>OY751384.1:40000-10040000 GCA_963565295.1 Epirrhoe alternata
GTACCTGAAACAAAAAAGTAGGATTAGTTTTATTATATACATATTTAAATTAATTTTAACCTAATTTTAAGATAAATTACTTATTTACAACTTTTACAAACTTATACTAAATCAAAGGTTAGGTCGAAGTTCCTCAAAGATGTTCGGCATGCGAACACCCGTACCCAAACCTCCAAGAGAAGGTCCACGCGGGCAATCTCCAGGACAAGAGGGGGTGGAACCCACGCTGGGGGAAAAAGAGAGGAGTCAGCAAACCAGCGTGAGGCGAAGTATTGGAGAGTGGGAGTCTGGGAAACCGGACACCCGCGCCAAGACTTCCATCACCCCCGTTATGGTGGATCCCCCAAAGCCAAAACCGAAAAAGGTGCTCTCGCAAGAGAGCGGTCCTACCACCAGACCACTCCCAAGGAGAATATCGGTAGAGGCCGCGGGGAGTCCGCCGATTCCGGAGAAGCCGAAGTACGTGGACCGACTTTCGGAGGCAAGAGCATGTTTGGCAAAGGCCAAACTAAATTTAAACAATTCCAGGAACCTCAAGACGGAAATAAAGGCAGAGGTCTTGAAAGCAATCGAGAGGTTGTACCAGCTGGTGAAAGAGGCGGAAAATGAAAAGGGACGAGGGAAGAAGGTGACGACTGGACAGGAGAAGGGAGAAGTTCTTCCTGCATCTGTCCATTCACCGCCTCCTCCCCTACAGAAGACAGAAGAAAAGAAGAGAGACGACAGCGTTCTCATTAGGAAGCTAGAAGATCACGCAAAGCTAATGAGTGAAAATACAGAAAAGATGGACAAACTAAAGGAGGCGATAGGGAAGCACCATGAGATCATGGAAGCGAGGACTTACGCGAATGTGGCTGCGGCGTCCCCCAGGCGACAAGCTCTGGTGAGACAGACCGCGCTGCATTCCGTAGTCGTAGCCTCCCAGAACGAAGAGGACACAGGAGAGGAAGTGCTGGATAAGATCAGGAAGGTAGTGAATGCGAGAGACGGAAGTGTAGAAGTGGAAAGGATAAGGAAGGCCAAAGATAGGAAAGTGATCGTAAGCTGTAGGACTGAAGAGGAAAGGCAGAAGATTAAGGAACGATTGAAAGAAGCTGGAAAAAACCTCAAAGTGGAGGAGATGAAAAATAAGGATCCACTGGTCATCATCAAAGATGTGTTCAAGTACAATACCGACGAGGATATCCACAATGCTTTGAGGAATCAAAACAAGGATATCCTCGCCGATATTGATACACAGACACAAAAACTCGAAATAGCATATAAGAAACCGACCCGCAATCCTCATACGCACCACGTTGTCATGAGGGTGCCCCCGAAGGTCTGGCAGAGGATGGTCGATGCGGGCTTCATCCGCATCGACCTCCAGCGCTTACGAGTGGCCGACCAGTCTCCACTCGTCCAGTGCTCCCTGTGCCTTGGCTACGGCCACGGCCGACGCTTCTGCCAGGGAGCACTGGAAAAGTGCAGCCACTGCGGGGGCCCCCACATGAAGTCGGGGTGCGCCGACTTCCTCGCCAATGCGACCCCTTCCTGCTGCAATTGCGTGCAGGCTAAGGTAGAGAAGGCGGATCACAACGCCTTCAGCCAGGACTGCACGATCAGGAGGAAGTGGGACGCATTGGCCCGAGCTACAATTGCATATTGTTAAGGCATCAGTAAACAGCGAGCAAGACGCCAGATAAACAGGCTGGAGACAAGTTGAAACTTTGGACCACCGTTTATACAAAATAGCTGCAAAAAGCCGCAATAAATAGCCTAAACAAACAGGAAACAAAATAGAAACAGTAAATATAAAACAACACAGATGAATAAGTCTTGTTAATAATATATATTGATATATATATTACAACTAGCAAATAAAAAGCAGTAATGTAGAAAGATCCGTAGATTAAAATTAAACATGCAAAACCAAAAATAAACAAACAGGAACAGATATAAATAAACTATTCACAGCTAACATCCTTATTGATATAAAAATAAGAGTAATAAATAAGGAACTAAATAATTATCAAAAATGCATGAAAATAGAAATAGTGAAATAAAATGTAAGAAAGTACACTTGAAAGATAAAAATATATATAAATAAGAAAATATGGATATAATAAGAAACGAAAGATATTTATAATTAGATATAATCAGTAAATAAATAAAAATCACATAAACAAATAAAGTTAAAAAACCATCTCCTTCACACTTAAACCCAAAACTAAACTAAATTAAGTAAATAAAAAGAAAATAAGCAAAAACAGGCTCTAAACGATTAATCTACTAGAGGAACTTCAGAACAACACAAAAAAAAAAAAAAAAAAACCTAACCTAACCTAACCTAACCTAACCTTTTTTTTTTTTTTTTTTTTTTTTTTTTTGCGTCGGGAAATGCCTTATGCATTCCCCCTCGCCGTGGGGCGGCGGGGGGGATATGTGGGACTTGCACCCACTAAAACCCGACGGGGTTCCCTCTGTACGCCATAGTGCCGGGGCTATAAGCTCGCTCGCGCATTCGTCCACAGCCCCGACGGCGTTGGCTCTATCAGAGCCCCTCCTGATGGGTGAGGCGACTGCCTCTCACCACATCTCGTTAGAGAGGCGCGCGGAACCTCCACGCGCGCCACCTCATGGCCTATATTGGACGACGGCACCCCCTAGTGCCGCCGCCATGGCCAATGTTATGGGGGCCGGAGATCTTGGAGGAATCTCCTCCTCCGGCGCCCCGGTCTCCGGCTACGGATCGGGTCAGTGGCTAAGGCCTCCCGCTCCCTTTCCGCAGATTCTTTTAGTAAAAGGACACTTTCACTGAAAGATAATACGTCCTTCCAGGCCTCTTCGCAGCCAACCATGGCTCGCACAACGGCCGGAAGCGATAGGTCGTGGCCCACTTTTGCCACTAGATCTTGCCTTTGGCTTGCCCATGCTGGGCAGATCTCCAAGGTGTGCTGTGCAGTGTCCTCGGTTGCGCTGCAATGGTGACATCGGGTAGATGGCTCTCTTCCGATTTGACACAGGTACTTAGAGAAACAACCGTGTCCCGTTAGTACCTGTGTCAATCGGTATGTCAATGCACCGTGCTCCCTCGTTATCCACTCTTTGAGAATAGGGCGGATGGCTTCAACCGTCTTGTGTCCAGCGCTAGGCCGGCTGAGACGGTTCAGCCAATCGACTCTAAGGTCGTCATTTATCGCCGACCGTCGGCTCTCAATCTCCCGAAGTGCGGGTCTTTGGCCACTACTCAAAATTTGTTCTCGCCATGTATAGATTGCAGCGAGACCTCTGGCATCTAGGTCCCACGGCATGGTCCCGGCAATCACGCAGGCGGCGTCGAACGACACCGTGCGGTATGCCCGTATCACCCTTAGCGCCATCGCTCTCTGTGGTGTGCGTAAGAGGGCGATGTTCTGGCTGCTAAGGGTGTCAGCCCACACTGGTGCTCCGTACATTGCCATAGACCGTACCACTCCCAGGTACAGTCTACGGCAGCTCCCCTTTGCTCCTTTGATGTTCGGGAGTAGACCCGCAAGGGCGGCCGCTGACTTCGTCAGTCTTGGCACCAATCGTTTAAAATGGGCGTTAAAGTCCCATCGGCTGTCGAGGACGAGTCCCAGGTATTTCATCGTCGACTCGACGCCGATGTGGACACCCCCTACCACGATGTGTGCCTGCTCTGGGGGTTTATTCCTAGGCCCGTGGAAACAAACTGCTTCAGACTTTGGCAGTGCAACCTCCAGACCCAGCCGCCTAATTCTGTCCACCACTTGAGCGACGCCTGCCGTGGCGAGAATTGCTGCTTCGCGATAACTCTTGCCTCTAGCAGTGACCAAAGTGTCGTCTGCGTAGCAGGTCAAGCTCACGCCCCATAGTGTTGCCCCTCGCAGGACCCAATCATATCCGATGTTCCACAGAAGCGGGCCTAAGACCGAGCCCTGTGGAACACCGCATAGCATCCTATGTTGGCACCAACCCACTTTTCCCTCAAAAACGACATATCGTTGACTGAGATAGTCCTCGATGGTTTTGCGGAGATAAAGAGGCACATCATGGTATTTCAGCGCCTCTTTGATACAGCTCCAAGGGAGAGTATTAAAGGCGTTGGCGATGTCAAGAGACACCGCCAAGACTACCTCACCTCGGGATACTGCCTCTTCCGCAATCGCCTTTACCCTGAGGATCGCGTGAACCGTCGACCGACCCCGCCGGAAACCGAACTGTTTATCGTCGAGGTTTGGCCCGACACAGTTTAGGTGACCGATGAGGCGATCAGCGATTATGCGCTCCAGAAGTTTCCCAATGTCGTTCAGAAGGACGATAGGGCGGTAAGCTGACGGAGAGTCAGCAGGACGACCATCCTTTTTCAGCAGAACAAGTCTGCCCTTCTTCCATTGGGTTGGAAATTGACCCTTCGATAGGCATGCGTCAAAAAGGCCCTGGACACGAGGGCCCAGAGCTTTTAACGCCACGGCCAAGGCCTGGCCAGGGATGCCGTCAGGACCAGGTGCAGTCTTCTTTGCCTTGAGTCGAAGCGTGGCCATTTTCAACTCCACTTCGTTGACCCTCGGTATTTCAGCTTCAGAGTGATCCTCTTCCGACGCTGGTGCCATTACTGGGGGTATGTGTGCCTCTCGGGACGGAAACAGCGTCGATACCACCCTATCTAGGAGCTGAGGCTCCATATTCTTCGTCAGTGGAGGCGCCCAAGGACGGAGCTTGCCACGCACCATTTTATAGGGCCGTCCCCACGGGTCCCTGTCCAAGGTCTCCAGCATCTCTTCCCGGGATGACACTTTGGAGTTGGCAATGGTCACTTTCAGGATCATTTTTGCCGCTTTGTACGACTCGTACAACTGACCCTCCAGCTCTTCATTGCGAATCCGCCTTCTGCGCTGATAAGTGTACTGGCGTCTCGCAATAACGCACGCTTCACGAAGTTCAGCGAGCTCCGCGGACCACCAGTACACTTGGCGCTTTGGTGGTAGAGATTTGGCTCTAGGCATCGAAGCGTCACACACAGTCAC
This sequence comes from Epirrhoe alternata, assembly GCA_963565295.1. NCBI lineage: Eukaryota > Metazoa > Arthropoda > Insecta > Lepidoptera > Geometridae > Epirrhoe > Epirrhoe alternata. Next base: position 45,010 of record OY751384.1, read on the forward strand.
CAACGCCTGGGTGAGCCAATCCACCTCCTCTGTGACATCAGTGGCTTCTGGACCAGAAGGCGCTGAAAGCCAAGCCTGGACTATCGCTGCTTCTTCCAGCATATCCCGGTCTAACCTCGTCAAAGCCCATCGTGGGCCACCCCCTCTAGCACCGGTTCCATCAGTCCGGTTTGGGGTTGAGGAGTGGAGAGTTACATAGAACCGAATGTAGCGGTGGTCCGATGATGTCTCCACTTCCTCTAGCACCCTCCAGCTATGGATCCGGTTCACGAGCCGGGGACTCACGAATCCAACGTCAACAATTGACTGTCCTTGAGGTCGGACACACGTGAAAGTAGAGCCACGATTTATGTTCACGATGCCAGTCGTTAAAGCCCAGTCTTCGAGCGCAACACCCCGCGCATTCGTGACCGGAGACCCCCACGCCGACGATTTTGCGTTTAGGTCTCCAAGCACAATTACTGGGTGCGGGTGGCTCCGCCCGATTAGGGCCCCAACCTCATCAAGATAGGCCTCAAACTCGTGAAGGGGCCTGTTTGGCGAAAAATAGACCCCGACCACAATGCTACCTTCAACTTTTGCCGCTACGAACCCACGACCTCTCGTGATCCCGTCTAACGGTACGCCTCGCGATACTATCGCCACCAGGCCCATGTCATCACCTGCCCAATTGGAGTTGGGAGGGATGTAGTATGGCTCCCCTACCACCGCAATATCAATCAACCACTGCGCCATGCTCTGGGCCAAAAGGTCCTGAGCAGTGACGCAGTGGTTGACATTCGCCTGAAGAAAGTGGAGAGCCATACTAATTGTTGGTTTCCATTCCCTCCGCCTCCTCCTCCGCCTGTGACGGAGGACATGCAGCCTCGGCTGGGTTCCTGCCTGGAGTTTTTGTGCCCATCCTCTTCTTCGGTTTTGGAGGGGCACACGTCTTGCTCCCGAGACGGTGAGCTGACGGCCGGTTTGCGGCTGAGCAAAGCGAGCATTTTACTGGCGCTGAGCAAGTTGACGACTTATGTCCGAGTTGGCCGCATCGGTAGCACTCCTCGCTACGATCGACCTCCTCGGTACATAGGGCACGTGTGTGTCCAATCTGCAGGCACCTATAGCAACGCAGTGGCCGGGACTGCAGCATCTCTACACGAGCAGAAACCCACCCGATCAGTAGGCGGCCCACTCCTCCAATCTTTTTTGCGGCAGCTATGGGGCAGCTAACCACGGCAACACCAGTGCCCTGGTTAGTGCACTTAATTTCGCCTACAACCTTGACTGACTCCTGAGAGCAGCCCCCGCTCTGCGCCACCACGCCTATGATATCCTCCTTGGATGTAGAATCATCCAGTCCAACGACCCTAAATTCTGCACATTTCACGGGTCTTGACACCCTCGCGAAGTCCTCATTCAACGTCTCTTTGAGCTTTTGCGCGAGGGTGTCAGCTTTCTCATTGCTGGCTTGTCCTCCTGCCACCTCCAGAATTCGGGCACCAGTAGCCGCCCTCCTGATGCGCAGACTACTGATGCCGCAGCTGGGCAAGTCAAATTTTGACTTTGCCTCAGCCATCACCTTGGCAAATGTGATTCCTCTCTCCTCCGCTCCCGGCTGCAGGGTGATAACAACCGTCGCAGTCCGAGGCGGGCGGAGTTTCGCAGCAGTTGGTTTGGCCTTAGGCCTTGAAGCTGATCCCGCTTGCTTAGCCTTGGGTGCTTTCTTGGGCGGTGCTGTCGCCTTCGGCTTCCTTTTCCGATTGGTTACCGTTGACCAGCCCTCCTCTGCAGTCTCGGCTTGCGGTTGCGAATCACTAGACTGCTTTTCTTGTGAGCTCGATGAAGTAGCTGCACGTTCCTTCGTACCATCCGTGGTCTCTTCTGCCTTCTTCTTCTGACTCTTCTTTTTCCCCTTTTGGGGCAACGGCGTCGTCTTGTGCCCCTCTGGGGGTGCTGGAGCCTCCTTCTGCTTGTCCGCAGCTAGCGGAGGACGAGTGCGCCTCTCAGGAAGGAGCCTTTCTTCCAGCCCCTCCAATCGGGCATTGAGCATCCCACCAACTTGGAGCATGATTGACCGAATCAGGTCCTCTTGTTGGGTGCTATTATTAACACCAAAAGAGGATGCCTGATTGGCCTCTTCCTCCTGGCGCCTTGTATCGATTGTAGGCACCTCGTCATAGTCCGCGAATTTAGATTTGAGCTCCATTAACTCTTTGCGGAGCTCAGTCATTTCCCTCTTTAGACGAGCGTTGTCCGCTTGGAGTTTAGCGGTTTCCTCATTGGCTGACGTTGCGTATAGCGACGCCACTGCTGCCTTTATGGATGCCGCAGAGTCCTTTAGGGCCTTAGAAAAGGTACCCTTCAAATTCCCGGACTTTGCAGCCACGGTGGTGATCACGTCTGCTGCGTCGCTAACCTGCTTTACCAGGTCGGACGCAAGTCCGCTCTCATCTTCTTTAGGCTCAGGAGGTGCTACCTTTCGGGTTGCCTTGTGGGAAGCCACCCGTGCTGCAACATCCTCCTCTGCCTTTCGCTTCTCCTCTTCTCGTCGGGAAGCTTTAAGCTCAGCCTGGGCTTTAGCCAGGCCGACGTATTTTCCGCTGGAGGGAGGGCGACCCCTTCCTCTTTTAGCGGTCCTAGCCGGAACAGCCACATCCGTTACGGTCTCGTCACCTGAAGTCGCCTCCGAGAGGCTAACCTCCTCCTCATGGCGCCGTTTGCCATGCACGGCAGGGTCTTGTGCCCAGAATTTGGTCATGACCCTTGATTCAGCGTCTGAAACGCTCTCAAAAGAGACGTCACTGGCTGACCCACTCAGCATATCGGCGGAAATCCGCACCTCCGCGTTAGTACGCACCTCCCTTTCTCTACGGTCTTCACGACCACCGTCATCATTTTTAGTTTTATTAAGATCCATATGAAATCCCACGAGTATAATGGAAATCTGTAGTCACCCCGGCCAGAGCCAAAAATAGCCGGGGAAGCCTATCTCTCGCCAAGGGTGTCGGCCGAAACCCTGGCCCAGGACGCAGTAAGACTGGTTTAACCGACCAGCCAGCCCGAAACGCTGCGCCGCCGCTCGGTTCACGGGTAATTTTTTATAGAGGTTGTCTTCCTCGTGGCCCAGGCGACCAAGCCAAGGCCCTCGCTCCCGCTAGAACCCGAAGGCTCATCGTTGCGGGGCTACGAGTTTGAGTGGCTGGTCGCAGGAGTAAACTCAACCGCGACCCGCCCGACGGTAGTGTTAGTACACGCCGGACACCAACTCCAAACGCGCCATGAGGCGCACACCTCTAAGGATACGTCCTCCTCCGAAAACGGACTCGGACAGTACCTCCTCGCTAACTCCACCGCCCTTTGCTTTTCAGCAATGGGACGCGTGAAGCAGCACCGCTTACTCCTCCTCCTAACAGGACTTGGAGCAGCACACCTCTACTACCGCTCCATCCACTGCGCCCTCTGCTAGACCAGAGGGACGCGCGGAGAAGCCTTCCTTTAACTCCGTCCTCCTCCGAAATGGACTCGGACACTACTTCCTCCTGCGTCATAAGACGCAACGTCTCAGCTAACTCCACCGCCCTTCGCTTTGCAGCAAAGGGACGCGTGAAGCAGCACCGCTTACTCCTCCTCCTAAAAGGACTCGGAGCAGCACACCGACCTCGGACTCCTATTCGCTTCACCGTGTGATCAGCATGATCAGCCACCGGTTACTGAGCCCCCCCATCGCGTCAAGATTGGAGTCCATCGGGGGGGAACCTAACCTTTTTTTTTTTTTTTTTTTTTTTTTTTATCGTCGGGAAATGCCTTATGCATTCCCCCTCGCCGTGGGGCGGCGGGGGGGATATGTGGGACTCGCACCCACTAAAACCCGACGGGGTTCCTCGGTACGCCATTTTACCGGGGCAAAGGGAGCACTTTTGCAATCTTCGCACTGCCCCGGCGGCGTCGGCTCTATTGGAGCACATCTTTGGTGAGGCTACCTCCTCTCACCTTGTCTCTCTCGAGAGAGGCACGCGGAAACCTCCACGCGCACCACCTCTAGGCCTTTCGTGGACGACGGCACCCCCAGTGCCGCCGTCATGGCCGTTATGGGGGTCGGAGGTCTTGGAGGAACCTCCTCCTCCGACGCCCCGGTCGTCTGCTGCGTATGGGATCGGTAGCCAAGGCTTCCCTCTCCCGTTCAGCAGCTTCTTTTAGCGAGAGAACAGTCTCGCTAAAAGTTAGAACCCCCTTCCATGATTCCTCGCTTCCGACCATGGCCCTGACTAGGGCTGGAAGCGACAAGTCGTTGCCAACTTTTAAAACAAGTTCACGCCTATTGTCCTCCCAGGCTGGACACACCTCCACTGTGTGCTGAGAGGTGTCTTCATCGGCACTGCAATGATGGCACAGGGTTGAGGACTCTCTGCCGATTCGACACAGGTACCTGCCGAAACAACCATGTCCCGTGAGCACCTGTGTCAATCGGTAAGTCAATGTCCCGTGCTCTCTTCTTATCCATTCCTTGAGTAAAGGATGGACCGCCTCGATGGTACGAAGCCCAGCACCTGGCCGTGCAAGGAGTGCAGACCACTCATCTATTAGGGCTTCCTGGATAGTCAGCCGCTGATGTTCCAGTTCTCTCTGCGCCGGTCTTTGACCTCTCCCTATTTCCTGTTCTCGCCACACATGTATTGCGGCGAGACCTTTTGCCTCCAGATCCCAGGGCAAAGTGCCCGCGAGAGCGCAGGCAGCCTCAAAGGAGACCGTGCGGTATCCCCGTATCACCCTTAATGCCATCGTCCTTTGCGGAGGTCGCAATAGGGCGACGTTCCGGCTGTTAAGGGCGTCGGCCCACACGGGAGCTCCATACATTGCCATGGATCTAATGATACCCACGTAGAGCTTGCGGCAGCTCATATTTGCCCCCTTAATGTTTGGCAGCAGTCCTACCAACGCGGCCGCCGTCTTTACCAGTTTTGGCGCCAGACGGGTAAAATGGGCCGTAAAGTCCCATCGGCTGTCGAGGACGAGTCCCAGGTACTTCATCGTCGACTCGACGCCGATGCGGACACCACCAACAACTATGTGTGCCTGCGCTGGAGGCTTGTTGCGGGGCCCGTGGAAGCAAATTGCTTCGGATTTGCTTAAGGCCACCTCAAGCCCTAGTCGCTTAATGCGGTCAACCGTCTGAGCCACACCTGCTGTTGCAAGTATGGCTGCGTCCCGATACTTTTTGCCCCTCGCGGTGATCAGCGTATCGTCTGCGTAGCAGGTCAAGCTAACTCCCCAGAGTGTCGCTCCCCGCAAGACCCAGTCATATCCGATGTTCCACAAGAGTGGTCCTAGGACCGACCCCTGTGGAACACCGCACATCATCTGATATCGACACCAACCACTTTGACCGCGGAACGAAATGAACCGTTGTCGAAGGTAATCCTCCACAGTTCTTCGGAGGTAAGGAGGCACATTATGATACTTCAGCGCCTCCTTAATGCAGCTCCAGGGCAAGGTGTTGAAGGCGTTGGCGATGTCCAGAGACACCGCCAAAACAACCTCGCCTCTGGATACCGCCTCTTCAGCCATCTCCTTAACCTTAGTTATAGCGCCAACCGTCGATCGTCCCCTACGAAAACCAAACTGGTTTTCGTTTAGGTTGGGCCCTACGCTGTTCAAGTGGGCCACAAGACGATCGGCGATTATGCGCTCCAGCAATTTACCCACGTCGTCTAGGAGGATAATGGGACGATAAGCAGACGGGGAGTCCGCTGGTCGCCCATCTTTCCTCAAGAGCACGAGTCTACCCTCTTTCCATTTTTCTGGGAATTTGCCCTGCTTTAGGCAAGCGTCGAATAATGCCTGGAGGCGAGAGCCCAGGGTTTTCGCCGCCAAAGCCAGGGCGCGCCCAGGGATCCCATCTGGGCCTGGAGCCGTATTTTTGGCCTTGAGCCGGAGTAAAGCCATTCTCATCTCCACCTCATTTATATCTGGAGGCTCAGATTCCGAGCCAGTCTCCTCTTCCCTGGGTGGTGCCATAGCAGGTGGTATATGCTCCTCTCTCATGGGAAAGAGGGTTGACACCACTCTGCTCAGAAACTGAGGCTCCAGAGACTGCGTGAGAGGTGGCGTCCACGGGCGTAATTTACCCCGCACCATACGGTAAGGCCGCCCCCAGGGATCCCTGTTTAGGGTCTCCAGCATATCCTCACGTGATCTAACTTTGGATTCAGCAATGGCCAGTTGAAGAGCTTTCTTCGCCGCCCTATACTCTTCGTACAATGGCTCATCCAGAGTCCGGTCACGTAGTCGCCTTCTGCGATGCCTGGTGTACTGGCGTCTCACCACTACACACTCCTCACGTAGCGAAGCGATTTCCACAGACCACCAGTACACCTGACACTTTGGTGGGTGTGACTTGACTCTAGGCATCGACGCATCGCAGATACGTGTCAGCGCCTGTGAGAGCCCGTCCACCTCATTCTTCACGTCCATATCCACTGGGCTTGCAGCCGCCATTATCCAATCTTGGACTATTGCGGCCTCTTCCAGTAAATCTGGATCTAGCCGTTTTAGAGCCCATCGTGGGCCATACTCGGCCACCCTGGAGCCATCAACTCTGTTGGGTGTGGAAAGGTTGAGAGCTACATCAAATCGGATATAACGATGATCCGATAGCGTCTCTTCCTCCTCCAGCACCCTCCAGTCGCGAACACGGCTCAGCAAGCAGGGACTCGCGAAGCCGACATCAACGATAGACTGTCCCTGTGGTCGTACACACGTGAACACTGAGCCCCGATTTATGGTACTGATGCCAGCAGTTACGGCCCACTCCTCCAATGTGTCACCCCGCACATTAGTGACCGGGGATCCCCACGCCGAAGACTTCGCGTTCAGATCCCCGAGAACCAGTACTGGGTGCGGGTGACTCTGTCTGACGAGGGCTCCTAACTCCACAAGAAGTCTCTCGAACTCGACGAGGGGCCTGTTCGGCGAAAAATAGGCTGCTATAACAGTGATACCTGCTACATGTGCCGCAACGCAACCTTGACCCTTGACAACTTTGTCCAAGATGACTCCTCGCGGAACGAGAGCAACGACGCCTGTATTATCCCCTACCCAGCTGGAGGAAGGAGGGATACAGTATGGCTCTCCAACAGCCGCTATGTTGATCGACCACTGCGCCATGCTCTGGACCAAGAGGTCCTGGGCTCTGGCGCAGTGGCCGATATTCGCCTGCAGAAAATGGAGAGCCATAACTAATTGTTGGTTTCCATCTCCTCCGCCTCTTGTCCCGCTTGTGTTGGGGGACATGTAGCCTCAGCCGACTTTCCATCTGATGCTTTCGTGGCTCTGTTCCTCCTGGGCTTAGGAGGGGCGCACGCCTTGCTTCCCAGCAGATGTGCAGAAGGCTTATTTGCCGAAGCACACAGTGAGCACCTTGGCGGTGCCGAGCACGTCGGCGACTTGTGGCCGGGGCGACCGCAGCGGTAGCATTCCTCGCTACGGTCGATCTCTTCAGTGCATAGAGCACGTGTGTGTCCATTTTGTAGGCATCTGTAACACCGTAGAGGCCTAGCTTTCAGCATCTCTATGCGAGTCGAAACCCAGCCTACAAGAAGGCGGCCTTCGTCTGCTATCTTTTTAGCAGCAAGCATAGGGCAGCTAACAACTGCCACTCCAGTTCCCTGATGAGTGTGACGGATTTCTCCGACCACCTTCACTAGCTCCTTAGGACAGTTGCCTCGTTGCGCCACCGCGTCGATTATATCGTCCTTTACTACGGAGTCATCCAGCCCCGTGATCCTAAACTCGGAACACTTTGTTGGCCTGGAGACTCGCGCAATGTCTTCGCTTAACGTCTCTCTCAATTTTTGAGCAAGAGAGTCAGCCTTCTCGCCGCTTCCTTCTCCACCTGCTATCTCCAGAATTCGGGCACCTGTTGCGGCCTTCCGAAACTTTACGCTGGTTAAACCGCAGCTTGGCAGGTCTATCTTGGACCTGGCCTCCGCTAACATCTTGGCATAGGTTACGCCTCTCTCCTCGGCTCCCGGCTGCAGCGTGATAACTACAGCTGCGGTCCGAGGAGGGCGCAGCTTAGCCGCTGCTGGTTTGCCAGAGGGCTTGGCTGTACCAGCTTGTCTTGCATTGGCAGCTTTCTTTGGCTCAGCTGCCTTGTTTGGTCCTGTTGCCTTCTTTGTATTTTTTCCACGTTTTGTGACGGTGGACCAGCCGTCTTCCGTGGCCATCTGCGTTGGGTTCTGCTTTTGAGCCTGCTGTTTAGAGGCCCCTGCAGCTTCTTGAGCTGCTTGCGACACCTTTTTCTTTTTATTCTTGCTCTTCTGAGCATCCGAAGCTTTTGTTCCAGTTTCGGAAGAGCTCTTTGGAGCAGGAGTAGGAGCCTCGACCTCCTCCTGAGCAGGAGCAGTACTCTTACGCTTGTCTGCAGCAAGCGGTGGACGGGTTCTCTTCTCTGGAAGAAGTCTCTCTTCCATTCCCTCAAAACGGGCATTTATCATGCCTCCCACTTGCAACAATATTGACCGTATAAGCTCCTCTTGCTGGTCACTATTGTTGTGGGAGGATGATGCTGCCTGGAACGGTGGAACCTCCTTCGTCGCAATTTCCGTTTTAAGGTCCAAGATTTCCTTCCGGAGCTCAGCTAAATCTGCGCGGAGCCGAGCGTTCTCCGCTTGGATCTTGGCCGTTTCCTCTGTTATTGTAGTGGAATACAGAGATTCCACTGCAGCCTTAATTGAGGCTGCCGAGTCCTTAAGGGCCTTAGCGAACGTGCCCTTAAGGTTGCCAGACTTGGCAGCCACTGTCAATATAACGTCGGCCGCGTCTCCGACCTGTTTAACCAGGTCAGAGGCCAGCCCACTGTCCTCCTTAGGTTCGGGTGGAGCCACCTTCCGGTTTGCCTTGTTGGCCGCAACCCGGGCAGCAACATCTTCCTCTGTTTTCCGTAAGAACTCTTCGCGCCTAGCGGCATTCAGCTCAGCCTGCGCTTTCGCCATGCCAACGTATTTTCCCGTTGTCGGGGGACGGCCTCTTCCTCGCTTGGCTACTGCCTTAACTGGGACAGCAACCGCAGTAGAGGCCTCGGCATCGCTGGAGTCCGTCTCCGACAAACGCGCTTCGCTGCGCCGCTTGCCACCGACAGAATCCTCATTCCTCCAAAATCTGGAGCAGCCCGGATCCAATGACCCGCTGCAGGCGCTCATTCTCCCTTCCGCGTCTGATACGGTAACAAGGGAGACATCGCTTACAGAACCTCCACTGGAAACGACACTAAGTCGTCCGCTCGCCTCATCGGCGAAAAACTCCTCACTTTTCTCGTCTACTCTTTTTCCTCCGTCTTTACGACCAACATCGTCAGGTTTTTTATTTTTAAGAGAGTCCATAATAGATCCCACGAGAAGTAGGGAATGGGTGGTCACCCCGGCCAGTGCCCTTGTAGCCGGGGAAGCCTAAATCTCGCTCAGGGAGTCGGCCGAAACCCTGGCCCAGGACGCAGTACGGCTAGTTTGACCGACTAGCCAGCCCGATACGCTGCGCCGCCGCTCGGTTCACGGGTAATTTTTTATAGAGGTTGTCTTCCTCGCGGCCCAGGCGACCAAGCCAAGGCCCTCGTTCCCGCTAGAACCCAGAAGCTCATCTTTGCGGGGCTACGAGTTTGAGTGGCTGGCCGCGGGAGTACTTAAACTCGACCGCGACCCGCCCGACGGTAGGGTTAGTACACGCCGGACACCAACTCCAAACGCGCCGTGAGGCGCATACCTCTAAAGGATACGTTCTCCTCCGAAAACGGACTCGGACATACCTCCACGCTAACTCCACCGCCCTTTGCTTTGCAGCAATGGGACGCGTGAAGCAGCACCGCTTACTCCTCCTCCTAAAAGGATTCGGAGCAGCACACCTCCACAACCGCTCCATCCACTGCGCCCTCTGCTAGACCAGAGGGACGCGCGGAGAAGCCCTCCTCTATCTCCGTCCTCCTCCGATATGGATTCGGACACTCTACCGCCTGCGTCATAAGACGCAACGTCTCAGCTAACTCCACCGCCCTTCGCTTTGCAGCAAAGGGACGCGTGAAGCAGCACCGCTGACTCCTCCTCCTAAAAGGACTCGGAGCAGCACACCGACCTCGGACTCCTATTCGCTTCACCGTGTGATCAGCATGATCAGCCACCGGTTACTGAGCCCCCCCATCGCGTCAAGATTGGAGTCCATCGGGGGGGGGGGGAAACCTAACCTAACCTAACCTAACCTAACCTAACCTAACCTAACCTAACCTAACCCGTGAATTAGAATTTTTATTTTCGCAACAACTTTTTGAAAATAGCATTCCAAAATATTATTTTCATCTAATTAGACAAGGAATTGCTAAATCTGGTGTCCTGCCCCCTTTTCCAAATTAATTTTGTTCATTTTTGACTAATTTTCTAAAACTTTGATAAAATCCTTAATTTTAAGTGATTTTAAAATATTTTTGACTTTTTGGTTGGTCAAATAATTTTTTATTTGATCGTTTCGTGTAGATCTGCATTATCCGCGTGCGCTGAAACCAAAAAAGCGAATTTTGGACGCGAAATAGCAAGTTTATTGACTTAGCCGTGTCCAAGATCCGTATTTTCAATAATTTCAGTGCATTTTGGTCCATTTCCGCCCACCCTCCCATACCGCGTTACCGTGGTAAAAGACTAGTCACTTATTTGTAGGGAAATATTTTTTATCTCGGAAACTACTAGGTATTTTGATTGTTTTAGTATAGGGGACTGTTGTCTTAGTTTTAGGGCACCTTTTCGTTAGAAAATAAGTGCTTTTAGAGGCCTGTATAAGGCCTCAAAGTGCAAAATTCACATTAGTTCGTAAGTTTGACAATCCTCAGGGTAAAACCCTATTATTCGTTTATCATTTACGGTTTTTCTAACACTTATTAATAAGTTCGTTGTAGAGTCTTGACATACCATTTTATAACATCAATTTTTGACAAGTTTTTAACCTAAAAACTTACCCCAAAATATATTATCTAGAAGTTTAACTCACACTATCGACGAGGCTGTGAAAACCGTAGATCACTTGGTACCTGAAACAAAAAAGTAGGATTAGTTTTATTATATACATATTTACATTAATTTTAACCTAATTTTAAGATAAATTACTTATTTACAACTTTTACAAACTTATACTAAATCAAAGGTTAGGTCGAAGTTCGGCAAAGATGTTCGGCATGCGAACACCCGTACCCAAACCTCCAAGAGAAGGTCCGCGCGGGCAATCTCCAGGACACGAGGGGGTGGAACCCACGCTGGGGGAAAAAGAGAGGAGCCAGCAAACCAGCGTGAGGCGAAGTATTGGAGAGTGGGAGTCTGGGAAACCGGACACCCGCGCCAAGACTTCCGTCACCCCCGTTACGGTGGATCCCCCAAAGCCAAAACCGAAAACGGTGCTCTCGCAAGAGAACGGTCCTACCAGCAGACCACTCCCAAGGAGAATATCGGTAGAGGTCGCGGGGAGTCCACCAATTCCGGAGAAGCCGAAGTACGTGGACCGACTTTCGGAGGCAAGAGCATGTTTGGCTAAGGCCAAACTAAACTTAAACAATTCCAGGAACCTCAAGACGGAAATAAAGGCAGAGGTCTTGAAAGCGATCGAGAGGTTGTACCAACTGGTGAAAGAAGCAGAGAGTGAAAAGAAACAAGGAAAAAGGGCAGCGACTGGGCAGGGGAAGGAAGAAGTTCTTCCATCACCTGTACAGTCGTCGCCTCTTCCGCAGAAGACAGCAGAAAAGAAGAAAGACGACAGCGAATTGATTAAATCCATGCAAGAACATGCAAAACTAATAAAAGAACACTCAGAGAAGATGGAGAAACTGAAGGAGACGCTTGGTACACACAAAGAAATGCTGGAAACCAGAACGTACGCGAATGTGGCTGCGGCGTCCCCCAGGCGACAAACCCTGGTGGAACAGACCGCGCTGCATTCCGTAGTCGTCACCTCTAAGGTGGAAACAGATACGGGTGAGGATGTGCTGGAGAAAATACGGAAAGTAGTGAATGCAAGGGAAGGAGGAGTAAAAGTGGAAAAAATCAGGAAAGCTAAGGATAGAAAAGTAATACTGGGTTGCAAAACAGTAGAGGACAGAGAAAGGATAAAGGAGAAATTGAAATGTGCAGAGAAACACCTGAACGTGGAAGAGATGGTCAACAAAAACCCACTTATAATACTCCGAGACGTCTTCAAGTACAATGGCGACGAAGACATTCAAAACGCCTTGAGAAATCAAAACAAGGATGTCTTCGTCGACAATGATACTGAAAATCAGATATTGGAGATAGCATATAAAAAACCAACCCGCAACCCCCACACACAACACGTGGTTATGAGGGTGCCCCCGAAAGTCTGGCGTAGGCTGGTAGATGCAGGTTCAGTCCGCATCGATCTCCAGCGTATCAGAGTGGCCGATCAATCTCCACTCGTCCAGTGCTCCCTCTGCCTTGGCTATGGCCACGGCCGCCGCTTCTGCGAGGGAACACTGGAAAAGTGCAGCCACTGCGGGGGCCCTCACATGAGGACGGAATGCGCAGACTTCCGCGCCAACGCGACCCCTTCCTGCTGCAATTGCGTGCAGGCTAAGGTAGAGAAGGCGGATCACAACGCCTTCAGCCAGGACTGCACGATCAGGAGGAAGTGGGACGCATTGGCACGAGCCACCATAGCGTATTGTTAAGGCATCAAAAAAACAGCGAGCAAGACGCCAGATAAACAGGCTGGAACAAGTTGAAACTTTGGACCACCGTTTATACAAAATAGCTGCAAAAAGCCGCAATAAATAGCCTTAAACAAACAGGAAACAAAATAGAAATAATAAATATAAAACAACACATAGATAAAAAAAAGTCTTGTTAATAATATATATTGATATATATATTACAACTAGCAAATAAATAAAACAGTAACGTAGAAAGATCCATATATTAAAATTAAACATGCAAAACCAAAAATAAACAAACAGAAACAGATATAAATAAACTATTAACAGCTAATATCTATATTGATATACAAATATGAGAAATAAATAAAGAACTAAATAAATATTAAAAAAGCATGAAAATATACACAGTGAAATAAGAAGTAAGAATGTACACTTAAAAGATAGAAATGAGGTATATAATTAAGAAAATATGGGTAAAATAAGAAACGAAGATAATAATAATTAGATATAATCAGTAAATAAATAAAAATCACATAAACAAATAAAGTAAATAACCATCTCCTTCACACTAAAACCCAAAACCGAATTAAAATCAAGTAAATAAGACGAAAATAAGCAAAAACAGACTCTAAACGATTAATCCATTAGAGGAACTTCAGAAATAAAAAAAAAAAAAAAAAAAAAACCTAACCTAACCTAACCTAACCTAACCTAACCTAACCTAACCTAACCTAACCTAACCTAACCTAACCTAACCTAACCTAACCTAACCTAACCTAACCTAACCTAACCTAACCTAACCTAACCTAACCTAACCTAACCTAACCTAACCTAACCTAACCTAACCTAACCTAACCTAACCTAACCTAACCTAACCTAACCTAACCTAACCTAACCTAACCTAACCTTTCTTCTTCTTCTTCTTCTTCTTCTTCTTCTTCTTCTTCTTCTTCTTCTTCTTCTTCTTCTTCTTCTTCTTCTTCTTCTTCTTCTTCTTCTTCTTCTTCTTCTTTTTTTTTTTTTTTTTTTTTTTTTTTTTTCCGGTTAGGTCAATCAAAGGTTAGGTCGAAGTTCGGCAAAGATGTTCGGCATGCGAACACCCGTACCCAAACCTCCAAGAGAAGGTCCGCGCGGGCAATCTCCAGGACACGAGGGGGTGGAACCCACGCTGGGGGAAAAAGAGAGGAGCCAGCAAACCAGCGTGAGGCGAAGTATTGGAGAGTGGGAGTCTGGGAAACCGGACACCCGCGCCAAGACTTCCGTCACCCCCGTTACGGTGGATCCCCCAAAGCCAAAACCGAAAACGGTGCTCTCGCAAGAGAACGGTCCTACCAGCAGACCACTCCCAAGGAGAATATCGGTAGAGGTCGCGGGGAGTCCACCAATTCCGGAGAAGCCGAAGTACGTGGACCGACTTTCGGAGGCAAGAGCATGTTTGGCTAAGGCCAAACTAAACTTAAACAATTCCAGGAACCTCAAGACGGAAATAAAGGCAGAGGTCTTGAAAGCGATCGAGAGGTTGTACCAACTGGTGAAAGAAGCAGAGAGTGAAAAGAAACAAGGAAAAAGGGCAGCGACTGGGCAGGGGAAGGAAGAAGTTCTTCCATCACCTGTACAGTCGTCGCCTCTTCCGCAGAAGACAGCAGAAAAGAAGAAAGACGACAGCGAATTGATTAAATCCATGCAAGAACATGCAAAACTAATAAAAGAACACTCAGAGAAGATGGAGAAACTGAAGGAGACGCTTGGTACACACAAAGAAATGCTGGAAACCAGAACGTACGCGAATGTGGCTGCGGCGTCCCCCAGGCGACAAACCCTGGTGGAACAGACCGCGCTGCATTCCGTAGTCGTCACCTCTAAGGTGGAAACAGATACGGGTGAGGATGTGCTGGAGAAAATACGGAAAGTAGTGAATGCAAGGGAAGGAGGAGTAAAAGTGGAAAAAATCAGGAAAGCTAAGGATAGAAAAGTAATACTGGGTTGCAAAACAGTAGAGGACAGAGAAAGGATAAAGGAGAAATTGAAATGTGCAGAGAAACACCTGAACGTGGAAGAGATGGTCAACAAAAACCCACTTATAATACTCCGAGACGTCTTCAAGTACAATGGCGACGAAGACATTCAAAACGCCTTGAGAAATCAAAACAAGGATGTCTTCGTCGACAATGATACTGAAAATCAGATATTGGAGATAGCATATAAAAAACCAACCCGCAACCCCCACACACAACACGTGGTTATGAGGGTGCCCCCGAAAGTCTGGCGTAGGCTGGTAGATGCAGGTTCAGTCCGCATCGATCTCCAGCGTATCAGAGTGGCCGATCAATCTCCACTCGTCCAGTGCTCCCTCTGCCTTGGCTATGGCCACGGCCGCCGCTTCTGCGAGGGAACACTGGAAAAGTGCAGCCACTGCGGGGGCCCTCACATGAGGACGGAATGCGCAGACTTCCGCGCCAACGCGACCCCTTCCTGCTGCAATTGCGTGCAGGCTAAGGTAGAGAAGGCGGATCACAACGCCTTCAGCCAGGACTGCACGATCAGGAGGAAGTGGGACGCATTGGCACGAGCCACCATAGCGTATTGTTAAGGCATCAAAAAAACAGCGAGCAAGACGCCAGATAAACAGGCTGGAACAAGTTGAAACTTTGGACCACCGTTTATACAAAATAGCTGCAAAAAGCCGCAATAAATAGCCTTAAACAAACAGGAAACAAAATAGAAATAATAAATATAAAACAACACATAGATAAAAAAAAGTCTTGTTAATAATATATATTGATATATATATTACAACTAGCAAATAAATAAAACAGTAACGTAGAAAGATCCATATATTAAAATTAAACATGCAAAACCAAAAATAAACAAACAGAAACAGATATAAATAAACTATTAACAGCTAATATCTATATTGATATACAAATATGAGAAATAAATAAAGAACTAAATAAATATTAAAAAAGCATGAAAATATACACAGTGAAATAAGAAGTAAGAATGTACACTTAAAAGATAGAAATGAGGTATATAATTAAGAAAATATGGGTAAAATAAGAAACGAAGATAATAATAATTAGATATAATCAGTAAATAAATAAAAATCACATAAACAAATAAAGTAAATAACCATCTCCTTCACACTAAAACCCAAAACCGAATTAAAATCAAGTAAATAAGACGAAAATAAGCAAAAACAGACTCTAAACGATTAATCCATTAGAGGAACTTCAGAAATAAAAAAAAAAAAAAAAAAAAAACCTAACCTAACCTAACCTAACCTAACCTAACCTAACCTAACCTAACCTAACCTAACCTAACCTAACCTAACCTAACCTAACCTAACCTAACCTAACCTAACCTAACCTAACCTAACCTAACCTAACCTAACCTAACCTAACCTAACCTAACCTAACCTAACCTAACCTAACCTAACCTAACCTAACCTAACCTAACCTAACCTAACCTAACCTAACCTTTCTTCTTCTTCTTCTTCTTCTTCTTCTTCTTCTTCTTCTTCTTCTTCTTCTTCTTCTTCTTCTTCTTCTTCTTCTTCTTCTTCTTCTTCTTCTTCTTCTTCTTCTTCTTCTTCTTCTTCTTCTTCTTCTTCTTCTTCTTCTTCTTTTTTTTTTTTTTTTTTTTTTTTTTTTTTCCGGTTAATCGAGTTTTGAACCGGGGAACAGTTGTTTCTCGGTCGGTGTGTGATTCCACTGAGCCAGAAGTATGTTAGCGGCGTCGTCGAATTCAATAAACTTTTAGATGTGTTCCACGCGCGTCTACGAGCCCGAAGCGTCTACGAAGAGGCTACGGTAAGGTTGCTAACATTGTTTCAATCAGATTAGAGTATTTTGATAGAACTTAGCCGCCGACACGTGACGAGGTTGGATGGCTATTACAAAGCGTAATAGTTTTCTAATGCGATTGAAATACGGTTGAGTTTTCTATCTCAGTATTTTTTGTGAAGTGAACCTCAATTTCGAAAATTGATAAAGTCATGGTAGCCTAGGAGAGACAAACATCGACTGCCATGCGAGAGTGCCAGGTTCAAATCCCAGCGTACGTTCGTAACCTTTTAAACTTTGTTTTTTTGTACTTTTATTTTTTTTAGTTTAGAACCATTACCGAAACTTCGTTCAAGTTCTCCTTACTCACGATTTTGTTTAAGAACATAATAATGAAACATTTTTATGTAATTAAGCTGAAATAAAGCCAGCCAAAAGTGAGTTAAAATGTTAAATTTTTCAAGTTTACGTAACTAAGAATTTATATATGGCACTGTAGAACTTAGGCATAGGCTGGCTGGCATAGGTTTAGTAGAAAAAGTCGCGGGAGTGGGGCGCGCCCGCCCCACTCCCGTTTCTTTACTTAGATTGCTGTATTTTGAGTTTTAATTGTTTTTTTCTTTAATAAATGAAATTATTAGGTAGTCTTATATGTCGTATATATAGTCTTATTATGTTGTACTTGTAGTAAATAACTGGAAAATGACATAAAATTACGTAGCTAAGTGTAATTATTTTTTGCGTTTTTTTTTCGATAAATTTGTTTAGAAGCATGGTCTGAATGCAACCCCTCACTTTTCGGTAGTAGTCTTTTTTTACACCCTGTATATTAGTGAACATACATAAAAAAAAACATGCATACAGCCGAACATAGAACCTCCTCCTTTGTTTAATGTCGGTTTAAAATGAGCTTTTAGAAATGTAAAAATACACAACCTGCACAACTAGATGGCGCTACTGGTAGGTGTCGGTTAGCAGTCATTTTCGAGGCGAATCCGAGAATTAGTCTCGTCTCAATAATGCCCAACGCGCTTAAAGAAGTTTTCACTTAGAAAGGCGTTCGGTCTAACGGAGCAATATGCACAGATGCATCCATAATAATTATTATTATGATTCATACATTTTACTTTTTTCACGTTACAGCGTTTCAAACAAAACATGGCATCCGTTCCGGATATCAATGAAAAGAAAACGACAGCTTCACTAAAAAAATATAATTTAACAAAATTCACATCGTCACCTTCCCGAGGGTCGTCGTCGGCAGCTCTACGCTAACAAATAAATAATCACTCGAGTCCATCTCCGCGGCGTCAGCGCGCCCGCTTCCCGGCGGCGCGCGGCATCAGGCGGCGCCGCGCCGCGTACAGCACGCCCGCCAGCGCGGCCAGCAACAACGCTGCGCCCGCGCATCCTCCCGCCACCGCCCGCAGTCTCCCGTACGCCGGCACCTGCAGCCTCGCCGCACCCGCGCCCGCCGCGCACACCACCCGCGCCACGTGCGCCGCTCCCTCCGTCACCTCCTCCACTGCAACAATACGCGCGCCCGTCACACCCCGTCCGCCTCCGATCCGAGCCCCGCGCGGTACTCTACTCACCCAGCAGGTGGTCCTGGAAGGTGTGCTCGACGGCCAGCAGACGCTCCCCGCGGTACCAGTGCACGGCGCAGCGGCCGGAGTCCCCGCGGGCGCGCTGCCAGCGCACCAGCGCGCCTTCCTCCAGCAGCCGCACCGACACCTCCAGCGAGGCGGGCGGCGAGGCGGCGGCGGCGGCGGCCGCGGCGAGCTCCGGCTCCGGCGAGGCGGCGGCCTCCGTCTCGGTCTCCGGCTCCGCGCGCACGATCGACTCGCTCGTCGGCTGCGGCTCGGCGGCCAGCGGCGCCGCCTCGGTCCCCGCCGGCGGAGCGCGACCGTCGGGCGCTCGCTCACCGTCGGTGCGCACGAAGATCGGCTTGCTGAAGAGGCCGTCGCCGATCGCGTCCTGCGACAGCACGCGCAGCTCGTACTCGACGCCGGGGCGCAGGCCGCCGACGGTCGCCTCGGTGACGCCGCGCGACAGGATCTTCATCGTGCGCCACTCGCTCGCGGACCGCTCGCGGTACCACACGATGTAGTCCATCTCGAGGCCGCTCTCGCCTGCGGACGGAGGGGAGTCAGCATCGGGGCTCGGAGCGGGGGGGGGGGGGCGGAGGGAGCGGGGCTCACCCGGCTGCCAGGAGAGATGCACGGCGGTGGCGGCGGGCGCGGCGTGCAGAGTGCGCGGCGCGCGCGGCGGCACGTTCTCCACCAGCAGCTCGGTGTCGGCGCTGACGGCGGCCGCGTCGTTGGCCGCGCTGCACGAGTACACGCCGCGGTCCTCGGACGCGACGTCCACGATCGTCAGGCTGCCCGCGTCGATAGAGTGCCGCCCGGCCGGCAGCTCGCCGCCGTCCTTCTGCACGAGAGAGCGCACCGTTAGCGGGGGGGGGGGGGAGCAGGGGAGCGGAGGGGGAGCAGGCAGGGGGACTCACCCTGGACCAGAGCAGCGCGGGTTCTCCGGCGCCGAGCGGCTGCGCGCGCAGCGCGCACGGCAGCGTCAGCGTGGCCCCGAGCCGCGCCACGTACAGCGGCTGCGGGCGCACCGCCAGCTCGGGCGGCCGCAGCACGCGCACGCGCACTCGCGGCGACGCCCCCGCCGTGCCGAGCGCGTTGTACGGCGTGCACGAGTACCGGCCCTCGTGCGACTCGTCCACCTGCGGAGCGAGCGGGAGGTGATGAGCGGAGCGAGCGCGCGTCTGCCGGAGCCGCGCGGGGCCGAGCCGCGCACCTGGTTGAACAGCAGACTGCCGTTCCTGCTGTAGAAGACGCCCGGGACGTTGTACGGGTCGAACAGGAAGCCGTCCTTCTCCCAGCGCAGGTTCGTCAGCGGCGGGTTCGCGCTGAAGTGGCAGTCGAGGCTCGCCGGCTTGCCGAGCGGCAGGTGGCGCTCCTGCGGCGCGTACACCACCTTGGCCGCGTCTGCGGACAGACAGCGGTCAGCTCGGACGGGGGGCGGGGGGCGGGGCGCGGGGTAGAGGGGCGGCAGGCTCACACTGCACGTCGAGGAACGCGCTAGCGCTCTGGGTGGCGCCGTCGGGTGCGAGCACGCGGCACGCGTACTCGCCGGGGTCGGCGGAGGTGGCGCTGCGCAGCACGAGGCTGCCGTTGGCGGCCAGCGTGGCGCGCGCCGCCAGCTCGCCCGCCAGCGCCGAGCCGTCGCGCAGCCACTCGACGGCGCTCTCGCGGCTCTTGGGCAGACACTCGAGCTCGGCGCGCTCGCCCTCCAGCACGGTCACGTTCATGGGTGGCGTCGCGATCAGATTCCCGCCTGTGGACAGAGGCGCGTGAGGTCGGGGCGGGGGGAGGTGAAGTTTGAGGGCGCAGGGAACACTCACCGTCCACCTCGAGGCGGTAGAAGGTGCCGTTGTTGCGCGCGGGCGGCGTGCGGTTGGGGAAGGTGACGAGGCAGCGGTAGAGGCCAGCATCGGTCTCCCGCACGGCGCTCACGTTGATGGAGCCGCGGCCGAGCCCGAGTTCGCCGCCGAGGCGCCGCACTCTTCCGCCCCACCGGTCCGCCACCGTCTCCGTCTCGCCGCCCGCGCTGTACCACGAGAATATTGTTTCGCCCTGAAAAGATTCACGGCGTGCGTGATCACTATGAAATCAATTTGAGCCGTGAAAGTGCTGCTAGGGTGATTCATTGATACCTACTCAAAGTTGACGTGCTCTATGAATGAAACAGTACCTACCTACATTTTTTTTTTTTTTTTTTTTTTGTCGCTGGGTAAAATGCGTTACGCATCCCCTCCGCCTGGGGGCGAGAGGGGTATGTGGGACTCCCCGGGGACTCCCGGTATACCCACTAAACGTCCCAGCGCCTTTCCGGCGTCGCCTGGAATGGAGGGGGTCCGGGAAACTGGCAGAGCCTCTACATCCAGACCCCCTCCGGCGATCCCCGCCCTAACGGCGGGCCCCGCGTCGTGGTGAGTAGTGCAAGGCGGACGAAGGTGCCCCCGCACCTAGCGTCCGCTACTCACCACCAGAGCTCTCCGCTCCCGTCGTCCACGTGGAGCGGAGCCTCTCCACCAGCTGCGCGTGGAGAAGCCTCCGAGCGGCCGCAGAGGATAGGGAGAGCGGCAACGTAACACCGACACTCCTCTTCCACTGCAGCCCCAACGCAACAACGGTGCGCCACCGTTTGGTCGCGGAAGATAGGGCGAACGGCAACGACACACCGACACGCCTCTTCTTCCGCGATCCCTCCTGACTGCGGGGGACAGAAATTAATCCGTCCTCCGCACCCGCCTCAGACGCATCCAGAGCGGGCCCAACCGCAAGCAAGCCGTTTGATTTTTAAGGCGGGGTAGATCCTAGGTAAGGACAGGTAACGTTTCTAGGAGACTCCAACAGCCTTACCATCAAACGTGCCATAAAGTTATTTCTCAGAATAAACCAAGAATAACCATAAATTTTGACAGTTTACACTCAGATATAACTTTACTTAAGAGCCTATAATACGCTGGGACAGCGAGTGTGATTTGTTTGGCGTGTGAGGAGTACAAAGCTATGGATGCACAATGAAATTTACGGCGATAAAACACTTTCTAGCTAATTAAAAGTACAAAAACAAAAAAAGATCAAAATTCGGAACAACGGGACCACATAGTGTAGGTCCAAGCTGAGTTTAGATACAAAGTTTTACTAGTCTAGCTAAAGTATTTATTGAGTACTTTTGTTTTAAAGTAAAATTCAGAGGGAAGTTTGTGATTATTTTCTATCGAGAAAATATTTAGTAATCGTGTTTTCACTACAATGGAGCAACAGTTTATATCCTCAACTATAATATATATTGTATCAATAATATTGGTTCAATACTTTTATAGATATGATCCAGAGTCGAAGCAGTTTTGAGGTAGTACGCGCCCTGAATAGCACACTTATAGTACCAGGACAACGGTGGTAACAGGTTTATTAGTAGGCACCCAAGACTTGAGATATTCTAAATAAAATTGCATTCGCACATTTTGGAAAAAAGGCTAGAATAGAGGCTGAAGCGCTCGTGGGCGGGTCCTGGGGGGCTAGCCAAACACCATAATGGAAGTAGAAATAGACAGTGGAATAGACAGATAATGACTATTACTCACGTGCGGCGAATAACATTATTTAGCACGATTTTTTGACGACCTCTGTAGCGCAGTGGGCGAAGGCCCGCCTGCGACGCAAAAGGTTGCGGGTTCGATCCCCGCGGCGGGACCAATGTTTGTATGATCTACAAATATTTGTCTCGGGTCTGGGTGTTTCTATGTATAATATGTATGTATTTACAAACAAAAAGTATATAAGTAATATATCAGTCATCTTAGTACCCATAACACAAGCTCTGCTTACTTTGGGGCTAGATGATGCTGTGTGAATAGTCCAGCATTATTTATTTATTTATTTATTTATTTGTATAGCACTGCCTATGCACTGCATACATTTTATGCCAAATATCGCGGCAGGTGAGTTCCTGGCATTATCAAACGTCGAATTGACACCGCGAGGATAGATAGTTGCCACAGAATACCATATAGTAACAAAGCAACAATGAGGTCCACGATCTTTGCGATGTCAAAATAAAGTCAAAATTTTCTGTGTTGTTGTGTGAATTTGCAAATATTAATTTTTAGCACTTATTTATATATCTTGACCTTATAGCCAACGCCAAGCATCCGTACCTAGCTAGAACAATCGGATCTAACAGTACCCGAATCAAAAATGAACTCGCAGCATTGCAAAATGAAATGTGCTTTCGATACTATTTCCGTGGTAAAATATAAAGATGAGACGCACAGGACCTCAACAATATAATTTAACGACCACTGCGCCTTCTCCTGCTTTCCACGCAAGTGTCTGCCACCCTCAGTCATCGATTGACTCCTGAACCGGAGTAACTTGAAGAGCTCAATCACAGCATATAAATGGAACCTGCGCTTTCTGTAGGCAGTGGAGTTAACCATAAGGATAATACATAACCCGTGGAGTGGATATTTACCTACTTTCTCCTGTGTGTTGCAAATAAAACTGTTTCATTGTAGGTACCTATTCAGTAATAAATATTTTGTACATATTTGTAATTTTATTATAAGTAAGTATAAGTACCTATACAACTTTATAGGGCAGGCATAGTCTAGCGTATGAACAGTATGAAGGAATATCAGTGGATTATATTTTTGTTTCAATAGATAGAGTGATTGCTGTAGAAATAAGAGCATTGCATAATATCAACGAGTGTTTTTTTAGAGTAACTTTGAATGGTAGAGTAAGATACAGTGCGTTCAGGGAAGTGTAGAGTGAAAGAAGGTATTAGGTGCTTAATAGCAGTGATGAGGATTGAGAAAGGCAAATTGTTTGATCATGCAGAGGTGACGAATGAAAGTGGTTTGACCAAACAGGGTATAGGTATGAGGTGAATATGTGTGGAAAGGATGCTAAGGGAAGGATAGGTGAATGTAGTTACTCTAAAGTCTTAGGCGAGCTTGTATGAAAAATGTAATGAGGAACAAGGCGAGAAATGTGCGTAAGAATTGAAGCAAGTATAAATAAGTGTTGTCTGTCTACCCCTATAGGAAACTCATGTGTGTACCTATTACTTAGGTAATCTTTGTTTCAAGTTCTAAGCGATAGCTTTAAGTTACTTCATTGAAATAAGTTGATTATTTTAAAAATATGAAAATCCAATTATGAGCACAGCAACGCTCTTTATGTAGAAATTACGGATAAAAAATACAACTCTTGGTGGCAAGACGTCAATTTGAAGTAAGCTGAAGAAGCCATTTTGTTTCTACTGGCCACTGGCGATTACAACTGGGTTTCTGCGACCGCCTAGTCATCGAGCAAAAATGTAAACAAAGTATCTATCGCGCATGTCAATGCTACCAATTTTTCCATTTCATTCATTAAGACGCGTTATTTTCATACATACTCTTTGTAATCTATGGCATAATCAAGTGCAAACTGAGTGCAAAGTCGACAAATCAGCAGTAGAATGGAATCGAATCAATGTCATCTTGGCTAGCACCCCTGATATGTATCATTTGCCCGATCCGATCACCGTATCCACGATCCGTCCGTATCGCCGACGCGTATTATGATCGCATAAGAAGTGGACGGGTGATGATACGCGTATACGCGATCTCGATACGCCGTTATGATACAGCCCGACCCATGTTGTGTTGGTTTTTGTCCGATCATCAAAGGGGATACAGATATATTGTGAAGATACGGATACGGACAACTTGATACGAGACTTGATACGTGATACGGATACGGTGATCGGATCGGGTAAATAATCACATCTGGACCGACTTACACTTAGATAAGTCGTTAAGCCATGCCATGACGGAGGCCTTAAGGCGGCCTAAAAACTCCGTTACCAGACAAGAGTTGGCGAACTTACTTTACTTAGCTCTAGAATTGTAGTACCTAGGCTTGCTTGCCGTCCCGCATTCAAAATGAGTGCGCATTTAATTAGGTACCTACTAGGCCAACAACATCCACTTCTCTAACCTACAGGATACCTACCTACTCGCATGATGAACTTCCTACCTACTAATAGCTAATAGGTAGCTTAAGTTGGGTACTACCATAGACGCTAATTCGTCTGTGGGTACTACCTACCTAGGTAGGTACATACCATTATGTGGTAGCTACATCAAAGTGATTTGCCTCTTTAGAATTTTAGATGAATAGAATGCATGACGTGTCGGTCGTCGTAGTCCGACAAGGCGAGGGGCGCGGGGCACCGGGGGGGGGGGTGAAGGCAGGTGGCACGCGCGCTCTCGCTGCTGCAGCGTCATTCATTCATTATGCGCTAATCGGAGTTGGTAACGCAATGATTAGGGAGATGACGGGCGAGGTCGCGGCGGAGGAGCCAGCGTCACGGGCGCCGCGAGTGGACGATTACCGCTCCCACGCGCCCCCTCCCCCCCTCCGCCCTCCGCCCGCATGCCGCGGCGTGCAGCGTGCGCATTCCTCACCTATTAGGATAATCCCTATTCTTAGATCGTTCTGAGGGAACGGGACCATCCTAATGACTCGTCCGTCCATTGGATACCTATGTAGATGTAGGTAACAAACAGCTGTTGGTAGGTAGTGGTAGTGGTAGGTAGCTACCAGTTATTATAATTGCTGAAGGTCTTATAAGAAGTCAAGTTATAATGGTGGGCAAAGTTATCCTGTAATGTAGCACAATTGACAACATTGCCCATCATCAAAATAAGTCTAGGGTTGGCACTTAATTTGACAAAGAAAGTCAAGGCGAAAAATTGGATCCAAAGTATATAATATTACACTGAAATTATTAAAACTTGCATGTAAATCAGTAGAATCAGGTCAAATTTCTTCACGAGATGCTTAACGACAACTTGGTATCCCAAGACGTACAATAGTGAATAAAATAAAAAACAAAACATTCTAAGGCAGTCGGGCATCCTATATTTTTGTACTAAAAATTGTTTAACTAATAGTTTATCACATAAATAATCTAAATGAAAAATAATAATCATGTTTAGTTTTGTTTAACACTACATGCTGCAGACTTTGCAGAAAAATAATTAAAAAATGTCAAGATCAGTTTAGGTACTGTGATGTGCCAACCCTAGAACGTTTAACAGGTGAAATACAAAATGTATGAAAAAGACCAGGGTAACTTTGCCCAGCCACTTTGGTAGGAAACCTTTTATGGTATCGTTTTAATTTCTAAAATAAACGCCAAAACTCCAAGTATTGGATTTTATGTCATCTGCCTAGAGGCCATGTTTACGTCAAAAATCTACGTGGGCAATGTTGGCGAAAAGTCCAGATAACTTTGCCCGCCATTAAAATGATTAAAATACTTTATTGAATATTGACGGATAATAAAATGTGATAAAAAATACATGCACAATGCACAGTCATCCTATATCCTATAAATATTATAAAGGCGAAAGTTTGTAAGTATGGATGTATGGATGTATGGATGTTTGTTACTCTTTCACGCAAAAACGGCTGGACCGATTTGGTTGAAATTTGGTATGTAGATAGGTGATACCCTGGATTAACACATAGGCTACTTTTTATCCCGATATTCCCGCGGGAACGGGACTTACGCGGGTGAAACCGCGGGGCGCAGCTAGTGATCTTATAATTGCAGATGCTAAAAGAAAATACCTACTTACGTTCCCATAGAAAAAAATTACGAATTTTGAAATTATTCGAAAAAAGTGGGCAATGTTGGCGTGTTTCACGGTAATAATTAACATATTATATAATAACATATTATATAATAACTAAACTAAAATTGTCTACGTATGATCTGTACGCACTATCGGGGTGTTTCGTAGAGGCGCCCACGGAACCGTCTGTACTGTACACAACACCCTTCGGCCAAAATGCTGCATCCATGTACCTAGGTTGAAAGACTAGCAGGCAGTCGGCACTCTCACCATAATATGAATTACGGTGAGCTGGGTCTTCCGCTTCACATACTCCGCGACGTCCTCCGGCTTCACGTCGAAGTGAACCCGGGACACGTAGAGCTGAGTCGTTGGAATCTCAGCACGCAGCAAATGTAGGGTTTCGGTCGTCAGTGCGGCGCCGCGGCGGCCACGCATTGATTACGAGACGAGGGCTTCTTCTTCTTCCGTTCCACCTTGATGAACCCCTTATTAATACTAATTTTCATTGAATTGTAAGAGAAGTTATTACTTTAAGTTTGTGTAAGTTTATTTTTATGCATGCTGTGTTCCTTTCTAGAAGGACATTCACTTGTTAACTCCACTAATCATAATGTTTCAAAAACTTTCTGCAAAATGGGCAAAGTTGTAAAAAGTGCAGGAATTGGCCCGCTCTATAAATTGGTGTTTTTGTCCCATTAATACGTATACATTTTATTGTTAATTTGATAATGCAAAGATATGAACATTTCACAATGGTGTAGCACTTAAGGAGGACGAGGAGGAGGAGTCCTAACTTTCCGCTAACGTCCACTTAGCATGAGCAACGGACACAATGATTCACATTGAAATTAAATTAAGTAAGTAAGTCTAAGTAGATACCTACTGTACTACATCACTTAATGTATTTTTTACAAGCAATTCGTGTAGAGATCACTCCTCAGGTAGTTAGGTACCTTACCTAGTACCTACCTACCTACCTAATTACATGCGGATTCGGTTGGAGTCACTGTGCTAAAAACCACAGAAAATCAGAAATACCTACATTAGGTCATGTGCTGAAAACGCTTGTGAGAATATGCTCAGGATTCTGTTCTTTCTAACAGCTTTTTGTACCTAATTGGTTGGTACCTAACCTTCCTATACCTTACCTACCTAATTTATAAATAAATAAATACTTAATTGTTTATTTCAGAATTTCAGAAGAAAAAAAACAAAGTTACATAGGTATCATTAGGTAGGTTGTAACGCAACCTACCTAATTAAGTAATTACAGAGAATGTTAAGTTAATTACAGAGAATGTTGGGCGCCTTATTTATATGACCAGCTCAAGTCGGTGTAGCAACGAGGAGTAATGACAGGGTGTGAATGCCTACAATTAACTTTCCTAGCAACCAGATAAATAATAATAGGTCTAAATTAAAGTTAAGTCTGAGTCTAGATGATGTTCAGCATTTGTAGGTTATAGAATCAGATACCGCAGAATTGAAAGAGTGTGGGTTAGAGGGACACAGCACTTAATAAAGAAAATACACAGCGGAGAAGGTCCGGCTGTGTTACCAGGAAACACCGCAGGCGCTCCGGAGGGGCCAGGCTCAGAGGAAGGGGTCCGGCCTCCTTCGGTGCAGAACTGCAAGGGAACGACCTCTCACAGGCCGTTCCAGGGACGACACAAAACGAGAAAATTGGAGTCTTCAGCTGGACCCCGCTACCAGCGCTCTTGAACTGAGCTCTCCGTTTCCAGGGGATAGTCCTTCCTGCGGCCTTTTTGCAGGTGTCAACGAGGGCAGGTGATGATGCCAAGGGGCTCCGGAGTCACGTCACGACTTGACCACGAGGTCCAGCTGAAGGGGTTCCAGTAAGAATTTAGAAGTACAGAGAATTCACCAGTAAATTGTATTTACTTCCTCCTGCCAGCGCCAGTGCCACCGCGCGTTACTCGGA
Organism: Epirrhoe alternata; assembly: GCA_963565295.1. Classification (NCBI taxonomy): domain Eukaryota; kingdom Metazoa; phylum Arthropoda; class Insecta; order Lepidoptera; family Geometridae; genus Epirrhoe; species Epirrhoe alternata. Next base: position 72,624 of record OY751384.1, read on the forward strand.
CGTATACCTACTTCTCTAAAGCCTTTTTATTTTATGAGCAGTTATAAATATTATACTTATATAAGTATAATATTCCAGACGATACCTTTACGTAGAGTAGGTGGGTAAGGTAGGTAGGTACACCACGCACACACACGCACGGCACTCTAACCACACACCTTGAGGCGCCCACAGCCACAAGCCAGTGCTGCAGCAAGCGGCCGCGGCTACTGCCACGACCTTGCTACATGCGCTACCATATATTTTATACGACTTACTTTTACATTATATCCCACCTAAATAATAATAAGTATTGTAACTAATTGTAGGTACTAAATAGGTAGGTTTTTTTGTAGATAATTGTGAGTGGAGCCGCGGTTTCAGGGGCGTGCTACCTACAATAACTCAATAGTTACCTACTACTCGTAGATACAAGGTAGTTTAGTTTACAAACCTGAGATAGGTACCGTGAAATACGCCAACATTGCCACCAAGGGTAATTTTGCCCGAATATCAATTTTAAGCAAATTTTTCGAGTGCAAAAACATCTGAATACTATGGTAATATTTAGTGACTCTAGTAGAAAATAGGTTATGTGCCCTACATCACTGTCTATCGGGTGTGTCGCTAGCTTCATTAGGTAACTTGTAGGAACTCTTCGAGTACGGTGCGTATTTTCGCGGGCAAATTTTGGTACAAATTAAAAAGTGAATTGAGTGTGATGGCGAATACATAGGTTAGTTAAACTTATATTATGTTGTACAAAAATACTTTAAGGAGTATTATATGTTATTATAATTGCTGAAGGTCTTTAAAAGTAAAGTTATAAGGGTGGGCAAAGTTATCCTGTAATGTAGCGATCTACTATTGACAACATTGCCCATCATCAAAATAAGTCTAGGGTTGGCACTTAATTTGACAAAGAAAGTCAAGGCGAAAAATTGGATCCAAAGTATATAATATTACACTGAAATTGTTAAAACTTGCATGCAAATCAGTAGAATCAGGTCAAATTTCTTCACGAGATGCTTAACGACAACTTGGTATCCCAAGACGTACAATAGTGAATAAAATAAAAAACAAAACATTCTTAGTCAGTCGGGCATTCTACCGCTTTGTCAGCCGAAGAAGAGATCCAAGTTATGAGATTATTGCAAGCTTCTACCGATTTTGGGTTCCCGCTTACTAAAATGGACCTAATAAAGCTTTTAGTTTACGAATACTTACAAAAATATATCATTTTTTACAAAAAAATGTTTAACTTAAAAAAATGTTTATCAAATAAATAATCTAAATGAAAAATAATAATCATGTTTGGTTTTGTTTACTACACACTACATGCTGCAGACTTTGCAGAAAAATAATTAAAAAATGACAAGATCAGTTTACTGTGATGTGCCAACCCTAAAACTTTTAACAGGTGAAATGCGAAATGTATGAAAAAGACCAGGGTAACTTTGCCCAGTCACTTTGGTAGGAAACCTTTTATGGTATCGTTTTAATTTCTAAAGTAAACGCCATTATTGTCAAAACTCCAAGTATTGGCTTTTATGTCATCTGCCTAGAGGCCATATTTAGGTACCTACATCATAAATCAACGTGGGCAATGTTGGCTAAAAGTCCAGGTAACTTTGCCCGCCATCAAAATTATTAAAATACTTAATTGAATATTGACGAATAGTAAAATGTGATAAATAATAAATAAATAAACAAATAATGCTGGACTTTTCACACAGCATCATCTAGCCCCAAAGTAAGAAGAGCTTGTGTTATGGGTACTAAGATGACTGATATACTACTTATATATACATTTTTTTTGTAAATACATACATATTATACATAGAAACACCCAGACCCGAGACAAATATTTGTAGATCATACAAACATTGGTCCCGCCGCGGGGATCGAACCCGCAACCTTTTGCGTCGCAGGCGCGCCTTCGCCCACTGCGCTACAGAGGTCGATATAATAATACATGCACATGATCTTATAATTGCAGATGCTAAAAGAAAAAAATACTTACGTTCCCATAGAAAAAATTTACGAAAATTGAAATTATTCGAAATAAGTGGGCAATTTTGGCGTGTTTCACGGTAGGTAGGGACAAACCACAGGTAGAAACAAACTGACGCTACATAACTACCTACACTACATTTGGGGCGCGGCCTAGGTAGATACAAAGTACCTACCTACCTACATAAGTAAGTAGGTAGGTACCTACCTAATGCCTATTTATACAGTATATACCTACCTACTATTGATCTATGTAAGTAGATAAGTAACTAACTAAATACTAACCATTGAGATAAAATGTATAGAGAGAGACGCTATTTCAAACAAAATTAGCGCGCGGACTTGATGGCAGCGGGGCAATATCATTCTTTCTTTTAGGTGATACATGGATCCATTGAGTTGGAGCAAGTCCCAAGCTTTTTTGTCATCCAAATAATCAGATGGAGGAGGGGGAGTCGAGTGCTGACTGTGATCGACACCACACGTGCACGCGCTTCACGCGTTTTGTGTCTCGTCATGAGTTTTAATTTCGGAACTCCGCCGGTGACGGACGAACCTTTTAGGTTTTCGACTGATCCTAGTACTTATAATAATAATAATATTAACCTTTTAGGTTTTCGACTGATCCTAGTGCAAATCGATCGCTCAAACAGATTACAAGTTCAGACACGATCAGGTAGCTAACATAATACACCAACGACTAGCGGCCAAATACAATCTCATAGAGAGCTCTGCAAGACCAACACCCTACTACAAATACAACCCTGACAATGTGCTGGAGAATCAAACTCACAAACTATACTTTGATAGAGCCATACTTACAGATAAAACCACTCACTACAATAGACCTGACATTACACTCATTGACAAAACCAGTAAAACAGCACTTCTCATAGATATTGCCATCCCTAACACTCATAACTTGCAAAACACTATCGCGGAAAAACTGTCTAAATATGTAGAGCTCAAAAACGAAATAATCCGTATGTGGAGACTAGATAAAGTCTCCACTGGCAGAATTGTGCGTAAATTTTTGCAAACCGACCTGTCTAGCAACGAGCTGACACCACTTATTAGGTCTCAACCAACGAGAAAAAATGACAGGCACTTGGCTTAGGCCCGTGTTTGTCTAAAAACCACCGATCCTGATGGGTCGAGCAGATAAAAGTCTACCCAAAATAATAATATTAACCTTTTAGGTTTTCGACTGATCCTAGTATAATCATCGTCAATTATTCTTCATTCGAAACGCGTAATTTGCTGCGTGCTGAGGTTCCAACGACTCAGCTCTACGTGTCCCGGGTTCACTTCGACGTGAAGCCGGAGGACGTCGTGGAGTATGTGTGCGGCGGAAGACCCAGTTCACCCTGAGGGTTGTGAAGTTGGCATCTCACCGCAATATGAGCTTCAACTCATACGTGGTGAGAGTGCCGACTGCCAGTCTATCAACCAACATGGATGCAGCATTTTGGCCGAAGGGTGTTGTGTTCCGACGGTTCCGTGGGCGCCTGCGAGACACCCCGTTTGTGCGTACAGTTCGTGCGTCGTGATAATTTTAGTTTATTATAATCTATAATATATTTTATATGTATCTTAAGGTATTTATTATAAATATGTTTAAGTATTTAATAATTACACTCGAACTGCCGCGATACAGGCCTAGCCTACTGCGGGGTTCGATGTAAATTATTTATAATAATTGTAATTTTATGTATTAAGTTTTATGAATAAAAAAAAAAAGATATCTTATAGGTACTTAATAGGCTTTTTTACAGAGATGACGTTTAATTGTATTTTTAAATTTAGTGATTGATAAATTTTGCAATTCGCTTGGGACTTTGTTATAGAAGCTTACACATTGCCCTTTAAATGATTTCATAATTTTATCTAATCTAGTAGTGGGAACAGCGAGTTTATCCTTATTTCTAGTGTTAACATCATGATTATCGCTTTTTTTCTTAAATGATTCAATATTTTTGCGAACATACATCAGATTTTCTTATATGTACTGACAGGGTACTCTGTCAGTATGAATATATCTTTAAATTTATTTCTAAGTGAATCTCATATTGTAAATTGCTCGAACAGCCCTCTTCTGCAACACAAACACGGTGTTAATGTCTGCAGCAGTCCCCCACAATAAAATGCCGTAAGACATAATGCTGTGAAAGTAGCTGAAATAGACTAATCTGGCAGTATCTACGTCCGTGTAATGACGTATATTTTTAACTGCGTATGCATTATGCATATATTATTCTGCCTACTTAATATTGTTCGTGTGTGTAGGTAGGTACTTACTCAGAGAATAAATAAGAGTACAAAAATACAAATACAAAATCTTTATTTAGGAAACAGTAACATGTTTAAACAATAACTTGAAAAACGGTGATGTCCGTGATAGTAATAATACTGTGTTACGAACATCAACGCCCTCCTCCGTGTTACATAGGAAATTCCAGAATACAAAAACAACAAAAAAGTAATAAGTAAGAACAAAATCAGTACTTAATAATAATAATAAGTACCTACTATAGATAGACAAAATCAAATACAAATGAAATCAAATAATGTTTTACAGTAGTTGTTACGGTGTGTTGTGTGTGTGTATGTGTGTGTGTGTGTGTGTGTGTGTGTGTGTGTGTGTGTGTGTGTGTGTGTGTGTAGGAAAGTTACAGCAGTTTATTTGATGAGGTTTTCAGAATCGTCGTACGATTTGCCTAGGAGCCATTTAAGACATTTTTCTTTACATTTATATAGAGTCAGGGGGTAGATATTTAATTCTTTATTCAGTCTGTTGTACAACATACAGCTTATATACTTGTAGTGTCGGCAAGCTATTTCTGTACGGCGTTTTTCGATATTACAAACCTTGTAGGACCTTCTCCTAGAGACACCAAGGGATGGATCATATGAAAGTTCGGAGTGTTTATGAAGTGTTGTATTTAAAATAAAGAGTTGACGAACGGTAGGAACTTGAGAGAGTGTGTATAATTCATTTGTAGGATATCTAAATGGTTTTTTGTGTATTACTTTCAGCACAGCCCTTTGCGCTCTTTCAATTTTAAGCATATGAGTTTTTGGAGATCCACCCCACGCGGTAATGCAATACGAGAGAATTGATTGACCAAGAGCATAGTAGACAGACCTTAGGGAGTGGGGATCAAGAATATTCCGTAGAGATTTAAAGACGAAAATGAGCTTTCTAATCCTGGATGTAGTGGATGCAATTTGTTGTTTCCAAGTTAAGGTGCTATCTATCAGTACGCCAAGATACTTTACACACGTTGAACGTGCTAGAACAGGGCAAGTACAATCACTGGTAATGTGGCAGAGTGCAGGAGTAGGACACACATGAGCGCGAATAGTGAAAGTTTTGGGAGGCTCAGAGGCTTTGTTAATTGCGAATGGAATAAAACTAGTTTTAGCTACATTAAGAGTTAAAAGATTCGAGTCCAGCCAGTGCATGACGTGTTCAAGAACTAACTCAGAATTAACCCTAGCTTCTTGCCAGTTTCGTCCGTGAACTAAAAGAACTGTATCATCGGCGTATGTAAAGATTTTGCACTTGTGAAGTGACATATTACACAAATCATTGATGTACAATAGAAACAGGGTAGGTCCAAGGACACTACCTTGTGGAACTCCAAAATTAACGTAATGTTCTTTGCTTAAAAAAGAATTTATTAAGACGTGCTGAGATCGATTTGTTAGGTAACTTTGAAATATTTCCAGGGCCGTACCTCTGATACCGATTTGTTCAAGCTTAGTGAGTAAGGTGGGCACAGAGACAGTGTCAAACGCTTTACTGAGGTCTAAAAATATTCCGATTGTTTTTTGTTTTGTGTCAAATTGACTTATTATGGTATCCGTAAGCTCCAGTACCGCATCTTCCGTCGATTTGCCTTTTCTGAAACCATATTGGTTTGGAGCCAGAATATTATTTTCAGTTATGAATTTAGTGAGACGTTTATTAAGAACTTTTTCAAAAATTTTTGACATTGCTGTGAGGACTGATATGGGTCTATAATTAGTAACACTGCCACTGTCTCCACCTTTGAAAATTGGGTGAACAATAGCCTTTTTAAAGACTCGAGGAAAATAGCCGGATGAGAGACATAGGTTAAATACATGGTCAAGTGACGGTATAAGTACGTGACGAGCTGATTTTATCACTGACGTAGGGATACCGTCCCAGCCTACTGCACAATTTGTTTTTAGGTTTGTAATGATAGAATCAAGCTCATCTTTATCTGTCGGGAATAATGCCATGGAGTTTAACGGGGTATGGATTTTATTATTTTTAGATGATAGAGCGAACGGCACTGGATTAGTCACATTGTTATTTCTCTTTATAATATTTTCAGCCAAGTTTTTTCCAATGTTAGCGAAGAATGAATTTATTGTATCAACAGACGACGAAGGGCAATTACTTAAACTTAATAAGTCTGAAGAATGTGTCTTGTTTTTTTGGAGATTTGCTACATCTTTAATAATATTCCACGTAGCTCTCGGATTTTTTTTAGCTTTAACTATTTGATTTTGATAATACTCTAGTTTTCTTTTCTTCAATAGATTATTAGTATAATTGCGATACCGAATATAAATGGTTTTTGTATTTATGTCTTCCGGGTACTTTTTGTGCTTCCGGTGTAGTTTGTCCCGATGTCTAATGCAGCGTAAGAGTCCTGGTGTGATCCAAGGCTTCTTTATGCGTTCACGATTTCTAACTATGACAGGTTTATTATGGGAATTAATGACTGATGAGATTGTATCAAGTAGAATTTTAGCAGCAGTTTCAGGGTCATCCGAATTTAGGACAGGGGAGTAGTCTGTGATTTCTAGAGCACTGACTATAGCAGGTAAGTTCACTTGCTTTGTAGTGCGGGTTGGGGGTATAACGGGCTTTCCTGTAGTTGATTGGGAACAAAATAGTATTGGTGCATGGTCAGTTATTAGCGAGTCGAGTATAAGAGTTACCGCTCGTTTTGGGGTTCGTAACATAACATGGTCTAAGCAGGAGTTTTTTCTAGTGGGGAGTAAGTAAGCAGGGAGCATTGCATGTGTGGCCAGCAGGTTTAAATATTCATCAGAATTTGGGTCATTATTATCTGAGGAGATATTTATATTTAAGTCACCAATTACGGCCACCGTTTCGTAATTTCTGAGCTCTTGTAACGTTTTATCGAGATTGGTAAAGAATGAATTAAAGTTTTTATAGGATGGGGAGCGATACACGGCGACTATAGCTAATTTATTTTGAACTTTAAGAACGAGACAGTTTGCTTCCAAGAACGATGGATATTCAATGGTGAAAGAGCTGCAGTCATTATTAACGTAAATCACTACTCCTTCATTCTGGTTTTTAAAATCAGATTTAAAGGAACTGAAGCCGGGTAGTGTAGGGATAGAAGGCGACTTACTTAACCAGCATTCTGTAAGAATCACTATTTCTGGTTGGAGTTCCATTCTGCTTAGCAAAACAACGAGTTCGTCAAAGTTACAATTTATGCTGCGAATATTTACATGAAGGATTTTCAGACCGGGGCTGTATAGAGTTAAGTGCTGAGAACTGACTTCCGGAGAGCAAATAAACAAATCAGATGTAGGTATTGAAGAGAGTAGGTATTGAAACTGTAACAATATTTAAATTTTCTTGAAATAATCTACGTTTAGTTAATTTATTAATATTTTATTGCCCATAATTGCTTGCATAATAAAGGTTGCCTGGAAGAAATCGCTTTCAGCGATAAGGCCGCCCATTGTACTAATGAACTTGTAAATGTCTCTAATGTATTGTTTTCGTCGTTGTTTTGGTGTACAATAAAGTGTTCATTCATTCATTCATTCATTATTTAAAATTTTACAGTAAGCACAACCAATCTTTAGCTCTCTGGAGTTACTAAACGATTTCGCAGGTTTGCGCATGTAGTACATTGCGTGTGTAGAGTAAGCGAGATAGGACGATGCAACAACTAAGCGAGTGAGCGAGGCAGCTATACAACGCTGTGTTCGTCTTTTAGGCGTCATCAAAAATGGGTTCTGCGCAGCTACTCGAGAGAGCTAAAGATGCGTTGTGACTAGTGTTACAAATACAAACAATCGAGTAGAGGTGCGTTCTCTAGTACGTTACGTTAGTTAGTACATTATAACTCAATGATACTAACAGGCGCATTATGTGGACACGTAGGTACGGCCGGCATTGAGCGGTAACGACATAGGTAGGTACCTACCTAGTAAATGGGGTCGATATGTTGCACTGGCCTACATGAGCATCATAATATGAGCATCTAAACTTACATTGACGAGCCTCAATTTTGTTTGGCTCCCCACAGTCCCATGACTTTTAGTTAAACGAATGCTAGGCCCCAAATCGTGTTTGTTGCCCTGATTCTTCACGATCACGAAAAAAAGGAGTACAATTAGTTCTAAGACTACCTACCTATGCGAACGAGGGCAAGTGATCCCAGCGGTCCTACTTCGCACGGGGGCGGCGTAATTTTAATTAATTTTAAACATAATTTTAAATCTTGCGAAGGGCTTCACTGTATTGCTGCCATTGCTGGTGAGAAAATGAACCCATATGCAGATCTTTATTTTAGACCCATTATTAGGTACCTACCTACCTACTATGTTCTTTTATCGACAGGCTGCTACACTACATCGTTACATTAGTAAGTAGGTAAGGTAGGTAGGATGGAAAGTGTTTTTTTCGGATCAATCTACGCTAATATTATAGGGAAGAATTATTTTTGTTTGTTTGAATTGAATAGTAGGCTCCGAAACTACTGGAACGATTTGAAACATTCTTTCACCATACAATCCTACATTATCCCTGATGAACATAGGTTAGTTTTCCCGAGGGACCGCGGGTAACACCGCAAGCGCGACGACGGACAGCTAGTAAAAAATATTCTAAAATGACCGTAAATCAAGCTAAATTTTTAGAAATCTGTAACGACTTAGATATTTTCCACACAGTCTCTTCTATCAAGAGACTGTCTCATAAAAAAAATCATAAATTATGTTGTACAAAAATACTTTAAGGAGCATTATATGTCATTATAATTGCTGAAGGTCTTTTAAAAGTAAAGTTATAATGGTGGGCAAAGTTATCCTGTAATGTAGCGATCTACTATTGACAACATTGGCCATCTTCAAAATAAGTCAAGGGTTTGTAATTGTATAGTGCTAATCCACTCTTGGTATTTCATTATGAAATGAAAAGTCTTATCAAAATTTTGGATTCCGACGGGATTCGAACCCGATCAGACGATCCTCCTAAAGCCGGAGTGCCTTACCGCTCGGCCACAAAATCCTACTTGCCGGTATCCAAATTTTCATAAAAATTTTGATAAGACTTTCTTAAGTCTAGGGTTGGCTGGCACTTAATTTGACAAAGAAAGTCAAGGCGAAAAATTGGATCCAAAAAGTATACTATAAAACTACACTGGAATTGTTAAAACTTGCATGCAAATCAGTAGAATCAGGACAAATTTCTTCACGAGATGCTTAACGACAACTTGGTATCCCAAGACGTACAATAGTGAATAAAATAAAAAACAAAACATCCTTGGTCAGTCGGGCATTCTACCGCTTTGTCAGCCGAAGAAGAGATCCAAGTAAGGTATGAGATTATTGCAAGCTTCTACCGATTTTGTGTTCCCGCTTACTAAAATGGACCTAATAAAGCTTTTAGTTTACAAATACAAACTTACAAAAATATATCATTTTTTACTAAAAATTGTTTAACTACATAATAAATAGTTTATCAAATAAATAATCTAAATGAAAAATAATAATCATGTTTGGTTTTGTTGACTACACACTACATGCTGCAGACTTTGCAGAAAAATAATTAAAAAATGTCAAGATCAGTTTACTGTGATGTGCCAACCCTAGAACTTTTTTTTTTTTTTTTAGTAGCCCGTAGGGATCCCAACTGCTGGGCAACTAGAACTTTTAACAACTGAAATTAATGCGAAATGTATATAAGAGAAATTCGTATGCTTGAGTCTAAGACACTTGCCGAGGACCTCCTCTGTGACACAAATTCGTCTCTATTTGATGAAGTACCTAGGTACCTACCTAATCATGGATGTAGAAGAAAGTAGTGATTTGTCTTTTCTGCAGTTGTTCTTTCAAACGAACTCCTTTCAGATTGCGTTGCTACTACCGTTGGTAATGAATTAAGATAAAGTCCTGTTTAATATTTACTTTGCCGAATCTTCTCGGTTCGCGCGTGCTAAGCTCATCCTAACCACCCTAAACGACCGCCAAAGGTGCATGCGCCACAGCGCCAATATTGAAATTGTTTATTGTGCAATTTGGAATCTGAATTTGGCGATGAGATATGCGTTGTAGAATATTTTCGAATATCTCAAGTTAATATTCGAATAATCCGATCCATTTTGATATTCGAATAATTCGGATATTCGAATGGAAGCCCTAGTAGGTACCTACCTACCTAGGCGGCAGATGTGCAAAAGTGACTCACGTCTTTATCCCACTGTAGATGATAGGGGATCTCGTTGCCGAAGGGAAAGTCCAGATGACAGTTCATGACGGCGTACCCGCCGACGCCGGCGCGCAGCCGCTCCGCGTCCAGCGGCAGCAACGAGCATACCGCGCGCGCCCACGCCCACGCCGCGACCCACGCCCACGCCCACGCCCACGACATGTCGCATACGACCAGCTGCGAGGACCGACTGCCCGGCTCGGCCGCTGCGCTGCGATTGTCCGCTGTCCGCTCGGCCGCGGCCGCTCCTAATTGCGCGCACTGGCCGCGACATCCTGTGGACCCCTCGCGCCGACCCGCCCCCCGCGACCCTACCACCCAAACCAAACAACAACAGACACAATAATACCTAACTATGAATTTTTAAGAGTAGTGAATACTAACATTGTTTTTTTATGCATAAGAATTGTAATGAATCACCGGCCACCAGCTCTACAAAGATATTTAGGTTATGATGACTTACCTACTAGGTGCTACTAGCGCGCTTCTGTTGGCGCACACCACTCCACTCCACCCACACACGGGTCCGCTGCTGGCTGCTGCTGGTCGCCGCGTTGCGTCGCGTCGCTGTCGCAGCGCGAAGAGCGTTTAACCAACTTTTAAGCTCTCAAGCGGTGGGTGGTGATTCTACCGGGTTATTCCCGCTAACACCCACGGTTCGTCCCCATCAAGTGGTAGGCAATTGGCATTGACAATCAGACATTCAATGCAACATTATAAAAAACTAACTCTGTAGCTCACTCAGTAGGTACTGCAGGCTGTCCGTAGTGTAGGAGGCAAGCCCAATCAATACTTTGGAGCACTACCACAGAATCAACAGATAGCCACTATCTGTGCTATGATACCACAAGAGGCGTCGTCGGCGCGCGGCGCCTGCTTGGGGGAAATGGAATGTTAACGAGTTTAACAAAGGAAGTTTTGAAGTTATCTCGGTATGGATACGTTGAGTGAGGCTGGGTATGCAAGAAGAGGAAGGCCGAAGAAGAAGTGGTTGGTTGGATTGTGTGAGAGATGATTGAATGTACCTGACTTACCTAAAAGGAGTGGATGCACAGTTGACGAGATAAAGGAGTGGAAGAAGACATGTTGTGCCGACCCCAATTAGCGTTCGTTATGGGCAGGGAAATGAAATGCGGGTAATGTGAGGTCTCAGTTTCGACTAAATCTCATATGTAGGTATGACGCAACACCAAGCGCAGTGACTTTGGCCTTAGATCTCTCGTACCTGAATGTATACGCCGACTGGCAGATCACAGTTGGAATATTAACCTATTTTTAACATCTTTTTATAAACCTGTGTATCATAAATAAATAAATTTGAATCTCTGAGACTTCGGCAGGCGCAGGCGCACAAGTGCCACGAGAACGGCAAACCGGTAGTCCGCCCTCCGTAACTCGATGTAAACAGTAAATAAAATATAAGAGTCTTATTTGTAGGTACTTTTAATGATCAGAGTAGGTTCATACAACCGTAAATACCCACTTAATAACCCCTTACATAATTATAAAAATATTAGATACAGTTAGGTACCTACTTATTAAATACTGCTAAAAAATTATCCAATGTCTATAAATATGGATAGCAACATAAACGAAAAAAACAGGTAAATAAGTGTTGTCAATTTTAATAAAAAAAAATTTGACATAATATGGAGTTAACATGTTCTAAGATTGATTAGGTAGTTACATTGGTTACATTGTTTAATTTGAAAGCAGATATTTAGAAGTAGTACGATTATTAAATTAATATTATATTTATTTTCTTATTCATACTAGCTTAATAATAAAGTAGATAAAAAATGGCTTACATATACAAATATTTTGGAATACAATAGAATGGAAATAACGGGCGAGCTCGAGCGGCGCCGCGCCCGCGGCCGCCGCAAGTCGCAGCCGACCGGGCGCGAGGTCGGCTCGCCGCTCGCCGCCAGTAGTAAATGCCAACATGACTTACAAATGATATTATACCGTATGTGCGCTACATTACATCACTGTACTGATACGGCCAGCAGACTGAGCGCGGGTGCGAGCGAGACGCCGCTAGCCCTGCATGATGAGATGCACGAAGTTCTCATAGTTGATGTTGCCCTGCGAGTCCTCTTGCCCCTGCAGCAACTGCTCCACCTAGGTAGGTACATCATTTTTATTTTCTTTAATCTACAGATAAACCACACTTGTAGGTACATACTTATTTTATACATTCCTATTTTTTAATTACAAGAAAATTAAACATGGTCTCGGTGTCTGTTACCGATCACATTAATAACAAGTAGGTATTTATAACAAATAAATATACATATACATATAATGGTGGACTTTTCACACAGCATCATCTAGCCCCAAAGTAAGCAGAGCTTGTGTTATGGGTTACTAAGACGACTGATATACTACTTACATACTTTTTGTTTGTAAATACATACATATTATACATAGAAACACCCAGACCAAAGACAAATATTTGTAGATCATACAAACATTGGTCCCGCCGCAGGGATCGAACCCGCAACCTTTTGCGTCGCAGGCGGGCCTTCGCCCACTGCGCTACAGAGGTCGTCCTCTAAATGATATATATATATGAAGGGAGGGATATAATAGTTAGTTGAAACCTCGTCATCACTGAGCTTCTCCCCGAGCGTGGAGAGCAGATGCCGCAGCTCGGCGGAGGAGATGAAGCCGTTGCCGTCCTTATCGAAGTGACGCAAGCCCTCGATGAAGTCGTTGGCGGAGTCGCCGCTGCGCGCCTTCGAGATCGCCTGACACAACAGACTCGCAATCACACCTACTGAATACGCACAAACGATCTTTAGCTCTCTCAACTAACACATTTTTGATGCAGCCTAAAAGACAAAGACAGCGTTGTATAGCTGCCTCGGTCGCTCACTTAGTTTGTTGCACCATCCTATCTCGCCTATTCTACAAAACCACGGTAGACCTTAAAATGGCCTCGTAGTAACCTATAATAGTTTCTACTGTATTTTTATGTGCAGATGGTCTTCCTGAAGTAAATAAATAAACCTGCGCAATCGTTTAGTGCACCTAACTTCAGAGAGCTAAAGATTGGTTGTGCCTGGGGTTGTGAGTACTGAACTTGTATTTGGAAATGTGAGATATTCAAAGATAATAGTGCAAAAGTATAATTTGATGTAATACTTGGTAGATGGGCAGGAAAACTTCGAAAGATATCCTCTCGTCAGGCTTGAGGTGCAGGGTGCACTTCTTGACATCAGACTCGGTGGGGTTCTGGCCGAGGGCCCTGAGTGCGTCACCAATCTGAGCCACATGGATTTTGCCATCTCCGCGGGAATCAAAAAGTTGGAAAGCCTCTTGGAACTCTGTTGAGATCAAAATTAATAAATAAAATAAGTTATGTTATTATTATGTTCTGGCTATATAAAATGTATAAAAGATGATGGAGGGAAGGTATTGACGAATGACGAAGATATAAAAGATCGCTGGAAGGATTATTTAAAAAAGTTAATGAATGCAGAGAATGACTGGAGTGGTGTTTTAGCAGAAGCACCAGTAATTATGGGAGTCGTGAAGGAAATAAGCATAGATGAAGTAAGAATAGCTGTAGGTACCTACAAAGTATGAAAAACGGAAAAGCTGTGGGGCCTGATGGCATACCAGCTGAAGTATGGAAATTTCTGAAAGTGGATGGATGGAAGTGGCTGGCTTTATTCTTTAATAAGTTGTTGCAAGAGGAGGCGATCCCGGAGTCTGCGGCGGTTCACTGGTGAATAAATGCAGGATGGATGACATGGCGACAGGTCAACGTGCGATCCACATATGCCCCTTAAAATTAAGGGGAAAATTTACAAGACGAGATTTATAAGACCTGTCGTATTGTATGGATCAGTGTTGGGCAACCAAAGAGACGGATGAAAAAGAGTGCATGTTGGGGAAATGCGAATGTTGAGATGGAATCAGGAATGAGTATATAAGAGGAAGTTTGAAAGTTGCGCCAGTGACGGATAAGTTGAGGAGTAATAGGTTGTTGTGGTATGGCCATGTTATGAAGAGGGAAGAGAGTCATGTAACGAGAAGAATGTTAGGTTTGAATGTGGAGGGATGTAACAGAGGAGGCTGACCAAAGAAAAGATGGATGGACTGTGTGAAGAATGATATGGGTAAGAAAGGAGTGAGTGTTGAGATGACGGCTGATAGAGCGGAGTGGAAGAGGAAAACCTGTTGTGCCGATCCCACATAAAAGTGCGATAAGGGCAGGGAAATGATGATAATTATGTTCTGATTGCACCAGTAAGTTAATGTCTAAGTCAATGGCCAACTCGGGTGATGAAGTTTTTAGGCCGCCTTAAGGCACCAGTCACGGCTGGCTGCTCTAAATTGTATCATTATGAACTTGTCCAAGCCTATATTATGCAATACTTTGAGTGGATTTGAAGTTCTGGAAAGTTGTAATAACTAATGACGAAGATATAATTATGGTTTATGCTTTTAAAAAGTTACCAGTCACAAGTGATTATGAATAAATAAATAATGCTAGACATTTCACACAGCATCATCTAGCCCCAAACTAAGCAAAGCTTGTACTATGGGTACCAGATAACTGATATACCTATTACTTATATACTTTTTGTTTGTAAAAACATACAGATTATGAAACACCCAGATCCGAGATAAATATTTGCAGATCCTACAAACATTTATCCCACGGCAGGGATCGAACCCGCAACCTTCTGCGTCCCAAGCGGGCTTTCACCCACTGCTCCACAGAGGTTGTCAGCTTCAATCTGTTAAAATGATCAAAATTCATACATAATTAATTGTTAGTAGAATTCTAGTTTAGAAGGAGTGATTAGTGATCTATTTAAAGTTTGTAAACCTAGATATCTAGAGCATATGGTCACTGTTCATCTAAAAGATATTGCTGATCGGGAAATACAGACTTACGTTGATTCTGAGGTTCTTCAATCTAATATTAAATACCTACCGTATTAAATTACATTTATGTGTGGACCCAAACTTGTCAAAGTAAACCAATAAAAAAAAGCAAAAAAAAATAAAGTCCCTCTAGCGTAGATTTAGTTAATAAGTAGGTAATTATTATAATATTTATGTGTATCTACATTAACATAGTTGTATCTAAGATATTTATTTATAGCAATAGCCTAATCATTTTAATTATATTTGTTAATACCGTGTATTTTTATAAAAATATTTTTACTCAGTCTACCGCGATACAGGATTGGCCTATTGCAGGGTCTGTTGTAAATTATTTATGTATGAAATAAATAAACAATAAAATAAATAAATAAATAGTTACCTATAGTTTTTTGAACTCCAAATGTATCGCCTCTTACTTACCACCTTCTTTTGCCAACTGTATTTAAGCTACTTTATTAGAACAAATTGTCTACATACACATGTATAAACACAGAGGATAGGCGGAGATATCTTGAAATGTCGTTCCTTCATAAAGTGTGCCTAGGTTCTATTGACTGCAGTGAGCTCTGCGAAGAGTTCCTAAGATTCTATGTACCGTCCACTCGCACTAGGCATACTCCCTTATTCTCACTCCCACGCTCACGTACTAACTATTATCGGAACTCTGTAATCTATTGAACGCTTAAAGCCTATAATAAAACATTTAGTACAGTTGACCTCTTTAACTGCAGTAAATTCAAGTTTAAAAAGTGCATTTTCGACATAATTTTAGAGAGAAATTCTTAACTTGTATGTTTCTGTTTTCTGATTTATTATACACACATTACTTAGTTTATTTCAATCTTGTTTAGTATGTACTGCTCTATAAGATATAGTTATATAAAGTAAATCCGTTATTAGATATCAGTTCTATTTACATAAGTTACATTTACCTTATCTTTAAGATCTGTGGATTTTGTGAAAATAAATAAATAAATGTATTGATAGTGTTAGAGTTACCTTCTACAGAGGTAAGCTTCAGCTTGGTGGGAGGCTCGTACATGAACATGTCGACGGCGACGGTCGCGGCGGAGTGCGCGGGCCGCGCCGTGCCGCAAGCGCCAGACAACGCACCTGGTTTGCTTTAAAATGCAGACCTTATAAGGAAACTAGGGCACTTGTAGCCACCGCTTTTGGTAAACACGTAGATTGACATGACTCACACGACACTCCCCGCAGCTCGCCCTGCGACCTGCGTCCCAGTTCTTGCTCACAGCACAGCCTCAGTTACACTTTTACCTTACGTCGCTGCACACATTGCACTTTTAAGCTTTTTAAAAAACTTGCATTTCATGTAAGAAATTTAAATGAGATGCACGATGACATAGGTTGACTCACCTGCCAACTGGTCTTCGGAGTATCCGGCCTGAGTAAAAATACAAGATCATTTTACTATCAATACTTAGAAAAATAACTTGACTTACTATTTTATTGAATTTGCCTCACCATCTTTGTAGTTTAGCAGATAAAAATGATAATAATTTACTAGAAAGGTATTTATTTTCCTTTGCCCTTGACAAGTCTACCTACTTCTTCTTCTTTTGGGCAATGGCAGATGGATGGCAACTAACTTTATTACCGGTATGCCAATGTCAAGTTTATTTTATTCATAGCATGTTAGTCAGTTAGTCCTGTCAATTAGAAAACAAGAAAACATGGTGGCTTGTCACTTCAAAACTCCAATTGAGTACTCCCCATCCCATTCCATTTGCTAAATCTCCCTATCCAAGGCTTAGTAAAATGGCACCGAAATTACATAAATTCAAATTCAAATTCAAAGTATTTATTGCATTCATGTGTGTGTACAATAGGTCTTAAAATAAAGGTGTAATACGTTACTAACACATGGAAGGACATCGCAAAAATAGTGAGTAACCTAAAATTGTGTTTGTTACACAAACATTAAAATTTCATAAGCTATGATGAGATGAGATCTTTTATATAAAATCTTAGGAAGAAAAAAAAAAAACATCACGTTTGTTTTTTTTTAGAATTAAGTAACCTATAATTAAATGTATCTAATACATTTTTTTAAACCTAAGTAGTTTTTCTTAGCTATATTAAAAGATATTTTCGATCAAATATTTTTTTAACAGGGATTTAAATTTTGGGAGATTATGGTTTTGAATTTCCTGGGGGATTTTATTGAATATTTTTGTAGACATTGCATACGGAGCGTTGTGAATCATCTGAAGTTTAGAAAAAGGAAAATCTAATCTATTTCTTTGTCGTAAATTTTGGGGACGGGTGTAAATTTTAAAAAGGTCTATATGTTTTTTTACAAACGTTCCTACTTCTAGGATATATAAACTATGTATTGTTAGAATGTTTTTGTTTTTAAAATATGGTCTGCAGCTTTCCATTTTATCTAGATTATATATTATGCGTAGGCATCTTTTTTGTAAAATTAAAGCTTATGTACATCTGAGCTGTTGCCCCAAAGAATAATTGCATATTGGAGCCAAGCGTGCGCATAAGCATAGTATGCACAGGTTGCTATTTTTTCACCTGTTAATTTTTTGAGTTCGTTTATTGCTTAAGTAAATCTTGAAGAGTTTAGATGCTATTTTTGTTATGTGTGTTTTCCAGTTTATATTAGAATCCATTTCTATACCTAGAAGAGGATAGGTGTTCACGGTTTCTAGTGGGGTGTTTTGAAATGAGTAATTTATATTAAGTGGTTTTTTTTGGTATGGATAGAACTGCATTAATTTGGTTTTTTTGAAATTTAAATGAAGGTTGTGTTCGTCAAGCCAGCTTTTTATGTCTGTTATGGTAGTGTCTAATATTTTATTCAAGTCTAGGATAGATTTTGTAGGGATAACTACTGATATATCATCTGCGAAAAGAGTACATGAGTTAATGATATTTTTTGGCAAGTCGTTTATGTATATAACCTGGGGAATAGAGTTTGTGATGTCGATTTTGTTTGATTTTATTTACATAAAACCAAGCAAGAGCAGATCCAGGATTTTTTCTGCCAAACAATCAACAATAAAACTGTTTTTTTTCTTTCCCCCGACCGTTAAGCAAAATAAGTACTTACTAAGCTAGAAACATATTGTGATAATGATTGTACACTGAGCTGTGCAAACTATCGGACGTAAGATGCGGACGTGTCCTTGAGCTTCCGGACGTCCGACAACGATCTGGCCTGGCGCGCTGGATATATTTCAAATTCAATGTATTTATTGCATTCATGTGTGTGTACAATAGGTCTTAAAATAAAGGTGTAATGTTACTATCCTGGAAGGACATCGCAAAAATAGTGAGTTACATAAAATTGTGTTTGTTACACTTACGCTATGATGAGATCTTTTATATAAAATCTTGCTCGCTTGGCTTCGTTGCGATAATATGCAACGAAGCACAACAGAGTAAGTATAGCGACCGACCGACGTGACAAGACGGGTGGATGCTACACACTCAATAAATTATCGTGATATTTGGATCGAGATCCAGGATTACGATATTTATCGAGTGTGTAGTATAGCGTATCGCGGATCGTGATACTGATCGCCGAATTTCTAAAAATCCAAAAATTCCACAATCTGTATCAAATATCGTCGATCCTGATCGAGTGTCTAGTCTCTATTCTGTGATTTGACAGAAAATGTATGGATCTAATGTCAAATACACAGAGTAACTATAACTATAGAGGAAATCTATTTGCTTGTCAAGTGTGGCACTCCTTGCATGTGTGAGCCTTATTGCACGGCTAAATTTGAAAGATACATAGATGTCTCGTTTTAGCGCGTTGACTCTGTATTACTATCTCTATCGCGCAGTGTCATCCCTACTTGATAGGATACTCTATGTTTTGGACAGTTTTCGCGTTTTCGGTCCCAAACAAAGTCGTGCCAGAGTGCGTTATTTACAAATTCATGTATTATTAACTATTTTCAATTAATACAGGCAATTATGCTACACTAGATTAAGCCAGAGCATGTTTGTCATGGTTTGTGCGGTGATTTCAAACAAAGGGACAGCAAAAACTGATAATATTCGTGAAATCATTTGCGTTCATTGGTGAGTTCAGTGTTTTGCTACTTTTTTCATTAAAATGTGGACTAAATACTTCGTCATCATAATATTTTCAATCGCTGATCATGCTGCTACGCCTACAGTATGATAATTTTGCGTTTTAGATAGTTTTTATTTGATTTTGTATTGAATAGGTTATTTCCAACTAGTGTTGTACCTAAGGTATCGATATTTTTTGTACAATAGGTTTTTGTACAACAGTGTTAAAAAGTTCGTTGTTCGTGAGGCGGGCATCTTTTATTACGATGACTGTTGATAGGTTGATGTATTTAGTCAGTAATTTATCAGTTAAAAGTAGCAAAACACAAAAAATACAGTTAAAATAGCACACTTAAAGATTTGTGAAATGACCACACTTAACTCTTTCAGCTCGCCTGTGGCGCCAGCATTGTCCGGATAATCTCCGGAACGGCTGAATATTTTAATGGGACTTTCACTGGAAGATAGAGGAGGTTGTCGTTCAACACAGGTATAGACTGTATCCCGGAAAAAAATACTCATAATAAATGTAAATGCAAGTAGATCGTTTTATTTTAAAAATAGCACCCTCTTTAATAAAATCCTACTACCTAATAATGTACATATTATTTTTATGTAGATAGATAGATAGAAAATACTTTATTGTACACCACATGGACATTACAAAATACAAACAAAGATACAAGAAAATATTTAAAGCGAAGATATAAGATAAAGATAAGATAAGCGGGATAAATGTTTGTATGATCTGCAAATATTTATCTCGGGTCTGGATGTTTCTATGTATAATATGTATGTATTTACAAACAAAAAGTATATAAGTAGTATATCAGTTATCTGGTTCCCATAGCTTTGCTTAGTTTGGGGCTAGATGATGCTGTGTGAAATGTCCAGCATTATTTATTATTATTATACCTACATACTTATAAACTTGCATTCCATTTAATAATAACTAACGTGGCCAAGGTAACTACTGAATATTGCCTAAACAATACATAGGACTTCTATCTACCTACCTACTGTATTTTCTATTTGACTCAAATATTGAATTTAACAAAACATTCGTACTCTATTCAAGTAGCAGTTATTACCAAGCCCGCTAATCATAGTAATTATCGACATCATACTATCGATATGACCCCACAATAGCTTTGCACTCCAAACTGCTCCAAACTCATGTACAGTGTACGTGCATGTGTGTGTAAAATTGAACGTTCCCACAAATCTGTGATTGTTCTTCTCCTTCTAGCGCCCTAAACACTACATTTGCCAAATAAAGACAGATAAGTGGTGAGTTCTATACCGGCACCCTTGTGTCAAATATGTAATTTTTATCGTCTGTGGTGAATGAAATCTACTGTACTGTACCACAGAGTAACTAGGTATATCTATCCCTAAACCCTACATTTGCCAATTATAGACAGCTAAGTGGTGAGTAATAAACCGGCACCCAAAGAGTACATTATACCGGCACCCTTGTACTGTACTGACGCGATACACGTATCGAGTGTCTACTACCCACTGAGTAACTATAACTAATAGTACCCGAGATAGTACCTACAGTTCATTCACAGTTATTTTACCTCTGACAGATGTTTTCTGAGTGTTGGTATTACTGTCGAGTCATCCTAAAGAGTTTCAAGCGTTTTTCTTTAACAGTTGTGATATTTCATGTGTTATAATGCCGAAAAGGATTCAAAGTAGCGGAAGAAAGATTGTATTAGCAGTGCGTGATTTTTGTGAAAGAGAAAAAGACAATAATGCTCCTGTAATTCCATTTCGCAATGTTCGTCAACGAGTAGCCGCCATTACAGGTATGTAAAAAAGGGTTACCTGTCTTTAACACTTTACCCAATTAGACTGGAAACTAGAATGTCATACCGTAAGCACCATATTTAGATTATATAATAGCATTATCAAGGTATTTTTGTGATTTACTTACACGAGGGCAACGATTATTTTGTGAAGTTTTATTATTGTTATTATTTAAGATTATGTCGATTTTTTTGTATTATGTTGCTATTAATTTAGGCCGTGTTGGTCGAATGGGGTTGTACCTCGACTTTCAATCCGAAGGTCGTGGGATCTAATCCCGGCCGTGCATCAATGGATTTTGCGTTTCGTAAAATTTATATGCGCTTTAACACGAGCTCTGAACGGTGAAGGAAAACATCGTGAGGAAACCAGTTAGTATTCTTATAGGCGGCGATGGGCTTGCAACCTGTCACGTATGGAATACTAACTTCTGCAAGATGTGGGCATGTATCAAATATGTATTTGTACATGCCTCTGACTACCCCCTTAGACATTTTCAAAAAGGATCTGGAATATAAAAAGATCTGAGAGAATGTCTACCGCGCCTTGGGGATACAGTCGTGACCCTGTTTAATTTAGGTATAGTTAATTTTGATGTCGTTTCTATTTGTGTTTTAAATTTATTAGATGATGTTATTCATTCATACAATAATGATTGTCAAATAGTGTAAGTTGCCATATGAATAAATAAATAATAAAAAAACAGCGATATATTTAGGCTATCAATTAAAGTTGTTTGTTATTTCAGGCATATCTGAAAAAACCGTCAGCACCATTACCAAAGAAGGTCAAGTAGCTGCTTCCATATCTCAAAAAATTTCCACGCCACGCTGAAATAGACAGGTTCATAATAGAATTAAATGACGAGTCTGATACAGAATCCGACAGCAGTTACGAAGATTCATCTGATTGTGATGATTCATCATTGGCAATCCGCCTGGAACATGCATATTCAAAATAAATATTTTTATTGCAGTTTGATCTGTTGTTTATTATTAATTTAATATTAGTATATTAGTAAATTAAGTACTTACAAATTATGTTAATCGAATATTGGTACAACTGTACTGATTTGGTATGGAGATAAATAATTTATTAAAAACATTACTTTCAAAATACCTGGGAGACCAGACTTGGTTGGCGGTTTAATTTTTTTTTTGATATTTTGCGTTTTCTTGGAAAAAATTCGTATCTAAATGGACGTATACCATATGTATAAAATTTCATTCAAATTGTTAAGGCCGTTTCCGATATATATGAATAAAAAAATATACCTAGCTACATATATATACAAAATTAGCTTGTTTAAATATTTAAGAAATATCGTAGTATATGTACCATTATCACACAAAATGTAATACTAAATCGGCATAGTTAGGTACTATTAGAAATACTGTTTTTTACATTTCGGGAGTCATAGAAGCTAGATATGGCAATCTAACGCTCAGATTGCCAACCTAACAGCTAGAGGTAAAATAACTCTGAATGCACTGTATGTAGTTTTGATCCAAAATGTTGCAAGATAGATAACACGTTATTTAGCGAGTGTGTAGCATCCGCCTATGGTACTAACATGCTAAATTCCGAGACGAAAACGACTAGACTTTCTTGTTCATTCATTCAACCAAACCAACTTTTGTTCAATTCATTTCATTCGATTCGATTCGCTCGCTCGCTGTTCGCTCGGCTCGCTCGCTCGGCGTTTGCTACTATATTAATCTGTGGCTCGGCGCACTCAATCAAATGCATGGATGGTTGGTGGTAAATCGGTGAATGGAATGATGGAAGCAAGCGAAAGAAAAGAAAGATGGCATTAGCAATGGCGAAATGGTGTACCTACTCCATTCATCTTCATCAAGGTTAGTGACAAAGTGTGAGTTCGAAGCGTCGTGGCTTACGAATATTTCAAGAGGTTCATGGACTCGGGATAAAGCGCAACTAGGGCGTCGACTTAGTTTACCGCCCGATAACGTATGGCGATCGCTTTGTTCGCCGATCTCCACGTGCCTTCCGCCATTGTAACTTGTGAAATTGACCGACTAGCGCAGAATTCACCTTATTTGTAATCGGTAAAGAACCAGGAAAATAGTAATCGCTTAGAGATCCCGTTTTCACATCGTGGAACGAGCAGGTAAATGTTGTAAAAGCTAGCGGCTGGGTCGGATGCCGGCGTGGCCGAGCGGCCGGCGCCGGGCGCATGCTTGACGCCGCGCGTGTTGCAGGGCCGAGCACATGCAGGCTGACGAAGCCGCCGGCGCCGCCATGGCCTCGGGCGGCGAGTTCGTGGAGGGTTGGCTCGTCGCGCAGCTCCTGGGTGAAGGAGCCTACGGCGAGTAAGTACCCCGCTGTTCATTCTGATAGTAACTCGCA
The DNA here is from genome assembly GCA_963565295.1 of Epirrhoe alternata. Classification (NCBI taxonomy): domain Eukaryota; kingdom Metazoa; phylum Arthropoda; class Insecta; order Lepidoptera; family Geometridae; genus Epirrhoe; species Epirrhoe alternata. The sequence continues at coordinate 96,286 of OY751384.1, forward strand.
CCTACTACGTGTGCCTACTTTCACCTTATCTATTTCTTTTAAGAGTGTGCTTTGTTCTCATTTCATTGCAGATAAACTTCTTACATTTTATAAATAGTACCTGCCTCCAGGCTCGACTATGGTACTCAATAATCACGGTATTGGTCGCGAAGGAACAGGAGTAAAATCACCTAGTTTTAAGACGTTTCAAAGTGATCCCAGCGGTCCTACTGAATAAATGCTTTTTGACTTTTGACTTTGAAATAATGAGAGCAGTTAACTGACCTAATAAAAGCGCTTGAACTGGAACATTTCTGGAGTTGTAGTTTCGAGGCGAGTAAAATGTATGTTTTTGTCACTGCGTAGCATGATGATAGTTACAAAAAAATCATTTTAAGTACTAATATATGGAAAGGCTGCAATACAAACTACTTACATAAAATACAAGCTTTGTTTCACAAATTTATTATGCACTATTTATGATCTCTGTTCACTTATTATGTTCAATGTAACACAATGCTTTGGGCTGTGGTTATGATGAGTGCAGCTGGTCCTGTGCATCAGTGGCACTCGAGGTGTTTATTGAGAAGCATAGAAAACTAAAATGTAGGTTAGGTAAATGGTTCCTACATCTTCAATCAATACATATAAATAAAATTGAAGTGTCTGTCTGTGATTTCAAGATAATTGTGTTTTCTCAAGTGCATTATTTAAAAAAAAAACAGGGTAACAACCGTATCCCCATGGCGCGGTAGACATTATCTTAATCTTTTTATGTATTTAAGATCCTTTGAAAATGTCTTTAAAGATGATAAGTACTTACACGATAATAAAACACAATCAAGCTTTTTTAAAATGTTTGTCCGTCTATCTGTTAGTCCGGGCAAATCTTGGGAACGGCTGAACCGATTTAAATAGAACTTTCAATGAAAGATAGGAGGTTAAGGAGCAGGACATAGGCTACTTTTTATTCCCACGGGCCCGGGATTTACGCGGTAAAAACTGGACTAATGAATGTTAACTTTTAAGAATTTATTTAGGAGGGATCACCTAGAAACAGTAATGGGTCTCTATCATATTCCCTGTTATTGTTAATATCAATCAATCCCATTCGATGTCCGGAATAAAAATGTCCTGCCCCAAAACCTCCTCTATCAGTGAAAGTCCCATTAATAGAACTTCCATCAGAAGATAGAGCTGGTTGTGGAGCAGGATATTTTTTATCCATTCGAGTAGGTATAATTTCATGATAATACTTTGTCTCATCGGGACCGATCGCCGATCGGAGAGAGGGGGATCTCGCACTCTCCCAGAGCAACCGACGAGCGACGTCTCGCTCTGTCTGACCTGTCCTGCGGCGCAGGGTGCGGTTGCTGGTGCACGCGCGCTCCGGCGCATGCGTCGCGCTGAAAGTGTCGCGCGGCGGCTCCGGCGGGGAGCAGCGCGAGGCGGCGTTACATCGCGCGCTGCGACACCCGCACGTGTTGCGCTGTCTGGGAGCGCGCGCGCAGCCGCCCGCGCACTACACCTTCCTGGAGTACGCGGCCGGCGGCGACCTGTTCGACCGCATCGAGCCGGATGTGGGCATGCCGGAGCGCGCCGCGCGCCGCTACTTCACGCAGCTGCTGGCCGCGCTGCGCTATCTGCACGAGCGCGGGGTCGCGCACCGCGACGTCAAGCCGGAGAACCTGCTGCTCGATCGCAAGGACGACCTGAAGCTGTCCGACTTCGGCCTCGCGACGCTGTTCCGGTGAGCCCCGCTCCTCCCGCCCCCCGCCCCCCGCCGCCGCCGCCCCGCGCCCGCTGACCGCGCGTCTCGTTGCAGGCACGGCGCGCGCGAGCGGCTGCTGTCGCGCGTGTGCGGCACGCTCCCGTACGCGGCGCCGGAGGTGCTCGGCGCGGCGGAGCGGCCGTACCGCGCGCCGCCCGCCGACCTGTGGGCCGCCGCGGTGGTGCTGGTGGCGATGCTGGCCGGCGGTGAGTGCCGCGCGCCCGCCTCCGCCGCCCGCCGGGCTCGCCGCTCGTCGCCGCTCGCCTCTTTGGTATCCTAGCTGTAGGCGTGCTCGCAGACCCTAAAGTTACGGTACCGAAGTTACGAGCCGCGTCGCTCTCGTCGCTCCGCCCGGCGCCCGCGGCGGAGCCCCGCCCCCGCCCCAGCCCCCGCCGGCCGCGCCCGCTGAGCCCGCGCCTTCGTCCGCAGAGTTGCCGTGGGAGCGCGCGCTCCCGTCGGACGCGCGTTACGCCGCCTGGGAGCGCGCCGTGGAGACCGAGCCGGCGCCGGCGGGGCCGTGGCGCAAGATCCGAGGCGCCGCGCGCGCCCTACTGCGCCGCGCGCTGCGCCCCGCGCCCGAGCGCCGCGCCACGCTGCCGCAGCTGCAGCAGCACCGCTGGCTGGAGCCGGGTGAGTGCTGGCGGCTCGCCCCCCCTCCCCGCAGCCTCCCCCCACGGCCCCCGCTCGCGCGCCGCCGGCGTGTCAGGTACTAGGTGACTCTGAGTGTGCGCGTCTCGGAGCCGCCCGGTGCCTCAGCACGCCGCCGCCGCCCCCCCCCTGCCCCCCGCCCCCTGCCGACCGTCAGACCGCGCGTCGCGGCGCTTTGGCGATCTAGCTCGGTGACGTGCGCGAGCTCATAAAGCTAGATTACCAAAGCACCGCGGTCGTCGCACACTCGCCGCGACTGCAGCGCAGCCTCCGTGCCCGCTGAACGTGCTCCCATCCAGCTCCTCGTGTAAGATTGGAAATAGTTATATGCTCAATTCTTTTAATTCTGTACTGTTAATTACTCTATTATTGTCTTATAAAATTCAATTATAATATTTTTCTTATTCTTATCAATTGACCAAAAATGTAATAACTACTTTCAAAAAACTTATGATTTGATTTGCTAAGTTACTTTAGGAAAAATGTTCTTAATAATAATGGAAAATAGCGTCGATTGAGACCTACTTGTTTTTTTTTTGAGAAATGTAATTTTTTAGGCTGACTGTAAAATGTTGTAGTGCCCAACGCGCCGAAACAAGTTTTCACTTCAGAAATGTTTAATGCCAATCGATTCTGTTTATCTAAAGACTATGGGACCGTCGATGGGACCCTTTAAGATTTGAGTACACTACATAAGTACTAGAAAATGTCAGAAATCGTCAAATACTTTACCCCATACATTTTGTACTAAAAATCGATTAAGAAATGAAAAGTCTTATCAAAATTTTCGTTTTCGACGGGATTCGAATCACATGCGTCGATTTCGAAATTCTTGTTATGCTCATATTTATCGATTAAGCACCGATTAGCGACGTCTACACGTTTCACTCAGTGAACTCATACTCATTGTCCGAAGTTACATTCAGTATCAAATGCTGTCGAAGGCACTCCGGCTTTAGGAGGATCGTCTGATCATCAGCGGGTTCGAATCCCGTCAGAATCGAAAATTTCGATAAGACTTTTCATTTCTTAATGAAACTTTTGCTTAGTTTGGGGCTAGATGATGCTGTGTGAAATGTCCAGCATTATTTATTTATTTATTTGAAAAATTAGGGAAACGAAGTAAGTAATAAAAAATCGATAGGTAAACTGCAAATAAGATTTTTTTTTCTTATTGGCTTCGCACACTTTGTGTATTCGCCATTTTACAAGTATGTTGGTTTTAAAAAATAAGGGCTTCAAATCGACAAGTACACTTTTTAGTCTAACCTTATTTTATGTAGCGTTCTGGCGACCGTAAACCTGAGTATACGGTTTTATTTTCAACTCGATACCTCCACGCGTTCCCGAGATAAAGGGTCTTGACAGACGGACAACAAAGTGATTCTACAAGGGTTTAGTTTTTTCCTTTTGAGCAAAGAACCCTAAAAATCAACATTTTCCTCGAAATCATTTTATGTATAATCTGTACGATTCCCCTCTATCATAGTAATAATACCTATTAGGCTATTTTACACTATGTAAGAAAACACATAAAAATGCATGTATACCATAGGTTTCGTTACAAGTAAACGATAAACGTCGATATTTATTCATAAAACGGCATTATACTAACATTTTAAAATTCAATTTTAAGAATCTTAATTTTTCTTCTATCTTTAAACCACCAAAAACGCCTTCTGCCATTTTGTGACGTCACTCACGTTCAGTTAGGAACAAAAAGTTTATCTTTTACAATAGTATTGTTCACAAATCAAACCATATGACGTCACAACATGGCGGCTCGCATTTTGGTGCGATAACTAAAAATCATAAATTAAAACACATTTTAAGGCATTTTACGGTTTTTAAAAATTGTAATAAAAATTCAACTGGTTTACCTCAGGATTGATTTAAAACAGTTTTCAAAAAAGTGTAAAATAGCCTATTGCTATCAAACGTGTTTATGTAAGTAACTCAAAATTCGTCGTCATTTAGCGAACAATCGCTTGGTGCTATATATTGCTGTCGTATTGTGTTGTTTGATTATTTTTGTTTAGTGTAAAACACACAATACACTGTCTGCACAAGTAGAAACTGTTGTATGTAATGTAACTAACTACACTCATGGACATTTTTAGAAGAACATAACAACATTTTGGAGATTTCTTAAAGTAAATAAGATTTTTACTAAAAGCCAATAATTTTATTCCACAAAATATAAATGTGAAACAAGTAAGTAGTGCTACAACTTAGCGCACAAGTAATAAACACGCATTTAACACAATAAGTAATATAATTGAATATGTTCCTCTACATCAGTACCCGAGTGTTTTGTTATGTATTAAACAGGGTTATTTGTAAAACACCGACAACCTCTCAGGACCATGTTACTTCCAAAAATTCATCATTATTTTAGTTCATCAGATTTTCATACAAAAAATATTTAAATTGAACGCTCTAAATGTTACAAAGTCTATGCGAAGCAAAAGAAAGCGATAGCGAGGGGAGCGGGGTTAGGGCGGCGGGGGCCGAAACAACTAAATCTTGAAGGTTTGTTTTTGGTAAATACTATATTGTTTTGTAAAAAGTCATAGAACAAAAAGTTGTTGTTTATGTCATCATAAACAACAACTTTTTGTTCTATGACTTTAGTAATACAGTCCTGAGAGGTGTTTAACATCGATATCGGTGTTTTACAAATAATCCTGTATAAAATTATCATGTCATAGTGTTTGTAAGCAAACTCCTCCGAAACGGCTCGACCAATTCTTAAGATATTTTGTGTGTATATTCAGTAGGTCTGAGAATCAGATGTAAACTATTTTTCATCCCCCTAAGTGGTTGATAGGGTGATCCACCCTACATTACATTTTTTGGACTAAATTTTTTTTATGATTTGGCATTAAAAAATAGGTCCAACCCCCTTCTACCACCAACCCTTATTTTTTCATAGCAAATTATTACTTGAATGGCAAAACAACGTTTGCCGTGGGTCAGCTAGTGGTTCTATAAAATAATTGTACTTTTTCAGTTTGTTGTATTTAAATATTAAAGTAGCTGCACTCTTATAAAAAAAGCTTATTATTCACTTAAGGATTATATTAATGATAAATTCGCGTGGCCTGATGTCGCTCTGCCCCTCGACGGCTGATGTGTCCTCAATGTCTGCTATCTTGTATTATATAATTTAAGCAATTGGTAGGTAGGTACCACCTAAGTTATCATAAGTTTAGATTTAAGATGGATCACCTAAAAGAAAGCTAGGCCCCAAACCGTGTTTGTTGCCCTGATTCTTCACGGTATTGGTCGCGAAGGAACAGGAGTAAAATCACCTAGTTTTAAGACGTTTCAAAGTGATCCCAGCGGTCCTACTGAATAAATGCTTTTTGACTTTGACTTTGACTTTGACCCGCGCCTAATCTGTTCAGTGGTTTGGGCGTGAAAAGGTAACAAACAGACAGACATACAGAGTTACTTTCACATTTATAATATTAGTGTGGATGTCAAGGATTCAAAATTGTGATGGTTGGAATTAAAAGGCGTAATCTGGCTGGTTGTACGATGTCCGTTCTGTTATGCTTACAATTTTTATTTAGATTTTCGTCTAACTTCAGTACACTTACAATAAGATACCCATTCTCCCGATGCAAAAATGTGGGCATCAGTTTGAGTCAGAAGAGTTACACATTTTACCTTCTTACGAAACTGAATCAGGAGCGATGTTGTCTTGAAAATTTACTTTCTGCGCGATCAGAACGGTGAGCGATCGAGCGTGTATTAAGCGCGTTCGCTCACTTACCGATCCAGCGTCGTCGTCACAGATGTGCGTCGACGCCCCCGCAACGCACCCTACCGGGCAGGTGAGCGACGGTATGAAATCGAACAGATCATAATCTATCGAGATATCGAGGCCGGACGCCGCGATAGGCGGATCGACTCCGATTCAGCTCGTTTATATTCGACAACAATACGCATCGTCTGTCGCAGATGAGCCCGGCACGGAGCGGAGCGAGCGCGCGTGGCGCTCGCAGCCGCCCGCGCGAGCCGCGCCGCCCGTCGCGCCCGACCTCTCGTCCGCCGATATGGACGCGCTCATCAGTCACTCGCAGCCCTCGCGCGCCGCCGACCTGCTGCTGGCCGGCGCCGCCTCGCAGGACGCCACGCAGACGGTGAGTCCTCGCTCCGGCCTCCGCGTCCCCCTCTCCCCGCCGCCCCCTCGCTCATCCGGCACGCTCGGTTCGCAGGAGGCGTGGGCGCAGCTCGGCGCACGGCTGACGCGCGTGCGCGTGGCGGGCGCGCGAGCCGCCGCGCTGGAGCGTGCGGCGGACGCGCTGCGCGGCGCCGGCCTCTGCGCGCGCACCGATCGCGGCACGGTGAGTGCGGTGCGCCCGCGCCGGTCGCCGGATGACGCCGCCCGCGCCGGTCGCCTGACGCGCCGCCTCGTGTGTTGCAGCTGGTGGTGGAGCGGGGCGGGGAGGAGGTGCGCATGCGCGCCTGGCCGGTGCCGGAGCCGCGCGACTCCGGCTCGACGCTGCTGGAGTTCAGGCGAGCGCGCGGCTGCGGCCTGCGCTTCCAGCGGCTGTTCCGCGAGGCGCGGCGCGCGCTGCGCCCGCTGGCGCCGCCGGCCGCCGCCGCCGCTCCGGAGCGGATGGACGAGGCGTGAGGCGCGCCTCCCCTCGTGCTCTCCGGTTTATCGATGCATGAATCTAAGTAAGAATAAAATAATGTCCTGTGATCGAAAAACGTTGTTTCCGTTCCGGGGTTGTTGCTGAATTGAATCCGTTATCACCCCGCCCCCATAACGATATCGATCATCAGACTGGTGGTCCGACAGGTGATCTGTGACCCTCGCGTGATCACCGCTCGATCGCTATCTTCCCGCCTTAATTTATTTGCTGAACCCGATTCCTGAATATAGTTAGTTTAAAATGAAAGACCCTAAAGTCTAGGAACAGTAAGAATTTTAAGAGTCCTAAAGTGTTCTCTACAAGATTCCCAAGGTGGAATTCTTGAAATGGTTCGAATTTGCTCGCTTTTGTACTATAAATGTTCTGTGTATATTACAACTGTTTCCCCAAAATTGTATGCTATAACGAAGCTTTGACTCAACCAAAGCAAAGTAGACGGTTTTAAGTTGTGCGATACTTACTTCATCTTTAAAGCTTCTTAAAGCATAACATGCAGAACTAATTGAATTTACAATAGACTCAAATTCTGATTTCCAGTTTAGATATTCGTCAATATGCACCCCTAGGAATGTAACACTGTTTGCGAATGCAACTCTTTCTCCGTTACCTACTTATAATTTGGAGAAAACAATGGTTTCTTGCACGGATGTAAAATGGAGGTTTCTTGATTATGGGCAGTCGATCTGAAGAAAATTGCATTAGTTTTTTTTATATTCAATTTCAAATTATTCACACTAAACCATCTGTTGAAAGCCATAAGGTAAGTAAGTTCGTATGAGTCAGTGGCCAACTCTGGTGACGGAGTTTTTAGGCCGCCTTAAGGCCTCCGTCAGTGCTTAACGGCTTAAATTTGAAAGCTTAAATTTTTGTAATTAATTTTATAGTGCTAATCCACACTTGAGTTCTTTGGCCATATAGCCCGCAAACCCGGAGACAATCTCCAGAAACTCATCGTCGAGGGAAAGCGGCCAAGAGGTAGAAGCCCGATGCGTTGGTCAGACCAGATCCGCAGCACACTCGATCTCAGCATGCCGGAAGCTGTGCATGTGGCTCAGAACCGGATCAGATGGCGGAACATCGTCCGAGAAAGGATACTTTCGTGATGGGTCACGACCCCCAGCATTGGGGAAACGACGCAAGGAGGAATCCACACTTGGTATTTCATTAAGAAATGAAAAGTCCTATCAAAATTTTGGATTCCGACGGGATTCGATAAGACTTTTCATTTCTTATTGAAATACCAAGTGTGGATTAGCACTATAAAATTACAAAAATTATAGATTTAGCAAAAGCGACATCTCTTAGTCATTTGATTCTGAATGTAATTTCAGACAATGAGCATGAGTTCACTAGTGAACGTGTAGATGGCGCTAATCGGTGCTTAACCGAACTGGTAGTTTTGTTTTTAAGGCAGGCTAGTGGCTGGAATGATTGCATTCGTATCATCGGCATAGACTACCACCTTGATATCTGGAACAGCAGTACTAACAAAGTTTATTAGATCATTTATAAAAATGATGAAAAATATTGGTCCCAATATCGAGCCCTGGGGAACACCCCGTTTTACATTGATTGCCGTATGCGTTTTGTCATAGTTAGCGCGACACGCGTCGGCACGTTCAATTGGCGGAGCTTAGCAAATTGTATGAACAATTGCATCGTATAAATGCACCCAAACCCGCCCCTTGATTACGGATCTCGCGACAGGCGTAATCTCGCAATTACTGCTGTCAAACTTGTGTTAAATGGACGTAGATTAGCGTAAAGGAAGCAATCCACACTCATGTCGAGTCTGAATTGTATTTAACTCAATTTCGACATGAGTGTGGATTGGTTTCTTTACGCATAACTACGTCCGTTTAACACAAGTTTGACAGCAGTAATTGCGAGATTAGCCTGTCGCGAGATCCGTAATCAAGGGGCGGGTCTAGTGGCTTACCGTAATTTCTTTTCTCAAACTTCAGTTGGCCTCGAGTATTAGGCCTGGAGTATTTTGATCACAATAAGAAATAGTATTGACACCAAAAAAATTTCGAGTAACAGCAGAGTCGAATGATAGTTGTAGAAAGAAAAAAAAGAAGAAACCACAGAAAGCACATTCAGAATTTAAAAATTACTTGTCACAAGAAAATGACATGGACATCAACGAGGGAATAACCAATGAAGACGTATCTGACAAAGAAGACAGTAACTACGTTTATAATATTAGTAGTATGGAAGTATGGATAATTTTAAACCTAGTGGGAGCTTATAATATAATAATATGATTATGCCAACCAGGTTTAAAATAATCTATACTTCCTGTTCGGGGAAGTAGTTACCCCAGTAGTAAGCTATTCATCATCCACATAATCAGATATTTCATAATAGGCTTTTTTTTAGGCAGAAAAAAAATACGTTTAATTGTATTTTTAAAGGTCAGTAATACAGTTCGTTTATTGATTGATCTCTTTTCTTATGTAGGTACATAAGCATAGGTAGCTTCATTTCCTACATGTTCACAGAAATACAAATTATTGTAGTTTTCAGTCGTGTCATGTCCTTGTTCAATAAATCTTGCTTCAGTTAGCTTCAACTACATTCAGTATTGTTGTTTTAAGTATATGAAAAACTAGAATTTATTTCAAAATTCCAATACCGGTATTGCATGCCCTAGAGCGAAGCCGACGAGAAGCTGAAGTTTTCATGACTAACCTCGACTAATCTAAGAAACAGAATCGATTCTAGAATCTTTTCATTCTCACCTAACGTAGAAAATAGTATTTTGGTGAAGAACTCTCGTGTCATGAGTCAGGTATGGGTAAAACTGGGTAAACAATTAAAATATGGCGGTATAGTATCTAGTAAAAATTTATTTTTTTACAAAAACGGTATCTATTAAAGATCCTCAGCTGCGCCCCATTCCGGAACTTGTCCTGTCCCCTATTAAAAACCCAGATCATTATGTATAAACTATACAGGTATTATCTGGGGTATAAATTAAAAATAATACAGATTAATACTCCCAGTTAGTTCCTGGCGCACAATGACGGAACCAAAGTCAGTGTTCATTAGGGTTTGTTTATTCCAATCAATACTAACTTATTATGTAATTATTACTAGTAGGTAGGTACACTAGGTACTGAGTGAGAAGTTCATCACGCCGCGCCATCATCTCTCTACGCACTGACAGGTCCATAATAAAAAGGTACTCAGAGTTGGTTATCATGCAATCCATTTAAATAGTAGATTATTCATCAAGGGGATAAAGAAGAAGTGTAGGTATATGTCACGGGCGCCATATTGAATCCCAGACGCATCGAAGGATTCTTGAGTTAACTCCCGAGTGACAGCGAGGGTGAATAGAATCCTGAGATCTGTCTCAGGATTCAAGAGCGCCCAAGACTTTAACCCCGAGGTGAATACTCTACTTTTCACACATACTGCGATAAAAATAGTGTATGTGTTGAAGGTACAACAATAATAATAATTTATATCATACGGAACCCTGAAAATTGGTTCTGGGACATGGGCACAGAATACGGTACGATACGAATGTGGTAGAGGTACCTTCTTCTCGTTAGGGCGCGTGACGGGGCGGCGCGGCACATGGTGCTGCGATACTACCTACTCGTAGACCGTATGTAATGCCGGCCACCTACGATGATCAAGTTTACCGTCCAGTCTGCAGCGGACTGGATACGGCGTCCTGTAAACTTGACGGTGTATTGGTATGGGTGTGCATGACAAACGAAAAAGAACTTCGTTCTGCCGACTTGATCAAGTTTGCAGCGCTGCAAACTGGACGGTAGACTGGATCGTGGGTGGCCGGCATAAGGGTTGCCAAAATAGCCGGAAGAGGTTTACCGATACAGATTCGACCCCCTAGGACCAAAGGAGTAATCAATAAATCTAAAGGCCTATGTTAAATACAAAGCACCTGAAATTAATTTTGTTCGCGAGGTCTATTGTTCTCTCGGACCCTAGACCTAACTAGTAAATTATGGTTTTATAGCAATTAGTACCTGTTTTTGTTATGCGCATGAGATGAGATCCTCGTGGATCCCGGGGCGCCTCCGCGCACTCTCGTGTTAGTACATACTTGACAACAATCACAACACAAGCTACCTACTGGTGGCGAATCTGTTAGCATTGTATCAATATTCTAATCATAAGAACACTCCTTGAAAGCCATTTCTGTTGCAGTTTCGACATGCAGATAGAACTTTGATAAAGTGCTCAACAGTACCGCTACTCATTGAAAATGTCTAAACTTAAGTTAATTACCTAAATAATATGTATACATATAAGCTAGTTGCCACCCGCAGCCAACTCGTACTCTTAAAAAAACCTTGAAAGGTAGTACCTACCTACTATTCCTGGCCACATAAACAATCAATTCCAAGTTTTAGGCAAACATCACCACTACCTACTTATTTAGTTCCTTTGAAGCACAAAAACCTTCCATGTTTTTAGATAGGTACTAAAATAATAAATAATTATGTAGCGCTCCAGGCTTGGCGGCTGGCGCGGCGGGGCGGCGGGGCGGCGCGGGCGGGCTGGCTGGCCGGGCCCGCGCCCCGTCCTTGTCTTGCGTACGATTTGGTAAAGCTGATCTTTTGAATTATAATGTCTTCGCCTTCTCCAGAAGTTCGTTGATAAATTTCTGCGAAAAATATAATACATTATTTCAATTAGTTTAAACAAGTATAAGTAATGTAAAAAAAAATGAAGGGCGGCTTGCATAACGATCCTTGAGCGTATTTCAGTTACATAGGAGTTCTCGAGTTCTTAAGCGTAATACCCACTGAGCCCGCCGGCGCCGGGCCGCCGACAAAGCCCGGCGACACAACCCGGCGGCCTGTATTCATTCATTCATTTCGGCCATGTATTACATTCACTATTCTGTCTCGAAAGCCCGCTTGTAACGCAGAAGGTTGCGGGTTCGATCCCCGCCGCGGGATAAATGTTTGTATGATCTGCAAATATTTATCTCGGGTCTGGGTGTTTCTACGTAGGTAGGTATATTAAATATGTATTTACAAACAAAAAGATTAACTTTATTTACAGAAACTAAGCTACTACAATATGTACATAAAATTACAAAATACAATAGAATCAGAACAAAAAGTAATAGTACAAGCAAATAAACTATCTTTATCTCTTTCGACGACCTCTGTAGTGCAGTGGGCGAAGGCCCGCCTGCGACGCAAAAGGTTGCGGGTTCGATCCCCGCGGCGGGATCAATGTTTGTATGATCATCTACAAATATTTGTCTCGGGGTCTGGGTGTTTCTATGTACCTATAATATGTATGTATTTACAAACAAAAAAGTATATAAGTAAAGTAGTATATCTTAGTACCCATAACACAAGCTCTGCTTACATTGGGGCTAGGATGATGCTGTGCTTTAGCTACCATTGCGTTTTCAAAATTATTTTGTGCTTCCAGAACCCTCTGTCTATGCACACAGGCACACTCATCATATTTTGGAACGAAGTTCTTTTTCGGACAGTACCGAGGATGGGATGGGGGATAGAAAAAAAGCGTTCGGTTTTACCGTCACGACACACCAATGATGTTGTATACTATTCTCTGCGACACACAGTCAAAACGTCACAGAGCACAGTGCGAAGTGTGCAGCCGCAAAACAGTCCATAGATTGTTACATTGTTAGTTGAAGCGCTCGTGCTCGTGCTTGCATAGTCGTTCTTGATAGATCGTTAAAGTTAAGCAACGTTCGAAACGGTCTGAAATCGCCGAATGCAAATGGCATTTTCATTCGAGCGCTTCCGTGCTACGGAGAGCACGTTAAATTGTCGGTCCCGGTTTTAAAGTCGTTATGCCATAACGGATGACGGAGGCCTTAAGGCGGCCTAAAAACTCCGTTACCAGAGTTGGCTACTGACTCATACGAACTTACTTACTTTTACATTATTAGTACGGAAAATTAAGCGTTTCTAGGATTAGTAAAAATTTATGCGTCTTACCATAGAACGTGACATAAAGTTATTCCGGAGTGTAAACTGTCAAAATGTATGGTTATTCTTGATTTATTCGGTGGAATAACTTTATGTCACGTTCTATGGTAAGACGTATATGTCACGAAGGTGCGTAAAGTGTGCAAAATGGTGCGCAAAGTGCTGCACAAAAAAAAGATGCGCAAAGTTGTGCTCAAAGTGCGCAAAGCTGTGCGTAAAGTGGTGAACGACAAAAAAAGTGTACGCCCATGTAGGTATAGGTACATATACCTACTAACTAGCTAAGTATAACTAGAGACGACAAAGAGCAATTATACAAGCCACCCTGTGTAGTAAGAATAGCGTAGGTACTTACATATACATCCTTTGTGGGCTTTTTGGCATCAGCTAGTAGTGTCTGAAAATGAAATATTCACATTATTATCACTGGCCGTATCCATTTAAAGTAAGTAAAAATTTCGTTTATTGACATAATAATCATGTACAAGGTATTTTGAATCCATAGGCTCCCAAACTAGTTAAAAAACTGTATTTCAGGAGCCAGTGGCTTCTCCAAAATGAGTAATAACTAAACATTATTTATGTCTACAAAAAAAAGTTAAATATACAGAAATGATAATTCTAAAGTAAACAATCTCTACGCAGTACCTACTTGTGAATAGAATGTTATGATAATAAAATATAAAAGTTAAGTAAATTACTACATTCAAGTAAATATATGTACATATAATAGGAATATATTATAATATATATAAATTTTATAACTCTCTCTTACGGGTAAGTATATATTTTAATTAGTATAAAAAAATATATTTATAAACAGAAACCATCTAGCATCGATTCAATCTCATAGTAATCAAACTCCCTCAGCCAGTATTAAAGAACGTTTAAACACGTAGCTGTTCTTTCTTTTTACTCTGTGGGCTCTACTAAGTGTGTTATAAAGATTAGGAGCAACCACATTGTATTGTTTTTGCGCAAATCTAGTTTTTACTGTAGGAATAGGAAAGCGATCTACTCTTTTACTTAGGTCGGGTATGTGTGGTACTACAGTTTTATGATATCGGCGTAGGCTTTCGTAGACAAACAGTTTTCTGACACTCAATACATCGGCCGTCTCATATACACTTGTGGTGGGGTGCCTGTATGGTAGATGAAGCAGTACTTTCAATACAGCGCGTTGAGCGCGTTCTGCAATAATTAAGTGCGTTTTTGCTGCTCTACCCCATGCACAAATGCAGTACCTTACGATGCATTCGCAGAGAGCCTGATAAGTTTGTATAAGAAGCTTTTTTTCAGCAACGCTGCGAAGGCACCTAAATACATAAATAAGTTTTCTTATTCTAGAGGCTAATGAAGCAATGTGACCTGTCCAACTTAGCTTATCGTCTATTACCACCCCAAGATATTTAATAGAATTAACTCGGGATAGCTTAGAGCAGCTGCACGGTGTAGGTAGCCTATCTCGATTACAGGGATATGTATGTATTTTTAGACTAGCACTTTGCCCAGGGTCTCCAGCAGATGTTATGCTGAAGCACATATACTTGGTTTTACTTGTGTTCAGAGTAAGAAGACTGTTTTCAAGCCAGGTCGTTACTTGAGATAGGCTAGTCTCAGCCAAGGAAAATACTTTTTGCCATGTTTTCGCATGGAGAAGCAAAACAGTGTCATCTGCAAACATCAGGAGGTCCATGCCTGGTATAGCTTTACTGCAAAGGTCATTGATGTAAATCAAGAAAAGCACAGGTCCCAGGGTGCTACCCTGTGGGACACCATATGTACACAGTGCACTCTCACTCAGATGCTCCTCAATACGCACTGATTGGAACCTCCCAGTTATAAACGATGATAAACCTGGTCCTTCACTACTGTCATGGCAATGGTGAGGCTACAGGAAAAAACTGTTACCTACGCAACTTGAATTAGTATCGCTAATGAAATGGCTAGTAGGAGTTTAATTGAACGGCTGATTAACCAGCCTGCGACACGACACCTGCTTATTTTGGCTGTGCTTTGGGGCTACAATAATGCTGTGTGAAAAAGTCCAGCATATTTATTACTAGCTTCTGCGCGCGGCTTCGCCCGCGTGGTACCAACATTTCAAATAGCCTATTATGCTATTCCAGTTCACTATCTATGCCTATACCAAGTTTCATCCAAATCGGTTCATTGGTTTAGGCGTGATGATACAC
This sequence comes from Epirrhoe alternata, assembly GCA_963565295.1. Classification (NCBI taxonomy): domain Eukaryota; kingdom Metazoa; phylum Arthropoda; class Insecta; order Lepidoptera; family Geometridae; genus Epirrhoe; species Epirrhoe alternata. The sequence goes on from OY751384.1 coordinate 111,509, forward strand.
AAACATCCAAATATGCAAACAAACTCACAAACTTTCAGCTTTACTATATGAGTGGGATTAGGATAGGATATACAGGGTGTAAGAAGACGTCTACCGAAGCCGCAAGGAGTAGGTACAGCATCCTAACACACAACCAAATCCTAAAGGATTTTCGGAAAAAATCATTACATCCGGAAAAAACAGCGTTTGAAGCACTTGAAGAGTAAAGTTTGCGTATGTTTGGGCGTGTTGTTTTACGTAGATTGCTGGATTTTGAGTTTAACTGTTTTTTTCTGTTATAAGTAAATGAAATTATTAGGTAGGTGTGGTCTTATTATGTTGCACTAGTAGTAAATAACCGAAAATAATATAAAATGACAAAGCTAAGTCAAAAAAATTTATTGCGATTTATGTTTAGAGTTTTAGTCTGATTGCAACCACTCAGTTTTCGGTAGTTGTCTTTTTACGTTATACGGTAGAAATCCGTGGTGTAAGTGTAAGCTAAGCATTACCTTGAGATGGTGCCGGCGCTGCTCATCCGAGTCCATGTCCAGCAACTCGTCGATGTCCACCTCCACCTCCTGCGCGCCGCCGCCGCCGCCGCCGCCGCCGCCCTGCGACATGCGATACTATAAACAGTAGGTACAGCATCCAGGAGGTGCTGGGAGTGGCACGGAAAGAGAGAGAAAGGCTACGTGCGCAAGGGCACCTCCAGAGGAGTCGGTATTAGATACGGAGGGAGGGTAGAGCTGTGGAGACATTAGAGGGATGGTGCTGTGGTCGAGTCATGATAACGCCTGGAGAAACGATACATGAACCAGGTGATTCGAGTTGGAGCTCGCGGTGATAGTCAAATTACGCGAGAGATGATCCAAAGTACAAATGTACTTAAAGAGCGACAGTTTGCTTTCCTAATGTAGGTAGTAGGTACCGGCGCGGCGGCGGCGGGCGGCGGCGCTGGCTCGAACAGCTTCTGCAGCTCGTCGTACAGCCACATCTCGACCGCGAGCCGCTTGCGGATCAGCGCCATCTGGTGGCTGCCGTACTTCGCCGTCAGGAACTTCTCGCGTCTCTCCTTCACCTTCAACACACGCCAGAGCAAGCAAATAAATCTCACCGACCGACTGCCACCGTTCGATCATTTCGTCTCAAATATGATAGATAAGATAAGATTTATTTCAAACTAGCTGCGCTCCCGCGGTGTACCTAACCCGAGGTCCCTCGGGGATTTCTTCGGGATAAAAAGTAGCCTATGTCCTTCCCTGGGATACAACCTTTATCCATACCAATTTTCAGCCAAATCTGTTCAGTGGTTTGGGCGTGAAAAGGTAACAAACAGACAGACAGAGTTACTTTCACATTTATAATATTAGTATGGACTAGCTGACCCGCGCAACTTCGTCTGCGCATTATTAGGAACAAAGTAGAGGAGTTTTGAGTGAATCGAGAGTAGGTATATACAAAATATAAAACTCCGTCGCTTGATATAATAATAATATTTTTTTTATATTTATGTTTCTCTCAAGAATCCCATAATAGATAGAGGTAGGGAAAATCTTACCCAGATGTTGCAATGCTAAGAACAAAACGAATACGGTAATTGGTATAGAATCGCTGAAGCAATCGGCAATTTTTTTGAAGAAATTGACTCGAAACATAATATTTTTTGAATAGCAAGTACCTACTGTATGGTGTTGAATTTCGAAATAAAACGATTAACTAATATTACCTACCCGCGACTTCGTCAACAATATAAAAATATCGAAAACTCTAAGCAAAAATCTCCATTAACTTTTCAAAACTCAAAATCGAAGAAAATTATACTCGATCGTATTTCGAAAAACGTTTTTAGAAGCGCCACCTAGGAGAAAAAGTGTAAAGTAGTTTTGACCTCTAGACCGATAGATGGCGTTCTAACTATAGCCAAGGAAAAAATATTTTAATATCAAAAAATCATAACTTCGGAGTTAGGATATATTGATGGGTGGGAATACACATGTTACATGTTTATCATTAATTTTAAAATAATTTATTATGCAAAATACAAAAAAAAGTAAAAAAATCTAGAGTGCAAAAAGTGGCTTCGGCGGTCACCCATCCTTTTTATGACCGCGCCCAGGGTTGCTTAACTTTTTTCCCCATACAAACTTCCAACCCTTATTTTCCCGCCCCCTTATGGTAATTGACAAAAAAAAGTAGCCTATGTCCATCCCTGGGATATACTCTTTATCCATGCCAAATTTCAGCTTAATCGGTTCAGCGGTTTGGGCGTGAAAAGGTAACAAACAGACAGACAGAGTTACTTTCACATTTATAATACATATTAGTATGGATAGTATGGATTTCAATTTCAAATAAAGGTAAAGGTACAACAGTAGGTAGTTCTAAACTTAACTAGATTTATTTTCTTGTTTGTATTTTTACGTATTTTCATTTATTTATTCACAAACATTCCTTTTACAAAATGTGTTTGAAATTATACTGTGTAGGATAAGCTTAACATTAATAATATAAATTTAAATTATGTACAGTCAGCATCATCAATCGGTATCCCCCCATGCCCAACGGAACCTAGTGGGAATCTCTGCGTCCCTGAACTTCTTTTTAACCGACTTCAAAAAAAGGAGGAGGTTCTATGTTCGGGTGTATGCATGTTTTTTTTTTTTTTTATGTATGTTCATCGATATCTCCGTCAGTTATAAACCGATTTCCAAAATTTTTTTTTTGTTTGAAAGGGTATGCTCCCATAGTGGTCCCATAAAAATTTTACTCCTGAGGGATTGATAGATTTCCCGTAATACTCAAAAAATCACCGATCTTTCCGAAAAATGTGGACCGATTTCCAAAATTTTTTCTTTTGCTTTAAAGGGTATCCATATCTAGGTGGTCCTCATACTTTTTTTTCCTGAGGGATTGATAGTTTTCCTGTAATCAAATCAAAAAACCTCATTCTCACTACAAAATCTGAGTCAAACATTGAATAGTTTGACATGTTTAAATACGCTCGAGGTGATCCCATATAATTTTATTCCTGAGGGATTCTCACTGTAACTTCTTTAATCTTGACTATTCCAATATCTAACCTAACCTACTATATTATTTACACTAAAAATTGAAAAATAAAAATTTTTGAAAAAAAAATTGAACCGACTTCACCTAACACAAAAAGACACTAAGAACCTTCTATGTACCTACACTAAAAAGAGAAAAATAAGAATATACACATGCAATTATTACTTACAGTATTCAAATAATATATTATCAGGGCGTCTGGTCGAAGCGTCGCGTGATTCAAGAGCTGGCGAATTTTTGGCCCAAAGAATCAGCATTGCCATTCAGCGTGGCAACGCCGCCAGTGTTTTGGGCACGCTTCCGACTGGCAGTGACCTGGATCAGTTGAGCTATCTATAGATCGTTATTACGACGATCCTTAGATAACTTGACTGATTCTATTGTATTTTGTAATTTTATGTACATATTGTAGTAGCTTAGTTTCTGTAAATAAATCTATACTTTTGTATAAATTATTATGTTATATTATGTTTGAAGTCGGTGCCAACTATTCTACTCTAACTACTCCATACAATTTTGCACCCAAGTTCTATTGTACTCGTAATTTCTTCTTAGATGTAAATGCATAGGTAGTTGGTACCGACTTCAAAATATAATATAACATAATAATTTATTATTTGAATACTGTAAGTAATAATTGCATGTGTATATTCTTTTTTTAGTGTAGGTACATAGAAGGTTCTTAGTGTCTTTTTGTGTTAGGTGAAGTCGGTTCAATTTTTTTTTCAAACATTTTTATTGTATCAAAAAATTAGTTCAGTTGCTTAGTTAGCGATATCTAATTTCACACCAATATCACAGAAGCCGTTGGTCAAGTGGTTTCTATAGTAGAATTTACTGTGATTCAAGAGGTGTCGGTTCAAATCCACCCAAACTACATTATCGGTTCTGCTTTTTATTTTGCTTCCACAACAAACTTTTATGTTGTGATATATATTTTTAAGTTAATTTTTGTGATATAAGTTTGAAGGGTCATAAAAAAAACAAATATTTTTTGTAAATTTATTTAAACTTTAAATTTCTATGCTTATAAACAAATTATATGTTTTTATAAAACAACTATTACAATAATATTTGTCCTTACGAATTTGCTAAGCACCATTTTAAATATTAGAATCTTCTGTACTATGTCAATTACTATTATTATTATTAAGTACTCTTATTATTTTTTCCGTTGTCTAAGTAGGTATATCATTAAAATATTAAGTATATTATTATATTTTTCTTGTGCTAAGTTTGTTTATTAATTACATATTATTATTTATAATACTTTTAATTTTTATGCGCTTCGTAAGGAGGAGTGACTGGATCGAAGGTCTCGGCAGAATAACAGCGCTGACCTGTCATCTGATAGGGCAGCATAACGCTGAGTCGAGATCTTTTTGCTGCTGTAGCACACAGCACTGTTAGGAAACTTTCCCTTTTTTACTTTACCTATATTTATATTTTTTTTACATGTACCTAAAAAGTGTGACTTCCTTTTTATTCATTGCTGTATTGTTTTTTCTGTGTATTGTGTATGTGTGCTTATGCAGTAAATAAATGAATGTCTATGTCTATGTCTATAAAAAAATGCACTCTGAACGAAACAAGTAACAAGGCTCAACCATCATTATTATGATTAAATTCACAACTACCTTCAATAGTTAATTCCTGCACAGAACAAAACGAAGGCTATCTGTATTCTCTGACGTAGATAAGTTTACACTGAATACTAATAATGCAACTCAAAAATTCGTCGCTACTGCTAACTGCTGTGATAGCTCAGTTGGTTAGAGTGTCAGATTCGGATAGTTCCGTATAAGCGTGGCTCTTGGGTGGCTGTTTTATATATTTTTGTAAAGAATTTTAATTTATTTGAGTCGTTCCGGCTTAGAAATGTAAAATTTTACTATAAGAGGGTATACCAGTTGGTGACGATGTCTGTCTGTACCTACATACTCTGCTTAAAATGACAATTTACATTTTGAATAAAAAATATCACTCCTAATATAAAAAAAAAACAAATAAAGTCACAAAATATTACAATGTCATTTACGAAAAAAATCATTCTAAAAACAACCATCGTATGAGCTGTCTGATCATTGAGCTGTCTCGATAGGTACCTACCTACCTATCGAGACAGCTCAATGATCGTACAGTAGGTAGGTACGTTCAATGGATATAGGCATTCGTGAAGTTAGCTGATTCGATGTCTACTGTGTTCTGTCTGTGTTCGACTATTTTGTATAAAAAAGCGCCACTGCGCAGTCAAACGGCTTACGAATGCCGAGATCAGTTGAACGTACTGTAGGTAGGTACCTACTGTACGTCTGTCTGTACCTTACCTATGATGTATGTATGATGTAGGTACCTACGTAGGAAGGTCTCGTGTAAAACGAGATCAGAGATGAGTGACTCACTTCTCCCTTGTCGCTGAAGTTGACATGCAGGCCGGACTTGGCCGGCGATCGCTCGGTGGGCGAGAGCGCCCCCGCCGCGCTGCACTCCATGGCCGCGGGCGCGCCGCCGCCGCCCCGCGCCGCCCCCCCGCCGCCGCCGCCGCTGCGGCTCTGTAACACAGAAGCCCTTGGTTGACTTCAGGCAGGATGCAGCTGCATTTGTCTACATTCATTTGTTTAGGCTGTCTACAAATGAGTGTCAACATTTTCATTACGAATGTTGGCGCCGAATATAGGTAGGTACAGTCACGGACATGAAGATGAATATTAGAGGTACCTCTAAATAAACTATAAATTTCAAAAAAAATTAAATACTTAGCTTATTTTTTCAAAAACATGTATCCAATCCACCCAGTAAGCTACATTGAGTTCTATTATTAAATATTATTATTAATCAATTTATTCCAGATAACATGATTCAAACACACACCATCCATATTCCATGTATCTGTCGCATGCGACTGGTTTAATCAGCCATTCAACTAAACGCCTATCGTAGCAAGCATCCAGCCAGCCAGTTCATTAAATGTTTGTATTTAACCAGACGCGACGACGACGACGACGGCTGAACATCATTCAGGCCCTTTTCAGGCCACTAGTTGAACGGCGGCGGCGGCGGAGTTGCCTGCGACATATCCACCAATTCGTTTCTAAAATATGTATCCATTTTCAGAAAACATTCTAAAATGTAAACCGCTGATCGTAGAGACTTGAAATTTTCAGGTCATAGTTCATCCCTCCCTATGCACTAAGGCCGTTATTAATAAACGTGGTGTGCGCCAGGTATAAACTCCTAAAATTGTATGGTTACTCTTAAGTTACACCCGGCGTAACTTTACACCACGTTTATTAATAACGGCCTAAGACAGGTGTCTTTGCATAGGGATGAACTACGAAGGTTACTTTGCAACATTCACCCCTTAAAGGGTAATCATTAGAGTAGTAATCATTATAATATTTATGTATAGTTGTATCTACGATATTTATTTATAGCAATAGTCTAAATCATTGTGAAAGGCTATCCATAGTGAAAATAGCGTGGGAGGTAAGGTAGATACCTACCTACATACGTACCTAGGTATCCTACGTAATTACATAAGTCTACCTAATAGTGTAATGTACCTGGTCTACCTAATCTGGGAAACTCGTCACTATCAAAATGATAATTTTATTGATTTGATAACAATTAGGTAGGTACCTAGGTACCTACCTACCAACCTATTAGACTGATCAGCTGCGATCATAAACTATCTATACTAATAATATTATAAAGAGGAAAGATTTGTTTGTTTGTTTGAAATGTATAGGCTCCGAAACTACTGGACCGATTTGAAAAATTATTTCACCAATAGAATGCTACATTATCTCCGATGAACATAGGCTATATTTTATCCCGGGGAAGTGAAGTTTTCCCGAGGGAACGCGGGTAACACCGCGGCGGACAGCTAGTAATAAATATGATCGAAGCTGATCAAAGAGCTGCCGCTTACCTCTAAGTATTTATTTCGGGTCTGGGTGTTTCTATGTATAATATGTAGGTAATATATTTACTAACAAAAAGTACCTATTTATGTAGTATATCAGTTATCTGGTTCCCATAGTACCTACAAGCTTTGCTTAGTTTGGGGCTAGATGATGCTGTGTGAAATGTCCAGCGTTATTTTTTTTTTATATACATACCTATACTATATGTAAGCAGGTGCTTACATATAGTATAGGTATGTATAGGTAGGTACCTAATTCAACATTAAGTGGGTAGGGTAGGTAGGTATACTTACCTATAAGTACCTACCTACTTGTATTGCATTGATTTAGTACCTACCTACCTAGGTGGTAAGGTAGTAGTCACGTAGGTTACCTTACCTACCTATAAAGGTAGTCGATCGTTTTTGTCGACTAGGTAGTAGGTAGGTACTAGGTACCGTGAAGCACGCCAACTTTGCCAACGTTTTTTCGAATAATTTCAATTTTTGTAAAAAAATTCTATGGGAACGATTATATTACTATGAGAATAATTATTATAAGATTATGTGCATGTATTATTTACAGTATTTTAATCATTTCGATGGCGGGCAAAGTTATCTGGACTTTTTGCCAACATTGCCCACGTTGATTTTTGACGTAAATATGGCCTCTAGGCAGACGACATAAATCCGGTACTTACATTAGAGTTGTGGCAATAATGGCGTTTACTATAGAATTTAAAAGGTTTCCTACCAAAGTGGCTGGGCAAAGTTACCCCGGTCATTTTCTCTTTTTCATACAATTCGCATTTCACCTGGGTTGGCACATCACAGTAAACTGATCTTGACAATTTTTTTTATTATATTTCTGCAAAGTCTGCAGCATGTAGTGTGTAGTAAACAAAACCAAACATGATTATTATTTTTCATTTAGATTATTTATTTGATAAACTATTAATTAAATATTTATTAGTAAAAAAAATCGGAAAAAACAGGGTCACGACTGTATCCCCAAGGCGCGGTAGACATTCTCTCAGATCTTTTTATATTCCAGATCCTTTAAAGATGTTTAAGGGGGTAGTCAGAGGCATGTACAAATACATATTTGATACGTGAATTACCTAGTTTTTTTTTGTAAGTAAGTATTCGTAAACTAAAAGCTTTATTAGGTAGCTGATACCTATAGGATGTACTATAGGTAGGTAGGTATGTAAGTACCTACCTAGGTACCAAATTTATATGCTTAGGGTAGGTACTATCCTTCTCCGCTATGAACTTTACAAAAACTAGGTAGGTGCCTAACCTACTTACTTACCTACCTATTTAAAAGCTAGGTAGGTACTTGTGAGGTAGGTAGAAATGCCTAATCGCAGGCATTGCATTGAGCTATGATCGTACCTATCCTGTAACATTACGAGATTATTACGAACTAGCTGTCCGCCGCGGTGTCACCCCCGCGATCCCTCGGGAAAATTTCATTTTCCCTGGATAAAATATAGCCTATGTTCATGGGGGATAATGTAGGATTTTATTAGTAAAAGAATTTTTCAAATCGGTCCAGTAGTTACGGAGCCTATTCATTTCAAACAAACAAACAAATCTTTCCTCTTTATAATATTAGTATAGACTTACGAGATTAGGGGCAGATTAAAAATCATCACAACATCCAGCCAACAATCCAAAGTGTTAAGATTAAACTAATTTTGTCTTTGACTAATGCAGTTTGTAGAAAATATTAGTATGCTTTTGCTTGGTGGAACTAATGTTATTGGACGAACGAAAAGAAACAATCATTCACTAAAGTTTCATCACACACAACATTACACTCAGGGCAGGGCATTCGTAAGAAGGTGTACCGACCGAGCTTGATTCCGCGGTCAGTGCCCCCGACCGGGCCGCGCGACCGTGTGGCTGGAGGGCGCGAGTGCTGCGACCGGCCGAGACGGTTCCTCTCCGGCTGTGGCTCAGGAGCCACAGGAGTGCGACCCTCCTCGCTCGAGCACTCGCTAGTAGCTCCACTACTCCGCAAGCACGTGCTGAACTTGAGCACAACGCGCGCGGAGAGATCGCGGCCGAATGGCGGCGCTCGCACGCATGGTATCAAGAACGAAACGTACGGTCGGTCGGTCCGTCCGGTCGGCTGGAGCGCGCGCGTCTGACTGACCTGCCTGACTGACTCACTGACTGACGTGACGGTGATGCTGACGACGACACGGACGTTCGTTTCTTACGTGGTTTCTTTCTACCACCGTTTCTACAGGCGCGCTGTATCATAATAAGTGTCTGCCTGTCTGTCTCGTTTGTCTAATTAATAAAAAATAGTCTGGCTGGTCTGGCTGGCTGGGCTGGGCGGCGTGGTAAGTATCAGTGTTGCCAACAGGGGATTAATATTTACCCAGAATCAGAATCATTTTATTGCTTATCTGTTGTACAAAGGAAGGTCTTATTTTAAATAGGTACAGGTTTCTACAGTCTATCCATTTCGGATGTGCAACATGTTAGTAACCTAAACACAAGCACAAGTAGGTAGATACTCGTAGGTAAAAAAGTAATTATACCTTTTGAACCAAAATTAAGAAAATTATGAAGCGCTCGTGGTCGTGCTTGCTTAGTCGTTCTTGATAGATCGTCTAAGTTAAGCAACGTTCGAAACGGTCTGTAAGTGGATGGGTGACAGCCAGTGGCATTTTCATCTGAGCGCTTCCGTGCTTCGGAGGGCACGTTAAATTGTCGGTCCCGGCTATTTAAGTCGTTAAGCCATGACAGAGGCCTTAAGGCGGCCTAAAAACTCCGTCACCAGAGTTGGCCACTGACTCATACGAACTTACTTTTTACCAAAATTAAAAGAAACAATAGGTATAGTAGGTACTCAAATGCAAACAAATACAATTACCTAGGTACTTAAATTAAAAATATATATGTAGCTATACTTGTAGGTGTATACATTACCTGTTGTAATACTCGTCTAGACTATAAAATACACTAATTAGCCAATTTCTAAGTTGATCTTTAAATTTATTTCCTTCAAGGATTTTCAGCTCAAACGGTAACTTGTTATATAATGCGTGTAGCAGAAATAAAAGTAGGTACCTACCATTTCCGTACATGGCATTATTAATTTGGGGAATGCAAACATCATAGTTTATATTTAGATCGTTGAGATTCGACTCTAGATGATTTTTTACCGAAAAAACATATACCTATGTAACATTATTTTTTACAAAAAGACAAATTTCAAATATACAAGAATCTCGGACGAACTAGCCTACAACTACAAGTTACTGAAGGTGAAGTTAGCAAAACACCCACAGAGTAAGGAAACACCCGTGATGCGGGGCACATCTTACTCTGTGGGGCACATCACAGGGCACATACATAACCTATTTTCTATCCAGTCAGTAAAATGTTACCCTATTAGGTACTATTTAGATATTTAATTGATATTCGGGCAAAAATACCCGGTAGCAATTCAATTCCATTTAATTTATTCATAAAAACCTAACCTAATACTTACATAAAATTACAATTAGGTACCTACTCAGTTTCAGGTCTCTACCGGTTTAGGCTGTACGTTGATCCGTCAGTCATTCACTTTTTAAAAGCTTTTAATTAACTTGCAATGTTTGTATGTTTGTCCGGGTCAAATCATGCAGGCTTAATTTGAGCCACTTCCCGGTGTCCGATTGAGCTGAATTTTGGTACACTTATGAGTCTTCGGTGACAATGCAATAATATGGTAACAGCGAGTTGATCTGATGATGGAGTCAAGAGCTGTTCCAGGGAACTCCTCAGAAAATAGGCCGATTGAGTTGAAACTCGGATCTAAAATTTTCAAAAATGGCAACAGCGAGCTGATCTGATGATGGAGTCTCTGCTGTTCCAGGGAACTCCCTGGAACAGCTGAGGAGTTCCTCAGAAAATAGGCCGATTGAGTTGAAACTCGGTTCGTAGATTAAGTATCATCTAAAATTTTTAAAAATGGTGACAGCGAGCTGATCTGATGATGGAGGGAAGTCAAAGTCAAAGTATCATTTATTGCCTGAAATACGTGTACAGAAGGTGTTGGTGGATAATTATGTGTAGCAATGTATTCTACCTATATTTTAGGCATGCAATACCTTAATTACATAAACTGAATTTATTAACAAAATCATAAGTTACACAAAAAAAAAATTCATAAAGAAACACAATTAAAAGAAAACATGTCAACAATAAAATTAGATTTTTAATACATTTTTATCGTTCATGAACTCGTCAACCGTAACTCCTCAGATAATCGACCGATTGAGTTGAAACTCAGTTTGTAGATCAAGTATCATCTAAAATTTTAAAATATAGTGACAGCGAGCTGATCCGATGATGGAGAACGGAACTCCTCAGAAAATAGGTTGATTGAAATGAAATTTTGTACTTACATCGGTGAGTTATTTTTAACACCGATAAGAGTGCCATTTTAAACTACACAACTAAGAAAAATGCTCAATGTAAAAAAAACCAGCAAGTCAAATTCCTAGGATGTACATTAGACTCTACTTTATCCTTTGAGGGCCATATCGATGCGGTTTGTAGAAGATTAGCAAGTGCAAACTACGTATTATTTAAGTTAAAGCATTTAGTAAATAAAACAACACATATGTCAGTATACTATGCATACTGTCACTCCATTATTAACTATGCAATTACTGTATGGGGGAATGCTACTACTGTTAAAAGGGTTATAATTTGCCAAAAAAGGTCTTTGAGAATTATATATAGATTGCATAGGCTAACATCAGTAAGAGCATACTTTAAAAAGGGGAAATTAATACTGACAGTAATTTCCTTGTTCATTTTTTGATCCCTGATAGAAGTACATGTACCTATATAAAGACAAATTTCCTTTGAAAATGCATATTCATAATTTTAATACACGCAACAAAGAAAAAATTCACATACCTAGAACCAGACTTTGACAAGTCTGGTTCCTATAAACAAGGTATATGCATAAAATTAGCTATGTACAATAAATTGCCAAATAAAATAACATGCTTGTCTTTGAACGAATTTAATCAAAAAATTTGAATATTTCTAGAGTGTCACCCATTTTACCATGTAGATGAATACCTAAGTTGTACACTTTCCGATTTGCATGCATAGCAGTAATCAATTGTATCAGTAAGCAATTTCATGTGTAGACCACAGAGTAACTATAACTGTGTAGACACAGCATAAGGTTAAATACTTATAGATTTAAAATTGTAATTGAATTGTAACGAAATGTACCTACTTATAACTTTTAATTTAAATTTAAATGATGTACCTACCTACTGTATTAATTGACTTGCCAAAGTTATGTACCTAATGAAACACAATGGTTAAATAAATGAATATCTGAATATCTGAGTTCAATCAGATCACGGTAATCCATTAAAAGCGTGTACTTGTTTATTAAAAATGTTTTAAGGCGAGATCAGCAGTTTTTTTTCTTTATGTAATTTGTAGTACCTAAATAAAATATAGTGACTCATAAATTTTATTACTTTCATTTAAGGGATAATAAATTGTCTATTTAACACAATTTACTTCTTTAAGCTAGCATTCTTAGTTTTCGAGATTTATAGGTTTCTTTACCGGATTCCCAGTGACCCGAATTGATTGCTCTCCAGTGTATGATACCTAACTGATGATAATAAATTGTATATCTTTGAGAGGCTTATTTACACTGTAGTGTGAGCATCGGAATAGTAATGTTTAAAGCTTATAAATAATGTTAACACGATGTATTAAAATTATTTATCCCCAAAAATATAGATATAGTGTGAGCGCGAAAGTGCAGCGCATTCTTATGTACCACAGCTTAACAATTGATATCAGAATCAATGTAAGGACACACTCGGACACCAAACAAAAAACACGTATATCTCCATAATGAAGCTATTTCACTCAACAAGACCTCCTGACTAAGAAATAATAATAAAATCCCATTATCACACACAAATAACGAAGAATGAATGAAAGAAATAATTTACATCGAACCCCGCACGAGGCAATGTTGGCGTATTTCATGCTACAGCAGCAACACAGGGCTTCGACTCAGCGTAATGCCTCGCGTCGCGAGTCGCCACGACAAACAAGTTTTCACTTCAATAAAAAAAATAAACAATTAGGTAAGTACCTACCTACTTACTTACCTTCATAGTAAAAATAACTTTTTACAAAAGTAAATAAGTATAGTAGGCACACACCTATACATATATAGGTATATGATATAGATACCTAGGTAGGTAGTTGGTACTATCTTTACTTGTTTACAAATCTAGCTGGCTTACCTTGTTTGCTTATTGACCGAGCGAGCGAAGCGTCTCCGTTTCGAGATTGGCAAAAAATGCTTTTGTCCGTCTGTCTGGGTAGAAAATACAATGAACCTGAAATTCGATTTTGTTCGCGACTCGCGAGGCCTACCTGTTCTCACAGAACCACTAGTTGTAATAATATACATTATTCACTGAATAGTTACCTTGAACAGCTCCTGGCTCATCATCAGAACAGATAACTGTCACTTTAATTTCAAATTGTAGTTACCTACACAAAACTTGACTGTTAGAGTACCGAGTTTCAATTAAATCAGCCTATTTTCTGAGGAGTTCCGTTGCAGCTCCTGATTCTACCTACCATCAGTAAGCTCGCTGTCACCATGTTTTTAAAATCATAGATGAAACTTGATCGGAAATCAGAGTTTCACTCCATCGGTCAATTTCTAGGGAGTTCTGTTGAACAACTCCTGACTCCATCATCAGAACAGCTCACTGTCAACATATTTTAAATTGTAGATGGAACTTGATCGGTTTGCTGAGTTTCAACTCAATCGAACTATTATTAAGGAGTTCCGTTTTCTATCATCAGATCAGCTCGCTGTCACCATAATTTTAAAATTGTAGATGATAGATACATAATGAACAAACCGAGTTTCAAGTCAATCGGCGGATTTCCGTGGAACAGCTCCCGACTCCATCATCAGATCAGGTCGCTGTCACCAGCTCAACCGGAAGCCAGTGGGTCAAATTATAAACATTTTGACTTGTAAGAGAGATATTGCGTAGTTTATTCGATTGGACTTGTTTTTTAGCCTCAAACAACTAGCAGTTAAACATGAACCTACTGAACTTCGGAAGAGCCTGATACTGGGCAAAGCTATACATATAAGTTTGGCAAAGTTGTACGGTTTTATGATGGGTACGGGATAAATTAAGTTCTTGCTATTGTCGGCTTCATCTTATGGCTGATGCCTGAGACGACACCGACCGACACCCCCGGCCGAATAAAGTACAACACTGTTTACGGAGTGCAGGATGGATGGCGACGCGCGCGGTGCTTATACGTAGGTATAGTATGTATAAGCATAGTTTTACTCACGCTGCTTCTGAACTTGAAGAACAGCGACATGAGGCGGGCTGCGGGCCGCTCGCGCCACACTGCCGCCGCGCGCCGCCGCCTGCCCCCCGCCCGCCCCGCGCCGCACGCATGCGTTCCGTCTGTCAATAGTTAGGTACCTACCCTACCACGACGGTGTACCTATCCACACATTTACACCATCACATCAGACAAGCCGGTTTAACTGTTCTTCTATGTTTGAGGAACCCAATCTTCCTAATACACAACATACCCCATCATACGGTCTACTATTTTGGCACCTTTTAGTATCATTTCTCAATGATCAAAACTGGTTTTCGACCTTTTAGGCAATGTATAGAAATCCTGAATCGCGCTTACGAAGTTTTCAAGTACCTACAACTAACCTACGTATACCTATAAAGAACTATCCAACTTCAACCGTTGGCCGTAAGACCAACCAGATAGGTAAGTGGGCCAGATGGGCTGACCTGGTGAGGGGAGCTCTACCACTTTGGATTAAATTGGGGGAATTCCACCTACCCCCAAAGTTTCCTTGATCGGCCCCTTGACTATGAATCTTGCGACAGGCGTAATCTCGCAGTCACCGCTGTCAAACTTGTGTTGGACGTAGATAAGCGTAAAGGAACCAATCTACACTCATGTCGAGCTAGAACTTATATTTAACTCAATTTCGACATGAGTGTGGATTGGTTCCTTTACGCGTAACTACGTCCACAACTACGTTAACACAAGTTTGACAGAGATTAGCCTGTCGCGAGATTCGTAATCAGGGGGCCGAGTCGACCGACATGCCGCGCCGGCGCCGCCCAGTAACGCACACGGTTGTAGGAAACTTTTTTGTTTGTTTGTATGAATGTTGTCCATTGAGGATGGAGTGGAGGTATCGAGCGGTGCGAGGTGGGCTCTTGTTGGGCAACCCTCATGAAGCGCTGAATTTTTTAATCAAATTAGTCGTGACATGTCAAACGCGATAAAGTGGGTCGCTCGCAGGGATGTGGGTGTTGCTTAACATTATGGCGGTCAATTCCATCAAGTGACAAGTTCAGGCCATAGCTTAGGTAGGTTACCTACAAATAGTAGGTAGTAAGTAATAAGGAAGGTAGTAAGGACTTTCGGCTGCTGACTTGGCTGGTCCAAATGCAACGCTAAGGTCTCATTTCAGGCAATTAGGTTGAGGGAGAGTGTAAACGCGGTGTAAACCCCTTTAATTTTGAATTTGAATAAAACAAGCTAAGCAAATGCTTTGATCTCCTGCATCCAGCAGCGGCGGCATCGGCAGGCGCGTCGCGCAGGCGCGTGCTATCGATCGGGCGCAGGTGGCGGGTGGCGGGTGGGGGGGGGGGGCGCACGCCGCCCGCGGCGGCAGTCACCGCACAGCAGTCGCGGCATGGCGCGCGTGTACCTGTGGGCGCTGGGCGTGCTGGGCGCGGCGTGCGGCGCGCGCGAGCTGGACCCGGCGGCGTGCGCGGCGCGCTTCGACGTGCAGCGCGACAAGATCATCCGCACCGAGGAGTCGCGCGACATGGGCGCGCGCTACCTCTCCGAGCTCGACGTGGGCGCGCGCTCCGAGTGCCTGCGCCTCTGCTGCGAGACGGAGACCTGCGACGTCTTCGTCTACGAGGAGAAGGTACCTAACCTACCTACCTGTATACTTGACGTGACGTCAGCCGCGTCTGTCCGTCAGGCAGGACAGCATTCCTACTTTCCCACATAGATAGGACCCCACTCATTTTTGTATGGATTCACACTACACAGATGTTTTTAGGTTTCACGCCTACGCTAGTTTCACACAAGGTCTGGTATTATGTACCTACCTTACCTTCTTCGTATAAGAATGGAAGAAAATTTTGACGAAATTCGAACAAACCTCTTAATTTTTTTGGAGTCGGTTAAAAGGGACATCCGAACTCATGGTTTTATTTGTATGGAAAGCTGCAAAAAAATTGAAGTAGGTAACTGCCCATTCAAATTTCATGGATAAGAGCACAAACCTCACGGGGACGCCATGGCCAGGCCACGTCGTCAAACAATTCATATTGAAATGTATGACAGATAACTCGGTCTGTTCCCCGCTTGCCCCCTTGTCACCTGGCAACGGTTTTGCTGCTATAGGTATAAATTCTGCTATAGGTTTGGATAACGTAGCCGGCGACGTCGAGGGCGAGTTAGTGTTCTTATATATGTATAACGTTAGATTATCTAACTATTTCTCTATAATAACCGCTAACTCTTTACAAGGTTACGAATAGCGAAGCTTGGGCAAAGTTGTAAAAAGTGATAGGAATTGTCCCGCTCTACATAGATCTCTATTGAGTTCTATGCCGCTCTATAAATTAATTGTTTTTGTCACATTACTTATACTTAATAGATAAAAAAAATTGGGCAAAGTTGTACGGTTTTACGGTACTACCTACTTAGCCTAATTTCATTATTGTGCAGGTGCGTGGTAGGTATCTTATTTTTTATCATATCATATCATAAATAAATAGATAAATAATGCTGGACTTTTCACACAGCATCATCTAGCCCCAAAGTAAGCAGAGCTTGTGTTATGGGTAGGTACTAGGTACTATGATGACGGATATACTACCTACTTGTATACTTTTTTATTTATTTATTATTAAAATGATCAACCCTACTAGCTTTACAGGATAACATAATACGATAGAGAGGTTTAATATTCATAAGAAAAAACAAAATACTTATACCAAATCCAAATAAATACAAACACAAAATGAAAAATAAAATAAAAAATTAATCATGCTAATCAATATGAAAGGAAAACAAAATAATGTATGAAAATAAATTAATAATACTGTGATTCTAAAATATACTGAGCAGCTCAAAGAACATTGAAATAAATCAATTCTCTCTGCTACTAGATTTAGTGCTCGAATGGCGCCTTGTCCAACAGGTTAGTTCTACCACGCGGCACTTCCAGTGGTGGTGGCCGCCTCCGCCGATGCACGAATCTGTCGGGAGCTCGCAATCGCACTACCTCTAGAATGTCTGCATTGGCGATTTTACCCCGGAACACCTTGAACACGTACAGAGCGAGCGCCAAGTCCCTCCTAACTTACAGCTTATTGTATCCTACCATTCCCAGAACGAACAAGGTGGGATACAAAGGATAGACTCCATACAGTTTCCAGTACAAGTACCTCGCAAGCTTATTCGTCGTAAAAGCGTCGTATAGTGCTCTAAAATTTGTAAAGCCGTTGGTTGGCTCGACGAAGTACAAACCCCAGAGTTCTGTATGCCCTTTTACAGATGTTCATCACATGATCTCGGAAATGCAGCTCGGCGTCCAAATGAACCCCCAGATCTCTTACCGACTTCACTCTTTTCAACTCTGAACCATTCACTTGGTAGTTGTAGTGGAGCTGTGTCCTTGCTCTACTAAAAGTGATCACTGAGCATTTATCCACACGTCCGTCCCCGTGCCCCCCCCCCCCCCCCCCTAGACGGTACTTTGTGTACTGTGGAGATTCCATAACAGTACATACCTAATGTATCTACTTAGAAGCAAATCAAGTTAACAGAGTCCTACTATCCTACTTATTTCCCTACCTAATATTATAAATGCGAAAGCCTGTGTGTGTGAATGTTTGTCGCCGCGTATCTCTGTTACTTAATCGATTGTGATGAAATTTCGAATGTACCTACGATTTCAAATAACATAAAGGCGTATAAAAACTAAATTCAACCCCTTACAGGGTGGTCCGATTCACTCCAAACTTTAAAGTAAATAATAGTTATTTTTAAAACTACTTCAAGGGGTGGTGCAAGGCGTTTCTTGTTCAATACTACTTAAGTACTTGCTATTAAAAAAAAATGTTTCGAGTCAATTTCTTCAAAGAAATTGCGGCTCGATACGTTCGCCTATTGAGATGCTCGCATCTTTCCCATCGTTTTGTTCATAGCATTGCAAGATCTGGGTTTGATTTTTCCTATCTCTATCTATTATGAAAATCTTGAGAGAAACAACGCAATATTATATTGGTTAATCATTTTTTCCAAATTCAAACAATAAAGTTCTTGCTATTAAAAAAAAATCTACGTTTTGACTCAATTCTTCAAAAAAATTGGGGCTCGCTCAGCTCGCATCTCTCGAAGCTCGCTGCACTCACTTCGGCATATCTTAGGTACACCAGTTGTCGCTATCGTTTTGTTCTTGGCATTGCAAGATTTTCACAACCTCTATCTACTGTGGAGAATAGACATCTTGAGAGAAACATTAATAACATATTGGTTAATAAAAAAAAATTACAAATTTTAAACACTTTGTACTTGCAGTCTGTCAATTTCTCAAAAAAAAAATGCGGCTCGCTTCGCTCGCCGATATGTGAATAAACTGACCAGAAGAACATGATTAACGCTCTTGTCTATTTCTGGCTACAATTGCTGATTTTGTTCATTGCATATTATCCCTTTCACACACTTGCAAGTGAAAGATGATAATCAGCGTTTGCTAGAGCGGTACGGTCGGGGGAGGACCCTGAGTATATACTAACATAGTTACTAAGTTACCCGAAAATCTCCAAGAATGTTTTCATCGGATATTCCGTAATAAGTAGAGCCTTCGTACCTACATGATAGCGTGCGTGTGCAGTTTGATCGAAGATAAACCACCAGTTGTACGTGATGCGGCAGGGCCCCGGCAGCTGCTACCTGTTCAACTGCGGGCCGCCCGAGGACTTCCGTTGCAAGTTCACGACGCACGGCAACTTCAGCAGCGGCGTGCTGGCGCTCAGCCGCCGCCTGGCCGAGCTGCAGGACCAGGAGCGCCTCGCGCTAGCCAGCCTGAGGGGCACGCCGCCGCCGCCGCCACCGCCGCCGCCGACGACAACGCGGCCGCCACCCACCTCCCCCGCGCCGCCCCCCGCCTCGCCCTCGCGTCCGGACCTGCTGCTGTCGCGTAAGTATTCAGCGAATTAAATCCAATTTAATCCAATTTCATAATTATGTTACCAATCGTCAAAACCTTAACATAGTCTATAATGGACAATACCTAACTGAGGTTGCTGACACGACATTTTTGGGAATTGTCTTGGACCATAACAGTACCTAATTGGAAGGCGCATATTGAACACGTTTGTAAAAGGCATAATGGGTTTGTATGTCCTCTACACATTTAACAAAACAGCTACTCGTGCTACAGCTTTTACAGTCCCTCGCTGTCTCAGGATTCTAGTCATTAATTCCCTCGTTTCACTCGGGAGTTAACTAAAGAATCCTTCGATGCGCTTGGGATTCAATATGGCGCCCGTGACATACATAATACCTACACTGCTTTATCCCCTTGGTGAATAATCTACTATTGTTCCCTCGTCGACTGGATGGATTTCGACTTACCTATAGGGTAGGGTATCGTTAGATTCGTTTTAATAACGAGACGAGAATGTCATAGGCAGGGTGTTGTCAGCCGGCAGATGCAGCCGCTACCAGTTCGAGTGCCGGCGCGGCGGCGAGTGCGTGGCGGTGTACAACGCGTGCGACGGAGTGCCGCAGTGCGCCGACGGCAGCGACGAGGCGCCCGAGCTGGGCTGTCCGCCCGCCGCGGCCCCCGCGCCCGCCGCCCCCGTCGCGCCTGCGCCGCGCTTCTCCACGCCGGCGCCGCACCCGCGGCCGCGGCTGCAGGTCCGCAGCGCACACACAAATGTCATAAGTACTTAGTTCATTGTCTGTGTCTTGAAACCCTTTCTATCGGAGAGCGTTCTGTTCAAGGAGAGCCAGGAGCAGCCGGGCGCCAGCGAGGGGCTCGAGCTGGAAGCGGCGGCGGCGGCGGGCTCCGAGCGCGAGCGCTGGCCGCACCGGCTTGCGCAGGCGCAGCTGCAACATCGATACCCCGGTGCGTGCTGGAATTTTAACAGGGCTGGCGAATCTCAGCTCTTACATTCACGAATTGATCATGAACTGGAAAGGTGAACCGCTTATCGCTTCTCAGTCTGCTATTTCGTTTAGTTTTAAGATGGATCACCTAAAATAATGATAGGCCCCAAACCGTGTTTGTTGCCCTGATTCTTCACGGTATTGGTCGCGCAAGAATAGAAATAATATGAGTTTTAAGACTATTCTAAGTGATCTCAGCGGTCCTACTGAGGTAAATGCTTTTTGACTTCGACTTAGACTATTTATTTACTTATCAGAGTATCAATAGGTACAGACATCCTCGCATGGATGTCTGTCAGAACGGAATTTATCGAGCTACGTCGTGTCGGTCGGACCCACGGATTTATCAAATGGAACTGAAAATGGAACTCCATTTATAAATCCGTGGTCGGACCCATCCGATAATTGTGATGTTCAGACGAGCGCGGTCTGTTGCAGAGCCGGCGGCGGCGGGGTCGGTCCCGGTGGGCGGCTCGCACATCTTCAGCCACAAGGGCGGGCTGCTGCAGGAGGAGGCGGCCGCGCCCTACCCGCCCTTCGAGCCGCCGGCGCCCTGGCCGCGCCGCGCCTGGCCCGCGCACCACGGTGCGTGCCTCCCTCCCCTCTCCCCCCCCCCCCCCCTCCCCCCTCACCCGGCAGCCTCGCTGCTGACCGCGCGCTTGTGTTGCAGAGGCGGAGGGCGAGCAGGCGGCGGCGGCGGCGGCGGCGGCGGGCTGGCCGCCCTATCCGCGCCTCGAGTGGCCCACCGAGCCGCGCCGCGCCTGGCCCGTGCCGCCGCGCGACCATCCGGTGAGCGCCGCACGGTTCGATCCTTCGTTCCGGACGCATTCCTATGTTGACCGCCGAGGTTGCACAGTAACCAGTAACGGCGTCTCTTGCGCTCGCCGACGGAGGATACGGTCGAATGCGTCGAGGAGTTCACGTACCTAGTACCTACCTAATACTTTAATTATGGAAACTACCAGGGGACCCCCCCCCGACCGCTACGCCACGAGGCGGGATCGGCAGAGCGCGGGCTGCACTTCGCCTCGGTTACTTTTTAATTTACCTATTGAATCCAACACCTTCAGACGGACCGCAGAGTTGAGAGCTGCACCTTGTGTGTCCAGGAGGCGATGGTGTACGGCGCGGCGGAGGGCGCGGCAGGCGCGCGCGAGCTGGCGCCGCCGTACGCGTCGCGCGCCGCCAGCGCCACGCTGCGCGACTCCGCCAAGAAGGCGCCGGCCACGCCCGCCACGCCGCGCCTGGCGCCGCCCACTCCTGCGCCGCCGCTGCCGCCGCCGCCGCCGCCGCCGCGACACAAGCCGCACATAGATAGCGTACACGTAAGCAGATGTCGATTTTTGCTTCCAGTCCATTATAACGCATTTTACAAAATGAACCTACCACCATGTACCTATAGTGTTGTTCTGTTCTGATGTGTGTGGTAGATACACATCAGAAATAAGGATAGTTGATAGGTACATTTTGCAAAATACAGAATGAGATTTTTGTTCGTTAATGTAGGCGATGCCTGCGGGTGCGGATGCGGGCGCGGAGGCGCACGTGGCGGCGGACGGGCTCAGCGAGCGGCCCGCCGCCGCCGTGCTGTTGCTGGTGCTGGGTGAGCTCTGCGTGCCGACACCTGCTTCCACTCCACTGACTTAAGCGGGTATCGCACTACACGGTATTCAGGGTCTCTTACCCTAACAAGGAGTGGTGTAATAAGAGTCAGAGTTCGTAACTAGGGCGACCGAACGGTCCCGGCAAGCCTTGCTCCCTAACTACCGAGCCTTGAATACCGTGTAGTGTGATACCCGCTTTTATTTTTTTACCTTAACCCATTGATCGCCGCTGTAGAACAGTAAATTGATGTTGGTAGTTCCAAAGCATAATACTAGATGGCGCGACTAATATTGGTCGTTTTCTAGATCGCGCTGATGAAATCGCGCGGCCGCCTTTAAAGCCGAACGAAAAATTTTGTATTTTTGTGCTAGCTGGTATGCTATATACATTGTAACCTACCTAGTAATATATCTCTAAATGTGATTACTCTGGTGGTTTTTTTGAAACAAGCTCTGTTCGAATTCGCGACTGTAGTGTGCAAGTAGTTGTACATTTTCTGGTCCTTCGAGCCGGATCGGTACGCGGCGGCAAAGTACGTTACGACCGGTGTATCTTGGAAGTTGCGAGTCATTACGGGACGCATCCGGGACGGCGCAGGGGTTGACTCTGGCAGTAGTCATCAACATCATCAGCCCGTCACAAGGAGCCTTTATCAATAAGAGCGTGAACCAACTCAGGAGGGAGTTTTCGGAGTGGAACATTGAAAGGAGCATATCAGCGGGGTGACCAGCTCAGGCGAGAGCTCGTCTTCAGTATCAAGCAAGCACCATCAGGGACAAGTAGCAAGCAGCGAAGGACAGTGTGGAAACAAAGTGACAATCGTGGAACTTGGTGATATGAACAATTTATTTAGTAGCTAATTTGAACTCTATTTGTTTAAGAAAAATAACTTTAAAATTTTGCATGTAAAGTAGAACTAATTGTAGACTTAGAATAATTTTAAGAAAAAGGTATAGACGGGGAACCTATGCCCGATTTTGCATTTTTTCTCAAACACTTAGAAAATTTTGTGTCTTTGGGGACTTGTAAAATTTTAACTTCTTGTAATCAATCAGTCTTGGACTTAGAAAATTTTTGTGTTTTGGGGACTTGTAAAAAATTTAACGTTTTGTATCATTCTGGGACTTGTAAAATTTTGTGTTTTTGTGGAATTTAAGTTATTACTTATGATGTTTTAAGGAGTTTTTATGTTGATTTGATAGGGAAATCTTGTTAAGCACAAATTTATTTGGACTTGTAGAATTTTTATTATTTGGGTGAAAGTTAGTACGTAGGTTTAAATCTGAATTCTTCACAATGGAATCGCTTATATTTTTGCAAGAGGATGGTTGTGCACGGATAGAAAACGCCAGGAAAAACTTTAAGAAATCTCCTAAAGAACGGTTGACTAAGAGTTTCATAGAGGCTAGGTTACGCGCTTTAGAAGAGATGTGGGCTCAGTTTGTAAATCAGCACAAAGAACTCATAAAAGCAAGTGATCCTACGAAATTAAAAACAACGTCCTATATGGTCCAAGATATTTACGGTCAAACTGAGGAGGTTTATATAGAGTATCAATTTGGTTTGTCTGAAGCGTTGTCTAAATTTACCGAGAAACAAGAAGCAGACCGGGAACAATGCAAGTCCGGTAATCGCGCTGTAAAGGGAAGTAACGCAAAACTACCGAAAATAACCATTCCTAATTTTTCGGGGAATTATAACGAATGGGGTGCATTTAGGGATTTGTTCATATCTCTCGTTCACAACTCAGAATTGGAAAATATTCAGAAAATGCAATATCTAAAAGGTTTATTGAGCGGTGATGCGGAACATTTAGTGCGGCACATTAACTTAAGTGCCGATAATTATTTGCGTTGTTGGGAAACTTTAGAGGAGCGGTACAACAATAAAAGATACTTGTGCAATACCATTCTTAAGAGGTTGCTCTCTCTATCAACGGCAAAAAAGGAGTCGGCTACTGAGTTAAGGGAATTGCTCGACACCACCTCTGAGTGTTTAGGTGCATTGACCAGCCTGGGGGTAGACGTGTCAGGGTGGGATGTTATAATTGTTTTTATAACAGCGTTGAGGTTGGACCATGAATCTCGAAAGCAGTGGGAACTTCAAAGCTCGGCTAATACTGATCTTCCTTCATGGAAATCATTTCAAGAATTTTTGACAAATCGCTTTCGTGCTCTGGAGTTCGTAGGGTCAGAGTCCAACGCCAACCGAAACAAACCCCAACAATCAAGATCATTTCATGTGGCATCTGAAACTAATCTTACTTTGTCATGCAAATTCTGTAAAGAGTCACACAAGCTGGTACAATGTCCAAAATTTGTAAGCGCCGAGGTACAAGCCCGTCGGGAATTCGTCGAGAAAAATAGGGTTTGTTTTAACTGTTTAGGGGATAACCACAGGGCGAATCAGTGTCTTAGTTCTATGACCTGTCGCAAGTGCCGGCGGAGGCATCATACTCACTTGCATGTAAACACTGATTCGGTAACTGATCAGGCGACTAGTGGAGATTCAATCACGGGAAATACATCAGGGGAAACAGCTGCTCCGGTAGTCTGTTTCGCATCGGGAGGAGTGGCTCCTTGTAGCCAAGTCCTATTAGCTACGGCTCTTGTTAGAGCACAATCGAATGACGGAGACACTCGTATCGTTCGGGCGCTTCTCGACCAAGGATCTCAGGCATCCTTTGTTACGGAGGCAACCGTTCAGTACTTGGGCCTGAAAAGGACCCCTGTACGGGGAGTGATCTCTGGGTTAGGGGGAAGCAAAAATGCTTCTTGTAAATCTATGGTTAATATCACTATCAAATCGGTTTATGATCAGAATGTTAGCCTTAATCTTAATGTTTACGTGATGAACTCGATCACTACATTACTTCCGAGCAAGGCAGTGCTTGCAACGGATTGGGTATTGGGCAACATTCCATTGGCTGATCCAAAGTATGATGTACCAAACAAGATCGACATGCTGCTTGGTGCAGCAGTATACGGGCAAGTGGTACAGGAGGGGGTGAAAAAGAATCCTGAAGGGACTCTTTTAGCGCAAAATACCAGTCTTGGATGGATTATCTCAGGGGAAGTATCACATCAAGAGAAGCAGCTTGATGTCAAAATGGTCTCAATGCATACTTGCGTTGATGACACTCAACTTAAAAGATTTTGGGAATTGGAAGCTGATCCTAAAACTTACCAGTGTCCAATACTTACCGAAGAAGAAAAGCAGTGCGAGAAGTTCTTCGCAGAGACGACAGTTAGAGATGAAGAAGGCCGGTATGTTGTTAGACTGCCGTTCAAATCTGAAGATCGGGATCTGAAATCAGAAAACACAAAACGTATATCAATGAGAAGGTTAAATCTACTATTAGCAAAGTTAAGTAAGGATAATGATTTGAAAGAAAAGTATAAAGAAGTCTTAGAGGAGTACTTACAGCTAGGTCACATGGAGAGAATACCCGAAGACGAAGAAGAAAAACTTGATGCAGCTTATTTAGCTCACTTTGCAGTAGTCAGGAATGATAAGGATACAACAAAAGT
Organism: Epirrhoe alternata; assembly: GCA_963565295.1. NCBI lineage: Eukaryota > Metazoa > Arthropoda > Insecta > Lepidoptera > Geometridae > Epirrhoe > Epirrhoe alternata. The sequence continues at coordinate 136,883 of OY751384.1, forward strand.
TCGGATAGTTTTCGACGCATCCTGCAAAGGTGAAAACGGAATCTCGTTGAATGATAAGTTAATGGTCGGACCTACCTTGCAACCAGAGCTCAGACATCTGCTGATGAACTGGAGACGGCACCCCATCTGCTTGTCTGCGGATATTGTGAAAATGTACAGGCAGGTGAAAGTAGCAACGGAAGATGTGGATTATCAGCGCATTCTCTGGAAAGAAAATCAATCAGCAAAAAAAGCGGAGGAATATCGATTATCAAGAATAACCTTTGGCACCGCATCGGCTCCGTATCTAGCAGTCAAGGTTCTTCAACAGGTGGCAGATGACGAAGGTGCAGAATATCCAGAGGCTGCTGCAAAAATAAAAAGCGATTTTTATATGGATGATCTTCTAACTGGATGTGAAAACGTAGAAACAGCCATGCAAATTTACAAGCAAATGAATGGTTTACTGTTAAAAGGAGGATTTCAGTTACAAAAGTGGTCGAGCAATTGCGAGGAAGTACTGGGAAAGATACGTGAACATGGGGAAAGCATAGATGTGAAAGATGGATTACAACTTAAAGAAGATGAAGTAATGAAGTTATTAGGGCTTACCTGGAACCGGAGAGCAGACGCATTTCAGTACACGGTGACGCTGATGGAATTGAAGGAACCTGTAACCAAGAGAAAAATCATATCAGACATCGCGCGGCTATTCGATCCACTAGGGTGGGTAGCTCCTAGTGTCATTCTGGCAAAAGCGATTATACAGAAACTTTGGATTTCGGGGACGGATTGGGATGAAGCAATACCAAGCAAAATATTGGAAGAGTGGTTAATGTACAGAAAAGACTTACCCAAGTTGTCAGCGCTGCAAATACCTCGTTGGGTCCAAACATCGGAGAAGAACAGGCGTGTTGAATTACACGGGTTTTCAGATGCCTCGAAGATAGCATACGCTGCGGCAGTCTACATGCGAGTAATTGATGAGCACGGCCAGATTCACGTTAACTTGTTGACAGCAAAGACCAAAGTAGCGCCCATCAAGCAAGTATCAATCCCTAGGTTGGAGCTATGTGGGGCCGTGTTGGTCACGAGATTGTTAGTTGAAGTGGCGGAGGTATTGAAAATTGAGCGAGAACACATACATGCATGGACGGATTCCACAGTAGTTTTAGCATGGCTCAATAGTCACCCGAGTCGTTGGCAAACATTCGTAGCGAATAGAGTTTCTGAGATTCTGACAACTATTGATGCGCAACAGTGGTCCCATATCAGATCGAAGCATAATCCTGCTGACCACGCTTCGCGAGGTTTAAAACCATCGGAGCTGATAGAGAACGATCTTTGGTTTAAGGGTCCAGAACTATTACGGGAAAAAGAAGTGAAGTATCAAAGATTATCGAACGAAGAAACGAGTGAAGAAGTAATTAAAGTTCATATGGTAGTGAAGCAAGACACATTTTGGGAAAGATTTTCTAATCTGGGAAGAATGGTGAGGGTCATAGCATATTGCAGAAGGTTTTTAACAAGGAAAGAGAACAGAGAAAAGGGTTTTTTATCAACAAAAGAATTAAGAGCAGCAATGGAGGTATGCATAAGACAAAGCCAGAGGGAACATTTCAGCCAGGAAATATCATGTATACAGGACATTACGAATGGAAAATCATCAAAACTAAAGGGACCATTAAAATCATTGTGTCCATTCGTAGATGACAAACAAATATTGAGAGTTGGGGGCCGGCTGGAAAGATCGTCATTGAGCGAAGATAAAAAACATCCCATTTTGCTCCCAAGAAAGTCAGTGTTGACAAACCTGTTAGTGGCAGACGCTCACGCGAAGACTCTCCACGGTGGGTCAAGGCTGATGCTGACTTACTTGCGATCAAAATTTTGGGTTCTTGGTGCTAAGGAGTTAGTCAAATCTTATGTCAGGAAGTGTGTCCAATGCACTCGGTATAACGCTGTAACACAAACACAGATGATGGGACAACTACCAGCATCTAGAGTCACGCCAACAAGACCTTTCAAATGCAGCGGAGTGGACTATGCAGGTCCCATTAACATCAGATCGGCGAAGGGTCGCGGGCATCATTCATACAAAGGCTACATCTGTTTGTTTGTGTGTATGGCCACGAAAGCTGTACACATTGAAGTGGTTAGTGACCTAACCACTCAGGGATTTCTGGCAGCATTCAAGAGATTCGTATCTCGCAGGGGCCATTGTACGGATATCTGGAGCGACAACGGTACTAATTTCTTGGGAGCGTCCAGGGAATTAAAAAACCTGCGTTCAGCCGAAAAATCCTCTCTGACAAAGGAGATAGCGGCAAATTTAGCTGTCCATGACACAACCTGGCATTTCATCCCGCCGTTATCTCCAAACTTTGGAGGTTTATGGGAGGCAGGCGTGAAATCGGTGAAGTTTCACCTAAAAAGGGTAATTGGTGACACTACATTAACATACGAGGAGTTATCAACAGTATTGGGGCAAATTGAGGCTTGTTTAAATTCTCGACCATTATCACGGGTAGACACCGAAACTGAAGGTTTCGATGCCTTAACTCCTGGGCATTTCCTCGTGGGTGAATCTTTACTCGCTGTCCCTGATTACAACTTTGAAACATCAAATATTGGTACTTTGCGCAGGTGGCAATTAACTCAGCGTATGATGCAATCGTTTTGGCGGCGTTGGTCACAAGAATACCTAACTACATTGGTACATCGTTATAAATGGTCAAATCGAACTAATGAACCTGAGGTTGGAGATCTTGTACTCATAAAAGAGGCAGATCTCCCACCAGCTCGGTGGTTGCTTGGCCGGGTAGTTATCAAGCATCCGGGAAACGACAACTTGACGCGGGTTGTATCTTTGCGCACAAAGAATAATGTGATTATCAAAAGGCCCACATCAAAGCTCTGTGTTTTACCGATTGGATAAATAACACATAGAGCTTTGATGTGTATATAGTTCATATCTTTAGCTTAAAGTAATTGGGTTACAGATCCTATGTTTGTGTTTTTGGTTTAAAGTTTATTTGTTTTCTTATGTTTTAGATTAGATCATTGTGTTATATTATGTTCAAGGTGGGCGGTAATCTTTTGTTAAAGGACAAATATGTGTCAATTTGTCCTTGGTGGGCGGAATGTAGAACAGTAAATTGATGTTGGTAGTTCCAAAGCATAATACTAGATGGCGCGACTAATATTGGTCGTTTTCTAGATCGCGCTGATGAAATCGCGCGGCCGCCTTTAAAGCCGAACGAAAAATTTTGTATTTTTGTGCTAGCTGGTATGCTATATACATTGTAACCTACCTAGTAATATATCTCTAAATGTGATTACTCTGGTGGTTTTTTTGAAACAAGCTCTGTTCGAATTCGCGACTGTAGTGTGCAAGTAGTTGTACAGCCGCCTTAGAAAGTAACAACCTCACCCCCATGCCGCCGCCATACATCGGTAGGTACCTACAGCGTCAGGAAGCAACCTACGCCTACACTTAGGTAACAGGACGCAGTGGTGCCTGGGACACTGTTTCAGATGGAATAGGCTTGCCTAGCACCTAAACCATTCAACCTGGCCCACAGGAGAAACGACGTCAATTCGTCTGGAGCTGACTTAGCTGCGGGTTTCCTCACGTTACCTACTTTCCTTCGTCGTTAAAAGCTCGTTTTATTACTTAATACTTTTATAAACTTTACGAAACGAAAAATCCATCGATCCACGGCCGGATTCGATTCGAACCCACGACCACGACGATTGAAAGTCGAGGCACTACTCCATTCGGCCAACACGGCTCCAAACTAGGTAGGTATAGGCACCTGGGAAAATGACAGACAGACACTTGAATAGGTAGTACCTAATTATTATTATAATTTTTTTTTTATTATTGGCCCACTAAACTGGACGTTACACATAACAAAAATAAGAAAACAAAATAATATAATGTATTGTGTGGCACACAGGCGTGGCTATGACGGCGGGTGTGGGCGGCGCGCTGGGCTGCCGGCTGCGCGCGGCGCGGCGCCGCCTGCGGCGCGGGAAGCCCTTCGCGCACGACGCAGACTACCTCGTCAACGGCATGTACCTCTAGCCGAGCCTAGTCTAGCCTAGCCAGCAGACCTCTACTCTACTCTACTGGACATCTCACACTATCACAACTATTCATACTTACCTATATCATTCAACATTTAATACCTTTATCTATAAACTTGAATACAATATGTCTGTTTATCTTTCGTAAGCTCACGCGTTTGTTGTCTTCGTTGTCTGCTTCGTTTGGCAAGGAGCTACCGTTTTAGTGATTTAGGTTATGCTATCATTTCGCACGAATGTCTAAAAAACATTAAATTATAGATACCTATGTGTCTCTTAGAACACTTGATAATAATTCAATTCAAATTCGTTTAAATAAATAATAATAATAATAATAAATAATGCTGGACAATTTCACACAGCATCATCTAGCCCCAAACTAAGCATAGCTTGTACTATGGGAACCAGATAACTGATACACTACTTATGTACTTTTTGTTTTGTAAATACATACATATTATACATAGAAACACCCAGACTCGAGATAAATATTTGCAGATCATACAAACATTTATCCCGCGGCGGGGATCGAACCCGCAACCTGCTGCGTCTCAAGCGGGCTTTCACCCACTGCGCCACAGAGGTCGTCGATTGCTATTATTTAGTTATAATGGCATTATAACTAAATAAATATGTACCTACATACAATATTTTTCGTATTAAGGGATATACCCTTTTATTATAAATATTTTGTTTCATTTATGTTGACATAAAAAAAATTGTAAATAAATAAGTTGTCGTTAAAAAGTTGTTTCAATATCTATCATTAAAAATACCTCAAGCATATTTACATTAAAGTTGTCACAAATCATGCACTAAATAGATGAGAAATTTAAAATGGATCTATTCCATCAGTGTTCGAATTCTGAGTCATCCCTTATCCCCCCCTACGGCGGGCGCCGCGCCCCCCGGGGCGAGACGGGGATATAGTACCATTGGTATGGTATGGTACCATACAAAGAAACGCAAAATATTAGTCAACACTTTTAATTCGAATATATTTCTCACTTTTTACATAAAATGTAATCATTAGGCCCATTTTATAAACATAATTTACAATAGAATTGTTATCTTGAGTTGATATTAGGTATACATTGTGTGTTACGGTTCGGAATGAATCATGAAATCACATTATGGCGAATTCAATATTTAAAAAAACTTTAAATAACAATTACCTGGGATAGATAGTTCCCTAACCAATAAAACCCTTGTAAGTAGATAATAAGAATAGCGTGTAAACACTTACGCACAATATACAATGCATTGATCGCTCGGAAAATTGTCTAAACTACCTAGTAAGGCTAGCACGCCGCGCATGCTTCGGGACGGATTCCAATATTTTGAATGAGTTATCATTGCGATTGTTGCGGGCAGTAACAAACAGCCGAAATTATTATAGGTAGTCGAATACAAGAGGTTCCGTACCTAGTACCTACCTACCTACCTTACCTACATGTGATATAATATCAAAACTATTGCGTAGGTACAATCTACTCTACACGTCATATTGTACAGTAAGCACAACCAATCTTTAGCTCTCGGAAGTTAGGTGCACTAAACGATTGCGCATGTATTACACTGCGTAATTGCGTATGTAGAGTAGGCGAGATAGGACGATGCAACAAACTTAGGCGAGTGAGCGAGGCAGCTATACAACGCTGTCTTCATTTTATATGGGTCATCAAAAATGGGTTCTGCGCAGCTACTTCGGAGGGATAAAGATTCGTTGTGAATACTGTAAGTTACGCGGATACATGACCTCAACCTCACTGCACTGGTCCAACATTAATAGGTACTCATGATGAGGACTGCTACAGTTAGAAGGATTTTTGTTCTTAGGAAACTATACAATAGGTTTATTATAAGAAAAAGTTTTTTTTTGAAATGTAGAGTCAGCCAAGACAGTTTCATTTGCCCAGTGAAATATAAGTGAAACAAGTCGGTCAGACAGAAGTGAGCAATTGTTTTCGCTCCGGTTTGCAGCGGGCGCAGCTGGTAGCCCAATAAAGTTGCACTGTAGTCTTTTTTCAAAAATCTAAGTAGCTCACGATAGAGAGGAGTGGCAGAAACGAAGGGAAGCCGTCGCCCTGCAGCCTGCAGTGGGACACCGGGCTAATAATAATAAGTAGCAGGTGCATTTTTCTTTTAAATAATCCTATTTTATAATTTTCTAAGAAATAAACTTTCTAATAGAAAAAGATTTAGTCTAATGAGGAATTTGTCACATCTTGATTAGGTTTTAATTAGTTAATAAATTTAAGAAATAAAGATTTAAATATTATTATACTAAACTGATCTTGATTTGAATTATTTGTAGGGGACCAGGAACCTCCCTCCCTACCAGTACTTACTTATCACAAATTATTTTAATTTCTTGTACTTACATATTAATGATATTACATTTTACAAAGTTTAACGTGCTTCACACCTAATTCTATTCGTTTCCATAGTACAGTGGGCACAACCAATGTTTATCTCTCTGAAGTTAGGTGCACTAAACGATTGCGCAGGTTTGCTAGAGTAGGCTAGATAGGACGATGCAATGCAATAAACTAAGCGAGTGAGCGAGGCAGCTATACAATTTAGGTTTCATCAAAAATGGGTTCCGCGCAGCTACTTCAGAGAGTTACAGATCGTACTTCATTTGTAATTTGAATGTACAGTCAGCAACGAAAGTCGTTTAACAGTTTGACTTTTTAGAAAGGCTTTGTATTCGTTGTCTAAGAAAATGTAAACATCTCTCAGGAAATAATTACGCACCAAGACTTTATCTTCAAATATTTGACAAAATTTTGGTGGTCACGATGTTACGGGTTTCGGAAATATTCAGATCTGTCAAACATAAAAATATTAATCGACTTACGTCGTCGACTGTCCCATCACTGAGATCGAGTTGATAATTCAGTTATTATTTTAAGAAATAATAGACACATCAATTCCTGATCTATAAAAATCATTCTTCAAGCTACAAACAAGTTTCGCATCAAACACTAAACAGTGAGGAATTCGTGTCGGGATACTCGGACAGGTGTCAGGTCGATGTACAACGTACGCGAGGTCAGGGCGGCGGGCGCGCCAGCGAGCAGTTCTCCACGTACAGCTCCTTGACGAGCAGGTCGGCGGCCAGCAGGCGCTGGTGCAGGCGCCGCGCGCCCGCCTCCGCCAGCGCCGCGCGCGCCGCCGCCGCGGCCGCGCCCGCCTCCAGCCGGCGACAGCGGCCGCAGGGCGCGCCGCCCCCCGCCGCCTCGTCCCGCCGCCGCTGCAGCGCGGCCAGCCGGCGCTGCGCGCGCGCCAGCTGGTCGTGCGCCCGCGCCAGGCGCGCCGCCGCCGCGCGACTCTCCGCCGCGCGCTCCGCCTCCAGCGCCGACACCTGCGACCCCGCACGCTCATTCTTTATTCCGATCAAAAAATAACTTGTACCTAGTCATCCTAGGATCTTTGGCCTCCTAGGAATTTTTTTTTGCAAAGTGAAAATAAATGTGAATACTCGTACTTGCTTATTTTTTCTAAATTACCTAAAAGCATACCTAAATAACGAAAAAAGTATACTATATGTATAGTAAAATACTTATTTTTTCGCTTGTGAAGGATGGAGGATGAGCTACCTACGTACCTACTTATTATTTTTGTCGGTTAAATATCGATCCCGGAATGATTGTAATTGTAAGTTTCAAATCACAATTTGAAAGCAGATATCGAAACGGCGAAAGCATGCGTGATGAAGTAACGTCCCACCTGGTCCTCGAGCGCGGGCAGCTCCGGCACGGCGGGCAGCGCGGGCGGCGGCGGCGGCAGGCGGCGCTCGAAGGCGGCCACCCGCGCCAGCAGGGCGGCCAGCCGCGCGTCCGCCGCCCGCAGCTCGGCGTCGTGCTGCGCGCGCTCGCCGCGCTGCTTGCCCGCCCAGTACTCCTCGCAGGCCTCGTACTCGCCGCGCATCGCCTCCAGCGCGCGCTCCAGCTCCCTGCAACGACACCGCGCCCCCTCACACGTCAGACGTCACGCGACAGTAGCACGGATTTTTATCCGAACCCTGATTTATTCTAAAGCTCTCTCTATTAATAACAGCAGGCAAAACAATAGTGGCACTCCCGGGAGTGCTGACAGAAGTGAAAACTTGAACGAGGTTTCGGTAATTAAGGTAAAGCGAGAGATGGTGTCGGTAACAGTCTCGTGATTCGCGACTCGACTTTGATGATTTTTTTCCCAACTCAATTCATTTATTTATTGCGTATTATGCGAATCTAAAATGCCCAAAGCGCATAAAGAAGTTTTCACTTCATAAATCAGAACACCCGGGGCCGTCGGCTCGGACACTCACTTGACCAGCTCTCGCAGCCGCTCGCATTCCTCCTCGGCGCCCTCCGGACTCGTCTCGGTCGACGGGGTCGCCTCCGCTCCGCTCGAGCTCGGGGGCTCCATCCGCTCCGGATCCGACGGCGGCTCATCGGGCGTTCCCGCCTCCTGACAATCGTAAAATTAAATAGCGGAAGGAACGAACGAGAGGGAAACGATCGTCGTCGAAACGCTCACCTCGTCGGGGCTCGACGCGAGCAGGTCGCCCAGCTCCGCGGACAGGTTCGCGTCGCAGTCGGCGGCGGGGGCGCGGGGCGGAGGGGCGCGGGGCGGCGGGGAGCGCGCCGCCTCCAGCGCGGCCGCCAGCTCGTCCGCGCGGTCGCGCTCCCGCCGGTGTTCGCGCGTCAGCTCCTCGAGCGCCGCCCGCGCCTCCGCCCCGCGCTCCGCCTCCCCCCCCGCGGCCCGCGCGCTCTCCTCCGCCGCCCGCAGCCTCTCCTGCAGGCGCGCGCGCTCCCCCCGCGCCGCCTCGAGCGCCGCCTCCGCCGCGGCCGCGCGCTCCTCCAGCGCGGACGCGCGCCGCCGCAGCTCCTCCAGCTCCGCGCCGCGCCGCGTCTCCGCCTCCGTGCGCCGCGCCAGCTCCGCCTCGAGCCGCGCGCGCTCCGCCGCCGCGCGCTCCTGCTCCGCCTCCGCCTCGGCACGCGCGGCCCGCGCCTCCTCCGCGTGGCGCGCGGCCGCCCGCCGCAGGCCCTCCCGCGCCTCGCGCTCGAGCCGCGCGTGCTGCTCGTCCACCTCGCGCGCCAACAGCGCGGCGCGCGCGTTCGCCTCCGCCACGTCGGCGCGCAGCTTGTCGCGCTCCGCGGCGGCGGCGGCTGCGCGGCGCCCCGCGCCCGCCCGCCCGGCGCGCGCGAGCCACAGCGCCGCGCCCAGCAGCCGCGCGCGCCCCGGCGCCGGCTCGCCGAGCGCGCTCAGTTCCGCGTCGATCGCGCGCTCGAGCGCGGCGAGCGAGCGGCGACCCTCGCCGTAGCCGAGCTCGGCGAGCAGCGGCCGCGGCCGCTCGACGCCGGCGAGCTCCCACCGCTCCGCGAGACGCTCGACCGTCGGCGCGTCCTCGCCGTCGTCCGCCGGCTGCCCCGCGCCGCTGACCTCCCGCGCGAGCGTGCGGTCGAGCCGCTCGAAGAACTCGCCGACGGTCGTGTCCGGCGTCGGCGAGTCCTCGAAGATCCGCTCGACGAGCCGGCGGTCGATGCCCTCCATGCGCAGGTCTCGGCAGAGCGCGAGCGCCTCCTCGCCGTCGATGCGCGCGGCGTGCTGCAGCGGCGGCGCGGCGGAGGCGGAGCGGCGCGCGCGCGGCGGGGAGGGGGGGCGCGGGGCGCGCTCGGCGGAGGCGGCGCGCGGCGCGGCGGCCGGCCGGGAGCGGCGCCCGTACCGCTTGGCGCCGAGCACGAAGCGCGGCTCCAGCTCGCCGGACCCCTCCTCGCTCCCGCCTGCGCTGCAACCTGCGATAACAAATTATAGTATTAGTGATGTCTGTGATAGGTTGAGAGCGAACATTAAAAAAAAATTCCACACAATTTCAATGAAATGTGAAACACCTTTGTAGAGCTTCCTATCCTACTTCTTGCTATTAATACCATTGTGTAAAAGTATGTATGTGTGTGAATGTTTGTTACCATGTATTTCCGTAACTACTAAACTGATTTTCATAAAATTTGAAAGTTTTATAGTTTAGTTTCTAGAGTAACACACAATAAACTACTGTTTATCCCAAAAAAGGTCGCCGTGGGATTACCACAGCGCTCAGTTAATAAAGTACCAATGTAGTGGTACAATTCTTCCTACAAAAGTAATACAAATAATACAAGTAATACAAAAGCTTCCTCGACACAGGCTGTGCCCAGTGAGGAAGCTGACAGATAATTTACAAATAAGTATTCTATATCTGTAAAATAAGTCTTTCCTTTGTTAATCTTTCTCTATGTAACCTTTATAACTTGTTAGTTGTTTTACTGCAATAAATATTTTTTCATTTTCATTCATTTCAATTTACCGACTAAATTCAATTCTTCACATTTCATAGAAATTGTATGAAAACTTACGATTTGATATGGCATGTTTCTTTGGGAAAAGTATTCACAATGGGAAAATTGGTGTACTACTTACAGTAGATTGAGACCAACAAGTTCTTTTTGATCAAATATGTAATTTTTTTCAAATTTGTCTGATTTATCTATCCTAGGATAGGTACATTTATGATCTGAGTTTCTTTGTGTTAAAACATCGCTTTGGCTTGCTGTTAAGGTGTTTTATGTTTTGATGAATAAATAAATAAATAAATTTTCTAGGCTGACTGTAAGTACTTACATTTTTTCAAAAACAAAAATGCAGTTATTTTTATTTTCAAAATAAACCTACTACCTAGTTTACAAAGAACAAAACTATTTAAGTACAAAAGAAAAGGTAGCTGCCCTCAATGTTGTATTGGCTGCCACACCTGCATGACTGAGTGTGGTGTGGCTGTGTATTTTGCAATATAAAGTATTCAAAATGAAATCAAGCACGTCATTTAACACAATGTTATCACTCCTCTTTTGCTTCTTCTCAACGGATTGAAAAACATTTTACTGTGACAGTAAGCTATTTTTCTGAAGAAACTTAGCAAGTATTTTTTTGTACACTTACATTAACTTTTTATGCAGTGCCATGAATTTTTCTCTAATATATATGATGAACTAAAATGTATTTTCTGTAGGTAATGAATGTTAGTGACTTAGTGACATAAAGTAAGAGCACCTGGTGCGGGCGGCGGCTCGGGCGGGCGCGGCGCGGCTGGTGCGGCGTCGCCCAGCACGGCCAGCAGGCCGCTACGGAAGCGCTCGAAGGTGACGCGGCCGGCGCGCTTCTCGAACAGCGTGTCCACCAGCGCCGCGCCGCGTTCCTCCAGCTGTAAAGCGTCACACAGCTCGTGAACCGCGGACTCGTCGAGAGCCTCCTCGTTGTTCACGTCGAAGGATTTGAACATTGAGTACAGCTGTTCCTCGTAATGATTCAGTGTTGGACCGTCGTCGTCCATAGCTGGAACGGAGATTGTGACGGCCTCTCAACGCCAATGTATTGACGGTCGTGGTGCTTCTTGTTTATTGGCGATGTTGCTAATTTAGTAATTAATAAATAGTGTCTTCTACATTATTCATTCACAAAAACAATGGAATGGACAATCTACTATTCTATTCTGTATATTTGCTAGACCGGCCCCTTGATTACGGATCTCGCACAGACGTACTAGGGGGATCTCGCGACAGGCTAATCTCGCAGTCACTGCTGTCAAACTTGTGTTAAACGGACGTAGATATGCGTAAAAAAAACTTCAACTAATTCACACAGCTCCATAAGCAATGTCTGTCAAAATATTTAACCAAATACCTCCAGATATTAAAAACCTAAATAGTCTCTCAAGATTTAAAACCCAGTTTAAAAATACTTAATTATAAACAGCTTCTATTCCTTGCAAGAGTACTTAGATAGTAGGTAAAAAAATTATAATAATTTAGGCTTTATTAGTGTATAATTAGGTACTTATTAATATTTACCAATATTATTATTTAGTAGGTACCCAACTCGAATTTTATGATTGTTTTTATATTAAGATTTTACTTACCTTTGAAGATCTCATAGTTTTAAGACTTTTTTCTTTTAAATTTATAACAAAATACTGGGCATAACAATAACAACCCAGTATTTTTATTTAATTTTTTGCGATGTCCTTCCAGGACTCATGTTATAACCACATGTACAATAAATTATAAGACCTACATTTATGGCAGTGACCTGGATCAGTTGAGCTATCTATAGATCGTTTTTACGACGATCCTTAGATAGCTTGACTGATTCTATTGTATTTTGTAATTTTATGTACATATTGTAGTAGCTTAGTTTCTGTAAATAATTATGTACAAACACAACATGAATGCAAATAAACACTTTGAATTTGAAAAAAAAAAATAACAAAGAAACCAATCCACACTCATGTCGAAATTGAGTTAAATACAATTCAGACTCGACATGAGTGTGGATTGCTTCCTTAACGCTAATCTACGTCCATTTAACACAAGTTTGACAGCAGTAATTGCGAGATTACGCCTGTCGCGCTCGGACGAACCTGTCGCGAGATCCGTAATCACGGGGCGGGGAATACGGGGGGATACCTTTGTTTGCGTCTTTGGGATACTTAATCTGTGGGGATACCTCTGTGGGGGATACTTACTCTGTGGTGGGGATTAACTTGACTGACATTGACAATATCCACAATTTCACATGACAATTGACTGCGCAATTGACAGATTATCAGGCCCTATTTTTAAAAAAGCATCTAACTCAGCTTTCGTAGTAATAATCAGATTAATCTCAACCTCGTTAGGTTAGAGTAATATTGTTCCGTGATCTCAACTCCTAACGTCATCATACTGTTACGTGCTCTGCCCTCCTAACTATATTGGCAGTAACTCGAAAAAACAGGTTTTGAGAAAAACGCGTTTAAAGTTTTTAATTTATTTTTGTTGTAGCTTCAAAACTATGCAAGTTATAACGACGTGCAATATATCAAAATATTGGTAAATACATAAAGTTTCTATGTATTTTTTAAATTAATAATAATATTTTTTTTAATTACAATTAAATTACAAAAATGTATTTATGTTTAGTATTGCTTACCTATCGAGGCTTAGTTTCCTAAGCTTAGTTACAGTAACTAACTTAGTTACTGTATTAATGACTAGTAAAATGACTCGAACTACTGAGTTACTGTATTTGTCATTAGAAATTGTGTGATCTGGCTGATAGATAGTATAGTATTTACCTGCAGAACTCATAGTCAATGAAAAAAAAAGCATTTATTCAGTATATCCGCTGGGATCTACTTAAAATACTTAGTCTTAAGATAAGTCTTAAGCACTAAGCTCTGTCTTAAGTGATTCTACTGTTTCTTCACGACCAATACCGTGAAGAACTAGGGCAACAAACACTGCGTGGACCCTAGCGGTTTAGGTGCTCGTGAATTACAAAGAACTCACGCCTCGACAAAGGTTGGTTTGGCATCGCACGCTTCATTTGAATAACTTAGGTGGTACCTAGGTGAAGGTACATATATTATATGAGAAAGACTTTAACAATTTCAACCAAAAACATAATAACCAAGCGAAACAGAAGGCACAGAAACTAACCATTGGCCTATTAGCTGTCGCGGGGCAGTGCGACATTAGGCCATCCAAATTTATCATTAATATTATAACTTACAGAGTAATAAGCCTCAATAAGCGAATAAATGAGTTATGAATAAGATTATTCTTAATATGAGTTTAATTTTTTCTAATAGTAAGTTGCGTTGCGTGGCGTTTTCTGGGAGATTATTATTACATAAAATAATAATAAAAAATGCTGGACTTTTTTATTATGATATAAACGTAGGTACTGTATTAACTTTGACACCTGACATAACTTTACACCACGTTTATTAGTAAGGGCCTAAGTATATTAAGTAGTAATTCTCATAAAATATACTGAGAAATTACTGTGAGAATATTGATTTCTTTCAAACGTTCCCTCAATGAGTCCTGTCCTGTGGTTTTATTTTGTTAATCGCACGGACCGCTTGCTTTTGCAAGACAACAACTACTTGAATATCAGCTGCACTTCCTCAAAAAAATATACCGTATGACATAACACTATAGAAGTAGCTAAAGTATTCCATCTTCTTCATCAGCCAGCTGCCTAATAGAGCGAGCTGCATAAGTTTACTTGCATGTGTATCAATGTGAGGCCCACACTGAACTTTATAATCGATAGTAAGACCAAAGAAGATGGAGTCTACAAGAGTGAGTGCGTCCCCATTTAACGTTTTTTTATTGGTCTTTGTTCCACACTAAGCAAAGTGAATTTTATACATTTGTTTTTTTTTTGCATTAAGCAGAAGGTTGTTTAAATAGAACCAATTAAATACTAAGGATATTGATGCGTATATTATTATAGTAGGTAAGTAGTTGCTTTTGAATAACGTGGTAGTTGTTTTTGAATATATCCTACCAGAAATAGGGAAGAGCCTAATATAGAGCTCTGAGGTACACCCATATCAATAATAAACCCCGAAGATCTTTCACCTCCTACCTCAACTTTAAGGATTCTATACGAAAGATATGACTGGATAAGATCAATAGCTCTATTTTTATTTCCATAAAATTTAAGTGGAACGCTTTCGACAATTCACTGAATACTCTTAAGACATCTTGTGAGTTCTCAAATGCATCAAAAATGTGCTTTCGGAGCAAAGTACTTGCTTCAGTTGTTGATCGACCCTTAGTAAAACCAAATTTAACCCTAGACACCTAACCTTCGTCGAATCGACGAGTACTCAACAGAAATATTGTTGTCTCTTTTCGACGCGCGCGCCGATCTTAGCCTCGTCGTTTGCCAACTCAGTGTTCACCGAGCTCTCTCGGGAAGCGACGGAGTCCGGCGCGTAAGTACTTTATTTCTCGATATATTACGAAAATAGTCGTCGTTTCGACGAATGGTTTTATTTTTTTCAACTAGTGTTTATACTTTTTTGCAGCTTTTACTATGGCTTCTCAAAGATTGCTGTCTGATGACAATATTACGCGTTTATTATTGGGCGAGGAAGATAATGGTGAATTGGAGGAGTTACCTGACAGCGAAACAGAAGATCATTTGGAGGTGGAAGATGTAGAAAGCGACACTCAAGACGACCCTTCCGATCATGAAGGTACTCAAGATCGTTCTTCACCTGTTCTGTAGGGCAACGAACAGGAGCCACAAACACCTCCAGCACCATTGGCAGAAAGCTCAGGTAGCAATTCTAGTATATTGACCTTTTCACAAAGCAATATCCAAGCACAATGCTTCTGTGATGGGTCAGAAAATAATGATTCGACGTGATTTTATGAGGAAGCTGCATACGCAGTTAGTAGAGCCCTGGCTCAAAATCAGACTGGAAATTCGTACTATGCCCACGCAGGTAAAAAATAAAATCAAAGAAATACTAGGAGCAAAGTCTGATGAGGGCCAAGGTGAAGGTCAAGTTGATGGTCAAGGTGAAGGTCCGTCATCATCCAGCAACCTTCAACCAGTCGAAGCTCCAAATGTGAGAAAAAGAAAAGTCTGTGGTCTCTGTTCCTACAAAAAAAGGCGCATGACAAAGTCATATTGCTCAAAATGTAACACCGCAATTTGTGGTGAACACAAAGTTGATTATTGCATAAAATGCGCCTTTAATTAATAGTTTTCATATTTTTTTCTAAATGATAAGACTGTTATTATTTATGTTCGCCTAAGAAAAAAAGGCTATTTTGTGTTACTTTTTTTAAATTTTAATTTGTATAAGAGTACATCTCATTTGATCTCTAAAACCTAGTGCCATGTAATAAATATTTCTATACCAAAATATATTTTTAGTGTTTTATTTACTAAAATAATACTTGCTTTATGTATTTAAGTAATATAAATAACGGAAACATTTAAAAATAGATAAATTAATAAGGGCTAAAAATTGCTCGTCGAATCGACGTATGGTTAGGTTTAAAGGAGCATATTGGAAGGTTAGGTGTCTAGGGTTAAAATCATGTGGAAGCCCGTTATTGTTGAAATATGAAAATAGGTAACTGAGAAAGTTTATCGATCCCCGCCGCGGGATAAATATTTGTATGATCTGCAAATATTTATCTCGGATCTGGGTGTTTCTATGTATAATATGTATGTATTTACAAACAAAAAGTAAATAAGTAGTATATCAGTTATCTGGTTCCCATAGTACAAGCTTTGCTTAGTTTGGGGCTAGATGATGCTGTGTGAAATGTCCAGCATTATTTATTTATTTATAACCTTTTCAAATATTTAACTCAAACGGGAATTATTAAGATAGATCTATAGTAGTTAGCGGGATCTTTTCCACTTCCAGACTTGATAAAAACATGCCTCCTACATTTTGTATAACTCTTGATGTAAGTTTTTATTATAATTATTTATAAGATTTTATTATTAAAAATGTAATAAAAATTGCCTAGAATAGGTAGAATACATTGTAACACAAAATCATTATCCACCAACACCTGTAGGTACGTGACATGTATTTCAAGCAATAAACGATACTTTGAATGGTAGTGGTCAACTGTTCCATAAATCTGTAATATTAGTACATTTTGCTAAGTTATCGTTATTTTGAATAGTTTTTATTCCAAATGTATAATGAACCCCTAATGAGAATAGCAGCATCTCAGAGATACTGTAATGTTGATTCGTTCTAGTCGTAAGTACTGTTTAAAGGTACAAACTATAATTGCAGCATCTAATAGTTACTTCTTCTTAAGAACTAACTACTTCTTCTTTTGTTAAGAAGAAGAAGAAGAAGATAGTTACTGTATTTGTAATTAGGTCGATTAACTTTTATGATGAAATGAACTAATAATAATTGCAGCATCTAAGAGATGCTGTGATTATGATTAGGTCTACTCTAAAAAATATTAAAATATAATTACAGTATCTATAGGTACTGTACTTTTCATTAGGACATTGTTCATAAAGAGCTTAGTTACTGCATTTCAGCTTTCTGTATTTCCAGGTTCCAATGGGAATTTTGATACGTGAGTCAGACTAGAAGAAAGTATTTTAAAAGGCGATTCCGAATATATATCTAACTCAATTTGGCCAAAAATCGAGTTACTGTAAATATAGTTAGGAGGGCAGTGCTGGGGTTCGTCGATTCTGAAGATAAACACTAGGTATAACTTTCGAAACTTTATTACACACTAATTTACTCAAAACACACTTTAAAGTTATCAACAGTCGCACTGAATATCACTCGTCACTATTCACTTTGTTGTATCACAAGTTAACTCGCTCGTAATTCACAAAGAACCAAAGAACTGTCCGTAACGCGCAAACCGCCCGTTTATATACCCGACAAGAACGTCTAGAAAGATCACCGAGAGAACTCTACAAATAAACAGGAAGCTTCTTTATATAAACAACAACACGTGACAAGCGACCTTGAACCTTATGCACTTGTAGTAAGGTCGCTTGTCAGTAGCGCCAAACAAATATGAACCTTAAGTCTAGGTATTACGGACCAATTATTAATTCTGTATGTCTAAGCGAGAATGTTCCTGGAATCCTGAGCGCGAATCTTCTAGAACGTTAGAGTGCTTGTACGTTACAATACCATAATATTAATACTATAATTAAGTTGTATAAACTATATTGTCCTATTTTTTATTGTCCTAAACAAATGTTTATTAAATACTTTGATCTACAAAACTGACGGCCGCCGAAGCGCCAGAATAGTTCACTAGAGTCGCTATTCACCCAAATCGAATTCAGTTAGGGTTTGAGTAGTGACCAAAACTTGATGAAAGAATGAGTGACATTCTTCCAGATGGAATTTATTTATTTATTTTATATTCCCTAATGATTGATATAACGTCTCTTATCCTATTTTAAATTCCCATAATGTATTTGGTACTAATGTTAAATTGTCCTAATGATTGATTTTATGAAGCACGCTTTTTTCGGCGAAAAAGCCTTGATTTGACTTGGCTCCTTCCTTCCAAGGTTAATCGGTTGAAGTCACCAATGAACTCACTTTTCTTGGCATAGAGGTGACGGCTCGGTTCAACTTGGGCACCTTTTGACTTTTTATAAGGCTAAAGTTCAATCTTGTATGGAGTATTGCAGCCACCTTTGGGATGGATCTAGTTATCTGGTTCCCATAGTACAAGCTATGCTTCGTTTTGGGCTAGATGATACTGTGTGAAATGTCCAGCATTATTTATTTATTTAATCTAAAAAAATACCATACTAAAGATGAGGTCTGTTGAACTAATATACCTAAATAGTTTTTAACTCTCTCTGTGGCGCAGTGGGTGAAAGCCCGCTTGAGACGCAGAAGGTTGCGGGTTCGATCCCTGCCGCGGGATAAATGTTTGTATGATCTGCAAATATTTATCTCCGGTCTGGGTGTTTCTATGTATAATATGTATGTATTTATAAACAAAAAGTATTTAAGTAGTATATCAGTTATCTGGTTCCCATAGTACAAGCTATGCTTAGTTTGGGGCTAGATGATGCTGTGTGAAATGTCCAGCATTATTTATTTAGTTTTTAACTATATCAACTTTGTAAGGTTTATAAAATTAACTATTCAATTTCGAAAATGTGTAACCTAACTTCGATCAGTCAGGGTGAATCCACTAAACTTCTACTGGCGCTTCGGCGGCCGCTGCCGCGGCACGCTCGCTATGCTCACTCACCTCGCACGTTAGTGGTCACTACTAAAACAACCTAGCCGATATATTCGATCTGGGTGAATGAGTGAATCCAATAAACTTTTTCTGTTCACAACTCAAACCTATATATATGTCGAGGACTATATCTACCTTGGCCAAATAGTCTCCTTCAATTCCAGGCAAGACAAAGAAATCGCTCGGCGAACTGAGAATGCCTGGAGGAGCTATTGGGCCAAGGGAGATCTGATGAAAAGTTCAGACTTTCCATTATCGCTTAAGCGAAAACTTATGGATACTTGCATTCTCCCCGTCCTCACGTATGGTGCGCAAACATGGTCATTGACACAACATCAGAAGTCCAAACTCAAGGTTTGCCAACGTGCGATGGAGCGCAGCATTTTGGGTGTCAAGTTAATGGATAAAATCCGTAACACCGAACTGCGCTCCCAGACACGAATCGCAGACGTAGCTCTGAAGTCCGCCAAGCTAAAGTGGAATTGGGCTGGGCACGTCTGTCGCATGCCAGGTGAGCTGTGGGCGAAGGTAGCCACCGAGTGGCGCCCCGACCCAGCGAGAAGGCGACGCGGCAGACCAAAACGTAGATGGCGGGACGAGCTCGACCAATTTCTAACAGACTGGAGAGATGTAGCTGGGGACCGAGATGTCTGGAGGGAGTGGGACTCTCATGGCTGATAATAATAATAATAATACTCAAACCTAACCTAACCAACTGAATTCGATTTGGGTGGATTGGTGACTATAGTGAAGTTTTCTGGCGCTTCGGTGGCCGTCATATCCATTTTGTAGGTCATAAATAGCATTTATTAGGATAAATAAACATTAGGACGATCAAAAATAGGACAAAATAGTTTATGAAACTTTACAATAGTAATAGTAACTACCTAATATGACGACTTATATCAGAAGTTGAGACTATTATGTTAATTTAATGGTATGTCTGTAATGGTTGCCTGGAAGAGAGCGCTTCTTAGTGATAAGGCCGCCCATTGTACATTTTTATCTGGTTTTGCTTTTGTTTTTGTTTGTTTTAATTTTATTAATGGTGTGCAATATAGAATTTTTATTCATTTCTTCATTCATATATATTAGGACAAAATAAATGTATGTCAGTTTAGAATTTAACATTATGACTACAGTATTTTAGGACTATTAAGTTGTGTAGATATAATAGGACTTACGTTATGTCAATCAACAGGACCACGGGGTCCTGTTGATTGACTCGTTTAGACGGCTAAGGGTCGATTCACATCTGACCGAAGATCCGTCGCGTATTATCGGTCGCGGAACGCCAGAACTGACAAATGTATAGAAAAACACTCGACCGTTCACACTCGACCGATGATACGTTAGTCCGTCGAGTGTGAACGGTCGAGTGTTTTTCTATACATTTGTCAGTTCTGGCGTTCCGCGACCGATAATACGCGACGGATCTTCGGTCAGATGTGAATCGACCCTAAACGAGTTAAAAACTGAGCCCGTGAGACATGCAACCTTAGATCATTCTATTTTTTATCTGAGCATCCAACACGTGAACGTGATTTTTCTATCCTCAGTCATGTCATATCGATCAGGTTGTGTCAATGTCACGATGTCATGTCATTACTCTCCAATCAATCTGTCACTCAAGTCAATTCCATTCCGTCAGCCGTCAGCCAGCTTACCATAATTCTCATTCTTTGTTTGTTTTGTTGTTTACTTGTTTGTGATGATTTGTTTCTTGTTTGTTGGTGCTGTGATAAGGCTAATTTTCATGATTGGATATCGTGTTCACATCAAAGAGGAGATTATGTTTTTATAATTGTTTTAATTCCATTTATCCGTTTACGAATGAACTTCAGTAGGTACGTCTGATCAGTGTAAACTTATGAAAGATCGAATAGTAGCAAGATCACCCACATCTTCTAACGCTTCAAATGTGTTTTCGTAAAATATGAAGCTATACCGCAAAGTTGAAAAAAATGAAGATTACCGGGAGGATAAATTCAGTACCAGCAGCAGACGTACATTCTGCGGATATGGAACAAAAGCGATCTCTCTAAGAAAACTATGGCCATGGGCCGCCCTCACTGCAATATCTTTAATCGGTATTCTCTCCGTGTCATTGTTGGGACCTGTTTTTTTAATGAAATCCGGGCTCAGGTCCATGTACGCGTACACTCCAACGCAAGAAAAAGTGTTATCATGCTACTACGTTACACCGAGCGACAACAGCAGCGAGGCGCTGCAGCCGGCGCGCGTGCCTCCGCGGCTCTGCACGCACATCAACGTGGCGTTCGCGAGCCTCCGCAACTGCAGCGTGCGGCTCGCGCCGGCGCAGCGCGCCGCCCTGCCGCGCCTGCTGCGACTCAAGCGACGCAACCCGCGCCTGAAGGTGCTGCTCTCCATCGGCGGAGCGGGGGAGCACAATGGCTTCTCAGAGATGGTTGCGGATCATGCTTCGAGAAAAATATTCATCAAATCTGTAAAGGAAGTGTTGAAAGACTACAAACTTGATGGGATCGATTTAGATTGGGAGTTTCCGGTGTTGCACGATCGGAGAGGAGAGCTCTTCGCCCGGGAGAGAATGCACTTTTCTCAGCTGCTTCGGGAGATCAGAATGGAATATGTTAGAGAGAAAAAGAATTACATTTTGAGCGTCGCCCTGGCGGCACCGCAGACCATAGTTGATGTAGCGTACGATGTAGATCAGGTCAATCTTTACGTCGACTATGCCAACATAATGACCTACGATTTTCATTACTACACTAAGTTCACGCCGTTCACTGGATTCAACTCACCGCTGTACGCGAGAGCCTCGGAGGAGCTGTTCATGGCCACCCTCAACATAAATCACACAGTCAGCATGTACCGATCGAAAGGTCTCGATAGGAACAAAATAGTGGTGGGCATCCCCACCTACGGGCACTCCTTCAAGCTTGTGAACCAGGAGAACGCGGGCGTGGGCAGCCCCGCCTCGGGCTTCGGCGCCGTCGGCGGGCTCGGCTTCGCGGACTACCCCGCCGTGTGCGCCTTCGCGGCGGCGCACGCGCGCGACCCGCCGCGCTGGGACGCGGGCGCACGGGTGCCCTTCCTGGCCAGCGGCGCCGAGTGGCTCTCGTACGACTCGCCGCGCAGCGTGCGGGAGAAGGCCGCCTTCATCAAGCGGAACGATCTGCGCGGGGCCATGATCTACTCGCTCAACGCCGACGACCACAGCGGCACCTGCGCGGTCGCCGGAGACGCGCCTCCCGGGGCCTTCCCGCTGGTGCGCTCGGTGGCCGACGAGCTGCGCCGGTGATATCTATCCGCTCGAGAGCAACCGGAACTCGTTATAGATTAAAATTACGCAACGATGTACCTGTTTCTTTTTTGAGACGTAGGTGATTTTGTACATGGCGCAAGATTTCATATCGTCGCGTCGCACATGCGGTGTCGCGGGCGCCGGACTGCGCCGATTGGCGCGCCGCGGCTGCACTGCGCGGCTGGCGTGGCGTGGGCGCTCGCACTCGCCACGGACGTCGCGGCCGCACTCTGCAGCCGCTTGGAACCTTGCGCACATTCATTACCCCACTTAATTAACTTTTACAGTTAAATTAAAACATGTACGTTTCTTACCCGCCTCGTTTGCTACGATTACGCAGTAGATAGTTTCCATTCGAATGATTGCCCAGCGTAGCAATTTTTTTATTATATTTATAAGTACTTACTTCAATACGCCTAACAGTAAAATTAATATCTGAAACACTAAATATATGCTTGGTTTGCGAGCGAAGCCGCGTGTAGGCCGGTAGAGAAAGTAAAGAAAGAAAGAAAATACGTTTATTCAGCACGAACGAAAGAAAGATAAAACAGAGTACTTAATACATTTAAATATGTACCTAATTGATAATATTTTTGCAACGTCAAAATTCGACGAAAGACTAGATCTTGGTCATGGATGTTAGGTACAAGGATAAACCAGTTGAAGTGTAGTTATGAGACATTTTGTCAAACCGTGGTCCCGTATGAATGCTCCACTTTTCCGGGTTAAAAAAGCCTAGTAGGTACCTTGCTATGTGCTTTTCCTGAGTTCTATTTGTGCCTTTCATTCAAATCCATTCAGCCGGGTCAGTGTGATTCTGATTCAACAGTTTTTGAAAAAACAAATTTCAAACCTGTTCTATTATTATTAAAGACCGACCATCTATTAAATTAAGGTAAAAAAGTAAGAAGCGCGTGGTCGTGCTTGCCTAGGCGTTTTTCATAGATCGTCGAAGTTAAGCAACGTTCTCAACGGTCCGTAAGTAGATGGGTGACCGCCAGTGGCATTTCATCTGCGCACTTTCGTGGTTCGGAGGGCACGTTAGTTTAGTTTGTCGGTCCCTCCTTATAGCATCGTATCAGTGTGTGGTAACCACGGATTTATAAAATGGAATCCATTTTATAAATCCGTGGTGGTAACGCTTTAACGGAGTACCTACCTACGTGTATAATGTGTTTGATTGCCGATGCCTCCCGCCGCCGATCTGCGCAATCTTGCGTGCTATCGTCAACACGCGATGGACTCACGCACTTGCAGAGGGTAGTGTACCGTATCTCAGTTTTACGTTACACACATTTTACTACACTCGTACCTCTATGGTAAAAGTACCAACAACAAGGAATTCGTGAAGTTTTAGTCGTGGTGACGATGCGCTGTGCTACGTGCTCATTCATACAAAATTTTCTTCTGTGCTATCGAATTTGCAAACTTTTCAAAGATCCGTAGCGTAGTAGGTTCATGTAAGTAGGTAGGTACCTACCTAATATAAATTAAATTGAGTCAACCTGACCAAAATCAGCTGCATGTGTAATCTCTCAATATGTCCCACCCACCACTTAAATAGCCAAAACACTAACTTGTGTGGGAGTAACTGGTTGACATTGAACGTTACTTTAGAGCCCGTGGTAAGTACCTATCGGCATAAAACGTTGCCAGGTACAAGCTGAGTAGAGCAGGCTATCCACGTATTACAAAAGGTAACGTTTACCTACACTAAAACATATATCTAAGTACTGTGTACTGGGCAGTATGTACCGCCAGTTCCACATATCCCTACTGGGTACGGTACCTTCCACCTATTGCCTTGTCGTCAAACTATTCACTGGTATTCGTAAGTTAGCTTTACTTTACGAATGCCTAGATCCGTTGTACGGAGTAGTTCCCAACTCGTACCGAAAATTCTTGTACCAAGTGGTAGGTAGGTAGGTACGTATAATAATAAAAGCCTTTATTCAGATGTTTAAAATAATGTTTACACCTTAAAGGTATTTGCCCAGCTTGGCAAAGGCCACCTCCAACTGCTTCCACGTCGCTTTTCCGACGTTACCCCAGCGGCATTTGTTTTTCTTGAATAACTCTGAAACCTTGATAGGCCCAAATTTTATTTTTGGTGCACATTTACAGGACCTATGGCACTAATTTTTCCTAGTTTCATCAGGATCCGAGTCAACATGCCGCTGGGGTAACCCACACCTATTCCTGGCCACACTTGACCATGTTTGTCCTCCCATCTTTTGTATTGTCTGCCAGGTTTCCTTTTCCTGTTTCTAAGGGGTACCAAGTTGTGATAGCTTTGCTCCATTTTTCGGAGCCTCGCAGAGTATGCCCCGTCCATCTGCATTTGTGTCTTCTTATTATGTAGGTACTAGAGGTGTGCGCCGATGCCTTCTTGACCGGCGGCGGACGCCGGCCTAAAATCGGTCGGCGGCGGCGGCGTAATCGGCGTAATCGGCGTGGACAGTATAATTAAGGGAGAACTCCAAAGGCGTGTAACGAGAGCTTGGTGGTTCTGTTTTTTAAGAAGGGAAATAAGACTCTTCTTAAAAATACAGACCCATCTAGCTCCTGAGCCACGTTTATAAGCTGTTCTCTCGGGTAATTACGAATCGTCTCGCTAGAAGACGCGATGAGTTCCAGCCGACGGAACAGACCGGATTTCGCGGAAGATATGGCACCATAGACCGCTTCACACAGTGATTCAGGTTATACAGAAGTTCGAAGAGTGTAATTAGCCCCTGAATCAGGCTTTTGTGGACTATGAGAAAGCCTTTGACTCTGTCGACACCTGGGCTGTTTTGGAAGCCTTGCAGTGATGCCAAGTAGACTATCGTTATATCGAAGTTATGAGATGTCTGTATGAAGTCGCCACCATGAGTATCCGAATACAAGATCAGCAGTCTAAGCCCATCCAACTGCGCAGAGGAGTGAGACAAGGAGATGTCATATCTCCGATACTATTCACAAACACACTGGACTGGAAAGGTATAATCATAAACGGCGAGCACATTTCACACTTAGGATTCAGCCTCGGGAGCGATGAGTCTCGGCATGAAAATTTGAATAAGACCAAAGTCATGGTCAATGACCGAATCGATCCGAGACCTGTTGCTGTAAATGGTCACCTTATTGAAGTTTTTTCGCAGTACACCACATACCTCGGACGAATTTTGCAGTTCGGTAGAGTAGAGACAGCTTTCATACCGAATTTGTACCATGCGACATCGATGAAAGTTCGCTTGCACGCACTCACTAAAGAGATTCCTCTGAAAAGGGAAGCGCGACAAGGCTTAACTCAAGGCGCTCTTCACTGCAATTTTGGAGGACATTTTAAAATTGATGCAATGGGAACTTGTCGCACCTCTGTTTTGCAGATAATCTCATTCTGTTTAGCGACAACCTGCAAGATCTCCGATTAAAGACCTTTACGATGCTTCTTTGAAGGTAGGCTTAAGGATGAACATGTCCAAGACGAAGATCATGTCTAACATCTCCGGCAATCAGGCAAGCATTGCCATTGGCGGTGTGACCCTGGAGATGGTAGACCACTACATCTATCTTGGACACTGTTTATCTTTCAGCGGAGAGCATAGAACCAAGGAGATTATGAGTCACAAACAGCTAGGATGGGCTGCGTTTGGTAAGCTGGAAGAGATTTTCAGGGACCGCAAAATGCCACAATGCTTGAAAACCAAGCTTTTTAACCAATATGTCTTGCCCACAATGACATACGGCACTGAAGCATAGTCGCCCGCCCACTAAGGAAACTGTGCACAAAATGAGGGTCGCACAACGGGCCACGGAGAATGCCATGCTCGGCATATCATTGCTAGACAGAGTCCACAATACGGATATTCGTATGAGGACAAAAGTAGCAGATATCGGAGACCGTATTACAGACCATGTTGCACTTGGCCAGATTTGGTGATGGCAGGTGGTGTAAGGCTCTGACCGAATGGTACCCAGGGGGAAGTGCTAGAAGCCGAGGCAGACCAGCAGCCAGGTGGGTGGATGATATTGAGGCCATTGTGCTAAAGACATGGATGAGATCAGCACAGGGCCGATTAGAGTGGCGTTTTAGGGAGGAGGCTTATGTCCAGCAGTGGGCTATTATTTGAGCTGCCAATTGATGATGAGAGACAACTTTGAGAGAGGAGAAGAGGAGGAGGCCAAGAGGAGAATTCAGCTGGGTTGGGCAGCATTTGGAAAACCTCGTCCAGTTTTTTAGTCACCCATACCGCGTGTCTTAAAACGAAAGTTTTCAATCAGTGCGTCCTACCTGTCATGACATAAGGAGCCGAAACGTGGACACTCACAGTACGACTAGTCCACCAGTTCAAAATCGCTCAGCGAGCTAAGGAACGAGCTATGCTTGGAGGTTCTCTGAAGGATAGAATCCGCAACGAGACTATTCGACATAGAAATATAAGGGTCGACATAGCTCAGAGAATTAGCAAGCTGAAGTGGCAGTGGGCTGGCCATATCAGCCGAAGAACCGATAACCGTTAGGGTAAACGAGTTCTTGAGTGGAGACCGTGACTCGGCAAATGCAGTGTAGGACGGTCTCCGGCCAGGTGATGAGACGATCTGCAAAAGGCTGCTGGTAGAAGCTGAATGCGTTGAGCTAAGGACAGGGCGCAATGGCGCTCATTAGGGGAGGCCTATATCCAGAAGTGGACTGCTATAGGCTGATGATGATGAGCGGCTGACTGTTCGCTCGTACTGACTGAACGCGTAACGCCGCGCGGCGCGGGCGTAGTGAGCCGACCGCTAGAATTGTTCGCTGCGACTCAGCCGCTGACTGAGTTGGCAAGCGAAACGTCGCAAACTGCGTACGGTACGCGCTGTATGGACACTTCATATCCATACAGTACGCGCTGTATAGATATGAAGTGTATAATACTGCGCAGAAATATAGAGGGAGGCGAACTAGAGGCAAACAGTTATCCGCTTACAGTTCGCCTGCCTACACAGCCTAATTCGTCAGAGAAAATCGATTATTTTACAAGTAAATCTTAGTTTGATAGGTATTAAATTGTCATCGATTTTTTATCAATATATTTTTGCCCTCTAATCTATAAAAAAACCAACAAATGGCAAATATGTCAGCACCCATGCTTTGTGGAATAGGCTTTAGGGATTTTGTACATACACAATATTGGCGCCGATTTTACGCCGATACAATCGTCGGCGGCGGCGGCGTGGACAAAATCATCGGCGGCGTGCGCCGCGCCGATCGGCGCACACCTCTAGTAGGTACTTATGTTACATTCTATCTTTGTTACTTTTCTTAACATTTTTAGATATAATGCTGGACTTATCACACAGCATCATCTAGCCCCAAGGTAAGCAGAGCTTGTGTTATGGGTACTAAGATGACTGATATACTTTTTGTTTGTAAATACTTACCTACTTATTATACATAGAAAAACCCAGACCCGAGACAAATACAAATATTTGTCTCGGGGGTGTTTGTATGATCTACACAGATCATACAAACATTGGTCCCGCCGCGGGGATCGAACCCGCAACCTTTTGCGTCGCAGGCGGGCCTTCGCCCACTGCGCTACAGAGGTCGTCTTATATTATAGGTATTAGGTACTCTTATTTTATCAGTTTTCCTTATTTTCAACATACCTACTTATTTCCATTGGTAGGTAGGTACGTATTGTACCTTAATTATCAGGCAACGCCCACACAAACCGCATCGTGTGTGAGTCTAGGATTTTCAATAAAACACAATTTAAAAATATACAGGAAGCTCTTTTAATATGGCACTAACTTACAGTAGGTACCTACTTAACTAAATGTTATTTGTAACTAAGGCATCGGCTGGGCGTGTGTGGGTGACGCGACCGATACATCGGAAGTTCACTGTCACTCGTAGCTACCTTAGCTCAGAGATGCACCTAAGTTTTAATGATAAAGTTAAGGTATGTTATGTTTAACTCTATGTAAGTATGGCTAGCATAACCCATGATTGTTGACTACTCCAAAAATGGCTTAGGCACCCCAGACTGGAGTCACATTGGAGTACCTAACTTAAAACATCAATTATTATTTTAAATACTTACTTAACCTATTTAATTTGTCACATTAATTGAATAAAGTCAATCAAGCACTATGTTCACAACAAGATTGTTTTATTTGAACATTTTGTTCTCCAAGTAGAACCTCTTCCTATCTAATGAGAAGTAAGAAGAAAAAAATAACCAACCCTACTATAAGCTGTATTAGTAAGGCACAAGCAAGAATTACTATGAACTAAGTACCTATAGCCCTCCGGCCTCCATGGGACAGACAACCAAGTAATGAACTTTATTGTCCACTTAATAAACTAAGTATAAAAAATATAATAATGGCCAGCTAATTACACTCTTTACACTTTAACTTAGCGGTTGGACACAACACACTGCGAGCGGGCGCGATGTATCAACCGTTCTCTTGTCCGCGCATTCTGCCACACTGCGGAAACCTAGCGTTTCATATTTTGACACCTCGCACCCGCGCCGCGCGCCCGCGCTCGCTCGCAGTGTAGACGACCACTTAGAACTACTTACTTATTAAAAAACAATTTATCATAGTTCCTTAACTAATAGACTGCATGAACTCCAATGAGAATGAAACAAAATTAAACAAATCAAGCTCAGTGCACATCATTGAAGTACAGTGCCACAAATTTATCTGAACCGGTGAGAGGCGCTATTATCGCATTTGGTGTTGGCAGAAAAATTAATTTTACAGTAAAATTTGTTAGTTCCTCTTTTGGCCACCGGTCCAGATAAGTTTGTGGCACTATAGTAAGAGCTATCATGCAATGGCACAAAGTTGTGTTCACATGCAAACAGTACTTCTTACTCTTATTTTAGTACCAGAATATCTGTGTTGTATTATTAAAGATATAATAAATTATCATCATTTCGTTTTTACGGTCCACACAGAAACTATTGAACATTGATATGATTGGATATACAATAATTATTATAAATGCTTTTAATAAGATAGGAATGTTAAAATGCTAATAAAGTGAAAAGGCTGCAGCACCAGCACCGCTGCATGCCATCCCGCACCTTCCAATACCAACTACCTGCTACCCTAACATTTAACAGTTACATTTTACACAAGATGTAAATTCATCAGTATCACAAACTATAGGTATTTAATACTCTATACTTCCTATGCATATATATTGTATATGTTGAGTATCTAAACATTAGGATATGGCAACTTAACAACGACTTATTGTCTAGTGGAATCAACTAGTGCCTGCCTGGGGGCAGTGCTTTTAGCATTCAGTCACATTCTATGTAACCAACACTAATGATGTGACACTTAACTATACTACATTCTAAGCCATGATGAACAACTAACAACTCCATTAGCCTAGCACACAGTCATGTAACACTGCCTTGCCTAGCTATCTACAGCCTGACTCAAACTAGGCATAAGCAAGACATAATAATGTGAGTAGGATTCATAATATTGACACACTGAATACACAAATATGTTAAAAAATACAAACTAAAATAAGATTTGACTTTGTATCAGTATCATCATACTGACTGAACAATAAACTTTAGAAAATATTACAACTGTTATTAATCAAGTTTATTCAAGACAAATTATTTTGAAAGCAGAGGAAAGAATATTGTTGAATGGTAAGATCAAACATGACACACCACAACCTACCTTCTCCACCGTGTAACATGCTTCACAGTCTTTAGAACACAATAAAAAATAAAACAGTCACCGTGCTGCCTACAAAATAGGCTTCAACAAGTGCATATACTTTAGTTTTACCGAACAACTTAGTTTGGTAGTCACAAATATTACCAGAGTTCCTTACAAGGCAATTGCATTGATATGAAGGAGGAATTTATAGTAATTCATAATTATTATTTTAAAACCGGGTATTTATCACGTACCTATTTTTATTAACGTCGGAACAAACAAATAATAAAAATAGGTACGTGATAAATACCCGGTTTTAAAATAATAATTATGTCACCAAATCACGAAAGTTTAAAAAGTTATAGTAATTCATTGGAAACCCTTACAACTCCCGAGTACTGGTTAATAATGCAAGTTTATGCAATTAAAGTAATACTACTAGCAGTAGCTACTAGTAGCTAGTAGTAGTACTGGTATAAAAGCTAATCAATTAGGTCAGTTCTGTTATTTATGGAAATCTTACAGCACTCTGCAGTGAAGAACAAATTTCAGTCTTGACATGGAGAGTGTGAAATAGTATCTGTTAAGTTTTAACAAAGTGAACTTACAAAGCAAAGCATTGTATCTAGTAAAAACATGGCTTTATAACTGTGGAGTGGGCACTGTGCTGCAATTCAGTATACAAATCTTACAAATTATCTGACTACATTATATAGCAGGACGGTTCTATAATATGTGTGATGTTACATTACACCTCAAGCCTTGCAATCAACCACGCCACATCACATTCCAATCGGCAAATCCTATGAGAGTACAACTTATGAGTAGAGAGATATGTCACCTGTTCACCTGAGCCGGGGCGCAGTGTGCGCGTTACGTCTGCAGCCAGTGAAACATGAGGCTGTGCACAGTCGGGTAGTCCAGCTCGGTGTTAGGTGCGGAGAGCAGCTGCGCCAGCGTGTGCGACAGGTCGCGGGCCAGCGGCGTGGCGCGCAGCGCGGCGGGAGCGTGCGTCGAGTTGTCGTCGGAGGCGCAGTCGGAGGAGGCGCCCCAAGCCTCCTCGAGCGCGGGGTGGCACAGCGTGGGCGGCTCGTCCGCGTCGCTGAGCTCGTCGTCGGGCGAGGCGGCGGGCGGCTTGCTGCGCCCGCCGGCGCCGTCCACCTCCTCCTTGCCGCCACCGCCGCCCTCGTGCTGGCGCCGCGCGTTCTTCAACGCGCGGTATCGCCGCGAACGTTCGCGCTGCAGGCGTCGCTTCCTCTCATCTGCGCGTTCTAATTCCTCTGGTGTCTTTTTTGTAGAGTTTTTTCCAAAGAAATACCTCATGAAAGACTCGTCGCAGTTGCGTTTCGACAAGTAGCTAGCCATCAGTTTGTAGTAATATTGATTGTTGTCCATTCCAGTACAACCCTACAAGTGTGTGCGTCCGATTTAATTGTTAATCTTTCGGTAAACCATGAAAACTACATGAGTTTTGTTGTATGCAGAACGAAATTGCGAAATAAATGGATGAATGAGAGAATTTGGTAACAACGCGACGAACGAATGGTCCTCTTTCTTTCTTGGTTTGATTGACTGTCACTCACTCACTTCTCTAGTGACGTGACGTCACTATTTTTTGGCATTGACAGTAGATTGATTGTTAACTTTTTTAAATGGCTAATCTCGGACAAATATTTATATAATGTTAACTAAAGGTGACTACATAATCCTCGGAACAAAAGTTTCCCAATTTTCCCATTGTACCCATGACCACCATGACACAGAATTCTATACTTATAGTATACTAGCTGCGCCCCGCGGTTTCACCCGCGTAAGTCCCGTTCCCGCGGGAATATCGGGATAAAAAGTAGCCTATGTGTTAATCCAGGGTATCACCTATCTACATACCAAATTTCAACCAAATCGGTCCAGCCGTTTTTGCGTGAAAGAGTAACAAACATCCATACATCCATACATCCATACTTACAAACTTTCGCCTTTATAATATTTATAGGATAAAATCATTAACCCATGATCATTGATTACACTGAGTCTCAGAGTAACTAGAAAATTGTTTTTTTTTTGGTTGGTCGTGTTCAAATACTATAAAATAGGTTTGGGGCTTGCTACTTTATATGCTCGACTAAGAAATTTAATTGTGAATTGACAAAGATAATTTATTTGATCAAACATTGTGTAGGTTACATTTGCATGCAAGATCAAAAGTTTTTTTGACTATACTATATACAATTTGTAAGGAACGTTGGAAGTCCGGTTAAAAGTAACATTTTCTACAGCTTTAAAACCGTGTTGGCTGAATGGGGTTGTACCTCGACTTTCAATCCGAAGGTCGTGGGATCGAATCCCGGCCGTGCATCAATGGATTTTGCGTTTCGTAAAATGTATATGCGCTTTAACACGAGCTCTGAACGGTGAAGGAAAACATCGTGAGGAAACCAGTTAGTATTCTTATAGGCGGCGATGGGCTTGCAACCTGTCACGTATGGAATACTAACTTCTGCAAGATGTGGGCATGTATCAAATATGTATTTGTACATGCCTCTGACTACCCCCTTAGACATCTTCAAAGGATCTGGAATATAAAGATCTGAGAGAATGTCTACCGCGCCTTGGGGATACAGTCGTGACCCTGTTTACGTTTAAAACCAATGTAGCAATAGAGGAAATAAGCAACTTCTACTCACTCAAAGTAAAGACAGACAAAGGTACATAATTATGATAATCAACTCTCCACTTTGGAATAGAATACCCCAATAATATAAATCTATACTTAGAATTATATTTGTTTATTTATCAACAAAATCCACAAAAAAATTAAATAAAAAGGTCTTTATATTTGGTGAGAGATGTGGGTAAGTTTTTCAAAATACTATTGTTGTATCTATTGTAGGAACTCGTTCAAAAGTAGGTATTTTTATAAATATGTAAGTACCTACCTACTTATATTATGAGCCGTGTTGGTCGAATGGGGTTGAGCCTCGACTTTCAATCCGAAGGTCGTGGGTTCGAATCCCGGCCGTACATCAATTGATTTTTCGTGAGGAAACCCGCAGCTTAGTCAGCTCCACACGTATCGACGTCGTCTTTTCTGTGGGCCAGGCTGATCGAACTGAGAGGATGGTTCGAGTGCTGGGCGAGCCTATTTCATCTTAAACTTGTCCCCAGCACTACAGCGTTCCGTTAAGTGTAGGCATGGATTCCTGCCGCTGCATAAATCATTTAATATAGACGTGAAGGCCTAAGTTTTATATTATGTAGGGCATAATCAACTCCACGATATGAACAGCAAGGTCGATAGATAGATTACGAGGTACGATCGCTCATCGAATGAAACACACGAGGTCGTCAGCGGGCGTTTATTGGTAGCGTTCAGAAGACCGCGATCTCGGTCCGCTTGAGGGCGGCCAGGCCGTCGTCCCACGTGAGCAGCGCATTCAGCGTGAGGTAGAGCGCCGTGGCCGACAGCAGGTGCCACAGGTCGTGCGAGTCGTAGAAGCGCAGCGCGCGGCACTCGTGGTTGAGCAGGCGCGACTGCGCGGGCGAGGCGGCCCAGTCCGAGCTGCCCGCCTGGAACAGGTACAGCGCCGGCGCCCAGGCCGCCGCCGCGCCGCCCAGGTACAGCCAGGCGTACCAGCGCACGCGCTCGCCGTGCAGCAGCTTCATGCTCAGGTAGAACACCATGTGCAGCAGCGCGTTGCACAGCAACACGAACAGCAGGTGGCTCGCGATGTTCGCGGGCTGGAAGCGACACGCTAACATTTTACAAGTTCCGCATAGGTCGATGCGATACAAATCAGATTTTTGTAAGAGATAAGTGAATAAGTTTCAGAATCAACCGAGAGCTCAGAGCTTCGCCGAAGCTTCAAGAATGGAGCGGAACCGGCAGGTGGGGCACGAGGTCCTTTGCAGCGAACCGAGTGTTCGATTTTGATCCCTGTCACCGCCACCCACCGAAGGCAAGACGGAGCAGGAGCTCCAGCGCCGCTTCTATCGGAGGGCAAGCGTAGCGGACCTCACAAATATAGAAAAGCCGTCACCTGCACGACCAGGCCGTAGATGGCGAAGGCCCAGTTGACGGCGTTGGCCAGCAGCAGCGCCACCAGCCGCGGCGTGTAGAGCGGCCGCGCGCCGCGCAGCGCCGCCGTCGCCGCCTCGCGCGCCGCGTCTGGAACACCAAACATAATGACTTTAAGTTACGTGCCTGCGGTACAGGCCGATGGATCTAGGCGTTCGTGTAGGTAGACGTTTCGTGAAGAATACCTAGATCCGTTGAAACGTATTGTAACTACTGTGGTTGTTTTTTGGAAAAATTTCGATTCCGACGGGATTCGAACCCGCAACGATCAGACGATCCTCCTAAAGCCGGAGTGCCTCGCCGTTCAGCCACGGAACCCTATTCGTCACAATCAAATTTTTTGATAAGCTCATAGGTTCCATTAAGTGGAATCGAAAATTTTGATAAGACTTAATTTCTCAATGAAATGCCTAAGTGTGGTTTAACACTTTTAAAATTGCAAAATTATAGATTTAGCTAAAGCGACATCTCTTCGTCATTTGTTTCTGAATGTAACTTCGGACAATGAACATGAGTTCACTAGTGAAACGTGTAGATGGCGCTTCCTGGTGCTTAACCGATAAATATGAGCGTATCAAAAAATTCGATAGTGACCCCACGCATACGGCATGGGGTAACCATGCGGTAACGCTGACCGCACATAATATGAAATAGAGTCTCGGATGTTTAATGAAAATAGATAGGAAAATGAACAGGCATAGGAGTTGGCATGTGGCACTGAGTGAGGACAGATAGTTTGGTGACGGACCGATCCGGAACTGTCCCACGTAGTAGATGCGCAGCGACAGCAGCAGCACCGCGAACACGTGCAGCACGGAGAACACGCTCCAGAACAGCGGCCCGCCGCCCAGCACGCCCCACACCACTGCACACACACACAATAACTATACTTGCATATACTGTAAGCATCGATAGTCAAAAGAGCTAGGTAAGTGATTCTACTGCTGTTCTATGAATTGCTCACCCGGCTCAGGGCTATATATGAAGTGAAACAAGGATATAAAAGTGTTCACTGTATTAAAGTAGCTCAATGTGAAAGCGTTTCAGTCTAGATTTGCGAGTGGTAAAATGGTAACCTGATTGAAGTTAATACTTTGCTAGGTATACACTTCGATCACCTCTCCTCTTATAATACAATTTAATTTAATTTCAATGAGCTCGGGAGGGCAGCAGTCCCCACAGAAGCGGGAGAGTCAGTCACCGAGCGCAATGATGACGGCCAGCACGCCGAAGGTGGAGTGCGCGCGCGCATTGATGTCCGGATGTCGCGACTGGTAGATCTTCACCATGCACAGCACCGCCAGCACGTACATGAACGCCGTGTCTGCAACAACGACACTATCAACTCTATGCGAATACCCCGGTCAGCAGCCTTATTGTCTAACTTCAAATCCATTCCCAGTTATCATTCCGATTGAGCTCGACCAATCACATAACACGAAAATGACAACGGAAGTGACAACACGTCATTTTCATATTGTGTGATCGGCATTTCGGTAAAACTCACGTGACTCGCGACTTTGATGATTTTTTCCCAAAAATGCCCAACACGCCTTTCACTTCAAAAATATATAGGTCCCATGTAGAAGTGCAAATACCGATTGAAATCGTGCTGTTGATTGTAGAAGGCAGGAAGCGTAATCGTACCGGATGAGGCTGAACTCACCGAACTGGAAGTTGAGTCTGTTGGGGCACACGTGGTAGCTGGCCGACAGCAGGCCCACCACCATCAGCGAGGCGCCCAGCGCCGCGGACAGCCCGTAGTGCGGCGGCAGCCCGAACTCCTCCTGGCAGGCGAGCACCGGCCCAGTGTATCACATCTAATTGTCGCGTTTATAGACAACATTCGATCGTAAACTATCCGTCGAATAGTGTCGGTAGTTTGCGTTAAAGACAAAGACAATGGCTCAAGACACATTGAATTGGCAAGACGCATTGATTCAACAAATGTTTCTATATCTAGTACCATTGTTCATAAGGTTTATAATGGCTTGCTATAAAACTAATTGACGCGTCGCTTGTCAATTCAATGTGTCTTGAGCCTATTGCTTAAACATGTGTAAATAGGATGATTACATTTTAGGTAAGTTTTGTAACAACATGTTTAACCAATTTCGGTGTGTTATTGCATCATCAGATGCAGAGCCCCGGGTAGTTTCCGAAATCAAATCTGAAGGTTTGCCCCCGAGACAAATGGAGATTTCAGGCCGTCTTTTTGCAGCCGGGACCGACAGCTTAATTCCAAAGCACGGAAGCGCTCAGTTGACAATGATATTGGTGATCACCCGATCACATAAACGCTCAGTACGTTGCTTCCTTTCTTCGACGAGAACAACTAAGCAAGCAACCACCGGCGTTTCCTATAGGTTATGTTACCTCCCCTTTGCAGACAGGGCGGCGCTGGGCGCGGCGGCGGCGGCGGCGCAGCTGCAGCATGTACAGCGCGCCCAGCAGCAGGTAGCCCAGGTTGGACATCACGTGGTTGAAGTCGGAAAGCGCGCCCAGCGGGTGGGCGCACAGGAAGTTGTAGTAGCACAGGTCTAGTGAACCTGTCACGTTCAGCATCTGCACAGTAAGGTTACATTACACGAGCCATGGGACAGGCAGCAGTGCGACTTAGCAGCAGTCACTTTGTGAAATTGAGTTTTTTATCTTCAACTCTCACTATGACCCTTCAGGCTGTGGTTGAAACCTGCACGCCACACGTTTTAATATTGACAGAAACGTGGCTCACATCTGATAATGTCAAAAATCTAGTTATCCATGGTTATGATCACACGAATTACTATGTAAGAAAGAATCGCATACATGGTGGTGTATCTATTTTTGTAAAAAAGCATTTAAAATGTAAAAATATCCCTAAGATTGATGCATTGACCATAGATTATGAATGTGAATTGGTTGCAGTAGAAATTAACACACCATCTGATGCTATTTGGATTATTGGTATGTACAGAACGGGATTGGGAGATTTTATGACAATGGTAGGTGTACTCGAGAGACTCTTTAAGTTGCTGTGTGGTGAGCCGAAAAGAAAAGTCATCATGTTGGGAGATTGGAATGTTGATTTCTCTGTAAAATCACGTCAAAAGAATATACTGATTGATCTTATGATACCTAACGGCTATAGAAATTTTGTTAATTTTACAACAAGAATACAAGATGGTTCGTCATCTTCCATAGATTTCGTAGTTAGTAACCTCAAAAATCAAGACATTCATGTAATACCATTTTCAACAGCCTTATCCGATCATGACGCACAAATAGCAAATATTAGACTCTTGAACCATCGTCCGAGTAAGTACAAGGTGATTGAGACGCGATTATGCAACACCCATACAATTCACGAACTTATAAACGCAATGCTCTCATACGAATGGGACATACTCTTTAGTCATTATGATAACGACACACTACGGCTATTTATGAATAAAATTGTATGGAATCACAATCTACATTGTCCTGTTCAGTCCAAACGGATAAATATTAGTTCAAAATGTCAATGGATAAATAACGACATCATAAAAATACAGAATGACATCAATGATTTGTACTTAATACAAAGGCAATATCCCGAATGTAAGTTACAAACCGGTATTATTCTTGATAAAAAAGTAAAATACAGAAACGACGTTATACAGCAAGTTAAGATAAATTACATAGAAAACCGCATTGAAAATTCAAAAAATCCTAAAAAAGAAGTCTGGAATATAATAAAGGAAGATACCAATCAGGTCATTAGAGAGTGGAACTGGAAACTGGTCGAAGAATCAGATGGGAAACAAATTGAAACACAACAGATTCCGAACTACATCAATGAGTATTTCATTTCAATTGGTCGAGAACTTAAGAAAACAAACCAACCTAACTTTCAAAAGTCAATTAATTTCATGTGTGAGCACTACAAAAAACAAAATGAGCTCCATTTTCAGGGTATATCGTATGAGAAGTTATTGTTACTAGCCAGAACAAAAATAAATAATTCCCAGACCAAAGATTTATATGACCTCTCAGGGGATCTTGTATATAAATTAATAATTGCTCTCGGTGATCACTTCATTTTCTTGATTAATAATGTTCTAGCATCTGACTACTATCCAAAGATTTAAAAAAAAATTAAGTTGACACCTCTTTACAAAGGAAAAGGAGATATTGATAAAGTTCAGAACTATCGACCTATTGCAATTGTACCAACTATATCTAAAATTACAGAATCTATTATGTCGGAGCAGATCTTAAAACATATTACCACCAATGATTTTCTATCCAACTGTCAACATGCGTATAGAGCAGGAAGGTCGACCATTACAGCCACCAATAGGTTCATTGATCTAGTGGTGGGTCATTTGGAATCCAGAAAAAAGGTCGCAGGCGTATTGCTTGACCTATCTAAAGCATTTGACTCTGTTAATCATTATCTATTGCTAGAGAAGCTCAAAATATACGGATTGTCACAAAATAGCATAGATCTTCTAAAATCGTTTTTGATGGATAGGGAACAAACCGTTGAAATCAAAATTGAAGGAAAAAGAATGAGATCAGAACCACGAATTTCAGAAATAGGAGTCCCACAGGGGTCCTCGTTGGGTAACACACTATTTTTGGCCTTCCTAAATGACATTGCAAATGTAGATATCGAAGGCGATATCATCCAATACGCCGATGACACTTCGATAGTTTTAGCAGCGGAAAATAATGAAGAGCTTCTCGTAAAAATCAAGGAAGCAATGGCTAAAGTTAACACCTGGTTTGCGATGAATGGCCTACAACTGAACCACGACAAAACGAGTATAATATTTTTCAACGCTATTTCCCCCAAACAAAATATTTTATCCGTGGAAATTAATAATGGAAGTAAAATTGCCAGCTCCAAATTAGTAAAATTATTAGGTTTTCAAATAGATTCTGTTCTCTCTTGGAAACAACATATTGACATCACATGCAAGAAAATGGGCAGAGGAATATACGCACTTAAACAACTTAGACCAATCTCATCAGAAAAATCTTTAAAAGAAGTATATTATGCCTACATCCACTCTATCATGTCCTACGGAATTATTTTGTGGGGATCCTCATCTGATTACTAACGTGTCTTAAAAATGCAAAAACGTGCAATCAGAGTATTAGTGAGGGCTAAGTATAAGGACTCATGTCGAGACCACTTTAGAGACCTAAAAATACTTACATCCGTATCAGTGTACATACTAGAGGTCATAAAATATGTTAGGTTCAACATAAGTGAATACTCAGTGATAGGCGCAAGTAGCTCACGTAGCAAGCGTAACAAGACAACTTTAGCATCTATCCAACACAGACTGAATCTTTCAGAAAAGCTCCCCAAACTAATGGGTCAGAAATTATATAATAAAATCCCTACACATATAAAGTTGGCAGAAACCCAAAACGTCTTCATCAACGAAGTAAAGAAACTACTCCTAAGTAAAACATTGTACAGCATCAAGGAGTTTTTAACAACTGATTACAGCTATCTTCCCAAATCTGCACATGCCAGTAATCCTCAGCCGTGTTTAATTTTGTCTTAGTAGGTACCTAAGTATTCCACTTTATTTAATAACAATCGCCTCTTTACAGCGAGAATGTAGGTAATTAAGTTTAATGTGCTATATTTTATTTATCAAATAATAATATTATTATTAAGAAATAGATAGTTTTGGAAAATAATATAAGTACCTAACCTGTTTTGACGAGTCATAGCTTGTACACTTAGTAATTTAAGTCCTATTTATTGAATTTATTTATTAATGTGTTACACCTATGATAATAAAGCTATTCTATTCTATTCTATTTCTCACAGTAAATTGAAATATGACCTAAAACTACATAGCTTTGAATTTGAGCTTTGGTCTTTCTCGTTCGAGAACTTGCATTCTGTGCTTAGGCATCATCGACAACGCCTCAACCACGGTAATGCTCATCAGCAACGGCCAGGAAAGTAACTCGGCTATTTAAAAGTGATTTATGCTAGATATTATTGCTTGGAAATTCAACAGTTTTCTTGTACTGCTAGGTTAGGATTCATAATAATTTAGCTATGAAGCAAAGCCAAATAAAATAATCTATTGCAAGTTATGGTTATATAAATCAGCTTAGAATCTAGACTCCAGATGAAGTTTCCGCTTAATTTGGGGTGAAGTTAAATCGATATAATGATTAGTGCTTACCACTTGGAACGCAGCGACGAACTGCACCACAGGCAGCGCATAGAAGACGGCCACAGTGTACAGCGTGTAGAGGTAGCGCTGGGAGCGCGCCGCCAGCACGCGGCCGCGCCGCCGCGACAGCGCCGCCACGCGCAGCCGCGCCGGCAGCCCGAACGGACGCTACCGGGGACAGTAACACACATAGAAGACGGCCACAGTGTACAGCGTGTAGAGGTAGCGCTGGGAGCGCGCCGCCGCGACAGCGCCGCCACGCGCAGCCGCGCCGGCAGCCCGAACGGACGCTACCGGGGACAGTAACACACATAGAAGACGGCCACAGTGTACAGCGTGTAGAGGTAGCGCTGGGAGCGCGCCGCCGCGACAGCGCCGCCACGCGCAGCCGCGCCGGCAGCCCGAACGGACGCTACCGGGGACAGTAACACACATAGAAGACGGCCACAGTGTACAGCGTGTAGAGGTAGCGCTGGGAGCGCGCCGCCAGCACGCGGCCGCGCCGCCGCGACAGCGCCGCCACGCGCAGCCGCGCCGGCAGCCCGAACGGACGCTACCGGGGACAGTAACACACATAGAAGACGGCCACAGTGTACAGCGTGTAGAGGTAGCGCTGGGAGCGCGCCGCCGCGACAGCGCCGCCACGCGCAGCCGCGCCGGCAGCCCGAACGGACGCTACCGGGGACAGTAA
The DNA here is from genome assembly GCA_963565295.1 of Epirrhoe alternata. Lineage (NCBI taxonomy): Eukaryota > Metazoa > Arthropoda > Insecta > Lepidoptera > Geometridae > Epirrhoe > Epirrhoe alternata. The sequence goes on from OY751384.1 coordinate 177,441, forward strand.
CACACATAGAAGACGGCCACAGTGTACAGCGTGTAGAGGTAGCGCTGGGAGCGCGCCGCCGCGACAGCGCCGCCACGCGCAGCCGCGCCGGCAGCCCGAACGGACGCTACCGGGGACAGTAACACACATAGAAGACGGCCACAGTGTACAGCGTGTAGAGGTAGCGCTGGGAGCGCGCCGCCGCGACAGCGCCGCCACGCGCAGCCGCGCCGGCAGCCCGAACGGACGCTACCGGGGACAGTAACACACATAGAAGACGGCCACAGTGTACAGCGTGTAGAGGTAGCGCTGGGAGCGCGCCGCCGCGACAGCGCCGCCACGCGCAGCCGCGCCGGCAGCCCGAACGGACGCTACCGGGGACAGTAACACACATAGAAGACGGCCACAGTGTACAGCGTGTAGAGGTAGCGCTGGGAGCGCGCCGCCGCGACAGCGCCGCCACGCGCAGCCGCGCCGGCAGCCCGAACGGACGCTACCGGGGACAGTAACACACATAGAAGACGGCCACAGTGTACAGCGTGTAGAGGTAGCGCTGGGAGCGCGCCGCCGCGACAGCGCCGCCACGCGCAGCCGCGCCGGCAGCCCGAACGGACGCTACCGGGGACAGTAACACACATAGAAGACGGCCACAGTGTACAGCGTGTAGAGGTAGCGCTGGGAGCGCGCCGCCGCGACAGCGCCGCCACGCGCAGCCGCGCCGGCAGCCCGAACGGACGCTACCGGGGACAGTAACACACATAGAAGACGGCCACAGTGTACAGCGTGTAGAGGTAGCGCTGGGAGCGCGCCGCCGCGACAGCGCCGCCACGCGCAGCCGCGCCGGCAGCCCGAACGGACGCTACCGGGGACAGTAACACACATAGAAGACGGCCACAGTGTACAGCGTGTAGAGGTAGCGCTGGGAGCGCGCCGCCGCGACAGCGCCGCCACGCGCAGCCGCGCCGGCAGCCCGAACGGACGCTACCGGGGACAGTAACACACATAGAAGACGGCCACAGTGTACAGCGTGTAGAGGTAGCGCTGGGAGCGCGCCGCCGCGACAGCGCCGCCACGCGCAGCCGCGCCGGCAGCCCGAACGGACGCTACCGGGGACAGTAACACACATAGAAGACGGCCACAGTGTACAGCGTGTAGAGGTAGCGCTGGGAGCGCGCCGCCAGCACGCGGCCGCGCCGCCGCGACAGCGCCGCCACGCGCAGCCGCGCCGGCAGCCCGAACGGACGCTACCGGGGACAGTAACACACATAGAAGACGGCCACAGTGTACAGCGTGTAGAGGTAGCGCTGGGAGCGCGCCGCCGCGACAGCGCCGCCACGCGCAGCCGCGCCGGCAGCCCGAACGGACGCTACCGGGGACAGTAACACACATAGAAGACGGCCACAGTGTACAGCGTGTAGAGGTAGCGCTGGGAGCGCGCCGCCGCGACAGCGCCGCCACGCGCAGCCGCGCCGGCAGCCCGAACGGACGCTACCGGGGACAGTAACACACATAGAAGACGGCCACAGTGTACAGCGTGTAGAGGTAGCGCTGGGAGCGCGCCGCCAGCACGCGGCCGCGCCGCCGCGACAGCGCCGCCACGCGCAGCCGCGCCGGCAGCCCGAACGGACGCTACCGGGGACAGTAACACACATAGAAGACGGCCACAGTGTACAGCGTGTAGAGGTAGCGCTGGGAGCGCGCCGCCGCGACAGCGCCGCCACGCGCAGCCGCGCCGGCAGCCCGAACGGACGCTACCGGGGACAGTAACACACATAGAAGACGGCCACAGTGTACAGCGTGTAGAGGTAGCGCTGGGAGCGCGCCGCCGCGACAGCGCCGCCACGCGCAGCCGCGCCGGCAGCCCGAACGGACGCTACCGGGGACAGTAACACACATAGAAGACGGCCACAGTGTACAGCGTGTAGAGGTAGCGCTGGGAGCGCGCCGCCGCGACAGCGCCGCCACGCGCAGCCGCGCCGGCAGCCCGAACGGACGCTACCGGGGACAGTAACACACATAGAAGACGGCCACAGTGTACAGCGTGTAGAGGTAGCGCTGGGAGCGCGCCGCCGCGACAGCGCCGCCACGCGCAGCCGCGCCGGCAGCCCGAACGGACGCTACCGGGGACAGTAACACACATAGAAGACGGCCACAGTGTACAGCGTGTAGAGGTAGCGCTGGGAGCGCGCCGCCGCGACAGCGCCGCCACGCGCAGCCGCGCCGGCAGCCCGAACGGACGCTACCGGGGACAGTAACACACATAGAAGACGGCCACAGTGTACAGCGTGTAGAGGTAGCGCTGGGAGCGCGCCGCCGCGACAGCGCCGCCACGCGCAGCCGCGCCGGCAGCCCGAACGGACGCTACCGGGGACAGTAACACACATAGAAGACGGCCACAGTGTACAGCGTGTAGAGGTAGCGCTGGGAGCGCGCCGCCGCGACAGCGCCGCCACGCGCAGCCGCGCCGGCAGCCCGAACGGACGCTACCGGGGACAGTAACACACATAGAAGACGGCCACAGTGTACAGCGTGTAGAGGTAGCGCTGGGAGCGCGCCGCCGCGACAGCGCCGCCACGCGCAGCCGCGCCGGCAGCCCGAACGGACGCTACCGGGGACAGTAACACACATAGAAGACGGCCACAGTGTACAGCGTGTAGAGGTAGCGCTGGGAGCGCGCCGCCGCGACAGCGCCGCCACGCGCAGCCGCGCCGGCAGCCCGAACGGACGCTACCGGGGACAGTAACACACATAGAAGACGGCCACAGTGTACAGCGTGTAGAGGTAGCGCTGGGAGCGCGCCGCCGCGACAGCGCCGCCACGCGCAGCCGCGCCGGCAGCCCGAACGGACGCTACCGGGGACAGTAACACACATAGAAGACGGCCACAGTGTACAGCGTGTAGAGGTAGCGCTGGGAGCGCGCCGCCAGCACGCGGCCGCGCCGCCGCGACAGCGCCGCCACGCGCAGCCGCGCCGGCAGCCCGAACGGACGCTACCGGGGACAGTAACACACATAGAAGACGGCCACAGTGTACAGCGTGTAGAGGTAGCGCTGGGAGCGCGCCGCCGCGACAGCGCCGCCACGCGCAGCCGCGCCGGCAGCCCGAACGGACGCTACCGGGGACAGTAACACACATAGAAGACGGCCACAGTGTACAGCGTGTAGAGGTAGCGCTGGGAGCGCGCCGCCGCGACAGCGCCGCCACGCGCAGCCGCGCCGGCAGCCCGAACGGACGCTACCGGGGACAGTAACACACATAGAAGACGGCCACAGTGTACAGCGTGTAGAGGTAGCGCTGGGAGCGCGCCGCCGCGACAGCGCCGCCACGCGCAGCCGCGCCGGCAGCCCGAACGGACGCTACCGGGGACAGTAACACACATAGAAGACGGCCACAGTGTACAGCGTGTAGAGGTAGCGCTGGGAGCGCGCCGCCGCGACAGCGCCGCCACGCGCAGCCGCGCCGGCAGCCCGAACGGACGCTACCGGGGACAGTAACACACATAGAAGACGGCCACAGTGTACAGCGTGTAGAGGTAGCGCTGGGAGCGCGCCGCCGCGACAGCGCCGCCACGCGCAGCCGCGCCGGCAGCCCGAACGGACGCTACCGGGGACAGTAACACACATAGAAGACGGCCACAGTGTACAGCGTGTAGAGGTAGCGCTGGGAGCGCGCCGCCGCGACAGCGCCGCCACGCGCAGCCGCGCCGGCAGCCCGAACGGACGCTACCGGGGACAGTAACACACATAGAAGACGGCCACAGTGTACAGCGTGTAGAGGTAGCGCTGGGAGCGCGCCGCCGCGACAGCGCCGCCACGCGCAGCCGCGCCGGCAGCCCGAACGGACGCTACCGGGGACAGTAACACACATAGAAGACGGCCACAGTGTACAGCGTGTAGAGGTAGCGCTGGGAGCGCGCCGCCGCGACAGCGCCGCCACGCGCAGCCGCGCCGGCAGCCCGAACGGACGCTACCGGGGACAGTAACACACATAGAAGACGGCCACAGTGTACAGCGTGTAGAGGTAGCGCTGGGAGCGCGCCGCCGCGACAGCGCCGCCACGCGCAGCCGCGCCGGCAGCCCGAACGGACGCTACCGGGGACAGTAACACACATAGAAGACGGCCACAGTGTACAGCGTGTAGAGGTAGCGCTGGGAGCGCGCCGCCGCGACAGCGCCGCCACGCGCAGCCGCGCCGGCAGCCCGAACGGACGCTACCGGGGACAGTAACACACATAGAAGACGGCCACAGTGTACAGCGTGTAGAGGTAGCGCTGGGAGCGCGCCGCCAGCACGCGGCCGCGCCGCCGCGACAGCGCCGCCACGCGCAGCCGCGCCGGCAGCCCGAACGGACGCTACCGGGGACAGTAACACACATAGAAGACGGCCACAGTGTACAGCGTGTAGAGGTAGCGCTGGGAGCGCGCCGCCGCGACAGCGCCGCCACGCGCAGCCGCGCCGGCAGCCCGAACGGACGCTACCGGGGACAGTAACACACATAGAAGACGGCCACAGTGTACAGCGTGTAGAGGTAGCGCTGGGAGCGCGCCGCCGCGACAGCGCCGCCACGCGCAGCCGCGCCGGCAGCCCGAACGGACGCTACCGGGGACAGTAACACACATAGAAGACGGCCACAGTGTACAGCGTGTAGAGGTAGCGCTGGGAGCGCGCCGCCAGCACGCGGCCGCGCCGCCGCGACAGCGCCGCCACGCGCAGCCGCGCCGGCAGCCCGAACGGACGCTACCGGGGACAGTAACACACATAGAAGACGGCCACAGTGTACAGCGTGTAGAGGTAGCGCTGGGAGCGCGCCGCCAGCACGCGGCCGCGCCGCCGCGACAGCGCCGCCACGCGCAGCCGCGCCGGCAGCCCGAACGGACGCTACCGGGGACAGTAACACACATAGAAGACGGCCACAGTGTACAGCGTGTAGAGGTAGCGCTGGGAGCGCGCCGCCAGCACGCGGCCGCGCCGCCGCGACAGCGCCGCCACGCGCAGCCGCGCCGGCAGCCCGAACGGACGCTACCGGGGACAGTAACACACATAGAAGACGGCCACAGTGTACAGCGTGTAGAGGTAGCGCTGGGAGCGCGCCGCCAGCACGCGGCCGCGCCGCCGCGACAGCGCCGCCACGCGCAGCCGCGCCGGCAGCCCGAACGGACGCTACCGGGGACAGTAACACACATAGAAGACGGCCACAGTGTACAGCGTGTAGAGGTAGCGCTGGGAGCGCGCCGCCGCGACAGCGCCGCCACGCGCAGCCGCGCCGGCAGCCCGAACGGACGCTACCGGGGACAGTAACACACATAGAAGACGGCCACAGTGTACAGCGTGTAGAGGTAGCGCTGGGAGCGCGCCGCCAGCACGCGGCCGCGCCGCCGCGACAGCGCCGCCACGCGCAGCCGCGCCGGCAGCCCGAACGGACGCTACCGGGGACAGTCATCATTACCCTATTCTACTTAGCACCAGATAACAAAGTAACTCTTCAACGATTTTTTTTAAATGTCTCAAAATTTAAAAGTTTGTGAGTACCTACTTATGTATGTATGTATTTCAAAATTCTTATATTTCTAAGCTTTGACAAACGTTGGTAGGTACTACGCGAGCGAAGCTGCGGATGGAAACTAGTAAGATAATTAGTGTCCAACCGAAGTTTCGGTTTCGGTTTCGGCCAGTTTCGGCCAAAAACCGACCGAACCTTCGGCCGTGCCGAAACTCAGTGTTAATGGAGTATCGCGTTACTTTCGGATGACTTTTAGTGAGTTCGTGGCTAGTGTTTATCGCCAGTTGAGTCCGCGTGCTAGTGCTGGGGGTAGTTGTGTTGAGATTGGATATATTTTCTGTTCTCTCGCACATAGAAAATGATTTTGTTAGCTAATTTTATTTATCTTAGCATTTATTAGGTACTACGTAAGATACGAAGTGAAGTTCTCGGACTATGCCGTTTCACCACCGTTTCGATCTTGCGACGTGTCGGTTTCATAATAGTTTCATAATAGTAGAAGAGAGGTAGGTATGTAGAAATACTAAAAGACTGCCCTGCTCGGTACACTTGTGAGCATCTTAGATACATCTTGTTAAACTACTATAGCCATAAGTGTTACCGTCTGCCAATGCCTGGGGGTAGTTTGTGGAGGGCAGACGGTAATAATTTCTTGTTCCTTGTCTCGTGTTGTCCAAGTTTGATATTATTTGCCTCAACTTTCAATGGAAAGGCTGATCTGAAGCGTGCGAATTCAGGAAGTGAAATGGACTTCCGGAAAATATATATACACATACATTTTAACACGAGTTCAAAACGGTGATGGGGAACCTCTCACGTATGGAATGGTAACTTCTGCTAAATATTTGAACGTGTCACTGACTACCCCCATTTGACATATTTAAAGGATCTTGACTTTGACTAACTAGATCTAAGAGAATGTCAACTTTGTCTTGGGAATTCAGTAGATATCCGGTTTTTCTTATTCGATAAGTACCAATAAAGTTTATATTTCCTTATTTAAACCAATAAAAAATCATAAACCCGTCTGCCACTGATATGATACTTACATAATGTTTTTTAAATAATCTTTTCACTAGCTTTCATTTGATGCCCATAATGGTATTGTAAGAAAAAACCCTCCCCCCCCCCCCCTTTTTGCATTTGTGGGCACCATTTTCAAAATGTGTATAGCCTAATCACCACAATTCTGACAAATTCAACGACATCTCTTATGTCAAAATCCTTCCAGCCGTTTGGGCTGTAGGGTGTGCCAAAGAAATGGGCATACATACTTACATACATACTATACTTAAATACCTACATACATTCGCTCGAAAAACAACCCTCCTTCTGATGCAGTCGGGTAAAAACACTTATTTTCTGGCTTCAACATTTTTTTTTATTTAAATGTATATGTAGTTTCGGTTTCGGTTTCGGCCGAAACTGGGGTCAAGGCCGAAGGTTCGGTTACGGTTTCGGTTTCGGCTGAAAACCTTGTTTCGGTCGGACACTAAAGATAATCACCTCTCCGTCAGTGGCCTCGGCCGCTGGTCGGGGGGCGCCGTCCACCTGCATCGTGCCATTGGTCATGCCATTGGTAGCGGGTGTCGTGCCGTCTCCCTCCCCCACTCGTGTTGTCTCTGTCGCCGCGCCCTCTGCCGGCGAGTCCGCTGTGCTGGAGGTGACGGCTTGGGGCGTCTCGTCGGCAGAGTCGCTGTCGCTGGCGTCGCTGCTGTCGAACGTCGCCGCTGATAACAGAAACGCATGCAATAACACCCCACAACAATGTTTAATTATCACGTTCCCAGCCTCGAGGGCGGTGCCCCCAGCATCAATAGCGCTACATTAAAGTACTGAATAATTGTGTAAGAAACGTGTTCAAGGTAAGACTTCGTCAGGATTATAACAATGTTTAGTTCCTGTAGCTAGCAAGCATGGATGGCGAGCCTTACTGGATCCGCGGCGGCGGCGCGGCGAGGCGGTCGCGGTCGCGGGGCCGTCCGGCTCCGTCACTCCCGCCTCCGTTACTGAAATGAAAAACGATTATCTAACTGATGAAATAGAGCCGATACACACTCAAATAAATAAAAAAAATCCATGCCATTCGCAATGCTTTGCAGAGTCAAGTATCAAACAAGTTTTTACCATCAATTTCGCTCTAGCGATAAGTACCAACTGAAGATACATAGGTACAGGAAAAACGTAGATACATACAGGCGGGGTCGGGCAGCGGACGGCGCGGCGCCACGAGGCGGTACCAGCGCGGCCAGCGCTCGGCCAGCACGAGCACTCCGAACAGCACGTAGAAGGCCAGGAACACGGCCAGCGTCACCGTCGCACCCACCCAGTACTCGCGCCGCGTCAGCGCAGGCTGGAACACACCGAACTAGTACCACCACACTATTATCTGATACAAATATTACCTCCACTCCTTTATAAAAAAATCCACTGAAGTTTCTCCTACCTATCTATTTCATTTTCAGACTCTGATCAGCTATCCATCGAAATCCTAATTGAGATTATTTTAATGAACCCAAACACAGCCTCTCTGCAGTAAAGTTAAATTAGGAATTCTACAGTCATCACATGGAACTTACCCAGCAGTTCATTAAATTATCATTTAAGTACTGTAGAAAAAAAAGGCCAAAATTTTTTAATGATCAGACTTGTAAAAAACGCCTTATTTCTCTTCTATCTAAGAATCAACAGCTCCTATTCATTATTATAGCTAAGAACTCTCCATCAGTCACCTTTCAAACAGAACAACTAAATCAGTTCAACACGCATGAGAAGCAAGCGAGCCGTACCTTGACCTCCAACATGAGTTGCTTGACCCTGGCCCGCCTCTCGTTTGCAGCCCCGGGCTCCGCCCCCCACACGGAGTCCCACAGCCAGTCGGAGGGCTCCTCCTCTTCAGGCCGGCACGCCGTGTCGCGCTCCGCCACTATCGTCACCACGAAGAACCCGCGCGGGTAGCGTGCTCTCTGCAACAATCAGCCCACCTACATCAATATCTGGGAACTCTGCAATAGTCTTCAAAAATAGCTTACGGCTGAATATCACCTGATGGTGGTTGAAAAGGTTGAGTGTAACCTTCCAATATTGCAACGAGGATGCCCTGCGTTGACCAGCTTACAAAAATCGCAACATCAAAGCCTAGAATAATATCCGCAATGGTGAAAAATATTTGTAGGTATTCATTAGAAATTCCATAACACTTTTGCGTATTCGTCATTACTGTTCCACCTTGTTCCACCACTATGTGTATACCTCGAGCTGAAGAAGAGAGAGATAGGGATAGAGAGGAGAGAGGGAAGTGAAAGCGAGCTAGTTACCGAGATGTAGATCCCGCCGGAACCCAGCACCGTCATGCGTGTCTCGGACGGACTCATCTCCTCGAACGTCTGCACGATGGGACACTGCAACACACATGCAATAATAATGAGTGTCAGAATGGCTGGTGTACCAGAGCGAATCGAGTCGTGTTTGGTATCAAAAAAATGTACCAAAATTGTACTATTTAGTACCTCTGATCAAAAAATTTGTACCTCTCTGAAACCAAAGTTATAGCGATTTCAAAGGTACACCAGCCATATTGACGTCAAAGTGGCTGGTGTACCTCTGATATTTTAATAATTAGCCATTACACATAAAATATAATTACACCAAAAAAATGTACCTAAATTGTACCTCCATTTAAAATAAACATACACTTATTCGGTTGGATAGTTACTGAGTTATTAGACATTATTTTATTTATCGACTATTATCCTACCGATTTTAGAAGGTTAGTGCTTTTCTTTGACCATCGAAACATGGTCGGATTATCACTGTCATGCAATCCATAGAGTAACTTTGTTTTTTTTAAAGATTGCTTATAAACATAAAATAATGCAAAAATAACATGCTCAAAACATTGTTTAAGCAGACTTAAACTGATGAACACAGAATCGACAGGCTATTGCGCCTTTTAAAGTGGGTAACACTGTAAATCGAAGATGCAATGAAAGGACAATGGGCTAAAATGTATGGAAGCTGGTACCCGCTCCAACAGCAATAAGTTTTATATGGCTGGAAATTCAATTCAATTCAATTTATTCAATAACAATTTTAAAAATTTTTTGATCAGAGGTACTAAATAGTACAATTTTGGTACATTTTTTTTATACCAAACACGACTCGATTCGCTCTGGTACACCAGCCATTCTGACACTCATCAATAATATGATTCCCTTGCGACTTGCAAGAGTCAAAATATGCGGCACAAAAAATCCATTGCAAACAGTTGAGTTTCCAACAAAACCTACGCTACCACCGCGCCTTAATTTCGCCAAAATTCACCACCACCAACACGGCACTGATTAAAAGCTCGTTATTAAAGAAAAAAACACAGACACCGTATGCTTGCACGGCGACGGTGGCGCACACGTCGTCGGGGGAGCGGAGCACGAGCCGCAAGCGGGTCTGCTCCGGCGGCCACGCGTAGTAGGCCACGTGCGGCGCTGCCTGGGGATACACTCTTGGTTTTACCTTCACAAATATTTACCAAAATCACAATTAACTAGGTATTTATAACAGGTATATAATTATGGTTTATAAATTGAGCATGTTTGTATGCCACCGTCCTTTCTATGTAATTTTCTATCCTATCCATCCAAAGGTTACCAGGAAGAAATCGCTTTTAGCGATAAGGTCGCCCATTGTTGCACGTTAATTAAGAACTGTTTTTGTTACTATTATGTTTTTTTCTTTTTGGTGTACAATAAAGTAATATTCTATTCTATCATGGAAAATAAATTTAAATTCATGGCTCCTGCGTTGGCTGGAACTAAACAAAAACTAGGGGGTCAGAACTCAGAAGAACCCCAAGACCCCACTAGAACATCATGGGTAGTCTTTACTTGAAACTACGACTACGATGGTCAACAACCATGACCATATCTGCAGATCATGCAGAAAGTGAAGAAGAGAGTGGGAGAATCGAACTCGCATCTCAACAATATCAGCCGAGTCGTCAATGATTTTAAGAGTCCACATACTTGCTTAGTGGACAATTTAGCAGACAGTTTAAATCTCTAAGACGTAAAGGATATAATGTAAGTTATGCCGGCCACCCACGATCAAGTTTACCGTCCAGTCTGCAGCGGACTGGATGCGGCGTCCAGTAAACTTGACGGTGTATCGGGATGGGTGTGCATGACAAGCGAAAAAGAACTTCGTTCTGCCGACTTGATCAAGTTTGCAGCGTTGCAAACTGGACGGTAGACTGGATCGTGGGTGGCCGGCATTAGTGAGACCAGCGCGGCGGTATAGTTGAGCGCATGCCGCAGCCTCCAGTCGGCGGCGGGCGCCACCCGCAGCTGCAGCGCCACGCCGGCCGCGCACGCAGACGACACGTGCAGCGAGAACTGGCCGCGCGACGTCGGCTCACCGCCCGCTGCACACAACACAACACTGCTAATACTGCTGCTGAATTATATATTTTCACCTTACTAGCTCAAAAAGGGCGCTTTTGCCGCGTAAAAACAGTGAGCAAAACTCTACTTTGCTCACACTATGAGGAAAAGTGATTTGAATTTAGAATGCTGCAAGCAACCAATGAGAATCGAATATTACAGGCCGCAGCGTGCGCCCGGCCAGGCGGCGGCGGACTAGGTACCCTGGTAGCAGGACTGGTAGCCTGCTACTTGAGGGGCAAAAAAAATAGCGGGAATTGGTTTTCCTTACATCTTGTATTTTAGAAATGAAAAGTCTTATCAAAATTTTCGATTCCGACGGGATTCGAACCCGCGATGATTAGACGATCCTCCTAAAGCCGGAGTGCCTTCGACCGCTCGGCCACAGAACCACATGCGTCGATTTAGCAATTCTTGATAAGCTCATATTTATCGGTTAATATCATCGCGGGTTCGAATCCCGTCGGAATCGAAAATTTTGATAAGACTTTTCATTTCTAAATGAAATACCAAGTGTGGATTAGCACTATTAAATTACAAAAAATCTTGTATTTTTTCGCTAGTAAGGTGAAAAGTTGTATGTATCACACGAGAGCAAAATATTTTGTTGCTTATGCTTTTGAATCTCTCACTACACTCAGGATTCTAACATAGAATCACTCGCTACGCTCGTGATTCAAATATAGAATCCTTCGTTTGTTCGAGATTCAAACTCAGCACTCGCAACAAAAACGAATTTTGCTCTCTTGTGGAACAATGTACTATTATAACACATGTAATTGGACGTCTCTTTGGCTATTTTATTAGATATATTAATAGGATCTAGATGATCTAAAGAACCCTAATAACTGTGAAATTGTGAATAGCGCCTTTTAAAATTAATTTTTGCCTTTTTAATAGAGTTGAGTGGAAGAAAGAAAGGGAGGCCTTTGCCCTGCAGTGGGACATCACGGGCTCGTAATAATAATAATAATAAGTAATATTTTTCACCTTACTAATTCAAAGGGCGCTTTTGCCGCATAAAAACAGTGAGCAAAATTCTACTTTGCTCACACATGTACATTGTACCACAAGAGAGCAAAATTAGTTTTTGCTGCGAGTGCTGAGTTTGAATCTCGAACAAGCGAAGGATTCTATATTTGATTCTAACATCTTGTATTTTTCGCTAGTAAGGTGAAAAGTTGTATGTATCACATGAGAGCAATAGTAGATTATTCACCAAGGGGATAAAGCAGTGTATTATGTCACGGGCGCCATATTGAATCCCAAACGCATCGAAGGATTCTTTAGTTAACTCCCGAGCGTTAGCGAGGGTGTTTATAGTTAACTCCCGAGTGCAACGAGAGAGTTAATGACTAGAATCCTGAGACAGCGAGGGATTCAAGAGCGCCCAAGACTAAGACAGCTTTAACCCCGAGGTGAATATTCTGCTTTTCACACATAGGTACTGCGAGAAAACTAGGGAATACTTACACCCAGAAAATAGCAAGCAAGTCAGGTTTTATAGGTAGAATAATAATAATCAATTCGTTTTTTTTTATTCAACCTATACTGTCCCACTGCTGGGCAAAGGTCTCCCCCAATTCTTTCCAACCATCTCTCTCCTTCGATAGCTCCCACCACCCGCTATCGACGGAGTCGAGGTCGTCCGTTTATTCTCAAAAAATATTTTATTGAGGTCGTCCTTTCGTTCTCAAAAAATATTTTAGCATTAATATGCAACAACATTAGATCGCTCTATAGTTTGGAGGCATTAGCCACACTTTTTCCTTAAATTTGAATAAATTCTACTTGGTGCAGGTCTCTATGGTAAACATTTTCATAGAAACATCAAAAATAAATTCGGAAGAAAAAGATTAGTTGCCACATTTTTTCTTTTTTTTTCGTATATGTTCTATAGGGTGTGGACTCAATAGTAAACATTTTAATAGAAATGTTGAAGTTCGAAATTCAAATCTCATTACTTATCTGTTCACATGAGGTTCAGAGGGAGAAATGAAATCCCATACAACTTTACCTCCCGCCGGCCATTTTGTTTTTTAGGAGGGAGTAATGGTTTACTTTCTGTTAAGAATGTGAGACGAAAAAATGTATGGTTTTCGGAGAATTATCTACCAAAGTTTGTATATGCGCAGTTTACCTACCATCTCCTCTTGCCATCGATGTTCTACAATGTTATACAGACAAGGCCTTACTAAATATTAGTAAAACCGACTGTGATAATGTTTATATTTTAGGTGACTTTAATCTTACTAAATTAAACTGGCATCGTTCCAACGACAGCCTACACTGCTCTTCAACTGGTGCAAACTCTAAAGTCAATGCTTGCTTCCTTGAGTTTGCCGCCCTTTACGACCTTAGTCAATACAACTATATACTCAATAGCGACGGTAGAACTCTCGATCTAGTCCTCAGCAACCAATTAGTGACAAACCTTAAACTAAATAACACACCCTTGACAGAGATAGATAGTCTTCATCCTGCGATAGACTTTTCGATACCTTTTCCTGTCCATACTAAAACTCTACCGGCTAACGTAAATCCTAGACCCAACTACTTTAAAGCTGATTATGAGCTAGTCTCTTCTGCACTTGATTCCATTGAATGGGAAGACAAATTCCTCTCCTGCAACGACGACGTTGATTTAGTTACTGATGTGTTTTACACTACTCTACACGAAATAATTAAGGAACTAGTTCCTATGAAAACACCAAAATCTAGTAAATATCCTGTATGGTATTCGAAAGAGTTAATACGTATGTTTAAAGAAAAACACAAATTGCACATTAAAATTAAAAAGTTCAGCAACCCTTTACACATTGAATGGTTTATACAACTGCGTGACGAATGCTCTGTTCTCCAAAAAATATGTTATCGTAACTACATTAATTTAATTGAAAGCGCTGTCACAAAAAATCCCAAACTGTTCTGGTCTTTTAAAAAGGGAAAGAAAAAAGACACTAGCACCTACCCTGCACAAATGAAATTTAAAGACAAAATTGCATCCAATGGTGAAGAAGTCTGTAACTTGTTCGCGGAGAACTTTTCTGCAATTTTTTCTGACGAACTCATCGTGCACAGTACTTTTCTCAGTGATAATAGCATTCTTTCTTCTTCGTCGCTATGCTCAATCCATCTCAACCAAGATGACATAAAAAATACGCTCAAAAACGTTGATGAGAAAAAGGGTGCGGGACATGATGGCATACCACCGATTTTTATAAAAAAATGCGCACCGTCCCTGACAACGCCACTCCAATACATTTATAACTTATCTCTAAAAACAGGTATATTCCCCACGAAATGGAAAGAAGCAAAAATTGATCCTATATTTAAGTCAGGTGACAGGAGTAACGTTGTAAATTATAGGCCAATATCTATCTTATCAGTACTTGGTAAAGTTTTTGAAAAATTAGTGACTGAACACCTAACCTGGCACCTAAAGCAGCTCATTATTGATTCTCAACACGGTTTTATTAATTCACGTTCAACTACAACAAATTTGCTCTGTTACGCGTCTGAGCTCTCAAATCATTTAGATAAACGTATACCGGTTGACGCCATCTACACCGATTTTAGTAAAGCTTTCGACAAGATCGACCATGCTTTGCTAATTCAAAAACTATCCAGACTAGGAATATCAGGTAACTTTTTATCCTGGATATCTTCCTATTTGGACAACAGACTTTCTAGAGTGACGTTAAGTGGCTATCAGTCTCAACCATTCGTTGCAACTTCTGGAGTCCCACAGGGCTCCCACCTAGGGCCAATTCTATTTAATGCTTTTATCAACGACATCATATCTTGGTTTAAGCATGTTGTGACAAATTATAAAACTTTTGATCTTGCATGCAAATGTAACCAACACAATGTTTTAAGCAAATAAATTATCTTTATCTTTATCTTTCATCACTCTAAAGTATTTTTATACGCGGATGATATGAAAATAATCAAAACAATAAATTCAACCCTAGACACAACTGAATTGCAATCTGATTTGGATAGATTATCCAATTGGTCTACACAAAATGGTATGCCATTAAATGTGTCAAAATGCTACCACGTCCAATTCAGTCGAAATAAAAATAGAATATCCACCAAATACTCTCTGGCCGGTTCTGAACTTGTAGAAGTTAACGAAACTCGAGACCTAGGTGTTATTTTTGACTCTCATCTTAAATTCGATAAGCATATACTTAACATATCTAAAAAAAGTTTTAAAATATTAGGTTTCGTAATAAGAAACAGCAAAGAGTTTAAACGTTCTCACACAAAAATTAAGTTATTTAACACTTAGTTCGTCCCATCTTAGAATATTGTAGTCAAGTCTGGAACCCCCATTACGAAATTTACTCTAAACGAATCGAAAACGTACAGAAGCGTTTTCTTTATCATCTGTCTTACGGTGATAACTTGGCCAAAAAAAAGCCCAATTACAATAGCAGACTGAACCACTACAACATACACCAATTATCACATCGTAGAACCTACCTCGACCTTCTATTGTTACATAAATTATTCAATGGTGCCATCAACTGCACAGAACTCATGGAACAACTTCATATTCATGCTCCTTCTCGCCTTCCTCGAAAATCCGCCTTCAACCTTTTCGCCACTCAATACTGTAAAACTAACCTGGGTAAGCACTCGTCCCTGCCAAGGCTCTTTAGGCACTACAACGCTCTATCCAAAAGTAATGATATCGATATCACCGATACTCTGCCTAAATTCAAAAAAATCCTACGTAACATTTTGTTAACTTCACTAAGCGAAATATAACAATATTGTATCCTGTTCCACATTTGAAATCATTATGTATCCCGTACCTAAGTAATTTTTAGTGATTTAAGTAGCAACTTATTAGTACCTACCCATTAACCAAATAATGTATTTACCTAAACTAGTTCATAGTCTATAAGTACAGAAACCACCTACCTAAATTGTGATTTAATCACACCCACTCGTATGTAATATTTATTATGTCCCTAACAATTTTATTTAGTTTTTCTTTTGATCTCATTGTTTTATTATGCCAATTTTAATACTTGTTTTTAGATTTTATCTCTTTGTAACTCATTAATGTATAATGTTAGAAATGTCTATTTTAGTTTAGTTGAGTCCATATTATAGTGCATGCTGTGGCGTCCTATAACTGGGAAAACACTAGATTTAAGTAGCTTAGTTAAGAAATTGTTCATACTTTTGTGATTTTTCCGTTGGATGTCCATAAATAAATAAATAAATAAATAAATAGACGACCGGGTGTGAAAAGTGATATTCACCACAGTCGGAAGGGCCGGCCCCGCCCGGGTCCCCCGTGTCGTGGGGACAGAGCGTGCGCTCCAGCTCGCGCGCCAACAGCCCGCCCTCCGCGTGCGGCAGCTGCCACGTCACCGCGCCTGGAACACCTGCTGATCAGTACTGATGGACATGCCATGCCAACTGTTCATGTACTCTAACATACACTGAGAACCACACCTCCGTACTGTCTTGTAAAATGGACATTCTACATTTTAGGATATCCAAACTGAGGTATTAGGTATGCTTTGATATGGTTTATACACGCATCTTTTCGCGTCGAGGTATTGAGTTGAGTTCTTCCGAAATATGGAAAGGTTTAGATGTCAAAATTGACCATCTATGTATTTAGGGCCGCGTAGAGCCTCCGACTATATATAGACACCTTGAGCACTGGCGCTGGCGGTCTAGTGGTAGCGCCGGTCGTGGGTTCGAATAAGGTCGTGTACGTATGAGGGTATCGTACTCATTCACCACACTGGTTAGAAAGAACAAGAAGTAAGTACCGGTGCGTTGTCTCGCGGTGAGCAGCAGCGGCCGCGTGACGTCACTGGCCGAGCTGCGGAACCACACGCGCATCGGGAACTCGCTCTGCTCCGCGTTCTGCAACACAACATTCTTTGGGTGACTAACTACGTCACGGTTACTCTAACTCTAGACAAAAACTAACAGAATCCTCGAGCCACGATATTCTCCCATATCTTTGAGCATTCAAGGCACCTACACATTTCGAAGTTTTTCCATATTTTACAGTTTATTGAGCACATCAAATATTTCGAATCTGACGTCAGTGATTCCGTGGCCTGATCGTCTGATCGTTGCGGGTTCGAATCCCGTCGGAATCGAATTTTTTTATAAGAATTTTCATTTCTTAAGTTTACAGAAACTTTCACGCAGTCCATATGTTTGTGTTTGCTTGTGACTTTGTGACCCTACGCACGACTTATGATTGGGCATATACGAGTATTCTTAAATGTCATAACATAAAGCATGGTCATGAAATTGAAGCAACAGTAGTGTATGGAGAGGACTGCTTACCGGCACGAAGTTAAGGATGTACTCCAAGTTAGGCTCCACCAGCAGCTCGTGCGTCTGCTCCAGCTCCAACCTGCGGGCAGCCCGGCAACACATACATACACTATCTAGCCTCTGATACACATTGAGGTAGTAAAATAATACTTACGTTTTACTGACTATTGTTATACCATCGTTAGCTCTCGCACTGAGCGCCGTTAACAACACTACCAAATAGTGAAAGAGCATTTTTTTTAATAAAGGTTTCTAAAGTTAATTTTGAGTTTAATTTTCGAATATTTCCGACTTTTCTCACATCTTTACAACGTTATTTGAGTGCAAAGGTATCAGCGTCCACACCTCGTCGCGATTCCAACAACTGACGCTATCAGATAACCGCTATCTGTCGATAGCCGAATGAATCACCTATCCAAAAGGGGAACGATAAGTAAAATTGACCGGATATTTTGTAATAACTTTTTATTAAAAATAACGTGTATCTTAGTATCTTACATGGTGCATGACAACATTCATTCATCTGACCGCGACGTTATGATTTGACGCGGGGGGCAGAGGGGGGGGTGGGGGGGGGGGGCTAGTGTGTCTCGGAGGCGGGGAGGGGCGGCGGGGGGCGGCGCGAGTACCGCAGGCCGAGTTCGTCCGCCACCTCCTCGATGGCCAGCAGGCAGCGGTCCAGCTGCTCCCGCGTGTGCGACGCCGACAGGCAAAACCTGCACAACAACCACTGTTAGTCTAATCGCTTACTACTTTACGTCCCTCTGCGTAATCTAAGAGTCAGGCCGTGAGTATTCCTGCAAATAGTCTTCCGCAAAAAGTGTCCGACAGATGCAGATCAAGAAACTGTCGTGTTGCTATCGAGTTTACATTTGAAAACTGCTGTCAGATAGATTGTCGGACATTTTTCAGCAGTTCTTGGTAGGATGAAATTTATGAAACAGTAAGTGAGAACACGAACACAGTAGTACATATAATATGTTAGACCTGATGCGCGCCATGTTGAGCGGCGTGGCGGGGAAGCCGACGCCGACGGCGGCGACGCCGCGCGCCGTCAGCCGCTCCACCGTGCCCATCATCTTGCTGAACGAGTACACCAGCATCGGCACCACCGGCGACTCGGGGTGGCCGAACGTCACCACGCCCATCTGCTGCAACCTGGAATAACATGTCTTACACCGCCCGCCAGTATTCATCTCCGTTACAATCTATTAGAGAGATCAAACTGGGAGACAATTCATTGTTCTGACAACTGATGGTCAGTGCAGTTGAGTTGAGAACCAACACTGTTGGCCTAGTGGTAGCGGTCCCGCTTTCCGATCCTAAGGTCGTGGAATTTTATTCCGGACGTGCACTAATGTGTTTTTCTGTCTAATAGTTTATGTACCAAGCACTCTTAGGGTGGTCGCACAGTCCAGCCGAGCCGAACGCGCCGAACTGTCAATTCAATAGAGAAAATGCTGCTGACGTCAGAAGCTAGTCGCATTTTCTGACGTCATCAGCATTTTTTTATAGAAAAATGACTGCGGCGCGTACGGCGCGGACAAGTGTGCGATCAGGTTTAAACGGCGAAGGAAAACATCGTGAGGAAATAGGTATGTTGTAAAACCTAAAAAAAGTTTGCGAACAGCATGGCAAGTACGCGAAAGGAGTTTCTTTGGAACTCGTAAACCTTTCAGCAATTGTTGAGAGCGAGTGCCACAACAAGAAGGGTAGTGCAGGGTCATACCTCTGTCGGAAGTAATGCGCGTTCTCCCGGAGCTGTCGCACCCTCCGGCGGCCCTCCGCGGTGTCCAGGTGCCGGGTGACGGCCAGCACCTGCGCGCACACGGCGGGCGCCATGCTGTGCGCGTACGTGTGCGCGTGCCCCGCGCCGCGCACGCGCGCGATCAGGCGGCGGGACCCTGCGACACAATCTGATGATACACCCGCCTGGATACTCGCTGTCGCCAGCTACAGAAGTAGCTTAGTGCAAGCCGTAAGCAGAATAAGCTAGGTTACTTGCGGACTTTGAGGAGCGCTAACTTTCAGCATGAAGTAGTGGTCGATTCTGACTGAGATATAAGCTCTTCATAACTTAACGATCTCGTACGTCGCAGACGCTGCGGCCGCAGGTGCCGAGTGTTCCTCGTCTGAATACTAACTAGAGATACAAACTGTCGTTACCGGCGATATATCCACCGGCTGCGCCGAAGCTCTTAGTGAAGGTGCCCATGAGTACATCGACATCAGCAGCCGAGACCCCCGCGAGGTCGCAGACGCCGCGGCCGCGGGTGCCGAGGGCCCCCACCGAGTGCGCCTCGTCCAGGTACAGAGAGAGCCCGAGGCGACGCTTCAGCGCCACCAGTGCGCGCAGTGGAGCGATCGAGCCTTCCATGCTGTATACGCCTTCTACCACCTGGAATGTAACATTATAGCTTACATACACGGTATTTATATTTTGAGCCGTTATACAATGAGGCTCAGTACTGACTGCAACATAATTTGCACAATTGGCTACCAATAGGAGTTTGATTATTTATATTCAAGAGTATAAATCACTTAAAATAAAGCTATGCCCTGAGCCGTGTCTGCTAGTTCCTTACGATAGCTATAGGTCGAAAATGGACAGAAGCAGTATTATTAAAGACCTAATATTCAAGAATTTCGTATGAGACAGTGGCCAACTCTGGTGACGGAGTTTTTATGCCGCTTTAAGGCCTCCGTCAGGGCGTAACGACTTATAGCCGGGACCGACAATCGAACGTGCCCTCCGAAGCATCGAGGACTAAGCGAGCCCTCGCACGAGCACTCACAATAACGATCTTCCTCCACTTGCGCTCGGCGATGGCCCTGCGCGCCTGCTGCTCCAGATGCGTCACGTCGTTGTGCCGGAACAGGCGCACGTCGGCTCGCGCCATCCTCAGCCCCAGGATCAGCGAGGCGTGGTTGTTGGCGTCGCTGAGGGCCAGCACGCCCGCGCCCAGCAAGCCGGGCAGGCTCAGCACGTTCGTCGCGAACCCCATGCCGAATACCACCGCGCTCTGAAATATATTAGCTCACTTGTTTTGTTGCTAATTAACAAGGATATTGTCATCATTCCATACCACAAGGTTACACCACAAATTATGCAACATTTATCCCGCGCGATGAAGCCAGTACATTTTACGGTTCAGCTAAGCATTAATATCCTACCTAAGTTACACTCAAAATAGAAATTAGTAAGTTTAAGTGAATTGGTGCGACCGCAATGAGATACTTATTATATGGCGCAGCCGGGTGGATATATCTTAGTCGATCGTTTCTTCACTTCCCTCTTCCCTCTCATATAATAAAGCTGCAAGTTTGTGAGTTTCTTTAGATGTTTGTATGTTTGTGTTTCAATCACGCCTAAACCAGTGAACCGATTTGGATGAAACTTGGTATAGGCGTAGATAGTGACCTGGAATAGCATATAGATCATTCAACGCGGGCAAAGTCGCGCGCATAAACACTTGTAACTTTGAATGTAATCTATAAACACATCTGTATTATTCCTTAAATTTTTGGCGAAAGTTCAGATCCAGAGTGAACAATGATGCACACCTCAACTCCGAGGAAGTCGGCGACAGTCTCCTCGAGCTCCCGATGCAGCGGCGTGTGGCCGAGCTCGGCGCGCGGGGCGCACAGCGCGAGCCCGTAGCGCCGCACGGCCGCGCGCACCGCGCCCGCCGTGCGCGAGGTGGCCGACCCCTCCGCGAACCCCAGGTAGTTGTACGAGCCCAGGTTTATACATCGCCTCTCCTTGCCTGTGAACCTGGACATAAACGTTCAACTCAAACTCAAAAATCATTTATTCAGTAGGACCGCTGGGATCACTTTGAATAGTCTTAAAATTAATTTTACTCCTGTTCCTGCCCGACTAATACCGTGAAGAATCAGGGCCACAAACACGGTTTGGGGAATAACATTCTTTAAGGTTACTTTACTACATTCATATATTCATGAACAGCACAATCATATAGCGATAATTTATGCAAATGAAATCTTTTCAGACGTCCGAATGTCCTTCAAGGATGTAAGGATGTTTATCATCTAAAATTGAATTAACGCAGTAGGTACACTAGGTACTAATGAATAAACCCCAGGAGGGCGGCAGCGCTCGCCATAGAGCGCCGCCGAGGGTGCCGGGCGTGAATGTGAGTGCCATTCCCGGGACAGTGCTTAGGCGAAATGCGAGAGGGGAACCGATGTGATCCGCAGAAGCGGGCCACGCGTCAGTTTTTAGTCGGTGAGAGTCCGACAAACCCTTCCGCTGTTTCTACGGCGGTAGGGTATCCATAATGGATTTTCTGACGTTATAAAAAAAGGTACTAATGAATAACCAATTTATTTTATTTCAATGATATCAGCATGCGGTTATAATTTGGTGCAGGCGGTTGAATGATGAGCGAACGTACCGAAATGTCCAGTTGTGGTCGGAGGTCTCCCGCTCCTTGAGCGTGAGCTCGGCGCCGGGCGCGGAGCAGATGGGACGGTTGAAGCAGTGCCGCACGCGCCGGTACACGTAGCGCGAGTAGAACTGCTCGAACGGCTCGTACAGCGGCGCGTACCCCTACGCAAACAAACACTCACATACATACATGCCTTTTCATTTTACATTGTCTGGATTTATCCTTGAATTTCTTGAACTTTAAACTGATATCGAGATTATAACGGTAGGTATAGTATTGTTGTTATCCATTATTCTCCTTAACAATAGAACAATCTGACGACATAGTTCCACTTCGCGTATCGTATAAATGCCTATAGTTCCTAGCTATTCGGTACCTAGCCTACATAAACGATTTCTCTAGCAAGTGCATAAAAAATATTTGCGACATTGTATCTGGAAACCATAGCGACATTACACCGGCTTCGTTGAGCGCCTTATCGCTTACGATACCCAGAAGAGGACCACGCGATGTATGACGTCACCCATGACACATAGCATGTCCCCAATAAACAAACCTATTGATGCTTTAAGTTTTCCCGTCGTCTATACGGGCACACTCATATTAATTTTGATGGTAAAGTTCGCAAGCGAATTATACAAATGATGTTGCAAGCGGGTGAGCATAAAGTTGCCTAAAGACCTTGATGTGAGCTTGTTAATTGAAACAAATCACCCCAAATATTCGACAGACTTGACTGAAAACATTGTGCTCCAGACCGAATCAAATTATTATTTAAACTACGATAAAAAGCCTCGACCTTTCCGAGGTCACATACCTATGTGATTCGTATCCAATATGTGCTACTTAATAAGATTGAATTATCTTAATAGGAAAACATAAAGTGAGCGAATAATATACAATGTGTTTTAAAATGTTCATCAATATAATGCGGCTTGTTACGGCGTGGTCAGGTGTCTCGCCGTAAATAGCATTACAATTGAATCAGCTCAGCACAAATGGAGAGCCGGACGGAAGCAGGCGGTGAGTAGGCTGCTGCTGCGCTGAATACTGAGCTGAATCTGTATGAGTAAAGTCACATCGCACATAAGATCGCACGCGAGTTACTTTTTTCATAGAAGACGTACATACAAGCTTTTTTTCATATTTAGATACCAACTTGTCTGGGCATAGACAGGTACGCCTATAATGCTTCCTTATCGCAACTCAATCCGAGTCCGCAAGGCTGATTGAGGTATCATTCTGATGCGCGATTAGATAATGATGAGTAATATTGCTCTCTATCCGAATGATAAGCGAGCTATTTTAAACAGATCCAGGAAAAAACACTTGTTATTATTTTCCTTGGTGTTTTTAAGTTCTATGTAGGTGGACTGAGAACAGCTGTTCTAAATGCAAAAAAACGCAGGCCGGTGTCTTATGATGTGCCCAATCGCTCAGTGCATCCGCACTCGACACGCTAATATCCCGCGTGATTACACACACGCAAATTGATCTAACTATAATATAACGAGATCTGTTGTAGCCACAGGTTGTATTGTAGCGTTTCTGCCAAAGCGATATTTAATCAAATATTGTACCTACGTGAAAATCAGCAAGATAAAATACCACAATGTTATATGACCGAATTCAATATACAGCTACTTACTTACTTTACTGTGTAGAGTGCAGAGAAACCATTAGTCAATACTAGCGACAGAGTGGTTGTTAATGTATAAAACAAAAAGGTTCATTCATATAAAAAAGTGTAATTCTATTATTATCTGTAGAGATTTAAGGTCAATCACATTCACAACCTCACTCACTCTCTCTCTCCAAATCCATTGTAACGCTCTGTACTACTTTTATAATAAAATAGTCAAAATTTAAGTTTTTTGTTATTTATCGAACAAAATTGGTGCCGAAACTATCAAGAACGATCCGGGCAAGTGATTCTAACGTTTTCAGTGCACAGACTTGGCTTAGTGCTTGCTTTCCTCGGTGCGTCATATCACGTCCATTGCCGGGCGCGTGGTGCGTCGGACATTTTTTTGCCGTGGAGCGAGCGAGAAAGAACATCTCGCAAATTTCGCCGCGCGCGCCGCGTCAGGAGCAAACGTAGCAAGCAAAGTGAACGAGTTCTTCACTTACAATCTGTCATCTAAGCTTCACAACTATCAACATTGTGTCACTGCATGAACTGTATCTGTCACACATCTGTCATCGTATCATCGATCAACAGGGTGATCAAGCGCAATCAATCAAGAAAAAGCGCGTGGCTGCACATTTTGCTTGGGTTTCCCGGTTTGCGCCATCTTTTTCTTCGCTTTTTCCCAAGTTTATGAAGGCTTCCTTTTTTCTGCAATTACCATGGCGTTGCCAGGGTCAGGGAAAAGCGCGGGCGATGACGAAGCCAAGAGAAGGCTAAGGATGAGCATTGGTCTTTTCAAGGCTAGAATGACAAGGGCCGAGACCTTTGCAGCAGAGCAAGAAGAACAAGTGCTAATAGACTCGGAGGGTCTCAAGATCAGGATGGAGGAGCTCCAAAAAGGTTTTCAAAACTGCAGGGAGTGTATCACAGACTTCATGCTGGTGTCTGGCGACGATCAATGTGACGGCGAAGTAGAGGAGAGATTCTTCAGCGTGATGGCAAGGCTGCGGACGGTGGCTCGAAAGGCGGTTGATCCAGAGAGGGACGCTTCCCTCAAGCAACCAGTGGTCGGCGGTCAGCGCAACAAACTCCCGCAGCTCGACATAGGATACTTCGATGGAAAGGACATCACAGGATATACGCCATTCATCAACGTCTTCAAAGCCGTCGTGGACAAGGAGGACACTTTATCGGCAGTGCAAAAGTTGTGCTACCTGCGCAAATATCTTAAAGGTGACCCACTCCTGTTAATTCAGGGTCTACCACTAATTAACGAGTCATATGTACCGGCATTAGAGTTATTAAATAAGAGGTATGATAATAAGTGCCTTCTGATAACACATCATGTGAATGCATTATTAGACAGCCAGCCAATCCCAAAGGGTACTGCATCAGATTTAAGACATTTGATTTCTATCACCAGACAGCATTTAGGGGCTCTAAAAAATCTTGGTGAACAAACTCAGCATTGGGACAGAATTTTAATTCCCATTTTGTTGAGGAAATTAGATGTGCTTTCTTGCAGGGAATATCATGCTGATCGAGATTCCGCAAAACTTCCCACACTAGAGGAATTTTTGAGTTACATGGAGAGACGAGCAATGAGTTTTGAGGAATCACAAGTGGCCGCTGGTAAGTCTACCTTGATTAAAAATACTAGTATTAGTAAAGCAGTCAATTTAGCTAATGTCAACATCAGCAAAATAAGTAATTGCAAATACTGCAACGGTACTAGTCATAAAATCTTTGTTTGCAAAGAATTTCAAGCACTAAGTGCTCAGGAAAGAGTAGCCTTTGTTGAAAAGGAAAAACTATGCAGGATTTGCCTAAATGCACACGCCAAGAAATGTAGTTTTCACTTCAAGTGTTCAACATGCAAAAGCAAAGATCACAATTCATTGTTGCATCTAGAAGAAAGTGTTTGCAATTTGGCAAAATCCACACAAAAGGTAGTGTCTAATAACATGGTTCTGCTGCCCACCATTAAGGTCAATTTCAAGGCAGCCAATGGAACCTATGTCACAGCGAGAGGCTTGGTTGATAGTGGTAGCCAGGTTTCATTTGTGACCGAAAGTTTAATTAGCAAATTAAATATCCCTACCTTCAACTACAATGTGAATGTCACAGCTCTTGGCCAATCACAGAAACCTGTTGCCAAGGCTGTCAATCTATCCATGCATTCAATAAATTCAAACTTCAGCTGCAATGCACTGTTTTCTGTGGTAGGCAATATAACTACCTACCTGCCACAGACAAGGTTTGATATAAGCAACATTCAACTGCCAGACTCGGTCATGTTAGCCGACAACGAGTTTAATCTTCCCGGTGAGATTTCCTTTCTGATATCTTCTGATATTTTCTTCAATATCATGTTAACAGACAAAATTAGGTTATCACAGGGCAATCTATTTTTGTTGGCAACCAAGTTTGGCTACATAGTGTCTGGCAAGTTGGAGAACAATAATGGTTGTGTGTCTTCGCATAACATTGCAACGGAAAAGGTAACATTGCATGCTACAGTGAATGAGGACCAAATAGATTCCCTCCTTCAAAGATTTTGGGATGAGCAGCATACTCCGAATATAAAGAATGAATGTGTTCATGACAGTCAAAACTTTTGTGAAACAAACTTTCAAAACACTGTCCAATTAAATGATCACAGATTTCAAGTGAGTCTGCCGCTCAAGATCCCTTTAAAAGAGGTCAATTTGGGAAACTCCTTCAATGTAGCATTGCAGCGTCTCAATGTTTTGTGCAAAAAATTTTCAAAAGATCATAACCTCAAAACTAGGTACACAGAATTCATCAATGAGTATGTAGAATCAGGTCGCGCTAGGAAGGTTGAATTATTCAAGCATGAAATACCTCTCGAGTCACGCTATTTCTTGCCTCATCATGCGGTAGTAAAGGAAAGCAGTGCAACAACGAAGCTCAGGGTGGTATTTGATGCTAGCGCCAAAACCAATGTAAACAAAAGTTTGAATGACATTCTGCATGCAGGCCCAGTGGTTCAAAGGGAGCTTTTTGAAATTCTAATTTCCTTTCGTACGCACAAATATGTCGTGCTAACAGACATCAAGCGCATGTACGAACAAGTGACCCTGAATCCTGCACATACTCACTTGCAATCAATATTGTGGAAGGAAAATCTAAATGACCCATTGATGTGTTTTCAGCTGCAGACGGTCACCTATGGAGTGACAAGTTCCAGCTTCTTGGCTACACGCTGTCTTGTGGAGCTAGCGCGCCGTCACGAAGAACAATATCCCATGGCCGCTTCAGTATTGCGACACAACAGCTACATCGATGATTGTCTCTTTGGAGCTGCCTCCATAGAGCTAGCTAGAGAAGTCTGCAGCGAACTAATTAAGCTCACAGCATTGGGTAGTTTTGAATTGCACAAATGGTGTGCCAGTCATCCAGACATTTTGTCAGAGATTCCCTCCGACAAGCATCACTTTAAAGAAATTGATCTGAACAATGCTGATTTGAAAATCAAGGCTTTAGGGCTATCTCTCAATATCAATTCAGATGAACTCATGATTTCTCCTCCTTCTGGGCAGCTGTCTAAGGTATGGACCAAGCGTACTGTCTTAAGTTTTATTGGTAGCTTTTTTGACCCATTGGGATTGGCAGGTCCTATTGTCACTCGTGCTAAAGAATTCATGCAAAAGGTATGGCGTCAAAATTTAGATTGGGACACTATGCTCCCTGATGAGGTATTATTACCTTGGAATGCATTCTTTCATGATTTAATGTGCATGAAACCTATCTATGTAAAACGTAGCTTAAGTATGGATAGCGCAGATTATTTAGATTTAATTGGTTACTGCGACGCTTCTAGTGTTGCATATGGTGCATGTTTGTATGTAAGAGTCATTCAGGGCAACAATGTGTGTGTAAATTTACTTTGTAGTAAGTCAAGAATTGCGCCACTTAAAATTAAGCAAACGATACCTAGGTTAGAGTTAAGCGCCTGTTTGCTCCTCGCAAAATTGTACACAAAAATAATTTGTATAATGCAAAATCACTCGTTTAGAAATAGAGTCTTGTTAAGTGATTCTCAAATTGCACTCTGTTGGTTGCAAAATCCGCCCACCAAAGACATTTATGTACAGAACAGAGCCATGGCAGTCAAAGAGTTGACCAATGATTGTATCTGGAGCCATGTGAGTGGATCTTGTAACCCAGCAGACTGTTTATCAAGAGGATTACCGCCTTCTGAACTTGATTCAAATACATTGTGGTGGCACGGCCCTCAGGATTTGCAGGACATAGATTTCACAGTTAAGCCATTTAGCAATAGGGAAATAAGTAGCATAATTGATGATGAAAAAGATCAATCAGTCAATTGTAATGTAATTGATGAGGTTATACCTATATCTAAGTTTTCATCATTGTTAAAAATCCAACGTGTGGTGTGCTACATGCTACGCTTTGTTCAAAATTGTAAACTAAAAAAGGAGGATCGTGTACTCTCGAAAACGCTAAATGTAAGGGAATATGCACAAGCAATGCAAATCATAATTAAAAATGTACAATCATTACATTTTGCTGAAGAGATTGCACAGATTCAAAAGAATCTTAATGTTAAGTCTAGCTTAAAAAAGTTATGTCCTTTCTTAGATAAGGATGGAATATTGCGCGTGGGCGGCAGGTTGGACAATGCTAATATATCTTTCAATCAAAAGCATCCTCAAATATTGCCAAAGAGCTGCAATTTCACAAAAATAATAATTCGAAATGAGCATTGTGCTCTAATGCATGGAGGATTAAAGTTAACCTTGTCCAATCTAAGCCAAAAATACTACATAATTAGCGCAACAACTATGGTTAAAGGCGTTATAAATAAATGTGTATCTTGCTTCAGATTCAGAGCGCAAACTGCTCAGCAGCTCATGGCATCTCTGCCACAAGATAGAGTTGTACAAGATAGGGTTTTCAATAAAGTAGGTATAGATTATTGTGGACCATTTAATATAAAGCAGTCAAGCATGAGGCGATCTGTAATTTCCAAAGGATATGTATGTGTATTTGTATGTTTTGTCACGAAATGTGTACATTTAGAATTAGTATCCAATTTGACATCTGAATGTTTCTTAGCTGCACTGAAAAGATTTCAGTCTAGAAGAGGTTTACCTCATACTATTTATTGTGATAATGCGTCCACCTTTAAAGGTGCAAATAATCAGTTGCGAGATCTGTTTCTGCTATGTAAATCACAGGCTCATCAAAATGCTGTCATAGATTATTGCAGTATAAAGGGGATAGATTTCAAATTCATTCCAAGCTACTCACCAACCTGGGGGGGATTGTGGGAAGCTGCAGTGAAGTCTGCTAAGTATCATTTTAAAAGAATCATTGGGGGCTTACTATTAACTTATGAACAGTTCAACACCATTCTGGTGCAAGTAGAAGGGATCTTAAATTCACGGCCAATAACTCCAATCAATAATGATGTTTCCAATTTTTCATATCTAACTCCAGGGCATTTCTTAATTAACCAGTCACTGGCAGCTATTCCTGAGCCTGGGATAGTAACTTCAAATAATAATGTAAATCGTTTAAGCTTTTGGAAAAAATGCATTAAATTGCAACAGGATTTTTGGAATGTATGGCACAAAAGTTACCTATCCCAATTGTTGTGCAGACCCAAGTGGTTTAAAAAATCTCTTGATGTTCAAGAAGGGTCTCTGGTTTTGTTACCAGGTGTTAATGTGCCTGCCTTACAATGGCCTTTAGCTAGGATAACTAAAGTTTTTAAAAGTAAGGACGGTATGGTGAGGTCAGTTGAGGTCACTACTAAAACGGGGTCAGTGCATACTAGGGCAATTAACAAGGTCGCTGTACTGCCTATTTATGATTAAAGTCTAGACGATCATGTTCTTAGGTAATTTAAATAGTAATAGTACTAAATGATGTTACGGTTTAAGTTAACAGTTAAAAACCTTATTTTCTTTGTTATAATTTAATTAAATTCAAACATCCTACCTACCCAAATGTGTGGCGGGGAATTTTGTATAAAACAAAAAGGTTCATTCATATAAAAAAGTGTAATTCTATTATTATCTGTAGAGATTTAAGGTCAATCACATTCACAACCTCACTCACTCTCTCTCTCCAAATCCATTGTAACGCTCTGTACTACTTTTATAATAAAATAGTCAAAATTTAAGTTTTTTGTTATTTATCGAACAGTTAAAGATAAAGATAATTTATTTGCTTAAAACATTGTGTAGTTTACATTTACATGCAAGATCAAAAGTTTTTGTTCTTTTTAGTTTTAAACATAATGCAAATGTTACAATACATAAACTATACCTTTTTTAAATTAAAAAATAATATTAGGTCTCACTAAGTTATACAAACAAAATGAAGTGCATTTGTGTAAAAAATTATATGGTTTTAACTTAACGCACAGGGTCGAAAAATGCTCTATGCTTTATTGGTTAGGACCACAGACCAGAGGACAGATTTTTTGTTCAACTTAGGGCGATTATGCTTTAAACTTGGATTGATTATAAAAAGCCGATATTCAATCAAGTCTTTGCAGAAAGAATAGCCGTGGGAGTTAGACTGCTTGCTGAGAATCGATAAAATGCTTTCATGCTCTACTAGAAATAAAGCATAGTCGACTTCGAAAACATCTAGCATACTTGCTAAATACCAACACTTTTTCATGTTTCACTTCGGATGTGAGTGTGGTTGTGATTATTATTATCCCACTAATATAAAAAAGCTGAAAGTTTGTGAGTTTATTTAGATATTTGTGTTTAAATCGCGCCTAAACCAGTGAAGCGATTTGGATTAAACTTGGAATAGGCGTAGATAGTGACCTGGAATAGCTTAAAGGCTATTCAAAAATGTTGGTACCACGCGGGCGAAGCCGCGCTCAGTAGCTAGTGGTTAATATAAAAGAGGTTCCAGGCTGGGTAGGACAATGGTAACAAATGAGATTCACACTGCTTGCGTTCTAAACAAGGTCATTTCGTTAACACATTTATGTTCGACAGCATTCTTCGCTGTTGCCCTATTTCAGACAATTAGAAATGAAGGTCACGCACTCAACCGAAATCCATAAATACCTCATAGCATTGCAACATTCGCAACGGAGAGCCGAGGCGAGCGAGGGCGGCCTGGCCGCGCTCAGGCTGCGACTCAAATGATCATTGAGGCTCTCTGAATAAAGACAATTCTCTATTTGAGATTCAGTATTCAGGGCGATGATAGTAAAGGACCAACACACATATTAACATGAGTTGTTGCATATCCAGTTTTTAAATCATGCAGCATTTCCGATTGCTTTCGACTCTGAACTTGGCAGCGATAGCATAGCACCTACTTGTCTGAATAGTAAATTGCAATCGTGCAACTGTGGAGATGCCGCTACTGGAGAAAGCGCGGCAACCTACCGACTGCCGTGATCGAGAACAAGTCTCATTGTTACTGAATAACGGAATCTTTCACAGATATTTTAATAGGCAAATCTTTCACAGATATTTTAATAGGTAATTCCGACTTAATGGTCGGTTTAACGATACTGCATATTCTTAGAAAATCCAACTATATAATTCCACTGATTACAGCTAAATAATGAAGCTGAAAGTTTGTAGGTTTGTTTAGATGTTTGTGTTTCAATCACGCCTAAACCAGTGAACCGATTCGGATGAACCTTGGAATAATAATAATAATTATTATTATTAGGAGCCTGTAGTGTCCCACTGCAGGGCAAAGGCCTCCCTTCCCTCTCTCCATTCATCTCTATTTTGGGCTACCGTGGAATAATAATAATAATAAAAAATGCTGGAAATTTCACACAGCGTCATCTAGCCCCAAACTAAGCAAAGAACTTGGTAACTGATAATAAGCGTAGATAGTGACCTGGAACAGCATATATTCAAAATGTTGGTACCACGCAGGCAAAGCCGCGCGCAGTAGCTAGTGATTAATAATTTCATATACGAAGCAAAAGTTTATTACAGTTTGTGACCTATATTTTTTTTTATCGTGTCGTGCGATGATAGCGCACATGACGGAATTTTGTTCGTAAACCATTCCACTCAATAAACCCACAACTATAATGCAGCAGACTGGTCAGATTCAGATATATATAGATTGTACATCGCCAACACATCGCGAGATCATCATCAGCCGGAGACTAAGTTTGATTTTATCTGAACTGGCTGAAAATAGATAATGAAATAACAGTAGGTACATACATGTCGGTTTTTCTCAGTGGCGACCTTGGGTTTGAACAGCAGCTGGTTGAGGAAGCCGAGGAACATGAGTATATACAGGCCCAAGCTGGTGAGGAAGGCCGTCAGCAGCGAGCATTGCTCGAAGGAGCCGCGGGAGATGTCGTACCCGCTCCAGTCCATGGGCTCCATCGCCGCCCCCGCACTCGCCCTCTTCACGCCGTTCGTTCCTTTCTGATACAATTACATAATTTTTTATTATATAATACTGTATTACATGTATTATCTTAAAAAATATATGTATCTGAGGAGAAGGAACAGACTGCTTTCAAAGATTCAGGATCCACCTTGTTCTCAAGATTATTTTATTATGATTCTAGCAGACATTTAGTCTAGCTCCATACTTTAATTTATTTATTTTTTGACATAGATTTTACATTGAGCTGATGTCTGTTACATTCCGTTCCATTGGTAGCATTTTGAGTAATAATGGAAAATGAATAAAATTCAAGAGTTGTTTTTATTGAATTGAATTTCTAGTAGGAGTAAGTTAGGTCAGTGTTAGTCACATTCACAAGTTGGCCCACCCTGACTCCACGTGGCACTAGACGGCTTATTTTTGAAATGAAATTGTTTATTTGCTAGAAGCATGGTATGGGGATTACATATTTTGTATTAGAACCCCCAAGTTTAAAACATCTACGGTATCCAATCACGTTATTCCCGTTCGTTTGATGAATATTTGGATGTTTCTTACTACAAGTTACACTGTATTTGGTCCATAAAATCAACGCTAAAACACGGTCCTAACCTAGGACCAAATAATACAAGACCAAAAGTGGCCCTTGAAGTCAGATCATAGTGAGAAACATTGTCTTCATTATGACTGCTAACTTTGTGTGCGTGCGCTTATCGCTGGCTTCTTTTGTAATACATAAAAAAGTGTTTACGTACTAGTGATAATTTGTGCTACAATTACTACGAGAACCTAGTGTTTAGGCCAACTTATTATCAGTTTTTAAACACTATTATACAACTTATTATTTAATATTATAATTAATTTTTTTATTTATTTAAATAAATAAAAAAACATCCAAATATTCATCAAATTAACGAAAAAAATAACAGCAATACGGACCCTGGTCTGAACCTACAATACCAAATGATTGGTTGAATAGTGAAAGTTGAGTGTAATGAGAAAAAATAAATAAATCCAAAATATTCATTTTTTTTAATTTAGGTCAACCAAACATTCTAAATGTAGAATGAAAATGAAAATGAAAAATGTTTATTAACAGTAAAAATATAAGTATAAAGTAACTTATAGTAGTACAATAAATCTCTTAACTTAATCTTTACTGAGATGAGGGTTCAGGACTAGTTAGTAATGGCACCCACACCAGATAAAAATCTGTATCGTGGGTACCTGGTAGAATGACTATTACATCAAAGTTCACCTATACTATAATATTATAAAGAGAAAAGATTTGTTTGTTTGTTTGAAATGAATAGGCTCCGAAACTACTGGACCGATTTGGAAAATTCTTTCACCAATAGAATCCTACATTAACCCTGATGAACATAGGTTATATTTTATCCCGGGAAAGTGAAGTTTTCCTGAGGGATCGCGAGTAACACCGCGGCAGACAGCTAGTAACATATAAGTTTAGAAATATCAAATCAAAACAAGTAATATGGAAAGTTCAATATTCAAGGAGTATTTAACCATGCCATTGCAAATTTTGATCTGATTTGATTCAATTAGTAACAACAATCCATTTTATATTTAAAGTAGTTTTATATCGAAATTGGTACCTACACATAAAATTTACCAGATGCTTTAGATGTTTTAAACTTAGAGGATCTAATACATAACCCAATATCAAGTCTACTGTAGGTCCCAGATTAATAGTCTTCACAGGATCCTATGTGCTCTAGCTTTCTTTTTTTATTTTATTTTTCTTCATTCTCTGGAGCCCTATAAAATCTACTCACAATATTTTAGCTTCTTTGTGATGACAAGCTTAATGTTAAGACTCTGTTTCTGTGAGAGTCTGTCTCAGAGCTAAATTGGGAGGAGAGGCCGGTAAAAAATACTTGGTCAATAGTTGAGAATGGATTTAGAATTCCACAGTAAGGTAGTAACAGCGAAACTATGAAATAACTTATTTTAAACAAATAGTTCAATATATATCTGACAAAGCACCGGTGGCTTACATTATGTTTTTTACCACTCTTTTGATGTGAGCTATTATAGTGTGCTTTATCAAACAGGTTACAATAATCACAGTACCTATTGAAAATCTACTTACGGTTAGCCCATTATTCAAGTAAGTAGAATTCACGTAGTAGCCATTTTTATGTTTCTCTACTTTTCCATTTAGTATTTTTTCTCCGTTTCCACTACATTCTTTAATTTTCGATGTAATTGTTTCATTTTTATCAACACAACCGTTCACAGATACCTCCGCCATTCTTTTGATTATTGAGCGCACAGATTAGGTAGAGATAAATATTGAGCGGACTCTTCGAAGAATGACAATGACTGCAATGATAAGTGACAATTGAAAAGTTTCTGAAGGATCTTTCTGTCAAAGCCTAGGATAAATCCACAGATAACTCTATACTTACTCTGTGGGATAAAGAAAGATCTAGCCTAGTTATAGTTACTCTGTGCCTAGCTCGGACGAAGGTGCCTAGGACCAATGATTCTTGGTCCGAGGATCTAGCTCTAGCACCAAATAAATCTAGCTAGTGACTCTGAGGATCTAGCCAAGAAAATAAAATTGTTTACAACGTTTAAAAACGTTTTCATAAATTAAATTAGTATTATTATTCAATAATAATTTTAAAAACACTCTAATTCATTCGAATCGTTAAATCGGATGCTAATATTATAAGGTTAGTTAAATAATAAATGTTGAACAGTAGTGACATGACTGAGAATTTTTATCTGTGCTATGTTATTTTATTTTAAGGTAATTTCTATCCTCTAGCGGAGCGGCGGCATTCGATCATAAATTTTAAATTTCTACCTCGGACGAACTAGATCGAAGGTTTCTACCGATCCTCGGACGATGATCGAAGTACCGATCCTACCCACAATCCTACCACAGATCATATCCTACCCAAAGAGTAGGTACGATAGTGCCAATCTTGGTCCGAGTACGACGAAGTTACTATCGTACATCCTACCTAATCTGTGCGTACATCCGCTGTCTCCGTCGGCAAAACAGCACGTATTGATTGGCGCTGGAAGAGGTCAGTATTGCGGAGTTGAAAAGTCAGTCAATATTTTTGCAGTTTCTCCATAGAATATTTTATAGACGGTTTTGTTGCTTTAAATGAATATTTATATTTTGTAACTTTGAAAAGCGAAGACAAAGGTGGGTAAGTATTTATTTTTGCGGTTTTACTTAGGTAGGTAGGTAATTACATTTACATTTACCTAGTCCATAATTTGGAACATTGCACCGGTAAAAGCTACCGTCATGCCGCCCCCGCGCTGCAAGCACGGCGCGGCGGGGTCGGCTATGAGTAATACCGTTCGTTCTCGTGCTGAGTGACGTCGTGCAGCCGCAGCCGCGCGCCGCAGTCAGTGCCGGCGAGGAGCCGCGACAGGACCCGCCCCGAACTCGCATCCTCGCACTCGCGCCTCGCCGCACCCTATCGATCACCCTTTCAACTTGATTTATATCATTTTCACGCCAAGAACATGGACGGCGCCGACGATCTACTCGGAGGGCTCGCGAGCGGCGACACGGCGCCGCTCGCGCCCGCGGCCGCGCCCGGCCCCGCGCTCAAGCGCGACCAGGACTCCACCGACGACTTCGAGCACCTCGAGCGCGAGGTGAAGCCCGAGGGCGATTCCCCGCAGCACCCGCGCGTCGCCACGCAGAGCTTCCTGGACATGGAGCGCGACGTGTTCGTGGAGTCGCCGCGCGCGCCCTCGCTCCCCGACAAGATGGACCACATCGCCGACAAGTTCACCGACAGCGAGTCGGACGCGGACACCGCTGGCGAGTCTCCGCTGCACCGGCCCGCGCCCGCCCCGCCCGCGCCCGCGACCGCGCCTCTGGTGGACCTCACGGCCGCCCCGTTGCCGGCTCCGACGCCAGCGCCCGCGGAGAAGGCCGCCCCGGCGCCGACGCCCTCGCCCGCGGTGGCGGCCCCGGAGCCGGCGGCGACCCCCGCGCCGGCCCAGAAGCCCGCCCAACCGGCGCCGCAGCCTCCGGCCCCCAAGGCGCCGGTGTCGGTGGAGCCGGCGCCGACGCGCGCCCCGGTCGTCGCTCACGTCATCGAGGCCGAGGTCATCTTCTGCCAGATGGGACTCGGTAAGTCTGATTCCGATGCAGGTCGCTCTGAATAATATTCTTATTCTGTTAAGAATCATGAATATTATGTTATTTATATTCCTTGAATGCTCATCGTAAGCTCGAGGTCATCGTCGACGTCGTGGATGCGAATGAATGGACGGCTCTTACGTCATGGCTTATTTCTGAATTATCGATGAACACTATACCTTCTGAACAGATAGGTAGGTGACCCTAGAAGGCACCTGCTCAAATCCTAAATTCAGTAGGTACCTACCTAATGAAGAGTTGGAGGTTGCTTAGTAGGTAAAGCTACGAAACAAGTGTTGCCTCGGTTTTTGACGTGCGCTTCTCTTTCGGACCGTGAACAATGGCAGGTGAATCACGCGATACCAGGAAAAAGACAAACTGTTCAATGCGAAAGTTAGATTCGTCGACATCAACCGAAAATCTTTTTGCGAGTCAGTAGGTGCCGGTCGTACACCTACTTAATCTTTTTCTAGATTGAAACTTAGTCATGCCTCATGATGAATCATGATAACACTAAATTATATGAACCTTATTTTAATAGTCGCTTAACAAAGAAAAAAAACCGGACAAGTGCGAGTCGGACTCGCCCACCGACCGAGGGTTCCGTACAAAGGCCTAAATATCTACGTGGGTATCTGTTAGGGTTTTCAGATTTTCTCTGTACTTGTAGTCTAAGACTACTTGCTAAATTAGATAAGATAACGTTTATTTGCAGAAAAGATTTATAGAAATTTCTAGGTCAACGGGAAGTACCGTATTTTTTTTGCGTTAACTTACAAGTTTGATTTTTTCACCACTTAAAGGGCCCGTAGACCTGAGTAGGTATATGATTTTAATTTCAACTCGATACCTCCACGCGTATTAGAGATAAAAGGTCTCGTCTCGACAGACAGACAGCCAACAAAGTGATCCTTTAAGGGTTCCCTTTTTTCCTTTTGAGGTACGGATCCCTAAAAACGTCCGGAAAGGCATGATGTGGGCAGTCAGACTTTCAGTGGAAGGTGGCGAAGCGGCAAGAGCGTTGACCGCCGCGGCAGCACCGCCACCGGCCGCCGCGCCGCGCGTAACGGCACCATCCGCCACCTCAGAATGTACATTAAACCTCCGCAAATCACTTTTCTTCCATTCATTACTCCGAGGAGTAGCCTAAACTAGCCTTTAGGTGATTGTTGAGCCAATAACCAAACTAGGTTCTTATAGGTACTAGTACCTAGACGTACCTAACCTACACACTATGATTAGTTAATTCTAAATAAAGTATCTCGACTTTACAAACAAATAAGTAAAAACTGCGCAGATATCGATTGCACTTCCATGAACCCGTTTTGTGAGTCATCATTACACTATAGGTAGGTACCTACCTACGTATCTACATAATGTGCTCGCAATAACGGTAGGTACCTACGTGCGCCGGCAGGTCTCAAAGGCAACCTCTGAACGAATGAGAGATGTCTTAGCTGGTGTGCTGTGCAAGAGTTGTGCTCATACCGCACACCAAGATAAGATAAAATAGCGAACAGAGAAAAATAAAACAAACGTAACCACAGTTTGTCCTGCCTGCGTGTTCAAGGTTAATAGTGAGCTGTGCTCCGAAATTATTCAGCATTCTTAGAATAATTAGCTTAGTCTACCTCAGCAGAAATAAGATAGTACCTAATTTAGGTAGGTAATTCTTTATTATTTCCCAAAAATATTATTATGTTGAAAATGAAATTGTCAGTCCGCGAAGCATACTCCAGATTCTTTGGTTTAGCCGTCAGTCGGCAGTCCCGCGTGGTGCGGCCGACGCGACGCCACCACCGCTAAAATTAGCAGCAGTGCTAAAGCCGAAGCGCTCACAATCACAAGTGGAGAATCCTCAGCCGAGCGCTCACGTACACTCGCCTGCTTATAATCGCTGATGCAGTGTCGCGGATATCAAATCATTCCGATTTCCTCTGTTTTTAAGTGATCAATTTTGTGTGTTGAACCTTGAACCATGGGAACCGAAAATGGTGACGTCATCACACGTAAGTGTTCGTGGTTTGTATAAATCTATTAAATTAAGACCACTTGCCACTAGGTAAGCGTCAAATTTGCTTTATTTCTTCTCTGTCTCCCGTAATTTTGATGGTGAAAGATGTCTACCAATTTGGTACTGAAATGCAATTGCTTGTCATTGAAGCACACGTTTGGAAGCACTAGCACTAGTATTTACTATAAAGGTACTGTATGCACCTACCTATAGTTGTCATTTTAGTGGAGCAGTCGTACAAAATTAGACAGTGGTCATTAACTCCATGATATCCGGTGTTGGTTCCTCGGGAAAGAAGGATTGTAAAGGAAATTTTGGTAATCGTTGTCTGTTTTATTTCGGCTCAGTTCGTCCGCGTCGACCTCGCCTCGGCGCAGCACGAGTAAGTGCATCGTATTCATATCGACGTAACAGCTCGCTAATAAAAAAATCTACTACTTTATCACTTCGTATTTGGAACGGTCAAAAGTCCCCTGTAGGTACCTCGCTTACAATTTCAACTAGCTATAATGACCAGCATTCCGTACCTCCGAATAAAAATCGGAACCCAAGAGATAGTCTTGCGTGTCGTCCTAAGAAAAGTTGAAATTTTGGTAGGCAGGACGTTACACACACACACAGTAAGTAGGTATCTTGTTGTGTGTTGACCCAATTCCTGTCTCTTCAAAGAGAAAGCCCTTTGTGCTCTTACGACGTCATTTCACGGCTCCCTACTAAGTTCCACTTTGTTTATCCTCGCGGACGTGCAGACATGACAGCAAAAAGACACATTTTGTTGTTGGCTGGAAGCAGTCACTCTGATACAAAATGAAATGATCACTTCGTAATGAATTTTCTTGACCGAGGCTTCAACTCAATGATGCAAGGTCGATGATTATTATCTGCAGATTATGATTTTCTAGAGTAGTAGTACATAAATTGATTTTTTCTTACAAGTATGATGTGAAATGGATTAACTTATATGTCAAATGAGTGAAAATATCTCATACCTAATCGTTAAAATTGGTGATTCATGTAATTTCATAAATAGTGGAAAATCCCAGACTTGTAGCGGTAGAAGGTGGGATCGCTGCGGACGGCTTCCGGCGGTCGATAGCGCGCCCGCCGCCCGTCACCCTGCCCCGTCCCCCGCCCATCCCTCACGCAGACACACCGTCTACTCTCTTCGTGTAGGAATATTATGTACCTTTAAATGGATCAAGTTGTTACTAGCCCCGATGCTTCGAATAACTTGTGAAGAAAATGTGCGTTGGCCACATGGCATGATTTTTTATTAAAATAAAATATGTTTTTGATAGCAATAGCTATAGGTTAAACAGCAAAGCATGACACAATGGACGGTAAGCTGGAAGGGTTGATCGACATGACTCATAGGAAACTCTACTTCCGCTGTCGAGACAACCCCCAAGTCTCGTTTAAACAGGGAGCGAGGGCCGAGGATGCTACGAGCGGATAATTACTTTAGTGGATAAATTGTCAAGTGCCCGGGGGTTTGTCAAGTTGTAATTGTCAACTCAAACTGCACTTAAAACCGAAATCCTAATAGTTAACATAACCATAGATCTCTATTTGAGTTCTATGATAGTAACGTATTTAAACATTTTGTCAAATGTTCAAATATTACCTATATTCCTATCTCAAAAACCCGGCGATGTCCATTTTTTTTTATTTGTTTATCGTAATAAAATGTTTATAGTTTATATAAACAATTTGTAGAAATAGCATTCAGTAAACCACTAAGGTTTATAAAAGAAAAATTCTATTAACGATTATCAAATGTATTTGTGTTATCAAAAGAAGGTCCTATTTACCCACTTTCAAGTTGAATCAGAGTAGGAATTTATGCGGCATTTAGAGTTCAAGGTTTCAAGTTTTAAGCGTTGTTTTTATTTGGATCGTGAACGCTTGATGCCTCAATTGCATGATGGGAAAAAACCTTGGAGATGTGTCAATAGAATATTAGAAGCGATAAGAGATAATGAGTTATCCGTGCAGGTACACAATGGCGTCACCGAGCCACCGTCTGGCAACTCGCGACTTGTATAAATAGCCGACATAACACGCCACACGTCACTCATAAATGATTTATTGAACAACTTAATTGTTCTGATCGTCCTCCCTATCGACGGATCTGTAACCTTTCCTCTTATTCTCGGCACTGCCTCGCCCTATATTTTTGGGGTCAGTGGCATCTGAGAGAGGCCCTATTAGCGATTCAATGAATTTGCAACGGGGTCGCCGACTCGCGATCGATATGAAAGGACAGCTAAATCGGGAAACACTGATCTGCGAGTTCACTCCCGAGTCCCGACATTTGCCTCGATTCCAATCACAATTTTATTCGATCGATAATGCACTACTACTGAGACTACTACGCAGTAGGTATAGGTACTAAAATGGGACAATGTTGGGTCTGAAAATGGGATCGAGTCTTATGTTGAGAAAAAGTAGTAATTACTATGTGCAAATCGAATTCTTTCGTTTTGATACCCACTTTGGAGACCGTAGCTGTACTGCAGGTTATTCGGTACTTAAAAGGCACTGCAAAGGTAGGTTAAGTAATAAATTATGAGCAGAGTGTGCCATTACCATCAACAGGTGAGTCATACTCACCTCCTTTGTCATGCAGCAAGTACTTACATCGCCTGCCTTGTGACCGCGTCTTCGTGTCAGTTTGTTGAATATTAACACTGTTACGTTGTCTTTATTTCATTTTGTAAAAAATCGCCTTGCACAATAAAATCCATATATGGTGGTTAATCTGACCTAGATCACAGAATACAGATAGGAACCTAGATCGTTCGTTATCCCCGTTGACGATTTAGCTGAGTAGGCAGCCAGTGTAGTGGTTCGATTTTCGCTTCAAAAGCCTTCGCTGGACAATGCAGTGAAGAAGGCTTTGAAGCTTGAAATAATTTCCTACTTCAAGCTCTTTTTTGTCTCGGTAATGAAGTACAAATTATCGATCGACCTGTCGTCATTACTGTTGTAGGAACCACTTACGCACGCGCCGTTGATGCTAGTAGTGTTCATTGATATGTAGGTACGATACCTACCGTTTTACCTACGTTTATCATCCTTCAAATGCTAGAATATTATGTAGTATTGTTTGACATTCCTCTGCCTTCATTCATGGCCCTGTTTGAAGTAAGAAGTCCCTTCAGCGTTTTGACGAATCTAGCTTCGTCAGCTTCGTTCAATCTTCTGGAGATATTTAAGATATGAGGACTAAGGTCTCCCGGCTAATTGTTGGCCTGGCTCGGCTGGCTTTCTGATATCGGTCGAGTCGAGAATGAGCAAAAGCATCATCTTGCTCTTGAAAAGATCTCTACTTCTTAATGATCTCAGCTTTACTTATTTGTTGATTAATTGTCTTTGAACCCTCAAACACTCAACTAATTTTTATTTTTGCGGTTTATACTTTAGGTAAACTACTTCTTTCAAACTTGATTATGTTCTGAATGGCAAAGAGAGTGCGATTGGCCCATATGCAGGTCAATGCATCATGCGCGCGACAAATAAGGGCGCGCAGGTGACCTGCGAGCTGCTACTTCCTAGGAATCGACCCCGCCTTTTCAAATATTAGGTAGGTTCTTCCTACGGATGCATCGACTACAACACCTGCCTTTATCTATCTAGGTAGCTATCTACATGTTGATAACGCATGCACTTTGGAAACTAACAAAAACTAACATGCCTAAATGTTTCAACTAAGTATTTGACTGAAATGGGTCGACTATGATACATTATCAACTAGTAGTTTTTCCGGCTTTCATTGGTTTGGTGATGGTTCGGTAGCGGTGCGGTGCCGGTGATGCAGCCAGCATGCCGTTGGGACATGGTAGGTGCGCGGCGCGGGGCTGGTGCGCGAGGGCTCGGCTGCGCATGCGCGGCCCGGGCGCGGGGGGAGGGGCGCGGGGCTGCGCCGTCAGTATCGACGCGAGAGTCCGGCGCGGCGCGCGCTCCGTCAGCCGCTTTAAAACCTCAAGTGCTCCGTGTTACGTAAAGTGTCACCATGGCTGACTCCGGACCCTCCCTCTGCAGCGTACTCGACCCGCGTAAGTGGCCCAGACACCGCGCCGCGCACCGCTCAGCTTCGCCCGCTTCCCTCTCTCTGTCGCGACTAACCCGCTAACGCGCAGCCTTCTATTCCAGATGCCTGGTTCGACCCGCAGAGGCTGCACCCTGAAGGTGAGTATTCGTCGTGAGCCAAGCGGTAAAATGGCTCGGTGGCGCGCCGCCAACGGCCCGGGCGCGCTCCCTGCCTGGCCGACAGGCGGCGGACGCCCCGCGCTGGGCCCTGACCCATTGACTCCTTCTTACCACCTGTTCCATGCATGATCAAAGCCTATGATGGATCAGCAGTAGTGGTTTCTCATGTGTTTTAGATAGTATAAGTGCATGCTAGTCCAACCGTTGAAGTCGCGCGCGCCAACTCGCGATAAAATCGCATAATTTATCGCAGTGTCTGCCGCCAGGTTTGACATGACAATAATAACTTACAAGTCAAGGGAGTTCTTTAGTTGATCCCAGTGGCTATGAAAGTAGAGCAAACTGAACCTAGGGCCCTCAAAGAAACGAATATGATCGGGTTGAATGAGAATCGTTAGGAGTCCTTGTAAACTTAGCCTGAATCAGAGCCGTCTTGAATTCCTGTAATGGATACGCCGTCTTTTACTAGAATGATCACAACCTTTTTTTCATCCTTGAATGCGTACTTACCGGTCATAAACCGTATGAGGTAGAAATACCTCTGCAATGCGTAGCCAGTTAATGTGTATCGTCACGACAACAAGACGAATAGTAGGATTAATTTAGATCTGTGTCTATTGTAGATTCGTAAGTCGGCATCGTTCGCCGACCGACGACGTTGCGTAGTCGTCCGCGTGCTTAGACGTAGCTTCATTAATATTTTGCCTGTAATTATGTTGATCAGTCGCACGCATGCGCGATGATGTTCCGGGTACTAAAGTCACAACAACCTGATACTTCACCGTCGTGCCTCACTCGTACTGTCAAATGAGACTTGGTACTTGGTAGTACTTTTGCTGTAGGTATGTAGGTTGGAACACATGTACCACACATGTTTGCTTCAGGCATTTTGAAAGGAGCTGTCCTATCCCGAGCGTTCAGATGGTCCGAGACTGAGATTCCTGCATGTGTTGCTCGTTTTACAATCCTTGTCGAAAACGACATTGATCGACTACCGAGCGCTCCGTGACTCAGCGCGCTCCTTGCACCTAGTCGTCCTAATTCAATTAGAGCCCGTCGGTCGTCGTCGTTCTTCTAACTTTGTTGGGAATATCATTTTGATGACAGCCAGCATACAAAACCAGCAGTATTGCGGTCGTGAACGTAACGGAACGGTTGGTTCGTCTCGGTTTCCTTGTCGTCTGCGTAACCTGATCGAGGTGCGGAGGCCACTCGCATGCATCCTTTACGTACTTGTATAACAATTCATACTTCACGCACACACTCATCAAGCCATCACACGATGCCGCTCTTGACTCTTAACAATTAGATTGTTTCTTTGAACGAGGGTTCATTACCTAAGCTAGGTTGGTCATTATTTTCTGCTTATGCTAGCTATTTTCAGACTCAAATATATCATGGTATCCTTGATTCGTATTAGTGGTTAGCTAATTGTGCTGGTTTCAGGCAGGTATTAGTATCATACTTAGCATGTTCATTATGACTTAATAGATTTCGAAATAGGTACAAAAAATAACAAAAGAAGAGACTTAAATTTACATTCTCACCAGTTCTAAAAATGGAACTGAAAGACATCCCTAGAATAGCCATCATTGTTGCAATCCTTGGGATGCATTTTAGAGAATCGTTACATTAATGGAATGATTGATGAAGATTGGGTAAAGGGCGATACAGACAAGATCTTAAGATTATCTTAAGATAAAATGTTATAGTTTCTTCACCGTCTGTCTGTATCGCCTTTAAATAGCACAAAGATAAAGAACTGTATAGTTTTTAAAAGTCAGTCACTCGAGCTCGAGGCAAAAAGATGAATAAATGATATTAATTTGACGTATCAACTCTCCACAGCAGAGTAAGCTCTAATTGTGCAGAACGGCTCAAGAGAGTGAAAACGAGCGCATTTGCATCCCGCGGGCACGTGCGTGCACGCACCGCGCATTCCGAACACACTACTATTTCCCAATGTTCTCAGTCTCACGATATTCCTGAGAATTCTGACTACATCTTTGGAATAAACCGATAGACGATAACAGACAGGTGTGACCAGTGAGATAACAGTCTTATTTATTAATCATCTACAGTTCTAATTCTAACATCTTAAACTATTTGAGAAATTTAAAGCTCCTTTCAAAATAAGTCAAATGTTTGCTATACGAGTAGGTAAACTTCAACTGTTGATTATTAGATTAGTGATCTAGCAACGAAGCCAAGAAACTATTTGTTGCAGAAACGTTACGCTGTTTCTTATCGCAGTTATCAGTTACCAAAACTGCTTTTTAAGCGTTACGTACGATGTGGTTACGAAGCAAAAATATTCCTACTATCCTAAATATAGGTATAAGATACTAGATGATGCTGTGTGAAATGTTCAGCATTCATTATTTATCTATTTAACTTACTAATATTTCTAAAGATTCCGAGTTCCTCTGCAAGAAACCTTATATCCTATACAACATGGAGAAACCCTTAAATAAGTATAAGTAGTAAGTAATATTTGTGGTGGCTTCATTGTCGATTGGATAGCCTAAATGAAAGTTTTGTTGTCTGTTTCATTTTTAGGGATATACATATTTCTTCGGGAGTAGGTATAGTATAGAGAGTGGGTTGTATTGGTGGAGAGTGCCAAGTCGGGCAGTGGCGCCGGCACGCCACTTGTCCAGCACGCTACTGCCGCTGTAACAGTAGGCTCGGAACTTGGGAA
The DNA here is from genome assembly GCA_963565295.1 of Epirrhoe alternata. NCBI lineage: Eukaryota > Metazoa > Arthropoda > Insecta > Lepidoptera > Geometridae > Epirrhoe > Epirrhoe alternata. The sequence continues at coordinate 222,191 of OY751384.1, forward strand.
GCTGACGTTATTTTTACCGCGGGTGACGTCGCCGACCGCGACCTCACTATTCTCACATTCCCATTATATTTCTGTATCAATTCGTGATTTAATCTGCACTTTGAAATTTTGACGTTTAATTGATCTGTTAATTTATCTCAGTTCAAGACAGTCTTCTAACTTGTACAATTGTTTGATTACCTGCTGTTGATGCATCTTGTCAAATCTATTGATCGAATAAACTTGCAGCGTACATCAAGTCTGGTGTATAATTTCAATCAAATGCATTTCCGTAGTAGCCCCTCCCCTAGGTTCATCCGTACGGTTGGTTTATTCCACACGTATACCTAGAGTAGAGGCAGGACATAATCATAAAATATATCCCACTGATAATACTCGTATCTTTACTGTCGCCGTCTGTGCTGCTCGGCGCATTCAGCGGGTATCTTCTATCTACCAGCCTTATAGTATCTTCGTCGTCGTTTCGATAACGACAGCTGCGAGATCTAAGTCGCCTTTATATTTGATAACACTAATACCTACTCGTGCTGGTTGCTCTCTATAGGAACTCTAGTCTCGGTGTAGTTTGTTTAGTAGTAAGGTGGAGTCTTTCTGATTTTAGTAATTTCAGATTGCATTTACCTGCATACAGTTCAGATTTATTTTACCTTATCAAGTACCTGTTTTCAATCCGGCGTTATCAGGTTCATCCCGCTTGCCTTTGTCTGTTGTTTTTGTTCTTATTGTTATTTTGTTTTTGTCCCAGTCACTGTTTCAGTGACGTCCCCATCGGCCAACTGGTCGACCTTGTATCCTGTTTTCTTCTCTCAGCAACCAGTCAGATACTCTCTATGGAGGTACATATTTATAGTACCTACGCACTAATTTCGCTTTGTCTTTTCATTTAGTTGGTCTCTTTGCGTTGACATTCAATAAATTTAGTGGTCCTTATTTTTTTTTTTCAATATGTTTGTTGGGTCTTTCTCTGGTCCCATCTATTGTAGGTTCCATCTATCTAGGTTTGGATGAAATTTTAGCACGAATGTAGTTCAGCCTTGAGTAAAAGCACCGTTTCTATTCTAGCATCTAAATTCACTGTTCTCTTACTACCAGTCCTACCACAATGACGTGATTTAATACAAATTAATTGTTCCTTATCAGAGAGAAGAGAAGTGATGTCACTATTATTCACAGCGGCCTTGACAAGTATTTCCACAATACCTAGGTACCGTCTGAGGCACACAATATAGCACCTATGTGGTACATGGTAAGGTAACTAAAGACCATTATTCTTTGTTATGTTAGCTAATTAATTTTCATCGTGCGTAACAATTCTTCTTAATTATGTCATTTGGCTATAATAGAGGCGAAATCTATTTCTGCCGTTCGTCGTTCGATAAGACAGTGATTATGGCATTGACCGCTCGCCCCGCGACTGCACTCATGCCAATTTTTTGTCGTGGTGCACCTGTACGCGCCGCAGTTGTAAGAGAAGTAGCTGTTGTAGATTCGACGTTGCGGCTTACGAACTTTGGACCTTCAGGTTTTGTTATATTAATTAACAGTTAGCCAAACTGTAGGTAGTAGGGACCACTGTTGAACACACAGGTAATTATTATGTTAACTCGAATCAATACAGTCATGTTAGCGCCGTTAGCGGTGTTGTGTGTGTACCTAATGAAAATGAGACTGTCTGACTCGCACTAGGTACAGAACTCATTGGTATTTAAATACGTCGTAAACATTGGCGGGGAACGTAGGACAAGGTCGTTCACGCAAGTTGATGCACCTAAAAGGGCCACAAGTATGTAGCTAGGTATAATAATAACATACTAGGTAATAATGAGAAAAGCTGAAATGACATTAGGTGGTATGGTAACAGGGGTTAATTAGTATTGATAGACCGACTTGATTAAGGTGTTTCATGAATACAATGCTATTATACCTACGAAGCTAGTTTAAACTCTAGTTCGGGCAGATAGTTTGGAACTAACTTCACACCCTAAAAGTAATTTTGTCCTAGCGAAGTAGCGAAGAGCGAGATCATCTACGTGGTGCGTGTTGTAATATTTCATGTCAACTGTCAGTGTCATGTGTGCGTGAGGTGGCGGTGACCATGCTTTCTTTCACTTTAGGATAAATTACTTATACTACTATTGAACAAAAACTCATCGATGTAGCTGGCGTTCTCTATAAGTAAAGCCGATATTTCTCTATAATGGTGTGTTTAGATAATATGATTGTTCCTTAGAGGTATTACCAATAAGTTTAAATTAAGTCTCTATAAAAAGACCGTATGAAACTACGTAAACACAAAGAATATTCGCTTTCTTACAAATGTATGTAGGTGTAGTAGGTAAAGTACCTAGACCTATAGCTTCATAATTTTATTCTCACAGATCTTAAAGTCTATTGTCTTAGCGTTTTTGTAGAAACCAGTGTATTGTTCAGTTCGTTGTTATACAATTATCCCACAATTAAAATAACTGCACTTATTCAGGCATCCAGTAGTTCACCCTATGTCATTGACCTTGCTGAAGTGCAACTCAGATGGAGATGAGTCACTTCTGACGATTGAAGTATTTCGTCCATCAACGGTCATACTCATGATCCAGATTGCTTTTCAGAGATAACACATAATGCATTTCATTCGGTTGAGATATTGCTATTTTAGATAGACCGAAGTTGAATAGGTATCTACCTGCCTACTTGTCTAATTAACTTGCTTATTAGGTACCTTATCAATGTTGCTTAGGTTGGTTATTATCGTTGGGTTTGCGGTCGTTGTGATTGCGTTATCGAAGAACTACCAAGTTCAATGCCTCTAGTAGGCTCGTTTGCGGTCATTCTGTGTTTTATCACTTTTAAGTGCGAATCAGGTCTTTTGCAATTGGTTTCAATTAGTATTTTTCATAGAAACCTACTACATGTTGGCTTTTGTGTTGAATCTCTGCCTATCCCTTGACAAAAGATCAATTCCAATTGACTCTCATTCGTCTTTAGTTTGCTGACATTGGGGAGATAACCCCCGACCTCCAACAAGGTTGCAGTAGATAATCTAGTCTGCGTTTGTACGTTGCGATGGTGTCAGCAGTGGGTCAGATGACGTGTGTAGAAAGGTGGGCCGCGTGGCGAGTCGAGTGGCGCCGCTCGCTCACTCCGTCACCATGGCCCGACCCAAGCAGTCGCCGCGACACGCTGCGCAGTACGAGAACCTCCCGCCCCGTGGACCAGGTATTCCCCACATTCCGACGGAAACCACTCTATCCCACGTTCAGTGAACCCAGCGAACCTGCAGGACGACCGCTCGTGTTATTCTCAGTGCGCTTTCATTCATGTGTACGCAATGTAGTGGAGAAGTTTTGTCTACGTCCATTAAGGGAAATTGACATTTTATGTGTTATTTGTTTGTTTCGTCACTTAAACTGGGACTAAAAGTATGTTTTTTATCTTATCTTATTAGAATTAAAACGTTATGTCCACGTAGAATTGTTGGTGCGAGTGACACAATTGTTCTAATGTAGCAGCTGTTGTGTTCGATCGTTAGGATTTTGGTTTTCATCCGTAAAATGATAACTTTAGTACATAATACTTAAAAGCAGAACTATAGCGGAGGCTTTAGCGGTAAACGTTCCATTCGATCCAGTCTAGTTGTTATGCTGGCTGCGTGTGTCGGGTTACGAGGCAGGCGGGCGCGGGCGGGGGCGGCTAGTGTACTGAACTCTTCGATTTTGGGCAACCAACGCGACATTTGGGTGATATCATCCTCTCGACAGAAAACAAGTTTCGTTGTTTACCACAATCTTGGTTGGTACTTTCTCTAAGAGATAAAATGAATAATAAAAGTCATCCGTGCGTAATATTCTTTTAACTTACCTATCTCTTCTGAATTATAAAATTAGTCATCATTAACATCACATTTGAAAAAAATTGATTACCGTAGGTATAATTACTATTTAAACTGAATTTTTTTTTCTTCTAAAAAATTGATAGTTTAAATTGAAAAAAACTTTGTTTTTAAGGTATTCCAGCCATCCATGTTATTAATATATATATAGGTACCTAGACCGACTACCTATGCCAGTTTCAAAATCATCACAACTGCTCCTTTTATGTAAATAGGGGTAGGTAGTGGGTAGCACATAAAGGCCTCCAAGGGTGTTTAATCTCTTGAAATTCGCTTCAATATATTTTCAGGGCCATTCGGTAAATATCTCTATACAATGTTACTTTTCTAATCAATATACCTACCTAAGTAATCTCATTAGTTGGGATGGCTCGTCAAATATTAGTGTTCAAATAAACTATTTATCTTTACCGCAGTGCTGCTGCTCAGATCTTTCTGTTATCAGTAGGTATACCTAATTGTATTCATTTAAATTAAAAGAAATCACATTCAATTTATTTATAAACAGTCAAACTTTTCATAAACAACTGAAAAGCAAGTGTACAGTTTGAGAATGAAAATAATGTGATGAGGTAGAGCTAGCAGTGTTGTAGAAGATGTTATGTTGTGTTGCAGTGGAGTCGCTGATCTACTGGCGGGTAGCGGCGCGGTCGGGCGCGGCGCTGGGCGCGGGGCTAGCGCTGCTGGTGGCGCTGGCGTGCTGCTCCGTGGTGTCGGTGCTGGCCTACGTGTCGCTGCTGGCGCTCTCCGCCGCCGTCGCCTTCCGCATCTACAAGAATATCCTCCAGGCGGTGCAGAAGACCAATGATGGTCATCCATTCAAGTGAGCATCAACTATATCCAATCAATCCGCTTACTTCCTTAGTAGGTATTCAAATCTATGGAACTAATTTTGTAAGATCTTGACAGATCTAAGACAACTTTCGAACTTAGCAGTTATTCCAATTAAGTAAAAATCTAAATCATTATCTAATGCATTGGGCTAATGCATAATCAAAAAAATAAACGAAATGCATATTTAAAAGAGTTCAAAAAATATGTTTTGATTATTAATTTAGTCTAAGTATTAGACTAATAACATTATCTTAAAAACTATTAGATATAATTGGTTACCCTACTCTGAATAGGTCGAAATCTTCAATTGTTACCGGTAGTCCACCGGTAGTGTCTAATACGTAATACACTTGCATTTAAGTATTTAAAATGATCATTCCCAAACAAAGAAAAAAGTAGGCTTTCTCAATTTTTGAGATGAGAAAACTGCTCACCGACACCGGGTTATTTGTCAAGTTTAGAACCGTTCAAGTTTTCACTTCTGCCGGCACTCCTGGAGTGCCACTGTTTTTTATTAAGTATTGTGCTTACATACCTACATCAAATTAACTTAATCTGTCAGCACCTGTGTTTACATAATGCGTGGTGTATTTGAGAACTCTGTATCGTCAGTCGTCACCCCATTAGAACACAGGAGCTTACTGTTCTAACTCGTAAAGAATCGCTTTGTTAATAAATACCATTTGATTGTTGGTATTTCATTACAATGATAAGAGTGAGGCACTTGGACGATCTCGTGCTTGGAGATGTAAATACGGCTCATGTGACGTTTCATTCATTAATGAAACGTGTGTCAATGCTTTATGCATACTCGAGGTCTCTCGAGCGAGATCTCGCTTTCTAATGCCTGAGGCCTGTTCGTGATCGCTGATCCCCTCGGTGATCCACTCATAATTACTTAGGTACCTATTTACCTTTTATAATAGTGAGCCCAAAATAGGATTTATTAAACTATTCAACTCAGGGAAATTATAAAAAAATTCACACGTGAAATATGCCTTGCTTTTAGGTTACCACTGGCATCGCAAAAAAAGGGGTAAATTAACCCTAGTGAGCCTATAGAAAGATAAAAGACAGAAAATACTTTATTGCACACCACATAATAAAAATAAACAAGAATGGAAAACTAAACAAAAAACACAATGACATACAATCGGCGGTCTTATCGCTAAATAGCGATCTCTACCAGATATAGGTTTGATTAGGTAGGTATGCAAGCTAAAAATGGAATGTGTTTTAAAAATTACCTAGATATTTTGGTATTAAAGATGGAGAAGTTGTTGAGTTATCTTTTATAATCTGTACGCTTGTGGGATCACCAAAGGGTCGTGTTTGTGACGTGCGTGCTACCTCTGAGCCGGGTGTGGTGTGGTGTTGCAGATGGCTGCTGGAGCAGGACATCAGCGTGCCGGCGGAGCGCGCGCAGTCGCTGGCGGCCGCCGCCACCGCGCATCTCAACGCTGCAGCCAACGAGCTGCGCAGGTACCATACATTACAGCTCCTTCTACTACCTACCCTACCTACAATAACGCCTACCTATATTTAAGACATTGTAACTAACATGAAGCAATAAACAAATTGAATTGAATTGAATTGAATTGAATACATAACCTCTTTGACCTACTAACACTACACTACATAATGTATCCACTAAACACCATTCAAACTTGCTCTGTTCGTCATTCATTGAATTTGACCATTTCTGACAGATTCGGTCAAGTTTAGAGATGTAAGGATTGTAGTTTAAAATCTCAAAGTCAAATTAGTTTAAAATACAATTCATGTGTGTGTACTGTGTACAATAGGTCTTGTTTAAAGTGACAAGCCGCCATGTTTTCTTAACCAAATTCTCGGGACTGACTGACTGACATGTTATTAAGAATTTTTAAATATTAAAACTTTAATTCTGCCAATGTCAGGCAGAATTATACTGATAATACAGTTAGTTGCCATGTAATAAAAGAAAAAGAAGAAAATCAAAGTGTAGTTAGCTAAATATGAAAAATGATTCAGTTATGAATAAGAGATATCTTAGAGAAACAGAGAAGTCGCAAGTGCCTTATCAGAGCAGCCATTCCAATCCAACGGCATAAAAATTCCACAGGAGTTGCTACTAACTCGGAGAAATTGTTGGTGCCTAAATTACTAGCACAGAGTTAACCAAGTGTTCTAGCTGATGTTTAATTGTGTGTGTGTGTGTGTTCCAGGTTATTCCTGGTGGAGGACCTGGTGGACTCGCTGAAGTTCGGCGTGCTTCTGTGGTGCCTCACGTACGTCGGCGCCTGCTTCAACGGCATTACGCTTATTATCCTTGGTAAGTACGATAACAAAATCAATTGATGACATTAACATTACCATAGTAGCCTTACAACAGGATCTCTGTGTTGTATATATCAGAAACGATGAGTACCATGGTACCTACTCGGCTCATCATCATTGGCCTGCCCTTATCTCGGCTCTGGCTCGGAATATCCAAATTGATACTCCTGCGAGAATCGAACTCGCACCCCTTTTATTTGAACAGTTGCAGTTAGCTGGTCTTGCTGCAGTGTCAAATGATTTCACCTTTATCTACTGCTTTTTGGATTTTTTTTTAAACATTCACCAGACTAGTACGTAAACAGGGTCACGACTGTATCCCCAAGGCGTGGACAATCTCTCAGATCTTTTATGTATTCCAGATCCTTTGAAGATGTCTAAGGGGTAATCAGAGGCATGTCCAAATACATATTTCATACATGCCCACCTTGCAGAAGTTAGTGTTCCATACGTGGCAAGTCCATCGCCACCATTTGCAATAGGGTCTTGGGTAGACTTAGCTTACACATAAGATAGTAAGTTACCTGCCTACAAAGAGGTTGCTAATAAGAAAGGTATCGGCCCCTACTTACCAGGTACAATGTTGTGTTGCAGGCTGGATAGCGCTGTTCACGCTGCCGAAGGCGTACGAGATGAACAAGGCGCAGGTGGACGCGAACCTGGAGCTGGCGCGCGGCAAGATCAACGAGATCTCCGCCAAGTGAGTCCCACCCAACACTAGTCTACACTGCCTATTGTCCAAACTATCATTACCATATCACAATTTATTGTTCCCATCTCTCGATGCTCTGTATCTTCCTAGAGGGACCTCTGGGAGATACTCCTAGGGGGGCAGTTGGGAATAATAAGTTTGGTCTACCTCTCCGTTGCCAAAGGGAAATAAAATACTGATGGACTTTCCACGCAGCATCATGTAGCCCCATAGTAAGCAGAGCTTGTGTTACGGGATACCTACTACATGACTGATAAATATACTAGGTACTTAAATACTTTTTGTTTGTAAATACATACTAATAAATACCCAGACAAGAGACAAATACGACAATTTGACAATTAGAAAATTAACAAATAGAAAATTTGACCAGCGGCGGGGATCGAACCCGCAACCTGCGTCGCAAGCGGACGGTCTTCGCCTACTGCGCTACAGACAAAGATCGTCAAAATGGAAGTCAAAGTCAAAAAGCATTTATTCAGGAGGCCCGCAGGGATCACTTAGATAGAAACTTATCCTCCCTCCCAATTGCGAAAATGTTTATAGATTATACTTTAATTCTCAACCGTCCCTCTAGAGGGCAGAACAAGGTGACAGATAGAAAAAAAACCGTTATGTCATTAAATAACATTTAAAAAGTTAGAAGTTTCTATGGTTAATTTGTCAGACTACCCCACCACCATATTATTTTATTGCTTAGTTTACCTACCTACCTATTTTATGCTATGTTGTTTTTCTAACATGAAAGCTGAAATGATTTTGTTTGTGACAGGGTGCGGGCGGCGGTGCCCATCGGACGCAAGGCGGAGAGCGAGAAGGACAAGTAGAGGGAGCGAGCGAGAGGGCAGAGGGGGGCGGGGAGGGGGAGAGGCGCGGCACGCGGCGAGCGCCGCACTGCGAGCGACACACTTTTATTAGCGCCGAGTACTTCACTGTTTGTTATATTTATTATTATTCTACTATTAAAGATAACTACTTTACGTGTAAAGCTTTATGAGACGAGTCATGCGGAGATTATTGTATTTGCTTTTTGAAATTTTAAATTAAAACAACAATCGACTGAGTGACTTTTATTTCGTAACACCGGTAACACCTACCAAATAGCCTACTGTACGTACACGGTACACGTACTAACATAAATAATGAATGATGGGTCATCAGCATCACTGGTATTCACAGAGAACTCGACCTGTGTTGGTATTTTGCAAAAAAATGTTACTCGGCAACGTACGTCGATTAAGTAGGTAAATAAAGTTTCACAAATCTGAACAACATCCCTAAGAGGGGCCTTATTTTCAGCTATTGTACCTACCTACACAATGACCTACATAAATTGCGATTCTAAAATAAAATTTTATTCTAAAAAGTTGCTTATATGGTAGGGTAATGTGATGATGATGGTCCTAAAATAAAGGCTGATTTTAGGCATTAGAGGCAAAAACTCATTGGTGCTCGACTGGGATTGAACTCACGATCCTACGCTCGGAAGGCGGGGCCCGCTACCACTAGACTACCAGTGCTCTGTCGAATGGCTAAAAGAATCTGAGCCCGACCCATCATGAGCATCAGCTGACTGTCAGTTGCCAATGACAGCTAACAACAAAATCAGAATCGGAGGAATAGTCGGTCATAATAATGTCAGTTCTTATGTCAGTCATAAATACCTATTTATTCAGTCAATCCGTGCGTAGCGCAGGAACTCAGGAAGGCGTTATCACGGCACACTATATAATTTATCTTTCCTATCTCGAGGTCGTGTCTCATTGAATAAAGTGATAATTTACAACAGCGATTGTTTCTATACCCAGAATATGCTGACCCACTGTTGACAATATTATGAGGTTCACACCATAGAGGTGATGTAAGTTGGAAAAAAGTTCTTTCAACTTATATGAACCACCAATTTACTTGCTATAAGTCGAAAGGAGAAATCATTGACTCTGTTCGTGAAAACCAGACTGTACCTAATGGATGATTTTCCTAGGTAAATATTAAACCCTATTTTAAAAATTTCTTATCTACTAGCACATCACATACCATCTCAGCACACCAAGCATGACATTCATCCACATGTTAGACACAACCAATAATTAGATTCACATAGCAAGTCAAAACTAATTGTTCTTACTATGTTCTCAATAAACAAGCCAACGGCCGGTGTCTCGAATGCAAATCATCTTCAAATTTAACATCATCTGGTCAAATCTGGCATTCAACCAGTGATCCAAGTTTAATCAGTTTTTCAATTTGTAAAGCGTTTGAGAAACCGGCTGTATGTTGTAAGTAATAGGTACATAATGTGCTGGCTGTAGTTTGACTCGCCTTAGGGACATGTAATTTTTTTTTTTTTTTATTATTTATTTATAGGCTTACTTTTTTCCCATGGCCATGAACTAAAAGGGCTTTTCATGGCAACCATTATTGCAGCTAAATTCTCATTTTATCAGACAAGTCTTAACCGATAAGAGATTTTTTATCTACATACATTCTATAGAAAACTAAGGCCTGTAAAAATGTCCACAAAAATCTAGTTTGATTGTAGATAGTACTCTTTATAGGTCACATTTACTTTAGATTTTGTCAGAGCAGCGCCATCTGTTAACAATTCTTGAAACATTGTCTTGAAATGTCCCAATTTTAAAAGGTTCAGCCTTGGAACACAAAACCTAAACTGTATGCAAAAATAAAATATTTATTGTGCAATGTGACTGTCGGACGAAGCTGGCGACCGCAAGTCTTGGAAAATGATGGGGGAGACCTTTGCCCAGCAGTGGGACAGCATAAGTTAGAAAAAAAAAATGTGACTGAGTGGTCACACACAAGTATAACTAACTAGTGGTGTTTAGTGACTTGTGTCTTTAGCATGATGGGGATGATCATAATCAAATCACAAATCATAGCTTTATCAAATAATTAAAATTCTTTGACTTTTTTAAATAAATTAAATTACTTATCTTATTCTAAATAGTTCTAATTTAATACATTTTAGAGCATGTAAGTACCTACTAATACTAGTAAAAGTAGATAACAATTAGTTAAAAGTAGTTTTAATTTAATTTAGTGCACTCGATCACTAACTTCCATTATTATTATCTAACATGCTAGGTACTCCTTTACCTGATCGCACAATTGTCCGCGCCGTACGCGCCGCAGTCATTTTTCTATACAAAAAAATGCTGATGACGTCAGAAAATGCGGCTCGATTCTGACATCAGCAGCATTTTCTCTATTATTGACAGTTCGGCGCGTTCGGCTCGGCTGGACTGTGCGACCACCCTTAATATTATAAACTGTACTTCACTACAGGATGAATTTATTCAAAGATAGGTCATTCTCAAAGATATGATCATGATTCTTATAAAATTTGTGTTTTTTGATTATAATAAAACATGTAATGTAAATATGATTATGCAACATGTGGAACCTTGATAAATTATTCACTCTGTATACTTAAAGTACCTAATTACTTGCAGTTTCATAAAAGTCATCCAACCATACGTTGGCAGCTTCAATGGTTTAGTTAGTTGCCCCAAATATTTTTTATTTGAGTAGCTGTCAGTCTTATCAGTTTTTGTTGACTTTTTCAGTGTTCTGTAATATTGCCTTATTTGCTGTAGCTTTGTGGTTTCAGGTTAAACAACCACCACTCTTCTGTTCCATCAGAAGATACAAATTTATGCACAACTGGTAGGTACCTTATCACTTACTATGCTTAGTCATTCATGGCTGTTCATTTATTTATTACCATTTCAATTTTTCATGTGTGTGAGAAAATCATTTATGGTGCAATTTGGGGTCCATATCCCATAATGTATGCCCTGGAGTCGCATGGACACTTAAATCCTACCATCATGGAACTCGGGAGTTGGGTCCCTTGGATTCATTAGATATCCTTGTTCTGCTTAAAATATGTTTAATTTGTTGATTGAAACGCTTTGCAACTTGGTATTCACATACTTTAAGGAAGTAGCTCGCGTAAACAATGCGCGATATTTCCTGTATCACTGCCAATTCTCCAAAGTACACAATATCGTGTGACTGCACAAATGCTATGAATACATACATTCATAGCATTTGTGCTGTTTCCAAACCTTGCTACATCTGTATTCTGTGCTGCAACTAGATAAAAGCTAGAAGCAGCCTTTTCATTATTGATGCCGATGCCTACGCACACTGTTTTTTTGGGGTTTGGGTGTCTACTACTGGTAGGTACCTACCTACTTAGAGGTACGAGCGATCTTGTCCCTATCCAAGTAAAACATGACAATTCATTTGAAAAAGAGCTTGGCGCAGTAATGCCGCCATGCGCTACCCATGTTGGCCGCGGCCTCATAAACTTTTTGAATTAATGAAGTAAAACAGACAAAGAAACTTAGTTTCCTGAGATAAGGGACGTTACTCAGTAAGCAAAAGTACTTACGTTATCTATTACTCAAATAAAAGGGTCCATTGCACCTGACGACTGAAAACACCGCCACGGCCCTATAGAGAATTAGGTTGGGCATTAGGTTAATAATATCCCAGATAATATAATACTAGTACCTTATATTTTCTTGTTACATAAGTATCTACAGGATATCAGGGAGCTCTGGCTGAGATAAACGTTAAGCTCCGTAAAACCGTGGAGCGTTTATCGGTCGACCTCGGCTCTTCCATTCGTTAGTTCGTCTCAAACTATTCTTAATCTTGTAGATACCTCTTATAAAAAAAAATACCGAATACGAGTAGCTTGCGAATTGTTTAGATGCAGAAATAAACCGGTTTAATTCTTCGCCTAATATTCCGTGCTTAACGGATTTTCTGGTTTTACAAAATTAGTAATGACTAATCTTTGCTACGTGGAATTCATAATGTGCAGCCGATGAATTAATAGTAAAAGCAAAAGAACATTGAGCATAGTCGACCAGTTATGGTCGTTCTCCTCGCGCTGTACAAGTAGTTGTTTATTTTGTGATACCAATAATTTGGCGGGCAGCGTCTGCCGCCTGCTCCGCGGGCACTTAGACGCTGACTGAGGGCCGGGCCGCGCGCATCTCATCTCGTGGCACAACTTGCTTCACTTGTGGAATTTATCTCGCCCATCTCAGAATGTAAATATAAAATTTAGTTTTTACTACACCTGCTGGAAAAAGCTTTAAACTTCATGCAAATCTAACGTAATTTTTTACCCGGCAATGGTTGCGGGTCATAGTGTCTTGATTTTTTCCCTCTGCCGCAGTCCAAGTAGGTACCTACCTACATGGATTCTATATAAAAAATAAATAAAATGTGAAAAATATTATGTTTTTTTACAAAAACTATTTGATTAGATTGTACAAAACCTGTTCATAAAACTTGCTCTACAATGCCCTTATTTTCTCGCAGTATGTATGTGTAAAATTAGGTATTGTAATTGTTAGCTAAATACCTTACCTACCAACAATAGGTAAGCTTAGGTACGTACCTAAGCTTACCTATTACTTAAGACGAATGTGAGTGCCTACTCAAACCTATTAAGGTTTTCAGGCACAATATTATGCTAAATATGTAGTTATTCAAGTAAATAAATAAATAAATTAAGCTATGCTTAGTTTGGGGCTAGATGCTGCTGTGTGAAATTGTCCAGCATTATTTATTTTATTTATTCAACTCGGGGATAAAGCTGTATATTACTCTTGGGCGCGCTTGAATCCCTCGCTGCTTTAGGACTCTGGACAGAACTGCCTCGTTTCACTTTGCAGTTAACTCTAGAATCCTTCGAAGTGCTAGGGATTTAATATGGCGCCAAAAATTCAAGTAAAGCAATTGGCCAGTTTAATAGGTATAAATCTGGTTTCCATGTGCAAAGCGACCATTTTACTAACTAAAACATGTTGATTTGCGTCATAAAATCTTTATGAGATAAACTTGTGAATAACTAACTAATATATTTTATTTTCATTTAACAAATAAAAATTGTATGAAAGAACAAAAACGACGTTAAGCAGAACTCACAAGATATGTATATTTTATTGCTTATTGCTTTAGAGTCGTGGCCTCCACGCCCGTTCTGCTATTATATTATTTAGTTTGCCAACGTACACTTGTACTTACTATCCTGGCGCATCGACCCTAATGTTGGTCCTAGAATCTGAAGTGACCGAAGGTCTGGGACGGCCGACTGGCACCCCATGAAAAGCCCGTCCAGCTGCACGATCCTCTCCCATACGCAACACATGACCGAGCCAGCGTATTCTATGTACTTTAATTTCGCCGATTATATGTATTAGACTCCTTACTCGCCAGGTACCATCTTCGCATAGTTTGCCATACCATACCAACACATTTACCTACAAAAGTATTTAATCAGTTGCGTATTTAAATTAGGTAAGTAGGTACTCAAGTTCGAGGATTTAAGTAATATAAAATTTATCAGCTTCAGCTGTTTAATATTTTTTATCGGGCCTTATCCTCGGAACGGAAAATACCGGAATCCATAACATTTCAACTCTTATGAACGAATTTGGTGTTTCAATCACGCCTCAACAGAAATAATAAGTTCTTACGAATTACCTACGATGTTTTTAAATTATTTCTTGACTCGCTCTTCTTGTGAGTTTTTTCTAGTAAAAAACATCCAAGTAATTGTAGCCGTCTGTTATCTCTCAGAATCATAGTCCTATCGCGATTAGCGCGTCGGAATCGCTTTCGTCCGTCCAGTATACAACGCACCTCGTCGGGAGACGTCGGCGCATCTGCGATACGACCACTCCGCGACTCCATCCGTCCAATAATCCACTGTCCGTCGACGCAGGTCCGAGGAGGACAAGGAGCTCTCCCCGTGCCTCAGCCGAGACAGCACCCGGCCCATGATGCGAGGGTCGCGGCGGCGCGTGGCGCTCGACGTGCTGATGGCCGGCTGGGGGCTCGGCACGTGGCTCGGCGTCAACGGACTCTACATGCAGCTGCCGCTGCTGGTCGAGCGGCTGCCGGAGGGCTGGGCGCTGCCCTCCTCGATGGCGCTCGCGGTGCAGCTCGCCAACTCGGGCATCCTGCTGTACGCGCTGCTGCGTCGCGCGTGGCCCGCCGCGCGCGACGCGCCCTTCGTCGTCGGCCTGCTCGCCGTCGGCACCGCCGCGCTCGTGCTGAACGCGTTCCTGCACCCGCGCACCGCGCTCGTCGGCGGCTCCGAGCGCTCGGTCGCCTTCCTCGCGCTCACCTACTGCGCGGCGCTCGTCGGCTGCACCAGCTCGGTGCTGTTCTACCCGCACCTGCGGCACTACCGCGACCTGTACCTCGCGACGTACCTCGTCGGCGAGGGGCTCAGCGGGCTGCTGCCGGCGCTGCTGGCGCTCGCGCAGGGCGTCGGCGGCGAGCCGAGCTGTCCGCCCGGGCCGGACGGCTCCCCGCAGCCGCTCTACCCGCCGCCGCGGTTCGGAGTCGGCGCGTTCCTGCTCGTCCTCGGCGCGCTGTCCGCCGTCAGCCTGCTCAGCTTCGTGCTGATCGACTCGCTGCGCGCGTTCGCGTCCGAGCGCGTGGCGCCCGCCGCGGCGGACAAGCGCGAGGAGGCGGCGGCCCCGCGCGCCGCGCTGCTGTCGCCGCGCTGGCTGCCCGCGCTGGCGCTGATGGCGCTGCTGAACGCGCTGATGAACGGCATGCTGCCCGCGGTGCAGTCCTACTCCTGCATGCCGTACGGCGCGCGCGCGTACCACCTGGCGGTGACGCTGAGCGCGCTCGCGAACCCGGCGGCGTGCTTGGCGGGCGTGTGGCTGGCGCCGCTGCCCGCGCGGGCGCTGGGCGCGCTGCTGGCGGCCGCGGTGCCCGCGCTCGGCTACATCCTGACGACGGCGCTGCTGAGCCCGGAGCCGCCGCTGGCCCGCGCGGCGGGCGGGGTCGCGCTGGTGGTCGCGACGTGGGTCGGCGCGGCCGCGACGCTCTCGTACGCTCGCATGTGGCTGTACGGGTGGGCGCGGGGCGGGGGCGCGCGGGGCATGCGGGCGGCGGGCGCGGCCACCCAGCTGGGCTCGGCGCTGGGCTCGGCGCTGTTCTACGTGCTGGTGAACCACACGCACCTGTTCACGCAGCCGGACGCCTGCCCCGCCGGCGCCGACGTCGCGCCGCCCAACGCCACCGCGCTCCTCACGCACTAGAACGTTCCGTCTGTTACGGGGTGGACGTAACCCGAATATGAAGAGTAGCCCGCGCTGCTATCGGTCGATCCGGGGCCGCGGCCGGGGGTCTCAGGGGTCTCGAAGACCGAAAGCAAAGTTTTGGTTATTATAACTTCCGGATAAAAACCGTTTACGTACCTACACATCAGTGTATATTTAACGATCTATCTTTGTGTACCTATCGAGTACGATAAGTGAGCTTGTGATATTACAACTAAATCTATGAATCGATTGTATCATAGAACTTTAATCAAATTAATTAATTATTTTGAAAATGGACAGATTAAAAATCCAGGATATTTGTGTACAGGGCTACAGATAGACAGCCTATAAAGTAAAAGTGGGTACCAAAATAGGTTCAGCCTATTAAAGTAGATAAATGATTATATTACATATTAAGTTTGACTGGTTGTTGTGTACGACGACTGTTAAGTAGGTAAAACCAGCCCGGTACATATTAATTATGTGTCTGTATGAGCTGTGAAACCTATACATATGTACTTACTAATTAATATTCTCAAGTGCGTGTTGTAGGCAGCTCAGCTACCTTGTGAAAATAATGAAATAAAAAAGTTATTATTTTGCGACTGCATCCAGATCGATTTATTTATGACAGGCAGATACAAATGATGACTGATTTAGGGGTACTTAATGTTGAAATTAATTAGGTAAGCTTGTTATGGAGAATAAATAATTTATCAAATGTTGTATTTCTTGTTTAATTTTTTAACTGCCACTTTATCATTACAATCATTATCATTACAACTTACTATACATAACTACATCTCATAGAACGATCGCCAATTTCGAGAGGGACCTACTTATAAAAAAAGCGTTTCAGTTTTATTATACTTACAGTTATCTTTCTGTTATCTAACTAACGGATGGCATTGCTGAAGTATCTAGACAACGTGTACCTACCTACCTACTATTTGTTACTAGAAGCGGTCCAATTGAACATCAATTAACCGGTCAAGTGGCAGCCCAGCGCGATCCAATCAAACTGATAGCGACCAGTGAGAGAGACATTTAGCTCTCTGTATTCTGTGTTCGCATCCATTCGTCGGTAGAATAAGTAAGCCGGTGTCGGTAACAGGTCACGGGGCTAGCGACGTGAATCCAAAGATTTTTACCATCTCAAAATTGCCCAACGCGCCTAAAGAAGTTTTCACTTCAAAAATAATGAACATACTAGGTGATTGAAACATCCAGACCCGAGATAAATATTTGTAGATCATACAAACATTTATCCCGCGGCGAGGATCGAACCCGCAACCGCGTCCCAAGCGGGATTTCACCCACTGCGCCACAGAGGTCGGCATATGCAGTAGGTACATTCCCTATTCTAAGTAATGTCTGTCTGCCTGCATTGCGTGGCATTGCCATGCATAGGTATGACTAGGATAAGAGACTTCAAGAACTTGGTAGCCAACTTTTTCAATTCTCGGTAGAAAAAAATCAAACCGGTCAAGGAAGGGTCAAGTCAAGGTCCTACTTAGAAATAAGATTCTAACGACTTAGCAAATAATGCTTAGTCAATTACGTGTCATCAAGCCTTGCTTGCATCGAACCCAATTTATTTTCTTCGATTGCTTCACAAACATGGACTCCGGCTACTTATGTGCCCGGATCGGTTGGGGCGCGCAATACAACGGCATACGGCTCTTGACTAGACAACGAAGACGATCATTTAGTTGAAAATGGAGCTCATCAGCTTTATAGCTTCGTTCTTTATCTCCAAGCAGATTTCCATGATGACCGCCTTTATTTGCTGGCCTCCAGGTTTGTAGACAACAACACTAAGTAGGGACCTACCTACATAAGGCTTCTGAGGCAAAGATTTAGCAGGCGTAGTGAGCTACAAGTAAAAAATCATAAAGGATTTTTTTAGCAACTATTAAATAAGTGTCATTGGTGAGATTGCTTGTGCGCATCTCACAGGCTCAACAACGAAGCTGGTCAGAGAGGCCAGCTCTTGCGCCGACAGCGACAGCGACAGCACTGGCCTGAGGGTGAAGGTGTTCATCGACTTCCTGCAGGCGCCTGCGCTGGTGGCTAATGGAGTGCATCGCGAGGGGGTGTTGCTCGACACCAACTGTCCTAATGTCGCCGATGTTCTCAATAAGGTAGGTCCTTCCTAATTGAAATACACACAGAAGTTAGTTTTTGATTCGATTAATTAAGCTAAAGATCAATTTCCTTAATAGTTAACAATTATCCTATCAACCAAACAATAAAACAATGTTGTTTAATTTATTTGTTTACAATTTAAGTCTTCAGAATCCCGCGCTTTCTCCCACCGCTACACGTGGCTGCTCCTCCACGACTCTTTCCTGAACTTAACTTCCATGGAAGAGTTTCTTGAAGCCGTGGATATCCTACCTGACGCCGATGTGACCTGGTCCTCAGCCGATGCTGCTGTAGACGTGTACAGGGTGAAGGGGAACCAACCGTTTATTGTCACTCCATTAGAGTTAACTAGGAACGATAGCTTAGAAGACATGAAGATGATGTGGAATGGACTGCCTTCGACGGTTACAAGGAGACGAAACCTTAGGAATGTTTTCTTGAAGGCAGCTACTGTTGTAAGTGATAATTTTGCCATTATGCCATTATTCCCTCAGAAATTAATGTTCAAAATTTTCAGATAACGCAACCGCAACATTTCAAAGGGTGGTCTGATCTCACGAACCGGCAGATCGACACCTTTCCTAAACTTACCTATCCTTTGATGATGCTTCTTGCGCAGGATTTGAATTATCGGTACGTACCTAGCCACCAAGTAAAGATTGAAATGGTGGATCAAACGGGTAGGTACCTAGTTCATCAAATAATGGTTTCAGGCATAACCTAAAGCAGCTAGACCTCTATGGCGAGGAACGCAACGGCTCGTTCGACGGGCTGGCCGGCATGCTGCAGCGTCAGGAGCTGGAGGTGGGCGTCTCTTCTATCTTCATGCGCGCAGACCGCTGGCGTGTCATGGACTTCGTCTCCGAGACCTGCGAGCTTAGGTAGCTGGAAGTTGCACTCAACTATCGTTGATACTGAGCTGGTGGATTTATAAAGACACGTGTCATGCGTTGCAGAGGCGCGTTTCTGTTCCGTCAGCCATCGCAATCGTCCGTGTCGAATGTGTTCCTGCTGCCGTTCAGCCGCGGTGTGTGGGCGGCGTGCGGCGTCGTGCTGGCGGCGGCCGCGGCGCTGCTGGCGGCGCTGGCGAGGCGGCTGCGGAACCAGCACCCGCAGCTGCAGGTGCTCACACTACCAGAGACCGTGTCCTTCGCTATCGGAACAATTTGTCAGCAAGGTGACTGATTCAGACCTAATGCAATAAATTAAAAAATCTAAACCTATGCTACCTGGTTCCTTAGGTAACAGAGTTTCTCAAGATATTATGATTCCTGTATGTCCCTATCCACATCCACGCATCCATGCATCCACAATAATACTACTCTATAAAAAAGGAGACAAAAGTTCAATAGACAACTACAGACCAATCAGTATCATGTCTAACATATATAAAACATTCTCAAAAATAATCTTGAACAGGATCACCAGACAGCTAGATATGGAGCAACCAAGAGAGCAAGCCGGCTTCCGAAGTGATTATTCCACCCTGGACCACATCCACACACTTAAACAGGTACTTGAGAAATATAATGAATATGGGAAGAAATATTACCTAACGTTTGTTGATTACAACAAAGCATTCGACTCATTACATCATGATTCTATTTACAATGCCTTGTTAAACCAGGGAGTGGAAAAAAAGTACATCAGGATAATCCGAGAAATATATAGCAAAAGCACTGCAAAAATCCAGCTAGAAACGGTAGGAGAGGAATTCAAGGTCCAAAGAGGTGTCAGGCAAGGAGACCCACTCTCCCCAAAAATTTTCTCGGCTGTCCTAGAAGACATATTCAGGAACATAAACTGGGACGAATATGGGCTCAATATTAACGGCAAGAAACTGACACACCTGAGATTCGCTGACGACCTAGTACTGTTTTCAGAAAAGGAAGAGGATATGCAGATCATGCTCATGCAGCTGAAACAGGAAAGCGAAAAAGTTGGTCTTACTATGAATACAAGCAAAACAAAAGCAATGACAAACTGGTCCAATAAGACTGAAAATGCCCCACCACCCGACCCTATCATAATAGGAGATCAAGAAATAGAATATGCAGAAGAATATGCTTACCTGGGCCAGTTAATCTCACCAAAGAATCTTATGGCAAAAGAAATAGAAAAGAGAATAACTAACAGCTGGTCACGCTACTGGTCTCTTAAGGAAATCATGAAAAACAAATCAATTCCAATCAAGGACAAAAGTAGAGTCTTCAACACCTGTATCCTACCAATCCTAATATATGGCTGCCCAACATGGTCTCTCACCAAAGCAAACAGCAACAGGCTGGCGGTTTGCCAGCATGGTATGGAGAGAAGCATGCTTAGTGTCAAACTGAAAGACAGAGAGCGACTGGTGGACATCAGAGAGAAAACAAAAGTCAAAGATGTAATATCAACAATACGAAGCCAAAAATGGCGCTGGACGGGCCATATGATGAGATCCCAAAAGAATAAATGGGCATACGACTGTACAGTCTGGTACCCTAGAGATGGCAAACGCAACAGAGGGCGACAAATAAAGAGATGGGATGACGACCTACCCAAAGACTGGCGCAGAGCATGCCTAGACCGCAACCATTGGCAGAACCTGGAGGAGGCCTATGTCAAAGGACAACCTGACCTGACCAATACTCACACCTAAGTTATAAAATAAGTAAATTTAAGTTAAGCTAAGGTAAACAAATATGTTAATGTTAAGTTATTTATCTCATTGTAGAAAGGTCAGAGAAATAAAGGCTATTTTTATTTTATTTATTTATTTTA
The DNA here is from genome assembly GCA_963565295.1 of Epirrhoe alternata. Lineage (NCBI taxonomy): Eukaryota > Metazoa > Arthropoda > Insecta > Lepidoptera > Geometridae > Epirrhoe > Epirrhoe alternata. The sequence goes on from OY751384.1 coordinate 242,964, forward strand.
TATGTCCCTATCCCGGGCAGGTTCGCACGTGACGCCGGACGTGACGTCGGTGCGAGTGGTGATGTTCTCCGCGCTGGTGTCCTCACTGTTCGCGTTCACGGCCTACTCCGCCAAGATCGTGGCCATCCTGCAGACGCCCAGCAATGCGCTGCAGACCATCGACGACCTCACGCACTCGCCCATGGCACTCGGCGTGCAGGAAACCACATACAAACGCGTTTACTTTGCCGTCAGTATTGTAACTGTTGCTCGTTGCTCATTCAAAGTTTTGCGTAAACTCTTTTCGTCCGACACTTCTCATAATGACTTCGTTCTACATTCTTCGTTCGTAGTCAGTAAAATGTAGCTCTACATTTTAATTTTAACAGCCATTCATGTTATGTCTTTTGGGATAGGTAACCATTAGGTTTCAGGACATGTCTAGGCTAGGCGTCTCTTACAGGAGAGCACGGAGCCGGCCACACAGCGTCTGTTCCGGCGCAAGCTGCTGCCGCTGGGCGAGCGTGCCTACATCAGCGTGGTGGAGGGCGTGACTCGTCTGCGCACCGGCTTGTTCGCCTTCCAGGTACATCACACCAGCTGCACACTTGATCAAGTGCAGCAGAGCGTCTGAAGAAAGGTGGTTAGTTGAGAAGTCCAGACTTAATGATAAGAACCTGAGTCTATTGAGTTTTCACGGCACTGAACGTGGAATTTCTCGCTTTTTATATTAACATTGCGTTGTGTGATTGTGTGGCCATAACAGTTAGGTAATTCTTAATTGGAAAAAATAATTTCCAGGTGGAAGAGAGCTCGGGCTATGATATCATCAGCAAGACGTTCACGGAGCGCGAGAAGTGCGGCCTCAAGCAGATCCAGGCCTTCCGGCTGCCCATGGTGGCCGTGCCGCTGCGCAAGCACTCCGGCTACCGCGACCTCATCGCCTCCAGGTGCTCACTACGAGCAGACAGACATGTTTTAAATATTGCTTAAAGTAAAGTTGGCTTATTATAATGCGTGCGACTCAAAAAAAAACAGTCAGACAAATATGAAAGACGACGGACGGACTGGTTAAAGGATAAATACCTAATAGGATTCTAACGAGTCGGAACGTAGGTATCAATGAGTAGATATGAGAAACCAGTAGAGTTAAACTTATTTTGAATACAGTTTGTAATATTCGAAGCCCCTCGTTGATCAGGTTGCGTTGGCAGCGCGAGGTGGGCCTGATGTCTGCGGCGCGGCGGCGCTGGCTGGCGGCCGCGCCGCGCTGCGAGGCCGGCTCCGGCGGCTTCCTCAGCGTCGGCCTGCCCGACGTGCTGCCCGCGCTACAGGTAGCTAGCAAGTACCAACTGGGGCCGTATTTATCCAGATTTTGTTAGTTTAGTACTTCCCTATCTGTGTATCAGTCGGCCTAAGCCTGACAGAATCAGAAGTCAGCGTCATAGAAAAGTTTATTGAATGACATCTCGCCTCATCTTGCCATAATATTATATAATTTAATTTAATGAAATATAATATAAAATGTAAATATTGCATGCGCAAGACGTTGATTATGGCTGACCGTTACTGTATCACTAACACCTGTTACATATCTACCCTTAATACGCAATAAAACAATTTCATTTGATTGATTTGACATAGCAGAGCATTGTAGGTAACCCTTTAGGTTTCGTTAAATTAATAAGTTAATATTACCTATTCGTTGAGGAATAATCATCATTGTTGTGCAGATCCTGGCGGCGGGCGCGCTGCTGGCGCTGGCGCTGCTGGCTGCGGAGCGGGGGCTGTGGGCCGCGCGTCGGCCGCGCACTGCGAGCTAGGCTCACATTATTGTCTCCTCAAAATGTAGCTGATACAGTACACTATAAAGGCTGTAGGCTTAGATTGAACTTTCAGTATCGCTACTTACGTAGTAGGTACTTACGAAGTTCTTGTTGTGTTGTACGTAGTAGGTACGTAATAAGATCTTTTATAGATAGATTCGCAAGAGTTGTATAGATTGAATAAAACACGACATTCAACAAAGTTTTTTTTGTATAATATTTACAAGCCCGTAGGTGCCTTCCTACTAGGCCAGCAAGTAGACGGCGTACAGCACGATCACCGCCAGCATCGTCAGCGTTACCAGCAGCGCGTCCAGCAGCGCCGCCGCCGCCGCCCACGCACCGCTGCGCGGCTCCGATAGGCACTCCTGGAACATAGGTTATCTGTACATTATAACTCAATGGTTATCTGTTACTTAATCTAGTACCTATGTCAGAAATGAATAAATGAATTGAATAAGGAGGTGGTGAGGTAGGTAGGGGTGATGTTCTTGCTCATTCGATCCGAGCTTGACCGGGAACGAGGCGATATCCTGCGACATGTCAAAATGTTCGTCGATTTAGAAGAAAGAACCGGAGGATGCACTAACCGGGTCCGGCGTGATGGGGTGGATGTGCGAGAGCTTGGACAGCAACGTCCGCAAGGCGGCGGGGGGCGGAGCCGCGCGCCGCGCCACCCGCCCCGCCAGCGCCGCGCCCGCGCCGGCCGTCGCGCCCAGCGTGCTCATCGCGCACATCAGCGACACCACCAGCGGCGTCGTCGGCGCCGCCGGCAGCGAGAACGTCACCGCCATCAGCCTGGAACGGACGCCCGATCGATCGGATCTCGACTAGAGATGACATATGCGCTTCGTACCGCCGGAGGAACCTCGGACTCACCACAGGGCCGAGGCGAGAGTGGCGGCGAGCGCGAGCGCCGCGCGCTGCGCGTACGGGCGCGCGGCGGCGGAGGCCAGCAGCAGCGCGCAGGCGGCCAGCACGGCGCCGTGCGCGCGCGCCGCCGCCGCCCCCCGCCGCGTGGCGCGCACCGCCCAGGCCGCCGCGCGCCGCGAGCCGCCCTCCGCGCGCCAGTCCGCCGTCACGCCCGCCACGCTGTCCACCTCCCACGCGCCGCACTCGACCACCACCGAGCCCTGGAATCGAAGAGTTATCAGGAGGAGCGCCCGCCCGGCGAGCTGTCAGACTTCGCCCCGGCCGATCTGTTCGCATCGACGTCAGATTCGAGATCCCTCTGTCGTTCACCTTATAATCGCCGATGATCAGATCGATCTCGTCGGCGGTGTGCGCGCGAGATGCGAACTTGAAGTCCGCGCGCTGCGTGTCGAGCGGCCAGCGCGCGAGCTGCAGCCGCACGGGCACGGCGAGGTCGAGGCGCTGCACGAGCGAGGCGCCGCCGCCGGCCGCCAGCCGCGCGCGCAGCCCGGCGGCCGCGGCCCGCGCCGTGCCTCCGCCCGCCAGCACCACGTCCGGCGTCCACAGCCGCTCCGCCGACACGAGCGCGCTGTCGCCCTCCCACTGTGACGCGTTCCATGCCAGCCGGCTGTCCACCCAGCTCTGGAAGCAGAAGCTCATCTCTCTGATGCAAGTTTATGTTTAGAAGCTGAAAAGAGAAGTTTCCCATGCGAAGTATTGAATCACCCGATCGATACGTCGGACCGAATTCATCCATCTTGTGTGTTGACTTCGATTCGATCTGTTTCATAGCAGAACATTTTATTAAATTAGAAATGCTCCGCTATAAATTTAATTAAAATTAAGAAATTGAAACGAAATCGTTTCAATACACCTTAAAATCAGCAGAAGTTGCTACGAAAAGCCATACATAGGTACTGGTAAATGCAATTCATTTACACATATTTAACGGACCCCGCATTAGGCCAAGCCTGTAATTGCTTTTGACACTCTATACCTCTATACCCGGCCTGTAATATAATAATCCAGTGATGCTATTTGTGTGTCTACCTACGCAGAGTGACGCTTGTGAGATTGTGTCCTCAAGTCTTATAAAACCTCATCATGGACTCTTGAAGTGCGGTGACTTCTCACTGCAACGAGGCGACCTTTGGACCCGCTAAATATAAGCACGATCTTCCAATAATGATCATCCAAAGTACGGTCGGTCGGCGTAAGGTCGGGCGGGATGCTCAGCTCACCATCTTGAGGTCGGCGAGCAGGCGCATGGTGGCGCTCTCATCGTCGAGCGCAGCGTGGCGCACGTCGAGCTCGAGCGTGACGGCGACTCGCGCGGCCGGCGCCGCCTCGCGATCGTACTCCGCCAGCAACGTGTCCAGGTGCGTCGACAGCGCCGCGCTCGAGTACTCCGACACACACGCATCTATACAATGGTTTTTTTTTAATCTCTAGGTACCTACATATTGTTTATAACGAAGTCGCTTATTCCTCCGTCCGTCCGTAGACGCCGAGCGAGATCTTATTAACGACGCAACGGATTAATCAATGGATATCCCATTCATCCCACTCATGTACTCGTAATAAACCAGTTTGTGAGTTTGTTTAGATGTTTGTATTTCAATCACCCCTAAACCAGTGATCCGATTTGGGTGAAGCTTGGAATAGGTGTAGATAGTGATTAGTCACATAGCACATACGCGACTTAAAATGTTGATACCACGCGGGCGAGGCCGCGCGCAGTAGTTAGTAAAACATATTTTACCCCCCGTAGCGAGGCAACATTTTTATTACGCATGTAAAGTTAAACATAATATTATTATACTTCGCTGCAAAAGAAGAAAAATAAATAAATATATCTACCTACTAATAAACTACATGCTATAAGTTCGCTCCTAAGAGCACGCTAGACCGCTAGAGTCTGGTAAGTATTTAGATCACATACCTAACCGACCAAATATTCTTCATCGTATTAAAAATATCACTTACCAAAATAAGTGAGGAGGAGAGTGGCCAGCAAAGCTGCCGCTCGGGACGCCATCTCGCAACCGATTACTGCGGTCGCCTTCCGGAGAGCCGCCAGCTTTCAGACGCCACAAACATTTGGCTCACACTGTACTGAACAGTGTACACCATACCTACTACACTAGAATTTTGGTGTTTATTTATTTTTTAAACGCAAAAATGTTCGATCTCTAACAAAAAATGCCTATTGCCATTTTGAAATATGGAAGCTTGTAAAGATGAGAGTAGGTACAACCCGGGCGCAACAACTAGACACCTGGCTCGAAACTCGACTCCCCTCCCGCTACCCCGCGCGAGGCCCCGCTCTCGTCCTTCAGTATATAGATGACAAATATATTGATCAACCAATAAATTTACCTAATAAGTAAATTAAACCATCATATTAGATAACCAAGATTAACAAAATTGAATAAAATTAACAACTCAATATTTTCTAGAACAAATATCAAAGATCAACACGATGTGATATTTTTAACACTAAGTACTGCATTTAGATTGCAACTCTATCTTGTAAGCCATAAGAAATATTTTTCTACTCGGTTCGTGCGTCGCTTACTACGTTATGACTCCAGCCGGCCGGAGTCCTCCGGATTGACTGACGTGACGTCACAGTGCGCGCACAGGTTGTTCGTTCACTCATTCAACTTCATAAAACAGTCACTCACAGTCAATTATAAGTTCTATTGCACTCAATATAAAGCCTAATTATGATTTTAATGCAGTTTTATTAATGATATTGATATTCATACGAAGCTAAAGATATTTTGAACAATGCAATATTTCATCTAGCGGTCGAGTGCGTCTGATATTCTGGCTGAGTAGGGTACCGTTTTTGTTGTTTTTTTGTTTTCGTAACTAGCCATGGGTAACTCAGGGAAAAAATCGTGAACTGTAGGTATCAGGTATTTTTCAATCATTTATTTATTTATTAAAAAACTTAGGCTAAACAGGTATCTACCTAAAATAATAATAAAAAAAGTTCAACGGAATAATAGATAAACATAAAATTCTTTAATTCAGACATTTTTGTGTATAATGCCTATTAACGCCATCTATGATTTTACGTAAGTACTAAGTATAGAATGAAAAGTTCTATCAATAGTATTGGAGTTTGCTTAATTAGTACAGTCATTTCGTAGTTTTACCTGGAAAGTTTTCCGGGAGTTGTGCAAATTGGTATTTTTATAGATTTTGGGGTGCTCTTTCCGAATTTCAACTTTGCCACCGTGTCTTTGCCGCTCGCGCCGCCATTTTGGAAAAATAGCGCCCAAAATAAGTTTTTCGTTAATATCTCCTTTTCTACTCATTTTACGACAAAAGTGTGTATGATAAAATGAAATTTGAGAACATTTCCTACAAATTATGTTATCACAATTTTTTTGTACAATCAATAGTTTTGGCGTACGGGCGCCGCAACATGCATTTCGGCCTAATAACTAAATTAATTTCCCACTCTACTGAGCTAAAGTAGCTAAAGCGGCGCATTTTTTTTCCGTTCCTTGGAGTATTTGTCTTCTGATCCCTAAATCAATTCCCCAGTAAACCTAATCCACTTGTAGCGCACAATTCCTAATAATGGAATATTTATTTTACGTGCTTAGTAACTAAACAAAATGGCCAATACTCATCTTAACAGGAATAATCTTTGCATTGAAAGTTGGAAATACCAAGTGCTATACCATTTTCGAATCTGAATGAAGTGGGCAAGTTATTTATTAGCTGGGCAAGCTGGAAACCATACATTTTTTATACAACATAGGAGTTCAAACTGTTGGAAAAAATCATCAAATCAGATTTTACCTACTTAACCTTGATCTAATTAAATAACTGTTTCTTTGACACGCAAATGGCCATTATCATTTGATAGAACAACTATCCAAGAATGCTAGAAAAAATCACATTGATAAAATTCCTTCATTTGTGATCTTGGCATTGAAAAGAATGAACAAGGGTGGAAAATATCGGAAATTTTGAAAATGTTCGCGATAGTTAGAAAGCTACAACACTTTTGAAAGGTCTTATTTACGTTTAATGGTCAGTGTAATGAAAGTGTAAATGTTATGTAATGAAAGTGTAAAAAATGTATATAAACCAAACAAAAAAATGAACAAAAAGTATTAAAAACAGTAAAAAAAAACCATCTATGTAAATAGAATCTTTTAAATACGCCTAGCTGTTTTTATTTTTCATGTAGAAAATTTTCAACTTACAATACTTACATACTAACTAAAATAACAGCTAGACAGTCCTAAGCCTGTTTAAGTATGAAGGAAATATCATTGAATATAATATTACTTTAATAATTTTCATACTAATATTGATTTAACAGAATATTCAAATTCAGCAAAACTTGTACTTCAATAAAAATATCAAGTAATATTTTCAACCAAAAAAAATATCAATAAATTTTTTTATCACATCACGGACAACCAATAAAAAATTTCAACCAATATTGACACCACTGCTTCAGTAGCGTTAGCATCACTGTTACCGTTGCACGTAATCATAAAATAATAAATTAATATAACATTCTTTTTTGTTTTATTTCCGTAAGAAATTTATTGTTTTACCTACTTATTGTATAGGTAGATACTAGTATGAACTTGAATAAAAAATTACATTTGATTAACAATATTGGAAATTAATCCCAAAATAGACTCTAAATAGTTTATTACTGCTCCAATTCGTAACTAAGCAATAAATACTGCATTCGTTACTAGTATACAAATGTTTTATCTCAGTAGGTAATTAAATTATAAATCAGTAATACTTTGGTTTTTAGTTAGGTTAGGGTTTTTATTTCAAACCTCGCCATTCGGCGGAATTCCATTGGAATTCAAATTATAATGGAAACTGTTATTTTAGTTAAAATATAATAAAGCCTGACCAGAAAAATAAAAAACGAGCACTGGGGGCGCTACATGTATGCATACGTTTACGTTTCTTTTTTGCACTCAGTACTGTAGACAAACGTCATTTGAGTCAGGTGTCAAGTTATTGCGCCCGGGTTGTATATGGGATCTTGATATATGAAGTAGAATCGAGTAAAGCCCGTGTAACGGGTGGGTAGCAAATTTTATAAAAGTTGCTAGGCACCTACAATAACGAAGAAAGAATGAGTTTTTTTGCGAGTCTACGTTGCTACGCGAAGCGTAGACCTCGCGTAGAGCGTACTAAGTATTTAATTTACCTATTAGTCCGTTCCAGACGTTTATTTTATTATAGGTACCTAGCTATTGGTTGACAAATCATTATACGAATATAATTTAGAGGTAAGTAGCCTAAGATAATGATGTTATGCATCCCTGACAGGCGCTAGCGTGGGCTCTATCGCCGCGGTATCCGCTCCGCAAGGGCGCTTCTGTAGCTTTCGTATTTTTACATTTATTGCACAAATACCTACGCATTTAATCGCTCTTATCTTTTCTGCAGACTTGTTGGCAAAAAAAAGAAACAAACTTAATAGTTTGTAAAGGAACTTTATTAGGAAGAAGGGGTTTTTAAAACCTATACATAATTAACGTTGCAGTAAGAGTAAACAAATAAAATTCATAGAATAATAAGATAGCATGGTGAGGTGACTGGTGAGGTAGCATTAAAAAAACTTAACTAAGTACCTACTTACCTATCTATAACATAATATTATTTATGACTCATACATAATGTGAAGGTAGGTATAGCAATACGATCTACCTAATGTAGAAGGTAGGTCTAGGTATAGCATTTTAGCGCTTTAATGTGCGTTGTATTGTAACGCACCTTTGTGGTTAAAGCCAAAAAATAAGGATAACTTTTCACGTTGGCACTCGATTGGCATGAACTGACTACTGAGGTCGCTTAAAACTACTAAAATTATGATGATTTACCTACATTTCATTAACTCAATAAAATGTATTAAAAATTAAAAAATATAGATAACAACCAAAGTACCTAATGTACATGCTGCCTATAAAAACAATAAAACCAACATTTAAAATAAAATAAATGCAAATTAAAAGCCTAACTTAAATAATAATTTTATGATCCTATTTTACAATAAGAACTTATATAAAAGGTGAACAAATATAACCAGGGGTGCTGAACAAATCTGAAATACTTTCATTTTAAACTACACAAACTGACAGGGCTTCATTTTTATGTTGTAACTTTTACTTTACTTATTATATAGACGTTTGACTATATCAATTTAATTCCTAAGCCGATTTTAGTTTTCACTTCAAAAAGTATCTTTTATTGATTTTATAGGACATGTTGCATAATGATTTTCAAGGAGAACAGACATTCCACCAATCACAGCCCGGCTACATCCGAGCGCCATGCACGCTCGAATGGACTAAGTTATACAGGAAGCAACAATGAATTGAAAGGATAGTCATTATCGATTTTCTCGAGATTTTCATAACAAAACAATTCAATTTATTCATAAAACTTAATACATAAATAATGCTGGACTATTCACACAGCATCATCTAGCCCCAAAGTAAGCAGAGCTTGTGTTATGGGTACTAAGATGACTGATATATTACTTATATACTTTTTGTTTGTCAATACATACATATTATACATAGAAACACCCAGACCCGAGACAAATATTTGTAGATCATACAAACATTGGTCCCGCCGCGGGGATCGAACCCGCAACTGCGCCCACTGCGCTACAGAGGTCGTCAACAATCTTTACATAAATATTTTTTAATTCATTTGTTGAACCCAATTCCTGAATTAAGTTAGTTTAAAATGAAAGACCCTATATTAGGTCTACTCTGAGAAGTTGTAGGTAAGTACTTTCTTGAGTACCTAAGTTTGGTTTTTGATATTTTCTTTTATACCTACTATATGAGGCAGAGGAAGAAAAGGAATATTAGGTACCTAATTTACATTTACTTACAGCTATATCATATCATACAACTATGTACTTACATAAACTATTTCATATAAGTAATTAAAAATTCCCTGCGTCTACTCAGAAACAGGAAAAATTATTATATTGACGTTATTTAGTTAGGCTAAATGAACGTCGAAATGAAATGTTTTTGACCTTATTTCTCCAAATACCATAGGTAGGTTATAAGGTACTACTTTACATACCTAATTAAAACTCCGCTCCAGATTTTCAGTAGTGACATCGTTGACTAGGGTAGTCGGGAGACTACCCTCTGAGTGTGTCCCCCACGTCCCTTCAGAATTTTAATTCAATTGCTTCTTTCACGCGATAGTGGCAACACAACAGCATTGCTTCATGCGGTTCTGGTTGGGGGTGCACTCAGTGATGGCAACATATACCTATCACTGAGTGCACATCTAATCAAACTATCAAAATTATCTTAATTTAAGTAGGTATATTTCATGTGTAGTAGCATGGTTTGGTCTTTTCATTTTCATTGGTCTAAGCTGTGGTGTGTGAAACTTGTATACTTATCATTATGGACAAAATGTCTGAAATAAAGAATTTTTTTTTTTTTTATTACTGGGTTTCCTCATGATATTATTCTTTATCGTTTTCAAGGTAAAAATTATGTGTAAGTAGTGACTATTTCGGAATAAAAGCATATTTATGAACAACCACTAACCTCGGTCAACAATAGTTATCACAAACATAAATACGTACTTTCAAAACCGATGAAAAAAATTAATGTTTGTTTTCATCATCTGCCTCTAGCTAGCTCACAACCGTTCCAAAATTCTAACGTACGTAGTCAAAGTGTGTGTGTGTGTGTGTTGTGTTCAAGTCTAGAGAACGAGTCCACTAGCCGTGCAAACCCAGCACTGGATCACTTTGTATAGCAGAAGCATTAACTCTGTCCATGTCAGTATGCCACGAATAATATTTTAGAGGGTTGGTGATGCCTCCTCCTTTAGCCGTGAAGTTTATTGTCCTGAGAACTAAGCGTTGGAGGAGGGTGGCGGTCCCGGAGGCTGCGGCGGAGGCCCCGGGGGCTGCGGGGGCTCCCGCGAAGGAGGCGTCAGGTAGTGCCAGTAGGGAGGCGCGTCAGGCGCCTGGGCCTGGCAAGCCGCCGTCAGCCCCGCCCAGTTGAACCGGTATGCGTATCGCTTGCCGTGCACCTGCGGGAGATACTTGATTATTTTACGTTCTGTACTAAACTGTAGTACAGAAACGGTACATACCGAAGGAATATAATGAAGACATTTAAATAGAGCTTTGTTACTTAGCGGACTGAGTTTATGGTCACTTCCGTCGGTTCGGTTGATATAAGTGGTACTGTTTTATAATATGTATGATTGAGATATAGAGCTGAAAACAGGTGTTTGTTGCCCTAATTTTTCACGGTAGGTAAGTATTAGTCGTGCGAGATAAGATGTTATAGTAACCTTGCTCATGATGTTCTTGTCGTAGTAGTATCTCAGAGCTCGCGACAGCTTGTCGTAGTTCATGTTGGGTTTCTGCTTGCGCCGGCCCCAGCGCCGCGCCACCTCGTCCGGGTCGGACAGGCGGAACTCGCCGTCGCCCGGCGGACCCTGCGTCACAATCACAATGTATCGGGATTCATAAAATATATGAAACTGATTACTGACTCAGCCCCTTTCCCCCCTATTTTCCCCCAATCAAAAATCGCGATCGACAAAAAAAAAAAAAAAACAAGGAACCTGTGTGCCAATTTTGACGACCTCTGTGGCGCAGTGGGTTGCGGATTCGATCCCCGCGGCGGGATAAATGTTTGTATTATCTGCAAATATTAATCTCGGGTCTGGGTGTTTCTATGTATAATATGTATGTATTTACAAACAAAAAGTAGGTATATCAGTTATCTGGTTCCCAAAGTACAAGCTTTGCTTAGTTTGGGGCTAGATGATGCTGTGTTAAAATGTCCAGCATTATTTATTTAATTTTCGTTAAAATCAGTTGAAAAATGAGACCTGTACGAGACGGTTCGCTCGCTCGGTTAAATAAAGTTCCCTCTACAGTTCGTAGGTACAAACTGTAAAACGTAAAACGTAAACAGGGTCACGACTGTATCCCCAAGGCGCGGTAGACATTCTCTCAGATCTTTATATTCCAGATCCTTTGAAGATGTCTAAGGGGGTAGTCAGAGGCATGTACAAATACATATTTGATACATGCCCACATCTTGCAGAAGTTAGTATTCCATACGTGACAGGTTGCAAGCCCATCGCCGCCTGTAAGAATACTAACTGGTTTCCTCACGATGTTTTCCTTCACCGTTCAGAGCTCGTGTTAAAGCGCATATAAATTTTACGAAACGCAAAATCCATTGATGCACGGCCGGGATTCGATCCCACGACCTTCGGAAAGTCGAGGTACAACCCCATTCGGCCAACACGGCTATAAAACTGCTACAAACTGTATAAGCCGATTTTTAACAACATACAGGTATTCGTAATTATCTAAGATCTATCTCTCGTGTATAATCAGGCAACTTTGCGAAGGCCGCGGCATATCTCGCGTAGAGCTAAGATTTGAATTGCATGTACCTAGGTATGTTACTTAGACGCAATTAATCTATACCTAATTCAAGCTAATAAAAAAAAAACAAAAAAAAATTAAAAACGATTCCTATAAAAGGGAGAAAAGGAAGATAAAACAATGTTTCATTATATCATTGATCGTAACTTAAGCCCACCTTCGTAGCACCGTAGCACTAGCGCGTTTATGTCTTTTGTATTAAAATACTATGACGTAGCAAACTAGTGAAACTGAAGCGAGTGACCACCCGTGGTGTGGTGACCACCGTGAATAAGGGCGCAGCTTTCTTTAGACAACTTTCACATGATATTAACGCCAAACTAAGGTCATAGCGTCGTGAAAGCTCTCGCTTATTACTGCTCATGTGTCATCCATCCGGTTTATGACGCACAGAACGTCACCACTTCCAGATCTATGATAAACTACTAAGCAAGCGACATCATGAGCGCTTGTCAGCTGATGCTGTAGGGTCCTCACCTCCCAGCAGATGCCGGGTGCGCCGGCTGCCAGCTCCTCCAGCAGGAACTGCCACAGCTGCACCTGCCCGCCTGCTGCGCGCGCGCAGCCGCTCAGCGCCGCGTATGGGTCTGTAACAACATCTAACGTTACACCGTGTCGCTTGACTGCAGTTATTCGAATGGACTAAATTAATAGATAAATTAGTCAATAAAGTAACTGTGATTCTCTACAGACGGTAAAAAAAATCAAAGCAACAAACATAATTTTAGTTCTAGCTTCTCTTTCGATGATCAATATATCTGAATAGCCAAAGCTTTGGTGGAGTGTAAAATAAATAGGTTTTGATTTTCTGTCTTTTAGGCACAGTTTATTCTTATGCAGGCCTTAGTATTCTATCACAACAATGTCCATACTACAGCGTCTTGTTGAATGTAGACTGTCCCGCCCCGCCTGGACTTAATTTAATCATCTTATGCTGAAACATCGTCCTGTATCAATCACCTTTAAAGTCTTATGTTTGTTTAACACATTTTCTTGAGTAGGTACACGCCGGGCATACTAATAGTATGGGTAATTAATTACGTCTAAGACCCCTCGCAGACTGCAGACTTTATCGGCCGATAGTTGAGACGGAAGATACTTCGGCTTACTTCTCCATACTCATTAGGAGCCGATGTATGTTCCGTCTCAACTATCGGCCGATAGAAAGTCTGCAGTCTGCGAGGGGTCTTATTGTCCTAAACATTTTTTTAAGATTCCATTACTAACAAAGTTAACTTTGTATTGTAAGTAAGTACCTTAAATATGTCAATTTAATATAGCTTTGAATTTAATTTGAAAGGATGCTACGAGTATTATGCCGTTTTAACTGGACAAAATGGAGCAAAATTAACATCTTTGATGTGGTACACGAACCATGGTAGAAGTGCTGTATGCGTCGGTGCTCCGTCGGACTCAGCCACAACATGACGCCGCGCCAGCGCCAGCTGACCGCTCACATCACCATTAACAGCTATTTACTGAGCTTGTTTCACTTTTTTTCACATTCATATTCCTAATAAAACTCTAGGTACAACTGTAAGTACCTACTCATTCCACAGACACAGTTTTATTATCAGGAAAAAATGGAATCCATAAAAAACACAAAATTAAAATTTTACTTTATTGTTTGGTATTCATGTCAATAAATAACAATATTTATTGTGGTTTTAAAAGACAATAGTTAATCCGGAAATGCGGGCGGATGCGCGACCGGAAGAGGTCGAGTGGCGGCGGAAGTGCGCCGCCCCCGCCCTGCGCGTGCCCCGTGGGCGGGACCCGCGACATTATCATATTCAATCACTCTGCTATCAAACCCAAGAGGTTCATATCATGAGTACGTTGTAATAAAATGGATATGAGGCACCAGTATGTAAACAAACACAGCGAGCCTTTGTTATTTTTTTCAGAGGTTTCTAGCGAACATCTAGAAACTTTTCCCGAGCGCGGTAAAGGCGTAAGAGTTGAGACAGCAAGGGATTCATGAGACAAACTCTTGGTAAATTTAATACGTTAATTTTACTTTAATTTAATTTAATTTTAATACTTTAATTTTATACGTCTACTAATATTGACAAAGTAAGTAAAAGTAAGTTCGTATGAGTCAGGGGCCAACTCTAGTGACGGAGTTTTTAGGCCTCCGTCATGGCTTAACGACTTAAATAGCCGGGACCGACAATTTAACGTGCCCTCCGAAGCACGGAAGCGCTAAGATGAAAAATGCCACTGGCGGTCACCCATCCACTAACTGACCGTTTCGAACGTTGCTTAACTTCGACGATCTATCAAGAACGACTAAGTAAGCACGACCACGAGCGCTTCATTGGCAAAGTGGATAGTATTAGATAAGGGTGGGGCATAGTCTAAGATGAAAATATTTACTTATCAAAATCATTAAACAGACGTAATGAAAATCAGATGCAATAATCATGATATCCCATAATACGCATGCATTATGCAGAAGCACCCTCGGCCCCGCGGGTCGCCAATATCGCGCCCTCGCTAGCACGGGGACGACTTTAGTAATAACAGCCGTATCAACATAATCTTTATCATTAGACTTGTGCTCACTAAATATTGTCACTGTTCAAAGTGGTGTAAAAATTCAAAGTGTGTAGTCAGAGTGATTAGAGATATGTTCAAATACAAACAGAGGCCAGTGATTTAAAATAGGTACAAATAAGTCGGGACGCTATTATAGGAAGTACCTAATAAGTAAGCCCACGGCTTGATATCAACAAACCCTAGAAAAAGGTCTACTGATCTCCACTTATGTGAATTTAAACCTCTACAAAATAACAGAATACGAGACAAAACTAAAGAGCTTTACGGTTATTAAAGGAAGGTATTTACAGGAATTATTGTTCACTATAATATTTTATCCGTTTTGATTAGGGTATTTCCCAACATAAGCTTTTAATGATCGAATTCGTGAAACGACCAATTACAAAGCATCGATAATTTCAACTATTGTTAAGTAGCCAATTTGCGATTTCCTTTCGGTGCCACGTTTGATAAAACCCACAGCCAACCTATTTTGCTTAAACTATTTGGTTGGATCGACTGGCAAATTTCCCTAGAACATGACCCGTATCAGAGCTATGAAGGATTTTAACTATAAATTTTTGGGTGATTGTGCCAAGATTTGGGATGGATTGTGTGAAGGCGTAATGGGTATGGCTCCACGTATTTTTAACCATCTGCCTGTAGCTGTACTCGAGGCTCTCAGCCATAATGTGTTTAAGGGGAAATTAAAAAGACTTTTAACTGACAAAGCTTATTATAGTGTACAAGAATTTTTTAATGACAATAATTTATAACTTTGATTTAAATAACTAATTCTATCATGACATGACATCAATGTACTCAAAGACTTGTGTAGTTAATTAATGGTTTTTTGACATTTTATTCTGTGTGTACCTACTTAATTTAAATTTATATAATCTTAATTTTATCTAATAATAATAAAGAAAAATTACATGTACCTGAATTTATACGCCGACTGGCAGATCACAGTTGGATTCACCTATTTTTAACATCTTTTTTTAAACCTGTGTATCATAAATAAATAAATTTGATTTGATTTGATTTGATTGAAGGATGACATGAGTAAGAAAGGAGTGAGTGTTGAGATGACGGCTGATAGAGGAGAATGGAAGAAGAACACATGTTGTTCCGACCCCACATGGGATGGGAAAAGGGCAGGAAGGTGATGATGTGCCTTAGGTTACTTATACATAGGTTAATTTATATCTAGTGTATTAGCATCTCTAGGCTGTCAAGTCGGCGGCGGCGCGCGGTGCGGCGACAAGTAATGGGGCCCACGCAACGGATATAAATTGCCGCCGCAACCGCAAGCCGCGCTTCTTGGAACTCTGCGCGCGGTCCAAGAAGCGAGAGGCAGGCACCACACAGAGACTATTTTATTACATAGTACTCGTAAAGTCGTAACAAATTGTAATACGACGGCTATCAGCTGCATTTGATTCATTGTCGATAGCATTTTGGCTGTTCGAACTTTCTCGTAGCATCCTCTACGAGAGCTACGAAATGTTCAATTTGTATTGCATTTTCATAGAGCGTTTGCACTGCAATGCAATGTAACGTATCAGAGGAATCGAAAGAAAACGGAGATTTTAAACCATGACTGTTGATTCTTCAAGAATTAATTGAAACTTAAATAATTGTCGCATTGCATCTGCAAGAATGTCAACTAACCGTTTCTAAGAAAATAAATCTTATGATCACTCAAAACTATAACGTGAGGTACTTGTAGCAATATTTTTGAAAAAAGCTAGTACTTATAACTCGAGCCAGTCAGCCGTGTTGAGAAGGCGGGTGGCAGGCGGGGCGGCGGCTGGGCGGCGCCGGCGGAGCCCCGCCCGCTGCCGGCTCAGTCGGGAGCCCGCTCTGCTGGCGGACACGTCGCCAGGCAAGGCCTCCAGCTATGCCTGAAGTCCGCAGGCCTAGGACAGCTCTCATAAGACATCATTGGCCTGAATGTCGTTATACTGATGTGATTGGTGGTAGACAAAACGTGTGTTTAAGATTTTAGTATTATTCCTACTTAGGGCATAGAGCATACGATTCATTTGTGAGTAATAATAGTTACTTTTAAGATTTTTTTTGTTAATTTTAAGGGCTTGTTCTCATCAAATTATCTCAATATTTGTATTTCCCAAATTAACTAGGTGGATTTTAAATTACGGAAAATATGATTATTTTGAAGCCTCAGGAAACCTTAGCCGCCTACAATGAACCTAATCCTTACATCGTGCTATCTGTTTATGGGTGGGAGGTACCTACTACGGCATTTGATGAAGAATCTCGACAGTTATCTATGTAGATTGGTAGTGTTCTCACGGTGCGCGGCGGCGGGATGGCCCGCATTCCTGCGCCGTGATTCAGCTGCAGGCTCCGCGTTCCGCCGCGGCACGCGAATATGTGAAAGCGAGGAATCCGGTCCGGAGCCGCCACGTGCCCGCGACTCAGGTGAGACAGGTTCACTAGGCGAGCATGCGTGATTCATGACTTTAATGACCGCCATAAAAAGTTGCTTGGAATATTGAATCCAAAAATTACAATCAGACAAAACATTATATGAAGTTTTTTAAATAACACTGAATCACGTCCTCTGCAATAAAAAAGCATTCCAATAAAGGCGCAATCTGCCTCAGCCCGAACAGAGCACGGCTCACCCGAAAAATCATAGTAACGTTCATAAAATATGAAGTGCGCTTTGCCGTGTCAAGTACCGTCTATCAAACTAATCCCGGGACAAAGGTTGCGGCCCTCCCGGCGCACACTGCGCTATTGACTTGCAAATGCCCGGATATCCAGGGCGGGGCCCCGCGGCGCGGCTTACGGAACTTGGAATGAACTCGGAACAGCGGGAGATGGGGAGATTGATGTTTTGTTCGCAGCGTTCCTCCGACACGTAATCACTCTGTAAACATTATTGTTTCCACACAAAGTAGGTACCCTCATGGCTAAAAAATACTATAGGCATCATCATTACACCTTAAGCGCTGACTAGCTGCATAATTGATGCGGTTTAAATCAACATTTAGGTACCTATATAGAAACGAGTTCTGTTAAAACTCGTGAGCTGTGTTTTAGTTGCTCCGATGTGTCAGTGGCCCAAAATAGAGCAGTAGGCGGAGCTTCAGCAGACTCCTATAGTATCAGATGATCTCTTTAACCTATGGCCTGTGGCCTGGCGGAGGCGAATTCGCGACTTATGTGCCTTTCGTGTCTCAATTACGCAGATGGGCGCCGCTGAGGCGAGACTTAAAGCATATGGGTTCCAAGAATTCAAAGCTACACCACATTACACTTGAATAATTTAATGTTATTATTTGGTCACAAGTTACATAAATTATGCTATTTATATATGGAAACCGCACTTGTTTACACTTGCCCGTTTACGCTTTTTCACAAAGATGCACTATGGCTATGGTTGCGAACTGGGGGAGTACCTACGAACCGAACCCGAGGTATCCATAGTTGATAGTACATTTGCTTACCTACCTAAATAAAATTTTGAGCTAGAGTTCCGTCAACGAGTTCCCTGGAGTAGACCACCAGAGAGAGCTTAGGGTTTCTATTTTATTGCCATTTAGCTAAGTAGGTCTTCTGTTTTATCTCATGAAATTGAGTCTAAGGCCTGCCTCTTCCTCGTCTTCCTTCCACTTTTCCTTCAATGATGTTCAAAGCTCTCATGTCGTATACCTAAGATGTCCAATCATTTTTCCTCTTCTATTTTGAACGGTGTTCATCGAAAACCTTTTGTCCTCAATTCTTCTCAGCACTTCCTCGTTGGTAACCTTCTCCGTCCAACTAATCCTCTCCATCCTTCTCCAGCACCACATTTCAAAAGCCTCCAACTTCTCAAGCTGTGTCAGAGTCCAAGTTTCGCATCCATAGAGAGCTATGTCGTATAAAGAAGTAAAGGAATCCGCATTGGAAAGGGAGAGGTGGAGGAAGTTGCATCATTGCACCGACAAGAGCTGAGCTCTTAAATTTAATGATTTTTTTATTATTTATTTATTATTTATTAGGTACTTATGACATTTCTACTTATGTAGATAACCTACAAAACACATTTTTATTAATCTTGCTAGTTACCAAGTCGAAACTGTGGTCGAGTCTAGGTATTGAGAGCCTAATTACGGCCTCAAAAGTCCCAATGACGTGTAAGGTGACCTTGCAGCCACCGCAGGCGCTCGCCTGCAGCATGACAATATAACACAACATTCACAACGCTGAGCACCCACTTCTGTCCCATTGGTGGGCTGATTATTTAACACCACCCGGTTTCGGCCAATAACAATATTCACACATTAATGATTACCGAGGTTTTGTTTTATTTTGTTTAGCTCTTTGCTGTCAGTTTATATTTTATATATGTAGGTATTATGATACGATTATAATTTTATGCAAAACATATAAATGTTATTAGCGAAATGCGTGGGTGCTCAAAGTCTTAGGATAGTAGGAATGTAATAGAGCTATGGACAAGCAAAGTGTATCATAATCGTTTGCATGACACATCTCAGGAGTTCTCCCACGATGCCACGTGCTGGCGCCAGCATCTATCATGAGGCTGTTCGCGCCAGCTGCGCAATCAAAAATAAACCCTCTTACTCATAGGGCTAGAGCTCTTCCGCCTTAGCAGATGTAGCTTTTGACTCAATCCGGAACCATTGAATCACAGTTCCGAGTAAATAATGACTCACTTCCGCACCTAGTACTTACTGTCATAGTAACTATTACTCCATCTACGGTAGGTACAGGTCAGTAATTGGCAACATCTTGTGCAAGATTAGTCACTTGTCGAGAGGCGAATCGTTATAAAACTGGGTTACTTTTAAAATAACTGAATGTTGAAGATCCGGCTGACAATTATTGCCTAAGATTTCTGAAGAATGGGCGCACACCCTGCGCCCATTCTTCAGAAATACTTACTTTTATGTAGGAAGGTAAGGTTAATTATATTATAGGTAAGATTGGTTTATCTGACTTCGCGGACCACTTTCTCCTCGGGGTAGTAAGTTTCTTGCTGGAGAATTTTAAAGAATTGCAGCAATGTCTGACTAACACAACCGTAAAGAAAAGAATTCACTAATGTTGTTTACATTTTGTCACTCATTAGGTATTCACGCGCCGGCATTTTTGGCGATCGCCCACATTTTCCCAGCACTGCTCATCAGAGAGGGCACTCAATTTAAATAATATATAAGTGGCGACCTTCCGGTGCTTTACGGTTATTCAATTCCGTTCAAACCACATAGTTTAAAGCCAATAATAACATCTCTGTTTCTCCCACAAAGGCAAGCGTTTAATAAATATACTTAACAAAGATTACTAGGTATTTAGAACATTCCATGCAAGTTGCACCTATTCTATTCTATAGGTACTTAGGTACTTAGATTTCTAAACTTATATTATTTTATTATATTCTGTGACGGTGGATGGAGCTGGCGATGGTGGTGACGAGCATGATGCGATCTATGCAATGAGCGGCCGTTACTCAGCCAGATCTATTAACTGATAGTAGTATCCGTGCGGAATGGGGCAGTTTCTACTATTTCCACGACCTCTGGGGAATCGCAGCGTTTATTATCTTAGAGCCGGGTTGGCCTATTGATAAGTTTCAACTTTTAATCTGAGTTTAAATCCCGAACGATTATCAATTTTTTTTAATGGTGAAGAAATCAAAATCATAAGCAAAGCAACCCTGCAGCTTAGTTAACTTCCCATGGACTGACCATCCTGTAGAAAAAGCCGAGGAAGGTCACGGTGCCTACCCTGTAGATTGAGTATCAACAGTATCATCTCAAACAAGTCCTAATTCCACAACGCACTACAACGTCTCGTCTTGTTGAGTGAAGACAGCTAGAGCCTCTGCCGCAGTGGCTAGCCCCTGATATGATTTTTATTTACTTATCACCTTATGTACTTACCTAAGTAAGCGGAAACTACATATCCTTAAGTAAACGGAAACACTTCCTACAGCATCGCTATCTTTATAAGAACTATATTGTATAGCAATGTAATTACTTACCTACCTATCAAAATACAAATACTTAAGATCAAACAGTCACTAAGAGAAGTGCCTACCTAATAAAAAATGAGTCATTGTGATTTAGGTTTGATAACGATAAGCTTACTGTATTGATAACTCTCTAAAATTATGAATCATGTAATTACTTGGTGATAGTGTTATCAAAGTGATCAAACCCCATGAGTGAATGATAATAAGACGTGTAGGTACCTACGTAACGATACGTCTGAGCTGAGGATAACTTATCGTTACATAACTTTTATCTTTCGCAAACTGCAGGTTTTCTATCGGATGATAGTTTAACTTAGTCGCGGGTTTAGGCTGCTACACTGCTAGATCGGCTATGTAAGTACATTACATATCGATCATTAAGTTGAACATTTTCCTGTTATTCTACGTGTGCATTCGTATACCTAATAAAAACTACAAAAATTGGGTGCAACGATCGATGTGCGCATCCCGCATAGCGCAGCGAGCACTGGCCCTTCGCTTCGACCTATCGCCTCTATCGATTGCTAGGTACGTCTGTGATTGCTAGCTTACACCCTACCTACAGCTTAAGGCACAGCTTAAGGTAAGAAACTATAGACCTAATAAGTAGTAATCACGGATTTAAGAAATCTGGTCTGTGGTAGTAATAATTTAATGAAAAATAATAGGTATTGACGTTTAAAAAACAAAACAAAAAAATATGGTAAGTTGGTAAGTATGAAGGTGTGTATGTGTGGTGTGCGTCTCTATCTATGTACTACCAAAGAATACAGATAGGTACCTAAGACTAGAGCCGATAGGCAACGAAGGAAGATAAGTGCCTACCTACCTACTCGTGGCGCCTAGCTTGAGGCAGCTGGAGCCGTCAGTTAGCGTCGTCAATGTCGTAACAACAGTAGTTATAGAAGTCGATTTCCGCGAAATTAGCTGATTCAGCGATGGTCGTGCCGAGATGAATGAGTTCGCGAGTGATTCACGGCGCATTCATTCATGGTTTTTTGGCGCGCTTTCCATTTACGTTGCGCGCGTTTGGCGCGGCGCGCGTCCGGTAGGTGGCGCTGATTGATTCGATAGCTACGACCAGTTTTAAACATTTTATTTTACCATCACCACAGAATACAGACCATCACCAAACTATACTATATCTATTATCGTTTTGTGATATGGTAAAATAGTAAAATTAACCATAGTTATCTGGACCATAGCCACATAATACAGCATAGCTAAAAAAATTGTTAAATCGTACCAATAGCCTCTACTTAAGGCTATACTTCTCTTAGAAGCGCTCTTCAACAGAAACACCCCAACGTCCAATAATTAATTCATCATCATCATCATCAGTAGGTAGGTATTATCCAGTTTGATATAACGTTTGTTTCATTCAAATTAATGTTTAAGAGGATTAGAAGAGGAGACTCACGTGTGTCGGGTGTGGAGGGCGCGGAGCTGGGCGCCGCCGCCGACGCGGCCTGGTGCTCCGGCAGCGGCGGTGGTGGCGCGCTTCCGCGGGCCTGCGCGTGCGCGTGCTGCAGGTACGCGTGGTAGATGCGCGCCGCCTGCTCGCAGCCAGAGCACACCTGCGCGTACAAACAAACTATTGTTATGGCATAATACCTTTTTGGTCTTGCAAATAACGAGGACTTCTTTTGTGGTGCGTATTAGGTAGGTAAAGTCAGAGTCACAAACTGTAGCACCTACAAGTTGCCTTTAAGGGGGTTACCAGTTGGTGATGCTCACAGGAGGTCTATTTCTAGCTAGTGCTGGCTCACCTGTATCCAGTTGTCGAGCGAGAGCGCCAGCAGCGCGGGCCCGGCGGAGGGCAGCAGGTGTCGTCGCGGCGCTCGCACGCCGAACGTGCGCGCCGCCCAGCGCACGCATCGCACCACGTCCGCGCGCTCCCACTTCTCGGGGTCTGCACAAACAAATCACATTCAATATTATGGACCTCTAGGCTCTAAGCTTCAATCGTAAAGGTACCTTCATTTATGATACCTAAGGGAATAGGGATGCCTTTCGTGCATAAGAAATAATGTGGCCAGGATGCCCGAGAAATGGAGAACATATCCAGCGCAGCGGTTCTGCTGCATAAAATGCTTATTGATTTATTATTGACTTTTTTAGGTATTGAAAAAATTAATGAAAAAATATTTATTTCAGCAAACACAAATAATTTTAGGCACAAGGTAGGTATGGTGTTGTTTTGATTAAATCTATTTCAGCGGTCTTCACACTAGGCAAGCCTGTATCGCGAAGTCCAGTTAT
Source organism: Epirrhoe alternata (assembly GCA_963565295.1). Classification (NCBI taxonomy): domain Eukaryota; kingdom Metazoa; phylum Arthropoda; class Insecta; order Lepidoptera; family Geometridae; genus Epirrhoe; species Epirrhoe alternata. Next base: position 265,963 of record OY751384.1, read on the forward strand.
TAGTATCTTTATTAGGATTCTTTAGATAAAAAACGGACCTAGACCTAGAATCCTCTCAGCTCAGACAGCTATAAGTAGGAACCAAGAGAGTTGGTCACTTGCAGTCCGTGAAATTCCACTACCTACCTATGTCTTATTATCACACAAGCCTTGATAAAGGTGTTTTATTTACCAATTAAGTACCTACTTAGTTTTTTTACTTCGAAAGAATCTCTAACTAAGCTTAGATAAAGTTTAGCGCACTTCGATTTTCGGTGGCAATGCAGTTTTCAGGTGATAGAAAACTGATCTGTCTGTTGATGGAATCAAGAGTAAAGTTTTAAGAAATAGGTATCAGACCAGTATTTTCCCGATTATTGTTAGAACCATTTATTGACACTACCTCCGTGGTCACTACCACCAGACTATAACCCGATATTCCTATACATATACCCACCATTAGACCGTGTTCACATATGAAAAAAGCTCCTGAAAGTAGTAGGTACCTACTTACTTAAAGATCTACGTCACGGTTTAAAAGTCACATGTAAGCACCTGTTTTTTCATACTCATTACCTCTACAATGTAGAGTCATTATTATACCTACCTACCATTGAGCTGTAGGCTCGCAAGATAATATAATGAGAATAATACCTATTATGTATTAGGTATTGAAACTTCGATGCCGTCGTAGAGTAGGAACCTAGGAACCTACCGTTGCTGGTAGAGCAGAGCAGAGCTTAGCCGGCGCGCGCGATGCCGCCGCCGCCGACGGACAGTTCCGCCTAGCTTTTAGCCGACGGAAAACGGGCGTCTTGGAGTTTGCGTCTCGGAAACTAGCTCGAACGTTGTTTTTAAGAATAAAACGAGCACCATACCTACATACACACCTTGTGTAAGAAAGTGCAGGTGTTGCAAAAGAAATTTTGGAACACTTAAAACAACATTAGAAATTATTTATACGTAGATATTACTGCCTACCTCTCCCTCTTTGCTTCTTTTTCCTATTTTGTTCAATTAATAATTATTTATTATCATCATCATCAATTTAATAATTACTTTACCAATTTAGGCAACTCTCTTTATTTTATGAAATGATCTACTTTAGCCTATAGTGTTTAATAGGTCGTATGTTACTTGTTTTTTTTATGTTAGTTAGGTACGTAGGTAGTGCCAAGATATGATGATACTTATAATCATATTTTTGTTTGTCTAGACGTAGGTAAGCTAGGTTATCGCGCGTCGTGTCGGTTCCCCTTAAAGAACCACAATCACTTTACTCATTGGTATGGTACCTACCTAACGTAGTCTAGGTGCCTACAGAATCACAACAAATCCTGGGAGGTCACTTCGAAGGCACTACACAACACTAGAGGAACACGTTACCGGTGGGCACTGTCTCATCTCCCGAGTCTTCAGAATATTCGGAGTCGTAGGGCGCCGGCGGGCAGCGCGCGGGCTCCATGCAGGCATGTCGGGGCGCCAGCGTGTCGGCTGCCGGTCCTCGGGCGGTGCGGGAGCCAGCTCCGGCCTGGCTCGAGTCTCGAAGCACTAGGGCGAGCGCGGCACCACCACATTGCTTTATATTCGCGCGGCGCGTCACCGATCTGTGACGTAGCGATTCGTCAGCGGCCGCCGTACTAACTATTGTGTAATCTGCGCTCTGACGAGGAAAACGCTTTCTGGGAAGCGTGAAGCGGAGTCGGTGCAGGCTGCAGTGCACGTGCCGAGCTTTTGTTTGCAAGCTCTCGGACAGGTTGCAATTGTAGTACGTACCTACCTATCGTACGTTGCAGCGCCCCGGTAGTCTTTCTTGTGGGAAAAACAATTTCAAAGTTCAGTCAGATCAGGGCCACGAGTTCACGGTATTATTTCTACCTACCTATCTACAGTATGCATAGATCTATACTTATAAAATTGTGAAATGACAGCCAAGCTGTGATAATAAGTATCTACCAGGCAGGTATACTTAAATACCTATTATGGGACCTATAGCTATCTGTATTCTGTGCCTATAGGAGTAGGGTACATGATTGGACAACCCTATCTATAGGGTTGTCTAATCATTACAACCTACGACGATGGTAGTAGGTATTTGTAACACAGTATTAGAGAACCCTTCAAAATGGAATAAAAAATTGTAGGCACCCATGCAACACCCAGTACCTAACCTACCTTCAAGAGATTTCTCCCCGATAGATTACATGGCCTCAGACAAACTAGAATGGACGATTTATTGACAGAATTCCTCTTTCAATATTTTTTGTCGGTTTTTGCGAGAGACGAGGTAGCACACGAATGCATTTTACACACTAATGCATAAAAAATTACAATACACACTCATTATTTTTTATTTTTTTTTGTTACTTATAAAAGGTAGGTACAATTCTCGGTATAATAGTGTTTAAAAACTTAGAATAAGTTTGCCTAAACACTAGGTTCTCGTAGTAATAGTAACACAAATTATAACTAGTACGTAAACACTTTTTTTTGTATAATAAAGGAAGCCAGCGATAAGCGCACGCACACTGTAATAATAGATGTAATGTTTTAAATAAATACAAATACAAAATACAGATTTTTACGCACACACTTGCAAATTTCGTATAAGACGTATATGTACGTAATACTACAAGACGCACATGATTCGTGTACATTTTGGCATAGGGAAAATTACAAGGTACGGCACATCCTGTCTAAATGATCTAAGACATGATACGAATTTTAAACCTTAGAGGGGGTGAGCCCTCGGACGAGCTAAAGGATCGAAGGGTGAGCCCTACCTTGTAATTATTTTTCCCCTCTGCCAAAATGTACATGCACATGATTCCTAATCAAGTGCGTCTTGTACTATTCGACGACCTCTGTGGCGCAGTGGGTGAAAGCCCGCTTGGGACGCAGAAGGTTGCGGGTTCGATCCCCGCCGCGGGATAAATGTTTGTATGATCTGCAAATATTTATCTCGGGTCTGGGTGTTTCTATACATAATATGTATGTATTTACAAACAAAAAAGTATATAAGTAGTACGAGTATATCAGTTATCTGGTTCCCATAGTACAAGCTTTGCTTAATTCAAATTCAAAGTGTTTATTTGCATTCATGTTGTGTTTGTACATAATTGTAGGTGTTATAATTTATTGTACATGTGGTTATAACATGAGTCCTGGAAGGACATCGCAAAAAATAAAATAAAAATACTGGGTTGTTATTGTTATGCCCAGTATTTTGTTATAAATTTTAAAGAAAAAAGTCTTAAAACTATGAGATCTTCAAAGGTAGGTAAAATCTTAAAATAAAAACAATCATAAAATTCGAAACGATAAAATTAAAAATCGAGTTGGGTACCTACTAAATAATAATATTGGTAAATATTAATAAGTACCTAATTATACGCTAATAAATTATTATACTTTTTTTACCTACTTATCTAAGTACTCTTGCAAGGAATAGAAGCTGTTTCTAATTAAGTATTTTTTAAACTGGGTTTTAAATCATAAGAGGTTATTTATGTTTTTAATATCTGGAGGGATTTGGTTAAATATTTTGACAGACATTGCATACGGAGCTGTGTGAATTAGTTGAAGTTTTGAGAAAGGAAGGTCTAATTTACTTTTTTGTCGTAAGTTTTGGGGGCGGGTGTAAATTTTAAAAAGGTCTATGTTTTTTGACAAATGTTCCTACTTCTAGAATATATATGTTATGAATTGTTAAAATGTTTTTCTCTATAAAGTGTGGTTTGCAGCTTTCCATGAGATCTAGATTATAAATAATTCGTAGGCATCTTTTTTGCAAAACAAAAAGCTTGTGAACATCCGAACTTGGGGCTAGATGATGCTGTGTGAAATGTCCAGCATTATTTATTTTATTATATTTATTTATTTATTACGTACGTACTTACAAGAGTGTGCGTGAAAATGAGGGTGTATTGTCAGTTTTTATGCATAAGTGTGCCTTTTTAACCCTCAACTCCTGTTAAACCATTCTAAAGCCAAGCCGAGAAGAATTCCGGCAATAGCGGGTCCTTACTTTTTTTGCTGAGTTTTAAATATTAAAACTTGACATTGGCAGAATGATACATTACAGTTATTTGCCAATTTTCTAAGAAGAAGTTGTTGTCGTTGTGTCAACTGTCAAGTACTTATTGTTTACAATTTGTATAGCCATGGGTAACTCAGATAAAAATCGTGAACTGCAGGTTTCAGGTATTTTTCAAACCTGAAGTAGAGTAGAATCGCAGCTCAAACAGATCAACTATACCTACATACAAAAAAAAAAAAAAAAAGTTCAACGGAATCCTACTTAGTTAAAAATAAAAATTCTTTTTAACAGACATTTTTGTGTTTATTACCTATAACGCCATCTATGATTTTACGTAAGTACTAAGTATAGGATGAAAAGTTCCATCAACAGTATCGGAGTTTGCTTAATGGTTTAACAATTTATGTCACTAGATGGCACTTTTTTGCAATTTTCAGAAAAATACCTGTAAATATTGTAGCTTGTAGATAAAGCTTGTAGATATTTATTATTCCAAAATATTTTTCTAGGTAATTTCATTCTGCTATTAAAATTATGTTAATTCCCAAAACTTAAATATCCGACAAAAAAAAAACCCGAAGACAGGATCTCGAGACTATGGAGTAGACAGGTCAAGTCAAGCTTTGGTCTTATTTTAATAAACACTAAATTACATTGGCCTGTTTATACATTACATTAATTTATATTAATACTATCATTTAATAAAAGAAATAAACTAATGTTATTTTATTTAACGCTCATACATTACGCTTTACAATAAAATAAATAAAACGGAAGTTGTATCAGCCGTTTGTCCCGGAAGCTACACACAGCGCCACGCAGTACGATAGATGGACGCGGCAGCGGTCGTAAACTCAAAATCGGTGGAGCTGTTTGCATGACCTGATTTTCAATAATAGACCTTATTCCTATGTAGTTAAAATCCAAATTACTAGTTGATATTAGTCAGGCTATCAGTCAAACAAGTACGTCGTACATCAGATCAATCAGTCTAGCTCTGCTTTTCGAATAATGACCTTAACTGTATTGAAATAAAACACATTTTAATATTGCATGATCTTGAGTTTCGTTAGACTTTAATGACTTTTTGGTTCTGAGCATCGATCAATTCAGCTCCTGACGGATTTGATCTGTTTACGTCAGCTTTTCGAATAAAGACTTTAGCACCAACGAAATAGAACACAAAATAATATTGCTTAATCTTGAATTTTCCTATGCTTGTATGACTTTTTGGTTCGGAGCATCGACTAATTCAGCTCCTGACGGATTTGATCTGTTTACGTCAGCTTTTCGAATAAAGACTTTAGCACCAACGAAATAGAACACAAAATAATATTGCTCAATCTTGAATTTTCCTATGCTTGTATGACTTTTTGGTTCGGAGCATCGATCGACATGATGGAGACTGACGGACTTGATGTAAAGTATGTATTTGTCACATCTTCGCTTTTCAAATAAAGACTTTAGGGTTATTGTAATAAAGTACAATACAATATTGATTGGTCTCGGATTGGGACGGAAAACGAGCTGTTAGGAAGTGTTTGAGCTGTTGTATTCTGTCAATACCTGAAAGACGTATATTGATTTGGATTGAGCTGCAGGTTTTCCGTACATATCCATCCTTCTACCCACGGCTAAATTTGTATTTTGTAGCTGAATTTTTTTCCTGGAAAAATTAAGTTTAAAATGGTTATTTACGGTGTCTACATAGTGAGTAAATCAGGAGGTCTTATATATAATTATGACCACAACATACCTCGCGTAGAAACTGAGAAAACCTTTGGATATCCACTGGACATCAAACTACAGTACGAAAACAAGAAAGTTGTCGTAGCTTTTGGCCAAAGGGACGGAATAAATGGTGAGTTACTTTATTTTAAAGAAGAGTACGAACAATCAACACGAGATCGTTTAATTCTTTCCTTTTACATTGCAGTTGGGCATGTCCTACTCTCTGTGAATGGTTCTCCTGTCGCAGGCTGCGTCACAGAAGACGGAAGAGATGTTTTCGAACTCATTGAAAAAAAGGTAAACAATAAACTTTTTTGGGTAATTGGTAGGTATTACAAGTTGTTAGCCATGATTAGTAAAAGTGAGATAAGGGCAGGGAGATGATGATGATTGATAAACAGAGCCTCTGCCTTTAATTGAGATTACAATAAGGTGCAAGTGTGCAGCTATAAACCTACATAAACAAAAATATTTTAATGTGAAAAAATATTTTTCAGGAGAATTTTCCACTTAGTTTGAAGTTTGGCCGGGCACGAGCCACTACTAATGAGAAGATAGTGCTAGCCAGTATGTTCTACCCGCTGTTCGCCCTGGCCTGCCAACTGAGTCCTGTGCCCAAGGCCTCGGGCATAGAGTCACTCATGGCTGATACTTTTAAGTTATCTTGCTTCCAGACATTGACAGGTAACAGATTTCCATTAATATTTAAACCATGTACCTACAAATATTGATAACTAGCTGTCTGTCGCGGTGTCACCTGCAGTCCCTCGGGAAAACTTCACTTTCCCGGGAACAAAATATAGCCTATGTTCATTAGGGATAATGTAGGATTCTATTGGTGAAAGAATTTTTCAAATCGGTCCAGTAGTTTCGGAGCCTATTCATTTCTTACAAAGAAACAAATCTTTCCTCTTTGTAATATTTGTGTAGATAACAGTTTTGATGTGTTATTCCAAATAATACTTTACTTATTTATCTAATATATAAAATTCTCGTAATATAATTCCTCCGAAACGGCTTGACCGATTTTGATGAACTTTTTTGTGCTTATCCGGTAACTATGAGAATCGGTCAACATCTATTTTTCATCCCCCTAAATGTTAGGGGTAGTCCACCCCTAATTTTTATTTTTATTTTTTAGACATATTTATATGGCAAAACAACGTTTGCCGGGTCAGCTAGTCCTGTTATATATTTTTGAATGTGCTTTTAGAAGTTTTTAAAGTGTCATGTTTATACCACCCGTGCTTGAGAAGACAGAAACCTTTTTACATTTTGTCATGTATTTCTTTGTCTGCAGGTGTCAAATTCATCATGGTGACAGATCCAAACATGCAAGGACCAGAGGTGGTGCTCAAGAGAATATATGAACTGTACTCAGATTATGCCCTGAAAAACCCCTTCTACTCCCTGGAGATGCCCATCCGATGTGAACTCTTCGACACCTCTCTGCACACGCTGCTGGAGCTTGTGGAGAAATCAGGAACTGCCAACTTATAGTTGCTCGGCTATTTATGTAGATAATTATTTTATTTATGTTTAAATTATTGATATAAGGCAAAAATATAAGTATTACTCCTGTTGTATGAATTGATCTGTGTATGCATTCAGTCTCTGTATTAGAAGATCCTAGCGAAGCTCCCACTTAATGAGAAAACCTTCTTATCATAGACAGGGATAGGCAGGCTTGCAACCTGCCCCCGTACCATGGCGTTTGTCTAGGTACCAGAGAATAGAAAGAAATGACAGTAATGACATTATAGTGTGGATAAAACGCGTAGAAAGTGGAGAAAAGTTACTTTTCTACCCTTTTTATCCACACTCTAATGTCATTACTGTCATTTAATTCTATTCTCTGGTATAACTCGCGTCACCTAAAAAGAACGCTGGAAAAAAGTGGAGGGGGTATGTTTGCGCATGGGTACACTCGCGCACGAAAGTACTCGGCCTATTGTTTAATTTTTGAACGAGCCTTTCGCTTACGGCTTCGTGTATTGGTTATTGGTAGGTACATTCGAATATATTAGATATAATTTTCATTAAATAGAATTAATAACATATTTAATTCCGTAAATTAAAACTAATCGTATTAAAAAACATTAAAGATAATGTTGAAACAACTTCCATTAATTCATAGTGGGATTCCGAATCTTTTGAACGTTTTACAATTTGATTCGTCTCACTGTAGATCCGGAACGTTTTGTTGCTTTTGTTGTCCGTTTCATACATTGTTTTACAATTTGAAATGCATTATTATCAACCTTTCTCTCCATATAGCTATATACCTACGCCATAAATATTTTTCTCAATTTTTTATGTGAAACGATTTCGTAATTAAAAACTTTTGTGCGCGATGGTATTTTGCGCACAAACGATACGTAGACCCAGCGCGGAAGGCAATGGCCAACTGATGAACCAATAGCGCGCTGACAAGCTTGTGGCGCGCGACCCTCCCGCCCCGCGCCTCACCTCGTACCGTCAAATGGACCCATAAATCGACCATGGCGCAGCTTGACAGCCAGCGTTCTTTTTACGTGACGCGAGCTATACCTAGACAAACGCCATGGTAAGGGGGCTGTCGTGTATGGAATGAAATAGATCTGAGATCTACCTGTAACTGGAGTAGTTGTTTGTTTTTTTTTTATTTAACCTGCACTGTCCCACTGCTGGGCAAAGGTCTCCCCCGAATCCCTCCAACCTTCTCTCTCCTTCGATATCTCCCACCTCCTCTCGAAGGCGTCGAGATCGTAATAATTATTTTATACCTTACTAGCTGACGCGCGCGACTTCGTCTGCGCATTTTTTTCCCGCTTTTCTATTGAAATTCTTTGCTATAAACCTCACGGAGCCCGAGACCTTTCCAACGAATGCAAAACCGTGGAAATCGGTTCGTGCGTTCTGGAGTTATAGCGTCAGGAAGGAAAACCCGACTTATTTTTATATAGTAGATTATTTAAAGGATCTGGAATATAAAAGATCTGAGAGAATGTCTACCGCGCCTTGGGGATACAGTCGTGACCCTGTTCTGTTTATTTAATAACTCAACTCTTTGAATCCGAAATTGAAAGATGATCAAGTAAAATAGGAACAGAAACACATGAAATGGTTTACAATAAAAAATTTATTGATATAATATTTATAACAATGTAAAGCAGGTCCAGCGCCGCAGCGCTACCGCTCGTTAGTTCACTCGTTTGTACTTGCTAGGCACGAGGCGAGTCCCGTACACTCCTTATTGCTCCGTGCGCCCGCGCACCCCCCGGGCAGGCACTCTTGTCTCCTATGATTCTCTCTTCATGATACGAGTTTCATCAAATGATATAAAGACAAGGCTTTGTGCGAACTACAGAATCAAAATAAACCTATACAAATAAAATTAAACATCAAAAAGCTTTAAAAACTATTTTATCAATCAACACATAATTTTAGTTCATCTGCCTAGCACTGAGCTGCGCCCTGCCCGGGGCCTCACGAGCGCTACGCTCTACTTGCTATTTTGACGGATTCCAAACCTTAATCAAGGAACATTGCTAAAATCTGTCGTAACTTATAAAAGCCTTCCCAAGTGTTTTTGATTTTTTTCAATCGTGGTCAAACGCCTAGTGGTCACAACAACAACAGCTGAATGAACAGTCTTAAGGGCGCGCCGAGAGACGCGCCCGAGATATACAAACATGTAGCATCTACAGACTTGACCCCGGTCCAGATCAGCGTGACAAGGTTTTGATGAATTAGGATATTCGAGGTTCCATCAAAACATCCGAGGCGTAAGAGCTTGCAGCTGATTCGGACCGGTCACAACTCACAACGTATCCGGCTTCCTCGAGGTAATCTCTTCAGAGATTCTGTAGAAAAATAGAGCCGCGGACGATTTATAACTATGAAGTATTATTAGCTCTGGATCATTAAAGTTAAGTCTTATCTAAGTTATATCGAAGGACCTAATTAAAGTACCCTAGAGTATGACCGGCCGCGCCCTGCGGAGAGTAAGGCGCTGCGAGCCCACATCATCGCCAGGGGGCTTGTGCCTACCCTCGGGACAAGGGACCATGTGGGTTCATTCCCGTATCACTATCATCTACTTAATTTAGTGATAAATAACTCTATATTATTTATATTGTTAATATAAGTAATGAGCCGCGGCCGACGACTCGAGTCGCGCGGGCCGCCTACAGCTCGATATAAAACACAATTGCACTTGCTTCCCGTCACACTGAATTTATAAAAAAACGCATTAACACTCGTTACCTTCGTCAGCATTCCTAGACAAGCTATTTACGACTCCTTGTAAAAGCATGAAGAAATATAAAATGTTGTTTGATCGTGAGTAGGTCGCCTAGGCAAGCTGCTCCTACTGCAGAACTTATTGCAACGCAACCATGCACGCTTGCAGTAGGATTTATTTTAACAAACAAGCCCAATTATCATAATTTCTATCAATAATTTCTCAATCATTTAATTTTTATATCAGTTCTTATTCTTGATAACTAACACAGTTATAGTTATCAGTAACATCCAACACAACCTAACAATTAAACTGCAGATTATAGGACCAATTTGAATCCAATGATATTGAACCTTGCTACTTTGATATAAGGTTTATTAACATCTACAGAGAAATCAGTAAATATTTATAACAACAGCCGTACTCTCCGGAGGTGACACAACACACTTGAGTATACCTTGACTTGACAAACGATACACACTTCATTAACATTACAGCAAGTTCTTTGTCAAAGTCAAATAGAACTGATCTGATGTGATGCGAATTAGCATTTCGCTTACAATGGTATTATGTAGAACATTATGAATGGTTAGTAGGCGTGCGTACAGTAGCTTAAAGCTGTTTCAGGTCCAAACAGAAAACTTGTTAACTTTTAAACCTCAAGCTACACTTAAGCGCGGTTGGTTTATTTATTGAAATCGTTATTATTAGACTATAGTCCATTCTTCATTATAAATCATTTAAAAACATTTGCACAAACCCATAATAGATTATATAAAATTCATTATTTCTTGAGAAACTATAGGCATATTCAAATCAATACCCAAATTCTTTCGTAAATAACAAACATCTCCATGCTGCTTCTTATAAAACTTACTGATGAGTCTTTCATATTCGTTTTTAAGGACGTCGTAGCTCGCGAACTGAAATAAACAAAAGTTTAAATTAATAAGCGCAGTAGTGGCCGACTACCTACTGGCGTTCAGACAATTTTAATTTAACTGATTCTGGATTACTGACTGAAAACGATTAAATAACTCAATGTACAATGAAGGCGAGCAAAATGAATAAAATCATTAAACAGACTTAGTATAAATTCAATAAGTTTTCGTCGAGCTGATGGTTCAGCAGAGGTCACGTACCCGCGGCTAGCAGCGCGGCGCGGGCGAGGGGGCGGGCGCGGGCGCGGGGGCGGGGGCGGGCGCGGGCGCGGCCTCCTTGGGCCCCCACAGCCGCAGCGAGTAGTCGTCGCTGGCGGAGACCAGCACGTCGTGGTGCACGGGGTTCCAGGCGACGCAGTTGACGCAGCGCGTGTGCCCCGCCACCACCGCCACCGGCTCCTCGCCGCTCATGTGCCAGATGTACACCTGCACACACACACACACACGTCACGTCAACTCCGACACACACAACCTAGCCTTATTATTACGGATATAGATAATACTAGCTAATGCGCGCGGCTTTGCCCGCATCATATGTACCATCATTTTGAAATCAATACATGCTATTCCAAGTCACTATCTACGCCTATACCAAGTTTCATCCAAATCGGTTCACTGGTATTAGGCGTGATTGAACAACAAATTGACAGGAGACAAGCTCATTAGGAATGAACACCGCATGAATGCATACATTTATCGCATGTTGGATAATGCGTTAGTCAACGTTATAGGAAAATATTGCAAGAGCAACAAGTAATTTCATAGTTTGCGAAGGACTTGCAATCTGTCAAGTATGAAGGCTACATTTGTATTTGGAGTATCTCTGTGACAACTCCGATATCTTCAAATGATCTTCTTAGAGATCTGAGAGAACTACCGTGCCTTGGGGAATACAGTTGTGATCAAAGAGAGCCCTACATCTTCCTCGTGAGCTATAAAGTTACCTTGTTGTCTTCACTGCCGGATGCGATGAAGTCCTGGTGCGCGCCGCCGAAGCACGCGTGGATGGTGAAGTGGCCCTGGCTCAGGCCGCGGAACCGTCGCACCAGCGCCCGGGCTCCTGGAGATCACGATACAGTTCGTTCATGGCCCTTGATCATTATGATTAAGTTCGTATGAGCTGCTGGCTAACTCTGGTGACGGAGTCTTTAGACCACCTGAAGGTCGTCATGGCGTGATAACTTTACCGTCTTAGCCTCAATGCAGACTGAATTGGGAGCGATGCGACGAGACTTAACAAGGCATTTCAAACCTTATTAACAATGTTACAAGATATAGACACGCTTGATAGAAAGAACGAGGTGTTGCGAAGGCTCGCGCCGGCTCGTGCAGTCTCGCGCGGTTGCGAGCGCTTCTATACATATATTGTAACACTTTTCTTAGTGTCTTATTATTAAAACTGATCGTCTCGTCGCGTCGCGTCGCTTCCAATTCACTAAGCATTGAGCCTTAGGCGTTGTCCTAATAGAACGCGAATGCGCGATCATCGTAAGTTCGCGCGAATTTTACTCGTATGAACGCGCGATCAAACATATTGCACTCTAATAGGTGTCCTAACTGACAATCGCACGACGCGTTCGCGCGACTCAAATGTTTGATGTATTTAAGGCGTTGTCCTAATAGAACGCGAATGCGCGATGCGAGCGATGCGACCATCGCGTGTTCGCGCGACGTCAAAAACTGGGTGTCCTAATAGAACGCGAATGGCGGCTGGCCGGCTGTCTGGGCCGGCAAGGCGAGAGGGGCGCGGGCGCGGTAAGCGGTACCACGCCGACGTTTTCGCACGAATTTCAATTAGGACACCTATTCAAATTCAATATGTTTGATCGCGCGTTCGTACGAACTAAGTTCGCGCGAATAGAGTTTCAAACATTTGAGTCGCGCGACCGCGTCGTGCGATTGTCAGTTAGGACACCTATTAGAGTTCAATATGTTTTATCGCGCGTTCGTACGAGTAAAATTCGCGCGAACTTACGATGATCGCGCATTCGCGTTCTATTAGGACAACGCCTTAGAGATGGTCGCATCGCTAGCTCGTGCGACTCACGCGAATCGCGTTCTATTAGGACAACGCCTTAGAGATGGTCGCATCGCTAGCTCGTGCGACTCACGCGAATCGCGTTCTATTAGGACAATGCCTTACGGTACAAAATTAAGACGTTAACAAGAAGTTACGAGCCTAACAAAATATGATGGTACTGAAATATCGGGCGGTGTGGTGGTGTGGTGTACTCACGTATGTCCCAGAGATGCACCCCCTGGTTGGCCACGTTGAGTAGCACGAGTGAGTCGGCCGCGTTCAGCGACATCGCCATCACCGCGTGCTCCTCCTGGATACTGTAACACAACACAACACAACATTGTATCCATGTCATCCGCACACAATGATATCCTACAGCTGGGTGAAGGCTTCCCTCTGTTCACGCCATTCTGACTTCTATTGTCGACGACTCGACTCATCGTGCATTTGGACAGTGCGACTGATTAACACCATTCTTTCATGATTCAGTTCGATAGATCCCTTTCTTTCAACAGTAAGATGAAGGACTATAGGGCCATAAAGAGGTAAGGTTAGCGAGGTGCACTTAATATAATCATCATGTTATCAAATTAGTTTGATGTACGCACAACCGATCTTTGTCTGTCTGAAGTAAGGTGCACTAAACGATTGCGCAGGTTTGCGCGAGTAGGCGAGATAAAACGATGCAACAAACTGAGCGAGCGAGCGAGGCAGCTAGCCAACGTTGTCTTCGTCTTTTATGCGTCATCAAGCTAGTTCAAGACCAAGATTGGTTGTGCGTATAGTATAGTAGGTATGTGGGTGTATAGTGAGGTGTGCGACTCACAGGTTGCGGTCGGTGAGCTCGCTGAAGTCGTACTCCCTTACGCGGTGGTGCGTGTCGGCGGCGAGCACAGCGCGCGTGTCGCCGCGGCAAGCGAGCGCGTTCACACGCACGCCGTCCCAACTGTTGATCACGCCGCCCTGAGGGGGCATATAAATGCTCCGTAAGTGGATGGTGACCGCCAGTGCCATTTTCATCTGAACGCTTCCGTGCTTCGGAGGGCACGTTACATTATCGGTTCCGGCTATTCAAGTTGTTAGGAGGCCATAAGGCGGCCTCGATCTCCGTCACCAGAATTGGCCACTGACTCATACGAACTTACTTACGTTTCTTTAGGAGTGTAGGCTTGTGCCAACAAGAGCCAGTTACGTGGTAAATAGCACAGATGCGAAAGTTGACCAGGAAGCCCCGGTCGTATCTGCCACCACAAGGAGTGATGTGGAAGTAAAATACTTGGGGGTCGCTCGGCTCGGACTTATGACGCGTAATTGGTAACAGGAGACAAGCTCACAATCAGGGGAGCCAATAACAGGCGTGGGTGGGGTTCTCCAGGGAGATATGGTGGGATAAACAGTAGGTAGGTATAGTTACATCGAGCGTGCAGTGGTAGAACTGTCCGCGCGCGCCGCCGCACACGAACTTGTCGGAGGAGGCGTGCCAGGCGCACGCCGTGAGGGAGTCCTCCTGGGAGTGGTTCATCTTCTGGTGAAGCTGCTCCGTCTGGAACATCACGGTTATGTAATATAAAATTTAATTATGTTTATCTGGAGGTCTGATGTATTTAAAGATCTTCATAGTTACGATACGTGTTTATTGGTTAGTGTCCGAGTGAGAAGTCTTACATTGATTCTGATATTAACTATTGTTAAGCTATGGTTACATAAGAATGCGCTGAGCTTGCGCGCTCACACTACAGTTATTCTATCAAAATATTGTAAAAATCTGCGGTTTCCAGGTAACATTTAAAAATACAGGTTGCACCCGAGTTGCATCCGATCACAGTGTTTGACTGAATAACTGACAATAACAATAATAACATAACATAATTTCTACTTACTTTCGTCATTTTATAACTTTTTAAACTATCATGGATATCAACCAACACTAATAACGGGATATTTACCATGATTCAATGTTTTAAGAGTTTGTAAAAATAGTGATCATCTAATTATACTCGTAGTATGATTGAATGAATGAGCAGATATCCTTTTCTAGGTTTTCACTGCCGGAAGAACAGTCGATGACAGGTTGATGGTATGGTATACCTCCATGTTCCATATCCAGAGGTCGGGACAGTCCTCGGGCCCCGCGGCCAGCAGGTAGCGGCCGTCGGGGCTCCACGCCAGGTACGACACGCCGTACGTGTGACCCTCCAGTGACTTCCTGGAGACATCAACTAACACCATTACTTTACATTACTGGAGGAGCTCGCTGACTCTGCTACTCAGTTTTTTAACTTTGCGGTAGTCAACATCTCCTTATTGTATTTTTACGCGCATGTGTTTTTGTTCTAAATAAAATGTTTTGAATTTGAATTGTTTTTTTATTATCTTTAGCTTTTGAAATATGGCAGCCTTCAATAAAAATATATAATGCTGGACATTTCACACGCAGCATCATCAGACCCACAAATATTTGCAGATCATACAGAACATTTATCTCGCGGCGGGAATCGAACCCGCAAACTTCTACGTCACAAGCGGGCCTACGCCCATTGCGCCACAAAGGTGGTCAACGTACCATATTTTAAAAGTTATAGATCTATCGATCTATGAAAATGGTTACGGTTGGTATCTGCAGTGATAGCATGCGGATGATGCCGTGGTTACCTGAAAGCGAGGCGCTTGGTCTCCGGGTCGTAGTCCCACAGCATCACCGTGTTGTCCTTGGAGCCGGACGCGAGCCGGAGCCCGTCCGGGGACCACTTGCAGAACCACACCTCGTCGCAGTGCTCGTTCAGGACCTGGCATGCCACTTACACGTTAGCAAGGGTCGCGAAGGAGCGGGACTAGAATCACCTAATTCTATGCCTATAATATTCTAAGAGATTCCAGCGGTCTCACAGGTTAAATTATTTTTGATTTTGATTCTTTAATAGAATATTTATAGCTGACCGAGCGAGCGAAGCGTCTCAGTTTCGAGATTGGAATAAAATGCTTTTGTCCGTTTGTCAGTAATCACCTACAGGGGCGCATTTTTCAGCCGATTTTGACGAAAATTGACACACAGGTTCAGTAAAAAAAAAAAAAAAGTCGCTTCTTCTAGAAGCCGGTTTCACGTTTATTTTTCTCGATCAAACGAAATCTATGTACAAAAAAAAAAATCTAAGAAGCTGCGAGATATCGAACGGGTTCTCGGCTTTCTCTCCGCGCTAAGGTTCTCACCTGCAGCGGGTGGATGGGGAAGGCGTCAGCGCCGCAGCTGTGGTCGGCCAGCAGCGAGAAGGGCAGCAGCGTGTGCTGCGCGGGCGGCGGGCGCGGCTGCGTGTGGAACCGGCAGCGCGCCGCCTGCTGGCGCTGCGCCTGCGCCAGCAGCGCGCGCAGCCGCCCCGGCGCCATCATCAGCGCGGGCGGCAGCACGGCCTGCACGCGCGCCAGCACGGCGTGCCGCGCCGCGCCGCCCGCCCAGCCCGCGCGCGCGCGCAGCTCCCGCGCGCTGCCGCACATCATGAGCGCGGAGAGCCGGTGCACGCGCGCCGTGTCGTGCCCGAGCGGCGTCAGCTCGTTGCGCAGCACGTGCAGCGCGTCCAGCGCCCGACCCGCCTGGAACACCACCACCGAACGTAGGCTCGATCAAATCCAGCCTCGATCTCGACCCTAGCATGATGATCGACTAGGTGAACGTAAAAAGACAACTTTATCTATTTAACCACTGCGAAAACCTAGGTATTGTTCGTCGACCGCAAAGTGTTTTACCTCAAGATGCTCGAGGTACTTCTGCTCGAGCACGGCGAACTTCATCTCGGCGAGACTGCGCGGGTCGGTGTCGCGCAGCAGGTCGTGCAGCGCGCGCAGGTCGTGGTCCGCCTTGCTCCAGTCGCCGGCCAGCACGTGCGCGCGGAACGTGGCCGCCGCCGGGTGCTCTAGGTGCAGACCCGACTCCTCCATCAGGAGGGACGCGCTGCGCCTGACATTACGAACGATACTAACTCGATATGGGCATATAGGTCTAAGGATATGGCATGTGCCAAGTACAAATAAGCATTTGTAATTATTGTTTCCAAATATTAAGTTAGGACCAGACAAATGCTTATTTGTCTAGTCACAGCAGAAACCTAGACATGGAACTTAGAAGTAAAATAATTAATTTGAAAGACCTTTAACCCGCTGCGACACAAAAAAATATGTTTGCAATTATAGTTTAACTTTTATCAAATGTTGGTGACACTAGGTTAGCACCTTGATCCCAGTGAAGCGAAACGTAGTTAGTAAACAAGTAATTACTAGTAGGTAGCATGCACTCGTAGTGCGAGACATTTATCAAGCAATGAGACAAATCTATTATCAAACCGCGTATACGTAGTTAATGTCTGTCGTCATCGTTAACCATCGTCAAGATAATTTTATCCATACCTACGTGCGTATGGATAAATTATCTTGACGCTTCCAGACAAGATCACTGTTCCAGCCAAGAACCTATTGCCTATTTACATTACTACTTTTAATAGCATGGCGGACGATTGCCCGGCTGAGACTCAAAACTTAAGAGATGTGAGTTCGATTCTCGCGAGGAGACAAAAGTTTGCATGCTCCTATAGATATTATTAACGTAAAATGAAACCGGAATACGTAATGGTAGCATGCGCGTACTACTAATTAGTTATTCGTTTTGGTATGAAGGTAAATGAAAGCATTCAGCCAATACAACCTTGTTTAACTAATGAGCTGTTAGAGGGCTAATTACCATCAACATTTGTATCACGACTGACAATGCAACCGGAAAGTGGCGGTGATCGCGGGCCGTTGGGCAACATGGCGAGGGCGACATCGACGGAAGGTTCAATGTAAGCGTTTGAGAGCAACAATAACTAGTAGGTAGGTAAGGTACTCTGCCACCACTACACATTCAAAGAAAACAACTTTTATTTCTATTCTGTATCTATTTGTATAAGTTCTATTTATAATGCAGTTTTTGTTCTAATAGTTGTCTTGCATTTCAGAATAAATAACACCCACGTCTCTATTCTATTTCCATAGTTTGTGGAACTGTGGATTCTATTTTTTACTTCCTTCCCTTCCACTCTGCACACCTCCTCAATGAAATTCACTAACTACACAAGTGTTTCACTGGCATTGAATGGGTTCGTGTATTTTTTACGTAGGTACCTAGGTACTAGGTATACTTAACACATTCCTTAACCAATAAAAACATAATGCTGGACTTTTCACACAGTGTGAAAATCATCTAGCCCCAAAGTAAGCAGAGCTCGTGTTATGGATACTAAATGACTGATATAAGCTTACATGCTTTTTGTTTGTAAATATAATATACATAGAAAACACCCCGGCCCAAGACAAATATCTGTAGATCATACAAACACTTGTCCCGCAATATAGTGATTGTATTGTGTATCAAAGTGGTGAATAAATGTCTGCCTATGTCTATGTCTATAATCTCCCTACATGAAATACATGTGAGCCACTGACTCTGATAATCGTTAGATAGTAGATACATGATAATTATGATACAGAACAGAATAAGATGATAAAAAACAATAACATCAATTCTGCAGAAAATATATTTCAGAACTATTAGCAGTAATAAAGAGGTCAACAAACTCCTGAATCATTAGCCACTGTGATGGTGTGGACAAATCTTATCAGTGGCGCAAACAAAGAACTAACCACATAATACTAAGAAAACTAAGTAATGAATTATTTAAATGATGGTGCACTTTGTTGTTTTGCAGTTATGTAAACTACAAAATAACAGACTAGGAAGTAAGCTATTGTGTAGTGGTCATATTAAAAACAATGAGTAGACATAATTATCAACACACTTTAGGTCACAATTTTGCATAGATAACAAACAACAATATCAGCAGGCCAAGGAAAATCAAATCAGCAAATGTTTTACAAACTTGTTAGTATAAAAATTGTTTTGTTTAACAATGCTAGAAAACATTCACTCCTGGATTTCATTATATTTTATTCAAAGCATCTGCTTCTTGAATGATGTTTGTAAACAAAGTAAATCAAAGACAGCAGCGGCTGGAAGTGGCAGGGGCAGCCAACACAACAAACATCATAAACAAGCTGCATCATCTTGTGATGTTATGCACGTAAGCACATCCTTTGTCTGAATCAAGAAACAAATCACATGGAACTTTGATGTTTTCTTGTATTTTATCACTCATTTCTTTAGACTAATTTTGTAGCTTCTAATCATTTAAATGATTTTGTGTTTTAAGGAGCTAAAAATATCTATGCATGAATTCATCCGATGTAAACACTGTCTTTGTTGAGCAATAACAAAACAAGAGATTTTAAGGCAGTGTGTGCCAAACTGAAATATAACACACTTCTTTTGTTGTGTCCCTAGTTCTTTTGAAAGGAGGTGAAAGGACTTTTATGTTACACTTTGGACAGCAGTGAGATCTCGGAGACCCTTGAACAGTGTTGTAAGATAAATAAATGATTTCATAGATCTTGCACATTGAGAACAGTTACTTAGAAATGGTTCTTTGTTGACAAACACTATACCTTTGTGTTCTCAAGAGTGTGATATTATGGTTACTTACTCGAGGCCGATGGAGATGAGGTGCTGGCCAATAAGACGCACAATCTCCTGGTCGGTCTGTGAGATGTGGAGCGGAGCAGGCGGCGCGGGGGGCTCGGGCTCGGCGGTGCCGTTGCGCGCGGGCCCATCGCCGTTGACGTGCGTCTGCGGCGGCAGCGCCCCGTTGGCGACCGGCTGGTGCATGGCGGCGGGCTGGGCGGGCGGCGACAGCCTGCGGGACCGCTTGCGCGGCGGCCGATGCCCTGCGCCCTCGTCCCCCGAGTCACTGGAGGCCAGACTGGCCCGCGAGCCGCGACCGGAGCGCCGCGCTCCCCGGAGCGCCGAGATCACGAGCGCTCCCGCCGCATCGGCCTCGAAGCCACCGCCGAGTGACGTCACGGTCGCACCACCCGCACTCAGTGGACCATCTCCCTTTGTTCGTCCTCGATAAAACGTCGCCTCTGGGACACTGACTTGCAACACCTCGAAGTTTTATCGTTTCACACAGATATCCTTAGAAAAACTCGCACGGTTGCGGAGACCTTCGTTTGGAAATCGAATTCGTAGTCTACGATGATGCGTACACAAAAATCAGCTGAAAATGAAACGACAGCTGTCTTTCTTCGCTAGATGCAACATCGCCCTTTCCGTTTCGGATCACGTTCGTGTCTTGTTCGTAACGCATCGGGAGAAATCGGTGGTGATGACCTCAAAAAAATTGAGAGACACTTCAAATGAGTTTCTAGAAGTTGAGATAAAAAATAATTAAAATGTATATGTACTGAAATAACAATTTGTTTTCAGCTCATACTAGTTATTAGATAATCGAATCCAAGTTTGCCTAATAAAATATGTTTGGCTTGGATTGGTTCTAATTAAAAAACATAACTTCTGCGTTAAAAGAAACGGAAGGAAAATGACAATAACATTATTTTACAAAGGCTGTGCAAGATGATGAATTTACTTGGTTAGAGCGAATTTTGTTTTGTTTTCGTCTAGTTATAGGTTGTTTGTAAATATCATTTTACTTTGAATCAATGGTATTAGTTTTGTTATTTTTAAAACCAATCCAGTTATTTTTTTCTCTGCAAATATTGTAAACTAGTTTCAACAAACCCATCAATGTCAAAAATTACTGTCATGTACATGTCAATTTAAAAGAAGAAGAAGAAACAAAGTGTCAAACCAACCAGGCAGGCAGCAAAAAAAACAATGTCCAGTTTGAGTTTGTCCTATTCCCAATCTTTTTTGAATTTGTATTGTGTGATTTGTGTGTGAATAAAAATGAGACTAGAACATGGGTACAGCAATTTATAAATTAATATTAATTTATATTCTTGTACGGCCGTCTTACTTACAGTTGCTGATAAATGTTAAGAACCAGGTAGGTCCTAATAAACTTTTGTTTTCTGTGTAAAGTGTGTAATGTTTTGATCTGTTTGATTACAATGATAATTTATGGTTTTGTTTCAGGGGGGCGATGTTATGCAAGAAAACATAACGGCGAACGTCTCTGAAGACACGGTCACCTTAGATTTTATGCGCCTTGATGGAGTCTACGTATCACAACTCGTAGACTTTACAAATGTACAACTTTTATTGGAAACATAAATTATCCTGCAGTATTGAGATGTACCATGCATGCTAATATATATAAATAATACAAGTTATTTTTATGCTATTTTTAAATTCCCTAACTCTTTACTGTTGTTAAAGATACTCTTAAGATACTCTGATGATACAACCACTTACCCCGTCATGTGGCATTATTCTAGGAAGTGGAAGCTGTAAAAGTTATCATACCAGGAGAAGAGGAATTGGGACAAACTGGCTACCAGACACTTTGCTTCCTGACCCATGCTGCTCAGGCCGACTTCATTGCTCCTGATGCTATGGCAAAACTGAGACAAGTAAGCTTTTACTAGTATGTGTTGAAGCAGATTTCTTTATAAATAAATAATGCTGGACATTTCACACAGCATCATCTAGCCCCAAACTAAACAAAGCTTGTACTATGAGAACCAGATAACTGATATTCTTTTTGTTTGTAATACATACTTATTAGACATAGAAACACCCAGACCCGAGATAAATGTCCGCAAATCATATAAACATTTATCCCGCGGCGGGGATCGAACCCGCAACCTTCTGCGTCACAAATCAATCAAGTTATATTTTTAGAAAAATCCTGGCACTGTGCGTGTGGCAGAGGAGGACAAGGGCTGGAGACAGACGACGGCCACCGCATGGGCGGGGCGCGCCGCCCGCCTGCTGTCGGCCGCCGCCGCGCGCCACTGTGCTGCCGCCAGAGAACGCATCTACCTACGGACCGCCGACCTTGCCAGATGGGCTCCCAGGCCAGGTGATTGAATGGATTTAAGCTTCCTTGGTCCTCAGCAGATAAATGTATTGTGGCTATTTATTTATCGATGAAAGACGAGCAGCTGTTGCTGATATGTCTATATCACAGTGTTGAAAATAGTCTGATTGTTCAAGATTGGTTAATCTTTTTGAGCACTGATTTATTAGTTCATAGCCAGTTATCGAGCTTGTTCTTAAACAAATGGACATTTCTTCGTCTATGAATGGACTGAAGTAGCAGTAACGTCATTTGGTAGTGAATTCTACTTGTGAACCACTCTGTGGCCGAAGAAGTGATAGGCGGTAAGTAAGGCGGGGTCACAAAGGTCTTTGTTCATTTTTTCTTCTCAAGATGTCTCAAATGTTAGGCAGATTGTACTGGTTGGTCATAATCTTGTAAGTTTCAATAAGATCTCGAAGGCATCTATCCTCTAGAGTAGTGAGGCATAGTGAGAGTAATCTATCCTCATATGTTTTGCGATGTAGAGCCTGTGGAATCTTGGTGGCCTTCCTCTGTACACTTTCAAGAAGGTTAATGTATTTTTGGAAGTAGGCATGCCCTATTTAAGAACAGCGTATTAGCATTAATTTTTATTTTATTTTAATTATTGCATACAAATTATAGGTTATCTTAACTAACACTTGTAATATCGAATTAATCCCAGGAATAGACCAGTCATCCTACACATCAGCTGTGACACCATTTCCACCACATGCGCTGGCGTCGGATTCGCCAGATGGCAAACCTGCTGTGGGGGCGTGTGTCGCTGAAACTGACCCTGCCAAGGAATGCATATGCCACACGGAGGTATTGTCAAAGATTATTCTTAAATAGTAAGTTATTAAAATAAGGAATTTAAACAAGAAGTATATAGCCCACAATCTTTGTCGTCAGGTTTGCATAAACTGGTACCCCTGTGGCCTCAAATACTGCAAAGGTAAGCCTCAGGGCGGGCTATCCTACCGCTGCGGCATCAAGACCTGCCGCCGCTGCTACCGCTACCACTACTACGTGCGCCGACGCGACACGTGCATGGCCTACACGTGACGAACCCACGGTCCTACGTGGACCTTTAACATCAAGTACATTTTCTTTTTCAGTCATTACTTTCTTGCTACTTGGATATGACTTTGAAATTGAGAGTAAATGAGAATTGAGCAATACATCTATTGATGTTAGAACAGGACATGCTTTATGATAAAGCTTTTTTGTACCTACCAGAGAGAATTATTACGTTTTTGTTTTTACTTTCAAACCATTTTATGTACTTTTCTATATACATATGTATGCCAAAGTGTTAGAATAGAGATAGTGAGTACTGCGGCTTCTCATAGAAGCATGTGTATGTAGTATCTGATTCTGTTGAACATGTACCTGAGGAAGGGTGGTGGTCTCTACCTCACATTTTGATATGCAGCTTATCTTGCGACAATACTGACCATGTATTACTTGTACATATTTTGCTATAAACTGTACTCTATTATAAGCAAGGAAATAAAGTATTATTTCTATATTTTAGTATATTTTTTACAAACTAAGTTACAATTTACTAAAGAAATCAATAAATAAATATTTAAGGTTTAGTGGCATCCAGGAAAAGGCTCATGTCTGTTTTTTCTCAGAACAAACTGGATTTTTCTCTCCATGTCTTCATTGTAGATGGCTTTACACTTCTCATGATTTATACGACGTCTAGTCTGTAAAAAATGATCGAAAATTATGGGCTATTGGCTACACCGGATGATGAAATTTTTTTAAGTGATTATAGAAGAATGTCTTAACGGATACGCTTAGTGACCTCAACAATTGCCATTTGAATCAACACTCATTGTCTACAAGCTAGTAAACATTATTTATAAATAATGAATATTAGAGATCATAATAACAGAACCTATTATTATCCTGGATGTGGTAGGTACCTGAAATGGTTTTTCGTAGTATCTGGTGAGCCTGTATTGCTGTAGGTAGCCTTCTTTGCCGAGGATCCTGTTAACCAGTCTACAAGCATCATCAACGTCGTTGTTCCTTACGAACACCGTTCGCGCTATGAAAGACGGGTGCCGGTTCGATAACAGCCTCAGCGTTAGGAACATCTTTGCAATCAAATAATCCAAAGAAAACTATAGTCTTTTTCACGCCGGAACGTATGCAAGACACTTCGAGATAATGTCAAAATCAGTCTAATAGTAATGTCCTAAAGTTTAATCGAGATTATCCAAATCGATTTTTGTTTCGCTACTATCAATTCATCTCAATCGATTACAAGGTTCATTCTTAGACAAAATTACTAAACCAACAATTATTTTTTTACTTATCGATTCATCGATTGTTTCGATTTTCATTTTTGCACTCTCTAATAGATTACGTTCCATTTTACTAAGTACTGTTAACTGGCGGAGTTTTTTAGAAAATGTTTATTGATTATTTATTTACATTTTATGGCTCGTTTATGATAATTTATGAAATAATTAAACAGGAAACAGACAAAAACATTTTTTTTGTATGTTTTATCGTTTAATTTTTTTCCTTGACTTTTTGGTTTCAAAATTGGTGTGAGCGACACAACGTGAAACGAAACAAGTTCAATGTGTCTTGCATACGTTCCGGCGTGAAAAAGACTATAGTAACGTTTCAGGCTTTCCGCCACTGATCAAACGTAAACATTTGGTTTTTCTAGGTTACGTTACGATACGAATGACAGCTATGACATTGACAGTAATTTTGAATTGACATTGCTTCTTGATTTTTCTATTTTCTGACGGCAATAAATTAAGCACTTCCGGTTTATGATTTTGACACATGCCATTGCGCGAATTTTTAAATAGTTTCATCAATACGTAGTATTTATATTCTCTTTGATCAATACTACTACAATTAATTTGAGTTTTGTGAATATATTTTGTTTAAACTAATTATTTATTACAACAATCACAAAGATGGCAAACGACGGCAGTGATATAAAATCTCTGATGACGCTTTCTTCAAAGTCCGAAGGCAGCACCGCACCAGCTGTTCACATGCGCTGGCGGAATGCTCCTCTTCACGAGAGGTGCTCCATGGGCGACATGATACAGATCCAACGCGCTTTCCAAGAAGCTTACAGGAACAAGTTGTTGCCCAACGAATTCAGGAATCTCTTGCGAACGCTGCTGAACGTAGAGTATGATGACGACGAGTTTAAAATTCTATTTATGAAGGTAGTTGCATCTAAATGAGCAGCCTAGTTTCATTTCAAATGTGGCCTATAAAACCTAATTGGTATGATGTGAACGCTTCGTAGATAAACACAAATCGCAACGGCGAGATCGAGTGGGACGAGCTCGTGTCGCACTTGTTGCTGGGGTACTTCGGCGCCGACGCGGAGAACCAGCGCGAGGCCATGCAGGCGCCCATCATGGGCCTGCCCACCGTCATGCGCTCGCAGCACCGCCATCCCATCTCAAAGATATGCTTCTGTCCTGACGTCTCCAAGGTGTCTTCAAGTTATTCTATGTTCGCCTGCAGGGCACTCTCCGCTTTAGCTTCCATTAATTTAATAATAGCGATAGCCAACGCATCACAGTGTACTATTTTTAGGACCGCACGACCGACCCGATGCAAGGCATGTACATAACAGCGAGCCGCGACGGCATGATCAACTGGTGGACGCTCGATATGGTGCTGCTGAGGACTGCCTTCTCCTCTAGTCGTTAGTTTTGCCAACTAACTAATATTCATTGCGAATGCATCGGAGAGCTAAAAGTGGAACGAGGCAAGAGGAAATGCTCTTGCTTTTTGTAGATAAATCTGTAGTTGCCTATCTAAGGTCAGGCAAGTTACACATTAGAACATGTTGTGCATTGCAGCGCACCTCAAGGTGCGCACGACGTGGGTGACGGACATGGTGTGCATGCCCGACGTGAACATCATAGTGACGTCATCCACGGAGCGCGACCTCCGCTTCTACGACTGCACCGCCAAGACATTCACGCTCAAGATCGTCATCACAAGCTGGGAGTACATGGTACACAGCACACTTTTAGTTAAATTTACAGGACTTGTTCACTATCTAAGTCAAAAAAGACAAAACCATCAAACTTTGATATAGGTTCCGTCTAAGGCGATTTGCCACCAGTAGTGCCGCTACTAAGATTGTTGCGTGCGACCAATTTGTGAAGACTCAAAATCAAAATCAAAAATCATTTATTCAGTAGGACCACAGGGATCACTTAGAATAGTCTTAAAACTAATTTTACTCCTGTTCTTTCGCGACCAATACCGTGAAGAATCAGGGCAACAAACACGGTCTGGGGCCTATCATTTTTTTAGGTGATCCATGGATCCATTGAGTTGGAGCAAGTCCCAAGCTTTTTTGTCATCCAAATAATCAGATATCTTATAATAGGCTTTTTTACAGAGATGACGTTTAATTGTATTTTTAAATTTAGTGATTGATAAATTTTGCAATTCGCTTGGGACTTTGTTATAAAAGCTTACACATTGCCCTTTAAATGATTTCATAATTTTATCTAATCTAGTAGTGGGAACAGCGAGTTTATCCTTATTTCTAGTGTTAACATCATGATTATCGCTTTTTTTCTTAAATGATTCAATATTTTTACGAACATACATCAGATTTTCATATATGTACTGACAGGGTACTGTCAGTAAGAATATATCTTTAAATTTATTTCTAAGCGAATCTCTGGGACCCATATTGTAAATTGCTCGAACAGCCCTCTTCTGCAACACAAACACGGTGTTAATGTCTGCAGCAGTCCCCCACAATAAAATGCCGTAAGACATAATGCTGTGAAAGTAGCTGAAATAGACTAATCTGGCAGTATCTACGTCCGTGTAATGACGTATCTTTTTAACTGCGTATGCTGCAGAAGCAAGTCTCTTCGACAATCCATCTATGTGTGGGCCCCATTGTAGCTTACTATCTAAGGTTATGCCTAAAAATGTAGTGGTGTCCACAAGATCTATCTGTTCATTTTTTATTATTACATTGGTTTTTATTGGTTTTACATTTGGTAGTATGAAGCGAATACATTTAGTTTTCTTCTCGTTTAATAATAAATTATTAACATTGAACCAATTTACAACCTTAGAGATAGCATTGTTCACTTCGTCAAAGTTAACCTGTTTACGTTTCAACTTAAATATAAGTGAAGTGTCATCTGCAAACAGGACAATATCGTGGTTGTCTTTTACAAGTTTTGGTAGGTCATTAATGTAAATTAAAAAAAGGAATGGACCTAATATTGATCCTTGTGGTACACCCATTGTCACCACTAACCCCGGAGAACGCTTCCCATTTACGTCAACTCTTTGTATTCTGTCACATAAGTAGGAAGTGAAAAGGTTGAGAGCAACACCCCTAACACCATAGTGGTAGAGTTTCCTAATTAATGTTTCATGATGTACACAATCAAATGCTTTAGATAAATCACAAAAAATACCAAGCGCATCATGAGAGTCTTCCCAAGAATTAAAAATATGAGATATTAGATCAACACCGGCATCAGTTGTTGATCGTCCCCTTGTAAATCCAAATTGTTTGTTGTCAAGTAAGTTGTTAATATTAAAATGTCTTTGTAATTAAATAAGTATAAGTTTCTCAAAGATTTTACTAAAAGTTGGTAAAACTGATATTGGTCGAAAATTGCTAGGGTCAGAGTGAGTACCAGATTTAAAAAGAGGCGATATTTTACTATGCAGTAGTGTCCTAGTTTCCTTCTTTATCTTCACAAAATGTATTGAGTCAGATCTGCACGATGCACTACCACTTCTCACAAGACATAGAAGAGAAATGCCTGCTGATCTGCGGCGACGTGGGCGGCAACGTGCGCGTGCTGCAGTTCTCGCCGGTCGGCCGCGGGCCCTTCCAGAACCGCGCCGACAGGCCGCTCATCCAGCTGCGGCACATCGACCTTCAGAGAAGGGTACCTTGCTTACTTCCTCAACTCTTCCTTCTGCAAAGCAACAGAAGCTTTCTTGAAAGTCAGAATAAAATAATAAAAGACAGGGTTTCAGGGTGGAGAAAGCTAGAAAATGTTATGTAAGTACCTACCTACGTATAATAATTTCGTAAAAAAATTCCACTAACTGATTCCGGCTGATAGTTTTTTTTTTTTTTTTTTTTTTTTTTTTATGATGAATGGGTCGACTCTTGACCTCGAAACTTACATAGGCAAGAATGAGGTCTACGATGGAGCGAGCCTACCCAGAAGGTGCCTATTAACTCTTAAATGCCTATTATTATTTATAGTCCTCTTTAGAAAGTGTTTCAAGTCCAAAATAGTAGGTATTGTGTTTTTAAAGTATGTTGTATCTGCCAGCCGGAAAGGCATGATGTTATGTATGGCGTATGAAATACATAAAATGTATAAAAAGAACTTGCAACTAAACAAACTCCTTGCCACTACCACATCAGCAACTTGAGTTATCCCCGCAGCCGCACCTGTTGCCGGAGCTGCGCCTGTCGGAGTTTCCACGAGTGCACACGGAGTGGGTGCGGCAGGTCTCCTTCTACGCGTCTCTTCACTGCGTGGTCTCCTGCGCCACCTGCGTCGACGCGCTGCTCATGGCCGACCTGGCCGGCTCCAAGACCCACAACATGTTCCGACTTGATAAGGTATTAGAGGTCCTACTATTTTCTGTGCAGTGAGCAGTGAGAAGATCCAACGGAGAGAAGTTCAAGTTCAAGTTCATTTATTCAATAACAATTAATAATCGTGTTTGAAATTGAGAATGACCGGTAGCACCTACCTATTCTCTCGTACTTTCTCGCAGGGCATCCAATGCTTCGCCTTCGACGAGGAAGCGCACGTGCTGGTGACGGGCGGGCCAGACTGCTCGGTGCGGGTTTGGAACCCGTTCGTGCCGGCCAAGCCCAACGTCACCTTCCACGGCCACCACGCCGGCATCACAGCCATCGTGCTGCAGAACGGCGGACAGACCGTCTACTCGCTGTCCAGGGATCGCGTCATCAAAGTATGGGATGTGCAAGGGCAGCAGTGTATTCAGGTAAGTAAAAGACGCACTTAAAATTTGCGTCCGAAGCTCAATGTGCGAGATAAACCCTTCGAATCTTTCATTAGCCAGTCTTGGCGTCCATTTTTAATTTCCCATAGCGCAGACTGATTTGAGTTTGTTCTCTTCTGTAGCTATACATTATACAAAAGCGATGCGGCCTTCTGGCTGTTAGAATTTTATGACCACTGCGCTCTTCTTCTTCGATCCACTGTTGTTCAGACATTCATCGACATCCCACCGCAAGTGGGCGAGCGCACGCCGATCTCCGCGGTGTACAACCCGGCGACGCGCGAGTTCATCCTGGCCGCCATCAAGATTGCTGTATTAGTGCTGGACGAGCAGCTGAACGCGCAGCACACGGACGGCTCCACGCACTCGCGCGCCGTCGCCAAGGTCCTCTACAACCCGCTCTTCAAGGTCGTCATCACCTGCGGGATGGACAGTATCATCATCAACTGGGACCCGCATACAGGTGGGTACACCTTTCTTTTACCTTCGTTTTTACGGTGTCTTTGTGTTATTCTTCAAGCACTGTCCCAAATTAATGTAGGTATTGCTTTTATTCTGTGAGTAAGATATCAGGTTGTAGTGAGAGAGGTCGTTTTGCATTGCAGGAGTTTTGAAAGAGATTACTTTTGTGACTTCGTCGACTTTCAGTCTTTCAGAGATACAACAGGTTCAATTTAATGAACCTTCCGCTGGTCCTTTCAACGCCGTTTATAGCGAAGCAGACGCCTCAGTTCAGGTGTAAAGTTCCTAGCCTGTTTGTGATTGGTAAACTGTTCCATCACACCAGGCAAGCGTAACGTGATGGTCCGCGACGCGCACACGCGCCTGCTGCACGGCGAGCAGATCCCCGTCGAGATCACGGCCGCCTGCTTCGACCCCGGGTACCAGCTGCTCCTCACGGGCGCCAGGAACGGCACGCTCAAGGTATCCTGAATACTCTCCAACATTAAGTTTGACATGTGTAAGAAGATCCATGTATTGGTTTCTTTTGTCAGATTTGGAACTTCAACACCGGTCTATGCTTGAGGACCATGAATATAGAATACATGTGCGAAGTCACCAACTGCTTCTGGGTGGAGGGAAGGTAACGCTTTCACTTACTCTTTTTCACTTTATCATTTCTTGATTATGATGCCACAGAAATCGAACCAAAATATGATACCTTTCGTCTTAAGGGGCCATTGCCGTTTGCTAGGATCCTGGCGGTGGGCTGGAACCGGCACGTGACGGAGTTCGAGGACACGGGCATGGCCAGCAACGGCAAGAGTTGGGAGACCCGGCACACGGACGACGTGCTGGCGGCCGCAGCGCGGGCGCCGCTCTCGCTCGCCACCGCCTCCTACAACTCCGAGCTGATGCTCTGGAAGCTGGAGACCGGACAGCCTTACAGGTCAGAGTTCGGCACCCCACAATTTTTTTTTAATTTCTGTAAACTTGACTAGTTTTATCACTCATGATCATGCATTTCAGAAATGATTTCTATAACTTTGAGAGGTTGATGTTTCCAGACGGTTCTCGTGCACGGAGCCGATGCTGCGCATCAAGATGACGTACAGCAAGCGCGACCAGGCCAAGGCGGCCGGCGCGGCGGGCAGCGCGGCGGCCGGCGAGCGACGCAAGTCCTCCGTACACCGACCCAGGTAACGTTCACTGCTCATGAACCGCCGTCACACTAACTCAAGGTTAGTGTGACTGATCCTTTACGATTGTTTTGTGGTTTTTAAATAGCCATTGATCGAGTTATTGATGTTTCGAAAAAAATCTTCAGAGCCTTTAGTATGAATTTGAACAAACTATCCAGCTTCTAGCGAACGCCTTTAGGTTCAGCCCCGGATCAACCGCTCGATGATTATCCAATATTCTGAACAACACTGGTGATGGAAGATGATCCTATCTAGGATGTATGATCCTCTATGGGTGGGATATAGACACATTAGACACAGAACTGCAGTGTTCCTTTCGTATGTGGAGGACACCTATAGGTCCAGCACTAGTTTTTGGTAGTCGGCTCGGCGTTGATGTTGACGGCGAGTGTTGTGTACTGTACGCAGCATGGGCGGACACGAGGGCCGCGCCAGCGTGAGCGCGGCGGTGGCGGTGGCCAAGGCGCGCGCGCGCCGCGTCTCCACCGTGGCGCTGCCGCAGCGCGCGCAGAACATGCGCCAGCTCGCCGTGCACGCCTGCATCTTCCTGCAGACACGACCCGTGCACATGCATATCGGTTACTAGCACTTTCATTATTGTCCATTCAGAGGCATTTTGAAGTACATTTCATAGTTCCATTGTAACATCTGATTCTTCCTCCCGGATCCACAAACCAGTTGATATAATTTTCCACAAGACTAGACTTATTGTCCAATAGGTGTTATATGTGATCAGAAGATGCCCCTTAAACTCAAGGGGAAAATATACAAATCGATAATTAGACCTGTCGTATTGTATGGATCAGAGTGTTGGGCAACCAAAGTGACGGATGAAAGAAGAGTGCATGCGACAGAGATGAGAATGCTGAGATGGATGTGTGGAGTAACTAGAATGGACAAGATAAGGATTGAGTACATCAGGGGAAGTTTGAAAGTAGCGCCAGTGACTGACAAATTGAGAAGTGGCAGGTTGGCGAGGTATGGGCATGTCATGAGGAGGGATGAAAGTCATATACCTTTCTTTCACTAATCTGCCTCTAAACGTGAAAACCTGTAATTGGCTTTCTGTTTATATAAATTCACCCAATTAGTTATTTTAAGCTGTTGGTTTTCCTTATAAATAAATATAACACGACGAGTGATGAGTATGAATGTGGATGGATATACCGGTAGGGGTAGGCCTAAGAAAAGATGGATGAACTGTGTGAATGCGGATATGTTAGTGATAGGAGTGAGTTCTGATATGACGAGTGATAGAGGGAAATGGAAGAAGGAAACATGTTGTGCCGACCCCACTTAGTGGGATAAAGGCAGGAAGAAGAAGAGGTATCTTACTTTCCCTGTCAATTTCTCATGTGCTAAGTTCACGTACGATTGACACCACCTTATCATAACGTTTAACTTAGCATCCCTGTTGGTGGCCCTGGAGAACGGCATCGTGCAGTGCTGGTCGGACCACCCGGCGGGCGGGTTCCAGGGCTCCTTCCAGGGAGTGCACACGGCGGGGGACTACGTGTCCGCCTTCGCCACGGACGTGCACAACGAGTTCCTGTTCACCGGCACCACCGTCGGATACGTCAAGATCTGGCTCATGATCGACTACCTCAGGAATGAGGAGGTACACTGCTATCAATACATCGAATTTGTGGTTCGCTAAATCTTTAGAACATCACATATCTGATTCAGTTTTCCCGGTTGAGTTTACCATTGAAACACTGTTTCTTGCTTTGGATTTGTAAACTCCTCATAAGCCAGAGTAACAGCGGTGCATGGATGCAGGTGCACGTGAACATGGCTCGGCTGCGGCTGCAGTTCCCGTTCCTGTGGCGCGACCGCGTGGAGGGCCGCGCCAAGCGCAGCCTGCGCGACCAGCCGCGCCCGCTCCTGCTCAGCTCCTACCGCGGCCACCTGCGCTGCATCTCCTGCATGGCCTACATCGACGAGATGCGGCTCGTGCTCAGGTATGCTAGCCCCGCTACAAGCGCAGCCTGCGCGACCAGCCGCGCCCGCTCCTGCTCAGCTCCTACCGCGGCCACCTGCGCTGCATCTCCTGCATGGCCTACATCGACGAGATGCGGCTCGTGCTCAGGTATGCTAGCCCCGCTACAAGCGCAGCCTGCGCGACCAGCCGCGCCCGCTCCTGCTCAGCTCCTACCGCGGCCACCTGCGCTGCATCTCCTGCATGGCCTACATCGACGAGATGCGGCTCGTGCTCAGGTATGCTAGCCCCGCTACAAACAAATATACTCCAACTCCTCGACCAATTTCGTAAAATCCAGGGTAACAAGCAAGTTTTGGGGGCCATCTTTGTTTAAGGTGATCTTATCCTCATAAATCTAAATAGTACGCTAGCTAGTAGCTCTAGAAGGGAGGAACCAATTCAACGATGGGGCCTCCAAATAAGAGTTGTTGGTAGGTACACTCTCATTCATCTAGTGCTTTAGTAAAACGCTTTTATGCAAGGGCTATTCATGCTATTAAGAAATTACTTAATTATCAAGCTGAAGTAGCAGTGGGCTAGCCGTATTTGTCGAAGAACCGATAACCGCTGGGGTAAACGAGCTTTGAGTGGAGACTGCGACTCGGCAAACGAAGTGTAGGACGCCCTCCGGCCAGGTCGATCTGCGAAGTTCTGTTGGCAGAAGCTGGATGCGTCGAGCTGAGGACCGCTATAAACAGCAGTGGTCTGCTATAAGCTGATGATGATGATTCATACCTAAGTTTATTGCTGGTGTTGGTTGTACAGCGGCAGTTCAGACTACTCGGTGCGCGTGTGGCGGCTGTCAGGCGAGTACCTGCAGACGCTGGGCAGCTTCCAGCCCTGGAGCCTGGAGATCCCGCGCTTCCCGCCCGACGTCAAGAAAGTCGCCAGCTTCACCACATTCAAGGTAACCTCGAACTCACTGTCACATACTTTTTATACACTACTTACACGTTCGTGATCATGGTTTCATTTATTTCACAGAACATAAAAAGTCTTGGCTTTTTTTTTCAAATCTTCTTTCTTCGAGTTGTCTGTAAACAGTTAGTTGCGTGCAGGTGTGGCGCAGCGGGCAGGTGTCCCGCTACGTGCCGGGGCAGGTGGAGATAGACCACCTGCGCGACATCACCGAGCTGGAGCTGCGCACCAAGACGTTCGGGGCGCCGCCGCCCGACCCGCTGCTCGGGAACTACTTCAACCTGCCCAAGCGGCCCGATAGACAGGACAAGATCAAGCTCGACGACTCCCTGCAGACCGTTAGTTGCCTGCGCATGCTAATGAATGATCGAAATTGTTCGTTTACATTTTTACAGGCTGCGCCAGTCAACGATGGGTAACTTTTTCTAGTTGTGTAGTATGCCTTGGAAATCTTGAATCTTAGGCTAATGATTTGACGTGTTCTGTTCATACAGAAAAGGGTTGCATCGATCACAATGTTGTTGTTTCAGATCCCGCTGTACGCGTGGCTGCGCATGGCGTCGACGCAGCCGGTGAAGCGGCCCCCCACCCCGCCGCTGGTGCGCGCCACAAGGCTCAAGGCGGACTCCGCCACGCGCAAGGCGCACTTCCAGCCGCCCCCACGCGCCGGCAAGGACAACTAGCGGAGGGAAGGCCTTCTGAGAGAGAATCACTGCTTTCTAAATATTGCTATGGAGTTGATAATACCGCATATTTTTGTAAGATAGAGGATAACCTACTCTTTTGTTCTTATTTGATAAAAATAAAGAATTTGTATTTATATTTTTCTTTTATTTTCACGACGTAATTATAATTAACTTAGGGTCGATTCACATCTGACCGAAGATCCGTCGCGTATTATCGGTCGCGGAACGCCAGAACTGACAAATGTAGGTATAGAAAAACACTCGACCGTTCACACTCGACCGATGATACGTTAGTCCGTCGAGTGTGAACGGTCGAGTGTTTTTCTATACATTTGTCAGTTCTGGCGTTCCGCGACCGATAATACGCGACGGATCTTCGGTCAGATGTGAATCGACCCATACTATAAAATAACGGTAAAACATAGACGTACATAATCTAAATATAATTACATAATCTAAATCCGAGCTAAAACGTATCCTGAGACGAGCGATCCTACGCGATCGTCTCGCTCACTTGGCTTTTATCTTGAGCTTCTCGCCCTTCTTGAGCTGCTTGGAGAGCTTCCAGAGCAGCGCCTGCTCGAGCAGCTCGTCGATCAGCGCGTACTCCGGCGCGGAGGGCGGCAGCGGGTTCCCCTCCAGCAACACCCGCAGCAGCCCCGGCGCGCCCCCCGGCGCGCCCCCCGCCGCCTGGCGCCGCGCCGCCTGCGCGCGCAGCACGGCCAGCAGCGCGCCCACCGCGCCGGGCCCCACCGCGTTGTAGGCCAGGTTCAGGTAGCAGAGCGCGCCGTTCCCGAGCGAGTGCACGTACCGGTCGCGCGACACCGTCTCCTCGAGCGAGAACGGGTCGAAGTGCGCGCCGACCAGCTCGTTGGTGAGCGTCTCCGCGCGCGCCGCGACCGCGTCCAGCGAGCTCGGCCCCGCCCCGACCGACAGCGCCGGCGAGCCCGCGACGCTCTTGCGCGAGCGCGAGGCCGGCGCGTGCGCGGTCGTGCGTCTCCGACCGCGCAGCGCCTCGTCCGCCTGCCCCGCCTGCGCGGCCGCCGCCAGCGACTCGACGCAGCGCAGGAACACCTCGCGCCGCCGCCGCAGATACTCGAAGTGCCGCCGCCGCTTCGTGACGATCTCCTCGTACGTCAGCGGGAACTCGACCAGACTCCGCAGCAGCTCGCGCGCGCCCTCGTCGGTGACGCGGTTCCCGCCGAGGTCGAGGTGCTGCAGCGCGCGGTTCGAGCGCAGCGCGGCGCCGAGCGCGACCGCGCCCGCGTCCCCGATCCTGTTGGAGGCGAGGCCGAGCGCGCAGAGGCCGCGCGAGGCGGGCTCCGGGTGCGCGAGGCGCTCCGCGAGCGCCGCGCAGTCCTCGTCGTCGAGGTCGCAGCGCGCGAGCGACAGACAGCGCAGCCGGTCGTGCTCGAGCAGCGCGCGGTAGTTCTTCTCGGGCACCGGCGAGTCGTCCAGCCGCACCTCGGTGATCTGCGAGAGCGGGATGAACTTGGCGATCTCGTGCAGCGCCTCGCCGGGCAGCGTCGCCCAGCGGACCGAGAGCCGCGCGAGCAGCGGCTGGTGCGGCGCGCTCAGGGCGACGATCTGCATCAACAGGCGCGGGATCTCGCGGCAGCGCGTCAGCGCGAGCTCCACCAGCCGGCCGGCCGCGTCCTGCACCGCGGTCACCAGCACCTCGTTCGCGTCCCCCGCGGCGGGGGGCGGGGGGGACCCCTCCGAGTCCTCTTGCTCCTGCGAGGAGGTGCGGGTGCGCGAGGCGGCCGCGGCGACCGTCGACTTGATGTTCTTCGCGGACTTCTTGCTCTTGTCCTC
Source organism: Epirrhoe alternata (assembly GCA_963565295.1). Lineage (NCBI taxonomy): Eukaryota > Metazoa > Arthropoda > Insecta > Lepidoptera > Geometridae > Epirrhoe > Epirrhoe alternata. Next base: position 301,873 of record OY751384.1, read on the forward strand.
CGCTTTGCTGACGTACTCCTCTGGAAGAAAACGGAGCCTGCGGTGAGTGACCCGTCGGAGCCTACCGACCGGACGGCGGGTGCCGGGCGGGGGGGTACGCACCCTGCGTCTCGATGAGCACGCGCACGCGATAGGGCGCCTGCAGCTGCGCGCTGGCGTACGGCAGGAAGGCGGGAAGGTCGAGAGGGGAGGGCCGCACCAAGCTCAGCCGGGGTTCCGCCGACTGTGCCATGCTCGTTGGATAGATCGACACTCGTAAGATACACAATAACACCGTAAAATTAAAATAATACTTTGATTTTATACACTAGCTTAGAAAAATTGTTGACGTGTTTTTGGTGTTTTGATTTATTACATCTTTCAAAATCCTCATCTATCATCTCTTTTTGGAGAACAGGTTTCCCTTATTACAAACCAAAAAGTTCATTATCAAATTACTCTACATGCTGCATGGTCAGAGAGCACTGGTGGTCTAGTAGTAGCGGCCCCGCCTTTCGATCGTTAGGTCGTGGGTTCAAATCCAGTCGTGCACCAATGAGCTAAATAAATAAATTTCTCGACAACGGTGAAGGAAAATATCGAAAAGAAACCGGCATGTCGTAGAAGTTAAAAAAAACAAAAAAATTCAGAAAACATTTGTCTAGTGCACGAAAGGAGCCTCTTTGAGGCGCACTTAAAATCCACTCACCACGCTAGAGCCGAAAAAACTGGTGACACGACAAGGAGACAGATTTGCTTTCATGCAATGTGCATGTGCCTGCAGTTTTGAACTTCAGCGTACAATTTAGTGAACTAACTTTATTAGAATAATTTATTTCAATTTTCAATTTATTTATTTCATACATAAATAATTTACAACGGACCCCGCACTAGGCCAAGCCTGTATCGCGGTAGCCCGAGTAAAAAGATTTTTATAAAAATACACGGTATTAACAAATATAATAAAAAATTTTTTGACTATTGCTATAAATAAATATCTTAGATATACAACTATGTATAATGTACACATAAATAATATAATAATTACCTACTTATTAACTAAACCTACACTAGAGGGACTTTGCTTTCGCGCTGCCTCCCTAAAGCGACGGTACACGATGCCAGTTGGCCAGAAATCTGGATCCAGGAACACCTCCTTATGTTTCGCCGGGATCTGGAGTGCGTACGACTTGAAGTTAGTAGTCCTACTGGACTCCAGTTGCCGGAGAGACATCTCGAGTGACCCCTTAATCCGGCCCACGCACCTTTCCTTCACGTAGAGTATGATATCATCTTCTGATACGTTCTTGTTTATCCTGGAGATGTATATCATAACTGTCGGCTCCACTGCTTCCAGTGTAGCTGCATCCGATGATAGTTTTGCAGTGCCGCGTTTGTTGCGACATAGTCTTGGCTTTCGTTTCCTCTGCACAAGAGTAAAGCCATCATCGGTATCCTTTTTTTGTGACTTGGGATCAGAGCCTTTCGGTATTGCCAAGCTCTTTCTACGCGCCTCGACGCATTTTGCTGGCGGCGGCGGTTGATGCTGGCGGGACACTTGTGCGTAACTTTTCCTCTGCAAAGCACGTGGAGCAGGAGAAGACGCAGTCATTGTCGCAGGTTGCGTTGTTAACGACCCCGGGGCCGAGGTCATCGGAGCTGGGAGGTTATTTACCTGCGTATCGGTGTCATATGTTGCATGTACAGAATTGCTGACAACTGGAGAAGTCTGGCATCGAGTGACACCTCGCCGCGCGTTCACGTTTAACGCTGACTGCGGCGAAATCGCGGACACTACATTTTTATTATGCAGTGCCTCGAGTTCAATCTTTAAATTGGAAACAATTTGTTCAGATTGTTCCAATTTTTCCCGGATACTGGTGACTTCGGCCTTAAGAATCATCATATCCTTCAACAGGCTGGTCACGTTAACATGATCAATCGTGACTGGCGGAAGTTTTGACAACTCTCGTGCTACGTAGATCGGGATGCCCTCGGGGTTGCTCTCTAGGAACACATTGAAGATGTCCTCGATGTCCTTCGTGCCATGTCCGTCCCGCGCCCTTCTAACCCGGAGAAGGTGGGTCACAGACGTCTCGTGAAGTGCCTTCTTCGCTTCAATGATCTGGTCCTCCGTGTAGCTGGATGTCAGAATCTGAGCCAGGCAGACTTTATCCATGACACCCAGATTGCATTGTATAAATGCAAGAGTCTCATTGATGATAATTGTGTCAGAGCGTTTCGGACTCGCCATTTACGTAGCGTTGAAGCACGCGAAAAAATCTAGGTCAGCATAGAGCCAGCCACCGCGAAGCGACCGTTCATGCTGACGGCCCGAATGCAACTCCGACAACCGAATGCATAATGAATCGTATCTATAATAATAATAATAATAAGCCCCTCAAAGCCCAACCCGACGTCCGTGCTGACCATCTAAGCCACGTGAGGGGCGGACACCCGCAACGTAATATCTTAGCGGGTGACTAAAAAGGCAATGGCAAACCCATCAACATGGAGACTCGTAAAAGTAAAGTAAGTATAGGATCGCTTCCCGGGGGTGATCGCCGGGGCGCGCCTGGAGCCGATGCTGGGCGCTACAGCATGCAAGCCATCGGTGGCGAGGGTAATGGGCGGCCCTCAGCCGGGGAACCCGAAAAAGGTGAGTCCAGCAGAAGGTATGACCTACGACCACAGACTAGAAGCCGGAGCCAATCTCGAGCCGGCACCAAGACGATTGCGAAAGCTGTACGGCTTGCACCTATTGAGGAAGGGTGCCAATACAGCCATATCGATAGGGCTGAAAAGGATCCAGAAGCCCTATCATCTAATTCTTCAACTACTTCTCTTTTCCCTTCACTTCCTTCTTCACCACCCTCTTATCTAAATAATTTTTCTGAAAATTCTTCTCTTTCTCCTCCTTCACTGAAAACACCGGCAACACTTCGCCGATCTAGAAGACTATCATCACAACCGATAGTTGACAACAATTTTAACAGTAGAGCAGAAACACCAGCTGAAGATGTTTCGCAGGAGGCTATAGCCACCCAACCTGCGACCACTAAAGCTGGGAAACCAAGAGTACGTATGAAGTGGAATGACGAATTAAATACTTTCATCATGCGTACATATCTATACACAACTAAATTGGAAACAGACCGCACTATGTATTGTAAAAAACTATTTGAACAGTTCAAAATTAAATACCCCCATATAGACGTGTCAGCTCAAAGAGTAGCTGACCAGAGAAGAGTTATTGTTAGGAACAAACTCTTGTCAGATGAACGAATTAAAGAATTAAAAACGGAAATATCTTTGCTATTAGAAAACGATTCAATTCAATCAGCGCAAATTTCTCCACAAACAATAAGAATAGAGGTAGAGTCTCTCAATGCTAGCGAGGTCAATCACCACACATCTTCAGAAACACAGGATGTTCTAAATGTAGAATCTATATCTTCATATATAGATACAATCACAGACGTAGATCTAATAGCAAAGGAGTCTATAACAGCACTTACACTCAAATTCCAAGAAGCCCTAACACTATACACAGATATTGACCCGCAATCTCGTCCTAAACTTCCCCGATTGAGAGAAAATAAAAAGCTATACCAGTTGGTTCACGCTTTCAATTACGAGATCCTGGGTAATCATTTGCGTGATGACTCTGATTTAGGGCATGTACATACACTTATATACTGTTCCGCTGTAGTAATAAGCCAAGAATTAGGATACAAAATTACCAATACTGGTAATAAAAAGACAAGGGTAGAGACACAAAAACCACCATGGCAGCTTAGACTAGAAAACGATATAAAAACTCTTCGCTCTGAAATAGGTAGGGTTACTCAGTACATTAATAATAATAGACATGTCAATTTAGTAAAAAAAGTTCAAATCATATTTGATAAATATAAAGTTCATTCTACTCATGAAAATAACAATACAAGACCAGAAGAGTTTCTGGACACATTAAAACAAAAGTTAGCACTGAAATCACAACGATTAGCGAGATATAATAAAGCATTGCGGCGAAAAAATGATAATAAGCTATTTACAACAAATGAAAAAGGATTTTATAGAAGTATTAGGAACAAAATAGTAAACCCTAGTAAAGAAGTACCTACAGAACAGGATCTTACAAACTATTGGACTGATATTTGGCGAAAAGAAAATGATCACAATGAGCAGGCTTACTGGATAAATGCCGAAGAGGAGCATGTAAAGCATATAGAGGAAATGGAGTTTACGGATGTAAGTAAAGAGGATATTACATTAATAACGAATAAAACGAGTAACTGGAAAGCGACTGGTGTTGATGGTGTACATAACTTCTGGTACAAAAAGCTGCACGTACTCCATGAGATGTTGGCAAAGACAATCTCAAATATTTTGAAGGGCACAGAAGAACTGCCCATGTTTGCTACGAGAGGAATAACTTATATGATCCCTAAAAGTAATAATACAGCTGAACCTTCACAATATCGACCTATCACTTGCCTCCCAACAATATACAAACTAATTACATCTTGTATAACTCGAAAAATCAATGTTCATGTAAACAATAACAATATTTTAGCAGAAGAGCAGAAGGGTTGTAGGCAAAACCACAAAGGATGTAAGGAGCAGTTAATCATTGATTCAACAATTTTGAAACATGCAACCACCCATAGTCGTAATTTACACCTTACATACATTGATTACAAAAAAGCATTCGATAGTGTCCCGCATTCGTGGTTAATTCGCGTTCTTCAGATATATAAAGTCAATCCCGATCTTATTACCTTTCTGGAGAGTGCCATGGGCAATTGGAGGACTACATTAACACTTTCCAATAATGACACTACTATTGTAACAGAGGAAATCCCAATTGCTAGTGGCATCTTTCAGGGAGACTCACTCAGCCCCTTGTGGTTTTGCCTAGCCCTTAACCCATTGTCCAACTTACTCAACAACTCTAGCTACGGATATAAGTTAACAGAAAATGCCACAGTCAATCACCTCATGTACATGGACGACATAAAAATTTTTGCAAAGTCTGAAGTTGAAATGACTAGATTAATAAAACTAACAACGCAATTTAGCAAAGATATTAATATGACATTCGGGTGGGACAAATGTAAGACCTTGCAGTTACATAAAGGCAAATTAAAAACTAGGGAAAATACAGATGAGGGGCAGGAAAACGCTTTTGAAACAATGGAAGAAAATGAAACATATAAATATCTAGGTTTGCATGAGAGTAGAACTATTAACCATATAAAAATAAAAAAAGATCTACAGAAAGACTACTTTCATAGATTAAACCAGGTATGTAAACGACCACTTTGCTCCAAAAATCTATTCAAAGCCATCAACACCTATGCTATCCCAATCTTGACCTACTCCTTTGGAGTTGTTAAGTGGTCAGCTACTGATATTAAGAAATTAGAAAGCAAAACACGAGCGACATTAACTAGATATAACAATCTGCACCCAAAGTCAGCTATTGAGAGAATGTCTATTCGTAGAGAAAAAGGGGGTAGGGGGTTAATTGATATGAAGTCTCTTTGGCAAGGGCAGATTAAAAATCTTCGTGACTTCTTTTACAGTAAAGCAGATAAAGCAAGTAAAATACATTTAGCTGTAGTAGAAACTGATAAAATTTTTACACCTTTGAATTTAAAAGATCGCGATCTAGTTTTCACAACACCTTCCGAAAATATAGTAACAAAAATGATCAATTGGCGAAACAAGGAACTACACGGAAGACATCTTAAAGACCTTGAACAACCACACGTAGATTTACACGCATCTAATAAATGGCTAAAATTTGGTTCCCTATTTCCAGAAACAGAAGGCTTTATCATCGCGATCCAAGATCAAATAATTAACACTAGGAATTACAAAAAGTTTATCCTTAAAGACCCAAATGCTCAAGATGATAGGTGTCGGAAATGTCATCGCCAGCCTGAAACAATCCAACACATCACTGGTGCATGTCCGAGCCTCACTCAAACCGATTATACACATCGCCATAATCAAGTAGCTCAAGTCATTCACCAAAAACTAGCAAAAAAACTCGACCTAATTTCAGGAAAACTCACACCCTATTACCAATATGACCCCAAACCAGTTCTGGAGAACAACAGCCACAGAATGTACTTCGACCGAGCAATACTCACAGATAAGACAATACATTACAACAGACCTGACATTACAGTAATAGATAAAGTTAATAAAGTAGTTCATATAATAGATATTGCAGTACCAAATACACACAACATCAAAAAAACTATTTCAGAGAAAATTTATAAATATACAGAGCTTAAAGACGAAATAACAAGAATTTGGAAAATGAACAAAGTTTACATAATACCACTGGTGCTCTCCAGCACAGGGGTCATCCCAAAACACCTAATTAACTCTCTAAAAACAATTGACTTGCCTGAGAACACCTATATAACTATGCAGAAAGCTGCTATCCTAAATACATGTCGGACTGTTCGAAAGTTTTTGCAAGAAGATAGTCATAATAATTTCCCAAATGATACCCACTTGGTCTAGGCCCGTGTGTATCATTAATACCGAAATAATTCATTTCGAGAAAAATTTAAACCCAGAAAATAATAATAATAAATCTTTATTCAACACCTTAGGGCTACACGTTACAGAAAATATAATTATTATTATACTACGTATAATACTTATTACAATTAAACATAGGTAACAGAATACAATGTGCCTGAACTAGGCGAACCTGTGTCTCAGGCTGGAAAAGGCTAACAATATTCATTAGGCAGGTCAATAAACAGTATAATCTATAAACTTAGTGATAAAATAAACAAAAAGCAACTAAAATGACATTATAAAATAAACTAAATTAAAATGACCACTTTTATACAATTAATTACTTACTTTACTACAATTAATAGTTTCTCAGTTTCCTCGTAAGATAAATTAGATAAGGCAAGTTGTAGGGTTTTCTTACAGATAGTATAATTCATTTCATAAATGCCTAATTTGCGATTGAGTCTGTTATACACGAGCGGCCCTAAGAACACAAAAAATTTAGATGCGAAAGCATGTTTTAGTTGAGTGATGTTAGTGCGGATATCTTTACGTCTGTTGTTAATAGCTTCTGCACAAAAAGGAAGAGATCTATGTTGTCTTAATGCGGTGTATAGTATAAATAGCTGTCGAACAGTTAGCACTTTACAAGTCTTATATAAAAGGTTAGTTGGAAAACGATAAGGGCGAAAAGTTGCTACCTTTAATATTGCCCTTTGAGCTCTTTCTATAGTTAATATGTTAGTTTTACCCACTCCACCCCATGATGTAATACAGTACTGAATTACTGACTGACATAGGGCATAATATATTTTAAGAACTAATTGTGAATCTGCAAAACATCGCAACGTCTTAAATACATAGATTAATTTACGTACTCTATTGCTCAAGACCTCAATATGCAAGTTAAACGATAGAGTTTCGTCTATTATAACGCCAAGGTACTTGATATTATCGGCCTTTGAGATGACAGGGCAGTTACATAAATTGTAATTTGTAAATTGGTGATTGCATTGGTGTGCATATATTGTGCTACTTAATTGTGCTAGTTGCGATTTCCGCATCGTGAACTTAAGGTATTTTGTTTTGTCAGCATTTAACGTTAGTAAGTGACCTTGGAGCCAGTTATTTACAATATTGAAGCCGTGTTGTGCATATTCATGTACTTCCGAGTCCGAACTAGCTGAAAAAAGTAGGGCAGTGTCGTCGGCATATGAAATAATTTTTCCGTGCTCTAATTGTAAGTTACATAGGTCATTTATGTAAGTTAAAAACAAAGTAGGACCTAAAATACTTCCTTGGGGGACCCCAAAAGAAGTGTTTTCTAATTCTAAACTGACGACATTATCTATTCTAACGCATTGGCTTCGACCGCTCAAATAGCTGGTAAGCAAATTGAGTTGTGTGCCTCGTATTCCCATATTTTCTAACTTGTTGAGTAAAATAGGGATAGACACAGTGTCGAATGCTTTGGCTAGGTCTAAAAATATACCGATTATCTTATTTCCTTGGTCGAGTTCTTTAACAATAAAATCAGTAAGATGGTGAACTGCATCAGCAGTAGAAAGTTTAGACCTAAACCCAAATTGAGTATTTGACAAGAGTGCATTACTTTCTAAATAATGAACAAGTCTATTGTTTATTAATTTCTCTAATATCTTAGAAATTGAGGAAAGCACGGAAATTGGTCTATAGTTTGATATTTCTGTCTTACTACCAGACTTATACACAGGCACTACAATAGCTTTTTTAAGACACTTAGGAAATACTCCCTCGTGCAGGCATTTTTGGATGGCAAATGTTAGAGGTGGAGCAAGTATATGTTTGTATTGCTTGAGTATTGTGGTCGGTATATTATCCCAGCCTGTAGCACATTCGTTTTTTAGCCCCATTATAATACTTTCAATTTCCTGTATGTTAGTATCCAAAAACACAAAAGACTTGCAATGAGAGTTCCTGCTGACTGGTTTGAGGCCGATATGATGAACCTTTTCTGCTAGTTTTTTCCCTACATTTACAAAAAATTCGTTTGCATGGTTGGCTGCCAAAAGCGGGGAGTGGTGTGAGTTTAACAAATTTGAAGTCGAATCTCGTTGTTTCGAAATGCAGGTGACATTTTTTACTATTTTCCAAACTTTTTTACTATCAGTACCAGCCTTCTCTAATGATGCTTTATCATAGTCGCACTTTACTTTTTTAAGGAGATCATTACAAAAATTGCGATACCTTTTGTAAGTAGTTTGGGCTATTAAATTATTAGGTTTAGATTTGGCATTCATATGTAACTTATCTCGATGTCTCATACACCGAAGGAGCCCTGGGGTAACCCATGGCTTAATATTGATATTTCTTCTGCTAATTTTCACAATTTTTGTGTTGGCACGTATTACTGTCTGGATGGTGTTCACTAAGCGTGTCATACAAGATTCTGCGTCAGCTGAATTGTAAATTGAATCAAAGCTAATTTTACATAGATCGTTTTTTAATTTATCATAATCCAGTTTAGAAGTTAATCTTGAGTGTATGTAAGTATGCTGTTTTAGGCTAAGTGTCAGTAAAACAGCTTTATGATCGGTAACGGAGGAATTTGTCACTAGGGTGATTGCTGGTAGATTAGATTTAAGCATGACATGATCCATGCAGGACCCACTTTGAAATGTTTGTAGAGTGTGTGTTGGAAGCAAGCCGTGAAACGAGCATCGGTTTAGGTACTCCTGCGCCGACGCATCACAAAAACCCGGGCGGATGTTAATATTTATGTCACCAACTACAACGATGTTTTTAAATGACGATAGTGATTGGAGATGAGAGTGCAGTGAATCAAGGAATGAGTCTGTATTATAAAACGAAGGAGATCTATACACAGCTAGAATTGCTAAATTGATATCTATTTTTACTAAAAGACTGGTGCAATCCTTTATGTTTAATTCTTCGACGGTAACGTGATTTAGAGTATTTCTAGCGTAAATGACTACTCCATCGTTTTGGTTATAATTTGTTTTGGTGCAATGAGTTCTATAACCTTCCAAAATAGGCAGGTTATTCATATGTATAGCAAGCCAACATTCAGTTAGGATGATTATGTCGCATTCGATATTAAGCCTTTGCAAAAAAATGCTGAAATTGTTAAAATTTTTATTAATACTGCGAATATTTTGTGTTAGTAATTTTATTGAGTTGCAGTAGGCAGAAATATACTGTTTGCAGTTTTCAACATCGCATGACCTTGACTCGGAAACCGAGAAATTGTCGAGGTCGTTAATTAATATTTCAGTCATGATAATAAAAAATAAGGTAAGACTTAACTTTTAACACGGCGCTCTTAGGCGCCTTCATAATCTATAGAATTTATGTACCTTTGCTCGGCCAATTTTTTCACAGGGCAGTCCAAATCACCTGTCTTGTGATTGCTAGGTTTATTGAAGCGTAGGCAGGTTGCACATTTTGCTGGTGACGCTGTCTTTGGACACTCTTTGGACTGATGACCCAGATCGCCGCAATGTCCGCAAGTGTAGGCCTCCGCTTTGCATGTCTTAGCTGCATGTCCGTATTGTTGGCACTTGAAGCACCTGGTTACCAAAGTGAAGTCTCTTACCGGACAGGAAGACCAATTTATGAAGACGCGATCTTGCGATATGAGGGCCTTACGAATGGTGGCAGACACTTCAACGATGTAGTTGCAGGTTTCAGCGCCCTTCCTTCCTGATTTATGGCTAAGCTTGATAGAACCCAGGAAATCTTCTTTGGTCACATTCTGCTCATAAAGGCATTTGTAGAACTCCTGTTCCTGCATAATTGATGGAACACCAATGATCACTATACGTGGCTTGCGCTTGTGTGGTTCGTCCATAGTTAGTTCAGCTGTGGTGAGGTGTACAGACTTTTTTAGTTTCTCGAGGTCATCTTTGGTGTCTGTGCTGATGATGACACCCCCATTTCTGGTCTTACGTAGTCCTCTCACGTGCAATTTCAGTTCCTCAGGGCAGATAATTTTTTGTACTAAGTTTTTGGTGTCGTCACTGGTCTTTAGCTTATCTTTTGGATAGATTGCGACAGAGCTAAGATTCGAAGGGCGGATAAAGGTGTTGGCACTCTTTTTAACCATGTCAGCAAACGAGAACGTATCTGAAGAATGGTAATGTAACCTCATAACTAAAGAATTGTAAAACGTCATAAAACATTTAATTTTAAATTCCTGCCCTTGTCCTACTTTATGTGGGGTCGGAACAAACGTATTCCTGCTCCATTTCCCTCACTCCTTTCTTACTAAGGCCTGACTTGATAATAGAAATAAAAAAACCGTTTTCTAATTCAGTAATTTATTTACCCAACGATGTTCCAGAACTGTACATGCAACAAAAAGACGCTACCATTAAACATGTCTAAATCCAAATCCAACTAGTCCTAAAAGTGGTAACAAACTGTTTAGTGAGAATATGAATTGGGTACGGGTGAAAATCGCTGTTTATGGTCGTTTTTTGAAAGTACAAGATGATGCTACTCGGTTGGTTGGCTGGTGTTGGTGTTGGTTGTGGTGTTCAAGTGTGGGGCTCGCGCTTGGCGCCGCTGAGCACGATGAAGGCGGAGTGCGTCTCGCGCTGCTTGTCTTGCAACATCTGTAGCGTATTCAGTGGCGTGTCCGTCGAACTCATCTTCTTCATCAGCTGTGGGAGAAGATACTTGTGACTTACTGTTTCCAGATTATAAATTGGAAACGATTGAGGAGAACAAAAGAGGCGTGATTTTATTTTGGTCCATACAAAAATTGGTTAGGCTCACGAACGTGCCGGAGTAGAATTTATTTATTTTTAAGACGATTAAAAATGATCATAATCGCCCTACTGAATAAATGGGTTTTAATTGTACTTGAAAAATCTAAAAATGTACTAAGAATGTACATCTTTCATTTTAATCATCGCTGGAGCCTTTGTGTATTGAGTAAAGTGTGAGCAAGACAGAGTCTGTGAGCAAAAGTGTAGGGTACTGACCCCCTCCTGCACCGCCTTCTTGATCCGCTTCTCCTGCTTGTTCTTGCCGGGTCCCTTGCCGTGGAACTTGTGCGAGAGGTAGCGGAAGGCCTCCTTGGGACAGAGCGGGCGGCCCTCGTCGTCGACGTACTCCAGCTTGATGTTGGGCCTGAAGCCGGCCTTCTCGCGGAACTCGCCGAGCGGCCCGCAGTGCGCCGCGTGCGCCCGCTCGCGGCGTCCGCCCGACCCGCCCTCCTCGCTGTACATATACAGGTATAATCATCTACTAAAGCGACACAACTAACATTTGGAAGGTAGCTTATTGAATAACATACTAAGGCAATTTTTTTTAATTAAATCCCAAAAGGGGTCAAAATGTTGAGCATAAAAAAAGGCTGTGCAATTTCTTTTCTAGATCGAGATCTATTCAACGTACAGGTATTACAGAAATTTATAAACCCTAAAATGGTGAAAGGGTTTATTAGGGCGACAAAAGAAACGCGAGTGCATCCGTGCTGTTCATTAAATGATGAAAGCATTTTGTCAAGTGTAATGGCAAGTCTCACCCGTATGTCTTATCCTCGATGGAGTAGTTCCTGGCGGCGAGCAGATGCAGATGCTGCGACTTGGGCGCGGGCGCGGCGCCAGCTCGCTCCAGGTACCCTTTGCTGAGCGCCAGCTGCAGCGCCCCCGCCACGCCCGCGCCCAGCCGGGGCTCCGCGCCCAGCGCGCCCTCACCACCTGCATACGTATCACATCCTATACATAACACATCAACTACTCGTGAAACGCTTGTGCTTGCTCAGTTGTTCTTCTGTAAGCGGAAGGGTGACCGACAGTGGCATTTCTATCTGAGCGCTTGTGCTCTGAAGGGCACGTTTTGTCGATCCCGGCTATTTAAGTTCAACCATGACGGAGGTCTTAAGTCAGCCTAAAAACTCCGTCACCAGATTCGGCCACTGACTCATACGAATATACTTACGTTTTTAATCATCTTCCATTTCTCTCTATCGACCGTCATCTCAGCACTCACTCCCTTTCTCTAACACACAACTACAACAACAGAAGATGCTGTCTAATCACACAAAACCTAACCTAATAATGCCCCTGATTGCCTTTGACTACTTTACAATTTACATCTTTCAAGGGCCTGTTTCATCTCCACGAAAAGTTTGTAGTAAGTAGATAAAAGCTAGTTGTGTTGTGTTGTGTGGTGTACCGGCAGTAGGGTCGAGGTCAGGCGGGCGCTCGTTGAGCACGTCGACGCGGCTCCAGGCGCCCGCGTTCTCCTCCGCCTCCGCTTCCGCCTCCAGGTCCGCGTGCTCCAGCTCCTACAGATATATTGTTAACTTCATATTTACAAGACAATCACACCGTTTAACTAATAATAAGTTACTTTCAAAAACTAAAAAGAATACAACTATGTTGAGGATGAAGTTTTTTTTTATTTTTACGCGAAAAATATCAATCCCTCAGGAAAAAAATGTATATTATGGGACCACCTGGAACGTGCACCCTTTCCAACAAAATAAGAATTTTTTCAAACAGGTTCAAGTCTTTGATTTACGGGAATCACATAAAAAAATATTCCACCCACCTAACTTCCTCCTTTTGAAGACGATTAAATATGATCTCATCATAATAATATAAGCCTTTAATCAGAAGATTACAGTTTTTTCTTATCCAATTTTTTTTTTGATCTCATCTTACCCATAAACAAACCAAGCACCAACAGCATAAAAGAGAAGAGAGTACTCACCATGATCTCGGAGGCATGATCTCGGTTCCCGGCCTGTCCATACGTGGGTATATCCCCGAGCGAGCGACAGAACTCTGCCGTGGCGTCGAGCACCATGCCGCTGCCGGCGCCTTCCGCGCTCTCCTCTGTATCCATCTCCTCCTCCTTCACTGACTCTAGGATTTCCTCCACCTGGAAATTACAAATGTCAAGTGATGTTTATAGGAGTGTGGCGACCTCTAATTGCGATCACCTGAACTATAAGGGCATCCCATAGAAGTTGCCAATTACAGAAACCTAGCTACTTTAGAGCTTCACCGCTTCCTTGCTAGATGGCACTGGCGCGCTACCAAATCCTGAATCGCGCAAGCAACAATCTTGGCAATTAGCCATTATAGAACTATCCGACATTATCTGTTGGCTGAAAGGCCCTAAGGTATCTGGACCAGATGGCGGCGATCTTAGTGAGGTTAATACTACCTCTTTGCCATAGATTGGGGGAATTACACCTACCCCAAAAAGTGGTTTCAATTGAAAATCCGAGGTATCAGAATACAGTTCAAAATGCTTAACACGTAATATGATTGATTTGAGATGTGTGTGAACATCGCCCACTGTCCAGAGTTTGTGCAACAAAGAGGAGAGTTTGAAGAGAACCCTATTACACTTATGACGCCGCAGGCTGATAGCATTGCGTACCCTTTCTTTCAAAACCAAGTTTGATTTTGCAAGCCATCTTAGAGATCATATCTGGAGATAGCAAGATTTGCCGTGGACATCATCTTCATCCTGCTTCCAGATTCGTTTCATAGCCATAGAACACCTTACGTTTATCTTGAGAAACTTTATGTGAAGTATTTTATTTGATTACATCCTCTAAAGAGAGTACGAGAGGGGAGGGTGTACCTTGGGCAGGTTGTAATGCGCGGCCTCTATCTGGCGCAGGCGGCGCGCGCGCGCCAGGGCTCGCTGCAGCTCGGAGTCGGGCTCCGGCTCCTCGTCGTCCACCGCCAGCGACAGCTGCTCCGGCTTCACGTCTGCACACAACACTTATTACTTAAACAAACTAATCTAAAATGGCGACGATAATCCTGTTCCTGCTCTACTTTTTGAACTCTCTACTTCTATTTTTTTAATTTTGTTAAAAACTAGTTTTAACGAACTTCTATAATGCTATGGAATTAGCCCGCTGAGTGATGATCTGAAAAGATAGTATTACCTGTATCATCAGTGTCTAACGGCGCTGTGTCCGCGTCATACGCCTCCACGTCGATTGGCTCGTGCTTGGCCTTTTTCCGCAAGCCTTTGCTCTGCAAACACAATATAAATATTGTAGTCTGAACTCTGAAGTCAATACCCCCCATCAGGGATCGACGATGTTAGCGTGAAGGAGTGTATAGACAATTGACATAAGTGATAGAAGCGAGTGGAAGAAGACAGGTTGTACCGACCACAAATAGTATAGAACTAGCTAATGCGCGCGGCTTCCCCTGCGTGGTACCAACATTTTGAATAGCCTATATGCTATTCCAGGTCATTATGCCTATTCCAAGTTTCATCCAAATCGGTTCACTGGTTTATAATATCCAAACATACTCACAAACTTTCAGATTTATTATATTATTAGGATTAGGATATTAGGACAGGCGGACTATGTTTAAACATACCCGCTTTTTGGGTTTCTTGAACTTGGCGTTGATCTCGTCCTCGGTGAGGTAGTCCCTGGCGAGCTGCAGCTCGGGCAGCCGCAGCGACTCGAGCCGCTTGTCCGGCCCGCCCTGCAGCTTCTCCTGACGCTGGACACATGACTCATCATAATTTATGTTCAAACAGGAACTAAACACAAACTTAAACATACAATTTAGAAAGCAGAGCCTAGTGCATGAAAGGAGCACTTCAAATTCTGCACAGAAAAAGTTAATAATGAAACTGTGCTACAACTCACCAAGTAATCCCGGAACTTCTTGGCCTCCAGCGCGGCCTCGTCCCCGATGACGAAGCCCTTCTGTTTGGCGGCGGCGGCGGGGTCGATGTCCTCATCATACTTGGACAGCACAGGCTTCTGGTAGCCTCCGGCGGCCGCCTCCAGCTCCGCCTCGTCGTCGTATGCTTGGTAGCCCGCGCGCGCTTTCTTGCGGTCCACTAAGTTCTGTACGAATATACTTTTGTTGGAATGTGTTGACGAGAAAACAGGACAACGAGTTCTTATTTTAATGGTCAAAGTCAAAAGTAGTCAGTGAGTAGGATCGTATTGATCACTTTTATTGGGAAAGGTGTTTGGCAAACGTTGGGCTTGTTTATAAGTTACCGGTGTTGTAGTTGGTAATTTTGATAAATCATCTTTAAACAAAGTCTGGGACTGTAAAATAATATTCATTCAAATATCATTGGTTTTCATCCAACTTCTACTTACTGCTTCTGCTACCTTCTGGGGTAGTTTTGATTCGGGACCAAATCATGTAGATAGTTTTGAGTGTTACCTTCTTGTACTTCTCGTCGTCGACCATGTTGACATTGACGAGCACATCCTCCGCATCCTCGGCCAGCACGTCCTTGTCGGCCAGCGTCAGCACCGTCTCGCCCTCTATGCCCAGCTGTGACACAACTATACCATTGATAAGGTGGTTGCAAACGGACATTCTATGCGGATGCTAGCGGGATGTCAACTGGGCCTCCATGCTTCCTCGAACATATTAAATTGTGAAGTTTTATATTATTCGTCAGTATGTGATTAAGGCAACAAGAACTAGCCCTAAGTGGAGTTTGTTTTGCGGAAAGTCTACTTTCATACACACAAATAATAGATAGAAAAAACCCGGACCTAAGACAGATATTTGCAGATCATACAAACATTAATGTTGTTGCGAATGTTGAGATGGATGTGCGGAGTGACGCGAATGGATAAGGTGAGGAATGAATATATTAGGGGAAGTCTGAAAGTAGCGCCGGTGACTGAAAAGTTGAGGAGCAATAGGTTAGCGTGGTATGGGCATGTAATGCGGAGGGATGAAAGTCATGTAACTAAAAGGGTGATGGAAATGAATGTGAATGGATATGTGAGTAGAGGTAGACCTAAGAAAAGATGGATGGATTGTGTGAAAGAAGATATGGAAAAGAAAGGAGTTGATGACGAGATGACGAGTGATAGGGGAGAGTGGAAGAGGAGAACATGTTGTGCCGACCCCGCATGAGCGGGATAAGGGCAGGCCAATGATGATGACAAACATTAATCCCGTGAGAAATAAAATCAACAACCCGCGGGATTTCGCCCGCTGCGTCGTCTCGCATAGAATGGAATTTATTTATATTTATTTTTTACAAGATAATCATTAACTGTCACTGGTATTAGTATAAGTATATTCACCGCGTCGATATCATGCGCGACGCGCAGTCCGCGCAGCTGCCTGGCGGAGTAGCTGGCGGCGCGCGTCTCGCGCTCCTCCTCCGCCACCAGCGCCGACACCCCGAACACCGCGTCCATCTCGTCCAGCATCGCCGCCTGAACAACATGCAACAATATTACTATCTCACGAAGCTACCGAGTGAGCGATACTGAGCGTTCATTCGTCTATGGAGCTGACTCGCACAGAAACAACAAGTGCATCTACAACAATAATTAAGATCGATCCGCTCGCGCGAGGGTTATACAAGTAGAATAAGCTCTTTATATGTTGGTCCAACAAAGAGAAAAATTAGGAATGATAGTTCTGCTGAGCAAGTAATTTACGTCACTCTGATAAGAAAGATCATGCTTCTATGATCGTTAGGTAATGGTCTTATGAGAGCACCCCGACGAATCTCTTCCATACTATAACTAGAAATCATCATCATCAATGGTCAGGATGTCAGTAAAAGGGCTAACAAGACACAATATAAGTGACACATGGCTGGACATGATCAGCTCATTAATATGGCAAGTGTGGATAACCAAACACAAAATCTAGCAACATAAATGTAAACAATAAATAGATACCCGTTTGGCAGCTTCTTTCTTCTGTTTATCTGCTTCCCGGGAGCGCTTCACCCAGGCCGCCGTATCGTCCTCGTCAGACTCCTCGCCCAGCGTGGTGGTCTGAAGCCTGGGACACAATATCAACATTACTAAATTGCGTACACAGCGTTATTGTTAGTGCCACGGAAAAATACGATCGAACTTATACTGGGCTCCCCACTGGGCACATTTTTTTGTTTAATGCAAGAACTCTGTATGTGGTGCGGGGAGACACTTTAAGTAAAAGTCTTTTCAAAAATGCTAAGTAGTAAGAAATGTATATTAAAACAAGCTAGGACATATTAGTGTGAGATTGTATTACTTTTGTTCCATCTTGCGACGTTCCTTGCGCTCTTGCAGCTTCTGTCGCAGCTTGTCCGCCTTCTGCTGGTCGGCGATGTTGGCGGCCGGCTTGTGGTAGAACTCGCCCAGGTCGTCCTTGATCTTGCCATCTTCTGTTAAAACAATTTGCCTTTATTCAGATAAGATTTTATGTACATTATTCTGTTTATTAAATCACCTAAAAGTATTAATTACAAAATTTTGACATAAGTAATTCTTTGCTTGATGATTACTTATTCATGTCCATTTATAAAAGATTTAAACTTCCATAGCAAGACAAAGTAAGTTAAGAAGTGGAATCTAACCTGCAGTTTTTTCAGAAGTTTCCAAAGGCTTGAGGCCGAGCTTGGCACGAAGGCGGTTGGTCTCCTCGATGGAGAGGCTCTCCTGGGCACCACCTCCGGACAGCGCCGGGGGCGAGGACTCCTTGATGCTGCTGAGCTCTTGGCTTTTGTCTCTGTTGTAAAATTCATTAATAACTTAACGAGTTAACTGTGTTTTTGAAATGGTAATTGAGCACAAAAACTGAGTACAAGAACATTGCAATAAATGTAGTTGCCTACATTTTGACATAGACATTTTGCCTGCCGATTCAGTTAATAAATCAAAACGAGATGTTCTTTCTCTAGAATGTTTATCTCGATTAGTTAACAGAGCATTTCTAGTGCCCATAGAGAAAAAGTGTCATGAGCAGGAGAGAACCTGTCAGCTTTGTGCCTCTTCTCGCGCATGCGCCGGTCGCGGTCGGCGCTGGCGCTGCGGCTGCGCGAGCGCGAGTCATTGACCTTCGCGATGTGCGAGTCTAGAGGCACCTCCTCAACTGCAACAAGGGAGAAGCGAGACCTTTACTACCTGTGTACAACACTTACCTCATAACTACTATTACTGTGACAACTAACATCAACATAATTTGACTGGATTCATCTTGAAATGAAAAAATGAAACCTTAATCTTGTACTTCTAACCCCTTTCAGACTAAGCTACACAACAAATACTTTAGACAAAAAATACAAAGAATAATAAAGGTACCTATTCTATAATTCAGCAGTTTCATTACAGATGAAAAATTTTGAAATGCATTATTTTTGCAATATGTATACTTAATAAATAATAATTATCGAGAGCTCAGGAACCACTGCACCTATTGAAAATTACAGGCACCATTTCTAAAGAGAACATTAATAGGCAGGCAAGTATAACATCACGGGCTAAAATGTTAACTCGTAAAGTTGAGCTGAGTGTTTAACATAATTAATTTATATCACAAATTGTTTACATGTTAATAAAATATTGTAAGTATAACAAACCAATTGGTTGTTTAAAAGGAAGATCTTTAGAGAGACAACCACCTTTATGGAGATTCAGTGTTGGTTTTTTGAAGAGTATTTATTTATACCCACCTTATGTTGCGGCATGGACGACGCGGTGGCCCGTGGTGAATGCCACCGAGTCTGAAATAATGAGCAAACTATGCCATTATCATTGTCAGATGGAAGAGTAGCTAGCACCGATCATGATTTCGCTATGACCATAGAAAGTTTACAAAGTTACTGAAATAATCAATACAAGTTTTGTACAATTACAGACCAAATAGTTTGATTAACTTTGCATGCCAATTATTGGATGGAAATCATCATAGGAGCTTAGCCTCATTATTATGTGAGAAAGAGGTAGTGTACTGACCATCTGGAGAGCGTTCCTTCTTGCGATCTTTGTGCTTCTTATGCCGCTTCCGCACGCGCTCCTCGCCGTCCAGGGGCGAGCGAGACCTACTCCTGTGCTTCTTCTTTTTAGACTCCTTCTTGTGCTTCTTTGATGAACCCATTTCTATAGCTCAGGTTACTTACACTGATGTGACTGTGTGTGAATTATATTACTTGTTTGCTATGACAAACTCAAACACAACACACAATAAACGAGTAAAGTGTGCAACGCTACCACTGTTCGCAAATCGCAGCAAGCAATGCAACGCAACGCAACGCAATTAAACACGCACGAAGTAGAAAGATCTTTCTTTCAAGAAGCATGCGTCATACATTATATTTTCGCGGCCATCTTGTTTTGTTTATTTTCATTTCATTTTTGACATTGACTTTTTTGACATGGCAAGAACACAAACGACGACTTAGACATTGACTTTTTTTGATATTGAACCGTTGATTACTCTAAGGTTAGTACCCAGAGCTCAGAGTAACTTTATCTAACCCACAGAGTAAATATATCCAGAGCCCACCCAGAGTAACTTGGTTAGTCATCATCTCCCTGCCCTTTTCCCACATTATGTGGCACAACATGTGTTCTTCTTCCATTCTTCTCTATCGGCCGTCATCTCACTCAACACGTGAGTGTTGAGAGAGAAAGGAGTGATCCTTTCCTACTCATGTCATCCTTCACCTAATCCATCCAACTTTTCTTTGGCCTACCGAGGGCCTACCTCTACTCGTAAATCCATCAAAATTCATACCAAGTACTCTCCTAGTTACATGACATTCTTCCCTTCTCATTACCTTGGTTAGTTTATAATAGGTAAAGAAGAATACCGTGGCACTTGCGGGAGTGCCGAGAGAAGTGAAAATTTTGAATCGTCAGGAAATTGAAAAATATTGAAATATAATGACTTCACCCGTTTAGTTATAAAATGAGCTTCTAAAAATGTAAAAATATTGCCGTAAAAGTTTACCGAGTACAGAACTAGATGGCACTACTGGTAGGTGTCGGTGAACAGTCACGTGACCTTTTCGAGGCGAATCCAAGAATTTATTCCCATCCATTGAGAAAGACTACTATTTATTTCTCATCTAAAAATGCTCAACGCGCCTAAAGAAGTTTTCACTTCAAAAACTAGCTAGGTACCCTCAGTTTTTCGTGTTGTACAATGTATACAATACCGTTAACGGTGATACCGACCGTGGACTACGATAATACCTATAAAATATAAAAGCCAGTCCAAAATTACGCAAAAGCTATCGAAAATACATAAGTAACACTACTCTTTAATACCAAATAAATTTTGCTAATAGCGTAGAGTGTGAGCCCTGTAGGGGCGGCAGACGGCTGAGGATGTAGGGAATGCTGTTTAGTCGATATGATAAAGGTCAGAAAACGGGGCAGCTTGTTCTGGCCGTAACCTACGTCTTTAGGCAAGGGCTAGTAGGTATTAGCCCAGATAATATGAATAATTAGTCTCTGGCGAGATAATGTTGGTAGCCGCCCTATGCGTGTCATTTCTCTTCCAAATCTACCACAAAAGAAACCAATTTGAATTGAATGCATAAGTATATTTTATTTTCTTAACTTAGAAATTAATTAACCACATATTTACAAAAAAAAGAAAACAATTTACTAAATAAACAAACAGTAGGTAAGTACTTATTAAAATATATTTACACCACATATTAAATAATTTATACATCCTTCTAATTTGAGAGAGTTTGATTTCAATAATGGCTGGACACTGGTATGTTACATCGTATTTGAACATTTTGCTGGCATTGCTAATCATAGTTATGCCCTGCTCTTATAATTCGAGACTTGCTGTTTTTTTGCCTAAAGCTGGGGACACATCTGTAATGATGCCGAATGATAAATCAGCATTATTTATTTTCCAAAGCTGCCCCTAACAACAAGATTTTCAATAATTTCACACATTTATGCACAGTGGAATGTTATAATGCAGTTATAAAACATAGCTTGAGCATGTACATACTCGGTCCACAGTAAACTAAATAGAAGTACCTAGGTCCTATAAATATTCTCAATTTTCCATACATAAAATAGTTGCCACTATGATAAACAGTCTTTTAGTACACTTTACTAAGCTGGACAGCAAAAGTGTTGGTTAAGTTTTTAAAATAATTATATTGTAACAAAGTTCATTTATTAAAATCTAACATCTATCTAAACACATTGAGATAGAAACAACTTCCGTTCTTATTACCTTGGAGGTATCACAAGAGTATTGCTTTGCTATTCACATTCCTGTATGTTATTGGCACTCAATTTTTGGAAGACCATGTTTGATATGATTAGTTATTTGCCGTTAATTATAATTCAAACTACAAAATATAATGTTTTCACAAAATATTCATAAGAGAGCACAATAATTCATTTTTTGTTTCTAAAATAAAGTTCTATAATATATTTTTATTTTACCCTGTATAATTAGGTTGATCTTAAATACTCTTTAACCTATACTGTTCACTTAAGTTCGAGCCTTCGAGGTTTAACTTAAGAACAGTTTCAAATACCGTAGTGTCTGATACTCTCGCATCTCGCATGCGAGTGTCAGCAGACGGGCGTCAGCAGACGGGCGTCAGCAGGCGGGCGTTAGCAGTGGAGCGTCAGCAGAGCGTCTGGGCGGGATGTATGCGTACGGGCGCAGGGCGCGCGGCGGGTGCGCTCTCCCAGGCCACCACGGTGCCGCCCTCATAGCATCCGAACAGGAGGGACGAGTCCGAGTTGTACGTTATGCTGAAAAACAAATACAACAGTAAGGTCGCTGTCTCCAGCCGCTTCACATACTAGATGCCAATGTCCATAATATGTCACGATCCAGGAGCATGATGCTTTGAAGTTAAAAATCAGATGTTTCGACTAGAGGATCGAGCGTTTCCTACTAAGAGCTACATTGCATTCGTTTGTATTGCAGGATCAACCTAAAAACTCGGTTGGAGCCTTGAGGTTAGCAATGATTTCACAAAATCAGTCGAGTATTTGTCGGGTCTTTATTTTCTGATTTCTGATATTAGAGAAGATGATACATTTAGACGGTCTCAGCAGAAATATCTATTCGAGCAAATATCTTTTAAGTTAGATAAAGTAAGTTAAGCCCATCGATCGCCTCCGTAGAAAGTAACGACCTCCCAACATGTCGCCATACATCACATCGGCCGGCATGAGTCAAGAAGTTCCTGCACCGGAGTACCTGAGCAGCGAGCCTGGCTGCGGCGGCGGGATGTGCAGCGCGGGGCGCAGGTCCCAGCTGGAGTAGAGCCGCACGCCGCCGCCGGCCAGCGCCAGCGCCACGCAGTTCACGCTGACGCCTTCGGGCGCGTTCGAGTAGCACACGCCCGTCACCCGCTCCACCACCTTCACGCTGCCTGAGGGAACACATACACCTTCTATCGTACTACACCTCAATACATCTCCTATAGCTGTCCGTCACGGTGTTACACACTGTCCCTCAGGAAAACTTCACTTTCCCGGGATAAAATATAGCCTATGTTCATCAGGGATAATGTAGGATTCTAATGGTGAAAGAATTTTTAAATCGGTCCAATAGTTTCGGAGCCTATTCAATTCAAACAAACAAACATCGTTCGACTTAACAATTGTCTATTCTGGCTAAACAAAAAATCTCCGTCATGACTTACTAACTTTAAATTCGGGGCTGACTATTTAACGTGCCCTCCAAAGCACGGAAACGCTCAACCGATAAAGTCAGCAGCGGCTATCCATCCACTCACTGACCGTTAAAACGAAGGCATCAGTACTCACCGACGAAGACAGCATTGACGGTATGCACCCGCACCAGCGACTTGTACTTCGCCGTGTCCTTCTCATAGTCCGTGCCCTCGTCGGGGGCGGAGGGGGCCGCGGGGGCGGAGGAGGAGGAGGGGGGCGAGGGGGCGTGCACCGACGCCACGTCGCACAGCGTCTCGCTGATCGCCACGTGCGTCACGAGGGACATGTCGCGGTTCGGGAGGGTGCGGATGTATGTTAATCTGTGAATTAGAAAATGTAGCTTTAGATATTATCGGAGTACTCTGTCGAGGCGTTAGGTATTTGTAGTTTATGAGTTAGAGTTGTAGGTACGTTAGATAACATACTTGTTGAGATCCCAGAGCACGATGAGGCCGTCCGTGCTGGCGGTGGCGAGCAGCGCGGCGCGCGCGCACACGTGCACGTCGCTGACGGGCGCGCCGTGCGCCAGCAGCGCGCGCGTGCGCACGCGGGCCGCGCCCGCCCGCACGCGCACGCGCACGCACACCACGCGCCCGGACCAGTGGCCCAGCACCAGCGGGTACCGACAGCCGGACCCCACGCCCGCGCACGATACCCTAGTTATCTGACGAGTGGACAACTTTTATGTCAGACGGTACTTTTACGAGGGAAGAAAGCGGTGATGAGCTAATGGCTGATTGCAAAATGGGTATCCAGGATAGCTACGCTCCACAGTGTTAAAAACGGATCTTTGGGAATTCCATTTCATTCCAGACTTATCTCTATTTAAAAGTCATTCAGACATTTCAGTGCGACTGAGTAACAAACATCCACCTTTCGCATTTATGAAGGAAAAATGAGTTGAATAGATAGTCAGGTGATGCGGAGGATGTTTCGACGGTATCATGTACCTGATCGCAAGCAGGCGTGTGCAGCAGCAGGTCGGGCGCGGCGTCGCGGCGTCGCTTCAAGCGCACGATGTTGTCCGAGTGACCCCACGACACCAGCGCCACCGCCGGCTCGCGGCTCGACTGCGGACCTGATGACTCGCCTGGAAACATTAGTATCACTGTTGGTTCTTTACTGGTTTTAGCTATTGTTTTGTATTTTGAACAAATAAAAATACATCATGACTTGGAGACATTCAATTCCCATCTAAGAAGATGGGAGTTCAAGATGACTGGTGTTTGGTGTGAAGGTGTTTTCAAAAAGTAACACCTTTTTAACTTTATCAGTGTCTAGGACGCACATGCTGCACGTGTCGTCGTGCGGTCTTCTGCTCTGCTTCGAACAGCATCACAACGACGGGCATAAGACGAGACATTACAACTTCAGCCAATTCTGTGCGTCAAAAATACGAGAAGCAGAACGAGTAGAGGTCGCGTCGGAGTGCAACGCACCATTGATAGTTACAGCGTCTGCGTTTGACGCGCAGCATGGCCGGAGTCCAACGTGACACAACTAGTGAGGATGAACGACCTGCAGGATGTGTGACTGACCGTGTAACGCGATGAGCAGCGTGTTCCGGGTGGTGGCGGCGACGGCGCGCGGCGCGGGCAGCGGCTGCACGGCGGCGGCGCCGGGGCAGGCGCGCCGCGACACCGCCACCGCCGCGCCCAGCGCCGGCGACCCGCAGTACCGGCCCCACGCCGCGCCGGCTACACCGCCCCATACGTTCACCTGACGAACATCATCATATCAACGATCCGATACTAGAATATCCTCAAACTGTCGCAACAACACTAAATTTATGTCGTTGCTTGTTTCAGAAGACCTTGTTGTGGCTTCAGATAGGGCCATTGAGATGGTTGACACAATTCCCAAACTGTGTTTGGTTCCTTGCATAGCGATCCAAACTTCAGGGTCGAAACCGCGACGAAAACGTTCCGCTGTTCAACCGACCGCAACCATCGCAGTGCAGGAATCGTCAGAGAATGGTTTCGTCGCGAATGCGTTCCGCTGAAGTATAAGCTATGCTGGTTCTTCACGGTTTAAGTCGCGAAAGCAAAGGAGTACAATCACAAGGGATCAGAATAGTTTTACCCCTACTGAATAAATGCTTTTTGATTTGGAACTTTTATCTTGGATTGGCTCGAACTCACTAGGTACCTCTTTAAGAGTTGCTAAGCAAGTTTGTCTCCCCGTTACCTCATGCATGGGCTGATGCTGCAGCGTGGCGGCAGGTCGCGGATGCGGCGCCCGCAGCAGCTGTCGCGGCGCCTGGCCGTACGTGCGCACCATGGCGGCCGGTCCACCTCACGTTACCTCATGCATGGGCTGATGCTGCAGCGTGGCGGCAGGTCGCGGATGCGGCGCCCGCAGCAGCTGTCGCGGCGCCTGGCCGTACGTGCGCACCATGGCGGCCGGTCCACCTCACGTTACCTCATGCATGGGCTGATGCTGCAGCGTGGCGGCAGGTCGCGGATGCGGCGCCCGCAGCAGCTGTCGCGGCGCCTGGCCGTACGTGCGCACCATGGCGGCCGGTCCACCTCACGTTACCTCATGCATGGGCTGATGCTGCAGCGTGGCGGCAGGTCGCGGATGCGGCGCCCGCAGCAGCTGTCGCGGCGCCTGGCCGTACGTGCGCACCATGGCGGCCGGTCCACCTCACGTTACCTCATGCATGGGCTGATGCTGCAGCGTGGCGGCAGGTCGCGGATGCGGCGCCCGCAGCAGCTGTCGCGGCGCCTGGCCGTACGTGCGCACCATGGCGGCCGGTCCACCTCACGTTACCTCATGCATGGGCTGATGCTGCAGCGTGGCGGCAGGTCGCGGATGCGGCGCCCGCAGCAGCTGTCGCGGCGCCTGGCCGTACGTGCGCACCATGGCGGCCGGTCCACCTCACGTTACCTCATGCATGGGCTGATGCTGCAGCGTGGCGGCAGGTCGCGGATGCGGCGCCCGCAGCAGCTGTCGCGGCGCCTGGCCGTACGTGCGCACCATGGCGGCCGGTCCACCTCACGTTACCTCATGCATGGGCTGATGCTGCAGCGTGGCGGCAGGTCGCGGATGCGGCGCCCGCAGCAGCTGTCGCGGCGCCTGGCCGTACGTGCGCACCATGGCGGCCGGTCCACCTCACGTTACCTCATGCATGGGCTGATGCTGCAGCGTGGCGGCAGGTCGCGGATGCGGCGCCCGCAGCAGCTGTCGCGGCGCCTGGCCGTACGTGCGCACCATGGCGGCCGGTCCACCTCACGTTACCTCATGCATGGGCTGATGCTGCAGCGTGGCGGCAGGTCGCGGATGCGGCGCCCGCAGCAGCTGTCGCGGCGCCTGGCCGTACGTGCGCACCATGGCGGCCGGTCCACCTCACGTTACCTCATGCATGGGCTGATGCTGCAGCGTGGCGGCAGGTCGCGGATGCGGCGCCCGCAGCAGCTGTCGCGGCGCCTGGCCGTACGTGCGCACCATGGCGGCCGGTCCACCTCACGTTACCTCATGCATGGGCTGATGCTGCAGCGTGGCGGCAGGTCGCGGATGCGGCGCCCGCAGCAGCTGTCGCGGCGCCTGGCCGTACGTGCGCACCATGGCGGCCGGTCCACCTCACGTTACCTCATGCATGGGCTGATGCTGCAGCGTGGCGGCAGGTCGCGGATGCGGCGCCCGCAGCAGCTGTCGCGGCGCCTGGCCGTACGTGCGCACCATGGCGGCCGGTCCACCTCACGTTACCTCATGCATGGGCTGATGCTGCAGCGTGGCGGCAGGTCGCGGATGCGGCGCCCGCAGCAGCTGTCGCGGCGCCTGGCCGTACGTGCGCACCATGGCGGCCGGTCCACCTCACGTTACCTCATGCATGGGCTGATGCTGCAGCGTGGCGGCAGGTCGCGGATGCGGCGCCCGCAGCAGCTGTCGCGGCGCCTGGCCGTACGTGCGCACCATGGCGGCCGCCGCCGTGCGGTCCACCTCGTCTTCCAGAGCC
This sequence comes from Epirrhoe alternata, assembly GCA_963565295.1. Taxonomy (NCBI): domain Eukaryota; kingdom Metazoa; phylum Arthropoda; class Insecta; order Lepidoptera; family Geometridae; genus Epirrhoe; species Epirrhoe alternata. The sequence continues at coordinate 328,800 of OY751384.1, forward strand.
AGGGGGTCGAAGCCGTAGTACGTCTGCAGAACATGGTACCATCACTTACACACTAAGCAAACAACAATAATAATCGGTCGCTATGATCCACCTATTTATTAATTCAGTAACATCCAAATTTTTCGAACCGAAAATTGGCCCTTGAGAATATTCGCAACTTCGTCGTGTTTTTGTCAAGCCTAAACCCGACACGACCCTGATCTTAAAAACCTCATTAGACGAAGTAATCACTCACACAAGCAGGAAACACATTAAGCGCATCGATAGCAGCCTGTCCGGTCTGCTTGTACCCGAAGACCAGATCGATCCAGTGTGGTAGTCGCTCAGTAACAGCCGCAGCCTCCAGTGCTTGGCGATGGATCAGCGTGAAGAGACGCGCGTCCGCCGCCCACGGAGGCAGTTCCACCCGGTCCACGCCTAGCCCGCACTGACGCATGCCCAGGTTCAGACCTGAGAAGGGAAAGGGTAAGAAGTCCAGAAGAAAAACACAATCCGGACACCAAAGCCCGTCAGACATTCTTTCATATTTTTTGCGTCTTTTAGATTCTTGGAAACAATTTATTAGAAACATTTCTTTTGGTGTGTACGGTTTGGGACCTAATGTGCACCCTTGTGAAACACCTTACAGTAAAAGAGAGTTTATTGCCAGTTTCAGCTTTGTTCTTTGTAATATGCTTACTAAATAAGCAAAAACTTTAAAAACCTGGAGTTATTTCAATCAAGACTTTCATTATTATATATGGACTAGCTGACCCGCGCGACTTCGTCTGCGCATTATTAGGAACAAAATGCAGGAGTCTTGAGTGAATCGAAAAAATATACAAACTATTAAACTCTTTCGCTTGATACAATAATCATTTTAACGTTAAGCTTTATGAATTGTTTTGAATTTCGATCGAATAAATAACTAATTTTGCGTTATGTTCCTCTCCTCTCAAGAATTTCAAGAGGTAATCTTGCAATGCTTAGAACAAAACGATAGTAAGTACCTAAGTTCGTATGAGTCAGTGGCCAACTCTGGTGACGGAGTTTTTAGGCCGCCTTAAGGCTTCCGTCATGACTTAAATAGCCGGGACCGACCATTTAACGTGCCCTCCGAAGCACGGAAGCGCTCAGATGATAATGCCACTGGCGGTCATCCATCCACTTACAGACCGTTTCGAACGTTGCTTAACTTCGACGATCTATCAAGAACGACTAAGCAAGCACGACCAAGAGCGCTTCAAAACGATAGTGGCAACTGGTGTGAAACTTGTCGAAGCGAGCGGCAATTTTTTTGAAGAAATTGACTCGAAACGTATTTTTTTTTAATACTGTTTGGTTTTGAATTTCGATATAAAACGATTAGGTAACTAATATTACCTACCTGCAAATTCGTGAGCAAAAAAACATAAAGTAGGTACTTGAAATTTGAAAACAAACAAAAAGATCGGAAACTCTAAGCAAAAATCTCCATTTACTTTTCAAAACTCAAAATGATCGTATCTTAATAGAAACGCCACCTAGGAGCAAAGTATAAATCAGTTTACCCTCGGTGATATAGATGGCGTTCTAACTAAAGCCAAGGAAAAAATATTTTAATATCAAAAAAGCATAACTTCGGAGTTCAGATATATTGATGGGTGGGAACACACATGTTACATGTTTATAATTAATTTTAAAATCATTTATTAAGCAAAATAAAAAAAAAAACAAAAAAAATTTAGAGTGCAAAAAGTGGCTCGGGCGGTCACCCATCCTCTTTATGACCGCGCCCAGGGTCGCTTAACTTTTTTCCCCATACAAACTTGCAACCCTTATTTTGACGCCCCCTTATGGTTATTGACAAAAAAAAGTAGCCTATGTCCATCCCTGGGGTATACTCTTTATCTATGCCAAATTTCAGCTTAATCTGTTCAGCGGTTTGGGCGTGAAAAGGTAACAGACAGACAGACAGACAGACAGAGTTACTTTCACATTTATAATATTAAGTATGGATTTATTTTATTTTTGATACGGTTTTTAAAACATAAACCGTATCAAAAATAAAATAAATAAAAATAAAAGCTTTCTTAAAGACGAAATAAACGGTCATATTTACCTTCGTTATTATAGAACAGTTCGGGTAGATAGAACAACTCTGGTATGAGCTCCTTGACGTCAGTAGGCGAGTCGTTGGTGATGAGTCGCCACGTCGTCGCTAACGAGTGGAATGTACGGTCTGGCATGTCGAAGTTATTATCTGAAACACATTCATGATGATCACTATAATGAAGACTGAAAGAAGATACTCTAGAAGAAGTTTGCAAAACCATGCTCAGCAGTAGTCGTAACAGGCGGGTAAGTCTTAATTGTGTGTATTCAATTTCAATTTATTTATTATGTCAGACAACTTTTAAGTCCATTTCAGGTTAGTATTTAATATGCTTATATCTTATATTAGTATTACATAGCCAAATGCGTTTAGAATAGGCAACTAGTTTAAGCCTTGAGTGAGTCTTTCATTCACGCTCCAGTCTATCAGTGTCAAGTGACACTGCTAGACTAGAACCCGAATGAAAGATTTCATAATGGGCAGATCATATCTATCAGGTATGACCTGCAGAATACTGTTGGTGCTGCCCCGTAATCTGCTGAGCAGTGAGGCTGTTTTCTTGCGAATGATGGCATGAAAACCATCAACTCTTGCCTCCGCAAACATGGTAGATGCACTGCAGAAGCGTGGCAGCCCCAACAGCATCCTGAATCCATTATTGTACTGGACGCGTAGGGCGCTCATCGACTTTTGAGTGTAGCTAAACCACAGGCTGCTTGTATAAAACGATTGGCAGTAGGCTTTGAAGAGCGAGATTTTTACTTGCCTACTGCATCGAGCAAACCTGCGGGCCAGCATATTACTTCTCACTGCCAGCGCCCTACGCTCCCTATCTATGTCAGGTTGGTCATCAAGGTCGTCGGTAACATAATGCCCAAGGTACTTAAATTTATTTATATCATACTTGCTCAGTAACTAGGGATTACTATGGTGGAAAGTCTCCTTGTAAATTGGTGTTTGCAATTCAAGGCAACATTACGTCGCACTATGCTTGAATTGTAATGTTCACATTACAGTTCAAGCTATGCAAAACTCCTTGGTAAACAATCTCTTTTCTTATAAAATGGTAAGAAAAGTTTTTACTGAAAAAAAAAACACTGAACATGGCGGCATTTAATTTCCATACATTTCAAACTATGCAAAACTCCTTGGAACTCAGAGCCGTAAAAAAAAAATTGAAAAATATTTACGAAAAAAAAATTGAAATGGCGGCATTTCATTTGATCTGAAAGTTTGTGAAGTTTGTTCGTAAAGTGATTTAAGTTATTTACAACAATGTCAAGCACTTCATCAGATGATGAAACTTGACATTGGCAGAATTATACTTAATTGTGTAGAAAGCCATTAAATAAAAGAAGAAGAAGAAAAAGGAGGAGAGCCTGATTTTTGTTTGCTTGAAGCAGAACAATCTCTAAATTTGCTAAGTATTCTAATTAAAATTTCATTTTGCATTACCAATGTTTTATTTACCTCGCAAGAATGATATAAAGTAGAATGCTTACCTCGGTTGCAAGTAGCTATTACACCCTCGAACTATATTCACCCTCGCTCGCTGCGCTCGCTCGTGTGACTAAATATCTCGGGTGCACGCGATCCATTAGCGCCCTATGCGAGCTGCGCTCGCACTGGCGCCAAATTGGATCTTGTTCTGTAATAGCTTACTTACGTCCCTTGTGTAACAATCTACTATTACTCTCTTAAGCGCAGTTCCATTGAGCGTAATTAAGGGAACTGTCTCAGGTACTTTACCGGCGGCCTTGAAAACCATGTACTCACTTTTATTACAATTATATACCAGCCCATACTTTTTAGCGTACTCCTCACACATACTCAGCAGCCTCCTGAGAGCACTGATCGACGGGCACAGCAGCACCATATCGTCTGCGTAGCTGATATTGTTTATGCGAACATTATCAACCGAGCAGCCGACGCGTTCGCTGCTGAGCCCCTCAATCAGCTCATTTACGTACAGGTTGAAAAGCTTTGGAGAACTTAACCCCCCTTGCCTCACACCACAGTTCAGCCTGTACGTGCCAGAGAGGCTGCCGGACCATCTAACATTGTTGGTCTGATTGGCGTACCAGTACTGCAAGAGACGCTGAACCTGTGTATGCACGCTTGTACCTGCCAGTTTTTTCCACAGCTCGTCATAGGACACCAGGTCAAAAGCTTTGGAAAGGTCGAGGAAGCATGCATACACTGGTGTTCGTCTTTGTGTGTAGTACTGTACGGTGTGCTTTAAACTCAGAATTGCTGATTCAGTGGATAGATGCTTTCTGAATCCAAATTGAGCATCATGGATGTTTAAATGCTTATCCAATTCAGAGTCCAGCACACTGTCCAACACTTTAGCCACCACTGTAGCTAGCGAAATGGGCCGGTAGTTACCTATATCTGATAAATCTCCAGTCTTATTTTTTACAATGGGTACTACTATCGTTTTCATTAGATCTTGAGGCAGGTGCGAGTGGCTAAGACATAGATTAAAAAACATCGAGAGGACACGAGGCAAATGTGGTCCAGCAAACTTTAAATGCTCAATACTGAGGCCATCGTATCCTGGTGACTTTCCTCTAGTCATTTTTCTAATTATTTGGGATACTTGCTTTGCTGAGACATAAAACAGCTCACCGCTTTGGACGGCCTCAGCATCGATCATTGGATGAGATTGGCCCAGGGCTGAGCTCACCTTAAAATGTTCTTTAAACAAGTTTGCGATTTGTTCACCGTCACTCACACCATTAATACTCACAGGCAACCCAGGCCGAATATTTAATTTGTTTGTGGCTTTCCAGAAGTCACTAAAATTGTTTGAAGCACGAAACTCCGCTAATATGTCCATTCGTATTTGTTCTTGATGGTTTTGACACCACCGTAGCTTACTCTTAAATACTTTTCGACTGTTATGCATTTCGTCATAAATAAAACCACATGTAGGCTTGTTGTGCCACACCCAATTTTTAAATTTCAGCCTGGCCTCCCCGTGCGCCTCACGCACATGAACATTCCAACCTATTACTTTTGATTTACGCGAAATAACATTATTTTTACATTCACTACTGTAAATAGCAGCGTCACTTAATATTTTAGTTATGTCAGAATATAATAAGTCTAATAAATTTCTATGTTCCGAATTACTACATAAATTATACCCACACTGTCTACATTCATTTGGAAATTCTATTAATTTTAATTTATTGTTACAATAATCACTATATTTATTTATTTGATCATTAGTTCTACTTCCCCACGTCACATCATTAGATTTTATTACATTTGAATTTTGACTAGGTTTACTTATGACTAGGTTAAGATTACATTTAATAATAAGTGGCAAATGGTCAGACCAATATGTGTCGTATTTCACGGCAATATTGTCGATTGTTCGCCAAGCCGACTGACTTACAACACAATGATCAATCCATGAAGTTGAACCGGTTACATCACAAATAAACGTAAAAGTGTTGGAATTTCTACCTAATAGATCTATATCCGCACAAGTGAAATTTTGGTCACTACACAAATTATTCAATTCCTTACCGAATAATTTAAAAGGGTTTGCATTGAAGTCTCCTAGGACGTAGATAGCTTCGACCGAGCTATTTTCCACAATGGCACATACCTCACTAAAACATTGCGTGAAGTCTGGTAGATTTTCTTTCGAGTCATTCGGCATATAGACACTAAACACAAGAATAGTTCTGTCACTCATTCGTATCTTTATGGCACTGATACGCGGATTACTACACTCAATCACAGACACATCATTAAAAACTCCCTTACGCCACAAAATCGCCACTCCGCCGTACGGTCGCCCCCGTAGGATACCCTCCGACGTATCTACAGCTGATTTGCCACTGTACGCGAAATCCGGGTGGGTAGTGCCCAACAGCGTCACATCATGCGGCAGCAACCAGGTTTCCTGGAGTGCAATCAAGTCCGCCATGGCACAAAGGTCTCTTACTCCATCGATCGATCTTTTAAATCCCTTGCAGTTAAAACTGATAAAAGTTGTGAGTGAAGTTGTACTATCCATATTAATTGTATTATGTTTGCTTGTACTCGAGCCTCTCGCCCTGCCAGTCAGTATTGCACATGCATGTTTTTTGTGTGCGTATTGCGTAAACTCAGGAACGCTTTATCGACGATTGAGCGCTCAGTACAAACAAACGCCTACGCACAAATAAACATTTACACACAAGATATAACAAATTGAACAAAGAAAAAGTTGTAAAAACCTTGATAATTGAGGAAGAGCTCCGTGAAAGGCGGTAGTCGCACTAGATAATGCAACACTCCGCCGGAGTTGGAGTATAGCGATGCGTAGTGGTGCGGCTGTCGGGATAGTAGCGGGCTGCAGCCTTCTCTGCGAGCCGCTTTCAGGTCCTGGACAAAAGTACGTATGAGTCAGTGGCAAACTCTGGTCACGGAGTTTTTAGGCCGCCTTAAGGCCTCGTCATGGTATCTAGTACTCTCAGTATCATAGATTGCTTTATGACAAATAAACCCAAGTGTGAAATGATTGAAGCTGAATGAAAATTATTTTATAAACCGAAAAACACTGACTGTCCCCATAGGACGGTAGTCATTGTATCAGATCTTGCGGTATTCAAAAATTCAATGAAAAATTTAAAAAGGGAATTTGAACACGCTTAAGAAAGGCACTTAGGTTTTAGGGCTTGTCACGTTACATTAGGTATGTACCTAAGTAGCCGCGCGCCGAACGCAGAATCTACGACTACTATATAGTAGGCTGTGGCATAAACACAGTGGGGAGGCATTAGAGCGGTGATCGCGACCCAGAGCCGTTCACACACTCAAGGCGACTCGACGCTGGTTAGCTTCCCTAATACGTAAACTACTTGTACTGAAGTAAATTTAGTACTTTAACCTGTGCGTAAAGTGATTCCCATAACTTGGGTAAGTTGTGCATTATTATCTACTGCTCCTTGTGCTTTTTTTAAATGTTTCTTTCCACAGCGTCCTTAGCTATTTCAAACAGCGTAACGGTCTCTAAGCCGTTACATATTCTAAACTACTAGCCTCTCACGTAATTGTGCTTCCGTAATAACTTCATATCATCCTTAGACTCATTCTTATTTTAATTAAATATCACTCTCAACCTTTTTTAATCTGTAAATGCATATTTTAAGACTTCTAACCGCCGCCTTATACTTCTCTTTGCCTTGGGGATACATTGGGTCTTATTCGGGATGCTGTGCAAACCTTGGGCTTTCCCTAAACCCCTTCCGTAACTGTGTGATGCTAATGCCAGGGTTTTGGGCTCTTCCAGGAACACCGTTACCACTGATAACTGAAAACCCAGGTCCTGTGTCCTGTTGACTCGGACTGGCGGCGCGCTCCTCCCGGATCCTGCTGGACGTCTCCTGAGCCTACAACCCGGCATCCCACATCTGGAAGGCTGGCGGACGGGATTGATTCCTAGGGGAGTGCGGTATTCCTGAATACACCCGTTACTTGTTTAATTTGACCCGGCCAGACCTAACGACCTCTTTTTAAATCTGTAATAAAACTAAATTAAGTATAATCCTTGTTTCTCTTCTCTCCTCTTTGCTCTCTATCCCTACTGGGATAGGTGACAGGCTAGGAGTATCTCAAGGTATACACATCAGACTCACATTATAAATATTGATGTAATGCTGATCGCGCGCTTTATTCTGCACCGCCATGGGCCTGGTAAGATCCCGGAACACATCCGGCTGCGTGAGGTCCAGGATCCTGGAGGAGTAGTCCGCCAGCACGAAGGGTAACACGGGGTACTGCATGAGGTCATTGTAGGTACGACCCGCGAGGCCGTTGAGCCTCATCAGGTACTCCCAGTTGGTGATGTTGCCGTTGCGCCATTGCGTCATCGCTTCTTGCAGCGTGTCCGGCTCGATCCTAAGAGGTTCAAAGTGGTAGAACTTTGAGAGCTCAACGTTGTTGGTTTTACGATGTTATTTCAAAAATAAACAAGATGAATATCTTGAAGCGGAGGTTGAGGTAGACCTCGACGGTCGGTCGATATGATGGGTGCTAAGAGAGCAGTGGATACGACTGGCACAGAACCGCCAAACGAGATAAAGAGACATTTGCACTATAGTAACCAGCTGAATAGATGGTTATCTTACTTCCCCGGCAGATGGCAGGCGGCGAGTGCCTTGAGGAAGGCGCTGCGCTCAGCCACGTCCGCGAAGGCCAGCAGGTGCGCGTGTCCCGAGCTCAGGAACAGCTCCACCGCCACCTCCTGCAGGCACCAGCGACGGGTCACCACCTGCGACACCATCACCATACAAACCATTTTTAATGATACTGCTCCAGCGGCGAACTATCAATTCAATTGAGAAAATGCTGCTGACGTCAGAGGCGAACCGCATTTTCTGACGTCATCAGCATTTTTTAAAATGACTGCGGCGCGTAAGGCGAGGGCAGTATGCGATCAGGTTCATTAGAGCCAGCCAAAGGTGTCGGTCGTCCAGCGAGATGGGGGGACCATATCATCCAACGTCACGGGCCCACAGTGGATCAGTCTAGCACAGGACCGAGAATGGTAAAAGTATAGGGTCTTTCCCCATTATTGAGTGAAGTCGGATTGCTATTGAAACCTCAGTCTTAAAGTACTTTTTGTTTTTATTTTAGTTATAAAGATCACAAAAAAATACAATCATTTAAAGTTCATACAATTCGGTAGCAATTTGAACAGATCTAGATTCCATAAGCGAATAAACGTATGTCTATGTCTTATCAAAAACATGTGAACACAAAACAGTTATAATGTAATACCCTAAAAACTAGAACTTGAGTGCAAAAAAAGGATACATTACAAAGATAATTCAACATCAGAATTTCTCCTTTCATGCGAGTGAACATGTTTCAAGTCATCTCCAAATCATGTTGGAACGCCAAATCGTTGACTAGTACTGACCTGCACCACAGACTCCAACGGCCAGCTGTGCGCCGGCTCCCGCTCCTCAGGGTTGTGTTCCTTGCGCCTGGCATCCTGCTTCTGGTCGGGAGGTGCGTCTGGCACGAAGTGGACGCTGCGATCACTCAGCAACAGCTCCCCGGGCGTGTCGGCGGCGACGGTGACGCAGGTGGCACGTGCCATGTACGCCACGGTCTCGTGCAGCTGCAGTCGGGTGACCAGCCCGCCGCGGGCTGCCCACGCGCCGCCCACCACGCGGGATAGGGGGGATGGATGGGATACTGCTTCTGGAGATACATTGTTGAACGATTTAAAGAAACAGTACGCTCAATGGTTTAGGCTCAAGCCACATTGAATTGGCAAGCGACGCGTCGATTATTTTATTGCAAGCCATTACAAACCTTATGAGGTACAAGATATAGAAATGCTTGTAGAATGATTGCTCATAAGGTTTATAATAGTTTACTATAAAACTAATTGACGCGTCGCTTCCTAATTCAATGTGCATCGAGCCTTAGGCATTCGTGATGGTCGTCTCGATGCACAGTAGATGACTTTCGCATCGAAACGGCTAATTTCACGGATGCCTAGAACCGTGCTGGCCGAATGGGGTTGTATCGACTTTCAATCCGAAGGTCGTGGGTTCGAATCTTAGCCGTGCATCAATGGATTTTGCGTTTCGTAAAACTGTATATGCTCTTAAACACGTGCTCTAAACGGTGAAGGAAAACATCGTGAGGAAACCAGTTAGTATTCGTATAGGCGGCGATGGGCTTGCAACCTGTCACGTATGAAATAGCAACTTCTGTAAGATGTGGGCATGTATTAAATATGTATTTGGACATGCCTCTGACTACCCCCTTAGACATCTTCAAAGGATCTGGAATATAAAAGATCAGAGGGAATGTCTACCGCGCCTTGGGGATACAGTCGTGACCCTGTTTTTTACATCGCCTGGACAAGTGAAAACAAGACTTCTACCGGCTTACCATAGAACGTGACATAAAGTTATTCCACCGAATAAATCAAGAATAACCATCATACATTTTGACAGTTTACACTCCGGAATAACTTTATGTCACGTTCTATGGTAAGCCGGCTAATCTTTTAATGTTTGTGAGGGTAGTTGAAGATGTCTAAATGTAATAACATTAAGACATAGCTTGAGCATGTTGACAGAAGCATGATATGTAATGATCGTGTATCGCTCACCAGCCTTGTGCCTCTCGCTGGGCTTGAGGAAGCGCGGCTGGATGCGCAGGTGCGCGCGGCGCAGGCGCACGCGCACGCGGCCCGGGCCCTCCGTCGCGTCCAGCTGCCACGACTGAGGGTAGCTGCGCGGGTCGTGCCACACTCCTGGCATACAACACGATTTTTGTCAAACAAGTAGCATACTATGAATATCACAACAAAAAAAACAAGAGCAGCAGTGCCGGCAGAAGTGAAAACTTGAACAGTTTAAAACTTGACAAATAACTTGACGTCGGTGAGCAGTCACGTGACTCGTACGTGAACTTTTCGAGGCGAATTCAAGAATGTTTTCTCATCTCAAAACTGCCAAACGCGCCTAAAGAAGTTGTCACTTCAAAAATGTAGAAAGATCAATCAGCCCGAGCTTTGTGATTGCGTGTGATTTGCGTCTATTCATGTGCGCGTGATCACGTGATGTGAAGCCCACCCAAACCCTGCATTTAACAAACTGTAGATTTATTGTCGTACCTCGTTCATGCGTGTGCGCAGCCACGAGCCGGTCCCAGGCGAGCGCGGCGGCGGCGGCCTGCGCCTGCGCCCGCCGCAGCTGCTCTATGAACCGTTGTCGTACCTCGTTCGTGCGTGTGCGCAGCCACGAGCCGGTCCCAGGCGAGCGCGGCGGCGGCGGCCTGCGCCTGCGCCCGCCGCAGCTGCTCTATGAACCGTTGTCGTACCTCGTTCGTGCGTGTGCGCAGCCACGAGCCGGTCCCAGGCGAGCGCGGCGGCGGCGGCCTGCGCCTGCGCCCGCCGCAGCTGCTCTATGAACCGTTGTCGTACCTCGTTCGTGCGTGTGCGCAGCCACGAGCCGGTCCCAGGCGAGCGCGGCGGCGGCGGCCTGCGCCTGCGCCCGCCGCAGCTGCTCTATGAACCGTTGTCGTACCTCGTTCGTGCGTGTGCGCAGCCACGAGCCGGTCCCAGGCGAGCGCGGCGGCGGCGGCCTGCGCCTGCGCCCGCCGCAGCTGCTCTATGAACCGTTGTCGTACCTCGTTCGTGCGTGTGCGCAGCCACGAGCCGGTCCCAGGCGAGCGCGGCGGCGGCGGCCTGCGCCTGCGCCCGCCGCAGCTGCTCTATGAACCGTTGTCGTACCTCGTTCGTGCGTGTGCGCAGCCACGAGCCGGTCCCAGGCGAGCGCGGCGGCGGCGGCCTGCGCCTGCGCCCGCCGCAGCTGCTCTATGAACCGTTGTCGTACCTCGTTCGTGCGTGTGCGCAGCCACGAGCCGGTCCCAGGCGAGCGCGGCGGCGGCGGCCTGCGCCTGCGCCCGCCGCAGCTGCTCTATGAACCGCTTGCGCTCCGCGTTCTGCGCCTCCACGCCGGCGCGCGTCACGCACATGGCGCTCTCCGCCACGCGGCCCGCCAGCGTCTCCTTGCTGAACACCACCCTGGATGGAAACATCTAGTTAAACTCCATTTCAAACATTTTGCCGAGCCTCAGAGGTCCGATCGTTCTTAAGCCGGAGTGCCTTTTAACCGGTCGGCCACGGAACCATTAGACGTCGCAATCGAAAAACAAATCTTTCCTCTTTATAATATTATTAGTATAGATATAGACAAAGCACTGATGCGTTTCGGAATATAATGAAGCCTATTGTCACTCTATCGGGCATGTGGTCGATGGTGGAGCCTGCTGTATACTGACTTGCCGACCGCAGGCCGGCTGCGCGCCGCCTGCCTCGCCCAGCGCTCGGCGTCCGCTCTGGCGCAGGCCTGCGCCTCCAGCGGCAGCGCGTCGCTCAGCAGCCGGTCGGGCAGCGCGGCCTGCATCGCCAGCGCCCAGCTGCGTGCCCAGTCCGTGATGCACAGCTCGAGGGCGGCCGGCCCTTCTTGTGCGTTCGCGTGCACTTCTTTCACTATCATCAGCACGTATACTGCTAGCTGTAAACATCCGCACAGTTTACTATAGACGTCGCTTTATCTTGATAACCTCATGAAGACCTCAGGGGTCTCCCCGGCGTCGCGTTTTTAGGCAGAGCAGCCCGCGCTGACTTCAATAGTAGTTTGGCGTGCATTCGTAATGTAACGAAATTGTCTGTCCGCAACTTTCCACATAAGTTGAAGAATATCAAAACTGAACCTTATGTTGTAGACAATAAAGTTGCATATACCTTGCGCATATGCGCGGGGTCGGGCGCGGGCGGCTGCAGCGCGTGCGGCGGCGCCCTGTACAGCGCGCGCAGCACGGCGGCCCCCCCGCGGGCCAGCGACCAGCACACCAGCTCCTGCAGCGGCGCCTCCCACTCCCCCCCGCCCCACCACCAGCGGGCGCGACCTGCGGTGACCCCGCCGGCACCCGCCGCTCCGCCCGCCGCTGTATACAACACAATAAATAAGAACGTTAAAAAAACAAATTCAAAATGGCGACGCTTATTCGCTTGAGAGATTTCTATAATAAATTGTGTTATGCGAAATTAGAATAGAATAAAATTGTCATGTAGTTCAAGAACTGCCAGAAAATCCCTCCCAGACGTTTGGCACTACCCCTCATAGGGTTTCTTTTTTCATATGAAAAATAAAACGGTTCCTTTGTATATCATGGTGTACTCACCATGAGGTAAGGAATGCAGCAGACGATCTCTAAGCTCAGCAACAGGAGGTGTGAGGTCCTCCTGGGCGGTGAGAAAGGAAACGCAGCGCGACACGCATGCGGCCAGCCGCGCGCCCGCCTCACCGCGCGTCACCGCGCCCGCGCCGCCGCCGCCGCCCAGCGACACCGCTGACGTTAGCACTGCAACGGCAATAAAACTTCCTATTCAAGCTAACGGTTACAATAAAACCACTTGGATAGGGATTTTAATTCGTCGGCAAACCGTTGGATTCGTTATCGACAACTTCTCTTTTGCATCGGTAGTTCCGATGAAGTAAAACCTCTGACATAGCTCCTGGAGACCTCTGGACACGCAGCACAAACTGGAGTTCTGCTAAGGGCTTGGTTCTACTTGTAGTGATCTCATTACTATTTTTCAGGGTAAGTATTACTGAAATTAAGCAGCCAATTTTACATGAATATTTTCGGTGGGATTATAATTTCTATCTATCTATCTATCTATTCAGCCCGGTTGCACCCACTGCTGAGTATAGGCCTCCTCTCTATATCGCCACTCTTCTCGGTCCCGTGCAGTCCTTTCCCACGCTTTCCCAGCTACATTAGCGATGTCATCCGACCATCGGGCGGGTGGTCTGCCTCGTGGTCTTTGTGCATCTCTGGGCCACCATTTCGTAATTGCTGTAGTCCATCTTCCATCTCTATGATAGACGCCATTATAATTTACATAAAAAAAATATAGACGGAACAAATTCAACTAAGACTATCTTCTCCCACAGCTATGAAGGGAAAACTTCTTCTGTACATATAAGAATTAGCCATTTATGTCAAAAATAACAGTGATCAGTTTGAGTGGTTTGCAGTGGGATGTCGCTCCGAGGGCAATATGCGTCATGTAACATGCAAAACTCAGCTGTTCCGTAAGAGCGTGTTTTGCATGGCACCAACCATTTACAATAAAATTCCGAAATCTGTTGGTCTAATGGTGAATTCAAGACTCGCCTAAATCAGATTTTAGTAAATAAAGCTTATTATACTCTGACCATGTTATTAATAAACACGAAATTGGTTGGGATTAGAGCTAATCCAAAGCATAAGGCAGTAGTAGATCAAATCTGTATTAATAAATAAAGACCAAGGAGGAAATAAGCTAATCCGACGCTGCTCTCGGAGCAAGAGTTACGCCTAGGTGCAACCTAGTATAGAGATGGAGTAAGAATACTCTATCATGAATTTTGACATTTTACTTCATGATATTCATGTCATAACCAAAAAAAGGTTGTGCAAATAGGATGGATATGTTGATGGTTTGAGGAAAAATTTAATGAGGTTGGATGGATACCAATTACGATAAATGGGGCGAGTGAAAATTTACAACATTCGTACAATTTCATTTTATGATCTCGAAGAAACTGAATTTAAAATCCAAGTAAGTAATAGATTTTGAGGTAAAAAATCATTTAGCATTAGCAAGAAACAAAAAAACCGTTAAAAATGACTAAACACAGTACTTTTTTTATGACTAAAAACTTTTTGGTCAATATTCACTTGACCAAAAATTTTGAGAAGAATAAAACCTCTAACCTCTTTGAATAAAACAGATTATCAAATACAAATTATTGTCTATCTCTGTCATTCATATAATTAGTGACAGAGACAGACAATATTTTGAATGATAATAATATTCGTTCATTCACTCGTTTTTATTTTAAATTTTATGGGTTGCCATAACGCACGCGCTAGTCCCGATGCAAGAAATGTATTACTGAATCGAGATAACTACCGATTTATTAATAACCTTAAACTCATCATGTTACTCCAAGAAGTAACAGTTCTGAGAGCAGTCTCGAATTTAGCTAGAATTAGGGTTTTCTAATTAATAAGGCGGTGAAAGAATATCTTGACGACCGTAATATTATTTAATTGTACCTACTATAGTCTTTTTCACGCCGGAACGTATGCAAGACACATTGAACTTGTTTCGTTTCACGTTGTGTGGCTCACAACAATTTTGAAACAAAAAAGTCAAGAAAAAAAATTAAACGATAAAACATACAAAAAAATGTTTATGTCTATTTCCTGTTTAATTATTTCATAAATTATCATAAACGAGCCATAAAATATAAATAAATAAACAATAAACATTTTCTAAAAAAGTCCGATAATTAACAGTACTGAGTAAAATGGAACGTAATCTATTAGAGAGTGCAAAAATGAAAATCGAAACAATCGATGAATCGATAAGTAAAAAAATAATCGTTGGTTTAGTAATTTTGTCTATGAATGAACCTTGTAATCGATTGAGATGAATTGATAGTAGTGAAACAAAAATCGATTTTGATAATCTCGATTAAACTTTAGGACATTACTATTAGACTGATTTTGACATTATCTCGAAGTGTCTTGCATACGTTCCGGCGTGAAAAAGACTATAATAGTTAATTTAATTATAATACTAATAATAACTTTACCATAATGCTAATTTAATTTTTCTAATCATTTATAATTTGACATAAATTTTATTTTATTTTATTTTTATTTTTATTTTTTTTTTTAATATTTTAGTTTAGTAGGTAGGTAAGTAATGAATGACTTTTATATTAAAATGTTTGTAAGCTAATCAGCAGGATCTAGAGATTCCTAGTTTTAAGCATTAACATCAGCTACTCTGTAACCTAGGTCCACAAGCAATAAATAAATGAATTGAACTTCTTTAGGCGCGTTTGGCAGTTTTGAGGTGAGAAAAAAATCTCGGATTCGCCTCAAAAAGGTCACGTGCGAGCCACATGACTGCTCACCGACACCGGGTTATTTGTCAAGTTTAGAACCGTGCAAGTTGTCGCTTCTGCCGGCA
This sequence comes from Epirrhoe alternata, assembly GCA_963565295.1. NCBI lineage: Eukaryota > Metazoa > Arthropoda > Insecta > Lepidoptera > Geometridae > Epirrhoe > Epirrhoe alternata. The sequence continues at coordinate 344,444 of OY751384.1, forward strand.
CTCCTGGAATGCCATGTTTTTTTTTCCATATCATTCACCAACCATCCAGAAACAGCAGTGATAATACCAACCGTTAGTGAAGTAGTTCCCGGTCTTGTGGTGATCGCTGGCCACGTGCAGCCTCTCCTCGAGGAAGTCCAGTTGTGCGGAGTAGAGCGCGCAGTGCGCCGCCGCCGCCAGGCGCGCCGCCTCGCCGCCCGCCGCGCCGATGTACGTCAGCATGTGGTGGATCTCCACTATCGTCTGGAATGTTCCACAAGGCGTCGGGATTCGATATTGGAAATTGGAATTCGCAAGGTCATAATTACAAACTACCAAAACAGGATCCAATTAAATTGTATCCTACCTTGTCGAATACCCAAGAATACTCCAAGAATATTCATAACTTGTTTGAAAATGATTTGAGGACTCTCGTGTTTTAATCGTGATCTTTCATGAGTAAACTCCATTCTAGTTTAATTAAGATTATTCAAATCAAGTCTAGGTAGGACATCTGGCTAGACGGAAAGACGGAAGATGGACTACAGTGATTACGGAGTGGTGGCCCAGAGATGCACAAAGAGCACGAGGCAAACCACCCACTACTGGGTGCAACCGGGCTGAATAGATAGATAGAAAATGAATTCCAAAAACTCCACTTATACAGTATTTAAAATATTTAAATCCACAATAGTGGTGTTTCATGACAACTACCAACTGAGCTGTAGACTGATATCAACAAAATAATCTCCACCACTTTTTTTACTGTGTTATTTTTCCTATGTACTTAATTATGTTCTTCTGTGCGTGTGTTTTCCAAAAAAAAAATTATATATATCTATCCACCAACACCCTGTATGTATATCCCACCTGCGTGCTATGCTGCGCACAGAGCGCCTTCACAGCGAGCTGGCACAGCAGATCGTTCAGATCGTCCAGCAACAGCTGGCGCCCCTCGAACTCCGCGGCGCCGAGCTGCGCCACGCCGCGGATGGAGCGCACCACCACCTCCACCAGCGACACCTCGCTCAGCAGCTTCAGGGACGCCTGGTGGATAAACATTAATATGATGTAGTTTTCATGTTTTAAGTTCAACAGTAAGAACTTTAGCTGTGCTAAATCGCGGGTATAAGCAAGCGAAAACCAGACAAATTAAAATGATGCTGATTTTCATAGAGTTAGTGAAATTTTGTTGCGGCAAAAGAGGAACCAGTTCAATAGCACGCAAGATTTTAATAATTTAGTTTTGACCCGGATCTGAGTGTCAGAGGGTACTAACGCAGGTACAGTATTACCACAAAATTTATTATTAAGTCTCAGCAAACTCTAATTTGAATCACAGCGGAAAAGAGACGGATGACTATGGTCGCTCTCGAAAAACAGCGACATAGGACGGTTATTGGCTGCAAAATCGTACAAATTCGGTTACTTGTTACCTTGTCTACAATCCTCGAGGCGAGCCTCGCCAGGTTGTGTGCGAGCGGCACAGCGGTCAGCGAGCCGGGCAGCAGCGCCAGCAGCGGCGGACAGCGCGCGGCCGCCTGCTCGCCCACATCCAGCCAGATCTCCTCGTCCAGCTGGTCCGAGAGCGGCACGTCGCACTTCGTCACTAGAGCCGCGCACGCCGTCGCCAGCTCCCATGAACCCTCGTATAACGATATCTGGATAATACAACCAATACTGCATCTTTAAAGCGACTCTAAGTCAAAATGTCGCCAAGGAACAGGAGTAGAATCACCTCGCTTCATTCTTCATGATATTTGTCGACGATAAATGAAAAAGAATGAAGACTGGAATGTGATGCAAAGACCGATTGAATGATAAGGACATAAAAGTACATAAAAATAGTTTTAAGGCTATGCTGCATCCACAGCAAATAACATACAAACAAAAATGTGATGTAAGCTGAAAATAATGTACGACGACGCTATCCGGTAAATCAGTTGGTAAAGGGAAACCAGCGATTCAATTAGCGGAACGCATACGCGACAAGCTGTTGCGTGGAATTCGTCAAAAAAAGACAATTCCAGCTGCGTGAACCAAATCTCCAAGCCCACAGTACCTGATTAGCCAGATGTATGTAGTAGTGCTGCGCGGCCAGCTTCTTGGCCAGCTCCGGCGTCTGCCGCCGCTGCAGCGCGGCCAGCACGCGCACCACGGCGGCGCGCACGCCTGCTGACCGGTGGTTGGCCAGCACCACCAGGCTCTCCGCCTGGATCGCGTTGCACACCGCCTGGGGGATATGCAACTATTTATAGGAGTTGAACAGTTACCAGAAGTTTACCAGATAATGAGGAACACTAGGCAAGATAGTCTAAAGCAACTTTACGATGACGTTTTTACTGTTCATAACCATAACTCAAAGTCAAAAATAATTTTATTTAGTAGAACTACTGGGATCACTTAGAATAGTCAGAAAACTAAACAACAAACACCTGGCCTAGCCTTCGTGATGCATATTAACTAGCTAAATTACGGTCGTTATTAATTCAAATACAATGTGAAATGACTTTTCAAAATCAAAAACTTATGAAAGGAAAATCTAACTCTACAATCAAAGTAAGTAACAATCAAAGTAGAGTAAATTGATACCCAACTTACTGAATAAACATGTGGCATGCATTGCTTGAGGGATTTAACAAAATATATTTATTACACAGCAAAAAGCACCAAAACAATAGTTCGCGAGGATAATCAAATTAATGTATAATCATTACTCTAAAAGTACCTGTGTAAGCTGGTGTTCGGGTAGAGTTCGAACAGCGTCCCGCAGTAGCAGCAGCAGCCCCTCACAGGTCGCCCAGCCGGCGCCTTCGCCTGCTCCAGCTCTTACGCGACCCTGTTGTAAACAATAATATCGCAATCATGATCCATCACTACTAATTTCAGTCACACTGAAGTTGCAGACTAAAGGAATCAGTCATCCCTACCCTGGTTTTTAATCACGCCTCTTTCCCGTAGTAGGCATCGTAACAAAGTTGCTAAACTAGCTACTACAGAGCTTCACCGCTTCATCGCTAGATGGCGCTAACGCGCTTCCAACCGACGCTATTTGAATTCTAGAACGCGCTTACGAAGTTTTCAAGCCCAACCTATACAGAACTGTCCGACATTATCTGTCGGCTGCTAAAGGCCCTTAGGTATGTGGACCAGTTAGCGTCGACCTTAGTAAGGGTAGTACTACCTCTTAGCCATAGATTGGGGGAAATACACCTACCCCCAAATCATCATCTCCCTGCCCTTTTCCCACATAATGTGGGGTCGGCAAACCAACCCCCAAATACGTTTTATATTACAAGTATGTACCCAAAAGTATTCAAATGTGATTTTATTCAAAGATTTTTTGCTATTTCAGATCCTAAATTCAAACTTTAAGTTTTATCTCAAACTATTCAATTGTTGAGGCATACTTGAAACACAATCACATTTATATTGATTACTCACTTGTGTGTATATCCCCGAGGTATACATCTCAACAGTAGTATGACTGACGTCCTCTTCATCGACGATGATGTACTCCTTGAGTTCCCCCCCAGCTACCCCCTCCGCCCCGCCCCCATCCGTGAGGTCACCGGAGGGGGGCGGTACGCGACCTTCGCTCTCGCTGTTCTCTGCCAACTCTATAATGAGAAACGTTGAATATGAAGCGAGGTCAATGTTACAATACGGTAAAACGCGTCAAGAAGCAGCACTGAAACAATTTACAGGGTGGATTATTGAGATGGGCCATAGAGGGCAGATACCTTAACCATTGCAGCTACAGGAAAACGCTCTTAGGAGACGTTCCCTAACTTTTTGAGATATTTTGAACTGCATTTAAAGATTTTGGCAAATTGGACAAAAACTTTTCCCATATATTTTGTACTAAAATCGATGAATAAACTTCAAATTTTTTTTGGTCCCAAATGATCCTCTTCTAAGTGCAGTTCAAAATATCGCAAAAAGTTAGGGAAGGTCTCCTAAAAGCGTATCTGTAGCTACAACGGTTATGGTGGGCCCTCCATGGCCCATCTCAAAAATCCACCCCGTATAAAACTTAACAACATAAATCTACTCACCACCTGTTGTATCAGAGTTTTCTGATGTCGAAGAAATATTGTGTTTCCTGAAACAAAAATCATTCATGAAACCATTGCTATAAATTACAAGACAAGTACAAATGAAAATGTAGCTAAAGATGATACGAAAGCCGTTACCTGCCTTCCTTGATCTGTGTATTGATGAGTCCTTTCAACTGTTTGATGGAATCTATGCTGCTCTCCATCTTATCACTGTCTTCCCGACTGTGAGTCATATCGCGCAACACATTGAGGCTAACATCGTTTGTCATATCTTCGGTGGAAACGCTGGAGATGCTCGGCCGGTTTTCTGAGCGTCTTTTGACGCGTTTTGAGGTTCTTCGTCGTGCGTTTGAATTGAACTCACTCATCTCTTGCGTCTCGGAGGTGAGGAGGAAGTAGAAGTTAGCCCGGGAGTGGGTCACGAACGTGTCACTAGCCTGAAAGTTATAGACTAGTTAGTTTATTTGGTAAATATTTTTTTACAGACATAGCCATGGCTTTCGATATGGTATACCTACAAAGAGACTTTTGAAGACGTTATGATGTAATTTGTTAACGGTTTTTATACTAAATCCACAAAAAATACATATTTGAGAAATAAGACTTCATGAAAAAATATTTTAAAATTTTTTTTACCGTTTGTATTTTATGGTGTTCAACAAGGCAGTGCTCTAGGACCTACTTTTTATTTCATCTATGTTTGCGAATTACTAGTTACCTGATGCATTAGCAGCAGGAAGTCAGCCAGCAATGCCAGTCGGTGCAGCAGCGGCGGCGAGCCCATCAGCCCTCGGACCAGTTCCACGAAGCTTTCACTCGCGCTCGGTTCCATCTCTCCACTCTCAGAGTTCAGAAAACGTTCCTAAACATAAATCTTGTTAGGTTTAAACACAGAGGGCGCCAGAGGGAGGTCTGTGCAGCAGTGGGCTAGATCGGGCTATGGATGATGATCAAATTCAAACACATACTCCTTGAAGTGAGAACAATAATGAACAAAATGTCAGTAACAATAACAGGGCACCTTGCAGGCCTGCAGCAGATGCGGCAGCAGCTCGGCGCGCGCCAGCTGGCAGTGGTTGAAGGCGCGGCGCGGGTGTCTCCGCCGCAGCAGCACGCGCATGCAGCGCAGCGCCAGCGCCCACACCGACCCCGCCTCCACCACCTTGCCTTCGCACTCCTCGGATCCTTCCACCTCCCATTTGAACTCCTGGAACATTATATCATCTTTAGCTGTGAACGTCTGAAAATGGATGGTTCGATCACTCTATCCTTATCCCACGCATTTGGAGTCGTCCGTCACATCAGGTTTAACCCTTCCACTAGTTTCCCCCAGTTTTATCATCTTTCACAAATTGTTTCCATATTATAGTCTGTATGCTCCATGTCACAACGCTAGTTCATCACGCTAGAATGGTGGACTGACCTTGGTGGTATCCAGCCTGGAGGCAGCGCGCGCCAGCAGCAGCAGCAGCGCGGGCTCCAGCACGACGGCGTCGCTGCGCGCCAGCACCTGCACGCCCGCGCTGCTCACGCGTAGTAGCGGCGAGCTGCACGCCTCCTCCAGTATCACCTGATAAAGTTCACCAGTAATAGTACCACTGCTCATTGTGTGACTGAAGAGATACAGAAGATAATTATTTTTGCCGCCAAAAAGAAACAAAACGCCATTTAACGAAGTGTCCGTTTGATCTAGAGACTGGACAAATGATTGCCAGCACAAGACATAACACAACGTTTCTGAAGAGGACGTCTCTTAAAGGGCGAAATGGAGGAGTCCTAGGAAGGCTATGGGATAAACAGTCAAAAAGAGAGACTTGACCAGATTAGTGATGTACAGCCAGCGCCACCAACTGGTATCCCTCACACGAGACCCGCCTTTAAAACCACCAGCTGAGCCTTCCACCACCTGGGGGAAGTTGACTAGTTCCTGGTATACCTTGAGGAGATGCGGAGTGAGCTGAGCGCTGGGCGCAGCGAACACAGTGAGCAGCATGTCCGGAACACGCTCGGAGTGGAAGCTGGCGTACAGGCGGTCGTCCACGCGGCACGCGCGCAGCAGGATGCCTAGAGCCATCGCCTGCTCGCTAGCTGAGCCTTCCAGCTCCACCACCTGGGGAAGAGGAGATAGATAAGACTAGGTCGGCATCATACTGGTTACGATGGCAGAGCAATGTAGTTTCAACGTAGGCAGACCATGCCACTGAGGACACAGTGGACTCTTAGCGTTAAAAAACACGTTTCTCATCCGTAATAAGGTAATTATGAGCTCGAAGGAGTCTCGATTGGTCCGGCACGAGGATGGTTCATCTATACGTGGATAAATGGTACTATGGGAACCAGATAACTGATATACTACTTACTTATACACTTTTTGTTTGTAAATACATACATATTATACATAGAAACATGTATAGACGTCTTACCCTGGCGTATAGATAGAGCAGCACGTCAGTCCCCTGCAGCGTGTATAGTGCGGGCGTGAGGCCGCGGTACCGGCTGTCAGCGGGAGCTCCGGTCCACGTGAGGAACAGCGCCTCGGGGATGGAGGCACCTGTTGCGACACCACCAGAGGTACCCCGTCCTGCAAAAACTTTAACACGTATTTACGTCACTACACGTCTCTACCCAGAGCATTCTAAGGCTTCAATTACGGAGAGGCGTCACGCGTCGCGTCCATAGGAGCGGCACGCACTGAAGTCAAATAGCCGGGTCCACACCGGACGATCCATCTTGGCTTAGCGATCCCGCGATCCGTGATCCAGGATCGCGGAGCGTGGATCGTGTTAGACCGATCCACTTTTGAAAACTTGCGATCCCAAATATGCGCTCCAACACGCTCCTGCCGATCCATACTGAACACGCGTGGGCGGCTGCGTCGGCGACCGCTTGGCAACGACAAAAGTTAAATAAAAGCGTCAATCTCAGCCCACTGCATACCGCGTGCGCCGCAGCGTCGGCCGCTGCAGCCACCGCTACTCTTCACGCCTCGCCTTAACGTAACCGTAACCGTACATGGCGATATATTTGTTTCACGCCGCATGCGCCGCCTCTCCGTAAATGAGCACAACGTCCATAGTAAAGGAAGACCAATTTATAGATTTGCTATTAAGTTTTATGGTAACTCAGAGACTTTTGATTTTTAATTCGCTTCTAATAATAGCATAAGTAGGTGTAAAAACATTCCAAAATAAGTAACAGATACACACACTCAATGTTTTAAAAGAGATGTTTTAAAAGAGCAATCTGGAATGTTTGCTAGAATGTTGAGGTCACCATTAGGCATGAAGGCGGTCTGGTGGTACAGGTTGAGGATGTGCGGCGCCTGCGCGGAGAAGGCCAGCAGCAGGTTGTCGTGCAGCTCCCGCAGAGACACCGGGGACATCTCGAACACCTGCACATGCTCTACTCATGTACTTCACCTTCATTACGGTACAAGAAGTACTGTAATCAGCAATTCTGTACTGTAAATTACCTGATCCCAGTCGATGTTCGAGTCTAATACGTTCGGCGTGAGTAGCGATGGGAAGTTTGGATACTCGCAACGGACCTAAAAACAATTTCTTTTTTTACACCAGCTTTACCTCAGAATTTTGGAACGTAAATAAAATATAGGCACTCGAAGTCACGCTGTGCAAGCTTTACATGACAAGGTAGTGAGTAACAGCACGTAATAACATCCTTTATCATCTATCACCCAGTCAGTCCTTAGCAAAATGAACCTAATACCTAAACGAATAAGATGCGAACTCATCATGCACTCTATGTGCCTCGATTTGCATCGCTGCGGATCAGTCCAGTCAGCAGGATGCTATTCCTTGCGCATGGCAAATCGAACCTAACACCTGCTGAAATAAGGTGCAAACTCACCATGCACTCGGAATCAGGTCCATGTGCGGCTATATGCATAGCATGCGGCGCAGTAAGCAGCGGCGCGCGGTACACGCTGGCGGCCGCCAGGTGGTAGGCGCCGCCGCGGGCGCCGCCGCCGGCTGCGTGGCCCAGCACCACGTGCGTCGGGGTCACCTTGCGGACTAGGATACCTGCCCAAACATTTCATTATTACATCACATAGGTTATAGAGAAGTTAGAAAAAATGCATCTAAAATCACTAGTTGACATAAGTTACCTTTACATTACAAAAAATCATCTAATGCGTAAATTTTTTAATCAAAGTAAAAAATATAAACTATGTACGCACCTTGCAGAGGTAGCGAAATCGTTTCAAACTCGTATCCGTTCACGAATATTGTGACCTGAAACCATTTTCATTTATGAAACACATTGTTTTTATCATCAACTTTTGGATGAATTTAAAATTGAGTGCCCGGCTGCGCCATTTTTCTGGCGCAGCCTGACAATCACCACTTGGGACTACACTCCTACCACTTGGGACTACGCCGCGCCGCGCTCACCACGCCCGCCCGCCGCACTCCACTCGCGACAGTACCTGTATATGCATGGTGCGGCGCTGCACCCGCTCGCTGATATTGAGCGCGAGGCAAGCCCAGCGACGCGGCGGCAGCACGCCCGCCAGCCGCGCCGCGCTCACCACGCCCGCCCGCCGCACTCCACTCGCGACAGTACCTGTATATGCATGGTGCGGCGCTGCACCCGCTCGCTGATATTGAGCGCGAGGCAAGCCCAGCGACGCGGCGGCAGCACGCCCGCCAGCCGCGCCGCGCTCACCACGCCCGCCCGCCGCACTCCACTCGCGACAGTACCTGTATATGCATGGTGCGGCGCTGCACCCGCTCGCTGACATTGAGCGCGAGGCAAGCCCAGCGACGCGGCGGCAGCACGCCCGCCAGCCGCGCCGCGCTCACCACGCCCGCCCGCCGCACTCCACTCGCGACAGTACCTGTATATGCATGGTGCGGCGCTGCACCCGCTCGCTGACATTGAGCGCGAGGCAAGCCCAGCGACGCGGCGGCAGCACGCCCGCCAGCCGCGCCGCGCTCACCACGCCCGCCCGCCGCACTCCACTCGCGACAGTACCTGTATATGCATGGTGCGGCGCTGCACCCGCTCGCTGACATTGAGCGCGAGGCAAGCCCAGCGACGCGGCGGCAGCACGCCCGCCAGCCGCGCCGCGCTCACCACGCCCGCCCGCCGCACTCCACTCGCGACAGTACCTGTATATGCATGGTGCGGCGCTGCACCCGCTCGCTGACATTGAGCGCGAGGCAAGCCCAGCGACGCGGCGGCAGCACGCCCGCCAGCCGCGCCGCGCTCACCACGCCCGCCCGCCGCACTCCACTCGCGACAGTACCTGTATATGCATGGTGCGGCGCTGCACCCGCTCGCTGACATTGAGCGCGAGGCAAGCCCAGCGACGCGGCGGCAGCACGCCCGCCAGCCGCGCCGCGCTCACCACGCCCGCCCGCCGCACTCCACTCGCGACAGTACCTGTATATGCATGGTGCGGCGCTGCACCCGCTCGCTGACATTGAGCGCGAGGCAAGCCCAGCGACGCGGCGGCAGCACGCCCGCCAGCCGCGCCGCGCTCACCACGCCCGCCCCGCCGCACTCCACTCGCGACAGTACCTGTATATGCATGGTGCGGCGCTGCACCCGCTCGCTGACATTGAGCGCGAGGCAAGCCCAGCGACGCGGCGGCAGCACGCCCGCCAGCCGCGCCGCGCTCACCACGCCCGCCCGCCGCACTCCACTCGCGACAGTACCTGTATATGCATGGTGCGGCGCTGCACCCGCTCGCTGACATTGAGCGCGAGGCAAGCCCAGCGACGCGGCGGCAGCACGCCCGCCAGCCGCGCCGCGCTCACCACGCCCGCCCGCCGCACTCCACTCGCGACAGTACCTGTATATGCATGGTGCGGCGCTGCACCCGCTCGCTGACATTGAGCGCGAGGCAAGCCCAGCGACGCGGCGGCAGCACGCCCGCCAGCCGCGCCGCGCTCACCACGCCCGCCCGCCGCACTCCACTCGCGACAGTACCTGTATATGCATGGTGCGGCGCTGCACCCGCTCGCTGACATTGAGCGCGAGGCAAGCCCAGCGACGCGGCGGCAGCACGCCCGCCAGCCGCGCCGCGCTCACCACGCCCGCCCGCCGCACTCCACTCGCGACAGTACCTGTATATGCATGGTGCGGCGCTGCACCCGCTCGCTGACATTGAGCGCGAGGCAAGCCCAGCGACGCGGCGGCAGCACGCCCGCCAGCCGCGCCGCGCTCACCACGCCCGCCCGCCGCACTCCACTCGCGACAGTACCTGTATATGCATGGTGCGGCGCTGCACCCGCTCGCTGACATTGAGCGCGAGGCAAGCCCAGCGACGCGGCGGCAGCACGCCCGCCAGCCGCGCCGCGCTCACCACGCCCGCCCGCCGCACTCCACTCGCGACAGTACCTGTATATGCATGGTGCGGCGCTGCACCCGCTCGCTGACATTGAGCGCGAGGCAAGCCCAGCGACGCGGCGGCAGCACGCCCGCCAGCCGCGCCGCGCTCACCACGCCCGCCCCGCCGCACTCCACTCGCGACAGTACCTGTATATGCATGGTGCGGCGCTGCACCCGCTCGCTGACATTGAGCGCGAGGCAAGCCCAGCGACGCGGCGGCAGCACGCCCGCCAGCCGCGCCGCGCTCACCACGCCCGCCCGCCGCACTCCACTCGCGACAGTACCTGTATATGCATGGTGCGGCGCTGCACCCGCTCGCTGACATTGAGCGCGAGGCAAGCCCAGCGACGCGGCGGCAGCACGCCCGCCAGCCGCGCCGCGCTCACCACGCCCGCCCGCCGCACTCCACTCGCGACAGTACCTGTATATGCATGGTGCGGCGCTGCACCCGCTCGCTGACATTGAGCGCGAGGCAAGCCCAGCGACGCGGCGGCAGCACGCCCGCCAGCCGCGCCGCGCTCACCACGCCCGCCCGCCGCACTCCACTCGCGACAGTACCTGTATATGCATGGTGCGGCGCTGCACCCGCTCGCTGACATTGAGCGCGAGGCAAGCCCAGCGACGCGGCGGCAGCACGCCCGCCAGCCGCGCCGCGCTCACCACGCCCGCCCGCCGCACTCCACTCGCGACAGTACCTGTATATGCATGGTGCGGCGCTGCACCCGCTCGCTGACATTGAGCGCGAGGCAAGCCCAGCGACGCGGCGGCAGCACGCCCGCCAGCCGCGCCGCGCTCACCACGCCCGCCAGCCGCACTCCACTCGCGACAGTACCTGTATATGCATGGTGCGGCGCTGCACCCGCTCGCTGACATTGAGCGCGAGGCAAGCCCAGCGACGCGGCGGCAGCACGCCCGCCAGCCGCGCCGCGCTCACCACGCCCGCCCGCCGCACTCCACTCGCGACAGTACCTGTATATGCATGGTGCGGCGCTGCACCCGCTCGCTGACATTGAGCGCGAGGCAAGCCCAGCGACGCGGCGGCAGCACGCCCGCCAGCCGCGCCGCGCTCACCACGCCCGCCAGCCGCACTCCACTCGCGACAGTACCTGTATATGCATGGTGCGGCGCTGCACCCGCTCGCTGACATTGAGCGCGAGGCAAGCCCAGCGACGCGGCGGCAGCACGCCCGCCAGCCGCGCCGCGCTCACCACGCCCGCTCCGCCGCACTCCACTCGCGACAGCCGCAGCGTCACAGAACCTGACACAGAACATAACCGATTATACTACGTACCGTAGACATAGACAAAATATAGTGAATGTCAAACATAAGAAACGCTAGGCTTCCGCCTTTAGGCCCGTAGTATGGCCAGAACGCGTGGACAGGAACGTTTAATACATCGCACCCAGAACCCTACAGGAGAGGTTTTTTTGTCACAATACCGTCTGATTCAATATTGGAAACTACCTGACGTTGATGAAAGCGTGGTTCACATTAGTTCGAATGATAATACTGAAGCATCCTTCAAGACAAATCTTGACAAAAAAAACATCATCACCCCCTCCCGTAATTGAGGCGTTCGACACGCTTTTTAGTTTATCAACGAGACTATAACGCAAGACAAGAAATAAAAAGTAGAATGAAATACCTGTCTGCGGTTCGAGCCAGATCTCGAACATGAGCGAGTCGTGTCCGATGGAGAAGACATGCACCAGCTCGGCGCGCGTTTCCTTGCTCGGACTGGGCGGCTTGCTGGCCTTGCTGGCCGGCGCGCTGGGCTTACTGGCCAGCGTCTCCGCGTCTGATGAATCCTCCAGCGGCTCCTCCTCGTTATCTGACATAACATAAAATTATATGAATGTAAAAATTAGCTTCAATTTGATAATTGCATTTCTCTGAGTGTGTACACATACCTTGCGGCGCGTGTTGCGTTGTCTGCGCGTGCGCATGCAGCCACAGCACGAGCGAGAAGCCGGCCAGCCACGGCGCCCAGCCCGCGCCTTCCACGCCCACGCGAGCTGCCCCGGAGCTCCACGTGGACACCACACCTGCCCCACACACACAATATGTAACACAATTGAAAAAAAAAACAAATATAAAAGAAAAACAAAAATCAATATTCCGTCAGATCCTCCGGGCATAAAGTAAAACTTTTTATCAGTTTATTAAGCTTTACAAAAGGGATTATCGAGCGAATTTTACATAAACAAGTACTATTATAGTTTATAGACTCACAAGTTATAGAAAGAAAGAGATTTTTAAAATGTACCGGCTCTGGTATGCGCCTCGTAAAGTTTTCTGGCGGAGCTGTCCGCTAGGTGGCTCTGTGAGGAGACTCCGTTCATGGTGAGGTGGACAAACTCCTCTGACAGAGACTGCATTGGATCTGTCGACAACATTACTTTGATGAAATTCTGATAGGTTTCGATTTTGTTTTGGTGAATAGTATTTTCTGCCTTTGAAAATACGATTTAAAAACAATAACTTTTATGGAGGATACAGTCGGAAGTGTGTGCTGCATTTGCCAGCATCCATTGTCACTACGGGCTACAAACAAAACAACTATAATACAATCACTTTGCAGATCCCCTTACCAGTATTATCCCTGTCAATAGGGAAGGTGAGGATGCAGTCCGGCGTGTGATACGCCGCAGTAGCCAGCAGCCGCTGCAGCGCGGGCAGCAGCAGCGGCAGCGGCGGCGCGGGCGCAGCGAACAGACGCAGCAGCGCGGCCAGCTCGCGGGCAGATGTGCCGCCTGCTGCTAGCACTTGGACTAGCTCCAGGATGCTGCGCTGGAGGTCTGGGGGGAACAAAATATGATTTTCAAATGTTCAAACCAATAAATAATCTTAAAATGGGTAAAAGTATAGATAAACTAGCAAATCCAGCGAACTCCGTTTCGCCACCAGATGCCACCAGATTTTTCCTGAATTTTCTTTGCTATAAACCTCACGGAGCCCGAGACCTTTCCAACGAATGCAAAACCGTCAAAAAGGGTTCGTGCGTTCTGGAGTTATAGCGTCAGGAAGGAAACCCCGACTTATTTTTATATAGTAGATGATTAGTAGGGAAAATAAATGGAGCAACGTTGAGCGAGGTAATATGTTGAAATGGCTGACCCTTTTTTCACTCCAGTGAAATTTTCTGACAAACTGGGCAACAGCAAATAATAAAAACAAATAATTGTGAGCCTCTTTGGAGCGCAATTAAAATAATTTCCCCACACATGTTTCAAATAGCAGAAACAGAAGCACCCACATGTTCGTACCCCTAGTCGTTGCACATACCTTCCAGTGCGGGGTCAGTCCTGGCGAGCAGCGTGGAGGCCGGCGCCGTCAGCAGACGCTCGGCCAGCTGCGGCGGCGCACGCGCGCCCGCCAGCGCCGCCGCCAGCCGCGAGCAGCACGCGCGCGCTAGCTGCACGCCCACGCGTTGCACATACCTTCCAGTGCGGGGTCAGTCCTGGCGAGCAGCGTGGAGGCCGGCGCCGTCAGCAGACGCTCGGCCAGCTGCGGCGGCGCACGCGCGCCCGCCAGCGCCGCCGCCAGCCGCGAGCAGCACGCGCGCGCTAGCTGCACGCCCACGCGTTGCACATACCTTCCAGTGCGGGGTCAGTCCTGGCGAGCAGCGTGGAGGCCGGCGCCGTCAGCAGACGCTCGGCCAGCTGCGGCGGCGCACGCGCGCCCGCCAGCGCCGCCGCCAGCCGCGAGCAGCACGCGCGCGCTAGCTGCACGCCCACGCGTTGCACATACCTTCCAGTGCGGGGTCAGTCCTGGCGAGCAGCGTGGAGGCCGGCGCCGTCAGCAGACGCTCGGCCAGCTGCGGCGGCGCACGCGCGCCCGCCAGCGCCGCCGCCAGCCGCGAGCAGCACGCGCGCGCTAGCTGCACGCCCACGCGTTGCACATACCTTCCAGTGCGGGGTCAGTCCTGGCGAGCAGCGTGGAGGCCGGCGCCGTCAGCAGACGCTCGGCCAGCTGCGGCGGCGCACGCGCGCCCGCCAGCGCCGCCGCCAGCCGCGAGCAGCACGCGCGCGCTAGCTGCACGCCCACGCGTTGCACATACCTTCCAGTGCGGGGTCAGTCCTGGCGAGCAGCGTGGAGGCCGGCGCCGTCAGCAGACGCTCGGCCAGCTGCGGCGGCGCACGCGCGCCCGCCAGCGCCGCCGCCAGCCGCGAGCAGCACGCGCGCGCCAGCTGCACGCCCACGCGCTGAACGCCGGCGGACCCCTCCGCCTTCTCGTTGCACTGCAGTAACCTGAGTGAACAAGGATATTACGCTACGGTCTCGAAGTAACACCCACAGTGCGATTCATACTTCAGGGAAACAGTTTCGCCGATGCGTTCCGCTGAGACCGCAGCCTTTGGCGAATGCAGAAAGAGTGGAAAGCCAACGACAAAAGAGTTCAGCAAAAATAGGAAGTGACATGGTTGCGATTCATAATTCCCTCGTAAGACGGATAAATGGGCGGCCTAAAATCTTCGTCACTAGAGTGGACTCCGAACCGAACCCATATTTTGTACAAAAACGAGATTTACACATTCCACTGGTATGGCTATGTCTAGAATACAAAATCGGAAACTTAAGAAACCAGAAAGGACATCCAAACAGAATTTACAGAACCACTATCGCATACATACATCTATTGCCCGAAATACATAGTAGCAGTATAAAAACAAATCAGCAAAATATCAAGTCATATCTCTGAATTTTATAGCTTAACGATATAATCTTGATCATTTATAACTGGTCAAGGCTGAAATGAATCGAATATAACATTTAAACGGAAGCTCTCGCGCACTCGCTCATCCGTTAGAGAAATATGACCGTTATGGAGTATTGTATTGCCCTTATTGTGGACATCGTCCAATAAGCGGTGATTATTCAATCAGATGCTACGGATCAACATACTGCGGTCTACCACAGAGCACATGACGCGGTTTGCTACCGATGTTGTATGTAGGCAAGAAAAGTGCAATATTATTAGAATGCATAGATCAGTTTTTTATACTTAATTACTTTTACGAGATTGAAATGATTATTTTTATCACCAAAAATAATTTTCAAAGAGGAGTTGTTATGACAAAAATTATACACATTTGGCAAGTGCTTGAATTTCGCAAGGCACCTATGTAGTTTTAATTCTTAATTTCTGTGATCAAATAAGTAAATGAACACTAACTTTTCGATCAGCTGTGTGAGAATGTCCACAACAATGATGCACATCTCCGGATGCGCCAGCTCCCCATTCTTTGAGTATTCCGTACAATCTGCTGATATCGCTTCTGGCACTGGCGTTTGTATACCTGCACAGAGAAATAGTTTTTATACCAACGAGATACGGCTGGAAATTCAATATAAGTTTTCAGAAAATTTTGCGTACCTGACGAAGGAATAGACGACATGGTGGATATTTTCCTGGACTTGTAAGAGGGAAGTAGCTCGAACTTGCCGATCTCGACATCTGCCTGCAAGCAGAAGTATTTCGACTGCGATTAGGTTTAATGTGTTGCTAACGCCGACAATCTTCGATGACATTTAGGATTGTTTGATAAAATAACCAAATATACAACTTAATAAAAATTTTTGAAAAAAAAATTGAACCAACTTCACATAACACATACAGACACTAAGAACCTTCTATGTACCTACACTAAAAAGAGAAAAATAAGAATATACACATGCAAGTATTATTTACAGTATTCAATTAATAAATTATTATGTTATATTATATTTGAAGTCGGTGCCAACTATGCATTTACATCTAAGAAGAAATTACGAGTACAATAGAACTTGGGTGCAAAATTGTATCGAGTAGTTAGAGTAGAATAGTTGGCACCGACTTCAAATACATAATATAACATAATAATTTATTAATTGAATACTGTAAATAATACTTGCATGTGTATATTCTTATTTTTCTCTTTTTAGTGTAGGTACATAGAAGGTTCTTAGTGTCTGTATGTGTTATGTGAAGTCGGTTCAATTTTTTTTTCAAAAAATTTTATTTTTCAATTTTTAGTGTAAATAAACACTGTGTGTAGTGTAAATAAAGTGTAAGTGTAAATAATATAGTAGGTTAGGTTAGATATTGGAATAGTCAAGATTAAAGAAGTTAGAGTGAGAATGATGTTTTTTGAGTTTTACGGGAAAACTATCAATCCCTCGGGAATAAAATTTATATGGGACCACCTCGAGAGTATAAACATGTCAAACTATTCAACGTTTGACTCAGATTGTGTAGTGAGAATGAGGTTTTTTGAGTTTTACAGGAAAAATATCAATCCCTCAGGAAAAAAAAGTATGAGGACCACCTCGAGATATAGATACCCTTTCAAGCAAAAAAAAATTTTGGAAATCGGTCCACATTTTTCAGAAAGATCGGTGATTTTTTTTGATTTACGGGAAAACTATCAATCCCTCAGGAGTAAAATTTTTATGGGACCACTATGGTAACATACCCTTTCAAACAAAAAAATAATTTTGGAAATCGGTTCACAACTGACGGAGATATCGGTGAACATACATAAAAAAAAAAAAAAAAAAAAAAAACATATATACACCCGAACATAGAACCTCCTCCTTTTTTTGAGTCGGTTAAAAATACAAAACATAGCTAATGGTAATATTAAAACACAAAATAACATTATACAAATGGTACTATTGGATCAAGATAATGAATAATGTTTTCGATCTGCTGTATTCCAAGTAGGCACACAGACAACCTAGATAATCTTTTTACCAACCGCTCTTGGCATACCAGTGTTTGGTTGGATAAGGCCTCCCCCAATCAAACGTTGGTATGGGTTAATAACTAGAAAAGATGGAACTAGTGGAAATACGTGCGCAGCTTACCTCATAGCCCTCGTCCCTACGGCCAGAGGGTGGCTCGCTGTGCTCGCTGGCGTACACTGGCGCAGCGCTCTCTTCGCTCGACGAGCACGACGCCGAGCTGCCGCCCGAAGGGCACAGCAGCGGAGGGACCTGACAGACAAATGATGATGAATCCATGCTAAATCGAGACCGTTGTATCCTACAACGGTCTCGATTTAGCATGGATTTTTCTGTTTGAAAATAGTTCGGTGCTAACGCAAAATGAGGCACTGAATTTGCATTGATCACTATAGATCCCTATCTTAAAGTGACCCTAACGAGGCGGAGTTTACGGAACAACTTCCTCTTTAGGAAGTTTATTTTATTTTATTTTATTTGGGAAACAAACAGTACATAATGACAATTAAATTAAAGAGCATATAAAAACACATAAACCAATCAAGTTTCCACCGTTAAGTACATCATTTAGCAAGCGAACAGAAATAGGTAACAAACGAGCGAGATAAATATCAAAAAGTTAAGAACTTACAAAAAAAAAAATATATATAAATGTACTTAAATATCTTAATAATAAAAATGAAAAAAACGTCGAAACGTCGAGGTAAGATAATAGTTCGAATATTATCGAAAACCTATACGCGATCTCGTCCCGTTATTAAAACAAAAATGAGTTTAAATCGTGTGAGTTTAAAAAGTGAAATGAAAAAAAGTTTCCTATAAATTTGTATCTAATGTAAGCAGCAAATATAACTAAAATTTCTTCTTGGCAACGCTATCAATAAGTTCTTTGCGCAATTTTGGCAAAGTAATATTAAAAATATCAATGTCTGAAAAATATTCATTATAAGTTTAAGGAGAACTTTATTCCTTCCTAGCTTTCTATAGACCATATCTAGCCTTTGACAAAAGAATAACAAAATAAATACCTAAATGTTGCCTAACAGGTGAAATAGCTAAATTAATTTGTTAATGATGAGTGAAGTACCTACTTACCTAATACCTCATTATGAATCTACTGAGGAATGACAAAAACGAACTAAAAGGTTCGAAAATATTGAAATAGTTTATGAAAATATAAATCGTCAATAGCTTTCTCAGAGGAAGTTGTTGCGGGTCATGTAACGAGACGAATGTTAGGTTTTAATGTGGAGGGATGTAGCAGAAGAGGCAGACCAAAGAAAAGATGGATGGACTGTGTGAAGGATGATATGGGTAAGAAAGGAGTGAGTGTTGAGATGACGGCTGATAGAGCGGAGTGGAAGAGGAAAATCTGTTGTGCCGACCTTACACGAAAGTGGGATAAGGGCAGGGAAATGATGATGATCGTCAATAGCATTAACATAATATACACGTTGTTGTGCATAGATGATTTAAAGATTTAAACATTCACTATTGTGTGCTATTGGCCAGAATGACTCACAGACTCAACACCAAAAATAAATAAAATACCCATCTTTATCAAATATTTCCGAACTTCACCACTTATACTGAACTTAAAAAATAAATCACTCACTTTCTCCATGAACGTAACTATTATACACAACAATACTTTCGCACTTTTAGTCAAAGAACGTTTACACCTTACACAAAGAAAGTCACGTATTCACATACGTATAAACATTTTTTCTAATATTCATGAATATAGTTACTCGTGGAGACGACTAGTTTCTTCAAAAGATTTCCGTGTTGTTTGGAATGTTTAGGGCCACGTGGGAGTTACAGATACTGTTCGGGGTTCCGTACACTGCAATGATTATTTCAAAACTGACTTTGTTAAAATTACTAATTTATCAAAATATTTATCGATCCCCGCGAGACAAATGTTTGTATGATCCACAGATATATGTATGTATTTACAAACAAAAAGTATTTAAGTAGTATATCAGTCATATAGTACCCATAACACGAGCTCTGCTTACTTTGAGGCTAAATGATGATGTGTGAGAAGTCCAGCATTATTTATTTAAAAAAATATATTATTCAAACTTGAGTACAGAAGCATTATTAGGTTGAGCAGAAATAATACATACGCTAAAGTGAAAGAAAATACACTGACTGCTGAGCAGTTCAATTTAATTAGCCCATAATCTTGTAAGGTAGTTTGTACGGATTATCTTTGTTGTTTTAACACACACTGTTTGTCACTTACGAAAACAAATATACATATTAAATAATAGTTATCTCTCTGCGGAGCCCCGATCAACGGAACAGATTAGGCGGCCGGCCTAATAGGCGAGGGGGCCGAAACCGGTAACACAACATTATGCCTTCTGCTTTATTCATCTATCATGGCAACAGACAGGTTTACTTTTCGGTATCATATGAAAAGTCAGCAGTTTATAAAAAAAAGAAAATAATTTGAAGTTAAACTAACAAGTAAAATACATAAATAATTTCCTGCATATTTATTTTTTAGATAAATATTAAATTAATGAAAGCATTGCGTATCGATACTAATTATGCAAATTTTGTGGGCCCGGCCTCACGTTATAACCAGCTCAGATTCAATAATAATACTCGTACTTACCTACTGATGTGAAAATTAATATAGTGTTTGTTACAATTTTTAGTTTATAAAACGGACTTATTTAGGATTTTTAATTTTCTCTTTTATATTTTGGCACATTAAATTATGGAACTCAAACATAACGAAAATATATAAAACATTACCCTATTTATTACATTACTCGAAGTAATAAATGCAATCAAGTGAAAACGGATGTTTCGGATACGACAACAACAACAACTTTGTAGATGTTTAGATATTCATGTAAGTACCTAGATAGAATACATAGCCGGATGGACTGCCCTTGTGACAGAATTGAAGACCTAGATCTCATTTCATCATCATCAGTGGCAGCTCAAATGATAGCCCACTGCTGGACATAAGCCTCCTCCCTCAAACGCTCATTTACCAATGGATAATTTTATCAATGGAGTTTTATTGCACGTAACTAAATTTCCATTTCAGATCATCAATGCAATGTATCAAACAAAATATTTATAGGTAACTAGCAAACCCAGCGAACTCCGTTTCGCCACCAGATGCCACTAGATTTTTCCTGAATTTTTTTTGCTATAAACCTCACGGAGCCCGAGACCTTTCCAACGAATGCAAAACCGTGGAAATCGGTTCGTGCGTTCTGGAGTTATAGCGTCAGGAAGGAAAACCCGACTTATTTTTATATAGTAAATTAATTATTATCCATAATATCCATACTTATTATTAGGTAGGTACCAATAGTTTGTTTCCGAGAGGCAAACCGTATTATTTTTGTTATTTGTATGAATGGTCTATAAAAAATAGTCCAGTCATTCGTGTTTGTAACATCTCAAGTGGCTGGCATTGTTATATTTTTTACTTTTTTATAGTCTACTAAAGTGATTGTGACTACAAATTTGAAGTGTTTTAAAATGCAACTACTCCTTTGCACGGAGGATATTTATGATTACCCATCAATCGAAAACATCTATTGAATGCAGTGTCTCTGCACTTCACGTTTCTTTCAATCCAATCCATAGTACAAGCTTTGCTTAGTTTGGGGCTAGATGACGCTGTGTGAAATGTCCAGCGCTATAAAAAAAATGTACCTAAACAACATTACAGCAAGACTGATCAGATCGAGTAAACTAGCTCCTAAGCCCCTTAATTGGAATTGATTCTGTCCTTGAATATTAATGCACGTGAATGCATCATGTCGATTCTATTGCTCTTTTTGTATTAAGAACGAACAAGTTTAGAACGATCTCCGCATTCGCTATTTATTACTGGGTCCGCTTAGAATTCCCGTACTATCATAGGTCGTGGGAAAGCGGATCACGGGACAGTGTAAGGTTTCACTTGGCTAGGATGGCTTCAGCTCGACACTTTAACGCAAACCATCATTAACGGCGAACATAATTCAAGGCTACGATTGTGATACAATTAATAAGCAAAATATATAAATTCTTGACAGTTTTCATATCTATATGCTTTTCATAGTTGAAAATTGTTGCGTTCACTTTTTTTAGGTAGGTAAGAAAATGTGTTTAGTCGCATCAATTAATACAAGAGATTAGCATAAAAAAGGTTGTTACAAACTCATTTACTGAGATAAAGGTAAGAAAACGATGACACTGTTAATACGGCCTCTACATATGTAAAGAAAAGATCGGACTGCGGGTAATTGACGACCTCTGTAGCGCAGTGGGCGAAGGCCCGCCTGCGACGCAAAAGGTTGCGGGTTCGATCCCCGCGCCGGGACCAATGTTTGTATGATCTACAAATATTTGTCTCGGGTCTGGGTGTTTCTATGTATAATATGTATGTATTTACAAACAAAAAGTATATAAGTAGTATATCAGTCATGTAGTACCCATAACACAAGCTCTGCTTACTTTGGGGCTAGATGATGCTGTGTGAAAAAGTCCAGCATTATTTATTTATTTTATTTATTTATTTATTTAATAGCCCATCACGTCATTTCAACCCGTATTGTAATTACGACAGTTTTAACCGCGTTTCAACCCGCAATCCCATCCGCGGTTTGAAACACATTCTACAGAAGACAACAATCCAGTGTGATAGTGTCAGACCTTGAGATGCGTGAGTTAGTGGGATAATCTGTGGATAAGGGCAAGACGATGATCCAGTATGTTACCTTGAGATGCGGCCGCCGCGGCATGGCATGGCAGCGACTGGGCTCGGCGCCGGCGACGCGGATGAGCGCCTCGCACAGCGCGCGCAGCCGGCCGCCGCCCTCCAGCGCCGAGCTGCGCGCCGCCAGCCCGCACCGGACCAGCGCGCAGCTCGTCTCCTTCGACCTGCCTGACGTCACGTCTGCAATGTTTCATTAATTCACTCTGATGCTTCTTCATTGCGCTTCGCAAGGCACTAGTTTAAACAGCCTAATGGAACGCTCGTGTATGAGCTTGCTTAGTTGTTCTTGATAGATTGTTGGAGCGCAGCAAGGTTGATAGACACAAAGTGGATGGATGACCTAGTGGTATTATCACACACTCCGTCAAGTTGGCCATTAGCTCGCTCAATACGCCGCTATTTGAGAATATGTTGATATTCTCAAATAGCCTATTGCAAGTTTCATCTATTAATTTGTATGATAATAAACACAAACATAGGTACTACATACATTCAGACAAATTCCACAACTTCAGATTAATTGACCAACATGTAAAATGAATATTCGTAAAAATGGAGAGACAATTTTTACATATGAACGAGTGATTAAATAAATTGCCTAATATAACAAGGAAAAAGGAAATGAATATTAAATCTCAGAGTGTTGCCGTATCTAACTGGAATAGAACAAAAATATTTGTTTAAGACTACTACATACTAGCTATATAAATATATTGTGAGTGAATGCTTAAAGAAGGCATCCGCACTCCTTAGGGCAGGACCGCCGCCGTCTAATCTTATCAATCAAAACAAACTTTATTGTACAAACAATGTTAACGATTTGTAATGTAAGTCAAGCATTATGGAATAATTACACACTTCACTTACCTAATATTAGCAATTGTTTTGAAGGAAGATATTGTAGTGTTTATATTGCTGCATTGGGACAATTTTGTTAAAAACTTTTAAGATTAGGCAGGAGTTACTTTGAAAAACATTTTTAAAAGATTAAAGATTGGAATCTAATTAATCATGCTATGAAACTTGCAGTTACGTTATGCAATACGATGTTACGGCAGCAAAAAGTCAATCTTAAACCTTTGACGCATAGAATTCAAACTGGCTCAACACAGCGTAACACGAACGAATGTTGCCCTTGAGCTTGCGAATAGGAAATTATACACATCCACTTGGAAATAGTAATCAGATTTGATTTAACATAGAGGTCGATTATTGCTCAAACACTAAATAAAACTTTATTTGCGTATGTTTTCGTGCAAATTCCGATGCAGTTGCTGCAACACTAATTTTATTTAAAAGGAAATAGTGTGATTCTAATCTGGTGGACAAAAAGTTCAGTCTTGTTTTAAAGCCGAATTGAACCGGATAGTGGAACTAAAAAAATAACTACAAGCACCAATCGCTGCTAAATTATATACTTAAATGCTATTGAAAGCAATAGAATTGATTAAGTTACGACAAATGTATGGTAATTTTTGGGGCTGAATGCAATAATTTCATGGATATTAATTTAAATTCCAATGCATTTAAAAGTAAGTAATGATGGACCAGTGAATGTTATCGGCGGAGGCCTACGCCGATGATAGTGAATAGATATAGTTAAGTACCTAATTTGAAATAAGCAAATATTATTGTACTTAAGTACAAAATGTAATATTAAGGTAGTAGAAATACCGGCTTTTTTATTTTTATTTATTTGAATGGGATATTAAGTCAGGAAAAGAAAATGTAATGTAAAAGAACTCACCAGCGACGGCGAGCTGGACAGTGAGCAGCGCCTCCATGATCTTGATGAGCAGCCTCACCTCGGGCGCGCCGCCCTCGCAGTGGCACAGATAGTGCAGCACCAGCTTCAACAGCGCGTAGCTGTCCAACAACACGCTCTCACTGGCGACGTACTCGCGGAACATCGGGCTGTACAGGCACAGCCCGCCGCAACTCTTCCAGAACGTCCAGATGTTCTTCAGCAGGTCGATGTGATCCGCCACCGACTCCTCGAACGTGTTCTCGCTGGATGCGTAGCCGGCCGCTATCGGCTGAGGAGACGACGCTCTCCGCTCGACGTGGTCCATCGAAGGGATGAACGCTAGAGCCGCTCTCTCTTGCGTCACGTCGACCAGCTCCTCGTACGTCTCGATCGGAAGCTTCATTCGGTAAATTTTGTAGAACTTATCCGTCATTTCGGACAAAGATTTAAATAGCATCTGAACTGACGATAGCGAGCTCATCTCTCTGTAGTATGTTAGCTCTGAGTTTTCCTTCATCAGCTTGTAGATCTCTACTATGATGGCAATTTCTAGTATCGAGCAGCATTGGTTGGAGAACTCCGGTAGAGATACCAGTTCCAGCACGTAACTGAGTCCGCCTTTCTGGATGAACTGCTCCGCGAAGGAAACGGTGTTCAACAAACTCGCGAAGATATTGAGGCATGATACGGTAAGGAAGTAGGCAGACTCTTCTAGCCGGATTATGTATCTGTGTTTGGCGACAATAAACGTGGGGTAGATCACGCTGAAAAGTAATTCATACTTCATTTCTATTCGGCATTTTGGTGTGACTCGGAGCAGATGGCTGACTGTCGCATGCAGCACGTTGTTATGATTATCCAGCTGCAGCAACGAGTTGTAGTGAATCAGGAATGACCAGACGCTTTTCCGATCTATCAGGCCGACACCGTGCTGGCAGAACTTCCTGCTCAGATCCTTCTTCTCATCGCAAGGTTCGCAAATGGAGCACGGCAGCTGGTCTGTGACCTTCGGGATGAGAACGCTCGCGCCGAGCTCCCCGTACACGGTGTGCTCGAGCACTTGGAGACAGAGGGACGCGACAGTGTTGTGAGTCAACATCAGCCGCACTATGCTCTCCATCAGGATGCCAGGTGAAAAGCAGCAGCAGACTCCACAGTTAAGCATCACGCGTAGCACTTTGTTTCTTAATACACTATGGGCGGAAACTTCTTCATCCGTCAGAACCGACGTTAAAGTCCCGTATAGCACCGATATGCAACAGACTGAAGACATGGGCAGCCCGTTGCTGGCTTCGCCGAGGATATCGTGGTGGTGGTGCATGCCGGCCGCTACTCTCTGCCGGCATATTTTGTGCCTGGACCTCGGACAGGCCGCGGAATGTATAACCTCACTCCTCACTCTCTTCATACCTATAACTAGTTTCCCTACGATTTCTATCAATCTCTTGATCAAAACGACCACTTCGTCCTGATCTATCGTAGGAATCCTTATCATCAACTCGATGGTCTCCTTGAGCAGGCCGCCTTTCAGGCACTCGCCGTAAAGCTTGAACTGATCCGTGAACTCCCTCAGCTTGTCGACCGTGCGACATTGCATCAACAGGCAATGAAAGAACGCCGTGATCGAGAACGCTATTCCGAACACGAACTTGAGCATATTCATCGATTCAGTCTTATCCGTTTCTTTGGCACGAATGTCTTTCTTATTCTTAGTGATGACGTCCTCCAGGATCCGCAGCAGCATCGGCAGCACGCCGCTGTTGATCAGCTTGGCGCAGAGGTCGGCGTGGATCAGCACTTTATCTAACGACACTATCAGCAGTTCGGTGAGAGCCACCTTTATCCGCGACACGTGCTGGGCGTCCGTCTGCGTCGGCAGCGTGCTGAACTGGATCGAGCAGAGGTTGCGCAGCGAGAAGTTGATGCACTGCATCGAGATCTGCGAGCCCTCGGAGCCGGACAGGCTGCTCTCCGCCTTGCACAGCTCCTGCAGCAGGTCCGTGATGATCAGCGTGAACTCGAACGCGCCGATCTCAGAGCTTATTATCTCCTTGTGCTGATCGTTCATGTGGTCGTCCGCTTTCGGCTTCGCTTTCCGCGGCGAGTGGAAGGAGTCGGAGTACGTGTCGGGGTACTCGTTGGAGGAGCGCAGGGAGGAGTTGAAGTACTCGAAGTCGTCGTTGAGCGGGGTGACCTTGATGGCGAGCGAGCGGCTCAGCGCCTGCAGGTCCTCGTTGGAGGCGCCGGAGGAGGAGGAGGGCTCCGAGCGCGGCGCCGCGCCCGACGACCGCTTCTTATCCGGAGAGTCCAACTGACTCGACCGCCTTGACCTAGTGCCGACAAAACAAAATACGACTAAGGGCCGATTGTTCAATCATCGAATAACTGAACAAATAACTATCTAGCGAATTCGTTTATTTGACTGATAAAAGGACAAATAAAGTTGTTGCATTTTTCAATGGCCAGATAGCAAGCGAATAGTTGTCTGTGGATTTTAGTTGCCAACTTCACTGTTATATTGTGGGAGCGAGAAACACGCATACAGTGTAATATGTGTTAGAAGAGGATAGCAAATGTTTTGACATTTGTTTATTTGACGAATTTGGCTGAAGTATACCTAGATCACTATTAATTATTGTAAAAACTAGCTGGAACTTACCTTTGTGTTTCGTGCTTAATTTTATCACTTATCAGGCGAAGCAAATATAGTACAGATTCTTTTATAAGTCTGAAACGGCAATGAAATTCTTTTGAATCCCACATAGCAAACTGGTCGAGACTTGGTCTAATTACTCTTTGTTTCCTTTCAGTATTTAGATATTCATACATTATAGCCTCTTCTTCAATTGCCTGATCGTCAACAGTATCGAAAATTTCCATAATTTTGATATTACTTTGGAAAAGAAGAAATAACCTCAAACTAAACGTCTAGTTGTAACCTATCTATTCATTGAATAGACGTTTATCTGGCCCTCAAAGAGGCAGATAGATTTATTCGTCAAATAGGGCAGATAATGACCAGATAGAGCCTATCTGACGATTGAAAAATGCAATATTTTGGTATCTGTCTAATAAGTACTATCTAACTGTTTATCTGAGGATTGAAAAATCGGCCCTTAGTCTCCTTCACTATGAGGAGATAAAAGTCGTAGATAGTGTGATATTGTTACATTTGAATAAATCTGCGCAGAACTGGTCGAATTAATCACGAGTTATCATTTTAAGTAAGATCTTATCAGTCGATATAGAAATTTACATTTTTCCTTCTCACGGATAGAAGGATGAGATTAATAAATAAATAAATAAATAATAAATAAATAAATAATGCTGGACAATTTCACACAGCATCATCTAGCCCCAAACTAAGCATAGCTTGTACTATGGGAACCAGATAACTGATACACTACTTATATACTTGTTTGTTTGTAAATACATACATATTATACATAGAAACACCCAGACCCGAGATAAATATTTGCAGATCATACAAACATTTATCCCGCGGCGGGGATCGAACCCGAGAGTTTTAAAGTTTAAACAAGTTCGATAAATTCATAGTAATGGGATCATTGCCACCTGATCTGATGTTTTTGGTGCGGGGCTGGTAGGTATTTACGTGTACAGATAGATTACAATAAGCTTTTCAATATTTCTGCAAAACTCAGGACTTTTTTAGTGGTGTGAACTCTTTTAGGGATCGATGGAAAGCGTACCGTGTGGCATATCTTTCGGGAGAACCGATGACGCTTTTGGACTGTAGGCTCGGCTTCTGCTTTGACCAGATTCTGTAAAACAAGAAAACTACAATGGCTGCTACAGATTTCAGAAAATAACTTAATTTTAAATCAATTTACCGGTTTAGAAATAATACAGCTTATATTCCTAGATACCTGGCTAACCTAATACATGGTTAGTTTGTGTGCCAAAGTGGTGAATAAATGTCTGTCTATGTCTATGTTAGTATGTAATTAAGTAGTAGGTAATTTGATCTATCCGCGGTTTGCGGCTAGGCAACCTTGTCTTCTATGGATTGACTCTAAGCGACCATAACGGAATGTCCTATGTAGGTACAGATTTTAATGAAACTTTGTTTCTTTTTTAGCCTGGTTCATACTTGGGGTTTTAGTAAACGCTTTCTATATTTAATGATTGTCTGTGGCAGCCAGAAAGAGCGAACAGAGTTATAACAATGATATAACATCCGTCTTATCTTAAAACCAATGTTCGAATGTTTTGGCGTTGTTTTATCGTTATCGCTTAATGTAATGAGGCGCCACTATAAAAACAATCCTTATAAAATAGTTATAATGAGAAAAAGTTTAAAACGACATAGTCCCTTACCATAATGGTCAAAATAACGACAGACATACCTATTTGAAAATAACAGATGAATTGCAGTGCGTGGTGCGAGTGCAGGCGAGGTGACAGCGGCGCCGGGCGCGGGCGCGGGCGTGGCCTCACTGCTGGCGGCGCTTAGCTCGCCAAACAGCCATATCAATACGGAGCTTAATTGCCGGCAGCATGATAAACCCTACATGATAATAAAACGTATATTGATTTACATCCGACTTAAGAAGAATCTCAAAAATTTTGAGTAAGTATGTATTAGGAAAACTGACGAACGAAAGTGTCTCAACAATGCGCCGCGTAAAAAACACGGGAAACAAGATAATGAACAAACTAAAATACATAGAAATTCAATTACATCCAGGTTGCATCAATAGATAAAGATATAGTTCTTTTCTGCGCCCAAACCGTGACCGAACGCGAGCAATCGAATAGAAAAAAAAACATTTGTGCAAAGCTGGCTGGTATTGGGTAGCGCGTGGCATGAGTAACAGCGATAAGGATTTTTTTTAATGTAGAATGAGCGTCACCTACCTGGTAACCCCTCATCACGCAGGTACAAACTGCCTATTAGGGGGTTACCAGTTGGTGAAGCTGATTGGATACCTATAAGGTTGTTTATTATTGTTTTTAAGAAGAGAGTTAATAGGCACCTTCTGGGTAGGCTCTCGTAGACCTCATTCTGGCCTATGTAAGTTTCGAGGTCAAGAGCCGACCCATTCATCATAAAAAAGGAAGGTACCGGTAAGACACTTTGTGTCTATCAAAAACGTCTACCACGCGATCTGTGGACAGTACATGAAGGTAGGGAATATGCATGTAGTTGTATGAACGCGTATCTAAAATATGTAATTAGCAAACTATTTGCCTAATAGGTCCATAGCTTAACGCAATATTTCTATTAGATTGATTGTAGTTGATCTTTGGCGAACTTTACGAAAACGAATCTATGTGTACGTGATCTGAGTCAGATACTCTCGCACGAAGATATATTACTGCGGTGATTCCACTGTGCCTACCGATGGATGCCTGCGGTGAACGAACTCCAAGCACATTAGCACACAAAACAATATTATCTCAGTACAAACGATCTTCGCACAGCTTTATTACACTACGAATTTCAACCTTCACCGCTTGTAATAAAGCTTAATACGACAGTCTCTTGCAATTAAAAAGTAAAATTACGAAAATTAATTAATGAAGTGAGTATCAAGAATAGGCGGATTAACATACTGATTTTCTCTCTACTACCTAATCGAATTTCAATTATTTCGTTCAATGGCAAGGAAGGTGGAGTACTAGCACATAATAGTTTAGCTGTGTATGTTTCATAGTTTGGTGGACATGACACTCAGGCGTATAAATATTGACAAACAAAACACACTTTTAGTTTACATTCGGAACGGGAGCTGATTAATTGATTACATTATCGATTGTCCATTGAACTTACTAGCACAATAGATTCTGTTGTTGCGTTAGTAGTTATTTTTGCTGAACATTATTATTGCCTTCACGGTCTAATAAAGATGAAAACGAAATTGCATTACACATCGGTATTTGTAAGGAATGTTGCGGACTTCACTTGGCTTCTTAAATTCCCACCTACTCAATATTCATCCCACTAATATAATAAAGCTGAAAGTTTGCGAGTTTGTTTAGATGTTTGTATGTTCGTGTTTCAATCACGCCTAAACGAGTGAACCGATTTGGATGAAACGTGGAATAGGCGTAGTAATAGTAGATTCGTTAGTCGCGCAAGAACAGGAGTAAAATGAGTTTTAAGACTATTCTAAGTGATCCCTGTGATCCCTGCCTCCCCTGATCCCTGCGCATCACTTGGGGGGATTCAGTAGGAACTGAATAAATGATTTTTTACTTTGACTTTGAGATAGTGACCTGGAATAAAATTTAGGCGATTCAAAATGTTAATACCATGCGGGCAAAGCCGCGCGCAGTAGCTAGTAATTCACAAATTCATCATCCAAAGTCCACATCATTTAAATGAAGCTGCGCGCCCTTCTTTGTTATTCAATTTTACAATTGAATTTCACGCGTGTTGTAAATGAATCGATGGCTGAGTGAATTCTTCTACTGAACAGTGCATCTTCATAACGTGGATTTCTATTTTTTGCATCGTTTCGATATCCAATAACTCCCAAAAATAAATACTCGAGTATATTCAAGAAGCGACCTTATCAACTTGGTTATCTATTTCAATTTGTAAGATATATTTATTTTCTAAACACACAGTTGTGTATCACGTCGTTTCCGTCGTCCCGCGGCCCCGCCTGACCCGAGATAGCCGCTGCACTGCGCTCATTCATACACTTGGTATTAGCGTTTGCTTTATCTATCTCGTTATAAAACATATCTGCTAACTAAAATATTCATATCAGTAGTACCAGTTTGATTACAAATCGTCCTGAAGCTACAAAAAAGAGCAGATCATCTTGTTTTTAAGACGATATAAGCGATAAAACTAAAAAAATATTTTTTGTTCTTTCGCGACCAATGCCGCTAAGAATTCGCAACAAGAACAAAGTAAGAATAAGAAACAAGCAGGTACAATACGTTCAAGGATTAGGCATTCGTGAAGATAGCCGAGTGTCTGCGCAGTGACCGCTTTTCATACAAAATAGTGTTCTGCGCAGAGTTCACGAATGCCTCACGTTGCACGTGGTTACCTCGACGCCCAGAGCCCGGAGCAGCACGAGGCAGCGCCACGCGACGCCTCCCAGCAGGTACTTTCTGAGGATCTCCTCCGAGGACTGCGAGTTTGCGAGCGCGAACAAACTCTTCGATTGCACCTTGTCTTCTTCCTTCTGCTCGGCTTCTAAATTAAACAAACGATGTTTCATAATGCTGATAGTTTTGCTCCATAGATACTTTACTTAGCTGGGCGATAATCTATATAAAAAAACACACTTTCATGTTGTGCAATTTGTGTACCGTAGGCTTAGTTTACTCTCTCTCATTCCACCCATTAATAACGTTCATGCGATAAAGATAATTTATTTGCTCAAAACATTGTGTAGATTACATTTGCATGCAAGATCAAAAGTTTTTAGAAATTGTCACAACATGCTTTACCGAAAATTATCGGTGTGCAAACTAATGATAATTTTAACATAATGATTTTAATAAAATAATCCATTTTGTGCAAAAATCGCCTACTCTATCAGATAAACTTAGAAATTATCGATAATTATACAAAATTGTTACAAAGTTTTCCGAGATTACCTAAATAATACTTATGTTTGTATACCCGCCCTGTCTATTGTTTGTTTGATGACGGAGATAAATAATCTATTCTTGTTCTGAAAAGAAATTGAATGAACACTTATTGATAAAACATTAGATGACGTGCGTAAACACTTTATTTCTAAGAAGGAATGCTATCACATCTAGATTTACATAGTTTCATGCGACTCCGTTTGATTGGCGTCACGACCTCTGGGAAACAGAGTACACGCGCACGATCAAATATAGGTGACATGAAGATATGAGACTATTCCTAGCACTACCTATACCGACATCATTATTGTTTCTCTCTTTATCTATCTAGGTGTCTATTCAGACCTGGGCTCTTCTCTCACGACTCCTAACGGTTGGTATCTTTCTCAAAATAAATATAATCATTAGTTTACTAAGAGGACGGCCTCCGCTACATGGAAAGAATCTGGTAAAGGTTGCTGGGAGCCGATGGGTGCTGCACAAGATCGGTCGCTCTGGAAATCAATAGTGGAGGCCTACGTTCAGCAGTGGACGTCATGTGGCTGAGATGATGATTATTACTTACTTAATTTTATTGAAATTGTTGTGAATTGAACTAACATACCTGCATAATCGCCATTAGAAGCTGTGGAGGTTTTCCCTGAGCAGGGCACGTCGAGCGAAGGCAGCGGCGCGGAGTAGTGCGTGTTGATGGATGACGTCACGCGGTGGATGCCGCACAGCAGCTCGCAGCCCACCAGGGTCACCACTCCGCTCACGGGGCTGCGGGGGCATTCAGGGGGAGTTTTACAAAGGAAATGTGTGTTGATTTCCAAAGGAATTCAGAAGACATTCAGGGGAAAAAAAAACAAAGGAAATGTGCCTTAAAACTCTCCCCGTTTCACCGAATGACAGACAATCGAAGGAAATGTGGCACGCCAAATCCAGCGATCTAATTTAAAATCTAGTTAAAACGTAAAACGTACCTATCACGAATGATTCATAATCGAGATCCTTTAAATATCTGGATTCCGAGCACGAAGATACAGTTAAATAAATTTAGAAAGCTTCGCCATAGGTAGGTATGTACTAGATTTCTTTCAAAAGTTAATCTTACCAAAAGTTAATGAGATCTTTAGCGTTGGCGCCGCCATTGAGGCGTATGAGGAATTCGGCTAGAAACAAGTCCAGCCACGTGGATTTCTGCGGACAATACAAAAACATTATAAAAAGTAAATAAATTACTTAATTAAGTATTCATAAAATGAGATAGGTACCTACTATATTCCAAAAGTCACGACAGTGGCGACTCGTTTCTTTAAAATCATACCTAGCTAAGAATGTCGCCAGAGATAGCCGGTTTCTCGCCTAGATGTTTTAGTGAATCTCAGAGGTATTCTATTTGTTACATCATTTGTGCTTTTGCTACCTATCTCTAAAAATATTGGTAAAGTCTTATTTCACGAAAAATTGCACTTATGCGCGCAAGTTGCATAGCGGTAACCAAGTTAATTGCAGATTAATTGGAAGATCGGCTGGATGCTCGATAAGAGCTCATTGCACATATCCGGGACCTTGTAATGCGTAGTAATAAAGCGTAGGGTAATACGTATAGAATTCTTTTATCTGGGGTAATACCTAGGTATAATTAGTTCCTTACACGGAAACAATACTTTAAAATAGTTTAGAGGAAAACGTTTTCAATCTAAGACTGATTTTAGGTAGCATATACTTTTCCTTAATCTGTTTTTAAGAAGTTAATAGATACAGCGATACCTAATGTACGCGCCCAGAACCTAGGCAGATTTTCCCTTGTTAACTAACTGTTCCAGCTTACGTCAAAGTTACCTCATAAGTCCCAGTCTCTGCCTTGAAGAAATGGTCCCAGTACAGTTTGAGTGTGTCCACCTCCTCTTCCGTCGCCATTTCCTTCGCGCGCTGACCTACCGTAAGCAAAACTTGTTATGCACTTATTGTTTACCTAACACAACACAAATACGTATTGTTACTGTAAGACTGTGGGACAGTGTGAGATAATAATCGCAATAGCGTCAAAACGTAACGAAATGCGCAGTTTCGTTAGTTCGATAAGTATTATTCGTTTTACGATCCGTCTTAATTAATAGGGGTTACAGTTTTGATCTCAAATCATTATTTTGAAACAAGGTAAGCATGTTTGTTTGAGCTATTGGCTAAATCTAATAGTGATGCGCGTTTTTCTATACTAATATTATTAAGAGGAAAGATTTGTTTGTTTGAATTGAATAGGCTCCGAAACTACTGGACCGATTTGAAAAACATTTTTCACCATTACAATCCTACATTATCCCTGATGAACATAGGCTATATTTTATCACGGGAAAGAGAAGTTTTCCCGAGGGACCGCGGGTAACACCGCGACGGACATCTAGTATTAAATATTTAGGCAGCATAGAAGCCTTCTCATGAATGTAGGTAACGTCATTGCAGCCAAAGCCGACATTTTAAAGTGCCCTCCAAAGTTACAGATGATTTTTTTTACTGAAAAGAAATTTTGCAAAATTCGATGATTTTCTATCAAGAATTTCTAAGCAATTGAATGTTTCAGTTAATGTAGGTTATGAGGAAGTTAAAATATCAATGAGGGGGTTTTAAGCATTAATCAAATACAACAAATACAATCAAGAGACATGACAATATAAATCTAACAGGATTTAAAGTATAGAAAGAAGCCATAACAGAGCAAATATAGCAAAACTATTCTTGTAAGATTCCTTTAAGAATGCTTTACTCTTGAAGAGAATGCAAATAATACTAACATGTGAATGTGTAGGTAGAAAATAAACTTAACTTACAAATTCTCAATATTCATTCATAGTTTAGCACTAAGGTTTCACTGATTTTCAATAACTCTCAACACTTAAAACCCAGAAACACTATTAGTTGACCACTTAATTATTCATGGTGAGATTTAAGCATGTATTATAACAATTTGAACCAACAGTAATGTACAATTAGGTACTTTCGACAGCGGTATCTGAGTGTTACTGAGTTGAGTATTGAGTTGTTATCATGGTCATTATTTATTGGATAGTGGGAAGACAACAGATAAATGTAGCTATGTAACAATGTTATCTTTCTACCCGTGTGGGATTACAGTAGGTATATTTTCAAATAATCATACACTTATACTCAAAATCAATTTTGAGAATGGAGCAAGTACCTATATAGACAATTGTCCAGCCTTAATTTGATTGGATGGTTAATCAAACGTTTTGGTCCTCTACAAGGACTAATGTATGTATACACGCATCAGCTCTGAGAGCTGCCTGTGTATTATAAATAATAATAATAATATAGGGTTCACCTATAGTAAAAATCATCTGTACAAGTGAGTATAAAAAATATACAGTATGCACAACCACTCTTTAGCACCAAACCCATTTTTGATGAAGCCTAAAAGACGAAGACAGCTGCCTCGCTCATACATTTAGTTTGTTGCATCATTCTATCTCACCTACTCTACCAAACCTGCGCATTGTTTAGTGCACCTAATTAGAGAGCTAAAGATTGGTGTGTACTTATTAAAAATTGTCAGGCCATTCAAGAAGAAAATAATTACAAAGACACAAACCCAAAAAGTTCTAAGAACATTAACCTTCATTTGAATTGTAAAGAACCTGGAAAAAACATGCATGCTTCTACAGAATTGTTCAGAAAAAATTTAAGTAGGTAATCATAACGTAGTTTTGTTTACCTACTTTTTTTGTTGTTTCAAATTTAGCTCAAAACTCAACTACAATCACAATTAGGCATTTGTAATTATGTAGTACACAGCTAAGGTTTAAAAAGTTGGTTTTAAAGGCTAGATAAATAGAGCCCGAGTTAATTAAATTTAGCTTAGGTTTGCTGGGACTTAACTAAAGTTGGTACCTTAACAAAATGAACAGCTTTGCGGCTATTTCAGCAGTTTCAAAGAACTAAAACAACTTACGAATTAGGTAGATTATGTAGGAACCTTACATGTAATCTGGTCACCGCTCTATGCGATCTTTTACAGACTATTTTTAATTTCCACGAGAGCAAAAAATATTTTAACCGAATTCAAATAAAAATTATAAATTGAATTTTATGCGGTTGCGGGTCAAACAAACAACCACCTCCCTCGTAACTTTTTGACAACAAACAAATTGTTCGCGGTTCATTTTCATTCTTCAATCAAAATCAATTCTCAGCTGACTGTCATAGCTGTCACAGTCTGACGTTTAAAACGTTTGTTTTGACAGTTGACAGTGACTAGTATCTACTAGACTAGACTGTCGGCCGGCTGTCTGGGCCGCCGGCGGGGCGGGTGGTGAACTGCGAGTTGCGACTTGTTTTGTTTGTTGCAGAAAAAAAAAAAAAAACAAAGCTGTTGTTTGTTTTGCTTTTGAATGCAGTGCTGCAGCTGGATTGAATTTTTATTACCTGGGGTCTAGTACGTCTGTGCCTGGGGTTTTACCTACCTTCTTGAAGAGTTTCTTGTGCTAGTAATGGATTCGAATATTTCTATCGATGAATTT
The DNA here is from genome assembly GCA_963565295.1 of Epirrhoe alternata. Classification (NCBI taxonomy): domain Eukaryota; kingdom Metazoa; phylum Arthropoda; class Insecta; order Lepidoptera; family Geometridae; genus Epirrhoe; species Epirrhoe alternata. Next base: position 380,157 of record OY751384.1, read on the forward strand.
CTCAAGGCGGCAGAAGACTTTGTTGAAATATCTAACAAACTCAGTGATGGATGGAAACTGATCCGTAATGAAGATTTTTACAAATCCTATGTCAAAAAAGAGTGCTTCATTAACCCATGCAGTGATGGTTCGCCCCCAATGAAAGCAGAGTATGTGATGTTTTTTAGTATGAGCTACCAGGTGCCCCAGTTCAGCTTCAATGTTTGGAATTCTTCAGGCGTATTGTTGACATTGGAGGAGTTGAGACAGATATCTTTCATCAAGTAAAAATTATACTACTCTAATAAAATTTAAATATATGTATTACTCAAAAGTGTTTGGTGAACTATAATTTCATTGTTTTATTTCAGAGAACCTCCACCAGGCCATGAAAATCTGTACTCCGTAATCACACAACAGGAGCATCCAATATTCTTTAGGCCATATTTCATAGTGCATCCATGCCGCACTGGGGAGCTACTGGCTTGTTTCAAGACCACCTCGGCTAATATCTTAGTCACCTTCCTGGGCATGGTGGAAGTGGTGATCAAATTAAACTTACCAATGGATTATGCCAAACCTAGAAATACAGATGGCATAAACCTGACCTAGTGTGTGACAATTTGGTAGGTTTTGGTAAAATTTACAATTTACTTTTTATGTATGATAACCATTACCTGTATGATTTTTGATTATGTGAAGTAGCTAAATATATATATAACTTATTAGATTCAGTGCCAGTAAAGTAAAGCTGCTAGCTAAAGTTGTACTAGATAAAAGTTTAAACCAGGGGCCCTATTGTGTAACCCAACTGGCAATGGACATCGGCATCGGTTGGACATTGGTTTTTACATTTGAAACCGAGCCTGGAATTAAACCGTCATTTTCGTATTGTGTGATTGGTTGAGCTCTATTGGGATGACGACTGGGATGGATTTTTAGTTAGACAATAAGGCTGCTTGTTAGCAGGTATGAGTACCTACATTCAGGTTGTAACTACTAAGGTTACCTGCTTGAATAAATAAATTAGTATATTTTTAGTGATCTGAATAAATTAGTATTTATATTGAAACATGTTGTTTCATTGGCTAAATTACATTCAATTAGGTACAATACAGATATGAAGGCTCCCAAGACTCTGTGATTAAAAAGTTTCAGTTTTAATAAGTGAATAAAACACAACTTCTTACTGAGCTCATTTTCTAATTTCAGTGGCCAGGACCCTGACCTGAAGGTGGTCCTTAAAACGTATGTTAGTTCCAAGGATTTAAATCTTGGTAAGTTCCTGTGTAATTATTTGGTAAATTGACAAATCCACCTGTCTTACGATGATTCAGTGGCTCCACACAAAACAACCAGAACTTTACTGTACATGTGGCAACTTAAGCTTTAGCAGGTTTAAGTTTGGGTAAGCCACTCCATCTCACTATTGTTTTAAGCACTATGGTGGATGTCCTTAAATGAAGTCTTATATGACCTGCAGCCACCTGATTCTGTATATCGGTCAGTCAGCTTAATATATAAAAGGAATAAGTTGTTCAGAAATATCACTTTCCAGTTGCCATTAAAATGCATACTTGTTACAGATAGGTTCTATATTTATTATTATCTTAAAAAGTGCTATCAATGTGAGCTGACCCTAAGTCATTATGATGTATTACAAAATCAAGAATAAGATGCAATACCTATTAGTAGAGAAAGGTACCGATGTAATAGTAGTACCTAATGTTATTGATCAGGCTAATGGCATTTTAATACATGATTGTTTAATTTACTTTAAAAGCATTTATTCAAAACCGCCGCGCGTAATCTGAATGCGGATACCGAAGATAATTTTAGAGTTGTATTGTGTCCACTATTATATTTTGGAAGGTCTAGGCAATCACCAATCGCATGTGTTTATCGATATTGAATTCGATAAGATAGTAAGTTTTCGCTATCACATAATCCATTGTGATATTTACGCTCAGCCGGTTGACATTGCGCGGAAGGATGTGTATAGTGTTAAAATGAGACAGTATTTGAAAGGCTCTGTGGTGAGGAACTGGGCGGCGCGCCTGTGCGAGTGCCTGCGCTCTTGTGTCGCGGTGCTGTGCTGCTGCTGCTATGTGAGTCACGGATCTGATAGGATACCTCATTATGTGGAAATACCCTGCTGATGGCATTGTTTCAGCTGCATATGTATTGATTTTTGTTCTGAACAAGTGTTTTTTTTAAGTAGGTAGGTAGGTGCCGACTGTGTGTTTGCGTGTGTTTTTTATGTAAGGTAGGTAACCTAGGGTATTTATTAACCCTAATTTATTTCTCTAGCAATTTGATATGCATTTTTGTTGCGGTCTCGGTAAAGAGAAAAAAGTCATCAACAAACCTCAAGTCTGGCATGTTTTTTGTTCTTAATGTGCCTCTCTTCTCAATCTAAATTTCTTATGATACGGTATGATTTCAAACGGACAACTACATGTTAAGAGTTTCAGTGAGATCGTATACCTTTGACGTATGCCCTTCCATGGCATAGAGGCATTCTGTAAAAAAACTAACTCATAATTACTAAATAATGATTGGAAAAAAAAGTCGGCAACTTTATGAGTAGGTTTACCTATGATCATAAAATCGATACGTTAATAAAAGTGGCCCTTTGATTTGTAATTTTATGACGTCTACTCAACTCATTATACATTATGAATAAGGGGTAAATGAGCCTGCGATTCGATGCCGATGCAAGGTCGCTAATGAATAACTATAGAAAACAAAAATACTTAGTAATTGGAGACATTCTTCGTATTAATTGGTATGCACTGCATTTCGCATGTGTTGCTTCTCACGCGGCCGACATTGACTCGGCGAGGCCAGTAGAGCCGTGTCCCACTCCCTAGTCACATGTGGTCTGCATCTTACAGCACCATTGCTACCATCAGACACAATAATTCTCCGTAGTGGTTGTTGTTCATCGAGTCCCTTCAGCGCCAATCTGAAAACTTGATTCAGGAGAATATCCCGACCTCACTGACCAAAACATCTGAATGCAGAGTTACCAAAAATCTGTTAACAAAAACTTGAAGTCTCAAGGTGGAGAATTCCACATGTCTTTGCAAAAATGCGGCGTTTAGGCTTCTAATTTGGTTTTCAACAGTTTTAACGTCAGATGAAGGTATTTTGGAGATATGCACCCTATGCAACTATTAGACCCTATCACTGTAGATTTTTTGTGTCTTATTTTTCTAAAGATTCTTGAACGCACGAACATTCTTCCCACGCTTTTTCAAAATGTCAACGTTGGACGACAGTCTAGAGACAGCTTAAGTTGTTCATTGCCGCCAAAGAAAGCATCAAACATTTAATTGCGGATATCAGTTTTGGGTATTTTTTTGTAGTGTTATCGTTACATCGAATAACCATTAATTTGATACGATTACGTGTAGGGATTCAATTTGTAATTAAATCACTTGTAGAGCATTAATATCATGGATTATTAAAGCTGTTAACACCCTCATCATATATACAAAATACTTGGAACATAAAGCGGCCAAGCTCGCTTGGGCAGAGCACTCGACTAGCCTTATGTCGGACTCGGATGTTCCTTGGGCCAAATCACAACCGATTGGTCTCCACAAGCATGACGTCATGCGTCACATAACGGAGATCCCTGATGCGGCGACGCGGGGACGATATCGACTGATATTTCAGTTACTGGTAGAAAGGAGAATGATATGACCATAATGCTACCCGCACAGTTGACTCCCAGTTCATTCAAGGCTTAGAAGCTTAGTATTTTCTTTTATAACAGCTAAAAATCCAAATAGGTAAATATATATAATTTTCTGATACGTTCTGTTAGACATATTAAACACAGCCAATTAAAGGAACGTGTATCGATTGCAGAAAAGTTAGCCTTGACTTCAGGCTCGTTCGCTGAATTCCCACGCGTACCTACACCTGTCAAAGTTCATAGAATATATTATTCATGAGCGTTACTTTTTAATATCGACGTACGGTGTTTCTGAGCAACAACACCCTTCAAAACATTTCTGAGACTAGCTGTCCGTCGCTTTGTTACCCGCGGTCCCTCGGGAAAACTTCACTTTCCCGGGATAAAATATAGCCTATGTTCATCAGGGAAAATGTAGGATTCTAATGGTGAAATAATTTTTCGAATCGGTCCAGTAGTTTCGGAGCCTATTCAATTCAAACAAACAAACATACACACAAACAAATCTTTTCTCTTTATAATATTAGTGTAGATTAAACACTTCAGGAGGAACAGGAGTAAATCCATATATGTAGCTATAAGACGATTCAAAGTGATGCCAGTGGTCCTACTGAATAAATGCTTTTTGATTTTTTTTCTTTCGGAGGACTAATGGCCTATGAAGCCGTTTAATGCTTTTTGATCTAATTTATCCTGATAAATATACAGAACATGTAGAGGAGGAAAGTGGAGGGGAGGCCTTTGTTAAGTAGTGGGATACGGCTGAAAAAAAAATTATCCTAAAGCACTCCTCTTGCTAATGATTGTTCCACCATCAGGGCAACAAAGTATCATCAGTATCGGAGACGCGTCAGATCGATGTGGGCGTGCTGGACGAGCGCAGCAAGAAGAAGCACAACAAGATCAAGACCTCCAAGTACACGCTGCTCTGGTTCCTGCCCAAGAACCTGGCCGAGCAGTTCCGGAGGGTCGTCAACTTCTACTTCCTCATCGTCACCGTCATAGCTGTGGTTATTGGTGAGCTATTCACATTTCAGAGAGCGCAACTTGACGGAGCAACGTCTTTTATAACAAGTTTCATCCTTGGTCCACTGTTTAAACAAAACATCAAACTATCAGATTTGGAGGATTTCCGTAAATTGTCATGTCATGATACAGTCCGATAAGGTATCGGCATTTTTGATTAGACTTATTTATGATCTCTCTTTGTACTGTCATTATTCAGTATGACGTATATAAATACTAGCAAATCAATATAGAAAATTAAAAACACTTAGTCCTACTCACATTAAGAAAAGGTAGGATTCTCATTTCTAATGCCCTTTTCACAGACAGTCCAGTGTCTCCGTACACCAGCATAGCCCCGCTCAGCTTCATGGTGCTGGTGACAGCTGTCAAGCAAGGATATGAAGACTGGCTGCGGCACAAGGCCGACAACAAAGTCAACAATCAGATTGGTAAGAATTCACATATTTTTAGAGCCTTTTAAACATGGTAGCTTTTAAACGCTCGTGTTCGTGCTTGCTTAGTTAAGCAACTTTCGAAACGGTCAGTTAGTGGATGGGTGACCGCCAGTGGTATTTTCATCTGAGCGCTTCCGTGCTTCGGAGGGCACGTTAAATTGTCGGTCCCGGCTATTTAAGTCGTTAAGCCATGACGGAGGCCTTTAAGCGGCCTAAAAACTCCGTCACCAGAGTTGGCCACTGACAAATACGAACTTACTTACTTTTACCGGCTATTTTGAGTTATAATTTTGAGTTTTTTTTTTATTATTTATTTTGAGTGGAATGTGACAGGCAGATAAGAAACTTAAATTCCAAGAATATCAACGATGCAAGAGAAATAGTAGTTACTGAGACCATGAATAATCGTAGTTATTTATCTTTACAACGTGAGTGATATGATCTGTCAATATGCCATGCCTAGTTGACGACGGAGTGACGAAGACCATGGATTTAGCATTGAACCTTTTTGGTACACTGGATTCCGCATTTCAAGTTGAACTAGGAAATTGTCCGTCGTAATCGTCACTCTATAGCCCATTTTGCCTGTGTTAAAAAGAGAGGTCGCAATGGCACTTGCGTGCCGGCCTGTGACGTAGCGCGCCACCTCTACACCATAGATTTTTTGTTTACACACCAGCTTGTGTGCAAGTTCGAGATGTAAAATTACGAATTTTCTCCTAAATAAATGGCTTTTTTGGACTATGTTTGTGATAAGGTGCTGGTTTGGCAATTATGTCCTATGCTGTTTCACAATTTCCAAGCAGAATCGGAATGCTTACGGAGAATGAAACAAATATTTCTTTTTATCGGTAAGTCATACCAGTGAAAAATATGTTAATGTTTAGAGTTACGGAAGCTATTTTATAAAAAGTTAATCATTGCATCATATACCATCGTTTTACTTCGATTTTATGCGTGTATTTGGGTAATCTCATTTAGAATTTTCATTCTAGAGAAATTTACATTCCATTTTTGACATTTATTGTACTCCATCGCTGCGCAATAGTGTTGTAGTTGTATCGACATATTTATCGATATTTAATGCATTTTTTTGTGTAGATACTAGGTAGGTACGAACATAACTATTAACTTGGTCTATTTTAAATTCTGGATTCCAGCTGACCTAGATTTGAAATAATCGTGGATTAGAAATATCGAGAAAGGCGAAGAATGGAGTCCTACACAACTACAAGAATATGTTCCACTTTGAAAAATCATGGTATACGGATGAAAAATTTTGCATTCTTATGTAGTGCCAACAATATTGTCGTGCAAACCTGTAAGAACGAAGAAAATGTCAACTCATTTTTTGACGTGAAAACTTCTTTAGGCGCGTTGGGAATTTTTGAGATAGGGATAAATCTTTGGATTCACTTCACGAATCTCGTGCCCGGTACAATTCAATGGTTCGTTTGAAGGTAGCTACGGAATACGGATCCTACCCTCAATAACGTATTCTTTATTTTCAGAAATTACCCAGAAAAAGAAAGCTACTGCTTTAGATATCGAGGAATACCATCTAAGCAGTCTGTTAATTATTGGTTAAAACTATTTAACCAATAATTAACAGATAACAAGTATATTAATACTTGTTTTATTTTGAGGACTTTACTGGAATTACATGTTTTGAATTTGTTGTTGTTTTATTTTAATAATTAGGTAACTGAAGAAGTCTGAAAGTAGCGCCGGTGGCTGAAAAGTTGAGGAGTAATAGGTTAGCACGTAATGCGGAGGGATGAAACTCATGTAACTAAAAGGGTGACGGAAATGAATGATGGATATGTGAGTAGAGTAGAGGTAGACCTAAAAAAAGATGGATGAATTGTGTGAAAGAAGATATGGGTAAAAAAGGAGTGGATATGGAGATGACGAGTGATAGAGGAGAGTTGAGACAGAGAACATTTTGTGCCGACCCCGCATAAGCGGGATAAGGGCTGGCCAATTAATGATGAATAATAAGGCAACTACAATTTTATTTCGTTCTACAGTAATAAAATAATACCTTTATAGAATAGACAATTCTAAAAATTCATTAAATCCTTTTTCATGTAATTATCGATAAGAAATGCACAACACTATTCCACCTTAAAAACATATCTATAGTTGTCTATGAATGAATTGAAAAGTGGAGACACTCAAATTACTCTATGGTTCTATCTAGTACATTATTTATCTTTGACGAAGACTTACTCATGCAAACTACAGTCATTGACATAATTCTTGATGAGTCTCCTGGGAATAAACCTATGACGAAACAAGTAGATAAATCATTGATTACATAGTGCATTGTAATAAGCCCACTGCTAACCCCCAAGTAAACTCCAAACACTACATCCGTTTTCGGCAGCTTAAAGAACAAATTCTTGGGCTTATCCAGATGTCAATTGTGGACTGATTTCGATAGGAAAAGTATTTATCAGCAAACATTCCAACAGATCTAAGTCACGCTTTCTCCATCTCTATTCTCTGAGAACACTTGGGTGAAGAGGTGTTACAGACAGACGCATACTTGAACGGTATCGTTTAACGTTACTTCCTACTAACCAACCTCTCCAATCGAACCTTATCAGTCACCAATGCTAATACCGACATAAAATTGTTTATTTGGCATTGATAACGGGGACTTAAACCTTTTCTATACAGCTGGCCGACTGGACAGTTTGTGACCGGCTCGGATACATTATCCTTCATTCCTATCGAGATAAAGAGATCGATTCGAGTTACGCGATAAGAGGCTTTGTTAACACATATCTCATTGTTGATAAAAATAACGAAACAAGTAGAGAGATCTGGCGATGAACACTCATCTCGATGTACTAAATTATTTCTATAAGGAGACGTTTTAAAAGGGATATTCATAATAGCAATAGTCCTAAACATTTTAATATTGTACATTTATTTTTATTATAAAAAAATCACATAGACGCCCACGACACAGGCTTTGCCTAGTGTGGGGTCCATTGTAATTTGTTCCTATAATTATACTTAAGTGTCTTATGTAATTTAACAATGTTTATGACACGGATGTAAATCTTCTCTTACACTGGTCAAAAGTGCCCCATACCAACGAACATGCAAGATATGGGGCCATATTGTCTAACTTGAAATTCATTCCCAGTTATTGAGCTCGACCAATCACATAACACGAAAATGACAAAACACGTCATTTTAGTATTGTGTGATTGGTTGATCTCAATCGGGATGATAAATGGGAATGGATTTTAAGCTATAAAATAAGGCTGCGGATGACAGTTGGAGTGAATTTGCCGGTGTAACTGGGGATTGCATATGCATGTGGTAAACTATGACGTCAGTCAGATATCGCAGGTCCGTGACGCACCGACGACGGTATAATAAAATGTTATCTTGGGGATTTCAAGTGATACTCTCAATTACCAGAAAAAGCACTGTCTTCCGCGCCGCCGCCGGCCGGGCTACAGTTACGAGGTCTTGTTGAGATCATTTCAACACAAGTTAGCGAGGCGATCTTTTTTTTTTCACTTGAAATTTGTGCAAAATTCTTCTATTACAAATATCATAGCTTTTACTCATAAGCCGTTATAGGTACGAGACGTAGTGTGAAGCTTCCGTGCGTGTTATCGCCAGTAGATTTATTACTCCCAGTAGAGATTAAATTATTGCGTTCACTGTACTGGTTTCATATAAGATAGCTGTTATCATAATAATATTTTACTAGCCTACATCATTCATCTTTACATAAAACAAAACACAGGGTCACGACTGTATCCCCAAGGCGCGGTAGACATTCTCTCAGATCTTTATATTCAATTCAATTCAATTCAATTCATTTATTTCCATTAAAACAACACAAAATTGTATGCGGAAAACACCTTAACTTAACCTATAATTACAATTCGAGTACATAATACCTACACACATAGAAAAGCAAAGCAGTCCAGAAAACAAACATAAAAGTACAAGAACAAAAAACTTACAAGTCACAATTCATCAATGGAGTATAGACACTTCTCCAGAAGAAACATTTTCAATTTATTTTTCAGAGTCTCTCTCTTATCAATCATTAATTTAATGTCACATGGAAGCTTATTAAATACCTCTACGGCTTGATACCTTGTGCAGTGTTGCATTATGTTAAGTGTTGGACTAATTCTATTCTTAAGGTTTTTTTTCCTACTGTTTACCCTTGCCGCGTTCTCCTCTGACGTCTCATATTCATTTAAATATTTTGCAAGAAAATTTATCAATACCTGCACATACAGACTTGGTACCGTCAAAATTCCCAAGAGCTTGAAAAAATTCCTACACGACTCTGTTTGGGAAATCCTGGCCATAATTCGAATACTCCGTTTCTGTAAGATAAAAGCTTTATCCATGTTATATTCCAGATCCTTTGAAGATGTCTAAGGGGGTAGTCAGAGGCATGTACAAATACATATTTGATACATGCCCACAACTTGCAGAAGTTAGTATTCCATACGTGACAGGTACATCTTTACATTTTTTTTTTAATAAGGATGAAGTCGCGGAATCAAATCTCGTCCTGTCGTTTTTTAAGATATATTTAAAAGCAAAGCTATATCGATCATACTTTAGACGTTTCTTAAACAAATTCCCTCATGAACACCCTTAGATATTTTCAAAGGATTTAGTATACAAAAAAATATCTAAGAGAATGTATCTTGGATACAGTGATCATGTTTGTATGTTTGTACAGTGGAGATCGTCCACAAGGGTGTGATCAAAGAAGTTCGCAACTCGTCCATCGGGCCAGGCACGCTGGTGCGAGTGAAGCGAGGCCGCGAGGTGCCTGCCGACCTGGTGCTGCTGTGCGCAGCTGGGGACCAGGGCAAATGCTTCATCACGACCGCCAACCTGGATGGGGAGACCAACCTGAAAACCCTCAGGGTGCCGCCTCCGCTGGTCGGGTATACGCCAGGTAGGTAAAGTGTAACTGGTATGAATAAAATGAGGGTGAAGGATGGAAGGAAGTCCATGGTCTTGGCTGCCCGTGCAGAAAAAAGGCTTGATTTTATGGATGAATATAGAATAAATAAATATAGGTAGGTAATTACTTTTTTATTCGCTCAAATAAATTCAAAAATAATTCTTAGATTCGCTAGGATTGTCCTGCAACCGCACTAGCTGAAAGTGGAAGGAAGATAGGGAGGCCTTTGCCCTGCAGTGATTGTGTCAGGCTGAAAATATCAATATTCGCTCACGCGTATCATCAGATAATCACATCACGCCTACTTCACGAACTTGTGCAAGTTTTTATCGATAAAGATGATTTTGTATGTGCATTGAATGATTGTATAGTTTAATGGATGCTAATCGGTGTTTATCGGTGCTATTGTACCTATGCTCACATCACCTCATGTAGATATCTCTCATTAGTACATTAGGCATCAATCTACAAGGATTAAGATAGTACAATTTTAATTATGTTGTGATAATTTAACTAAAATTAAATTTAAAATATTATCAGCTTTATTGGATTTATCAAATATTTAATTCCTTTAAAGAATGTTTTTTCAGCCTGGTTCATCAATGTGTCGCCAAGGGTCCATTGCGGTTATAAAACCACGGATTTATAAATCCGTGGGTTACACCCAGTTTATTAAAGAAACATTTCTTTCGCTTATGAGTCATTTTCTCGCGTTTGCACAGTTTGCCGTCACAAGTGATGCGAAATTGTAATGCAGTACCAAAACTGCCAGGAAATAAGAGTTCATATTCACTTCCCTGTACATTTTTAGATATGATTTTTGAACTCTGTGGTCAATGGAAGTGTCCCTCAGCAGACATCCTCCCCGCACACATGCGCATCGAGGTCCCCCACCCGATAGCGGACCTGTACACGTTCTACGGGCGCCTGGCGCTGCCGGCGCGCGACACGCTGCCGCTGTCGCCGGACAACCTCATGCTGCGCGGCTCGCGGCTCCGGAATACTGAGTGGGCGATAGGATGCGCTGTTTACACTGGTAAATATAAGAAATGACTTAGGCCTATACATACATCTTAGATGATTTTTACAGCGTACCTTTACCTACACTCAACGGGACGCTGTAGCGCCTGGGACATTGCTTAAGAGTGTGCTAGAAACGATTTTGTACTTCTAAATCGTTATTTATCTCAGAATCTGTAAAAGCTACCACCTTCATATTTAGGGAAATGATACTTCGAACTTTTATCTCGGATTGCTTCTTTTTAGAAACACGATTGGTTAAAATTTTCTCGATAATATATTTTTTTGAAAAATACATGTTTTGCACAGAATTTGCTATTTATCTCAGGAACAAGACAATTTTTCTTTGGGGTTTTCGATTTGTCAAAAAACCTTGAAGTAATTCTTTAATTTTGTGTTTTCATTTTTCGATAGGTTGTTTAATTAACTTTTAATTAAATAAAAACTATTTTGGCGCTTACGTCGTTATAAAATACGGTGCGCGGCTATCGCTCTGTACTACTCACTCACGAGAAAAGCATATCTTGCCATTCCGCTCGACGCTCTGTAGTCAGTTGGCTACGGCATTGCGAGCGGGACGGACCTGTGCTTGTCTGCGTCACACTTTGAATATAAACAATTTTTTTTCTATTTACCTACCTAGGTATCGGGGCGATTCCGAGAAAAAATGGCCTGTCACACAACTTTCGACTCATATTCTGCAGGCTATTGATAATTAAACAAGGGTTTTTTTAACAACATCGTACAATATAATTCAAAAACTGATAATAATTAAATAACAAAAAGCTCATAAATACATTTTTTTCGCAAAAATATTGGCAAAATAAGATCTCGGGAGGCGGTTTTTTCGAGTGTCACACCCAACTTTTGAAATTTCCGAAGGCAAAATTTTATAGTCTTTTTGCATGTCAATTTTATGCTTTTTAGAAAGATCTTATGCACGAAATGCAATTTTATACCCTGAATACAACGTTTTTGAGTTCAAAATACTAAAAAAATACTATTTTGTCTTGAGACTAAAATCGGTACCGGTGGAAAATTCCGCTTACGCTACGATCATAAATCGATATTTAGAGAATAATATCGATTTTTAATAGTTGTTTTAGGATTATGGCAATATTTTAGACCATAGATAAACATCTTATTAGATTTTTAGGCGCAGTAGCGCCTGTGACATGGATTAGAAAGATCGTGCGTCACGATGTTCGGTTTTTGATTTCCACCACGAACTGGGATTTTCTTGATAAGTAGTATTCGTTAGACATACAACTTTTAAAGACTAATTACTTTATCTATCTAGATTTTGATTTAATGCAATATTCAGTAGAAATGTAATAAACAACTACGTTATTTGAGTTTGTTTATTGGCCGGCATCATTACGTTACGTCCGCAACGCGACGTGATGTATAAGCGGAAAGCAAAATGTGACGTAATGGAACTATTAAGCATGGTTTACATTGTGCCTGCAATAATATCGCTTACTATTATATTATTATTCGACTTATTGATGCTTATAATGCATTTCGAATAGAATAAAATAATGCTGGTAAAAGTTTGTTTGTATGAAGATAGTAATCACCAAAAGAACTCCCTGTGATTTCAAAATAACTGTTTTCTCAGTCTGTGTAGTTATCGACACGATACTTAAACACACACAAACATTGTTAATTTTTTTGTCTATCTGTCTGGTGTCCCGGGCTAATCACTGGAGTGGCTGAACTAATTTGAATGGGATTTTCAGTGAAAGGTAATTTAAACGTAAATTTACTTAGCTACGTCATTTTATGTTATTTTCCACTTATTTACTACGAGAACAACATAATATACAAATTACAGCAATCTATGTAAAACAACGCGCCTAATAGCGCTCATCCAGCTGGGCGATTTTGGATTTCGTTGAGTGTTGGGTTGGGATGCTGTACCTACCCTTTTGGCTTCGGTAGACGTCTTTTACACCCAGTATATTTATTTTTTTTCGAATTTTTGGATTCTCTATAATGATAACAAACAATATATACTTAGTATATACTAATATTATAAAGAGGAAAGATTTGTTTGTTTGTTTGAATTAAATAGGCTCCGAAACTACTGGACTGATTTGAAAAATTCTTTCACCATTAGAATCCTACAATTATCTCTGATGATTATAGGCTATATTTTATCACGGGAAAGTGAAGTTTTCCCAAGGGACCGCGGGTAACACCGCGACGGATATCTAGTCATCAATAAATGCGAAAAATACAAAAACTCATCATGTATAGCTAAACAATATTTTTCGGCTACTAATATTTGTGATTTCGGTACCTAAATACCTAATAATTAAAATTACAATTGTTAATTTTTATTGAATTATGTTTGAGTGGCTGATATATCTTGCTGGTAAAATATTTTATAACATTTTTTCATGTGCAAATCTCTCTTGATTGATTCAAAATCATCAGCATAATTATTATAATTGGTCTTTAAGGCTATCTGACACATTATTATGTTAGTGGTGCTACTGACCCTTTGTTCATGTAAGCCCTGCCCTATAATTCCTAAACGTGACGTCTTTTCCACTAACGTCACTTGTCACATATTATTGTGATATTAGATTTAACATAATTTTATTCATTTGCAAATAAGGACGCTCAAATTTAAGACAAATAAGTAGAGTAATAACTAAAGTTTCGTTTAAATTTAAAATGACATAATTATCATACATAATACCAAAGTTAAGACAAAAAATGTGCAATTAAACTTACCATAAAGTAGCGTTTAGGAATTGTTTTGTTACATATTATGTTTGTTTTATGTTATTTCCTACGTGAATGACGTATTAATTGAAGGCTGATGGGTTTCGAAGGTACTTAAATAAATGGTTAACTTGAATTCCCACTGCATTTTATGTAAATCATATCTAAACTTTGTGACGTAACGGAATTTTTGATGGCCCATATTTCATTCAAACATAAATTTCTTACTTATTCACATTTTTTTTTTCCGGGTGGAAATCCATTACGTTACGGTCACTTTTTCTCGGAATCGCCCATCGTTTTTCATAAAATAGGTAAAGTTGTACCTTTAGTGTAGGAAGCTATGTCCTTCTTCCTAATAATTACCTATTCGAACCCACGACCGAAAGTCGAAGTCGAAGTTAGTAAATATAGAAAGAACTACAGTTAAGTCATGACAGATGCCTTCATCATCATCATCCCGCCCTTGCACTCTATGTGGGGTCGACACAATAAGTATTCCTCTTCCATTTCCCTCTATCAGCCGTCATCTCAGCACTCCCTTCTTACTCATAGCCTCAACATTTAAAACACCGTGACCAGGTCAGTTCCATCGCCCTTTCCTTCTGCTTTCCGTATCAATAGTTCCTTAAAAACAGACTTGACCCAACAAACATCATGTGCCAATTTTAAGATCATACATTGCTGGCGCATATTATAGCCTAGTTTTACTTCATCCATGATAAAGGCCACGTTGCGACATGAACAAGAAAACCGAAAGATTTTATCAGCCACAGTCTCACAGATAAGGTTAATCAATAATTTGACTTCTATACCACTTCAGAAATCTGATATTGATGTTGGTTAAACTCCCTTTTGACCTCGTCTTCTTCGCGGGTTTTGATAGACATTTTCAGTAGTTATCATTAACTACTACGAATGTCTTATTTTGGTACGTCAAGGTCTAATGATTCTATCGCTCCTTTGAATATGGATAAGGGCAGTGACTTTTTATCGCTGAAATGTGCAAGCGAGGCCGGTAGCTAATAATGAAAAGTGTGCTTAATTCATTCGTGCACAAATGAGTTTTTCAGTCCAATGATGTGTAGGCACGATTCGAATCGAAATAACTAGTGACACGAAAACACTTACGCAAATTATCACCTCATTATTTCAGGTGAAGAAACAAAACTGGCGCTCAACTCAAAATACTCGGGCAACAAGTTCTCATCATGCGAGTTGGCCGTCAACGGTTTCCTGCTGTTCTTTATATTCATCCTGGTGGCTGAGATGGTGATATCCTTGGCCGCTAAGATGATCATAGAGCGGTCCAATCCTGAGAAGGATCTGTATCTAGGCCCGGGCCCGCCTACACCGGCGCCTCTTAGCTACATACTGCAGGACTTCTTCTCATTTCTACTGCTCTACTACTATATCATACCGATGTCGCTGTACGTCACTATTGAGCTGTACAAGTTTATAGGTGAGTTTCTTTTGAGTGACTTTGCATTTTGGGGTATGTGTATTTCCCCCAATCTACGGCAAAGAGGGAGATCTCACCTCACTAAGGTCGACGCCAACTGGTCCACATACCTTAGGGCCTTTCAGCCAACTTTTAATATCGGATAGTTCTTTATAGGCTAATTGCCGAGAATAATGTTGCTTGCGAGATTCAGGATTCAAATCGCGTCGGTTGGTAGCGCGAACTAGTGGTACAAGTCTGAAGTAGCTAGGTCGCTGTAATTGGCAACTCAATTATGACGCCCTTGTAGTTCAGGCGATCGTAGTTAGAGGTCACCACATTGCACTGTTTTAGGTATTCCTCCCTCCTGCATAGCAATTCATACTTCAGCGGAACGCATCCGCGACGGAACCGGTCAGCTGTTCAACCGACCACAACGTAACCAATATCAGGAAACGTCAGTTTTGGAACAATTCATCGTGGATGCATTCTGTTGCAGTATGAATCGTTATACCAAGCTCCAATGGGGGGCAATCTAACAAGTATTCTATGTAGACGTTCATAATGATACTAAGAATACAGTATACACCTCTTGACACACCCAAAAGTCTTAAATAATCACAAACACAACGACCATATTTGGCAGTGAAAGCATTACACTAAGCACTAATCCCTAGGTGCCCTGTTCATCGGATGGGACGAAGACTTGCGTTGCACAGAAACCGGGCGGCCGGCAGTAGCCAACACGTCCGACCTTAACGAGGAGCTGGGCCAGGTGCAGATTCTGTTCTCGGACAAGACAGGCACGCTCACGCAGAATCTCATGGTGTTCAAGGCGTGTTCCATCAACGGCCGCCGGTATGAGGAGCGGGACGCCATGTTGTATGATGTGGAACACTTCGATGAGCCGGTCGACGTGCTTCAGGTCGGTTTATTGTTGATTAGCTTTTCAATAGTATAGTTATACCAGCATTCATACTTCCGACCGATAACCTACAGAGGCCCTTTCGATAATTTTAATCTTCTAGGGATGGAGAAATACCCTCAGTGTGAAACCAAATTAACCTCGCGAAAAACAATCACGTGATAGATAGTGGGCTTGTAAACCTAGCCTTACTCTTGATAGATTACGACAAATTAAAGCCTAGTGCGATTTACTTTAGCGAAATAAGTCTTAATCCGGCTTATCCTTGTACTATTAATTAATACATGTTAGAAGCATAGGCTTAATTTACAATACGATATCGTTCATAAAAATATTATTGTTAGTACATACACGATATCACATTTGTTGATATCGAATTGTTAGTTTTAATCTTGATATTGCTGTCGGACGTGTTACGACGTCCGGTCTTTGCAAATTGGACATAGCTTTTGGCAACATGCATCAACTAAGCTGAATTTTGTAAAGAGTTACAACGTGCCCAAAACTCACGACCGCATGGAGTCATTTTGTGCCTTAGGTTCATTAGCATACTTTTCTATGATTATTCAGGCTGAAAATATGTATGAAACTGGCGAGTTTGTATTAGATAACACTGCTTTTCTATTCCAGACAGACATCAAATTTTTCTTCACGATTCTCGCTTTATGCCATTCCGTGCAAATCTCCAACGAGGATAAGAACAAGCTGAGTGCACGGCTCAGCACGACAGGGAACCTCCAACTCTTGAACTTCTTCAGGAAGAAGAAAGTGCTAAAATCCCCTACGCCCAGTAATGACAACGTCAACACTGTCAGTAACAACGTCAGCACAATAAATAACAACGTCAGCACGATCAGCAATAACGTCGACTCGCCGGCCAGCAACGGCAATAAGAATGGCTCAGTGTTGAATGACGTGACGTGGAAGAGTATATTGAGGAGTAATGGCATCGGCAGTTCGGTGGATTACCAGGCGAGCAGTCCTGATGAGAGGTGATTATATTGACAAAAAACAATAGAGTAGAGCCTCCTCTAACACTATCGAATTGATGTCACTACATTTAGTGAAAAACAAGCAAGTTGGTATACCTATGCATTAGTTCGTACAAGTCAGTGGCAAACTCTGGGTATAGAGTTTTTTGGCCTCCGTTAGGGTTCAACTACATAATAGCCGGAACCGAGAGTTTGACATGTCCTCTGAAGCACGGAAGTGCTTGCGTCTTCTTCTAATTCATTCATAACCCTTGCTTTTGTCGTTTCTGTTATCTGGTAAGTATCGATGAGCACCTGTAGTGTACAGTACATACTACCCAGGGCTCTGGTGGAGGCGGCGGACCGGCTCGGCGTGACGTACCTCGGCGAGGAGGGCAGCAACCAGCTCGTGCGCGTCGGCGAGCGCAGCGAGCTGTACGAGCGGCTGCAGGCGCTCGAGTTCACTTCCGAACGGAAACGGATGTCTGTTATCGTGCGGGACCGGGATGGAAGGGTTAGTGAACTCATTCACAGTATTTTTTTCTGGTATCCAAATGTCATAAACAAAGTCATGATCACACACAAAAAAAGTAGTGTGTCATTTGTCTGAGAAAAAATAAAATTGTTCATGGCGTCTAAATTGCTGCTGTGTCGTTAGTTTAAATATGCTTTTTTCTTTGACAGTAGAGATGATAAGAGATGGTATCAGGCTTAGCAGCCGTCCAATATGAGACGGATCATTTATGTCATAGAAGTTTTTTGTTATTCATTCTAGATACTGCTATTCTGTAAAGGAGCAGAAAGCTCAGTATTCCCGCTGTGCAAGAACGGCGCTCTTGTGGAGGAAACCAACCGAGACATCGACGTGTTCGCGAACAAGGGGCTGCGCACGCTCGCCATCGCCTTCCGAGTTATACCCGAGGCGGAGTATAGAAGTGTGGCCGATTGTGAGTCATATTGTTACTAGCATAGCTTGAAGTAAGCTAAGATAATTCGTTATTTTTCATAGTTACTGCTTCTTCAGGATTTGAGGACTTGCAAAATGCTTTTTACTTTATGACGCGAGCTAGGTTGCGTTTCCACCGCGACGGAGTTGAATGGTCCGACTTGAAATGTCTGCTCGATCGTTGTGATTGGACAATTCATGACGTCGATTCGCGTAGTTCGGTCAGTGGGACAGCGCGCCCATCACGTGTCCTCGTTCCAGCGATAAAGAAGCTGGACGGTCGCAGCGCATCCGCCCTGCAGCAGGTGACGCAGCAGTACCTGGTGCTGGAGCGCGAGCTGACGCTGCTGGGGGCCACGGCCGTGGAGGACTGCCTGCAGGCCGGCGTGGCGGACACGCTGGCCGCGCTGCGCCGCGCCGGCATCCGCACCTGGGTGCTCACCGGGGACAAGGTACCTTGCTTACCGCGGGGGACTCTGCAGGAGATCTACGAAGATTCATCAATATATGATTCCTCTTAGCTACTTAAACTATTTATTTATTATCTACCTATCAGCCCACATCGACCCACTCTGCTGAGTATAGGCCTTCTCAATATCACGCCACTGTTTCCGGTTCCGTGCTAGTCGAACCCAATGTTTTCTTACCTCCATTTCAATATCATCCAAGCGCTCGTGGTCGTGCTTGCTTAATCGTTCTTGATAGATCGTCGAAGTTAAGCAACGTTCGAAACGGTCTGTAAGTGGATGGGTGACCGCCAGTTGCATTTTCATCTGGGCGCTTCCGTGCTTCGGAGGGCACGCTAAATTGTCGGTCCCGGCTATTTAAGTCGTTAAGCCATGACGGAGGCCTTTAAGGCGGCCTAAAAACTCCGTCACCAGAGTTGGCCACTGACTCATACGAACTTACTTACTTAATATCATCCAACTATCTGGCTGGTCTATCATACGTCTAAACAAATCGTAAAAAATCGTTTGCCAAAACGTTTCCAGCTCCTCTTTGATCACTAACCTCCCACAGGTAGAAACAGCGATCAACGTTGCGCAATCCTGTGCGCACATCTCCGAGAACGACCGCCGCCTTTACATCCTGAACGCAAGCGACGGGTCCGCCCAGACTCAGCTGGCAGAAGCCCGACGTATCGCTGCACTGCCAGCTGCTCGGGCACTCACTCTGGTGGTGGACGGCGCCTCCATGGCGGAGATCCTGGACACGCCGCACGCGCCTGTGTTCGCGGATCTTGCGCTGGGGTGTACGGCCGTGTTATGCTGTAGGCTATCGCCGCTGCAGAAGGCTAAGGTGAATATGGCTGATTGGTATTTGAAAGAAAATATAGATGGCGACTCAAACGATATTAGATCGCGTTAGGTTGCGTTTTGCGCTGTACAGTATTCACTATAAAAAAACACAAACAAATAAATAGATATCTTCCTTGGAAGATGATTCACGAAGTTTTATGCTCACATAAATTATCATGAGATTAAATTCGGTGCCAACGTAACGTACAGAAACATAAAATTCCAAAACCCAGTTTTGCATTTTACTGTCATGTTCCAGATAGTAAAGTTGATAAAGAACAGCCCGCGGCGGCCCATCACGGCGGCCATCGGCGACGGCGCCAACGACATCTCCATGATACAGGAGGCGCACGTCGGCTTCGGCATCTTCGGCAAGGAGGGACATCAGGCCGCCAGGTACGCTCATCGACACATCTCCATGATACAGGAGGCGCACGTCGGCTTCGGCATCTTCGGCAAGGAGGGACATCAGGCCGCCAGGTACGCTCATCGACACATCTCCATGATACAGGAGGCGCACGTCGGCTTCGGCATCTTCGGCAAGGAGGGACATCAGGCCGCCAGGTACGCTCATCGACACATCTCCATGATACAGGAGGCGCACGTCGGCTTCGGCATCTTCGGCAAGGAGGGACATCAGGCCGCCAGGTACGCTCATCGACACATCTCCATGATACAGGAGGCGCACGTCGGCTTCGGCATCTTCGGCAAGGAGGGACATCAGGCCGCCAGGTACGCTCATCGACACATCTCCATGATACAGGAGGCGCACGTCGGCTTCGGCATCTTCGGCAAGGAGGGACATCAGGCCGCCAGGTACGCTCATCGACACATCTCCATGATACAGGAGGCGCACGTCGGCTTCGGCATCACTAGTTGTATGTAAACAAAATAAATAAATTTTAAATGTAATATAGCGTGATCAGAACTTTAAATTCTCAAACCATTTCATGACCTGGGTTATCCGTTAAATTTAAAAATTTCATTAAATTTTGCAGATGCGCTGACTTCGCGTTCACGAAGTTCTCGATGGTGAAGAAGATGCTGCTAGTGATGGGCCACTGGTACTACCAGCGGCTCGCCACGCTCATACATTACTTCTTCTATAAGAATCTAGTCCTTGGCAATATTATGGTAAGTTCTATTTTCCTATAACCGACCCTGAATAGTATTTCTGTATGATTTTAGTGTCTCTGTGTAATATATATTTTCTTGTATCTTTGTTTGTATTTTGTAATGTCCATGTGGTGTACAATAAAGTATTTTCAATGTTCTATCTATGTATATAATCGTGTTATCGTGCAGCTAGCGTTCCAACTGCAGAGCGCGTTCTCGACGCAGTCGATATTCGACTCGATGTACCTGACGCTGTACAACCTGGTGTTCACGTCGCTGCCGTGCCTGCTGCTCTCCGTCACCGAGCAGCGCTGGCCGCAGGAACTGCTGCTCGGGTCTGTATGCTACCACTAGTTTATACATGTCTTGAACTTGTGTCTATCTATACTTAATATTATAAAGAGGAAAGATTTGTTTGTTTGAAATGAATAGGCTCCAAAAATACTGGACCGATTTGAAATTTTTTTTCACCAATAGAATCCTACATTATCCCTGATGAACATAGGCTATGTTTTATCCCGGGGAAGTGAAGTTTTCCCGAGGGATCGCAGGTAACACTGCGGCGGACAGCTAGTTTTTAATAAATAGATTAGCATTTGACCTTACTCCGCCTCATGTTACGAGATAGCATGCTTATTTAGAAGGAATCTGTTAATAAACAAATTTATAGAGGCTTTCGTGAACTTGACACGTTTTCGAACTTGGTTCTAGAACATGCCACCGGTTTCCTCACGAGGTTTTCCTTTACTCTTTGGGAGTGCTTACATTTTTGAAAAAACTCATCGGTGGATTCAAGTACACGACCTACAGTGTACCTACAGTGGTATGGTTTCGTTTTGCTAAAGTATGAACCGCCCGCCCCTTTCCCTATAGTGTTTACTACACGAACGAATCTGCAGGCGGAAGCTAGTTTTATAAACAGATTTTTTTCTCAGGAACCCGTTGTTGTACCGCGACATAAGCTGCAACAGACTAATGTCGCGCGGCACGTTCGCAGCCTGGTGCGTGTCGGCCGTGTACCACTCGCTCATCATCTGTCTGTTCGCGTACTTCTCACTCTCAGCCTCCGTGCTCAATGCGGACGGAAAGACGGTGGATCTCTGGTATGTTTTATGACGAAGCCTTGTTTTTAGAGTCCAATTCAAAATTGAATTCTTCAGTAGTTCCTTTTCTTCGCGATGAATACCGTGAAGAATAAGGGCAACACTGCTTTCTATTGCCATAACAATTATGTTGAATGTGCAGGTGCTACGGCGCGCTGCAGTTCCACCTGCTGATGGTGGTGGTGAGCCTGAAGCTGTGGCTGCACGCGCGCTACCACACGCGCGTGTTCGTGGGCTCCGTGCTGCTCTCGCTGGCCGCCTATCTGCTCTTCAACACGGTCTACTCACTCGTCTATATGTGAGCACTGGCTGCGCCACTTTATTGTGCTTGTACCGGCTGCGCCTATTCCCTTATGCCGGCCACCCACGATCAAGTTTACCGTCCAGTCTGCCGCGGACTGGATGCGGCGTCCATGCGGCGTAAACTTGACGGTGTATAGTAAAGAACTTCGTTCTGCCGACTTGATCCAGTTTGCAGCGCTGCAAACTGGATGGTAGACTGGATCGTGGGTGGCCGGCATTATAAAGCGTAGTCATTAGTCGACAATGAGCACCGTACCGACTGCGCCAGTTCCTTAGAGCTTACTCTTTCCTCTATATTATGTATCGGCGTCGATTAATGCATAGTCACTCGTCGACATGAGGGCACCGTAACCGGATGCGCTAGTTCCTTTTGCTTCAAGTAAGCAAAAGCTCGTTTATAGAGTAGCGTACCGGCTGCGCCAGTTTAACTACTATGCCATAGTCTTGAACTATCATTGACTGTGCTTTTTTCATCCGTTATTATGTGTATCACCTATCACCCGATGTGAGTCTGACAGTCCTACCTGCACTAAGACCGTTATTAATAAACGTGGTATAAAGTTACGCCGGGTGTAACTTAGGAGTAAACATAAAATTTTTGGAGTTTAGACCTGGCGTAAATCACGTTTATTAATAACGGCCTAAAGGTTAAAGACGCGCTAATTTCTTATTCTAGTATGTCATTTATATGTTGTCTCCCTTGCATTGTTTTAGTCTTCATTTCATTACATTAACGAGTTTTTCCGTATTTACAGTCAAATCGACGGCGACGTGCTAGGCACGTACACGCGTCTGCTGCGGTCTCCTGCCTTCTGGTTCCTGAACCTGCTGGTGGTGGCGGCGACGCTGTGGCCGGACCTGCTGCTGCGGCTGTGGTCGGACCGCCGCCCGAGCCCCGCCCGCCCCAACATACTCTCTACTCGTCTGTGATATTATAGTGATTGTGAACTAAACGTGTGGACACTTACTGTGCGCAAACACGAGCTTACGGCTTCTTATAGAAGACTATACAAAATTGTGAACGGCAAAGCTTTGGAACTTTAAGCTACTCTGAGGAATTTCGTCTTATTTTCAAATGTCAGTGACGCTATAGCATGAGTGATTCAATGGAATCATGTGAATAATGGACTTTAATTTTGTACTGACAAATAACTTTTTAAAGTATGTAAAGTACACCCATTCAGCATTCAAGCATAGGTCTGAAAAGAATGGCCCCTGCGTGGGAATGTTGCCTCAATTTGAAACTAACTTTTGAATCATGAATTGCCATATAATTTATTTTTATAAGCTTAGGACTAGTATTTTAATTACCTTGGGTACTAGCAATAATTAAATAATTTTAATGTTATAAGGTGCTTTTAAGTGCCTTGGTTAGTACAAAACTGCTAAAAGCAGTCTATTTATCGCCTAAGTTTTAATGCATTTATTTCAATGAGATAATATTCTACAGATAAGTTATGTAAGCAAAATGCAAAGTACAGGTTCAATGAAATTAATGAGGAGAATGGAAGAACACATGTTGTGCCGACCCCACATAATGTGGGAAAAGGGCAGGGAGATGATGATGATGATGTACAATGAAATTTGATTATAAGGGTCAGAGCACATAAGTACGAAGGGCAACAATCTATGAAGTTTTCTAGATGTGGGTGTAGACCTATTTTTACCTGAGAATGCGCGATAATACAAGAGCTTTATGTTCGACACTGCCTAAACGTAGCGTTGTATTCTCTTTGACACAGTACCGGTCGCCCGTCCAGCGCTTACATCACGTAGTCGAGCTAGGCAACTGAAGGAAAATGGGTGCGCAACTACGTTTCAATAGGAATTAATTAGTATTTCGTTTATAGGAATTCGTTGGGTCAACTCATTCATATGTTATTTCAATGTTGAAAATAAATTAAAAAGACGTAATGTGCTCCGGCCCTAATGCCAAGAGATATCTTAGCAACATCAATAGATAAGTTTTACAATAAATACCAGTATTTTTTTCAAAAATTGCAGTTTTATTTTACTTGCCTACCATAAATAAAGATTTCATATTCGATATTTTTATATTTCAACAATCTCTTTGATTGTAGTTTATTTTGTACATTTTTTTTGTGATCCTATTACCTACCATTGAGATAAAGTACATTAGAACTCAATGTTACCTACCTACAAAATGTATTGTGATGGCACCACGATCTAGGGTTTCAGGGCGTGCACGCGACTATGTCGTGTCTCAACGTTCAAAGAGAATAATTATACAAGTAACGTTATTTGCTGATTTTATCGTTGATTTGGTCCTTCTATATGTAGTATCAATTCACTGGAGTGTTCATAATAATTAATAATCCACTCGTATAATAAAACTGAAAGTTTGTGAGTTTGTTTGTATTTCAATCACGCCTTTAAAAACCAGTGAACCAATTTGGAATACCAATTTGGCGTAGAATGGAATAGCTTAAAGGCTATTCAAAATGTTGGTACCACGCGGGCGAGGCCGCGTGCAGAAGCTAGCAAATAAATTGATGTTGCCCATAGATTTTAGATGATCGAAGGATTTAGCACATGGTATCGATGTTGAAACCTCTGTGAAAACAATGCAATGATAGATTCGTCTGTGCCCATAACACAGAATTCTATACTACAACATCATTGGCCCTTAGCACAAGCTCTGCTTAATTTGGGGCTTATTAATCTAAAGTAGAAATAAACGTCACTGTCATAAACAGCTAACTGTCATCTGTCATTATCGGTAAGATCAAATGACGGACGGACGGAAGTGGAAAGTGATAAAATTTCGAATCGAATTTATTTTCTAATTTTTTATTGAAATTTACATAAAATTAAAATGTGGGATAATATGATAGAATACCTGAAAGATCCGCTATTGGTTGTAAAAGTTCAAAACTTCTTCGGCGTCAAATACAAAAGCAACCAGAACGAAAATGATTCATCCGAAATTCTGCACTCTGATAGACATGATCGTGAAGAAGATGAAGACTGTGAGTTGAAGCAACACAAGAGGATCCCGAGTGATACCTCGAGCAGTTCGCAATCCTCTTCCGCCACAGACAGCTCGGCCGAAAGCGCGGGGAAAGACGTAGTGTGCCATGTAAACAATAAGTTCTGGTACTATTTATTTGTGATTGGAACCGAACTTGGAGATGAGCTGTTCTACGCCACTTTCATACCGTTTTGGTTCTGGAATGTCGACGGGGCGGTCGGCAGAAGGGTGGTGCTTGTGTGGACTGTTGTTATGTATATTGGTAAGTTTCATCTACTTATTTCTTTTCTTTCAGAACAAAATTAAAGTCTGGGATAAGTATTGCTAATATTCTATGTATAATTTACCCACTTATATATACAGTATACAATACTTATAATATACTGTATAATCAAATACTTAATGAGTCATAGACCACATCATCCTCATGATACTTTATCAGATCTCTCTTGGTTTTTTTATGATAATAAAATGTGTAAACTATTTATTCAATACACAATATATTAAAAATTATTTTTTTCTGTATACAGGTCAAGGCTTTAAAGACATAATTCGCTGGCCTCGTCCCGGCTACCCGGTGCAAAAACTTCAGCAAAAATGGGCTATAGAATATGGCATGCCATCCACACATGCCATGGTTGGTGTGTCAATACCATTCTCAATACTACTGTACACCATGGATAGGTACTTGTATCCTATTCATGTGGGCGTTGTGATTGCAGTGCTGTGGTGCACGCTGATCTGTGTCAGTCGAGTGTATCTCGGCATGCATAGTGTTCTGGTGAGTCACTGCGATTGTCAGATCTTTATAAAATGTATTAACTTAGATATGACAGGTTGAATATAGAAAGCATAAAAATTCATACAATATACCTAATTCATTACAAAATTCATTACAATTTCGAAAATGAAATTTTTCCCACCAGTACAATGTAGTTATATATTTTAAATACCTCTTTATTATAGTTGGAGAATTCTCGAGGCACACTAAAAATACTACTAAAAATATACCTCACTTGTTTCAAAGAACACACAACAAAAAAGAACTTATAGTTTTTGTTAATTTAATTATCATCTTATAAAACGAGCTTTAACCTAACTTTGGTTTTCATATTCCAGGATATAGCAGCTGGTCTGCTCCTCTCGACAGCACTGCTGGTAGTCCTGATCCCCGTAGTGGACCGGCTGGATGGCTTCCTTCTCACCAACATATACTCCCCACTTCTTATCATACCATTCTCCATTGCTGTGATTGTGTTCTACCCCAATGCTGATAAATGGACACCGACAAGGTACAAACTAAAACTTTTGTTCTAGATTAGAAACAGCCATGCCTGGGACAAAAAAAAAGACAGTGTCTGGAACACATGATCATGATCATGCTATATGATGCAGAAATCTATATTTCCCTCTTATGAACAACATCTTAAAAGCATAAAAAATAGTGCCTGTTTTCTAATTTTAACTAAAAATTCACACCATAAAATGAGTGACAATTCTTCAAATAATCCTAAATAATGGTTTTGTCTTCAACATTCAACAGTTTCCGAAAGACAAAACCCTAGCTGCCGTGAATGATGTTGAACTTTGCCACTTTGTATAAAAAAAACTTATCAGAAAAAGATATGACCCACTTAATTTTGAATATTACCTACAACAATTAGGTACTTGACTGGCGTGATGCCCTTGGGAGCTATTAGACAAGTGACAGATCGTTAGCGATAGTGACAGCTCAGCGCGCAGTCACGTGATCACAATAAATGAGAGCTCAATCTCAAGCTAGAAACTCACGTGCCGCGATACTTGACATCAAATGTATGCAGTTTTGGAAATTTTGGACATTAGACGCAGGTGGAGCCTTACACCGGTATTCACAAACATTCACAGTGCGCGCGGACGCACAGCATCCCAAAATCAGTAGGTTTTTGGGGAACCCTGTGCGTCCGCGCGCACTGTGAGACCTCGTAGTAATGTTTGTGAATACCGGTGTTAGTTAGCGTTATCTGTCGATTCGATTTCTATTCCATTTTTATTGAAGTCTCATAGGGCACCTATCCCACCGCGCCGCGCCGCGCCTAGGCAATGAAGCTCCTTCTCCCAAACCAAAAATCTGATGGATGGGATTTCTATTTCGTGCGTGAAAACTTTTTTTTTTGTGTATACATCAGCTGTTTATCAGGGTTATACCTATTACCTATCTACGCACATTGTAAAGATTATGTAGCTGGAATTTTGATAAGCTAAATTATGAGGAAAATTATTATTTATCTGTTTGAATTTGTCTTAGCCTAATGTGATGTAAACGTTATTTGTAGACCATTGGGTAATTAGATAGGGTGTGGAGTAGACTGGGCTGTGACGGCATAGTAGTGCATAATATCATCTTCCTGCCACATAGAGTGGGACGAGTTTAGGAATATGTGCATAGTAGTGCACTTTCTACGCTTTATTTCTCCGCATTCTGTTACAAACTCTTTAGAGTTTTAGGGATCATACCTACACCATGTGTGTCTGCCAAATTAAGCTTTATTTATAACCTGCTTAATTTGTCAGAATTTGACTTGCCCTCATTTAAACATTATGCGCATCCATATCCATGCGTATGCAAATTAGTTGTCGGCTATACCTACCACGATTTGAATGAGGTAATACATACACAGCCACAGTAATACCAGTAATACTAGCTAAGTATTATCTATTAAGTTGTATTCTGTGTACACACACGTGCATAGTTAAAGGAAAATAGCACGAACAAACTACCGACATGTACTAGCTAGGCCATTATTTTTTTTTCGCTCCGGCCGTGTTAGTCAGCCCGAGCACGATTATTTTTACGACTTTCGTAATGTTTACTAGGATGTTGCACAGTTCATATTTGCATTTAAAGTAGACGTAAACAAGAGCAATCTAATAAATTGACGACACTAATTATACTGCTGAAATATGCATCAGGCCGACAGAATTAGCAACCCATGTTTTAGGTTTACCAAGTTCGAAATGATTACAAAAAGTGGTTACACTACTGGGGGTCGGTAACCAGCTCGATCTTGCCACAATATAATAGGTAGTCTTCAAGACAGTTATTAGACTTCAAGGAATTATCTCGTTGTTTCAAAACTTTAATTAAACTTTCATATCTTTATCATCCTGAAGAATAATTTGATCGTCATAACATCAGACTATTCATCTCAGACAAAGAGCATACGAAGTGCTGCAACCCAATCCTGTTGTATTGCAGAGGCGACACCACAATGATAGTGAGCGTGTGCGCGGGCATCCTGACCGGGTCGTGGGCGAACTACCAGCTCGGCAACATGGCGGCCAGCCCTCTGGACCCGCCCTACGCCGTCATCTGGCCCTCCTGGGAGATGCTGGGCTGCACCATCCTGCGCACCACGCTCGGCTTCTGCGGGGTGCTCGCCACCCGCGCGATAGGCAAGTCGGTATCCTACGCCTTCGTCAGCGCGATCCTCGGCCAGAGGGAGAACGAACTGAGGAACTCCGAAGACAGCTTGGACAACAAGAACAAGATCATCGTCGAGCTCAGCTACAAGTACTTCACGTACGCCATGATAGGTATCAACACGACTTACGTGCTGCCGAATGTTTTTGATCTGTTGCAGATCAACAGGCCTACGTACTACACTGAGATTTAGCCGAAACTAAGATTAGACTTTCTAGTGGAAATACGATTAAAACGATCGCCAAATCATTTATTAGGTACTGTGATTAGTGTGTTCACGGGAGCAGCGTGTATTATCTAAAGATCAGTTAAGTATGTAAAATATGTACATCTTAAAATGTCACCCAAAGAGGATGTATTCCCTTTCCTACCTCTTTTTATCATATTATTTTATTTATTTACTAGCTGTCCGTCGCAGTGTTACCCGCGGTCCCTCGGGAAAACATCACTTTCCCGGGATAGAATATAGCCTTATTATTATTATAGTATTAGATATCCTAGAATGCTTCCCCTTTTTCACTCACTCTCTTGACCGGCAATCATAATCAGTCTTAAAAAAACCGCCTTAGATACGTTTTGGAAAACACTTGTGTCAATATATTATGATCTCGGTGAACATAGGCCCTGCCTTAGGCTCAAGCCACATTCAATTGGCAAGCGAAGCGACTTTTCGTTTTTATATTAATAGCAAGCCATTATAAACCTTATAACAATGGTACAAGATATAGAAACGCTTGTAGAATTAACGAGGTCTTGAAAAGCCATCTAGCGGGGCGCGCCGGCTCGAGTGGTTCATTCTACAAGCGTTTCTATATCTTGTATCATTGTTCATAAGGTTTATAATGGCTTGCTATTAAACTAATTGACGCGCGGTTGCCAATTCAATGTGGCTTGAGCCTAAAGCAATACCGTAGTCCAGCTTAAAAAGGTAAAACTCTGCACTATGTTAACACCGATATAAAATGATCCATCTTGCGTAATTATACCTTGCGTTAGTAGGTCATCGCACATTATTTAGGTATTTTCAATTTTCACAGAGTAATGCATCACAAAATATAGATTCTTAAATTCAGAAATTAGATACGTTTTAGTATCTTTTTGAGAAATGATATCATTGCACAATAACATTCCTTTCTACTTTAGTTCTACACAATTGTAGG
This sequence comes from Epirrhoe alternata, assembly GCA_963565295.1. Taxonomy (NCBI): domain Eukaryota; kingdom Metazoa; phylum Arthropoda; class Insecta; order Lepidoptera; family Geometridae; genus Epirrhoe; species Epirrhoe alternata. Next base: position 409,748 of record OY751384.1, read on the forward strand.
TACTATGCTTAAGTAGAAGATGGGCCGAAAGAATAAACTCTTTTTGTTAGGTATCTACTGTTTTTACAAATAAGTAAATAATGTTAAAATTATTATTTGTTTTTTAATTAGATGGTTATAACCAATTTGTACCTGGATTTAATTAACCAGTGTGAATTTTAATGGCTTCTTTTGTCTATACACCCCTATTTTTTGATTACCAGAAAAAAATTAAACGTGGTCTCAGTGTCTTTTACTGTAACATTTATGTAGCTAAAAAAACTAGCTTGAATGAGAGTGCGTACGCGATGGATGTCTGTAGTATTTTGTACAGTTTTCATAAAATTTTGTTAAGTTTTGGCTGACAAAAATCCTCGATAACTTCTGCACAAGCCATTATCATTTTGCATCTACTGCAACTATCCTTAATTTTATTTCTGGGAGTTGCAAAATACCGGTGTATAGGTACTTACCTACGTATGTAGGTAAGAGAACAACGATAGGTAATTTAAGTTTCATCTCGTTACAGTTCATTATTTTATTAAAAACATCCATGGCGGTCATAAACACGTGTAGAGGTGCATACAAATACTTGTTAATTTGCAATAATGTACGTACATACCCGTTTGTCATATCAATTGTCTATTCGAGGCTTGCGCAAGAGACCTGAATCATCGCGGAATGATGCGAAGGAAAACGGAAATCAAACTATTTCAATCGAACACCAGCTCGTCTATTTAGTTCCGTAATCAATGGGTGATCCTTGTGTGGGGTTTATTTTAATTGCGGTTGGGGAAAATTTGGAGAATCTAAATCCGTCCATTAATATTATCCTATCTTGGCAACAAAATACGGAAAACGAATATTACCTACCTGCGGAATGCACGGGGTATTTTTAATTAAATAAAAGTATAGGAAAAGCTCCGATGAGGCAATGGAGCAGCTGTATAAGGAGAATGGAATATTTATTTTATTTCAAAAACCCTGACCGATATTGCATAGGAATTATTTAAGGATTTTTGTATTGTTCATACAAAATTATGAGCCGGGGAAAAGTTGAAATGACCTAACAGTTTGTTTCTTCATTTTACTAAAGTTTGTTGTTGGTTTTATGTACCTAGACATAGAATTCACAAATACATCGTAAGTATTTCAGATGTTATTGATGTACTATAATTTACTTTTATAATCTTTCGGGTTGATGACCTTACCTGCAAGCCTTACCTACGATCACTTAAATCAATTTTGGACCTTATTTCTATTTGTATAATAAGCTCTATGCCTCGCATCACATAACCTACTCATCTAAGCATTCAAAAGTATACTTTAATGGTAGCTTACTAAGACATTAAATTGGTTTGAGTATCAAAACTCACGACAGCATTATTTTTTTCAACCCCTTTCCTGTAGTCTTGTAAGCTGGGATTTCCACCGCATTTTGTTATTCTTAATTGAAATTGTATGCATTTGTTATTTATTTTCTAATTTTGAAGCTTGAAATGGCACGTGTTATTTGTGGTTTAAGTATTTGTTGTACCTATATTTTGTGTGCGAAATCGTTAGCTCAATGTTGAGGAAACTGGAAAGCGAATTAATTAGCAGAAACGGCAGGGGCGCAAGGGCGTGTGTTCGATTCTTGCCAATGCATGTTTTGCAAATATTTGTTCCAGGTCTGGGTTTTGAGGTAGTCTTTGGTACGATATTTCTTTTATCGTGTTTTCGTTATTTAATTTTTATTCATGTGATGTTTCATCAAATCACAATTAACATCACATTGGATTGGGATTGGAAATTAAATTATGCACTAGAGATACTATGCGGTACAGTGAGGTTGGTGGTTAGAGCGAATTGCCGCAAGTTATTGACGTTTAGAATCACTTTTTGCATCCGCCTTAACCGTACAAGTGCCTTATTAAAATGTTTTCAAGCACCACTTTAGTCGTAGGTCTGTGGTTCGCGTTCAGAAGCCTTACTCACCATTCGAAATGGTATTATTTTCGCCATGCAGTTAAAACTATTGAATCGCGGACATTGTGGGATTTGTGGGATACCTACATGGGTAGGTATAGAGGCTCTGTTTGTGCTAGGTTTAGGTTTGATATTAAAATCAAATAATGTATAGATAAATAGTTTACAATGGACCCCGCACTAGGTCAAGTCTGTATTGCGGTAGTCATGGCCTACATCGGAATACTCCGTGAGAAAATACGAGATATTTTCATCTACTTTCAGTCAAATTCATAATAATATAAACGAGCCTACAATAACATTAAGCTAAGGTGAACTATTGCATCAACTTACGCGAGCTTGCGTAGTACGTCATCACTGTGCGACGACGTAGGCGCCTAGGTCATTGGCATAACGAGTACCTACACCTATGTAATATGCCTAGCCAAATCTAATTTTTAACACTGGGTTTAGGTTACATAAATAAATCATTTTCCTCCTCATCTTATGTCATATACCTAAACATAATTCGAGCTCGCTATAATTAATTGAAATATCGCAAGAGTTATATTTCTTAGTATCCAGAAAGGTACCTACCTACATGACCTTTCTGGATACTAAGAAATATAACGTAATTTTTGGAAGTATCGGAAAAACCTCTTAATCTGAAGGAATTATATTTGAATCATTACCATAAGCGCGGGGTTTTGCAAATTTCGTTGTTTATGAAGTGGGCTTAGTAATAGTGACGCATTATTGGGATTGCCGATGTTCTTAGTGACGTGTAAATGTAAAATACTTATGATAAATCAGGATTAAGTATATGAATCACATCGAGGACGCAAAGTCTAACATGAAATTGGTAGTCCATCCGACATGAACGATGTCAAAGATTCCTTTTCTCAATTTTATTTTTGCAATTACCAATCTGAGTAACATTTTAATAGTAGTACCCGTAGTACAAACCTAATGTACCTAAGTAATTACAATAAATATTGTATTATCAATGAACAAACAAAACAAAATCCAGGGCTTATTGAAATGCAAGATACTTTGTAGTTGATGTTCCATATGTATATTTAAAGTTAAATTATGTAGGTATTTATAATTTCATATCAATTATATGTTTTCATTTCATTTAACATAAAAGGGTTTGTGATACTTACATTTTAACTAAGATTATACTGCCATGGTATTAAATTAATTGCACAAATGTATTTGATCTTTGTTTTATTATTTACCTACGTATTCATAATATTCATTTTATGAAGATAAAACCTACAGTTCCTATATTATTATCTACCTACCTATAACTATTGTACATTATCTTAGTTTGTGTTAGTCTAAAAGCTGTTTTAGGCGCAGGCCACATCTAAATGCATGGAAATAAAGTACAAATTAGGTCACACGGTATGTCGTTGATGATAAATCAATGATAATTTAAATGAATATCCATGCATTTAGTATGACATTTGAATGGTATAGGAAGACGCCAGTTAGGTGGGCCTAGCGCCTAACGAGATCCACATGTCTAACGCAGTAAGTGGCAAGTACATTCAGCAACGAAAGTCGATTAACATTTGATGTATCACAAATCTGAATATTTCTGAAATCCGTAACATCATGACCAGAATTTGGACAAATATTTGAAGATTATGTCTTAGTCCATAATAATTTCCAGGCAATGTTTATTTTTCATTAGAAATCGAAAATAAATGGCATCCAAAAAACCAAACTGCTAATAGACTTTTGTTGCTGACTGTACCAAATTCTTCAACATTTGTGCTTGCGTGGCATCGTGTACCTAAAAGTATGGTCGTTGTGAAAATGTTTGATATCTTACTACTAAGTATCTGTATTCTGTGCTACTAATCAAACACGTGGTGGCTAACATCTTTAAATAAAACGCATTGTCACATCGAATGAGCTCAGGTAAATGTTTTACGTACTCGTATTTACACACTAGTTGACACTGGTTGACCAAAACAAATCATTGTAAGAAACTGATTCACGCGTTTTGCGTGTTTGGCTCAATGACGCAATGTCTACGTCACCAGAAACAACACCTCGGACACTGCAAAACTCACTAGCGTCACGCGTAACGTGTGTCGCTGTGAAATTACGTACGCTTATCCCCTCGTTCACACCAAGCGACAAAACATCAAAAAACGCCATCAAGATGATGCAGCTAGGAGTCTCAATTGGTGCGGGCGTAGTATCCAGTCATACCTACGTAGTAAGTATTACGGGGTATTACTGAATAATTTCTGCTACAACAGCACTGTGACGCTATGCTGCATAAACATGATGTCATAATTTATGAATTTCCTTTCCTCTAATATTCTGACGATTCTTCTCTAAGAAGTATTTTGTATCAATATGTGTGATGTGGTCGCTGAGCGACAAATCCCTATAAATAAATGAAAAAAATATTCATATCCTCGATTATTGCAATACCTTATTGTAATTGCCTACCTATTCTGTATTTGTTTAAAATAGGGTAAGAATAAAACCATAAAATGATATTATATTTCATATATTATCAAAAATACATACCTACACAACAATAACATACATCATTATTATTCGCTGTTTAACTACATCTATTTACATGTATTTATATCCATGCATTAGGTAGGTATAAACAATAAAAGTTGTAAGAATAAATATTGTCCCCATAATTTAAAATTAACTACAAAAATTATGTCATACATAACATATTATGGTGGCATAATGTCTAACCTAACCTAATATATTGCAATAAATAAAGAAATAAGAATTAAATATGATTTTATTATTAGATAAAAGAATTGGTGTCCAATTCCTTGTCATTAACATGCAACAGATAATATTAATAATGAATGCTTCCCTTTTGGCACATCTTTCTAACGCTGCAAACCGCATCGAAAATGGCATTCACTGCCTTCATTTTTTTTGCTCTTAATTTTTATACCCCATTCGTTACGCATTGTCGACTAGTCGCCGGTTTGACAGTGAACATATTTTAAGAAACGTCTATAATTTGAGTCGCCGACTAGTCGACAGTGTGTAATAGCTCTAATTCTCACACAGTCGCAAAACAACAGCTCACATGCGGCTTTCCTTTCTAAGTAGAAATAGTGACAAGCTGCTTGCGAGTGCAGCGGAGTTGACGCCAAATCTTAACTGCTGCTTTCTGACGAAAGTAGAGCAAGACTTTTACAATAGTACATAGCTACTATATTTCTGAACGTTTTCGTTCAACGAGGGCCTCTTCTACTATTGGTTTTATATTGCGTAGTCGGGATAGCAGATTTATGATTAAAGGTGTTTGAAGCTTTACTAAATGTTTAATGGTGGTCGAAGAGGCCCTAGTTGTCAATTTAGGCTCGTATTCCAAAATGTATTTTTCATTTGAAATACGGAACTAAGAATGTCTCCTAATTTGCCGTGACTTACATTACGGCCGACGTATCTGGATATTCGTGAAGTTAGCCGTTTCGATGCGCAGTAAATAATTTAGTATGACAACGCCACTGCACTAAAGGCTAACTTCACGAATCACCGTGTGATGTACGTCTGTTAACTCCAAAATGAACAAAAACCAGCATCTTTTGACAATTGTATATTAAAACATTAACATCTTACACATAAATAGAGACTAAATAAAATCTTTGTTTTCGTGCGGCAAGTCGCAAAAACTCACCGTTACAAAATTTACTACATTTAGCATTCGCGACTGCATTCAGTTCAAACATGAGTTATTGTAAAGATGGCTTAGTCTTTAACGACAAGTTTCACGCTCCGGTGTCATTATCTAAGCGCCGCAGTACATGTGAGGCCCACGGCTGAATCACGCGGCGACAATACTATAATTGAACCAATTTTAAAGTCAAAATCGTATGACACGCGCGTATGCATGGCATCTTCCAAATGTACGTTTCATACTCAATGAATACTGCGACGTGAATAAATCATCACAAAATTTACTACACAGATAAGTACAGATCCTATCATGTCGTCAGTGAATAAAGGAACAGTTCCCGAAGATTCGGCAATGTGAAAAAAATGGCTAATAACTTAATTTACATTAAAATTCACTCTGTAACCCCCGACCAAAGAGCGACGCAAATCCAGTCTGACAACAAACGATGAAACCTATCTTTCCATGGAAAAAAACTTCCATCCTCCAACAGCTGATAAGTTATGTCAGAAGTATGGCCGCTACGGTCACCGCGTATCAGTGTCGGTGAACCTGGGACATGATAACCAGCGATACTGGGCGTTGTGTCGCTTTTTGGCCGGGGGCGTCATAAAGTCATTTGTAGTGAACACCTCATGGGCCGGAGGGGGGCCCGCGTGAGGCGCGGCGGGGTCAGGAGCTGCGCGGTCAGAGCACCCGCGGGAGCCGAGGGGGCGCGCTCAGGCGACGATCTGCTGCTTTGAGTATATCTCAAAAATATTCTCGATTTCTTCATCGAACATCTGGAAAGAACGAGAACAACATAAGAAAAATTAATTCAACTGATCGATCTACCCTTCTAACAATAACCAGGTACCATGACCTACAATTCAGTTTGGGTGCTATCCAGTTTGGGTTCCTAATCTGAATCGCAAAGTTTTCGTACCGTGACAACGAAAATTGTTTTACTTGTATTATTATTTAAAGCCATGACGGAGGCCTTAAGGCGGCATAAAAACTCCGTCGCCAGAGTTGGCCACTGACTCATACGAAATTACTTTTTTATTATTATTTGCAAATATTGCAAAATGATTCAGTTTTTACGACAAGTCTAGTAACTTTTATTACCATACGTTATAGCGTAGCAGTTCAGGTTTAGGACCTAAACTGGATCGCTATAAGAGCACATAGTAGGAATCTATTTAGATTTTATAAATTGAAAAAAAAAATTGTTTACGTTTATGAGGTTCGAGATAAACTTATAAAAACAATGTACTTAACTAGTTTCTAAACAAGGTTCTGATAAAAAATAATACATTTTGTTTATCTCAATTAGTTGAAGGTTGTTATACTTAGAACAATTTTTCTAAAAACAACATTTAAAGTCAAGATTTAACTTAAAATTAACTTTTTGGTGACCTCCGTTAATTGTACAAGGGACAACGTTTAGTTTTTATGAATATACACGTCTAGTTTAGGTATAACGACGTAAATATGTCGGCGCCGCGCGGCGGCTAGGTAAACAGGAAAACATATTACTGTAGCATTTTTTATTCAGTAAATTAGGGTCACACCGTCATAGTGTACTGTTTTATTCAACCCAAAAAGCATACAAACAAAGATACTTAGATATTACTGAAAACAACGGGTTTACAAATAAATTGTACCCAGCAAGAAATGTTTAGTAAATAAATGCGGTAAGTTTTCAGCTATTTCCCAAACCTCTGTGTTTTACTGAAGGTTGTGATAATACCCATTACTGTTGATGGGGAAACCCGTCGGCCTAGGCGTTAGGAAAATACGCCGTTCTATTGTTATTTACTAGACTAGCGCTATTTGTTAAAACTGCTGTTATGACGAGTGACCCCGGCTGGGATAAGGTCATAGGTTTGTACCCCGGTAGGGCACTATCATGCAGCTTGTTGACATTGAACCGAAAGTTGATGATATAGGTACTGAGCGGATGTTTACCGCTTTTGGTTTTTTTTTACCTTGAAACGAGTGTTTTACGCTACTAAAATTTAAATTTGTACAGCCAATGACTCTTAAAGAAGAGCATGTCTAAGAAAAGGTTAGTATCTGTTGGGTAATAAAATGAAGCTTACATCTTCATCATCATCTGTATCATCGTCGCTATCTTCGTGCCTGGTGAATAGTTCGGCGACGGGCTTGGCGCGCGCGAGGCGGCGCGGCGAGCGGCCCGCGAAGTCGAGCGGCCGCGCGGCCAGGCCCGCGCTGCGCTGTAACTGAGACACCATCCGCGCGTCGCCGCGGTGCGCCGCGATGTGTAACGCCGTCCAACCGCCGAGGTTCTCCTGTTAAAACATACTACATTATAATAACATTTCGAGTTGTAACGTGTGTAAAGAAGACTAGCCAGATAGTTGTGGCGGGGAGGTGAGTATCACTGGCGCAAAGCCGGAAAAGTTATTGAAAATGCGGAGGCCCAAATTAATTATAATTAATAAAGTAGGTGGATGTGGGATTTGATACATATTTAGACGTCATATACGACATGACGGCTTCAGAAAAGAAGAATAAGGGAAAGATCAATAATCTTGAGTCAGAGTCGAGTCAGAGTCAAGACAAGGTCGATGTCTTGGAGAGAGATAAATGGAATTTAATTCGGGCCCCTCCATATACCTACACAAAGTAAAGGCATAGAAACTAAGTATCTTCGTTCAGAGCCTTTCACTGTAGTGCACGTTTATCTCTACCTATCAACAATAGGTACCAGTGTTTGCGCTATTTACAGTCGGGAAAACCAGATGCACGGCGGTATGTTTGGAGAGATTATTTGCACATTCTACCTATTTTATCGGATAATGATTAAAATAATGCAAACAATTGCATTGTAGAGTATCTGAGTGGGATTAGGTACTCAAAAATGAAATATGATAAAAAGTTTTCAGAAAAGTCCCGTACTAAATAATGATAGCGATACAGAAAACCCCGATGAAAGATAGTACTATCAGTTGATTAGTAAAGTGGAAAAAAGCCTTGAAAGTGCATTTGCGCAATCACTTATCAGCAAAGAAATTGCTGATTCCTAAAACCGTAATCCGACAATACAGTACACACACACTATGAACTACATCAATTTTAAAATAAATTACGATACTACGATAGATAAATTAAACAATGGCGACAGGGGAATATCGAAGCGGATAAGATAAGATTAATATACAAGTATTCTCAAAACAAAATGTTTGAACAGCCATTGAAAACAACAAAAAAAAAACAGATTCATTGAATCAATTGCCTGAAACCTGTATAAAAGGTCAAAATTATACTGATATCCAAGAAACTGAAAAGGAAAACTGGCTGGACTTTCCCAACAGCTGAAAAAACCCGATTGAATACAAAACAATGAATTAGGATAAATAAAAAACGCTGCCTTCGACGTCGGACAGGAAAATGTAACAAACATATGATTCTGTGAATGGTTTGTTAAAGAGATAACCTAATTATAGTGTACGTAGTCTACCGTTAAATGTACGCAAATCGAACTTTGAACTGTTAATCTATTCTCTAAAGTAAAAAAAAATGAATAAAAGACGTTAGATGTGCGGTTTCTAATACTATCGAGTCGCATAATTAATTTCTCAGATCAAAGTTATCTAAAATTTAAAATCGAGTCTAAAATAAATGTTAAACGCTCCATGTATTTTGATTCTACGTAAGATTAATCATTCTGCATGCTACGAATAATGACTCTAACAAAAAAACCGTTTTCCGTAAAAGTGCACAGAAATTCCCAATGTTTTTGACAGGGATGCAACCGTACTGGGAACATCATGAATGCGTGCGTGACACATCCAACGTTCCAAAGAAAACATACAAAATAAAACGCAATACTTGGAGTACCTGTTTATGGGATTTCCAACGCGTAATGATTGGCCTGATAAGTTAAGAATGCCTTGACTATCTAATACAATAAACTTCCAAAGAGCTGTATCTATAATATGATTAGCTTTTTTTTAAGAAGTTAATAAAACTATAACATTAATCATACCTTAACAATATAAACTGTCATTTTAATAATTACTGCCTTGCTTGTAACTGTTGTCTTGGAATAAATTTAATTATTTCCTGATGTGGCCATGCATAATAACCGCCGCGATTACTCATCTAATTGAATTGTATGTTTTAATAACCAGATCTGATAGCATTCCCTGAGGTACTCCGTAACCGTTATGCTCTAAGCGAGATAAATCTCGAACTGTGGTACGTGCAATACCGATTTTTGATTATAAAAGATTAATCTAATGTAAAAAACGGAAGTTAACTTCCTGTAAAGGTACTATGAACAACTCTAACGTGTGCACTGCAGTCAAAAGCTTTGGAAAAAGTCATAAATTAGTATACATACGTTTACTTACCATGGAGTTGATATCAGCTCCGTAAAAGAGCAGTGTCTGTAGCGCCTCCAGCGAGCCGTGGGTCGCCGCCAGGTGCACGCAGGCCTGACCTGAAACAATTTATGCGCATCTTTAATAAACTGAAAATGTCCTACAATATGAATAAAACATTGACGTGGGTTTTTTTGTATCCTAATTATTTACTGATCATAAATAACTACTTTAAACATCTCTCATACTTTTCCCATTATTATGTGAGCAGGCTAAAATAATAATTACTAATAACCTATCTCGATCCAATGCTAGAAAAAGGTTTTCCTCTTTTGTCTCCAAAGTTATTATATATATTTTTTTTTATACGATTAATGACAAATTACGAAACAATAATATCACATATGTAGGTAGTTGATAGCCAAGTGCCAACGATCTAAGATTAGAGATCGATGTTGATAGCCGACAAATAGGTAGTTACGCGACTAATGTTGGCGTAACTACAAAATTGAATAGCAAGAATTTTGTCATTTTGATGTATCGAATTTACAAAACTAGTATTTTCCAGTTCACTACCAATTTTTTCCAATAATAATTTAACCTTGATGACCGATCAAACAAGTTTTTTTTAAATATTGAAATTAATAAGCCTTAGGTATTTTTTCATTCGACAAAAAGTTTTCCTTAGTTGAAAGTGTATTTAGAAGGATATTTTTTCATTAGCATCCTACCTACATAATATTACTGTTATATTTATGGTTCAAAATTTTCCACAAGCGACACAAAATAAACCAGTTTCATACATTCAAGAAGCGTTAATGGTTTGGTAAGTACCTATGGGGAGAAAATGAGAATGATAACCTATACCTACATTTTTAAAACTATACAACAGTACCTATACTACATGTTATACAGTCTCTAGAGTTCTAGAATAGTAAGAAATAGCAGATCACTAATATCCCTTTTGTTATTATAATTACCCACATAGAATTTAAATTCCACGTGGCTTGCATGACCCAACGTACTATTGGCATTCTATAAAAAACAATCGTTGTGTCAACAACTACAACGTTTAACATGACAGGAAAATGTAAATACTTACAGACTGATTCAAAGCTGATAGCACAAGTACAGAGTTTAGATTGTAAATTTGTAATACACCTTTAGAAAAACAGATGTAAGTATAATAGAACTGAAACATATACCTTTTAAAGAAGAAACCGGTCAGTAATTGACGTCAGCACTAAGTTTTGGCTATTAATATTAGGTGGATTCTTGAAGATGACATAATTTACTGAATGAAACTTTTATAGTGACGCACGAGGAGGGCCATCAAATGATTGATGTGCGATAGTAGGAGATAGGTAATAAAGCTTGTCAATTTTTTATTCATTTTTTGAATTAAGTATGACGATATTAAATTTTTTATGAGTTTAAGTTTTGAGCCGTCTTGCGAAGAGTCTAAAACAAGTTAAAAACGAAGTACTTTTACATTCAATTGCCGCGTCTACCAGCTGAAGTTTGATAGTTGGAATATTTCCAAATTTATTTAAAACCGCGCTAAAATTAATCGCTCGATCTAAATATTTATTTACAAGCAAAGGTCGACCCAAATTTTAGAAGCGATGTGCGCCTGGGCTAGTCCTTTAGCTTAAATAATTGTCGAATGTTTAATAATAATTATGTGCTGTTGCCGTTTCTATAAATAGATATACAATTCGACGCTATGAAGATAAATATAAGCAGAGTAAACTTAGCCAAACCCACATTATGTAAGTCGAAGACTACTGGACTTTTTTGATACCTAAAAATTACTAGCACAACTACATTTAATCGTATTTCATGAATATTTAGCTTTGTTTACCAATTAATAGATTTCAACATCCAATCATAACAACAATGTCAACTAAAAAAGTCGACGTCAAGAATATTATTCATCAGCTGTACTGTAATGTAACGCATAGTAAGCACAGTCTGGCTCAGCTGACGCGAATCAAAGTAAGCGTTACTAGTCCAGTTTACGCAAGTCGATATTAAATAACATTCAGCGTACATTGATCCTTTACAAATCAAGTCTTAGATAATGGACGCAATGGAGCGAGCAGTGGACAGCGAAGCAAATTTTCATGTTCGAATGTATCTATGTCGCAGTTCTCACGTGGATTGTAACGTCATCTTTGTGTGAAGTAAAGGGGTGAGGAGGGGGGAGCAGGCGGGGCGTGATGGGGTTTTCCCAACAATGTGGCAGCGTCGGCTGCGCGCGCGCAAATCGCTGCCCTCGCCAAATATGGCGGCCAGCAGCGCAGCGCGCGGCGCCGGCTTTCGCATGTTTCGCTGTGGATTCACCATTTCCGCAATGATGCGATGACCCTTAATTTATGAACCGATGTCACTATATTTATCATACCATAAAAATAAATTGATGACTACCGGTAAACACAATTGGCTAAGTTGCGCATAATTATTCAAACCTGTTGGTTTTGATGACGTAGAGCACGTTAATCAGATTTAGAACTGTTATTACTTACTAGATTATTTCGTTGACTCTGAAATATATCCGACTTTACCGATTGGATTTAGTCAGCATCAGTTCGTTTACTTACAGTAGTTAATATTATAGTCCCTATAGGGAAAACATACTGAATAGGCATTACCTTGGAAAATACGCTAAGCTTGTTCAGAATTAAACTGTACATTCTGCATCATACAACCGCAATATGACAATTCAGAGAAGCCAATAATGTAACCTTTTCTTACAGTGGTACTCTCAGTGGTACTCCATCATGTTACTGGGTATGACCACTGGTATCAATCAATACCAGTTAGTAACATAATCGCACCAAAATCAAAGACATCAACAGTTTCATGTATAGCCTGTCAAGTATGAATGTTACGTGTGCATGTGTTGAAACGACTGCATCACCCCGAGCGAGGGTCATTGAAAGAAGCGGGTCGGTCGCTGGAAAACCCCACGTCCCATAAAAACCACTCAAGTGTTCGTTAGATATCGGTTTAACGACATCAGACAAAATAAGATAAAGCTGACCGCTGATGTGAACTAGACAGAAATAAGTAATAATTTGGGTGTCATTGATGATTCATATAAATTCATCACAAATGTTAGTAAATATAACAAGAGGTAGGTACCTAACCTAATAGCTATTGTACTGAATTGTAGTTACGTTTTTCTGAAAACATTGTGGTGAATCAAGTATGTACGTAGTACAATCAGATCATTGAAGGCAGAGACGATGCAGCAATTATAGGACTCTATAGAATAACTCTCATTCACTGCATTGGAAATTCCACAAACAAGAAAACCTTGGATTGACTTCTAGCTGACGACGTGCTTGGTACGCGACAAACATTTCCAGTCTCGACAATACTAAAATCACATCTGTGCCGGTGTCGGAACGATCGTTTGGCAAACATGACGATGACCAGGTACAAAAAAACCGGATTCAAGAATTTCCAAAAATTCCTAAATGTTTTCTTATAAATAAATGTGAGTGGGTATAATAATGAATCAGAAGCTATTATTGTACATATTAGTTTACTGCTTGTGGCACAGTTCGTGGCATTACATTCATCTGCGCACATAATGAGCTCTAGATAATGAGCTGAGCTTTGAATAACTCGAGCTACGAGTACAAATTTAGAAAGTGCGCAGTCAACGTAACATGGATACGAATGTTTGGGAATTCCGGCGTATGTAACTCGGACTTTCACACGGTGGCGCGGGTATAACCCAGCGATCACCGCGGACCATCATTGTTCCGAGCAAATTGCACTAGCAGATGTTTGCGGTTTTCGTCGGGCTTACCTAACCGTAGGTAGTCGTCATTCGTATAATTAGAGGTCTTGGATTCCTAACGGAAAATAATAAAGGTATCGTCTCTCAATAGGATTTACCAGCAGACATAGCCATTGTTTCTTTCTACATAAAAGGAGGACTTTGTATCATTTTATCTATTAACATAGAGCTACAAATATTTAAAGGCTTTATTTGCAGTCTGAATGGCACAATCTAAATTGTTTCTTTGAATTAGCAGTCGAACAAAGTCTGGGATATCCCAAACGAGTGTGTGTGCCGCGTGCGGGCGTTCTGAAGCCGCTTTCACCAACCAATCGGAACGTTGCGAGACCCAACGGTGGGAATCCCAGAGCCAACAGCCTCTAAATGGCTAAATGACCGCTACCTTAGGTGGTCTCGTTTGAAAACACGACGACCATAAAAATAAAAAAAAAAACATTAAATTAAAACTTCTCGCATTTTTTCTTAAATAAAATGAAGAAGTTTTCCAACTGTCACGGCAAGGTCATCATATCGGGAAAACCGTATGCAAATACAATCCAAAAGGCCGAGCCAAATCCGAAACAACGAACACCTAGCGCACCTTATTGGGAAAACCAGAAAAGATAAAAGCCGAAAACTAAATATCTTTATAGCGTAGTATGTCGTTTGAACAGATAGGAAATTCCAAATTTTTGTTATTAAACATCAAACTCGTTTGGGCGAGGAAACGTTGCGAGCTTTAATTTGTTCGACGAGTTTAAGATTATCTTTTTAGTTAGCTATGCTAGCGAAGACAATTCTCAGTCGGCATTGAGCGTAATAGAGACCTTGAAGAGTGCCGACGTCAGCGGCAGGCACGGTGCGTTCACACGTAAACAATGTCTAATGCCTTTGTTTAGCATAGTAAACTGGTCCTAGTTGAACGTATCCTTAGCCTCTTCAATGGTATCCTAGAGAATCTCCGTATTTTTTATAACGTTCGATGGCACGTGAAGCCGTCGCGTCGTCATCTAGTTAGGGCACTTTGTATCCGCATTGATATCACGAACAATCGAAGCTAATCATTATAGTTGTTGATTGAGCTGAGGCCGATCATTCATTTATAGTTTTTCTCAACATACGTCAGTTTAAAAGTTTTCGATTAAAATAAGCTTTGTGATAAGTAATAGCGTTAGTGTACTCGAGGTTATCTGAGGGCCATGTATCAGAACAGCGAACACACTAGCCCACACGGTTATTAACTCGTAAACTTTAGCAGGTTTCTAATATAAAACGTACCTAAGCTGTTTAAAACTTTGCTACTTCTAACGATTAACGATCTGCTACGATTATATTAACTATTTACAACTAAGAATCTATTTTAGCACTTATTAACATAAATGATCTTTGAACTAATTCGTATTGAAGATCATAACTATGACATTATGTTTACGCATAGCGGAACATTTTCGAAATACTGTCGCGTTACGCAGTTAAACTGTTTTAATTCTGGGAAAAACCCTTTGGTCCGCGGGTTTTTCTATTCACTGATTAAATTTCAATAAAACAGCAAACTAAACTAAAACAAAATGAGGCTAATATTTTCGAATCCGAACATAACGCAGTTAAATTTTTAGAGAGGAGTTCTACTGGGATGAATCCTGGGCCACTTTTGTTCACATGCAGTATGTTTAAATACATATTCATAAAACACTTCCTTATTACAATACAGGTAAGATGAAAATGGGCAAAGTAAATGTCAAATCTCTGAGGTCATCAGGATGATGTCAGTGGACCCATAAAACTTATATGGTTTTTATAGGAACAACAACTAAACATTGTCAAGATGTAACGATAGGTGCTAATATAATGATGTAGTTTGGACTTGTCTTGCCTTTGACCTGATTGCAGCTTTTTAATCCAGATGAGGTCTCTTCTTATTCACTTAAACTGGCTTTAACCATGTCTGAAATTTATTGACTAGATCTTGGTCAACGTCTGTGTGTGTGTGTTTAAAAAATATATCTATCTAACAACACAAGAAACTTACCATTGTAATTTTTTTGATTGAGTACTGTTGAACTTTTTCTTGGTTGATCTTGGACTGGAATGAGCAGGGCTTGCATGCACTCAATGTTGGCCAGCGCTGTCGCTTTGTGAAGGGGAGTGTCTCCTCTCCGGTCCCGAATCCCAATGTCTGCCCCGGCGAGCACCAGCATGCGAGTGATGACGGGATCCTTGCCCATGACGGCGAGATGCAGCGGTGTCTGACCGTAGTCATTGCACACATTTAAAAGTGCTTTGTTTGGGCAAATACGGATCAATGTGGTGACTGGTTTTCTATAGCCCTGGACAGCTGCTATATGTAATTGCCTGAAAGAGAAGTTCTGATTAGGAAATAACATTGGATACAAGCAGTTAGTTTGAAGTACTTATTAGAAGTGAGCGGGTCGACTGGGTCAGTGATTGTTACATAAACATTACTATACTCTGTACCAAGTAGAATGAGATTTGTATGAAGTCAAGAAAGATTTATTTAGCATGGAACAGTTTGATTTCACAGTACATTATTCTAGTTTTAATTTTCTAAGTTTTTTGTAATCATTATGTTATGATGACCCACAAACTGTTTTTAATGTTTCGATCCAAACTTAGTTCGGTTTTGATGCAAGTGGGTAACTTGAATTATATGTAGATGCCTCATGAAGTTCTTAAATGCTGAAAATCATCATGCATATGCCACATACTGGTATGAGAACTACTTTTAAATTTTCGTTGAGTTTGTGTTTTAAGGTAAGTTCAGACCAAGCTTAACTTATTTTGTAAAATATCAGCAAGTAACAACTACATACAAACCATGACCTTAAAAAATTCCATGTTATTACAACGGTAACCTAAAAACAAACTGCATCGGTTTTCCCGATCCTGCTTGCTAATGGGCTTTGTATGTAGTATACTTGGTACGTTGTTATTGGTTCCTAGGCTCCTACGTCAAGGTTAGGCAGTGTAAATTGTGCATCCAGTTTTTGTTTATATATTACAGCCGGTTTCTGGAACGCTTTTCGAATTGACAAACCGATTAAACTTGGATTACTTGGTCTTGGTCTTAAACTTGGCTCATTGGTTGAATGACACTGATGTGACAGATTTGACCGATTAGTTAATTTTGAAGATGAATTTCATTCCAGAAACCAGCTGTTAGCAGTTCAGTCTTGTTACATACTGAGCCGACGCCATGTTTTCTTTTGCATCTGTTAAAAAGTTAGACCAGAATGTTGTTTTACATGTGGAATAGTCTAATAGACATGAAACAGAATTGAATATAATGAATAGGGACTCTTACCCTATTAATCATATTCAATTCTATTTATCAAGGACATAAAGTAGTTTTTTCATCATTCATGTCAAAAAAAAATCACATTCTTATCCAGCCATCTGTGCTAAGCCTGTCTATTATAAATATAGGGGTTAGTAGACACAAGGAATATCTAGCAAATACATACGTGTCTCCATCATCATCCTGCTGGAACAGCACATCGAGAGGCAGATCTGTTGCTTGAGGCCGCAATATTGTGTGTTCTATCTTGACATCCTCTGTTGGATGGTCCAGATTCATTTCATCCAGCATAAAACAAATGTCATCGGACACTATTCCACTTTCCACCTTTTCAACACTAGATACTTTCTTTTCATCACTTTTCGGTGGTTCATCCAACACACCTTCGGGCCTGAAGTCTCCACCCTCTGAATCCTCTTCGAAATCAACTCCAACTCCAGACTGGAATCCATCCTCGTCAAAATCTACTACACCTCCGGACTGGAATCCAGAGTCCACATTCAAATCCTCTGTATTCTTCACATCGGTCATTTTGTTTCCACTCATAGTAACGACCTTGAAATTAGAACACTTGTATAAAAAACTAAACAAATTCACTAAAACACTGCAAGGATATCACTATGATCGCGTTAACATGTTATTTGAACTATAAATATCCACCGTATAAACGACTGTTCAACAGTGGAATCGCGTGCGTAATGAATTCACAAATGACGAGAAGTAAGTATATGTAGCGAGCGACGCGTCGATAGCAAATCAACCTACTGCTATACTCAGAGCGACGACGCGACCATCCAGCCAGTTGTACGATAATAGAATTTTGTTCTTTGATTGATACCTAATCTACCTACCAAGGTTCGCAGAGCAGCAGCAGAGCAGTTTACTCGCAGTCTCGGCTTGAACTTGAAGCTAGACAGGTCAAGCAAGTAAAAAAAAGTTGATCGTTTTACAATATTTGTAAATAAAATAATAACTATGACTGTTTTTTGTTTGTATTTTAAGGATTAGATTTTAGTAAATAATAAATTCACGTCTGGCTGCGGCTGGGTCAAGGAGTATTTTAATAGGGCTGGGTAGTGACTAGCTAGACTAGTGAGTGTGTGGGGTGGGCTGTGTACCAAAAAGGTTCAATGCTAAATCCATGGGTGGGCTATTATTTATCTCTATCTTTCAATCAAGCAAATCTATACTAGCGATACTAGCGAAGGGTGATCCGTAAGACTGTTTTGTCTTACGGCACAGACGCACTAGGGATACTGCGTCTTATGTACTTTGCATGCTGTGGTGTCCTATTATAATTAGGGAAACACATAGACTTATGATACTTATCCTTATATAATCAAGATTTGTGATTTCTTTGTTGGATACCCTAAAATAAATAAATAAATAGCTACAAAGTTTTTGTCTGAGATTTAGGATCCAAGCTCTTGTGGGCTTTGGGAAAGTTCACATCACATAAAATTCTATGGGGAAGTTAGACTACTCCTTGAGAGTATTCGTTTTTCTCTTGATTGTTTACTTAGCAATTTCTTTTCAATTCAATACACTATCTCTACCGGTTTTTCGTCTTGATTGTTTGCCGATTAATTTCTTTTCAATTCAATACATTATCTACGCAATCAAGAGGCAAGGCAAGACTGAAATTATTTTCATACACTTCACCCGTAAAGATCTAGGCATTTTTTTGTCTGCGCAGTGAACGCTTTTTCATTCAAAAATTATAAAATTGTGTTCTGCGCAGACAAACAGCTAACTTCAAGAATGCCTATATCCGTTGGGCGAAGTATACCCAGTGAAATTAAAATTGGTTACAATAAAAATCGTATATCATGCTGATCTTGCCCATCCCTATCCTCTGAGTGGCAGTAACTTTCTTTGAATGTCGTCAAGTCATTGTCAAATCAAATCTGAACTATCATTGTCAATGTCGAACAAGCAAGAGCTAGGTATGTCAATGTCAGTCATGTCAAAACAAAATTGTTTTTTGTTTGGTTTCGTTTCGGCAGTTTCGGTTTGCGTTTGTTTGTTTTGTTTCTCTTATTTTCGGTCACAGACAGAACTCCTTGTGGTTTCTTTCTGTGTTGGGTTCGATACGAATTTGATGCAAATTAAAGCAACATTTGAAAGTCCATGAAAGTCCTCCCTGGACTGACTGGACTGGATCTTCCCTCCCACTCCACAGCCCGATGAACTTGAATGATCTATCGATCGATTAATTTATAATTTGCTGCCTCATCCCAATGTTCGCTGAAAAAGTTATAGAGTTGCTAAAGGAAGCTGAACGAAACCCAGACACAGTAGACCAATTTAATGTTAGTTCTTGCAACTTTCCAAAATGGACATACCTACTGTAGATCTTACTACCAGTGGAGCCTTACAAAGATAAACCTACCAGTTCTATTCTAATAGAAGTAACACTCTATTTCAGGATGAAAAGATACGACAAATTCTGGAAGAAATGCAACTTCTTTTCAAAATGAACATGAATGATGCGTAAGTGAACCTGTTAATTTATTAATAAATAGAACTCATAAGAGAAACTGAAGGACACATGAGTATGGTAAACATTCTCAGATCAAGTCTCTCAAGATCCTTGATATCGAGTAAGGTACACTTCGCTCAACGGATCTCTGTATTTGTTACGTTAGCTGTTTGTCTGCGCAGTGAACGCTTTTTCATACAAAATTGTGTTGGCAAATGGCTAACTTCACGAATGTGTAGATCTGTTGGGCAAAGTGTAGTCAGATACAGTACTTATAAATATAAAAAACACATTTCAGAACTGCAACAACTGACAACAAATCCCTGTGGACTACAGTTCAAGTGCGGCATTCAGCACTAGAGAGGAACAAACGGTGCCTCCTCGCCTACCTGTACAGCCGCATGATAAAGACTAAAACCCTGCGCTGGGAATTTGGCTCCGTCTTGCCTCCTGATGTTAGAGAGCTCCTCTCCGACGATGAGTACAACTGGTTCTCAAAGTATTCCACCGACCTGGCTTTATACATGAGATCTATAGGTCAAGATATTGGTTATAGTGGAATTGACTTAACAGAGAACTTAAAGCCACCCAAGTCATTGTACATAGAAGTTTTGTGCATGATAGATTATGGAAAACTCGAGTTGGAAGATGGTGATGTGATTATGTTGAAGAAAAACAGCAGACATTTTCTTCCAACCTCTGAGTGCCAAACTCTTATAAGACAAGGTGTATTGAAGCAGATTGTATAGCATTTCTGGTTATTATAATATTTATTAAGCATAATAATGCCTTGTTGATCTTGTATCCTGTCCTACTAAGCATTGCTTATGACTTGCATAGAGTATGTTAAAACGAAACAAAACCAAGCTAAATGATTCAGTTATTTCGTTACAGATTCAGGGCAACAAACAGGCTTTGGTTTAATCAATCTGCCGGTGAAAGGTGAAACGGTGAAAAGGTGAAAGAAAACATCGTGAGGAAACCAGTTAGTATACTAACTGGTTTCCTCACGATGTTTTCTTTCACCGTTTAGAGCATGTGTTAAAGTGCATATACATTTGACGGAACGCAAAATCCATTTTTGCACGGCCGGGTTCTTCATTTCTTCACAATCTACTAATTTCTCGTTTCTCGTGCACGAGATATCTCACGTCGCGCACGCTAGCCGGGCAGGTAGTATAGTATCTCTTGTCTGTCATTGTCTCCAATGGGAATAAACTCTAATAGTTTAATAAACTCATGTAATAACTTAGATCTCTCATCTCCTATCGTAATTCTGTACCTACACATTCAGATTTAATTCCGGGATGCATTACAGGATAAAGCCCCTTACAGGCTACGCTCTAACAATGATGCCTATAAAGTTTACGGTCGGCGCGTAGCTCGTAAATCGCTTAGCTTGCTGTGGAACACTCGGCCTTGGATCTGTCGTAAATATCCCAACGTACAAAATGTGCTTTTGATGAGCATTTGATTTGAACTACAAAAAGTCCGGAGCATAAATACGAAAGTACCTTTGCTATTGCGTAAAGGTACAGTCTACAACAAAATTTTAATTGTTTTAACATTTTGATCTCCCATTCTCTGTCCATTGTCACATGTATGTCCATTTCTACTTATAAAAATAAATTTTACCTACTTAAACAGAATAAGCATTTTTTTTGTAAATTCACGGGAAAAGTCGGGAAGTATTCCTGAGGCAACGCGGGTAACACCGCGGGTACAGCTAGTATAGATTAAAAATAAATTGG
Organism: Epirrhoe alternata; assembly: GCA_963565295.1. Taxonomy (NCBI): domain Eukaryota; kingdom Metazoa; phylum Arthropoda; class Insecta; order Lepidoptera; family Geometridae; genus Epirrhoe; species Epirrhoe alternata. The sequence continues at coordinate 431,032 of OY751384.1, forward strand.
GTTTCCGACTCGATGACAAGACGCCTTCCAGACGAAAATAAACATTTGGGATTACCATTGGAATTTTACGGGTAAACTCGGAAAAATTGAAGGTTCCCACTTAGGGATAAAAGGTAAAATTTATTGAGTAACATTTTTTTAGGTAGGTAGGACATGACACGCCTACCACCACTACCGCGTGTAAAAATTGCAGAATAAGCAAAATCTACCAGAAAAAGCTTATCGCTCTGACAATCCCTGCCGCAGACTACCCAACAGTTGTAGGACGCTCAATGTACGGAACAACGCTGCACAAATGGGTTTTTGATTCATAACGACCAGCGATGGTGTGCGTAATTTCTCATGCCATAAAATTTTGACAACTTTACACATTGATTCAACGTTGCGTCTTTATTGCTTTTGATCGCAAATTCACAATGCGTTGCTGGGCGGATTTACGAGCTTTTACGAACCTACCTACAATCCACTGCAATTACCTGGATACTTCAAGTACCTAGTACCGCGTAAAAACACAGTAGGTAAGTATGGTAGGTTCGGTAACGTTGCATTATTTTATTTTCCTTGACATGGTCTAAAAGTTATAGTAGGTGTTGTACCTACAAAAAAACCCAATGGTCATTTGCATTAGGTTTGTTTAGTACCTACCTACCGGCTTAATTAATTAGTGGGTAGGAAAGTATTATCCCAGATAATTATAATACTTAGTATTATTTACCCAAATTGGGGAAACAAGAATTCCCGAAACACTTGGGAATTTTAATTTAAAGAATCCTTTGAAAAATGAATCACATTAATGCTTCATTTGGCACTAGGGTTTAGATAAGTACGTAGGTACCATGCGTCTCGGAAAAATGAGTGTCAGAATGGCTGGTGTACCAGAGCGAATCGAGTCGTGTTTGGTGTCAAAAAAATGTACCAAAATTGTACTATTTAGTACCTCTGATTAAAAAATTTGTACCTCTCTGAAACCAAAGTTATAGCGATTTCAAAGGTACACCAGCCATATTGACGTCAAAGTGGCTGGTGTACCTCTGATATTTTAATAATTAGCCATTACACATAAAATATAATTACACCAAAAAAATGTACCTAAATTGTACCTCCATTTAAAATAAACCCACACTTATTCGGTTGGATAGTTACTGAGTTATTAGACATTATTTTATTTATCGACTATTATTCTACCGATTTTAGAGGGTTAGCGCTTTTCTTTGGCCATCGAAACATGGTTGGGTAACACTGTCATGCACAATCCATAGAGTTACTTTGATTTTTTTTAAAGATTGCTTATAAACATAAAATAATGCAAAAAAAACACTGTTTATGCAGACTTAAACTAATGAATACTGAATCGACAGGCTATTGCGCCTTTTAAAGTGGGTAACACTGTAAATCGAAGATGCAATGAAAGGACAATGGGCTAAAATGTATGGAAGCTGGTACCCGCTCCAATAGCAATAATTTTTATATGACTGGAATGGTATACCCGTGGTGGCTACCCGCATCACACTTTATTATGAAAGTGCATTTACGAAGCTAGTTGCTAACAATAACTATGTGAAGTGTCTTGAAAAAGATTGACAAGAATCTTGTTCATAATCGACCTCTGAGTGTAAGTAGTAAGTACCTCATAAATAGTTACTTAACTAGCTTCTTTTTTTTCAGTAATAAACTTAATAAATAACGACCTAGACGAAAAACTACAGTCCGACCAGAAAGAGTATAAATTAATTTTCAAGGAACTAAAATTTACTTTAAGCTGGCAACTCTTTATGAAAGGCCAGTGTGGCCGCTGTAGTGAATTTATCGCCAGATTCAGCTTTTCTGTGCAAAATTAAATAAAGCACGTATTTTTATGATAAAGTGTATCGTCATGCTTAGATTACCTGCTTTTGCTTTATATGTATTTAAAAATCATGCTTAATTTAAAGAATCAAGCATTCAGAAGGTTTTGTTGACTTATTAATATACAATTTATAACCACCTAAAGTTAAATCAAAAAAATATTAGTATTTATTTATATAGGTAGGTATGATGTGATTTATTACAAAATCAGACATGTAAAAATAATTTCTTGAAATCTTATTTAAATATACGTTGGACTAACCAGAATAATTTTCCGCTAGCGGAAACACTGCAACTTTGTTTTGAGTCGTATTTTGTAGTGCAATCCTATAATTTTGATACTTTACTTATGTTTTGTAGCAGGAAAATCTGAAAGCACGGTTAGGAGGATTGTTAGTGCAGGCAAAAAAAAATAGTGGAAAATTTGGTACTCCCGCCAAGCACAGAAAAGGTCGACCTGCGAAAGTGCTGGATGACTTTGATATCAGTGCTATCAGGCAAAAAATTCATCATTTTTATTCAGTTAAGAAAGAAGTTCCTACATTGTCGAAATTGCTAGCTGTTTTAAAAGAAGATATTAATTATGACGGAGGACTGCAATGTGTTATAAATATATTTAAAGATATCAAGTATCAAAGCGGTCTGCCATACTATATGGTGATACCATATAAACGATAGTGGCGCCCTCATTTATTTTCTACTCTTTCTGATCGGACTGTAACTCTATGGATTGCATGACAGTGGTAATTCGACCATGTTTCGATGGGCAAAGAAAAGCACTAACCTTCTAAAATCGGTAGAATAATAGTCGATAAATAAAATAATGTCTAATATCTCAGTAACTATCCAACCGAATAAGTGTGGGTTTATTTTAAATGGAGGTACAATTTAGGTACATTTTTTTGGTGTAATTATATTTTACTAGCTGCGCCCCGCGGTTTCACCCGCGTAAGTCCCGTTCCCGCGGGAATATCGGGATAAAAAGTAGCCTATGTGTTAATCCAGGGTATCACCTATCTACATACCAAATTTCAACCAAATCGGTCCAGCCGTTTTTGCGTGAAAGAGTAACAAACATCCATACATCCATACATCCATACTTACAAACTTTCGCCTTTATAATATTTATAGGATAGGATGTGTAATGGCTAATTATTAAAATATCAGAGGTACACCAGCCACTTTGACGTCAATATGGCTGGTGTACCTTTGAAATCGCTATAACTTTGGTTTCAGAGAGGTACAAATTTTTTAATCAGAGGTACTAAATAGTACAATTTTGGTACATTTTTTTGATACCAAACACGACTCGATTCGCTCTGGTACACCAGCCATTCTGACACTCATTCGGAAAACTAATGAATGTAGGATAGGTAGTACTAATAGCGTAGCGCAGGTCGTAGCCAAGCGTAGTAGGGGAGACCGGGGTAGGGCGAGGTATGGACAGGATATAAAAAGTGCCATGTGCGTGTCTCCTAGGTACGCGTAGGTAAACGTTAATAGAAAGCTTATGTACCTACTCAATAATTTCAGAAAAATATGAATTTTAATATTTGCTTATCAATAATGGTAGGTGGTACTCTTAATTTGGGAACGTAAAACGGGTTTTTTAAAAACTTAGAAAATTAATTTACTGTAAAAATAAAACTAATTGATTACGTGCAACCGATTTGAGGTTGATTTTAATAATGAATCTGATACATGAGCAGGATGCAGCCGGGCGATACAGAACGGCTGCATTGGCACTTTTGACAACAATTATTGTTCTCAAATCTATTAAGATTTCTTAGAAGTTACATAGCTGATGCATCAAAACTTACCTATAGGTACTTATTACTTAGCCTAAGATGGAATGCAGGGTGGTATCCTTATCTAGGTACTATGCGAGATACTTAGATACTCTGACATTTAATAAAAATTGTGTGCTCACATTGACGTTCTCTACCACGTCTCTACTAATATCACCCAGGACTTGAATGTCACACTTTAAAAGCCTGCAATGTACTTACCTACATAGCAATATTCCGAATAACCGGGTGAGGGAGGGCAGTAAATTGTAGAATTTGTCGATATACGCTGTGTTCAATGTTCATGTTTATCCCAGCTCGGCACAGACTAGGAATAACCCCTGCGGCAGGGACCGCCCGACACTCCCCGGAAAAAATATTGGATAAACTTCACTGAAACGGTTCTTGCAGTTATTTATCTTATGAGTAGGTAGGTACCTACCACGGATTTCTTTTCGTCTGTGGTACCTACAATGTTCCTACTACTTAGGTTCCTATCCTACCAGGTCCTACCAGGTGTCTTATTAAATTTTAGAGAATACGTTTGAGAGTAGGTTGGTACCTACGTGGTACTGCTGTACTGCATGACGTTGCAACGAACTTTCCTGCTTTCTAGAAAATTTAAGAGCATGGGAAACACTCTTACTCAACGCTTCGGAGTAATCTACACAATTTTAACCTTCCTTTGGTCACGCTTACTACAAGTTTCTGGGTTTTGCCTTCATCTGTGGTAGGTATCGCTGACTACCTACAATGGAAGTTCAGTTATTGCCCAAAAAAAGTTAGACGCCACTCATCACATCACTCACTTGGCTTTTAAAATCTGTTAGGTTTACCGGTTTACCCATTGGTAGATCAATCAGACTTGGATCACTGGCAAAAACAAAAGGCAAACCCTAATAGACCCTTAAAATGACCCACATGGCTTTCTGTAATACTTTACCTACTTACGTACATACATAAATACCTACAATATTCAGGCCATGAACGCAATCTCAATTTATTCTATTCAATTCTAATCTCTGTAGGCACAAGCGAGTTAGGTAGGTAATTGTTAATTTACCTACTGCTCACTATCGGGTTTGGTATTTTACTATTTTGATCATTGTGCGATGATTTCAAGGCAGTACATTCTGGTACTTACAGCTGATCGGCAAACCGCAGTGTCACGCCTCGCCGCGCGCCGATCTATCGGAATTTGGAAAGGGGCCAAATACGATCTAAGGCTTCTTGGAAATAAATATCTATGATATATCGCGGGGTTTATTGATTTTTAGATGACTGTACAAAATAACTAGGAATTACCAAGAATAGTGAAGATTAAACGGATGATAAACGCTAGGAAAATACTCGAATGATAGGCACTGTCCGCTATAACAGGGGCCGTATTCGGCCCCTGTTATAGCGGACTCAATTTTTCGGTTTGTAATATTTGGTATTAAGTTGGGAACGTGTTTTACCGTTTGAAAATTTGGCCCTTCAAGTCAGAAATCGTGGTGGGAAGCATCCGAATATTCATAAAACTAATGAAAAAAGGAACGAAAATCAAATACTACCTACGGCACGATAGGTTCGTGGTAGTTAGTAGGTAAAACCATACCTACGATCTGGGGTAAAACTAACTGTGAGCACCGCTGTTAGTAAACAATTGCCACCTAGTTGAAAGAATCGAAATTATCCGAACATCTTAAACTTTCAGTAGTCAAAAATTTTAAAGTTTAGATATCGCTACGCAGTAGTATTTCGGGAAAGAAAGTGGAAATCCCAGCATAAAGTCGGTCATTCGAAATTACCCTGTTGTCAGGTTGTGGTCGCGCGGTGAGGAAAAAAAATACATAAAACTTTTGAGGTTTGCTTGACCAAGTTAAGTACCAAGTAGGTAGGTTACATAGGCAGACCATGGCAACTTGAAAGTCCCATGTGTGCATTTTTTTTCGATCAACAAGCTACACAGCGCGTGGTGTGCAACTATCGACGTTGATAGAGTGCCACTGCTGGCTCGTCAGAATGGCGCGTGTTTTGGCGGGAAAAACCGCAGCACCGAATGTCAATGCCATGGCAACCTTTTCCATTTTGCACGGAGTGAAGAGCACTTGAGAAATTCAAATATTAAATAACAGATTGGACCGGAAAATTGTGCATGGTTGTGAATGGAGTGAAAAGAAATAACCTATTCCTAAAAAAAAATTAAAGTATCGCAATTATTTGCAATAGAGTTCAACCCACCCCATACTACCCTTTGGGTAACTTCCTAGTAGGTAGGTACCTAGGTCTAGGAAACAACTAGTTAGTTTTTCCTCTGCTTTTCTTTCGCTAATGCCTAAACCTAGTTTTGCTTTTGGAAAATTACTTGGGACTATACTTTTTTTTTTCTGCAAACTTTACTTTTATTCTTAGTGATCATTCTGTGACCACGCTACGGGAAACATGCACCATGCAAGCCACCATCGAAAGAGTCATCCATCCATCAAGACTCCGAGGCACTGGCCAGCATGTGATTACCTCCAGAATTAATTCCGGTGCAGTTCCGTGGTGATTGATGCGAGTGGAGTGGGTCGCTCATTCGTCGCATCCATTACACCGACTATTTGGTAATCGATGTGTCAGGGGTGCCAACATAGTATTTTATTCACTCTTTCCTACCGCACTAAACATTTATTTAGGTACGTGTACTTCGTTGGCGACTGTTAGCCAATTTAGAAAAAAAAAGTTTTCAAAACCTTAGTATTTTTTTGGACGAATCGGTGATCAAATGGGCGCAGTTTTTGAAATGTATTTTCTAATCTTTGATTTTAGCTTTACTTCAAGTTATTAAACTTGGCTTGTCAATCTGATATCGACCTCGTTAGAAATAAAATTATCATTTCATTTCAATATTCTGAAAATATTCAAGAGTTACATAGATACGATGAGCGTTTACACGTGAAAAATTGCCGTGCGGTACCTACAATATCGCATGGGTATCGTGTAAATACACCTTTAGTTAGTTAGGAGGTAGGAAGGGTAGGTTAGGTAGGACCTACCTCGCTATTAAATTCAATTCAAAACGTTTATTCAAATAAGTTAAGTAAACCTTAGTAAAAAAGATAGTGCAGTCTTCGGGGCACATCCCTAGATGCATTCGATTGGGACCAGGAGCTCGGATGATGGATGAATGCTCATTGCGGACCTGAATGATGCTGAATGGACTCGCTTCTGGCGGCTCCGGTCACCTTTACTTTATTCAGATGTTCACTCACATCCATCGAATACCTACAGCATTTTATTTAGTTTAAGTTTGATAATTATGTTGAACTAAGTGTATGGATTTGATCGACCAAAGCGAGCTATTCAGTAAAATGGTAGAGTACAAGTACAGGGTGGTTCAAAGTAACTACTAATTATTATTATATTTTATCTGTGGTGACGTCAGAAGAAAAAATTAGTTATTCAGATCCAGGGATATCTATAGGGAAATAAACCATGTAGGATGTTCCCCGTAGTTTGCGAGTTACCTATTACTAGGGACTAGGCAATAGGACCTAATCTAAATATTTTTTTTATTCAACTAATAAAAAAAAAGTAAAAATATATATTTCAAGCAAAACATATTTTTACTTTTTTAATAAGAAAAAGTTTGTTAAAATTAAGTCAATATTTAGATGGGTAGGTTAGGTACCTACCGCAACAAATAAAATCACCAGTGATCCCCCGATTCCTACCTACCTAGATAGAGGATAAAATTATTTGTACAACAGAAGATAAAATAAGGTCAACATAAACGTTTCAGAATAATATGTACCTACCCACATTCATTATTCTTATTCTTACGATGTTATCAATAAAATGTGGGAACTGGGAATAGGTACCTACCTACAGCATTTTTTGAGATGGGGAAAAAACATCAGCAGCAGGGGTAGAGTCAAATACAATCCACGTGTTGCACATGCATGAAGCTTATTTTGCCTCTTGCAGGCCCTGCTATATGTAAACTTCTTGCTAACTATAATACCTTTTATAAATACCTATAGTATAGGTAAATAATCAAAGGTAGAGTAGGCATTTTGTCCTATTTTCCCTGAACCCAGTCATTCATTGATAACCGTAGAATGGAACGCAGTTCAACGATTCTCTGCATGCATACAATAGTAAGTACACATACCTACCTCAATAGTGCCGAAAGGCACCCGAAACTGCGCTTTGTTAGTCTACCTGTACTGTACAGTGCTGCAAATTTGCAGTTGCGGCGATAAAGACAAACACCTTTCCTCATAACGATTAAGCATTTGCAAAATACACGTGGTTTGTTGCGTGGTCTATAACCAAACTGGGCTCGCTATAATTAGCGAGCCCAGTTTGGTTATTTTGGGCGTAGGAAACCATTTTCCATAACTAATGAGTATTCTGTTTTGAGAAAGAAAGAAAGAAAAAGCATTTATTCAAACCACCACTACATTATACTTACCTACAAGTGAAATACATACCTTTGCAGCTTTTACTGTTACCAAAATACGAGCACCGAACGATTTGTAGAGAAGATACCTAATAATATTATAATGTTATTACTAGCATGTACTAGGTACCTGTGTTATCAAAGAAATAAGAAATAATTTTGCTCTTGAGACAATTTTCTCCTATTTGAGTCATGGATCAAGACATTCAAGTAGGTATGTAGGTATAGTCAACTGCAACAAAAAAAAAACTAATTTTTCATAAAGTTGTCAGAACTGCTCTCGCATTTCTTGCGTCTCAGCCGAGCTTTTGCCCCACACCATCGTCATCGAGGTCGTCAGGAATATTCTTTGATCATCAAGCAAGGTTCGTCGCACTGTACCTATCGGCAATGCTTTCATAAAAACAGTGTCAGAACCTGCCTACTTTTTGTTTCCTGTCAGATTTTCCTCGCCATATATTTCAACTTGCATTCTGTGAACTTGGTTTTATGTTAGACCAATAGTTATTTCTCCTACCTATATTTGCTCAGAATTTTGGTACTTACAAATTAGTTTATCTACCTTCTTCTCACTGGGTTTTACATAACTTTTCATGATAATATGGGAATGCAATTTTAAGCTATATAACACAATTGAATAATGAATAATAATTATTTACAAAACTATTACTTATCCCTCTAGGTTATAGATCTAATTTTTCATGATTACATATAGGTACCTAAGTATGATAATAAGCTACCACAATTATTTACAAAATTATTATCTCGCTAGACTTTTATGAACTTTCTCGATACCGGTCATTGGTTAAATTATGACGTCTATCCCCGATTCGATTTCCACCAACATCGCCACCACTGCGGATGGAGTAGGAACACCTTGTGTGCCTGCATTGTAGCTCTGCATTGTATTCTGTGATTGTAGTTCCTACTTCTTGACTGAGATAGTCTTACGAAACTAAACGCACTGTTTCAGTTTTTTCGAGTAGTCTTGTTACACCCTGTAGGTACATATAAATCTGTAAATAAAAAAAAAACAGTTGCCCCACCGCGAGAAGCGACACGCACTTTTTTCTTGTCTCGTTGATATTGGCCAATAGAATGTAGCAGCTATTTCAACTAAGTATTATTTTTCATAAAATTCAAGCGCAGTTTATTCTGAGGGCGAAAAAATAACATTTTGACCCCGGAAAATAAAGCGGTCATCCGCCGAAGCGGTGTAACATTTTTTTGTAAAGAGATGTCAGGTCCAGTTCCTACAGATACGGACCTAGTTCACTTAAAGGTAAAAAAGTAGTATTTTTAACTAATTACCAAGGACTAGTCGAAATCCAACGAGCATCGTGGATCAGCTTATCGTGTGGGTAAAATAAATAAAAATTTTTTTTTATCAACTTCAAATAGTAGGTAGAGGTAGGTCACGACACTTGAATGACTACTGCGTGTGCATTCTGCTGATAATAACTTAGCTCAGAGGGTTTATCGATATTTGCTGAACCACAAAAAATTACCTACCTATATATTTTATCGTTTGTTGTATCGTGAATTACCTACATGACAAGACAGCATGTAGCCATCCGACTTGCTGTTCGTAGGTATGTACACTGATAAATACTACAGTTTGTGTGCGCTGAAAGAATTTAAAAACGCGATGGGACCGCGAACCGCTCCGACCCAGGGTCTCAACCCCAAATGGTTCAAATATGACTACTTTTGAGCTCTATGCATAGAGTTCAATGCCTAAATCGTCGAGAAAGAAAACGAAATATGACTGATGTATCTAAGGTGCGATGGATTTTTTATTTATTTATCAACAAATTAAACTTATTTATTTATATTTCGTACAGCTATTCTATAGTTAGTATTCTTATAGGCGGCGATGGGCTTGCAACCTATCACGTATGGAATACGAATTTCTGCAAGATGTGGGCATGCATCAAATATGTATTTGTACATGCCTCTGACTACCCTCTTAGACATCTTCAAAGGATCTGGAATATAAAGATCTGATAGAATGTCTACCGCGCCTTGAGGATACAGTCGTGACCCTGTTTTTTTTTTCTATTACATTAGTGATCTTAGAAGCATTATTTTGAAAAATACGAGATCTAATCATAGATCTCTATGTTCTATGGATCTACCTAATAGATGGTTTAAGTCTTTTTGAATAAACCCCTATGTTTATGGGGGTAAGTCAATAGTCATACATTATCTGTTTATTTATTGCCTATTATGAAGATTTATTTTGAAGATGTTCCATGGCAGTTACAGGTGTCCAAAAGCCATCTGCCACAGTTTTTTTCATAAGTTTGTCAGTGTAGCTATAATTATTCCAAATGCGCCACTGTCACGAAGCATGGCTGCTCAATCGGCCGGGGATTTCTTATTTTGCAGGCGACATCATATTTCAGCAGGTTACGTCCCCTCCGCCGGCCACGGATGGTTTATGTGCCAGCGATCTCTATTAGCTTGGAAGGATTTATGTTACCTATGGAGCATGGTGGAGATTATCACGGTAATCTAAAATCTAAACTAAGTAATAGCATTTGGCGGCCTCAGGCACCCCCAGAGCAGGCAAAGGAAATGGTATAATTATATTTTTTTTTTAAAGGAAATGGTAGTAAGCTGGGTGGCCCCTATCAGTGATCATCGTTATCAATATTATCAACACTAAAATCATGTTAAATATCCCGTTAATAATGTAGACTTATAGTGTTGTATACTGTCGATTTCTTATATGTATTATCTTCTAGTTATCAATCAGAACACTTGGAAAGGATGTGTAAAACTCTACAAAAAGATTTGAACTGTGTCACCATCTAGTATTTACCTATGATAGAACTGGGTAAGTGCAAATTGAACTTGCAGGTAAGTATGGAGTGGAGGTTCCGTAAACTTCTCCGAAGAAGAAGAGAACATAAAGATTATCTACTTACCTCAATTGGAGTGTACCTTCTACCAACACACTGTTCGATTGGCTCCCCATTGGATAGGTAAATGAGGTAGGTTCCATGTAGAGTTTACCAACTCTTAGGTACCTACTCCAAAATAACATATACCTACTTAGGTACTCGTATACATCTGTTTCGTTCATTGACATTTTCGTGCTTGACCTTTATTAGGTCATAGTCCTCTAGAAGAACGAACGTGTTATCTTGACCGCTCACTTCTTGTGCTGAGTTCAAAACTTTGTTGCTGCTGTAAAATCTGTGGTTGAGACAAAAAACCGGAGTGAAGACGTCATAACATCAATTATTAACTTGTCGATTTTAGATTTTTGCGGTTAGATGGGTACTTACATATTTTTGTATGGAGATTTATAAGTAGTTTACTTACCTAACCACGTAAGAAAAATGAGGGACATGTTTCGGATTAGGGTTAAGAGACTAGGAAGCTGTGAATGTGACAGAAACAGGATCACGACTGGATCAAGTATGAATCTGTATCAAGGCACAAGACTCTTTCCTTGAAGATGTCAAAGGGTATTGTCAGAGACCTATGTTACCTATGTTACGCCCAAATTCATATTTGGAAAGCTTATTGAAAAGTACCTAAATTGCAATATCCTACCCGACATAAAATTCATAGCAAAACTAAATAAAATTGAGTCAAGGATGAATATTATTTATTCTGCAGGGTCTGAGGCGCTGAGGTGCTTCGCCCAGATTTTTCAATAAGATTTCCATTCATATTCAAATAGACTGTAATGGTGTAGTGACCCTTTCGGCAATGCCCGTCCCAGCGCAAACAAACGTTACGAATGAATATTGAAATTCTGAGATTTTTTTTTGTGTTTATTTTATCTGAACTGAAATTACCTTTACCTTTTAATTTCTGGGAATAAAAACCCATTTTTTTTTACCTTTTCGACCACCCATTGAGTTAAGACCTGGTAATAATTAACCTCCATAACGTTCCACTAAACATTCTCAAAAAAAAACCATAAAAATAATGAAAGCTCTTAAAATAACAAGAATCCCGGAATCAAGGGGTATTTTCGGATACCCACGCTGCAAGGAAGTCTATGTCTGTTTATGTGTAGGCGTGGAAAAACTAATTGCTGTAGGTACATAGATCTCTATGTAAACATTGAGTTTTATGTTGCTGTAGTAGGTACGATTGTTGGTAGGTACATAATAAACATAATAGACATGCCGCAATATATTTACAAATTGCATAGTGGGATTTTCCGGAGTTTCAATTGGTCACAACCACGTGGTCGCGCGCGGGAAAATAAACGGAAATTCCAAAACTAATGTTTATACCTACAAATTACTCAACAAATTACTGCTTTTGGCATTGAGCAAGAGTGGAGCTCTGTCTATCATCTTAGCTTACACATAAGAAGTAGGTAGGTATCTAGATTCGAGGGATTCGGGCCTTTTTGACTAAGCTATTTCGTCTACTGCTGGGCAAAGCTCTGCCCCATATCTCTCCTTCGAGATCTCCAACCACTCTTTTCTTATTCTTTACCCTGAAAAATAAAAAGCAGGTACTCATCTCAAAGTCTTTTATGTCCAACAAAGTATTAAAATCCTACCGTCTGCATAGGCTATTAGCTATAAGTTAAAGATGCTGAATGCAGTTTCAACCTCAGACACCGATGGTCTCACCCAAAGGATTCCAGCAGACGTTTAACGAAGCGTAAAATGCGCTTAAAATCCCCCGCAGACCATCGCGAAGTATCATAGCTGGTCTTGTACAACTCTATAAAGATAGAGCCGGACGTACTCAGGGACTTTAAATGAAAATAAATGAAACATCCCATACTAAAAATACCCACGGTCACATGGTTCAGAAAACCTACTTTGTATTTGGCGCTAGATGAAGCTGTGGTTGCCTCTGATTGCCTGCCCTGCATCCTTAGATGTCATTAGAGGATCTTGAAGTCAGTAATAGGTAAGTACTTCTCCTGCTTTGTTTACTTATTATATGTTATGTGATCCCCCATTTAAACACAAATTTTATGTCACTGTTGAAGGCCTAGAAATGTGTCAGGAAGCAACCTTCGCCATTACTCAATTGGACGTTGTTATGTTACTGAAATCGGCCTTATTCACAGGAAAGACATTAGTCAATACGTGTCCTTGTGTGCTTACTACCAACAACCTGGACAGCTGTGTTGGAACGAGATATGAAGGCATGCAACGTTTCCCATGATGACGTCATGGATAGGGCGAAGTGGAGGAAGAGTGTTAAGATGGCTGACCCCACCACCATGTGGAATAAATAGTCGGGAAGAGAGAGAGTGTGCTGACTACCTAAGCTTCGGGTTTTTTATACCTACTATTCTCGGGTTTACCATTTTAGTAGGATGTTGCCCCTCCTGCATCCGCTCCTGCTGCCGTCTATCCACCTGGATCGTCTCTTTAAAGTTTAACACGGGAAAAAAGTTTGATTAGCCGGTTTTATCTGCGAGGTCAGTCCCGGGGGCCGCCATTTAACAGAGTGCCCGCATTTATTGGCGGCGCACGTCTCGGCGGGCGCGGGACACCGCGCGAGAGTGTAGCGGGCAGCCTAAACACATTGATACTTACACAAAATTTTTAAGACAAAAATAATGTTCTGCTTAAGAATTTAAATCCTTGCAACGGACTGGGTGGAAGCGGCGCAAGACAGAGACCGATGGCGTTCTATTGTGTTGGAGGCCAGGAGCCTTTATGAGCTCATAAAGCGATCCAGTTTAGGTCCCAAACTGAACTGCTTCGCAAGAACGTACCATGACGTATGAAAATAAAAGTTATTTGTAATAAAACTTACTAGACTTGTCGTAAAAACTTAATCGTTCTGCAATATACGAGTAATACTTAAGTACATACAAGTAAAACAATTTTGAACTAGAGCTCACTGTCAAAAAGTCACGTTGTCACGGTACGAAAACCTAAAATGGATAGCACCCAAACTGAATTGTAGGTCCGCACCATGACCTACAATTCCGTTTGGGTACTATCCTGGTGCCGTCACCAGGACCCACTTTAGGGTCGATGCGCCAGGATAGTAAGTAAGTAAGTTAAGACCGCTGGGATTAGGTCTATAGTCTTCTATAGTCTTTCTTTGGTGCATTTGACAACTCGAACTTCGTAAAAAACTCATTTGGTGGACGACACTAATGATGAACGAGGAAAGAAAATTAGAAATACTTTCGATTCTCTCGGGAAAAACCCCAGTCGATAACATTCGTGAGATAGGTCCAAAGGCGATCGAAGTTCAAAGAATATGATGATAAGTATTTTGAAATACCTAGTACCTACCTACTGCTTACAATAACAAGCTTGACAAGGCTCGATGAAGATGAGGGAGGCCTTTGTAAACAGTAGGCAGATTGTTTCAGACTGCTGCTGTTGATAATGAAGCGATTGTTTTAAGCGCTATTTTAGTTCAAAAAGCGATACCTCAACTGAAAACGTGACCACGGTGCGGTGGCTGTAATGCCATCTGAAACGTCAAGGTAAATAAATAAGTTATAGATACTAGGTTACTTACGCGAGTAAGTCCCGCATACTTACTCGTATAATTTAAATAACTAAGGTACCAAAAAAGTGAAACGCGCCCAACAGCAGCGTGTGCTTTTGAACTTGCCATGGCTTGGCATGTGTTGGGGATAAATGAATCGGAATGAATCAGATAAAAGTTTCAGACGTAAAAACCACCACTCATAACGAGTACTATCTTATCCTCTTCCGCGAAGTTTGATTCATCAAATTCGCTAAAAACGCCCACCTACGACTCATCACTCCAAAAATTTAGCTCAAAGTCGACCAAGATTTACCTACAGCCCGAAGCTCCGTAAATAATACTTATTCATAGATTTTCTACATATATTTAGCCTACTCCATTTCATATACCTCGCTACCGAAATAACGGCTCTCTGTTTCGGGGTGCACCGCAGCAAGGGGCAAAAAATTTTTTATCTGTCATTTTTTGACTTACACAAAAACCTATTGATTTATTATGTTTTTGATAACTACTAAGTACACTACTGTATTCGATGTCTTTGTATTAATCAAACACAGACTTTGCACCTACATAATAATTATGGTGTTCATACTTTTTTTATAAACCCACTTGTTACTAATAGTGTTTGCTATACATAAGTATAGACATAACGTATATTTGATCTAAGTGCAGTTGTTCTAAATATTATTGGCTATAATTGTTGTATTAGTTCGAACACTTATTTACTATAGGTCCATATTCTATAAAGTTTTTTTGTTATAACTGTATCATATAATATACTTTAATATTGCTATATTGTGCAGTTTATATAATTATTATAAATATAACTAAAATATGACATAAACTTGCTCTAAATAGGAACTTTCTATAAATTTAGTGTTGCCATAACAGGATAACAGACCTGTAGAATAGGTTGCGAGGAGCGTAGCGACGAGCATGGTTTCAATAGTGACCAAACCATGCACGAGCCGAGCGAAGCGTGCCGCGGTAGCGGCCGGCGAGTGCCAGAACCGACTTGTCCCTATTATAACCTTATCGTTATACGTAGAAAAAATAAAACAAACGTAGGTATGCATGCAAAATTAATAGAATTATTTTGTTTAGATCTAAAGGTAGTCCTTAATACTATTCTAAATAAAGGTTTGAAGCAATCGCTCATAAAATTTCACCTGGTTGTTATTGGTCTAAGGCGCTATTCATGGTATAGATAGGTACAGTTTACTTATTGAATATTATTATAGCAAAATACTATTAGTAATATTGCAATTAGATGTGATAAACTTTATAACACATTAAATGTATTGCTAATGGTCGTTATAATAAAAACAATTATGTATTTTACGATTAGAGAATATAGTACAGTTATATAAATCACAAATTAGTAAAAGTGGTTTTATAACAAAACTAGTGTATAAGAATTGAACCGTTATATCTATAATCGGTTATAGCTGCTGAAGTTATAGCAAACGCAATTAGTAAAAGTGGGTTTATGGAAAAACATAGCGCACCAATAATTATGTTATTGTACAAGAACGTTGTGTTTAGTAAGACATTTCAAACCTAATATTGGCTTAGAAACACTGCTAACTAAATATTGTTAGCTTCTGAGAAATAAATAAATATCTATCTATCTATTTCGAAATCTCTACCTAATTATTTTTTTATTCTGAATTCAATCTAGCATTTGCATGATTTTGCATAGAGCTGCGTGTGCGTGCGTTCTAGGCACTGGCAGTGTTAAACAGAATCAGAATTTGTGTCCTCTTCAGCTCATAGCTTGGGTCGTATCCCGCGACTCGCGGCCGGCATACAAATTCATCTGGCGGCTGTGTTTGTTGCTAACGTTGTTCTCCTGATACCTATAAATTGCGGCGGTCGGCCGGTATCGCTGGTGATGGATGAACGGCCCAATCAGCTTCGTAAAGAATTGCTGATTACCTTCTGACCTGCCCTGTCGTAGGCTAGTTACAGGGTATTCACAGTTAATGAGTATTTTTATTTAGATAATTTATTTATACATTTAGTAAGCCTCAAGTTTCCCACTGCAGGGCTTACCTCCTTCCAAGCCTTCTGGTCAGTATTTTTAGATACCTATTCCAAAATTTCAAAACTTACGAGAGTTTACCAGACAATATATGTACCTACCTAAGTACCTAATAGTAGCATATTGGGAATTACTAACATAAAACACGTCATTTCATAAACAAATCGATGATTAGGTACTTACCTCATTCAGCCATGGCCTAGTGGGACTGTATCAATCAACCGTTCGTCTGAAGTTCGGGCTGGAAATCGAGTTAGTGTGACAAATGCGACTACCTAGCATTGTTTTGTAAAATCCTTGCCTATGCGTAATAACTAAGGAAACCCACTACACAACCGGACCTCGGTTGCGTAGCGGCTGACTGTTGTATTGAGAAGAAAGTAGAGCAAGTCTGATTATCGCGGGGACAAAATGATACCTTCGGGAGATATTTGTTTTGAACTTAGTGGTATGGTAGGTGTAGTAAGGACTCGTAGTTTCTGACACCCACGACACTGGAGATGGTAGTGTGGAGTCACTATGTAACTATTGGGAGTTAGTAATTAATAGCTCGTACCTCACGTATTGAACTAAGTATTACAGCAAGAACACCCCGTTAGGTTAAGATAAGATAAGATAAAGTTTATTGTGACAGAAACAGGTATAGCGGTACAATGGTTTCACTAAAACAATATTGGTGTATTTACAAGTTTCATGATAGGTCTGTACCCTGGTTAAACCTCTGTTCTCCAGACCAAGCCTGTATAGTAGGGTCACAGGCGTCACAGCGATTCAAGCAAGGTGCAGTCAAAGTTGGCTAGTTGGATGAACAGGATGGTTTCATGAGTACATCGTCCATAATAATTTGGAATCCATAATAGGAACCGAACTTTTTAAATCCATGCCATTTTCAACGGTCTTTAACCAGCTTCATCGTTATTATGAACATAAAGTTGAAGTACCTGCCTACCTAAATAAGGTTAAGCGTCGCCAGCTAATGAAGTAGTGATTGACCATTAAATGTTATGGTGTCTTTAGTTGCGACGAAATGAGAGTACCTAAGGTACCTATGAGAGTTGAGAGGCGAATTCAAAGGCTCGTTTTCAAAACTATCGTAAGTAAAGTACTACACACAAGTACTTAAAACTCTGGGTAATGCCCATCTTCAAAACATCCAAAACAACTTAAAAGATCAGTGTTGTATAGTCAATGACTATTATAATGGACGCTATAGCTTATGTAGTAGGTAGGTTTTGTGCTAAACTGGAGATATACCTACATATTTACTGTATTATTAAAAAAAAACTACCAGTAAAGACATTCTTATTCATAAAAGATCTTATGAGCTCCAACACCTCATCATTACACGAGATACACGATTAGATTTACACGAGAACAGGATGGAATGATTTGAAGAGGATTTAAATAACTTTTCCAATAAATAAAGGACATTACAATAGGTACATATTACCTACCGAATGTTTAAAAATAATTGGGCCATGGAGGGTCGACTCCCATGCGCCTAGCCGAAACAAAACTACGGCAAAAATGTTGTTTCGTTCGGATCCGACATGTTTTGTTTAGCTTAGCACTCCCCCAGGGCCGAATAATTGGACATCCAATTAGGCTTTGGGGAACTCACGTTATGTCGTGTCTTTCTTGTTTACCTAACTTTGTAGGTGCTTTACTGAACGATAAGAGTCTTTGTGTCCTTGAGACTCAATTGTTTGAATAAGAAATGAAGCAATCATTGTTATGTAGAGCGAACAAATTGGTTAATTATACTTGCTATTGGCAATTACGGATTTGTCAAAGTTAACTTAGGTACCAGTACAATAGATCTTGTATCGTGTCGTGTTTGTTGCCCTGATTCTTCACGGTATTGGTCGTGAAAGAACAGGAGTAAAATTAGTTCTAAGACTATTCGAAGTGATCCCAGCGGTCCTACTGAATAAATAAGTAAGTAAGTAAGTAATGCTGGACATTTCACACAGCATCATCTAGCCCCAAACTAAGCAAAGCTTGTACTATGGGAACCAGATAACTGATATACTACTTATATACTTTTTGTTTGTAAATACATACATATTATACATAGAAACACCCAGACCCGAGATAAATATTTGCAAATCATACAAACATTTATCCCGCGGCGGGGATCGAACCCGCAACCTTCTGCGTCCCAAGCGAGCTTTCAGCCACTGCGCCACAGAGGTCGTCAATGCTTTTTGACTTTGACTTTGTATTATTGCTTTTTTCGGTTGAATTCAATATAAGAAAATTCAGTCAAATACAATCCCTCTTGGCGGAATATCACGAAAGTTCAAATTACGAATATATTATTGAATTCCCACATCGGAAGCTGGAAAAAAAAACTTTTTTCATCATGCGATCACATCAGCGAAGGTGAAATGGAATCACTCAGTAAATTGGCCTAAATGGGCTCTTTTTCACGCCAATATTCAATTGATGACGGCCGTGTTCGAGCGCTTTCCATTTTTTGCAAGTACATTTAGGGTGCGTTTCTACTAAGGCAGAGCTGAGCAAAGCAGTTGACCAATCATAATGCTAAAACAGAGCTTTCGAGATTTTGATTTATCTGCTTGAGCTTTGTGATTGGTCACTTCATGCTCAGCTCTGCTTCAGTGGAAAAGCACCCTTAGTCTGACACGGCGTATGATTGTGTTCATGATGCTCGAAATGAGGCGCATGTAAATGAGAATTCATATCACGCTAAAATATCTCATTCATGGAGAAAAAACTCATTTGATACTCTCACTACTCACTATTAATTCCAATTTTGCAGTTCCTTTTAACTGAAATACCATTACCTAATAGGTACCATTTCCGGAAAAGATTCCTATTGAGTTTTCTATTATATCCCAACTATTTCATCATTATCTCGGATGTAGGTAGTTAGGTATTCTATTCTATGCACTCTGAAAAACTATTTCGTGGCATTTAGAATGACCATGATACCTGCATTTATCATTTCTCAGAGATTTTGGAGATTTTCTGAAAGTTTCAAATTACCTATCCTAACTTACCAAATGTGGAGAAGTGCTAAATGTATTTGGACATGCCTCTATATAACCCCTTGGATAACTTGTTTTAATGATCTTTACTGACTTGTATACATCCGAAATAATATGTATCGTGACTTTTAAATTAGTAACTTTAATTGTACTTTATAAAAGTAGGTAACTTTGGTATTTGTGGTTATGCACAAACATAATATCAATATATAAACCTATGCAGGTACCATTAGTAATGCATCAGGCCACAAGGATTGCGAAAAGCTTCCACTTTAAAAATTGCGGTATTATAATGCAGAAAACGTTGGAAATTTTCATGCAAATTCATGCGAGCCGGAACTTCAGGCTGCATCACAGCTGAACTATCAGGTAACAAATTAACTATTTATCTAGAGTCGCCTGGTTGAAATGAAAAATAATTATTTGATATACTTACATAAACCTCGATTTCATCGTAATTTAGTTTGAAATAAGAAAATTGTTCGGTTACTCTAGGTGTCGTAAAAAGGTAACGAAAGAAACAGTATCAAAAAGAGCAAGGAGACACCACATGTTTCCATTTGCTGAGTTGCTAGGATAGGATTTCCTCGGGGCACCAGGTCAGACAACCTTCTCGTGTGCCCAAAGCTGCTTGTCCCTTACGGATCCGGGGAGGAACCGGGGGGAACAGCAGTTGAAGGGCCGGTGTGCCCTGTTAAGTCCGACAATAAGCCGGAATCTATTGTCGGATAACCAATGGTCTGACGGGAGGTAGCTTCTCCGCGCGTCCCTCTGACTCGCAGATGGCGCAGTGGATGAAGCTAGGACGAGCTGGTAGGCTCGTAGGCGGCAGAACACCGAAGAGGTGGAAGGCGGTGGTACCTCCAAGATTCGCTCTGGAGAGCGCGTGGTACGCGATATCACCGCCTTCGCTACTCTTGCCCGGCATCAAGGGATGTGGGTGCCTTGGCGACTCGGTCGGATACACACTGACTGACTTGCCTTGGCACCAGTCCCTTGTATGGTCTGGATGAGGAGGCCGCGGAGTGGGTTCGGAGCGAGGCCGAACCCACTCGGGATGGAAGGCGGGAACGCACCGCCTGCCCCGCGAGGGGGCGAGTGGTATCCCCTGCCCAACAGGGGACTTTTCGGGTCCGCGGGTGGTTGAAGTGGGGACTTCGACTGTCCACGATGCGGACCCCGGGAGGGCGGCGGCGCTCTGTGGCGAGCGCCGCCGTAAGCACCGCGAGGGTGCCGGGCGTGGCTGTGGATGCCATTCCCGGGACAGTGCTTAGGCAAAATGCGAGAGGGGCACCGCTGTGTTCCATAGGAGATCGCGGAGCCCCTTGACATGCATGGAGGCAGGCCACGCGTCAGTTTTTAGTCGGTGAGAGTCCGACATAACCCTTCCGCTGTCCCCACGGCGGTCGGGTATCCATAATGGATTTTCTGACGTTATAAAAAAAAAAAAAAAAAAAAAAAAAAAAGGATAGGATTTCCTCGCGTTCATCTGTTAAAGGTAGTTTGAGCAGTTCAAAAAGTTTGAACAGTTTTATTCCAACAGTCCTTAGCTTGAATGATTACCGAAAAGAAAGTTATCGGCTCGTAATACTAGTAGTCATTGGTCGCAAAAGAATAGGATCATCTAACTTTTATGACAATTTTATTGTTATCAAACTGATCTTCTTGAATTATTTGCTAGTTGATTTATTTTTAAGAAATCAAAGGTTAAAAATGGTTTAAAAGCCAGGTCAAAAGTACCCTAAACCGACGAGCATGTATGAATAATGTAATGAGAGTTAGTGAGGCGAAAGTTGTGTGTCAGGATCGTAGCGAGTGGAGATCCGTGGTCTCTGCCTACCCCTTTGGGAAAGAGGCGTGATTTTATGTATGTATGTAAAGGTTAAAAATAGCCCAATAAAGTTGCATGCTGTCTGTTTGTGGAAAACAAAGGAGAGATATTGTATCGGGATTATCGCGAGCCATGTGCCGGTGCCAAGAACAAAGGCTGTCTGCGGTAAGGAAACCTCCTACCTACGTTTAAGCAACGACGCAGTTGGTGGGTTTTAATCGAAGAATATCGGAAAACTTAGCTTAAAGCTTGAATTACTCCGTTCAATTATGAAGGATTCAAAGGAAATTGTGAATCGCTTTCAAAAGAACTTTGTACGGTTGAAAATAATTTGATAAATACGTAAGGAGGTACTTAGAATCGTGAATGAGCAAAATAGATGAAAATATGTACGACTTAAAAGTGAATAAAACATTTTCGTTAAAAAAAGCTATACTTAAGTGTCATATACGAGCACGAATGCGAATCGCAACTCCCTCACATCCCAATTTAAAAAGTTGCATAAAAACTTTTGAACTAATTTGAGCTCTGCTACCACGCCGCAGGCTTCAAATTACCACAAATGATGTACGAACTCGTCTTTGAGCTTATGAATTTGATATTACCAAACCGAAATTGTATCAAAACTCACCACAAGGCTCGAGCCCGACCCATCCTGTTATCTCTCCACCACGGAAACTCGATTCACACTTAACCGAATCACCCCTCTTTCCCCTTCCCTTTACTTCAAAGCCAGATCTTTGGATGAATTCACGTGGGTGCGGCTTACATTCTAATGGAACCAGGTCTTGCAAGAGGAGTGGTCTTACAGCCTGTCCATGCTTATAGGAAGGCCGAATGGATCTGTATTGACTTTGACAGATCCATCCAACTCCTTTCACAACAGTGCCTGATCAGACAGATTAGACGTTTACTCTCGATCTTTCTCTGAAAATGCCTCGGGATAGGCTGGTCTGTCTCATAACAAGTTAAGAGTAACCATAAAGTAGGTAATTATTTGATGATGATCAAGATTATTATGCCTACCTTTACTTTTTATAAGATGGACCGAAGTGGGATTGGGCGGGCCACGTGATCCGAATGCATGGCCAATGGCCTAAGATCGTGACGTAGTGGGTGCCTGACGATGGGTGGCGACGCCGAGACAGGCCTCGAATACGCTGGCGTGACGATCTCGATGCATTCCGAGCTGAGTGGTGGGACGATGCTGGCGACCGCAAGTCTTGGAAAATGATGGGGAGACCTTTGCCCAGCAGTGGGACAGCATAGGTTAGGAAAAAAAAGGTCATGATTTTCATCTCCAATCCATGAAAATGTACAAACATGCCTCCATCTTTGACATTACAGTGTTCATACCGGTCAACAGGACGCAACTGCTTTCAACATAAACACGGTCTTTGGCAAGCTCTCCTTGAATGAGATTGTCTTCAATACATTGAAATGTATGCACATGCTTAAGTAATAGAATGTAAACTATACAGCGACACCAGCAGTGCAATTGCTGGGATGACGCTGCGGTCAACTGGAACTCTTACTAATGGAATTAAAAGGGACATTTGAAATGAAACACAGGGTGTAAAGTAAACGAACTCGATAACTTAGAAAACTTTAGTCTTTGCTGTCCAAATGTGGTAGTTTTTTGACTTGGTATTCGAAAGCCTATTACTAAGTAATCTAATCAGCCCATTGGATCTCACAGCTGGACAAAAGCCTCTCTTTAGAAGTTTTTCTAAATTATTACCCAAAGTTTTGTGTTCGCAGTCTCATAGCATCATGATCTGAACATACTGTTTCCGACGGAAATTCTTAATACAAACAGTAATGTGTGTTGCCATTAATTACCAGATATTCAACACAGTACAACCAACAGTAATTAACAAGCTGAGTAATTGTCGAAGTTCAATTAGCGCTAAAGAGTTCCAGACGCTCCACTATCAACTTACCTTCAAGTTACTGACTGCGTCACTTCCGTGACTACGTTAATACTCCTGAAGGGGATGGATCTAGGAAACGGCATAAAGTAGGGCTCCTAATTTTATCAATTGGTGATAAAGTGGCTCTTGTATTAAAATTAGCAGTTAAAATATCCAGCTGCTAGATTTAGAAACTTGTGTGATCTTTTCTGGCAGCAATAAAGTTTTCGAAATGAAAACTTCTTTAGGCGCGTTGGGCACTTTGAGATGGATAAAAAACTTTGGATTCGCGCGGACCTGTTACGACACTGGCTTATTACATAACTTGAAATCAATTGTCATCCCAATGGCAATTGAAGTCTTGTCAATTGAAGAATGGCAATCTCGTAGTAATGGCTAATGAGTTATACGTGTTTCTATAGGCTTTTGTACAACTACTTTGCACACTGCAGTCTCGAATTCAATCAAGGGCTTTTTACAAATTGTTAGATTAGATGATGTCATAATGAAAACAGCAGGTTGTAAACAGACTTCCGCAAGGGTGTGCAAGATGACCCAATTGTCAGCCCTCAGCTACGGCTCTGCGTTGAAAGCCGTACTCAAAAAGTATATTACCTCGGGGAAAGTTGGTGGCACTTCGTAGAACGGAACTTGAAGAATTTAGCCATTGAAGCGCACTACCGGCTGGGTACTTCTAGATGTGTCTAGCCACTGACCATTTATCAAAACGTGTTTTACAGTTGGATGCTAAAAGGCTTGTTTCACAAAATTGAAGCAGACTTTAGTAACTTAACGCTACCAGAAGATGGTTTACACCTATGGGTGTCTTTAGCTGTCTCAGCATTTTTTCGGTCCAATAATCCATACTACCATACTAATATTATAATGTCAAAGTAACTCTTGTCTGTCTGTTTGTTACCTTTTCACGCCCAAACCACTGAACAGATTAGGCTGAAAATTTGGCATGGATAATGGTTGTATCCCAGGGAAGGACATATGCTACTTTTTATCCCGAGAATTTTAGGAGGGATCGCGGGGGAGCGCAGTAGGTGTGCTATAAAAGGACTTTCTAAGTCAATAGTACTTTCACACATTTCGATGAGCCTAACTTTGTTCGATTGTCTCGTTAATACAGCTTAGCTATTTAGATTTAATGGATCATCGAGAAGAAAAGAACAAAGTTCGCCCCAGAACCGTGTTTGTTTCCCTGATACTTTCAACAAAGAACAGGAGTAGAACCAACTAGCCTTAAGTCGATTCCACTTATTCCCAGTGGTCTGACTTTGTCCCGAGATTGTATTATTTGAGTTACTTTTTAAACTTCACTAAAGCTCCGTACCGAAAATGACCTACTGTCATGACACTTTTTGAGGGTAGTTATCAATTCTTAACCGTGAAAGGAAATGACGTGCGTTGAATGGAAATTTCCAAGTGGGTCGTGATTGATTGGCTTTGGTTTTCCGGACTCCTCATTTATTGGGTAAAATATGAGCTATTGCAGCTATTTTACGTTACAGCTCTATCAGAACTGTCGTTAGTGGTTGTGATATTGCTAGAAAAAATAGAAGCATCGAATAGGGAGAATTTCTCCTAGGTTTTAGTCTCTCAATTTTAAAACTACGGGGCGAAATTCTACGAAAACACCCCTTTGTATTTCCTTATTCTTTTTAATTAATGTATCAGCTGACAGGTCCTGTTTCTGAATATTCTAGTTCTCTAAAATATTCTGTCAAACTCTTTGATTCAAGATCCGTAGGTATCTCTCGTGTTTGTTGTCCTGATTCCTCAAGGTATTCATCGCGATAAAACAGGAGAAATTCATGTCGTTTCTAAGGCGTGTGCAGGTTAAAGTGCTCTTGAGTGATGTTATCTAAGGACAGAGCCAGAGGCACGTCCAAATACATGCTCATATTTTGCAGATGTGAGCCCCCTCGCAGACTACAGACTTTCTATCGGCCGATAGTTGAGACAGAATATACTTAGGCTCGTAATGAGTATGAAGAAGTATAGCCCGTCTCAACTATCAGCCGATAGAAAGTCTGCAGTCTGCGAGGGGGCTAAACCTAACGCTGCGTATTAGATTTCTTACTGACAGAATTACCAACCTACAACTTGTTTAAAACTGATTAAGATCGTTAGTTACTATTGAGTTTCAGGTTTGATCTAGTAGGTGTTAGTCTTAGCTTAGCAATTAGATCGGAACTCAGTGATAGGTAGCAAACCACAGTAAACTCCTAAGTATCTTGGCGACGCTGGCGAACTTTGCAGACGCGTGTTAGTTCCAAAGCCTTTCTAACAAACTAGGACAAATTAGGAGCAATTAGAGTAAGCCGTACTCACGCTAAAGGCAAAACATTAACAAGGAACGTTTTCTCGCTAAACAGTTTTCGCCGAAACTGGCAATAGTGGAAAACGCTATAGCAAAATACCAATGAGGACGGGGTAGGCGTGTATTAAGGGTTCTGCGTGTAGCTCTTAAGCTAGCGATTAATTGCCGGGATTTTAGGGCTCGTAACACTCAATCATTGATCTCAATTCATTCAAAGTTTAAAGTTCAGCATAAGTTTTGGAACAAACTTAAACTGATCTCCGTGGAAACTCTTTTTATTTCGCTACATTGCTCTAGGTATTCAGGACATGTTATGCGGGTGTATTTGAGTTTTAGTCTTAGATAGCCTTTTGCTTTTAACTGTAAGCTTTCTATCATATACATACATACATACATACATAAAGTCACGCCTCTTTCCCAAAGGGGTAGGCAGAGACCACGGATCTCCAGTCGCTACGATCCTGACACACAACTTTTGCCTCACTCACTTTCATTACATTCTTCATACATGCTCGTCGGTTTAGTTCTATCATATCTGTATAAATAAATAAATAATCAATTGAGTCAGTAGGTACGGTTTGGCCACTCAATCGCCGGAGCTTGCGCAAGCGTATACGGCTTTATCAACACTACTACTCATCGCGGTCTATATAAATCTACTCGCTACACTCATAGATTCGCTATGCTCTTCGGCTCGCGACGTCTATGGCCCGACTACTTAAGCTCCGTTCTCTATCAGACAGGATATCGGGTTGCCGTAATTCTCCCGCCGATGGCGATGTCTCGATTACCTACATCTTCACTTTTCCCCACAACTAATGTAGTTCGTTTGTGGAATAACGTCAGATTTTTCGAGGAGAGGTGATCTATCATTGTCACCGTTGGTTGGCCATGAACGCTGTCGCACGGGTAATGTTTTTATAACGCGTGAAAATGCGAGGTTATGTGAAAATACCGTTTCATCGAAATAGGAATCAATTTCGCAAAAGAGGTCGGGCCGTCTCCGAGAATTGAAAGGAATCCTACAAAGTGTTTTGATCGTGTGACCTTCATGGATTTTCTCTCTGTGCCTGAACTTACAATGATATTCCAAAATATATTATAGTAGGTTACCTACTAATAGCACTAATACATTTGTTTCAAATAATCATGGTTCAATCGCGTTGATCGATCTATTGAGTAATTAGGTAAGTATACTTAATCTAGGCAATGTCACATACGCCTTTACGTAATATAAATGTATTTTATATTATTACTTTAAGCATGTCCTAATTTATGTGATGCTTTGTCACCTTCAAGGGTTGCCTTACCTAAGCATTATAGCAGCTTCTAAGGCCGTTGTTTTGAGTTAACGAGCCTTCCCAGACCGCGGTCGAGGAACTGAATACAAATTGCCTGTTCCGTATCTTGAGCTAACGACATGCTCCAACCCTGGCTATCGAGCTACAATCTGCATAACTTATTCTATTGACTATTCGTCTCGTCCATCAAGCAGTTTCTGTGCTATTCGAAGGTTATCTGAATGGCTAAGATCTTGTTGAAATCTCGATGCAGATGAAGTCACGGGCATCAGTTATTAAATCATCTAGCTCCAAACTAAGCAAAGTTGTACTATGGGAACCAGATGACTGATAAACTACTTACCTACATACTTTTGGTTTGTAAATACATACATATTATACATGGAAACACCCAGAACCGAGATATATTTGCAGATCATAGAAACATTTATCCCGCTACGGCGATCGAACTCGCAACCTTCTGCGTCCCAGTGGGCTTTCACCCACTGCGCTAGAGAGAGAATGGCTATTGAAATCTCGGTGCTAATGAAGTCACGGGTATCAGTTATCGAAAGCAAGGTCTAAAGAAAGCTAGAAGAAAAGAACAACAAACCATTTTTGTTCTCCTGATTCTTCACGGTATTTATTGGTCGACCAAAAACAGGAGTAGATTTACCGCTTTTAACACGATTTCAGGTAATGAAACTGGCCCTACTCCTGAGCTTTCTGACTTTGAGTCGTTATTCATGTTCGGGGAACATAGGGCACCAGAACATGATGTTAGGTAGGTACATAATCAACATCATCATTATAATATAATTTATTTTATAAAAGTTTCAAGTAAGTATTAAGTTTTGTATATACAATGTAAGTAGACATTGAAAAATCAAAAGCCTTGAACAAAAGTAGTAGTAACTAAACGAAATAAAAAGGAACTTAAACTTAAATTGCCCTTACCTAAATTTTGTCATCTTTCCCATTATTGTATAGAAATGAAAATCGAAAAGGTCAATTGTTTATTGAAAAAGCCAGATTGGCCGAGTGGGACAGTGCCTCGGATTTTGATCCGAAGATCGTGAGTACAAATCTCGGCGGTTTTTGTTTCGCAACGGGAAGCAAATAGGAGATTTTTTACACATTTTATATTTAAGCTATTTCGATTCAGGAAAATAGAAGTCAATACCAGCGCAATACTCATAACTATTTGTCAATTTTGTATATTTATGTACACAGCTAGCTCAATTGCTTCTTAGTCTATTCACATTCGGGCTTTTCGTAATATCCGCACTCATAACAGCGTATTTGCTATCCGTCTCGACAAAAATATGTGCGGCGGCCGCAGTAACATTTCAATGGGGATTTGTGCGCTCTAGTTAGAAAACTAGGCGGGTAATCCAGACGCTAGTCCCGGGACCGGGGTTATCAAATGTCAAATTGGTTAAAGACTTCATTTGGCAAACAAAACAAATATGGCGGCAGTTTTGCCCACTCACCTACAATCGTTGAGTTAACATGACGACTTGGTGAGTGATTGGCCTGATTCTTGCGATGTTTGCATTATCTTTCCTTCCGGCTCGTGTCTCGTACAGACAGTGTTGTAGATCCTGATACCTTCGACACAGGGAATTCTAGTATGGGAGTTTGAGTATGTGGGGTTAGTATTTATTGTATTTTCATTTCCTTTTTCATATATGAAAATCACCGCTGTCTCCCGGCCTCGCTAGGTAATTGGCCAAATCTCTATAATATTTCGTGGAGGATCTGCTCGGAGCGTATCCGCGCGGATTAGGCTTCGTACACAACGTCTGAATACAAGCGGTATATAAGCATTAAGGTTTGGAACACAATGTTGCGACAAAAACTCCAATAGCAAGATTGTGTACTGATTCTCGTAGGCCTGATTTTTCAATCGACAGATATATATTCTCTGGGCATTTTGCACCCTAGAACAGCTGTCTCGTATTGTCGCTGTTGATTTTACAAATAAAATTGGGCGAAGAGGAAAGGTTTAAGGTCTAGCTATCTCGTTCTCCATAGACCGTTGAAAAAAAGCCACGTTCTAAGCAGTCGAGCATTTTTGTACGTTCAAACTGTGTACGCGCTGTGTTCAATATCTTACGATGGAGTACCGTCACGCCTGAATCAATTCAATATCTACTTTGTACACATTCATGCTATTTCTGTGAAAACTTCGCGAATGCCAGGTCGAATAAAAACTTTAAAATATCGATGCCAATACCGAGTGTTTTATTGCTCGAGATAAATCTGTGAAATTCGTGTAGTGTGTATTCATGTACATTCATGTGTTGCACAAGCTTTGTGATTTTGTACAAAACTTTTCATAACTTGAACCCTTACCAAGTATGTACCTAAGTACCTACCTAATGAAAATCTACTATTTGAT
The DNA here is from genome assembly GCA_963565295.1 of Epirrhoe alternata. Lineage (NCBI taxonomy): Eukaryota > Metazoa > Arthropoda > Insecta > Lepidoptera > Geometridae > Epirrhoe > Epirrhoe alternata. The sequence goes on from OY751384.1 coordinate 460,364, forward strand.
CTTTATTCATACTCAAAATAAATAAATTAACTAATTTGTAAACTGCTTGAGACACATGCCTGAGTAAATACACCAGCTTTCAGAGGATGCTACTAACAAAATATTAAAGCAAACATAGTTAGCGTACGATCACTTTTGGGCTCAGTTCAATGAACACTAAGCTAAGCTTTCCAATCAACATGGAGCTAGTTATGCCAAATAAGTTTGCTCTTTGCCTCACATAACAATATATTATCATCAGTTAGGTATGTGGAAAAAGAGGAGCCTCTTAAAACTCACTTATCTATACTCTATACTAATATTATAAAGAGAAAAGATTTGTTTGTTTTTTTGTTTGTCTGAATTGAATAGGCTCCGAAACTACTGGACCGATTTCAAAAATTCTTTCACCAATAGAATTCTACATCATCCCCAATAAACATAGGCTATATTTTATCCCGGGGAAGTGAAGTTTTCCCGAGGGATCGCGGGTAACACCGCGGCGGACAGCTAGTACCTCATACTTTCACCACACTGGTTCGAAGGAACTAGTGACATGACAAGAAAAAGAAGAAGTTTAGAAGTAAAAACTAAAAAACCTGCAACAATTGCACATCATGCCACATATTACTCACCGACCTCTGTAGCGCAGTGGGCGAAGGTATGCTTGCGACACAGAAGGTTGCGGGTTCGCGGGTACCCATAAATAAGCTCTACTTACTTTGGGGCTAGATGATGCTGTGTGAAAAGTCCAGCATTACTTATTTACCTACTTACCTATTTATTTACTCATCAAGTACCTAATCAACAATAAAGTATTTTCTATTCTATTTTATTCTAATCAAAACTAATGAGAAAAATAATTAGTAACTGGTAACACTGTTAGTATGATAATTATATAAATCCATCTTTACATAATGAACTCCCAGATGGCCTAGCTCTTCTATCAAATACTAAAAGTTCTAGCTAAATTAAACAAATTAGTTTTTTCAATTCACTCAGACACCTAATTCAGTAGAAACACTCGGCTCAGCGCTAAGCAGATGATTCTGTTTATTTTTAATCCGCTTAAATTTTTATTGAGTAAAAGCAATTTACAAAATTGATGCAAAAGCTGACACTGAAACTCGTTTAGCTCGTCTGCTTCTTTTATTAGCGAAATTGCATTTAGATGCTTTTGGAAATTAACATTAACTTGTACCGGTGCCACGGTGGTAGTGGCTTTTTTAGACATAGTACAGCCGGTAAGGAGATGGTGGGATATTATCGGCTGCGGATGATGATGATGATGATGATGACAGCCGGTCAAAGTTGAGGTCAAAATCAAAGGTTATGAAATCCAAATACTTACAGTACGCACTAACGATCTTTAGCTCTCTGAAGTAGCTGCGCAAAACCCATTTTTGATGACGCCTAAAAGACGAAGACAGCGTTGTATAGCAGCCTCTCTCACTCGCTTAGTTTGTTGCATCGTCCTATCTCGCCTACTCTACCAAACAATATCATAGATTATCATATTCTATAGCTGAAACAAGTAGGTAGGTAAAAATTCAATTTAATATCTAGTTTTGAATGCTTTTGATTACAAAATTGAAATTGAACCTTTTCAAAACCATATTAAAGTTCACATTGTCATCAATGTGAAGTTTTTAATTTGATTCCCATAGATAAAGTTTTATCTAAATACAGAAAATATGAACACCGAATTCCAACTAGCTTGCTCTCCAAAAAAGGTTAAACTGAATTCAAATTGAAGCAAGAAACAAAACCAAAACAAACAGTCTCATTCAATAACGAGCTAAAAACGGCAAAACGAACACTTAGGTACATTTTAATTTCCCTTTGTAGTTGCACTACTGCTATTCTTTCACTGTGTCTTCACTGCAAAATACTTTTTATGTAAATTGAACTTTATTCCATTGACTTTGAGAGTATTTGATTCCAACATCCCATTTGAATTTGAAAATAGAATTGCATGTTAAAATTTTCGAAGCAAGCAAAATACTGAAACAAGATGGTCCATATTGGCAGGGCATGGTTGACATTCTCAGATCTTTTTCAGTATGTTAGATTCTTTAACAATTAATCTAAGTACCTAGAGTAAGCACAAGTGATCTTTAGCTCTCTGAAATAGCTGCGCACTAACCCATTCTTGATGATGCCTAAAAGACAAAGACAGCGTTGTATAGCTGCCTCGCTCACTCGCTTAGTTTGTTGCATCGTCCTATCTCGCCTACTCTACCAAACCTGCGCAATCGTAGTGCACCTTTGAATAAATACTTTACTTTACTTTACTTTACCTAACTTCAGAGAGCTAAAGATTGGGGTCCTGTACAAAGGTCATCACATTTTGCAGAAGAATCACGGTTTTATTTTCAGAGTCGTGGTAGGCTTAGAGAGTTTCTCAGTTTGTCCAAGATGTGTGTATGAAGTGAAACTTAGTTCGACATTAGAACTGTTGTTTAAACTGCGTAATTTTACCTTTTACTTTGTATTTTATTCGCGTTTACGTTTTGATATTGAAATAGCGTTTAAAAAGTTCTACTGCAATTCAGCGAGGAGTTTCTTTGCCAAGTAACATGCTCCGTTTACAGGTTTCCAGAGTACTTTCATGCGCTTACAAATACAGCTAGAAGTATCAGAGATCAATGCTGTTTTTATTTTAGTTCGCGAACTGTACCTAGAAGTTTTTTGTTGGGTTCAACCAACGGATTTTATAAATCCGTGGTTCAACCAGTTCCTAATACCAACCAGTATTTCCTATGCTATGCTAATATACCTACCAATTTACCTACTGCAACTACTCTATTCTCATGCTCGATACGAAAGTGGCGACATTCACTGATCTTCATAGAGTTATTCCGAACTCTTTAAAAAGGGGAATCTATTGGATTGCTAACTTGTTCGTTTGGACACATATCTCAGACTACTAGATCAAGAGAAAAGAATAGATAATAGATATGAGAGATTGTCCACCGTCCCGTATGGATACTGTGGTTATCATCATGAACTAGGTAAACCACACTGCGAGCGTTTCAAGTGCCATGACAAGAGTAAAAGTTGGCTTAGCTACCCATTTAATTACGTAACTTTTGCTACGGCATATCTACGCCGCCTCTCTTTTCTCTGTGGCAAAACATATGTTAATCTATCACGTTTTGGTTAACGATTTATATTGGAATTTGATAAAGAAGGTTTATTTTTTGTGCCAAAACTCTTGAAGTAAATGTTGCATTAAATCATTGAAGGCTCGGAAACTCTCTGAGCCGTCGCTATTTTGCTCTAGCCATCAACAACTTGACATCCAATTTCCTTCACGGGTCCAGACGCTGGATATCTCCATATCTATTACATGTATTACCTACCTAAGCTCTAGATATTTAGGTCTCAATTCAGAGGTCGAAGCTTTCAGACTTTTTCTATTGAAAATTATGGATAGCATCCAAATAGCATGTCATATGGATTTCCATATATCAGAATTTAAATCGAAATACATAAATAAATAAGTAAATAATTTGATTTAAATTATTTGTAGGATGACTGGGGCGTATAAAACCAAAGAATCCATCGGAACAGCATGACAAAGTAAAAACATCACTGGTCTTCTGGGATTTACCTAGGTACCTCATCATCTTCCGCAGCCTTTTTCATCCCACTACTGGGCATAGGCCTTTCTTCGCTTGTGCCATCCTTCCGTATCCTGCGCTTGTCTGACCCATGTACCTACGACCTGCTGTTTTTATAATGTCGTCAACCCATCACGACCTACTCTGAGAGCCACCCCACCACTCGCTAATCACTCTGCTCCACCGGTCATCACCGCGTCTGGCGAAGTGTCCTGCCCAACTCCATTTGAGCCCCAATATTCGCTTGTTGACATCGCTTACTTAAATCTGCTTGCAGGTACCTACTTATTATTTGCGGCGATGGGTTGGAATGTGTCACATACGGACGCGGCTACAGGCAAATACAGGCGATGAAGCCCTCTTCGTGAACGTCGGCATTCGTCTATCATCGGCGAATATGTAAATGGCCCATTACAGTCGTGGTCCTGATGTTCTCGTTTTCACATATTTACATCACCTCAGTGGATTTATCTTTCCGAAATTATCTCGAATGTGAAGCTCTGAGAACCGAATGTTGTTGTTACAGTTGAATATGTTCAAGAAGTTTTCAATTCTGTCTGGTTCGAGGTTATTTACTTTATCAAAAGAAAACATTTAATTTGTTTGTAAGAATATTATTCTTGTAGGTACTTCTGAAAACTTTGAACAATTGAATTACATAAACAAAGAAATTAGTTTATCTAGAACCAACTAACTGATATATTAGTACTGTGGCTAGAACTGATGAGATTTTTTTAAGGTTAGGTAACTTTTTCATAAATAAATTTGAATGAGTAAGTAATTAAATACCCTACCTACTTAAAATTGTAAAAGTAAACACTATACATAAATGACAAATGAAATTTATTTGCACGAACACATGAATAAGGAAATCTTAAAATTAGATTTGTCCATTACCTATGTCCTGCCAAAATTTTAGGCATGCAAATTTTAAAATACTTATGTAATTCATTGTAAGTAATTTAATTTAGTAGGAATCTAGGTATGTTAATTAATAGTTTTCAAACGGATATATGTCTAAAGTTTCAAGATTTATACAGCCATTTTGGGATACAGTTGACACAATTAGGTATACCTAAACTGGATATAGATATTTATGTTTATACGAAAAAAACAACCCTTATAAATTGTTATCTCTGAACAAAAGCTACACGTGCTTATCCTCAGGTACATTCATTTTCAAAATGCTCGGCGTTCTTTCACTAAATCCGGGATGGACAAAAAACTGGTTTATTCTCCGGGTTATTTTTCTTATGTGGTGCTATCGCTCGACAACAAAGGAGGCTGCGTCGACAAAAACGCGGCTAGATAGGGGAGGTTTTTGTCGCGCGCTGCCAGCCGTCAATTGACGGGGATTAGAGCTGGGAAAGGGGTTACACGAATTCGAGGTTTACAATGAATAGAAAAATACTTGAGTTCGCTTTAAAACCCGCGTCAATTCGTTGTTCGAAATTCAAATATTCGCTTAAAAAATCATGTTCCTAGAGTTATTAAAAAGAGTAAACGTTTTAAAACCTTAATTCCAATTTGTTTCAATTATAAGTAGGTTACATTAGGACTTACATTAAACCCCCCCCGTGGATTCCGATCTTGTCGCGATGGGGGGGCTCATTAGCCGTGGTTTGAACGCCCACGGTGAAGCTAACAGGAATCCCAAGCGGGGACGCTCCGAGTGGGCTTGCGGTTGGGCCCACTCTGGATGCGTCTGAGGCGAGTGCGGAGGACGGAGTAATTTCTGTCCCCCGCAGTCAGGAGGGGTCGCGGGAGAAGAGGCGTGTCGGTGTTTCGTTGCCGTTCGCCCTATCTTCCGCGACCAAACGGTGGCGCACCGTTGTTGCGTTGGCGGTGGGGCCGCAGTGGAAGTGGAGTGTCGGTGTTACGTTGCCGCTCTCCCTGTCCTCTGCGGCCGTTTGGAGGCTTCTCCACGCGCAGCTCTTTAATTAGAGCGCGCAGTGGACGAAGGGAGCGGAGAGCTCTAGTGGTGAGTAGCGGACGCTAGGTGCGGGGGCACCTTCGTCCGCCTTGCACTGCTCACCACGACGCGGGGCCCGCCGTAAGGGCGGGGATCGCCGGAGGGGGACTGGATGTAGAGGCTCTGCCGGTTGCCGGGCCCCCTCCATTCCAGGCGACGCCGGAAAGGCGCTGGGATGTTTAGTGGGTATACCGGGAGTCCCCGGGAGTCCCACATACCCCTCTTGCCCCCCGGCGGAGGGGATGCGTAACGCATTTTACCCAGCGACAAAAAAAAAAAAAAAAAAAAAAAAGGACTTGCATTAAGATTGGCGCGAGATCGTGTTGGATTGTCAGCATCGATTTCTTGTGCCCAAGCAAAGGGAGGCCTATGCCCAGCAGTGGGCTGGATCGCGCCGTGGATGATGATGATGACTTACATTAAGTATATCTTTATTGTGTTTTATAACCGGACAGGATCGCGTTAGTTTTTGGATGGTTCATTTGTCAATGAGAGGTTATTGCTTTACAGTCATCACGTAACCTTTTGCGGCAATCCAAAAAAATCTCGCATGAATCGCATAAAATGTTTTAGCCTCCGCTCCACCTGCGCCACTTGTGTCAAGTTACCGACCCGTCAATCCGGCCGGATTAGTGCTGTGACGATTTTGCGGTGGATTTTACCAATTTTACAACTTCGGTTACTATTCCGAATTTATTTTTTGAATTTAGAAGTTGACAGACGAATTCCATGAAAAGTTTTTCTGTTCATTTTATTTAACTGGTTTGATCGTGCGTTGCTTTGTTCAGTGGGCAGACCAAGTGGTACCTAGCAGCTAATGTTTTATTCCAGGCCATCTCTGTCTGTGTACCAATCTGTTCATCTAGTAGAATTCTAGAAAGTGAGAATTTTTAATGTAAATTAACTGACATTTTCATTGCGTTTTCTTCTATTCAACAAGTATAAAAACATAATCAGCCAAATTTATAGTTGTTCTCATGTTATCATAGCTATGATAACATGAGAACGACTATAAATTTGGCTGATTCCGTGGTACATTATGATGTTTATTTTTTATTCATAGTAGAGTAGGTATTTCTACAACTAATAATGCTTCTGTAATATTTAATTAACAAACATAACATTATATTATTGAGTTAGCTGTAGTCGTGGTTTCGCAGACATTATTAATTAACGCAAGTAGGTGGCGTTACATCCTGCCGTCGGATACATCCGATATTAGCATCCGTTCGTGGCTTCACTCACAAACTACACATAATTATAGAAAAAGTACACTGCCAATACACCATTGCCGCGTTGTTACTGAACTGTATACCTGTTGTATAGTTGTTGTACACATTGTATTGTGTCTCTGTTTTTTTTTTTAATTTCGAATCGCATCGCGTCTCTCTGTGAGCTGATGATAATTTTTATACGAGTATTCTAAGGTTCATACAAATTAAGTATTTACTATGCTTACATTCAAGGTACTTTTAACTGGCGTTTGATGTTGAAATTAAATTGGTATTCTTTGAATACTTAATATGCTAAAGACCTGTCTAATTGCTGAATCATGAATCGTGTTGGTGAAGGTAATTATCTGAGGTTATTGAAAATAGTCTTTCGTTTATAGATTTAATATTTACTAAATAATAATATAAAATATAATCTATACTAATATTATAAAGAGGAAAGATTTGTTTGTTTGTTTGTATTTAATGAATAGGCTACGAAACTACTGGACCCATTTGAAAAATTATTTCACCATTAGAATCCTGCATTATCCCTGATGAACATAGGCTATATTTTATCCCGGGAACGTGAGGTTTTCCCGAGGGAACGCGGGTAACACCGCGACGGACAGCTAGTATTTACTAAAATTATGTATTATGTATTTTTAAAGAAGAATAAGATGTCTTTTTTAGCAAAGATTTCAATCACTCTTAAAAGCACTTTTAAAAGGTCATCACGGAGCTTGAAGCAGTACCTTACCTCATCATCATCATCCACAGCCTGACTTTGACCACCGGTGAGTATAGGCGTATCTTTTTTATGCCACTTCTTACGGTCTCGTGCTAACCTCACGCGTGCCTCGCGGGCCGCACCTGGATGAGGTTAGCACGAGACCTTACCAAGTAATCAATTATTTTTGTTTAATTTTAATAATTTTTAATTTTAAGTTTCATAGATTATAGTTTTTGCTGTTCTCTTTCGATCATTACATTACCCTCATTGTTAAACTTGTAAATTCTTACGAACTTAGTTATCTTTATTATTTTTTAACACCCTTGCTCGTAAAGCTGATGTTATTCCACCGGTTTTAAATATGTAAAGCGGGTCATAACAAACGCGTGTGTTATCAAAGCAAATAGTTATGTTATAGTCCATACAAATTCCATAACAGCATTATTTGCCATTTCAAATATGGAACTGATCGCCGCCGAGCTGGAGTCGTGCCTCCAGCTAGTGAGCAGCGCGCTGTTGCTATTCAAATTTCGAACTAATCGCCGCGCGGCGCCAGTAGGCAGCGCTAGCGCGCTGTTAAAATGGCGGGAAAGCAACAGTGTGCATTCACAGATTGAGTTTATTTAAATGTTTTTTTTTTTCTGTTTCCTCGCAAATGTGTTAAAAAACGTCGTACGATATACGTGCGTATTGGTTATAACATGCTCGGCTCAATTACGCCCTCGCCTGCGGCTCGGGCTGAAATTCCGCCTCGCATGTTATAACCATCTTTACGCACTAATATCGTAATGTACTATTATACGACACTACCACAATGTAAAAATTTGCACCTACAACCGCGAGGTGAGGGCCTGGTGACCTGCAACACAGGTTTTCACAAACCTATCGCAGGCACCAGTCTCACACAAACTAAGATTAATAAGCCAGTCCTTGCATTAATGTACGTAGATAAATAAACTAATGTGTTGAGAAAATAAACGATTTTGAAATGAATTTAGAATTTTGTAATAATATACTCAGGAAGTAAGACAACCAGCCAATAAAACTGATTTGTCCCATCCCTATGACTTTATCAGCCTTGCCGGCGGACGCTAATTATTATTTATTTATTTCAGATATTAAATCCATAGTTACACACAATTCAATTAAATATACATGTCAAGGATACAAAAATAAAAAGAAATACATGAATCAAAACATAAATACAATGAAAATGTCTAAATAATACTTATAAAAATAAAATAAAAATTGTAGAGACCAAAGAGACTTAACTTATTGACCCATTACCACCTGCATCCACTTATGTTGTATTGGGCAATCCAGTCTAGAGACAATCATCTGTAGGATGCCGTTGCTGCTGGCTCGCGTACGCTGTATTATGGAAGCGACTTTCTTACGAATAATCGCATGAAAGCCGTCCGTGCGGGCTTCAGCAAACATGCCAGAAGCACTGCACCAGCGAGGCAGCCGCATCAGCATCCTGAAGATATTGTTGTATTGTATACGTAAAGTGTTGGCGACTCGACGAGTGTGGTTTACCCACAGACTGCTCGAGTAGAAGGATTGACAGTACGCCTTGAAAAGGGTTATTTTGACTTCTACCGAACAGCGCGCAAACCTTCTTGCGATCATGTTTCCTCGAACCGCCAACGCTCTCCGTTCCCTCTCTATATCCAAATCATCTTTTAGTTCCTCATTGATAATATGCCCCAAGTACCTAAAACTTTCCACTACCCTAAGTGCCGCACCATTTAGCATAATCGGCGGAACATAGATTGGTTTGTTTTTACCGCTCTTGAAGATTAAAACTTCACTTTTTTTGGCATTGTAGCTCAACCCATGTTCCGCCGCATATGCCTCACATTTATTCAATAGCTTGCGAACTGCTCCAATTGAAGGGCCCAACAGCACCATGTCATCCGCGTAACTGATGTTGTTGACGCTAACTCCATCTATAAAACATCCCACATGAGTGCTGCTGAGCTCATCAATTAGGTCATTAACATATAGGTTAAACAGCAAAGAAGAAGTGATTCCCCCCTGCCGCACACCACACTCTAACCCATACGCCTCAGATAGAGCCCCCGCCCAGCGCACCTGATTCCGCTGACAACGATACCACTGTTTTAGTATAGAGATGATTTCATCCGGCACACCAGCCGCCCCCAGTTTCTCCCAAAGCCTACAATATAACACTGTATCAAATGCCTTTGAGAGATCCAGGAAGCAGGCATACACGGGCGTCTTCCTATCAGTGTAGTATCTGACAGTCTGCTTAAGGCATAGAATCGCGCTCTCCGTAGAAAGCCCAGCTCTGAAGCCAAACTGAGAATCGTGAAGCTTTATGTGCTGCATAAGATTTTTGTTAAGCAGGCTGTCAAGCACTTTCCCTACCACTGTTGCCAGAGAAATAGGTCGGTAATTACTGACATCTGAGGCATCTCCTGTTCTACATTTAATAATTGGTACAACTATAGTTTTGGTCAATTCAGCAGGTAGGTAACCATGACACAAGCAGAGATTAAAGAACATAGAGAGTACTCGAGGCAGATGAACACGGGCATACTTTAGATGTTCAATACTGAGACCGTCATGCCCAGGAGACTTGCCTCTTTGCATTCCACAAATTACCTTTTGTACATCCTTAGGTTTGAAGCTAACCAGTCGTTCCTGTTGCGTTACGGTCCCAGCATCAAAACATCCCATAGAGCAGGTCTTAGGCGTAACTCGAAAGTGCTCCTTAAATAAATTAGCGATCAGGCTATGGTCGCTAATATCGTTTACACTCACAGGGAGACCAGACTTGACATTCATTTTTTGTGTCTGTGAGTAATGAACGCCTAGTTTTTTTTACAAATTATGAATCACGCTACACTGGCTAGGGAAATTCGCAAGTTGATTTTAGCTTTACATAAAATGTCGAAATAAACTGGGAAAATGAAAATCATATGGAATAGGACAACCGAACTACTCTCGTGTTACTTTTCACTTTTACCGAAATTACGTTCGGCTATTTTCGGATTTAGTCGGCAAGTTTATTTTTAATCTAATAAGTAGTACATTCATATTTTGTTATCTAAACTCTATGTAATAAATAGGTATTTAACTACTTATAATAGAATTTGCGTTTGTGGTCGCGTTTTTGATTTCCGTGTTATTAGGTTACCTACTTCGAGTTGGGCTATGAAAACTACAGACAGATAATAGGTAGGTACTTATTACGATGATTTCAGTAAGTACCTATAATAAAAATGCTTGATTTTGTTATTGTAACATAATTGGACGACCTGCCCCCGCAGTGCACGCCCGCAAATCGCCGATAATCCTAACTGTGACCGAGCAGTCGCAAACAATATAACAATTTTACTGTTTATCGTTTCCCATTTGATGTCTATCACTCGTTTAATTTGGGATTAATCTTTACCAACTGATTGTGGTTATGGTGAACGAAATGAGCTTTGTGTTGTTTGATTTTCATACGCGTGTTGAATGGATTGTATTTTAATTTTACTAATAAAAATTTTACAGCATGCTTTTATATCGTAATTTAAACGCCTATAATAGGCTCAGGCATTTTTATGTTTACAACTAGTTTCACTAAAATCTGTTCAGTCGAGTCTGTTACTCGATCTCTAACAAAATCTCAACAAAATTAAATAATCACATTATTTTGTCATAAAAATTTACCTATTGCATAAAATTACCCCCGATTTCCTAAATAGTATCGTGATATAAAATGCATGGTACTAACTCTATCGGCTACAAAATAGCTCTCATTGTGCGGTCGAGAGGAATGCTGCTCGTTAGGTATCCGTAGGTTTATGCACCGCGAATACTCCGCATAGCATTCCATCAGAAGACGGTTCAAAAGTATAGCCGGGTGGTACTCGATGCAATTTGCGGACACGTCCCCCGAGCGGGAATCAGCCAAGGAATAAAAACACTGGACAAAAAACTGCGATGCATATTTTTTGTACTAGGGTAGCGAACATTATTTGCTTAGCTAGATCTAACCATTCTGCTAAAGATGCTGAGCAGTCGATGTCAAAGATGAACAAAGTTAGTTTTTGGTGTCGAAAAGACTTGACATTCACGTACTTTTATGTGGTCCCAAAGTAAGCAGAGCTTGTGTTATGGCAACCACAGGAGGAAAATTTTAAAAGCTTCGGTGCAAATCCATCTAAGTTTTGCTCGTCTAGGAGTGTATCGTCCACGTTCTGTGGCATAACCCGACGCAGACTTATCGCGAGCGCGCTCCTCGGGCGCGATGCACCGCCATAACTCACAACTTGGTAATCTTGCGAGTTTTGTACGGAACCATGTAAATCACGGGCGACGTATCATCCTCTTTTTAAGTCTATTATGAATTTATGTGGAGCTGGCGAGGACATAGGCTCTTTTGTTAGGTTTATTTATTTTTAACGCGCCAGGTGGGCAGGGAAACTTCGCCAGACGCAAACACGGAGTTGCTGGCGACACCGAATTAATATGCCAGTTTCCTGTTTAATTTTTATGGAACAGTGCCTCGAAAAAACTCTGAAACAAAGGGTAAAATTTCAGGAAAAATATGGAAATTGAAAAAAGTCTTTGTATCTTAATGGGAAAACTTCACCCAACAAGCAACAACTTCGTGGATTTGACATGGATACAAGAGGAGTAAAGACCAAAGTACTTACTGGGCCCGTTCCTCGCACTTGTCCGAATTTGTTCTGTTTGTAAATTCTTTGTTTAATTTCCCAGTTTGCTGATGTAAAAGAGCTGAAGAATTTTATTGTTAAGTTCAAACACTTTGAGGAATTGAAATAGAATAAAATAATTGAATAAACATGTACTTACTTACCTAAGTCCCTAAAGTTTTATAATTTTGTAGTCTATTTAGCTTGCCTATTAAATTAAACCTATTACCGAGAATCAGCCATCAAAAGAGGAGTTTTTCCTTTTTTCCTGTCTCATTAGTCTTCTACCCAATGATCAGAAGTTTCCTCGAATCGCCCCATCGGTATACTCATTTGTAAATAGAAAAGTGAAACGGACCCTGTTTTACCAAGGGCCACTTCAATAACTTCTATCAACAAGGGATTCTCGAGTAAAATAAATAAATGTCTTGCATCTGTCGTAGGTTGAATAGTGCACAGGAATTATACGCAATTTGCGGGTATTCCCCCCCGAGCGGATAACTTACGGAGCCGATCTTGCCAGAGCTGCCGTGGTTTCTTATCCGGACTTTGACATTTTCCGGCTTTTTATTTGTGCCACTATCAATTGCAGTTTGTGTAGCGAATAGTTCGTTTTTAGACAGATTTTGTAGCTGATGAAAAATTTATTTAGTTCAATATAGGTAAAAATCTTAGCGTTTTCCAAGGAATACTTTATTGGGCAGAAGATGGTCAGAAGTCAAGTAAGTTGTATATAATTACGTTTTAAAACTAAAAGAAAAACCGACTTCAATGTTTGACTCTACACACGGCGTGACTCAGGGAATCAATAAGCCATCCATAAAAATCGAAATAAGAAAAAGAAATCAAATCGGCAGTTAATGCTTATTATAGGCTCCACCGGCGTCTAAGGGCATTAATTAACTCAACGGCATACATTTTATGTCAAGTTTCGCGGCACGTGAGTTCCTGGCATTAGTAAATCGTCAATTTGACATAATGCATAAAGAGTCTTAGACTTATCTGTCGATTTACAATGGCTAGGAGGGAAGGTTTTTTGAGTTTTAAGGGAAAACTAGCAAACCCTCAGGAATAAAATTTATATGGGACCACCTCTGGACCTCTTTCAAACAAAAAAATAATTTTGAAAATCGGTCCACGGAGTAATCGCGTAACATAATACAAAAAAAAAACATACAGGTGAATTGAGAACCTCCTCTTTTTTTTGAAGTCTGTTAAAAATATGATGGATTTTGTGAACGATGACGTGACAAGGAAATTGGAAGAAGAATACACAATGTGTTGCCAACCCCACATAATATGGGACAAGAGCATGATGATGACAGTCAGTTCATATTGTTAAATAGCTGTAAGCTTGACATGATACAATGAAACAAAAACTTTAAAAGGAACTTTTAAAGTAAAAATTGTTACATTTTCAAATCTGAATAAGTTAGTATACCTATTAAAGCAGCATGAATCGAGATCTCGATGGATACCCTCGACGATACCTTCTTATAAATAATCAAGCCGAGCTTAAAAGTTCGTGCAAAAACACTGAAAATTTTATAATGTTTACGTATTTGACCGGCATTTGTAATCTTCTGGCATCCCTACTCCCGGAGGATACGTTTACTTTATAATACTGAAGCTAGTTCCCTGAGAACATGACTCGCAGGGTTTTTACAACGTTTGCGAGAATAAAATACATTTTGCAGTAAAACATTATTGTGCTGCTTTTACAAGCCACATGATTGAACTGCATAGTTTACTAACATAGTAAGTTTGCATAAGACCCTCTCTGGTGACGAAATTTTTAGGCAGTTTTACGATTGAATAGCCAGGGGTATATGAACAATACAATGACACTTTCAACAACCTATTGCAAAATCGAGGAAAAAAAAGTAATTTCAGCAAGATCATTGCCTAATCGTGACCTATTTAGGTTACCAACTAACTTGGGCGAGTTTATAGAAATACACCTCGTCCTTTTGTCAAGTTCCAAACATCGATTCAATGTTTTAAGGTGACCATTACCAGAGTTATTTATTGCGGTGCCGAAATGTTGAACTTTATGCCGGTCAAGATCCATTTGGTGTTGAGATGAGGCTTGAATATCAGCTCAGGTGCGCTTTGGGTATTTGGGCAATAAATATGAGCATTTCACTGTAAGGGCGCCTTCGTACTGGCGGCCAGGTCACATCAGCAGCGAGTGAGCACATGAGTTTTAGAAGAGAACTAACGAAAATGCTATCTTCCTTACAAGTAGATACTAGTGCCGCTTCATAAAGATTTTCTTTCGTGGCGCAGTCTACGTCGAACCCCCGAGAAGAGACAAAAGCAACAAAACTCTGGCAATGTGTCCACTGTCCAGCTACTGGCCAAGGCGTGTCGAAATCGTGTATTCTTGGCATTGGACCATTCCTTGCCTCCTTTTGTGATGTGTTTATGCAAGCATGGACAATTCGCTAATTTGCCCTAGTAGGCTGGCAGGAGAGCGAGACCTTGCTTCCTAGATTATCGCTGCCGACCTGCGTGTGTTGTACTACTTACCCACAGATTCCAAAAATGCCCTTGCGGAAGGCACGATGTGCCCCAGCGGCAGGTGTTATAGTAGTCGCTGTAATTCTTGTAGAGAATGCTCCATGGGCCGGTACTCGTAGACTTGGATAATCCAAACCCAGTTATAAATGTATGCTTCCCCGAGTATTTACGAAGCGGTTAACTAGAGCAGCGGTATTTGTCACTGCAGTCTGGTCTAAGCTTCGCTCCCGAGGGGAGAAATGTGTCGTTATCATACACTTGACATTATCTGGAAATACGGGGGTCCTGGGAAAATGTCTTTGTAATTTTGACTGTTGCTAGCAATATGTCTTACATATGGAGGAAACTTTGTTGGATTAAATACCTACTACAGTTTAATGTTACTATTCTGTTTATTTTCAGAATAGATAGGTAAGGTACCTAAATATAACACGAAATGTAAGAATACTTTGTACACCGAAATACAAGCGTGTCCCAAACTACCCAATTCTGATGACTGAAGATCTGAGAGACTGATTGATTTAGGGATATGTTCAAAAAAGTTTCTCCTAAACTTCATTTTGATGGCAAAACCATTGAAGAGACAAAAATATCGATATCGTTCTGCGCTTGTGTGTAGACTTGACTAGCGGAACTCATTAATATTTCAGTCAAAACTTCACCACTGCAGGGTTTAGATCTTCAAGTTTTCAGGCTCCCTTGACTATTCTGACGTGTTCGGTCTTTCTTATAGCACTTCTTTGTGTTTCTTGCACACCCGTGTTAAAGATCAGACATGTCAAACACGTAGCTTATCGCTTTAAGCTGGAAGTTATTCTGTGAAAACATAAAATTAAACCGACGAGGTATTATCAGGTATGTTTGGTAAAGCCCATCGCTTTTCAACCTCAAAAGTGAGTGAAAATATGAAGCTCTGGCTCATTCATTATACAAATGGGAATTGACGGCAGTAAGCCGCAGATTTCATCGAATAATTTCAATGATGAAGTAGCCGCTGAGAGCAAATCGCCGCTACACCCTTATCGGGGAATATTGTGTAGTCCTCGGATCGCACCTGATTTATTGGCGAGCTCGTCACAGCCATGGATGGTACTGAAAGCATAGCTCATATACTTAGATCGTTTACCTAGTAGGAGAGTTCGAATTCACTAGTGTGAATGTTGAGGCCACCAGCACCGGCTGAAAAGACTGAATACGAAATCTGCTTCGAGAAACGGCCAGAGACAAGGGTCAGTGACCTTTTGCTTATACTTAATACCAGTATTGTCATCGGCTTCAATTTTATGCTGTTAAATCAATATCTCAATATAACTATTTCTTTAAAATAGCGTCAGTCATAAACTATAAAGGATTATGGTGGTACTTAGTACCTATTCTTCGTTTTTAAATATGACCTTGTAGTACTCTCGTCTGAATACGGTATACGGTAAGCCAGCTGTTCAGTAAGCACTGCCGCGGCTGTTGGGAAAAAATGCAAATTACTTGCGATTAATCAGCTCTGGGATTTCCATCCCAGTTCACATGATCCGCATCCGGCTGGGTTTGTTTTATCACTCTGTTGACTAATGCCTATCGACCCTGACTGATAGCTTTCCCTGAGAGTTTTTTATGCCATGATCCAAAATATCATCATCAGATATTGGAAGAGAACCTGTTGTGCCGACAGCGTAGAGATTTGTTTTAACTAGCTAAAACTGTCCCTCTGCTGAGCAAATGATGCTTCCGTTATCTTTCACTTAGTTTTGTAAATCTATTTCAAAGTCTCCTTGATGGGACAAATGCCACGTTTGGTATTATAGGTATCTTCTTTTTCTTCTGAAAAGATGATGCCATGATGTCGAACCTTCCATATAAGTCTTCTTCTTCTTCTTTCGAGTCGATGTATCACGCTATTCAGAGCCATTTGGACCAGTAAGAGTCCACCTCCACAGCGCTGCTCGTGCAACCCATGAGATCCCCCAAAGTGCAGGTGTTGGGGCATAATGGACATACAAGCACATGTGACATAAGACTGCAACTGGGCGCCATACGGGCATCGTGTGTCGTTTTACCATTTAGTTTGGTCAAAGTTTGCAATTGCTAACCTAAACAATCCAACCCGAGGAAATACCTAGCCCATCTTATTCTCTCGTACAAACTAAGGAAAGGAACTCATGATATTATATTTTATTACATTACTTTTGCAATCTTAAATTTCTGAAATCAGTGATAGAGATCGTTACGATAGCTTTCCAACAGTCAGCGTTAACTTACTTCTTAAAGTCATGACAAGACAAAGTAAACAGATCTTAAAATCGACCAAGAAAAAAAATACTTGAAATTACTCTCGTAGCATTATTTATGAAGGTACTCGTAACATAACATACACATCAAACAGCCAACAGTCGCGTCGAGAACGAAACGAACCGAAAAGAGTATCGCCGCAGTAATACGGGAATTTACACAAGGAAGCGAGTGACATTGAATGGCAGGACAAATGCTGTCATAGTTTGTGACAGTTTTATTCGTATGATTCCGTATTTAGTCGAGCTAAACATTGGAAAGATGAATGAAACGTAGGAGAAGTAGATTCTCCAAGAGTTCTGTTGGTCCAAGGTTCTATTCCTTTTCATTCAACCAGTGCCGTGAAACCAAAAAAACCCATGAAAATTGCCTTTGATTTATAGACTGTTGATTTTGTAAAGAGCTTAGTAGGTAGGTAGGTACATAGACTTGTTAGTCAATGCCACTGACTGTACAATTACAGCACTGTTTGCGAATGCTCGGTCGCAGTTACGATGGTAATCGGCGATTAGCGAGAGCAATCGCAGCCGCGAGCGCGACAAATAATAAAACAGATTAGGTGGAATTCACGGATCAGTTATTTGTCATTTATAGGACTGTGCTCAAACCCCGGGGCTGTGGAAAGTCAATATTCGCCATAATGGCTTTCAAAATGACACGTTAGCTTTTTACTTTTACTTGCAATATTTTTGTCTAACATTTTAGTTTTCATATGTAATTTATTTTATCTTTTTTACATACGTTAATCGGCTAATCCATAGAATCGGCTCTTGAGCTCGTAACTTACAAAGGCAAGAATGAGGTCTACGATGGAGCGAGCCTACCCAGAAGTTTTTTTTTTTAAAACAACAGGGTCGTAGCTCAGCGGAAATACAGGCGCTGGAAGCTGATTCCATTATTTTGCAGTGCGCGAACTTTGAAAATGCTTAGTTCTAATAAGTGGAATATCAACCAGGTGAGAATGATATCATCTGTGCGTCTGAAGTCCCTTTAAAAGAACGGTGAAGGCGGAATAAGGTCTTGTAGCTCCTGGGCACACTCAGCGTAGTACAGTCTGTAGAAGACGGACAAACTTGCTACCTCACGACGATGGCTCACGTTTTCAAAGGTCTGTCTAGCTAGGTAATTAGGAAGTTAAAATGTTCTTATAGTTATGCAATTGTTTGGTTGATTCACATTTAACGGGTTATAGTGGGTATTCACGACGTGACTCAGAATTGCTGGAAATAATTGAGCCCTTTTTTTTTTTTTTGGGAATCATTCTCAATAGTTTTTTTTCTTAGTTTCTCGTGCAAAACTACAGTGAGATTATGTACACAATTATGGCGCAAAAGAAAAATAAAAATTTACAAAAAATAGCTCTTTTATATCCGAAATCCAATCTAAGCACAATCTGAGTAAATTATTCCCACTTCATAGAACAAACACAATAGAAATGGAACAGAGATGTCACGTCATATTACCGCGGCCCAAATGCCGAGCACATACGAAAAGAAATACGAAGCTGTCATACTCACTAAAATATCAGTCCGGTGCCCAATATTATTGGGGTTTTCAGGGACCCAGTCAGGGGAAGCCACTATAATATCTATAACTAAATTATCACAAACAAAAGAAGTTTGTAAAGACATACTAAACTTTATGCTACGTCACTACCTTTTTAGCAGCCATTTTGCGACGTCTTTTGTTTACCCGCCATTTTGTTTAACGGCATATTTAGGTTATAATCGATGTAGCTGTTTAAAGGAACTTACAAAATAGACAACCGGTTTAAAAATGTATCCACATTCAAGAAATATTTTGGAAATATGTAAGCTGTTTGTTTTAACGTACCTACTTATTCAACTAAAATTTTACAATAAGAAAAATCAATACTTATAGGTAAAGCCCGTATAGTTTGCCGCTAGCTCACAGAAATAAACTTTATAACGACCCATCACATCCTCATTACGTTCCTGACAAATTTCAGATTGTTTATTATTCATCACTCGAACTGAAAACAGCAATATTGAACTTAAATTACGGCTTGTATTTATTTAGGGCACGGTAGGTACATCTCTGTGGATCAATTCAAAACAAACACGCTTATTCGCCTATACAAACTTACATAAACATATTGTTCCCTTGCCTTTTCCAATATGTTTTATTTAATCAATTTGGCATTTTGTATTTGGTCTTTTTATTGCTATTTTTAATTAAATGGTATAAAAAATAAATTTGAATTTTTAGAAAAAAAAATCGTACGTGAATTCTAATCGTATCAACAGGTACAGTCAGTGACAGAAGTTCATGAACAATTGTACATTTTAAAGCTTCATTTTCATCATTGTTTGTGGGAAAATTGCCTATTTTTTTCACAAATAGTTATGGTGCAAGGTAAAACATTCAATATAAGGAAGAGTTGCACCTAAAACCCAACGAATTTCGAAGATATTTAAGATTCAAAAACATCATAGACATAGACAGACTTATTCACCACTTTGGCACACAACGTATAAGTTGGAGAATTGTGATTGTGTGTCACAGCAGCAAAAAGACCTCGACTCAGCATTCTGCCGTCCCACTGAGAAGGCGAGTAAGGTGGTAAGGCGCTGGTATTCTGCCGAAGACCTCATAGTCACTGGACCCCGTGAGACTACAATCTGTGTATTTGTTCTACAATTTGTGTGTACATCAAATGTTCATGAGCTTCTGTCGTTGACCCTATACTATGGCCAATGGTCATGGCTAGGCATTCAAGTCGTTTCGATGCACACTACAAATTTTCCGTATAAAATTGTCTACTGTCCATCGAAACAGCTAACTTCACGAATGCCTAGGCCTAGATTCATTGGGCATAAATGGCATCGCTATCCAAAGCATACATCTAGGAAACAACGTAACAATCAACGCGCACTCGTGACCTCAACCACTTGCTATTGAGATCCGCTTGAACTGTCATCACAGCCAATCAACTAGGGTCGAGCTAGCGTACCTAGTAACAGATATACTGTTCTACTCGTAGTAGGAACCACAAGGTCATTAGCAGCTGTTGATGTGTTTGAGAGTTCATACTAAAGTCAGGCCTTTACATTTTTACACTCATCTTCATCCGCAGCCAAGAATATCCCACTGTTGGATATAGCCTCCCTATTTCCGCCATTCATTCCCGGTCTTGTGCCTCGCGCATCCAAAATCTATGGTGCCTCTTGATATCGTCTACCCATCGCTACTAAATTTTTCTATTAGGTATCGACATTAGGTACCTACACAATTTTGTGAAATTGTGATGAATCTTGTTTGTGTAGAAGCCAAAAATTTAAATAAAAACAATACTCGTAAAATCCAGGACTCGTAGAGAGAAACATTGATCTATTTAGATATTTCAATCTTTTCATTATTCAGAGAATTTTCTACCTTTACATAGACATTCAAAGACAATATCAAGCTACTTTGAAATTCAGTTTTGTAGGCACTTCTAAGGCGGTTTAAAAGATTAATTTTAGATTATTTCTTTCACAATTTGCAAAATATTTCATTCTTCATACTAACATGGTTGGAGACCCATTGCTGCTTAGCGCAAGTAACCTCAAAGACCCCAGGATTCGACACGCAACCATCTGATTAAAAGTCGTAGTAATAGGTACCTACATCTCAATGCAAACATGGGTCTATCTTCTCCTCTGTTTTTATCATTGGTCCAACATCCTTTGCAATGTACCCAACATCATTCTTGGTGGGTCCCTTCGTAACCCGAAACGATTTTAATCAAAAAACGGGATACAGCTGCTTAATAATAAATCGCTACTGTCCCACTCAGGGTTGGGATTACCTTCCTTCTGTAGCGTCAGGGCTGGCACCGACTGATACCGCGTATTGATCGCTAGTGACGATTTGCGTGACGTGACACAAGACAAGTAAAAATTGGTAATGTGATGTAAAAAAGTGTACATATATAAAATTGTATTGCGGCGGCGGTGGAGAGACGAACTTGACTCCCACTCTCCTGATTGGACCACATTAGCTCACGATAGAGAGGAGTGGGAGAAACGAAGGGAGGCCTTTGCCCTGCAGTGGGACACCACAGGCTATTAATAAATAATAATAATAATACATAAAATTCGTATGAGTGGTCCGACCGCGAGCGTTGAATGTTGAAGCGAGTATAGCTATAACGCTGGGCGATGACAGACTCACGCGCGAGTATCGCTGAGCGATTTTGTCGACGCGATTTCGTGATCTGACTTCACATAAATAATTTGTAGTAGGTAGATACATACACTGTATTTATTTATTTAAATACTTTATTGCGCAAATTAAAAAAATTGCACAATTGGCGAGCATAATGCCGAAGGCATTTTGTACCTGCGGACCAACGTGTTGTTGTTTGGTATTTGGACGTAAAAGAACATGATAATGATGATGAGCATTACAGAAAGCAGAGTATGCGCATACAGACTTGTCTCAGAAACGTGAGAAGTTCCTTGTGTTACAAATAAACGTATGTCTAAACGTATGTCTTACATTAGGTTACCTATATCCATAATTCCTGAAATGTAACCCCTAAGGGTTTTCAGTTTGCTACGTTGAACGGCTGCTGAAGTTTGTAACATAATTTCTAGGTAACAAAGTTGTGAATTCTCTAACCGTCAATAAAACTTTAAGTTCGTTTAATCACGATATAAACCCAAGTAATTTTATTGTATTAAGAAACTCAAGTTTTAATAAATCGATAAGTTCAAGTCAGACACGCACTTGAATGGTTCCGTAGGTACCTATACCTACTTTATTATTATTATTATTTTCATAAAAGAGGGGGCCAACGAGCAAGTGGCACAGGTGATGGTAATTTTTGTTAAAACTAACATACCCACTCTCTAGTAGAATTATGCTAGTTATGTTCGCTACTCTACTTCCGTGATTCGGAGGGCAATTTATGTCGTTAAGCCATGACGGAGGCCTTAAGGCGGCCTAAAAACTTAGTCACCGGAGTTGGCCACTGACTCACACGAACTTACTTTTTTACTCTACTCATCATCATTGGCCTGCCCTTATCCCGCTCATGCGGGGTCGGCACAACATGTTCTCCTCTTCCACTCTCCCCTATCACTCGTCATCTCTGTATCAACTCCTTTCTTTTCCATATCTTCTTTCACACAATCCATCCATCTTTTCTTAGGTCTACCTCTACTCACATATCCATTCACATTCATTTCCATCACCCTTTTAGTTACATGACTTTCATCCCTCCGCATTACATGCCCATACCACGCTAACCTATTGCTCCTCAACTTTTCAGTCACCGGCGCTACTTTCAGACTTCCCCTAATATATTCATTCCTCACCTAATCCATTCGCGTCACTCCGCACATCTATATGTTCAAAAAGTGTTTCAACACATCCTTGTGACAGACGGACGGGCAGACAAAAATTGCAAAGCCTTAGTACCTAATATTTTACTTGTTTATATAATAAATTAACTCAGACACTATGCCTGAGTCTGACTCAAAACTAATTTATGTTAAAACAAAACAGATCCCTTAACACTCTCGAAATTTTTATTCAGTGTTGTTGAAAAGTAACAGTTATAAATGTTCTTTTAGTTGAGTAAGCAATATCACCTTTTTTAAAGCTGGAGAGTATTCGTTTGATAGCCAATTGACTTCAGAAGTACCAAAGAAAATGGAGTCGATGAAAACCTCAGCAATACTGTCGACGCTAGTACTTGCCACAGCTAAATATAATCAACTACAAAAATATCTGTAGTAAAAATACTTATAACTACCTACTCTAAGTTTTCGTGTCTGTTTTGAGAGTTTTGTAAAAAACCCTCTCGTCGGAAATTCTGATTGATTATTATAAGTATAAGTTGGTACCTACTTAATTACTTACTTTTACTTTACCTACTTAGTCATTGTATTATCAAGTATACCTAGGTAGGCACATCAATTTACCAGTCGTGTTGAGTATCATTCATTCATTTCCCTGCCCTTATCCCACTTTCATGTGGGGTCGGCACAACAGGTTTTTCTCTTCCACTCCGCTCTATCAGCCTGTGTTGAGTATCTTTGAGTAAAATTCTAGGAAAACAAGGCAAAAAGCATTTATTCAGTAGGACCGCTGGGAACCGCTTAGAAAAGTCTTAAAACTAATTTTACTCTTGTTCTTTCGCGACCAATTAATTATAATAGTGATACTATCCCGTCCCGCCCATCACTAGTAGGTACCTAACCTACATCTTGAAAGGACTTGGAGTAAAACCATTTTTCAGATCAAGTCGATCTGAAAAATGTCTCCCCTGTCTTGGAAATCAATTCCATTCTAGTTAATAAAGTATTTCTTTTAGTTCAAAATATTTTACAGACAACCCGTAAACAATTGCTTTATATGGCGTGCAATGTACTGGTTCGACTGTACCAGCCATCATTATTTTTAACCAAGGTTATTTCTAAGCGTGGAACTTTCGAGAACGCAAACTGGAAAGTTTTAAGTGGATGCCATCGAATCTGAAGCTGCCCTTTGAGAATTAAGTTAAACTATAATGAATAATTAATTAAAACTGTTCATATTTTTTTTAACTGAAGAACTTTTCAGCGCTTGGGAGAGTAGCAAAAGTGTAAATACCTAAAGCTGATCGGACATGTTCGCACCGTACGCGCGGCAGTCATTTTTCTATAGAAAAAATACTGATGACGTCAGTAAATGCGGCTCGCTTCTGACGTCTCAGCATTACCTCTATTGAATTGAGAGTTTGGCGTGTTCGGCGCGGGTGGGTCGTGCGACCACTAAGTTTTTACAGGATGAAGGAACAATTCAACAAGAACTATTCTAAAGCTGGTACATAGGTACATACATAATTTTCTCCGCACCGAATTCTGAATTGTCGTATGAAATATTATGAAAATAAAAATTTAGTGAAAATAAACTATAGGACTCTAAAAACATAATTCCAGGTTATTGTAACAAAAAGTATTCTATGTTTAACATGCAAATATCCCTAATACCCTCAAAAATGGTAAAAAGAACATAAATGGCGTAATTTGAGGGTTTAAAAGTGTTTCAGCCTCAGATAATGACACGCTGTACAGTGAGGCAGTTTGTTAGACTAATGTCTCGTTTCTTATGAAAATTTCGTTTTCTCAGGAAACGGCCATAGCATAAAAGAAAACGATGGGATGGCCCGTTTATCAGATTTGAAGCAACGGTGTAAAATATAAAAAAAATCAAAGGAAAAACAATATCCGTATACCTACAAATGTAATGTCTTCGTTAATATTAGAAATTTATGAAAGTAAGATTGACCCATGGGTCAATTCAACGGATAAATTTCAAAGTCTGCATGCATAGACTTTGGAATTTATCCGATAGGATGGACTGACCCATCACAATCAACATTTTCAAGAGGATGCAACGTGGCTCTGACTTCGTCAAGGACAAAATTTGATTTCTGCCATATTCGTCCCGGTGTTATTTGCTTACATTAGGTAGGAGGTAGTAATTTGGGCATACTGAGAAATTGAATCATCTAGATTTAATGTGATCAAACTGATAAAATAAATACTTTTTGTACGAGTAGGTGTATTCATAGTTTGTACAGATACAGCCACAAAACATTTGAGATGTAGTAAATCTCCAATTAAACACTATACGAGTAGTGGTCCGACATTTATACAGTCTGAAATATCCTTCTGAATCAAACATTTAAATCCCACCAACTCGCTTGTGTAAGTGCTCCGAAGCATTAATTTATTCCATTTAGGTGTCCTTTGTTGAAACTAAAGTATGATGCCCGCTAAAGCATTAAACATCTAGGAAGATAAAATAATAACGTTTATAAAAATAAAACTAAAATTTTCACTTTGGACTTAGGTGGAAGCGATGATGAGTATTTCCAAGTTTTACGGGAAAAGTGTGAATTATTTGTAAAACACCGGTAGCCTTTCAGGACTGTATTGATATCATAAACAACAACTTTTGTTCTATGACTTTTTACAAATCATAATACAGCTACCAAAAAACAAACATTCAAGATTTCGTTTTTCTAAAACATTGTCCTATCGAACACATTTCGGCCCTAACCCCGCTCCCTTCGCTTTCTTTTGTTTCGCATAAACATTTAGAGCGTTATGAAGTAAGTAGTATACCCTAAAGTAGTAAACCTTAGTGTTAGTAAGTAAACGTACCTACCTGATTATTATTTTTTTTTACTGATGTTTTGTGTCCAATATTATTTGTATATTCATTGAAATTTTCGTTTTTTGACATGTACCAATCGTATGAAATAAATGAATCTTGAATCTTGAATCTAAAGGAGTCTGAGTAATCGGAGAACATACACCTAATAGATTCGAACCTTCCCCTTGTTTGAAGTCGGTTAACAATGCACAATTTTGGAAATTATAAGAACGGCAGACACTGCTCGTTCACTGTGCGTTGTGTGTGACGTAGGTACCTATGTAACTATGAGTAGATATTAAGGAAGATCGCATGTTTTTTTCCCACAAAAAATTACCAATAAAAATAAATACACAATGATAAAGATTTTAGACAAAATATAGTACCGAGATAAAAATCGGAGGTTAAAGGCCACGAATAAATACCCATTTTAATATAGATTATAACAGCAAATAAAGGTTTCGTCATGAATAATTACTTTGTAGGTATGACCTTATTTTTGTGTATCTGATAAATAATTTTGTAGGCATTTGTTGTAGTTGTCATGGTTATTCCCGGGACAGTGCATAGGCAACATGCGAGAGGGGCACCGGAGTGTTCCGTAGGAGATCCCGGAGCCCCTTGACATGTATGTATGGAGGCCGGCCACGCGTCAGTTTTTAGTCGATGAGAGTCCGAGTAAATGTGTGGCCAAATGATGCTGTAAATGCGTGTGAGTTCGAAGACAACTCTAGTGACGGAGTTCTTAGGTTGCCTTAGGCCCCCGTCAAGGTCCAACGACTTAATAGCCGGTAGCGACAATTTAACGTGTCCACCAAATCACGGTAGAAAATGTCACTGGCAGTCACCCATATGTGACAGAAGTTGCTGAACTTCGACAATCTATCACTTAGACTAAGCAAGCACACAGGAGGCTTCTTGATGCTGTGCGAAATAAAAGTCAAAGTCAAAGCACATTTACCGCTGGGATCACTTAGAATAGTCTTAGAACTAATTTTACTCCTGTTCTTTCGTGACCAATACCGTGAAGAATCAGGGAAGAAATGTCCAGCATTATCTAGTCAGAGGAGCGCTTCAGTGGACAGCAGGCCTTGCCCTTTGTTAAAACTTACACAAAGGAGTGCGCTTAGCTTGTTTTACATTTTTATATATTACCCTCATATCTGAGGTCATATTTTACGCAACCGTTTATTTGAGCGCATTTTGTGTAAGTTTCGTTTTCAATTCTGTAAAATTAAGGCTTTATCTGGTGTTTGTGAAGGCAATTGCAAAAATATACACACGAATGGAATATCATATCATATTTTATTCAAGTGTTTGTTGATTGAGCTGGTTATTTTCAACTTTTCTCCACAATAGTAAACTTTCAACTGCCAATCAGCATTGGAAATGTTGTGACTAAAATATACTGCTTTTTGACTTTTATAAAGCTTGAAGCTACTATCAGAGCGCAGTGGTGTTTATCTGCAGCAATAAACGACGTATAAATCGCTCAGCTACGTCGGGCACCGTTCAATCTGGGAATTGATTCGGATCGGCCCGGCGGGCGTTACGTTTCACCCGCACTACACTTTCGAACGAGTGTACTTTTCCTGGCACTGGGTACTGTTGGCCACGTAAATGATAACGCTAGTTTCGAATCCGTACCTGAAGACAGATAGATAGATAATTTATTTGGAAAAACACACAAAAACAAACACACACAGACAGGCTACAGATGATCATTGATCATGATAACTGAAAAGCGGTAGACTTCTACAACCTGTCTTCTAATATTATGTATGTAGGTAGAGCACTGGATTAAAAGATTAGAATTCATACAACTAGGCCGACAAAGAATATAATGTTTACTAGCGTGTAATAAAGAACCCTTAACATGCCAACCGCCTCCTGTTTGATGTTCCAACAAGCATTTCATCTTCAAAAGAATTTGCATAAACCACATTCTGAACACAATTTAATTATTTCCTCAAGCACAAAGGAAAAAATGGTAAATATTAATGCAAATCTCATATTTAACTTTTACAAAGGCATTTCTTTTAATTTTTGGCCAAACCGAGAGAAACCAACACTTTATTTTAATTAGGATACCGCAGAACCACGCGGGATCATCAAACAGAACGTCGAATGCGAGTGACGTAAGGTGTCAGTGACCCTAAAAAGTGGAAAAAGGAGATACAGGAATACTTTAGTAGGTAGGTATCGAGTTAAGAAACATAGAATCTGAGGGGTTTTTAACCGACTTCAAAAAAAGGAGGAGGTTCTCAATTCGCCTGTATGTTTTTTTTATTTTTTTTTCGTCTCTCTTTTGTTCTATATCTCCATCTTCATTTATTTAGGTGTTATGATAGCAAACAAAATAGTTCCTGATATTTATGCTGAGACAGAATCTATTTTATTTTATCGAATCTCCAAAAATGTTTGCCGTGAAGCTCAATGTAAGTATTGTCTGTGCCGGATAGCAACACTCGTAAAATGTATGTGGAACTCAATCCATATTTCCATGAATGCTGTGATTTAGAAACACGTAATACCTAATGGATTGGCCTGTAACCTCTTGTTTGTATACACATTTCTCTCTAAATTCAAACCCAAATGCCACATAGATAAATTATTGGCATTGCTTAATCTGGCATAGGTATTTAGGTACTCGTATAGCTTCATTTACATTTTCATGGTCGCTGTTTTCGGGTAAATAATTGAATTTCTCAGGGTTCACCTAGTTTTATTTGTCGCAAAGAATCAAGAGTAAAATCAACACTTCAGACTACCAACAAGTACCTAGACAATTTTGTGGCAATAATGCGTAAAAGATCGGCGTCCCTGAAGCGTTGCATACGCGGTAGCTCCAACAGCTACTACACCTCATTGCAGAGAGGCTAGATACCGATTGCCATTTTATGGAATACTGGACAAGAGCACTATTGCTTTCTTGTCAAAGTAGGTAACCTTGTAATATAAATATTATTGCTAGTTTGTAAGTCAAATATGTTTATAAGCACCTGCGCATCATTCATAAATATGGACCATGTAATTTGTAGTCTGAAATATATTCACTTTTTAAACTCACACGATTTAAACTCATTTTTGTTTTAATAACGGGACGAGATCGCGTATAGGTTTTCGATAATATTCGAACTATTATCTTACCTCGACGTTTCGACCGGGTTGCATGGATCGTGGTCACGGGGGATCTCGTCCCGTTATTAAAACAAAAATGAGTCTGAAGTATATATATTGAATTGAATTGAATTTTGTAGTTTCACTGTTTTTCGACTTTGAATAGCGCAAACCGTTTGCTTTGCATTTCGGCTTGATCACTTTTATTGACAGCCAATCTAGAGTGGGCTCACCTAGGAGAAATGGACACAAATCAATGCCCATTCAACGCTTGGCACACAAACGTTACTCGATAGACGTAAGCTTACCAAGACCATGTAGTGTAGGTTAGGTATTGTATAATCTTCTAGTAAATGGCTGTCACAGTTTATTTTCTATACAAATTCAAAAGGCCGGCCGCACTGCCCCTCACGCATGACATTTTAACTATATTAACTGGTCTCATCTCTTGCGAGCTATGGTCAACGCTGTGTGTAATGGCCCTAATTTTACGGCTACAAGCCGGGCGTTTACTGGCCCTTCTTAAATTATCGGCATTTGAAGCAACTTTTAAAGTTTCAAGCGATTTTATACAAAAACAAATAAAAAAACTCAGGTTTGTTCTTATTTGCGTTAAATAAACTGTGCCCTTGTCCTGTTATTTGGTATTTTAAAAAGCACCGCCCCGTTTTTTAGACTCTCATAAGTCAATGGAAAAAATGTGGCAGAATATGCAACTTTTTGCGATAAGCTGTTAAGGGTTAGTATGGCATATCCTGAGGAAGGAAGTGATCAACAAATTGATGGCTGATAGAGCAGAGTGGAGGAATACTGTTGTGATTGCACATAAAATGGGATAAGGGCAGGGAGATGATGGGGTAAGTTTGAAAATTAGCCACGATCCAGACCCCACTAAGCAGTTTGCTTCTCCTGTTTCGTGCTCTGCACTGCAAGGCCAGTTAATCGCTGCCGTAGCAAGGTAGCCAAGGGCCTTGGTGCAAAAAACACTGGAGCCCTAACTGGACGGGTAAGGTTTTATCAAGGCAAAATATAAATATGCAGTGTGGCAAAATTTTACAACATTGAGGCAACTACTTTTCTTTTGTAGTTAGAAGATTTTGTACAGTGAAAACTTTTAAGTATTTATTTTTTCAATTTTTTTTCATAAAACTTCTGAGTTTTAGTCCGAGCCCTTTGAGCTTGGGTGCCCCGGTGCACAGGACTGCTTAATCCTCCGATAGCTACGTCACTGGTTAAACCAATGACTTTATAGCCGTTCATATAGCAATCTTCATGGCCCCGCAATGCGATTCGGTTCACATTAATTAGCGAAAGGGCAGGATCACGCTACATTCGTACCCCGGGCCGCACTGACCTCACCTGCTCGTGCAAACACGTACGTTTTGACCCTCCAATTATGTCACAAGTACCTTTTTAAGTTGGGTTACCTATGGCTAAAAGGGCATGATACAGATTTAAAACGGTCTGAAGGCTTAGATTAACGTAAAGTATAAAAAAAAATTTGGTTTTACTTCACAAGATTTAGACAGAGCATCAGGAAGTTTACTTGTATTTAGTGCTATTTATTTCAGTCATGTTTCCATGACTTAACTCGACGACCTCTGTAGCGCAGTAGGCGAAGGTCTTCTTGCGACGCAGAAGGTTGAGGGTTCGATCCCCGTCGCGCGATAAATGTTTTTATGATCTGCAAATATTTATATCGGGTCTGGGTGTTTCTATGTCTAATATGTATTATAAGTAGTATATCGGTTATCTGGTTCCCATAGTACAAGCTTTACTTAGTTTGGGTGGTTTGGGGCTAGATAATGCTGTGTAAAATGTCGAGCATTATTTATTATTATTTATTTATTATCTTGGAAACATGACTGAAATTAGCGCTATGTAAAATCTTAGTCTAGTGTTTCCTATTTATATCATAATACATACCTGGGTAAAACTTTAATATTAATTCCAAAATCCTGACTATACAATAAGTCCTTTGACAACAGGGCGACGACGACTAGTCAAAGGAGTTTCTACACTAACAACTAAGATGACTGTCCGTGTGTATTTACGTAACAGTGCATATTTACTTCTACCATTACATCGATACCAGTACTAGCTGTACCAAGTACACACTTCAATGAATAGCGAACTATAGGTACAGTTTAAGGGTTATTATTAGTAAATGCGACCAGCACAGGTGAGGTTTCAGGCCGTCTGTAAAATCAGGGCTTAATTCATTACTAGCTGTCCGTCGCGGTGTTACCTGCGTTCCCTCGGGAAAACTTCACTTTCCCGGGATAAAATATAGCCTATGTTCATCAGGGATAATGCAGGATTCTAATGGTGAAAGAATTTTTCAAATCGGTCCAGTAGTTTCGGAGCCTATTCAATTCAAACAAACAACATACTAACAAACAAACAAACACATCTTTCCTCTTTATAATATTAGTATAGACATAAACTTTTAATGTTATCACGCAAGATACACAGTTTTTGCATATAATAAGTAAGTAGTCGTGTTTTTCGGGAATTTCAATACTAAATGCCAAAAATATAATGTTTTAATTTAAAACATCAGTTTCCTTATCGTTAAGCATTAATACCTACCGATATTAAGTATAGGGCTAATCATGTAGGTATAATACGCTTTAATAGTTACATAATCCTATTATAGTGTATTATAATTAATATGTCAACTAAATAGATAACCCAAATTAATTGGATAGCCTAGACTCACTTAACAAAATTGGTTATATATTGATTAATTGACCAATGTGGCTAAACACTCCAATGTACAATAAAAATTCAAAATTCCGTGTAACGGCCACTCAACACATTTGGAAAGACGATGACAAGCGTATACAGGCGATGAAGCCCTCTACACGTTCGTGAACGTCGGCATTCGTCTATCGTATGTAGAGGGCCCATTAGGGGTAGGTACTAGGCATGACAATTCTATATTTCATCGTATTTTTGACACCCCTGTATCCTACAGGGGCCGCACGGCAGCACGTGAGTTCCTGGCTCTATGTAAATCGTCAGATCGCGACACTTGACAAGGCGCAGGTATGTCTCAGCGTTATCTGTCGATTCCTATTTCAATTCTATTTGTAACATGGTTAGGGGGACAGAAACACTTACCTACCTATATCCCACTCATTTAATAAAGTCCCACTCATTTATTAAGCTGAAAGTGTGTTTAGATGTTTGTATGTTTGAGTTTCAATCACGCTTATACCAGTGAACCGATTTGGATGAAACTTGGAATAGGCATAAATAGGTAATAAAATGTGATTGTTTTTTCCTTTGAAACGAACCCATAGTTTCCTAAGGCCAAAACCTTTTAACTACCTACCTACTTACAAGTAAATGGTAAAAGGTAGCTGCACTCATTGCGGTAAAATGTTGACCACCTCTGTTTACTTAAATGTGTAATAGGTACATATGTACTTACAGGTACAGTACATAAGTACGGAGCATCCTCAGATAAGCGATTACAACAGAAAATATTTATCCTATGTTAACGTGACATCGCGGCGGTTTGGTCGAAGCGATCCTTTTTAGGTAGGTATATTAAAAAAGTATCCATAAATAATAATGTTGTTGTGCCTACTAATTTGTTTTGGCCTTAGTTTATGTAGGAAAATACGTATGCCTACTCACCTTACTCTTTCCATGGGTTTTACTAAAACAACACATTGGGAATCCCAAATGCAATCGGTATTAGGAAAGCCCTAACATGATAGCTATCATTATTGTTTAACATCTGCTAACGTTCCGTAGCCAGATGTTTATTCATGTATCATTGTGATCTAGGACCACGACTGTATCCCCTATGATGCGGTAACTTCCAGTTTAAAATAAGACGGTCAGAGGCACGTTAAAATATATCATTGTCACTTTTATCTGGGATCGACAAACAGTCACATAATGATAATTATCAGCCGTCTACGACAGCTGGATAAAATCCCTCCCTTCTTTTGCCAGTCTCTACCTTGTGCGCTTAACAGTCAAGATCAAATACAAGTAGGACTAGTTTGATCACTTGTCTTAAAAACTAGGTGATTCTCTCCTGTTCCTTTGTGACCAGTAAGTCCTCTTTCTAGCAGCACCAACGCTGAGACTAGTCTTATTTGGTGCATACATGCACAAGCCACAGTTGTAGCAGTAGGTAGGTATAGGTACTCTATTAGCGTTTACAGTTGTTTTAGTTTGTCTGTTTTACTTTTTGTTTTAGTTTATTATTTGGTGCGAACCTACTTACTTTATTTTATTTTTTTATTATTTGAAACCTACCTTCCTATTTTTGTTCATTGTTTTAAATTTTCATTCCTTGTCTTGTGTGTGTAAAAACCAAATAAACATTTATTCTATTCTTTATGTCTATCTCTATGTCGTCGACCCAACGTGCTCGGACGACCGCGTTTCAATGTCAAAGTCAAAGTCAAAAAGCATTTATTCAGTTTAGTTTTAGTCAGTTTCCATTGGTTCTCTGGTCAGTACTATGATAGAAAGTATTTGCTATTTTTTAACTGTCTATCTTGAAATACCGTCGCATCCGAAGTGCTCGCAAACAGGGGTTTTGTAAATCTGAACAAAGAGCGATCATCGAAGTCTTTACTTTTCATTTACGGTGCTGGTCGAAACTGGCGGACTCTTAAACACTAGTTCCTAGACCTAACTAAACGTTATTTTACTTATACATGGTGGACTTGTGAAGCCGAAATAAATGAATTGAATACTTAACAGATACAAATATTAATTGTCTTGGGTCTGGGTGTTTCTATGTATAATATGTATGTACTTACAAGCAAAAAGGATATAAGTAGTATATCAGTCATCTTATTACCCATAGTACAAGCTCTGCTTACTTTGGGGCTAGATGATGCTGTGTGAAAAGTCCAGCATTAATTATTTATTTATTGATCAATTCGGTATGCAAAATATTTCCGATTGTAGACTCGGCTCGGCCAAACGCTTGGACAAACTCTCTCTTAGTATCATTATCTTAGTATCGATGTGTCGTACATCATTATAGTACGAGTAACTCATGTGTGGTTATAGTGTTTTGTCAAGTGTCCGTAATGTGGCGAAACTAGAGAGGATTAAAAATAAATAAATAAAAAATAAAAATAAAATACATTTATTTCGAGAAAACACTTATAGGTACACAATCTAAATAGACAAGAGTTTTTGACACACAGTCAGAAGACAAATACACACAAAGCTTAAAAACTAACAGGGTTCATAGTTAGGGGTCGCTCACAGCAATGTCTCATGTAGGGACAGTCCACCCTGGCAGCTATAATTGCCAGCAGATATTGGATTATAACGGTCAGAGTGTTGTAGGAACCAAGGGTGTGATCGACACAGCTAATGCGGGATGCTGGGAATTGTGGGATTAATCAGCCGAGCTGGCGCATCCGGGCTCAGACTCTCGGTTCTGAATCCAATGGACACAATGTTCTGTTAAACGCCATTCAGTAACCGATTTCGGCCTGTTCATTTTTAAGTTTATTAAAAGCGTTACAGTGGCGCTTCCAACTTGGTAAATAACTCCTAGCAACCACAGATACTTTTAGATAGGAATTCTTTTGTTTCTAGATTACAGCATTAGGTGAAAAACATTATTGCTAGAACATAACTTACTAACCAACAAAACAACTGTGTAAAATATATTTGTTGTGTTTTATTTCCTTCCTTTGATTGTATTGGATCTGTG
Source organism: Epirrhoe alternata (assembly GCA_963565295.1). NCBI lineage: Eukaryota > Metazoa > Arthropoda > Insecta > Lepidoptera > Geometridae > Epirrhoe > Epirrhoe alternata. The sequence goes on from OY751384.1 coordinate 494,348, forward strand.
TAAATTGTTTTTATTGTGTGTATACTATAAGATGTTATCATTGTATGGTGCCAACTTTACTGTGTAAACTGTCCAGCTATTTATTGTAATTCTTAGCAACCAAATAACTTAAAAATCTAAAAACTGAACTTAATATTTTAATACCTGCATACTTACTTCTTTAGAAACTCATGCAAACATACAGCACTTTGTTTACTCTAGTTTTTACAATAGTGTTGTAATGGTGGAATTGTGCTTCAATAGATAGTGTTGTTCCGGTGTTACATTTTCTTGAATTCAGTTCTGGATAGGGTTTACTCTACTCTAATATTCTAGGAACTACTGCTGGGATGATCCTTAGCTTGATATATTCCCGGTTAGATTCTTTGCTTAATCATAGTAATTTCTAGGATACCTGGTCTTATCTAGAATTGTAACTTTGTTTAGTAGGAAATTCTAAAACTTCAATTTGGCTCGGTTGCTTTGAGTAAATAGTTATTTCTTCTTGGATGGTTGTTGTTTGTGTGGTGTGTACATTGATTTACTGGTAATATTGCTAAACTAATATCACTACACTAAAAATCAAACACTAAATATCAACACATTGCAGTGATCAATTAACTAATTGCAAACTTTTATATTTACTACTAAATACTCTCACTAATACTACATAAATGAAACAAAATGCTTCAATATACTCAAGAAAATTTTTTTATTTTTTTTTATTGCATTTGTTGGGTACACTAAATCACAAGGGCTAGTGAAATAAATTCTTCTTTCTTCTTTCTATTTCGGCATATTAAGGACTGGTAACTTCTAATTAACTTATGTAACTGACTCTTTTACGTTACAAGATTCAATTCGTTTAGTCCGCTGATGCTGGTTCATACTCTCCTTAGTTCATTTTGTCTGAGATGTTCTCACAAACTGACCTGCGAAGAGTTGAACTAGTAAAACATAGCGCGATGGCGCGATCGCTAGGAGTGGCAAGCTAGGTACTCCTACTTACTTTCTCTAAACTAAACTTTAACTCAAGCGCGTTCTTAGCACGCTGTGAGTTGGTAGCTATTACTACCTAACTTTCACTAAGACTTTAACTTAACTCAAGCGCGTACTTAGCTCGCTATGAGATGGTAGCTATTACTACCTAACTTTCTCTAAACCTAACGCTTAACTCAAGCGCGTTCTTAGCACGCTGTGAGTTGGTAGCTATTACTACCAAACTTTCACTAAGACTTTAACTTAACTCAAGCGCGTACTTAGCTCGCTATGAGATGGTAGCTATTACTACCTAACTTTCTCTAAACCTAAAACTTAACTCAAGCGCGTTCTTAGCACGCTGTGAGTTGGTAGCTATTACTACCAAACTTTCACTAAGACTTTAACTTCACTCCAGCGCGTTCTTAGCTCGCTATGAGTCGGTAGCTATTACTACCTAACCTTCTCTCTCTAAGACTTAAACTTTAACTCAAGCGCGTTCTTAGCACGCTGTGAGTTGGTAGCAATTACTACCAAACTTTCTCTAAGACTTTAACTTAACTCAAACTTAAAGACTAAAACTTAGTTTCTAACTAAGATCTAAAACAGTTCTGACTAGGACTGTCTGAGACTCTCAAGCTCTCAAGAAAGCCCTGGACCGTAGCCCAGGCTACGTAACACTTGTCCCGGGAGTTGGAATATACTTGGTTTGTTGGATTGCTGGTGTCATGCTTTTATTTCTTTTGTTGGTAGGCACAGGCCCGCTACCCAGTGGAGTGTCGTGTGGTTGATCTCCTGTAATCACCACCCCTCACTTCCACCGGCCTGTTGCGTGGTTGGTTAGCTTAGATTATCTGTTAGATTTAGTTGCATGCTAGAATTAATTAGGTTAGACAGTAGGTAGATAGGAAGTAGGTAGGTTAGGGCTTCTTTATAGGTAATTACTACCTATGGGATTTTTTCTTGTTCTGCAGTTTTTTTTTTCAACAAGGAGATGTTCCCCAATTGCCATTTAGCGGGTCGTGACTATTGAAATAAGCCAACACTGGGTATTTTGGATACACTCACTTGTTACTATTGACAGTCTTACCATGTCTAAACAGGTAGACTTCATGATGTTAGTATGTTAGTTTTCAATCACAGTATCTTCAGTTCCATAGGAGAAACTGTGTGTGCTTGTGGAGGTATGATTGTGTGATTTGTTAGGGGGGGTTTGTGAAAGGGAAGAATGAAAGAGATTGTTTGGAAGGAGAATGTATCAAACTGCTTAGGATCTTCAATCCTAGGGAACTAGTCCCCTAAGCCAGTAAATAATTACTACCTACCATGTAAATATATTACTACCTACCATGTAAATATACTACTACCTACCATTAGTTTATACATTAGGATATGTAAATATAGTATTATCTAGAGACTTTTGTACAGATACATAGTTACGTACGCTCCTAGCTACTTTTCTTATCTTTAAACTATCATGATAGGTAGCGGGACTAAACCGTCGCTTATTCATTGCTAATAAACCTACTTAGGTACTCATAGGGTTTACTTTGAATTTAAAATAAGATTTTCTTTGTTGGATAGATTAACATTTCTGGTGTTTTTTCTTCTGTTCTGGTATTCGGCTGGGGTCAGCCGATCGAATTTACTGCGTAAATTCTGCTGGGCTGGGGATGTACTGTAACTGGTTTAAATTCATGCTAGGCGAAAAAAAAAAAGTGACATTGACATCTATTGTCCATGTCACGTTGACAGTATAGGTGTTGCAAGCTGTCAAGAATCTGCAAATTAATGAGTTGTTTTGTAAATCAGTCTCGAGTTGAAATTTATTGTATTCTTTTGTTTTTCGGATTGTTAGTACGCAATGGCGTAATAGATCGGTAGAAGAATGACCTGGTCTGGTCCAATGTGTGTTCGAGCTTGTTTCTGTCGGACTAGAGGGTGAAATTGCTTGCTACATCTTCCTCATGTTTGGGAGGGAGCCAATACCGGTGGAGCTGGGATCCCTAAATTCTCTGCTCGTACTTCGAAGAACGTGGCTTTTTCTTTGGCTGTGACACTCAGACTGAGTGGTTAACTTTTTACTCGTGAACTTATAAATTCGTACTGGAATCCCTTCAGCTGGTATGTATGTTAGTGATCCGCCTGTGCGTAGCTTCGCCAGCTCTGTGACTAAAATTCTGGTTCTTTTGGTGGAAATAGGACCTCGTGGTCAAGTCGTGACGTGACTCCGGAGCCCGAGACATCTGCCTCGTGGACACCTGCAAAAGGCCGCCGAGAGGATCTTTTCCCTGGAATCGGAGAGCTACGTTCAAGGTACTTTTTATACCGGCGATAGGCAATGCCACGCGTCACTCCCTAGGGTTTCCTATCTTGAGGAACACTTCTTTAACAATATTCTCTTGTCTTCCCCCCCAGAGCACTGGCAGCGGGGTCCAGCTGAAGGCTCCAACTTTCTCGTTTTGTGTCGTCCCTGGAACGGCCTGTGAGAGGTCGTTCCCTTGGCAGTGCAGCACCGAAGGAGGCCTGGCCCCTTCTTTTGAGCTCGGCTCCTGCGGAGCGCCTGCGGAGTATCCTGGTACCACAGTCGGACCATGTCCGCTGTGTAATTTTCTATATTCTGTGCTGTGTCCAAACTAACTAACTTTTACCCCTCGGTCAACTCTGCGGTATCCGAATCTACAACCTACAAATGCTGAACATCACCTAGACTCAGACTTTACTTTAATTTAAACCTAATAATATTTATCTGGTTGCTAGGAAAGTTAATGTAGGCCTTCACGCCCTGTTAATACTTCTCGTTGCTATACCGACTTAAGCTGGTCATATAAATTTAAGGCGCCCAACATTCTTCAACACTCTGTAATAATTTAACTTATCAATATTATAATTTTAAAATAGCTTCTCTGTATTAACCTAATTTATTAGTTTTATGACTTTTGTATAACAGTGAATGCTGAATAAAATACTGTTATTAACGCCAATCTTTTAGTTTCTACTTATACATCCCACCTTTAAATATAAAGCGTTACAGTTTTCAAGGAAAACGTGCTTAGCTTCGACAATCTATTATGAGCTTTAATATGCACGACCAAGAGCGCTTTATACATTCGGACCCGTTACATACTAAAGGACAGGCAAACAGACAATAGGTAAAGCGGTGCTGTGGCAGATTGATATTGGCTATCTGTCTTCTGTGGTATTGGTGTGATGGTACGGAACCCAAACCAGGTAACAAATACTGGGTTAGTGTTTCTAGAATACGTAGGTAATACTAACTCAATGATAACAACAGTAATCTTTGAGCTGAGCGAGCGTGTCATCGACACTGTAGCACACGACTGCTCGTAAAATAACCGTCAATGTCTTTATTACTTCTTCCATGTAAAAGTTAGTCGAGTGATGGGAATTGCTCATTCAGAGCTATCTCTATTAAGTTTAAGGGTACGACCAGGCCAAGTTTATGACAAAGTCTGCCAAGCAAAAAATAAACTGTAATGAGGAGTTTTATCAGCTTAGTGGCGGGTTTAGGATGCCTAATGCGGCCTAAAATGTTATGTGATTTAATGTCAGCACCGCTTATTAGTTTTTTTATATTATCTACTGTGGTGAGATGTTTGATAATACCAATAATATCTTTACCAATGACGCTATGGCCATTTATTTATAGAATATACTACCTACCTACATATGTATGTAGGTAGGTAGTATGAGGGTGGCTCTTGGGTGGCTCGAAAGAGAAGTCCCTAAGATCGAGCCATGGGCTGGGGCAAAACTCTCGGTTATACCCGAAAGTGAACTGCCCAGGCCCATGGTTGCGGTCACGTTTGTGCCCAGTAGTGAGGTGGCATCACTTGATGAAGCCGTCAAGCTACTGAGGACTCAGAACGAGGGTCTCAACACCGGGCTCTGGAAGGTCCTGAACAGTAGGTCGGTGGAGAATGGACACGTTGTGACCTTCTCCTTAGACGACCAGTCTGTGGTGGCCCTCAGAGCTGCGGACTTTGTAGCCACCTTAGGTTTTAAAAAGGTGACTTTCAAGGTCAGAGGCGGCTCTGAAAGCGCACCGGCACCTGTGGACGCAAACGATCCACGGCCATCCACGTCCAGGGGGCAAGGTAGCTCAGGGCAGAGCAACCAGGGGGGAGTACAGCCTAGATCCGTCGTGGCTACAAAGCCCCCCCAGCCGAGGCCCGTGAGCATTGCCAGGCCACCTGCAGGACGAGGGACAAGAAGTCCCCATGGGTCAACCCGGGCTGACAGGCTGACCGAAAACAATAGAGGGCGGGGTGCACGCCCGAAATTGAATAGGTCAAAGCCTCGTCACCAACGGGGAAACCTGTAACGGCTACCCAGGCGGGGACGGCGAGGATCCTCCAGGCCAACCTCCACCATGCTACGGCAGCAGCCGCGGTAATGGAGTGTTGTCTCTTGGAAGGACAAGCTCACCTCGCCTTGATCCAGGAGCCTTGGGTAGCCAACTCTCAGATCCTGGGACTCGACGCTGCCGGTAAGATCTTAGTACACAGTACTGGCAATCGGCCCAGGGCATGCATTGTGTTTCAACAAGGTGTTGATTTTCTGCCTATTCCAGAGGTTTGTAATGACGACTTGGTAGCAGCTTTCGTCAATCTTAACGGATGGTGTGGCGCAAGAGCTATTGTGTGCTCGGCCTACCTGCCCGGAGAGAGAGACGATCCGACAGAAGACTTGGCGCGAGTGGTGGACTACGCCGCCCGAAACAACGCCGAGCTTCTGGTTGGTTGCGACGCCAACGCACATCATACTGCATGGGGGAGCACCGACACAAATAGTAGGGGTGAGTTGCTTTTCGACTTTCTTTTAACTAACAATCTAACAACGCTGAACATAGGGTGTACACCGACCTTTGTGACGCGTGCTAGACAGGAGGTTCTGGACATAACTTTTGCTACTAACAACCTTGCTAGACATGTTATTAATTGGCATGTCAGCAATGAAAACTCTATGTCCGACCACCGACACATAAGTTTTGAGGTACAAGCAAAACTAGAGACTCAAATCGTTACTTATAGGGATCCTAGGACCACGGACTGGTCTGTTTTTCAAGACAAGCTAAGCCAGACCCTAGGAAACTGCCCAAAAAGTATAAAAACCCGTGAAAGTCTAGAAATAGCGGTGGAAATACTCACAAAAGGCATCTGTATGGCCTATGAGGAGAGCTGTCCACTAAGAACAAGAGAGACAAAGCGGCGGGTTTCCTGGTGGAATTCTAGGTTAAGAAAGCTCAGAAGAAAAACTAGGAAACTTTTCAATGAGGCTAAAAAGACCCGACAATGGAAGGAGTATCTAAAAAGCCTAACTGAATATAACATAGAAATTAGGAAGGCTAAAAGGGCATCCTGGAGAAAGCTCTGCGAGGAAGTAAAAAGCTTACCTCAAGGAGCAAGACTTCACAAACTGCTCTCCAAAGCCAAAACTAACCAAATCGGCCTCCTTAAAAAAGAGGACGGCTCCTTCACTACAAATGAGAAGGAAACCTTAGAACTGCTGGCCAAAACCCACTTTCCTGGCGCACAAAATATGGAACCGGGAAAAGCCACCTCTCATAAGCCTCGGAACGAGGACTGGAGTACGGCGGCTAAAATTATAAGACCCAGTCAGGTTAAGTGGGCAGTTAATTCATTCAAGCCCCACAAAGCGTGTGGGGAAGACGGTATACTCCCTGTTCTCTTACAGCAGGGAGTAAATATTCTCAGTCCATATCTGGTTAAAGTCTTCAGGGCGAGTCTCGCCTGGGGATTCATACCTGAGCAATAAATAAATAAATAAATAAATAATGCTGGACATTTCACACAGCATCATCTAGCCCCAAACTAAGCAAAGCTTGTACTATGGGAACCAGATGACTGATATACTACTTATATACTTTTTGCAATGGACTTGTGTTAAGGTTATCTTTATACCAAAGGCTGGTAAGAAGGACTACAGCCAGCCAAAGTCCTTCAGACCAATTAGCCTATCTTCATTCCTCTTAAAGACGATGGAGAAAGTGGTAGACAGATATATTAGAGATGTTGCACTAGTCACATCTCCCATCCACCATAGCCAGCATGCTTATCGGCAAGGCAAATCCACTGAAACTGCTCTGTGCAGTCTCATTGATAGGGTGGAAAAGGCTATGGAGGACAAGGAAATAGCACTATGTGCATTCCTTGATATTGAAGGTGCTTTCGATAATTCTCCTACCTCACTGCTGATAAATGGATTGATAAACAAGAATGTCGATCCAACAGTCACGCGGTGGATAGAAGGAATGCTCACTCACAGAGGAGCAAGGTTGGCACTTCAACAAACGTCAATTGAGATATCCACAGCTAGAGGCTGCCCCCAAGGTGGAGTTTTATCGCCTCTTCTATGGACTCTCGCTGTGGATCAACTCCTATACAGATTAGCGAACCTCCATATCGATGCGCAGGGCTATGCAGATGACCTTGTGATCGTCGTGAGGGGGTTCTGTCAATCTACCATCTCTAGCATCATGCAAAGAGGACTAAAAACTGTCAGTGACTGGTGTGGCAAGAGCGGTCTCTCAGTCAATGCGGAAAAAACAGTGATTGTGCCATTTACCAAAAAGAAGAGGCTGGACAAACTGGTAAAGCCAATTCTTAATGGTAATCCAATCAACCTTTCCACTGAAGTAAAGTACCTTGGCGTTACTATCGACCATAAACTGACGTGGAACACACACCTAGGCAACGTCTTGCAAAAAGCTAGGATGGCCCTGGGAGTTAGCAGTCGACTGATGGGGAATAACTGGGGCTTCAACCCCCGCATTGCCTTGTGGCTATATACCACCGTTGTGAGGCCGATAATCACATACGCCTCTGTGGTATGGTATGACAAAGCCTCTCAGACGACAGCTATTAAAAAGTTAGGTAGTCTACAGAGGACCGCGTGCCTCATGGCTTCCGGAGCCATGTCCACTTCCCCTGGGCTGGCACTCGATGCAATGCTAGGGCTACCGCCTCTTCATTTATTTCTGCTTAAAGAGGCGAAAGCCAGCATGTACAGGGCAAACACCCAGGTACGAATAAATTGGCTATCTAAGAAATTGAGATCCTTACATGACTCAACAATGGAATCACGCATACTAAGCATGACATCGGATGCCATGCTTCCCCGGTATGTCTTCGAAAGATATTACACCGTGGAAATGCCCTCTAGAGAAGACTGGCTCAACAACCAGCTCCCCTGCGAGGCCGGGTGCCTTAACTGGTACACGGATGGTTCCAAAATTGGGTTGGATGTAGGATGCGGGGTCTACGGAGAGCGACCAAAGTTTCGCGCAAGCGTTAACTTGGGCAAACACGCCTCAGTCTTCCAAGCGGAAGTGTATGCCATTCTGGAATGTGCATACGTTAATCTTCAGAAACGCTACTCCAACCAAACAATATATATAAATTCTGACAGTCAAGCAGCTCTCCTAGCCCTGGATTCGAAGGTTATCACGTCCAAGCTAGTAGAGGACTGTCTGACACGTTTGAACACTCTGAGTCTAAAAAGCAGGGTGGTTCTAAGATGGGTTCCAGGTCATGCTGGAGTGCACGGTAATGAGTGTGCCGATGAACTCGCAAGGGCCGGATCTAACGGTACACAGCTGGGTCCTGAACCGTTCTGTGGCATACCGAAAAGTCTGGCCAAAAGAACCCTAACAGATTCCTGCTTCGGAGAGTCAGCCAGATACTGGTATAACTCTCCGGGCATGAACCATTCCAAACTGTTAATCAAAGCCTTTGACAAACGGTATACCAACCAAGTCTTAGCGCTAAGCAGAAACAACCTACGCATTATGGTCCGAGCTTTGACTGGACATTGTCGCCTTAACAAGCACATGTTTAAGTTACGGCTCTGCGACACTCCAACCTGCAGGTTCTGCAAAGAGGCGGATGAATCGCCCCTTCATTTGCTAGGGGAGTGTGGGCCACTAATGCACAAACGCAGCGCCATTCTGGGCAAATACACTTTAAGCCCAGAGGAGCTACGAGAACTCACTCCCAAAAAGGTCCTACAGTTTATGTCAGCAGTAGGGCTTGGAAGTGAACTATGAACGCCCCGCCACAAGGGGCGACTTGAAAGTGGCGATCACAATAGGCCTTCATGGCCGCAGTGATATAAAAGCCACGCTATCATCAATAATAATAATAATAATGTAGGTAGGTAGTATACTCTGGTGACATACACATGTGTGTATGTCACCAGAGGTTGGCCACTTACTCATACTCATACTTTGGTACTGATTCGACATATTCCTACAATGGACGCCATAATAACTAGGTCATATGGTATGGTCTTCATCATTCTTCTACCCTTATGTGGGGTAACAACAATGCCTTCGCATTGTGCGATCAATTCATCGACCCATAAAACCGGTGTTGTAGAACCTTCCAACTCGATGCTAGAAACAAAAGCCCGGAACTTTTCCTTCACTTTTGTTCACTTTTACTACGTGATTGACCTTCGAAGTATCAGCGTTAGGCTGTTGCCAAGTCGGTGAGAGACGACCGATACTCGATCCTGTCCGGTAACTAGCTGCCATAATCCAGTGCTCTGGACACAGAGTACATAGTAGTACTGGTACTGATGGATCACTGTACAAAAAGTACGGTACTTACATGTAGCGCACGTTTTGGGGCAAGAAGTTGCTGCTATCGCACTAATCTTCTCGCTAGGCGATGAGATATTTCATGCTAAAATTGACGTCATCATTTTCAATAAGTTTCAAAGTTTCAACTACTAGAAATGTGAAACTTTAGTGGTTCACATTCATCACCGCGTGCTGTAAGAAGGGGTACGCTAGATCTGCTGGGCCGCTTCCAGTCAGGTTGTGTGCCAAGAGCATGAAACATCGCCGTAAGGAGATATTTAGAGCATAACTGTTTAGGCGTGGTAGAGATAGGATAGAACTAAAGAAGCTGTTGCATCTGGTGTTGGCTTTTATCGGCCTTGGCTTTTTGTTTATGTTTAAACAACACTTATATCCTACATTTAAACCTGTAACTAATCTGTTACTAATAAATAAACCAAACCAAACCTACATCGGGAATGGGGTGTGCAACTACTAATTTTTATTTTTTTCAGCAAAATTCACACATTTTTGAATCCAGGGATGTAGAACTCGTATTTCTAGACACTTTAAGTGAAAAGTATAGTGCCTATAAAAACTCCCCTAACGAGACGCATTGGCGCATTATCAAGCTCAAACTGAAACCAAATCCCTAGTTGATAGTGCTTATTTTCCCTTGAAGTATACTTCACAGAGGCACAAGCCGTAAGCCAGCGTGGCGTGGAGAGGCGTCGTAGTGTATCGTGGCGTGTTTGGCCGGCCGCCAGCCCGCCGGCTGCCCGCTCAATAATCAGCTCTAGCTTGAGCCTCGAAATTGATTGATTTGGAGCTAACGACTAGCTCTCGAATTGGTTTTGCTCAAATTTATCAGAATATACATCATAATTCTACGAGCATGATATAGCTTACCGCAACGTGGGCGCTCATTTGTATGAAATCACGGCTAAAAGCTGTAAAAATTTAGTTTTTCCGTTGGGTCCCACTACCTACTGGCCAAAGACCCACGCAAAATCCCTTTCTTCGGTTCCCCTTGGTCCAAAGCCTCCAGTTTGCGCAATGCAAGTCCATTTCGTCCCGTCATTTCCATCTTTAGAGCATGTACATTTTAGCCTTACAAGCTGAGCCAATGGGTTTGAGTCCCTGTTGAAGCGTCACCTCGGATCGGTCGGATCATAGGTTCAAATCCTGCATAGGACAAATATTTTTTGTGCGTACCTAGGTAGCTGTAGAATTGGAAATACTCGTAATAGCAAGCTAAGTAATTCCGTCAAAATGTCGACTCTTATTTGTTTCTTTTGATGGATGCTCTATATTTGGCAAAGTGGAGAGCGCACCTTCATCAATCATCATCAATGTTAGGCAATGGCTTATTATGAATTTATCAAGGTATCTTCGGAGGAATTGTTTCTCTTTCATTTTATTTATCTTTATTATTTTCTTTTGCAAACGGTCTCTCCTTCAAACTTCCGCTCTTCGCGCTCCTAACCCACAATGTGACTAAGGGTAATAAAAACTTAATAACACCATACAGGCGTTTTTATAATGATCTGTTAATTCTATTTTACACTTTTATATAAGTTTCGCAACCAAATAACTAACAGACAAAAGTTTCACGTTGTTTATGATATAATAAGCGAACCTACATTAAACTTCTATGTATTTTATCATCCGTGTACACTTGTTACCGCACCGACATTGTACAAACAAAATGTTTGTGTAGTATCGACCTTAAAATCTAGGCCTTAAAGTCGAAAGTGCTAATCCAATTGTGTGGGCCCTGTTGAATTATAACGTTTCTCTATCAAACTGTTACTCGCTTAATAAGTTATATCTGAGTGTTAGGCCTACGAATAAATTAAACGACCAAGATACTTAAAATGTGCTTAAAACAAAGTAACTACGTGTGCTGGTAACTTAACGAGTAAACAGTGTGAGATTTGGCATTTCAAAAGGGGCTTTGTCTGTATCGATGGACAGTCAGAAACAAAAGCATTTGGTGTTTTACACGTGATTGTAATAAACCCAAACAAAATGAAAGCTGAGTTTGTTTGAAACTTGTCTTCGGGTTATTTTGCCCTCGTCTCAAAACCTGCTGACAATCAACATGAACAAACCCTGAACTCAACATTAAATTACAACATCATTCTAAGCCTCCTCACAGACTGCAGACTTTCTATCGGCCGATAGTTGAGACGGAACATACTTCGGCTCGTAATGAGTATGGAGAAGTAAGCCGAAGTATGTTCCGTCTCAACTATCGGCCGATAGAAAGTCTGCAGTCTGCGAGGGGTCTAAACATCCACATCTAGAGAACCTTTTTATTTCTAGCTCACCTTTAAACATAGCTCCCTGCGATCACCTAATCTCGCTAAAAGCGGGCTCCATGTCTCTCTCGGTTATCGACGGAGAATGGCATACCGACATTGTTGAAATTCGATAAAACGTACTTCCGCAGCGAGCTCTGCTGAACGGGAATTGACACGTTGTGAGGGAATTGAACAGTTTTATTAAATGGAAAATTCTGGAAATATGAAATCCAATGATGTTGACATCCTGTAACACTATAATACGATTAGTGCCACGAACTTATCTGGACCGGTGGCCAAATACTAACGAATTTTATAAGAAAATTTATTTTTCTGCCAACACTAAATGCGATAACGGCGCCTCTCTCACCGGTTCAGATAAGTTTGTGGCACTCTATTTAGTTATGAGTAGTGTAAAAGTGATGACTGAATGGTGGCCAAGGTACGGATACAGAAACGTAGGTTGTCCGGCGCCGGCAGTTATCTTTGCTGAACATGTCTTTGGGATTCTTAAAAGCTTGTAGCATAAAACTTAGTCTATCGCTGGATAACAATGACACTATCTAAGAGGAACGCAAAAAAATAGAAATTTCTTAAAGATAATAAGTTTTGTAATAAAAGCCTTCTAGATAATGCACGCAAAAATAAGTCTGAATCTAGTTAGTAGTGCTATTACTTAGCTCACAAATAATAAAAACGCATTATGCACACCGTATATAAGTGGTATATCAGTCATCTTAGTACCCATAACACAAGCTCTGCTTACTTTGGGCCTAGATGATGCTGTGTGAAAAGTCCAGCATTATTTATTTTGACGACCTCTGTGGCGCAGTGGGCGGAGGCCCGCCTGCGACGCATAAGGTTGCGAGTTCGATCCCCGCTGCGGGACCAATGCTTGTATGATCTACAGATATGTAGATTGTATGTCTCGATTCTGGGTGTTTCTATGTATAATATCCACAAAATCAGTCCCTGAGTGTAGATGGTTGAGTTGCACTAGATACAGAATACGAGCTCAAGCTGTCACATATCATGCAAATGGATGCAAAATATTGGCATGTGCCAAATGTATTTCAAACGACCTTAAAATATTACCTACGTTGATAATAAACCTGAAAATAGGGATATTGTTTTCCACGGTTTTCACGAGACTAAAAATTTTAGGAATGAACGTAGTGTAAATGACGAATGAAGTGGTAAAGCTGTACCAGATTATCATTATCACTCGTAGTTCTGCTAAACAATTGCTTTTTGACTTTGTACCCTATCGTTTCACCCAAAACTCTCTAAATATGTGTGAAATGTTAAAACCCTGTGCTTGTAGCTATCAAAATTACGGTGCCGATATCTCCTATCAAAATAGTTGACCCTCCCCAGGGTACCGGCTACAAGCCAGGCCTCCCGGGACATTCTCGTTTAAAACACAATAAACTGAGGTCTACAAACATCGAACTTCGCTATTAAACATTCATGAAATGCCCTGGCTCTTATTCGCCCGTTCTACTTCACCCGATAAACGGAATTAATTTGCCTGTACACTCATCTTCTTAATTATCTAGGCTACTGCAAAATGTGCGCATGTCATTACGTATTTTTGTGTATTTTGCACCGGAACAATGCCAATGATATATTTGCATCAAACAATCATATTTCTATTTATAAAAAAAAAGTATTTGTTTCAAACCCTTATATGGTGCCTCAAATTAATTAATAAACATAATATGATTATAAATCTCGCAAAATTCGTGTAGCACAGGTACCTATACCTCATGCTTTTTCGCTCGCGTTAATTAAGACTTCATTTTTTATTTTCTAAAAAAAACATAGTTAAAGTCAAAGTCAAAAAGCATTTATTCAGTAGGACCGCTGGGATCACTTTGAAACGTCTTAAAACTAGGTGATTTTACTCCTGTTCCTTAGAAACTTGCATTACCATTCATTATAGGTAGGTACATATTTGCAGCACAATGTATTAGAATGTGTTAGATTGTTAGACAATGTGTTAGAATTAGGATTAGGATGATCTATATATTTTTCTGGTTGAGTGTACTGCTAAAGTTGCTGAAGTTTGTCGCGGACGCGCAGTTTGCAGGTAAGCAACTCGAGCCATTTTTATTTCTACGACGAAGTTCTACATTCTCCAATTAGATTGTTGCTGTTCGTTTACCGCAAGTGCTTTTATTTTACTGACGTAATTCCTTAAACAAAAGGTTATAGCCAGGTAGGTACTTCTGTTGCAAAAAGAGGAAAAGGACGAATATTGTCAAGCAGAAAGTCAAAGGTAAATCCATCTTTTGAGAAATTATTATAACCATTGAAGGCCATGGTGGATTCATGGCTGAGTGGATTGGTACCTCGGCTTTAATTAGAAGGTCTTGGATTCAAAATCCTGGAAGTGCATGCATCACAATTACCTCGCAGACTGCAGACTTTCTATCGGCCAATAGTTGAGACGGAATTTACTTCGGCTCGTAGGTAATGAGTATGGAGAAGTATAGCCCGTCTGAACTATCGGCCGATAGAAAGCCTGCAGTCTGCAAGGGAGCTTATTCGATTCGGAAAAATTAAGTTACAATCTCATACCAATTTCGGTTATGAACGGCAGAATGCAAAAATATTTTCAAAAATCGATATACTGTTCGTTATATTTATCTAAATAAAAGCTATCTGTATCAAACGATGCGAAAATACGCAATTCCGTGTACACTGCAGTTAGGGAACGCTTCAAACAAAGGACTTAAAGGCTCAGCAGCAATCGAACGCCACGTCAAAGCGAATGGAAAACGCTCTCGATTGAATTTCAAAACCACTTGTAGTTGAAAAATCTATGATCATAACTCTCCAGGCAGCGATAAGCGGCGATGCCGTAATAGCCGCCCCCAGGGCTCAATCAATTCCCTCTACAGCTTCGGAGGCATCCCGTATGAAGACAATGTCCTTTGTGAAGCCTTTTACAATTCAATTTGAGGCTGATGGGTTCCGGCGACGATAAGAGGAAATAAGTGAAGTGCCCAATTTTATAGACGACCCCGTTTAGAACGAAAACTTGGAATCACAGCAGTTTATTGATGGACCGTGGCTTTGCTCTCTGATTTTTTATTAGGCTGTCTTACATCACGTACTCGAGCCTCTTGTAATAATAGTGTAATCGTTTACAGCAGTTTCCTTAGCTAGTTCGCCGTGATCAATATTCCGAAAGCCAGTGTTGAAAATGAGTAATCTATCGATTGTTATCGAGATAGAAAAAAGTTTATTTGGTGTCACAAAAAGCTTACATTCAGTTTAAAAACGTAGTACTTATAATAATTAGACACAAAATTGGCCACCACTCAGCGTGTGCTGCAGCAACTTGAAGGTGCTGCAGTGCTGGTTTTCTGTGTTGACGGCTTTAGCGTAGCAGACTAATGCTCGGCCTAGGGAATCCGAGTGTGGGGCAAAGATTATGTAGTAGGTATGTGATAGAGAGAATATAAGACTATGTATGTGATTGTTAGGTATATTATAAAAAATACCTTCTGCTAGAATCTTTAGACTTTCATTTTACGCGTCAAGGACCTCATTTGATTAATTCTTCTAAGAATGGTAGGTATAGGTATTTTTTATTTGTTAATTTGCAAATTAGCTAAGTCTAATTACTTAATCCACCACCAATATAACAAGACCTTAATTTCTCAAAGATTTCGAATCTATTTTCACGCTTGGACTATTCATAATTTCCGTCAAATTACTTTCAATCTGATGGAAATCTTTTAAACATTTTATCTTACCTTTGATCGAGGAACGTCGTGAATTTTAAACGATAGTGAAATTGTTCGTTGACTAATCACAAGTTTCGCGACGAATTTCTAAGGCTTTGAATAATTACAAGGGATTTTGTGCCCCCATTTTAATTAGGCTGTTTCTTGCTTGTTATTGAGTTGCGGGCTTTTATGTTGAAGACGCTCTAAATGGTTTTAAAGCTATGGTTTACTGGTATTTGTATGAGAGCAAAGTGTTTATTTTTCTATCAGTTTTGGACAGCCTTTTTGAGGAGATAATGCTTTAAGAGATTCTTACTGTGGGTACTGGTTGCCGCAGCTCTTTCTGCTGAAGACCAATTTCTGTAAAATATCGGCATAACAAAAGCATAAAGTAACTTTTTCATAGAATTTGATCGAAGAGATTATACAACAAATAATAGGGTATAGGTACTTCAAATTTTTTGATAATTCAAACAGAAAAGAACTTGTTAATGTTGTTTTCTGTAACTGTTTGTAATATCTCAATTTAGCGAAGATATCTTGATAAGTACACTCATTATGTGGTAATATTTAGGAGCTCCCAATGGAACGACAGGTTTGGACAGGCGATATAATAAGAATGAAGTATGGTCTGCCGCTCTGCCGAATTATATTGTGCTAATTGATTTTCGGCGTAAATTGAGCGAGTGGTTATTGGTGGCGTACGGCAACCATATTAATTGATGTTTTGGTGATATTTGATGGGCTTCAGTTTTGATTACAACTTGGAAAAACTATAGTAAGTTTAGGTCTTTTCTTGTTTTGTGTATTGCTTGTAGATTGCATGTAGGTGAGTAGGGATAGGCACAGAGGTTCCTAACTTCATAGCTCTGTCACCTACTTACCTCATACCTACTTTTGTATTTTTCTTTTTTGTACCTGTTCTCTGTATGTGTAATGTACCTGTGTCTGTGTGTTGGCAAATAAAGCTTCTATCTATCTATCTATCTATGTGTTCTGTGGTATACCTCTTAAAATTCCTTTCTATATTTTAAAAGACAACTCGTAGTTATATAATTTAGATAATTAACAATATATAAGTATACTAGTGACCTGGATCAGTTGAGTTATCTATAGATCGTTTTTAAGATAATCTTTAGACAGCTTAACTGATTATAGTGTATCTTGAAATATTATGTACAGTCAGCAAAAAATGTGGTCTACTCAACGGTTGAGGTTCATTTGAACGTCATGAAACAATAAGGTTATATTACTATTATGACAGTTAGAAAAGTAAACCTTAGCGCTAATATAATTAGATTTCATAGAAACTGTTGTCAAAAGTGGTAGACTACTTTCTTTGCTGACCGTACATACTTTTTCACTGTTGTAGGTAGGTATAGCATAGTTTCTGTGAGTAAATGAACTTATTGAATAATATGTATTCACATAATGGATTTATCTACCTTTTATTGTGATAGCTATAAAGCAGTAAGCAACCCTAAAAGGACCTTATCAATGAAAGAACCGCAATGGTGAAAGATTAAAGTGCGCTATTGTGTACGAGCCATTGTTGTCAAACGACAAAGGAAGAACCTACTCCAACATTCCTACGTCTTCATAAATTATGTATCACTTCATATCCCGTTTAAAAATGATATCTTAAAAAACCAAAAAGGGTCTTGTAAATTAAGTTGGTACTCAATGCAGGGATAATAAATCGCGGCCCGCGCCATTTGCAAATTGCTGAAACGTGGACCGCTTTATCGACGGCGACGTGAATAACGGTTTTATTTCCATGTTCCGAGTAAGTATTCATGGTGCGAAGTGCTGGAAATTTCGGAGGTGTCACCTTTGTTTAACCCTGCTTCTGGAAAAAGCCGCGACTGTTATGTTACTGCCGTAACTTTTAGAAGTTCTAGATCACTATCTCCATCCCCATCGTAAAGCCCGTTTCATCCCGCTTCTGGATATAGATTCAGGTTTCGAGCTATATCGTCACTTTAGAAAGATATAACGTGCGTTTTATCGCACGTGTTTAGTACCTACTTCACTTGCAATAAAACTTTAAGATGCTCTCATTTACACTCGTTACACTTTTTTCCTACCCTTTTTATCCATTCAGCATCCCTTCTGTACATGAATACCTACAGTTCCCTTTGCCAACATTTTAAGATGGCATACATTTGTGAGTTAAGCTATGGCTTAGCATTCGAGTATTATTGACAGTTTCAAATGCGCGCCCAAATCCGGCATTCAGAGCTATCTCCGCAAAATACGATTGAGATATCGAAATGATTGAATGCTTTTTGGGAACGGGCTGGCTTTTCTTCAAAAGCGTTACCGTCATTATGATGCCGCAGCAGTGGTGGCTTAAAATAGTTTTTTTATAATGATGAAAAGTCTTATGAATAAAAGTCTGGCTCTGTCTATGTATTTATGCTGATGAAGACCGTATTCCGAAAGGATCTTGCAGATTCCTAATAAGTTGTTAAATAGTTTATGTATTTCTGACATTATAGACAACGGGTAGGTATGCCATAAATTAATAAGTTTCCTCGAGTTATTAGGCAGCCACTTTTCAACTTTCGAGCTTAAAATGATTTAGGAACCAGCAAAATTTTTGAGTGTTACTTGACAGGAAAGAACTATGTCCAGTAAAATACGGCCGCCATAACACGCTTCTGTTTTCATAAGAAACAAGCATTAATAGCAATAGTGAGATGTAATGTTCCGCCCATCGAGCTGGAACAAGCAAAGCCAGCTATTAATCAAATTAGCAAGATGGTGCCATCTGTGAACCTATAATCATAACGCGACTCAGCAGATTGCCTGAGATCGGGGAGTTGTGACCTTTGGTGACCTCCTATAATAACAGGCGTACTTAGTACAGTTCAGCTCAAAATACATTTCGATAGTAAACAATTTTCCCACGTAACAAATGTTAAAAAACTTTGATATTTAAATTTTTCATTTTATGTCACTTACGTTACAGAGACGAAATTAAAAACCGACCAAGTGTGAGTCGGACTCGCGCACGACAGGTTCCGTACTATCTATAAAAACGGCAAAAAAATCACGTTTATTGTATGGGAGCTCCCAGACTTACATAATATACAATTATTATAAATAATTTACCACCAACTTTGCTCTAGGCTAAGCCTGTACCTACTACTATAATACTGTGAGTGTGTGTGTGTGTGTCATCATCATCATCATCATCTCAGCCTTTTTTACGTCCACTGCTGAACATAGGCCTCCCCCATAGATTTCCACAGCGATCGATCTTGTGCAGCCTGCACCCAACGGCTCCCAGCAACCCTTACAAGATCGTCTTTCCATCTAGTGGGGGGCCGTCCTCTGCTGCGATTTCCGGTGCGTGGCCTCCACTCGAGAACTTTTCTGCCCCAACGGCCGTCAGTTCTACGAGCTATGTGCCACGCCCACTGCCACTTCAACTTGCTAATCCTGTGTGTGTGTGTGTGTGTACTGTAATATTTATTTTTAAATTTTTTTTTTTTTTGTGTTTGTTGTTATAGCGGCAACATAAATATTTACATAATCTGTGAAAATTTCAACTGTCCAACTATCACGGTTCATGAGATACAGCCTGCTGACAGACGGATAGACAGACGGATGGACAGCGGAGTCTTATTAATAGGATCCTGTTTTACCCTTTGAGTACGGAACCCTAAAAATGACAGTACCATACCTTAATATGAATCCTGGTTGACTTTATCTACCTACATGACATGCCAGTGAGGTCCAAAAAGGATTATCATCCTGAAAATATTTGAAACGTGGACCTAAAAGATTGAATCTCGATCGCAACGGTTATTTTCTGAAAATATTTTTGCACTTTCAAAAACTCTATATTCCGTCAACCTATTTGAAAATACATTCTTTTTTCAATATTGTTTAATATTTTTGTCGAGCACTGAATGGCACAAAGACGATTTGGCCTCCACTCCATACACATCAGCCGAGATAATCTCATTCCTCTGAATATCAATTTGTAGAACCAGGTAGGCAGGACTGTAGTCAGGGTATTTTATTTATTTTTATTTCTTAGGAAAACAAATGAATGAATGAATGAATGAAAATACTTTATTGTACAATGCACACCTTATAACTACAAAAAACAGTGGAAAAAAAGAACCATAATACAATGCACAATGGGCGGCCTTATCGCTGAGAAGCGATCTCTTCCAGGCAACCTTTGGATGGAGAGGAGTGTTAATGCATGGAAGATTGAACGGGTGCAAAAAATTTAAGGAACTTAAGAGTTGCCTAATCTATTATCTAATAATATATATATATACATATATAGATGTATATGTAATAAATAAACTAAATAAAACTATAATACATACCTAGATACTACAAATACCTATAAAATAATAGTAAATAAAACAAGTTACATATTTATTATAATACTTAAATAAAAATTATTAAATATACTTAGGTACACACCAGGTATACATACATAAACAAGTGAAACATAGATTTTACAATTCAGAATTATTGGATCCAGTCAGATAATAATTTTTCAATCGTATTTTAAATACATCAGGCGAAGAAGATTTTTTAACCAACAGTACTTAATAAATAAAAAAATCTAGTTAAATATCTTATTGACCATTAAACAGTTTTCACATTTAGACGGTTATTAAATTAGCTTACTTGTTTACAAGATGAAAGTAAATAATGATTTTGAAACTTTCCAGGAAGTAACTACAGAAGAATTAATTCAAAACAAAAAGTTAACAGATATTAATTACACTTAAAAGAACAAAACCAAAATCAGAAAGTTAGGGGAACTCATCAAACCAGCTCTTATAGATGTATTGATTGTATGAGCTCTAGAAGCAAAGATATCTAGTTCAGGGATGGTAACTAAGCTATTATAAGTAATTACTGCTCGACCAGGGAAAGAGTTTTGTCTATAATTAGTTGAATAGCATTTGCTTCATGACATAAAAATTCGCACCACAGTTCACAATGCTCTTCACACTGCCAGGAACAGAGAAAGGTGGAGAAAAATCATCAGTGAGAAGGTGGTACATTTGATGCATTGAGGAATGCGAATCAAGGCGGAGGAAGCTCTCTATAAAGTCACTCTATTCGGTCTTGTGCAGTCATTTCCGTTCTACGAGTATTGCTCGGTAAAACGCGTGCGCAAGCCTCCTCAACACCATACTAGACAGGGTTGACTGTCTCGTCGTACGCAAATGATATCAAAGTCAAAGTCAAAAAGCATTTATTCAGTAGGACCGCTGGGATCACTTAGAATAGTCTTAGAACTAATTTTACTCCTGTTCTTTCGCGACCAATACCGTGAAGAATCAGGGCAACGAACACGGTTTCCAGAACCTCTATGTTTAATGTACGATAGGATTAAGAAGTTTATTTTTTGTGATTCAAAGTCAAAGTCAAAGTCAAAAAGCATTTATTCAGTAGGACCGCTGGGATCACTTTGAAACGTCTTAAAACTAGGTGATTTTACTCCTGTTCCTTCGCGACCAATACCGTGAAGAATCAGGGCAACAAACACGGTTTGGGGCCTAGCTTTCTTTTAGGTGATCCATCTTAAATCTAAACTTATGATAACTTAGGTGGTACCTACCAATTGCTTAAATTATATAATACAAGATAGCAAAGACATTGAGGACACATCAGCCGTCGAGGGGCAGAGCGACATCAGGCCACGCGAATTTATCATTAATATAATCCTTATGTGAATAATAAGCTTTTTTTACAAGAGTATTTTTTATGTAAGTTTTAAATCTTCGAATAGGCAGTTTAGTCGCGTTTTCAGGAAGTTTATTATAAAAAAGTATCGTATTTCCCATAAAAGAACCTTTTACTTTTTCTAATCTAAATTTAGGCAAATAAAGTTTATTCTTATTTCTTGTGTTAATGCTATGCACATCACTTTTTTTCCTAAAGTTATTTTTATTTTTATGAGTATACAAAATGTTTTCATAAATGTACTGGGAAAAAACTGTTAGAATATTTATTTCTTTAAAACGTTGTCTCAGTGAGTCCCGTGGTTTCAATTTGTAAATCGCACGGACAGCTCGCTTTTGCAAAACAAATATATCTTGAATATCGGCTGCTTTACCCCAGAGAAATATACCGTATGACATCACACTATGGAAGTAACTATAATATACTATCTTAGCTGTCTCTTCGTCAGCCAATCTCCTAATCGTACGAACTGCATATGCGGCGGAGCTCAGTCTACCTGCAAGTCTTTCAATGTGAGCCCCCCACTGCAAATTGGAATCAACAGTTAGCCCCAAGAAAATAGCGGTATCGACCAGATTGAGTGCTTCCCCATTTAATTCAATTTTTGTTGCTTTGTGAACCACGTTAGGCAAAGTAAATTTAATACATTGAGTTTTCTTGGCATTAAGTAAGAGATTATTAGCCGTAAACCAGTTTAAAATTAGAGACAGAGACGCATTAACATCATCGTACTCTTCTTTATATCTATCAACTTTAAAAACCAAAGAGGTATCATCATTGTGATTTGACTTTGTGTGTGATGGATGTGATTAGATTGTGACGTGGATTGTGACTTTTATGGGCATGGTCTGAAATAAAAGTATTAATAATAAACAAGCCCCGAACAAGCCTAGCCGCGAGCCTGGGACATTCCTGTCTCAGTCTGCCCCACTTGTACAAGTACGGTACCTCTACGACCCCACTCAAGTCCTAACGCTATTTTTATTGGTTCAACGAGTTTGGAGGAACTTATTTTACTTTAGGCGAGGGAGAGAGGATTACGGTTCTGTTTGCATATTTAATGTATCATACGTATTAGAGGTCGTTCACCCCGAGGAAGATGAAAAAGAACCATTGAACGACGCACCTCCAAAATCATCTGATTCTAAAGTAGAAGTTGTCGTAGGTCAGATTCTCTAAATGAGAAGTGTACTTTGGTAATGTGTGGTGGATTATGATGATAATGAATTCTTCCGGGACAAAGGAGTTCAAAGCTCCGACTTTTAGGTATAGTAGCTATATAGTTGACGACCTCTGTGGCGCAGTGGGTGAAAGCCCGTTTGAAACGCAGAAGGTTGCGAGTTCGATCCCCGCGGCGTGACCAATGTTTGTATGATCTACAAATATTTGTCTCGGGTCTGGGTGTTTCTATGTATATATTTATAAACAAGTAGTATACCAGTCATGTAGTACCCATAACACAAGCTCTGCTTACTTTGGGGCTAGATGAACTGTGTTTGGGCTGTGTGAAAAGTCCAGCATTATTTATTTAAGGGGGGGTGAACCCAAAACACCAGTCCGTAGCTGTAAAATAGTTAATTCCGATATTTTGTGTTGACTTTCACTATAGCTTCACACTAGCTTCTGAATTTCCTGCGCTCCCTCCAATTCGTCCATGTCACGTCTATCGCCAGATCAGCGAGGTGTCCCGTTTGACCCAGTTTCAACTAATCCAATTAATTGTTATTTAGTAGACTGTTTGTGTAGAGTAACACAGCTTATCTTTCAATATTGAACATGTTTGTATAGCTCTGTAGGGTATAACACTAGGTGCTGGATTGATTCTCGTACCTGAAATATTTCCTTATGTAACAAACACTATTGGTGAAGGAAAACAATGAAACGAAACCAAATACTAGGCGATGGTCGTGCAACACAAATCATGGATAGAATGATCTGCTAAAAAAAACCATATCACTCCCGCGAGTGCCGAGAGAAGTGAAAACTTCAGTAAATCTAGTTCATTTTTTGAATCGTCAGGAAATAGAAAAATATCGAAAGACTTCACCCGTTTAGATATAAAATGAGCTTATAGAATTGTAAAATATTGTCATAAAAGTTTACCGAGTACAGAACTAGATGGCGCTACTGGTATGTGTCGGTGAGCAGTCACGTGACTCGCACGTGACCTTTTGCGAGGCGAATCCAAGAATTTATTCTCATCTCAAAAATGCCCAACGCGCCTAAAGAAGTTTTGACTTGCAAATCGCACGTGTAAATTATGTATTTGGACGTACCTGTGACATTCTTCTTTAGCTATACTTAGGTATGCAAAAGATCCTGAAAGCCTTAGCCATGTTTCATGAACATCTGTTCAGCCGTTTGAAGATCATCAGCTCTTTAATAGTTGATGATAGGCTTGTGTAGTTCCTGAACTAAGTACTAATAGGAATTCATTTCCACAAGTGTACTAGTTGAGCTAGTTCACATAACTCGGTCCTAATAGGACTATTAGTACTCTAGTACACTAGTTCATTCGATCGTTTCGTTAAGGAAATTATCATAACTGCGCCTTCCTGCACTGTAATAGGGTTCAAATCGGCATGCGTATCTACCCTTGTACTAGGACGGAATGAAAAGAACTACACGATCCTATTAGGACTCTAGTTCATTCGATCGTTCGGAAAAAGAACTGTTAGAAATGTATTCACATGTCAGTGTCTGATTGGTTTGTCAAGCGCAGACAGAGATAGACTCATTAGGCGAGTAAGCGGTAATAAAAGAGACAGAGATATCACGGTGGCGGGCGTTTCATTCGATCTTTAGTTTAGTACGAACATCGTTCATGTCCTACAAAACACAAAGCTAGTACGTAGTTCAGGACCGACCGACCGACCGAACGACTCATTATAGAACCGAAGATCTACTGTACTAGATGTACTAATAGTACTAGAAGTTCGATCTAGTTCTTCACAACGATTGTACTAGTACGGAGCGCTCTCTGTACTGACCGAGCAAGCACAAGCCTAGTTGATGAGGGGATCTGACTTCCGTACTTATGTCTAATTTTTCTAAAAGTAGCGGGGGTTTTTTTCGTAGCAGGGTCTACGAGCTTGTTTGTGATACTATGCCAAGTAAAGTTTCTCAAAGCCTCATGGTATCCTAGGGTTAGAACTATTTATGTGACTGTTGGGTGTTATTTATTCTTTCGCTAGAGTGTGTGAAATAGGGTTTTCAATGAAACACAGAAAATGTTACTCTTTTTGGTTTATCCTGTAGCCAATCGAGTTTCGGAACCTAATCCGAAGTTTATGTATAGCTTGGATCGAGGAGAGTCAATATAACTAGGAAAATCGAATTGAACAGTTGCCTAAAGATAAAAATATAGTTTTGTTGGTAGTTGATATTGAAAGTTACTGTGGAGTGACGATCTGCGAAAGGCTGCAGGCAGAAGCTGGATGCGTCGAGCTGAGGACAGGGCGCAATGGCGCTCATTAGGGGAGGCTTATGTCCAGCAGTGGAATGCTATAGGCTGATGATGATGATGATATTGAAATACACACTACGGCAGGCATTCTCAAAAATTTTCCGTCCCTAAAAATCATTTGGCTATGTACAGCTGGGTAGTCGGAAGAAAGTTTCACAGAACTTCTAAATGTTAGTGAGAATCAAACTCACACCTCTATCGTCTAAACCGAGCGCTAGTCACGAAGTCGACACACTCTAATACAAGTTGAATAACCTTAGCTCCTACATGGGTTCAATAACCATAAGACTATACAACCCCGGAAATACTTTACTTCCACTAAAGCTAAGACTAATTTCGTCTCACTAATCTTGCTTCACTGAAGTAAATCGAATTTGATCGCGAACCTAAATTGCACCTTATCTGAAGCGTATTAAGAAATAATTTGGCAAGACGGCCGCTGCTCGCTCGCACCCTGTCCGTAACTAAGCGTAGTTTAAACGATGGCTAAGCCGAAGATAATAGATAAAGTAAGGTAAACCCAGTGGCACTTACTGAAGGGCTCTGCAGACATTCCGATTTCGGCTCTTGATTTTCGCACCTGTTTTGCGTAGCACTTCATATCGTTAAAATGTAATTGCATTTTACGTGTTGTAGGTAGGTAGTCAAAGGCAAATCATCATCATCCGCGTCCAAGAATATCCCACTGCTGGGTATAGGCCTCCCAGTGTTTACGCCATTCATTCCGGTAATGTGCCTCACGCATCCAAAATCTATGCTGCCTCTTGATGTCGTCTACCCATCGCGCAATTGGACGACCTCGACTTCCATGTCCAGTCCAGTCTCCACCTGCGGTCACTTTGTCTGGCCAAGGTGTCCTGTCCAAATGGAAATAAATATATTATTTTATTTTTGGTTTAAGTATATTTTCTGGACTTTTTAGCATCCTTGCAGACTGCAGACTTTCTGTCGGCCGATAGTTTAGACGGAATATACTTCGGCTCGTAATGAGTATGGAGAAGTATAGCCCGTCTCAACTATCGGCCGATAGAAAGTCTGTAGTCTGCGAGGGGTCTTAGTATTATCACCGTTGCTTCCATATAAGTTGAGGCAATAGGGAATGATGTGTCAGTAAAAAGATAGATTTTTGATCTTAAACTTTACTTGGAACACGAATAACAGGAGAGGATGAGAAATCAGGAGCAATACAATAAACACAGAACCAAGGGAAAGACTGTTACTGCCATCTTTAATTTGTGAAACTTTTTTTTTTTTTTTTTTTTTGTCGCTGGGTAAAATGCGTTACGCATCCCCTCCGCCGGGGGGCGAGTGGGGTATGTGGGACTCCCCGGGGACTCCCGGTATACCCACTAAACGTCCCAGCGCCTTTCCGGCGTCGCCTGGAATGGAGGGGGTCCGGGAAACTGGCAGAGCCTCTACATCCAGACCCCCGCCGGCGATCCCCGCCCTTACGGCGGGCCCCGCGTCGTAGTGAGCAGTGCAAGGCGGACGGAGGTGCCCCCGAACCTAGCGTCCGCTACTCACCACTAGAGCTCTCAGCTCCCTTCGTCCACTGCGCGCTCTAATTAAAGAGTGCGCGTGGAGAAGCCTCCAAACGGCCGCAGAGGACAGGGAGAGCGGCAACGTAACACCGACACTCCTCTTCCACTGCGGCCCCACCGCCAACGCATCAACGGTTCGCCACCGTTTGGTCGCGGAAGATAGGGCGAACGGCAACGAAACACCGACACGCCTCTTCTCCCGCGACCCCTCCTGACTGCGGGGGACAGAAATTACTCTGTCCTCCGCACCCGCCTCAGACGCATCCAGAGCGGGCAACCGCAAGCCCACTCGGAGCGTCCCCGCCTGGGATCCCTGTTGGCTTCACCGTGGGCCTCCAAACCACGGTTACTGAGCCCCCCCATCGCGACAAGATCGGAATCCACCGGGGGGGGACTTAATTTGTGAAACTAGTGTAACCTACTCAACTCGAGTAGGACGCCTAATTAGATAAAGTTGGGTAGTCTGTACGTGAAATTCTGATGAAACTAAATATTGCCCACGAACTAATAAACCTGGGGATAATGTCTGCGAGTTTATGGACATATGAGAGACAGGTTATGTTCTAATCCAGTGGGTATCAAGTTCGTTACTACATTAGCCTCGTAATAATAGTATACCGTAATGTCTTTGGGTACCCTACTCCTTGGATTTAAGAGCAAGAAATCAGGAGCAACTATCTATGCATTTACATCTAAGAAGAAATTACGAATGCAATAGAACTTGGGTGCAAAATTGTATGGAGTAGTTAGAGTAGAATAGTTGGCACCGACTTCAAATTTAATATAACATAATAATTTATTATTTGAATACTGTAAGTAATAATTGCATGTGTATATTCTTATTTTTCTCTTTTTAGTGTAGGTACATAGAAGGTTCTGAGTGTCTATTTGTGTTATGTGAAGTCGGTTCAATTTTTTTTCAAAAATTTTTATTTTTCAATTTTTAGTGTAAATAATATAGTAGGTTAGGTTAGATATTGGAACAGTCAAGATTAAAGAAGTTAGAGTGAGAATCCCTCAGGAATAAAATTATATGGGATCACCTCGAGCGTATTTAGGTAAACATGTCAAACTATTCAATGTTTGACTCAGATTTTGTAGTGAGAATGAGGTTTTTTGAGATTTACAGGAAAACTATCAATCCCTCAGGAAAAAAAAGTATGAGGACCACCTAGATATGGATACCCTTTCAAGCAAAAAAAATATTTTGGAAATCGGTCCACATTTTTCGGAAAGATCGGTGATTTTTTTAATATTACGGGAAAACTATCAATCCCTCAGGAGTAAAATTTTTATGGGACCACTATGGTAGCATACTCTTTCAAACAAAAAAAAAATTTAGGAAATCGGTTTACAACTGACGGAGATATCGATGAACATACATCCAAAAAAAAAAAAAAAAAAAACATACATACACCCGAACATAGAACCTCCTCCTTTTTTTGAAGTCGGTT
Source organism: Epirrhoe alternata (assembly GCA_963565295.1). Lineage (NCBI taxonomy): Eukaryota > Metazoa > Arthropoda > Insecta > Lepidoptera > Geometridae > Epirrhoe > Epirrhoe alternata. The sequence goes on from OY751384.1 coordinate 522,147, forward strand.
AAAAATACAGTACCTAAGTAAAAACAATTAGAAATAATTAGTCTTATATACACAATAGCCCAATAGCAAGAGTAAATAGGTTCCTTCTAGGTTTCCTTCTAGGTAAGCATGCTCCATCTTACTGCTTAACATCAGGCAGAGTGAGATCAATGCTGACCTATTTCATTAAAAAAAAAGGCCCTCGGGCCCCCTATTGTACTCAACTGGCAATAGACGTCGGTTTCATTTTGAAATTTGAAACCATTTCTGGACTTCAATCATTTTCGTATTGGATAATTGGTTGAGCTCTATTGGGATGACAACTGGGAATGGATTTCAAGTAAGGCTGCTGGTAATACCTATTCAATTTACCTATGCGTCGCTTCGAAGTTTTATGCTACAACTCGTAGGTATGTTTTAAAAACATACATCGTAGGTACAGTATTAGAAAGATACATTTATACCTCTAAGTTATTGAAATTACTCTAAAATAAAATAGTTACAACAAGATGAAATGAAATGAAATTTATTAAAAATTGATAGAAGCTTACAGAAAAATCCAAAGCGCAAAAACAAACGCGCGTACAAAGATGTAGAATAGTCTATTTTATAGTAGACGCTGTAACGCCAGCGGTTTTTCTTTGAAAAGCTGCCGATGAGCGGTTAATATTATGCAAAGTATCGACTCGTTGTCCATCTAAAACTCTTTTAAAAGCTGTCCGGAAAATACCAACAGATATTTCAAAAGCTGATAAAATAATACTATACTAGGTAACAAAATAGAAAATACATTTATCTAACAGAAAATTACATTTTTTTAGAGAAACATGTCATTTTGCGAGCAATCAGTTTGTTTCGCTCGCGGGCACTCCATGTATTTCGTGTTTTCTAAAATAGTGAAAAAGTAACGATAGTGGTTTGTATAAAATCGTTTATTTTTACGCATAAAATGTCAGATATAACTTTGTTTAAACTGCCATTTGGGGAAAACTCCAGTTTGTCAATACAGTTTTCCTTGCAAACAAGTCCCGACTTTGAAAAAAATGTAGGTAATCCTACTCCTTCACTACTCGTCGATCAATAATCTTATCTACTCGTAAATCAAGTTTGCAAAGTGGAAATAGGCTATCCATTTGAGCAAGTTCTCATTTGACTCAAACAGCGCTTTGAAACAGTAATCCACATCAGTCACACTGATTATGAACAGGCAAACTGCCGGTAATCTGATTCGCATAAAATTATTAGGCTTAAAATAACTCTCTGTTATAAAAATTGGTGCTACATATACCTATTGGATCAAGAGGTTGTAGACAATATGTTTCTGCCTAAAATCAACCTTCATTTTCAGGTCTGCGCTAGATAGTGGTCATGGTGGTCAGTCTGGTGGTTCGATTAATTCATTAGTAAATAATACCGGCAATTCTAGTAAAAGTAAGTGTATTGGCCAAAGGCATATTCATACTCAGTCCATGCTTCCTACATGGTGCATGTTTGATATTTGCGACCAATTCTATATCTACCCAAAAGTATGCGAACTGCCAGCCCTCCATAGCAGATAGAGATGGGTAAAAGACGGAAAAATAAAACAGTGTTTCAAAAGGCCGGACGTTACTTTGAGACACAAAAAAATTTAGATACTTTCAGATAACCTTAAGTTATAGATGCGAACGCGTTCCATGCTATTTTTATATGCAGGTATAGAGATTGTCGGCTGATAGAGGGAAATAAAAAAAATAGTGGCACTTCTCAAGTGCCAGCAGAAGTGAAAACTTGAACGGTTTTAAACTTGACAAACAACCCGGTGTCGGTGAGCAATCACGTGACTTTTTCGAGATGAATCCAAGAATTTTTCTCATCTCAAAACTGCCAAGCGCGCCTAAAAATGTTTTCACTTCAAATACATGTAAGAGGTACTCATAATGTCGGACGAGGAGGGACAGGAAGAATTTAGCCGGATTATGTGAGACATAGCTAGATTGTTGAAACTGAAAGCACTAGCCGCCCGGCATGTGCAAATGAGTTGGACGAATCGATGCCTCTGCATTTCGCACAGGCCTTCCATATCTGTGCCTACAGTGCTTACAGCACAAAAGTGGGTTCTAACAAAAGGCATATCGTGCCTGCTGTGTGACTGCGCACATTGACGTCAAACGCCAAATGCGCTAAGAGAATCATGATTCATCACATGCATTAGCACAACTCTGCTGAGATTTCAACTGGGCGATAGTAAGAAAAAAAATATGAAACATTCCATATTTTTGTATATGTGGTCTATTATAAGTGCTGTATGTAACCAACTGTAGCGTCCTGGTATTCAGGGCTATAATCACAGTATAATGATACAATGGAAACCACTTATCAATGCACACTCTCAGGTGCTTATGGACGTCCGTCCCGTTCGAGTGCCAACGCACAACTGAGTCAACTGAGCAACTCATGCTACGCTTTAATCAAAACATCACATCATTCCTTTTTTTTTTTTAAATTAAAGTAGCCATTATTTAATTACATAATCATTAAGTTTATCGCTAGAATAAACAATCATTATGTTATACAATTTAAAGATTCTGATTACACATTATCATTACCAAAATTAAATACTTTGCTTGTGAGGCATTACGCGTATTAATTAGCCTTGTTTTAACTTGCTCCGCTTATTTGTTTATTTCTACATCTATCGCTTGCCAATTATTCTGTTGTATATCTATCTATCTATTGTCTTCCTTTTTTTTCATAGTTTTTTTTTTTTATAAATTGTTAATCTCTTTATTTTTAACTTGTATAGAATGGTTTTAATTCACAATGTTGAATAACACCACAATTTTGTTTTTACATACACAATAGTTTATTAACACAATCTGGACATTGAGAGTATTGACCATCTGTATGGTATGATACCTATATGATTTATTTACAAATACTTTCGAATTTATCATTATATAGCACATCACAATTGAGGCTAACTAAAAAGTCCAATCTGAAAAACCTGAGGGGCTATTGCGTAACTCAACTGACAATAAACATCAGCTTCATTCTGACTTTTGAGACCTAGACTGGATTTCAATTGTCATATTTCGTATTGAGTGATTGCTTGAGCTCTATTTAGATGACAACCGGCAACGGATTTCAAGTTAGACAATAAGGCTGCTGATCCGATTGCCTAGGTATAGGTAGGTTCTAACATCTCATTACTATGTAGGATATTATTATAGTGGACTTAACGAAGTACCTAGGTATTGGCATACCTAAATCATTTAAAAACTATTAGATACCTAGTACCTACTTCGTAATTTATTTATTTTTAATTTGTCTAACTAATTTTAATGCATCTTCAAATGAGTCTTCAACAAAATCGTTTAACGGTATAATTTCTATTATCTACTATTTGATTTAGATATAGATATCCATCATCAAGAGAATGAGCAACCGAAATGGCGCCAACCGTATTAACTATCAGCTATGTTATGTATCCGACGATGCGAAACGTTCTAACCGTAGAACCCATCTTTCAATTCTCGACCCATCAATAACTGAAAGGAAATTGATTTTTATCGTCACTGTACATTTGTACACCACAGCGTGAATAAAAAGTGACTTCTACTCAATATAAGTAGTTATAAGCTTACTAGCTGACCCGACAGACGTTGTCCTGTCTTAACAATGACTTTTTATGTAGAGACTTTTCTGAATTTTCTTTGCTATAAACCTCACGGAGCCCGAGACCTTTCCAACGAATGCAAAACCGTGGAAATCGGTTCGTGCGTTCTGGAGTTATAGCGTCAGGAAGGAAAACCCGACTTATTTTTATATAGTAGAGATAATATAATATATTATGTTTTTGTTAGGTCTCTAGCTATTACTAGTACTGTACCAATGACTGTACCTAATGATATGAAACTTTGTATTCTGAAATAAATAATTAATTATTTATTTAATAACAGCGGCTTGTACTTGAACCCTCGGTTTCATAAAAAGTTAGAGCATAAAATAAGACTTGCTACTCTTGAGAAGCACTTTTTTGGTTTCTTAACGAACTTTAGTCTAATCTGAAAATTACCTACAATAGTTATTGCATATTAGATTATAAAACACCTCGAGTTTTATCAATCTCAAATAAGATATTTGAGGTATTAAGTTAACAACACCTTTGACGTTCAATAGAGAGAGATTTTTATGTTTGGGGGACTAGGTGGTACTTCCCCACCGAGTTGCAAAGGAAGATCTCACCTCTATCAAGGCTGTCCTATTTGGACCACTTGCCTTGGTGGTCTGTCGACCAATAGTTGATATCGGATGTTCATTATAAATATATAAAGGTTAGTTGTAACCGAATACCGTACTTGCGTGATCTAAAACTATGAAGCAATCTAATGCTATGACTTTTGTCTGATCATTAGGGTCATCAGATCTTAATGTGCTAACATTATCCAAAAACTGTTCAAACCGATCAAAACGTATTCCTGCCCTACAATTTCAACTTTGACAAAATAAACTATTCCAAGGAAGCTTCCGACCTCTTCGACAGTTGTAGGTCTCTGAATGTGAAGGTATTTAAATAATATTATCTTTAGCTATGGACCTCCTTGTTGACAGAGACTTTCTGAAAACAGCTCGTGTCTAGAAAATTTCATGTTTCTTATTACTGCCAAAACACACTTCTCATTGTTTAACAAAACATTGTTACCTTTTAGAACATTATAAAATCTCTTTTGTACTATTTATCATCCGTACCGAAAGTACTATAATATCACCCATAAAGTTAAAGACACCGTCATCTGGTAGGTAAAAAAAACGTTACTTACTTACCTGGTAGGTGTCGGAAAGAATGTGTTTAAGGACGTAAGTACTTAATAAAAGTTATGCTTAAGAAATTATAATTTTCTTTTGATGGACTAATCTCTAATAAAACATTTTTGTTTTTACTGCCTACCTACTTTTGAATATTATAATAATTGTAGTAGTAGTAGGTAGGTAATTCTTTTGCTATGTCGAAGAAGTCACAGTAGGTGATTTTCTTGGTTTATGGCTATGCTCGCACATTGCATGTTGACGCGACACATATTCTAGTCCCCAGTTACTTGGTGCAACCTATGAAGAGGTTTTATTTTTTTCCAATACTACAATAAAATCGGTGATGGTTCTTAACTAACTGTAGGTAACTCCAATATCAATTTACCAGTTATGTACCAACACCAACGCGGGCTATATTCTTATTTGAAAACTTTCTTGTTGATTTGACGACCAAGTGGTCGTCTCCTCCATTTTCCTTTTGGTAGTTTCAAGTTTCATCAATAGTTATAATATTCACAAAGCCTATTTATGCTTCGATTGAAACTTCACCTACTTGTCATTTTATATGACGCGTTATCTTCGTTAGTGTGAAATTGTAAAATTATTTCTTCTGCTCGGTTTAGACTACCTTTTGTGTTTGCTCACTGCATGAGTTCGACATTTCACTCAAAATGTTCCACAAATTGTGTTCTCGTATTCATATTTTTAGGTTATTTACTGGTTTTATATTATTGTTCTATAGTGACTGTATCACCCATCACCTTTTATAGTAGGAGGGTATTTTATCTGAAACCTAATGACATGCATTTCTCGGTAATATTCAAATTATAAGGCCGTTTGCCCAACTTTTACACTTTGCACTTTGGTAGCAAAATCTTACAATACATTTGAAACTGATAAGACTGAAAACATTTGTTGCTATCAGGACCAAACCACTGGATTGAGTTCCATTCTCCAAAACTCCTTTCCACTGAAAGGCGTTAGGACTACTACCCTAGAATTGTCCATGAAGCGGTGGAAATCAAAAGGTAAAACAATTTTAACCGGAAAAGTGGATAAAAGCTCTCATTGACGTGGAATCCAGTACCTAATTAATAAATCATCGCATCTCCGAACATATTTTCGGATACTGTGAGCGTGATGTGCACATAACAATAATTATCCTGTCGGTGGTGTGCCGACGACTGTTAAACACTTTGTGAGGCTACTTTGAGTTTCCTTCACAACAAACTAAAACCATGTGCCCGCCTCTCCAGTAACCTTGTGACCACGATCAGTGCAACCCGATCGAAATGTCGAGGTAAGGTTATGTTCAAATACCTATCTAAAACCTTTACACGATCTCGTCCTGTCATTAATACAATGATAAGACTGAAAGCTTCCCAATCGAAAGTTTCACAATTTTAACACTAACATAGACATAAGCCTACTAAACTAAACACTAACACTAAAAGAACTTACAATTTATCTGATTTGATAAATCGATTGATCTGAGTGGGAGTGTTTGTTGGTTTGTCATTTTAAATCTGATCAGTAAAGATAGTCAAGAAAAACAACCCCTTTGATATTCATATGAAGTTTTATAATGTTGTAAGTATTCATTTATTTTTTACCGACTTCATTATATTCTGCGACACAGTTTCAAACTTCTGCAGATGTCATCGACTTTTAGAAATCTGTACCCTTGTTTTATGTTCCTAATAAGGACGGTAAGGTAATGATTATTATTATTTATCCTCAAAATCTTTTATCCATAAGTATATTTATTTTGATTACCAAATTCGACACTATGTGTAACTCATGTAAGAATTACCCGAGAAATGCATTCACTAGTATCGCTAAAATTTTAATTCAAGTTCAAATAATTCAATTCGATCTTAATTCCAATCTCGATTCTGATCTCGATTCCGATCTCAATCCTGATCTCGATCTCTGTATCTCAATTTCTATTGATATACTTAGCATTGGTTAATTTATTTTAATAACTGTATTGCACCTACTACTTAGGTATTTAATTGATCTAGTACCAATTGGCTTTGCCAATCCACTACTACTTGTTTAGTACCGGCCAATAATATTCCAATTATTGCCCCTACTACTTACATTATTAGTACCGAATGGCGTTGCCAATCCCTACTACTTGTTTTTAGTACCGGCCAATAATATTCCAATTATTGCCTCTACTACTTGTTTTTAGTACCGAATTGTTGCCAATTCCCTACTACTTGTTTTTAGTACCGAATTGTTGCCAATTCCCTACTACTTGTTTTTAGTACCGAATTGTTGCCAATTCCCTACTACTTGTTTTTAGTACCAAACTGATGATCCTTCTCCCATCAGTTACTACTACTGTGGTTTCGATTACCTCTTGTTAGCACTGACAAACGCTTTAATATCAATAGCATGTCTGTTTGCTAGTATGTATTTGTTTTGTTATCATTTTATGAGGTTAGCGCTTGCAATAATGCTTTATTGCATCGCTTGTAATCGAAACCTTTCTTACTTACATGTAGGTAGGTTCAGTAACTTCGTGCAGTGTGGTAAAATTGAGCTTAAATAATTTAGCACTTTAACTACCTATTGGTCTTAAAGTCCTAATTCGATAAGATAAAAATATCACTGATCATTCCACTTAAGTATTGCTTTGTGTTAAGTTGTAATATACTTATTCAATTTACCTTTATAAGGTACTGATAGAATATACTTTAGATATGTACAAAGAATTTTACTAGCAATGAAAAGAATAAACTTTTAAATTATTTATGTAGGTAGGTTAAGTTTCTTAAAAACAATATTTATAATTATTTTCATAATCGATTTAAACACACCACACAAATAGTCGATTAATGCGTGATATTCTATTCCTTTTATCGTATCTAAAACTCACAAGTCATAAACCAACACTGCACTTGGTTATCCTAACCTTTTTTTTTTTTTCAGCAAGTATTTTTGTATAGATATTTTACTCACGTTTTTATACTCGTCGCCAATGTAGCGTCCTGGTATTCAGGGCTATAATCACAGTATAATGATACAATGGAAACCACTTATCAATGCACACTCTCAGGTGCTTATGGACGTCCGTCCCGTTCGAGTGCCAACGCACAACTGAGTCAACTGAGCAACTCATGCTACGCTTTAATCAAAACATCACACCAACCAATGTGAAGCAATAAAAGTATTGAATGGAATTGTAGTATTTTCTATTGGGTCTTTTACATAATCGCCGATGATAGACGAATGCCGACGGTCACAACGTGTAGAAGGCATCATCGCCTGTAATCTTTTATCCAAATAATTAGTTAGGCGAATAGTTCGGCAAATAGTTCGGTGAATGTGCAGAGTGGCCGTGAGCGTGACACACAGGGAACCCTAGTGGGTCTGAACTATGTCCGTGTGTTGCTCCACATATAGGATTTATTTCAGACTAAGTTTGTCGAGCTTAAAATGTAAATAATGGACACACTTTCTAGTTCAGTTCATATTAAAGTCATAAATATACTGAAAGAGTTACATTGTTTTATGAATATTATATTATTTTGTTGTTACAGTGGCGATAGAAGGACATTATCTACGTTTTTCAAGTGTTTGTTTACCATTGTTAACTAAAATACACAGGAATGGGTTGAAGGAGATTAATGTTAGTAATTGTTAGTTTGTAAGAAATAGTGTGCCATTTTTGCATGACAAGATGTATATTGTGTTGGTGGCTCTAAATAAATAAATAAATGTCTTCTTTTGACGTCACTGTTTGGGTTGGACCATTCTGTATAATACCTATAGCTCGGTGATATTCGGACAGATTGGTTAAATACATATATTAAATACATATATTAAATACATATAAGTACGAATCATGAAACAGTTGTCATAAGGATTTTACAATGATAATGGCAGTTAAATGGAGTAATAAAATTGATTCCAATCAATAAGAACATAGCTATGTTAGCTCGTTGGGGCTCTTCACGCTCGACCGGGTTGACACCGGGGGAGTATTGATGAAAATGGCTTTCAAAACGTCGTGATATTTGTTAGATTGTAGTGTTGTCGAGTGGAAATACACAGTTGTCCCTATGGCGGCGTAGGAAAACATCGTAGGGAAAATAGTATTTAAAACAGTATAGCCCGGTTTACACCCCGAAAGGGAGCGAGGAATATCTGAGCGGAACGGACTTCTTTTCTTTTTTATTTCCACCAACAAAGAGTTTTGTTTTTGTTTCCACATTTTGAATTTAGAACTGAGCGAGTTCATTTCAACTCTTTCTGCTCGCTTAGTCCTTTCCGCTCGACTATTTGTTGATTTGGAAACACAATCATCTAAGTATGCAATTTATGCTTGCAAGGTCAACGGAGTCCGTACAGAGTCCGCTTCGCTTGTAACCGGTTTACACCGCGGCTTATTGCGGCTTAGTCTTTACAAATAGCATTTCATAATATGACAACCTGCGGGTTGTCATATTATGTACGTAAGTGACGTAGTGAGTTGTATGACGTAAGTGTTCAAAAGTCTTGATTATTAGTTCTATACTTAAAACTTTTTTTTTTTACGGAAAGTTTTACGGAAATATTACATCGCTAAAAGATAATTTTATAACTAAACGGGTAATTCAAAAAATACACTAGGCACCTAATTGTTCAAGTTTTCACTTCTGTCGGCACTCCCGGTAGTGCCACGGTTTTTTTTGTATCTGATACGGATACGGTCGGACTCCGGTAAAATTCTGAGTGCTCTCTTTTTGTTCAAAGGCGCAATCAACATACGAGAGTCCAGCCCTTGACGTGCACTCTCAGTTGAAACGAGCTGTAAAAACTCAAGCTCAATGCATCGAGAATTGATTGGACATATGAATCGAAGCAAACAACCTTACAAGTTGAACTAACTATATTGGACATGGGCGAAAAGTTACCTCCTAGTCATTCTAAAATAATGTATTCTGGGTCTTGTCCTAGGTTTTCGTAGGGCAAGGAACCCTTATAGTTTTGGCACATCCGTCGGTCTTTCTGACCGCGATTTGGCTCAGTAACCCTTAGTACTAGCTTTATAGCTACAGGTAATTTGGTACAATACTTTAATATCATGTAAACATAGATGAAAATAATTTTTCTATAGCTATAATTTTTAAATAAATCAATATTAATTCTTTTAATCTTCACATAACAAAAAAAAACACAACAAAAAAATAAATCTGAAAGTATGTGAGTATGTTTAGATGTTTGTATGTTTGTGTTTCAAACACGCCTAAACCAGTAAGCCGATTTGATAAAACTTGGAATAGATGTAGATAGCGATCTAAGCATATAGGCTACACATTGTAAATGGCACAGTGGACTGCGCGGAGCTATTGTCTTTAATTGGACTACGCTGTAACACAGCCTCCTTAAGAAGGCCTAATATCATTTATATTCCCTCAGCTAAAACAAACTACAGGCAAAATGCATTTATGATAAGATCAAGTAGTGAGTTTAATGCTTTGGTTAAGTCGGGTATGGACATTGATCCATTTAATACGTCAATACCTACGCTTAAGCGTTTATTAAGTGATAAGTTCTTCAATAACGATTAGAACATACATGAACAATGGTAAATAGGTATTTATAGAAAAAAAAAAAAAAAAAAACCTTCATAACTATTTAAGTACTTATTCTATTTATTGTCTATTTTTTATTTGTCGTCTTCATTAGAACTTTTGTCTTTAAACACACCTTTTCTATAAGTGGAAACTTGTAATTGGCTTTAAGTAAACATGCACCTACGTCAAGTAGGTGTGTGTTCTATAATCTTAGTACCTACGTGTTTTCCTAGCTGTAAGTTTTCCAAAAATTTGAAAAATAAAAAAAATAAAAATAAAATAAAAAATAAAACTTTTGCGACTCGATCGTCCGTATATAATTTACTTAAATATGTATTCAAAATGTTGGTAACACGCGAGCAGAGCCTTGGAATGGGTTTGTTTATTTTAGGAGAAAAAAGAGGACTAGGAATAGGTTTTGTCTGTTTTACGTCCGCGGCATTATCACTCGAGACGAAAAGAGAAACTTAAGAAAGATAATAAAGAGAGCTGCAAAATTTTAAATTACTTATCCACTGGCTCGGCGCAGCTTCGTTTATCTCCGTAGGTTTATTATTGTGCAATTTTCTTAGCAAAATTAGGTCGTAAAGAAACTAAAACTTTCCAGACTGAATATTCTACCGCATTGTAGTTTTTAAAACGACTTAAAGTTTTACCTACAAGCGCCTTGTGTGTTTCTTTGGTGCCAAAACACGGAAGCTAGCTGTTTTGCAAGAAAATGTTTAAGGTCATTAACCTAGTTTTGTCTTTATGTTGCATACATAAATTCAATACTCATGGTATTGAATTTATTTGAGTTAGCTCAAGTCAAATATTTGCCAGGTGGAGTGACGATCTGCGAAAGGCTGCTGGCAGAATCTGGATGCGTCGAGCTGAGGACAGGGCGCAATGGCGCTCATTAGGGGAGGCCTATGTCTAGCAGTGGACTGCTATAGGCTGATGATGATGATGAAGTCAAATATTTTAGAAATGTGTTATTATAACAAGTTAGAGTCGAGATAAAGTCTTGATGTTGGACTATTTACGACACTATGACTGCCTACTTAAAATGTTTATTTATAAAACACAAAAAAATAATAATATAGCATCCAGTTGACCGATACCTCCATAGTAGTCAATACAAAACCGTCTTCAATGCTAGAGTGAATAGATTTCTACAAAATACATATGCATCCATCCTCAGCTATGCTGTCTCTTAGCATCATAAGTTGAGATAATAGTGCGAATATTATTCATAAACCTTTACGCGATCTTTTCGTTATAAAAAACTGTCGAATATTATTAGACAAGGTAAAAAATATTAAACAAAATCATAGCCTAACTGTGTTAAGGCCGCCGTCCCCTATAATAGCCCACAAAGTTCCTAATTGTGATTGACTTGACAACTTCCTGGTGACTAACTTTGAAGCTGCTAAAAGTACAGTCAACTTCAAGAAATTCTGTCAGACCCATGCGCGGCGATAACCACTTATCAGAAGAATAACAATCAGGTGAGTGAGTCACATGATAGATTCTCTTTAGGGTGGTCGGACAGTCCAGCCGAGCCGGACGCGCTGAACTGTCAATCAAATAGAGGAAATGCTGCTGACGTCAGAAGCGAGCCGCATTTTCTGACGTCATCAGCATTTTTTTTAGGTGAGGAATGAATATATTCGGGGAAGTCTGAAAGTAGCGCCAGTAACTGATAAGTTGAGGAGCAATAGGTTAGCGTGGTATGGGCATGTAATGCGGAGGGATGAAAGTCATGTAACTAAAAGGGTGATGGAAATGAATGTGAATGGATATGTGAGTAGAGACCTAAGAAAAGATGGATGGATTGTGTGAAAGAAGATATGGAAAAGAAAGGAGTTGATACAGAGATGACGAGTGATAGGGGAGAGTGGAAGAGGAGAACATGTTGTGCCGACCCCGCATGTGCGGGATAAGGGCAGGCCAATGATGATGATCAGCATTTTTTGTACCTATAGAAAAATGACTGCGGCGCGTACAGCGCGGACAAGAGTGCGATCAAGTTTATTATAATGGTCTCAGTCTGGTGGACAATGGTCTCAAAATAAAAAGAAAGTTCAAAATGCACTCATATGGCGACAACGCGGTGGGATTCGAACTGTCACCTTTTCAGCCTAGCCAGTGCCACAAACTTATCTGGACCGGTATTCTAAAAAGGAACTAACGAATTTTACTGTAAAATTAATTTTTCTGCCAACACCAAATGCGATGAGACCTTTCTCAACGGTTCAGATAAGTTTGTGGCACTGTAACTGGTCGGTTGGTGATATTACCGCTATAACAACAAATGAAATACCAAAGCCGCTATCCGCTATAAAATCTAAACTAAGAGGAGAACATCAATCGTTTAGTATTTTTGAGAACATCAGCCAGCTTTTTTTTCCGCACAGGATCTCTTATTTGTACGTCTGATTTTAATACTTAGCTTTTAATTATTATTTATTTCAGATATTAAATCTATAGTTACACAAAAATCTATTAAATATACAATAAAAAAAACACACACACAACACACTTATTATCTGAAAAGTTGAGAATTTTGAGGACTCGGAGACATGAGGCATTTTAATTTAAATATAAATACTTATTAAAATATTTGTCTGCGTTTAAACTGCAGGCGACGATACCTACTTACTTAGAGTAATTCACTCAACGTGGGTCTTATTTAAACTTACTCGGCATTTTCCGTCCAGCGTCGACCTTTGAACAAAAGTTTGAGACTAGGTGTGAATATACAGAGAGCAAAATACTCGCGAATAATGTCCAGCAGTGCAAAAGCAGTCCTTTCATCACACTACTGTTTCGGAAGAACTACTGAGTGATAAAATAAAGAAATAAATAATGCTAGACTTTTCACACAGAATCATCTAGCCCCAAAGTAAGCAGAGCTTGTGTTATGGGTACTATGACTGATATACTACTTATATACTTTTTGTTTTTATAAATACATACATATTATACATAGAAAAAACGCAGACCAGAGACGAATACTTGTAGATCATATAAACATTTGTCTTGCGGCGGGGATCGAACCCGCAACCTGCGTCGCAAACAATAATCTAAAGGTTGCGAATGATTTTTGTAGAATTTTAACACGTGTGACCCAAATGTTATGTACCTACAGCCTTAATATACCAGGTGATATGTAATAAGATAGAGATAAGAAGTTTTCCCGGCCAGCAGACCTTCACATATCAATGTATCACAGCGCGCAGCGTTAGGAGGCAACCTAAGCTAGATTCAACGGGACGCTGTTCTGCCTGGGACCAGGCGCGGTCCGAGGGGGGTGGTCACAGGGGACATGACCCCCCCCCAAAACCATACACGTGTAATAGTAAAATCTAAATCTTGTTTATTGTGCAATAAAGTCTAATATTAGTGTAGTGACCTCCCCAAAATTTCAGTAGTGACCCCCCCCCCAAATTTCAGGCTACGACCGCGCCTGCCTAGGACATTGATGGATTGGATGGGCTAGCAGCCCAGCATCTAACCCATCCTCTTAGCTTAATCTGGTCTTCCTCAATGTTTTCCTTCACCGTTTAGAGCTCGTGTTATTTATTGCTTTGGATGGGAAGTCGAGAGACAAACATACCACTAGGCTAACCAAGACAGCTCTCTGTGGATCAACAATATGAACAGTGGATATAGCTAGGTAGAGATATACATACGCACACGTTCGCTCCAATTCATCCAAGCTTAGCCTTACAATAACATATTGTAGAATGTTTATTTCAGTAATTCCAAGCTGACCCAGTTTCCACTGAACCCAAATAAACAGCACAAAAGATAATTACGAAAGATAAATAATTGATCTTTTACAATGTGTAATAGGATTTTTAAATGGTAACAGATCTTTTCTCATAATTGGAGAGAACCTACTTAGTTATTTATAATGAAGGGACATTTTGTTTTCGGCGATAAAAACAGGGCTTGTTTATGAATTACCGAATTTTATATCCAACAATGCACACAAAGACATTTTTGTTACTACTACTTGTCTTGATGTATTGTAGGTACTAATTTGAAAAATAAATTAGGTAAGTACATAAGTAGGCATTTTTTTACAGATAACTCATCTGTAAATACATAATATATCTTTTGTAATTTTTTTTGATGACGAACCGTTTGATGAAAATAAAAATTTTTGAAAAAAAAATTGAACCGACTTCACATAACACAAATAGACACTAAGAACCTTCTATGTACCTACACTAAAAAGAGAAAAATAAGAATATACACATGCAATTATTCAGCGGCTGATCAAGAGTTCTGACCGCCTTAGGCTAATAATCAGGACGCGCCCCCCCATGTGTGTTACGGTCGGCAACAGTAGTATATTACTTACTTTTGTCTTTGTTTGTAAAAAAGTTAACATGATTCGTAGTCATACTACTTATTGTAAGTTTGCAGATCGATCTGCAAACGAAACTGACGTTGTCTTTTAATCTGCGCGTCCAAAATGACCAAAATCATGACACATGACTGCAGGCTGGTGTTCATACTTTTTCTATAAACCCACTTGTACTAATAGTGTTTGCTATACATAAGTATAGACATAACGTATATTTGATCTAAGTGCAGTTGTTCTAAATATTATTGGCTATAATTGTTGTATTAGTTCGAACACTTATTTACTATAGGTCCATATTCTATAAAGTTTTTTTGTTATAACTGTATCATATAATATACTTTAATATTGCTATATCGTGCAGTTTATATAATTATTATAAATATAACTAAAATATGACATAAAATGATAATTGCTCTAAATAGGAACTTTCTATAAATTTAGTGTTGCCTTAACAGGATATCAGACCTGTAGAATAGGTTGCGAGGAGCGTAGCGACGAGCATGGTTTCAATAGTGACCAAACCATGCGCGATCCGAGCGAAGCGTGCCGCGGTAGCGGCCGGCGAGTGCCGGAACCGACTTGTCCCTATTATAACCTTATCGTTATAGGTAGAAAAAATAAAAAAAACGTAGGTATGCATGCAAAATTAATAGAATTATTTTATTTAGATCTATAGGTAGTCCTTAATACTATTTTAAATAAAGGTTTGAAGCAATCGATCTTAAAAATTCACCTGGTTGGTATTGGTCTAAGGCGCTATTCATGGTGTAGATAGGTACAGTTTACTTATTGAATATTAATATAGCAAAATACTATTAGTAATAATGCAATTAGATGTGATAAACTTTATAACACATTAAATGTATCGCTAATGGTCGTTATAATAAAAACAATTATGTATTTTACGATTAGAGAATATAGTACAGTTATATAAATCACAAATTAGTAAAAGTGGTTTTATAACGAAACTAGTGTATAAGAATTGAACCGTTGTATCTATATTCGGTTAAAGCTGCTGAAGTTATAGCAAACGCAATTAGTAGAAGTGGGTTTATAGAAAAACATAGTGCACCCTGCAGGCTATCTTGTAGAAAACCAAATCCATGTCGTGTTTGGCCGCATGACTTGTATTGGCTCAGTTTATGTAGACTACTTAGTTGTTGCGCTGCGGCGATGCATGAGTGTGGTCATCTATTATGTGAAGTGGCTTCGACTTTAAGTATTTTTTAAATATTTATACTTCTGTTGTTATATGTAAAAAAAGACGAGAGGCAGGCATCATACAAGTGAAAATTTTTTGCAACTGTTTAGTGATTTATTTGAAAATTATAGTAATTATTATAAGCTTATACAAAAGTCTTTTTTCGTGCTTTAGCGTTTGCAAATCTTTCTACAATTTTTTTAGCTAGACAAAAACAAGTTTAAAATAAAAACAATGAACCAAAAATAGTTCTAGGAACTAAAACTGACATCGTCATTAAAATTCGTATCGTATCGGTGCGGTGCGGTGTCGGTAGGTATATTGCGTTGGCATGGTGAATGCGTCTCGCTCGGTGGCGGCGATTCCCCACAGCACGGGAGATAACACAAATAAATAAGTTAAGAATGTGAGACGAAAAAATGTATTTCTTGGACCGGGTGTGAAAACTAGATTTATAGTGCTTGCGAAGATACGATTTCATCGCGCCCCCCCGATCCTCGCGCCCTAGGCTGCAGCCTAATTAGCCTAAGGGTTAAACAGGCCCTGCAATTATTACTTACAGTATTCAAATAATAAATTATTATGTCATATTATATTTTGAAGTCGGTGCCTCCTTTTTTTGAAGTCGGTTAAAAACTTAAGGTGCATTTACACGGTGCGATACGATTTAGCATCGCACGCCAATTTTTCCCGTGTGAACGCTCATCGTATGCGATGTGTCTTAGTATGCGATGTGCCGTCGGGACTTAGCCTCCTCGCAGACTACAGACTTTCTATCGGCCGATAATTGAGACGGGTATACTTCTCCATACTCATTACGAGCCGAAGTATATTCCGTCTCAACTATCGGCCGATAGAAAGTCTGTAGTCTGCGAGGGGTCTTAATGCTACATATCGTCTCGTATTGATTACCATCTCTATTCATTTGTCTTTTTGTAAAACATACAAAATACCTACAGTAACTCTTACAAACAGGTACAAAAGAAATTCAAGAATGGAGTATTCTGCAGCGAGAATATTTTATGTAAGCGAGAACAGCCAATATCTAAATGAGAACAAAACATTAATGCGCAGTTCAGTGAATCCGGGGCGATGCACTAGCTGTTATTATTGGCTGAAGTTATCTGCACTTGCTGCTCGCCACACTTGGGATACTCCGAAGGTGGCCATAGGGTGCTTCAGAATACGGATTCATAGAAAAATATTACCATGTTTGATCAATTTTATGCTATCCCACCATTATAATTTCGTTCGAAATGGTCCGTAAGTAAATGGGTGACTGCTAGTGGCATTTTCTGAGCGCCACTAGCAGTCACCCACGGAGGGCACGTTAAATTGTCGGTCCCGGCTGTTAAGTCGTTAAGCCATGACGGAGGCCTTAAGGCGGCCTAAAAACTCCACTACGGCCCATATTTTAAAATTAAACCATTGCACTTGGGCATGCACTATGGACATGCAACAGTAGATTTTTCGTTTGGTAAATATTGAAATGTATGCGCTAACTAACACGACCTCTAATACCGCCCGTAGTATAATTTCATAATAAATCAAAATCCGTATAGGTACTTGTTTTATTTTGAGATTTTGCTAAGTTTTAAAACTTGTGCAACTTTATCATCTTTCTAGTGACATTTATCGCACTAAAGCAAGTTAAGATAGTGGATTTATTAGAATCAATCTCTGTAAACGAATTTGTCCTGAGAATGACCGATCGCATGGTCACCGCAGCCGAGACGCCGGCCAAGTTTAAACAAGTTCCCCGTTTTATTTAGCGTCTTGTTCTTGGAAGAAAGAAGATAGAAGAATACTCGTTATGATATAAGTGTGGATTGGTCTTCTTCTTTAATTCAAATAATAGGTGGATTGGTCTGGCTGGAGCCTCAAGAAGCGACTTGTGACGGGACGTGTCGTAGCGTAGGTACCTACTAGAAGTAAATCGGATTCAGAAAATTTGCGAGGCAGACTACGTCTCAACATTATCATTATAAACCTCTCGTGTCGTATGAATTTAAAACTCATAAACTAATAAAAAAAGTAAGTAAGTTTTTTTTATAAACCAATACAATTAGGCACGGTTTAGTCCCAACGACCTCACTAACCTCCCCACTAGTGGGGTGGTTGGGAAAAAAAGTACCAACGACTCCACTGCTCGAAACAGTGGGGCCGTTGGGAATTTTTATTATCAACAGACGCCACTGACCATCTAGCCTCCCCATCAGTGTGGAAAAAGTCATCATCATCATCATTTGCCTGCCCTTATCCCGCTTATGCAGGGTCGGCACAACATGTTCTCTTCTTCCACTCTATCCTATCACTCGTCATCTTCGTATTCACTCCCTTCTTACCCATATCTTCTTTCACACAATCCATCCATCTTTTCTTTGGTCTACCTCTACTCACATATCCATCCACATTCATTTCCATCACCCTTTTAGTTACGTGACTTTCATCCCTCCGCATTACATGCCCATACCACGCTAACCTATTGCTCCTCAATTTTTCAGTCACCGGCGCTACTTTCAGACTTCCCCTAATATATTCATTCCTCACCTTATCCATTCGCGTCACTCCGCACATCCATCTCAACATTCGCATCTCTGTCGCATGCACTCTTCTTTCATCCGTCGCTTTCGTAGCCCAGCACTCAGATCCATACAGCACGACAGGTCTAATGACCGTCTTGTAGATTTTCCCCTTAAGTTTAAGGGGCATACAAGGGTCACAAGTTGTTCCCGAGACCTGTCGCCATTTCATCCATCCCGCATTCATTCTATTTTTGACGTCTCGGTCTATTCCTCCATCATCTTGGATCAATGATCCGAGGTATCGAAAATCGGAGCAGACTGGAAGGGATACACCATCTAAGGCGATTGGAGAGAAGCTGGAAGAACCTCCGAAATTACAAAACAGGTGTTCAGTTTTGGTTCTGCTTATTTTTAAGCCCACTTTTTCCAGTCTCTCCCGCCATTTTCCCAGCCTGCTCTGAACCTCAGAAGCATCTTCCCCCACAAGGACGATATCATCGGCGAAGAGCATACACCAGGGTGCCTCCTCCTGTATGTTTGATATACATACTTGTTCCTCCTGGTGATGGATGCATTGACAGCATCCATCACCAGGAGGAACAAGTATGGGCTTAACGCCGATCCCTGGTGCAGGCCCACAGCCACACCGAACCTATCCGTAGCACCAGCCTCAGACCGGACGTATCAGTGTGGAAAAAGTAGAATGCAAAAACCAAAAATTTAAAAACTTAAACGCGTCTTGTACATTTTAGTTCAGTGGTTTTCTAGGTTAGTTTTAAAATTTTCCCGTTTTTCTAGCTCAACAGCGGAATCCTAAAACAGAATGATTTAGTGATCCAATTACGAAAGTTTGAAGAGTTCCATTGATGGCGAGCGACTGCTATGCAGGCTCCGGACAACTTTTGAGAAAATTGTAAATGGACGCTGACTTTCTATGACATCGATCTAGATTTTATAGCTTTTTAAGCGCCTGAAAGACGCTTTTGTGTAGCTCTGAATTTCTCTAGGTTGCTCTTAAACCAAGTTTAAAGATGATTAAAAAGATTTGAAATAGTTCATCATAGACTACCTCTGTAGCGCAGTGGGCGAAGGTCCGCTTGCGACGCAGTAGGTTGCGGGTTTGGTCCCCACCGTGGGACAGATGTTTGTATGATCTACAGTACAGTTGTCTCGGGTCTGGGTGTTTCTATGTATAATATGTATGTATTTACAAAAACAGAATTATATAAGTATAGTATATCAGTTATCTGGTTCCCATAGTACAAGCTTTGCTTAGTTTGGGGCTAGATGATGCTGTGTGAAATTGTCCAGCATTATTTCATTATTTTATTTTATTTATCATCATCATCAGCCTATAGCAGTCCTCTGTTGGACATAGGCCTCCCCTAATGAGAGTAAAGTTGAGTCATCCAATTCTTGATCTATAATGTATTATTGTTGTATGTATGTATTATATGTATTGTATGTATGTATATTATATGTATATTAAAATAATGTACTTATGTAGTTACGTTATTTTTTTTATTTTTTTTGTGTATACCTATGTATTTTTATTTTATTTTTTATTAGTCCTAAGTTTATGTAAGTTTTATTTATTTTTTGTTAACTAAGTTATATTCTGTTTATTGCTTTAAAATTCAATAATGTGTCTCTTTTTATGCACCCGACCGATCTTCTTTTCACTGATGTTCCTCTCCATCCAAAGGTTGCCTGGAAGAGATCGCTTCTTAGCGATAAGGCCGCCCATTGTACATTTCTATCTGATTTATCTTATGTTTATTGTATTTTTATTAATGGTGTGCAATAAAGAATTTTCATTCATTCATTCATTCATAATGAGCGCCATTACGCCCTGTCCTCAGCTCGACGCATCCAGCTTCTGCCAGCAGCCTAGTTGGAATAGATCCTAGAAGCCTAGTCTATTTAGGTTATATTTAAGTTCCTTCAAGCCTTCCTTACGTACGTCATGGTTTTAAGCTGCTCTCCTTCCGCTAAATCCGCTGCGTGGTTTAAAAATCGAAGCGTATGCATAGGTGAAAGGGAAATGACTTTGTTTGTTCTATAGATAAGATAAGGATAATGGAATGTCCACGACTGTACAGTACATCTCTTGCATAATCATCTCCTGGCCCTTGTCTATGTAGTTTAACAGATCCATTTGCATAATATGCAGTTTCAAGTCTTTGGCGCAGCTTTGTGTAGAACGAGGTTACATCGTTATTGTTTACGTTGCGGTAATGCCAAGAAATGTGGGTCAATGCTTCAATAAGTACGTTGGCCCGAAGCTCTATACTTCGTCAAAGATCTATATGTGATGTGTATGATATAAATGAATTGAATGATAGATACAGTCAAATGGCGTCACAGACAAATGATAAAGTCAAGGGCGTTTCTAAATTAGATAATTGATGCTGGACTGCACCAATTGTCACCTTTCAAAACGCTTAAAAGGCATTAAGGCTCAAGACACATTGAATTGGCAAACGACGCGTCAATTAGTTTTATAGCAAGCCATTATAAACCATAAGAACAATGGTACAAGATATAGAAACGCTTGTAGAATGAACGAGATCTGGCGAAGCCATCTAGCGGGCCGCGCTGGCTCGAGTACTTTTGTGCGGTTCATTCTACAAGCGTTTCTATATCTTGTACCATTGTTCATAAGGTTTATAATGGCTTGCTATAAAACTAATTGACGCGTCGCTTCCCAATTCAATGTGCATTGAGCCTCATTCAGTGCCCCTGAGAAGACTTAGATTAGTCTTAAAACTAGGTGGTTTAAGCCCCCTCGCAGACTGCAGACTTTCTATCGGCCGATAGTTGAGACAGAATATACTTAGGCTCGTAATAAGTATGGAGAAGTATAGCCCGTCTCAACTATCAGCCGATAGAAAGTCTGCAGTCTGCGAGGGGGCTCACTGTTTATTTCCAAGTTAGTTTAGATCAAACAATATTTCATTAGCTCAACTCTTTAACAAAGAAAAAAAGCCCTTCAAGTTTCAAGACTCCAGGATCAGTTAAATTTATGAATTGACTGTCAGTCAATCAATATGTAGTTTTAAGTATTTAGATATTGCAAATTCAAGGCAGGATGTTGCTTCGTAAAACCTTTATGGCCGCCATTTTTAAATATTGAAAAATGGCTACTAATTATTCGCTTCGTAAAACAGAATGTCCGTAACTAACTTAACGAGGAGTGTTCGTTAAAGGACGGAAGCAACCTGGTACAGTCAGCGACATAATTCCATAAACAGTTGAGAATCTAAAGTATTTTAAGGAGAAAAAGAGCAAGACATCAACGTAGAGCAAGACAGAAGTAATTCGAACTATGGCTCGAAAGAACTAATAATGCTTTGACGAAAAAAAAGCCAAAGTCTTTGTATTCATTATCATGAATATTCGTCGCTGACCATGGAGCTAGCTTCAATGAAATGCCTCTTTTGATCCTCAATATCTTGACGTAAATCTTTGATTATACCAAAATTTCTTTGAAAAACCACCTCGGGTGTGTTTTGTATGTATTTACAAACAAAAAAAGTAGTATATCAACCATGCAGTACCCACAACACAAGCTCTGCTTACATTGGGGCTAGATGATGCTGTGAGAAAAGTCCACCATTATTTATTTAATACGCCCTCAATTTTAAAATAATAAAACTGAATATATGCAAGGCCTTAAAGATTATTTACAGATAGATCCGTACATTCCGCTTGCTATTAGTGAGGCGAAAGGAATCGGATCGAGGCCACGGCTTCATTACGGAACATCGATTTGACTCGAGATGTCTTCAGCCGAGCTTCATAAAAATACCAAGATCGGAATATAGCGGGGAAAAAAGCCGTCTAATCTGATTTTTTTAACAGTAGTCTATACTAATATCTATACTAATATTATAAAGAGGAAAGATTTGTTTGTTTGTTTGTATGTTTGTTTGTTTTAATTGAATAGGCTCCGAAACTACTGGACCAATTTGAAAAATTCTTTCACCATTAGAATCCTACATTATCCCTGATGAACAACTAAATATAGCTTATCCCGGGAAAGTGATGTTTTCCCGGGGGAATGCGAGTAACATCGCGACGGACAGCTAGTCTGCAATAAGATAGCAATGGCTTACGCATGCCATGGCAACTAAATAAAATCGCATTTTAGATTTCACCACTAAATAGTTAATTTTTTTTTGCAAGTAGTGTGGAATGCTAGCTTCTGCAAAACGTGGGCATGTATCATTTATGTATTTGGATATGACTCCGACTACCCCCTTAGACATCTGAGAGACTGCCTTCCGCGCCTTGGGGAGACAGTCGTAATCATGTTTTTTTTGTCTGTATCAGTTTTTTGTTCTAAACGGTCCGTAAGTGGATGGGTGACCGCCAGTGGCATTTTCATTTCGCTTCCGTGCTTCGGAGGGTATGTTAGATTGTCGGACCCGATTATTTAATTAAGCCATGACGGAGGCCTTACGGTAGCCTAAAAACTCTATCATCAGAGTGGGCCACTGACTCATAGGAACTTACTTACATTTTTAGTAACCCTAGAATGTTTAACTTGAACATCACATTTTTCATAGTTTTTTGCATATTATGGGGTAAACAAAGCTGTATTTCCCACTTTACTCTATCAGCCGTCATCTCAGATCACCCTTTTTTTCTCATAAATCAACCTTCACACCATTCATATTGATTTATCCATATTTCTTTTATATCTACGCAAAGAGTTTAGAGGTTCTAAATAATATTCTAGAAAATAAAAGGTCTTGACAGACAGACGGACGGACAGACAGACAGACTAAAAAGGTTAATACAGGCCTAGCCTATAATGCGGGGTTCGATGTAAATTATTTATAATAATTGTAATTTTATGTATTAAGTTTTATGAATAAATAAAATAAAAATAAATAATCATACAAGGATTAAGTTTTATAAGCTATATTTTTTTATAATTTTTATAAGCTGCAATCAATTTAAGATTAACGTAGAATATTTCTTGCATTTTAAGCTCACTGGTGCATGAACAGATACTACAATTTTTTTTGAAATTAATAGCACCCATGCATACTTGTTAGTAGGATCATTGACGCGTATCCAATCTTGGGTGGAAATAATCCCAGTCATCATATAATAAAGCCGAAAGTTTGTGAGTTTGTTTAGATATTTGGATGTTTAGATGTTTGGATATTTGTATGTTTGTGTATCAATCACGCCTATACAAGTGAACCGATTTCGATGAAACTTGGTATAGGCATAGAAAGTGACCTGGAATAGCATATAGGCTATTCAAAATGTTGGTACCACGCGGGCGAAGCCGCGCGCATAAGCTAGTAATAAATAATGCTGGACAGTTTCATACAGCATCATCTAGCCCTAAACTAACCCAAGCAAAGCTTGTACTATGGGAACCAGATAACTGATGTATTTCTTATATACTTTTTGTTTGTAAATACATATAAACATTCAGACCCGAGATAAATATTTGCAGATCATACAAACATTTATCCCGCGGCGGGGATCGAACCCGCAACCTTCTGCGTTTCGAGCGCTTTTCACCCACTGCGCCACAGAGGTCGTCATAGATAGAAGAGGAAAGTATAGATTCACTTTAGAGTGACACTCTGGGCGTCTTTTAAGTTCGATATTTCGGCTGAATGCTCGTTAATTTTTTACTAGGAGACTGTGATACGAGTTCAATAGAGGAACTCGATGTGAACCTCGGACTAAGTATTCCCAACCTTGTTCAATGTGTTTTCGGGCCCAAATTGATTTTTCAACACAGTAGGATTCTGTAAAGCATTTTTGGCGACTCTGAACTAAGTCGTACGTGTGATCTTTACATAAATTGGGAAGGGAGGCTTTTATTTTGATTCGCTTAACTAATCCCTTCGACGGCCTTTTAAGATTGTGGTGATTTACTTAAAAGCAGATGCGTACTGTCAGCTACAAAAATGAATATACATTTATGTTTAATTGAGTATTATAACAAATAATAAGATTAATTTACGTGTATGTAGCCATAATATATGCGGATTAGATTGCGGAAGTAAACATACTATTGCTAAAGCTATGTATGCACTACATTAGTTGATTGACAAAATATTACGCTACGTAACGCCAGTACGTAACTTATGTACGCAAAAGCCAAGAGACGCAAATATACGCAATGAAGTACCCAATGTTTATGATGAAGGTACAAACAGCAATAGCTAAGTTTCAGGGCTGATCAATACATAGTTTATTAGTTTATTCCCGCCGTAAATCAAACATCCGCTGGTATCGTGACGTCACATCCCTGATTACGAAGCATTAATTACGCGGAGTCGAGCGGAGCTTCTATCTAAGCTTTATCTTGACGTATGACATTTAATTTCAGGGCTCTTGAGTCAGCGTGGTATCAAGCGATTATCATGAAATAACAGTAGAAATCGTGGCATTAGTTGCTATTTTTTCTAACTTTATATTAAAACAAAAAAAACAGGGCCTAATGCAAAGAATGGGGCCGAAATTTTGAAGTGAGTAAATCGTGTCAAGTGGTGTCTCGGGCTTCATTGGCAAAAGTTTAAAGCGATTTTTAATAATTTTTACGATGTATGATGAAACATTAAAAAAAAACCCTTCTTATATATACCTACCTTGGTGTATGTAGGTAGGTAGTACTTAACAGTTTGCACTGTTACACGTACATACTTAGTCCTTGGTACGGAACCCTCGGTGGGCGAGTCCGACACGCACGTGTCCGGTTTTTTTATAGATACTGTTCATTATACAAAGATAACGATTACACTAAGATTTAAGAATATTGATCACTGAAAAGAGTTAGACCGCAAACTAAAACCGTGTTTGCTTCATTGATTCATGGCTCGCAGAGGAACAGGAATATATCCACTATCTGTTAAGATGGTTTTAAGTGATCCAACTGCATTGCAGCATCTTGTTGACTAAAATTAAAAAGCTACTTGTCATCCGCCAAGCGAAACCCAACAGAAATACGAGTTTAGCGTCTGGATGACATATGACAGTTAGTTAGTAATTTTCGATGTACTCTATTCATGATATTAGTGGAGGACTGGGAGCTCCCCGTACGAGAGATAATTTGTAGTGACTTTAGGCATCTCTAGAGACTACAGTTGTACAATAAATGTGTTTTTAGGATAGAATAGAATAAGATTAAATTTTATTTTCTCCACAATACAAAAATACATATTAAAAAAAATACTGGACTTGTCACACAACATCAAAGTCAAAGACAAAAAGCATTTATTCAGAAGGACCGCTGGGATCACCTAGAATAGTCTTAGAACTAATTTTACTTCTGTTCTTGCGCGACCAATACCGTGAAGGATCAGGGCAACAAAACCGGTTTGGGGCCTATCACTCTTTTAGGTGATCCTTGGTCAAGCTTCAGGAGCCAGTCAAACAAAATTTATTTATTTAGCCCCAAAAGTAAGCAGAGCTTGTGTTATGGGTACTACATGACTGATATACTACTTAATATACTTTTTGTATGTATCTACATATTATAAAATCACTCAAACCCGTGACAAATATCTGTAGATCATACAAACATTTGTCCCGCGACGGGGATCGAACGCGCAACCCGCAATTCTGCATCGCAGGGGCACTGCGCTACAGAGGTCGTCCAATATTTTTACGTCTACTTGCTTAATAACGTGATATGTTTTATTTACAAGCAATAACTTCTTCGTATGCATGTTTATTTCAAATCTTAACCATAAGAATGCTCCCCATAAGGTGCTAAGTACATTACACACGCAGGTACAATAAAAGTACGGTCAGTGACTCGAGATCAAGGCGCGTTCAGCAGTTTTGAGATGAGAAAAAATTCTTCAATTCGCCTCGAAAAGGTCACGTGCGAATCACGTGACTGCTCACCGACACCGGGTTACTTGTCAAGTCTAGAACCGTTCAAGTGTTCACTTCTGCCGGCAATACTGGAGTTTTTTTCTACATTCTTTGAACGAATATGTCAACTCGTTTGCAATAAACCACTAAAATGAGAGGGTTGCTAAGAAAATGAAGCTTAATCGGTCAGTTTTACTGCTTTAATAATCAAACAGTGATAATCACTATAATTTAGTTCTAAAACGTTAACATAGAAACTTAAACGATTGCGTGACCGTTAGTAATTTGTGAATAAGTAGAGTAATGTTCATTTAGCGCACGAACACAATGCTTTTGTGTAGAATGCATTCCGCGGTGCTACGATGCTACGGTGCTACGTGAAAGCGCTACGAAACACGATACGAGCTTTTGATTGGATGTTGAATGCAAATTACTATGAACTAAACTCAAATAAAGTAGAAATAAACTTTTGTTATACTGACCTAGTAAGATTAAATCTACAAAAATCCAAATGCAGTCGGTTCGAATCCCTAGTAACAAAAGTACTAGCCAAATTTGGATTCATGCATATATTTTTGGTTATACTGTAATTAAGTTTATCGTGGGGTATAGGTAAGGGAATAAAATAAGGGTTAACAAAAACAGAAGCCTACCTTTATTCGAATTAACAAGTACATAGTATAGGAAAGTAAATCAATAAAAGGTCTCTGTAAAGTAACTTACCTAACCTAGGGTCAAAATCAAAATCAAAATCAAAAATCATTTATTCAGTAGGACCACAGGGATCACTTAGAATAGTCTTAAACTAATTTTACGCCTGTTCTTTCGCGACCAATACCGTGAAGAATCAGGGCACACGGTTAAGGTGCTATCACTCATTTAAGTGATCCATCTTATAACTAAAAAGTAAAGCTCCAGTGGGGAGCCAGTCAAAAAAAAATTGAATTAACTCGTAGTAGTATAGCATAGCGTAGTGTAGTCTTAGCGGTGACATTTTAAATTTTTATCACAATATAAATTCTATTAATTTTTTATTTACTTTTTTTTTTTTTTTTTTTATCTTCCTGAAATAATATAGAAAGGTTAATAAACGCGATAAAATCTTAGAGGTGTGGTTTGGAATTATAATTTGTTATATTTTAATTGCTTAGTTTTTTCGAACCCGCACTGGTTCTTTTCTAATACGGCAAAAAAGTGATTACAGCGTTCCTGAATTGCCTTTGAACTTTGACCTTGGCTACTCAAAGGCATAATGAAAATATGAATGAAAAGCGGAGAATATATAACAATTTTATCTTTATTGGGGTTCTTATCTCGTAAGATTTATGAATACATCTCTGTAGAATATTATTCCATTAAGCTTCCGTCGAATATAACTTGGCAGACAGAAAATCCTAATCTATTTACCTAAAGAGCTTACCGAAGCTGGTGGTCTCAGATGCTTTTACATTTATTCATGATGATTTCCTTCACCGTTTTCAAACTTGAATGCACAAGTAAATTTACAGATTTAGTTAAAAGAATTTAAGCATTAAAATAAACCTCTTAGAGAAAACTAATAGCTTCCGCACACGGCTTCAATCGCACCAACATTTAGTGTTATGTGAAAGGCATCTACTGTGAGTATTGTAACATCCAGTTTTAGATAACAGCGGTTCACGCTGTGAGTCCCTTCCTTTTGAAGTTTCCTAATAATATTGACAAATTAATATTGACACTACAGTATTTAGTATCGAATAGAAACATTGACTTAGGAAACATGGTCTGTATTTTCTTTCATTGCTGCTAAACGGGTGTATTGGGGTATTGGTAGATGTGGGTAGTGGAGCCGCCGGCACGCGTCGTGGAGGTGACAATATTCCATTACGGCACCGAGGACCGCATTCGGGCAGGACGTGACGGTTGGAGCGACCAATCACACCGACTTGAATAGGATTCGCAAGAGATTTGTATATTAAAAGAGTATCTATACTTTTTGGAGTGGAAGACATGAGAAAAAGACATGAAATCATTCGTAAATCTTGTTTTAACAAGCTATTAGGGTTTCTAGTTTAGAAAAGTAGTTTAAAAATCAAAAACCAAATCAAGATTTATCAACAAACACTAACTTTAAAACTGTTTTCTTATTACAGTGCTGATTTTTTAATCAAAGACAATTTCACGTTTTTCTCAGTCATATCTTAGGCAACCTATGTCTACACTTAACGGGACGCTGTAGTTCTAATTACTATGCTAGCTACACTCAAAAAACATCGAGTTCGTGCCTAATATTGTATTTTGTTGTGGAATACACAAAAGATCTGAGAATTGCCTACCTAAAATACTCTCATGATAATGTTTATTTTAAACATCTCATTGTTATAACCTGGGTGCTATCTGTCGAGACAGGATAGGCTAGAGAGTAAATTAATCAAAATTTTGCTGGTTTTCACTAAATCGCATTAAGTTCGCGGCGGTGTGAACTCAGCCGGATAATCCTCTCGGCCCTAATAAACCAGCAGGTAAACATTAATACGCAGCGAACATAAATTATGGACATTATTATGTCGGGTCATACGCACTGCTCATACTAAATGGTGACACGCCTTACATTGTGAAATGCACTGTTTATTCGTTCTGTTTATCTGTAATTTTTTAACACAACAAAATGTACGGCTTGCATAACGTTATTGTCCATAGAGATGAGATGTTAGAGATGTTATTGTCCATTTGACGACCTCTGTGGCGCAGTGTGTGAAAGCCCGCTTGGGACGCAGAAGGTTGCGGGTTCGATCCCCGCGGCGGGATAAATGTTTGTATCATCTGCAAATATTTATCTCGGGTGTTTCTATGTGTAATATGTATGTATTTACAAGCAAAAAGTATATAAGTAGTATATCAATTATCTGGTTACCATAGTACAAGCTTTGCTTAGTTTGGGGCTAGATGATGCTGTGTGAAATGTCCAGCATTATTTACTTATTTATATACTTCTTGTTGTTAGCGTTTAAAATTGTATTGAGTTGTTGACAGTTCTGTTGACCTTCGATCTCTCTTGATCGAAGCAGCTGACTAATATTTTATGTGACAAAAAATGTTAAAGGATAGGGTTTATTCCCAGCGACCCCACTAACCTCACCACCAGTGGGGTAGTTGGGAATAAAAAGTCCCAGTAATGTAAGCCATCCAAGTCTATGTCTACGGTAAATAGATTAAAATTAGTGTTTAGACGATAATGTGTTCGTTTTATCGCGGTTGGGTAGTCATGGCAACCAGAGTTCTGGTGTGGTTGTCATATATATTTTTTATATGTTTCTTCACGCCCGAGTGCTTCATAAAGTCGAGATGCTTTAAATATACTGTAATTTAGACATTATGCCTATTCTAACTCCTTTAACCGTTTATGAAACACACGGTTAGCCTTTAGTTTCAACTAGTTAACAAGCATTATTATCATAGGAAATCAGTTTCAAACCGAATCAAGTAGAGTATGTGTACTTTATGTAATGGAACGATAACTAATTAAATGTTGGGTGAAATAAGTACATAATTAGAGCGGGCGTGCCTGCAATCCGCCGTACTCGCACAAAATGCTTTAAACAGGTTTAATTTTAATGCTGCCAGTAATTTGGTTGAGCGTTTAGGGGTCCAATATAGCTAGGTTTCGAGGTTCATTTTTGGTTCTAATGTTTATTACAAGGTAAAGAATACTTTATTTACAGAAACTAAGCTACTACAATATGTACATAAAATTACAAAATACAATAGAATCAGTCAAGCTATCTAAGGATCGTCGTAAAAACGATCTATAGATAGCTCAACTGATAACTATTACAAGTAGCCGTGTACCAGGCATATTTTATAATACCTTCAACCTGATCGCTAACTCATCCGCGCCGTACGCGCCGCAGTCATTTTTTTATACAAAAAATGCTGATGACGTCAGAAAATGCGGCGCGCTTCGTCAGCAGCATTTTCTCTGTTGAATTAACAGTTCTGCACGGTCGTCTCGACTGGACTGTGCGACCACCCTAATACAAACTTTAATTACGAAAATGTTTATCTTATTTCCGTTCGCGAGATGACATCAATGCCTTTAAGGAAGGTTTGTGGAACGTGGCAGAGGATAGAGATCGGTGGAAGAGTCTGGGGGAGCCCTTTGCCCAGCCGTGGAAAAAATTACATACTGAAAATCAACCTGTGTGGTTGACTGTTCATTGTCTTTCGAGCTCGTTCCTACGTCTCAACATGTCTTTGATTACCTCACGGTTGACTACTTTATCTAAGACTCACGAGCTTAATGGGTAATCTAACTACACAGTACGTAGACAATTAAATTATCTAGTTTCAGCTTAATTCTATGAATTCTACATTATTCTACTATTGCGTCTGTTGGAGATGTCTTTAATTACTTACCTTAATCATCTTTAACATGTAATAAGCAAATGATGATGATTATTGTATTATCTAAGCCATGTTTGGAAGAATGTTATGTGACCTGAAGAGTAGGTAAACTCTATATACGAGTAGAGGTAGGCCGAAGAAGAGATGGATGGAAGTGTGAAAGATGATATTAGAAAGAAAGGAGTGAGTGCTGAGATGACGGCTGATAGAGGGAAATGGAAGAGGAATACATGTTGTGCCGACCCCATATAGAGTGGGATAAGAGCAGGAAGATGATGATGATATAATTTTTGTAATTTTATAGTGCTAATCCACACTTGGTATTTCATTAAGAAATGAAAAGTCTTATCAAAATTTTGGATTCCGACGGGATTCGAACCCGCATCGATCAGACGATCCTCCTAAAGCCGGAGTGCCTTACCGCTCGGCCACGAAATCCTACATGCCGGTATCCAAATTTTCGATAAGCTCATATTTTTCGGTTAAGCACCGATTAGCGCCATCTACATGTTCACTAGTGAACTCATAGATTAGATGATGATGATGTTTGCTTCAGATAATTATGTGAGTCATCGATACAGCTACAAAGAACCGAGTGTAGGTACGTACTTATAAGGTATTTCTTACATAAGCGAACCGCATCCTTTTATATTTACCTCTACATTATTATTCATTTATGAGGTAAGTTTTTATAACAATCTTTAATAAACTTTCGTAAACAATCTTGGTAAAATATAATGTTATCCACTTCACATTAATTTTACCAGGAATTTGTACTTCCAAAGAAAACTGACAGTAACTAAACACCAACTTAGTGTTTTCTCCCAGGAAAGCAAACATTGATGTTGAAAATTCCGTTTCTGAAACTCGTTGAAGAATAACTCGTACGTAACAAAGTTCATCAAAGTAACGTGAGTAGTAACAAACGAATCAACAATCAACAGTGGGATTCTTTCCCGTCACGTCTCATAATTCTGTTGGGCTTTGTCGCTTGCGGCGACCGAGTTTGTCGCAAACTCTCGAATAAGGCTAGCGGGAGCATCGGACGCGACCAGACGAACAAAACCGAAGAAAGCTTGCTGGGAAATCACTAACAACTAAAGTATTTCAAAAGTTACTTTGTAGGTAAAACAAGTAACAACACCTGCCCATAATAAACCTGCACATCAAACTTGTGGAATCAGCTGTCGCCAGAGGTGTTTCCAGACCGATACGACTTAGGCGCTTTCAAGAAAAGAGCCTATTCCTGCCTCAAAAGGCCCGCAACGCATCTGCAGTGCCTCTTGATGCTGCAGTTGTCTGTGGGCGGTGGCAATCACTTACCATCAGGTGTACCAGTTGCTCGTTTGCCCCCTCTTCCATAAAAACAAATAATGGCTCTACAGAGTACTGTTAGTTATTTTATCAGGCTCTGTTTAAGTTACCCTGGAATTTGATAGTTATAAAGTTCTTTGGTGCCCGTGATAAAACAGAACAATATCGAGGTAACTTTTTTCCGCTGATAAATAGACTCTGAAATATGAATTGCCAAGCCTTTAAACCCCTCGCAGACTACAGACTTTCTATCGGCCGAAGCCGAAGTATGTTCCGTCTCAACTATCGGCTGAAAGAAAGTCTGCAGTCTGCGAGGAGGCTTAGTCCCAAAATGAGCTGAGTGCCAAGGAGACTTTTGTGAGCGATATTTTAGCAAAGAGCACATCTGTGCTTTTCGCTTAAAAATCGCTCACAAAAGTCGCGCCTGAAGAAACTCCAGTAACTAAACTCTCGAATAATACGTGCTTCTCGATAATGCCAGGCACTTGCGATTCTGAGCGCGGCCGCGCGGATCCCACTCCGACTTGTTAACTTGTTACTCGCAGGCCTTAGATGATACTTGATGGATTAGCTTTTTAGAGCTAGGAAGTTTTGGTCCAGGAAGTGCGTCGACTCTTAATCTGCGCTGCGAAGGGCACGTGATGAGCTTTCTCTTTGATTCTGATTTTGATATAATCAAGTAAAAGGTTTAACCTGTATATTTTATTAGCTTCTGCGCGCGGCTTTGCCCGCGTGGTAACAACATTTTGAATAGCCTATATGCTATTCCAGGTCACTATTTACGCCTATTCCAAGTATCATCCAAATCGGTTCACTGGTTTAGGCGTGATTGAAAACTAACATACAAACATCCAAATATCCCAACATCTAAACAAACTCACAAACTTTCAGCTTTATTATATGAGTGGGATATATCAGCCACTTTTTCAGCAAGTGGTGTGATTGGGTTCCACTAGTACAGTCAGCAACAGAAGTTTATGATTTTTTTTTAGTAAATAAATAATGCTGGACTTTTTCACACAGCATCATCTAGCCCCAAAGTAAGCAGAGCTTGTGTTATGGGTACTAAGATGACTGATAAACTACTTATATACTTTTTGTTTGTAAATACATAAGAATAAGAATAGAATAAGAATAATTTATTTCAAAATATATAAGGTACACATTCTTTGCACTATTTTTACAAGTAAGGTAAGACAGTTTCTATGTAATTATAGTTATGTGCAAAACCGTATCCTCCGTGCTAGAAAAATTCTGTGTTACGGCAGTTACATACATACAACGAAACACCCAGACCCGAGATAAATATATGTAGATCATACAAACATTGGTCGAACCCGCAACATTTTGCGTCGCAGGCGCTACAGCGCGTCGTCAGGAGATTTCAAAACTTCATTTTCAACATTATTTGTGGGAAAATAATGCTGACCGTACCTAAGTTCATTTCTTGTAGTTGAAAAGGGTTTCTGATTTATGTACTACCTATCTAATATATCATCAGTGATAAAAGTTCTCTCTCAATATCTACCTTGATGTAATCATGAATTCCAAGAACATTTCAGGACCTTTACTAAGAATATTCTCGAAAATTCCACGTAGAACATGACCTATTCAATATTATGCAGAGAAAATGCGGGAGTACCTACTAGAACAACTAAAATGTACGTGAGCTGAACATAAATAAACAAATATTCTAAACTAAGTCCCGTTCATTTCTCTCCTAGAAGAGGTCAAACTATGCAATTAGGTCAGCAGTGGCGAAACATAAATGGATTTTTCGGACCTACTTTTTGTTTGTACAGTTTTATCTCTCAAAGTTCTAAAACTTTATTTAAAAAAAAAGCGCTCGTAGTCATGCTTGCTTAGACCCCTCGCAGTCTGCAGACTTTCTATCGGCCGATAGAGACGGAATATACTTCGGCTCGTAATGAGTATGGAGAAGTATATTCCGTCTCAACTATCGGCCGATAGAAAGTCTGCAGTCTGCGAGGAGGCTTAGTCGTTCTTGATAAACCGTCGAAGTTAAGCAACGTTGTAAACGGTCCGTAAGTGGACGGCTGACCGCCAGTGGTATTTTCATCCGAGCGCTTCCATGTTTCGGAGCGCACGTTAAATTGTCGGTCCTGGCTATGGCCCTATGGTGGTCGCACAGTCCAGTAGAACCGAACGCGCCGAACTGTCAATTTCATAGAGAAAATGCTGCTGACGTCAGAAGCGAGCCGCATTTTCTGACGTCATCAGCATTTTTTGTATAGAAAAATGACTGCGGCGCGTACGGCGCGGACAAGTGTGCGATACGCTATTGTACCGGTTGAAATTCTTCCGTGTAAATGCTCTGTAAAGTCTACAAGTTCCATGACGAAAACTTTAAAATATGGAGAGGATATGAGGACATCATCAATCATGGTTACAGATGCCATACTTTTGATGCATCGGTACTATCTTGCTCTTGTTAAAGCACACGAGGAGGGATACTGGAGCTATTAATCAAATTTTCTTGGTGACTGTACTAGGTGAGTCATGTTGATGTGATGTGTCTCTAATTTCACGTTGCCAAACATAATCATTATTTTCTGGACTGCAAAATGATGTGCTTGAATTGAATATTGGGATTATTTCTTTCATCATATAGAGATGACCTCTGTAGCGCAGTGGGCGAAGGTCCGCTTGCGACGCAGAAGGTTGCGGGTTCGATCCCCGCCGTGGGACAAATGTTTGTATGATCTACAAGTATTTGTCTCGGGTCTGGGTGTTTTCTATGTAAAATATGTATGTATTTACAAACAAAAAGTGTGTATGTAATTTCAGTCATGTATATCATGATAAGGCTGCGTGAAAAGTCCAGCATTACCTATTTATTTTATTTATTTATTAATGCCTACTGTCTGTAGCAGGTTTACTCTAATATGTCTGAGATAAGACACCAAATAATTGCGTAGCAAACAAAAACCTTAATTTAAAACAGCTTAAACTGAAGAAAAATAATTTCTTCCAAAAAACAAAAACATGTGCCCTTACAAACATGTTTACTGCGTTTTATAATAGCCATACCCTTCTGCCGTTTACGACATGGCGGCCATCGTGGCAGCTATAAGCTTCACGATATTTTATACTTCGCGTAAATTTCAACACAGCTTTTTTTTCACATCAACTGTGCAAAAGTACCAACGAAACAAGCACTGATAATCACAAATCACATTTTCTTACCCATTTTACAAAACTGGAGATCCGTGGTCTCTGCCTACGCCTTTGGGAAAGAGGCGTAACTTTATGTATGTATGTATGTTTTACAAAACACACTTTAACCAGTTGAGATGAGCTATATTGAAATGATCTTTAGATTGGTCAACTTTTGTCAAAGGCATGGACGTGCCTCAGATTTTTTTAGACGTCTTCAAAGTATTTTGTCTGCACATCTCGGTAGATGTTGATGATGTCGCTTTGGGGATAAAATCGCGATAATGTTTCGTTTATTACAAAATATAAGTAAATCTTGCGATAGAGATACTTCCATCTTATGTTTGCATACACTGTCCACGTGAAATATACTACAGGAAGCCGAAAGGGGTAGGTATAGCATCCCAACACATAACCAAATCGAAAAGGATTTTCCGAAAAAATCATTATATCCGGAGAAAACAGCGTTTGAAGAGTATTGTTTGCGTATGTTCTGGGCGCGTTTTTTTACGTAGATTGCTGGATTTTGAGTTTTAACTGTTTTTTTCTTTTATAAATGAAATTATTAGGTAGGTATGGTCTTATTATGTTGTCCTGGTAGTAAATAACCGAAAATATCGTTAAATGACTAAGCTAAGACAAAAAAAAATTTAGCGTTTTTTTTTAGCTTATTATAATATGTTTAGAATCATAGCCTGATTGCAACCCCTCAGTTTTTGGTAGTTGTCTTTTTACACCCTGTATACAAATCAGTAAACAGATTATGCGTGAACGAGCTTAAATAGCTGATATTTGAATGGCAGACATAGAGATTTCGTGATCAGCCATACCAAACATTTCATGTGCCCATCCCCTAAATAAACGCACAAATTCAAATCAACTAAAGCCGATTCCCAAACCATTCAGTTGGTTCCCGAATAACACTTTCTCGGCTTGTTGAAATGTCAAATTTGTTATTTAACCCCCGATTTGGGTGATACGCATCGGACCGGTTAAGCGCATATGGATTGTGGAACATCTTAAACTATTCGTAAGTACTTTTTATAATTGGGTGGTAAATTAGATTTTATTTTTAATTATTAGTAGGAACCCAGAATAGATCAGAACAAATAAAAAAAAATCACGCGCGGTCTATCGGACACTCTTTCTTTGAAAATGTCTTAGGGCATAATCCAAGAACAATAATATTATGTCCGTTTTTTTTCAGAATGCAGTCAAGACTAGGCGCGGTCTGAGGGGGGGGGGTGTCACAGGGGGCAGAAAAATGATGATGATGATGATGTGTGTCTTCTCTAATTCAGTTTCTCTGCATTTTACAATAAATGAAATCATCTTTATTAGATAGTTCTGTTTTGTAAATTATTTTATTTTCTCATTAGCATAATGTATTACCAAGAAATAATAAACCCAAGACAGGACACAAAGGCGCTTCCTGTTGTTATCTTCAGTTAAATGCCCACACATATGACTAAAGTTCACTGTCAATTTAACGGAGGTTTAACCATCTTTTTGCTAATTATGTTTACAAAAAAGTAATCCGAACTCTTCAACGAGCTTTCGTTTTCAGCCACATAGAACTCCATCGTATTATTTAATTGAAACACAAATCCTCGAAAAATTAATAGAACTGCTAAAAAGTTTTGAAACACAAAACCTAAAAAAATCAATAGAACTTCTAAAAAGCCTATGGCGGCCCGTACACGTATCAATCTCGATCGCGATCCGTCAGTTTCGATCGCGATCATGGATCTCGGGATAGCGCCACAACATTACACGTTCAATCTTGATTTCATCAGTTCGTGTAGCGTAGCCGCCGCGTTAACTTGTCTTGGTACTCTGTGGTCATGGATTTACATGAAGTTAAAACTGTAGTATCCCTGGTTATGGCCCTTACTTTGAAAAAAAGGGTTCGAAAAAGGCAGTGGGTGAAACAGTGGCTACTCAAGAGAGAAATGTATACTCACTTAAATCTACTAAAATAATTTAAACTAACTGCTGAAACTGACGATTATAAAAACTACTTCAGGATGGGGGAAAATGTTTCGATGAGTTACTACAAATGGTAACTCCATAATTTTCCTAATTTTCTCTGAAGCTCACAGCGAGACTGATGCGTCCTGCGCCTACACGTTCAATCACGATCACGATCGCGGATCGCGATCTGGATTTCAAAATATCTAGA
The DNA here is from genome assembly GCA_963565295.1 of Epirrhoe alternata. Lineage (NCBI taxonomy): Eukaryota > Metazoa > Arthropoda > Insecta > Lepidoptera > Geometridae > Epirrhoe > Epirrhoe alternata. Next base: position 559,486 of record OY751384.1, read on the forward strand.
TATTTTGTAATCCGATGCATCAATCCACTTCGTACACGATCAATCTGGATCGCGATCATTGATTTTGAGCGCGGATCGCGATCGAGATTGATGTGTGTACGGGCCGCCTATGTGTGATGTTTTCTGTCTTTAAGTATTCCATGAACACCGATTATTCTATATGTAATCATCATGCAGTTGAAGTCTTGAACCCAAGGTTTCCTTGTTTAGTGCAGCGTTGAAAATAAGTTGGTGAACCAAGGCATTTTATTATGGAGGTACCTATTCTACTTCACAAACGAGCTGGCATAACACCGTGCATTAGCATGTTTCGAACTCTTTATTATACCTACAATAGCATTACATAATTACGAAAATGGAATTGTGGAGTAAAACAATTTTCTGCTCAATAGAGAAGGGCTGATAAAAATTGGACGGAGTTTTTCCGGCCAGTCATGAATTACACACATGTTCATTATCACAAGCTCTAGACAGTAAAACATAATGCGGAAATCATCTAGTATTTCTAGACCCCGCACACAGGTTGGTCGATGCAAAAGTAACTTAGCCAAGTGGGGTATAAGGGATCCTTCCCAAATCCAGTGTGAGTGCGGAGACCCAACACAAAATATGTCGCATCTCCTTTCCTGCCCTTTGTGCCCAACCAGCTGCACCCAGGAAGACCTTGTTGCGGCTTCAGATAGGGCCATAGCGGTGGCTTCATTTTGGAGCAAGCAAATTTAATATAGAGAGCATATAATATGAGCACATTGACATTGAACATTGAATGAATGAATTAACTAGTATTTTTAGGAGGTAATAGGCTTGCAACCTTGCAAGTATGGTAGCTAACTCCATTATAATGCAGCAGTGTCAACTGTGAAGATGGATTCCATTAAGGAAGACGTATGGAGAAGAGGAACATAGGATATTTATCCACCCCCGCGGTGGTTAGCCCATGATTCGTGTCTGTCGCCGTGGCACTAGACGCAGTGGCAGACGGTAATATTGTGTTACTGTGTACCTTATTTTTCATACATGAGGGTGGATAAGTGTTACCGTCTGCCACCGTGTGGGGGCAGTTTGTGGGGAAGACGGTAATTTATTTATTATTTATTTATTTATTGAAACTAGCACGGCTACAACACCAATTACGCTAATTACAAAATTATCAATGTCAGATATAAGAGTCAGAATAATTCGTTTTGTCTAACTTCAAAGCATCTTTTGAGTGATTTGATCTTTGCTTATGTCTATCGTGCCTGCATACAGTCATGCATGATACAGAAGTGAGACAGTTGGACACCGTAGAAACTAGCAGTAAACGCGATTAATGTTCAAGATTAATTTTTGGTCATAATATTTTGAAAATAAGTTCTGCCGGAATATCTGGCATTGCAGCAGCCCTACTGTTAAATTTATACAACGAACTCAAATAAGTTTTGAATGCTCGCTTTACATAACGTATGGTTACCTTTTCAATTTAATTTTATTTCGTTTGAACGTTCCTAATGAAAAAATATTATGTAATCCGTCACTTTTTGTAAATTATCTTTTTTTTTTGATGAATGGGTCGACTCTTGACCACGAAATTTAATCAATGTTTTTTTTTTCGAGATATCTCAGTATAAAGTGGAGGGACGTGTCTAGAAAATGTATGTACTGTTTAAAGGGATAAAGGCAGTGATCGTTGTTTTTATATCTACTAATATGTATAAAATTCACCTACCTCTTGATAAGCTGGCCATTATAATCGGTCCAGCGGCTTTTCTTTATTTATGGCAAAAGTTCCCGCTTTCTATAAACTGCCAGCAGAAGAGAAATAATCTAAAAACATTGAGTTACAAACTTTTGATCGGACCGAGTAAAAAACTTGGAGTCCGTCCAAAATTTCCTTTTCAATTTCCGTTTGAAATTGCTTCTACTACTGATAGAACATAAATTATTTCAGAAGTTGTCCATGCGTAGTCTTTGGCTGCGTTTTATCGGAACGGGACTCTACCTTTTTATAGTAAACATAAAAATCAGGATACGTTCGAGGAAGTCACGTATGGGAAGTAGTTACCCTGGAATTCATTGACAATTTGAAGGGATAGAGTAAGGGAATTTAGAGTAGCTACAATTTTGGGTCTTATTGGTAAAATGTAGGTACTATGTTATCACGATATTTGGACCATTTTGGAAAAGGGTCTGGTCAAAAGTACCCTAAAGCGTGCTTAGGCTAAGTGGTGAAGGCGGAAGTGTGTGTTAGTATCGTAGCAACCTCTTCCTCTCTCTTCCACTACATCTGTAACAAAATAATCAGATTACTCTGACCTCTAGCTTCTAAGAATAAACTAAATGAGTAAAATTATTCTTAGCCTGTTTATTGTTTTTGCAAAGTTGCGTAATATTTCCGAGATCAATGGTGCATTATCTCGGTGACTGAAAAGAAACTTTTTCAATAAATCTTACTAAATGAGATTTGTGAATTAAGGTTTTATGACACGGAAAAGGGTTGCTCCAAATGACCCCTTTACGTGTTCACAGAGATTTTTGCGAGTGTACTTGGAGCTAACCTCGTTAAGTCCGTCCAGCGTCCTTTTCGACTATCAAATAAAATCAAAGTGTGCTGGGACGCCCTCAAATCTTGGCTTGTGATAACGAGAGACCTTGGCTCACACGGAAACGGTTTTTACTTGTGGATTTTTTTTGTTAAGTCACCATCTTTTACCATCCCCACTGGAGCTTGACTTTTAGTTTTAAGATGGATCACCTAAAAGAATGATAGGCCCCAAACTGTGTTTGTTACCCTGATTCTTCTCGGTATTAGTTGTGAAAGAACAGGAGTAAAATTAGTTCTAAGACTATCCTAAGTGATCCCAGCGGTCCTACAGAATAAATGCTTTTGACTTTGACTTTAAACGTTAAGTGAAATAATTTTAAGTGCGCTTGGCACATGTTTTGAAAGCTATGAGTTTGTTCAGAAACTTTTTATCGTTATTGCTTGTCTGAGTAAAGCGAATTAACAGCCGCACTCAAAGTGCATGTTAGATGCATGACACTGGTTTTAAACTGTGATCAACGATTTAGAAACTCGTCGAAATTGCTTAAGACTCCCAACGCTCCGTACAAACATCCAAACACACCCCTACAAACTGATCGATGCCTAACTCAATTGGACGCAAGATGCGGCGACTGAGTTAATTTTACGATCGCAAACGTAGCGTCGTCAAATCCTCAAAATCTTATGTATAGTCACTAAAAGTGCAATTTCGATCCCGTGATCAAACGCAGCTGCAAGCAACTCTGATGCCTACAGAGGCAATGCTTGTCATAACTGCCAGGAGCAATTTCAGAATTTCTCTACATATCTACCTTAAAGAGCGGCAGCGACAATCTATAAAGCATAAAACCTCGCGCAGATTTGCCGCAGAGGTAATCTTGTTTTCTCCTGTTTACACATAACAATTTAAGAGGTAACTGATGATACAGGTATGGATTTTGTCACTTTAATACGATACATCATCAATGCATCCCATTCACCAATAGCTCATCATCGTCATCATCTCAGCCATCATAGGCCTCCCCCATAGATTTCCACAGCGATCGATCTTGTGCAGCCTGCACCCAACGGCTCCCAGCAACCTTTACAAGATCGTCTTTCCATCTTGTGGGGGAAAAATCTAGCTACCATAGCCTGCCCGAAATTCCGAAAATTCCGCGGTTTATCTCGCACGCCTCTGTCACGAGTTAAAATAAAAGACCTTTAAAATGAGAGTCCGCAGGCCGTTACACCGGTCACTCGGTCCTGCCGAATAAAGGGCTCGCGGATCCAATCATAAATTCTTATTTCACGTTCCGTGTTGGTGTAGGGTGGAAGATATCGCGATGTAAAACAGAAATAAAGAATCCTTGATTTCATTAAGAGTTTTAAGAGAGTTTAAGATTTCATTATCAAAATTTTGGATTCCGACGGGATTCGAACCCGCATCGATCAGACGATCCTCCTACAGCCGGAGTGCCTTACCGCTCGGCCACAGAATCCTACTTGCCGGTATCCAAATTTTTGATAAGATCATATTTTACCAAGTGTGGATTAGCACTATAAAACTACAAAAAAAAATCCTTGATTTCTGCAAACTAAAGGTAATTCTAAAAATATTTATAAGAACATAGATTTTATTTACATGCGGAGTTGTGCAAAAAAAAATATCAAATCTATTACGAAAATAATTGGGTTTTTTGAAAATAAATTGTCAAACCTTGTATGATTCGCAGAAAAAAGAATAGGGAAGGTTGCAATACATTTGTTAATAAAATTAAGTTTCTTCCTACGAGCCTAGCAACAGACGGATATCGAAACACTAGTTTCTGTAGTATGCATGATTGAACATTGTCTTCTACGATACATTGAATAGTCTGTAGATATAGGCCAGCTCGTGCAACCATCAATAATGTCTCTTGTTTGTATCGTTATTGATAGATGGACAGATAATATGCATTTTGAATATTTTAGAACTCCTTCGACCATACACCAAAGATCACCGCAGGCTATTACTTACGGCACGTTAGGGCTCCGCTAGGAAATAAAGTCTACCTCGAGGGTCAGCGGTATTGAAATAGGGTCACCTGCCGTATTATTTATGTTTTGTGTCAGCAATCTGTTGGATGCTAGCAACGTTTGCATATAAAACATATTAAGTACACTCTTTTATATAGCACACAATTGTCAAAGTTCATAATAAGCATTTATTCAAAATGATTGCTGTAATTTTTAACACAAATAACGGAAGACCAGTTAGTTCTTCCGTGATCATGGCATGCAACTGTGCCGCAATATCGGGAAACTCTACAAACAGTAAATCTCCCGTTATTTGTGTTTAAATGTTGATAACCAAGATAGTTTAATAAGTTACATGTTGTATGATAGATAAGTGTGATAATTTCATTGAGAAATGAAAAGTCTTATCAAAAAGAATCAATGAAATACCTTAGTGTGGTTTAACACTTTAAAAATTACAAAAATTATAATTGTGATAATATTAGCAGAGTAGTGAAAAATCTTAAAAAAAAGGTTAATCTACTTCTATTTTGTCGCCATCATGAAGATTCAGGACAACTGTTTTAAGGCTTTTATATCTTTTGTTATCACAACAATGGGCAGAAGATAAGAATAATTTTAGAGTAAAATATTCTTCTTCTTCTTCTTTTATTTAATAGCAATCTACACAACTAGGTGTAATTCTGCCAATGTCAAGTTTTAAATATAGATTGAGCAAATAAACAACGCTGTCGCAGTCACAGTCATCCTGGTACAAATAAACATTCGCTTTAAAAAATAAACATTACGAAATCTAAAATGTCATAATTCCAAAAAGCTCCATATTTGTAGCATTTTGTGCCTCTCCGTTACACAAATATCATTTCCACTCTAATAAACCGCCAACAAAAGCGAAATGTTGCCAAACCTTTTATATGATATCACAATCTCAGCCAAAATAGAAATTAGCTGACAGCTCTACCGTGCTTCGTTGCGAAGCGTGCACTCAACTTGAAAACCATTAGGGGTTAAAAAAATGCCTGTCTTCTACATCTACACTAATATTATAAAGAGGAAAGATTTGTTTGTTTGTTTGAATTGAATAGGCTCCAAAACTACTGGACCGATTTGAAAAATTCTTTCACCATTAGAATCCTGCATTATCCCTGATGAATATAGGCTATATTTTATCCCGGGAAAGTGAAGTTTTCCCGAAGGAACGCGGGTAACACCACGGACAGTTAGTTAATAATAATTAGGTGAGGTATGCTCGTAGTTTTTTCAAGTAGAGGTTATCTATGAAATCATTCGTCATTATAATCAAGTCAAATAACTTAAAACCAATGGATAGGTTGAACCTGGATGTATTATGCCGTGAAAATGAAATAGTTATTCGTGGCCAGCAATTTGGTTATAAAACGCGACATCAAAATCAAGAACCCAAGAACCATGTGAGCGAAGTTGCAGACTTTATTGTATGGAAGCTATTTTATAACTTTACTAGCTGCACCCGCGGTGTAACCCGTAGTCCCTCAATTTTTTCAGGTTAAATAGTAGCCTATATCCTTTCCTGGGATACAACCTTTATCCATTCCAATTTTCAGCCTCTTTTGTTTAATGGTTTGGGTGTGAAAAGGTAACAAACAGACAGAGGTACTTTCACATATATAATGATAAAGTATGGAGTATGGATTTATTTATACACTGTAAGGCCTTTGCCAGTAATTTATTTACATACACATAAAATATAACATTACAATTATCACCAATTCGTTATATCTATTTACATTACAGACAATCACAAACAGTGAAAAGGCATTGAGGGCTTTTAATACAAATAACAATTTAAACACAAGCGGAAAACTGAAAGAGGATCATTAATTGGTATTTTGTGATTAATTATTTTGCCTACTTGCTTGCCAAGCTGCCTAAACTAAAAGTCTTTGACGTGACAACGTCTTATAATTCGATAGAGCCGGCTGCACGCACGAAAAAATGCGGCGTTACCTCGGCGTTACCTGAGGCGTTCCATGTAAGGCTTTAAGTGCAAGCGAGAGCGCGGAACGAGCGACAAAGAAGCACAAACGTTGTCACGTTCAACTATCGTCAGTAAACCGACCTTACAGACAACCAATTTTTTTTTGAGGCAAATTGTTAATTATTTTGCAAGTGACAAATTCAACTCCAGCTCGATTAAATTCTGGTTTATCCATGCATAGAGAGTATTCACGAGATAAAAAACATTTTGTTTTAATTCGGATTCGACTCGATTTGCTTAATTTCCTGTCCAATACGTTCCGTACGAGTTAAACCGAATTTGTATCGAGAACTACAAATTAACTGAATGTTCATTAAATTAAACGATATAATTTATAAAGGGGTTTATGAATCGTAAAAAACTTATCAGCATCCATGTCCGAATTAAGCTGGGTTCCGTCATAAAATAAACATAAAACCATAGATACGATACTCCGGAAAACAATCGCACCTCCTATAATTGCAATTTGCCTCTTCCCTCGTTTCTGTCTATAATATTGGCAGTGCGAATCGAGGGTGATTTCTATGCGAGTTTTAGTTCTGTGCTAGATCGTGATTATTTATAGTACTGTTTCCACCCGAAGAGTTTGGAGGGTCCAAATTATATCAGTCCTCTTTGTCTCCCCAACGGGCATTTGGAAACTTTAGCAATTATAAAAGTTTAGAGTGTATTTTTTGCTCGATAACTTAGCAAAACAGACAGTATCTTGCTCGGGGTACTAGCTACTAATATTCTAAGGTTCGCCTTTTTATTACATCCTTCTCCTTAGCTTTGTTCAAAAAATAAATTTATCGAGTACCTACTCGTAAGTAAATAAGCCTTACATTTTTCTTGTTGTCTATGACGTAAGCTAATTAAATCGGACGTATTTTATAGTACATAATACATAATACATCCATTTGGTTGGCTAAACAAACATTCAATAGCTGCCTGTTGCTATTCCTGGACATGATCGAAATTACCCCAAGTCTCATCCAAATACATTGAAAGTTTTTTCTCTTAAGAATCTTCAAGATGTAAATAACTTTTGATTGATTACAAAAAAAGTTGCTGCTTTTTCCTTTAAGTAAATCAATTAAATAGAATATCCCTTAACAAAACGTTTATATTAACAATATTAGTATCCTAATCTTTAGCGGACCTCATAAGCCTAAAACTAACGCTAACTTGTCTACAATAAAGTGTAGGTACGTATTCCCTCTGATTCCCATAAAAGCAAGAATCATTTAACGTGGATGATATAAAATCCCGGCGTGCACGTTCTATCGGCAGGTTTATTGCATTAGACCAACTCGGACAAAGAAGGAGGTGTAATGGCCGGCAGGACGTGACTCCGACAATGCACGTAATTTGAAGCTCTTTATGAAGAAAGATGATCACGACTATCGAAGGCGCGGAAGATATTCTCTTCGCGCTTTATTCAATGCAATTTGAATGGTTTATTGAACGTAGTCCATGTCAATACTTGTGGAATTAAGCGACTAGTTTTAAAATGTTGTGCTTCACCACTAAAAACTAGGTATGGTAGAGTTTTAACAGTGAATCATATTTTCCAACTTGTGGCTGAGCCTAACATCATTGGAGAATATAAATCACATCGACTCCTTTGGCTTGGTCACGTTCTGCGTATGGGGGTCGAGCGAGGTGCCAAGAGAGCGTTCCGGGGCCGTCCGCTCGGCCGTAGGCCGGATGGTCGCCCCAAGTACCGATGGAGTGACCGGACGGAAGCTGACCTACAATCCGACACTTGGCAAGAACAAAAACAGGTGGCGAGTTCTCGTATCGGAGACCAAGATTCACTTTGGGTCACTGCGCCAAACTTGCGCCATACATACTTGTAGTTACTGATCGATGTGATCGACACTTGGAATTTTACTTGCTACCAGTCTGTGTTCCCGTAGTCCCTCTAAAATACTAAATTATTCCAGGACAAAAAGTAACCTATGTGCTATTTCAGACTATAATCTATATTTATGCAAAAGTTCATCCAATTCAATTAAGTACTTTGCGTGACAAAGTTAGTAAGTACCCGGCGCGCCGGGTACTTACTAAGACAAAACGCGCCGGGTACTTACTAAGAAGTTAAGCAACGTTCGAAACGGTCTGTAAGTGGATGGGTGACCGCCAGTGGCATTTTCATCTGAGCGCTTCCGTGCTTCGGAGGGCACGTTAAATTGTCGGTCCCGGCTATTTAAGTCGTTAAGCCATGACGGAGGCCTTAAGGCGGCCTAAAAACTCCGTCACCAGAGTTGACCACTGACTCATACGAACTTACTTTTTTTTTAAGACAAAACGCATGCGATGAGCGTTTACACGTGAAAAATTGCCGTGCGATGCGATATCGCATGGGTTGAAAACTCTAAATGCACCTTAACATCCATACATCCATCCTCACACACTTTCGCATATATTAGTAGGATTTACGATCGAGAACAAGCCGAGCGAATGGTAGAGTAGATTATGACAGAGGCATCGAGTCACAAAACGTGCTCTAGTGCGTATGGTAGCGGCCCCTTGACACAGAACAGGAGATAGTACCTTCTTTGGTATGTGATGTGATGATATTAAACTTTTTTAACTCGCATTCGCACTATTTCAGCCAATGCTCAGGATTTATGAAAATCCCTTTAGCTCTTTTGCAAAAACTTATCTCTTGAGAAGATTTATGGAAACCAGACTGTCCTAGTTCACTCGGAAGTTTTCTGAACGTGTTCACTCGGAACCATCGTTTTGAATATGTTTTTATGAAAAAGTTATTTTCAAAATAAGCTGTTAACTTTTTAAGCTATCATGGTTATCAACACTAGAAAATCATCATCTCCCTGCCCTTTTCCCACATTACGTGGGGTCGGCACAACGTGTGTTCTTCTTCCATTCTCCTCTATCAGCCGTCATCCCAACACTCACTCCTTTCTTACTCACGTCATCCTTCACACAATCCATCCATAACACTAGAAAAATATTGAATTTAAATATTGGGAAACTCTTAAAACATTGAATCATAGTAAAATAAATAAAATAAAATAAGCCTTTATTACTGTTAGATTAGTTACTTAAATATTAGGTAGTAGGTACTATTTACTGACGGTTGAAACAACAGCTTGTCCTTCGACATAGGCCTCCTCTAAATTCTTCCAGCTATATCTGTTTCTTGCAGTTCTGGTCCATTGTATGCCAGCTACTTTTTTAATGTCGTCTTCCCATCGCTTCGTTTGTCTGCCTTTACTTCTTTTGCCATCCCTGGGGTACCATTGTGATACTATACTTGTCCATTTCTCGTTTTTGTCTCTTAACATATGACCTGCCCATCGCCACTTCAATGTTTTGCATACGTTACTCACATCCTTGAATTTAGTAACATTTTTTATTTGATTTAATCTTATTTTGTCTCTTCTTTTTACTCCAATTACACTGAATCATAGTAATTATCCCGTTAATAGTGTTCTAATATGACCGTTAACTGAGTTAAATGAGCCCAAACATATTTTTGCTGGATCTGTGGAGCAGCTCCTGACTTTATCATCAGCTTGCTCGATAAATATTGCATTGTCACCGAGTATCAATAAAGTGTGTATGCAGTTCACGAGCTCTCAGCTCTTTACTTTGAGGCTAAAATATGATGCTGTGTGAAAAGTCCAAAACACAAAGCTTCACTTAAAAGTAGTTTAAATTCTTTCGATAGATTCAAAATACGAAGTAAAGCGAAACAAATATTAAAATACCAGCAAAAACGCGTTTTAAAGGTAAAGGGAATTTGTCCACAAAAAGGACATTTGGTTAACGACACAATTCGCAGAAATCGTTTTATTGCGCGGCTTATATTTTTATCACTATATCGAGGTTTTAGGCAATCGTAAATATGTGAATTGTATAGTTTACGAATGCCAACTACGTAGACACCTCTGCAAATGTCTACGTTTCCTGAAATAGCTTTGGATTATTTTGAATCGTCCTAAAATAAATAAATAAATAATGCTGGACTTTTTCACACAGCATCATCCATAACACAAGCTCTGCTTACTTTGGGGCTACCAAAGTAAGCAGAGCTTGTGTTATGGGTACTAAGATGACTGATAAACTACTTAATATACTTTTTTTTTTGTTTGTAAATACATACATATTATACATAGAAACACCCAGACCCGAGACAGATATTTGTAGATCATACAAACATTGGTCCCGCCGCGGGGATCGAACCCGCAACCTTTTGCTTCGCAGGCGGGCCTTCACCCACTGCGCTACAGAGGTCGTCAATGTTTATAGAGATTATTTTTTGAGAGAATCCAATTAGATTTTTCCGATTTGATTTGAGATTTCGACCAATTTTCTCCTTTTTTCATGTTCTAAGTACCTATGTATATTTTTGTAAACTTTAATTTTCGTTTTTAGTTAAAGGTGAGGTTTTGGTTATCATTGTTCAACGAAATGCAGTTCAACCAGGTTTATCATCGGAATTTTAATGCACTAGCGAGAGATGTCTTCACTCGAGCTAAAGTACAAGTCATTACTTGCGCTATGTGAGGAATATTAGCAATTTATTCTCAGAACATACAGGAACGAGGACTTTCTAGGAAATCTCATTATTCACAGAATTTAGACAGCGCAAGCATTTTATATTTCAAACCTATAAAAGTCTTTTTCAAGTAAGGTAACATTTTATTTCCATAAAATCATCGTATAAATGCATCTTTACTGAAACTAAAACATTATACATACAAGCATACATACATAAAATCACGCCTCTTTCCCAAAGAGGTAGGCAGAAATCACGGATCTTCACTCGCTACGATCCTGACACACAACTTTCGCGTCATTCACTCTCATTACATTCTTCGCGTTTATACGTAATAGCCTAACTTACATAAATTATAAATAAAACGAGCCTAAGTAAAAATTATCAACTCTTTAATAGGACTAGAATTTTTTGTGAGTTTAAATCCCCAAATGAATAGAATATTAAAATAGAAAACTAGTTTAAGCATAAAACGCTGGCTTGAGCCCATAAAAGATAAACTCTTTTCACTATTAGTAATTTTTTATGAGTTTAAAATCAATTGAATGAACAGAAAACTAGTTCAAGAATAAAACGCAGGACTAGGGACCTCTTAAAGAAAGATGCAGCAATATTTAACCGCAGTTCGCAATAAATTGTTGAAAAATGTGTGTGCAAGTCAGTTCAGACTCTCGAAGTTGGGGCTCGTACGAGTGCGCGTGCTAGTCGCCTCGCTACAAGAGTTATTGTACCGAGGCGAGGAAGACGGAATGATCTCATTTTCTATTCCATTCGTTTTGCACAAACCACACAAATCACCGCTGGTTGGGATGACGGCTCAAGTTTAAGGATAGAGGTGGAAATCAAAAAGTCAAAAAGAATGTTATTCAGTAGAGGGGATCAATTGGAATAGTCTTATCAACTAAAAATAGGTCTTTACACTTTAGCCTATTTGCAGCCTTAATTTTTTTTTTAATTTCAAGCCTATTCTATGTTTTAAATCGAATGAGTATGTTTAGAGATCCTTACAATGAAATAAGATATAATATAATGATGTAGAAGTCACTTTACAGATTGCCTAACCGTTTTCCTAAAACCGATTCGTCAAGGAAGTTATTTACAAAACAACTTTTATGCTAAGGATTTGTTTAAATCAACTTATTTTTTTTATTAAATAGGTCAGCATTTGACCTCACTCTGCCTGATGTTAAGCAGTAGTGAGGTCTAAGATGGAGCATGCTTAGAGTTCAACAATTTAACAGTGCGTATGAAAAATGTAGACTCAAAATGCTTTGTACCAACTTTGGAAATGTCGACATTGTACAAGTAGCATTTTCCGGGAAACTCTTGGCCCAATAAAAGAACGGGGATGGTAGGCCATAAAGTATAGATTGACAAGAACAACCTATACTTAACCATTAGAGACAAGAGAGAGTCGCGGGCGGAAATAACCTACCTACCTACAGGGTCACGACTGTATCCCCAAGGCGCGGTAGACATTCTCTCAGATCTTTATATTCCAGATCCTCTGAAGATGTCTAAGGGGGTAGTCAGAGGCATGTACAAATACATATTAGATACATGCCCACATCTTGCAGAAGTTAGTATTCCATACGTGACAGGTTGCAAGCTCATCGCCGCCTATAAGAATACTAACTGGTTTCCTCACGATGTTTTCCTTCACCGTTCAGAGCTCGTATTAAAGCGCATATAAATTTTTACGAAACGCAAAATCCATTGATGCACGGCCGGGATTCGATCCCACGACCTTCGGATTGAAAGTCGAGGTACAACCCCATTCGACCAACACCGGCTCTCAGGCGGAAATAAGAACTAACAAAAACCCAAGATAGTTCCAAGGAGAGGTCTCTCGCAACTTGCGCCAGCCGCGTTTCAAACGTATTTACACAGCACACATTATTCGCTCCCACAAACACAATCAGGCTGATTTAAATAATCGTTCATTCCATATGTTTTATTGCGGTGAATTATTTCGTCTTAATATTCCTTAAATCGAGTTCGTGGACTTAGTTTTATAAATTGCCCCGTTCCTTCTCATGTAGGGTCAGTTCACAATGAGTATCGACGCGGTGCGATTGAATTTCTTCTTTATGCTTGATTGAATGCTTTGCCCCCCTTTAAAGCTGTCACTGATTTGTGTACCTGTTTGTGTAGGTAGTAGATTATAGAAGTGTTTTAGCTTCCTATCTATCTATCTTTGCACCCACTGCTGGGTAAGGCCTCCTCTATATAACACCACTCTGTTCGTTCCTGCACAGTCCTTTCCTTTATTAGCTTTGCTGGAGCATAAAAATGGCGCTTTACTCCAGTTAATTAAAGTTTGTGAACAAACTATGTTACATACAAACGTTTTCACATCCCCAAAATGACGAGTTGAATTTTGAAACATGTAGGTAACTTTAATTAATGGTACAAAATGTTTTTGATGTTGCGGAACGCGTCGTGTGTTGTGAACCGACCCTAATGTCAGGATTCTAAATTTAAAAGCAGAGTTACGTCGTTTTGAACAGCCATTGAATGCAGCTATGGGTGAAGTGCTTGCATTTTAGAAAAAAACCAATAAAAAACTAGTTTTGTTATACATTTTCCCGCTATTTAAATAGAAAGCAAGTTAAAAGCTTTTCATCTCAAACAGCAATACGTATTACAGTACTTTACAAACAGAGGTTTGTACAGCTCTCCACACGAGCGCTGAAAGAGCCCCGATGGAAGCGGCCACTGTACACTCGCATACAAAACTATAGAGTTTTTGAAAGAGCATTTGTGTTCGCTCCCGCATGACGTATTGCATCCGTGTCAGATATTCAAAAACAAAATCGTAGTATGCAATGCTTTTTCGTTTTTTAAACGAAACCTACAGTTTATATTCGAAACTTAGTTTCCACAAAGAACTTTTAAGCTGACTTTTGAGAAGTTCACTTATATTATTATGCAGGCAGTTAAATAAAAGAATATTAATTTTATCTACGATTTGGTCGAAATGGATCTCAACTTATTTTTAATTGAGTTTTTTGTTTTTATTTATTTATTTATAAATATAAATTTTAGTTTTAAAATCGGCCTATTCCCAGTAGTTTTACCGAGTAGTATTACCAGTTGAACAGTTCAACTGGTAAAAAAATAGGATTTTTTTCCCAAAAGACTTATGATAATACATATTTTTAAATCCAGTGTCTGTGAACATTATCTTTCCATGTCTGGTTACTGCTAACTGTTCGTATTGTTTAATAGTAGGTAGCTTGCTTTTCACTTACTTTAACCCAAGATATATTCAGTAAACTATCGCAGATTGTTACGTCATCGCTTCATGATTGTCCAAACAGCAAACCTTCCTGAATTTATAGCCCTCAAGAACTCTCATTTGACGCTTGCGCACCGCACCTGTCAGTCACCTTACCCGCAATGTTCCGCTCTCTGACCGAAGACGCTTTATGCTGGCTTTACTTATAAATAACAAGTAGCCCGAACTCCTCAACGGATTAAACTTTTAGATCTCCCCAGTGAATCCCCTTTTACGCGAGCCCTAATCACCATCAATAAATAACCTTTGTGTGGCCGAAGATGTTGACATATTCGTTATTAGCGTGACGAAATTCACAAATACTGTATTAGATTTATTATGTAAAACAAATGTAGTTTAGGCTTTTCATTGTCGCATTGGTGTTAGCTATTAAGACTATGTAAAATTTATAAATAAATAAATAAAAATACCTGGCAATTCTAACGTTTTTTGTAAAACACGTCATTTGAATTTCAGACATTATGAGATTCAGTTTTGAAATTAAGTTGTAATGAACCGGAGGGAGTAAAATCACCTAAGTCAAAGTCATAAAGCATTTTATTCAGTAGGACCGCTGGGATCACTTAGAATAGTCTTAAACTAATTTTACTCCTGTTCTTGCGCGACCAATATTGTGAAGAATCAGGGCAACAAACACGGTTTGGGGCCTATCATTCTTTTAGGTGATCCATCTTAAAACTAAAAAGTCAAGCTCCAGTGGAGAGCCAGTCAAACAAAATTGAGGCTCGTCAAAGTAAGTTTAGATGCACCTATAATACAAAGAACTAACGCCTCAACTAAGACGATTCAAAGTGATCCCATCAGTCGTACTGAATAAATGCTTTTTGACTTTGACATTATTTTATGCTTGCTTTGCCAGTTTGTATGTTTAAGTCCCGTTGACAGCTATGTTTGTTAGTCAGAATTCATATAAGAAATTCAGTATTGTAATTTTCCGAATCAAAGTGAGTTGAGTTTTCGAGTGTACACAACCGCAATCCGTGGTTGTACAAAACCGCCTAACGAATACAAGCTTACTTACTAATTAGCTACCTACGCACGAACATGCTACGTAATGTATAGCTAATACTCGTACAATATAAACACAATTTTTGTTACGATTGTACGAGAACACCTTATAATTGTTTTGTGTTGATTATAAAATCTTTGTAGGTAAGTAATGTAGTAAGTATGCTCGGCATCAAACTCATAGACCGAGTTCCAAATGTCGAAATCCGAAAACAGACCAAAGTCCAGGATGTCGGGAATAGGATAATGGACCTAAAATGGAGCTGGGCGGGACACATAGCGAGACGCGGTGACGACAGGTGGAGTAGAGTATTAACTGAATGGTGGCCCAGATTTGGGTACAGGAATGTAGGACGTCCGGCGGCTAGATGGGCAGACGATACGTCGCGGGCCGTCAATGGGTCCGATTAGCGCAGGATCGTGGTGGATGGCACAAACTTAGGGAGGCCTATACCCAGCAGTGGGTGAAGTCAGGCTGCGGATGATGATGATGATGATGAAGTAATAAAATTTTGTTCTAAAAACTAACAGGATCATAGCTGTATACGTTCTCTCAGATCTTAAGCCATTCAAGATCTTTTGAATCTAAGAGAATAGTTAGATGCAGGTCCTTTCTAGAACAGAGTTTCATTAATCTACATTGACTTATAGAACAAATAAAAGTTTCTCCGAACACAGTATCTAATCCCGCACTCTAATCTTGCTCGGACAATTAGTTCTTTTTTGGTCCTAAGGTCAATGACCAAAGGCTAAAGCTACGAACACAGATAACACAAGCAGTTTAATCTTCCCGGAATTTAAAAGTGCAAAACGGCTGTAATATATAGCGCGTTGGGAGTGGAAAGTAAAAAATTACCCCGTGAATCATTTCCAAGTAGTCTCGCTTCACTTTATTTTATTTTGCCTGAGAAGACGAATGGGGACAAGACAACAGCTGGTATGCACCAGTGATTATTTTTAGTTCCACGCTTTTGGAACTTAAGCTGAGTTTCAGATGATAATAATGCTCAACTGTATACGAGTACCTACTCAGAGAATTAGCTGAGTGGCGTTGGGCTGGCCATATCTGCCGAAGAACCGATAACCGTTGGGGTAACGACGACACCTTGAAGTTGGTTGATACTCTACACTGTCTGAAACCCCGCCTGTTCAATCAATGTGTCTTGCCCACCATGATAAATGGTGCCGAAACATGGACGCTATGAGGCTGTGTATAGGATGAGGGTGGCACAGAGGGACATAGGGCTCGCCGTGCTCGGCATCGAACTAGTCCGAGTTCCAAATGTCGGAACACTTATAATTATCAATTCTTAAGTTTATATAGTACTTTGACTTATTAATTTTAGAAACTAAGCGACTACAATATGTACATGAAATTACAAAATACAATAGAATCAGTCAAGCTATCTATCTAAAAACGATCTATAGATAGCTCAACTGATCCAGGTCACTGCCAGTCGGAAGCGTGCCCAAAATTCTGGCGGCATTGCCACGCTGAGACTCGTTATTATTTCCATTAACTAATCAATCGTGTGCATCATTATTTGAATAGACTCGATGTGACTTTAGGCAGTACATTATTAATTATGTTGATGTTGTACAACTAATATTTATCTATTCATGCGTTTCTGTTAACTAACCATAATATTTAGTTAATTTATAGGTATAGGGCGTAGGTCTCTGTAAATAAATTATTGTTTATTTTGTTACAACATTTGTATGACTATGCTATGATTGATAGTATAGTTTGACTCATCATGGAAGTTCCATCGACAAATCAAAGTCAAAATTATTTTTTTACGAAGACACTTCACTTTGAACTTTAAAGATCAGAGAGAATGTCTACCTAAGAAGTAGTCTAGTAAGAAGTACGATCTTTTGGCAATAAAACATGTTTTAAGTTCATTCATCGATTTTAGCACAAAATGTATGGGAAAAGTTTTTTTCTATTTCTGACTTTTCCAGTACTCAACACTTAAACGGCCCATAGAGTCTTTTGATCCCTACATGAAACTGAATCGATTGGCATCAAAAATATATTTTTTTACTCTCAGAATTTTTGTCGCTAACTGTAATTTTTTTCCAAAATCTGTGAATGCAGTTCAAAATATCTGAAAAGTCAGGGAAGGTCTCTTAAGAGCGTTTTCCTGTAGCTACTACGGTGAAGGTACCTGCCCTCCATGACCCATCTCAAAAATCAACCCCGTAGAACCTATCACATTGATTGCCGCTTTTGCTAAATTTCTTGATGAAAATACCATATTGGTCACGAGTCACGAGTAGCTATACAAACATGGTAATTTTCATTCTTCGGTGATACCATTGTGTGTGTCAGACTAGTGTATTGATTCTAACCAATAATGTTGAGGTCGAGCTAGCATAATATTGTTATTTCTATTGGACACACCTCGTTTTCCAATGATTACTTCTGCAAATTAATGACATCAAATTCACAATAATCGGTTTGATTTATTATTATCAAAGTGAACTATGTTTTGTGACCAATCAATGTTGGAACGAACCCGGAGAACGATTCAGTTAATAATAGTATATTTTTATTCCTATTATGTATTTATTGATTCAAGAGCTGGCGACTTTTTGGCTCAAAGAATCAGCATTGCCATTCAGCGTGGCAATGCCGCCAGTGTTTTGGGCACGCTTCCGACTGGCAGTGACCTGGATCAGTTGAGCTATCTATAGATCGTTTTTACGACGATCCTTAGATAGCTTGACTGATTCTATTGTATTTTGTAATTTTATGTACATATTGTGGTAGTTTAGTTTCTGTAAATAAATGTATTGTATTTAACAATTTCAATAATTTTTCTATTTCTGTACACGTTCTTTCCATTTCAATTTTAAAGAGACTGCTTTTTGCTTTGCGTCTCATGGGCCCTCTACATATTCGCCGATGATAGACGAATACTCGCTCACGAACGTGTAGAGGGTCAATTCGCTTATACTCGTCGATCATTTTCTGTCCATTATATCGTTCGGCAAATAGTTCGGCGAATGTGTAGAGGGGCCGTCAGTGTGAGCTAACTTTTTTATAAAATTTTATGATATTTTGTCTTCTTCCACCGCAAATAACCACGTTGTATTAATTAACGGCAGAACAGTAGTGGTATAACAACCGAGTGCTCCCTTTGAATCCTAGTGTGGATATTCCAATGGCTGAATCTTTGCAATTACGGGGCCGTCGACAATGGCGGCCGCTCTTCAACCGACATAAAGTATTCAACTGTTTTCATGTTACGCGAGTACTCCGCTAAATGTGAAAGAATTTGATATTTCATTAGGTCAAACTAGGTACTTGCTTTGCAGAGGTCACGTTTGAAGATAAATAAATAATGCTGGACATTTCACACAGCATCATCTAGCCTCAAACTAAGCAAAGCTTGTACAATGGGAACCAGATAACTGATATACTACTTTTATACTTTTTGTTTGTAAATACATAGAAACACCCAGACCCGAGATAAATATCTGCAGATCATACAAACATTTATCCCGCAGCGGGGATCGAACTCGCAACCTTCTGCGTCCCAAGCGGACTTTCACCCACTGCACCACAGAGGTCATCCTTTATCGCAAATTTTAAAATTTGAAAAAATCAAGACTAGGAGAGGTAACCACGGTGTAGTCATAAAGCGCAATACACACTGAGCCCGCCGGGCCGCCGACAAAGCCCGGCGACACAACCCGGCGGCCTGTATGAAAAGAATCATGTCGGCAACATGCGACGGCGCGTGTTACCCGCCGACATGTTGGCGGCTTGGGTTGCCTGCGCTCAGTTGCCCGGCGGTATAAATTATATGACACAACCACACAACTCATCTCAAGCCGCCGACTTGCCGCCGACCAAATTTTCCGACTTGTAATAAGTGAAGCCGCCAACTAGACCGCCGACAAAAAGTTGCCGACATATGTCGGCACGTGTGTACGGCAGCCCGGCGGGCTCAGTGTGTTGCGCTTCACACTCTACTTTGAGGCCGTAGTATGACAGTTGCCGTTTCCCAGAAACAGCGCTCAACTTCTTATGTAATTTGTTCAAAGCAACACAAAGCTGTACCATTCCAGTAAGCACCTACAAAACATTTAGAACAGTTCAATTTTAATTAAAATTGTCTTTGAGAGGGAATGGAATTAATTTCGGATGCCTATTGAATATTGATTTAATTTGCTTTTCAGGGGTCAAAGATAAACGTGTACACCTTTAAGGGCGAATAGTAATAAGCTTATTAAGTTCCGTAATATAATTTAGAATTTTCTTATAAAAGCTCTATAAATGAATTTATAGTGTCTTAGCGAACTGGACAGCAAGACTGTACTGTAATATAAAACTCATCTCTATTATAACTTATACGATACAGGCAGCCTAGTGCGGAGCTGGTACGGTAGGTAAATTATGCCACTCCATAATAAATCTGAAAGTTTGTGAGTTTGTTTAGATGTTTGTGTGGATGTTTGTATGTTTGTGTTTCAATGACGCCTTAACCAGTGAACCGAATTGGATGAACTTTGAATAGACGTGGATAGTGACCTAGAATAGCATTAGTTTATTCATATTGGTACCACGCGGGCGAAGCCGCGCGCAGTAGCTTGTTTATGATAATTGTAATATCCATGTAAGTGTTATGTTTTTATGAATAAATTGAATTGTTTTTTTTTATTATGTTTCATGCATAAAATTGAATTGAATAACTCTGTCGTGGCGTATAATTGGTCGAAGAAACATGTCTAATCACCTAGTTCTGAAGATGATGTATATTATATTCTATAATTAGAGTCTTCAAACTAAGTTTAATTTATAAAGGTACTTAATAACATAAAGTTATCTCATGCCTAAGCCATGGACAACCATACTTTTGTTTATGCATGACATAACTTTATGCAAAGTTTATAAGTAAAGTCCTAAATGTTTAATGAATTTGACTTTGGATAGTCATTGTTTCGCTATTAAACTGAGAAGTACCAACAATTTACAAAATCACAAGTTTCTTCGATACTAAACTAGAACTACTATTAATCCTTAAGTTTGAGTTCTTAAAGAACTCGATCCAGCTCTTCGAAAACGAATTAATTATTAGTTTTATCGCATTTTAAGAGCAACTGTAGCATATTTGTTCCCAACGGTTCCATAATTAATTAACAAACAATTCAATAAATAATGTTAATTTCTTGTAATTGAAAAGTAATGCTGACAGATAATGGCGGATATATCGGATGCGGATATGTTAGTGAAACGAAGCGCTCGTGGTCGTGCTTGCTTAGTCGTTCTTGATAGATCGTCGAAGTTAAGCAACGTTCGAAATGGTCTGTAAGTGGATGGGTGACCGCCAGTGGTATTTTCATCTGAGCGCTTGCGTGCTTCGGAGGGCGCGCTAAATTGTCGGTCCCGGCTATATAAGTCGTTAAGCCATGACGGAGGCCTTAAGGCGGCCTGAAAACTTTGTCACCAGAGTTGGCCACTGACTCGATACGAACTTACTTACTTTTAGTGAAAGGAGTGAGTTCTGATATGACGAGTGATAGAGGGAAATGGAAGAAAGTAACATGTTGTGCCTACCCCACTTAGTGGGACAAAGCAGGAAGAAGAGGAGACTAAAAGTAGTATGGAAGTATGGATATTGGATGTTCTGAGTTTGTTTGCCTTATTTATCTGAGATGATGCAGCAGACGAAGCAGAAGCAAGAGTATTTCATTTGCCACTTCATTCCCGCGCAAAAAGTTGAGTGTTTTGAAAGCTCAACTTGGCTCTTGCATACTGAGCTGCAGATGACATGGCACGTTCTACGAATTTGAAGATTTAAATAATTAGGAACAAAGTCAACCCTAGGAGCTTCATGTTTTCGCCCTCTACGGAGCGCCCGTCTGGTCGGGGAGGCTGACGGGTGTTAGGCGCTACAGGCAGCTCTATAGCAGCCTACAGCGTCCTATGGCCATTCGAATCGCGCGAGGATACCGGACCATCTCGTTCGAGGCGGCGACCATCTTAGCGCGGTTCCCGCCCCTTGACATCTTGGCGGCGATGGACGCACGTGTGTACGTTCGTCTCCGCCAGGACGATGGGAGCGGAGCCGCGCCTGCTGAAGTGCGGGTGCAGGAGCGCCGGCGTGCACTCGGGATGTGGCGCGAGCGGCTCGACGAGCCGCGGAGCTCGCGCCAACGCATCGTCAGCGCAGTGGCGCCAAACTTCGAAGCCTGGCTGGGAAGGGAATATGGGAACGTCACCTATAGACTTACTCAGGTACTCACCGGACACGGTTGTTTCGGTGAGTACCTGAGTAGGATCGGACGCGAACCGACACCACAATGTCACCACTGTGGGTCAGACCTGGACTCCGCTCAGCACACGTTGGAGCACTGCTCGGCGTGGTGCGAGGAGCGTGGAGTCTTGGTCAACAGGATCGGGCAGGATCTCAGTCTGCCAAGCGTAGTTGCAGCTATGCTGGCAGACGACACGGCCTGGAGGGCCGTGGCCTCTTTCTGTGAAGCCGTTCTGGTCCAGAAAGAGGCGGCTGAGCGGGATCGTGAGAGGGCCGATCCCGCTCGGAGAAGGAGGCGGAGGCGGGGCGCTAACGGCCGTCCCGCACCGCCTGCCCCCCCGTGAGGGGGGCGGAGTGGTATCCCCTGCCAAACAGGGGACTTTCCGGGTCCGCGGGTGGTTGAAGTGGGGACTTCGACTGTCCACGATGCGGACCCCGGGAGGGCGGCGGCGCTCTGTGGCGAGCGCCGCCGTAAGCACCGCGAGGGTGCCGGGCGTGGCTGTGGGTGCCATTCCCGGGACAGTGCTTAGGCAAAATGCGAGAGGGGCACCGCTGTGTTCCGTAGGAGATCGCGGAGCCCCTTGACAGGCATGGAGGCCGGCCACGCGTCAGTTTTTAGTCGGTGAGAGTCCGACATAACCCTTCCGCTGTCCCCACGGCGGTCGGGTATCCATAATGGATTTTCTGACGTTATAAAAAAAAAAAAAAAAAAAAAAAAAAAAAAGGAGCTTCATGTTTGTGCGTGATCTAATCTAGTTTGGGATTTTCGGGAAGCTTTAAAATATTTATTTAAGTGGCCACTGATCTCAAGCCTGCTTACTGCCAAAAAGCACTGATACTAAAAACCCCTTATTGTTTGGTAGCCTAATGTTGGTTTCTTCATAGTTGCATGTTTATCATATCTTATTGAAATGTTAGCTCAAAAGTCACCAAATGGTTTACATCAACCTGCGGCCACACACGTATATACCTGGATGCTATCGTAATGTTTACTGACTCGTACGTAGGTGACGCAGCATGGTGTGCTTCTTTTTATTTGTAACTAGCTTCTGTGCGCGGCTTCGCCCGCGTGGTACCAACATTTTGAATCTACGCCTATTCCAAGTTTCACCAAAATCGGTTCACTGGTTTAGGCGTCATTGATACACAAACATACAAACATCCAAATATCTAAACATCTTAACAAATTCAGAAACTTTCAGCTTTCTTCTTCTTTTTTTTATTTAATGGCAATCTACACAACTAGGTGTAATTCTGCCAATGTCAAGTTTTAAATATTGATTTATAGTCATATCAGTCAGTCAAGTCATGTCGATGGTTTGAACAAAACATGGTGGCTTGTTTTCTTCAAAACTAACGGAAATTTTTCGTCAAATGAGAAATTAGCTTCAATACTCCCCCATTCTATTTTCCAGATCTCCTGTTTCAAAACCAAGGCTTCATTAGTAAAATGCCACCGAAATTACATAGTAAAACACAAGAAAAAGAAAATAAAAGAGCACAGAGCAGTGCTTCTTCCTAAAATGGCGAAAAACAACACTTTCAGCTTTATTATATGAGTGGGATTGCATTGCTACCAGTCCTAACATATTTAAGGTCTTGCACGACAAGCTGTCAACCAATTTGGCACAGGAACTTCGTATGAATTAGTGAACTGTTTCAGCGGCATACCGCGTCACTTGAAAGCCGTGTGCAGCCAGTCTGAATACCGTAATAAATTCGAGTCACATTCCGAGACGTGGGTGACAAACGCAGGTCCGCCGACTCAGTTATTGCCCATTACGAGGTACACTCAGACCCCTTCACTCAGACTCAATCTGAGGAAAGTACAATGGATGGAGGACAGTCAGAATTCTTAGCAAAATTATTCGCTGAATAGTGTTCAAAGATGTCGTCACGGAAAATAAAAAATATTTCCCTGCAAGTAAAAGCATTGGTGGGTGTGATAAATTGTACAATGTTTGTAATTGTGTGTGTATTAGTATAAATGTAAAGTATGAATTTGAAAGGACTACACGACAAGAAGTCAGAAGACAAGGACCCGGAGACAATCTCCAGAAACTCATCATCACGGGTACAGTCGAGGGAAAGCGGCCAAGGGGTAGAGGCCTGATGCGGTGGTCAGACCAGATCCTCAGCACTCTCGATCTCATGCCGGAAACTGTGCATGTGGCTGAAAACCGGAACATATGACGCAACATCGTACTGGAGAAGATACTTCCGTGATGGTGAACGACCCCCAGCATTGGGGAAACGACGCAAGTATGCAAAAAAATGTCTAATGTATTTTATAAATCAGGCTCCTGTATCAACTTAGCCTACGTAACTTCTCAAAAACGAAGCTTTTTTTCAATTCAGTAATGTTTAGTGGTTCACAGATTGTTTATTACAAACAAATATTTCTTCGTTATAATATTAGATAGATAGTTTAAGTACTAGTAAATGTTTTGCAAAAGAAAACTTGTGGCTTGGAAATTTTTCGACGGTTTAATGTTTGAGTTGTTTGGTTGTTGTTCTAAAGCTGCCAACAACATTTTCACACGCATTGCATCTCCATGCTAATGCCTAAGTCACACTCATATGAAATGCAAAAGTCTGTATGAATGTTTGTTAAATTAGGTACTCTTTCACGCAAAAACGATTGAATGAATTCGAACTTTTTTTTTAATATAGATCCATATCTTGAATTAACATTTGTACGTTTAATCCTAAATAGTGAAATATTCCGGAGAGACTGCGAGTAAAACCACGGGGCGCAGCTAGTTATTAATAAAAGCTGCTCTCCAACCTGCATACAACATGCATAAAGGAATAAAACCATAAAAGTGGGGTAAGTACTCAGTATGTTTTCATACAGAGATGTACAAGGAATGAAGGAAAACTTTTCAGGAAACTAGAAAGTTTTTAAGCACTGCTGGGGCTCTGCGAGTTCACATTCTAACATTTACTTACTTAAACAACTTGTTCAAATAAAAGCTTGAACTATACACCGCTATTTTATGACTACCAAAAAAAAATTAATGCAGCAGATGCAGAAAATGATAATGGCATTGTCAGAACTTTTTTTTATTTAACTATCACAAAGTTATCGAGGATTGTAGTCAACCAAAACCAAACCGAATTTTATGAAAACTGTACAAATAAGTACTATAAACAACAATCGCGTACAGCCTCTCATTCGAGCTATGCTCTCGTATCATCCAGTCAGTAAAACCGCAGTAGCTATCATAAATCCATGTCTGACTTGTCTCGTCTCCTTTTGAGGTGTATAACCCCTATTTTTTAATTACCAAAAAAATTTTAACATGTTCTCGGTGTCTGTTACTGATCACATTTATGTAGTTAAAACTCAAAAAAAGAGAAATAAAAATTATAACCTCAAAAGGAGATGAGACGAGTCAGACATGGATTTATGATAGCTACTGGTGTTTTACTGACTGGAGATGATACGAGAACATAGTTACAATGAGAGTCTGTACGCGATTGTTGTCTGTAGTACTTATTTGTACAGTTTTCATAAAAGTTTGTTCGGTTTTGGTTGGCTACAATCCTCGATAACTTTGTGATAGTTAAATAAAAAAAAGTTCTGACCATACCATTATCATTTTCTGCATCTGCCGCTACTGTCCTTAAATTTTTTTTGGTAGTCATAAAATAGCGGTGTATAACTTTGTTATATATAACAACTATATATAGTTTTGGCTTAGTGGCTTCTATCACAAAAGCGCTCAGTTGCAAACACTAGCCCATCCACCTTGTGACCAATTAGAACGTCATAAGAATGGCTTAAGATGTTCCACCATGCGCGCTTTACGTACTGGGCAAGCCTTTTCCGGTAATCAAAGTCAAAGTCAAAAAGCATTTATTCGGTAGGCCCGCTGGGATCACTTTAAATCGTCTTAAAGCTAGGTGATTTTACTCCTGTTCCTTCACGACCAGAACCGTGACACCCTAATCATCAATCCTCATAATCCTTGGATAATCAAGTGAAGACAAATTGTGTGAGAGATGATATGAATGCGGAAGGAGTGGATGCTCATGACGAGTGATAGGAGTGAATGGAAGAAAAATACATGTTGTGCCGACCCCATTAGCGTGGGATAACGGCAAGGGAATGATGAATCAAGTGAAGACAAAAAGGTCTAAGTATTATCTTGAAAGTGATTGATTTACCTACATGCAATGCAAAGCATAAAATCTATTGGAAAGCAAACCGAAAATAAAATTTTATGGCGCTGGGTTTCTAATCAATTGTGCCTTGGAGAGTCAGACTCAATCTGATGGAAACGAGTAGGTAGTGTATGGACTCTCGATTGCAACCATTTGTCAAAGCTCAGCGCAGTTGTTTGTTCATGAAACCTGAAATTTTGCTGAATTTATGAGAAACTCAGCGATCCATTTGATATTGGTTTTAAGGGTCAATGAACCTCGAATGCCTTCGCTGAACACATGGTTCTGACATGCGAATTTGTTAAATGTCCAATACATATTGGAATTGCTTTCGTAGTTTTCAATTCATCAGTGAAAGCGGATCATTGCGAGGTTCTAATCTGGGTTTCATAAATGGAAATGAAAAGTAATATTTGGGTCGGCCGAATTTGTTGCACATCTGCCAAATAAGCAGTGTTTGATTCCAAAACCATGACAAAAAAAAATTATAATATTTTCTTCGTTTAATGTCATGACTGTAGCCCCTAAGCGTGGTAGAGATCGAATCAATTTCCTCAGATCTAGGGATCTAAAAGCACTGTCTTGCTCATTCATCTTGGTCTAACAAAGGAAAGGGAATAATCCCACTCATATAATAAAGCTAAAAGTTTGTGAGTTTGTTTAGATGTTTGGATGTTTTTAGATGTTTGGATGTTTAGATGTTTGTGTTTCAATCACGCCTAAATCAGTGAACCGATTTGGATGAAACTTGGTATAGGCATAGATAGTGTCCTGGAATAGCTTAAAGGCTATTCAAAATGTTGGTACCACGCGGGCGAAGCCGCGCGCAGAAGCTAGTATAATAATATACGGAAATAATATAACAATGGGAAGTATACAAAAAATCCAAATATTATGTCAAGTCAAGTCAAAAAGCATTTATTCAGTAGGACCGCTGGGATCACTTTGAAACGGTATGGTTATATATGTCCAATTATTCTAGCATGGTATTGTATGTATTTGCAGGTATAAGTTCTTAAAACTGACTACACAAACATTAAACTACATTCTCAGTCGTCTTTCTAATTGCTAGTAGAAATGCAGATCAAGTTTACATAACAAATTTACACAAACTAAGCCAGGGGCGCTAAGCTGAGATTGGTAATTCTTATACAATAGGGATTTACAATCGTTACTAGCTTTACATGTTGTTTTAGGTTAAAATTTTAATATACTTTATAATATTATTTTATTTTACATTTAATACAAAAATTGTGTTATATGAGTGTTATTCGTCGTCAGCTTCAATATATTCATGGAAATTGATCTTAAAAATTAAATTTTAATTAAATTTTGATGTTTTAAAACAAAAGTGGGCGATTAACTAATAAAAAGTACAAGATTTCAAAAAGGGGGCAAAGATCAAAAATTTCTATGGATGGCTAGAAATTTTCACTTCAAAAATTAAATGTCTCGTCGCATTTCTCGGTTTCTCTCTTGAAATACGAGTATTATGAATGAATAATACTTTCAAATCGTTCGAGACGGGAGAGATGAGCCACGGCATAATAAGTTAGTAAAGTTCTAGATAGTTCTTTGATTAGAAAAAGGGAAATCTCATTGCAAATGCATGCAATTTTTTACATACTTAATTATTCCTATCACCCACGGGTTTATTCTTGGATGGAATATCAATACTATCAGGAGTCTGAGACTGACCGCTCGTGGTCATCATCATCATCAGCCTATAGCAGTCCACTGCTGCTTAAAGGCCTCCCTAATGAGTGCCATTGCGCCCTGTCCTCAGCTCGACGCATCCAGTTTCTGCCAGCAGCCAGAGCAGATCGTCACTCCACCTGGTCGGGAGGGCGTCCTACACTATGTTTGCCGAGTTGCTCTTGGTCGCTTGTCCTTAATTCATACGACGTGATACGTGGTATTGAAATTGATGGGTGACTGCTGTGGCAACAACAGTTGATCATATTCTGTGTCAAAACGACAAGTCATCCGAGAGCTCAAACCAGCTAACGGTCAGTTTGTAAATTTCATCTATGGTTTTGTTTCTCTAAAAACCGGCCAAGTGCGAGTCGGGCTCGCGCACGAAAGGTTCTGTGCCATTATCTATAAAAACGGCAATAAAATCACGTTTGTTGTATGCGAACCCTCTTAAATATTTATTTTATTCTGTTATTTAGTTAAAATACATCATCTGTGAAAATTTCAACTGTCTATCACGGTTCATGAGATACAGCCTGGTGACAGACAGACACACAGCGAAGTCTTAGTAATAGGGTTCCCGTTCCCGTCCAAAACAAATGTAAGTCATACGAAAGCTTCTAAAATGGCCGACCACAGACATGGAGCATGAAGTAAAGAGCTCATGTAACGCACGACCCATCCTCGCTGTTTTAATATTCTATACACAGCATGGACTCGAGCCCTTTCACCTTTCTAAAGGCTCTTTCATGTATGGTGGACAAAAGCATCCTGAACTCACATCGCTTTAGATCGCTGAGTACCTCTGAATAAAATGACGTAAGGTACTTTGAGTTCATCTTGAACGGAATGAGCGGTTTTTATAGCACGTTCGCCTAAGACGAACACTAGTTCCCTGTGATTATCTCTGCACGAACATTTTAACTTGACTAGCTTCACTTTTTGGCTGGCTTCCCATTGGAGCTAATATTCATTCATACTATATTTTTTTTAAGTAAAAAAGTAAGTAAGTTCGTATGAGTCAGTGGCCAACTCTGGTGACGGAGTTTTTAGGCCGCCTTAAGGCCTCCGTCCTGGCTTAACGACTTAAATAGCCGGGACCGACAATTTAACGTACCCTCCGAAGCACGGAAGCGCTCAGATGAAAATGACTGGCGGTCACCCATCCACTTACAGACCGTTTCGAACGTTGCTTAACTTCGACGATCTATCAAAACTAAGCAAGCACGACCACGAGCACTTTAAGTTATACTTAGGTATTTCATTGAGAAATGAAAAGTCTTATCAAAATTTTCGATTCCGACGGGATTCGGACCCGCAACGAAGACGAGCCTCCTAAAGCCTTATCGCTCGGCCACGGAACCCTAGTCATCACAATCCAAATTTTCGGCAAGCTCATACTAGGGACTGCGGGTGCCACCGCGGAATGCAGAGAGTACAACAAATACCTAACAGTCATAATATTGTTCCCTCTACATTATACATAGTTAGGTACTAACTTATATGGAGAGACCACATACATTTAATCCTGCGGTAAACTGTTTCTAATGCTGAGTCGGAATAGTTAGCAGAGTTGAACATTCCGTGCCCGATGCGGTTAGCAGACTATTCGTTTGTTTACGGCAAATCAAACATTTTCTTTGATTTCCCTTTCTAGCTCGAGGGCCATCACAAAGTCATACAGTCCTTGATAGGCAAAATGTTACAGATCATGTTACTGTTGAGAATAAGTGATCTTACTACGACTTTATTATTCTTGGATTTAGTATTTCAAATCGATAAGACGCTCTACAACTAGACTGACGTATTTTAAGATGTGGAGCTAAAAAGTGGGACGAATCAAGATTTTTTGTAATAAAATATGTTATGGGCCGAATACGGCATACATACAATGTAGGACGAAAGCAGATTTTTTGATGTGCTGTGTGAATATGGCATAAATCTACATTACTGCTGGATCCCGTATGTCACCATCTAAGTCTCTGACATACCTACAGACATACAAAGGTAATAATGAAATACAAAGTGTATCCTGTATGACATAGGCAATAATTTCCATTAATTTTACCTTCAGACAATATTAAGCGCATCGATAAAGCCACGTTGCATTGACGCCTACAGGTGTGTAAATCTTCCCCCGGCTGTGAACACGTCAGCTCCGTGGAAGCTGCGGTGAGATCGTGTTTACGCCGAAAGTGTGACGTCACAACATTCCTGTTTGTACTACGTAAAATCTGCACGGCTTGTCAACGAGCTGGTTGGTAAACATGACTCTATAAACTATACAATGCCAAAGGTTTTTTGATGTGAAAACTTCGTTAGGCGTGTTGGGCATTTTTGAAATGACCATCAAACTCGCGTATTGAGTCACGTCACCGACAACATCTCTGACAGTTCTTTAGGGCAAAGATCGCAAACTTGTTCTTTTTGTCAGACGGTAACTTTTGCACTTTTACCTCGTTCAAGTTTTCACTTCTGTCGGCACTCCTGGAGCCGGTGCCGGTGTTACTGTTTTTTACACTCGGGAATACTCACTTTATCTGGTAAAATCATCATCATCATCATTGGCCTTTTCCATCTAATAAAGATGATTTAGGTGACGTTAGTCAAGTAACACCACATGTGGAGTTCGAACACTTTCGTTCATGGCTGAAAAGACCTATACGGGAGTGGCAGCCACGACCACATCTTCTGCAAATAAATGATCCCGGGGATGTTGTAGGGTTTGCGGCTCGTTGATGGCGAGTAGCCCGCTTTTGCGCCAGCTGGTCGAGCCAAGCGTTATCGTGAGCGACAACACCGTCAGACACGGTTTTTCTCCAGGCATCACGGTTTTCGGCTTCGCTTTCCCAGTCGGAGCAGTTGATTTTAAAAGATGTCATATCACGTTTTACGTTTTTTCTGGTAAAAAAGCCTTTGTTAATCCAGGATATAAATACTTTCCTAGCAAAATCTAAATACGTCCACATTTGCGTGATGGAGTAACAAACATACACACCATACCGAGTCGAACTAGATTCTAAAATCGAACCAACTGGACTAAAAAGTTCACGTAGTCCGATCGATCGTACCATGCGATCGAACCACGTGGCTAGAAGCAAAAAACTTGCACATTCAATATATTGCACTGTGGCGTTATTCAGTAATTTTTTGTATGAAGTACAAAGCAATGGTCAAAACAGACAGAGCTTTAGATAAAAGTTGTGTCAGTAACTAAGCAAAACCACAGAAAAATATAATTGCTATAAAAATAGCTTTCTGGTGAAACTAAGGCAGAATTCAAACCAAAATGCTACAGAGTTGCCAATACAAAGGATAATGATTGCGTAATTTCCATGCCAAAGTTTAATTACCTAATTGCGTTTTGCGGAAAAAAACTCTGCAGCGGTCAAACCTTAACGAGACATTTGGGAAAAAAGTGCCAAAGTTCCTGCTTTTTGGTAAAAGCGGCAGATTTTGGGTACTTTAGTATCCTGAACTTGTTGGCTTTCCGACTGTCAAAGGATTATGTTATTACCTTAATTTTCATCAAGTTTGAAACGTGGAATCATAACTTAGTAGTTCACTTCAGAATGTGGGTATTAGGATTAGGATATTAGGATTAAAATAATCAACCCTACCTTTACAGGATAACCTAATACGATAGAGAAATTTAATATTCATAAGAAAA
This sequence comes from Epirrhoe alternata, assembly GCA_963565295.1. Lineage (NCBI taxonomy): Eukaryota > Metazoa > Arthropoda > Insecta > Lepidoptera > Geometridae > Epirrhoe > Epirrhoe alternata. The sequence goes on from OY751384.1 coordinate 590,651, forward strand.
TACAAAATACATCAATTATCAAAAAAATCCATAGGTATAAATACAAACAAAAATATAGAATATCATTCTATTGTTCATCTTTATTTGTACAAAATCAAGTACCTTTAAGATGGTAAATTTTTAAACCTATTTCCACAGTGTAAATAAAAACGTGGTAGATAGGACATCGGAAACGGTTTTGTCGCGTGTAAGCGACGTTTCCAATTGTTCTTAGTTCTATTAAGTTCCCTTTGTGTATTGTAGCGAGCTCTTCCGTTATTATGAATGGGTTTTGATTAACACGGCTATTTCTAGAACGGTAACAGTCTTTATTAAGTTCAATACAAAGCAATTGTGCTCTGTATTTTCCAAAAAGTACATTAAATTTTTTTTCGGAGGGCCTAATATTAATGGCCTATGAGACCGTTTTAGTGTTACTGGACTATGGCGGGCACTGAAGGAGCCGAAGCGCCTAGAGAAGTTACGACAACATATGCAAGGGCACCTCTAATAGGTACGAGCTTCGGCTTGGGCTGTTGCTGGAGTGAAGTTACCTACCTAACTATCATGACGATATCACTACGCCGTTGGCGATGATGATATCGTCATCTGGATTGCCAAGAACGTTTCTTGGCCTTTTGGGCGTGAACGCTAATTTCCGACTATTGCGGGCGCCGACATCGGCTGGCCGCTCTGGCCTTTCATATACAACTGGGTTCCTTCTAGATAAGGTCAATAAATGCTAACCTATGTAAATACTAACAGCCGTGTTATTTCGAATTTTGATCATGAAATCCGTAAATTCAAGTCCACGTGCATCAATGGATTTTCCATTTAACATGATTGAAAACATCGAGTGGGAACCACATAGTCGGCTTCCAGCCAGTCTAGCTCAGAGAATGCAGCTGAAGTGGCAGTGTGCTGGCCATATCTGCCAAAAAACCGATAACCGTTGAGTTCTTGAGTGGAGACTGTGAGACCGCTCTGCCGGCAAACATAAACGGACGCCTTCCGGCCAGGTGGAGGGACGATCTGCGAAAGGATGCTGGTAGAAGCTGGATGCGTTGAGCTGAGGACAGGGCTCAATGGCGCTCATTAGGGGAGGCCTATGTCCAGGAGAGGACTGCTATAGGCTGATAATGATGACGATGAACCAGTCTCGTGTTAAATGTTAATTTTAAAAGGCATGTAAATATGCTGTTGCTTGGGACATTGTTTGAGATTAACTAGGTTTATTCAAAACCAATTAATAGTAGAATAGTTAGGAACGCGATAAAGGATGTAGCTGTGAGTGCCAACGTTTGCTAATCACTATATTTCTCTGAAAACAACAAGAAAAGCTTCAAGTAAACTCTTTAATGACCCTGTAAATTGCTTTCTCAAATATCGCAGTGAAACTGTGCAGTTCAATTTCAATGGGAATACGGTTCTCAGGTCCATCGTCCTCTAAAGCGTCGTAGGTTTTGCAGTCGTTTCTTCATCTTGTTCTTTACTGTATTTAGTTACGGAGTTAAAAAGTATTTAAAGTGTATTTAATTCAATATTTAATAGAGAATGGTGGAGGAAGTTGCATCATTACATTGACAAGAACCGATAAATACTCGTATGAGCTTCTCAAGAATTTCGAATCCGACATATGTGGTTCTGTGGCCGAGCGGTCAAAGGCACTCCGGCTTTGGGAGGATCGTCTGATCATCGCGGGTTCGAATCCCGTCGGAATCGAAAATTTTGATAAGACTTTTCATTTCTTAATGAGGCATTGACAAGAGCTGAGCTCTTTTTAATGTTGATGATCAAAAAGGTGGTTTAATTTTGTTTTTGTCAAAATTACATTCAAATGACCAGGATTAATTAGCGTATTTCCGAAATCTGGTATGTTGTTCCTCCATAACTTTATCATTTAGACCGCAACATGTGGTTTGGGAGCTCTGGTCAAGGGATGGTCTAAAAGCAAAAAGGGAGCAGCTGGTGTTCAACTCAAAAAAATAAACGCTTCATTAGACAATGGACCTTATTTCCCTAGCAATACGTTTCTTCTATAATTGGCTCTCACTGAGTGTGAGTGGTTCGCGCAATCTAGGTAATTAATGTCTGCAATAATGCGGGGACCCTCATTAAATCGGCTCTGGAGCCTTTTTCAATGGTTTATGATCCGTTCCGAGATAAAAGGCAACAAAAATTTAAACCTGGAACAGAAAAGCGGTCGGGAGACTATCAATCTTATCTATTGATCGGGAAAACATCAGGCTTTATTTTGGGTCAACTTCATTCAGGACCAAACTTCACTGATCATTTTTCTTTCACTCTTCACGTCTTACCCCATGATTTATTTTGTCTGATATTTTAACATGGATGATTTTTTTATTTATGCCATATTCGTCCTGCGGAAGTTTAGACCACACCAAAAAATCTGCTTTCGTCCTACATTGTATCCACTTGCTCGTTTGCCCCTTCCATAAAAAAAACGTTTTAGCTCCACATTCGGCCCAAGTTTTTTTTGTAAGCAAATTATAATTATTTTATTACAGTTGAAGCAATAAGTCCTCACTTGACTTTTTAATTTTTATGATAATAAATATTAACAAGGCTATTTTAATAAATTATGACGATGATAAGAAATGACATAAATGATAAATGATAAATGAAATTTATTTGCACGAACACATGTGTTAGAATAAGGTCTTAAAATTAGTCTATTTGTCCATTCTATGTCCTGCCAAAATTTGAGGCATGCAAATTTTGAGGTACTTAGTAGTTAGTTCATTGTAATTTAATTTAGTAGGTACTTATGTTAATGTCATTATATAATAATAGTTTTCCAAATTTAGTTAATGTCGATATAATAATAAGTAAAAGAGAAATAATTGAATGTCCCTAACCATTTAAATATTCAGTTACGGACAACAGATTAACAGCACACTCTACGCTGTAGTGTGTACCCACATCTAGTATTGTCTTTGGCTTGAAAGTTTAGGCACTCACTAAATCCAACTACATTTTTTGCAATTACGTTTAGACTGAACAAGGAATTTATTGCATTATTTACCTCGTTTGAAGCCATAGTTGATGTGACAACGTTAAATGGAGCACCCACCCGTGGATGGTCGATACGTGTGGGGCTGATTAAACCGCAACCTTTACAAGGTTTTCCTTTATGTGTCGCACATTTCAGATCGAAAACAAGAACGGATTTGAACCCACGATTTTCAGATCATAACTAACAATTCTCGGTTTTCGTAATGGTCATATTGATCAATCATCTATATACCACCAATGTGGTCAAGTGCATTGTCATTGACTTTCGTTGGAAAGTGGCTTTGAATCTCGGCTAAGTATCATAGTTATTTTATTTAAAACCCGGCAAAGTGCGAATTGGACTTGCTTACAAAGGGTTCCGTATCATTATCTATAAAAACGGCAAAAAACACGTTTTTGTATGGGAGCCCCCCTAAATATGTATTTTTTTTATTAGATTATTCATTATTCGGGATAAAAACTAACCTGTCCTTCCCTGGTATACAACCTTTATCCATTCCAAACGTCAGCCTATTCGGCGTGAAAAGGAACAAACAGAGAGACAGAGTTACTTTCACATTTATAAATTAAAGCGCTCGTGGTCGTGCTTGCTTAGTCGTTCTTGATAGATCGTCGAAGTTAAGCAACGTTCGAAAAGGTCTGTAAGTGGATGGGTGACCGCCAGTGGCATTTTCATCTGAGCGCTTCCGTGCTTCGGAGGGCACGTTAAATTGTCGGTTCCGGCTATCTAAGTCGTTAAGCCAGGACGGAGGCCTCAAGGCGGCCTAAAAACTCCGTCACCACAGTTGGCCACTGACTCATACGAACTTACTTACTTATTTATAAATTAGTATGGATATACAACATTTATCCATCATGGCTTAACGACTTAAATAGCCATGTATTTAAGTCTATAATAACTTCAATAAAAGACTTAAATACATCGCTATTTAAGTCGTTATGCCATGACGAAGGCCTTAAGGCGGCCTACAAACTCACCAGAATTGGCCACTGACTCATACGAACTTACTTTATAACTTCAAAGACTCGAATACCTATACTAAGCTCTTTACTCTGAAATCAGATTTCGTTTCGAACTTTCGAATAAACGCATTTATTTTATGAAGTTTTTTTACCATTATTGAATCCTATACAAATGGGCTTCAAGTTGTTTCCGTGCGAGCGTGAAGCCATCAATAACCATGTAAGTACCCGGTGTACAACAATATTTGTTTTGCAACTTTTGGCAGCCCTACTATCGGTTCTTTCAATTCACTCTCGAGATGGTGCTGCTTTTTCTAGATTGGCGTAGAGCAATGTCTTGCTCAATTGTCAATTGTCAAACAAATGGGTGTCCATTAGTAGCATTAAAGAAAGCACCATATTATTATGAATCAGAATCAGAATCAGAATAATTTTATTGCATAACTGTTGTACATGTTAAGGTCTTATTTTAAATAGGTACAGGTTTCTACAGTCTATCCATTTCGGATGTGCAACATATGTGCTCGGGGCTAGTTAAATTATCATCTGCACCGTCGGTAGTGGGATGGCTAAGGATAAATAAAAATATACTAATAGGTACGGATTTCATAATTTACTTTTCAAGTTCTCTCTACTGTTTAAATAAAAACCGGCCAAGTGCGAGTTGGGCTCGCGCACGAAGTATCCCTTACCAATATCTATGAAAACGGCAAAAAAAAACACGTTGTATAGGACCCCCTTAATTATTTATTTTATTCTGTTTTTTTAGTATTTACTGATAGCGGCAACATAAATACATCATCTGTGAAAATTTCAACTGTCCAACTATCATGGTTCATGAGATACAGCCTGGTGACAGACAGACAGCGGAGTCTTAGTAATAGGGTCCCGTTACCCTTTGGGAACGGAACCCTAAAAACAACTTTTTTTGTTTTTTATACTTGCAGCAGACTCATGGTAGGGGTCCATGCAAACTTTTCAGCTTCATGGCACCATCACTCTTGCTTTAACATCGCTTATGAGTTTCGAAAAATAAACATTTTGAACCAAAGTTTCGCCCTGCTGTCATTATGCACCTAATTAAAAAGTTCTTAAAACAGCGGTACGATTTAGCCCAATGGTGTTTTTTGTTACTTATTTATTACTGAGGGATTGAATGGATGCTTAAAAGTAAAATTACGATAACCAACTAAGTGAGCGACACACAACATTTGAAAAGTTGGTCATAAATAAAATTAGTTTAGTATTTTCATAATTTTATGTCCAAATACTCAGACAAAAATTAAGGACCCGCTATTGACGGAATTCCTTTTACAAAATTTTCTGCCGATTTTTGCAGGGGACGAGGTAGCACACGAACGCATTTTACACACACTATTGCATAAAAACTAACTATACACCACCTAAACACCCGAATACTCTTGCAAATTTCGTATATGACGTACGTAATAATCTAAGGCGCATACGATTCGGAATCATTTACATTTTGGCAGAGGGGAAATTACAAGGTACTGCGCATCTCGTCTAAATGATCTAAGTACCAATATCTCAAACTTTCTCTTTCATAATGTATATAAGTTATGATAACAAGACTAATAAATAGTTATAAGTAGTTTTGAACAGATTTCTTATTTCCATTACCAAAATGTAGTATGTGAAAGTATTTATTTCACCCAGAAATAATCTGACTGGCCATACAATTCTAATAGTCTCCGATGAAGATAGAAAACATTGTCTACCGAGCTTGTTGTATTCATCCGTTATCCAGTGTGTATGATACAAGCCTCTAGAGCACTATTGGGCTATGATAGATGCATACAATTCCTTTCACGAATTGAATTTCAGCCTCAGAATACCCCGTCAGTCTAATATTATTTTGGATCAATACTAGGTACCTAGACTTGCTAGGTTGTTAGACGCACAGAGAACGCCGGAGGTGCTTCTGGTCAATGAAAGATCTTATGAAGGGCAAACTACCACTCACTCTCAAAAAGAAAAAGAAGCGCTCGTGGTCGTGCTTGCTTAGTCGTTCTTGATAGATCGTCGAAGTTAAGCAACGTTCGAAACGGTCTGTAAGTGGATGGGTGACCGCCAGTGGCATTTTCATCTGAGCGCTTCCGTGCTTCGGAGGGCACGTTAAATTGTCGGTCCCAGCTATTTAAGTCGTTAAGCCATGACGGAGGTCTTAAGGCGGCCTAAAAACTCCGTCACCAGAGTTGGCCACTGACTCATACGAACTAACTTACTCTCAAAAAGAAACTCATGGACGTACGCATTCTTCCCATCCTTACATACGGTGCTCTGACTTGGTATTTGACAAAACGTGAAGTCCGCCTTGGGGTCTGTCAACGGGCCATGGAGCGTAGTATCCTAGGTGTAAAACTGTCAGACCGCGTGCGGAACAGTATACTACGCTCTAAAACCAGAATTGTTGACGTTTGTGACAAAGCCGCCAGCTTGAAGTGGAACCTCAAGTTCCGAAAAACTCTTACGGAGCTAATACAAGTGCTGAAATATTTTTGGCTCAACAGATTTGGTTATGTTGCCAGTGTTCTGGACTTGCCGCTAGCAGTGATCTAGATCATTTGAGCTATCGATCGATCGTTTCAATGATCCTTAGTTGACTCAACTGATGAATGAGTGTATTTTGTAGTTTAGTTTCAATGAATAATTTGTATAATAAATAACTCTACAATATTGACCTAAAATAATATTCATTAAAATGTAGTGAAAAGTTGAAATAGCTACTCAAACACACGTGTTTTAGAAATATAAACTTTTCAGGCGAACGGTCCCAATGAAATACAATTTAATTTAATTTTCAACGCTTTGAAATTATTTCATGAAACAAAATGATTAAAGTTTGCTTATTTCACGCTGGCTTCAGCTGTTTATTAATCAAATCATAATTTTTTGGGCGAAATCGATGTTAATGAAATGGGGTTAGGGTTGAAATTTGATTAAAAGTAACTGAGACAATATCTACCGCGTTGGAGATACCGCCGTGAAAATGTTTTTTGTTCTTTGAAAAATAAATCAGTTGTCTCTGCGACTCTACCTACCTCTATGGAAAAGAGGCACAAAAGCGACAAAAACCATTGATATACCATTGATATGCGAAAAAGGATGTCATTAGATAAAAATAATAAAAAGCTTGTACTATGGATACCAGATAACTGATATACTACTTATAACTTTTAGTTGTTAAATACTCATAAATATTGTACATAGAAACACCCAGACCCGAGATAAATATTTGCAAATCATACAAACATTTTATCCCGCGGCGGGGATCGAACCCGCAACCTTCTGCGTCCCAATAGGGCTTTCATCCATTGCGCCACAGAGGTCGTCTAAATATAATGATATCTTTTAATTTTTGCACTTAAAATCCTTATGAAGGGTTTGGCTCTACTTTTTTTTTCTTTAACCTATGCTGTCCCACTGCTGGGCACAGGTCTCCCCCAACTCTCTACAACCGTCCCTCTCCTTTGATAGGTTCCACCACCCACTATCAAAGGAGTCGGGATCGTCTCTCCATCTTCTTCTTCTTGTTGGCTCTCCTATTTTATATTATTTTAAAAACCGAGATCAGTCAAGCTATCTAAGGATCGTCGTTAAAACTATCTATAGATAGCTCAACTGATCCAGGTCACTGCCAGTCGGAAGCGTGCCCAAAACACTGGCGGCATTGCCACGCTGAATGGCAATGCTGATTCTTTGTGCCAAAGAGTCGCCAGCTCTCGCTTTTTTTTTTATTTTTTTTATTATTATTATTATTTGCGCCTTTTGAGATCCTCAGCCGAATCTGCCGCCGCGCCAGGCCTAACGGATGTCCCCGGTAGATGTGAAAACGCAAGGGTATCTACGCAAGTAGCGTCCCATATCAAAGGCCTTCCCCTCTCCCAAGGGACAAAAAAAAATATTTTCTATCTATTTCATCTATCTAATTTATCTCCTTACTCCAGCGTAATGCAAGGCCTTCAAAACTAAGACAAACAATTAATTTATGTTTCAGCGGGAGTCAATTAATATCGATGTCACCAACAGATGCGGTGCTGATATCGATGTTAATTGACACTGTGTAAATTAAGGGATCATCATGTACAGTATTGTACAGTATACATTCTGTATTGAATGATCTACGATCGGCAATATACAGAACTATTTACTCGTGAAACGCTCGTGGTGTGTTTAGTCGTTAAACTTTTTAAACTTTCGTGATTTGGTGACATAATTATTATTTTTTAACGGGCGCTGCAATGCGTCCGAAACGTCGGAAAAAAGAAATAATAACAATAGGTACGTGATAAATACCCGGTTTAAAAATAATAATTATGTTTAGTCGTTCTTAAGATATGGTTGAAGTTCAGCAACGTTCTTAACGATGAGTTGGATTGGTGACCGCTAGTGGCGTAATCAAAATACCATGCATCCCATCCCACTCAGATAATAAAGCTAAAAGTTTGTGAGTTTGTTTAGATGTTTGGATGTTTAGATGTTTGTATGTTTGTATGTTTGTGTTTCAATCACGCCTAAACGAGTGAACCGATTTGGATGAAACTTGGAATAGGCGTGACCTGGAATAGCATAAAGGTTACTAAAAATGGTACCACGCGGGCGAAGCCTCGCGCAGAAGCTAGTTATCAACTAAAGCTGACGAGTTTCGCGCTAACTATGACAAATCGCATAGGGTGAGCGTTTACACGTGAAAAATTGCCGTCCGATACGATATCGTATGAGTTGAAATCGCATCATGTAAATGCACCTTAAGTTAGGTTAGTTGAGCTTGTGTGAATGCGCATAAGAATTATTAGAAATGTATGACATAGGACTCGAACCCACGACCTGCGAAAGTCGAAACCCCACTCGGTCCACACGCTTGATGGCTAACATTCGCGCAAAATCAGTAAACGTAATCCCTTATTATTAATTTGGGCTTTGATCCCGCGACAGAATTAGCTCGAGTTTTTTGCGACGCGTGGGCGTTCTAACTGGCACAGCGTATTTCAATTCAGTAAGTATAATACTTTTACTTGGTTTGAGACTTTGGCGCCGTGCCTTCAAACATGGCCTTGTTTTAAGATATTTGATACTTTTTACTTTACTTTAAGATCTTTTTTTTTCTTTTTGTTTAAGATCTTTGCTTTTTTAAATATAAAAACAATCTCTATCTGTTTTTTTAGATAGATGATTTGTGTGAAGGATGACACGATTTTAAGAAAGGAGTGAGTTTTGAGATGACCGTTGCGAGGACAATAGAAAAGAACACATGAAGACTATGATGACTCTTTAAACCTCAAAGATAATAAAAAAAAAAATTGAATTAAAATTTTACTGAACGATGTAAACATAATTTTTGGATTAGCGTGCCTGCCCAGCCAACCAAACGTTATAGAAGATATCGTAATAAATTAAAAAAGTTATCTACTGAAAGTGAAGTATACTGTGCCACAACTCTGTTTGCCTTTCATTTGGCGACTGTTATCTTAATTGGTAATCCGTAGACACTTTTTTCGTAGGTTTTGAACATTTGCCGGCTTTCGCTTGAGCAGCAGTTTTATTTATTTGCGTTTTTGCAAATTCTAAAGTGATCGGAATGGTGGGTTTTAACCAGGTGAATGAATTTTAATATTAAAAAGTTAACATCAGCAGGTTTGCGGTTGTTTTACTTAGCATGATAGACAACAAAGATTTATTTATTCGTAAAAATAAGATGCGGCAGATGGACTGTCCATATTGCTTCATGGCCTAGCTTTTAAGACGATTTTGTATATCAGATTGCTCCTACTGTGTAAATGTATTTTTACCTTGTAATTTTAGTAACAATCTGACTCTAAATCCACAAACACTACAATATTATTAAATCACATTACACAAGCACGTTCACCATGCTCTACGGTTTATATTGTTGACTAATTCGATAAATGCTAGTCCATTAGGATAATATTAGTTTAGAATTTACAACGCTCGAGTGAGCTTGACGCAGTCTTGCATGACAAAATACACACAATAAACTTCTTGAACTAGTCGATGGCTTTGCTTGTGATTCAATTTCATTGAAAAAGATAGATAGATAGATAGAAGATAGAAAATACTTTATTGTACACCACATGGACATTACAAAATACAAACAAAGATACAAGAAAACATTTAAAGCGAAGTACAATGGGCGGTCTTATCGCTGTGAGCGATTTCTTCCAGACAACCTTAGGATGAACTGGAAAAAGGCGGTGTAAATAAAATATGTTTATAAAAACAAATAAATAAATACTAATAAATAAATAAATATATACCTACTATGTACGAATAACTATAATATATAAATACATTAATCCTAATAAATATGTATTCAAACTAGGAACCCACACAATAAAACTAGTAGTCACATAACATATGAAAGTGTTCGAGCAATTGCTTTTTGAAAATGGGAAGGGACTTAGCTTTCCTGATAGTAACTGGCAGACTATTCCAGAGGGTGATAGCTTTAACTGTAAAAGAGTTTTCATAAAAGGTGGAGGAATGGACAGGAGTAAATAACTGAAGTGATTCGGAGGAACGCAATGCACGGGAATTGGAACTATGGAGGAAATCAAAGCGTTCCTTCAAATAAGGCGGAGCAGAAGGATTAAATAGGATGTTAAATAAAAGACAAAGAATATGATAGTCCCGACGGGAGCGAATCGGTAACCACTTAAGCTTCTTGCGGAAATCTGAAACGTGGTCATATTTGCGAAGACCAAATATGAACCTGATGGAGAAATTTGTCCCTGATGGAAAAAAATGTTATTGCGAGTAATTTTTAATGCGATATCAGATGCTCATGCTTTTACACGGGTGGTCGCAGAGTCCCGCCGAGCCGAACGCGCCGAACTGTCAATTCAATAGAGAAAAAGCTGCTGACGTCAGAAGCGAGCCGCATTTTCTGACGTCACCAGCATTTTTGTATAGAAAAATGTCTGCGGCGCGTTCGGCGTAAACAGTGTGCGATCAGGTCAAAACGGCTGAAGGGATTTCAATATTTATAATAATAATAAGCTTTTATTATTTCCCATCCTCAGTTACATTTGTATATTATCATAGCATCACTGTTCACTATCTTCCTGGGTGGGAACCCCTATTTGGGTATAAGCCTCCTCCAGACTGATCCACGTTTCTCTGTCCTTAGCTTTTGTCATCCAGTCTTTTCAATTTTTTATTTTAATATTTATAATCCTTTAAAGTTAAAACAAATAGGTCGTGCTCTAACTACGCTACACCCATATTTTTCTGAAGTATTTACTTCAGAAAAATATGGGCACGTGCTCAATATGTGAGACGTGCCTTTCTTTTGATTTTATTACCCAAAAATATGTAAGAGCCTTGTAGATAACATTTGTAGATTGTGATGAGATAGTTGTTCTGTTTCAAATGAGTAAATGAGACAGATATGTCCATCATTCATGTCTTTCAGCATTAGTCGTAATGCCTATGGATAATGGAACCAAATGGATTCCATTCCAGCAGATCATGCATTAGGATTAGGCTGGTCACTGCAGTAGTTGCAATGTAATATGAGTATGTACTCATGGACAACGGCCAAAAATAACATTTTATCATACCAAAATAAAAAACACCAAACAGACACTTACAGATATAGTTAAAATGTGTTTTAACGTGGCTCTGTCAGCCCCTTCCATATTCAAATGGATCTTGAGTGACTCACTCAAAGACGGAAGATGGACTACAGCGATTACGCAGTGCTGGCCCAGAGATGCACAAAGACCACCAGGCGGACCACCCGCTCGATGGTCGGATGACATCGTTAATTCATCTAAGAGAGCGTGGGAAAGGACAGCACAGGACCGTAAGGAATGCCGTTATAGAGAGGAGGCCTATACTCAGCAGTGGGTGCAACCGAGCTGTAGATATACACCCCTATTTTTTAATTACCAAAAAAATTTTAAACATAGTCTCGGTGTCTGTTACTGATCACATTTCTCTAGTTAAAACTCAAAAAAAGAGAAAAAAAAAATTATAACCTCAAAAGGAGACGAGACGAGTCAGACATGGATTTATGATAGCCACTTCGGTTTTACTGACTGGGGATGATACGAGATCATACTTACAATGAGAGTCTGTACGCGATTGTTGTCTGTAGTACTTATTTGTACAGTTTTCATAAAATTTTGTTCGGTTTTGCTTGACTACAATCCTCGATAACTTTCTGATAGTTAAATAAAAAAAAGTTCTGACCCTGCCATTATCATTTTCTGCATCTGCTGTAACTGTCCTTAAAATTTTTTTGGTAGTCATAAAATGTATAGATAAACTCACTTTGGAAAATGTCTTCCATATTAAACAAAAAAATCTACTAGGATTCAATCAATCAATCAATCATTTATTTATTGTTTAACATAGGTGAAATATACAGATCTTATAAATAGGTCGATGTAGTAGATTCAAATCTATATTAGGGATTTATGGATTGAACGAGACTCCCATTTGACCAACAAAATGATAGTCGAACTATCATAAAACGCCGTTCACACACATGCCATTCTGGCATACCATTCTTGACTCTGGTTTTCTCAAGCTCAACGGAACAAGAGCTAATATTCTGTGGCAAGAGACAAGAATGGAATGCCAGAATGGTATAGTAAACGGTATCTTACTTGATAACAGTTACAATGATGTTATTATGATAGAAAGAAAGAGAATTATCTAAATAATCCCCAATCAATCATTTACGGTACCAGCAAATTGAATATTTTTGCAAATAAGTCTTCGGTCGATCTATATCCGATCTATCTTCTTGATAATTAATTTGCAAACAAGAAATGCGGACCGATTCCCTTGCGTCTTTGTTATGCTCCAACTTTCCTGACCTTATGTTCAATTATTATTTTCCTTTTCCTACTATACCTAATATTGTCGATATTGACGTATGGATATAATCAAGAACACTTTCATGCACAAAACGCAATCGAGCCACGATTCATGCTCGGTCTCTATAGAATTTGCATAGAACTTGATAAAAAAAAACGAATTCAATAAAAAGCAGTTTTCAGATACAGCCTAGAGTAACACGCTTGCTTTTCAATTTCCTCACAAAACGTACGATGCTGAAAATCGCTGCATCGATACCAAAGAACGTATTCCAATAAATAAATATGATTTGATTCCCGAAGCTCTGCCACAGAAGACAGAACAAAAATTGACAGAACTATCACTACTGAGACCATTCTGCAATTTTGAATCCTCAAATCAAGATACTACGGTTTACGTTCCTTTATCATAACCCGAATCGAACCAAATTATTTCGGTTCGAAACTCAAAAATATTTAAATTGTTTATTTCAACCAGCTCAAAGTTTTCGAAAATCAAATTATTTGCTGACCATCATAGTTCTTTATAACATTGCAATAAAGTTTATTTTGCAACGGATGTAGTTTAAAGTGAGGGTGGCTAGGCCGCGACGCTGCAGGGGCATGGATGCAATATAACAGGTATTTTATCTCGTTTCAATTTCCTCGTGTTCTAGAATCTAGAAGGTATAGGTGAACAAAAAGAGCTGGTTCAGTGTATGAAACAAAAATAATAGTCATAGTAACAAATATAGCACAAAGCTGGGCATTACTCTCTCTGATTGTGCTATCCAAGACGGTCCTAGAAGGCATCCGTAAGCCCAAAATACCACCACGTCTCAAAACAAGGACATTCAGTCATATTTGCTACTGACAAATAGAGCCAGGCGATTGGCCCCCATAGCCCCGATGTACATGCTAGGTATTCACTCCGTGATCAAACATTGAGACTGCACCACACCAAGGTCGAAGATATAGGTTTACGAGGCTGCAGAAACTGCCTTTATCCACCAGCAGGTGTTCACGGCTAAATATATATGGAACAGCCGTGTTATCTTACCTTCATTTGAAGTGCTTGCAAATAGGGACGTCTTGATATATTACAGGTTAATATCTCGTTGAAGCTCTCGAAGGAAGGGACGTATTGGACGCTTCATAAATACAAATAAAATGTTCTCTCTATCATAGATTATAACGCTTTGGAAATTTCGTGTTCAATTCTCGTAGTGGGACAAATGTTTGCATGTTCTGCAGATATTTGTTACGGGTCGGATGTCATGGTACTCGTGATATTCACCAAACAGGAAATTATAATGGTAGGATGATCATCATTTCCCTGCCTTTATCCCACTTTCATGTGGGGTTGGCACAACAGGTTTTCCTCTTCCACTCCGCTCTATCAGCCTTAATCTCAACACTCACTCCTTTCTTACCCATATCATCCCTCACACAGTCCATCCATCTTTTCTTTGGTCTGCCTCTTCTGCTGCATCCCTCCACATTCAAACCTAACATTCTTCTCGTTACATGACTCTCTTCCCTCCTCATAACATGCCCATACCACGACAACCTACTACTCCTCAACTTATCCGTCACTGGCACAACTTTCAAACTTCCTCTAATATAATATAATGGTAGGATGATATCATGGGGCAAAGCTGAGGTTGCATGCGGGCTGAAACTTTTGGATTTGTAATGGCACATCGTTTATCGGTTATCACAAAATTAATGCACAGGATCCGAGCCCATTAACTTCGGATGGAAATTCCTCTAACTCATATCCAAAATTAAATATTCCGTCACAAATATTTTATTTTCATATTCACATTCACACACATTCACATTTCATATTCCCACAGAACTCATTTCAACTCGTTTTCAATTCAGGTGTTCCTCAATACCTGCGGAGTTCATTTTATTTGTGAGCGTAAACGCTGACGAAGCAATTTTTATCAAAACTTAAAGACTGCAATGCAGGACCAACGTACGACTCAGCTCTGTGCTGGTTTGGAAATTGAGGCAATTTTACAAATTGTTTATTTTGACCTGGTTAGAGCTAGAGAGCTTTTGGACTAGGAAAATATGTGCGCATTGACAGCGCTGTTATGCCAATTGTGCCATGTATTGTTCAAAAGGTCTAAGGCTGATTCTATTGTCACCGATTGGGTTGATAATCAGTGGCAAAAAATACACTTAAAAATCTAAAGAAACCTGAAATCTTGTACAAACACTAATTATACTCGTTTGTCTAACTCCGGTAGCTCGACATTGACGAACGACTTGGCGATATTTACTGAGACTACAGAGTAGCGTCAACTAGAACTCATTAGTGCGAAAGCACGTGCCTAAAGAATCAAATCAGGTCATTGACCCGCATGTCATCAGAAGACCTAATCGGGTCGTTGATCATTCAACATTTCAATAGTTATAATTTTGATAAATTACTCGGCGATGTGGCGTGGGTCACGACGTTCAGTCAGGGTAAGGAGGAACTCATGGGACCTAACACAGTTACCTTCTTGTTGCGGTCCCACATCAGATAAAGATCCAAGAAAGCTTAAAATTATGTGTGATTTTATCTTAAAACTTCAAAATGGTATTCAGCGCTCCAAAAACGTAGTGGCTGTTAGGAAAAAGCCGCTAGCCTAAAGCAAAACTGGACCGGACACCGGACACGTCTACCACACGTTAGGTGGATTTATGGGCAAAAAGAGACTCTCAACCTGAGAACCTGGACCAGCTTAGGATTATAGCTTTGGATTACTGATAAAACAAAAACCGCATTCACGGCTTATTAGGGCTTATCAGCAAATACTAAAAGACGGGTTTTTTTTAGAGAAAGTTGCACTCGGAAATAGACTGGATGGAAAAACTGAAACAAGAACATCGCACTCGTGAAGCGACAGGCAATTTGAATAAAAAATCTCCGTTTAGCTACCAATAACAGTTCCCAATAAAATAAAGAGTTCCACAGACGAAGAAACGTAATAACAGATTCAATTTAGTCAGCGCCGGACGAGAGATAATAACGAAGTTTTTATAAAACTGGAAGAGGGAGTCCGTCTCGCCTATTTGGGGATTCCGTACAATTTTGTTTACCTATAATTTTGAATTGATAGATATTGTATCAAAGGTTTACGTTTTACTACAAGATAATTAAGATTTGAATCTGATTTGAAGCTGGTTCCAAACAATTTAGTTTTGTAACATCTTCCAAAATAAAAATAGATAAGAACATCCCACAATAACCGCATTCTATTGATTCCCAATACTTCTGTTTTCATAACTTGATGAAAACCCGGACAATAACCTTTCATTGATGTATCCGTTTCCCAATTTTCTGAGGTCCAAAAATACGAGCCGTGCCTGGAAATATCGAGATAAACTCATTTGAACTCAATCACATTATGGCTGAAATGACCCAAGTTTGTATGAGAGGAAAATGTGGACGAAATTACGTCAAAGACCAAAACTGTTTTTGCTACTTGGAAGTAAATGATACTTGACATGGTAGCATACAAGGGTAAATGGGTTAGAAACTTGTTTCTGCGTATTAGGCTTACTTTCTTTAATGTTATCCTTTTAATGTTATGCGAGGTAACTCGGTAAGTGGTTTAATCTATATGAGAGATTACCTTGACTGACTGACCATTGCTGAATGCCGAAGAATTGTGGAAATAAAGACAATTAAAAAAAACGACTTTAGGTGCAAGATACACAGAAAAGACGTAAGACGAGGATGGGGTGCGGAGAGGACGCAGACGGGGTGCTTATAATACAACCCTTATGAGCTTCAAAAGTTAGGTAATAGAAGTTTTTTGAGAACTTTTACAAAATGATTTGCTTAAGAACTCGGTTCAGATACTTTAAAAATGCTAGACATTTCAAAACACCATCATCTAGCCCCAAACTAAGCAAAGCTATATGGGATACAAATAACTGATATTCTACTTATATATTTTTTGTTTGTAAATACATACTGTAAGGGGACAGTGTGTAGTACCCCTTATTTTATTGTTAGTTATTGCTTATACCGAGAATGCCAATAATTAATTAGTCTGTGGTCTCCGACATCTCTCGTCTATGGTTGTATTGTATGAGTAGGCGGGAAAGAGAGATATCGGAGAGAGATAGAATATAGTTTGAAGTCAGTCAAAACGGCGGGAAAACTCCCACAACATTCTATTCTCCCAAGTCCGAACTTTTGTTGTAATTTCTTCTGTAATCTGTATTGTAATTTTTGTGTAATAAACTTTATTGTGTGACCTGTGGACTCGTGTTTGTTTAGTAGTATACAAACAATAATACTTATTATACATAGAAACACCCAGACAATACTAGAAACCAAACGTTGAATAGACAATATCATTAAAGTTTTATTTAATCTAAACCGATTATAAAAATCAACAAGAGAGTCTTCAATTGGTTGCGGCAAAGACGCAGTCACCTTAGTACTCGAGACATAGTGACCTCTGAGGTATTATCTAATGCTTTTTGATATGACTTTGATAAAATGAGAGGTCAGATTATTATCCAACGAAACTGTATTGAATCATCGTTATCATTTCGCTGTGTTGGTATCACAGTCGCTGCTGCCTACGCACACTGGCGTCACGGAAGACCAGCGTTACAGTAGCTTCGGCTGCCGTAACATTTTGCTGAGTGACGACCTATTTTGCGGTCAATTATAGTTATTTAAGTTAAGAGTGTAGGTACTAATCAGATTATGTCTAACTTATTTTAATTCAATAATATTACAATGTACCTGTATTATAATATTCTTCTGTCTGTGGCACAAAATAAAAGTTTCTTTCTTTCTTTTTATTTCAGCCCAAAGACGTCCACTGCTGAACATAGCCCCATCGATTTTCATAGCGATCGATCTTGTGCAGCCTGCACCCAACGGCTTAAGTTTTCGATCAGTGTGTCTTACCATTGATAATGACATATGGAACTGACACGTGGTCCCTCACTATGGGCCTCATAAGAAGGCTCAAGGTCGCTCAACAAGCTATAGAAAGTGCTGGTATTGGATACTACCTTTCAAATACACAAAACAGCTCGCCAACTAATCTTATTATTTATGTCAAAGATCTATGGACTTCCATATTTAATTATTTCATACACCTTGACACCGGATCAACAGTGAGTTGTACGGAACCATGAAAGATATAAACGAGAGTAGCCCTACAGTGAAACGTTATGGCTTCAAATGGCACTCGCTACAGTTTCGCGACGAGATTTATTATAATAAACTTAGTAAAGTGTATATCTTTAGTGTTCAGGGCAACGTCTACTGAAGCCTGAGATTGTGACTCTGATTGTTGCACTGAATCTTCCTTCACTATAAACTAGGCGAACGAGTACCGGCGGGCAGTCTTCTCGTGACCACGGTAGCTGTAACGCTACTGAAACGTCGAGGGTAATAAACGAATGTTATACCTACGCGATTAAATCTCGTATTAAAATTTAAAATGTCTTCGAGTCGCGAAAGTTTAAAATGTGCTTCCTTCACTATCTTGAAAAACTTATCATAAAGTGAATGTACGCTCATTTCACTTAGGTTCACGCGCTAAATAAAAATTTATGAAATGAAATGGAATCGTTTATTTGCTAGAAGCATGGTATGGTGTGTAGTGTATAGATAATTTTAATTAAATAAGTTTTAGAGGATTTTTAGGCCTTTTTTGTTCAAAAATCCCCTGAACATCTCATCCGGGTGGAGGCATTATCGAAGTTCATTTATATACCCCTGTATTTCATTTAATGCGGCCAGTCTTTATTCGAATGCTGATGACGTCACAATAATGACCGAATTAATGAATGCGTGCGGCGCGTATGATACTGACAAAAATATTCATT
This sequence comes from Epirrhoe alternata, assembly GCA_963565295.1. Classification (NCBI taxonomy): domain Eukaryota; kingdom Metazoa; phylum Arthropoda; class Insecta; order Lepidoptera; family Geometridae; genus Epirrhoe; species Epirrhoe alternata. Next base: position 609,337 of record OY751384.1, read on the forward strand.
CATCTCAAGGATCAAGCTTTGGCACTCATGGTATGGCTCGCGTTAAATGTCGCCGGCTATACCTAAAGTTATTATGCCATGAGGAATTCAGGTAAAACTCCATCACCAGAGTAGTAACTCCTTTTTAAGGTTAGTTTCTGCGACTGGCTATCGTTGTCCCTCTCTTTCATTGAGGAAATGTTAATTAACCATTTCGCTCGGTTTTCGGTCGCATTTGGTTTAGCTGACGTGGTCCTTCACAGGAGAACTCTAAAGGCCATAAGCACACTTGTTTCTTTTAGTACCACGTTGGGGATACAGTCGCTTTTTACTTGATGTGTGTTTAGTGGTCCCGTAAAGACTATGCTTACTCATAAAAATATTGAAGATCTGGTGGAGACGGCTTTTAACGATAAGACAGCACGGTAAGATTTTTATTGCTGGTCTTATACTTTACAGCCTTAGTTTATTTTCTTCGTTTAATTATTTTTGTTCATTTATTTAGCTGCGTTGACCAAGTGGTTGCTTGAATTTCAGTACGAAAGTCGTCAGTTCAAGTCATCAGTTCTTTTTTCAGCGTCGGAAAATATTTGCATTTGCACGAGCTGAGCGAATTTGGATAACATTTTTTTGAAGAAGTAGATTAAATCAAAGATTAGGGCAAAGGTTACTTTGTATCCCGGAAAAGTTAAAAACTCCCGAAACCGCGGACAACACCGCGGAGCGTAGCTTGTTTTAGTAAGAACTTGAAAAAAGGGTATTGCTTCAAGGCATTCTTGTAAAGGCATAACATGCTTTTCGATCCCAAATTCAAACACACAGTACTGTCAATATTGAAATACACAGGTTGTTCTTTCAGAGGGATGGTCCGAGGAGCGCTCGGTGCATACAAGATCGGATATTATACCACAGGAGATGTGATAGTTACTATCAAGTTTCTCTTAGGAATAGAATAATAACAAGCTTACGTGACGTGGTGAAGTGGCTTGTGCTAGATATGCCTATAAAATAGGTATACCTTCTTGTTTCAAAGTCAAAGTCAAAAAGCATTTATTCAGTAGGACCGCTGGGATCACTTAGAATAGAATAGTTTATAGTTATAAACTAAGATCCCTCGTAGACTACAGACTTTCTATCGGCCGATAGTTGAGACGGGCTATACTTCTCCATACTCATTACGAGCCGAAGTATATTCCGTCTCAAATATCGGCCGATAGAATGTCTGTAGTCTGCGAGGGGTCTTACAGTTCTCAAAGTGTAAGAAAGTCAAAAATGAAATGAAACATGTACCTAATTGTTTAATATAATTACAATTAAAATAAAAACTCTAACACCAGAAAACCTCAACATGATCATTAATTATCATCATTCAGCCCGCTATCACCCACTGCTGGATCTAAGGCCTCTTTTACACCAGCCTTCGCAACTCTCGCGTCCAAACACCAAAATATCGGTAAACAACAAATCCCAAAATTCATGGTAATTATCCCGTTGATAGCAGTGTTTATGTAAGTAACCATAATCGTTTCAAAAACTATACGCTCACTATGATTCTAAGGCTAACTGGAGAATCAAATCCGAATCGAAACGTCGTGGTCTATTGAAATCCACTCTAAATACCTTGGTACCTCCGGGAGTAAACCAATCTGTTCGCCCGCAGTCTCTGCCGTAATAAATCATACCAACTATTTGCAAAATGTGGGCATGTGTCCAAATATTGGGACGTGTCTCGACTATTCCTACTATTTCCTTAGGACTTCTTTAGAGGATTTTGAGTGACTAAAACGCCATTTACACCATACCATTCTGGCATACCTTTCTGGCCTATTGCCAGTAATGCTAAAGTTTTATAATACTCACTTAGCTGACATAGCTGAACAGATTTCTGTGTTTGTTCTTAAAGAAGATCATACCTTGGATTTCACAATACACAATACACTTTATAAGGACAGGAATCCGAAAAGCGATAGCGGGGAACAAATGGATCGGAAAAGCAAAAGAGAGGACTATTTGGAATAAGCTGGAGGAGGCCTACACCCAAAGAGGGGTTCCTATCCAAGAAAACGAAGAGTGAAGCTTCATAATTTATGAAGAAACTCTTTTTTTATTAAAAAAACTATTGTGTCAACCGTAGTCGACACGATCAAATGCAGTATGTAAATATTTAAGGGATTGGAAATAAATGTGCTTTAATAATAAAATAATAATAAAGGACAGGAAGAAGTGGCGTAAGAGGAAAGCTACAACCAACAATGGAATACGAGTATGATTCGCTGCGGATGATGCTTTTGTAACAAAAACTATAGTATTCCGGGACCGTGAGTAATGGTTTAGGTTTTTTATAGTCTCTGAGATTTTAGATATACATGCAAAACAATAGAGGGATAGACATACCTACTCGTAGATAGTGTCGCGGCAGTTACCGCGAGCGATGGCCCATAAACGTCAGGTTGCTGGTCGACGCTCGTTACCGCCTTGTTTAGGGCCCTACCAGCGTTTGCGCAGTTTAAGTTACTCAGAATGCTATCTGCACTTTTATGAGTAGTGTCTATCAACCTATCACGTAAGGAATGCTCACTTCTGTAAAATGTGGGCATGAGCTAAATATGACGTATTTAGACATGCCTCTGACTACCTCCGACTATCTGAAATATTTTATGGAAAATATCATAACTATCTTTGTAACACGTATTTCTTGCAATAAATTCTACTTTACTACTTTAGTTTACTTTAAAAAGATATGAGAGATATCTATTTTTAAGAAAAAAAATATTTCTTTCTTTCTGTTAAATGCCTCTGACTATCGCCGACTATCTGAATTCAGTAAAAAGATATGAGAGATATCTATTTATAGTTCACTTCATAAAAGTTTTGCTTAAACGGTAATGAGACAGCTATAACTGTGCTGTGAGCTATAAAGCTGAAAGCTAATTTGAGCTATGCACTATGCAGTAAACATGAACTGTGGGTTTAAGTATTTAATTTAAGCGTATGCGTTTATTTGAAGAATGTAAAGAGATTGATTTAATTGCTTTTGAGGTAAGTGCCATTCTCAAGAAAACACTACAAAAACATATTTCATAATTACGTTTTAAAAACTAAAACGAAAAACGACTTGGACTCAGGTCGAAAATTAAGCAAGGATGAGGTTTTTTGAGTTTTACAGAAAAACTATCAATCTCTTGGGAATAAAATTTATATGGGACCACTTCGGGAGTATACCCTTTCAGACAAAAAAAGAGTTTTGAAAATCGGTCCAGAATTGGCGGAATTATCACGTAACAAGATAAAAAAAAACATATAGTCGAATTGAGAACCTCCTCCTTTTTTGAAGTCTTTTAAAAAATCTTTGAAATAAATGCGTATTATGGTTTTTATGTTGTTTCTTGTGAGTGAGCTTTCTGTACAAACTGCTCTATGATAAAATAGTTCGCATCCCGTCCGTTCAACGTTAAGTTTCCCGTGCGTTTATCTCGTTTTGTTTATTTCGGACACCACCTACAAACCTTGGTTTCTAAAATCTGACGACCGCTTAAACGACTGTAATGTAACAGAGATACAAATTTGACGACCTCTGTGGCGCAGTGGGTGAAAGCCCGCTTGTGACGCAGAAGGTTGCGGGTTCAATCTCCGCCGCGGGATAAATGTTTGTATGATCTGCAAATATTTATATCGGGTCTGGGCGTTCTATGTATCCTAAGTATGTATTTACAAACAAAAAGTATATAAGTAGTATATCAGTTATCTTGTTCCCATAGTACAAGCTCTAGTTAGTTGCTTGGTTTGCTAGATGATGCTGTGTGAAATGTCCAGCATTATTAAAAATTATTAAAAAAAAAACCTAACGTGTGGACATTTTCCAAATAAAACCGCTTCTCTGACATCGTTTAGGTTTATACGGAAACGTTCTGTTATACCTATACTCTGTTTATAGAAACGATGACATCTTGCTGATGTAAGCACTCTCCTCTGTCCTAAACAACTAACTATCCCTCATAACTTCAGTCTTGACTTTTACTTCTTCGCGAGCGGTTGTCTCTGGGTCATAACTTTTTGTCAAACCTATGTCCATATCCAAATAAATAGGTTTTAGTAATAAAGTCTTTTTTTTAAAAAGACCCTGAGCAATTCGCCTATAACATTTTGGTGGCAGCGGTGGGATATCGAAAATCCCCAGTGTCTAGTAAACTGTGTGTCCTAGTGAAAGTGCCTAATCTAAATATCCTGTGACGGTGCTCCTCTAGTGAAAGTGTTTACGTATACTCGCTACCGCATCCTGGATATCCTGCGGAGTGCGGTATTACCTTAATCATCCAAGTCAAGACTCATCGTCAAAAATCAATTTTGACTCCTGAATCCTGAAGTAAGAACCAACCTCATCCGGGACTGAAGACATCCATACCCGGCTGACGGTGACCCAAGCTGCTGCGACGGCAGGGAAAGACCCCAGAAGATACTCACGTACCTATCATCTACGTCGTGCATCCTGCATCCTGCGTTACGACGTGACATCCCACATCGATCAGTAATTTAGTTTATTGATCGCGATCATCGAGTGAGATTCAAGCCGTCATCTCGTCGGACTGCATCGTCTTATCATCCGGAATGCTCCAGTTCGCCGAATCGGTCGCCGCCGCCTACGCGTTGTTTATACTGTGAGTCTTTGGTCATTGTATTTAATATTTTTAGGGTTCAGTGGGTAGAGATATAAAATCCATTCTTAGTAATAACTGTAAATTGTGTTAGCTTATTCGTATCCTTTAATTGGTTTCATTATCCTGGCTAACATTTGAAATGCCGAAAAAGGCAGAAGACAGTAAACTTACTTTAGACATCCAAGATACCCCCGACGCCAAATCACCTCTTGGCTCTCCGCGGCTCACAAGGTCCGCGGCCGCGGCTGCAGCAATGTCTGAGGCTGAACTTCCCCTCAGTACACTTTTCAAGTTCATAAAATCTTATGATGGCAGTCGGGAAACCGTAAATTCCTTTATAATAAATTGCAACAATGCTTGCGATTTGGCTTCTGAAACTCAGAAACCTATCCTCTTCAAATACATCCTTAGCCAATTGACTGGCAAGGCGGAGCTTGCTTGCTCTATCAAGGAGTTCACATCCTGGGTTCAACTCAAAGAGTTCCTCAAAACTCAATTTAGTGAGCGCAAACATTACGCTCACCTCCTGACCGACCTACAAGAGAGCAAACAAGGCCCGCAAGATAATGTGAGCCAATTTTCACTCCGTGTCGAAACTCACCTTTCACAATTACTCACGGAAATCACCTTATCCAACACTAAGGTAAAGGAATTGCCGGGTCGTTGTGCGGCAATGGAGGACCTTGCCCTCCACCACTTCCTTATGGGGCTTCACCCTCGGATTTCCAATATTGTGAGATGTAGGTCTCCTAAAACCTTGAACGAAGCCATTAACATGGCGATTTCAGAAGAACGAATACAAAAAAGCCTCTACAACCGTTCACCAATGGAAAATAAACCCATTGCAAAACCTAAACCCGGCCCTTCAAGGCCAATTGTATCACACGGCCCCCTCAATAACCCTCAATCAAAGAGCGGAAGCGACATCCCTTTTTGTCGATACTGCAAGAGTAGCGGTCATGATATATCAACCTGTAAGAAGAGAGATTACTACAATAACAAGTATGATAGACCGAACACGAACAGTTTCCGTGGTAACAAGGTGAACCATCTATGGGAAGAACCTGAGGAGGTAACCGGTGTGTCATCCCATGATGACGATTTAAACGACGAATCGTCTCCCAACGGTGCCGACCGAGACGATCAATAGGTACCGGCACCGCCGATCCCCAAACATCGACTAACCGACAGGGTAGCCAGCCCCAAACTGACAGTCGACGTATCCAGACTAACCGACAGGGTAACCAGCCCCAAACTGACAGTCTATCCTATAAAACATCGACTAACCGACAGGGTAGCCAGCCCCAAACTGACAGTCGACGTATCCAGACTAACCGACAGGGTAACCAGCCCCAAACTGACAGTCTATCCTATAAAACACCGACTAACCAACAGGGTAGCCAGCCCCAAACTGACAGTCGACGTATCCAGACTAACCGACAGGGTAACCAGCCCCAAACTGACAGTCTATCCTATAAAACACCGACTAACCAACAGGGTAACCAGCCCCAAACTGACAGTCGACGTGTCCAAAGAACTAACCGACAGGGTAGCCAGCCCCAAACTGACAGTTCGAATCCTAACGAATCCTTAACTAAAGTCTATGAAGTGACTCTAGATACATCCAAAAGGTTGTTACCACATGTACTCCTTGACTCGCAAATATCCGAGATCCCTCTAACACTTCTAGTAGATTCTGGTTCTGCTATATGCATAATCAAACAATCCTGTATCCAGAATAATCAAAAACTGATTAGGGAATCCATCAAAATCAAGGGCATAGATCCCGGTGATGAACCAACCCCAACAGAGGGTCATTTCCAACTTAAACTTAAAATATCCGAGAACAAAGTTGTATCCTATAAATTTCATGTCCTCAAAGACATTAGCTTACCTTACGACGGTATTTTAGGGACAGACTTCCTTACAGCCTTCGGTTGCAATATCGACTACACGACTGATGTCCTGAAAATAAATAAACTCAGTATCAAGCTACACTTCTTCAATCCCTTTTACGAAATTCCACCTCGCACGGAAACTGTTGTTGAATGTTCAGTACAAAATCCCGAAATAAATGAAGGTGTCATTCTGAACCAACACCTTTCTGATAGATTGTTGATATCCAACTGTATCGTAAAAGTGAAGGAAAATAAACGGGTAAATCTGACTATTGTCAATACTTCCGAATCGCCCGTGAACATCAATTCGAATCTGAATCTTAAGCTTGAACCCTTAGTTTCTTGTGCCATCCCATTAAGGACCGAAGTACGCAATGCATCCAAACGTACCGCTGAGGTTATAAAATCATTAAGAATCGATCATCTTAACCGAGAAGAGTCTGACGCTCTCTTAGAACTTTGTTCTCTATACTCTGATATCTTCCATTTATCCAACGACCAATTATCCTTCACCGATGTCCTTAAACACGAGATCAAAACATCCAATGATATCCCTATCCATACAAAATCGTATCGATTTCCAGAATTTCATAAAAAAGAGGTTGAGACTCAAATTAACAAAATGCTCGATGATAAAATCATCAAACCCTCATCCTCTCCATGGAGTTCTCCCATATGGATAGTTCCTAAAAAACTCGATTCACAAGGTCAACGAAAATGGCGGATAGTCATTGACTATCGAAAATTGAATGATATCACTATTGGGGAAATATATCCTATCCCACAGATATCCGAAATCCTAGACCAATTGGGCAAAAGCAAGTACTTTACAACCTTAGATCTTGCGTCGGGTTTCCACCAGATCCTCATTTCACCCGACGACGCACCCAAAACGGCATTTTCCGTTCCCCAGGGACATTTTCAATTTACAAGGATGCCTTTCGGGTTAAAAAACGCCCCTTCCACCTTCCAAAGGCTTATGAATACCTGCCTTACAGGTCTCCAAGGAACTAGGTGTTTCGTCTATCTTGACGACATAGTAATCTATTCGTTTGACCTCACTTCGCACATGTCCAACTTAAAGGCCGTCTTCGACAGACTTCGCAACTTCCATCTCAAACTACAGCCTGAGAAGTGTGAATTCCTTCGAAAAGAAGTTGCCTATCTAGGCCACATCATCAGTGAAGAAGGTGTCAGAACAAATCCTGATAAGACAAAAGCCGTAACTGAATATCCTGTCCCTAAATCTCCGAAAGACATAAAGTCTTTTCTAGGTCTGGTATCCTATTACAGACGTTTCATTCCTGATTTTGCAAAATTAGCAAAACCTCTTACGACTCTCTTAAAGAAAGATGTTCCTTTCTTATGGCAGAACGAGCAACAACTCGCTTTCGAAACTCTGAAAGGAAAACTCGTATCCGCTCCAGTTCTTGCCTATCCTGATTTTTCGCAACCTTTTAATCTGACGTGTGACGCGTCAAATTATGCCATTTCCGCGATACTATCGCAAGGACCAGTAGGCCAAGATCGTCCAATTGCTTACGCGTCCCGCACGCTAAATAAAGCTGAGTGCAACTATAGCGTGACCGAGAAAGAATGCCTCGCCATTGTCTTCGGAACTAAAATGTTCAGACCTTACCTCTATGGCCATAAAATTGTGATATTGTCAGATCATAGACCATTGCAATGGTTATTCAATTGCAAAGATCCAGGTTCGAGACTTATTAGGTGGCGCCTAAAACTCGAAGAATTCGAGTATAATATCCAACATAAAAAGGGAAAAATCAACACTAACGCTGATGCCCTATCCCGGTTCCCGGTTAATCCTGTCCAACCTGGGGAGCCCACACCATCCAATCCCAACGAAGTCGAATCTCATCGGGCATTAGATGCTGATTTAATGGATTTCTTTAGATCCCCACCTTCGTTTAATCCTGACGAGACTATCATCCAAAACCCTGACTTCATCGATCCTTACGAGGATATCCTCCCCTTACCAAATATCGACTTGCCTGATAACATCCCTGATCCTCTCAGGCAACAAATTGAGAATGAGGTAAATTTCCCTGGCCCTGTCCAGGAACTGCCATCCTTACCTGATCCGGCCCAGGAAATACCATCCTTACCTGACCCAATTCAGGAACTGCCATCCTTACCTACTCCTCAACCTCAGTTTGATCCAACACCATCCACGAGTGCAAATCCAGATGCACCAATCGATGATTATCCCACCTTTCTGAAAACAATATCAGAAAAAACATTTAATACCGAAATTATAGAACATAATGAGAGTCTTTTGAAGTGTCCCGCTAAAATTATACTAGTTCCTACCTCTATTGATTTAGATGAATCCAATCCTTATATCCAGGAAATCCTGAGCGATCCTGAAGTCTATGCAAAAATACGCGACACTGAAAAAGAACTCTTCCTATTTGAAAAACTTGTAACAGGTAATAAAATATATTACATACTATACCTTAGAGTCCATCATTTCGATCAAGCAAAGTATCCCGAAATCTTTGAAACCCTAAAAATGATAAGAAACGAATTAGTATCTATCGGGGACATAACCGAAATCGGTATACCCGATTTGAAGAACCCTTTCGAGAAACATTCCTTTATAAAGATATATAACATCCTAACTTATCTTTTCCACGACACTCGAATTAAAATTAATGTTTATCATAATAATATCATATACCCTGTTCCATCTGAAATTAAAAAGATATTACATGATAATCATGATATCCCTATAGCGGGCCATCTAGGATCTGCCCGCATGTTTAACAGACTCAAACAAACGTATTACTGGAAAGGAATGCGCAATGATATAGAATCGTATGTTAAGCAATGTAAAGCCTGCCAAGAAAATAAAGCGCTTAGGAAAGTCAATCGAGCACCCATGCAGATCACCAGCACTTCTTCTGAACCAGGTCAACGTATCTCTATCGATGTCGTTGGTCCACTCCCAGAAGCGGGTCCTGCAAAATTAAAATTCATATTAACTTTCCAAGATGACCTCACTAAATTCTCGTCAGCATACCCTATACGCAGTACAACTGCGGAGGAAACTTGTGAATGCCTCCTCCATTATATATCAATATTTGGAATCCCTAAAATAATTCTCACAGATCAAGGTACTAATTTCACATCAGATCTGTTCAAAAAGACATGCTCTTTCCTCAAAATTAAAAATCTCTGGTCTTCTCCTTACCATCCACAAACCCAGGGAGCCCTAGAAAGAAGCCATTCTACTCTTAAAGAGTATCTCAAATCCTACATAAATGCGGAACAGACTAACTGGCCGCGCTATGTGTATACAGCCATGCTAGCGTATAATACTTCCGTGCATACAACAACGCATTATACGCCTTACGAATTAATGTTTGGTAATAAACCATTCATACCAAACTCCATCTATGATGATTCTTTAGGGACCACGTACCCCGACTACGTTCAGATGCTTCAAAACCGACTGAAGTATTCGCGAGAGAAAGCCATGGAACTTATTAGGAAATCCAAAGAATCATCAAAAACGTATTATGACTCCCACACACGACCTATGTCGTACAAGGTTGGTGACTACGTCTATCTTAAAAATCATCTCAGACTACGCAAGGCCCTCTCTCCCATCTGGAAAGGTCCCTTTAAAGTAGTAAAGATAAACGGTAACAACACACTTACCTTGTTGATTAACCGACGACATATAACTCATCATTATGACCAGGTAAAACCTGCTGAAGTCAGGAACCTGTGACAGAAATATAGTTAGTAGGTAGATATAGATCTAGATATACTTTTACTTATACACATATTATTAAATATTAGTTATAGGTACTTACATTTCATTTTTATTACTTTTATTCAATCTATTTTAGTTATGCACATTTTTATTGTTAATTTACAGGGCTTTAGCACGAGGGCAATTCAGTACGGAATACCTTCAACCCATAACATCAAGCCCAGGCCTGTATTTTGACTACTTAGGTACCCTAAAAGCTAGTAACGGCTATCTCAAAATTTTGATACCATTGGATATCTCACATTTTGACCCTCACATACAAAATATCGAAACAGCACTCGAAACCACCAGGTACTTGTGTAACCAAACTCAAATAATCGAAATAGATTCCTTATGTCATAATAGGTTACAACCTCTGATAGCACGATACCACGATTTAAGTAACGAATTCAATTCTATTTCACACTTGATAGATAGCCGTACCAGACGTGCCTGGATAGGGGGTATAGGATCTGTATTAAAACAAATTTTCGGTACTTTGGATGAAAATGACGCCCTAAAATATAATGATGCAATAGAATCCTTACAAAATAACGAAAAACGTCTAACTGCATTAATGCAGGAAAACATTTTAGTAACTACTTCAATCATAAGTTTTTATAATAAAACTTTGAGCAAAGTTAAGGATAACGAAATCAATTTAAATGAAGCTATTGACCATCTCTTGTTTAACTTAAAGACAACATCGCAATTATATCGAGAGCTGGCCAATAACTACAGACATTTATCCAGAGATTTACAATTACCTACTGTTTTAGATTTAAATAATATTCATTACATTTTAAGTATCTCTAAATTAGTTTGTTATTATGTAGATCATAAGATAGTGTTTGTTTTACAGGTTCCATTAGTTAGTGTTGAGGAATATACATTGTTCCATACTATTGCTCTACCTACACCCTACAGTTCTTTAGAACCGAATAAATTCAGTTTAATTATACCTAATAGTAAGTACATCGCAATGACCAAGGACAAATCAAAATATTGTTACTTCGACGACTTGAGTGATTGTAAGAGTGTAAGCCCAGGTACCCTTATCTGTGACGTCACGAATGTTTATACAACAGACGCGTTACCTACCTGCGAGAGTGAACTTTTGTCTAAAGTGATTAGAAACATACCTACACAGTGCGATACTAAATTTATGTACGGAAAATTAGACATTTGGAAACCTTTAATTAATAATAAATGGATCTATGTTCAGTCGGAACCTAATAAAATTTACATACAATGTACTAAGTCTAAATTATATGAAACTACTATTTTAGCTACTGGAATTATAACCATACCTCATGAGTGTGTTGGACGTTGTAGAAGTACCACACTTATACCTAAATATACTTTTAATATTACGTCACCTGTCAACCATGTACCAAACTTCAATCTAATTAATGACTCTTGTTGCAACATTGTAAAATTTAATGACCTTATCGAAGATAATGTGTCTCCTATTCACTTACAAAATATTGATTTGGATGAACTTAAAACAAATAAAATTGCACTAAGCTCGTTGCTAAATAACGTAAAAGAAATCGATTACAGTCCTCACATTGTAAGATATGGGACACATTACTCTACTCTAATTATCGTCATTTTATGTGTAATCTTATTGTATTTGTTTTATGTAATGTTTAAAAATTTTTGTAAACCCAATGACAACCGAATCCTTAAATTGAACTTTAAATCCAATTCACCCTTTCAATCGACTCCTAAAAATACTGACTGTACGGACACACAGCATTCAGATCTTGAATTGAGCCCCATTGCTACAATTAGAACCCAAATTTAATTTTGGAACTTAGGTAACAAAACTACCCCTAAGTATCCTCTTAACGGGGAGGTGTTATACCTATACTCTGTTTATAGAAACGATGACATCTTGCTGATGTAAGCACTCTCCTCTGTCCTAAACAACTAACTATCCCTCATAACTTCAGTCTTGACTTTTACTTCTTCGCGAGCGGTTGTCTCTGGGTCATAACTTTTTGTCAAACCTATGTCCATATCCAAATAAATAGGTTTTAGTAATAAAGTCTTTTTTTTAAAAAGACCCTGAGCAATTCGCCTATAACAGTTCGTACGATTTTCGTAGGAACATTTTAATGTCCCATCACATCAGATATACAGCCCGCAAGAACCAATCTTTTTTCCTCCTTGAAGGTTGATGTACCGGAACATTATGCATATCTCCATATATCATAAGCCTGTGCATAGTACAATACAAATCTGTGGATCCCAGCGCCCCAGTCATATTTCTTCATTCGTCTTCATTGTGTCACTAGTTCTTTTGAACCAGTTTGGTGAAAGTATTTTCAGTGCGCCTTAGGTTTTAAGATGTGGTTATCTTCACAGCCCTGTCAAAGTCAAAGTCAGTAGGACCACTGGGATCACAATAAGAATAGTAATTTTACTCCTGTTCTAGCGCGACCAATACCGTGAAGAATCAGGGCAACAAACACGGTTTGGAGCCTAGCATTCTTTAGGTGATCCATCTTAAAACTAAAAATTTACCTACTTACTTGTCTTTGTGTTTTTCCGGTTTTATATAAATAAATAATGCTGGACGTTTCACACAGCATCATCTAGCCCCAAACTAAGCAAAGCTTGTACTATGGGAACCTGATACCTAACTGATATACTACTTATATACTTGTTTGTAAATACATACATATTATGCATAGAAACATCCAGACCCGAGATAAATATTTGCAGATCATACAAACATTTATGCCGCCGCGGGGATCGAACCCGCAACCTTCTGCGTCCCAAGCGGGCTTTCACCCACCGCGCCACAGAGGTCGTCATTTGTTATGTGTTTCTTTTGTGTACAATAAAGTGTTTTTCTATTCTATTCTAAAAAGTCAAGCTCCAGGGGAGCCAGCCTGACCAAATCTAAATTCATTGGTCAACTGAAACGAAATCAAAGTTCACGAGAGCTTGGAAATAGAAGGGCAGTTTAGCCTCAAATTGGAAGTCACAATAGTTAGTGATTACACAATGGATCCCAATTAATTCGGGGTATCATTCGAATTGATTTGTTTCTGCGACCCGTCTGAGGTTGAAATAGGGCGTGTGCAGAATGTTACTGCTGTTATTTACTGGCTTTTGAAGATCGTCAAACCTTGGGGTCTTGGCATACTATAAGTTCTCTTTATTTAGAGTTTTGGACATTGTCAGCATTAAAACACCACAAACTTATCTGAACTGATGAGGGGGGCGCTGTTATTGCATTTGGCAGAAGAATAAATTTAAAGAAAAATTCGTTAGTTCCTTTTTTGGCTACCGGTTCAGATAAAGTGGCACTCTACCTCCTTAGGTATTTTCAAAAGATCTTGCTGATCTGTGAATATTTCTTTCGTGGCTTGGGGAAACAGTCAGAATACAGATACATACAGTCACACAGGTATGAAATACATTCTCTTATATCAAAGGCATTCAAAGTATTTAGAAGATGTCTCAGGGGGGGGGGGGGGGTCAGAGAAACGTGTATTTGGACGTCTTACAGGTGAAGTTTTGATTCAAAATCAAAATCAAAATCAAAAATCATTTATTCAGTAGGACCACAGGGATCACTTAGAATAGTCTTAAAACTAATTTTACTCCTGTTCTTTCGCGACCAATACCGTGAAGAATCAGGGCAACAAACACGGTCTGGGGCCTATCATTTTTTTAGGTGATCCATGGATCCATTGAGTTGGAGCAAGTCCCAAGCTTTTTTGTCATCCAAATAATCAGATATCTTATAATAGGCTTTTTTACAGAGATGATGTTTAATTGTATTTTTAAATTTAGTGATTGATAAATTTTGCAATTCGCTTGGGACTTTGTTATAGAAGCTTACACATTGCCCTTTAAATGATTTCATAATTTTATCTAATCTAGTAGTGGGAACAGCGAGTTTATCCTTATTTCTAGTGTTTACATCATGATTATCGCTTTTTTTCTTAAATGATTCAATATTTTTACGAACATACATCAGATTTTCATATATGTACTGACAGGGTACTGTCAGTATGAATATATCTTTAAATTTATTTCTAAGCGAATCTCTGGGGCCCATTATTGTAAATTGCTCGAACAGCCCTCTTCTGCAACACAAACACGGTGTTAATGTCTGCAGCAGTCCCCCACAATAAAATGCCGTAAGACATAATGCTGTGAAAGTAGCTGAAATAGACTAATCTGGCAGTATCTACGTCCGTGTATTGACGTATCTTTTTAACTGCGTATGCTGCAGAAGCAAGTCTCTTCGACAATCCATCTATGTGTGGGCCCCATTGTAGCTTACTATCTAAGGTTAAGCCTAAAAATGTAGTGGTGTCCACAAGATCTATCTGTTCATTTTTTATTATTACATTGGTTTTTATTGGTTTTACATTTGGTAGTATGAAGCGAATACATTTAGTTTTCTTCTCGTTTAATAATAAATTATTAACATTGAACCAATTTACAACCTTAGAGATTGCATTGTTCACTTCGTCAAAGTTAACCTGTTTACGTTTCAACTTAAATATAAGTGAAGTGTCATCTGCAAACAGGACAATCTCGTTGGATACAGGTTGCAAGCATTATTAAAAAAAAGCATTGCGAGGCAACCAGTTACTATTTTTTATTGTTCAACAAATATATCGATTCCGCTGTTGGAGCATTATCGTCAAAGACTGTGTGTCTCCAGCTTTATCTCCGATATACAGAGGATCTAGTTAAACAATACATTATAATTGTTTATAGCCAGTGGTAACAGGAGAAACTAACAAATCGGTTTCCAGGAGAAATCACTGAACTTCACTACGAGTATAAATGCGACAGTTTGGATGTATGGATGTTTGTTGCTCTTTAACGAAACAGCTGAAAAGATTTAAATGAAATTTGTTTTTATCCTACAAAAAGAAACACCTATTTAGAGGACAGATTTGTTTGTTTGTTTGAATTGAATAGGCTCCGAAACTACTTTATCGATTTGAAAAATTATTTCACCATAAGAAGCCTACATTATCCCTGCTATAGGTATCTATACTAATATTATAAAGAGGAAAGATATGTTTGTTGTTTGTTGTATGTATGTTTGTTTGTTTGAAATGAATAGGCTCTGAAACTACTGGACCGATTTGAAAAATTCTTTCACCATTAGAATCCTACATTAACCCTGATGAACATAGGCTATATTTTATCCCGGGAAAGTGAAGTTTTCCTGAGGGACCGCGGGTAACACCGCGACGGACAGCTAGTATAAAATAAATTGATGCCAAAATATATACCTAAGTGCTCCAAGGCTTTCTTGTAAAGAGAAATCGTCAATTGCTCTAAATTATACTAAAAGTTCTCATAACTCCTATAAAAAGATGCAGAACACGGCAATAATTCAAACTAATAAAATTAATAAACTAGTTGAACTTTGAGCCAACTGGCACTGAACCTCTCGTATTAAATCACCCCCAGCTTGCCAGTAAAATGTTGATTTTATGAACTACGACAAACACTATCGTCGAGTCAATGATTAATTCAGATTAATTGCGCTTATTAAAACTAGATGGCGACACAATGTAATTTAAATATAACGGTATCGATGGGCTTCGCGTTTTCTTAAATCACTGTTTTATAATATTTACAGAAAACTCATAGGTCAGCGCTGTGCTCAAGGTTTTGCTCAAGATGGACAACCGCAAAGCCACCCTCGGCTGAATCAATTCACTCAACTTCAGAGTTTTGTCTCATCAACAGCAAGATCTAGCCCGCTGGGCATATGCCTCCCTTTGCTTGTGCCATCCAACACGATCTTGCGGCCATCCCATCTATCTATAGCCCATCTATCTAGAGTTTTTTTGTCTAACATTATTTTAAACCTTATAAAATAAAGAGTAGGTAAATTTACAATTTAGAATTCACAGTTCTGTCGCTAAAACATAAAGTTAGTTTTTACGAGTCCTTACCGGCTGTAAAACTGAGCGCATGCGATAGTTGACTCGACTCGCAAATTATGGAAAATATGGAAATTGACCATTCATAAAACAAGTTGTTAAATTTTACAACTGCACTCAGCTGTTTCTAAAAGGTGTCCTACGTGGCCGTTGATATGCGGTCGTCTTGCAAACTACGAAGTAAATCCTACTTCGTAGTCTATCACCAGTATTCACAAACATTAATTTGACGTTTCACAGTGCGCGCGGTCGCACAGGGTCCCAAAATCAGTAGGTTTTTAGGACCCTGTGCGTCCGCGCGCACTGTGAGACCTCATAGTAGGTAATGTTTGTGAATACCGGTGTTAGTCTTAGATATCGGCAACTTTTGTTTATAAGTATAGACCTCGATGCAGAAAAATATCCTTCTACAGATGTCTGTCGAAGGATATTTTTTCTGCATCGAGGTCTTCAATAGATGGATGATAGATAGAAATCCCCTGACGTGAACGATGATCTGTTTTTACGTACTGACATATCGTGTAAATGGTTCTTTAACCTGATCGCACATTGTCTGTGCCGGAGGCGCCGCAGTCATTTTTCTGCACAAACATGCTGATGACGTCAGAAAATGTGGCTCGCTTATGACGTCAGCAGCATTTTCGGTGCGTTCAGCTCGGCTGGACTGTGTGACCCTTAAATTATTGGTCGGGAAAAACAGGAGTTAGTTTACCTAGTTTATAAAATTGATGACTATTTTAGCGGTTTAAGCGTGAGTGATTTCTAGGTACTACTAACAGCGGTCCTAATAGTTTTTGACTTACTTCTGTAAAATGTTGACGGCCGTTGACAAATTTCTCGCCTAGGAGACCAAGACTCATGTTTATCGCAATTTCATAGTCCAGTATAAATTTCACAGTTTTCGCGTTTAGAATAGAACATACTTAACATAACATATTCCTTAAAAACATAGATTCTTATAAATATTTACTCGTTTTTAAGTTTTTATGTAAAACAAAGTTATCCTATATGGGTTTCGTTTTTTCTTTTTAAGGTACGGAAGCCTAAAAAGTGAACTCTTTGTCACATTCACTTTCGAGAGAAGTGAAAACATGAAAAATTAGTTTATTTTTTTAATCGTCGGGAAATCTAAAAATATCGAAAGATAATGACTTCACCCGTTTAGTAATAAAATGAGCTTTTAGAAATGTAAAATATTGCTGTAAAAGTTTACCGAGTACAGAACTAGATGGCGCTACTGGTTGGTGTCGATGAGCTCGTAACTCACACGTGACCTTTTCGAGGCGAATCTAAGAATTTATTCTTATCTCATAACTACTCCATTACTTCAATTATTTAATTTTTTCTTGAAAACCAACGTCAGTGACCTTAAAGTTGAAAGATATCAATGACTTTATAATACGCGAATACGCGACCTGAATTCTATTTATCGATAGATTCCGAAAAAACATGGCTGAGTTCATAGAACCGCTGGCCCTCATCAATTTGTAAAACCTCATGCGTGTACAAAACTCTTTATATTGGAATTTGGTTACCTTTGTAAAAAACACGCTTTTTGTAGTGGCATTCCAAAGGCACTTTGCTGGATTTATTGCGGCACATTTGTGACTATTCGTCTTATTTTCGACCTCAGGGCAGGTCGCCGCACGTATGTCATGTGCCTATAATTTGCTGGAATAGACGCGTCGCCTTAGGGCTCAGTCTGAGTATTTGTTGCCAAAAGAAAATAACTTTAGTTTTAGAATTTAGAATTAAATGTTAAATATCAATGATTTAAATATTTTAAAAAGATCCCACGAAATACCAAAATGCATTCAGGATCCTTTGTATTTTCTAAGGGGGTTAAATTTTGAAACATGCCCCCATTACAAAAACCAACGCTGTCTCCCTCCCTAACTAGGGAGTTTACAAGAATTCAAAAAGGGGGAAAAGATCCAAAATTTCTATGGATCTAGAAATAGTAGACGAAATCAGAAAGGGGCGAGCGGCGAACAGACCAAGCTGAGACTGGACCTTTTTGGCACCACGCTGGAGGGAGTACGGTTCCTACTCACCTTTATTATGTTACTTTTAATTTGTCGTACTAGGTAGGTGCCTATTTGCCTATAATGTCTATCGTATCTACTTAGTAGGTTGGGCAAGAAGATACCTACCTTGATACCGATTTGGATGAAACTTGGTATAGGCATAGATAGTGACCTGGAATAGCATAGGTATAGGCTATTCAAAATGTTGGTACCACGCAGGCGAAGCCGCGCGCAGAAGCTGGATCTATTCTTTTTAGCAAAAGGAAGCATTTCTGTACGTAATTTTGTTTTAAAACATTATTCAAATCATCCATTGACTTAAAATTGTAGTCTAGAAACAAGAAAAGGTATCCCAACTAAGTTATTACAACATTAAATAATTGAAAGCCTGTTGAAGAATTCTTATTGATAGTTGACGAAAATCTTTCTATTACGATTTGCTAAAAAGGATTTACATTCCAAATTCAGACTTATGTATTATTTCATTGCTCTCGGAGCCAATTAGTTTCCACTTTTTGTCTTAGCGATAGAAGAAGTGTAATTTATTATTTCTTCTGTTCTCAGAATAATATTTGATATGTTTTTGGCTGATATTATTTTCATTAGCCTTTTATTACAACTGAAAATAAAATGGGGTTACGCAGGGTCACGACTGTGTCTTTAACTCTTTACTCGCAGTGTACCAAACATTAAAATCGACTATATTTTTAAGATCCTTTATGTTCACCGGCACTACCTAAAAGTAAGTAAAGTAGGCACTGAAGTTGATTATTATGAGCGAGGTGTCAACTGATATCATAATTACACATATATCAGAGCACACATTAGGTACATGACAGGTTTCATTTTGTTTTTGTCTTATTCTTTTTATTATTATTTTTTTGCTTCTCATTTTGTATTTTGTGTGCTTAAGTGGCAAATAAATAAATGTCTATGTCTATATCTAATTTTTGTACCGTGAACTGGGCCATCATTTCTAGTACCTTTATGAAGACCATGCCCAGTATAATAATACATATTTGAACTGCGAACCCGCAACCTTCTGCGTCGCAAGCGGACCTTCGTCCACTGAGCTAAATATCAATGTAAGAGTATAAAAGTAGAGTTCTTATCATTGAATAAAACGTATTTCTCCCTAGTGATAGGAAAATATCCATTAACGCGAGCGATAGCTAGCTTTCAATAAATATTTAATGCACAGTTCTCGCTCAAGTATAAAATATAAAGATTATGACAATCGGAAATAAAACTTGAAACTGCTTGAAAATGATCGTACATATTGAAGTTTTATAGCAGATTTTAAACAATGGCATTAAACTAGAAATTGAGGATTCTTAAGACGAATTCGAATATCATAAAATTTTCGAGGCATCATCGTAAAAACGATCTATACACCCCTATTTTTAAATTACTTTTAAATTATTGGTTAAAATTCAAAAAGAGAGAAAAAAAAATTATAACCTCAAAAGGAGACGAGAAGAGAGACATGGATTTATGATAGCTACTGCGGTTTTACTGACTGAGTTCAAAAAAAAGTTCTAACCATACCATTATCATTTTCTGCATCTGCTGCAACTGTCCTTAATCCTTGTCCTTTGTCCTTGTCTTGTTGTCTATTTATTTAAAAAAAAATGGTAGTCATAAAATAGCGGTGTATAGTATACAGGGTGTAAAAAGACTGCTACCGAAAACTGAGGATTTGCAATCAGACCATGATTCTAAACATATTAAGCGAAAAAAAACGCAAAAATTTTTTTTGACTTAGCTTAGTCATTTTATGTTATTTTCGGTTATTCACTACTATTACAACATAATAAGACCATACCTACCTAATAATTTCATTTATAAAAGAAAAAAACATTTAAAACCCAAAATCCAGCAATCTACGTAAAAAAAACGCGCCCAAAACATACGCAAACAGTACTTTTCAAATGCTGTTTTCTCCGGTTAAAATGCATATTTCGAAAAATCCTTTTGGATTTGGTTGTGTGTTGGGATGCTGTACCTAGCCCTTTCGGCTTCGGTAGACGTATTTTTACACCCTGTATAGCTAAACTGATCCAGATCACTGCATATTTACATGAAAAACATTGTAGTATCATCGCGTACCTATAAGCCTAGGTTGGAGCCTAGGTTCTATGAATCGGCCGAGCATTTTTTTTGCGAGTATAACCAAAGCAATGGGTTACCAGTATAAATGTATTACTGGAAAAGCTTCGATTTAATCCACTGTATAGGCCTACGCCGCTGAGGCGACTTCATATTAGAGTAGAATAGTTAGGTATATAAACAGTAGTGCGATTCACACACACGCACACACACACAGAAACACTCATTCATAACTTCAAAATGGTCCATATGGCGCACTTAGGTCTACTTTTGTAAGCTTTCCTCTGTGATAACTAGACTCTTAAGAGACTAGGAGGAACATGAAAGCCTACTAACTAAACCTACACTACACACACACACACACACACACACACACACGCACACACACACACCTCTCTGTTGCTCAATCATACACAAGCCTGGTTGATATTATTAGGATATATATATATTTTGTCTTATTTCTTATCTACACAATATCTCATTTAATGGGTAGGTATAATCATACCTACCTATCATATCATTGCTGTTTGATGTTATTTGTTCAATGTTTATTGTAAACCTGCGTCTCACTTCATACACGTTCGTTCGACGACCACCTTAGCTCCAACACTGGACTGGACTGAAAACCAGCACTACGTACCATGTGCGTAGATTAGCGCTGAGTCCAGCCCAATTGCCGAATATTTTTATGTCTGCTTTTGTTAATTTTTTTTGTATGTGTGCTTTCTTTTTTCGTGCAATAAATGTATTTGTATTTGTAGTGTAGAAAATAAGTATTAGTGATAGTTTAAGTTTAAGTAAATGGTATAGGTAAAACGTAGAATAAAGGCTTTTTTATTTTATTTATTTTTATTTATAGGGTTGCCAGTTTCAAAAAAATACTGACTGTGACTATTAATGAAACATCGGAATATTATGGGCCCTCTTGGCCGATGATAGACGAATGCGTGAGTGAGACGAGGGCCTCATTGCCTGTATTCGCCAGTCATCGTCTTTCCAAATAATAGTTCGGTGAATAGTTCGGCGAATGTGTAGAGTGGCTGTTAGGTGTAAGGTTAAACCAATTATAATGCCTTTTAGAGAAAGTGGCGTAAAATTTTTTTGAGTTCATGTCAGAGTATGAGAAATTATACAACATCGTGAGAAAACCGTTATATTGAAGAACGACATACTAAAAAGTTCAAAAAAATACAGAAAAAGGAGATTTACTCAATTTCTTTCACCACACTGAAAATCACGAAAGTTCGTGAATCTAATATAGGTATGATTTATTTTAGTTGACAACCCTTTGGAAGGATCACAATTTGTATGACTCCTAGGTGCAGGTAGGATTATACTTCTTTTTTCTATGTATTGCTTTTTCTAGTTGATCTTCAACTGAATTATTTACTACTAGCTGTCCGTCGCGGTGTTACCCGCGGTCCCTCGGGAAAACTTCACTATCTCGGGACAAATTTGGCGTGCATCAGGAATAATATGGGATTCTAATGGTGAAAGAATTTTTCAAATCGGTCCAGTAGTTTCGGAGCCTATTCAATTCAAACAAACAAACAAATCTTTATAATTATGTAGGTAACAAGGTTAGGATATTTTATAATAGTCTTTACAGGGTCTTTCATTTTAAAGTATACAAACTGACAAGGCCTCCTTTTTAGGTTGTCCGTAAGTATCAATTTTTTTTTTTTTTTATTATGTAGATCAGCATTTGACCTCACTCTGCCTGATGTTAAGCAGTAGTGAGGTCTAAATTCCAAGACGATTAAAGTTTTCACTTCAAAATTTGTCTTTTATTGATTTTTAGTACAGGATATTATACTTTTTCTTTGTAAATATATACATGTTATACATAGAAACACCAAGACCCAAGATAAATATTTGCAGATCATACAAACATTTATCCCGTGGCGGGGATCGAACCCGCAAACTTCTGCGTCCCAAGCGGGCTTTCACCCACTGTGCCACAGAGGTCGTATTGCGAGAATTAGGTATACATTCTTACGCATGTAATCTACCTTTAAAGTAGGTATTTTAAGTAATAACGAGTAAAAGAAAAAGATAAAAAAACCGGACGTGAATATTCCTCAAACCTATAAAATTTCAATCGCCGCAGTTATTGTATATTTTCATCGAAATAAAAAAATATCGCTTCATTTCCTTTTTTCAATTTAGCTTACTTGGCCAAGAAAACAAAAAAAAACATTAACCATTTCATCTACCAGTCGATAAATATTTATCACTCATTAGTCGGAGTAATCAGCCAAAGGGGCCAAAGGGGGTTGAAACCCCCATCACCCCCAAAGTCGGGTGAAAAATAAAGTCGGGTAACAGATTGTGGTGTAAAGTGTATTTATATCGGGCTTTTTAATGCACGGCCTTAAATCGGATTAAAGCCACGTTGCAACTAGCGTGGCTCTGCACTTTTGAAGTTATTTCAGTATGATGAGAATTTTAAGAGGCCGTAAAAAGACTTATTTCGTTGACACATGTTATGTTTTTGCACTTTATAGGTTCGATTGACAAGCTTCTCTAAAGATATTCCTTTGCAATCTGAGAATATTGCATAGTGTTTTTTATATTTTTAAATAGAAAACTTAACAGATTTAAAACCTTCGAATAGAATTGGCAGGCGAGCTCCACCGTAGAACTCATTCTTGCCTGTCGAGATCAAGAGTCAACCCATTCATCATATTATAAAAACCACAACTGTTCGCACCGTACATGGAGTCATTTTTCTATACAAAAAATGCGGCTAGCTTCTGACGTCAGCAGCATTTTCTCTATTAAATTGTCAGTTCGCCGCGTTCAGCTCGGCTGGACTGTGCGACCACCCTAAAATGAATGTTCTGTTTTTGACTTTTTAAAGCGGTCGGAAACATTAAAATTTGCTATCGACAAACGTAATTCCATAGCCCGAATATTTGTACAAATAAAGCAATTAACACCAAAGCTCTAGTCTAGCCCGAGTTGGTTTGGTCTGAGCTTAAATGACCTCGTCTTTGATGGGTCCGCAAGGAACAGCGGGAGTTAAGATTTATAATTGAAAATTTTTTTAATCAACCTATTTCGTCCCACTGCTGGGCAAAGGTCTCCCCCAAATCCCTCCAACCATCTCTCTCTTTCGAGATCTCCCACCATTCTCTCTCGAAGGAGTCGAGATCGTCCCGCCAACGCTTCCTCGGCCGACCGCGACCCCGTGTCCCGTCGGGCTGCCAAGATGTTATGGCTTTCGCCCACTTATCAGGGTTCATTCGGCTGACGTGACCCGCCCAGTCCCACTTGAGTCGTGCTGCTTTCCTGCCGACGTCTGCAATGCCTGTGACTGAACGCAGTATGCTGTTTCGCACTCGGTCGGTGCGTTTGAATCCGAGGATACTGCGTTCCATTGCTCTTTGGCAAATCTTGAGCTTGGACTTTTGTAGTTCAGTCAACGACCACGTCTGAGCACCGTAGGTTAGGACGGGCAGGATACACATGTCGACGAGTTTGCGCTTGAAGTTCAGAGGAAGGTCTCCCTTCATGTGCGCCTTCATGGACCAGTAGCTCTTCCAGGCGTTCTCGATTCGGCGACCGATTTCTTTGTCCTGCCTGTTTTCGAAGCTCGCTAACTGGCCCAAGTAAATGTACTCATCGACATATTGTATTACCTGTCCATCTACCTCGACCCTACGTTTCGTGCTATTGGTCATTAACTGAGTCTTTGATCGGTTCATTAAAAGTCCAACCTCAAGACTTGCCGTGCTTAGTTCTTGAAGCATACCCTGTAGGTCGTGAGCTGTTGTGGCAAAGAGGACAATATCGTCTGCAAAGCGCAGGTTAGTTAGGCGCTTACCTTCGACGTCAATGCCCTTATTACCCCATGCAACAGTCAACGTTTTAAATACCTCTTGGAGGGCTGCTGTGAACAGTAAGGGTGACAAGGGGTCTCCCTGCTTAACTCCTTTTTCAATAGTAAATGTTGGTCCTGTGATATTTAATTTGATGTTTGCTGTGCTGTTGGTATATATAATTTTGAGAAGGTCTATGTACGTCTGATCTATGTGTTGGTTTTCGAGAGCTTTAAATATTGCAAAGTGCTTGACGCTATCGAAAGCCTTAGTATAGTCTACGAAAGCTATATACAACGGCTTTCGAAACTCTGAATATTTTTCAATGATTTGATTGAGCGTGTGTAAATGATCTGATGTTGAGAAGCAGGGGCGGAAGCCAGCTTGTTCCGGAGGTTGGTGTGAGTCTAGGGTTTTAGCAATGCGGTTTTGCACAGTTTTGATGAGGATTTTATACAAATGTGACACCAGGCTGATAGGTCTATAGTTGCCGACGTTGGTCTTATCTCCTTTTTTGTGGAGAAGCACTATGTTGGAGTGGCACATTTGTTTTGGAATCTGCCCTGAGTCTAATATGGAGTTGAATAAATTGGTGAGATGTGGAAGTAGTGATGGTGCGCCTACTTTTAATGCTTCCGTAGTTATGCCGTCTTTGCCGGGACTCCTATCGTACTTCATGGTTTTCAAAGCATCGTGAACCTCTTTTCCAGTGAAGAACGGTATAGTATCGGAGCGACTGTAATTTACTTCTTCATTGCTTCTGGATGCATCAGAATATAAGGTCTTATAATAATCTGTGCAGGTGCCTAGGACTCTATCGCGGCTGTTATGTTTGATGCCATTTACATCTTGGAGGCTGTTAATCCAGTGTTTTCCTTTGGTGAATCCTTGTTTGGCTGATCGCAATGAAGTATGTTTTTCTATAGCTATTTGAATTAAATGTGAGTTGAATGTTCTTATGTCCTTTCTAATACTGCGCTTTACGTGTTTATCTAAGCTTCTATATTCTGGTGTGAAAATTTCAAGTTTTTCCCTATCTGATATTAATTTTTTTGTTACTTCTGAGAGTTTAGCTTTGTCTGTTTTTATGCCTTTTAACTTTTTAGTGCTGTGCTCTATAGATTTGACTATTGTTTTATATTGTGCTTCGACATCAACTATTTCATTTATTTTTAAATTTGAAAATTGGTTTTTAAGCTCCAAGTTGTAGCATTCAGAGTTCTTAAGCAGAGTTAATTTTGAATGGCGAGGTAATTTATTGCCGTAATGTTTAAACCGGTGAATTTTAAAATTAAATCTGATTTTTGCACGAACTGGCCTGTGGTCTGAGCTAAATTTTATTTTATTAATGACACTTACGTCTTTTACTATTTGTTGGTCAGAACTGAGAATAAAATCTATTTCATTTCGAGTGACACCATTAGGCATAGCCCAAGTCCACCTTCTGAGTGGTTTTTTACTATTGAAAATTTAAAAGCGATTTTTATTCTCTCCATAATAAAATAACAAGTTGTATTTAGAAAGTTTTTATATTTTCAAGTCATCTCCTGCTGTGCTGGATGAATGCAGATGGATTTACAAAACTTGTTCTACCTCATACTTTATAGAAGTAGACCATAGGAAAATGGTTATTAAAAAAAATGTAAAAGAAATTAAGAAATACGTAAGAAAGGATTTTTTTATGGAAGAGGGGGCAAACGAGCAAGTGGCACACCTGATGGTAAGTGGAATGAGGTGCATTTACACGATGCGATTTCAATCCATATGATATCGTATCGCACGGCAATTTTTCAATGCGATTTGTCATTGTTAGCGTGAAGCTCGTCGACAATGTAAATGGGCGGGGTTTAGCAAATCGTACGAAAAATCACATCGTGTAAATGCACCTACGGCTGATAGAGGTTAATAGAAAAATAATTTCTATGAGAATGGTAAATTCTATATTCATTTATTAAATAATATTATTCGCCTTTGATGTCGCTATCACAGAAGAAAAGTAAATGTTATCACTATCAGGGGTTGAATTAAATCTGATACTATGATCACGAGACAAAGACCCCTTCTGTGATATTGAAATGAGTTGTAAGTGTTGTAAAATTACGGTAAATAAAACACAAAAACCCCGTTATAAAATTTATAATCACTTTGAAAGTCATGCAATTTCGATAAGAAATTTTAATTGTACTAAGCGCTTAAATAAGTTTAAAGAACCCAACTGGCTTTAATATTTTTAAAAATGATCGCGTGACGCAATGGATTATGTTAATAGTTCCAACACTCGACACGTCAACACTCCACTGAGTGGAATAATGCACTGAGCTATTTGTAGGAGAAATTATTCATTTTATGCGGTTAAATAAATGGTGGCCCAGATCTGGGTACAGGAATGTAGGACGTCCGGCGGCCAGATGGGCAGACGATATTGTACACGTCGCGGGCCGTCACTGGGTCCGATTAGCGCAGGATCGTGGTGGATGGCACAAACTTAGGGAGGCCAGCAGTGGGTGAAGTCAGGCTGTGGATGATGATGATGATGAAATAAACTGACTAGGAAACCCGCGAGGGTTATGATTTCAGCGATCGGTAAGAAATTTCTTACAAGTCTGTGGCCAACTCTGGTGTCTGAGTTTGTAGGCCGCCTTTAGGCTTCCGTCATGGCTTAACGACTTAATAGCCGGGACCGACAATTTAAGGTGCCCTCTGAAGCACGTGACAGTGAAACCGTAGTGTCCAAACTTATCTAAGTTTCATTTTGGATTTTCAGTTTCAAGTTTAAAATGCTAGTATTTTATTTTATTTATTTCATACATAAATAATTTACAACGGACCCCGCACTAGGCCAAGCCTGTATCGCGGTAGACCGAGTAAAAAGATTTTTATAAAAATACACGGTATTAACAAATATAATAAAAATTATTTAGACTATTGCTATAAATAAATATCTTAGATATACAACTATGTATAATGTTCACATAAATAATAGAATAATTACCTACTTATTAACTAAACCTACACTAGAGGGACTTTGCTTTCGCGCTGCCTCCCTAAAGCGACGGTACACGATGCCCGTTGGCCAGAAATCTGGATCCAGGAACACATCCTTATGTTTCGCCGGGATCTGGAGTGCGAACGACTTGAAGTTAGTAGTCCTACTGGACTCCAGTTGCCGGAGAGACATCTCGAGTGACCCCTTAATCCGGCCCACGCACCTTTCCTTCACGTAGAGTATGATATCGTCTTCTGATACGTTCTTGTTTATCCTGGAGATGTCATGCCATGTCATGCCTGTGTGTATGAAGAATGTCAGAATAAATGAGATGAAAACTGCGACCCAAGATCATCTTCATCCTTCATCCAGCCTTTCTTATCCCACTGCTAGGAATTGCAGGACCTATCCCTATCTAAACCTAGCACCTAAGTTTATCGCTAAGCTATGTAAATTGGTGTCCTCAATAAAGTTCTTATTTATATTAGGACGATGATTTTCACGATGTCGTCGACCCATCTAGGTAGACGACCGACACTCATTTTGCCATCTCTAGTCGAGCCAAGATAGCAAATGGAAAATTGTGATCTCTACTCACTCGTACGGGTGATTTTATGTATGTGTTTTACTTTATAGACCAATAAAATCACGTCGAATATTTTTAGTTCAATTTTTACATGCAACTAAAATAGATGGACGATAAAAAAGCCAGCAAATAAAAGTTATTCTGGATAAAAATGAAATTCTAGTTCCTTTTTAGGAGGATAGAGAAATGCGGACCCCGTTAAAAAATACTCTTGTATGTTTATTATGGAGTCACATGTTAAACTTTTCAAACTTTCGTGATTTGGTGACATAATTATTATTTTTAAAACAAAAAAAAATGGGTACGTGATATATACCCGGTTTTAAAAAGAATAATTGAGTCACATGTTATCCCGATTATTTTTGTTAAGAGTTGTGTCAAACTTTTTTTGCCTTTGCTGCCATCACGCATGTTTTAGGCCACAGTGTACCAATTCATATACAGGAGAACTTTAACTTTTTTTCATATACTTCTTAGGAGTGGAATTTTACTATTTGTTTAAATTCGTGTAAGTGCCAGTATTTATGAGCCTTAAGTAGCACCACGTAAGTACTAGCTTCTGCACGCGGCTTCGCCCGCGTAGTACCAACATTTTGAATAGCCTATATGCTATTCCAGGTCACTATCTACGCCTGTTCCAAGTTTCATCCAAATCGGTTTACTGGTTTAGGCGTGATTGTAACACAAACATACAAACATTCAAATATCCAAACATGTCACAAATTCACAAACTTTCAGCTTTATTACATGAGTGGTGTAATACACTTACTTATCACTGGTTAATTAGTATTTTATAAATTGAATACATAGGCTCACCAGCACACCAAGCCTGTTCGTCCAAGATGGATCCCTTCCCGCCTTCTCAGCCGTGACATCCATCTGACACTGACATACTCATGTCACTATGACATACTGCTTATGTGTGTGAGACAATGAATGGTATTCTACTGGATAGAATACCAACACTACAAGTGGGTTTGCGTCTTTTATTAAAATATTTTTTTTTGATTAAGATACAATAATAACGTTTATAAGCTACCCGTCTCTCCCCAAAAGCTCGTATCAATTTTGATTTTTGTCACTTTTGACAAAATATTCCAGTTTAGATTCCATATTGTAAATAGATTCCAAGCCTATTAATATGTATGCCTTTTTTGAGTGCCAGTAAAAATTTAACGTATTTTTATCAAGTGCAGCAACATGTACAACAAATAAGAAACGAAAAATCCATTGATCCATTGATTTTTTGTAAAAAAAGAATAAGCAACTTACTTGTAAAAAAAAAACACTCAAGATTTTTTTTACTTAAAATAAGTTGATTTGAATATCTGTTCAAATTGTCACAGCCAATCACAGCCATCGATTTTACCGACAGTTTCACCCTTTGGAAATGAAATCATGATATTGGTTTTGACGTTTCGTTTCAACCCCTCACAGGGGACATCACATCTTGTCTAAGATTTTAGAAGCTGCTATAAAGTTCACTTGACCTTTGTGTGGGTATATTTAACGAGACTTAGGGTTCCAACAATGTTTATAAAAGTTAGACTTCAAGAGGGTCTTATTCAATTCAAAAACCCTTTTCGCCTGAGCTGTTTTGTTGTCACGAATTCTTAAGACAAGAAATACAATTTTATGCTGTGATGGCAGTCACCGACTTAAATTAAGAAGTAATTTTCTGAATCTCTGCCACCTACCTTGTTTTAAATAAGCGCTCGTATTAATTTAAATCAAAGAAATGATCGAAAATCCTATTAATTCCAAAGTAATTTTAGTTTAATAGCGTATTTTAGGTTTATGTTTAGCAAAAACTTAGGTGACCTAGGTGGTTAACGAGTCAACGAGTAAGTTCATTACAAATGCTGTCTGTCTCCTGTAATTGCTGTGACATTTGCCATGACGTCAAATAATATTACTCTTGCACATTTTTTGTTTTGTTTTAGAGTTTATTCCGTTAAAAATTGTAATCCCACTCATATAATAAAGCTGAAAGTTTGTGAGTTTGTTTAGATGTTTGTATGTTTATGTTTCAATCACGCCTAAACCAGTGAACCGATTTGGATGAAACTTGGAATAGGCGTAGATAGTAACCTGGAATAGCTATTCAAAATGTTGGTACCACGCGAGAGAAGCCGCTCGCAGAAGCTAGTAACTATTATAAAACTCAGACTCCCGCGATACAGGCTTGGCTTAGTGCGGGCTACATAGTAAATTATTTGTCCTATTTAGTGGATTTACAATATTTTATGTGAAATAAAATCTTTATCTATAAATAAAGAGATTATCAGATATCCACAAAGCAAAACTATTTTCATAAGAAGTCACAACTTCCTATCCTAAAATTAAATCCTTAAGATCTCCGAACCGTACCGAAGGTTCTGTACAAAGGCGATTACTTTACGTTCAAAGACCACTGGCCTGGAAACTTCGACTTTGTAACTTAAGTAAAACACGAGAATTACAAAACTATTAATCGTTGGGACCTTTGGGTATCGCCCGAGGTAGGGTTGCCAGGTGAATAATGACAGTCGGCGTGAATTTGTAGCGCGATTATATCAGTAAACCCGCTTTTATTCATTTTGTGGATGGAGCCCAGATAAGACCAGAAGAATGAGCTGCGGATGAATGTAGGTAGGTGCCGCATTTTCAAAAGACCAAAAATGCGCTTAAAAATATCTCAACGTTAAAATAAATAAATAAATAATAATAATAAAAAATAATGCTGGATATTTCACACAGCATCATCTAGCCCCAAACTAAGCAAAGCTTGTACTATGGGAACCAGATAACTGATATACTACTTATATACTTTTTGTTTGTAAATACATACATAGAAACACCCAGACCCGAGATAAATATTTGCAGAACATACAAACATTTATATCGCGACGTGACTGTACATTGTTTTGGCATAGTTTCCTGGAAGAACTTTTAATGGAGTGCTTATGAATTAAATGAATCTTGCCGCTCCTATTAATAATAATTGCGTAATACGCGTATGACCCTAACCTAATCATTAACTACGTTCAATCCTCAAAGTTTTCGGTCGAGGAAATAATTTATCACCTGCGCTAAGTCGCGAAGAGTACGAGAGGATTTGTGTGGACAGTAGAACCAGAAAATATCCTAAAACATTTACACGATACAATTCTGGCATACCATTGTTGCCTCTTGAGTTTGAGAAAGCAAGAATGGTAAGCTAGAATGGTATTGTGTAAATGGCGTTTAAGCTATTTATTTACCACACAGTTATAACATAGTTACCAATCATTTTATGGGTATTCTCAAATACGATAAAACGGTTTTATGAAAATAATAAAAGGACCTTTGCCTTTCAGCTTGTTTTGTCTTGATAGTTTAATTAGATACATACGGACACTCTACCTATAACGATCGTGACGCGTATTTTCAATAAATTTTATCCACCATAAAATGAAATTTTCATATCAGCTATGTTGTTCCCGAGCACAAGCGTACATTGTGCCAAATGCTTAAAATGTGCAACATTTTTTAGGGTTCCGTACCCAAAAGGTAAAACTGAAATTTTCACAGATGATGACGTATTTCTGTTGCCGCTATAACAACAAATACTAAATAAGCCCTGCTACGAAAAAACCCCCGCCACTTCTAGAAAAATAATGCATAAGGAAGTTAGTCAGATCCCCTCATCAACTAGAAAAAAGCTGATGATCTTCAAATGGCTGAACAGATTTTCATAAAACATGGCTATGAACACTCGGGATAAAATTATCTTATGACACAAAAAAACTAAACGAAAATCGGTTCGTCCGTTTGGTAAAAACAGAATAAAATAAATATTTAAGGGGGCTCCCATACAGCAAACGTGATTTCACATTCAACATTTGCACACACACAGACTTTCGAATTTATAAAAAATTAAACCGGTTTTTTAGTTTATTTACCTTTTCCAAACATCGTTACGTCACATCAATTTTGAGCTGACCCTTGCTTCAACAGTCAATGTTCTCGCAAAGCTCGTATGAATAGTGTATGAATTTTGAGTGTGGCTCTAATGCCATTAAGACGGCACGTGTCTCATGAATAGGTCGTCTTGCTCGTAGAGGGATTATTGCTTGGGAGATGGGATTATGTAGAGGTAATTATGGCGGTCAATGAAGTGCAGAAAATGCTGCAGCGCTTTCGTTCGCGGTCTTGCTCACAGGTGCTTGATTAAACTTTTTAATTTCAATGAGAAGTTATAATCGTTTTAAATAAAAGTCTTTTTAACGACAGCAACACTTGTTTTTGGCAGTCCATAACTGTACGGTTTTCACGTAAACTCTGGCCTCGCACAACATACCGCCAGCGGTATTTCCAGACAGATACAACTTAGGCGCCTTCAAGAAAAGAGCCTATTCCTGCCTCAAAGGCCGGCAACGCACCTGCATTGCCGCTTGATGCTGCAGCTGTCTGTGGGCGGTGGAAATCACTTACCATCAGGAGTGGTACTATGAGCTTATTATGCGAGTCAAAATATTTTGTATAGGTATAGCACAAAGAACGAAATCTCTAGCCCTAACTTCTAGGTTGAATATAAACCTAAGAAAATACATTTAGGATATAAAAACTTCGCGATAAATCACAAAAGAGCCCAAGCTTACGCAGACCTAAGTAAGCTAGGCCTTTCCCTGGACCCTAAAACAAACAAAGCCATGAAAAGATCTTTTCAGCTCATTTTGAATAGCAACATTTCATTTTCTTTTCATACAACAACGCTCGGCTTACTTGCAGCTACTTCGAAACGGTGCTTTCAACTAAGTCATGCGTGGAGGAGGTCCTTTATGGACAGTAAATTTGAGAATGAATATGGACAAATCGTGTGGGACGAAAGAATACTTTTTAATCGCGTGGGCTGAAACACCGGGACGAATATTATGGCATAAATCATTTTTACTGTGTCAATCACCTGTATGATTGTCAAGATTGTACCGCGGTATTTCATGTTGTAAACAATCAGGCTTCGATGGGCTTACAATATGTTACGTTTAGAAAACTAATTTCTGCAAAACATGGGCCAATAAATTCATATGTGCCCCTGACTACCTTTTTCGTATGTGAGACAACGTCGACCGCATTTTAGTGATAACGTCGTAATCCTGGTTTGTTTTTAGTTTAAGTTGAAATCTGTGTTCTGGAGTTTCAGATAGTGAATTTATTATAAGTATATTTTATCAGTTTATTCATCTATATTTATGGTGCTTTCAATATTCATTAAAATCTTATTTGCGAAAAACATGATTGAATGAAATTAATTTCTGGTCTGCTACCGCTGTCGCCATAATGATTTTTATGGTGTAGTGGTTATTGTACATGCTGAACATTAATGAATACGGCCATGCATAAAGTTATATGTTAATAATTTTCACTCGTCTCATGTAGATTTTTATATGAATGATATTGCGTTTTGTTAACCTGCTAGCTAATTAATTAGCTAGCAGGGTAACAAGTTTGGCTAGTTGGTTAACCAACTAATATATTATGGGCCCTCTACATATTCGACGATGATGAATGCCGACGTTCACGAACGCGTAGAGGGCCTTATCGCCTGTATTCGCCTGTCATCATCTTTCCAAATAATAGTTCGGCGAATAGTTCGGCAAATAGTTCGGCGAATAAATTTTGTGGCCGTTATTCAAACGATGTGATGTAGAATTCCTATTTATAATATTATGTTTAGTTTCTTAGATAAATAAATATTCATGCCAAGTTCTATAACAGAGAGAGAAATAGTTGAGTAAGTTCCAATGAGTTAGGGTCGATTCACATCTGACCGAAGATCCGTTGCGTATTATCGGTCGCGGAACGCCAGAACTGACAAATGTATAGAAAAACACTCGACCGTTCACACTCGACGGACTAACGTATCATCCGTCGAGTGTGAACGGTCGAGTGTTTTTAATCCGCGACGGATCTTCCGTCAGATGTGAATCGACCCTTAGTGTGACACAGTATTTACTTTTTAGACTCCCTTATGGTCTCCGTCATGGCTTAACGGCTTAATAACCAAGACCAACAATTTTACATGCTCTCCGAAGCAGGAAGTGCTCAGTTGATAATGCCTAGCTGTTACCCATCCACTTTGAAACTGCTCAGAACGTAATCAGTTTTTCGGCGATCTATCAAGGACTAAGCAAGCTACGAGCGCTTCTTATGTAGTTGAGAAGAAACAATATAGAGTCCATGTTTGACAGGTCCAAGCACAATCGGCTTTTGGTTAGCAGGCATTACTCATACATACTCAAAGCATTAAACTCAAGCTTACATTAGAGTAGTGCTGAAAGCGTTTCGTACTCTTACTCAAGTTGCGTGAATCTCTCAGTTCAACATACGAGCAGAGTTTCAATCCCGTTAGGGTTCTTCCAGAATTTTTCAATTCGTGGAATTATAAGGTCAGACTTAGGGTCGATTCACATCTGACGGAAGATCCGTCGCGGATTATCGGTCGCGGAACGCCAGAACTGACAAATGTATAGAAAAACACTCGACCGTTCACACTCGACGGATGATACGTTAGTCCGTCGAGTGTGAACGGTCGAGTGTTTTTCTATACATTTGTCAGTTCTGGCGTTCCGCGACCGATAATCCGCGACGGATCTTCCGTCAGATGTGAATCGACCCTTAGTGTGACACAGTATTTACTTTTTAGACTCCCTTATGGTCTCCGTCATGGCTTAACGGCTTAATAACCAAGACCAACAATTTTACATGCTCTCCGAAGCAGGAAGTGCTCAGTTGATAATGCCTAGCTGTTACCCATCCACTTTGAAACTGCTCAGAACGTAATCAGTTTTTCGGCGATCTATCAAGGACTAAGCAAGCTACGAGCGCTTCTTATGTAGTTGAGAAGAAACAATATAGAGTCCATGTTTGACAGGTCCAAGCACAATCGGCTTTTGGTTAGCAGGCATTACTCATACATACTCAAAGCATTAAACTCAAGCTTACATTAGAGTAGTGCTGAAAGCGTTTCGTACTCTTACTCAAGTTGCGTGAATCTCTCAGTTCAACATACGAGCAGAGTTTCAATCCCGTTAGGGTTCTTCCAGAATTTTTCAATTCGTGGAATTATAAGGTCAGACTTAGGGTCGATTCACATCTGACGGAAGATCCGTCGCGGATTATCGGTCGCGGAACGCCAGAACTGACAAATGTATAGAAAAACACTCGACCGTTCACACTCGACGGATGATACGTTAGTCCGTCGAGTGTGAACGGTCGAGTGTTTTTCTATACATTTGTCAGTTCTGGCGTTCCGCGACCGATAATCCGCGACGGATCTTCCGTCAGATGTGAATCGACCCTAAAGGTGCGTTTACACGATGCGTTTTCTCGTACGTTTTGCTAAGCCGCGCTAAGCCACGCCCATTCGGTGAGCTAAATCTAGTTAGTAGTCAGCGCATTCACACGCAAAACGCAAAACGCATGACCAGGTAACTTATCTGTATGCTATGGTTCTGTAAGGCAGGCCCCGCCCCTTTTTTTTGCTATAAAAATACATTTATAAATTTCAACTTAATTGACTAAGGATTATTGGTGTAGTGGTCTTGTACAATGACTATTAACTGGGATGATCATGATGTTCAAGTTCGATTCCTTGTGAGGGAAAAATACTTTTTGCATTTTTTCAAGTTTGCTTCATTTTAAATAATGAAATTTTTATAATGGCGAACATTGCCTACAGTTTTATTCCTACTTTTAAATGATGGCCAAAAAAAACATTTGGTTACGATGTGAACCTACAATTTCGATCGCAAGGTGGTGCCTTCGAGACCTCGCCGTATCTTACTTAGATCAATAAGTACCTACCTACCTACCACTATCCCACGATCTGTCATCGGCAGATCCTTGAATCAAGAATAATAATAAATAAATAAATAAATAATGCTGGACATTTCACACAGCATCATCTAGCCCCAAACTAATCATGTTATATTATGCATGTATGTAAGTAAGTAGGTAGGTACTTACCACCTTACCTAATTTTGGAACCTACACCTGGTTGGTGGATCTTTATCCCTAAGGTGCACCACCTATGGGTAAAATTGTCGGTCCGTCGTTAAGCCATGACGGAGGCCTTAAGGCGGCCTAAAAACTCCGTCGCCAGAGTTGGCCACTTACTCATACGAACTTACTTACTTACCTATGGGTAGGTAGGTATAGGTACCTACCTACTACACCTAAGTTACTTAGATAACTACCTACCTACCTATTTCTCCAAGTCACACGCATCACAGATATCGCTCGCAGTAGGTAGTAGCACAGTAGTAGGTAGGTACCTTCTCGCAATAGTGACCTACATACCTACTTGGTTTTAGGTAAGTACCAACATTAATACAGGTACTTAGGTAGGTAAGGTAGGTAATAAATAAATGTAGACTCCTATCTCTCTGTATTCTGTGCTTCTACCTAGGTAGGTAGAAACTGTCACAACGAAATAAGAAGCTTGTAGGTAACTGTGTATGTAATGTCAAATAGGTACCTACCTACCTACCTTCCCCTTTGATGATCAATATAATTTAAGTGTCTTCTGAAATCTTTGATATCTATCTAATCTAAGTTTCAACATTAGAATCTAAGTTACCGTGTTTTGGCATAACACGGTAGAGTGGTTGTATACTATACATATATAGGTGGTGTATACGTGGTTTAGGTGTCTACCTATGTAAATAAAACAAGTGTAGGAAGGTTAGGTACCTACCTATGAGAAGCCTACCTACTTTTTTCTAGGTGAGTCTAGTTGCATGCATACCTAATAAATGTTTCCCAAATAGTAGGTAGGTCGTAGTCGTTCTTGCTAGATAGATCTTCGAATAAATGGATGGGTGACCGCTAGTGGCATTTCTATCTGAAAGTTTCCGTGCTTCGGAGGGCAAGTTTAACTGTCGAACTCGGCTTCGGACTCAGCCTAAAAACTCCATCACCAGAGTTTGCCACTGACTCATACCCACGAACTTAGTCAGGTACCTACCTCCCTACTACCTACTTTTTATTAGGTACATAAGTAAGTGCCTACCTACTTAAGTACGTAAGTCTTTGAGTTTTTGCTTCATTTATTTTTTGTTATTATACTATATACATACCTATGTATAGGTACATAGGTATGTATGTATAGTATAAAAACATATAC
Source organism: Epirrhoe alternata (assembly GCA_963565295.1). Taxonomy (NCBI): domain Eukaryota; kingdom Metazoa; phylum Arthropoda; class Insecta; order Lepidoptera; family Geometridae; genus Epirrhoe; species Epirrhoe alternata. The sequence goes on from OY751384.1 coordinate 646,269, forward strand.
AAATACCTAGGTAGGCCTAGGTACCATTATGTAAACCTACCATAGGTAGGTAAGTATCATAGAACCCTACCAACCATCCCAAATAAATATAATATTTAGCTACCATGTAGGTAGGTAGGTAGTAGGTACGTAGGTAGAGGTACGTTATCCTTAAAATAAAAAAAAATCTTTATTTCAGACATTTTTGATGTTATTAGATACCTAAGTATTATAATAATAAATGGCCAGCTTTTAATAGGTAAAATTACCATCTAGTTAATAGTACTTAGGTATCTCTGTTCGGACCTTGAGTTTTTATTAAAAATTTTATGAAACTGAGATGTTCGCCATTAACATAAAAAAATGCAAATTTCTAATGAAGCAAAAATAAAAAATAAAACTATAGTGTAAGGAAACGAACCAGCATACCCCATCTTGGTAACCGCACTCAAGACCACTTGACCAAAGGTTCCTTGACTCGAGCGACGAAATTTAGATAAGATTCATACTACCAAAAAACGTATGGTCTCACCGCAGAACGTACGCGAAAACGCATGACTATGTAACTCTTCCTGTATCAATGGTAAATATCCACCAATTTTACAGTAACCATACGTTAAGATTTCTCCAGACCTGTCGTTTTATTTTAGAATTATTTGGAATTTTCTAAGATACAAAACAAGTTCAAGATTATTTTTTATGTAGGAAAATAATCAAATTCACGTAATTTAGACTATTATATTGAAGATAAAAATATCAATGTGTACATTTAAGTTTGTGAGCTACTTGTGTACCAATATAATATCTCTTGTCATGGAAGAAACTCCGAGCCCACGCCCACGTATCTTTTCCATTAAAATTGTATTTTTTGTCTGGCATTTGTCCGCGTTTTCAATTGTTCGTGTGGTAACCCGGCCGCATGCGGCCGCCGCGCCGCATGCTACTAGTTAGTACCCGGCGCGCCGGCTACTTACTAAGACAAAACGCATGCGATGAGCGTTTACACGTGAAAAATTGCCGTGCGATGCGATATCGCATGGGTTGAAAACGCATCGTCTAAATGCACCTTAAGTCTGACCTTATTCCACGAATTGAAAAATTCTGGAAGAACCCTAACGGGATTGAAACTCTGCTCGTATGTTGAACTGGGATCTTCCGTCAGATGTGAATCGACCCTTAACCTCGCCGATCTGTCAATTCAATAGAGGAAATGCTGAGACGTCAGTAGGAAAATGACTACGGCGCACCTGAACGAACAATGTCGGCGCCGTACGCACCTGCAGTCATTTTCCTATACAAAAAATGCTGATGACGTCAGAAAATGCCGCTCACTTCTAACGTCAGCAGCATTTTTTCTATTGAATTGACAGTTCGGCGCGTTCGGCTCGGCTGGACTGTGCGGTGCGACCACCCTTATTAACCCAATTTCAATAGCTTCCTACTACACCCTACAAATACTTTTTTTTTAAATGTGTACCTATGTTTGTGTTTCAATCACGACTTCACCAGTCAGCAATATTGGACGAAACTTAATATATAAGAGTGCACTTTTCATTAAAAAAAATTATTTATTTAATTTATTATTTATAATTTTTTTGTCGACCCATTAAACATAAAAAAAAAAAAAAAAAAAAAAAAAAACAGCTAAATTTGACAAATAACCGGTGTCGGTGAGCAGTCGCGTGACTCGCACGTGACCTTTTCGAGGCGAATCAAAGATTTTTTCTCATCTCAAAACTGCCAAACGCACCTAAAGAAGTTTTCACTTCAATAATCTTCACTGGTATTGGTCACGAAAGAACAGGAGTAAAATTAGTTCTAAGACTATTCTAAGTGATCCCAGCGCTTCTACTGAACAAATGCTTTTTGACTTTAACATCATCATCATCTCAGCCTGGTAACACCAACTGCTGGGTAGACCTCCCTACTGTTATGCCAGCCCTCTCTATCTTGCGCCTCCAAACAAACATCCCCTTCACTATCATCAACACAACGTGCTCTCGGACGACCTGGATTCCGTTGGTCTGATCTAATTAATATGACATGAAGTTAAGTATGAAATAAACCATAAAATGTTCTACGTTTTTAGAGTATTTTACTTATCGTGACATTTGTCTAGTTCTCTAGTGTGGTGAAATTATTCCGCTAGTGAAAAACTTTTCTTCCAGACTCAGTATGTTATATAGGTCATATAGGTAAATCGCAGGTAATCTGTCTATACCTAATCTATGATTGATCGAGCCCTTCGAATGTTCGAACTCCAGACGTTACAAGGTCGTCAAGAGATCGCTTTTGGAGTTGTAGGGCAGCAGAGCGTGAACAGTTATGTATGACATTTTGATGGAACCAGATAATCGGTTTGTAAAAGCTTAGGCTTGAATATTCTACATGCTTTAGTATAGCGAAAGTTTTTTAATGGAAAAAATATTGTATTTGGAAACCTATTTCAAAAAGCATTTATTGAGGACACTTTCAACATGTTTTTGAAGTGAAAACTTCTGCGCGTTCGGCAGTTTTGAGATGAGAAAAAATTCGTGGATTCGCCTCGAAAAGGTCACGTGCGAGTCACGTGACTGCTCACCGATAACGGGTTATTCATGTTTATAACCGTTCAAGTTTTCACATTTGTCGGCACTCCTGGAGTGCCACGGTTTTTTTGTGGTGCAGTGGGTGAAAGCCCGCTTGGGACGCAGAAGGTTGCGGGTTCAAGCCCCGCGGCGGGATAAATGTTTGTATGATCTGCAAATATTTATCTCGGGTCTGGGTGTTACTATGTATAATATGTATGTATTTACAAACAAAAAGTATATAAGTAGTATATAAGTTATCTAGTTCCCATAGTGCAAGCTTTGCTTAGTTTGGGGCTAGATGATGCTGTGTGAAATGTCCAGCATTATTTATTTATTTTTATTTTTTCTTAATTTTTTTTAAATACTTTGGTGAATTGAGGACCTCCAGTTCTTTTGCCCTCTTTGTATAACAATAGACCATGGTTTTGATAATACTATAAATTCCATGACAATAGAAGTTGATTAGTTTTGTAATGCAGTAAATTTTTAACAGCTGTTAATAACCTACTTCCAAAATCCTCCCAAACAATGAAAGGAAAAATAATTACATTCACGAGTACGTCCTTAGAATTAAAGTCTGTTCTCAGATTACCCATTTATATTGTCCTCGGTAGAAAGCAAAGACAAAAACGAACGGTATTTGTGGATTGGCGATTTGTAGGAGCGATTTAATTGTTGCTCAGTCAACTTGTGCCAGTCGAACACAAGTCTTGCCCACCTCTACTCTATAGTCAAATAGATGGTCTGACGATACTGTAAAGGCGTTGGTTTTGTTTGGCACAAGAACGAAATCAGGCCTGTACGCAGCAGTGGGTGGATGTGGGTTTTAAATTAAGCCAATTTTTGACGATCTGGATGTATCTGTACTATTATTATTTAATCTAATGTATAATGTACCATGTCTTTTATGAATTTAAATACTGAAAAGTCGCTGAAGCATTAATTGTAATACTTTTTGAAAGGTAGGTGTCAAAAATGTAGGAATGTCTATATAACTTTGCATAAAACAAAATTTATTACGCTTTGATTGTTAATTTTATAATAATAAATAATGGACAGATACGACTTAGGCGCCTTCAAGAAAAGAGCGTAGTCCTACCTTAAAGGCCGGCAATGCATCTGCAGTGCCTCTTAATGCGGCAGTTGTCTGTGGGCGGTGGCAATTACTTAACATCAGGTGTGCCTTTTCCATAAAAAAAATCCGCAGAAATGAATTGTTGCTCAATAAAAATTGCTCGTATGAATACTTTTCAGAGGTTTTTAATTAAAGACGTGTCAAACGCTCCAGTGTCCATGTTCTACCCTCAACGGCGCTTAAACAAAAGCCCAGGGTACGTCAATGAGCCTCTTTTCCTTGTTTACTTCACCTATTAAAAGATAAGATTTGACGAGAATTTTTTTGTGACTGTAAATCCTTGAAATACAAAAATGTTTCGACTTTTGTCAACCTGCAGAGATCAAAACTGGCAACACAAGTTTCTCCAGGTAGCTGTACAAAACAAAGAGTGTTTCGGCATGATTCAGGAACCTTATGTCGGATCAATAGGGAGGGTCAAATATTACAGTGGAACTCGAATAGTACAAAAAATCACATCGCCGTCCCCAACGAAGAAAATCGTAATAGCAAAATTCAAATTTTACAGGAGAAGCAAAAAACCGATTTTTGTTAGTATCTCCTTTGTTTGTTAACGTAACGAGATCGTTTATACACCAAAAGATAGGTAATTTTTATTGCAATAATATAGTATTTTCAAAAAAAAATCTACGTGCACCCTATTAAAACTATCGCTAAAAATATATATTACCACAAATGAAAACATATTTTGCAACGGTAATAAACATTACGATTTTCTTCGTGTAAATTATGGACATGGACCTATACAGTAATAGTCGAATACGACACTTTAAACGGTAAACAAGCGATTTTGACTATAACAGTAATGCAATGTTACCATATTATTCGGCGTTAAATTAAGTATGGCTAGTATAGTAAAACTAGATTACGTTTATATTCCATGGCAAGGTAGATCATTTTGGTTTGTGTAAATATCGATTACCGAAAAGTCTCCTGAATCAAATGCGAGGTAATAAAATGTCAAAATATGGGAAAAAACCTAGTTTTGTCTGGAATTTCAGATGTTTCAATTAAAATATATTTAACTTAACTTAACAATAACACAATTAAAAAATTTCAGAAACGACACGCTATCACAAATTTAGTTACACACATATTTCACCTTTATCTAAGTCTAAACTCATAAGTTCGACTGAATGTCATCAGTCTGGCTTCCACGGCTTATAAAGTACTCGTAAAAGTCATGGTAATGTTTGGGCATTGCTTCATATCAATATTTAGGTTTGATTGTAGCATTCAACATACTAAATACAATAAAATTTGAAGTGAAAATACAGACTTACCAAAATTTTACAAACAATAACAATGTTGGATATTTTCTTGAATTAAATCACTGTCAACACAAAACTATATCATAAACAACTGCTCACTGAGTTTATCTTGCAATATAAACACATACTAACACAATACAACGTAAAAAAAATATTAGTAAAATCACTGAAATTCGGTAGAGCGCGCGACCCATCACAGTAATGGACTGATACTGATTGATGCTTTTATTTTTTAATAGTCTCAAAGAGACAATGTTTTTAGGGTTCCGTATTTTAATCCAGATGGTTCTAAGTCGTCAGAAGCAAAGATGTAAAAGACGGTGAGCGATAAGCATGTAAGGTTGTTGATGACCACGCCTTATTTGAATGATACTACTACAAATTCATCCTCAGATATTATGGAATTGAAGACCTCGACGACAAAAAATATTTTGCAATGATTGTAGGTACTTTTGTTGAAATTGGTTTATATGAACATTTCGTAGTTAAAAGCAGACTAAGATTAAAATTTGTACGACTCATTTTCAGTTTAAAACCTTACTGAAATAGTGAAGCCTATTCTGTTTTCTAACTGTTAAATAAACATGATTTGTGCTCACAAGTAAGTTTAAGACAATTTATTTACCGACACGACTTCTTTCCTGGATATAATTACTTTTTTTTTCTTCTGAGTCTTTTAGTTCCTGGATTTGGTACTGAGTAATTTTGAATCAAGAAATATGGTTTCAACCCGCTCGCGGTGTTTATTTTTATATTCCTGAAGTGGCAGTCTAATGGTAAACCTACGTATATCTTTGTGAGAAACTGGTACCTGAAATAGTTTTGTTTTAAGAACCTGTTTTATCCAGATTATATTACCTATTATCTTAGATTTTTTTATCTGCAAGATCTAAAGATTAACAGGGAGAGCATAGAATCTCATAATAATAATGTTAGTAGTTAATGTCTTCCTTCTAAGATTTATACATTCATTTTTTAAATGAATTTATTCATTTTTCAGCAAAAAAATATTAGGTAAGTAAAGTACTCAATGAAATTTGATGAACAATCTAACTTTATAAAAATAATTTTGCGTGTTACTATTGTTATTATGAAATTAAATATCGCTAGACTTGCTAAACCATATAATAATTAATTGAAATCATTGCGACCTCTAATAATAAAACGGATTATGCCATTTTTGTAGTAATATAGGGTATAGAATGAAATGCAAACAGTTTAAAATGTTTCAAAGCGAAATCGCAAACAACTGTTACTTTGAAAAGTTATGAAACATTTTTACCCGAATAATATGGTAATGTACATTACCGAAATCAAAACATTATTTTTTACTGGAATAAACACGCAACAACAGTTTACTGTAAAAATGAAGATAAAGCGGTGTAAGTATTAATCTGTTACGAGATAAAAAGGTGAGATATTTTTCAGTGAATATTATTGTAAAATCCATTACAAAATCTCTAAATCAAAAAGTACTCGTACGAATCAGCTGAAAAAAATTCACAAGGTGTAATGGGACCTCTAGAACAATTATTTCAAATAAAAACACTCCTATCGTAATGGTCGATTACGATTTTATTCGCTGGGGGCGGCGACATCATCCCGGTGATAGATTTTACTGATGTTCACAAAAGTCACAAATAATGGGACCTAATTCGCCTGGTTATACGTCATGATAATCCCATCCCACTCAAATATAATAAAGCTAATGAGTTTGTTAAGATGTTTGTATGTTTGTGTATCAATCACGCATAAACCAGTGAACCGATTTGGATGAAACTTGGAATAGGCGTAGATAGTGATCTGGAATAGCATATATAGGCTATTCAAAATGTTGGTACCACGCGGGCGAAGCCGCGCGCAGAAGCTAGTTATGTATATTACGGCCACTACACATTCGCCGAAGTATTCGCAAAACTATTATTTGGATAGGCGATGACAGGCGAATAGACCCGTTACACGTTCGTCACCGTTGGCGTTCGTCTATCTTCGCCAATAAAGGGCCCATTATGTTTTGCGACATTTTGGATTGAATATGTCATTAAAGTTCCAAAAAACATCGCGTTTCCAAATTTTTCGGTCTTGTGTGGTCGAATAAAGCTACTAGAAAATATGTTTATTTATGTGTATGTTCTTCTTAACAATAAAGCGTTACCTAATCTACCTAAACCTACGGGTAATAAGCTAAGTACTTAGTTAAAATTTTTTTGGTGTTTGCTGTTATGTCAATGTATTTTTGAATATTTATTTCAGCTGAGCAAAATATAAAGAATTTAGAAATCTTTTAATGTTTCCGACAACTTCCTCAACTATGAAGGCTTATAATTCTTATCCCTTGTTTTTTTAATAGATGTTTTTTGTGTAAATCCTTGTGTCTACAAATTGACGACCTCTGCAGCGCAGTGGGCGAAGGCTCGATTGCGACGCAGAAGCTTGCGGGTTCGATTTCCGCGGCGGGACCAATGTTTGTATGATCTACACATATTTATTTCGGGTCTGGGCTCTTTCTATGTATAAATTTACAAACAAAAAGTATATTAGGCGAAAGTTGTGTGTCAGGGTCGTAGCGAGATCCGTGGTCTCTGCCGACCCCTTTGGGAAAGAGGCGTGATATTATGTATATGTATCAATCATCTAGCACCTATAGACCAAGGCGCGGTAGACATTCTCTCAGATTTTTTATGTACTTATTCCAGATCATTTGATTGAAGATGTCTAAGGGGTTAGTCAGAGGCATGTTCAAATGCATATTTGATACATGCCCACATCTTGCAGAAGTTAGTATTCCATAGTAGTTTTACGAATTAAAAAAATTCTATTGGCAGAACAAAATCTCAATATATCGATTGAAGCTTTCAAGGGTAGTTGATTTACCTCGTGGTTATGCAAGATCTAATCTTCAAAGGTAAGTTTATGGTATCAGTGGGGTGAGGGGTCGGGTACTTTATTGAAAGGAGCACGTGTTACATAATTATGTCATGGGGTAAATGACCTTGGTACATCATCTGCTGGTTTAATATCTCAATCCTTATTTACTCGTCGAAACGACATAAGTAAGTTCGTATGAGTCAGGTGCCAACTCTGGTGATGGAGTTTTTAGGCCGCCTTAAGGCCTCCGTCTTGGCTTAACGACTTAAATAGCCGGGGCATATTTAACGTGCCCTCCGAAGCACGGAAGCGCTCAGATGAAAATGCCACTGGCGGTCACCCATCCACTTACAGACCGTTTCGAACGTTGCTTAACTTCGACGATCTATCAAGAACGACTAAGCAAGCACGACCATGAGCGCTTCACTAATGCTAGTGAAACAATTTACTTAAACCCAAACAAACCTAACTCATCATCATCATTTCAGCCATCTAGCGTCCACTACAGGCCTCCCCCATCGATTTCCACAGCGATCGTTCTTGTGCAGCCTGCACCCAACGGCTCCCAGCAACTTTTACCAGATCGTCTTTCCATCTAGTGGGGGGCCGTCCTCTGCTGCGATTTCCAGTGCGTGGCCTCCACTCAAAACTTTTCTGCCCCAACGGCCGTCAGTTCTATGAGCTAACTAACGCTGTTTAAATCATCTCTTGTCAGGTGATGATGACTAGAATCCAAAGCCTATAACGCCATTTACACAATACCATTCTTGCCCATTATTGCACATTCTTGCACACAGAATACTTTTTAACTCTTGCTCCATTAAGTTTGAGAAAACATACATACATAAAGTCACGCCTCTTTCCTAAAGGGGTAGGCAGAGAGCACGGATCTCCAGTCGCTACGATCCTGACACACAACTTTCGCCTCATTCACTCTCATTACATTCTTCATACATGCTCGTCGAAATGTTTGAGAAAACGAGAGGCAAAAATGGTATGCTATGTTGTCGTGGTCTGTGGCGCAGTGGGCGAAAGCCCGCTTGAGACGCAGAAGGTTGCGGGTTCGATCCCCGCCGCGAGATAAATGTTTATGATCTGCAAATATTTATCTCGGGTCTGGGTGTTTCTATGTAATATGTATGTATTTACAAACAAAGAGTATCTAAGTAAGTATATCAGTTATCTGGTTCCCACTAAGCATAGCTTGTAAGCTATGCTTAGTTTGGGGCTAGATGATGCTGTGTGAAATTGTCCAGCATTATTTAATCGCACTCCACATATTCCATCCACAGCATATTCAAATACAGGGAAGTTAACAAAATGCTCTCTGCAATAGTGATCTCTAAATACAGCTGTCAACGGAAACTTAAACAGATTGGCCCCTAATTTTACCCAAGGGGTCACTCGGAGTCGGCAGAGCCACCATTGTCCCAAAGATATGATTTATAGTCTTGTCAGTCCAAAATTAGTTTGGATATATTCGGGATGGAAATAGCTGTTTAATCTTAGCTGAATGTGTCTCTGGAACTTGGAAGTTTGGAGTTCTTAGCACTAGTTTAGAGTGCTAGCAAACTAGTGGTTAAAATAACAAGATCACTTATCCCCAGATCGTGAAGATCCTTCCTGTGCAGATATCTAAGAGGTAGTCGAGACATGCCCAGAAATATTTGGAATATGCCCGCATTTTAGAGAAGTAATGTCAACTTAACGAGGTCGTCCGAGCACGTTGGGTCGACGACATAGTAAGGTCGTAGGAAATGTATGGACGCGAGAGGCACAAGATAGAGGAGACTGGCATAGAAGGGAGGCTATACCCAGCAGTGGGTGATACCATCCTGAGATGATAATGATGATGAATGCCAACTTATCAGAATAACCAAAACTTACTCAGTATAGATTATTTTGATCCGAGTGTTTTCTATAATAGAGTAAGTATTCGTTTTGCAACTGCATTAGTAAATGGTTGATAATATTGTATGACTGGTATGATCAAAGGTTTTGTAGAGATGACGAAGCTTAGCTACGAAATTCCGTAGATCTTCTACGAATCGGCTAACGGCGTAGCTATCTACGACGTAGAACATTAAACAACATATATTTTACTAGATGGGGACACACATTGAATTAGATTGCATTCGAACTATTCGATTTCCACTATTGTAATGTTCTTGAACAAATTGTACTCCATCATTCCAAAAATTTCAGGTTATAAATTGTTAGCATTTCTGAAAACAGTCTCTAGTGTGCATTAAATTATAGTTGCCTATTGAGAATTTTTTTTAACCTCAGATACTCGTAAACTAGAACTGAACGAGTTCTTGACAGAATTCCTCAACATTTTCTGCCGATTTTTGCGGGCGATACAAACGCTTTTTACACACAAAATAATGACAATACGTACACATATTTTTACGCATACTCTTGCAAATTTCGTGTATGACGTACATACTACTAGAAGACGCACATAATTTTGAATCGTGTACATTTTGACAGAGGGGAATACAAGGTAAGCCGCATCCTGTCCATATGATTTAAGTACGTTTATTCATATCCCAACATTGCAGGTTTTTCACTGAAACCAACCTTTCATTACCTGCATTTGAAAGCCCTGTGTAACACCGACGACAAATGAGCGTCCATTGTCGTCGAGAATTAGCTAGTTGTCACCAGTTCTATGGTCATACTGTTCATGGCATATAGATAAAACGTAAGTAAACGTTAATAATTAATGAACTAGTAAGTTCGTATAAGTTAGTCGCCGTTCGTAAAAGTTCGAAACGGTATGTATTTGGATGGGTGACCGCCAGTGGCATTTTCATCTGAGCGCTTCCGTGCTTCGGAGGGTTAAATTGTCGGTCCCGGCTATTTAAGTCGTTAAGCCATGACGGAGTTTTAGGCCGTCTTAAGGCCTCCGAATGAAAAAATATAAAGCCTTGTACGTGTTCCATTACGTTCAGCGGGCTCGTGCGAGTCGTCAAACAAAATCGTTTATTACATTTGGACATTTTACATCGAGTCGCGCGAGGCGGCAATGCGTAGTCCATACGCAGCATACCTGTTAGACTTGTCTGCGTCCCTGGTGCGGCGGTTGCGTGGCGGCTCCAATGATTTCTAGCCATTGTTGCTAAAGATCTGTCTGTGCTCGACCTATATGAGACACTGGCTGGCTATACTCAAGCCAGTCACTTATTTATTTATTTATTTTTATTTTATTTATTTATTTTTAAAAGGTAGGTACAAATCTTGGTATAATAGTGTTTAAAAACTTAGAATAAGTTTGCCTAAACACTAGGTTCTCGTAGTAATTGTAGCACAAATTATAACTAGTACGTAAACACTTTTTTTTGTATATTAAAAAATATAGTAGTAAAATATAATATAGTCTATAGGAAGCCAACTTGTTTAGTGTCTCAATATTTTTTTTTGTGATTGTGATTTTTATTTTCATTTTAAGCAAGTACTTATATAGTTTATAAGAGTTACCTACTAACAACTTATGGATCTTTGGTCGGTTTTTTTTTTTAAGATTGGATAGAACTTTCCAAAAGTTATTTATGCATCAGTATCGTCCACATGTCCCGAAGCCCAACACCGATCGTAATTTGACGGTACCGTCCCCCGTGACCGGTAAATACGATCACCAGAGATAAAACCTGTTATAACCGAATTATATTTTTACGTTCTGTTTTTGGACAGATAGATCGAAAAGGTTTTCGAATGAGGTCATGTATGAGGTTTACTATCGTGACTTGGCTTTCGAATTTAAGCTAATTAGGATCGTCTATATGTATAAATTTGGCTCCCAAAAACCAGTTTAATAATAAGTTTTGATGTTTGAATATTAAACAGAGAGAAAATTCATTTTTAGTAAGATTTAGAGACTATTTGGCGGTACTCTTCTTTGTTAAAGGAAGTAAAGTAAACCACTATATAGTCACTACGAGTACAGTTTTTCTTTTATAATTTTCAAAAAAAACTTCCACAAACCAAACCTACAATTTTTTTAATCAGTTTTTGGTAAAAAAATAATAATATACAAACGTTTGAATAGGTATTTATTTATTCAACCCGTGACGTTACGCCAAAGTTATAAAACAAAAACGAGACACAAATGATACAAATTGTAAATAAATGACAGACGAGCGCTTCAGACATCCCATTCAAAAAGGTTTTTATTGTGCGGTCAAACGCTTCTGCGCTGGACTGTACAGTACAATGTACTTTTCTGTTCGAATGTATTCATATTTTTGTTTGTCCGGCCTCGACTGTCATATTATGAAAGGGGTCGAATATAACGTTTTTACCTGTTTCTGATCGAGATATTTTACGTACATTTTGATGTGTGGGCGTTTGAAATTTTGTTTTTGTATACCTCAAACCGATAGGACGTAACCTTTTATGACGACCTTTGTAGCGCAGTGGGTGAAAGCCCGCTTGAGACGCAGAAGGTTGCGGGTTCGATCCTCGCTGCGGGATAAATGTTTGTATGATCTGCAAATACTTATCTCGGTGTTTCTATGTAAAAAATGTATGTATTTAAAATAAATCAGTTAGCCGGTTTCTATTAGTTAGCTTTGCTTAGTTTGGGGCTAGATGACGCTGCGTGTAATGTCCAGCATTATTCCCTCCAGTTCCCTTCTCCTTCCTTCTCCTTATGGGTAAGGCTGAAAAATAGCGTCTTGTTACAAAACCAGACAAATGCTGAGTCCTCACCTATTCAGCAAGCGGACGAACAAAGTACATGGACATGTTAACATGTTAAGTAGTGTTGTAATCAATTATTATTCACGTAAATTACTACAATTATTATTTTATAAATACCTAGTGCTATGAGAAAGTATTGTGTTAATCGTAATTATATTTGATCAATCTTTATTTTAATATCAAAACACTGCTTTTTATATCAAAAGCCGTGTTTTGACTTGTGTTGTAATTAATTATTATTTACGTAAATAACTACAATTATTATTTTGTAAATACCTAGTGCTATAAGAAAGTATTGTGTTAATCGTAATTATATTTGATCAATATTTATTTTAATATCAAAACACTGCTTTTCATATAAAAAGCCGTGTTTTGACTCGAAAGACATTAATTGATAAAAGTTGCTTGGAAAAAACCATAGCCGGCGCCATTGTCGCCGTTTATGGTTGAGGGAGGTTTTGGGCACTACCGGCTTCGGAGTGTGGCAGTCTTAATCTGATTTTTGAGGGAATAAGTTGTCTACTGTTCGACTCTAAAGATACCTACTGTAACGAGTAGAAAAAACTGACTGTGTTATGTTGTGCTACCGTGTGTATGAAATAAAGGTGATCTAGTGTGAGTACAAGTTTCATTCCATTACCCTATTTACATCTAGCTAACGAATAGGAACGTTGGTCGCGAAAGGGGCCAACATTTCAGAAGTGCGATACGAACAAAGAATGGAATCCTTATAGATTATAATAAAAGCATTTTTTTTCCTTTTCTTTTTTTTTCTCTTTTTCTCTCTTTCCTATCACATTGATATACTATTTTTTTTGTACATACCTACCACATTATTCTCATGCTTTACCTACGTTAGCTAGATATAGGCTCATATTAAAAGGTGACCATTACTGCATTATATTTTTAAAAAAATCAAACGCATGAACTATCTAATCTACCCTCAATATGAATACATTTTCGAATATTAAAGAAGTACTGAGTAACTAGCTCAAGTCTTTTGCTAAAATTACTCTATTGTTGGTTTACCTATCTAAGTATAGATTATAAGCAAAGTACATACATTTTAAAATGAAGATTTTATATAACACTCTTGTTATAATAAAAAAAAGATACTTTGTTGTTTGTTTTTAATTGTTTTTTCAGAACATCATAAAGGAAAATGCAAACAATGCACGGGGACATGTGGTAAACACGCCTCCAAGGAGTCCCACGGGTGCAAGTGCTTCCCAACGTACATCTCGCAGCGTCACACGGAGTCCGGCTTATGGCAGCCGCCCCGGCCTTCGCGTTGAGGAACGCGACGGCTCGTGCGCGGCTCCGCGCGCCATCAACTGCACCGGCCTTCGCGTGGATGAACGCGACAGCTCGTGCGCGGCTCCGCGCGCCATCAGCTGCACCGGCCTTCGCGTGGATGAATGCGACTGCTCGTGCGCGGCTCCGCGCGCCAACAGCTGCACCGGCCTTCGCGTAGATGAGCGCGACGGCTCATGCGTGGCTCCGCGCGCCAACAGCTGCACCGGCCTTTGCGTGGAGGAACGCGACGGCTCGCGCGCGGCTCCGCGCGCCAGCAACCGCACCGGCCTTCGCGTGGATGAACGCGACGGATCGCGCGCGGCTCCGCGCGCCAGCTGCTGCACCAGCCTTCGCGTGGATGAACGCGACGGTATATCTGTAATATTGAGACAAAATATCCATAGATTTTGGTATTCTTTATGTATTTTTCATGCTGCAAAGGGTAGAAGTGCAAGTTCGATTCTTAACACTCCTTCCATTCTATGACACTCCTTCCATTCCATGCTCGGTAGAGTTATCTGAGTTATCAGTTCTAATGGATAGTTATATTATGTTATTCTGACAAACGCGTCGGCTCGCGCGCGGCTTTGCGCGCCAGCAGCCGCAACGGCCTTCGCGTGGATGAACGTGACGGTTTATCTGTAATATTGATGCAAAATATCCATAGCTTTTGGTATTCTTTATGTATTTTTCATGCTTCAAAGGGTAGAAGTGCAAGTTCGATTCTTAACACTTCTTCCATTATATGACACTCCTTCCATTCCATGCTCGGTAGAGTTATCTGAGTTATCAGTTCTAATGGATAGTTAATGTTATTTTGACAAACGCGACGACGGCTCGCGCGCGGCTCCGCGCGCCAGCAGCCGCACTGGCCTTCGCGTGGATGAACGCGACGGCTCGCGCGCGGCTCCGCGCGCCAACAGCTGCACCGGCCTTCGCGTGGATGAACGCGACGGCTAGCACGTGGCTCCGCGCGCCAACAGCTGCACCGGCCTTCGCGTGGATGAACGCGACGGCTCGTGCGTGGCTCCGCGCGCCAACAGCTGCACCGGCCTTCGCGTGGATGAACGCGACGGCTCGTGCGTGGCTCCGCGCGCCAACACCTGCACCGGCCTTCGCGTGGATGAACGCGACGGCACGTGCGTGGCTCCGCGCGCCAACAGCTGCACCGGCCTTCGCGTGGATGAACGCGACGGCACGTGCGTAGCTCCGCGCGCCAACAGCTGCACCGGCCTTCGCGTGGATGAACGCGACGGCTCGCGCGCAGCTCCGCGCGCCAACAGCTGCACCGGCCTTCGCGTGGATGAAGGTGACAGCTGGCGCACGGATCAGCGTGCCAGCAGCCGTGACAGAAGCGGCCGAGCGAGTCAGCGCGCTGACAGCAGGCGTTTGGATCGGCGAGCCAACACACAAGCAAGCGTTCACCGATCACGGAGCCCACATCCACGCCGCAGGGAACATCTACGCAGCGCCTCATCATTTGCCTGCCCTTATCCCGCACAGCATCGCATTAGGTCGGTACAACATGTTCTCTTCTTCCACTCTCCCATATCACTCATCTTTGTACTATTTATTATCTATTTATTTATAACAGCTAGGTACAAGTATCGGTATAATGGTAAAAAAAAAAAAAAAAACATAGAATAAGTTTCTTATCCATATCTTCTTTCACACAATCCATCCATCTTTTCTTTGGTATACCTCTACACATCCACTTCGCACATCCATCTCAACACTCGCATCTCTGTCGCATGCACTCTTTCATCCGTCGCTTTCGTAACCCAGCACTCGGATCCATACAGCACGACAGGTCTAATGACCGTCTTGTAGATTTCCCCTTAAGTTTGAGGGGCATACAAGGGTCACAAGTTGTTCCCGAGACCTATCGCCATTTCATCCATCCCGCATTCATTCTATTTTTGACGTCTCGGTCTATTCCTCCATCATTGAAAGTTCACATTCATTGTCGACACTAACACACATATTAGAAAAACCATACCTGGCTGGTTGCTTTCTCACTCTACCGGAACTACACTCTGTGTCAATGTTCATAACACTTTCCACACTACTCACAGAAGAATCTTCTTCTGGATGATAAGTTTAATCACCATCATAATATTCACTTCCTGAATCATCTAAAGCATCCCTCACTGAAACTGTGGAGTTTCCTCGATCTGAACTGCACTTCCAGCTGGTTTTGATTCTTATATTATGATCACATCACGGCTCGTTGTAATGTCCTTTGTGTCTGGATTGTAAACGCGATACTCTTTTACATGATCTAAGTATCCAACTAGAATGCCTTTTACCGCCTTTTTATCCCACTTAAGTCGCTTCTCTTTCGATATATGCATCATTACAACACTCCCAAAAATTCTCAAGTGACTTATATCTGGCTTTGTTCCTGTCCATAGCTCACAGGGTGTACGGTTATTCAGACCAGTTTTCACAATCCGGTTCTGTAAATACAGCACTATTAATGCGCTATTACTGCAGCAGTATTAACGGCCTCTGCCCAAAACTCTTTGCCAAGTTTGGCCTCAAACAAAAGACATCTGGCTTTCTTTATGATTGTCCGATTCATACGCTCACAAAGCCGATTTTGTTCAGGCGTGTATGGGTTAGTTCGTGGATGAACTATCCCCATTTTCTTTAGATAGTTATCGAAATTACTGTTGCAAAACTCCATGCCATTATCACTACTCAGAATCTTAATTTTATTTGAAGTTATGTTTTCAACTGTAGATTTATATTCTTTGAAACGTTCAAAAGCCTCGCTTTATTCTTGAGGAAATAAACATAAGTCGTGCGACTGCAGTCATCAACTAATAAAAGAAAGTACCTGGATCCTCCGAGAGATACTTTTTCCATGGACCCACAGATGTCACAGTGTACCTTCAGCAGCTCAGTACTCCTGTTGCCTTCATGAGCAAAAGGCAAACTACTTTGCTTTCCCTGGCTCCTAGCTTTTTGCTTTATTGCTTTCAACACAATTCATCTTGGTAATATCAGCCCTGTTGAAGATTTGACAGCAATCTTCTTCAAACACCACTTTGTTGCCTTTAGTAATCAGTTGACCCACCGATATCAAATTCGTAGTCAATAATACTCCTTCGACAACAACATTATATTCACATTTCTCTGTCAATGTTGTAATTTGCTCATCACCTGAGCATTTTACAGCCACTCTTGCTTTGTTTGCAACTACTATTTCCTTTATCGAATGCTCTAACGAAACATTTTCCATCCAATGTTCGTTGGCGTTAGATGGGCACTCGCTCCAGAGTCACCAGTCATTCTTAGAAAAATCACCATTCAAGAACAAGGCACTGAACGCGTTAGTTTGTTTGTGTTCCTTTGATTTGGTATTTAATGAGTCTTTATCAAAATTCGGGCACTGATTACAATAATGTCCGCTTTGTTTACATTTGTAACATTTGATAGCTTTCTGTTTGAATTTTGACAAGTTTGACGTATTGTCTCTGGTCCCACCGCCTGTGTTCCCGTCTTTATTTCTGCGGAAACTCGCAAACGCTCCGCTGACGTCGCCACTGTCTTCTTCCAAATCCATCAACTTAGTTTTTATGGCGTCTGCTGAAATTTTGATGCCAGAGTGTTCGATGGCCACTATCATTGGCGAATATTTTTCAGATAATCCGGCCAAAAACAAAGAACCTATCCACTCGTCATTAATGTGAAACCCATTCCACTTAGTTTTTGACTTGTTTCAATAATTTGAGTCTCGTACGACGTCATAGATGTAGAATTTCGAGACGTATTGAGATTAGGGTTCTTAGCAAGCTGATTCTCCAGGCGAACCCTGAGTCATCGAATAGCTGCTTTAGTTTATCTCATAGTTCCTTCGAAAGAAAGAAAGAAAGAAAAAACGTTTATTTATGACATCCATCGTAATAGACACTTCGGAACTAGAAACTAAAAACTAAGAACACATAAATCGTAAAAAGCATCTCCAAGCCGTACGTACAGTAAAGGATGTCATAGAATGGTGACCGACTCAGCATAATACTGCGTTAGTTAAATTATAACGCAGCGCTGATCTTTTACGTCGGAGCCAGACGAGTAGAACTCTTCACTTCTCTAATGTGTACGTATAGCGACGAGTCGATGGTCAAGACCAACTTCACTCTAGTTTTCGCATCTGCTGAAGCTTCGGCTGAGTACGTAACTTTGAAACAATTTCCCTCCATTCGAAGTTCCAATTTCGAAGTTCCCTCCAGCACCAGAAAATTCTCTGCGGCAAATGCCACTCCTGGTAGTTCTCCCGTCCTTTCAACTTAGGCACAGCGTATTCTCAGTCTGCGTAAACTTATACAGCACTAATTTGCAAGTTTTATCGCGAGAAATACATTTATTTTACTGGGCCCATAACCTATAATAAAACGAGTTGACACTTTGTGTTTTAAATTGAGAACTGATATTTATTTTACTTAGTATAAAGGACGATGTTATCAATCAAAGACAATGATAACATCGTCCTTAGAGATCACAAGTAATTAGCATAATAGTCGATTATTTGGATATAATTCAACAATATTCCTGCTACAGGTAGTAGTAGAAAACTTATTCCGAAATATCAGGATAACAAAGTATATGACTTATACAGGTATCATATTATCGAGAACACACCACTTACAAAAAAAAAGGCAACAGACTATATTTCACAGTTGTTGCTGTAGACAAAATAAAACCATGGATTAATTTTAAAAAGTTGCATGATTCTTATGGTGATGGTGAGTATAATAATATAATAATAATAATGCTGGACAATTTCACACAGCATCATCTAGCCCCAAACTAATCAAAGCTTGTGCTTTGGGAACCAGATAGCTGTTATGCTACTTATATACTTTTTTGTTTGTAAATTCATTTTGGATTTATTATATTAAGTAATTATTAATAAAATATTTGTATATACAATACATTATGTATGTATACCCTCTGGACTTGTTCTGGCGTTGGTATACTCCTACCTATACCCTCTGGACTTGTTCTGGCGTTGGTATTATCGAATCAAATACCCTCTGGACTTGTTCTGGCGTTGGTATTATCGAATCATATACCCTCTGGACTTATTCTGGCGTTGGTATACTCCTACCTATACCCTCTGGACTTGTTCTGGCGTTGGTATTATCGAATCAAATACCCTCTGGACTTGTTCTGGCGTTGGTATACTCTTATCTATACCCTCTGGACTTGTTCTGGCGTTGGTATTCTCTTACTTTATACCCTTTGGACTTGTTCTGGCGTTGGTATTATCTTATCAAATACCCTCTGGACATTGTCCGGCGTTGGTATTTATACAAAACTGTACCTGTGACTAAACAGCGTTGGCACTACAGTTAATTCTAAGAAAATTAATTTAATATTGTAACCTTTATGTCGTAATAATTATTTATCTGTAAATCAATGTACCTACTCTGTTTTAAATCATATTACTATTATATGCCACTATTTTTCAATACCTGTATCAATCACTATTTTTTTTTATTTATTAAGTAAAAGTACGAGGTCATACTTAAATGATGGGATGGCCGACTGTTGTAATCAATTATTATTCACGTAAATTACTACAATTATTATTTTATAAATACCTAGTGCTATGAGAAAGTATTGTGTTAATCGTAATTATATTTGATCAATCTTTATTTTAATATCAAAACACTGCTTTTTATATCAAAAGCCGTGTTTTGACTTGTGTTGTAATTAATTATTATTTACGTAAATAACTACAATTATTATTTTGTAAATACCTAGTGCTATAAGAAAGTATTGTGTTAATCGTAATTATATTTGATCAATATTTATTTTAATATCAAAACACTGCTTTTCATATAAAAAGCCGTGTTTTGACTCGAAAGACATTAATTGATAAAAGTTGCTTGGAAAAAACCATAGCCGGCGCCATTGTCGCCGTTTATGGTTGAGGGAGGTTTTGGGCACTACCGGCTTCGGAGTGTGGCAGTCTTAATCTGATTTTTGAGGGAATAAGTTGTCTACTGTTCGACTCTAAAGATACCTACTGTAACGAGTAGAAAAAACTGACTGTGTTATGTTGTGCTACTGTGTGTATGAAATAAAGGTGATCTAGTGTGAGTACAAGTTTCATTCCATTACCCTATTTACATCTAGCTAACGAATAGGAACGTTGGTCGCGAAAGGGGCCAACAGTAGGTAATTGTAATTGTTCACCATGGAATATTTTAGTTTTACGAGTAGTAGGTACAGTACTCTGTTTTATCTTTGTGTCGTTTCGTTCGTGCTGAATAAACGTATTTTCTTTCTTTCTTTCATTCATTATTTATTTAATAATAAGATATATATTGAGAGTGTCTTATAGAACCCTACTGGCATAGCGGTGTCTACTCCTGACATTCAACCGTTTGATTACTGTCCGTGAATAAATAGGATCACAATTATTATTCCCAAGGTACAATAGATATTATTTAAAACTAAGTCACTTAATTTTTTTAAAGTCTAATAAAGTTATCAAAGTCATAAAAATCCCACTATGTTTTAGTCAATATCAGCATTTGGTTCACACTGGATACACCCTACTTTTCGAAAATGTTCGATAATGTTCCTGTAATAGTTCACCTTTGACTATACACCCAGTAATTAATTTTCCCGTCCGAACGGCTAAAAAGAACGTTCAAAAACTCGATATCGAAGCAAATTGTATTGACAGACTCGCATGGCATGTTTGCGAAGCGATTGATGCAATTTCGCGACGTCTGTCCCAAAAATACGCTTTTTCGGATTGGCTACTGGACGCTGTTTGCTTTGGCACGTTTAAAGAGGAAAAAAGGATCTTTTAGCAGATGCTACATGGTGACCCGTTTAAAAAGATATGTTTGGACGGTACACAAATGAGTTTAAATATGTTTGTGTAAATCACACTTAAAAGTCATCATTTCATCATTTGCCTGCCCTTATCCCGCTTATGCAGGGTCGGCACAACATGTTCTCTTCTTCCACTCTCCCCTATCACTCGTCATCTTCGTATTCACTCCCTTCTTACCCATATCTTCTTTCACACAATCCATCCATCTTTTCTTTGGTCTACCTCTACTCACATATCCATCCACATTCATTTCCATCACCCTTTTAGTTACGTGACTTGACTTAAAAGTACGAAGATTAATAAAAATGTTATGAAATTGATATTGAATCTATAATGAAAAATCATAATCGAGAAGCTAAATAAATCTAGATCGCAAGGAAAGACTTCATCTAAAATTGATTGGTATAGAATTCACTAAAATCCAGGAGTTTAAATATTTTCTTTACAGTAATAAACAAACAAATATGAAATAACCGGTGCTTAACCGATAAATATGAGCTTATCAAGAATTTCGAATCTGACGTCAGTGGTTCTGTGGCCGACCGGTCGAAGGCTCTCCGGCTTTAGGAGGATCGTCTGATCATCGCGGGTTCGAATCCCATCAGAACCAAAAATTTTGATAAGAATTCTTAATAAAAATGATAGAGCGTGGAAAAATTATGAAAACTGATTGGAATTAATTAAATCTCTGCATAGATACGGTTTGTAGGTGTATTGTTTTGAAACTATGTAGGTATTTGATTTGATTTAATTGTAAACCCCCTGAGAACTATAACTTGTCTAAAACCTTTAAGCATCCTGACCGATGCCTATAGTTTTAACACCAATTTGTTGGATATGTCACATTTCAGCGAAATTAATCGGTAAATTGTTTGGTAATTATAAGTGACACGTCACCATACATTGTGTTTATAATGAACTTATTTCCAAGCACTTTAGGGACTATTTTCGGACAAATTAGTGGGTGCAAATGTATAATTTCCAAAACCAGTTAAATGCCTCACTAAGAGCTCGTGTTATTGCGCATATTAATTTTCCTAAACAAATAATCCGTTAATGCATTGACCTGATTACGGGATTTGCAATTTTCGGATCAAAAGTCGAGCCGACTCGGCCTCATAGCATAATTAGTTTGCTAGCTGCGGCCTGCTCAGCTACCTGCAGTCCCTCGGAAATACTATATTTTACTGGGATAAAAAGCCTATGTAGATAGATAGATAACTTTATTTGACAACACACAGACACAGGTACATTTACACCAACAGAGAACAGGTACAAAAAGGAGCTATGCTATACTACTCACCCAGGCGCGGTCCGAGGTGGGGGGTCACAGTGGACATGAACCCCCCCCCCCCCCCCCCGCCCCCCAATTATACACGTCCAATTGAAAAATCTTGTGTATTGTGCATTAAAGTCAAATTTTACTCGTTATTAGTGTAATACCCTCCATTTTTCAGGCTGCGACCGTACCTGTACTCACCTACATACAATCTACAAGAAAACAAAAAGAGATACCTAAACAGTAACATATGTGCTACTTCAGATCTATTTCTGTGCCAAACTTCATCATAAACTATTCAGTAGTTTGTACGTGAAAGAGTAACAAAAATCCACACATCCATCCGCACAATTTTCGCATCTATTCGTATTTTACATCTCTACCAGCCAGGCCAGCATATGGATGTTACAGTCCATACATTTTACGAGGTAATTAAGGACAGTCATCGATGACTGATTCACTGACAAATGACAGTTCGCAGTTCGCTCGTGAAATTTTGATGAGCATCGCAATGGCAGCAAATTGAGATGCATGGAACCACAGACTATTCATTACTTGGTTTAATGTGCATTTGCAGATTGAACTTACGATGCGCATGAGATTCTGTTACGAGATTGGAAAGGGATTTATAAAAATGTTTTTATTACAATATCTTTTTATTTTTTTTATATTTTCAAAACAAAAAAACTTAGGCATTTACATCAATACTTGATGAGTCAGGAGGCAACCTATGCCTACACTTAAATGCTGTAGTGCCTGGGGCATTGTTTGAGATGGAATAGGCTTGCCCAGCACCTAAACCATCCTCTCAGCTTAATTAGCCTTGTCCACAGGAAAGACAACGTCAATACGTTGGAGCTGATTAAGCTGCTGTTTTCCTCAAGATGTTTTGCTTCAACGTTAAGAGCTCGTGTCAAAGTGCACTTATACATATAACGAAACGAAAAATCCATTGATGCACGGCTGGGATTCGAACCCATGACCTTCGGATTGAAAGTCGTGGCACAACCCCATTCGGCTAACACGGGTCTTAAAACATGTAGTTTGTATATTCATTTTTGTTTAAATATTTTACCCTGCTACTACTTATTACAAACTAGCTGCGCCCCGCGGTTTCACCCGCGTAAGTCCCGTTCCCGCGGGAATATCGGGATAAAAAGTAGCCTATGTGTTAATCCAGGGTATCACCTATCTACATACCAAATTTCAACCAAATCGGTCCAGCCGTTTTTGCGTGAAAGAGTAACAAACATCCATACATCCATACATCCATACTTACAAACTTTCGCCTTTATAATATTTATATTTATAGGATTAGGGGAAGTCTGAAAGTAGCGCCGGTGACTGAAAAATTGAGGAGCAATAGGTTAGCGTGGTATGGGCATGTAATGCGGAGGGATGAAAGTCACGTAACTAAAAGGGTGATGGAAATGAATGTGGATGGATATGTGAGTAGAGGTAGACCAAAGAAAAGATGGATGGATTGTGTGAAAGAAGATATGGGTAAGAAGGGAGTGAATACGAAGATGACGAGTGATAGGGGAGAGTGGAAGAAGAGAACATGTTGTGCCGACCCTGCATAAGCGGGATAAGGGCAGGCAAATGATGACTACTTATTACAATTTAGACACCTACAAACTTAATTTAATTCTGTTGTTATTTCATGAGCCATGAAAAAATCTTAACAAACTCAATATGGACTTACAAAAGAATATAATACTCTAGAGCATAGCACATTCCTTTAACTACAAAGTAAAACAAGAATACATTTAGGCATCTTAAAACAGATAAAAGAGTCGCACAAAACGCAAAGACTCCTGACGTCTCAGGTCATAAAATATTCTTATTGAATTACTCTCGTTTCGTTTTCACTCTGAAGTAAGGACTGAAATATGAAGCCGATCCTGCTTTCGTTAGCCCTCTTCACACCAAGCCCTTCCTTGCGTTGAACGCCTTTGATACCTCTCAAAGGTGAGGCGTTATTTTACTCCTATGCAGTTGCTCACTTTGTATAAAGCGCAGGTTAGAGCCTGTATGGAGTACTGTTCTCACCTCTGGGATGGCTCTGCCAAGCACCATCTCCAGGCATTAGAGTCGATTGAGAGGCGAGCCAAGAGGCTAATAGGTGATGACACTCTGGTTGAGTCTCGGCTTCAAAGCCTTGAGCATCGCCGTAGAGTCGCGTGTTTATCGGTCTTTTATCGACTCCATTCCGGAGAGTGTGCATATTTAGATCAATCGAAGCGCTAGTGTAGCTCGCGTAGTCGTTCTTAATCGTCAAAGTTGAACTACCCTCTGTGGTCATAAATGGAAGACCGCTATTGGTTACAACTGACCACTTCCGTGCCTTGGAGGGCAGGTTTCGGGTCCCATGGCTTAATGTCCAGCCTTAGTGATGGAGTTTTGAATCCACCTGAAGGCCTATGAAATGAAAGAGATTTACAAAGGATAATCTATAACACGTTCGTTTTAAAATAATGTAAATAATTTTAGTACAGAAAATGATAAAAGCCGTGTTGGCCGAATGGGGTTGTACCTCGACTTTCAATCCGAAGGTCGTGGGATTGAATCCTGGCCGTGCATCAATGGATTTTGCGTTTCGTAAAATTTAAATGCGCTTTAACACGAGCTCTGAACGGTGAAGGAAAACATCGTGATGAAACCAGTTAGTATTTATATAGGTGGCGATGGGCTTGCAACCTGTCACGTATGGAATACTAACTTCTGTATCAAATATGTATTTGTACATGCCTCTGACTACCCCCTTAGACATCTGCAAAGGATAGAGAATGTCTACCGCGCCTTAGGGATACATGACCCTGACGTTTACAGAAAATGATAAATCGGTCTCAGTGTGTGCCAGCTGATCTAAATCACGTGACCTAAGATATAAAACTTTTATGAACGAAATCATCAGATCTACGAACTGGTTTTTCATTTTCCTCAGACGTACGTGGCTCGGGTCCTGATGCCTGATCTATTACTTAGGAATTTATGAAGAACACACAAATGTGATTTCCAGACAGTGATGTGTAGGCTAATTTCGACAAATTACATTTGAAATTGGATTCCAGATTTCTTGTTTTGCTACAAATAACGCAGTTTATGTTTTTATAAAAATCTCTTGACTTCATATTTTTTACATTTTTAAACTAATAAGAGGAAAGGTTTGTTTGTTTGTTTGAAATGAATAGACTCCGAAACTACTGCACCGATTTGAAAAATTCTTTTACCAATAGAATCCCACACTATCCCCGATGAACATAGGCTATAATTTATCCCGGGGAAGTGAATTTTTCCTGAGGGATCGCGGGTAACACCGCGGCGGACAGCTAGTATCTTAAAAAATTCACCCGACAAACACAACCCTATGATCAAGAGATCAAATAGATTGAGAGTCGAAGGTACATCCTACTAAAGCCAATACGTATCCAAAGCTTGAACCATCAGAGCTATTTCCATAGTACAAACAATATCTCCAAGTGTTTACAATCCTGCGTAATGCTATTTATTGGCTGCCTTTACACATACATACTTTTGCGGTCGTAAAAACGCTGACGCTAAGACTGCGTCTTACGTGGGCGATCCGGACGCGAACGCGAAGCGGCGCGGTGCGGCGCAGAAACAACAAACAATTGATTTACTATTGAAGTGAGCGGCGCGGCGCGTATTGACATTTCAATAGTAAATCGACTGTTTTTAGTTTCCGCGCCGCTTCGCGATCGCCCACGGAAGACGCAGGGTAATAACATGTAATAAAATTTCGTTCTTACAACAAAGCTGAAGAGGTAAGTATTTTATATTTTAGGGGAGAAGTTTAAATCTTTTAAAATCTTTAGGACTGTGACTCTACACATTAGCCGAACTATTCGCCGAACTATTATTTGAATAGAAGATGACAGGCGAGTACAGGCGATGAGGCCCTCTACATATTCGTCACCGTCGGCATTCCTCTATAATCGGCGAATATGTAGAGAGCCCAGAGATTTGATGAGTTGTAAGTTTTGACGATAGCTTTAACGTTTTTAAATTATATGAACAAAGCATCTTCAAGCCTTAATTAGTTTACATAGGGTTGAATTTTCATCACCAACAGCATCTTAGCCATGCTTTTGCTCTTGCCAATTTTGCTCGGTTCTGTCCGCATTTCCATGGTTGTATCAGACTACATAGCGTTTTAAACGCGCGTTACTAAATCAAGCGCTGTAAAACGCATAATGTGAAACGTGTAAAGGTATAATGTAGATTCTCAGATCGTAGGAATTACGTTGTTAAAGCAACAGTGAGTTATGTATGTAATCTCACAACTTCAGTAATCGAAATTAATGTTTCATTCGTAATGGCAGCTTTGCGTAAACTAGCATTTGACAGTCTTTGGGGCAAATTAACTCAGAAGGGGTTACGTAATACGGTAAAAGACAATGCTCATGAGTAAATTTATTAAAGTGAAAACATCCTTAGGCGCATTGGACATTTTTGAGATAGGAAAAATCTATTGAACTCAGACTGACAGTGTTACCGACACCACCGTCAGCGCCATCTAGTTTTGAACTCTGTAACTAAAAACGGTACAGAACCTTTATCACTTCGTTTCCAAATATTTTACACTACTGTCGGCACTCGGAGTGCCACTGCTTTTTTTTTCGTCTTGGCTCGTTGTAATAATAAGTTTACCGACAACAATTATATTATTATAACTTACCCACAATCCACACATTCCACATTCCACAATACATTTTCAACTATCTACCGATATTTCTACATCTGCAATGCCTCTTGATGCTGCAGTTGTCTGTGGGCGGTGGCAATCACGCACCATCAGGTGTGCCACTTGCTCGTTTGCCCCCTCTTCCATAAAAAAAATCTATTAATTTTGTTTTGAGCTTATGTATATAATATTCTATTATAGTTAGAAATTATTGTTAGACATATACCTACATAGAGTGTAGGTATACTTGTTTACTCTTTATTGAATGCGACTGCACCTTGATCTGAGGGAATCAAGGGGGTGAGGGGTTTTTTTTCTTCTTATATATCTTTTTCGCTGTGTGTTTGTGTATACAATAAAGAATTATCTATTATCCACCAGACAGGGTATACGATCTTAATCCTGCTTATTTGCGTATTTTGTATATGTCACCTAAAATAGACGTCCGTAATTTGGCAAAGACCATCAAATCCTGATGCAGCTGACGGCTTTCTTACCGTCGGAAAGCAATTACAGCCCTAACGATGCATCTCTTTACACTGCTGAAACCTCATTCTGAACGTGATGAGAACCGGGATGCGATAGGGTGCGAGCACACTGACGAATAGTTTGTTCTGCTTGTCGTGTTACTAGTTCTGTTACTTTGTGGTGGAAGGACCATAAATGCGCCTTATAGGGACTCCTTTAATAAAATGTTAGTTCATCCATACTACACTACTAGGTCCGGCGCTGTGTTACCCGCGGTCCCTCGGGAAAACATCACCTGCCCGGGATAAAATATAGCCTATGTTCATCAGGGATTATGTAGGATTCTAATGGTGAAAGAATTTTTCAAATCGATCCAATAGTTTCGGAGCCTCTATTCAATTCAAACAAACAAACATACAAACAAACAAATACAATATTACTGTAGATATACTATTAATATTATAAATGTGAAAATAAATCTGTCTGTCTGTCTATTTGTTTGTTACCTTTTCACGCCCAAACAAAGGAACAGATTAGGGTGAAAATTGGCATGGACAAAAGTTGTATTCGAGGAAAGGACATAGGCTACTTTTTATCCCGAAAAAATCCCGAGGGGTCGCGGGATACACCGCGGGAGCGCAGCTAGAAGATCATAAATTAGTGCGCCGGAAGAAGATTCTTCTGAAAGAGTTTGTTCTGAAGTCAAAGTAAATTTTAGACTCATTTAAACATATAACTTTCTAATTTATAAAACGTTAAGCTTTGCTGTCTTTCAGCCATATGCATCATGCAATTCAAACCTTGCATAAGCATCATGCAAAACAAATTATGAAATCCTGCAGTTTACAACAACATTGTTAGCCTCCTCTCTCGTTCTAGAACGTACAACATTATTATATTCAATTCAAAATCGGAATACTTTACCAACCATTTATAAAAGTTTTTATAAACTTATAAAACCGCAGTTAACCGACATTGAATAAGAAAACAAGAGCGATGTAGAAAAATCAACTTGGAACACAAAAACACTCTACCTAAAATAGGAGCTACGAAAATAAGGAACGGATTTTTATTATGTCCTGTTTCCCTCAAGATTACTAAAGCAAACAATGACAGCAGCTAACTTAATAGAGAAAATAGTATTTCCCATTTTCCCGTTGTCTATGTGCCCGGAGCCTTAAGCGGCTTCATCTTGAGGAGATGAATGTCTCGGGACAAAAGCGGGACGAGACGAGACGGGCGAGATGGGACGACGCGAGACGGGACAGAGGATGGTTTGCCACAGATAAAAAACTACTAGTGAATGAAACTTTTACTTTAACGAATATTTTATAGCTACTTCAAATCACTGGTATCCTTGCACACTAGTCGTTCTTGCACTAGCACTACTTGAAAATCTTCAACCATCGAGTTGACTAAATAAAAATCGAAAGAAAGTTGAGCCATAAACTTAAGCCCCCTTACGCACCAGTGGTTGAAGCGCGCCCCGCGGTTCATAAATTACAATTTTGTAGCGGTTAGGTGCGTACAATGACAAGCGGTTGCATACTAAAACTGCAAGAGCGACCCGCTACGCTGCCCCGGGGCCGCGGATCAACCACTAGTGCGTAAGAGCTTGAATGATGATATGAAAAGTGTCGACAATCACCGAAGATAGGATTCCCGATTCTTCACAGTATTGCTAGTGAAAAAACAGGATGAATCACTTTAGCTTTTTAGATGATCCTAGTCCAACTGAATAAATAATTTGGACTTTGACAATTACACTTTAAAAACCGAAACAGCTGCCTTATTTCATTATGCTTCCGCTCAAAAATCACTTGGTGTGTTAATTGTCTGAAATGATACTACGAGTAACATACCAAAGTTACTCTGAATGATTCTAGTTAAAGTCAGAAAATACACCCAAACCAAACTCAGCCTTATACCAAAGTCCTAACGTTTAAACTCCCATTAAATCGTAACACAGTAGAACTGGGGACGAAGCTAATCACGCCGTGCGTGACAACTCACTCCAAATGGCACATGGAGGTATACTTTCGACTGGACATGTGGCAATGTAGTTGTTTACTAAATATACGTGAAATTAGTGTTCACACCTACGACTACATTGGCATCACGCTTCGTGGAATTCCTGAAGGACTCATTAAATAAATTGGTGTTTTTGTGAATATTTTACTTACAGATGGCCATAGCAACTTTGTTTATGTGTCAAAAATGTTAAAAGTAATGGCCTCATAAAAAGTTAATCGACATAAAGTCTTGATTTTGAATTTTAATCGAGACAATTATGTTTATACTAACTTTTTATGAGTTAAACCATAAAAATGTTACAAGTAACGCGATCCTTGGGGATCGCGTTACTTGTCACCGTGCCTTAGGGCACGGTGACCATTCAGGTCAAAATTCGACGACCTCTGTGGCGCAGTGGGTGGAAGCCTGCTTGGGACGCAGCAGGTTGCGAGTTCGATCCCCGCCGCGGGATAAATGTTTGTATGATCTGCAAATATTTATCTTGGGTCTGGGTGTTTCTGTGTATAATATGTATGTATTTACAAATAAAAAGTATATAAGTATCAGTTATCTGGTTCCCATAGTACAACAAGCTTTGCTTAGTTTGGATGCTGCGTGAAATGTCCAGCATTATTTATTTACTAGCTGCGCCCCGCGGTTTCACCCGCGTAAGTCCCGTTCCCGCGGGAATATCGGGATAAAAAGTAGCCTATGTGTTAATCCAGGGTATCACCTATCTACATACCAAATTTCAACCAAATCGGTCCAGCCGTTTTTGCGTGAAAGAGTAACAAACATCCATACATCCATACATCCATACTTACAAACTTTCGCCTTTATAATATTTATAGGATTATTTATTTAAACGTCGAAATACAACGAAAAACCAAGGTCGGATAGGAGGATTAATCAGTTAAAGTGGAGATGGGCAGGACACTTGGCAAGGTGGGAAAACGGTAGATGGACAAAGGCAGTTACCGAGTGGTGGTCACGCGAGGGTCATATAACACCAGGCAGACCACCAGCCAGATGGTCTGATGATATTGTGGCGGTAGCGGAAAGGCAAATCCATTTGACTGGCGCAGGATCGGAAAGAGTGGCGTGAAAATGAGAAGGCCTATACTCAGCAGTGGGTAGATGGTGGGCTGATTAGATATATAGAAGTATTGTTATTTGGTTCCTAAGATCAGCGGTCACAAATTAAATGGAAGTGCCAATTGCATTATCAAGTAAGCTTTCGTGCTTAGGGCACGTTAAATTGTCAATTCCAGCAGCCTAAGGCTTAGACTATGTCATGGCTTATACTTTAAGCCATGACAGAGGCCTTTACATCTTAATTAGATGATTTATACAGCGTCAGGAGGCAACCTATGCCTACACTTAACGGGACGCTGTTGAGCCTGGGACATTGTTTGAAATGAAATGGCTTGCCCAGCACCTAAACTATCTTCTTAGCTTAATCGTCAGAGGGCTTTAAGTGTTAGAAAACCCTGTCACCAGAGTTGGCCGCAATAATATTATTGACGACCTCTGTGGCGCAGTGGGCGAAAGCCCGCCAGCGACGCAAAATGTTGCGGGTTCGATCCCCGCCGCGGGACAAATGTTTGTATGATCTACAGATATTTGTTTCGGGTCTGGATGTTTCTATGTATAAGTATTTACAAACAAAAAGTAAGTATATAAGTAGTATATCAGTCATGTAGTACCCTTAACACAAGCTTTGCTTACTTTGGGGCTAGATGATGCTGTGTGAAATGTCCAGCATTATTTATTTATACTATTAAAAGTAAGTTACTATTAATAAACCAAAAAGCGCGTCTACTTTAGTTGCTCAAGCTATTATCCGACATCAGATATCGTTATCCGTTTTAAGTCTTCTTATCCGTCACGTAAGCTCGTCTTGTAATATTACGTAGCACAAAGCCTCCGGTTTTAATACCCCTACAGGAATAATTGCCTTTGAACAGTTCCATAAGTTACAAGGGCTTACACGGATTTTCGTTTATTTATGAGTTGAAAGACCTCAGTTTTATTATGATCAAAAATGTATACTTTGGTCCTGCAAATCAATTTTTAGGCTCGCCGAGTAGGTCATGGGTTCGATTCCCATTGAAGAGATTTGTAAGCTTAACTCGGATGTTTTTGGCGACCTCTGTGGCGCAGTGGGTTAAAGCTCGCTTGGGACGCAGAAGATTGCGGGTTTGATCCCCGATCTGCATATATTTATCTTGGGTCTGGGTGTTCTATGTAGGTATAACGGCTACTACACATTCGCCGAACTATTTGCCGAATTATTCGCCGAACCATTATTTGGATAGAAGATGACAGGCGAATACAGGTGATGAGGCCCTCTACACGTTAGAAGTCCAGCAATAGACACTGAGTGAATACATGCCAAAAATCTTAGGTTATGTTATCATAAGTATTTTTATTTCATAAAACATTACAAACTGCTCACGTGCCGTCGGCGTCGTCCCTCCCAAACAAAGCAATACAAACATTTTAATGAGATCTCAAAAAAGTCGGGAATTCCCCCCGCCCCCCACCCCTCCACGTCTGAACTTTTCCCCTGTCTGCCATAATAGTCAAGTGAGTGGAGACGACACATTATAGAGTTCTCTGTCTACCTAAAAAATAAAAGCAAAACTAATCAGTTTGCCCAATTGATAAAATCCAGTGTCCGTGTATACGAGTACCTATGACTCAATCTGTGTTTGTGTGTGATCGCAAAATTAGACTCACGCACGGTAGACATTTTAGATCTTCAACATCAAATGTATTTGATGGACATCCTAACAATGAATCTGAATGGATACGTGAGTAGAGGTAGACCTAAGAAAGATGGATGGATTGTGTGAAAGAAGATATGGAAAAGAAATGAGTTGATACAGAGATGACGAGTGATAGGGGAGAGTGGAAGAGGAGAACATGTTGTGCCGACCCCGCATGAGCGGGTTAAGGGCAGGCCAATGATAATGGACATCCTAACAAACTGACACATCCTACCTTTTGCAGTTACCATTCCATACGTGACGGTTTGCGAGCTTGTCCCTTCTTTTATTAATATGACATGTCCTCAACGGTAAACTTTTATAAAGTACATGTTAAAGAACATACGTTGATGCATAGAAACGGTACAAATTAAAAGTAGCTAAAGCTTTGTTGTTAGTCGCATGCTTACTGCTTATTTATTAGTTCCCTCTCACTCCGATAACCTCTCAGAAGATCTGTTCTCCTGGTAGTCCAGGCTACTTTTTATCCTTGAAAAGTGAAATTTTAAAATTCCAGAAGAGCCGCGGCTAGGATTGCAGAGCGTAGCTAGTTTAAAGGTGGTCACGCGACCCATCCGCACCGAACACGCCGAACTGTCGATTCAATAGAGGAAATGCTGAGACGTCAGAAAGCTAGCCGTATTTTTTGACGTCATCAGTTTTTTTTCTAAAGAAAAATGACTGCGGCGCGTGCTCGGACAAATGTGCGATCAGCTTTAAAACAAAAAACAAAAGATTTAACTGGCCGATATAAGAAAATTAAGAAAAAATACTGCCGACTGTAAACAATACTATATCGTGTCTGAATTACAGATTGATTTCGGGATCCCTAAAAAGTTTGAACACAACCTGATTTCGTCGGCAAAAAGACTAAATAAAGCAAAATTGCATCATTCGCTGTTCTAAACTTCAAAGTTCCGTCAGAGAATTTTAAAATTGACGATGCAGAATTGTTTTTGGAACGAGTTTACCAGCACTAGTTTCAATTTCAAACCTCAGTACGACCGCGAGCGTTGAGCGTAAAGCGCCGGGCGATGAGCGTGAGCGTTGAAGCGAGTATCTGTCGCTGGGCTATGACTTCTTCATCGCTCGGCGTGAGTTTTGAACGCTGCGTAAGTAACGCTGAGCGATTACGCCGAGCGAATTTTGTCAACAGCGACAAAAATTTTGTCGCCGCGATAAAAAAATTACCGCCGGCGGTGTGAACAGCCGACGTTGGACTATAAATATTTTGACACGGAATTTCTTTGTCTCTTGAGCGATAAAATCAGCTGACATAATTATGTGCGATCAGCTTTAGTCGCGGATACAAATTCAAAATACAAAATATTCAGAAAATACGAATACTTACACTTTCAGCCATTTTTTTTATTCCAGATGTTCAAGAGATTGTGTCGGCATTTCAAACAATAACATTACGTAATTCGTGCTAAAGGCAGTAAAGGTGAGGCGCAGGTAAAGTTTCGCCTTAAAATAGAAACCTAGAGAAAATTCTGTTCGTGTGGTAGTGATTGTTTCTTTTAGCGCTGCTTAGCTGCTTTGTAGGGTTTCCATTGTTCAGGTAAATGTCGTATGTTTTCCACGTGTTCGTGTTTTTGTAAAGGTCAAAGGAGTTATAACATATAACTTGGGTGTGAAATTAACACATAAAAGGTTAAGGTAAGCTTTGTTTGTACAAAGTATGTTTTGCTGTTTATTTTTCAATTTAATCTATCATGGATGGATGGATTTTCAAAGAGGATAGATGGTATTTTTATATAGGTAGGTACATAATGTATGCTTAAAATCGGTGATTAGCTTGCAGATGTGTCTCTTTAAATATGTTTTATTACTATGTGCATGCCACAGTATATTAATAAATTAAAATTACTTGTATAATGACAATAACCAACGACCGTCCAACGTTAAATCTACATCGGATGTAATCAGAAAGATGACATTTTGTCTTCATCCTTAGAAACTTTACGTCCTCTATCATCATCTACCATTAAGACCCCTCGCAGACTGCAGACTTTGTGGATCAGAACAAGGGGGATCTGACCGGAACAACTCTTTCTATCGGCCGATAGTTGAGACGGAACATACTTCGGCTTACTGTTCCGTCTCAACTATCGGCCGATAGAAAGTCTGCAGTCTGCGAGGGGTCTAAAAACGATATTAAACATCCAACTACCAAGGTTATTGTGAAACTTATAACACTTTTAACACGCGCAAACTCTCGAGATATCTCGATGAAACTTAACAAGAAATATCCCGTTACGTGCTCATTCATGGACACCCCACATCCACACCGTGGCCGGGCTAAATGCACCATTCTGGCGGAATGAGTTGCCACCTTTATTAACCTCGTTTGTAACGGGCTGAATATACCCTTATTGCTAGGATTTATGGCAGTGTTAGTTTGTGGCGAGACGACTGTAATGATACATTACAATCTTGACTCGCAGAAGTTACCGGGCAAATAAGACTGGTAATACTGATTTAATGTGATTGTCTGAGAACTCTGTATGGCGGGGATTAAACACAAAATTGCTTTGCTTATTCATTGAAATCACTATGAAAAAATAAGTTTATGTTGATGGATTTACAAGTAGAGGTGGGCGAAAGAAAAGATGGAAAAATTGTGTGAAGGATAGCATGAGTTAGAAAGGAGTGAGTGTAGAGATGACGGCTGATGAGAATGGAAGAAGAACACATGTTGTGCTGACCCCACGTAATGTGGGAAAAGGGCAGGGAGATGATGATGATGATGAATTATAATAAATGTTTTGGGAATTGAAAATTATTTATTTTGATGATCATCGAATGACGACCGAGTGACGACCTCTTTGGAGCAATTGGTCCACTGAGTCGAATTATGAAATGAAAACTAGACAAACCACTTGAACGCAATAATGATGATCTAAAAATGCATTATAAATAGTACCTACTACTCACCAGGAGTCGGATCCCAAAAGTTTAATACCCAAATCCTATTTCCACGTGAAGAATGTCAAAACAAGTTTTATCAGAGTTCATAAAAACGTCCAAACTTTTTATAATCTTCAAATCCATAACTAAACCCTTAAAACTTCGGCGGTAGAATAAATTATCGGCAACAGGATGGCTTAAGTTATCTATACTATACTAATATTATAAAGAGGTAAGATTTGTTTGTTTGTTTGCTCTAATAGGCTCCGAAACTACTGGACCGATTTGAAAAATTCTTTCACCAATAGAATCCTACATTATCCCCGATGAACATAGGCTATATTTTATCCCGGGAAAGTGAAGTTTTCCCGAGGGACCGCGGGTAACACCGCGGCGGACAGCTAGTTTCTATTAAAGCAATAAAAGGAGTTGGTTCTCAAATTACTGGTTTGAAGAATTGTTTTAGTTTACATATTTTTAAACCAACAGTTACCTACATACTACAAACCTCACAATAGGATTCCCTGTGACACGTTATCAGAAAATACAGTATCATTGGTAATATCTCATGCTCCAACTCATCACCTATCACCTAAAAGAATGATAGGCCCCAAACCGTGTTTGTTGCCCTGATTCTTCACGGTATTGGTCGCGAAAAGAGAGGAGTAAAATTAGTTTTAAGACTATTCTAAGTGATCCCTGTGGTCCTTCTGAATAAATGCTTTTTGAATTTGACATCATCATCATCTCAGCCTGGTATCACCCACCGTTGGGTAGACCTCCCTACTGTTATGCCAGCCCCCTCTATCTTGCGTCTCTCACATCCAAACATTCCCTAAACTTCACTGTCGTCAACGCAACGTGCTCTCGGACGACCTGGATTCCGGTGGTCTAATCTTGGCCACCACGCGGTCAAAGATTTACTCTACCGGCCATCACCGCAATAGCCAGGTCCTGCCCAACTCCACTTGGTATCATTGATTTGGTACTAGTTTTTACTTATCTACAAACATTTTACCGCGCAAGAATCAAACTCACATCTTGCGCTTTATCCAACCAATAGGGCACCAGAGGCCATCATATTTTGGTAGGTCCGTGTGACCCAAAAGTAGATTAAATGTTAATCTCGCCTTTGTTTTAACATACATAGAATTACACCCTGTATAGTTTAATCCCAGGACAATATTTTCATTTTTGACGTCCCTCAACATCCAACTTCGCAAAATTAATTTACATCTAAATCCAAGATAAAGGTTTAATTTTATTCCGAATTATGTTGTAAACAATTTCGTGTTTTAATTAACAGAGTGAGTTTGCAAAACCAATTCTGAACTGTAGAATTAAACATCGCTTAAAAAACCTTTTAATTTTACATAATATATATGAATTAAGCGACCATTATTCATAGTCTTGCAAATCTATTTCACCTATATTTTTTTTTATTTTACGTATGCTTTTTCTACTTCATCATAAGCATGACGACCTCTGTGGCGCAATGGATGGTGTCTATGTATAATATGTATGTATTTACAAAAAAAAACGTATATAAGTAGTATAACACTTATCTGGTTCCCATAGTACAAGCTTTGCTTAGTTTGGAGCTAGATGATGCTGTGTGAAATGTCCAGCATTATTTATTTTATTTTATTTACAGTACTACAAACTTATCCGGACTGGTGGTCCAAAGAGGAACTAATTTTACAGTAAAATTTATTTTACTGCCAACACCAAATGCGATAACAGTGCCTCTTTCACCGGTTCAGATAAATTTGTGGCACTATACCTAAATGTTGGGATATATGGAACCAATTTGAGGACTCCTGGTGGGGTTATTTCATAGCAGAGGTCCTCAAGGCTCTTAGCGGTGACAAAACCCACTTGAAATTACCATTTATCTCCTTTACAGCTGTCACAAGTCATAATTGCATTAATTTGTGTATTTTGTTTTTACAAAGACAGTGGACGGATCTGCATTTGAATTGCTAATGTTTGTCGCGATGTGCCCCAGATGGTGCCTTGTCGCCAAGCACAGTATACGTAATGCTTGGATGTTTTTGAAACCCTGAGGGTTTTTAGCTAATATAACGACCTCTGTAGCGCAGTGGGCGAAGGTCCGCCTGTGACGCAAAAGGTTGCGGGTACGATCCCCGCGGCGGGACCAACGTTTGTATGATCTACAAATATTTGTCTTGGGTCTGGGTGTTTCTAGTAGTATATCAGTCATCTTAGTACCCATAACGCAAGCTCTGGTTACTTTGGGGCTAGATGATGCTGTGTGAAAGGTCCAGCATTATTTATTTATTTTATTTATAAATCTTACAGCTTATTTGACTAGCCATATAGCTCAGTTTGCTACGGGTACCTAATTGCATTTGCAAATCGAAATCGCGAATCAAACCCGATTTGCATCCAGTAATTGTTTGGGTTTTCCGGATCTTCAGATTTATTTATTTATTTATGGAAAACTAACAGCACATAAAAACATAATAAGCAAGAGTTGTTAGTAACAGAAGGCTAATAATAAGTTTTCACAGTTAGAACTAGTGTTAACAAATATTGAGCACAAAGAAAAGATGATGAACAAGTTTGTCCCTTTGTCCCACATGTTATAAATCATAATCTTTTGGAATAATTATTGGAAATAAAGTGACTGTTACACAAGGAGAGTTTCTCGCATGAAGCGGGGAAAAATCGAATGCGATTATCCCTCGGCAAAACTCGCCCTTCGAGTCTCGCCTGCGGTTGTTTACATTATGACAGAAACTCGTATTATTCAAGCGATTTTCGAATGCGAGTATGACAGGCGAGAGGCGAGGGTCGAATTTGTTAACACTAGGCGAGATTATTGCCTAGAAGAAATCGCCGCTCGCATGCGAGAAACTCTCCTTGTGTTACAGCCGCGTGTGTGAGATGTACTGAATATATTTGTATCAAAATAAACAAAATGATAGTTAGTTAGTTCGTATGAGTAAGTGGCCAACTCTGGTGACGGAGTTTTTAGGCCGACTTAAGGCCTCAGTCATGGCTTAACGACTTAAATAGCCGGGACCGACAATTTAACGTGCCCTCCGAAGCACGGAAGCGTTAAGATGAAAATGCCACTGGCGGTCACCCATCCACTTACAGACCGTTTAGAACGTTGCTTAACTTCGACGATCTATCAAGAACGACTAAGCAAGCACGACCACGAGCGCTTCAGATGATAATGATAATCACCCAGCTCTAACACGTAGGTACCTCTAGGTAGTCTAGGATCAAGTCCTAAACTAGCATAACTAGATCCTAAACTAGGATCAGGATCATGTGTCGTGTTCATCGGAATCATAATGGTAAACACGAGACTGAAACATTACTTGCGGAGCATGCAAAGAACCTAACCGAGAATCGCATTCGTATTTCTTGCGTATCGACATCGTCAAAAAATATCATAGAACGACATCAAACCAACTTTACTGTTTATGAAGCCCATTCTGCTTGAAGCATCCCTACACGGTTTTGCAATTTTAGGGTTTCATCAACTTTTTTACAGTGAACACTCATATTTTACGCCAGCAGCGATGCAAGCTGTATTTTTGAGGCACGTTCCCTGTTTTATGATATCTTGTGTCATTCTTCTGAATTGACTATACCGACCTCATTCGCTTCTGTCACAGGTCGATACTATTTTCCGTGCTCTGTTTTTTAGCCTTGGAATATTGGTTATCTCTTGTGTATAAAATTTAAAAAAAAATATAGGTTTGACTGTCACTCGTTACGAAAAGCAAATCCATTTGATTTGAATAGACTCATGGGGACGTTTCGAATGATCTAGAAAATGCAAAAAGTAAGTAAGTTCGAATGAGTAAGTGGCCAACTTTGGCGACTGAGTTTTTAGGCCGCCTTAAGGCCTTAAGGCTTAAATAGCCGGGACCGACAATTTAACGTGCCCTCCGAAGCACGGAAGCGCTCAGATGAAAATGCCACTGGCGGTCACCCATCCACTTACAGACCGTTTCGAACGTTGCTTAACTACGACGATCGATCAAGAACGACTAAGCAAGCACGACCACGAGCGCTTATGAGCTTGTTTTTTTTTACCCAGACAAGAATTCTACGTACCTTAGCATTATCGGTCTCATCTCGAAAGAAATAGTCCCAGAAATTCCTTTCACCACATTGGTTCGAAACTACGGACACGAGAAAAAGAAGAAGATAAAAATTAGGTTAACCGATATATATGAGCTTATCAAAAATGTCGATTGTGACGATTAGGGTTCCGTGACCGAGCGGTAAGGCACTCCGGCTTTAGGTGGATCGTCTGATAGTTGCGGGTTCAAATCCCATTGGAATCGAACATTTTGATAAGACTTTCTCAAGGAAATACCTAAGTGTGGTTAATAAAAACAAAATTAAAGAAGATAAAAAAACAAAGTTCATAATAAAGTAATTTATTTATTTTTGGCACAAAGAATCAGCATTGCCATTCAGCGTGGCAACGCCGCCAGAGTTTTGGGCACGCTTCCGACTGGCAGTGACCTGGATCAGTTGAGCTATCTATAGATCGTTTTTACGACGATCCTTAGATAACTTGACTGATTCTATTGTATTTTGTAATTTTATGTACATATTGTAATAGCTTAGTTTCAATGAAATTTATATTGATAGCTGACTTAATACTAGCCCCCACTACTCAGCTGAGCATAGACAATTCGACTCTGGAACTTGATTGCCAGCCAACCTCAAATAAATGAGTTTCGTTCAATTTGCCTTAAGATGTTTAGTTTTCACTTCACCGACCATTCGGGTACAAGTAATTTAAGAAGATTGCTTTAAAATTATTCGATGTAATTTCAAAAGCTTTTAAATGTAATGATTTTATTTATAAACGACGAAGTTATAGAAAAGCGCTTTTACTATAATAAATATTACTTGATTTTCTGAAGCGCGATAGACATTAACGAGTAAAGTTAGTAAGTTCGTATGAGTCAGTGGCCAACTCTGGTGACGGAGTTTTTAGGCCGCCTTAAGGCCTCCGTCATGGCTTAACTAACTTAAATAGCCGAAACCGACAATTTAACAAGCCCTCTACAGCAGGGAATGCGCTCAGATGAAAATGCCACTGGCAGTCACTCATCCACTTACAGACCGTTTCGAACATTGCTTAACTTCGACGATCAAGAACGACTAAGCAAGCACGTGGTGCGCTTAATTTCCACAAGTAATAATTATCTATCTATTTATTTATTATGAGTAAATACTGATATTGCTAAGTATTTCGTTTATGAACAGTCAGCGTCACCAACTTGTAGTTACTCTAATATGATAGACAATTTCTACCTGCGAGACTCGTATTAGGGCAACGTTTTTGAAGTGAAACTTCTTTAAGGGCGTTGGGCATTTTTGATATGAAAAAAATAAATTGAACTCAGACTGACAGTGTTACCGACACCACCGTCAGCGCCATCTAGTGTTGAACTCCGTAAATACGGTAAAAAACCTTAACTACGGTGTTTTCCGCCGCGTGTCTGGTGATAATTCAAAAATATTTCCTGACATATCAAAAAATACACACGTATTTGTTCACTTCTGTTGGCACTCCCGGAGTTCCACTGGTTTTTTTTGAAGCTGGTACTCTTTAAATTTAGTTTATTTATAGAAAACACCTCTAGGACTCAATAAATTAATCCAAGTAGGTACTTAGAAAAGGAAAGTAAGAAACATTAATTGTAAATGGAAAATTGTTGCAAATTAAGTCTAGCTTAGCTCTGATAGTTGAAGCGTACGGCTAATCTCATGAGCGCAGTAGGTAAGGCATACAAGTATTACAGATGGGATAACAGTTAGTACTCAACGAACAGTCATCCACTTATGAACCGTAACGAACGTTGCTTAACTTCGACGATCAAGAACGACGAGAGCACGACCACGAGTCCTTCAAAAAAAGTACAAAAACTACTGAGTAAAATGATGAAATTAAGCTATAGAGTAGAGGACGGCTCACAGTGGTGAGCCGTCCTCTACTCTATTAGCTTACAAGTTCGTCTTTCCATCTAGTGAGATGGAAAGACGAACTTGTAAAGGTTGCTGGGAGCGGTTGGGTGTAGGCTGCACAAGATCGAACGCTGTGGAAATTGATGAGAAAGGCCTATGTTCAGCAGTGGAGGCTAGATGGCTGAGATGATGATGAAGCAAAGAGATAGATTACTGTCTATAGCACATAGGCTGTTTTTATATCGAACTAGCTGTCCGTCGCAGTGTTACTCGCGTTCCCTCGGGAAAACATCACTTTCCCGGGATTAAATATAGCCTATGTTCAGGGATATTGCGGGATTCTAATGGATAAGGAATTTTTCAAATCGGTCCCGTAGTTTCGGAGCCTATTCAATTCAAACAAACAAACAAATCTTTCCTCTTTATAATTTAAGTGTAGATGTAGAAAAATGAAGTATACCCGAGGGACTGCGGGTGGGTATGTATCACCATGGTGTGCAGCTAGCAGACATACCTTACATATTTACCAAACATACCATGTTCAGTAATTTTGCATCTAAATCCAATCTAATAGACCTCATTTTCCCCTGAAAGCCAATCTGCAGTGTCAGATAAGGCTACACACGTTTTAATTGCATAAAGGAATATTCAAACTATTCCAGTTACGATTTACATGAGTTTCACAGCCGGCTGGCTTCGCTAACGAGTTAGTTTGTTAAAAGAAAATTTAATTTAACTATGATGAATGTACTCTGTTAATTTGTTAAACAGTTTGGTTCTAAACCTTATTCGATAGCTCATTTGACAGATTGTGATATTATTTTTTAGGTAATAGATAAAATCTATGCTCTACTTTTTAAGCTGGTCCCACATTACGCCGTACGCGCCGCAGTAATTTTTCTATAGACAAAATACTGATGACGTCAGAAAATGTTGCTAGCGTTTGACGTCTCAGCATCTCCTCTATTGATTGACAGTTCGGCGCGTTCGGCGCGGATGGGTCGTGTCCACAGATTTATATTGCTACCATTATGACACACACTTTTCACCTAATAATCAATGAAAGTTCTATTGAAAATGACGCAAAATTTAAAAATACATTTTTTCAAAACCTTGCTTCAATTACTTCGTGCAAACCTCTTTGTACCATTCAACACTCTGCTCATTTATTTTTTCAGTGCTAAAACCATTACGAAACGCTCTACAAAACGCTCCCTAAACAAATAGAACGGAGCACTTGCGAAACGCAAAGGAACTGTTTGAATGTAAATTCTTATTTGTCTGCGACAAAAACTGGAAGAGTGATCAGAGATGTAAGCGGTGGTACCCCCCCCCCCCTTAACCCTCACACTTGCGCCTTATAAAATAGGAGTGGAGAGATAATTTTGGTGTAGGAAAAATAAAATAATAATACCTACAAGGACATCAATATAACTCTATCTAGGAAATGATGATGACGTCCTAGCCGTTTTCGGCCATGGCGACTGATTTCTCCTGGACAGGCATATTTAACTCTCTCTCTAAGTTATGTTTAGGCGTCGCTGATCTGCCCATTGGTGTGCTCTTTCGTGACTTGAGTACCCTATTTTATTGGAGAAGGTACGTGCGCACTTGGGGCATGTAAGTACCCCGTTAATGTAGTTGTACGAAATGGCCACATGTGGTCTGGCTTTTAGCTCATCTCGTTTTCTGTCCAGAGCAAGACGGCACTCTTCCTCATACTCATTCGCATGTACATGGATTGTCCGTCTCCACTCTGTACGCTGAGCTGCGTTCTCCTCCCACTTAGATGGCGCAATGTTACATCGCGTCATGTGTCTTTTCAGAACATCCTTATATCTTAGGTACTGGCCACCGCGTTTACGCTTAGCGTACTGATGCTCTGAAAAGAAAATACGCCTTGCTATTCTACTCTCTGACATACGGGACACGTGTCCACACCATCGAAGCTGTCGTCTCATCAGATACACCTCGATGCCTCCAACGCTTGCTCGTCTCAACTGATACGGTCAGACCATCGGATGTTCATGATATCTCGAAGGCATTTGAGGTGAAATCTGTCGAGTATGCGAATGTGCTTGCGGTATAGGACCCATGTCTCAGAGGAGTATAAAAAGTTCGGCAGTACTGTTGACATGTAAACACTTACTTAGTGGAGAGTTTTAAATCGTGTGAACGAAATACCTTCAGCATGTCGCATGGTGTACTAAGGCAAAAAAGTTTTTCCACTACGATTGCTAACATACCTACAGCTATATTGCGAGGATGTGAAAGCTTAGCTATCAAACTTTGTGACCGTTTCCACTGATGCTGGACTGTCACACTGACTGAAACTGAGAGAGGCAAACCAATTCGGTCGACGATTGCGATCCGTGGCGTCTTTTATAAATAAGTGAGCGAGTGGGGTGAGGGGCGTTTGGATTTGAATCACAGAGTAGTGACGTAGTATTACATCTTGTCGTCTCGATTTGCTAGCAAGATTGAACGGGATCTGCCGCATTATTGAGTTTGCAGTAAAATGTTGAGGATCTCATGTTCACTTTTTTTTAATCTCACGGTCCATCGGACGTAATATATAATTTTGTGTTGTTACTTATCAAGATTTGTCTGCTTTAACTTTTTTTACGATAGACCTCAGTCTCAGAGTGCAGTCAAATGTCATGGATCTCATCCTCCTCCTCGAGTCGTATTCCTCAATGCTGAGGGTCATGACCTCCTTCAGGCATCACCTTTTACCTAATGATGTTCCTCCATCTTCTTCTAAGGAAGGAATTCCTTCATCATCATCAGCCTATAGCAGGCTGGACCTAGGCCTCCCTAATGAGCCCCGTCCTCAGCATTTGCTTTTTGTCATACACTACATTTGCCGAGTCGCAGTCTCCACTCAATAATTCCGCAGTCTCCACTGAAGAACTCGTTTAGCCCAATGGTTGGTTATCGGTTTTTTTGGTATTCGGTTATCTGTCGAAGGGATTCCTTAAGGAGATCCTATAATATTAACTAATTCTCAGTCAACCAACTGAATATGAAACATGTTTTATTCTTGTTTCAATACATGCAACTTTTTTCGACTATTTATAATAAGAATCTAATATGAGAGCTATTTAACCAAGTTCGTTTCTGGCCGACCCGCCGCAACCAAGGCTTAAACAAAGCCGGTAACCATAGTCCTAATTAAC
Source organism: Epirrhoe alternata (assembly GCA_963565295.1). Taxonomy (NCBI): domain Eukaryota; kingdom Metazoa; phylum Arthropoda; class Insecta; order Lepidoptera; family Geometridae; genus Epirrhoe; species Epirrhoe alternata. Next base: position 690,252 of record OY751384.1, read on the forward strand.
AATTAACGGGGAAAACCACCAACTTACACAGCGCATGCATCTGACAGGATCAGACCAAGGGCTTTGCCTAAATAAATATACATTACTTAGTGTTTCCCGCCAATTTGCCCGTCATTCTTCTTTTTGTGTCACAAGTTTTGTTACTTTCGAACCAGTGTGGTGATAGGATTATAAGTGCGTCTTAAACATGCTCTTTTGTTCATACTGAATGCTGTTTTCTGGTTTCACCATACAAACTTTTCATCATTTTATCACCTTGTCCATGATTATTTTTGAGAAAAAAAGTAGCAACTTTAAAACACAGGCTACTTTAAAGCAAGTAAATAAACAAGTAAAAAAAGGAGACAAGTAGTAAATACTACTTGCCTCCTTTTTTTTTACTTTACTTTTTTTTCCAATGAGAAAAACTTATTTTCTGAGATGCAATCGATATTCACGTTTTTTTGCGTCGACTGGTAGAGCAGAGGGAGGCACGTAAAAAAAAGTCTATAGAAAAATGCTGATGACGTCATAATATGCGGCGCGCTTCTGACGCTAGCAGCATTTTTTCTACAGAAAAATGCGTACGGCGCGTAGTACGGCTAGATGTGCGGTAACTAACCATTCAGTCTTGGAGGAGGCCTTCAGGTGGCCTAAACTTGTTACAAGATTTGACTAAAATTATTCGAACAAAGCAATATCATTGGCATTTCTCGACGACCTCTGTGGCGCAGTGGGTGAAAGCCCGCTTGGGACGCAGGAGGTTGCGGGTTCGATCCCCGCCGCGAGATAAATATTTGTATGATCTGCAAATATTTATCTCGGGTCTGGGTGTTTCTATGTATAATATGTATGTATTTACAAACAAAAAGTATATAAGTAGTATATCAGTTATCTGGTTCCCATAGTACAAGCTTTGCTTAGTTTGGGGCTAGATGATGCTGTGTGAAATGTCCAGCATTATTTATTTATTTTATTGTATTATTTAATGGTCTGTTAACAATTTGGTTATTTTAGTACCTATGGTAGAGGGATGAGAGACGATAGTGACGAGTCGACCTTTTGTCTAGGCGTAAGCCACTTGTCACTGTACTTCTACATGTAATTTGCCACTTGACCAATGTAAACCGCCCATTAGTTTAGTCCAATAACAAGCGGCCTTAGTGCTTTTAACAGTTCTCACCAAACTTTGAACCCCTCCTGAATCCCAAACCCAAACACCCTATAAACCAACCCTATTTCAGCAATCAGGTAAAAAGCCAGCTATTTATCTTATCTCCCGACATCCTAAACAAAACACACGGCCATTAACCACTTAAATTGCCCAGGTTTTTGTCCATCTGTTAATTTTGGCGATTCGAAGTTGGCTAAATTGGAATAGTTTCGAACAAATGTACAGTCAGCAGAAATGGCTATAGAGATTCGATTGTGTTATCCTACTAATTTAGAAATGTGGATGTATGGATGTTTGTTTCTCTTTCAAGCAGGATTTTTACATTGCTTCTTTTTTTATAGACTTTTTTGTCTTGGAAAAATAAAGTTTGTGATTTATCTTTACCGTGGAGAGTACTTAGTATGAATGTTGATGGATTTACAAGTAGAGGTAGGCCATAGAAAAGATGGATGGATTGTGTGAAGGATGACATGTAAGAAAGGAGTGAGTGTTGAGATGACGGCTGATAGAGGAGAATGGAAGAAGAACACATGTTTTTTACCGACCCCACATAATGTGGGAAGAGGGCAGGAAGATGATGATGATGATATATCTTTACCTAAAGTATTGCATTTTTTATCGCGTAATTATTTGCAACATTGTATTAAAATTAAACATCCCCGCTAAAATAAGATACTTCACGCATTTTTCTTCCTTAAACTTTTAGAAATTATAAATCATGTATCACACCATAAATATATTCAGTACTGTCAGCGTATGACAATGTAATCCTAGCGAAGATATGTGCCCATATGATCCTATACAGATGCCGGGCTTAGATACTGCCTGATAAATGGAGAGGAATTTCCAAAAAATGCAGCTTTGTAACTAACTTGGTTTTATGTTCACGTTATTGGAACGAGTTTTGACCCATAAAACTAAAGCCTTTGTTCTCATGTTACCTAAACATGTTACAAAATGTAGGAAATTTTATGGAACTAGAGGCTCGCCCTGACTTAATCCAAGTTAATCCTTCAATATTAAGTTACCTACTACTAGTAAGCTTCCATCCGAAGCTTTGCTCGATACCATAAATAATTTAAAATATACTTTTATAGGCAACAATCTATTTTTTTTATGGAAGAGGGGGCAAGCTAGTAAGTGGCACACCTTATGGTAAGTGATTGCCACCGCCCACAGACAACTGCATCATCAAGAGGCACTGCAGATGCGTTGCCGGCCTTTGAGGACTTTGAGGTAGGAATAAGCTCTTTTCTTGAAGGCGCCTAAGTCGTATCGGTCTGGAAATAATTGAAGTAAATCGGTCAACTTGGTAGATTGTGATTAAAATACAAACATATCTACCTATACTTTCCCAAACTTTTAGATTTTATCATGTTTGCCGCATGTCGGGAGACCAGGCCAAGCGGACCACGGAGTGGTGCCCAGACACGTGCCTACGACGCCGTGGCCAAACTGGGCTTCACTAGCACAGAATAGGGATGAATGGAGTGGGGGACAATGAGGGCTCATAATAAATAATAATAACTAGTATCATAGGTAAAAAGTTATCTAACGAGTACAAAAGCTAGTACAGAATAAATAATCACGAGAATTTATGATCATCGTTCGACATCGACAGCCCTCGCCCGTCGCACGTATTCTGTCTATTCAAATATTTATTTACACCCGTTCCGTTTTATTTGACGGAATTCTCCATTTTCTTTCCGAAGCCCGTCTCTGTCGTCGCAGCGCTGGAAATGAAACGTGGCTGTACACGTGACAATGAGCGAATAGCTATAGATCAAATCAACTGTTATATTGAATGAAAATGTGTATTTAAAGGCTGTTTTGCTTTGATTTTATTTTGTTCGAGGAGTATTTTTATAGGTTTCAGTTCGTACGTTACTTTTTTACTGAACATGTTTTTTTACGTAACGTAAACGTGTTTCTTGCTACTCACTGCGGGTGTTTCCGACTGTATGAAGTAGGGCATTTGCAAAGTGCATTGTGCGTCCAAGGCACTGATAGGCGCTTTAAGTTTAGTTTAAACTCACTAGGTATAGTAACTATAACTGCGTCACATCACGTGTAAACATACTAAACTGTGACATGATGTGTAGCTGACTTGATACATACACTAAAGACTACAAGTGCTGAGGTAGACCTACAAGTTCTGTGATGTACAAAATGCGCTATGAGTATAAGCTTGTATAGCAGGAGATGTTGAAAGTGAAACTGTTCCCTAAGCTAGCCGTCGACATCTTTAAATCTGTCCTGTCCATCCAGAGGTTGCCTGGAAGAAATCGCTTTCAGCGATAAGGCCGCCCATTGTTATACCTAAGTTTTATATTTTCTGCTCTTCTTTATTTCTCTGTGTCTATTGCTGTTATTAGGTATTTTTCAATAAAGATATATTCTATTCTATTCTATTCTGTTCAGGGGAAGAATTTTACACAACTGCTCGCCATTTGAGCTCAGACAATTGTGAGTTTTATGGCGGTAGTAGAAAATATGCTTATGCTTTACCTCAAATGTCACTTTAATCTTGAGATGGCGTTCATGTAGCAGGCAGATTTGAGAATAATAAATTTTGCTGGACTTTTCACACAGCATCATCTAGCCCCAAAGTAAGCAGAGCTGTTTTATGAGAACTACATGACTGATATACTTTTTGTTTTGTAAATTCATTATTATACGTAAAAAACACCCATACCCGATAAATATTTGTAGATCATACAAACATTGATCCCGCCGCGAGGATCGAACCCTCAACCTTTTGCATCACACACGGGCCTTCGCCCACTGCGCCACAGTGGTCGTCAATAAGACAGGTAATATGATTGTCTACCAGGCCCCAGGCCTATTCATGGCAACTGCATTAACAACTAAGCAACTCAAGTCAATTGTCTGTTCTACGTGCAACAATTACATATTCAAAGCATGTTGCTCAAACACAGCACGCTCTCAAACAAACGTAATCTAGAAGAGATTCTACATTTGCTGCCAGCAAATTAATTTGGTGATCCTGCCTTCTACATGACAAAGGAGAAGATTCCGACTGTTTAACTAGAGCGCCGAGCGTGGTATAACTATTTGAATTAACGTTCTTCGTCGTGTTGGCCGAATGGGGTTTGAATCCCGGCTGTGCATTAACGGATTTTGTCGTTTTGTAAATTTTGTTTAACACGTGTTCTAACGGTGAAGGAAAACGTGAGGAAAACAGATAGTATTCTTATAGGTGGCGATGGCCTTGCAAACTGACACGAATGGAATACTAACTTCTGCAAGATGTGGGCATGTATCAAACTACCCCCTTAGACATCTTCAAAGGATCAGGAATACTTACACAAAAAGATCCGAGAGAATGTCTAGTTGTCTACCGCGCCTTGGGGATACAGTCTGTTTACGTTTAAGTACGAAGTATTGAGTGTACCTCTGAACTTCGACAGTTCTTTACGACAAAGGACACAAATTTATTTCTAGAGCGAGTTACCTATACAATGAATTGAAGTGCTTTAGTCAAAGGAATGTCCAAGTACATTTCGGGATGGTCCATAAACCGTTTGAGTTTAAGGTTCATTTTTTCATGGTCTGTGTAAAAATTTTACAATTATTAAAAAAATGTTGTGCAACGTCACTCTATTTTCTTACCGCCGTGTCACTAGTCTTTAAAATGAGTGTGGTGAAAGGAATTCTTAAGATGCCTAAAACATGCAACATGACATAATCAGACATGACTCAGGTAACCTCAAGCGGGGAAGAGTCAAGACAATAAAATTACATTTAGGATATTTTTTGATTTCCAAAGGGCTCCTTAACACGGTTTGATGATTAAACCTGAATGCTGCCAACATATTAGAAGACCCAGCACCCCACGTCGGATTAGCATGTGGTCTAGAGCTAGATTCAAAATAAACCTTGTTTAGTCAGTCTGTAATCAACTGAGATTAGTAAATGTATTTAGACCAACTCTTATTCGAAATATACTAGGTACCTAATAAAAATAAACTGAGTTATAAAACTATCGTTATGCGCGAATCTCTCAATATCTTGGAAGCTCGAAGGGGTCGTGGTGGAGGAAGCGTTGGCGGGACGATCTTGGCGCTTTCGAGAGAGAGTGGTGGGAGATCTAGAAGGTGAGAGATGGTTGGAGAGCTATGGTGGAGACCAGTAGGATGAAAAAGGTTAGTAAAAAAACTACCCCAAATAATAAGAATCAAACAAAAGTGATTGATTGACGAGACCAATAACCAATGGGAATAACCAATGGCTTACTTCGGACAGAAGATAAGTATAGCCAGCCTATTGGGCACCTGCGGTCGGTGATTTAAAGTCTGTTTTTATCTTATGTTTAATTAAATTAGGTACCTACTATAGTATTTTTCATGTAGGAACGTATCCCTGACACATATAACTTTTACGTTTTACGCTGTACAACAATGAAAAATTTTGAAATAAATGAAATCTAGTGATAATACTAAATGATACAACTTCAATAAAAAAGGATTTTTTCTATTTACTTTTTAATTATTTCAGATATTAACATAAAAGCGCCTTGTCACAGAACCGTTCCTACGTGAAAAGGACTATAATGTATTTTTATGAACAAAGTCAAGAAAAAATGAGCGACTGATAAAAAAAAGTTATTTAACATCGAAAGGAAAACATTATTTTTATCACTTATCATTCTTTTGAAAAATTTCGCTAGTTTGAAAGAACTAGTGACACGACAAGAAGTCTTTAATATTTCCTCATTAAAATATTCCTTACAGAATCTGGGAAGGAAAATCAGCCAGCATCATATTTAGATTCGTCACCTCCCTTCTTCCTGTCATCCAAGCTCCAACTTTGAGCCAACTTGAATTATAAAAGTTGAACTTAATTAGCTTCTCGTCCAACTCCTTCGAGGTGTCAAAAATTTATTGAGTTATATTCATTTTATGACCAAATTAAACTCGATTCGAAGATTTATTGTGGTTTCATTCAGGAGTTGCTTTTATCGAAATATTTTTACTTTACAAATTCTAAAATGTATATTTTCCTTCTATTACTTATATTATTTCTTTATAAGTACTTTCCTTTAAATTAAGTGTACTTATAAAAATAAATCAGCCTTCTACCCTAGCCATGACACAAATCTCAATAGAATAGAAATCGAATCGACAGATAACGCTGAGACTCCACCTGCGTCTTACAGCATTGATTGTAAATAAAAGTAGATGTAAATTATTTATAATAATTGTAATTTTATGTATTAGGTTTTTATGGATAAATTGAATTGAATTGAATTTCCAAAAATTCATACATTTTATGTCAAGTATCACGGCACGTGAGTACCTACCTGGCTCTATGTAAAACGTCAGTTCGACATAATGCCAGGAACTCACGTGCCGCGATACTCGACATAAAATGTATGCAGTGTTTAGTATTTGTCATTGTCAGACTGACATACTAAAAAGTAATGGTCTGTCACTGTCAAACTTGACAGGGGTCTTTGGTCTTAGCTCGTAATGCACACGCGTCTCTTCTCTGTATAATTAAATAATCGAAAAAACAAAAGGATAAATTGAATAAGACTGTTGTAGGTATTGTGCGTAAACTGAAATAAACAAGTGCAGTGTAAATGGTGTTTCCATCCAATCCTGAACATTCTGAAATCCTAAACATGCAGTTTTGACAATTAATGCCATTTGACGCAGGTGGAGTCTCAGCGCTATCTGTCGATTCGATTTCTATTCTATTGCGATTTGTGACATGGCTAGAGGGGGCTGAAGTTTTATAGATAATCACTTACATTACTTACTTGCGCTTGTACTTACATAACTTAGGTACTTACATCCTTTAGAAGTCAAAATCTATGTATTTTTACTTGCTTCTATACAGGGTGTAAAAGGACAACTATCGAAAACTGAGGGGTTGCAATCGGACCATGATTCTAAACATATTTAGCGAAAAAAAATACAAAAAATTTTTTACTTAGCTTTGGCATTTTATGTTATTAATGGTTATTTACTACTAGTACAACATATTAAGACAATACCTACCTAATAATTTCATTTATAAAAGAAAAAAACAGTTAAAACTCAAAATCCAGCAATTTACGTCAAACAACGCGCCCAGAACATACGCAAATAGTAATTTCAAACACTGTTTTCTCCGGATATAATAATTTTTTCGGAAAATCCTTTTGGATTTGGTTGTGTGTTGGGATGCTGTACCTACCCCTTGAGGCTTCGGTAGACGTCTTTTTACACCCTGTATAGATGATTTATATAGACGATGATATTAGATGATTTATACAGCATGAGGAGGAAATCCATGCCTACACTTAGCGCTCTCACGCACTAGCGGTTGCGGCTATTCTCTACGCTTTTGTCATAGTACGCACCTAACCGCCACAGAGTTGTACTAAAATTTAACCCGCGTGGCGCGGTTCAACCGGTAGTGCGTAAGGGGGCATAATGTGACGCTGGTAGTGCCTTGGAGTTTGTAAGTATTTAGGATGACGTTCTAGAGCACATCATAGACAACCTCTTATGATGAAATATAAATGTTTTCCAATTCATACTTGCTCATGCTCCAGGAAATCCAACTGAAACCGTTTAAATCTATCAGGTCACGTAGCGCACGATGTTCCAAATTGATCCTTAAGAGACTAGTCTCTTTGAACTTTATCTGCTAGACTATAAACGCATTCTACGTTTCTTTAAATGCTGCTGAGCAAAAAATGCACTCAACTGTCATTAACAACGACTAATTAATTGACGACCTCTGTAGCGCAGTGGGCGAAGGCCTGCGACGCAGAAGGTTGCGGGTTCGATCCCCGCCGCGGGATAAATGTTTTTATGATCTACATATATTTGTCTCGGGTGTTTCTATGTATAATAATGTATGTATTTACAAACAAAAAGCATATAAGTAGTATATCACCCATAACACAAGCTCTGCTTACTTTGGGGCTAGATGATGCTGTGTGAAAAGTCCAAAATAATAAAAAAAATAGTTTTGGTAAACTAGCTGTGTTTTGCGGTGTCACCTGTGGTTTCTTAGGACACCTTTTCTGGAACAATTATAACAATAAACAATGCTTTTCACACAGCGTCATCCAGGCTATCCATATTTCCATAGGAACTTATAATAATTTAAAGTGAAAGAAACTCTGTCTGTCTATCTGTCAGTCTGTTTGTTACCTTTTCACGCCCAAACCACTGAACAGATTAAGCTGAAAATAGGTATGGATAAAGGTTGTATCCTACGAAAGGACAGGCTACTTTTTATCCCGCAAAAAAACAAAATTCCGAGGGACCGCGGGTCACACCGCGGGAGTGCAGCTAGTCTAGCATAAAAGCAGCTTATCTGTAAATCCAGAGCTATATTTATAAGCTTTTTGCAACAGTTTAATAATTTACAATATCTATCCACCTTTAAAATTGTTTTTATTTTTGCCTAAATCCAAACTAAGCGTATTCTAATAGAAAATTACTCGTAATATTCATATGCGTGATTACAACTGACATTACGAAATTACTTCTCTCCCATTAACTTGCCGAAATTGTCGCGAGAACGGTTATAACGTTCATAAAAATAAAAGAAAATGATTATTGAATCCCAAAAACAGGCATTAAGTAAATGAGCCGCAAGCCGAAACAAACACCGATACATTATACGAACGACACCTAAGAGCGATATAATGGCAATCATGTTATACTCGTAGATTGAGGAGCCAGAGAGTGAAAAGCCGGAGAATACAGGCTACAAAGTCCAGTTATATATAAATATCGCCTCTTTCGTTTTCTCATATAGCTAGACAGAGATAGAAGATTGAAAATACTTTATTACCGATTATAACCGATTACCTACGACCCTGACGTTCTCCTACGTATCTTTGCCTCATTTACTCTCATTACGATCTTATTAGGGAACCTTTGACCTGGCTATTCTCCAAAATGACACCAATTAAAAAACTTTTGCTCCTGTGCGTAAAAATATACCCCACACTTGACCCAGACTGAATATCTGACGATCATGCAAGCATTTTTCCCGCCGCCAGAATCAAACTCACTTTTTTTTCCGTGTCAGCCAAAGTGTCAGCCGACTCGCCTGCCGAGGACATCAAGTCAATGCCGTGGCTTGATAAGGACGATGAAAATAATTTATATTCAAATTTTAAAGGAAATAGTGCCATTGTTGCCAGAAACGGGTTTAAGCCGGACTTGAACTTGAAAACTTTTAAAAGATTTCAAGTCCAGCGATAATAGTTAGAAATCCTATAAAAGATATTATTGATGGTTCCTCTCTAGATTCTTAGGTTTATTGTTCAAAATGAGGTCCGGCCTTAAGCCATTTCTGGCAACCCTAAGACGCTATCAGATGGCGTGGCGCAATAACCCAGTAATGGATGCGTGGAGACCCCAGCGAGCGATTCATCGTCGTTCATCTTCGCTAATCGCTGCCGCGGCCTGTGCTCTGAATTATATGCTACTTTTAATACTTTATAGGCTTCTCTTTTTGAAAAATATGTTAAATATTTTGAAATTACAATTTAAAACATACATTCGTTGATGTCCACATGAAGTTCTTGGACTTTGTATTTGGCCATTTGATAGTTAATATTTTCCTTTTTAATGCATGGCTTGGAATTTAATTAAATAGATATTAAACTCCTTTTAAAATCTATTAAAATACCATTTGTATATTGTTTCAGTTAATTTGTGTCCGTTATGTATCTATTTAGGATCTTTTGTGTGGCTTAGGCTGTAAGATTGTAAGTAATAAATAAATGACGACCTCTGTGGCGCTGTGGGTGAAAGCCCGCTTGGGACGAATGTTGCGGGTTCGATAAATGTTTGTCTCTGCAAATTTATCTCTGGTCTGGGTGTTTCTATGTATAATTTATTTATTTAAATTAAGTGAAAAACAATTAACGTTGTCTTTCACAATATATCTAAACGATGACTAAAACAAACCCGCATGAGCTACAATATTGACCATGTCTTTCTGTAGATAAGGTCAATTAGCTGAGATGATGGATTAGGTGCTGGGAAATCTACTCCATCACAATGTATGGAACATTACGTTTTGTTAATATATTGATTGCTTGCTGACGAATCCAATTACTTAGTAAACAGAGAAATGCTTCAGTTTTTGTAGAAAACTAGCTTCTATCTGGGTATCCGCTTTTCTTTGTCATCTTTTTTTACCCACGACGAAACGGAGATGTAGTATATGCGTTTAGGGTTATGTTTGTGGGTGCACTTTTTTTAACCTATCTCGTCCCACTTCTGGGCAAAGGTCTCCCCCAAACTAATCCAATGGCCTCTATTCTTTTTCTATACTAATATTATAAAGAGGAAAGATTTGTTTGTTTGTTTGTATGTTTGTTTGTTTGAAATGAATAGGCTCCGAAACTACTGGACCGATTCGAAAAATTCTTGCACCAATAGAATGCTACATTATCCCCGATGAACATAGGATATATTTTTATCCTGGGGAAGTGAAGTTTTCCCGAGGGATCGCGGGTAACACCGCGGCGGACAGCTAGTATAATCTAAATCAATTTCTACATTTCTATAGCCTGTATGCGGGCCTTTTGTTATTTTATTTAAAATCATGACGATAGGCAAAGCGTGATTAAAACAAACAAACATCCAAACAATCACAAACTTTTAGATGTATAATTGCTTTTACGTAATGAGTTTGCACAGCCTGTTCGAAACGATACCTGATATCACTGTTATAATTAATTATTTGTGGTAATGATGTAATCAATATTATTAGTGATTTTCATTGTTGTTTTGCAAATGGTGACGTCACCCGACCGATTGGTATAAATGGCGCTGTGCTGGCGTTATCGAGCCATTTGCTCGTGGGACGTCGCACAGTGAGGTTGTCTAGTTGGTTGGTTGTCGGTGCAATTTGCAGTAAGTCGTAATTATTCCTTTGGTTTTCGATTGTTAATTACCTAAATGATTTATTGTGTGGATTTATTTGGATAATGGTTGTTTGTTTGTACACGTGTTGATTTTGTAAATTGAATCTTGAGTAAATTACGTTTAGCTGTAAAATAAATGTTTTTTTTTTTATTAATTCCTACACCTGGTCCTAAAATCAGAAGTGGGATTGTCCCATAGCTCACACCTGTAGTATTTACCTCGGTCTATTTATTTTCGATTTGGAAACAAGCAACCACTATTCTAAATCTGTGATGCCACGTTCATCTCGTTCACGAGAAAGGCCTACCAAGTCACCAGGTCGTAATGCAAAGCGCCGCAAATCGCACCGACACCGCCGTTGGTCTCGATCGCGTTCTCGTAGTGAGAGTAGTTCACATACTCGTGATCGCGATGCATCACTACAGCAGGCTCTAGGGTCGATTGTGGCTAGGTTAAAGCGGCAGCGATGAATGCCAATCTAACAACGGAAAACATCGTTTTCTTTCTGGCTATATATGTCAAGCCTGGTCGCAGTAAAGTTGATAACCGTTCAGTAGCTAGTTTTGCCAATAACAAACGAATTGCTAAATACGAGTAGATCTAGTGGCAAGTGCTTTAACTGTGACCGGACTGGACATTTAAGTGTTCATTGTCCTAAGAAGCGTAAGACCTCCGAGAATCCTTCAAAGATCACGTGTTCGTTTTGCAAAAAGACCGGACACAAAGAAAGCGTTTGTTTTACCAAAGCTCGATCTGAGGGTCGCATAATAGATCAACGTAGGGTAAACTTGTGAGACGCACCCTCCAAAGCGGCTCGCAACAGTGACATCATCACCGCCGTGATACAGGGCATACCTATACACGTTCTGATAGACAGTGGCGCCCTTAATGTGTCTCTAATCTCGTCATCGGCTTTAAAACATTTCTTCGGACCCCGGAAGCAAACCCACTGTGTGTTGAAACGTATTGATGCCAATGAGGTTGTTTCTCGCGAATATGTCACACTCACGATCGAGTTTAGTAACGTTGCTCTGGACGTTGATTTTATCGTTGTACCCTCTTCTTGCATGAGTACACCCGTCATCATCGGTACAGATGTTCTCAATCGAAACGATCGTAAATGCCTCTGGCGGATAGGTAAATGTTTGCGTAGCGATGCAAAGTTATGGTTAATTGAGTTTAGATCAGTTTGTCCTCACAATGTTGACATAGCTACTGTTTTGTTTGAGGTTTTGTGCACGAACTCGAATAAATTCTCGACTTATGCGGAGTACGCGGGAAAAGTACTTCCTGCGTCGTAACATCGTGACGGACCTGTCGGACGAGCAAGTTGCTATTATTGTAAGAGGTATTTTCCAATCTGCTTCAGCAATAGCAGCAATTCTGATAACTTTCTGAGAGGTTATACGTCTGCAAAGTACTAACGTTCTGAAATACCCTCTTTTTGTGATTTTTCTTTGTGTTTGTGTTCTGTTTGCGTGCTTATAGATCAAGTTACGTGAAATGGATGGGACGCCGAGATCCGGATCACGTGAGCGTCACTCACGGTGTTCACGGCGTCATTGGCGTATTGGCGCTCCCACGGTCAGCAGCGAGGGTATACTTCTCTGCACAGTGAGTGTGAGGAGGACGGCCGAACGGCTGTTACAAGGAAAACTTGCGTGTGGATCAATTTGTTGGCAGCTGCGCCAGCAGACGCGTTTGTCTGCTAGCGACAAACTCGAGTCATGTTACAGATGCAGGACGTGAGCATCACCGTGTCCTGAACAGCACGGGTGTGCGTGTGGTGCGCACCTCTCCGGCGCGGTGGCGGCTCGTGCGTGGCACGCGGCCCACCGGCCCAGCGCGTGCGGTGTGCATGGCGCGCACCTCTCCGGCACGGTGGCGGCTCGTGCGTGGCACGCGGCCCACCGGCCCAGCGCGTGCGGTGTGCATGGCGCGCACCTCTCCGGCGCGGTGGCGGCTCGTGCGTGGCACGCGGCCCACCGGCCCAGCGCGTGCGGTGTGCATGGCGCGCACCTCTCCGGCGCGGTGGCGGCTCGTGCATGGCACGCGGCCCACCGGCCCAGCGCGTGCGGTGTGCATGGCGCGCACCTCTCCGGCGCGGTGGCGGCTCGTGCGTGGCACGCGGCCCACCGGCCCAGCGCGTGCGGTGTGCATGGCGCGCACCTCTCCGGCGCGGTGGCGGCTCGTGCATGGCACGCGGCCCACCGGCCCAGCGCGTGCGGTGTGCATGGCGCGCACCTCTCCGGCGCGGTGGCGGCTCGTGCATGGCACGCGGCCCACCGGCCCAGCGCGTGCGGTGTGCATGGCGCGCACCTCTCCGGCGCGGTGGCGGCTCGTGCATGGCACGCGGCCCACCGGCCCAGCGCGTGCGGTGTGCATGGCGCGCACCTCTCCGGCGCGGTGGCGGCTCGTGCGTGGCACGCGGCCCACCGGCCCAGCGCGTGCGGTGTGCATGGCGCGCACCTCTCCGGCGCGGTGGCGGCTCGTGCATGGCACGCGGCCCACCGGCCCAGCGCGTGCGGTGTGCATGGCGCGCACCTCTCCGGCGCGGTGGCGGCTCGTGCGTGGCACGCGGCCCACTGGCCCAGCGCGTGCGGTGCCCTTGGCACGCACCTCTGCGGCGGCGCGGCGGCTCATGTGTGGAGCGCGCCGGCCCAGCGCGTGCGGTGCCCTTGGCACGCACCTCTCCGGCGGCGCGGCGGCTCATGTGTGGAGCGCGCCGGCCCAGCGCGTGCGGTGGCTTTGGCACGCACCTCTCTGGCGCGCGGCGGCGCGACGGCAAGCTTGCAAGGCTTTCGTTGGAAATGGCCAGTAAGGCGTTGTGAATGGTCATCGTTTCAATCGGTCACGGTCCCCATGGATGTGATCATTGACGTACACCATGTCACCTGGTAACCAGCGCAAGCTGTGTTGTGTGATGCTATGTCACTCTTTTGTCATGAACGTGAATAGCGTAGCCTGCTAGGTCACTGTTAGTTTTATGGTGTGAATAATTCTAGTAGGTCATGCCACCAATTTCACGTTGCGGTAGTTTTGTGAAATGTGAATGATCGATGTGAGTTATGTCACGCAAAAGACATGTTCTCGTGTTATTTTCATCCTATTAAAATGTTTTGCGACTAATTAAAGTTCGAAATTCAGTTGTTTGCAATGCATTTCCCACTTATACAATTTCTTGTGCTTTGTTTTATGTTACAAACTGAAGTAGCTTCACATTGATTGCCTTAGCCTTGAAAGGCTGGTGTTTGTGAAAGCTTGAGTGCACGCTTGCTTTCATAATAACCTGTGGCCTATAAATAACTTCTAGCTGTTGCTTTGCGCTCATGCCTAGACTTCAGATTGTAACACTATCAACATTTAGGTAGAAGATCTCAAGTCTGTTCACTTTTCAGAGTGAATCCTTGCCTAAAGAGAATGCGATTGGGATCGCGTGCGCAGTGCGCCAGTGGGCGTGACGGCTCGTGTGCGCAGCACGACCGCTCGTGGGCGTGGCAGCCTGCGCGTTGTGGCCGACCCACGACATTGTGATGGTGCATCTACGTGGGGCGAGAGTTTTGCTTCGCGTAGCGGCGCGAGCATCGAACGCGGGCAAATCGCAGCGCTCGCTGTCTCCCTGGCGTTGCAGACGCATTTTGGAAATGCGTAGGGGCCTCTGGCCTGGCAGATGCGTTTCTTTGAAATGCATAGGGGCCTCTGGCCTGGCAGATGCGTTTCTTTGAAATGCATAGGGGCCTCTGGCCTGGCAGATGCGTTTCTTTGAAATGCATAGGGGCCTCTGGCCTGGCAGATGCATTTCTTTGAGATGCATATGGGCCTCTGGCCTGGCAGATGCGTTTCTTTGAGATGCATATGGGCCTCTGGCCTGGCAGATGCGTTTCTTTGAGATGCATATGGGCCTCTGGCCTGGCAGATGCGTTTCTTTGAAATGCATAGGGGCCTCTGGCCTTGCAGATGCATTTCTTTGAGATGAATATGGGCCTCTGGCCTGGCAGATGCGTTTCTTTGAGATGCATAGGGGCCTCTGGCCTTGCAGATGCGTTTCTTTGAGATGCATATGGGCCTCTGGCCTTGCAGATGCGTTTTTTTGAAATGCATAGGGGCCTTTGGCCTTGCAGACGTGTTTTTTAACACGTATGGACTTTGTCCTGCAGACACGTTCCTAACGTGTGGGGGGTTCTTTTGATCGATCTGTACGTACAGCAAGTATGAGAATGAATGATTTTGAGTTAAGTCACGTGACAGATGATGTATGTTTATGTGAAGAGCACTTGTGGAGGATTAAAATAGGTAGCTGAGTGTGAATCTGTGAAAAGTGGCCTTGTATGAGTGAAGGATGGAAGCATAGGCAATTTCTGTTGATTTTGTGACTTAACCTTTCTCTCATCAACAGGCACAGTCGATGAAAATGACGGAGACATGTCCGGGCCATCATCTCGCCCTTAAGCAGCTCGCCTCAAGGGTCCTTACAGATGCGCTCGAGGACGGCCCACGATCAGGAGAGGCCGTATTAGTGATTTTCATTGTTGTTTTGCAAATGGTGACGTCACCCGACCGATTGGTATAAATGGCGCTGTGCTGGCGTTATCGAGCCATTACAGGCGCGCGCGGCCCGCGCCCATCTCCGACCTGTCTTGAAGTCCAGACTACCGCTGAGGACCAAAGTCCGGGTCTACAAGACCTACATACGTTCCCGGCTCACGTATGCTGCCCCCGCTTGGTACGCCCTAATCTCGGACTCCAACAAAAAGAGAATACAAGCCCTAGAAAACCAGTGCCTTCGGATGTGCACCGGCGCGGGCCGGTTCGTCAGAAATGATGTAATCGCCCGCGACACAGCCTCCGTCAGCACAAAAAAATTCATTACCAGGACGGCGCGCAAAATGTACGACAGGGCGGATAACGGTCCCCACCCGCACCTGCAGAACATCGCACCGCACCACACACGGCCACCGGATAACAACAAAAAGTGGCGTCCGCTACCACGAGAGCTCCTGGAATCGCCCGCCGAGTCTGCCGAGTCTCCCGGCGGAGTTCACAACCACCCTTAACATTGACAACCCCAATCTTCAGACTTCCAGCAACCTGAACTGTAAATATGTACATAGTTTTTAAGTAGACTTAAGTATAGATATATATTGTTATTTAGGTTAAGGTGAATTGTAAATATGTATATATAAAAAAAAAAAAAAAAAAAAAAGGTACACAACCACAAAACAACAAAAAAAAAATACAAAATACAATCAAAAAAAAAAAAATATATATATATATATATATATATATATGTACATATTAGTTAAGGACTGCCAAAAAAACATGGCATATTTATTTATTTCAGGTAGCACCGCCCTCACAGGCGACACCCCATGACCCGGGGGCTGCTGCCCTCGGAGTTGAAGCCAGGGCAAAGTATTTTAACGAGGCCCTTACCTGCCTACCCTCTCGGGGGAGGAAGAAGACTCCTGTTGTTGTTGTATCGAGCCATTTGCTCGTGGGACGTCGCACAGTGAGGTTGTCTAGTTGGTTGGTTGTCGGTGCAATTTGCAGTAAGTCGTAATTATTCCTTTGGTTTTCGATTGTTAATTACCTAAATGATTTATTGTGTGGATTTATTTGGATAATGGTTGTTTGTTTGTACACGTGTTGATTTTGTAAATTGAATCTTGAGTAAATTACGTTTAGCTGTAAAATAAATGTTTTTTTTTTTATTAATTCCTACACCTGGTCCTAAAAATATAGTTATATTAAAGTGAGTTTGGCAGACTTGTTAGTAAGTGGAAAGCCTTGTACTGACTACGCGTACCAGCCCCCTAGACATGTCACAAATCGCAATAGAATAGAAATCGAATCGACAGATAACTCTGAGACTCCACCAGCGTCAAATGGCAATAATTGTCAAAACTGCATTACATTTTATGTCGAGTATCGCGGCACGTGAGTTCCTGGCATTATGTCAAACTGACGATTTACATAGAGCCAGGTACTCACGTGCCGCCATAACTTTTATAAAATGTATGCAGTTTTGGCAATGAAATGCCGTAAGACGCAGGTGGAGTCTCAGCGTTATCTGTCGATTCGATTTCTATTCTATTGCGATTTGTAACATGGCTAGAGGGGCTGGAACGCGTCAACGCGTAGCGTAGCGTTCAAGGCTATTCAAGTATAACTATGTTAGACAGACAGACAGACGGACAACAAAGTGATCCTATAAGGGTTCCGGTTTTTCCTTTTGAGGTACGGAACCCTAAAAATAAAGATAATTTGTAATAGGCTTTGGTGACTGACTGACCAACCTCCAGCCTAAACCCTAATCATGAAACATTGAGAGTACATTTCTTTTATGATGTAAGGGAGCACTAAGAAAGTAATTTTTAACATTTTACCCCTAATAGGGGGATAAAAAAAAAGTAAGTTCGTTAACGACTTAAATAGCCGGGACCGACAATTTAACGTGCCCTCCGAAGC
Organism: Epirrhoe alternata; assembly: GCA_963565295.1. NCBI lineage: Eukaryota > Metazoa > Arthropoda > Insecta > Lepidoptera > Geometridae > Epirrhoe > Epirrhoe alternata. The sequence goes on from OY751384.1 coordinate 707,787, forward strand.
ACGGAAGCGCTCAGATGAAATACCACTGGCGATCACCCATCCACTTACAGACCGTTTCGAACGTTGCTTAACTTCAACGATCTATCAAGAACGACTAAGCAAGCACGACCACGAGCGCTTAGCAAGCACGACCACGAGCGCGTAAGGGGATAATAAGGGGATGAAAAGGAGAGAAACGTTGGTACCACGGGAGTGAACCGGCGGGCGTGCTGAACTGTCTATTCAATAGAGAGAATGCTACTGCCGTCAAAATCGAGCCGCATTTTCTTACTTCATCAGCATTTTTTGTATAGAAAAATGACTGCGGCGCGTAGGACGCGGACAAGTGTGCGACCAGGTGAAGGTCGCATTGGACAGACTTTTGGGCATGCATTTGTACACAGTGGGTAGATCACAGTGGCTCTTTATAAAATACTAGCGACCCGCCCCGGCTTCGCACGGGTGTAATGCTGATACTAAATTTCTCTACTATTATTATGCATGTATTATACATATAAACCTTCCTCTTGAATCATTCTATTTATTAAAAAAACCGCATCAAAATCCGTTGCGTAGTTTTAAAGATTTAAGCATACATAGGAACAGAGAAAGCGACTTTGTTTTATACTATGTAGTGACAAAAACCCTTTTATCCTGTGTATCACAAATAAATGACTTGAATTTGAATTACATTTGAAATCTTTAAGATATGCATAAAACTAACTTCCCAAACAAGTTTGAAAACAATCCAAAAACCACATTCAAAGTTTAAACACAAATACGAATTGCGCACAAAAGTTTGAACCCTTTGAATGGTGAGAACGATGCTCAAGTGTTCGTGATTCGGCTCCAGGTGAATTTGAAAGTAAAATATGTAGCATTTCATTTTTTGAGCAGTAGGAATATTTCCTAGAATTTATTAGGTTGCAGCTCCGCCTACATACTTTCAAATTTCGCGCGTTCGGCGAAAACGTCAAACCAACCACAGACAGAAAATCAACCCGTAAGCAAATAGAACGAATAAAAATCGATACAAGTCGGTTAATAATTATCAAAACATGAAAATAAATTAAGAAATAAATCCCGCTTATTTAATATAATAAGAATAAATAAAGATCGCAAAAGTTTTAATTAATCGACTAAAAATCTAAGGTCGTTATCTATGGTAAGCTTGCTCGGCTGAGCTGGTATTTTGTCTGTGGTTGTTTTGATAAAAACGGATGGTAGAACGAGATCGTGTTGAGTACTTGGGGCTCCACGTTTTGAGCAATATTCGAAGGATCATAGAAGCCAGTTTCCTGTGATTTGCGTGAGCTTGAGGCTTCTGGAAGATTCCACGCTGTGTGTTCTCCGAACAGATAAAAGGCTCGGTGAGCCGGGGGGGATTCTGATTCCCTGAAATTTTTCGACCGCGCGTGTCTGCCGTCACTCTGCTCCAAAACAGATCCGAGACCCCTTGAATAATATCCCGTGGGCTGGCCGTGATCCTGAAATACTGCCTGCCAACGTGACGTCTGAGAATTTATTGGAAACCAAGAACCACGTGTCCCTGCCGTTTGTCCAAGGAGATCCCGTTGAGAAGGATCGAGAGCCAAGCAGTGGAACGTCCAGTGTCCTGCGTTGCAGACGGCGGGTGACGTGCGTACGTGGCTGTGCAGGCAGCGGTCACGAAGCCAGTTCGCCACGAGGAAACAAGGTCGGATCTTTATATTTTCTTATTTCGATATCATCCTGGAGCGTCGGTCCAGAGTGCAGGGGAATCCTGTACCGTTGTTAGAGTGTGCTGATTTGTTAGAGTGTGCTGATTTGTTAGAGTGTGCTGATAGGTTAGAGTGTGCTGATAGGTTAGAGTGTGCCGATAGGTTAAAGTTCTTGTTATAGTGATTAGTGTTCGTTAGATTAATTTTCAGGTAGGGTTCATATCGCTGTGAATCTTGTTTCTCGCCTTAGTGAGTGCCACGTAAATTCACATCTATCATAGGCTAGGGTGTAATATCCCTATGGTTATCCTGCTAGGAAAGGATAAAGTTGTAGGAGAGTTAGGCACGTTTTAGGATAAATAATTTGTGATATTTGGTCGCTACTCGGTGGGGTTGAATAGTGGTGTGTGCGTTAGCTTTGTACGGGTGCTGTCATACTGATGATATAGGATTACAGCCCCGGGGTGTTTATTTTGGGTTTTTTGTGTAACGCACGGCCACTGATTCATAAAATCACACCGTGTGGGTTTCATGTGTGCCTAACCTCAAAATTCATTGTTATCTCTGGAAATTGTAGTACAAAATATTTATTTGTGTAAAGGTAAATTGGTCACTAAGCTGTGAGTGTAATTTGGTCAGTCCCTATGCTTTTTGTAATTTAAGCAAAGTTTATGTATAGTGTAACAAATATAAAATTTTAGAATTGGATATATAGGGAAGAGGCTTGGTTGTGAGAAGTTGTCTCCCAACGATACGGCTAGGGTAGTCAGATTTACATTAGACGCCTATCCGTGTCCAATTCGAGATTTCATCTCGGAACCAGGGTTTTCCCATAGATCAGTATTAATTTTAATTGTGATAAGAAAAATAAAGGTGTAATTAGTGTTAAAATCTTAGTATTACATGTGAAGTATCTCATTTCCAAACTTTATTCAAGAAACTGTTTTGTGACATATTTGGCCCGTCATTAAAGATATTCAAAATTTAGTACATCATCTTATCTGTGTTATAATGTTCAAATAGGAACGGGCAATAGGTGTAGGAAATTTGATAAATAAAATTCTGTCTTGTTATTGTTGAAATTTGTTTTATTTATAGTTATAATTTAGGTAAAAATTCTTTTGTGTCGGAGTAGATAGGACCCACACTGAGGCTAGCCGGAAACATCTTTTCCTCTCCAATCTCTCCGTTACAAAATGGCGCCCAACTTTTAATTTAAAATTTCGTGATATTTTTTGTTCATAAGACTGACCAAAAATTTTTTTTATTTTTTTTCTTAGTGACCAACATTAGTAGGATCGTAGTTTATTCATTACCACTCTAACAACGGTGCAGCTAGTCTTAAGTTAATTTTAAGGTTATTTATTTTAAATTTTTTTTTGGTTGTGTGTATGTATTTTTTTTAGAGGTGTGATTTTACATATTATTTTAACTGGTATTATTTTTTAAATTGTGTGTTAAACTGTACAATTGTTGAAAAGAAGATTATTTTGAAATTTTTATTTTTGAAATAATTTTTTTAAAAAATTTTTTTTTGGAAATTGTTTTTTTTGGAAAATTTTTTTTTGGAAAAAAATTTTTTTTTTGCCTATCAAATATTTTATGTTACTGTACAACAATTTCACTTGTGTTTTGAGGTAGGGCTGGCATAACCAGCACTAGGGGTAGTACTTTGCTTAAACAACATTTTAAGACAGTTTTTTTTATAGGTGAACTCAGTACACAGGTTTTTGATTAGTGACCAATGCTTTTATTTTAACAACAATTTAGTTTTATCAACTATACTTTACACGCACACAAACATACACACACGGTTGGAAGTTTAGGTATCCTTCGGGTTTTGAAATTTTGATTTTCTCCACAGGTATTTTGTAGTTGTTATTATTTTCTTTAGGTTTTGCAGTTGGACTGTTGACTCAAAATAATTTTTTTTTGGTGAAGCATTTTTTTTTTTTGAAAAAATTTTTTTTTCAGGAATTTTTTTTTTTAAGTTCTGTAAACAATTATTTTTGCATGGTGTTCCTTGTGTGTACAATTTGCTGACAGCTTGATTTTTTTTTGAAATTTTTTTGACAACTTTTGTTTTAGATTCGGAAATCAAAAAAAAAAATTTTTTTTTGTTGTTACCACTGGGTTTTAGTTAAGCACTCATCATGATTGCTCCAGCGATGCACGTTCATAGTTTATCAAAGGAAGAGCTACAGTACGAAGTCTCCATTAGGAGCGACGTTCCGGAATCAACGGTCGATAAACTTAGGAAACAGCTCAAGAAACTCTTGGTAGAGGTTCCGGCGGATGAGATAGCAGACGCTCCACCTCAATCACAGGAACAGTTTCTTGCAGTGCAAAAGAAGGTGCACGAACTCATCGTTAAGTGGTCAGAATTTGAGGAATCCAGAGACAATGGTAGTTTCTTGCGCGCTCGCGCTTTAGCCGGTCATTTATTTTACAGACTTAGGAGAGTTCCGGAAGGAGAGAGTGTTGACCTACGTACACTACGAGAGAAGGAGCTGATGACTGTCCAATCTTTTATCGACAAAATAAACGGGAGAGGCTCAGGTCAAGAAGATGTAGACACCGTTGTCACAGAACCTAGTTCTGAACAAACTCAGAGCACATCCGGTCAGCAAAAGGTCGTAGTGGAATGTACAGGCCCAAAGGTTCCCATTGCAAAATGGGGTATCAAATTCGATGGTATAGGGGACGTTAGGTCGTTTTTGGAAAGAGTCCAGGAGTTGAGCGCAGCAAACGGAACGAAGGAGGACAAGTTGTTTACGTCGGCATCCGAACTTTTCAGTGAACAGGGCTTGCTGTGGTTTAGAGGAATAAAGGACCAAGTTCAGTCATGGAGTGAATTGGCATCCTTGCTATTGGAAGAGTTCAATCCAATAGATTATGATTATAGATTATTAGGAGAAATCAGGGCAAGGACACAGGGAGCAGATGAACCGGTTCACATTTTTTTTTCAATCATGAACTGTTTGGTGGCGAGGCTGAAAAATCCATTGCCCGAACAGGACTTGTTGGAGATCCTTCTGCACAATATTAGGCCATCGTTTGCAGAGCAGTTAGCCTTGGTAGACATTTCATCAGTCGCATCGTTGAAGGAAAAATGCAGGAATTTGGAGGCGGCAAAACAGAGATCAGATTTTTTCGTGGAGCCTTCCAAGGCATCGTCTAGAACATTGAACCCAACGCTCGCGTACAAAGGTACTAGGCCGCGATCGCATGTAGCAGAGGTATCTACCCAGCAGTCACCTGGGAGAGCTCCTCAAACACAATCTCGCTGTTTTAGATGCAGAGGCTTAGGGCACTGGTCGAGAGACTGTAGAGGGGCTGGTACAAGTCAACAGGTCAAATGTTTTAACTGTGGAGAAATAGGGTACACGATTAGAAGTTGCCCGAAATGCAAGGGAAAGGGTGAGGCGAGGCCTCAACCAACTTCTAATTCCAATCAAAAAAACTAGATAGGAAGAACCGGGGCGGTAGGACCTTTGGTAGTGGGAGTAGAGGGGTCGAAAACCGTAAATCAACTGTTTCGGTTCTGTTTTCACCATGTAATAAAGATTTACGTCCATATTTGAAAGTTACATTGGTAGACTTAGCTTTTTATGGTCTGTTAGATTCAGGAGCTAGTTTGTCAATTTTGGGTAGTAGGGCTTTGAGGATTTTAACGGATTTAGGTTATACACTTCATGATGCCGACAAGGATGTTTTTGTGGGAAACGGGGAACGCATCAGGGCTATAGGCTACATGTCGCTACCTCTGACATTCGAGAATATCACTCGGATAGTAAAATTTTTCGTGATCCCTGACATAAATTCAGATGTCATTTTTGGAATTGATTTTTGGAGAGCGTTCAACCTGGCACCCGAGGTCATAAATAGGAGCGGAGCAGTCGAGGGCAGACCAAATTGTTGCGTGGCTAGTCTGTCAGAAGGTCCCATTCGTTCCATTCACACTTACGAGTCGTTGTCGTGGTCGGAACGAGAGAAGGCGGACGCGATTGTGAGCAAATTTCACGACATTTCCTCAGAGAAAAAGGGCCTAGGGAGAACACATTTAACTAAGCATGTTATAGACACAGGAGACGCACAACCAATCAAAACAAAACAGTACCCGCTGTCACCAGAGAAGAGGGCAGCTTTACATAAAGAGCTAGACAAGATGTTGCAGCTAGGGGTTGTCTCTCCGAGCGAAAGCCCGTGGAACAATCCAGCTCTTTTGGTCCCGAAGGCAAATGGCGACTGGCGGTTTTGTTTGGATTGCAGAAAGTTGAACGCGGTCTCCAAAGGAGATGCTTATGCGATGCCCTATATTCCACAGATCTTGGATAGCTTAAAAGAGGCTAGGTTTTTGTCGTCCATTGATTTAGCGTCATCATTTTGGCAGATTCCTTTGGAGGAATCCTCAAAGGAGAAGACTAGTTTTACGGTCCCAGGCAGAGGCCTTTTTAAATTTGAAGTGATGCCTTTTGGCCTCTGTGGCGCGAGTGCAAGGCAGCAGCGCCTCATGGACCTATTGTTTGACAATGGTTTCGCGAGCGACATTTTGGAGGGTCTAGTTTATGTTTACGTAGACGATATCGTGATAGTCAGTTCGGATTTGGAGTCACACTTGTTGTTGCTGAACAGGGTTCAAGAAAAATTAAAGTTCGCGAACCTAACAGTCAACTTCGAGAAGTGCCAGTTTTTTAGGAACTCCTTGCAGTATTTGGGGTACATAGTGGACGAGCACGGTTTGAGGACGGACCCAGAAAAGGTTCGTGCAATTTTGGATTTTCCCATTCCAAATTCTGCAAAGGAGGTAAAGATGTTTTTAGGAACTGCATCATGGTATCGTAGGTTCATCAGGGATTTTGCATCGATAGCAGCGCCGTTAAATGCCCTAACTTCAACGTCAAAGAAGGCGCCACCATTTAAATGGAACCAAGAAGCAGAGAGCGCATTTTCGAAACTAAAGGAAGCTTTAGTGACGGCTCCAGTATTGGCGTGCCCAGATTTCAACAGGCCATTCTTCGTACATTGTGACGCCTCATCTTATGGGATAGGTGGCATGCTTACACAGAGATTCGACGACGCAGAACACCCCATAGCGTACGTGAGCCGATCACTCTCAAAAGCAGAGCGAAATTATAGCGCCACTGAGAGAGAGGCTTTAGCGGTCATTTTTGCAGTAGAGAAGTTTCAGGCTTATTTAGGTTCCAGGCGTTTTACAGTAATTACAGATCATGCATCATTGAAATGGTTCATGCGCCTAGAAAATCCAACCGGTAGATTGGTCCGCTGGGGTTGCAGACTGTCACAGTTCGATTTCATCATAGAACACAGAAAGGGTTCAGAGAACGTGGTTCCAGACGCTCTCTCGAGGTTGCTCAAGGTGAATGCCATAGGAGACACAGCGGGAAGAGTGCCGGATCCATGGTACGACGGGATATGGAGCCAAGTACAAAGCAACCCAAGCCACTACCCAGCGTTCCGCATAGAAGGCAACAAGCTCTACAGATTTTCAAAGGCGAAGTACTCTTTAATGGACGAGTTCGAGTGGAAGGAGGTACTTCCCCTCGATAGAAGAAAGACAGTCATAGCAGAAAACCATGAACCACCAACGGCAGCACACTTGGGCGTATTTAAGACACATAGGAGAGTGTGTCTGCGATATTATTGGCCGGGAATGTTCAAAGACATCAAGACATACATCGAAGGGTGCGATACATGTGCGGCGTACAAGTCTAGCAATCGCGCAGTCCCAGGCCTTATGGGAAAACCAAAGGTCTGCCATCGGCCTTTTCAAGTGATATCGGTCGATTTAGTGGGTCCATTGCCAAAATCTAGGTCAGGTTTTGTGTATATTTTCGTAGTCACTTGTTGTTTCTCGAAGTACACCTTGTTGTTTCCTCTCCGTAGAGCGACCAGCGCGCTGGTGTCGAATGCACTGGAAAACGGTGTTTTCCTGATACACGGAGTCCCGGAAACCGTGATTGCGGATAATGGAACGCAATTCACGGGGACCGAATTCCGTACGTTACTCAGAAAATACCAAGTTCCGAAGACGCACTATACACCACGCTACACTCCACAGGTAAATTTGGTAGAGCGCTACAATAAAACGGTCATGACTGCGGTCGCGTCATACGTCAAGGACGACCACCGTTCCTGGGATCTAAACATCCACAAGATCCAGTTTGCCATCAACAGTGCCATTAATGAAACTACCAAATTCTCACCTTTTTTCCTTGTCCATGGACGGGAACCTGTGGTAGATGGTTCGCATTACAAAACAACGGACGAAGAGTATCAACCGGGAATGCCAAGAGAAGAGTTTGCAGGAGAATTAGGTCTCCTGGCAGATGTTTTTGCTACCGTACGGCAGCACATACTCAAGGCACACCAGGCAAACACCAAGACCTACAACCTCAGAAGAAGGGAGGCAAAGGTGAAGGTTGGGGACATCGTCTGGAAGAGGACTTTTCCGCTCAGTGACGCGGCAAAGTATAAGATGGCGAAACTATGTCCCAAGTACGAGAAATGTAAAGTAAAAACAGTACTTTCACCTTTGGTAGTCGAACTTGAGGACATGAATGGTAAAATGTTAGGTTCATGGCATGTCAAGGACCTAAAGGTCGACTAAGTGGAGTGTGTGTATAAAATTTTTTTTTTAGATGATTTCGTGTTTCGCTCCTCAAACACAAAATAGTTTTAGGAGAAATATTTAAGTTCTCGTTGTATTTTTTTTGGGGACATCCATAGGAATATTGTGAGTTTTTATGATTTTGTTGCTTTGTTTAGGATAAATCGGTCGAGTTTAAAAGGCTCAACGAATGACTAACATCTTGGTTTCAGCATTAGTTCTTTCAGGTGATGAGCGTGTAAGGTTTACGGCGTACCAACCAAGATGAGGTTTAGCTACGTTAGGGCATGGGTGTACGCGCACCCACGGTGTCACGTAGGGTATCGCGTAGTATGTTTCAGTTAGTATGCAAGAAGGATATGTTAGGAGATAGAATTGCATACGAAAGATTGATGGATGCCTGAATGAGGTAAGTATGGAAGAGGATGTGAAAGGTGCAGGAAAGAATGACTACGATCTCAGAACATCATCGTTGAACCACGTACAGAAGCCGATTTTCCGCTGAAAGTGACAGCTCGGCACATCCAATCTTTACAGGTTTCGTACTATTGCAGATACGAGGTTGTTTTTTTTTTTTTTGTGGTTTATATTTTTTTTTTTATGTGAAATTTTTTTAGTGGAACATATAAGGTCCACAGGATCCTGCATCTCGAGTGACGACTCGAGTAACAGCAGAGAATTTCACCGCCGGGGCAGATCTATGTCTCCAGGATGTGCGAGTTTGTTTTGAGTTTTGAGGAGGTATTTGTTCTCAGACGAGTACCAGCTATGTTCTATGGATGCTGTTATTTGTAAAAATAACATATTTTTTCAGATTTTGCTTGCGTTTACATGTAAGTTTTCATTAATGTTTTCCATAAACGTTGTTATGGGTTTAGTAATAGTTTGTTTGTTGTGTTGTTTTTTCATTTGAGTGGTTGTTTGTCATTTGGAGTCAGGAGGACAGCGCTGAGGGCAGCGCAGTTTCACTTGTTGTAGTGAAACTTTTAACGGTGGGGGGGGTATTGTAGCATTTCATTTTTTGAGCAGTAGGAATATTTCCTAGAATTTATTAGGTTGCAGCTCCGCCTACATACTTTCAAATTTCGCGCGTTCGGCGAAAACGTCAAACCAACCACAGACAGAAAATCAACCCGTAAGCAAATAGAACGAATAAAAATCGATACAAGTCGGTTAATAATTATCAAAACATGAAAATAAATTAAGAAATAAATCCCGCTTATTTAATATAATAAGAATAAATAAAGATCGCAAAAGTTTTAATTAATCGACTAAAAATCTAAGGTCGTTATCTATGGTAAGCTTGCTCGGCTGAGCTGGTATTTTGTCTGTGGTTGTTTTGATAAAAACGGATGGTAGAACGAGATCGTGTTGAGTACTTGGGGCTCCACGTTTTGAGCAATATTCGAAGGATCATAGAAGCCAGTTTCCTGTGATTTGCGTGAGCTTGAGGCTTCTGGAAGATTCCACGCTGTGTGTTCTCCGAACAGATAAAAGGCTCGGTGAGCCGGGGGGGATTCTGATTCCCTGAAATTTTTCGACCGCGCGTGTCTGCCGTCACTCTGCTCCAAAACAGATCCGAGACCCCTTGAATAATATCCCGTGGGCTGGCCGTGATCCTGAAATACTGCCTGCCAACGTGACGTCTGAGAATTTATTGGAAACCAAGAACCACGTGTCCCTGCCGTTTGTCCAAGGAGATCCCGTTGAGAAGGATCGAGAGCCAAGCAGTGGAACGTCCAGTGTCCTGCGTTGCAGACGGCGGGTGACGTGCGTACGTGGCTGTGCAGGCAGCGGTCACGAAGCCAGTTCGCCACGAGGAAACAAGGTCGGATCTTTATATTTTCTTATTTCGATATCATCCTGGAGCGTCGGTCCAGAGTGCAGGGGAATCCTGTACCGTTGTTAGAGTGTGCTGATTTGTTAGAGTGTGCTGATTTGTTAGAGTGTGCTGATAGGTTAGAGTGTGCTGATAGGTTAGAGTGTGCCGATAGGTTAAAGTTCTTGTTATAGTGATTAGTGTTCGTTAGATTAATTTTCAGGTAGGGTTCATATCGCTGTGAATCTTGTTTCTCGCCTTAGTGAGTGCCACGTAAATTCACATCTATCATAGGCTAGGGTGTAATATCCCTATGGTTATCCTGCTAGGAAAGGATAAAGTTGTAGGAGAGTTAGGCACGTTTTAGGATAAATAATTTGTGATATTTGGTCGCTACTCGGTGGGGTTGAATAGTGGTGTGTGCGTTAGCTTTGTACGGGTGCTGTCATACTGATGATATAGGATTACAGCCCCGGGGTGTTTATTTTGGGTTTTTTGTGTAACGCACGGCCACTGATTCATAAAATCACACCGTGTGGGTTTCATGTGTGCCTAACCTCAAAATTCATTGTTATCTCTGGAAATTGTAGTACAAAATATTTATTTGTGTAAAGGTAAATTGGTCACTAAGCTGTGAGTGTAATTTGGTCAGTCCCTATGCTTTTTGTAATTTAAGCAAAGTTTATGTATAGTGTAACAAATATAAAATTTTAGAATTGGATATATAGGGAAGAGGCTTGGTTGTGAGAAGTTGTCTCCCAACGATACGGCTAGGGTAGTCAGATTTACATTAGACGCCTATCCGTGTCCAATTCGAGATTTCATCTCGGAACCAGGGTTTTCCCATAGATCAGTATTAATTTTAATTGTGATAAGAAAAATAAAGGTGTAATTAGTGTTAAAATCTTAGTATTACATGTGAAGTATCTCATTTCCAAACTTTATTCAAGAAACTGTTTTGTGACATATTTGGCCCGTCATTAAAGATATTCAAAATTTAGTACATCATCTTATCTGTGTTATAATGTTCAAATAGGAACGGGCAATAGGTGTAGGAAATTTGATAAATAAAATTCTGTCTTGTTATTGTTGAAATTTGTTTTATTTATAGTTATAATTTAGGTAAAAATTCTTTTGTGTCGGAGTAGATAGGACCCACACTGAGGCTAGCCGGAAACATCTTTTCCTCTCCAATCTCTCCGTTACAAATATTCCACGATTCAAGTTTTATTATAAAACGTCGACTGTCGGGAGCAGGATGCAGCAGAATTAAACGACACTGTTTCATTTGGACGAGTTGCTTTGAACATCCTAGCAGTTTGTAATTTCGAAGTGACAATGAGATCCATGTTTGAAGAATTTCATGTGACCAGAAGAGTACTTGAATGTGGATGGATAAATGAGTAGTAGGCCGAAGAAGAGATGGATGGATTGTGTGAAAGATAATATGAGTAAGAAAGGAGTGAGTGCTGAGATAACGGCTGATAGAGAGAATGGAAGAGGAATGTTGTGCCGACCCCACATAGAGTGGAACAAGGGCAGGAAGATGATGAATGAGATCCATTTTTTTATTTTAAAGTCTAACCACATGTCGTATCGAAATAATAAGCTCATATTTATCGGTAAGCAAAAATAAATTGCGATAGCGACGATAAGGGTTCCGTGGCCGAGCGGTGAGGCACTCCGGCTTAGAGGAACGTCTGATCATTGCGGGTTCGAAGTCCGTTGGAATCGAACATTTTGATAAGACTTCGTTCCTCGACAATGAGATCATCAACAAAGCTTTATCATCAAATGTTCATCAAATTCAGTTACGAAGACTTGCGTTACAATAGTCATAATCATATTTAGAAATAAAAAGGAAAAACTTAAGATAATAAGGTAAAAACGCGCTAAAATTTATTCTTCCCGATCCTGAAACATACATACATAAAAACACGCCTCTTTCCCAAAGGGGTAGGCAGAGACCACGTAAGAATGTAATGAGAATGAATGAGGCGAAAGTTGTGTGTCAGGATCGTAGCGAGTGGAGATCCGATCCTGAAAATATGAAGAAAATAAAAGTCTACTTGGCCAGCACGACTCAATAAAATTACCCTATTTAAAAAAGCATCCGCACCTGGTTCAAACTCAAAGCTATATTAATCAATGTTCATGCAACAGGAAATTCTTTGCACTGATCGATTAAGAGCGTTGAACCTCAAATACATATAACTTACTAGCTGTCCGTCGCGGTTCGCGGTGCTACCCGCGTTCCCTCGGGAAAACTTCACTTTCCCGGGATAAAACATAGCCTATGTTCATCAGGGATAATGTAGGATTGTAATGGTGAAAGAATTTTTCAAATCGGTCCAGTAGTTTTGGAGCCTATTCAATTCAAACAAACAAACAAATATTTTCTGTTTAATCTAATATTAATTAGTATAGAAAATACAGTACCTATCGCGGAAAAAAGAAAACCTGTTATTACGATCTCACATAAAAGGGCAAGGAGATGATGAAGATGTAAGCATAAAAGTTCATGACGTCGAATAAAAAACAAAGTATACACGCTTGGATTGAAAAAAACTAAACACCTACTTGTACACGTGCTCGTGTGTCCATTATGCCCCAACACCTGCACTTTGGGAGATCTCATGGCTTGCTCCAGCAACGCTGTGGATGTGGCCTCCTACTGGTCGAAATGGCTCTGAATAGCGTGATACATCGACTTGGAAGAAGAAGATAACGTTTACTATACTCGTTCTAGGTTGTACTTTATGAAATTCTTAAACTTTTTTAAATGATAGGTCAGCATTTGACCTCACTCAGGGCAATAGTGAGGTCTTAGATGAAGCATGCTTTCCTAGAAGATACTTATTTACTCTTAATTTGAAGACCCCTATTGTAATTTTCGGGAAATACAGAGCCCGGCAATGAGTTCCACAATTTGGCGGTGCGTATGAAAAATGCAGCCAGCACAAACCTTGTGAGTAGGTTTTTTATAATAGCAGTCACAGAAACGAATTGCTGAATAAGACTACCGTAATTAGCTGATTTGGCGCTTACTCAGACGTTACTCAAGCAATTTGGGCACAAAATTATACCGCTAATAGCTGAGTAATAGCAATATAACACATGAATAAGTTTTGAATAATTGTACGACAAGCTGAGTATCTTCTGCATAAAAGCATTTTGTTCTTTTATTCAAGTATTACAGCTCTGTTATCCAGAAGATGAATGAATGATGAATGAACTATATGCTTAGTCCTTCAAAGCTCAGATATTCAGATGATACACAGCTTTAAGCTTATTTCAGAACATTTACCAAGAATTTATTCAAATTAAATCTGAAGTTGACATATATAATCGAACACAAAAATAAATTAAAAGTGCCGCGTTGTTTTGGTGAGTGACAGCAGCAGAAAATAAATGGCCAAATTTTAATGTCAGCGGTAAGTAAATAATTTTATACGCTTAATTTGTGCTTGAAATAATAAATTGTAGGTGCGCATGCAACTTTACCGTGTATTCATATATACATTTCGTGCAAAATTTTTACGCGCTACCTGATAAGCCAGGTTTTTGAGAAATAAACAACATTTCGTCGTTGGTTTGTTTTTACGAGTGAAATATTTTTCATGTTCTTATACCATTTGAGGGTTCAAAAGTAATCTTGTAATACTTTTTACAAGAATATTATACCGATTTCGTTATCATAATTGAGTTTTCGAGTATAAAATTTCTCATGATTTAATAGGTTATGTTATTCATTATGGCGACGCTCATTCTGAATAAAGTCTGCTTGCACAGCGGCTCCTCGTCTAATGTCTGCATAACAGACCTTATGTGTCCACTTATTCAGATGTTCTCTGGTTAAAAGTGGTCTGCCCCCATTATATTTTCGTATACTGTTCTATAATCATACTCACTCGTAATATAAATCAAACAATTAGGATTCAGTCATAAAATAAATGAAAACCCACAGTATAGACCTATTTGTTATTTGTTTTTTTTAGCTCTAATCATATTCAGATTTATTATTAGTTAATCGGTAATTATTTCATTTCGTGTAAATCAGTTGTCCGGCCCAATAAAACCATCTAAATGAAGTTAGATTTTTAGTATTTTTACCGTGTGTAAAAGGAAGTTGTAGTAAATTAAAAATGAATAGGGGATGCATCTTTTATTTTTTTATATATATGAAGTTATATGAAAGTTATTTCGTTCAAAAGGCTAAAATGTCATTACCAACGGGTGTCCGCTTCCCATTTTAACGTAATTAATGTAGTACAGAATAAATAAGTAAGTATAGTAGGTTTTAACTACTTACTACACCTCTGTAGTGTTTAGGTACTCTCCTCGGTTCGGTCGGTGCGGGCGCGCGGCATAGTGTATTAACCCCCCCGCCTCCCCACTCGCTCCGCCGTAAAACACAGTATAGTCAGTCAGTCTGCCATCAGAGTGCATGCGTACGGCCGTTTGTGGAGTATAGCAGATAGTTGTCGCATTAATAAGTCAGAAAGAAGAGACATCGGGTTAAAAAGTTGATAAGTGGCAGACATAGGATAGGTAGTTTGAGCCGCTGCGCTACTAATGTAGATAGATGTAAGTTGTGCCTTGCAAAAAACATTTAGGTTATTTCAAGTGGCCAGATGTGCCTACTGAAGGTAAGTACGTACTAATTAAGTTATTGATATTTTTCAGGGAACATGCCGTTTAAAATTGTGTCGACTCGTCGACAAGGCAAGGTAGAACTATGTACTGTGCCCGAAACATGGGAAGTCAAAGGAATATTGCGTTGGCCTAAGATGTACGGTGATATACTATCAAAAAATGATAGTACCCAGCCCCAGACAGATTGGTTGACCTATAATTGTGTAGTGAAAAGAAGAAACTATAGTACATACGAAGAAGCAGAGGATGAATTATCAAAAATGTTAGACAAAACAGACACGGACGATACCGATGACGGTGAACGATCCTACAAACGTACTACTCCTACTCAAAAAGTTCTAAATTTGAATGCTGCAGCTCAACGAATAATGGTAAATTAATACCTACCTACCTATTTATTTAAATCTCTATGTCCATATCCATTGTCGTTTTTTACATAATTTTGGTAGTTCAAGTAAAAATATGAACGACAAACTAAGAAAATTGAGGTTGTATCGAGCTGGCAGTCGCGTTTCCCATGTTTTACGCAACTGGTTATAAGCAATTATCTGAATTGAAAAGGAGGTAGGTAGTATTAGTTTACAAACATACATACATGCCGTGCGTCTAGATAAAAAAGTACCAGCGTAATACGTAAATAGAATAGGTTGGTAGGTAGGTACGCATGACCCGCGCGGCGCGCGGCGGCGGCGCGGGCGGCGAACGCCAACAAAGAATATGCCTACCTAAACCTAACCCGTAGTACCTAAATACTGGCGTTTTATCAGCGAACGATAAGTTCAATAGGTATGTAATAGGTATGTAATAATTTTGTTGTATTTAAACAACCAAATACATTGTAACTGTAATAATATATCTTATTCTTTTTGTTAAAAGGTAGGTAAGTATGTGCCGCGTGAATGTCGTGATGAACGCACGAGCACTTGCGATGCTCGCGACCGAGCTCTGTCCGAGACTGTCCCAGATTGCCTGTAAATGTAGCGTCTATGTGTGCGTCCCAAAAATGGCACTTTGTTCTAAGCGGCCTCTGCTAGCGCGCGCCGCGCCGCTACGTACTTTAAACAATAAATTATAATGTAATGTTTATTTTTATAATATTAAGTGTTAATTAGCCTCAAAAATTCGCATTCGCGATATTATTCTCGAAATTCTATTGTATTTGCACGTGCAGACGCCATCGCTGCAACTCTGCAACTGCCGCACTGAGGCAAATGGAAGGAAAGAAAGAAAAATCCGTGGCTCGCTTCAGTTCCGTAAAATTCCCCAAACACTGTCATTTTTGGAAGGACGACACTGCGTTTGATCAGTTTGATACTATCGTGTGTTTACAGCTTTACAGTTGATTTTTCTAGGATAATTCGAAAAGGTTTTTATGCATTGTTGCAGATTAAACCTGGGAACCCAAACAAAAGAATGAAACAACCAACTTCAACCACACAAGCAGGTCCAACCATACCAACAAGTCAAGCTATACAAGCAGGTCCAATCACACAAGCAGGTCCAACCATACCAGCAAGTCAAACCATACAAGCACGTCCATTCACACAAGCAGGTCCAACCATACAAGCAAGTCAAACTATACAAGCAGGTCCAACCATACAAGCACGTCCATTCACACAAGCAAGTCCTATCACACAAACAGGTCCAACCATACAAGCAAGTCCATTCACACAAGCAGATCCAACCATACAAATATTTCCAGAAACGTCAATTCAAACCAACCAGCAGCCCTCCTATATTATCGATGAAACATTTTATACAGTATCCACCGGAGAGCAAGAAAATACACCTCAAGAAGTACATTATTATACAAATGATCAAAATATGACAAACCAAATTAATAATTTATACGAGATACAAACTGCAATTTTGGACAACCAAAATAAAATAATGAAAAAGCTTGGGGAAATGTCGGTTCAGTTACAAGAAATACAAGAACAAAGCACAGAAAATATTACAGTAACAACTTTAGCACAAGCCAAAGGAGCAGAAACTAAAAGGATGTGTATGGAAGTTGTCGATAACATCGAAAGCTTGGAAAAACTCGACAAAGAACTATCATGCCCTAAAATACTTCAAACATACTTAGAAAAGTATGCAATATTATGTTCTGTGGCACCAGGATCAGGCTCTAACTGTGCTTATAGACTTTTAGATTCAATTTTTACCAAAGACTTCCTTTGCCAGTGTTCCTGGACTGGAGGAAGTCGTGGAGATGATCTTAAAATAGGCTTCAAAAAATATAAAAACGTATTAAAATTCTTTTTCCAAATGGTCTATTATTGGGACAACACGTACACAGTGCAAGATAATGAAGAGTTTTTCAAAAACATATTGCGAAATGCTTTGAAAAGGAAAACATCCAAGAACATTCGTCAGTCCAGCAAGAAAAGAAGGAAATTCGACAAAAGAGTCCAACGTAAGCCTCAGAATCAAAGAAGTGCAGCTAATAATCATGACGACGAAGATGTTATGAATAATCATGATGAAGGTAATACTAATAATGACAGTGAAAACAATACTAATAATGATGGTGAAGTTAATATAAATGATAATGACGGTAACGATAATCCCAACGACGAAAATACTAATAATAATGGCATTAATAATAAAAAAAATGATGAAGAAAATAATCCAAGTAATGAAAACGAAGCTATAATTGAAGAGAATGAATAGAGGTCTTGTTATTTTTATTATTTTTATTACTTTTTAGTATTTGTAAGGAAAGAAGATGTTTCCATATGAAAGTATTTCGTTCCTAATGCGTAACGCTATACGTTTACTTCTATTTTTTCAATTTTTTTATTACGATGTAACGCTATACGTTGAATTATATTTTGTTGATTTTTTTATGACGATGTAACGCTAATACGTTTAATTCTATTTTGTTGATTTCTATAAGACAATTTAGATTTTTATAACTAGAATTTTATTAAGTGTTCTTTCAAACAGAATCCCGAGTAAAACACTTGCGTTTAGACAATAATCAGATTTATAACTTGCTTTTTTTTCGTACTTTGTTAAGTGTAATCGTTTAATAGGTAGTGATGTATCGGACAATTAAGTATTCTCAAGTGATTTTTGTACTGAAAATAAAAGGAAGACTGATTGACTTAAATAATTGTTTTATTACAATTCACATTAATATTACACATTTAGTCAAATATCCAACACTTTTTAAAAATAGCATGAGATCAAGATAAGTATTCCTTCCTTGGTTTTCATTCCTTTCCTTCCTTCCTACTGTTCTTAGTTACTAAACAGCAGCGTGCCCAAGTAAATACATAGCAATTGGAATACGGTCTATACAGTTTAAATTGTTAATGTATGTAATAGAGGAATGAAATAAAGCTCATTTTTGTTTGTAGTTACTACAAACTTATAGCTAATGTTATTGAAACTTATGATTTCTGTTGTACGGTTTCCATTTTGTACACCTGTTTTAAACATATTAAGATATGAAGACTTAATAGGTAATTCGAAGATGTCAGATACATTTTCAATTCTGTACCCTTTGATATGTTCATCGGTTATTTCTGCCACTTCTATAATTTCTTCTTCTGTAGTCATAAAATACTTATCCTGTCTTTTGTTAGAAATTACGAACTTACCAAAATCTATTATCTTTCTATTTTTACTATTTGTTTTTATGACAGGATATTGGTTAGTTTCATTTTTCGCTTTACTTAATTTAGATTGAACATTCCAATCACTCTCTGTAAGCCTTTTAGCTATTTGTGATAATGGCTTGTTGCCAGCTCTAAGCATTTTTTTAATGCAGTACAGTTTGTTCTCAAAAGGGTAAGAATTAAAGGTGTTAAGTGGGCCGAATTTACGAACTTCATCAGTAATATGTACCAGATTATGAATGTTGCTAGTAATGTAGTTACCATAATATGTTTTAAAGTTTTCTACAAAATATAATAATAATTCGTGAGAAAGGTCCAATATTGAGCTGTACTTTAGGCTAGAGCAAATTGTTACCCCACAGAAAAGAGTCAAAAAATGTTCATAGGGTCCTTTCGACATAAAGTCAGGCAGAATAACAATACTCAAATAAAAGAAAAATGACCGGAATTCAGATGCTTTCCAATGATGTAGCTCATCTAGACCTCTCATAGATCTATGAATTTCGGAGGGTAGTTTACAGGTGAGTAAAAACTGTGTTACTTTCAATATATCGTCAGCTCGCCATTTTGTAGTAAGATTCTTAAAATTTCCATCACGCCATCCCACGAGTAATCGTTTCATGACTCCTAAGTCAATCAGATGTAATGAATCGGAAATAGGAAAATCTTCGATCATATCTATGGGTAATTTTAAAAGGGGTGTATCAGATTTTAGATGATCTCTATATTTCTTATTTCTGAATTCTTCATTTGTTCTTTTAGGACATCTTGAGTTTGGAAAAACGACAGTATGATACTGATGCGAGTATTCTCCTTCAGTCGTACATTTTAAACATCCATGCTTAGAGTTGAAGTTGCAAACACCTGAAAATGTAAAATGTTTTCAATAAAGGATTGTAGTTTATTGTAGTAAGGATCTGCAAGACCTCTTTTATATATAAACTAGCTGCGCCCCGCGGTTTCACCCGCGTAAGTCCCGTTCCCGCGGGAATATCGGGATAAAAAGTAGCCTATGTGTTAATCCAGGGTATCACCTATCTACATACCAAATTTCAACCAAATCGGTCCAGCCGTTTTTGCGTGAAAGAATAACAAACATCCATACATCCATACTTACAAACTTTCGCCTTTATAATATACTAGCTGCGCCCCGCGGTTTCACCCGCGTAAGTCCCGTTCCCGCGGGAATATCGGGATAAAAAGTAGCCTATGTGTTAATCCAGGGTATCACCTATCTACATACCAAATTTCAACCAAATCGGTCCAGCCGTTTTTGCGTGAAAGAATAACAAACATCCATACATCCATACTTACAAACTTTCGCCTTTATAGGTAGGAAGGAAGTAGGATTAACTAGCTGACCCGGCGAACTTCGTACCCCCAGTCAATGAATGTCGTGTAACGTACCCTACCCCTAACCCACCCCTAACCTACCCCTACCCTACCGCTACCAAAACCCTAAGTTTGAAAAGTTTTTGCATGACGTCTGTAATGTAGGTAACAAGTTTAGTCATCATTTACCTTTTATAAATGCTCTAGCCGGAGAGTCACAGATGAAGCACCTTATTCTTACATTGACTATAATATTTTCTTTGCCTTCTCTAACTATAGGAATTCCATTGTCAAGAAGACTTTGAGTTTCTGCGACAAAATCTTCTAAATACTGACTAAGGTTCTTTGGTTTTCCTGATCCATAATAAATTCCAACTACAAGAGGCTCTATTTCTGGTTTTTCGCAGATATTGCAAAGAATTGGCCAAAATTCTTTTTTTGAACTGTTGAAAATAGGTAAGCCATCAAAATTCAAATTTAATTGTATAGATTCAGGGATTTCCAGCCATACAAAATTTATTATATCTTTTAAAGGTTCAATAAGCCCTTTGTGCCAGTATTCTCCACCTTCAATTTTTTTTATTACGACATTTCTCTTAGTCTGTAATAATGTTCTCGGGTCTACTGGCAAAACTCCTGGCAATCTGTGATTGACGACAGATAATAATTCCCTTAAGGCTTCTAGAGAAATGTTTTTATTTATGGCCCATTGTTTTAAGTTATTACGAAATATTAAATTTTTTTCATATTCCGTTTCACTTGTTTCAAAATTATTGGAACTCGCATCACTATCTTCAGACCTCTGAATTAATTCATAATCTTCACACAATGTAGATTCATAATTATTTATTACGGAACCCGTTTCTATGGATTGTGTTCGCACTTGATTTTTACTTGGATCAGATGAACTGGAAGAACTTTCTTCAGCCGTTTGTGGATTAGCACAAATAGATTTTTTTATATTTTCATACTCGCGCAAGCACTTTCTTCGTATGCCTCCTGTTCTTTTTCTATTTTTCCATGAATTGGAGATGTTTTTAGCATTTTTTTTGATAGGCGGCATATTTACACAACACACTTAAAGCGCACGCACGAAATCGAATGTCACACTACTAGCCGCATAAATGCTGACAAATATTGCAAAATAGTTCTGCTAGCTTAAAAAATGTCTACTTTTCGTGAATACTCAGCCAACTTCTGCATAAGAATCTGTTACTTTTGCTTTTACCCCAGTTAGCTGCACATGACAGTAATTTCGTACTTAAAGCGGCATAAAGTAGTTATAACAGCTACCTTAAATTCTGTTAACTAACTATATGCTTCATAACAGGAACCTCACCCTACTTTATACAGCAGCTGTGTAACTGTCAAGATGTGGTGTGTAATACAGCTAAAAGAGAACAGAACCTCAATTATTCAGTACTCTGCTGGATAATAGAATCTTATACCAGTGTTATACAAAAGGTTACACAAACTCTTGAGTAACAGGTCTATTTATGATGACTATTCAGCTATAAGAAATAAAATCGGCAAATTACAGAACTAACTCAGCTAATAGCATTATCATAACAAAAAACAACTTTAATACAGAACTTGGCAATACACACAGCTTTTATACATATATAATAAAGCTTACCCCTGCATAAGGTTAAATTGTTGGCCAGTTATATGACTTGTGTGCTGCCTGGGGTAGACTCAAAACGCTTTGTACGAACTCTGGGAATGTCGACCATGTATAGGCTTATTAAACACCAAATGATTAAGGTATAAACCAACTTCTTAAACTTTTCTTTCGGTTACGTAACATAAGCAGTGAACTTAACGTGTAGCCTCCCCTTAAGTAATACCCTCTTGCAATAAATCAAACCGTTGAAAACTTGGCAAAGTATTTTGACAGGGTTTTAAGGAACTCTTATTTGGAATTCCAGCGCTATCCTAATTGGTCTAGAAACAGAACTGAGTGTTTTAAAAAAAAAGTAAAAGTGTTGAGCGGGTAAATGATAAAGGAGGCCATTCAGGCTTCATACAAGCTTGGGCCAAAAAGTCAAAAGTGCCAGCCAATCAAAATAAAGGCCACAATGCTATTGGAAATGTCGATCCGAGTATTTTTCCAGTATGGCACTAAGACTCTAATCTTCAAACAATTTTATATGTTTAAAAATCTGGATTGTCATACAATTATTTTTTTTACTTACAAAATCATTTGAAATTGACTTAGAGACTTGGTTTCATATTGAAATATACTCAGATTGACTTCCCCATTAGCGGTTACAACTTTATTTTGGTTGTATTTTAAGAACATGCAATAAACGAATTTAAATTGGCCGGCGATTTTGTCTTTCGAGCCTAAAATGAATGAACTCTTTTCATTGCATTTTTTTATCTCAACCTTTTCTTTAGTTTTATGCAAGATTACGTAGAAAACGAATAATACAAAATGTTTATCTATATACTCATAAAACTTGCTTTAGAATTGGCACTATTTAATTCTTCTATCAAAATTTTGGTAGATAATCTGACTATTCAAAATATGGTAAAAGATACTGAGTATTTTAAATGTATTTTGGTACAAAACAAATTTAAAACTTGCAAAACACTCAAAAACTTTGCACTATTGAAATGACTTCCTTTGTGTTCAAAGAGGACATCTTGTATTTCCCTTCAGCACTGCTCCCGAAGGATAAAGCCGCGAATACAATAATCTGAAATTGTTCTATTGTTCGGACTCGGCTAACGATTCAATTTAAGTCAACTATGTAGTATTATTTTATCACTTGTATTGAAACACGATTGTTGTACTCTTGAGTCGAGTTTATGATATACACTAACTACACACAATTATTATTGTCATGTTAATGCTTTAAAACTAGTGTGATAAAATTGCTTTAGGATTGGCTAAAACAACACGTGGCTTCTTTACAGATTTATAATATTAAAGGATATTTATTTATTTATTTTTTATTTATTATGAGCCGCTACTGTCCCACTGCTGGGCAAAGGCCTCCCCACATTCTCTCCAGACGTCGCGATCTTGTGTAAGGCTCTCCCAATCGACCATAAATTTATCAAGGTCGTCCCGCCATCTTCTTCTCGGTCTGCCGCGTCGCCTTCTCGCTGGGTCAGGGTGCCACTCGGTGGCTACCCTCGCCCACAGCTCACCTGGCATGCGACAGACATGCCAATAATAAACAATATTAAAGGATAAAAAAAAGAAAACCTTATATCTAAATCAAAGATGTTTTACGTGACCACATCTAAAATCGCGAAAGCTGAAGCTGGGTGAAGTGTGTGAATCGTGATCTGTGTTGGTGAACTAATAAATAAATAAAGCTTAAAAAGTTTAATTTTGGTACTACTCATTATCATCGTCCACAGCCCGATCTAGCCCACTGCTGGGCAATACTGGGCATATGCCTCCCTTTGTTTATGTCATCCAACACAATCCAGTGCTAATCCCATCCATCTACGACCCATGGTTACAACTTGTGTACAACTGACGAAAGAAAAGTAAAATAAAGTTATTGTTTACGATTAGATACACATCCTTCAAGCCCAAGACCCAGCATCAACATTGCACAACTCACAGAACTTCAGTAGATACGTGTATAATAACCAAAGGAATTTCCTTTACTACTTGAAATAACTTCGCAACTTCAAGTTGACTCGGGCCTCCTCATTTCTATCTTGAAAACTTTGAAACTAATTTCTGAGCGAAATCTTGAGAAATGAAGAGGTACTCAGTACGCATCAAAATAAATTACGGTTGAGTTAGGTCACAGTAATATCTTGAGGTTAATCTTCTTCTTTCCTAATTGCATCTTGCACCTACTTGAAGAATTTCTTTAGGCATAATAACTATATGCCAAATGTGTGGCAACACGCTGCAACTGTCAACACAAGACAAACCTTGTATGGTTAAATGTGCTGTGTATGTAAGATTTTAAATAAATTTTTAATAAATAAAAAAATACAATACAATATTTTGACGAGCTCTGTGGCGCAGTGGGTGAAAGTCCGCTTGGTACGCAGAAGGTTGCGGGTTCGATCCCGCGGCAGGATAAATGTTTGTATGATCTGCAAATATTTATCTCGGGTCTGGGTGTTTCTATGTATAATATGTATGTATTTACCAGAGAAATAGGATACTAAAGAGTAAACAACATCATTGGTATTTACAAACAAAAAGTATATTAGTAGTATATCAGTTATCTGGTTCCCATAGTACAAGCTTTGCTTAGTTTGGGGCTAGATGATGCTGTGTGAAATGTCCAGCATTATTTATTTATAATATATCCAACTACAACGACTGCACTAGTAGGAACTCAAATCAATCAATGTAGGTAGTATTTGACATAGGTTTCAAATGATTGCTATTGCAAGAATCTTAATGTAATATTCGCAGAAGAAAAATTTTAAGAAGTAAATTGACGATGCGGAACGCATTACAACTTTCAACTCTAAAACGTGAGTTATAAAGCTGAAATTCCTTCACAAACTCCTCAATTTCCAACTGTTTGATCCAGATAGTTTGATGTTTTCGTTACCATTTGAAAGACCTAGTGAGTATCGTTTTAATCTCAGGAGATAATCTGAATAAGAATGTCAACGTTACTTCGCTTAATCTAAGACCAAACTGAGATACAGCGAGCCAGTTCCCAATCTCGAGAAGTGGTCGACTTTTCCAAATACGATAACATCGGCCGTCTGATAAAAATGCGGTTTGAGGGTAAATCGCTGCAGATACGATTCGAGCTCACTGGGAACTAAAAAATGTGGCATGTGTTTGGACGTGCCGATATTACCCTCTTAGTTACATTGGTGCAACAATAAATATATTTTACGATGGTCTCAAACAATTTTATACTGATTTCAACAGACAGACAGATTTATACAGAGGACGGCCCTCCACGAGATGGAAAGACGATTTTGTAAAGGTTGCTGGGAGCCGTTGGGTGCAGGCTGCACAAGATCGATCGCTGTGGAAATCTATGGGGGAGGCCTATGTTCAGCAGTGGACGCTAGATGGCTGAGATGATGATGATGACTGATTTCAAAGGAGTTTTTTTATAGTTTAACAGGAAAGATCTCAGATATTCTTCGACTTCGACGACTTCTGTGGCGCAGTGGGTGAAAGCCCGCTTGAGACGCAATAGGTTGCGGGTTCGATCCCCGCCGCGGGATAAATGTTTGTATGATCTGCAAATATTTATCTCGGGTCTGGGTGATTCTATGTATAATATGTATGTATTTACAAACAAAAAGTATATAAGTAGTATATCAGTTATCTGGTTCCCATAGTACAAGCTTTGCTTAGTTTGGGGCTAGATGATACTGTGTGAAATGTCAAGCATTATTTATGTGCATTTTCTATTTTTTTTGTGGTGTGCAATATAGCATTTTCTATCTTTCTATCTATACGTACGTAGATATCGGTGAATAATTGAACATGCATAAAAACATGCATAAAACTCAAGCATAAAACTTTCCGCTTTTTAACTCGTCCTTGATAAAAATATATTGTCCACACCACTGAATAGAGGCATAGACTGACCTATTTTGATGACTGATATATTTAGTCACATCAATGCAGCTTTTAAAACGAACGCTTCCTCATTCAATCCATAAAGTTTAAACCCAGTAAGTGTTTATCTTGATTCCACCCAAAACACATCCCTTTCAACCCAATGCTTAAAACTTGCTCTCGAAAGTGTTATTACGAACATTCGATGTTTATATGTATTGAATCCACAGTACACATTCGTTAGCTCAAGTTTCCGATCAATTTCAAATAACACTCCTATTTCTTAGAAATAAGGCTTATTTAAGGGATCGAAAACTTTTCTGAAACTTCCAAGCTCTTAAGAATTACTTTAGGGTCGGTAATTGTGTGTCGATGTTCGTTTTACATTTGTCTATCCGAAGAAAATGTAATGAAAACTCAGAGAGAAAACAAGAAACTTTTTGTTATTGTATTGGGTTTTCTAGAAATGCTTTCGGCATGTGGCATACAGAAACAAAACATTTATGCCAAGTGTTTGAGTAAAAACATAACCCTTCCTTTGACAGTTGGGAAAAAAAGACGCTGTCAACGCTGATGACAAAAATTTACAATACACATTGCAATTTTGATTTTCTATACCTAAACACACTTTAAATATGCAGAAAGACTGATTTTGTGCTCAGACCACTGCAGTTATAGCTCAGTGGTAGATAGATAAATAAATAAATAAATAATGCTGGACATTTTCACACAGCATCATCTAGCCCCAAACTAAGCATAGCTTAAAGCATAACTGATATACTAATTATATACTTTTTGTTTGTATATACATACATTTTATACATAGAAACACCCAGACCCGAGATAAATATTTGCAGATCTTACAAACATTTATCCCGCGGCGGGGATCGAACCCGCAACCTTCGGCGTCACAAGCGGGCTTTCACCCTCTGCGCCACAGAGGCGTCGGAGATAGACACTCGTATTATAGTGATAACGAAGATTTCTACCTAGCAATATATTATGTATGATTAAATAATAAGTTGATGACTGTAAAACATTGTTGGTAACACTGTGAAAGCCCCCAGACTTTGCAAAGTTTTTCATAATAATATTTTTTAAGGTTTCCGCGCCTGGGAATTACGGAATTTCCAGATGTATTAGGAGTTTGCGAAAGTTTAAAGGACAACCCTTAATTTGAATAAGTGGATGGAAATTTCAGTGTGTTATTGAGATGGTTTATTCATATTTTGCGCCTAACTTTGAATAATCTACTTTGTATATCTAAGCAGATTTACCACGAACGAACGTAAGCAGCTCTTAGAGCTCCAAACGAGAATAAAAGTACGTAAATAACACCTCACTGTCACATGAAGTCCTGACCCCACACTCAGATTCCCTATGTCGTGGGATGTCAGAAACTTATTCCACAACACCCAGATCTGGAACAAACTGCAGATCACAACTCGCACCTCTCGCGTATAAAATAAAACTTTCTAACGATTTCAAAGTTTCTCGTTATGTTTCCTTATTTCATTCCGCGCAGCCTCACGGTAAAATCAAAACACCATTATGTTTTCCATCGTAACTCAAACTTTTCATCGACTCAAGAAGTTAGGTGAAATCTGTACAAAGAGCATATTAATCAAAAGTAACAAATAAGCAAATTACAAAGCCATTAGCCAAACAATTGAACCGACGTTACAGAGAGTGTGGCGCTCGTTTCAAAGTCAATATAATTAGCCAGTTTTTAATTGCCCCGAAGTTCGAAAAGGCTTTTCAAGCGTGGTCACACAACTCAACAGAGTGGTGCATTGTTCAGAGGGCAAATTAAAAATAATCTTGTAAAAATTGACTTTAAGAGTCTTCTTGTAAAACAGACTGAATCAAACTATCTAAAATTTGAATTATTTTATATTTAAAATATATATTATAACTAACCATAATAAAATAAAAAATTGTCTAGTACCTACCTACTTTATTAATAGAGATAACTAAAATCTTCCCTATTATAATTGTTTAAAAAATAAAAATGACATGAATCTGGAACGGTTTGGTTAAAAAAGTCAACAAAACGGCAAATGACGGTAAGTACGCACTTATCTTCCGTGCTTGTCAAAAACTGTGTTTGCCAAACTATTAACTCCTGCCTAATACAAATACGGGTCATTTATGCGTGCACACAGCTATTCAAGTTGTGACGAATAAGGTCCGGTGCAACTAAACAAAGGATCTCGATTGCAAGTCTTTTGTCTCGAGTGTACGATGGAATGCATTGATAACATAATAACTATTTTATGTAAGGCTACTATCGCAGCACACTATTCAGATTCACACTATCAGATATACAGTACCCACCTAAACTGATCCTATCAAACGATTTAATACCGTAATAGGTAGGCAGTTATGTAGGTAAGTAGCCATGCTACCTACATAATATATTTCATACCTACTCACCTTTGGATTACCTACCTGCCTACATGATATCACTATTTTATATACCTATTACTCGTTTATTTACTTATAAAAAAAAAATTAAAAAAAATAATAATAATTATAATCTACCTGATACCGTATACTACTGATACTAAGCGATCTATGTACCTACTTATTTATTTGGATACCTATTTGGATATACATAATATGTTCCCCTAATCTATATGTACCCAAGTACTTTATACTAGTATAAATTAAGTTAAGGCTACCTACTTCTGATTTAAACACAAGTGCTCCCTAAGACCACAGAAAAGAGGGGTCTCTTCTATCACAGGTTATTATAACTTAAAAGAAGAGTTCCCAACCCAATTGATTGTTTGACGACCCAACCGTTTGACGACCTCTGTAGCGCAGTGGGCGAAGGCCCGCCTGCGACGCAAGAGGTTGCGGGTTCGATCCCCGCGGCGGGACCAATGTTTGTATGGTCTACAAATATTTGTCTCGGGTCTGGGTGTATCTATGTATAATATGTATGTATTTACAAACAAAAAGTATATAAGTAGTATAACAGTCATCATAGTACCCATAACACAAGCTCTGCTTACTTTGGGGCTAGATGATGCTGTGTGAAAAAGTCCAGCATTATTATTTATTTATTTATTGTACAACTTGATTTTAATGAATAAAGAATTCTGTATTTTTTTTTGTATTTTTTGTTCATTGACTTTGAACATGGAAAATAAATGATGTTGCTTTTTATACTGAAAGTCATTTCACTAAATAGTATATATATAGAGGCGAAAATGTTTTGGAGCACTGTAAGAGAGCCCAAGTAAACATATTGTTGGGATTTTTGTGAAGGGCCAAAAACCCTACTCGGCCTCCCGTGTTTGTATAAAGAATGTTGGTAATGGGAGAGAATGAGCACCATGTAAAAGTTTAATAACTATTCTAAACGTATGCTGATTAGATGTAATGCATACCGCTCTAAGAGGTGGTTTTTAAAGCCTAAAATTAGCCTGCCAAACATGGAAATGAGGGTCGAATGCGTACAGTCAAAGGATGACAGTCCATATAGTGATTATGCAGAATCAGGCGATGTCAACCCCAGTGATTACGGGCGAGCTCGGCTTGTACAAGCTAGCGAAACTTAAGTAAATATTGAAACGAAACAAAATTAAAAGTAATCTATATCAATAAAACTAAGCTACTAGTAAACGGATGTGTAAAAGTGATTTGATTAAAGAAGTGAATTTTCTAGGATGTACTATAGATTCAACGCTCTGCTATGATAGCCATATAGATAAAATATGTAAACGATTAAATAGTGCAAACTACGTTCTATTTAAACTAAAGCCTATAATTGACCAAAAAACCCTCATATCGGTTTACTACGCCTACTGTCATTCTATCATCCGTTACGCGATAACGATCTGGGGAAATGCCTCCAAGATTGAGAGGGTTCTAATTTGTCAAAAAAGATCTATACGAATAATACATGGTTTACATAGGTTAACTTCAGCCAGAGCTTACTTTAAAAAAACTAAAATATTCACAGTGATTTCTTTATATATATTTACTTCACTTATCGAAGTACATCTAAGTAAGGATAATTTACTTACGAAAATGCAAATACACGGTCGTAACACTCGAAACAAAGAAAAACTACATATACCCAAAACACGACTTGTAAAAACTACAAATCAAGGTCTTTGCATTAAGCTTAAAATGTATAATAAATTGCCATCACAAATAACTTGTCTGCCTATGAGCAAATTTAAAAATGAATTAAAAAAGTTTTTTGAATCACATCCATTTTACCATATCGATGAATATATGAACTGTTCATTTTCTGATTTGTACTCTGAGTCCTAAGTCTAATAATATGTATTGTACCTTTACCTACCACCTATCTTTAAATTAATTTTACCTACTATATAATTGTTAAGTGTACCAATGTAATTTGACGTGCCAATGTTATGTTATGTAACTTCATGGTCAATAAATGAAATCTGAAATCTGAAAATCTGAAGCTACCAACAGAAAAGCAATTCTCGCTTTTGTGTTGGTTGTCTCTACATATTCGCCGATGATAGACGAATGCCGACGTTCACGAACGTGTAGAAGGTGTCATCGCCTGTATTCGCCTGTCATCGTATTTCCAAATAATAGTTCGGCGAATAGTTGGCCAATAGTTCGGCGAATGTGTGTCCGTGGCCGGGAAATCGCTTATCTCTTGGACTACCTATAATAGGCTCTTAAAAGCAAGTTTATCAGCAATGGATAAGCAAAACTGGAAAAAAAGTAGGAAGGTCTTTGCCCTGCAGAAGGACAATACAAAACTGTTTGGTCAGTGACAAGATTTTATGAACTTTGAAGTTTAGAAATTTTAAATATCTCCGGAACTCATTGAAAGGTTTGCAATAAATTTTTTGACTTAGATGGCTTGTTTTGCTATTTGTAAATACTTAGTTATTTTACATAAACATACAGTACACGTTTTATCGTATACGTGAAATCTACACTGGCCTTCAAAACTAAGTACTACACTTTTATACTAATTTTTTTTTCTGAACTATAGAAGTTAGAGATTTAAAATAAAAAACGTTTCATAGCAAATTTTATCAGCTTTTTTAGAAACCATTGTAAACTATACATTAGTTCTTGCGAGTCCTTTTATTTGGAAAGTATATCTTGCGTACATCAAAAGTTACTGCAATTTTCAAAGTGTGATACTTAGTTTTGAAGGCCAGTGTAATACAGCGTATATGTATTTAAGACGTCCAACGGATGATTAATCATGTAACACAACTCAAAAACTCTCATTTGGCCTTACCTTAGCAGTGTGGTCCCGCCTAACGCTGCCAATAAGTGCTCATTGCCGAGTCAGCCAAAGCGCAATAAGGTGTGTCAATGGAGCTTTGTAGAGTGCTCGGGACAGGCGATTGTATAGAGCTTGGGTGATATAGAATGTACGATACTGGAAATTGTAATCATCTATCTACTTTGTAGCTCGGCCAACGATGAATTGGTCTAATCGTGAGTATTGACTTTGAGACTTGATTTTGAGAGTACTCGTGGAAAGCTTTGCTTTTGCACTGTAAATAATACTGTTTCCAAAAAGCTTGACAGACAACAAGGGAGGAGGAATAATCTGTTATTTTGTGCACCTAATCTACCTCTGTTTGTGTATTTCATTCGAATCATCATCATCTTCCTGCCTCTGTCACACTCTATGTGGGGTCGGCACAACATTTGTATTCCTCTTCCATTTCCCTCTAGCAGCCGTCATCTCAGCACTCACTCCTTTCTTACTCATATCATGTTTCTCACAATCCATCCATCTCTTCTTCGGCCTACCTCTACTCGTATAATTCATTTGAATGAAATATGGAAAAATCACTTAGCAAGTAAAAAAACAGTCATCATCATCATAGGCAGCTCAAATGATAGCCCACTGCTGGACATAACCCTCCTCCCTCAAACGCCACTCTAAGTGCTGATCTTATTCAAGTCTTTCCCTATGTGGAGATATTTTATGAAAATCTGTGATTTACTTATATTTACGCCAAGAGTCAAGAGTCAGTGGCCAACTCTGGTGACGGAGTTTTTAGATCTCCGTCATGGCTTACTGACTTTAATAGCCGGGACAGACGGGACCGACAATTTAACGTGCCCTCCAAAGCACGCTAAATAGTACCTTAATAATAAACTTGTAAGATAATACAGCCCATACAAAATAAGTCAACGGCACTTTCACCTTGATCTTACGTCTAATCAAAATGAACCCCACTTACATGAATCATGAATTCATGACTCACTTACGATAGACCAATCGAAAGGACATTCATAACTGCCAATGAGCCGTGCGACCGATCAAAGGCTAGGACCGAAATAATTGCTCCAAACAGTAATTAATGGGTTGGATAGTCCGTTTGTGCGAACAAATCCGATTTGCTTCTAGCTTTGTGCGTTAGTCGTGTGATAACTGATTTGGAGTTGCTAAGGATCTGTGATCAAGTAGATAATGGGCCGTGTTGACCTAGCGGGGTACCTTGACTTTCGATCTGAAAGTGGGCCTTGTTCTCGGTCGCAAAATGGATTCGTTTCGGAAAATTAATACGCACGTTTGACCTGCGAGCTCCAAAATGATGAAGGAAAACATTATGAGGACACCAGGTTAGTCTGAATTCCTGTCTGCCACCGTGGCACTAGACGTAGTGTCAGACGGTAATATTGTATTACTGTGTGCCTCCATTTTACATAAAAGAAGAAGGAGAAGAGGAGCACTTATAATCCTATCATTACACTGGTTCAGAACTAGTGACCAAGATGTGTAAATTCTCATTACGTTCCAATCACAAAGCAATCACGTAACAGATAATAGTAAAACGTTCTAGAGTGCTGATATTATACGCGGCCATATCTCGGGGATAAAAAGGATTTTCCACACTTTCCACGAACATGGCCTAAGTACGGGCACATTAGGGGATATACGGGAATCATTCCCGTTTTTTATGAGTTCTGTGGTCCTTTTAAAGCCGGATTTACATTCCTTAAAAAAAGCTCAGCTGCTTATGTCTACTGTTTTGTTGTAGGTATAAGGGATAATTTTATATAAAACAAGTAATGATGTTTGTAAACTATTTTGTGTTCCTAAAGTTTATGGCCCTCACTAATAAAAGTTGCATAAAGTTATGTAATGCATTAACTCCTTTGTATTGTTATTCATTGGTCATGCATTACATAACTTTATGCAAAGTTTATTAGTAATAGGGTGAGTGTTTTTTGCCCACAGGATTAGCAAGTTGATGTGGCAGTGGGCGGGGCACATAGCTCGTAGAACTGACGGCCGTTGGGGCAGAAAAGTTCTCGAGTGGAGGCTACGCACCAGAGCAGAAAGCAAGCAGGAAATCGCAGCAGAGGACGGCCCCCACTAGATGGAGGGACGATCTTGTGAAGGTTGCTGGGAGCCGTTGGGTGCAGGCTGCACAAGATCGATCGCTGTGGAAATCGATGGGGGAGGCCTATGTTCAGCAGTGGACGATAGATGGCTGAGATGATGATGATGATGAGTGTTTTTATTGAACCTACTTCATCTCAAACAATGCTCCAGGCACTACAATCACACTACAGTCCCGTTGAGTGTAGGCATTATTACGTTACATGATATCAATCATTTAGTATGGATAAAGTATGAACGAGTCGTGGACCTCTGGGAATAAGCCATAAAAGCCAAAGTTTTTGTGTTTTATTTAAATTTTTTTAATCAATTTTTTATTGTTCCTTTATATCCCAACCATTGGTCTAGTTACTGTTATAATATTAGCGATTTAGTGCTGATTGGAGTCTTGATTGAATCACATTAATTGGATTTCAGTTATTAGTCTGTGTAGGGTAGGGATAGCAGTTTAAACATAATATAATTGTAGGTATTCTGAATTAAATGCATTTTTAGACGTATACCATATGATACAGGTGGAATTTTAAATTGTATTTAGCTACAGGAAACCGCTCTTATATGAGACTTTCCCTCAATTTTTGAGATAAGTATTTTGACCTGCATTGACAGATTATGAAAAAATGTACAGTCAGCGAAAAATACTAAAAGTTAAAAAAAATCTACTTTTAATTTTGTTCGACTGGCTCCTCACTGGAGCTTGACTTTTTAGTTTTAAGATGGATGACCTAAAAGAATGCTAGGCCCCAAACCGTGTTTGTTGGCCTGATTTCACTGTATTGGCCGGGCAAGAACAGGCGTAAAAAGTAGTTTTAAGACTATTCTAAGTGATCCCAGCGGTCCTACTGAATAAATGCTTTTTGACTTTGACATTGACTTCAACGGTTAAGTACCTGCCCTACAAGGCCTATCTCAAAAATCCACCTGTCTTAGGACATGCATAGACAGCATAAAAGTTATATTATTATAGCTGTAAAATATTACAGATCATGGCATGTCCATATCATTAGAATAAAATGTCGTTTGTGCCGTGCTCATTTCCTTCAAAAATGAGGTAAGAAAGACTTCTCCAATTTCTACGAACTTGAGTGATTGCTTCATCCATTTGTATCAAAGAGCTTCCTACTCAATAATGAGGTATAAATCAATCGTATCTTTATAATGAGGCCGCATGAAGCGCATCCACGTGTATTCCCATAAGTCGTTGACCCCGAAGCAGAAAGCACTCTTTCCGATGGGGCCAAAGGCCCTTGGCTCCGATACCATTCAGACGCTAAGTAACCCCCGGTTTAAGGAACAGGCTTTCTGTTCCTTTATCGACAAATGACCCTTGAGATGTTTTATTGAACTCCAATGCCTTTGAAGTTTCGTTTTGGGTCATCGATCGATTAAAGTTTTTGTTCATTCTATTTTTTATGGATTAGGAATGACAGTTATTTTGGTATAACAATTTATAGTTGTATAAGTTAATTTACGAGTATTAACCCTAGGAAGGCAACAGGGGTGACCCGTCACCCCACTACACCAAAAAAGTTTAAATATTTTATTGTCATTGTTTTTGTTTTTTTCGAACTCTCGATCTATTCTCTAATTAGAGTGAATGCAATCAACTACATAAGTCAATGTTTAGCGGTTATTTGTGGGTTTTGTTATATTGACACTACTGGGGTGACTTGTCACCCCAGTTGCTTTTTACGTAGGTAATTTTTTTATGTAAAACTAAGGTAAATGCACTAAAAATACATTTTTATCGGATGTTTATGTTTTAAACTACTTGTAAGGTATTGCTTATGCTAGCTCGGATGGTGAGTGCCGTTTAGAGCAATTTGACATGATGAAAATTACATATTCACTTGAGGAGGAGGACTTTAGTTCAAATTGTGAAAATGGCGTGCTGGATCAAACCAATATAATTCTATGGTACTTTTTAACGACGTTACACATCCGAACACAACTTCCAATAAGTTTCAAAATAGTTATTTGAAGAAATAGTTTTCACAATTGGCGGTGAACCGCACATGAGGCGTCTTGTTTGAGTAAAAATTTTCAGTCTAAACTTTACGGCATATTCTAAATACAAAATGAGACTCTCCTGTAGGTGTGCCCCCTGTCAAATTACAGAAATAAGCAAGATGTGCATTGTGTCCAAAAAAATGAGACAAAAAAATATTAACTTTTTGCATAAATTGCCTCCAGTCTCCTGGCCCTGAACATCGTAACGAAATTAGCTTGAGTTGCATTAACTGCACAAATATAATAATTTCAAATTGAAGGGGTCATAATTAACACTCTTTTCCTATTTTGTATTGTATTAGTGATTGGTTTCTTAATAAAACACTTTAATTTCCTTACAAATTGCCGTTTTATATGAATTTAAAATATGGGGTGATGTATCACCCCTGTTGTCATTTATGTATAGAAAAATAGTGTTGCCTGCCGAAGGTTAACTAAATCTTCTTCTTCTTCCTGCCCTTATCCCACTAAGTGAGGTTGGCACAAAAGTAAAAGTTAAAGTAAAAAAGCATATTCAGTAGGACCGCTGGGATCACTTTGAATCTCTCTCGATCGAACGTTGACAGTGGCAATATTGTGACACATTACCGTCAAAAACGCCAGAATAAAAATAAGAAGAATCTTTCTTCCATTTCCCTCTATCACTCGACATTTCAGAACTCACGAGTACCTACTTATAACTAACATTTAGTTTTTTATGAAACAATTGGTGTATCTACAATTATTTATTTTTGAACAAAAGCTAAATACAGAATCATGCCATGTCAGAGCTTATTTTGGATCGGCTTGATCCCTTGGCTTTACGTAGAGATGTTGCATCTCTATGCATCATGTACCGCATATACAGTGTGGAGTGTTCAGAGGAATTGTTTGGACTGATTCCAGCCGCTGAATTCCGCCATCGTATGCAACACCTCATCCATATCATGTCGATGGTTGGCAGTCCACAACTATGCGGTGTTCACGCCAATTCCTGCCTCGCACATCAGACTTGTGGAATCAGCTGTCGCCAGAGGTGTTTCCAGACCGATACAACTTGGGCGCCTTCAAGAAAAGAGCCTATTTCTACCTCAAAGGCCGGCAACGCCTCTGCAGTGCCTCTTGATGCTGCAGTTGTCTGTGGGCGGTGGCAATCACTTACCATCAGGTGTGCCACCTGATCGTTGGCCCCGTCTTCCATAAAAAATACGCTAGACACATCGTTTTTGTTGTTCTCTGTGTAAGTTGGCGCATCAATTTTCGATGTAACTCATTAAACATTTCCTATTAGGTCAAACCATTTTCGGCCAATGCAATTTTAAGCCCACGTTAACATGTTCTCTGCGCTGAAGTATAACAAGCTTCGAAATTATAGAGCCGACGCTTACGAATGCAAATATCGTCTCGAGTTGAAATCGAATAGTTTCCGTAGAGTGGTCTCTCGTCTCCCAATTAATAGTTACTGCACAAGTTCGGACGAGCGCAGTATGGTAGATTACAAACAGTTATTATACTCCAGCATATCCAGCAGTAGGCTATCATTTGAGCTGCCAATGATGATGATGAATGAGCATTTTATACTACGCTACATAGCATTTTATAAAACGAAACTACGTTAAAAAACAAAAATAGCGGACGTCATCCACAAAGCAGCGAAACTAAAATGGGACTGAGTGGGACAAGTGGCTCGGATGCTGGACAATCTTTGGGCTAAAATAACAACTAATTGGGCCCCAAACACCAGGCGTCGTCGCGGCAGACCCCGGAGAAGATGGCGGGACGATCTCGACAGTCATGCAGATGGCTGGCACAGTTTGGCTCAAGATCGAGAAGTGTAAAGAAAGGGGAGGGGGGCCTATTCCCTGCAGTGGGACGATGCAGGCTAAAAATAAAATAAAATGAGGATTCCTAAAACGATTGCAAAAACATAAATATATATACCTAAACATATAAACATCCAATTAACACTAATAACTTTTTCTGTATGAGAAACATTTATTTACAGAAACTAAGCTACTTTTACGCTTTTACTTTTTTGCTTTTTTTACGTTTTTAGCTACTACAATAGTACATATAATACAATAGAATCAGACTTTTCGTTATTTTTAAAAAGAGAGTAAATAGGCACCTTCTGGGTAGGCTCGCTCCATCGTAGACCTCATTCTTGCCTGTGTAAGTTTCGAAGTCAAGAGCCGACCCATTCATCATAAAAAAAATACCTATTATTAATGAAATACCTATTTAATTTTGAATTACATTAGCAAACGTTTATAGTGTTCAGTGGGTTTAGATAATTGATGGACCCTTCATGAATACTCCTTGAAATTGTAAATGTGATTATAGTGTTTCTACTGTGTAAATGTTATCTTTATTCATATACTAGCTTCTACGCGCGGCTTTGCCCGCATGGTACCAACATTTTGAATAGCATATGCTATTTCAGGTCTCTACGCCTATTCCAAGTTTTATCCTAATCAGTTCAGAAAGAAAGAAAGAAAGAAAATACATTTATTCAGCACGAACGAAACGACACAAAGATAAAACAGAGTACTTGATACATTTAGGTAAGGTAAGGTGCCTAGGTACTAAAACTAAAATAATACATTTTGAACAATATATACTACTTTGTTCGTCCGCTTGCTGAATAGGTGAGGACTCAGCATTTGTCTGGTTTTGTAACCAGACGCTGTTTTTCAGCCTTACCCATAAGGAGTAGGAAGGAGGGAAAGGGAAAAGGACAGAAGGGGAGCGATAACTAGAGTCTAAAAATTTAAACAAAAAAGGCAAAAACGGTAATTTAAGGTGGTATGACATGAATGTGTATTTTAATGTGAGGAGATTTCTGTGTTTCGTGTAGTGTGATGCAAGTCGTGTAAGTGCTTAAAGAGTGTGTGTATGTAAGTATGGGCGAGTATGTGTTTAGTGAATGTAAGAAGTAGAGGCTTGTGTACCTAAGTGAGTGAGTATGTAAGAAAGAGAAAAGAGTTATACTGACGTAGAACTACCAAGCTGTTCTTGTAAGAGAAGTTTTTTATATTTTAATTTAAAAGTGGTTTTGCTTAGTGGAATTCTGAGTGGTGGTGGTAGGTTATTCCAACATTTTGTGGCTTGGTAGCGGAAACTTCCTTCAAAAGCTCGCGTCTTATGATATGGTGTAATAAGTTTAAACCTATTGGCTCTACGCACATTATGCTCATCATCATAATGACGCCATTTTAATTTTTGAAACAAATAATGCGGGTGTTTTAGCTTTACGAGACAGTTAATAAGACTGGCCAGGTGAAGGTTCCTGCGGGAAGTCATATTGAGTAACTTTGCTTGGTTTATATACGGAGTGATATGACTCCGAGGAGGGACCTTATAACAAAAACGGATGCATGCGTTTTGGACTCGCTGCACAAGCTTCCTTGTTTTAGCCAGCATACATGGACCAGTAACACTGGTTTAGGCGTGATTGAAACACATACAAACATCTAAACAAACTCGCAATCTTTCAGCTTTATTATATGAGTGGGATAATTCAAGGTTACTCCTACGTATTGTTGAGACACCTGAATGTTCACGGTTAAGCATGTAATGTTATGGCATTGTATTTTCATTTGAAATGGCTTTTGATTAGATAGATAGATATTTTAAATATATTTTGAATCAATACACACAGACGATCAAACAGAAACAAATAAAGAAAAACGCTGATAAAAAGTTACACAGAAATGAATAAAAAAAGGAAGATAGGTACATTCATACTACATATAAGGTACATAGATGCTGTGTGAAATGTCCAGCATTATTATATTATTTTATATTATTCTTTTGATAAAGTTGTCTAAATATTAAAAAAAATCAGGTAAGAAATAAAATTTTAAATACTTAGTGGTTTTGAGTAGCATTATAGACAATTCCAAAGGTATTATACCATGTGAGCGAAGCCGAGGACAGAAGCTAGTTTTTGTGTAACATTGAATTTTCTAGAATATTCTGAAAAAATCTTTCTTAACAGATAACTGTAACGAACAATCAAACAAGATCTTTCCTCCCATAACAGTTCATAGAGGTAAAATGTAATTGAAATAATATTATTTGCGACAGGATATCAAATCTGTAAACACATACCGTTCGCTTATTACATTTCAAGCCAAAATAAATATTATTAAATGTAATCGCAAAGCATCAATAAATGTTAACCCTCTCTACCTGTACTCAATTATTTACTCTGTATTTCTAGAGTTTTTAGGTCCACTTATTATTACGACCCATTCGCGCCGAGCGCGCCGAGCTGTCAATTGTCAGAGTTTTTGAGTTGCTGTTTATTTCTTTTATAAATGAAATAATTAGGTAGTTATGGTCTTATTTTGTTGTACTAGTAGTAAATAAATCAAAATAACATAAAATAACGTAGCTCAGTCAAGATTTTTTTTGTTTTTTTTTCGCTAAATATGTTTAAAGTCTGATTGCAACCCCTCAGTTTTCGGTAGTGGTCTTTTTACACCCTGTATATTACGCATGCAGGGTGTGGCAAAATTTTACAATATTGAGTATTTTAAAAAATAAAATGAAATGCATTTTAGGATTTTCGAAAAAAAAATTAAAAATGAAAAAAAGTCTCACCAAAAAACGACTTTTCTAAAAAATAACAAGCCAGCTGGCTAGCTACGCCACTGGTTTAGTGTAAGTATCTACGAATTGTATAATGCTTTGTGTGATCTTTGTCATAAAATATACACTTTTCCCCGATTATACAACTTAGACAGCTAAGCTAAGACCAACACCGATTCCGTAAGAGTACACCGAAGTTAAAACTAACAACGAGAAGCAAACCGCTTTACGTTATTCAAACAAAACTCAACTTTCAAGACGCAGAGTTTTAGAAACATGAAATCGTATACAGGATGCTACCAATTTATATTTATTTTTTCGTCACTTCTGCGACGCAATCGGGCCTTTCTCTGCGGCTATTAAGTAGTTGAGTTAAGCGATAACGTATTTCAAGTTTGCAATTTTGGCATTAAAAGAATTTCAATAGTCTTTATACTGTAGGTACAGATAATTGTATCAAATCGTGAATAGAATTAGGCTGAAAGTTTGTGAGTTTCTTTAGATGTTTGGATGTTTGTCAATCACGCCTAAACCAGTGAAACGATTTGGATGAAACTTGTTGTAGGCGTAGATAGTGACTTGGAATAGTATATTAGGCTATTCAAAATGTTGGTACCACACGGGCAAAGCCGCGCGCCGAAGCTTGTACACTTTAAATATCGGGATGTGATGTCACCCAACCAGGAGCAGACTGCGTCAGAATCAGCGTTGCTTTGTAAATGTCTGTGTTTGGGTGACTTATTTCTAGAATTTTGGTAAAATTTATGAAAATCGTTGTGAACAGAAACTATTATTTGAAAGAAGCGATAGAATTGATAAAAATTTATAAATTTTTAATTTTTAGTCATGCCTTAGAATATCCCCTAGACATCTTGAAAGGATCTTGTATATCTTGTCTATGCATCAAAATCTGAAAAGGCTACTGGATCTGACAGACGATTGTATGTCTTTAAAGCAGCTGTTACACAAGGAGAGTTTCTCCCATGCGAACGGCGATTTCTTCTAGGCAATATGGTCGCCTAGTGTAAACAAATGCTTTGAGGCTCACCTCTCGAATACGATTCTCGCTATCTTTCAACTAAAAGTAGTCTTTTTTACGAGTTTCCGTCAAAATGTAAACAACCGCAGGCGAGACTCGAATGGCGAGTTTTGCCGAGGGATAATCGCATACGATTTTTGCCGCTCGCGTGCGAGAAACTCTTGTGTAAGAGCCGATTCAAGCGTCTAGTATATTTTAAATCAACCTGTATAAAAAGTTACTCAACGTGTTGTGAAAACCTACCCCTTGGACTTTCCAAGATGAAACTGCATACTTCCAGTTCAAATATCGAAGGAAGGAGATTTAAATATTGCGCTGCACTCACTTTTCTGCGCTTTTGTTTGTATTAGAAAATGTATATTTATTTATTGGCAGACGCTTTCAATTGTTGTTGAAATATTTTTGATCATGTAGTGAGTGAGTGAACTGTATGAATGTGGTAGATAAATGAGTAAGTGCTGTATCAAAGGCCCTCTACATATAAATAAATAATAATAAATAAATAATGCTGGACATTTCACACAGCATCATCTAGCCCCAAACTAAGCAAAGCTTGTACTATGGGAACCAGATAACTGATATACTACTTATATACTTTTTGTTTTGTAAATACATACATATTATACATAGTAACACCCAGACCCGAGATAAATATTTGCAGATCATACAAACATTTATCCCGCCGCGGGGATCAAACCCGCAACCTTTTGCGTCCCAAGCGGGCTTTCACCCACTGCGCCACAGAGGTCGTCGATAATATATGATAATAAAAATTTAAAACATCTCTTTTATGAGTCAACTAGGGTGACATCAGAAACGGCCACATGTCTGGACAATGTCTTCTGTAACTGTGTACCGATTAGTAAATCTTTAGTAAAAAATTTTGAGTCCGATCACTATGGCCAAAGTGTCGTTTTTCCTAATTTCACATTAAATGAACCTGTAAAGTTCTCATATCGGCCCATCACAGCGAGTCGTATTATAAAGTTTCAAAGAAATATAGAACTCAAAATGTCACTTTTACCGTGTGTAGAAAACCCAAATGACCTATTTGCCAGTTTGTCAAATCTTATTATTGAGGAGCATACGGAAATATTTAAATTAAAGACCTGCTTAACTAAAGCTTGTGTGAGCTTTGTAGACTGGGCAACGCCAGGTATTTATCGAAGTAGGAATAGACTGTATGATCTTTATGCTACTAGAGAACTAATGCTTCACAACCCATCACATATCTTATACATTAAGAACTATTCTAAAATATTTAAAAAAGTATGTCAAGCAGCTAAATCAATGCATTTGAGAAATACAATAGAATCTTCTTCGAATAAAATTAAAGCCACTTGGAAATTAATAAATAATGAATCAGGTAAATCAAAACATGGTTTTAAACAGATAAATTTAAAAGTTAATGATACTCTTATATCCAATAACACTGAAATAGCTAATGCGTTTGATAGTTTTTTCTCTAATGTAGCCCAGGTTGCGACCCGGTCACTCAATTCCTCAGCTTCTAGCGCACTCGCCTATCTAGAAACTGGTGTTACTCAGATTAACAGTGAGTTTGAGTTCAGTTATGTGAGCGCAGATCATATTGTCAAAACATTTAAGACTTTGAATATCAAAAATACTGAGGATTTATGGGGAATATCAACGAAGATACTAGCTACTATTGTCATTGATATTGCACCATGTCTAGCTTATGTCTTTAACAGATGTGTTGACGAGGGTGTTTTTCCTGACCTTATGAAGTTTAGCAAACTTATTCCTTTATTCAAATCTGGCAATGAAAGCGACCCTGCTAACTATAGACCAATTTCGATTCTGCCTGCATTAAGTAAAATATTTGAAAAAGTTATTTTGAATCAATTGCTAGCTCATTTTAATGTCCAT
The DNA here is from genome assembly GCA_963565295.1 of Epirrhoe alternata. NCBI lineage: Eukaryota > Metazoa > Arthropoda > Insecta > Lepidoptera > Geometridae > Epirrhoe > Epirrhoe alternata. The sequence continues at coordinate 749,946 of OY751384.1, forward strand.
GGACTACTGCATAATTATCAATTTGGATTCACCAAAGGTCGTTCAACAACTGACGCGGGTACTTTGCTTCTAAAGCACATCTATGAAGCCTTTGAAAACTCACAAGACGTGATCGGAGTATTCTGTGATCTGTCCAAAGCATTCGATTGTGTATGTCACGAGACTCTGATTTTTAAGTTAAAATATTATGGCGTTCAAAATAAAGCTATAGACCTTGTCCAATCATATCTCTCCAATAGAGTCCTTAAGGTCGATGTAGGTGGCGAAAGGTCTTCAGGGTCAATTATTGACATGGGTGTACCACAAGGCTCGATATTGGGCCCGTTCTTGTTTCTAGTGTATATAAATGACCTCCCTTCTTTTGTAAAAGACATGTGTGACATTGTTCTGTTTGCTGATGATACCTCTTTGGTTTTTAAAGTTGATAGATATAAAGAAGAGTACGATGATGTTAATGCGTCTCTGTCTCTAATTTTAAACTGGTTTACGGCTAATAATCTCTTACTTAATGCCAAGAAAACTAAATGTATAAAATTTACTTTGCCTAACGTGGTTCACAAAGCAACAAAAATTGAATTAAATGGGGAAGCACTCAATCTGGTCGATACCGCTATTTTCTTGGGGCTAACTGTTGATTCCAATTTGTAGTGGGGAGCTCACATTGAAAGACTTGCAAGTAGACTGAGCTCCGCCGCATATGCAGTTCGTACGATTAGGAGATTGGCTGACGAAGAGACAGCTAAGATAGTATATTATAGTTACTTCCATAGTGTGATGTCATACGGTATATTTCTCTGGGGTAAAGCAGCCGATATTCAAGATATATTTGTTTTGCAAAAGCGAGCTGTCCGTGCGATTTACAAATTGAAACCACGGGACTCACTGAGACAACGTTTTAAAGAAATAAATATTCTAACAGTTTTTTCCCAGTACATTTATGAAAACATTTTGTATACTCATAAAAATATAAATAACTTTAGGAAAAAAAGTGATGTGCATAGCATTAACACAAGAAATAAGAATAAACTTTATTTGCCTAAATTTAGATTAGAAAAAGTAAAAGGTTCTTTTATGGGAAATACGATACTTTTTTATAATAAACTTCCTGAAAACGCGACTAAACTGCCTATTCGAAGATTTATAACTTACATAAAAAATACGGGATCCTGTCGATTGACATAATGTTAATTGTCCTAATATAAATACACATAACATACTAGTCCTAAAATACTGTAGTCATACTGTTAAATTTCCATAAAATTAAACTGACATACATATATTTTGTCCTAATATATTAAAGACATACCATTATATTTACATATTCGTCTCAACTCCTAATATATGTTATCATAATAGTTATTATTACTATTGCTAACTTGCATAAACTATTTTGTCCTATTTTTGATCGTCCTAATGTTTATTTATCCTAATAAATACTATTTAATCCCTACAAAACTGATATGACAGCCGCCGAAGCGCCAGAACACTTCACTTGAGTCACCCAAATCGAATTCAGTTGATTAGGTTAGGTTTGAGCAGTGACCAGAAAAAGTTTAGTGGATTCACTCAATCACCCAGATGGAATTTAGTTTGTGAGGTTATGTTTGAGTAGTGATCACTAACAGAGATAAAGTTGAGTGTATTCACTCATGCACCCTGATCGAAGTTATGGTGTTCATACTTTCCTATAAACCTACTTGTACTAATAGTGTTTGCTACATACATAAGTATTGATATAACGTATAATTGATCGAAGTGCAGTTGTTCTAAATATTATTTGCTTTAATTGTTTTATTAGTTCGAACACTTATTTACTATAGGTCCATATTCTATACATTTATTTTGTTATAATTGTATCATTTAATACATTTTTCAGTTTATATAATTATTATAAATATAACTGAAATATTAGATAAAATTTTAATTGCTCTAAATAGGAACTTTCTATAAGCTTATCGTGTTGCCATAACAGGCTAACAGACCTATAGAATAGGTTGCGAGGAGCGTAGCGACGAGCATGGTTTCAATAGTGACCAAACCATGCACGAGCCGAGCGAAGCGTGCCGCGGTAGCGGCCGGCGAGTGCCAGAACCGACTTGTTACTCTTAAACCTTATCGTTATAGGTAGAAAAAAAATCACCTGGTTTGTATTGGTCTTTGTTCTCTAGTATTTTATTTATACAATCGTTTTTTCGTACGTGTAAACGACGTTCTTTTGGTGGCGATTCTCCATTAAGTATACTCTCAATTTAATATGATTATGGCATAATATTATTAGGAATATTGCAATTAGACGTGATAAACTTTATAACATATTAAATGTATTGCATGTATTGTATGGTCGGTATAATCAAAATAATTATGTATTTTACGATTATAAAATATGGTACAGTTATATAAATCAGTTAGTTAAATAAATTAAAAAAAAACACAAATTATGATCGCTATTATGATTTCAATTGTTATTATTTTTGATTATTAGGAGTAATATTGTTAGGGCTCATAACTTTAGGAGTAAATATTGTTAGGGCTTATAACTTTAGGATTACCGTATGTTAGGAGATGTGATTTTATGACTATTTAATGTTATGTTCACCTATTATTATGACTATTGTTAATTAGGTGTAGTATTGTTATGTCGAGTAATCATTAGGACAATTTAATATTAGTACCAAATACAGTATGGGAATTAAAAATAGGATAAGAGACGTTATGTGAATCATTAGGGACCCAAAAAATACTCTTATAAAAAAAGCTTATTATTCACTTAAGGATTATATTAATGATAAATTCGCGTGGCCTGATGTCGCTCTGCCCCTCGACGGCTGATGTGTCCTCAATGTCTGCTATCTTGTATTATATAATTTAAGCAATTGGTAGGTAGGTACCACCTAAGTTATCATAAGTTTAGATTTAAGATGGATCACCTAAAAGAAAGCTAGGCCCCAAACCGTGTTTGTTGCCCTGATTCTTCACGGTATTGGTCGCGAAGGAACAGGAGTAAAATCACCTAGTTTTAAGACGTTTCAAAGTGATCCCAGCGGTCCTACAGAATAAATGCTTTTTGACTTTTGACTTTGACTTTGAATAGACGAATGCCAACGGTCACAAACATGTAGAGGGCCTCGTCACCTGTTCGGCGAATAGTTTCAAATAGTTCGGTAAAAATCGTATTGGTCTATTGGGTGATAACGACTGATTGTTTTAAAATTCATACATTTTCCATGCCCCGATATCGTACCGGCGTTTGATGCGTGTCGGATAATGTGAAACGCTCTCAGTTGAGCAGAAAAGACTCGTATGAGCACTAAATACAGCTTTTATGTCAGATTATCAAGATTCACATAATGACACACCAACTGGTCCACAATTCCACAAAGAAAGGGATTTATCGTAAAAAATATCACCGACATTTTCCATTTTCCCAATTTATCTGAACCTTTCGGTCAGCTTTTAAACGCAAGCCATAAACCTTCCATATCGAAGAGTTATTCCGATCACGTTATGATATATTTATGCCATTTGTTAAGCGCACGCGTCATACATACCTAAGTTACCTAAGTTACGAGTTGGGTAACTTAGTTTTGTAAGTAGTGGGTTAGGTTACCTTAGGGACGTAGGGAGGCACATCAATCGTAATACTATCAATTATTAATAAGACTTGTAGTTTGTATAGATTCGCTAATTCTTTAACAACCTTAATAGTGTTAGGTGTAGTGTAGGCAATACTTTCAAAAGCTTTTAACACAAAACAACATCATCATCATAACATACAGGTACCCACGATACAGATCTTTATCTAGTGTGGGTGCCATTACTAACTAGCCCTGAACCCTCATCTCAGTAAAGATTAGGTGCATTTACACGGTGCGATACGATTTAGCATCGCACGTCAATTTTCCCGTGTGAACGCTCATCGTATGCGATTTGTCTTAGTAAAATCGCATACGATGAGCGTTCACACGGGAAAAATTGGCGTGCGATGCTAAATCGTATCGCACCGTGTAAATGCACCTAAGTTAAGAGTTTTATTGTACCTACTATAAGTTACTTTATACTTATATTTTTTCATTTTCATTTTTTAATTTTCATCTTCCCTTTTCCCACATTATGTGGGATCGGTACAACGTGTGTTCTTCTTCCATTCTCCTCTAACAGCCGTCATCTCAACCCTCACTCCTCTCTTACTCATGTCATCCACAATTCATCCATCTTTTCATTTTAACACAAAACAACATAACAATAATAAATAATGCTGGACAATTTCACACAGCGTCATCTAGCCCCAAACTAAGCAAAGCTTGTACTATGGCAACCAGATAACTGATATACTACTGAATCAGTAGTATATCAGTAGTACTGATATACTTTTTTAAAAGGACATACAAAATGTCTTTGTTAAAGCTAGAAAAGTCATACTATATTTAAGTTAGTTTTAGTTTCATATGAAAATCACAATAAGTGTCTCCAAGACTCAAAGTTCTTTGAACATGTCTAATGGGTGGAAGAAACACCTCCAAACACATTGAGAAGTGCCTACATTCCATACACTGCACGCATTTTCTTCATAGGATTTGAAGCCGCAACCGAATCGAATGTAGAAGTACATAACGCCTACAATCCCATAGCTCCAGCTCCTAATACTTTACCCAATTCTATTTCCAAATATCCCTTCACCACTTACTGTGAACTATTTTCGTCTATCTTTCATCGCCAGCTTACATAACAGTTTGTAGGCTCTTTAGGTTGCCACAGCTTATCTAGTTCCAACCGAGTTTGCCACAGCTTAGCTCACAGTTTGTAAGACAGATTACCCCAAACATGCCACAGATTACGAATGAGTTGGTAGGGCAAATTGCCGGGCACACCACAGTTTAAGCGCGAGTTAGTAAGACTATCGAACCTTCCGAATGAGCGATCACCCGTATTACTTCAGTGTGAGACAAATGTTCTCAATCGAAGGCTCTGGGGCCCGAGACGATTGTTACCTTCAATCTTCGTTCCAACTTCGGGACAAACTTTTATGGATATCCTTTGTCTTGGCGTGTACCGTGACAAGATGTGACCCGTTTTATTGGGGTTTAAGTGTTTCCCACCCTTTTGGGGAAATAAAAACGGGGAAGGGGTGAGTTAGGTATGATCATTTTCGGTGTGTTCTGAATAATTTGAATTTAGCTGTACCCTTAGGGAAGTCAAATTCAAAAAGCATTTGTTTGGTAAGACCACTGGGATCACTTTGAATCGTCTTAAAAGCTGATCACACAATATTATCATGTCCGTACGCGCCGCGAAAATGCAGCTCGCTGATGTCTCAGCATTTCTTCTATAGAATTAAGTACGGCGCGTTCGGCGCGAAAAGGTCATGCGACCACCGGAATAGGAATTTCATGTTTCTTACTGTTTCTTATAAAAATGCGTTTATAATTCATTTAACATTCAGTTCTATTTCAACATTTACTTTACATTCAAAATAAACCCATCTCCCACAGCAATCTCGTATTTTCACAACAACAAAATAAACATGTTCAATGTTTTCTTACTTCTAGACCCCAAAAATTACAGAAAAATTCTTGTAAGATCAAACAAGAATCCCACCGTACTTTTATGTTTCTCTAACTAAAATGTTTCCTATTCGAGCCGCAAGCCAAACAAATAACAAACAAATTCAAACAAAAACGAGTTACGGAGTTAACTGAGACAAACGCGGGTACTTTTACAAATACGTTCTCAATTCAGTAACACTAGACAAGTGGCTATTGATGTGTGAAGCGTTATTGAACTGCAACGCTAATTTTAAACGTGGAACACAAATTTACCATTGCAGCGTTGACCGCCGGATCTAGCGCCAAAGCGTTTGTGGTTCAAGGCAAGATTCATCATACAATACAATATTAATAATTTAAATACAATACAATATTAATAAGTTAATAATTTAAAACATCATCATTGTTATCTCAGCAATCTAGCGTCCACCGCTGAACAAAGTCCTCCCCCATCGATTTCAACAGCGATCGGTCTTATGCAGCCTGCACCCAACGGCTCCCAGTAACCTTTACCGGATCGTCTTTCCATCTAGTGGGGGGCCGTCCTCCACTGCGATTTTCGGTGCGTGGCCTCCACTCGCAAGATTCATAATACGGTATAAATGTAAGGTCAAAATAGCTGTTACGTGGCATGCAAATGGTGGGGCATGTTATACATTGTGTAGAATCTTCGGAGAGCACCCCGTAGCGGGTGGAGTGAACGGGTTTTCCATATTTTCAAAATGAATTAAAAACAAACGATGTTCGGGTGTTCTCTGATATTTAAGCAGCCCCGCCTGTCCAGCCTGTCTGCCTGTCCAGTCGTTCCATGATCATAGTAGATTCCGTTGATGATAATAATTTATTCAGTAATAAAATGCAGTCGTGAAACGGTTTTTTAAAGTGCATTTTTAAGTATTTTATTGTTGTAAAATAATTATCACGAGTGTCACTTGTCTATTCTGCCTGCTCTCAGGTTCCGTAGGCCTGTGAGTAATCGCATCCATTACCGCGGGACTTTGTTTTGAAAGAACCTTTCAATTATTGTTTTTTCTAGTTTCTCAAGGACTTGCACACATTTGTATGGATTTTCTCGATTACTATCATCAACTAGCAATTGTTATGTGTAGGAACATTGTAGGAATACAGAATAATGTCTAAGAGCTGGTATGTACACTAGGCATTTTAAACGCGTGCTTTAAAACGCCTTATATATAGGTACTAGGAGTAAGAGTTGAGTCTTTTGTGGGACAATGGGAAAAGAGCACAGTGTTTTTTTGATTTTTTTTTGTCAAACTTTATGATATGATTGGCGATGGTTCATAGAAAAGGTGTCCTAATTTGTTTTAATTAGGACCGTTTTAGTAGCCCAGATTAGTCATTGCATTGATCGCTTTGTAATGACTTTAGAAATTGTTATTTAAGTAGAATTATTATTTTAACCTCTTTGACCAATTTCGCAATAAATGATTTGATTTGAAATACCACATTGTGAAAAATGCATTTCAAAATTCCTTTTATTTGTAATTTTTATCAAATTAAATAATAACCGCAACAAATATTATTTATATAATTTCAAGCCCATGTAAGCTCTTAGCGGTATGTAAGCTCGTTCGTTTGCAGCTCAAATAAAATGAAATCATAAAAAACTTTAATACATATGAGTGGATTCCACGTATTTCGGAGTAACGCAGTTAAACTGTGTGTGAAACTGAATTCACGTGATATATAGCCGTTGGAACGCAGCAGCGGCCATGGATTGACGAAGATAGTGGAGAAGGTATCGGCAGCCAAAATGTTCGAAATAATCGATCTAATCAGTTAGGTTTCACCCACTGCTGGGTATTAGGCCTCCGTAACGGTACTCTATTCGGTCATAAGCAGTCCGTTCTCAGGCTTTTCCAGCTACATTGGCAATTATTTTGTAAATAAAGATGTTAAAAAATACTAAAGTGTTACTATATTATATCCGCGTTCTCTTGGTATAACGATTTTACCAAAACTTATTCGGTGCGGAGCCTATTCCCATACCTGTATACGTAAACAGGGTCACGACTGTATCCCCAAGGCGCGGTAGACATTCTCTCAGATCTTTATATTCCAGATCCTTTGAAGATGTCTAAGGGGGTAGTCAGAGGCATACCTGTATACTATAAGATAAGTGTTTTGGAATATAAATTTACTATTTATTTTCAACATTAGCTTACAATAGAGTTGAGTGGAAGAAAGGAAGGGAGGCCTTTGCCCTGCAGTGGGACATTACGGGCTCATAATGAATGAATGAATGAATTTATTTTCTACTATTTACTATTATATTACGAAGCGCTCGTGGTGGTGCTTGCTTAGTCGTTCTTGATAGATCGTCGAAGTTAAGCAACGTTCGAAACGGTCTGTAAGTGGATGGGTGACCGCCAGTGGCATTTTCATCTGAGCGCTTCCGTGCTTCGGAGGGCACGTTAAATTGACGGTCCCGGCTATATAAGTCGTTAAGCCATGACGGAGGCCTTTAGGCGGCCTAAAAACTCCGTCACCAGAGTTGGCCACTGACTCATACGAACTTACTTAATTATGTATTTCGTCCATTTCAATAAGTACGTTGCTGCATCTGATTACTATAATGCATAATCCGCAGTACCATATTGACTTTTCGCTGATCCGCGGTCCCGACTGAAACACGGCGACACATTCTGTTGAACACTTCGCTTATTTCTGGCTGTAATGTAGTTTTAAATCGGTTAAATTCTGCATGTATTTAAGGCGAGTTCCCTACTGTTTAATTCATTCACTTGAAGAATGAGCCAAAATTAGCGACTTCTGGAGTTAAAGTAACTAGTATGAAATTATTTTGAAAAAAAAATAATAAGAAATACTCGTAATTTGTAATATTTTAAGTGTTTCCACTCTATGGTATTTCATAGAGAAATGAAAAGTCTTATCAAAATTTTATATTCCGACGGGATTCGAACCCGCGACGATCAAACGATCCTCCTAAAGCCGGAACCGTGGCCGAGCGGTTGAAGGCACTCCGGCTTTAGGAGGGTCGTCTGATCGTCGCGGTATTCGAATCCCGTCGGAATCGAAAATTTGGATAAGACTTTTCATTTCTCAAAGAAATCCTCAATTTTAAAATAGCACAATATATCTTTAGTGTCAAAAAATAAATACATTACTTACCTGTTATATTTAGATATTAGGGAGATAGTCAAATACAAAGTTATCGATTAGTATATTACATACAAACGAAAAAGTATATAAGTACTTAGTATATCAGTTGTCTGGTTCCCATAGTACAAGCTTTACTTAGTTTGGGGTTAGATGATGCTGTTTGAACAGACAGAGGGAAAGACAGACAGACAGAGTTACTTTCACATTAATAATATTAATCCATATTAATATTATTAAAAAAATTATTGAAGAAAATTTTTAAAGTTTTCATATTATTTTAGCTCAATATTTTTTTCGGCTATAAAAATAGACACGAAAGTGGGATAAATTGAGGCAGTGGGAGAGGAAAGCCTTAGCCTACGTGGGATATTGAAGGTTGTTTTTCCATAAAACAAATAATATTTTTAGAAATGAGTTTGTGAAAATATAGCTGCTCGAGCAATTTACAATATGGGTCCCAGAGATTCGCTTAGAAATAAATTTAAAGATATATTCATACTGACAGTACCCTGTCAGTACATATATGAAAATCTGATGTATGTTCGTAAAAATATTGAATCATTTAAGAAAAAAAGCGATAATCATGATGTAAACACTAGAAATAAGGATAAACTCGCTGTTCCCACTACTAGATTAGATAAAATTATGAAATCATTTAAAGGGCAATGTGTAAGCTTCTATAACAAAGTCCCAAGCGAATTGCAAAATTTATCAATCACTAAATTTAAAAATACAATTAAACGTCATCTCTGTAAAAAAGCCTACTTTATGATATCTGATTATTTGGATGACAAAAAAGCTTGGGACTTGCTCCAACTCAATGGATCCATGGATCACCTAAAAAAATGATAGGCCCCAGACCGTGTTTGTTGCCCTGATTCTTCACGGTATTGGTCGCGAAAGAACAGGAGTAAAATTAGTTTTAAGACTATTCTAAGTGATCCCTGTGGTCCTACTGAATAAATGATTTTTGATTTTGATTTTGATAAATGTCTCATTAAGAAATGAAAAGTCTTACCAAAATTTTCGATTCTGACGTCAGTGGTTCCGTAGCCGAGCGGTTGAACAGCTTTAAGAGGATCGTCTGATTGTCGCGGGTTCGAATCCCGTCGGAATCAAAAATTTTGATGCGACTTTTCATTTCTTAGTGATGATGATGATTCATAATCGATATCTAGTATCGATAGCAGCCCATCACTAGATAACACCGCGTCTCAGAGGCCACAATCTCTCACTAATGCGGCCATTATTCACCAAACTTAACCTTTAGCCGTTCCAAATTTATCCCGGGATAAACACAAAGATGCTTTTAACAGATTCCGGCTAAGAACACGATTTAAATTTATTACAAAACGGAAGTGTATTCCTAATCTTACCAAAGCGCATTACCATTCGTAATGAGCCTTGATTAATCGTTAATAATTTATTTTAATGCAAAGTACTTTGTTTTGATCAAAGTTATTCTGGTTTGCTGGTATGTTAAGGTGTAATGAGATTTCTTTTGAAAAACGTAGAGGTAGTTTTGGAAATTAAAATTAAGGTGCATTTACACGGTGCGATACGATTTAGCATCGCACGTCAATTTTCCCGTGTGAACGCTCATCGTATGCGATTTTACTAAGACAAATCGTATACGATCAGCGTTCACACGGGAAAATTGACGTGCGATGCTAAATCGTATCGCACCGTGTAAATGCACCTGACTTTTTTAAGATGGATCACCTAAAAGAATGATAGGCCTCAAACCGTGTTTGTTGCCCTGAATCTTCACGGTATCGGTCGCGAAAGAATAGGAGTAAAATTAGTTCTAAGACTATTCTAAGTGATCCCAGCGGTCCTACTGAATTGATGCTTTTTGACTTTGACTTCGGTACTGTACAAGTAGATACCTAATAATTGATTTTTTTTAAATGTGAATCCGTGGTTCCCATTCACAAAGTCTTGGTTTTATGGATCAATTCTTTTAGACGACCTCTGTGGTGCATTGGGCGAAAGCCCGTTTGGGACGCAGAAGGTTGCGGGTTCGATCCCCGCCGCGGGATAAATGTTTGTATGATCTGCAAATATTTATTTCGGGTCTGGGTGTTTCTATGTATATATGTATGTATTTACAAAACAAAACGTATTTATGTAGTATATCAGTTAAGATTTCCCATAGTACAAGCTTTGCTAAGTTTGGAGCTAGATGATGCTGTGTGAAATGTCCAGCATTATTTATTCTGCCAACTCTGGTGACGGAGTTTTTAAGCCGCCTTAAGGCCTCCGTCATGGCTTAACGACTTAAATAGCCGGGACCGACAATTTAACGTGCCCTCCGAAGCACGGAAGCGCTCAGATGAAAATGCCACTGGCGGTCACCCATCCACTTACAGACCGTTTCGAACGTTGCTTAACTTCGACGATCTATCAAGGACGACTAAGCAAGCACGACCACGAGCGGCTGCTTGCGTGGCTTAAAGCTATTCGTTGAATGTACTGAACGATTTTTTTGGAAAAATAGAACCTGGAACCGACACGAGAAGTCGCATGCGATAACTAGTCAAACAGTTTCAAAAGGTCATCATTAGGTCAGGTTAGGAACAAACTCGGGCAGAACAGTCCTTTGGGACGGACCGTTCCGAAACAAACACAACGCGAACCCCAACTTGTTCATAGTTTCCGAAATATTGAACCTATTCAATTTCGGAAACTTTTTGGAATTGGTAAATATCTTGCACACAATGTCCGAATATTCAATGGTGTTACTCGTATAACGTGATATTCCAAAATGAGTCTTTTTTTATTAACTTTTGCAATCACAAGCTCCAAAATAAAAGAAATACAGTAGCACGATTGCCGGCATTTAAATATTTGTCAAGTTTAGAACCGTTCAAGCTTTTACTGGAAAGGTTCTAAACTTGACAAATAACCCCTGATTATGAATCTCGCGACAAGCTAACCTCGCAGTCATCGCTGTCAAACTTGTGATAAACGGACGTAGATATGTAAAAGAACCAATCCACACTGATGTCGAAATTGAGTAAAATATAACTGAAAATCGACATGAGTGTGGATTAGTTTCTTAACGCTTATCTACGTCCATTCAACACAAGTTTGACAGCGGTGACTGCGAGATTAGCCTGTCGCGAGATTCGTAATTAAGGGGCCGGTGTCGGTGAGCAGTCACGTGACTCGCATGTGATCTTTTCGAGGCGAGTCTAAGAATTTTTCTCATCTCAAAACTACCAAACGCGCCTAAAAAAGTTTTCACTTAAAAAATCACTAGGTTTGCTATAAAGCAAACCTAGTTTTCTCACACAAGTGTCATCAGCCTATAGCAGTCCACTGCTGGACATAGTTCTCCCCTAATGAGCACCATTGCGCCGTGTCCAGCTCGACGCACCCAGTTTCTGCCAGCAGCCATTCGCAGATAGTCACTCCACCTGGCCGGAGGGCGTCCTACACTACGTTTGCCGAGTCGCGGTCTCCACTCTCCACTCATGGGTATTGCATCGAAACAGCCAAAATATTAGGAAATAATAAAAATTGTACGGAATTTATAAGTTAACTATTGTCTACACAAGAAACTAATATTGAGCTCTACGTACAAGGGCTCTTAGAAGGCTAGAATAGCAAAATTCTAATGTAAATTTACAATACCGGTCTAAATTAATTTATAGTTTTTGTTCACCTGGGTAGTTCAGTGGGTACCTTTAAAACTTAGTTCATCATCATTACTTGTCATTAAATAAATAAATAATAATAAATAATGCAGGACTTTGCACACAGCATCATCTAGCCCAAAAGTAAGCAGATTGTAGATTATGTAGTAGTAAAGTAGTAAAAATTTATTGCGTGAAATACATGTAGTACATGGTGGTTTTTGTTATAAAAAAACTCAATCCGGAAACAATGTATTCTGCCAGTGTGGCGTGCAAATTTTTAATGTATACAAAGAAAAATAATTATGAATTAAATTAAATTAAAAAATATAGAAGTCAAAATTGCATGCAGGAATCAAAGTCTAAAATATGTTTATGTATTTATTCGTATTTTAGTTAGTAGTAGGCATTTTATGTATTTATGTTTTATATTTAAGTAAGTAGTTAAGTATATTTTAATAGATATGTATATTATTATTATAATTTTTTAACTTAGTCCTTTATATATTATTATGTATGCCAACGTCCTCATTTGATAATCTTTATCTCTTAATATTATTATTTTTAGATCGTTTTTAGCGAGAATGTCGCCCATTGTACCATATTTTTACATGTTGGTTTTTTATTTACGTTATTTTTATGGTGTACAATTAAACTTTTTGTGTCATTAGGTAATCTAAATCATGTTAAGTCTTTGCTTAAAACTACAACCTTTTAAACTGTAGTTTAATTTCGGAAACAAAAAAGATGAAATATTAAAAAGGTACAAGAAATTTTAACTTTTCAAGCTCCGCGTTCTTTATAATGGATGATTCATGAAATAAAAAATCCCAAGAGTCTATTTTCAATTTGTTAGGGAAGGTTGAAATTATATTACGCTAGGAAATAAGTTACATAATTTTCCTGGATCAATTTAATTATTTTTTTAATATACGTTAAAGTAACTTACTGATTTCGGTAGCGGTTCGGTTGGTGGGTTGACACGAAATACTTGCACGTTCGATTCTCGCAAATCATAGACTTTTTGTTGCCCTGGTTTTTCACGGTACGGTCACGAAACAGAAGTAGAATCACCTAATTATAAGACTATTCTAAGTGATCCCAATGGTCCTATTAAAAAAATGCTTTTAGAACTTTGACTTGAAGATCATCATCAGCCTATAGCAGTCCACTGGACATAGGCCTCCCCTAATGAGCGCCATTGCGCCCTGTCCTCAGCTCGACGCATCCAGCTTCTGCCAGCAGCCAGAGCAGATCGTCACTCCACCTGGCCTCGTGACTGTCTGTATCCGTGAGTCTCTAGTGTATTGCCTCTAGGCTGTCTTTTGCAGCCAAAAGGGCAAATCGTCGAAAAATAGCTCTACTATTATGACATTATTGGATCAGTTGCCGAGACAAGGGTCACCAGAGCTATAATCTACTTACTGTTTGTGATTTGGCAGAGATTTAAATTAAATTTGAGACGTGTGCCAACCCTGGATCATACGTCACGTAGATCTAAGATTTAAGTTGAAGTTTCAGCTCTGTTTGGATAAGCGGGTAAGGGTCTCGAAGTTTTGGCTGTTGATTTAGGTCTAATAGGTACATAATAGACATTTAAGGTACTGGGGCTATATTAACTCCGTGGTATCTAATGCTGGTATTCATGAACATTACTTTGACGTTTCACAGTGCGCGCGGACGCACAGGGTCCCAAAATCAGTAGGTTTTTGGGACCCTGTGCGTCCGCGCGCACTGTGAGACCCCATAGTAATGTCTGTGAATACCGGCCTTAGCCTCTCATTCTCATTGTCAGACGACTTCTGTGGCGCAGTGGGTGAAAGCCCGCTTGAGACGCAGAAGGTTGCGGGTTCGATCCCCACCCGATAAATGTTTGTATGATCTGAAAATATTTATCTCGGGTCTGGGTGTCTCTATGTATAATATGAATGTATTTACAAACAAAAATTATGTGAGTAGTATATTAGTTATCTGGTTACCATAGTACAAGCTATGCTTAGTTTGGGGCTAGATGATGCTGTGTGAAAAATGTCCAGCATTATTTATTATTTTACTGTGAAGTGTGACGCCTATCATTACTCCAAGTGTATCTGATGAATGAAGCATCGATACGACAAGAAGAAGAAGAACTGTCAAGGAGGAGTTTTTTTCTTGCACATCGAGCCCTAAAATAAGCAAAGCTTGTACATGTAGATAACTGATTGATATAAGTACATACCTAAAGTATAACAATTACTTTTACCTAGACATAAAAACACATTCGTGTTGAATCGAGACACGGTATTCCGCATGAATGAAGTTATTACGAACAAACTAGTTTAGGTACTGGAATATTTTGCTGTCCAATCATTTTCCGATATATCAGAATCTATTCGATTACAAATCAAATATAATATGACAGTCGTTAGGCAGACGTATTGTCTAGACGAAGGAGTGTGGAAAAATCTACCGCCCACAGATTCGTCCCAAGATTAGATTTAGTTTTATCGTATTTTCTTGAAAATCAGGAAAATATAATATTTTTTTACAATGTTTCCCCGTAAGACAAATGCCACAAGATTCCGCGGATTTTTGATGGGTTTCGGGTCATTTGTAAAAATACCAGTTTCGTAAGTACCTATTATTTTTTTGAATTTTATTAAAGCATATGTAACTACCCATGTACATTTTCTTAATGTTGTAATTATTATTTTGGTAAATAAACTATTTTGTATTTGTATTTGTATATTTTTATCGACAATCTTTTACTCCCTTTCCACTAAGTGGGATTAGCACATGATTTCTTCTCAATTGTCCTTATGTGAAAGTATAAATTTTAGGTTTTGCATTTTTAAACAATAGAAAAAGAAAAAAACAAAACGTGTAACCGCAATTGAAATTACCCAAACACGTCGATCGAAAATAAAACGCCCAAAAAGTAAGAACAAGGAGAAAAAGGTGTATCTTTATTTTCACAACGAATACAAATGCCCTTTGTCCCAAGAATAATTCAAGTAGAAAATCTCTTTTTGCGTATACGTAGACCTTAATTCCCTAGGGATAGGAGGGTCCATGCTATTAGATAGATTTAAGCGTCATCCCAGCACTTTGTCATTACTAGTGTAGCTACGTCGTAGATAGGTCTACGAACTCGTAGCTAGTCTACGAAATATTGGTTTACGAGAAATTGATATCATCTTACTGAGACGGAAACATCGCATTGGGATACAAAAATAGTTTACGAAATTGACTTTGAGAATGACATTGACCTCTAACGGATATATTTTCGGCACAGCATTGACTTTGAGAAAGACATTGACCTCTGGAAAGAACGGATGTACATGTTCAGCTCGGAAGCAATAAATGTTTCCGATGACATAATCGCAAGTTGGTTGGCAGATTCATCACGATGTTTTCCTACATTATAAAAGTAATGTTACTCATTGCCTTTGGATCGAAATTCAAAGCACCGCCGCTTGGGACGGAGAAGGTCGCGGGTTCGATCCCCGCCGCGGGATAAATGTTTGTATGATCTGCAAATATTTATCTCGGGTCTGGGTGTATCGGTTTATCGGTATATATTTCAATGGCTCAAGTGCTCAAAAACTGAAGGTCGTATTTTTACCTTCTCACACTCATTTCTTGGTACTTCAGTCGACCTTAGTTAAAGATTTCTGTCGCGTTATCATTAAAATGTATAACTCAATGTACTTTTCGATGTTTAAATAACTTAGAAGATTGTCTGTTTAGAAGCTTTTGAGTTTCTAAAACGTTTTTAATTGTGTTATTTCGTTGATGAACTGTCAAAGGGACTTTATGCTAAGATTCAGGAATAATTAGATTTATGAGCCGCAGGGCTAAATAGTTTACTACTTTGATATTCTTTCTAGATTTGTATTATAAAAACTATGTTTTACTGGTGAAGTACATTCAGCGTCACCAACTGGAAACCCCCCTACAGTACTAATGGGGTTACTAATTGGGGATGCTGACTGTACGAGTTTGATTATCGCGGCGGGACAAGATGTTTGTTCAAATACTTGGATCGGCAACATTAAAAAAGTCCATATATGGATGCGTGAGGCACAGGATCGGAATAAATGGTCTGAACCGAGGGAGAGACACCCAGAGTTGGATATTATTGGCTGCTAATATAGAATTCTGTGGTTCAGAGTTTCTGATACATATGACACAGCGAATTAGTATGAGTGGTTGATTTATTACTTAACAACCTCTGTAGCGCAGTGGGTGAAGGGCCGCCTGCGACGCAGAAGGACGCGGGACAAATGTATGTATGATCTACAAGTATTTGTCTCGGGTCTGGGTGTTTCTGTGTATTATTATGTATTTACAAAAATAAGTATTTAAGTAGTATATAAGCCATGTAGTACACATAACACAAGCTCTGCTTACTTTGGGGCTAGATGATGCTGTGTGGAAAAGTCCAGCATTATTTATTTATTACTAACGCCAGTCAAAATTAACTAAAAAAAAATTATGCATGAAAATTACGTTCATAAAAAAAAAAACGTAAACAGAAACTGCGCCTTGGGGACACGACTGTATCCCCAAGGCGCGGTAGATATTCTCTCAGATCTAATTAATAATTAATACGTTCGTAATTGATTTATAATTTGTTTTAAATTATATAATGAATAAAATATGAGTTCACAAGCGCTGAGTTACTTAAAATACCTTCAAAGTTGAAACTCAAAACTCATGAACTCTGCCTCATATGCAAATAGTCTTAAAAGTAAAATTTAAATTAGCATGCGAGGGAAAAGGTAATTTCTGCGCTCTACAATTTGTCATGTTGAATAGAAAATGAGAAGTTTTAAGAAACGTGTGGTCCACGCTACGATTAAAATGAGATTGTAGTAGAAAAGTGGTACTACGCGGCCGTTGTGCATTTGTTTTTTTTTGTGTCTTTCCACAGTGTGTTTACCTAGTGGCTCGGGCAAAATAATACAAAAATCTTAAATGATAAAGACAGGATGAACCTTTACCTTGTATTTCCCCTTTACCAAAATGTACACGATTCCGAATCATGTACGTCTTGTAGTATTACGTACGTCATATACGAAGTTTGTAAACGTGTTCGTAAAAATGAGGGTGTACTGTCATTTTTTATGCATAAGTGTGTGTAAAATGCGTTCGTGTGCCTCCTCAAAAACTGGCAGAATGTTGAAAGAATTCTGTCAATAACTCGTCCATTCTATTTTGTCTGTGACAAAAATAGATCTAAATCGATATTATGTCGCTATCTAGTGTCAAATAATATCAAACTAAGAGAAAGAGGTTGCATTTCATTTCTTACATTCGAGTTCATTTGTGTAACTTTTGTCGCTGATGATACCAAAGAAGCTTCATTCCATTAAGTGTTAATGTCCGCGACTGTCCTGAATCTAGGTTAATTGTAAAACCAGCGAGTACAGAATTTGCATTTTAGCGTTATATTGCTTTATTTTAAACTAGCTGTCCGTCGCGGTGTTACTCGTGGTCCCTCGGGAAACTTCACTATTCCAGGATAAAATTTAGCCTATGTTACTCAATCATTCATTCATATCGAGTCAATGGTACTCATATATAATTAGACCAGTATTCAGGCACCTCTACGGCCTCTTTTGTTGCTAGGTTGAGCTGTTCCCGGGTGCAGGTAGAGGGGCACTGTGGGCAGCAGAGCAAGCATTGTCTGTGTGGGGGCCCCGCACTGGCACTGGGCTTTGATTTCGTCGATTATACCCCACTTGGCCAGGCTACTTCTACAGCGACCAACTTGGGTACGGAGTCTGTTGAGCGACTTCCAAGTCAGCCACTGCAGACCGTGGCCAGAAGGTAGACGTTCTGCTGGAGTTACTCATTGATAATGTAGCATTCTAATGGTGAATGAATTTTGAAATCGGTCTAGTACTTTTTGAGTTTATTCGTTACTAGCTGTCCGTCGCGGTGTTACTCGCTTTCCCTCGGGAAAACTTCACTTTCCTGGGATCAAATATAGCCTATGTTCATCAAGGATAATGTAGGATTCTAATGGTGAAAGAATTTTCCAAATCGGTCCAGTAGTTTCGGAGCCTATTCAATTCAAACAACATATAAACAAACATACATACAAACAAACAAATCTTTCCTCTTTATAATATTAGTATATACAAACATACACATACAAATTTTCCCTCTATAAAATATTGGTATAAATATACGTTGGGTTGACGTCATAGTGAAGGTCGTAGGGAATGGACGAGAGAGGCGAAGAAAGGAGGTCTACACGCAGCAGTGGGTGATACCGGGCTGAGATGATGATGATGATAAATAGACCACTTTCATTTTATTTTTATCTAATAAAATTGATTGAGTTGTCTTCTGATTTGATCTGTATCTTTAAGTTGGAAACACTGCGCCAGTTCCCAGATCGAGCGTTGCTTCAACCGGACTTATACAACCGGAAAATAAATCACCTACATTCTTTTATGAAAAAGCTTTTACATTGTTATTCCACGTTTATTGGTGAGTGTATTTTTGTCTATAAACAGCCATACTATGTTTAATGATTTTAACAGCCTTTTAATTTAAATTATAGTATTATTGAGCACATCAGTTTCAATATTGCAGTAAATGGGACATATTTGCAATTGTTTTCGTGCGTTGCCACACAAATTCAGGGTCCTTACTTTAATACGAATCCTCCAAATGTTCGGGCCTACACAGGACAAAGATGATGAATAATGCTGGACATTTCACACAGCATCATCTAGCCCAAAACAAAGCAGCTTATATACTTTTAGTTTGTAAATCCATACATAAAAATACCCAGACCCGAGATAAATATTTGCAGATCATACAAACATTTATCAAGTGCCTATTCTTCGGAATACTTAAATAAATAAATAAAAAGTTTATTTTCAGAAATAGGTATGGTTATATTTTTACATCATTTAGCTTCGTACCTGAACACAATATTTTGTCTTGCTCTAAAACTCTGTGTGTAGTCTTTACATAGACTCTTCGTTCTAACTAAGTATGAACTTGTATTTAGACCATGAGGGTCACTTGGTTTTAGATTCAGTTCATAAGTTGATTTTTCCGACCGCATACAATATAGCCCCATAGTCTATACTCGTATTGATAGATTTGGTAGCTCGTTCGAATATTCCTCCGAAATATCGGATGTCCCACACTAGAGTAAGGCCCCAGTTCGTGCGTTATCCGTTCGCACGTTTTTACAATACCGATAATGTAGGCTTATGTTATACGTAACTGTTTGCCGATGGAATAAAAGTGAATTTTGAGTATCGAAATTCAGTTTTATTTATAAACGTGGATTTGGCTGTGAAAATTTGGGGTTTAGAAACAAACTGCGTGAATTTGTTAGGCTGTATTGTGGGCATTTGCTTTTTCCCAGCTGGTTTTATAAAATATATTTTTATGCTATGCAAATCAAATGAGAATTTATAAATGTATTTTCGTTTTCACAGGGTCTATTGACTAACCGGTTTTCGACAGAATACCAGCGCCTCGCTACCTCGTTGTGGTGAGGCTTTATGCTGAGTCGAAGCCCTTTTGCTGCTGTAACACACATAGGTATAGTCACGGACAATAAGATGTATACACTATATACTTTTAAAATTAATATCACACTAAAACTAATAAATGTAGGTTAAAAACAAAAAGCGGAAATTAATTTCACATTGAACTGGTGGCGAAATCAATAAAAATACCAGAACATTGTTGGACATGTTGACCTGTACCCCATGTACAGGTTGAAACATTATGGAGTGTGTACATCTTATTGTCCGTGACTGTACATGACAGGTTTCGTTTTTGTTTTTGTCTTTTATTTTATTATTATTTTTTTCTTCTCATTTTGTATTTTGTGGTGCTTGAGTGGCAAATAAATAAATGTCTGTCTATGTCTATGTTTACTTACTGCTCATTGAAACATAAGTAAAAAAATAAAGCTTTAAAACAATGTTGCAACTTTTATGCTAGAAATGACTTATAATAATCTTATAGGTGAAAGAGTATCTATCTATACAGGGTGTAAAGAGACGTCTACCGAAGCCGAAAGGGGTAGGTACAGCATCCCAACACACAACCAAGTCCAAAAGGAGTTTGCGAAAAAAACATTATATCCGGAGATTAACAGAGTTTGAAGAGTAGTGTTTGCGTATGTACTGGACGCGCTGTGTAACGTAGATTGCTGGATTTAGAGTTATAACTGTTTTTTTTTCTTTTATAAATGAAATTATTAGGTAGGTATGGTCTTATGTTGTAATAGTAGTAAATAACCGAAAATAATATAAAATGACGTAGCTGACCCTTCAGTTTTCGGTAGTAGTCTTTTTACACCCTGTATACTAATATTTTTCTAACAATTTATAGTCATCTAAGGGTCAATTTAAGTCATCCCCTTGCTATTCACAACCACATTGAACAAACATTGCTGGCAATTCTGTGTGTGACATAACTAGCTAAAGCTAATTAAAAATCGCTAAAATGAGCTTTAGTCAGTTACCTTATTCTAGCGAAACAAACTAAAGCTAAAATTAGGATGACAGCTCTAAAATCTTAGCTAGTTACTCAACTTAGCCAAAAGTGCCTAAACCCTATTCTCAATGTACATTTTTAGTCTGTTTTACGCGTAAAATTCCTAATCTTAGCGAGCATGTAAATAGGTGTTGACTAAAAATACCAAGTAGGATTGTGATGTGAAATATGATTTGTAGGACCTCGAAAACAGGGGCACCAGGTCAGACAACCTTCTCGTGTGCCCAAAGCTGCTTGTCCCTTACGGATCCGGGGAGGAACCGGGGGGAACAGCAGTTGAAGGGCCGGTGTGCCCTGTTAAGTCCGACAATAAACCGGAATCTATTGTCGGATAACCAATGGTCTGACGGGAGGTAGCTTCTCCGCGCGTCCCTCTGACTCGCAGATGGCGCAGTGGATGAAGCTAGGACGAGCTGGTAGGCTCGTAGGCGGCGGAACACCGAAGAGGTGGAAGGCGGTGGTACCTCCAAGATTCGCTCTGGAGAGCGCGTGGTACGCGATATCGCCGCCTTCGCTACTCTTGCCCGGCATCAAGGGATGTGGGTGCCTTGGCGACTCGGTCGGATACACACTGACTGACTTGCCTTGGCACCAGTCCCTTGTATGGTCTGGATGAGGAGGCCGCGGAGTGGGTTCGGAGCGAGGCCGAACCCACTCGGGATGGAAGGCGGGAACGCACCGCCTGCCCCGCGAGGGGGCGAGTGGTATCCCCTGCCCAACAGGGGACTTTTCGGGTCCGCGGGTGGTTGAAGTGGGGACTTCGACTGTCCACGATGCGGACCCCGGGAGGGCGGCGGCGCTCTGTGGCGAGCGCCGCCGTAAGCACCGCGAGGGTGCCGGGCGTGGCTGTGGATGCCATTCCCGGGACAGTGCTTAGGCAAAATGCGAGAGGGGCACCGCTGTGTTCCATAGGAGATCGCGGAGCCCCTTGACATGCATGGAGGCAGGCCACGCGTCAGTTTTTAGTCGGTGAGAGTCCGACATAACCCTTCCGCTGTCCCCACGGCGGTCGGGTATCCATAATGGATTTTCTGACGTTATAAAAAAAAAAAAAAAAAAAAAAAGGACCTCGAAAACAAACAAAATAATATTTTTGTGTTAATTGAAGTACTATGTAATGAACAAGGTGATGCAAAACGTGTTTTCGAGTGTTTTACCAGAAGAAAATCCTCCGCCAGGAGTAAGTTTTCTGTGAGAAAATTGTTTGAAAACATCACCGAAAACATGCAAGTTTGTGGTTGGATTTTTCGTAAAGGTTTGTGTTTTTACATAGGATCTTGATGTTGTCAGTGCTTCTGCTGTAGGATTGAACCTACGTTTCAAATTCTTGGTGTTAGTTTGGTTATAAAACCTAACCTGAAAACAAAATGTTTCTCAAGCTCAGTTCGTATTTTTCAAGCTGCTATCCCTTCAAGAAAACCATCTTACATCATCCACTAAAGAAAGAAAAATGTATCTTGTTTTTACCTTGTTTTGTTATCTTGAACTAGTAAAGAACCTGTCTCTAGCATAACTTTGCTTTTACCTGTGCTCATCAATCTTTATCTTTGTTTCAGCCACTACCTACTATCCCCTGTGCTGGCCCTAAGCTCTGTGCATGTACCTACATAAATCAATGGTAGCGGATCAAGAATTATCAAATCAAATCACTACCCAAAAGCAAAGAGACTGCAAAGAATGAGTAAGTTGTTGAAAAGCTTAATCAGAATTATTTGGTGTTAAACTTATCTACCAACATCCTTTTGTAATCAATAATTTTGTTCTAGATTTCAACAAAGCATAATATGCCCAATAGCTGCCCCAAGCGCTACGGATGGTGTATTCTAGCTAGAGAAACCAAAATAATTGAATCCCCAACTACTCCAGGCAATCCATTTTATTTTTATAAATGAAAACAAGGAACAGATTGAAAAGATTTCACAATATTGTATGTAGCTGTGAAATTGAATTATTATAAATACTTTGCAGTTTCTTTACAAAATGTAACGTCTCCTACTCTACACAAGCAATACAGCCTTTGATTCTACAATATAATACATGCCATACCTGATATCACTTTAATGATCCTAAAGTAAATTTCTAACTACCTGAGGCAGTCTGAATGATAATACTGAATAATGTTACTTTTGCAGATTCCGGAGACCCAGAAATCAATAACATTCAACTATTATGACTTATGTATAACGATTTTGACATGTACCAACCGTATGAAATAAATGAATCTTGAATCTTGAATCTTGAATCTAGACGAAGAGATTATATTGGCCAGAAGTTAATTAAGGTTTTCCTACCGAAGCATGATCTATTTGCCAGATAATTAGTATAACATTCAGTTTATTTTTCAATAAAACTAGTTATAACAGAAAGTTTTATGTTTTATTATACCTAATACATTTATTACATTGTCCAAATATGTTATAAAATTAAATTATTAATCAAAAACTTTTGAGTTGGTACATTCATATGAATAGAATGAATAATGAAATAACTAGAAACTAGGTAGGTTTCATACACCGGTGTACTTATTTTCCATTACACCTGTTTTCATTAAACTTTGATTGACCGGACATCAAGCCGGGCTTATTGGGTTATTGGGCTTGCTTATCAACTATTTCCCTGAGTGCTCAGTATAGAAGGTGTTGAAGATCCTGTAAAAACAAGATTTTTAAAGTAAAAGTTCAAGTTGAAGCTACCGTTACACCTTACAAATAAAATAATTTATAAACTTGTTATAATTACCTCATTTGATACAGATACAGATCCACGTCTTGAGGGCAGTTCTGCTCTAACACAAATAGAAACTCTTCTACTGAGTATGCTATAAATTACATCATTACAACTTGCTTTAGCTTGATTCTCTGAAAAAAAAAACACATTTAGTTTGCCAACTTCATTTTGGTACACATTTTTATAAAGAATAAAATCAGTAATTTGTAATGATATAAATCATCATTATCAGCAGAATTCTACCACTAGACTCTGCTAGATAAAGTAGAATCCTTATAATCATTGATAGAAAAATTTACTAACCTCTTTCCATTTGGTTCAAACTCATACAATAACATTTTAGGACTTATCGAATATCCCTTCGCTAATCGATTGTTACCTACATTGTCTAGACCCTCTGGTACATTTAGCTTTTTCCTTTATAGGTAGTTATTTTATTAAACAGCTTAGAAAACAGAACTTAGATTTGTTACGAGGTTTGTTTACAATTTACAGTCTTCTTCTTCTTATTCACGTCTTCGCCGAGAATACAATCAAAATATCATTAAATGTCAACTTCAGAACTGTCAAATCATTCGTTTGAAGCTTCGAAAGGTAATTTTAACACGAGACTTGAGCTACTAGCCTCGTGTATTATGAGCCTTAGCAATCAAATAAATCCATACGTATTGCTACTCGCCACTAGATGGCAGCACCGTGTATTCAACTTAGGACATGTTTTAGGATGATCTAAAGCTTTCTAAATTTAGTCAACTGACTAACCCGGAATAGATATTTTAGGATATCTAGCTAAGATAGGATTTTTAACTAGTTTAGCTAGCTTTAGTCAGTGCTTGTTAGAATCGACACTATTGTTTGACGACGTGAGCAAAAGATTTCAACAATTCAAGGATTTCAACATTCATGTCAATGACACAAAACGAGGACAAAGCAAGTTTATTTTTAATTTAGTCTGCGTACACACTGCGCTGAAATCCCTGATTTTTCTCACAAAAGCAAACTTTTCTTCCCGCGATGTAGTACAGTCACGTCCACACTAGCTAGGCAAATAGCCGCCGTTATGTCTCCACTGGCACAGAAAAAGTAAATAATTAACAGTAAAGGAGTTTATAATGCATTAAAAGATTACCCACGTCACGGCGGTGTTGCAACTAATAGTCATTAGTCAGATTCCCTAAAGTACGATAATGCTTTAAGAAGGATATAACTATTAGACGACCTCTGTAGCGCAGTGGGCGAAGGCCCGCCTGCGACGCAAAAGGTTGCGGGTTCGATCCCCGCGGCAGGACCAATGTTTGTATGATCTACAAATATTAGTCTCGGGTCTGGGTGTTTCTATGCATGTATAATATGTATGTATTTACAAACAAAAAAAAAAAGTATATAAGTAGTATATCAGTCATCTTAGTACCCATAACACAAGCTCTGCTTACTTTGGGGCTAGATGATGCTGTGTGAAAAAGTCCAGCATTATTTATTTATTATTATTTATTTATTAATTACATAAAATACTCCAAATATAAAGAAGTTTATAATTAAAATATAACTATCTTTTTTGTGATCATCATGAAAATGTGATCATGCATGATACATCAGATCTAATATAACAAGTTTTTCTCTGTAAAGCATAATGTAGGAGACATACAGTGAATAACTTTTTAACTAAAATATTACTTACGTTACTACTATTATTATTATTTATATAAACTTTCTACTAGCAACTGTTTGTGCCCTCTTAGGCCTAAGGTCGGGCGCTGATAATGCGACACAGTTTTTACTACTGCAATTCTCAGCATTCGTTGATTACGTACATACACATTTGTTCAACAATTTCACAAATAAATAAATTTCAATTTCAATATAACAAGGCACAGGTGAAAAAATATCACAATGCCTACCTCATAATGAGCATGGGCTTTATAAGATGAAAAAAAAATATGACGATGATAGCTTTTTCTACTGTTTGTATTTATATTTTCTGTGCCATTGTCAGAGCGCTGAATAAGATTAGTATTCTTTGCCACTCTCTCTGAACTTCGGAATTTAAACTTGCCCCAAAGGATTAAGTAGGTTAGCTTTAAGCATGAATAGGGGGTGTTTAAGTACGCAAAGTGAGATTGTAGCATAACTCGCGGAAGTAACAAGTGAGTAACTTACAGGGTTATTTGTAAAACACCGGTAACCTCTCAGGACTGTATAACTATCAATAAACAACAACTTTTTTCTATGACTTTTTTCAAAACATTTACCAAAAACAAACCTTCAAATTCATTTCATTTCATTTCAAGATTTCGTTGTCCTATATAACACATTTCGGCCCCCGCCGCCCTAACCCCACTGACCTTGCCTTGTACTACCGTTTTCTTTTGCTTCGCATACATTTAGAGCGTTCAATTTAAATATTTTTATTATTGCATGAAAATCTGAATGATGAATTTTTAAAAGTTGTTCATGATTGCGCTTTTTAGGGCTGCCTCGGAGTCACCTGCCATCCACCGGGATCCAACCAGTCACCACTCTGGCCCATCTGTCTGGGTGCAAGCGGATGACATGACCTGCCCACTTCCATTTCAACTTAGCAGGATTTACGCCCACGTCAGCAATACCAGTCTTGAACGCAACCAGGAGAATAATTTAGCTTAGAATAATTTCTAAATGACATTTTCAACTTATTTAGATTCTGTAGCAAATTGAATAGAAATATGCGTGTTCAATTAGTTAAAAATGTCTTATTAATACCCTCGTGAATTTAGACATTTAATTTTAGACTCAGGATCTAATTTACGCCGATAAAGTAATTGCGATAAAAAAATGTAATAAAGTCAGTTTAATTAAAAATGCTAACGAATTAAGGCCTCATAAGGTCATTCAAAAAGTTGAGCATACCTGCTAATCTTAAGACTCAATTTTTTGGTTTCATAAACGAACCTATGTCCTCGTTATCACGCCGATAGTAGGTACGCCGGATCATCGCAGGATCATTTTGTAACCGTACAATAAAGAGACAATAATTAAGAAATGAAAACTACAAAAAAAAATTAGAAACAATAAAAATTACAACAAAAATATTAGAGACAATTAGTTGCATACCTAGATATTATTGGATTACTAGCTACTGCGTGCGGCTTCGCCCGCGTGGTACCAACATTTTGAATAACCTATATGATATTCCAGGTCATTATCTAGGCCTATTCCAAGTTTCATCCAAATCGGTTCACTGGTTTAGGCGTGATTGTTACACAAACATACAAACATACTCACAAACTTTCAGATTTATTATATTATGATTAGGATGAAATACCTCTAGTTTTAGCCAACTCAAATTAATTATTCAAGCTTTTAGTTAAAAACCACTTTTATTTCAAATATTTTTACAAAAATGACCGTAAGTTATATTAAGGTTTCAAAATATAGTATTTAAAACACAGTTGAACAGTCGCCGGAAGCTATTCTATCAGTTTATGGCGCGCGTTTGCATAGAAAACACCTCGGCAAACCTCCTTTGCATTGAAATGGCTAGCGCATTACTCTGTAGCGGCAAAACACATTATTTCATACTGTCATAGCACTATGGACGGATAAATCCTGAAACATATTATTTGATCTAACAAAATAGTTAGGTACATACATGTTTTTGCAAAAACATGAATTTCTTAAAGATTCTATGTATTTTAATGTTCTCAATTTTATTTTTAAATAATGCTAGACTTTTCACACAGCATCATCTAGCTTCAAAGTAAGCAGAGCTTGTGTTATGGGTACTATTATGACTGATACACTACTTAATACTTTTTGTTTATAAATACATACATTATACTTAGACACACCCAGACTCGAAACAAATATTTATATATAGACAGACAGACAGACATTTATTCACTACTTTGGCACACAATACAATCACTAGAATAAAAAAAAAACAAAATAAAAAAGGAAGAAGCATAATAAAAAATGAAAAGTTGAAGAATTGTGATTGTGTGTCACAGCAGCAAAAAGGCGTCGACTCAGCATTCTGCCGTCCCACTGAGAAGTGGTAAGAGGCTGGTATATATCATACAAACATTGATCCCGCCGCGGGGCTCGAACCCGCAACCTTCTGCGTCGCAGGCGGGCCTTCGCCCAATGCGCTACAGAGGTCGTCAATATTGATTATTACAATGGCTTCAATTAAAAACGAAGACCTAAAACTCCTTTACCAGAGTTGGCCTCATAACATAACGAGATCTAGATGGGAAAACAGGTGATGTTTTCCTTCACCATTATCAAGCAACGATGGCCTAGCAACCTGTCAATGTGCTTCTGAAAAATATGGGCATGTTCCAAAATGTATTTGGATGTACTTTTCAAAATATTGATCCCTAGATCTGACAAAATATTTACCGTACCTGAGGATACAGTCGTGTCTTGTTATAAAAAAAAACAGGGTCAGAACTGTATCCCCAAGGCGCGGTAGACATTCTCTCAGATCTTTTATGTATTCCAGATCCTTTAAAAATGTCTAAGGGGGTAGTCAGAGGCATGTCCAAATACGTATTTGATACATGCCCACATCTTGCAGAAGTAGTATTTCATACGTGACAGGTTGCAAGCCCATCGCCGCCTATAAGAATACTAACTGGTTTCTTCACGATGTTTTCCTTCACCGTATAGAACAAGTCAAGTTTGGAAATAACACATAAGTCAAAACAAATTTAGGTTAAATTATGTAGAGAAGGCCGTGTTTCTTGAACAAATCGGGCGAGATACAATTGAATGCGTTAGTCTAGACAAGAAATTAGCCTAAATAAATAAACAAGATATTTAATTAAGCAGAAGTTGGTTTCGGTTGCAAACGAACCGTGATCCCGGCAGAACCCGCCGTAATTGGGTTCTAATTGTAACTGGGTTATAGTGGGAATGGCGTGCGTATTGTTAACAAGTTAAAATTACTATTGAACCGGGTTTTTATTCAATACCCAGTTGCAATGCCCCTGCAAGCTATATATTTGTGTAAACCTGCCCAAAATTCATAAAATTTAATTTAATATGCATTCGTAAAACTGCGTCCGGGTTAAAACCAACTAAGAAATTAGGTAATCGACGTAATAGTTGAAATTTGGTAAAAGTTTATTAGTGTAATGTATTGCCGAAGAACCGATAACCGCTGGGGTAAAAGAGTTCTTGAGTGGAGACCGCGACTCGGCAAACGTAGTCTAGGACGCCCTCCGGCCAGGTGGAGTGACGATCTGCGAAAGGCTGCTGGCAGAAGCTGGATGCGTCGAGCTGAGGACAGGGCGCAAAGGCGCTCATTAGGGGAGGCCTATGTCCAGCAGTGGACTGCTATAGGCTGATTATGATGATGATAGTATTATACATAAAAGTATGTCTCAATAACAGACTGCTTATACATAAAAAGCCGTGATGGTTAAATGGGGTCCCTCGACTTTCATTCCGAAGGTCATCAGGCCGTGCATCAATGGATTTTTCGTGGCGTAAAATTTATATGCGCTTTAACACGAGCTCCTAACGGTGAAGGAAAACATCGTGAGGAAACCCGCAGCTTAGTCAGCTCCACACGTATTGACAACGTCTCTTCTCCTCTTTTCTGTGGGCAAGGCCGATTAAGCTGAGAGGATGGTTTAGGTGCTGGGCAAGCCTATCCCATCTCAAGCAATGTCCCGGCACTACAGCGTCCCGTTAAGTGTAGGCAAAAGTTGCCTCCTGACGCTGTATAAATCATCTAATATGTAAAGGTCTACTCTTTTATACATTAAAAAAAATCTTTCAATATATTTTTTTTTTAATAAAGACTGTACCTAGTTTTGATAAGGGTATAATTTTACCTATCTACATGTTGAAGAATAGTCCATGACACGACTTCGTGCCTTTAGCCTCCTCGCAGACAGCAGACTTTCTATCGGCCGATAGTTGAGACGGAACATACTTCGGCTCGTAATGAGTATGGAGAAGTATGTTCCGTCTCAACTAAAGGCCGATAGAAAGTCTGCTGTCTGCGAGGAGGCTTACTGGTCGTAGACTTACTTTGTAAAAAAATTTAAGTAAAGACAAAACAAACTTGTATCAGTTGATTTAAACCTCCCTGGACAAAACTCCTGTTTGTAAACTAAGCTGTGATTGTTTACCGACCGTGCACTTCGATTTGCAAGGGCTCCTAGCAACCCCCTTCAAGATTTTATTAGTTTCGCCCAGGGAAATGTTTTATTTTTCTCGGCTTTTTATGGCGAAGCCGCCGCCTGTATATCAAGCACCAGTTTTTAAGGTAACCGCTAGTGAAATTGTCTGAAGCCGTGATAGGCATTAAGGCGAGTGCGGCCAAGCAGCTATAATTATTTAATTAAAAATGAATTCTTCGATCAACTTCATTCAAGGAAGTAAACTGGTAACGCGATTTACTTCGCAAACTAACTATAAGCACGGTTATTCCCGTTCGTTTGATGAATATTCGGATGGTTGTCACAATGATTTCTGACTTTAAGGGCCAATTTCAGTTTGGAATATTTGGTCCTAGTTTCCTAGATCTTAATTGGCCCTTGAAGTCAGAAATCATGGTGGGAAGCATCCGATTATTCATCAAGCGAACGAAAAAAGGAACGCGAATACGAATCTGAGGGCAATTCAACAAAACTATTGAAGTAAAATCTACGTTTACACTTGGCAATAATACCAGGGATTATTGCCAAGTGTAAACGTAGATTTTACTTCAATAGTTCTGTTGAATTGCCCTCAGATTCGCATTAAAATCATTTATATCACAAAATACGTAAAGTAATCAATTACGAGCAATTCTGTGTTTGTACTGGTGCTAGGCCTACAGATATTTATAATATTCGGATCTACGAGTGATAGCCAACAAAACTGTTATTTTGATTTGAAAAAGGAACAGGGAAATAAAAGTAACCGCCATGAAAACGAAGTCGAGTTCATTGTCCTTTATGGAAAGAGTGATATTATGAACACAATCATCATCATCTCTGAACCTTTCCCACTTTTAATTAAATTAATATCTATTGGACAAAAATATTGACATTATTTAATCTTATTTTATTTGGACATGGTAATTTTTAACTTGTCTTATTATTATATAATTTTATTTCATTAAATCTATACTTCTATACTAATATGATAAAGAGGAAAGATTTGTTTGTTTGAAATGAATAGGCTCCGAAACTACTGGACCGATTTGAAAAATTCTTTCACCAATAGAATCCTACATTATCCCTGATGAACATAGGCTATATTTTATCCCGGGGAAGTGAAGTTTTCCCGAGGGATTGCGGGTAACACCGCGGTGGACAGCTAGTATAATATAAAATGTAAATATTGCATGCGCA
Source organism: Epirrhoe alternata (assembly GCA_963565295.1). Classification (NCBI taxonomy): domain Eukaryota; kingdom Metazoa; phylum Arthropoda; class Insecta; order Lepidoptera; family Geometridae; genus Epirrhoe; species Epirrhoe alternata. Next base: position 780,855 of record OY751384.1, read on the forward strand.
TGACGTTGATTATGGCTGACTAAGGTGCGTTTACAACTCCTGTTACATATCGACCCATAATACGCAATAAAACAATTTGATTTGATTTTATGTAGATTTCACACAGCAGATTTTGTTCTTCCACTCAGTTCCATCAATCGTCATCTCAACGCTTATTTATTCCTACTCATGCCGCCTTTCACACTATGAAATCCATGTTTTCTTTGATCTGCTTCTTCCATGATACTACTTTGTCACATGTACAGTCACGTTCAATAAGATGTATACACTCCATAATGTTTCAACCCATGTACAGGTCAACATGTCCAACAATGTTCTGGTATTTTTATTGATTTCGCCACTAGTTCAATGCGAAATCAATTTCCACTTTTTGTTTTTAACCTACATCTATTAGTTTTAGTGTGATGTACATTTGTCCTTATTTGTCCCACTTCCATTCGTAGTCTTTTATTCATCATGTCATTCATTATGTCATGCTGTACGTGTTAGTGCCAAAAATGGTATTGTCTACATTTATCACAGGTTGAGGATCTGTAACATTTTTCTTCTTTGTTACTTTCTTCTCTTAGCAAAGATCGTCTAACACTTCTTCGTTTTAAAACGATTTTTTCTGAGCTCGTAATAATAAACCTACCCAAAAAGTCTTAGATATATTTTATTTCGCACTTCTACGAAACTGGTTTTATTAAAACCTATTAAGCGTATCACATTTCTAAATTTTATATTTTCTCTAATTCAGCGAATTCAAAGAGATCTTCAAAGGGCATATTTGAATGCTTTTGGGGAGAAAAAAGTGGCGTTTTGTTGAAAGCGCCCTCTCGCGGATATTCATCCTCATTACGCCGCTTCATTTGTTAACATTTCGTCATTGTTGGCGCAAATTGAAGTCTCATTTTCGCAAAAAAATATTTTTGAAACAAATTTTGCGTAGCGTTCTAGAATGAAGATATTTGAATAGGCCAATTAGATTGCACAGGATTTGGGCTGGATTAATATTTTTAAACATGAGAAGACAAGTAATCCAACAAATAGCGATGAGATGCTACTGCATTTCTTAAGTCGCTAACGCTTCTCAAAAACATGAGCTAAAAGTACACTCACACTCTAGAGTACCAACACTTTAATTATAATAAAAAATCCTCCAAGGCTTAAAGAATTAGTATGTCATGAGCATGTCTCAAGTAATATAAATGTTTCTCAATTTGACTTTCAATCGAAAAATTGTTGAATTGTATGCTTGATACACGACAAGCCCAGAAGAGCCGTGTTGGCCGAATGGGGTTGTACCTCGACTTTCAATCCGAAGGTCGTGGGATCGAATCCCGGCCGTGCATCAATGGATTTTGCGTTTCGTAAAACTTATATGCGCTTTAACACGAGCTCTTAACGGTGAAGGAAAACATCGTGAGGAAACCAGTTAGTATTCTTATAGGCGGCGATGGGCTTGCAACCTGTCACGTATGGAATACTAACTTCTGCAAGATGTGGGCATGTATCAAATATGTATTTGTACATGCCTCTGACTACCCCCTTAGACATTTTCAAAGGATCTGGAGTATAAAGATCTGAGAGAATGTCTAACGCGCCTTGGGGATACAGTCGTGACCCTGTTTTTACCAACACCATTTTAAAAGCTAGATATTGCATTCAAACATTGCAAGTTAATTAAAAGCTTTTAAAGTAGCGTTGTCTTACAAACTAGTTTCTCAAACCCCGGAGATTTATAATTCGCTGTAACACGAGCCATTATTTATCGCTCCACATCACTCTGGATCGGGATGCGAACTTTAGACGCGTCTTAGAAACTTCCAGAACACAGTCTGGTGGAACACGGTCTTATATCTTTTATTAAATGAAAACTAGCATTATATTCAGATGGATGACCGCCAGTGGCATTTTTATCTGAGCGCTTCCGAGGGCATGTTAAATTGTAGGTCCCGGCTATTTAAGTCGTTAAGCCATGATGGACGCCTTAAGGCGGCCTAAAAACTCCGTCACCAGAGTTTGCCAGTGACTCATACAAACTTACTTAGATCACTTAGTAGAGTTTTGATAGTTTCTACTCCTGTTCCATCGCGACCGGTACCATGAAGAACCAAGGAATCAAACACTTTTGGTCCCGTTTTCTTTTAAGACCTTATCCATGAATACAAAATAAGAATTCCCGGACACTTCTCGCACCAATATGGTGCATTTACATGATGCGATTGCAACCCATACGAGATCGTATCGCACGGCAATTTTTCACGTGTAAACGCTCATCGTATGCGACTTGGTTCAATGGGCGGGACTTAGTAAATCGTACGAAAAATTGCATCGTGTAAATGCACCTTCACTCCTTGCCCCTTAATTTTTTCTTAAATCTTATGAATGGGAAACTCGGATACTAGGTGTACGCCTTAGTTTTGACTTTGCTCATCGATCTCATTCACATTCACCTCGCACAGTCAAAAGGCACTCTTTACCTGATCGCACAATTGTCCGATGACGTCAGAAAATGCGGCTCGTTTCTGACATCAGCAGCATTTTCTCTATTGAATCGACAGTTTGGCGCGTTCGGCTCGGCTGGACTGTGCGACCACCCTTACAGTTATTGTAGTCTTTTAATTAGCATAGCAATATCAACCGTATGCAATATACATTTGTGTCCAAAATTGTCACAAAATCCACCCTTATTCGCTCGGCTAAAGCTTTATTTGTATTTTTATAAGGTACCAGGTATGTTGGCTTAAATTTAACGGGCAATATAACCGGACTTTATTGAGCAGTTCGAGCAATAAAAGAGATCGGGCTCAGTTAACATTGCAGACCTAACTACTACGTCAATGAAAATGTAATACTAAATAACAGTATTATGAGGCTATTTCAAATATAATAACGCGACGAGGCGAGACAAAAGATAGATGTAGATAGATAGATAAAAAATTATTTGGGAAAACACACACAAAGACGAACATAACTAGGTACATTGTAAACTGACACAGCAAAAAAATATAGTAGATCTACTACAAACAAAACAAAAAAATATTTTATTCAATTTTTTTGAAAATACGTACGTAATTTAATTAAACTAAAGATAAAAAACAGTGTTCAAATCACCGACCGCAGGTAACGTGCCCAAAAGGCTGGCGGCATTACCTCGTTGGATGGCTATACTTATCCTTTGTCCGAGGTAAGCACCAGCCCTTTGGTCATTGGTCTCGTCAATCAACCTCTTGGATAATTCTCTGAAAAGGAGCCACGCCTCTGGACCCCATGGACCTAAAGTTTCCACTCCAAAAGGCAGAAATATATACCCATCACCGATAGATATGTATTTCCGCCTTTTGTAATTTTCTGCTGATGCCGCCGCCGCACCAGCTGTCCTGGAGGTTGCCGACAGGTGAGAGGCCGCTAGTGTATCGACGCAAGTAGCGTCCCACACTAGAGGCTTACCATGGTTCCAAGGAATCAAAGACATACCGTCGGGCCTTTTGCCATCATCTCGTGCGATACCGTTCGGCTCTAAAATGGCCGGCACGTTGACGGTGGCGAGTGCCCGACGAATAATGTCGTTGAGGCTGGCATGGCGGGAGAGGCGGCCTGCGCACCGCCGACAGGAAAGGCCGTGATGGCCTTGGCGATCGACGGGGCTGCCGCAATTACATTGGTGGGGTTCATTGGTTGTGGCTCCAATTCTTAAGCTAACTGCCAATGAAAAGGTTATGTTATCCAAGAGGGTACCCAAGTTTGCGGATGGCAAAGCTTGAAGCCAGAAACCAGATTCCCGAGCGCCAGAGGCAATAAGACGCGCCTTCTCGGCTAAAGTATTTGCAGAGTCTATAAGACTCTGCTGTATTTTTCTACAAATAGGCTCGTCCCAATGCCTCTGTAGGTGTAGTTTATCGGGAATGGTTTCGGATGGACAGACCAATGTCCAAGCATTCTTAGCCTCGTCCATAGCATTAATTTTGATATTTCCTAAAGAAGCATTTATAATTTTTGAAAAGAGTGCCGAAGTGCTATGTACAGAAGATAAGAACGCCGGAAGAGAGATACTAGAAATTTTGCGTATGCCTAGACCACCAAACCGTATAGGAAGAGTGGCCTGACACCAGGAAACTTCGGTCATGGGACAATTTAAAATTTTGACCACCACATTTTTTAAAGCGTCGTCTAAACTCAATAATAAATCATTAAAAATCCAAAGAGGGCTACATCTAAGAACATAGGTAAGTTGAGGTACAAACAGACAAAAACGAATGATGTTGAAGGCTATATGGCGATGAATTTTGGATAGTCGTTCAGAATATTCATCGAATTTCGCACGCTGCTCTGTAATAAACTGGGGAAATGCTTCATCTAAAATTGGTGCACCTAGAAGGCGAAGAGATTTTTTTGTAATAACTTTGATATTAGGAGCCAACAAATTAAATTTATTAATAATTTCTTGTTTTTTGGAAATGGAAATAGATTCGTTTAAAAATAATTCGCATTTAGAAAAATTTAGAACCAAACCGATGTCGTGAAATTTGTCAATAATTGTTTTCAAATCTGCCAAAACTGTCTCTGAGTCGCCTCCTAGAGTGCCATCATCTAAATACCAAATGTTCAATTTTGAAGCGAGTGAAGTGATTATTGGATGAATGGCGAGACTAAAAATTGCAGGACCTAATGGATCACCTTGCTGGCAGCCGGTGGATGATAATATTTTATGAGTTTTGTAGGTGAGAGTTGACTCTGCACCGTAACATTGGAAAAGGTAGTCATGAATTTCTGGTGAACAATTTTGAATTTCATTTAGGATTACATTCCTATTCACTGAGTTGAATGCATTTTTAACATCCACTTTTAGCAGTACTTCACCCGCATCTCTTTTGAGATATGACCTTACAGCATGGACGGCGGCCTCACATCCCCCCCTACTGCCGAAACCTAGCTGTACTGGTTGGAACTTGGCAGTCAGGTCGGGCAGGATTTTTTTGCAGCAGATTTTCGAGGCTATACGACGAAATGTATATCCTACTGCAATTGGGCGGATACCGCCGTCCTTTTTTTTAAGAGCACAGAGATTGGCCCCATAAACCATAGGTACAATTTCTTGGGCTACTTTGCCTGCAAGCATTAAGTTAATGACTGCGGTTAAATCTGTTAAAACAGCTCTACCGGTATCCCCTGGAAGATTGATTAAGTCTTTTAGGTGTTGTGGAGATATACCATCAGGGCCACCGGCAGAACCATTTCTAAAAGACATAACCGCAGAATGTATGTCATTGATCGTAGCCTGCAATGGCTGTTGACTATCACCTAAAAGAGATGCTGTGATTTGTACTGGAGAAGGTGGATGTTTATCTTCTAGCGCTTTTATGGTTTCAGTGTTGTCCTCGGCTAGGGTATCACTACTAAAAAGTAAATTTGAAGCACCCTTTAGGTCCCCGTCACTCACTTTGGACTCAATTTTTTTGATAATGTTGTGGGTCGATCTTGAAAATGAGTAGTGTGCTGGTGGTGAACAATTCGAATCATTATGATCATTGTAGCAGTTATTTTTTATGGATGAGGTTAATGAAACATTGGGTTTTCTATTTGAATGAAGTACTTGAAAGGAAAATGAAAAAAGGTTCTCCCAAGCTTGAACAGAGTTTTCTTTAATAATATTTTTAAGTCTGTTTGAAAAATTTTGACCTACTGAGTGACGAGCACCTTTAGGAATGCGTTTCACTAAAGGGATTGTGGATTTTAAGCGAGCTAGAGTCTGCCAAAAAGGTTCTTGTGGTGGAATGGATGAAACCGATGTACTGATGGGTATGTTACTACTGATGTTTTGGGCTCTATTTATACTTAATGTGGTTGATGTTTTATGAACTTTACCTATATGAATATTTAAACCTTTACTACCTTTGAAAAATTTTGGATGAGCACACTGAGAGCATTGTACGAAATCCGATGATTGAGATAATGGTATATTGGGGGATGTATTTGATGCACCTGCGGTCTGTGACATACTACTATGAAAAAATATAAATAACTTAAAGGCTACAATACTTACAATAATTAAAACTAAACACAATAAAACCATAAAACCAAATATCAAAACACAACACAAAAATTTTCACAATACACAAATGTCAAACTGAAGAGCGCTGTCGCCTGCTCAGATGTCGTCTGTCAGGGCTCCGCTACTGCTGCTGTTGCGCTGCTTCGGCTGGTAGACTAAGGTTTTACTTTGAATCCGGTATTCATAAATTATGTTTGACTTTAGATTAGCCGAACGGCCAGGTAATTTTGTAAGGGTAATTTTGTATGCAGGATATTTACTTTATACAGAAACTTTAATTAAACTAGAAATTGAACAAGAAAGTATATATTATAAGCAATTATCAGGAAATTTAGAAATATAATTATAAATAAAAATTCTTGTCGACTTCATTCGTCGCCATCTTTTTTTTATCATAGAATCAAAAAAATAATTAAATATATTATTAAATCTACTACAAAAAACAGAAAAGTATGAAAAGAAAATAAAGAGGCAGGTGAAGGACGTCTGTGTTGGAGCAGTCCAAAAAGGAACAATCTCAGCTTTGTGCACCGGGGAGGTACAGAGCAACGCTGGTTTTCAGACTGCTCCTAAAGTAAAGAATGAGTAAAAACAACTAACTTTACACTTAAGAGTGTGCAGGAGCGATTTAAGCAATTTTGTTGTTCGAAATCGTTATTTATCTCAGAATCTGTGAAAGCTACAACCTTCATATTTAGGTAAATGATACTTCATTGTTTTATCTTGGATTTCGTGTTTTAAAAACACGATTGGTGAAAGTTTTCTCGATAAAATATTTTTTTGAAAAACACATGTTTTGCACACTATTTACTATTTATCTCAGGAACAGCACACGTTTTTTGGTGGGTTTTTGTTTTGTCAAGAAACCTATAAGTATTTCTTTAGTTTTGTCTTTTAATTTTTCGATTGGTTGTTTAAATAACTTGTAATTAGCTAAAAAGTGTTTTACCGCCATAAATAACTTTGCGTATCCATAGCTCTGTACTCCTCACACGCCGAACAAATCACACTCGCTGTCCCGCTTACAAAATGGCGGCGTATGGCACACTCTTAAAAACACAAAAACTTCTACAAGATTCTTATATTTTGCTTTAAAAATATTTCATTGTACTGAATAATATTTTGCTGCGTGTAGGTTTATCGCAAGAAGAACTTAAAATCGCAGATGTTGATAAACTGCTAAACTACCCTCAGAATCAAAATTAATGTTAGCGACCCACGTCACGGTGACAAGGTCAGCCCTATAATGTGTAAACTATTTGTAAGAGACGCACATTTCCCGCCGTTTTCACAGTTAAACCTTTCTGATTCAAGAATTTAAAAAAAGAATGAAAAGACTGATATGCTCGTTTCATAAATGAAACATTGTTTTGGCATTTTGAAATTAGAATACCTATCAAAAATGGTTAGTGAAGTTGGTAGACTAGGATTCCCGATGTCGGTGTCGGTAAACCTACGAGAATCAAGGAATAACAACATCAAGGCCTGAAAGTAAAGAATTCTGAAGACTCAAATCATTAGTCTTCAGAATTCTTTACTGTCAGGCTTAGAACTTTTATTCATTCATTCATTCATATTCATTTAAAATTCCCAAAATCCCTTTTGAGGGGAATTTCCAAAGGAGATTTTTAAAGCGCAATACGAAATGAAAATCCATTGATGCACGGCCGGGATTCGATCCCCGACCTTCGGATTGAAAGTCGAGGTACAACCCCATTCAGCCAACACGGCTCTAACAGGTCTGAGAGAATGTCTACCGCGCCTTGGGGATACAGTCGTGACTTTTACATAGAATTTGCACCTCACACGCACTTGGTCAGTCAACATTCTTAAGCACATCTATTTAGACGTGTTCTCGCTTTATCTGAACACACATTATTCTATTAAACTAATTACTCTGTGGGCACGGTACTTACACCAACCTTTTACATTCGCTATACTCGTTTAATGCTTAATCCGAGGTTACATTAGTAAGCATCTACTTAAAGACTGCTGAGGTAGAATACATTATGGTTTATTATCCGAAAGTACTGGGTGTGACAGAATTACTAGCTGAAACTCAAACAGGAGTTTCATATGACGCGGGTGTGAAAGAATTACTCTCTAAAATCCAGACAAAACTTGAAAAAATTATAAGCTTAAAAAAATTTCAGCTCACACAATCGTGTTTCAGAAATTAAATTAAATTGCCTACTATAATTTCCTAGCTAATGCTTTTTGGGCCTAGCTACAAAGTAAGTCATGACGTTTATTTGTAAATAAACATTTTTTTTTTAAGAAATTTATCGATTTTAATATACAAATACAACATAGAAATATTATTAAATTAAGAAAAGAAATAATCTATAATAAATCTATGAAAAAAATATTCAAAATTTATAATATAAAAAGAAATTTAAATAAATCTATACTTAAAATTAAAAATATTCAAAATTTATAGATGTTGCTTTGATTTTTGACGTGTGTATTACTACTCATCCAACTTTTGTTTAATTCGAAGATACAGAAATAAGTCTGTTTTAGTTATAGATTAGTAAACATCTACTTATAAAAGTTGATGTAGAATAAATTATGTTTTATTATGCGAATAAAGCAGCCGTTAAGCCTTTCTCGTGAAGAATTCAAAGCGGTTTCAAGCAATTGGATGGAGAACGTTTAAGCGTTTATATTATACATGGATACTCTAATTTTAAGCTTGTAAAGTTTAATTCTGTATAATAATATTCTCATTTACACGAGCTCTTTTGATGGAAAAAAAATGTGATTAACCGTTAATAAATAATAAATAATGCTGGACATTTCACACAGCATCATCTAGCCCCAATCTAAGCATAGCTTGTACTATGGGAACCAGTTAGGTATCTGATATACTATTTATATTTAAACTTCATTTATTTATAGAAACTAAGCTTTTATTTAAAGAACCGTTCAAGCTTAGTTGGTAAAGGCGTTGTTGTAGGTTCATACTCCACAGGTGCAATTTTTAGAATGCATTTTCAAAATATTTTCAAATATAACTTCGTTTTAATTCAAATTCAGCGCTTCAATTTGCAAAAAAAAAGAGATGACTCCTGTTTCCCCACTTTCTTCAAACTTCGTATTAAAAGTTCAAGATCCTCTGAAGATGTCTTAAGCGATAGTCTGCATTCTATACTTACAGGTTGTGATGCCCATCGATGCATTTAATAACGACCTCTGTGGCGAGGTGGATGAAAGCCCGTTTGAGAATCAGATGGTTGCGGGTTCGATCCCCGCAGCGGAATAAACGTTTGTATCAATGTGACGATACAATGTGTGAAATGTAGATATAGTAAGAAGATGGTGTCATAATAGTCACGTGACTGAGTTTGATATTTTTCTCCCATCTCAAAAATGCCCAACGTGCCTAAAGATGATTTCATTTCACTTCAAAAACGAGATAGCAAATTCAAAAGTATTACTTTGTATCCTAAACTGAATTTCCCGAAAGGGCTGCTGTATCCTTTAGAGAATTTGTATTACCAAGTTAAATATTTCCACAAGCCAGCTCCGTAAACTCTGAAACAATTGTCACAACATCAATACACCAGTATTAGCTCAGCTATCCATCCTATCACTAACCCAATATTAGTTTGTATGTTTGTTACTTTAGCAAATAAATACACATACATACTTAAAAGAAAAAAAAAGAAAAGATGGATTGATACAGATGGATTGGAAAGAAGATATGGAAAAGAAAGGAGTTGGTACAGAGATGACGAGTGATAGGGGAGAGTGGAAGAGGAGAACATGTTGTGCCGACCCCGCATGAGCGCCGGGATAAGGGCAGGCCTATGATGATGATGACATACTTAAAAATTAATCCAACTCTCATATAATAAAGCTGAAAGTTTGTGAGTTTGTTTAGATGTTTGGATATTTGTATGTTTGTGTTTCTATCACGCCTAAACCAGTGAACCGATTTGGATGAAACTTGGTATAGGAGTAGATAGTGACTTGGAATAGCATATAGGCTATTCAAAATGTTGGTACCACGCGGGCGAAGCCGCGCGCAAAAGCTAGTTGTATCTCTTTTCCATAGGCAGAGACAATAGATATTTACATACATACATACAGGGTCACGACTGTATCCCCAAGGCGCGGTAGACATTCTTTTAGATCTTTTGATATTCCAGATCCTTTGATCTTTGATCTTTTTTTTTGTATCAAATATGTATTTGTACATGCCTCTGACTACCCCCTTAGACAATATATATTTATAGCCTCATTGATCCTAGATAAAAATTAGAGGTTTCACACAAAATGTTAATACGGATTCAATGCGGATTCGGTCAGTTGTCACTAGGCCCTAGGGTGTTAAGTCTCTTGCTTTCCGGCTTACTGGCAGCCTCAAAACTCCATCAGATTATACCACTAGCCACCCATCGTAAAAACAATGGCCGACCACAGCAGAGAGAGTAACCTTGTGCATTTGAAATATGTAGGTTATTTTACTCGGATAAAACAAGCAAAGCCTGGGCAAATTGTAAAGTTAGGGAATGTTGTCAAAATCAACCCCTCCGAAACAGCCCCCGGAATGACGGAAGGGGTACCTAATGGATAGAATTAAAAGTTATTACAAAGCTTGTTTCCACCAAATTTGGGGATAATGGCCCTTCCAGTCCGAATGAAAGATCTCCGCGAGCCAAATTGAGCTCAAGTCGAATTTTTGGTATAATTTATTTATTGTAAAAGCTACGGACTAAACTGCTATACTTCCAGTGGATTCGATTTTGAATTTTAGGAACAAAGACTCTCGTTTCAAGAAATAATCATCATCATCATCATCATCTCAGCCTTTTTTACGTCCACTGCTGAACATAGGCCTCCCCCATAGATTTCCACAGCGATCGATCTTGTGCAGCCTGCACCCAACGGCTCCCAGCAACCCTTACAAGATCGTCTTTCCATCTCGTGGGGGGCCGTCCTCTGCTGCGATTTCCGGTGCGTGGCCTCCACTCGAGAACTTTTCTGCCCCAACGGCCGTCAGTTCTACGAGCAAGAAATAATAATTATATTAAAATCAGACACTCTATCATAAGAAACTTTAGAAGTAGCAGCTGTCTTCCGCAAATCCAGCGAATAAGTTTAGCTATTAAAATAATCAAAAAAAGCGCATGTGTTCATTATTCTATCCCTTAACTTAACCGATGGGAAATCTTTTCCCAGCTGTGGGATAGGGCGGGATAGAAACAACATTTTCCTTTAGTTAGGTTGGTTAATTTCAATCAAGATTTATTTATTAGAGGGACAATCAACACGACGATGATCCTTTTAATACATATATACATTTTATTTAAGCGAAATCGTGTATTATTTGTTGTTTTTTTCTCATGGTGTGCAATAAAGCAATATTCTATTCTATTCTAATACGTCAATACCTACGATTTAGCGTTTATTAAGTGATAAGTTCTTCAATAACGATTAGAACATACATGAACAAGTGGTAAATAGGTATTTATAGAAAAAAAAAACCTTCATAACTATTTAAGTACTTATGTCGTCTATTTTATTTACTGTCTATTTTTTCTTTGTCGTCTTCATTAGAACTTTTGTCTTTAAACACACCTTTTCTATAAGTGGAAACTTGTAATTGGCTTTATGTAAACATGCACCTATGTCAAGTAGGTGTGTGTTCTATAATCTTAGTACCTACGTTTTTGCCTAGCTGTAAGTTTTCCAAAAATTTGAAAAATAAAATAAAAATAAAATTTTAATCAGTAATAATAAATTTATTGGTAAATTTTACGTTTACAGGTCAATTACATGTTTACATTTAAGTTTTATCTTTTGATCTAAGTTTTATTTGAGTAAGATGGTACAATTATGAATTTTATTTATCAAAATGACAACTGGTATTTATAGCTCAGTGTAGAGTCTAGACATGTAAAGGCAGGGAAATGATAATAAACACAAAGAAGTAATCACGACAAAAATAACTCGAAACAAACCAAATTACTTATTTTGGAATAGCTCAAAGCAAACATTTGATACACCGCAAGTAATTATATCGTGGAATCATATGAGCATGTTGTTTATTTTAATGATCTCTTTTGATGTCAGGTACGAGACTCTGGCAATCAGAGCGGAAGAGTGTGCAATATGTATGGGATTTTTATGTTTTATGTGGTCGAAGCGACGCGTGATTCAAGCTGGCGGACCATTCAGCGTGGTAACGCCAGCCAGTGTTTTGGGTAAGCTTCCGACTGGCATTGATAGCTTGACGTAGGTATTCTATTTTATTTTGTAAAATGAAAATTATGTAGTATCTTTAATTTTGTTTTGCAGAAATATGTTTGTTTACTTCATTGCCGCCGCCGATATATAAATAGAAAAAAATGCTGGACTTTTCACACAGCCCCAAACTGTGCCCAAAGTAAGCAGAGATTGTGTTAGGGTATACATGACTGATATACTACTGATATATTATACATAGAAACACCCAGACCCGAGACAAATATCTGTAGATCATACAAAAATTTGACCCGCAGCGTGGATTGAACCCGTAACCTTTTTGCATCGCAGACGGGCCTTCGCCCACTGCGCCACAGAGGTCGTCAATTCGTCATATTTGGTGTGGATTTGGCTTGAACGTCGAGAGATCATTTAATTCAATTTTTTTTTCGGAGGTCCTAATACTAATGGCCTATGAGGCCGTTTTAGTGTTCCCGATTCGATTGAGTGCTCGCTGGAGCGTAGACTAAGGTCATATCCTTTGCCCTGTACTTACCTATGTATCACTAAAAAATGGGAGTATTCAATCACTACATAGTCTAAAACAAATTCGCTTCCCGCTGTCTCTCCGTCTGTCCCTATGTATGCTTAGATCTTTAAAACTACGCAACAGATTTTGATGCGGCTTTTTTTTAATTTATAGAATGATTCAAGAGAAAGGAGTTCGCTAAGATATCGCAAAATATTAGTAAAAGCAAGGAAGAAAGGTTGTATGATTTAGTGACAAACTGAAAGGACACCGCAAGGTCTCCGTCATAACAGAGATTAAAATATTAGTAGGGTAGACTACAACAATTACTCCAGTCACTCAAGAACCACATCGTAAGAAAGCCATAATAAATTCTCAAAGCTTTGTTCACGAAGTCTAACTTGGAACGCAGCTAAATTCAAATTTATTATTATTACTATACGTTCCCACTTAATTATTTGAAGGGGAAAGTGCCTTGCAAATATGAAAAATACGGGCTCAACGGAACATGTACGTGCTCATACATCATTCTTGTATTATAAGAATTTGAGCATCAATATGTACCTACGATAGATACAATACTTAAGAGTATATGTACATTTTCTATCTTTATTTTTGAATTTTTAAAGTGTTAAACCACACGTATTTTTGACAAAAACTTCGAATTCTTTGATTACTTTAGTAACTACTTTGACATTTTTATTTGATTTTATAATTATGATCATTAAACTTTGTCATTTTTATTTTAATGTAATTGGAGAAGAGTTAACTGTAATCGCATGTGTTTTGTTCTATTTTATTTGAATTAATTTACTACTTAAATGTTTTATTCATACGCCTGTAAGGGCAGGTTCCGGCTGGAAAAATAGTTTTAAAATCTTTGTATTTACCTTTAACACGAGCTCTGGACGGTGAAGGAAAACATCGTGAGGAAACCAGTTAGTATTCTTACAGGCGGCGATGGGCTTGCAACCTGTCACGTATGGAATACTAACTTCTGCAAGATGTGGGCATGTATCAAATATGTATTTGTACATGCCTCTGACTACCTCCTTAGACATCTCAAAGGATCTGGAATATAAAGATCTGAGAGAATGTCTACCGCGCCTTGGGGATACAGTCGTGACCCTGTATTTACCTGGAATTATGAATGAATAAATGATTATGATTAAATGATTGCGACGTCACTGATTTCGTGGCCGAGTGGTAAGGCACTCCGGCTTTAGGAGAATCATCTGATCGTCGTGGGTTCGAATCCCGTTGGAATCGAACATTTTGATAATACTTAATTTTTTTATCTTGATCGATATGGCTACAGTGAAAATCACAGGATATAAATTTTTGAGGCATCCACAGATCAAATAGGTCAAATAGAACGGTTGATGTGATCGTCGGGGTTGTGTGCAATTTTTCATCGCTAACGCCATCAAATGGATGTGGGGCGTAACCAGCCTGGATAAAATCCCGAATGAGTATGTGCGTGGTAGTCTGGGAGTCCGCGGTATTCTGGACAAGCTGCAGGAGAACAGGAAGAGATGGTATGGACATGTCAAAAGAAGATCACCCGATTACGTTGGCAAACCGGTACTGGGACTGTCCTCCATCTCCGGTATAAGAACTAGAGGGAGACCAATAACTACGGACAGCTGTGTTAGAACGAGACATAAAAGCATGCAACGTTTCCCATGATGACGTCATGGATAGGGCAAAGTGGAGGAAGAGGGTTAGGAAGGCTGACCCCACCACCATGTAGGATAAATAGTCGGGAAGTGAGAGAGAGAACGCCATTAAAAATATCTTTAACATTATTGAGTTACGAAATAGTAATCAATATAATATTTTAAAGCTTTTTATACAGGATACTTTAAAAATAATGATGATATTTTGAATGTAGCCTCACTATTTGGATTACTCAAAAACATGGTAAATATGATCAACGAAAATTTTATCGTGCATAATTTAACGAATAAAAACAATTAAAGGAAAATTTAATTTTGCATAATGTACCAGTATCAGTCAATGTAAATAAATTGATAATTGTTTTATATTTATTTTGTTGCATAATTTATTAAATGACTATAATTATTCGTATTATAAATATTTACATTACTAAAAGGAAATAATAATGTCTATTACATTGTCAGTCTGAGTGTAGGATATTTATATACACATAACACATGGGAATTATCCCATGCTACAAGTTTTGGCTGAGAATGCTCAACGGTTCGTAGCTATGATGTTTTTTACTAAAAAGATTTTTATGTTCTTATTATTAAAAAAAAAAAGTAAGTAATCTATTTACAGCATATAATGTAGCTGCCGGGCTACCTACCTTAATAACCTAATGATTAGCCTTTCTCCGGTTTTGTTCTATGTAATTGTTACTATGTGTTGTCTAAATAAATGTTTTTTTTCTTCTTACTTCTTCTTTCTTTACATTTTCTCGTTACAACATGCTCTCTACACCCCGAATTAAGGCTGTATCTAATCTAAAACACCATTCAGGTGCACGATAGGTGCTATTCTAGCATACCATTTTTGTCTTCTGCTTTCTCAAACTCAACAGAGCAAGAGTTTCTGTGGCAAGGATTATATGCGAAAATGGTATTGTGTAAATGGTGTTTTATTATATTATCAAACTTCTGACAGTATGTTGACTAAAAGAATAGGCACATTCTTTCGGGCGCGCAAACGGCTCCATTTATTTTGGCGGCCATAATTTACATCGCGGCTGAGCTCCAAAATAATAACACTAAAGAAAGTCATATCGTGTTTTCACGAGTATAAAGATGTGAAGCTGAGAGTTTATTGCCATGTTTTTTGTTTTTGAATATGTCTAATGGGCAAGCATCGTTCGCAATATGCGCTAGAATAAAATAATAAACCCATAAAAATACCTGATGGAAAACGGGGAAGACCTAAAAACACACCAAAGAATATTATTTTATACATTTTCCTTCTCAAGTCAAATAGATCGAAAGTTCAAAGATTCCAAGAAAAAAGACATGGATGGCACAATTCAGCAAAACACAAAAAGCAGTAATCAAGACAGAAACTAAAGTAATGAAAATACAAGAAAAAACAAAGTGTCATTAACAACGAAAACTTTTATCCCCAGCTTCGTAGAAAGTTTGTGACAAATTAGGAAAGTGACTCTGTGTCAGTGCAGGACCTAATGGATATACGATTACACAAAATGTACGGCTACACTGCACTTTTCTATTAAGATAAAGTTTACTTAAACTTGTAAAAGTCTAGACTGGACAAGTACATCGGTACATTTTTTTTCATAAACTAAAAGGGATATTGATTGGAAAGTTATTATGACTTGGAAGACCAGAAACATTGTAAAAGTTTTTACTACATAATTTTATAAAAAAAATTAATCTGCGGATGTAGGACTCATCTAATATATTTTTCACGCTACCCGCTCGAAATGCTTACTTTTTTGTCTCACAGTCTTAAGACAAAGTAAGTCATTTCTCCTTAAAAACAAAATGACCGGCAGGAATAAAGTTGTAAGGAATTTAATTTCTCCCTCTGAACCTCATGTGAACAGATAAGTAATGAGGTTTGAATTTCGAACTGCAACATTTCTATGAAAATTTTTACTATTGAGTCCACTCCAAATAGAACTTATACGAAAAACAAGTCCAATCATCCCGTCCGTGTGTTACGGTTTAAATTTTCTCAAAAAATTAAGATATTGGCCATTATAACAACATGATATATTAAGCTTCGTAAGTGAGTTCAACTTGAACTTGCCTGATTATTTTGCCACGTCCACGCGCGGGACAGAGTTTATCCTTTCAACAAAAAGAACCAACATTATTGAATCAAATACTTACTCGAAGTTGCAAGTAAAAACTTTGGTACTTGGAGCCGATCCGGTAATGTACGTGACCGCTTAGCTTTGTCGTTGTAAAGGATATATCGGTTATGTCTATGATTCATGAAAATAACCTTGTTCGAGAAATGGGTTTGTTTTCTTTGTATTCGAAGGGCATGGGTAGAATATTTAAGATACCCATGCAACAATCGCGCAACATCCAGTTGAGTATAGGCATAAAGTTCAATTCTGGAGCTTTTTAAATGAGTAGCATAACTCATCCATTTTCTGACTGACCGGTCAGAATGAATGAAACGCTCGTGGTCGTGCTTGATCGTCGAAGTTAAGCAACGTTCTAAAATGGTCCGTAAGTAGATGGGTGACCGCCAGTGGCATTTTCATCTGAGCGCTTCCGTGTTTGGAGGGCACGTCAAATTGTCGTTTATTAGATGTTTTAGGAGGCAAATCAATGCTTACTGTCAACGGGACTCTGTCTGGGACATTGTTTGAGATCTCAGCTTAATCGTGTCATGAATGTTGTAAACTTGTGTTTACATCTTCTTTCATTTAAAACTACACAAACTGACAAGGCCTCATTTTTGAGTTGTTAATAGACGTTTGACTCTATCAGGCTTACCATAGATCGTGACATAAAGTTATTCCACCGAATAAATCAAGAATAACCATACATTTTGACAGTTTACACTCCGGAATAACTTTATGTCACGTTCTATGGTAAGCCTGTATCAGTTTAATTCCTACGCCGATTTAAGTTTTCACTTTAAGCTTTATTGATTTTTTAGGACATATTGCATAATGATTTTTAAGGAGAACATACCTTCAACCAATCGCAGTGCAGCTACCTGGAATGGACCAAGTTATACAAGAAGCAACAATCAATTAAAAGGATAGTCTATCGATTTTCTCGGGATTTACATAAAAAAACAAAAAAAAAACATGACATAAATATTTTTTTATTTATTTCATCATCATCAGCATCAGCCCATCATTTTATTTATTTGATGAACCTAAATCCTGAATTAAGTTAGTTTAAAATGAAAGACCCTTTTTATCGACCCTTAGACGACCTCTGTAGCGCAGTGGGCGAAGGCCCGCCTGCGACGCAAAAGGTTGCGGGTTCGATCCCCGCGGCGGGACCAATGTTTGTATGATCTACAAATATTTGTCTCGGGTCTGGGTGTTTCTATGTATAATATGTATGTATTTACAAACAAAAAGTATATAAGTAATATATCATTCATCTTAGTACCCATAACACAAGCTCTGCTTACTTTGGGGCTAGATGATGCTGTGTGAATAGTCCAGCATTATTTATTTATTATTTATTTATCAATAAACCCAAATGTAAAGGAATATTACCTCAACAAAGTATTTAAAATATCAATTGTTTATTTAAAACACGCTTGAAATTCTGGACGTGAAAGTATCGCCCCTCTTCAAAACTCAAATTCACCTGAAACTTTAAAGCTTGGATTAAAACTTGCTACGCCAAAGGCAACTTTAGATAGAAATTGTACATTTGTACGCGATATCCGAAAGTTGTACCAACTAGTAAACATCAGGGGGTGTATTCGCGTTCCTTTTTCGTTCGTTTGATGAATCTTTGGATGCTTCCCACGACTTCTGACTTCAAGGGTTTTTTTCAAACGTTAAAACACGGTTCTAAGCTAGGACCAAATGTTCCAAACCGAAAAATTGGCCCTTGAAGTCAGAAATCGTGGTATGGAGCTACCATCATGTCAAAACATGTCCCTTTACATCTATACTAGATGATTTACTCAGCGTCAGGAGGCAACCTATGCCTACCTCAACGGGACACTGTAATCATGCCAAGCCTTAGCGTATTTTATCCATAAAGTTCTCCCTAAGTTATCCATCAATCTATACTATAATATTATAAGGAGGAAAGATTTGTTTGTTTGTTTGAATTGAATAGGCTCCGAAACTACTGGACCGATTTGAAAAAATCTTTCACCATTAGAATCCTACATTATTTCTAATGAACATAGGTTATATTTCATCCTGGGAAAGTAAAGTTTTCCCGAGGGACCGCGGGTAACACCGCGGCGGACAGCTAGTATAAAATATTTTTTGATGCAGCTGTAGACAAAAGAACTTGTGAGTAGAAATGATCATTGAAACTTAGTTTACTTCCACAAATGTATGTGTGTCTTTTTTAAGACTGCAGACAATACTAATTCACCTAGAATATTAAATAATTTCTAAAGCTGTGTACGGACTACGCGTTCACGGAACGCGTAGCTTCCAGGCTACGCATTCACGCGTAGTCGGTACAAGGCTTTATAAAACTAATTTAAAAAATGATCTCCGAACATCTTCGTACAGTCAACTTTAAAAGTACCTACATAAATTAGTGTCAACGCTACTTCCTCGCCTTTGAGAATAATATCCGGCTGTTGAGTAATAGACATCGCAATTCGCCCCAATATTATGCCCGACAAAAAAGGCAATATAAATATCAAAGGAATACGAAATATTTAGTTTCGCTACGGAATTTAAGGACAACAATATTTGATGGGAACCAAGGGCTGATAAAAGAACGGTTAAGGGTACGAGAATAGTTTGTAACGGGACAAAATGATAACATAACACACTTATAGAAAAAAATTGGGTTGAAAAGATATTTTTGGTCATGGTCACCTTCGCATTTGAAGTGGATTGTTGGAGTTATGGTGATTTTCAAATATTTTTTGAATGTAATACAATAATAGACACTTCATGCAAGTTAGGTTCTTATTTGCATTGAAAAATTACGTTATAAACGAGATTAATAAAAGTGTGATTTATGGCGCTAAACCGATAATTATTATGAGCTAGGGTTCTGTGGCCGAGCGGTAAGGCAAGTTCTGATCGTTGCGGGTTCGAATCCCATCGGAATCCAAAATTTTGATAAGACTTTTCATTTCTTAATGAAATACCAAGTGTGGATTAGCACTATTTCTTTACAAAATTATAGTGTGAACTGTGTTTTTAAATTGATACAAAATTAAAAAAAAATATCGTACTAATTCCAAAGTTATTTTTATTAATCTTTAAACAACAAATGCTCATTATTCACACTTTTGATGATCACTGTAAATACAGTGTATTACAGTTAGTGGGTCATGAAAATACGGGTTCCAAAACTATACACCTAAAAACATAAAACGCTCATGAACTAAGGTCTGAATAACACACAATAGAGTTGTCATAGTTCACAGAATCGATAACCATTGGGGAAGCTAAGTTCTCGGAAGACCCCGGAAACATTTTTCCCGCCGTGACGACCGTGCGTGACGAGTTACCCAACTGAAACGCATGAAGTTTGAAACCTGAGGGAAAGTTGTGTCTTGTGTAGTCTTTTTGTTATATAAATAACGTTTTTTTTTAATCACAGCTGATTAAAAAAAAAACCAATTATTTCTAAAACAATTTTGCAGAGCAATCAATCAATGAGCTAGATTATTGTCTGCGCAATTTTACAATTTCGTCTATGTGGTTGGTTGGTGGTAAATTATTTATAATAATTGTAGTATTTACGTATGTTTTATGAATAAATTGAATTGAATTGAATTTTATATGGGGAGCACAAAATAATAGCCGTGATTTCGGAGCTTAGTGCATGACTGGTTTTGTCCATAATTATCCAAAATTTTAGTAAAAACCTTTTCTTTAGATGCACCTCCATTATAACGCTTTTAGTTTGTCTAGCTGCTATGAATGTAAAATTACAATGATTTTACTTTGTCCAAGTACCAGTAACATGTAAAAAGCTAAAATAACCAGGACTGGTCGATTTGGCCCGCGCGCTCGGTGGCGGGTTCCAAACGACACAATCACGTTTATGTAGAACAATGGAATGGCATAAAGTGAAGAGATTGGCTGCTTTCATAGACGTTGCATCTAGATGAGTCTCCTTGAATAAAACTGTGTGACGTATGTTCAACACTATCACACTAATGCTTAAGTTATTGTGGTATTAGTTTGATTAAATTGTACCATAGCACAACCATAGGGTTGATTGAGAAGGTTGGTTTATTGTATAATTCAGATTGAAATTAAAACACGTTTTTGACGTGACAACGTCTTATAATTCGATAGAGCCGGCTGCACGCACGAAAAAATGCGGCGTTACCTCGCTCTGAGGCGTTCCATGTAAGGCTTGAAGTGCAAGCGAGAGCGCGGAACGAGCGACAAAGAAGCACAAACGTTGTCACGTTCAACTATCGTCAGTAAACCGACTTTACAGACAACCAATTTTTTTTTTTTGTAATTGTGTAATATTTATTGTTGTACGAGTAATATAGTGTTAATCCACCAATTAAGTATGGATTAACACTATGTTATATAAGATATAAGACTTTTCATTTCTTAATATATTATTTTATTAAGAAATGAAAAGTCTTATCAAAATTTTTGATTCCGACGAGATTCGAACTGGCATCGAACAGACGATCCTCCTAAAGCCGGAGTGTCTTACCGTTCGGCCACAGAACCCTAATCGCCAGAATTCAAATTTTTGATAAGCTCTTATTATCGTTTATCTTATTAGGGTTGGATCCATGGATCACCTAAAAGAATGATAGGCCCCAAACCGTGTTTGTTGCCCTGATTCTTCACGGTATTGGTCGCGAAAGAACAGGAGTAAAATTTGATTTAAGACTATTCTAAGTGATCCCTGCGGTCCTACTGAATAAATAATTTTTGACTTTGACTTTGACTTACGTTTTTGTAATAACGAGATCATCTAAATGGACCTTGGATTATCTTGGTTTTTTAGTAGCAGTAGTAAAATATAAGAACTATAAGTATCATAAATGCAAACTGCTGATATTTCGGCGCATAATTTTCTACTTACTCTCTGAAAAGTATTAAAACTTTCAGTTAAGATACCGAGCTTTGTCGAAGTGGGGTTGGGTGTATGAATCATTTATAATGTACTATGAAACGAAACTATACAGCAAAGAAGGTAAGAAACTACTACGTAAGTAGGTAAGAAACTAAAGCCAAAACTTTTTGGAACTGTCACAAAATCAGGTCTCAAATATTTTGTAAATTTTTTTTTTATAATTAAAATGAAAATAGGATCAAGTGGCTTAGCATGCTCTTATTTCAAGCAGTTTTTGAACTGCATGGCAATTTTGACATAAAGAAACAACCGATAAATATGAGCTTATCAAGGATTTGGATGCCGACAACTAGGGTTCTGTGACCGAGCGGTAAGGCAAGGCTTTAGGAGAATCGAATCCCGTCGGAATCCAAAATTTTGATAACACTTTTCAAGAAATCTAAAATGGCGGCGCTTATCATGCTCTCTTGCTTCCACGTTATTGACTGTACTAGTGTGCAAGCGAGGGAACATGTTAAGTTGCGACGTTTCTATAATAAACCGGATTATTTGAAATTGACATTTTGTTCTAAAACTGCCAGGAAATATACAAATGGTAATTCACTGACTTGAAAACTACTCAAAATAAGTTACAATGTTTTTCATATCAGGTGTCGATATCACCATTTTTCAAACAATTTTTTAATAAGAATTTGACTTGTAGATGCGTATGCTGAGTAAGGACCATTTAAAAAAGTTGCTATTTTGTCAACTTTTAAGAAAATACTGAAAAACTAGACTTGATCTTGTTTTTTACCAATTTTACTCCATGAGCCTTTGAGCCTTTGATAAGATATCTCAGAAATGGCCAAACACAGTATTCCAATATGACAATACTATTATTTATTTCATAAATCCAAACATAATCATCAATTTACAATATTATCCAGCAACCCAATCTATCCACCCATGTCTAGGCTCTGCCTTCTGTTTTTCCGCCCTTTTTTTCTTTTTAATTTTTGCCTACTCGTTAATTACGCATTCCACCTTCGTCAGAGTGACCGACTGCAAACTTTTTCATAAATTCTGCTGATTTAATTAGACATTATTTTATATAACTAAATCAAACCTACATAAGCTCGCGGAAGATGGTTGAAGGTTATTTTTTACATTCATCAGCTTTTTAAAAGAGATCGGGGCGTCTGCCTACCCTTTCTCAGAATAATAAATACGCACGTACCCCGCGCCTGACCGAGCGAAACATCCTCGAATAGGGTCCAAGTCACTGTAGTTATAGAATAACGTAAAATGAGCTTTAATGCGATTGCTTAAGCTTCAATATAACTAACTAGCTGTCGGCCGCGGTGTTACCCGCGATCCCTCGGGAAAACTTCACATCCCCGGGATAAAATATAGCCTATGTTCATCGGGGATAATGTAGGATTCTAATTGGTGAAAGAATTTTTCAAATCGGTCCAGTAGTTTCGGAGCCTATTCATTTCAAACAAACAAACAAACAAATATTTCCTCTTTATAATATTATTAGTAAAGATTAGTGCATGAAAGGACCCTTTGTTCGAAAGAACTAATAACACGAAAAGAAGAAAAATATTATAATTTACGATTTTGTCAAAGAATCAATCTACTCTTATCAGTTATCTTAATTTGGAAGGCTAACAATCATTGTTATAATCTTTCCAAATAAGGAAGAGGATTATTTAAATTACATTTTCCAAATTCGCTTTAATTTTAATAAAAAAATCTTATTATATCGTTGTATTTATTTTATTACTGTATTAAATAAACTAATTATACGTATAATTTTACATGCTCGTTAGTAAAAGCATCAATTAATTAGATTTACCAGAACAAGTAAGATTATGACAAACTAGCTTCTGCCCGCAGCTTCGCGTGGTATCAACGTTAATAAGCTACAAGCTTTCCACGACGGTCTACATCTTTTACAAACATCCATTATTCCTTAGGTTAAGGGTGTGACTCTCAGACAAAAGAGAATGGACGAGTTACTGACAGAAGTACTCTTTCAACATTTTATGTCGGTTTTTGCGGGGGACGAGGTAGCACACGAACGCATTTTACATACTTACACTTATGCATAAAAAATGACAATACGCACTCTTGAAAATTTCGTATATGACGTACGTAAAACTACAAGACATACATGATTCGGAATCGTGTACATTTTGGCAGAGGGGAAATACATGGTAAGGGCGCATCCCGTCTTTATGATCTAAGGTGTGACTGAAACAAAATCATACAAACTTTCATATTTATTTTAGTAGAATAGTAAGAAGCTTCAGCCTGAAAAGTACCAGGAGAGCAGAAACTGTAAATCAGTGAGTTTAATAGTGAGAATTCAGTACAATAAGACTACCGAGGCTGTGGCAAAATGCGAAGAAATCATGTCGACGTACATTTCTCACGTCCGTGCATGCGGCCGGGATAATTCATCGTGATAGCGTCTGGACACATAAATCACGGATTTGCGCAAAGAAGACATACGTGGGGATATTTATAGCGTTTTTCGAACATAACCAAGCGTTTCTTTGCCAAAGGGAAAAAAGTTTATGTGAATACTGTGGTGAAAAAATTTAACGTTTTTAGAATTTCATTTTCTTAGACTTTTACAAAATACAAAAAAATACTTAGAACTTAGAGTTACGCACTAGCGGTTGATTCGCAGGGTGGCTAGCAGCGTGGCAGGCTGCTTTTCCAGTTTTAGTATGCAACCGCTTGACATTGTACACACCGCCACAATACCGCGGGGCGCGGTTCAACCGCTAGTGCGTAATGCAGCTTAATATTGATAATTGGTTCATTGAACGAACGTTGTGTCTGTAATATTTTAAGTAATTAATTAATATACTGATCTAGTTTCAAGTCTCGAGTATTATTTCAATAATAATAATAATTTTATTTTAAAGTTGGCAATGTTTTGTAGTATATACTACAATAAATAAATAATCAAATAAATTTATTTGCAGGAACATATGTGCTTTGGAATTAGGCTAGAGATTGGGAATTAATCAATCATTTTAAGGAATTCATCAACAGAATAGAAACATTTTGAGATCAGCCATTTTTTAAGTTTAATGTAGAATAGATTTCCGTTAAAGCTTTTAATATCCTCAGGTAGTTTATTGTTATAGTTGTAGATGCCTCGTGAACTGGTACTCGACAACTTTCTGCCAATATACTTAATTCTTGAAAATTTTAATTTCTGTAGAAACTCTCAACATGCAAACATGAATTATATTTTCAGCAAGATTACTTCTTATGTTTACGAATATATGGCAGTAGGACAATTGGGGACTTCAAGGCAATTTATATTTCTGTCATCATGCTAGGCTCAGTTCTAAATGTGCATGTTTGAAATGCATTCGGGAATTTCTCACGTTCCCAGCAATTCATCTTGACGGTCGCATCTGGACATAAGTCATGGATTCTGGAGATAGGGAAATGTACGAGGAAATATTTCAGTCAACATTGCTCTTCAAATACGAAGCTAGAATCTAACCAAACAGCAGAACAGAATCTGTCATACGTACTACATCTTCTGTTCTGGGTAAGGAGCTATAAGACCATCTCTCTCTGACCTCAATTCTCCTTGACTGGCTCCCCGCTGGAGCTTGACTTTTAGTTTTAAGATGGATCACCTAAAAGAATGATAGGATCCAAACCGTGTTTGTTGCCCTGATTCTTCACGGTATAGGTCGCGAAAGAACAGGAGTAATATTAGTTCTAAAGGTGCGTTTACACGATGCGTTTTCTCGTACGTTTTGCTAAGCCGCGCTAGGCCACGCCCATTCGGTGAGCTAAATCTAGTTAGTAGTCAGCGCATTCACACGCAAAACGCAAAACGCATGACCAGGTAACTTATCTGTATGCTATGGTTCTGTATGGCAGGCTCCGCCCCTTTTTTTTGCTATAAAAATACATTTATAAATTTCAACTTAATTTACTAAGGATTATTGGTGTAGTGGTCTTGTACAATGACTATTAACTGGGATGATCATGATGTTCAAGTTCGATTCCTTGTGAGGGAAAAATACTTTTTGCATTTTTTCAAGTTTGCTTCATTTTAAATAATAAATTTTTTATAATGGCGAACATTGCCTACAGTTTTATTCCTACTTTTAAATGATGGCCAAAAAAAAACATTTGGTTACGTACCTACCTTCCCCTTTGATAATCAATATAATTTAAGTGTCTTCTGAAATCTTTGATATCTATCTAATCTAAGTTTAACCATTAGAATCTAAGTTACCGTGTTTTGGCATAACACGGTAGAGTGGTTGTATACTATACATATATAGCTGGTGTATAGGTGGTTTAGGTGTCTACCTATGTAAATAAAACAAGTGTAGGAAGGTTAGGTACCTACCTATGAGAAGCCTACCTACTTTTTTCTAGGTGAGTCTAGTTGCATGCATACCTAATAAATGTTTCCCAAATAGTAGGTAGGTCGTAGTCGTTCTTGCTAGATAGATCTTCGAATAAATGGATGGGTGACCGCTAGTGGCATTTCTATCTGAAAGTTTCCGTGCTTCGGAGGGCAAGTTTAACTGTCGAACTCGGCTTCGGACTCAGCCTAAAAACTCCATCACCAGAGTTTGCCACTGACTCATACCCACGAACTTAGTCAGGTACCTACCTACCTCCTTACTACCTACTTTTTATTAGGTACATAAGTAAGTGCCTACCTACTTAAGTACGTAAGTCTTTGAGTTTTTGCTTCATTTATTTTTTGTTATTATACTATATACATACCTATGTATAGGTACATAGGTATGTATGTATAGTATAAAAACATATACAAATACCTAGGTAGGCCTAGGTACCATTATGTAAACCTACCATAGGTAGGTAGTATCATAGAAACCTACCAACCATCCCAAATAAATATAATAGCTACCATGTAGGTAGGTAGGTAGTAGGTACGTAGGTAGAGGAGGTACGTTATCCTTAAAATAAAAAAAAATCTTTATTTCAGACATTTTTGATGTTATTAGATACCTAAGTATTATAATAATAAATGGCCAGCTTTTAATAGGTAAAATTACCATCTAGTTAATAGTACTTAGGTATCTCTGTTCGGACCTTGAGTTTTTATTAAAAAGTTTATGAAACTGAGATGTTCGCCATTAACATTAAAAAATGCAAATTTCTAATGAAGCAAAAATAAAAAATAAAAATATAGTGCAAGGAATCGAACCAGCATACCCCATCTTGGTAACCGCACTCAAGACCACTTGACCAAAGATTCCTTGACTCGAGTGACGAAATTTAGGTAAGATTCATACTACCAAAAAACGTATGGTCTCACCGCAGAACGTACGCGAAAACGCATGACTATGTAACTCTTCCTGTATCAATGGTAAATATCCACCAATTTTACAGTAACCATACGTTAAGATTTCTCCAGACCTGTCGTTTTATTTTAGAATTATTTGGAATTTTCTAAGATACAAAACAAGTTCAAGATTATTTTTTATGTAGGAAAATAATCAAATTCACGTAATTTAGACTATTCTAATGAAGATAAAAATATCAATGTGTACATTTAAGTTTGTGAGCTACTTGTGTACCAATATAATATCTCTTGTCATGGAAGAAACTCTGAGCCCACGCCCACGTATCTTTTCCATTAAAATTTTATTTTTTGTCTGGCATTTGTCCGGGTTTTCAATTGTTCGTGTGGTAACCCGGCCGCATGCGGCGCGGCGGCCGCATGCTACTTAGTTAGTACCCGGCGCGCCGGCTACTTACTAAGACAAAACGCATGCGATGAGCGTTTACACGTGAAAAATTGCCGTGCGATGCGATATCGCATGGGTTGAAAACGCATCGTCTAAATGCACCTTTAGACTATTCTAAGTGATCCCAGCGGTCCTACTGAATAAAGGTGCATTTAGACGATGCGTTTTCAACCCATGCGATATCGCATCGCACGGTAATTTTTCACGTGTAAACGCTCATCGCATGCGTTTTGTCTTAGTAAGTAGCCGGCGCGCCGGGTACTAACTAAGTAGCATGCGGCCTGGCGGCCGCATGCGGCCGGGTTACCACACGAAGCGTTGAAAACCCGGACAAATGCCAGACAAAAAATACAATTTTAATGGAAAAGATACGTGGGCGTGGGCTCGGAGTTTCTCCCATGACAAGAGATATTATATTGGTACACAAGTAGCTCACAAACTTAAATGTACACATTGATATTTTTATCTTCAATATAATAGTCTAAATTACGTGAATTTGATTATTTTCCTACATAAAAAATAATCTTGAACTTGTTTTGTATCTTAGAAAATTCCAAATAATTCTAAAATAAAACGACAGGTCTGGAGAAATCTTAACGTATGGTTACTGTAAAATTGGTGGATATTTACCATTGATACAGGAAGAGTCACATAGTCATGCGTTTTCGCGTACGTTCTGCGGTGAGACCATACGTTTTTTGGTAGTATGAATCTTACCTAAATTTCGTCGCTCGAGTTAAGGAATCTTTGGTCAAGTGGTCTTGAGTGCGGTTACCAAGATGGGGTATGCTGGTTCGATTCCTTGCACTATGTTTTTATTTTTTATTTTTGCTTCATTAGAAATTTACATTTTTTTATGTTAATGGCGAACATCTCAGTTTCATAAACTTTTTAATAAAAACTCAAGGTCCGAACAGAGATACCTAGGTACTACGAGCCCCAATGCAAAAGAGTTCGTCTAGTCATATAATTGCAAAAGTTGTCTGTTTTCAACTTCACTATATTTCTATTAAAAAGGCCTATGAAAAAAAATTGTATGGGGTGAAGTTCTCCATCCCATTGTTGTTAATCAGGCAATTTTAAATAAAAACATCTTTTACCTAAATTATGTATTTAGGGCACTTCGATTTGCTTCGTCTAACTCAAAATAGTTCGTCTAGTTCTTAATCGATGCAAAATTGTTCGTCTATGACTCAATACTGTGTGTTTTAATTGAAAATTAAGTTAAATTTGAATTGAAAATAGAAGCATTAATAAGCTATTATATTTATTTGGGATGGTTGGTAGGTTTCTATGATACTACCTACCTACCTATGGTAGGCTTACATAATGGTACCTAGGCCTACCTAGGTATTTGTATTTGTTATTATACTATACATACCTATGTACCTATACATAGGTATGTATAGTATAATAACAAAAAATAAATAAAGCAAAAACTCAAAGACTTACGTACTTAAGTAGGTAGGCACTTACTTATGTACCTAATAAAAAGTAGGTAGTAGGGAGGTAGGTACCTGACTAAGTTCGTGGGTATGAGTCAGTGGCCAACTCTGGTGATGGAGTTTTTAGGCTGCATCCGAAGCCGAGTTCGACAGTTAAACTTGCCCTCCGAAGCACGGAAACTTTCAGATGGAAATGCCACTAGCGGTCACCCATCCCTTTATTCGAAGATCTATCAAGCAAGAACGACTACGACCTACCTATTATTTGGGAAACATTTATTAGGTATGAATGCAACTAGACTCACCTAGAAAAAAGTAGGTACGCTTCTTTTTGGTCATCATTTAAAAGTAGGAATAAAACTGTAGGCAATGTTCGCCATAATAAAAATTTCAAAATTTAAAATGAAGCAAACTTGAAAAAATGCAAAAAGTATTTTTCCCTCACAAGGAATCGAACTTGAACATCATGATCATCCCAGATAATAGTCATTGTACAAGACCACTACACCAATAATCCTTAGTCAATAAAGTTGAAATTTATAAATGTATTTTTATAGCAAAAAAAAAGGGGCGGGGCCTGCCATACAGAACCATAGCATACAGATAAGTTACCTGGTCATGCGTTTTGCGTTTTGCGTGTGAATGCGCTGACTACTAACTAGATTTAGCTCACCGAATGGGCGTGGCCTAGCGCGGCTTAGCAAAACGTACGAGAAAACGCATCGTGTAAACGCACCTTAAATGCTTTTTTACATTTTTTTTTACTTGACTCTTCATTTGACTAGTTGGTAATGACCCGTCTGGTTTACGGAGAAAGTAAAATCTTGAGAAAACTAATTTATACTGTAAGACCCCTCGCAGACTACAGACTTTCTATCGGCCGATAGTTGAGACGGGCTATACTTCTCCATACTAATTACGAGCCGAAGTATATTCCGTCTCGATTGAAAGTCTGCAGTCTGCGAGGAGGTTAATAGAACCAGCTTTGTCAGTCAGTTATCTATATACCCCCTAATAGGCAGTTTGTAGGGGCTACCATTGTGATGCCACGTATATTCAATACGACAAAAATCTTTAAGAAAACTTACGACTTCGAAAGGAATGTTTCTTCGTTGAAGCGATGTCTGATCAAAGCTGCGTACTTATCTCTACCTATCAGCTGTGTCATTCAGTGTGGTAATGCCAGTGTTTTGGGCACGCTTCTGACTTGCAGAGACCTGCAGCTGTGTATGGATTGTTGAAAAGATAGCTCAGTTGATTATATTAAAAAAAATGGAATCAGCTTCCAGCGTCTTTATTTCCGCTGAGCTACGACACAGTTGTTTTAAGAAGTTATTAGGCACCTTCTGAGTGGGCTCGCTCCATCGTAGACCTAATTCTTGCCTATGTAAGTTTCGAGGTCAAGAGCCGACCCATGCATCATAAAAAAATAATAATATTGTAGTCGCTTTACTTAATGTTACTTAATTGTATCTTATGATAAAGAAAGTTATCAAAAGAAAAAATTAGCGGAGACTTTTGCACAGGGGGATCACAATAACATAAATAATAAATAATGTTCCAGGAAAAAACACTTGTTTTGATATTAGAAAATAAGATATATTTATCAATTTGTACCCAGTAAATAATATCGTTCATCATAATAGAGTTCTTCTGTACACCATGGGATATTTACATATTTCATCGGGAATTTAAAATTAATTAAGTGCCCGAACAAGGGTGTCGACGACAAGGCTTATGATAAGGGCCCCTTGAATATTGAGTTATGGGCCCAAGCTCGATGCTTTGCCCTAAATTGGAAAGACCACGTTGCTCTCCCGATGTTTACGTAAATCAGGCTTTTATTTTAAATACGTGCGGGAAATTTCTGTAAAAAAATGCTCAGTTTCTAGGTTTTGAGATAAACATTGAAGTCAAAGCATTTGTACTCTCTACGAGTATTGACTGGGTCCCGCGGACAAAACTTAAGAGCTTAATTTTTAGGCATGTATGTAATTGATGATTTTTGACAGAGTTATAAGATCTTCAAAGGATCTGGAATATAAAAGATCTGAGAGAATGTCTACTGCGCCTTGGGGATACAGTCGTGACCCTGTTTTTTTTTATTAGTCCGTCCTCATCAGTCAATTTTTATCCTGTCCATCCAAAGGTTACCTGGAAGAGATCGCTTTTAGCGATAAGGTCGCCCATTGCTACACATTTTATTTAAGCGAAATCTTTTTTATTTGTTGTTTTTTTCTTATGGTGTGCAATAAAGCAATATTCTATTCTATTCTATTCTATTCTATTAGTTACCAAAAGCAGTTTCTTCTGCGCGCGGCTTCACCAGTGTGTTACCAACATTTTGAATAGCCTATATGCTATTTCAGGTCACTAGCTACGCCTTATCCAAGTTTTATTCAAATTGGTTCACTGGTATAGGCGTGATTGAAACACAAACATACAAACATCTAAACAAACTCACAAACATTCAGTTTTATTATTATGGTAAGCTATCCTGAAACGTGAGCGAAGCCACATGCAGACCAATTATTGTACTCAAAAAAATAACTGTAACTCTTGAATCATCGACCATTTGACGACCTCTGTGGCGCAGTGGGTGAAAGCCCGCTTGGGACGCAGAAGGTTGCGGGGTCGATCCCCGCGGCGGGATAAATGTTTGTATGATCTGCAAATATTTATCTCGGGTCTGGTAGGTGTTTCTATGTATAATATGTATGTATTTACAAACAAAAAGTATATAAGTAGTATATCAGTTATCTAGTTCCCATAGTACTTTTCTTAGTTTGGGGCAAGATGATGCTGTGTGAAATGTCCAGCATTATTTATTTATTTATCATCATCCTAATATCCCACTATGAGGTGGTAAGGCGCTGTTCACTCTTGAATAAGTTAATTAGTTGTGCTTTCGCAACCAACAATTTCAACAAAAAATAACCAATTTTCGCAGTTTCTGAACAGTTTTAGTATTAGCCGAATCGTTGTTCCTGCGTCAGTGGTGTCTCGGTCTAGCTACGGGGCTAAGCGTTGAGTCAGTAGAGATTAGTTAGTCGGGAATGGGCTTAGCTTAGAGCTTTGGTCTTTGCTAGACTGGATGGTCACATCTCATCCTACGAGTATAATGAAAATTTGGAAGGATTTTGTTATAAAAGCTTATGCTAGACTGCGAACATACATATGTTTAAATAAATAAATAAGGTTGGACTTTTCACACAGCATCTAGCCCCAAGGTAAGCAGAGCCTGTGTTATGGATTCTACATGACTGTTATACTACTTAAATATTATACCTACATAAAAACACCCAGACCCGAGATAATATTTGTAGATCATATAAATAGTTATCCCGCGGCGAGGATCGAACCCGCAACCTTCGGCTTCTCAAGCGGGCTTTAACCCACTGTGCCAGGAGGTCGTAAGGTAAGGTAGTATAATGTATGTTTTAATTACCTTGACAGATTTGTATGAAACTTTGTATAGTAGATTGTGAATAGCTTAAGCTATGTAAAATGCTAGTGCAATGCGATGTTGCGGGTTGAAGCTTGTATAAAATCCATACTAATATTATAAATGTGAAAGTAACTCTGTCTGTCTGTTTGTTACCTTTTCACGCTTATACCACTTAACAGATTGGGCTGAAAATTGGCATGGATAAAAGTTGTATCCTAGGGAACGACATAGGCTACTTTTATCCCGAAAAAATCGCGGGAGCGCAGCTACTACTCGTATTAAATAAGTTTTACCATGTGCCCCAATGATGCTGTGTGACATCATAGGCTTTAAAGGTCGGCCTAATAACTCCGTTTTCACCAGTTGGCCAATCATACTAACTTCATCATCATCATCTACATTCTGACTTCAACCACTGTCGGGTATAGGCCTCCCTAATAAATAAATAATAAATAATGCTGGACATTTCACACAGCATCATCTAGCCCCAAACTAAGCATGGCTTGTACTATGGGAACCAGATAACTGATACACTACTTATATACTTTTTGTATGTAAATACATACATATTATACATAGAAACACCCAGACCCGAGATAAATATTTGTAGATCATACAAACATTTATCCCGCGGCGGGGATCGAACCCGCAACCTTCTGCGTCCCAAGCGGGCTTTCACCCACTGCGCCACAGAACTCACAGTACTGCTAAGCTTGTGCCATCAGGGCAGGATCGTGGTGGATGGTATACCTTTTTGTGAAATGCACTAAGTACATTTATTTGACGATTGACGCCTCTAAAAATCAAAGCACACATAAATCAGCATTAATCCGAATGTCGATCTACGTCGGCTCTGATCCGATGATTGATCCGTACCAAGGTCAACGACACTTCGAAGATTCGAATATCGATTTTTGCGTTCCGGGTGAAATAAGGCTGTAAGGGCGTTTTGCGTTGCTCAAAGGGTATTAGGGTATTTCGGAAAGGTTTAGCGGACCGGAAGACGTATTTTGTCTTGTAAATATTTTGAATAAGTTTTCAAGTTAAACTATTTTAGTTTAACTTGAAAACTTAGTTTGAATTAGTAGGTACCTTGCTGAACCTTATTATGCAATTAAGTTATATTAATAGAAATTATGTACATATATATATATATATTATTCTCTATCCTATCCATCCAAAGGTTACCTGGAAGAAATCGCTTTCAGCGATAAGGTCGCCCATTGTTGCACATTAATTAAGAACTGTTTTTGTTACTATTCTGTTTCTTTCTTTTTGGTGTACAATAAAGTAATATTCTATTCTATTCTATTCTATAATTATTGTTATTATTTGGAATATGTAAAAATATCACTGTCTTCATTTATACAGTAAAAATATTTTTTTCTATCAAAAATCTAAAATTAAAGTCGAATATTTTAATAAATACGTAAGAAAAACTAAAACATAATTAAAATAAACAGATTTCCCTACTTACTTTTCTAAATAAACAACACTATTATTTACTAAACTATATTGGATTTAACTTCCTATAGCTTTCTACTACGTAGTAACTCGTTTGTCGCACAAACTTGCTAAATTGATTGATATCAAAATAATATTCGTCCAAATTCACGGAAAAAGGGACGTAGCATTCTAATGACAAGTGTAGCGTTTTTGTAGCATTTGCGTAGAGCCCGTGCTACGCCGTACCAAGCTCTTTGACAAAGCTTACTCATGCTATTTTCAATCATATACGCGTAGCTGCAAAGTATATTTTTGTCTTTACGGTCGATAGCGTGCCGGTCTTTATATAGGACGTCCCTGAATTGTACAGATTGCGTTCAAAGGTAAATTGTGTTTACAGAAATTCTTTACAATTACCTTAATTCCTATAGAGGACCATAAATTGGGTTATTACGATGACGAACAATAATTATACGATCAAGTTAGTCAAATTGAATTTACTCCTGTTCCTTCGACTCAATACCGTGCAGTTGTTCAGTATAGCGCCTACTTAAAAACCTGGTATAAAGTTATTCCTGAGTGTAAACTCAAAATGTATGGTTATTCTTGGTTTATTCCGAGAAATAGCTTTATGTCACGTTTTATGGTAAGACTATGACTACAAGTAATTATAACTTGTGAAGCCCAAGCTCTCTTTGAGTGCCCGACTGATCACGTACAACTGAAATTATAATCTACGTGGCCTTAATGTGTGGCACATTCAGAAAAAAAAGTAGCATTCCGGGAATGCCGACAGAAGACAAAACTTGAACGAGGTGTCGGTAACAGTTCTAAACTTAAAAAAAATGCAAACTATATTCATTCATTCGTCGTGTCAATGTGCTCATATAAACATATTAAATTTCTATCTATCTATCTATTCAGCCCGGTTGCACCCACTGCTAAGTATAGGCCTCTTCTCTATATCGCCACTCTTCTCGGTCCTGTGCAATAATAAATTAAATAATAATATAATAATAATATAATAATAATATTAAATTTGCTTGCTCCAAAATGAAGCAACCGCTATGGCCCTACCTGAAGCCGCAATAAGGTCTTCCTGGGTGCAGCTGGTTGGACACAAAGGGCAGGAAAGGAGATGCGACATATTTTGTTACCCCGGCAAACTATATTGCCTCTATAGGATACGCTTCAGCTGCATGCCGCATCGAAGGCCGATAAGCCACCGTCGCTTATGGCGTTGATCGTTCGTTTCGTTTCGTATGAGTCAGTGGCCAACTCTGTTGACGGAGTTTTTAGGCCCCCCTAAAGGCCTCCGTCATGGCTTAACGACTTAAATAGCCGGGACCGACAATTTAACGTGCCCTCCGAAGCACGGAAGCGCTCAGATGAAAATGCCACTGGCGGTCACCTATCCACTTCCAGACCGTTTAGAACGTTGCTTAACTTCGACGATCTATCAAGAACGACTAAGCAAGCACGACCACGAGCGCTTCATAATGTTGTGTTGTTGATACTTATCTTATACTAACTGTCCGTCGCGGAATTACCCGCGGTCCCTCGGGAAAACTTCACTTCCCAGGGATAAAATATAGCCTATGTTCATCAGGGATAATGTAGCATTCTAATGGTGAAAGAATTTTTCAAATCGGTTCCGTAATTTTGGAGCCTATTTAATTCAAACAAACAAACATACACACAAACAAACAAATCTTACCTCTTTATAATATTAGTACAGAGTATAGACTAGCTGTCCGTCGCGGAGTTACCCGCGATCCCTCGGGAAAACTTCTCTTTCCCGGGATAAAATATAGCCTATGTTCATCAGGGATAATGTAGGATTCTAATGGTGAAAGAATCTTTCAAATCGGTTCAGTAATTTTGAAGCCTATTTAATTCAAACAAACTAACATACAAACAAACAAATCTTTCCTCTTTACCTATAATATTAGTGTAGGCACAGAGGCGTCGTTAATGGTGTCGCGAGTTCAATGGTTTTTTCCCATCTCAAAAATGCCCAACGCAGCTAAAGAATTTTCACTTCAAAAACTATTTTTACGGCTGATTTGAGGAACAAAATTGTATGATCATAATGAGGCCCATGACAACACGTTTATGCTAAATCACACTGCTTCATATTTCCCTATAAGGTCATTCAAACCATAGGCTAGTGTAGTCATAGGATTGAAAGTGGATCCTCACAGTTATATCACCTTCTATCTATCTATCTATTCAGCCCGGTTGCACCCACTGCTGAGTATAGGCCTCCTCTCTATATCGCCACTCTTCTCGGTCCTGTGCAGTCCTTTCCCACGCTTTCCCAGCTACATTAACGATGTCATCCGACCATCGGGCGGGTGGTCTGCCTCGTGGTCTTTGTGCATCTCTGGGCCACCATTTCGTAATTGCTGTAGTCCATTTTCCGTCTTTCCGTCTAGCCAGGTGTCCTGCCCATCTCCACTTAAGACTAGCGAAAATCACCTTGCTTAGTTCTAACTTATCTTTTATTGAATCTATTTGGACATGCCTCTGATAACCCTTAGATACATAAGGGATCCACAAAAAGAATTACACAAAAGATCTGAGAGAATGTCTTCCGCGTCTGCCGCAGCCTTTGTTTTGCTTGGCTGCCCTTGGTTTTATGTTCGACTGTATGTGACATAGAATGTAATAAGTATGTATACAGGGTGTAAAAAGACAACTACCGAAAACTGAGGGGTTGCAATCAGACCCTGATTCTAAACATATTAAGCGAAAAATAAAACGCAAATAATATTTTGATAGTCATTTTATGTTATTTTCGGTTATTTACTACTAGTACAACATATTGAATTGATTCAGGCGTGACTTTGCGGAAGTCCATTGTAAGATATTAAAAATGGTAAGGAAATATATAGTAACAATCCGCTAATCTATTCTCAAACAAAGGTTTCTTAAAACTAGTACTCACCCTAAAGCCACCCGACCACCCACTAACCTCTGCCAAGCCTCCTACAACTTAGGCTCGGCAATCTGGAACCGTGAGCAGCACCGGGGCGCAAGCAAAAGAACACCTTCATTTGATTTCGACACGTGTTTCGCCCCTCCACGGGGCAACCTCAGGAATAAACTTGACTACTTCCGTGCAAACGCAGACTTTTCGTTCGGCGCTCGTAGCGACAAGACGTCTGCGTTTGCACGGAAGTAGTCAAGTTTATTCCTGAGGATGCCCCGTGGAGGGGCGAAACACGTGTCGAAATCAAATGAAGGTGTTCTTTTGCTTGCGCCCCGCTGCTGCTCACGGTTCCAGATTGCCGAGCCTAAGTTGTAGGAGGCTTGGCAGAGGTTAGTGGGTGGTTGGGTGGCTTTAGGGTGAGTACTAGTTTTAAGAAACCTTTGTTTGAGAATAGATTAGCGGATTGTTACTATATATTTCCTTACCATTTTTAATATCTTACTAGTACAACATAATAAGACCATACATACCTAATTATTTCATTTATAAAAGAAAAAAATAGTTAGAACTCAAAAGCCAGCAATCTACGTAAAACAACGCGCCAAGAACATACGCAAACAGCACTCTTCAAGCGCTGTTTTCTCCGGATATAATGATTTTTTCGGAAAATCCTTTTGGATTTGGTTGTGTGTTGGGATGCTGTACCTACCCCTTTCGGCTTTTTTAGGTCTGTGTTGTGTGATAAATAAAATACCAGGTTAAAAATACACTTTTATTAGTCATGCACTACAGTATGATCAGCTAACGTGAGTATCATTGTGCTATGTTCTTTGGTAGCTAGTCTTTTGGAAAAGGTAATTTGGCTTGCCTTACCTAAATAACTAAATCAAATGATTTTTTATTTATAATAAAGAATTAGGTACACATAGTAAAACAACATTGTTATGTCTACTCAGAAAGCAGCCAATGGATTTTTGAAGAAATTACTTCTTAGCGACAAGGTCACCTGATTTACATTGTTATAGTAGTTCTGTTTCACGAAGGTGGTTTCTTTTTGTGTGTGTAGATTTTCTTCTGTAAGCGGTACTGAGCGCTCATTGGTCCATGGGTCGTTCCCGAGCTTACGCACACAGAAACAACGTGTATATGCAGCTACACACACAATTAAAACCAACCCGCCTTTGTGAAAGTACTCAGTTTAGAATTTCATTAATTTCTCGTAATTGTTGTTTGGAGTGTACAATACATAATTTTCATTCATTTAAACCTGGATCCAGGGATTCGCAAGTTATTTATAGGTTTAAATTGTCTGAATAAGTTTCTTAGCATTGTTTTACAATTGTTTGAACTTGAAGGGAGTCTTAGACCAAGGTTTGAGACATCTGAAAGGTGTCTTCAAAGACGTCTATTACATAAAATTTACAAAAACAAGGTAAGCCCTAGTTAAGTCAGGTCCACAGCGCCGTGTTTTAGAGTTTTCTAACATGTTAGCATCGTTTTCCACCAATGGCACGCGCCTATTTGGCTTTAACATGATAAAAACACGAAAACACACAGCGCTGTGGACCCGGCTTAAAACAGTTCGATTCTTCTTTTTGTCGGGTTACTACGGTATGGTAAAATAATTTCAACAACGCCTCAAAGAGCTCTGCTTTGGACACATCGAACTTTTTATGTTATGCTTTACTGTTGAGGAGGGACTTTTCACACAGCATCATCTAGCCCCAAACTAAGCAAAGCTTGTACTATGGGAACCAGATAACTGATATACTACTTATATACTTTTTTTGTAAATACATACTTATTATACATAGAAACACCCAGATAAATATTTGCAAATCATACAAACATTTGTCCCGCGGCGGGGATCGAACCCGCAACCTTTTGCGTCACAAGCGGGCTTTCACCCACTGCGCCACAGAGGTCGTCAAAAGTTTTTCTAGTATAGACGGCAATTTACTTTATAAGGCTGCGCCCACGGCGATTTTTTGTAGCGATGATGTATATTCGCATCGATACAGTCGCGATTCTCTCTAATTTATTTATTTATTTATTTATTTACTTTAATTAACACGGTATATACACCCAATTACATTAATTAAAGAAGAAATTACATAAAAATAATAATGATTAAAAATATAACATGGTCAGAATGAATTATGAGTCAAAATAGTATTAAGTAAAAATAAAAACATACACAATTTACAATAATAATTAGCATTAAGAAAGACGCTCACAAAAATACAAACATTCAGTTAATATTTTTGACCAGCTATCACTGAACAGGTCACAGTCAGGGTTGGAGTCGAGAAGAGTCGAGAAGAGTCGAGAAGAGAATGTGTGTGTGTCAGCATCGCTGAGGTAACAAAAGGTCGTGGGTGCACTTATCGTCACTAGAGCACAGAAGACATCATGTCTAAGAAATTGACGTGACGTGAAAAGTGTGTGACCCCAAATCCTTAAAACATAATGGGCCCTTTATACATATTCGCTGATGATAGACGAATGCCGACGGTCACGAACGTGTAGACTGCCTCATCGCCTGTATTCACCTGTCATCTTTTATGCAAATTATAGTTCAGCAAATCGTTCGGCGAATGTGTAAAGTAGCCGTAAGATGATATAAGTATAAGATTATTAATAAGATAAGGCAAGCCAAACTAACGCTTATATTACTGTAGATAAAAAACAATTGTACTGCTACGTTTTTTCCCTCTCTAGACACAATTTCCTAAATAACGGCGAACGTTTTATGATTACTGTTTTATGTAAAATAAAGTGAAAAAAACTAAAACATTTTTGTCTTAAATAAATTTAATCTTATTAAAAATAAGCATTGAATGAATGAATGAAAATACTTTATTGCACAATGCACACCTTATAACTACAAAATACAGTAGAAAAGAGAACAATAATACAATGCACAATGGGCGGCCTTATCGCTGAGAAGCGATCTCCAGGCAACCTTTGGATGGAGAGGAATGTAAATGCATGGAAGATTGAACGGGTGCAAAAAATTAAAGAGAGTTAAGATAAGCATTGTATAAGTAATGAAAAAATAGCATTTTTTACCAGTTACATCAATAGAACAGTTTGTTGTTTGCAACGATCAATTTGTCCTTGGCATGTAATGCAAAACCTTACGTGCCAATATTATTCACTACAGTACATCTGCTTTATAGCGTTCGCCGTTATGTAAGAAATAGGCTTGTTGTTCAAAGAGCGTTGGTTATAACAAAGTAAATACAATTTACTAAAAGGTGTTCGCTTATACAAACTAAACTTACTGTGAGAAAATTACACATTAATTTATTGCTATCATTTACAATTCAACACATACTTCTTACAAAAAGATTATTTACATTTATATATTACCTTATGAATCCCTATTCGTGCGTTTTAAGGTTTTATTCCATGGCTCACTTATTAAAAAACAAAAATGCCCACAGACGCAGGTGGAGTTTGCCGATTCGATTTCTATTTTTAACATGGCTAGGAGGCAGTTTAAGTAGTAAGTTTTACGGGAAATCCATCAGGAATAAAATTCATATGGGACCATCGCGGGAGTATGGGAATTCTTTATATTTTTTATGAGTATAGTGTCTATGTTCTTTTTGAAAAATCGCGTGACATGATACAAAAAGAACACCGACGAATTGAGAACCATATTTTTTTTGTAATTTTTATAGGTGAGGATCGTGTGATCGTCGCGTGTTCGAATCCCGTCGGAATCGAAAATTTTGATAAGACTTTTCATTTCTTAATGTAATTGAGAACATCCTCTTTTTTTTGAAGTCGGTTAAAATTTTTGAAGTAGGTATACATGTACGTAAGTATACATGTATGTACATACATGTACGTAGAAGAATTGAGGAGAAAAGGGTTTTGATGACCACCATTCAAAATCGAAGAGGAAAAATGATTGGACATCTTATACGACATGACAGCTTTATTAAGAACATCATAGAAGGAAAAGTGGAAGGAAGACGAGGAAGAGGCAGGCCTAGAATCAGTTTCATGAGTCAGATAAAGGAGAAGATCGCTGTCATGTCGTATAAAGAAGTAAAGGAATCCGCATTGGAAAGGGAGAGGTGGAGGAAGTTGCATCATTGCACCGACAAGAGCTGAGCTCTTAAGTTTAATGATGATACATGTACCTACGTAAAAAAGTCAAACAACGAGCAAACGAGAATTATTTTAAATGCTGGTTCTATGTTCTTTGTTTGTTTAAAAAGTACTTTTATGTATTTTTCATAAGTTGCCACATTTTGAGAGAATACGATCCCTTGAAGCCCCAGCAACACACTTCCAAGTTTCTCAGAAATTGCTTTTGTTATTTTCATTTTCCGTAATATTATCAAATGTCTATCATTATTTATTTATTAAATTTTGTCTGTTTGTTACCTTTGAACAACTTATGCTTGACACGAATCTTGTTTGCATCGCAGTAAAGGACATTTTTGTAAAAATAATAAATTATTATTTTATATAATAATAAATTATTATTTTATTTATTTAGTTCCCATAGTTATAAACTCTGTTTTTGAGGCTAAAATATGACGCTGTGTGGCTTCATTTAGTTTCATTTAATTTATCTGTGCAGCTGGGAAAAAGCTTTAAGAGTGTGCCATACGCAGCCATTTTGAAAGCGGGACAGCGAGTGTGATTTGTTCGGTCTGCGAGAAGTACAAAGCGATAGATACGCAACGTCATTTACAGCGCCAAAACACTTTTTATCTAATTACAAGTTAACTAATCAACCAATCGAAAAATAAAAAGACAAAACTTAAGAAATACTTGTAGGTTTCTTGACAAAACAAAAACCTACCAAAAAAAGTTTGCTATTCCTGAGATAAATAGCAAAATTTGTGCAAAGCATGTCTTTTTCAAAAAATATGTTATCTAGAAAACTTTTACCGTAATCTAAGATAAAATTTCAAAGTTTCATCTTATACCTATTAAGGTTGTAGCTTTTAAAGATTTTGAGATAAATAACTACAAAATTGATAAAATTGCTCCCGCACACCCTTAAAACCTTTAACCACAAAAAAGCACAACCCTATATCACACAAAAAAATCAAACTGCCATATCTTTTTATATAAAATGAAAAGTTAGCTATTGCCATAAAAATAAAATGAAATCCATCCGAGCGAGCGTTCATCAAACGTCAGTTAATTGTGAGCTGCGGTTATTAGAGCTGGCCGCTAGCCAGAGAGTAA
This sequence comes from Epirrhoe alternata, assembly GCA_963565295.1. Lineage (NCBI taxonomy): Eukaryota > Metazoa > Arthropoda > Insecta > Lepidoptera > Geometridae > Epirrhoe > Epirrhoe alternata. The sequence goes on from OY751384.1 coordinate 822,565, forward strand.
ATAATTATCTGCAGAGAGGGTAGTACCACAAAGATTGTGCGGTTCGGCAAACTTCATGAAAACAGAATTCGACTGAGGATCGCACAGTCCAGTCGAGCCGAACGCGCCAAATTGTCAACTCAATAGAGAAAATGCTGTTGACGTCAGAAGCGAGACCCATTTTCTGACGTCATCAGCATTTTTTGTATAGAAAAATGACTGCGGCGCGGATGTGTGTGCAATCAGGTTTAAGGGCGCGTACTACCTCAAAACTGCTTCGACGATGGATCATTTCTATGAAAGTATTGAACCAATATTATTGAAAAAAATATATATTATAGTTGAGGATATAAACTGTTGCTCCATTGTAGTGAAAACACGATTACTAAATATTTTCTCGATAGAAAATAATCTCAAACTTCCCTCTGAATTTTACTTAAAAACAAAATTACTCAATAAATACTTTAGCTAGACTAGTAAAACTTTGTGTATAAACTCAATTTAGTACACTGCATTGAGTGGTCGTTTTGAATTTTTAATTAGTTTTAATTTTTCGTTGTTCTAAACTAATATCCGAAATATTGCGCTGTCCCAACGAGCGACCCGCGTCAGCCATACAAATTCACTCTCGCTCCGGCATTCAAACGAGAAGCCTGTGTCGCTTGCTGTCACGGATACCTACCTAGATACGCAGACCTAAGAAATTAAAATTAAATAAGTGTGGTGAAATGGGAAATTTTCGGAACAGATTATAGAGAAAAAATTATAGAAAAATGGCTAAACAGATGAATAAAACATTAAAGTAAGTACCTGCTTATATACCTACTATAATAGATACCCTACTACCTAGTATTCTGAGGCAGTAGGTAAACTAGGTAAGGACTTAGTTATAATGTATAATTATATAAAAAAAAAAACATGCATTGTTCATAAATTCATTGTTCCCCGAGATTTTCAATTTGACAAACTAGGTACCTACCTTTGTACGTTAGTAGGTAGGGTAATGGGTAGGTAAGTAATGTACCTACCTAGGTACCTAGACCTTGTCACGTACCTAAACATTATTGTATCCTACTGTATCCTACCTATCTACAATACATTTTCTTTTTCAGAAATAGAAAAATATTACTCGATTACTCGATCGATGCTGACTGCTATAAAAATGTATCTGATGAAGACTCGTGCCTGTGAGTACCTATATACCTATCGACTTACCTTTCACCATAATATATAAGTAAGTATCTACAGAAATCTGACTGCCCGAGCGACTCAAAGCCACAAGGAGCAATTTAGCTCGCACAAGCGCTTTTTGTCTTACGCTTGATTTACCTAAAGGTACACCTACCCTCGGTTTCATAAAAAAGTTAGAGAATACATTATGACTAGATCAATGGTCTAGATTATGACTTGCTAATCTTGACAGGAACTTTTTAGATTGCCTATATGTATAAGAACTTTATTCTTATTTGACAGTTATAGCGCCAATAGAGTACAGTGCCACAAACTTATCTGAACCAGTGAGGGAGGCGCTGTTATCGCATTTGGTGTTGGCAGAAAAATAAATTTTACAGTAAAATTAATTTTTTTTGGTTCCTCTTGTGGCCACCGGTCCAGATAAGTTTGTGGCACTGTATGCAGGATCATCGCAGGACCGTTCATAATACAATCGTGCAATATACCTTATTGACGACCTCTGTGGCGCAGTGGGTGATCGCCCGCTTGGGACGCAGAAGGTTGCGGGTTCGATCCCCGCGGCGGGATAAATGTTTGTATCACTGATCTGCAAATATTTATCTCGGGTCTGGGTGTTACTATGTATAATATGTATGTATTTACAAACAAAAAGTATATAAGTAGTATATCAGTTATCTGGTTCCCATAGTACAAGCTTTGCATAGTTTGGGGCTAGATGATGATGTGCTGTGTGAAATGCATTATTTATTTATTTATGACGTTCAATATTTTTATTCTCTCATTTCGCTTTCATTGACGTTACAAATATGTTGAATTGTGAGTTTTGTTCATGGAAAATTATTTTACAAAATATATATTTATTAGGGTTGTCGTCCCAATAAGTTACCACTTAGGTACATTTTATTTTATTGGTATGAATGAACGAGAAATAATTACCTATTTTTTACTCGACTGCGTCAGAAGGAGGGTTTATATGGGATTTTCGAGCGTATATGTATTTGTATGTATGTCCATTTATTTGGCACGCCCTACAGCTTACACGACTGGACGGTTTTTGACATAAATAAGGTGTCATAATTATTATTTTTAAACCGGAGTATTTAATTTTGAAAATGGCACCCTCTAATGAAAAAAAGGGGGGTTCTTACCATAGTCATCGGAGCGTCGATGACTCCACTATTCAATATTTTTATGTAAGTTAGTCTGTAAGGTATCTATAAATATGGGCCAATGCCATTTTATCAATGTATAATTTGTTATGTGTTGCCTGATAGAAATAGTTTTTTTTTATAGCATTAAGGGTATTAAATGAAAGTTAGTGAAAATACCATTTCAAAATATAAGTATCATATCATTTGCCGTCGGGTTTTTTGATTTTTTAATTGTAATACCTACTTGTTTACAGAATACCAACGGATCACAATGAAAACAACCCTGATTTTACGACGTTACAAACTGAATTGTGAGTGTATTCTTTTATCTAAATTATTTTTACTAAGAGTAAAAAAAAAAAAACAGGGTCACGACTGTATCCCCAAGGCGCGGTAGACATTCTCTCAGATCTTTATATTCCAGATCCTTTGAAGATGTCTAAGGGGGTAGTCAGAGGCATGTACAAATACTAAGAGTATATTATATTTTATTATGGTAGGTAGTCATCCCAGCAAGATTCCATCACGTCATGTTGAGTGTATAATGGACCAATCTGTATTGAAGCATAATTTGTTAGAAGTAATAGTTTCTCGAGAACATCTATTATTATTTTTACATTGATTTCCATTAAATTTATTATTTTTAATTATAATGATAAAATAATAATGATAATTTGTTTAGAATGCCAATACCAACTGATCACATGGATGCCAGTAGTTTCAAAAATACTAACGAACCCGAGCTCACGACATTACAAACTGCTGAATTGTGAGTTTATATATACATATATCTTATATTAAATAATTATAAAACTTTTGTTCTTCTAAAAAATATAAAATTTGGAGGGTACTTATATTATGATGTAGCTGTGCACTAAGAAAGGAATTTTAGAATTTCTACCCCCATAGGGAGTTAATTTATTGCACTGACTCGATATTTTATTTCTAATTGTTTTTCAGACATCCCGAAGAATCATCGATTTGGATCATTTTTTTAAATCACTACAAAAAATATGTAGTCACAACAAAGCGTTTGGTTGGATGTACATTGAGTAATGTGCACATCATTGGAGAAAAAAGAAAAGGACTACTTTCCAAATATACGTTGAAATGTAACATGTGTTCCCATACAACTTTACCTCCCGCCGGCCATTTTGTTTTTTAGGAGGGAGAAATGATTTACTTTCTTTTAAGAGTGTAAGACGAAAAAATGTATGGTTTTCGAGAACCGGGTGTGAAAAATATTTTGTACTTGTTTAAGATAAGAGTAATCATAATAATAGTTTGATAATCTGTAGGATTAGTTATTATTTACTTAGTACTAGCAAGAGAGACCTATAATTGGCTGTATTTTACCATACTAATTAAGTTTAACTATTGTAATTCTTTGTAGCTGTTGGTCTTTTCAATAAATAAAAAAAAAAAATTAATTTTGTATTGATTCAGAACCCAAATCAAACCTAGATTTGAATAAAGCTGAGAATTATATCTACTGGCATTGGTTTTACACAATTCAAAGAGTTAAGCACATCATTGTCCGTCATTCACCAATAAACATTATCAGAAAGTTCAAAACCAAAAAGATATACGATGGTTGGCAAAGCTCAGCTGTTAGTGTGATGGAGGCGGCTGGACTGCGGGAACGTGATGCTGCAATTGCGGCAGGGAGTGTGGATAGAAACGGCATTGCTTGCATAGGTATCATTGCCGATAGTGTTTGGAGCAAACGCTCCTACAACACAAACTTTTCTGCCCTGTCTGGAGCCGCAGCTATCATCGGGAAAAGATTTGGTGAAGTAGTACATAGGAATTAAGAATAAATATTGTTGCATTTTATAATGTCATGCCAATCTCACCTAAAGGACATATTATTATACACTACCGACATTGATGTATGGAAGTGAAAGTTGGGTGTGGCAGAAAAAACATCAGAGTAGAGTGAATGCTGTTGAAATGAGAGCGTTGCGTAGTTTGTGTGGGGTAACGTTGAAGGATAGAGTGAGAAATAATAATAAGGGAACAGTGTGGAGTGTGGAGAAAGAAGATGTAGTGTTGAGGATCGAAAAAGGTATGTTAATATGGTTTGGGCATGTAGAGAGGATAGATGACAGTCGTTTGACAAAGCAAGTGTATGAGGCGAGTGTGTATGGGACAGCTGGAAGGGGAAGACCTAGGCGAACCTTCTTGGATCAAATTGGCGACATTTTGGAGAAGGGCCAGGTCAAAAGTACCCTAAACCGACGAGCATGTATGAAGAATGTAATGAGAGTGAATGAGGCGAAAGTTGTGTGTCAGGATCGTAGCGACTGGAGATCCGTGGTCTCTGTCTACCCCTTTGGGAAAGAGGCGTGACTTTATGTATGTATGTATTATACACTGCTTTGTCTCATTGGCTATTATGCTATAAATAAATAGGTACTTATTACTATTTTTATTCTGTATTTATGATAAGGGTAAAGCAATAAAACAATTTTTATGCATCGGAACTTTTCTACAACATGTTTTCATTTTATTTCCATACCTAGGAAATGTGCAACAACTTGCGCATTTACCCTATTGTGCGGCGCTTTGATGAATTTCTGCAATCGTTCTATTTATATCCAATGTAGGGTACCAATGTAGGGTCAAAGACCTAGGTTCATAAATACGTTTTTTTTTAATTATCTTCGGTTCGTAGGGTTGTCATCAAAAATTTTGCTTGTATGGCTTTGCGTAGAGCATCGAGCAAGACAAAACAGTTTAGTAGGTATCTATATGTATGATTTTTTTTATGTACCTACTTACCTATTTTCATCGATATTTTCGTCAATGGTTGACCGATTTGAAAAATTATTTTTATGTTTGAAAATGTATAGGTAGGTTATGGAATTTTATTCTTGAGGTAGGCTATTGATAGTTTTCCCGTAGAGCTAAAAAAAACCTCGTCCTCACTTGACGCCCTGAGTTACGCCGTGCATACCTAGACCTACCTAAGTCAAAAATTGTCTGTTTTCTTTTCAGTAAAAAAACACGTTATTTGTTTACAATCTACAATTTGTCACATACCTAATAATGATGATGACTGTACTAGATGCAGGTAGGTACCTACAATACGTCACTTTGTCAGAACATATTATATAAACTACCTACCTATGTAGCGCGAGCATAGATGGCGCGCGTGACCCGCGATGAACTGTGCGAGTGAGGTAGCTGCGACTGCACGGCGCGCTGGCCGCACGGCCCGGGCAGTGAGTGGGGATGAGATCGGAATTTGAGCTGGAATCCTATTAGGCCTTAAACGGAAACAATATGGCGTGAAAATGGAAGCCTGTCAGCAGTGGGTGGATGTGGACTGATTAGATAGATATACTCAGCCAACCCCAATCCAATCCTCCAAGACTCGAAGGTGACAACGTGCTTTGAATCATTGCGTTAGTTTCTATTTCAAAAGCTTAACCAAGATTGTCGAGGCGCCCAATATTCGTGGTACTACTGCACACTTGGCAAAACATTTTTGCCTTACACGTTAAGTCACGAAGCCAAGAATGACTACGCATAAGCAAGCTACCAAACAGGGTCACCACTGTATCCCCAAGGTGCGGTAGACATTCATTTATCTTTTATGTATTCCAGATCCTTTTAAAATGTCTTTGAAACATATTTTTTTGTGTTTTTAAAGCGATAAACCACACTTAAGTATTTCATTGAGAAATTAAACAATAAAAAGTCTAATCAAAATTTTCGATTCCGACGGGATTCGAACCCGCAACGATAAGGCGATCCTCCTAGGAGTGCCTACCGCTCGGCCACGGAACCATAATTGTCGCAATTGAAATCGCAAAGAAAAAAAAGCTCATATATATCGGTTATCATATTTGATACATGCCCACATCTCACAGAAGCTACAGTTTACCTACATTATTTTAGTTATTTCTTGCTGAATTCAATGTTTTCTTTTCTTTCAATTTTATTCTTACAAATGAATGTTTTGAGGCATTATGCGGATCCTTTGAACACCCAAAATAAATACGTTTTATTATTTTTGCTGTAACGTACACTGATAGGTCAAAGGTCTCGCGTTGCTCCACTTTGTAGGTAGTCTAAAGCTAACGAGTATTTTCTTTGGTTCATTCTAGTTCATATTAAATCTGGGGGTTTATTTCAAAAATGTTCAATCAGTCAGCCATTATTGTAAAACATGAGCTTCGTTGAGAATCTTACACATGTCATGTGACCAGAAGAGTGCTTGGTATGAATGTGGATGGACATACGAGTAGAGGTAGGCCGAAGAAGAGATAGATGGATTGTGTGAAAGATGATATGAGTAAGAAAGGAGTGAGTGCTGAGATGACGGCTGATAGAGGGAAATGGAAGAGGAACACATGTTGTGCTGACCCCACATAGAGTGGGAGAAGGGCAAGAAGATGATGATGAGCATGATGCAAGAGCAAATTACTTTAAATGTTATTGCCATTAATATGATTTTCCATTATTAAACCTTTACAGACCTAACGGATTTAAGTAGCCGTTAACTGTGAGTACCACAAGTTAGCTGTACAAATAATACACTCTACTTTCATTTCATGTTCTCTCACTTTCAAGGTGAAAATTTAAAATAAACCACAGTATTAAAACACTTGTGTCTTCAAGAGATATTATTGTTTAAAGAGCAGCCCTCAACACTACTTAGACACAACAGGTACTTAGACGACCCTAAAGTTAATATGTAACTAGCTGCTCTCCCGCGGTAACCCGCGGTCCCTCTGGTTTTTTTCGGGGTAAAAAGTAGCCTATGTCCTTCCCTGGGATACAACCTTTATCCATACTAATTTTCAGCCTAATCTGTTCAGTGGTTTGGGCGTGAAAAGGTAACAAACAGACAGACAGATAGTTACTTTCACATTTATAATATTAGTATGGATTCTCATGCTACATCAAACATAGTTAGTAGGTACTCTATTTATATAACAAATTGGTTTATACCCGTTACCTTAAAGCTAAGCCATGTTGAAATTGTAACAAATTGTGTTGGTATTCAGTTTAAAAGTTATAATGATAAAAAATAATTTGACTTTACACAGACACAAAATAAAGAAGCTTTTGTTGTTCTTACATACCAAAATAAACTATTAAATATGAAAGGTTAGTAAGCCGTGGAAGGAAACCTTAAAACGCATCTACGCTCATAAAAGGGAGGTACCCTGATATCGAATTTACATTACTGTTATCACTACCTTAAGCTGAACGCACACTAACACGGCCACATAATAAATACCTACAGGATACACGCGGCCAATAAAATTACAATTAGAATATTTTTGTTTAAAAAATATTTAGTCCATAGTTTATTCCATTTCGCACTCAGAGACAGTTACTAGATTTCAATTAGTAATCATCATCATCATCCTGGCTACATTAGTGTGCGTTTAGCTTACCTTACAATGCTGGCAACAAGAGCATTTACTTGTAACGAAATATTTGAAAACTGAATTGAAGATAGATACCTAGATAGATTCATTTATTTGAATCTCATCTATTCTCAAACTTTAAATTTCTTTTTGTATACGTTATACAAATTATAAAAGATGTCGACAATTAAGTATGACAATTATTGGATGGTTAGGGTGCTCGCACATTGCAGCCGAGCCGTACGCGGCGAACTGTCATTTCAATAGAGAAAATGCTGCTGACGTCAGAGGCGAGCCGCATTTTATGACGTCATCAGCATTTTTTGTATAGAAAAATGACTGCGGCGCGTCAGTGTGCGATCAGGTTTATTGTAACTTAAGAAATAAATAGTTCACGAACTACGTGTTTCAAGCTACGCGTTCTAGCCGAGTTGATGTAAAATGTAAACGATTTTGACGACTCGCGCCTGAAAGACGTAATCGCGTAGCTTGCAACGCAATGTCCGTACAAAGCTTTACAAATAAATGCTCAAATCTTTTAGCACCTTATAATAGTTTAGTATTTACATTTTACAAATGTTCTGCGAAACTTAATGTTTATAACAGTCTCTACGGTTCATTTAAAATATTGCAACTGTAGTGAAAGCTTAGTTCAATTTGCAAAGCTCTCTTTAAAATTACCTAGAAAAAGCTGATTCAATGTTGCAAAATATGCTAAACGACTCAGCCGTTTAAGATCTTTTTTTATGAAAGTTTATTGTTCAATGAATCTGCAGAGTTTCATATTTTCATTAACATTGTAATCTCGGTTTTAGAGATTTCATGCTGAAATTCAGTTTTAACTCTTCTTTATGAATATCGGCCGCAGGAGGCTTCATTAATTTTAATTAATGATATTCTGGGACGTTGTACGGCTTGTCTTTACGTTAATCGAGATGGAAATTCCCTGAATTTCACGTTTTGAAGTGGACTACAGTCCAAAATAATAGGCATGAACTCGTAACGACAGCTAGTAATTGTGCATATTAAAACAATAACAATAACAGTAAAAAACCTACTTAAACTTCTTTATAGCGTATGACAATCTATCTACACATTTTACCTATTTACAACAATTACAGAAATTAAGTCTTCACTATTTTCATTTATTTATAGTCTACAATTAACTGACTAGAAAAATTTGGTATGATATTTAAATATCTACCACTAGCCGATGAAGCATTCCAATAAAAATGTAAAAAACATATAAAATTGCAAAACAGGAGCTCAATCAGGACTGAAAGACATCGTTGGAAATTCAAATGCTCCACCGACCGGCGTAATTTATGTACATACAAAACTACTTCATACTCAGTCGCGTTATCACTTTGTTAGTGTCTAGATTACCCGTTTACGGGTTTTCGTGGCGTCTTCGTCAGATATCGTTTGCGTCGCCCACGTAGCCCTCGTCAGGGCTTTCGGAGCAGACGTCAGCCGCGCACTTAGCGTTCGACACTTGAGGGAGAGGCTTGAGGCCGGCCTCGGAGCCTTCTCCGGGAAGACGCGCGTCACCAGTTTGAGTGTCCACACACCGCGTTTCTACTTGGTAGCAGCGCGCGCCCTCCGCCGCCGCTGGCACCATCACAGCACACGTGCCCTTAGGGCTCACCCACGATGAACACGCTTCGGTGGCGCAACACTGAACCGTTTCACTTTTATAGCCCTCCGGAGGCGATGGAACAAACTCCTCATTGTAATAAACCGTCCCATTCCCTACAAACGCAATCGGCCTATTTCTCGGCACTGGGTAGCCCTCCAGAGTACGCCGCACATTCGTCGTCCCAAACATTTCGAAATTGGGGCAAGTAGGTGGCGGCGTATTGAATTCTGTATCCTTGGCGAATTTGCAAACCAATTTTTGTCCCTTCGGTCTGTTGTGCGGTAACGTTTGGTAGAACGGGCCCACTACGGAGTAGTTGGACATTATCGGCGGCCGGCATGGATGTTTTGGTAAGCCGTAATCGTAGGGATAGCCTTCGCTATCGAGAAAGCAGCCGGGGTTGAGATGGACATCGGCGGAATGTTGGTACATGTTGTTGGGGGGTCCGGTGGGGATGGTGACGCTGTGAGGCTGTTGGTCCTGCCACGTGACCTGACGCGGCATTGTGGCCGCGGTAAATGCGGTCTCCTCTTCGAATCGCTCACCGTTGGCGGTTTGATTGTACACAGACAAAACAGCGTTTTCGTTTTGCGTATTGTTCGCCACTGTTTCCGCATCGCTAATTAGGTCGGGGTTTCTGTCGACGAAGCCTTTCATGTTATTGCTCTGGTACATGTCGTTTGGATCGTATTCGCGGCCCGTTTGCACCGTGTAGTGGAGCGCGTGATGGGAATGCGCGTTCACAATCAGGCTGCCATTGTTTTTGGGAATATTTCCATTACTCCGGCTGGAAGGTAAAATTTGATTGCACAGAGCCACATCTTTACCGCTTTCCTTTTTCTTACGACTTCTCGAAGTGTCGGTCTTAAACTTGAGCAGAACTACAGCTATGATGGCTATCAATAGCACTATTATGAGGAATACGACGGTGACTATGACCACTAAGTGCCTCTGTGGGAAGGTAACGACTATTACTACAGGCTCTTCCTTGACTAAGATCCGAATGGTGTAGTTTGCGCGCGTCTTACCAGCTGGATTCTCGGCCAAGCACGTATACGTGCCGTTATCCTCCACCGCGATACTATATATGTAGAGCTCGCTCTTTTTATCTGTCACACCATTCTCGAGAAAATACACGTCGTGAGCCTGCTCTGGGGACATACTCGAGTAATTGTGAATTACTTGGCCCTGATACAGCCACGTGATTTGCGCTTCTGGCACGGCTTTTACCATACATTCTAAAGTCACGTTGCTCCCGACATTCGTTTCTAAAAACACAGTGCTAGGGGTGATATTTGGTAAGCACGCGAACTCGCCGTCGGCGACGCTGGCTATCGTTCGTCTCTTCAAACGCTCGGGGAGCGAACAAATCGGCTCGACGGCGTGCGGCATATTGAAATTCAACAACCAACTATGTAAATCTCTCAGATGGCAATCGCAGTTCCAATTATTATTTTGCAGATTTATCCCGCGCAGCGTATCTGGGAATAAATTCTCGCCTCGGATATTGGACAGTCTGTTCCCGTTCAGTCGCAGCCACTCTAAGTGGTTGAGGCCGGCGAACGCTTCCCGCTCCACACTTTCTATTTTGCAATCCGTCAACTCCAGTGTGTTCAAGTACGAGAGGTGTTGGAAACAGTGAGTTTTGATGCTCGTTATCGGGTTGTTGTTGAGCGAGAGCCTCATTAGCGAGGGGAAGAACACGAAATTGCTCGACGGTATTACAGTCAGATGATTATTCGACAGATCCAACTCGACGAGGTTGGCGAGGCCTTTGAACGCGTGATTATCGATTTTTTGCAATCTACATCGTTGTAGATATATTTTTTGTAGATCGAGCAGTCCAAGTTGGTGGAAAGTTTCCTTCTGTAGTTCTCTGAGATCATTGCCTGTGAAGTCGAGAACCTGTGTTTCGGAGTCGAGTTTGTTGGGGATTGTTTTGAGGTCTTTTTCTGAGCACTCGACGTATCGTTTGCCGTTCTTCCATTTGCAGATGCACTGCGAGGGGCAGGCAAGCACGGGCAGCAGCAAGCACGTCGTGCATAGCGCGACCAGCCGCGCGTCTAGATGCCGGCGCACTCTCATGATGCCTCAGGGCCCACACCACACCATTATCTGCAACAAACGAACAAACGTTAGTGGGTTAATAGGTCAGTGCTATCATTATGCTTGAGTTATCTGTTTGTCTCAAGTTCTGGGATAAGACGAAACGCGAAACTCAAACTGACTTTTCATTGTTAATTATCTTGTACTTCTCTCAAGTCTCTGTAAGCAGTTTTAAAAAGATAAGAAAATGTTCAAATGTTACGATTGAACGTATCTAAATATTAGTACTGTAATAAATGCTCTGTTCATCCTAAGTATCTGGTGTATTGGGGAAATAATATTTTTATAGACGCTTTAAGATTCAAGGTTGAATCTTATATAAGATTATATTGTGATTGGAGGGTAACCACAAATAGGTCAGCAGACAACTCTCTAAATTGTTACTTTGTTCATGATTTTCAAATTACGTGACTAAAATTTGAGCGTGTTTACTAAGTTTACTCTTCTTTCTGTGAGATGTGAACATTGTACAATCATAGAATACAGCTCATTAACATTTTTTTAACCTTATCCTTGATGTCTATAAATACTTACTAATTATTATCACTTTTTATATACATATAATATTAATTGAAAAGGACTATTATGGATTTCATGTGTTTTTCTGTGTGCTTTTAATCTGCGTACGGACTTCGCGTTCCAGTAAACGCGTAGCCGGGTACGCATATATAGGGTTATTTGTAAAACACCGGTAACCTCTCAACACTATATTACTATCATAAACAACAACTTTTGTTCTATGACGGAGTTCTTAGGCCGCCTTAGGCCTTCGTCATGCCTAACGACTTAAATAGGCGGGACCGACAATTTAACGTGCCCACGGAAGCGCTCAGATGAAAATGCCACTGGCGGTCACCCATCCACTTCCAGACCGTTTCGAACGTTGCTTAACTTCGACGATCTATCAAGAACGACTAAGCAAGCACGACCACGAGCGCTTCATTTATTTGACTATACTGGCATGATACATTTTCAAATTACTCATGGATTTCTGTCGTATTACTACTACAGTAGAACCAATATAGAACTGTACAAGGCTTGTGACTCTGCGAGTTTAACGGACTGCTAAATTAAAAGGCATCAGACAGTGACATGGGTGTGTTGGTTTTAATTTACAAAGTGCTCTAGATTTCTTCCCAAATCTTACATTATTTATGCCGTTACATTATTTATGTTATTCGGGTTCGCGCATATTTTGTAAAAGTCTTATCGGTTACGTTTTTGTTCGTGAAATCAAAAAATAAATAATGCTTGACTTTTCACACAGCATCATCTAGCCCTGAAGTAAGCAGAGCTTGTGTTATGGGTACTAAGATGACTGATACACTACTTATAAACTTTTTGTTTGTAAATACATACATATTATACATAAAAACACCCAGACCTGAGACAAATATTTGTAGATCATACAAACATTGGTCCCGCCGCGGAAATCGAAACCGCAACCTTTGCGTCGCAGACGGGCCTTGGCCTACTGCGCTACAGAGGTCGTCAAAAGGAAAGAATCGTGAATAATGCATTATTATAGTCGAATGAACTAAACGTTCGAGACGGTTTCTGAGAAAAATGTCTGCGTTAAGCCTTAGGAACGTTTAGGTACGCAAAAATATCGTTTCTTTGCGCAGTAATAAAGGGTGGGGGAGGGTATTTGTGAGATTTGTTTTATCACGAGGGGGAAGTTTTGAGTCAGCCTTACAAGCGTGAGAAGCCCTTTGATTGGCGTTTAGATTTTACGCATTTAATTAGATCAATTAGCTAGAACTCTGGGTCTCAAATGTGGCGGGAGAAAATGTAATGGCCTATTTTAAATGCCTTAAAACTCGAATAGATTTAAGGGACGTCAAAGCTGTTATAAATTGACAACGCCAATGAATGTAAAACAAAGTCATAAGTGCATCTCAGAAACATGTTTCTCTGATCAGAAAAGCAAATCAGCATACATCATCATCATCAGCCTATAGCAGTCCACTGCTGGACATAGGCCTCCCCTAATGAGCGCCATTACGCCCTGTCCTCAGCTTGACGCATCCAGCTTCTGCCAGCAGCCTTTCGCAGATCGTCACTCCACCTGGCCGGAGGGCGTCCTACACTACGTTTGCCGAGTCGCGGTCTCCACTCAAGAACTCGTTTACCCCAGCAGTTATCGGTTCTTCGGTAGATCATACATACATACATAAAGTCACGCCTCTTTCCCAAAGGGGTAGGCAGAGACCACGGATCTCCAGTCGCTACGATCCTGACACACAACTTTCGCCTCATTCACTCTCATTACATTCTTCATACATGCTCGTCGGTTTAGGGTACTTTTGACCTGGCCCTTCTCCAAAATGTCGCCAATTTGATCCAAGAAGGTTCGCCTAGGTCTTCCCCTTCCAGCTGTCCCATGCACACTCGCCTCATACACTTGCTTATACACTTGCTTATACACTCATACACTTCGGTAGATCAGCATACGCCAAACTTTAGTTTGCTATCAAAATAATTTACACATTTCACAGGATATTTGAAAATAGTTTAGGAATAATGGAAAATCAATGGTATTTATTCTGTCATTCAACGTGACACTGATGCTTCTGTGATCGGAACAATATCGTGAATTCGTGTGTCACTTCGAAGTCATCATTCGGAATCAATCGATCAGAATTATTTCCGCCATTTCAGAGGTAAGCTCTGTTAACATTTTGTTTTGTATTTGGGCTTCATTAGTTAAAATAATAACGAAATTGCATAATTAATAATTTTAATAAATGGTAATAATTCGCTTTATTACAGGTTTTATTTTAAATAATGAAGCATTCACTTATCACGGCTGTTGGTCATTAAAAATAAGTAGAAGTGAAGAAGCTTTTTAGTTTTACGAAAAATACTCTCTTTTTTCGTCTCGTTCGTTCTCGTTCTTATGAAAAGAGCTAAGTACCATTTTTTCGAAAATAAACTGTCGTGACCTAAGTTCTTAAGACCTAAGACAAGATCGTGTGAACTCAGCTACATTGCTTACTTTATAACAGATAATCGTAATAATTAATAACTGTCTTTAAAAATAGTTATGTCGTCCCACTGCTGGGCAAAGGTCTCTCCCAAACTCTTCCAACGGTCTATATCCGCCGCCACGTTCCACCAAAATCTCGAAGGCCTCGATGTCATCTCGCTAACGTTTCCGAATTCTCAAAGTTACACCAATTGAATTGTATTTTTTACAAGAGCAACAGAATCGTTAAGCAGCTTATTAGGAGACGACAACAGATATTCTATGAAGAGCTAATTCAAAATTTCATCAGCCTATAATAGTCCAGTGCTGGACATAGGACTCCCCTAATGAGCGCCATTGCGCCCTGTCCTCAGCTCGGCGCATCCAGCTTCTACCAGCAATCTTTCGCAGATCGTCACTCTTTCGCCGGTGAAGCGCTCGTGGTCGTGCTTGCTAAGTCGTTCTTGATAGATCGTCGAAGTTAAGCAACGTTCGAAACGGTCTGTAAGTGGATGGGTGACCGCCAGTGGCATTTTCATCTGACCGCTTCCGTGCTTCGGAGGGCACGTTAAATTGTCGGTCCCGGCTATTTAAGTCGTTAAGCCATGACGGAGGCCTTAAGGCGGCCTAAAAATTCCGTCACCAGAGTTGGCTACTGACTCATACGAACTCACTTACTTTTTAGCCGGTGGAATCAACAATTTTTCCACGAGTAAGCTTTTGTTGCAACTCATACTTGCCACTAATAACACAGTAAAGGAAATATACTGTGAACAAAAACATTACAATAAAAAAAGTGAGTGAAACGGTTAAAACTGTTTCCCCATTTCGATAAAACACCGTCGCATGTTTTCAATAACAATGACCTGGAGTAATGCTTGCGAATAAGGGTACGTAAACACGAGCGATTAAAGTTGCTTTGTAAATTGTGGGCAACAAAGGATAAACTTTTTAAACTTTCGTGATTTGGTGACATAATTATTATTTTAAACCGGGTATTTATCACGTATCTATTGTTATTCATCCGTGACCACGGACGCTGCAATGCGTCCGAAACGACGGAAAAAAAGAAAAATAACAATAGGTACGTGATAAATACCCGGTTAAAATAACAAAGGATTCACCTATTTTTAAGACGCCTAGCAGACTACAGACTTTCTATCGGCCGATAGTTAAGAGGGAATATACTTCTCCATACTCATTACGAGCCGAAGTATGTTCCGTTTCAACTATCGGCCGATAGAAAGTCTGCAGTCTGCGAGAAGGCTAAAGTAACACAAAAAAAAGGAATTCAAACCATAAATTAATGACAGATGTGATTATATTTCATGGTTATTTAAAAAAAAACCAGTAGCACTCCGGGAGTGCCAGAAGAAGTGAAAACTTTTATGTTTAAACAATTATGTGTGTATTTTTTAAATCGCCGGGAAATAATCATCACCGTGCGCGTGGCGGCATTCGCCGTGATAAAGGTTCTTTACCGTGTTTGGTTACGGCGTTCATAACTAGATGGCGCTGACGGTGGTGTCGGTAACACTGTCAGTCTGAGTTCAATTCAAAAATTCAGACCATAAAGTAATGACAGATGGGATTATTTTACCGTGTTTGGTTACGGCGTTCATAACGAGATGGCGCTGACGGTGGTGTCGGTAGCACTGGCAGTCTGAGTTCAATTCAACAATTCAGACCATAAAATAATGACAGATGTGATTATTTTCATTGCTTTATCAAGAAAAAATAAATATAGGTAAGTAAATTTTGTGAAATATAAGGTATGGTATATTCAACAAATAATTGCTCGAAATTGCTCGTACATAAACACCTTCATAGTTTCGTTGCGTGCGCAGTTCCTATTTATCGTTCTGTTTTGTGCGCGATTGTAATCCAATTTTATGGCGTGTAGCTCTTGGGGTGGCGAATGAGGTTTTTTGTTGGAATTTATCAAACGATTTGTCGTTTGTCATCAAAACTGCTTGGATGAATGACAAACAATTTAATTGTACAGCTAGGAACACAAGTTTTTTTTTAAACTTACTAGTACTCGCCTGTGGCATTTTCATCTGAGCGCTTCCGTGCTTCGGAGGGCACGTTAAATTGTCGGTCCCGGCTATTTAAGTCGTTAAGCCATGACGGAGGCCTTAAGGCGGCCTAAAAACTCCGTCACCAGAGTTGGCCACTGATTCATACGAACTTACTTACTTTAGTACTCACAAAGCCTTGCTATGTCTTTGCTCGCATTAATACTTATATCTATTTGAAATAATGTATCTTAGAAATAGTAAAACTGTTGTTTGTATGTGCGTAGAGAAGCGCTGAGTCCAGCCCATTTACCAAACATTTTTATCTCTGTTTTTGTTGGTTTTTGTATGTGCTCTTCTTTTTCTTCTTTTTTATTTAGTGGCAACCTACACAACTAGGTGTAGTTCTGCCAATGTCAAGTTTTAAATATTGATTTATAGTCATGTCAGTCAGTCAAGTCATGTCGATGGTTTGAACAAAACATGGCGGCTTGTTTTCTTCAAACCTAACGGAAATTTTTCGTCAAATGAGAAATCTGCTTCAATACTCCCCCATTCCATTTTCCAGATCTCCTGTTTCAAAACCAAGGCTTCATTAGTAAAATGCCACCGAAATTACATAATAAAACTTAGTAAAACACAAGAAAAAGAAAATAAAATAGCAGAGCAGTGCTTCTTCCTAAATGGCCTAAAACAACCATGTATGTGCTCTCTTTATTTTGTTTGGCAATAAATGAATTTGTATTTGACTATGTCACTGTAACTTTTAAGCTTATTTCTTCTTGTGTCAAAATAAATATTATCTTATCTTAACCCACTCATATAATGAAGCTGAAAGTTTGTGAGTTTGTTTAGATGTTTGGATATTTGTATGTTTGTGTTTCAATCACGCCTAAACCTTGGATTTTTTGGATTAAACTTGAAATAGGCGTAGATAGTGACCTGGAATAGCATACAGGCTATTCAAAATGTTGGTACCACGCGGGCGAAGCCGCGCGCAGAAGCTAGTCTTATCTAACTATTAAAACTTCTACTATACAAATGCCGAGTGTTTTATTTGAAAAGCGCAAAGTTTCAAAATATATTTCGTAGCGGTCTGTAGAAGTGCTACAGTGCTACGCCGTAGCGAGCTTGAAGACTTGACAACATGGTTTCGTTTATTTTACGTTGAAATATAAATGTTGCAAACTATTTCCACTTCTTAAAACTGTTTTACTGAAATGAAAATAGTAAACAAGTTTTGCGCTAGCAACTAAATTATTTATATTCGAGTTCATTCATTATTAGAGGACGTTTGACACAGCATTTATTAAACTACTAGCAAACCCAGCGAACTCCGTTTCGCCACCAGATGCCACCAGATTTTTCCTGAATTTTCTTTGCTATAAACCTCACGGAGCCCGAGACCTTTCCAACAAATGCAAAACCGTGGAAATCGGTTCGTGCGTTCTGGAGTTATAGCGTCAGGAAGGAAAACCCGATTTATTTTTATATAGTAGATAAACTAAGCAAAGCAAAAAGATATAACTGCTTAAAGTTAAAAATAGCATGTAAAAAATTAATAAAAAATTTCTACTCTACTTTTTTAAAAGTGGACATTTCACACACCCTCATCTAGTCCCAAACTTATCTTATCTATCTCATTATACATAGAAACACCCAGACCCGAGATATTTACAGATCATACAAACATTTATCCCGAACCTGCAACCGTTACAAGCGGGCTTTCACCCAGTGCGCCACAGAGGTCGTCACTTATACCAATCGTTTCAATTTCGTTTCACGTTTTTGGAATAATTTGCTAAAAGCATATTAACACGTGAACACGAGCACTCATTAGAATCTGAAAAACCCAAGAACATGAAAATGTACCTCTTAATGGCAGATGTGGGGTTAGCACAAGTTTTTGCCAAAATCAACACCCAAAAGAGTAGCGCAAGGAGGAGACTTTTTTTTATACCGTCAGAAAATACATTATGGCTATCTTGCCGCCGGCGCCGTGGGGACAGCGGAAGGGTTATGTCGGACTCTCACCTACTAAAAACTGACGAATAACACCCACAGTCACGCCCAGCACCCTTGCAATGCTTACGACGGCGCTCGCTACAGAGCGCCGCCGCCCTCCCGGAGGGAGGAGACCTACACCCAGGGGCATACATAAATTGAAATGATAAAAAAAGATTGAAAAAAAATGAAGAAAATATGATGATGATGTCTGGAAAATAGACAATAACATAATAGATGGTACAGTCAGTGACAGAAGTTCGTGAACAATTGGAGATTTTAAAGCTTAATTTTCTTCATAATTTGTGGGAAAATTGTGTATTTTTTTTCACTAATAATAATTGTGTAAGGCACAGCATCCAATATAAGCTAAAGTTTTAGTTATAGCCTTACGAGTTTCGAAGATATTAAATATTCGAAACCCTCAAAATGTTCATGATCTTCTTACCTTATCTACATCCATACTAATATTATAAATGTGAAAGTAACTCTGTCTGTCTGTCTGTCTGTCTGTCTGTCTGTCTGTCTGTTTGTTACCTTTTCACGCCCAAACCACTGAACCGATTAAGCTGAAATTTGGCATGGATAAAGAGCATACCCCAGGGATGGACATAGGCTACTTTTTTTTGTCAATTACCATAAGGGGGCGGGAAAATAAGGGTTGGAAGTTTGTATGGGGAAAAAAGTTAAGCAACCCTGGGCGCGGTCATAAAAAGGATGGGTGACCGCCGCCAGCCACTTTTTGCACTCTAGATTTTTTTACTTTTTTTTGTATTTTGCATAATAAATTATTTTAAAATTAATGATAAACATGTAACATGTGTATTCCCACCCATCAATATATCCGAACTCCGAAGTTAAGATTTTTTGATATTAAAATATTTTTTCCTTGGCCATAGTTAGAACGCCATCTATCGGTCTAGAGGTCAAAACTACTTTACACCTTTTCTCCTAGGTGGCGTTTCTAGCGGAGATCGAAATACGAAGGAGTACCTATAATTTTCTTTGATTTTGAGTTTTGAAAAGTTAATGGAGATTTTTGCTTAGAGTTTTCGATATTTTTATATTGCTGACGAAGTCGCGGGTAGGTAATATTAGTTAATCGTTTTATTTCGAAATTCAACACCATACAGTACTTGCTAAGTATTCAAAAAAATATATGTTTCGAGTCAATTTCTTCAAAAAAATTGCCGCTCGCTTCAGGGATTCTATACCAATTACCGTATTCGTTTTGTTCTTAGCATTGCAACATCTGGGTAAGATTTTCCCTACCTCTATCTTGGGATTCTTGAGAGAAACATAAATATAAAAAAAATATTATTATTATATCAAGCGACGGAGTTTTATATTTTGTATATACCTACTCTCGATTCACTCAAAACTCCTCTACTTTGTTCCTAATAATGCGCAGACGAAGTTGCGCGGGTCAGCTAGTAGATAATAAAAAAAGATTTTTTTTTTGTTTTTTATAAAAAAAGTAAGTAAAGAAAACACACAAACAATACAATAAGCAATGGAGCAAAAGAAGCTTATAGGTTAGTGACTCTAGTCACATCTAGATTGTGTGTCGAAGAACTTCAGCCTAGGTAACCAATGCAGTACGCATTACGTCTGAGGAAGTACAGAGACCTCATAAAAACCTTAGCCACTATTCAACTTGATAAGTGTTATGTACGCTAAGGTGTTTCGCATGTTAATAGGCTACGGTTACTACATTTCATCAGGCGAGCTAGCTTGTGCTACCTAAGCCCCCTTACGCAATAGCGGTTGAACCGCGCCCCGCGGTTCAAAATTTAGTACTATTTTGTGGCGGTTAGAAGCGTACTAAAACTGGAAAAGCGGCCGCCCCGCGGTTCAACCGCTAGTGCGTAAGAGCGCTAAAAGTGTTACTGACGAGGCGAAATATACCAATATTTTTACTTGACCAGTACCTAAATTGTGAGCCTCACTTTTGGCCGACTGGCTCTTGACTAGAACTTGGGATACCCTAAAAATGCGCTAGACCTCAAACCGCGTTTGTTGCCCTCGTTCACGGTATTGGTCGCGAAGGAGCAGGAGTATAATCACTTAGTCTGACTGAATAAATGCATTTTGATTTTTGACTTTCATTTTGTACGAGTACTGGTGCTAAGGGTACTGAAACTCAAAGACTTAAGTAAACATTACTGTCTTAATGAAACGTGTTCCCCCGATGGTGTCTTGTTAAATCAAGGTCGACATTATAATGAGACCAAATTATCCTTAAGCTCGCTAATGACCACACACACAGTTTTAAAAGAAAAGGTGCTCAGCGAATTTTGGCATTTGTGAATGTAGCTGTTTCAATGCAGTAGAATATTTTATATGAAAAGCATTGTACGCATCAAAACAGCTAACTTCACTTTTTTTTTTTTTTTTTTTTTTTTTTTTTAGTAGCCCGTAGGGATCCCACTAACTTCACTTATGCTGCAAAAATTTGGTTTTCATTTCAATAGCATTTTTAAAAGGTGGTTTTGAGTTAAATCACAGTCATTGAAAGTATTTTTCTGAACGTCTACTATAGGTTGGTCTACGGCCATGGTAAGCAAGTCATTCGGTATTTTTTCAGCCTTTCTAGGTCACTTATCATGTTCAGTGCATATCTCACTACGATGTTGTTAGTAAAATTGCACAGCGGTTGACATGAAATTTATAGACATGGCGATAAAATCCTTGCATAAATATTCTGCTGAACTTTTTCAAAATCACGTTTCCATAGACACGAAAATATCCAAAAGCAGTTCTTTAGAAAAACTGAAATATACAGGAAAATATACAGTTCTTTAGAAAAACAACTACCGAAAACTAAGGGGTTGCAATCAGACCATGATTCTAAACACATTTAGCGAAAAAAAACGCAAAAAAAAAATCTTAACTTAGCTATGTCATATCATGATATTTTCGGTTATTTACTACTAGTACCTACAACATAAAAAGACCACACCTACCTAATAATTTCATTAATAAAAGAAAAAAATATTTAAAACTCAAAATCAGCAATCTACGTAAAACAACGCGCCCAGAACATACGCAAACAGTACTCTTCAAACGCTGTTTTCTCCGGATATAATGATTTTTTCGGAAAATCCATTTGGAATTGGATGTGTGTTGGGATGCTGTACCTACCCCTTTCGGCTTTTGTAGACGTCTTTTTACACCCTGTATGAATTAAATGCCATTTACACATGTGTTCTGGCATACCATTCTCGCTTCTTGCTTTCTCATAGTCAACGGCACAAGAGCCAATATTCTGTGGCAAGAGGAAAGAAAACGTCAGAATGGTATCATGTAAATGGCGTTTAAGACCCCTCGCAGACTACAGACTTTCTATCGGTCGATAGTTGAGACGGAATATACTTCGGCTCGTAATTAGTATGGAGAAGTATAGCCCGTCTCAACTATCGGCCGATAGAAAGTCTGTAGTCTGCGAGGGGTCTAACACAAGCAAATTATTTTCGAACAATGGTGATTGATTATTATTTTTAAACCGGGTATTTATCACGGACCTATTGTTATTATTTCTTTTTTCCGACGTTTCGGACGCATTGCAGCGCCCGTGGTGGTGGTAACGTCGGAAAAAAGAAATAATAACAATAGGTACGTGATAAATACCCGGTTTAAAAATAATAATTATGTCACCAAATCACGAAAGTTTAAAAAGTTCAATGGTGATTGTTAAAAGAATCAAACGTAACACTAAGACAACTTTTCCCACATTATTAAAACTTGAGTTTGTGTATGGCAACACTGCAGATGATTGAATTTTAATTAAATTTTGAATAGATTTCTATAGTTCGCGGGTTTCAGTATAATTAACTCCAAAGTTCTATTGTAGTTTGTTTAACAGAACCTGAAAGCAGTCCAGTGAGTTTAATTATAGGATAGTGTAGTTTTCGTTCCGTTACCAAAAAAAGTTTTGTCAACCAGGATTCGAATACACAACCTTTTGATAGAAAGCTTAACCAGCCTTTACATCGATAGGTATTTAACTATTGTCTCGTTAGTGCAGGATTATGAACGGTCTTGCGATGATCCTGCGTACTCTATTGGCGTTAACTGTCAAATAAGAATAAAGTTCATAATTAATAATAATAAATAATTATAATAATAATAGTGTGTCAGGTGCTTATGGACGTCCGACCCGCTTGAGTGCCAGCGCACGACTGAGTCAACTGACGAACTGACACTTTGAAAATCATTTTAATCAAAACATCACATCCTGTCAAGATCATAATCTAGTCCTACTGTATGCTCTTACTTTTTTATGAAGAGGGCTAGAGGGCTAGACTCTTAACCAAACTGCACGATACCAACATATTTTGTTCAAACTTACACTTCTTGCGTCTCATCGCAACATCGGCTGTAGTAAAAAAAATAACAATCTCTTTAGCCAACAAAAGCAGGGCATAACTATAAAGTTCCAGATATTTTTTCTGATGCTGTAATTGATAGTTCCCAAGGCCGTTGACCCGAAAACTTGGCAACTGTTCGTAATGACCGCGTCGTTTATTACAGGCGCCTATTGTTCCATCAATCTATGCTAATGTTGGCCAAGTATGTGTGCCAGAGAGAGAGAGCGCAGTATGTGGGACAGAGATGGAGTGAGTTGGAATGTGGGTTGTTCGATTGTAACAGAAAATGTGCCGCTGGGTATTGTTCTCAGGACAAATACAAGGATTACGAAATGCGAGTCATCTCGTCTGAAAAAAGCTCACAGTTTTTACGGCAAAATAAATACCTACAAAACTTGAGATTTTTTAGATTTATCTGTGTCGGACATTATTGGGATGAAATAGGCTTGCACAGCACTGTAACTTAGTTCGTATGAGTCAGTGGCCAACTCTAGTGACGGAGTTTTTAGGCCGCCTTAGGCCTCCATCATGGCTTAGTACTTAAATAGCCGGGATCGACAATTTAACATGCCCTCCGAAGCACGGAAGCTCTCAGATGCAATGCTACTGGCGGTAACCCATTCACTTACAGACCAATTCAATTTCAATTTCAAAATTTCTTTATTAGAATATATCTTATGAACTAGTAC
Source organism: Epirrhoe alternata (assembly GCA_963565295.1). NCBI lineage: Eukaryota > Metazoa > Arthropoda > Insecta > Lepidoptera > Geometridae > Epirrhoe > Epirrhoe alternata. The sequence goes on from OY751384.1 coordinate 846,070, forward strand.
AATTTCCAGTGTGAGTTTTATCCTAGAATGTACAACTATTAATTATTTAGACCGTTTATTAAGCTACGTTAGGTGCTTCTCAAAACTTTTAAAAATAATAATTTAATTAGTAGGTTAATAATGGCTCGAACTGTAGAGAAAGCCGAAGCAGAGATCCCTCGCGTCTATATACAAATACTGAGGTATTTAGTTAGAGCGTGGTTTCAAAGTATTTGACTCCATCAAAGGTTTTGTGCAAAGTTTTATTATAAACTTATATTACCACTAAAATTTAAGTATATTTTTTGTATAATCTTTAAGGTTATATCGTTAGACCTACGAACTTTTGTAAACCTTTTTCATAAATAAATACTTTTTAAAAAAAAAAAAAAAAAATAATAATAATAAATACAATAAGTCAGGAATAACTCTCATGCATAAAAAGTTTTACAAATAGGTATGCAAGCTTTAGTGGAGCATTACATTTAAGAACAATACGTACATTATTATAAACAGATGGCTAGGAGCCGTAATTATAATTATTGGCTACTTTTAATTAGTTTAGTAACAAGTACTAGAAGAATCGCAAAGGCGGGTACACTTAAATAAAACTTAGAAGCTAGCAAACAGCAGGAACAATGGAATCGCCTGCGCTGCTAATTTTTAGCAGTGACAATAACGCACACAAGCGCGCGCGGCGACCGGCGCACACTGCGCACGCGCTACTCGGCCTATATCCCAAGATAATAAGGACGACTTTCGCGGGCGCAGCCGCCAGGGCACGCGCACACACCTGTGCGAGCCATTGTGCGGAGTTACTCATCGCACTCGAGGAACAAGTGATGGGGTAATTTGTATCGATTGTATTTGTCGATGTATGGTAAATTTTTCTTTCTAGTTTTGCAAATATTGTTAATGTGTTTATTTTTACTGTGTGAATTACTGTGTAAATAAAACTTTTTGGATAATTTGTAAATAAATTCTTTTAATGTAGGGAAGTTGATTAGTGAATGTAATTTTATTAGATTCGTGCGAAAGGGTGTGTTATAAGCATATTTTAATGCTTTATTTTGAATTACTTGTAGTTTTTTTAAGTTAGAAGTGCAAGTACTGCTCCAGACCGGGCAGGCGTACGTGATACAGGGACGCACTAAGGTCTGATATATACTAAGTTTAGTACGGTTGCTGAGGCAAGAACTTCTGTTAAGGATAGGACTTAGGGTAATAAGTGCTTTAGTCCCCTTAAGTCTTAACCTTAGCGTATTTTCGCTCCAATTGAGTTTTTTGTCTAGCACTATGCCAAGATACTTAACCGAGGGGCTCCATTGGATGTTATGATCATCAATTTTAAGGGTTCGAGTTGGGGGGCTGCGCTTTCTTGTAAATATAATGGCCTCGGTTTTGGAGGCATTAATTTTAAGCTTCCATTTCTTGAAAAAGGAAGACAGAAGATCCAGGGACAGTTGGAGGCGACTTATAATTAAGTCGGTGTCTTTGGATGAGGTAAAGGACGCTGTGTCATCAGCAAAACAAGCCAAGCTTGTGCGTGTCTGTATGGGTATATCATTCAGGTACAGAAGGAACAACTGGGGGCCGAGGATTGATCCTTGGGGCACACCTGCTGGTATTGGTTTGGCCGGTGACGAGTTATCGCCTATGTGTACCTTAAAAGATCTGAGGGATAGGTAGGACTTGATCATACAAATTAAGGGCAGGGGTATATCAAGTTTTATTAGTTTGTGAAAAAGAGCCTGGTGCCAAACCGTGTCGAAGGCTTTTTCAATATCTAGTAGGAACATGCCTGTCGACTGGTGCATGTTGAGACCATGGGATATGGCCTCAGCCACTCTGGCTAGTTGCTGAGTGGTTGAGTGGGCTTGTCGAAAACCAAATTGTTCATCGATTAGCCTGCTTGCCGATGCACGACATAGTCGGTAATACAATATCTTTTCAAACAGCTTACCGAGGCAAGGTAAAAGACTTATAGGGCGATAGCTAACAGGGTCTGTAGGGTCTTTACCGGGTTTATGTATGGCAATAACTTTTGCAGTTTTCCAAATGGTAGGGAAGTAGTTAAGTAGGAGACAAGCGTTAAATATTTTAGTCAGCAAAACAATACCTTTTTGGGGTAGGTTTTTGATAAGGTAGTTTGAAATTTGATCAGGTCCTGGGGACTTGCGTATTTTAAGACTGGAAATGGATCTTTGAATTTCAACGGGGCGTACCAATATGGTTTGGTTTCTGTCTGGTGCTGAGTTTTCAAGTGAGTTATGAAAGTGCATGGAGTCAGCAACATCAGTCTGTGCGTCGCTGTCCCAGTCATGGGTCAGCATCATGTTATTAGAGAAAGTGTTTGCTAATAGGTTGCATTGCTCTTCAGCATTTGCGGTTTTAACGTCATTTATGTTTAGGGGTGGGATGGTAGAGGAGGAAGCTTTCAGTCCTTTGGCTATGCGCCAAAGGTCTGAGTTAGGATTGTCAACTTTGCGTAATTTACGGTTCCATAACTCATCACGATGTGATTTTAATGCGTTGTTAATTACGTATTGTACCTGTTTAACCTCGTGATTTAGGGAATTACGAATGTCACTATCCGTCTCTTTAGCAAAGTACCGCCGAAGTTGGTTTTTGTGTTTTATTTTTCTTTTGATACATCTTGGCAAGGACGATTCCCAAGTCTTCAATGTAGTGGTTGGGATGCTAATATCTCTAGCTGAGATAATAGTATTCTGCAGGTGGGAGATGACCGATTCAATGTCCTCTGCAGAGTTATATGATAGTTGAGATAGTGCAATATTGTCGTTGATAGCATTACGATAGGCACTCCAGTCCGCTTTTGCATAATTGAGTTTGCGAATTGGTGTACGTGATAATTTTGTGGCGAAACGTCCTAACACTGGTAAATGGTTTGAGGATAACGCGTGAATAGTTCTGATATCTACAATAGTGTGAATATTTTTAGTAATTAAAAGATCTGGCGTTGATGGTTTAAGCTCACCACGATAGTGAATCAAGGTAGGATCACTGGGGGCGTGGATGATGAAGTCGCCGTGAGACATGAGCTCAAACAAAGTTTTACCATGTGGATTAATAGAGCCTTTCGACCAGTAAGGATATCTAGCATTAACATCACCCATTAGGAGCAACCTGTTTCCTGACGCCATGAGTGCGTTGATATCGTTAGAAAGGAGAGGTAGATTGGGCGATTGGTAGATCGAGTATAAAGTAATGTTACCGTCCGGTAACCTGAGGGATATGCCAATAGATTCTAAGTTTTGAGTTGGCGGGGACGGAATAACAGTATGATCAACGTCGGCCCGGACCAGGATTGCTACACCCTGGCCAGAGCCGTCAGGACGTGTGTCCATTCGGTAGCAGGAAAAACGGGAATTTTGATGGTAAGACGTTTTGTTAGCCTTGTCTCGTTGAGTGCGATGATATCAACACTTAGGTCACTTACCGCCAGTTCCGAGAGTTCCTGTTGTTTTTTGTGAATGCCGTCGGCATTCCAATAGAGTATGCGTAGCTCATTGACGTTACTAAACATAGTGGCCAACATGAGACAGAATAAGGATCACTTTGTCTACAAAGGATTCGCATTTCAAGAATTCCTGTTTGAGGGCCTTGATGGTGGTTAAGATTTGGAGCATTTCGCTCGTCGTCGTGTCGTGCGTACCTATAGGCTGGACGTCAGCTGGCGCAGATAGGGTCCCGATGCGGCAAGCATGTTGGGGCAGCTGCTGGGAAGCGTGGCTGATCAGCGATTCCGATGGCTGAAGTTTGGATGGTCCTGATGCTCTGGCGAAAGTTAGGCCCTCGGAAACAAAGGTTGGTTTCTTGACGCTTCTATCTGCGACTAGAGTACTGCGTAAAGCTTCGCGCTTGGATTTTATGCGTTCAAGGTACTTCAACCGTTCCTTGCACTGCGAGTAGTTGGCCGGATGGTCTTGTTGGCAGTTGCAGCAGCGAACGGAATCGATGAAGCCCTGACTGGGACATTGCGAGGTTGGATGTTCCAGGGAGCATTTGACACATCTTGCAGGTCTGTTGCAGTTACGAGCAGCATGGCCAAATCCTTGGCAGCGGTAGCATTGAGTGCCAAGTTTGTTGCTGGTTTTATAGCGCTGAATGGAAACGACGCAGTTCGCGATGTATTTTATCTGTCTGAATTTTGCCATATCTGTTCCGCTGGGAAGTTGAACTAGTATAGGCGGACACTGAGTTGGCTTGGTAGTCTTAATGTGGTTTGCTTTTGCTTCCGGGAAACCGAGAGCTTCCAGGTCAGCCGGCAAAGCATCTAGAAGGTTCCCTGGTAGTCCTTTGATAACTACTTTAGGCTGTTTTTCGTCTTTTCTAGTAAATGTATGGAAGGATACCTTTTCGGTCAATAGTCCACTCTTGACAGCTTGATGGCTCTCAGGCGAGTAGCATTGTATCTTAACTCGGTTACTGCCTTTGTACTCGAGATGGTATCTCTTATCACACGCATCAATGGTGTCTTTGAGTTTCTGGTGAGTCCACCCTTCCTTAAGTTCTATTACTATTGGCGGCACTCGTCCGGATGCTTTCTTCTTGGAGGCGTTTCTGAATGACCCATAGACTTCATCATTTTTATCAACAGATAAGCTGCTAAAGCGGTTGCTTGAGCTTGGAGCGTAGTTCTCCCTTGATACTGGTTTAGGGATAGCAAATCTTTTCGGGTACTGCCATTGTTCGTTGGTTTCGTCTCTGTTCCTTTTGCTGGGATTAGTTGCCAGGTCTGGAGTCGATGACGCACCACGTAGCACAAACTTATCCATTTCATCGATAGACTAATGGTACATCACTAGTACAAAAACCGGTCGAAAGAATACGGTGTACGGACTAAGCGCGTGCGACTGCTGCGACAGCCGAGCGAGTTGACAGAGATGGAGTGAGTTGGAATGTGGGTTGTTCGATTGTAACAGAAAATGTGCCGCTGGGTATTGTTCTCAGGACAAATACAAGGATTACGAAATGCGAGTCATCTCGTCTGAAAAAAGCTCACAGTTTTTACGGCACAATAAATACCTACAAAACTTGAGATTTTTTAGATTTATCTGTGTCGGACATTATTGGGATGAAATAGGCTTGCACAGCACTGTAACTTAGTTCGTATGAGTCAGTGGCCAACTCTAGTGACGGAGTTTTTAGGCCGCCTTAGGCCTCCATCATGGCTTAGTACTTAAATAGCCGGGATCGACAATTTAACATGCCCTCCGAAGCACGGAAGCTCTCAGATGCAATGCTACTGGCGGTAACCCATTCACTTACAGACCATTTCGAACGTTGCTTAACTTCGATGATCTATCAAGAACGACTAATCAAGCACGACCACGAGCGCTGCAGCACTGTAACTTTACTATCCTCAGTGGATATGGCAAATTGTACTTTGATCTGCCTTATCCACGATAATATTACCAATCAGTTTATTTTCCTTAGCGGTTTCAATAATGTAATGAAATAAAAGTTTATATCAAGTGACAAAACAACACAAAGCGTAGGACATACAAACATTAAAAAGAAATTCAAATAAATATTTTAGCTCTTCAGATTCAAACCGAACAAATATGAAGCGAGTCGACAACACGCGGAATCCATTTTGGATGATTGATCGTCTTTTGACGCGATAAAAGAGATTCGTCGACGAGCTTTTATGACGGTCACCTCATATAAAAGACGAGTTTGCTACGTTTTAGTATTGCCATACAAAATTGAGGATGGCTGTAGCACTTCGTCAAGAGACTGGTTTCGAAGGTTTGGACACACAAAGATTGGACAAAAATCGTGTTGGATAACACGATATTTCTTTACTCATATTAAGACCCCTAGACTACAGACTTTTTATCGGCCGATAGTTGAGACGGAATATACTTCGGCTCGTAATGAGTATCGAGAAGTATAGCCCGTCTCAACTATCGGCCGATAGAAAGTCTGTAGTTTGCGAGGGGTCTCAGAAGCGCTATATTTCAGCTGCTGTTTTGATTATGTATCTGACTAGATCTATCTAGAGATCGTTTTCAACAATCCTCTTGAGACTCAATTTGTTCTAGCATATTTTGTTAAGGCTTGTAAATATGAAGTTTATAATATGGATATGGCACTTTCAAATCTTAGGTAGCCTGTAACCTGTAGGTAGGTACTAGTGATTACTATGTCAACCCACATTAGAATAGAGTCAATTGAGTTTTATAGTTTAAAATAAGTATACTTAGACTCAATTATCATTAACTCTATTGTAGAGCCGTGTTGGCCGAATGAGGTACCTCGACTTTCAATCCGAAGGTCGTTGGATCGAAGATTTTGCGTTTCGTAAAATTATATGCGCTTTAACACGAGCTCTGAACGGTCAAGGAAAACATCGTGAGGAACTAGTTAGTATTCTTATAGGCGGCGATGGGCTTGCAACCTGTCACGTATGGAATACTAATTTCTGCAAGATGTGGGCATGTATTAAAATGTATTTGTACATGCCTCTGACTACCCCCTTAGACATCGTCAAAGGATCTGGAATATAGAAGATCTGAGAGAATGTCAACCGCGCCTTGGGGATTCAGTCGTGACCCTGTTTTTTTCTATTGTAGAAAATAGGTGAAGTAGAGATAGGGCATAAGCAGACTGGTGAAGCTATAAACATTTAGCTGTGGCACTTCACAAAATGTTATGACACTCGAAGGCGGTCGATTAGATGTAGGTATTGGACTCTGTCGCTGCAGATAAGGGGCTCAGATCTTATTGGGTTACTTTCACTATTTGGATGCGTAGTTATGTAATATTCGTACATTACGTAATCACAGAGATTGTGTACTTGGACTGTTTTTGTATGATTGATGAATGAGAGAGGATAAAGGTGGTCACACAGTCGCGCACAAACGCGCCAAACTGACAATTCAATAGGGAAAACGCTGCTGACGTCAGAAACAGCCGCATTTTCTGACGGCATCAGCATTTTTTGTATAGAAACTGACTGCGGCGCGTACGGCGCAGACAAGTGTGCGATCAGCTTTAGGCTGGTATACACTAATACACTGTCACTGAAGCTTTACCATAGTCTAAAATTAATTGTTGTATATTCCTAGTTAATAATGCTATGAATTAAATAATTTATCTAAGTCCATAAATATTTTTCTTTGACTAACCGACAAGCAACGCACAATATTTGCGCGTCTACTGTAAGTAAAATAAGCATAAAACTTGGAGATATCTTTCTTATGCAAAGGGATTGTCTTTGGTTGGAATTATGGAAATTCAAGTCCAAAGTAGATTTAGGAAAACCCAGAAAGAATCGAGTAATACCGTGTTATTTTAGTCAGTTGAAAGCCGGCTTTCAAACAATAACCAAAGCCTCCCTAAAATTTACCAATCTAGACATGCCCGAGTTTATTTGTGTATGTACGCTATAAGATTCTATTTATACAGGGTGTAAAAAGACGTCTACCGAAGCCGAAAGGGGTAGGTACAGCATCCCAACACAAAACCAAATCCAAAAGGATTTTCCGCAAAAATCATTATATCCGGAGAAAACAGCGTTTGAAGATTACTATTAGCGTATGTTTGGCGCGTTTTTTTACGTAAGTTGCTGGATTTTGAGTTTAAACAGTTTTTTCTTTTATAAATGAAATTATTAGGTAGGTATGGTCTTATTATGTTGTACTAGTAGCAAATAACTGAAAATAACATAAAATGACTTAGCTAATAATTTTTTTTTTGTTTTTTTTTTTTGCTAAATATGTTTAGAATCATGGTCTGGTTGCAACCCCTCAGTCTTTTTACACCCTGTATATTGTTATTTCAAAAATTGTTAGAAAACAGTTCATGATCTAAAAATTGTATTTCCATTGATTTCATTTTCAATTTCCGACGTTGGGCCATTTTGGGTAGCCGATCACGACTGGCGCCAAATGGTTTCCGGTACATATTTAAACAAATAAACAGTATTGAAAAAAATAAACCGACTGGGCAATTTCTATTTTTCTACATTCTAACTGAATTTATATTATAGAGGTTGATGTCCGATGGCTTTATCTAGGTATCTTTTTACATCATTTTGATATCTTTGTCACTTGTGGTTTTAATTTGCAGAACATAAGTGTTTTAGTTTTAAAATTCTGCCTAGTTAGTCCAGAAGAGCGGAAATCACCGCTAGTATTTTTGCATACTGGCCTATAGAAATAAAATGCATCTACAAAATAAATAACTTCTGCAAGATGTGGGCATGTATCAATATGTATTTGTACATGCCTCTGACTACCCCCTTAGACATCTTCAAAGGATCTGGAATATAAAGATCTGAGAGAATGTCTACCGCGCCTTGGGGATACAGTCGTGACCCTGTTTAGTTTTAGTTTTTTTTACAAAATAAATACCGCTGTGTCTGTGTGCGTAATAGGTATTAAGAGTGTACATCACTATCATCACTACATAGTATAAAACAAAGTCGCTTACTCTGTCCCTATATCCCTATGTATGCTTAAATCTTTAAAACTACGCAACGGATTTTGATGCAGTTTTTCCTTAGATAGAGTGATTCAAGAGGAAGGTTTATATGTATAATACATGCATAATATAGTAGAGAAACACTGATAATTTTAGAGGTATCTAATGTGATGTCGTAAATTACTAATACATTTTTTGCGCTTACATTGCAAACACTGGCTAAACCCTAATATTTAGCATCAGCATTACACTCGTGCGAAGCCGGGGCGGGTCGCTTGTAAATAATATTAGAGAACTCTAGTGTCAAGATAAACCTAATTTAGGATTAAAGACACTACTAACCAGAAAAAGTTGTGATCTTTTCAACAATAAACCGCTATCTAAATATTTATCACTCTATTTGAGTTTGGGTCTTCTTAGAAAAACGAAGTGGTTTCTTGTGCATTTATCAAAAAAGATTGTATATTACCTGTGAGTTAGATTTGGTATTTATCTATTTCACAATTTTGTAATGAAGTCTCATAAAATCTTGATCCCTTAAACCTTTGTCAATAATATCTTTGAAGATATTCCTTAGAGGGCCAGTTTGCCAATAAGGAGCCAGATTTTCCTTTCTCGTAAAGTATTGGATGAGATAAAAGGTAATGGCGGTAGATATTTGAATCTCTCCAGCACAGTACCTATTTAAACATGCAGTAAGTAAACTTTATCTTTATTATTATCAAATCAAATCAAATCAATTTATTTGCAGGAACATATGTGCTTAGGAATTAGGTCTAAGTGGTAATAATATTACAGTACAATGTATGTCCTACCAACTTTAGGCATGCAAATATTTTACATAGGCTAGAGATTGGGAATTAATCAGTCATTTTAAGGAATTCATCAACAGAGTAGAAACATTTTGAGATCAGCCATTTTTTAAGTTTAATGTAGAATAGATTTCCGTTAAAGCTTTTAATATCCTCCGGTAGTTTATTGTAGATCGTAATGACCATAAAATAAGCTTGACGTTGGGTGCATGTCAAGTTATATTTAGGAATGTGCAGTTTGCTGTTAGATACATCCCTTAGTTTTCTAACTCGTTGGTCTTGTTTTTTAGTAAATAGCTCTGAATGTTGTCTGGCGAACTCAACTGCTTGTTTGATATATAAAGACGGAAGGGACAGAATATTAAATTTTTTGAAAAGTGGTTTGCAGGGCTCTATAAAATGTGCACCACATAGTGACCGTACGCACCTTTTTTGAGCTCTAAATACTCTATCTTTATCGACACTGTTACCCTACAATAGTAGCCCATATTGGATAGCTGAAGCAACGTAGCCATGGTATGCACTTACAGCTACTTCTATGGACGCTACTTCACGCAGTCGCTTTAGTACGTAGGCATATCTACTGATACTTACTATACTTACTTTAGTACGTAGGCATTATAACTAGCCCATTGTGTCCCACAGCTGGGAATTGATCTCTTTGTAAAAACAAGTTCGCGAGACAAAAACGTGTTAATATACAATTCTCAAGAGGAGCAAAATAAATGATTCTTATACTAAAGTCATTTAAACGGAGTTTATTTGATACAATACTAATAACTTATTTCTAGTTAAAACGGAACACGTGGTTGATTTTTCATGAATATTTTACACTTTTAGACCCATAGCAGACTACAGACTTTCTATCGGCCGATAGTTCAGACGGGCATACTTCTCCATATTCATTACGAGCTGAAGAATATTCCGTCTCAACTATCGGCCGATAGAAAGTCTGTAGTCTGCGAGGGGTCTTAAAGGAGGTTGTTTGATCAGATTTTACGCCTCTGACTTTGCTAAAAATAAATCTCAAGTAAACGGCGGGAAAGTCGTTACGAAGCTAATTTTCCGGTTCTTTAATTACCGTGAGGGAGGATATAAAAAAAACCGTTATTTAAAATTGTGCCTTTTTACAATGAATATATAATTTCATTCTGTTCTTGCGAAACGGCTGACATCAATTATTTCAGTTTGTTATCGTTCAGTGCTTGCTTAGTCATTATTAAATAATTCATATTTTAATCATCATCATCATCATCAGCCTTTAATAGTCCACTGCTGGACATAGGCCTCCCCTAATGAGTGCCATTGCGCCCTGTCCTCGGCTCGACGCATCCAGCTTCTGCCAGCAGCCTTTCGCAGATCGTCACTCCACCTGGCCGGAGGGCGTCCCACCCTACGTTTGCCGAGTCGCGGTCTCCACTCAAGAACTCGTTTACCCCAGCGGTTATCGGTTCTTCGGCAGATATGGCCACCCCACTGCCACTTCAGCTTGCTAATTCTCTGAGCTATGTCGACAACTTTGGTTCTATGTCGGATAGTCTCATTTCGGATTCTATCCTTCAGAGAAACTCCGAGCATAGCTCGTTCCATAGCTCGCTGAGCGACTTTAAACTGGTGGACTAGCTGTTCTGTGAGTGTCCACGTTTCGGCACCGTAGGTCATGACAGGTAGGACGCACTACTTACACACACTTTAGTAGAACTTTTGATAACATAGAAACATCTCTTTCGCGAATATGAAGACTTGGGTAATAACCGCGAGTTATATTTACGTTAACGTACCTAGAGAACCTGATAGTGACCGAAAAAATTTAAGGGAAAAGACCTCGTGGGCGAAGTCCGATGCGCTGGTCTGACCAAATTAGCACCACACTCGACACCACGATTCACAATGCTCTTCATACTGCTGGGGACAGAGGAAGATGGAGAAACATAATAAGGGAGAAAGTGATACCTAAAGAAGGTCACGACTCTCAGCACTGAATACGACTCAAGGAGGATATAGGATATTTACATTTAAAATAAAGAAGAAACTAGAAAAATAAGGTTTGATTAATGGGAAAAGTATCACTCCCTCTGGAATCAAATGGAACCTCTCATGGATCAAAGGGATCATAAAAGCTTTGCACTTGGATGTCTTTGAAATAAAAAATGATTTCTAAAAATTGGTTCACAATAATTGATGGAGTTTTCGGTGAGCATAAGTCAAAATATTACAGCCAAAAATAAATCATCTAATAAGATTCGGAGTAAAAATCATGACAACTAGGAAGGTATCTGGCATCAACAATGAATCGAACCAAAGCATTTACGACAGCAAAAAAGATTTTTGGACAGAAAAACTCTTTTATCGGCCGATAGTTGAGACGAAATATACTTCAGCTCTTAATAAGTATGGAGAAGTATAGCCCGTCTCAACTATCAGCCGATAGAAAGTCTGTAGTCTGCGAGGGGTCTTAAGTGCCCGTATTCGAACCGCCCACGACTGAATTGTTAGGTAGCTTCTACTTGACCTCGTGTTCATGTTACTGCGTCAATACCATAACAAAGCAAGAAAAACTAAACAACAAAATATAATCGAACACAATGTCTGTCTCTACCCGTCTTATTAATTAGAAAACCCTAATTCTAGCTAAATCCGAGACTGCTCTCAGAACTGTTACTTCTTGGAGTAACATGATGAGTTCAAGGTTTCTCTCGAATCAGTAATACATTTCTTGCATTGGGACTAGCGCGTGCGTTATGGCAACCCATAAAATTTAAAATAAAAACGAGTGAATGAACGAATAATATTATCATTCAAAATATTGTGTGTCTCTGTCACTAATTATATGTATGACAGAGATAGACAATAATTTGTATTTGACAATCTGTTTTATTCAAAAAGGTTAGGTTTTATTCTTCTCAACAGTTTTGGTCAAGTGAATATTGACCAAAAAGTTTTTAGTCATAAAAAAAGTATTTACTGTGTTTAGTCATTTTTAACGGTGTTTTTGTTTCTTAATTGTTATAGCTAAATGATTTTTCATCTCAAAATCTATACTTACTTGGATTTTAAATTTAGTTTCTTCGAGATCATAAAATAAAATTTTACGAATATTGTAAATTTTCACTCGTCCCATTTATCGTAATTGGTATACATCCAACCTCATTAAAGTTTTCCTCAAACCATCAACATATCCATCCTATTTGCACAACCTTTTTTATTCGTTATGATATGAATATTATGAAGTAAAATGTCAAAATTCATGATAGAGTGTGCTTACTCCATCTCTATACTAGGTTGCACCTAGGCGTCACTCTTGCTCCGAGAGCACAGTCGGACTAGCTTATTTCTTCCTTGGTCTTTATTTATTAATACAGATTTGGCCTTATGCTTTGGATTAGCTCTAATACCACCCAAGTTCGTGTTTATTAATAACAGGGTACAAGTTTAGCAGTTCTTAATCCGGACATTACCACAAACTTATTCAAACAATTTCACGTTATGCATTCAACATTTAAACACGTATTTCCAAGAAAATAGAAAGCCAATTGACCTTTGGCTAAGGACATAGCTCTTATTCCATTCAATGTATTTTTATATTTATTGCAGGGCAGTTACATAGACAGGGCTTTGCTCATCCCTAGATATTTGTAATTCACCTTCTCTTGACCTAAGGATTATCTGACTCTAGACGCAGTAAGGCGTGAACCTTTGAACAGGATTTAAAAAATGTACTTAATTCGACTGGAAATCTTTTTTTTGGGAATTTTCGGGTAAAAAGTCTTAGTTTATGATACGATTAAAAAAGTATTTATTTTCAAAAGAAGTAACATACAGCGTGGTTCTATAGGATGATTATTTTGATTATTGGGTTTAAAATTGAGGGAGAACTTTTTTTTAATATTGCGATAAATTGTATGGTTTTTGTGATGATTGGTATACAACATTCTGTAGTGAATACGTTATTTTGTAGGATATAATTTTATTGGATATATTCAAAAGAGAGGTGAATGGAAGAAAAGAGAGGCTTATTATACCCAGCAGTAAAATAAGAAAGGATGATTATGATTCAATTCAATTTATTCATAAAACCCATCATAAGATTATAATTATTATGAAAAATTTGCCTCGAACCCCGCACTAGGCTAAGCCTGTGTATGATGATGATGATTAAAAGGGCCAGCCTCGATGTGAGCTGACCTTAACAATGCCTGACCTCTCAGTGTCAGTGTCAAGCGATTAAAACTTAACATGTTTTTGATTCACTCACCCAAAAACAAACTGGGTGCATGAACTTTTGTGCAAAGTTTAAACAAAATTCAATGTAAGCGTTGTTGAAATGTGTACATAACGTATATTGCTATTAAATACTAGAAATTAAATACAGTATTTGGCAGTATTTACAAAATATATTAGGTATAATAATTAAGATCTTAGACAATTATGTGGGTATAAATAAATATAAATTTTTAATAGTTCAAAATACCGTTTGAAAAACTGAAACTATTTTTTGAGATGCATGTTATATTAAAAATTTGGGAAAACACTTTGAAAATTTAGTTTTAAATTATACATAAGTAGAACTAAAAAGAAAACTGACTTCCATGTACCTACAATTTTATATTATTGACTCTTGACCTCGAAACTTACATAGGCAAGAATGAGGTCTACGATGGAGCGAGCCTACCCAGAAGGTGCCTATTATCTCTCTTCTTAAAAACAACAGGGTCGTATCTCAGCGGAAATACAAATTTTTACATTGCGCATAATAAGAGAAAGCTTTGAAAGCGCTTAGTTAATTATCAAGCGAGAATTAAAGATTGAAGTTTTTCGGGAAAAACATCAATGTCCCATAACTGTTACTGACGAAGACGTCAGAAATGCATAACCCCCAAAATTAGTTCGTAGTGGGCCAATTCACCCCATCATAGAATACTAACTGAATACTAACTGGTGTAGACAATTTGGGCTATATTTCCCACGTTTAACTACGAGTAACAAGACTTATGTCTCTTCATTAGGACTTGCAGCAAAGTATCGCAGTTTCAAGCATTTGCGCAGAATTTAGTGTGTAAAGTTTGCGTAGAGGGGTGAGAAGTTGCGATCCAAAAGGTGGAGTGTTGCAATTATAAATAACTACTAACCCCACAGCAATTCAAAAACAGGGTCACGACCTTATCCCCAAGGCGTGGTAGACATTCTCTCAAATCTTTTACATTCCAGATCCTTTGAAGATGTCTATGGGGGTAGTCAGCAGCATGTCATACATATTTGATACATGCCCACATCTTGCTGAAGTTAGTGTTCCATACGTGACAATTCAAACCTTAATAGGGGGGCTACCAAGTACCAATTTGGTGACGCTGACGTACAGTTATGCCTTAACATTTATACTAGACTAGCTGCTCGCAGCAGCTAGTCAGCAGCTAGTCTTGGTGCCAAGATTTTGAATAACCTCTAAGCTATCCCAGGTCACTATCTACGCCTATTCCAAGTTTCATCCAAATCGGTTAACTGGTTTAGGCGTGATTGAAACACAAGAATGATAGGCCCCAGACAGTGTTTGTTGCCCTGATTCTTCACGGTATTGATCGCGAAAGAACAGGAGTAAAATTTATTTTAAGACTATTCTAAGTGATCCCTGTGGTGCTACTGAATAAATGATTTTTGACTTTGACTTTGACAAGCATACAAAAATCCAAACATCCAAACAAATTCACATACTTTCAGCTTTACTATATGAGTAAGTTCAAATGCATTGCAGTCAAATCTGTTTCGAGGTCGTCTGATGCTTATAATATTGTTATACTGTTATTATGACGCATGAGCGTATGCACAAAAAACAAATTTGAAAAACATTGGTTACGAATAATGGGGCCAAGTCCATTATTTTCCTTTTTTGAAATCCGTAAAAAAATAGTTCGTTTAGTGGCTAACTCTAGTGACGGAGTAGAGGGTTAAAATTCGTAAAGGAGGATTTTCTAAGAGGTCATTAACCTTTAACACCCAAAATTCCCTACGTCTCTCAACCCCCTAAATCAAACATCCCCCATACGGGGGCGTGTATGTAAATAACGAATGGATATGTCTCACAATCACTACTCTTGGATCAAGTTACGGGATAAATTAGATTTTTTATTTAATTTGATTTAAAAATAACAAAGGTATCATTTATGAGACTGAAATATCGTAAGATAAATCTTTCACTCCTGTCAATCTATCAAAAAGTGATCCTAGCAAGATATTTATTATTTTTATTATTAATAGCCTGTGGTGTCCCACTGCAGGGCAAAGGCCTCCCTTCGTTTCTTCTACTCCTCTCTATCGTGAGCTAATGTGGTCCAATCAGGAGAGTGGGAGTCAAGTTCGTCTCTCCACTACCACCGCGGTCTGCCGCGTGGTCGTTTCCTGTTCCGTGGGATCCACTTTGTCCTCTGTCGTGGTTCGTGCCCATAACTCATCCGACATGTGACAGCAAAATATTTAAACATCTATTTTTCAATCCACAACATTTTTGAAGAATTTGCGTCATTTTGTAAGGTACCTCAATTAAGCATCTGCAGCATTTGATTGTTTAATTTCATCTGAACAAATAAATGTTAATAGTCAATTTTATAATTTACAGTTTTACATTATTGTTTACTTAGTACATTGGTCTTACACTTGTTTTTGAGGAGGTCTTTACACAGCAGTGAGAAACAAAAATGAGTGGAGAGTGTATGGTTAGCTAATAAAACACAATTGACTACGAGTATAAATCATTGTTTTTCAAGAGTTTGGGTCTATTCAAATTCCTTTGAATTAAGCAATGTTTATTCTTTATATTTACTTTGGAGTCATTTTATCTATATATATAGGTAGCAGTTGTACAGTCTTTCTTCAACTACAAGAAACACCACTCTTAGAAGAACATTGAAACGGATTGCTATCTTTGTCTATTACGTTTCGCTGTCTCACCTGTTAAAAAAGCCATTGAAACAATGCCAACGCAAAGGACTCTTGTTATCATCAAACCTGATGCAGTCCAACGAGGCCTAGTGGGTGCAATAACTCAGAGATTCGAGCAAAAAGGACTTCGACTTGTCGCCATCAAGCAAATCTGGTCGCCCGAAGAGCGCTTTCGACAGCACTACGCAGACTTAAAATCAGAACCATACTTCCCAAGAATGGTGAAGTACATGAGCTCAGGACCAGTGGTCCCGATGGTGTGGGAAGGAGCAAATGCCATGAATGCTGTGAGGTCGATGATTGGATCATTGAATGCAGCTCCTGGTACAATTCGTGGGGACTACTGCACTCAGGATATCGCCCATGGAACTGTCGTTCATGCGTCTGATAGCATCGAGGCTGCGGATAGAGAGATCGATATATGGTTCAGTAATGAAGAACTGGTTAATCGGAGCTGTGTCAGTAATGCACAAAACATTTAGTAGTCCTGTTGCTTGTTTTTTTATAGTGTCCCAAAGTTCTTTCAACTGGTATGGTGAAAGAATCTAAAGTGCCCTCAAAAGAAATTAACTTTCAATTCTTCGTTTTTAGTATAGGTTTGGAGTTATTCTGTAATTTTAATTAATGTAATTAAATAGAGAATGGTTTTTGATTTTTGTTTTCTTATTTTGAATAAGTTTTTATGAATAAAAATTGAATTTAATAGTGAACGTTTGTTCCTTCAGGACAGAGCACAAGCTAAGGTTATTTTGGATTAGGTTCTCTTATTGTTATGTTTTTTATAGTTTTTTTTAGCCTATTAACATCATTTTTACAAAACTTTCTTTAACCGTATTTTTCAAAGTTCATTACGAGCTACTAGTATTTGGACCCTGTTAATAAGGTCTAGGAGTGTTCAAAACCGGTGGTCAATAGTCTCAATTAAAAACTGAATTATTTAAAATGACTCAAATTGTGCAAAAAAGAAGCGACATCGAAATATTAACAAAGACTATCAATTTTAAAACCCATCGAGAATGATAAAGCGATTCAACTTTTTCAATTAAGCGGGTAGTTGTAACAAATGATGCAACTTGGGCCCGGTTGCACCTGCACCTAAGCTGGTTTAAATGCGCATTTTAAGTTGGACACCTCTAATGGGGAATTCAATTTATTAATTTGTAGCGATCTTTCAAAGGCTTTATTGAACGAAAAATAAAATGTAAAATGAACTCAAGCCTACATCCAGCCACGGTAGACGTTCCCTCTGACACACGAACACAAAGACACTCAAGAAACACGTGTATTACAATTTTTACGACCTCTGTGGCGCAGTGGGTAGCCCGCTTGGTACGCAGAAGGTTGCGGGTTCGATCCCGCCGTGGGATAAATGTTTGCATGACCTGCAAATATTTATCTCGGGTCTGGGTGTTTCTATGTAATAATATGTGTGTATTTACAAACAAAAAGTATAAGAAGTTTACCAGTTAATCTGGTTCCCATAGTACAAGCTTTGCTTAGTTTGAGGCTAGATGATGCTGTGTGAAATGTCCGCCATTTTTTATTTATATTTATTTAATGAACACGTTTTTATACGTAAAAATATTTTTATCGAAATGAAAAATCGAGTGATGCACGACAGTATCGTTTTTTTAGCTCACGAAGAAGCATTATGGTCCTAACTGTGTGTGCCAATCTCCGATCAAGAATATTGATCGGAGATTGAAGGTGCCAATGCATTATTTTTCTCAAGCTCGGAAATGTTCCATGAAGAATCAGTATCTCTTACCTACTCACACAGAAACGACTCTACACGACCGCTTTCGTGAGATACTTTAATATACTATACAACTAATACGGTAAGTATTGATTCATCGTTTGTTTTGTCCCTAACGCCCCCAACAAAGGTATCGAAATATTTTCAGGCAGTAAATTCCCCCGCGATTCATACTTTTGCCTGAAAAGTTTCACCATTCAAAATTCAATTTAACTTATGAAACAATACGTTTGTTATTCATAAGCTAGGCTGCTGAGACGTGGCTTTTGGACAAAGACCTGTGAAATTATAACATCCATTGCAATAAATTAGGTACAAAAACACAAATTTTCCCAAATTATCTTATAGTGAATAGATAGATAGATTCAACTTTATTGGTACAGATACACAGACACAATAATAAAACAAAAACATGTAGGTTGTAGAGATTTGATTAGAAAGAGTTTGGAGATCGTATTTAGCTGGAAACAGTCAAAATCCTTTTTTTTTCACAGATTCCTTTCAGGTTTCATAAAATATAACAGGGATTTGAAATTTTGACCTTCGGAATAATAAGCAAACAGTACCTAGGTAGGTAGGTAGGTACCAATTTTTTTCCGGCAATATAAACTATGGCTTTTTTTATCGACAAGGTTTTAGATAAACGATTTTTAGGTATTATGAGTTTAATTCAGTAAAGATAAGCCTACACAAAGATAACGCGCCAAAGATACACGCAAGAGATAAAAGATGGCGCTATTTGCAATGAAAGCTTTGGGAGTGGCGCTAGTTTCTACGTATGAAGATAATTTCAAAAAAATTTTAGTTCCGCAAAATTCCGCAGGACTTATCCTGTGTAGACTCTAGAAGGCCACGCCTTCATGCCCAGTCGATTTGTAAACAACTCACGCGCAGCTCGTCATAATATCGTTCGTCAAACAAAAGGTACCAAAATTTTCAAGGTATGTATAATTTTAAGCTACTTAATTTTAGGGATTAAAGGAATTGGTTTAAAAGAAAGTGTTGTTTTAGTTTGCTTAGATGAGTGGCTTATTTTATTGTGGCGTAGTTAAATAAACCTAGTGTAAGTTCAACAAAAACTACATAATACTTATTTATGAATTGTATTTTGAGTCTTTTATTTTTGTCATGTTATTTATACGATCTTTTTAACCAATATGTAAGTAATAATCAGAGCGTTGAAAGGATTTTAATTGCGCCTCAATGGGCTCCTTTCATCATATACATATTTTAAATGTAAATATACCAGTTCATCATCTTCTTTAGAGAAATGCGTAGTCAAATACAAGTCTAGACACACGGCTGTCATATCCCACATTTTAAAAGTAGCAAGAAATCCATTTACAAGAGTAATTTACTTATCTCAGAAAGTGTAGGGACTTAATCAATAATGTACAGTAACTTTATTTATGTTATCAAGTGTAAACAGACTGCTAGATAAACAAAATATGCACAGAAATAGGATCACAGCTGTACTCCTCAGCGCGTGGGAGTTAATCTTGGATCTTTTTTATATAATTCAAGATCTTTTAAATGTCAGAAGCATGTTTCCTCATGATGTTTAAGTCCACCGATTAGGTTTGATAGGCTAAAATTAATGCGTAAATTTTGGTCTGTGGTTCGAACCTTTGACCTGCAAATTGAAAATTCAAAGCTCTACTCCACTCGGCCAGCTCTCAATGCAAATGAAGGAAATCCATACTAATATTATAAATGTGAAAGTAACTCTGTCTGTCTGTCTGTTTGTTACCTTTTCACGCCCAAACCACTGAACGGATTAGGCTGAAAATTGGCATGGCTAAAGATTGTATCCCAGGGAAGGACATAGGCTACTTTTTATCCCGAGAAATCCCGAGGGACCGCGGGTCACACCGCCGGAGCGCAGCTAGTAATCTATATATAAACTTCTTTGAGAAATCCTATCATCAATGGCCTTTGCATCTACAAGAGATGATCACCACACTCAGAACTTGGTGACACTACAAGAAAAATAAGAATAATGGTTTCTATATTACAAATTTTAATAATGGAAGGAAAGACTTGGTTGACAGCTGGGCTGATTAGAGGCATTTGAGGGAGGGGGCTCCAGCAGTCTGCATTTGAGCTAATGATGATATAAACTTTGTACAGAAATGTCTGCAGCCGAACTTAAGCAACTGAGAGAAGAAGTGTCTGGTCTGAATCGGAAGGTAGACACGGTGTGCTCAACTATCCTCGACCTGACTGCTCGCATCAAAAGCCTGGAGGAGTCTGGTGGTTCCAGCTCTGAGCCAACTCCCACTCGAACTTCAGGTTTAGTATATACCTACTAGGTATACTAGATGGGCAGACCAGCAGCCAGATGGATGGATGACATTGTGACCATGCAAGAGAAAAACTGGATGAAAGAGAAACAGGAGCGAGCGAAGTGGCGTTAAGCGGGGAGGTTTATGCCCAGCAGTGGATGACAACAAGGTGTAGATGATGATGATGATACTAGTTGGCGACACACTAAAATAGCTGTCATCGCCAGTGATTTGTTATACTACTGTAAGTAGTAAGTATCCAAGTTAACTGGTCATCGCATTTTGCACTTCGTAAGTCGTTGTTCGATAATAGGGAAATGTACATCAAAATTCACATTTTAGTAGTATTTTAAGGTATCTAGTCTTAACCTACTAATATTAGACAGTTAGTTATTCATAGATTTGATGATGTTAGAAGGAAATTTAGAATAATACAATGTCAGTTTCTTTATTACTCCTCACTTTACTAAAGAGTCTAGTTAGGTGGTGGCTCTTAGGTATCTTTTGCGCCGTAAATACTTTACGGCGGATTAATTTTTCATCCAGAACTTGTGTGATAAGTATGTGTAGGTCATAATTCTCACATAGTTTGGGCTAGATGGCGCTGTGTAATATGTCCTGTTATGTTTATTTCAGGCTATGTAAACTGGAACTCATCCCATGATGTCCTCAAAACCCAACGTTGGGTCAAACTGACCACGATCAAAAAGTACATCGGTCAAATGGAGGGACTGTGGAACTTCAACACTGGTAAAGACAGTTTAGAAGTTTTGCCGACATCAAACGACGTATTTTCTGTCTCCGAAACTAAGCGATTTCCTCAGGTAAATCTACTTTTGAATACCTTATCGGCTGCCTGACATTTTACTACTTTAAAGGGGTGAAAAGGGCTAAAAACCTTAGAACCACGTGAGCGAAGCGGGCGTACCGCTAGTTAATCATAAATGCAAAAAGGATAGATGGATAAATTCTTGTTCCTCCTTCACGTTGAAACGAATTTTGAATGGTTATGGAGGTATCTAAGTGGATTAACGCATAGGATATTTTTATATCCATTTACGCACACCTAATCCTAGGATTAGGTGTGCGTAGCATGATATCTTTTAGCCTTGTAAATACAATCGTGAGCTGTTCAACATTTGCAAATAAGATAGAGTTATCAGCATTTCATAATAATATTTTCATGGAGTTCAATGATCGAATGGATCGAATATAAGTAATTTGATACTTATAAATAAATGATTATTTATTATTATTCAGAGCCTGTGTCCACTGCAGGGCAAAGGCCTCCCTTCATTCATTCATCTCTATTTTGGGCATAAACATAGATTCAATAAGATCTTTCGCTTGGAAATAAAATACCATTTACACGATACCATTTTGGCCACGGAATATTAGTTCTTGCTCCGTTTAGTTTGAGAAAACAAGAGGCAATAATAGTATGCCAGAATGGCCAGAATTATTGGCTAACAGAAACTGAATCGCGGAACTACAATTGAATTCAAACTCCAAAAGAAAAGACTGATAAGATCTTCCATCATATTGCAAGATGCATTATTTCAAATGGACTTTTATGAGTGTATTTTTTTTAAGGATGGAGCTTATGTTAACATCTACTGCCCCAATGTCAGCAAGGAACTGACTGATTTGCAACTTCAATCGACGAGGCCTGGGAGGGACTTGGTAAAGAGATTCGATGATAATTGCAGCAGCGACGTTCATACCTTCAGTAGCTTTGAAGAGTATTATAAGTTGAATTGGGTTCCAAACTAATTGTGACTCTCTTCAGAGGCCATAAAGATCACATTAAAATTTTATATATCTCCTAACAATCACTTACTCATTTTTAAACTAGATTTAAATAGGTTTTGCGAGATTTTTTGATAAGATTTTATTTTTAATTACCTTTCAGCCCCCCTAGCCATGTCACAAATCACAATAGAATAAAAATCGAATCGACAGATAACGCTGAAACTCCACCAGCGTCAAATGGCATTAATTAAAACTGCATACATTTTCCTAGCATTATGTCAAACTGACGATTTACATAGAGCCTCGATACTCACGACATAAAATGTATGAATTTTTGGAAATTAATGCCGTAAGATGCAGGTGGAGTCTCAGCGTTATCTGTCGATTCGATTTCTATTCTATTGCGATTTGTGTAATGGCTAGGGGTGCTGATAATATCAGAGGTCACATAATATTATTTTGCTATTGACTTGGCCTTCTTCCAAATGAATGGGTACATACTAAAAAAACTTTTTTCTTTCTTCAAAATGTTACCATAATCTAAATAGAATGCCGCGAAAAGCAATCCAAGTGGGTATTGTAGGTAAATAATTTATACGTAGATTCGTGAAGTGATTCACGTCTAAAATTATTCATCATACACGGTAACTCATAAGATTTGTTTATGTAGAGGCGAAATGGTTCAGATAAAATAACTATTGCACTGACCGATTTATAAAATTCATCACTTTTTTAATATTTGCTAATTAAAGTACATGCACGTATACCTAAGATATTTTTCTTATTAATGTGTAAAATGCCTTTAAGAATGCGAAATCATTGTTTACCCGATTGTTTCAGCCTTGTCGGTTGTTGTAAAGAAATTCTGAAATTGCCCCTGATTGCCCCTGGTTTACCCTAGATTGTTCCTGCCACCCTACTTGGTTGTTGTAGAGAAATTCAGAGTGATGGCCAAGAACTGAAAAGAGTAATATCGGGCGCCCTGCTGCCCGATGGAAGGATGACATTGAAAGCGTTGCGGGTAGACTTGACAATGGATGATTGGAATTGTGGCAAGAGCAAAAAGAGGCCTCTAGCCAGAGGGTGAAGTCAGATTGCGGATGATGTTGATTCCCCTGGATTGCTCCTGTTCAAGACAGAGAATGCATCCGTAAATTAATACAAAATGTTACAACGCGCGAGGAAGAGAATAATTTGATTTCAGAAAGTTCAGAAAAATATTTTTATATCATACTAAATTGACGGGTAGACTGTTTATTATTCTTACGTCGTTCTTAAGCATTGCTAGTCTAGTCATATTCCAAGCTAAGGATTTATATAAATAAATAAATAATAAATAATGCTGGACAATTTCACACAGCATCATCTAGCCCCAAACTAAGCATATCTTGTACTATGGGAACCAGATAACTGATACATACTTATATACTTTTTTGTTTGTAAATACATACATATTATACATAGAAACACCCAGACCCGAGATAAATATTTGCAGATCATACAAACATTTATCACGCGGCGGGGATCGAACCCGCAACCTTCTGCGTCTCAAGCGGGCTTTCACCCACTGCGCCACAGAGGTCGTCATATATATTCTATTATGCTTGCTATATTTGTCTCTTAATGTTACACATTGGCCGTATTCGCGTTCTTTTTATCGTTCGTTAGATAAATATTCGGATGCTTCCCACCACGATGTCTGACTTCAACGGCCAATTTTTCGGTTTGGAATATTTGGTCCTAGGTTAGGACCGTGTTTTAATGTTGGAAAATTTGGCCCTTGAAGTTAGAAATCGTGGTGGGAATCATCCGAATATTCATCAAACGAACGATAAAAGGAACGCAAATGCCCCTTTTCTACCAACTATTTCTGTCGTGTCCAGTTAGTACCATTTGCCTAGATACATTACCATAATAGACTTATGCACATTAAACATGCAAATTAGCTCAACGAGATTACACAATACAGCTATACAAACGTAAAACGTAAACAGGGTCACGACTGTATCCCCAAGGCGCGGTAGACATTCTCTCAGATCTTTATATTCCAGATCCTTTGAAGATGTCTAAGGGGGTAGTCAGAGGCATGTACAAATACATATTTGATACATGCCCACATCTTGCAGAAGTTAGTATTCCATACGTGACAGGTTGCAAGCCCATCGCCGCCTATAAGAATACTAACTGGTTTCCTCACGATGTTTTCCTTCACCGTTCAGAGCTCGTGTTAAAGCGCATATACATTTTACGAAACGCAAAATCCATTGATGCACGGCCGGGATTCGATCCCACGACCTTCGGATTGAAAGTCGAGGTACAACCCCAATCAGCCAACACGGCTCTAGCTATACAAACATCGAAATATAAAGGATAAAATACGGTAGCAATCTCTCAAAATTCACCATAAACAAAAAAAATAAACTTATTGCATTCAAAATCCTTTAAGGATCCCGAAGAGGGCAGTCGGTGGTATATCCAAAACTATTTGAAACATGCCCACAGTTTGCAGAAGTTATCATTTTTGGGGTACGAGTGACCCACTGCAAAGTACGAGTATTCTTCTTCCTGGTCGTGTTCTTCATTGCTGAAGGTCCTCGAAAGGCTTTCGTAGCCTTGTGAATAAGCTGCTTCCACTTAGGCCGATTTTCGGATTCTCAGAGCGGTAACAACAGGGAGACCAGTAAAGGCGGTAACCTGGTCACACCAACGACTTGGTGATCGAGGGGTCTTTTCCCATCTACTTTGCCTACCACAACCAAATTATCCAGATTATTTGGTTGGCGGCGGGCAATGTGACTAAAATACCCGAGGATTACGCAAACTAACGAGTATTAAGCATCATTAAGATTTTTTGGACTTGTGTCAATGTAACCCCATGCTTCCTCGTCGCTTTCACTATCATCAGACAATCTTGCTGATGCCCTTTCTGGAGTTTTGTAACCCTCACGTGTTTACCAACTATAACCCTACTTTTCATTACCATTTTTGAAAAATGTTCTTGTATTTTTGAAGTTCTCTTGCTCCAGTAGCTATAGATTGTAAGAACTTATATTTATTTACATCACTTAGCTTCCATCAACATCATCATACGCTTGGTACAAAAAGTTACAAAAACGTAAAAAAAGGGTCACAACTGTATCCCCAAGGGTTGGTAGACATTCTCTTAGATCTTTTATATTCCAGATCCTTTGAAGATGTCTAAGGGGGTAGTCAGAGGCATGTCCAAACACAAATTTGAAACATGCCCATATCTTGCAGAAGTTAGTATTCTATACGTGACAGGTTGCAAGCCCATCGCCGCATATAAGAATATAAATATAATATACCAAAAGTTAACCTTATTATATTCACATTTACCCAAATCAGTCTGGTAGAGATCGCTATTTAGCGATAAGACCGCCGATTGTATGTCATTGTGTTTTTTGTTTAGTTTTCCATTTTTGTTTATTTTTATTATGTGGTGTGCAATAAAGTATTTTCTATCTATTTTCTATCTATCTATCAGTCAGTTTAAGATTGAAACAAACATGCACATACAAACTTTCAATATAGGATACATACGTGTAACACAAAAATCCGTCACATCCACAGTTCACTCACTGCACTACACAGCACTACACTACCATTTTTCACCAGCTGAAATTTCAGTGTGTTTCGAGTTTATGTTTTATGACGGATGGGAAATAGCGAGACGTCGTCTCGTGAGGGGAGAGAGGCTTGACTGAACCAGGGGTGCGGAGTGGAGGGGTCGGCGCCGCGCAGGCGGGAGGGTGCTTTTAACCCCATGTCTCTTTTTATCATAGAACAATGCGTTTTTAACCTTATTAGCGCTAGCTAAAGTGCAATTTTAAAGAGACTTATTCTAGTATTAGTGCTTCACCAATTAATTATTTTCTATTAAAGTGTTAAAATTATCTGAGTAATATTTTGACGTAGATTTTAAGCGATTTATTTTTATTAGAACAGCTTAGGGAATTACATATTGCAAAATACTTTACGATTTTAAACTGTGGAGTAAGTGTAGAGTAGACATCTACTTCTACAAGCAGCGCAAGGAAAAATACTAGATTTATCACATTTTGGTACACATTGGCTGGTGATACTCGTATACTTAACCTAACACTTGACCTACTTATCTAAATAAAAAAGTTGAGTCGAGATAAAGTCTTGATTTTGTACTCAGTATAAAAAAATAATGCGATTGATGCTATTCGTCTCATGCGTACGACACCGACCACAATACCGACCTGTGGACGCTTAGCTAAGAAATCATGTCTACTAAATCTTCAGCATTTTCCAATGTTACAGTAGTCTTTACAAGTCTGTAGATTAGACGTTCCTAAGCAACTAGCCTTTAAAAACTAGCAGAGCGTTCGGGATAAATTGTCTACGTCGGCGTAATGTAAGTGATGCTTCGTTTCATAGTAACTATTGCCTCATCCGCGGCGCTCCCTCCGTCCACTATTGAGACTTTATTTTTCTGTTTCGGGATCCCCCACTTATCTCTGCGATGCTGAGCTTCTGAAATGCGCTATTACATTACGGCTGAAACAATTTCTATTCTATGTTTTAAATGCGCCAATCACACGAAGGATAGAAATGAACCGAAGTCAAAAAACAGGACCGCTGAGATCAATTATGCCGGTATTCACAAACATTACTTTGACGTTTCCCAGTGCGCGCGGACGCACAGGGTCTCAAAATCCAGAAGTTTTTGGGACACTGTGCGTCCGCGCGTACTGTGAGACCTCATAGTAAAGTTTTGTGAATACCGGTGTTAGTCTTGTCAGCTGAAATCATTGCAATCCTGTTCCTTTGTCCAATATCACGGTATCAGCGCAAAAAACTGTTTAGGTTAGGTTAAAGCTTCATTTCGTTGATTCTTCAAAGTCAAAAAACATTTATTCAGTTGGACCGCTGGATTCACATAGAATAGTCTTAAAACGAATTTTACTCTTGTTCTTTCGCGACCAATACCGTGAAGAATCAAGGCAACAAACACAGTTCGGGGCTTAGCATTCTTTTAGGTGATCCAGCTTAAAGTAAGTCAAGGTCCGGTGGGGTGCCAGTCAAACAAAATTGAGAGCAAGTCAAGTAGGTGCCTTCAAGTATTTATTTAGGAAAAACAGATTTATAATTTTCATGAACTTCACTGGAAAATTTCCTTAACCCTTGTTTCGATTCATAAACAAAGAAACCCCTTTCATTGTTTCACGAATGTCAATTCTATAAGTATTTTCTGCTGAATTTCAAACAATTTCAAAGGTCTAAGTAAGTCGGAAAAGTAATAACATCATTATTTAGGAAACGATAATTACTACGACATTTTGAAGTCTATAAATAGTTTTCATTGCGACTCAGAAAATATTTATCAGAGAAAATAAAGAAATATGAAAACCATTTACAAGCCCACTCTATCAAATCATGAGTTGGTAAAAGACATTGCATCTAAATCGATGAAAGGCCACGTTTTCATCACAAGAAGACTTCCACAGAAATGTCCGACAGATGCAGGTGCTCACACGACAGTTTCATGACTACATGCAAGAAGCTTCCGGAGTGACTGTCAGACATTTTTTGCGGATCGAAAAATTGAGGAGCAATAGGTTAGCGTTGTAATGCGGAGGGATGAAAGTAACGTAACTAAAAGGGTGATGGAAATGAATGTGGATGGATATGTGAGTAGAAGTAGACCTAAAAAAAGATAGATGGATTGTGTGAAAGAAGATGGGTAAGAAGGGAGTGGATACGAAGATGACGAGTGGTAGGGGAGAGTGGAAGAAGAGAACATGTTGTACCGACCCCGCATAAGCGGAATAAGAGCAGGCAAATGATGATGATGATGTTTTCTTGCTGGTGAAAATGCAGTCTAAAAGAAAATTCTATAAGAAATTTACTGCAGTATACAATCAAAACTCTCTTGAAGTCATTAAATAATTTAAACCACTATTCGTATTTTAAAACAAAATAAAACTAAACAAGAGCATTCAAGATTTAAACGTTAATGCGGACAGCTTTATAAAACGTTCTGCAAGTAGGTACATTGTAGCCACAATGCTGCGTTTTCGCCGGGGAAATAACTTGAAACGTAATAAAAATTCTCTCGTAATTTCTTGTATCCTAATACAACGAATATAACTTAAACGCAATTTACACAATACTATCGCATACCATTCTTGCCTCTTGCCATAGAATATTAGCTTTAGCTCCGTTGAGTTTGAGAAAGCAAGAGGCAAGGATGATACCAGAATGGTATTGTGTAAACTGGAGTTTTATGCTACTCTAGCAATGTTTTAAAATCATAGCACATTCCAAACTGGGTCAGGGGTCATTGCGACAATGTTTCAGAGACCGACGACTGTAGATAGCTTTATGAAATCGAGTATTAAGACTTGAATATTCAAGCTGTATACATCTGAACCTGGACGTTTAAAGGAAGAGTGATAAAGCCGCTAGAAAAGATGAAGAAATGTGTTACCAACTTCAAAAAAGGAGGTTCTATGTTCAACTGTATGTATGTTTTTTTAATAGACCGATTTCCAAAATTTTTTGTGTTTGAAAGAGTATAATCCCTTCGGGGTCCCCATATAAATTTTACTTCCGAGGGATTGATAGTTTTCCCGTAAAATCAAAAAATCTAAAAGTCTCATTATGAAATGAAAAGTCTTATCAAAATTTTGGATCTAAAAGTCAATTGTGGAGCGATTTCCAACATTTTTTTTGTTCGAAATCCATCTCGTGGTAGTACCAAATACTTTTTATTTTTGAAGGATTGATAGTTTTCCAGTAAAACTCAAAAATCCTCTTCCACAGAAACGCCGCGCCCTATAAGTCAAAAATTGAAGTCGTTTTTTTGTAGTTTTTAAAAAACATAATTATTAAGTTTCAAAAGCTTTACAGGCTCAAGACGGTTTTGGAAAGCATTATAAAAACCAGATAGTTATAGGTGGAAACAGACTATAATAACACAAAATCCAAACTTAAACACCGATAGTACTAAATACTTCTGGATTCTGTAAAATCATTCAAAGCTCGGAGGGGTCGATATAGGGCGGATGTCTTACAGGGCAACCCTTAGACGGTGAGTAATGGCTAAGGGATGATTGGATGTTAATCGATATTCTTCCAACGGTCCTCGTCTTTCGCATCTTGCTAAATATATTCCGTAAATTGCTAATGCGTGCGGTTGGAGAGAGAAAGAATGAGTCCTGAATAGCGGTCATGTAGATTTTCAAACCTTGACGGAAGCCCTTCAGACTATCGGACACATCAGCAGTTTTGTCAATATGAAACACATTTTCGTTCCGAGCTAGATCGAAAAAAGCTTTTATATTAAAGACACGTCACTCTTCGTAGAGGTTCTTCGAATGAATGTCCTGCTGGTACCTACAGCCGTTGCACCAGACTATCATTATCTCCCTTTTGCCCTCTAAAGCTAGCCAAGTTCAACGGTTAGGACTTGAATGTACCAAACAGCAGCTCAATATTTTGCTATCTTTCTATTTATTATTGACAAAACAACGAAAAAAACATTGCCGAAAAACCTGTTAAAATGTTTTATCATCATCATCATCATTTCAGTCATCTGAACATAGGCCTCGCAGTGGAAGCCACGTACTGGAAATCGCAGTATTAGAGGACGGCCCCCCACTAGATGGAAAGACGATCTGGTAAAGGTTGCTGGGAGCCGTTGGGTCAAGACCGATCGCTGTGGAAATCGCTGGGGGAGGCCTATGTTCAGCATTATATCCCATCTATAATATTATAGGGTCAGTGACCTTTTAGCTACGAGTACATGACATCTATCCCTCTGCATGACATGCAGACCGCGCTGGCCTATCCTATTGCTCTTAAACAGTAAGGCCTGTTATTGGCTAATATAGAAAAGTTTCAAAAATATTCTGACTCAGCAAAAAGCTGGATTCTGTTGGTAAATTTGATTATAAAAACAACTGAAATAGGAATCGAGCCATAGCGTAACGAATTGCAGAGAGTCAAATCAAAAAGTGACCGCTGGGATCGAGTCTGGTGATTCTACTCCTACGACCATGAAGAATTAGAGCAACAAACATGATTTGGGATTTAGCTTTCTTTCAGGTCATCCTCCTTAATCATTTTTTAAGGTTATAAGATTCATAATAGTAGGTAAACTTTGGTGACTGAGTTGTAGCCCAACTGAATGTCTTCGTAATAGGTCGTTTTAGGTAAAGCACAGAGCAAATAAAACAAAGGTTACATAAGACATTCTCACTCCGACAGGTCGACCTTGAACAAGAAAAAAAAAATAAAGCAGGTTCCATTCACATTACTTATATATTTTTTTCTGAATCGACAGATAACGCTCGACTCCACCTGCATGTAATAGCATTCATTACCCAATGCTGCATAAGTACATTTTATGTCAAGTATCTCACGTGATTCCTGGTATTAGTTATCGTAGTGACTATGTTTAAAAGCAACACTATTATTTTCACTGCCTAAAAATCTTTTTTTATTTTAATGATCAAAAGGTTATTTTGCGTTCCAGAAATATAATTGAGAGAGCCATGTCGAAATATGCCGGATGAGTGGGATGTTTGCGTATTTACCTTCGCTGCAAAGGCTTTATTTCGTAAAGTGGTATTTCTGCGAAGCGCTGTGGCAGACATAACACAATCCAATCAACTGTCCTGCGTGGTGGACGTGTAACTTTATTTCCTGTTAGTTTAACTGACAACCCCAATTTGCTGTCGTATGGAATTGCTTTAGAA
Source organism: Epirrhoe alternata (assembly GCA_963565295.1). Taxonomy (NCBI): domain Eukaryota; kingdom Metazoa; phylum Arthropoda; class Insecta; order Lepidoptera; family Geometridae; genus Epirrhoe; species Epirrhoe alternata. The sequence continues at coordinate 876,791 of OY751384.1, forward strand.
TTTGACACACACATTTTTTCTTACGTTCACACCAAGCTACAAAACATGTATTCTACATTATACGTAATTATACACTTTATTCACATTAAGCAAATGTTTTTGACGACCTCTGTGGCGCAGTGGGTGAAAGCCCGCTTGGGACGCAGAAGGTTGCGGGTTCGATCCCCGCCGTGAGACTAATAAATATAATGTTTGTATGATCTGCAAATATTTATCTCAAGTCTGCGTGTTTCTATGTACGAGTATAATATTGATGTATTTACAAACAAAAAGAATATAAGTAGTATATCATGTTATCTGGTTCCCATCTTACAAGTATTGCTTAGTTTGGGGCTAGATGATGCTGTGTGAAATGTCCGGCAGTTGAACTAAGAGTCAGGTATTAATTATGAGTTTTGGAAGTTCATAGGTGTATACAACTCATTTGTTGGTGTGAACGGATAACAGCTGTTGTGATTTTCACGAATAAAGCTCGTGCGAGAACAAAAGGTGAGGGGGTGGGGGCTTCAGACCTGCCTTGAGAGATACTTCACATAATACTGGCGCCCTGCAGCCGAGAACGAATTTACGTAGTAACCCGTACCTATTGCTTTTTTGTAGCAAACATTATGGGTTTTTGGAATTAAAAAGACTTGAATTGCACTCAGGCGCTATGCAATTCTTGCGTACGAGTTCAATCCAGAATTACCTGGCTGGTTATAACAACGAAAATAATTTCAAATTTAGAATGTCATTTCAATTTAAAAAAGGAATCGCAGCGGCCATTTTGGTGCCAGATAACTGTGCAAGCAGGAAATCGCTCGTTTGGAAAGTCAGCGTGTGGCGTAGTTTGTAGTAAAGCCAATTCGTGGACAAATTGTTTAGGAACTCACGAGTGGTTGAACTACAAGTGCACTGACATCAGGTATGGCCAAAATAAATGAACTTTCATATTGTCATACTAAACAAACCACGATTGGACTTTTACCTGAAGAATTTGTAAGAATTTTTGTGAATTTTAGTTTTTTTCATCATCATTATCTCAGCCATCTAGCATCCACTGCTGAACATAGGCCTCGCTCTACGATTTCCAAAGTAATCTTGTGCAGCCTGCACCCAACGGCTCCCAGCAACCTTTACCAGATCGGCTTTCCATCTAGGGGGCCGTCCTCTACTGCGATTTCCAGTATAATTGTTTTTTTATTGCAATGAAAACACAAAAAAAATCGATAGAAGCCTTTAAGTTTTGTAACATCCAGTTTTAGCTAACAGCGGTTCACGCTGTGAGTCCCTTCCTTTTGAAGTTTCCCGCTCGCGGTTTCAAATTTCCTTTCAGTAAGATATTTTATTATTGGTTATATTTTATTAAATTATAACCACTGGCAACACTATCATATATGGATCTTAGATGATCGAACGCGGCCGCTCCGCTAATATGGATATATTCTGGTATCATTCTGTGAGTCTTGATCTGATTGGCTATTGAGCTGTGTCATTCTGTAGGCTGCGCTGATTGGTTGATAGCTCCGTTTACGGCCGTCAATGAATCGACATTGACAGATCGTTAGTAATGTCATGCTAAAAAAAACCAATACGAGACATTGACAGATTGACATTGACAGAAGTAAAGTGGTATTATAGTTAGTTGCCATCTTGAAGAAGAAGAAGACTGGCATTCATTTTGACTGATTGCTTGCTTGTCGGTCGGCGAAATGCGCATGAGTTTGCAAATCAGATTCTAACTTTTTTGTACAAATATTTTAAAGTAATTACGCCCGATCTGTTACGATCGATTGTTCTGCTACATTCGTCGGCAAATTGTACGTCGTTTGATTACCACACGTGGATCTTGAACAACCTCTCTGGTAAGAAAATTGCAATCTATATTCGTGACGTGGAAATCCTTTGTTTTACGCCATGCGAGCTATTTACTTCCAGGATGCCTAGATCCTGAGGGCATCCCATCTTTTCTTTTTCTGCTCGCATGTGCTGTCCGGCAAACGCAAATGCTTACCCAGGCGTTGGTTTCTTTCTTTACAGAGAGAGGTTTTTTGTACAGCTGGCTTCCCGGCTGGTATCTACACGTGGCAGTGTTGAGCGACTCCCCCAGCTCGGGCATCCGCTCTGTGTGCGTCTTTTGAAACAGAAGCGCTTCTCCTGCCGCCGCATTCTGCGCCTAGCTCCCTCGCTCATCAGGAAAAGATTGGTGTTTGTGAAGTAGAGCGTACTGTGAGTTTTATGTGTGTGAAGGCATGTAACAGTGGGTGCTCGCGAAAATTTCGCTACTAACAAAATTGACTGGGTCCGACGGACCAATATCGTGCCGTTCTAACGTGTCCATCGTCCCGGAGTATTCCAGTGCTTATACAAATTTTCATCTGTATTACTACCTCACTAGAATCAAGGTGGATCACCGACCCTCATTCTCATCATAAATTGTATCCATTCTATACCATTATCACCCTAGTTTAGGTAAGTTACTTTACAGAGACTTAGTAACTTGTTACTTAGTTGACTTTCTTAAATTATGTATGTGGTAATTCAAATAAAGTTAGGCTTCTGTTTTTGTTAACCCTTATTTTATTCCCTTACCTATACCCTAGGATAACCCTAATTACAGTTTGTTATGATTACATTTTATAGGTGACTAAGCAGTTGGTTTCCTCAGGATTCAGAGAAAGCATAAATATTAAACGAGAAATCAACATGATGACTTTCGGTTAAAAGTCGAGAAACATTCCACTAGGCCTTCATAGAACTAATGGTAAACTCTACCAAAGTAACACAGTTAATAATATTATCCAAATGTCTAGTGATTTTACTAAATACCTAGTTTGTTTTTTAAACAAATCATAACACAGCAAGATGCCTAGAGAACCGGTAGACGATATTTTTATTGCAACAGAATAAGACAAAATTGATTTTCAATTCAACGTTGCTCTATTTGGCAAAGTATCGTTTCAAACATCGCAACTTTCAGTGTCTGCCGTGAAAACACAACTGCACACACATTTTCAACCTTACACCTTTGAAATATAGTTCAAAATACTAGTGAAGTGCACTAGGAAAACAGGACGAATCGATGAAAAGGTCTGTGAACTAAAGGTGTTACGACAATCTGACGAAAGTGCTAGTAATTAAAGCGTTAAGCGGTGCACGGCTTGTATCTAGTAATAGTAATTCTTACTCAAGGACAGTTTAAACTATTTTGATTAAGCTTTTAAAGCAAAAAGTTGTAATAGTACGACTGATCTGAAGTGAATCTATTCTGAAGTGTTAGACATAGACAGACATTTTTTGACGACCTCTGTGGCGCGGTGGGTGAAAGCCCGCTTGGGACGCAGAAGGTTGCGGGTTCGATCCCCGCCGCAGGATAAATTAAGTTTGTATGATCTGTAAATATTTATCTCGGTTTTGGGTGTCTAGGATGTATAATATGTATGTATTTACAAACAAAAATTATATAAGTAGTATATCAGTTATCTGGTTCCCATAGTACAAGCTTTGCTTAGTTTGGGGCTAAATGATGCTGTGTGAAATGTCCAGCATTATTATTTATTTATTTATTCACCACTTTGGCACACAATACAATCACTAGGTTAAAAAGGTTCAAAGTAAAAAAGGAAGCATAATAAAAATTTAAAAGTTGGAGAATTGTGATTGTGTGTCACAGCAGCAAAAGGCGTCGACTCAGCATTATGTCGTCCCACTGAGAAGTGGTAAGGCGCTGGTATTCTGCCGAAGCCCTTAGAGTCACTGGTTCCCGTGTTGTCAATCTTAACTCAGGTAAAGATCAAATTTCCCAAAAATTCATAAGTAATCCGTTCTATTCGGACTTCTAACTTGTACTCTTCAGTAGCGAGTTCAAATCCCGGCTGTACATCAATAGATTTTGTAAATGAAAAGCTGGGCTCGGACTCTATAGCTCTAATTGCTTATTTATTACTGAGCTGTGAGCCAGAATACATGCCAATACCGGATGGATTATCGTATAATTGGGTGGCTCCGAAGATTAAATTTACTGTGACACATAATCTATCAATATCATCTCTAAGGCCGCAATTAAATGTTCAATATTGCATAGTATTAGGAGTATTGTGATTTGGTACTGAATAATTTGAATAATGGGGTGGAGATTGTGGTTCGAAAAGTTGTCACACAAGCTTTAATCTTAATGTCCGTCGCGGTATTACCCGCATTCTTCACTTTCCCGGGATAAAAAAAATAGCCTATGTTCATCAGGGATATTGTAGGATTCTAATGGTGAAAGATTTTTTCAAATCGGTCCAGTAGTTTCGGAGCCTATTCAATTCAAACAAACATACAAACAAACAAATGTATTCTCTTTATAATATTAGTCTTAATTTAAATAAATAAAATACTTACATTTATTTCGAGCAAAAACTCATACACAGAAAATAGACAAGAATTTTTAACACACAGACTGACAGAAGACAAAAACAAAGCTTAAAACTAAGGGCTCCCGGGTACCTTCATCAGATTGCCTTTCCATCTAGTGGGGGGCCGTCCTCTGCTGCGATTTCCGGTGCATGGCCTCCACTCGAGAACTTTTCTGCCCCAACGGCCGTCAGTTCTACGAGCTATGTGCCCCGCCCACTGCCACTTTAACTTGTTAATCCTAATTGTGGGCAGTGTTGGTGACTTTAGTGCGTCTACGGATCTCTTCATTTCTGATTCGATCTCGTAGAGAAACACCAAGCATAGCCCTTTCCATAGCTCGTTGAGCGACTTTGAGCCTTTTCATGAGTCAAACATTATGGTAGGAGGTATTTTACTGAACTCGCAGCCCTCAAATACCTTTACTAGGCCAGCAAGACTCATAGGAGCTAATCTTTTTATAACATCAAAGTAAAGGAAGGTTTCCCAGTTTGTTTGTCGCGACAACAATGGCCGTGTCAATAGCCTTGAGAACACTGCTCTAATGCAATTAACACGGAGAGTCTATTTGCGTCGAACTGGGTCGGGAGTCGTGACAATTGAGTTATTATTTGATTTTATACAAGAATCTTATGTTTTTCTCACAAGGAGCTTTTGTGTTATTAAAGTTTTGAGGCAGAAGCGCCTTAGTACTGGAAAGACGGATACCTACAAACCAAAAGACGACCTCTGTAGTGGGCGAAGGCCCGCCTGCGACGCAGAAGGTTGCGGCTTCGATCTCCGCCGCGGGAAAAATGTTTGTATTATCTACAAATATTTGTCTCGAATCTCGGTATTTTCTATGTAATATGTATGTCCATACAAAACAAAAAGTATATAAGTAGTATATTAGTCATTTAGTACCCATAACAAGCGCTGCTTACTTTGGGGCTAGAGATGCTGTGTGGATAGTTAAACATTATTTATTTATTTAAAGACTTCAATTTTCTATCACGCTTTCTAGAAGTTTCCTAAAGGTGGATTGAGCACAATAGGATTTAACACACATTATTTTGTCCTATTTATTATAGGTATAGACAATTTATATTTCAAAAATGACACAAATAGTTTATCGATAACTAAATAATCCACAAACATTCGGGACATTTTGTCCCGTAACGAAGTATAACAGTCGCAAACAATCGTATTTGTATTGAATCAAACAATTTGTGGGACGAATTGGACTACAAAAACAACTGGACTTTTCTAGTGAAAAAATAGTTTATGAACGTTGTGGTTCCAATCACTATAACAGCCTATTGGAATCTAAATTGGATTTATGATTCTAAAATTGTGGGTTAAAATTCTAATCTTTTAAGGGTTATCAGGATGACTTCTCTAAGTCCATCCATCTATTCATACATATTATAATACGAGTACATTGGCTGTATCTCTTGAACCTTAGAAACAAAATACCTATTATGAAATGAAAAGTCTTATCAAAATTTTGGATTCCGACGGGATTCGAACCCGCATCGATCAGACGATCCTCCTAAAAAGCCGGAGTGCCTAACCGCTCGGCCACGAAATCCTACTTGTCGGTGTCCAAATCTTCGATAAGTCTCATATTTCGGTTGAGCACCGATTAGCTCCGGCTTTAGGAGGATCGTCTGATCGATGCGGGTTCGAATCCCGTCGGAATCCAAAATTTTGATAAGACTTTTCATTTCATAATGAAATACCAAGTGTGGATCAGCACTATAAAACAATTACAGAAATTATAGATTTAGCTAAAGCGACATCTCTTAGTCATTTGATTCTGAATGTAATTTCAGACAATGAGCATGAGTTCACAAGTGAACGTGTAGATGGCGCTAATCGGTGCTCAACCGAAATATGAGACTTATCGAAGATTAGGACACCGACAAGTAGGATTTCGTGGCCGAGCGGTTAGGCACTCCGGCTTTAGGAGGATCGTCTGATCGATGCGGGTTCGAATCCCGTCGGAATCCAAAATTTTGATAAGACTTTTCATTTCATAATGAAATACCAAGTGTGGATCAGCACTATAAAACAATTACAGAAAATACCTATTATTCTACAAAAAAAACTTTAAAAGTACTTAGTTCTTATTTGACTGAAGTCTAGCAAAGATCGTCTCTGACATGACTCTGTTTTAGTATAACGGAACAATAGAAAGGAACGATGATAATCTAAAACATCTAGCACTGTCTGCATGTGCCAGTTTGATGTCCTCATCCGATTTTATGCATCCTAGTTCGATAGACGGGCAACAGTTTAAATTTTTTTTACAAAAACAGCACTTTTGGAGGAAACATTGGTGTTTCGGTGAAACCCGATCGAAACGTCTAAGTAAGGTTAAGACCACTCGTAGACTACAGACTTTCTATCGGCCGATGGTTGAAACGGAATGTACTTCGGCTAGAAAGTCTGTAGTCTGCTAGGGGTCTTATAGTTCGAATCCATACCTCGTAATATTATAAATGTGAAAGTAGTTCTGTCTGTCTGTTTGTTACCTTTTTACGCCTAAACCACAGAACAGATTAGGTTGAAAATTGGCATGGATAAAAGGTTGTATCCCAGGGCTTCTTTTTATCCCGAGAGACCGTGGGTTACACCGCGGGAACTAGTGTTATCATAAACACAAAACCTTTATCCCGCGGCGGGGATCGAACCCGCAACCTGCTGCGTCTCAAGCGGGCTTTCACCCACTGCGCCACAGAGGTTTAAAAGTGTATTTTCTCAGAATTTGCTGAGTCGAATGACAAAAATGTTAGTAAGTAATCAAAAGATTGAGTACCGAATCCGATTTTAATAAATGAATTGATTTTCAAGGGGCTGTCGTGATGTTCAATAATATAAGCATTAAAGAAAAACAAATAAAAATTATGACATCACGATGAGCTTTACAATGCAAAATCACTTTTATATCCCGAGCACGGTAAGCATGAGGGAATAAGAGTGCTCCATAAAACTCGCTCAAAGACCAACTTCAAAGTAATCCAACAAAAACGGACAAAGCAAATTAGCGGTAGCCATTAAAAGAATTACTGAAATTAATCTGCATTTCCCTGCGTTTCTTTTAACTGTGCCACAAAAGGTTTTACGTAATGGACCTGTGTGTGGAGGCGTGTTGCCTCGAAAATTGCGTCATACCGATATTTTTTGCACCACACTCCGAGCTTGACAAAAAGTCTAAAAATACTCGTAGGTTATTGACGATTTTGATAGAAAACAAACAGGACTACTTGTATCCCAAAAGCACGGTAGACATTATCTCAGATCTTTATGTATTCCAGATCCTTTGAAGATGTCTAAAGGGGTAGTCAAAAGCATGTCCAAATACATGTTTGATACATGCCCACATCTCGAAGCTAGTTCCATACGTGACAGGTTGCAAGCCCATCGCCGTCTATAACAATACTAACTGGTTTCCTCACGATGTTTTCCTTCACCGTTTACGAAACGCAAAATCCATTGATGCACGGCTGGGATTCGAACACATGACCTTCGGATTAAAAGTCGAGGCCCCATTCGGCCAAAACGGCTCCACACACGAAATAACATTAGAAAGTATCTACGAGGGTAGACAAAGACACGTACATTTTGGGTCTTGCCCTCATTTTGCAGGAATCAGTAATCCATACGTGACAAGTTGCAAGCCCAACACCCCATAGATAAAAAAGACATGTAAATTACAATACAGATTTTGCGTCTTTATCAGTGGAAAAGTATCAATATGAAAGTAGGCTTCCACATTGAAATAACAAGCATTCAAAGTAGATATGTAACACAAGATAATATTATGTAGAAACATAATGCGGGCTAGGATTTACTGACGTCATAAAACAAGGACAAGCTAATCGCAAACAATGTTTGTTACAGAATATTTTATATGGAACCCTTAGAGATAAGAATTTGAAGGAATATTATGATTGTTTTAGCTAGAATAGAAAACCAAATAAAGCAATGGAAGCAATCCTTAAAATAATATAACGCGTTTTGGAATCCACACAAAAGAGTACCTACCTAGTTTTTTTTTATGAAGAATGGGTCGGCTCTTGACCTCGAAACTTACACAGGCAAGATGAGGTCTACGATGGAGCGAGCCTAAGCATAAGGTGCCTATTAACCCTACAGGGTCGTAGCTCAGCGGATATACAGACGCTGGAAGTTGATTCGAATTATTCGCAGTGCGCATAATAAAATAGTAAAAAAAATCAAAAACATAAGAAAAACATGTGATTCTGAAGTCATTCAAAATCCTCTGAAGATACAAATGGGTAGCTAGAATCATGACCAAATACGTAGGTCAAGTGTCTACATTTTTATCATAGCAAGAGTTAATCCTAAAAGATCATCACCATGAGCCTCAGGCGCGGTCGCAGCCTGAAATGTTGGGGGGTCACTACTGAAATTTGGGGGGGGGGGGGGGTCACTACACTAATAATAGACTTTATTGCACAATAAACAACATTTTATTATTGGACGTGTCCGATTTAGGCCTCTCCTAATGAATGCCATTGTGCCCTGTCCTCAGCTCGACGCATCCAGCTTCTGGCAGCAGCCTTTCGCCGCTCGCCGAGCATCATGTTGATAAGATCATAATAATAATAAAAAAGGAGATAATATATGAACGAAGATAAAAATAAAGATATAAAAAAATACTTAGATATTTTTCTAACAGAAATATAAAAATTACAGTTCAACTAACTCAGACGTGTACTTAAGTTGGATTTAGATAATAAACTCGAATTTACGCGCAATTCTCTAACAATAAAGAAATTAACTTTTAGAGCACTACGTGCTAGGCCGCCATTACCGAGCTTCAATTTCTAGACAATTTGATGAAACTTATTAGCTTGATTGTTAGTAATTCTCGCATAATGTGTAATTCATGAGAAAATACCGCAGACAAGAGAGATAATTAAAAAAATCAAAAAGAACATAAATGTTATTATGTTTTACTACGAAATTCCATTTATAAGAACTTCAAATTTCTTCAAATTTCTTTTTCGCACGGTAAAAAATTTTAATCTGCTGAAGCTACGACCTTGTTGTTTCAAGAAGAAACTTATGTGGGCATCTTCTGGGTAGGCTCGCTTCATTAGACTTCATTCTTGCCTTTGTAAGTTTTGATGTCAAAAGCAGACATCATAAAAAAAAAACAAATTTTGTTGATTTAATTTGTGGATTTAAACGTTGTCAAAATAAATAAATAAATAATGCTGGACATTTCACACAGCATCATATAGCCCCAAACTAAGTAAAGCTTGTACTATGGGAACCAGATAACTGATATACTATTTATATACTTTTTGTTTGCAAAAAAATACACGTTTTTTTTTTGACTACCCTGTAAATTGCTTGGTAATCTTGGTCTCTTGGTCTCAGTCGAAGTTGTGTGCCAAGATCGTAGTAAGTGGAGAGCGAGGTCTCTGCCTTCGGGAAAGAGGCGTGATTTTATGTATGTATGTAAGTCTTCTTCTCGGTCCAACGTTATCCTCATCCTCTCAAGTACGTGAGATGGCATAAAGAGAAGCAGTGGGTAAAGTCAGGCTGTGTATGGTAATGATGAGATTATTATATTACTTCTAAATTTTTAAACGATCAAATATACATTATTATCAATAAATCATGGTAATTAATCAGTGATTTTCAGTTTAAAACTTCATAATATGAAAATGCATGGTCTAAAAAGCAGTAAATATTTTAGATTAAACTGATGAAAAAACTACGTCACAGAAAAACGGTCAATAAACTCCATTTAAAAACAAGTCCATTAATAATTGAATAGCTGTGTTTTGGTCTCGATTTCACGGGTAACCGAACTTTTTAAAACTAAATAACCTCTTAATCTCTTGTTACTAGAAAAACGGTAACGGCAAAAAACTGAATTAAAAGGTATGCAGGGAATAGGGACAGGAGTGGAATCACATAGCTCCGAATAACCATTCCACTGCTAGTAGGTGATCCCAGCGGTCCTACTGAGCAAATTCTTATAGACTCTGAAACAGGTATAGGTAGCGTTGGTAGGTTAAGAATTACTTCTAAGAAAAAGTGGACTAATGATTGCGAAGCGAAGCGATACGAAGCGATGCTATTCGATGCGGTGTGGCGCTGCGCGGCGAGTGTCCTACGTGCGTGCGTACGAATCGTCCTACATAGTTTACGTCAAATCATACTTATTGTCAAATTCTCAAAAAATCTGATCGCGTTCGATTCAATACGCGCCGCGCCGCTGCGCACCGGTCATGTAGGACACTTCAATAGTAAATCAACTGTTTGTTGTTTCCGCGCCGAACCGCGCCGCTTCGCGTTCGTGTCCAGATCGCCCACGTAAGACGCAGGGATAGAGATGTCGTGATAATATTTTACGGACGTAAAGGACGTTTCTAATTTGCCAAAAATGAAACTCAGACAATTTTACTTTTAGAACTCAGCACGACTAATACTTTATCACGCTCAATCGCATCAGGATTAGGTTTCACAACTATATTTTCAGCAGATAAGCTATTTCTAACATTCGAGCATTTAACATTGTCTAAATGTAAATAAAGTTTTATAAAATGTGATGATATCATTAAATAAAGCAATTTCTTTATCGTTTTTATTGGACAGTCAGCGCCAATAATGCTTATCATCTGAGATTTCATTCTTATTTGTGCAGAACTAACATTACCAAAATGAGTTCAAGAATTTACTTTATAAAAGGCATTCAACAATCTTATTAGCTGAAAGTTGTCTTGCGAAAACTGGAGAGGATTTTAGTACATTGACTAAATTTAGGTTTTAAATGAAAATAATGAAAGGGTCAAAATAAGCCTGTTAATCAAATGAAATGTAATTTATTAGTTTATTTTACGGCTTACTGTCCGTCGCGGTTTTACCCACGGTTCCTCGGGAAAACTACACTTTGTCTGGATAAAATATAGCCTATGTTCATCAGGGATAATGCAATAAGGATAATAATAATAATGTGATGAGTATGAATGTGGATGGATATACCGGTAGGGGTAGGCCTAAGAAAAGATGGATGAACTGTGTGAATGCGGATATGTTAGTGAAAGGAGTGAGTTCTGATATGACGAGTGATAGAGGGAAATGGAAGAAAGAAACATGTTGTGCCGACCCCACTTAGTGGGATAAGGGCAGGAAGAAGAAGAAGAAGAGTTCATCAGGGATAATGCAGGATTCTACTGGTGAAATAATTTTTCAAATCGGTTCAGTAGTTTCGGAGCCTATTCAATTCAAACAAACAAACAAATATTTCCTCTTTATAATATTAAGTATAGATATAGATAAGCCATAAAACTTGTCATTATAAAAAACTGTGCCAAAAAGTATCAAAAATACTTAACTAAAATTAAACTTTGTTAAAAATTGTCACAGGACTCAATTTAACACTTTTGGTGCCAACGCAAATGCTTGTTTTCTGGCACGCAGCTAAAATCAACATTTTTAAAACCCACGACTCAGAAACTATATGGTTACAAAGAGTTGCGACATTGCCGTCCCCAGCTTATAAAAGTCAGAAGAGTCATCAAGTCTTACTTAAAAAGCGTAAAGGCTGAAAAGGGACATGAAAAAGCTACAAGTAGCCAAGTGTGTTCGTTGAGATAAATATTGATGGTGGAAGTTTGTTGAAGGCCTACCAGCTACGACATGTGCAAAGCCGACCGAGCTCGAGTGCGAAAGTTTGGTACCTCGATAACTAGAACATAGATTCTCAATCTTTATCACACTAAAGTTATAAATGCGCAATGTGATATTGAAGGTGAGACGAACTTGACTCCCAGTCTCCTGATTGGACCACATTAGCTCACGATAGAGAGGAGTGGAAGAAACGAAGGGAGGCCTTTGCCATGCAGTGGGACACCACAAGCTATAGTTTGTGAGTATGTTTGTGTATCAATCACGCCTAAACCAGTGAACCGATTTGGATGAAACTTGGAATAGGCGTAGATAGTGACCTGTAATAGCATATAGGCTATTCAAAATGTTGGTACCATGCAGGCGAAGCCGCGCGCAGAAGCTAGTAATAAGTAAATACTTAATAAATGTGATATTATTTTTGGTAACTGTATTTTGTTCATTTGTTACTTGTATATGATACCACAACCAAACGCTTGAATGAAAATTTGTAGTATAGATTATTGAATGTGCATAGATTATTGATGTGTATAGATTATTGAATGTGTATTGACTTAGTCTTTGTGGATAAGACCGATTAAGATTTTTGGTTATCAGCAGGAGGAAGCATGCTACTGTTTGTTTAGTGTTTTTTTATCAAGAAGTAAAATTATTCGTTGCATGTATAAGTGATTGAATTTTGGAAGATATCTAGGAAATATGAAGGCAATTAATTTTTGACGGTTTTCAGGCAAAATTGGTAGTAATTGGTAATCACTTTACTAACTTATTTATTTATTTTACGCATGTTATTTTAGCGCCTCCGCAGCAGTCGCCTCTGTGGCGTAGGCCTCCCCTAAATATATCCATTCGTCTCTCTCCCTAGCTTTTCTCATCCATTCCAGTCCACCTCGTTGGGTAAATTATTATGGTAGATCATTATAATACTATACGTCAAACTTAAAACCAGCTTAGTTCTGCATCGCGGTTTAAAAGATTGAGAACCTCAGTTTTGGCAATGAGAACCGCATTTATCTCAGCATTGACACGCGGCTCACATAAGTCATTCTGACAGTAGAATAACTCCAGCAATTCCACCTGTCTGTCTGTACACAGTTTTATAGCTGTTTAGATTATCCAATAATAGATGACGACACAGTACAAACTAGAATAAAAAAATTGACGGATTTTCAGATTGGTATATTGTTTAGAAGGATAGAATAAGATTGGATGGCTAGGTGAATATAATTGTTTTTTTTTTAAATTAAAGAATTGTGATCTAAGTACATTTTTTTTATTAACCTACTTAGTTCCACTGCTTGGCAAAGGTCTCCCCCAAATCCCTCCAACCATCTCTTTCCTTCAAGATCTCCCACCAATCTACATTTTATGCATATAAAATTGACAGATTAGGCTCAGCGGAAGATTCAGCTGAGAATCTCGAAAGGCACAGATACCTACAACTCCTCATTGCGGCTATGAAAAATGACTATGCAATAAACCATTTCGTTCTACAACTCTAGTAGTTCCAAATATCGATTGCATTAACTTCCTCTTGCGATTGATCGTCGGTTACGGTCGCTTGGCGTTGGGGTTTGTGCTTCGACTACAAATTGTCTTCTCTTGTATTACAGTACTAATTCCTAGAAAACGCCAGCCGTCGGAACTTATGGACGTATTACAGCTGATTTACCTATAATACCCATATCTCTATCTCAACCACATAACGTATCTGCTGAACAAAGGCCTCCCCTATCGATTTCTAGAGCGATCGATCTTGTGCGGCTTGCACCCAACGGCATATACGCATGTCATTGTTCGATATGTCATAATGCCTAAACTCCGAGTAAATAGTATTTCAGCACTTATACACAATTTTTATGGATGGCTAGAAATAATAGACGAAATCAGACGGCGAAGAGACCATTTCTGTATCTACAGTGTCGATTTCTTATTCAGAAAAATAATTGAGTACCACGACTAGGTCAAGATAGCGTAGGTATCTTAAACCAGTGATGTTTTTTTGGAATTTTACAAAAAATTACAAAATCTAATGATGACATTGGAACTGAGACGTGGATCCACACTATGGACCTCATAAGAAGGCTCAAGGTCCGAATAAGGAATGAAGAGATTCGTAGATGCACTAAAGTCATCGACATAGCCCATAGGATAAGTTGAAGTGGCAGTGGGCGGGGCACATAGCTCGTAGAGCTGGCGGCCGTTGGGGCAGAAAAGTTCTCGAGTGGAGGCCACGCACTGAAAATCGCAGTATAGGACGGCCCCCACTAGATGAAAAGACGATCTTGTAAAGGTTGCTGGGAGCCGTTGGGTGCAGGCTGCACAAGATCGATCGCTGTGGAAATCGAGGCCTATGCGCAGCAGATGGCTGTGATGGTGATGATGATAACACAATCTAATCTAATCAATACATTCAACTTGATACGGTCTAGGTATTTTAGAAAACAACAATGTAATCCCATAAACATATATCAGAAGGAGAAACTTCACACAGCATTCGCGAAACAATAAAAGCAAACACATAAACCTTACCCGATGATACAAATTGAAGAAATCAACTCGCAGTCGTAAACTTCTGTACAAAAGATAAAAAAATTGAGAAAGTAATAGTTTGTCTTATTTTATGAGAAAACATTCTTGCGATTCGTTTTGCAGATTGGGCTTTTTATAAGGTAAATTTTGATGAGCAATAGCTAAGCACTTACTGCATGATCAAACGCACTTCTACTCTTTTCTCTTCTGTTCTCTTTTCTACTGTATCTTGTAGTTTGGTGTGCATTGTGCAATACAGTATTTTCATTCATTTATTTAAACTGAAATTGAAATTTGTTGATGAATGATTTAAGTCTAACAGAAGCTTTAGCATATATGATACTGAAAAGAGAAAAAAGCCTATATTCCTACCTCAAAGGCCGGCAACGTATCTGCAGTGCTTCTTGATGCTGCAGCTGTCTGTGGGCGGTGGCAATCACTTACCATCAAGTGTGCTACTTGCTCGTTTGCCCCTTCTTCCATAAAAAAACTGGACTATCCATACACACATAAAACCAAGCCTCCTTGTTTGTCGCCATGGCGCCGTAATGTGCCTGGAAATATGGGTTCATGTTAACCCACCAGGTCATAATATGCTGAGATTGATTGATCGATGCCAATTTTGGAAGGAGAGTCACGGTTTCTTCAATCGTACGTATAAAAAACTCGATGTGACAAGCTCAAAACGACATTGATCTGACAACATTTGCAATTGGCATTGGCTTAGAGCAGTTGTTGAGGTTAGTGCCAGAACAGACTACAGCGCATCTTGCGTCGCGTTATATGAATAGTGATTGCAGACTACTTTGAGCGACTCCTTTGAATTTTTATCACACGACTTTCAGAGTCGTGAAACGTCAGTAAAATAAGAAAGAAAGAAATAACATAAATTTCATAAAACAAACAAAATAAGTAACGAGAAAATTAAAACTTAAAAAAACGTTTTAAAAGATTGGTTCAATTATGTTGATCAAAATGACGAATCTCTATATAATAACCCAAAAGAATCATTTTAACGACAATTTTTACCATTGTAGGTATTTAAAATAATGCGATGCAAGTAGCGTCCAATGTGGTTCGGCACTAGGCGAGGTCACACAAGTCGAATCCTCAAACGAAATTGCATTTGAAACCGCATTCGTTGCGAATTTTAAGTCGGTTTAGAATCAAATGCGTTAGGATGTGTTTACATGAGGCATTATTCGTGGTTCTATTAACGATTGCAACATGGAAATTTTAACGCCTGTCATCATCATCCACAACCTGACTTTGCCCACAGCTGGGTATAGGCCAAACGTGTCATAAGAAGTTTTCACTTCTTTAATTTTTAACGTTCCGTTTGATACCATCACTTGGGTATTGTTCTGTGGATTTCAGAAATTCAAATTGTAGCGTTCTCTCGAGTGCAATTATGTATTTAAAATACCGCATAGTTTAATGTACCCGAAATTTATTTAAACAAACCGCTTAGTAAAGTCAATGACATCTTAAATTAGAAATGAAAGCAGCCTTGATAACAATATACAGCCTGGATTTGTCTGGATACAGGGATCCAAGTGTAATGTAGCATTTTGATATCGATGAGGCTTGTGGGTTACTGACTCTGGAGAAGGTCAGTGACTTCGCTGTTATTGCTTCGATCTATTCTTGTGTCTATTTGTTTATTTATGTAAAAATAAGAAATAAGTAATCTTGAATTGTAATTGTGTGATACATATGAGCTGTGTTGGCCGAATGGAAATTTCTTGTCTTTCAATTCGAAGGATGCAAGTTTAAATCCAGTTCCGAGGCCCATCGCGTCTTCAAAATCTTTCAGGGCGCGAAGCGTCACGTGATTCGAGAGCTGGTGATTTTTTGACACAGAGAATCAGCATTGTTCAGCGTGGCAATGCCGCCAGTATTTTGGGCACGCTTCCGACTGGCAGTGACCTGGATCGGTTGAGCTATCTATATATCATTTTTAGGACGATATCCTTAGATATCTTGACTGATTCTATCGTATTTTGTAATTATATGTACATATGGTAGTATATATTTTTTTTTTTTTGATGATGAATGGGTCGACTCTTGAACTCGAAACTTACATAGGCAAGAATGAGGTCTACGATGGAGCGAGCCTACCCTGAAGGTGCCTATTAACTCTCTTCTTAAAAAAAACAGGGTCGTAGCTCAGCGGAAATACAGACGCGGGAAGCTGATTCCACATTTTTGCAGTGCGCATAATAAAAGAACTTTGAAAGCGCTTAGTTCTAATAAGTGGAATATCAACCAGGTGTGTATGATAGTGAGCTGTGCGTCTGAAGTCCCTGTAAAAGAACGGTGAAGGCGGAACAAGGTCGTGTAGCGCCTGGGCACACTCACCGTAGTACAATCTGTAGAAGACCTTAGTTGCTTAGTTTCTGTAAATAAAAGTTAAAATCCTGGGTATGTCATTTCAAAAAATGCTACAAATAAAAGTCAACTCACGTTTGAAAAACTAGACCTAGATTACAAATTCAGTAATTTCAAATATCACAATCTTATCGTCCTTTTTGACTTAGACAAAACTACGGCTGAACAAAATGTCTCTCAAAAACAATATATTTTATCCGATCTCAATAAGATAGACTGCAATAAAAGTGTCTAGGCATAAGGTTTTTATTACAAGAATAACTTTTTTAACGTTTATTCCAGAAAATATAATTAAAAGCTCAGTCAGAAGTTCTAGACGTTGAAACAGCATGAAAATATGAAGCTGCGTACGGACTACGCGTTCCAAACTACGTTTTCACGAGTTCCAAACTCGCGTAGTCGATGTGAAATGTCAAAATGTATACGCGTTGCTGCAGGCTATGCGTTCATTAGAGCGTTTGAACGCGTAGCCTGGAACGCATAGTCCATAGCATTACAACAAAAATAATCTGAAACTTATGGTTATGATATGACTGATGCAAAAATTAATAAATAATTCTGGAAATTTCACACAGCAGCATCTAGCTTCAAACTAAGCAAAGCTTGTACTATGGGAACCAGATAACTGATATTCTACTTATATACTTTTAATAAGTTGAGTTATCTATCTACATTTAATTCTGTTCAGCCGTCTTAGCGTGAAGATGTAAAAACATACACACATGTATAAATAAAATATGAACGGATATGTGTACTATTTTAATTTTTAAAGTGTTAAACCACACTCAGGTATAAAATTTCGATTGTGACGTCAGTGATTCCGTGGCTGAGTGGTAAGGCACTCCAGCTTTGGAGAATCGTCTGATCATTGCGGGTTTGAAACCCGTTGACTTTTCATTTTCCAATGAGTTGTTAACTACATACCACTGTTGTGGTGAATCTGTATTTGATACAAAAACCAAAACTGTGCTGTATGGAACGGCACGTATAGAAGCCCAATTATTTCGCTACACTTTTAAATAAATTATGCTTGAAAGTTAGACCTCAAAACAAAGATGTTTTGTTTCAGCATTATTTTGAATTGATTTATAGTAAAATTAGTTTTATGAAGATTTGTGATTGAAGAGAGAGACTAAAACATCGTTATTGAGGTCCTCAGAGGTCGTTGAACTGGCTTGACTTTGGTGACCCTCAATATTCTAAGTATCTTTAATGTATCTAGGGAATATTTTAAGTCTTGCTGATCTTGTCTGTAAATAGTTTATTTATTCACGTTTTTTTGATGGCTTAATTACCTTAGTTTGTATTGGGTATACGTAAGTACTCGAATGAAATTGTAAAAGAATATAACAAAATATATTTAGTTTTCAATCGTACATTTTTGTTACAAAAGTTGCTTGGGTTTACAAGTAGAGGTAGCCCAAAAAATGTAGATGGATTGTGTGAATGATGACATGAGTAAGAAAGGAGTGAGTCTTGAGATGACGGCTGAAAGAGGAGAATGGAAGAAGAACACAATGTTGTGCCGCCCCACATAATGTAGGGAAAAGAACAGGGATATGATGATGATGATTTGCATGGAAAAAAGTGCACTCGTATATAAACTACTTAGACGTCCAATTTTTTTCCATAGCTAGTAAAATTGAGATCTGTGGCCTATTGTCTAACTTGAAATCCATTCCTATTTCCCATTCCAACCAATCACACAATACGAAAATGACGTATTTTGTCATGATACGTCATTTTCGTATTGTGTGATTGGTTGGATTTCAAGTTAGACAATAAGGCCTATGGTCCAGAAACTCCTAACCCCTTACTAAATCCGAGGTACGTTACATAACCTTATCACATGCCCAAAGAGAAGCTAGGATACAATTAAAATATCACCCGCTAAATAGTAACGTAACAAGCAATGTACGAGTGGCATAGAGCAAACCATAATTCCAGGACAGATTACATGGCAGATTAGTGTCAGTGCGTCAAGCACGCATCCGATTTAGTGGGCCACGCACAGCAAGGGATAAGGGGGTCGCACATTGAACGTAAAATCTATGATACGCTTTGTAAACAAAATTTGCGTAAACAAAATTCTATTAACTTTTGACGACCTCTTTGGCGCAGTGGGCGAAGGCCTACCTGCGACGCAAAAGGTTGCGGGTTCGATCCCCGCGGCGGGACCAATGTTTGTATGATCTACAAATATTTGTCTCGGGTCTGGGTGTTTCTATGTATAATATGTATGTATTTACAAACAAAAAAGTATATAAGTAGTATATCAGTCATCTTAGTACCCATAACACAAGCTCTGCTTACTTTGAGGCTAGATGATGCTGTGTGAAAAGTCCAGCATTATTTATTTATTTATTATTAATGTAGCTGGAAAAGCGTGGGAAAGGACTGCACAGGACCGAAAAGAGTGGCGTTATAGAGAGGAGGCCTATACTCAGCAGTGGGTGCAACCGGGCTGAATAGATAGAGATAGATAGGAAAAATATATACAAACAGAATATAGACAAAAAACACAGGGACTGACAGAAAACAAATACACAAAGCTTAAAAACTTACAGCCTAGACTAGGGACAGTCCACCCTGGCAGCATTGCCAGGAGATAATTGATGGGAATAATATAAAAATTTGAAACGACGAGTACTAATGTCGAAAGCACTTGTGGTCTGGGAAGCGGCGCCTCTCGTCCTTATTCTCGTATTAATTATGTACCTTCTATAATGCATTCTCAAACGGTGAAATAAAACATAGTGAGAGGACAGGTAGATTTCTTTGATTCCTAGTGTATTTCAAGCACCAAGTCTGATGCCCTGTTTTTTACGAGTAAACGGTATCCAATAGGATATACCGCTGGGGTAAACGAGTTCTTGAGTGGAGACCGCGACTCGGCAAACGTAGTGTAGGACGCTCTCCGGCCAGGTGGAGTGACGATCTGCGAAAGGCTGCAGGCAGAAGCTGGAGGCGTCGAGCTGAGGACAGGGCGCAATGGCGCTCATTAGGGGAGGCCCATGTCCAGCCGTGGACTGATGATGATGATGAATAGGATATAGGAGCTAAGTCACCTAGCTCCGATGACTTCTAAAGTTATCTGAGAGGTCCTGCTAATCAGGCAGCGGATTTTGTCATTTTCACACTAAGCCCTATATTGTTTTATTAATATTTGAAGTGCAATGCAATGAACGCCGTCCAAAACCCCTACAAATCCTTGGCAGTGTTTGCGGATTCGGCTCATGGCGTCCATAACTCCCGGCTGGCCCTGCGAGCGACTTTTATTGTCATACAGAATGGTGACACACTACTGCACGCTTATTGTTATAGATGACTTTTTCGGGGTTCATACGTGTAAAAATATGGTTAGGGAAACAAAACAGGGGCTTACTCAACTCAATACCAATCCTGTTGACTATCAGTTATCAGTTACCTGTACGGGAACCCAGGTAACTGATATACTACTTATATATAATATATTTGTATAATATATTATACTATTATAGATAGCTAGAATAACTTATTAAAAAAAACAACTCAACCACAGCAAATACTTATAATGATTTTAAATAAATTAACAAATTAACAAAATCTCATATTAACCTACGTAGCCTAACAATTCCCTAGCCTAACACGTCTGCTCGCTCCGGCCGTCCGAGAAAAAGAAAGAGCCTCCTTGCAAGCTCTTCGCTGGAAGCCTCCGCTGGCTTGGAGTGTGGTGCGGGGTGTCGCCATGCCCCTCAACATAGTGTTCTCGTTACACGGCCAACCCTGACGGGCGGTCGCCTTCGTCCGCAACCCTGGGATCCTCGCGGCTAGGACCAGGCTCGCTCTCAGCCACGGTGTCTGTGGGACCATCTTCGTTCTCAGCTGAAATGGGCAGAAAAATTGATTGCATTAGAATTTATCTCATAAGCTTTTAAACAAACAATCTTTCTTTCAAAATTTTCATTCCATAACTTTCTTACTCGTCATCAATCCTTATGCTCAATTCGTACAGTCTTTTGCGTCCAACATTCACACATATCAATCTGGGTAGAGGGGCCCCCATTCAATACAACAAAACCTGGCTTAACCAGTGATTCAGGCAGGGACTAGTATGCCTTGACAGCTCCTCAGGAGGAACTGCCCTGCCGTGGTAGAGAATCACACTCGATACCAACGTGACCGCATGACAGAGAATCTCACTCGATGCCAGCGTGACCGCATGACAGAGAATCACACTCGATGCCAACGTGACCGCATGACAGAGAATCTCACTCGATGCCAGCGTGACTGAACCAAGGCAGCGCTGTATGCTACACTACGTCGCACACATACTATGCACTCGTGAAAAATTGGCAACTCACTTTCGAAAAATGCGGTGCATGTCTCGGGAGTCCATTCTCCCGCCCACAGCACCATGTACTCGGCGGCTGCCTCCGTCTGTTTCCCATACGAACCAACAAGTAGTTGTAGTTGGTAACGATGGTGCGGAAGTCGTTTGACCACCTTGTGGGGCCCGCGCATGCACGAGTCCAGTTTGCCTGCTGCCTGTGGAGCTTTTATTACGAACACCTTATCATTAACCTCAAACACTCGTGTTGACGAGCGGTTTTTATTTACATAGGCGTCTTGTTTCTGCTGATTAGATGTCAGTAGCGATGAAACATGTTGTCTGCGCAGGGTCATCGTCGCCTCACGGTTAGGGGTCACGATATCAATGGCAACATCTCGGACTAATGCTCGTATAATGGGTGTAGAGGCGTCAGTACCAATGAGCAATTGGAGCGGAGACATGTTAGGTAATCGTGCTGTGTTTGGTACTATTCAATATTAATTGAGTTTTCCACAAGACTTCAGACCAACCTTTTTGCCTATGATTTGCTTCAACATGTAGCAAGTTTAACAAAGTTCTACAATATCGTTCCGCCTGCCCGTTTTCGTGGTGCAGTGTTAAGGGTTATGAAGTGAATATCACTACCAAATGATTTAACCATGTTTTGGAAATCCGAGCTTTCAAACATTCGAGCTCGGTCAGTGACTAAAAGTCTAGGGGACCCGAATAATGAGACAGCGTCAGTAAACGCACGTTTCAACTCGTCTGTGTCTTGTGCATCTATCATGATCAGAACATATTTATAGGCTTGCGCTTCTGGTAAAGGACCAAGAACGTCCATATATAAGACAGAGAAAGGTGCATCGGGTTTGGTCCACGACTCAATGGGTTGATAAGGCGCACGCGGGACACGTTTATGAGAGAGGCACACAACACAGTGTTTTAGGTATTTCCTAACAAAAGCGCGCAAGCCAGGGAACCAAAAATGTCGGAGAAGATTAGAAGTTCTACCGTTTTCTCATTACCAATGTGGTCCTGGTCATCGTAAAATACATAAAGCAAACTCAACCTACATCCTTTAGGAATGTAACACAAAAGACGAGTGTCTTGGCCAGTGGTGGAATATTTGACATAGAGCAGTCCGTTCTTGACGACATAACGGGAGGAATCTAGCTGGCCATTATTGAGCCTATCGATAAGGTTAAGGGTTTCCTCATCAGCTGACTGAGCTAGCTTAGCCCAATTTTTGGGACTTTGAATGTGATTTAGGTACTTCAACCGGATTCCTACTCAGCTGAGCGTTGTTTGGCAAAACAATTTTCAACTGTGTGACCATTCTTTTTACAAAAAGTACACGTCCTAGTTAAAGACGATGATTGCAGCGCATCAGAATTGTTCGATCCAGAATCGGCGTCTAGGCGTCGTCTCTTCGCGCTTTCACAATCTGAACGCTTATGCCCTAGTTTCCCACAAAAATGACATCTAAGTACGCTGTCTGTCTTCCTAGTATCATTATATTTCTGAGCAATATACCTAGCATTGTTTGGGCTACCAGCGCGGGACGCGCGTGAAAATTCGCGGGTAGTTTTGTTCTCACTCTTCGGCTTTACGTACATTGACAAAAATTCTACCAGATCGTTGGGTTGTAATTTTGCGTTAATTGCGGCGGCTTTAATGTGCGGGTCAACGATACCTCTTACTACTATAGCCACGATTAGCTCGTCTGACAAACCCTTAACTAAGGCTAGCTTTAACAAAGAACGCCTAGCGTATTCAGCGTAGGTGGCGAAACCTTTGGAATCGGTGGACATCACTTCAAAAAGAATATTTATTTATTTATTTATTTATTTCGGGAAAACAAACAACTACATTATAAATATATACTTACATTAACTTAGCTTACATTTACAGTAAAATGCAACGAATAATAATAATGCAGTCAACGACATTTTCCACATTTTGTTGTAAGACAGATTTAAGTAATTAATGCTGCTAGAGAGTAGAATATAATAAAGAAGGCTAAAGCCAAGATCCTATTGTTTATGTTATACTTGATAAACTTATTTGTTATGAAAACTTGGTACAACGTAAACAAGGTAGGTAGGAACTTAAAACTAGAATAGTAACTAGGGTAGACTTTGCAGTTCAGACCATGCATTACGCATGGTCTGAACTGCAAAGTGTGGTAAAAACAAGTTTCTTAAATTTATACAGATTACAATAAAATATGTCTATGGTAATAAAGTGAACGTTATAGGACTCAAACATGCGATGAAAAGGGGCCCGCAGTCCCGAGTTGGTGCGGCATGTGCTCAGCGCAAACAGAGGAAGAGAGCGAGTTGCGCGCGGTGTGCACGTTCTCGGAACCAAGTAGCACAATTTAGTGACCAGGTCGATAGACGCAATAGACGCAAATCGATGTCTCGTGGACACAAAGCTTTAAAGTCGCGTTTGAAACTTGACCACGAACGATCGGCACTAGACCACTCAAGCAACCATGTACGAGCATCCCCTTTTAAACAGTTACCTATTCGCGATAAACACTCATTATCATTCCACCCGTTTGTTTCCTTAGCCCTATCAACTTCCTCACACCAGACATCGATATTGTGAATTTTAGGATCAAAATTCGAAATGAAATAATTTGAAGACCTTACTTTTACAAGCGATGCGATGGCCTCAACGATTCTGCCGGTTCCGTCATCACTGATGGAAGTGCTATCCCTAGGCAAAGGCGCGCCACTACCCTGGGTTGACGACGAGTCGTCGGTGGCGGTGCTGTTCGCTAACGCGGGTAGGTCGCGTTGCGATGGAAGCTGTGGGGAAGAAATCTCGAACGGCGGCGGAGCAGCAAAACGTTGTTCAAGAGAATTTAATCTAGCCAGAATAGTGTCTAGCGCATCCTTACTTGAATCGCGCTTGCGTTTACGAGAACGGGAAGGTCGTTCTTCAATAGACATTTCGCTTTATTTATCAGACACAATTTAAAAGTAGGTCAACAGTATTAATTATTCAGAGAACAAATCACAGTTATTAAAATCAAAGAAATCACAAACCAAAATCAAAAGAATTACAAAAATTTGAAAAAAAAATAATCAGGTGTGCCAATTGCGGGTAGGCTGCAGAGCTCTGATCCCACGCACTGATATTATAGATAGCTAGAATAACTTATTAAAAAAACAACTCAACCACAGCAAATACTTATAATGATTTTAAATAAATTAACAAAATCTCATATTAACCTACGTAGCCTAACAATTCCCTAACACGTCTGCTCGCTCCGGCCGTCCGAGAAAAAGAAAGAGCCTCCTTGCAAGCTCTTCGCTGGAAGCCTCCGCTGGCCTGGAGTGCGGTGCGGGGTGTCGCCACGCCCCTCAACATAGTGTTCTCGTTACAATACATAGAAACACCCAGACCCGAGATAAATAGTTGCAGATCATAAAACATTTATCGTCGAACCCGCAACCTTCTGCGTCCCAAGCGGGCTTTCACGCACTACGCCACAGAGGTCGTCAAAATGTTTCCTGAAAAATACTTTTTGTTCTGTTCCCTTATAAATTTTATTATTACGGGATTTTATTTTCACTTTTTATGCATTTCATGTGATAAAAATAACGTTAAATCTTTCACGGAAGCTGAGGCAACAATTTCTCAAACCTAAACCTCCGTTACACCAACAACTCCTCAATCTTATCACCAACAGTTGCAGGTAATTCATAACCTTCAAGCTGCAAGCCCACAATCTTTCTTCCATCAATCACTGGTCATGAGTTTCCTTTGATTAATGAACAGGTCCTCGGAAGTTTCTTTACACAGGCGCGCCACCTGCTACTTTTAAATCTCTTTTGAACAGCATGACTATATGCTGCCCTTGGTTTTACTTGCCATGAACGTATTATTTCGATAACTCAACAAAACAACGTTCAAAGCACAAATCGCGGTCCCCATGTAGCTCCGTCTTCTCCTCATGTACTTATTTAAGTTCATATGAGTAAATGCCGATTTAAGCTGATTGCACATATGTCCACGCCACACGCGCCGCAGTATTTTTCTATAGATGATGACGTCAGAAATGCGGCTTCTGAAGTCTCAGCATTTCCTCTATTGAATTGATGGTTCGGCGCGGATGGGTCGTGTGACCACTTTTAAATGACGATGCTGTATACCGCTTGAAGTCCTTAATCATGGTTATGACTTTGAGATTTTAAGTGCGTCTCAAGGAGGCTGCTTTCATGCATTGGCTTATAAAGTTTCAAATTGTTTAGGTTCTACGTATAGCGCTACAAAGATATCTGGACCGGTGGCCAAAAGAGAAACTAACGACGCCATTTTGAAATGTCAATCTGTCATTCGTTTCCAGTTGCCATATCCGCCATTGCTTGTTTGCTCGGTGTGTTTGGTGCTTTGGTGCTATGGTCTCTTACCCACTTTGTTGTGAATAGTTTTTTTGGCAGCACCATAGGCCATAGACATTTACTTTCTCTATGCCAAATGCGATAGCAGCGCCTCCCTCACTAGAACAGATATCCTTGTGGGACGAACGGTGGTGTTATGACGTCGACTTGTCAGTTTCAACGGGGTTTTCACACGTGTTATTGCTACCTGGCGGCTACTGCTTTCCTAAAACAGCAGCTCAAACATTATTTACCTGGCCGGTATTACCCTAAATCAGGCCCTGCCTTGCTAATTCCCGTTCGGAACTGGCCAAGTTGAGTCGTATTTCTCTCGAGGTACGTATTAGAAGTGTGCTACTTAGCTTATTGGGCACAATGGCACCCTTGGAATGGCGAATTGTGCAACATTTGGGGCTATTGTCTGCTAAAGTCTGGGGTACGGAGTACTCGTAGTGCTAACATTCTTGTGAGTCCTAGTGTGATCAGGACTATATCTGTGACTATTGGATGTTTTATTTTGTTACACAACCATTGCACTTAATTATTGTTAGATACCTTACTTTTTGAAAATGTCTAAGGGGGTAGTCAGAGGCATGTACAAATACATGTCCACATCTTGGAGAAGTTAGTATTCCATACGTGACAGGTTGCAAGCCCATAGCCGCCTATAAGAATACTAACTGTGTTTTTCAAAAAGGATCTGGAATATAAAAAGATCTGAGAGAATGTCTACCGCGCCTTGGGGATACAGTCGTGACCCTGTTTTACCTTACTATACCTACTCATATTACTCCTTCTGGGGATGGGAATACCATGTTGGCTGAGGATAGTTTCTCGACTTTCAATCAGGTTTCTTCAAAAAGTTGTATGTTCGTATTCCGGTCAGTATGAATGAACGACAGAAAACACTGAATGAAACACTGAAACGTATCGTAAAATTGTACGCTTATTTTAAACATGGACTTTAGGAGAAGATATCATGAGGACGTGCGTCTGATCCTTGGACATATTTGTCTAAAGTGTCATGACTGAAATGAGATAATCTGATAAAATTTCTACTGTGCTTAGAGACAGTCATGATCCAGTTTAGTTTGTAAATGTGTTTACATAAAACATAGCTGTCAACAATCAGCAACGGCTTAAACCTGAACCCACACTTGTCCGCGCCGTACGTACGGCAGTGATTTTTCTATACAAAAATGCTGATGACGTCAGAAAATGCGGCTCGCTTCTGACGTCAGCAGCATTTCTTTTATAGAATTGATATAAACCGAGCCGAACGCGCCGAACTGTCAATTCAATAGAGGAAATGCTGCTGACGTAAGAAAATGCGGCTCGTTTCTGACGTCGGCAGCATCCTCCATTGAATTGACAGGCGCGTTCGGCTCGGCTGGACCATCAAATAATAACATAATTATGCACTTTAGTGTACAATGTCCTTCTTGTTTGTAATGGCGGGAAATTTTAACGGTCCTCCGTAATTGCCGAAACGGTCAATGGTATGGCCGTTCGTTGTTATTGTTATTGGGCGATTAGCTTAATCTTCGGAATTTCGCGAGTCCTGACGCCTGAACTATTTGCTTCAAATTGGGTTAAGTAATTTTGTTTGAAAACATGATACAGATCGAGCTTGAATTGAATTATACATTCAAAGTTTACTCTACGCCGATATTTTGAGTGAAATGTTTTGTTAGAATGAAGATACAATATAAGGTAGCGATTCAGATTGTAGTGTTCAGCTAAAATCACTATTATTTATTAGAATAATAAATACTAGATTATAACAATAATTTATGATCATACTTTATTAATAAGTCATTCTGTCGTCTCGTTCGGTCACACCACGTGGGCACGTAGTTGGGTAGCTGTCAAGTGACAGCTGACAGCGAGTACAAACAAAGTACGGGCAGTTGATTATCAACCACTGTGCTGGATAGATGTGGGTGACTTGTACCGAGCCGATATAGTTATAGTGTAGTATTATTGTGTATGTTTATAATGAAGCGTCTTAAAGGGAGAACTGTACACAGATTTTAACGGAATGTATTCGGTTCGGAATAGGTCAGCTGTTCAACCAACCGCCACCAATCACAGTGCAAGAAACGTCAGTTTTGTATCAATTCCTGCACTGTGATTGGTTGCGGCGGTTGAACAGCTGATCGATTCCGACTCGAATGAAGTCTGAATCACTAGGCAGGTCTAGAAAATAAACAGGAATATGGTCACATTTTTTGTTCCTCAATTAATTAATCAACGTTCTAAAGATTTCATCATAAGCCACGCATTGTCAGTTGAAAATCATTAAATCCCCTTTGTTTATGACTGCATGGGACGGTAGATATTCTGTCAGATTTTCATTTTACGATCCAAACAATAAAACTTGAATCACGGTAAATATCCTTTTAGAGTTAAAGGTGTTGAAAACCATAATAGTTCGTCTACTGATAAGATGTTTCTCTTAATTTTACGGTTTTACCTTTAAAATTTCTTGCAATGATCAAGAACCTAAACACGAATCTTTGTAACTAGGAGCAGCCGACCGCAGAAATAAGGGTAAGAACGGCTCATTAGAGACGAAAACCTTCGCTCCAACCCTAAAGATAAAGTTTCTATAAGACGGGCACCAACATAAGTAAATTGTAATGTGGCATTTCTAAAAGAATTTCAAGGCTATTTATTATCATCAACCGGATAGACACTTGACACACGCCTTTGATCTTGACCTAACTAATATACAGGGTCTTTCATTTTAAACTACACTAACTGATCATTTTTGGGTGTATAGACGTTTGACCGTATCAATTTAATTCCCAAGCCGTTATAAGTTTTCACTTCAAAATGTATCTTTTATTGATTTTTTAGGACATGTTGCATAATGATTTTCAAGGAGAACAGACATTCCAACAATTGCAGGCCGGCTACATCCGAGCACACACACATGCACGCTCGAATGGAAGTTAAACAGGAAGCAACAATGAATTTAAAGGATAGTCATTATAGGTACATTTTCTCGGGATTTTCATTACATAAAAAAATCATTACATATATAGTGGCCCCGATTCTGTTGTTCACTGACTAAAGTTTACTAAACTAAAATGCTTCTTTCTTAATTCATTAACGATAAAGTCCAAAATGGAATGACTATTACAGTGGCATTCTTAAAATTTCTTAATTTTAGTAAAAATGAAGCATTTGTGGGTAGATTTAGTCAAGACCATTTTGCTTGCCGTGTAAAACAGCTGCTAAAGTAGCTCAGAGGCGCCATTTTGATTATACTTTTAGTTATGTCACTTTCAACGACATGCCATTTTCGTCTTTAGTGAGAACAAAATAAGAACGTGCCAGTTTTTGTTTTAATTAAGTTTAGTCAGTGAACAACAGAATCGACGCCATTTTTTTATTTATTTGTTGAACCCAACTCCTGAATAAAGTTAGTTAAAAATGAAAGGCCTTATAGTACATTTTACGATATCAAAGCTTATTGAAGTTTTGAGTATCACTCGATTTTACCATACAAGCTTCTATACTTCTGTAATATAACGGTACTACCGTTTTTAAAACAAGGCTTAGCGGAAGATAGATTGTAGAGTTAGCGTCACCGAGTTTTCCTATCGGCGCCCATTCTCGTCCCGTCCGATCCTATCTCGCCGAGAAACGGTCAAGCGTGAAGGACCATAGGCCTAACTCTTGAAAGCGACAATCGCTAACCATGGCTATTTTTATGGTTCAACGCATATTCGTGATATGACAGCGCAGCAATTAAAATGAATCAAGTACTTATATGGTAATATCAATATTTAATGTTGTGTTAATTCAGACAGTAGGTTTAATCTAATCTAAAGTTACTTTGCGAGCCTCAATTCTCTTTGACTGGCTCCCCACTGGAGCTTGACTTTTAGTGGATGGATCACCTAAAAGAATGATAGGCCCCAAACTGTGTTTGTTGCCCTGATTCTTCAGGGTATTGGTCACGAAAGAACAGGAGTAACATTAGTTCTAAGACTATTGTAAGTGATCGCAGCGGTCGTACTGAATAAATGCTTTTTGACTTTGACTTTGACTTGACTCTTACTTTTTGTGAAACTTACTGCTACTACGAGTATACAAAAAATAAAAATAATGCGGGACATTTCACACAGCGTCATCTAGCCCCAAACTAAGCAAAGCTTGTACAATTGGAACGAGGTAACTGTTAAACTACATTAGAATGTATACTTTTTGTAAGTAAATACCTACATAAATTATCTATATATATAAAAGAAAGTCGTGTTAGTTACACCACTTATAACTCAAGAACGGCAGAACAGATTTGGCTGAAAATTGGTAGGGAGGTAGCTTAGAGCCAGGAGACGGACATAGGATACTTTTTTTTGTCAATTACCATAAGGGGGCGGGAAAATAAGGGTTGGAAGTTTGTATGGGGAAAAAAGTTAAGCAACCCTGGGCGCGGTCATAAAAAGGATGGGTGACCGCCGCCAGCCACTTTTTGCACTCTAGATTTTTTTACTTTTTTTTGTATTTTGCATAATAAATTATTTTAATTTTAATGATAAATATGTAACATGTGTATTCCCACCCATCAATATATCCGAAATTATGATTTTTTGATATTAAAATATTTTTTCCTTGGCTATAGTTAGAACGCCATCTATATCACCGACGTCAAAATTACTTTATACCTTTTCTCCTAGGTGGCGTTTCTACTATAGCGGAGATCGAGATACGATCGAGTATAATTTTCTTTGATTTTGAGTTTTGAAAAGTTAATGGAGATTTTTGCTTAGAGATTTCGATATTTTTATATTGCTGACGAAGTCGCTGGTAGGTAATATTAGTTAATCGTTTTATTTCATAATTCAAAACCATACAATACTTGCTATTCAAAAAAAAATACGTTTCGAGACAATTTCTTCAAAAAAATTGCCACTCGCTTCAGCGATTCTATACCAATTTACCGTATTCGTTTTGTTCTTAGCATTGCAAGATCTGGGTAAGATTTTCCCTACCTCTATCTTTTATGGGATTCTTGAGAGAAACATAAATATAAAAAAAATATTATTAATAGGTATAAACAAGCGACGGAGTTTTATATTTTGTATATACCTACTCTCGATTCACTCAAAACTCCTCTACTTTGTTCAATAATGCGCAGACGAAGTTGCGCGGGTCAGCATATATATAAAAGAAAGTCGTGTTAGTTACACCACTTATAACTCAAGAACGGCAGAACAGATTTGGCTGAAAATTGGTAGGGAGGTAGCTTAGAGCCAGGAGACGGACATAGGATACTTTTTTTTGTCAATTACCATAAGGGGGCGGGAAAATAAGGGTTGGAAGTTTGTATGGGGAAAAAAGTTAAGCAACCCTGGGCGCGGTCATAAAAAGGATGGGTGACCGCCGCCAGCCACTTTTTGCACTCTAGATTTTTTTACTTTTTTTTGTATTTTGCATAATAAATTATTTTAATTTTAATGATAAATATGTAACATGTGTATTCCCACCCATCAATATATCCGAAATTATGATTTTTTGATATTAAAATATTTTTTCCTTGGCTATAGTTAGAACGCCATCTATATCACCGACGTCAAAATTACTTTATACCTTTTCTCCTAGGTGGCGTTTCTACTATAGCGGAGATCGAGATACGATCGAGTATAATTTTCTTTGATTTTGAGTTTTGAAAAGTTAATGGAGATTTTTGCTTAGAGATTTCGATATTTTTATATTGCTGACGAAGTCGCTGGTAGGTAATATTAGTTAATCGTTTTATTTCATAATTCAAAACCATACAATACTTGCTATTCAAAAAAAAATACGTTTCGAGACAATTTCTTCAAAAAAATTGCCACTCGCTTCAGCGATTCTATACCAATTTACCGTATTCGTTTTGTTCTTAGCATTGCAAGATCTGGGTAAGATTTTCCCTACCTCTATCTTTTATGGGATTCTTGAGAGAAACATAAATATAAAAAAAATATTATTAATAGGTATAAACAAGCGACGGAGTTTTATATTTTGTATATACCTACTCTCGATTCACTCAAAACTCCTCTACTTTGTTCAATAATGCGCAGACGAAGTTGCGCGGGTCAGCTAGTTATACATAGAAACACCCACCCGAGATAAATATTTGCAGATTATTTATTTATTTATTTATTTATCATACAAAAATATATCCCGCGGCGGGGATCGAACCCGCAACCTTCTATGTCCCAAGCGGGACTTAGAAGGAGACTGTTTAAAACATTGAACTTTTATCAAAACATCATCAACCGTACGAAGGATAGTTTCATTTTCAACACGAAGCTCAGATACTCTTCTCCATCTTGCCTAAAATAATGCTAATCGAATTTTGATGTAGATTTTCATCAACTTACATAATGTGACTGTGCTTAACGTAGCGGAAACTAACAAAGGGCCATGTTTAGTATCACTATTAAGGTCAGCGAAGCCTAGCTGAATAGGGAATATTCTGTACCTGTACTTAAGTGTAGAAACGCTTGAGAGCTTGCTTCGTTCTTGGTAGATCATCGAGGTTACGCAACGATCTAAACGTCTGTAAATGGATGGGTGACCAGGAGCGCTTCCGTGCTTCGGAGGGCACGTTAAATTGTAATCCGGCTATTAAATTATTAAACCATGATGGAGGTCTTAAGGCGGCCTAAAAACTCCCGTCACCAGAGTTGGCCACTGACTCATACGAACTTAATTGAGGAAGCTGTGTTTGCGTTGTGGGACTCTCAATCTAAAAGTTGCAAATTCAAGCTTGGGCAACCAATTTTTTGTCGTACAAACAGTAAGGGTGCCAGGTAACCCTAAGAACATTGTATATGTCTATGAGCACGTAGATCCACGTGCATGCTTTATATGAACACGTAGTTTTCCCCTTCGTGTACGGTATCCGTTTCCTGTACAAGGCGTGAAAAACTTACGTGGAAATCTATTATGGTTATATGAATAACTGTTGGTTTTGTTTGTGGGTGTGTTGTGCTACACAGTTTCGTTTAAAATATTTTGTAAGTATTTTAATATTTTCATCGCAATTTTTAGGGATCTTTAAGGTGTTTGCAATGCATTCAATGTAGCAGTAATCTAGTAAAAATTTAAAGTATCATCTATCTACACTAATATTATAAAGAGGAAAGATTTGTTTGTTTGAGTTGAATAGGCTCCGAAACTACTTGACCGATTTGAAAAATTCTTTCACCATTCAAATCCTGCATTATACCTGATGAACATAGACTATATTTTATCCCGGGAAAGTGAAGTTTTCCCGAGGGACCGCGGGTAACACAGCGACGAACAGCTAGTCATCTAAACAAGTATGGCAATGGGCTCCCCTGTATCGCGGAAGCCCGAACAAGTTTTGGCAAAAACGTTATACAAAGAGACAGTGGATCCTTTGCACGTCAAAAGTCACACGTTACAAACCCATGGCCAGTTTTTTTATGATGAATGGGTCGGCTCTTGACCTCGAACATAGGCAAGAATGAGGTCTACAATGAAGCGAGCCTACCCAGAAGGTGCCTATTAACTCTCTTGAAAACAACAGGGTCGTAGTTTAGCGGAAATACAGACGCGGGAAGCTGATTCCAAATTTTTGCAGTGCGCATAATAAAAGAACTTTGAAAGCGCTTAGTTCGACTAAGTTCGACTCTTTGACGCCTCGGTCAAACAGTTGACACCTACTTCGTGTTTGTTCTCCTAAATATTTATATTTTTTTATAAAATCCTCAATAGTTCCGTAAAAAAGTAACTCACATGTTGTGGAAAGTGTCTACTCCAATCAATAGTGCAACGTCTTAGCACTAAAACAGTGTAAAACTCGGCAAAAGTGTTAAAAACTTTTCGTGTACCGGCAAATAACTAATCACGTTCCGCCATACTGTCTGTGCGACACTGCAAGCAATTCTCACGGTTGGTCTCAGTGGATAAAGCTCATTTTCGTGCGCACTCGATTACCTAGTGCGCGTAGGCACCGACATCACTCCAGCCAAAGAGTAAACAATACAGTTGAGACACTTGGTTCTTGCATCAGTGAGGTAACCTACAGATATTATATATATTTTTTTCTCTCTTCATAAACATGAAGTGTTCCGGCTGCTTGACATCCTCCAAAGACTTAATCTGCATTAAATGCACAGCAAAAAATTGTGGTAAACAATTATGCTCAGAGTGTATAAATATAAAAGCTATCTCTGCTGATCAAAAAAGGAGCTGGAAATGCCCCGACTGCTGCGCTTCATCCAAAAAAGGAGGGGATAATAGCTTAACCCCTGTACGTGGAGGCCTCGACGACCAACAAAATGTAACCGAGCGCAAACCAAGACAGCATACTGCAACAACTGATCCCAGCACATCTGAGGTATAAGAGCTCATTTCTGAAGTGCGTCTCCTTACTCAAGAAATCGCATCGCTAAAGCAACGCCTGGAAGATGCCACCAGCTCCCTGACTCGTTGCCACACCAGACTGGATGACCTTGCAGTTGAGATTGCCACAAACGAATCTCGAATTAAAACATTAGAAAATCGGGACACTGAAATACGTAACCTTAACCTCACAGTTGATATGCTGCAGCGCGACCTGAATTTTCAGGCTCAGTCTCATCTCCGCAACGAGCTGGAATTATCAGGGATCCCGGAAAATACCAACGAAAACTTAAATCACATTGCTATGATAGCGGCCACAAAAGTCGGAATAGAGCTTGTGGATAGCGATATCGACTGGGTTACCAGAGTTGGATCAAGGGTGGTTATTCCAGGCATAATTGAAAACGTAATAAGGCCCCCGCGGCCGGTAGTTGTCCGCTTCCTGCGTCGTGCTAAGCGTGATGAGATTCTCAAGGCCTCTAAATCACGTAAGAACATCTCCAGCACTGACCTTGAGATTCCCGGTCCTGCACGGAAGGTATATTATAATGAACGGCTTACAAAAGAAAACAGGTTGTTGTTTCGTGAAGCACGTCTCAGATCTAAACATCATGGGTATGCCTACTGCTGGTGTAACCAGGGATCGATCCACGTC
The DNA here is from genome assembly GCA_963565295.1 of Epirrhoe alternata. Taxonomy (NCBI): domain Eukaryota; kingdom Metazoa; phylum Arthropoda; class Insecta; order Lepidoptera; family Geometridae; genus Epirrhoe; species Epirrhoe alternata. Next base: position 911,478 of record OY751384.1, read on the forward strand.
CGCCAACGGGAGGGCAGCGCCGCCATTAACATATCGTCCCGTGCCAACCTGGACCACATACTGCCACCCCCCGGCGTCCGCAGTTCCACAGAACAGTTATAAGGAGCCACTGACTACCACGATGCCTTTCAACGCGTACAACCACATACAACCGTCGTCGAGTGTCTACCATAACCTTGTTTTTTGTGTTTTATATGTATTATTTATTTACAATTTACATTTCTATATGAACTTATTCCTAATACTTTTACATATTATATTATTATTAGAATGTTATATAAAAATTGAAGTAAGGATTTGGTTACTATTGTGCTACTCAAACTCTGTGCTATTCCAACTCAAAAGTATAAGTGAAATCATTACGCGCTTACGGAAGTACGTGACAAACCCTGATTTTTTTTTTCGAGAAACTCTTTGATTAAACTGTTTGTAGTTTTTTCATACCCTTTAAAATGGATTTAGATAATATTATTTCTGAATTAGACTCAACTGACATAGTTTGTCACGCTTTAAACGAGCCTGAAGAAGTTAGAGGCGTCCTTACTCAGAGGTACGGTTTTAATATTTTTTCAGTCAACATAAGAAGCATTAATAAAAACTTTAACTCGCTGCTTGTTACCCTCGCACGCACAAAAATAAATTTCGACGTTATCATCCTAACCGAATGTAGGATATGTGAATCCTCCATCATTCCCCAGATCCCAAGATACAAGGAATATCACACACGTAAATACATTAATCAGAACGGCGGAGTTGTTATTTATGTGAGAGATAAATGGAATTCATCGTCTATAGAACCGTCAATCGATGAAGCAAATGGCTTGTTAATAAAAATTTCTAATTTAATTACAGTCTTCGGAATATATAGATCGCCTTCTTTCAAGGAACTAGATAACTTTTTTTCCTCTCTTGACGATGTACTCAGCAATTACCGAAATACCAATAATTTTATACTGGCAGGAGATATAAACATAAATATCCTCTCGTCGGTAGACAGTAACCAATGTCTAGAGTACTTGTGCCTTTTGGCCGAGCATGGACTTATTCCCGCTATAAATCTACCAACTAGGCTAGAGTCCTGTTTAGATCATATTTTTATAAAATCTAAGTGCGCATCCGTTGGTATGGTCTGCAATTCAGATTTAACTGACCATGAATTGATAATGGCAGGCATTGCTTTTGACAAACGTAAAAACGTGAACCCTCCAAAATTTATAATTAAACGAAACTTTGATAAGATTAAAACGGATTTAAAAATGGTAGAATGGGAAAAGCTGCTCGGCAAGGGAAACGTAAACCAGCTAGTTCAAATTTTCTCAAGCACCCTCCACAGCATCCTTGAAAAACACACTGAGAAGGTAATGATCCCGCGTTCAAAGCGAATTATAAAGCCATGGATCACTCCGGGACTGGTGCGATGCATGCGTCATCGTGATAGACTACACCTGAAATTTAAACGTAACTCAAACGACACTACCCTTCGCACAATCTACACGCGTTATCGTAATTTCTGTAATCTATTGCTTCGGAAACTTAAGCATGAATATGAAAACAAGGAATTGTTAAGCTACAAGAACAATCCCAAGAAACTGTGGAAAACAATAAAAAGTATATGTCATCTTACAAATAGCAAACATGACCCACTCGAGCTTCTCTCTGTACAAGGAGCCACGGACCCTAGACAATCTTTAAATTTTTGTAATAAGTACTATTCCTCAGTTGGGCAAACTTTGGCCAATAAAATACTAGCACAAATAAACATAAGTCAAAATACTCTTGCTGAAAATATAAAACCTGCAAAACAATCCTTGAATTCCTTCTTCATGCGCCCCACAGACGAATTTGAAGTTGAAAAGCTCATATTGAACTTACAAAACGATAAAGCTCCAGGTATAGACGGTCTGACAAATCTTCTAATCAAGCAAATTAAAGACTACATTGTTGTCCCTCTGACATATATTTTCAATAAAAGCCTCTGCTCCGGAATATTTCCGGAAGCTTGGAAACTGTCTACTATTACACCCATTTACAAGGCTGGCCCAAAAAATCTCCCCGAAAATTATCGACCTATTTCCTTGCTAGGTGTTTTCTCAAAATTGCTCGAAAAAATTGTAAACAAAAGATTAATCCTGTATGCAGAAAATAACAACCTACTTTCTGACAAACAATTCGGATTTAGACATGGAAAATCCACAGAACAAGCTCTCTCACTTCTACTGCATAAAGCAGTCTCTAACCTAGACAAAAATAGAAACTGCTTAGGGGTCTTCCTTGACCTCGCCAAGGCATTTGACACTGTTTCCGTACCGATACTGTTAAAGAAGTTAGAAAACTCTGGTATAAGAGGTACTGCACTTGAGTGGTTTAAAAGTTATCTGACAGCACGGAAACAGTGTCTAAGCTTAAACGGAGTTATGAGCTCGACTGAACAGATAGACTTTGGGGTACCTCAAGGTAGTATATTGGGGCCAACCCTCTTTATTTTATACATCAATAATATCCACGACCTAAGTTTGGTGAACGCTGACGTCATTTGTTACGCAGATGATACTGCCGTTATCTTTCATGGTACCACTTGGCACGATACACTTAAAAATGCGGAAAATGGTCTAATCAAGCTAAATCATTGGCTTCAAAATAACCTGTTAACCTTGAACACAAATAAAACAAAGTTTGTTTGTTTCCACAAGTCGTCTGCCTCAAAGCCGCCAGATTCTGTATCTGCTCTGAAAATTCACACTTGTGACAACAGTCAATCCACATGCAATTGCATTGAAATTTCAACAACAGATTGTATAAAGTACCTTGGCATTTTGGTGGACGAAAAAATCAATTTCAAAGAGCACATCAAACATCTTTCTGCAAGAACGCGTAAAATCATAAATATAATGCGGCTACTTAGAAACTCAGCAGATTCTGAGACCCTTAAATCAACATACACTACCCTCTGCCAATCAATCCTGTTCTACTGCATCAATTGTTGGGGCGGTACACACAAAACTACCCTGATACAGGCTGAAAGAGCACAAAGGTCTGTCTTAAAAACGATGCTAAGCAGACATTACAGATACCCCACCGTTGATGTCTATAATGAGAGCGGAGTACTGAGCGTACGGCAGCTTTTCATACTCAAAGCTTGTCTAGATACACACAGAAGAGTCATCACGGACGCTAAGTACAATGAAATGCTAAAACGGCGCGTTTTTAAAATCCAAACTACTTCCGTTAATACCACTTTTGCACAGCGTTTTACCCCATTTGTTAACACCTCAATTTACAATAAAGTCGTCAATCTATGCAATATAAAATATTGTTCAGTATTTGAAACAAAGCGCAAATTAATGGTATGGCTTAAATCTCTGGACTATAATAGTACAGAAGCGTTACTGCCCAAATCTGAATAGCTCAATACACGTAGCATATATAAATAACTAGGATATGTATATACTACATATGTATATTTATATATTTATAGGTATATTATAATTAATTATTACTTAAGTTTATTTCAATGTGTTTGTTTATCTGTTTATTTTTATGTAATAAGTGTTTGTCTGGTTAATTAAGATTAAAAAAAAAAAAAAAAATAGAATTATAATTACTTTGTAAAAGATCTAACGACTGTGTCACAAAAATAAGCTAAAACATTACTGAAACCGAGGCAACATACCTAAACCTGTTAATAACATACAGGTACCCACGATACATATCTTTATCTAGTGTGGGTGCCATTACTAACTAGCCCTGAACCCTCATCTCAGTAAAGATTAAGTTAAGAGTTTTATTGTACCTACTATAAGTTACTTTACACTTATATTTTTACTGTTAATAAACATTTTTCATTTTCATTTTCAGTTCTAATAAGTGGAATATCAACCAGGTGAGGATGATATTTAGTTGTTTATTTTTCTCCTTCGCAACATTTTCACGAAACGTTATGTATGGCTGGGACTTGAACTCGGGACCTTCAGATTGAATGTCGAGAGCATCCAACTAGGCCACAGTTCTCAACAGAGGTGCAGGTGTCAAAACAACATAATATAGAACGTGTGTAATAGCAATCTCGAAAATACTCAGCTGAGATTTGGTTCGCGTCATGAAAGCTCCAGATCGTTCTATTTGGAATATTTGAATGCGGTACGTATTGTACTCGGATGAGCTTTATGTTATGCGAAGTGGTTTGGGTTAAGGTGCGTTTTCATAAGCAGTAAATAATATCACACAATAGATATACACGATAAAGTATAAGAGCTAGCAACGTATTCGAGAGAAAATTTCAGATAGGCCAGATTTTAGACATGATTTATTTATTTCGGCAAAACAAACAACTACATTATAAATATATAAATATACAGGGTGTAAAAAGACGTCTACCGAAGCCGAAAGGGGTAGGTACAGCATCCCAATAGACAACCAAATCCAAAAGGATTTTCCGAAATATGCACTAAATCCGGAGAAAACAGCGTTTGAAGAGTACTGTTTGCGTATGTTTTGGGCGCGTTTTTTTACGTAGATTGCTGGATTTTGAGTTTTAAATGTTTTTCTTTTAACTAGTAAATAGCCGAAAATAACATAGCATGACGAAGCTAAGTAAAAAATTTTTTTTGCGTTTTTTTTTCGCTAAGTATGTTTAGAATCATGGTCTGATTACAACCCCTCAGTTTTCGGTAGCAGTCTTTTTACACCCTGTATACTTACATTAACTTAGCTTACATTTACAGAAAAATGCAAAGAACAATAATAATGCAGTCAACGACATTTTCCACATTTTGTTGTAAGACAGATTTAGTTAAAATGCTGCTAGAGTAGAATATAATAAAGAAGGCTAAAGCCAAGATCCTATTGCTTATGTTAATTATCGTGTCTAAAAACTCTCCTCATTGCTGACGGTTGTGATCCCCTGAACATGGCGATATACTTTTCTTGACTATGTTGCGCCATCTGTTCCTGTCGGTATTGGAGCCGACCATCTGAGTGGACTACGGCAAAATCATCAAAGTATTTTTATGATTATGTTGTTTAATGATAAGATTCACAGAGTATCATCATCATTGCCAGAATTCTGATAAAGAAGTAAGTTCGTATGAGTTTGTGGCAAACTCTGGTGACGGAGTTTTTAGGTCACTTGCCTACGTCATTTTTACCGATTTTATGGACCGACTATTTAACGTCTCCTCCTAAGCACAGAAGCGCTCAAATGATAATGTATCCGTGGTCACTTATCCAATTTGTGACCACACAGAACGAAACTTCGACAATCTACTAGGAAGCTTCACGAGCGCATCTTCTGAGTTCGATATTTCTGGTGATTATTTTTGATGCCAAGCCGACTGTATAGAAAGGTAAGCTGATGGTATTGGGTCAGGTCGACGGTTAAAGACCTCGCAGTCGCTCACCTACCTATTGGACGGACGCAGTCAAAAGGCCCTTTAAAGGCCGCGACAAGAGGAAAATGAAAGAGTGGTCCACAATCAAGTGGTCCACAATCCACATTAGATACCTTCAACAATGAAAATACCGACTATGAAGAAGTATACGAAGGGTGGGGTATTGTTTGCTACGGATGGTGATGCTGATATAAAGGGTTATTGTAAGGCTTACCACGATATCATCAGTGGCAGAGGAGGGGTTAAAAAGTTACCAAAATAATGATCGGTTAATGGACGACCCCCTAAATCTCCAAGGTATGGTAACAGTGTAACTGTATCTTTAGGTTGAAGGAAGCTTGCAAGTTATTCAATGATGGGCGCTAAACTTTTTCCTGTTTGTGCCAAAGACGGAGTGGGGGTCGTGAATGAAATAACGAAGAAGTGAGACAGCATGATTTATTTCGAGGTGTGATTGGTTCCCACGAATCTCAGGTGTAAGTGCTTGATTGAATAGTGTGATCATCTACCATCGATTTTAAGAATGAGTGTTGACTGAATGGGGTGGTGTCTCGACTTTCCATCCGAAAGAAGAAGGTTCATGGATTTTTGGTTTTGAAAAATGTTTATTTATGATAAACACCAGTGTCACCAATAAACACTATGTAAAGTTTTTCTTTAGTTCAACTTAAGAATAAGCAAAATGGCAACCAATAAACCATTTAGAAAGTTCCACCTTGCATAACTTTGACATTTCTTTCATACAAACGCTATTCCGAAGTTCCACCAGCTAGCACCCTTGTTTAAATTTAGTGTAACCACAGAATACATATTAGTAGGTACTGTAAAAATATTTTCATAGGTACCACCAAAGAGTTCGTATATATTTTACTCGTACATACCAAGGAGTTTTTGTTTAAGTTCTTCCAGATAAATTTACAGGAGAAAAAAATAACTTTATCTGGAACAAATCTTACATTCCAATAAAAGAGGTAGCATGGCGAGAAGGTTTTATAAAATAAAAATCGTAATTTGATAATAAAAACGAGCGCGGAAATCAAAAATGATTTTGTAATAAAAAAATTACATGTGAAATATTGGCGAATGCACAAAAAGTGCGAAGCCATTATGAGAAAAAAAAACAAGAATGACAAACAAAATGACCAATTCAGTCAGCTTTCATAGACAAAATGATACTTATTTTCAGGTTTCTCGTTGGATGCGATGTTGCCGATCTGTGCATCTTCACGTAACAGAAGGACAGTTACCTCAGAGTTCCACCTTGTTTATTGGTACAGCTATGCGATGTGTAAAGGAGAATGGGCATTCCCGCCCAAATCAAAAAACTATCGCCCGCAGAGTAGGCGTATGGTGGAATGGGTAGACCTTCAAAAACACTCCATTTCATTGTATGACAGCTAAAAAATCCATCCTACAGAAATCGAGATATTTGCAGTTAAAGGTGGTGACTCTTACCATCTTGTTTTTTGACTTACAGGCTTCCCGCAGATAAGCCACTATGGGTAATCGATAGAACTTTAAAAGCATTACATTTCATTGTATGACAGCTAAAAAATCCATCCTGCAGAAATCGAGATATTTGCATTTAAAGGTGGTGACTTTTACCATCATGTTTTTTGACTTACAGCCTTCCTGCAGACAAGCCACTATGGGCATTCGATAGAACTTTAGAAGCACTACATTTCATTGTATGACAGCAAAAAAATCCATCCTGCAGAAATCGAGATATTTGCATTTAAAGGTGGTGACTTTTACCATCATGTTTTTTGACTTACAGTCTTCCCGCAGACAAGCCACTATGGGCATTCGATAGAACTTTAGAAGCACTACATTTCATTGTATGACAGCTAAAAAATCCATCCTGCAGAAATCGAGATATTTGCAGATAAAAGAGGTGACTTTTACCATCATCTTTTTTAACTTACAGCCTTCCCGCAGATAAGCCATTATAGGCAATCGATAGAACTTTAGAAGCACTACATTTCATTGTATGACAGCTAAAAAATTCATCCTGCAGAAATCGAGATATTTGCAGTTAAAGGTGGTGACTTTTACCATCATGTTTTTTGACTTACAGCCTTTCCGCAGACAAGCCACTATGGGCATTCGATAGAACTTTAGAAGCACTACATTTCATTGTACGACAGCGAAAAAATCCATCTTGCAGAAATCGAGATATTTGCAGTTAAAGGTGGTGACTTTAACCATCATGTTTTTTGACTTACAGGCTTCCCGCAGACAAGCCACTATGGGCATTCGATAGAACTTTAGAAGCACTACATTTCATTTTATGACAGCTAAAAAATCTGAATTTGAATATGTTACTTAGGGAGCTATAAAAAGAGGTTTCCCAAGCGGGCAGACACCTGCGATGGTTCCTTCATCATGTCGGTCAGCCTCAAAGTATGGAAAATTACGAGTCAACTTTCGTCATTTTACCAAGGCTGAATTTTATATCTTATTTGTTGTCTTGTTTGTTTTATACTTGTTGCATACATATTTTATACTTGTTGCATACTTGTTTGATACATGTTGCATACTTATTTGATACTTGTTGCATACATGTTGCATACATGTTTTATACTTGTTGCATACATGTTTTATACTTGTTTTATACTGCAGACTAAAACAACCTGACCGACATGATGAAGGAACCACCGCAGGTGTCTGCCTGCTTGGCAAACATCTTAGCTCCTCAAGTAACATACACAAAGTTCAGGTTTTATACTACTACGAAAGCATACTTACAATTACTTTTGTTTAAGGGTGACTTTCAGGGGGTTGGAACTGTACTAGGGATCTGACAAAGGACGACGTGATTTCTAATACTGTTTCAAGCCAAATATATCAAAATGAGCTTTATACACTTTGACATGATGAAGGAACCACCGCAGGTGTCTGCCCGCTTGGGAAACCTCTTTTAATAGCTCCCTAAGTAACATTATAAAATTCAGCCTTGGTAAAATGACGAATCTTGGGTGCTATTTTGGGCACCTTTGATGCCTCATATCTCCCAAAGCCACCCGGACCCAAACTTCATATTTGGGGATCGTACATAACCATACTGGGACTACACACAGACAAAGTCTCAGCCTTTATAAAATGACGAAGGTCTGCCGGTCGCTGGCTCTCACCCTATAAGTCAAAAAACATGATGGTTAAAGTCACCACCTTTAACTGCAAATATCTCGATTTCTGCAAGATAGATTTTTTAGCTGTCATACAATGAAATGTAGTGCTTCTAAAGTTCTATCGAATGCCCATAGTGGCTTGTCTGCGGGAAGGCTATAAGTCAAAAAACATTGATGGTAAAAGTCACCACATTTAACTGCAAATATCTTGATTTCTGCAGGATGGATTTTTTAGCTGTCATACAATGAAATGTAGTGCTTCTAAAGTTCTAACGAATGCCCATAGTGGCGTGGCTTGTCTGCGGGAAGCATGTAAGTCAAAAAACATGATGGTAAAAGTCACCACCTTTAACTACAAATATCTCGACTTCTGCAGGATGGATTTTTTAGCTGTTATACAATGAAATGTAGTGCTTCTAAAGTTCTATCGAATGCCTATAGTGGCTTGTATGCGGGAAGCCTGTAAGTCGAAAAAAGATGATGGTAAAAGTCACCACCTTTAACTGCAAATATCTCGATTTCTGCAGGATGGATTTTTTAGCTGTCATACAATGAAATGTAGTGCTTCTAAAGTTCTATCGATTGCCCATAGTGGCTTATCTGCGGAAAGGCTGTAAGTCAAAAAACATGATGGTAAAAGTCACCACCTTTAACTGCAAATATCTCGATTTCTGTAGGATGGATTTTTTTGCTGTCATACAATCAGATGTAGTGTTTTAGAAGGTCTACCCATTCCACTATACGTCCACTCTGCGGGCGATCGTTTTTTGACTTGGGCGGCGCTTCATACATGCCTGCCCGTTCTCCTTTGATAGAACTTCGGAATAACTCGTTTTTATTGGTGAGACGGTAGATCTTAAAGGTCTTGAACACCTTGAAGGCCACGGGCTTGCAACCAGATTGTTAAATTCTACAATGTTTTCCTTCACCGAAGTAGGCCAACATGGCTTATTTCTAAAATAATAAAAAAGACACGGCTAAAATCCCACTTTGGCATCCCTTTAAAAAAGCGCCTCATTGGGATTCAGGGCCCAATGCTGGCAACTCGTAAAGATTTCCAAAAGTTAAATTAGGGCCACTTGTTACTGTCACCGGGCCTTATCAGCCGTTTGTTTTCGATAACAATATTAAATGAATATTTTTTGTTAGGTTTTAATAAACTTTTTGGTTAAGTTAAGCTTTTGAAATGGAGAAAAGCGTCAGATGCAGAATAAATTATAAAATTAAGTTATTTTGTGACTAAAAAAATGTAATCAATGGATTTTGCGTTTCGTGAAAATTATATGCGCTTTATCACGTGCTCTAAACGGCGAAGGAAAACATCGTGAGGAAACCAGTTAGTATTCTTATAAGCGGCGATGGGCTTGCAACCTGTCACGTATATAATACTAACTTCTGCAAGATGTGGGCATGTATCAAATATGTAGTTGTACATGCCTCTGACTACCCCCTTAGACATCTTGAAAGGATCTGGAATACATAAAGATCTGAGAGAATGTCTACCGCACCTTGGGGATACAGTCGTGACCCTGTTTACGTTTTTACGTAAAAAAAGTAGCCCGAAATACTTTACTTTTCAAAGTAGAGCGACGTTCAAAACGCGTGGTTAGTGCAACTCGTGGTCGTGCTTGTTTAGTCGTTCTTGATAGATCGTCGAAGTTAAGCATCGTTCGAAACGGTCTGTAAGTGGATGGGTGACCGCCAGTGGCATTTTCATCTGAGCGCTTGCGTGCTTCGGAGGGCACGTTAAATTGTCGGTCCCGGCTATTGAAGTCGTTAAGCCATGACGGAGGCCTTAAGGCGGCCTAAAAACTCCGTCACCAGAGTTGGCCACTGACTCATACGAGCTTACTTACTTTTATTTGAAAATCAAGTTCCTTAATTGAAATATTAGCTTTAAAAACCGGACAAGTCCAAAATGAACTCGCGTACGTATACCTCATTTAAAGTTTTTATTTGCTGCATACAAACAAAACTGTGTTTGCATAAGCAGCGTCTACAACGTAACATTTTCAATGCAAATCTACGAAGACATAAGGTTGAGAATCGTCTGACAAACTCATGACAAGCGTATCTTTTGAGTTTGAAGTAGCGAAAGTTAGTGATGAAGAGAACGAAATTGCTGCAACGGAGTTGCCACACAATTGTGTTCTTACACTTGTGATGCAGTTGAAGGCACTGTACACTCTGCGACTGAAGTTCATGAATAAAAAATGCATATAGAGAACATTGATGTAATATCTGAAAACCTGGTATCTCGAAAATCATCACGTTTTGTATTCATCTCTTCTTTTTTCTACACTTCTACTATAGGAAAGATTTGTTGGTTTGTATGTTTGTTTGTTTAAATAGGCTCCGAAACGACTGGACTGATTTGAAAAATTCTGTCACCATTAGAATCCTACATTATCCCTGATGAACATAGGCATTTTATCATTTAATATAACATTTTATCCCGGGAAAGTGATGTTTTCCCGAGGGACCGCGGGTAACACTGCGACGGATAGCTAGTTAAATATAAAAAAATAATTTTAATAGTTGAAAGGAATGAGTGTTGAGATGACGGCTGATAGAGGAGAATGGAAGAAGAACACATGTTGTGCCGACCCCACATACTGATGGGAGAAGGGCAGGGAGATGATGATGACTTTAAATAGTTGCCTAAGAGGGTAATCAGAGGTACATTTGGCATCATCAAGAGGTATTTTGTGTCACCGCAATTAGTCTTAAGCTTTTTAATTTTTTTTTTAAATTGTATTTATGGTGTAACAATAGTTATTTATCTATCTATTTTCAGAACAAGCCTACTTAACAGCAGTAAAACTTTAGATAATAATCTAAACAATGCTGTAATGGGCATATTCAGTTCAATGAATGAAAAAGAGACACCAAATATGATCATGTGAAAGCAAGTCCGTATTTAAAGAAGCCAAATGAATTTTACTTTAAAAGTAACACAAAAATACTTTCTATTAATATTCTTTATTGAGTGAAGCTTGCAAGCTCGGTTTGGCGCAGACAAAACACGTATACAACATGAAAAAATAGAACTTTTAATAAACTCTTAGCTAAAAATAAACTGAATATTATATTTTCAAATTAATATTCTATTGACAAGACCACTGAAGCTTACCTCGACCACGTACGATTGAATAGAGATTTTACTATAAAAAGTTTGCAGAGAAAATTTAATTTTACAAGTCTGTAAAATTAAAATGAAACATTATATTTTCTGTGAGTGGATTATTATAATGTAATCATTGAGCACATGGAGGCCAAATAAAAGCTTTTAAAAACAATCCCTCTATCCATGATTGAAAATATCATGTTTCACGTTAATTCATTATTTAACGCACGTTATAATAAAATTCGCGTTCAGTAAGACCCCTCGCAGACTGCAGACTTTCTATGGGCCAATAGTTGAGACGGGCTATACTTCTCCATACTCATTACGAGCCGAAGTATGCTCCGTCTCAACTATCGGCCGATAGAAATTCTGCAGTCTGCGAGGAGGCTTAAGCAGTGTGTATGCACTATACGCACTTGCTGAAAGGAGAAGGAAGTACGAAAACGGTGAGAAAGGCTAGGTTAAAAAGTGCTTATAGCAGTGAATAAATAAATAATGCTGGACTTTCCACACAGCATCATCTAGCCCCACAGTACGCAGAGCTTGTGTGGGGGTACTACATGACTGATATACTACTTATATACTTTTTGTTCGTAAATACATGTATACATTTTATACATACAAACCCGAGACAAATATTTGCAGATCATACAAACATTTTAGTTTAATTTTAGGAATGTAAAAAAGTAGGTAAAGGTCATCATCAAAAAGGATCCTGACATATCATATTTGGCAACATTTGACGACCTCTGTGGCGTAGTGGGTAAAAACCCGCTTAAAACGCAGAAGCTTGCGGATTCGATCCCCGCCTCGTGATAAATTTTATCCCGTGGCGGCAAAAGGAGGCGTACACTTAACAGTGGCTGCGAATGATAATGATGATTATATTTACCTTCTTCTACGTAACTAAAATTAAACTGGAATTAAGAACAAATGACATCGATCTGCCATCTAAATTATAAAAGTTTTCTTTTTGATTCGATTCTTGTAATTTGTAGCTAAAGTTTTGGATTCAAATTACTTAAATGGAAAACTAATAAATTGGAATATGGCTTTGATTGCTTTTAGAGATTGTCAACGAAGAAAGTCTTCTCGTGACCACGGTAGCTGTAACGCTACTGAAACGTCGTAACTGAACGTAAATAAACAAATGTTATACCTACGCGATTAAGTCCCGTAATAAAATTTAAAATGTCTTCGAGTCGCGAAAGTTTAAAATGTGTAGTATAACGAAGAAAGGTCTTTGTGTTAGACTAGCTGCCCCCTACATAAAACGTAGAGCTAGTGTGGTGAAGCTAATGAATTTGGGATTACATTAGTCTAGACATTTTTTGTTTATTTGTTAAATATCCGCGTGTTAATGTGGCTACGTGGAGCCACTGAATTTGTGCTGTTTGATTCTAGATAGCTAGCTAATCCTACCTAGATCAGGTTTACTCCTAGGTACTGCCTACTAGGAATTGTGTGCCCATCTAGCTGAATATGAATATACAAAATGAAAATAAATACTTTATTTTAACCTTTTTTAAAACATTTTATTATGCGAAATGTAACAAAGTAAGTAGGTATGTATATTCTAGCTAAGTAACCGGACTTGCGCGTAAGCCGATTTTGAATTGTGAGGGTGGAGCGTCTGCCGTCCAATGCTTTTATAGGGTACGGCCAGTAGCGCCATCTTACGGCTGCGTGTCTAACTTTCTCCTTAGGCAGCTGGCGTAAACATCCCGGCGGGCCTTGAGAACACTCAAGATATTGCTGCTCCAGTGATGGGGAAATTGAACTCGGCTCCGATTGCGTCAGCTCCCTGGACATCTACCTCGAGCGGACATATTCTGGAGAATGCCCTCTTCACTAGGCCCGTTGCTAGTCTTATTTCTGCTACTCTTGAAACTCCATCTCTTCCTGGAAAAGTAGCCGTGACGCGGCCCAATCTCCACTTGAGAGGAGGGAGACCGTCCTCCTTGATGAGGACCATTGTTCCTGCTTTTATGTCCTCCTTCTTATTTTGCCATTTTGTCCGTTTTTGAAGTTCTGATATGTACTCCATTGACCAGCGTTTCCAGAATGATTTCCGCAGCTGCTCGACTCGTTTGAAGCGCGATAGAGAGGGCAGCGCCATCGCCTTGACGTCTCGCTCGGCGGGGCTAGTCAGAGGTCGGCCAATCAGGAAATGAGCTGGTGTGAGGGGGGTAAAATCGTTCGGATCTGAGGACATAGGATACATAGGGCGGGAATTCAGGACAGCTTCAATTTGTACCAAAACTGTATTGAATTCCTCATAAGTTAAATTAGCATTTCCTATAACGCGAGAAATGTGGTGTTTGCAGGATTTCACCCCAGATTCCCACAACCCACCAAAATGAGGTGTATAAGGAGGTATGAAACTAAATTCAATTTGATTATCTGATGCGTAATCAAGGATAGAATTAGTATTGTTTTGTAAAAAATCTGTAAGTTCCCGCGCGGCTCCTACAAAGTTTCTACCGTGATCTGAAAAAATCTTAAGAGGTTTTCCTCTTCGCGAAATAAATCTTTTCAACGCTAAAATATAACCTTCCGTTGATAAATTAGTAACTAATTCCAAATGTAACGCTCGCGTCGCAAAACACACGAAAAGGCATATGTAACATTTTTCGAGTTTAGCGCCTCTGCCTTTTCTATTTAAAATATAAAGAGGTCCTGCGTAATCTACACCACTATGTAAAAATGGAAAATCTATCGATTCCCTAAGGCTTTAAAACTGTTTCTACAAGCCATACTAACTGTAGAATGTTTTAATTCAGGTAAAGTTATATTTATGCGAACTTTCCTGATAATCGTGTGACGTTTATTTTAAAATTTCGAGTAAAAATGTGGGCCCGTTGCACCACAAAGCTGAATAACACAACTCACTCAAACTTATACCGCGTGATACTAAATCAGCTGGATTTTATTTAGTTCTAACATGTAACCACTTCGCATTACCTATCAAATCGTTATTTCGAATTCGAATCTGTCTAAAACACTACATTATCGAACTGTAAACGCAATGATTTAATAATTCTTTCGTACAATTCCACGCCGACTAACGCACCGCAAAGCTCGAGCCTTGGAATACTAATCGGTTTGAGAAGAGCAACACGGCTTTTAGAACATAACAACTTCACTGTGACGTCACTCTTGTTATTGCTAAAACGACAGTACGCGCGAGCTACATACGCACTTTCACTCGCGTCAGTAAAGATATGCAACTTGATTTTCGAATAATTTGAACTGAGTACTTGCCGCGGAACACGAAGACTAGGTAGATACGATAACCAACCCAGATCTAATGAACTACTAGAACAAATCTCGACTAGATATTTTGACTTCGAATAGACTATAAACATTTAGATTTCTCAATAATTGTCTGTGTATTTTAATGCGACATCAGACGAATTAAAATCCTATTTCGTAATGAAAAAACATTGAATCAAACGTCAGATACTTTTATATGCATAATGTATATACCTAAACTAGTTAATTGCGTAATGTGCCATAGCCTCGTCCGCGCACTGTATTCCTAACTGCATAATGCAACGTAGGTATACTGAGGTACGGTAAAATTAAAGTTCTGAATGCGCGACATAATAAACATCCTAGGCTTAATTATTCTTGCATAAACTTTTAATTATTTAAATTATTTTAAATTACAAACTTTTAATTATTGCGAAATTAGCGATCTTTCTAACCGGCGTCATCTATCCCTATTGTTGTTTCGATAAACAACTGCTCGCAAATTCTTTCTTCGGTAGAAAGATATTGATTTGGTATTTTTATTTTCTCTTTTTCCCGAAACCTATTTAACTGATCGTTAAGTTCCGAGTTTTGAACGAAATTACATTGTAGTCGATTTATGCGCGACTTGGTATTTTTAACGATACCTGATATGACCCACCCCAGAGTGGTATTTTGCAAGTACGGCCCGGTGGATAAACGTATCCTACCTTCGACTAATAGGTCCCAGAAACAATCTGCTCCTATCAGTAGGTCGATTTGCGATGCCGCGTAATACGTAGGATCGGCTAGATCTATATGCGTAGGTAGGTCTAGCAACTTATGATCAAAGCTTACTGACGGACATGAATTGGTAATGCGATTTAAAACAATACAATTAATGCGTGTATTGTAATCTCCGATTAACGACTTGAGATTGATTTTACAGGACTGAGTAGACTGCGTGACTGTCTGACCTATTCCCGTGATTTGAACAGTGGACTGTATGGACTTTGCGTTTAATTTGTTGCGTAATGATTCGGTTATTATGCATTGCTGACTACCGCTATCTAATAGAGCGCGAGCTTTGTGATACACATTGTCGTCACCAGCTACCTCGACTAATGCGGTTGACAATAAAACCGTCTCGAACGTATTGTCGTTACAATCAATATTAATGCGTGATTGTTCGACCGTATGTAAAACCGCAGCTGTACTCATGTTAGGCGTGGAGTTCGATTGAAGATCCTGCACTACAACCGATAATGACGCGAAATCTCCACCATGAAGTAAGCTGTTGTGTTTCTCGTTGCATTGCCTACACGAACCGAATTTACAATCAGATAACTCGTGACCTGACCGTAAACAGTTTACGCATAGATTATGCTTTTTTACGAAGTGAATTCTATCCTGAACAGATAAATTGCTAAACGTATTGCAAGCGTAAAGTGCGTGGCTAACTCCGCACAATTTGCAAGTGCGGGTAGGTTTGTGCGTGGTATCGTTTCTCGAAGTGAAGCTTTGAACACTATTAAATTGACTTGATTTTTTAGTGAATTCTTGAGAAACTTTACTACTCGTATTGTTACTATTTATGATAGAAGTGTGACGCGCCTTTATCATATCTAGTGTGTCTGCCTTGTCCTTTAGAAAACTAAGTAAATCGTTCAGTGAAATACGTTCACTCGACTGATTACTTTGAGTACTTTTGAATTGTTCCCATTCTTTTTCTACAGCTGAATCTAATTTTGAAACTACGATATAAATGATGAGAGTATCCCACGATTCTGTGGGTTCTCCCAGAGTCTTCAAGGCGCGCAAATTCTTAAGAACTGTATCGATTAATTTCCTAATATGAAAAGAAGACTCTTTCGTTGGTTGAATTGAGAATAGAGATTTCAAATGATTATGCACCAATAATTTCGAATTATCGTACCTATTTGTAAGCAAATCCCAAGCTACCGTGTAGTTTTCCGTCGTGAATTCTACCGATTTGATAACTTGTGCTGCATTACCTTTGAGAGAAGATCGCATGTAATGAAATTTCTGAATATCATCGAGCTGTTTTGAATAGTGAATCAAAGAAAGGAATGTATCTCTAAACTCTAACCAGTTATCGTACGATCCGTCAAACGAGGGTAGCGAAATAGTTGGAAGTTTGACTAGCGAGTGAGTATTGCATTTGGAATCGTTACATCTTGGCTTAGGTTCCCTACAAGCGTGATCAGAACTATTAGATTGAGCTAGCAAACTGACGACATTAGCCTGAACCCGATAGTATGAATTTTCGAAAGCTTCACGTGATTCTAATTGTACCGCAATATCATTTTCCGACACTAATTCTTCAATTGAGCTTTGAATATTATTGAATTCGGTTAGTAATGACTTAGCTACGTCACTACGCAATTTAATTTCTGCTAATTGACTGTCCGTTAAACGAGCTCCGACATAGGAATCTATAAATTTAACGAACAAAGTAAGTCTACCCTTGATCGAACCGCGTTTCTTATTTAATTCTCGTAATATATTTTCGTTTAAATCTGCCCCTAAACACGGATTAGGAGATTTACTACGAATGGACACGTTTTCAACACTCATTTTAGCAAGCTGTGAAAAAGAGGGTACTCACGATTTCTCCTTGAAACACCACGCGTTCTGGCTTCTTACTGCGAAAGAGAAACAGTTTTAGTACAATTGAAATAGGACAGGGAGATGAAATTGGAACGAATTTGGCCAGACCCTTCTTCGTAGATCCCACGACGATCCGATTCTGAAGGTCCAATGATGCGGCTTCCAAGGTCCAATGATTTGGCTTCGAAGGACCAATGTTAATGTGGCTACGTGGAGCCACTGAATTTGTGCTGTTTGATTCTAGATAGCTAGCTAATCCTACCTAGATCAGGTTTACTCCTAGGTACTGCCTACTAGGAATTGTGTGCCCATCTAGCTGAATATGAATATACAAAATGAAAATAAATACTTTATTTTAACCTTTTTTAAAACATTTTATTATGCGAAATGTAACAAAGTAAGTAGGTATGTATATTCTAGCTAAGTAACCGGACTTGCGCGTAAGCCGATTTTGAATTGTGAGGGTGGAGCGTCTGCCGTCCAATGCTTTTATAGGGTACGGCCAGTAGCGCCATCTTACGGCTGCGTGTCTAACTTTCTCCTTAGGCAGCTGGCGTAAACACCGCGTTTTGTGTGAAATTTCAATTACAAAACTCAATCTTCAGATACCTTAATGCAAAATAGATGCAGCTCTTTTCAAACTAGAAAGTATCGTAACTTTGTAAAGGAATTCTCAGCGACCTCTCCAACAAACTTGTGCATATCACGCTTCACTTCTAACTCTTTGCATTGGAAAATAAGTTTTATCACACTGGCATAAAATGCAATCTCTATCTATCTAATCAGCCCACATCTACCCACTGCTGAGTATAGGCCTCCTCAGTTTCACGCCACTCTTTCCGATCCTGCGCCAGTCGAATCCATTGCCTTCCTGCTACCGCAACAATATCATCAGACCACCTGGCTGGTGGTCTGCCTGGTGTTCTATGACCCTCGCGTGGCCACCACTCAAAATGCAATATCATTTGTTATTTTTTGTAGTTTATAATGTGGTAAAGAGTCATCATTTCAGCATCACGACATGCCATGGTGAGATGATCGTACGCCTTTAAAAAGTTCATCATCGAATTTTCGAAATTATATTGGAAATCTCTGTCGTATGAAATCAATTTTACCCACACTTTAATAATGAATGACATACTGTTTTCAGTATGTTGCAGTACTTATAATGCATCGCCACGCCTGACCTACTTTTATAACGAACGGAAAAAATAGGTTCCCATATCATAGAATAATTTTCTTACAAAACCTTTTTAAAGTGACACTCTTGTTCTAAGTACCATTACTTCTTCTCAAGACGTTCCAAAGATCGTGATTGTATATTGTTCTCAACTGTACGTAGATCAATGTTGTTGGAATTGAAACCTTGTTCCGTAGAAATAAGGTGCACAAAACGTAGAGGGTTCTCGAGAATAGTGGTGCTACAGGGTTCCTTGGTCCGTGAACTTGGGATGGGTGAACCTTGCGAACGATATTGCTTTATAATCCCGTGTTGTGTGCTCAGGAAAATAACTAAGCTGAAGTGATATTCTGAATACTTTATTGCTATAGTTTAGGAATCTATATCTTTACTTGATTTATATTGCAATCAGTGGCGTAGCTGGGTAGCCAAGGGCTCAAGTGCAAATAAACTGTGGCCCTAACTGAACGGTTTGGGTTTTATCAAGTCAAAATATGCAGGGTGTGTGAAATGTAAATGTATTTTGAATTTTTTCGTAAAAACTTACGATTTGATCGGTCATTTTCTAGGCTGACTGTAGTTACCTACTTGGGTATTTTTTTCAAAAATCTAAAAATGCAGTTGTTTTTATTTTAAAAATAATCATACCTATAGTTTTCTAAGAACAAAACCTTCCGGAATCTCGGACTCTGACTCTGAGTCCGAGGGCCCCTTGAGCTTGGGGGCCCCGGCGCACAGCACCGCCTAGCCCTGCGGTAGCTACGCCACTGATTACAATTCCGTTACTTAGGACATGTCTAAAGACACGAGAGATGACCTTCTTCAACTGATTATTATGGAAAAAGTCACCGGGAAGAGGCTTGTTGGTCGGAGGAAGACATCTTGATTGCGGAACAAAGAGTGGACAGGGATAGCAAGTGGTGCCGAACTATTTCGACTCTCTTAAGATAGAGAACAATGCCATATTGACTGCCAACCTCAGAGCTGCCAACCTTCGCTAGTCGGAGAGACACAAGAAGAAAATACTGCAATTGACTGCAATTTTTTCATACAGGGTCTTGAATGCCGCTTGGTCTATTGCAGTCCTTTCTCACTTCCTAGCAACACAATTTAACAATTCGACCATCCAAGTTTCCTCGGCAAAAACGTATGATTCCCCAATGAATACCATCGCATCTAAAATGAATACCATCTTTCATTCCCAATTTAATTTGAACGAATAAAAAATATCACAACGTAGGCTTAGAGCATCGCCATCCATCCCGCAATATTACAGGCATGTATGAGGCCAGTAACTTAATACTTTCCCTCGCATATAAATTAGTTTTATGTGAGGTTTATGCAAAAACAGCAATAAAATGTTCTCCGGATGAAGACGCTGTAGGGAACGGACCGTATATCGGTTTCAGGATTAATAGGACGTCTAAATGTATTTATATGAAGCTTGGATTCAGTTATTACGAAAATATTCAAGACAGTTTTGGATAGTTTTTCCTGACCTTTGCCTCATTGGCGCAGTGGGCGAAGGTTTGCGCAGAAAGGCGGGTTTGATTCTCACCGTTGAACAAATGTGTGTCATCATTTCCCTGCCCTTATTCCACTTTCATGTGGGTCGGCACAACAGGTATTCCGCTTCCACTCCGCTCTATCAGCCGTCATCTCAACACTCACTCCTTTCTTACCCATGTCATCCTTCACACAGTCCATCCATCTTTTCTTTGGTCTGCCTCTTTTGCTACATCCCTCCACATTCAAACCTAACATTCTTCTCGTTACATGACTCTCTTCCCTCCTCATAACATGCCCATACCAAGACAACCTATTTTGTGTGTGTGATCTGAAAACATCTGTCTCGGGTCAGAATGAGTAAAATTTATGAACGTCTTTGATACTCAAAAACTAATTTTGGAAATCGGTCTACAACTGACGCAGGTAAAATACGTCAAAAAAACATCAGAACCTCCTCTTTTGAAGTCGGTTAATAATAGTTTTAACTCAAGTACAATAGATACGGGTAAAAGTATTGTCCTTTCAGTCATGCCTCTAAATCAAACTGTTGTTCCCAAACGATAGCATAACAAGCAGCTGGTAGTCCCACTCATTTATTAAAGCTGAAAGTTTGTGAGTTTGTTTGGATGTTTAGGTGTATGTTTGTGTTTCAATCACGCCTAAACCAGTGAACTGATTTGGATGAAACTTGGAATAGACGTAGATAGTAACCTGGCATATAGACTATTCAAAATGTTGGTACCACGGGGGCGATACCAAAGCTAGTATCGAATAAATAAAATTTGTCTATCGATTATGTATTACTTAGTTATTCAAAATTCAAAGTAAAGTTTTGTTTAAAATCGAGCAAAAGCAAGAATACCTAAGTCCTCGAGAATGAAAACAGATTTCTACAAGCTTGCATTATTTTTATTTTGTACAATCCTCATAAAAACTGTAGCAGAAGTAGTTTCACAACTTGCGACCATTAATGCTGAACATTTTAATTTATTTATTTACTACCAGTATAAAATAAATGTACTAAGATTTCTTGTGCATTAGGAAATTGCATCTCTTAAATAATTTATATAACATTATTGGCTGTAGGTTAAATCTTTAAGTTTGTAAATTAATCATAAGAGCTGTGGATTTTGTTAACAAATAAATAAATAAATAAATAAACATGGGATTTTAATGCTGTATGGAATAGTCAATCGAATCTTCATCAATAAATTTGGGTGAGGCATCGTGGTGGAGAGATAAGCCAACCTAGACATTACGTTACCGTGCCTAGCTGTTACCGGAGTGCGCCACGATAGCGCAGTTGACGTGGCCACCTTTTATACAAAATTAATTTAAATGAGTGGGCATCGACACGATAAGAAGAAGGGAATAATTTAATAAAATTCAGCATGCTTCCAGATCTACAAGTATTTTCAAGCAAAAAACAAAGGGATATGAATTTAAACATATTTTGAAACTCTTAGATTTAATTCTTCGCTTTTAGCACTTCTTTGCTGATATGAATTTATCCATGTCCATTTTGAGTTAGTAGAAGTAGTCAAATTTAAACTGAAGTTCTTACAACTAAGTTCATAACTTCGAGTTGGGTTGTAAATGTGCCAATGACCGCTTGCGCGTAAACCTACTTTAAACTTAGTTGTTCAGCTGGATGTAAAGCTACTTTAGCCATCATCTAACTGCGTTGATATTTATAGCAAGCGCCATTTTTACGTTGAAACAAATGGGATTTCTGTTTTGCTGCAAAATGTTTTGCACCTGTTGAATAAAAAAGAAAAAATGCTCGCATTATGTATTCCACGTCGCTGAGACGCGTCGATGGGGCTGGAGATGGAAATATTTTATTTTTAGTGTTACTTGAGGTGTTTGCATTCGCACTCAATTTAAAAAGTAAAGATATTGCAAATATAAGCAAAATACTTTGATCAGGTTTTTCACCTTATATGCTTTCACCTATTATAAAATATCTGATTATTCGGATGACAAAAAAGCTTGGGACTTGCTCCAACTCAATGAATCCATGGATCACCTAAAAGAATGATAGGACCCAGACCGTGTTTGTTGCCCTGATTCTTCACGGTATTGGTCGCGAAAGAACAGGAGTAAAATTAGTTTTAAGACTATTCTAAGTCATCTTCTTCTTCTTCTTTTATTTAATGGCTTTCTACACAATTAAGTATAATTCTGCCAATCTGCGGTCCTAATAAATAAATGATTTTTGACTTTGACTTTGACTTTGACTTTGACACCTTTCTCAAATAAAATACTCACGACATTTTTCAAGCTAGGCATTCGCTACTATGGATATCATTTAAGTTATTCTGTTTCTGATAGGTACATTTTGATTGATAAACAACTAAACCATTTAAGTTTTTTGACCGTATTTTATTTTCTCAATTCCGCATAAATTGAATATTTTAGATGAGTTATTTATTATATTATATTAAAGTAGACAATATAGAACAATAATTTAACAACTCAAACGCGCTTAGGCTTCGGTCACCTACCGAGCCCAAACACGATATTTTCCTGTGTAACATCTAGAGATGGGAAAATTTCTTTGAAACCGATTTAGGCACTAAATAATGGTTGATGGATTCAATTGTAGACAGACCAAGGCTCGGGACAAGTATGGGAAAATGCAAATCAAAATCATTTTGTAAAATTTTATGTATACTATGAAATTCAGTTGACGTTGTAGGCCATAATAGCTCTTACAAAATAATTAAACGCCGTTTACACGATACCATTTAGGCACACCATTCTTGCCTCTTGCCACAGAATATTAGATCTTGCTCCATTGAGTTTAAGTTAGAGGCAAAAATGATATGACATATCGTGTAAATGACGTTTTATTGTGATGTCTAGCCCAATCGAGCTGCCTTGAGTGTTGTTAAGTAGCTCTTCTTAGCGAATTCCTAACTCGATGCACGTGCAACTCTGACATAACCGAATCCTGCCACTTCCCTATCAACCTCTCGCCACACAAAAGCCTATGATTTATTCGTTCCAGTATTTTAAAAGGGTTTTTATGTGTAGCGTGAAAGCCGGAGTTCCGGGCCGAGTGACTAAACGGTGTGACCCGTGAATAAGAATTGTTTTGGTGAAAATCTTCTGGTTTGTTACATGTTTATTTTCATCGAAAGTGAGGATCGGCTTTCGTATTTTGAAATTACAATAACTGAACAACCATTGCAAATACGGTTAGAATGGTTACGGACATCCAATCCGAGTCCGATACAAAAACGGTCCGGAGTAGTCGTAGAACTGACTGTTTCTATGGTAGTTTACGCACTAGATCATCATATTTTTTCTTAGATCCGTATTTTCACGGATACGGATCGGACGTAGTGCGAAACGCTCTTAGGGTCTCTTTCTAAGATGTGAAGAAAAATTTTAAGTCCGCCTACAATCAAGAACCTCAAACTAGCCAAACTTAAGCTAACTTAAGTTCCAACTAAGTTTTTGAACTGGTTTTGGGTAGAAGCTAAGACAATCAAGTTAACTTGAAATTCTAATTAAAATGGCATCAAACTTTTGCAATATTCCTAGTTTAACATGCTCGGGGCTTAGAAGTTCCTGTACAGTGTCATTTCCATGCTAAAGTTTTCGACACACGTCATGTCAGTCACATACAATGTGTATATTAGTAGACATTTTGATTTGACCATGATCCTACTTCTAGTAAAGTAAATATTTATTTTGCCAATTGTAGTACAGGTTATTTAGGTAAGTCGTATCTACACAATATAAATTACTTAAAAATTTGCGAAAATGGACACCACTCAGCTTCTCGTAATAAACTAAAAATTTTAATCGTTCTTGTGTGTATAAATATAATACATACATACATAAAGTCACGCCTCTTTCCCAAAGGGGTAGGCAGAGACCACGGATCTCCACTCGCTACGATCCTGACACACAACTTTCGCCTCATTCACTCTCATTACATTCTTCATACATGCTCGTCCATTTAGGATTTTTGACTTGTCCCTTCTCCAAAATATAAATATAATAATAAAATAATATAGTGTTTATAAGCAGTGGGTGACGTCAGGCTGTGGATGATGATGATGATTTAATCTTTATAGTTTTAGTCATAGGGCCTGTGTGTTGAAGCCCAAAAAAAATTAATGTTTTAACACTAACGCCCTTAGCACACCTCCGCTACAAAACCAGAATAACGGAACCGCTGAGTACTGCAGAACTGCAGCAGAAATCACTGCAGTTTCGCTAGGTTTCCGCAAGACATGGCGAAATCACTGCGATTCCGCTGTTCAGGTTTCGCAGCGGAAGTGCTAAGGGCGTAAGTGGGGAAAATCAAATCATAGGTTGTTATAGCTAAACCACTCAAGCAAATCAGCAAATCAAGAGTGATAGGTAAATTGAATCTGCTGCTCCTATGATACAAAGCAAATTGGAATCCAAAACCATGTTATTGAAGACTGCTAGACTCTGTAGGGGATAGACTAGTCACTCACCTGTCACGATGCTTTGCATCTGAACTCCCACTGGCTTCAAAATTGTGTTTCTAGATTATTTGCTTATTGAAGCATGCCAAAGAAAACTAGACTGAAACAACTTTTTTTGTAAATACATGTACATATTTTAGAGGACGCAATCCTTCGCAGACTCAAGAAAAATTGCAGATCGTAGGGCACTTTTAACGTGTACGTCTACCATGAAGATAGAAGTTATGAGTAGAAAAGTAAAAAACATTATTTCCGCTGACTGACCTGCTAAACGAATCCTTACCATAAACCTGATCGCACACTTGTCTGCCCCGTACGCGCCGCAGTCATTTTTCTATACAAAAAATGCTGATGACGTCAGAAAATGCGGCTCGCTTTTGATGTCAGCAGCATTTTCTCTATTGAATTGACTTGATATTGAATTGAACATAAGAATTACGTTTTTTATGCGTTGACGAACGAATGAATGTGTTGATTTTGATGGTTGGCCCCATGTTGGTCCTCTTCTAAAATGTTACCAATTTGTAGTAAATATTAGTACCTAGATCCATTTCTGTAAGTTATATGTTCCTCAGAACATTATCTCCTATTGTCACATCAAGTTCATGTTTCTAATGTCAGTCGGAATGTTTACCTCTCGGTAACTCGATATACGGAAATGAGGGAAGTGTCTGTTTAGTAATTTCCTTATGTTTGAGCGTATCGTGTTACTGTTATGTGTTGCCTCAAGTTGTATCATAGATATAAGATTTGCCGTGGTTACTTTTGCACCAATGATTTCCTCTATTAATGGTGCAAAAGAAACTGGCTAGTTATGTTTGTACCATTCAAATTGATACAACTACATAACGTTGCTTTCCTTGTCATAGATAAAAGATAGAAGAACTCTTTTTTGTTGTGCCTCTCCAACTAGCTAAGGTTGGCAGTCAATATGACATTATTGTTCTCGATCTTCGGCAAGTCAAAATATTTCTGCAGCACTCGCTATCCCCGTCCAATCTCTGATGTTCCGCAACCTAGATTTCTTCCTCCTCCGAAGTACCTACTACAAAACGATTATTGTATCTTTTTAAAACGTGTTTATTACACTGTTGAAGTAGGTAAATGAACTGGAGTAAAATCACCTAGCTTTAAAGACGATTTCAAGTAGTACATTTTTTTGCTGAAACAAAAAATTATATCAAGTAAATATAAGGAAATACAGAATAAGATGAAAATGGTAAATAATAAAACAAAATAGATCGACCCTACACAAACCGTCAGGTAGACTTAAATCAACTGAAGATTAATGGAAGGGATAGTTGATTTAAATCGAGCCGTCCCCAAGGGTTTGGATGATCGAGTGATATCTGTACTTTGGTAAATTGGGATTGATTGGTTTCAATGAAATTTGATTACAATAAGACAGTCAAAGCTCCACTCAATCAAATTGTCTAAAATATGTATCAGAACTTTGATGTTCAATTGGGATAACCGAAATAGGTTCACGACTGTCTCCAAGGCCTTTTGAAGATATATTTTGGGCCGAGAATAAAAAACAGCGTTTATTGCCTTAATCTCTAAAGCCTAGTACAGACTACACGTTCCAGTCTCGCGCGAGTCGATATAAATGAATGTCAAAATGTATATTCGTTGCTTCGTCGATATAATTTTTTTTCTTTGACTTTGATTTTCTCAATTTTCAAAGCTTATTACAAAATCTTAAAAACTTTATCAAACATTATTATAAACTTGCTGATAAAACAAAACTTCTTAGTATAAAATAAGGTCCTTCGGGATTGCTTGTTTCGTGAATCTCATGAACTATAGCGCGGATACACAAAAAATACTGATGATGTCAGATCGTTTGACAAAGCAAGTGTATGAGGCGAGTGTGCATGGGACAGCTGGAAGGGGAAGACCTAGGCGAACCTTCTTGGATCAAATTGGCGACATTTTGGAGAAGGGCCAGGTCAAAAGTACCCTAAACCGACGAGCATGTATGAAGAATGTAATGAGAGTGAATGAGGGCCTACCCCTTTGGGAAAGAGGCGTGACTTTATGTATGTATGTATGTATGTATGTATGTCAGATAATGCGGCTAGCGTCTCTCCCTCTATTGAATTGAAAGTTCGGCGCTCCGGCGCGGATGGGTCGTGCGACCACAGAAGATTTTAAATAGTTCTTGCAATTGAGGTCAAGAAACTTTATGGGAAAAAATTTGGAATTGAATCAAATCGAAATGAACCTCACACAAACTCCTCCTTCTTTCGTTTGAATGTTACTCATTTTAAGACCCCTTGCAGACTACAGACTTTCTATCAGCCGATAGTTGAGACGGAATATACTTCGGCTCGTAATGAGTATGGAGAAGTTAGCCCGTCTCAACTATCGCCCGATAGAAAGTCTGTAGTCTGCGAGGGGTCTAAGGCCGCGGTCTAAGGCCACCCTTTCTGCGTTCTCACATTGTATAATGCGGATCCAGATAATTATAACTGTATATTAAATTAATATTTATTTCTCCAATTCACAGAACAATATTAAGATGAAATACTGTGTCTTCCGGCTCCTAATGAAGTAATGAATTCAAAACGTCTCATATCATAGCAATCAGCGGCAGTATTCCAGATTCAGTGATTAACGACACAGTATTCCTAGCTACAACCTTATTAATTGAACAGTAGCAATGATATAATATAAGCAGAAGAGTAGAATCAATAAAAGATGAACCAATTGTCTCACTTGTGTACAAATACAATACAAAAAAGAGCTTTTTTCAGGCGCACTGTTAACTCTTCTTCACCACACCTGGGTTAAAAGAACTGGTTTAACACGAAAAAGAAGAAAATCTTTGTGTATCTTAAGATTTTGAAACTTTCACTTCCTACACATACTATTATGACGATGCTTTTGCTGAAATTGGAACTTGTTAAAGTGTATGTACGTCTATTACCTAATTGCTGTTTTAAAAATTTTTGTTACTTTGACTTGTCTAAGAACATGTAAATATGTCTATGGATAAATAAATACAATACAATACATGGTTTAAATTGACTGTCAATTCCAGGAACACACCAGTTGCAATAAAGACTTCAAGGTTTAACTGGGTTTTAGGTTACTGAACAAAATTGAAGTCTGGCGTATCTTATTGTATAAAAGTCACTTTATGACAAAATGCAGCGTCAGCATTTTTCTATACTAAACATTATGCTAGAGAGCCTAGGATATTAATTGGTTGTGATGGAATAGGAAATTAGGCATGACAAGCACTTAAACAATTCTTAGTACTGTTATCAACTTTGAAACTTCAGTAAGTATATATTCTGTTTGATACATCTACTGTGATGGGGTTGAATTTGAAATTCCGTGCAATTAAACCTCGTAGAATTCTTATGAGCTTCGGGATAATTTGATTTCCCCCGAGACGGTGCCGCTCGTGTCATCATTACCGCAATCTTGCTGTAACATTGACAGGGTAATCTCATTGGGGGGTAAGGTGCTGTGATTTTTGGAGGAAAATCGGTATGCCCATCGGTTCGCCCTTGTTTGGCCTACATTGAGAAGTCTAAATTACAAGCATTAAATAAATAATGCTGGACATTTCACACAGCATCATCTAGCCCCAAACTAAGCATAGCTTACAAGCTATGCTTAGTTTGGGGCTAGATGATCAGGGAACCAGATAACTGTTATAATACTTATATAATTTTTGTTTGTAAATACATACATATTATACATAGAAACACCCAGACCCGAGATAAATATTTGCAGATCATACAAACATTTATCCCGCCGTGGGGATCGAACCCGCAACCTTCTGCGTCCCAAGCGGGCTTTCAACCACTGCGCCACATAGGTCGTCATTTGCAGGCTAATTAGTTTCCTCACGATGTATTTCAGAAAATTCATCGATGCAATACTGGAATCCATACTACGGCCTTTGAAATGAAAGTAGATGCACTTAAGGGGCTAACGCTACCTTTCAAGAGGCTATTTTAAGAAAAAACGCAAACTATAAAACCGCAAGTTTTAAAATGCTTAACTGATTCTTAAGCTGGAAATAAGAAATACTTCTACTTTTCATAACCAACAATAACTTTAAAACTACCGCTCCTTAGTTCTATTTGCGAAGTGAACAGCCAAGAAAAACAACTGACAATCAAGCTAAATGAATCCCCCTGAAAGTTTCTTGAAGCCTGTGGCTCTAGAGATCGTATCTCATTGTAAAATAGACTTTATTACAATTGCAAAGAACCGAAATAAAATACTGCTGAGTATTATGATTTGAAGCCCAGAATTTTGGTAGAGCCACGCTGTACACAGTGCATGCTGGTCGTACAAACATTCCCCGCGGTGAGAACAAAACACGGAACTTTCAGCGGTGCAGGCGAGACTTCGAAAGTTGTGAGCAATCTCAAAAAATTCTTTAACACGGCCAACACGGCTCAAAATGTTTCGAAAGAAAGGAGGTACAAAAAACATAAAGTCAAAGTCAAAAAGCAATTAATTCAGTATGACCGCTGGGATTATTTAGAATAGTCTTAAAACTAATTTAACTCCTGGTTCTTTCGCGATCAATATCGTGAAGAATCAGGGCAACAAATACGGTTTGGGGCCTAGCATTTTTTTAGGTGATCCATATTAAATAGTCTAGCTCCAGTAGTGACTACTAGGACTAACTAAAAAAACAAGACCTAAATAAATATGCAGCATAGAAACAGTTTGCCTCAAGGCATCATGGCAGACAGTCTCAGATCTATAAGAAGTCAGAGGAGAGTTTCTGGGGAGTCAGGGTAGAACCAATTTTATTTGCATGCTGTATCTAACAGTGAAGTATGTGAAACAATTTACGATATAATCTATTTGACCTACTACCTATATTATGACCATGCTTCTGGCAAAATAAACATTTCATTTTAGTTCAAAAAAGCGACATTTGTATTAGTGTCTGTGTTGGAGTAAGTTTTTTAGGAATATCAAAATGACGATTTAAAATTGATCATGTTTCAGACTGAAAATGGCAGCTCCGCACTCTTGTTTATCCAGCGCAAGCGGCCGCGCTTCCGCAAATAATAACTTGTTCTGTTCCAAAATTAATATTTTCTTTGCGAAAGCTTCAAGCTGGCATTAATTGCGGCCAGCTGTACTGTTGGCTAATCTACGTCATTGGTTTGTAGAGCTGTGGATATTTACTGCAATTTTTACAATAAAAGCGCTGATGGGCTTGTGGCATACGCAGTTTATAGGCTACCTGAAGTCCGCCTGCAAAGAAAGCGCTTTAAAAAGAGAACCTACAGAGTAGGTCCTATTAAGGTAGTCTTCTATAATGATAACAAAGTAGACCTGCAAAATCAGTCAAAGTCAAAAAGCTCAGTAGGACAGCTGGGATCACTTCTAATAGTCTTGAAACTAGTTTATTCTACTCATGTTCCTTTGCGACCAATACCGTGAAACCACAACAAACACGGTTTGGGGCCTAGCTTTCTTTTAGATGATCCATCTTAGAACTAAATAGTCAAACTCCAGTTGAGCCAGTCTATAAAGTGAGGCTCGTCAAAGTAAGTTTAGATTTTTGCAGTTTTTTGCCAACTTACAAATCAATATCAATCCCCCTTGGCTTGTATCATGTTAGCTGATTCTGAAAGGCATTCAGAAAATCTGCTTCAAAACACAGTTCTGTTTGAAATCAGTCTGAAGCTTAACAATTCAAATCGGAAATCTGCATCAAAGAGAACATACAGTCAACACCTTTTACCAACCAGACGAATAATCCGCTAGAGTACATTACGCAAATACCGGCTTTACTGCACTTCGGTAAGGTTCGATTTAGCTTGTAAGAATTTGAGAACAGTAAGTCTTTAACGCTGGTGAAAAGCGACGCGTGTTTTACAACCTCATTGAAAGTTCAGCTCTATTTTGTTTGGATAAGTTCTAATTTTGCGGTTTATGGGGTGAAATACACGTGTAATTTGGTGATGGCAAGACAGATTGACATTATTGAGATGAGTCCTTCTTTCTTTTGTATTGTTTACCATCATTCTCTTGCCCCTTTAGTGGGGTCGGTGTTACCACAATTCAAAAATATGTAAACCATTATGTATTGCAATGTTATTGCAATATACTATCTTATCCAACAGCAAGGCAAATCTTTTTCTTTCATTTGTATGTTATTGTGGACATTTGGTTTGACCAAGAAGTTTTCGTAAGAAAGGAGTGTTGAGATGACGGCTGATAGAGGAGAATGGAAGAACACATGTTGTGCCGACCCCATATAATGTGGGAAAAGGACAGAGAGATGATGATGATGATGATTTGTTTTTTCCAAAATACCAGGATATCATAACATAACAGAACAACTGCTTCTGCGTCCTCGTTATGGTTTCTATCATCTATCCTAAATTCATCTTGGACCTATCTTTAACTTTCTTCGCAGCACATTTTGTATGATACGTCATCGTTCCATATTTCCTCAACTTAATATTTGTCTTTCAATTAAAAAGACGTAATAATTTTCTCTCAAGTAAATGCAGCTGAATTATCGCCAAGTAATTTAAGAGCGCAAGCTCCATTCTGTTCTTGGAATCCCTCAAACGGACGCTCTGAAACAAGGACAGTTCAAAGCAGTAACTTAAGTGATTAGAGTGAAATTGCCGGCAAACTGTGATCTAGCTTAGCACTGGTTTCTCCATTGGCATTCATCATCATCATCATCATCAGCCTATAGCACTCCACTGCTGGACATAGGCCTCCCCTAATGAGCGCCATTGTGCCCTGTCCTCAGCTCGACGCATCCAGCTTCTGCCAGCAGCCTTTCGCAGATCGTCACTCCACCTGGCCGGAGGGCGTCCGGCCAGGTGGAGTTCAGTCATTGGCATTCAGTCATGTGCTATTTGAATATGCTTCTGCCTCCTTAGACATCTTCAATACATATCTGGGAAAAGTTGAAGATCTAGAATTTAAACAAAAGATCTGAGGGATCACATCTTGAGGATACCAAAGATAATTTTAGACGACCTCTGCAGCGCAGTGGGCGAAGGCCCGCCTGCGACGCAAGAGGTTGCGGGTTCGATCCCCGCGGCGGGACCAATGTTTGTATGATCTACAAATATTTGTCTCGGGTCTGGGTGTTTCTATGTATAATATGTATGTATTTACAAACAAAAAGTATATAAGTAGTATATCAGTCATCTAGTACCCATAACACAAGCTCTGCTTACTTTGGGGCTAGATGATGCTGTGTGAAAAGTCCAGCATTATTTATTTATTATTTATTTATTTATTTATAATTATACTTACACTAGCTGCGCTCCCGTGATGTAACCCGCGGTTCCTTTGGGATTTTTTCGGGATAAAAAGTAGCCCATGTCCTTTCCTGTGACCTTTATCCATGCCAATTTTCAGTCTAATCTGTTCAGTGGCATGGACGTGAAAAGGTAACAAACAGACAGACAGACAGACATAGTTACTTTCACATTTATAATATTAAGTATGGTTAAGGATGTTGTGTTCATCTCTGCATATTACGAGTAAATAGACTCACAATGTTTCATCCGTCTGAAGACTCCTCGCTGACTACAGAATTTCTATCGTCCGATAGTTGAGACGGGCCATACTTCTCTACACTCATTACGAGCCGAAGTATATTTCGTCTCAACTATCGGCCGATAGAAAGTCGGTAGTCTGCGAGGAGTCTAACAGTTGAAGTGCCACCGACGCACGGCTACGTCTGTCCGCATTGTCGATCCCTCCTATTCAGTCGTTAAGCCTTGACAGATTGCTTATGGTAGCCTAAAAACTCGGTCACCAGAGTTGGTCAAACAAAGCTAGTGCTATCAGAGATAGCGTAAAACCAATCGTTCTCCCAACTATTTAAACAAGTACCTCAGCTCAGCAGTGCTAGCTTCAGTTGCCTGTCAGGTGGATACTTGTAGGTGCTTCTGCGACGCAAATTACTTAGATCCAGGATTCCGCACGCTCACCGCTAACTTCACTGAAATAGGACTTCCTCTATTCCATTGGTTCGTGATGTAGCTAATTGGATCATTTTAGAACATAGGGTTACTTGACGACTTGCAAAACGCGGAGGAGAATGGCAATAAATCAAACATTTGCTGACATTTTCTTTATAATAGACAGTCATGCAATAGTTGACCGTATTGTCATAAAAGTGATGATAAGGTGCTTACTTTTATAAGTAATAGAAACAAAAACATTTATCTTATCGTTGCTAAATTGATCAAGACGAGTTTAAATAATGTGTTTAATGGTACTTAATTATAAAGCTCTTTGAAAGTCTACCTTTACGACCTTAGAACTATGCCACAGCTGGTCAGAAGTACATTTAACTTGTAATCGTTAGTATACTCGAGACTCGTAAACTAGAAGTCCAAACTGATTAGATCGGAATTGCCGACAAACTCTACGATACAATTTCGGTCTCAGGTAGATAGCTTAAATTAGATCTAGGATTGCGAGCGCTTTACCACTAAAGGCACTGTCTAGTAAAGTGCGGCTACCGTCAAACTGTTGCCGTTAAGATAACCTAAATTCAGGGCACGTGGAAAACACAGTGCGCCACATCTGATAAACAAAATGCAGATTTTTTTTTAAAACTGAACTAAAGGTGCATTTACACGATACGATTTCAACCCATACGACATCGTATCGCACGGCAATTTTTCACGTGTAAACGCTCATCGTTTGCGATTTGTCATCGACGCTCGTCGGCACGTTCAATGGGCGGGGCTTAGCAAATCGTTCGAGAAATCGCATCATGTAAATACACCTTAAAGCTTCTATAAGCGTACAATATGACGTTGCCGAGAGTGTTTTTCGCTCTCACTAAAGAAATTTTTATTGAAATCAATCCATTCTGTTCTGACTGACTGGACATTGGTCAAACTTATAACACCCCTATCCATAAGGATGAAAACCATGTTACGAAAAGAAGTTATGGATATGAGTGTGACTGGATATGCAAGGTCCGATAGGCCAAAGGCGTTGAGGTTGAAATAATAGATACTTATAGGTATACCGAGGTGTCAGTAACGGTAACGGTTACCGTGTCGCGAGTTCAATGGTTTTTCCCCATCTCAAAATTGCCCAACACGCCTAAAGAAATTTTCACGTCAAACACATGCAAAGACATGCAGGAGAATGATGATGATGCATCGAGAGTTAAAAATTTCAGTGTGTACCTAACTGTTTATCCAAAACTCAGACTTAAGTCTGCTAAGCTCTGAGACGCTTCCTCCGCCACTATGACACGTGGGTACGCGGATAACCACAAATGGATAATGACGTTGAAACACGTCGTACGACGCCGCAGAATTTCAATGACGTGGTGTCTCTTTGTAAACAAATAAGACCACGGTTACATTCGTATTGCCTAAAGCGGCTACACAAGGAGAGTTTCTCGCATGCGAGCGGCGATTTCTTCTGGGCAATAATATTGTTCACAATAATATTGCCACCGATCCGGCTCGAAGGACCAATGTTTGGGCATGAACGGGGGATGTCTAGTTGGAATGATTCGTATTATTTAAACGTTAGAGGTGAGAGAAGTTTATTAAAATTTACAAGGTATTGAAATTAAAACCGTTTCATCGTCGCCATCTTATCACAAGAAGAACAATGAAACGGTTTTAATTTCAATACCTTGTAAATTCTAATAAATCATCTCTAACCTTTAAATAATACGAATCATTCCAACTGGACATCCCCCGTTCCTGCCCAAACAAATATGGTCGCCTAGTGTTAAATGCTTCGAACCTCGCCTCTCGAATACGATTCTCGCTATAGCTTTCTACTAAAAGTAGTATTTTTTACGAGTTTTTGTCAAAATGTAAACCGCAGGCGAGACTAGAATGGCGAGTTTTGCCGAGGGATAATCGCATACGATTTTTCGCCGCTCGCGTGCGAGAAACTCTTCTTGTGTAAGAGCCGCTTTATAGTTGGGTTGTAATGCGATCTCTGCTTCACGTGCACTTTTGTAGAGCTGGTGTGTCATGGGCACTGATAGTGTTAAGACAGATCAAATATGCGCATCATTGGTTAAACAAATCCTTCTTATCAAATATTGAAACTCGGAAATAATGGTAAGTGAGCCCAAAAACACAATTGTTTGCTTTTTAAGTTACCTATTCGAATTGTAATTCTTTCAAAAAATTACATCTATAGCAATTTGTAAAAAGAAAAGCTTCGTTTTGTTTTCTGTTGAAATTACTTTCTATAATTGAAAAATTAAACTTTGAAAAAATAAAAAATTGGTTGTCTGTAAAGTCGGTTTACTGACGATAGTTGAACGTGACAACGTTTGTGATTCTTTGTCGCTCATTCCGCGCTATCGCTTGCACTTCAAGCCTTACATGGAACGCCTCAGAGCGAGGTAACGCCGCATTTTTTCGTGCGTGCAGCCGGCTCTATCGAATTGTAAGACGTTGTCACGTCAATAAAATTAATAGAATAATCTAGGTACGAGTATTTAGAACCATTTTGTAAAACAGAATGAAAAACCTACTAGTATACCAAATCACTGTGAAAAACATACATGGCACAGAATTTAAATAAACGCGTCAAACTGTCACTTAGCTTTTTTAAATGAACGCGCGAGTCGATCAAAATGTAAACGCTTTGCTGCAGCTAATTAGTAATAGCGTTCCTATGTACGCGTGGATTGGAACGCAAAGTCCGTAAGCAGCTTTACATACAGGATCACGACTGTGTCACCATGGCACGGTAGATTTTTTTCTCACTCAAGTCACTCAAGATTGAAGATGTTGGGAATAGTCAGAGGCATATAAATGTAAAGACTAATGAAGTGCTTTCATTATTATGCTCAAAGGGAATATATATTGCTGCCTAGCGAAGCCATGACAGACTGTCTGCCATTACTAAGTCCTCGCTTGGAGGTCGGAAGGCATGTCAATTTGTTGGAACAAGCTATCAAATATAAAGCAATCATGGGCACTGAACGTGTTAGAGAGTAAGAGCCATGGCATTCTTTGTTTTCTAAATTTTTTTATGCAACTTCTTCAACTTCTTCTTTCATGACATTTGTCATTTACCAATGATATTCAGTTCACTACAGTGCACGGTTCAAAGGAACTAGTGACACGAAGTAGATCTGATATTCAAATGGACTTTTTCCAGTAACTTGCCTTACTGCTCCAGCAATGAACTAACATCAAGAGAAGTCGAGAATTCAAGCTTTAAAAGTCATTTTTAACCCAGTTCCAATGATGTAAGGTTCATTTCACAATGCTGGTGACTTGAAATCAGCTCCAAGTATTAATTCTGTGCCTTATTTTCGAAGGTACGCAATATTGGAGTGTAGATTTGAAATTTTCGAATATCTTATGCCGAGATAATTATCGTTGCTACTTACATAGCAAAATTATATGCGCCCCGCGGTTCATTTTAGTACAATTTGGTGGCGGTTAGGTGGGTACAAGCGGTTTCATACTAAAACTGGAAAAGTGGCCCGCCACGTGGCTAGCCGCCCCGCGGTTGAACGTAGAGCATAAGAG
This sequence comes from Epirrhoe alternata, assembly GCA_963565295.1. Classification (NCBI taxonomy): domain Eukaryota; kingdom Metazoa; phylum Arthropoda; class Insecta; order Lepidoptera; family Geometridae; genus Epirrhoe; species Epirrhoe alternata. Next base: position 947,656 of record OY751384.1, read on the forward strand.
TGCTAGGAATTTGATTAAAATTTAATATTCATATTAATACACAAAAAGGCGTTAGTAAGCTTGGAAATTGTATAGTTCGACTTTGATTCTCGCGTTGGGTAATTTTTTTTCGGAACTGCAGACGTTTTCCAAGTTGGGTTGCATTACCATGGCTGTCTACCGGAGCTAACTATTTAAGTATTAAGACGGACTTAAGAAATCTAGGCCCCAAATCCTATTTGTTGTCTGGTTCTTCGCGATATGGTCTCGAAGAAACAGGAGTAGAATCACCAAAATCTTAAGGTGTTACACGATGCGATTTTTGTACTATATAAAGGCTACCAGACATAATCCGCGTAGATGCAACCTCCAAGACGGCCTTTAAATCTCGGCTACGCAAGTGGCTCCTCCAAAACTCGTTCTACTCTGTAGAAGAGTTTTACGAACTGCCAATGAAATAATGTTTAAATTTTAAAGATATAAATTATTGTTTAAGAAATATGTACATACCTACCAGGGTACGTACCTGACCTATACCGTATTGTTATCAATAAAAGTATTGTATTGTACGATTTGCGAACTCCATCCGCCTATTGAACGTACCGACGAGTGTCTCAATCAAAAATCGCATACGATTAGCGATACGATCGTATGGGTTGAAATCACATCGTGTAATGCATATTTAGGACTGTACCTTCCTAGTCCTACTAAACAAAATGACTTGGACAATTGTTTTAGCGATCATCATTGAAAAACCTACATAACCTCCGCTTGTCTTCAAACAATATTCTTTAGCACGTTTTAGTGTAGCTACTAAATAATAAATTGATAGCAAATAATAGAGGCAAGTTGCCTTCTATTATTTGCTATTCATTTATTACTCCAGATTATTTTATTACACTTGAGCTTTTGTACCAGCTCTGCGTCAAACTGAATAGTTGATGTAAAAAATAATGTTAAAGAACAGAAAGTCAAAGCCATTACACATTTTAAAGATAAAGAGAATGGAAATGAATATTACGCCAGAGAATAAAATATTATGGAACGGTGTAAAATTGCAAATGTCTCCCGGTCCAAAGAACGAAGCCCTGTAATGGGCTCTCTACATATTCGGCGAAGATAAACGAATGTCAACGGTGACGGACGTGTAGACCTCGCCTTCATCGTATTCGCCTGTCATCTTCTATCCAATTATTAGTTCGGCGAATAGTTCGTAATAGACTAAGGTTCCGTGGCCGAGCGGTAAGGCACTCCGGCTTTAGGAGGATCGTCTGATCGTTGCGGGTTCGAATCCCGTCGGAATCGATAATTTTGATAAGAATTTTCATTTCTCAATCTTTAAAATCATCTTAAACTCTTTTTATGGATGTAAGAGAATGTCTATCCAGCTTTGGGGCTTCAATTTTGCGTGATCTACAGAGTGATCCTGTGTGTTTTGCTAGTAAGATACAGTAGTATTTTGTGACCTGGGGGCCTATTGTCTAACTTGAAATCCATTTCCCATTCCAACCAATCACACAATACGAAAATGACGTATTATGACAAAATACGTCATTTTCGTATTATGTGATTGGTTTGCAATACGAAAATGACGTATCAGGACAAAATACGTCATTTTCGTATTGTGTGATTGGTTGGAATGGGAAATGGGAATGGATTTCAAGTAACACAATAAGGCCTCCTATCTGTTAATGCAAGTCAACCATTCTCATTTGGTTTATGTTCGGGCTAGCATTTTAATGAATAGTCGATAAGAATCTCGAACTCTGTGACTAACGATGTCTAGGGAGTTGCTTTTGAAGATTGAATAATTAGTTTCCGAGAAAAAGTATTATTCAAGCTAGTTTCACTCAAAAATTGCACCCTATCCTTAGTGCAATAGAGATCAGTTTAAATTGGTGCAGTACATAAAAGAGATTGCTTTTGTACGGTGAAGTGTCTGTTGATTTTAAGTGCTTCCTGAAAGTCGCAAGTATAACAGTTGGCGCGATGAGGAAAAAAATAGATGAAATTCTTATTAACATAAACGTATATAAAACTAAAAAGAAAACCAATTTCAGTGTTGCACTAAGTAAAAAATAAAAGCCAGAAATTATACCTTTTAAGTTTGACAAAGTACTATTAGGTATCAAAGTATAGGTAAGTACTAGGTTTTAGGTATCAATCTAATAACTGACTTGTAGGTTCCCACAAACTCTTCAAAATAAACAAACTTCATAACGCCTGTATCCCCAAGGCATGGTAGACATAATCTCAGATCTTTTTGCATTCCAAATCCTTTAATATTCTTCAGCGATAGAGTAAAAATAAAATGTCACAGTCAAAGTCAAAAAGCATTTATTCAGTAGGACCGCTGGGATCAATCAGAATAGTCTTAAATATAATTTTACTCCTGTTCTTGCGCGACCGATACCGTGAAGAATCAGGGCAATAAACACGGTTTGAAGCCTATCATTCTTTTAGGTGATATTATCTTAAAACTAAAAATTCGAGCTCCAGTGGGGGGCCATATGAACAAAATGGAGGCTCGTCAAAGTACGTTGAAATGCTCATAATGTTAAAATTAATTCCAAATTCAAAAGTGACAGTTCTTAGTGCCATCTTGTGGCAAAAACAGTAAGGATTTCAAATGCTACACAATTAGAGTGTCGTAAAGCTGAGAATGGAGGTAAGTCTAGGTTTCAGCGGCGAGGTGACAAATGAGGATGGATCTTCGGACACGACAGGCGCTTCAGAATAAGCAATGACGGGGACGTTCACTAAGAAAATTTTACATAGATGAGCTATTTAAAAAAATATTTCAAAGTATATTAGCTTACGATAGAGATTAGTTTAGTTTAGTTTATTTATTAACAACAGATAAGTTACAGGACCAAGAGAGGAGTTGAAGAAACGAAGGGAGGCTTTTGCCCTGCAGTGGGACACTATGGGCTATAAATAATAATAAGTATATAATTTTTTTGAAACAATCATTTCAATAAAATTATAAATTTTTAAATAATGACAAAATCGGGCGTTTCTTCGTAGTCCCATTATTGAGACCACGAGGGAGAACTGTTTCTCGTAGTCCTATTTTCCTAACTTGGTGTAAAGAATTATGATATCTGGCGCAGTTTTTCACTAGATCCTTACCATTGGCTTTGATCAAGATATTATCTTCTTCCACAACCGCAATGAGACTACGAGAAACAATTCTCATTCGTTGTCCCATTAATGGGACAAAAATAATGGAACCACGAGAAAACGGCTACAAAATTAAGCCTATTTTATAATAGGGGTAGGCATAGACCTCGGATTTCCACTTGCTCAGATTCACCTCATTAATTCTATCTTTTACTTTTTCCCACCACTGACAAATTTTTGAAGTGAAAACTTCTTGGGAATAGAATAGAATAGAATAAATTTTTATTGTAAACTGTTGAATTTAACAAAGATGGTCGGTTTGTTATCAAATAAAATGTACAAACAGTTTGCCCTTTTCGGACGTACAATATTAATAGTATGTTAGTACTTAAAACTAAACAAATGTTAGGTAAACTATTTACATTCATTCTCTATGTAGTATTCTTCCAAATTGTAGAAGCCTTTGGTAACTAACCAGTTCTTTAGTTTGTTACCAAAAGCATCACCATTAAGTGATTTGAGCGGAAGAGGTAGATGATTATATATTCTAATGGAAGAGTAGAAAGCGCTTTTGTGGAACATACTATTGTTGACCTGAGGTATAGTAATATTAAATATGTACTTATTACGGAGGTTGCGTTTTTTGGGCATTTTTGAGATGGGAAAGAATCATTGATTGAACTCGCGACACTACCGTCAAACACCTCCGTATCAAAATAGGTATCTGCTATTTCGACCTCAACCCCATAAGTGACGGTGGCATATCGGTTAATAACTGGGCTTACGATGTGACATGGAGCTGGATCGTATCCCACTTAGGCTATATACTTTTTGCATATTTTTCTTTAAGTTTAGAACCGTCACCGACACCTCGTTCAAGTTTTCACTTCTGTCGGCACTCCCGGAGTGCCACTCTTTTGTCGGTGGACAAAAAAGTTTTAAGTTTAAGCGAAATACAACCCTTTGCACCTAGTAATAAAGTCACAAATCTTCAAAACATTATAATATCATAAACGTACGATCATTCATTACGAAAAACGTCAAATCGCTAAACAGAATAACGGCGCGAGCTGTTATATACCGAGGACGTTTTGCTGCGCTGACCAAAATAAGTAATATTGTTGGTAGAAGCATGAACCCTATATTCGCTCGTAACATTATAAAATAAAGATAATCTCATTAATCTTTGTGGGAATAGTTAGGTTATTCTACACTTGTTAGGGTTGGCACTATTCAGAAACTTTAGCAGTAAAGTGGTGATTACTTTCCTTGTTTTGCCTCGAGTCTGAGACGTGTACGACATTTATTGACTCACTTTGTCCTATATTTATGACTTCTAGTTTGCGTTGAATGATGTGAGACGAAGTATCAACTTTTGTTAGAATCTTGAGAAATGTTATATGACGTGAGACATCCTTGAAACAAAGACATGACAGTAATTGGATTGAGCTAGGAACTGTGTTATTTTTGTCGCTTCTCTAAATGAATTATATTTAGAAACACATGCCTTATTAATAAACGTAGTGTTAAGTTACTACGGGTGTAACTTAGGATTACCCATACATTTTTGAGTCTAAAACATGCCGTAACAGATGGGTGACCGCCAGTAGCATTCTCATCTTTTCGGTTTCTTGTTGGTCCCGGCTATTTAAGTCGTTAAGCCATGACGGAGGCCTTAAGGCGGCCTAAAAACTCCGTCACCAAAATTGGTCACTGACTCATACGAACTTACCTAAAACACCTCTGTGGCGCAGTGGGCGAAAGCCCGCCTGCGACGCTAAAGGTTGCGGGTTCGATCCCCGCCGCGGGACAAATGTTTGTATGATCTACAGATATTTGTCTCGGGTCTGGGTGTTTCTATGTATAATATGTATGTATTTACAAACAAAAAGTATATAAGTAGTATAACAGTCATCTTAGTACCCATAACACAAGCTCTGCTTACTTCGGGGCTAGATGATGCTGTGTGAAAAGTCCAGCATTATTTATTTATTTATTTATGACGAAGGCCTTAAGGCGGCCTTTAAACTCCGTCACCAAAATTGGTCACTGACTCATACGAACTTACTTATAACAATTTAGATGGCGGATAGTGCATTTGCAGAAAACTAGTTAAGGTGACGCATTGATAAACAATTATTCGAAACCAGGCGCCACGCCCCCATGAGCTTCCCGCAAGCAGCTCATACCCCCTGCTCATTTTAGGTGGTTTGTATCCGGCCGAGCCACGCTATGCGCCGCGCGCCGGTCGCCCGGCTGAGTCGAACTCGCTCGCTTTTCGGTGTTGACATAAGACTACATGGAGTAGCCTTACATTTATTTATTTTTGGAAATAATTTCCTTTTTGGACGATACGCATGGTGGCTAGAAGAAAAAAAGTGTTAGATTTTGCGTCACGACACCATGTTTAGGTCAAATGGTGTCGGTCACAGTGCAAAGTGCACAGTCGCAAAACAGTCCATAGATTGTTATATTGTGAGCATTTCTAGGATTTCTAGAATTAGTAAAAAAAAATTAAAATACAAATCAAGTAGGTACATCGGGACCCCATTGTTTCGCCGAAAAACTTTCTTCATAATTTTACATCCCCATGTTTTCATAATATCAAAACCAATAATATAAGGATATCATAATCCCACTCATAATTATAAAGCTGAAAGTTTGTGAGTTTGTTAAGATGTTTGGATGTTTGCGTTTTAATTACGCCTAAACCAGTGAACCGATTTGGATGAAACTTGGAATAGGTGTAGATAATAACTTTAGAATAGCTTAAAGGCTATTCAAAATGTTGGTACCACGCGGGCGAAGCCACGCGCAGAAGCTAGTGTTTAGTAAATATAACATATTTTTTAGTATAATGATTTTAATTCATAATGTTGTAATACAAAATCAATCTTTAGCCTAATTTTAGAGGATCTAAGTAAACATAAAATGTCATAATGATAACAATTAATAATAATAAAAATTCCGAATAAAAGGCTGGCACAAAAAAATCGGAGCGTCGTGGAACACTCGGTTGGAACGAAGTTTAATCTTGACCTTTGACCTTGACTTTGACGTGGACTGCTATAGGGGGTCCTGTCGATTGACATAATGTTTATAGTCCTAATATAAATACACATAACATACTAGTCCTAAAATACTGTAGTCAATGTTAAATTCCCATAGTCTTAAACTGACATACATAATGTTGTCCTAATATATTAAAGACATACCATTAAATTGACATAATAGTCTCAATTTCTAATATATGTAGTCATAATAGTTACTATTATTAAGTTACATAAACTATTTTGTCTTATTTTTTACCAATTTGTTTGTTGTTTTTGATCGTCCTTATGTTTATTTATCCTAATAAATACTATTTAAGATATACAAAACTGATATGACGGCCGCCGAAGCGCTAGAGAAGTTCACTAGAGTCACCTATTCATCCAAATCGAATTCAGTGGTTAGGTTAGGTTTGAGTAGTGATCAGAATAAGTTTAGTGGATTCACTCATTCACCCTAATCGAAGTTATGTTAGTTAATTTTATGAACCTTACAAAGTTGATATAGTTAGGAATCTATTTGGGTATATTCGTTCATAATAAAATTGTGTATAGTTTTATATAATATATTTTTTGTTATTTATTTAATACTATTATTATACTCGATAGTATTTTTATTATTTGTTTATTAAATTCATGCATAATCGTTACAAAAAATCATCATCATCATCATCAGCCTATAGCAGGGCTCCTTAATGATTGACAAAACGTATCTTATCCTATTTTAAATTCTCATACTGTATTTGGTACTTATTTTAGATTGTCCATTGTCCTAATGATTACTCGACATAACGATACTACATCTTATTAACAATAGTTCTGTTATTAGGTAAACATAACATTACATAGTCATAAAAACACATCTCCTAACATACAGTAATCCTAAAGTTATAAGCCATAACAATAATTATTCACCAAGGGGATAAAGCAGTGTAATGTGTCACGGGCGCCATATTGAATCCTGAGACAGCAAGGGATTCAAGAGCGCCCAAGACCAAGACAGCTTTAACCCCGAGATGAATACTCTGCTTTTCACTTTTTTTTTTTAACTAGATTGAAATACGGTTGAGTTTTCTATCTCAGTAAATTTTTGTTTGAACTGAAGCTTATTTTCGTTATCAATGTTAGATTCTTCGTAGTCGAGAAGGGAAAGACATAGGCTTCAATGAGACAGCACCGGGTCCAAATCCTAGCGTAGGTCCATAAACTTTTCATCTTTTAAAGTTAAGAACCATTTACCGAAACTTTGTCAAGTTCTCCTTATTCACGAATTTGTTTAATTAAGAACATAATACGAGTAATGAAACATTTTTATGTAATAAAGCTGAAGCTCTAGGTGGCATTGGTTTTGGCTGGCATTAGCCAAAACCAATGCCACCTAGAGGCGAGTTGCTGAACTAAAGAGACAAGCGTGATATTTCAAAAAAGTCATTAAAAGTTCTGCTATTCATCGATCATCTATCGAGTTGCTGAACTAAAGAGACAAGCGTGATATTTCAAAAAAGTCATTAAAAGTTCATAAAAAGTCATTAAAAGTTCATGAATAGCAGAACTTTTAATGACTTTTTGGAAATATCACGCTTGTCTCTTTAGTTCAGCAACTCGCCTCTAGGTGGCAAAACTAAAAAGTACTAGATTGAAATAAGGTCCAATTTCTATTTCTAACGCGGTCAGTAAGTTTGACTCCCAGGATACTACGCTCCATAGCCCGCTGGCATACCCCGAGGCTGAACTTTTGGCTATTGGTGAGTGACCAAGTTTGTGCACCGTATGTAAGGATAGGAAGAATGCACATGCAAAAATTGAAGAACATGAAAAACACATCACGTATTACAAAAATGAAATACAAGGATTATACGGCGTAGGTTTTTTAGTTAAGAAGTATCTGAAAAACAATATCATTGAATTCAAAGGAGTTTCAGATCGAATAGCCGTCCTAAACATCATACTGCCTGGTTACAAACACCCAACTTCAATAGTTCAGGTATACGCTCCTACCGAAGTAACAAAAAAAGAAATTAAAGATAACTTTTACGAACAACTAAATAACACGATGGAGACTCTAAACAACACCGTTATTGTGATGGGTGATTTTAACAGCCAAATTGGCGAAAGAAAAAAGAATGAAGACAAAATACTGGGATCCTACACGACCGGTAAAAGAAATGATAACGGTAAAAGGTTGATAAACTACGCGCTAGAGAATAACTTACATATTATGAATAGTGTTTATAAAAGAAAACTGAAAAGAAAATGGACGTGGCAATCACCCAACGGCAAAGTTAGATATGAAATAGACTTCATAATCACAAACAAACCAAAGCTTTTCTTAAACGTGGAAGTGCTTAACAACTTTAAATATAACACTGACCACAGATTACTTCGTGGCCATTTACAAATGATGGAGCCGAAGATTATAAGAAAACAAGTATAAAATACAAAGCTACCAATTACTCAACCTTTACCGACACACGTCTTAGAAACTTTAAAGACCAGGTTAGCGCCAATAAAGGCACTTATAACGGTTCAAGAAAAATACGATAACTCAGAGAAAGAACTAAAAGAAACTAATAAAACACTAGAAAGAGACAAAACACCAAAAGACAGAATTGGAACAAAAGCAAGAGATTTGATTCAACAAAGAGCCCTTCTATTCCAAACCAGGAAAAACAAAAAAACAAGAGATAAATAAGCTAAGTAAAGAAATAAACTTAGAAATAAGAAAGCACAGACAGAAACTAAGAACACAAACAATACAATTCCACATAGAAAAATCAGGCGGAATCAAAAATGCATGGAAAGAACTTCAAGAAAATACAAATTGGATTATTAATGTAACACATCATAAAAGTAAAAAACATAAATCGAAAAGAAATGACATATTAGAGACAGCCACCGACTTCTATCGTGAACTTTACAAGGATGAACAAAATGTCTTTATGCCTACTTAAATAAGACTCAATAAAAATATTTTGATTTTAATTTTTCTTTTTTTTTCTTTAGGTAATAATATTAGGACAACATAAATGTATGTCAGTTTAAGACTACGGGAATTTAACATTATGACTACAGTATTTTAGAACTAGTATGTTATGTGTAGTTATATTAGGACTATTAACATTATGTCAATCAACAGGACCCCGTTTTGTATTTTAAAATCACGATTTTAAATGTAAGGGGAAAAAATATACGAAATATCTAGTATGAGTTTTAAATGTTATGACAAATATATTTATGTTTTTTAGTCATTATGGGTATCAATATTAATAAACAATATTCGAGATTCCAAATTATTCGGCCAAAGGATGATTATGGTACTTATACATTTTTATACCAAGCAAAATTATATGAAGAATATTTTCGAAGATATAATAGACCCCGAAAGGTCTTGTAACAAAACTCGACCGATTTTTATGAATTTTTTTGTGTATACTGTATACCTACATAATATTCAGCGGGTCTGAGAATCGTACACATAATATAAGCTATTGTAATTTTTTATGCATACGTGTGTGTAAAATGCGTTCGTGTTCTACCTCGTCCCTCACAAAAATCGGCAGAATTTGTAAAAGAAATTTCGTCAAAACCGCGTCCAAGTCTAGTTAGTCTGAGGTGCTCACTGTCACTGTGCCCGTCACAATGACACCTAAAGTTGGCAAGTCTCATATCCCTGTAGTTTTACTAGAACCCGGAAAAATATTTAACGTTTACTTTTATGTTTTCTTGATCATTTCCTTACATTTTCAATATACAGAGTTCTCATCTTCATGTAGAAACCATCAACTTTTTTTCCCCATTTTTAATAATAAGTATTTGAGATTTTACTTAGAAAATACGACTATCGATGTTTACTAGAGCGCGAGAGCTCGATTGACACAGGTCCGACGTTGACAATGGTCAGACGCGGACTGAAGGGGGCCGCCTGGCATACAAAAAGACGCGAGAGCTAGCTAATTAGTAAAAGTCGTAAGCGCCAAAACAGTAATTCTCGTTTAAAATAAAAACTATTGGTAATTATGTAAAATCAAGTTTGCACTTTGAAAAGGGTGTATAGACTTATCTGTAAATAAAATTTAGAAGCTTAGATCGGTTCCGTTCACCTGTAAAATTAAAATCTATGTTTTTATGGAGCAGTTTTTGGGATTTTTTTTCTGCTGTAATATTTAACAAATCTTGAAAAACCAGCTATCAGTCGGAAGTAAAAAACATGAAATATTAAAACTTAAAATATCAATTCCGAAGGTCTTTCAATTGCTGAAAAATATTCCAATCCTTGACGCCAATATCCTCAATGCGTCGTCTTAAATAGTGCACCAAAACGAAGTAACAAGCCAGTTAAAGTTTTAATGATCATATCCTAGCTCATTGCAAAGCAATTACAACTAATATCTACGCCACAGATAAACGATCCCTCCTATTACACCAAACATCTAAACAGCAATGCCGTAAATTATCCACAACTTCCCCTAACGGAACATCCCCTTACTAGTTTTCATGTTAGAAAATGTAGTGGTACTTCGGTATCAAAAATTGGTGTTAATTCTCAATTATCTCGAATTAAGGTAAAGTTACTGCTTTTATAATTATTTGGGATCACGTCGTATCATTATTTTAACATAAGTATTTTGACATAAGTTTTTTTTTTTAATTAAAAAAAGTAAGAGGCTTTATGTTCTTGTTCGTCAGAGTAGACGAATATTTTGTGGACGAAGTGGACATAATAGTTATAAAGTAAAAATAAATAATTTATTTCATGTGTGTGTACCTATTGATTGCTCTCGATGTGGTTTTATACACATAAGTTTTTCCATGGGATTGATATTCCTGTGAAACTTAAAAAACTCATCCTCGCTGATAATTTCCTTACTTCTCCTGTTACGGCTTAGCTCCGAAACCTCACAGCTCCTGGCTCACGTTTTTCGTGTTTTTGTTATTCCTTTTGGGGGTAGGTGGTATTCTCCCAATTCATGGCAAAGAGGTAGTACTAACCTCGCTAAGGTCAACACCATCTGGTCCACATACCTTAGGGCCATTCAGCCGACAGGATAATGGATAGTTCTATATAGGCTAATTGCCAAGAATAATGTTACTTGCGAGATCTAGGATTCAAATCGATTGATTGGTAGCGCGCTAGTGCCATCTAGCGATGAAGCTCTGAAGTAGCTAGGTCGCTTTAATTGGCAACTCTTATTACGATGCCCTTGTAGTTCACACCATCGCAGTTAGAGACCACATTCTGTTCAAGTCAGAACTGAGGAACGTTTGTAAATATTTTTACCACATCCATAGCTTCAGCTTTTCAATGTAAATCCTGTGTCCATTAATTATTTATAATCAGCATCGTTTGTAGCCCGCACGGCGTTTTATCATATTAATTACTGAAGTCACAGCGAGTGATAAAAATGGCTTATTTTATTGTGGCTTACTGAAGATGTTTTTTGGATTGTAATTAAATTATTCATGGTGCTTGATAGCACTAGCTGGTAATATAATACAGGTTGTTGCATAAACTTACTAGACTTGAAAGTATATCAGTCATTGGTACGCATAACACAAGCTCTGCTTACTTTGGGGCTAGATGATGCTGTGCGAAAAGTCCAACATTATTTATTTATTTTAGTATAGCTCGCTATAAGTCGTTAAGCCATGACGGAGGCCATAAGGCGGCCTAAAAACTCCATCGCCAGAGTTGGCCACTGACTCATACGAACTTACTATGAAATAAGTAGGCATAAGTAGGTACTATAATAAAGTGGGACATTATGGGGCATTTCCAGATAGCCATGAGATTTTTTCTTTTGACGTCACTGTTTGAATCACCCAGTACAAGGCGAGAGAGAGTTGTATGCATCCTTCAGATCAAATAATAGGGGAATGATTATGATAACGTAAATATTTATACAGGGTGTAAAAAGACAACTACCGAAAACTGAGGGGTTGCAATCAGACCATGATTCTAAACATATTTAGCGAAAAAAAAAACAAAAAAATTTTTACTTAGCTAAGTCATTTTATATTATTTTCGGTTATTTACTACTACAACATAATAAGACCATACCTACCTAATAATTTCATTTATAAAAGAAAGAAACAACTCAAAATCCAGCAATCTACGTACAACAACGCGCCCAGAACATACGCAAACAGTACTCTTCAAACGCTGTTTTCTCCAGATATAATGATTTTTTCGGAAAATCCTTTTGGATTTGGTTGTGTGTTGGAATGCTGTACCTACCCCTTTCGGCTTCGGTAGACGTCTTTTTACACCTTGTATAAGGCAATAACATTTTTATTCACTTTGAAGCGAACTCAATTTTTTGTCATATCCCTTATTCATAACAAAATAACTTAACCGAATTGGTGTGCAAAGGTGTTATGTTTTATCGCGGCTCGTATACGTTATTGTCATATTAACTTTACTGCCTTTTACGTTTACGGTATCGCGGGAAACACTTCACGTTAACACACGTAATTTTCTTTAGGAAACCTTAATTTAGGGTAATAGCTTATTATTTTAAGCCTTTTGAGGTTTTTTATTTAGACCCCTCGCAGACTACAAACTTTCTATCGGCCGATAGTTGACGGAATATACTTCGGCTCGTAATGAGTATGAAGTATAGCCTGTCTCAACTATCGGCCGATAGAAAGTCTGTCTGCAAGGGGTCTTATTCTCTGTCTTGTGGTACCTCTCCGACTAGCCAAGGTTGGCAGTCAATATGGTAGCTATATTGTTTTCCACCTTTAACGAGTCGAAATAGTTCTTCAGAACTCGCTATCCCCCGTCCACTCTCCGATGTTCCGCAACCAATATTTCTTCACGCAACGCCTCTTGTCGGCGACTTTTCCCAACATAATCAGTTGAAGAAGGTCATATCTCTCGTGTCTTCTATTTATAAACGGCATGGTAAAAATACGAAACGATATGTTTCATATTTTATTTCTAATGTTGTTAAATATGTATTAGTTATTATGAGTTACATGATAAAGACTTTCTAGATAGATTCTCGAAACTTCTTCCTTACTTTCATCAAAGGAACCACTTACTTAATTTACGTCAGTTTTATGAAAAATTTACCCCATCTCCATAGTTCCGTAAAATGAACTTTGCTAATACAAGTTAGTTCGATTAGGGTTGATACTCATTACAAGATGTTTGACACATCAAGTCTTTTAAAGCTGGGTACCAACGTTACGAGGTGTAATGTACCGTGTTACACAGCGAGCGTTCGTGCAGTCAGTACGGGGAAACAAGGCCCTCGCAGCGAGCAACGAGCAGTTTTAAGATGGATTTTAGCCCACGGCGTAACGAAACATGCTCGCTGCAAATGTTACATTACACTTCAACTTTAAACTTTATTTACTTAACATCAAAAAGTTTACAGGTAAATTATGATTACACACAAATTACACTGTAGGACTTGGTGCCCTGAGTTTCGGACAAGATTTTCTGTTTCCCGATCCTCAGTGCCCTCGTAACGTTGGTCACCCGGCTTAAAATTATTATGTGAATAAATAAATATAGCAATACTGTAAATTCTGATGAGTAAAGTTATATTTTGAATCGTTTTTCCTTACTTAAGCTTAATTATTCAGATTGTGTTCTAAACGGTGAAGCAAAACATCGTGAGGAAACCAGTTAGTATTCTTATAGGCTGCGATGGGCTTGCAAACGTATGGAATACTAAATAAATAAATAAGTACTTTATTGAGGACACCATTTTACATTCACTAAGGATAAACTTAGGTGCTAGGCCTCGATGTGATATCTTCCAGACAACCATTTAAAGTAAACTAAAACTAGGTAAAATGTACAACAACAGACAACGGAGTTCCGCACTTTGGGTATTAACCAGCCCCTGAACTAATTAAGAAACTGACTGAATACTAACTTCTGCAAGATGTGGGCATGTATCAAATATGTATTTGGACATGCCTCTGACTACCCCTCTAAGACATCTTCTAAAAAGAAAGGATCTGGAATACATTAAAGATCTGAGAGAATTTCTACGCCTTAGGGGTAGTCGTGACCCTGCTGTGTAATATTAAAATTATATAAAATGTCGATCGTCACAAAAACTCTTAATCAAAAAAGCCAAAACTGTCTAACTACCATGTGAAGCATATTTTTTTTAAAAGCACAACCCTATATCTTAGCAAGTTCTCGCCGGATTGAACCGGTTATCTTAGCTTAAGTTTATAAAGTTCCTTCACTTATTATTGAGGCGGTTAGACTCGTGTAACTATTTTCAGAGTTAAACTTTCCCGACGGACTTTGGTCTTTGTTGCAACTATTTGCTGATAAGGACTAAGTGATCTAATGAAAGCTAAGTTTTTAACAAGATTAGAATGCTCTTGGAAATAAGGTATTTTTTTGTAAAGCTAGAAACAAATTACAGCAGCCTGGTGTTAGAAGCTTTAATTTAGGATTTAAAAAAAATAGTGGCATTCAGGGAGTGCCGACAGAAGTGAAAACTTGAACGAGGTGTCGGTAACGGTTCCAAATTTAAAAAAAGTACAAAAAAATAAAGTGCAAAAAGTAACTTTCCACTGGGATTCGAACTCGGGACTGCCAAACAACTCTACCAATGTGACGATACTATGTGTGACCAAATTAAGGTGAAAGAGGATGGTGTCACGTGACTAAGTTTGATATTTTTCTCCAATTTCAAAAATGCCCATCAAATTTCAAAAATTTTGTGATTCCCATAGTAAGCTATAACGATGTAAGAGTAAAAAGTTAGGCGAAGCCACAGGCAGCCAAATGTATTAAGATTAGATAATTTAATAACATTATTTTGTACTAAAAATCTGTTGTAATAAGATTTTATTTTTATTAATGCATAAAACACCTTCCAGACATCATTAAGGGATATTAATATTCAGATTGTTAGACTATTTTGAAACAAAGTGCTTATTTTTACATAAGCTAAGGATCTCTCATTTGTTTAATAAAGCAGATAGGTAATTTCTAAATATGAAAGCAGGAATCTGACTAGGTAATACGGTACCCATACATTCTCTTAAATCAGCGTACCTAGCATAAGCAGTAAGTTTTCAAATATACAGAGTTATTTGTAAAACACCGGTAACCTCTCAGGACTGTTATTACTATCATCATAAACAACAATTTTTTTATGACTTGTAAAAATTAATCATGTTATTTTATCAGATTTTCATACAAAAATTAAATATTTAAATTGAACGCTCTAAATGTTACGAAGTCTTTGCGAAGCAAAAGAAAACAAAACTAGGGTAGCAGGGTTAGGGTGGCGGGGGCCAAAATGTGTAAGAGATAGGACAACGCTATATTGAAGGTTTGTTTTTGGTAAATGTATTATGTTTTGTAAAAAGATATAAAACAAAAGTAGTTGTTTATGATGATAGTAATACAGTCCTGAAAGGTTACCGGTGTTTTACAAAAAACCCTGTCTATAAATCACAAAACTATAATCAACACAAGTTAATAATTTAAGATCGAATATACAAAAATGCAATTAATGAAAGATCCAGCTCGTCTCTCTACCAACTCAACTCGTCAGTATATTAACTTCATTTTCGCAACAAATCATATACTTTTTTGTTTATAGTTTAATCAAGTATAAACTAAATACATTTAAAGTTATTTAAAACCGTTAAATGAGTTCTATCAAAGAAAAAACTGAAAAAAAAAAGAATCACAAGTTTCATTTTGTTTGAATGTCCTCTTTCCTCACAAAGGAAAATTAAATAAAAGTCGCATTTAAACGTATCTACATCCTAAAGAGTTCTAAATGTCACCTCATCAACTGCGCGATAATGTCGTTTTTATGTGCGAACGTCAAACGCCTACCCCCCGCTTCAAAGTCGTGAGCAAAATGGCCTAAGTGACAAAAATATATTTTTGCTCTATTGTTTTTATTGTTTTTGCCGTATGTTTTTATTTAGTTCTAAGTTTAGTTTTTAAATATTTTATTTTAGTGATTTATTTATGTCATTATTTGTTTTTATAAATTGTAATATGGATTGTAACTATCTGAAATAAAATGAATTTGAATTTTGAATTTAAAAGCTGCTTTTACAGGTGATTTAGAAGCAGAAGTCAAATTATAGATTATTAGCTGTCCGCCGCGGTGTAACCCGCGATCCCTCGGGAACACTTCACTTCCCCGGGATAAAATATAGCCTATGTTCATCGGGGATAATGTAGGATTCTATTGGTGAAAGAATTTTTCAAATCGGTCCTATTCATTTCAAACAAACAAATAAACAAATCTTTCCTCTTTATAATATTTGTATAGATTTGGCACACACTACCCTTTAGATATTTTGAAGGAATCTCAATTCCCTACAGTAATGCCTGTGCTTCGTCTACCAGTGAGTCGTGATCCTAAGTACTCATATCTCCGAAAGTATCAACTACTTTATAACTTAAATCGTAATTTATACAATCTAATCATTTTTCTTACGCTATTTCCTAAACAATTTTGTTGATTCATCTAAATTGAATTGTTCAATCATTCTGTATTTAAGCGTAATAGATTCAACCCACACTACTTTAAATTATAACGTTATATATAAAACTAATTTACAAATGTATTTCCCGTAGAAAAATAAGAGTGGAAATGTAACTTGTGCCTTTATGTCTTCTCCCGCGTGACGGCAGTAACGACCTTTTTATTTGGTATACGGCCACATTCATACATAATAAAAACATTATATTATCACCTCTTCGTTTTCCCTCTGAAGTCAGATTTACGGATGAAACAGGTAATTTAAGTCTTCTTGGGTAAATGTGTGTATTAGATGAAATAGCCTAACTCTTCTTGTACTTATCTAATCCGCTTACAACCTGGTGCTTAATGGTCTAAGTCGCAAAAGAACAACAGTAGTATCTTGAATCACCAAGCTCATAAGACCAGCGGTTCTACTGGAATAGAATTTTGACTTACTTTTTTTACTTAGACTTGAGAATGAGAAAAACTTAGGTACTTAAACTGATATTCGACAGTGGGTGGTGGTATTTAAATTGATATCTTAGGCCCGTCGCTCACTGGTAAGTCGAGGCACTGGCGCGGCGGCGGTCGAAGCAGTGGTCGAATCTCTATGTAGAGTCGAGGCGCAGGCTATGCTTCCTCACAAGTCTAAACGTAGCTACGCACGAAACGGTTCAGGCGGCGCGGTTGAGTACGGAGCCCCCGCCTCGACCCCGCCTCGACTCCGCACCGCCTAAACCCCGTCCGTGCCGCGACTCTAGTAATGTGAGCGCAATACCATTTATTCCTTGAAAACGTAGATGCGGTGCGCCGCTTGTGCACCTGTGCCTCGACGCTGCCTCGACTCTAGCTCGTGTAAGCGACCCACCTTAGACTTCAGATCAACTAGATACTTCACATAGCGTCAAGAGACAGGGCGCCCGAGAAATTGTCTGGCTTGCCCAGCCCAGCACCTAAACAATCGTCTCAGCTTATCTTATTCATAGAAAGACTAAGCTGCAAGTGTCCTCAAGAATATTTTTAAGTTGAAGATCTACTGACTTCTCAAGACTCGCTAGATCAAGATACTTTGAAGGTAGTGAAGATAGGTTCATGTTCCATCCAATAATAATGGTCATACAAAATAGTCAGCAAACGCCCAGCGTTTGGTGTGAACAACGGTTTTATTCCCTCTAATTTAGAGGTTGCATAGTACTGAATATTTTAACACTTTTGGTGGCTTTTGACGTAGCTTTTTATATTTTTTTGCGAATGAAAAGTACAAAGGCTGCAAAGCAAATGTATATTCTGTACGTGAATTTCTCATTATAGTCGGCATAACTCTGAAATAATTAAAAAACTCTGCTATTTGGAACCCTCCGACAATATCATTGCCTCCGACATAAGAAGAAAAAAGAGTTTCTGTCATCCTTCCTTCAAATTACCGTTCCAAATTCAAACCATAAAGATCGCCCAATCAAAGTTTTGAATAAAGAACTTCCCAGACCATCAGAATGGGGGAAACCTCAGTATATCTTCGTAAGTAGGCGCGGCGCATCAACATTGTAGCATTATACCGTAATTTCAGTTTCAAAAGATGAAATCTCCAATTCGGCTCTAAAAGGCATCTGCTCTCGCCGTAAATATCAAGCAAACTTGAAAAAACCTATTAGCCTTTATGACAAAATGGAAAATGTCATAAGGCGGTTGTCCACTGTAGCGGCACTGATTAGGATACTACGTCATTTTTATACAGATAACGAAACTTTTAAACGAGTTAAATTCTTGAAAATACGAAGAATATTTTTAAGTCGTTTCTTGGTTTTTACAATTTACAAAGGGCGTAGAAAATGTTAAACAGTATGTAACAATATGTTTGCTTTTTTCGTTTTTTTTTTAACAAAAAAGTTAAACATTGAATCATTTGGTAAAAAAAATCCTGTGCGCGTCCGACTTACACTTGGCCCGTTTTATGTTAACCTAACGTAAATATACGTAACAATACGCTTACATAACAATACCAGCTATGGTGGACACAAGCCCGTACTAAAAAATGTCATAGTCGCCTGAGACTTCATTTTCCTTATGAATGTGAAATATTAGCTATCAAATGAAGAAAACGAACGTAGAATTAAATTAAATCTGTGAACACAAATTGAGAAACGCAAAGGAAATTGTATCGTGTTCTGAGAAGTGGAAGGCTGAAAATTGTTAGTTCTATTTTCGAAGCACCAAGCGTTGATGCATTAGATGTATTTTCAGGCTTGAAAAAAAGCGGTTGAGAAAATTCGACTCTAAATAAAGCAATAATATTCTACATAACAGTTTAAGTTACGGAAAATTTGGTTTTCAAAGTATAATGAAATACTTACTTGATTTTTTATATTTTGGTACGCGATTACTCCGCCAATTGTGGACCGAGTTTCAATATTCTTTTTTATTTTAAAAGTGTATACTCCCGAGGTAAACGTAAAATGTAAACAGGGTCACGACTGTATCCCCAAGGCGCGGTAGACATTCTCTCAGATCTTTATATTCCAGATCCTTTGAAGATGTCTAAGGGGGTAGTCAGAGGCATGTACAAATACATATTTGATACATGCCCACATCTTGCAGAAGTTAGTATTCCATACGTGACAGGTTGCAAGCCCATCGCCGCCTATAAGAATACTAAGTGGTTTCCTCACGATGTTTTCCTTCACCGTTCAGAGCTCGTGTTAAAGCGCATTAAAATTTTACGAAACGCAAAATTCATTGATGCACGGCCGGGATTCGATCCCACGACCCTCCCGAGGTAGTCCCTTATAAATTTTATTTCTGAGGGATTGATAGTTTCCCCGTAAACTCAAAAACCCTCACCTTGACGCCCTGAGCCACACCGCGCCATGTCTTTTTAGTTTTAAAAACGTGATTATTTTATTATTTTTCCTGTACACTTTATACAAGACTCAGCCATAGACAACAGAGGTATATCCTTAAAATACTCGTAGCAGAAGCTCAGAAAAGACTAATTAAATTCTCCACCATTAATTATCTTATTATCTTCTGTCAAAGCGATAACCGATTTCCTCTCAACCTCATTTAATATTTAGTTTAGGTAATGCTGTAATAAATTCATAATAATTTTGTTGGTAATTATTACTAAGCTTAATGAGTTTATTATCTTAATTATGTTTAGTAGCGAGTGTGAGCGTTGTTTGTTCGTTGTAAAGCAAATAGCTATTGATTTTTAGAAAAAATATTGCATTAATGTATTCATGATAATGAATGAATGAAAATGCGGCTAACTTCTGACGTCTTAGCATCCATACCATCCATACTTAATATTATAAATGTGAAAGTAACTCTGTCTGTCTATCTGTCTGTTTGTTACCTTTTCACGCCCAAACCACTGAACAGATTAGGCTGAAAATTGGCATGGATAAAGGTTGTATCCCAGGGACGGACAAAGGCTACTTTTTATCCCGAAAAAATCCCGAGGGACCGCGGGTTACACCGCGGGAGCGCAGCTAGTTTCCTATAATGAATTGACTGTTTGGCGCGTTCGGCGCGGATGGATACTGCGATGAGCTTAATAAACCATTCTAAATTCATCAGTTTTCCGGCAGTATACACAGGCGCGGTCGCAGCCTGAAATTGGGGGGGGTCACTACTGAAATTTGGGGGGTGGGGGGGGGGATCACGACACTAATATTAGACTTTATTGTACAATACACAAGATTTTACTATGAGACGTGTACGATTTTGGGGGGGTCATGTCCCCTGCGACCTCCCCCCTCGGACCGCGCCTGAGTATACACAATAGCTTTCATGACACATCATGAAAGTTATTGTCTTGAGATTTAATGATACCCATAGTGTACCTACATTTTTATTATTTCACTTACCTATTCCACACAAATGTAGGTACACCATTCACGGTTCACCGACTTTGAACCGTGAACATCTTAAAGGATTTTGTTTCTATAATACTCTAGGAATAACATTTTCTACATGTACCTACTTAGCTTTCATGCGGTGAAAATTCTCACACTGTGATATTACCTCAATATTCTATCCTTTTACCAGCTTAAATTAAAATTTCAGCTTTAACCGAATTTAGCAAAATTTCCACATTCGTCTCATCTCAGACACAGACTAAAGGTGCATTTACACTGTGCGATACGATTTAGCATCGCACGTCAATTTTCCCGTGTGAACGCTCATCGTATGCGATTTTACTAAGACAAATTGCATAATAAAAGAAAGAGTAAGAAGGTGGCTTCTCACGCTAGATTACGACGCAACAGAAAACCTGCTTAGTATTATGGTTTGAAACAATTGTACTCTTATAAAAATAAAATAAAGATACTTATTATATGTACCTATAATATATTCTCCTACTTATATATGTATATATATTATAAACTATTCCAACACTCACACACACACATACACACAAACACACACACACATCCACCAACCACCCATAGTGTCGTTTTCTTTGGTATTTTTTCATTTCATTTTTCATTTCATTTAGTTCTCTCTGCCTTGTAAAGTGCTATCCATTTCTTTTTAATTATTTTTTTTTTCCCGGAAATCGCCTTTTCATTTTCGGTCTCCCGCGACACAGGCTAGACCTCGTGCGGGGACCTCTAGTAATAGTTTATAACTTGTAATATCTTTTGGAAATAAATTTATTTGTTATTTGTTATATTATTATAATGAGCGTTCACACGGGAAAATTGACGTGCGATGCTAAATCGTATCGCACCGTGTAAATGCACCTTAAAGTTTGCAGCTATGAACGAAATACAGCTCAATTCTAAAGAAAGACAATCAAAAGAAAATCGATAACTTAGTTTTGCTTAAAGGTAATCCACTGTACAACTCGGTCTCCTGCGATACATTCCACCTCACGCGAGGATCATCAGTAAATAAATGTAATAAGTATAGTTTTTCTTTGGTAAATAAAGTTATATTATGTATTAGAATCACGACTGTTTTCCCCAGGGTGTGGTAGACGTTTTCATATCTGTGCAATCAAACTCCTGCTCTAAAGAGAGTCTAAAAGATATCTAAAACGGTAGACTAACGGCCGGTTTCTCGAACGCTTTTCAAATTGACAAGCTGATTAAACTTGGAATACTTGGTACGAATCTGTCATTCGACCAATGATTAGCTAATTTTGAAGATGATTTGCGTTCGAGAAACCGGCGGTAAGTCACATCCGATTATTTAGCACATTGACCACATGTTGCAGAACGTATCTTGACAGTACGTGATAAATATTATGCGGACTGTTGTAATTTATTTGTTTTTGTTTCAAATGTAAAACAGTGAATGAATAGAATTGGGTTTGTTATGTTGTTAGTCAATCATGACACGCGCCGACTAAACGGATTTTAGGCGACAAATTGAAACGGTTGAGTGTTCTGAATTTAAAAATTATTATTTCAGGTTTCACGTTTATAATTATGCTTATTATGACACAGGTTTTAACCATCCCGCGAACATAAATTTACCTATACCTAAAATGTAATAGTAAAAATTTTGGGCACGCTTCCGACTGGGAGTGGATACATTGAGCTATCTATAGATCGTTTTTACGACGATCCTTTGATTTTAGGTACATAATTGTAGTAACATAATACAAATAAAAATACTAATCACTGAAATAAATAATTATACATTCCATCTCATGATGGCGGTTGGTCTTTAATGTGTGTTTAGTAAATACCTAAGTACCACATACACATTGTTTATGTGTGCGTAAGTCAAAATCTAAGTCAAAAATTTATTCAGTAGGACCGCCGGGACTTAGAATAGTCTTAAAACAATTTTTACTCCAGTTCTTGCGCGACTAATACCGTGAATCAGGGCAAGAATAAGCTCGGGATCGTTAGATGGACGAATCTTTACCAAAGAAAAACTATACTCATCATCATCCTCTCAGCCATCTAGCTGATCCCCATCGATTTCCACAGCGATCGGTCTTTTGCAGCCTGCACCCAACGGCTCCCAGCAACCTTTACCAGATCTTCTTTCCATCTAGTGGGGGGCCGTCCTCTGCTGCGATTTCCAGTGCGTGGCCTCCACTAATTACATTTAATTACTGATGGTTTCGCACGAGGTGTAAACCTGTATCGCAGGATTTGCAGGAGACCAAGTTATTACCTCTCAATCTTTACTTGATATAAAATAATATTTAGCCACTAGTTTTGAGCACGTTTTCGACTGGCAGTAAAACTATGAAAATGAAAAAAAAAGCTTAGTTTCTGTGAAAAAAACAATATGAATTCGTTATCTTGCGGTATTTTTCTAGCTGACAAATAAAACGTTGCTAAGTAAAGTAAGAGATCAAATAGTATTTTCCAGACGTTCCAGACTCAATTTGTATTTCGCTCTCCGAAAATCTCTAACAAATCCCAATCGAATCGTATTGAAACAGGCCTATTTGAAGATTCGAGGTAAAAGTACCGCAACTCTTCAAATTTACTAGAATTTCAAGATGTTATATAATTTCAGTGTAAATAATAAAGGTTTAGATAAAAGTATTTTTAAAACTCTTTTGTAAACTAAAAAAAGGCGGAATTTACAATATTAGCTTTTAATTAATCAAATGAACCTATAATTTCTTTTAAGGCACTCCTGCTTTAGGAGGATTGTCTGATCGTAGCGGGTTCGAATCCCGTCGGAATCGAAAATTTTGATAAGACTTTTCATTTCTTAATCAAATTAACCTGATGAGACATTAATATTCCTGGCATACATGATAATTTTTGGGCAAACAAAGTGTTAATTTGTTTTCAAATAACATTCATCGTATCCAAATTATTACTGATTATACCATTCATTATTGACTTATTAATCAGCTTTTAATACAATTGATAAAATTATTTTACAATTACGTAGAGCGTCATTGTTAGCGAAAATTGCAAATAAATTATCATTTATTATGATAAACTATTTACATTTATCCTATTTTTAAATTTAGTTAAGTTGAAAATTTTAAATAATATACTACGGATAGTAATACAAATTACGTTATTTAATACGAGCTCCGCAAGATAAGGAAAACATTATGGTCACGAACCATTGTAGCTGAAAAAACCAGTAACATTATTATTACTTCTACCGTGAAGCGTTTGTAAAGCGGAAAGTTTGTGGGTTTGTTCAGATGTTTGTATGTTTGTGTTTCAACCACCGAGTGGATGAAACTCGTAATATTCGTATGCATTCGGGTCGGAATAGATCGGCTGTTAAATCAACCTCAACCAATCACAATGCAGGAATAGATCGAAAACTGACGTTTCTTACACTGTGATTGGTTGCGGTCGGTTGAACAGCTGACCTATTCCAACCCGAATTCATTCCGCTGAATTCTGAATCGCTACACTGGAATAGCATAAAAGCTATTCAAAATGTTGGCACCACGCGAGCAAAGCCGCACGCAGTAGCTAGTCTGATATAAAACTATGTCGACGGATAAAAAATCTTGGCATTAGCCACTGAGTGCCCTCCATTTCGAATGTAAAGACGATCGCAAATATCTGCTTCATTGTGGGCTATTAAAACGTCGGAGTATAAGAAAACATGAATATTATAAATTTTGTAATATTTGAAGTGTTTCCACACCTAGGTATTTCATTGAGATATGAAAAGTCTTATCAAAGTTTTCGATTCTGACGGGATTCGAACCCGCGACGGTGCCCAACCGATAAATATGAGCTTATCAAAAATTTCGAATCTGACGTCAGTGGGTTCCGTGGCCGAGTGGTTGAAGGCTCTCCGGCTTTAGGAGGATCGTCTGATCGTCGCGGGTTCAAATCCCGTCGGAATCGAAAATTTTGATAAGACTTTTCATTTCTCAGCATGTATATTCTTATCAAAAGTGTAGGCGTAGGTTGCCTACCTTCTGATGCTGTTAAATCATAATATCACCAATTTGATCAATGTATGATATCCTAAGCTTTCCTTTTCCAACTGTCCAACGCACTAATCATAGGTACACTTGTTTGGGAGAATTCACCTTTATTAAGCACAATATGCCTTTCTCTTCAGTGATGAAAATTGAGAAAGTCATTTCATTTTCATCATTTCATAATAATTATTATCTCCACGTGGTTCCTTCCGTTTTTGCCTTCAGACAAGAAGCGTTTTTTTTATATTGTTCAAAAAGGGCAAAATGTTTCTACATTTCTTTTTATTCCAAAACTACATTTTTCAACAGTTTACAATAAAAACCTATTCTATTCTATTTCTTTTTTTATAGAAAAACAGTGAACATTCATATTCATTACTCTAGTTTTCTGGCTCCAAACTATCTAGCACATCGAATGGCAGCGCACATTACGCAAGCCCAGCATTGGAACAATAGGTGCATTAGCGGCCCGATTTCTTCCCAAAACAATGGATAGCTTTGCCTATCCGGATAAGCATCTATACGTTATCCAGGATCTAGGTTATGCGGGAAAGATTGCGCATATTTTTAGAGCCCGTTTCAACATTCCCGTTTCACTTTCAAGTGAGAATTTTTTTATTCACCGATGACCTTTGTGGCGTAGAGACCAAATGTTGCAGGTTTGAATTCCGTCACCTGACACGTCCTGACGTCAAAATCTTGGGTGTTTTGAAGTTAAATTGTGTATTTACAAAAAAACACGTGATATGCTAATTGTAATTGTATTTATTAAGTAAATTTATGTTTTTTTTTAAATGAATAAATTGAATTGAATTGATGCTTGCTTACATGACGATTTTTGTATCACAAGCTACTATGGAGAGGATATGTGTGACAAAGCATGCCAATTAAAATGCTACAATTTAGCCAAAAAGTAATGTTAAAATGAGTTCAAGACTACTTAAAAAGAAAACTTCCGTTCTACAAACAAATATCAGAATCGATAGCTACGGCACTGCACGAACTCAAACTATTTTCGCAGACGTTAAATTTCCAGAGATAAGAGCACCAACTTATGCCATGTTATCTCCATGTTACCTGCTCTTGGCTTAACTTTTACTGGTTTAACTAATACTAGGTTATAGTTTGAAACTTTGTATGTTGTGCTGTAAACGTTGATACCAACAACATTTTAAGTTTTAACAGTAAATTGCTTCAAAATTCGTTACATTTTAGATAACAGCCTGTTTATTTGAACATCTTATCTTTACGGTAGAATAAAGTGAAATGCCATTAGAGTTCAGGCAATACTTTATTCCTTTTTATGCGCATTTCAAAATGTTTCACGGGACGAAACAAAGGCAGATTGGACAGGATCAAATCGTATGTTGCCCATACACTTAAGGGCATATCCTATCTATCCTACTAGACTGTGGTATTGAATAGATAAAAAATATTGAATATATTGAATAGATAAAAAATGAAAATGAAAAAATATTTATTTGCAGCTAAAACACACAATAAGTGCTTAAAACTAGATTACCTATAGACCCCTTGCAGACTACAGACTTTCTGTCGGCCGATAGTTGAGACGGGCTATATTTCTCCATACTCATTAGTTAGCCGAAGTATATTCCGTCTCAACTATCGGCCGATAGAAAGTCTGTAGTCTGCGAGGGGTCTAATGCTTAGATTTATGTTTACCTACAACATAAATGCTGATTTAGCTAAATAATAAATAAATAAAATAAATAATGCTGGACCATTTCACACAGCATCATCTAGCCCCAAACTAATAAGCATAGCTTGTACTAATACATACATATTATACATAGAAACACCCAGACCCGAGATAAATATTTGCAGATTATACAAACATATAACCCGCTGCGGGGATCGAACCCGCAACCTTCTGCGTCTTAAACGGGCTTTCACCCACTGCGCCCCAGAGGTTGTCAAACTGAGCAGTATTACACAAAAATGTTCATCAACGATCCTCACATGCCCGTATCGTGAGGACCAAGATATATAAGACCATGAAATTATATTGCTGGTGGAAATTGCCAATCTAATTGCCAGTAACAATATTTAATGTGAAAATCAAACAGTTTGCAAGTAACAGAATTTGTATGGAACAATAGGACAGGTACAATTAATGTCCAAACAGGTCGCCTGAGTTTGACGCCAATTGAACGGTCTCCTGCAGCCAATTGGTATAGTACATGTTAAAGTACAAATTGGTACTGTTACGTTGCTGTATTGTTACGGAATACGATAGATATTTGAGAGGAATCGTAATTTATGCGTTTCTATAGGAATGTATTGACCACATTGTCTATATCACTGATAGGGCAGATGAAACTAGGATATATAATTTAGTTGATGGGCAAGCACTATAACGACTCTTCTTCTTTTTCTTCGTGTCGATGGTTCTCTGTTTCTATAACGACTCGGAAACGGCTGAACGAAGGTATACAACTAACACAAAACTTGAAGTATTTTGCGTCTGGTCGAAGCGTCGCGTGATTCGAGAGCGGGCGATTTTTTGGCACAGAAAATCTGCATTGCCAATTGCCGTGGCAATACCGCCAGTATTTTGGGCACGCTTCCGACTGGCAGTAACCTGGATCAGTTGAGCTATCTATAGATCGTTTTTACGATGATCCTTAGATAGCTTCACTGATTCTATTGTATTTTGTAAATTTATGTAGTAGCTTAGTTATTGGATTATTGCATCTAAATTGATTTTATGCCAGAAAAAAAAACAATTCTTCGCGAACAACCACAGAAAACACCACAAGAAAGCTACTCAGAATAAAATATGTAAGAGTTCGAAGTCTGAATTATTCCCGAGTATTCGTACTGATGTAAAAATACGTAAAACTGCATGACGTGGTACGTCAGCTCTGTTTTACGATCCGTTGGTTGATAGCGTTCGGTTGTAAGTGCGACGTCTGTCAGGAACGACAGAGTTTAGGGTTCCGGAACGACAAAACCATCATACTAATGTTTATGCTAGCGTGATAGTTGATAGAGTTTCATAAATTTGAATCGTGCGAACCAAAATGCAATGTACCTACTAAGATTTGGCGTTTGAGCGGGGAGGCTTATGCCCAGCAGTGGGTGACAACAAGCTGTAGATGATGATGATGAAGATTTGTAAAGTAATGGAACTACAAGCAAGACTTCTCCATCAATCACCTGATGTAAAAATACGATCATAGTTTTGTTAAACACAACGACGTCAAATTAAAAAGCATTATTCGCAAAAGACCGGTGACTTAGAATAGTCTGTAGAGGTTCCTTCGTAAAGCTCGACTGGAGATTTCAAGATTTTAATTTATCATTTTATTGTACAACATACGCGTATCAACCTATTAGCAAAGCAAAATAGACAGCTTCAGAACCCTGTATACAACCCAACCCGACTCACCTTTGACCAATTTTCCGTGTGCAGGTAGCAGACGTTGCTTTTGTGACGTGACTTTGCGTCACATCGCAAAGATGTAGAATGTACTAAACGAGAGTTGAGCTCAAGAAATTGTAGAAAACTATTTCTAGCATTTATGTCACATTGGAACCCTGCAGTTTTATTGTAAGTCGTGTAAATTTAATAGTGTTTTGACGGTTCATCGGGTTGAATGCAATGACATGCTTATGGAGAATGCTAATTCAAATTGCTTTTGTTTGACTTTCTCATTCACATAGGTACATCTATAGGTTCCAGAAGTCAATAATTCATATAGGACAATGTTGGACAAAATTGGTCATTAGTTCTAGTTGGACATTTTTGATTTTAGACATTAAAAGTCGTGCAAAGGATAAAAATAACTAAATAAATAATGCTGGACATTTTAAACAGCAACATCTAGCCCCAAACTAAGCAAAGCTTGTACTATGGGAACCAGATAACTGTTAAACTACTTATATACTTTTTGTTTGTAAATATTAACCTATTGTACATAGAAACACCCAGACCCGAAATAAATATTTGAAGATCATACAAACATTTATCCCGCGGCGGGTATCGAACCCGCAACCTTCTGCGTCCTTAATGCTAATACTATTTGCTTTTGTCTGACGTTCTCACATTGGACAGTGTTGGACAAGATTCCTGTTTTTTTCATATAGGACAATGTTGGCCAAAATTCTTGTTGGTCATAAGTTCTAGTTGGACCTTTTTGATTTAGGACTTTAAATGACGTACAAAGGATAAAAATACCTCGTTTGATAATCTTGAGTATTTTGGAATAAGAAGTCAATTACAACACGTATTTAGAATAATTAGAATTAGAATACTTCAAAAATACTAATTATTGTATGCCTACCTATGGCTAGATTTAAACATACACTGAATGATCATAGAGATAGATAGATAGATAGATAGTGTTTATTATTGAAAAGATTACATTTTGTTCTGGTTAGTAGACCCCATGTTAGGTTTATCTTGACACTAGAGTTCTCTCATATATTTTATGAACACGCTTAATTAGTTAGTACCTATTACGCACACAGGCATAGCGGTGTCACCGTTTTGTGTTTGTGTATGGCGCGGTAGAGGGCTCCTTCTTAGAATCCTGACACGACAAGTAGTAGATTAAGAAAACAGGCTTTTATGATTTATGCGTCAGGAATTAGCCCTGAACTGTTTCAGATTGGATAAGCTTGCCCAGTATATAAGATATCCTAGGCCTTTTACATCTATATTAGATGATTTATACAGCGTCAGGAGGCAACCTATGCCTACACTCAACGGGACGCTGTAGTGCCTGGGACATTGTTTGAGATGGAATAGGCTTGCCCAGCACCTAAACCATCCTCTCAGCTTAATCGGCCTTGTCCATAAAGACAACGTCAATACGTGTAGAGCTGACTAAGCTGCGGGTTTCCTCACGATGTTTTCCTTCATCGTTAAGAGCTCGTGTTAAAGTGCATATAATTTTTTCGAAGCGAAAAATGCATTGATGCTCGGTCGGGATTTGAATCCACGACTTTCGGATTGAAAGTCGAGGCGCAACCCCATTCGACCAATGCGGCTCTTATATAATATAGTAGGATAAATAATAGTGTACGTAATGCTATCCATAATAATAGTTCTACTTCACAGGTGATTCCAGTAATCAGCTCTCTCGGTTGCGAGGTTAATCCAGGCGTGGCTTGGCAGACATCACTTAGGCATTACACTCACGTATGACTCTATCCTCACCTGAGGCTAGCACCAGTTCAGAGCGAGTTCGGTGTTCACCAATCTGACTTTATTTGATTGGTCACGAAGGAACAGCCCTCTGTGTATCTCTGATGTTCAGTTCAATTCAAGCTCATCGCATTGCTTAATTTTGTTTTTATGTTTCCTAGTGTTATTTTATTCATGCGCATTGTAACCCTATACGGAAGCTGATTTAATAGACTATTGACATTTTTGTATTTTTATTGTAGTAATTTTATTAAAAGTAGTGTGTCTAATTTAATGTAAATGTTATTTATTTAGGTATTTTGTTTTTAATATTTTAATTTAACATTAGGTACTTATAATTAATGTAATTGGTTGTAAACCGTTCTAATTATTTTCAATAAATAAATTAAATCATTGACGGCCATTATAAAAAAAAGCTTTTCTAAAAAAATAAAAGCAATGGGCCCTTTACATATTCATCGATGACGAAGTGGCATTCGTCTATACAATACCGACGTTCACGTCTAGAGGGCCTCTTCGCCTGTGTTCGCCTGTCATCGTCTATCCAAATAATTCGGCGAATAGTTCGGCGAATGTGTAGAGTGGCCGTAAGAGAGGTCAGCACCATATATATCTGATTATTTGGATGACAAAAAAGCTTGGGACTTGCTCCAACTCAATGGATCACCTTAAAGAATGCTAGGCCCCAAACCGTGTTTGTTGCTCTGATTCTTCAATTCAATTCAATTTCGTTTATTGCTTCATGTTAGTTACAATAATACTTCACGGTATTGGTCGCGAAAGAACAGGAGTAAAATTAGTTTTAAGACTATTCTAAGTGATCCCAGTGGTTCTACTGAATAAATGCTTTTTGACTTTGACTTTGATATCAGTGGACTTGTGCTACTCGGCTAAATACTCACAGAGCTGCTAATTCCGATGCAGGCATCAAAGCGAACGTTTTCGTATAATATAACTAGCCTTGGCTCGTAGCTCTGTTTCGTACGGTCCAAGAAACTTCTAGGGAGTATGATCGTTTATTCGATAAAATGTTAATATTTAGCTTACATACGCAGCATGCTATACATTTATGGAAGAGGGGGCAAACGAGCAAGTGGCACACCTGATGGTAAGTGATTGCCACCGCCCACAGACAACTGCAGCATCAAGAGGCACTGCGGATGCGTTGCCGGCCTTTGAGGTAGGAATAGGCTCTTTTCTTGAAGGCGCTTAAGTCGTAACATTTTTGAATGGCCTATTATGTATGTTATTCAATCAATTTACCTACATATTTTGAGTTTCTTCTAAAACGATCACCTGGTGACACACAAACAAAAGTACCACAAACTTTTTATAATATTTTATTTAAAAAAAAAAAACTAGATATACATGTACTTAGATATTCATTTATTTAACCAGTCAAATAATACAGAAGGTACTACTAAGACCCCTCACAGACTACAGACTTTCCATCGGCCGATAGTTGAGACGGAATATGTAGAAAGTCTGTAGTCTGCGAGGGGTCTTATTTATAGTATTTACCTACTAGTACTATTACTACTGGTACTACTAGTAGGTATTTAATTAGCTTACCCCTAGTCCTACAATCACGTATTTACGTTTCCAAATTTAGTTCCGCAAGCGACGAGATAAAGCAGTTCTCAATAATGCGATCTGAAATTGGGCCAGCACCACTGGGATACTCCATCTGTGCTCAAAATATTTTAATATTTTATTATCATACATTTTCGCTTCCCGCTTTTATGCGTGCGTTATTAATATTGAGATGATTTGCAGACATTCGTGTCACGATTTTAATTATCATAAGTGTCCTCTGGTGTGTTTTTGGGTAGGAGATTCCTTTCACGTCGTGACTTTTTTATTTCTACTTAGTATCTTAGAAGAATATGTGATACTGAAATATCTCTGATGAATAACATACATCTCTCGTGGGCCACTTAAGCTCAACTTCATTCAAACCAAAGTGACACAAAGTATTTCAACCGATATCCAATTTTACATTTGTTTAAACAATCAATTTCTCTGGTTCATCAAAATATTCATACAATGTATTATAGAAACAATCTTCTTCAAATTCAATTTCAAATAAAAACGAACGCTTATCTCAGAAAAGGATATAACCAAGGTTTCCACACCAGGCACCCCTACATGATTGATTGAATATCAACCGAAACGAAGCCTCATTTCCCTGGCAGCCGAATCAATAAGATTTAAATATGTAATCAGGATTTTCACGTTCACGAACGTTGACATGGAAATGTCCTTAAACCCCAGAAGATTTGGCCTGGTTGATTGATTCTATACCGTTTCTACATAAAAACCTACGCTTTAAGTTGCGTGGATCAATAAAGCGTAGGAGAGGAAAGCTAACTTACTGATAATGAATTTTTGATTATAATAACACACGTTGTTTCGTAAACATAAGTAAAATACACAAAGTTTTAATTCAAACGGAATGTTCGATAATGAAAATTATCTTATGCAAATTTTGCGGGTGAAATAAAACCAGTCAGATTTTTAATGTTGATGCTGACTGGAGATAGGTAGGCCTTTGCCCTACAGTGGGACACGCCACATAATTCTTATAGACAAAGATAATCTACAGCCTTTCATGTCCCCAAAAGCGGACAGAAGCACACAGAAATCGCATATTTGAATGTGCAACCTTAGAACACTTTAGATCGATCTTAAAAACTACGCCGTCTTAGTGAAGCTTTTATTATTACCTATAAAATGTATCAAACAAAGTATAAGTTCTCAACTCCGTGACTAGAATCTGAAATCATGATTGCAGCTATCTTCATAAGAGCTCAGTTTTGGTCCGCATAATATCGTCACCGCTATAAAGCTGTGAAAATCTCATAGAATATAAATTAACCCCTCGGGAATTTATATGGGACCACATCGAGAGTTTACCTTTTGAAACTCAAGTTTAAACAAAATATATTCGAAAATCGGTAAACAAAATGGAAACCAGCACAGCAACCTTATTGTCTGTCTAACATTTTCGCGATAAGTGATCGATTGAGATCAATTGGGATGGTAATTGGGAATGGATTTCAAGTTAGACAATAAGACCCCTCGCAGACTACAGACTTTCTATCGGCTGATAGTTGAGACGGGCTATACTTCTCAACGAGCTCAACGAGCCAAAGTATATTCCGTCTCAACTATCGGCCGATAGAAAGTCTTTAGTCTGCGATGGGGTCTAAGGCTGCAGGTATCGGTGAACAAAATAAGAATAACCCCGTGACTGTCAAGTCAACCGGGTACAAAAAATATAGACGTAATATTTATGGCGCGCGCAATGTGTTTTCTAAATTAGGGCGTTTCATAAGACACACAAGCAGGGCTAAGTTTGAGCTTTCTAAATTCTGTGGTTTTAGTCCAAACAGTCACATACGTATCTACGAATATAGAAAATCGTTAAAAAGCGGTCCTACACTCATAGAAGCCTTGAAGTTTGCAATTGGAGCGTCGCAAGAAACTCAGAGATACTTGCGAGTTGATACTTGTTCCTAGGACGTCGGTGTCCGTTGAAGCGACGAGTTTCACTGTTTGAAATCTAGTTCACTAGGTTGTTTATTACTTGTATTTATTAGCTGTTCGGTAACTTGTAGGTTATTATTCAAGCAAACGTTTGGTACAGTGTGGAATGCTAACTTTGTTGTGGACATGTATCAAATTGGTATGTCGACGTGTTTTCGATATCTATTACCTTTGAAATGGGTATCCCTGCTGCGAAATAGCCTGCCCTGGGGAATTAAGTCATGATACTATTTCGTTTTTCATTTTAATTCCCAAATAATTTCGCTTCTTAGCTTACATTGTAAGATCTTGTCCTGAATTTCAAGCCTAAGATCATGGTGGTGGAATTAAGGCTGAGCTTAAAGTGCATTTTTCGTTTCGATAAACAATCCGATTAGTGGAAAGGTAAAATGGTATAGTAAGGTTATGGCAATCGGCTTGCGACCTGTAACGTAATTCTGGACATGTCACACAGCATCAAACTAAGCAAAGCTTGTACTATGGGAACCAGATTACTGATATACCTACTACTTATATACTTTTTGTTTGTAAATACAAACATACATACATTACATAGAAACATATTTGCAGATCATACAAACATTTATCCCGCGGCGGGAATCGAACCCGCAACCTTCTCCGTCCCAAGCGGGTTTTCACCCACTGCGCCAAAGAGGTCGTCGAACGTAGATAGATTTTATCATGGATTTTGACTCTGACCATTAGTATCTACGACAGTAATCAGCATTGGTAGAATCTATTCTAGATAAATAAACGGGATTCCCCGAATCCAAATGGTACTGACTAACTAGTTAGCACGAAGTCGTATGCAAACATTCGTCTTGCCTTTGACGAGTACGGAACCCAATTTGGCGGCAGGCGCGCCGTGATTGGGTTCAAATTGAAAATCGAATGAGTTCGCCCGCCACTTGGATCGTAAGGGCTCGGGGAATGCATTTTCGATAGATATAAATATTCCGACGTCTCGCTGTGGAATAGGATTTGCACGGGCATAATATTTTATTTGGTTTTTGATTTAAAAACCGCTGTACGTCTCAAATAGTCGTGATATTTAGTCATATTGCTGCAGCACACGGCCAATTTTGTGTCAAACAACCTGTCTCATCCCTCTGCTGGGCAAAAGTCTCCACCAAACTTTTCCAATGGTCTCTATTCTCTGCCAAATTCTACCACAGTCTAATTAGTATAGTTATTTTTAATAAGCTTTTTGGACCACAAAATAAACGCTTATTCTATTCTATTCGCGTATTTTATTCTTTCTATTATTAAAAAAAAAATGTGTTGTCTAAAAGAGTGAGTTGAAACATTATTCCGTCTCTTCTGCTAAGGAGACCTAAATGACTCAACATCAATGTAGACGAAGTAATAACTTTCTGTCCGTCTATAAACCGTTTTTATTTTCATCTCTTAAGGCTGAGCAAGGATTTACAGTCTTATTAAGTTAACGTACAAAACATCAACTAACTTGCTGACAACATTATCATCATCATCAGCCCGTAGCAGTCCACTGCTGGCCGGCTGGATCCATTAGCTTCCTCTAATCCAAGCTTGCGTATTTTATCTCTCTCTCTCTCTCTTCGACAATTTTTTTTTTAATTTCTCTAAAACAAGCATTTTTGTTCCAAAGATATAACATGTAAGAGTCGAGATAGAGTCTTGATTTTGTACTGCACTTCGATACTATATCATAAATGTGAAAGAAACTCTGTCTGTCTGTCTATCTGTCTGTTTTTTACCTCTTCACGCCTACACTTCACGGATAAAGGTTGTATCCCAATGAAGGACATAATATGCTACTCTTTGTCCCAAAAAATCCTAAGGGATCGTGAGTCACCTAGCGGGAGCGCAACTAGTCTTTTACAAACACATCGGGCCGTCAATGGGTCCGGATCGTGGTGGGCGGCGGCGCTCTGTGGCGAGCGCTGCCGTGAGCACCGCGAGGGTGCCGGGCGTGGCTGTGGGTGCTATTCGAAGGACAGTGCTTAGGCAAAATGCGAGCGCCCCTTGACATGCATGGAGGCAGGCCACGCGTCAGTTTCTTGTCGGTGAGAGTCTGACATAACCCGTCCGCTATCCCCACGGCGGTCAGGTATCCATAATACATTTTCTGACGTTATATAAAAAAAAAAGGATCGTGGTGGATGGCATAAACTTAGGGAGGCCTATACCCAGCAGTGGGTGAAGTCAGGTTGCGGACTGTATGACTTACTTCTTACAAACTGTTATATCCCCGAACTGAAAAGATCTTAAGAAATAAAACTAATAACGTTCCTATAAACGAGAGGTAGCTGTACAAAGTAATCCGAGAATTCTTTAAGCTAACTTTGTAGTTTATGTCGCATAAAGACGAAAGCACCTTTGGGACAGACTGTGTACTGTGTAGCTTTTAACTTTTTAGTTTCTTGGGCTATCGATGAAATACTATCATCCGATAACGTATTTTAAGTGGTATTGGAACTGACCTAAGAAAAGATGGATGAACTGTGTGAATGCGGATATGTTAGTGAAAGGAGTGAGTTCTGATATGACGAGTGATAGAGGGAAATGGAAGAAGGAAACATGTTGTGCCGACCCCACTTAGTGGGATAAGGGCAGGAAGAAGAAGAAGAAGAAGATTGGAACTGACGTCATAAGAAAGCAAAGGATTAAGATGCGTGAAACATGACCATTGCGTAAACAGAGGGAAGGCTCAATGCATATTGAATTAGCAGCAATTCGACGCGATGAGACGTAACAAGGCATTATAAGCCTTATGAACACTGTTTCAAGATATAGAAACGCTTGACAGAATGAAAGACGCGCGTTAGCTCGCAACCGCGCGAGACTTCGCCACACCTCGTTCATATACCTATCTCTCGTCGCGTCGCGTCACTGCCTATTCAGTCTGCAGTACGGAAGTATTGGCAATCTATGGATAAAGATAAGCGGGTTTTATCTAGAGATTTAATAATGGAGATTAATCTATTTTAAAAATTATTATGAAATAAAAATTCTTCGTTAATAAGCTTAGCTGTGTGGTGCCGGCGGCGAATAGTACCAACCCATTTCATCCCGTGGGTGTCGTAAAAGGCGACTAAGGGAATAAAGGAACACAGAAGACGGGCAGCAGCGTCTCTGAACCGTTTGACATCTTACTGCGATCGCCAACCCGCCTGCCAAGCGTGGCGATTATGGCAATTCCTCCCAAATGTTTGGGAGAGGCCCTTGCCCAGCAGTGGGATCCCTACGGGCTACTAAAAAAAAAAAAAAAAAAAAAAAAAAAAAAAAGTTTATAGCCTCGTAAACTGATGCTGATATTGCTGGATTTATTTCTTCAGTGTTTTAGTACTTATACCTTATACCTAGGGTGGTTTGATTGAGCCTTACTTAATAACATCTTACTCATCTTCCTCACTTGACATGGTCTCTGTCTATACCTATAAATAATATCTAAATTTGCGTGTTTTATCCCAAAAACGACCTTAAAACTGTCGCCATAAAGCTCATTTAAAAAGCTCATTGTACGACAAGCTTTCAATGGATATCAAAACGCAAATGAGTGGTCGCCCTTAATGAAAAAGGAAGGCGTCTTCGGATTTGAGGTGTTTTACTTAATGAAAACGAAAGTGTAATAGCCTTTGTTTACTAAAATGCGGTGACCGTAACATAGCGGTAAAGGGCAAACTAGCGCTGTTTAAAAAAAATCAAGAATGCTAGTTCACACTCGGTCTGATTTACCGACATGACAACATTTCGGATGTATATTTTCATGTATCTTCATTATTTCAATCTCGTTTCACTTACTGGTGGATATTTTATAGGCTTCTTTTATGTTTTGCCAGCAACTTTTGTTTTCGATAGAGATTGCTTTTCAGCAATGAGGCCGCCCATTGTGCATTGTGATATGGTTATCTTTTCTACTGTATCTTGTGGTTTTAAGGTGTGCAGCTGTGGATAAAAAATACTTTATTGCTTAATGATTAAGCAATAAAGTAATTTCATTCATTCATTTATTTATTTGTTGATATGATCATAGATATGCGCGTTGAATGGTCTAGATTTTTCATTACTGGACGTCGCATCGGCCAATTCCGATTGGATCAGATGTGTGTTTTGGCTATTTCAGCTCTTTCGTGATTCAGAGAGTTAAAAAAGAGTAGAGCTTAAAAAGCAACTGGCTGTTGCTTTTTGGGCTGTTTTTCAAAATTGTTGCGTCTAAAATGAACCAAGTGTAAAGATCAGATACATTATAGTGGCCATTTCCTAAACGCATTTCCGATATAGTCACTTCTCACTTGCATTCTTCTACATAACGGTAGCCGTCTATTAGAAACTCAAAGCCTCAGAGACCCTTCTTGGGCCTTGAGGGTGGCAAGCTCATTTATTAAGGTGAAAGTGTCGTCGGAATTTGACTAGGGGTCATATTATACCTAATTGTATAGTTGTATACGGCGCTTCAGTTTTCCCGTCTTATCTCCCTTTTGATGTTTGTAAATAGGCTATTTAACATGCTTTTATAGAACTTAGATACTTACTGCTTTTATATGGTTTATAAGTAACTAGCTGTACTTCGCGGTGTTACCCGCGGTCCCTCGGGAAATCATCACTTTCCCGGGATAAAATATGTTCATCAGGGATAATGTAAGATTCTAATGGTGCAAGGAGCCTATTCAATGCAAACAAACATACTAACCAACCAATCTTTCCTTTTTATAATATAAGTGTAGATAAATAAAGTTAGTACGTAAATAAATAAATAATGCTGGACATTTCGCACAGCATCTAGCCCCAAACTATGCAAAGCTTGTACAATGGGAACCGATATACTACATTTTTTTGTATTTAAATACATACATCTTATACTTAAACATAAAAACAGTGAGACGCGAGATAAATATTTGCAGATCATACAAACATTTATCCCGCAGTGGGGATCGAGCCCGCAAGCTTCCGCGTCCCAAGCGGACTTTCACCCACTGCGCCACAAAGGTCGTCTAGAGTATGTATAACTCAAAGCAGTTTTAGGGTCGATTCACATCTGACCGAAGATCCGTCGCGGATTATTGGTCGCGGAACGCCAGAACTGACAAATGTATAGAAAAACACTCGACCG
Source organism: Epirrhoe alternata (assembly GCA_963565295.1). Taxonomy (NCBI): domain Eukaryota; kingdom Metazoa; phylum Arthropoda; class Insecta; order Lepidoptera; family Geometridae; genus Epirrhoe; species Epirrhoe alternata. The sequence continues at coordinate 985,976 of OY751384.1, forward strand.
TTCACACTCGACGGACTAACGTATCATCCGTCGGAGTGTTTTTCTATACATTTGTCAGTTCTGGCGTTCCGCGACCGATAATCCGCGACGGATCTTCCGTCAGATGTGAATCGACCCTTAGAAGTAGAAATTGACTAAGGATTTTTCCCTGCTCTGCTTGTGCTTTGTAAAAATGTAAAAACTGAAATGTTATTATTTGATTAGCAACTTTTGCTGCTGAAAAATGTAACCGAAAATTAATTCAATTAACTTAAATCCAAACAGAATGATTTTAGAATACGCTATTTACCATTTCAATTTCATATATTCATTCATTCATGATGCAAATTTCAAATTACATTCTGATATTCATTTGAATAATCAATGAGTGATGCCTAGATTATTGTTATCAGTAATACTTGTATGTGTACAACACTCAGACAAGAAAATAGGGACACGAACGCATTTTGTATCAAATAATAAAGTGACGTTACGTAATATAAGACGCACATGATTCGGAATCGTGTACATTTTGGCAGAAGGGAAATTACAAGGTAAGCCGCATCCCGTCTAAATGATCTAAGGTACCACAATGATATCCCCATGTCCAAGAAATGTTTCGTTTAGTACTTAGTAGTTAACTAACGATTACTCGTCACTTTTTAGTTTTCTTTTAGAAAGTTAGGTAAAATTATGTCTGTCTAGACATAATTCATTTAGGAAACTAAAAAACATTTTAAGTAGTTCGGGAGCCTATCGATTCGACGTTTCTTTGTACATTGTAATAAAAGATAAAAACATTTACTTTTCTAGCAATAAAAAAACAAAATGTATATAGGTAGGTACTGTTCCCAAGAGACAACCCAAATTATGAATTATTTTAGGTACTAAAATATACATTCCCTCTCATTTAATAAAGCTTAAAGTGAGTTTGTTCAAATGCTTGTAAGTTTCTGTATCAATCACTAAACCAGTGAACCGATTTGAATGAAACTTGGTATAGGCGTAGATAGTGACCTGGAATAGAAATACGCAATTCAAAATGTTGGTACCACGCGGGCGAAGCCGCGCGCAGAAGCTAGTAAAAAGCGGTCGAGAATGTGAATAATGCCTAGTTTACACGGGCTTCGTAGTAGTGACAAGTACTAAGCACTTAGCTACGAAGCCCGTGTAAACTAGGCATTAGACAGGTTATTTAAGAGGGGCCAAATTATTTCTATTGTTTGTATTACAATAGTCCGAAAAGGCTATTGTCATGACAATATCGATAACACAATCACACCTACAGCCGCAGTCGGAAATATCATTACCATAAAATTTAATGTGCGGACATGTCGGATCACAAATTCGCACTTACCGATCCGATTCTCGTCCGATTAATTTGAAATCGATTGTCGATTCGATGGGTCACTTCCAACTGATCCTGAAATTTCTACTGTAGTGAAGCGCTCGTGGTCGTGCTTGCTTAGTCGTTCTTGATAGATCGTCGAAGTTAAGCAACGTTCGAAACGGTCTGTAAGTGGTGGATGTCCCGGCTATTTAAGTCGTTAAGCCATGACGGAGGCCTTTAGGCGGCTTAAAAACTCCGTCACCAGAGTTGGCCACTGACTCATACGAACTTACTTACTTACTGTAGTGTGGAATCTCTTTTAGACCTAGAATTTCTGTGTTGACTTTTCGCATAAAATTTGAAATTAGTGTTGGTATAGGTATCAAAGACTACTGGGTTATACTCTTGATCTGGCATAATAATTTTAATGTAAAGATAAGAGATAAATAAAGAAAAAGATAAGAAGAAAAATAAGGATAAGATTTTATTTCATAAACATTGTAAATAAAATAATAGGACAACAAATTAATAAATAAGGACTCCGCACTAGGACAAGCCTGTCAAAATCAAAATCAAAATCAAAAATCATTTATTCAGTAGGACCGCAGGGATCACTTAGAATAGTCTTAAAACTAATTTTACTCCTGTTCTTTCGCGAGTTCTTCCTGTATCGCAGGAGTCTGGTATTTTTTTTATAATAGTTATATTGAGGTAAAAATGTCGGGCTGTTACTATGTTTTAACATAATATGTTTTTATGCAGAAAACTTGTGGGGTGAAGCAATTTCTTGGAAAAACTTTAAAAGTCTTTATTCCCATTATTTATATGTGTGTCGTTATGTAGACCTTAAAAAGAGGGATGGACTTTGTGAAAGTCGATAAGGGTAGGTAGAGTAGTAAGAGTAAATACGGGAATGTCGATGATAGAGTGGAAATAAAGAGCGTGTTGTAAAGAGAACTATTGTTTCGCATAATTGAGGCAGGTGCAAGGTATTCCAGAATGTTCATTTCAGACGCGTGTACATACAAAACAAGCATTATTTTTTGCATTTTGAATGATAGTTTTTGTGAAAGGGTTGGGTATGGAACATGCCTATTTTGGTTTAATGGCAGCAATTATCAAATGAATAGTGGGTGATTTCAGGACTGTTGGTATTCTTCATGTCCGAATATATTCATTTTCTGAATAATTTTACTCCACTTTTCAATTATAATTATTACATGATTATTATCCATTATTGAAAAAATTACTATGTAAAGCCAATGCAAAATAATACATTTCCAATTATTTGAAGTAAATTATTGATTGTGTTTAATACATGCAATCAACGCCTATATAATATCTATAGATAGGCACTTACCTACATGTACCTACCTATTTACCATGGAATGTAGTAGGTAGGTATTTAGATATAACGAAGTTAAATCCAATAACTTGTTAAGCCCTAAAAATGAATAGCATCATCATTTTTTATAACGTCTATACATCTCAACGAACTCAACGAATACAAAACTAAATCAACGCCTCCTAGCAGTATTAGGCTAGTACTAACTAAATGTGGCTCTTGGAGGAGTGAAAGTATTCTATCGTTCAAGTGGTGAAGTTTAAAGTACCACCTACGTTCGAGACAATGGTTCAGTTGCTTTCACTCAGATGGCGCTGCGCTCAAGTTTCTTAGTTCTTTAAAAATAATTACACCTACCTGTATCAAATGCCATAAATTATGCTGTTAGAGGTGCACCCGTTTGGATTTAAATTAGGTAATTGAAGTGTATTGAAATCATTCATCAATCATCAGTTCAGTCAGGTTAGCTAGTGCCTAATTTACCAAGATTTTTTTTGTTAAAATTTAGGTACCAGTAGGTACGTAGGGTAGGTGTCATTGTTTTCATATTAGGTATAGATAGGTACCTAAACATGAAAACAATCTGACAAGCATGTAATGTCGTGACTGGTAGGTAGTTAATTATTAGAAATTACTAAATTATCATTGGTTATTACGTGCTTCAGTGGATAATTCAGTTCAGTCTTAATGTCATTGTCTTGAACCATATAATAAACTATATTCTATTCTCTAGGAATTGGTATATAGTAGGACGCAGTTGTTATATTTTTTGGGTTTTACTCATCATTCATTTCATGCTTTATTTTTTTTTTTATTATGTATCTTATACCGGACTAAGTGGAAGCAGCTTATCCACAAGGCTACGAAAACCTTTCAGGGACCCGACCTTCAGCAATGAAGAACACGACCAGGAAGAAGATGTATCTTAATACTAAGTGTTAATAGCGGTTCAATACCAGATCCATGTTGGCCACTGGGTGGGTTAAGCGGCGTATTGCATTTCACTGCCGGCTTTCAAAGACCGTTGTCGTGGATACGGAATTTACTAGCCGCACGAGAAGTGTTCCAAATTCAAATTTAACAATTTAAAACTTTTTGGTTTGAATAAAAGTAAAACGAGAACATTCTAAATTCAAATTCGCCGCCAAAACAAATGAAAAATGTGTTCGTGTTGAAATTTGTGTTCAGTGAAAAATAATTTAGTGAAACTTTAGTTTTTTACGTGTGAAGTAAAATAGTGAATATGTTTCGGACAAAGTATTGGATTGCTCTATTTGTGGTTTTATCAGTTGAGATGGGTAAGTTCATAATACTTACTTACATATTTTAAAAAGAAAAAAAAAAGTAAGTATTTCTACTTTTCTGAGACGATCATGAATCATGTCCTTGTTGTAAAGTTTGTTTCAATGAACACAAAGCTGAGTGCATGAACATTTTGTCGTAGATAAATACTACCATCGAAATTGTAGATTTATCTAATAACTAGGTATAGCAAAATCTGTATTATACATACATAGATAATTAGCTATGCCATTACAAAGCAGAGCAAACCCGATAGACACTTGTAATTTTCCCATAAGCATGATGAAAAATGAACTATAAATTATCAAATTGATCATGGAATTTTTACATCGCTAGACGATTGTAAGGTTTGATTTACTTTTATAAAATAATGTCTAATTAAATCAGCAGAATTTATGAAAAAGTTTGCACTCGGTCACTCTGACGAAGGTGGAATGCGTAATTGACGACTAGGCAAAAATTAAAAAGAAAAAAGGGCGGAAAAACAGAAGGTAGAGGCTAGACATGGGTGAATGGATTGGGTGGCTGGATAATATTGTAAATTGATGATTATGTTGGTATTTATGAAATAAATAAGTATTGTTATATTGGAATACTGTGTTTGGCCATTTCTGAGATATCTTTTACGATCGACTGATTTTGAAACTAAGGTTGTCGTTCAGCATTGCTTTACCAAACCCGTTGATATCGCTTCATTGATCACGAAAGAGAAATTGATAGATGTTCATACAATATGCGTGGTTGAAGTCGTGGAAGCGCTTGATGAGAAAACATTTCATGGGTTACTTGTTTCTGAATAAGAAAGCTTAGAAATATCTTCATTGAAAACTATGACATCATTTGTAACTTAAATCATTTGTAATAGATGGATAAAGAGGCCAATGTGTGTAGGTATGCTCAGCGAGCTATGGAACTTGCTATGCTCGGAGTTTCTCTGAAGGATAGAATCCGCAATGAGACTATCCGACATAGATCTCCCACCATTCACTCAAAAATATTTATTGAAGCAAAAATCTTCGGACTTTTGATTGCTCGAACTGAAAACTCTTAAATCTATCATAGTTTAGGTAACTCATAGCCTTTTATAAAGGGTAGGGTTTTTTACACCATAAAAAGACGTGCTCTGCAAAGTGATTTCTACGTTTTTCTTACGAAACTAATCATCCAACATTATTTCGCTACAATGCTCTCTAAGCAACATTGTATTGAGTCTTTTCTGTGCGTAATTTACCGTTACACAGGCGAATGAACAAAAACATCGAAAGTTACTTAGACTACTATGTGATCTTAATAAATAAAACAATATGTGCGACAAAATAAGAGTAATTTCTCACGTGTGCAAAAAGTTCAAACTTTCATTATGAACACAATCAATGGGAGAAAAAGTGGTGATATATATTTTCTCTTGTCATTACAGATTGGAAAAATATAAACTTATTTTGTTATTGTATATTCTTAATAGCACTTTTGTTATTGAATATTCTTATTGATATGTTAATAATACCTAGTCATTCGTGAAGTTAGCCGTTTTGACCAATACACAATTTTGTATGAAAAAGCGGTTACTGCGTAGTCAAAAGTCTAAAGGCGGGTCCTGATATGTATCATTTGCCCGAACCGATAACCGTTGGGGTAAACGAGTTCTTGAGTGGAGACTCGGTAAACGTAGTGTAGGACGCCCCCCGGCCAGGTGGAGTGACGATCTGCGAAAGGTTGCTGGCAGAAGCTGGATGCGTCGAGCACAGGACAGAGCGCAATGGCGCTCATTAGGGGAGGCCTATGTCCAGCAGTGGACTGATATAGGCCGATGATGATGATGATGATGATGATCACCGTATCCGTATTGCTGACGCGTATCATGATATATGTGGACGGGTGATGATACGCGATCTCGATACGTCGTTATAATACAGCCCGACCCATGTTGTGTCGGTTTTTTTCCGATCATCAAAGGGGATACTGACTATTGTGAATACGGATAAAGAGCAAATCGAGGCGTCCACAACTTGATACGAGGCTTGATATGTGATACGGTGATCGGATCGGGTAAATGATCATATCTGGACCCGCCTGAACTTTAGGAATGCCTCCGTTAAATTAATAGGCCCTTACCTACTGGTTAAACTTGTCATAAAGTTATGTCATGCATAAGTCAAAGTTAAAATCATAAAGCATTTATTCAGTAGGACCGCTGGGATCACTTTGAAACGTCTTAAAACTACTCGTAGGTGATTTTACTCCTGTTCCTTCGCGACCAATGCCGTGAAGAATCAGAGCAACAAACACGGTTTGGGGCTTAGCTTTCTTTTAGGTGAATAAACTATGAATAACCATACAAAGTTTTAGTTTTATGCATGGCATAACTTTATGTTATGTTTATTAGTAAGAGCCATTGTGTAATTTACAGTCTAGTAGCAGATTAAGTAGTTCAGCTCAGCGGATCTTGCTATGATTTGCATTGGACCGTAACAGCGGATCTTGTAAAATGGAGCCTGATTCTCGTAACATTCTCTATCCTACAAGTGATCAGATAGATTCACAAAGCAAGGTCAAAGACTATCATTATGTTTTGTAATAAATCTCCTAGAGTTCGTACAAAGCGTTATGAGTCTACATTTTTCATACACACTGCCAAATTGTGGAACTCATTGCCGGGCTCTGTATTTCCCGAAAAGTACAATATAGGGGTCTTCAAATCAAGAGTAAATAGGTTCCTTCTAGGTAAGCATGCTCCATCTTAGACCTCACTACTGCTTAACATCAGGCAGAGTGAGGTCAACTGACCTATTTAATTAAAAAAATAAAAAATCTTCTCTTAAAGGTACAGTCACGGACAATAAGATGTATACACTACATACTTTTAAAATTAATATCACACTAAAACTAATAGATGTAGGTTAAAAACAAAAAGCGGAAATTGATTTCACATTGAACTAGTGGCGAAATCAATAAAAATACCAGAACATTGTTGGACATGTAACCTGTACATGGGTTGAAAGATTATGAAGTGTATACTTCTTATTGTCCGTGACTGTACAGACTGCTAAAAAGCGGCATCGTTATGTTGCTCTACTAATATTATAAAAGAATGATTTTATTGACATTATAATGTCAATAAAATCACTCCTTTATAATATAAAAGTTATGTTAAAAGTTAAGTTAAGTTAAGTTAGTTTTTAAAAGTTTGTTACATTATTGTTGCGAATCCATAGGCTCTCGAACTAGTTATAGTGTTTCAGTAGCCAGAAGATTATAGATGGGTGGTTCATCACGAACTTACGTTGTGAGGATGAGGTATGGATGTGTGGATGTTACTCTTTTACGTAAATATATTTGGATGTTTGTAACAGAGATAGATAATAGTCTGGAAAAGCATATAAGCTACTTTAAAAAAAAAAAACGAGGTCACGACAACCTCGAAGCGCGGTAGACATTCTCTCAGATCTTTTATATTCCAGATCCTTTGAAGATGTCTAAGGGGGTAGTCGCATGTACAAATACATATTTGATACATGCCCACATCTTGCAGAAGTTAGTATTCCATACGTGACAGGTTGCAAGCCCATCGCCGCCTATAAGAATTTCTAACTGGTTTCCTCACGATGTTTTCCTTCACCGTTCAGCTACTTTTTATCCCGAAAAATTGAAGTAATCTTCAAGGATCAAACATAACTCTTACGTCTCAGTCATACATTTCGATTTCACAACAATGTCAAAAATCATATCAACTTTTTCGTACACGAGATGATGCAAGAATTTATTCGCAAAAATAACAGATTAAAACGGGACAGTCAGTGAAAGTGGTTTTTGCCCCTTCACCGAACGTCCGAGTTTCCTTTCGCAAAAATAAAACAGGTGTGTCTAGACTGAAATTAAAACTCTCTTTTTTCTCTCGTCTGTCATTTTGTTATGTATGATAATTTGAATTATAACATTATTTAAAATATTTAGCTTGATGCAGCTTACTAATTTCTAATTTTATACAATTTCACTTAGTAGTATTTGTTGTAGATAAAAAACACTTTTAAAAATGCCTAAAGTTTAAAAAATATACACGTATATAAGCGGTTCAAATTCCTTTCGGAAAGTAAGTATAAAAACCACGGATTAAATAAAAACTAACATTACCTTACTGTTAAAAAAACATCATTATTATGAAAAACTTGAATGAGGGTTCGATAACGGTTATAAACTTCAAAAAAGTCCAAAAAAAGGTTACTGCTCTACTGGGACTCGAACTTGCGGCTGTCTAACTCAGAACTGCTCTATACACTCACTGCCATCCATGCTGATACAATGTGTGACGAAATTAAGAGCAAGTTGTCGATCTTTGCCGAAGAGAACTTGTAGATGGTGTCGGTAACGAGTTTGATGGTTTTTTTCCAATCTCGAAAATACCCAACGCGCCTAAAGAAGTTTTACGCATACTCAGTAAAACTTGCGACCTGGTTGCAACTAAGTTTGTCATACCAGCTAAGCTACTTACCCGTTTGTCAGGAGCTCTCTTTACCTAGTTACCCAGTGATCTTGCACAGTGTCTCGCATACCTTTTATTGCGAGCAGGGTCAATGACATTGCAACACTTGCTGGTGCAAAGATGGTGTGGAGAACCCGGAGTTCGATTAATACCGTAGATCATTTTTAATAGGATTCATTTGGTAGCTCCCAATAGAATTCTACCAAGGACATAATCATTGAGTAATATTTTTGTAAGCTCTTTACGAAATAGGTAAGTATCTGTCACACACAGAAAATAACAAAGAGTTATTAGGTTGTTAAGTTGCCTACATTATTTTTATGTAGGTATTACCCTAATACGAAAGACACACAGCGTGTTAGACATTCTCAGATGTTTCCATGTGATTTTATGAAGATAGTCTAAGGGGGTAGTCAGAGGCATGTCCAGGTACATAGGTAATTGGTAACACCTTTTACAAATGAAACACTCCATGCGTGACAGGTTTCTCTGATTGAGTGAATTTGAAATTCGGTAAAAACGACGTCTGTCGTTCCATAAAACCGTTGATGCAAGATTAACTTATGGATTGTAAAGAAAATACTGCCAGTTCACACTATTCCTTCTAGATTTCCAAAGACTAGGCTGAAGTTGAAGAAGAGCACGCGCAGAAGATAAACTTAGGCCTTTACATCTATAGATGATTTGTACACTTAACGGGACGCTGTAGTGCCTGAGACATTGTTTGAGATGGAGCTTGCCCAGCACCTAAACCATCCTCTCAGCTTAATCGGCCTTGTCTACGGTAAGATGACGTCAATTCGTGTGGAGCTGACTAAGCTGTGGGTTTCCTCACGATGTGTTCCTTCACCGATAAGAGCTCGCGTTAAAGCGCATATAAATTTTACCCCTTCGAACCTTCGACCTTCGAATTGAAAGTCGTAGCACAGCCCCATTCGACCAACACGGCTACAAGAAGATACTGTCAGGTTTAAGACACATATCTGAATAGCTATAATTTTATTTCAGTGTCAGAAGCAGATGGCATGATGGACTCCATGCTGGACTTCCGATACTTCCGCTGCGTGATGAAGCGAGAGTGGAAGTGTCCAGACAGCGAAATTAACTTTTTTCTCTACACGCCGTGAGTAAGCCACCTTTTTTTAATATTTTTGTATCATACATGGTAGTGCAAAGATATGATATACTTAGCTTAATGCACATTGAATCGGGAAGCGGCGCATCAATTTATTTTGTAGCAAGCCATTATAAACATTATGAACAATGGTACAAGATACAGAAACGCTTGTAGAATTAACGAGATCTGGCGAAGCCATCTAGCGGGCCGCGCAGGCTCGAGCGGTTCATTCTACAAGCGTTTCTATATCTTGTACCATTGTTCATAAGGTTTATAATGGCTTGCTATAAATCTAATTGACTCGCGCTTGCAAATTCAATGTGGTTTGAGCCTTACCTACTGATAAAAACACGAAACAGGCTTATGAGTCAGGCAAAGTAGACGGCTGTATGACCAAGTCGTGATTATTATCGATTGTACGATATTAATTCAGGTCTATTTATTTCTTGATTTAGTTACAACAGAAAAGAAATGGATATTTTTTTTTAACTTCATCAATCTAATCTCCTTAGTAAATGAATCTTTTACTGACTGAATACGTTCCAACAGTATTTAAAATAGTCTCATGAACATCAATAATCTCATGAACATCATTTTCAGTGAGAGACCGTTTAAGCAATGGGTTGACGTCAGGAAAACAAAGCTACTCGATATCTATGGTTGGAATCCGATGAGGAAGAACGTCCTCATCATACATGGCTTCAATGGAACCTTCTCCAAGACTCCCATGACTTTCATAAGAGATGGTAAGAAAATCCCAGAATACTTTTTGTATTATTGTTTGATCATAGCACCCTATTCGATCCCGTTGTTAAAACAAGAGAAAAGATTTTGCGAGTTTAAAGAGTTTACCTATTTAGTGTTCCCCTCGTTTAAACTATCTGATTATTTCATCATTTGAACATGTGTATAACCATGTAATGCGGAGGGATGAAAGTCACGTAACTAAAAGGGTGATGGAAATGAATGTAGATGGATATGTGAGTAACCAAAAAAAAGATGGATGGATTGTGTGAAAGAAGATATGGGTAAGAAAGGAGTGGATACGGAGATGTCGAGTGATAGGGGAGAGTGGAAGAAGAGAACATGTTGTGTCGACCCGCAGAAGCGGGATAAGGACAGGCAAATGACGATGACAATGCATTTTCATTTTGAAACACGGAGTTTCCTTACAAATTCATAAGAGTTACCTTGTCACATCATATAATTTTTACTATGTTCACATTATTCGTATTCCAATAGTTCTACGACCAAGTTACATCATGGAAACAATCGTGCATTTACTATAAAACAGTTTAATAAAAGATAATGTTTACAATTTGAAAGTCCCATAAAGAAGTAGTTCGTGACAGATAAGAATACTAATTTCTAAATCAGTATTTTTCCGTTGACCAATAAACTCGAACGGTCACTTTCGTTTTTTTGATTTTAAAACGTAATTTTTAATCATTTAAATGACTGGACACATTCAACACATTCACTTTCTTTGAAGAATCTATGAATTTATTTTCAATGTTTGAAAGCTTGTAGCAAAAAAGTTAGATACTAGTTTTTGCTAGTAGCTTTCTACATACCTACATAACTGGATTATAAAACAACTCTATACATTATGATCATTAAATTATCGCTCCAAGCCGCTTATAGATGTAGTCAAAAAGCCTCGAAGTTCTATCTGTAAAAGTAAGTTCGTATGACTCGTGGCCAACTCTGGTGACGGAGTTTTTAGGCCGCTCAAGGCCTCTGTTATGGCTTAACGACTTAAATAGCCGGGACTGACAATTTAACGTGCCCTCCGAAGCATGGAAGCGCTAAGATGAAAATGCCACTGGCAGTCACCCATCCATTTACGGACCGTTTAGAACGTTGTTTAACTTCGACGATATCTGTATAAAGAAAGACTAAGCAAGCTCGATAACGAGCGCTTCAGTTTTATGTGTGAGTCATGTGTTCAAACCCTAGCCTGGCAGATAAATTATGGTGTATTATCTTCATTGAACTTAGTTAAAACGTTTGCTTTCGTCTTTACAGACGACATAAAACACGAGCGTCTTAAGAAAAAATTCAACGGAACTTAATCTAAGTCGCTATGTAAGAAATTAAACTTACTCTTTTTTTTAAAAGTAAATAAATGGCTTACAATGAAATAAATAATTCCAGCATATCTATCGCGTAAGGACTACAATGTGTTTATGGTGGACTGGGCTCCATTGACCAGGTTTCCATGCTACCTCTCTGCACTCTCCAATCTCAAGTAAGTTCATAAAGTTTCTAGCAATACCGAAGTAAATACGACTTATTAGATTCGTCAAAGAATAAGTACTACTTTTTACCCTGCCATTTAAATCATAGCTGTAACATTAATGTAACTTGACCATTATTAAATTACGTTAGTAAACAATTGGCGAAAGTCTTTCAAGCATCCTTGTACTTCCTACATCAATATACGTAACTGTCATTCATATTGTTCGTGTCTAGGTAAGTACCTATCATCATCATCATCATCTTCCTGCCCTCTTCCCACATTATGTGGGGTCGGCACAACATGTGTTCTTCTTCCATTCTCCTCTACCAGCCGTCATCTCAACACTCACTCCTTTCTTACTCATGTCATCCTTCACACAATCCATCCATCTTTTCTTTGGCCTACCTCTACTCGTATATCCATCAACATTCATACCAAGTACTCTCCTAGTTACATGACGTTCTTCCCTTCTCATTGCATGCCCATACCATGCTAGCCTGTTGCTCCTCATCTTTTCATTCACTGGCGCCATTTTCACACTTCCTCTTATGTACTCATTCCTTACTCTTTCCATTCGCGTCACTCCACATATCCATCTCAGCATTCGCATCTCAGGCACGTGCACCTTTTGTTCATCCGTCCCTTTTGTCGCCCAACACTCAGATCCATACAATATCTATCAGTTACTATTTAAACTATTCAGAATAAACGCAAAGAGAGTGACTACCCTTATAAACATCCTCGAAAAATCTTCTAGGGATAAATAATATTCTCTCACCGAATCACTCAGATTATAGTAGAAACTGTTTCATTTTATTTTATTATTCCTACTTCACTCTCTATATTTCCAGGTTAGCAGCACAATGTGCAGCTCAGCTGTATTCATACATAATGCATGCAGGCGGGTTGGCTCGTATGACAACTTGTGTTGGTCACTCACTGGGAGCCCACGTCTGCGGGATGATATCCAACCATCTCACCGAGAAGCAGTACAAAATTGTCGGTAAGTCATATTATGGCGAGCGAGGCAAGAGGACTTAAACATTTGTGTAGGCCGTGGTGATGATAGGTGGAGTAGTTATGACTGAATGGTGGCCGAGGTGTAAGAGAAACATAGGCTGCCCAACTAAGAAGAAGATATGACTATGTTACTAAGTAGGAGATATTGTTCCTGTCGCGTGTGTAAAGTCACGCCTCTTTCCCAAAAGGGTAGGCAGAGACCATGGATCTCCAGTCGCTACGATCCTGACACACAACTTTCGCCTCATTCACTCTCATTACATTCTTCATACATGCTCGTCGGTTTAGTTAGTATTATTATTATTTATTTATGCAGTTCATAATATCTCAAAAAATTAGGGAAGGTCTCTTAAGAGCGTTTTTCTATAGCTATAATGCTGAAGGTCCACCATCTCAAAAATCCACCCTGTATGGTATACCTACCTTACATCTTCTTCAGCCACTGTTGGGTACCCCCAACAGTGGCTGAAGAAGATGCCAAGTTTGTAAATGTATAACACAGTTGAACAATAAAAAAAATTTGATTAAAATTTTTAGATGAACAATATTTAATAAGATTCAGTTAATATTGAAGAGGTACTGAATTTATTAAATACCAAGTTCAATAATAATATTTTAATACAAAAATAAAATAACAGTTAGAAATAACTTAATTTTGTAAACGTTTTTATAGTAACTGAGGATTCTTCGGCAGCGATAGTGTGACGGTTTTGCATTCCAAATACTGATTGATGCCTTCTTCTCCCCTGAAAAAAAAAACAAAATTAAATCATAGGTTTTCTGCTGTTTTAGTCATCTATCAGTAACTACATAGGTATTGAAAATACGCATAGTACCTACAGAAGTTTATAAACAACTAGCAAACCCAGCGAACTCCGTTTCGCCACCATATGGCTTTTCATGAATTTTCTTTGCTATAAACCTCACGGAGCCCGAGACCTTTCCAACGAATGCAAAACCGTGGAAATCGGTTCGTGCGTTCTGGAGTTATAGCGTCAGGAAGGAAAACCCGACTTATTTTTATATAGTAGATTGGAGATCCTAAAGCTTCATTATCATCATGATTTGTGGGAAAATTGTGGATTTTTTTCACAAATAGTACCTACCTAACACACACATAATACATAATACTACATAACACATAATATTGCTAATATAGATATATATCTTAGAACTAGTAATTAGGTATGTATTTCACTTGTATAATGTAGTGGTGGTTTAAATAAATGCTTTTTCTTTCTTTCTTTCTATACCTAATAGTGCAAAACATCATTGAAGCTAAAGTTGTAGCTACTACCCTACTAATTTCTAAGATATACCTAGAAGATATCATGGAATCAGCTTCCCGCGTCTGTATTTCCGCTGAGCTACGACCCTGTTGTTTTTAAGAAGAGAGTTAATAGGCACCTTCTGGGTAGGCTCGCTCCATCGTAGACCTCATTCTCGCCTATGTAAGTTTCGAGGCCAAGAGTCGCCATCATCATAAAAAAAAGATATAAAAACATCAAATGTGCATGAACTTGGTCGCTGACTGTACATACACCGTGTTTCTGAATTCAATTTTGAATAGAAGAAATGTTGAAACGTCAGTAGTGAGCTGCATTTTCTAACGTCAACAACCTTTTTGTATGGAAAAATGATTGCGGTGCGTACGGCGCGGACAAATAGGTACGCGATCAGCTTTAGTGATTTGATCTTAGATAATGTTAGACCGTGTCCAAGATCCAAAATTATTATATAAATAAAAATGCATTGCTGTTCGTTAGTCTGCTTAAAACTCGAGAACGGCTGAACCGATTTGGTTAATTTTTGTCTTGAAATATTCATGAAATTCCAGGGAAGGTTTAAACTTTGAAAAACATAAATAATAATTAACAGAAAATAATAAAAACAATAATTTAGTTTTCCAGTACAAAAATGTTCCTGGCTATGAAATGAGGTCCGATGACTTTGATCTGTTCCTAGCTGTGAAGTGAAGTCCAATCTCTATAGCCAAACAACGTTTTGCGGGTCAGCTAGTTATCTATAAATTGATCATCTTGAAAATTTTACTTACAGTTCTCTTCCCAAGCCAGAGTCTTTGAAACCGCCAAATGGTGTTTGACTCGTAACATGATCGTAGGTGTTTACCCTGAAAATCGTAAGAAATCCTTTTTCAAAAACTTTTTATTCGCCACAAAAATATGTATACAGTTATCAACACTGGTAGTTGCTAACCCATTGCCGGTCTATACCTCAAGTACGTTACAAAAATTCTGGGTTAGATTTGTCAAAAGAGATGAAATTAACTTTGCAATGGTAAAGATAATCACGTTATTTTAAATCATAATTGTATTGTTTTAAATCACACAGAGCAAAATGAATAAAATTCTCACGATGGAAATCATTGTTATTTTTCAAAATTAAGAAAGTTCATTAGACAACTTTTATTACACTTTTCACAATTGTATTTAATAAAAAATGTATTTAACTTGTGAGAAAAAGTAAGTAAGTTCGTATGAGTCAGTGGCCATCTCTGGTGACGAGTTTTTAGGCCGCCTTAAGGCCTCCGTCATGGCTTAACGACTTAAATAGCCGGGAGCGACAATTTTACGTGCCCTCCGAAGCACGGAAGCGCTCAGATGAAAATGCCACTGGCGGTCACCCATCCACTTACAGACCGTTTCGAACGTTGCTTAACTTCGACGATCTATCAAGAACGACTAAGCAAGCACGACCACGAGCGCACTTGTGAGAATAAACTTACCATACAGAGCCAGCGCGTACGAACTTGGCAAAGCTGAGTGCAGTGGTGATGTCATTTGTGATGACACCAGCTCCCAAGCCGTAGTTGGTGGCGTTTGCTCTTTCGATAACTTCTTCAAATGTGTCAAACTTGAATATACTTTGAACAGGGCCAAAAATCTGAAAATAAAATATTTTCTTCTGAATGACCTGAAGTGGATGAGCTATCTGCTGATTGTCAACTACCTAGATGGCTTAACTGATTCTGGTGTATTTCGCAAAGCTAAAAGTTACTCGTTTAGTTTCTGCAAAAAGAGGGAAAAACTCCACAAAACAGACCTTTCCCAAAGGATCTCGAATTCCGTTTACCAAGGTTTTTCATAGACACTTTTAAAATTGTATATGAAAAAGCCGGCATCATAGGACCGCTGGGATCACTTGGAATAGTCTTAGAACCTTCCTTCACGAATGTCTAGATCTATTGGTCGTAGTGTACTTATAATTGAATTATTGTGACTTACCTCCTCCTTCGCAATCTTCATGTCATCCTTTACATCAGCAAACACCGTGGGTTTGATGTAAAATCCAGTGTTTCCGACCTTGTCTCCACCTGCTATAAGTCTGGCACCTTCCTTCTTTCCAGATTCAATGTAACCCAGCACTTTAGTGTACATCTCTCTGTCAATCTGAAAAGAGTTTTTTATCTTATAAAAAGAATGTTACTTCATGTTTATAAAAGTCTACTTGCTGCTAAATAAAGAACCAATGATATCTCAGACACTAGACTAGACACTACTGCTATGAAAGGCAATATAGGAAGAGCCAAGAAATTAATTATGCACTCTGGAAATCATCGTCGTAGTGTAAACCTACCTGCGGACCCTGCTGAACATCGTCAAATGGGTTCCCAACAGATCGTTTTCTGGCTATCTCAGCTGCTTTCTGCACAAACTGGTCGTAGATACCGGATTGTACGAAAGTCCTTGTGCCAGCGCAACAGCATTGGCCAGCGTTGGCGAATGCAGCCGCATGTGCTATTACAGCTGCTTTTTCCACTGTAACCAAAACGTAACTATACGTAATTCAGATTTTTATCAGCGTTTTATTCACTAGATTGAGCCTTTTTTGCGTCAAGATAAGAGAAAATATGCTTATTGTTCAATACACGACTTTCATGTGACTTTGAAATTGTATAAGTACTAAGATCTTCATCTACTTCTACATGTAAATCATTATTACCATCAGCATCATTGAATACAACGAGTGGACTCTTTCCACCGAGCTCCAAAGTAACACGTTTCAGGTTCACGGCTGATGCTGCTCCCAAGATTAGTCTTCCAACCTGAAACACGGTTAAAATATGAAGTCTACCAATAAAATACCAAATAATTACGCCAAAACATTGGCATTAGTAACCTGGGTATCGGATAGGTAGACGAAAGGTCAAAGCATTGATAACGAAGACCCATGCGGTAATAGTACGTCTTGATTTATCAATCTCTACTTCCTATCTTTTTTGAAAGATACCTCCGTAGAGCCAGTGAATGCCACTTTGTCCACGTCAGGGTGGTGAGTCAAGGCATGGCCAGCTGTAGGCCCGAATCCAGGAACAACGTTGACAACGCCGGGAGGAAAGCCCGCCTCCTTGATAAGGGAAGCAATTGCCAACGCTGTGAGGGGAGTTTGCTCAGCTGGTTTCAAAACGATTGTGCAACCTGAAACGTAATAAATTTTGTTAGCAAACATCTTGCAAATGAAACGTTGCTATAATTGAAAACACAGGCTACCTTGTGAACATGAGTAAAGTAAATGATTACTGTTTTAGGACATGATTGCTTCGAATAATTAGTGTAAAGGCGGCGATAGGCTTGCAACCTATCACGTATGTATACTAACTTCTGCAAGATTCAGTCATGTATCAAATATGTATTTGGACATGGCTCTGACTACCCCCTTTACATCTTCAAATGATCTGAGAGAATGTCTGCCGCGCCTTGAGGATAATCTTGACTCTGTCATAAAGTCAATGCCAAGATCAAGGCTTCTAAGATACGTGGAACAGTATAATGTGATGTAACTTTTATTGTTTGCATTTATTATAAGCTAACTAGCAAACCCAGTGAACTCCGTTTCGCCACCAGATGCCACCAGATTTTTCCTGAATTTTCTTTGCTATAAACCTCACGGAGCCCGAGACCTTTCCAACGAATGCAAAACCGTGAAAATCGGCTCGTGCGTTCTGGAGTTATAGCGTCAGGAAGGAAAACCCGACTTATTTTTATATAGTAGACTATGTAAAAATTAAAAGCATGCCATAGCTTACCTGCAGCAAGAGCTGGTGCAATCTTCCACGCAATCATAGGTATAGGATAGTTCCATGGAATAATTTGGCCACATACTCCAACGGGCTCCTTCAAAGTGAACGATAGCACTTCTCCATCTGTTAATGCAATGATTATTTTGATCTTCGGAATTATAAAACTTTTCCTATTAGTACACAATGCAAGCAAGTTTACCTAATCTGTAGTTATTCCAGATCACGCCAAATAACATAGGATGTGTCGTGACAATACTTGTGTGTAAACAGTTATGTCTACGCGATAACAAAGATAATTAATTATTTATTACATTTGATTTCTAAGAAGAATCATTACATGCGTGACCTATTATTAATCGTATCAAACATTTGCAAACACGTGCACTAAACTTCATAGTAAGTATAAAAATCTATTCGCGGAAACTTGTAAATTGGCCTTCTTATAATTTGTAGCCTCCTACAGCATTCATTCTATAGCAGCTCAAATGATAGCCCACTGCTGGACATAAGCCTCCTCCCTCAGACGCCACTCCAATCGGCCCTGTGCTGATCTTATCCAAGTCTTTCCCTCTATGGCCTCTATGTCGTCCACCCATCTGAATAGCTGCATACTATTTATACTTTATACGCTAAAATTGTTCATGCCTAGCTGTTCGTTTTCCTAAATTTGTAAAATAAAATAAAATAAAAATATTACTGTATAGGTAGGTACAATAAATTAAACCCTGACTGTCTACCAATAGAACCTCTGATTGAATTTAAAGCATTATTACAAAAAAGAGTTTATGAAAACTGAATTCTTCAGTCCAATGATACCTTGAAAGTGATAGTAGGATTCACAGTTGACGAACCCTACGTCGTATAAGGGCAGTTGTTAATTAGGTATTCATGCAAGATTATTTACATCTTTGATTCCATTCGGTAGTATACAATTTCTCACCTGCAGGGATAGTACTCCCATGGATCTTATCAGCTTTGCCGGCATAGTATCTGATAACAGTTGCCGAGTAGTAAACCTCATCTTCTGCTTCCTTGACCGGCTTCCCGCAGTCCAGGGTTTCCAGTTCCGCTAGGTAATTTGCCTGGGATTCTATCAGCTCAGCTAGCTTGAGCATAAGACGGCCCCGAGCTGCAGCGTCCATGGTGCGCCATGGTGCGTACCGTTGGAACGCTTTCTTTGCTGCTGCTACAGCTAAGTCTATGTCCGCCTAAAGAAATTGAGAGCAATTTTAACTAACTGATTATTTTACACCTGGGGAATATTGAATTGGTTCTTACGGTTCTTTATCTACGTACTTTGAAATGTGCATTTATAATACCCGCCCTTGCCCGCGTGGTACCTATCTACGCCTATTCCAAGTTTCATCCAAATCGGTTCACTGGTTTAGGCGTGAATGAAACACAAACATCTAAACAAACTTTAAAAAACTTTCAGCTTTATTATATGAGTGGGAAGTTTCATCGTATTATGCATATTTATTCTACAAATATTATTATAGCAATAATATTACTGGGTGTAACTGTGGAGTGTCCTCCCAAAGTATGGCACACCTACTTTCATGCCCACTTTGTCCAACCACCTGCACTCGGGAGGACTTATACAAGGCCTCAGATAGGGATGTAAGAGTCGCAAATTACTGGGCTAAAAAGATTTAAGGTTTAAGCCATTGACACGAGAGAAGAAGAAGATTATAGCACAGAATTCTTATAACGTGTGACATAAGGTTAGCCCTTGAAATTAATTAAGTAGCATTATTTTTTTCAAATGATGTATGACTTACCTTGTCTGCTTCAGCTACTTTGGCGATTTCAGTCTCATCTTGAGGGTTAATGGTGGCGAAAGTCTTTTTGCTCACTGCATCCACCCATTCGTTGTTGATAAACAACTACAAAAAGAAGCCAAGTAGGTATTTGACATGTAAACATTTTTTTTTATACTCGTATATTTCTTTTCAACATCATCTATACTTTCAACAAGGTCATTCAATTCTGTGGGATCTGTCAAGGTATTCTTTAGGGTACAAAAATATAACGATCAAAAGAAATTATTCTTACTAAGTTTTTTATTCTTACTACCCTCTGAAGTAACTTCCAAAATATGAATTTGATCTCACATTTTCTACAACAGTAGGTAGATCTGGGTGGTAGTTGTAGTTTTTGAGAAGTTGATAAACCAACAGCTATCTGGATTTATTATGACGAGTACTGCATTAAAAGTAAACAAAACCAAGTCTTTTTGAACTTCTTATCAAAGTTAAAATTACCGCAGTCGTTATATTCAATACAAATTCGTTGCCACCCGCGATTGTAGATGATAGTGGGTAGAAATAAGTAGCTAAAATCTGTCTCGTCTGGGATTATTGAATCTACTGCTTAGAGTCTAGACGAAACGAAGTAATATCATAAAAGATTAATCTTCCAACCATCTCAAACATAGCAACTAACATGACTAGTTTTAATACCTTTGTGTATTTGACGTCCACGCTAACCATTGTCCCGGAATGCTAATCACAGTCTATTGGAACTAAATTACACACGTCCTGTTTAGATGCCGGCTTTTAGCACACTGAACTTATCCACGATTCCACATTCGCATTCTGTGGGATTCATTTTGCAGAGTTTACTAAAATCATCCTTAGCCCAAGAGAATACGACACAGATTAGAAGGAATATGTTTCTGTTATGCTTGAACCTTACTCCGCGCAAGTAAAATTATACCTTATTTCAATTGTAACAAATTTCAAAATCGTGATAAGATTTATAGGTAGACCTGATGTTCACTACGTGTTGGGAACTCACTAAAATGTAAATTCTAGTTAAACCGACTACCTGTATCAGGCCTGGTGGCCTGATGGTGGCCTGAAGCGCTCGTAGACGTGCTTGCTTAGTCGTTCTTGATAGATTGTCGAAGTTAAGCAACGTTCGAAACGGTCTGTAAGTGGATGGGTGACCGCCAGTGACATTTTCATCTGAGCGCTTCCGTGCTTCGGAGGGCACGTTAAATTGTCGGTCCTGGCTATTTAAGTCGTTAAGCCATGACGGAGGCCTTAAGGCGGCCTAAAAACTCCGTCACCAGAGTTGGCCACTGACTCATACGAACTTACTTTTTAATTAAGCCTGGTGACCTGCAACACAGGTTTTGACAAACCTATCGCAGGCACCAGTCTCACACAATCTAGGTTAATAATAAGTACCTAACAATAGCAAGATGTTTTGCTGCCTTTGTGTACTAAAAATCTTGTTTTGTCTAGACCTAGAAGTGCCTACCTATTTCGAGCAACAAACTAGTGCATAGTGGGTTTAACGCCCAAGACTTGATTTTGTGAAGCTAGTAGTTTACGTAGGAATCTACAAATTTTATTGTTTTTTTTTCTAATCTTTTTTACCAAAATAACAAAAATCTTTGCAGAAAATGTTCTGCTACAAAACTATTAATAAAGCCACTACAATTTGATACGAGTGTATCAAATCTCTGTGCAAATTCTTCGAAATTTTGAATCTTTTCAATCTGTCCCCAATGATCTTTTTATCCCTCGTTTCTTGTTTTTTTCTTTTTTGTTGTCTGATTAGCGTTCACTGGCTGTTTATAATAATTGCTATCAAACATTTGCTTTTAAATTGATACTTACATTGTGTAAAAATTTAGGCTTGGTTTAGACAAGTTATTTAACAATATTGATACTAGTAGGTATTTGACGATCTCTGTGGCGCAGTGGGTGAAAGTCCGCTTGAGATGCAGAAGGTTGCGGGTTCGATCCCCGCCGCTGGAAAATGTTTCTATGATCTGCAAATATTTACCTAGGGTCTGGGTGTTTCTGTATAGTATGTATGTAATTTACAAACAAAAAGTATATCAGATATCTGGTTCCCATAGTACAAGCTTTGCTTAGTTTGGGGCTAGATGATGCTGTGTGCAATGTCCAGCATTATTTATTTATTATTATTTGGAATATGCACCATTTTGTACACATTCATACGATTTTAGACTTCTTTTGTTTCGTTAATAAATAGGATCTAACCTTTCAGCTTAATTTGCCTAATCCACATGTAGATGATCCACATGTAAAGGCCTAAGTAAAAGTAAAAGGATCCTATGGTAAAAGCTATGTCACAATAAAAAACATTGTGTATTTAAAAATATGTATTTGGAAGTATTTTGGTATGGGCCATTGGATAAATTATAGTTTATAGTTGAGGCACTTTAGGGAGGCTGAAAGACACAGTCTTGTTCTCCAAGTATTGTTGGATTCCATCTTCGCCCCTGAAAAATAAAACATAGCAAAGTTTCAATCATGTTAAATACTATAATGCTGGATACTTTAATTTAAAGATAAGTATGTCTTTTTCCAAAAACAGTCACGACAGTATCCCCAAGGCGCGGTAGACATTCTCTCAGATATTTTATATTCCAGATCCTTTGAAGGTGTCTAAGGGGATGTCTTTTTCTGAATGTCGGTACTCAATGTCTTTTTCTGATGTTAACTTAATTATGTCGGTACCTACTCAGAGTCCTTAGCGACACTTTGATATGGTCTTTACTATAAGTTTTGTTTTGGGATTATGTTTGTGTGAGTCAGGTCGAACAATTCTTATTCGCTTCTGCTCATTTTGTATTTCCTAAATGGCTTCGTAGGAAACCTTACTAATGCATCCACTGAGTTTACGCGTGAAGATATAATCTATTTCCCTTATCTGCAAGTATATCTTATCTTTCACGTATTGTGTATTGAGCTCTATTGCACAACTACCTACTATTAAAGAGTATAAATACTTACAATTCACGTCCAAGGCCAGATGCCTTGAATCCACCGAACGGTGTTTGCGGTGTCACGTGCTCGTATGTGTTCACCCTGAAATTAAGAGATTTTCCGATATATGCATTTGCCTCAATTCACTTTTTAAACTCACACGATTTAAACTCATTTTTGTTTTAATAACGGGACGAGATCGCGTGGTCACGAGGGAACTCGTGACCACGATCGGTGCAACCCGGTCGAAACGTCGAGGTAAGATAATAGTTCGAATATTATCGAAAACCTATACGCGATCTCGTCCCGTTATTAAAACAAAAATATGCATTTGCCGTAAACGTTTAAGCAGAAATAATTTCTTTTTAATCATCTTCACCTCCTTTATTATGCGGGGACTTCACAACTGTATTTTAATGTTAGTTGTTAAGTTATCTCATTTGTACTTATAATTTATTTAATAATGTCATCTTAAGCGCTCGTGGTTGTGCTTGCTTAGTCGTTCTTGATAGATCGTCGAAGTTAAGCAACGTTCGAAACGGTCTGTAAGTGGATGGGTGATCGCCAGTGGCATTGTCATCTGAGCGCTTCCGTGCTTCGGAGGGCACGTTAAATTGTCGGTCCCGGCTATTTAAGTCGTTAAGCCATGACGGAGGCCTTAAGGCGGCCTAAAAACTCCGTCACCAGAGTTGGCCACTGACTCATACGAACTTACTTTTTTATCTCTCTGGCTTTCCTGTACTTTACATTAATAACAAGCACTCGAGTTATATGTCGTTTTTCCTATCTCATCAATAAAATTGTCTTAAATATTGAGTCTTTAAATCACTTTTAAAGCAGTTACATGAACTTACCACATAGACCCAGCACGGACATGCTTAACAAAGGAAAGGGCAGTGGTGATGTCGTTGGTGATGACACCAGCTCCGAGGCCATAGGCGGAGTCGTTGGCACGGTCGACGACCTCCTCAAAGCTTTCAAACTTGAGGATGCTCTGAACGGGTCCAAAGATCTGGAATATTTTTTTTATTTAATGAACATGGAAAATATTTGGAATATTCTACATGTTGTGCCGACCCCACATAATGAGGGAAAAGGGCAGGGAGATGATGATGATTTGGATTTTTCTCTGTAATCAAAAAGTCGATAAAATGTTGTTTGTGAGAGAAAATAAATCATCATTATCATCGTCTTAGCCTGGTATCACCCACTGCTGGGTATTGGCCTCCCTTCTTTTATGCCCGTCCTCTATCTTGCATCTATCTCTATCTAGAAAATAAATAAATGTTATTAATTATTTTCATTAATGTTCAAGTATTCCAGAAAACATGAATACGAACTCTATCATGTTTTATGCAGAATACCAAGTCAATACCAATACCAATTGACGACCTCTGTGGCGCAGTAGGCGAAAGCCCGCTTGCAAATATTTATCTCGGACCTGGGTGTCACTATGTATAATATGTGTGTATTAACGAACAAAAAGTATATTAGTAGTATGAGTTATCTGGTTCCCATAGTACAAGCTTTGCTTAGTTTGGGCTAGATGATGCTGTGTGAAATGTCCAGCATTATTTATTTATTTTATTTTATTTAATATCATTCAGCTAACCACGTTCAATTGCAACCAGTTACGTTTATATCGTCATACAAAATTATTAAGGCGCTTCTTATTGATGCCCTTGTAGTTTTGGCTAATTTTGGAAACATGCTCATAGTGTGATTTGTAATATAATATAATAAGCAAGCTATTTTACTTAAATTCGTTTTATTTTGTCTCTAATAGCAATTACCTCTTCCTTGGCGATTTTCATGTCCTCTTTAACGTCAGCGAATACTGTGGGCTTGACGAAGAACCCGACATTGCCTTGGCGGCTACCGCCGGCGACGCATCTAGCTCCTTGCGATTTGCCAGCTTCAATGTAGCCCATCACTTTATCGAACATTTCCTGGTCAATCTGGAAATAAAATTGAAATCTTAAATTTTCTGATCGGCGCAAGTTGAGTGCTTGAAAAATTTGGTTTAACTACTTTGTCTTAGTGTAATTATGCATATTGTACGATACGATGGCAGGAAACGCAGATGCAAGTTGCCACCTCAGTTTTTAGCGCATAGGTAGTTATCTTTCTAAATATCAATTCTAAAACCTCACCCCTAGCCATGTTACAAATAGAAATTGAATCAACAGATAACGCTTAGACTACGAGTATACCTGCGCCTAATGGTATTAATTGCAAAAACTGCCTACATTTTATGTCAAGTGTCGCGGCACGTGAGTAATCTTGGCATAGTGTCAAACTGACGATTTACATTTTACATAGAGCCAGTAACTCATGTGCCGCTATAACTTTTATAAAATGTATGCAGTTTTGGCAATTAAATGCCGTAAGACGCAGGTGAAGTCTCAGCGTTATCTGTCGTTTCGATTTCTATTCTTTTGCGATTTGTAACATGGCTAGGGGGGACGTGATTGTTTACTTATACATGTTATGCCAGGTGGACGATTGAATTGAAATATTGTTTGAACCAGCTTGGTAAATGTTATCTGACTACACTTCATATATAAACTTCCTCAAAAACATTTAAAACAAAGCAATAAACACAATAATACTCAATAAATACTCATTGAAGTTTTAGAAGTAGTTGAATAAGAAGGTACTTAACTAATATAAACTATTTTGTTTTATCTTATTCCATGACACTTGTGGGCTTACGTTATCTACAGGGTGTAAAAAGACGTCTACCGAAGCCGCAAGGGGTAGGTACAGCATCCCAACAGACAACCAAATCCAAAAGGATTTTCCGAAATATGCACTAAATCCGGAGAAAACAGCGTTTGAAGAGTACTGTTTGTGTATGTTTTGGGTGCGTTTTTTTACGTAGATTGCTGGATTTTGAGTTTTAAATGTTTTTTTCGTTTATGAATGAAATTATTAGGTAGGTATGGTCTTATTATGTTGTAATTGTAGTAAATAACTGAAAATAACATAAAATGACTAAGCTAAGGCAAAATATTTTTTTGCGTTTTTTTTCACGTAATATGTTGAGAATCATGGTCCGATTGCAACCCCTCAGTTTTCGGTAGTTGTCTTTTTACACCCTGTATAATTGCATAAAAATACGCACATTGACTACATACTACATCTTTAGCATAAATTAGATCTAAAGGAGCCATTAATTTATGGAGATTAGGTATTTCACGGTTCTTTTCCATAAGTAAAGTGTGACTTTTGGATACTGATAATGCTAACCTTGCAAATACTATTTGCAAAAACTGTTTAGTAATATTACCTCATGTTAACATACAAGTCCTTGAAAATAAATTAAAGACATTGAGGCCAGTTTTTAAACCTGTTGATTGATTTGCCTCATGTAAAAAACTTATCGCTAAATGGTGATGCTTTTGGTAACAAGCTAAAGACCTGGTTAGTTACCAGAGGTTTTTACAATTTGGAAGAATTCTACATGGATAATGAATGTAAATAGTTTCTCTAACTAAATTCATAGGTATTTGTTTAGTTTTAAGTACTAACATACTATTAATGTTAATATTGTACGTCCGAAAAGGGCAAACTGTTTGTACATAACTTGATAACAAATCGACCATCTTTGTTAAATTCAACAGTTTACAATAAAAACTTATTCTGGTCGCGCCAACAAATGCACTTCGATAAGAGCAGACTATTTGTATTTGATGTTGTGATCAAGGCAGTACAAAGAATCGATGCGGAATTGGTAAAGAAAGGAACACACAGCACTCACCAGAGCGGCCAGCGGGCAGCAGATGATCCAATCCTCGTTTCTTGCACGGCACAAATATCACGATCACCACGCGGGTCGCGCGACCATTCGATTCAATAAAGTTCTATTACCAGCTGGGGTAATCAAAAACCACGGGGGTTTTGGCGTAGCGGAAATATATTCAAGTAAGTGTGGAAATTGCAGATGTTTCCATGCGGTGCGGTTGCGATTCAAAAACCAGAGAGCCTTGCGTGTGCGCTCGACAGCAGGTCTCCGCATGAACAGGCGGAAAAAAAACATGTATGATATGTCAGTTCGTTTCATCTCGTTCTTCGTTCTTGAATGGTGGCGCTGTATGTAGGAATGGGGAATCAGGTAACAAGGAGCGGGAATTTTAAACTGCCTTGAATTGAAAATAAGCGAAAGTATGAAAAATCAATGTTGGCGTTACCATTTCCACCCGCCCTTAATGGGTCACCATTAAAAAAAGAAGCGATATTAAGATGAGAGAGAAAAATACTATGACTCTAGGAGCGCTCAATGCGCGCGGGTAAGCTAAAGAATTCCGTAGAGCCACGGAGAAGCGGTATGTTTTAATAACTAACGTTGCAAACTAAAGCGATGCGGTATTATTATAACTAACTTAAATTAAAGCGAAATGCGGTTAAATTATTGACTTGGAATAGGACACAAACGAACGACCGGGCGAAGGTAAGTTCCCTTGGCGGTTCTAACTGTACAAACGCGCACGATGCCGTCTTTAGAAGGGTGGACGTTCTCTACAATCGCTAATGGCCAGGATAGAGGTGGTGAGTTATCATTAATCACAACTACGATAGTTCCCGGTGTGATAGGAAGAGATTCAGTGTTCCACTTCTGTCTAACCTGTAGACCGTGCAGATATTCCATCCTCCAACGATTCCAAAACGACTGGACTAATCTGTCCAGTAGAGAATGCCTATGAAGCAAACTGACAGGGTCAGATTTGACTTCAGGCGCGGTTAGTGAAAATAGTGGCGCAGTATGCAGAAAGTGGCTAGGCGTAAGAGCCGTGGGCTCCGCGGGATCTGAACTCAACACTGTCAGCGGGCGCGAATTTAAAAGACACTCTATTTGAGCGAGGACAGTATTGAGTTCTTCGTATGATAGTAGTTGCTGTCCGATGACTCGGAACAGATGCATCTTTACCACTTTCACGACACTTTCCCAAGCGCCTCCAAAGTGTGGAGAGTTGGGACAAATGAATTTCCAAGTAATTCGACTCTCGGCGTACTCCTCCTCTAGCTTCGGGCGATACTCAGTATTGAGAAACTTATATAAGTCGCGGAGATAAGAGTTAGCCCCTTTAAAACATGTGCCATTGTCTGAGTACATGATCTGAATCGGTCCTCGACGGGCGAGGAACCTCTTCAGCGCGGCGAGAAAACTGGGGGTACTGAGGTCGGTGGCGACTTCGATGTGCACGGCACGAGTCGTAAGACATGTGAAGATGCACAGATATGCCTTTTCGCTGTGAACACCACGACGGCGCACAGGAACGTATGGCAAAGGGCCAGCATAGTCACAGCCTACGTGCGTGAAAGCTTTAACGACCTGACGCGTGCGACAGTCGGGTAAATCGCTCATCAGCGGGTAAGTTGGACGCGGTTTTAAACGAAAACACGTATTGCACATGTGGACGCGCTGTCTCACAACGCGACGTGCGGACAAGATCCAGAATTTTTGTCGGAGAAGTGACATCAACAATTCTGGTCCGGCGTGTAAGTACTTAACGTGATAGAAATCGATTATCAAGTTCACGACATGATCATTACGCGGTAAGATAACTGGATGCTTTTGAGCGTAATCCAGCGCGGAGTTAACAAGTCGACCTCCTACGAGGATCAGACCATTATCAATGAAAGGTCTCAAGCGGTTGAGAACAGGCGAGCAAGGTTTATTATTCTTAATGTTGGAATAATCCTCTGCAAAGTGTTGACTTTGCAGGGCGCGGAGAATTTTACTTTCTGCGAAATTCAATTCGTCGCCGGACACTCCGACAGTATCGCGGCGGGGCAATATTTTAGTGAATTTACAGATGTAAACAATTATGCGGAGAAGTTTACTCCATGAGGAGATGCGAGTAGCTAGCTCATGTAGAGCGCAATGCTTTACAGCGGAGCACACAGCATGTGTGAGAAGTTTTTGTTCCGGCATATCCGGAATGCATTGGTTGTCGAGAGGCTTGAGAGGCCACTCAGACGGATCCAATGTAGCCCACTGAGGCCCATGGAGCCACAGAGGGTGCGTAGTTAATTTTTGAGGCGTAATGCCACGTGAAAGAACGTCCGCAGGATTTTCAGTACCCGCGACGTGATAGAAGTTGTCAGCAGGTAAGTTTTCCGTGATCTGAACAACGCGGTTAGCTACGAATGTTTGCCACCGATGTGGCGAACTTTTAATCCAGTATAGAGCGACCATAGAGTCGGTGAAAGCGTATGTCTTGATTGGGAGATGACGCGAGTAGTTGTTTAGAACTGTGCGCAACAGTTTTGCCATTAGGAGCGCGCCGCACAGCTCAAGGCGTGCTATAGAAATTGGCTTAGTAGGAGCGACCTTGGATTTGGCGCAGACAAGCTGGACGGTGTTACCTGCGGCCGTACTCACATGAGCATATACTACGGCGCCGTAGGCGTGCTCACTTGCGTCTGAGAAGGACATGAGAGTGAGTGTGCAGTTGTTAAAAACGCCTACATGACGCGGGATGCGCATGCTATTGAGAGCCGGTAGCTCAGCGCAGTACTGCTTCCACATTTTTACGATGTGTAGCGGCGGGGTGTCATCCCAATCAAGATTAAGATGCCAAAGCTGCTGGATTAGTAGTTTGGCATACACGACTGCGGGGGCAACAAAGCCCATGATATCCCACAGTCGGGCGACTGTAGAGAGGATGGAGCGCTTAGTGCACTTCACATCAGCGGGAGCGATAATTTTGAAGTAGAAGACGTCATCATTAATGCACCAATGCAGGCCTAATATTTTATGCTGCATGGTTTTATCGAATTCAACTTCCGTGGGAAGTTTGTGCGAAGCGGGGAGATTGTCTAACACAGTACTACTATTACTATTCCATTTTACTAGATCCCACTGCGCTCCTTTGAATAGAGCAATCAATTGTTGCGACGCAGAGATCGCTTCTTGTTCACTGGGAACCGAGAAGGCGATATCGTCCATGAAGAGCGATGTAGACGCGAAGTCGCTGGCGAGAGGATAGCGCGCGCCATCATCTGCGACCAGCTGTCTCACCGTGCGCAGTGCATGGTAGGGACTCGACTTTAAGCCGAAACAAACGCGATTGAATTTAAACAATTGGAGTGGGTCTTGTGGTTTGAAGCGATAGAGAAAACATTGATAGCGACGATCGGCTTCGCGCATGATAATCTGTAAGAACTGTTGACGACAGTCTGCGGTAAGTGCGATTGCGTGTAAGCGGAAATTCAACAATATAGTGAATAAATCGCCTTGCAAGTTCGGACCTGATTGAAGAATATCATTTAGCGATTGTCGGCCACCTGACGTAGGCGCGCTGGCGTCTAGGACTACGCGCAGCTTAGTCGACGTCTTGTCTTCGCGCACTACCCCGTGATGCGGTATAACGTAGATGGGAGTTGGGTCGCGGGGATCGTACGATGCGGGGGAAATATAGTCTTTTGTCAGATAATCCTGTATTACGTCGTCGTATGCTGACCTGAGTGTAGGCGAAGCTTCTAGCTTTCTTTCTAAGCATACGAAACGCTTGCGGGCGTTTTCAAACGAATTCCCTAAGGAAAAAACATCCTCGTTAAATGGTAAGGCTACAGTGTACCTACCACTAACTGGATCGCGGGTTGTCGTGGACTCGTAGAAGGATTCGCATTCAACATCCGAGGGGTGCTGAATGGGCGGTGCGGAGGGAAGCTCTTCAAGCTCCCAAAAACGCTTGACTAATGAGTCAATAGCGGCAGGCTCTTGAGCGAGGCAACATGTCAAGGCCTGGGCGGTTTGATGTGTTGGTAATGTAGGCACGGAGCCCATAATGACATAGCCGAACACGGTACGCAAAGCGTGGGGCGCCGACGTGTCGCAGCGGCGGACCTCGTCGGGGAGTATTAAATGCGGAAAAAGAGAAGCGCCTATTAAGGCGTCAATCTTATTAGGTACTCCGAATGATTCATCGGCTAACGGTAAATCATTCAGATGTGATAAGCCACAGGTGTTTATCACAGCGGTCGGTAAGAGGTCAGTGACCTGGTCAACAACAAGCGGAGCAATATTAAAGTTAATGTTGTTGTCGAAGCGCGAATGTAATTTAACATCAATTGGGCTGGAATTTACAACTTTCTCAGCCCCACCGAACCCTTTTACTACGGTGCGTTCCTTGTGCTGAGGCTGAATGCCTAAACGTTCGCAGCACTCTTTAGTGATGAAGTCACTTTGAGAAGCGGAATCTAGAAGCGCACGGATGATATGCGGTTTCCCTTTACCATCGTAAGCAACGACTTGAGCGGTCGATAACAAAACAGTCGTGGACTGATTGTTACGCGCAAGTGCATTACTAAAGCACTGATACGGCTGGGAATTAACCGATGCACACAATGCAACATCTGAGCGCGACGTAGATGCACCTTGGTTCGGGGCGGTGAGCACGGGCGCGCTGGCGGGGGCCGCCGCGGCGGCTAGCTCGACCGCCTGAGTAGCGGGAGCGGCTTGCGCGGGGTACCCGGCGCTGGCGGCGCTTGGCTCATTGTTGAAGTGTAACAATGTGTGGTGATTTAACTTGCACACGCGGCAATTAGATTTAGATGAGCAATTTGCAACTCGATGTTTTAAGCTGAGGCAGTTAATACACGCATTGTTATCCTTCACAGACTTATAACGCTGTTGTGGAGTCATTCTATTAAATTCAGCGCATTTAAACAAATGCTGATGCACAATGTTAGCGCATAAGCACTTGGGTTCAGAATCAACCGTTGTACTCAAATAGGTTTGGTACTTCGGCGGCGGCGGAGCGGTATTTGAACGCTTATTAGCGTTGGCTGGACGCTTGGTACTAGCCAAGGAAGGACTCGGCTGAGTACGTTCTAAAACTTTTGCTCGATTTGAAATAAATTCTACTAAGTTATCAAATGTAGGTATTTTTGTGGAGTATTTTATTTCGAATGCACGGACAGTTTCTGAGTCTAATTTCTGTGTGGCTATATGAATCAGAATTAAATCGGTAAGGTTATCCATTTTCAGGTTTTTCAAAGCAGCGACTGCACTACTAAACTTCTCAGTAAATAAATCAAAGTTTATTGCCGAAGCGCATTGAAGAGGCTTGAATTCAAACATTTGATTTAAGTACGTAGATACTAACATACGCTTATCATCATACTTATCTATGAGCGTTTGCAACAATAGTTTATAGTTCTCTGGGCACGGAGATATCCCAGCGCAGACAGACTGTGCCTTGCCGGTTAGTTTGCCTAACAGATAGTACAACTTGTCAGCATCAGTTAGGGATGGATTATCGTGAACCGTCGATTTAAAACTGGCATAGAAAAGTGGCCAAGAGCGAATGTCACCAGAAAACTGCACTAACTCGATCGGTGCGAGTTTAGGCTTAGACTTGTATAGAATACTATCACTAGACAGCGACGGTGAGCATTGTGACTGAACTCGCTTTATCCTACCATACAAACTCTCAAAAGCCATGAGACTTTTATAGTCAGGTTTAGCGGTCGAGTTACACATTAACAAGCGGTTATTATAATCGTCTAGAACCTGTTGGTATTTATCGCGCAATGAATCTATTTGCGAGGACTCGTCAAGAAAACTTTCCCTTAGATCGGTGTTCAAAGAAAGGTCGTATATCTTTTGAACAATTTCGAAGATAGCTTCGCGTTTAGCTTGCAACGTAAGTAACTGCGTGTCTTCGGCATCGTCATAATCAGAACACGAATCACCAGTTTTCTTGGCTTGTTTTGGCATTGTAAAGCAATTGAATTCAACGAAATAACAAAAAATACTACAATAACAAACCAAAGTAATACGACAGATTTACGTAGGTAGTTAAATTGCAAAAAACAGTAAGTGAAGAATGACCTCTTTAATTTGTTCGGATAATTTAACTGGAATGAATGAAAATGAAAGACTGATTGTTTGACTTGATTTTAGCAAGAACTGTCAATAATGTCAACTTCGTCAAACAAACGAGTGAATAATTAATTTTGATTGAATTGATTGGAAGTTTGGAACGAACAAACTTGAATGAATGCTGAACCAGAGTAAACAGAGCAGAATTTACGACCGAACAGAATTAAACAAAATGAATATGGACGAAAAAGAGCCTATGATATGATCCTAATCTAGATTATAACCTAGACCTAGGGTTGGAAGGATCGAAGCCTATATTTATCTGTGGATCAAAGGATCCGTGCTCGATAGGACCACAAATGGTCGCGCCAACAAATGCACTTCGATAAGAGCAGACTATTTCGCACCTTCGGGATCAGAGGGTCACTTCTGCATGTTTTCCAACTTTACAGGAGGAGCATTTTAAAGTTTTTTTTTACGCAATTTTTTAATTACTTTGTGCTGTTTTAGAATATTAAGGTGTTTCTCATAGCCTTAGATTGGTTAGTTTTTCAGGTATAATCGACGCTATTAAAAAACAAAAAACAAGAATTCGTTTTTGAGAAACAAGTCGTAAACTGAGGGAAGGGTACCAAAAGTGGCTTTTTGTTACAAATCCCTTACTGTAGTAATGCAGAAATGACATTTAAAAAATATTAATAAAATCATTAAAGTACGTATAACAACATGTTTATAGATGCTGTATGTTTATTTTTAGTAAATATGTATTTTATAAACTGAAACGAGCAAAACAAGGAGCATTATCGCTTAATTTAACGGTTAACTAGAGGATTATTAAATAAAATAGGTGATATTATCAAGCATTTTAATTTGAAATGCAAACAAATGGCACATAAATGAAAAACGATAGTAAACATTTCGAAATAAACTATTAAAAATGGCTTTCAACTTATGAAACCTTAGTTTAAACTGAATAGTTAGTTATCACGACAGCGCGCGTTGTTCTAGTATCTAAAGTCTTTATAAAAGTTAAAGTTGTACTTATCATTTAAAAAGGAATCAAATTAATCTCTAAAAGACATCTCTCTAAAAGTCTTAGGTGCATGGCATAAATAATCTAAACAAAATAGGCATAGTCTCATTTCAATTTAATAATCTATTAAAATTTACAATTGAAACAGTTGAACTAACTTTATACAGTATGCAACAGAATGCAGTTAGCTCAATTGTTTCTATTGTAAATACTTCAATAGTTTTATTATCTTAAACTATAGTCAATAATCATCAGTCTTCTTAAGAAAGTAATCATCTTATAGAACGAGAAAGGCGGACAAAATCGTAGAAGATATTAATAAATTCTAAAATTGACACAACAGTATTATTTCAATTCTATACAATAAAAATGCTAATAATTTCAAAATTAATGTTACTTGTACACAGAAATGACGTTTTGGTTCCAATGAAAATCAAAATTGTATGCTATAATGTAATTTTTAAGTAGAAGTGCCGTTATGTTTACAGCAGACAAATGCCATAATTTGGTAACAAAGTGTTTAGAAGTATCATTATTATTGCAAGAAGTGTGTAAACAAATATGTCATTACTGACCGTAGTGCCCCTTCGCCGCGAACGCACAAGATCATCCTTCGGCTGTCAACGCTCTACTGACCGTTGACACGTTTCGTTACAAGCAAACGGGCCAATCACGCAAAATAACAGAACGTTCCTCCCGCCCTCAAAACGATGTTATTCATGCGATTGTCACCGTTTTTGCTGAGTACATAAAGTCGATTATCGCGGTTCTTTCTGCATATTTAGGTTGTTTTTGTAAAATGTTGCAGAAGTGACACTCTGATCCCGAAGGTGCGATTTGTATTTGATGTTGTGATCAAGGCAGTACAAAGAATCGATGCGGAATTGGTAAAGAAAGGAACACACAGCACTCACCAGAGCGGCCAGCGGGCAGCAGATGATCCAATCCTCGTTTCTTGCACGGCACAAATATCACGATCACCACGCGGGTCGCGCGACCATTCGATTCAATAAAGTTCTATTACCAGCTGGGGTAATCAAAAACCACGGGGGTTTTGGCGTAGCGGAAATATATTCAAGTAAGTGTGGAAATTGCAGATGTTTCCATGCGGTGCGGTTGCGATTCAAAAACCAGAGAGCCTTGCGTGTGCGCTCGACAGCAGGTCTCCGCATGAACAGGCGGAAAAAAAACATGTATGATATGTCAGTTCGTTTCATCTCGTTCTTCGTTCTTGAATGGTGGCGCTGTATGTAGGAATGGGGAATCAGGTAACAAGGAGCGGGAATTTTAAACTGCCTTGAATTGAAAATAAGCGAAAGTATGAAAAATCAATGTTGGCGTTACCATATTCTATTCTATTCTTATTCAGTTGAGCTATCTATTGATCGTTTTTACGACGATCCTTAGATAGCTTGACTAATTCTATTGTATTTTGTAATTTTATGTACATATTGTAGTAGTTTAGTTTCTCAAAAACTTATTTCTCAGAATAATTTACCGAAACATGTGGAAACACGGATCGATAAATTTTAATTTCTACGAATATGTTCCTTGCGATATTAAAAAAATTAGACAAACCTGAGGTCCCTGTTCAACGTCAGTGTAGGGGTTGCCGACAGATCTCTTCTGCGCGATCTCAGCGGCCTTGGCAACGAACTTGTCGTAGATACCGGATTGGACGTAGGTTCTGGTTCCGGCTACGCAGCACTGACCAGCGTTGGCGAAAGCGGCTCGGTGGGCAATTAGGGCAGCCTTCTCAACTTAAATATAAAAGAAGTGGTCCTATTAATGGGGAATCTTTATAATTATTATACTTATAATACAAAGTTACAAATAAACTTAAACAATATTATATAGAAGGTTGCGGGTTCGATCCCCGCCGCGGGATAAATCTTTGTGTGCTCTGCAAATATTTATCTCGGGTCTGGGTGTTTCTATGTATATAATATAAGTATAAGTATAAGTATGTATTTACAAACAAAAAGTATATAAGTAGTATATCAGTTATCTGGTTCCCATAGTACAAGCTATGCTTAGTTTGGGGCTAGATGATGCTGTGTGAAATGTCCAGCATTATTTATTTATTTATTTATATTATAAAGTTTTTACTGTAATGTTCTAAACATAAGGATAAGAAACAAAATGAGGATTTTACAAAGTTGACAATCTAAGAGTACTACCAATGGGCTAAGTCAATCATGTTTATTGTATTTTACTCAGTTTATAGGTACCTACATGGTAGTAATTTCTGTCCTGCCTATTTTAGTTTCAACCTTCCCTTTTTATTTACCCAACGCTATTTTTTAAACTTTATCATCATTATCATGTTTATTACAGTCACATCGTCTTTCGTTAACCTGATAATGTCCAGGTTATCTATTGTAAACAATCGGCAGAATTGACCTCTCGTTGAAATTATCATTATTTATCGTTGCTGGTGATATTTTATTTATTCTGCCCTCGACAATGGAACATTCAAATTGTGTCATTATCACTGTTGATAACAGAAATATATTGAACTCCAATATATCCACGACGCAAGAGGTTGCGGGTTCGATCCCGCGGCGGGACCAATGTTTGTATGATCTACAAATATTTGTGTCGGGTCTGGGTGTTTCTATGTATAATATCTATGTATTTACAAACAAAAAGTATATAAGTAGTATATCAGTTATCATAGTACCCATAACACAAGCTCTGCTTACTTTGGGGCTAGATGATGCTGTGTGAAAAGTCCAGCATTATTTATTTAGTTTTAAAAGCTTAAAAGCGATCAGACTTATAATCAAGTATAATACTGTTGATAACCTTGAAAAAATAACCTAGATGTCTATCTTTAAGTAGGTTCTTAACATGGAAAGCATGTTCGTGATGTGCATCACGGAAATTCTTACTGGCTTTAATCTTATGCCTTATGCATTTAAAGATCTTAAATAATATAAATCTCTGGAGGAGCATTGATAACTTACCGTCAGCATCGTTGAAGACAACGAGCGGACTCTTGCCTCCGAGCTCCAAAGTCACTCGCTTTAGGTTAACAGAAGGCGCGGCAGTCATGATGATACGGCCCACCTGTTAAATTAATTAGATTGATAGTCATCATAAAATAGTTAGTCATCAAATCTCAATGCATAACTATGAAGCGCTCGTGGTCGTGCTTCCTTAGTCGTTCTTGATAGATCGTCGAAGTTAAGCAACGTTCGAAACGGTCTGTAAGTGGATGGGTGACCGCCAGTGGCATTTTCATCTGAGTACTTCCGTGCTTCGGAGGGCACGTTAAATTGTCTGTCGGTCCCGGCTATTTAAGTCGTTAAGCCATGACGGAGGCCTTCAGGCGGCCTAAAAAGTCCGTCACCAGAGTTGGCCACTGACTCATACGAACTTACAAAAATCACTAGTCATATGATGTTGTAATCGGTAAAATGACTCTGCTGTCGATGTTATACCATGTTGACATGTTTTTAGAAAATAATTTTGACTCTGATTTAATACAGCTGTTCTAAAAAAACAATGTTTATAGCAAACTGAATCAATAGTTTTATAACTCTTATTAAAAAAATCAGATAAATCTACAATAAACTTAAATTTATCTTGAATTCATGATCATAATTATTGAGTGGGTAGTACCATACACAAGGAGCCGTAACCAGTAGTGCACAACTTACCTCAGTGGATCCAGTGAAGGCAACCTTGTCCACGTCAGGGTGGTGGGTGATGGCAGCACCAGCAGTGGGTCCATAGCCAGGAACGACGTTAACTACACCCGGGGGAAAGCCAGCTTCCTTCACAAGGGCAGCCATGGCCAGGGCGGTAAGCGGAGTCTGTTCCGCTGGCTTCAAAACAATTGTGCAACCTGAAAGAATCACCTACCTTTATCATATGCCCAATTGTCGAAGGTCAAACAATTTCTGATCTTTCAAGACAAGGAAATCTCAATAAAAAACCGTGGCCCTCCCGGGAGTGCCGAGAGAAGTGAAAACTTGAACAATTTATTTATTTATTTCATACATAAATAATTTACAACGGACCCCGCACTAGGCCAAGCCTGTATCGCGGTAGACCGAGTAAAAAGATTTTTATAAAAATACACGGTATTAACAAATATAATTAGGTGCCTAGTGTATTTTTTGAATCGTCAGGAAATCGAAAAATATTGAAAGATAATGACTTCAGCCGTTTAGTTATAAAATGAGCTTTTAGATGTAAAAATATTGCCTGAGAACTAGATGGCGCTACTGGTAGGTGTCGGTGAGCAGACGCGGGACTCTCACGTTATCTTTTCGAGGCGAATCCAAGAATTTATTCTCATCTCAAAATGCTCTGCGCCTAGAGAAGTTTTCACTTCAATAAACAATAATAAATCAATTATAAACATGAACCCTAAAATTTCTAATCCCTCAGATGTATCCCATTTCAGACCAATTTCTATCCTTCCCATCCTTTCCAAAATCCTTGAGCATGTGGCCCATTCGCAATTATCTCACTTCCTTTACCATAATAATTTGCTGAGCCCTTTCCAATCGGGTTTTCGACCTGGCCACAGTACCGTGAGTGCACTAATTAAAGTCTCGGATGACATTCGCTGGGCCATCGATAACCGACTTCTTACTATTCTTGTACTACTAGATTTTAGTAGTGCATTCAACACTGTCGATTATGATGTCCTTCTATCTGTCCTTTCTTCTCTCAACGTCTCTTCCTCAGCTACTAATTGGTTTAAGTCATATCTTTCGGGTCGATCGCAGTGTGCTCGCTTTGATGAGGCGTA
Organism: Epirrhoe alternata; assembly: GCA_963565295.1. Lineage (NCBI taxonomy): Eukaryota > Metazoa > Arthropoda > Insecta > Lepidoptera > Geometridae > Epirrhoe > Epirrhoe alternata. The sequence goes on from OY751384.1 coordinate 1,024,213, forward strand.
CTCAGATTGGTGTGACATTACTGCGGGGGTACCACAGGGAAGCGTTCTCTCCCCTCTCCTCTTCTCTATCTTCATTAATGCCATAACCTCTGTCATCTCTTCTAAGTATCACCTGTACGCAGATGACCTGCAAATTTATTGCCACTTTAAAGCTGAGGAAATATCCGTGGGGGTTGATCAAATTAACTCTGATCTCAAAAACATATATGAATGGGCGAAGGCCTTCGGGCTTTTGGTCAACCCCTCGAAGTCTCAGGCTCTACTTTGCGGCAGCCCGTACATGCTGAACATAGCTCGGCAATCTCCTATCTCCCCTCTATGCTATAGCAATTCTCCTATTCACTTTTCTGCTTTTGCCAAGAATCTGGGAGTAATTTTTGACCAATCTTTATCCTGGCAGAAGCAAGTCAATGCTATCAGCCAGCGAGTTCACTACTCTTTTCATTCCCTTAAACGTTTTCAGAAGTTCCTTCCACTAAAAACAAAAATTACTTTAGCTCAGTCACTTCTTCTCCCCCTAATTGATTACGCTGACTCTTGTTTCCTTGACGCCACGGAGGAATTACTCAACAAATTAGAACGTCTTCAAAATTTATGTATTCGGTTTATTTTTGGGTTACGGAAGTACGATCACGTGTCAATGTTCAGAGCTCAGTTAAAATGGCTTCCAATCCGTCGGAGGCGTGATCTGCACGTCCTCTCACTTCTCTTTAACATTCTAAACAACCCTTTATCTCCTTCTTACCTCCGTGAGCGTTTTGATTTCCTTTACCCTCGTGACCAACCTTGTAGAACAACGAGTTCCCTTCTCCTCAAATTCCCAGTTCACTCCTCAAGCTGTTATGGTGACTCATTTACTGTCGATTCGGTTAGGCTATGGAATTCTCTCCCGCACGATATTCGTGCTAGTCCCTCACTATTCACTTTCAAGCGTAAAGTCAGAGAGCATTACCTGTCTTTATAGTTATGTTATTTAGGTATATGTATGTTTGTGTATGTTTATGTATGGTATTTAATATTCATTGTTTGTAAGTATATGTATGTAGTACTTTTTATTTTAGTGTAAGTATTATTATTTACTTAATATTTAGCTATTATTTCATTAAATTAAGTAGGTTAAGGACGGAAACCTTTTTAATTATGCCAAAATGCACATGCACCCACGGTTACAACCCCATCTCTCTCTCTCCCATAAGGTTTGCTGTAAGAGAACTCTTTTCAGGGTTAAGCTCGCCTTTGCCATTACTTCTCTAGATTAAGTGTTTTTGTATATCATTTCTTTGTGCAATAAAGAATAAATAAAAATAAAAATGAACTTCAGAATCAATAGAATGTGTCTGATACTGCTCTGAAAATGTTAACTCTGATCAACGAGTTACCTGCAGCTAAAGCGGGAGCTATTTTCCACACGAACATGGGGATGGGGTAGTTCCATGGAAGGATCTGGCCACAGACACCAACGGGCTCCTTCAGGGTGAAGGACATGACATCACCATCTGAAAATTTCAGTTAATTGAAATGTTTTTAAAGACTTAAGTATGCCTTCATTGTCTTATAAACGGAAGTTAATTTTCATTTAAGTATCTATTATCCATAATATATTACCAGCAGGAATGGTGTTTCCATGGATCTTGTCGGCCTTTCCAGCATAATACCTAATGATACCAGCAGACCATTGAACTTCTCCTTCAGCCTGCTTCACTGGTTTGCCACAGTCCAGGGTTTCTAGCTGTGCTAAGCTCTTGTAATCCCTGATGATCAGGTCAGCCAGCTTGAGGAGGAGAAGGCCTCGGGCTGAGGCGTCCAGGGTTCGCCATTCGGAGTAGCGGTGGAATGCTTTCTTGGCGGCAGCTACGGCGATGTCTACATCAGCCTAGATCAAAATTACATTGCTTATTATTATGGCTACTAAGAAAATAACAAATAATTACTAAATACATATTTATACATACTTTGTTTTACATATTACATAAAACTCGCTCTTTCTTTTTGTGATAATATTTTTATAGCCATGACTCCATCCATATCAACGGTTTTATAATATTATCAACGCTATCAAAAATTTGGTGGTTATCGTTGACTGTTCTAGATCTTTCATCTAGGCATATCTTAATACATAACGTTATTCAATACCTTATCAGCTTCAGCCACCTGTACAATGACAGTTTCATCTTGAGGGTTAATCGTGGGGAAGGTTTTCTTGCTCACAGCATCTACCCATTCATTGTTGATGAAGAGCTGAAATAAATTCATTGTTTATTCACTGAAAAGGCTGAGTCAGCGCATGAGAATTATTTGAAAGACGAAAATAAACAAAACATCACATAAATAATTTATTTTATTTTAATGATTGTGTTTTTGTATTATCAAGTCCGTATACCTGAGTGAATGGTATTGAAATAATTATGAAGGTATTTTACTTTTGATGCTTTCTTGAACGTCAATACATCTTGATTGACTCTTGTCATAAATCAAGTCCTTATTTTCCAGTAGGCAACTCATTCAAGGCGTTGGCGCGCGTGCGCAACTGCATACCGCGCTACAGCTAGAACACAAAGCGGTGACACCGCTATGCCTGTGTGCGTGATAGGTACTAACTAATTAAGCGTGTTCATAAATAAGATCAGAGAACTCTAGTGTCAGGATAAACCTAACATAGGATTTAAGACACTACTAACCAGAACAAATGTAATCTTTTTCTTTTCAATAATAAACACTATCTATCTATTTGCTGAGTCCATTACGTTATTCAAAGGCGTTGTAATAGTACCGTCCTCAATAAGTAGTTAGGTACTGCGTGCGGTATGAATAGGGCGGAAGTCTGAAATTACAGTAGCCGTCTGGTGGATTGTGTTATCTGTTTTGATTTTCTTCACACACAACCAATACTTTGCTTTATGACACAAACAATTCAACTCAAACAATAATTATATTACACTTGCAGCAGGTTCTCTCAAATAGTATTTAGTTCTAGCTTTTAATAAGGCAAAGTTGACGTAAAAGTATCTAAAAAAAGTGCTTTATTCTTAAGATACGATTCAGATAATCATTATGATACGGACGTATATGATACGTAAACTGAAGCATCAAAAACTAGTTTCTAGGCTGATAAAATATGTGATAAAAACACAATCCGCTTATTGCTGAGTTAGGCTCCATTTTGCAGCAACTTTTAATTAAGTTGTTCTCGTGTCTGTTGTGTTAGCCGCACCGTGAGCCTCAAACGGATTTTTCTATAAAAAAAATGCAGTGGCATCAAAAGAGCGCCGCATTTTCTGACGATATCAGCGTTTTTTCTACATTAAAAGGTGGTTACGGTGCGGTTAAATGTGCGATCAGCTTTAGTGGCTCCCCGCTTTAGTGAAACAGGTGATTTCTTGTGTACTAACATTTTTCAACATATGTGCAGTAATCATATGAGACAGAATTGATTTTGAATACGTCGACAGCGGGAGACGGCTAAAAATAGATCGTCTGTGAGTTCATGGTCATAGTTATTTGATGTAGTTGTTATGTGTTTACTAGTGTGGCTATTTGTATTCTTTGCATGTGCATTTTTTTCTTAGCCAAAATATACTTTTATATTAAAATGCTTCCAAAGGTTTATGGTCTAACTATTGATGTACTTCAAAATTCAATAAGTAGGTAGTTGACTTTTAAAAAAAAATATCAAACTAGATTGTTGAACCTTATCACAAGTCAGAATACAGTAATATATTTAAAAAGTGATATAAAAAACGCATGTTTTTTATTACAAACAAAAAAAATATTTAGAATTATAGAAAAAAAAAAATGAAAAAAGTTTCAAATGAACGAAAGCGACACGACAAGCAAATATTTTTTAAGTTTTTATATTCGAAAACTAAAAGTGAAAAATTAGGTATCTAATCTACCTTAACATGAATTTTCTACATAAAATGCTATACATTGATGAAACAAGATGTGTTTTCAATTGTCAACAATTGGTTTCGTCTAAAGACCATAATAATTAATGCCGCACAGCCTGTTCACGATAATAGACTGCAGGAATGAGTTTGTGGATGTTTCATCAATACTCAAACGTGTGATAAGGAAAATCAACCCATCAAATTCCAAACCACTCCTCAGAATGCACTGTTGAATATATTAAAATTTGAAATTTCACTATGCCGAAATGTTGAACAAAAAATAGCTGATACAAACTTCCAATACCTATGTAACTAGTTATGGCAAAATTAACTAACCGTTATCAAACTTGTAAAACCTTACCTACCTACATGAAATGGATCTTAACTAGGTAACCACATTCGAATATTTTCACAACTCCTATGAATGACCGTGAAAAACTTTACCTACACAAAATTCTGGCACATCTGGCACAAACCATATTTAAAATAGGCTTAACCAAAATTAGAAGAAAGATTAAATAATTATTTTATTTAACAAATCATTACTTATAACTCTATGAAACTTTCACAATTGAAGCTACAGGAATACAAGTAAATAAAATACTTCAAAACTCTTACCTTCGTGTATTTGATGTCAACTTTGGCCATTTTGATATGCTTCACACGTGCGCTACCGTCGAGCCTCGGACGAGAAGTGCCGGCCGGCTTGTTAGAAACAACCACAGAATTCCATATAGTTTCTATAGAAAAAACACGTTCTGTATCGACTTATCAGAGCTGGGCGCGGTGGCCTATGCATAAACAAACGTCGTCATGCTCTGTGATCAAACCACGATCAAACTCTGCCACAGAATATAAAGACAGTTTCTATAAGACAACCTCTGTAGCGCAGTGGGCGAAGGCCCGTCTGCGACGCAAGAGGTTGCGGGTTCGATCCCCGCGACGGGATCAATGTTTGTATGATCTACAAAAATTTGTCTCTGGTCTAGGTGTTTCTATGTATCATCATCATCATTGGCCTTTTTCCATCTACTAGAGAAGATTTAGGTGGCGTCAGTCTGGTCAGGTTAGACTACAATTTTAGGTAGAGCATAGTATCTATGTATAATGTATATTTTTTAAATCCGTGGTATTTACAAAACAAAAAGTATGGTATATCAGTCATGTAGTACCCATAACACAAGCTCTGCTTACTTTGGGGCTAGATGATGCTGTGTGAAAAAGTCCAGCATTATTTATTTATATAAAACTTTTTTTTATTAACAGAATGGAATCAGTTATAATATGACTAATATGAAATTCAGAAAAGAAAAGGTGTCTATTTACTTTTCTATTCTAAATAGAGAAGTGCCATCTGAGTATTTTATGTTCACTGTAAAAATAACGTTATAAAACCTGAAACTGTAACCACCAGTACGCTATCTTATTAAAATTAGATACTTGTGGCGATAAGACAAAAACTTGCAGAAGTGTTCATAACTCTTATTTCTGTTGCACATTATTGTGCAATACAATATAAAGTAATTGTACTTATCAGCATCTAATCTGCTTATCCTAGTACATTGAAATTTTTTTTCTCCTTTAAAACTCATAATTCCAGGCCTCGATCCAGCCAGACCATTGGTCTCCCAATACGGCTCCAAGCAGTTCCGCCTCGGTCGTGATGACGCTCACGTGGTTCAAGTTCTCCATACTAACGCTGGGTTCCTTGGAGAGAGTGGGCAGGTGGGCCACGCTGACTTCTGCATTAATGGTGGAAAGCGGCAGCCAGGCTGTCATGGACATTTTATGAGTGAGTATACCCTAGATAGACATGTTGGCATTTTTATCAAGCATCTATTCAGTAGGACCTGGGATTTTTTTTAAATTATATAGGGCATTTGATCTCACTCTGCCTGATGTTAAGCAGTAGTGAGGTCTAAGACCCCTCGCAGACTGCAGACTTTCTATCGGCCGATAGTTGAGACGGAACATGCTTAGGCTTACTCCTCCATACTCATTACGTTCCGTCTCAACTATCGGCCGATAGAAAGTCTGTAGTCTGCGAGGAGTGTAAAATGGAGCATGCTTTACCTTAGGAACCTATTTACTCTTAATTTGAAGAGCCCTATATTGTAATTTCCGGGAAATAGAGCCCGGCAATGAGTTCCACAATTTGGCGGTGCGTATGAGAAATGTAAACTCAAAACGCCTTTAAAATAGTCTTAAGAGCTAAGTGAGTCTATTCAGGGAGTAACTTATATTCTACTCCAGCTGTTCCTTCACCGCCAATACCGTGAAAAACCAACGCAACAAACGATTTTATTAGCTTTCTTTTGGGAATTTAAAATCATGGGGAGCCAATCAAAATCTTGAGATGCACATTTGAAATTCAATATGAAGGTTGCAAGTACGAAGGCCGGTTGCGTTTCGTAAAATGGATATGAGCTTGGCTGTAAAGGAAAACATCGCGATGGAACCGTGGTGTAACAATATTCAAAAGTAAGTATATTCGTATTGTATCTATGTGTGCATTGAATAGAATATTATTATTATGCAGAGTACATAATCTTATCTTGAAAGGATGTCAATACAATAAGATCGTTAATATCTCTTATCTTTTAGCATAATGATATTGCGTTCTTTCCTATGTGGTCATCATTTTTAATTCTATAACTCGCAAAATGAAGCCATTTTCTTCACATAAACAACGCGAAACTCCTTTTCATCTCACTAGCTCAAGGAGGGCGCTATTGCAGCGTAAAACAGTGAGCAAAGCTAGCACATAGCTTTGCTCACACTATGTGGAAAAGTGATTTGAATTTAGAATGCTGCAACCAATGAGAATCGAATAGCATTAGTACGCCAAGGTGGTCTGGTTTTTGGACTTTATCCTGCAACTTGCGGGGCAAAAAAAATTTAGCGGGAATTGGTTTTCCTTACATCTTGTATTCGTATCTTTTCGCTAGTAAGGTGAAAAGTTGTATGTATCACACGAGAGCAAAATAATTTGTTGCTTATGCTTTTGTATCCCTCACTACACTCAGGATTCTAACTTAGAATCAGAAACCTTCGCTTGTCTATATGCTCTTCTAGTCCAGGTCACTATCTACACCTATTTCAAGTTTCATCCAAATCGGTTCACTGGTTTAGGCGTGATTGAAACACAAACATACAAACATCTAAACAAACTCACAAACTTTCAGCTTTATTTTAAGAGAGCGAGTGGAATTCAATAGAAATATATGTCTATTTAGCCAGGTTTTCTCTTTCAAAGGTATTTTTTACAGTTTTTCTAGAATGAAAATATTTCAGGGATCTCCCGATGCAGCCACTTCATGAGCTGCTGTTACTTCGCGGCGAGTGTGAGCAAACGTCTCCGCCTGGTCGGCGTTCCATGCGACTCCACGTGTCCCAAGGAGTCAGGTCGATGGGGCATCCATTCCGATTCAGCTCGGAAGGCTGTCAAACTTGGAGACGATGTGCCCGACCAGTAAGTTAAGAAAACGAAGTGCTTAGTCGTTTTTGATAGATCTTCGAAGTTAAACAACGTGCGAAACGGTTTGTTAGTGGATGGGTGACCGCCAGTGGCATTTTCATCTAAACGCTTCCGTGCTTCGGAGGGCACGCTTGGCTGAAATCAATTACAGGAATCATCAATTCAAGGGAACCTCCCCGGTGCAAAGCAACACAAACCTGAGATTGTTCCTTTTTGGACTGCACAAACACAGACATGCTTCACCTGCCTCTTTATTTTCTTTTTTCTTTTCATACTTTTCCGTCTTTGTTTGTAGTACATATTTTTGTTTTGTTTGTAGGTAGTAGATCTATTATATACATTTGTTTTTTGTTGTGTCACTTTACTCTGTACCTAGTTATGTTCGTCTGTGTGTGTGTTTTCCCAAATATTTTTTTTATCTATTTATCTTTTTTATCTATCTATCAATTCATCAAGAGCACGATTATAGCGTATGGTTATTGAATTTATATTTTTGATAAGCTTAGATTCAGATTCGCAACCTTTGCTTTGAGAGTCAACACGCTATTCAACACCATGAGCTACGATTATTGTGTGTTATTGTTATTAAGTTCATATCTTTCCTTTTCAGCTCTCGGGGGATGTACTGCGTCAGTTTGAACCACGAAGAAGCATGTCCTTTTGATTAAATTAAGTTCCATACTTTGTAGTTCACAGCAATTTACTTTACTTTATAAAAATTAGGTAAAGTGATGCATTGTTTGTTTTTGCGCACAATGTGTGCTGTAAATATAAGTTGATGCAGTTATTTTTATGTTTGTCGATCCAAATGGAAAGGCCTATGTTAGTAGTAAAGGAATAATAATTATGTTTGTCAACCCAAATGGAAAGGTGTTGTAAAGGAATATTAAAACTATGATATTTTAGAAATCATTTCTTTTATTCATATGTTTGGTGTTCAGTGCTTCGAAGTCTTGTTCTTCGGCAGCATCTCCACATTTATGACGGAGCAGGAAAAGTTGCAGTTATCGTTATAGAAGACCGACTTGAATGTCCACTTGCCAAAAATGAAGTCACCATTGTAATAATTTTTGGCTACGTCCTGGATATCAACCATGAAATGATACTGACCCTATAAAATTTGAAACACAAGATTAAGAGATACGCCTTCGTGTGGCCTAAAAACTTCGTTACAGAGCCTATGAACAAGTTATAGAAATGAAAAATTTGCATGGCGACGACTAGGGTTCTGTGGCCGAGCGGTAAGCCACTCCGGCTTTAGGAGGATCGTTTGATCGTCGCGGGTTCGAATCCCATCGGAATCCAAAATTTTGATAAGACTTTTCATTACTTAACGAAATACCAAGTGTATAAAAAATTACAAAAAATTAAAGATATAGGTAGAAAAGTTAAAGTATACTTTTGACAAAGTAGTAGGAACATGGGTTAGCGTGTTATATGGCATACAGACGCCTTATTATTATTAATACACATGGTGTCAAGTTACGATGGGTGTAACTTAGGAATAACCATACAAGTTTTGAGTCCTGTCGTAACATAACACCATGTTTATTAGTAAGGCTGTAAATAAATAAGTGATTATTTTCGATAGTTCTAATAAAAATACCTTCAAAATCAAACAGTCACGAGTGATGTTAAACATCGTGTAAAATAGTGGCCTCATGAACAGATGTTCACAGGGGTTCTTCAGTTGAAGCCTCAGCGTTTCTTTGCCTTGAGCTAATGCTACAATTTTACCCTGAAATATATTTTTTTTAGAAAATTACATCCTACTAAAATAAAACGAGTATTATGCGCACTAGAGATCGCAGCAGAGGACGGCCCCTCACTAAAGGAAGACGGTATTATGGTAAAGGTTTCTGGTAACTGCATGACCGGAATCTTCGATCTTCAAATTCTCTCCAGCTTGCAACCCCCGTCCATAGCACCACTATGTATGGTGACTCTTTCACCGTACAAGCTGTGCAGCTATGGAACTCCCTACCTGTTTCCATTCGATTATCTAAATCTTTGCATATTTTTAAATCCAGTGTCTGTGATCATTATCTTTCCATGTCTGGTTACTGCTAACTGTTAGTATTGTATAATAGTAAGTAAGTTATTTGTAGGTTTGCTTTTACAGTGCTCTATGTGTAGTTTGTGTGTTGTGTTGTGTGTGTATAGGTAGGTACTTAGTTTGTTACTGTTCTCTTGTGAGATTAACTTTTGTACACCGCTGTATTTCTGTATTCGACTATCCTGTCCATACAAATGGTTGCCAGGAAGAAATCGCTTTTAGCGATATGGCCGCCCATTGTACAATGTCTATTTTATGTATTCTCTGTATTATGTTTTTGTGTACAATAAAGCGTTTATCTATCTATCTATCTATCTAAAGGTAGATCGGTGCCGCACAAGATCGATCTCTCTGGAAATCAATGGGGGAGGATTATGTTCAGCAGTGGGCATTATGTGGCTGAAACGATGATGACTATAAAAATACGAAAGTTTGTGTGGCCATCCTTACAAACTTTTGTATTTATAATCATTATAAGTTTTTTTTTAATATGAGAGTGAATGAGGCGAAAATTGTGTGTCAGGATCGTAGCGAGTGGAGATCCGTGGTCCCTTTGGGAAAGAGGCGTGATTTTATGTATGTATGTATGTATAAGTTTTTGAGTTTATGCGTAACAAACACCCCTATTAGATATACATCCATAGGTATGTATATTATGGATAAATAAATAATGCTGGACATTTTATACAGCATCATCTAGCTCCAAGTAAGCAGAGCTTATGCTATAGTATGGGTACTAAGATGACTGATATACTACTTATATACTTTTTGTTTGTAAATACATACATATTATATATAGAAACACCCAGACCCGAGACATATAAATAAATAAATAATGCTAGACATTTCACACAGCATTATCTAGCCCCAAACTAATCAAAACTTGTACTATGGGAACCAGATAACTGATAAACTACTTATACCTATACTTTTTGTTCGTAAATACATACATATTATACATAGAAACACCCAGACCCGAGATAAATATTTATAGATCATACAAACATTGGTCCCGCCGCGGGGATCGAACCCGCAATCTTTTGCTATTGTTTTTTATGTGGCTGAAATGATGATTATAAATAATTTGTGAGGATGGCCTCACAAACTTTCGTATTTATAATCATCATCAAAAAAAATGTTGCCTGGAAGAAATCGCTTTCAGCAATAAGGCCGCCCATTGTACTAAGAACTTGCAATTGTTTTAAATGTTTTGTTGTAAATTTCTTGGTGTACAATAAAGTGTTCATTCATTCATTCATTAGTTTTTGAACTCATACACGCGATAACAACTAAATTAATTTGGATAAAATTTAGCATAGAGATAGATTACAGTTTGGAATTATCGTGTATGAAAAGTGCAATATTTCCAAGGGACCATGGAGGGACCATGGAGGGACCATGGAGCATTGCTGTCTATGCTTACTTTACTAGTTTTTACATTTTCCTTGACATAAATGCTAAAATCCAATTTGCGTTGATCGCTGATCGTAACATTTGTTTCGCAACATTCCTGGCGTTTTGGTCCTCTGCATTTCTCAAACCCTGAGATGATTAAATCGAAAGAACCCTGGAAATAATATCACTTTAGAACCCATAGACTTGCATGAATCAATAAAGTAAAGTAAGTTCGTATGAGTCAGTGGCCAACTCTGGCGACGGAGTTTTTAGGCCGCCTTAAGGCCTCCGTCATGGCTTAACGACATAAATAGCCGGGACCGACAATTTAACGTGCCCTCCGAAGCACGGAAGCGCTCAGATGAAAATGCCACTGGCGGTCACCCATCCACTTTCAGAACGTTTCGAACGTTGCTTAACTTCGACGATCTATCAAGAACGACTAAGCAAGCACGACCACGAGCGCTTATAAAAAAATCAATAAAAGTATAGAATTGAATTGCGACGACCATAGTGCGAGACAGACAAAGACGAAAGGCGAGGATAAGTCTCGGATCTCTCTCTGGATGGGTGACCGCCAGTGGCATTTTCATCTGAGGGCTTCTGTGTTTCGGAGGGCATTGTCGGTCCCGGCTATTTAAGTCGTTAAGCCATGACGGAGGCCTTAACCCATTGATCGCTGCCCTAGAAAGTCACGACCTCCCCCCCATGCCGCCGCCATACATTGGTAGTACATGCCGCCATACATGCTGAGCCCGCCGATTGGCGGGTTCGGCATGTGAGTCAAGAACTACAGCCCGACGATCGGTGGGCTCGGCACTGAATGAGTTAAGGCGGCCTAAAAACTCCGTCACCAGAGTTGACCACTGACGTACGAACTTAACTTTTACTTAGTCTCGAACGCGGCTTCTCTATAAATGATTTTATTTTATAAAAGAAAAAAAAGGTACGGTTGTGACGCTATCTAGCGTCACAACCGTACCTTTTTTTTCTTTTTTTTTCGGAGGGCCTATGACGCCGTTTTAGTGTTACCGGACTATTATAACTATAAAATAAAATCATTTATAGAGAAGCCGCGTTCGAGACTAAGTAAAAGTTAAGTTCCGCTGCCTCGCTCCGCTCCGGTGGACAGGCAGCCTTAAGATAAAATGAACATACAATTTCGAAATAAATCAACTTACAAATTCTAAAGCAGAATTAGAAATAACATATATAACACAGATAATACAAGTCAAAATTAAATGATTCACGAGCATGTTTTACAAATTTCTGAAAATTATAAACTTGTTTTTGAAATGTATGCAGGAAGTACCAAGAGTTTAGTGAATAGTTTATCATGAAAATTATCATTGTATCAAAATCAATTTATAATACAAATTGATAGAATCATGCACGCCTTGTTTAAGCAAAAACGATCCCTAAACATCATTTTACTTGAAATTTATACATTGTTATCAGAATTATCAATACATAAAATCAGTGAATTATAATAAATACAAATAATGAGCTGAAAAGCGGTAACATTTCAGGAAGTTTTCCATATTTTTATCAGTTAACTATACTTTTTATATGTAACTACTACTAAAAAATGAAATATAAATACTAAAATAGCCTAATCAGTTACAGATTTATTATTAAAATTGCCCAAAATAATGTTAGCTTCTATAATAATAAATAATAACGCTGGACATTTCACACAGCGTCATCTAGCCCCAAACTAGGCAAAGCATGTGGGAACTAAGTAACTGATATACTGTAATAGGGGTTGTTTAGACGGTAAGTAATCAACACGGGGGATGATCAGCAAGTCAATTTATTAACGTTGAACAGCTTAATATCGCGCGCGTCGCGAGTTACAACAGCTCCGGTGAGCGAGGTAGGCCGCCACTCTGCTTAGTTAGGGCTCGGATAATCCGCACCGCTATACCAAGGCAGGGCTTTGTCCGTATATTCGTAGTCAGCTGGTCCGGTAATAATCCGTCTCCGCACCGACTACGTTCCCTGGGGCTCGATACAAAACAAAATATTCCCGAGCTTTATAGCGGTCGGGCCAAAACGCAACGATAGCGCGTTCTAACTTTTCTACTGGCGCCATCTAGTTAGGGTTAGAGTAAACTTTATCATTCGTTGTGTTACATTCCCCCCCTATGTCGATGATGGCGTCCCGACGAATAAGACATAACTTTTACTGAGTGTTGGGAGTTTTCCTTGGTCTGCCAGGTCGACGCGGTTGGGTTTGGACGTCTGGCGGAATTCGTGGCGCTTTTTTTGGTCTGCCTCTCTTTCTTAAGGGCTGCACGGGTCTTGGGAGCCTTGCTGAGTTCCCAGTGTACGCTTTTAAGAAAGAGAGGTTCCGATCACCTGTTCGGGTTACTCGGGGGTTGCCCGACTATATACTAATGCCACTATCAATCTCCTCCAATGATAAAGCATTCAGCCCGATTTCATCACTGGTATAGCCAGGGAATAAGGCAGCGGAGTGCGGTGATAGATTCTCTGGCTCCGCATTCACAGCGCGTATAGCATCGGCGTACATGTAGTCGATGTATCCATCGAAGATTGTGTCCCTAGCTCGTTTATAATTAGGCTGCGCCCTACTAGTGCTCATTTCTGAACATGTGGGGGCCATGTCCGCCTCCATCATCATACAGTCGGCTGTTCTAGTGCGGTGCTCTCCATAAGCAACTGGTGCTATGATTGGTTCGTCTTTACTGTAGACTGTGGTTGGCCCATCTACCTCTTCCAGAATCATATCATATTTCATCATGGGGTTGTCTACGAAATGCCACGACAGTTGAGGCAGATCCAGGACGATTCCAGAATCCTGAAGGAAGCCAACTCCCAATAGAGTTTTATTTTCGCGGGACTCCGGGAACACGATGAATGTTGTCAGGATGGTTTTGTCGCATACCTTTACAGGTACTCTCACAGTCAGGACGTTCTGCTTTTTCTTAACTCCGTCCGCCATTGTAATGGTTACCAACTGGCTTGTAAACGTTAGTCCCTTTCTTAGCATACAGCGATAGAGCGTATAGGATGCCACACTTGACTTGGCGCAAGTGTCGAGATACGCTGTTCCTACCATATCTTATACTCCAATTCCAATCACTGGTCTTGGACGGGCATCTGTACTGACATTTACTGCGCAGAAATCTATCTTTTCCTCCTTAATCTGAGCTGGTTTAGACGCAGTGCAAGTAGGACATTTGCTCCTTACCACATTGGGTGTTCCACAACCATAACAAGAAAAAGCGGGTTGTGACGGTGATGGTGCTTGAGTAGTAGCAGTTTCCACTACCGGTTCCTTCTTGAGCAGCATCCTTTGCTTTTTACGGCAATCCTCGGTGGTGTGTCCGAACCGACGGCAGTGCTCACAACGAACTCTCTTCTCCTTAACCTCTTCACCTTTCTCTTCAACATCCTCTTTAACCTTTGCTCCTGTCTTCTCTCTTAGTAACTGCTCGGTACCTCTAGCAGCGGTAAGCAGTTCATCGAATGTGGAGATCTTTTCACGTGACACACGCTTCCGTATCTTCACATGAAGCTGGCCATAAATCATGTCAAGCTGTTGGCTTTCCGTGTGGCCAGGAGAGGGTAAGCTTGCCAGGAGTGCACGATTCTTTGCCACAAAAACCTCCGTCAGCATAGTGGCTGGTTGACTATTCGCAAACACTTCCTGGTAAATCATGTAAGCTGGCTTACTTGGTGCGAAGGCATGGCGCAGTCTTTCCTCAAATTCAGTCCAAGTCGTCACGCCATCCTTGACACTTAGCCACCAAGTACTAGCTTCGCCTTGCAATATCAATGGTAGACTCATAATGGCTTCTTCATCGGTAATTTTATTGATCTTCTTGAAAACGGAAGCTGCAGCCAGGAACTCTTCAACCTTGGTAGTATCTCTCGCCCCATTGAAGATGATTTTCCGATCCGAGAATGATCCCGACGATCTGTGTCCACTAGCTGACGCTGCCGCCGTCGCCGCTTGCACAGCTGCTGCGGTGAGGGACGTCACTAGCTCCTGCAGCTGGTCAGACGTAAAACTGACGCTGCTGGTCATTTTTACAGTCTTTAATTTTTTCCCGTGTTGTTGTCCCGATGTGTTGAGTACCCGTCGCGGTCTTGTCCTCCAAGTAGGTCCTTTCGGTGTACCGGAGCTTTTGGACATGAACCGGCCCCACGTTGGGCGCCAATGTAATAGGGGTTGTTTAGACGGTAAGTAATCAACACGGGGGATGATCAGCAAGTCAATTTATTAACGTTGAACAGCTTAATATCGCGCGCGTCGCGAGTTACAACAGCTCCGGTGAGCGAGGTAGGCCGCCACTCTGCTTAGTTAGGGCTCGGATAATCCGCACCGCTATACCAAGGCAGGGCTTTGTCCGTATAATCGTAGTCAGCTGGTCCGTTAATAATCCGTCTCCGCACCGACTACGTTCCCTGGGGCTCGATACAAAAAATTTTTTTTTTTTTTTTTTTTTTTCGGAGGGCCTAATACTAATGGCCTATGAGGCCGTTTTAGTGTTACCGGACTATGGCGGGCACTGAAGGTGCCGAGGCGCCTAGAGAGAAGTTACGACAACATGCGCAAGGGCACCTCTAGTAGGTACGAGCCTCGGCTTGGGCTGTTGCCGGAGTGAAGTTAACTACCTAACTATCATGACTAGACGATACCACTTCGCCGTTGGCGATGGTGATATCGTCGTCTGGATCGCCAAGAACGTTTCTTGGTCTTCTGGGCATGAACACGAATTTCCGCCTATTGCGGACGCCGACGTCGGGTGGTCGCTCTGGCCTCTCGTAGACGACTGGATACTCTGGAATAGAAGAGACAAGAGGATTCGGATGGTGCGGAGCTGAGTCATAATAGCGCCGAGCGGCGCGTTTTATGAACGCAGCAATCGACTCGAGATTAAGATCGCGGTGAAGATCAACGTTACGCGCGTAATAGGGTGCTTCGGTAGCTTTGCGAAGGAACGAATTTTGAACTATTTGGAGTTTATGAACAGCGCGGGCGTGTCCGAAAACTTCCGAGCCGTAGGTCATGATTGGACGAATGCAAGTTTTGTAGAGTGTCACCTTATTTCTAAGGGACATCTTACTCCGCTTGCATATAAGCGAATGGAGACGATTAAGAACGAATTTTGCGCGTTGTCGGACTACTTTAACGTGGGAGTTGAAGTTCAGATGTTCATCTAGGGTGATGCCTAAGTATTTGGTCTTGGCGACCCAGGGAATGGGTTCGCCGTACAGGGAGGTGCAATTGTTTCGCATACGGGGCGGGAAGAGGCCTGACGTAAAGAGCATTGCTGCACTTTTCGACGGGTTAACCTCAATGCGCCATTTACGAAACCAATCGCCTAACTGAGCGAGGGCTCTATTCAATCGAATGACTATGATGTTGGGGCATTGATTCGCTGTATACAAGGCTGTATCGTCAGCGAACAGGGCGAGCTCTACGTGGTCGGTACGAGGGATATCGCTGGTGTACAGCGTGAATAGGACGGGTGCGATGACTGAGCCTTGAGGGACACCAGCACGCACCGGGTGAGGGCTAGAGAGGGTGCCTTCGACGCGGTAGCGAAAGCTTCGATTTTGAAGATAGGCTCGTATGATGAGCACGAGCCTGTCAGGCATACCGAAGTTAAACAGCTTGTAAATCAAGCCGTTATGCCAGACTTTATCGAAAGCTTTCGCCACATCGAGAAAGACAGCCCCCGCCGGGCCGGGATAAATTGGGTCATAGAGTTTGGAGTACAGGAACTCCGTGATGCGGAGTACCTGTTGGGGGCACGAGTGTCGGGCTCGAAAGCCAAACTGTTCGTCGGGAAGGAGTTTTAGTTCGTATATGACGGACCATATGCGACTAAGTAGGAGACGTTCGTAGATTTTGCCTATTGAGCTAAGGAGGCTAATGGGACGATAGCTAGTGGGCAGCGTAAAGTTTTTGCCTGGTTTGGGAATGCCGATGACCGTGGCAGCCTTCCAGGCGTCGGGGAAAGTGCAGTTATCTAGGGCAGCATTGAAGATGCTCACGAGAAGATAGATAAGGGCGAGGGGGAAGTTCTTAAGAACCCTATTGCTGATTCCGTCAGCTCCGGGGGCTTTACGAACTTTGAGACCTTTGATGACCATCTGAACTTCCGCGGCTTTGACTAAGGGCAGAGGAGGTGCAGAAGGCGGGAGAGCGGATAGTCTTTCGACTTCACTGTTCACCGTATCGAGGTGAACAGGATCGACCGGATTTAAACTAGGGGAGCACTGAGATTCGAGGCTTTCAGCTAAGCATTCAGCCTTTTCGTCGTCATTGAACGCGATAGTATTGTCGGGACGGGTGAGAGGAGGCAAAATCGAGACTGTGTTGTCCGCCTTCAAGGATCGGGCCAAATCCCAATAGGCTTGGTGAGTTGGCTCGATCCCCGAGAGAAGATTGTCCCAGTCACGATCTTTGTGATCCTTAATGCGACTTTTGACGAGACGTTCAAAAGCGCGAAGTCTTTTCCGATTGAGTTCGGTGGGCCATGAGCTGTAATGTCGTGTCGCTGCATTCTTCTCCGTGATCAGCCGTCTCACGTCATCAGGCAGGGCCCTGCGATGGTCTTCCAACACAGGAACCTGCCTTGATGCACCGCTAATAGCGGAAGTGACATGGCTGGTCAGGGAGTCGACTGCAATAGTAATGTCGTCAGGGGAGCTAATATCGTCCGGGATCCTACGCAAGTCAGGCGAGTTTATGGAACCGAGGGCGTTGCTAAGTTTGGCCCAGTCTAAGACGGTCTTAGTCTGGGCGGTCGGGGACTGGGGCGCGCCTAGGTGCATGAGAACTGGGCGATGATCGGATGTAAGTTCGTGTAGCACTACTATCGAACGAAGCTGTAAGGCTACATTCTTTAGCAGTGCCATGTCTAGTATGTCAGGTCGGTGTCCTACAGTTCTGGGAAAGTGGGTCGGATCGAGGGGCGGAATAACGTCAAAGTTAAGCGAGTCTGAGAGGTCCTCTAGGATGCGACCGTTGGACGAGGTTGCAACGCAATTCCAGAGGGTGTTCTTACTATTGAAGTCACCCGCCAGAACGACGGAGCTACCCATGCTAAGGAGTGCATCGACATCACTCCTAAGCAACGTTTTAGAGGGACTGAGGTAGCAAGAGGCTATCGTGAGAGGAGGGTGGCCGGACATGGCTAACCTACATACGGAGGCCTCTAAGTTGGTCATGGCAGGAGGGTCAAGAGGGACGCAATGGATAGATCTTTTGAAATAGATTGCAGTTCCGCCTTTCGCTGAAACCAGCCGGTCGTTGCGGATCATATGATAGTTGGCGATCCTACGTAAGCGGTGGGCTGGTTTCAGGAAGGTTTCCTGCACTAAAAGTACGTCTACTTGATGTCGGGAGAGAAAGTCAGAAACTAAGTCTGTTTGTTTTTGAAGTCCATCGGCGTTGAAGAACGCGATGGAGACGGAACGGGGTTTTACTCTAGCGGTTCTTAAATCCATTATGGATGTTTAGAGTGAGGAGAGTTTGGAGTCTGGAGGGCGGCGCTTAGGAACTCTGGAGTTAGAAGTAGCCTGAGGGACGCGAGAATTGTGTTGACCATTTCGGTATGGCCAGCGGGTGTTTGAGCGGTGGGCGGGTTAGCCTTAGGGGCTGAGGTAGGTTTGGGAGGAGGGCTGGCTTTGGCTTGAGAGCCTAGGCTGGTCCCTGGGAGCGGATTCCTCCACGCGTTGTACGCGGGAGGCCTAGGGGGAGCTAGGGTCACTTTAGGAGTGGCCCTTGAGTATTGAGGGGTGGGAGGGTAGCGCTCCGGCTGCCTCTGGGCAACCCGTTTGCTAGCTCCTTTTGGCGCCTTGGGGCAGCCGCGATAATTCGCGGTATGACCCTCGGCACCACAGAGCACGCAGCTGGGAGGCTCAGGTGCACCCGGAGTGCGTGAGCAGTCAGGGGTGCCATGGTCACCCAGGCACTTGACACAGCGAGGTCGGGCGTGACAGTTACGAGCGGAGTGCCCGTAAAGCTGGCAGCGATGACACTGAGAGAGATTGCTCTTCCTATAGGGGGCTTCGACACTCAGCCCGGAGAGGTTGTTGACCGTTCTCAGATTGAAAATGGCCTTACCCGCGGGTGAGAGGTCGAGGATGACGAGAACCATCTCGTACGGGACTTTGGTTCTACCGCTGAACATGCGGTGAACCTCGCGGACCGGATAATTTTGGGCCAGAAGGTCGGCCTTAATGGACTCGGGAGTTTGTTCTACGGGGAGACCGCGGATCACTACCCGGAGGACCTTCTCGTCTTCGAGAGCGTACGTGTGATAGCCTATGTCTTCCGCGCGGAGAAACTTAGTGAGCGCGCGGTGGTCATCAGAGGTCGTGACCTGGACTTTAATAGCGTCCTTAACGGATTTCGCGTGAGTGTACGCGATGTTACGCATCCGGCATGCGATAGCGACTTTGTCCCATTTTTCCTTTTGACGAAGGAAAATGGGAGGGGGGCTTTTCTCCTTCTTAGCAGAGGGCTGCGAAGGAGAGGACGACGAGCTGGCCTGAGGGGCCCGAGTAGCCTGCGACGCTAGACGCGGGTCTGCGCGAGGCACGGCGGCGGCTTTAGCCGGAGGGGCTTTCGCCGACGGCTTGTCGGAACGCTTGCGCTTTCCTCCTAGGACGACGGTGAAGCCGTCATCCGAAGACGCGGAGGATTCCGGGTCGGAATCGAGCTCAGGCTCGGGAACGTCCATCGAGTCACCGGACTCGATGGAGAGGACGGACGCGGACGCGGACGTTTCAATTGAAGAGGGCTTGGGAGGGGGGGACGCGGAGGTCGCGGCTTGAGGAGCTTTGACCGGGGTTTCGGACGACGCGGGGGCCTCCGAGGCCGTGTTTATGGCACGGGCCTTGGGTTTAGTGGCCTGAGGGGCCGGGAGTGCCACGTCCATAGCGACGGGCTTGGCCTTAAGGGCCGGGACTTGTTTGGGGGTGGCCTGAGGGGCCCTGGTGGCACAAGTTGCCTTAGACGCGACTTCAGCGAAGCAATCAGGGTATTCCTCGCTTAACACCCGAAGCTTTTCCTCGGAACTCGGGAACTCAGGAACAGCGCGCGACTGGTTCGTTGGCACCGTTAGGTATCCCCAGAAGACCACAGCTGGTTATGTGGATTTTTCTTCTAGTCCTGAGAAGGACAACCTTTTAGAAACATTAAATTTGAAACATTAAATTGAAACATTAAATATGACGTTGTTGTCAAAGAAACACGCTTTGAAGTTGATTTGCCAGAGAAGCTGTGTCCCGGGGGACGCTGTCCTCACGGCGAGGGCAAATCGCGTACTGACGACGCGAGAGAGACCGACGAAGCGGCGCGCGGACCGTGCCGCGCGGCTTCGGAGCGGGGGTGGGGGCGCGGGCGCGGGGGCTCGCGGCAGGTAGTCCTGAGCGGGGTCAGGAGAACCGAACACGTCTAGTCGGAACGGGGTCCGACAGCAGACTGATATCCACTGATATACAAAACAAAATATTCCCGAGGCCAAAACGCAACGATAGCGCGTTCTAACTTTTCTACTGGCGCCATCTAGTTAGGGTTAGAGTAAACTTTATCATTCGTTGTGTTACAATACTACTTAAATAATTTTTGTAAATACATACATAATTATTATACATAGAAACACCCAGACCCGAAATAAAAATTTGCAGATCATACAAAACAAAAATTTATCCCGCGGCGGGATCGAACCCGCAACCTTCTGCGTCACAAGCGGGCTTTCACCCACTGCGCCACAGGTCATCGCTCGTATAGGGCACCTCACCGTAACATGTCACTGTAACGTGCCGCAGCACGGTGCCGTGGTTGGAGCGCCGCTGGCTCCTTACAGTCGATATTTTGCAGTTGGTCTGCTCGAACGTGCTTGTCTTGAACAACATCGGTCATGTATTATTTGCGTAGTGTATTTGGGCCCGACTGACCCGATGTGAATTTTCAAGTCTACTTTCACGTTTTAGGTGGCCAAGCTCCAAGTCTTGATATTTGGGAACATAAAACTTTAAACTCTGATTACCACCTTAGACATCTTCAAAGGATCTGGAATAAAGATCTGAGAGAATGTCTACTGCGCCTTGGGGATATAGTCGTGACCCTGTTTTTTTTTTATTCAAATTTTGATCTTTGATTTGCGTCGGCGATAGTTATGCCACCTGCAAGCTAACTTCCGCGAAAAATGTCGGACAGGCTGTCCAAAAAAGGTCCTATTATTGAGTATGTTTTCTACTAAGCCGGGTTAGCATATACTGTATGTAAATTATGTATAACAAACATCGTGTAAATGCACCTTTAGAACTAGCCTTATTACGAGATACGATAGTGTTAGAGATATTCTGGTGACGTCACAACGACCACGTGGACCGGTGTATAAAAGCAGCGAGCGGGACGGCGCGCACTCACTTTGCGCTTGGCTTTCGGACACGACGGATGTCTTGTTGTGCTAGGAACTTTGTATTTTTGGGTTGTATTGCTGTTAGAGTACCTTGGTGTAGCTTTCTTGATAAAAATTATAAGTGTCGGCTAAGTTCTAGTTTTAGGTACATTGGTTGTTATTTTTTTTTAATAAATATTTCTGTAACTTTCTAAGATCAGAGCGTGGGATATGTTACCCACACACGTGCCTTGATCGTTTGCCATCAGTTTTAATTTTATTTTTCGAATAGTGAACACGTGTGCATTATTTTTGTGTGTGTTTTCGTGTTGTTTCCTGTTTCCGCCGTAAGTCGATTATTTTTGTAGTACCGTTATTGTGACGTTTTGTTGTTAAAATCATGTCGAGTGACGAAGGTACGCTGCATAAAAATCAATCTAGGCGTAGACCCCGTGAGCACTGTAGTGATTCGCATACAAGTCGTGATGCTCTCGTGCATACAGCTATTGTAGAACGTGTAGTGGGGTCTCTAATTGCCCTCATCATTTTATTATTAAATTCAGTTGAAGTTTTCGTAGTTTTGTGAAGTTTTGTGTGATTTTTAGTGTCTTCAAAACAATCGTAAGTACCCTCATTTTTGTTGAGCATGTCGGGACTGTCGTCCACGATCGAGAACATGTACGTAGGAGAGAACGAATACGTAGTAGGAGTCGTGATTGTCCTTATTCTGCGTCTAATAGTCGGTATACGCCAGTAAACGACAATCGCCGTCGCAGTCATTTAACTGACCGTCGCAATCGTGTGCGGAGACGTGATATTTTACGTGGTTCTTGTAGTAGTAGCTCACGTAGGCATAGTCAACGTGAAAGATCTTTTGATGTCACCTTAGATAGGATTTTGAATCGTCTCGAGTAATCGAGGGTAGATTTTTTATCGAACGATGGACCATCGTGTTTAACTAACGATGTAGTCGACACCTGGTTAGTAAGCTGAACTCCGTTGTTACCGTGGTATTGACCGATGATAGCATTTCGCAAAAACTAAAAGTTTTGTGCACGAACTCGTAAATTCTCGACATAAGCGGAGTACGCGAGAAAAGCCCTTCTGCGTTTTAACATCGTGACGGGCCTGTCGGACGAGCAAGTTGCTATCATTGTAAGAAGTGTTTTCCAATCTGCTTCAGCAATAGCAACAATTCCGATAACTTTCTGAGAGGTTATACGTCTGGAAAGTACTTACGCTCTGAAATACCCTCATTTTGTGATTTTTTCTTTGTGTTCTGTTTGCGTGCTTATAGATCAAGTTACGTGAAATGGATGGGACGCCGAGATTCGGGTCACGTGAGCGTCACTCACGGTGTTCACGGCGTCATCGTTCGCATAGCGGGCGGACGCTCGCGGTGTTGGCGTTCCCACGGTCAGCAGCGAGGGTATACTTCTCTGCACAGTGAGTGTCAGGAGGACGGCCGAACGGCTGTAACAAGGAAAACTTGCGAGTGGATCAACTTGTTGGCGGCTGTGCCAGCAGACGCGTTTGTCGAGTCATGTTACAGATGCGGGACGTGAGCATCACCGTGTTCCTGACCCTGAACAGCACGGGTGCGCGTATGGTGCACACCTCTCCGGCTCGTGGCGCGCGGCCCACCGGTCTAGCGCGTGCGGTGTGCATGGCGCGCACCTCTCCGGCGCGGTGGCGGCTCGTGGCGCGCGGCCCACCGGCCCAGCGCGTGCGGTGTGCATGGCGTGCACCTCTCCGGCGCGGTGGTGGCTCGTGGCGCGCGGCCCACCGGCCCAGCGCGTGCGGTGCCCTTGGCACGCACCTATCCGGCGGCGCGGCGGCTCGTGTGCGGAGCGCGCCGGCCCAACGCGTGCGGTGCCCTTGGCACGCACCTCTCCGGCGGCGCGGCGGCTCGTGTGCGGAGCGCGCCGTCCCAGCGCGTGCGGTGCCCTTGGCACGCACCTCTCCAGCGGCGCGGCGGCTCGTGTGCGGAGCGCGCCGGCCCAACGCGTGCGGTGCCCTTGGCACGCACCTATCCGGCGGCGCGGCGGCTCGTGTGTGGAGCGCGCCGGCCCAACGCGTGCGGTGCCCTTGGCACGCACCTCTCCGGCGGCGCGGCGGCTCGTGTGCGGAGCGCGCCGGCCCAGCGCGTGCGGTGCCCTTGGCACGCACCACTCCGGCGGCGCGGCGGCTCGTGTGCGGAGCGCGCCAGCCCAGCGCGTGCGGTGCCCTTGGCACGCACCACTCCGGCGGCGCGGCGGCTCGTGTGCGGAGCGCGCCGGCCCAGCGCGTGCGGTGCCCTTGGCATGCACCACTCCGGCGGCGCGGCGGCTCGTGTGCGGAGCGCGCCAGCCCAGCGCGTGCGGTGCCCTTGGCACGCACCACTCCGGCGGCGCGGCGGCTCGTGTGCGGAGCGCGCCGGCCCAGCGCGTGCGGTGCCCTTGGCACGCACCACTCCGGTGGCGCGGCGGCTCGTGTGCGGAGCGCGCCGGCCCAGCGTGATAGCTCAGATGAGTCGGCGATGTTGTTGTGCTGTGGACCCTGGTCTTTCAGCACTGTATTCCCTCGCGGGTTCATAGTAAGCAAACGGGGGCCTATGCTATGTAACAATGAGGAAGAACATGCAAACGGGGGCCTCTGTTATTTCGGCGTTTCGCAAATTCATAGTAAGCAAACGGGGGCCTATGGGCGTTCGTGATAGTGACATGCAAACGGGGGCCTCTGTCGCAACTTTCAAAACGGTTTATGGCACTGATAGTACATCCGGAGTGCTGTCAGCTGCTATGCACTGTACCTAACTACCTTCTTGTTATTTTCAGCCTGAAGCTAAGTATTTACAATTCAGTTTTTAAAAGTGAATGATCGATGTGAGTTATGTCACGAAAATGACTCGTCTCGTGTTATTTTCAACTTATTAAGATGTTTTGCAACTAATTGAAGTTCGAAATTCAATTGTTTGCAATGCATTTCTCACTTACACAATTTCCTGTGCTTTGTTCATGTTACAAATTGAAGCAGCTTCACATAGATTGCCTTAGCATTGAAAGGCTGGTGTTTGTGACAGCTTGAGTGCACGCTTGCTTTCATAATAACCTGTGGCCTAAAAATAACTTTTAGCTGTTGCTTTGCGCTCATGCCTATAGACTTCAGATTGTAACATCATCGACCCTTAGGTATAAGATTTCAAGTCTGTTCACTTTTCAAAATGAATCCTTGCCTAAGCCTAAGCCTAAAGAGAATGCGCTCGAGGTCGCGTGCGGTGCACAAGCCCCGACATTGTGGCTATCGTAGCTTGTAACCTCGACAGTTTGGTTATCTTTTTCCCCGTCATTGTGGCATTGCAGTGCTTTGTGTAACCTCGAGATTTATGGCTACTGACCTACATTTCTGTTGGTAACGTCGATGAAAATGTTTCAGATACCTAACGCTTCAGATGATGATGTCCATCCAGGGCATTCACCAAGCCTAGAGACAGGTCTGCCTGGACCCTCTTCAAGGCGCGATGACTACGAGATCTACGGACCAGAACTTGTCTTGACCCCGACGCTGTGATAAGCCTGTCGAGGGCGACAGGATGTCAGGAGAGGCCGTGTTAGAGATATTCTGGTGACGTCACAACGACCACGTGGACCGGTGTATAAAAGCAGCGAGCGGGACGGCGCGCACTCACTTTGCGCTTGGCTTTCGGACACGACGGATGTCTTGTTGTGCTAGGAACTTTGTATTTTTGGGTTGTATTGCTGTTAGAGTACCTTGGTGTAGCTTTCTTGATAAAAATTATAAGTGTCGGCTAAGTTCTAGTTTTAGGTACATTGGTTGTTATTTTTTTTTAATAAATATTTCTGTAACTTTCTAAGAATAGTATATTTACATTATAATTATGTCAGTACATTTTACTGCCTATCTATTTTTAACCGACTACAAAAAAAGGAGGAGGTTCTCAAATCGCCTGAAGGTATGTTTTTTTTTATTTCTATTCTTATAAATTAATTCATTCATCGTGTCAAAGTACTCATACATATTAAATTTGTTTGCTCCAAAATGAAGCCACCGCTATGGCCCTATCTGAAGCCGCAATAAGGTCTTCCTGGGTGCAGCTGGTTGGGTACAAAGGGCAGGAAAGGAGATGCGACATATTTTGTGTTGGGGCTCCGCACTCACACTGGATTTGGGAAGGATCCCCTATACCCCATTTGGATAGGTTACTTTTGCATCGACCAACCTATGTGCGAAGTCTATTGAGCGACTTCCAGATTGGCCAATGCAGTTTATGGCCGGGGGGCAGGCGTTCTGCCGGGGTAACAAAGTCCAGAGGAGGGAGGTTTTTGCTCTTCCATAATTCGCATCTTGCTTCCACTGCGCTCTTATTTGAAGAACTCGAGTGTCTTAAAAAACTTTACGGCTCTTGAGTCGTACGGGTGGAGGTTGACACTCAAACAGAGGATGTCGGTTGTCTGTTTCCTGTTTCCGTTTCAAATGAGGTAGGAGTTATAAACACACGCTATGTTATTTTCATTTATTGTGAGCTGACATTACAACAGCTATGTTTTACGCTTTGGTATAAAGTGTATCTCTATAATGGAACAAATAAAGTTGCAATTATTATTGTACATGATTGTCTTGAATATCCATCCACCGTAGATGAAAGAACCACCGTAATAACTCTCAGCAGCCTCCTGCACGTCCATAACGTGATGGTATTGTCCCTGAAATAATATAACTGTTTTAACCAACTTAAAAAATGTATGTTTTTAACCGACTTCAAAAAAAGGAGGAGGTTCTATGTTCGGGTGTATGTATGTTTTTTTTTTTTATGTATGTTCAACGATATCTCCGTCAGTTGTAAACCGATTTCCAAAATTTTTTTTTTGTTTGAAAGGGTATGCTACCATAGTGGTCCCATAAAAATTTTACTCCTGAGGGATTGATAGTTTTCCCGTAATACTCAAAAAATCACCGATCTTTTCGAAAAATGTGGACCGATTTCCAAAATTTTTTTTTTTGCTTGAAAGGGTATACATATCTAGGTGGTCCTCATACTTTTTTTTCCTGAGGGATTGATAGTTTTCCTGTAAATCTCAAAAAACCTCATTCTCACTACAAAATCTGAGTCAAACATTGAATAGTTTGACATGTTTAAATACGCTCGAGGTGATCCCATATAATTTTATTCCTGAGGGATTCGCAATCTAACTTCTTTGATCTTGACTATTCCAATATCTAACCTAACCTACTAGGTATATTATTTACACTAAAAATTGAAAAATAAAAATTTTTGAAAAAAAAAATTGAACCGACTTCACATAACACAAATAGACACTAAGAACCTTCTATGTACCTACACTAAAAAGAGAAAAATAAGAATATACACATGCAATTATTACTTACAGTATTCAAATAATAAATTATTATGTTATATTATATTTGAAGTCGGTGCCAACTATTGTACTCTAACTACTCCATACAATTTTGCACCCAAGTTCTATTGTAGGTACTCGTAATTTCTTCTTAGATGTAAATGCATAGGTAGTTGGCACCGACTTCAAAATATAATATAACATAATAATTTGTTATTTGAATACTGTAAGTAATAATTGCTTGTGTATATTCTTAGTTTTCTCTTTTTAGTGTAGGTACATAGAAGGTTCTTAGTGTCTATTTGTGTTATGTGAAGTCGGTTCAATTTTTTTTTCAAAAATTTTTATTACCTATTTACTTTTTGCTTATCGACGTAATTCATCTATGTGAGCTAAAGGTGCATTAACACGAAGTGATTTTTCGTACGATTTTCTAAGCCCCGCCCATTGCCTTGCGATATGATTTCAACCATACGATATCGTATTGCACGGCACTTTTTCACGTGTAAACGCTCATCGCATCATTGAGTTATAATGTACTACGTACTAGAGACGCCATTTCAAACAAAATTAGCGCGCGGTCTGATGACAGCGGGGCATGCGCGGGGCAAGCGGGGGGGTGTTATGTTGTCATAGATAACAATCAATACGCGCAGATGCGACATAATTTTATTATTCTGCCTACTTAATATTGATCGTGTGTGTGTGTAGGTAGGTAGGTACTTACTCAGAGAATAAATAAGAGTATTGAAACTGTAACAATATTAAAATTTCCTTTAAATAATTTAAGTTTAGTTAGTTTATTAATATTTTATAGCCCATAATTATTTAAAACTAGCTGACCCGCGGCAAACGTTGTTTTGCCATAGTATAAGTATTAATATCGCTATTAAAAAATAAGGGTGGTAGAAGAGTGATTTTTTTTTATTTCTGAAACAAAACAAACCAAAGAGCATTTCAGAGCTAGGAAGGAACAAACCAAAGTTATCAAACCTCATTTCACAGCTACAAACATTTTGTATTGGAAAACTAAATTGTCGTTTTTAGTATTTTCTCTTCCTTATTATTTATGTTTCTCACCGTTTAAACCTTCCCTGGACTTTCATGAATATGTCAAGACCAAAATTATCCAAATCGGTTCAAATTAGTACTTATGGTAAAAAACAGCCAAAATACTTATTTAAAATTGGACGTCGATAGTGTCTGATCTGTGCATGAAAATTTCTATACTCTTTGACATTCACGTAAACATGGCTGCCGCCGCAGTCACGGTGACGCGTTGCAATTGAAAAAATATAATTAAAATACGCGTAATTATGTTGAACTTACTGGTGAAAAGTCACTCCTTGCCTTTTACTTGTATTTCTCGAGTTGTTTGTGCAGTATCGCAATACACACGAAGGCATATTTCATGGAAAAAAACTTCACACACATCATGACACATGTCTCGCTGCAGCAAGCGCTCGGCACAGACTAAGTGAGTCGGAGTGCGAACACTCTGACTAAGTGTAACAAACAGTCGAGTAGAGGTGACCTCTCTAGTACGTAGTACATTATAACTCAATGCATCGCATGTGATTTGTCATAGCGCAACGCTCGTCGGCACGTTCAATGGGCGGGGCTTAGAAAATCGTACGAAAATCGCATCGTGTAAATGTACCTTTACTTAGACAAAAAGGCTCACATAGACGACTCCGCTACCACTCGGCAAAAATAATATGTGCTAGCAGTGGCTAGTTCATATTCATATGAATCGAGACAGTAAAAAATACGAGTTGTTTCAATGGAAACTAATCAAGAACTGTGTTTATTGCAAAAAACTCAAGCGGTTTGCGAGCGGACTGCTGGGTGCCTATTAGTGTCTTAGTTTAGGGCGTTGTTGGGTGAGAGCGGTGTTGGTGCAGAGTCGTCTAAGTGGGCTAAGACCTTCCTGAGAAATTTATACTTTTAATACTTGGAAAGATGACATCCCAAGCTGGATAATGGAAAACCCTCCTCAGTTTATCATTAAGTAAGTAAGTTCGTATGAGTCAGTGGCCAACTCTGGTGACGGAGTTTTTAGGCCGCCTTAAAGCCTCCGTCATGGCTTAACGACTTAAATAGCCGGGACCGACAATTTAACGTGCCCTCCGAAGCACGGAAGCGCACAGATGAAAATGCCACTGGCGGTCACCCATCCACTTACAGACCGTTTCGAATGTTGCTTAACTTCGACGATCTATCAAGAACGTTTATCATTGAAGTCTGTTTTCTTTATCTTTTATTAAACTCAGAAAAACGGACAGACGGGTAAGTTCCGTTGGCACTTTTGATAAAGATCCCCAAATAGTGTACATTGGATTTAGTTTCCAGTATTAAATTAGATGTAACTACACTTACTGGAAAAATATAACAATTTTTTAAATTGTAAAGTTTTTCCATAAGGGGTTCCCAAGCTGGATGATGGCATATTTTTTTGAACTGAAGTTTCATTGTTTGCTTGGTCTCTTTTGATATTGCGTTTATACTTCCCTGAAAAAATAGTAAGATATAAAATCGAATACCTAAGTTATCGTTATCTTAATAATGCATAATATGCATTAATAAGCATTCAATGCATAATATGCATTAATAAGATAAAGCTGAAAGTTTGTGAGTATGTTTGTGTTTCAATCACGCCAAAACCAGTGAACCGATTTGGATGAAACTTGGCATAGACGTAGATAGTGACCTGATAGCATATAAGCTATCAAAGTATTTGTACCATGCGGGAAACCTAGCACAGTAGCATAATGTGGATAATATTATACTGGCGGGAAGGTTGGCACAAGCGAAGAGAGGCTAAGCCCAACTGTGGGATGAAAAAGTCAGTGAATGATGATGATGATAAATAATATTTTCTTGCCCTAAAAAAATTAACCCGAACGAAGTAAGTCAAGTACTTTCACCTATATACTTACGTGAATATTAGTGATGTTTTCTTTCACAATAGAATCGATAAGTACTGTTGTATCATTCATAACGTTGGAAGTAGTTATAGTGCAGTCCTCTTTTTTTGGCCCTTTACAGGTCTCCAAGCGCTTGATAGATATTTTAAATGGGCCCTTAAAACATAAATCTCAAATTAAAAATCAATTTAAAAAAAAAATGGTTGTCTATAAAGTCGGTTTACTGACGATAGTTGAACGTGACAACGTTTATGCTTTTTTTTTTGACTTTGACTTTTGATCGGTTTACTGACGATAGTTGAACGTGACAACGTTTATGCTTCTTTGTCGCTCGTTCCGCGCTCTCGCTTGCACTTCAAGCCTTACATGGAACGCCTCAGAGCGAGGTAACGCCGTGGTAACGCCTCATTTTTTCGGGCGTGCAGCCGGCTCCATCGAATTATAAGACGTTGTCACGTCAAAATATAAACACAGGGTCTGTACATATTCTTTTAAAGATCAAGATCATCAAAAATGAAAATGAAAAAAATATTTATTACTGCAAAAACATTAGACAGTATCTTGGACATTCTTAGGTAACTTACAATAGAAAATAATAGGAGATACATAGAGTATCAGAACACTCATATTCTGCAGAGAACTTATTCTGATTCGAAGCCCTATTATTGGTTCCCTCACTATGCAAAGCCTGTATCGAGGGAGCCTGTGTCGCAGTGTAAGCGCACAGCAGATATATTGTGCATTAAATAAACAAATAATATTGTATAACAATACTTACAATCTTAAAAATCTTGTATTATTGGAAAAAAAAGTTTATTAAACCAATATGAAAGTGAAACATTCACTGTACATGTACCAGGAACCAATACTTACATAATTTGAGTTCAGAAGGGAATAACCTGGACAAAGATCTATCAGAACCAGCACCAATGTAAACAACATCGTATCTGATATTTCCGCTGAGCTATCTAAACTAAAATCATTTTAATATTACAATGAATTCCAGCAATTTGAGACTAGCCAACATTATGATAATTATGTGTTATCATCATTACGTCTAAACGAACTTTTCATTATGTTGACTTAAACCATAACCGAGAGCCGCTTTAAAGGTGAAAAGATGAATTACTAGGTACTTTTATAGTTACTAAACTCGTGTTTTATGGGTCTTCAAATCAAGAGTAAATAGGTTCCTTCTAGGAAAGCATGCTCTATCTTAGACCTCACTATTGAATAACGTCAGGCAAAGTGAGATATTAAGCTGAACTATTTTAGTAAAAAAAAGGGGAAGTCAAATTATCCCGGCGTCTTACGTGGGCGAGCTGGACGCGAACGCGAAGCGTCGCGGTGCGGCGCGGAAACAACAAACAGTCGATTTACTATTGAAGTGTCCTAACGTGGCCGGTGCGCAGCGGCGCGTATTGAATCGAACGCGATCAGAATTTTTGCGAATTCTGACACTATGTATGATTTGACGTAAACTATGTAGGACAATAGCCTTTCTTAGCCCCCTCGCTGATTAAAGACTTTCTATCGGCCAATAGTTGAGACGGGCTATACTTCTCCATACTAATTACGAGCCGAAGTATATTCCGTCTCAACTATCGGCCGATAGAAAGTTTGTAGTCTGCGAGATGGCTTAAACTTTCGCGATCGCAATGATTTGTTTAAACAGGATTTTATCGCGTTATACCTATTCCTTTTATTTATTTCCCGACGTTTCGGCTGTGTTGCAACAACCGTGGTCGCGGCCGAACTGGAGGTAGGCAGCGGAGCCGACGAGAAGTGGCAGTAGTTAGATACAACTACCCTCAACTAATCCTCAGAAACAGAATCGGCCGCACGTCCACCCACGAGTTATTACTCGTGGACGCACGGAACACTATTGTGTTCCGTGCGTCCACCACAGCACACTACACTCACAGGAGCATCACACCGAAGAGTCACATTACGACGAGCTTTACACCTACCTACTAATTACAGGATATAAAAAATTCATCAAATTTTATTTCATCAGATTTTGATACGTAAATAAAAATATTTAAATTGGACTAAATGTTACGAAGTCGTAGCAGAAAAAAGCGATAGTACAAAGCGAGGGAGTGGGGTTAGGGCGGCGGGGGCCAATGGGGGGGGGGGGGGCAAGGGGAAATATGTTAGATAGGACGACGAAATCTTGAGGTTACCGGTGTTTTGCAAATAACCCTGTTTATCGAGTAGTTTTGAGGTACGAAACCCTAAAAATCACTGTCAAAGTTAAGCAAACTGATTGTAATTTTTATTAATTGCAAGTTGAACATAACTAGGTATTCATATTTAGTTATATTTAATGCTTTGGTATAAAATGTAGTTCTACAACAGTACACATGAAGTTGCAATTGTTATTGTACATGATTGTCTTGAATTTCCATCCACCGTAGACGAAGGAACCACCGTAGTATTTTTGAGAAGACTCTTGTACGTTCATAGCGATATGATAGTGCCCCTGAAATAAAATAACTGTTTTGTATGTACCGAAACAGAAGTTGAATAGTTAAAACTTTAAGGTAGTTAGTTTTAACTATTCAATTTACATATGGATACTTACAGGAAGAATAAAGCAATTTTTTAAATTGTAAAGTTTTGCTAAAAGAGGTTCCCAATAAGGATGTTTGCATAATTTTTTGAACTCATGTTTCACTGTTTGCTTGGTATCCATTGATATTGCGAATATAATTCCCTGAAAAATAGAAGGAAAGTTAAATCAACTATAAATTCATTGGAATCGATTTTGAGCGTAAAAAGTTTATTAATCGCTCCAAGTCATGGGTTCGAATACGGTGCCAAATGCTTTTGATTTTGGTCCAAGATTTTGGTCTAAAAAAAATTGCCTTTATTTTGAAACGGTGAAGGAAAATATCGTTAGGAAATTCAAAAATATTTTGTCATGTGAACAAAACATATTTGTAGCGCACCTAAAATCTTTTCACCATACTAATTTGAAAGAACTAGTGACACGACCAAACCCCTTAAGATGGATTTACACGATGCGATTTCAGCTCATACGATATCGTGTCGCACGGTAATTTGTAAATGCTCATCGTATGCGATTTCTCATAGTTAGCGCGACGCTCGTCGGTACGCTCAATGGGCGGGGCTTAGCAAATAGTACGAAAAATCACATCGTGTAAATGCACCTTTACCATGGCGATTGACTAAGTACCTAGACAATCGCCATGGTAAGTAAGGTTGTTTGTAAGTAGATTGTGTTAGATAATATTTTATGTCTAGCAATAGCATAAAACATAGATTTTAGTTGTTAGGATTTATTGCATCGATTCCGCTGTTCACTGACTAAACTTAATTAAACTAAAACTTGAACGTTCTTATTTTGTTCTCTCAAAAGACGGAAATGGCACGTCATTGAAAGTGACATTACTAAAAGTCAAATCAAAATGGCGTTTCTGAGCTTCTGTAGCAGCTGTTTCACACAGCAAGTAAAATGGTCTTGACTAATTCTACCCACAATTACTTAATTTTTACTAAAAATAAGTAATTTTAGGAATGCCACTGTAATAGTCAATCTATTTTGGAACTTATCGTAAGGGAAATAAGAACGTAGCATTTCAGTTTAGTTAACTTAAGTCAGTGAACAGCATAATCGACGCCACTGTCTCTTTTAAAAAAATGTAAGCGCTCTTACGCACTAGCGGTTGAACCACACGCGGCTAGCCGCGTGGCGGGCCGCTTTTCTAGTTTTAGTATGCAACCGCTTGTCATTGTACGCTCCTTACCGCCACTAAATTGTTTTATTAGAACGGCGCGGGGCGCGGTTCAACCTTTAATCGTTAATAATTAAAAAAAGTTTAGGTACTTTACTTGAATATTAGTGATGTTATCTTTCACAATAGTATCGGAAACTATTATTGTATCATTCACAATGCTTGAAGTAGTAACAGTGCATTCCTTTTTCTTCGGCCCTTTACAGAGCTCTACGCGCTTGATTACCACGTTAAATGAGCCCTTAAAGAATATTTAGTTTATTAGAAAAATATAGAAACTTCTGAACTTATAGGTTGTCGTGGTATGGGCATGTTATGAGGAGGGAAGAGAGTCATGTAACGAGAATGTTAGGTTTGAATGTGGAGGGATGTAGCAGAAGAGGCAGACCAAAGAAAAGACGGATGGACTGTGTGAAGGATGATATGGTTAAGAAAGGAGTGAGTGTTGAGATGACGGCTGATAGAGCGGAGTGGAAGAGGAAAACCTGTTGTGCCGATCCCACATAAAAGTGGGATAAGGGCAGGGAAATGATACTTCTGAACTTATCCCCAAGGCACAAAGCAATACGTCATTTTGGATACTATATCTTACTTTTCTTTTTTTTTCTTTTTTTTTTTACTTCACTTTCTTCTTTTCTTTTCTTTTTTACTTCACTCACACATTATAACGCAAAAGTTTGTTGGTTTTGAGGGTGTGTGTATGTGTATAAAGTTGCCTTTCCAGCGTACTTTATTTACAGAAACTAAGCTACTACAATATGTACATAAAATTGCAAAATACAATAGAATCAGTCAAGCTATCTAAGGATCGTCGTAAAAACGATCTATAGATAACTCAACTGGTCCAGGTCACTGCCAGTCGGAAGCGTGCCCAAAATACTGGCGGCATTGCCACGCTGAATTGCAATGCTGATTCTCAGTGCCAAAAAATCGTGAGCTCTCGAATCACGACGCCCTGAAAGATCTTTGAAGACGCGATGGACCCCAGGGTCTCGACTCCATAAAATTAAATTACAATACTGTACACTGAAAGGCAACTTACTACTACATACTTTTTATTCCAAAATCCCGAGGGACCACGGCTAACATGGTGCGCAGTACTTACATAATTTGAGTTTGAAAGGGAGTGAACTGAACTAAAATAAATGAAAACGAATATAATCATCATTGTAGAGAGTGTAAACAAAGCCTTCATGTTGATATTTCCGCAGCATTATTTGAACTGACATCAAATTTCAATAATTAGGCTAGCTAGCATAAAAATAGTTACCTAAAATAAAAAGTCTGAACTCTCTGACTGACTGCATTACAAAATTCCACCCTGTGTAGGTATAGGTATAGCCAGCAAGAATCTAGATGAAAAGATGATTTTTCCTGTAATGGGGATTTCGGAACTTTTTTAGTGTCAAAATCCCCGTCAGTCTTTGCTTGAAGCTCCAAAAGGGATTTTGACACTAAAGTTCCCAAAATTCCCTTTAAGGGGGATTTACAAAGGGGATTTGGACACCAACCCGTTTATTATTCATCACCCAGACTGAAATTTTGGAGTAGGCTGCCTTTTATAGAAAGCTACTCACTAAGGCAGTATTTGAAATTCAACCCCATAAAGGGTAATTATATGGGTAAGTATCAAAAATCGTAAGGGAACTTTTTAACGGGCGGTGACTGATATATACTTAGGTACCCGATGAATTTAAATAAAAATGAACGGATTACGTATTGTGTTTTTTGTCTTATAAAACAACCTCTTTATGGTAGTCGCACAGTCCAGCTGAGCCAAACGCGCCAATCTGTCAATTCAATAGAGAAAATGCTGCTGACGTCAGAAGCGAGCCTCATTTTCTGACGTCATCAGCATTTTTTGTGTAGGAAAATGACTGCGGCGCGTACGGCGCGGACAAGTGTGCGATCAGGTTAAAAAGGTAATTTTAACTTCATAAAAATTTGAGAAATCAAGTAACTTATCCATGTAACCATCATCTCGACATGTACAAAATCGCGGGCAACTGCTAGTTTTACATTAATGAATCTGCAATTTAAATAATTTGAGCCTTATCGCAATGTTTTTTGAGAGATTTTATCAATTCCTTCAAAATAGTCAAATGAATAGATCCAAAAAATATAACATTATGCTCATTTCATCTACGATTACATCATCCACACTATTATTATAATGTGAATGTAACTCTGTTTGTTTGTTATCTTTCACGTCCGAACCGCTAAACAGATTAGGCTGAAAATTGTCATGGATAAAGGGTTGTATCCCAGGGAAGGACAAAGGCTACTTTTTATCCCGAAAAATCCGGAGGGACCGCGGGTGACACCGCGGGAGCACAGCTAGTTTTAAATAACATTTATATCACTACATTCTACTCTAAGACCCCTCGCAGACTACAGACTTTCCATCGGCCGATAGTTGAGACGGAATATACTTCGGCTCGTAATGAGTATATGGAGAAGTATAGCCCGTCTCAACTATCGGCCGATAGAGATGTAGACTGCGAGAGGTCTAATTTACATTAATCGATTCATTAGAGCCAAACAAACATACCAAAAAGACCAACAAGCGGATTTATAGAAACATTGAATTCGCTCTGGGCATGATACGTTTTAGCTTGTACACCAAAATTAAGAAAGTATATTCCAAGATATTTATTAAGTACATACATAATTATTTACTTACATTTTACAATAGACGTATATTTGTATGAAGAAGTCAGGTGCCGCGCCGTTTTAGACCCCTCGCAGACTACAGACTTTCCATCAGCCGATAGTTGAGACTGAATATACTTCGGCTCGTAATGAGTATGGAGAAGTATAGCCCGTCTCAACTATCGGCCGATAGAAAGTCTGCAGTCTGCGAGGAGGCTTAAGGTGACGGTGCCGTACCCGTAGTGGTGGGGCCAGGCTCTTAATTTTGCACTGAAAACTTCTATATGAAACCCACCACAACACGCACAAAAATTGTACAAACTTTCACTCGTACGTTGTACTTGTACAGAGTCCTTAGTATGAGTGTCACCACGTTCGACTTCACCGTTACGTACCGAAGCCGTAAACGTGGATTTGTACTAGTATTAATTAGTAATGAGCTAGTACCAAAAGATGGCGCTGCAATTTTCCCATACAAATCTGCGTTTACGGCGTCGATACTGAACGCGTAAAAAACTAATACTAAGCACCCAGTTTCTGATTATACCTAACGATTGTAGTACCTATTGTTTGAACTTAAGCACAGTTTTAGACATAAAATGTATGCAACTATATCTAATCGCTATTAATACAGGTGGGATGCATAAGAAACAAAACAAAAATGACGATTCGTTTTATTTATTGTAAAATTACACCTTTATTAAAAGTTATTTCCAGTGGGATAAGGTCAGAATGATGATGACATTTATGCAGAACAAACCAACATGGTAATGGTTGCTGGGAGCCGTTGGGTGCAGGCTGCACATGATCAATCGTTGTGGAAATCGATGGGGGAGGTCTATGTTCAGCAGTGGATGCTATAGCAGAGATGACGATGATGATGATGAAACAAACATGATCACGACTGTATTCCCGAGGCGCTGAAGACAATCTCAGATATTTGATGTATTCCAGATCCTTTGAAGATAAGCGTGGTAGTCAGATGCATGTCTGTATTTGACTTTTAAAGATGCTTTAATCTTTATTTGATTTGCTTTTTGGGTATAACTCCACAACAGCTACTGTGCATATGAAATTGCATAGCTCTGAATAGAATGTTGAATGAAAAGTCCAATTACCATACAGGAAGCTACCACCGTAGTATTTTCTAAATGTGTTTTCAATGTTTACCTCTACATTGTAGCGTCCCTGAAATTAACAAATTATTTATCACGGCTGTATATTGCTTGTACACGAGGGCAGAATAGTGAGGGCAGCACCAGGAAGCAGCAAACATCAAGGTGCCTGATATAGCATGCTGTTTGCTGCTACCCTATTGGTGCTGCCCTCACTATTCTGCCCTCGTGTACTGTACAAGTAAGTAGCAAAGTTGAATTTCAGTCAGAGGTATATATAAAACTGTGTACAGACTACGTTTTTTTTTTTTTTTTTTAATTTATTTATCAAATACAAGAAATATTACAACAAAATACGTTTTATAATAGCACTGTAAACCACTAGAGATTTGTCTTAATGCTATTGAGTCATTTTATATAGGTATATTACACATTATAGTATGATGGTAGTTAGGTATGTATGTATCTCCTCACTGATACAACTCGTTAGTTAAAAAGTATTTTTTTAACTTATTTTTAACATTTGTTTCTGTCAAACTGTCCCGAAAATCGAGTGGCAAACTGTTTATAATACGCGGAATCATAAATGATGTTGTTCGCTCACCGTATGCATTGTTCGCCCGCTTCATGCATAACAGGTTCTTAGAAACGGCTCGAGTGCATACAGGGTGTGCCACGGGTTGTTTCAAAGACTCGTTGAAATATTGTTCTTTTAATAAAACAAAATTGACTTGTTTATGTACCGGTAGAACATTGCAGTGTTTAAAAAGTTCAATCTCATTATCGTAAGATGCATTTTTAGAATTTGTCGAAACAATAGATTTAAGTATTCTAACCTGTAACCTGTAAATAGTGTCCAAGTATGTTTTGTAGGTACGTCCGTAACTACTGAGGCCATACTGGATGTATGATTCAGCTAATGCATTGTAAATCATAAGTTTAACTTTAAAGGGAATGCGATTTTTCAAGATAGTTATATTAGCCAAGAATTGTCTCAATTTATTACAGACTCCTTCTATATGAAAGCTCCAATTAAACTTTTCATCTATAATTAAACCTAGATAAGTTTGCCTATCTACTGTTTGAATAGTTGGACAGCTACAACCAGTCACATTACTAGCATGCAAACAGTCATGCGTGTGGGCTACTAAACTTTGTAACGGTAAGTGTTTTACATACGGAGATTTCACTACAAGCAGCTTCGTTTTATTGGAATTAAGTACAAGCCCGGCATCATGACACCACCTCATAAGAGCATTGAAGTCTGATTGCAAAAGTTCCAGAGCACGTTGTGGGTTTTTGTGAGCTATAACTGGAACGTCAATGAAAGGCGGGAGTGAGCAATGGACTGTTTATTGCTAGCAACTTAGGTCTACCCACAACCTACAGATAATAGATATATCCTGATCGTTACATCTCTCCCCGACAAGCCCGGAGTTTACATACATAAAACTATCATCCATAATTACTACTTAATCTAAATATTTGAGAAGTGCCTGTTCTGCACGTTTGATAGCACGTAATGCGCGGGCGGACGCGTCAGGCGGTAAGGCGGTCACGGGTGAGGGAGCCGGCGAGGCGACAGCGGGCGCTCGCTGTCGAGTGGGCGGTGACGCCGCCGCCGGCGCTCCCGAAACCCGATCCGATCTAGTAAGCGGCGACACGGCCGAGACGTCTTCACCGCTGAACGCGTCCTCAAACGCATCTTCGTGTTCGGCCCCTTTATCGACCTCAGGTTCATCGTGACCCTCCATGTCGGCGTCGACCGCTACGCTCGTTCGCGATAGTGAATAACGACCTTTACTTTGAGCCGGGATCATCTGGTCGGCATGCCGGCGCCATTCTACCCCGTCGCCGGTATTGACTTTGTACGAGACCGGTCCCGTTCTCTTGACGACCGTGGCTTCGGCCCACTTGCCTCCCCTCGCGGTGTAGTCGCGAGCTAGGACCGCGTCTCCCACTTGGAAGTCCCTATCGGCGCGGGGAGAGGCGCGCGCCACCTGCCGCTCCTGCTGGGCGCGGACGGCGGCCGCGCGGTCGGGCCGCAGCGCGTCTAGCCGCCCGCGCAGCCGCCGCCCCTGCAGCGCCACCGCCGGCGACACTCCCGTGGTCGCATGCTCACAGTTGCGGTATTGAAAAAGGAATTTGCTCAAAGCAGCGTTCACGTCGAGACCTTCATAGATGGCCCTCTTTATCGCCTTTTTTACTGTCTTAACAGCGTTCTCTGCCGCTCCGTTCCCCTGAGGCCTATAAGGAGCCGACGTAGTATGTTTGATACAATTATTATCACAGTACACTTTAAATTCGTGCGATGAAAACGGTGGGCCGTTGTCGGTCACGAGCTGCGATGGCAAACCGAAACGAGAAAAAATACTTCGCAAAACTTGAATAGTGCTATCGGCCGTAGTGCTACGCATGGGCACCGCTTCTATCCACTTGGAGTGTGCGTCTACCATAATTAGGTAACGTTTGCCCGCACAGTCTCCGAAGTCCGCGTGCACGCGTTGCCACGGGTGCAGCGGGAACTCCCACGGGTGCAGCGTGGCGCGCGGCGGCGCGTCACGCACGCTGCAGCACGCGGCGCAAGCCTTACATACCTGCTCGATATCTCGGTCTAAATTCGCCCAGTAAATATACGAACGCGACAAACTTTTCATTTTATTTATACCTAAATGACCTTCGTGCACCTCTTCTAGAATTTTCTTTTGTAATTTGCCGGGAACTACTATTCTGTATTTATAAATAATGCAACCTTGATCGACCACAAAATCATATTTTCTATCAAAATAAGGTTTTTCCGCGTCGCAGCTCGGAACCGATGGCCACCCGAAGAGTACATAACCTTTTATCTTAGCCAATAATGAGTCGCGATCAGTTTCTTTTGCGATATCTTTACAATTGATAGGCAAACATTCCTCAACTAAATTTATGTAATCTATCGATTTCGCCGAGCAACCCTCCTGAGGTAACGGTAGTCGCGATAACGCGTCGGCCGGACCGTTGTCCACCGATCTAACAAACTCGATCGCGAAATCGTATGCGGCAAGTCGTGCCGCCCACCTTTGAAGTCGACTGGCCGCCGTTTGCGGGATCCCGCCTTTATCCCCAAAAATATAGGTCAGGGGTTGGTGATCGGTTCGCAATGTGAACCGCCTTCCGAAGAGATACTGATGGTGCTTAGTGACCCCAAACAAAATAGCTAGCGCCTCCTTGTCTAGCTGACTGTAGTTGCGTTCGGGCGCGCTGAGCGTGCGCGACACGCAGCTGACCGGCCGCTCGCCGCCGTCGGCGTAGCGGTGCGCAAGCACGGCGCCCAGCCCGTACGCACTACTGTCCACCGATAAAACTAACTCGCGACCCTCCTCGTAATGTGCTAATACTCGTTCACTCAGAAGAGATTGCTTTGCGTTTACAAAGGTTTGATCACACTTAGAATCCCATTTCCAACAGACTTCTTTTTTTAGGAGATTGTGTAAAGGTTGTAACAATGTACTTAAGTTAGGTATGAACCGCCCGTAGTAATTAAGCATTCCAAGAAAGCTTTTTAACTGAGTTACATTTTCTGGTTTCGGGGCGTTGGAAATGGCCTCTAATTTCGTAGGATCTGGTCGTAAACCATCTTTATTTATAATGAAACCGAGATACGCAACACTATCTTGCAAAAATCTACATTTACTTAGTTTTACCGTTAGGCCCATATCGCGCAACCGTTCGAGTACAGCTTTGAGATTTTTAT
Source organism: Epirrhoe alternata (assembly GCA_963565295.1). Classification (NCBI taxonomy): domain Eukaryota; kingdom Metazoa; phylum Arthropoda; class Insecta; order Lepidoptera; family Geometridae; genus Epirrhoe; species Epirrhoe alternata. The sequence goes on from OY751384.1 coordinate 1,064,968, forward strand.
TATGTTCAACAATATTCGGTCCTGTAACACAAATGTCATCCAAAAACACGACACACCCTGGCACTCCGCGCAGAGTTTCCTCCATCATTTTCTGGAATTTCTCCGGAATACACGATAAACCGTACGGGGTTCGACGATAGGCATACGTACCCATATGCGTTGTTATAGCTGTGTATGCCTGTGAGTCATCTGATAACAAGCATTGTTCGTACGCGTGCGTAAGGTCGATCTTGGAGAATTTTTCACCACCGCTTAGATTAGCAAACAACTCGTCGATGCGAGGCAACGGATAATAATCGCGTTTAAGTTTAGGATTAATTGTGATTTTATAGTCTCCACAAATACGTATGTCGCCGTTTTTCTTAACAACGGGAACAATAGGCGTCCCATAATCAGAGTAATCTACCCGATAAATAGTGCCATCCGTCTCAAGTCGGGCTAACTCGCGCTCAACGCGCGCGCGCAGCGCCAGGGGCATCGGTCGGGCTCGGACGTAAACCGGTTCCTTATCAGTCAGCTGTAGTCGAATAGGGCGTTTGCATGTACCTATTTTATCACAAAAAACTTCGGGAAATTCTTTACATAATTGGTCCACGAACCTATCATCCATGATTGCATTGAGGTTGATCTGTGTTATTTTTAAAGCACGCATCCACTCACGACCTAATAAGGGTCGTGCACCACCCTTTATGATGTAAAGCCGTAAGGACTTCACTTTCATTTCGTTTAAACCAACGTCGACCTCAATATAGCCCTGGGTGTCGATTCGTGAACCGGAATAACAGCGTAAAGTTAGATTATCTTTCAAAATGGTTTTATGTGAAAATAAACTTTTGTACGTCTCTTCGCTTATCGCTGATATACGACTACCGGTGTCCATTTCACATTCCACAACAATGTTATCTATGCACAGTTTTATGAAAAAAGGATTGTTACCTTTGGACGCCACTTCAATGTTGAACATACCGTCGTCGTCATCCGAGTCCTCCCACACGTAGTGTTGCCGACCGCCACTACCGCGCACTTCCTGCCTACACATCACTTTTAAATGCCCTTTTTGACCGCACTCATCACAAGTATAACTTTTAAACCTACACCTATCCGGTGTGTGCGCCTTGCCGCAGCGCCAACAGGCCCGCGCGCCCGAGCCGCCGGCTGCCGCCTCCCCGGCGCCGCCCGGCCCAGCGCCGCGGCCCCCTGCGCCGCCCGCGCCGCCGCCGCCGAAGGGCCGCGCCGCTCGCGCTCGCCCGCCGGCGCGGCCGCCCGCACCTCCCCCGCGCACCTGATGCAGGCCCTCGCCCGCCGCGGCGCACGGTGCAGTCCCGGGTGCCTCCACCGCTGTTTTTCCGCTCACCTCCGCATGTTTCTCCGCCGCCTCTAATGCCAGCGCTAGCTCGACCGCATCTTTGTATCCTATCTTTTTCTCAGCGAAGATCCTCGATCTCATTGTGTCGTTCATCAGACCCGACACGAATTGATCTCGCAAGTTCTCTTCGAGTGTCGAGCACGACTTGCATTTACCGAACTTGCACGTAGCGGCGAGATGTTTTAACGCCTGTAGGTATTCCGTGAGAGACTCGCCGGCGCGCTGACGACGCAGCCGGAACACGTGGCGTTCGGCGATCTCGGAACGTTGTGGTTCCAGGTGTTCAGTCACTAACTTCACTAGTTCGTCATACGTTTTATCTTCTGGAAAACTAGGTGAACACAAGTCGCACATCAACGAATAAGTTTCGTCTCCTACCACCGTTATAAGCATCGGTACTTTCAACGTGTCATCGATACCGTTTAACGTAATATACTGATTTACTCGACGTATATAGGCCGGCCACTGTTTAGCACTCAAATTGAAAGGTTCTATTTTGCCGATAGGCATTTTGCAAATTAAAATCCACGCGTTTATTCGCAAAAAACCGTCCTGTCGCCAATGGAACGTCAATGAAAGGCGGGAGTGAGCAATGGACTGTTTATTGCTAGCAACTTAGGTCTACCCACAACCTACAGATAATAGATATATCCTGATCGTTACAATAACGAGACAGGTATCATCTGCGAACTGGTAACAATTACTATTAGTAATACAGTTGCCCATATCATTGACATAAGACAAGAAGTGCAATGGACCGAGCACAGAACCTTGTGCCGTACCCTCAGTTACTAACTTAGACTCACTACAAATGTTGTCGACTTTAACAGAAAAAGTTCTATTGTTTAAATAATTCATACACCAGGACAACAATGGACCACGCACTCCACAATCATCGAGTCGGTCAAGAAGCTTACTATGAATAAGTGTGTCAAATGCACGCGAAAAATCAATAAAAAGAGCGAGTATCTGCTTTTTATCATTTAGATGTTTATTAACTTCATCTGTGAAATTAGACAACAGTATTGATGTATTCTTACCAGGTTGGAAGCCAAATTGGTTAGGACTGATCACATCATGTTTTTTATAGAAGGAGTGAATTTCATTACACACATATTTTTCCACCACTTTGTCTATTGAAGAGAGTAGTGTGATTGGTCTATAATTTAAGTAGTCATTTCTTTTCCCCTTCTTAAAAATGGGTCTGACACATCCTACTTTAAGGTCATCGGGATACACCCCCGTTTTTAAACTGCAGTTAATTAAATCGGCAATGGAACTTGAGATTTGTTCGCCAACCATTTTAATATCCGAGATTTTAATACTATCAGCTCCTGGTGCTTTGTTTGCGTTAAGTTTCATAATAATTTTATGCACACTTCTAGTTGAGGCCTTCCTGAAAAGGATGCTGGAATCTAAAGGTTTACGTGTACTATTCGGATCGATTAACTTAACATTACAATTTGGTATGATATTTTTTACTGCTTCGTCAAAACAGTCTGCAAACTTATCGGCGATATCTTTCCTGGTAATACCTTGGGCATCAAATGCCTTAAGTATAGCAGTATCAATCGACAATGTCATCCTGCCCAACATTTGATTTATAATTTGATATATTTTTTTAGTGTTTTTATAATTTTCGTTAATATATTTAATATAGTAATTATTACGTTTATTCTCTAAAATTTTATTGACCTTATTCCTGACTTTATTATATTCAAGTTTTAATTGCGCATCGTTCAGACTATTATGCCATTTTGCTAATAATTTATCTCTTTTGTTACATAATTTGGCGATATTATCATCTAACCAGGGTACTTTAAATCTTTTAGTGCACTTCCTTGTTAATTTATTACGTACCTACGTATACCTACGTATTTCAGGCTATGCGTTCATGCGTTCTAACTTGTAGCCTGCAGCTACGCGTAGGTATTTTTTGACATTTTACATCGACTGGATGCGTGAACGCGTTTCCTGAAATGCGTAGGTAGCCCGTACGCAGCTTAACATTTTTTACGTAAACAGGATTAAGTATGACTATTTAATATTTATTATTAGAATAAATAATTATTTTTAGTACGTACCTTCAAAATAGTGCAGTTATCAGTAGCATTCAGTAGAGTATTGAGAAATGGTCTAACAAAAGGGTGTTTGCATGGGTTATTTATTTGCAGTCTCAAAGTTGGTCTGGTTTTCGCCGAGGCCACAATCTTTGCCTAAAACGATAAGTATTGTAGTAATATAAGCGCAGAAAGGTCAATTTCAGAAACAAAAGCAAGCCTGAGGCCCATCGCTCACTGGTAAGTCGGGGCACGGGCGCGGCGGCGGCGTGGCACAGTCGAAGCTCTATGTAGAGTCGAGGCGCAGGCGGCTATGCTTCTCTTAAGTCTAAACGTAGCTAAGCACGAAACGGAATGACAAAATGTCGGTAGGCGGGATCGAGGCGGGTCCTCGATCCCGCCTCGACTCCACGCCACCTGCACCAGGTTTATTAGTAGACGCCATAAAATTATTGATGTAGTACCTTTGTTGGAATGAAATTTTCAGCAACATTCATGTCGTAATTTATTATATCGTTTCGTTTATTCACAGTGACGAAGACGCAGTCTTTGATCTTTGGACCCTTGCATGTTGTGATACTTTGTATGGCAATATCAAAAGGACCCTGCAAAGTAAAAATTAAAAAACGATGGGACAGTTTTTCTCCGGGAAAACATCAATTTAAACGCCATTTACACGATACCATTATAGCATACTATTCTTGCCTCTTGTTTTCTCAAACTTGACGGAGCAAGAGCTAAATTCTGTGGCAAGAGGCAAGAATGGTTTTGTGTAAATCGCGTTTAAATCTCCACGTAAATACTTAAGAGATGTGTCAGTAGGGTGTAACTTACATAGTCATTTGCAGAATAGCAAACTAAAGGTAGAAAGTAAAATACCAACAAACGCATCGCTTTAAGCATTATGCTCATACTGTGTAAAAATTGAAATAAATAAACATTTACGACAAAATACAGCAGTTATCTGTGATTAACAGATCTTTTTTTGATGTTGAGGAAATGTATCGAGATGAACCACAGGGTAAATATCTACTATCTAAAAATCTGATCTTGACAAAGCTACGTTCATACGTAGCTTTGTCAAGATCAGATTGAATGAATGAATGATTCATTGTGTCAATGTGCTCATATTATGCTCTCTATATTAACACGTTAAGCGCCATGCCGGTCAACGGTGACCGCACGGGTAATTCACCCCGGGGCCAGGTGAAAATCATCGATTTTGCCAAATTTAATCGATGGTTTTTTTAGGTTAACGAATAGATATGATTAAAAAAACACATGTTTTATTCAACACCGACCCGGTTTTATTGCAATAAACCGAGTTATAGTGCGCCGGACAGCAGTGACCGACGCGGCCTCCGCGGCCAGAAAATCGAAATTCCGTTCCAGGAGGCCATGCGGTCACCCCGCCGGTCACCTCTAGGTACCATTTGTGAGGTACCTATAAATTAAAAAAAAAGTTGATTATGTTTTTTTAAGTCTTATGCAATGTGTATTCCTGTTTCAATAAGCGGCTATGAAGATGTGCTCTAACAAAAATGGTAATTTACTAACTCATTTACTTAAAAACGTATTAAAAATATTTAAAGTTGAATTTTTCTAAGACTTTTAATGCAAAGTCAGAACCATATGGAATGGGTAGTCTAAAGGGCCACGCGGGTCCCCTTTCATATGAATTTGCATGATATCTAAGTCCGTCGGCCTCCTAGAGATGATCGAAAACAGCTCTGACGCGCGGGTCATTGTGACCGGCGCGGCCTGAACGGAAAGTTAAGTTGACGGACATCAGTGGGCGTCACGGCCCAAACGGAACTTCTTAGTTTTTCTCTTGGCGTTGAAAGTGTTAAATTTGCTTGCTCCAGAATGAAGCCACCGCTATGGCCCTATCTGAAGCCGCAACAAGGTCTTCCTGGGTGCAGCTGGTTGAGCACAAAGGGCAGGAAAGGAGATGTGATATATTTTGTATTGGGGCTCCGCACTCACACTGGATTTGGGAATGATCCCCTATACCCCATTCGGCTAAGTTACTTAAGCATCGACCAACCTGTTTCCAAGCTACGTATCAATTGTCATGTTGATCGCCGAGTGCTTTGTCGACCCAAATATTTAATCGTTACCCATTTTCCAATAGATGTATCTTTTTAAGATATTACTGATGTACCTACACAAATGCGTAGTGGTACTATGTAGAGCACGAAAGGAGCCATAATGAGGTGCACTTGAAATCCTTTCACTGCATGTTTCGAAAGTGCTAAACACTATAAGACGAAGAAGACTGTATGTGCAATACCATCTTACCCCACGTTCACACCAAAACACAAGTTGTATACCTCGAAACTTCAAAACACCTTAGATACCTGTTGTATACAAGCAAACATTATTGTCACGTTTTCTGCACGATTAGTATTGACTATTGCCACAAAATTTTACGTAGGTAATTACCACAGACATCAGAAATTAAATCCGTGGTAATTAGGTACTTGCTCTAAAATACCACTGTTTTGTAGTTTCAGTGTAAATGAGGGGCACCGCAGTCAGAGTTTTCTATCGATCATTTAGAAGTGTCTTGCTAACTACATGTTTATGCATAATAATATTTTAAATACGATGTAATACATTGTTGTTGAATAAATGAATTGAATTGAATATGCCAGCCTTGCCCTATCCACCCAACGGATATTTATAATGACTGCCGTTTATGTTATTAAATATTTTAATAATCTTGCTTACAATAAAGTTTTGATTGCATTTTTTGAACATTTAACGAACTGCTGCCCAAACATTCAAAAATAATGGTAATTATACTGGTTGTCCCAGAATGACTGTCAAAAGGAAGTCCAGCTACCCCAATCACCCCCATGTAAGTGCAGCGATTTTTAGTTGTTTAGAAGTCAAAAAAACATTGATTATCTTCAAAACCACAAAAAAATTACTGTTCATACATGGGGGTGATTCGTAGCCTACATCACTGGATTTTCTCTTGACAGTCATTCCTGGGACACCCTCTAGGTAGGTATTGTGAAAAATGATGTTATTTGTGAATTTTCACAACGTTTACAAATCAATTAAGTAAACCATAGAGTAGAAGTAATGGAACTTTTTGAATTAACATGCTAAAAAACTCTCTTCTACTCTCATCCTTTGACAAGCCTTGACTTTGAAAAATGTAAGCACGCTTTGCAGACTTGTTTCGGTAGTATTTCACGTGTATTTAGTACATAAGGTGGTATCTCTCGTTTCTAATAACCACGACACATTGTACCCAAGAGTGTAAGTAGGATTATGTTTATGAATGTTGGATGTTTTTATTCATATAGTTATTTATTGCTACTTTTAAAGATACGTTGATATCTCTTTGATTGCAATTCAATATCAGTGATTCTACACCCTTTGCATCACTTGTAGATTGCCAATGATTATAATCACAAGGGAACAGCCTAAGCTCAAATGGTGAAAGAATACATCGACATAGTCCTGAAGCTCTGCAGCCTTTCACTGATCATCGCTGCAGCAGGGATGTGGGCAGGCGCTGTGGTGGACACCCGGCCGAAGTTCAAAGATGAACAGGTGAATCCTTATATAACTTTAGTAGGAACACCACAGTTGCTCATTGGGGTAAAAAACAACGTATTTCGTAAAAAAAAGTAAGTAATTACTTAGTTTAAGTTGTATGTATATGAGTCATATTATAGTTACCATAACACAAGCTCTTCTTATTTTGGCACCAGATGATGTGTGAAATATCCAACAGAATTAATATACTTATCTAATTATCGTGAGGAAACTAGCTAATAAGCACTCGTATTCTAACAGACGGCGATGGGCATTATTGGGCATGCAATCTAACTCGAATGAAATGTTTTCGCCTTTGAATAGGGATAGTCTAGCTGTAAATTTTCCAAATATTTTAATCTCCTAAGAATGTAATGAGAGTGAATGAGGCGAAAGTTGTGTGTCAGGATCGTAGCGAGTGGAGATCCGAGGTCTCTGCCCACCCCTTTGGGAAAGAGGCGTGATTTTATGTATGTATGTTTAATCCCTTTGAGATAATGTTTACCGTGCCTTGATATTTTTAGATACAGCCGTGATCTTGTGTGATTTATCATCAAATGTTTTCAGACTTGGATCGGAGGGACAATATGGAGCCAGTTGATTATCCCCATAATTTTACTGCTATCAAAAATAGTGGATGAAAGATTGGACCCATTTATTCACGGGTACTTCTTGGTGACGGGATGTGGAATTTGCATGATAACTGGTATTATTTTGGTGAGTTGACCAAACAATTTTGTAGGGTGGAAATGCATGCATTTCCACCATTGGAGCCTCCAAAATTGTTCCACCTTTGAATTGTGGTAAACCCAATCCAAAGGTGGTGGTGGATTAGTGAAAGACTGAGAGCTTGACGGTATTGACGTTGTCGTTCCTGTTGATAAGGCCGAGAGGTTTAGGTGCTGGGCAAAAGTGGGCAATTATTCTCTGTCACAATGAAAAGAGACCACAAATCAAGGTTATATTTAACAGGTTCTCCAAGAGCTTAAATCGATGAACAAACCATTCAGGAGCTTGACTCAGCTGAACCCCAACATCGGAAACTACGATAAAATGTATCTCGGGATTGGAATACTGAGTTTAGTTGCTGGAACTTTTATATTTGCACAGTTTTTACTCTTATTGTTATTAAAATAAAATAAAAATAATCATTTTAGACCCAGTTGATCCATAGAATAATTAATACACATTTAAATTTTAGATAAATAACAATCAAGATAGAATAAAATAAAATAAAATTTAAAAATTCAACAAATATATGGCCGGCCTCGACAGATCATTGAGCCACTAGCGATGATACCGATTTTAGCATCATCATCCAGTGGTCCATGATGCTGGAGCTGATGTCCTGCGCCACGGCGGCCGGAAGGCTGTTGGAACCGCGGCGCATGCGGCTCACCTGGGATGCGACCCACTTGCGCATGATTGCGTGGAATCCATCCACGTGTGCGTCTGTGAACATCCCTGATGCGCTGCAGTAACGCAGCAGCCCCAACAATATCCTGAAGCCGTTATTATACTTTACGCGTAAGGCGTTGTAGGAGCCACCATTATTACACCTTACCGACAACGCCCTACGCTCCCTTTCAACATCAACATTGTCTGACATCCTCAGTGACCCAGTGACCTAGGTATTTGAATTGACCCATCTAAGAGGAGTACCGTAAGGCAAGACCGGAGACATTGAGTAGCTCTTTGTACCGGCTTTGAAGAGAAGCAATTCACTCTTCTTTACATTATACCTGAGTCCATGGGCCGCTGCGTATGTCTCACAAACCTTAATTAGCTGTCTCAGGGCACTGATTGATGGGCTCAGCAGATCCATATCATCTGCGTAGCTGATATTAATGATTCTCATGTTCTTTGAGCTTTGTCTTTCCGTCCTTTGTTCCGGTATCATCAGGATAATTTTAGTCCTTCCATTCGTTTTTTGGGTACGATCTCCCGAGTTGACAATAGATATCTTGGCTTATATTTTTCTGGGGAATAATTAAGTTATATTTATTCTATACGATAATTTCGTATTGTGTGTAATGAATTTAAGGTTACGTTTCACTGTCTATCAAAAGCCTTTGAATAACATTGTGGCGATTATCTCATGTACACAAAGCGTAATTCTTAGATATGTAAACATGCTGCCCTATACAATTACTGTTTGTTCAATAGTCACAGCTATTCTGAGCTAAGTCCTGTTGTACATCGATATGATTTAAATCATAAGCGAATTCAGCTTGAGGTCTTGCTAGAAAAAAAATCTTAAGCTACATCTTCATACTGACAGAAGAGTAATGATGAAGGAAGAGTGCCTTGAAATCTCTTGGGCTCTTGGGCTATTTTAGACTTTCTATCTGATAAGGTAGAGGTCAGTTTGGGCTACTTTTGTCGCTAACCGTACATCATAATATATACCTACCTATGTCCAATAGTGAATCGTAGCTAACTATTAATAAGCCACCTACACTGAGTGTTTGCATAGACTTTTCTTTTAGCGTACAATTGCGTCAGAACCCCTTAAGTTCGCTTAAATTCTGAAGACTTCATTAGGAACCTCAGATACCAAAAAAAAATCAATCTAAAAAAACAGAATCTATATTGTACTGGTGTGTCCCTTGTGTCTTAATAGCTGCATACAGGAAGACCACAACGCAACCAGAAATAGCGCAGTTACACAGAATAGAGGGTACCTATTGTTCGATAATGAGTTTTGATTTAAATTCGGCCGTCACTGACTCAATCGAACTTACTTACCTACTCACTGCTTTGTAGTCGATTCTAATGCTATTTTTATAGTGTACACTGGCCGAGATGCATTAATATTTTCAGTAGGCTATATAATGAAACAATTGTCTTATTCTAAACATTCTAATATCTATGTCACGCGCAGACGACAATTTGACATTCGAAGTATCAAACTTATAGGCGCAAGATGCCGCTTGGATTGTAAGTAAATTTTTTTATTCTTTTAAATTGATAGATAGATAGATTTTATATTATATTTATTTCTCAAAAGTTAACAATCTTTAGTTAGTAGGTAGTAGTGTTTCTAAGCCTATATAATGTTTGTCTAAACACTACGTTCTCGTTTACAGTAACAAAATTATTATGTAGGTACAAATTTTGAGTTTGATTACTTACAAAGACATCGAACACAATAATGTAGGTAGTTATTTATACCGTAATTATGAGCGGACGCGTACCGCTGTGAGTGTTTGAGAAAAATAGCTGCACGCACACATACAAAATTTCTTGCGATAAGGCATGGTATTGTGCGACAGTTGCAAAAAGCAACAGACGTGTATATTTCACTACACCTGTGCGCGTGCGCTTACTAAAAACTATGTATAGGATGCTCCCTTTTTTACAATGGCTGAATGAAATTTTTAACGATTAATATTAATTTCTGAAATGTTTTTTTAGTATTATCTTAATGTTGTGATGTGTGATATCACCGGCATCCAAAGCTGGAAGATTTTTTCCCAACTTGTATACTACAACTTTTATAATATCCAGGTAGTTCTGATAGTTTCAGGAACTCAAAGCTTGCTTTGAAAAATACTTTCAACATTTTTTGTATTTCAGTATTCTTATCACCGGTCTCCTGGCTTTCGGCGCGTACTGGACCACCAAATACCTGATGACCATGCCAGCGAGTACCACGCATAGCGTCATGAGCACCACACCTGAGTTCGATCGTCATCATCCAAAATTGCTCAGCATGTGACCGATGTAGCAGTGGAGGAGAAAAAAGCATGGAATTAGGATTTTATTCAAAGTAAGACATGGCGATGGAATTGCAACTCAAAATATGGATATCTACGACAATTTTCTTTTCTCGATTTAGTTAGAGTTGTGCAAAGGATCTTGAACTTAAAAAAGAGAATGACTAATTGGTTATTGTTGAAGATTATTGTAGATCCCTGTAATTTTTAATTTGTCACTTTTGATAGATATTGAACAAATTTTGTTTAAATCAATACATGTAGCATATACAGGGTTATTCGTAAAACACCGGTAACATCTCAGGACTATGTTACTAACATCATAATCAACAACTTTTGATATATGACTTAAAAATTCATCATTATTTAGGTTCATTACCTCTGTAGCGCAGTGGGCGAAGGCCCGCCTGCGACGCAAAAGGTTGCGGGTTCGATCCCCGCGGCGGGACCAATGTTTGTATGATCTACAAATATTTGTCTCGGGTCTGGGTGTTTCTATGTATAATATGTATGTATTTACAAACAAAAAGTATATAAGTAATATATCAGTCATCTTAGTACCCATAACACAAGCTCTGCTTACTTTGGGGCTAGATGATGCTGTGTGAATAGTCCAGCATTATTTATTTATTTATTTATTTATTTTATTAGATTTACATACAAAAACAAAAATATTTAAATTGCACGCTCTAAATGTTACGAAGTCTATGCGAAGAAAACATAAAGCGATAAAAGCCAGAAGAACGGGATTAGGGCGGCGGGGGCCGAAATATGATAGGACAATATGTTAGGTAGGACAACGAAATCTTGAAGGTATGTTTTTGGTAAATGTACGAGTATTATGTTTTGTAAAAAGTCATAGAACAACAGTTGTTGTTTATGATACAGTCCTGAGAGGTTACCGGTGTTTTACAAATAACCCTGTATAATGTTAGAAATGTAAAACCATCCAAAAATACGCCACATGTTTATTTTGCGTTCACGTTATAGTATAGTCAATGTTGTATAATTTTGTATGGGACCTGGTAGCACTTTTTAAGTAAAAAATAGTTCATTGCAAGAACTAATACACATTTAATTAAGCACTAGTTAATTTAGAATGCAAAAATAAAGTTAATGACGAAGAAAATATACATTTTATATTTAAGGGGTTTATATTTTATTTCTAAAGTTTAAACAACAATTAGTTTTTTAGCTTAAGTTTAGAATTAAATTAAAACTTACATATAATCTTGTGATTTTTATTTGATACCAACTGTACCTACTATAGGAAGATATCTTGGTTCAGGCGCGGTCCGAGGGGGGGGGATCACAGGGGACATGTCCCCCCCCCTCCCAAATTGTACACGTCCACGGAGACCTATGTCCAGCAGTGGACTACTAGGCTGATGATGATGATGATGAATATTAAAATCTTGTGTATAGTGCAAGAACCGATAACCGCTGGGGTAAACGAGTTCTTGAGTGGAGACCGTGTCTCGGCAAACGTAGTGTAGGACGCCCTCTGGCCAGGTGGAGTGACGGTCTGCGAAAGGCTGCAGGCAGAAGCTGGAGGCGTCGAGCTGAGGACAGGGCGCAATGGCGCTCATTAGGGGAGGCCTATGTCCAGTAGTGGACTGCTATAGGCTGATGATGATGATTATGATGATGTATTGTGCAATAAAGTCTAATATTAGTGTAGTGACCCCCCCAAATTTCAGGCTGCGACCGCGCCTGTCTTGGTTGTGGAGCATCAGAGAGTAGGGTCGGTTTTGGATGGTCTAGAACACAATTTGACTAAGGACACTCAGCAACGACAACGTTTGACATTTCACAAAACTCAATATTTCCAAAATCTGTGTCATGACCAGAGAAATGGGATACTAATACAACATCATTGGACATAACCAATAGTTTGACAAATATTTGACGAATAAGTCAGCCTATGTTAATTTCCCAGGAAATGTTTATATTTTTTTAGAAATCGAAAACAAATGGCGTTTTATGAAATCAGACTGATATTCGACTTTCGTTGCCAACTGTATATCTAATATTTGCCAAAGTCAAAGTCAAAGTCAAAAAGCATTTATTCAGTAGGACCGCTGGGATCACTTTGAAACGTCTTAAAACTAGGTGATTTACTCCTGTTCCTTCGCGACCAATACCGTGAAGAATCAGGGCAACAAACACGGTTTGGGGCCTAGCTTTCTTTTAGGTGATCCATCTTAAATCTAAACTTATGATAACTTAGGTGCCTTGAGCTTAAAGTGACATACATAATTGGTCGAGCCGAGCACTCAAGTCTCCTCATAATATCCTAAAGATAATAAAGAGTGGCAAACAGTGCAAGTAAATGAGTTTATATATTAAGTTAGATTAAGGTATTTATGTTATGTTATAATTTGGGCATTGTACTTGACTAATATTGCCTGAAATAAATTTGATTTTTTGAATGAATAAGTAGTGTTCTTCTTTCTGCCCTAATCCCACTAAGTGGGGTCGGCACAACATGTTTCTTTCTTCCATTACCCTCGATCACTCGTCATATCAGAACTCACTCCTTTCACAAACATAATTATCCGCATTATAGAATAAATAGTAAAAAAAAACTTTGCGCTTACTTATAGAATTAATAAATTTAAGTCGTTTTAAGAATTCTACCGCTTAACGATGATGATAATATTTTTATTAAGTAAACATAAACAGGATTCCCGCATTCAATACAAACAAACAATATTTCTGTACTGATTTTGTTGATATGAATTTATTCTCCAATACCTTTCCGTAGTGGTTTCAGTTCAGTCGTTAATTCTAATATTATAATTTTGTGCATTAATAAAAAAATAATTTATAATGGTTGCTGGATCGTAAGTATTATGATTATTATTAAACCAATTGTAGGTAGTCAAATCAAAAAGTACACTGGAGAGCATTGAATTCGGGTCTCCGGTAAAGAAACCTATAAATCTCGGAAACTAAGAATGCTAGCTTAATGAAATAAATTGTGTTTAATAGACAAATTAATACTACTTAAATTAAGGTATTCAAACTCCTTACTTATTGTAAAATTGTGTCATAAAAAAATCAAATTTGAAAAAGGGAGACTTTCGATGATAGAGCTAAGAAATTACTGCATTTGATTGTGCTTTTTTTCTAATCTCTCACATGAGTGGACACACTTTCTTTTTCGGGTTCCCGGTGACCGGAATTGATTGCTCTCCAGTGTATTTAATCAGTATAACCCCTGGGATTACCTTGTCTAAAACGAAGTTACTCCTATTACGTGACCAATACCGTCAAAATAGGACAAGAAACACGGTTCGGGGCTTTTTATTTTGATTGATCCGTCTTAGGTGTGGCAAAATTTTACAACATTCAGGGCAACTACTTTTTCTTTTGTAGTTTGAAGGTTTTGTTCTTAAACTACTTATAGGTTTATTTTAAAGAAAAAAACAACTGCATTTTTTTATTTTTGAAAAAATGTACAGTCAGCTTAGAAAATGACATTAAAAAAAACAAGGTCAATCGACGCTAATTCCCACTAGAAACAGTATTCCCTAAGTAACTTAGCAAATCAAATCGTAAGTTTTTGAAAAAAATAAAGTTGATTGTTGTAAAATTTTACCACACCCTGTATATTGTGGGAAGGGGAAAATGTCAGTAAGTTGAGTATGATAAACAAATTTGAAAAAAGTAATTACTTACTTACCACTATTTTTTCCAGGTTAATACTTACTGGAGCTATAGCCCTCACTGTGTACCTCGGTGGACATTATTTTTTGAAACAGAACAACGAAGTGCCCATCATTAGCTTGACCGGACTAGGTGAATTTATGAATTTTATTTTATTCTGTAGTACATAACCGACGAGCATGTATGAAGAATGTAATGAGAGTGAATGAGGCGAAAGTTGTGTGTCAGGATCGTAGCGAGTGGAGATCCGTGGTCTCTGCCTACCCCTTTGGGAAAGAGGCGTGACTTTATGTATGTATGTATGTATAGTAGATCTACACTAATATTATAAAGAGGAAATAGTTTTATGTTTGTTTTTTTGAATTGAATAGGCTCCCAAACTACTGGACCGATTTGAAAAATTCTTTCTCCATTAGAATCCTACATTATCCCTGATGAACATAGGTTATATTTATCCCGGGAAAGTGATTTTTTCCTGAGTTACCGCAGGTAACACCGCGGCGGACAGATAGTTTGTAATAATTATCTATTGCCCTAAAAATATACTGGAAGGTATCAGGGAAAGTAACAATACTCTGTAAGGTACAGTCACGTTCAATAAGATGTATACACTCCATAATGTTTCAACCCATGTTCTGGTTTCGCCACTAGTTCAATGTGTAATCAATTTCCGCTTTTTGTTTTTAACCTTCATCTATTAGTTTTAGTGTGATATTAATTTTAAAAGTATGGAGTGTATACATCTTATTGTCCGTGACTGTACAATCAGCAACAAAAATAAAGGATGTGAAAGTTGTAGAAGATTTTTGGGAGTGAAAACTTTTTTAGGCGCGTTGGGCGTTTTGCGTGAGCTCTAGCAGCATTTACTAACCATCATTATGAGATAGCTGTGAAAAGTCAAGCCATAATACTTGAGTTTTCAGGTACCCAGAAACTCTAAAGCGAAGGGTTTCAGTTTCACCTGAAAACACACCTGAAAGTATTATGGTTTGCCTATAACATACATTTTTACATGTTCTTGTATTAAGTAGCATGTAACTTATTTGAAACCTACAAATTGAGATAGGCAATGCTCGTACTCGCTAGATGTGATCGACAGGTGGCGCCACATGGAGTTTACTTGAACTAAAATGCTCGATGAACTAGGTAAGGGGAGTCAATACAGCACCTATCTCAATCCGTAGGTTTCAATAAGTTAGGTACATAATTTGTAAATTTTATTTCAGGAAAAATTCTATTATTAAAACTGTTGTTTTGGAATGGAAATTCAGATAGCAGTAACTGAAGATTGTTATGATATATATATATATGCCAGGGTATAATTGAAATAAAGCAGTTAGTATACTATTAAGTTGTTTTTATTTAACCTATTTAAAAATATAAAACCTCGTCCTCACTGTCAAATTCATCTTGATTGCTTTTCGTCGTGCCACGTTGCCAAACTTTCAAGGGGACTTCATTTGACCAATAAATTCAAGTTTAATCTATTTGTGTCTAAACACACTATGCTGAACTTACGCGACCGAATTTCAGCATGATTACGCCTTCTATTTGAATTATCTACTGACGACACAATATTATGCCGAAATTACGTTACAGCCGAACTTCGGTCGAGCGTAAGTTCAGCGGCAATTCGGCGGCGTGTCTAAACACACTACGCCGAACTTACGCGACCGAAGTTTCGCTGCTGATTTACGTTTCGACGTAAAATTAGTGAAATAATTCACTAATGCCGCGTAAGTTCGGTGTGTCATATCAGCGGAATAAGTCGGACGTAAAAAGCTGCGGAACTTTGGTCGCGTAAGTTCGGCATAGTGTGTTTAGATACTTTGTCAATTTGAAAAGCGTTTGAGCTAGCCGTTAGTGTCTAACTACACCCACCCGAATTGAATATTATATCAATCTGTAGACAATTGTCATGCAATCAATGGACATCAACATCATCAATGCCATGAGGTAATTTCCCGCACAATACGGATGTGCAAAATAAAACAAAACAAAATCAAACAAGGCTTTGTTTTCGTTTGATCTTGTGAACAGCATTTTTTTAGTCGGTTGTGATTCGTCAACCATCCAAGACATAAATCTGAAATTCTAGCTTATGGTGCTAAAAATAGAATTGAAACTTTTCTAGCTTCTACTGTTGTGTGTCATGTCTGCCGGGATGTAAGTAATTTTTTGTGTTTATTCCTTTGCTTCTGTAAATGAACTTTTTAACATGTTTTTTATGTTTGTGAACTCAACTCACCCAACAATTAAAACAAAACTCCTGAAGTTCTTAGATGCAATCATATAAAAGTAGAGGTTGAGGTATAAGAAGTGCAAGACTGATTTCCTATACCACAAAAAAATAACAAGATATCAATTGTAGATTAGTTTGGGGCTAGATAATGCTGTGTGAATGTCCAGCATTATTATTATTATTTATAAAATATCCAGGCAAATTCTCACAGTTTCACATTTTCAGCCTCTTAATTCTGGGAGCACTGGCTTTTTCAGTATTCTGGACGTCAAAGTTTGTGAGAGAATTGTACCCGAACTCCGACACTGATTCTAAAAGTACTACTGCACATCCGCACCATGCCAAACAATACACGACGTACCCAGACTCATTTTCCGAAGGATTTCTAGAATATCATGAAGGATGAAGGTTCCTCAATAAAAAGTTAGTCTATGTTTGTAAAGGAGGCACGCTTAGTACACAAATGCACGCTTAATCTGTTTATCACGAACGTGAATTTCGTAAATTATTTACAATGAAATCCTGCTCAAACCGTGCTGGGGCCGTTTTCGCGTTCCCTAAAATTGGCCCTTGAAGTCAGAAATCGTGGTGGGAAGCATCCGAATATTCATCAAACGAACGAAAGAAGGAACGTGAATACGGCCCCTGATTTTAATTATACTAAACTGTTCATTACATAATTGTTCTTATTTAATGATTAAAATTATTCCAGACGTCGCGATCTTGTGTAATTGATAAATTTATGGTCGATTGGGGAGAACGTGGGGAGGCCTTTGCCCAGCAGTGGGACAGTAGCGGCTCATAATAATAATATAATTAAAATTATTAAGAATCAGTTTTTTTCAGCTTGAGAATAACATAAGCTTTTTCTTTTCAGGGTAATTTTGACTGGAGTCTTATTCTTCAGCTTTTATTTAGTGACGAAAGATATTAGAAAAAAGTATATTGGATTTTTATCGGACGACGAAAGCAATGCTGGCTTTGACAATCTCGTGTACGGGAGTTGGCCAAATGAAAGTACAATAAATAATACGATTTGATTGTGGAAAAAAAATTTTTTTTTAAAGCGTTGCGTCGATTTGTAACCATAGCTTTAGTCTGGATGCTGCTTGAAAACTGAAATTTCCAGGATATTAAACATTTATATTTCTAACCGAGAAGTAAGCCAAATTCCAAAATAGTAATAGCTCAAATATAAGACTTAGGATGTGATTATAATTCAAACATCATCTTCTACCAACAGTGATGTAAATACACCTTAAATGTTCGTCTAAAAATCTCATATTCGTCTTGTAATCTAAGATGTAAATAAAAACAATAAATTAAATGTGATGTCAGTTTTAATTTTACAGAATTTATGTAAGTACAGCCAAGGCAATTAAAATAACTTAGATAAAAATTCAACATTATAAAAATTGTAAAGTCAACAATGATAATAAATACAAAATTTTAAGTACCTACATTACAAACTAAAAATTACTGTGATGCATGTTTTGATGAGGCAAAAAGTAATTAACTAAAAAACAGGGTAAAGGAAAACAAATAGGCCAATATTAGAAACGAATTCCCGGAATGAAAATAAAACAAAAGATCGCAGCATTTATGAATTGTAACTTGAAATATAAAGAATTTCTTTTAAATTAACAATTAATATTCAACATTATAATATAACAATAATTAATTCAAAGCATTGGACCCAATTTCGGTGTCGATTCGTTTTATCTTCACTGTTTACCTAAATTAATGTTGAACACAACGTTCATATTTATTTTACGCTAAAGATCATAAACAAAATAAGTATACCAGTCATTAAATTTTCTAAATTAAAATTATTTAATTTAAAAAAAAAATTAGTTAATTCACAAGAGAATCAAATCAATACCTTTTTTACATTTTCAATTATGCTATTCGAATAAGCCATTTACAACCTTGTCTAGCTTTTAGGTTTACAATAAAAATTTTAATTGCGAAAACTTACTTTTAATTCTCATTATTTATTTGAATTTATAGTCAGTTTTCAATTTATTCAATTTCTTACTTAGATAATAATTGTGTGTTATTTATAATATAAACTTACCTTTTCATAGAATAGATTCAATTATTTTAAGTAATTTTAATACTTATTTTTCACCTTCAGATATCATCTTCAGATCTTAAAAGTTCTAAGTACAAGTATCTTAAGCTTTATAATAAACTTGACATAAAGTTAGTCATGCATAAACTAAAAATTTGTATGGTTATTCATAGGTTATGCATGCCATAACTTTATGTCAAGTTTATTAGCAAGGGCTTTATAATTAATTCGTTTCTTACGTTCCTCATATTTTGTTGGTATTTATTAAAAAAAAAAGTTTCTCTGTCTAATAATATAATTATAATTAGATCTGATTTTAACTTATAGGCTAGTTATTTTTTTTAATTAATGTCATGGTATCCGTTACATTTAGGGCTTTCTTCCCATAAATGTGCTTCCATTTTTATAAATTTCTAAAATTATTATTTTTGTAACATTTCGCTTTAACTTTCTTTTTCTTCTTATACGTACTTAATACTATTTGGAAAGGCCAAACAATGTGATGATTTTACAATTAAAATGTAACAAAATCTAAGACTTGATATCAGTCTTTTTTTTACTTTTATGATAGATCCCGTCCATTCCTTTGCCAAATGGAGATTGTCCATTCGTTGTCAAAAAGTATGATCCTCTAGCACTGAAAAAAAAAAACATTCATATTATTATTTTCATGAAGCGCTCGTGGTCGTGCTTACTTAGTCGTTCTTCATAGATCGTCGAAGTTAAGCAACGTTCTATACGGTCCGTCAGTGGATGGGTGACCGCCACTGGTATTTTCATCTGAGCACTTCCGTGCTTCGGAGGGCACGTTAGATTGTCGGTCCCGGCTATTTAAGTCGCTAAGCCGTGACGGAGGCCTTAAGGCGGCCTAAAAATTCCGTCACTAGAGTTGGCCACTGACTCATACGAACTTAGGTACTATTATTATTTTAAATGACGTTAAAGTAGTGGCCTCGGTCTTATCCTGAAGGTCGTGGGTTCGAATGTTGTTTGGAGATCAATGTACTTTATAGTTGGAAAAAAATTATGCGCATGTAATTATAAGCGTTGAGGAAACGAATTAGGTAGTTTAGTTCCTTTGCACGACTAATGTCCAAAATCAAAAATGTCCAACTAGAACTAAAGACCAACACAAATTTTGTCCAAAGCGAATTTCGTCCGGTATAAATTTTGTCCAACACGAATTTCGTCCAATATAAATTTTGTCTAACACGAAATTGGTCCAATATGATTTTTTTTTATGCAAGAGGAGGCTGTTTGCCTCCTCTTAGCAAGTGTTGTTTTAGCAAGTGGCACACCTGATGGTAAGTGATTACCACCGCCCACAGACAACTGCAGCATCAAGAGGCACTGCAGATGCGTTGTTGGCCTCTGAGGTAGGAATAGGCTCTTTTCTTGAAGGCGCCTAAGAATTTTGTCCATCACAAATTTCGTCCAATAATAATTTCGTCCAACACGAATATTGTCCAATAGTAGACCAGTTTTATTATTATTTCAATTTTGGAAGATTGAATGTTTGTTGTTCATTCAGGTTATAACGGCTGAACAGATCTGGATATGTTGAAATCATGTTTGTTAAAATTATTTACCTAGTATCACAGTTGTATCCCATATAAACAATATTGGCATCTGGTGTCGGATTTTCCTTGAACTTGTGGAACGAGTCTGCGGGCGAGGCAGGGAACGCTTCAGGGTTCCGGACTGATTCTGCGTAGAACCACCATGATCTCCAATGACTGCAAAGGTCTGAAATAATATGAACGCAACTTATTGTATGCATCGATGCTATCCAATGCATGGTAGATATCTCACAGCTCTGTAGGATGTTCCCTTAATTGGAACTCCTATGACCTGATGAAAATGATCGTGACGTTACTTGTCACTGCTGCTGCACACATAAAGCTGTCACTTTTATGGCCGTCATTAATAAACGTGTTGTAAAGTTATAACTTAGCCATAATAGTAGGTATGGTTACTCCAAAAATTGTAATAGTACCTGGCGTAACTTTAAACCACGTTTATTAATAATTAGAAATTTCATGAATAATTAGGGATTAGAAATTTCATGAATAATTAGAGAATATAAGATTTATCATGTTTTGTAGAAAAATCACAAAAGGGAAAGAGAGAAATACAATGTCTTTGACCACCTGGGACTCGCCACTCTTTCAAACGAAAGAAGAATTTTCCAAATCGGTCCGCATTTTTAGCTTAGTCTTTAGCTGAGGAAAATACATAAAACAATCTTCCGACGAGATGACAACCTCTCCTTTTTTAAATCAGTCAAGTACATAATAAATACCATGGTACCATGGTATGAGCATGTTATGAGGAGGGAAGAGAGTCAAGTAACGAGAAGACTGTTAGGTTTGAATGTGGAGGGATGTAGCAGAAGAGGCACACCAAAGAAAAGATGGATGGACTGTGTGAAGGATGATATGGTTAAGAAAGGAGTGCATGTTGAGATGACGGCCGATAGAGCGGAGTGGAAGAGGAAAACCACTGCCGACCCCACTTAAAAGTATGATAAGGGCAGGGAAATTATGAAGAAGTACATAATAAACACCATAGCACATCGTCTGTCTTGGAGCTTACTTTCATCAGAAAGAGGTATCGGTGCAAATCGAGGACATCCTG
Source organism: Epirrhoe alternata (assembly GCA_963565295.1). NCBI lineage: Eukaryota > Metazoa > Arthropoda > Insecta > Lepidoptera > Geometridae > Epirrhoe > Epirrhoe alternata. The sequence goes on from OY751384.1 coordinate 1,086,293, forward strand.
GCTGTGTGCTCTTTCCCCCATTTGGCCAGAAGTCAGCAGTTCCAGTCTTGACTGGCGCACCGTACCCTCCAGCGTCAGTATGTATGACGTCAACAAACTCGGCGTCTTTTGCATTGACGTGCTCCATCACCACACCATCTGGATAGAACGCTGGGAAGGCAGGGTCTAGAGCTGTTAGTCTGAAATTAAAAGAGATAACTGATAAGAACTGTACCAGTGGAGCAGTGGGTGAAAGCCTGCTTGGGACGCAGAAGGTTGCGTGTTCGATCCCCGCCGCGGGATAAATGTTTGTAAGATCTAAATATTTATCTTGGGTCTGGGTGTATTTACAAACAAAAAGTATGTAAGTAGTATATCAGTTATCTGGTTCCCATAGTACAAGCTATGCTTAGTTTGGGGCTAGATGATGCTGTGTGAAATGTCCAGCATTATTTATTTATATCATCATCATTTAATCACTGCGTCTGTTCTATTTATCATCCAACAAATTGCCTATTCTGTTCATTAACCGACTTCAAAAAAAGGAGGAGGTTCTATGTTCGGCTGTATGTATTTTTTTTTTATGTATGTTCACCGATATCTGCGTCAGTTGTGAACCGATTTCCAAAATTATTTTTTTGTTTGAAAGGGTGTGCTACCATAGTGGTCCCATAAAATTTTACTCCTGAGGGATTGATAGTTTTCCCGTAAAACTCAAAAAATCACCCTCAAAATATCTAATAATTAATAATTGTGATACTCGTTGTTCTATTTTTTAATAGTAAGAATAATTTGGTGGATTAGGCTGGCACAGGACCGGGAAGAATGTTAAAAGCAGAGGGAGGCCTATACCCATCAGTGTGTGAAGTCAGGCAAGAAGAATAATTTCGTCTTCCTCATATATTTACCCATAGGGAAAATAACTAAAATATAAAAATCTACTAATATCGAACAGGATAAGTATAGGTAACTTGCTATATATTAGTCAAAAGAGGTATTAATAAAATTTTAGTTCAGTTAAGCACACGTTGTGACACACAACTTTAAAATGTGGATTACGTGGTTGACCGTTGTTCTAATTGCAGTAACAGTCTTAAGTGATGAAAGAGTGGGTTCTTTAAATTCGAGCTTTGCCCAAACCTCAACCAGCAATGGATATTACTACAAACCATCCAAAATAGAGGACACTGAAGGACAGATCTATCCAGTTTACAATGGAACTGAAATCCCTCACTACATATTCGAGTATATTTCTTCAGGAAACAAGTATAGAAAACTGTTAGCAGGCCTTGCTCTCTACAATTTGGGAGTTGTTTCAAGAAACCAAGAAATGCAAGAATTTCATAAAAATAGCAGTTCAAATTTCCACGAATGCATTCTGTTCGTGGCGAGTAAATCGTTAACATTTTTAAAAATATTTTGCGAGTCAATGAGCAGTTATATTTCTAAAAAATATGTTAATTTATATTCTTTGAAAACAGAAAATTCTGATATAAGTAATGACAATCAGAATGTTTTGGAGGAGATATCAGATCTTGAATCACAAGGGAATCCAGTTAATGTACAAGATGCACTGTGTCAAGTGCAAAATCAACACATGCATTTGCACAAGGAAGTCTCATGTGAACTGCTTGAAACATACGCTGAGGTATTATTGAAGAAAACACCAGATTTGAAAACAAAAACCACTGCATCTGATAATGATGCTGATATAAGTAGCACCACAGAAATTTCATTCATGGATTCAACAACTGATTATAAAGATAGCATAGAAACGCCGATTAGTTCTGCCAATATTGTAAAATCAGCTTCAGTTTTTACTTGGACCTTGACAGTGAAATACATTTGTTCAAATCTTATCAACTAAGTTATCACACTTGTGAATGTGTTTACCTGATTGTGGTGAAGCAAATTCTATAGTGAATAAATGATTTTGATTCTATACTCTTTGTTTTATTTTTGAATAGTAAGAATAATTTCATCTTCCTCATGTATTTACCCATAGGGAAAATTACTAAAATATAAAAATCGAAGTACTGATATCATACAGGATATTTTGCCTAAGTATGTTTATTTCCTTGTCTATGTATGCTTGTGCTCAATGTAACCTACCTACATCTTTGTGAACGCACTTACCTACATCATTAGATACTTATAATGAAGACTCGATAGAAACATTTGTGGTTTACTACTACAAATTGTTAATATCAACCTTTTATTCTCTCTCTCTTCCCGACTATTTATCCCACATGGTGGTGGGGTCAGCCTTCCTAACACTCTTCCTCCACTTCGCCCTATCCATGACGTCATCATGGGAAACGTCGCATGCCTTTATATCTCGTTCCAACACAGCTGTCCAGGTTGTTTTTGGTCTCCCTCTAGATCTTTTACCGGAGATGGACAGTCCTAGTACCTGGTTGCCAACGTAATCGGGTGATCTTCTTTTGACATGTCCATACCATCTCATCCTGTTCTCCTGCAGTTTCTTCGCAATGTCGCGGACTCCCAGACTACCACGCACATACTCATTCCGGATTTTATCCAGCCTGGTTACGCCGCACATCCACCTCAACATCTTCATTTCTGCCACATGGATGGTATGGACATGCCCCTGTGTGACGGCCCCTTATATCAACCTTTTATTATGATAAATAAATAAAAAAATAAACTGGACAAGTGCGACTCGGTCTCGCCCACCGAGGGTTCCGTGCCATGGACTAAGTGGATACGTATTGTTATACGTATCCACTTAGTCCATGGCACGAACAGTGCGAATTTTTAGGTACTACCTACCTACATACACCAAAAATATTATGTAGATATTCATAAGAAGGGATTTTTTTTTAATTATTCATTATACATCGTAAACCATAAATCATAAAAATTCTTAAAAATCGGTTTAAGCTTGTGCCAATGAAGCCCTTTCATAGATACCCCACATGACACGGTTAACTTACTAAAAAATGTCGACCCCAATGATCTTTGGTCGACCTCCATTCCCTGCATTAGGATCTGTTTTTGTGATTTAATTAAAATTATGCGGTTTTCAGATTTTTGTAAGGGTTTCGTTTTTCCTGATGAGGTATGGAACCCTAACAATATAGGTATCTTGATATAGTACTAAAAAAAATTAGTTCAGTTAAGCACACGTTCCGTTTCGACACACATAGCTTTAAAATGTGGATTACGCGGTTGACCGTTGTCCTGTTTGCAGTAACAGTCTTTAGTGATGAAAGAGTGCATTATTCAGATTCTATTTTTGTTTTAACCTCGACCAGCAATGGATATTACTACAAACCTTCCAAAATAGAGGACACTGAAGGACAGATCAATCCAGTTTACAATGAAACTGAAATCCCTCACTATATATTCGAGTATATATCTTCAGGAAACAAGTATAGAAAACTGTTAGCAGGCCTTGCTCTCTACAATTTGGGAGTTGTTTCAAGAAACCAAGAAATGCAAGATTTTTATCAAAATAGCAGTTCACATTACCACAAATGCAAAATGGACTTGATAAGTGAATCAACAACAAGTTTAGATATATTCTGTGAGTCGATGAGCAGTTATATTTATGAGACTTATGTTGATATATATTCTTCAAGTTTTATAGAAGATCCAGACATAAATGATGACAGTCAGAATATTCTGGATAAAATATCAGATCCTGAATTGCAAGGGAATCCAGTCAATGTTGAAGGTGCAATGTGTAACGTGGAATATATATACATGAATGTGTATAAAGAGGTCTCATGTGAACTGCTTGAAACGTATGCTGAGGTATTATTGAAGAGAACAGCTGATTTTACCACAGAAGCACCTTCGATGAATACTGAAGCTAATATAAGTAACACCACGGAATTTTTATTCACGGATTCAGAAACAACTGATTTTAAAGATAGCACAGAAAGATCCTTTAGTCCTGCCGCTATTGTAAAACCAGCTATTGTTTTTACTTTATTGACCTTGACAGTGCAATGCATTTGTTCAAATCTTATCAACTAAGATATCGCTTGTGAATGTATTTTATGATTTTTGTGAAGCAAATGCTATTGTTAATTCGAAAGTTTGTACTTTTATTTGGATATTTGTGTGTTTGTATTTCAGTCACGCTTTGACCAGTGGAACAATTTGAGTGAAACTTGGAATGTGAAATGACGAAAACTATAGTTGAAGAAAATAAAATCATTGCTACTACCTAAACCTTTTTATATTTACAAACCCATTCATAATCTATGAAGACGTGTTCAAGCATACAGTATAAGAATTTTTTTTAAGATAAAGATAATTTATTTGCTCAAAACATTGTGTAGGTTACATTTTCATGCAAGATCAAAAGTTTTAGAATTTGTCACAACATGCTTTACCGAAAATTATCTACTATATAAAAATAAGTCGGGTTTTCCTTCCTGACGCTATTATTAACTAATTTTTTATTTCAGATAAAAATCCATATAAAACATTCACACAGTCAACTAGATTCAATAAAAATATAACTCCAGAACGCACGAACCGATTTCCACGGTTTTGCATTCGTTGGAAAGGTCTCGGGCTCCGTGAGGTTTATAGCAAAGAAGATCAGGAAAAATCTGGTGGCATCTGGTGGCGAAACGGAGTTCGCTGGGTTTGCTAGTCGGTTATATAATCTTATTAAATTTACCACCACGGAGATGGTGAGAAGAGTCACCTACGTGGTGAATCTTCCAGATTAGCCCACCGCAGCCAAGGAAGAGAGGAAGGCATTTGCCTTGCAGTGGATCAATATAGACTGAAATAAATAAATAATAAGTAGAAATTACCTTTTAACCATCTTATTGTATTTATTCTTCAACTCCTTAGCAGTGTATCCGGCGACATGACTCCCTAGCGAGTGTCCCACAACGTGTAACTTCTCCAAGGGTAGACCATCTTCGCTCAACTTGTTGATTTGTTCTGCTGCCGCTGTGCCAACCTGAAATGATTTTTTAGAAATTGGTGTTTATCATCAACGAAGTTGAACATAATGAGAGAATGTCTACCGTGTCTTGGGGATAAAGTCATGATACTGAGTCTCAACATTGGCTCAACATTGGTCCCGCCGCGGGGATCGAACCCGAAACCTTTGCATCGCAGGCGGGCCTTCGCCACTGCACCACAGAGGTCGTCAAGCTAGCGATCCATGAGTAACTAAGCATAATTATCAAGCTCTTAGTCGCCTTTTCGAACAGGATGAAATTTTTTTATTCCTAACGTTATTTAGGAATAAAACTTCCTTATTTTATCTCAAATACCTATCTTTTTAGTTCATATAACTTTGCGTGTTTACCCATTTAATGTAGAATTATTGTCAGTATTGTGTAATATTTGTGTATAACATTACTAGATTATAATAAAGCGATAATATACCGGTCAGTTGCTCTATCGCAATCATCTCTTCCAACCCGTCAAGTACGAATAGGTACAGGTCGTCACAGAATAAAGGTTTCACCAACGGGCCTGGACAGTTTAACCATTCATATAGTGGAGACCTCTAACTGCGGTCGCCTGAACTACAAGGGCATCATAGAGGAGTTGCCGATTACAGAAAAACCTAGCTACTTCAGAGCTTCACCGCTTCATCGCTAGATGGCGCTGGCGCTCTACCAACCGACGATTTGAATCCTAGATCGCGCAAGTAACATTATACTTGGCAATTAGCCTATATAGAACTATCCGACATTATCTGTCGGCTGAAAGGCCTTAAGGTATGTGGGCCAGATGGCGTCGACCTTAGCGAGGTTAGTACTACCTCTTTGCCATGGATTGGGGGACATACACCTACGCCCAAAATATTTTTATTACACAAACTAGTTTCCACCTGGAATAACGTTCACTTGGCCTTAGCTTTATGAGAATGCTGCAACTTTCAGTTCAAGAACAACAACAAGTTTTGCCATGAAATATGTTCTTTTTCTTATTTTAGTGTAGATCTCTATCTAGCCTTGGTTTTTTAGGGCAAATTGTGACAGATTTTTCAAAAAGAAACAGTTGATACACATAACATTGATTGCTAATTTTGTGGGTTGTGTTATAGAGTTCTGGTGCCCATACAATAACCACACTTGATCTCAATTCACAGTAGATTTATAGAATTTCCTAATAGCTCAAACGATAACAAAATTTGTGGCCGTTTTTATAAACTTAATCCAGACAAAACAATGATTTTTCACTGTCTATAGCCTCACTCACAATTGACAGGTGATGAGGAGAGTAAAAAGTCTTATCAAAATTTTCAATTCCGACGGGATTCAAACCCGCAACGATGAAACGATCCTCCTAAAGCCGAAGTGCCTTACCACTCGGCCACGGAACCCTTAGTCGTCGCAATCAAAATTTTTGATAAGCTCATATTTATCGGTTGCGGCTTCGAATCCCGAGGGAACCGAAAATTTTGATAAGACTTTTCATTTCTCAATGAAATAAGTGTGGTTTTACTTTAAAATTACAAAATTATGAGGTGAGAGTGTTTAACTGATTTTCCTAATGCTACTTCTATGTTGTGTCGCACTGTAAATTGAACTCTTACAAGGCCGAGTCAAGTCATACGACTACGATTTCTTAACTCAACGACACTGAATGTACGGTGTTGCATGTCATTTAACTTAATGTGCATGGAGCTCATTGCATTTTCAACCTTATTGTGTAATGGATTGAGTGGATACTGTGATGTGTGCCAGGTCAGAAAGATTTGCAGATAGGTGTCGCTAAGTTATACCAGATCTACTTGTTTGTTCTTGACTTGGATTGAGTGAATTAGCAATAACGCAATCTTATGTTTAAGTTCTTATGAGCTAGTGACCAACTCTAGTGACTGAGTGTTTGTTTTTATATTTATTACTTCAATCAAACACTTCAATGTAATTTAGTATTATACCTAATGTAAAGAACTTTTTGTAAATTCTATCATATCAGATCATGTAGGTATCGAATCTCTTCTGCTGACTCGACTGCCACGCCATCGATTCCATACTTTAGGTATGTTATAAACAAGAGGTCGACCATTCAGACGAAAAATTGCAGATATTATTCTACGCGTGTAATTTTTGAAGAAAATGTATCTTAGGTATTCACCTTTTTAGTATTTCTAGCAGCATTAACGATGTAAGATCCATGTGCCATGTTAGACCAATCTAGTAGAACAACGTTTGTGTCTGGTCTCGCCTCCAAGTATGCGCTCACCACCACCTGAAAAAAAAGATAGAGAATTATAGACCATATCTTATAATCAATAATCTACCAGAGTTATTCTAATCCATCTACGTCCTACGACTTTGGTTATATTAACTGTGCATCTCGCTACCGGCACCGGAGATAACTGATGGATACTGTATTCTACTGTTAAGGAGTTCCGTATACAAAAAGTACCAACATAATCCAATGACTGAGTTTCTCTAAGTTGTATGTCTGCCACAAGCTGTAACTAAGTATTTTTGAACAGTAATTATTATGATCATGCAAAAATTCTGTGCCGCCCCGAGAATTCAACTTAAATCACTACCCGTGGCCCGCTCCACACCACTGAGTCTTCGAGCCTAACCGTGGCGATCGGCTTTGAACTATGAACTCATAATTTTCCGGTTATTTCTTGCTTTAATTGATAAATTACCAAGCAAATTATGGTAACATAGGTAGGTTACAGTCCAGTTTGCACTGAAGGTCTTACTCTTAGAAGCGGTAAATTAATAACAATTATATCATCCAGCCCCAAAGTAAGCAGAGCACACAGATTCGAAGGAACAGGTGCCACGACAAGAGGAAGAATCAGGAACATTTGATATGGGAACTGGGAACCACAACATGACTGATATTCTTATTGAACCATAGGTTACACAGCATCATCTAGCCCCAAACTAAGTAAAGCTTGTACGTACTATAGGAACCAGATAACTTATATCCTTTTTGTTTATAAATGCATACATATTACACCTAGAAACACCAAGACCCGAGATCTGAGAATTATTCAAAGTGATCCCAGATTCAACTAAATGAATAATTATTGACTTAACTGTGCCTACAATTAATGTGACCTCACCAGCGACCCTCATTATTCATATTTTTTTATTATTTGTACTTCATATTTAATGTGTGCTACACCTATATTTTATTAGGCTTCCTAGCGACAGCGTGTCCTTCCTGTATATAAAGTCAAAGGTGCTGGGCAAGCCTATTCCCCCTCAAACAATGTCCCAGGCACTACGGTGTAAGTTTAGGTTGCCTCTTGGCGCTGTATAAATCATCTCATCATCATCATCAGATTCAAGATTCAAGATTCAAGATTCATTTATTTCATACGATTGGTACATGTCAAAAAACGAAAATTTCAATGAATATACAAATAATATTGGACACAAAACATCAGTAAAAAAAATAAATAATAATAATCAGGTAGATACGTTTACTTACTAACACTAAGACTGGCGAACTCCTCGAACGAGTAGAACGTCTGCTCGACAAGCCAGCGCTTTAGCCGGGACTTGAAAACAGCAAGGCTAGGAGCCTCTGCAACCGTCCGCGGAATCCGATTATAGACGATCGGACCCATGACATGGGTTAATTTGGCGGACTTCGATAACGAGCAGTGCACCGCCGATAATTGCCCTGCGCGTCGTGTATTGTACCTATGGGTATCGCCGAGTTTGTTGAATATGACCAGATTTGATCTCACGAACACTGCTATTTGGAAAATTACTATGGAGGGCAAGGTTAGTATTTTCAGTTCTCTGAAGTACGGACGGGCAGAGGCTTCTTGAGGCAATCGGACGATGGCGCGGACGGCGCGCTTTTGTAGACGAAAAACGCGCTCCCACTCGCTCGAGCGCCCACACAGCTCAGCCCCGTACTGAAGAGTGGACTGAATCGTGGCGAAGTAGCATGACCGCACAACCTCCCCGGGCAGAAAGCCGGACAGCCGCCAAAGCGCGAAGCACGCACCACCGAGTTTTCCACACATCTTATCAACGTGTCCCTCCCAGGTGAGGGCTCGATCTAGCTCAAACCCCAAGAAGGTTGTACGGTCTACTTGCTCGATCCTCACACCATCTGCCAGGACTGCTAGAGGTCTCACTTGGTGGCCTATAGCAGTTCACTGCTGGACATAGGCCTCCCCTAATGATCGCCGTTGAGCCCTGTCCTCAGCTCGACGCATCCAGCTTCTGCCAGAATCCATTCGCAGATCGTCACTCCACCTGGCCGAAGGGCGTCCTACACTACGTTTGCCGAGTCGCGGTTTCCACTCAAGAACTCGTTTACCTCAACGGTTATCGGTTCTTCGGCAGATATGGCCAGCCCACTGCCACTTGCTAATTCTCTGAGCTATGTCGACAACTTTGGTTCTATGTCGGATAGTCCCATTGCGGATTTAATCCTTCAGAGAAACTCCCAGCATAGCTCGTTCCATAGCTCGCTGAGCGACTTTAAATTGGTGGACTAGCCGTACTGGGAATAAATCATCTACTAAAAGAAAAGTCTACCTGTATACTCTCTTGCTGTGCGACTTCTATAAAACCATGTGCGTAGAGGACCGTGGGATTGTCCTTCTTAAAGCCTTCTGCTTCCAAGAGAGAGCTCGCTTGACTGAGGGGAATGTCCAAATAATCCTCAACTGTTTTTCTGAAAAAAAAACAAAAATCATGGACATGAATTTCCAGAGATGATAAACATTCGGATTTTAAATGATCTACGAAAATACAGATTGTCTGCCCGCGGTGTCATTAGCATGTTACCAGCAATTTACATAGCCTAATGATAGGTATGCCTAGGAACTTTAAATTTGCGAAGTTTTATCTAAATCAATCCACCTTCACAAATTTTTCGTTAATAATTGCGTTTTTTTTTTAAACTAAAAAGAAACCCAACTTCAATGTTTGACTTTTAGGCTTTTTCACACTGAAGAAGAGGTTTTTTGAGTTTAACGGGAAAACTTTCAAACCCTCGGGAATAAAATGTATATGGAACCACTTCGGGAGTATACCCTTTCAAAAAAAAAGACAGAGACGGAAAGATGGAAAAAAATTGACGGAGATATCGGTGAACATACATAAAAAAAACATACATACCTACCTACAGCCATATATGTATAGAACCTCCTCTTTTTTTTGAAGTCGGTTAAAAATACCCTTTAGAGGAACGGAAAATGTGATGACCTATTACCCAACAGTGGATGGTAGACAACAATACTCAAACCGTATGGGCATTTACAAGAGGCAATTTAATGGTATAGTTCTGCATGTAAAGTGCTTAATTGACCTCAAAATGCTATGTTATGGTCCCCAAAGGCCAGTGAGTTGAAATTTACAGAATTGAAACAGCTGCATGAACAATTTGAAAATGTGAAGTTGCATTCCATTACTTACTAACATAAAAAAAGTTTTTACCAATCGCCAAAATAAAGTAAGTAAGTAAGTAAGTTCGTATGAGCCAGTGGCCAACTCTCTGGTGACGGAGTTTTTAGGCCGCCTAAAGGCCTCCGTCATGGCTTAACGACTTAAATAGCCGGGACCGACAATTTAACGTGCCCTCTGAAGCACGGAAGCGCTCATATGTGAATGCCACTCGCGGTCACCCACTCCACTAACATACCGTTTCGAATGTTGCTTAACTTCGACGATCTACAAGTAGTATTCTAAATATACCTACTACAATTTTTGTAGTAGTAAAAGAACATCTCATCGCTGCTACCTACAAAGTTAATGATGATATTCAAAATGAAACAAACACTGACATATTTTTTGTGATGATTTATCCATTATGTTTTTCTTGTTCAATAATTTAACTCATCGCTAGACTCTTTTTTTGTTCAATGTTTTTATTGTTATTGTTTTTAGCCTGTTCTGTACCGGGCAAATGCCTTCCCTCGAGTTTTCCAAGCTTTCCCCGAACGCTATTGTTCCTACTACAAGGTGTTTTTCTTCAGATAACCAACAAGGAAGAACTTGTCCTCTTTCTCAAACAAACTTTCTTACTCTGATGCATCCTGAGTTTAATTGATGTTAGCACTTCAGACAATTACTATCATGAAGTACCTAGTACTTTCATTTAATTCTTAAAATGTAGCAAAACGTAATTGTATAATTAGCGATCCATTGTTCAAGTCTATGTTCAACTCACCCATTATAAAATCTTAGGTAGATATCTTCTACTCTATTGCTTCTGTCCGGTAAAATGCCTGAAAACAAAAATAATTTACACATTAGTCTACATCTTGATTGTGATTCTTCATCTAAGTACCTACTATTTCTAGAAATCAAATACTTCATATTTTTTTCTAGCCTAGAGATAAACTGAGATGTTTATAGTCATCATCATCATCATCATCTCAGCCTTTTTTACGTCCACTGCTGAACATAGGCCTCCCCCATAGATTTCCACAGCGATCGATCTTGTGCAGCCTGCACCCAACGGCTCCCAGCAACCCTTACAAGATCGTCTTTCCATCTCGTGGGGGGCCGTCCTCTGCTGCGATTTCCGGTGCGTGGCCTCCACTCGAGAACTTTTCTGCCCCAACGGATGTTTATAGTAGGTAAGTAAGATTACCTAAGTAGGTATTAACCCTAAAAATATAAAAAAACAAGGTTCTTGAAATACCTTACTATCTAGGACCGACTACGAGGAAATTCAGAAACCCAAAAATGAGGCTAATATTTTATTGCTATGAGTTAAACGCACCTTTAGACCCATGCAAGTAAAAAATCAAACAAAACATCGCAAAACAGACAAACATGTTTCTCAAGCAAACAAAATGAAAAACTAAAGAAAATCACGATATTTGTGTAGATACTAGGTATTTATGAAAAATACCATGCGACTGTGCAATTTATATAAATGGTTCAAATGGTATGATGGATAAAAGATTGTAGAAAATTGTTCAAAAATTACAAAGAAGCCATCACTTAAATTGTGTCGTAAACATGTTTTTGCCTATAGTCATATTATTTATACTAGAATTTCCTTTGTCATAGGCAACAGATACCAGGATCATGCACCACAACACTTAGACCAGAAAAATCTTTGGCAAGCGGCGAGTCTTCATTACAAGAAATGCCTTCTATACAATAGAACGTAGAAACCCACCGCTCCCGTGAACTTCTCGTATACTATCGGATTTTGATGCAGATTTTATTTAGGTAATTTTCACTGAAAGCTTTATTATACATGTGAAAGTTTATGAGTTTGTCAGTGGACAAATGTTTATAATAAATAAAAAATTTAATACATGTAGAACTGAAATAGCATACCGGTTTTGTTAAACGCTGAAGCAAAGCTGCAGAAGAAAATACTACTCTCGTAATAACATCTTATTACAATGAGCAAAGTCGCAGGCTAACCAACAGTAAATAATAAATAAATGTAAACAGGGTCACGACTGTATCCCCAAGGCGCGGTAGACATTCTCTCAGATCTTTTTATGTATTCCAGATCCTTTGAAAATGTCTAAAGGGGGTAGTCAGAGGCCAAATACATATTTGATACATGCCCCCATCTCGCAGAAGTTAGTATTTCATACGTGACAGGTTGCAAGCCCATCACCGCCTATAAGAATACTAACTGATTTCCTTACGATGTTTTCCATTGATGCACGGCCGGGTTTCGAACTCACGGTAAATAAACGGTATTGTATTGTATTGTATTGTATTTTCTTTATTTATCAAAAACTTATGTATAGTCTTACATAATACGACACACAGTAAATAATAAACAACACAAATCAGCCTCGAGCCCTTAACATGAGTGACATGGACGTGACCCCCAAGTCCCAGGGGCACGCTGACCCGGATCGGATGATTAAAAATTCATTGCAGCACTTCTGGTATTGAGATAGGCTCATTCATCACTTGGTAGGAAACAACATACATACATAAAATCACGCCTCTTTCCCAAAGGGGTAGGCTGAGACCACGGATTTCCATTCCCTACGATCCTGACACAACTTTGGCTTCATTCACTCTCATTACATTCTTCATACATGCTCGTCTGATTAGGGTACTTTTGACCTGGCCCTTCTTTAAAATGTCGCCAATTTGATCCAAGAAGGTTCGCCAAGGCCTCCCCCTTCCAGATGTTCCATTGCTTGGTCAAACGACTGTCATTCATCCTCTCTACATGCCCAAACCTTTCACGATCCTCAACACTACATCTTCTTTCACTCCACACTGTAGGAAACAATTATTATAAAAATATATGTTACTAGCATGTAACGTGAAGACTCCTAAACCTTTTTTTCTTCCGTCTATGCAGCTCATCTTCGTACAATTCCTCCGTCCTTGAGCTATTATATTGAAAAGTTTGTTTGTATGAGCTAACTAGGTCATGTAACTAGGGGAGTGCTTGGTATGAATGTTGATGGATTCACGAGTAGAGGTAGGTCAAAGAAAAGATGGATGGATTGTGTGAAGGATGACATGAGTAAGAAAGGAGTGAGTGTTGAGATGACGGCTGATAGAGGAGAATGGAAGAAGAACACATGTTGTGCCGACCCCACATAATGTGGGGAAAGGGCAGGAAGATGATGATGATGAACTGCTTTAGTGACCAAGTTTTAAAACCCAAAAGTTGCATTACATTCCAGCTATTTCAGTGCTTTCTTTGAGTAGTCAAAACTTACAGTCAAGATTTTTGAATGTTGTCGGACATACGAGTGGTGAAAATAATTGGATAAAGAAATAAATAATACCGGACATTTCACACAGCATCATCTAGCTCCAAACTAAGCAAAGCTTGTACTAAGGGAACCAGATAACTGATACCACTACTTAAATACTTTTTGTTTGTAAATACATACATATTATACAATAGAAACACCCAGACCCGAGATAAATATTTGCAGATCATACAAACATGTATCCCACGGCGGGGATCGAACCCGCAACCTTCTGCGTCACAAGCAGGCTTTCGCCCACTGCGCCCAATTTAAGATTTAACAAGTTCAATTTCAATATTAAACAATATTCAATTTCAATTCAAGTTACTCTCCTATCAGTTGGTATGTTAGTAATGAATGAGATTCAATATTCACCATGAAGTAAAGTTAGTCAAATGAGGGTCATTGACCTGTTACAAATGAACAGACAGTATCGATTGTACGTCCACAATCAAAGTAGATTGATAATGTACACACACATACTACGCTATTATAGATGTTGGTACATAGAACACCATTTATCAGATGACAAAATGAGACTAATCTATCAAATAACTTGAAACTAAACTGTTTGAGCTGTTTCGGCCAAGTGGCTAAAACGGCTTTCAATCAAATGGATATGAGTTCCAGTTCCAGACTTGTATCAATAAAAAATTTTAATCCTGCACATGTAGGTAATAAAGCTAAAAGTTTGTGAATTTGTTAAGACGTTTGGGTGTTTAAATGTTTGGATGTTTAGATGTGTTTGTGTTTCAATCACGCCTAACCGATTTGGATGAAACTGGAAATAGGCGTAGATAGAGACCCGGAATAGCACTATAGGCTATTAAAAATGTTGGTACCACGCGGGCGAAGCCGCGCGCAATAGCTAGTCTCTAACAGAGTTAATAGGCACCTTCTGGGTAGGCTCGCTCCATCGTAGACCTCATTCTTGCCTGGGTTAGTTTCGAGGTCAAGAGCCGACCCATTCATCATAAAAAACAACTTTTTTCGTATTTTTTTAGTTTGGTTTGTAATGGAACAGAGCTGGCACACTTGTCCATACACAATATTACGTAGGAATGCCTACACAATTTACGTGCATTGCCTAACATTGCGTGCCGAAGTAATTATGGTCTGAATCTAAAGATAGTTCGATTGATGAGCTCCAATTCCGACCAATTGGCGTCTCGGAGGTCCTATTAGGAACATTAGGTACAGGGCTCGTACTTTGTTGTGGCACACTAAATGGTCAATTTGACACGCGATGCAAGATACGCTGTGACTGTATGAAAGAAAAGAACGACATGATGTTGACACTGCGTGGACTTTGATGGTTTTATGTGGAACTCAAAGGGGAAACAGATCCCTTAATGGTTTTATTAGTGGATCAGAGTGGAATAGAGCAAAATTTTAAGTATTAGGTAAAATATGAACTTTTTTCTAGAAATGCTTAGAGCTCCTTTTATGTAGTAAACTAAAAAGGGCAGAATTTTTGGATATTCTAGCCCTTATTACGGCATTTAGCAAAGTCGGGCAAAGGCAATATGGAAAAAATAAACTTGAATAGTACTCATATGGGGCCTGTAAATGGGCTACAAAAATTGCATCTTGCTGGCAATTTTTATTGATCAATATAACTCAGTATATTTTCAACTCGGGATAAATCATTTGCAATCTAGCCGGCTAGACATTGAATATTTGCAAAGAAATATCTAGGCAATATCGCCGGGCTAGTCAGCAATATTGTACCAATTATTGCACTGTGTTGCGAGATATAATCGGCAACTTGGCGGCTATACCATTGCAGCAAGAAATTGCCAAAAACTAGCACGTTACAAGCACCTGTCTGATGAGCTAGATGCATCTACTCCTATACCTTTGTAATCAGAAGAACAGGGGTATCAAACACTGTTTGAGGAGCATTTATTTAGGAGATCCAAACCTTCTAACTAATAAACTTCCGATTATTTGAACTAATAAACAAAAAAGGCTACACAGTCAACATTACACAGCATACAAAAGAATGCAACATTTTCATTTATACGTTTTTGTTGGGTATATTCGAACAAAGGATGCTTTATTTCTTTTACATTTTTACGCTATTGCCGGAGTAACCGGACGATGAGGCTTTGTTCGAAATTTTAATATGAATAGAAATGCAACGAGCAAAAATATATTTGCATAACATGCATATCAAAAACGCATGAATGATCGTTAATAAAAATCTATGTAACTTGCAGCTTCCGCCAGCAGCTTTGCTCGCTTGATACTATTAACATTGCTGGTTTACAAACCAGTGAACTTATTTGGATACAACTTAGAAGTATGTCTTCTCTTCTTCTTTCTTTTTAGCCACTTTCGACCCTTTGGGTGTAGGCCTCCTTCATAATTTGCCATTTCTTGCGGTCTTGTGCAATCTCCATCCATTTGCCTCCAGCTGTTCTTTTGAGGTCATCGTACCAACACATTTGCGGTCTTCCCTGTGGTCTTTTTTCACCCCACGGTCTCCATTCTGCAAGTCTTTTGCACCACGAGCCTTGTTTGCGCGCAACGTGACCAGCCCATTGCCATTTGAGCTTCGCAATGCGATGTATAACGTCGGCAACTTTGCTTTGCTCCCTGAGCCAAACGTTTCTTTTACGGTCCCTCAGTGTAACCCCTACCATCCTCCTTTCGATTGCTCTCTGGGCGATTCTGAGTTTGGTTATTATTTCCTTTGTGAAAACCCAGGTCTCAGCCCCTTAAGTGAGTACTGGTAGGATACACTGGTCGTGTATGCGAGCTAGAAGTATGTACAATACAGAATACTGTAAAAAAACATTAAAACATAATCCAAAACTTATTATTTTATTATAATAGTGGGATGGGATAGAATATAATTTCTTGGAGATTTCAAGACACCTAAAACGTTCCCTTGCGCGAAAGAAAAATATCTCGTTAATATGTGCCAGTGTGTGCCATGGTCAACGGCTGCGAACTGTATCGTTCGATATCATTAATATTGACTAATAGATGATTCAGGTGCTAAGTAAAATCGAAAACATGAAAAGGAACTTTAGTAATCTAATGTGTCTTCCCTAGATAATGTAAGTTAATATAATTTTATTTTACTTTTTGTTCTTCTACCAAAATTTCTCTAGTTATATGTATCTCACATCCCTTCATCACCTCATATTCATAACTAGATATAGATAAAATAATATAAAATAGACCGAACAGACTGGAAAGCTCGAGGGGGGGCCTTTGCCCAGCTGTGGGACAATGCGGGCTAGAAACAAACAAACAAGTAAAAATGGTTTGGTATTTTTTTATTATGAATTATTATTAGGACGACCTCTGTGGCGTAGTGGGTGAAAGCCCGCTTGGGACGCAGAAGGTTGCGGGTTCGATCCCCGCCGCGGGATAAATTTTTGTATGAGCAACTATTTATCTCGGGTCTGGGTGTTTCTATGTAAAATATGTACTTATTTCTTTACAAATAAATAAGTGTATATCAGTTATTTGGTTCCCATACCTACAGCTTTGCTTAGTTTGGCATCTAGCTCCAAACTAACGCTGTGTGGAATGACCATTATTATTTATTACTTTTATCTTACAGGGTCACGACTGTATCCCCAAGGCGCGGTAGACATTCTCTCAGATCTTTATATTCCAGATCCTTTGAAGATGTCTAAGGGGGTAGTCAGAGGCATGTACAAATACATATTTGATACATGCCCACATCTTGCAGAAGTTAGTATTATCTTTTATCTTTTGTATTATTTTTAAAAAATTTAAGAAAGACGGAAGAAAAATGACGGAAAAGGGCTTTGTTTCACTATTTTGTACAGAACCCTTCAAGGAAATGTTCACACAACTACCCTGATAAACAATTTTCTAGCGTCGAAGTAGCAATCTCAGTTTGTCAGAAGAAACCGTATAAAATAGGAGTAGAATAATCTATCCTATACGATTTACCATAGCAACAGAAGTAGAATTATTTTATTCTTTCGAAATATTAAATTCATGAAGTGAAAACTCCTTTAGGCGCATTGGGCATTTTTGAGATGAAAATAAATTCTTGAATTCGCCTCGAAATCACGTGCGAGTCACGTGGCTGCTCACCGACACCTACCATCCGTTCTGTACTCGATAAACTTTTACGCAAAAGGTATTTTTACATTTTTAAAAGCTCATTTTATAAAAAAACGGGTGAAGTCATTATCTGTTGATATTTTTCGATTTCCTCAGGATTCGACGAAGGATTAAGATTTACTTATTCCAAAAACTTAAACTTAACTTCATTGAATTAGTTAGCTACGCCTTATTAGCCGTACAAAATAGATACAAGTCATGGATTCAAATCCCGGCCGTGCATCAATGGCTTCTTCGTAATTTTCCCAGCATCATGCTTTGTGCTTCAGTTGCATCTCTGTAGCGCAGTGGGCGAAGGTCCGCTTGCGACGCAGAAGGTTGCGGGTTCGATCCCCGCCGCGGGACAAATGTTTGTATGATCTACAGTTATTTGTCTCGGGTCTGGGTGTTTTCTATGTATAATATGTATGTATTTACGAACAAAAAGTATATAAGTAGTATATCAGTCATGTAGTACCCATAACACAAGCTCTGCTTACTTTGGGGCTAGATGATGCTGTGTGAAAACTCCAGCATTATTTATTTTTATCTTCAAGAAACGAAAGGCATGCCCCATAATTCCTCTTGTACGTATGTCAGGCACAAGGAACAAATACCTAAGGGCCTAAAGCTGATCCCTGGTGCAACCCCACACATTCATGTCGTGACTTTGATTACCTGTTTGGATCGCTTTTGTAAATAACAGAAGGTTTTCCTGTCTGGATTATCCCGTTGAAAATAGGTGTGGAAACATTATTTATGTATTTATTACTTATTAGGTAATTTATAATATTTTCCTTTGAGGAAGAATAAAATTGTAGGTCTTATTTTAGTTTTGAGGAAACACCTACCTACTTACTACAACCTAGCTACTTTATTTATTTCCGGTACTCAGAAATAAATAAAGTAAATAATATTGGATGATATAATATCTTAAATTTATTGACAAATTCCTGGCTAGATTAATAAAAAAAGTTAATATTTGATAAGGTATGTATTTAATATTTATATATTAAGTAAATAATCATAGTCTGGAAAGGGATTTTTCAAACAACCTACTTGCGATATTCTAATGATCTACTACATTAATTGATACATTTTTATCCATTAAATAGACTGATAGGTGCAGTCCGTAGTTCATAGGATTTTTACCACTGTTTTCCCGATTCATGCTTCCGGTCATCTACTAATTATCATAGAGCAGACCCAAAAATAATACACTATCGTTAGAGATAAAAAAAATACGCATAATTCCACGCAACTCATGTTTCTAGATAAATATTAAAATCTTAATTATCTTATCGTGACTTATCTATGTCACCGCGTAATCGGCTCTGCAAAAATTATACAACCGCAAGGTCATGCGGTTATCAGATTGTGTTTCTTATTTCAATAATGTTAAGGTTTAATTTTAGATGCAATTGCGGTATGTATTTTACTGAGGCACGTAGCGGAACGCACGTTTGAAATAAATACATTTGAGGTGGTTCATGGATCTTCTGGGTACCTCCTAGGGAGTATATTATCGTAAAAAGCTATTAGAATAAAGCCGAGTCACCTCCGACACTGTTTATTTATGTGTTTTCTAACACCTAACATCCAACATCGAACAAAATATAGACGTGGCCTAACTTTTTTGTAAAATGTTATCCAAGGCGGACGGAAAACGTGTTTTGTTAGAATGTTTTGTTATTTTTGCTCGCAGGAGACACGGATTTATTCGTAATGAATTTTTTTAACCAGTTAAGCAATTTTGTAAGGAATTTTTTAAACCAGTTTACCTGAAGGCAGTTTCAGTAGCTTAAAAACTGGTTTTGGTGAAGAAATAATTGCAAATGGTAGGTATAATTAATTTTTTTGATAAAATATTTATTTAATCTGAAGTAGGTACTTAGAATGAATTAATTTTTATATCAAAAGAATATTTGCAAACTTACAAATTAAAATGTGAATTGGATTGGAATTGTTTGGATGTTTGGCCTTCGCCCACCTGTCAAACAAGGTACCAGCCATCCAGCAGCCACCTAGCGGAGCGGCCGCGTTTGATCATCTAAGCAGCCACCACGTGCTACGAAAGTAGCCGAATGTCAGACGAAAACAGCCGAGTGCAGACGTAAATAGTTTTGAACTTTAGTGACAAGCCGGGCAGTTGTACTTCGAACCGATTTACTATTCTCAAACCATAACACAAAAGTCTTGTTATTGAAGCCAGTTTAAAACAATAAAAAAGTAGTTAAATAAAAAAAATACTTTCATAAATTGAAAGTTTTTTTTACGGAATACCTACAAATTTATGTATGAAACAGAATACGTAAGTAATTCATTGGGAAAGTTACCGTACCTGTTCCCCACCAGTACCGCTTCCATCCATCGGACACAGCACGGAACATCGTAACAAGCGTGCGCTGCCGGCAACGCGTCTCCACCGACTGACTCACACGTTCGAAATTCAAATCAAAACATTCCAAATTCAAAATTGATCTTACATTGATGGACTTTAGCTGGCCATTCCATTTAATACGATCCAAAGAGGTTTCAAATTAGCCTTCAACCGACAGAGGCTTTCCTCATCACCCTGATTCAATTAATCTTTAATAAGAGCTGAGTGCTCTTAATGTTGGGTTGATTTGACGTTGTCAGTGGGGAAAATGGAAATCTGACAGACGGGTAGGTACCAAGCTTGAGGTAAGAAGGGTTAAATGGATTCAGGTCAACTGCGCCAGCTATGGGTAGGGCAAGTTGTTTATGCTTGTCCACAAACCTTTTCCTTATTCTGTTTTACTCTTGGGAATTGTTTTTTGTATTAATAGTTGTTTCTATAAACTACTAGCTGACCCGCGCAACTTCGTCTGCGCATTATTAGGAACAAAGTGGAGGAGTTTTGAGTGAATCGAGAGTACAAAATATAAAACTCCGTCCCATAATATAATATTTTTTTTATATATGTTTCTCTCAAGAATTATTTAATAGATAAAGGTAGGGAAAATCTTACCCAGATCTTGCAATGTTAAGAACAACACGATAGCGGCAACTGGTGTCAGATTTTCCGAAGCGAGCGGCAATACCTACCCGCGACTTCGTCAGCAATATAAAATATCGAAAACTCTAAACAAAAATCTCCATTAACTTTTCGGAACTCAAAATGATCAATCTCCGCTGTGCCTCCGCTATAGTAGAAACGCCACCTAGGAGAAAAAGTATAAAGTAGTTTGACCTCGACGATGTAGATGGCGTTCTAACTTTAGCCAAGGAAAAATATTTTTATATCAAAAAATCATAACTTCGGAGTTCGGATATATTGATGGGTGGGAACACACATGTTACATATTTATCATTAATTTTAAAATAATTTATTATGCAAAATACAAAAAAAAAACGAAAAAATTTAGAGTGCAAAAAGTGGCTCCGGCGCGGTCACCCATCCTTATTATGACCGCGCCCAGGGTTGCTTAACTTTTTTCGCCATACAAACTTCCAACCCTTATTTTCCCGCCCCCTTATGGAAATTGACAAAAAAAAGTAGCCTATGTCCGTCTCCTGGCTCTAAGCTACCTCCCTACCAATTTTCAACCAAATCTGTTCTGCCGTTCTTGAGTTATAAGTGGTGTAACTAACACGACTTTCTTTTATATATATAGATTTATAATTGGATTGTGTTCTTTTATTAGTTATTTATATGGACAAATTACATAAATCTATACCTAATAGGTATGTAATTATTTAGATAGCTATGATTCTATTTTATAAGCTGTTCTAAAGTGACTTAGATTTAAATCTTGTAAATTTTGAGTTTAAGCGTTTGTAAAAGTTGAATTTCCGTCTTTCCGCCGCGCTGGAGGAGCTAAGGCCTAAAATTTACCTAAATACCTACTTTTGTAACCATAGAGCAACAATTACGGTTTAGAGCCTATATAGCTTTCTTTTAGGTACTATCTATTACCTAATTATAACAAACACAGACATTTTTGTTAAAACATAACTAGCCCTGCATCCAGCTGATTATCATCCTCACCTGGTTGATATTCCACTTATTAGAACTAAGCGCTTTCAAAGTTCTTTTATTATGCGCACTGCAAAAATTTGGAATCAGCTTCCCGCGTCTGTATTTCCGCTGAGCTACGACCCTGTTGTTTTCAAGAAGAGGGTTAATAGGCACCTTCTGGGTAGGCTCGCTCCATCGTAGACCTCATTCTTACCTATGTTAGTTTCGAGGTCAAGAGCCGACCCATTCATGATAAAAAAATAAAAGCATCCAATAGTAATGATTCTTCGCAATTATTGGAAAATATTAAATTTAAAATAAAATTAGATCAGTCAGACATCCAACTTATTTTGAAGTGTCGTTTAGCGTTTAGCTCAACAAATAGACATAAACTCTTTCCTTAGTCGAGCAGTTATTATGTACCTACTTATAATAGTTTACATTCTTGAAATAAGCCTATTCGCCTAGTTTAAATTTTAAACTTGAACCCCCACTTCGCCTCATAAGGTAGATACTTTGTTAAAAAACAGTTTTCTATGCCTCGATAGTTTTTTCTACCTAACGCCATCTGTTGCTTCTCAGATGCACTTTGTTATTTACGAGAAGGAAAATAACGTTTCTGGGCTGAAAGTTTTTCTGATGTGTTTTAATTCATATTTACGCCGAAAGATGTCGCTATTCAAATTAAAGTCAATTATTTTTACTTCTCGTAAAAACATTCTAATGAATAATAATGCATTGATCCTAGGTCTTTCAAGATCATTGTGAATTTGTATTGTTTTAGAGGTAATCGACGGTCAAGTAGCAAGCCTAAACATTGCATTTTTAAATGCATCAGTAGGTCCATATCTAATATGCGTCCATAAATTAAAGAATTTATTTTATTTTTTATTCTTACCTGAAAATGTACTTAAAAGGTAGGTAATAACGCGGTTTCAGTAATAATTAGCTGAGCAGCGACATCGCGCTTACTAAATCACCAGATTTCCACTATCTCCTACACACAGGTGAGGTCCCACTGAAATATGACACAAGTTTTGTGTCCCTAACTCTGTATTTTGTTCGTAAACCAACTCCAGAATCGGTACCTTCTAACTACAAAAAAACAAATACTTACGCGAAGAACAAATTAAGTTAAATTATTAAAAATAAGTAGGTAATTGTAGCTTAATTTAAATACTTAATTTTAGCTTCTTTTAGATAGAAAAGGTAGCTGCCCTGAATGTTGTAAAATTTTGCCACAACTTGTGAAGTTTAAATTCACGAGTTAAAATTTAATTTTGTTCTGTTTCAAAATTAAAATGTACCTACTAGCTATTACATACATACATACATAAAGTCACGCCTCGTGGATAATGTAGAGCTTGACCTGAATAATTATTTTTCTGATTATTTTATTTACACAAACACTACTACGATAAATTTGTATACCGTATTAGTACGGTAGAGAGGCTGTAACAAACAATACTTTGACAATCTTGTTGGCATTGTTGGCGAGAAGCAAAGGAGAGGTTTTATTAGTCTTGGTTCTGTGATCATAATATCAGATTTCATTAGCTTTCTGTACCCACAAGAAATGCTAGTATGAGCACAGTATGTGATCAGTACTTTATGCGACTATTAACACCGGTATTCACAAACATTACTTTGACGTGTTATAATAATATTATTTAGATTACTTTGCAGTAGTTTCAAACCCAATTGTTTCGGCATTCCAGACCTTCGTGCATGTACCGACAGCGTTTAGCAACGCTGAACGGAGAAACATAGACGAAATAGTCTACCCATTCCCCCATTCTTTGGAACAAGCACAACACATCTCTCAAGGCGCATATTGTTTGGGTATGTGCAACTTGTAATATTACTTTGGGAAGCCTCAAACTTGGACGGTGTTTCAGTTTGAGCAACGGTTTCCATGTGCTTCTAGCTGATCAAATTTTTGTAGGCTTAGTAATATGTACCTAAGTTTCAAATCCCACAATTACTGACGGAGACAATACATAGTGTTAAAACATAAAATTTAGGCCTTGTCATACTGTAGTAGATGGTTTAAATAGCATCAGGCGTCGTCCTAATTGGCAATGATCGTACGATGTCACGATGCGTTGTCGTCGTGCGATGAAAGAGATCTACCTACTAAACATTCCTGTGCTTGTGCGACGGCTTGCGAATCTTGCGATCTCTAATAAGGACACTCTGAAGAAATCTATATGTTTGAACTCATCGCACGACGTGTCATCGTACGATAATTGCGACGCCTGAGAAGGCAAACCATGCCTACTATGTTTTAGTCATAGAACTATGTTTATAAAAAGTTCATTTTATTATAGAATTGAGAGAGTGATTTGTCTGCACGCAAACTTCTGCATGAATAAAAAGCTAAGAAGTTGAAAAAACATTGTATGTAACAATACGATGCCGTGCAAGTTGCCGGCAACAGTTGCCGTGCAACTTCTCGTGAAGTTAGTTCACGAACAAAGCGAAACTCTCGACACGTATCGTCGAGCCTCAGAGTATGGATAAAATGTATTTAGTCATTCGTAGATACTTGGTCCTGGTAGAATACAGTAAAAAAATTGGTGTGGAATAGGGTAAAATGAAATGCCTAAAGTTGAGGTTTGCCTTTAGACAAAAGTATTTTTCTGCAAACGCGTAAATCTAAAATAAATTTTTACTCTATTCTTGACAAATATGGTAAGTTTTTTTTTTAATTTAGATGGAAAAGTTTTGGATGGTTTAAGTTCTTTATGGTGGGACGGCTGAATGGACTTGGAATAAACTCCCTGGCAGCTATCGCAAAACAGCTAGATTTCTATGATAAATGATAAAATATCCCTCCTGAGAAAAAAAAAATGCTAATTCAGCCAAAGTTTTCTCTCCGTTGTGTTGTGCCAACCTCAGCGTCGTGTTCTTGATAGATCGTCGAAGTTAAGCAACGTTTGAGACTGTATGTAAGTGGATGGGTGACTTCCGTGCTTCGGATGGCACGTTAAATTGTCGGTCCCGGCTATTTTAGACGTTCAGCCATGACGGAGGTCTTAAGACGGCCTAAAAACTCCATCACCAGAGTTGGCCACTGACTCATACGAACTTACTTTAGCGTGTGATGAGGGCAAGGAAATAATGATGATGATGAATCTAGAATAATATTAAAAAGCATCGTTTGCATCAAGCTCCTGATAAATTTTTATAGCAGAATATTGAAATCCTCATGAAAGTTTGCTATTATGTATTGCCGCGGCGTTTGTCGAGCGAACGTCTCTAGTCTATCAGTAGGTACCCTGTCGTACCTCTGTGGCTAGGTGCTCTATATCTCTTTCCCATCAAGTGTCTGTCTGTGTTCTTTGTGCACCTCTATTTGAGGGATTGCGACAAGTGTGTGTTACCCGATACTTTACAATGCGAGATAAAATGTTGGTTGTTTTTGGTATATTCTTTATTTATACTTTGACAGGATGACAGAATGGTTGCCTAGAACTGGCAAGAGAAGTGTCGGACGTCCGGCAGCGAGATGGGCGGACGATATTATTAACGTCGTAGGTCGACAGTGGCTCAGACTGGCTCAGGACCGGGAAGAATGGCAAAAGCAGAGGGAGGCCTATACCCAGCAGTGGGTGAAGTCGGGCTGCGGATGATGATGATGATACTTTGACTTGAAAATCTTATTCGGTCGTGAAGTTTTATCAATTTTATGGGATTCTGTGAAGCCTTGTACCGATTAGGCGTTCACGCGTTGAGTGTCCCAGTAACAATCTGAGTCTCTACCGTTCTAATACAGTTTAGTTCGTAATAACAAGACTTGGGAATTAACCATCTCGGAACAACAAGACGAGATGAAGTCGATTACAGACACTTCTTTACATTCTTCAATCTCCTGACATTCTGCCTTAATCAGAAGTGGGATCACATTAAATATAAAATGGACTTAAGAGGTCACTTTTTAATCCTCAATTATAAACGAAGTAATTGCATCATCGCGACAGGTAAATTATAATGTAATTCGGTTGCAAGACGAACCTTGGCTGCAGTTGTAAATAGCTCTGTTTTTAGGACAATCAGAATAATAATACTTGAGATCGAAAGTTTGTGTGTGCGTCAGTATTTTTTGTACTCGTTGAAACTACAGAACAAAACATGACAGCATAGGAACAGTGTTAAATCTTAGTTCACCGTTTGGCGTGATTGGAATCCGCTTGCAGGTGAAGGATGTAGGTTTGATTCTTGCCTCGAGACAAGATCTGAGAAAAAAATTATGTTCATACAAACATTCATTTGTCCCGCGGCAGGAAGGGAATCTGTGAACTTCCGTGTCATTCGTTGAATCTTCTAGCCCACAGTGCCATAGAAAGCATTAGCTGCAACGAGCTTAAACTTCAATAATGTTAGTCATAACGCAATCTAGAGGAAAAATGTGTTGATTGTAACTCACAGAGGTTTAATATATGGGAGTTAATATGAAGGGGTGAATATTGTTTGCGTCATACGATTCCAAGCCTATTATAAAAGACAGATGGGTACTTTTCGTTTATTGCGAGCAGTGAAATGTTGAAAACGGAAGATTTGATAGTGATTTTTTTTCTTTCAAAATCTCAGTGGCGCAGTGGGTGAAAGTCCGCTTGGTACGCAGAAGGTTGCGGGATCGATCCCCGCGGCGGGATAAATGTTTGTATGATCTGCAAATATTTATCTCGGATCTGTGTGTGTATGTATAATATGTATGTTTTTACAAACAAAAAGTATATAAGTAGTATATCAGTTATCTGGTTTCCATAGCTTTGCTTAGTTTGGGGCTAGATGATGCTGTATGAAATGTCCAGCATTATTATTATTAAAACTTTAGTGTTGCGAAACGAAAACAGGATCACAGAAATATTTTCTCAGATCTTTTAGGATATTAAAGATCACGGACACGGACTACACGTTTCAAGCTACAAGTTTATGTAAAGGCGGGTCCAGATATGAATCATTTGCCCGATCCGATCACCGTATGGCCACGCGTATCATGATCGCACATGTGGACGGGCACGGGATCGCATATTTTAGGGGTCAGAGGTAGTCAGAGGCACGCCTTCATTTAAAATCAGCAAAAGCCAAAATTCTCAAGCTAGCATTCCATTGCTGTGTAGAGAACTAAATGGTTTCCTTACGATTTTTTCTTTGGATATCATTGTAATGTTGACTTATCTAATTAGTATTTCTGATTCATATAACATAACATTTAAAGAGAGCCATGTTGCCTGAGTGGCACTTTAAATCCGGTGGTCGTTGGTTCGAATCCCGGCGCTGCATGGATTACTCGCATTAGCAGAGCTGTAAGCTCTAAACGTAACAATTTTAAAATGACGAAAATCTTTTTTCAAATAGCACTCACTGAAAAGGGTAAAAAAATTAAGCACTAATTAAAAAAATACCTTTTGACCCCTCGCAGACTACAGACTTTCTATCGGCCGATAGTTGAGACGGGCTCTACTTCTCCATACTCATTACGAGCCAAAGTATATTCCGTCTCAACTATCGGCCGATAGAAAGTCTGTAGTCTGCGAGGGGTCTTAAAATCTAGGAATATGGAAAAAAATTCAAGCTCACTATTTCGAAGGTGAAATTCAGCAAAATTTTACGATTCTGTGCAAATAGGCGATAAAATAATGAAAGTATATTCTTATAATACCTATTCTTCAAAATCTCTATGACAAAGCAACCTTGCAATCTACATCTTTTCGTCTTTTTACGTAGATCATCGAATTTAGTGAAGTACTGCATGGTTATAAAATGACGACCTCTGAAGCGCAGTGGGCGAAGACCCGCCTGCGACGAAAAAGGTTGCGGGTTCGATCCCCGCGGCGGGACCAATGTTTGTATGATCTACAAATATTTGTCTCGGGTCTGGGTGTTTCTATGTATAGTATGTATGTATTTACAAACAAAATGTATATAAGTAGTATATCAGTCATCTTAGTATCCATAACAAACAAAAAGTATATAAATAGTATATCAGTTATCTGGTTCCCATAGTACAAGCTTTGCTTAGTTTGGGGCTAGATGATGCTGTGTGAAATGTCCAGCATTATTTATTTATTTATTTATTTATAACACAAGCTCTGCTTACTTTGGGGCTAGATGATGCTGTGTGAAAAATCCAGCATTATTTATTTATTTAATAAACAGTGTCCTGAATATCGATTTTATGCCAGTGCAGAATTTAAAACTCTGCTAATCAATATTAATTTAGCCTTACTTATAAGTAATTAAAATTGACTTGACAAAATTTATTATCCATTTGTGTTGTCCTAGACTTGCTAAACCTTGCTCAAACATTAGCATTACACCATTCGCTAGACCTTGCTTAAATATAGCACTTTTTATAATATAACAAAAACAAAGTTCAAAGTTCTTTTAATAAGCGCACTGCATAAATTGGGAATCAGCTTCCAGCGTCTGTATCTCCAATGATCTACGACCCTGTTGTTTTCAAGAACCTTCTGGGTAGGCTCGCACCATCGTAGACATCATTCTTGCCTATGTAAGTTTCGAGGTCAAGTCGACCCATTCATCATAAAAAAATAATAATAATAAATTACATAAATAAACTAACATCTTTACAACTAGACTATCAAAAATATCACATACCTATACTTTACATACTATAATTATTATTATTAGTTACAATGATCTTTTACGGCCACTCTTACTACACATTTGCCGAACTATTATTTGGAAAGACAATGACAGGCGAATACAGGCGATGGCCCTCTACACGTGTGAACGTCGGCATTCGTCTATTATCGGCGAATATATCCCATAAAAGATAATTGATTAGCCATTGTTATCCCACTGCTGGGCAAAGGCCTCCCCCATTCCTTCCAGACGTCTCGATCTTGTGCAAGACTCTCCCAATCATTCGCAAAATCGAGTTCGTCTTCTATTATTTTAAATAATTTCACAACAATTTTTTGACACCATGACTGGTGCCCCAAACCATATCGATAATAAGAAATTGGCTTGTATAATAGAAGAAGTTTTCTATATAAATGTACGCTACTAAGGGTATGATTTTCTTGAGTTCCGTATAGTTTTTGAGGCCGGGGTAGATGAACTCTCCATGCATACAGCTGTCCACACATCTGGAACGTAAATTATGTTGATTAGATTTCATGGGGTAGCCACACAACGTATAAGATAGTGAGCGATGAAAGGCATAAAGCGTTTATGGTCTAGCTGGTTTGATCGTTCTTGGCTGCTGGAAGAGTAGTTACCTACTAGCTACCGCTGGTAGTTTCGAGGAGTCTATTTTTAATAGTCCAATGCTATTTAGGATGACCTCTGTGGCGCAGTGGGAGAAAGCCCGCTTGGGACGCAGAAGTTTGCGGGTTCGATAAAATGTTTGTATGATCTGCAAATATTTACATCGGGTCTGGGTGTTTATACAGGGTGTAAAAAGACGTCTACCGAAGCCGAAAGGGGTAGGTACAGCATTCCAATAGACAACCAAATCCAAAAGGATTTTCCGAGAAAATCGTTATATACGGAGGAAACAGCGTTTGAAGAGTACTGTTTGCGTATGTTTTGGGCGCGTTTTTTTACGTAGATTGCTGTGCTGTGATGTTTTTTTCTTTTATTAATGAAATTATTAGGTAGGTATAGTCTTATTATGTTGTAATAGTAGTAAATAACCGAAAATAACATAGCATGACGAAGCTAAGTCAGAATTATTTTTTTGCTTTTTTTTTTCGCTAAATATGTCTAGAATCATAGTCTGATTGCAACCCTCAGTTTTCGGTAGCAGTCTTTTTACACCCTGTATGTATAATATGTATGTAATTACAAAGTAAAAAGTACATCAGTTATCTGGTTCTCATAGCTTTGCTTAGTTTGGGGCTAGATGATGCTGTGAAATATCCAGCATTTTATACTTATTTATTTGAGACCACTCAAGTTAATCCAAATTGGTCCACTCCCTAAACAAAAACATTGTATTGAATCTGCTGCTATAAATAAATACGACCAGCTTTTGAAATGAGTATGACTGTTGGGTTTTCAAAAACTTACACAAACATATAAGCAGTTAAGAACGCTGTCAGCAACGTGACTCCAATCGTCATATCTTTAGGCCGTTCTCTCGGGACCATCACTAGGTCCATCACGATCCAGGCTAAGGAGACGGTGTGCATGCAATGCTGCGTCCAGAATGGCACGATGGCGTCTACTGCGATTGGCGCGATCAGCTCTCGGTCCTTGTTCCATACTCTCCAGAAGAGGATGTCACCGAACTGAAAGGGGTATGGAAGGAAATGTTTAGTAGGTACTACTGCTTAAATAACCATTTACATCTACTGATCTGATTAAAAGACGGCAAAGCTTAACAGCAGTCGTACACTACGTTTGCCGAGTCGCGGTCTCCACTCAAGAACGCGTTTACCCCAACGGTTATCGGTTCTTCGGCAGATATGGCCAGCCCACTGCCACTTCAGCTTGCTAATTCTCTGAGCTATGTCGACAACTTTGGTTCTATTTCGGATAGTCTCATTGCGGCATTCGTCTATCATCGGCGAATATGTAGAAGGCACATTAGCTCTTCTTAGTTTGGAAATTTTATGAACACAACCTACTGCTAGCTAAAAATTATATTGTATAGAAAAAAAATGAAGTCCCTTACTAATTCATCATTGGCCTGCCCTTATCCCGCTCATGCGGGGTCGGCACAACATGTTCCCCTTTTCCACTCTCCCCTTTCACTCATCATCTCTGTATCAACTCCTTTCTTTTCCATATCTTCTTTCACACAATCCATCCATCTTTTCTTACGTTTCTCTACTCACATATCCACATTCATTTCCATCACCCTTTTAGTTATAACCTATGAATCATCATCATCATCATCATCATCAGCCTATAATAGTCCACTGCTGGACATAGGCCTCCCCTAATGAGCGCCATTGCGCCCTGTCCTCGGCTCGACGCATCCAGCTTCTGCCAGCAGCCTTTCGCAGATCGTCACTCCACCTGGCCGGAGGGCGTCCTACACTACGTTTGCCGAGTCGCGGTCTCCACTCAAGAACTCGTTTACCCCAGCGGTTATCGGTTCTTCGGCAGATATGGCCAGCCCACTGCCACTTCAGCTTGCTAATTCTCTGAGCTATGTCGACAACTTAACCTATGAATAACCATACTTTATAGTTTATGCATGACATAACTTTATGTCAAGTATAATAGTAAGGGCCTTAGTGTCTTTATTTATCTCATCTTGTTTAAGCTCTCGATAGTTCAAAAGTTCAGACAGAAAAGTTTATGCATCAGAAATGCATTGCAATTTATTTGTGATAGTCAAAGCAGATGGATCTATAGGATGTATCCTCGTAATTTCTCAAGGGATAGAATCAGTAACGAAGTTATCTTCGAAACTCGGTAGTCGATATGGCAATGCAGGCCACTATTTATTTTAAAGTACTGTATTCACTTTTGATGATATAATTCCACCTGATTTGAAATTAAATAAAAATATTACATATTCCTGTCCCCACACTACTCCCTGTGTCAGGGTATCAGAAACTACACCCCGACCCGGAACAAATATCTGCAGACCATGCATACATTTGTCCCGTCGCGAGATTTAAACTCGTGCCGATTTGAAATGCACCTCAGAGAAGCTAATTTTGGTCCATATACTACTGATATTAAAACAGTGAATGGATGACAGAATGAAAATTCTTTATTGCACATCATTAATACAACAAAAAACAAAAGAAAAACCAGATAAAAATGTACAGTGGGCGGCCTTATCGCTAAGAAGCGATCTCTTCCAGACAACCTTTGGATGGAGAGGAACATCAGTGAAAAGAAGATTGGTCGGGTGCATAAAAAAACACATCATGCAAGTAAAACACTCCATCATCTCAATGAGGCAATGAGTCATAAAAAAGATGTTCTAATAAACAAAATATCTGGATCATAACGGTTTACCCAAAACGGTCTCCGCATATTCAAGATCCGTACGCTCACCACTTTAAAGAAACGAATCCTTAGCATGATTTCACAATAAAAGCCGAGGTCTTGTTTTGGTAAAACTTGCATAATA
Source organism: Epirrhoe alternata (assembly GCA_963565295.1). Taxonomy (NCBI): domain Eukaryota; kingdom Metazoa; phylum Arthropoda; class Insecta; order Lepidoptera; family Geometridae; genus Epirrhoe; species Epirrhoe alternata. The sequence continues at coordinate 1,118,075 of OY751384.1, forward strand.
TTGACTCGGCTCGTGAGACCAGGCTCTGCAGTTTTATTGGCAAGTTCAAGGTTGCCAAGTATTTTGTGTTGTTGCCTTATTAAACTTTGTTATTTTCTGCTAAAATTATTAAATGAGCTGAGCTTTCTATCCATAATGATATGGTGATAATCTGCAGATTTAATCTCGTCTCGTAACAATTATTTTGACGAGATAAAGACTAGGCTATCTTATGACCCCGGGGCGGGAGCGTGTTAGCGGTGTCCTTGGACATCGTGAACGCCTTCAACTCCTTGCCCTGGAGGGCGATCAGGGAGGCGCTCGTGTATCATGGAGCGCCCCTCTACCTGCAGCGCATAGTCGGCGCCTACCTGCGCGACAGATGTGTGCAGTATGTGGGCAGGGACGATACCCGTATACGGAGGGAGGTGTCATGTGGGGTTCCACAGGGGTCCGTGTTAGGCCCCCTCCTATGGAACCTCGCGTACGATGCGGTCTTGCGCGTCGATCTCCCACCCAGCGTACGAGTGGTCTGCTACGCGGACGATACACTCGTACTTGCTGGCGGAGACTCCTTCGACAGGACCAAAGAGCTCGCCGATATAGGGGTGGCATGTGTCGTGGACAAGATCCACGAGCTGGGTCTGCGGATAGCGCCTCACAAGACTGAGGCGCTATGGTTCCACAAACTCCCCAGAGGGAGGGAACCACCCAGTTTGTCGGTTCGCGTAGGTGACGTTGACGTCCAGGTGGGGCAGTACCTCAAGTACCTTGGTCTCACCCTGGACAGTCGCTGGGACTTCGGGGAGCACTTCAGACGCTCCGTCCCCCGGATCAAGAGGGTAGTGGGTGCTCTGCACAGACTGCTGCCCAATCTTGGGGGACCCAGAGAGGGAGTTCGCCGCCTGTATGGCGGGGTCGTGCGATCGATGGCCCTCTACGGAGCGCCCGTCTGGTCGGGGAGGCTGACGGGTGTTAGGCGCTACAGGCAGCTCTACAGCAGCCTACAGCGTCCTATGGCCATTCGAATCGCGCGAGGATACCGGACCATCTCGTTCGAGGCGGCGACCATCTTGGCGCGGTTCCCGCCCCTTGACATCTTGGCGGCGATGGACGCACGTGTGTACGTTCGTCTCCGCCAGGACGATGGGAGCGGAACCGCGCCTACTGAAGTGCGGGCGCAGGAGCGCCGGCGTGCGCTCGGAATGTGGCGCGAGCGGCTCGACGAGCCACGGAGCTCGCGCCAACGCGTCGTCGGCGCAGTGGCGCCAAACTTCGAAGCCTGGCTAGGGAGGGAATATGGGAACGTTACCTATAGACTTACTCAGGTACTCACCGGACACGGTTGTTTCGGTGAGTACCTGAGTAGGATCGGACGCGAACCGACACCACAATGTCACCACTGTGGGTCAGACCTGGACTCCGCTCAGCACACGTTGGAGCACTGCTCGGCGTGGTGCGAGGAGCGTGGAGTCTTGGTCAACAGGATCGGGCAGGATCTCAGTCTGCCAAGCGTAGTTGCAGCTATGCTGGCAGACGACACGGCCTGGAGGGCCGTGGCCTCTTTCTGTGAAGCCGTTCTGGTCCAGAAAGAGGCGGCTGAGCGGGATCGTGAGAGGGCCGATCCCGCTCGGAGAAGGAGGCGGAGGCGGGGCGCTAACGGCCGTCCCGCACCGCCTGCCCCCCCGTGAGGGGGGCGGAGTGGTATCCCCTGCCAAACAGGGGACTTTCCGGGTCCGCGGGTGGTTGAAGTGGGGACTTCGACTGTCCACGATGCGGACCCCGGGAGGGCGGCGGCGCTCTGTGGCGAGCGCCGCCGTAAGCACCGCGAGGGTGCCGGGCGCGGCTGTGGATGCCATTCCCGGGACAGTGCTTAGGCAAAATGCGAGAGGGGCACCGCTGTGTTCCATAGGAGATCGCGGAGCCCCTTGACCAGCATGGAGGCCGGCCACGCGTCAGTTTTTAGTCGGTGAGAGTCCGACATAACCCTTCCGCTGTCCCCACGGCGGTCGGGTATCCATAATGGATTTTCTGACGTTATAAAAAAAAAAAAAAAAAAAAAAAGGCTATCTTATGACTCTTACGATTCATTTCAAAGGTTTATGATTGGTAGCAAGCATTTACCAAATAACTGGTTCCCTTATTATGTTTTTCTTTTCCATTTAGAGTTTATGTAATAACAATTTTACAACCACTCTTCCAATAGTCTTTATCCTCTGCCGCGTTCCACCAATCGTCTCAAGTCAAGTCAAGTCAAAAATCATTTATTCAGGACCGCAGGGATCACTTAGAATAGTCTTAAAACTAATTTTTACTCCTGTTCTTTCGCGACCAATACCGTGAAGAATCAGGGCAACAAACACGGTCTGCAAAGGCATATACGCTGCCGTCCTGGCACCCATGGCATGACTATGTTGGCCTATTTTCTCCAGTCCATCCGGCTCACGTGACGTCAACAAGGTATTAGCAAAATAGTGGCACTCCAGGAGTGCCGGCAGAAGTGAAAACTTGAACGGTTCTAAACTTGACAAACGGCCGGTGTCGGTGAGCAGTCACGTGACTCGAAAGTGACCTTTTCGAGGCGAATCCAAGAATGTTTTTTCGTCTCAAAACTGCCAAACGCGCCTAAAGAAGTTTTCACTTCAAAAATTATAAAATAAACTAGCTGTTACCCGTGACGTCGTGCGCGAACCTTGCCTTGCATCGTCAGCAAGTCTGGACTAGCAACGATTGTGTCACACGTCGCTGTCATCAGAACGTATTCCTATGTGATCCTAGATTACAATAGTTGCAAAAAGGAGACCTTTCCAGCTGGCTCCTTCTTTTCGAGATGTGTCCGTACCGATAACAGACCGCCTCGAGCTTCTTGGTGTCTCTCTATCATCGTCGCTAAATTTTGGCTCGTATATCGAGTCAAAAGCTCAGATAGCCTCAAAAAAGCTAGGTATCCTCTCAAAGGTGAGGCGTTATTTTACTCCTATGCAGCTGCTCACTTTGTATAAAGCGCAGGTTAGAGCCTGTATGGAGTACTGCTCTCACCTCTGGGATGGCTCTGCCAAGCACCATCTCCAGGCATTAGAATCGATTGAGAGGCGAGCCAAGAGGCTAATAGGTGATGACACTCTGGTTGAGTCTCGGCTTCAAAGCCTTGAGCATCGCCGTAGAGTCGCGTGTTTGTCGGTCTTTTATCGACTTCATTTCGGAGAGTGTGCACAAGAACTCCACAATTTAGTTCCACCATCCCCATTCTTTTATCGGGCCAACAGGTTCCCGGAAAGACGCCACTTGTACATGGTCGACATTCCCAGAGTTCGTACAAAGCGTTTTGAGTCCACATTTTTCATACGCACCGCCAAATTGTGGAACTCATTGCCGGGCTCTGTATTTCCCGAAAAGTACAATTTAGGGGTCTTCAAATCAAGAGTAAATAGGTTCCTTCTAGGTAAGCATGCTCCATCTTAGACCTCACTACTGCTTAACATCAGGCAGAGTGAGGTCAAATGCTGACCTATTTAATTAAAAAAAAAAAAAAAAAAAGTCAATTGTGCTTCCAGTCAAAAAGTTCCTATACAAACTTTAAGACCCCTCGCAGACTACAGACTTTCTATCAGCCCATATTTGAGACGGAATATACTTCGGCTTGTAATAAGTATGGAGAAGTATAGCCCGTCTCAACTATCGGCCGATAGAAAGTCTGCAGTCTGCGAGGGGGCTTCTTAGTAGGTAATAAAGAGCTGTTTACGAACATTAACCAAGTGCGGGGTCCAATGTAAATGCTTTGCTCCATGTTATCTTTTATTAGCCCTACTTTTTATTTATAAGTGTTAATAGATTGAAATAAATGAATTGAATTGAATTAATTAAAATGCATCCTTGCTAGAAACAGCATTTTCAGACAATTTTATTTTACTGTACATAGGTATAATACGAATTAGAATAAATAATTCAGTAATGTATTATCTAATGTGTGTATAAATAAATAAATCAATGTATTGAATGTTCGGTTTTGGTCCCGGGTCACGCAGTAGTTGGGTTTCCTTCCTCTCCTTAGGGGTTGGTAGGTAGGTAATCCTGGCTTCTACTCTGGGGGTGGCTGCCCCCGGGTCCTAGGGTTACGCCTCACGGACACAGCCGACTGAACTCTACGATCAGCGGTTTAGGCTGTGCGATCCGTCAGTCATTCAGGACGAAGCATTTTATATATAGATATTAATTAATATAAAGGTTATTCAAAGGTTATTCATCAATTGATTATTCGTCTAGCATAAATTTGGTAAAATTTGTTTAAATAAAAAAAGTTTAAAGTCTTATACCGCTGTCGTGGGCAGTAGAAGGCTAGTGAAGCAAAGGTATCTTGCTTTGTTTATCAATTCCACGTGTCTCCAAGTAGACTCTCCTCTCAGCTCCCTCCAGTCACAATAGATGCTTGCAGGGAAGTACAGGAAGGTCAGGAGCTGAAAAAAACAGACCTTCACTAGAGGATATCAGATCTTTACTAGAGGATTTATACAGCACTAGATTCTGTGCCAACATTTTGATTTTCGTAAATGCTATTCCACTATCTACGCTTATACCAAGTTTCATCCAAATCGGTTCACTGGTTTAGGCGTTATTGATACACAAACATACAAACATCTTAACATCCAAACATCTAAACAAACTCACAAACTTTCAGCTTTGTTATATGAAGTGGAATCTAGAGGCAGCCTATCATCATCATTATCATCCGCAACCTGACTTCGTCGACTGCTGGATCTATAACACGAGACCGTAAGACGTGGCATATAGCTTATGCTATATGCCACATTACAGTCTCGTGCTAACCTCACCCAGGTGTGGCCCGCACTATATGCACCTGGAATCTTATTTGAATAGGCTTGTCAAGCACAGCACCTAGACTATCCCCTCAGACTTTTACTACATGGTCATTACGTTTAAACAAAAGATACACAGACAGGGTCACGACTGTATCCCCAAGGCGAGGTAGACATTCTCTCAGATCTTTTATATTCCAGATCCTTTGAAGTTGTCTAAGGGGGTAGTCAGAGGCATGTACAAATACATATTGACGACCTCTGTGGCGCAGTGGGTGAAAGCCCGCTTGAGACGCAGAAGGTTGCGGGTTCGATCCCCGCCGCGGGATAAATGTTTGTATAATCTGCAAATATTTATCTCGGGTCTGGGTGTTTCTATGTATAATATGTATGTATTTACAAACAAAAAGTATATAAGTAGTACATATATCAGTTATCTGGTTCCCATAGTACAAGCTATGCTTAGTTTGGGGCTAGATGATGCTGTGTGAAAATGTCCAGCATTATTTATTTATTATTTATTTATTTATTTATATTTAATACGATACAAAAGATACTTATGAAATTATTTGTTCTTATAAACATCTTGACCACGTAGAGACTGATTCTCTATTTTATTTCCTCGATGAAGCCATCAAGAAAAGACTGAGAAAATTCACATTTGGATGGTTTTTTATTTTTAAAATTATTTTTATGTTACTGTTAGCATGACTAATGACATGGTTCGTTTTACAAAGTTACTTGAAGGTTTGCGTAAAGTTATCTTATTACTTTGTATTTGTAAGTAACCATAAATTATATTTGCTTTCGTATACCTTGTTTGCTAGCAAATTAGGTTAGTTAAATAACAGCTAAATAGGTATTACCTATACTAAACAAAGGTTATGAATATTATTTTGTGGTTATAGAATATATATTTATATAAAGAAACAAATATATACAAAGTACATTTATTATGTATGTAACTTGAAAAAATATACTTGTGCTATTTGAGCCATCTAAGTATTTTTTTAGAAACTATTTATTTAGAAATTGCCATGCATTATTAATTTTCTTATAAAATCTATACTAACATTATAAAGAGGAAAGATTTGTTTGTATGTTTGAATTGAAAAGGCTCCGAAACTACTGGACCGATTTGAAATATTCTTTCACCAATAGAATCGTACATTATCCCCGATGAACAGAGGCTATATTTTTTCCCGGGAAAGTGAAGTTTTCCCGAGGGATCGCGGGTAACTGCGACGGACAGCTAGTATAAAATAATCTGTTTTTTTACTGTGTAGTTACGTTTACAAGATAAGTAAAAACTTTTCAAGAAGAATTTCATTTCAAATAAGTCCAACGATGTATCCAAAAATACAGTTAGCACATGCCATATTTTTCAGATCTGTAAATTTCCATAAAATTAGAGACTAATAAATTCTGAATTTTTTTAATCGTGTTATTTTTGCAGGTACCTTCGTACTTACATTAAACCAGGAAGTTATCATTTTCCATCGAGTATTGTTGTACACCCAGAGACTGGGGTCCTCAGCTTGTGTGAAGTCGATGGACAGTAGCCATGTAGCCACCACCACGAGGTGAACAGAAGCACCAGAGTACATCCAAATCCGAGCTCTAGTGAGATTGTCACTTTTCCTCAACATAGGATGAAAACTGTCCAAGTTCAACATCGTGAAACTCAATTTTATTTCGGGAATGTATCACTTTTTCACCAACTTATAAAATGAGGTTTTTAATTCGTTTTAATATTTTTGGTTAGAATTGTAGGAGATGTATAATTTTATCACTTTTTATCCAATTTCAAATTTTTTTAATAGGTTGTATATTTTTGATTAGAATTTTTAAAATTTATTCTTAAACACACCTTCTTTAAATTTTATTAAAATCACTAAAATGATTAAATAAAATTTAAATTCTAAATTAAATGTCACATATATTTAAGTACTTTAAAACGATTGTGTTGCCCAAATGACGGTGCTTCACTGTCTACTTTTATAGTTTCTGTTATGGCCAGACCATGTATTGTTAATACATAGGCGATTATGTCGATGTATATGGCAACAAACAATAGGTTGTATGTAGATTGTTCGTACGTTCCTGTATGAAGGGACCGGTATTTATTTTTTATTGTGTTTATGTCGATACTATAAAAATTTATTGTATACAAAACAAGCACAGCGCAGTATCTAATTCTAGTTTATATTACCCGATAAATATATCTATCTTTGTGAATTTAAAATTTATTTAAAAGTTAGTCACCTCACTTCAAGTTACAGACACTGGTTTATATTCCATATTAAAAATAATCCACATTTTTATAAATTTAAAAATCCTGTTCTCACTTTTTTACACTGTATATTTTGTTAATTTTTACACTGTATATTTTTAATTTTTTGCACTGTATATTATGCAATATTTTTGTTATTCGAGATCATAGACCTCGTTTTTTGTTTATTGTGATGAATTTAGTACTGTGACGTGATGAAGCCTGTGTGAAGGTAGGCACGATACTATCCGCCGCACTCGCTGGTGTAATAATTTGTTTATTTCCTTGAGGTCATTTTTCATGCGCTTTCGGAGAGCCTTGTATACCGGTTCGGCGACGAATTGTCTGCTGATGAACGGAATTTTTCCGAAAATTTTATTGATCAAATAACTATAAAAAAATAATGCTGTGTCGAGGTCGCTTTTGATTTTATAAGGATACAAGTATGAGCTGTATCAATTCAGGATAAATAGTTTATGCTGTAAAATAGGTAATTGTGTATCCTAAATAGACAATGCATTGACTATTCAAATCATAGTGATTTAATATAGTATTTTAGTTATGTCACATAAATTAGAGCAAATGAGTTATAACTTTAAATTTTTATTTAATTCACAAATATTTCTCAATTCAAGATCATAACAAAACTTTTGCTACGCACTAACTTATTTAAAAAAAATATCGCAAATTAAACTCACAAAAAGCTATTAACATAGAACAAAATACATAATTATTCCTTTAGAAAACACAAACTTAAAATTGTGTTTTTTGTAAGAAAAATGATTAAATTGATTGTCATTTCCGATCATTATTTATATTTCGACAACGTCATGTATGTATCATTAGGTGCATTGCACCTGACGACCTCTCTACCATGGTCTGAATCAGTGAATTCCAAGAATACCACAAAGTATAGTTGTTCTATATCACGACGGCGGGTTGGTTTCATTTGTGTGTGTAGATTTGTTTCTGTGTGCGTGAGCGGTACTGAGCGCTCATTAGTCCATGGAGCGTTCGCCAGCTTACGCACACAGGAAAACCGTGCATGTGCATCTAAACGCAATGAAGACCAACCAACCCGCCTTCACCCGACAACGATTTTGACGACTCGCGCGAGGCTGGAACCCTTAGTCCGGATTGAACTAAAAGATAGATACCCAGATAGTAACTTTATTTAGCACAAATACACAGAAACACTTAACATAAAAAAATTGGTTGTCTGTAAAGTCGGTTTACTGACGATAGTTGAACGTGACAACGTTTGTGCTTCTTTGTCGCTCGTTCCGCGCTCTCGCTTGCACTTTAAGCCTTACATGGAACGCCTCAGGTAACGCCGAGGTAACGCCGCATTTTTTCGTGCGTGCAGCCGGCTCTATCGAATTATAAGACGTTGTCACGTCAAAACATGGTAGGACAAAAAAACATAGACAGGTAGGTACTTACTTAATTATACGAAGCGGCACAAGAAGAGTTTTTCGCACGTGAGCGGCGAAAAATCGTATGCGATTATCCCTCTGCAAAACTCGCCATTCGAGTCTCGCCTGCGGTTGTTTACATTATGACAGAAACTCGTAAAAAATACTACTTTTAGTAGAAAGTTTCGATAGCGAGAATCGTATTCGAGAGGCGAGCCTCGAAGCATTCGTTTACACTAGGCGACCATCTAGAAGAAATCGCCGCATTCATGCGAGAAACTCTCCTTATGTAACAGCTGCTTTTAACAGAAGTTATAACTGCTTAAACTAACCTAAAGCAGAAGAAAAGAACACAAAACAGTTATATAGGTAGGTGCAAGGTTGCGATTTGGTGTACCAATTAGGACCAGTCTTAGCTTTTTGTTATTCTGTGCCTATCGCTAGGTGTAGAGCAACGCTGGTTTTCAGACTGGGAAAAGGTGACACGAACATAGAAAGAGCAACACAAACAATACAACACTATAATACATAGTACCAATGAGGTACCATAATACATCTATCGGATTGAATTACTTTATTCTTAGATATTATAGTCGTAGGTATCTAGCAGTGATTTTGCAGCAGTGGTATTTCATCTGCCCGGCTAGCATGACTGTCGTGCACGTGAAACGAGAAATTTTGTCGATTTTGGCTTAGGTATTTAGCATGCATACTTACCACAACATACTAGTTTGTCCTTGTAGACTTACGTTATGGTAGGTTGTTAGAACATAATTCGAGCAAGATAGATGCCGCAGCTATTTTTTGTGATCAAACTCCACTGTGTCTTCACACGTTTGTCGTCAATTATCTCGTCCTCGCCAGGTAACGACGAGAAATTACTCGTGGCTTGACAAACGAAGTGTAATATCAGCGCTTTTGGAGTAGTAGAGGTAGTCAGAGGCATGTCCAAATACATATTTGATACATGCCCACATCTTACAGAAGTTAGTATTCCATACGTGACAGGTTGCAAGCCCATCGCCGCCTATAAGAATACTAACTGGTTTCCTCACGATGTTTTCCTTCACCGTTTAGAGCACCTGTTAAAGTGCATATACCTACATTTTACGAAACGGAAAATCCATTGATACACTGCCGGGATTCTTAATATCTTCACAATCCACTAATATCTCGTTTCTCGTGCACGAGATATCTCACGTCGCTCATGCTAGCCGGGCTGATCAGTTAGCGTTTCATCACTGTCCGCTCCAGTTTACTGACATATCATAGCACCTTAAAGCTAAAAGGTTATAGGTTACTTTGGTGTGAAGTCACTCAAAATATTTCGTTTTGCAACAAACATAACGAAATATCCTTGGACACTTAATTGGTGACCTCTTATTGAACTGTTTATTATGATTTTTACATTAAAACACTTCAGGTTTACAACTGTTTTGCAATGACTACCGCTATATAACGTTCTCCGCTATTTAAGGAGGCAACCTCATGGTCATCACATTTTCATGTCAGCAAAACGATGAGATCCCATCATTTGCGATAACTTGGAAATGTGTTGTAATTCTAGGTTTTTAAGTTTGTTAAACAAAGGTTAAACAAAGGTTATACAAACTCCTTTAATTTTAATTTAGTCAGTCCACGCTTTTAAATTTTTAAGCTTTTTTTATCTAAACTTCTATCTATCCCGGTTATTTAAGTCGTTAAGCCATGACGGAGGCTTTAAGGTGGCCTAAAAACTCCGTCACTAGAGTTTGCCACTGACTCATACGAACTTACTTTAGGTATTTTGTGTTTACGTCTTTAGTTTACTAGATAACTAGTTCTTGAGCTTGCAAAATATCTCCTGGTTTGAAATGACTGCAGGCATTATATGACTTTTATTAATTTTTAAGCCAAATGTTTGCAACATTGGCGCAATCATTTTACAGTTCGATACATATTATAATTAAAGGCTGTTAACAAAAACAAACCTTGCCACGAAAGGAGGAAATAAATACGCATTTGTGTTCAATGTAAGTAATATTATACATTATGAGCTTTAAATACCAGGATATGTACCAATTCAATTTACAAATGTTATACCCATACTCTCTACACATTCGCCGAAGTATTTGCGGTACTATTCTCTAAACTATTATTTGGATAGACGATGACAAGCGAATAGCGGCGATGAGGCTCTCTACTCTACACGTTTGTGACCGTCGGCCTTCGTCTATCATCGGCGAATATGTAGAGGGCCCAATACATTACACATTTATAAAAATAATGTTTTCAACCCCAAAAACATTTTTTTCTAAAACATTTCATACAGTTTTTTAGGTGTTATACGATATTCTAAAATCATTTCTTAATTCATGCAATTATTTTAGGTTACAGCTTTTATTCGCCTAAATTCGTTAGCTTAAAGTTTGTTTGTCTGTTCCGGTATCGTTACAAACAGAAATAGATAAGCCGAGCATTAATAATTTAATTAATTCTCAAGCGTTGCAGTTCAGGATATATCACAGTAAAAAAATATATTATGCAGTAGAGTAACTATTGTTGTAAAGGTGACAGGAAAAAAAGCTGGGCCAAACTGTGTTTGTTGCCCTGGTTATTCATGGTATTGGTCGTGAGGGCATAGGAGTAGGATCACCTAGTTTTCAAACTGGTGTAATAAATACAAAACAAAAAACAAAAGAACGCATAATTTTATGAAATGTTAGTTTAGTCAGTGAACAACCAAACTGAAAGGCCAGTTTTCTTTCCTCTTATATGAGGCCAGTTTTATTTCCTAACTTTAAATTCAATTCAATTCAAATCATTTATTTCAGTTTCACGAGTCCACCATATTATATTAGTAAGATGCTTAGCCTAATTGTTAGTAAGTAATTAAATAACATTAAATAACTTTAAGGGTCGCACAGTCGAGCCGAGCCGAACGCGGCGAACTGTCAATAGAGAAAAGACGGCCGCTGACGTTAGAAGCGAGCCACATTTTCTGACGTCATCAGCATTTTTTGTTTAGAAAATGACTGCGGTGCGTACGGCGCGGATAAGTGTCCGATCAGGTTAATACTAAATAGGTTTAAGACATTTATTCTCATACAAACGATCCTATTATCCTACTTACCTACATGAATGATGAATGCAAAATTTTGTGAGAATGGATGGATAGATGTATGGTGTTTTACTCTTTCACGCAAAAACCACCGTATGGATTTAAAAAAATTTACACTGAAATAAATTACGAGTAATTGTAGTCTACTCATAATGTTTTTTTTTTTTCAGTAAATTTATATATTCCACAGGAACCGCAGGTAACACAGCGGAGCCCAGCTATAGTATTTGATTATAAGAAGCACTTGTGAGCCTCTCTACTGTGTCAATTTATTATACTGTGCTGTTGCTTTGTGATATGCCACAGAGAAGCTCAAAGCACCGATCTTGTTAATTTTAGATGGATACCAATGCGATGAATTTGAAGAGCTGGAGTAAGTTCACCAACTTACAAACAAGAGGTTAATCAAGCTTATTTCTTTAACGAGATTATGGATGACAGACGTTTGACAAAGCAAGTGTATGAGGCGAGTGTGTATGGGGCAGCTGGAAGGGGAAGGCCTAGGCGAACCTTCTTGGATCAAATTGGCGACATTTTGGAGAAGGGCCAGGTCAAAAGTACCCTAAACCGACGAGCATGTATGAAGAATGTAATGAGAGTGAATGAGGCGAAAGTTGTGTCAGGATCGTAGCGAGTGGAGATCCGTGGTCTCTGCCTACCCCTTTGGGAAAGAAGCGTGATTTGATGTATGTATGTATGTATTTCTTTAACCGGCTTCAAAAACGAAGATGAAAAGGTTTGGGTTAAAAGATTTTCGATTTGACTGTATTTAATTGTATGCTTTTTGTGTGAAGGAAAAGGTTCAATTTGACTGTTTTTTTATGTTTTGGCAATGTTCATAATGTAGTTATAAAAATAATTCAGGGTTTTATCTCAGGAAATGCAAAGGTTAAAATTTTAAAGGTTTTTAAGTGCCAACGGGTTCGCTTACATAAATAGGAAGTTTTAATTTCTTTTACCTATATATTTACCTAACGACGCTGACGTCGACTTAATTTTAGCATCAACTTAAACCTCTGTGGATTTTAGATGTTAAGTAACCTATTTTGTGTAAGTTTTTCTTCTTTAAATATGTATAAATAAATTAAAAAAAAAAATATTAATACAATGTAGTCAGCAAAACACGCTACTTTGGCATAACACTTAAGTTCATATTAACCCTGACTTACTTTTACTCTATACTTTGTTATGAGTAAGTACTGAACTTCGGTCTAGCTCTTTGAGTTTAATTTGAGGATAGTGAGAAACAATTAATAGTAACACAGCTATTTCCTTTGCAGTTTGGGGTATGTATAGCGCATATTAATTATAAAGATTACTAGCTTCTGTGCGCGGCTTGCGCGGCGGTACCAACATTTCCAGGTCACTATCTACGCCTATACCAAGTTTCATCCAAATCGGTTTAATGGTTTAGGCGTGATTGATACACAAACATACAAACATCCAAAAACCCAAACATTTAAATAAACTCACAAACTTTCAGTTTTATTAAATGAGTTATATTGTCTAGTAGTAGTCTAATATGAGTCTAGCTGTCCGTCGCGGTGTTACCCGCGGTCCCTCGGGAAAATTATAAGTATATAAGTAAATTTTGGCTCGTATATCGAGTCAAAAGCTCAGATAGCCTCAAAAAAGCTAGGTATCCTCTCAAAGGTGAGGCGTTATTTTACTCCTATGCAGCTGCTCACTTTGTATAAAGCGCAGGTTAGAGCCTGTATGGAGTACTGCTCTCACCTCTGGGATGGCTCTGCCAAGCACCATCTCCAGGCATTAGAATCGATTGAGAGGCGCGCCAAGAGGCTAATAGGTGATGACACTCTGGTTGAGTCTCGGCTTCAAAGCCTTGAGCATCGCCGTAGAGTCGCGTGTTTGTCGGTCTTTTATCGACTTCATTTCGGAGAGTGTGCACAAGAACTCCATAATTTAGTTCCACCATCCCCATTCTTTTATCGGGCCAACAGGTTCCCGGAAAGACGCCACTTGTACATGGTCGACATTCCCAGAGTTCGTACAAAGCGTTTTGAGTCCACATTTTTCATACGCACCGCCAAATTGTGGAACTCATTGCCGGGCTCTGTATTTCCCGAAAATTACAATTTAGGGGTCTTCAAATCAAGAGTAAATAGGTTCCTTCTAGGTAAGCATGCTCCATCTTAGACCTCACTACTGCTTAACATCAGGCAGAGTGAGGTCAAATGCTGACCTATTTAATTAATAAAAAAATAAAAAAATAAAAAAAAATATAAGTATAAGTAGGTATATAAGTATAGAAGTACAGAAATTAATTTTTACGCAAACACAGATATTCAAATACCTATTATATTATGTATCGTTTTTTACCAATGAGGATTTTCACACTATCCGATCCGATAGCGGTATTGGACACCGATACGAAGTTGGGGGCAAGTAAAATGTATGAAATATGTCCCTGTCTTTCATATTGTCGGACCCGATATCGGATATCGGAGCTATCTCGTTCATACATTTTCCTTACCCCAATATCGTATCGGCGTCTGATACCGATATCGGATCGGATAATGTGAAACCGCTCTTAGGTCTTGCCTCTCGTTTGATGACAGTTAACGCAAATTTATGTATGCTGATGTAATTTATTATCTGTGGCTATCATTATATTCTATAATAGGTACCTAAGTAAATGTGATAATTATTCTTATTACCTATGGATGTTTTTACTCTTTCACTCAAAGACGACTGAATGGATTTGGATGACATTTCGTACAAGATAGTTTATACTCTGGATAACACATAAGCTTATCGAGGATAAATCTTCCAATTGAATGTTTGGACGCGAGAGGCGCAAGATAGAGGAGACTGGCATAAGAGAAGGGAGGCCCATACCCAGCAGTGGGTGATACTAGGCTGAGATGATGATGATGAATTGGGCATTCGGTTGAGGAGAGCTCTTCTAACAAATAATCTTCCTCAATTTCAAAAAGACATTCACAGCGCAACGGGACCGCCTATCGACGCATTCGTGTAATTGGACTCGTTAGCTGCCAACTGCCAGCGAGCGCAGCGAGTAGGGCTTACTCACACTGTAGAACACAAGTCTATATGGTAGAGCGGGGCTATTCCAACTAATGACAATAACTCCTAATAAAAAGTAAGTTCGTATGAGTCAGGGGCCAACTCTGGTGACGGAGTTTTTAGGCCGCCTTAAGGCCTCCGTCATGACTTAACGACTTAAATAGCCGGGACCGACAATTTAACGTGCCCTCCGAAGCACGGAAGCGCTCAGATGAAAATGCCACTGGCGGTCACCCATCCAATTACTGACCGTTTCGAACGTTGCTTAACTTCGACGATCTATCAAGAACGACTAAGCAAGCACGACTACGAGCGCTTCCTATAATACATAATTCCTAATTTACTGTATATGTATATTCAAAAACACCATATAGAAGCCAAGTAGCGAAATTACATCGTCGAGGGGTAATTTCAACTATTTCTGCCTTTTTTTAGAAACTTCGTTCGTTTGAACATATAAAATAGGTATTTTGCCTTAGTGTTAAGTGAAAAATTCTCTCAAATCCTTTTCCACTTGCATTTATCAAACCTTAAGGTAATCCCAAACGACAGTATTAACTTTTGAAGTTGATGTTAGTGTTTTTTTAGTCGAAATAGCCCCTCTCTACCTTACTACATATAATAATAATATTATAAAGAGGAAAGATTTGTTTGTTTGTTTGAATAGAATAGGCTCTTAAACTACTGGACCGATTTCAAAAATTCTTTCACCATTAGAATCCTACATTATCCCTGATGAACATAGGCTATATTTTATCCCGGGAAAATGAAGTTTTTCCGAAGGACCGCGGGTAACACCGCGACGGACAGCTGGTAGGTAATAAATAAGTTCGAAGCAAACTCTAGTGACGGTTTTTAAATAAAACGATAGGTACTCTAAACTTGAAAAGATTATTTTGACTATCTCGAATGGGCACTCTACATATACGCCGATGATAGATGAATACTCGCGCTCACGAACGTGTAGAGGGTTTATTCACCTGTATTCGTCGATCATTGTCTATGAATAGTTCGGCAAATAGTTCGGCGAATGTGCGAATGCCATAAACTAATTGTCTTTGATACATTTCAAAATCAAGACTTATTTCGGCTAACTATACCTACAAAAGAAGACGAGAAAACAAGGTTTTACTAAGAAAGAGTTTATAAAAGAATAAAATAAAAAGTCATAACCCTTCCTTTGGCAGTACGGGTAAAAATAGCTAGTTGGAAGCTTGTGTTTTAGTCACGCCTAGGTGGACAGATTTGGGTGAAACTTTAAAGAGACGTTGATTTTAAACAGCAATAGCGTCAACTATGTAAGAAATGCAGATCCCAAGATCCGCGAGTAAAGTTGCAGGAGAAAACTAGTTATCAATAAACTGTTCCAGTGTGTATCTAGCTTTACCAACGAGTAACATACTGACAGTTCTTTATTCATTTTTATTACGCTGCACTAAATTGTCCTACATTTTTAGGAACTCCATTTAGAAGTATCACAAATAATATTACTAGCTTTGCAAGTTATTTATTTAACTTGTTTCATTATTTGAAAATGTTACGGGACTTAAAAAATTGGTTCTCTGTAAAGTCGGTTTACTGACGATAGTTGAACGTGACAACGTTTGTGCTTCTTTGTCGCTCGTTCCGCGCTCTCGCTTGCACTTCAAGCCTTACATGGAACGCCTCAGGTAACGCCGAGGTAACGCCGCATTTTTTCGTGCGTGCAGCCGGCTCTATCGAATTATAAGACGATGTCACGTCAAAAATGTACTTCCTTAGGATTCTTAAAAGGATCTGAATCGCATTATAAAAGATCAAAATAGAAAATATATTTAGTCTTTCTTAAACTTTCGCGGTCACTATTCATAATTACGTAGGTATTAAAATAAGGTACGCGATAAATCCCGTTTAATTAATACGTAGGTAATTATGAAAATTTATTTTTCAAAATATGGGCATGTTATCAAAAATATTTGGACATGCAAAGTCAAAAGTAGGACCGCTGGGATCACTTTGAATCGTCTTAAAGCTAGGTGATTTTACTTCTCTTCATGCCTCTGACTACCCCTTAGACGTTTTCAAAGGATCTGGAATACATAAAAAGGTCTGATAGAATGTATACCGCACTTAGGGAATACCTACAGTAAAAGTCTTAAAGAACTTCAGAAATAAAAGTTTCTTACACATTTCAATACTCTAATAAGTAATAAACCTGGTATACTTAAAGTTATTCCTCAGTGTAAACTGTCAAAATGTATGGTGGTTGTTGTTTTAACTTGATCGCACACTGACGCGCCGCAGTCATTTTTCTATACAAAAATGCTGATGACGTCAGAAAATGCGGCTCGCCTCTGACGTCAGCAGCATTTTCTCTATTGAATTGACAGTTCGCCGCGTATTTCTCGGCTGCAATGTGCGAGCACCCTTATTCCGAGAAACTTTATGTCACGTTTCATGGTAAGGCTTTAAGGCTTCAGACAAACTGGTCGAGGGTCGAACATTCATTGTTTTTACAATATATTTTTTTACTTCTTTTCCAAAAATAGTCAATAACACCACTTAATAGCAGTACGGTATACATTTTAAATCTTGTTTTGTTCATATCAAAATAATGATCTTGCGCTTTCGCAAACACATAAATTATTCAAAATTACGCCACACTTTAAAATTAGCTGCAAATATGAAGGTTAGGCTAATACTAGGGCTTAAAAAACTGAGGCCGTCTTATTCTGTAGGTAATTACGGACGAAAAACTATCCTCTAATAAATTATCCTTTTTTTATCACTGGGAAAATGCGTTACGCAACCCTTCCCGCTGGGGGGCGAGAAGGGTATGTGGGACTGGGTATACCCACTAAACGACCAAGCACTCTGGTGTCGCCTGGAATGCAGGGGGTCTGGGAAATAATAAATTATACCTACGCGAACTAAATTACTCGAAATAGGTACTCGTAAGTTATTGTAGAGGCAGTAATTGGGAGTAATATCCACGTAAGATCAGAATTTGTGAAAATCCGATCCGAAGATCCGATAAAGTGTTTAGCAATTTGACAAACTACATTTTATAGTCATAGTCACATACGTCATATATGCATATTTTATATGTGTCATGGATCATCATCGCAGGTATCAGAAAGTCGCTTCAAAGTTCCAGCGCGAGAGCCTTTATTACGTCCGTCAAATACAGTTTGTAACTTTTATAAGAAACCAAGGTTTAGGGTTGCCACACTCGCAAATAAGATCCGCAGCGGATCTGACCTCGTGCAACAAGCACGTGGCGGTAGCACGTGTTGTCTCATGTTTTTCTAGCCCATTGTTCATACTAAGCTACAAAACCATAAGTTTAGCATGGTACCCATGACCCATGTATTCTACATGTGTCTGACAGCTTTATTATTCTTTTATTAAATAAGATTATATGGCAACTTACTGTATCATATCATGTCAGTCAGTCATTCCTGTCGTTTAGAAAAAAACACGGCGGTTTGTTTTCTTTAACACTCTAACGGAAATCTTTCGTCAAATGAGAAATCTTCAATACTCCCCCATTCCATTTGCCAAATCTCCTGCCAAGTATCCAAGGCTTCATAAGTAAATTGCCACCGAAATTACCTAGTAAAACACGAGAAAAATAAAATAAAATAACAGAGCAACAAGTTTTTCCAAAAATGGCGAAAGAAAGCCGGCCTCTAGTAGGTTGCGGTGCTATTCCCGCCACCGCCACAATTATCATTTACTTATCATCAGACCATCCTGGCTGGTGGTTGTAAAATAAAAGTTTGCGAATTCTTAAAAAACTTAGGTTTAGGGTTGCCACACTCGCAAATAAGATCCGCAGCGGATCTGACCTCGTGCAACAAGCACGTGGCGGTAGCACGTGTCGTGTTTACTTGTTTACTCTCCCCTCGTTCAGACCAACAAAAAAGTTGCCTTGAAACTTCAAAACATCAATCAAAGGTACCTGTTTCATACGTAAGCAAATCTTGACAAGTTTTTTGTACCTACCAAAAAAAAAATGTCACAAAATGTTACTTGTGTAAGGGTGACCCCTGGTTTACACCTATTCTTAATATGTATCCGCCTTTGGATGCGAGGTCGTGAGTTAGAATCCAGTCTTGCACCAATGAGATTTTCTGCCGAATTTATGTGCACTATGTCAGTACTCTTAAACCTGCGATCAACACTATTATAGATGCGTGCAAAATCAAACCTAAATTCTATCCGCGTGACAAAAAAGGTTTAAGTTTAACTGAATTACACTCTTTGCACCTAGTAATAAAGTCACAAATCCTCAAAACATTAGGTATCAAACTTACGATCATTCATCACGAAAAACGTCAAATTGCTAAACAAAATGACGGCCCGAGCTGTTATTAACCGATGACGGTTTTGCTGCGCTGACCCTAAATAAGATTGTTCGAAGTCTTACGGCGACTCTACACATTCGTCGAACTATTTGCTGAACTATTCGCCGAACTATTATTTAGAAAGAAGATGACTGGCTACATTACAGGCGAATAGACCCTCTGCACGTTCAAAAACTGAATCGTTCTGAAACAATTTCAGATTCAGATTAGGAACCTTAACTGGATAGCACCCAAATCAGGATAGGTATATACTTAGTACAGCACCTGTCCAGTCTAACATGGATAGAGAACTAAGTAATAGCAATAGTAAATAGTTTGGTGGTACTACTGGGAAGATGTTTGGAACACACTCTCACTTGTACCACTAAGATTAATAAACAAAAGTGGTACTAATGAGAATGATATTTCCCACTAGTACAACCGGTGGTACAGTTTGGTGGTGCTACTGGGAACAAAGCGAGTTTTGCTTGAGGTCCCAAGGTGAACGTCGCTCTTAGGTCATTGACCAGAGTGAATGGTACCTTGAAATGATTATGACTGATGTAAAGATCAGCGAAATTAAAATTTAGATACAATTTTGGTAATTAAGTGATTGCTTGATCACCTTATTCGCAATGAACTGCATATATTATTTGGTAAAACTAATTTAGTTTCTAGATTTTCGAGAAGTTACGAGATAATTGGCCAACAAAGAAAATATACAAAAAATATTTTTTCTACAATTTGTTCACAATTTTGTTCTGAGATGTGCGATCATAACCTTGAACAAATTAATTCCATGTTCCATTTGCTTTCACTGGGTCATGAAAACAACTTCTGATTACAGATGCAGTGCAACTGTGCGACTCTTAAACATACATAATCCATCTCCTTGTAGTCACAAACCCATAGAATAACACTGTAGAAGCACTCCTGATGCACCGCGAGGGTGCCGGGCGTGGCTGTGGGTGCCATTCCCGGGACAGTGCTTAGGCAAAATGCGAGAGGGGCACCGGTGTGTTCCGTAGGAGGTCCCGGAGCCCCTTGACATGCATGGAAGCAGGCCACGCGTCAGTTTTTAGTCGGTGAGAGTCCGACCCCTTCCGCTATCCCCACGGCTGTCAGGTCCTACCTTGCTTAGTCGTTCTTGATAGATCGTCAAGTTAAGCAACATTCTAAGTGGTCTGTAAATGGAGGCGTGACTGCTGACCGCTAGTAGTTATTCGTGCTTTGGTTTGTTTTGGTTGCACGTTAAATCGTCGGTCTCGGCTTTTTAGTCCATAAAAAAACACGTAAACAGGGTCACGACTGTATCCCCAAGGCGCGGTAAATATTCTCTCAGATCTTTATATTCCAGATCCTTTGAAGATGTCTAAGGGGGTAGTCAGAGGCATGTACAAATACATATTTGATACATGGCCACATCTTGCAGAAGTTAGTATTCCATACGTGACAGGTTGCAAGCCCATCGCCGCCTATAAGAATCCATATATCATTTTAGTCCATAAGACGGCCTAAAAACTCGGTCACAAGAGTTGCAGTGTAACTCATACGAACTTATAGGTGCTGCAGTGTTTTTATAGAGTTTTCAAGTATCCAAGCTATGTCGCAGTCAAGATGAGATGACATCTCAGCGAGCAGGTAAAGTAGGTCAAGGCGCCTAGCTCCGAATGTGGGTTTAAGATGCATTTGTACTCGGGCATGGTAATGTTACTAGTATTGTATAAGTCAAAAGAATCTGGATATGAAAATTCACAAGCTTAAACTCCAAAAGTTGACTGGATAGCATGATTTGATATTGAAACTGAGCCGAGCAGTAGCCAGCGAGTCCATAGCAATGAAACTAGTAAAATTATAGGGAAAATATTTGCATAAACAAAAATTTTCTTTGGCAATTGTTATTGGGATTCCAATTTCGGGCAGGGTTCTACATAACGTTTAGACATAATATTAGTTTACTAAGTCCTTGTACCCCGAGTGTCACAGGAACAAACATATCAGACAAACAATCGGATTCGATGAAACCATGGAGCGTTGACTTGACACACGATGCCATTATGGCATACCAATATTACCTTTTGCTACAGAAAATAAGCTCTTACTCCTTTGAGTTTGAGAAAGCAAGAGTCAAGAAGGGTATACCAGAACAGCATCGTGTCAACGTTTTATTTATTTTCATGGAGTGGATGTCCGAGTTGATACTGTAGAAATAAGGAAAATCCTACGTAAACAAAACACTCACGTCATTGTTATTCAACTGTTTCTTCAGTATTATGTGGGAAATGCTTCGATCAAATGAGAAATGTGATCAAACTAATCTAACTCTGCGTTTTACGTGGGCGACTTGACGCGAACGCGATTCGAAGCGGCTAGGCGCGGAGCGGCGAGTCTGTCCTACGTGCGTGCGAATCGTCCTACATAGTTTACGTCAAATCATACATAGTGTAAAAATTCGCATTTCTGATCGCGTTCGAGTCAATACGCGCCGCGCCGCTGCGCACCGGTCACGTAGGACACTTCAATAGTAAATCGACTGTTTCCGCGCCGCCCGCGCCGCTTCGCGTCCAGATCGCCCACGTAAGAAGCAGGGTAAGGACGAAAGTGTTTTAGGCCTGTGTAGTCGAATTGCAAAAGAATTGAACCAGAGCGATACAATTGCTGTTTTCTTCTAGTCCTTGTAATTGTTATGGTAGGTATTTTTAACTCAAGGCAAAATGCGAGAGGGGCACCGGCGTGTTCGGTAGGAGATCCCGGAGCCCCTCTTTATGCATAGAGGCTGGCCATGGGGTAGTTTTTAGTGGGTCATGGAGTGTTAGACAACCCCACACACCCCAATTACGTTCCCTCGACGTAATTGGATGTCTGTGAGCAGATTTTCTATCCGCAATAAAAAAAAAGTATTTTTAACTCAATAAAGCAGTAGCAGTAGCAGTAACCGAGCGTCAAGCATATTTATCATTATCATTACTATGTTGAGAGCCATGTTGGCTGAATGGGATTGTACCTCGACTTTCAATCGGAAGGTCGTGGGTTCGAATCCCAGCCGTACATCAATGGATTGTGCGTTTCGTAAAATTTATATGCGCTTTAACACATGCTCTAAACGGTGAAGGAAAACATCGTGGGGAAACCAGTTAGTATTCTTATAGGCGGCGATGGGCTTGCAACCTGTCACGTATGGAATACTAACTTCTGCAAGATGTGGGCATGTATCAAATATGTATTTGGACATGCCTCTGACTACCCCCTTAGACATCTTCAAAGGATCTGAAATATATAAAAAGATCCGAGAGAACGTCTACCGCGCCTTGGGGTCGTGACCCTGTTTAAGTTTTTACGTTTTACCTACTCCATGATTCTAGCAGCATTGCATTTCGTCGTAGTGAATGTTGCAAAGATATTTTTATAAGGCGTTATTAGAAAAACTTGTTCATTTATTTTAGCAGTTCTGTTGATGTTTTTGCAAATGTAGTCCTCGTCTTTATATTTCGGAAAAGTGTTTTTATTTTCATTTTGGTTTCAATACCTAGAAATATTAATCGTTTGCACGACTAATGTCCAAAATCCAAAATGACCAACTAGACAGAATCAGATGATAATGACCAACAACTTAATTGTACCTAAAACATTTTTTTTCCTAAGTAGGAGTCGAACCCACAACACAAAGCACAACCAGAACTAACATCAGCTGTGGAAGCATTAAAAACCACATATGATCAACGGCTCATAAAGGATTTCTAATGTTAATTGAAGCAATTTCCTCAAAGTTTTACGTTTGCTTCTACGGTTCAGTGACCAGTTAAAGAGCATTTCAAGTGAAATAAGTAAGAAGCCTCCTTACTATGTAAGCTTATCCAAAGGATTATGCGCTAAGGCTCTTGGGGATTAAGTAAACTAGCAGCTAAGTTCTTAAACTTTTCTTGTTAGTTCGTATGAGCCAGTGGCCAACTCTGGTGACTGAGTTTTTAGGCCTCCGTCATGGCTTAACGACTTAAAATAGCCGGGACCGACAATTTAACGTGCCCCGCAAAAAAAATGGCCCCGTTTAAAGCACGGAAGCCACTGCCCACTTTAAGGCCTTTTCTTGTGTTTTATTACAAAAAAAGTTTTATTTTTGACTTTGAAAAACTCTACCATCTTCGGTTGACCATTTGTAAGTTGCAGAAAACGGTTCCCTGTTTTGAGAAAAAGGTCTATCGAGTTCAAATAATTAAATTAAGTTTAATTTCATAGCCTTTTAACATTGCCAATTTTCAAAATTCCTCAAATTCAATGTGGTTATCCAATTCAGTAGGGGTAATATCTTCCTGTGTTGACTCGGTACGATCCGTCCACTCTGAAAGTTAATTAAAATAAAAATCTAGTTAGTCCCCAGCATTAAATAGATAAGTACAGCATTTGTAGAATTTGGACCCTTACCGAGACTTGTTCATGTCTTCGTCTCCCACGTGAAGCGGGTGACTTATGCACCTGTTCATCGTCAGCTGCAAGCTGGTTGTGCAGTAGTTTCCGTATAGCTTCTCAGGTCTGGAGAAAGTGCCCGCGAACAATTCGAAAGCTCTGGAAGAATTGTTTAACTGTAGTCACTTTTTGTCTGGTAGCCAATGGAGCTGGACTATTAGGGTAAGGCAGGGTATTCGCGGTCACCTAAGCAGAAATAGCTCCCATTCATTGAAAAATTAACGTATCGTTAAACAACTTTTATAAAATAAAACTGCAAGTATTCTTCTAAAAAAATCACCACCATTGCGATCAGATATAATAAAAACAATGTCAAAAATAACTGTTTAAAAAAAAAGTGGCTTTGACCGGCATTGCCCGAAATGTCGTATAATGCCGGTCAGTAAGTGGGCAATTACCGGTCAAGAATTTTAACGGCACAAGTAACACACATAGCCTTTGGGGGACTCACTTATTGTGAGCCCCAAGCCTAGACCTTGACCAGAACTCGTTATTACTATCAAATTATCACTTAGCATGCATTTTTGCTCCTGGTGAAAGATATTTGCCTGAAATTGAGGAAATGGCATTGTATAATATCGATTGCAGGACTCTGGGAGACATCCACACATTCTAGTCCTGTTTGGATATTGTCTATGGAAAGTTATGGTGCACGAGGAGTTAAAAAAGAAACATAAAATAAAACATGTGAAAATGTCATACAATTCCTTTACACTTATAACTTGCGGATAATGCCAGTCAGCATGACCGCCATTAGCCATCTATAGGTAAATATAAAATTTGTCGAAAACCTGATGTAAAGTGCGAGAACTTTGTGATCAAATTAATAGCTAAATAACTATACGATAATAATCATCAATGACAATGAATGAAATACGAAAATCAAGACACTCACATCTTATATTCCCCAACCAAAAATTTACAAGAGAGTTTCGCAAAACAAACAAACGTAAGGTTCTTCCTAACGCATGCTTGGAACCGAGTGGGGGCAGGTGTGTTGGGGCGGGGGCTACTTGGGGCACCTACAATTTATATGTATGCGCATATACCATGTAATTTGGGCGCTATTGAGGTGACCGGCATTGTCGCCTGAACGGGGATACCCGCTTTTACCCTACGTTTTTAGATGAATCATCTAAAAGAAAGCTAGGTCCGAAACCATTTTTGTTGTCCTGATTTTTCACAGTATTGGCAACGAAGGAACAGGAGTAGAATTACCAATTTAAGGATTACTCATTCGAAAGTATCGCAGCGGTTCCACTGAATAATTGCTTTTGTCATCTGCAAAAGGTTCTACAAGAAATAAACCAACGCTCACCTGTTATGGCTGCAAGCATGAGTCAAGCAGCCAGGCTGATTGCTTCCTCCATTCACGTAGAAATCCACGTGACCAATAGCAGTTCCAATCCCGTTGGCGAGGAGACCATCTCCATCAGTGTGAATGACTTCAACATAGGAGGCATCTGAGCTACTCAAGCGAAGGGAACGGCTGCCCCATTGGCTTCCAGAAGGATCCAAGCCTGGAACAGTAAATATATGACAGTAGGTACATTACTGAACTAAAAAGTGAAGTGGTCTGCGTTTTCAACTGAGTATGCATAGAAAGCAGATTTCCTCGCAATATTTCTTGTATAGAAACTTAAAGTCTTTTTTGACCAAAGTTAGTTTCGAAGAACATCATCATGTTCCTGCACTTACAACTAGTTTTCCACTCTTGTCTATCAGTCCTCTCAACATTCAATCCTTTCTTTCCCTTATCGTAAGTTCCTTAATGTAAATAAAGTCATTTAAACCTGTGATCCTGGCTACTTGTATCCCAGTCTCGGCAAAAACTTTCCTCGCAGCATTACCAGCCACATGTGCGCCCAGATCAAACCCGACCAGATGAAGTCTGTTGTATTGTATTCTCATTTGATCCGCTAGTAAGATAAGGAATTCAGCAAGCTCATGGCCTACGGAAGGTACATTGTTCACTGCATTGGAGTAGCTCATTTTAGCGTACAATGACCAGTCGACAACAATGATGTTAGCGAAGCGGTTTTTCAAAATTTCTGAAAACGAAACAAAATTGATCATTTAAGATTACGATTTGAAGATGTCTAAAATGATTAGGTATTCCATAAATTTAACTACGTTTTAAATCTAGTTCTTCATTCAAAGTCAAAAAAAATTATGGGACTGCTGGGATAACCTAGAATAGTCTTATGACTAGGTCTACTCCTTCGCCACTAAAATGTGATGAACTAGTGCAAAAACCACGGTTTGAATAGAATAGAATAGAAAAACACTTTATTGTACACAAAAGAAACACATAATAGGAAATACACAAAGACAAGTAAGTAGGTACAATGGGCGGCCTTATCGCTAAAAGCGATTTCTTCCTGACAACCTTGGTTTGGGGATTTTATTCTCTATTTAGTCCAAGAATTTCTCCTATAAATAAATGTAATAATACCTATGTTGATTATATGGGTAAATAAATAAAAAAATCCTTGTTTCTTTTTCAAAACGCACCGATCGTCACCATCTGATTTGAAGCAGCGTTGACGTCACCACCGTGTCCGTGGATCATAACATAGGTATATAGGAAGCGGTCGAGGGGGACTCCGGTCGCATTATTGGCTAAGTTTGATGATATTGGTATGGCTATACTCGGAGATTGCCTGTCAGAAACAAGAAAAAAAATATAAGTAATTGCACCACTAAATCTATGAAAATCAATTTGCAAACCTTGCGAAAAACATTCCTGGCAAAAGTAGGTACCAAAATTAAATGACTGTACTAAATCAAGAATCAAATTATTCTTATTTTAAATACTTACCATGATATTTTTAACATGATTTACTGATATTTAAAAAAAAACAACTCAAATTGTATTGGGTGTGTCCGAGTACACACCCAATACAATTACATACAGAAACCATACAATTTTTCAGCCTCATTTTTATACTTTAAATTATGAGAAAGACAGTAAACTTACTTAAGAAATCCATAGTAAAGATTCGCATTACAAACTCCTATTAAAGTGAATAAAAATACTGAATACTCTAGTATATTCATGTTGAAACTTTTTTAAATATAATTATATTATATTTTGCACTATGCTATCGCGCCACCAAATATTTTTAGATTATGGCTGTTTATACTGTTACGGCTGTTTATGTACGGCTATATAAACGAAAATCATGTTGTTTTAGTTAGTCATTGATAATTTATAGAAATTGAGGGCGCTCCGATAAAAAAGATTTTAATTGATGAAAGACTAGCCGACATGTTTTAACAAGTTGTTACATACTCATAATTACTAAAATGGCTGATAGAAAGCGACATTTACACGTATAGAGTTAACCGCACGTAATAACTATGCTATTAACTTATTCAATTCAATTTTTGAATGAATGAATGAATGAAAAACTCTTTATTGTACACAATAATTACAAAACATACACGAATCAATAAAACCCAACGAGACAATGTACAATGGGCGGTCTTATCGCTTAGAAGCGATTTCTTCCAGACAACCTTTGGATGGAAAGAAACTAACATATTGAAGGTATGGCAGGGGGTGTACAAATATTTATAGGAATAAAAATAATTTTACTAATACAATAAAACAATAATACAATAATTTTTATATTTATTTTTATCAACCTATTCTGTCTTAGAGGTCTCCTACAAAAATCTCCATCTCTATCTCTCGCGATCTCCCATCACTTTCTAAATTGTATCTTCTTCTTCCTGCCCTTATCCCTCTAAGTGGGGTCGGCACAACATGTTTCTTTCTTCCATTTCCCTCTATCACTCGTCATATCAGAACTCACTTCTTTCACAAACATATCCGCATTCACAGAGTCCATCCATCTTTTCTTAGGCCTACCCCTACCGGTACTATATCCATCCACATTCATACTCATCACTCGTGTTAAATGACTCTCATCCCTCCCCATGACATTATAATGGCCACAGATTTATTAGAATTAGAAGAAATATAAGAATTTAGCTAGGCCAAGATTGACGCACAATTTTTGTTAATATAAATTTTGATCTCACCCCTGCATTTGAATGTCCACTGATTTAGCTAGGCTAGTATTGACGCAAAATTTTGGTATATTATTATAAATGATCTTATCCATACATTATAATGGCCACAGATTTAGCTAGGCTAGGATTGACGCACCACCCGAAACTTGGCAAAGCTGTACTGCAACGCATCCAAGTAGCTCACAACTTAGTATCTTACTGACCCAGAATTACTTGGCATCACTATGAAATTGTTAATCGATACTAGTTTGGGAATAGTATCTAGGATTATTAACCGACTATCAAAGGCAGGGTATTTTCATATTTTAACTAAAATTTAATTGTAGGTA
This sequence comes from Epirrhoe alternata, assembly GCA_963565295.1. NCBI lineage: Eukaryota > Metazoa > Arthropoda > Insecta > Lepidoptera > Geometridae > Epirrhoe > Epirrhoe alternata. Next base: position 1,145,862 of record OY751384.1, read on the forward strand.
CAGATAGGGGGTTATGATACGATATAAATCAATTACATTAACAGTTGATAACGAAATCAAAACAACAAAATAAAAGAAAACAATTTGAAAATTCGCTGTATAACGTTATCAGTATGCGTAATCTTATATACTAGCAGTCCGCCGCGGAGTTACCCGCGGTCCCTCGGGAAAACTTCACTTTCTCGCGATAAAATATAGCCTACTAGCTGACCCGCGCAACTTCGGCTCCGCATTATTAGGAACAAAGTAGAGGAGTTTTGAGTGAATCGAGAGTAGGTATATACAAAATATAAAACTCCGTCGCTTGATATAATAATAATAATTTTTTTATATTTATGTTTCTCTCAAGAATCCCTTAATAGATAGAGGTAGGGAAAATCTTACCCAGATGTTGCAATGCTAAGAACAAAACGAATACGGTAATTGGTATAGAATCGCTGAAGCGAGCGGCAATTTTTTTGAAGAAATTGACTCGAAACATAATTTTTTTTGAATAGCAAGTACCTACTGTATGGTGTTGAATTTCGAAATAAAACGATTAACTAATATTACCTACCCGCGACTTCGTCAGCAATATAAAAATATCGAAAACTCTAAGCAAAAATCTCCATTAACTTTTCAAAACTCAAAATCGAAGAAAATTATACTCGATCGTATTTCGAAAAACGTTTTTAGAAGCGCCACCTAGGAGAAAAAGTGTAAAGTAGTTTTGACCTCTAGACCGATAGATGGCGTTCTAACTATAGCCAAGGAAAAAATATTTTAATATCAAAAAATCATAACTTCGGAGTCGGGATATATTGATGGGTGGGAATACACATGTTACATGTTTATCATTAATTTTAAAATAATTTATTATGCAAAATACAAAAAAAAGTAAAAAAATCTAGAGTGCAAAAAGTGGCTTCGGCGGTCACCCATCCTTTTTATGACCGCGCCCAGGGTTGCTTAACTTTTTTCCCCATACAAACTTCCAACCCTTATTTTCCCGCCCCCTTATGGTAATTGACAAAAAAAAGTAGCCTATGTCCATCCCTGGGGTATACTCTTTATCCATGCCAAATTTCAGCTTAATCGGTTCAGCGGTTTGGGCGTGAAAAGGTAACAAACAGACAGACAGACAGACAGAGTTACTTTCACATTTATAATATTACTAGCTGACCCGCGCAACTTCGTCTGCGCATTATTAGGAACAAAGTAGAAGAGTTTTGAGTGAATCGAGAGTAGGTATATACAAAATATAAAACTCCGTCGCTTGATATAATAATAATATTTTTTTTATATTTATGTTTCTCTCAAGAATCCCAAGAGGTAGGGAAAATCTTACCCAGATGTTGCAATGCTAAGAACAAAACGAATACGGTAATTGGTATAGAATCCCTGAAGCGAGCGGCAATTTTTTTGAAGAAATTGACTCTAAACATATTTTTTTTGAATACTTAGCTAGTACTGTATGGTGTTGAATTTCGAAATAAAACGATTAACTAATATTACCTACCCGCGACTTCGTCAGCAATATAAAAATATCGAAAACTCTAAGCAAAAATCTCCATTAACTTTTCAAAACTCAAAATCAAACAAAATTATACTCCTTCGTATTTCGATCTCCGCTAGAAACGCCACCTAGGAGAAAAAGTGTAAAGTAGTTTTGATCTCTAGACCAATAGATGGCGTTCTAACTATGGCCAAGGAAAAAATATTTTAATATCAAAAAATCATAACTTCGGAGTTCGGATATATTGATGGGTGGGAATACACATGTTACATGTTTATCATTAATTTTAAAATAATTTATTATGCAAAATACAAAAAAAAGTAAAAAAATCTAGAGTGCAAAAAGTGACTGGCGGCGGTCACCCATCCTTTTTATGACCGCGCCCAGGGTTGCTTAACTTTTTTCCCCATACAAACTTCCAACCCTTATTTTCCCGCCCCCTTATGGTAATTGACAAAAAAAAGTAGCCTATGTCCATCCCTGGGGTATACTCTTTATCCATGCCAAATTTCAGCTTAATCGGTTCAGCGGTTTGGGCGTGAAAAGGTAACAAACAGACAGACAGACAGACAGACAGACAGACAGAGTTACTTTCACATTTATAATATTAGTATGGAAGTATGGATGTTCATTGGGGATAATGTAGGATTCTGATAGTGAAAGATTTTTTTAAATCGGTGCGGTAGTTTCGGAGCCTATTTATTTCAAGCAAACAAACATACAAACAAACAAATCTTTCCTCTTTATAATAAGTATACAGGGCGTCCCAAACTTATGGGACATGAAGGGGAAGTACCTTAAATATCGTAGATAGTGTATTTTGCTTAAAGAAGACTTTATGTTATTTTTAAAACTTAGTAATTCCGCATTCATAGATTTTCTAAAAATTACTTGCTTCGTCTGGGAATCGAACCGACTCAAATGTCAAAAAAAAATCACCCTACTTTTATGATGCCAATCGAAAGAATAGCTAAAAAATAATAACTCTGCTTAGGTAACATTGTATTTTAAAAGAAAGGAACAACGTAAAATGAGTTTTGAATGAGTAAAATTTCAAGAAAGTTATTTATTGCCGTCGACGACGTTCAATTTTAAAAATAACATAAAGTCTTCTTTAAGCAAAATACACTATCTACGATATTTAAGGTACTTCCCCTTCATGTCCCATAAGTTTGGGACGCCCTGTTTATTATACAGATAGAAAATTCTAGAAAAATGCGATTGTTTGTGCTAGTGACTAACTCTAAAAACGTCAAATAAATAAATAGAGAAGGAAATATATCAATGTGAACTATTAATCGAGGTTCGAAGGTAAAATGCCCAAAAGTCTGGCTGCATTACCGCATTGCATTGCTACTTCTGTCCGAGGTAGGTATGTATAGAAACAAATATAACTTATTCGTCTTACTGGGCCAAAACTGAAGCCAAAAAGCGTGTTACTCATAAATAAGTCTGATACAAGATTACGGAGAATAAAAATGAATTTAGGACAGCTACTACGAGTAAATGTTGCTTTAGATGACAAATGAAGGGCATAAAACAGTAGAATGCTTGATTGTCTCCGAACTTGGACCTCAATTAATAAGAAAAATCTGTTCTTTTTTATACAACATTATGCGAATCGGTACATAGAACAGAATCATCCAATTCGGTGCAGCCATTCGGATGTTATGTGCGTTCATATGTTTCGATGATTCATTTTTATTTATATAAATATATAATTTGCCGGGAAAAATATTACTAATCAAGGCACATAAATAAAAATGGTCAACCTGATATTATTCATGTAGGAAATAAGGAAATTACAGCATAGCTGCGTGGGTTTTTACTGATAACTCAACCTAACCTTTGCAGTGATAACCTCTAAATCTTGAAAATAAAGTGAATAATAACATAAATAGCTCATAGCTCATAGTGGCCCTCTACACGTTCGTAATCGTCGGCATCCGTCTATCATCGGCGAATATGTAGAGGTCCCATTAAATAGCATTAATAAGCCAATAAATCATCATCATCATCTCAGCCATCTAGCGTCCACTGCTGAACATAGGCCTCCCCCATAGATTTCCACAGCGATTGATCTTGTGCAGCCTGCAACATTTTTATAAAAAAACATTAAAAATAGAAAAATGCTAAATTTACTAATTGTCATGTTTGAGTGCAGTTTTATAGATCAAAAACATATTGAACTGTACCACCAACAATCTAGCCATACTACAAAGTGCTGTCCCTGTTTATTTAATTAATCAGCTGTGGTGGTGTATGCCTGGATATGTAACCAGACATCTTCAAAGAATCTGGAAAAGTAGAGAACATGTTTGTTTTGTTTTCATTTGTAATGATGTTAGCTGTCGCTTGATACATTCTTTACATCTTAATTTTTATTTATAAGTCTCTTCATAAGGCCTCGAGGCAGACCACCTGCCCGATGGTCAGAGATGGTGGGAGAGCAGTGGATCCGGCTAGCACAAAACAGCCAGAAGTGGCGTGTAAGAGAAGAGGCCTATACCCAGCAGTGGGTGTTACTGGCTTGATAGATAGATAGAAGTCTCTTCATCATCAGAAAATCCAGGGAGCTACCCTACCATAAGTCGTTTGTCAGCGTGAATGACCAAAAAACATACATAACGACAAACTTCACATTAATAGTGCAATTTGGTAGGCAAAAAACTTTCGAAGCTTAATTTATAACAAAAAGCCATCAAATATTTCTTACAATAACCCCAATAAATTTTGCTTATATGTCATATCATATTAAAAAAACGAACGGACAATAACTAAGTTAATAAAGGCAGGTCATAGTTCGCGCATGCGCGACTCGGGATGAGTCTGTACCGTCCGTCTGTCCGTAGTATCATTGTGTGTGCAGTTACCGTGGGCCGCGTCAACTTATACACGAAGTACCGAAAAGTTGCGAGTTTATTGTGCTGGCAACATTTTTAAAGTTTTGAAGTGCAGTGAATGGGTGCGAAAATGCGGTGGCCTATGATCGCTGTGCTTCTTGCTGTGGTTGGTTCAGGTGAGTTTATATATAAAAAAAATGCTATAAACATTTTAGAAATTGCAGAGGTTTTTTTTACAATATTATACGTTATTTTTACTCAAACCGATAATATAGAGCGTAACGGCAACTCTACAGATTCGCTGAACTAATTCCGAACTATTAATTGGATCTATCCAAATAATAATAATATTCGCCTGTCATCTTCTAAGATGACAGGCGAATACAGGCGATGAGGCGCTCTACACGTTCGTGACCGTCGGCATTCGTCTATCATCGGCGAATATGTAGAGGGCCCATTAATAAGCAAATAAATAAACATTTAATAAATATAACATCGAAATAGAAAAATGCTAAATTTACTAATTGTCATGTTTAAGTGCGATTATAGACCAAAAACATATTAAATTCTACAACCAACACAATCTAACCTTACTACAAAGTGAAATGTTTTATTCCTTACACAGATCTTTACTGTTCAACTTTACGTAATGCTATACTGATTAAAGTGAGTAAATGCGATAATTCCAAGCAATTACTACTACCGTTGTCAACTGGTCATGGTCAACATACCACATCATAGTGTTGCGAATGAGTTAATTAGTCGGACAAAAATAAGTAACGGAAGCAACATTATTAGGTACAATAAAAATGAGAAATAAAAAAAAATCTGTCGAGATATTGGGTGAAAACGGGCCAGATGATGATGATCATAATGAATTTCTATAAAATAAGGAGAGAAGAAGGCATGTTGTGGCCACCCCATTGCATACTAATGGGTTATGGGCAGGAAAACAAAGGAAGAAAACTCACTCAGTACAATGGTAGCATAATAATATACTATTAAGTTGCCTGAGTATATTATTATAATGATTACAAGATCACAAAATCAAAATAAAAAATCATTTATTCAGTAGGACCACAGGGATCACTTAGAATAGTCTTAAAACTAATTTTACTCCTGTTCTTTCGCGACCAATACCGAGAAGAATCAGGGCAACAAACACGGTCTGAGGCCTATCATTTTTTTAGGTGATCCATGGATCCATTGAGTTGGAGCAAGTCCCAAGCTTTTTTGTCATCCAAATAATCAGATATCTTATAATAGGCTTTTTACAGAGATGACGTTTAACAACGTTTTGAAACTAGGAATCCTTGCTGTTCTGGACCAAATTGAAACATTGCCTTAGTTCAATGTTCCAATTAGGTTGAAATATTTCTAAACTGTGAAAATGTCGGAAAATTCTCACTATATACGAAGTGCGTCAACTCGGGGTAGAAACTAGGAAGCTACATAACTAAGTTTTTCCTTTCCGCGCTCATCAGGGAAATGTATAACTCTAGTTATCTATCAAAGCATCTTTTTGAGTAGCTTTCCGGTTTATTCCCGTCACGTCGTGTTCCGGACGGAAAAAAACCGCTACGTGCCTCGTTTGGGGTTAACCTCTTACGGGGGTGACGTAAATTAAATATTTTTTGCGTGATGCAATTTTGTTTTGGGACGTTATTATTTTAGTGGACAAGGAGCCGAAAGATTTTCACGACATTAACAGAAAAAGATGATTTTATGATTACCTAAGTCTTTACTTTTTAAGGTTATTTTAAGAACATTTTTCATTAAACAGGGTCTTTCAATGGGTTTAACAAATATATCAAAAAATATTTATGTAAGTAATGATTTTTTTTTGTTTCCAAAATTAAAATCCCGACTACAGACTATCCTTGTAATTGATTGTTGCTTCTTGAATAACTTAGTCCATTCGAGCGTGTGATGTGATGTAGCTGCGCTGCGATTGGCGGACCTTGAAAATCATTATGCAACATGTCCTAAAAATCAATAATAGATAAATTTTGAAGTGAAAACTTAAATCGGCTTGGGAATTAAATTGATACGGTAAAACGTCTATTAACAACCCAAAAATGAGGCCTTATCAGTTTGCGTAGTTTAAAATGAAAGACACTGTATACATAAAGGCTCTAGTTCTATAAAATAAACTTAATATACATTAAAGCATAGATAAGTGGTATTTTGCTTGCCTTTTGCGTGTTGTATGAAAATCTGTATAAAGATTGGCATAATCAAATTAGACTGTCTGCAGACAAAATGGATGTAGCTGTCATACAAGAAATAGAGTGCTTTCAATGCATATTTTTGTATCGAATGCAGTATTGCGTCAAGTCTGAGTGCATTTATTTTAAACTTTGGTCGATATTGCCCATTCTTCTTTTGAAGACAATTCTCAAGTCCTCACTATCAATACTATCAGATTTGCTCATCAACTCACACGAACTAACCTTAATACTTTATATTTACTCTTTCAATTTGTTTAGCTTTCATTTTATAATTAGTATTTTTTTTTTCAAAGGAGTACGAGTTTATATTTTAGCCACAGAGGAAAGTAAAATGTTCTTAATTAAATTATTTGAGTTCATGTTTCAACGTATCAAGTTTCTATCTGCTATTTAGTAATTGCTTAAGTTTTCTGTGAATTTAAATATATTAACACACCCACGCGATGTCAAAGTCAAAGTCAAAAGGCATTTATCTCGTTAGGACCACTTTTCAAACGCTATATTTAGAATCAAGGTGACTTGTTACTTGAAGCTTTTAATGTGAAAAAATATCGTGAAAATTTATAAATTAATTTGGTCGTGAATATGAAGGAACAGGATTAAAATCAGAATCAAGGAAAAGGACAAAATGATGTTGTGTGAAAAGTCCAGCATTATTTAAAGTCCAGCATTATTCTAAATGATCCCAGTAGTCCTATTGAATAAATGCTTTTTGACTGCTATGCTTAGGGTCTGTACTGTGTCATTAAAAAAAGTAAGTTCGTATGAGTCAGTGGCCTATTCTAGTGACGGAGTTTTTAGGCCGCCTTAAGGCCTCCGTCATGGCTTAACGACTTCAATAGCCGGGACCGACAATTTAACGTGCCCTCCGAAGCACGGAAGCGCTCAGATGAAAATGCCACTGGCGGTCACCCATCCACTTACAGACCATTTCGAACGTTGCTTAACTTCGACGATCTATCAAGAACGACTAAGCAAGCACGACCACGAGATGTAATTTCACTGTGTCATTGAAATTACATAAAGGCAGATGTCCAATAACGGCCATAAAAAAACATGGCTCATGCGTTTAATTGACAGGTCAGCCGGTGTCTCAATTAGAGTTCGTTCAACTAATGAGGTTACGCACCAATAAATATAATGGTCAATGACGCTACTGACGCCATTGAGATACCATTGTGGTGTTCGTGGAAATGTTTACGTGGTATGCGCATATTTTTGCACTTTACACTATCTGTTTCATTCTTGTCATATCTCGCCCAATTCGTCAGCGGTGTTACTCGCGATTCTTTGGAAAACTGCTAATTCAGACTATGATCTATTTCTGTGTCTTTCATCCAAACCTATTAAGTCTTAAAAAGAGATATAAATACAGGGTGTAAAAAGACAACTACCGAAAACTGAGGGGTTGCAATCAGACCATGATTCTAAACATATTTAGTGAAAAAAATACGTAATTTTTTTTTTGACTAGGATTAGTCATTTTATGTTATTTTCGGTTATTTACTACTATTACAACTTAATAAGACCACACCTATCTAATAATTTCATTTATAAAAGAAAAAACAGTTAAAACTCAAAATCCAGCAATCTATATAAAACAACGCACCCAGAACATACGCAAATAGTAATCTTCAAACGCTGTTTTCTCCGGATATAATGATTTTTTCGGAAAATCCTTTTGGATTTGGTTGTGTGTTGGGATGCTATGCCTACCCCTTTCGGCTTCGGTAGACGTCTTTTTACACCCTGTACAGAGAGTTTATTTAATATTACACTTTATAAATACACTTCATTTGTTTCTACTGACAATGACAGACGGAAGAAATGACAGCTCTCAACTAATTTGTAAGCAATCTTATCTTTTATACTTTCACGAATTAATTTAAATTAAATTAGAATTTTGAAATTAAAATGGAATTTATTTTACTGTTTAGATTGTTGCCGATACTGTAATTATAATGTGTAATGGGTTCAAAACCGAGTAATTTTCAGAAAAAAAAACTTCAGCATTCTCCAACACTCGTTCCTAATGAAGTCGTTCTTGATAGATCGTCAAAGTTAAGCAACGTTCGAAACCGTCTATAAGTGGATGGGTGACCGCCATTGGCATTTTCATCTGAGCGCTTTCGGGCACGTTAAATTGTCGGTCCCGGCTATTTAAGTCGTTAAGCCATGAGGGCGGCCTTAAGGCGGCCTAAAAACTCCGTTACTAGAGTTGGCCAACGAAAAGGAAATCTTTTAAAGTTGATACAAAGTAATGGTGCTTCTCACATCTTAAAACAACCTTTTTGGTGTCTCAGTGTCCCAAACAAAACAATTTTGAGGACACCCAAAGGGGATCTTTTCAACTCGTTAAAGTAAACTTGGAATGGTACAGATAGCAACAAATAAATAATGCTGGACAATTTCACACAGCATCATCTAGCCCCAAACTAAGCATAGCTTGTACTATGGGAACCAGATAGCTGATATAGTACTTATATACTTATTGTTTGTAAATACATACATATTATACATAGAAACACCCAGACTCGAGATATATATTTGCAGATCGTACAAACATTTATCCCGCGGTGGGTATCTTACCCGCAACCTTCAGCGTCTCAAGCGAGCTTTCACCCACTGCGCCACAGATGTCGTCCTCAAAGAACCTCAATGAATAACTTTCAAAGTTTTGAGACATCTTCTTTAAGCTGACTGTACTCTCTTGTAAACTCGTTTTACATTATATTATACAGGGTGTAAAAAGACAACTACCGAAAACGGGGGGTTTGCAATCAGACCATGATTCTAAACATATTTAGCGAAAACAAGCAAAAAAAAAAAATTACTTTGCTGTACGTTATTTTATGTTATTTTCGGTTATTTACTACTATTTCAACATAAAAAGATCATACATACCTAATAATTTCATTTATTAAAGAAAAAAACAGTTAAAACTCAAAATCCAGCAATCTACGTAAAACAACGCGCCCAGAACATACGCAAACAGCACTCTTCAAACGCTGTTTTCTCCGGATATAATGATTTTTTCGGAAAATCCTTTTGGATTTGGTTGTGTGTTGGGATGCTGTACCTACCCCTTTCGGCTTCGGTAGACGTCTTTTTACACCCTGTATGCCCCAGAGAGTAAACCGAAACGTAGTTCAACTTCCACATTTGTGGAGTTCTAACTATTTTGTATCAAGAAATTGTTAGTGTGTCATTTAGTTTCCAATTTCATTCTAGTATTCCTGTTATTCCTAATATTATGAAAGTTTGTATGTTTGTGGTATGATGTCCTAAATTTAGTAGTCGGGTTTTTATAAAACCAGCATATACCTACTTACACTTACTATGAATAACATTATATACCGGGTCTTTCATTTTTAACTACACGAACTGACAGGGCTTCATTTTTGGGTTGTAAATAGACGTTTGACCGTATTAATTAAATTCCTAAGCCGATAAAAGTTTTTACTGATGACATGATGCATAATGATTTTCGCACACATGCACGCTCGAATTGACTAAGTTATACAGGAAGCAACAATGAATTGAAAGGTCATTATCGATTTTCTCGGGATTTTCATAACAAAACAAAAAAAACATTACAATTTTTTTTATAATTTGTTGAACCCAATTTCTGAATTAAGTTTGTTTAAAATGAGAGACTTAGAATTCGTAGACATTGGACTTGAATAGCATAGAGCTATAAAGGCTGGGTGCATGCCATATATGTGAATCCAGTATCCTCAAGGCACGGTAGGCATAATACTTATTATGTTATGACAGAATCACGAACATGGTAAGTATAGTATGTCTATCGATTTTTCGTTTTTTTTTTATTGTGTTTAGATCAATCTGAATTACCTTTGCCACGCTCCTGCTGCTTAGTTTTCATAAAATCATTTACGATAGAGATGCTTTTATTTTGTGCTCACTGTCAACATTATTTACGACTGCACATTACAGGAAAAAAAATAGCGCACTAAGTTAATCAGGACATTTTTTATCGCGTGCTAAATCAATCGCACTCCAAATAGTCTTTTAATGGTGTTGATACGGCGAAACAAGCCCGAACGTCGGATAAAAGTTGTTTATACGACCAATATACGACTGTTTTATTGTAATTCGCTAGTTTTAGTAGAACCTTTTCACACCTCGGACACTCACACTGGTATTCACAAACATTATTATGAGGTCTCACAGTGCGCGCGGACGCACAGTGTCCCAAAAACCTACTGATTTTGGAACCCTGTGCGTCCGCGCGCACTTGGAAACGTCGAAGTAATGTTTGTGAATACCGGCATTAGACTCTCTTAAACACTGCGGTATATCTAGGTACTAACTGACTAGGTAGTTACCCAGTTAGTATTAAATAATTCAGCCTAAATACGTCCACTGCTGAACATAGTCCTCCCCCATCGATTTCCACAGCGATCGATCTTGTGCAGATCAGAAAAAGAGATCCGTAGACGCACTAAAGTCATAAACATAGCCCACAGGATTAGGAAGTTGAAGTGCAGTGGGCGGGGCACATAGCTCGGAGAGCTGACGTCCGTTGGGGCAGAATCTCTCGAGTGGAGACTATGCACCGGAAATCGCAGCAGAGGACGGCCCCCCACTAGATGGAAAGACAATCTGATGAAGGTTGCTGGTACCTGTTGGGTGCAGGCTGCACAAGATCAATCGCTGTGGTAACTTATATTAACCCCTACCTACATAGGTATAACTATCAAGGTTCAGTAAGGAACATTTCTCCATCGTTCTTTCTAGAACTTTCTCATCTAGATGGACACTAAACATCCATGTGTAACGCGCTTTATTCAAAAGAACGCAATCAAGAATTCAATGGGTATTGGGTATGGAGTTCAATTGGAGTGGGGCGGGGAGTGTCCAATTTATATATTTCTTTAGTTAATCTTTTGCTTTTTGCAATTTTCTGATTTTTAAAAGAGCTTTTGCATTTTTATAAATGGTTTCACAATCAATTAAACCTTTTAAATTTTAAAACAATTTTAAAAAGAAAGAAAAACAATGAGAACTCCATTAGTATAATTAAAAGCTGTATCGTAGTTTTCAGCCCCTTTCCGTAACAAAGTATAAACGGTTGAAACGATAAATTCACCTACACTAATTAATTGTCGACCCTCAAAAAAGTCGACGCAGAATTCGCTGGTATAGGCATGGGTAGGTTGGTAAGCAATATAAATAAACCTAACGACTAGCTTAGACTGAGCTAAGACACGACTTTTCTAGGGCACCGAATAGGTACACAAATAAAACAGGGTAACGACTGTATCCCTTAGGGGCGGTAGACATTCTCTCAGATGCTTTAGGTACCTGAGCTCGGTTCAGCAAGTATAAATCCGAAACGAAAAAAACTATTGAGTACTTGCTGCGCTCCTGCAGTGTGAGACGCGGTCCCTCGGAATTATTTCGGATAAAAAGTAACCTATGCCCTGGAATACAACCTTTTATCATGCCAGATTTCAGCCTAATCTGTTAAGCGGTTTGGGCGTGAAAAGGTAACAAACAGGCAGACAGACAGACAGAGTTATTTTCACATTTTATAATATTATAGTATGGATGGATATGGAAGTATGGATTGCTGCATGGCCGGGATTTAAATCCACACCTTTTACATTGAAAATCGGGACATTACCCCGTTTGGCCAACATGGTAAAACGTTACAAAATTTTTCATTCTACTTCAGTAGTTTCAGCGAAGTATCCACCAATATTTATGTTATTTATTCAGTAGCTAGCTTGTTCATGATAATATTTCCCCATCGTTAAAATGGGTGCGGCGGGCAAGCCCTGAACTCTGAAGAATTACACCATTTCAGAGAGGTCAACGTACTTTAGGTGTGGATACCGCTACACATGTCATGCGAAAAAATAGAATACTTTATTTCACTCAGCCATACATTATTCAAACAGGTAGGGCTAACTATTAGGCTTGTCACTGTCTTACATCATCATCAGCCTTTCTTATCCCGCTAATCATGCTTCTCATCGATTTTGCCATTCGCCTCAACCCTGAGCCAATCTATATAAATCCTGCGGATTTCACAATGTCGTCGACGCACCTCTATTTCTTAGTGAAAGACCAATACTACTTTTACCTTCCATCCTACATTCCTAAAATCGCGTTTACCTCTTAAAAACAATGTATAGATCATGATCCAGGTCATTATTTTAGATATAAATTGTTTACCTGTCTATCGTGGGCAGCATCTTAATCAACTTAAAGCTCCATTAAACTGTTTGCCAATCGAATGAATTTCTTCCGCAAATACTATTAACTGGGGTCCCGAACATTTTGGAAGCTCAGGTTTCCTTGTTTATTTTTAGCACCTTTCACTAGAAGGATGTCAAATATTTTGAACTAACTCCCGAGGATTTGTCCGCATACTATCATATTTCTAAATAGCTTTGCTATTCGAGACCACTACTTATCTAAGTGTTATCCAAATGGGTTAACAGGTAATGACGTGTTTGAAACATAAACATACAAGCTTTGAAATCTTTAGGGACAATAAAGAGGAGCATAGTTGGGCTTTGAAGTCCTTAAAAAATCTGATTAGGTAATGTTTATGACACTTGAAACCACTCTGTAAAATCTATCTATAGCTATATAATATAATATTATATACAGGGTATAAAAAGAAAGGGGTAGGTACAGCATCCCAACACACAACTAAATCCAAAAGGATTTTCAGAAAAAATCATTATATCCGGAGAAAACAGCGTTTGAAGAGTACTGTTTGCGTATGTTCTGAGCGCGTTGTTTTACGTAGATTGCTGGATTTTGAGTTTTAATTGTTTTTTTCTTATATAAATGAAATTATTAGGTAGGTATGGTCTTATTATCTCGTACTAGTAGTAAATAACCGAAAGTAACATAACATGACGAAGTCAAGATTTTTTTTGCGCTTTTTTTTCGCTAAATATGTTTAGAATCATGGTCTGATTGCAACCCCTCAGTTTTTGGTAGCAGTCTTTTTACACCCTGTATAACATAGATTAGTATTCACGTATGTTTTTGCTACTCTAGTTTGTAGTCATCGAATTTGAGATTTAGGTACTGTGCAAAAACTAGAGTCTTTTCCGACATTACACTACGCACGGCACCGTTAAAAGAACTACATGCCTGAGGATCCGAGATTCGAGGAAGATTCCGTTTTGCAACTCTTCTGGGAAAATCCTACCCAGAGTGCCAGAGATTTGATCCCTTATAAGTGCTTGGCTAATTGCTGTTTGAACTACCGTGTAATAACCCCGAATTAGCTCAGGGGATATATTACTTAGTCCTTCCTACGGCTTCACCTGGAGTCTTGTTCCGTCAAAACGGAAGCCTTACACAAACTGCGTAGGTTCATGGTCTTTCTAGATAATAGTTTATTATTACCTACGTTGGTATTTTATTTAGAACTAACTGTCCGTCGCGGTCTTACCCGCGTTCCCTCTGGATAACATCACTTTCCCGGGATAAAATATAGCCTATGTTCATCGGGGATAATGTATAGGATTCCATTGGTGAAAGAATTTTTCAAATCGGTCCAGTAGTTTTGGAGCCTATTCATTTCAAACAAACAAACATACATACAAACAAACAAATCTTTCCTCTTTATAATATTAGTATAGACGAGACGGAATATTTTTTTTAATGTGTTCGGGGTTGCAGATGTTGGTATATTATTATTATTATGTAAATTACTTAGTTAGGTGTAAGCCAAAATAGAAGACACTCCTGACAGCGAATTCTCATTACATCGACTTCACGAACTTGGTTTCCGCCTTGTCAACTATTTCAATTCTGATCAACTTCATTACACTACTTGGTTTTGAGTGCTTGCTTTGCACTAGTTTCTGGTGCTGTCAGATTGATTGCGTTTTCAAGATGTATTTTAAATCTATGTGGTACAAGCGCTCCCGCGGTGTGACCCGCGGTCCCTTGGGATTGTTTCAGGATAAAAAGTAGTCTATATCCTTCCTTGGGATACAGCCTTTATCCGTGTCAATTTTAAGCCGAATCTGTTCAGTGGTTTGGGCGTGAAAAGGTAACAAGCAGATAGATAAACAGACAGACAGAACTACTTTAACATTTTTAATATTAGTATGGATAGTATGGATTCAATGAAAATAGATGTTTAATTCTATTCTATGTAGGCGGTGAAATATGTGTCAGGATCTTTTGTGAAATTCTTTGTCCTTTGTCTACGCCTTTGTTTATGTACTGTTAGGTACTAATTTTGTTTTTATTTGAAAATTTTTCGAACGCAAATCATCTTTAAAATTAACTAATCATTGTTCAAATCTAATCTGTGTCAAACGCTTTGCAACTCGACTTCATTCGACTAATGCCCGGTTTCTATAATCAACGGACATTCGTAGATAAGAGCTACGACTCGTTTCCACATACAAAGTTTGACAGCTAACTTACGCCCGGTTTCTAGCTGTCAAACTTTTGTATGTGGAAACGAGTCGTAGCTCTTACCTACGACTATCCGTTGAATATAAAAACCGGGGGTAAGTGATCCAAGTTTATTCGGTTTGTCAATTGAAAAAGCGTCCAAGAAACCAGCTGTAAGAATCTTAGCTATAAATAAAATCATTTATTTCAAGCAACATTAGTTATGTACATGATATATATTATATGATGATAATAATTTGTAAAAATCTGTGTCAGAGATGTCTTAAATACATACATACATACATAAAGTCACACCTCTTTCCCAAAGGGGTAGGCAGAGACCACGGATCTCCAGTTGCTACGATCCTGACACACAACTTTCGCCTCATTCACTCTCATTACATATACATTTGTAATCGATTTAGGTCTTATTGTGTTTGGGGACCTATTAAGAACTAAGAAAGCTACACCCAGAGATTAATCAATCATACTTTTAAAGGCATTGAAATGCGAAAGTGCTCGAGGTACAAAATTATCCGGAATCTCTCGAATTCGAGAAATTTGTCGCACATTCCTCAGAGTTCCTTATAATCTTCACACGGCTTAAGACGGTGCGGAAATCACTTGGAAATTCATGTTGATCTGTTAATCCCTACAAATATAGTTAAATAGGTTGATACATGGGATATGACGTGAATTTGAAGTCACCAATCAGGAAATGTTCAAGAAAAGACTTCGCCACTCGAGCTTTCTGATTGGTTAGTTTAAGTGCACGTGATAAGTCCCGTCTGTAAGTATACAATTTTCATTGAGTGATTTTCATTCACAGAGTTTATTACTGTGCAGCCAAATAATATTTTTTTAAGTTGTGAGTCTTGTAATTTACCTTGCATTCTGTTTTACACTAAAGTCATGTTTGTCCCACACGACCAAATAAGTTAAGTTTTGTAGGTAGTTCAATGCATATTTTTCGAATAACTTATTAAATACTGTCCTTATCTTTCAAATATGTCCTCTCCATCCAAAGGTTGCCTGGAAGAGATCGCTTTTAGCGATAAGGCCGCCCATTGTAATTCTTTTTTTTTTCTGTGCCTATACTTATTTTTTTCTTTGTTATTGTTTGTTTTATGATTTACAATAAAGATATATTGTATTGTATTGTTTTCAGTAGGTACCTACTTATCCGTTTAACCGAAAAATTACTCGTGCGTTACGTTGTGCCTGGCACTAAATAAAAAAACAGAACCCAAAATATATACAAAAAAATAGGAATTAGATACCTTGACTTTCTTGTGTCGCGAGTTAGGTAACGTTAAAATAAGAAGCTACCGATATTAAATTAAAAACGCTTTAAAAAGGTAATAGTTTTCCTAAGCCATGGCGTTATCAGCGTATAGGAATGTATGCTATGCCTCCCAAGAGGGCAAACTCATTACATAGCATTCGCACGCCAACTTCACTTAGCCTAATCAACAGAAGTGTTAGCACCGATTTCTGAGGCTATCGAATCACTATAGCAAGTCAAAAAGAGCTAGGTATCAATTTAGTTGATTTATTGTAGTTTCAAACCGTATCTAGTACTCGTTGATTTGAATGAGATACCTAGGTACTAGCTGTGTTCTGAAGTGAAAACTTCTTAAAGCGCGTTGGGCAGTTTTGAGATGAGAATAAATTCTTGGACTCGCCTTGAAAAGTCACGTGCGAGTCACATGACTGACACCTACCAGTAGCTCCATCTAGTGCTGCACTCGGTAAACTTTTACGGCAATATTTTTACATTTCTAAAAGCTCATTATCTGTCGATATTTTATATTTCCTGTCGATTCAAAAAATACACTAGGCACTAATTGTTCAAGTTTTTACTTCTCTCGGCATTTCCGGGAGTGCCACAGTTTTTCGTTCCAGATTGTGGTCTGAAAGAGTCTACGCAAAACTTTCGAGTAAGTTTAAATTGTAATGAATGAACCAATTTCGATAAAACTCGGAATAGGTGTATTGATAGTAGTCTTATTAAGTTTGTGCCATGTAAGCGAAGCTGAAGTCGGAATCTACCCGTGAGCCCGTGACTCCTAAGAACATTTTCCATAACTAAGCTTTTAGATTTTCCCCTGAGAGGGCCCTCGACAAAACTCACCTATATTAAAGATGACAAAAAAGTGGAGTAAAACTACAAGCACTTGACTAGTGCCAAAGTTACAGTTTTGGATTCTATTAGCAAGTTCATTGCACTCCAGTGCCATTTGTTCTGTGTCTACTAAATTCTGAATGGTGGCTTTACAGGAAGCGCGCTAAACAGTATTTGCTTCAATTAGTAGCGCGTGGATAAACTGGTGTTGGTCAGTGTTGTGACTGGATTGTGTTGCCAAAATATAATCAGGATTATATTTAGTTGCTACTAGCAACTGTGCGCGGCTTCGCTCGCATGGTACCAACATTTTGAATAGCCTAATATGCTATTCCAGGTCACTATCTACACATCTGTGTTGGGGTTAACCAACAATAAGTAGAGCTGAGCTGAAGTAAGAGCTAAGGGTAGCTAGCTATTGGTGAGTCCGGGGACAGTAAAAATAACCGAACACGGCGAGTACTTGTTTCAGACTGTACTTTTATTGTTTCACGCTATTGTAAAGTGCATCGCAGTGCAGCGTAAAATAATTTAAGGTTCAAAACTGTAACCTAGATTAAATACATGCGTTGGCTTGTACATGCTGATTTTCATCCAAATCGGTTCACTGGGGTTAGGCATGATTGAAACACCAACAGACAAAGTCACCACCTTTATTATATTAGTTTGATTCTAATACGGCGATGGGCTTGTAATTTGTCATGATGGAATGCTTTTGCATAATGTGATGTGGGCACGGACCAATTGGCAGTGACCTGGATCAGTTGAGCTATCTATAGATCGTTTTTACGACGATCCTTACATAGCTTGACTGATTCTATTGTATTTTGTAATTTTATGTACATATTGTAGTAGCTTAGTTATATTGTGTTTAGACATGCATCTGACTACATCAAAGTCAGAGTTATTATTCACTAGCTAGTGCGCGCGGCTTCACCCGCGTGGTACTAACATTTTGAATATCCTTTATGCTATTCCAAATCACTATTATGCCTGTACCAAGTTTCATCCAAATCGGTTCACTGGTTTAGGCGTGATTGATACACATACATACAAACATCCAAATATCCAAACATCTAAACAAACGCACAAATTTTCAGCTTTATTATATGAGTGGGATTTAATTTTATTCAGTAGGACCGCTGGGATCCGCTGAAATACCGCGGCGGGATCGTCGACAGTTCCCGACTGTTGGCGAAGTTTGCCGAACGGTGTCTGTAACGGATCGCTCGCGAGTTCAATTATTTTTCCCCATCTCAAAAATGTCCGACGCGTGTAGAAGTTTTCACTTCAATAAACACTTAACATACATACATACATAAAGTCACGCCTCTTTCCCAAAGGGGTAGGCAGAGACCACGGATCTCCAGTCGCTACGATCCTGACACACAACTTTTGCCTCATTCACTCTCATTACATTCTTCATACATGCTCGTCGGTTTAGGGTACTTTTGACCTGGCCCTTCTCCAAAATGTCGCCAATTTGATCCAAGAAGGTTCGCCTAGGTAAACAAAAAAAAAAAAAAAAAAAACACTTAAACAGCTAGTTTTTCCGAATCGAATTCGCTTATTCGTGAAAGCCATGAAAGGAAAACACCCACCTTTCGGAAATTTACAGGAAATGGCCAAGCAAGGGATTTGTCGAACTAAACCGCCTCATTGGCGGAACGGAACTACAGAATGGAATCACTTAACAGACGGACAGACATTGTTATTGTTATCATAATCCCTTTGGTTATCCTAATGATGCCTTTGTTGGCTTTTGTCTGAAGATACTATATTTTGGGGTCCCAAATCTGTGGGATTAGCCGTTTGGCCTGACTATTCTTTCTTAGTAGAGTAACAATATTAGAGTAGCAATGGATTATTGGTAAAGCAAAGATCTCCTCATCATCATCTTCTTGGCCTTGTCCCACTCTATGTAGGGTCGATTTCCCTTTATCAGCCGTCATCTCAGCATTCACTCATATCTTACTCATATCAATGGTAAAGCAAATAATAATTAAGAAAAAAGTAAACAAAGATAATATAAATAGATATTAAAAATTAGTTTTAGTTACAAAATTACCGAAATTACTAAAAGTCGATATAATTTTCGGTAGCAAGAGGATAGGTATATGGAAAAAATAAACAATTATCTGATCTTGCTGGTAGAGATCGCTATTTAGCGATAAGACCGCCGATTGTATGTCATTGTGTTTTTTTGTTTAGCTTTCCATTTTTGTTTATTTTTATTATGTGGTGTGCAATAAAGTATTTTCTATCTTCTATCTATCTATCTTGCTAAAAATAAGTCCTCAGGGAATCAAAACCATTAAACTCTAAAAAAATCAAAAGTTCGCATTGGAAGCCTCAAAAGTACATCTTTATTATATATTGCTCATAAAGAATCGTAATATTTCGTCTAAAAATAATACGATAAATCACCAACCAGTATCGAAGATTATGTTCAAAAATAGCCTTTGAATTTCTCTCAATACTTATTTAAATACAAACGGCTGCTTCCGCCCAATTATATTGAAATTCTGAAACATCCTTCGTAAAGGCAAATTGTGCTAAATAAATGACAAAGCTTAGTTCATATATTGCATTTCTTCAAATCGAATTCACAGCGAACTCAAATGAATTAAAGTTCTTAGAAAACGAGAATTCTATTTAAATTTATTTGCAGAAAAACTTTAAGAAACAGTACCATACATCGAATCAATTGGACGGTATCGAAACTAAAGTCGAATTTTTGAACTTCAAGAACTGTAAAAATGTTTTCACACCCGGTACAAGAAAACCATACATTTTTTCGTCTCACCTTCTTAACAGAAAGTAAACCATTACTCCCTCCTAAAAAACAAAATGGCCGGCGGGAGGTAAAGTTGTATGGGATTTCATTTCTCCCTCTGAACCTCATGTGAACAGATAAGTAATGAGATTTGAATTTCGAACTTCAACATTTCTATTAAAATTTTTACTATTGAGTCCACACCCAATAACTTATACGAAACGAGAACTTATACGAAAAAAAAGAAAAAATGTGGCAACTAAACTTTTTCTTCCGAATTTATTTTTGATGTTTCTATGAAAATGTTTACCATAGAGACCTGCACCAAGTAGAATTTATTCAAATTTAAGGAAAAAGTGTGGCTAATGCCTCCAAACTATAGAGCGATCTATTGTTGTTGCATATTAATGCTATAATATTTTTTGAGAACGAAAGGACGACCTCAATAAAATATTTTTTGAGAATAAACGGACGACCTCGACTCCTTCGATAGAGGGTCGTGGGAGCTATCAAAGAAGAGAGATGGTTGGAAAGAATTGGGGGAGACCTTTGCCCAGGAGTGGGACAGTGTAGGTTGAATAAAAAAAACGAATAGATTATTATTATTCTACCTATAAAACCTGTTCATTAGACTTGCTTGCTATTTTCTGGGTTCACTATTTTTCTCGCAGTACCTATGTGTCAAAAGCAGAGTATTCACCTCGGGGTTAAAGCTGTCTTAGTCTTGGGCGCTCTTGAATCCCTCGCTGTCTCAGGATTCTAGTCATTAACTCCCTCGTTGCACTCGGGAGTTAACTATAAACACCCTCGCTGTCGCTCGGGAGTTAACTAAAGAATCCTTCGATGCGCTTGGGATTCAATATGGCGCCCGTGACATAATACACTGCTTTATCCCCTTGGTGAATAATCTACTATTATTGTTTTAAATTTTTTACTTTCAATAACTTGTAGAATGGTATCTTTATGTTATTGATGACTCAGGACTTAGGAAGATAGACATAGACCACGCTTGAGAATACCTATAGATAAAAATAAATTATCATAACTCCAGCCCCTCCCTTCTCCATTAATCCACCCCTACTCTAGATTTTAAAATTAATAATTTATAAATATACCAATAATATTTTGGACCACCGCAAATACTTATCATATAAAACACAGATGTGAATAATATAACTTGGACGTGGACACTCTTCCCCCACTCCAATCGTCTCTGCCCCTCAAGTTCAAGGAGCAGACCACGTTACTAACACAACTAACCAAGTTGCATTAGAAAATTAGATACCAATGATGTTATACCTACTTACATAAACAAGTTTTCTCCCTAAGTACTAAAGTCGGTACCTTCTTGCTTCAGGTGTATAAAAAAACAAAAAAGTGATTTGTCGCTTGAATATGAATGAGAGGTAACACACCTAAACGCGCGTATAGGTACAAAAATAACACTGTTGGTATCTATTCCGTTCTATGACACTGTACTACGTATTGCGAGGTGTTTGTATATGGAGTTCTAGAAAGTGTCCGGGTTGTTTATTGATCCAATATCAGAATGTTTTGCGAAGTTCTTCATGTTGTCAAAACTGTCACGTATGCTTGGTTAGGACCTCATTATTTTTTATGGCGCTACTGACGCGCATCTGAGCTTTGCCAGCAAGCTTGGTATCGACACGTTCCGAGATTAACATTTTAAGGGGCTACTGCTCCTGAGACATTAAAACAAGATGGTAGAAGAATAAGCCTTCACATCTTATTAGATGATTTATACAACGTCAGGAGGCAGCCTATGACTCAACACTCATCGGGACGCTGGTAATATCTGGGACATTGCTTGAGATGGAATAGGCTTGCCCAGCTCCTAAACCATCATAGCTTTGGCCGGCCGTCCATTGATAAGCCAATAACATCAATACGTGTAGAGCTGACTAAGCTGCAAGTTTTTTGACGATGTTTCCTTGGCCGTAAAGAGCTCTGATTTCATACATATTGTCAACTAGTTTTCGTTGTAAAAATCAAAACTGTACTTACGCTTTTTAGCAATTGAAAAACTGTCGACAAAAAGGCGTATACTTTTTAAGAGTATGTGATTTTTAATATCTTCTGCTCTAGCCTTAAAGAAACACTATTAAGTATTGGTACTATCAGTCAGAGTCTATCAAGCATCAATATTAGTATAAAAGTAATATATCAGTCATCTTAGTACCCATAACACAAGCTCTGCTTACTTTGGGGCTAGATGATGCTGTGTGAATAGTCCAGCATTATTTATTACTAGCTGCGCCCCGCGGTTTCACCCGCGTAAGTCCCGTTCCCGCGGGAATATCGGGATAAAAAGTAGCCTATGTGTTAATCCAGGGTATCACCTATCTACATACCAAATTTCAACCAAATCGGTCCAGCCGTTTTTGCGTGAAAGAGTAACAAACATCCATACATCCATACATCCATACTTACAAACTTTCGCCTTTATAATATTTATAGGAAGGATTTATTTATTTAATATTACAAGGAGGATATTATGTAAGAAGTGCAACTATTTTTTATTATGAGCCGTGTGATGTTGGTCTAGTGATACATTTTGAACTTTGGCTATCGGAAATCTTACTTAAACTCCATTTACACGATACTATTCTTGCCTCTTGTCACAGAAGCTCTTGCTCAGTTTAGTTTGAAAAAGTTTTCAAGGTGCCAGAATGGCAAAAATGGCATTTTAAGTTTGTTAGTCACTCATGCGAGTGAAAAAACGTCTCGATAAGACTGAAAAAAAACATTTATTTTGTCTATCTCTTTTATCATTCAAAGTGATGGAATTTAAAAATTAACACTTCGTTTTAAGATGTAACCCTCGTAAGGTGCCACATTCATATTCCTGTGTTAGTAATATTAAGTGGGTAGACTACCTTCCTCAATTTAGAGGAGTTATATATGTGGTAGCTGTATTATGAAATCAGTTTTATCTCGAAACGGCTAGCCCACTTTATAAAAGACGTTATTTTTCTAGGCAAACCTTCTTGGACCAAATTGGCGACATTTTGGAGAAGGGCCAGGTCAAAAGTGTAATCCGACGAGCATGTATGAAGAATGTAATGAGAGTGATTGAGGCAAAAGTTGTGTCAGGATCGTAGCGAGTGGAGATCCGTGGTCTCTGCCTACCCCTTTGGGAAAGAGGCGGGATTTTATGTATGTATGTTATTTTTGTAAAATACCTAACTGTATGTACCCATCTCTGGGTTAGGACCGTTTGGACCAATTATTAATCAATTTGACTAGTTAGCTGTATGACCAGTTTGCTAAAGGACCAAATCTCAATATGACTACATCGCCTGATGGTTGTTCTCATAATTTTTAGTTTTGTAGTGCATATTGGATCTCTGAGTGGTGAGAGAAAACACCGTGAGGAAACTAGTAGGTAATCTATTTGGCGGCGATAGGCCTACCTGTCACTCAGGTTGCAGTTGTTACAGAAGGTACCAGTAATGGACATACCTAAATATACTAAAAATATGCGACTCTCCTACTCGACTAGTACTTATTTATTTTTTTTAAGCGCTCGTGGTCGTGCTTGTTTATCCTTTCTTGATAGATCGTCGAATTTACGCAACGTTCGAAACGGTCTGTAAATGGATGGGTGACCGCCAGTGGCATTTTCATCTGAGCGCCGACATTTAACGTGCCTCCGAAGCATTGTCGGTTATTTAAGTCGTTAAGCCATGACGGAGGCCTTAAGGCGGCCTAAAAACTCCGTCACCAGAGTTGGCCACTGACTCATACAAACTTACTTTTTTACTATTATATTTTCAGTTAATTCGAAAAACGGCGAATTTCCGAAGAAGTTGCAACATGTACTGCGGTTAATTATGTGTAACGTAGCAACATGAACGATGAGAAAGGTGGGGCTGTGAGACGTTTACTTACGTGGGATGTGAATTGATTTTCCTTTAACAAACTGGGGTTCCTTATTTGACACAATCTGAGGGATTATATCTATTAACTACAGACGTGGATGTTCCTTATTCGGAGATTTATTTTGGTGATTGTAAGCCAATAAATAGCCCTTATTTTAATCAACTTATATAGGTAAGACGACATACCTAGTGAGCGTGGTTGGAAAACAATGGATGAGAATGCCACGGGATAAGTGTCTATTGTCTAGTGTCTATTTGAATGACAGATGATGAAGTACCGCAAAATTTGTAGTACCTAATTAGTAAGATCCTTTCAAACCAAAAAAAACATCTACTGTCATTGTGAAAATTTTATTTTCTTGATAACGTCCAAATTTAAATTCTGTGTTATCGTCATTAGACATACCTATCATTCAAATCACACAATCTCTGTCACGGGCCCTTTTAAAGTTTAGAAAATGATCATTGCCGATGTTGACGTAGCAATGGCGCATAAACTGAAAATAATGTGACTTATGGAATCAGCTGTCGCCAGAGGCATTTCCAGTTAGGCGCCTTCAAGAAAAGAGCCTATTCCTACCTCAAAGGCCGGCAACGCACATAAACATATTTTATTTACACCGCCTTTTTGCCTTCCTTTAATCCAGTTCATCCTAAGGTTGTCTGGAAGAAATCGCTCACAGCGATAAGACCGCCCATTGTACTTCCCTTTAAATGTTTTCTTGTATCTTTGTTTGTATTTTGTAATGACCATGTGGTGTACAATAAAGTATTTTCTATCTATCTTTCTAACGCATCTGCGGTGCCTCTTGATGCTGCAGTTGTCTGTGGGCGGTGGCAATCACTTACCATCAGGTGTGCCACTTGCTCTTTGCCTCCTCTTGCATAAAAAGACACGATTAGTTACGACATGTTTGTGAACACAAGCCCAAGATCCATATCATTGAAGTAATTACAAATAATCCATGTTATGAACAAACTTGTTAGCAAGGGATAGCCACTGACGAACAAGATATCTCTCTCGTCTACATAAAATTCAGGGTCATCCAAAGACGCGTTGGGTCGATGATATAGAAAACTTAGTGAAAAATATCTGGGTTAGGGACGCACAGGACCGAAAATTTTGGCCAAGCAAAAGTAGGCCTAGGTACCCAGCAGTGGGTGATACTGGGCTTAGATGATGATGGTGACATTATTTCAAGGTTAGGCTAGGCAAGGTGTGCAGTAATACTAGTATAGCCGTTTTTTGAAACCCTGGACTGGAGGCATATAACGGCCACTCTACACATTCGCCGAACTATTATTTTGATAGAAGATGACCGGCGAATACAGGCCGTTGAGACCCTCTACGCGTTTGTCACCGTCGGCATTCGTCTATCTTCGCCGAATATGTAGAGGGCCCTTTAATCTTGTTTCCGGTAACAGTTTTTTAAATAAGTTCCTTTATTTTTTTACGCAAAAAGCACACGGTTCGTTCTTTTTAAAAGAGCATATAAAAAAATTCTACAACCCGCATGAATGCCGAGAGATGGCTGAACACGTCAAAGGCAGGACGCAATTAATTCTCCCTGAGGTCGGGAAGTGCCAAAAACCGTGAAATTTTGCAAGCAATAGTCGGTGGACGCTTTTTGAACATCATTCATCTTTCTCTATTTCTAGAAAATTGATTATCGATTATTAAATAACAAAATATCGTCTTAAAATTGCAGATAAACTCAGGCTTTAATTTCTTTTCTGGATAATTGGCATTTTCATCTGAGCGCTCGTGGTCGTGCTTGCTTAGCCGTGATAGATCGTAGAAATTAAGCAACGTTCGAAACGTAAGTGGATGGATGACCGCCACTGGCATTTTCATCTGAGCGCTTCCGTGCTTCGGAGGGCACGTTAAATTGTCAGTCTTATTTGAGTCGTTAAACCATGGCGGAGGCCTTAAGGCGGCCTAAAAACTCCGTCACCAGAGTTAGCCACTGACTCATACGAACTTACTTTATCTGAGCGCTTCCGTGCTTCGGATGGCACGTTAAATTGTCAGTCCTATTTAAGTCGTTTAGCCATGGCGGGGGCCTTAAAGCGGCCTAAAAACTTCGTCACCAGAGTTGGCCACTGACTCATACGAACTTACTTACTGGATAATTGATAGAGCATGAAGGCGAGTTTACGATTGCATACTCCGAAAAGCTGAGTAATTTTTTAGCGCATTTTTCAAAGCTGTTTTCTAAGAGAAAACAGCTTTGAAAAATTCTTGTCTCTCATTTGCAATTAAATCATGTTCTCGAAACAGTCCCGTACAAATATTATTCCTAAGGGATTGTAAAACTCTACTACTCATGTTTTACAACCGAGTGCAACATTGAAGTCAAAAGTGACTTCAAAAACTTAAGTTTTTAAAACGTTAATGGTTTATTATTTAAAACCTGCGAACAGAAGCTATACATAATACACATTTCTATATATCTAGTTACCGACCTATCTAATAGATAGTAAGATCAATGAAGCACCCGCCTCGGTAACTTAGTTACGATGGGTCAGGGGGTTAAATGGATCCTTGGCTATTAACGCCATATAGTGGCGTTAATAGCCAAGGATCCATGATATTTTGAGAGCAAATTTTTTTTAACTAAATTAATAAGTAAAGTGCTTGCTTTGCTGGATACCGACATTTTTTATGAACAAAATAATCCCACTAATATAATTAGATGTTTGTATGTTTGTGTTTCAATCACGCCTAAACCAGTGCACTGATTTGGATGAAACTTGTAATAGGCGTAGTGACCTGGAGTAGCGCTATTCAAAATGTTGGTACCACTTGGGCGAAGTTGCGCGCAATATAGCTAGTAGTTTATAATCCCCAAAAATATGACCCTGCCCTTCTAGCGACAAATAGAAATAGAATAGAAATCGAATCAATAGATAACCCTAATTAGGAGGCTGCTCCTTCGCAGTAAAAAACTAAGTAGGTACTATTTAATTAAAGATTTTCATAACAGTGAAGTAATATGTACTTTGAACGATTTACTGCAGTTGTAATAATGACAAAAATTCGTAATGTGAATCGACAAAAGAATTTCTTACAATGAATTTCACCCCAACTGTTTTTCATCTAACAATATCCTTACCACGCCTCTCGAGGGCTATCCGCTAAAAACCTCATTGCCCAAATAAAAACCTAAGCAGTTCCGGAACATTTATTACACACTTCTAAACAACATGGCCTTTTGAACTTCCGCAATGCCAATATCTATTTAGATGATCGCTTACAGTTTTTGCGAAGAGCCTTGAATCTGTAAACAGGCATTTGTGTGGGTACACTTGAGACAAGAGGTCAGAGAAGTACCTCTTTGCAATGCCGGAATATCGAATAAGCTCATCCTGCAGCACAAAAGCGTTCTTAAAAACGAGGAATGCGTTTTATGCGCATATTTATACAATATGCTTTGAATGCTTCAATATATACGTGCTGCCAATCGTAAAGATTGTATAAGTTATTAGTTTTACCTAGAAGTAACTACAAGTTTTTTTGCTTTATCGACGACCTCTGTGGCGCAGTGGGTGAAAGCCCGATTGGGACACAGAAGGTTGCGGCTTCGATCTCCGCGGCGGGATAAATGTTTGTATGATCTGCAAATATTTATCTCGGGTCTGGGTGTTTCTATGTCTAATATGTATGTATTTACAAATAAAAAGTATATGTATTAATTATCTGGTTCCCATAGTACAAGCTTTGCTTAGTTTGGGGCTAGATGATGCTGTGTGAAATGTCCAGCATTATTATTTATTTATATCTCTTATTTTGTTGATTCAATACAAATCGAGTGTACTAAAAAACCTTTTATTACGATCTATTCGGTAAAAAACCTCATACCAAATGATGACCCCAACCCAACCCAAAATACTGATGACCCCAACCCAACCCAAAATATAACTCATATATTTTCAATTTCAAATGTGGAGAAATTATTTTATTTGTGTTTTCGGAAGTTATCCTCTATACTCGTGTGCTCTTGAATCGTAAGGCGTTCGTGGCATATGTTTTCCGATCCGTGACGCCATATGTCGCTTCGATTACAGAAAGTATTACAAGTATTACGGCGTGATTTACAAGCGAAGTTCGGTAATGGTAATGTACATTCGTAAGTTTTTCTCAAATATAATTACGCAACGATGAAATTATTGATGTTTTGAGGAGTGAGTAGAAAAAACTCCGAAATCAAATCTCGAACGCGCACCTGTATAATGTCATGGTATCACAATATAGCCCACAGAGGCATCTTACTTTTATAACCCAGACATCTCTATAATATGTATGTACCTCTATAATCATCATCATCATTAAACTTAAGAGCTCAGCTCTTGTCGGTGCAATGATGCAACTTCCTCCACCTCTCCCTTTCCAATGCGGATTCCTTTACTTCTTTATACGACATGACAGCGATCTTCTCCTTTATCTGACTCATGAAACTGATTCTAGGCCTGCCTCTTCCTCGTCATCCTTCCACTTTTCCTTCTATGATGTTCTTAATAAAGCTGTCATGTCGTATAAGATGTCCAATTATTTTTCCTCTTCGATTTTGAATGGTGGTCATCAAAACCCTTTTCTCCTCAATTCTTCTCAGCACTTCCTCGTTGGTAACCTTCTCTGTCCAGCTAATCCTCTCCATCCTTCTCCAGCACCACATTTCAAAAGCCTCCAACTTCTCTCTATCCCGCTGTGTCAGAGTCCAAGTTTCGCATCCATAGAGAGCTATGCTCCACACATATGTTTTAATGAACTTTTTCTTTACTCGTTTTGCTATTTTCGAAGTAAGTATATTTCTTTTGTTATGGAATGCCTGTTTTGCCATAGCTAATCTAGCTTTTATATCGGGCGTACATCTGGAGTCACGGGTGATAATGCTCCCAAGATATTTAAAACTGTCTACATTTTGAAGTGTTATAATTTCTAATGTTATTGGTTGTACTGAAGGTATTTGCATTTTAGAAGTTATTAGTATTTTAGTCTTATTAATATTTATTTTTAATGAAAATTCCTTGAAAATTGTATCCATAATGGTAATTAAATCTTGTAGGTCCTTTTGTGTTTCTGCAATTGCCGCTATATCATCTGCGAATCTTATAAACTTGATCGTGTCCCCGTTGAACTTAACACCGATATTTGAAGTTTCCGATATTTTCCTTATAGCTGCTTCTATGAAGATGTTAAATATCAATGGTGAAAGTGAGCACCCCTGTCTTACTCCTTGTCTGATCTTAGCTTTAACTCTTTCGTTACCAACTTCTATTATGGTTTCTTGATTTTTATACAGCTCATATATTATTTTTCTATTTCTGTAATCGATTCCGATATTTTTTAAGGCTGTCATCATTTTATTCCAATCTACTTTATCGAATGCCTTTTCTAAGTCGATGAAAGCTATGAGAGTATTTAAACTTAGGTCCATTCGTCTATCTATTATAAGTCTTAAGGCCAAAATTGCTTCTCTGGTTCCCTTATATCTTCTAAACCCGTATTGGTCTTCACTTAAATTTTCTTCTATTTTTGTTCTCATTCTGTTTTGTATAATTTTAAGTAGAATTTTTGAGGCTTGAGAAATCAAGCTAAGCGTTCTATGTTCTTCGCATTTAAAGGTGTTTGCTTTTTTCGATAGAGTAACGGTTTTAGTAATTTTGAAGTCTTCTGGTATTTGTCCTAATTTGTATATGTATTTGATAATTTCAAAAACTTTATTCAGCAGAAGGTCATTATCTGAATATTTAATCATTTCAATGAAGATTCTGTCATAATATGTATGTCTATAATATGTATGTATAATAATATGTATGTTTTTTTTGTTTGTAGTAGATTTAATATATTTAATTATTTTTTTCTGTATTGTGTGTAGTATAGAATAGAATAAGTTTTTATTGTAGTACCTACCTAGATCTAAGTAGTACCTACCTAGATCTAATACATTTTGTTTTTTTTTACAAAGCTGTACCTAGTTTTGTGTGTTTTACCAAATAAATTTTTTATCTATCTATCTATCTACCCTTAAACCAGTTTTCCTTCACCTCCCTTCACGGTGAAGGAAAACATCACGCGCTTAGTAACTCCACACGTCGTATTGACGTTTACTTTCCTGTGGGCCAGGCCGATTAAGCTGAGAGGATGGTTTAGGTGCTACAAGCCTATTCCATCTCAAACAATATCCCAGGCACTACAGCGTCCCGTTGAGTGTAGGCAGAGATTGCCTCCCGACGCTGTATAAATCATCTAATATACCTAGATTTAAAGCCTAAGTTTTTTTTTCAAAACATTGTCGATATTACGAAATATTTGATTGACTGCAATCTAAGGTAAACATAGGTTGGTTTTACCACGACATTTCTGTTGATTTTAAGTTTCACGATACTTGTGAGAAAAGGAAAGTTTTTGCCAAGTCAGAGAGTCTATTTCTATGCAAATTGGCGTACCTTTTCTCTAGGTTTGTAAAGTACCAAATAAATTCTAATCCAGCTAATATTTTTTTGGTTTGCTTGATAATGTGCTTATTAAGAATAGAATGAGTGCTGATGGTGGCTGATAGAGGGAAATAGAAGAAAATTGCGTTTTCATTTCTTGTTTAGGTTTAAGCTCGACCGAGTTTGAATCAAGACTATCGTGTCTTCTTGGAATAACGGAGGCATCTAATAAGACAAAGAATTCAATTACTCTTCAACGGCGTCGCTTTTATTACATTATGACAATTTGTATTTTATTTGCAATAAATAAAATGGGCTGATGATATTGTGGCGGTAGCAGGAAGGCAATGGATTCGACTGGCACAGGATCGGAAAGGTTGGCGTGAAAATGAGGAGGCCTATACCCAGCAGTGGGTAGATGTAGGCTGATTAGATAGATAGAAAGAAAATAGTTGCTTTTTTATTGACATAAAATAAAATGATTTTGTATTTTGTAATTCAGCCCCGTTCAACCATGATTTCGTGTTTGGCATAAAGTCATAAGTCTGTTTTTGTTTACGTAAAAATAATAAAGGTAATAATTCTTGAATACATCAAGGAAAATGATGAAAAGATATATTTCCATAATGATAAGACAAAACCGCAGAAAACTACTTTCAAATATAAAACCACTCTTCAATATTTAATGGTCTCCATATTTTCCCAGCAGAAAGTTATTACCCACTATAAAATAGTGAAGCTTCGCTTGTGGCACTTATGTGATTATACAACCTGACGATCTTTGGGCGAATAGTCGGCTGAGACACGGAGTGTTCGACTTTTGCCGCGGGACAAATATTTGCATTTTTGTTCGGTAGTGCCTTGGTACTCTTTGTTCTTTAATATGTATCATCACGTCGTTTTTGATGAAATGCTCAAGAATCGGTGAATATTGTGTGCCACCGCTCAAATGTTTTTTTTTATTTAACCTGCACTGTCCCACTGCTGGGCAAAGGTCTCCCCCATATTCTTCCACGACTTTCGCTCACATGCTGCTTCCCACCAGTCCGTATTGAAGGCTTCTATGTCGTCACGCCAACGCTTGCGTGGCCTGCCCCGGCCTCTTCGGCCATCTGCAGGTACCCATTGGGTGACGATCGTGGCCCATCTCTCTGGGTGCATGCGGCTTACATGGCCCGCCCAATCCCACTTCAATCTGGCACTCTTGTCGCCCACGTCCGCGATGCCTGTTCTCGATCGCAACGTCGTGTTCCGGATATTATCCACCCTCTTCACCCCTAGTATACTGCGCTCCATGGCTCTTTGGCAGACCTTGAGTTTGGATTTTTGAATCTCGGTTAAGGACCACGTTTGCGCTCCATAGGTGAGAACGGGCAGAAAGCACATGTCAATGAGTTTCCGCTTAAGTGAGATTGGAAGGTTACCCGCTGAAATGTGGTTAAAAATATTTGAAAACTTTGAAATGGTAGCTTGGGATTACCGGGTACTCGGCGTAGTTGAAATATAGGGCACATAGAGAAATATAAAATGGTATAGGATTTTATTAAAAGCCGTGCTGGCCGAATAGATTAGGGCCTCAACTTTCAATCCGAAAGTCGTTTTTTGTAAATTTTTCCGCATTTTGAAGCTCACGTGAGCTTGAATCGTTGATGGTACGTATCCAAACCAAACCGCGGCGGTTTTTCATCTTTATATACCTAGATAATGAAATCTCACAAGAAAGTCTTACCTAGTGACATAGTTTACCTAGGTAGGCAGCCTCCCGGAAGCCTTAGACAATGGCAAGGAGTTCCGTTCCACAAATGCAAAGAACTTTAGTTCCATTTCTTGAATGTTTTTTATTTGTGATAGCTTTTGCAAACAAAGCAAAATATCAACTAGGAATATCAACTGTACGGTTTCTTGAAACAAAGCAAACAAGTTTGTATGAGCTTAAGCTGATCGCATTATCTACCAAATTTGAATTCAATAGAATGCGTGCTGCCAACGCCAACGTTACAAAATGTAAATTTTATGAGTTTTCATACAATTTTATAAAACGAATTAAAATAAGGCTCGGTAAGATATGCGGTGTGCTTTATTGGCCAACTTTGGTGACGGAGTTATCTCCCTAAGACTTCTATCGTAGAAAATCAAAGTACCTACAGCGAACTTCCTCTGTCACAAAATGGAGGGATGAGCGCTAATAAGCACTTTGAGTCATCAGTATTAGATGGATGCTTTTTTTTTAATTATTGAATCATCTACCAGAACAAGACAATGTTTTTTTTTACGGAAGAAGGGGCAAACGAGCAAGTGGCACACCTGATGGTAAGTGATTGCCACCGCCCACAGACAACTGCAGCATCAAGCGGCACTGCAGATGCGTTGCCGGCCTTTTAGATAGGAATAGGATCTTTTCTTGAAGGCGCCCAAGTCGTGTCGGTCGTATGTATTTTTAAAAGCTTTTAAATTTTTAATTAACTTGAAATGTTTGTATGTATGTTTGTCCGGGTCAAATCTTGCAAGCTTAATTTGACCCACTTCCCGATGTCCGATTGAGCTGAATTTTGGTACACTTATGAGTCCTCGGTGACAATGTAATAATATGGTAATAGCGAGCTGATCTGATGATGGAGTCAAGAGCTGTTCCAGGGAACTCCTCAGAAAATAGGCCGATTGAGTTGAAACTCGGTTCGTAGATTAATTATCATCTACATTTTTCAAAAATGGTGACAGCGAGCTGATCTGATGATGGAGTCAAGAGCTGTCCCAGGGAACTCCTCAGAAAATTGGCCGATTGAGTTGAAACTCGGTTCGTAGATTAAGTATCATCTAAAATTTCCAAAAATGGTAACAGTGAGCTGAACTGATGATGGAGTCAAGAGCTGTTCCAGGGAACTCCTCAGATAATAGGTTGATTGAGTTGAAACTCACTTCAAGTTTATCTACTAATTTGAAATATGATGACTGCGAGCTGATCCGATGATGGAGAACGGATCTCCTCAGAAAATAGATTGATTGAAATGAAATTTTGTACTTACACCGGTGAGTTCAATCAGATCACGGTAATCAAAGTGGCCTATCATTATTCCAAGTGTATCTGAATGAAGCATCGACATGACAAGAAGAAGACGGTAATCAATTAAAAGCTTGTACTTGTTGAAATTAAAAAAAAAACATATTTATTCATTGAAATGTCCTTTTATTATTTGGTTTACTTATTCTTTTTTTTTTCTGAGAGCCCATAACTTTATCCATTACGTCTAACTCCACCGTCTACTAAATCATCCAAATAGTTTTTTCGTGCGTCGTAATGGCTGACATCATGCGATCATTGTGATATAATTGACAAATGCGTGGGGGGTAATCAGACTCGGGAATTCCTGTAGGAATCCAATGTACTTTTAATTGGCAGTTATGTAGGTACATTATGGTTTGTGTTGATTTGTTTCACAGATTTTCTAGAGATAAATCTTCGTGCCTCTTTTAAAAAAAAATATTAGTACCGGTAGAGTTGTTGACTTAGGTACCTGTTTACGATGAATGGGTCGACTCTTGACCACGATACTTACATAGGCAAGAATGAGGTCTACGAAGGAGCGAGCCTACCCAGAAGGTGCCTATTAACTCTCTTCTTAAAAACAACAGGATCGTAGCTCAACGGAAATACAGACGCGGGAAGCTGATTCCAAATTTTTGCAGTGCGCATAATAAAAGAACTTTGAAAGCGCTTAGTTCTAACAAGTGAAATATACCAGGTGTGGATGATAATCAGCTGTGCGTCTTAAGTCCCTGTAAAAGAACGGTGAAGGCGGAATAAGTCGTGTAGCTCCTGGGCACACTCACCGTAGTACAATCTGTAGAAGACCGACAAACTCGCTACCTCACGACAATGGCTCAGACAGTCTTCGCCTATAAGCCTCTTGGCTCTACGCTCCACCTCCACCGAGTCAAGTGCGGCAAGTTGATAATTAGCAGATCCATCCCAAAGGTGGCTGCAATACTCCATACAAGATCGACCTAAATTATTATCACCCACCGCTGGGTATAGACCTCCTTTCTGTTAAGCCAGCCTCTTCTATCTTGCGCCTCTAGCGTCCAAAGATGCCCTTACATACTTACCCTTCACTATGTCGTAGACACAACGTGCTCTCGAACGATCTTGATTTCGATGATAAATCAATATAGGTCAGGTAGTCGCAAGCACACAAGACGCAATAATACGCAATGGCTAAATAGATTTGTTGAGTCGAATAAAAAATTAAGAAAACAGTAATAACTCTCTCACAAATAAAACTCTCGCTCAAATTGCTCCTCAAAAACATTCACTGAGTGAGTTTCAAACATGTCTTAATACTAAACTTCCTTGAACTATTTCCGGGACAACTTAAAATAAATAGAACTGGCCAACTTTAAAACGCCGGCTCCTAAAAACCCAGTCTGGTAAGCTTTCAACGAAATAACGAACTTCACTATATTTTTATTAGTTCTTGCAAATAGAAAGACTTTGACTAAATGCAAACTTGTGCGGTGGAGAACTCCACGTGAAGTTTTGTGAGAAACGGTGACCGACGTATACCAGTCGTAATATCAACGAAAAAAAATTACCTAACCCTTATTACAGCGTTGCGTTGTATTGTTTCGACTGTCCAACACAACATAATGCTGAGTCGGAAACCCATTTGCAGCAGCACAACTCACTTAGACGATTGCGAGACACTCTTCACATATTTTTCTTTTTATTTTATTTTGTTTTTGTTTCTATGTCGTCTTTAGTTTTTGTTTTTTTCTGGTTTTTTGGTATTACTGCTGTTGCAAATAAATATTTTTTCTTTCTTTCTTTCTTCCTATTAAGTGCAGTTCGGTGCAAGACGTGCGAGTTCGATTAATAATTGATAAATGTTTGCATGTATGCAGTAGTATTTGACCCGTTTCTGGTTTTAGCTTGTGGTACTGTCAAGTTATAAGTCAAAGTCAAAGTCAAAAAGCATTTATTCAGTAGGACCGCTGGGATCACTTTGAAACGTCTTAATATAGTTTCTGATATCCACGATACAAAATATGGGTAACAATTCGTTACTTATCCAGGGTGCAATTTAAAAAAAATCTCTAAATTGATGTCGAGTTTCAGTCGAGTGGAAGACCTCTAGTTTGATGATTTAGCTGAAACCTGCAACCTTATTGTCTAACTCAACTGGGAATGGACATCCGCTTCATTTTTGACATTCGAAACCCATTCTAGACTTCGATAGTCATTATGCTCGCCAATTGTGCAAATTTTATGTAAATTTTATGCAATAAAGTATTTAAATAAAATAAAAATAAATAAATATGGCTGCTGGTGTCTATTACTGATCGTAGTCATTCTGAAAGGTCCTGTTCTATTAAGTTGTTTGACGTTAGGAAACCGCAACGATAAACCAAAGTTTATATTACGACTTAACCTCTCCAACCGTTATAGGTTTATAACTTTCAACCTTTATACTTAGGTTGAAACTTATCCAATAACGTGTTCCTAACCAGCCTTACTTTTCTCGAAGGCTCACACGCTTTCAAAGTCCGTTGCGTTTAAGGTCTAACTGGGTGAACGGTACCTCGGTTACGTCGATCTATCTCGTAGCGTACAGTGTGCTTAGTATGACTTTTATTCACCATTCGGTATCGACGCCGTAAACGTGGATTTGTACTGGTTTTCATTAGTAATGAGCGAGTACCACAAGATGGCGCTGCTATTTTCCCATACAAATCTGCGTTTACGGCGTCGATACCGAACGCGTATAAAACTAACCACTATACTAGCACTAGGCACCCAGCTGCCCCCTCTATGAAGTATGATAATTATTCTCTCTGTTTTACAACATTATACGTAGAGATATTTATTTATTTAATCATTAGCCATTGATCCGAAAAAAATATAGGATAATATTGTGATTATGATTCTAGATGACATAAAAATATAATGAGATTTTTGAGTTCGGGCTTAGTTTTTTATAGTTTATACATTCACAATGACTTTAGGAACTAATTTCAGTTTGAGTTGTGTGATCCCTATGAAAGTTTTCGCTAACTACTTTACCAATAGCCAAAAGTGCGAAACGCAAAATTTTTATTTGCCAACAATTGCTATATTTTTTTTAAGAAACACCACATTCTTTTTAGCCATACGTGACCTCAAATAGTTGTCAAAGAAATACACATTTAAAGGAGCAAAACAAGTAACGGTATTTTATGGATGGGGTTGATTCATCCAGTCTATGGAGCGGCGACGGTTTGGCGGGACAGAGTGGCGCCTGTGACGTCACGGGTCGATGGGGCAGATGATCAGCCAAGAGACTGGCCAAATGTGCTATGCGGACTTTTGGCAAGCCTTGAACTAGTGGGAATCGATCCCTTCTTCATGCTATGGCAAAATGCGTTGACTTTATCCCATCTTGTTCATGAAGCACTGTTGGTATGCGTTGACTTTTGATAAGAACCTAAGTGGGTTCTGTCGTGCGTGGGATTCAGGAATATTCCGTCTCCTCTTCAGTTCTTCCTCAGCCTTTCCTCTCTTCTTAGTCGTTATTTTCATTGCTGAAGGTCGTATCTAGTGTGGATTATTGATCACTCGATGCATCATACCTTTCCATTTCTCTCATTCAGCCTTTCCTAAGGATCGAGTTTAAGTTGAGGGGATGGCTTGGTTGCTACAAGCCTTTTCCATCTCAAACAATGTACCAGGCAGTACAGCGTCAAGTGTAGGCATAGGTTGTCTCCTGTCGCTGTATAAATCGCCAAGGCGCTTATTGTCTTGGCCACAAGGTTCTGATTTCAATAAATAATTTAGTTAAGAGCAAAACATAAAAAACTCGTCATGTTATCCAGTTGCTGTAGATAACAGACGGTCCACCATTAATTGTCCGTACAGGACTGTACCTTAACTTATTCGACCGTACACCGAGCAGTTTTCTCTTCAGAAGTTATGGAGCCTTGGTGCTGTAAACCTTGGGGATCTGAGGATAGAGCTTCTTGAGATTGTGTTCCGGAAAGTTTTGGTCAACTTCTTCATAAATTTGCTTTAGCCCCTGCTTTAACCCGTAATGTAAACCTTTTTTCAGCAATTTGATCTCTCTGTCTGATGTTAAGCAATAGTGAGGTCTAAGATAAAGCATGCTTTCCTAGAAGATACCTATTTACTCTAAGTAAAAAAAAAAGTAAAAATATGTTTATTCAGAACACATTACAATTGAGCAAAAATTACAATTAAAACGATGAAACTGCAAAAGTTGTAAAACTGTGAAGCAGTTTCAACGCCCACCTCCAGAACTGGTGAGTAGGTTCTGATGAAAAACTATATGTAAAAATTTATTAAATAAAAAACAACTAAAATTAAACAATAAAATATGATGGCAATAGAATGTGAGAAGTGAGAGCAAAAATGAAAGTTAAGGGTGAGTGTGTGTGTGTGTGTGTGTGTGTGTGTGTGTGTGATAGTGTATAGTGTACTCTGGATCTGAAGACCCCTGTATCTTTTCGGGAAATACAAAGCCCTTAATTAGTTCTACAATTTGGCAGTGCGTATGAAAATTTAGTAGTAGAAATGTAAAATGTAGACTCAAAATGTTTTGTACGAACTCTGGGAATGTCGACCATGTAAAAGTGGCTAAATTAGCATAAGCATTGCTAGCTCTTAACTCGATCATGTTTTAAAAGCATACTCACTACGTACAGAATGCTTACTTCTTCAAAATGCACGTGCGACGTGCCTTTTCCTTAAATAAATTAGAGAATGTCTACCGTGGCAGGATACAGTCGTAATCTTGAACTATTTCGTTTGTATATTCCGTGGCCATTTGCTTTTCTACCGTCAGTTGGTTCTCTATAGCTTGACTTTCAGAGATGTTTAAGATCGATAGCTTTTAAAACTCATTTTATTATTCAAGATTCTGCGAATGAAATATGATTTTCCACCACAGGGCAAATAATTTATTACTGTAGTCTTGGAAACTCAAAGATTTTAAGATTTCAAACGAAACAAAACAGTTTCACGACTTTCTCAAGGCGCGATTTTCAGATAAAGTCACTCGAGAACCTCTGTGGTTAGAGTAGTCAGCGGCACGTCCAATACAAAAGAACGAGTGAAAGAGTGAGTGTGCCCAGGAGCTACACGACCTTATTCCGCCTTCACCGTTCTTTTACAGGGACTTCAGACGCACAGCTGACTATCATCCTCACATTCCACTTATTAGAACTAAGCGCTTTCAAAGTTCTTTTATTATGCGCACTGCAAAAATTTGGAATCAGCTTCCCGCGTCTGTATTTCCGCTGAGCTATGATGACCCTGTTGTTTTTAAGAAGAGAGTTAATAGGCACCGTCTGGGTAGGCTCGCTCCATCGTAGACCTCATTCTTGCCTATGTTAGTTTCGAGGTCAAGAGCCGACCCATTCATCATAAAAAAAACGTGCCCACTTTTTGCAGAAGGAGTATTCAAAGTATCTTGAAATCCCTAAAGATCTGAGAGATTATCTTCCTTAACTTAGAGATAGAGACGATTCAGTAGGACCGCTGGGATCACTTTGAATCATCAGCGGTGGCTTGTTTCTGTTTTAGCCGCCACAAATAAACTAAGCACTAAAAGTGCATTAACACGATGCAATTTTCGTACGATTTACTAAGCCCCACCCATTGAACGTGCCTACGAGTGTCGCGCACTATGACAGATCGCATAAAATGAGCATTTACACGTGAAAAGTTTCCGTGCGATACGATATCGTATGGGTTAAAATCACATCGTGTAAATGCACCTTAATTTATCAAGTCCCAATAGCATACAACTAGGTATTCTGTATCTACTTCAAATTCTTAAGTGTCATCATGGTAGTCCAGCGTTCCTTTGACTACGAAGGACCTATAAAATCTGAAGATGCTATAATAATCCTTGAGACACATTTGATATGACTCAAATTAGAACACACCGATGTACCCTACATAGGTGCCAATCGGCGACTGTCTGCCGGGACTGTCTGGCACCCGTGACGTCACAGAGAAAGTTACCTCACTTGCGGGTTAGTAGGACGCAGTAATACTTCATTCTTTTGGCAGCAAATACTGTTTGTTCTTTGGCAGTCGCTTTGGTATTGACTAGACTTGAAACTATTGTTTTATAGTCTTTCTTAAAAACACCGAGATAAATAATATTTGTTTTATAAAAACCTCTTTAAATATCTTCATCCATTACTTACACATACAGGGTGGTTTTCGGTAGTTGTCTTTTTACACTCTGAACTGTGGGAAATAATATGGACGTCTAACTACACTTCAGACGACTTTGAATGCCTGAAAATCTGAAAGGAAGTTATCCACGCGTAGGAATAGAATAGAATAGCTTCATTTTTTGTAATTTTTTATAGTGCTAATCCACACTTGGTATTTCATTAAGAAATGAAAAGTCTTATCAAAATTTTGGATTCCGACGGGATTCGAACCCGCATCGATCAGACGATCGTCCTAAAGCCGGAGTGCCTTACCGCTCGGTCACAGAATCCTAGTTGCCGGCATCCAAATTTTTTATAAGCGCATATTTATAGGTTAAGCACCGATTAGCGCCATCTACTTTTCATTTCTTAATAGAATAGCTTTATTATCATCTATACGTGATCCTATTTTATATTATAACCATCGGTCTCTTACAATAAGAAGAGCTTGCGTTATGGGAACCACATGACTGACAATTAAAAACTACATAATACATAACTTTTTGTAAATAAATACCATGTTATGCATAGAAAATAACCAGACTCTAGGTAAATTAGTTGAAGATCATAGGTACTTACCGTTGTCCCGCGCCGGGAATCGAACCCACAACCTCCTGCGTCGCAGGTTGACCCTCACCGACTGCACTACAGAGGTCGCCTTTGATAATATTTGGACTAGTCTAGTTTAGTTGCCACAATAGCATGGCTTTTAAGTGCCTAATGGTTTATTTATGCGTAATCAACTCGTTGCAATTAATCACAGCTGCACACCAAAGCCATTGTGCATTTGCTTAGTGACTAATGAACTGGGATTTAGAGTGCCCAGTGGAACACTTCTTTTGTAGACAAAACTGTACTTTATTGGCAATTCATAAGGATTAATGTTGTTTAATTACTCACTTTAGTTGTGTCTAGCAAAGAGTGCAAAAATGAAACTCTATCCATACATTCAAATTATATTTCCATAGATGAGCAATGTTCTATCAAGTATAAAACAAGATCCATTACTATTCCATGCAAAATGTTTATTTCTATCTCTCTCCCACTCATCACAATTCCAATTAGGGCTCTCACTTTTGTGTGCGATCTCTTTGAATGCGGTGCAGGCGTGCCTTTGAGCACATACTTGAGGAAGCAAATATTAGTTCTCTGAAATCCCGATGCTGCTTCAGCTTGGATAAGGCTAAGTTTACATTATGGCATATATTCATTCATAGCTAAGGAGCGAGTGACGTAACACGCTATTGAGAAATTACCTTTTAATTCTTATTTGTTGTCTTCCAGCAGGGCAAAGACTTCTTCCACTCTTTGCAATGTAATGCTTGCTAACTAAGGCCTTAACCCTTGCTATTGTTATGTAGGATCATGGCAGTGCCACCGCCAAGACAAGAAAAAAAGCGTAGCTCTAATACCTCCCAATATTGAAACATTTTGTATTTTTAAAATCGTCATTATAGCTTCAATCTGCATTTATTCGGATTTTTTGTTCGAAATGAAATTAGATCAATAAAAGTGATAAATTTAAAATTAGCTCTACTTTTGAATCAACCTAAACGTAATACATTCCTACTATCATCATTATAAACATTATTCTGAAAAACACAGCAAAAAAAAATGTTAGTAAATAAATCCATATCGTTTCATAAATCCACACGTGTTCCTGATGTCTGATATATCCAGGGCAACCTGTTTCGTACCGTTATTGTTCTCAACGATAGACAGCCTCGAAGGTTTTCAGCCTCGTTCGCAATGTTAGGTTGCTACCACACTGACGGGTGTTTGTTCCGTGATCTATCAGATTTCATAACCCTCTGATAATTTAGTTTTGTCCTCTGATCTCAAATCAGTACTGGGCCTCTGATCACGCTGATCAGAGGCACAGCACTGATTTGAGAGAATACAACAATCCTTCTTGTAATTATAGTATAGTTGAGTGAAAGATAAAGGGAACGTCTCAGCATTTCAATCACACCTTAACCAGGTGATCTGATTTTGTTGAAACTTGGAATAGATGTTCCAAGGACAAGGGATCGTCCCTTGTCGGCATAACTGATACATCCTTTCCATTTACTTACATCCACGGGCTACTTGGCCTCTTTATACGACATGACAGTAACCTTCTACTTCACTTGGCTCATATAAATAATCCTCCGTCTTTCTCTACCCCTCCTTCCTTCCACTTTCCCTTCTATGATGAATGAATGAATATAAAACTCTATATTGCACACAATAATTACAAAACAACGAACCAATAAAACCCAACGAGACAGTGTACAATGAGCGGTGTTATCGTGATTTTTTATAGATGATGTTCCCAATGAAACTGTCATGTCTTATAAGATGGATTTATCTCTTCTGCTCCTTAATCCGCAAGTAATTTTATTCCGGGAAAGTGAAAATTTCCACGACCCACGACCAAACTATCTACAGTTTGCTAGGATGCAACGAAGTTCTGAAGTTTAATAATGCAAGTTGTGTCACAGCTCTTACAAACTGTTTTGTCCGTGAATTGGACGCCATGTTAGCAATGTAAGCTCATGCTCTGAAATACCAGGTTCGGATATTCACAACGTGCCTCAGCCGTTATGTTTCAGAATCGACAGCATTACTGTCGGGACGTGCTGATGCATGCGGTCTGCCATAATCTGATATTGCTCAGAGATTCGCCATCAAAGGACTGTGTTTGATTGGTGAATTTAGTGCGATCCTCGATGCTTCGATTAGGATCTTTTTAGTTCTATCGATGTAGTGTAATTGTGTAATGCAATAACAAAACACTAAATACTGACGAAGAAGAGTCTTGATGGTTTTGGTGCTGGGCAAGCCTATTCCATCTCAAATAATGTCCCGGCAACGCATACATCATCTAGTAAAGATGTAAAGACTGAGTCTTGAAAATTTATTTGTTTTCTTGTTCGTCTTTTGTATAAAATATTAAATTAATTTGAATCTTAGCCATTTTCTATACAAACAAAAACAATTTAGTTACTTACAATATTGCTCCGTTTTAAACCATTGTTGGAAGTTATTTAAATTCCTGAAATTGTGTTATCAATTTGTATTAACGGATAATTTACCTGCAATACTTCGACGTTTTAAGATCACTGAAAATTAATTTAGGTAGTACTGGGGTATTACGCTGGTCAGTCAGTGTGACGCGTCAGGCGGTCGCGCGCGCATTGGCTCAAATTGGTGCCTTTTGTGGGACGAAATTGGTTTTTCTAGCACAAACCCCTTGCTATCTACTGGATAAAAGA
This sequence comes from Epirrhoe alternata, assembly GCA_963565295.1. Taxonomy (NCBI): domain Eukaryota; kingdom Metazoa; phylum Arthropoda; class Insecta; order Lepidoptera; family Geometridae; genus Epirrhoe; species Epirrhoe alternata. Next base: position 1,188,548 of record OY751384.1, read on the forward strand.
ACGTACGTACATAAGCTAAATTAAGTTTAAAAGACTGACCAAAACACGAAAGGGTTGCACTTGCTAAAACAGATTCGAGAGAGAATAGTGTTCAGGTATGTATTTGTGAGTTGTGTGGCTGAGAAAGACAAAGAAAATTTGTGTGAGTTGGGAGATAGTGTACCTACGTATTGTGCACCTTGCCAAAGGGTTTTTTAGTCTCAGAATTTCTGAATTGGCTAAGTCCAATTTAAAAAATTTAGTCAATAGATGTATCTTTTTCATCGCATTTATTTTCCTAGGAACGAGATTATTCTTTTTTACGATTGCGTACGAAAGGACTTTATTGTATCATAAAGAAAATAAAACATCAATACTTAACTGATAAGACAATTGTTGGTTTTATTGCGGAGACAAGATGGCTGTTATATTTTCATCATCGACATCCTATACAATTGTCATGGTATAGGCATGTAATGAGAAGGGAAGAATGTCATGTGACCAGGAGAGTACTTGGTATGAATGTGGATGGATATACGAGTAGAGGTAGGCCGATGAAGAGATGGATGGATTGTGTGAAATATGAGTAAGAAAGAAGTGAGTGCTGATAGAGGGAAATGGAAGAGGAATACATGTTGTGCCGACCCCACATAGAGTGGGACAAGGGCAAGAAGAAGAAGACAGCCTATACAATTTCGTCCAATACAGCCCACCCGGGTATTACTAGTTCTGTTTGCAATGTGTATATGCAATAACAATTCGACATAATTAAAATATCACGATGATTTATGTTTCATGGTGGGGTGATCTGCAAAAGCCAAATTTTCGCACGCCACAGCCTGCAAATTCAAGAAAGTCTGGTATTTTTTAATTTCATTTGAAATTTATTTATTTGTGAAATACCCAGTTTGACAATGTGTTCATAATTAGTCAAGCAATCTAAGGATTGTCGTAAAAACGATCTATAGATAGCTCAACTGATCCAGGTCCGTGCCCAAAATACTGGCGGCATTGCCACGCTTAATTGCAATGAAAAATACTTCTAACAAACAACCTTACCAAAAACACTACTAACTATCCTAATTGTACATGTATTTATTAACTATGATGATCTGGAATTTCTGTAATGTTATAGTTAAGTTCTATCTAAATAAATAAATAAATAAATAAAAATATCCTTACAATATAATTCGTCCTACATTTCATTCGCCGATCCATAGCTGACATCCGAGAACCTTAACTCCACAACAGTCAACGGATCTTTGAGCTATGTGACCTTACTAAGGCAAAAGGCAAGTTGAAGTGGTATTCTTCAAATTAAGTACTTCAGAGTTCACGAAGAATTTTGTGAGTTAATTTGTTCGTAGATTTTGCTGAAATGATCTAATAGCCAAACTAATGGTTGATATATACCTAGATATAGTGAAAGTGATAGAGTGGTCGGTTCTGATGCAAGAATTGGAGTTCGATTCAAAAAAACAAATTGTATTAGTTTTCTCCATTGATATTTGGGTCTTGTGATACGATGGTACTTGTAATTTCTGTATCAAGGTATAGTGCAACCTACAATATGATGTACTGAAGGGTAGTCAGGGTCAGGGTAGGGTAGGGAAGTAGTAGTAGAAGAGTACCTATCTATTTATTTAGATACTCTAGTCTGCGGCTCGACTCGACGTGCGTGGCATAACTAAAATAGTGTTATTTATCCTGTACTAAATTAAGATTATGATTTAAACCTACTTACCCCATGCTATGTTTAAATGGATCCATTGGTTGATAATAGTGTTATTGGCACATAAACAATCAACCGAACATTTAGACCACCTAAGCAGTAGCTTTAGCACGTTGACCCTAAATGTGAAAAAAAAGTTTGGAATCGCCGACGGCAGCTAGTTATAGAACAAATTATTTACGCCGATAAATAACTACAAAATCTGGGGAATTTCTGGCATTGTGTCGATATCTACGTCAGATTCAGACACGCTGAGTGGGGTCGCGTCACTTCCGAAATGAGTATTAAGGAATATTATCAGTTTTATTAGCTGTCACTTCGTATTTGTGCTGTACTGCGGTACGGCCCGCTGTTATTGGATTAATTGAGGCGTATTGGGTGTGTTCAAGATGATATTAATTAACATCTCTGAAACAGGTCTACTGATGTAAATTTAGAATTAATCCCAGTTACACATATACTTATTGTATAAATCTTGATCGGGTTTATATATTTGAACCATTTGGGGTCGAGACCCTGGGTCCGTGGGGTTCCGGGGCCCATCGCATCTTCAAAAATCTTTCAGGGCGTCTGGTCGAAGCGTTGCGTGATTCGAGAGCTGGCGACTTTTTGGCACAAAGAATCAGCATTGCCATTCAGCGTGGCAATGCCGCCAGTGTTTTGGGCACGCTTCCGACTGGCAGTGACCTGGATCAGTTGAGCTATCTATAGATCGTTTTTACGACGATCCTTAGATAGCTTGACTGATTCTATTGTATTTTGTAATTTTATGTACTTAATGTAGTAACTTAGTTTCTGTAATACGAATATCCAGTACACACAACAAGTACAGCTTTGCTTAGTTTGGGGCTAGATGAGGCTGTGTGAAATGTCCAGCGTTAATAAAATAAACTTGTTATTCATAGGACATAACTATAGTGCTAGTCCAATTTGAACTTTACCGGTTTTCTATTAAAACTGTAAAGTTAAATGACAACGAACTTGAACGTTTTACTACTTTCGGCGTGGACTGTACAACCCATATTCATTTCAGTAAGATAAAGTTTAAAGAGCTGTACGTACAGACAGCGACATAAATCTATGAACAATTAACTTTTTTAACAATTCTATCATTGTATTTCTAATGTAATATTTTGTTACCAAATAATAAAAGTAAGAACAAGGCCATCTAATACAAACATTTATTATAAAACTTTGATTTAAGATAGTCATGTTAGTTATGAAACAGGTTCAAAATATGATATATATATTTAAAAACATCGAAATAATCATAAAGTTTTGCCGCTAACCGTACTTTTATGCAGTTTCCGTACCAAAAATAATTAAAAGTTTACCTTTGCTCAACTGAAATAGTTTTAGCAGTTATTTTTGTATCAGGTTTTGTGTTATTTATTTATTGAGATGAATAACCGAAGTTTTTACATAACTAATATCAGGCGCAGATCCACTATAGTGGGCACTATGGGCATGCCCACAACCTTAATTGACCGAGCGAGCGAAGCGTCTCAGTTTCGAGATTGGCCAAAAAATGCTTTTGTCCGTCTGTCTTCTTGCCTACATGTCGCATTTTTCAACCGATTCCACTAAAATTGGCACCCGAGTTCCTTGATTTATTAAAAAAAAAATCAATTGCGACGATTCAATGCTACATTATCCCCGATGTACATAGGCTATCTATTTTATCCCAGGGAAGTGGTTTTCCCGAGGGATAGCGGGTAACACCGCGGCGGACAGATAGTAAATTACTTATACGTTTATAAGAATAAATTCAATAATGAAATAGATAGGTGTATTGTTCAGCAGCACGAAGCCTCATTATGGTAATCCGAGTGACACCTGTCGACTCATCCGTGAAGCGTCACAAGGAAAGCAGGCCCTTAGCGATATCTGATGTTAGTAACAAGTAAACCATGGAATTTATTTTGCTAGAAAATGAGTTTACAAGATGCCATTCTGGCTGTTGAACACAACGCCATCTGTGTTTCAACGGCTACACTTGATATCTAGCTCTCATAACTCATACTAACTTTAATTATTAATTAACCGATACCTTTCCAAATTAGTTCGGACAGTCGCCACAGTGGCGCTGTCCAGTTACTAAAGGTATCGCAGTCTGAAGCTGATCCTCTTTTTACCCACATCGAACCTGACCTGTACCACACATGTACAGTCACGGACAATAAGATGTATACACTCCATAATGTTTCAACCCATGTACAGGTCAACATGTCCAACAATGTTCTGGTATTTTTATTGATTTCGCCACTAGTTCAATGTGAAATCAATTTCCGCTTTGTGTTCTTAACCTACATCTATTAGTTTTAGTGTGATATTATCTTATTGTTCGTGACTGTACCTATTACAATATAGACAAAAATAAACCCTGATTTCTGTTCCATTCCGTGCATTTACACATATCTTTCTTGTTCCTTTGCTAAAGAATATTAGCTCTTGTTCCGTTGAATTTGAGAAAGCAAGAGACAAGATTGGTACCGTGTAACTAATAAATATTTTTTCTTTCTTTCTTTAAAGAAAAAATTTTAACTTTAAAGAAAGAAAAAATATTTATTTGCAACAACAACTCAAAAACTAAAGAAAATAAACTTAGAGACAAAAACATAATAAAAAAAAAAGATAAAGAGTGTCTCGCAATCTTCTAAGTGTGCTGCTGCAAATTGGTTTCCGACTCAGCATTATGTTGCGTTGGACAGTCGAAACTATACAACGCAACGCTGGTCTTCCGTCGGAACCAGCAGAGAGAGTCAGGCACGGGTTAAAGTAGAGTGTATTTAGAGAAAACTTAGTTATACCTATTAGTTTTCCTTACTGATATTCTAGCTTTGTGCGATGAGCTACACGTTATGTCTCCGAACTTTTTAGGGTCTACGGCAGGCCGGTTACCTGTGTTTTCAAACCCGCCTGGGACGCAAATGCGTGATCGAATCTCGAGGTGGCACTGTTTGTGTAATCTGGAATATCATTTCAATCACACAAGAACATGTTTTATACTTTAAATCACTCAGAATATTCTCCTTTTGATAAAAACCATGAGCAGAAAAACCAGCTTTCTGCATAGACTGCGTTTTACGTTTTAATTAAAACTTGAGAAAGCTTAGGCTATTGTTTGTCTTATAAATAAACCTTCATTATGGTCAATGTAATGGCTATGACTGTTCTCAGAGTTGGTAGTCTTTGGTAACGGGTTTTTACCTAAAAGGCAAACTTACTAGCATTTCACGCTTCTCTCGTGTTCATGTAGATTTTGTCCATCAAGAACGGTTGACTTTTTTCTAGATTTTTTTCTCTCTCTTTATCTGTCATCGGCTCGTCAGCCATAATCAGATGTGTTCTGGGAAGAAGAGATTTAGGAGCAGTGCCTTTGAGTTACCCTAATCACTGTTTAGTAACTTTTCAGTTCCTCTGGTCAAGTGAGAGGATATCCCATCTCTTAATGCGTTTTATTGTGCTTTGGTCACTCAGTAGATTTTTAGCCAACACGTTAGTGTGCTTGTTGGGTCTTTCCTTATATTTTGTGCAGTAGTTGGTAACTTCTTCTTTGACTGTTGGCATCTCGAGGATTTCACAAACCTAAAGTTTTTTCTAGATTAAAGAAAAATTTCCTTATCTCTGCTCATTTGTAAGTATGCGAATTCCATGATTTTTGGTTTAGAAGATAGTCGTAAAAGAGTTACAAAAACGCTATCATGTATGATGGTGAAAAGCGGGTATCGTTGGTACTTATTGAAAATGAGGTATTTAAGCCACCTTTAAAAGAAATTCTCTAGAACCCTTATATCAATAAAATAACGACATATCCCGATGTAATATTATAAGAGCTATCAAAGATTCGTATCTTCTTTATGGCGGTTTCCCGCATAAAATGTACGAAAACGCCAATAAAATGAGTGGACTGTGTCAACTTTGTGCTATTTATAGATGTATGAATGAAACCTGTCCCCTTACCATGGCGTTTGTCTAGGTACCAGAGAATAGAATGAAATGACAGTAATGACATGTGAGTGTGGATAAAACGCGTAGAAAGTGGAAAAAAGTTACTGTTCTACCCAAAGATAAATAATGTACTAGATAGAACCATAGAGTAATTTGAGTGTCTCCACTTTTCAATCCATTCATAGACAACTATAGATATGTTTTTAAGGTGGAATAGTGTTGTGCATTTCTTATCGATAATTACATGAAAAAGGATTTAATGTATTTTTAGAATTGTCTATTCTATAAAGATATTATTTTATTACTGTAGAACGAAATAAAATTGTAGTTGCCTTATTATTCATCATTAATTGGCCTGCCCTTATCCCGCATAAGCGGGGTCGGCACAAAATGTTCTCTGTCTCAACTCTCCTCTATCACTCGTCATCTCCATATCCACTCCTTTTTTACCCATATCTTCTTTCACACAATTCATCCATCTTTTTTTAGATCTACCTCTACTCTACTTACATATGCATCATTCATTTCCGTCACCCTTTTAGTTACATGTGTTTCATCCCTCCGCATTACGTGCTAACCTATTACTCCTCAACTTTTCAGCCACCGGCGCTACTTTCAGACTTCTTCAGTTACCTAATTATTAAAATAAAACAATATCAAATTCAAAACACTTAATTCCAGTTAAAGTCCTTAAAATAAAACAAGTATTAATATACTTGTTATCTGTTAATTATTGGTTAAATAGTTTTAACCAATAATTAACAGACTGCTTAGATGGTATTCCTCGATATCTAAAGCAGTAGATGAAGACGCCCCATAGCCAGAAAGCCAGAAAATAAAGAATACGTTATTGAGGGTAGGATCCGTATTCCGTAGCTACCTTCAAACGAACCATTGAATTGTACCGGGCACGAGACTCGTGAAGTGAATCCAAAGATTTATCCCTATCTCAAAAATTCCCAACGCGCCTAAAGAAGTTTTCACGTCAAAAAATGAGTTGACATTTTCTTCGTTCTTACAGGTTTGCACGACAAAAGTTGGTTTGGAAATATTGTTGGCACTACATAAGAATGCAAAATTTTTCATCCGTATACTATGATTTTTCAAAGTGGAACAAACCTATTCTTGTAGTTGTGTAGGACTCCATTCGTCGCCTTTCTCGATATTTCTAATTCACGATTATTTCAAATCTAGGTCAGCTGGAATCCAGAATGTAAAATAGACCAAGTTAATAGTTATGTTCGTACCTACCTAGTATCTACACAAAAAAATGCATTAAATATCGATAAATATGTCGATACAACTACAACACTATTGCGCAGCGATGGAGTACAATAAATGTCAAAATGGAATGTAAATTTCGCTAGAATGAAAATTCTAAATGAGATTACCCAAATACTCGTAGCGACTGGAGATCCGTGGTCTCTGCCTACCCCTTTGGGAAAGAGGCGTGACTTTATGTATGTATGTATTACCCAAATACACGCATAAAATCGAAGTAAAACGATGGTATATGAGGCAATGATTAACTTTTTATAAAATAGCTTGCGTAACTCTAAACATAAACGTATTTTTCACTGGTATGACTTACCGATAAAAATAAATATTTGTTTCATTCTCCGTAAGCATACCGATTCTGCTTGGAAATTGTGAAACAGCACAGAACATAATTGCCAAACCAGCACCTTAACACAAACATAGTCCAAAAAAGCCATTTATTTAATGAGAAAATTTGTAATTTTACATCTCGAACTTGCACACCAGCTGGTGTGTAAACAAAAAATTTATGGTGTAGAGGTGGCGCGCTACGTCACAGGCCGGCACGCAAGTGCCATTGCGACCTCTCTTTTTAACACAGGCAAAATGGGCCATAGAGTGACGAATACGACGGAAAATTTCCTAGTTCAACTTGAAATGCGGAATCCAGTGTACCAAAAAGGTACCATGCTAAATCCATGGTTCTACCCGTCTAATGTCATTACTGTCATTTTTTTCTATTCTCTGGTACCTAGACAAACGCCATCATCTAGCTAAGCAGCCCACATCTACCCACTGCTGAGTATAGGCCTCCTCATTTTCACGCCACTCTTTCCGATTTTACGCTAGTCGAATCCATTGCCTTCCTGGTACCGCTACAATATCATCAGACCATCTGGCTGGTGGTCTAAAAAATGGAACCTGTTTATTGTAACAAAAATAAGTAAAGCATTTTTATGGACGTTTTTCAGCCACCCCAGGTCTCAGCGAAATCGGCATTATCTACAAAAAACATGGACAGTGTGGAGCTGACTAAGCTGTGGTTTTATTAAGATCCCGTGTTAGAACGCAAAACTCATTGATGAGTCAAGGTGTGGCGTACTTACCTACTTCAAATCAAATCAAATCAAATTGTTCACTTCACTTTCTTATAAAATATTCTATCTTGTTTTATATAACTCATAACATTTAAATTTTCACTTTTTAGATTCAACAGTCCATTTCCTTTTTTAAGTCTCTCAGATTTGAATTAGACCGATTTGGTTGAAACTAAACAACTATAATAAGGAATAAAATATCTGTGATACCAAAGTATCACAGATATTTTTAATTGCAATTCATTTATTTCCATTAAAATAACACAAAATTGTATGCGGAAAACACCTTAACTTAACCTATAATTAGAATTCGAAAAATTCATCACCATCATCACTCGCAGTCTTTTACATCCCGCTGCTGGGCATAGGCCTCTCTTCGCTCTTGCCAACTCTCTCTATCCAGTCTGACCTATGCAATGTAAATGGTCCACTTAAGTTAAGATAATTACATATAATCATATTTCATAAAAGTACAATTTTCAAAAAATAGAGACCTAGAATATCATTTACGTACAAGTTTGTATGTAGTTATATAGTATGATTATGTAGTTAGATGTTTATGTTTGCGTTTCAATCAGTGGACTCGTTCGCAAGGGATTGGCCCAGTACTGCACTGGACCGTGAATATGGAAGGGGATAAAGGCTTGCCTAACAGATGCAGGGTGATAATCATCATCACCACTGTATCTCCAGCGATGGGTTTATAACCAAGATCATACACACGATGCTATTATTGGCTTATTTTGCTAGACCATTAGCGGCCGTGCGAGCGTTTTTAATAATTGGCAACCAGTGGCCGTTTTTACGTATGAAATTGCATTGTCGTACTAAATCGTATACAATTCTTTCGGGTAAATGCTACTTTACGTCTGGAATGTTTTATGACTTCTGCAAGATGTCAGCATGTGCCAAATACGTATTTGGACGTGTTGTGGGTATCAAAAACTATGAGCTCCATGATAATTACAAACGTCCAAACTTAATACCTACGCCTCAATCGTATCCTTGGATTATATATATATATATTATATACATAAATAATGTTAAAAATGCAAGTGAAGCTGTACGCGTAAGCTAGTTCCAAATTCACCTGCCACCAGAAATACCTTTCCTTAGATTGAATGTCACTGTTTCAAACAATTCATTTTCTCAAGTGTCTTGTAGGCTGGCACTGGTTTTCTCCAACTTTTCTTAGACATTAGGCTGCGTACGGACTAGGCGTTCACACGTTCCAAGGCTCGCTTTTAAATGTCAAAATGTATAGGATTTTAACGACTCGCGCGAGCCTTGATACTCGTGAACGCGTAGCCTGGAACGCATAGAACATACAAGGCTAGGAACAGCCTCACAGACTCGGTTCTCTCTGTCTACACCGAAACCGGCAGGCTTAGCATGAACAGAGAAACAGCATTTTTGTGGCTAATTTTTTGTATGAAATAGACTTCTACGTTTCTGTTCCGCTTTGACTTACGAGTAACGTGATAATTATTCATAGATACTGGTAGTTGAAACTTGATATTTTGATAATAATCTGTCCGGACTAGCCCCTCAGGTTCTCCGTGACCGTTTTTGTAATGTCACGTTTCTTTCTAACCAGTGAGAAGTGAAAGGATTTTAGGTGCATGTAGATGCACCTAAACACCCCTTTTCATGTACAAATGAGATGCTATAAAAATGTCACAGTATCTATGGTAGCTGTAGTTATAGCGCAGAGTTTTTTGTTTATATCATAACTTTTATGGAGTCTGAAGTGTGCAATTTAACAAAGTTCCAATTCAAATTATGTCGTAACAATTTGTCCCTTTCAAAATGCCACAAACTTATGCTAAGCGCCCACCCGACAGACAATCATTCTGATGAAGGTAGAGTACTCGTCACTGTAATTTTATTAAGCCCCACGTCAAAACTAAATCTGGAATAAAATCTGTTATGTATAGAATATTCTACCTTACAGCTAATAAAACGTTTTTAGGGAGTCTGTTCTTGCTAGGAGTTTGCTAAAAAATGATCACGACTGTTTTACTTACCTATAAAATAATCTACTTTACAGCCTAAATAAAAGGTTTGGAATTTGTTCTTGCTAGGCTATCACGGCTAGACTGTATCAACAAGACGCGGTAGACATTCTCTCAGCACTTTTGTCTTTAGTGTGATCTTTTGTAGCAGAGGTACCTATGTCGGATTTAATTTCGAGGGTATACCCACTAGACTAATATGGCTCTTTGACTACATTTTTTATGATGAATGCGTCGGCTCTTGACCTCGAAACTTGCATAGGCAAGAATGAGATCTACGATGGAGCGAGCCTACCCAGAAGGTGCCTATTAACTATCTTCTTAAAAACAACAGGGACGCTTAGCGGAAATACAGACACTGGAAGCTGAAAACATTAAATAATAGAGCAAAAAAAATATATTAAGAATCAAACAGATTTCATTAGAACCTAGTATATGCCAGTGGCAACACATTTTATATCACAGTTTTTATCTTTTTCACTATCTTCTACCATATAATTCATACATAATTTATCAGTGCCATTAAAAACATATAATTCGTAAATAAGTTCCCGAAAAGCCAGAATCTTAACAATGAAATGCAACCCAACTTTCCAAAGTTTAACTTAATAGAAGCAACACTTAAGTTTAAACATAAACAAGAAGTTCTCGGTTCATGGACAGTTTAAAATGAGACGTAGAGTTCTAAAGCTTGCTAATGATGAACATTTTTAACCAACTTTATCATGTCACTTCTTCTTCTTAGTCGTTTCACTCTTGACAGTGGTCGTGGTCAGGTCGGGAGTTGTGTGGCTCGCTTCACAATTCTGCGCCATTCGTCTCGGATGATGGTCTTTCTGGTGCACTAAGGTTCTGTCCAGTGCTGCCTTCACTTGGTCTGTCTCATTGGAGATCTACTTCGTGGCCTTGTACCCTCAATATTCATGAACCACAAGACGTTCTATGGATAGTTCTTCACGCCGCAGCACGTGCCCAAAGAACGTGAAGATGCGAGACTGTACGAGAGACGATCAGTCGCTTAGCACGAATATTTTTGGATACCTCTGGGTGTGATGATTTTCTTAGGTTACTGTTTAGTAATTGGCACAGAGAATCAGAATTACAATTCAGCGTGGCAATGCCGCCAGTATTTTGGGCACGCTTCCGACTGTAACCTGGATCAGTTGAGCTATCTATAGACCGTTTTTACGACGATCTTTAGATAGCTTGATTTTATTATATTTTGTAATTTTACGTACATATTGTATTAGCTTAGTTTCTGTAAATGAATTCTGTAGACCATCCTTTACGTATGTCGAATAATGCATTTAAACAAAGGTAGTATTGTTTATCAAAGGAAAATAGTCAAAGGAATTCAAACAATAAATTATTCAAAGCAGCTGCAAAATAACAGAATAACTGAACTAAAACAAATTCATGCAAACTGCAAATTGTGCAAAAGACGACAAAATATTCCACCTGACAATTTATCACTGTCCATAGCGCGCACGTCTACAAACCAATTCCTTATTATAGATTCACAGAGTAATATTCACCTCACACCTGTGGTGAACGTATAATTTAATAACAGAACTTCATGTTCGATCTGCAGCGACATAATATATAGAATATTGTCGGACTGGTACAAACTGAGCGTTTTCAGCACACGGTGTTATTGAAAAAATATATTTCCTTCAGTGACTCACTGTACAGTCAAATACAAAAGCCTGTTAGACCACTTGGTTTTTCTCAGTACAGTAAGCTCACAAAGAAGTCTAGAACTTAGACATTTCCATCTAGATTAGATTCAGGACACAACCTATGCCTTCAGTCAACCGGATACAAACATAGTGATGCATACATTTGATCGGCTCCCCACTGGAGCTTGACTTTGAGTGTCTGGGGCATTGTTTAAGATGGAATAGGCCCAGCACCTAAACCGTCCTCTCAGCCAAATCGACCACATGAAAGAAAACGTCAGCGAATAATAATTTGATGTTTGACTAGCTCCACTATGTTTCACCCTCGATTATCCATATTAAAATCCTCTTGATCTCTCATCGAGGTGTCTAACAGTCATTGTAATTATGTACCGAATGGGCCCTCTACGTATTCGCCGATGGTAGACGAATACTCGCGCTCACGAACGTAAAGAGGGTCTATTCGCCTGTATTCGTTGATCATTGTCTATCCAATAAATAGTTCTGCGAGTTCGGCGAGTGTGTAGAGGGGAAATATGAGTGTATAAATATTGCGTGGCAAATAAAAGATACAAACTGTGTGAAACAAGTTTTGATAGTAACTGTACCGTACCTGCAAATGTTCACCGTCTCGAACAAAATCCCATATTAATCCCCCTTCACTTAAAACGGAACACCTTCTATTCTTACTGGACGTGGTAGTGGGTAGAGAAACCCACACAAAAAGAACTTGCAGCGTCAAGAAAATTCACAATTCGATCACATTAAAAACCATCATCAAAGTAATTGGGCTTTTGGAGTCTTAAATTATAACCCTGTTATTAATAAACACGAACTTGGTTGGGATTAGAGCTAATCCAAAGCATAAGGCAGTAGTAGGTCAAATCTGTATTAATAAATAAAGACCAAGGAGGAAATAAGCTAATCCGACGCTGCTCTCGGAGCAAGAGTTACGCCTAGGTGCAACCTAGTATAGAGATGGAGTAAGCCATAGATTTAGCATGGAACCTTTTTATCTTTGGAGTAAGCATACTCTATGATGAATTTTGACATTTTACTTCATAATATTCATGTCATATCCAAAAAAAGGTTGTGCAAACAGGATGGATATGTTGATGGTTTGAGGAAAAATTTAATGAGGTTGGATGGATACCAATTACGATAAATGGGGCGAGTGAAAATTTACAATATTCGTACAATTTCATTTTATGATCTCGAAGAAACTGAATTTAAAATCCAAGTAAGTATAGATTTTTAGGTAAAAAATCATTTAGCATTAGCAAGAAACAAAAAAACAGTTAAAAATGACTAAACACAGTAAATACTTTTTTATGACTAAAAACTTTTTGGTCAATATTCACTTGACCAAAAATTTTGAGAAGAATAAAACCTCTAACCTCTTTGAATAAAACAGATTATCAAATACAATTTATTTTCTATCTCTGTCATTCATATAATTAGTGACAGAGACAGACAATATTTTGAATGATAATAATATTCGTTCATTCACTCGTTTTTATTTTAAATTTAATGGGTTGCCATAACGCACGCGCTAGTCCCGATGCAAGAAATGTATTACTGATTCGAGATAACTACCGATTTATTCATAACCTTAAGTTCTGAGAGCAGTCTCGGATTTAGCTAGAATTAGGGTTTTCTAATTAATAAGGCGGTAAGATAAGATAATTTATTTCATAAACATTTATTATGAGGGGTAAAATAAGCATGGGCATGTGCCCATGTGTGTGTGTGTAAGTGGGTATTTCACTACCCCCTTAGACATCTTCTAAGGATCTTGAGTACCTAAAAGATCTGAGAGAATATCTATAGAGCCTCGGGGATAAAATTATATTTTGGAAGTGAAAACTTCTGCAGGCGCGTTGGGCATTTTTGAGATGGGGAAAAATCTAGCCGTGAACATTTGGTAAATTTTATTCGGTATTTACAGAAGTTTTTTCAGAAATTTACTTCGAGGTCTGCCCGAATGTCACTTTTTTTTTAATAAATATATTGTTGTACTTTGATTCCCACTCATATAATAAAGCTGAAAGTTTGTGAGATTGTTTAGATGTTTGGATATTTGGATGTTTGTATGTTTGTATTTCAATTACGCCTAAACCAATGAACCGATTTGGAAGAAACTTGGAATAAGTATAAATAGTGTAAGTCTAAAATGGGACAGCATGATGTAAATAAATTCCTACTAATAGAAATTTATTTACATCGAATTAAAAATCAAACCTCTTTTTTTGGTTTTCAAAAAAGGCATTTAAATGGCAATATCCTGCTGCAAATAAGATTAAGCTTCAATCCAACGTCTCGTTTTGAGCTGTAATATCTGCAATTAAGTCTCAGCGTTGCAGTAAAAGAAAGGAATTAAAATCCATGAGTTATTGGCTGGTACCAGTCGTTACAGCGGAGTGGGTCAGCACGAGTTTTAGATTTTAGATGTTTCACCACTCCTCAGCAATAAACCTGAAACAAACTTCTTTTTCTATGGCAAATATAACGAAGAGTTGAGATGACGGCTGATAGAGCGGAATGGAAGAGGAAAACCTGTTGTGCCGACCCCACATAAAAGTAGGATAAGGGCAGGGAAATGATGATGAGTTGATAAAGGTGCGTAGAACTTAAAATTTAAATAATGATGATGAGTTGATAAAGGTAGTACTTAAAATTTAAATATCTACAGTTGAAATAAACATGCATGCTTTACGTCTTCTACGAAAACCAATTCTAATATCGCGAATTTCAGTCTGGTATAACTATCTTCTTCTTCGTCTTGTCGATGGTTCCATTTATGAAATTTTTCGGGCCCAGAAGTTGGGCACACTCACTGCAACATCCGTGGCGTCATTCAGGTCGCGCAAGGTGCAGGTTTTGGGGCACTGCGGACAGTACAGCAGATATTGCATGGTCTGTGGTACCCGCAGTCGCACTGAACTACGTCAGAATAACTCCATTTGACTAAGTTATACCTGCAGCGGCCCACCTGGCTTCGTAAACGATTTAGTGACTTCCAGGTGGGCCATGGTAGTTGGTGGCCCGCTGGGAGCTTCTCAGCAGGTACAACGTAGTCAGTTAAGAGGGGATGTTTCTGATGTCATAGATGCTTTCGCTCCTCCGCTGTATTTTCCCCTACTTTTGCTTTGGTGGGTTTTAAGAAGCTTTTACGGCTTCTAAGCCTTTTTTTACAATCTGTGTAATCATAGAGAGAGTGCCTGCTATCGGTTTCCTGTTTCGTTTTTTCGATTGAGCAGGCGACATAACTATTAACTAGTGCTATAGTAGCTGTAAAAAAGCACATTATGCAGCTGAGAGCAGTAGTCGAACGCCACCTGCCGCTGTCGTTCCACATTATTGCATTTATAGGATTCCCGTTCTCGTTGGTTTTGCGTTGTGCATTTGGAATTTTATAAATCCCTTTATGATCATGCACTGCTGCATTGTTTTGAAATATTCAGAATAATAGGAAAATTAACAGTTGTTTTAGCTCAGGCTTAGCTTCCGGGTTGACTCACGGGGTACATTTTTGATAGCCTATTGATATTCAAGATTATCATCTATCACACGTCAACTTCAACGATTGATCTCAATTTTTGAATACATAATATTTAGTTTGTAGGTATCAAGGTATACAAATATTTTCGTTTAAAAATTCCGTTGTGCTTGTGTTTGTAATTTTCTTAAACTTGTCTGACTTCTACTTCTACTTCTTCCTGCCTTTATCCCACTAAGTGGGGTCGGCACAACATGTTTCTTTCTTCCATTTCCCTCTATCCCTCGTCATATCAGAACTCACTCCTTTCACAAACATATCCGCATTCACACAGTCCACCCATCTTTTCTAAGGCCTGCCCCTACCGGTATATCCATTTACATTCATACTCATCCCTCCTCATGACATGCCCATACCACGCCAACCTTCCACTTCTCAATTTGTCAGTCACTGGCGCTACTTTTAAACTTCCCCTGATGTACTCATTCCTTATCTTATCCATTCTAGTTACTCCACACATCCATTTCAGCATTTTCATCTCTGTCGCATGCACTCTTCTTTCATTCGTCACTTGGGTGCCCAACACTCTGTTCCATACAATACGACAATACGACTCAGATATGGGCTCATACTACTTGGTACTACTAGGTACAAACTACTTGGTACGCGGCTGTTTATTTGTGTATTCTCAAATATATAAATACTAACCCAAATAAAATGGTAAATATTCGACACGGGCATAGATCCCATTCGATCAATCCGTCTCCGCCTACGCGCACAATGACGTAGCACATAGAGTCTACGAAATTACGTAGCACCAAGCTACGCATTGAATGATCAAATTACCCTTTGCACCTGTGAAGCTCTATTCAACGTCAATTCAAATATCCAATCTCGTATTGGATTATACTCGAAATATCCACTGTACTAACAGGGCTTTAAGCCCAACCCAAGTTTATTGTACAACATTCTAAACATTTGAATTTGTTCAATGACAGGTTTTTGAATACTACATTAAGGAAAATACGAGTAGTTTTATTTCTTCCGTATTCAAAGTTTACTGCTTGTGTGGCTGGCTCTATTTATGTGTTTATTTTTGTCGATTAAATAAATATTATTACTACTATTACAAAGATGGTTCGAAGGATATGGGGGAGATCTTTGCCCAGCAGTGGAAAAAATATTATTATTGCTAGTCCACATCGTCCCACTAATGGGCAAAGGCCTCCCTTTCCTCTTCTACCTTTCATGGTCTTGTGCTATGGAGGACCAACTTTCAATAAATCCATACTAGAATATTATAAATGTGAAAGTAACTCGGTCTGTCTGTCTGTTTGTTACGTTCTCACGCCCAAACCACTGAATAGATTAGGCTGAAAATTGGCATGGATAAAGGTTGTATCCTAGGGAAGGATATAGGCTTTTTTTTATCCCGAAAAATGTCGAAGGACAGCGGGTTACACCGCGGGAGCGCAGATAGTAAATGAAAAATTAAACAATGTCATGATTCAAATAGAACTACACTATTCTATTGTGCAATGGGACTAGTCCTAAATTCCATTGTTAGATCTGTTCAACCAACATAATCAGATTTAACCGAACGTAGTTAATTCAACTAGTCCAATCATTGTTTCATTGGAATTCGAAAACAAACGTTTACAAAGGCTGTTCTACTGATAATCATGATTTAAGTAGAACACTGATATCTTTCATACAATCAACATCAACGTGTGATTATTTATACGAATATTAAAAACAATTTGTATGATCTGCAAATATTTATCTCGGGTCTAGGTGTTTCTATGTATAATATGTATTTATTTACAAACAAAAAGTATATAAGTAGTATATCAGTTATCTGGTTCCCATAGTACAAGCTTTGCTTAGTTTGGGGCTAGATGATGTTGTGTGAAATGTCCAGCATTATTTATTTATTTTTTATTTATTTAATATAATAACATCTAAGATCTACGTATACCACATATAAACAAAAAAAACCGCCCAAGTGCGAGTCGGACTCACGCACGAAGGGTTCCGTGCCATTATCTATAAAAACGGCCAAAACACACTTTTGTAAAAAGTAAAGTAAAGGTTTATTTTGCTAAATTTGTGGTTTATTTTTGTTGCATAATCCAAAAATTTCTCAGGTTTTCCTCTACTTGCATTATTGGATCGACGAGGTCGTGGGTTCAAATCTCGCATTGGTTTATTTTTGGGATAAATTTTGAAACTTTAAATACAAGCTGGTATAAATAAGCCCACAGTTACAAGGACTGCTTTATCTCTCTTCCAACCACAGAGATACAACAACTAGTACAGTCAGCGACATAAGTTTCAAAATTGGGGGGGTTAGTTATTTGTTATTTAAGAAACAAAAACGAATACTCGTAGTTCGTAAAACATCTGATTATAATTTGTCACCTCACTAGCTCAATAAGGGTGCTTTTGCCGCGTAAAAGCAGTGAGCAAAACTCTACTTTGCTCACACTATGAGGAAAAGTGATTTGAATTTAGAATGCTGCAAGCAATGAGAATCGAATAGCATTACAGGCCGCAGCGCCGCGCCATGGCGCAGCCAAGGCCAAGGTGGTCTGGTTTTTGGACTTTAGCCTGCCACTTGACGGGCAAAAAATTGCGGGAATTAGTTTTCCTTACACTTGTATCTTTTCGCTAGTAAGGTGAAATGTTGTATGTATCACACAAGAGTTAAATAATTAGTTGTTTGTGCTTTTGAATCCCTCACTACACTCAGGATTCTAACTAAGAATCACTCGTTATGCTCGTGATCCAAATATAGAATCCTTCGCTTGTTCGGGATTCAAGCTCAGCACTCGCAACAAAAGCTAATTTTGCTCTCTTGTGGTATTACTACTAGATTATTTGACAAAGGCCTCCCCAATTTCTAGTCATTACAATCCAATGCTTTCATCTATCTCTCAGTAAATGATTTAAAACATAATATGTTAATGACCTCTCGTCGCGACTGTACCAGGCGAGGCAATTATAAAATAGAGCCTGCGACTAAGTGCGCTGCATCCGATGCGACGCCATACAACACGTAATGTGCAGCGCTTAACATAATTTAACTTAGAAATGAACTGTGCTGAGCAAATATCACGGTAGGAATAAACTAGTCGATTTAGTTTAACTGGTGGAAGAGACTGTGAATTCTGCGATGCTATTTTAGGATATACCTAAGGACACCTCTTCTCGTAAGAAGAGATGATAAAAAATTATATAATTAACCGATAAATATGAGCTTAAAGGTTGCCTGGAAGAAATTTTTTCAGCGATAAGGCCGCCCATTGTACTAAAAACTGAACTTGTAATTGTTTTAAATGTTTTGTTTTTGTTAATTTTTTGGTGTACAATAAAGTGTTCATTCATTCATTCAAAAATTTGGATTGTGACGACTAAGGGTTCCGTGGCCGAGTGGTAGGCACTCCGGCTTCAGGAGGATCGTCTGATCATTGCGGGTTCGAATCCCGTCGGAATCCAAAATTTTGATAATACTTTTCAAGTGTGGATTAACACTATAAAAATTACAAAAAAATTAGAGAAGAGATGAGTAAAAAAGATAACATGAGGTACATTGAGTATGTAAGATCGTATGAGGAAGTGGCTATTTATAGTGACAGAGTTTTTGGCTGTTATCCATCATGGCTTAACTTTAGCTGGGATCGAATAAACTAAGTTACAATGAAAGCAGAAGAGCGACATTAGCTTGAAAACAGTGGCACTCCAGGAGTGCCAGAAGAGAAAACTTGAACGGTTCTATACTTGACATACCCGGTGTCGGTAAAGTCACGTGACTCGCACGTGATCTTCTCGAGGCGAATCTAAGAATTTTTCTCATCCCAAAACTGTCAAACATGCCTAAAAAAGTTTTCACTTTAAAAATTGTATTTCACAGCACTCAAAATACATAAATGCTCTCTCTTTCTAACAGCAACGTCAAAATGGTTGCCATCTAAACAGGGCTAGACAAGTAGACACTCCTATTTCTGTATACTCAGATACTCGAGTCTGTTTGTGAGTTACTCGTGTCACCTTAGAGCAATGCAGACGTAAGCTGTTGAAAGCTGCGAGTGTTGACCTAGTGGGATAGACATACTAGACGTTTGGCATTGAATAACTAATAACGTACAGTATGGTCACTCTACATTTACGTGTTGGGTTCGTAAAATTATACTCTTTTATTTAAATCCGTTTTTTTAGCATCATCTCCAGACATTAGAATCGATTGAAAGGCGAGCCAAGAGGCTAATAGAGCCAACAGGTTCCCGGAAAGACGCCACTTGTACATGGTCGATATTCCCAGAGTTCGAACAAAGCGTTTTGAGTCTACATTTTTTCATACGCACCGCCAAATTGTGGAACTCATTCCCGAAAAGTACAACATAGGGGTCTTAAAATCAAGAGTAAATAGGTTCCTTCTAGGTAAGCATGCTCCTCCTTAGACCTCACTACTGCTTAACATCAGGCAGAGTGAGGTCAAATGCTGAGCTATATAATTAAAAAAAAAAAACATCTAGCCCCAAACTAAGCAAAGCTTGTACTATGGGAACCAGATGATATACTACTTATGTACTTTTTGTTTGTAAATACATACATACTAGGTACATAGAAACACCCAGACCCGAGATAAATATTTGCAGATCATACAAACATTTATACCGCAGCGGTGATCGAAGCGGGCTTTCACCCACTGCGCCACAGAGGTCTTCGATTTTATATTAGAGAACCTTTGGAAATCAAACCCAGAAAGCCGCTAAATGGACGACCAAAAACAGACATGGAGTCATGACGCCAAAAACAGACATGGCGTAATATGCATGGTAGTTTACTTTAATCCGATTCAGCAATTCACTGTGACTGACAATGCGACTGCTGAAGCCGATTATAATTATCATTTCAATGAAGCAAAAGCTTTACAATAAAAAAATATTTTTTATTTACGAACTATATTTTTAATATTACTCTACGTTAATGAGGCTCGTTAGGGCCACATTTCTACTCAAGCACAGTTCATAAAACAAGGCTCACACCAATCCTTCGCTCAAGAATACTATAGCAGCAAAACCGTCTCGGTGAATAACAGCTCGCGCCGTTATTTTGTTTAGCATTTGACGTTTCTCGTGATGAATGATTGTAAGTGCTCGTTTACGGACAGAAGGCACTGCGTACGTGGCAGGCAAAAGTTACAATACATACAATACATTCGATTTGCCATATTTTAAGACAAATGCCAGTAAATTTGAAAATGTCTACTGCAGAGCTATTAAAATAGACGTCAAAGCTAAGTAGCGATGGATTCCCCCATCACTTGAAACGCAAAGGCCTCCGGACACCCAGTTGTCTATGTTTTTGATGTTGATTTTAGTTTACTACTTGTACAAATGGTTTATTAATATTTTTTATTAAATCGCATTTAATTGGGCATTGAAAATTTTAAAATAAAACGGATATTGAGTCTAATTAGACTTTCTTAATGAATTCATTAAGAAATGAAAAGTCTCATCAAAATTTTGGATTCTGACGGGATTCGAATCCGCATCGATTAGACGATTCTCTTAAAGCCGGAGTGCCTTACCGCTCGGCCACAGATCCCTAGTTGTTGGCATCCAAATCGGAGTCTAATTCAGTATTAAAACGTTCTATTTTTCTAAAATAAAGTAATATAATAAAAACATAATACTACTCGTATATCCCATATAGCTCAGCATAATTTATTACGAAGCGTTCGTCTTCTTGCATAAACATTCTTGATCTTCGAAGGTAAGTTAAGCATTGGTTCAGTATCCTAACTTCCGTGTATTATATTAATTACTTAAACTTACTTTTTTTTGTACTTTAGTTTTTGTATTGTTAATTTTCTAAAAAGTCCACAATTACTCTGTAACGATGACTTAGTTCGTAAAGGTACTCTCATGTTTGTACAACTCGGTTTCCTGCGACACAGGTTTACACCTCGTGCGGGGACCAACAGTAAGTTAATGTATCTAGTATAGTTTTTCTTTGGCAAAATAACGTTATTTGTATAAAAATTATAAAAAAAAAAATAAAAAAAAAAAAATAATAAAATTAATTTGTTTTAAAAATTATTTAGACTATTGCTATATTTATTTATAGCAATAGTCTAAATAATTTTTAATAATACCATGTATTTTTATAAAAATCTTTTTACTCGGTCTACCGCGATACAGGCTTGGCCTAGTGCGGGGTCCGTTGTAAATTATTTATGTATGAAATAAATAAATAAATAAAAAAAAATTGTATTGGGCTGTGCACTTAGGTGTACGGCCGTCTTAAGCCATAATTACTCCAGCAAAGCCATCTCCTCTAATAAGCCAACGATTTTGTGGTTCCGATCTATAATCGCAGACTACTTTGGCAGCTGTTACTCGACCGAATCGTGATCCGACTTTATGTCTTCGCAATTTATTTTGTTAGAGTATTTGTCTGGTCGAAACGACGTAAACTGCATAAAGCTCAACAGATCAGCATTGTTATTCTCGTGGTAATGTCAGTCTCGGCTATTAAGTCGTTAAACAATAAATACCTAAAAACTTAAAACCTAAAAAGTCCGTCACCGGAGTACTAAATACAAACGAACTTACTTGCCACCAGTATAATATTTTAGCAGCTGGTCAGTGACCTGGATCAGAGATTTTTAAACTATCTTAAAAATCTCTGATCCAGGTCACTGACACTGAGTAAGTTCGTTTGTATTTAGTACTCCGGTGACAAATACAAAGTACGGAGTTTTTAGGTTTTAAGTTTTTAGGTATTTATTGTTTAACGACTGGGACGATATCTCTAATTTTTGTCAGTTTTGTGAATATAATGTAGTAGCTTAGTTTCTGTAAATAAAAGCATTTTATTAGGCCGCGTTTCCACCTACAAGAAAGCAGTTTTCAAGAATAAACCATTGAGTTATAATGAATAAACTTCGTAGTATCTGCATCTTTCAAACACACTATCAGACATTTCTCAAAAAACTAACTTTGTTAGTCAAAAATCATTTAGTCAGGGAATAGTCTTAAACTAGCTGTTATTTTTAAAAACATGAAAAAACTTATGTTCAAAGAGGCCTTTTCCAATACCCAGTTCCTTATTTTATGGTATCAATAATGGCAATAATTCCATTCGGCCGGCAGCTGTTGCCAAGCTTAGTAGCGTAACACCGCCACAATCGTGAGTTATTTGCCAATAAAAGAACCGCGGATAATGAGCTTTTGTCTCGTGACCGAACAGACTCACGACTGTATCACTATATAACTTTAACACTATACACTATACAGGGTGTAAAAAGACAACTACCGAAAACTGAGGGGTTGCAATCAGACCATGATTCTAAACATATTTAGCGAAAAAAAACAAAATTTTTTATTTTTACTTAGCTACGTCAGTTTATATTATTTTCGGTTATTGACTACTATTACAACATAATAAGATCATACCTACCTAATAATTTCATTTATAAAAGAAAAAAACAGTTAAAACTCAAAATCCTAAATCCTTCAACCAAATCCAAAAGGATTTTCCGAAAAAATCATTATATCCAGAGAAAACAGCGTTTGAAGAGCACTGTTTGCGTATGTTCTGGGCGCGTTTTTTGACGTAGATTGCTCGATTTTGAGTTTTTAATGTTTTTTTCTTTTATAAATGAAATGATTAGGTAGTTAAGGTCATAATATGTTGTACTAGTAGTAAATAACCGAAAATAACATAAAATGACTAAGTCAAAATATTTTTTTGCGTTTTTTTTTCGTTTAATATGTTTAGAATCTGATATAGTCTGATTGCAACCCCTCAGTTTTCGGTAGTTGTCTTTTTACACCCTGTATAACTTTTTAAACTATCATGGTTATAAACATTTCGTAGTAAAGAAAGAGTAGATCGTTTCATCTGCCAATCCCACTAATATAATAAAGCTAAAAGATTGTGAGTTATTTCGATGTTTGGATGCTTGAATGTTTGTGTTCTAATCACGCCTAAACCAGTGAACCGATTTGGATGAAACTTGGAATAGGCGTAGATAGTGACCTGAAATAGCATATAGGTTATTCAAAATATTGGTAAAACGCAGGCGAAGCCGTGCGCAGTAGCTAGTAAATAAATAATGCTGAACTTTCCACACAGCATCATCTAGCCTCAAAGTAAGCTGAGCTTGTGTTATGGGTACTACATGACTGTTAAACTGCATAAGTACTTTTTGTTTGTAAATACATACATACATATTATACATAGAAACACCCAGACTCGAGACAAATATCAGTAGATCACTGTATAAGATTCAATTAATTATAATTTTAAATCACATTTATATTTGCGACCATAAAGATAATTACATTTAAAATTACATATAAAAGCTTAATTGAGTGTGTGGGTAGTGTTATTAATAATTAACCACGTGATTGAACCGCTGTTTCGATTAAGAAACAATTTGGCATTCTAGTTCATGATAGAGTGAGCACGAGTAACACTGCAGGGCTAGTGTTCATTAAAATATTATCTTTGCTTAATTTTATAAAAAGGAAAGATTTGTTTGTTTGTTTGTTTGAAATGAATAGGCTCCGAAACTACTGGACCAATTTGAAAAATTCCTTCATCAATAGAATACTACATTATCCCGGGGAAGTGAAGTTTTCCCGAGGGATCGCGGGTAACACCGCCGCGGACAGCTAATTACAGCAATTACGCAGACATTTACAGAAACCTGACAACTAGGCACTTATTATTCAGATTTTTACGAGAAGACGGTTTAACCATCTAAGGATCAAAATACGATCTGTAGATAGATCAATTTATTGAATATTACTGGCAGTCTTTCCAAAACACTGCGGAATTACCAGATGTTAATTCTGTCCAATTAATTAATTTTAAGTTTCCAACTCATTCACGGAAATGGTACAAATTAAATGGAGAGACAAAAACCTTTTATATTAATGAATCATATTTTAATGATTTTAAAAATGTCCCTTTCATTCCAGTAAGCTCATAAGCTCTCTGTAAACAAAGCGACTGGAATGAATCAGTTTTCAAAGGAATTCTATATTTTTATCCGACTTAAAAAAAAGGATTTTAATGTTCGACTCTATGTTATTTAACGTTCACCGACTATCATCATGATCTTTCTTTCACGTTTTTTTTTTTTAAATTTATCAACGAATTACATTTTATATAAAAAAGACAGTCTTTTCTAACAATTAAAGTTTGTGCTATTGCTAGACAAAAATTAGTCTGCACCGAAAACGAATTAGCCTAGATATTATGTACGTAGAATACAAAAAATAATAATATACAGGGTGTAAAAAGACGTCTACCGAAGCCGAAAGGGGTTGGTACAGCATCCCAACACACAACCAAATCCAAAAGGATTTTAAAAAAAAAACATTATATCCGGAGAAAACAGCGTTTGAAGAGTGCTGTTTGTGTATGTTCTGGGCGCGTTGGTTTACGTAGATTGCTGGATTTTGAGTTTTAACGGTTTCTTTCTTTTACAAATGAAATTATTAGGTAGGTATGATCTTATTATGTTGTAATAGTAGTAAATATCCGAAAATAAAATAAAATGACTAAGCTAAGTAAAAAAAAAAATCACTTTTTTTTTGGCTAAATATGTTTAGAATCATTGTCTGATTGCAACCCCTCAGTTTTCGGTAGTTGTCTTTTTACACCGTGTATAACTAAGTATTAGAAACTAGGTAGGTAGATGGTTAAGAATTAAAAAGTATGACTTCAATTTATATTTTATGTTATTGTTTGTTAGTGAGTCGATCAAGTCGCATGGTAATTGGTTAATTAGCCGAGGTATCAAGTTAAAATAACTGGACGGATTTTGATGTTTGTTTGTTCACAAATTATAATCATGATCTTCCTTTCTATAAATGGCTGGACGAATTTCGATGATATTTCGGATATTTAGGTTCGGTCCCCGCCGCGGGGTAATTTTTGTATGATCTACTGAAAAAAAGTATTAAGTAGTTGTACTAAGTATATCAGTCACGTAGTACCTAGTAACCTACCCATAAAATAAGCTATGCTTACTTTGGGGCTAGATGATGCTGTGTGAAAAGTCTAGCATTATTTATTTATTATTATTTATCCCTAAGCTTGAAACTCTATTTACACGATACCATTCTGGCATACTTCTTGCCTTTTGTCACAGAATATTATCTCTTGCTCTGTTCACTGAGAAAAAAAAGAGGTATTGTGTAATGGCGTTTTAAACTCTGGATTCATTTAAGCTTCATTTTCCCCAAGAAAACTAAAGTAATTAAAACCGACAGTTAAACGTGCCCTCCGAAGCACGGAAGCATCATCATCATCAGCCTATAGCAGTCCACTGCTGGGCATAGGCCTCCCCTAATGAGCGCCATTGCGTCCTGTCCTCAGCTCGACGCATCCAACCACGGCACGGAAGCGCTCGGATGAAAATGCTACTGCAGTCACCCATCCGTTTCGAACGTTGCTTAACTTCGACGATCTATCAAGAACGACTAAGCAGGAACAACCACGAGCGAACTGAAAAAACTGTATTCTCGACTGTGGTTGAAACCGCGGGGTGCGAATAGTCTGTTCATTGTGTACTACATAAATCTCCCACAGTATAGCTCTGTATATCATCAGGGAACGTGCTTATCTTCACACCGCCATGCGCCTCTAAATATGAACACTGACATGTGATCCGAAATGAATGATGCTTACCGGAGATGAAAATATCGGCTTTGATCTAGATTACTCAGGCATTTACATTAGATGAATTATACAGCGTAAGACCCCTCGCAGACTGCAGACTTTCTATCGGCCGATAGTTGAGACAGAACATACTTCGGCTCGTAATGAGTATGGAGCCAGGTGGGCCGCTGCAGTTATAACTTAGTCAAATGGGGTTATTCTGACGTAGTTCAGTGCGACTGTGGAGTACCACAGACCATGCAACATCTGCTGTGCTGTCTGCAGTGCCCCAACACCTGCACCTTGCGCGACCTGAATGACGCCACGGATGTTGCAGTGAGTGTGGCCAACTCCTGGGCCCGAAAAATTCGATATATGGAACCATCGACACGAAGAAGAAGAAGAATGAGTATGGAGAAGTAAGCCGAAGTTCCGTCTCAACTATCGGCCGATAGAAAGTCTGCAGTCTGCGAGAGGTCTAAGGCTGTGTACGGACTACGCGCTCCAGAGCACGCGTTCACGCGTTCCAATGAAAGCGTAAACTGCAGCGACGCGTATACATTTTGACATTTTAGATCGCATAGTGTGTACAAGGCTTAAGGCAGCCTATGCCTACACTCAACGGGACGCTGTAGGGCTGGGACATTGTTTGAGATGAAGCTTGCCCAGCACCTAAACCATCCGAGAACTAAAGCTGAGAAGATCGGCCTTGTCCAAAGGAAAGACAAAGTCACGTATGAGCTGAGGAAACTGGCATAGTCGAACCTAAAAAAGTAATAAGTTTGAAAAGTGTTAGACCACACTTCATTTCTCACTGATAGTGGACGAAAAGAGCCACTTTGAGGTGCATTTATAATCTTTTTACCACACTGGTTTAGTGTTTACTAAACTACCAACACCACACTGGTTAGTAAGATTTAGTGACAAAACAATAAGAAGTAGTAAGACGTGAAATCAATCGAAGACGTGCGAGCTGGTTCAATAATTTCGCAAACTTAGATTGATACGTGTGGTGCTCTCTATTTCAGTCACGTGTTCTTTTGCGGACTTACGGGCTGCAAACGATGGACTGTCTGTAGTGAGCATAACTTTATACTCTAGATCTTGCCTCGTCATTTTTATTATCGATGAAGTTTAGGGTTCTGCAGTGCGCAAAACGTTGCCGCTTCGAGAAGAACCCCAGAATTTCGACAGCTGTCCAAATTATTCATATCTCTGGTTTACACAACATACATCTTAACCTCATAATTTTTATACTCAAAGTAGGCTTATGGACTATCCAACCCCGTGGGGTGGTGAGCCCATGCCACCGTGGCAGACGCAGTGGCAGACGGTAATATTTTATTACTGTGTGCCCCCATTTATCATACGTCGGAGTGCATGATAGCCATAAGTGTTCCGTCTGCCACCACGTGGGGGCAGTTTGTATGGGCAGACGGTTTGTATGGAAATTAAACTCGTCATGGAAAATTTCTTGCAGGTGGAAAAGTGTCCTAAACTCTGTTGACTTGGTCATAGCAATTCCATAACAATAAGCTATTCGAGTTTTGATAAATGAATGAAATAGAAGTATTTTTATACAATTCTATTACAAGATAATCGTTTTAAGATAAGCATCAATCATCTTTTAAAAGCATTTTATCTTTCAACTATTTTCATGTAAAGAAGAAAAACAAGTTTTACGGAACAAATTATAACTTAGGCAAAAAAGAAATAACCACTTCATTTTTTTAGTTGGTTAAAAATAAAACATTTACCAGCCTCACCATTATTTTAATGCTTGTTTTTTCAAGGCTAAGCAAAAATTCCATTCCCATTTCCAACGGTTCAGACATCATTAATATTACGCAATTTTGTTTTAAATTTTCCCTAAAGAAAGCACGCCCTGTGCTTACGCGTATATTAATATTTAGAAGACTTATTGATATTTATATTTTCACATAGCAACGTTTTTCTTGTGTCGCATATAATCCTATTTATAATGAAAATAATAAGAAAACGATATCAAGCTGACCGAACTATACTTTAAAAGCCGACTATAAGCGCTTATAAGTTAAAAAGTGTAACTTTAAAAATATTTCTAAAGCGGTCACTAAAGTGGGAAAGGGAGGAATGAATTAAGAACGAGAGGAAGTGAGTTATGGGCAAGAAGAAGACTAAAGTGTATCAATTTTGTTTGATTGGCTCTCCACTGGAGCTTGACTTTTAAGTTTTAAGATGGATCAGCTAAAAGAATGATAGGCCCAAACCGTGTTTATTGCCCTGATTCTTCACGGTATTGGTCACGCAAGAACAGGAGTAAAATTAATTTTGAGACTATTTCATTTAAAGAAAGTTATCCCAGCGGTCCTACTGAATAAATAATTTTTGACTTTGACTTTGAGATTTATGCCATTGAAATCAGGGTCGACCAAAAGCGCGTTGGGTCGATAACATTGAAAAAGTCGAGGGCAAAACCTGGATCAGGGACGCACAGGACCGAAATGTCTGGCAAAAGAGAAAGGAGGCCTACACCCAACAGTTGGTGATACTGGGCTGAGATGATGGTGATGATAATGCCATTGATGGGTGACCATAGTGGTATTATCAACTGAGAGATACCGTGTTTCAGAGGTCGCTGATGAATTTACGACTTTGGCTTACAAGTCATATAGGACAAGCCCTACAAACTCGATCATCAGAGTTGGTCACTGATACGAACTTAATCCAAGATCACTGTAACTGTTTTCTACCTAAACTCGGGAATCTACACAAACACCATCATTACGGGAGATTATACTGACGCTAATACGGAACGTGATCCGGGAGTTTGCGGAAAACATTTTTAGAAGGCCTAAATACATGAGCATAGTGATATGAGGAGATAACGAGGGATATTGGTCGAAGGAACAGGAATAGAATGACCCAGTTTCAGGTTCCAGCGGTCATACTGGATATTTTTCTATTTTTAACCGATTTCAAAAAAAGGAGGAGGTTCTACTTATGTACGGCATTCAGCTTCTGCCAGCAACCTTTCGTAGATCGTCACTCCACCTGGCCGAGTCACGGTATCCACTCAAGAACTCATTTACCCCAACGGTTGTCGGTTCTTTGACAGATATGGCCAGCCCACTGCCCTAATTCTCTGAGCTATGTCGAATTGAAAGTCGAGGGTATTTTCCATAAATGTAATTATTTTTCAATTAAAAACGCGTTGAAAATCATTAAATTCGCGACAAATTAATTCTTTAGAACACCCTCGGAAATATTAATAAGATTTGACCCGCGTAATTGGATTCTGAAAAATGTATGTGACAATTAACTGGCGGGTCCAGACAAAAGAAACGTTTATGTATTCCAGACACTCGTCTTCATTAAGCTGGCTTTATATTTATGAGCTTCAAGGAATGTCAGTTTAGGAAAAACAAGTTTTCTCCAAATTCTGGACATTTAAAACCTAGACCTTTACGTGTTTACTATAACTAGAAGGCCAAAAAGAAGCGAATCGCTACTCATCATCATCATCAGTCTATAGTAGTCCACTGCTGGATATAGGCCTCCCCTAATGAGCGCCATTGCGCCTTGTCCTCGGCTCGATGCATCCAGCTTCTGCCAGCAGTCTTTCGCAGATCGTCACTCCACCTGGCTGGAGGGCGTCCTACACTACGTTTGCCGAGTCGCGGTCTCCACTCAAGAACTAGCGGTTATCGGTTCTTCGGCAGATATGGCCAGCCCACTGCCACTTCAGCTTGATAATTCTCTGAGCTATGTCGACAACTTAGGTTCTATGTCGGATAGTCTCAAAGCGCTACTAACTGGTGAATTTTAGAAGCGTTTTGTAATTTTTACCAGTGTATCTATCAGTGTACATTCATGCTCATTGCTAAAATATAGTGTTATGTTGCGGCTACGCCAACTTCAATGGCAACGGCATCGTCAACGCCCATCAACGCGTTGATCATCACGATAATTTTATCGCGATAAAGTGGGTTGTCACACCAACGGCAACATCAATGCCCATCAACGAAAAACGCGAAATGTCCGCTCCCGTCGCGCTCTCACGGTGCACACTGACATGCGTAGTGTGGCTGCTTGAACGCGTTGATCATCGCTATAATCTCTTTGTTGTACCGCCACTCGCCGGGAAACGGCATTATCAACTTCAACGGCATTGTAAATTAAGTTTCTTATTGATAGTGGTCACACCAACGTTCAACGGCATATCCTGATAGTGTGGCCGCAGTATAAGCTATTGCTATTACCTTCCAGGACAAGGTAGGACACCTATGAAGGTGATCATTTTTGCGACTAGTCGACAAAAAGACAACGCACGTAAATCATGTGTTACGACTGCAGTTCACGTGAGTAAAGCCGCGGGTCTGCTAGTTTAACTAAGTGCTAATGCAGGAAACCGTTTGTTGCTAGTACTTTTTTTCTTTTAATTAACCTATACTCCTCCTTACCTATTGACGACCTCTGTGGCGCAATGGGTGAAAGCCCGCTTGGGACGCAGAAGGTTGCGGGTTCGATCCCCGCGGCGGGATAAATGTTTGTATGATTTGCAAATATTTATATCGGGTCGGGGTATTTCTATGTATAGTATGTATTTATTTACAAAAAAAAGTATATCAGTTATCTGGTTCCCATTGTACAAGCTTTGCTTAGTTTGGGGCTAGATGATGCTGTGTGAAATGTCCAAGCATTATTATTATATTTCTTTATACTTGCCGTCCCACCAGTCCTCTTAAAAGGCGAAAAAACTGCTAGTACTAACAAATAAAAATCAATTCTTTAACAAAGAAATTCTCCTAAGTGGTATAATAGTATGGTTGCTATGAATTCACTTTGTACTTCGTTTTATTGCTTCGAGCTGGAAACTTCACTGAGTGAATTCTAAATGGCTAAAGATAGCGCAGTTCTTTTCAAAAACGAGCGAAATTGTTTTATCATGCAGCCACCATTACTTATAAATCTCTGCCTTTGAGTTTCGGGTTTCTGGGTTGAGTTGAAATAGGAAAAATTGGATTATCATGTACCGTACTTTTGAAAATGTCTATTTTTCATTTGAATGTATGCGAAATTTATTTGTATGTGTCTCTAACAATATACCTACATCTGTATAGGTCCTGAATGGCTTGATCAGATACACATTTATGTGTGTCATGTAACCGAAGAATGTTTGGTCACTTTGATTGTGAATGTAGATGGATAGATAAATAATGCTGGACATTTTCACACACCATCATCTAGCCCCAAACTAACCATAGCTTATTTTAGCTATGGGATCCAGATAACTGACATACTACCTATATATTTTTGTTTATAAATACATACATAGAAACACCCAGACGCGCGATAAATATTTGCAGATCACACAAACATTTATCCCGCGGGGATCGAACCCGCAACCATCTGCGTCCCAAGCGGGTTTTCACCCACTGCGCCACAGAGGTCATCAAAAAAATAGATAAAGGACAAGGTAGATCAAAAACCGTATGGACTTTGCGAAAGATGACATGTGTGAGAAAGGAGCGAGAGCCGAGATGTAATGATAGAGGGAACTGAAGAAGTGAACAGGATTTTCTAACTTGAATGTAGGAAAAGATCAGGAAAATGATGATGATGTTGAATGGTTTAATCATAATTATAATTGAATTTATGAACAGCAGGATCGCCTCTCACTCTGTTAGGTATAATATTAATTTTGAATTCCAAATACATTCTCAGTTTTCTAATAAAAATACGATAGCTTCATAATATTTTTATGAAGCTTTCATATACTAAGATATAGGTTATTTCAGATGGACATTTTACGAGTTCTCTCTATTCTGTGGCGTCATAAACATAATAATGTAGTAAAACTTAGGATTTTGTGAACCGTCAAATGTCTAGGATCGTAAAGACAAAGGACAAAATGTCCTCTTTGTCACTTTCAAGTAAACAGAAGGAGACAAAAACACGACTGACGACTACAAGTCTCTAGTCTTTAGATTTCATGGTCTGTTAAAGTAAAACAAAAGTTAGTAGGATACTTGTACCATAAAATTTTACCATAATTACTTTGTGCGTTTGTCAGTTTAAAAACGACATTCAATTTTCAAATCTGTCCCCGCTAGAACAAAAGTTGTTGTTTATGTAATACAGTCGTGAGAGGTTACCGGAGTTTTACAAATAACCCTGTATGTACACATATTTTATTTTTATTTTACATTTTATATACATATATTATATATTTTATATTGCTAATAGATGATATTAACATATCAGTCACGTCATAGATTAGCATGTTCGTTGTACACATTGATAACTATCATTGGTGATTAATTAATATTAATGTGTAATTTGTATCGTTGCATACATAGTAGAGCATCAGCGATAACGTTACCAATGAACATACATTATAGATTAAAACCAAATATAGACATAGACAGACATTTATTCACCACTTTGGCATACAACACAAACACAATCACTAGGTTAAAAATATTCAAAGTAAAAAAGGAAGCATAATAAAAATTTAAAAGTTGGAGAATTGTGATTGTGTGTCACAGCAGCAAAAAGGCCTCGACTCAGCATTATGCCGTCCCACTGAGAAGTGGTAAGGGGCTGGTATTCTGCCAAAGCCCTCATAGTCGCTGGACCCCGTGAGACTACAATCTGTGTATTTGTGTGTTGTTTCCTGTATATTTGTAACTTTTTAAAACATCAGAATCAAAACCATATTTTCTGGGTCACTGTAGACATTCTTTAAGAAGTCAAGTGACCCAGAACCAGTTAAGACCGTGCTAATAACCGTCTTCCTAATACGTAATTATAAATAGGTACAAACTATCATGTCGTGTGACCAGAAGAGTGCTTGGTATGATGTGGATGATATGAGTAAGAAAGGAGTGAGTGCTGAGATGACGGCTGATAGAGGGAATTGGTTGAGGAATACTTGTGCCGACCCCACATAGTGGGACAAGGGCAGGATGATGATGAAGAGGTACGAAAATTTGTGGAGTTTGATCTAGGGATGTTTCTTTCTATTTCACGTAAAAACTACGAAATAGATTTGGTTGAAAGTCAACAAATAGGTTATACTCGCAGTCGAGGGACAGCGGTTAACATCGTAGAGTTAGTATAAGTTAACATTTGTAGACTTTTTTATTTTAGAATAGAATAGAATCTATATTTAATTGTAACATACATGATAAAGTACAATATAATATAAAGAAATTAACTTATTATATAAAGGTAAGTATTAAAATCCTATAGTTTTTTAATCTAACCAGAGCTCCATACATTGTTAATTCTTCTTTTATATTCTAAGCTATGAATAAAAAGTTTTGTCAGACGCTTGTTAGCAAAACCTGCGTTCTAGTACTTACGTGGTTAGTACCTGAAACTAACGAGACCCTTAGAAGGTATACCCTAAAAGCCTTTTATGTTGAGTTCATTTCTATAGTAGTAGTACTAGTTTATGCAATTTCAGTTCGATTTTAATAGATTTTAAAACAAAATAATTTAAATATTAATTTAAATGGTATTCTTAGATATTTTATTATATTCTAGATATTTTTTTGACGACCTCTGTGGCGCAGTGGGTGAAAGCCCACTTGGGACGCAGAAGGTTGCGGGTTCGATCTC
The DNA here is from genome assembly GCA_963565295.1 of Epirrhoe alternata. Classification (NCBI taxonomy): domain Eukaryota; kingdom Metazoa; phylum Arthropoda; class Insecta; order Lepidoptera; family Geometridae; genus Epirrhoe; species Epirrhoe alternata. The sequence goes on from OY751384.1 coordinate 1,222,048, forward strand.
CGCCGCGGGATAAATGTTTGTATGAACTGAAAATATTTATCTCGGGTGTTTCTATGTATAATATGTATGTATTTACAAACAAAAAGTATATAAGTAGTATATCAGTTATCTGGTTCCCATAGTAAAAGCTATGCTTAGTTTGAGGCTAGATGATGTTGTGTGAAAATGTCCAGCGTTATTTATTTATTTAGTAAAATATTACACAGTCAAGTTGTATATTTTAATAGGATGAAAATGTAGCAGAAACAAAACCGAAAACTTATTATAAACTTTTACGTGGTATTATCAAAAACCTACACGGTTATGGTGCTACGAAGCTACGTCGTAGCTCTACGAGACTACGAAACTACTGCCCAAACCTAAATATTTCATCTCTCCTCACTCCAGAAGTGCTAGTCATGTTCAAGAATATTTTCATGAGTCGACATTACCTTGGAGTGTGAGTGTTAGTTTAGTTTCGTAATTCATGAATGAAAGTGCTTTGTTTACTAAAAAGAAAATTGGCCAAAAAATTATGAACAATTTTTTTGTATAAAAAAAAAGTAATATAATTTACTATCTACTACTACTGATACATTTAAATTATTACCAGCATAATTTTATGTGCGTGCATTATGAGCAAGAGTTGATCTTATGAAAATTAAATGCATTCAAGTTTTACCAGACTTACTCACTAAATGAGAAAGTGGTTTTGTAGTGCCTTAAAAATAGTCGCCGTTATTTAACTAAGCAAATATAAAAACTAGAGAATTTACTACCGTTTCGAGAGTTAGAGAATGAGGCAGTTAGAAGCATATTGGTTTAAATACATCTTTTGAAAATTAAAATAAATAAATAAAAAATAAATAATGCTGGACATTTCACACAGCATCATCTAGCGCCAAACTAAGCACGGTGTACGGGAACCAGATAACTGATATACTACTTATTTACTTTTTGTTTGTAAATACATACATATTATACATAGTAACACCCAGACCCGAGATAAATATTTGTAGATCATACAAACATTTATCCGCGGCGGGGATCAAACCCGCAACCTTCTGCGTCCCAAGCGGGCTTTCACCCACTGTGCCACAGAGGTCGTCGTAAATTCTTACATTTTTGAATTGAATAGGTTTCTATACTACTGGACCGATTTGAAAAATTCGTTAACCATTAGAACCCTATATTGATGAACATAAATAAATAAATAAATAAATAAATAATGCTGGACTTTTCACACAGCATCATCTAGCCCCAAAGTAAGCAGAGCTTGTGTTATGGGTACTAAGATGACTGATATACTACTTATATACTTTTTGTTTGTAAATACATACATATTATACATAGAAACACCCAGACCCGAGACAAATATTTGTAGATCATACAAACATTGGTCCCGCCGCGGGTATCATAGGCTTTATTTTATCCCGGGAAAGGGAAAAGCTAGTTTTAAATAACTTTGCTCTTTTACATTTTACTAGATAATTAATAATAATAATAATAAAAGCTTTATAGGAAAAAGAAACCTTATGATACTAGTTACAAGCCATGTGCACAGTTTATGTGCTAAAACTATACTATACTAACTATACTATACAATGCAAGGTATCTGCAAAGTAAATACCTAACCTATTTCTATTGGTAATCCTCGAAACTTGGCTCATACAAACATGTTAGGAAGGTGGCATCTCATGGTACTTTTATCTACAGTCTGTTATTGAGCTTACAGTGTACATGGCTGATCTCAAACTCCCAACTACTAACTAATTAATACAGCGACCTGTGGGATACCTGGGATATTCTTAGAGATATAGGCATATAGGTAATTTATTTTTAAAAGTTTGTTACAAAGCGCTTATAAACAGAGTTTTTATGTAGCCTTTTATGAAGACCTGACACAAAAGCGGTTGAAATTTATCAAGAAACCTACATCCTGCAGTAGGAACTCGTAATTTTAAAGTAGTCCTATCTCCAAGAGGCAGGAAGTTTGTAAAAAGCCAAACTTCGCCTGTTTTTGGTGAGGCTTTCACAAGAATGGAAAAACGGAACCTAGAACTGCTAAAGTCTTTGAGTTTTGGATAACTTCGGGTGAGTCACAGCGGTGAAAACTAGTTTTTTGTGCAATTATGTTTGCGAAGTGCAGTTTCATCAATGATCTTTTATTAGAATAGAATAGAAGAATAATAATAATAATAATGCTGGACTTTTCACACAGCATCATCTAGCCCCAAAGTAAGCAGAGCTTGTGTTATGGGTACTACTAAGATGACTGATATACTACTTATATACTTTTTGTTTGTAAATACATACATATTATACATAGAAACACCCAGACCCGAGACAAATATTTGTAGATCATACAAACATTGGTCCCGCCGCGGGGATCGAACCCGCAACCTCCTGCGTCGCAGACGGGCCTTCGCCCACTGCGCTACAGAGGTCGTCGAATAGAATATAGCTTTATTGTACACCAGAAAAATAACATAAATTAAAAACAAACATGTAAAAATATGGTACAATGGGCGACCTTATCGCTAAAAGCGATCTCTTCCAGGTAACCTTTGGATGGACAGGATAAGATTAACAAATAAGGACGGTGGCATACATAAAAGATACTTAAAGGAATAAGTTAAACAATTATAATAATAATATACTTACATATATAACATAAATACATATAAAATACCTACTACTAACTATAAATCCTAATAAATACATATAATAAATACATATAATACATATTAATAAGGGATAAATGTTTGTATGATCTGCAAATATTTATCTCGGGTCTGGGTGTTTCTATGTATAATATGTATGTATTTACAAAAAAAAAAGTATATTAGTAGTATATCAGTTATCTGGTTCCCATAGTACAAGCTATGCTTAGTTTGGGGCTAGATGATGCTGTGTGAAACTGTCCAGCATTATTTATTTATTTATTTTATAGAATGAAATCAGTAATGCTAACGGTCACCCATCCTCGTCGCTCAGGTCGCCAGACGCTTCAACTGAATGCAATTCAAATCATAAACCATTGTTAAGGCTCTTTAACCCGCTATAAGATTTAATAACCTTCAACAAGAACCGCTAAATGCCGCAGCGGTCTGCGAATAATGCTCTAATTGCAATCTCAGATTTAGCTGTTATTTGCAAGGTATTTCTGCAACTTTGAAATTCAAATCTATTTCCAGCCTTTGGTTTTGCTCGAGGTTATATTAAAAGCACAGGCGCTGAGGTACCGATTTTTCGGTGTGTTGTAGCCATTTTGGCCGAATGGGGTTGTACCTCGACTTTCAATCCGAAGGTCGTGGGATCGAATCCCGGCCTTGCATCAATGGATTTTACGTTTCGTAAAATTTATATGCGCTTTAACACGAGACCTGAACGGTGAAGGAAAACATCGTGAGGAAACCAGTAGTATTCTTATAGGCGGCGATGGGCTTGCAACCTGTCACGTATGGAATACTAACTTCTGCAAGATGTGGGCATGTATCAAATATGTATTTGTACATGCCTCTGACTAACCCTAACTTCAAAGGATCTGGAATATAAAGATCTGAGAGAATGTCCACCGCGCCTTGGGGATACAGTCGTGACCCTGTTATGTACCTAGACTCTTCTTCATACATAAACCATGAGCATTTTAGAAACTTTAATCTGCTTATAAATTATTATTATAAACCGAGTGTAAGAAAATTTTTGGATCTCTTATACAGGGCGATTTTTTTTTTTCAGGATTCCGTGACCCTGAAAAAAAGTTAGGAGTTACGTGATTAAATAAAGATTTCGTTACGATGCGGTATTACAAATGTAAATAGATCTACCAAAATAGGTTATTCTTAAACATACAAACAGGATACCAAACAGGGTAACGACCGTATCCCCGATGTTTGGTAGACATTTTCTCTTCTATTTTATTATATGCTTATTTTTGTAAATAAGTCCGTAACAAGCACATATTAAAACTTTAAACTATTTCACAACCAAAAGCAATTGAAATTCTATCAGTAAAGCAATCGCCGAACAAAAGGAAACATCTCTGGACCACTTTTGTTGTCGAGTGTCCGAGACCTATCGCTGATGCTATCTGTTCAATTTACTTTTAGTAGCTCATATTGGAACTTTACTTTAAACGAAGCGGTCGTGGTCGTGCTTGCTTAGTCGTTCTTGATAGATCGTCGAAGTTAAGCAACGTTCGAAACGGTCTGTAAGTGGATGGGTGACCGCCAGTGGCATTTTCATCTGAGCGCTTCCGTGCTTCGGAGGGCACGTTAAATTGTCGGTCCCGGCTATTTAAGTCGTTAAGCCATGACGGAGGCCTTAAGGCGGCCTAAAAACTCCGTCACCAGAGTTGGCCACTGACTCATACGAACTTACTTACTTACTTACTTTAAACTATTATCTTTTTACAGTGGCACAAACTTAACTGGATCCGAAAAATATGAGCTTATCGAAAATTTGGACACCGGCAAGTAGGATTCTGTGGCCGAGCGGTAAGGCACTCCGGCTTTAGGAGGATCGTCTGATCGATGCGGGTTCGAATCCCGTCGGAATTCAAAATTTTGATAAGACTTTTCATTTCTTAACTGGATCGGTGGCCAAAAGAGGAACTAACGAATTTTACTGTTATTTTTCTGCCAACATCAAATGCAATAACAGCACCTCGCTCACGGGTTCACATAAGTTTGTGACACTCTAGCTGGCTTCAAAAGGGTATGATGATTGAAGCGCTATTTAAATTGGAGATAGTTTTGGAGCGAGAAGTTATATTTACAGGCGATGATCGGATTTCTAAAGAATATAAATAGATCATTTATTAACATAATAATAAAGTTATTATGATCGTTAAAACGTAATTTCTGTAATTTTTATAGTGCTAATCCACACTTGGTATTTCATTAAGAAATGAAAAGTCTTATCAAAATTTTGGATTCCGACGGGATTCGAACCCGCATCGATCAGACGAAGATCGGCTTTAGGAGGATCGTCTGATCGATGCGGGTTCGAATCCCGTCGGAATCCAAAATTTTGATAAGACTTTCGATCTAGAGATAGCTCAACTGTCAGTCAAAAGCGTGCTCAAAGCACCACGCTGAACGGCAATGCTGATCCGTTTACAAATATGCGCAAGTATATCCAACATATTAATAGATTACCATCTTATCCATTGTAACCATCCAATAATACTATAAATGTGAATTTCAAAGTCAAAAAGGATTTATTCAGTAGGACTGCTGAGATCGCTTTGAATCGTCTTCTGGGTGATTTCACTCCTGTTCCATCGCGACCAAAGTAACTATGTCTGTCTATCTGTTACCTTTTCACGCCCAAACCACTGAACAGATCAGACTGATAATTGGCACGGATAAAGGCTGCATCTCAGGGAAGGATAGGCAAATATCCCGAGGGACAGCGGGCCAAAAGGGCGCTCAGCTAGTTTATCGTAATAGTTTTGAAGCTTCACTATATACATGAAGCATGCAGCTTTCAATCTACATGACCATGCGGAAACAAAGTTAGCCGGCATGTTACAAACGCTCTGTGCAAATTCATATTGTGACTTGTAGAGCAATTAACATGGATATGTATGTATGAAATGAAACCACAAACTATTACTATGTGAAATTGTTCAAGTGAACTTGCCTTGACAATGCACTGAAATGTATGTCACTCATATTTAAAATTGTAAAATTAACACGTTCAATGTCATGCTGGTCAACGGTGACCGCGTAGGAAATTCACGCAGTTGAAAATTTTAATATCGATTTCGTCTAAAGAAGTTTGTTTTGAGGTTATGGAGTAAGTAGATATGATTAAAAAAACGTAAACAGGGTCACGACTGTATCCCCAAGGCGCGGACGACATTCTCTCAGATCTTTTTTATGTATTCCCGATCCTTTGAAGATGTCTAAGATATGATTAAGATTAAGTTTTTTGTTCCAATTCCAATTCATTTATTTTGCCCGAAACAAGGGTTAACAACAGATGACTGGAGAAAAATATATGCACAGCCTTGTTCAGCTTATCAGCATGCAAAATGTTGCCTACTTATACAAAAAAAAATCTAATTACATTTTTGAAATCTTTACATTTGAGTCCGTATGTTTTTTTTCATTAAAATCCGTTTTACAAGCTTTTATTTAAATAAGATTATTTGTAGGTTAAGGTATAATCCTGTTTTTCATTATTGCTTAGATTTTTAACTTAAAATGTAACAAGTAAGCTCTAGAAGCTCAAGGACCAAATTATCGTTTAAAACCAGAGATATTAAATTTCAAGTATCATTTCATAACTTTTGAGTGAGACTGATAAAATACAGCGACTTTAATTAATGTGGATGTAGACTACCTACCTAAGCAGGGTTAGTTTGAGAGAGGAGTTTTTAAACGTAGTGTGGGACGCCCTCCGGAGGTGGAGTGACGATCTGTGAAAGTCTGCTGGCAGAAGCTGAATGCGTCGAGACGAGGACAGGGCGCAATGGCGCTTATTAGGGTAGGCCTATGTCCAGCAGTGGACTGCTATAGGCTGATGATGATGATGATGATAAATTATTTACAACGCTATCACAAAACCAAGTGAATATACTTCACGAAATAAGATTAACGACCGTAGGTGTCACCGAGCACAGTGCTCTCGAGTCGGAGATTGATCTACAGCCGATACATCACGACGGATTAGGGTCTGGGTATCAGGCTTAAGAACTAGGAATATAGATGGGGTGATGAAACCTATAGATTTACCCACTATACAGGGTGTAACATTTAAAACGGTCAGCATGGGAAAGTCTGGAAGTATAAGACATACGAAGATCTCTTAGGAACCATGTCATTGATTTTAGTAAAAAGGAAAACTGCATTATCACATTTAAAAAAACTTGTACTCAGCTCGGGAACCGAACCCGGACGTTTTGAAAAATGAAACTATTATTTAAACATTAATTGTATCGATTGACGAACGAAACTTGACGTCTAAAAGTAATAAAAGTATAGTTTAAATTTCCTTTAAAGACAATTTAACGAACCTACTACCTACCCACTGAATTTCGACAAATCTTTATTTCGACAAGTCGCGACGTCGCTAACGACTTTCTCTTAATTTGACAAGCTCTCCTGTTTAATACTTGTATGAAACGAGTTTTGAAATAATCGAATCGTTATTTCAGACTTCTTATTATTCGGTCTAAATGAAAAAAAAAAAAAAATATGCAAATTATGGCCATGTATTCAAAGAGAGGCCGCGCTTTTGCGATTTTTAATATCATCTGAGACATGGAAAATAGAGTTTGGAATTCTGAAAAAACATATATATTACTTAAGGATATAATCTAGCCAAAGTCGCAGTCAGTTACAAGATTTAATGAACTTAACTTGCTAAAAAAAACCCCCAAAGTTACCCCTTTTTTTAACTTTTTTCCAATAATGTGACTGAACTACTGATATTTTACATTTGTTTTTGTGCTAAACTAAAGAATATAATTATTTCTTAACAAATTCTTAGAGTTTGGCTTGATAAAGTTATTTTTATAATCGCTATGTTTAAATATCTACAAAATGCACGAGCGCGGCGGCGGACAGCGCTAACAGTCTATTGCTGCAGGAGTACTTGTCCTTAAGAGTGTGCAGGAGTGATTTAAGCAATTTTGTAGTTCGAAGTCGGTATTTATCTCAGAATCTGTGAAAGCTACAACCTTCCTATTTAGGTAAATGATACTTCATTGTTTTATTTTGGATTACGTGTTTTAAAAACACGATTGGTGAAAGTTTTCTCGATAAAATATTTCTTTGAAAAATACATGCTTTTGCACACATTTTGCTATTTATCTCAGGAACAGCACACTTGTTTTTGTAAGGTTTTGTTTTGTCAAGAAACCTACAAGTATTTCTTTAGTTATGTCTTTTAATTTTTGGATTGGTTGATTAATTAACTTGTAATTAGGTAAAAAGTGTTTTGGCGATGCAAATGACATTGCGTTTCTATCGTTCTGTACTTCTCACACGCCGAACAAATCACACTCACTGTCTCGCTTACAAAATGGCGGCGTATGGCACACTCTTAAGGCTCAGAACGTACGTTAATAAGACAAAATTCGTGACCTACATGTAGAATGTCACATATTATATTAAAAAGTTGACCACACGTTCGAAAATTCATTTGTTTTTTCGCTCTTTTGTTTTTGACGCTGACAACATAAAGCAAATCTGGTTGAAACGTGGGTTTGCCTGAAAAATTGTGATAATGTGAACGCACGCAATTCTCGACTTTATTTCAAAGAATTCACATTAATCATTATGACCGTCATGTTTTTGGGAAGTATTTGGGCTACGATTTAGTAATTTTTATTTACAATTATTCCAATTATTATTATTCTGAAGTTTATTGTTTGTAGAAAAGTAATACCTCAGATTAGTAATACCACAGTACCTAATACCATGTCATATAGAATTATATTTTCAAGGAGAAAGGAAAAGGGAATGAAAAGGCTTATCAACATTTTGGATTCGAACCCGCAATGATCAGACGATCCTTCTAAAGCTGGAGTGCCTTACCACTCGGCCACGGAACCCTTAGTCGTCACAATCCAAATTTTTGATAGGTTCATATTTATCGGTTAAGCACCGGTGAAATACCAAGTGTGGATTAACACTATAAAATTCCAAAAAAATTAAGGAAAAGGGATTTAAAAATTTAAAAGAGCCTCTTTTTGTGCACTGAGTAAAACAAAAATTTAATAAAAGAATTTGTATAGACATTTTGGAAAAACTTACTTTCAAGGTTCTTCACCCTAAAAACACTAAATTGTCTTAGAATTCCAGCAACACATGGCCACCGAATAGATAAGGTGCATAATTAATTAGTTGGAGTGACGTTTAGTTATCGATTTGCCGATGAACAGAGCTAGTCTATTGCAGGTTAATTAGAACCCGAAGCACATATCAAAGAGAGCCTTTGCATATGTTTACGTATGTATGTAGGTATATAGTCTAGTACTGACTTGATGATTGGGCAGCAACATTCGCTTTATGTATGAGCAAGTGACTAAGTAGAAAAAATTGTCCTTGAAGTCAAAGCTTTCTCAACGACCTCTGCGGAGCAGTGGGCGAAAAGCTCGCTTGTGACGCAAAAGGTTGAAGGTTCGATCCCTGCCGAGAGATAAAATGTTTGTCTGATCTGCAAACAATTATCTTGGGTCTTGGTTTTTCTATCGGGTGTAAAAAGAGAACTACCGAAAACTGAGGGGTTGCAATCAGACCATGCTTCTAAACATATTTAGCGGAAAAAAAAGCAAAAAAAATTTTGACTTACGTTTGTCATTTTATGTTATTTTCGGTTATTTACAACTACGAGTAGTACAACATAATAAGAGAAAACCTACCTAATAATTTCATTTATAAAAGAAAAAAAAACAGTTAAAACTCAAAATCTAGCAATCTACATCAAACAACGCGCCCAGAACATACGCAAACAGTACTCTTCAAACGCTGATTTCTCCGGATTTGGTTGGGTGTTGGGATGCTGTACTTACCCCTTGCGGCTTCGGTAGACGTCTTTTTACACCCTGTATAGTATGTATGTATTACAAACCAAAAGAATATGAGTAGTATATCTGTTACCTGGTTCCCATAGTACAAGCTTTTTAGTGCAAGCATAGTAGTTTGGGAATGACGCTGTAAGAGATGTCTAGCTTTATTTATTATTTATTTACTTTTGGATACTTCACACAAAAATAAGGTCTGATGAAGCATGTTTATCATTTTGATAAATAGACCATGAGTTGCGTCTTCTAAATGGGCGAATGATGTAATAGAATCAGATGAAAGCTACAAATCACCGCCTTAAAACAAATATGAAAGAAAAATTAAGCTAAGCCGGTGTAAAGTATGAGATCAAGTTATCTAAGATCCATTTGTGTAGTCAAAGGCAGAAACGCATTTTCAAGAAGTTGGCGTATTTTAAATACGAGACAAGTGCGAGTCGGACCCGCGCACGAAGGGTTCTGTACCTATAGGTACATTATCTATAAAAGCGGCAAAATAATTATGTTTGTTGTATGGCCCCCTTAAATATATAGGCGCTTACTAACAACCCTGGTATAAATTTATTCCTGAGTGTAAACTGTCAAAATGTATGGTTATTCTTGGTTTATTCCGAGAAATAACTTTATGTCACGTTTAATGGTAAGGATATTAGCATATTCTGTTTTAAGGATTTGTCAACAGAAATACATCATCTGTGAACAACTGTCTAACTATCACGGTTCATGAGATACAGCCTGGTGACAGACGGACAGACAGACATACAGACAGCGGTGTCTTAGTAATAGGGTCCCGTTTTATTGTTTGGGTACGGAATCCTAAAAATTATCTGAGTAGGTACTTGTTCCGTTACCTGGTTCTATTGAAGCTTTGCTTAGTTTTAAAGTATTATCTAAACTTCTCCAACTTGTAGTAAGACCAAGTCAAACCGATTAAGTTTCCTAATAAAAAAGTTAGACAAAGCTTGAAGTATCCAATTCAAGTTAATTGAGCATTTCGAAACAGTAATCGGTTCGTTGGTTTCGACTTTCTTTTAAGTATTAAGATTGTTTGAACTTTTTTATTCAAACTCTACTCTTCAGACTATCTATTCTACAGTCAGCTCAAAAATCTCAATAGTTTTGCTTAACGCTAGTATTTTCTTAGACCCCCCGCAGACTACAGACTTTCTATCGGCCGATAGTTGAGACGGGCTATACTTCTCCATACTCATTACGACCCTAAGTATATTCCGTCTCAACTATCGGCCGATATAAAGTCTGTAGTCTGCGAGGGGTCTTATATTTCTATATCTCACGAAGGTGGTATTAATTGTGTGTGTTGTACACATGTAGGTACGTTTTTTCTGTGTGCGTAAGCTCAGGAACGCTCAATGGACAAATGAGCGCTCAGTATTGCTTATGCCGGCACCAGACTTGCTTCAAATGTTTGAACAAATGTTTGAACACATGTGAGGCACGGTACTTTGACTATGTGCGCAAAGTTTGAACAAACGTTTGCACTTTGACATGCGGTGTTGGTTTTGTAGCACACATCAAAGGGACTTGAACCCTTTGATGTGTGCTACAAAACCGATGTTCAAACATTTGTCCAAATGTTTGCGTAGCCTGCCACACTTGCGCAAAGTCCAGTTGCGCGAGCGGAACGGTTGTACGTGCTTGTTTGTCTTATTTTTTTGTAAAAAATAATTGCATGCACATAAATAATATAGGCACATTGCGTCCACGACATCGTCGTCCATTTTATTTGCTGTCTACTAGCGTATTGTGCAAAGATGTGTGTAAGTCTAGCAAAGATGTGTGCAATTGTTTGCACACATGTCTAGCGCACACAGAAACAAATGAACACAAAAGACCAATCAGCCATCGTGAGAACAAATCTAACTGTTTTAAGGATCTGCTTCCCTCTTAAAGCGTAAATCAGAGACACTTTGTCGTCAAAGAAGGTATTTAAATAAAGTGATTGGCGATTGATGCTAACGACTTCGTAAACCTCAAATCTTTGATCAAGAATTTAATTTGCGTTACTAATTTTGCGATTTAGCAATCGTTTATTGGTTTAGCATAGAATGAAAATATTAATTGTATATTTTTTTCTTTGTTGCAGGTAAAGCAATTACAACTTATTATTGAAACTTAGGGGCTGTTACACTCGTAATCGCTGAAAAATCGTATGCAATTATCCCTCGGCAAAACTCGTTATTCGAGTCTCGCCTGCGGTTGTTTACATTTTGACAGAAACTCGTATTATTCAAGCGATTCTCGAATGCGAGTATGACAGGCGAGAGGCGAGGCTCGAAGCATTTGTTTACACTAGACGAGCATATTATTGCCTAGAAGAAATTGCCGCTTGCATGGGAGAAACTCTCCGTGGTAACAGCCGCTCTTATTGTAGAAGAATAAGAAGAGACTCGGTGCAGCGTCGTTGCAGTAATCTTCATACTGTTCATGGGTATGTACGTTTAGTATGTAAGGTGTATAAAATATTACATTTGAATAACGACAAACACTAATGTACGTTTTTAAGTTTTAAACAAAGTAAATGACATTCTGTTGCTTATTTTTTGGAAAATAGATATAGGCACTTTGGACATGATCTCACATCGCAGGACAGTATAGCCGGACGGATTTTAATCATCATCATCCACAGCCGATAAAATACCACTGTTGGGTGTAGGCCTACCTCTGTTCACGCCGGTTATTCCTATTTCCGGTCCTGTGCCTCACGCATCCAAAATTTATGAACTCATCGACCACTCGGTCAAAGTCTTACTCCACGTGGAGTAAGATGGATTTTAATCATCATCATCATCATCATCTCAGCCTTTTTTTACGTCCACTGCTGAACATAGGCCTCCCCCATAGATTTCCACAGCGATCGATCTTGTGCAGCCTGCACCCAACGGCTCCCAGCAACCCTTACAAGATCGTCTCTCCATCTCGTGGGGGCCGTCCTCTGCTGCGATTTCCGGTGCGTGGCCTAATAATAATACTTAGATAAAATTAATATTATTTGCTTTCAGTCAAAGCCTAAGCAGAGTCATAGCAATTTAGTCACAAAACTTAATTATACCGGACGAATGTTGCTTTGACTGTGCTTGACGTTTTAATTAAAGTGGAACAAACATGTTGCGAAAGCTAAAGTACGAGTATGTCTACGACATGTCACGGAAAATGAATGTTAAATATGAAAAAGTTGAATTTAGCAAATAAAAATGTGACCAGAAACTGCCTTACTCTGCGGGGAGTAATATTTCGAGTGTATTTTTATTTTAGCTACTACTGTTTTGTATACACCCCATTTACAAGATACCATTATGGCATACCATTCTTCTTCCCTCTGGCCACAGAATATCTCTTGCTCCGTTGAGATTGAAAAAGCAAGAGACAAGAATGGTCTGCCTCACTCTGCCTGATGTTAAGTAGTAGCGAGATCTAAGATGGAGCATGCTTACCTAGAAGGAACCTATTTACTCTTGATTTGAAGACCCCTATTGTACTTTTCGGGAAATACAGAGCCCGGCAATGAGTTCCACAATTTGTCGGTGCGTATGAAAAATGTAGACTCAAAACTTTGTACGAACTCTGGGAATGTCGACCGTTTACAAGTGGCATCTTTCCGGGAACTTGTAGTCGTTAATCCATGACGAAGACCTTAAGGCGGCCTTATTAAATCAAATCAATCATTTATTCGCAGAATACGCAAGTCATGATGGGATGTATTCAACCTGCATACAGGCGTGCAAATGTTATTCTTTAAATTCAGTTTAATCTATAAATTCAGTCAGGTTTATCAAAAGGTTGTGATTACAAATATTATACACTAAAATAAAATTCAAAAATTATAAAGGTCCACATTACAAATTAAAAACTAAAAAAAAACACAAATTCAAATATTCATCAACATCATAAAAACAATTATTATGTAGCCAATTAGTCAATTTTTTCTTAAAACTCCGACACTATAGTTGGACACTAACTCATATGAACTTTACCATAAAAAAGTTTTGTAAATGAACAAACCTTGATTCGTAATCTTATCATAGTTCACAGCAAATGTGAACACCAGTCACCTCTTTCATCTCGAGTATTTTTTCGACTCAATGAATATTTTGCCATTAAAGGTGTATTCATCCAAGTCTGAATAAAATAAATGTCTTTGAAGACGTAATGTCTTGAAACCTTAGGTATATACTTATGACTACGTTTTATTTTTTTACAGTATAGGTACTTACCAAAATCAATACCAATCCTACTGTCCTACTAATAAAATAAAGCCGTTTTTGTGTTTCAATCACGCCTAAACCAGTGAACGGTTTTGGATGATCAAACTTGGAATAGGTTTAAATAGTGACCTGGAATAGCATAATATGCTATTTAAAATGTAGTTACAACGTGAGCGAAGCCACGTGCAGTAGCTAGTAATGTACTACTATGTGCAGTTTTTATCTACTAGATGACGTGATAAAACGTTCCTCAAGTAAATGCTTTTTGACTGCGGTTCAGTTCATGTTGGAATACTTACGGTAGATATTTTCTGATGTCATTTACGTTCACTGGATGATGTGTAGTCCCGGCATTACTACATAAGATATCAAATAGTATAATGATCGCAGAGTGGTCCTACTTGTCTATACTATGATATTATAAAGAGGAAAGATTTGTTTATTTGTTTGTTTGAATTGAATAGGCTCCGAAACTACTAGACCGATTTGAAAAAATATTTCACCATTAGAATCCTACATCTCTGTCTGTGTCTGGGTGTTTCTATGTATAATATGTATGTATTTACAAACAAAAAGTATATAAGTAGTATATCAGTCATCTTAGTACCCATAACACAAGCTCTGCTTACTTTGGGGCTAGATGATGCTGTGTGAAAAGCCCAGCATTATTTATTTACATTATCCCTGATGAACATTATAGGCTATATTTTATCCCGGGAAAGTGAATTTATCCCAAGGGACCGCGGGTAACACCGCGACGGACAGCTAGTATACTTTACTATACTTTTTAACTTCGACATTTGACTTTGTAGCTATGAAAATACACTCAATGAACATTTTAATTAAATCATTGCTCACTATAAATGAAGAAACTAGCTTAACCCTTAGTATTTAACGAATAATTGGTGTAAAATATCGTTTTCTTACTCGACACTAATGTCTTATTACAATGTCTAGAAAACTTGAACACCATCTGCAGATTTACTGTTCAATTCCACCAACTTCATCCTAGGATTAAATAAGTTAATAATTATTAGAATTGAAACTGAGCCGTGTTGGCCCAGTGAGATGTTTTACCAGTGAGACTTTCAATCTATTACAGTTTAAAACCCAGCCATCAAATAGCAAAGTCAGCTTCACACTGCTACCTAATGATTGTCTGCCCGGTGAACGGCTCCCAGAAACAGTGATACCTATCAACATTAATGTTCGTCATAAGCACAGTCTCAAGTCCTTGTAGATCTTTAGAAAAAATCTTTGAGTCACTTCACAGGCATGACATTATTAGGTTTATTCACACTAATAACATACCTAAGTGCAAAAGTCTACCACTCTATCGTTTCCACGCCTAAAATAACTTTAGACTCGGCAGATTATAGTTTGCACGAGATCTACTGAGACAGGTACTACAACAAAAATTGTCTAATTTAAGATTGGTCTAAAACGAGTTTAGCTAAACACAGACTAAATAATGTATTACACCTCTATTTATTAATTACCAAAAAAATTTTAAACATGCTCGCGGTGTCTGTTACTTATCACATTTTTTTTTTTTTTTAGTAGCCCGTAGGGATCCCACTGCTGGGCAAGGGCCTCTCCCAAACATTTGGGAGGAATTGCCGTAATCGCCACGCTTGGCAGGCGGGTTGGCGATCGCAGTAAGATGTCAAACGGTTCAGAGACGCTGCTGCCCGTCTTCCGTGTTCCTTTATTCCCTTAGTCGCCTTTTACGACACCCACGGGATGAAATGGGTTGGTACTATTCGCCGCCGGCACCACACAGCTATCACAGCCGGCACCACACTTATCACATTTATGTAGTTAAAACTCAATAAAAGAGAAAAAAAATATAACCTCAAAAGGAGACGAGACGAGTCAGACATGGATTTATGATAGCTACTGCGGGTTTACTGACTGGGGATGATACGAGAACATAGTACGAATGAGAGTCTGTACGCGATTGTTGTCCATAGTACTTATTTGTACAGTTTTCATAAAATTTTGTTCGGTTTTGGTTGACTACAATCCACGATAACTTTGTGATAGTTAAAAAAAAAAAGTTCTGACCATGCAATTATCATTTTCTGCATCTGCTGCAACTGTCCTTAAATGTTTTTGGTAGTCTTAAAATAGCGGTGTACAAAAACGATCTCTAAACTCGTGAAACGTTTTTTTTTTGTAGTAATAGTTTTGTGTCACGTGTTTCAGTAGGTACGACCGCTAGTTTCGTTTCTATAATGCGTATTACTTATGGTATCCAGGGATTTACGTTGCACCTAATTGTTGCAAGGAATGTTTTCTTTGGAGTTCGGATTGCTTTCCAGAAGTTATGAGAGAGATGCAAATGCGATTTTATGCTCCGCTGGATTTCACAACAGAACTGTTTTAGATAATAGAGGTATGCCAATCTCTAATACTTGGTATAACAGACTCGTATTGACCTAGGTCAGATGCTATCTATAGATCGATTGAATTATCCTAGCTAAGTTGAAACTCAAAAAACACCGACCACCGCAACGTTATAGGTAACGTTCCTAAGATTTCGGAGCTTAGTGCCAACTTTCGCACTCACTCAGCCGACTTTTGCAGTAGGTATACCTACAGGTAGAGCGGACATTAGGAAATTTCGATGCAATGATTACTGACGACTTACTATAGATTTCGTATTTTATGAGTACTTTGTCTACTATTATAAATAGTACCGATTGTGGTACAATTGAATTCAAAAATGTTGGGGGTTCAAGTGCCGCACACCTAGCACATCTGCCACCTGCAAACATTCCAGAGGGTTTTAGTCCCCGAATACAAAGTAGCTTCTATTAAAGTTAGTTAGTTAGTTCGTATGAGTCAGTGGCCAACTCTGGTGACGGAGTTTTTAGGCCGCCTTAAGGCCTCCGTCATGGCTTAACGACTTAAATAGCCAGGACCGACAATTTAACGTGCCCTCCGAAGCACGGAAGCGCTCAGATGACAATGCCACTGGCAGTCACCACTTACAGACCGTTTAGAACGTTGCTTAACTTCGACGATCTATCAACAACGACTAAGCAAGCACGACCACGAGCGCTTCAATTCTTCTATTAAAGTATCTTATTCTTTTTTTTATTATAAATCTACTTCCATTGCATCCAAGTCTATTGAGCTGATTCAGCGTGAAGCAGGAAACATTCCTATCTTTTCGCATTTTTAACAGAATTAGCACTGTTTTTAAGCTGCAGACTATGGCCATAGCTATGGACTTCGCGTTCCAATGAGCCGTAGCCAGTTATGCGTACCTACACAGATACGCCTCGTACCTGCAGCACACCTGCAGCAACGCGTACATTTTGGCATTTTTACATCGACTCGCGCGAGTCAACCTGTACGCGTAACCGGCACGCGTTCAACGGAACGCGGTACGCCTAGTCCGCACAAGGCTTTATCATCGATCGTCTTTTTCGCAAATTGAATACAAATTGTACCACACGTTAGCATAAACTACCTACAGCGGAATTTACCGAAGCCCATACCAATAAAACTTCGCCAAACACAACTATCAGCGAACTACTGGCCGCGCTTAGTGAAATAAATCCTGATACATTGCCGGTCGAACAGCGCTCGCAACATCAAACATCGCACTGACGCGGCAGTGAATGTCACACATAAATAACTTGTGTATATCATTGGTTGAAAAGGGCTATACAAACAACATGAACAATTATACATATGACTTTACATTACTGGATATATGGCTTAGTATTTCCGTTATCAGAGATAAAGTCCAGTTGAATAAAAGCAAAAAATGGGGTTAAGGAGAAAAAATATATTAAGTATTTTGACATGATGACACCAGTTTTGAAAATGTAATGAAACAGGAACAACGTTTACCCAAGGTAAACAAGAGATAATTGACCTGAAAATTTCTAGTCTCTACGATCAGCGGTTTAGATTTTACAACGTTTTCTGAAAATGGATACATCTTTTTAATACGAATGGTGTATACATATTTTGCATATACATTTTTCTGAATATCGCGAATACTTTTTTTTTTAAATAATGATACATCTTATTGTCCGTGACTGTACCTACTGGTACGTAACTCCATATTTGGCACTATTTTGTGGAAGTAATCTAGTGTAAATTGTGAGAAAGGATTGGGTTGTAAAGGTAGATTTGCTCATAGCTCAAATGGCTAGTTTGCAAATGCAGTTAATCAAATTGGTGAAATTTAATTAAGCTTGGATGTTCAGTCTTTTAGTAACTTGGCTGGAGACGGTTCATTGAGTTAGTAACAACCTGGGGTTTTAGTAAAAGCTAGTTGGAGCTTCAAAACATTCCCAGCAAGATAAATAACTAAAACTTAATTCGATCGCGTCGCGACACATTCACTAAAAACAAACAAAAAAACAGGCGACTTTATCCCCAGGGCATGGTAGCTGCCCTGGTGCTGATGTCACACTATATTTTCCTAAGCTCGTGTTATTGCGCATATGAATTTTACGAAACTCAAAATTAATAAATACAATAAGAAATGAAAAGTCATCAAAATTTTGGATTCCGACGGGAATCGAACCCGTATCGATCAGACGATCCTCCTAGCCGGAGTGCCTTACCGCTCGGCCAAGAACCCTAGTTGTGTGTAAAGCGACATCTCTTAGTCATTTGATTCTGAATGTAACTTCGGACAATGAGCATGAGTTCACTAGTGAAACGTGTAGATGGCGCTAATCGGTGCTTAACCTTATATGAGCTTATCAAAAATTTGGATGCTGACACAACAATGTGAACCCAGCTTTATCTTTATGAACAAATAAACACTAGCTTTAGGTACTAAGGATAGCCAAAAGGAATGAATGATTAATGAATCATTTCCGAAAACAAAATGTGGGCAGGATAAGTTAGATTGCCAGTTAGCTTTGAAGAGTGGGAATTTTATATCCTTATACCCGGCTTACTGACTATTCCGGTGTCCGTATTCACTAAGAAGTCGTAATCACACCGCGATTGCTATGATATACCTATAAACGTTTATCCGGCTAACTGTCAAGTCTCTAGGTCACTAGGAAAAGTCCGTTTTTGTTTCTTCATTTCTGTGGTTTCTTTGATCGAGGCGAAATGTATTCCCGTTGTCCCCACTGAGTTTTGACTACTAGTGGGCCCAATGCCATTTTAGTAAAAATTTTATTTTTTATTCCCGTTGTCCTCACCAGCATTGGTAGTGGGTACAACGGGAATAAAATAGTATAGTATTTTTTATAAGTTGTTTTGGGCCCACCATGTTTTGGATTGTAGGAGGAAATCTGCAGTCTTGGCCTACCATTATGTAAGTGAAGTATGATAATAACAAGAATTGAGATGATCAACCATTTTAAAACCAATTTTGCCTACCTAAGTATCTTTAAAACTAAGCACCAATGCCACGGAGCTATTTGATTAAGATGGATCACCTAAAAGAAAGCTAGGCCCCAAACATGAAACTTCATTTATTTGTCTTTGTTTGTGTATGTTTTTTTAGTTGATCTGTGTCCGTTATCTATGTATCTATGTAGAATATTTTAAGTGGCTTTGGCGTTTTGGCCTAGGCTGTAAGGTTGTAAGTAATTAATAAATAAATAAATAAACCGTGTTTCTTGCCCTGATCTTCTACGGTATTTGTTGCGAAGGAACAGGAGTAGAGTCACCTAGTTTTAAGACGATTCTAGCGGTCCTACAGAATTAATGCTTTTCGAATTTGACTTTGAAAGCCACGACTTTCACCCGGCTTCAGTATTTAAGAGTGAGCATTCGTGAATATGGGGGCGAGCTTAGACTGTTCCGGGTGGGCTGGATTATCCGTTGAAATTACAAGCATGTGATTACGTCTCCTAAGCCTGAGCTTTGAGGGGGACGATAAACGCAATCATAGACATGACAAACTAGTGCTAGACGTATTTGCTCTTGACTTTTAGGGTCTTCAGTCGCTTGCTCTCTCTCTCTCTCTCTCTCTCTCTCTCTCCTGACTATTCATCCCACATGGTGGTGAGGTCAGCTTTCCTAATAGTTTTCCCCACTTCGAACGACCGGACGAACTCTGTAGCGCAGTGGGCGAAGGTCCGCCTTCAACGCAGAAGGTTGCGGGTTCGATCCCCGCGCAATGTTTGTATAATCTCAAATATTTGTCTCGGGTCTAGGTATTTTCCATTCAAAGGTTACCTGGAAGAAATCGCTTTCAGCGATAAGGTCGCCCATTGCTGCACATTAATTAAGAACTGTTTTTGTTACTATTGTGTTTCTTTCTTTTTGGTGTACAATAAAGTAATATTCTATTCTATTTTCTATGTATAATATGTATGTTATTTCAAACAAAAAGTATATAGGTAGTTTAACTCTTCTAGTACCCATAACACAAACTCTGCTTACTTTGGAGCTAGATGATGCTGTGTGAAAAAGTCCAGCATAATTTATTTATCAATTTACTTCGCCCTATCCATGACGTCATCTTGGGAAACGTGGCATGCTTTCAGTCGCCTTCAATAGGAAAAATTTAAAATCGAATCCAATCGAAGGAATGTGCTAGATGCGTTTTGACTACCGATGGCTACCGATCCGAATACCTGACGATTTGTTTTGCTACGCACAATACACCATTTACACGGTACCATTTTGGCATACTATTCTTGCAAACTTAACGGAGCAAGAGCTAATATTAAGTGGGAAAAGTCGTATTGTGTAAATGGCGTTTGAAACCCCTCGCAACCTTCACTTTCTATCGGCCGATAGTTGAGACGGGCTATACTTCTCCATACTTATTACGAGCCGACTAATACTATTCCTTCTCAACTATCGGCCAATTGTTTAACCTATTCCTTTAAGTATCATTTATGTTATGCCATCGTCCTCATTTGTTAATCTTATCCTATCCATCCAAAGGTTACCTGGAAGAGATTTAGCGATAAGGTCGCCCATTGTACCATATTTTTCATGTTTGTTTTTAATTTATGTTATTTTTCTTCTGTAGTCTACGTGGGGTCTAATGATCTTCTACATTTCACAAATGGAGAAACGCTACTCAACCGGGGCAAAGGGCCAATAGTTATAATTACAACAGTCTACCCATATCGGTTACCATTTCAAAGTGAAACATTAATTTAAAATCACTTTGGTAAGGTAAATCCACTAAGCCATTCCAGGACAAACCAGAAGGATGAAAGCAAATTTCCTGTGGTAGGGTCACTGACCGCAAATTGTTTTAATCTCATATAAATCAGTCGACCTTTACGTATTGGGTAACGCATGGTTGAAGATACTAATGATGAAATGGCTTACTATGTACTCGTTTCCTATCTATGTGTTCATTTTACGGGTAACACCATTGGGTATTTATGCATGGACCTATCTAGGTACTTTCATGTACAAAAAGTAGTATAACTTCGTGTTTTTTTAGACATAAACTTAGCCAGTGCAGTCCTCATCTATAATACATACATACATACATAAAGTCACGCCTCTTTCCCAAAGGGGTAGGCAGAGACCACGGATCTCCAGTCGCTACATCCTGACACACAACTTTCGCCTCATTCACTCTCATTACATTCTTCATACATGCTCGTCGGTTTAGGGTACTTTTGACCTGGCCCTTCTCAAAAATGTCGCCGATTTGATCCTCATCTATAAAATTGTCCTTATTAAAATTAAATCCCATATTTCCTTTATTGTAAAATTTTGAATAAGCTCAAATATCTATGCTGTTGGCGTTCCTTAAAAATGTTTGATAAATGTAAATTTATTCTAGTATGAATTTATCATGCAAAGAATGCATAGAAACTTCTGCGAATTTGTATCTACTCGGCTAACAAAATACAAAATAAATAATAAAACAATATAGTTTGAAATTCATCCTGCAAGCAATGACTTAACAAATTCTAATTCTTCTCTAAAACAAAAAATTAGGACTATTAATTCTAAACGTTTATTAGTGTCACAATAACACATTCTTACCCTCTTGCACACACACACACACACACCAACACAAACACGCACACATACACTTAGTCTCACCTATCTTATTTATGATATAAATAGCAGTAGGTAGGTATAGATTAGGAAAAGACCAGGATATTATTTTCTCCCTTTTTTCACTTATTGTTATCTAAAAATCCAATCCATTGTTATCATATATTTTTAACTATCTGTGTAAAACTATTTTGGCCTTATTTTTTAAGTATATTATTAAGTTTTATATTTTCTGTCACGCTGTTGTTTTACCTCAATAAAGTAAAGTAAAATAAAATAAGAGTTCCTCTCCATCCAAAGGTTGCCTGGAAGAGATCGCTATTTAGCGATGAGGACGCCCATTGTACATTTTTATCTGGTTTTTCTTTTGTTTTTGCTTGTTTTAATTTTATTAATGGTGTGCAATAAATAATTTTCATTCATTCATTCATATGTATTTGGGAGAGTTCATAGATAAACATTGTAATATAACTTTTTAAACTATCATGGTTGACACTATAAACACAATTAACGGGATATTTACCATGATTACATATTATTTGAGTTTCCCGATATTTCGACGTGGTTGCACACGCCATGATCACGGAGGAACTGGTCATTGCGAGTTGTTTGATGTTTATTGGCAGACGAAACGATCTACCCTCCTTCTAAGTCTTCTAAGTTTTTTTTTTGGAATGACCAGTTCCTCCGTGATCATGGCGTGTGCAACCACGTCGAAATATCGGGAAACTCAAATAATATGTAATCATGGTAAATATCCCGTTAATTGTGTTGATAAACATTGTAGTTAATTAGATTATGTTTAAATCTGAATTGTTTTAATAAGTTTTTTTAAATCGAGATTTTGGCGCTTAATGACTGATTTCCTATACGAACATTACTGACATGAATTGTAATAGGTACTCATTGTTGGACATGTTGACCTGTACATGGGTTGAAAGATTATGGAGTGTATACATCTTATTGTCCGTGACTGTACATAAATATTTATTTCATCTGAAGCCATGCAAAGCCGGAGGCAGCAGCTAGTTTCAATTAATTCAAAAAACATTTTCGCAGTACTTTTTTGAATACATGAAAAATGTAAAAAGAATGTACAAAGTTTTGTACAACAAAACGGTACCTGAAATTCCCATTTGTTTGTGCAAATTGTAGGCAGGAAATATGCAGCAAAAGAATATACAGCACAGAAACGCTTTAGAATAGAAAATTTAGTATTTTCATGTTGTTTTAGTTTTCTAGCCTTTCTTGAGCCGTTTTGGCTTAGTCGTGCTAACTGCGACTTTCAATCAGATCAAATCCCGGCTTTGATTAGAGATCGCTATTTAGCGATAAGACCGCCGATTGTATGTCATTGCGTTTTTTGTTTAGTTTTCCATTTTTGTTTATTTTTATTATGTGGTGTGCAATAAAGTATTTTCTATCTATCTATCTATCTTTGATTAATGTAAAATATTTTTTGTTAGTTATAAATTTCCAATAACACGCGCATCGAGCACTATCGAAAGAAGACTATTAAAACCAGCAGCTCCACACGTAGGTATTTACCATATTATTATTTTTTTATATTCAATTGAGAGATTTTTTTTTGAGCTGGGCAATCTAATCCAATGTCTAGGCCAATGTTTGCATCGGATAAAAGGAAGGTAGCATTTTCATTGGTCCAAGAGCCTTACGTAGGGGGGAATAAAGAAAATGAAAGGCTATAAGGGAGCGAGGATTTTCCAGTGCACGAGAAAGCACGTGCAGCGAAGGAGAAAGGACAGTAAAAGCGGCAGTAGTCGTTTTTGACCTGAGACGTAATACTGTGCCCAGAACTCACTACGAACAACATCGCTGTAGTGAGGATCCAAACCTGGATTCTGGTGCTTGGAGAATAATTTGGATTTGTTTATGACACCTCCCTAAATAATAGATTTGAGAAATTTTCCATCGCGCTTTGGGGATATATATATTTATTTTTTCGTTTTGCGGTAAGTAGGTAGGTAATATTCAAAAGAATATTGCCAGTGTCTAGTAAAATCAAAGAAAATAAAATTTTATGCACCCTCAACAACTTCTGGGAAAAAGATGGAGTAATGAAGCATTGTTCGCAAGTTAAACATTTTTACTAGCTCGCATCAGCCATCTTGTTTGAAGGAGATTCAGAAATGATTTTTATCTTTATTTGTAAGTCTCTACATCAATATTATAAAGAGGAAATATTTGTTTGTTTGTTTTGAATAGGCTCCAACACTACTGGACTGATATGAAAAATTCTTTCACCATTAGTATCATGCATCCCTGAACATAGGCTATATTTTATCTCGGGAAAGTGAAGTTTTCCCGAGGGACCGCGGGTAACACCGCGACGGGCAGCATAAAACTCATTAAATAACTAAAACCAAATATGTAAAGCACGGCTTTTTTTATAAAGTGTGAGTGTGCCTGCCCCCTTACCTCGTTTATAATGGAGCACTTACGCCAGTCAGGTGACCGTTAACCAGGTTAAGTAAACTAGGCGACACCTATCCACGCAAGGTCGAAAGCACCCTAAAAGCTATGATGCCATCTTTTATGATGAGTACAGTAGAACTGAATCAGTAGATTCACTACTGTTCAGACTGGACAGTAAATTTGGGTTTTGGTGATGCTTTTGTATTTTGCGTTTCAGAAAATAAAATCAACTGACACTGAGTTTTTTAAAATATGTTAAAATTAAAAAAAATAAGTATCAAGAATAACAAGTCGTTTAAATAATACTCAAAGTCAAAGTCAAAGTCAAAAAGCATTTATTCAGTAGGACCGCTGGGATCACTTTGAATAAATATACTTGTAACTCAATCACTTGATTGATTGAAATAAATTACAATAAGTACTTACCTAATTTTCAGCTAGCTTCCAGCGATAAGGTCGCCCATAGTTGCACATTAATTAAGAACTGTGTTGTTACTTTTGTGTTTCTTTCTTTTGGTGTACAATAAAATTATATTCTATTCTAGTAAATATTCGCAGTGGGTAAAAGCCCGCTTGAGACGCAGAAGGTGGCGGGTTCGATCCCCGCCGCGGGATAAATGTTTGTATGATCTGCAAATATTTATCTCGGGTCTGGGTGGTATCTATGTATAATATGTATGTATTTACAAACAAAAAGTATATAAGTAGTATATCAGTTATCTGGTTCCCATTGTACAAGCTATGCTTAGTTTGGGGCTAGATGATGCTGTGTGAAATTGTCCAGCATTATTTATTTATTTATTTATTCTATTCTATTTTTTTTTCAAAGTATATACTTGAAAACTTTGTGTTTTAAAGAATGTTTTTTCGTCAAATTCAAATCACGCTTACTCATACAATCATTAAATGATGTACTACTAGTGATACTGTAATAATTTAATCTACTGTGCCCTTCATGACAATAAGCCACTCGCGTGACTAACTCATTAATACTACTGTTTGTTCATTTACCGTGCCCTAGGCATGGCCTTCACATTAGTTTAAAGGTATCTCTACATTAGTCGGAATTAGTCATATGTCGCCATTATATTAGGCTGAGTACACAACAGATGGGTATGGTTGAATCTAATGGGCCTTGAAACCGCAGCTGGGCCTTTACTAAATACGCAGTAGGTAGCTTCTCTTCATGGCTTCGTTTAAGGGAAGGTAAGTATAAAATTATACGGTCTGTAGTTATCTACACTAATAATATCATAGAGGAAAGATTTGTTTGTTTGAATTGAATAGGCTCTGAAACTACTGAACCGATTTGAATTTTTTTTTCCCATTATAATTCTGCGTTATCCCTGATGAACATAGGCTATATTTTATCCCGGGAAAGTGAAGTTTTCCCGAGGGAACGCGGGTAACACCGCGACAGACAGATAGTTCATTAATAAAATTATCATTCTTCTTTATTTTCACACTTAAGTAACAGTAAATAAAAAAAAAAAAACTTACTTTTAATAAATTTTTTTAGATTTACACCAAGTTACATAAACGTTTTATCAGATTTTATTTTATTTTAAAAGTTTTATAACTTCGGTAGGATTTGCGAGTAAAGGGTATTGAGAGAGCAAAATGTTAATTAATTAAATTAATTTAACGACTCCCCGAGATAACATGGAAGTTTTAATTAAAATATTTAAACAGGATTAAATTCAATACGTCTTTAAAATACTTAAAAATCGCAAAACTTTTAACTAAAAATTAAGAAAAACACAGGTCATTTTAGAATGATTACTAGATTTTTACAGGATATCTAGTAAATTTGGATTATTTGTCACATTTTTTAAGAAACAAAAACATTAAAAACGTTTTAGAACTTTACAAAAAACACGAGTCTGTTGAGCAATCGAAGTGTCAGAGGAGAATCATTAAAAGCTATCTATATCTATAGATTATGACCCCTCGCAGACTGCAGACTTTCTATCGCCCGATAGATAAGACGGAATACTTCGGCTCGTAATGAGTATGGAGAAGTATAGCCTGTCTCAACTATCGGCCGATAGAAAGTCTGCAGTATGCGAGGAGGCTAATTATTATTAATAGTGAAAAACTTTATTGACAGGAGCCGTATTCGCAATCCTTTTTTCGTTCGCTTGATGAATATTCGGTTGCTTCTGTAAGGTTTGATTTACTTTTATAAAGTAATGTCTAATTAAATCAGCAGAATTTATGAAAAAGTTTGCACTCGGTCACTCTGACGAAGGTGGAATGCGTAATTGACGAGTAGGCAAAAATTAAAAAGAAAAAAGGGCGGCAAAACAGAAGGCAGATGCTAGACACGGGTGGATAGATTGGGTTGCTGGATAATATTGTAAATTGATGATTATGTTTGTATTTATGAAATAAATAACTGTGTTTGGCCATTTCTGAGATATCCTATACTTCCCACCACGATTTCTGACTTCAAGGGCCAATTTTTCAAATGTTAAACACGGGCCTAACCTAGGACCGTGAACCGAACCGCAAAATAATAATAATAATATAATAATAATAATGCTGGACTTTTCACACAGCATCATCTAGCCCCAAAGTAAGCAGAGCTTGTGTTATGGGTACTATGATGACTGATATACTACTTATATACTTTTTGTTTGTAAATACATACATATTATACATAGAAACACCCAGACCCGAGACAAATATTTGTAGACCATACAAACATTGGTCCCGCCGCGGGGATCGAACCCGCAACCTCTTGCGTCGCAGGCGGGCCTTCGCCCACTGCGCTACAGAGGTCGTCAAAATGGCCCTTGAAGTCAGAAATCGTGGTGGGAAGCATCCGAATATTCATCAAACCGAATGTTCTTTGTAGATTGTATGTAGGTGAGTAGGTATAGGCACAGAGGTTCCTACATAACTGTCACCTACTTACCCCATACCTACTTTTGTTTTTTTTATGTACCTGTTCTCTGTTGATGTAATGTGCATGTGTCTGTGTGTTGTCAAATAAAGTTATATCTATAAATCAAACGAACGAAAAATGAGACGCGAATACGTCCCCAGGTTCGAAGTCCCAAGCTTATTAGCTTACTTATAAAATGTCAGAGCACGACAAAATCTTAATTTTTTACTTTACTTTATATTTTTAACTCAAGGGACCAATCTACTTCCTAGACGGTAAACTTGAGAAAGAAATAAAATTATAAGATAAATTCTTGTAACTTTATTAAGCCAATATTTTTCTTAATCCTAAAACTCGTTCTACTCAACTTGCCGTTAATTTTATCTATCAAAGCATAATATTTTTAATCAAAACCCTATTAAATTAACCAAATTGAACCAAAACACTAATTATAACTGGACAAAAGCGTTGCACTAATCTAGAGTGACAAAACTATAGCTATTGTACAAGGTGGTCCATAGTTACTCTCGCGAGCTTCCAAAATTATATTTTTATCGAGTTTAATTTTTATAAACCTTTTGTGTTGTCCTGTGAGGATACAAATGATGTCCCTACTGCTACAATCTAGTTGAGCAGTGAAGAAGCGCAAAAAAGCCCAAAATTTCAACTGGTCGCTGCCTTTTAGCGATTATGAGTAAAGTAATTGAATAATATGAAATCCTTCCTAGGATTCCATAATACTCTCACCTTTGAAAAAAGAGATATGCAAGATAGCAAAGTCTGGCTATCCTTGCCAATACAACGCCTCACAAAACTTTCCAGTAACCATTATAAAATAATTCTTAAGAATCATCTTAATTAAAATCGAAAGTATATTAGGTACCTACTTTATTAATTTATATTACGTTTTAAAACGTGGATCACGAATTTCTCTTGACCAAATGAAAATTCTTTAAAAAGATCGAAAAAAATGGGTGCAAATGACGAAATTTTTATGACGAGTAATTTCCGTGTGCCAACAAAAATATTTAGCTTTGGAAATCCTTTTCAAGTACGCTTTAAAGCTACTGTTGTAAGATACTGGGTAGCTCATTAATCAAGATGTCAAAAGGCCCTTTATTTAAAAACATCTAGCTTATTCAGAGCGTATTACAAATCCAACTACGAGTTGCAAAGTGTCTTTGTGTACCTTTGTTTCTTAAACGAAATCTGTGCTTTATTTCAGTCATCTTAACATTTTATTAAAAGCACACCTTTCAAAGACAGAGATGACAGAAATAAAATAAATATTAAAAAACACACTTCAAAGGTGAATTAAACTGATAAAGCGTTTTTATTTGTTTAAACTTTTCTTTTATTATAATATGCTAGTTATGTTGATACTTCTTAGTCACCCTGTACGCACAGCGATAATATACGCAAAGCGCGGGGCGTGCAAATTTCCTGTCGCTGTAATGGGTCTCTGGCTTAATTCATGACCTCGGTACCACGCGCGTGACATACCAAATATTGCTAGAAATGGTGCTACTTTGTCATTAACCAGACTTACATCCATCTCATCATCATCATCCGCAGCCCAACTTCACCTACGGAGTATACCCCTCTTTTTGCTCTCACCACATTTCCCGGTTCTGTGCTAACCATCCATTGTCGACCCGCAACGCTTCCAATATCGTCCTTCTATCAAACAGCAGAACGCCCAACACTTCTCCTTCCAGTTCTCGGCCACTCTGTCAGCCTCTTGCTCCACCTGTCATCACCTTTTTTATGATGAATGGGTCGGCTCTTGACCTCGAAACTTACACAGGCAAGAGTGAGGTTTACGATGGAGCGAGCCTACCCAGAAGGTACCTATTAACTCTCTTCTTAAAAACAACAGGGTGGTTGGAAGCTGATTCCAATTTTTTTGAAGTGCGCATAATGAAAGAACTTTGAAAGCGCTTTGTTCTGATAGATGTAATATCAACCAATACCACGTCTCGCCAGCGGCTCCGCCTTGGAATCCATTTTCCAATGTCTTGGACTTTGGTCCCAACAGTTACCTACATAGATACATCTCACAAACATAATATTACACCAGGAGAGAGCTTGTGGTCCAGTGGTAGCTTGTGGCCCCACCTTCCGATCATGAGCTCTGAATCTATGATTTTTGATTAATAGGATAGTAATTTTTTATTACTATTCTTAAGAACGTCAGGAAAAAGTCGCAACTTATTAGCTAGATATATTAAACTAACACTTAAAGAACAATGAAACATCTAGAACGGATTTCCCCGTCTAATGAAATGAGACATGGGTCGCCGGCTGGGACTTAAATTACATTTCCCTAATTCATGCTTTCTCGACCTACTTTCTTACTAGACAAAGAAATGAACTAGGTTTGTCTATAAATATGTAAGATCTTCTTCCAACCACCCTGATTAGTGAAAAAAACCCGTTGTTCAAAATCAATGATCCCTTGCTTAAACCCGTTCCTCACAAACTCCCTTGCTTATGTTCGTATTTCAGACTTTACATAAACTCTTGTGGTTAACCAAAACTTACATAGCATTAAGTCAAAACGTCACCAGCTTTTAAGTCTGAAGAGTTGGCAAATGAATGCTTCATGAAGACTCCTATCTAATTACAGAGAGATCTAAAGTTTCCAAGGTGTTGCCGCAGACTTTGCTTTTAATTTAACTGTCTACTTAAGCTGGAGAAGTAGCTTTTACTCGTGGCTTCACTTGCTATTGACTGGCGGCATCGGTGGCGTGGAGACGACGACCTCTTTAGTATATTGGGCATACGAAGGCCTGCCCGCTATACTAAAGAGTCACTTCACTTCGGGACCACAGCTTGTGTTATGGCTATCACATGGCTTAGTCAGACAAACATTTGTCCCGTGGCGAGAATCGAAACCGCAATCGTCTGCGTCCCAAGCGGGCTTTCACCCACTGCGCTAGAGGTCGTCGGTAACGATGATAAAACTGCACGTAAAGTTATATTCAAAGTATTTATAATTAATATTTTATTGATGAAGATTAGCTCAATTCAATCGCTCTTCGCATTTTAATTAATCCTCTCCCATTCGTTAAAACTCTTCAGTAAATTATACATCGTACCTACTTCGTGTTTTAAAGCTTCGGATTAACGGATTTGGATATTATTTCTACCATCTGCAAGTCCGAACCCTGTTCGAAGAAAAACGTAACTGTGCTGACTAAAAATCCTTTCAAAGTCAATGTCAAAACGCATTTATTCAGTAGGACTGCTGGGATCACTTTGAATAGTCTTAAAACTAATTTTACTCCTGTTCTCGCGTGACCAATACCGTGAAGAATCAAGGCAACAAACACGGTTTGGGGCCTATATTATTTTAGGTGATCCATCTTAAAACTGAAAAGTCAAGCTCCAGTGGGGAGCCAGTCAAACAAAATTGAGGCTTGTCAAAGTAAGTTTAGATGCTCATAAATTTTAAAGAACTAACTTTCATCAAAAGTTCAGACTCGAGGTATGTCAACGGGCTATGGAACGTACGCAGCATACTTGGTGTTCGCTTAATAGACCGAATACGGAACTCAGAGCTGAGTTCCCAGACAAAAGTTTATGACGTCAGCAAAAAATCCGCCCAGCTCAAGTGGGATTGGGCCGGCCATGTCTGTCGCATGTCGGACGACTTGTGGGCAAAGACCACAACTGAATGGGTGCCCAACGCAAGACGTCCACGCGGCAGACCACCACGGAGGTGGCGGGACGAGTTTGATGTGTATCTTCCAGATTGGCCATGGATAGGATAAACTGGAAAAAAGGGAAGGAGGCCTTTGCCCTGCAGTGGGACAATACAGGCTGAAATAAATAAATAACTTTCACCACACTAGGATCGATATTACTTGTGATAAGAGAAAGAGTGAGCCTAAGATTACACTAGCTGCGCACCCACGGTGTGATCCGCGGTCCCTCGGGATTTCTTTTCACTTCTTCGGGATAAAAAGCCTATATCCTCCCCTGGGATACAATCTTTAGCCATGCCAATTTTCAAAAGGCGTGAAAAAGTAACAAACAGACAGACAGCTTACACAGAGTTACTTTCATTAGTATGGATATGCTAGTAGGCGCAGCTAATATGAATATTGTATGTTTGGCACTCAATCATCCCCAACAGCTTAACTTAGAATATTGATACGGTATACGTGATTTTCACGCACGTTTTCATTGTTCACAAGAAATGCAGATGGTACAACTTGATCAATAAATCAATCAAACTCAAACTTTTAAAGAATACTAAAATAGGGCTTCAGAGAAAGTCTTTTTCTTTCGTATCAAACCATGTTTCGCCAGTATGAGGCCACCCCAACTGCTTTCTCTCTGGCGTTGAGCAGGTCCTCTTGGGTGCAGGTTGTAGGGCACAGAGAACATGAGAGTAGATGTTCCATATCCTGAACGGGACCCCCACAATCGCTCTGGATACCTAAGTGCAAGGTCCCGGAATCCCCATCTGGCTAGATTTTCTCTGCAGCGTCCAACTTTGGTCCGGAGTTGGTTAAGAGTTTTCCAAGTTGGCCACTGCAGTTCACGGCCAGGAGGCAAATTTTCGGCTGGGGTTATGAAATCTGGGGAGGCAGAGAAAGTAAAGCCAGTATATTCTTCGAATAGGGCTAAGCTTTATGCGGATTCCGTCTACTTATGAGTTTATGATAGTCCTTCCATGAAATTGTTATTACATTATGCAATTATAATTTTGGCTTTGGCGTTTTGTCTTTGATTCTCATATAACATTTTAACCAGGTGAGTCCTCAATCACTTGGACCCATTTCAAAGACCCGTTGAATTTGAAATTTTGAAATAACGAATTTGCTCCTCGTTTTTGCCTGTACTATTCAACTGATAGGCCTCCCTTAGAGTTTCCAGGTTTTCTAATAGTCGCAATCTTGTAGACTATATAAAAAAGTTAATCGCTATTTTAATAAATTGCTGAAATAAATGATTTTATTTATTATTTAATCTCGCTAAAATTCAAACTGATTTGAATGATTTTTTTTTTTTCTTTTTAACAATCAAAATCAGAAAAAAACCACTGTTCAGTGTTTTTTTCATATTCCTGATGGATAGCAAATTTTACCGCGAGGTGTAGCTAGTAAAATTATAGACGTATATTCAATATCTCGTATTCCAACAAGTTCGACATTATTTGCCTTTTGCCATTCGAATCCCCTTGAAACATACTACTGTAAGAGCATTGCCAGATTTCAATCTACATGGTAAAGAGAAGAAAAAATATGGTTGGTATCGACCCTATCGTCGTGGTGATGTAGAGTTGGAGTTACCAATATAAATGTATTCGATAGTGAAAGTCTAAAACTGAAAGAACAAAGACAAAAAAAAATTGGGTAAGCTAAACTTAGAAGATAATAAGTTACTGATATATTTCAAGAATAGCGAATGCCCTAACATTGCCACAGAACAAAGTTATGGATTCATTTCCACATGAGTTCAATTTTATGATGCATTTAAAAATCTACTGTATCACTTTTTAAACTATCATGGTCATCTAACGGGATATGATTTTGGAGTTTCAATGTTTTTGGAGTTTCCCGATATTTTGACGCAGTTGTAGGTACACGCCATGATGACGGAAGAACTACAGTATAATTTTATCTGTGCCTAAATATTTCAACACTATCCACACAACTATATCTTCTAAGAAAAATTTTGTAATTCAAGCTTTTGAGTATGTAAAATACTCAAAAGCTTGAATTACAAAATTTTTTTTCTCTCTTTACTCTGTACCTACATATATTTACATGCAGTAATATTTATTTTTTGGCGAGACACTGCGGCGCCGACCTGACCTAGTCAGACACAGCTTCCAGAGTAATGTCTTAACGAGATCGATAACTTGTATTGTTGGCAAATAACATTCAGTTGACACAGATAGCAATCAATTTTGAGCAATGAACTATGAATTTATACATCATCAGAAGAAAGCTCGTGGTGTAGCTTGAGTAGTCCTTTTAAGTATTTATAATCGCCTAAAAAGATTTTCATAATAGTAGTTTTCATTCCAAACATCGTGAGGAAGCCCGCAGCTTAGTCAGCTCCACACGTATTGACGACGTTTTTCCTGTGGACAAGGCCGATTAAGCTGAGAGGATGGTTTAGGTGCTGGGCAAGCCTATTCCATCTCAAATAATGTCCCAGGCACTACAGCGTCCCGTTGAGTGTAGGCATAGGTTGCCTCCTGACGCTGTATAAATCATCTAATATGTAAAGGCTTACTTTTTTTTTATTGCAAAAAAAAAAATTCAAAATACCAATAAGATTTCTTCCGGAAAATTCTATAACTGAAATTGAATAATAGTTTCTTCGGAATTTAATCAAAAATTATGCAGACAGACTTCAACCGGCAAGTTTTTGTGGAGCTTATAACTTTGAGACCTTTAAGTGACGTAGCTTGGCACGTCTCAAAAAGTTATGAAACATTAAAGGAACTTTAGTTAAAATATTGGACCTAAATATTAAATATTGTTCATACCTACCTTGTTTCAGATCCTTCAAAAATGTCACAGGATAGTCAGAAGTCACTTTATCTGACACACTCACATTTTGCAGAAGCATAAAAACTATTAATTTTTTAATGTTTGAAGTGTTAAACCACACTTAGGTATTTTTATTCCAAAATGAATGAATGAATGAACACTTTATTGTACACCAAAACAACAACGAAAACAATACATTAGAGACATTTACAAGTTCATTAGTACAATGGGCGGCCTTATCGCTGAAAGCGATTTCTTCCAGGCAACCTTTAAAATGATAAGACTTTTCATTTTCATTTCTCAATGAAAATGTGGTTTAACACTTCAAAATTACAAAATTATAGATTTAGCTAAAGCGACATCTCTTCGTCATTTGATTCTGAATGTAACTTCGGACAATGAACATGAGTTCACTAGTGAAACGTGTAGATGGCGCTTACCGGTGCTTAACCGATAAATATGAGCTTATCAAAAATTTGGATTGTGACGACTAAGGATTCCGTGTCCGAGCGGTAAGCCACTCCGGCTCCAGCTCCGGCAGTTCGAATGCCGTGGGAATCCAACATTTTGATGGCTTTTCATTTTCATTTCTCAAAGCATTAAAATTTACCTTCTAAATACATAGAAACTTATGAAATTAACCTCAATTATTATCTCTGAAAAAATATTGTAGCAGATTCGACATTCGACAGTCGTGAATATAAAGCCTATGTCCATGACATTAGATGTGTTTTGGTTGAGCTATCAGCGTGCGCTCCACTGAGCCGTGAGCTAAATATCTGCACTAATGCTTCGCTGTCGGTGCCACTGCAATGCTGACGTTTGATACACAATGTCACAAACTTATCTGAACCGGTGAGGGGGGCGCTGTTATTGAATTAGGTGAGATTTGGTGATGGCACAAAATTATACTCGTATTTTAGATTAAAATTCGCTAGTTCCTCTTTTGGCCACCGAGTCAGATAAGTTTGCGGCACTCTAATAAGTTGGCCGTAGTGACGCCTGGAACTAAATCGGAGTTGCATACATGTAGACGACCTCTGCGGTGCTGTGGGCAAAAGGAAGCCTGTGTACCTGTAGCGCAGAAGGTTGCGGGTTCGATTCCCGTCTGGGATACATTTTGCAACTATCCTTAACGTAGGTACAAGTTAAACATCGATCGAATACATCTTTTTTGTTTTTTGAAGATTAAGTCTTTCTTAGTGGAGTTGGCCCAAAATATAATACCAAACCTTAGACTAGACTACTGTTCCACAGTAAGCTGTAAGTAGAGTTACCGTATTATCAATGTGTATATCAGTCATGTGGTTCCCATAACACTACAATGTACGGAGTAAGTAGAAGCATTCACAACATGATGGTATGACGAATTACGATGAAAAATACGGGCAAATGTAGGTACTCGACTTCATCTTTGCACAAAACTGGGTTTATCAATATTTGTAATGATAAATTTTGTCGGTAAATAAATCGCTAAATAAATCCTCTGAAATGTAGGAAGCTAGCTCACAGCTCTCAAACACAAAACAAAAAAATATAATTAAAAAAACATATCAATCAGATTCGCCGTTCAGTTTTTGCAGTGCCCCCAGCAAAAAGGCTATTCATCCCTGCCTCTACAATCAGAGATCGAGAACCTTTACGCATATCTTTTACCGCCAGCAGATTTTTCGAACCACAGATTTGTCCCGATAAACGAATATTTATGTAAATGCACCGTTTTCCCAGACCGCATAAAATTCTGCGCTATTCCAAGCGATCTATGCCATTTCTCATTGAAATTTTCGTTCATGTTTGGTACGTACCACCTAAGTACAGTCGCGTTGTTCGTGTGCATAGATTCGCTGAACACAAAACAAAAAAACAGTGGTACTCCGAAAGTGCTGACAGAAGTGAAAACTTGAATTGCGTGTGTATTTTTTGAATCGTCAAGAAATATTTTTGAATTGTCATCGGGCGCGCGGTAGAAAACGCCGTGGTAAAGGCTCTTTACCGTGTTTAGTTATGGAGTTCAAAACTAGATGGCGCTGATGGTGGTGTCGGTAACACTGTCAGTCTGAGTTCAATAGATATTTCCCATCTCAAAAATGCCCAACGCGTATAAAGAGGTTTTCACGTTATTTTAGTAAAGTTGCAAGTTTGCAAGGAAATCATTTTATAATTTTTAATGTACTTTGGATTCATGTCAATTTTGAGATCAAGTTACTTAATTGATATATTTTTGCTACCTAGGTACTTATTTTTAATTTATAACAACAAAAGAAGTTATTTACTATTCTGAAAGAATATTAACAAGGACATCCACCGGCAGATGTTTGATTTAAAAAGAAATTAAGAAGAAAGTTTACAGAGCAAAAAATCCATACTAATTACAATGACAAATTATTGCTTTCCTTTAGAATACCTAACGCTTTAAGATTTTATTTTATAACTGGTTTTGGGTTTAACTTTTTAACGAGTTACATTCAAAAAATATGAACACTGAATAGTAAATAAAGTACGAGTGAGCGAGGCAGCTATACAACGCTGTCTTCGTCTTTTAGGCATCATTAAAAAATGGGTTCTGCGCAGCTACTTCAGAGAGCTAAAGATGGGTTGTGCGTACTCTAGGTAGGTAGGTACTTTCAATAATAAATATTTAAGAATTATATTTAAGAATAATTTTGGGCCGGGCGAAGTCATGGTTTGTCAGTTAGTGAGATAAAATTAGAAGGTGGCGACTCCATTGAGATTTTATTGACAATTCCAAATGCTTGCATGTTGAACAAATGCAGGCGACTTTAATCCTATATTGCAAATGTACGTGACTGTACTTGTCTGTGAGAAATGCGAGGGGTGAGTTTGAAACCAAAAACAAAACACGAGTTTTAAGCTAAGCACAAAATAGAATGTTAGGTTTGTCCAGACTTAGGTACGAAGGCTGTGGGTTTGAATTCCGGTCAAAACTGTAACATTTGGTTTTGAATAGTTTTAGCTGTATTCTGTGGTTTGAACTCGCATTCAACATGAGGCAAATCACATCACTACAGGGAAGATTCAGTAGATACAAATATATAAATAAATAAATAATACTGGACATTTCAGTCAGCATTATCTAGCCCCGAACTAAGCATAGCTTTTATATGGGCAGAGGCGTCTTTACCTATGGTGCAGGGTGTGCGGCGCACACGGGCGCCGGGTCTAAGGGGGCGCCGAGCGCTCTGCGCCCTCTAATGCGACACCTCAAAAGATGCGTCGATGCCGGCGCTCTCAAAGACCCTGCGCTCGTGTGCGCCGCACACCCGCCGCCGCACCCCGTCGACGCCGGGCGCGCGGTAGCAAAGCAAGGCTACGCCTTTTCCTACCTACCTACCGTTCGTTTGAGATTTTTTAATCTCAAACGAAATTGACATACAAGATATGCGTGGTCAAGGTTATGATAATGGTGCAATCATGAAAGGGAAAAATATAGGTCTACAAAAACGAAATTTAGATTTAAACTCGCGCGCATTTTATATACCTTGTGCGGCACACAGCCTAAATTTGGTAGTGAATGACGCTGCTAAAAGTTCATTACAAATTGTCAATTTCTTTTCAATTGTGCAGGAAATTTATGTTTTTTTTTCTGCGTCAACAGCACGTTGGCAAATACTTGCTAAAGAAATGCCAACTTTAAGTCTAAAACCACTCTCAAATACTCGATGGGAGAGCAGGGTTGAAGCACTAAAAGCGCTACGTTTTGAACTGGGAAAAGTGTATGATGCCTTGTTTACTATATATTCCGATAGGAGCAAAGATGCAGAGTCAAGAAATATGGCAAATTCATTATTGGCAAAAATTAAGTCGTTTAAATTCATCTGCTCTCTGCTTATTTGGTTTGAAATTTTAAGTAAGATATCTACAGTTAGCAAGGCCCTTCAAAAGTCAGACGTTGTATTGTCAGAAGTGATGAAAATGATTGATAATGCAAAAATAAGTTTGTCTGAATTCCGTAATGAATCCGCTTTTGAGGAG
This sequence comes from Epirrhoe alternata, assembly GCA_963565295.1. Lineage (NCBI taxonomy): Eukaryota > Metazoa > Arthropoda > Insecta > Lepidoptera > Geometridae > Epirrhoe > Epirrhoe alternata. Next base: position 1,259,596 of record OY751384.1, read on the forward strand.
CTCCTTAACCGGGCGAAAACTGTAGCGGAAGAAGTCGAGGCAATAGTAGAATTTCCCACACCTGCACGCCCTCGCGCTCGTAAAAGCGGAGGATGACCCGATAACAGACGCGAAAATACATTCTAAAGTAAATTTTTACTACTATTTATTAGACACCGCAATTACTGAGTTCGACGAACGGTTCGAACTTTTGAATGAAAATAATGTAATTTTTTCATTTCTTCAAAAATTGAAACACTGAAAAGATTTGGACTCTGATACAAAAAAAAACCCATTGCTCTAATTTAGAAAATAAACTTTGCCATGCTGGCTCTTCAGATGTGGAACAGTTCGAGCTCTATAATGAAATCAAATTATTACCGATGTTTATTGATGATTCCACTACGCCGTTGGATATTTTAAATTACTTATTTACGAATAAATTAATTTCAGTGTTCCCAAATCTGTCCACAGCACTGAGGATATACCTGACACTGCCAGTCACGGTCGCACATAGCGAAAGGTCCTTTTCTAAACTAAAAATAATTAAAAACTACCTTAGATCAACATTGTCGCAAAGTAGATTGACAAATTTATCATTAATAAGTATTGAACATGAAATCAAAATTGAAGTTAGCGACATTGTTAAAGATTTCGCTAATGCAAAAGCTCGCAAAGTAACTTTTTTGTAAATACATTTGTCTGTATATAGTTATATATATTTGTGTGTACGGGCGTCCTGTTTGTTATGTAACTACTTATAATAGTTTTTCAATTAAATATTTTTGAAAGAACTAGTAGGTTGTGATTTTTTTATTATTATAACCCCTTCCTTCCTAAAAACACTTTTTGCTTCCCGACATCATTTAAAATTGCACTATTTGCATCCGAATTTCCGTTTGAAAATATAACTGTTATAATAAATAATTATTAAAATAATAATTAAAATATACTGTATTCCATTTTGACCCCGCTCCTACTAGATTTGACCCCGCTCCTACTAGACTAGAGGGCGCCAGAGTACTGGTTGCACTCGGGCGCCACAAGGGCTAGAGACGCCTCTGTATATGGGAACCAGCTAACTGATATACCTACTACTTAAATACTTTTTGTTTGTAAATAAATACATATTATACATAGAAACACCAGACCCTAGATAAATATTTGCAGATCACACAAACAATTACCCCGCGGCGGGAATCGAACCCGCAATCTTCAGCGTCACAAGCGGGTTTTCACCCACTGCGCCACAGAAGTCGTCAAGCAATTTACCACTGGGAAAAAATATTGTTTAAAAAAGTTCTAAGTTATATTTAACTTCATTTATCAGTTAATACTGTCCCTCTGAACAGAAGCCTTCTCTCTAATACATTATATGAAAACTGTTACTCGCGGACTTCCGCGATATAGCACAGGCTTGGCCCAGTGGCGTAGCTATCGGAGGGCTAGGCGGTGCTGCACCGGGGCCCCCAAGCTCAAGGGGCCCTCGGACTCTGAGTTTTATGAAAAAAATTGAAAAAAGAAATATTTAAATCTATAGTTTTCTAAGAACAAAATCTTCTAACTACAAAAGAAAAGTAGCTGCCCTCAATGTTGTAAAATTTTGCCACACTCTGCATATTTATATTTTGACTTGATAAAATGTAAACCGTTCAGTTAGGGCCCCTTTTTTGCACCAGGGCCCTTGGCTACCTAGCTACGCCACTGGCTTGGCCTATGGTATTTTTCACGTAGGAACGTATCCCTGACACATAGAACTTTTACGTTTAACGCTGTACAACAATGAAAATTTTTGTAATAAATGAATTCTAGTGATAATACTAAAAGATACAACTAAAATTTCCTTTTTCATAATTTGAGAAATTAACATAAAAAAGCCTGCCTTGTCGAATATTTTTATGTCAGTTTTTGCTAATTTTTTTATGTGTGCTTTCTTTTTTCAATAAATGTATTTGTATTTTGTATTTTTTGTCATGGAACCGTTCCTATGTGAAAAGGACTATAGTGCGTTGTCCAGTCCATTGTTTATTATTTCCCCAATATTACCTAATACCTGTGTAACATGACCTACAATTCATTCTGGGTGCTATCCAGTTTAAGTTCCTTTATTTATTTATTACTGGCTAACCCGCGGCAAACGTTGTTTTGCCATATTAAAAGTATTAATATCGCTATTAAAAAATAAGGGTGGTAGAAGAGTCTTTTTTTTTATTTCTAAAACAAAACAGACCAAAGAGCATTTCAGAGCTAGGAAGGAACAGACCAAAGTGATCAAACCTCATTTCACAGCTAGAAACATTTTGTATTGGAAAACTAAATTGTCGTTTTTATTATTTTCTCTTACTTATTAATATTTCAAGAGAGTTTTAAGCAGACTAACGAACAGCAATTCATTTTTATTTATATAGATAGATAGATATAGATTACATTGCAAAACGATTCAGTTTTTACAACAAGCCTAGTAAATATTATTAGTAACTTTTATTATAATACGTCATGGTACGTTATAGCGGAGCAGTTAAGACCTAAACTGGATCGCTCTATGAGCTCATAGGTCCATGGTTGTTTGTCTTCTGAATAATTAATTTTTAAGTTGCCTACATACCGAGAATAATGATAGTTCGCTTGAAACTTGGTGTATTAAGCTAAGCGTTTTCGGATAGCTCTTAATGGCCACGCTTAGGTATTCGAGTTCTTACACCTTAAAGTCCTGCACTAATGGTACTTTGTTGAGTTCCACAACTTGTTCAAGTCTGGTTGTTCTAATCTTAACTAGAATACATCACGGTACAGTTGCTCTATAAGGTCTTTCATTTTAAATTAATTTAACTCAGAAATTGGGTTCAACAAATGAATAAAAAAATATTTTATGTAATGATTTTTTTTTTAGTTTTGTTATGAAATGAAAATCCACAAACTCGATAAAGACTACCTCAATTGATTGTTGCTTCTTGTATAACTTAGTCCATTCGAGCGTGTCACGTGATGTAGCTGCGCTGCAATTGGTGGACCTTGAAAATCATTATGCAGCATGTCCTAAAAATCAATTTATGATATATTTTGAAGTTAAAACTTAAATCGGCTTAGAAATTAAATTGATACGGTAAAACGTCTATTTACAACCCAAAAATGAGGCCTTGTCAGTTTGTGTAGTTTAAAATGAAAGACCCTATATGTATATCACGAAGCGTTGATCTTTATTGTCTGTTTAGACTTTCTGAGCGTAAGGGTCGATTCACATCTGACCGAAGATCCGTCGCGTATTATCGGTCGCGGAACGCCAGAACTGACAAATGTATAGAAAAACACTCGACCGTTCACACTTGACGGACTAACGTATCATCGGTTGAGTGTGAACGGTCGAGTGTTTTTCTATACATTTGTCAGTTCTGGCGTTCCGCGACCGATAATACGCGACGGATCTTCGGTCAGATGTGAATCGACCCTAAGCGTCGTCCATAGAGAGTTCCCGAGGTTACGCACACAGAAGCAACGCACATGTGCATTTACACACACAATGAGACCAACGCCTTCGTGAGATTGGAAAACTGTACCAACTTACAAGAAAAAGCGCAATACTTGCCATACTAAAACGCCATTTACACGATACCATTCTTGCATACTATTCTCGCCTCCTCTCAAACTCAACGGAGCAAGAGCTAACATCCTGTGGCAAGAAGCAAGAATCATGGTAGCCGGAATAGGCTATTTTACACCATGTAAGTAAACACATAAAATAGACTATTGTATCATGTAAATCAAGCGGCAGTATAACCGCAACTTGTTGCGCAGAGCCGTGGACTTACAACTTCGTCTCGTACAAATCCTGTTTGAAACCAGTGTCGGAAAATAGCCACGTAAATACTGTTACGTGCTGGGGTTCGTCGATTCTGAAGATAGACACTAGGTATAACTTTCAAAACTTTATTACACACTAATTTACTCAAAACACACTTTAAAGTTATGAACAGTCGCACTGAATATCACTGGTCACTATTCACTTTGCTATATCACAAGTTGACTCGCTCGTAATTCACAAAGAACTGTCCGTGGCGCGCAAACCGTCCGTTTATATACCCAACCGGAACGACTAGAAAGAGCTGAGAGAACTTTCTACAAATAAACAGGAAGCTTCTATAAATAAACAACAACACGTGACAAGCGACCTTGAACCTTATACACTTGTAATAAGGTCGCTTGTCAGTAGCGCCAAACAAATATGAACCTTAAGTCTAGGTATTACGGTCCAATTATTAGGGGAAAGGTGTACAAGATGATCCCCTTAAGGGAGAATTCTCCGCATTTGAAGAGTGATCAAGTTAATTCAAAAGTTTAAGCTTACGTAGTTAGCAAATTTATCTAGCTAACTTTCCTCATACTCAAAATATTTAATTTGATTTGTTTTGATACCTAGATTTCACTTTTTCTAAAACCCTACCAAAGGATCATCTTGTACACCCCGGTGTCCAAGATGATCCCTGGGGTATGGACAAGATGATCCGGGGATCATCTCGCCCCCTTTTCAAGGAAAATTATAGGTTTTGTTATAATTTTATTGAAAATAAACTCTGGAGGTGCTTAAAAGGTCTTAATTTAATCATTTAAGTATAAAAATAGCTTTAACAAGGCTATGAGATCACATCATCCAAATTAACAAAAATTAAAGGATAAGTTTCAAAGTTTACTAGGGTAAAGCACACTATTTTTTACCTTTTGATTAAACTTTGGTCTTCAACATCAGGCTCTTTAAAAATCACAGTTTTCTTAGACATTAGTCACATTATTAGTTATGAGATTAATTAAAAAGTTAAACAATTAAAAAACTCAATATACAGGTGAGTTTTTTTTCAGGGCCACTGAGGTTAACTCTGAAACCATGAGAGCTATCGAAAAGTCATGTTAGGACTTACGTGCTCGATTTTGATAAAATCATGAACTGCATAAAAAAAATTCTAAAAGATTTTTATTTACTATATTTTGGTTTTCATTAAAGTGGGATAAGGGCATCATCATCATTTTAATGATGATGATGATTTCGTTTTCATCAAAAATGTATCGCGGCAATTGTAGGCAAACTAAAAAGTAGGATTTTTAAGTGTTCCAACTACATGAGGCCTCAAAAATAGAATGAATGTGGGATGGATCGATCATTATACCTGCCGTATTGTATGGATCAGAGTGTTGGGCAACCAAAGTGACGGATGAAAGAAGAGTGCATGCGACAGAGATGAGAATGCTGAGATGGATGTGTGGAGTAACTAGAATGGACAAGATAAGGAATGAGTACATCAGGGGAAGTTTGAAAGTAGCGCCAGTGACTGACAAATTGAGAATTGGAAGGTTGGCGTGGTATGGGCATGTCTTAAGGAGGGATGAAAGTCATATAACACGACGAGTGATGAGTATGAAGGTGGATGGATATATCGGGAGGGGTAGGCCTAAGAAAAGATGGATGAACTGTGTGAATGCGGATATGTTAGTGAAAGGAGTGAGTTCTGAAATGACGAGTGAGAGATGGAAATGGAAGAAAGAAACATGTTGTGCCGACCCCACTTAGTGGGATAAGGGCAGGAAGAAGAAGAACTACATGAGGCCTATAGTTACTTTGAAGTAAATGATTTGAACGGTGTCTGTTACTGATCATATTCCTGTAGTTAAAACTCAAAAGAGAAAAAAAAAATTATAACCTCAAAGGAGACGAGCCGAGTCAGAGATGAATTTATGATAGCTACTGCGGTTTTACTGACTGGGGATGATACGAGAACATAGTTCGAATGAGAGTATGTACGCGATTGTTGTCTATAGTACTTATTTGTACAGTTTTCATAAAATTTTGTTCGGTTTTGGTTGACTAGAATCCTCGATAACTTTGTGATAGTTAAATAAAAAAAAGTTCTGACCATGCCATTATCATTTTCTACATCTGCTGCAACTGTCCTTAAATTTGAACAGCTCATGACTCCATCATCAGATCAGCTCGCTGTTACCATATTATTGCATTGTCACCGAGGACTCATAAGTGTACCAAAATTCAGTTCAATCGGTCACCAGGAAGTGGGTCAAATTCAGCTTGCAAGATTTGACCCGGACAAACATACAAACATTGCTAGTTAATTAAAAGCTTTTAACATACCAACATACACTTATAAAATCAAATAAAATAAAATCTTGTATGTACTTTAGTAAGTACAAAAAAATATTAACCTCGACAATGGTATTTCATCCATACTTTAGCCTATTTATGAGCTTGCAATAGAAAATATAGGTAGGCCTATCTACTTACGCATAAAAATTAAAACCAAAAATCAGAACTCTCAATCTTGGTATTAGACAACCTACGTTTTTACCCTGTAGGGTACTAGTTGATCCGCCGGATCAACTAGTACACCCACCGACGGATCATCTCACCCCAAACACAACTTTTTAATCTTTGTTTTATAACTTAACCTATAACGCTTCTACCATTGTGGTACCATGCGAAAACCGTAATTGAGCATTAAACAAAGCTACAAACACAACAATGTTTCCAATTGATTGTATACAACAAAAGTACCATAGTCTCAAAGTCAACCTTACCTTAGATCAGAGGCACACAATTTTTATTTTTTCCTTTTCACGCGCACTCGCCACTCACACCGCCATTACGATTTGACTGATGCAAAGGGGGGTTGGGGGCTACAATCTACTAAAGAAAATAAATAGATAGCGTTCATAGTTTCGCCGAAACGGCCTGGGATCAACATACCCCGTGGGATCAACTTGTACACCTTTCCCCTAATTCTGTAATGTCTAAGTACAATACTACTAGCTTCCACCGGCAGCTCTGCTTACGTGACACTACCATTTTATGCAGCCTATTTGGTATTCCAGTTCTCAAATTAATGGTCAACCAAATCGCTGTGACCCGCTACTCAGAATTGGTCCAAACGGAAGATTAGTGCGGTTTGTTTTTACTCAACAATCCGCTTATTGCTGAGTTAGGCTCCATTTTGCAGCAACTTTTAATTAAGATTTTCTCGTGTCTGTTGTATTACTTATTGTTGCAAATAAAACATATTCTATTCTAATATTTGGTAATAGCATTTAATTGCTCTAAGGTATTATGTAACCGCACAGAAAGTTGCTAACTTCCGACCTAGGGATAAGTTCGTATGAGTCAGTGGCCAACTCTGGTAACGGAATTTTTAGGCCACCTTAACGCCTCCGTCATGGCTTAACGACTTAAATAGCCGGGACTGTTTAACGTGCTCTCCAAAGCACGGTAGCACTCAGATGAAAATCACCACCATCAACCACTTACGCAAGCACGACCACGAGCGCTTCAACAGATATCTAATATGAGTTGACCCCAATTTCCCGGTGTTTTTCTCCACCAATGATCGAAAGCCAATTAAATATGTGACCGTTCATTTAAAACGAAGACAGCGTTGTTCAACCGGTAATTTATCGCGCCACCTGCTTCTGTTAAACCTTCTAACTAATCGCCCGCGAAATTAATACGAAAACTTTGATTAATTCGGGTTATTTTGTTGAAATAAGCGGTGGCTTTTATTGGCCCTGCTGCTCTACTGGACCCGTTTTGGACAAGTGGGATATTCTAAACATTGAATCCGAAGGTTGATACTTTGATTTCCGGCCGTGCATCAATGGATTTTAAATACTTATCCACATACAGTGAGTTCGTATGAGGTATGAGCAACTCTGGTGATGGAGTTTTCAAGTCTCCATATGTCATTATGGAGACTTTAACGTGCTCCCCGAAGCACGGACGTGGTCAGTTGATAATGCGCATCCAGTATTCTATTACGTGACCGGTTGGAAGCCCATCGGTAGGTAAGGTACCTACTTTACCTATCAGAATATAACTGGTGTTAATGCAAATATTAATTTTTCGCGAAAAAAATCTATTGGAAGAAAAGAAAGGAGGTTATAGCCCAGCTCTATCAGACAATCTGATTAGATTGGTTTGGAAATATAGTGATGAACGCGATTTCAACTTCAACCTACCTTTGATTGAAAGTACTATCCCACTTCGTGAACACAACACTTGTACACCGAGCTTTATATATGTGGTTCATACGATATCGGAAAGTGCTTGCAATTCCCGTCACAGACGACAGCCTCCCCCTATTGAATGCAGTGTTGCCTTTGTGCAGAACGCCGGCTGCCGCAGATATATTCGCTTAACCAAATATATCGTATCCTCATCACACTATATTCAAATTTATTACTATAGAACACTAGCTTCCTATCGTAGCTTCGCTCAGTACCTACATTTTATAAAAAAAATTAACGCATTGAGAGTGAGGACCTTTTTTGTAGTCAAAAAGTTTTGTTCCTTTACTTTGAAGAAAAACACAACTGCGTTTTTGGATTACTGTAAAATTGTTTAGAAAATTATGCCCTATTGATATTTTGTCAAAAAAAACAAGTTGCACTCAATCGATGCTTCCTATAAGGAACATTATCATCACCCTGCCCTTTTCCCACATTATGTGGGGTCAGCACAGCATGCGTTCTTCTTCCATCCTCTATCAGCCGTCATCTCAACACTCACTCCTTTACTCATGCCATCCTTCACACAATCCATCCATCTTTTCTTTGGCTTACTTCTACTCGTAACTCCATCAAACTTCATACCAAGCACTCTCCTAGTTACATGACATTCTTCCCTTCTCTTATCATACCTACTGTAAGCTATAATGTCTCTCAGTTGCATCCATAGATCTCTCTGGTTGCATCCTGAAAATTTTAAAAAGAATTTTAAGTAGGTACTCAATAATCAAAGGCATGAAAATATGCTTTAACTGTAAGAGGAATAGTGGTGCAGTAACTACTTACATAGAACGCAGTTTTTCATTCCCTCTCAGCGGGTTGGAATATTTTTACTCTTTGTCGTCCGTAATTGAATTTCGTTCGGAATAAGTAGTTTCCTGTGGTAGAGAGATTCCTAGCTGCATGTTTGAATCCAGTTTGGTTCAATATCTTTTGCCAACTTAAGAAAACTAATATTAAATGTTTAAAGATCTGGATAATTCTTACCAGTTATTGTAAATCTGAAAGTTTCTTAATAGAACGATTCAGATGAAACTAGAAATTGATGTAGGTATGTACCAGCCAGCGTCACCTTTGGTAACCCTCATAGTACAAACCGCTTCAGGTTTGTACTGCAAGGGGGCTAGCAGTTGGTGACCGTATACCTATACTACTTGTTAAAAATACTTATTAGTAGACAAGCAAACACTTATACTTTTAACTAGTCTACTACGAGAGCAAAGCTGGACTAAAGCTAGTTATTATAAATCAAAGCATGGTAAAGTTCTAAGCCAAATCAAAATGGTAGGGAACTACTAATAGGACTCTACTTATAAGAATACGAGTCCATTATTATTTATCCCACAATCCCATCCCATCCCATCCCGTCCCACTATCCCATCCCATCCCATCCCTACCAATAATAATAAAGCTGAAAGTTTGTTTAGATGTTTGGATATTTGTATGTTTGTGTTTCAATCACGCCTAAACCAGTGAACCCATTTGGATGAAACTTGGAATAGGCGTAGATAGGCTATAGGCTATTCCAGGTCCAAAATGTTGGTACCACGCAAGTGAAGCCGCGCGCAGAAGCTAGTTTTAAATAAGACTAACTAGCCGCTGGTCTAGTTAGCTTTTCTTAATTAGTGTAAATCGCGTTTTGGCTAAAATATATAAATTCTTATGAAACTACATGATGAGGACATCTAAAAATACTAGATACATATTTTTAGATGTCCTCATCATTTAGTTTCATAAGAATTTATACTGTACTACGAGAGCAAAGCTGGACTAAAGCTTGTTATATAAATCAAAGCATGTTGAAGCTCTAAGCCAAATCAAAATGGTAGGACTCCACTTATTGTACTACGAGTACCTAGATAATATCTAAACAACATGCGTTGTAGCAAGTTTCCATCATTAGTTATAAGCGGATTACGGAGCTCCGGCAACTTTGCCTAGGTAATGTCTGTAAGCTTGTTATTTCGGGCGGTTTTCCGTGATTTATGTGAAAAACATGCTATTATGTTATTATTTGTTTACCCCGTCTTTACTAAAACGTTTACACGATACCATTGTTGCCTCATGCCACAGAATATTAGCTCTTGCACCGTTGACTTTGAAAAAGGAAGTACAAATTGTATGCAAGAATGGTATGGTGTGGAAGGCGTTTTAAAATAAGCTTGTACTAGGCCCGGCGCCCATTATCGGCATCGGTACGACTGAGGATTTTAGGTGCCAAATAGCAATATACTATAACATAATGGCAATAAAGTAGAAATTTCCGTGATATGTGGTCGTAATAACAAAAATACCGCTTCGGTATGCTTGAGGCTGCTGTATCGGCAGCCTTGAGAATGCTTCGGGATGCTTCGGCATCCTTCGGTACGCCGCCGGCGCCGAGGCAACACTCGGGGGATAGCTTGCCTATATCGTTGCCTCCAAAGGTTGTTCACCCAAAATCTTCTTGATTGATTAGATTTCTCTTCTTCTTCAGCAAGAGTTGCTATGAACACTAGATCCCAGTCCACCATATTAAATACAATTCAGACAACTAGCTTGTACCAACTCTAAGACTGTTATGATGAGAAATACGATATTGAGACGCTTCGGCAAGCTACAGGACGGTGCGGCATCCCTAAGAACGTTGCAGCATGCCAAAGCATAATTGCCGATAGTGTGCGCTTGCATGTAGGATGCCGAAGGATCCTTTTCCTTGCCGATGCCGATAATGGGCGCCGGGCCTAAGGCGTTAACTGCGGAAGCGAGCATACGAATTTTGCGCAGTTGCAAATCTTACGCGTTAGCATAAATAACTACCTCATTTGCAAATAATTAATTTGCACGCCGTGGTAAGTAGCTATATGATCTTCTTCTTCTTAGTCGATGCACTCCTGACAGAGTGGTCGTGGTCATCAGGTCTGGAGTTGTGTGGCTCGCTACACAATTCTGCGCCATTCGTCTCGGATCTTTCTGGTGCACTCATTTAAGGGTCTGTCCAGCGCTGCTTTCACTTGGTCCGTCCATCTCATTGGAGATCTACCTCGTGGCCTTGTACCCTCAATCTTTCCCTGAGCTACATGATAGAAACTAATAAAATTGGTACCTGAGTATTCAAATTGTAGTATCTATTTATTTAGTGGTATTTGGGCTTATTATCACACCTCTTACATATAGGTAAATAACTTCTTTTTAACTTCTCTCATAACAAAATTGAATGTTTACTCAAATAACATTAAAATAAAAACCTATGTTATACCTAACTATTATATTTCTTGGCTGAAGTTTTGCTTTTAGTTGTTCAAAAATGTATGAGAAAACGGGCCCATGTAAATGATAGCAAGCACACAACGCCTACATGGGATCAATAATAATGCCACACAAGTGCCAATTCACGCAAATCCACTATGCGCTATGAATACATTACTATACAAAGCTAACACACGATTGCTTGCTTGTGGCAGAATTTGTCACACGAGGAAATTGTAACAAAATATAACGCTTCTGATTTAAAGAGTACAAAGACGGTTTGCATTCGCCACATGTCTGTCATAGAGGTGTGAATTGACCGGCTTTTTTGTCCGGCTTATCATCCTACAATGGCTTACCTAATGAATGAATGAACACTTTATTGTACACCAAGAAATTAACAACAACAAAACATTTTTTTTATGGAAGAGGGGGCACACGAGGATGTGGCACATCTGACGGTAAGTGATTGCCATCGCCCACAGACAACTGCATCAAGAGGCACTGCAGATACGTTGCCGGCCTTTGAGGTAGAGATTGGCTCTTTTCTTGAAGGCGCCTAAGTCGTATCGGTCTGGAAACACCTCTGGCGACAGCTGATTCCACAAGTGCGAGGTAGGAATTGGCGTGAAAATCGCAGAGTTGTGGACTGCCAACCATCTACATTAAAACAATTACAAGGTGTTAGTACAATGGGCAGCCTTATCGCTGAAAGCGATTTCTTCCAGGCAACCTTTGTTGGTATTGTCGTTTGCATGATGATATAATGAAAATCTTAACGCATCCCACTTAGTAGAAGTGTGTGAGTTTTATTTAAGATCTTTTTGTTCAAATCATGACTTAAATTATTGGTGGTAAGATAATTTAAACATGGATTGGGTATAAAATAATTGTCTGAAATAGTACCCATGAGTTAGTTATTTAGACAGTGGTTACCATGCGAGCGAAGCCGTGGGCGGAAGCTAGTTGGCCCGTATAGGATATTCAGAACATAGTTAACGAAGCTAAACATAAGCGCGTTGTACTTAAAAGCCGGAAAATTATGAACAAAATTTTACGGCTTTTATAGTTAATAAAATGCATCCCTATAACAAGGGCATCCTTTACCCTTTTTGTTCTCGGCAACACAGTTTCCACCTCTGGCTGTGGGTTTTCGTAATTGGACCAGTAAATAAAACATTTAGCTTTACCATAAACTGTGCTTACAACCATTGTAATAAAGTCTAAATTAGTATGAAAGCTTTGGAAATTAACAACATTGTTCTCTTACAGCGTCAAAAATATAACCCACTTTCATGGAGGATGTAGGACCTACTGGATTATGTACCTACTTACTTAAAATGTATCAAAAATTATATAATTAGGTAGGAAGGTACTTGCAGGCGCGGTCCGAGGGGGAGGTCACAGGGGACATGACCCCCCCCAAAATCGTACACGTCCTATAGTAAAATCTTGTGTATTGTGCATTAAAGTCTAAAATTAGTGTAGTGACCCCCCCCCCCCATTTCAGTAGTGAATAGTGACTCCCCCCAAAATTTCAGGCTGCGACCGCGCCTGGGTACTTGTAATAGGTACAACGTATAGATAAATATGCAACTACCTATTACTGGTATGTAGGTACCTACACTAAATTTGACCATACCTACCATCACACAACCACTGGTAACCTGGGGCCCTTTTGTGTCAAAGTCAAAGTCAAAAATCATTTATTCAGTAGGACCGCAGGGATCACTCAGAATAGTCTTAAAACTAATTCTACTCCTGTTCTGTGTAACTCAACTAGTAATGGACATCGGCTTCATTTTGACATTTTAAACCTAGCCTGGACTTCAATCGTCATTTTCGTATTGTGTGATTGGTTGAGCTCTATTGGGATGACAACTGAGAATGGATTTCTAGTTAGACAATAAGCCTCCTCGCAGACTGCAGACTTTCTATCGGCCGATAGTTGAGACAGGCTATATACTTCTCCCCTCCCGTGGATTCCGATCTTGTCGCGATGGGGGGGCTCATTAGCCGTGGTTTGAACGCCCACGGTGAAGCTAACAGGAATCCCAAGCGGGGACGCTCCGAGTGGGCTTGCGGTTGGGCCCACTCTGGATGCGTCTGAGGCGGGTGCGGAGGACGGAGTAATTTCTGTCCCCCGCAGTCAGGAGGGGTCGCGGGAGAAGAGGCGTGTCGGTGTTTCGTTGCCGTTCGCCCTATCTTCCGCGACCAAACGGTGGCGCACCGTTGTTGCGTTGGCGGTGGGGCCGCAGTGGAAGAGGAGTGTCGGTGTTACGTTGCCGCTCTCCCTGTCCTCTGCGGCCGTTTGGAGGCTTCTCCACGCGCAGCTCTTTAATTAGAGCGCGCAGTGGACGAAGGTAGCGGAGAGCTCTAGTGGTGAGTAGCGGACGCTAGGTGCGGGGGCACCTTCGTCCGCCTTGCACTGCTCACCACGACGCGGGGCCCGCCGTAAGGGCGGGGATCGCCGGAGGGGGACTGGATGTAGAGGCTCTGCCGGTTGCCCGGGCCCCCTCCATTCCAGGCGACGCCGGAAAGGCGCTGGGATGTTTAGTGGGTATACCGGGAGTCCCCGGGAGTCCCACATACCCCTCTCGCCCCCCGGCGGAGGGGATGCGTAACGCATCTTACCCAGCGACAAAAAAAAAAAAAAAAAAAAAAAAGGCTATACTTCTCCATACTCAGAGCTGAAGTATATTCCGTCTCAACTATCGGCCGATGGAAAGTCTGCAGTCTGCGAGGGGTCTTAAGCGGCTGTTACACAAGGAGAGTTTCTCACATGCGAGCGGCCAGAAACTCGAAAGGCGAGGTTCGCCATTCGAGTCTCGCCTGCGGTTGTTTGGACACTCGTATTATTCAAGGGATTCTCGAATGCGAGTATGACAGGCGAGAGGCGAGGCTTGAAAGCATTTTTTTACACTAGGCGACCATATTATTGCCTAGAAGAAATCGCCGCTCGCATACGAGAAACTCTCCTTGTGTAGGTAACAGCCGCTTAGGGCTGCAACCATTTCAATATTAAAACACTCGAAGTTCTAAGTACTTAGGTACCTACTTCTAACATTAAAGCAACATTTTTCAATGAAAACCTTCATTTTCTCCGCTTACGCTTGAATAAATCGCTAACGTAACTACATCAATCATGTGTAGCATAGGTGCAATACATACGAATCTACTGGCATTGGAAAAAAACCCCTATTGCGATGATTTAGAGCTCATTTTTGTTTTGCTAGTATTTTGTTAATGTACATTTGATAAACAAGCAGATCGGGACGCATTCAATTGCATGAGTTCTGATAAAATCTACTTTATGTTGTCAATTTATCTATACTAATATTAGAAAGAGGAAAGATTTGTTTGTATGTATGTTTGTTTGAATTGTATAGGCACCGAAACTTCTGGACCGATTTTAAAAATTCTTTCACCATTAGAATCCTACATTATACCTGATAAACATAGGCTATATTTTATCCCGGGAAAGTGAAGTTTTCCCGAGAGTCGGTAATAAGTAGGAACTACGAGTTACCTATTATAATTATTCATCATCATCATTTCAGCCTGGTATCACCCACTGCTGGGTATAGGCCTCCCTTCTTTTATGCCAGTCTCCTCTATCTTACGCCTCTCACGTCCAAACATTTCCTACGACCTTTACTATGTCGTCGACCCAACGTGCTCTCGGACGACCTCGATTCCGGTGGTCCGATCTTGGCCACCATTCGGTCAAAGTCCACCGGCCATCACCACGTCTAGCCAGGTGTCCTGCCCAACTCCACTTGAGATTTATCGCTCTTTCGCCGACGTCAGAGATCTTGGTACTAATTATTAGCACCTACAAAATTATTATAACTCTTACCTAGTAAATAAGGTGACATACAACAAATTAGACCATTCTAGGTGGGAATCTTATGGAGCCATGAGAGGAAATATTATGTCAACATCTCTGAATTGCTTCTTCTCTTTCACTCAACTAAGTAATTTAATGCACTCTCCTAGATAACTTCAAATAATCCAGAATTTTCCAGAAATAGCGGAATAAAACTTCACTAATATCTCTGAAAGGAAGGAACAAAATAATAAATGATAATACATTCCTACAGTGCCACAAAATTATTTGGACCGGTGGCCTACCTACTAAGTATTATTGTAGCCATGTTCGACGTTCTCTCTGCATTTGGCATACAGAATGGAGAATTGACAGCAAATGCATGAATATTTAAGTCTTATCTGCTGTCACGCATTTTTTTTTTTTGTATTTGTCTGCTGTGACAGCAGACACGTTCACAGACAGACCTACGTTCACAATTCACATAGCAATCCGTTTTACAGGTCCGTTATTTGATGGCGTAGGTATGTAATTGTATTAGCAAGTTCACACACATTAAGATACATTAGGTATTACGGATCCAATAAAAAAGGGTAATCTAGGGCAATAGTTCTGATAAAATCTACTTTATGTTGTCAATTTATCTATACTAATAGGAGAAAGATTTGTTTGTATGTATGTTTGTTTGAATTGTATAGGCTCCGAAACTTCTGGACCGATTTTAAAAATTCTTTGACCATTAGAATCCTACAATATACCTGATAAACATAGGCTATATTTTATCCCGGGAAAGTGAAGTTTTCCCGAGAGTCGGTAATAAGTAGGAACTACGAGTTACCTATTATAATTATTCATCATCATCATTTCAGCCTGGTATCACCCACTGCTGGGTATAGGCCTCCCTTCTTTTATGCCAGTCTCCTCTATCTTGCGCCTCTCGCCTCCAAAAATTTCCTACGACCTTTACTATTTCGTCGACCCAACGTGCTCTTGGACGACCTCGATTCCGGTGGTTCGATCTTCGCCACCACTCGGTCAAAGATTTACTCCACCGGCCATCACCACATCTAGCCAGGTGTCCTGCCCAACTCCACTTGAGATTTATCGCTCTTTCGCCGACGTCAGAAATCTTGGTACTAATTATTAGCACCTACAAAATTATTATAACTCTTACCTAGTAAATAAGGTGACATACAACAAATTAGACCATGCTAGGTGGGAATCTTATGGAGCCATGAGAGGAAATATTATGTCAAAATCTCTGAATTGCTTCTTCTCTTTCACTCAACTAAGTAATTTAATGCACTCTCCTAGATAACTTCAAATAATCCAGAATTTTCCAAAAATAGCGGAATAAAACTTCACTAATATCTCTGAAAGTATACAAAATAATTATGATATACTCGTTCCTACAGTGCCACAAACGTATCTGGACCGGTGGCCAAAAGAGGAACCCAACGAATTAAAATCTATTTTTCTGCTGTTTTCTGCAAACACCAAATGCGATAACAGCGCCCCCTTCACCGGTTTAGATAAGTTTGTGGCACTCTAGCCATGTTCGACGTTCTCTTATGCATTTGATTTGGCATACGGAATGGAGAACTCTACTATACCTACTCAAAGGTTTGCTGGTAGAAAACTCTTTTAGGGATAAGCTCGCCTTTGTACATGTACCTACTTTGTAACATCTTTTTCTCTGTTTTCTATTGTGTACAGTGAAGAATTAAAGAGAACTGTCAGAAAATGTAAGAATATTTTGAAGTCTAATGTTAAAGCCTGCTGTCCGCGTAAGTAGATACAGTAAAGGGTTCACCTATGGCGCGTTCACATAACAATCCGTTTTACAGGTCCGTTATTTGATGGCGTAGGTATGTAATTGTATTAGCAAGCTCACACACAATAAGGTACAGTATATCTGATCCAGTAAGCAAGTGTAGTCTAGGGCAATGGACCCGTTAAAAAGGATCCTGTAAAAACGGACGCTCTATGTGAACGCGTTCTTAGGTGGAGCAAGTTTTTTCAGCAAATAGTCATGTTATTTCGTTGTTGGTTGTGTGATTGAGTGTAATGCGATGCGAGTCGTGAGTGTTGAGCTGTAATTACAAGGAGTGAGGTACGTAATACCTGTCACGATGATTAATGTACAGCTAGGGTAAGTTCACAACGAAACGCGACGCGACTTTGAGCGATTTTAAACCGATGTCGAAAAAGGAGGTTCCATGTTCGGCTTAGCCAAACAGTTTTATCAATACCTCCGTCAGTTATACGTAGACTGATATCCAAAAATATTTGTGATTGTTTGAAAAGGTTTCCTCTGTAGGTGATCCCATTAAAAATGTATTTTTGACAGACACTTAGGTATTCCTGTAAAATTCAAAAAATCTCACCCTTGCTTGTAATTTTTAAGCTGAGTCCAAAATTGAAGTCGGCTTTATGTTGTATTTAAAACGTCACGCTTATTATTAAAATTAGAAAATAAAAATGCAAGATTTTCACGATTATAAAACCACAAGGCCTTTTAAATAATCTCTAAGATCTTGAATTCAAGATCATGCGTCCAATAAATTGGACGCATGTCCAATTTATGATACCTAATAGTTTAAGAACGAATACTAATAAATAAATGTATAGGAACTGACTGACTGTGCCCCAATAGTTAAATTTATAAGGGAAATTTCTGGAAACTTAAACTGGGAGTACCGCGTCGCCCGCCAGTGTGACCAGACCTTCATTATGCTGATGCCTGTCATGGTCACAGAGCTAAATCACAAACGTCTTATTAAAGCTCACTATGAGCTGATAATGAGTTATTTTTCGCCATTTTGAGGGTAGTTTCAACACTGTAATTTTTTTCATAGGGGAGAATGTCGGCCTTAGAGACCTACACAGTTGTGATCCTTTCTTTGGTAGGAAGGTCTATGGAATGCTTAGGTGCATATACACGATGCCATTTCAACCCATAGATAGATAGATAGATAGAAAATACTTTATTGTACACCTTAAAACATTTAAAGCGAAGTACAATGGGCGGTCTTATCGCTGTGAGCGATTTCTTCCAGACAACCTTAGGATGAACTGGATTAATAAGGCCAAAAGGCGGTGTAAATAAAATATGTTTATAAAAACAAATAAATAAATAAGTACTAATAAATATATACCTACTATGTACGAATAACTATAATATATAAATACATTAATCCTAATAAATGTGTAATAATAACCCATACACGTATCGCACGGCAATTTTCCACGTGTAAACGCAAATTTTTATGATGCGATTTGACATAGTTAAGGTGCATTTACACGGTGCGATACGATTTAGCATCACACGTTAATTTTCCCGTGTGAACGCTCATCGTATGCAATTTGTCTTAGTAAAATCGAAAAGCGTTCACACGGGAAAATTGACGTGCGATGCTAAATCGTATCGCACCGTATAATTGCACCTTCACGGTACCTACCTACCTAGTACCTACATTTACACGATACGATTTTTCGTACGATTTGCTAAGCCCCTCCCACTGAACGGGCCGACGAGCGTCTCGCTAACTATGAAAAGTCGTATACGATGAGCGTTTACACGTGAAAAATTGCCGCGCGATACGATATCGTATGGGTTAATACTACTACCGTGCCTTGGAGATGTAGTTGTGATCGTTTTTAAGGAGCAAGGGGAGTCTAAGCCTGTGGAGGTGCGAAGTCGATAAGCTACTAATAACGTCTCAAACCGAGCCCTACGATCAAATATCAATTTTAGGAGCTCAAACGCTCCGTTGAACTGAATCTCCAACTACAGTTATACTCAATAGTCTACCCCCACGTTACACCTATATACAAACCAGAAAAGTTGAATACTTTAGAGCCTGGAAACGCCTGTTTTATAAAATCAAAATATGCTGTTTTATACAAATGTTTGTATGATCTACAAGTATTTATCTCGGGTCTGGGTGTTTTCTATGTTTAACATGTATGTATTTATAAACAAAAAGTATTTAAGTAGTATATCAGTCATGTAGTACCTACCTACCCATAACACAAGCTCTGCTTACTTTGGGGGGATGATGCTGTGTGAAAAGTCCAGCATTATTTATTTATTCAAATATTGACAAGTTTTAGAAAGTATAAAATTTTTCCTTCAATTGTTACCTATGGCCTTATAGTAGGGAATGTTTTAATGCGAGATGCGCAAGATAGAGGCTGGCCTAAAAGAAGGAAAGCCTAGGTATACCTAGGCCTTCCTTCTTTTATGCCAGCCAGCTGGGAATAGATACCCAGCAGTGGGTGATACCGGGCTGTGATGATAATTATGCCGACTTGCCCTAAAACTAATCGATACATGGAAAGGAGGAGACTAAGCAAAGGTTACAAAAAAGATAAATAGTGTAGGTATGCCTACATGTAAAATACATGTTTTGTACGAGTAGCTAGGTAGGTATAAACGAGGGGTACCTACTGCGGATAGAAGGAAGCGTTTACGACTTTACTTATGAACCCTATTTCATTTGGCAGTAAAGTAAATGAGCCATAAACTAAATTGGAAAAGTATTTTAGCGTGTCAATGCTTAACGTGCTCATGAAATCCAACGAATAAGAATTTCGTAATCACACGACACACCTGTAGCAATTCCTTTCATAAAATCAGTTTGGAAAATAGAAATTTTAGAAATTCTACCGCATTTATTTTATTTATTTATTTATGTAAGATAATTTATTTCATAAAAAACACTAACTAATTTAAGTAGGTACAAATAATAATGCCAGGAACTCACCTGCCGATAGGCAGGAACTTGACATAAAATGTACTGTATGCAGTGATCTCTGATAAGTTGTGGAGCAATAGGTTAGCGTGGTATGGGCATGTATTGCGGAGGGATGAAAGTTATATAACTAAAAGTGTGATGGAAATGAATGTGAGTGGATGTGTGAGAAGAGGTAGACCTAAGAAAAGATGGATGGATTGTGTGAAAAAGGATATGGAAAAGAAAGGAGTTGATACAGGGATGACGAATGATAGGGGAGAGTGGAAGAGGAGAACATGTTGTGCCGACGGAGCGGGAATGATGATCAAAGGCAGGCCAATGATGATGATGCAGTGATCTCTATGTAAACACTGTAAGTATGCAATTTTGGCGCAGGTGGAGTCAGCATTATCTGGCTTGCATTTCTATTGTATTGCTATTTGTAACATGGCTTAGGGCAGATGAAAAAGCGCTGGTTACTAAAATCGAGTACAAATCGAGTTTCTTTGTGAAAAAGTATCGGTGTGTTCTCAATATCTCTGAAAGAAAACGGTCATTTGTTTCATTTCCTAACGAATTGTTGTGTGTTTTCATTCTGCGTGCTTAACATTCAGCACCCTTTCCCATAAGACGCATTCACAGCGATAAATGTTGTTCATAAGAGTGCTGAGTGAGTGCTGGGCTACGAAAGTGACGGATGAAAGAAGAGTGCATGCGACAGAGATGCGAATGTTGAGATGGATGTGCGGAGTGACGCGAATGGATAAGGTGAGGAATGAATATATTAGGGGAAGTCTGAAAGTAGCGCCGGTGACTGAAAAATTGAGGAGCAATAGGTTAGCGTGGTATGGGCATGTAATGCGGAGGGATGAAAGTCACGTAACTAAAAGGGTGATGGAAATGAATGTGGATGGATATGTGAGTAGAGGTAGACCAAAGAAAAGATGGATGGATTGTGTGAAAGAAGATATGGGTAGGAAGGGAGTGAATACGAAGATGACGAGTGATAGGGGAGAGTGGAAGAAGAGAACATGTTGTGCCGACCCTGCATAAGCGGGATAAGGGCAGGCAAATGATGATGAAATGTTGTTCATAAGCTCCATGCACACTGAATTACCTATACAGGGTGTAAAAAGACGTCTACTGAAGCCGAAAGGGGTAGGTAGAGCATCCCAACACACAACCAAATCCAAAAGGATTTTCCGAAAAAATCATTATATCCGGAGAAAACAGCGTTTGAAGAGTGCTGTTTGCGTATGTTCTAGGCGCGTTTTTTTTTACGTAGATTGCTGGATTTTTGGTTTCAACTGTTTTTTTCTTTTATAAATGAAATTATTAGGCAGGTATGGTCTTATTATGTTGCCTTGGTAGTAAATAACCGAAAATAACGTAAAATGACTAAGCTAAGTAAAATAAAATTTTTACGTTTTTTTTTTCGCTAAATATGTTTAGAATCATGGCCTGATTGCAACCACTCAGTTTTCGGTAGTTGTCTTTTTACACCCTGTATACATTAATAAAATATTTATGTAATTATTATTTTTTTGTTTTGTTATGTATAATTCCGAGAAAATCGATAATGACTATCCTTTCAATTCATTGTTGCTTCCTGTACAACTTAGTATGGACCTCGTCTGCAATTCGACCTGTCTATTCGAGCGTGCATGTGTGTGCGCTCGGATGTAGCCGGGCTGCGGTTGGTGGAATGTCTGTTCTCATTGAAAATTATTATGCATGTTGCATGTTGTCCTAAAAATCAATAAAAGATAAATTTTGAAGTGAAAACTTATATCGGCTTAGGAATTAAATTGATACGGTCAAACGTCTATTCACAACCCATAAATGAAGCCCTGTCAGTTTGTGTAGTTTAAAATGAAAACCCCTGTATAAGTAGGTACTTATACAGGTTTTTTCATTTTAAACTACAATAAACTACTACGAGTACTAAACGGGCTGACGAGGTAAACCAGTCTAGCCAAGCTGGTCTAAATTGGCTGTCATTCAGATGAGTCAATGTATGTAACACTTGACTGCACAAGTTCAAACAAGAGAGTAGTATCTACCTACCTCTTTTGACCACCGGTTTAGATAAGTTTGTGGCACTGTACGTACATCCTACTAGCCAACAAAAGAAGCGCTCGTGTAGCTTGCTTAAGACATTCTTGATAGAGCAACGTTCTAAACGGTACGTAAATGGATTGGTGACCGCCAGTGGCATTTTCATCTGCGCGCTACCGTGCTTCGGTCTTCGGAGGGCACGTAAATTGTCGGTCCCGCCTATTTAAGGCCATGACAGTAGGTGCATTTACACAATGCGATCTCAACACATACGATATCGTATCGCACGGCAACACTCATCGTATGCGAGTCGTCACGTTTACTGGGCGGAGCGTTGCAAATCGTACGAAAAATCGCATCGTGTAAATGCACCATAAGGCCTAAAAGCTTCGTCACCAGTGTTGACCAATGACTCATACGAACTTTACTTACCCCCGGTTTCTATATTCAACGGACAGTCGTAGGTAAGAGCTACGACTCGTTTCCACATACAAAAGTTTGACAGCTAGAAACCGGTGATAAGTTAGCTGTCAAAATTTGTATGTGAAAACGAGTCGTAGCTCTTACCTACGAATGTCCGTTGAATAAAGAAACCGGGCATTACTGGCCATCACGGCTCACAACGCTAACATCAATTTCTTTACTTAATTATCACGAGCTTCTTTGTGTTCGCTAAGAATAATGTTTCAGAGGGACGCTTTTCCAGACTTTAACAGGTATCTATTTACCTAGTCCCTGTACAGCACACTAACGAAGACGTCCCAATTTTACATTCCTTTCAGGTTCCGAAAAAGACACAGCAAAATACAGGCCATATTTAGGGAACGTAGAATAGAATAGAATAGAATTTATTTTGCGTATTACTTTATATTATACTTATTGTGTGTTTAATGCGTTTTTATTTTTTGTGAGCTAGGCTATAATTAGATAAATAATGCTGGACATTTCACACAGCGTCAGTATCTAGCCCCAAACTAAGCAAAGTTTGTAGGTACCTACTATGGGAACCAGATAACTGATACCTATACTACTTATATGTATAGGTACTTTTTGTTTGTAAATACATACATATTATTAATAAACTCCCAGCCCCCTTAGCCATGACACAAATCGCAATAGAATAGAAATCGAATCGACGGATAACGCTGAGACTCCACCTGCGTCTCACGGCATTAGGTATTTCCCAAAAATTCACACATTTAATGTCAATTATGGCGGCACGTGAGTACCTCTATGTAAATCGTCAGTTTGACATAATGCCAGGAACTCACGTACCGCGATACTCGACATAAATGAATGCAGTTTTGACAATTACCTATTGCCATTTGACGCAGTCTCAGCGTTATTTGTCGAATCGATTTCTATTCTATTGCGATTTGTGACATGTCTAGGGGGCAGTCGGGATTCGAACCCACGACCTTCGGATTGAAAGTCGAGGCACAACTCCATGTGACCAACACGGCATTAGGTATTAGATAATTTCTAGCAAGTCAAAGTGACACCAAATCATCTTGCAGTTCCAATGGGCTCACTAATGGACGCCAGTACGCATTAAGATGAACTCGAAACTTTGGCCAACTTCGGCCAACTCCGACCACTTCCCCCGCTCTTAATGTTTTCTCGCGGACATTAAACTTTCGGTGACAACTACACTTGCTTTCTTATCTCGTCCGCTTGCCAGAAAAAATGAGATAAATGCCAGTACTTGGCAAGTTTCCTGTTGTGGGCTGTTTGTGTACACTCGCCTTACTAGGTAATTTTGCACAGCGTCAAAAGGAAGAGCCGTGTTGGCCGAATGGGGTTGTAGGTACTTACCATGACTTTCAATCCGAAGGTCGTGGGTTTGAACCCCGGCCGTGCATTAATGGATTTTGCGTCTCATAAAATGTTTAATAATACTTATACTAACTAGTTCCTCACGATATTTTCCTTCACCATTCAGAGTAGGTAGTCGGTACCTACACTGCACGTACTATAGATACATTTTTCGGAACTTGGCCTGGATTGTTCAAATTGAAACATGGCGGATTGAAACCCACGCTAATGACACGACCACCAATCGGCCAACCGGGCCAACTTGGATCCCAAACACACCACCAATCGGCCAACTTGAGTCAAAATATTGGTAGGCGAGGCTTCTAGGAAATATTGTGGCGATGTCTTCCAAAGTGCGTTCCTCACGTAGATGTAAATAAGCCCAAATAAGCAGAGCGAAATAAGCAAAATAAATCATTGTGACGCTTATTGCCGAGATGAAAAACGCGGAGCTTAAAGGAAACAAAAAACATGAAAGTAATTAGATTTGCACGAGATGCTTAAAGGTTAAATTATAGTTATTAACGGGCATTCGTCAGTCATACAAATACGAAGCGCTTTTGGTGTTCAATTGTTTTGGCACACAAAAGCCGCTATTGGTGCAAGGTGGTAGATTATAGTTACTTACACCCATATTCACAAACATTACTATGAGGTCAGAGTGCGCGCGGACGCTCAGAGTCTTAAAAAATCAAAAACCTACTCATTTTGGGACCCTGTGCGTCCGCGCGCACTGTGAGACGTCATAGTAATGTTTGTGAATACCGGTGTAGGTAAGTATAGGTATTATTTAAGTATCCATGAAAGAAAAGTACATAACAATTTTGAGGAGCAAAGAATTAGTCGATGCCACCTCTATTCCAAATATCATGAGTGCTACATTTGCCATTTTTAGGTTTCTACATGTAGAATGTCAAAAATTGATTTACTAAATAAATAATACTGGGCATTTCACAGCATCATCAAGCCCCAAACTAAGCAAAGCTTATAAGAGGTTACCTACCTACAACTAAATATTTATCACAGGTGCCTATCAAACTAAGTTCTACAAGTTATAACTATAACAATAATCGATTTTCTCGAATAAAAGGAAACAGTAAAATGTCGCCCATGCAAGATGAAAAAATACAGTGAATTGGTATACCTACTAGTTAGGTACACTAGGAAAAATACTTACAATTATCAATACAAACGACAAAAACAAGTGAAATCAAGAAAATGCTGATGATGATGAGAATAATAGACCGCTCACGTTACTGAATGCAAGTTAATTAACTTAGTTAATGAGAACGGTATCAAGTGATGTGAGACGGGACTTCGGAGCGTTGTCATTACACGTGTCGTGTCGTCTTACGACTTCCGTCTCAACGTAAAACTAGCCGTACAAGATGTTTCATTTTATTTTCAGGATGTATTTTAAAATCCTGATACCAACCATTTCATCAAAAACAATAAAAATGAATTAAAACTAATTGTCCGGAATGCATTTTAAATCCGTATAGGTAATAATATCCATACTATAAACTATATACCTACTTACTATATACTTTATACTTATTATAAATGTGAAAGTAACTCTGTCTGTCTGTCTATCTGTCTGTGTGTCTGTCTGTCTGTTTGTTACCTTTTCACGCCCAAACTTCTGAACAAATTAGGCTGAAAATTGGCATGGATAAAGGTTGTATCCCAGGTAAGGACATGGGCTACTTTTTATCCCGAAAAAATTACACCGCGGAAGCGCAGCTAGCATGTACATAATCGATGTGTAACAACCCTACACGTGTAATTCCTCCATCTCACGATTGGTATTAGTTGTGTCTGTAGATGCAATTGCACATGCATTTCGTGTCTGTGTGCGTAAGCTCGGGAACGATCCATGGAATACATGAGCGTTCGGTATCGCATACGCACAGAGAAACAAATCTACAAACACGATTTTATTTTATTTTTTTATTTTATTTATAAAGATCACAAAACAGATTACAATCGTATAAAGTTCATACAATATGGTAGCAATTATAACAGTTCTAGATTCGTAATCAAAATATGTGAACACAAAAGAGTTAAATGTTGCAAGCACTAAAACTAAATTACCCTAAAAACTAGAACTTGAGTGTAGTAAAAATTATACATTACAAAAACAATTAATTATCAGAGTTTATGGATACATCTCTTGAACCGGCCTTCATACGAGTCAAAAATATCCAAATCATGTTTGGACGCCAATTCGTTGAATAGGCGACACATTCTCGGGATAGGGCTATAAAACGAAACATTATTTTTGAAAATTGACAGTGCAAAAGTCGGTGGATTGCGGGATCTGTAGTAGATATTAATATTTACAGATTCTAGAAGAAGAGCAGAGTCAATAGTGGAATGTAGAATTTTGTGAAGATAAATGAGATTAATATATTCTCTACGAGCGGACAAAGGAACAACATTAAATCTTTTAAGTCTATTTTCGTAACCTGGCAGTGAGCGACCTAGATTATGACGATAGGATAGAATTTTAAGGCATTTATTTTGGATTTTTTCTATTCTATTTGTATGAATATCGTAGTAAGGTGACCAAATTGGGCTGCCATATTCAAGCACTGATCGGACTAAAGTGTTAAAAAGATGCATTAGACTATATGGGTTTTTGAAGTCTTTTGTAATACGTGATATAAACCCTAGAAAGCGATAGCTTTTATTGATGATATAGTCGTAATGTTTTCGAAAAGAAAGCTCTTCGTCAAAGAAAACTCCCAGGTCCCTTGCAACAGGCTTTACGATTAGGTAATTTATTTATTTATTTAATTAGAACGGAATTTAGACCAATAGGTACTACTCTATCTAAATCACAATAAGTAGGAACTAATTACAAATAATCAATTTACGTAATCAACAAACTCTTGGACCCTACTACGAAAAAAAACCCCGCCACTTCTAGAAAAATTAGACTTAAGGAAGTTAGTCGGATCCCCTCATCAACTATTAAAGAGCTGATGATCTTCAAACGGCTGATCAGGTCATGGTTACCTTACCATATAGGTACTTTCAATAGCATTAGGTAAAGTAACACGATACCAAATTGCGATCGGACATATGGAAGTTAGTCAGATCCCTTCATCAACTAGAAAAGAGCTGATAATCTTCAAACGGATTTTTACGAAACATGGCTAAGAACACTCGGGATAAAATTATCTATGACACACAAAAACTAAACGAAAATCGGTTCATCCGCTTGGGAGCTACGATACCACAGACAGATACACAGACACGTTAAACATATAACACCCCTCATTTTGCGTCGGGGGTTATAAAAAAACTTAGTGAATGATTTCGAATTTCTTGTTCATTTTCAGTGTTATCCGATGAAGAGGCTGATATAGAACCAACGCTGAGCATCATGGCGAGGTCGACAGTCTACAACGCGGGAGAAACAAAAGCGATATTTTGCAAAGGAAGAAACATTGTCGAGGTGAATGATCATAACATTCTGTTCATTTTACTTTTTACGCTGGGATGTTATGAGACAGTCTTTATTCCACTTTTATGCTTACCATGACCACCGCATCTCAAAAGAATATAATTTTATTTGTAAAAGATATCATCATCATACACAACCTGACTTTGCACACTGCTGGGTAAGTATTATCCCAGATAATATAGTATTATGGGGTAATAAATAGGTACCCAGACCCATAATAGACCTCTCAGTGCCCTTTTATATTCAAAACGAACATAAGTAGGTAGAGAAAACTAGAAAAGACATGGACGCTTGTTATGTTAGCAAAATGAACTTAGTAATGAAAGATGATGAAGAAAAAATTTATTTGGTGTCAGCCAATGATCTTAAAAAAATACACCTTATTTGGATAGGTACTTGGGCGTAGAAATTAAGGACTCGAAATTAGACAGTTTTTCTTTAGAGCTAGTTTCACCAAAGTAACAGTCAGTTAATAAATCGGAGGATAAGGAATATTTCCTTCAAACTTCGTAGCTATGTCTGTTGCTATGGTTACGGACCGAATTTTTCGATGTTTTGGACGTTGTTGTGACATATTTTCTACGATGTCAACTGTCACTGTCAGTGAGCTAACCGGCCGCCTCAGACGAATGATCGAAGCCGGCCGCAGACCAGCGATGAGATTTAATGGCTTGTTAATGAAGATATTCCTTTGTTAGAGCATGATGGAACACAAAACAATCGAATGGTCCGTTAAAAATCTTAATCCGTTGGTTGATTGTCTCTAATGAACTAACGCTCTGTTACCCCGGCGTCAGACCTAGCTTCAAATGTTTGATTGAACATATGTTTGAACACATATTTGCGAATGTGTGGCACGGAGACTTTGACTACAAACTCTCGTGCCACACTACCTATCTGTTCAAACATTTGTTCATACATTTGAAGCAAGTCTGGCGCCTTTAGATAAAGTTTAGTGAGACTAGCCCTTAGTTTGCGTCAAACAAGGCGACGTTTGGTTTCAGCCAATAGAGTGGTTCGACCGGCATGGCAAGAAAGTAGCAGTGCGTTCGAATAAGAACACTCGAGTGTACGTCGAGAAGACAACCGGAGATAAAGAGGAGAGCCTCGTACCCCTCATCATCCACCACATCGACGTCTCCGACAGCGGCAACTGGACCTGCAGGGCTGGAGATTTCAGCGACCACATCGACATTCTTGTTGGAGGTAAGTTTTGTCAGCATCTAAGCTGCCTGAATTACCTATAAGACGTCATCAACATTCAGATACCGCGATTTATGAAATACAGTGTGGCGAGCTTACATCATCATCATCAGCCTATAGCAGTCCACTACTGGACATAGGCCTCCCCTAATGAGCGCCATTGCCCTGTCCTCGGCTCGACGCATCCATTCGAGCTTACACACCATAATAGAACAGAATAGAATTTTTATTTCCTCCACGGTAGGTACCTTACCTTACCTTTGCAAATGCTTATGTGCCTACCTACATAAGTCAATCAATTTATGTGGGTGAAAATAAGGCTAACCCTCAGCATTTGCTCCAACAGCTCGAGTCTGTTGGAGCGCTGGTTTTCAGTGGCGCCGCACAGAATACCGTGGCGCAGCACTTGCTGCAACACGCGTCTTATCTCAGATACATACCTAGCTAAGCCCTAGTAGAATTAGGAGTATCTACCTAACAATGATTATGTACGGTCGCCGCCTGAAATTTGGAGGGGGGGGGCTCACTACTGAAATTTTGGGGGGGTCACTACACTAATATTAGACTTTATTGCGTATTACACAAGATTTTACTATGAGACGTGTACGATTTTGGGGGGGCTCATGTCCCCTGTGACCTCCCCCCTGGGACCGCGCCTGGCACAAACAAACATACATGACTTCATACGTACCTACGACGTGCGGCGCATTCGATGCTGACAGTAGATATTGTAGGTAGGTAGGTATAGGTACATGATAAGGTGCGACGTCTAAAATCAAAACTGGATGGTAAAATATTGCTCATTACAAAGGGGGGGAATGAGGGGGGAATAGGTAGACGCAAGATTCCAAAATCGAAGTGAAAAAATCAGAAGGTGCACTGCGTTATTTGATGTTTGTACGTAGTACTAGGTAGGTAAGGTAGATATATAAATTATGCGAAGTCAAAAGTCAAAGTTGAATGATTAGGACCGCCGCGCCGCCGCCTTGCTAGATTTATTCAGTACCTACCTAGGACCGCTGGGGTCACTTAGAATAGTCTTAAAACTAATTTTACCTACTCCTAACTCAAACATTGGTTTCATGTGAATAAAGCAATAGGTTATACCTACATTAGGTAGGTAGGGGAAAGGTGTACAAGATGATCCCCTTAAGGGAGAATGCTCCGCATTTGAAGAGTGATCAAGTTAATTCAAAAGTTTAAGCTTACGTAGTTAGCAAATTTATCTAGCTAACTTTCCTCATACTCAAAATATTTAATTTGATTTGTTTTGATACCTAGATTTCAATTTTTCTAAAACCCTACCAAAGGATCATCTTGTACACCCCGGTGTCCAAGATGATCCCTGGGGTATGGACAAGATGATCCGCGGATCATCTCGCCCCCTTTTCAAGGAAAATTATAGGTTTTGTTATAATTTTATTGAAAATAAACTCTGGAGGTGCCTACAAGGTCTTAATTTAATCATTTAAGTATAAAAATAGCTTTAACTAGGCTATGAGATCACATAATCCAAATTAACAAAAATTAATGGATAAGTTTCAAAGTTTACTAGGGTAAAGCACACTATTTTTTACCTTTTGATTAAACTTTGGTCTTTAACATCAGGCTCTTTAAAAATCACAGTTTTCTTAGACATTAGTCACATTATTAGTTATGAGAACTGTGAGAACTATTGGAACTAAATACCTCAAAAACAAAAGTCATGACAAATAGCTTGAAAAGATCCATAAATGTCAACAATATACCACTAGAATACGTAGAGAAATATATATACTTGGGTAAACAAATATCATTCAGTAAATCCAGACACATTGATGAAATTAACAGACGAAAAACACTCACATGGAATAAATTCTGGAGTAATAAAGAAGTTCTAAAATCAAAACTTCCAATAAAACTCAAGAAAAAGGTCCTGGATTCTTGTATACTGCCCTGCCTATCATATGGCAGCCAAACCTGGATTTATAATAACTTCACCAAAAACAAAATCCAAGTGTGTCAAAGAGCAATGGAACGGAGTATTTTAAATTTAAGAAGAATAGACAGAGAGAAAAACACTGACATAAGAAAAACTACAAAAGTCATTGATGCCCTGGAGCACTGTAAAATACTTAAATGGAAATGGACTGGCCACGTCGCACGCATGAATAAAGATAAATGGACAAAAAAAGTTACCACATGGTCAGGACCACAAAACAAAAGAAGCAGGGGAAGGCCAAAAGACCGATGGATAGATGAACTAGTTGGCACAAACTGGATTGAGAAGGCAAAAGATAGAGACGCTTGGAGAAAAATGGAGGAGGCCTTTACTCTTTGAGAGGTCCTTAATAATAAATAATTAAAATCTCTAAGTAAACTTAGAGATTGCATGCATGAAATTTTAAATTGCAAAATACTCTAATTATTAATTTTGCATGATATTTTAATTTGAATCCTGTTATTGATTTATTTATTTTTTTACAAATTTTCAATCAAATGTATTTTATTAAGGAAATAAAGAGGCTATAATAATAATAATTAGTTATGAGATTAATTAAAAAGTTAAATAATTAAAAAACTATTGAATTGATTCAGGCGTGACTTTGCGGAAGTCCATTGTAAGATATTAAAAATGGTATGGAAATATATAGTACCAATCCGCCAATCTATTCTCAAACAAAGGCTTCTTAAAACCAGTACTCACCCCAAAGCCACCCAACCACCCACTAACCTCTGCCAAGCCTCCTACAACTTAGGCTCGGCAATCTGGAATCCGTGAGCAGCACCGGGGCGCAAGCAAAAGAACACCTTCATTTGATTGGTACTATATATTTCCATACCATTTTTAATTAAAAAACTCAATATACAGGTGAGTTTTTTTTTTCAGGGCCACTGAGGTTAACTCTGAAACCATGAGAGCTATCGAAAAGTCATGTTAGGACTTACGTGCTCGATTTTGATAAAATCATGAACTGAATAAAAAAAATTGAAAAAGATTTTTATTTCCTATATTTTCGTTTTCATTAAAGTGGGATAAGGGCATCATCATCATCATTTTGATGATTTTCGTTTTCATCAAAAATGTATCGCGGCAATTGTAGGCAAACTAAAATGTAGGATTTTTAAGTGTTCCAACTACATGAGGCCTCAAAAATAGAATGAATGTGGGATGGATGTAATGGCGACAGGTCTCTGGTGTTATATGTGATCAGAAGATGCCCCTTAAACTCAAGGGGAAAATATACAAATCGATCATTAGACCTGTCGTATTGTATGGATCAGAGTGTTGGGCAACCAAAGTGATGGATGAAAGAAGAGTGCATGCGACAGAGATGAGAATGCTGAGATGGATGTGTGGAGTAACTAGAATGGACAAGATAAGGAATGAGTAAGTACATCAGGGGAAGTTTGAAAGTAGCGCCAGTGACTGACAAATTGAGAATTGGAAGGTTGGCGTGGTATGGGCATGTCATGAGGAGGGATGAAAGTCATATAACACGACGAGTGATGAGTATGAAGGTGGATGGATATACCGGTAGGAGTAGGCCTAAGAAAAGATGGATGAACTGTGTGAATGCGGATATTGTTATGTTAGTGAAAGGAGTGAGTTCTGATATGACGTGTGATAGATGGAAATGGAAGAAAGAAACATGTTGTGCCGACCCCACTTAGTGGGATAAGGGCAGGAAGAAGAAGAACTACATGAGGCCTATAGTTACTTTGAAGTAAATGATTTGAACGGTGTCTGTTACTGATCATATTCCTGTAGTCAAAACTCAAAAGAGAAAAAAAAAATTATAACCTCAAAGGAGACGAGCCGAGTCAGAGATGGATTTATGATAGCTACTGCGGTTTTACTGACTGGGGATGATACGAGAACATAGTTCGAATGAGAGTCTGTACGCGATTGTTGTCTATAGTACTTATTTGTACAGTTTTCATACAATTTTGTTCGGTTTTGGTTGACTAGAATCCTCGATAACTTTGTGATAGTTAAATAAAAAAAGTGCTACTGTCCTTAAATTTGAACAACTCATGACTCCATCATCAGATCAGCTCGCTGTTACCATATTATTGCATTGTCACCGAGGACTCATAAGTGTACCAAAATTCAGTTCAATCGATCACCAGGAAGTGGGTCAAATTCAGCTTGCAAGATTTGACCCGGACAAACATACAAACATTGCTACTTAATTAAAAGCTTTTAACATACCAACATACACTTATAAAATCAAGTGAAATAAAATATTTTAGGTACTTTCTTCTTCTTAGTCGTATCACTCTTGACAGAGTGGTCGTGGTCGTCATGTCAGGAGTTGTTGGCTTTAGTAAGTAAAAAAAATTATTAACCTCGACAATGGTATTTCATCCATACTTTAGCCTATATAAGAGCTTGCAATAGAAAATATAGGTAGGCCTATCTACTTACGCATAAAAATAAAAACCAAAAATCAGAACTCTCAATCTAGGTATTAGACAAACTACGTTTTTACCCTATATGGTACTAGTTGATCCGCCGGATCAACTAGTACACCCACCGACGGATCATCTCACCCCAAACACAACTTTTTAGTCTTTGTTTTATAACTTAACCTATAACGCTTCTACCATTGTGGTGCCATGCAAAAACCGTAATTGAGCATTATACAAAGCTACAAACACAACAATGTTTCCAATTGATTGTATACAACAAAAGTACCATAGTCTCAAAGTCAACCTTACCTTAGATCAGAGGCACACAATTTTTATTTTTTCCTTTTCACGCGCACTCGCCACTCACACCGCCATTACGATTTGACTGATGCAAAGGGGGGTTGGGGGCTACAATCTACTAAAGAAAATAAATAGATAGCGTTCATAGTTTCGCCGAAACGGCCTGGGATCAACATACCCCGTGGGATCATCTTGTACACCTTTCCCCTAGGTAGGTACCTAATAAGTTTACTTATTCTAATTCAAGCGATGACCCTGGGTTAGGAGATTTTGGAGCTTTGAGCTTTAGGTAAGGAACTCTTAATAGAAAAATATACATTTTAAACAACGGTAAGTATTTTTATTGTAGGTAGGTAAGTACCTATGTATTAAATTTTTTTATATAACATTAGAACGTAATCATCCACTGAGGTCCTGTGTCTTGACTTTCAATCCTCTTCTGTTTATTGGGTAAGTACATTTTATTTCTACTTTTTAGTAGGTACTGAGGGTTCGACCCACTTGAGTCCATACTTTTCTTCAAAGCTGCTACGGGTCTGCAAATCGTCCTTTACAGCTTTCAGAAAGTGCATAACAAGCTCTCCACGAACATTCCTTTCTCGCCGCTCTGAATCAGTGTATGTTTTCGTACAGATATACAATATTTCAGCAGCTGCCCGTGGATTGCTCACATTTACATATAAATCGCCCTGAAAAAAATAACTTATATCAAATCAAAATAAAAAAAGTTTATTTCATCAACCAAGGGTTACAATTTCAACCAGGGTTGGAACCTTCTTTTAAGTACGAAGTACTTGTGCCAGATGGTTCCGCTCTTGCATATCCATATTATTATTTGTAACTTATTATTTTATAGTAAATGAAAGAAAATGACATGTAGGTAAGTACTTGATGTTTTATGCAATTAGTTAAGCATTTAAAATATCTCGTTATAGGAATATAAGTGTTTATTTTGTATGTGTGCGTACGTGTTCGTATGTGCGTGTGTGTGTGTGTGTGTGTGTGTGTGTGTGTGTGTGTGTGGGTGTGTGTGTGGGTGTGTGTGTGTGTGTGTGTGTGTGTGTGTAGGTATGTGTGTATAGGTATGTGTGTGTGTATAGGTATGTAACTTAGAAACATAATTGTATCAATCACCATTAATGTTGTCATAACAAGACGTAGGTAAGTTTGTATGAGAGTTACAAACTATGGTGACGGAGTTTATAAGCAGCTTATGAGAGGCTTCACATTATCCGATCCGATATCGGTATCGGACGCCGATACCATATCGGGGCAAGGAAAATGTATGAACGAGATAGCTCCGATATGCGATAACGGGACAATATGAAAGACAGGTACATATTTCATACTTGCTCCCGATATCGTATCGGCGTCCGATAACGAAATCGGATCGGATAAAGTGAAAACGCTCTTACTCTGTTCATTTGCGTCATTCCACACATGCATCTCAGCCACATCTCGGCCACAATGGTATGAAAAAAATTAATTGAAACCAGTTTCTCGTTTCCCATACAAACTTTCATGACTTACTTCAGCCCCGCCATTATATTTTTGACAAAAAAGTAAGTAGGGTAGTCGGACCAATAGATGACTGATTAAGCGGAATTCAAGTTATTTTATTTTTTATCTCAACTCCTATTCAAGGCATATTTTATGTTTTTGGTTGTATACGTAGGTAGATATTTGGTGCATCAACTAGATAAACTGTTTTTACTCTGAACTATTTGTAAATAAGTTAAAATTGCAAAAATATCAAAAAAATGACTTTGGCCCTAATTGTGACCGGTTTGGAACTAATTCTGACCGAAATCGGCCCTATTTATGACCGACCAAATAAAAGGCGAAATTCTTCATAACAAGAGACTTTATTTGAAAGAAGTGGGGTTCCGTATACATAATTTTGTCTGCATATAATACTAAGGTACTTATCATAATTTTAATTGCAAAATGGGTGGTTTTGGGGGGCACAGGGGGGGGGGGCAAAATATTTACTGTGTTCAAAATCACTTGTCCCCCTCCATACATCCCCTATGAAAAAATTCATCAAATCCGGAAGAGCAATTCTCAAAAATTTGAAATTTTCCCTAGATCACCCAAAGCTGTTCTACACAGCTCCGCAAAAAAACATACCTCCCCCTCCGCCGTTTAGGAAAATGTAATTTATTTTATTTATGTATTAAAGAAAAACTATGATAGCAAGTAATGTAATGATGACAACAGTTTGTAAGGCCAACGAAATTGGTTTACTTTTGATTACGAAGAACCCTAGTAAAATTCCACAACAGTTTTATTGCAACAGTCAAAATCAGTCGGTCACAATTAGGTTTTGAGGTCCAAATTATGAACGAACAAATTTCTTCGGTCACAAATAGAGCGTTTGGAACAATAAATGACCAGCTAAAAAATAACAGCCCAAAACAACGATTTTTCTGTAATTAACCTCCGGTCATGTTTTGGTTTATAGAATTATGTATCCAAAACCGTTAAGATAAACGTAAAAAATCAATAAAAAATCAAAGATACAATCTACAATATCAAAACAAAATTTGCAGGTCGGAGCTAATTCTGACCGCTCGGTCACAAATAGGATTTATGTATCTTTTTTAGACCAGTAATTGAACAGCAAATTTCTCGAAAACCTTATTAAAAATTACTTATTTTCTTTGATTTTCTACTTGAGATAATAGTCATAAATGCAGGGGAACTCATAAATGGGGCCTAATTATATCAAGAAATCGGCAATCCACTCATAAGCTTAAGAAACTGGTTTACTCACCTTAGCTCGTTGTCCATACAAAATGGCGATGGCCGAAACACGTCGGCACTAAATGAGGTCCTAGAGCATGACTGAGGGTCCAATGACGATGTATTAATTTTTAAAAGAGGGAACAGTATTGCCGCTTCTAAAGAAAAAATACGCCACTACAGGGAGTACCACTCAATTCTTATAATTCGAGAAAATGTGCGTTTCGGTCATCTACTGGGGGGTGGTCATCTTTTGGTCCGACTACCCTAGGTACCTACATAGTCTATGTCCTTCCCCTGGTATCTACACATGTCTTTTATAATCTGTATATGTATGTACAATCCCAGATAATATAATACGTATATTATTATTATAACAATAAGTACCTAGATGGTATTATTAGAATAGAATAGAATAAGTTTTTATTGTAAACTGTTGAATTTAACAAAGGTGGTCGGTTTGATATCAAATAAAATGTACAAACAGTTTGCCCTTTTCGGACGTACACTATTAACATTAATAGTAAGTAAGTAATTTGAAAACTAAACAAACATAATTATATCTGCCTATGTAGGTATTTAGACAAACTATTTACATTCACTATCATTGTAGAATTCTTACAAATTGTAAAAGCCTACTTTACTGCTTACAATTGTAACTAACCAGTTCTTTAGTTTGTTACCAAAAGTATTTCCATTTAGCAATTTGAGCGGAAGACGTAGGAAGATGATTACCTTCTATCTATACTTATAAAATGCTTTGTCCTGAATGATTCACTGACGGATCAACGCATATTTACTGTGATGCCTTTGTTATTGATTGCAATAGACAAGGGTTTAGTTTTATAATTTTTAAATTGCTTACACAAAGTTTTACTCACATTTTCTACAAAATTGATGTCCCCAGGGAACCTTTTCTCTTCATGGACGACTTGTGGATCTCGAAACCTTATGAAACCATTATTATATCCTTCTCTTTCTACGTTAGAACAATGATTTACGTAATGCATTGCACTGACCCATTTTTGAGTTTTGAGGAAGTCATGTGTATCATTCCAATTGACATAACCATGCGAGCGAGTCGTTTGGCTTGCCACTGCAACAACAGTGTTATCTGCCGAAGACATGTGTGATTTTATATCTATATCGGCTCTATTCTTCACAACGAGTGCCTTATTAGCATTTGTTTGCATGACTCTGTTTGTTTCCATATCCTCAATTTTATCAGCCAGCCTATTAACAGCTGAAAGTATATTATCTTGAGTGCGATTTTGTTTTTTAATTTCTGTAAACAGGTCCTCAAGCAGCCTATGAGATGCTGCCAAGTAAGCTGTTGTTGACATAACTGAATTTTTCTCACTTCTGAAAATAAAAAAAATCTTTTAACCTCAAGCGTCGAACTGTGAAACTAATCACAGCTAAATTAGCTAAATTAGTAGCAATAATTCGTATACATTCACTACAAGACAGAGAGAGAAAAACTAATTTTAGGGGCATCTCTATGAAAGGAATACCTAAGAACCCTTTAACTTTTTGTCTATGCGCGCTTATCTCTGGAACGGCTAAACCGATTTTAATGGGACTTCCACTGGTACCTAGATAGAGAAGGCCCTCTACAGCCTTCTCTATCTAGGTACCTACCAGTGGCATTGGCATAAAAAGTTCAACTTAAACCTTTATCCGTTTTCAAAAGTTATTTCACTACCTAAACTTATTAAATTTTAGGTAGAGGTAAGTTTAATAAGTAGGTATAATGAACGTAGGCTAAAACGATAAGTAAAACATTACAATGTTCCACAAAAACTTTTTATTTTCATGATTTCAGTAATAGCCTCTCCGATCTCTCCATGTAAGACTGTACTTCTCCTCAAAACTGATTCTTGTGTGTATATCGTTCTTGACAAAGTCTACAAAGTGCTTTGTAAGTCCTCGTCTGCTCTCTTTGTTGTCATCCTTCAGGATTTCGTCAATAAACATCATCTCAGTCAGGACTGATGTGCTTTTTACGTTGATGTAAAGTTCATCCTGAAAATAAGAGAAACTTTACGACTGTATTTAACCCCGAGGCGC
This sequence comes from Epirrhoe alternata, assembly GCA_963565295.1. Taxonomy (NCBI): domain Eukaryota; kingdom Metazoa; phylum Arthropoda; class Insecta; order Lepidoptera; family Geometridae; genus Epirrhoe; species Epirrhoe alternata. The sequence continues at coordinate 1,297,484 of OY751384.1, forward strand.
GGTAGACAGCCGGATGATAAAGGAGGAGGTTCTCAAGTATATGTTTTTTAACCAAATTCGAAAATACTATCAAACCCTCAGGAATAAAATTTATAGCCCACTTTGGACCCTTTCAAACAAAAAAAATTGAAAATCGGTCCACCATTGGCGGAATAATCGCGTAACAAGAACCAAAAAAAAACATACAGACAATTTGAGAACCTCCTCTTTTTTTGAAGTCAATTAAAGTCAGTTGGAACTGAGAATTATTTTACATTAAAAAAATGTAGTATTTTTTAAAGTATTACATCACACTTAGGTATTTAATTGAGGAATGAAAAGTCTCATCAAAATTTTCAATTCCGACGGGATTCAAACCCGCAACGATCAGACGATCCTCCTAAAGCCGGAGTTCCGGTAATGTGATTCCCAAGAAATTTCACTCATCATCGGTGAAATAAGGGGCAAAAGGGGAAAATCTTTATGTGAGCAGGCAGAACCTATTTAGGTTCTTACCTATAGGGCCAGTCAATTATGCTAATTTCTTTGATTAATTATTGTAATCTAACACGAGCTCACAACGGTGAAGGAAAACATCGTGAGGAAGCCCGCATAGTTAGCTCCACACGTATTGACGTTCCTGTGGACAAGACCGATTAAGCTGAGAGGATGGATTAGGTGCTGGGCAAGCCTATTCCATCTCAAACAATGTCCCAGGCACTACAGCGTCCCGTTGAGTGGTAGGCAATAGGCATAGGTGACACTGTATTGTATACCTAATCATCATAAAGATGTAAAGGCCTAAGTTTTATTGTAATGTAGGATTAAGAATAGGTTACAACTTACTTCTGTATCACACGGAAAACGAGTTCTTTCATTGACAATTACTTTTTCATTCATATCAGGTCGTTTCCCCTCAAAAATAAAATACTCGAACCTTTCGATAGCACCACAAAATTTGATGAATTCCGATAATTTTTTCCAATGTTGATTATGGATATGTGAGTTAGTATACCAATCAATATACCCTTCTTGTGAGCCAGACAAGTATCGTCTCTGTGTCTGGGGAAAAACTTTCTCAATCTGGGTAGAAATATCACAAGCAGTTGAAGACAAACGATCGATACTGCTCAATGCTACACTCTGAGTATTGTTCAACTCTTGGATTTCCTCGTGAAGTTTGTCAAGCTTTTCTAGAGCTTTCTTCTCTGAAGCACTCATGTTTAAGGACTGAAAAAATATCTTATTTAAAGTCATTATCAATTTGGAGGCCTTTGCCCAGCGGTGGGACTACGGCCTAAAGGCTAAATACAACAACAATGTAGGTATATATACTACTTTAAAATAATTCTCTAAACAAAATCGATTCCTGCTAGATCTGGCATAAAATATTGGATTTGGCTAGATCTGACTAAAATTTTGCCAAAGTAGCGTGAATGCCGAGCATGGACAATTGCCAATCAACGGTCTGAAACCAGACAGGTTTTTTATAATCTCATGCTAAGCCCCCAGAACGCTTGAAAATTGCACCCTCTACCCAACCATGTAAAGATCATAGCGATTTGACAATTTTGACTGAACAAAACATAAAATTGACAAAGTTATCAACCCACATATCGACAATTGACTCTACAAAGCTAATGCGCAAAAAAGATCCCTAGCTAAACTTTTTTTCTCACACTAAAATATTTGCATTTTTGTTTGTAACAAAATACCAAAAACTACTGAACCGATTTTAAAAAATCTTGTACCAATAGATTAATACATTATCACTGATAAACATAGACAAATTTTTATCCCAGTAAAACGAATAATTTTTGAGGGATCGTACACAACGCGAAGGGCAGCTAGCATTATTATGTATTGTGATTATGTAGTCTAAACAAATAAATATTTCCATAGCTGTTTTATAAAACCAAAGATATAATTTTTGATGAATAAATAAATAAAATAAATATATTTTATTTTTAAATGGAATTAATAAAAGATACAGATATTAATACGATTATTTCTTGATTTCAATATTTTGAACAAAGTTTGTATACAATAACTAAATACTATTTTCTATGTATACTACTGTTTTGGAGAAAATCTTTATCATTTATGTATCTAAAGATATTATTATAAGTTACACATAGCATACCATTTAAAGTTTTACATTAGTTTACTGCCTACTACTTACTAAGTTGTTTTTATCTAAGGAAATACCTACGATCAGCCCTAAAACTTTGTATTAAATATAATCTCATGTAAGTGAATTTGTAAATTCTTATGAGAAATAAATGCATCTTAAACCTGATTTATAGTATTTTTTTTTAAACTCAATGGTTCCTTGTATTAAAATTATTTTTATTTTAAATTATTCGACCTTTGAATATTATATAATATTCAAAGGTCGAATAATTTAATTAGGAACCAACTAGAACCACACAATGGGCATTTAAATACAAGGAACCATTGAGTTTAAAAAAAAATACTATAAATCAGGTTTAAGATGCATTTATTTCTCATAAGAATTTACAAATTCACTTACATGAGATTATATTTAATACAAAGTTTTAGGGCTCATCGTAGGTATTTCCTTAGATAAAAACAACTTAGTAAATAGTAGGCAGTAAACTAATGTAAAACTTTAAATGGTATGCTATGTGTAACTTATAATAATATCTTTAGATACATAAATGATAAAGATTTTCTCCAAAATTAAGTCAGTATACATAGAAAATAGTATTTAGTAATTGTATACAAACTTTGATAAAAATATTGATAGTTTTTTTTTTCAATACCTACACAATTTAGCTAAAAATGGCCGTATCTCAAAACTACCATTGTGTGGGTTAGTCCCTCTATGCATAACTCGGTCCGTTTCTAGATATGATCTGCAAATATTTTACCTAATTACTTTAGTTAAACGGGAACCCATCACATTTAAATTCCCATTAAGGTAGTATACTTATGTAGGTACTCACAGATTTAGATTTTAATGCCAAAGTATTTGAAAAAACTCGTCGGAAGTTGGAACGATAAAATGCCGGCCACTTATTGCACAAATACCTGCGCAAGCCCACAAGTGTAGGAGAACTGGACGACAATCGCGAAATCATATCAAAATATATCCATTTAGGTATTATGATAAAAATGTAATCTGCTAATTGCAGCTCTTATCAAAGTTCAGTTTTTTTTTTACATAGGTAGGTAATGTGAGCAAAATGTCTAGACAGCCTTACTAGGTAGGGAATGTATACCTACCTACGTAAAAGTGAAATTACCTACTTAATTTTCTAAGAAGGCAAAACGACTTGTTTATAGAAGATCTAAGATGCAAATTAAAAAACGTACATAAACCACCTATTACTGAACACAATAGGGAGGTGTACCTTTTGTAGGTATAAAAACATGATCGTCGTCGATTTGTTAATTTCAATTTAAACAGATGATTTAAAAACACTAACCTTGATTCGAGAGATAACGAACAAAATACACAACGGTAGCTTCAGTAGGAATTTGCACACACAGCTCTGTTGAGTCACTTGATGACAATGATTGTGTGTGAGCCTACAAGTCTTACTAGATGACGCCAGACAGTGTTGCCACCACTTGATTAGTGTTTTCGTTGACAACAAGTATTAAAAGTAGGTAATTAAAAAATCAAAAACCCCGACTGAAAGAAAGTCAACTTTTTAGATTTTTTTAATGCGTCATCAGTGATCTCAGTTCTATGTGCATCGTAGGGTAGGTACCTAAACTATGAATAAAACCACTTGCCAATTTGTTATTCAAAAATAAGTTTAAACATTATGACAATACCTATCTGCATTTTTTAATGAAACTTTTTAAACTTTCGTGATTCGGTCACGGTATTTGGTATAGAAAATTACTAAATACCCGTCTTAAAATAATAATAATTAAATTTTTGTAATCTCTTTTTAATTTCCTTCATTTTGTTTTGTTGTTTAAATTTTTGTAATCTCTTTTTAATTTCCTTCATTTTGATACCTCGATATGATTGGTTAATTTTTTTTATTAACGTTATTTCTATTTCGCTTATGAGGTCCGCCATGTTATTTTACATTATATTATTTGACAAATATTTATTTTTGTAATCTCCTTATAATTTCTTTCCTTCATTTTAATACTCCACTCGATATGATTGACTATTTTTTTTTCCTAACGTGTTACTATTTTGCGCTTAAGATCCGCCATTTTTTTTTTCTAAAACCTATCCTATGACACTTGGGCTGTTATGACGAATCTAACGATACCCTAAATGTCGAAACCCATCCAGTCGTTTGGAAGATAAATAATAAATAAATAAATAATGCTGGACATTTCACACAGCATCATCTAGCCCCAAACTAAGCAAAGCTTGTACTATGGGAACCAGATAACTGTTATACTACTTATACATATACTTTTTGATTGTAAATACATACATATCATACATAGAAACACCCAGACCCGAGATAAATATTTGCAAATCATACAAACATTTATCCCGCGGCGGGGATCGAACCCGCAACCTTCTGCGTCCCAAGCGGGCTTGCACCCACTGCGCCACAGAGGTTGTCAAAAAAAGATACGATAAAGAAATTTACAATCATTACATACTATGTACATAAAGCTATACAAGATACGCGTGAAAAATATAATTATTTTTAGAAATATTTAAATGAGATAGGCACACATACCTAGGTATAAACATTTACAACAAGATGATACAAATAAATAGGTAGGTACGTGCCTCAATACATACCTACTTAGGTAGGTACATAAAAAGATACTTTACTAATGCCTTATCAAAATGTAGGTAGGTAAATAATGTATCGTAATGTTTTTAGAATGTCGCTACATTTAGCAAGAAAAGCCAATTACTGGCAACATTGAGTGTTAAATTGTGGGTAGTACCCGTTCAGTGTGTGCAGTGGTATGGTAGGTACCTATATCACTTTATCAATGTTTAGAACCAGTTTCCGTCCATATTCTACGAACAACTCCGCTGATAAAGCTCGGCCTGTTAAGTATCTAGTTACCTACCTACCTACCTACAATCGGCACCAGAAGCAGATTCCTTTCTGTATTCTGTGCCAGAATAGAAATAATTGGTTAATAAATATCAAAATGAGTGCAAAAAGTCCAATTTTGAAACTGATATATTATACAGAATAAGGTATCCCACTCATATCCTATTAACATAATAAATCTGAAAGTTTGTGAGTATGTTTGGATGTTGCTATTCCAGGTTATTATCTACGCCTATTCCAAGTTTCATCCAAATCGGTTCACTGGTTAGGCGTGATTGTTACACAATTATCTAAACATCCAAACATACTCAAAAACTTTCAGATTTATTATATTATTAGGATTAGGAATATTAGGATATTACATACATACCTACATACATACATCAAATCACGCCTCTTTCCCAAAGGGGTAGGCAGGGACCACGGATCTCCACTCGCTACGATAGGATATTAGGATTATTAGGATAGGATTAGGATTATAATAATCCGACTCATATATTAAAGCTGAAAGTTTGTGAGTTTGTTTAGATGTTTGTGTTTCAATCACGCCTAAACCAGTGAACCGATTTGGATGAAACTTTGGTATAGATGTAGATAGTGACCTGGAATAGCGTATATTATACTAGCGACCCGTCCCGGCTTCGCACGGGTGCAATGCTGATACTAAATTTCTCTACTATAATTTGCATGTATTATACATATAAACCTTCCTCTTGAATCACTCTATCTATTAAAACACTGCATCAAAATCCGTTGCGTAGTTTTAAAGATTTAAGCATACATAGGGACAGAGAAGGTTGGTAGGTAGGTACCTAGCACCTACCACGGGGGCGCAGCCGCGCGCAAAAGCTAGTAATTTAATAATGCGAGGTACCTAATGTGATTACCTAAATGCTAGCTAACGTAAGTAAGTTCGTATGAGTCAGTGGCCAACTCTGGTGACGGAGTTTTTAGGCCGCCTTAGGCCTCCGTCAATGCTAGCTGAAATATTAACAGCCTTAAACACTTCTGAAGTTCCGATAAAAAAACAGAGTTATGACTGTATCCCCAAGGCGCGGTAGATATTCCCTCAGATCTTTTATGTATTCCAGATCCTTTGAAGATGTCTAAGGCTGTGTCCCCAGTAGGCAAACTGTTAGCGACCGAGTACTGAGATAGTCGGCGCGCGTAACGCTGCAAACTGGGTACCAGTGAGCGCAAAACTAGCAAACTGTGGACACTCCATTTCAAATATACACCCCTATTTTTTGATTACCAAAAAAATTTAAGACATGACCTCGGTGTCTGTTACTGATCACATTTGTGTAGTTAAAACTCAAAAAAGAGAAAATAAAATTATAACCTCAAAAGGAGACGAGACGAGTCAGACATAGATTTATGATAGCTACTGCGGTTTTACTGACTGGGGATGATACGAGAACATAGTTCAAATGCATGTCTGTACGCGATTGTTGTCTATAGTACTTATTTGTACAGTTTTCTTAAAATTTTGTGCGGTTTTGGTTGACTACAATCCTCGATAACTTTGTGATAGTTGAATAAAAAAAAGTTCTGACCATGCCAATATTATTTTCTGCATCTGCTGCAATTGTCCTTAATTTTTTTTTGGTAGTCATAAAATAGCGGTGTATAAGGGCGTACTAAATTGATACGCCGCAAACTCAGTCGGCCGCTAACAGTTTGCCTACTGGGGACACAGCTTATGGCACCCTAAGGCCATAAATTAACTCAAACAACGCGAGCTCATCATGAGGAAACCCGCAGTTATTCAGCTCCACACCAGGCGCGGTCGCAGCCTGAAATTTTGGCGGGGGTCACTACTGAAATTTTAGGGGGTCACTACACTAATAACAGACTTCATTGCACAATAAACAAGATTTTACTATTGGACGTGTACGATTTTGGGGGGGGGTCATGTCCCCCGTGACTACCCCCCTCGGACCGCGCCTGCTCCACACGTAATGACGGTTGTCTTTCCTGTGGGCTAGGCTGATTAAGCTGAGATAGAGAAGAGTGGTCGGTTTAGGTGCTGGGCAAGCCTATTCCATCTCAAACAATGTCCCAGGCACTACAGCGTTCCCTTTGTAGGCATGGATTGCCTTCTGCCTGCCTGGCGCTGTATGGTAGGTACAGAGTGTTACATTTAGAACGGTCAGTATGGGAAAGTCTGAAACTATAAGACATACGATTTGTTTTAGGAACCATGTCATCGATTATAGTAAAAAAGAAATCTGCATTAACACATTTTAAAAAAAACTTGTACCTACTCAGCTTGGGAATTGAAACCGGACGTTTTGAAAAATGAAACTACTTTTAACACTATTTTTAACCGACTTCAAAAAAGGAGGAGGTTCTATGTTCGGGTGTATGTATGTTTTTTTATGTATGTTCACCGATATCTCCGTCAGTTGTAAACCGATTTCCAAAATTATTTTTTTGTTTGAAAGGGGATGCTACCATAGTGGTCCCATAAAAAATTTACTCCTGAGGGATTGATAGTTTTCCCGTAAAACTCAAAAATCTTTCCAAAAAATGTGGACCGATTTCCGAAATATTTTTTTTAGCTTGACGGGTATCAATCTCAAGGTGGTCCTCATACTTTTTTTTCCTGAGGGATTGATAGTTTTCTGTAAAACTCAAAAAACCTCATTCTCACTACACAATCTGAGTCAAACATTGAATAGTTTGACATATTTATACTCTCGAGGTGGTCCCATATAAATTTTATTCCTGAGGGATTGATAGTTTTCCCGTAAAACTCAAAAAACATCATTCTCACTCTAACTTTTTTAATCTTGACTATTCCAATATCTAACCTAACCTACTATATCATTTACAATTACACTTTATTTACACAGTGTTTATTTACACTAAAAATCGAAAAATAAAAATTTAAAAAAAAAAATTGAACCGACTTCACATAACACAAACAGACACTAAGAACCTGTTTATAGTCGGTATAAGTCGGTGCCAACTATTCTACTCTACTCGATACAATTTTTCACCCAAGTCCAGGACTTGTAAATGCATAGTTGGCACCGACTTCAAAAAATAACATAATAATTTATGAAATATAAAAATTGAATACTGTAAATATTTATTTATTTATTCACCACTTCTTAACTATTTTTGCAGGCTTAACCTATTAAGTAATAATTGCATGTGTATATTCTTATTTTTCCCTTTTTAGTGTAGGTACAATAAAAGGTTCTTAGTGTCTGTTTGTGTTATGTGAAGTCGGTTCAATTTTTTTTTCAAAAAATTTTATCATATAGGTAACAATTTCATCATAATAATTCTGTGGTACTACCTAAGCACTTACCTACCTACTTGGCTGTCGTAATGTAACATGATCAGGTAGCATAAACGAGTATTACCTATGCAGAAGTAACATAAAAAAGCTAGATAAGTTGATAGGTAGGTTAGGTGCCTACCTACATACCACTTGAGCGATCCGCGACCAAGCAAAAATTACCAACTTATACTCATGTAACCAAAAGGGTGATGGAAATTAATGTGGATGGATTATGTGAGTAGAGGTAGACCTAAGAAAAGATGGATGGATTGTGTGAAAGAAGATATGAGTAAGAAAGGAGTGGATACGGAGGTGACGAGTGATGGAGGAGAATGGCGAAAGAGAACATGTTGTGCCGACTCCGCATGAGCGGGATAAGGGCAGGCCAATGATGATGACCTACAAAAGTTTGTTGTACAGGTTACCTATCATAGAAAAATAAATTAAACAAAAAAGTAAGTAATCATTTTTATATTTAATGAAAGTGAACAGGTTACATTTTTAAGCGATGACCTAATCTAACACGAAAAAAAAATTTACAATGAAGTAGTAATTTTTATAATCTTTGAAATAATATGTAATAGAACTTAACTATCAACTGAGGTGTGTCCTGCGTCTTATCTTTCACTAAAGGAACTTTCATTCGACCCACTTGAGTCCATACTTTTCTTCAAAGCTGCTACGGGTCTGCAAATCGTCCTTTACAGCATTCAGAAAATGCATAACAAGCTCTCCACTAACATTCCTATCTTGCCACTCTGCGTAAGTGTAACGTTTCTTAGCGATATACAATATTTCAGCAGCCACCCGTGGATTGCACACATTTACAAATAAATCGCCCTGAAAAAAGAAGTTTAAATTTTATACATATTATCTGAGATTTTACTTACAATCCATTCTATACAAATACAAATAACTTTATTTTACCAACGAAAAACTATATTAATACCATTCAGTTACTGATGGTCCCCGCACGAGGTGTTTAACCTGTATCGCAGGAAACCGAGTTGTACAAACAGGAGATTACCTTTAAAAACTAAGTCATCATTACAGAGGACTTGTGGACTTTATAGAAAACTAGCTTCTGCGCGCGGCTTCGCCCGCGTGGTACCAACATTTTGAATAGCCTATATGCTATTCCAGGTCACTATCTACGCCTATTCCAAGTTTCATCCAAATCGGTTCACTGGTTTAGGTGTGATTGATACACAAACATACAAACATCCAAATAACCAAACATACAAACTTTCAGATTTATTATATTATTAGGATTAAGAATGCAAAATAAGAGAGTAAATTTAAGTAACACCTATGTAATACAAATGAATATAATAAACATAAGTATACCTACTAAACTGACTTAAAAACATATGACTAAGTAAGTACCTATCGCGCAATAGTCGAGCACCAATAAACCGTATCGAAGTCAAAATCAAAACAAATCAAATGAAATGCATAACCTAGGAAGGGATAGTGGAAAAGATGGTAGGGTGGGAGGATATAAATTAACGATGACCAGGTTATACTTGCGTCGTCGGAGAATGAGTTGCAGGAGATGGTAACAGTTATGCATGAAGCTTTTAAGCGAAAGGGAATGAAAGTAAATGTGAGCAAGACGAAAGTGATGGTTTTTGTAAAGATGAATGTATGACAGCATGCAATATTCTGATTGACGATGAAAGAGTGGAACAAGTGAAAGAGTTTGTGTATCTGGGGACATTGTTTACAAGAGACGGGAAGTACGATGAGGATATCGAAAAGAGAGTGAATGCTGGAAACCGAGTGAATGGGGCACTCCATGATTTTATGAGCAGCTGGAAAGTGTCCAACAAGGCACGACTGGCAGTTCATAGAGGAGTGTTGGTACCGACATTGATGTATGGAAATGAAAGTTGGGTGTGGCAGAAAAAACATCAGAGTAGAGTGAATGCTGTTGAAATGAGAGCGTTGCGTAGTATGTGTGGGGAAACGTTGAATGATAGAGTGAGAAATAGTGTGATAAGGGAACAGTGTGGAGTGAAAGAATATGTAGTGTTGAGGATCGAGAAAGGTATGTTAAGATGGTTTGGGCATGTAGAGAGGATGGATGACAGTCGTTTGACAAAGCAAGTGTATGCGGCGAGTGTGCATGGGACAGCTGGAAGGGGAAGGCCTAGGCGAACCTTCTTGGATCAAATTGGCGACATTTTGGAGAAGGGCCAGCTCAAAAGTACCCTAAACCGACGAGCATGTGTGGAGAATGTAATGAGAGTGAATGAGGCGAAAGTTGTGTGTCAGGATCGTAGCGACTGGAGATCCGTGGTCCCTTTGGGAAAGAGGCGTGACTTTATGTATGTATGTAATTATTTAACAACCACCAGTAGACCTTCAGTAGATTCTCGCTGACATAAAGCCGCGTACAGACAGACATCGCAAGGCGTGCGTTGCGAATCGTTTGTCTCGTATCGTATGCCTCATGTTGAGGCATACGATACGACTACGAGAATACGAGAATACGACTACGAGAATACGAGAGTACTACTGGCGGTACATTTATGCATGCGTCCCCAACGACACATGCTCAAGCTGAGCTCACTAAAAACCACGCACGGTGTTCGTCAGTAGAAAAACAGGTACAGATATGCAGGTATATGTAGGTATTCTTATGTAGTTAGATACACTAATCTATTTGTGCTAGCAACCTGTCACGTATGGAATACTAACTTCTGCAAGATGTGGGCATGTATCAAATATGTATTTGTAGGTACATGCCTCTGACTACCCCCTTAGACATTTTCAAAAGATCTGGTATATAAAAAAAACTGAGAGAATGTCTACCGCGCCTTGGGGGTACAGTCATGACCCTGTTCTCCTCAGCATTCAAATCTCGGCAACAATTCAATGAAAAATGGTAGGTAGGTATTACCTCAGGGAACTGTTCCGTTTCATGGACGCTTAGCCAATTAGAAAACTGATCCAGACCGATACTGTTGCGACTACTACAAAAATCTGTGTAACGCTTTGCACTGATCCATTTTTGAGTTTTGAGGAAGTCATGTGTATCATTCCAATTGACATAACCATGCGAGCGAGTCGTTTGGCTTGCCACTGCAACAACAGTGTTATCTGCCGAAGATGTGTGTGCTTGTAAATCTGTATCGGCTCTATTCTTCTTAACAAGTGTCTCATTAGCCATTGTTTGCATGACTCTGTTAGTTTCGTCTAGTTTATCATCTAGCCTTTTCACATCTGCAGCAATACTATCTATAGCGCAATTTAGTTGTTTAATCTCTTCTGTCAGGTTTAAGTGAGCTGCTGAATTTACACACCTCTGAAAATAAAAAAATACAATTATTTACAGAAACTCAAGCTACTTCAAAACATTACCTACCTACCAAAATACAATAGAATCAGTTTATAGATCTATAAACTGATTCTATTGTATTATGGTAGGATATTAGTAGTAACATTTTTTATTTGTGATTGAGCCATCTATAGATAGCTAAGTACCTAGTACTACTAGTATTATATTATCTGGGCTAGTACCTACCTATGCAATAATTTGGCTTGAGTTAAATTGTCTAAGTTGCCAAGTTTGTCATTCGCGATTGATGAGATATGAACTATGTAAATAAGACATTGTATGGAAAACATTTTTTTGCAAAATCTTACTAATTTTACTACCTACCTGATAAATGTGTCCCTTACAGGCGTCGATCGAGACGTTTTTAAAAGCTTTTAATTTTGTATGTTTGTATGTATGTATGTTTGTCCGGGTCAAATCTTGCAAGCTTAATTTGACCCACTTCCCGGTGTCCGATTGAGCTGAATTTTGGTATACTTGTGAGTCCTCGGTGACAATGCAATAATATGGTAACAGCAGGCTGATCTGATGATGGAGTCATGAGCTGTTCCAAGGAACTCCTCAGAAAATAGGCCGATTGAGTTGAAACTCGGTTCGTAGATTAAGTATCATCTAAAATTTTGAAATTAGTGACAGCGAGCTGAGCTGGAGAACGGAACTTCTCAGCTAATAGGCAGATTGAGTTGAAATTCGGTTTGTAGATCAAGTATCATCTAAAATTTTGAAATATGTTGACAACGAGCTGATCTGATGATGGAGAATGGAACTCCTCAGACAATAGGTTGATTGAGTTAAAACTCACTACATCGGTCAAGTTTCATCTAATATTTTGAAATATTATTATGATGACTGCGAGCTGATCCGATGATGGAGAACAGAACTCCTCAGAAAATAGGTTGATTGAAATGAAATTTTGTACTTACACCGGTGAGTTTAATCAGCTGCGGTAACCTATTAAAAGCTTGTACTTACTTGTTGAATTTTTTCAAAAAAACTTATTTCAACTAAATGTAGGTCAATTTCTGGGCTGATAGTAACTTTGCAAAAAACTTAAATATAAATGTAAGTAGGTAGCTACCTACCCATAATTATTTTTTAAAAGTAGGTACTTAGGTAGTTTCCTTACAACAAAATGGTGATTGTAAGTTGCGTTGCGTCCTTCAATGCGGTAAAATTTAGCAACACCATGTAACCGAGTAAGTATACCTATAAATAAAATAAGTACTTACAAGTCCGCGGCTTCGCACACGTGGTAGGTACTTACCACTTGCGACTCCTCATTACATCCAGTGCCCTGTGCGATCGCCGGCGCTGGCGCCGCTGTACCGCGCCGTACCGTACCCATGTAAGACTGTACTTCTCCTCAAAACTGATTCTTGTGTGTATATCATTCTTGACCAAGTCCAAAATGTGCTTTAAAATTTCGTCGTAGTATTTCTTCGAAGATAAGTGAATATGCAGCATCGCAGTCAGTACTGATGTGCTGTTTATATCGATGTAAAGATCATTCTGAAAGTAAGTGTTTTTGTTTTATCAAGTACTACGTCATGGTTTCGATTTCAATACGCTATCACCATAATTCATCATAATTTCATCTTATCCCACTTTAATGTGGGGTCGGCACAACAGGTTTTCCTCTTCCACTCCGCTCTATTATTATCGCTTTATTATTAACATCATAATTATTATTTTGAAATTGAAGATGAAACTTGATCGACAAGCAGAGCTTCAACTAAGTAGGTCTTTAGACTGAGGAGATCCGTTGAACAGCATTTGGCTCCATCATCAGATCAACTCACTCTCACCTCAGGTAACCTAAATGGTAGATAAAACTGGACCAATTTGCTGAGTGACCTACCTATACGGCCTCTGTGGCGCAGTGGGTGAAAGCCCGCTTGGGATGCAGAAGGTTGTAGGTTCCATCCCCGCCACGGGATAAATGTTTGTACCTATGATTTACAAATATGTATCTCGGGTCTGGGTGTTTCTAAGTATAATATGTTTGTATTTACAAACAAAAAGTATATAAGTAGTATATCAGTTATCTTGTTCCCATAGTACAAGCTTAGAAGCGCTCGTGGTCGTGCTTGCTAAGTCGATCGTGATAGATCGTCGAAGTTAAGCAACGTTCGAAACGGTCTGTTAGTGGATGTGTAACCGCCAGTGGCATTTTCATCTGAGCGCTTCCGTGCTTCGGAGGGCACGTTAAATTGTCGGTCCCCGCTATTTAAGTCGTTAAGCCATGACGGAGGCCTTAAGGCGGCCTAAAAACTCCGACACCAGAGTTGGCCACTGACTCATACGAACGTACTTTTTAGTACAAGCTTGGCTTAGATTGGGGCTAGATAATGCTGTGTGAAATTTTAATGTCCAGCATTATTTATTATTATGTATGTATACTTACTTCTGGTACCCCTGAATAAGACGGAAAACGAGTATTTTCATTGACAATTATCGTATTTTCATTCATAATATGATAATATTCTATACCAAACAGTTCGTTATAATTACAATCTGCGATAAATTCATATAATTTTTTCCAATGTTGATCCGGGCTATGTATGCGATCATACCAATCAATGTACCCATATTGTGAGCCAGAATGGGTTGGTCTCTGCGTCTGAGTACAAGCTTGCCCAATCTGTGTAGAAACATCAAAAGCAGTATTGATACTGGTCAACGCTGCTCTCTGAATGTTTTTCAACTCCTCAAGATTTTCAAGCTGTTCAAGTTGTTTCTTCTCGGAAGCATTCATATTTATGGACTGAAAAAATATTTTATTTAATAAGTACCTAATATGGTATAAAAGTACCCAAGTACTTTTTATAGTACGTAGGTAGGTATGTACCTACCTAATTTCCAGGATTACAAATGTTTGTATGATCTGCAAATATTTGTCTCGGATCTAGATGATTGTGTTTATTCCAAATCAACTGTCATCACCACAGATATCATCCGTGGTCATCACGGATTTAGGTGTACCTAGGTAATGCCAATTTGAAGAAGTTCCGGTACCTGCGTTAAAATGCCGGCCACTCTTAAAATGCATAACAATGAAACATTTTGTGAAAACATTTCTCACATTGTCCCACTGCTGGGCAAAGGTCTCCCCCCATTATTTTCCAAGACTTGCGATCGCCAGCTCTATCCCACCAGTTAGCCCGGAATGTGGGCAGGTATCGAGATCGTCGCGCCAGCATCTTTGAGGCAGGCGAAGCCTCAGCGTTGCCGCCCATCATCAGGCACCCACTGTCTGTAGCCCATTCTGTCGGGATACGTGGTAAATGTCCTCTAGGCCTACCTACTCCCAGTTTAGTTTAGGTAATTCCGTTCAAGGGTTAGTACCTATCAAAGAACAATAATACTCCTGTCGGAGGTACCTATGTAATAAAAAAATAAAAACTAAATCTGCAAATTGCAGTCACATCAAAGTTCTTTTTTAACCGACTTCAAAAAAAGGAGGAGGTTCTATGTTCGGGTGTATGTATGTTTTTTTTTTTTTTATGTATGTTCACCGATATCTCCGTCAGTTGTGAACCGATTTCCAAAATTTTTTTTTTGTTTGAAAGGGTATGTTACCATAGTGGTCCCATAAAAATTTTACTCCTGAGGGATTGATAGTTTTCCCGTAAATCAAAAAAAATCACCGATCTTTCCGAAAAATGTGGACCGATTTCCAAATTTTTTTTTTGTGTGAAAGGGTATCTATCTCTAGATCGTCCTCATACTTTTTTTTCCTGAGGGATTGATAGTTTTCCCGTAAAACTCAAAAAACCTCATTCTCACTCTAACTTCTTTAATCTTGACTATTCCAATATCTAACCTTAGGTTAGCCTACTATATTATTTACACTTACACTTTATTTACACTACACACAGTGTTTATTTACACTAAAAATTGAAAAATAAAAATTTTTGAAAAAAAATTGAACCGACTTCACCATAACACATACAGACACAAAGAACCTTCTATGTACCTACACTAAAAAGAGAAAAATAAGAATATACACATGTAATTATTATTTACAGTATTCAATTAATAAATTATTATATTATATTATGTATTTGAAGTCGGTGCCAACTATTCTATTCCAACTACTCGATACAATTTTGCACCCAAGTTCTATTTGTACTCGTAATTTCTTCTTAGATGTAAATGCATAGTTGGCACCGACTTCAAATACATAATATAATATAATAATTTATTAATTGAATACTGTAAATAATAATTACATGTGTATATTCTTATTTTTCTCTTTTTAGTGTAGGTACATAGAAGGTTCTTTGTGTCTGTATGTGTTATGGTGAAGTCGGTTCAATTTTTTTTCAAAAATTTTTTTCAACTTATGCACTGACCAAAAGAAAATAATAAGTAGTACCTAACCTACCTACGTTCAACGGTAGTATTCGTGTAATTAGGCATTTCGATTCACAGTCAGTTCACAGTCGAATTTTTTGGTTGAAAAGGCCACTGGTAGTATAGTATGCATAAAAAAAACGAACCTTGCTTTTAGCTTATTGCAAACAATATACACAATCTTCCTGATCTCAGACCGACTTCGAGTATTATCACAGTATAGCACGCAGCACACAACCTGTTCTGAGACACAACCAGTCGATTCACTTGATGCGAATCAAAGAAAGAAAAGAATCTTTTCTAGTCTCACAACGTGACGTAAGTGACGATAAACAGTGTTGTTGCCACAACTTGAATAGGTGTTTTGGTTGGTTTACAAAAAGGTACTACCGGTCTACGAGTTGTCACAATGGCCGCTATTACTGAAAATATAATTACACTAAAATTACCATAAAATTTATGGTAGGGATACCTACATATTATATACCTTTAATGGCCGCTCTTCACGTTGGCCATCATTGTGGCGAACATTGTGGCGAATATGTTGGCGAACAGATTGTGACGATATGCACACGATACGATGGAAGGTGGTTCAGTCTGCTTCGGTACAGGCCAATGTACGGACGTAAAAATGGATATTGAGGCGATAACGACTGCTGCGGTTTATTTATTCACAGCATACCGCAACTACGTAAATGTGTATGAGAGAAGGGTGATCAAAAAGAAATTGAAAAAAAGAAGGTGGTGGATGCTGTCAATACATAGAAATAGAGCTCGATCGAGCTCTGGGAGCTCGCAGCAAACTAACTAGTTAACCAACGTGTGGATGCGTCGGCCACAACTGTGCCACAACCCTTTGATCTTTTGTGAAAAACCGACACCACACGGATTTATCGCCAAGTTGTGGGCCATCATTCCAATACATTCCAACTACCCCTTCTTCATGATAGCCATAGTAGTTCGCCATCTATGTTGGCGATCATATTGGCCAACGTGAAGAGCGGCCATAAGAAGGTTAGTATTTATGCTAGGTGTCTTTTGTCACGGTAATCTTTCTAGCATGAATTTCTTTAACCACGAGCAAACATTTACTTTAGCGGTTTGTCTGAGACTTCAGCTAATAATCTCATAAAAAGTAATACCTAATGATAATGTTATGACCGAATTATTTTTTATGCGACAGGTAGGTAGGTACTTATCATACAGTCACACGTATAAACAGACGATAAAATGTCGCCACAATTAGCAAGAATGCTCATTATCTGGCAACATCGAGTAAAAGATTGTGGGTAGTGGTAGTACCCAAACAGCGTTTGGCCCTACTCTGTGGTTTGGCCCAAAACCCTGTTTGATAAAAGTAAGTTCGTATGGGTCAGTGGCCAACTCTGTTGACGGAGTTTTTAGGCCTCCGTCATGGCTTAACGACTTAAATAGCCGGGACCGACAATTTAACGTGCCCTCCGAAGCACGGTAGCGCTCAAATGAAAATGCCACTGGCGGTCACCCATCCACTTACAGACCGTTTCGAACGTTGCTTAACTTCGACGATCTATCAAGAACGACTAAGCAAGCACGACCACGAGCGTTAAAAATGATAAAATGTTTGATAAAAATGTACAGATAATACCTGATGTAGGTACTTCCTACATTTTTTTTCTGATCCAGTTTCCACCATAGAGTAGGTATTCCACCCTCAGATTGTATGAAAAAACTCGTAGGCTCTAGAAAAAGACCCCCCCGAAGGATTCCAATCTTGTCGCGATGGGGGGGCTCAGTAACCGTGGACCAGATGCGTTGGCGGCGGGGCCGCAATGGAAGAGGAGTGTCGGTATTTCGTTGCCGATCTCCCTGTCCTCTGCGGCCGTTTTGAGGAGTAGCTTCTCCGCGCGTCCCTCTGACTCGCAGAGGGCGCAGTGGATGAGGCTAGGACGAGCTGGTAGGCTCGTAGGCGGCGGAACACCCAAGAGGTGGAAGGCGGTGATACCTTCTCCGGAGAGTGCGTGGTACGCAATTTCGCCGCCTTCACTACTCTTGCCCGGCATCAAGGGATGTGGGTGCCTTGGCGACTCGGTTGGATATGCACTGACTGACTTGCCTTGGCACCAATCACTTGTATGGTCTGGATGAGGAGGCCGCGGAGTGGGTTCGGAGCGAGGCCGAACCCACTCGGGATGGAAGGCGGGAACGCACCGCCTGCCCCGCGAGGGGGCGAGTGGTATCCCCTGCCCAACAGGGGACTTTTCGGGTCTGCGGGTGGTCAGAGTGAGGGCTCTTGCTGCTCATCATGCAGATCCCGGGAGGGCGGCGACACTGTTAGGCAGGTGTCGTCGTGAGCTCCGCGCACGTGGTTTAACAGCCGCGTGTGTGGGTGCCGGGCGTGGCTGTGGGTGCCATTACCGGGATTGTGCTCAAGGCAAAATGCGAGAAGGGCACCGCGTGAGTTCCGTAGGAGATCCCGGAGCCCTTCGTTATGCATAGAGGCCGGCCATCGGGTAGTTTTTAGTGGGTCGTCGAGTGCTCGACAACCCCACACACCCCAATTACGTTCCCTCGACGTAATTGGATGTCTGTGAGCAGATTTTCTATCCGTTAAAAAAAAAAAAAAAAGGCTCTAGAAAAAGAATTATAATGCCAGAAACCGTGAAAATAAATGGGACATAAGAAATGAAACTAAGGTAGGTAGGTAGCATAACACGTTGGCGGGCAGTACTGATGACCCACCCGTTTACATTGTTTTGACACAACTAATTTTCATACATTGCAGTGTCACAACGCAGGGTAGCGATATTGAAAGGATATGACGGTTGTTTTTCGCCATTTTAGGAAGAAGCACTGCTCTGCTATTTTATTTTCTTTTTCTTGTGTTTTACTAGGTTTTATTACGTAATTTCGGTGGCATTTTACTAATGAAGCCTTGGATTTGAAACAGTAGATCTGGGAAATAGAATGGGGGAGTATTGAAGAAGATTTCTCATTTGACGAATAAGACGAAAAATTTCCGTTAGAGTTTTAAAGAAAACAAGCCGCCATGTTTTGTTTAAACCATCGACATGACTTGACTGACTGACATGACTATATTTAAAACTTGACATTGGCAGAATTACACGTATTTGTGTAGATTGTTGTTTTTCGCCATTTTAGGAAGAAGCACTGCTCTGCTATTTTATTTTCTTTTTCTTGTGTTTTACTAAGTTTTATTATGTAATTTCGGTGGCATTTTACTAACGAAGCCTTGGTTTTGAAGCAGGAGATCTGGAAAATGGAATGGGGGAGTATTGAAGCAGATTTCTCATTTGACGAAAAATTTCCGTTAGTTTTGAAAAAAACAAGCCACCATGTTTTGTTCAAACCATCGACATGACTTGACTGACTGACATGACTAATAAATCAATATTTTAAACTTGACATTGGCAGAACTACACCTAGTTGTGTAGATTGCCACTAAATAAAAAAGAAGAAGAAGAAGTAGATTGCCCACAAGATTGCCATAATTAACTCTCCAATTTTGCCATTAAATAAAAGAAGAAGAAGAAGGGATATGACAGTACCGTACCGAGTACTTTCCGGTAATTTAATGTACTCTTTGCCGAGTATGTTCCTGGTTCCTGGACGTATACCTTCGTCTCGCATGCATGAGATGAGAGTAATCTGTTCAGATCCATACTTCCCATCATCAGTAAAGACAGTAAAATAAACTACTCGATTCAGGGCCATTGAGTTATAATGTACTACGTACTTAAAACTCAATGTTCAGGGCTAGAAACCGCATCAAACAATGACTGAATTCGTTTTTGTTGCTCTGTAGATGATGCCATCTGCCAAGCACATTACAGCAATCGAATTCCATCAAGAGAAAATACAAATACCGTTGTTTACAATGATCTTTAGTATAAACGATCATTGGTTTGTTACGTACACGCTGAACAAGCTCCTCTTATTTTCTTTTTATCTGTTCCAGAAAAGGTGAACATCACAAACAGGAATGTGTCTATGGAAGGTGAAGAAGGCAAATCCATCAGGTTTACTTGTAAAGCTAATGGCATTCCGGAACCCACTGTCGTCTGGTACAAAGATAATGCCCCTTTACCCATAGATAGTAAGTATCCTCAAGCCAAATTTACCTTCTAATTTTCTAGCAGCAAAGCGCAGGGACATGTATTTGTGATCAAACTGTCCTTTGTTTTTTTTTTAGATTACCTATCTATAAGTAGGTACCTAGGTACTTAGGTACTATTTCCCTTTTTTCCCTCTAGGCTGAAGAGACCGCACATCATGGACCTGGATTTGGCGTGATAAAGAACAGAAGAGGAACTGCTCACTGGAGCTCTTCCTCTGAACGACGACCACCTACACCACACCTGCTTAAAGTCTTGGGACTGATCGCAGATGCAAACAGAACACAAAAAAAATAAAAACAAGAGTGAACCATGCTGTACCGACCAATCCCATAATTAGAGAATCTAAGGAAAAGTTGTTGAAGTTTTCCAGTCGTCATGCAGTAGGGTACCTAGGGCTTGCTTGGCGCCTTGTATAGATATTTCCTCCGTGTCGGTCTATCAGCACATAGATCTCTACGTAGATCATGAAGTTTCAACAAAGCTTATTATTTTGCAGAAGAAAAGTACCATGTCCAGTCTAATCACACGCTGGTGATCAAGAAGCTGACACACATGGACGCCGGCACATACGTGTGTAAGGTCAGACAGAGAGTACTCTCACACTACACCGACAAGACATTCCATCTCTCTGTGCAACGTAAGTACTAACACTGAAGTGCTCGTGTAGGCTTACCCTCATTCTTATAAAAATACATATTGAACGTTTAAAGTAAAGAACTCTTTCAAAGACTGGACAAATATAAAAAAGTGCGTCTTGAGATTAGCAAAGTTATGCTCAGCTTTTTTATAAATGACTGTTGGTCGATCTTGATAGAACATCGAAATGAAGGAGTAATATGTGTTGACTCCATACAGTGGTAATCCTAATAGGTAGGTATAGTAGTAATCCTACAGTCTGACCCAGTAAGTGGATGATCGCTAGTCGTATTAAGAACAGAGCAGAGCTTCCATGCTTTAAATTGTCGGTCCTGGCTATCAAGTCGTTAAGCCATGACAGTCTTAGCTATGTTGAAAAAAAGCTGTTTTCTCTGATATAGGTACTTATTCAGTTTTGTTTTTTATTAAAAAACAATGTTAGTTCACCATTCCCATTAATGTGACATTGTCTTTTCCAGACAAACCCTATATTTACAACAGTCATACACAGGAGCTGTACGCTAGCAAAGTGTACAAGACTGAAGAAATATACGCTATTCTGAATGAAACGTAAGTTCAATTTGCCAAAACGTTCCACAAGTTATTTGTCGTCTGTGATCAGAACCCACGAAAGAGAGTTATCCGTCACTCAATCACTCAACAGTGTTTGAAGACTGGGACAGACAAGTAGCTTTGGGTGCAAAAAAAAGAAATGCAAGAGAAAGATTCCGCATTTCTTTCTCTTGCATTTCTTTTTTTTGAAATGCAAGAGATTCTCTTCATGTTTATTAAAGGAGTTCTGAAATGACGAGTGATAGAGGGAAATGGGAGAGAGAATGAATCATCTAAAAGAATGCTAGGCCCCAAACCGTGTTTGTTGAACTTATTCTTCACGGTATTGGTCGCGAAAGAACAGGAGTAAAATCAGTTTCTAAGTTCTATCTGATCCCAGCGGTCCTACTAAACAAATGCTTTTTGACTTTGAAAAACATGTAGTGCTGACGTTGAGATAAGAGCAAGATGAAGAAGAGATCTTTCTACCTAGCCTAACACTGAAGTTTCCTTGGTATTTTTTCAGTAAAAACGTCACATGCAGTGCGATCGCGAACCCACCACCAACGTACCGCTGGTTCCGTCGTGAGAACAGCTATGATGATGACAAGAACCCCATTGTGGACCCAGAGACGGTAAAAAAATATAGCATCACGATTTAAATTGAGCCCATCGCTGCTCTAGTAACTAGGTTCCTCGCGATGTTTTTCTTCACCATTCAGACCACGAGTTTAAGTGTACCTATATAAATTTTGCAAAACGCAAAGATTTATGCCTCGTCCCGCGGAAGTTCGAAAAATCCATTGATGCTGAGACTCGAACCCACGACTTTCATATTCTTGTCGTGTGGATGCTTCATCAGATACACTTGGAGTAATGATAGGCCACTTTAATAGTTCTGGTCAAAGCGCTCGTGGTCGTGCTTGCTTAGTCGTTCTTGATAGATCGTCGAAATTAAGCAACGTTCGAAACGGTCTGTAAGTGGATGGGTGACCGCCAGTGGCATTTTCATCTGAGCGCTTCCGTGCTTCGGAGGGCACGTTAAATTGTCGGTCCCGGCTATTCAAGTCGTTAAGCCATGACGGAGGCCTTAAGGCGGCCTAAAAACTCCGTCACCAGAGTTGGCCACTGACTCATACGAACTTACTTACTTTTTTTTTTTTTTTTTTGGATTTTCATCATGCGATCAGTCGTGCCGACTATAAGCAGATGTGGTGTGTGCTTGTTACTTACTAATAGCTCTATCTGTGGCAGCATTGAGGTCCTCTGTTCTGCAGGTCTCAGGGCATAAGGGGCACACCAGTAGATGCTGTATTGACTGAACTGCCCGGACCTTCATATTGAAAGTCGAGGTACAACGGCTATGTAATGTATTCCCTGTGTCAATATTCCAGGTGCTGACCGCCGCAGACGGCTCCAGCTCCGTGCTGGTGCTGCGCATGCACGACACCAGCTCCCTCGGCGAGTACAAGTGCTCCGCCACCAACCCCAAGGGCCAGGAGTCTATCGTGTTCCACGTCTCTATCGGCGCGAAACCACAGCCCCCTGACTTTGTACGTATTTATCATTTCTCATACTCGGAAAGTAGTGTTGTTTTGATTTGATTATTGGGTGGAAAATGCTGCTTTCCTTTCATAGGGAGGGAAAAACTCATACAAATTCGTTCCGGCCCGAGGTCGGAATGAACTTTAAAAATGGAACTGCTGTCAGCTGTGAAGAGTTTTATATAAAAAAAAACTAATTTAAAAAATGTCATGCATTACGCGGCGATTACGCGGCGAGCGGCGAGCTCCATAATGTAAAATTTAAAAAGTCAACACAAATTGGCGGGACACTAAAATCTGTTATGTATGTATCTGTGACGGACTTTTGTGCTAAGATTTGAATTGAATATTAAAAATGAGTTCAAGCTAAATATTGACACCAGATTCCATTACAGATAAGGCAAATTGTATCATAGAAAATCTTTTTCCTCATATTCTAAATGAAAAGTAGAGTGTTTGCCACGGGTAAAAGAATCAATTCCTACTCGGACCTAACTACCTCGGGAATTGATTCTTTTCAACCCTAGGTTAACAATCTACTATTCCTTTTTTTTTTACGAGACGAGGAAGAGGCAGGCCTAGAATCAATTTCATGAGTCAGATAAAAGAGAAGATCGCTGTCATATCGTTTAAAGAAGTAAAGGAATCCGCATTGGAAAGGGAGAGGTGGAGGAAGTTGCATCATTGCACTGACAAGAGTTGAGCTCTTAAATTTGATGATGAGCAATATTAACTAGCTTCTGCGCGTGGATTTGGTCGCGTGTTACCAACATTTTGAATAGCATAAATATGCTATTCTAGATCACTATCTACACTACACATATTCCAAGTTTCATCCAAATCGGTTCACTGGTTTAGGCGTGATTGAAATACAGCCAAATATCCAAACATCTAAACAAACTCACAAACTTTCAGCTTTATTATTTGAGTGGGATATTATATGAGTGGGTTATGCTGGGCTAAAAAAAACGGAATTTATTGAATACCTACATCATCATCATCCACAGCCCGATCTAGCCCACTGCTGGGCATAGGCCTCCCTTTGCTTGTGCCATCCAACACGAATACCTACATATTTCGTTTTAATATTTCCAGGCTACTTTAGCATTCGCTAACGTGACGGAGCTGACTTTCAACGTCTCCTGCTCTCAGTGCAACATGACAGCTGAGGATGACGTGTCTCCCGATCCTGAGCACCTGATCATCATTGGTAAGTTTCACCTGCGACGACCCTCTTTTTTAAAGGACTTTTACACAGCATCATCTAGATCCACAAACGCAAAGCTTGTACTATGGGAACCAGATAACTGATATACCTACTACTTATATACTTTTTGTTTGTAAATACATACGAGTACATATGTATATACTCGTGCATAGAAACACCCAGACCCGAGATAAATATTCGCAGATACAAACATTTATCCCGCGGCGGGGATCGAAACCTTCTGCGTCACAAGCGGGCTTTCACCCACTGCGCCACAGAGGTCGTCTTCATATCCTACTTGACAAGTAAAAGTGCAGACTGAATTGCCAGTGACGCGACGAAACGAGACATTATAAACCTTATGAACAATGTTACAAGATATAGATACGCTTGATAGCTCGCAACCGCGCGAAACTGCTCGAGCCAGCGCGAGGATTCGCCACACCTTATTCTATATCTTGTAACATTGTTTTTAAGGTTTATAATGTCTTGTTAACTGCCAATTCGTCGGCATTGAGCCTAAGGCATATGTTCAGGTTAAAACCGAACACTATGCACAAATGCCTCGTATGCAGTTATGCACATTCGCTGCAATCACCCAAATTCGAGTCACTTCGCGTTTACCAGTCTTTGAGACATCGCGCGCTCAAACCATTAACCATTGAACCATTTTTATTGTTACCATTTTACCATTTAATCTATAGAAACTAGTTTACGCTGTTTTATAGTCTTAAAAAAGTCGTGCGATAAAAACAATCTATGCTGTAGAAAGATTGGCCTAGGCCAATCTTTCTACAGCATAGATTGTTTTTATTACCATTTCCAGGCTACACTTTCGAATTGGTGCCGTACAAGGAGAACTTTCCACCAGACTGGGAGTCTGCTGATAAGATCTCCAAGGACACTTACATTAAAGATCCTGAAGGCAAGCATGCAATCTTTTTATTACTTTTCAAATTACAAATGTTCATGAACTTCTGTCGTTGACTGTACCTACTAGCAAGGTAAATTAAGTAGGTAGGTTACCTACTTAGGTACTAATTTCCCAAATACTTCCATGGTTTTTAGTAACGACCAGTCACAGATGAAACAGCCAGTAGACAAGGGTACGTACTGCCTGAGCCGCTAGTAAATAAATGAACTGCTTAAGGGCGCGTACTACCTCAAAACTGCTTCTACTCTGGATCATATCTATAAAAGTATTGAACCAATATTATTGAAAAAAATATATATTATAGTTGAGGATATAAACTGTTGCTCCATTGTAGTGAAAACACGATTACTAAATATTTTCTCGATAGAAAATAATCACAAACTTCCCTCTGAATTTAACTTAAAAACAAAAGTACTCAATAAATACTTTAGCTAGACTAGTAAAACTTTGTATCTAAACTCAGCTTAGTACACTACGTGATCTCGTTGTTCCGAATTTTGAACTTATTTTGTTTTTGTACTTGTAATTAGCTAAAAAGTGTTTTAGCGCCGTAAATAACGTTGCATATCCATCTCTCCAGCTCTGTACTCCTCACACGCCGAACAAATCACACTCGCTGTCCAGCTTACAAAATGGCGGCGTATGGTAAGCCCTTAAGCTTAGCTTATCATTCCGCCGGCCGCTGACAGCCACAGTGATATTATCCGTTTCAACTGTTTTATTGTCTCGCAAAAGATGGCATTTTAACATCAATAAAATATTTATTTACCAAAAATATAATGTTTTTTCAACTTCAACATGACTTGAACGAACTAATAGAAATCATCCAACACACCGCCAAAGCCTGGCGATTTTGTTTTCGTACTAAAATTCATCAGAGATATGTCTACTGGCTGTTTCGTCTCGGTGCGACCAGTAAATAAGATAAATGTCACAAAAGTAGATAGATCCGCTTGTGGAATTGTAAATACAGCGCTTCAGTGCTTTGGAGGGCATCTCTTTCCGTCCAAGAACGATAAATCATAATTATGTGGGTAGGTCCCAGGGCAATAGGTTACCTGAAAAAAGGGTTTACGAAGTGATCGCGAATGTATAGGAAAAACGTTAATATTTTCATTAACATTTCCAGATACGCTGTTCGTCGTGGACTCACTGACCAATAGCACCGCGTACCACGTGCGCGTGCGCAGCCTCAACGCCGCCGGCTTCTCTGATTGGCTGGAGATCAGTGAGCCCGCGAAAACGACCAACTTCGCCGCTCGACTGACTGCGGCATTGTTACTCATCATAACCACTTGTGTTCACACGCTGCTACTGAAACCACAGTTTTGAGAGCTTTTTGTACAAATTTTACTTCTGCTTAAGATTTCTTTATTAAAAGTGATTTTGGACTAACGGTGCATTTACACGCTGCGATTATACGATATCGTATCGCGCGGCAATTTTTCACGTGTAGACTCTCATCGTATGCGATTTGTGATAGCGTGACGCTCGTCGGCACGTTCAATGGGTGGGGCTTAGCAAATCGTACGAAAAATCGCATCGTGTAAATGCACCTTAACGCCTTTAGTGCCGGAACAGACCAGCGTATCTTGCGTCGCGTATTTCAAATAGTGATTGCAGACCTTAAAACTACTTCCTTTAAACACCTCTTTTGAATCTATATCACATGTCAGAGTCGCTTCAATAGAATGTTTCAAAAGATTGGTTCAGTTGTGTTGTTCAAACAAAATTAAAAATTTTGAGTAACCCCACGAAATTTGATTGGAAATGGATGAAACAGGTCATGGTTACCTTACCATACTTTCAATATCATTGAAGTAACACGATACCAATAACGAATCCATCGGACATAAAGAAGTTAGTCAAATCCCCTCATCAACTAGAAGAGCTGATGATCTTCAAACTGCTGAAGAGATTTTCATGAAACATGTCTAAGAACACTTGGGATAAAATTATCTGCGACACAAAAAAAAAACACGAAAATCTATTCATCCGTTTGGAAGCTACTTCTCTCTTTTTGCGTCGGGGGTTAAAAATGACTTGTGTATCTCTATAGTGCTAAGGGTGGTCGCACAGTCCAGCCGAGCCGAACGCGCTGAACTGTCAATTCAATAGAGAAAATGCTGCTGACGTCAGAAGCGAGCCGCATTTTCTGACGTGATCAGCATTTTTTGTATAGAAAAATGATTGCGGCGCGTACGGCGCGGACAAGTGTGCAATCAGATTTAAGGACAGTTCCTGCAATCACTTTTCAAATTATGCGTCGCTAGTCCAATGTGGTTTGGACCATAATAAGATCGAACCTCGCATCAGGGTCAAATTTTTTTAATAGGATGAGTGAAACATCGCTAAAATTAAGGGTGCGTTTGCTACAAGAAAATAATGTAGGCGCTTACGTCGTTTTTTATTTTTTTTTCCTCTCTTTGTTATTTCAATAAGCTAAAATAATAGGGAGGACTTTGACTAATAATAATGAGTTTTTTACATTTTATTGGTAGTTTTACAACCATTTTCTCCAGAGCTTTTCAAATTGACAAACCGATTCTTGGATTACTTGGTCCTCATTGGTCGAATGACACTGATTTGACAGATTTGACCAATGATTAGTTAATTTTGAAGATGATTTGCATCTGTACACTAACTCTAGAAACCGGCCGTTAAACTCTTAAATAAATCTTGGTTAAACTCCTTTGACATTCCAAAAATTAGAATTTTAATTTTGTAGATAGAATCTATGATTTAAGTATGTAACTATTTAATATAAGTGTTATTCCCAAGTACTATTGCCTAAATATTATACGATTCATAAAATTCTAATTTTTTTGTTTGACTAGGTATTAGGTACACGCCTGTATTTTAACATTAGGCAATTTTTACCCATTTTACCTGATCGCACACTTATCCGTGCCGTACGCGCCGCAGTAATTTTTCTAGACAAAAAAATGCTGATGACGTCAGAAAATGCGGCGCGCTTCTGACGTCAGCAGCATTTTCTCTATTGAATTGACAGTTTGGCGCGTTCGGCTCGGCTGGACTGTGCGACCACCATTTATCTAATGCTTGATGTAAATAATTTATTTTAAGATTAATTTAAATTAGCTTAATATAAGGTGTTCCTTGTTTTATTCTTCGATTACAAAATAAACTTTTTTGTAGTGTTTGTTGAAAGTGCTTTTGATAACATTGTTTATATAAAATGATTATAAATATATAGTAAGAAAGTTCATGTACCTACCTACGTATTTATATCGGTAACTGATTTATAAACTCGTTTCACGTCACGTATGGCGAAAAAGTTAAATGTAGGCACGCTTCTGTGGGTTAAACCTTAATTTAATAATCAATGGCGTCAATTCTGTTGTTCACTGACTAAAGTTAACTAAACTAAAATGCTTCGTTCTTATTTCGTTAACGGTAACGTTCAAAATGGAATGACTATTACAGCGGTTTTCTTAAAATTTCTTAATTTTAGTAAAAATGAAGTATTTGTGGGTCGATTTAGTCAAGACCATTTTGCTTGCCGTGTAAAACAGCTGCTAAAGAAGCTCATAGGCGCCATTTGGATTAAACTTTTAGTTATGTCACTTTCAACGACATGCCATTTTCGTCTTTAGTGAGAACAAAATAAGAACGTGCAAGGTTTAGTTTAATTAAGTTTAGTCAGTGAACAACAGAATCGACGCCAATATGTAAATAATTTTCTGTGTAGCCTTATTTTACCTAGGTAACATTGGCGACCCTCTGAGCCTGTAAAACGTTTAATATAGACTAGAGTATTAACGTGTGTCTCATAAAAAGTTATAGTAAAAAATTGACGACCCCTGTGGCGCAGTGAGCAAAAAAGCAAAAAAGTTGCGGGTTCGATCCCGGGATAAATGTTTCGGAAATGATCTGCAAATATTTATCTCGGATCTGGATGTTTCTATGTTTTTATGTATGAATTTACAAACAAAAAGTATATAAGTTGTATATCAGTTACCTGGTTCCCATAGTACAAGCTTTGCTTAGTTTGGGGTTAGATGACGTGTGAAATGTCCAGCATTATTTATTTATAATTATGTCTCAATTCCAACATTACTATATTTTATTAGCCTTCTGTTTCTAACAACTCTTGAGTGTATATTTTTATGTGCTGTTAGTTATCCATAAATAAAAAAAGAACTTGCTATGAAACACACGATCAGTCTATCAATATCAGCGCTCACTCGCCAATGGATCACCTGTAGAAAATGTCGTCAATTGTTTTCCAGATAATTGTTTCTTATGGTATCGGTCGATTAAACCCTATTGTGCATTTTATGTAAGACTGATTGTAAATCCGTCAAACTTGTCCTCTTTGAAATTAATCACCGAGCAAGCAGATTTTCTGTACCCTTTTACTAAAAGAGCATTCACACGATGCAATTTTTGTCTCGTTTTGCTAAGCCGATGCCTTAGGGGCCGAAAGAGCGTCGCGCTTACTAACCCTGCGTCTTACGTGGGCGATTTAGACGCGAACGCGAAGCGGCGCGGTGCGGCGCGGAATCAACAAACAGTCGATTTACTATAGAAATGTCCTACGTGAGCGGTGTGCAGCGGCGCGGCGCGAATTGAAGCGAACGCGATTAGTTTGCTTGATATTTTCGCGCGAACTAAACCAAAACTGAAAACTGAACAGCACAGGGTAGTGATGATGTAGGACGATCCGTCCGCACGTAGGACAAAAAATGCGCCGCGACGCGCTGCGCCACATCGCTTCGCTTCGCAATCGCGTTCGCGTCAAGCTGCCCACGTAAGACGCAGGGTTTATCAGCCGATGACTGATCCCGATGTCGTATCGGTTTGTTTCTACGTGTATAAATACCTTTTCACCACTGGAGTTTAAGCTTTTCGTCGCAAAATGTTAGCTTTAAAAGCTTTTTATCAATTTATATTAAGGCTTCAAGGAAAATTCTTTGATGAAATGAATTTGAATTTAATATAGATCTGACCCGCCCCAATGAAGAATAGGTTTATCTAATGGTAGTGTAGCTTATATTATAGTTTATCTATACCAATATGTATACTTAAATAATTAAAAAAAATTAATTTGGGTATAAAATATTTATGTTTTTGTAATGTCCAAGTAGATTCCATTCATAAATCCGTTCTTTATAAGTGCGGGTGCAACGACTGTTATTATAAGTCGTTTCTATTGTACGTTAACCCTGTTAATTTAAAGATATAACAATGTTAAAATGTCTTTTATAAAATGTTTAAAAGACACGAAGTGTTCATTTCAAGAATTTTGTAAATACGTTGAAACTTAAAAAGTAATTCCCAAGAATATACTGAGTTATGTTACTTACTGGTGTTTCTGCCTCAATAAAAACAATTTTTTAAAACAACTGTTAATTTTATTTCGCTAACACTACATAAGACTGTACATTACTAAAATAACAAAACAAAAACCTTGAGTTATGTATGCGACAATTGTAAAACAGGTATAGTTCGCCCAACAGATCTAGGCATTTGTGAAGTTTGTCTGCGCTGTGAGCGCTTTTTCACAAAAAAATTTGATCTGCGCAGACAAACAGCTAACTTCACGAATGCCTAGATCCATTGGAAGAACTGTACAGTTTATAATCTACTATATAAAAATAAGTCGGGTTTTCCTTCCTGACGCTATAACTCCAGAACACACGAACCGATTTCCACGGTTTTGCATTCGTTGGAAAGGTCTCGGGCTCCGTGAGGTTTATAGCAAAGAAAAATCTGGTGGCATCTGGTGGCGAAACGGAGTTCGCTAGGTTTGCTAGTTCTATATACAAAATGTAGGTACTCCCGAATAAATGTGTTTATGTACGTTTTATGCATGTATGATAATATTTATTACTTTTTCCAAGATATGTAGTCATTGTTCTCACCATCTCACCTTACTGCTGCGTCAGCGCATTACGACACGGTTTTACCCCTTACACCAGTCTCATAGCAAACATACACACAACAGCTACTATAGCAATACCACCCGCGAAGAAAATACCATAGAAGGTTGCATCAGAAGACACTTCAGCAGCAACAGGCTTCTCATCCTCTGTTTCTTCCGCAATCTCCTCAATCTTGACGGCAGTTTCAACAAAAACAGGATCTGACCAGGGACCTTCACCAGCATTGTTGATGGGTTTTACCCGGACCCAGTAACCAGTGTCTTCTTCCAATCCTTTGACGACCACTTCTGAAAGTGCAAAATAATGGCATGTCATCACAGTTTTGTGTCAAAATTAAACACTAGAATTAGTAAAGCGATTGTCACCCACAAGGATTGTTAAAAACGATCTAGAGATAGCTCAACTTATCCAGGTCTCTGACAACTTTAATGCCTCGTGTATGACATGCTATTTACCTAATGACTCTGAATTGAAGTCATCTTCAACATTTACGTAAGTCTCAGCAGCTTTCTTCCAATCTAACCCTCTGGGCTTTCGTTTGTCTCTAAGATATTGAATCTGAAAACCTGAAAAATATTAAAGAATGTGATTAAAACATGTAATAACATGTTTGATTTGATTCTTTTTTGATAGAAGCGAGCTTTCAAGAGCCTTTGAAGATAGTGCCTACTTAGTTAAAAGCAGCACTAGACTTGGCACGGCACAAGCCTTCATTTTGCAGAAGTTCCATCGCTGCCGGTTATGCAAACTGGGGCTATTGTGCTCGACTGGCAATGGCTTCATTTTGACTTTAGAAACCTAGCCTGGACTTCAATTGCCATTTTTGTATTGTGTGCGAGATTTGGTCCTATAGCGAACTGGTCAGTGGTCATACTGCTAACTAGTCAAATTGCGATGTGGTCCAAACGCTCCTAACCCTGCTGGTCCGAAAAGAAAAATCTTTGGAAGCACGACCGGGAATTGAACTTAAGATCGAAAGTCGAGGCACTAACTCACACGGCCAATAACACGGGTCCTAGGTAGGTACATTATCATCTAGCTAGGTGAAAAATTACCTTTGACCGGAAAGTCAACTTCCCCAATCCACAAAACATTGAGTTCCACTATGGAGTCGGTAGAATTCAAGAGTTTGACCTGAAAATATCCAATTTTTATTGTAAGTACATACCTACTTAGGTACCTGTAGTATAGATATCTGTGGGAAGTGAGAACTTTTATTTATTTTATTTATGATTTTTTCTCCCTACAAATTTTTGTGAATGCAATTTTTGTGTTTTAATCAGCCTAGCATCATTCACACAATCTGGATGGATTGTGTTTTTTTAGATCTCCTTTTAGGTAGGTACTGTCTATCCACATTCATTCTTTTTTCCTAAAGTCCTCCTTAGAGTTATGTTTCTTACCTTATAAGGTTTCTCAGGTTTTTCAAGTTTGAATAACTTAAAATATTTTTCAGCATCTCCGTCTGGGTTACTTGCTACACACTTATAGATATTTCCAAAGGTCGTTTGACTGGCTGTGACTGATAGGATAGCTAGGTTCTCATCTTCAGAATACTTTATTTGTTTTTTATCAAATTCTGCCAATACGTCTCCATCCTCAACTTTGAACCATCTGTAGGTAGGGGCGGGGTGGCCACTAGCTGTGCAAACTAAGTCAACTCTGGAAGAAATTGTCATTATAAAAATGATGGTCAGTGTAAAAATGTTAACGTTCGTGAACAAATCAATGTGCAAATCAACTTACATTTCATTCATTTCACCGTAAGCTGCCTGCGTATCATTTTCATTTTCGAATATGGGGCCATCTGACAACAAAGAAGATATTTTTTTGTGATTTTCAAAATCCACAAACACGGGAATTCATTTTATGAGGAACTTGGGACCTATAAATCCTACTCCAAAGTCAAAGTCAAAAATCATTATATTGACTGATAATCAGTTATACCTTACTCGTAGGACTGCTGGGTCAACACAACTAGGTGGAGTCATACCATTACTGTTGATTTGAATTCTATTCTATTTCTATTTTTAACATGGCTATGAGGACGTGGAAGACCCAGAATGAGATGGCGAGACGAACTTGACTCTCATCTAAAAACATGGCCTGTTACAGCGTTAGATCGCGAAGAATGGAAGAAGGGAAGGGAGGCCTTTGCCCTGCAGTGGGATGAGAATGGCTAAATAATAATATAATAATAATATATGAGGACAGGTCTTTCTCTTCCACTCTGCTCCATCAGCCGTCATCTCATCCTTTCAGCATTCACTCCTTTCTCACCCGTATCAAAGTCTCACGATAAAAACAAATATTTAAAACTCACGGCTAACTAACAGAGTGATGTTAGTCTCTTCTGTGTTTTCACAATCAGTCAATGAATGTTGTTCTTGTTTCGCCACACATTTGTATAGTCCACTGTCTTCGGGAGCTAACGAGACTATTGTAAGTAGGCTTTCAAATCCTTGGCTGTTGTACTTCGTGTTCACTCTATACTTCGTTATCTCTTCATCTCCTTGTTCTGAAAAAGAAGACAATTGAACTGACGGGTAGGTAGGTACTTAGGTACCCATTATAAAATTGCGGTTCTAAGGTCCTCGCACATTTTAATACTTTGTTTGAAATTGTATGAAAGCTATCTCTCTAAACCAGCAATCCCAGAGAGCACATATTGCCCAATCGCGTCGTGCACAACTGGAACCGGTTACTAGAGTCAGTGATAAGTGCCCCCTCAGTGAACTCTTTCAAGAATAGACTGGACAAATATTTAAAGCGCACTGACAAGGACTAAGATATACACGCATCAGCTCTGAGAGCTGCCTGTGTATTATAAATAATAATAATAATAATAATGCATTAACGTAGAACACGCCAAATATGGCGTAATGGAAAAATGCTGACAGACACTTTTTATGCCAACACGTGCATAGTACGTAGTCACAGAACTAGTAGGTATTGTGGCTGTGGATGATATTTTTGCAAACCCTCTTACCAGTGATTTCTTCCGAGTTTCTCTCCCACACCAGCTTCGGTTCCGGGTTCCCCTTGGCTTGGCACGTGAGGGTGATGGAGCGGCCGAGAGCGGAGACCACTTCGGTTGGAGTGCCTATGAATTCTGCTGGTTCTGAGAGACAGATAAGAACACAAATTTGTTAGATCATTGAGACCGTAGATTCAACACTAAACATTAAATGTCTCAGGTACCTTGAGTGATCATGGCGTATTGATCAAAGCTTTTAAAACGTTTTAAAAAAAGTTTAAAACCATGATAGTTTAACAATTTCAGCGCCCAAGACGCACATGCCGATGGTGTGCCTACATCATGCTGCGACGTTAGACCCCTCGCAGACTACAGACTTTCTATCGACCGATATTTGAGACGGGCTATACTTCTGCCGAAGTAGGTATCTTCCGTCTCTACTATCGGCCATTAGAAAGTCTGTAGCCTGCGAGGGGTCTAAGAGCTAAGTCTTAGCACGACACCAGCCTACATTAGAAAGCTAAATCTAGAAAAAGAAACATAAGACTCACTGATCACACAAACTGGTACATTTTGCACAACACTCCCTCCCCTACACTTGTAGATGCCGGAGTCCTTAGCCAGCAGGCTCGTGAACACCAGCGCTAAGCTGCGCCCAGTAGGACTCGTGACCCGCTCTTGTGTGTACAGCCTGTTTGTGAGCACCCGAGTCACCACCTTACCGAATGGATCCACCCATTCTAACTGCAAAAATATAAATAAATACCAACTTAGAGGAAAAACGAGAAATAAAAAATGCTGAGATAGAGAAATAAGATTGTGAGAGAGTAATATATGTATAAAGTTAAAAAGTAATATACAGGGTGTAAAAAGACGTCTACTAAAGCCGAAAGGGGTAGGTACAGCATCCCAACACACGACCAAATCCAAAAGGATTTTCCGATAGAAAACAGCGTTTGAAGATTTCTATTTGCATAGATACGAGTATATACTGGGCGCGTTATTTTACGTAGTTTTCTGGATTTTTTTGTTCTTTAATAAATTAATTTATTAGGTATGTATGATCTTATTATTTATGTTGTACTACGAGTAGTAGTAAATAACCGAAAAAAACATATTATACTTAATGACTAAGCTAAGTCCAATTTTTATGCATTTTTTTCGCTAAATAGATTTAGAATCATGGTCTGATTGCAACCCCTCAGTTTTCAGTAGTTGTCTTTTTACACCCTGTATAAAGCTTTCTATTAACTTACCCGCTGGTTCCTATTCGAGGCTCTGCAGTTGATCGATCGTCTCGAACCTTCGCTAAAGAACGTATCGTTGCCATAGTTTATTTTTTCAATGGATATTTCATTATTTACTTTAGCGCCATACACTGTAAAAATAAAACACATTTTAGGTACTATGCATAAAAACTGAGAGTATACAGGGACGACGAAAAGACGTCTACCGAAGCCGCAAGCGGTAGGTACAGCATCCCAACATTCCCAACACACAACCAAATCCAAAAGGATTTTCCGGAAAAATCATTATATCCGGAGAAAACAGCGTTTGAAGAGTACTATTTGCGTATGTTCTGGGAGCGTTGTTTGACGTAGATTGCTGGGTTTTGAGTTTTAACTGTTTTTTTCTTTTACAAATGAAATTATTAGGTAGGTATTGTCTAATTATGTTGTACTAGTAGTAAATAACTGAAAATAACATAAATGACTAAGCTAAATCAACATATGACATACAATCGGCGGCAATATGTTTAGAATCATGGTCTGATAACCCCTCAGTTTTCGGTAGTTGTCTTTTTACACCCTGTATAACAAAATATGTAAAAAATATACTTTATATTTCAACCAATACCTAATAGCTCAGTTGGTTGACCTTGGCAAGGAATCGGCCTGGTCGTTGGTTCAAATCTCGCAAGAGTGCAGTTCTCGGAAAATAAGTAAGTAATTTTAAAAGGTCATTATGGGCTAATAGCAATCATTGCTTTAAAATTGTTTAATGAACTCTGCTTTCAAAAAAACGACACAAAACTTACCAGCTCGATAAGCCATATAGACAAACACAATCACATAAAAAACCCACTTCATTTTATTTTTTGAAAATCATATATTTAAAACCTAAAATCCGTAGTGATGGCACCGGGATTCAGACGAAAGTGTGTTAAACTGGCGTTTCCATAAAACTAATTAGGACATAATAATTTTGTTAATTATGAGGCACAATGTCATAATGGAGGAAGTTCCTATTTGCTTGAATTGAAAAGGTCACGCCAAATTTTTATTTTCTACACAAATATAACTGAAAAGTATGTTATGACTGCATCTCCAAAGCGCGGTAGACATTATCTCAGACCTAATATGTATTCTAGATAAATAAATAAATAATAAATAATGCTGGACTTTTCACACAGCATCATCTAGCCCCAAAGTAAGCAGAGCTTGTGTTATGGGTACTAAGATGACTGATATACTACTTATACTCGTATACCTACTTTTTGATTGAAAATAAATACATATTATACATACACCCAGACCCGAGATAAATATTTGCAGATCGTACAAACATTTTATCACGCGTCGGGGATCGAACCCGCAACCTTCAACGTTCCAAGCTCAAATTTACCCACTGCCCACAGAGGTCATCAAAAAGGTCCTTTGAAGATGTCTAAAGGCATATCCAAGTACATACATGTCTGGAAGAAATGGCTCATAGCGATAAGACAGCCCATTGTACCTACTTCGCTTTCAATAAGTATTTTCTTGTATCTTTTTAATGTCCATGTGGTCTGATGTAGTGTAACATACAATGTGCTACAATAAAGTATTTTCTATCTATCTAGGTATCTGTGATGGTTCACGACCCCCAGCATTGGGGATACGACGCAAGGAGGAGGATCTATCTACTTAATATTAAAAAAAAAAGTAAGTTCGTATGAGTCAGTGGCCAACTCTGGTGACTTTTTAGGCCGCCTTAAGGCCTCCGTCATGGCTTAACGACTTAAATAGCCGGGACCGACAATTTAACGTGCCCTCCGAAGCACGGAAGCGCTCAGATGAAAATGCCACTGGCGGTCACCCATCCACTTACAGACGGTTTCGAACGTTGCTATAAAAAAATAACCTTGTATTGTATATGAAAACTGTTATCTTGTTATGATGTACCAATGCCAGGGGTTTATCAATAGTTCAAGTTTTGCGGATTTCGAAGGTCTACTCAATTTCCTCTTCAATTATTTGACAACAACACGTCGAATTATCAGCGAACTGATTAAAAATTCAAAATAATCGTTCACATAACAACTATTGTTTTAGGATCGATTCACATCTGACGGAAGATCCGTCGCGGATTATCGGACTAACGTATCATCCGTCGAGTGTGAACGGTCGAGTGTTTTTCTATACATTTGTCAGTTCTGGCGTTCCGCGACCGATAATCCGCGACGGATCTTCCGTCAGATGTGAATCGACCCTTAAATTATTTGTCTAATTGTTTTTTGATTTTATTTCTTTGTAACCTAATAGTAAAGTATAATGTTAGAAATGCCTATTTTAGTTTAGTTGCGTCCATATTATAGTGCGTGCTGTGGCGTCCTATAACTGGGGAAACACTAGATATAAGTAGCTTAGTTAAGAAATTGATAATACTTTTGTGATTTTCCGTTGGATGTCCTTAAATAAATTAATAAATAAACTAAATTTGGTTTCCGTCGAAGCGCATCGAAGAATGGTAAAGTAAAAGTAAGTTCGTAGGTAGACAAGTAGGTATATTAAAAGTGACCACAACTATAATGAAAATGTCTGCCGCGCTTTATGAATACCTAGTGATGGTAATGAAATTTTTTTTGATGTAAACCCCTTTATTTTGGGTATATCGTAAAATAGTGTGAGGTATCCAATACATTTTCAATTCATTTATTTGATACATGTCATAACCATAATAGTACTTAGATTACAAACAAATAAAGCAGGTAGGTTGCTAATTATATAAAATAAAAATAAATTAATAAAAAAATATATAAATTATATACATTTTCCGTAGGTATTTAATTTTGCATTTTTATAATCGTGAGAAAAATGCTACTTAATAGAATTACAAGGTTATCTTAATCATTTTTTCATATTACTTAAATTGGTTGATCACTTCACGATTTCAATAAAAAATTCCGTGCGTTACGTTATCGTATGAGTTGAAATCACATCGTGTAAATGCACCTTTATTCTTAGCTCAGACAAAATAGAATGGACGAGTTCCCATAGTTGATAGATTTTCTGTCGGTTTTTGCAGGGGACGAGGTAGCACACGAACGCATTTTACACACACTTATGCATAAAACATTACAATACCTACACCCTCATTTTTACGCACACTTGCAAATTTCGTGTTTGTCGTACGTAACAAGACGTACATGATTCGGAATCGTGTACATTTTGGCAGAGAGGAAATACAAGGTTAAGGTAAAGGCTTATCCCGTCTTAATGATCTAAGATTCTTAGATGTGAGATTCGTATGCGATACAAACTGAATGTGTCGTCACCTTAAGCAAGTAAAGATGTACCTAAGATGTTTCATCGCATTTCGTAAGTCCGCGGCCTAGTATTGTGCGATGTAAATGCTCATAGGTAAATTAAAATGTCATAATCGATCTGTTAGCATTAGTCTTGAGGCCAAGAGAGATAGATAGATAGATAATTCTTTATTGTTACACCATAATACAGGGTGTAAAAAGACGTCTACCGAAGCCGAAAGGAGTAGGTACAGCATCCCAACACACAACCAAATCCAAAAGGATTTTCTGAAAAAATCATTATATCCGGAGAAAACAGCATTTGAAGAGCACTGTTTGCGTATGTTTTGGGCGCATTTTTTTACGTAGATT
Source organism: Epirrhoe alternata (assembly GCA_963565295.1). Lineage (NCBI taxonomy): Eukaryota > Metazoa > Arthropoda > Insecta > Lepidoptera > Geometridae > Epirrhoe > Epirrhoe alternata. The sequence continues at coordinate 1,336,234 of OY751384.1, forward strand.
CTTGGATTTTGAGTTTTAACTGTTTTTTTCTTTTATAAATGAAATTATTAGGTAGGTATGGTCTTATTATGTTGTCCTGGTAGTAAATAACCGAAAATAACGTAAAATTACTAAGCTAAGTCAAAAAAATTGTTTGCGTTTTTTTTTCGCTGAATATGTTTGGAATCATGGCCTGATTGCAACCCCTCAGTTTTCGGTAGTTGTCTTTTTACACCCTGTATAAATTACTAAATTAAAAAACTTAGTCTAAATTCAGTGGCACAATGGAACAATTATCACTCAGAGTGATCTCTTTTTCTCTTTCTAATAATGCTGATGACGTCAGAAAATGCGTCTCGCTTCTGACGTCAGCAGCATTTTCTCTATTGAATGGACAGCTCGCCGCGTTCGGCTCGGCTGGACTGTGCGACCACCCTTAGCCCGTGTGAACGCTCATCGTATGCGATTTTTCGTAAAATCGCATACAATGAGCGTTCACATGGGAAAATTGACGTGCGATGCTAAATCGTATCGCACGTTGAAGCGCTCGTGGTCGTGCTTGCTTAGTCGTTCTTGATAGATCGTCGAAGTTAAGCAACGTTCGATACGGACTGTAAGTGGATGGGTGACCGCTAGTGGCATTTTCATCTGAGCGCTTCCGTGCTTCGGAGGGCACGTTAATTTGTCGGTCCCGGCTATTGAAGTCGTTAAGCCACGACGGAGGCCTTAAGGCGGCCTAAAAACTCCGTCACCAGAGTTGGCCACTGACTCATACGACCTTATCGCACCGTGTAAATGCACCTTTAATCTTCAATAGGTAAGTACAGTAACAGTACCTACATATGTTTTTTTTAATATAGAAATTTTGTTATCAAATACAAAAACTCATTTTTGTTCAACTTGCGTTTCTAACTAATGCTAGCCAATCTCTTGTGAAATGTGTGTACCATGTGTAATCAAGTGGTACCCATCATTAATAGATGGTGGCAGAAACTTGAGTAGTCATTAAACTAGCTGTACGTCGTACTTATGGCCTGACGAGTGGGATGGGTGACCAGCACAGTCTTCAAATGAGACTCTCTGATACAGTAATCAAAAGATATAATTCCGTACTACAGAGGTCTGATAAATACAAATTGGTAATTGCACGACATCATTCGCCGCGCGTTTTCGTCAGCGCGATTCAGGATTGGGACATTATTAATCGCGCCATCTAGTAGATAATATTTGGTACTTATTCCTATACAAACCCGTTCATCACTAGCCAAATACGAAACGTGATCGGGAAAAAAACTACTATTTTATAAATTAATTACTAGCTGCGCTCCCGCGGTGTAACCCGCGGTCCCTCGGGATAAAAAGTAGCCTATGTCCTTCCCTGGGATACAACCTTAACCCATGCTAATTTTCAGCCTAATCTGTTCAGTGGTTTGGGCGTGAAAAGGTAACAAACAGACAGACAGACAGACTGAGTTACTTTCACATTTAAGTATAATATTAGTGTGGATTTACACGGTGTGCCCATGATTAAAACAATGCAATAATGTAATATAATAATTATTTCACGAGATAAATAAGTATAATTACCTACCTTAATTGAATAACATTACCTACAGCAGCGGTATTATGCAAAAATAACAGAAGTTTAAGGCAGTTGTCCCACCGCGAGCGTTGAGCGTTGAAGCGAGTGTACTTCTATCGCTGGGCTATTTTATTAGTGCAGTCGTTAGAAAAGATGTACGTAACTAAAACTATAACTATTGACCATTAACATGTTCTCACATAACTATGTAGTCCACTATAACTACGAGTATGTAGTCCACTATAACTATGTAGTCCATCACTCGTTGTCAATTTTTATACAAAATTAAAAAAAACATAACGCCACGCAAGTAACGCTGGGTGACTAAATGATAGTTTTATCGCGATGATAATACTTGTTATCGTCGGCGGTGTGAACGGCCGGCGTTGAAATGTTGTCTCTTTTAACACGGAATCTACCTATATCTTTTGTTCGTCTCTTCTCCCCTAGTAAAGCGTCTGTCTAGGTAGGTACTGAAGAATAGATAAAAATTACAGTAGGTAATGACATTAGAGTATGGATAAAACAGGTAGATTGTGGATAAAAGTAACTTTTATGTACACTCTAATACTGTCATAGATGTCTATTCTCCGGTACCTAGACAAACGCTGTGCTAAGAGGGTTGAGCGATAAAATATTTGATCGCTTACCGCTCACTCGCTCACGGTCGGACAAGTGCTTGACCACCATTTAAAAATATTCAACTTATTCTCATTTCAACGCTCTAATTATTTGTCCGTCGCGGTGTTACCCACGGTCCCTTGGGGAAACTTCACTTTCCCGGGATATAGCCTATGTTTATCAGGGATAATGAATGGTGAAATAATTTTTCAAATCGGTCCAGGGGTTCCAGAGCCTATTCAATTCAAACAAACAAACAAATATTTCCTCTTTATAATATTAGCGTGCCGACTGGACTCTATTAGCACGGGAGAGGGACGAATGGAGGGAGTGGGGGGAGGCCTTTGCCCAGCAGTGGGAAATGAAAGGCTGATATAATAATAATAATATTAGCGTAGAAGTGTTAACTTACTAACGGTTTTTGACCACCTAGTAAATAGCCTTTCAGCCCATAATTCTCCTTCAATTATGGACGTACGCAAGTTAGTAGCTGTATCTATTTCTAAATTGCATATTTAATTTCTGAGGAATTAATAGTTTTCCCGTAAAAAGTAAGTTCTTCTGAGTCAGTGGCCAACTCTGGTGACGGAGTTTTTTAGGCCGCCCTAAGGCCCCCGTCATGGCTTAACGACTTAAATAGCCGCCGAGTCGGCGGCGCCGACAATTTAACGTGCGTTCTTAATCATAGAAGCGCTCAGATGAAAATGCCACTGGCACCCATCCACTTACGGACCGTTTAGAACGTTGCTTAACTTCGACGATCTATCAAGAACAACTAAGCAAGCACGACAACGAGCCCTTTAGTTTTTTTTCACTAAAACCTCATTCTCATTCGTCGGTCTAAGTCACACCGTGAGTCAATTGAATTCATGCGTGAGTCATAGAAATCGATTTTCTTTTTAGTTTTCAACGCAATTATTTTAATTGAAGGAACACTTTGACTTTCGAAATAGGTAGGTACTGCCCACCCACCTATATTTAGTGATCTGTTTTATTAGAGCTGACGTCTGGTTTACACCTGGATTAAAGGTCTATTAAGCTGATCGCACATTCCGCAGTCATTTTTCTATAGAAAAAATACTGATGACGTCAGAAAATGCGGCTAGCTTCTGACGTCTCAGCATCACCTCTATTGAATTGACAGCTCGGTGCGTTCGGCGTGGATGGACATCGACAACCTTCATTCTCTATTGATAACAAAACCTTGATGCTTTTGAAGGGCCGTCACTGGGAGTGGATTACCTATGTCTCTTGCGCAAATCATCACTAATTCTTCTAAGGTCACTCAGTTTGGAAATAGAGGTTCTTTTATTTAGTTATGTTAATGTAGGACAGATTTTTTATGGGAGATGCCAGGTCAAGGGCCTTTTTAATCATATATTTTGAATTATGATGAGTTGGCTATTCATAAATATTATGGAATGTATTATAAATAACTGAGAGAACTGTATAAATGGATTCCATACCTGCACAAACCCACAGAAGTCATTCTCATAATAATAATTATTATACAGATTTATATAAGTAAGTGACAAAGCAAGTGTATGAGGCGAGTGTGCATGGGACAGCTGGAAGGGGAAGACCTAGGCGAACCTTCTTGGATCAAATTGGCGACATTTTGGAGAAGGGCCAGGTCAAAAGTACCCTAAACCGACGAGCGTGTATGAAGAATGTAATGAGAGTGAATGAGGCGAAAGTTGTGTGTCAGGATCGTAGCGACTGGAGATCCGTGGTCTCTGCCTACCCCTTTGGGAAAGAGGCGTGACTTTATGTATGTATGTATATAAGTAAGTATACCTAATACGAACTTCACCTGTGCTTCGCTAGCAATAATTGAAATGTAATTTCTTTATATAAAATATTCCAAGCTACATCCCCATTGGGGCATAATTGAAAAAAAACCTGAAATATTCGGAAATTTTCACATTAACAATATTTATAACTAGCTGTCCGTCGCGGTGTTACCCGCAGTCGGATAAAATAAACGGATAAACTATAACAACGGATAAAATATAACCTATGTTCATCAGGGATAATGTAGGTATAGAATTGTAATGGTGAAAGAATTTTTCAAATCAGACCAGTAGTTTGGGAGCCTATTCAATTCAAACAAACAAACAAATCTTTCCTCTTTATAATATTAGTGTAGATTAAAAAAGGTATTAACTATAACTTCTTAGTGATTTATATTTTTTTGAGTTTCCTTTATTTGGTGAAAACAAAGGATCCATTGATGCAGGTCGGTGTGGCTTGACCTTCGAACCGAAAGTCGATGTACCTTTCATTTCATTCAAAACAATGTAGGTAGGTACAGTCAGCCCTTTTCTCTACTAGACGATTAATACACGGACTACGCATGCACGCGTTGCAGGCTCGCGCGAGTCGTCAAAATCTTGTACATTTTGTCATATTACTTCGACTCGCCGCGAGCCTTGTAACGCGTGAACACGTAGCCTGGAACCAGGCGCGGATCCACCGTTATGGGCATGATGAGCATGCCCACAACCCTAATTGACCCAAGTTTCGAGATAGGTCAAAAAATGTGTCTGTCCGTCGGCCAGTCTGAATGTTCTCGCCCGCAAGTCGCTTTAGCGAAAATAACCACTTAAAGAAGTTCCTAGAAGTGAGGGGAAGAGTAACCTTTGCACTGAGTATACGACCGAAATATCGGTTTTTTGAGTTTCGGCGGCAAATCGACCAAAACTCGGAACCGAGACTAAAGTATGCAATAATTTTGATTAGAAGCAGTTCATCCTCCGACACACACATAGCCATTTTTGGGTGGCTGTGCCCACAACTTTTTTTGAGGGCTGGATCCGCGCCTGCCTGGAACGTGTAGTCCGTACGCAGCGTCAGGAGGCAACGTATGCCTCATGCAATGAGACGCGTAGTGCCTGGGACATTGTTTGGAATAAGCGTGCTCAGCACCTAAATTATACTCTTTTAATCTGCCATATCCACAGAAAATACTAAGTACCTACTTCAATAGGTACAAACTGGAGTTGACTCAGCCCCGGGTTTCTCCACGATTTTTTCCTTTCCTTGCGCACAGGAAAAATCCATTGATGAACGGGATTCGAATAAGCAACCTTCAGATTCAAATCGAGGATACATACCAACGCAGGCAGCTCTCTTGATAAAACAACTGCAATTTGTTTTTGCAGTTCAAACAAGAGGTCAGTAACCTCAATATGTTTTTAACTGATGTGAAGAGCCTCTTTTAGTGCGTTTTTGTGTAGTTGCGTTTAGTACCTACAGTCATTGGCGCTTCGACCTCTTAGAACAATGAGTTTTTAAATGCCCCAAATAAACAAATCTTAAACTTGTGCTTCATAATTTTTTTGACGAACTGGAGATAGGTATATTATCGGGGTCACCAATTTATATTTTACTAGCTGCGCTCCCACGGTGTGACCCGCTTCATTTTTTCGGAATAAAAATTAACCATGTCCTTCCCAGGGTTACAACCTTTAGGTAATGCTAAATTTCAGCTTAATCTGTTCAAAGGTTTGGGTGTGAAAGGGCAACAAACAGACAGAGAGACAGAGTTACTTTCACATTTTATACTTAATATTAATTATAATTGCTTACTCGTTTTTGATGGCGAAGCTAAGCGAAATCCTAAATAATGGATGCGTGACCGCTTTGGTGATACCTACTGACTGCTTTCGTGCTTCGGATGCGTCAAATTATCGGTCCCGGCTACAAAGTCGAGAAGCTAAGAAAATACGTCACCAAAGTTGACCGCTAAAGTCATACGAGCTCACAGTCACTTAACTTGAACCTTATCCAAAGTACCTACACTACCACTTACGTGATCTAACTGACCCAGTAAAATAGCCACGCAATATTTCGTTTCCAAATTTTTCTAGTAAGTGCTTATGGCTTAAACACATGAGATCTCTACATCGTAGATTATGTAAGTTAAAGTAATAGTGTTGTAAGATCTTGCAGTTATATTATAATAAAAAAAGTTTGACTAGCCTGAGCAATAAGTTCTGGCCTAGTATGGTGTATTTCGACAGCAATAAAGGCTACCTAGTTACTAGCCTCTATTATATGCAAATCAAAATACAGGGTTGTACCAATGGGCCCTGAAGGGAAACTACACATAAATCTTAGAAAAATATCTTCTTAGAAAAGTAGAGGAATAAGTAGGTCGGCACCTACTTATTCCTTAATTTTTGAGATAAAAACGAAATTGCATTCAAAGTTATATTTATATCTTTGGGAAAAATCTTGTGTCTGAAGCGATAGAAATCGATTTTTGGAGATAACTCGAAAATATCTATTAAGGCGGGTCTATTTTTTCCCCTGAATCTAAACTGGAAAGTTGCGGACGTAGTTACCATTATTTTCATAATGATTGGCAACTACGGATGGACGTTGTTAGTGTGGAAACATAAGTACAAATATTTGCAGTAATTGATTGATTCAATTATCATAAGATTGCAAAAACGGTAACTGATGACCAATCACGATTAACATGTAAAGGTTTTTTGTGTTTGCGTTCTATATTTCTTTCCCTACACTTAAATACGCGTGGTATTGCTTGTTTCGTTTGACAGGAGTAAAAATCACCTAGATTTATGACGATTCAAAGCGATTCCAGCGGTCCTACTGAATACTTTACTTTACTTTTTGACTTTGACTTTGACGTTTCTGTTACATAAAACATGGACATTTATAGACCTAGAAGTTGGAGCTCTAAGGCAGTGGCGTAGCCAGGTAGCCAAGTGCCCTGGTGCAAAATAAGCTGGGGCTATAACTGAATGGTTTCGGTTTTATCAAGTCAAAATATGTAGGGTGTGGCAAAATGTAAACGTATTTTGAATTCTATCTGGTTCCCATAGTACAAGCTTTGCTTAGTTTAGGGCTAGATGATGCTGTGTGAAGCGTCCAGCATTATTTATTATTTAATTTTTTGTAAAAACTTCATTTTCTGGGTTACTAAACTTTATTTACAGAAACTAACTTGCCCTGGGTTACTTAAGTTGACTGAAGTTACTTAAGCCAAATTTTTTTTTAAATCTAAAAATGCAGTTGATTTTAGGTATTTTCAAAATAATCATAGTTTCCTAAGAGCAAAACCTTCCAAACTCTCGGACTCAGAGTACGAGGGCCCTTTGAGCTTGGGGACCCAGATCACTGCACCGCCTAGCCCTCCGGTAGCTACGCCATTGCTCTAAGGCTTTTTTTACGTAGATAAAACAACATTTTGCCCTCTTGTAACAAAAATAAATATTAGCTACAACGCCCATCTACACTAATATTATAAAGAGGAATCGTTTGTTTGTATGTTTGTTTGAATTGGAAACTACTGGACCGATTTGAAAAAGTCTTTCACTAGAATCTTACATTATCCCTGATGAACATAGGTAGGCTATATTTTATCCCGGGAGAGTGATGTTTTCCCGAGGGACCGTGAGTAACACCGCGACGGACAGTAGCTTATAATTAAATAATGAAATTAAAATTCAGAATATTTCGTATAGACTTTGATTTTAATCTGTATTTTTTTCTGTATTGTAATTTAATCTGTAATTCAAATGAAATTCCTTGAAACTGGAGATAAGAACATGGCTTCCTGATTACTATAATATTTTAATATTCATATTTGTACTAGCTGCGGTCCCGCGGTGTGACCCGCTGTCACTCGGGATTTTTCGGAATAAAAAGTAACCTATGTCCTTCCTTGGGATACAACCTTTATCCATGCCAATTTTCAGCCTAAATTGTGCAGTGGGCGTGTTGGTTCGAACGTGAAAAGGTAACAAACAGACGGACAGAGTAACTTTCAAAATAAAATTATTTTATTTTATTTTTATTTTAAGAGTTTTAGGAGAACTTACAGCTAGGTACATATATGGGTTACTGTTTAAAAATACATGCAAAGCATATATTGTGTGCTGATGGCCAATTACAAGTTCCCACAGATAGGCAACTGTTTGTTTATGTGAAAATAAGTACATTAGACGACGGAAATAACACAATAAGAAAGAAAACAAAATAATAAAACCAAATAGGTACCTACTTGACACAAGCCAAAAGAAAGAAAAACTAGATTAGAATAGGCACCTACATTATTATCTAAAACGAAATAAGAAGATAAGTCTTAAATACTAATTACAAAGAGTTAGTCATCTACATCAAAAAAATCAGAAGCAAGGATAGTTTTTAACTTACGTATAGGTGTGGTAAATAAGTCTATATCAACATCTACTTTGACCAAGGAGTTAAAAGAGTCACATGCCCTAATAACGAAAGAGTTATGCCTGTAATTAGTTGAAACTTGTGGTACATAAAGCACTTTTGGGTTTCTGAGTACGGATGTGTTAGTACGGAGTCCTAGCAATTCCAGTAGCTCGGGACAGTCAACTTTACCATTTGCTATGCTTAAGAGATAGGACAAATCTGAAATATTTCTTCTTAAATAGAGGGGGAGAAAATGAAATTTACGACATCTAGTTAGATAGTCTGGAAGGTAAATTTTAGCACGAAACTGTAAATAACGTAGGAATTTCTTTTGGATGTTTTCTAGGCGTGCAATATAGACGTTATAACAAGGGTTCCATACCTGAGAAGCATATTCCAGATGGCTGCGGACGTATGCACAGTATAAAATTTTGAATGTTTTAATGCTCGAAAATTCAGATGACATGCGTAATACGAATCCAAGCGCACGAGATGCCTTTTTTGCTACCTTATCAATGTGGTTATCAAATAGGAGTTTACTATCCAAAAATATGCCCAGATCTCTAATTGTATTTACACGCATGAGAGGCGTACTATGTAAAGTATACTCAAAAATTAAAGGATTTTGTTTCCGGGTGAACGAGCAAACATAACATTTTGAGATATTTAGTTCTAATTTATTTTGGATACAGTAGTCTGCAAATCTAGATAAGTCATACTGCAGATTGTATGCATCTGTAAGAGTGTTAATTTTATGGAGTATTTTCATGTCATCAGCATAGAGAATAATTTTGGCATGAATGAAGCAGCTAGCGATATCATTTACAAATAGCGTAAAAAGTAAGGGTCCTAATAATGATCCTTGTGGAACTCCCGAAGGGATACACATGGCTGAAGATGAATATCCATTTAATACTACAGTCTGACATCTATTATGGACATACGAGGAAAACCATCTGAAGAGATTGCCTCTTATTCCAACCTGTTGAAGCTTTTTCAACAGAATTATGTGGTCAATTCGATCAAAACATTTACTGTAGTCAGTATAAATGACGTCTACTTGTGACGGCTCAGACATAACCCTAGTCAAGAACTCAGAGCAAAGTAAAAGATTAGAAGTGGTGGATCGTCCCTGAAGAAACCCATGCTGTTGTGGCATAAGATCATGCTTTAATGCAGAATATAGTTGAGAGTGTACTATTTTCTCAAGAACCTTTGCGAATAGACACAATTTAGATATAGGTCTATAGTTTTCAACTACGTTCTTTGGTCCATTTTTGTGCACAGGAGTAACATAAGCAGACTTCCATATTAAGGGGACAATACCTTCCGTTAAGGAACGGGAATATAATAAAGTAAGTGGGATAACTAAGCTTTCAGCGCATTTCACTATTAAAATGGCGGGAACACTGTCAGGGCCTGCCGATTTACTCAAATCAAGGGCCTTAAAATGCTTAAAAACTTCCTCCTCAAGGACTTCAACGGAACCAATGTCAGCACAAGACAAACTATGTATAGACCTATTTTCATCAGGTTGAACAGAGACTGGGGCGCAATTGAGAAATGTAGAGTGAAAGTACTCAGCAAACATATTACATATGATATTACCCTGGTCTGAGGACTGAGAACCATACTGCATAACAGAAGGATAGGCATTTGATTGGTTTTTGCTTTTAACATACGTCCAAAATGAGCGAGGATTATTTTTAATGAGATTTTCGACGTTTGTCATGTAAGTATTGTACATCATCTCTTCCATATTACGTGCTCTGTCACGCAACAAGATAAAAGAGTCTCGATCGTGTGTGTTGCCATATGTCTTAGATTTATTGTGATACTTCGCTTTTTCTTTTAATAATTTTATAAGAGGCTGTTTGTACCACAACGGATATTTACGAGAGGGCGTTACCATTTTAGAAGAGATAAATTTATCACGCAGATCATAAATTGTTCCATACATAAAAGAGACAGCGTCATCTATTGTCCCACTGTTGAGTTGGGTGATCCAGTCCACAGCATCAAGTTCCGCGCATATTGAGTCATAATCACCAGTCTGATACGAAAATCTAATATATGGCTGCGGTTTAATCGTATGTAAATATACAAAATCAGCAGTTGCAACGACAGGTCGATGGTGGGGGTCCTCAGGTACCAAAGGAGTATCGCAAGCGCGTACCGTTACGTCACTATTGGAAAAGATTAGATCCAGAATGCGTCCATGACTTTTGTTCAAAAGTGAGTTATATTGCAGAAAATTACACATGTTGATGGTATGAATAATATTTATACCTGGTATAGAATTAGTATGATTAAAGCAAGCTGAATTGACTTCAGACCTCAGAAAAAACAATTTAGTAGATTTTTTTCTTGAATATTTCAGATGTTTAGATTCAGAAACAATGGAACTGAATGTTCCATTCATTAACCACGACTTTATTGAAAGTCAAATCATTCAAGGACTCTTTTTTTGAAAAACAGGCAAAAATATTTTTCAACAAATCTTAATTTTTGATCTGAATGAATGCAATATTGATAACAAGCTGTCCGTCGCGGTGTTACCCGCGTTCCCTCGGGAAAACATCACTTTCCCGGGATAAAATATAGCCTATGTTCATCAGGGATAATGTAGGATTCTAATGGTGAAGGAATATTTCAAATTGGTCCAGTAGTTTCGGAGCCTATTCAATTCAAACACGCAAACAAACAAACAAATCTTTCCTCATTATAATATCCACCAACATGCACCATCTCCAGGCTTTAGAGTCGATTGAGAGGCGAGCCAAGAGGCTAATAGGTGATGACACTCTGGTTGAGTCTCGGCTTCAAAGCCTTGAGCATCGCTGTAGAGTCGCGTGTTTGTCGGTCTTTTATCGACTCCATTTCGGAGAGTGTGCACAAGAACTCCACAATTTAGTTCCGCCATCCCCATTCTTCTATCGGGCCAACAGGTTCCCGGAAAGACGCCACTTGTACATGGTCGACATTCCCAGAGTTCGTACAAAGCGTTTTGAGTCTACATTTTTCATACGCACCGCCAATTGGTGGAACTCATTGTCGGGCTCTGTATTTCCCGAAAAGTACAATAAAGGGGTCTTCAAATCAAGAGTAAATAGGTTCTTTCTAGGTAAGCATTCTCCATCTTAGACCTTACTACTGCTTAACATCAGGCAGAGTGAGGTCAAATGCTGACCTATTAATTAAAAAAAAAATTGTGTTGATGTAGATTGATTTCACTGCAAGCAATTTGACGTCACTGTTTGGATCAGCCTGTATTTTTCTATAGTGTTTGAGAAGAGTTGTTAACTAATGATTCCATTTGGCCAACACGGCTCATAAACAATGTCCCAGACACTACAGCGTCCCGTTGAGTGTAGGCATAGGTTGCCTGACTGTATTAATCATCTAGATAAAGATGTGGCCTAAGTTGTCTCAGAACCGGTGACTTTTGAACCAAAATACGGAACCGCTCAGTTTGTTACAGTTATTGTTGATAACTTATAGAGTACCTAGCAGACAAAATGGAAATATTGTTATCGAAAATTTTAGCTTATTAGTCTACACTAATATTATAAGGAAAGATTTGTTTATTTGTTTGTTTGAATTAAATAGGCTCCGAACCGAAACTATTGGACCGATTTGAAAAAAAAATTCACCATAAGAATCCTCATGGGCGGATCCAGGATTTTTTTCTGGGGGGCACAAGAAACAAAAGTGACAAATATTTCACCATTTATTAATTTTTCGTAGTTAATAGGTACACAAAAATATCGTCTCGTGCCCCCCCCCCCCCCCTGGATCCGCCTATGAGAATCCTGCATTATCCCTGATGAACATAGGCTATATTTTATCCCGGGAAAGTGAAGTTTTCCCGAGGGACCGCGGGTAACACCGCGACGGACAGCTAGTTTATTTGTAACATAACATAGACATGAGCCTACTAAATATTAACACTAAATGGACTTACAAGTTGTCTGATTTAATAAATAGATTTGATTTGAATGGCATTTTATCATTGTTTAAGTATGTTCTGTGTTGTCTGAAATAATAATAATAAATAATGCTGGACATTTCACACAGCATTATCTAGCCCCAAACTAAGCAAAGCTTGTACTATGGGAACCAGATAACTGAATAATATACTACGTAAATACTTTTTGTTTGTAAATATATACATATTATACATAGAAACACCCAGACCTGAGATAAATATTTGCAGATACAAACATTTATCCCGCGGCGGGGATCGAACCCGCAACCTTTTGCGTCCCAAGCGGGCTTTCACCCAATAAATGATTTGATTATTTTTTTTATTCAATTATTATAGGAATACAAAATGAGGCCATAGAAATTTCATCATGTTTAGACATCTAAACTCAAAAAACTTATTAGGTACTCCTGGCTGAATTACTCTTTTTCTATAATATTCAACCTACACTGTCCCACTGCTGGGCAAAGGTCTCCCTCAATTATTTCCAACCATCTCTCTCCTTCGGTTCCCACCACCCACTATTTATTTACTCTTTTTATTATAAAATCTGAAACGCCTGATAGCACACAATAACAGTTTGCCTTTATGCTGAACTTGGAATAATGATGACCTTGTTCCTGATTTTCATGAATAATTACAATATGACTTGCAATAAATTCATGACACTAAACTTCAGCATGCTAATCTGTCTCTTTCTAATTTGGTTGTGAAATTATACAAAGACAGAGACGACGATTGAATCTAGATTTCGTTTATCACTGATTCATACGCAGGAAAAGTATTTTCTCTTCACCCACCATACATTCCCATCAGTCACGCATGGTGCGTCGCGCGAGGCAGTCGTGTTGCGGTCGGTCTTTCACTCAACAGTGTCGTGTTTAATATCGCGTGTGTTGTTTGATAATATTGCAGAGGAAATTTCAAAAACAGTCACTGTTTGCGAATCGTGTAAGTTACTTTACGGCTTTGTTAATTAATGGAAACAATAATAGCGTTCTTTTGTTTATTAAATTAGGGGTGTAGCTGGTCATCGATAGGTACCTACTGTTTGCGTGTTTTGCAAATCGATTACTGAAATTCCAATCTGAAATTTCCAATACTTGCTTTTTACGTTTCAACGTTGATATTTAAAATAATTCACGTACGGTAGACTTATTAAATCTGAATTATTTTTTGGACTGAAGGTAGATTCAAATAAATACTTAGGTCTGTAAAAAGAGACCTTTTTTGCCTTTGGTCTTTTATTGTCTTATCAACAAGGATTTTAAAATTTAAAAAAAAAGTATGTGAATTTAAAATGTAACTAAAGAAAGACATTCATGATTATTCAAAAAATTGCCTCGAAAAATTATTAAAAAAGTGTTACTTTCTTTCCCCTTTTGGATTTTTTCAGTAATCTACTATTCTTTTTTCGCAAAAAAAATTCGTTTTGTAAACACAAAGTTTATGTTATTAGAGTTGGTGAAATTCAATCATTGTTCAGGTTTTATTGAACATAAAGGCAATAAAAAGTCCACACGTGGTATGTCGATAACAGCCCGGCAGTGGCAACAAAAAGTATATTAGTAGTATATCAGTCATGTAGTACCCATAACACAAGCTTTGCTTACTTTGGGGCTAGATGATGCTGAGTGAAAAGTCCAGCATTATTATTATACACACTTCATAAATAAGTGGATATTGGACACACAATACCTATGTATAAAATTATCCGGTATTTTTAAACTTTCATACATTATAAGCAAACGAAACATCGCTGCTTATGTTTTCTTTTAATAGTTAGACCAGTGCACAATTGAAACTTAGATCGAATTGACGCGAAACTACCAACAATATAGGTATTATACTACAAAATATGTATTTTGTACTCAAAACATGTACCTATCTGTACTTTTTTTTTAACTAAATTTCTTTAAAGCAAGACTTTAGTAAAATTTTATGGGAATAGTTTTACCAATCTTACAAGTTCAGTTGATGTATAAAACATGAATACATCAAGTCTTGTATAAGACTTGTATTTGATACGTGGGGATAATAAAGCAAATTTCTTATTGATTTCCAAACAAAGTATTAAACTAAAACATTTATCATACTTATTGTCACAGTCGACAAATGAAGTTCATTGGTTCAACATAACATTACCGATACCGCCTTTTGGAATATATTTTTTATTGTCCTGAGATTGCTGTACAATGAATCATTTGATATTGTTATTACGCATTGTAATTATCGTTTTAACAGCTAATAAATAAGTGTTAATTTGTTTTAAACTGCTAATGCCTACTAACTATGTCCGTCGGATTCTCCCGTTGAGATTTTCTGTGGGACTATTATTACCCAACCTGCTGTAATTCAATTAGTCTAAGCCAATAAATATTTATTTAGTAGGAATAGTAAATAAATATAGATAATACATAAATAATGCTGGACTTTTTCACACATCATAATCTAGCCCCAAAGTAAGCAGAGCTTGTGTTATGGGTACTAGATGACTGATATACTACTTGTAAACTTTGTTTGTAAATACATTCATATTATACATAGACACACCCAGACCTGAGACAAATACTTGTAGATCATACAAAAATTTGTCCCACGGCGGTGATCGAACCCGCATTCTGCCTTGCAAGCGGGCCTTCGCCCACTGCGCTACTAAGTATGATGTCTAGACATACAGTTCAGGAAAGTTTTGAAAGTAAATTAATAGAATCTGTAATTCACTTTGGTCAATTACGTGGTCCACTGACGTGTAAGTAGAAAGCCTCAAATGGCGAAATCTAGCGACATGATGAGTCAACGAAAAAAATAGCAATGGATATTATTTTTTATACAGCATTGCAATTCAGCGTGGCAATGCCGCCAGTATTTTGGGCATGCTTCCGACTGGCAGTGACCTGGATCAGTTGAGCTATCTATAGATCGTTTTAAAGACGATCCTTAGATAGCCTGACTGATTCTATTTTATTTTGTAATTTTATGTACATATTGTAGTAGCTTAGTTTTTGTAAATTAATGTAAAAAAATTACCCGTTTCATAATATATATAAACTTTACTTTTATTTCCTTATGTGAGTTTGTGTTTGTGTAGCACTCTAAACAAGGTACATACATAATATTAATGAAAAAAAAATACCTATAGTAAGTTTTTTTTCTAAGAGAGACTAAACTCCGGAACCCAAAAACTGCACCAACTTGAAACATTTATTATGTTTATGTACCTATTTCATTTGAATACTCAAAAGTAACATCTTGTTTTCTTTTTTTTTATAATGGGTGTCTAGTTGTGAAATATCAAATAATTCGTACAAAGGCGAGACAAATATAAATTACGTAGAATTTGCAAAATTTGGTCTAAAAACCGACCTGAGCCAGCAAATATTTGTTTAGACTGTTTGATAAGTAATCATGTAGGCATTTAAAACATCATGTAAATAAGAACTCGTTTACACCGGTCACAGGTTCGATTTTAAAGCCGTTTTAATATTTTTTGCAAGAATACCCTGAATTTAATATTTGGACATTATGGCCCTTGATAAACTTAATGGCAAAGTAATGCACATGTTATGCACTAAAAATCATAACATGCATATCTTTTGTATGGTTATTCATAGGTTATGCATGACATAACTTTGTCAAGTTTATTAGTAAATAAAAGCCTATTTATATGTAGCAAAGTGTTATAAACCCTATGTAATGTTACTCATGTAACAGCTAGCCTCAAGTTTTATAAAACGGAAATGAAAAAGATGTTTCGTAAGATGAATAGGTACCTACAATGATTTATGTTTTTTTTTTAAATTAAATAGATCAGTATTTGACCTCACTCAGCCTGATGTTAAGCAGAAGTGATCTTTATTAAATTTAAAAAGGCTCAGTGATCACAGATTTCTATGTAAAAAAAGAAAACGGATATCTAACAAAAACAGACCCAATAATAACGGAGCGCGTTGTAAAAAGGCTTTAGATCGTTTTAGAAGTATTTAACTGTGACGGTCATATGAAGGATTATTCAACATTTGTTAACCTTTGCAATTAAAAATGAAGATTATTTTAATTTGATATACCTATACCTAACCCATTTTAATTACTTAGGTACTAAAATGGGACTAGACTCTAGACTATTAAAAATAAATGAAATAACCATTATTTTACTACTTTGCAAAACAATTCAAATAATAATTAGGTATGCTCTACACTTTTTACTTTACAATATTTATTTATTTTAAACAATGGATTCTAGCGAATCCGCTGCAGTCGCGCCTGTTGCGCCTCTGTGGCCGAGCGGTTGAAGGCACTCCGGCTTTACTCTCCGGTTTTAGGAGGATCGCCTGATCATCGCGGGTTCCAATCCCGTCGGAATCGAAAATTTTGATAAGACTTTTTCATTTCAGTATTTTTACTGAAATGAAAAAGTCTTATATCAAAATTTATTTGAATTGATTCAGGCGTGACTTTGCGGAAGTCCATTGTAAGTGTAAGGTGGTAAGGAAATATATACCTAGTACCAATCCGCTAAACTATTCTCAAACAAAGGTTTCTTAAAACTAGTACTCACCCCAAAGCCACCCAAGGAGGAGGCTTGGCAGAGGTTAGTGGGTGGTTGGGTGGCTTTGAAGTGAGTACTAGTTTTAAGAAACCTTTGTTTGAGAATAAGATTAGCGGATTGGTACTATATATTTCCTTACCATTTTTAATATCTCATAATTTATTTATTTGTTTGATCGTTTCATGCATTCATCAGAATTGATAATGGCGGCACTATCATTCCGGAAACAACTTTGTCATACAATTAAGATAACTATTCTATTACAGATGCAATAGACATGAACTTGGGACGGCGCCGGCGATAAAGCTGACCCAGACCGTTTGCGAAACGAGATAGCACGAGATAGCTCATTGGAGTGAAAGAGACAACTAATACAAACTGGAAGAAAGTGAAACATAAAAATACCGGGACAAAGAATCCATATCAACGCTTGAAGTTCACGAGACAGGTTTTTTTATGGTTCGATAAATAATGCCGGCTGAATCTACGTTAGTAACACTGGATGAAATGAAATGAGGTTTTTCTTTCAATTTGTAAGATTATTTCAATGAAATAACGGTTCAATAGTTTCAAAATCTTTGATGAAAGCCGTTCCATTTTCAAAAACTTGGTACAACTTTCTCTAGTGATGACAATAAGTGCATACTGAAGACAAAGAATCGAGTGAAAGAGAAAGTGAAGTGAAAGCCATGACGCCTGGAGCGATGGACATGGAGATGAGCAACAACAATGTGATGCCGCTGCTGCCGCGGACCACGGTGCAGCTGGAGTTCAGAAATGTAACCTGTACTATGAACACCTTTCTGATAAACAAGTTCCGTATAGGTGAGTACGTCCTGCCAGATGCAAATCTATTTTTACTAAACATGTCGGTACTCAGAGTCACTAACGTCTACCTAAATCCGTTCCTTAATCAATGTTTTTTATGTAAATCCTTTAGTACTATGGTACGATTTAAGTAGTCAGCCGTTAATGGCTCTGAGTGTATCTGTTATACTATTTTTCATTTTGAGGTCTTCACATTTGGAACAAACATACGCACGCCACGACAAACTATGAAACCGATTGAATATCTCTCAAAATTTTAGGAAAAAAATATAAGTAATTTTTACTAACTTTTTGTTTCGTCTTTTTATCATAATGATATGCGATATGATATGCGGGCACTGAGGATCGGGAAACAGAAAATCTTGTCCGAAACTCAGGGCACTAAGTCCTACAGTGTAATTTGTTTGTAATCATAATTTTTCTTTAGTCTTAATTTACACTGTAAACTATTTGATGTTAAATAAATATTTCATATTTCATAATTAGTTAAAAAAAATGTTACAAAAATAATCGCCTCGTGCAATAAAATAATCGAGGTTACAAGTTGGTGACGCTTACCGTACATAAACAATGTAACTTGAGAGCTTTTAGCCTTATCGGATCAATACTTCAAATAGCTACTTAAATAAGTGTTTATACAGTCTAATGAGCAGCGCATTATTATATTTTATCACGAGCAACTTTGTGTATTATTATTATAATTAATTAGCCGTTTTCGTCCCACTGCAGGGCAAAGGCCTCCCTTCCCTTCTTCCACTCTTCGCAATTTAATGCCGCAACAGGCCAATTCCGCAGGTGTAGGCAACTTTGTGTAGGTACAAGTATATTTTATTAACCGATAAATTTTGTAAGTATGTAAGTACTTATATTTAAAAAAGTGGCGAAAAAGGTTTAATTTTAAAACGGTCTAGACCGTTGTTTTAAGCTCTGACTAAAACAACTCTGTCTCAGAGACGGAATAGTTTTTGTCAGCGCTTAGCTAAACACAGCTTATATTTTTTGTAGTTATGCTGGTTGCACACGAGGGCAGAACAGTGGGCAGCACCAAGGGCAGCAGCAAACAGCATGCTATATCAGGCAGCTTGCTGTTTGCTGCTGCCCTATTGGTGCTGCCCACTGTTCTGCCCTCGATAAGAATCCTCTTATCCAAGCACCTTAGGAAGGTTAGTAACTACGTAAAGTCAAATGGATGACTAACTACAACTCGGTTATCCGTGAAGTGAAAAAAAATCGGGTGTTCAGAAAAATAAAATAAATAAATAAATGATGCTGGACAATTTCACACACAGCATCATCTAGCCCCAAACTAAGCAAAGCTTGTACTATGGGAACCAGATAGCTGATATACTACTTATATACTTTTTTTTGTAAATACATACATCTTATACATTGAAACACCCAGACCCGAGACAAACATCTGTAGATCATACAAACATTTGTCCCACGGCGGGGATCGAATCCGCAACCTACTGCGTCGCAAGCGGACGTTTTGTTCTAAAAAAGAGAGCAAGAAATATAAAAAATTGGTTTACTCAATTTATGCCCAACCTAAAACCAGTCTAATGTAGGTGACTGCGAGTGGGTCAATAGCCCTTAGTTAGCCATAGAAAAGGCAAGTGACGAAACTAATCCCTCGAGGAAACCGGAATCGTGCACCTTACCAAACCGTTTCTGGTTTGATTATGTTGAAAGCAGGAACCTTAACAGCCATGTTAATACGATGTAAGTACGAATAAGTAAGTGGCCAACGACTGGCTTACTGACCTTGACTATTTAGCTTAGGGATCACCTAAAACAAAGCTAGGCCCAAAACCGTGTTTGTTCCCCTAGTTCTTCACGGTATTGGTCGCGAAGGAACAGCGGTGGAGTCACCTAGTTTTAAAACTATTGTTAGCTAGGTATGGCAATAAATAATTTTTGACTTTGACTTTTGAAAACAAGGTCAATGACTAGGCTAGGATTGATAATTGAGAAAATGAGGAAGGAAAACCAAGAATTAGGTCTTAATTAGGTCAAATTTAAGAGAATGTCGTTTAGTAAAAGAAAGGGATAAATGGCATTAGAAAGAGTTGTTATGGCGAAAATTGCTGACCTGTCTGATAATTAGAAGGATCTAAAACTACTTTTATAAAAAAAATTGTAGGTTAAGGCTTCCGTGCAGAGCCAATAATGTATACAAATGAAATGATGACGTTATACAAACTCAATAACTACGGGACAGTACTTAGCTAGTTTAAAAAAGTATTATCAAACGACAGTACAAAAGAAAGATGAATAAAATTGGTAGCTAACCGCAATTTTTTCGTCATTTTGCCTACCTGCTTTCGTTGTACGTGCAAGCATAGATTGAGGTCAAATTTTTGTAAAAAGGCATTTTAACTGCTTGCTCATGGAATTAGAGATATTTCGGCACACATTTCGTTCTAGAGCAATATAAAATCACGGCTGTATTGCCCAATGCAGTGATGTCCGGTAAATTCCTAGTGATTCTTTTTTGTCTCCTACTTTGACGAGCCATGACAAGCTTTACTTTCGTTAAACATCACAAAAGGTTTGAAACATCTGAAAATAGATTATCAACTTCTATGACTGATGGCTGATGGCTTGTTCATAGCTTAGAAGTTTTCGATACCTAATGGCCGCCGCAATGAATCGGTTAAGCATTCTCCTCTTCAGTCACAAAGCGAGAAGATTAATAAAGATAAAGATAAGATAATTTCTTCATGGTAATCACGAATGAGTAGAAGTAGAATCACCTCTCTCATAAGGCGATTTATGATCAAACACTACTAATGAATAAATTCTTTAAATAAGTGAAAAAGAGGTAATGTCTAGAACCACTATGATCCACAATAGAGATAATTTCTAAATTTGGTTCTATGTATCACTACAGACAGAACATAAAAACAATAAAACGGTAGGTATCCCAGAATAAAAGCGGCCATGATGTGATTGTAGGTAACTACCGTGTTATTTTTTAAACTGTCAACAACATGAACTTCGTGGATACACTTCTGCGTATGAAATGATGAAATCATTACATTAGGGTATAGACAGACGGATTAATCGGAGCTATTATCACCATCACACGCAGCATTTTTTCTTCCCACTGCTGGGCATTGGTCTTTCTCGCTTGTGGAAAAAAGTCAAATCAAAATCCAATACGATCTAACGAATATTTTCGATGTTTAAACTAGACCTTTTCAGTTTTGTTAAAGATTAAGACCCCTCGCAAACTACAGACTTTCTATCGGCCGATAGTTGAGACGATATATACTTCGGCTCGTAATGAGTATGGAGAAGTAATCATCGGCCGATAGAAAGTCTGTAGTCTGCCAGGGGTCTAAACCTACAAGTCGTCAGCCTGACTAAGCCCCTACACCACTTACAGTTTATTTTTTAAAAATAAACCCAAATTTTATTAGCCCTCCGTCGTATATAATAATCGCTTTAGTCTGAGTCACAGCCATGAAAATAGCTGTTGTCTGGTTTGCGGTAATCAATACTGAATCACAGGCACATACGCCTCTTTCACGTAGGCAGGAAATATTTATACTAATAAAGCCGGAGTGTCTTCAACCGCTCGGCCACGGAACCCAATGACGTCAGATTCGAAATCTTTGATAAGCTCCGGTCTGATGGTCGGATCGTCGCGGGTTCGAATCCCGTTGGAATCGAAAATTTTGATAAGACTTCCATTTCTCAATGAAACCTAAGTGTGGAAACACTAGAAATTACAAAAAAATATTTATGATACTAGGTAAAAATTGAGCTTGAACATTCCTCGTCCCGCACCGATTGAGACTCCCCCTTGAAACACGGAAAAATTTGAACCGGTACGATATTGTATGGCACTGCAATTTTTACATGTAGACATACATGTAGTGAGTGTAAATTTTTATTCTCTTTCCTCTTGAGGTACTGGATTATTTATACAACGTCATGAAGCCACCTAAACCTGCACTCAAAGGAACGCTGTAGACCTGCAACATTGATAAGGAAAAGAACAACCTGTTATTCTTTTACGTCTGTACCTACATTGCTGATTCATGAGATTTTTTGTAAAATAAGTTTTATTATTTTTGAAATAACACGATAAATACCCCACTAAATGCACTTCAGAAATACGATCCGCGAAAAGCTGCTGGCGGAAGCTGGATGCGTCGAGCTGAGGACAGGGCGCAATGCCGCTCATTAGAGGAGGTCATATAGGCTGATGATGATGATGATGAAATACGTAAACACAGGTTTTATATAGATATACTTCTAAAGTGAGCATAGCCCGAATTTAATAAAATAGTTATCCGCAAAGCATTTCTATTTTATTTTAGTTCACTAAAACCGGTTAGGGCTGGCATCTGATATGCATATTATTAATATTCATCAGCTATTACTAAATTATGTAATGCATTATGAAATGTGCGACAAAACCCGCATGTTATTGTGTTTGTACTGGGTGTAAGATCCGATTCCCATAGATTTTTAGTTTCATAACAATTATGCACTATAACACGAGTTCTATACGATGGAATTTTGAGGAAACTCTCAGCTTGCATTACCATGCTTTTCTTGTGGATTAGACTGAGAGTGACTGGTTAGAGCTTCACAGTTGACGAGTGATAAGTGAAGAAGACTTAAAGTTTCAGCACAGCATGTCTTCATTCTGAAAGGGTTAGGATGGTTGAGGTGCTGGGCAAGTTACCTAGTCAAAGTGTTTCAACTTTTCAAGGCACTACAACATCTAGCTTAGTCCAGGCTACGCGATTAAAACGCGAAGTCCGCATGCAGCTTAATAGAAGATGGTTGTTTCAAATAACGCAAGACTTTTTTTTATCTATATTTATTTTAAAGATTTTACAATCGCTTCCAACTTAATCTATGTAAACAATAAAATGAAGTCGGTAATTTAGAATTGATTAGCCTTTTAACTGATTGTGTTTATATTTCCTATGACATTTTGTCCTGGTTACATCATAATGTCGTACCTGGTTTAATATTGCGCGTACATTCATAAATTATTTAGTAATCGTGCTTTCTAGCCGACTTCAAAAAAGAATGAGGTTTCAATTCGTCGGAACCTTTTTAGGGATCCATACCCAAAGGGTAAAACGGTAATCCTATTATTAAGACTTCGTTGTCTGTCTGTTCGTCACAAGGCTGTATCTCATGAGTTATGAAGCGCTCGTGGTCGTGCTTGCTTAGTCGTTCTTGATAGATCGTCGAAGTTAAGCAAAGTTCGAAACGGTCTGTTAGTGGATGGGTGGCCAGTGGCATTTTCATCTGAGCGCTTCCGTGCTTCGGAGGGCACGTTAAATTGTCGGTCCCGGCTATTTAAGTCGTTACGCCATGACGGAGGTCTTAAGGCGGCCTAAAAACTCCGTCACCAGAATTGGCCACTGACTCATACGAACTTACTTATGAGTTATGAACCGTGAAAGTGAGACAGTTAAAATTTCATTTCACAGATAATATATTTCAGTTGCCGCTATAACAACAAATACTAAAAATTTAATCTCATAGGTACAACAAACGTGTTTTTTTGCCGTTTTTATAGATTACTAGCAAACCCAGCGAACTCCGTTTCGCCACCAGATGTCATCAGAATTTTCCAGAATTGTCTTTGCTATAAACCTCACGGAGCCCGAGACCTTTCCAACGAATGCAAAACCGTGGAAATCGGTTCGTGCGTTCTTGAGTTATAGCGTCAGGAAGGAAAACCCGACTTATTTTTACGTAGTAGAAGATGGTACGGAACAGTTGGTGGTAGTCAGCGTTATCGGTCGATTCTATTTCTATTACATTGCGATTTGTGGCTAGGGGGTTGATTTAAAGTGTTCCAATCGGTCCTACTGAATTAAATCTTGTTGAATCAGGCTTGTTGAGGTTCCCATCGTTCGGGATATTGGTTTCCTATTCAGAATGCCATACCCACAGAACAAACATTTATTAACCTGTTATATTTAGCCATCTGCGTATATGGGTCGTTGCCAAATCACGTATTTGCTCTGTTGATCTTCAATGGCTTGTAAGTACAGTCAGCTACAAAACTTGTTAAAGAAATAATAGGATAGATAAAACAATGTAATTAGAGATGATTTTTATTGGGAGTACTGTTACAGATTGGCAGAAGAAATATCTTGCAAAGGATTTTCATTATTATAATCACAATTTTTTTATATTTCTCTGTATTAGTGGGTGAAAGCCCGCTTGGGACGCAGAAGGTTGCGGGTTCGATCCCCGCGGCGGAAGAAATGTTTGTGTGATCTGCAAATATTTAGGTATATCGGGTTTGGGTGTTTCTATGTATAATATGTATGTATTTACAAACAAAATGTATATAAGTAGTATATCAGTTAATCTGGTTCCCATAGTACAAGCTTTGCTTAGTTTTGGGCTAGATGATGCTGTGTGAAATGTCCAGCATTATTTATTTATTTTATTATTATTTATATGATTTTATTAGAACAATATCTTTATCAATAAGGACTTAAATTAAACATTATTTTCGCTTCCTCTTTTCAACAAATGATGGTATTATTTTTCTTATTTAGATAGATTGAAATGTGATTGAATCAAGTTGGTTAAATACCAACTTTCCTTTACGTAATATAAAATAAACAAAGTATCGAAATAGGCAGCTCGCAAATGTACAAACACGACAAAAATCAAATCACTCTGCACAATGCTGGCTACCTAGGACACAAATGCTACGATGTCTATGTAAAGTAGCAATGTATTAACTACAGATTGATTTTCTCGGTAAGATCCAAGATTGTGTCAGCTTAGTGCGAGATGAGTGCAACGAAAGTAGTTTTACTTTCTAGACGACGTAAGATGACGTAATAGGTTGAATTAAAAAAAAACATTTAGGTATTGGTTTATTTTTGTTTTTACCCAACAGTTTTTTGTTTTTATTTGCGTATGTATATCTTCCATCGTAGTCATCATCATCTCCCTGCCCTTTTCCCACATTATGTGGGGTCGGCACAACATGTGTTCTTCTTCCATTCTCCTCTATCAGCCGTCATCTCAACACTCACCCCTTTCTTAGTCATGTCATCCTTCACACAATCCATCCATCTTTTCTTTGGCCTACCTCTACTCGTAAATCCATCAACATTCATACCAAGTACTCTTCTAGTTACATGACATTCTTCCCTGCTCATTACATGCCCATACCATGCTAGCCTGTTGCTCCTCATCTTTTCATTCACTGGCGCCACTTTCACACTTCCTCTTATGTACTCATTCCTTACTCTGTCCATTCGCGTCACTCCACACATCCATCTCAGCATTCGCATCTCAGCCACGTGCACCTTTTGTTCATCCGTCCCTTTTGTTGCCCAACACTCAGACCCATACAATACGACAGGTCTTAATATCTTCCATCGTAGTGTGAACTAAATAATGTCTCAGGTTTGTAAATCTTGACGTACCTATTGTATTGCAATACGCAATATCAACAACGTTATTAGATTTTTATGAATGGTGTTTTAATTAAGGTATAGTCTAAGATTAGTTACTATGGGCATTTATATCTTTAGAGTAGTAAGCGTGGGCTTGAACCTGTCACGTATGGAATACTAACTTGTGCAAGCACTTTGCATCAAATACCCATGTATTTGGACATGTCCCTGATATCTTCAAAGGATCTGGAACACATGAACAAATCTGCGAGAATGTCTACCGTACCTTGGATACAATCGTGACCCTGAGTAGTAAAAACGACTAATATATGTAGCTCAACCTTTTTTCTAAAAGTTACTCCTATCAAAGCTCGCAGTGTAATCGTAACATTCCTACTCTGCACGAAATAAAGATAAGAAAGTAGGTAGGTACCAATCATTCGGTGACGTATTGTTAATATTCTTTGGTTCAAGAGGTTAAACAATGATAGCAAAATATTAGCATATATAGTGCCGATAGTTTAATCACGTAGGAGCATAAAAAATGAAAACCTAACCGTACGTATGCCGAATCCCAGGCACGGTAACCTAGCCTAGGATCTTTCATCATCATCACCATCCGCAGCCCGACTTCACCCACTGCTGGGTATAGGCCTCCCTCTGCTTTTGCCATTCTTCCCGGTCCTGTGCCAGCCTGATCCACTGTCAGCCTACGACGTTAATAATATCGTCCGCCCATCTCGCTGCCGGACGTCCGACGCTTCTCTTGCCAGTTCTAGGCCATTTGGATCTTTAGGCAAGTCAAATTCAAAAAGCATTTATTTATTTATTTATTTATTTATCTAGCCCCAAACTAAGCATAGCTTGTACTATGGGAACCAGATAACTGATACTACTTATATACTTTTTTATATACATACATATTATACATAGTAACACCCAGACCCGAGATAAATATTTGCAGATCATACAAACATTTATCCCGCTCGGGGATCGAACCCGCAACCTTCTGCATCACAAGCAGGCTTTCACCCACTGCGCCACAGAGGTCGTTAAATCATTTAGTTGTGACTAATAAAAGTACCGTGAAGAACTACCACCAACGAACCCGATTTGGAGCCTGGTTTCTAGTTTTCTTGTATTAGCAAAGCTCGAAGAACTGATACGACAAAATGTTTGATTCCCGATCGGGTATTGAAACATCCACCTTTAAACTGTTAGTGTAAGCAT
Organism: Epirrhoe alternata; assembly: GCA_963565295.1. NCBI lineage: Eukaryota > Metazoa > Arthropoda > Insecta > Lepidoptera > Geometridae > Epirrhoe > Epirrhoe alternata. The sequence continues at coordinate 1,362,609 of OY751384.1, forward strand.
GGGTTGCCTCCTGACGTAATATAATGCTGGCCTCTGGCACTGCATAAAATTTTTTTAGACAGCATTTCCCCTTCTCGTGTGAATCAGGTCTTCTCAATGTTGAATAGCATTTTTTACAACAATTAAAAACCTTTTCTTGCACGTAATCGTATATTATGTCAGAATTTGTTAGTTGTGAATTTATGTAGATGGATTGTTCGTTTCGTTGTGTTTAACTGAAGAATATTTCTGAAAACTCAGAAGTACCTATTGGAATCTGCTTCCGTCATACTGCCAATGTTTTATTTTGTTAAATACTTTTATCGATTGTGGTTTACACAATTGCGTTGAATTTTAGTTTTTCAAGGGCAATGCGTATGCTTCTATAGCAAGGTCCATGATTGCAAAACTATATTTCATTTGAATGTAATATTATAGTTAAACATCAGATATGCATGTAATTGCAGCCATTACAAGATTTGATCTAAAGGTAGGTGTTTGAAAAAGTCAGTTACGCAACACATTTTAGGTGTGAACTTTAGGTGTAACTGATTGTGTGATCCTTACCCATGACAGATTAGTATTAGGTACTGTATAGGTATCTGGAAAAAAACAGTTAATAATGCTAGTCTTAATCTGAATCTTGACTACAAAGTAGTGTAACTGACATGAGTATGATAAAAATATCTTAATTAACCAGAAACTAGAAAAAAATCTAAGCTTTTCTGTCGAAACAGATTCAAAAAAGGTCACATAGAAAAAAGTTATGTTCAATTTAGTGTGAAAAAAAAAATGTTTAATGTCTTTCCTGAAAAATCGTGTTTTGTCAGTTACCCCAATTGAACCTGCAACCGACGAAAATATGTATATAAAAAAATAAAGCTCCGTACATTTTCATGATATCAAAGAGCGTCTTTGCGAAATATTGCATAACTCCAAAAACTTTGAATCATGGTAAATATCCCGTTAATAGTGTTTGCTATCTCATCTTTAATATAAATCTATTCATGACCCTATCCAATATAATCTTCATGGATAAATAAATCTATGTAATCATCATGACTATAAAATGAACAGTGAATTTTCCTAGATTACCTATTTTATTAGAAAAAGGTCAATATTTAAGTTTGTTCATTATCAAAATCGATTTGAATATTATAATCGAGTACTTAGAATAGAGAAAATTTCCGTTGGACGTCATAGTCATGCCAAACCACAAAATAATAGCTAATTACTTTTAGATATCTAATAATAAATAGCCACTGGTATGCGATATAAACTTGCGTCATTTTAATCTTGTTCAAAACAATATAAATCCTTGAAAAATATAGAAAGAGTTGTTTTTGACATTAGATAAAATTAAGTACCTATATTATACAAAATAATTGTTATCAAAGGTTAGTTACCATGATTTTTGCAATACATAAACGGGAATAAAATATTGTATAACCGAAAGAACATCAAAACTTACAAAGATTGTAAAGTTCAGTTGTTGGAAAACGATAAGGTCCAGATCATGGAAATGTGACTTGGCTGCACCACCCCACGAGGAGATACAGTACCCTAAGACTGGTTGGCAAAGAGCTTGATAAACCATTTTGATAGTATTATGGTCTGTTTATAAATATTATGATTTCAAGCACAAACTTTATTTTCTTTATTTTTTGAATTTTATTTTCTTCTCAGGCAATTAATTAACAAAATCTTGTCGATGTAGTGATGTAGTTTTCTCCATTTATCTCTTTCCAATGCGGTCTCTTTCGACTCGTTTTACGCAACCCACAACTCAAAAAAACTGAGATGGTTTAGGTGCTGAGCGTGAGTAAGCCTATTATAAAGGTGCATTTACACGATGCGATTTTGCGTACGATTTACTAAGCTCCGACTATTGTGCCATTTTTGGCTCGTTTTCCTTAGCCATAATAAATCGTATGTGTTGAAATTATTTCGTGTAAATGCTTTTCCAAGTATTAGTTAACCTCCAATACATAACGGGCTATGTTTTATTTCTACTATACCTAATTAGTATGCTTTCAGCGCGCGGTATCGGATATGCGTCACTTTTATCTCGATCACAACAAAACATTGCCCTTCGAACAATAGAGGAAGAGTTATTTTGTTCACGTTTAGATAAAATGTGACGTATGCGTATTTTAACCTTCATTGTTACTCATTTTATAAATCCATAAGTAGGTACTTAAATTGTCACTTATTTCCACTACTGGATTCAGTTCGCCTATGAATCCAGTCCAATCTGATACCAACTTAAATTCAATAAAAATTTAAAAGCTTAGCACAGTTGACGGAGATAAACACACATTTATAAAACTTCCGTTTTTGAAATCGGTTAAAAACATTTCTTCGTGCATTGAATTAATTGATTAGATCAGGAATTGAAAGCGTTATCGATCCTAATTGTTGTGATAAGCTAATGATGTTGTAATCAAATTATTGTGAAAATGGCCTATCTGAAGCCTATTCGGATAATCTAGGTATATATGTCACAGTCAATACTCAAAACCGGTCAAAAGTATTTTTTACCAGTGTCACCCGACAAACTTAAAAATTTAGCAGAAAAACATGAATTAAAATTATTTTGCGACACTGGTATCTAAAAAACTATAATTGACGTAAAAATAATATTTATTCCATTCAGTCCTTTTTTTTATTGCGTCAGAAAATCCATTATGGATACCCTACCACCGTGGGGACAGGCGGAAGGGTTATGTCGGACTCTCACCGACTAAAAACTGACCGGCCTACATAATCAAGGGGCTCCGAGATCTCCTACGCCTATCTCGCGTTTTGCCTAAGCACTGTCCCGGGAATGGCACCCACAGCCACGCCCGGCACCCTCGCGATGGTTCCATCCAGTCCTACCGATTATCTAACTGTTTGGACAAAAATCCTTTTCACATGTTATGTATAGTAATTTATACGTACTCCTTAGATCAGTCTTAGTTTTGACTATTAAATTTAAGTAATTTGACTCATTCCTGGCTATGAAAAACGTGTGACACGTCTTCATTAATTTAAATAACCGAGCTTCAGAGGATGCCAATATAACAAAGAGAGTCTCATCCAATTAGATACAAGTACTCATAAAGTCATGACTTAGATCATCACCAGAGTTTAATCGCTTCAAAAGATACCTACTATATAAAACTCATAAATAATGATGTCGTGATCATTCGATATAGTACATAAGGTACTAATCCTTTATAAAGATTTATTTGTGATCATAAATTATTTGCTGTGGATTGTTTTCATTTCAATTTATAGTATGCTTCTGATCAGGTCAAGGTAGACAGTAAATAGTCGCAAGAGGTATTATTTTTTGTATTATCTAAACAATGGGTATTTAACAGACACCGATGTAAGAAATCTAGGTATCATTTTAATACCCACGGGTTCGTAAAAGACAGTCATCTATTATTTTAAACAATTCAATGATGTTTTATTATTGACTAAATTAGTGTAGCTCTTATTAGGATTTTAGTGCGATATTATACACGATGCGATTTTTCGTACGATTTGCTAAGCCCCGCCCATTGAACTTGCCAACTAGCGTCGCGCTATGACAAATCGCATACGATGAGCGTTTACACGTGAAAAATTGCCGCGCGAGACGATGTCGTGTGGGTTGACATCGCATCGTCTAAATGCACCTTAGGATTTTAGCCTCTTTACGGCACATTTTTACTACCTCTGGCGCAGTAGGCGAAAGCCCACCTGTGATGCTAAAGGTTGTAGGTTCGATTCCCGTCGCGGGATAAATGTTTGTATGATCTGTCTATCTCTGGTCTGGGTGTTTCTATGTATAATAATTATGTATGTATTTACACAAAAAAAGTATTTCAGTATTGTATCAGTTATCTGGTTCCTGGTACAAGCTTTGCCTAGTTTGGGGCTAGATGATGCTGTCTGAAATGTCTAGCATTAAAAATCCTGTCACAACATTGGTTTGAAAGAACTGGTGGTACGATAAGAAGAAGAACTAAATAGATGAAGAATCGTGGTTGTAAAACGTGGGCACTGGACGTGCATGTCTCTAGTGTTTAAGTACTACAGTCATACAAGCCTCATAAATCAATTAAAACACATCTTGCGAATAAGCTAAGTAGTTTATATTTCCATGAGGGTATACAAACAATGTAATGTATATTATGTCGCGGACAATTTGCAGAATTAGGTACGTTACGACAAGTCGATTTACGAAACGATGGTTTCTTATTGGTTTCTTAAAAATGCAGTTGCGATATAAATAATCGAAATGTGTAAAATAGAATTTACACGATGCAATTTATGGCTCGTTTTGCTAAGCCACCCCCTGATTGCGAATCTCGCGACAGGCTAATCTCGCAGTCACCGCTGTCAAACTTTTGTTAAACGCACGTAGATATGCGTAAAGGAACCAATCCACACTCATGACAAAATTGAGTTGAATATAATTCAAAACTCGAAATGAGTGTGGATTGGTTCCTTAATCTACGTCCATTTAACACAAGTTTGACAGCGGTGACTGTGAGATTACGCCTGTCGCGAGATCCGTAATCAAGGGGCTGATGCCATTAGAGGTCGGGGTCACGACGCACTTGCTAAAACTTAGCAGCCGATGACCGTTGACATTTAAAAAAATTACCGTGCGATTCGATATCGTATCGGTTGAAACTCTTCCGTGTAAAGGTGCATTTACACGATGCGATTTCAACCCATACAATATCGTATCTCTCGGGCAATTTTTCACGTGTAAACGCTGATTCGCACGCACGATCAATGGGCGGAGATTAGCGTACGAAAAATTGCATCGTGTAACCACCATAAATGCTCTGACGTGCCAATAATTATTTACCCCATATAATGTTTTAGAAAATACTGCTGCTTCAAACAGCTAGCCGTAATGTAATATGGCGGTTTTACAGTATGCCTGCGACGTACATAATGTCCACAGATGATAAAATCAATACAACATGAGCGTAATCTAATAAATCCTTGAATAACGTTTACAGTAATATTAGAAGTGTATTGCAAAGAATGTAATATGGATGATTGAATGAATGAATGAAAAACTCTTTATTGTACACAATATTACAAAACATACACAATCAATAAAACCCAACGAGACAATGTACAATGGGCGGTCTTATCGCTTAGAGGCGATTTCTTCCAGACAACCTTTGGATGGAAAGAAACGAACATATTAAGGTATTGCTACTCTTTCACGCAAAAACTATTGTATGGATAGGCTACTTTTAAATCTCAGAATATAAAAGTATTCTCTTTATCGGCGCAGTCCTTAGATTTTTTTAGTTTTAAATTTTCTATTTGTGCTTTATCAAAAATAAATAAAAAAGCATTATTTGGACTGTGACTTGAGGAATGGACTTTTTACACAGCATCATCTAGCCCCAAAGTAAGCAGAGCTTCTATTATGGGTTCTACATGACTGATATACTACTTATATGTATACTTTTTGTTTGTAAATACCTACATACATTATTATACATAGAAACACCCAGATCCGAAACAAAACATCTGTAGATCATACAAACATTTGTCCCGCGGCGGACATCGAAGGCACAACCTTCTGCGTCGCAGGCGGGCCTTCGCCCACTGCGCTACAGAGGTCGCCAAACCTCCAAACTTACGATTTTTTTATAGATTAATAGATTTTTAAGTGAGATTAGATCAGATTATACGTAGGTAAGTGATTTTCATTCACAACGACGCTGCAAGTCTAGTCTAAATATGAACTAACAGGAAGTTAACTCAATGCTAATGTGATTATAAACGATTGATTAGCCTTTATGAGATTCCTTAGGATTACCTAAACTTATCTAATCTAATTATAAACGTTTTAAACTAAAAACAGAAAAGAATTAGAATTTAAAAGAAGATTTTACAGAAGGTAACAAACATTGATCGAGCGAGAGAAGCGAGCGTAAACATCACTCGTGAGATCTCAGTTTGGGGAAAACTACTACGATGTAATTAATGAAAAGTATTATCAAAATTTTGAATTCCGACTGGATTCGAACCCGCATCGATCAGATGATCCTCCTAAAGCCGGAGTGCCTTACCGCTCGGCCACAGAATCCTACTTGCCGGTGTCCAAATTTTCGATAAGCTCATATTTTTCGGTTGACGACCATACTACGATGTAGTTAGTAATTGATCAGTTGCAAAAACCGAAGACAAAATATATTAGGTACAGAAAATATTGCAAAACAATATACGCTGAATTTGAAATAGCATTGTTACGCTGTATATAGGTAATGCCCGTTATCCTGCTTAGGTAGGTATATTGGTAATAAAAAATAACGTAAGCGTAGCCAAAATTAATATAAAACGTTTTTGAAATCCCTTTTCATCATTTTCGCTTTTTTGGTAACGTTTCTATAAAATAAAGCCTGTTTTCGGATACAATCTATTTTGCCAAATTCAATAGCAATCTGTTAAGTGGTCTGCGTGAAAAGGTTACGGACAGAATTACATTTGAATTTTAATATTGGTAAGGAATTAAACACGTTTCTAACAGATTACAGAGACAAACGCATTGCATACATACAAGATACGCTCGAAAAATAGCGTATGCGATTATTTACCTTATCAAAAGGTGATTATCATACAATCATACATCTACCTCAATAATAAGTAAATTACCCTAAAAGTCACACACATTTATCATGCGTAAGCAGGTGGCAATTGCACGTGATCAAACGTTGATTGAAAACATCGCGAACATTGCTTAGACTTGCTAGAACACCATCCTCAGCTAAATCGACCTTAATTATTATTTTTAAACCGGGTATTTATCACGTACCTATTTTCACGAAAGTTTAAAAAGTTTAAATCGACCTTATTCTCTAAATACATGACTAGACAAGACTATTTTATCTATTACTAACTGCGCTCTCGCGGTGTGACCCTCGGGATTTTTTCGGAATAAAAAGTAGCCTATGTCCTTCCCTGGGATACAACCTTTATCCATGCCAATTTTCAACCTAATCTGTTCAGTGGTTGTGGCGTGAAAAGGTAACAAACAGACACACGGATAGACAGACACACAGAGTTACTTTCATATTTATAATATTGGTATATGGATAGTATGGATGGATTATAAGAATCTTTGTCCTGACTGACTGACAGACAACGTACAGCCTAAACCAATGGTAGAAAGACTTGAAATGTTGAAGGTATGTCCATCTTGATGTGTAGGGGTTTACTAAGAAGGAATTTTTGAAATTCATCCCCTAAATTGGTACAAAGTACTAAAAACTTTCCAACTATAGTACTAATCCAAAATAAGAGATTTTAAAATCTACCACGGATCGATGATGGTCGCGGATTCAAGTCTCGCATGAGTGCAATTTTTGGGGTGAATTCTAAAATCTTTAAAAACTTTTGTGAAATGCTGAGACCTCAGAGCGAGCCGCATTTTCTGACGTCATCTGTACTTTTTCTATAGAAAAATGACTGCGGCGCGTGCGGCGGACATAATGTGCGATCGATCAGCTTTTAATAATAGTGAAAAGTAATCTTATACTCGTATTTAAGCAAACATTTGGTTAAGTATAAATCCCTGCCTAATAATCCTCCTCCTCCTAATAATCCTGGATAATGCCTGGAAGAAATCGCTTTCAGCGATAAAGCCGCCCATTGTTATACCTAAGTTTTATATTTTCTGTTTCTCTTTATTTCATTTTGTATATTTTTGTTATTAGGTATTTTTCAATTAAGATATATTCTACTAGCTGCGCTCCCGCGGTGTAACCCGCGGTCCCTCGGGATTTTTTCGGGATAAAAAGTAGCCTATGTCCGTCACTGGGATACAACCTTTATCCACGCCAATTTTCAGCCTAATCTGTTCAGTGGTTTGGGCGTGAAAAGGTAACAAACAGACAGACAGATAGACAGACAGACAGACAGAGTTACTTTCACATTTATAATATTAGTATTCTATTCTATTCTAAACATGGGCTACGAATATAAAGAAGACTTACAAACCGATGTTCATGTTTCTTCTTGTTTAAAAATCACACTTAACTTCCTACAATAAGCAACTGTATGTTAATCAGCAAATAACAAAGAGTAACAAAAACTAACAATTCTGTCAATATTTATTATAGGTCAATATGTCAAATAGTTTACTAACTCATGCTAAAGCGTATATCAAACAAGTTTTGCACACAATTAAACATTTGCATACTGACACCCGCCATTTTTTTGTGTTACGAAAAAATTGTTTATCATCCAAACGTACAATGACTTTATTACTCCAAAATTACCTGCAAAGAAGGATAATATCCTGAAGAAATCTGCTAAAAAAACAATCCCACGAGTGAATGGCCTTTTATAAGGCAACAAAATGCGTAAAACCTTAATATAACTATCTTCTACATAGTAAAACTTACACCTATATTAGATGATTTATACAGCGTCAGGAGGCAACCTATGCCTACACTGCACGAGACGCTGTAGTGCCTGGGACATTGTTTGAGATGGAATAGGCTTGCCCAGTACCTAAACCATCCTCTCAGCATAATCAGCCTCAGCCTGGCCCACAGGAAAGACAACGTCAATACGTGTGGAGCTGACTAAGCTGCGGGATTCCTCATAACTCGTGTTATAGTGAATATGTTTTTTTACGAAACGAAAAATCCGATGATGCACGGCCGGGATTCGAAGCACAACACACTTCGTCCAACACGGCTCTAGATAGTAGTACATATTTTAAGCGGCGATTGGCTTTCAACCCATGACATGATACTAAGCAAAAAATTAGAAGAGCTGGTGGCTAACACTTGAGACGGATTTTTTGGCCACCTTATCTGTCATAGCTGGAACCGGCAATTTTGTTGCACGAGCCACGAGCAGTCACCAATCAGAACGTTGCTTAACTTCAACATCAAGAACGACTTAGCCAACACTAGCCCGATTCCCGCAAACCATAATTCTTGGCTGGTTTTTTATGCCATCATCTAAATAGCATCTAGAGGCGCACTTATAAGCCTTCCACCACACTAAGGCAGCAACGTGACGTAACAAAACATTTTAAACCTTATGATCAATGTATAGATACAGAATGAAAGAGTGGCGAAGCCTTGCGCCGGCTCGAGCAGTCTCGCTATCAACCGTTTCTATATCTTGTAACATTGCTCGTAAGGTTTATAATGTCTTGTTCGCTCGCCCGTCGCTGGTTCAGTCTGCGTTGAGCCTAGTTCGAACAAGTGACACGAAGAAGAATAGCACCATGATTCACTAATGTAAGCAATTATTTATGAGACGACAACTTGAAGTCACCATCGTACCTATTAATTAACATGCTCATCAGATATCATTGGACTTATAAAGCGATCAGGGCCAAACCAATTGTTTAAATTGAAATGCATTTTAAGTGGAGCACGAATAACATGAAAGTATCGAAAGTCATCATCTTTCTGCCCTTTTCCCACATTAAGTGGGACAACATTCGTTCTTCCTCCATTCTCCTCTATCAGCCGTTACCTCAACACTCACTCCTCTTACTCATGTCGTCCTTTACACAATCGATCCAACTCTTCTATGGCCTACCTCTACTCGTATATCCATCAACATTCATACCAAGCACTCTCCTAGATACATGACATTCTTCCCTTCTCATTATCTGCCCATACCATGCTAGCCTGTTGCTGCTCATCTTTTCATTCACTGGCGCCACTTTCACACTTCCTCTTATGTAGGCACTCATTCCTTACTCTGTCCATTCGCGTCACTCCACACATCCATCTCAGCATTTGCATCTCTGCACCTTTTACTTCATGAAAGTATCGAAAGTAGTTGAAAAATTTTTAGTAGGTTACCGTTAGCTGATAACCAATATTTCACTGTTCATTAGAAAGTATGCCAGAATGGTATCGTGTAAATGGTGTTCAATTTGTACGACTATGTAAATGACATAGGATACGGTTTTTTCGCAGTGATGACACATTACCATAGTTTGTAATTAAGATTTAATAAGCATTCATTTTTTCCGCTACCTATCAATGTGACCTAGGAAATTCCAAGAATCATCGATGATCTAAAATTGGTTAGTAGGTGCACATAATTTAATTTCCTTAAAATGAATTTTCCGCGTCTTTATAAATAAAACTTACCAAGACTGCAGCATAGCGATTCATAGGTATTTCAGTGGAACGACTTCAGTGGAACGCATCAGTGATGCGTTGTGAACCCGAGTTGGGACCGGGTGAAAACGAGAGTGCGGGAGAGCGGAACGCTACCGCGACGAGGACCGGCTGAAAACAGGACTGGGGGAGAGCGGAACACATCCGCGACGAGGATCGGGTGAAAACGGGACTGGGGGAGAGCGGAACGTATCCGCGACGAGGATCGGGTGAAAACAGGACTGGGGGAGAGCGGAACGTATCCGCGACGAGGATCGGGTCAAAACAGGACTGGGGGAGAGCGGAACGTATCCGCGACGAGGATCGGGTGAAAACAGGACTGGGGGAGAGCGGAACGTATCCGCGACGAGTACCGGGTGAAAACGGGACTGGGGGAGAGCGGAACGTATCCGCGACGAGGATCGGGTGAAAACGGGACTGGGGGAGAGCGGAACGTATCCGCGACGAGGATCGGGTGAAAACAGGACTGGGGGAGAGCGGAACGTATCCGCGACGAGTACCGGGTGAAAACGGGAGAGAGGCAGCTGGGAAACGTCAGTTTTGGACGATTCCACGGAACGGTTTCGTATCGCTGAAATAAAATTGAATCGCTGTGCTGGTTGCACCGCGGAGCATGAAGTCATAAGTTCCAGTGGGAATATCGTACTGGCGTCATTTGACTAAATATAATTTTCCTTGAGGAAGGACTTATATGAAATTAATTAATAAACACTTAAGTACTTATTTATTCGAAATAACATGTTCAGCATAAAGTATGACCAATCATAATCATGCGCATAGCATGAATGTCTGATTTCAGTGATTTGCATAAAATACAACACCTACAATGCTTGTTTCCGGTCCTAGAGTTAGAGATCTTGTATATATGGAAACCAAGACTGATATAATACTAATTTGTAGGTACTACATATTTTATGTTAGAAAAAAACCCGAGAAAAGTATTTACAGATGAAACAAACATATTTTGTGCCGCAGCTACCTTCTTCGATGGAGGTCATTGACCCGTATTGACTTAACTGAGTTTTTTTATAAAGGTAATTTTGTAGCTTTATACACCCCTATTTTTTTATTTAAAAAAAAATTATGTTCTACAATAAATGAATTAAATGAAATTATGTACAAATAAGGAAGGAGAAAAAAAAATTAACCTAAAAATGAGACGAGACGAGTCGCTTATGATTTTACTGACTGGTTATGATTCGATATCATAGTTAAAATGAGAGTGCGTACGCGATTGTTGTTTGAGTAGTAACTTATTTGTACACTTTTCATAAAATTTTGTTAGGTTTTTGTTGACAACAATCCTCGATAACTTTGTGATAGTTCAATATAAAAAAAATCTGACCATGCCATTTATCATTTTCTGCATCTGCTGCAACTGCCCTTAATTTTTTTTATTAGTAAGGTACAAAATAGCGGTGTATGTATAAGTACATGAAGACTTGTAAAGTCTTCATGTTTGTACACCCTGTATAATTTGTGCAGAACGGATTTATTCATCGACAGTTTGTATTGTTTTTGAATAACAAGTAGGACGTGACGTGTTTTACAAAACAATTATTTAAAGTAACTAACCTCCGTCATTGGTTTCATTTACTTTAAGTACAATATTTTGACAGCCTATTAAAATACATTCATTATCATCAATTTTTATTTGCATTTGTACCACACAATTGGCAGAAGTTAGCAGTGCATACGTGTCAGGTTGCAAGCCAATCGCCGCTTCTAATAATACTTAGCCTTCACTGTTTAGAGCTCGTATTCACAGGTGCATATTTTCTTCCGAATGAAACATCCTGCCATGCATGGCCGGGATTTGAACCCACGACCTTCGGACATTCTCAATCAATACTGGTCAAATGAAATAGAAACAAACCTACAAACTCTTGTGGTTTTTAATTCTATAGAATACAATAAAGCTTTTGACGTCAATTGAATAATTGATGGGATGCAGAAAACCGCAAAGCAGGTATTGAAAACCAGGTAGGTACCTCCGATGATATTTACTGATGATTTTACGAAATGTCCAAAATTTGCAGATACAAATTATTTACCTATCTATTCCTATCAAAGGGTTATCTACTATATAAAAATAAGTCGGGTTTTTTTTTATGATGAATGGGTCGGCTCTTGACCTCGAAACTTACATAGGCAAGAATGAGGTCTACGATGGAGCGAGCCTACCCGGTTTTCCTTCCTGACGCTATAACTCCAGAACGCACGAACCGATTTCCACGGTTTTGCATTCGTTGGAAAGTCTCGAGCTCCGTGAAAATTCAGGAAAAATCTGGTGGCATCTGGTGGCGAAACGGAGTTCGCTGGGTTTGCTAGTCCTGTATAAAACCTGCATCATCCTAAAGCTGCGTCGGACTACGCATTACAGGCAACGCGTTCACGCGTACCAAGGCTTCCGCGTGTATGTCTGTATACAATGTTGACGACTCGCGCAAGCCTGGTACGCTTAGTCCGTACCCAGATAATATAATACGTCCGTACAAGGTTTTATGTACCAATGAGTTTTCCCATCCAAAAATGTATGTGAACCTATTCGACTTGCTCAAATGGTGAACGAAAACATCGTGAGGAAAATAACAAAGAATTTTAGTGTAAGACCCGATCTATCGGCAGGGCCTGTTTAACCCTTAGGCTAATTAGGCTGCAGCCTAGGGCGCGAGGATCGGGGGGGCGCGAGGAAATCGTATCTTCGCAAGCACTATAAATCTAGTTTTCACACCCGGTCCAAGAAAACCATACATTTTTTCGTCTCACATTCTTAACAGAAAGTAAACCATTTCTCCCTCCTAAAAAACAAAATGGCCGGCAGAAGGTAAAGTTGTATGGGATTTCATTTCTCCCTCTGAACCTCATGTGAACAGATAAGTAATGAGATTTGAATTTCGAACTTCAACATTTCTATTAAAATTTTTACTATTGAGTCCACCCACACCCAATAGAACTTATACGAAAAAAAAAGAAAAAATGTGGCAACTATAGTCGGTCCATTTTAATAGGCCACATTTGACATTTCATCAAAATTTAACAACGTAACTTTGTACCGGCGGGCATAAAATACTACTATTTTATCGAAGTTAGTACTGCACAATTGCTTAACTTTTTTTCAACTGCGGTTAAATAAGTTATTGTATTAACGACAAAAGAAAGTAATTTTATGATTTATTTCCTTATTACACCATCCAAACATATTATGTTTCACAACAATTTCTGTTTTAGAGAGAACTGAACGTTGTTACAATGTTGCGTCAGTAAACCCTTGTTCTCTTTTGACACTAGGTATGTTACCCAAAATAATCGAAATTTGAGAGTTAGAATCGAATGAAATGATTTCTCGTAAGGGAATATTTCACCTTTAATGATGATGAATGATGCTTATTGTTTTTTTTAAATAAACTTATTTATCCCGAAAAACGTTACTAAATACCAAAAAGTACTTATGTAAAAGGACAACGGGAATATCGCATAAAAACTTTTTTTCTCTGTTTGACATGACAAGAGTTTTTGACTTTTCAAAATGAAGATTTGAACAATTTTTATCTAAATAAATAATTAATGGGATTGTGACGCAGTCTTGATCGTTGTGCAAAGTGACTTTGCGTTCTTGGTGTGCTATTTATTTCAGACCCGGTTTTTTTTAACTGATCTTACCTACACTTAGTTAACGGTTTACCTGGTGATAAATTTAATTCATGTGAATGAATCGATACGGACTTCGAACATAATCGAAGTTTTTAAGAAGGTCACCTCACTAGAAAGCTCAAACTGACAAACGTCAAATGTGGCCTAATAAGTTGGACCGACATAATCTTTTCTTCCGAATTTATTTTTGATGTTTCTATGAAAATGTTTACCATAGAGACCTGCACCAAGTAGAATTTATTCAAACTTAAGGAAAAAGTGTGGCTAATGCCTCCAAACTATAGATGATCTAATGTTGTTGCATATTAATGCTAATATATTTTTTGAGAACGAAAGGACGACCTCAATAAAATATTTTTTGAGAATAAACGGACGACCTCGACTCCTTCGATAGCGGGTGGTGGAAGCTATCGAAGGAGAGAGATGGTTGGAAAGAATTGGGGGAGACCTTTGCCCAGCAGTGGGACAGTAGGTATAGGTTGAATAAAAAAAACGAATTGATTATTATTATTCTACCTATAAAACCTGACTTGCTTGCTATTTTCTGGGTGTAAGTATTCACTATTTTTCTCGCAGTACCTATGTGTGAAAAGCAGAGTATTCACCTCGGGGTTAAAGCTGTCTTAGTCTTGGGCGCTCTTGAATCCCTCGCTGTCTCAGGAGCTGTATTTTAGTTATACACCACTATTTTATGACTACCAAAAAAAATTTAAGGACAGTTGCAGCAGATGCAGAAAATGATAATGGCATGGTCAGAACTTTTTTTTATTTAACTATCGCAAAGTTATCGAGGATTGTAGTCAACCAAAACCGAACAAAATTTTATGAAAGCTGTACAATTAAGTACTATAGACAACAATCGCGTACACACTCTCATTCGAACTATGCTCTCGTATCATCCCCAGTCATTAAAACCGCAGTAGCTATCATAAATCCATGTGTGACTCGCCTCGTCTCCTTTTGAGGTTATTATTTTTTTTTCTCTTTTTTTGAGTTTTAAATACATAAATGTGATCAGTAACAGACACCGAGACCATGTTTAAAATTTTTTTGGTAATTAAAAAATAGGGGTGTATTTATAATAATTATATAAACTGCTCGATATAGCAATATTAAAGTATATTATATGATACAGTTATAACAAAAAAACTTTATAGAATATGGACCTGTAGTAAATAAGTGTTCGAACTATTACAACAATTATAGCCAATAATATTTAGAACAACTGTACATAGATCAAATATACGTTAGTCTATACTTATGTATAGCAAACACTATTAGTACAAGTGGGTTTATAGAAAAAGTATGAACACCAGCCTGCAGTCATGTGTCATGATTTTGGTCATTTTGGACGCGCAGATTAAAAGACAACGTCAGTTTCGTTTGCAGATCGATCTGCAAACTTACAATAAGTAGTATGACTACGAATCATGTTAACTTTTTTACAAACAAAGACAAAAGTAAGTAATATACTACTGTTGCCGACCGTAACACACATGGTGGGGGCGCGTCCTGATTATTAGCCTAAGGCGGTCAGAACTCTTGATCAGCCGCTGTCTATCGGCCGATAGTTGAGACGGAATATAATGCTCGTAATGAGTATGGAGAAGTATAGCCCGTCTCAACTATCGGCCGATAGAAACTCTGTAGTCTGCAAGGGGTCTAAGGAATCTCTTAGAATCGCCCTTAAAAACCATTCACAATATGAAATCACAGTCACGACAAAAAAAAAGAAGAAGACAGAATTACATGTTTATTTATCAAACACCAGAAGAATAACTGATCGTATATTGTTACAGAACAGAAGAACATCTTGAAAGGTGTGTCAGGATGCTTCAAGCCAGGAGAGCTGACTGCCATCATGGGCCCGTCTGGAGCCGGGAAGACCACGCTGCTGAACATCCTCGCTGGATATCTGTAAGCTATTCATATCATCACAAATTCTACCTCCACTTCACTTCAAGTAACGTCTCACTTTGAGATAACAGCTGGATGTGAAAGTTTAGATGGATGCATATTTGTTGCTCTTTTATGCTAAATGGCTGCACGGGTTTGGATAATATAAGTAATTCTGATCATAGTGGATTGTACGTCAGCGCCACAAACTGGTAACCCCCCCTCCCCCTTTAGGAGACACGCCATTAAAAACGGCTTTTACAAACCCTGAAATATGTTACTATTGATTCCGGAAAAGTACGCGGTTTCTAGGGTGTAATAGTACAATAGCTAGGCTTGCGATTATTTAAAAATATGATTTTCCAGGACACGAGGAGCGAAGGGAGAGATTGCTGTCAATGGGGTATGCGCTTGCGCATCGCAGTCGACAGGCCGTGGTGGTGCACGTTACATCCGTCAACACGACGACCTGCGTGCGCATCTCACGGTCTACGAGGCTATGTCACTGGCTGCTGCACTGAAATTGGCTGATTTCACGTCACAGGAGAGGAAGGAAAAGGTAAGAAAGAGAAGAGTAAGAGAGAGTCAGAAAATATTATTTGTTTTATTTATTACTAGCTTCTGCGCGCGGCTTCGCCCGCGTGGTACCAACATTTTGAATAGCCTATATGCTATTCCATGTCACTATCTAAGCCTATTCCAAGTTTCATCCAAATCGGTTCACTGGTTTATGTAGTTAGTTTAACTGGTTTAGGCGTGATTGATAAACAAACATACAAATATCCAAACATACTTACAAACTTTCAGATTTATTATATTTATTAATTATTTATATTTGAGAAAGGTAAAGTAAGAGAGATGATTCAGCTGCCTCTTACGCGTGTATAACAGAATGTAAATTCGTATGAGCTAGAGGCCAGCCCTGTTGAAGGAAGTGAAGTTCCAGCTCTAGAGTAGATAAGCATAGGAAATACAGTATGTATTTCCTACGCTTATCTAATCTAGAGCTGGAACTAGGAAAAAAGTTGTCTGTTATAGTAACTGAAGGAGTATTTAGATCTGTAAAACTGAGACTAGGTATTTTGCTACTAGCACTCATTCATTCATTTTGTGACTGTAAACGTCAAATCAAATCAAATTTATTTAATAAGGTTAAAAAACTTAGGTTATTATATATAACAACAATCATCACACACAAACATTACACTAACACAACATTACACTAACACAACATTACACTAGCACAACATTACACTAACACAACATTACACTTACACAACATTACACTAACACAACATTACATTACACAAACTCTACACAACAAAGGCTAAGTGGGTAAAATAAGTACATTAAGTATTATAGAAAGTAAAAAAGTAACTTTAATTAGGTTAATTATAATTTGTATCTAGCTAGATTTAAGCAGTAAAAATCTTCGATGAATCAAAGTTTGATATCAACTAAATATAGGTATTCTTTTCTTAGTATAAGGGAATAAATACGTCATAAAAATAAAGCAGACTCACATCAAGACACAGTGCATAAAGATGACCGAGATAGCCGAAACAGAATCTCCTCATGTCTACATACAAGTGAAAACTTAGTTAGAGTGAGGCGACAATGCTTCAGACTACAAGGTTTATAAATTAAAATCAAAAATGATGTATTTTTAGTTTGTTAATTTTCTTGTACACCTTTTGTAAACCTTTTTGAAAATAAAAATATTATATATTATATATATTATATATTATTAATCCCACTGTGATCTGCCAGTTGGCGTATAAACACAATTTTTATTTCATTCGACAATTTGAAAAAAAAAAACAAACTTGTTAGTACTTATTTACATTCTAAGGAATTCATTTGTATACGAAGCTATGTCGTAGTTGTTGGTAGGGCTGTCACCTCACCTACTAACCTCTATAATAATATGCAAATACGCAAATTTTAATATTTATTTACATTAAAACGAATCGCAAAAAGTCACGTCATGTCAAAATTTACGCAGATTTTCCGTTAGTTTCTAACAAAGGTTTATTGTTAACCTTCCAAATACTGTCATCAATGCATCGAAAAAAAATAATTAAATTCAGTAGCGAACGTCATTTGTTTAAATCATTCCTCATATAATTTTAAAACCAACAAAAATAAGGTTGGTTGCTTTATATTTTGTTCGCAAAAACAATAAAAAAATACCTTTCAATTAAAGCATTATTCTAGTTGTTTTTATTTTTGCAAGACCACAAGTGGTTATATTCTCTTTGCAACACTATCACACAGAACACACATTACCGTTTTTCAACACACAGCAACACAGACCTGAATGCAGCCACGCATAATGCCATAGTCGTGGCTAAGTTTTTCGCGGATAAAATTTGATTCTCCAAAAGAAGAAGAACATACACTAAAGATAGTACCTACACAACACTAATCTAAAGTGTGTCTAAAGGCCATTTTTGACTTACCCAGTAGTTTGGCGGGATAGCAAAATGATAAGTTTGATGAGTCGAGAGAGTTGAAGTTGGATGTAGTCTTTTTTTTATGATGAAGGCTGATTACCTGGAGACTTACAATGGCAAAAATGAGGTCTAAGATGTAGCGAGCCTACCCAGAAGGTGCTCTCTTCTTAGAAACGTTCGTTGAGCGCTCGGATTTTTAACGTAATTTACATGTAGGTAACCTACATAGCATTCGGCTGAGACCACTCTGTCTCGCCCATCTACTCGGTACGTGTACCCATCATAAGTTCAACGCCTGAAAAAATCAGCTTGTTTTGTCAACTTGACATTTTGACGTCTGGTAGTCAGGTAAACGAAATCATTAGATAAATGGCGTGAGATGAGGGGCTAACTTACGTATTTACGACGAACATTATAAACTTGGTAACCTTGACAGCCATAGCAAAATTACTGACAGCACAAAGACTTTTAATTACACATGTCAATGATTTTCGACTGGAGAACATGAACTCCAATTTTCAGACAGATTGACAAGTGAACAATAAAATGTATTAGGATCCAAGATCAAAAAAGACTAGGTACTTACTGGACGAAGTTCTTGCGAAGTTCTGCAAATAAATGATTGATTTGATTGGCTTCGGAAGCATAGTCTATTTTTTATTTTATATAGTTTCCAAATATACGTGTATAGTGCAACTAGAACGAAACGAGTAGAATTATGAGTATATTTGCAATTCAATGCCGCAAGTATTTTGGGTACGGTTCCGACTGGCAGTGACCTGGATCAGTTGAGCTATCTATAGATCGTGTTTATGACGATCCTTAGATAGCTTGACTGATTCTATGGTATTTGGTAATTTTATGTACGTATAGCTTAGTTTCTGTAAATAAATATAATTTACGTTGAAAAAATAAATATGAAGACATCTACAGTAAAGTTACTGCTTGCTTTGCAAGATGACGTTATATGAAATTTTATAAAAAAAAATCGCTATTGTTTGTTTTTATCAGGTACATGAAGTCCTCGCCCTCTTAGGCCTCAGCAGCACAGTCCAGACTCTCTGCAAGGACCTCTCGGGAGGGCAGAGGCGGCGGCTGGCCGTCGCCCTGGAACTGCTCTCTGATCCATCACTCATGTTCCTGGATGAACCTACCACGTAAGTAAAGGCTAACCACGTTGAAAATTGATGAATGAATGAACACTTTATTAATAATTGTACTTGTAAATTAGTACAATGGCCGCCCATTGTATTAATTTGAACGTGATAATATTACTCTGACCTTATCGCTAAAAGCAATTTCTTCCTTGCACCCTTTAATGAACTTGACATAATACTTAGGTACTTAAGGACTAGTTCATAATGCTGCATGAAAGAGAGAAATTTGCATTGCTCATTTATTTACTTTCAATAAAAAAGTTGATGTCATTGATATTTATAGGTATGTTTAAAAAATTTAAAGTTAAATAATACAGGGTGTAAAAAGACTGCTACCGAAAACTGAGGGGTTGCAACCAGACCATGATTCTTAACATATTAAGCGAAAAAAAAACGCTGACTTGTCATTTTGACTTAGTCATTTTATGTTATTTTCGGTTATTTACTACTAGTACAATCTAATAAGACCATACCTACCTAATAATTTCATTTATAAAAGAAAAAAAAAACAGTGAAAACTCAAAATCCAGCAATCTACGTAAAAAACGCACCCAGAACATACCAAGCAAACAGTAATCTTCAAACGCTGTTTTCTCCGGATATATTGATTTTTTCGGAAAATCCTTTTGGATTTGGTTGTGTGTTGGGATGCTGTACCTACCCCTTTCGGCTTCGGTAGACGTCTTTTTACATCCTGTATAATAAAAGTATACTTAATACCTAGCTATCATTATTTTTATAACTACCTATAATTACCTATTATTTACCTATAATTACTTATTTTATACAGTTATAATTAATTATATTTATTAAAAAAAAACATGCTTGGGAATTACTGAAAAGTGAGAAGAGGCTATGCTAGTAATGTACACTAATATTATAAAGAGGAAAGATTTGTCTGTTTGTTTGTTTGAATTTAATAGGCTCCGAAACTACTGGACCGATTGGAAAAATTCTTTCACCATTAGAATCCTGCATTAGGTATCCCTGATGAACATAGGCTATATTTTATCCCGGTATGGTGAAGTTTTGTGTGTGAGAACGCGGGTAACACCGCGACGGACAGCTAGTTACCTATTAAAAATGGTAAGGAAATATATAGTAACAATCCGCTAATCTATTCTCAAACAAAGGTTTCTTAAAACTAGTACTCACCCTAAAGCCACCCAACCACCCACTAACCTCTGCCAAGCCTCCTACAACTTAGGCTCGGCAATCTGGAACCGTGAGCAGCACCGGGGCGCAAGCAAAAGAACACCTTCATTTGATTTCGACACGTGTTTCGCCCCTCCACGGGGCATCCTCAGGAATAAACTTGACTACTTCCGTGCAAACGCAGACGTCTTGTCGCTACGAGCGCCGAACGAAAAGATCTATCTTATCTTATTCTTTATCTTTTCGTTCGGCGCTCGTAGCGACAAGACGTCTGCGTTTGCACGGAAGTAGTCAAGTTTATTCCTGAGGATGCCCCGTGGAGGGGCGAAACACGTGTCGAAATCAAATGAAGGTGTTCTTTTGCTTGCGCCCCGGTGCTGCTCACGGTTCCAGATTGCCGAGCCTAAGTTGTAGGAGGCTTGGCAGAGGTTAGTGGGTGGTTGGGTGGCTTTAGGGTGAGTACTAGTTTTAAGAAACCTTTGTTTGAGAATAGATTAGCGGATTGTTACTATATATTTCCTTACCATTTTTAATATCTTACAATGGACTTCCGCAAAGTCACGCCTGAATCAATTCAATAGCTAGTTACCTATTTAGTAAATATAATACGGATGACATAGACTGCATTTCATCACCCCTGATTTTCGTAGGAAGCCCCCGTCTCTCAGGTGAGGAAGGGAAACGAGTGCTTCTTGTTTCATCCCAAGATTGTTCATCCCAATAATATCATGGAGAAATCAGCATGTCGTAGCATGCACTATTATTTATTATGTGTTCGACTAATCCTGAAGACTAAAGTCTTTAGACAGTATAAGAAGGATCTACGTAATCGAATGTCTTTTATTTCTTGAAAATCCTGTCTCAGGGGCTTAGACTCTTCAGCATCAGCATCCCTGATCTCCCTGCTGAACAACCTGGCTCGAGGAGGTAGAACAGTCGTGGCCACTATCCACCAGCCTTCAGCTCTCCTGTTTGAGAAGATAGACTCCGTGTATGCCCTCGCCAATGGACGGACCCTGTATAGCGGTCCCCGGGAATATCTGGTACCAGCGCTGAATAGCGCAGGTCTACGGTGCCCGCCTTATCATAACCCAGCGGATTTTTGTGAGTATCACAAACTTTAAAACATTGTATTCTATATGTTTACTTTAAGAAGTTTTCTCTGTCTCCTCAATCGTTGGGGTGGCCTCATACTGAGCAAAAATGGTTAAAAACATTGACACAAAAGAAGAAGACTTTTTACTTTTAATCATAATTATAATGTACAATAAATAAACAATATACTCGTACAGTACAAGGTATATAACCTTCGTTGACTTCTGATTGATAACATGAGTGTAAACATGACACATGTGAAAGTGCAAATCGTAAATGATTAATTTATTTAATTATTTATACATAAAAGTTATTCCACCGAATAAATCAAGAATAACCATACATTTTGACAGTTTACACTCCGGAATAACTTTATGTCACGTTCTATGGTAAGCCTGACAGGGTGTAAAAAGACGTCTACCGAAGCCGAAAGGGGTAGGTACACAGCATCGCAACACACAACCAAATTCAAAAGGATTTTCCAAAAAAATCATTATATCCGGAGAAAACAGCATTTGAAGAGTGCTGTTTGCGTATGTTCTGGGCGCGTTGTTTTACGTAGATTGCTGGATTTTGAGTTTTGACTGTTTTTATTTTTTGTAAATGACATTATTAGGTAGGTACGGTCTTATTATGTTGTACTAGTAGTAAATAACCAAAAATAACATAAAACGACTAAGCTAAGTCAACATTTTTTTTTTAGTTTTTTTTTTCGCTAAATATGTTTAGAATCATGGTCTGATTGCAACCCCTCAGTTTTCGGTAGTAGTCTTTTTACACCCTGTATAGTTATAACACCATTACAGAAACATTCCAATGCGATTTTAAACTTAAACAAAGAAAACATTAATGCTTACATTATTTAAAATATAAGCATGCTTACGTAAATGATTAGGTACGTAATTAATAAGTTAATCAGAAAGAAATTATAAGATGAGTAAACATCAGATGTGAAAATAAAACAATTAAAACCCAAAACAAATATCCGATAATGATCATGTGCAGTTCTCAAACGTTGAAGGAAAACATCGTGAGGAAACCGGCATGTCGTAGAACGTAGATGTTATTTTATTGTTACTGACAATAATTAGCGTAATTAAAATAGGTAATTGTGAATTTATTTATTTCTATAGAAATTGTTATAACACCATTTATAGGTTTTTTCATATTAAGAATTTAATGAAGGTTATTATCATGTCTTTATTACAAAATAAATCTTTTTCATTTTCCTACTATTATATTATACTTATTAATATTAATTAATATTTTTTTTTTATTCAGAGTTATTACGGATAAACTCTTCTTTTGTGGGTGTAATAAATTTTGTTTGTAAAGAGCTGAGTGGGTAGTACTGGGTAGTGGCTCGACTTACGATCCAATAAAGTTTTGGAGAATGTACAAAAAAGGAGCACCGTTGATGTAGCTCTGATTAGTCGTTCTTTTGACCTCTGTGGCGCAGTGGGTGAAAGCCCGCTTGGGACGCAGAAGGTTGCGGGTTCGATCCCCGCCGTGGGTTTGTTTATACAAACAAAACGTAAATACCTAAGTAGTATCAGTAGTATATCAGTTATCTGGTTCCCATAGTAGAAGCTTTGCTTAGTTTGGGGCTAAATGATGCTGTGTGAAATATCCAGCATTATTATCATTTTATTTATTTATTCTTTATAAATATTCAAAGTAAAGCAACGGTCTGTGCTGTGACAAAAGTGGATAGGTGACTCATCATCATCATCATCCACAACCTGACTTTGCCCACTGCTGGTATTAGGCCTCTCTTTCTTTCTGCCACTTCTTACGATCTCGTGCTAACCTCATCCAGATCCATAATATATTTTAAGACGTTTCAAAGTGATCCCAGCGGTCCTACTGAATAAATGCTTTTTGACTTTGACTTTGACTTTGATAGGTGGCTAGCGCTTTCTAGCTTCGGAGGGCACGTTAAATTGTCGGTCCTAGCAACTCGGCCGTTGGCCGTGATGGAGGCCTATAAACATCGTCTTCTGAGTTGGCCAACTCGTACGAACTTACTAAGTTTTTTATCACATTTCAGTAATGGAAGTGGCATCAGGCGAGTATGATGTGGACCTCGTGAAAGCTGCGAAGACCATGACGTACTTCAAACCAGAACCTTTAGAAGACGGCACATGGAGCGACAATGTTCCCACTATCCCTGCTCTCCCTGGACCTATGGGTAAGTTGTCATAAAAAAGGTCATAATAAGTGTGATCAAGTTTTCTTCTTTTAAAACAGTGTGGTGAAAGGAATTAAATGCACCTCAAAGAGGTTGTCTTGCACTTGAATGCTCTTGACTAACTTTTGTCGACATGCCGGTTTCCATACGATTTTATTCCGTTTGAGAATACTGTGCACATTTTTACAGAAACTAGGCCACTACATTTTACAAAATACACTCGAAAAAATTAAGCCATCTAAGGATCTTTGGATTCTAAGGATTGAAACGATCTATAGATAACTCAACTGACCCAGCCAACTGAGCCAGTGCAATGCTTACCCAAAACACTGGCGGCATTACCAACTGAATAGCAAGGCTGATCCAATGAGACCATTATGCACCAGCTCTCTCGCTCTTTAGCTTATAGTTGTTTGTTTTGTTTCAGACATAATGACAGAGCTGAAATCAAAGCAGCTTCAGACGAACACAAAGGGGCGGAAGAAACAATCCAAACACATGTACCGGCCCTCCGGTCTACTGATGCAGACATGGATACTATTATACAGGAACTATTTGATGACCACGAGAAATTATGTGAGTTTTACCACAGAAAAATATATCTGTACCAGATTTAAAAGACTAAGTAAATCTTCTATTCAGCCAGCAATATATACCCACTGCTGGGTAAAGGCCTAATCTCTTTCTCGGCACCTGGTTTTCCAACCAGGTCCAATCCAACCATCGGCATCGCATAAGCCAAAAAAATACCTATCTAGATAAAATGTAGCCATTGTCACCGGGAATACCTTATTCAATGGAGTTGTTCAGACAATAACAAAAAAAGTATAGACTTTTAATTGAGGGATCTCTTAAATTTCATATCCTTAAAATTTCACTCTTTTACTTCTACTTTAAAATCTTAATTCCTTTATTGTCACAAGCTGTCCATCGCGGTGTTACCCGCGGTTCCTTTGGGAAAACTTCACTTTCCCGGGATTAAATATAGCCTATGTTCATTAGGGATAATGTAGGCTTCTGATGGTGAAACAATTTTTCAAATCGGTCCAGTAGTTTCGGAGCCTATTCAATTCAAACAAACAAACAAATCTTTCCTCTTTATAATATTAGTGTAGATAAGCAATCCTTTGTCATCCAATATTGGGTAAACATCTCTCTTCTTCAGCCAATTCCTCCAGTCCAAAGCTATTTTCTTTTCCAGTCGCTGTTCATGTACCGAGTGGCTGCCCACGTGGTGATAGCGCTGATCTTCGGCTACCTGTACCTCGGAGTGGGCAGCGAGGCTGGCTCCGTGCTCGGGAACTACGTGTATCTGTATGGATCCATGCTGCTGGTCGTTTATACTGGGAAGATGTCTGTCACGCTCTCTTGTGAGTGCCATTAATCTTTTCCACAACCTGATCGCACACTGCCCGTGCTGTAAGCACCGCAGTCATTTTTCTATACTATAATGCTGATGACGTCCGAAAATGCAGAAAATTTTCTGTATTGAATGGACAGTTCAGCGCGTACGGCTCTGCTGCACTGTGCGAGCACCCTTAATCGGTATTTTTGTCTAATCGATTTATTTTTTAAGTCATGCCTTGACCAGGTAAACTGATTTGGATGAAACCTGGAATAGGTGAAGATAGTATACTTAGTGAGTGATCTTGATCTTTGATAGAACGGAACTTGGAATAAGGTGTAGATAGGCCTGTTGATGTTGGTATCATGCGGGCAAAGTCGGGAATTGAAGCTAGAGCTATGCATTTGCATTGAACGGGTGAGGTCAACCGTGCATTTACTGAGTTGTCAGTCCCTCAGAAACAAACTCCTTTTGCGCGCCGGGTGACACAAACAAAATAAATCACGTGACACAAATAAAAAACCTCATTCTTCAACAATACATAGCCGTCAATAAATTTTCATTATGTAAGTAAAACTTACTTTACTTAGTTTTTCAATAGCATCAATTCGGTGTTTCCCTGGCAAAACTTTTTGTAAAACAATGTGACCATGTAACTTGACTTTTAACCGGGTAAAAAATAATAATTGTTTATATTCATTTATGTTGTTTTGCCACTATTAAACTGTTAACCGCGCAGCATTTCGTGACATTTAACTAAATACGACGTTACAGTTTCTCTACGATAATGACGTGTCCATAATCATTTTGTTTTCTTTACAGTTCCGATGGAAATGGACATATTGAGAGGAGAATACTTCAATCGATGGTATAATTTGGGCCCGTATATTTTCTCAATACTTGCTGTTGAACTACCTTTTCAGGTAAATATATTTATATCCCCACATAACTCTCTACCCATATCTCTCCTTTAAAATTGCCGAGAATCGTCAAAAAACTGATAAAGTTTAAAATGCTTTTTATTTTTTAAAAACGATTAAGCACCGTTAAAATGAATATGTAGGTGCCTCTGTCTAGACATATTTAAATGATCTCCTGTCATTAATACCTCATTAACATTTTGATCACTTGAAAATCTGTAGGCAGATTAACATCATCTATGAACTTCTACCTTCTAAAGCAATGTCTTTCGATTTACATAATTTAATATGTATTGCAGATGATATCATGCGTGTCGTACGTGGTGCTATCGTATTGGTTGACGGACAACCCACTGGAACCGACGCGGGCAACCCTGTTCCTGGCAACCGTCGTGGCTACTTCCATGTGCGCGCAAGCTTGGGGCTACTTCATTGGTTCTACTACACCCACTAAGGTAACGTTTTGGTATAACATTAAACGTGTAAACGTGACGCACAATATTTTCGGTACTACTTTCTGCCAACCCCTTCGGGAAAGCAGCGTGATTTTATATTATGTAGGTATGCCATCTCAGCCCGGTATCACCGCTGTATCACTGCTGGGTATAGGCCTCCCTACTGTTATGCCAGCCTCCTCTATCTTGTGCCTCTCGCATCCAAACATTCCTACGACCATCACTGTCATCCGTTACCCAGGAAGTTGACAGGTATCACAGGACAAAAAATTATTATTTATTTATTATTATTTAGCCTGTGTCGTCCCACTGCAGGGCAAAGGCCTCCCTTCCCTCCTTCCACTCTTCGCGATTTAACGCCGCAACAGGCCAATTCCGCAGGTGGGAGTCCAGCTCGTCCCGCCATCTCGCCCTGGGTCTTCCACGTCTACGCGTCATATTTTGTGGGGTCCACTGTGTGGCTCGTTTTGCCCACAAATCGTCTGACATGCGGCAGACGTGTCCGGCCCAGTTCCACTTCAGGCTGGCGGCTTTGTCACCAAAAAATATTTTCCTTTATTTATTTCTTTGGGAGAATTCCTTTGATGTAAGCAAGGATCAAAACTGGTAGGAATCAAGGGAAGAGAAAAAAAAAAAGATGAGATCTGATCATGGCATCAAGGAACAAAGACCCGCAAGCACTCAAAGAAATGGTTTATTTCTCTGAGTGCTTGCGGGTTCTCTCTCTCTTCTCAAATATTTTTTTGAACTATCAATTTAAAAAGAGCCTTGATAAAAAAATAAGCTTTCGGGTTGCTGTTGCTGTTTCAGAGAAGTTCTCTGAGCGCAAGCAGGATGACTCACGCTTGTGTGGGTTCTGAATATGATTCTAATAAATCAACTACCTTTTCCAGATTGCTGTGTTCATTGGCCCGGTACTCGCCTGCCTGTTCTCAGTGTTTGGTTTCTGCCTCGCCCTGAGAGACACGCCGTACGCTTTCCGCTGGCTGCATCACATCTCCTACTTCAGAGCTGGTTTCCACGTCGCTGTGCATTCCGTATACGGCTTCAATAGGACCAAGATCCATTGTTCTAAAAGTAAGTTACAACATTTACGTGGTCTTGTAGAGTTAATAGTAACTCTTATTTATCTCTTCATAAGAGTTCATATAGACATAGAGGCCATAGAGGGAAACACTTGGATAAGATCAGCACAGAACCGATTGCAGTGGCGTTTGAAGGAAGAGGCTTATGTCCGGCAGTTGGCTATCATTTGAGCTGCTTATGATGATGATGATGAAGAGTTCATACTAACTTAACACCCAATTGAACTCATCAAATTATTACTGAATACCCCTGGTCTCAAAAACATTTTTAAAATACTTGATGATAAATAAATACCTATTTCGTTTCGGTTTTATTCGAGCAATCAACTCGAACTCAAAAACAACGTGAGGAAGGTTAGCATTCTAATAGGCGCAATGGGTTGTTATCTGTTCACGTATTGGAATGAACTGTAGGCATGGGTATGTACAGTAAGCGTCACCAATTGGTGGCCCCCTTATTGAGGCGGGTTGTCAGGGGGGTCACCAGTTGGTGAGCCCATAATCATTATGGGAAATGTACCTATGCATTATGCCTAGCCAATGTATTTAGGGTTGTTGATGACCACTGATTAAAAATATTCAACTTGAAGTCCTAAAACATTTTGAGTATTCAAGATCCTTTGCATTTTGAGTTAGTCAAAGACATGTCCGAAAATCCCGAAAATAATTGAAATTTTATTTTCAGTGTATTGCCACTACATCACGCCGAAGACCTTTCTCAAAGAAATGGACATGGAGGATATTGATGTTGGCGGAAACATGGCTGTAGTCATTTGCACAACTGTACTAATGCACCTCCTGACTTGTCTGGCGCTCTGGTACAGACTGAACAAGAGATAGACTTCCCTTCCTTGACTTTGCTGTCGAGTAATCCAATATAATGTTTTGCATCAAAAGACGATAAAAATGGAGTTTGGTTTCAATAATTCGCATAGAGCTGAAAACTGAGACGAATTTTGATTACAAATGAAATTAAGTTAGGAATAAAAATGATCACATGGACTCTATTTTTGACAAGCGATTCATCATAACCATGCGTTTGGACCTGTAAGTGAGGGAGAATGCAATATGCTCTGCTCTACTCGCACGTCAAATTGCAACATGAATAAAATTATATTGTGTTTTACACGTTTTACATGACGAAGTGTGTGCGAATCCAAAACTCTCTGTCATTGGCTCTTCAGATTACGCACACTAAAACAATGTGTAAGTATTTGAATGGTATTAATTTAGCTAAACGGACTTCGTAAAATGGATGAACTGTGACAATAACAACATTGTAATCAAAGATGCATTAACAAATAAACAAAGTCATTATGGCGATAAACTACGGTTATCCGTTATAGTTTTAAATCAGAATGAACCAACACGAACGAAAGAAAACTATCAAAGTCTAAAATGGCGGATATGCAATTCCATGAAATAGAAATTCCAAATTTGAAATTTTAATATTGTGTTTGACATAAATTACTTGGTAAATTAGCCAAAAATTAATTGCTTGGCAGCCATTTTAGCCAAGTTTAGGTTTTAATTTAATTAATAGGTCATTTAATTAATCTAAGGCTATACACCCCTATTTTTTAATTACCAAAAAAATTTCAAACATGGTCTCGGTGTCTATTACTGATCACATTTCTGAAGTTAAAACTCAAAAAAAGAGAAAAAAAAATTATAACCTCAAAAGGAGACGAGACGAGTCAGACATGGATTTATGATAGCTACTGCGGTTTTACTGACTGGGGATGATACGAGAACATAGTTCGAATGAGAGTCTGTACGCAATTGATGTCTATAATACTTATTTGTACAGTTTTCATAAAATTTTGTTCGGTTTTGGTTGACTACAATCCTCGATAACTTTGTGATAGTTAAATAAAAAAAAGTTCTGACCATGCCATTATCATTTTCTGCATCTGCTGCAACTGTCCTTAAATTTTTTTTGGTAGTCATAAAATAGCGGTGTATATAATTGTGTTTTTCGGAAAGTTATACGTTTATCTAAGGAACTATAGTAAGATTGAATATTATAAACTGTACTTAAAATTAATATTAGATGATGAAAGACCATGAACAGTTCTAGATAATAAATCTTCGGAACCGGTAGGTTTAAAACCAAATTGTTGGCTTACACCACAGAATACATATACGTTTTTGTACTAGATGCTTTGCATTGTTTCAAAATCTCAAATTCAAAATCATTACCACTGACTTTATGATATTATTATTGTTTTTTTTTCTGGAAATGAAACATTAATGATACGCACGAGCCTTATTATTAATAGCCCGTGGTGTCCCACAGGGCAAAGGCCTAAGTAAGTTTCTTCCACTACTCTCTATCGTGAGCTAATGTGGTTCAATCAGGAGAGTGAGAGTCAAGTTCGTCTCTCCACCGCCGCCGCGGTCTGCCGCGTGGTCGTTTCCTGTCCCGTGGGATCCACTCTGTGGTGGTTCGTGCCCACAACTCATCCGACACTGACTTTACCTACATTAAATATTATTATATTATAGGTTTAGTCCTGGTGACCTTTTAAATTGTCTATCGTCTTTAAACTCTTTTGACATAGGAAAAAGTTTTTTAATAATTTAAAATAAGTTAATAGAGATTTATTTTTAATTATACATTTGAAGGTGCTCTCAATAGTTATGTAGAAATAGGTAGATAAATTATTCATTGACTTTTCCCACACATACAAGCGTTTTGCCTAAGTACTATACGTCTCTATAACGCTAGAAACCAGCGTTTAACTCTATTCTTATTTATTCTATAACAAATACGTCAAATTTTCAAAAAGACCAATAATTTGAATAATTATTATTGTTAAAAAATAGAATATGTTGACTTTATAGAAAACCTGTTTAATTATTAGTTAGAATGCTCATCAACTTTTTTAGCTGACTGTCCTTTGATTAAGAAAGAATTATAATGAATCTCAAGTCCTTTGATTACATAATAATCAAAGATCAAATCAATGGACAATCTTCCAGTGAACCTTTCATACATTGTAATTATTTTGTTTGACTAAAATATTGTAATCAATTATAATAACTAAGTATATTGTACTAAGGTCGAATTTGCTTTGAAAAATATAAAACTTTCGAAAGTTTCTAAGATATAATGTACAGAGTGGAATGAAAAACCAAATAATATAAGAGTGATTTTGTTTTTTCCTAAAAGTTCTTGCTTCTATGCATTGTGATACAGTTAATAGTTATTTCCTAAACAATTTAGTAGTCATAAGTTTGTGTAATGATGGAATTAATCGTAATAAATATTTAATTTATTTAAACGTTTCCTTAATACATTTTTACGCTGTTCATTCAATGTCCAATTGAATTGACCAATCACAATGCGAGCGAGATTTTATGTTTCCGCTCGAGCTTTGTGATTGGTCAATACAAGTGCACGTGATAATGTCCCACATATCATCCTATAGGTACTTAACATACAGTAGTGGCAAACTCAGTTTATTATTGAAAAGGTTATAACAAGGCGTATAAAACGCTTATACGCGTGTAAATCATGCGTGTAAATCAAACTTAAATCATGAGTGTAAATCAAACTTAAATCATGCGCACGTGACTCATACAGGGATGAGGAAAATTTTTCGAAAACTAACTAGGTATCACTGATAGTGATAAAAAGTGGGTGGTCGCAGATAACAAAATATTAGTCATAAAAGTTTAACCTACTTGAAAAATAAGTACCTTTTCACTTCCTTACAAACACTATCCTACGCAGCTTTCCTTAATTGTAAATAATGAATGTTTGTACGTATGTTTTTGTTTCAATCACGTCAGAATTTGGTTAGAACTTGGAATGGGTGTTGATAGGCTTTTTGAAGTTGGTACTATGATCGAGAGCGGAATCTAGTAAAATCAATCTTTATAATAGACAATTATTGAGCTAGGACCAGAAAACATCTTATTAATACTATTTCTATACACGGACACTCCTTACCCAGCAACAACCACGTCCGGATGGAGTTCTGTCAAGTGTCCAGGGTAGAAAATAAATTGAGCACAAGTATTTGAAACCCGGCATTGACCTCGGCTCAAAGTAATGAGCACCTTAGCTACCCACACCCTCATTTAATAATCTAGTTAAACCAACTGGTAGGACGTGTCTCAAGCGGCATAATAAAAATATTAAACTTGATATGCTTCCGTGCAAGAAATGCTATTCGACATCCTGGCTTCGTGCTGTCGCATTATTAGTACTTTTAACCAGTGTGATGGAAGATGGAATGATTTCATGTGCGTTTCCTCACGATGTTTTCCTTCACCAGTGGGGAATAGTATAGTGTTGACAGAAAAACTCATTGATGCACGATTGAATTATAGAACCTACGACTTTAGAATTGGACAGATTCGAACCCACGAATTAAGAATCTGAAGGCGAAGCGGATCCACTAGACCTCAAATTTCAAGTTCACCTCCAACTCAATCAATATTCGGGATATAGAGTCGTTAAGCCATGACGGCGTGCGGCTTAAAACTGTCATCAAAGTTGTTCACTAGCTAAGCTAGCTAATCTTAACTTATTAATCGAGCCTCAATTTTGTGTGACCGGCTCCCCACTGGAGCTTGACTTTTTAGTTTTAAGATGGATCACCTAAAAGAATGCAAGGCCCCAAACCGTGTTTGTTGCTTATTCTTCACGGTATTGGTCGCGCAAGAACAGGAGTAAAATTAGTTTTAAGACTATTCTAAGTGATCCCAGCGGTCCTACTAAATAAATGCTTTTTGACTTTGACTTTGACTAAGCTAATAAGATACAAAGTCAAAGAGGTAGGTACTCAGTTCAGTAGGACCAGTTTGATCTCTTAAAAGCGTCAGCTCCTTTTCGCGCTAGTTCTAGCGTAATTTCCAACTGAATATTGACAATTGAATGTTCATCTTGAACACAATCTTAGAAAAAATTCTAAGCTTAGAACTTTGTCCCTTATCTGCCTAATCTTCGGGGCATATCTGTTACTGTGTCACTTCGAGGGCCCTGTTTCAACAGCTGCGATAACGCCAATCAGCTGGGCTGGTTGTGGCCATGCGAGTGGGGAGTAGCTACTATCGGCTGGGCTTCATGTCGATGTCCGCGCCGCCTCAGTCCAGCTCAGACCTCCGCGGCGAGCGCACGTCTGAACGACCACGCTATTCCTTTGTTTATATACAACACGCTTCTTTGTGTTACTGACAAGGGATCCGTTCGTGTGCTAGCTAAGAGAAGTATTTCATTGTTCTTATAGCAGTGTTATATCGCGATGAAAACTGAAAATTGTTTTGTGTAGTGCTGTGTTGTGAAAGTTGCCATGGCCAGCGAAACGGAATCACTGGAAGTAGAGACCACCTCCTCATCATTATGTGATGACTCTTTGAATATTGCCTTCGACAACATCACATACACAGTTCGGAGAGGAATACTAGGAGGTACTTGAAACCCTATTTACATAGTGATATGACACACATTCTATTAATTAGTACAATAATTACTCGTTTATCGGCATGCTTACGTTTAGGTCCAATGACTTACATAATTCAATTACTGACAGTACAATCATCTTTGTGATAAGTAATATCCTATTGTATTTTAAAATATTTAACTAATATTAACACATAAGTCCCATTTACTTACAGCAAATTATATGTATATTATGATCTGCATATACCCATTATATGGAAAAGCGTCTACTCAATGCTTCAAAATGTACAAAAAACTTGTGGGTAATAATAATTACTTACAGTTTTCTTGTATTTACAACTAAGCTAGATATTGGTAGACCTCATTGTAATGTTTGTGATTACCGGTGGGTAATCACAAACATTACAATGAGGTCTCACAGTGTCGCAAAAATCTACTAGATTTTGGGAGCCTGTGCGTCCGCGCGCACTTGGAAACGTCAAAGTAATGTTTGTGAATACCGGCAATAGCCTTGCCCCAAAAGTCTTCCATATTTATCTTATAAGATCTCCTTCTATTCCCTCTCATAGTCATCTATCGTCAATCGTCCCTCCAACACTCTTCACTGATCCCGTCTAGTTTAGGTAATACAGTTTTGTTCTAGTTTAATACCTTTTGAGCGCAAAGCAATATTATAGTGAGTGAACCACCCGAAGTAAAATTAAAAGCTGTACCTAATCAACTGATTTTGGGGATCAAGACGATCTTATAGTTTAGGTAATCCCCCGTTCAAGAGGTTGCCAGAATATCCGCGCCTTGGAGAAGTGAGCTCGTTGGTTTTTTACCCTCTATACCTCTACCGCCTTATTAATTAGAAAACCCTAATTCTAGCTAAATCCGAGACTGCTCTCAGAACTGTTACTTAGGCTAATACGTCTTCCAGCTTTATCAATGACTACCAGAGTTTTTTACCTTTACACCATTTTATCTTTACTTACATAAATTCTATTGTGTTTTGTTTTGCGTTTCGTTTGTGCTGAATAAACGTATTTTCTTTCTTTCTTTGTTAGTAGAGCAGGTAGAGTTATTTCTGTAATTCATTCATGAAATGTCCATTCGAATACTTGACATACCATAGTCAATGTCAGCGGTTTCATGTATCAGACCAGTGAACGTAATACATGGAGGGCAATTGGACAAGGAAGCAATTGGGTACGAAATCGAAGGAACTCACGCAAGGGAACTCTACCTCCGATTTATCAAAAAGCTAACTTTAGATGACTAGCTGGTATTGAAATAAAAGTCTTCACTTTTACTTCAAGACCAGCTATTTTATTTGATAACTAAATCGGCCTCATTCACAGGAAAAACATGGTCAAAATGGATCGAGCTGACTGTGAGTTTCCTCCTGTTTTCATACACTGTATCAAACAAACAAAAAATACATAGACTATGTAAAACCTAGAGTAAACATCACTCGTTTTGTACCTCCATGCTGTTTTTGCAAAGGATATTGCCTTAAATCAAACAAGTTTATGACGAGTTTATTTTTAATTGGAATAGGTCAATGCCCATTCACGCAACACAACATTAAAAAACAAAATGTTTAGTCTCTACTCGTATCTCAAAGTTATAAATCTTTGAAACTAGCCTTTTCATCTTACTACTAGGTATATTATTAAACAAGCATATGGCTTCTTCTTCTTCTTTGGAGTTGATATATCCATACTTAATATTATAAATGTGAAAGTAACTCAGTCTGTCTGTATGGCTGTCTGTTTGTTACTTTTTCACGCCCAAACCACTAAAGAGAAGGCTGAAAATTGGCAGGGTTGTTTCCCAGGGAAGTAGGCTACTTTTTATCCCGAAAATATCCCAAGGGATCGCCGGTTACAACAATATTCAGAGCCATTTGGACCAGTAGGTGGCTACATCCACAGCGTTGCTCGAGCAAGTGCAGGTGTTGGGACATAATGAACACACGAGCACGTGTGGCATAGACTGCAACTGGGCACCACACGGGCATCGTGTATCGTTTGCTTATAATATGGATAGAAGGATTGTCTGAACGAATTTGGAGAGTTATGGAAGCAGCAAAGTCAAATTTGGCATTTTATTAAATATGTTTCTGTGTGCGTAAGCAATACTCAGCGCTCATTCGTTCATGTTGTGTTCCGATGCTTACGCTCACATAAACAACGTGTATGTGCATCTACAAACACAATTAAGACCAATCCGCCTTTGTGATATAGAACAACTGTAATATAGGATATTAGAACAATAAATATTATTGAAACACAAGAAACATGATACCGCAAGCGATGACCACAGAAACTATACCAAAGGTCACATCGACTGAATAGAAATATTATTACGTTGAACTTGTCAAACGGAGCCCATTGTGTACCTATTAAAATTCTCGTTACGAAGGGATTTGAATTATAGTATATTTCTACTTTATTCTTATTCCGATATCTACTTGTAGAAAAGTTAAAAAAGTCGCTCAGCGAGCTATGGAACGAGCTATGCTCGGAGTTTCTCTGAAGGATAGAATCCGCAATGAGACTAGCCGACATAGAACCAAAGTTGTCGACATAGCTCAGAGAATTAGCAAGCTGAAGTGGCAGTGGGCTGGCCATATCTGCCGAAGAACCGATAACCGTTGGGGTAAACGAGTTCTTGAGTGGAAACCGCGACTCGGCAAACGTAGTGTAGGACGCGCTCCGGCCAGGTGGAGTGACGATCTGCGAATGGCTGCTGGCAAAAGCTGGAGGCGTCGAGCTCAGAACAGGGCGCAATGGTGCTCATTAGAGAAGGCCTAGTCCAGCGGTGGTCTGCTATAGGCTAACGATGACGATGACGGTTGTAGAGAACATGATTTTCACTACTCTTCTTCTAACTCCCCTCCATCATAATATCATCTTTCAACGCAGTTCTATTCATGGCTGCCTCCTTAACTTCCTACGACATGACAGCAACCTTCTCCTTCACTTGGCTCATGTAGCTAATTCTTGGCCTTCTCTTTTTCTTCTTCCTTCCTTCCCTTCTATGATGTTCTTTATTATTGTTGATTTACTATACGACAAATATCTAAACTCAATAATAAGCGCTCTGTTTTTTTATTAATACGAGTGCTTTAGAGTCTATGCTATGATTTTGGTTATGGCCTTAATTAAGTTCCTCCGAGACTTTAATTCTAGGATTTTGATTGTCAAAATTGACAGCTTGTTACCAATCAAGCAAAATGAATCTCAAATTAACTAATCTTATCAGCTTTATAATTTTCAGTGACAGATAGGCAGTCTAGAATAATGACATTAAAGAAATCTTAATCGGACATACTTAAATCATTCATTATCTGATATGCAACATTGTATCATAAATATTCAATTCAATTATACCAAAGAAATAATCAGCTGTTGGTATTTTAAGGAAAATGCCTAGAAAAAAAATCCTTATTTGAAGTCTATGCAACCTGATATGTCTCTATATGAAACCTATGCGGCGATCAATCAAAATTCAAATCCATTTATTTTGCGACACACACCAATGGATCGTCTGATCATTGCGGGTTCGAATCCTGTTGGAATCGAAAATATTGATAAGACTTTTCATTTCTATAAATAGATGACTCGAGAAAAT
Source organism: Epirrhoe alternata (assembly GCA_963565295.1). Taxonomy (NCBI): domain Eukaryota; kingdom Metazoa; phylum Arthropoda; class Insecta; order Lepidoptera; family Geometridae; genus Epirrhoe; species Epirrhoe alternata. The sequence goes on from OY751384.1 coordinate 1,399,197, forward strand.
ATATGCACAGCCTTGTTCAGGTTATCAAAATGAGATTGCAGCCGGTCTCGTATGGAATGCTAATTACTATAAAAAGTGGGCAAATTTTGCCAGTAGTGTCAGTAAAGTAAGTAAGTAAGTTCGTATGAGTCAGTGGCCAACTCTGGTGACGGAGTTTTTAGGCCGCCTTAAGGCCTCCGTCATGGCTTAACGACTTAAATAGCCGGGACCGACAATTTAACGTGCCCTCCGAAGCACGGAAGCGCTCAGATGAAAATGCCACTGGCGGTCCACTTACAGACCGTTTCGAACGTTGCTTAACTTCGACGATCTATCAAGAACGACTAAGCAAGCACGACCACGAGCGCTTTCGAGCGAGTAATGTCAGTAATTAAGTATTTAGAAATACCTCTGTCTACCTATTTAGATAAATTGTGTGTGTGTGTGTGTGTGCCTCCGACTTCCCTTTCGATATCTTCGAACGCTTGAATGCTAAAAGATCTAATCTGTTCATTTGTATCTCGTGTTGGTGAACAGTGGTCTTCATTTATAAAAATCTGACTGCTCAGTAATCTACGGTATTATTTTATCAGCAACTTATCTTATAAATACTTGGTTTCCACGAACTTCGACAAAGAATGGCTCAATGAACTCTGCAAGCAAAACTACGGACATAACACGATAAAATTGCAGCATGTCCTGTCATTCAGCTATGTCAAATAAATAAATAATGCTGGATATTCACACATCATCATCTAGCCTCATTAGTAAACAGAGCTTTTGTTATGGAAACCACATGACTGATAATACTACTATACCTATACATTTTTTGTAAACACATACGTGTCATATACAGGGTGTAAAAACACAGCTACCGAAAACTGAGGGGTTGCAATCAGACCATGATTCTAAACATATTTAGAGAAAAAAAAACGCAAAAAAAATTTTGACTTAGCTTTCTCATTTTATGTTATTTTAGGTTATTTACTACTAGGACAACATAAGACCATACCTACCTAATAATGTCATTTATAAAAGAAAAAAACAGTTAAAACTCAAAATCAAGCAATCTTCGTAAAACAACGCGTCTAGAACATACGCAAACAGTACTTTTCAAACGCTGTTTTCTCCGGATAATTATAATGTTTTTTTCTAAAAATCCTTTTGTATTTGGTTGTGTTTTGGGATGCTGTACCTACCCCTTTCGGCTTCGGTAGACGTCTTTTTACACCCTGTATACACATCCAGGCCATGCGTTATCTGCAAATAGGTATATTTCATCTGAGTCTTGGTGCTGTGGGGCCTAGTCCTGATCCATAGTTTCTGATAGCTGAAATCCACATGGATTACTAGCATGGGATCGGGAGTATGTCATTTTCTTTTGACATCAGATACTCTTCACAAAGTGAGTATAATAATTCTTCTTCTTCTTGTCGTGTCGATGCCTACTCCGTTAAATTGATTTTGAGTAAAAAGTGGCCATCTCAAATGCGGTGGCTGCGTTGAGTATAATAATTGTCATGATATTATCAAAGTAATGAGTAACAGTTTAATGTCATAACCCATCCTTATTACCACAAAGGACGAGGCAAAGGGAAGTTCACAATTGGCACATCTGGAATTCAAGATCAACAACCGAGATTCATGTCTAATGTACAATGCACTGTTTCTAAACTTTACATTGATAAAACTGATAATACGACACACTATACTACGTAGTAGGAAGTCTAACACGTACGGTCTACTACCTAAGATAAATTGAAAGTTGAAAACAGACAAGTCTTATGTTGATAAGAAAAGTTTTTTTAGACTCTGCAAAATGTTGGTATACGACAATGTGTTAGGACGTGCCTCTGAATATCCCATGCAACAATCTAGGTTCTTCACGCTATTGGTAGCAAACGAACAGGAGTAAAATCACCTAGGATGGGTAGAAATAGTAGACGAAATCAGGGGCAAGTGGCAAACAGACCCTCATAGACTATTCAATTTCAATTTCAATTTCATTTATTAATTCAGACAAAAAAATCCATAAATTGTTAGTTACATTACAAACAAAATAAAATAAAATAAGTGAGTTAGTACATACCTACAGATAAAAATATAACATAATATAAACTTAGCCTAATCTATTCTATTCGAATTGATCCCAGCGGTCCTGCTGAATCCTATTTGAATTTGACTTAGATCTTTAAAAATACATAAAACAAATAAATATAAAATAACATGAGTAAACATAACACAGTAGTCAATGCTACTCCAGATTATTTATATCGCGTTGCGTTAAGTAAAACACGTGCCAGCCTATAAATAAATTACTAGGTATGTAGTTGTATTTGTTATTGTTGTTAGGTTTAAAGGGTATCATGTAAATGTAATGCTATCTAAAAAGGTAGTTAGCACTTTATTTATTACCCGTGTTAATAAATATCAATCTCGTATATTTTTTCCCCTAAAGCCGCTTTTTTATGATGAATGGGTCGACTCTTGACCACGAAACTTACATAGACAAGAATGAGGTCTACGATGGAGCGAGCCTACCCAGAAGGTGCCTATTAACTCTCTTCTTAAAAACAACAGGGTCGTAGCTCAACGGAAATACAGACGCGTATTCACAAATTACCTACATCTTTTTAGAGTCACTTCCAGTACTTCTAAATGAATACCTACTTCTTACGGCTGGGCACGTGTGTCACATGCCAGGTGAGCAGTGGGCGAAGGTAGCCACCGAGTGGCGCCCCGACTCAGCGAGAAGGCGAGACGCGGCAAACCGAGACGGAGATGGCGAGATGAACTCGATTTTGCAAACGATTGGGAGAACCTTCGAGAACGATTGGAAGATCGAGACGTCTGGAAGGAATTGGTGAAGGCCAGCTGTGGGACAACATAAATAATAAAATACCTCATAGCCAATCTTTCGTTGAATTCAACTCATTGTTGAAACTTGGCCCAAATAGTGCGATAACGACTGTTTGTTTTAGCTAATGACGAAATGACTAATGTAACAATAGAGTCAAAGGGCCAAGGTCCATTCAGTTCGTTATATGGAAACCAATCATTTTATAATGTTTGGTGTGGCTCAGAACATAGGCTTTTTAATATGGATTGTTTGGTCCTAAACGAGCAACGAGGTTTGAAACCTAGTAGAAAATCGTTGACCATTTGTAAGAAACATGAAATTACAGATAAAAAGAGTCCACACTACGAACAAGTAGAGTCCGCCCCACGAATCAAGTCTTGCGGAATTTTGTGAAACTAACAAAAACTCTATTTCAATTCATCTTGACGCGTAGATACTAGCGCCACTGCAAAAGGACTTCAGTCAGTCGTGGCGCGGACTTCCAGTTTAGGCTTGCCTATTTAGCACTGTCTCGCTCTCTGCGGGCAGACCTTCTCTAATTATGGAAATTAGAAAGAGACGGCCTGCCCACAGAGAGCGAGATTGTGATGGATGGGCAGGCTTTAACTGGGTGTTCAAAGTGTGGACTCCATTTTTAACCGACTTCAAAAAAAGGAGGAGGTTCTATGTTCGGGTGTATGTATGTTTTTTTTTTTTTTTTTTTATGTATGTTCATCGATATCTCCGTCAGTTATAAACCGATTTCCAAATTTTTTTTTTGTTTGAAAGGGTATGCTCCCATAGTGGTCCCATAAAAATTTTACTCCTGAGGGATTGATAGTTTTCCCGTAATACTCAAAAAATCACCGATCTTTCCGAAAAATGTGGACCGATTTCCAAAATTTTTTTTTTGCTTTAAAGTGTATCCATATCTAGGTGGTCCTCATACTTTTTTTTCCTGAGGGATTGATAGTTTTCCTGTAAATCTCAAAAAACCTCATTCTCACTACAAAATCTGAGTCAAACATTGAATAGTTTGACATGTTTAAATACGCTCGAGGTGATCTCATATAATTTTATTCCTGAGGGATTCTCACTGTAACTTCTTTAATCTCGACTATTCCAATATCTAACCTAACCTACTATATTATTTACACTAAAAATTGAAAAATAAAAATTTTTGAAAAAAAAATTGAACCGACTTCACCTAACACAAATAGACACTAAAAACCTTCTATGTACCTACACTAAAAAGAGAAAAATAAGAATATACACATGCAATTATTACTTACAGTATTCAAATAATAAATTATTATGTTATATTATGTTTGAAGTCGGTGCCAACTATTCTACTCTAACTACTCCATACAATTTTGCACCCAAGTTCTATTGTACTCGTAATTTCTTCTTAGATGTAAATGCATAGGTAGTTGGTACCGACTTCAAAATATAATATAACATAATAATTTATTATTTGAATACTGTAAGTAATAATTGCATGTGTATATTCTTATTTTTCTCTTTTTAGTGTAGGTACATAGAAGGTTTTTAGTGTCTATTTGTGTTAGGTGAAGTCGGTTCAATTTTTTTTTCAAAAATTTTTATTGTCCTGTAACTTCATATGTAGTCAGTGGCCAACTTTGGTGACGGAGTTTTTAAGCCGCTGTCATGGCTTAACCACTTAAATAGCCGGGATCGACAATTTATAGTGCCCTCCAAAGCACAGAAGCGCCCAGGTAAAAATGCTACCGGCGGTCACCATCGACTTACAGGCCGTTTAGAACGTTGTTTAACTTCGACGATCTATCAAGAACGGCTAAGCAAGCACTGCCACAAGCACTTCATGGTTAGAACTACTTATGTGTTTGACTGTTGGCTGTTGTTATTTTTTTTATCAGTAACTTCCGCCCGTATCTAGTTAACAATAATTACTTTATTCATAAAACATAAAAATATTTACACGAAACAATAAACATTAAAAAAAAGTACGTAATTTAATTAAACTAAAGATAAAAAAACAGTGTTCAAGTCACCGACCGCAGGTGCGTGCCCAAAAGGCTGGCGGCATTACCTCGTTGGATGGCTATACTTATCCTCTGTCCGAGGTAAGCACCAGCCCTTTGGTCATTGGTCTCGTCAATCAACCTCTTGGATAATTCTCTGAAAAGGAGCCACGCCTCTGGACCCCAAGGACCTAAAGTTTCAACTCCAAAAGGCAGAAATATATACCCATCACCGATAGATATGTATTTCCGCCTTTTGTAATTTTCTGCTGAAGCCGCCGCCGCACCAGCTGTTCTGGAGGTTGCTGACAGGTGAGAGGCCGCTAGCGTATCGACGCAAGGAGCGTCCCACACTAGAGGCCTACCATGGTTCCAAGGAATCAAAGACATACCGTCGGGCCTTTTGCCATCATCTCGTGCGATACCGTTCGGCTCTAAAATGGCCGGCACGTTGACGGTGGCTTCGCTAGCGGCCTACGTATGCTTAAAATAATTCCAGCCGGATCTACATATTATTAAAGTTTCATCCATTGTTCTGGTTGAGCCTTGATTGAAACACATATAATTTAAGTTATATTAGTAGGTAAAAATTACTTATAATATAACCTGTTTACGGTTTGTATACCTAATGTCATGCAAGGACAAAAAATTCGTCCTTTTTATCGTAATTATTCTTATTATAACAAAACAGCTTCCTTAATTTTATATACACCTACTGCCATTATGCGCAGCAATCCTAAATACCATGTTATTTATATATTTTTTGTGTCCTAGCCGCGTCTCAAAAGCCGTGTTGGCCGAATGGGGTTGTACCTCGACTTTCAATCCGAAGGTCGTGGGATCGAATCCCGGCCGTGCATCAATGGATTTTGCGTTTCGTAAAATTTATATGCGCTTTAACACGAGCTCTGAACGGTGAAGGAAAACATCGTGAGGAAACCAGTTAGTATTCTTATAGGCGGCGATGGGCTTGCAACCTGTCACGTATGGAATACTAACTTCTGCAAGATGTGGGCATGTATCAAATATGTATTTGTACATGCCTCTGACTACCCCCTTAGACATCTTCAAAGGATCTGGAATATAAAGATCTGAGAGAATGTCTACCGCGCCTTGGGGATACAGTCGTGACCCTGTTTGTTTTTTTTTTTTTGTGTCCTTGTAACCTTTAACCTTTCTACATTTCAATAAGTAGCATAGGTACAAAACAGTAATTTAATTCGAACGATTCAAAAGCCGTGTTGGCCAAGTGGAATGTTCCCTCGACTTACAAATCCGAAGGTTGCAAATACGGATCCTGGCTGTACTCGTACATCATTGAATTTTATTTTCGAAATATAAAAAATTAAGGTAGGCTATCTAGGTTTTTCTTTTGTTTTTTGTATTTATTATTAATGGTGTGCAATAAAGTATTTTCATTCATAATTCATTTTCATTCTTTCATTCTATTTACGGAACGAAAATTTACAAAAAATTTACACAATACAATAGGATCAATCAAGCTATCTAAGGATCCTTAGAAACGATCTATAGATAGCTCAACTGATCCAGATCCGTACAGATCCTATTGTATTTTGTAAAACTTATATAAATAAATACTTAAAGTTTTATGTTTTGAAATAAATAATGCTGGACTTTTCACACAGCATCATTTAGCCCTTAAGTAAGCAGAGCTTGTGTTATGGGTATGGGTACTTACCTAAATGACTGATAAATTATACTACTTAAATACTTTATATTTGTAAATACATAGAAAACACCCAGGCCCGAGACAAATACTTGTAAATCATACAAACATTTGTCCCGCAGCGGGGATCGAACCCACAACCTTCTGCGTCGCAAGCGGACCTTCGCCTACTGCGCTACAGAGGTCGTCAATTCACATCTACGGGACGCCGTAGTGCCTGGGACATGAGCTCTAAGCGATGAAGGAAATCATTAAAAACCCGCATTTTGTCAACAACAACATCATAATCGAAATGAATGGAAACTTAATTACATGATAATTCATCAATTTCTATAAAAATTTGAAACTTGTCTGAACTGTTATGTAGATTAGGTTAATATAATGTCATATGTAAATATACTTAAGTCAATTTACCGGTCTTTTAATTCAATTAACTTCTCAAAGTAATGATGCTTAAGTTGTGGCTAAGAGTATTAATGTTATTTAAATTCAAATTAATACAAAAAAGGACTTGAAAATGAAAAATCCACCTGTTGTTTGTATTTGTTAAAATATTTAAACAATCATTGGCGTCGATTCTGTTGTTCACTGACCAAACTTAATTAAAACTAAAACTGGCACGTTCTTATTTGGTTCTCACTAAAGACGAAAACGGCATGTCGTTGAAAGTGACATAACTAAAAGTATAATCAAAATGGCGCCTCTGAGCTTCTTTAGCAGCTGTTTTATTTATTTATTTATTTAAATACTTTATTGCACAAAATTTACATAAAAATTTGCATGCTGCTAACCAACGTGTTGTTGAAAAGGTATAAATGGCGTGCTAACAAAAATAAAGTAACAATTTAAACCTTAACTTAACATAACAACAAAATTTTTTACAATATAACAGAAAATAAATATAGTGACACATTAACAATAACCAAAGGTACCCATCTAAAAATATAAAATATATAATAATACTAATATATAATATATATTTACACGGCAAGCAAAATGGTCTTGACTAAATCTACCCACAAATACTTCATTTTTACTAAAATTAAGAAAATTTAATGCCACTGTAATAGTCATTCCATTTTGGACTTTATCGTTAACTAAATAAGAACGAAGCATTTTAGTTTAGTTAAATTTAGTCAGTGAACAACAGAATCGGGACCAATATAATTTTATTATTAGGTGATAAAAATAAAATTTGAAAATAGAGGATTCTGTTATGTATTTTATAGCTTTGACTGACATATCAACCTACAACCTGAACCAATCCTAGAAACATGAAACTTGGTAGGTTCATAAGATGTAGGAGAGCACTAAGAAAGGAATTTAGGTTTCTCCCCTAAGATGCTGAAAAGGGGATAAAATTTGGTACCACGTGAGCGAAGATATCAATAAATTGATGTTACCTTATTATTTCTAGATCGCAAGAACATCCTAAGCAATGTCTCCGGAGAGTTCAACGCTGGCGAGCTGACGGTTATCATGGGCCAGTCGGGAGCCGGCAAGAGCAGCCTACTGGACATCTTATCTGGATACACGTAAGTATTCAAGCCAAGAAAAAAACAGAGACTTTTTAAAGTCAAAAATCATTTATTTAGTCGGACCGCTGGGATCACAGAATAGTCTTAAAACTAGATTTTACTCCCGTTCGTTAGTGACTCTGAGTGCGGACAAATTAGTCAAGATACTTTGAAGGTGGTTTTTATACTAAGCCGATAGTTTTTATACCATATAATTTGCTTATAAAAAAACCTAATTTATTTATAAACAAAAAACGATCGCAATCTCTGCATAGAATGCAGTTTTTTCTTATTATTTCTAGAATGAACGCTACCCTACAACACAACACAAGTCAAAGTCAATAATTATAATTATGTTTTTCTGTATTTGTTCTGATGCCGCTGATCGATGGGCATGCAGGTACTTATGTTTTTTTTAAGTATGTTAAAAATAACTCTAGAGGTGAGGTATAAATTGCCGATGGATTGATGCTTTTCCAGTAAAACTCAAAGAACCTCATCCTCGCATGTAATTTTTCACGGTTCGGTTAACAGTTTTATTTGGTTTTTAAAAGTAGTTGCCATTTAATTAAAGAATTAATTTGTTATTGCATTTGAGGCAAACAGATGCTCATGGACTTTGTACTGTATGACCGTACTTGCACCGTACGTGCTTCGATTGTCGATGATGAAGTACCACACCTGGTCACAGTGGCCACGAACGACCTTTCTACTTCCGACAATAGTCGGAACAAGGTGACATCCTACAAATCTATTAAAAACTAGCTTTTCGTCGCGGTGTTACCCGCGTTTCCTCGGAAAAATTTCACTTTCCCGGGATAAAATATAGCCTATGTTCATCAGGGATAATGTAGGATGTTAATCGTGAAAGAATTTTTCAAATCAGTCCAGTAGTTTCGGAGCTTATTCAATTCAAACAAACAAACAAATCTTTCCTTTTTATAATATTAGTATAGACTAAGTTCATATAACTCTGGTGACGGAGTTTTTAGGCCGTCTAAAAGCAAACAAATACATATGAGTTATATTTACTGACTGAAGCCAGCAGCCTCAGGCGTTTGCCTCGCAACGGTTATCGCAAGGCAGAGCGTCCACTGCAAACGCACGCTCTGGTTGCGAGGCAAACGCCAGGGGCAAATGCCTGAGGCTAATCGCTCAGCTAGTACGTGGCTTAAAGATCATTAGGACTTTGACCCCTTAAATACCCGCATGGAACTTTTGTTATCGTCCCAAAGGCTTACAGTTACTGTAATTGGTTTCATAAGATACTCTGCTATAATCTTGTTGGTCATGCATCAATAGATATCGAGATTGAAGACCCTTTGAAAGACACGTCGAAATACACATCATCATCATCCGTTTTCATCCCACAGCTGGGCAAAAACCTCTCTTCGCTTTTGCCATCCGCCTCTATTTTGAGCCAGTCTTGCCCATGTACGACCTGCGATTCACGATGTCGTAGACCCATCTTGTAGGTGGACGACCGACACTTTTTCCCTAGGCCACCACTCAGTTAAGCGGGTATCACACTACACGGTATTCAGGGCCCGGTAGTTAGGGAGCAAGGCTTGCCGGGACCGTCCGGTCACCCTAGTTAGGGACTCTAACTCTTATTACACCACACCTTGTTAGGGTAAGGGACCCTGAATACCGTGTAGTGTGATACCCGCTTTAGCAATTTGCTCCACCTGTCATCACCACATACACATTACCTCCCACTGTTTGCAAGTCCAACACCAAAGTTTATTAAAGTTAAGTTCAAAGACTTCACAACATTCCCAGAATCAATTTATCCCACTCATGACTAATAGCATAATTTTTTTTAGCCTTTTTAGCACAATTACTTTCACAAAGAAGCTAAATTGACTCATCCACGTATTCCGGATGTACAGTTGCACAATAAAGTGTATCTTAGACCCCTCGCAGACTACAGACTATAATATATAATAATCATACTATATAATATCGGCCGATAATTGAGACGGATTAAACTTCGGCTTGTAATGAGTATGGAAAAGTATATTCCGTCCCAACTATCGGCCGATAGAAAGTCGCAGTCTGCGAGGAGGAGATGTACAATTTGTCTCCTTTCGTTGATACCATTATAAAACTAACTTACTTATTACCCGTTTGATTAAACCTTATAATCAATCATGTATCATTACTACAAAAAAAAAGTTTATCACTAAACCATGCGAAATTACCGTTTTCTTGAATTTAAGTTTTTTACGAGGACGTTTTAAAGAGTAAAAAATAGAAAATTTAGAAAAAAAACGAATCACAAAACTTAAATTCCTATGCACGACTGTACTGTGATTAGGGGTTCGAAATTTGAAAGAAGCGGTTTACCGATCATTGGCTCGGCTGATCCAGTTCGCGAGGAAACAGCCAATTGGCGGCCTCCGTTTCCTCTTCGTTCAAACGGAGACGTAATGCCGCGGTACTTTCCTGTATTCTTACATTGTTGCTGGGTGAGTCTTGTGTCGTGGGATGTACCCTCGACCATTCGACTTACAATCCGTAGGCGAGATCAAATCTTGGCTTCGAGATCAAATCTTGGCTTCGAGATCAAATCGAGATCAAATTAGGTCCAATGTATATGTACGAGTATGTATGCGCATTGAGATGAGCTTTTAACGGCCAAGGCATCTTGGAAACTGAGAAATAAAGAAAATCTTCGAAAAATATTCCGATTATTTTAGTGTAGAACATTTATTTACAGAAACTAAACTACTAAAATATGTAAAAACAAAATACCTACAATAGAATCAGTCAAGTTATCTAAGGATCGTTTTTAAAACAATCTATAGATAGCTCGAGGTCACTGCCAGTCGGAAGCATGCCCAAAATACTAGCGGCATTGCCACGTTGAATGGCAATGCTGATTTTCAGTGCCAAAAAATCGCCAGCTCTCGAATCAGGCTTCGACGAGACGCCCTGAAAGATTTTTGAAGACGCGATGGGCCCCGGTACCCCACGGACCCAGGGTCTCGACCCCAAATGGGTCAAATATGTATCTTAGTTATTAATACTTAAATCGTGTTTTATTGATATTATAATCTAATTTCAAATAAATCCGTTCAGCCATTTTTGCGTGATATACATTAGTAGGTATTATAAATTAATTATTATAGTAAATTGTTAAATGTGGATTACATTTTTCTATTTCGTAATTTGATAAGAATTATTGAGTTGTTTAATCTATACTTATTAGATTAAAGTGCTTATTATCCAGTTTCAAGGTCATGGATCTGATTAAAATACAAGACTCTCTTGATATTATATTTAAAGGTAACCTGGCCAAAATTAATTAATACGAGCTCTCAACGATGAAGGAAATTATCGTGAGGAAACCACCCCTTCACGCATGGAGTGCTGCTAACTTAGCAAAATGACCTATCAAATATTTGGACCTCACATCTTAAAGAATCAGATCTAAGAGAATATCTACCGCGTCTTGGGGATACAAATCAACAGATATCAATTTATTACTTTACTTCAGACCATCCAGAACATACCCAATATTGGCAATGTGGTCCATTCAATTCCGAAACACATCAGTGACTTGTCACTAATAAATACTTAGTCCGGCTCGTTCAAATGTTCGAGAGTGAGCGAGAGTGCACATTGAGTCGGCTAATCGGAGTGCAATGTCGCTGCAGTAATTTGGCGGGTTTTTGTCGAAATAAATAACATTTCCTCTATTAGGCATGTGCTCGATGCTTCAGACACATTGTAAAGTAAAGTATTGGTAGGCTTATTGGGTACAGTTCTGATCATTTTTCTTTCTTATTTCTAGAAAGCCCACAAGTGGTCTCATCTACGTGAACCGTGCGATACGCAACGAGAAGAAGTTCCGGAGACGGTCCTGCTACATCCTCCAAGATGACAGAGTCCAGGATCAGCTGACCGTGCGGGAGTCGTTGGGCATCGCAGCTGAACTCAAGCTGGGGAATCATATCAGCAGTCAGCAGAAATGTGGACGTGTAAGCATTCGTATACAACTGTCAGAGGCTTTGAGATGGCTTTTTACACTTATTTAGGCAAGAATTCCTCGTAGAGCTGCCTTATAAAAGATAGCCCTAGTAATCTCTAGTTATATATGTTTTGCTCGTTTTGTTTGTTACAGTTATCTTGAAGTTTACCAGAAATTCTGGGAATATTAGGTATCAATGTTTTTGTATGGTGTGTGGATGTTTAGAGTACATAAAAGTTTCTTGCATTTTAGGCCTTCGTTTTTCTATGTTTAGGATACCTCACCAGAATTAAATTTTCAAGGTTTTATCACCAGAATAACTTTCAAGGTTTTAGTTTCAAAAACAGTTTGATAAGTTTACGTCAAGCCACACCGCGGGCGGAAGCTAGTTGGTGATTTAATATAGAAACCATTCAATGTATTGATTTGCTTATCTGATAACTAAATCAAGTCGAGGTAACAATGTAGATACATAAAATATTTATGTTTATCTTTACAATATACACCAGACAACAAATCATTAAAATTAATTAAAATCAAATCACTTTTCGCATGCGGTTCTAATTCGAAAATGAGGGCTTTTTCAACGATGTAGGTATAAAAATGTTTAGGTTTAAATGTGGAGGCTGGAGGGGTCTAGTGGAAGAAGCAAACCACAGAAAAATAGATAGAGTGTGAAAAATGATTGTGATAGTAAGAAAGGAGTGAATGTCGTCGATAGAGCAGAGCGGATCGTCTTAACCTCGACGATCAAGGACTAAGCAAGCATTCAGAAGTTTTTAGGCAGGTCGCTCACAGCAAAGTCGGGGCAGCGTCGAGACGGCGGTTTCATGTCTTGTTTCATTCATTCAACATATTCGAAAGATGAGTAGAGACAGGTGATTATAAGTCGCGGACCCGCGGCTCGTGACTTGTGTTGTTTTTTTTTACTTTTTTTAGCCTCGACATTTGTTTCTGTTCGCGACACGCCATAAGTGGTCATACTACTTTTGCTTTTTCTTTTATATTATACCGTTCTATAGAATAACTGAACATTTCCACCAGATAGAAGAGATCATCACCGCCCTGAAGATGCAGGAGGTCAGGAAGACGCGCGCTGGCAACCTCTCCGGGGGACAGAAGAAACGTCTCGCTATAGGACTGGAGCTGATCAGTGATCCACCGGTCATGTTCCTGGACGAACCTACCAGGTATAACCTCCTTCTCACTCTCTCGCATCACCTCGTGCGTATACCGATAGAGATAGCAATAGAATGACGATATAGCGCGAGGTGCGATGTATAGCACGAATCCATCATACCTATATAGAGTCCTCGGTAAATCTGGCAAAAGCGAGGCCAAACAGCATTGTCCGAAAAAGAAAAATATACATAATATTAATTTTGAAAGTACTGAATTGAATAATTTGATCTGGTAAGCGTAGGTAGGTTTCTCCACTCTACATATTCGCCGAAGTAACTGCCGAACTATTCCCAAACTATTATTTGGATAAAAGATAACAGGCGAATACAGGCGATGAAGCCACACGTTCGTGACCGTCAGCATTCGTCTATCATCGGCGAATATGTAATGTCCCATTAAGACCAAAACCTTATAACCACAAGAAAAGGTATAAGCCCTCAATGAGGTATTATTATGCCTGCTACCAGATGCCAACGACCTGAAGATCCGGTTCACATTCTGATATTCTCTCTTCCAGTGGCCTGGACTGCTCAATGTCGAAGCAGATAGTCCGTTTACTCCGCGAGTTAGCGCGGCAGGGTCGGACTGTAGTTGTCAGCATCCATCAGCCATCAGCCACATTACTGCGGATGGTGGACCGTCTATACGTGATAGTGGGGGGCAAATGCGCGTATATGGGTTCAGTGCCCATGCTACGGCCTTACTTAGAGCAAATTCACCTAACGTGCCCTCCATACCACAACACCGTGGACTTTTGTAAGTAAGCATTCAATTTTACCGGTAATTGTGGATGAGTGGGTATTGGTATATGTTACTCTTTTGCGCAAATACAACTGAAGAGCAACACAAAACTGAGACTGCTCTGCCACTGAGAAATCTTAACTTTTTGCTTGTATGTATGTAAAGTTGATTCAAATTATGAAATTATGTACTTATTAATTTATTACACACACACATGTATTCAAACTTTCAACTCAAGTAATTTACTTCGGTTAGCTGGTTAAAATGTATATAATATAAATCCATTATTGGCTGCAGGTTAAATCTTTAAGTTTTTATAAATCATAATCTTATGAACTGTGGATTTTGTTAATAAATAAATAAATGTAAGTACAGTTAGCATGTATCAAAAATGTATTTGTACATGCCTCTGACTACTCCTTTGAACATTTTCAAAGAGCTGGAAAATAAAAGATCTGAGAGAATATCTACCGCGCTATGGGATACAGTCGTGAGCCTGTTTTACAGTTAGCAATGAAATTCGATTACCAGTTTTATATTTTAAAACGCTATTTCATTTCGATTTCGATGAAAAAAGTTAACTGGCCTTGGAAATTATTATGGATTCGGAACTAATTGTCAGAATTTGTCTAAATGATCATGAATTTACAGATTTCGGAAATACCTACTCTTCTTATTCTGTACAAATAAACACACACAGGATAATAACATAAAGAAAGGACATGCACACAGGCGAGGTTTGCTGGAAGAAACTGGTAACCCTACAAGGAGTTTTCTTCCAGCAATACTTTGTGGTTAGGGAGATGTGCAAAATAGATTAATTATTCATATTCAGGTTTGTGAAACATCAAAAGTTGGGTAATCGACTTTCGTTGCTAACTGTAGGTAGGTAGATCTGATTTTAAACTCCGGTAGACATTTACGTATACGTAACCATCTAGTCTAGATTTATTCTTAACTAGCTTCTGCGCACAGCTTCGCCCGCGTGGTACCAACATTTTGAATAGCCTGCTATTCCACTATCTACGCCTAAGCCTATACCAAGTTTCATCCAAATTGGTTCACTGGTTTAGGCGTGATTGATACACTTACATACAAATATCCAAACATCTAAACAAACTCACAAACGTTCAGCTTTACCTATTATATGAGCTAGGTTATTGTTATTATTTATTATATCCATAAAATGTGTTATAAAAAAATCAAGCACTTATTATAAGACTTAAAATAATATACTTATGTATTAAAAAAACAATTTTTGCTTTGGAAACCGTTTCCGTAGGTACAGACAGCTTTATTAATAGGTATACTTAAAGCAGAAACTTTTTTGACAAAACTATGTGAATCTCACACCTATTGTTACAACAGACAATGTATGTAGGAATGGAACGTAGGTAGAAATGGAACGTAATTGTGTGCGAGGGAGAGGGGAATAGTTTTTGGGGAGTTATATGAATATGGCGGAACGACGATGTGAAACGACTCGAACAGTGAATAAAAGTATTTTGTAAAAGAGTACGGTGTTTATTTTACTTGAGTTATACATCCCGGACCCACAAAATTGGGGGCTCGTCCGGGATACTCAAGTAAAATAAGATTTAACGACGACGACGTATTTATTCTTGCCAGCCGGCGAGGCGAGAAGTATAACCTCAAAACGAAGACGAACGACGAATTACAACGATGAAGACGAAAGAGTTGATAACAAAAGATTATTATATAAGGGATGTAGATAAGAAGATTGAGGAGTTTCTGAGGAGTTGTATCCCTTGCTTGATGGCAATGAGAAAAGAAGGTAAACAAGAAGGCTGGCTAAACCCAATTGAAAAGGAAAGTATTCCTTTTGATACCTTGCATATTGATCACATAGGACCTCTGACTGAAACGAAAAAGCAGTATAACTATATCCTAACGGTCATCGATGCATTCACAAAGTTTGTGTGGTTGTTCCCCACAAGAACCACAACCAGTAAGGAAACCCTGAACAAACTTCAGATACACCAACAAATCTTTGGCAACCCACGGACGATAGTTAGCGATAGAGGAGCTGCATTCACCAGTAACGATTTTGAGACGTTCTGTAAAGAAGAGAACATTCAGCATTTTAAGATCACGACGGGGGTCCCAAGAGGAAATGGTCAAGTGGAGAGGGTGCATAGAGTACTAATTCCGACTTTGACAAAGCTTTGTATTGAAAATCCCACATTGTGGTATCGCCATGTCAGTGCAGTGCAGAGGGCATTTAACAGCACCTTCCACAGAAGTATACACACAACTCCATTTGAACTGTTAATGGGAACCAAGATGAGAAGTAAAACTAACATTAAAGAAGAAAGATTTGACTCCAAAAGTGGCCAGATGGGTGATGTTACTAGATGAATATGACTATGAAATAGAACACAGAGCTGGGTCCAAAATGAAGCATGCAGATGCTCTTAGCCGAATACCTTTCAGTGCTGCAGTGACTACCACCTTGCATGATGACATAAGGACAGCTCAGGACAATTATGAAGGACTAAAGGCAATCAAAGAAATTTTGAAGGAGAACCCCTACAATGACTATTGGTTGGAGAATGGTTTATTGTTCAAAGGAGAACTGAAGCAGTTGGTGATTCCAAGGTCCTTAGAGAGAGAAGTAATCAAAAGAGTACATAGCAATGGCCATTTTGCTAAACTGAAGACCGCGATTGGCAAAGAGTTTCCTTCCGTTGTCAACTCCAAGGAGATGCACGAGATAATGGCGGCTCGAAAGAAACTCGAGAGTGAGTCCTATCATCAATACCTACTAGCGATGAAAGAGCTCGGTAAGAGAGCCAAGTTCCCGGACTATGTAGCTATCCAGTACATAGTGGATGGCATCGAGGATCGAGAAGATAGCAAGGCTATACTCTACGGCGTTACTACCTACCCAAGTCTAAAAGAGAAACTGCAAATATACGAGCTCATGAAAGAAAAATCTGCCGCTGCTAAAATAAAGTCGACCCTGCAAAGCATGAAAAATCTGAGAGTAGCATCAACATCATCTCGGCGGTGCTACAACTGCGGTGATACGGGACATGTAGCCAGTGCATGTACAAACGGCCTGAAGTGCTTTCGTTGTAATCAGAACGGCCATATTGGTCAACAGTGCACTGCTGCCCCCGCTGCTGCAATCAATAAAAGCGCGGGGAAATTCAAAAGTACGCGTGCGGTGACCGGTAGAGCAGTGTCGGTCAAGCAGCGACAGTCGGCCATGTTTGGATCGTCGGCGGAGCAGTCAGCGGAGCATCAAAATTCATGTTCGTGTGGTGGCAGCCGTGGCGACGTTGCGGTTGTCGAAACTGACAATGACAGCGAAACGTCAGATGAGCGAGACGTCATGCAGATCGTAAACAAAAGTGTATTGTGCGCGAGAAAGTGTTCGAAAAAATCGATTAGAGCGATAGAAATAAACAGAAAACGTGTAGATGCTTTAGTTGACACAGGTAGTGATGTAAACCTTATATCGATGGCGTTGTTTACATCCCTAAACGTGGAAAAGGTGAACGATGGTCTCGTGCTAAATGGACTTGGACAATCAAAAGTGTTTTCGGCGGGAAAGATGTTCGCGAAAATACGTGTAGACGGACTGAGTTATAAAAACGTATGTTTTCATATAGTGCCAGATAATGTTATGCCTTACGACCTAATTATTGGGCAAGAGCTGTTAGAGTATGTAACCATGATAATGAATGAGGGGGTTGTAAAGTTTTTGCCTAGGGATTATAACTGGGTAGGTAAGATGTATTATTTTGCAGGGTGCACTAATGTTGTTACAGATCACATCACCAACAAAATGATAAGAAAAGAGGTTATGAGGTGTATAGAGAATTACAAGCCAGTTCAGGTAGAAGAGGCACCTATCCATTTCAAGATAGTTACTGATTGTAAGGCATTTGAATTCTAACTTATTTCAGTCTGAGTCAAACTCCGTTTCTACACCCCCACATTCATTGGCATGGTTGTGTATTTTTAAGATGTGTTTTAAAAGTAATAATGTATGTTTTAGTTTTTTATATTTAGTGTAGTCTCCGTATGCGGAATGCTGATTGATGGATACTGTTGTAATCCTGTTGGTTTATGTTTCTGGTTCCGTTTAAGATTTTCAGAATTTATTTAGTTATTGTAAGAACTGAATTAATGTTACGGGTATAGCAGCAAAGTGAGATAAGTAATTAAGTAACTGTTGGGTAGTTGCATCTTGCAATTGTTAGATTTAAGTATGCCTAGATTAGTTAATATTTTCAAATACAATTTTCGTTGTTCTTGTGTAGGATTTGATATCCGTAGTGCTTTCACTTTGTAATGGCTGGGTCAGCCATTTTGTCAGGAGAGCCGAAACTGTAGGAATGGAACGTAGGTAGAAATGGAACGTAATTGTGTGCGAGGGAGAGGGGAATAGTTTTTGGGGAGTTATATGAATATGGCGGAACGACGATGTGAAACGACTCGAACAGTGAATAAAAGTATTTTGTAAAAGAGTACGGTGTTTATTTTACTTGAGTTATACATCCCGGACCCACATGTATATCATTTTTATTTTAATATTTTGTAAACAGTAATTATTTTCCATTATTATTTACAGTTTGTTTGTAGACGAAATGACATTGAGTTCATTTTAATCTCTTTAGGAAGAACCTACTGTATATTGCATTCCATCGTATCACTCTTAAACAGCTGAGGCGATATCCATGGAATCCATTAACGCCGATCATGGCATTTTAGCCCCCTCGCAGACTGCAGACTTTCTATCGGCCAATAGTAGAGACGGAATATACTTCGGCTCGTAATGAGTATGGAGAAGTAAAGCCCGTCTGAACTTTCGGCCGATAGAAAGTCTGCAGTCTGCGAGGGGGCTTAATGTATCGCGTGACCAAACGGGGACGAAAACATAGATGAATAAATTATTGAAATTGGGAATATATCCATCAATAATGAAATTATATATCATGAAACGAATTTTATTAAATCACCAATTGACAAGCCCTCTAATAAGGCGGTTTGAATGACCAGGGGGGGTTACAGTTAGTGACGCTAACCTTACCTACCATATTAAACAGTGGGTGCCTATATCATTGATTTTCTTCTACAGTAATAGAAAAATGTGATGCCGAGAACATGTCGCAACTAGTGGAGAGCTCGAGAAACGGCAGGAGAAAGAGCTGGATAGCCAATACAACCAATGAGACTGATATTAAAGGTAAAGGTGCATTTACACGGTGCGATTTGTCGTCGGATTTGCTAGGCCGCACCCATTCGGTGTGCCAACTTGAGTTAGACTTAGCGCATTCACACGACAAACTGCGCTTGCGATGCGATGTCGCGTCGTCACTCCGATGCGCTATCGGAGATCCAACTCGCCATCGCATCGCGGCGAGTAGGGTTACCATACGAAAAATTGGAAACCCGGACAAATGCCAGACAAAATATACGATTTAAATGGAAACGCACGTGGCTTACAACATATTATGTTGGTACCACGTGAGTGAAGCCACGGTGCGTTCCGCAAGCTCACATACCTAAATGTAGACATTGATATTTTAATGTTCAATATAATAGTCTTAATAACGAGAATTTCATTATTTTTCTACATAAAAAAAATCTTGTAAGTACTTATTTTGTATCATAATATCTTAGAAAAATCTAAATAAAACGACAGATCTGGAGAAATCTTAACGTATGGTTACTGTAAAATGGGCGGATTATAGGGGCGTATGCCACAGAATAAGTTTCATAGTTACATAGACTTTTACTAACTGCGGAAGAGCGTACGATATTTGGTAGATTAAAGCGTTGTTAAATTTCAACAATGTTCTCAAGGGATCGTTAGTGGAGTGGTCTAGCGTGCGGTTTCCAAGAAGAGACATGCTGGTTCAATTCCTTGCACAAAAAATTTTTTTGCATTTTTTTTATTTTTGCTTCTCTAGAATTTTTTTCTTTAATGTTAATGGCGAACATCTCAGTTTCATAAATTTTTTAATAAAAACTAAAGAAAATAAAATTAAAATTCAAGGTCCGAACAGAGTACTTACTTAGATGGTAATTTTACCTAATACTATTTTACCTAATAGGTACTAGCTGTCCGCCGCGGTGTTACCCGCGATCCCTCGGGAAAACTTCATAAATGTCTGAAATAAAGCTTTTTTATTTTAAGGATAATGTAGCTACTACCTACGAACCTACCACCTACCTACATAGTAGCTATATATTCATCTGGGTTGGTAGGTTCCTATGATAGGTACTTCCTACCTAATGGTACCTTGATAGGTAGGTACATAGGTATGTATAATAACAAAAATATATAGAAAAAACTCAAAGTAGGTAAACCTACCTACTTACATATGTGTGTAGAATGTAGATATATGTAGTTATCTAAGTAAGTTCGTATGATGGCCGTATATGGCCTCCGAAGCCGACAATTAAACTTACCCTCCCAAGCATGGAAGCTACAAAGTAACAATGACGCAGTTGCGAGTCTTTCTGTTGGAACTACCTACTATCTACTAGGTAGGTTAGGTACCTAGTAGGTATGTGAAGTTGTCTAGGTTACCTTTTTTTATTGCGTATTGCGGATAGGTAGTAGGTAAGGTAGCGCTCGTGGTCGTGCTTGCTTAGTCGTTCTTGATAGATCGTCGAAGTTAACCAACGTTCGAAACGGTCTGTAAGTGGATGGGTGACCGCCAGTGGCATTTTCATCTGAGCGCTTCCGTGCTTCGGAGGGCACGTTAAATTGTCGGTCCCGGCTATTTAAGTCGTTAAGCCGTAACGGAGGCCTTAAGGCGGCCTAAAAACTCCGTCACCAGAGTTGGCCACTGACTCATACGAACTTACTTACTTTTAGTAGGTAGCACAGCTGTAGTAGGTAGGTACCTTCTCGCAATAGTGTAAGGTACCTACCTACTAGGTAGGTGTTGAGATTATCTTTATTGTATTGGAAACATTTCGAAAAACTGAATCTACCTACCTAGCTAGTTGGCTAGCATACCTAAAAGTAGGTACACTATTGCGAAAAGGTACCTACCTACTACTGTGCTACTAGGTACTGCGAGCGATACCTGTGATGTATGTAACTTGGAGGAATAGGTAGGTAGGTACCTACTACCTACCTACCTACTTGCCTCGCATCGCATCGCACGCACTACGCTACCAACGCAACGCCTCTCTGAATTCTGTGCCAACGCTACGCAGCGCATTGTTGTTCACTGTTCAGTCAGTGTTCTGTTCACGTTTCAGCAGTGTTGCCAACTTAGTGGATTTTCCACTAAATCTGGTGGTTTTAACGGACATTTAGTGGTGAATATTGGTTTTAGTGGCTACTGGATTTTTCTAGTGGTTTAGTAAAATTCAATTTCAATTACTAATAATGCGATGACTTAAATGCATTGAGATAGTACATTATAACTCAATGCTTAAATGTTAATTATACGTAAATGTTGTGCATGCCTGTAATGGATGTACCTACATTCTATAGAGTGACTGATTGAAAATGTTCCTACAAAATGTTTATTATGTATGCTGTTGGTGTTGCCTAATAAATAAATAAATGACTCAGCCCGTTACAGGTTTCCATATATTTTATTTAATTAGGCTAATAGTCCAGTCATTTAGTAGTTTTACCTGGAAAGTTTTCCGGGAGTTGTGCAAATTGGTATTTTTATGGATTTTGGGGTGCTCTTTCCGAATTTCAATTTTGCCACCTCGTATCTATGCCGCTCGCGCCTCCATTTTTGAAACATGACGGCAAAAAACAGTTTTTCGGCAATAGAATCTCCTTTCCTACTCATTTTACGATACAAAAATGCATGACAAAATTTAATTTGAGAACATTTCCTACAAATTTTGTTCTAACAATTTTTTGTTACTTAATGGTTTTCTAGTGGTTTTGAGTCGACTCTTGTGGTAAGCTAAGAAATAACTGTTGGCAACACTAGTTTCACATTCATTCAGTGACTTCAGTGTTGTCTCGGTCGTGAAGTGGGAAAAACGTGTGCAAAATGGCTCCAACACTTTCAAAACATCAAAAAATTGGGCTTGCTATTACTATGGCGGTAGCTTCAAGGTCGCAGTTACTATTACGAAAAAAAAAAAAAAGGAAATGTTGGGTAAAGGATTATTTAAAATTAAGAAAGAATGCAAATTTGGTCAGTCTAATGAATGTGCTAGAACCAACGGATGCTTACAATTTTCTGAGGCTAGAAACCGCCCAGTTCAACGAGCTGCTGAAACTTGTTAAACCATTGATTCAGAAGGAGAATACAACGATGAGGACAAGCGTCACTCCAGAAGAAAGGTTGGCTGTAACGTTGCGATTTTTAGCAACAGGAGCATCGTACCAAGACTTAAAATTCAGCTCATTAATTTCTGCACCACTGTTATCCCAGATAATACCAGAAACATGTCGCGCTATCTACAAATGCTTGAAACATTATATACGAGTAAGTACCTAAAGAATTTATTTAAGTAAGTACCTACCTAGATACCTACTAAGTACTAGGTAAGGTGGAGTGTGCTAATTGCAACTACTTTTTTTTAGAGTTCTAACTTCATCGCTTGTTAACTCTCTTTTTTTATTTTTACACGCTAAGCGTCTTACCATAGAACGTGACATAAAGTTATTCCGGAGTGTAAACTGTCAAAATGTATGGTTATTCTTGATTTATTCGGTGGAATAACTTTATGTCACGTTCTATGGTAAGACGCTAAGTATTTTTTTTAAAGATTTGGGAAATAGTAAATTTCATCTACACTGGAGAGCAATGAATTCGGGTCACCGCGAATCCGGTAAAGAAACCTATAAATATCGAAAACTAAGAATGCTAGCTTAATGAAATAAATTGTATTTAATAGACAAATTATTACTACTTAAATTAAGGTATGCAAACTTCTTACTTATTGTAAAATTGTGTCATAAAAAAATCAAATTTGAAAAAGGGAGACTTTCAATGATTGAGCTACGAAATTACTGCATTTGATTTTGCTTTTGTTTTTAATCTCTCACCTAAGTGGATAGGTACATAAACCATATTGATAGTGTTCAATATTTATAAATAACACCTGTAGAATGCACCAGAATTCTCCCAATGCTGGAAACCGGCCGGAGTCAAAGCGATACAACCAGGACTGTTGGTGTGTCGCTGTCAACAGTACAAAGAGTTATCCGACGTAATTTTGTTCAAAAATGTCATGTTTCCTATTTTTGTTTTAAGGCGAGATCAGCAGTTTTTTTTTTACGTAATTTGTAGTAAATAAAATGTAGTGACCTGTAAATTTTATTACTTTCATTTAAGGGATAATAAATTTTCTATTTAACACAATTTACTTCATTAAGCTAGCATTCTTAGTTTTCGAGATTTATAAGTTTCTTTACCGGATTCGCGGTGACCCGAATTCATCGCTCTCCAGTGTAGTTTTATACTACGCTGTCAAATATCAAATACTTTAAAGAATAAAGATTCTATTTCACATAATCCTGACGCAGGGAGCAATAGTTGCAATTACCAACCAAGACGGGTAATTGCACCTAATGGTTTGTTTTACTTATTTTTGTATGGGTGCTACTGCTGAAAACTTTCAAAAACATGCCTTGAATGATAGTTTATAGGACTAGAACACCTACACCTTTCTAAGAGGGCTCAATTTTGCACAAAAACACTTTTAAACGGTAGGGCAGCTAAATGCAAATATTTTCGTACAAATAGTGATGGACACCTTATAGTAATTTCATCGACTCGACTGGTATAGCCGAGTCGATAAAATCACGATATAAAAAATGAAAAGGTAGCAAAATTAAAAGTTAGGGGTATATAGTGCAGTTTTATTAATTATGCAGAATAATACACATTACACACAGCACATCGTTTTCGTAAGTAGGTAAAATGTCCTTATAAAAAGTTTGTAACAATAGACTTGTTTCCGAATTAAATCACTAATACATATACATTACAGTAGCTAGGCTGCATAGTACGGAAGTATGGATAACTCCTTTCAATAAAATATTAATATTCATCGATATGGTGATTTTCACTGTCACTTTCACTGCGCTGACCCTCGCCATTTTAGGAAGAAGCACTGCTCTGCTTTTTTATTTTCTTTTTCTTGTGTTTTACTAAGTAATTTCGGTGGCATTTTACTAATGATTTGAAACAGGAGATCTGGAAAATGGAATGGGGGAGTATTGAAGCAGATTTCTCATTTGACGAAAAATTTCCGTTAGAGTTTTGAAGAAAACAAGCCCCGTGTTTTGTTCAAACCATCGACAGGACTTGACTGACTGACATGACTATATATCTATATTTAAACTTGACATTGGCAGAATTACACCTAGTTGTGTAGATTGCTATTAAATAAAAAAGAAGAAGACCCTAAATCTATAATATTCTTGATCGAAGGTAGAGCAGAATTAAATAAGCCGAAACAAGATTATTGTACTGCTATTATCTGAAGAGTTAAATTAAACAGCTTAGTTAACGAAGACAAGAAAATATGAGTGTGTCTAGGGGGTATTCAAGTAGAAGAAGGCCGAATATGTGGTTGGATTGTGTGAGATTATTATGAATGTGAAAGGAATATAATATGAACAGTTGACGAGTCAAAAAAATCAAAATCAAAATCAAAAATCATTTATTCAGTAGGACCACAGGGATCACTTAGAATAGTCTTAAAACTAATTTTACTCCTGTTCTTTCGCGACCAATACCGTGAAGAATCAGGGCAACAAACACGGTCTGGGGCCTATCATTTTTTTAGGTGATCCATGGATCCATTGAGTTGGAGCAAGTCCCAAGCTTTTTTGTCATCCAAATAATCAGATATCTTATAATAGGCTTTTTTACAGAGATGACGTTTAATTGTGTTTTTAAATTTAGTGATTGATAAATTTTGCAATTCGCTTGGGACTTTGTTATAAAAGCTTACACATTGCCCTTTAAATGATTTCATAATTTTATCTAATCTAGTAGTGGGAACAGCGAGTTTATCCTTATTTCTAGTGTTTACATCATGATTATCGCTTTTTTTCTTAAATGATTCAATATTTTTACGAACATACATCAGATTTTCATATATGTACTGACAGGGTACTGTCAGTATGAATATATCTTTAAATTTATTTCTAAGCGAATCTCTGGGACCCATATTGTAAATTGCTCGAACAGCCCTCTTCTGCAACACAAACACGGTGTTAATGTCTGCAGCAGTCCCCCACAATAAAATGCCGTAAGACATAATGCTGTGAAAGTAGCTGAAATAGACTAATCTGGCAGTATCTACGTCCGTGTAATGACGTATCTTTTTAACTGCGTATGCTGCAGAAGCAAGTCTCTTCGACAATCCATCTATGTGTGGGCCCCATTGTAGCTTACTATCTAAGGTTATGCCTAAAAATGTAGTGGTGTCCACAAGATCTATCTGTTCATTTTTTATTATTACATTGGTTTTTATTGGTTTTACATTTGGTAGTATGAAGCGAATACATTGTGTGATAAGTAGGAATGAATAGTGAAAGAATACATGCTGTGCTGACCCGCCTTAGCGTGGGATAATGAAGTAGGCACATACGTTAAAAATAATTATTTACAGTGATTGGTCTGCCATGTCCGGCGACTGTGCTCCGGAGGATGTATGATTATGCGAGGATGAAGTTGTTGAATATTCCTGGATTTGGTTGTGTGAATATGAAGTATTAGGATATAATGTTTGGATGTTGTGATCTAGGGAAGGAGCTTGGGAACATATCTGGTGGGGTGAGGACGGTACTGAAATGGCTGTCAGCTTTTGTTGATGTGGCGGTAAGCTTAGTGGGTATTGCAGAATTTGGTAGTCTGGAATTGAAACAACTGAGTATGCGTGAACTTGTGTATTTGAAGGTGGGGCTTGATCTATAGTCTTATTTTGATAATATACTAACGGCATTGATGAATTTGTCTGAATGTGGCTATTTGAAGAGCTCATTGTTTGGTAGGGCGGCAACAATTGGTAGTGTGGGTAAGGATTTGCAGATTCTGTCTGTATTTGGTGTTGCAAGGGCGGAACTTGGTAATGTGGAGGTAGATCGGATGAATCTGCCTGATTTTCATATTGTGGGTACAGAACTCGATTTCGATGAGATGTGGATGGAACTGATGTATTCTGTTTAGATTTGCCGTGCGAAACATCTGGGTATGTGTCTGTGAATGGAGCTTGGGGTGACAACATTTGATCGTACTGAGGCGAACCGGATGGATGGTATGGGAACGGGTTTAGGGATGGACGAGGTGACTGAGATTCAGATGTGGTGTGGTACTTATTATGTAGGGATGATCTTTTTGTTGGTGGTTGCTTGTTTGATGAAGACGGCATTGCAGTTTCTTTCGAACCTATATCGATAAATGAGGAGTGGTTCTGTGGAGGTAGATCGGATGAATCTGCCTGATTTTCATAGTGTGGGTACATAACTCGATTTCGATGAGATGTGGATGGAACTGATGTATTCTGTTTAGATTTGCCGTGCGAAACATCTGGGTATGTGTCTGTGAATGGAGCTTGGGGTGACAACAATTGATCGTACTGAGGCGAACCGGATGGATGGTATGGGGACGGGTTTAGGGATGGACGAGGTGACTGAGATTCAGATGTGGTGTGGTACTTATTATGTAGGGATGATCTTTTTGTTGGTGGTTGCTTGTTTGATGAAGATGGCATTGCAGTTTCTTTCGAACCTATATCGATAAATGAGGAGTGGTTCTGTGGAGGAAGATCGGATGAATCTGCCTGATTTTCATAGTGTGGGTACATAACTCGATTTCGATGAGATGTGGATGGAACTGATGTATTCTGTTTAGATTTGCCGTGCGAAACATCTGGGTATGTGTCTGTGAATGGAGCTTGGGGTGACAACAATTGATCGTACTGAGGCGAACCGGATGGATGGTATGGGGACGGGTTTAGGGATGGACGAGGTGACTGAGATTCAGATGTGGTGTGGTACTTATTATGTAGGGATGGTCTTTTTGTTGGTGGTTGCTTGTTTGATGAAGACGGCATTGCAGTTTCTTTCGAACCTATATCGATAAATGAGGAGTGGTTCAATAGACCATTTTTGGAGTAGTAAATTACATCTGATATCAGTTTTTGTGCAATATTAGATTGGTTTTTGTCAAGGTCACGTAGTTGTAGTCCTATTGATTTTCCTAGTACTTCCCACTCTTCCTCTTTTCTTTTGAGTAGTTCTTCAGCTACATTCATCAATTTATCTTGGTTTTTTTCCAGTATTTTCTTTTTCCTTTTTGTCAAACTAGATTGTATAGGTGTTCTTTGATGTTCGCTCGCTACATCTGCATCTGACGATAGTGATGACAGATCCTGTAACATAAAAGTTTTAGTTATCTGGTCAAATTGTATGGTTTTCTTGGACCGGGTGTGAAAATAAATAAATAATACTGGGAATTCACACAGCATCATCTAGCTCCGAACTAAGCAAAGTTTGTAATTGGAGTGTGGGGGTTGTCATGTCAAACACTCGACGACCCACTAAAAACTACCCGATGGCCAGCCTCTATGGGGTGGGGACACAGGGAGAGACTCACTCAGTCAGCAGCTGGCTGAGTCGCAGCGAAGCGAACGATGCTCGCGGTCGCCGCGGGCGGCCCGGCCGCGGCCGGGGCGCGGCTCGGCTCAGTTCACTCACTACGCCGCCCGCGCCGCGCGGCGCGTTATTACGCGTTCAGTCAGTAGGAGCGTACACATCATAGATAACGAACTCATGCCTCTACTTCTAGTAACCTCAACCACTATAGAACCTCAGAAACATAAGCTTGTACCAACATACCTCCGATTCCAACGTGTCTCTTGTAGTACGACATGGCTCACTGCTAGATCCCAAAAATGTCATTGCATCGTAATAATATAAGGATGGTATATAAATTTCTTCCGCACCAGCTCCAGTCCTACTTGAGTCTTTTACCTAAAACAAACGAAGAAAAAGAAGGTAGGTAGGTCTACGTACCTGAGTAACCTAGATAGATAAATACCTACCTACTTGCGCAGTGAGCGCTTTTTTATACAGAATTGTGTTCCGCGCAGACAAACGGCACAAATTTTATGCCTAGATCCGTTGGATGAGGTGTACCTAAGTACCTACTCGCCGAGAAACCCCAAGACTTAGACAGGCTGAGACAGAAAGTCCTAACAGTATTATGATTCTATGCCGAGCGAGAGCGAGTAGGTAGGTAGATAAATACCTACCTACAGTAAATTTTACAGTAAAATTCGTTAGTTCCCCTTTTGGCCACCGGTCCAGATAAGTTTGTGGCACTGTAATGAGTAGGTAGGTTCCTACGTAGGTAGGTAGGTACAGTTCGCCCAACGGATCTAGGCTTTCGTGAAGTTAGCCGTTTTTCTGCGCAGTGAGCGTTTTTTCATACAAAATAGTGTTTTGCGCAGACAAACGGCTAACTTCACGAATGCCTAGATCCATTGGAAAACTGTAGGTAGGTAGGTACCTAAATGGTGGTCTCGTCGTAGAACTCTATGTGAACAAACTTTTGGCTCGCTCTCTCGCGCCTCGCCTCGGGTCACTTTTGTCGGTTTTTTTTTGCACCTGAGTCAAAGGATCTCCATAAGTAGGTAGGTACCTCAATGACAAAACAATCAATCAATGACAAACAACTCAACGAGAAATGAAAAAACGAGTGTGTAGGTAGTAGGTACCTACCTTACCTACCTACTGTACACTTCGTTCAACGGAATGAACCTTCACTGCCGATGCCGACTTCACGAATGCCTAGATCCATTGGACGAAGTGTAGGTAACAAAGAAAGATAATAATTGTAGGCACAACATTTTTACTCTAGGTAGGTACTTAGGTACCTACTCTAATATATTAATTATCTAGGTATCTATCTCGGTAACAACATAGATAGTAAGACTTACTTACCTTTTTATGTTCTCTGCAAAAATTTGTTCTAAGGTTTTGCAACTTTTTATTCACTGTTTTTATCGTTGCTCCCGGATCCAACTTCTTCAATACCTCCACTAAGACTCGTAAGCCTTCCATCCGCACTTCCTTATCCATATACTTATGGTGTAATTTATCCCACAAGTACGGCATATTCCTGTATAGCTCTAACATTTCGAGCACCACCCTTTTTTCTTTGACTTTGGACATTTTGCGCAATTTGCTTGAATACCTAGGTACTTATCTACTACGACCACACAGAGGACACTGGCTGGGCCTCTACCTCGAATCTTGCGGGCAGCGGGGCGGCGGCGGCGCGGTTGCAGCGCGGGAGCGGCAAGATCTTTGCGTACAATCAAATGGACCGGGCGCGGCAGTCCTCGAAAACAGCGGCGCGGCTGCGGCGCGGGGGCGGGCAACGAGCGTGCACTCCTGTCAAGCGGTGACAGCCCGCCCGCACGTCTGCATTGCAGTGTTGCTGATTAAATAAATACTCAAAGCAGTGTTGTGCGTCGGTTTGATAACAAACCTCTTTTTCTGTTATAGACTCGATCTCTTGACATTATAAGAATGATGAATTAGAAGAAATAATAATGTCAGTAAGTAAATAAAGAAAGCTATTATTCTTTCCATTAATTTATTTTTTACAAAAGGCACTGATTTTGTCCCTTTATTGAAAAGTTGCTAGGAAAATTGCCAATTAGTTTAGCTACAATTTTTTTGATTATGTAGCTGACGTGTGTGCAAATATAATAGATCTAGCCATAAAGTAGCCAAGTTGACATCACTGCCGCGCGATCTGCCCGCTAGTTTGCCCGCCCCGCTCCCGCGCCGCCCCGCTGCCCGCAAAATTCGAGGCAGCGGCCAACTCGTCAAGAAGTTGGTGGTACATAACCTAGCCAGTAGCCAAATAACCTCAGTGTATAGACTTTTTTCTTCTGTCGGAGAAGAAAAAATGCCAACTTCATCCGATATTGACACATGACAAGTAAGGTAGACCAGTATTCAGCCTTGGCTGAATACTGCAACGACGTGAGACTGACTCCCAGGTGTGCCGACAAAAGTGAAGGCTTCGGTAACGGTTCTAAACAGCAAAAAGTTACTGTACCACTAGGATTCGAACTCGGGGCTATCCCACCAGAGGTCACTCAAACAACTCTACCAATATGACGAAATTAAGGTAGGTATAGTAAGAGGATGGTGTCGTTATATATTCATCTGGGTTGGTAGGTTCCTATGATAGGTACTGCCTACCTATGGTAGGTTTACCTAATGTTACCTAGGTAGGTAGGTACATAGGTATGTATAATAACAAAAATATATAGAAAAAACTCAAAGTAGGTAAACCTACCTACTTACATAGTTGTGTAGAATGTAGATATAGGTATCTAAGTAAGTTCGTATGATGGCCGTATTTCGTTCGTTATATATCGTCGTATCGTTATCGTCGTTATTTGTATTTGTATGGCCTCCGAAGCCGACAATTAAACTTACCCTCCCAAGCATGGAAGCTACAAAGTGACAATGACGCAGTTGCGAGTCTTTCTGTTGGAACTACCTACTATCTACTAGGTAGGTTAGGTACCTAGTAGGTATGTGAAGTTGTCTAGGTTACCTTTTTTTATTGCGTATTGCGGATAGGTAGTAGGTAAGGTAGCGCTCGTGGTCGTGCTTGCTTAGTCGTTCTTGATAGATCGTCGAAGTTAACCAACGTTCGAAACGGTCTGTAAGTGGATGGGTGACCGCCAGTGGCATTTTCATCTGAGCGCTTCCGTGCTTCGGAGGGCACGTTAAATTGTCGGTCCCGGCTATTTAAGTCGTTAAGCCGTGACGGAGGCCTTAAGGCGGCCTAAAAACTCCGTCACCAGAGTTGGCCACTGACTCATACGAACTTACTTACTTTTAGTAGGTAGCACAGCTGTAGTAGGTAGGTACCTTCTCGCAATAGTGTAAGGTACCTACCTACTAGGTAGGTGTTGAGATTATCTTTATTGTATTGGAAACATTTCGAAAAACTGAATCTACCTACCTAGCTAGTTGGCTAGCATACCTAAAAGTAGGTACACTATTGCGAAAAGGTACCTACCTACTACTGTGCTACTAGGTACTGCGAGCGATACCTGTGATGTATGTAACTTGGAGGAATAGGTAGGTAGGTACCTACTACCTACCTACCTACTTACCTCGCATCGCATCGCACGCACTACGCTACCAACGCAACGCCTCTCTGAATTCTGTGCCAACGCTACGCAGCGCATTGTTGTTCACTGTTCAGTCAGTGTTCAAAGTCAAAGTCAAAGTCAAAAAGCATTTATTCAGTAGGACCGCTGGGATCACTTTGAAACGTCTTAAAACTAGGTGATTTTACTCCTGTTCCTTCGCGACCAATAATGTTCACGTTTCAGCAGTGTTGCCAACTTAGTGGATTTTCCACTAAATCTGGTGGTTTTAAACTTTAAAATATGATGGCAGTAGGACTAGAACTAGGAGCGGTTCAATGGAACTCCTCCTGAATAATAGTATAATATCCATACTTGTCCCTATTGAAAAACATTTTTCAATAAAACTTATTCTATACATTTTGCATGAAAAATAATATTTAGTATTTTTAAGTGTTCCAATAAAATTAAGACCATAGTTATTTGAAGTATTTGTTTGTAAACAGATAGAGCCTCCAAATACGCAAAAAAAAAAATTCAATATATCCTATCTCAAAAAAAAGTGCGCTACGACTTCTCCGTGACGATCCTTTTTGTGAATATTATGACGCTAAGTATTTTTGTATTGTGTTTTTGAATTTGTATGGTGATGTGAATGTGAGATACAAATTAATGTTGAATAATTTAAGTGGTAGTAGTAGCTATAAGTAACGTACCTAAATTACTAAAGGTTTATGAATATACTCTGTACATTATACAGTTTAGTTTTAAATAGATAAGACTTACTTATCCAAATATATATATTAATATATTACACCTACCTACCAACTAAAATATTAAAATTTATAAATGAAATTATCTACTTCGACTTCCATATTCAATAACATGATCTATTGAATCTGCTGACGCTACCGACCGTGAGGTTGCGTACTGCACAATGCACAACGCGCTTACCGAGAAAATTGTGTCATCTCTTTTTCTCCCAAGGTAGTTGCATTGCAAACTAAGAACTCTCCATCTCTTTCGTGCACTCGCCATAATTTTAATAAATGGCCAGCTTATCCATACTGGGTCCATACTAATATTATAATGAGGAAAGATTTGTTTGTTTGAAATGAATAGGCTCCAAAACTACTGGACCGATTTAAAAATTCTTTCACCAATAGAATCCTTCATTATCCCCGATAAACATTGGCTATATTTTATCCCGATTGGAATCCTTCGGGGGGGACAATAATATACCTACCTACTTAGCTCAATGTTCAAACGCAGTGTTGGAAACATTTCAAAAAACTGTAGGTAGTACCTAACTAAAGTTTAAACAGGTAGGTTGTGGATGTAAAGTTGGCTAGATAACCTAGCAGACTAGGTAGGTAGGTAACTAGGTAGGTAGGTACTACCTACCTAGTTACCTACCTACCTAAATCGAAAAACCGGACCTACCTACTAGGTAGGTCCAGTTTTTCGAAATGTTTCCAATACAATAAAGAGGCGATTTGTACTTACCTACCTATATCACAATGTAGGTACTTACTTACTTACCTATTTAGGTCAACGGTAGATAGTAGGTAGTTCCAACAGAAAGACTCGCAACTGCGTCATTGTCACTTTGTAGAAACGCTCATGGTCGTCGTAAATGGATGGGTGACCGCTAGTGGTATTTGAAAGCTTCCATGCTTGGGAGGGTAAGGTTAATTGTCGGCTTCGGAGGCCATATACGGCCATAATACGAACTTACTTAGATACCTATATCTACATTATACACACATATGTAAGTAGGTAGGTTTACCTAGTTTTGAGTTTTTGCTTTATATTTTCATGTTATTATACATACCTATGTACCTACATATCTCGGTACCATTAGGTACCACAGGTACCACAGGTAGGTAGGTTCGTAGGTAGTAGCTACATTATCCTTAAAATAAAAAATCTTTATTTCAGACATTTTTGTGTCCCTAATGTTATTACCTATTATTATAATAATAAATGGCCAGCTTATCTATACTAATATTATAAAGAGGAAAGATTTGTTTGTTTGAAATGAATAGGCTCCAAAACTACTGGACCGATTTAAAAATTCTTTCATCAATAGAATCCTACATTATCCCCGATGAACATAGGCTATACATATTTTATCCCGAGGAAGTGAAGTTTTCCCGAGGGATCGCGGGTAACACCGCGGCGGACAGCTAGTACCTATTAGGTAAAATAGTATTAGGTAAAATTACCATCTAAGTAAGTACTCTGTTAGGACCTTGAATTTTAATTTTATTTTCTTTAGTTTTTATTAAAAAGTTTATGAAACTGAGATGTTCGCCATTAACATTAAAAAAAAAAAATTCTAGAGAAGCAAAAATAAAAAATATGCAAAAAAATTTTTTGTGCAAGGAATTGAACCAGCATGTCTCTTCTTGGAAACCGCACGCTAGACCACTCCACTAACGATCCCTTGAGAACATTGTTGAAATTTAACAACGCTTTAATCTACCAAATATCGTACGCTCTTCCGCAGTTAGTAAAAGTCTAGGTAACTATGAAACTTATTCTGTGGCATACGCCCCTATAATCCGCCCATTTTACAGTAACCATACGTTAAGATTTCTCCAGATCTGTCGTTTTATTTAGATTTTTCTAAGATATTATGATACAAAATAAGTACTTACAAGATTTTTTTTATGTAGAAAAATAATGAAATTCTCGTTATTAAGACTATTATATTGAACATTAAAATATCAATGTCTACATTTAGGTATGTGAGCTTGCGGAACGCACCGTGGCTTCACTCACGTGGTACCAACATAATATGTTGTAAGCCACGTGCGTTTCCATTTAAATCGTATATTTTGTCTGGCATTTGTCCGGGTTTCCAATTTTTAGTATGGTAACCCTACTCTGTTCTCCGACGGCGCGTCGGAGCTACCGATGCCGCATCGCAAAACACTAAGTAAGTCCCGACGGCACATCGCATACTAAGACACATCGCATACGATGAGCGTTCACACGGGAAAAATTGGCGTGCGATGCTAAATCATATCGCACCGTGTAAATGCACCATAACTCAAACATCCTACTCACTACTAATATTATAACTGCCTAAGTTTAAACGAC
This sequence comes from Epirrhoe alternata, assembly GCA_963565295.1. Classification (NCBI taxonomy): domain Eukaryota; kingdom Metazoa; phylum Arthropoda; class Insecta; order Lepidoptera; family Geometridae; genus Epirrhoe; species Epirrhoe alternata. The sequence goes on from OY751384.1 coordinate 1,433,338, forward strand.
TGCATAGCATAGAGTCTACAATTAAGTAATTTAAAATTGTATTATGTGCCCTCTACATATTCGCCGATGATAGACGAGTATCCACTGTTACAGGCGTGGTCCAAGGGGGGTGGTCACAGGGGACATGACCACCCCCCCAATCGTACACGTCAATAGTAAAATTTTGTTTATTGTGCAATAAAGTCTAATATTAGTGTAGTGCCCCCCCCCCAAATTTCAGTAGTGACCCCCCACCCCCCAAAATTTCAAGCTGCGACCGCGCCTGCACGCTTACGAACGTGTGGAGGGTCTATCGCCTGTATTTGATCATTGCCTATCCAATAAATAGTTCGGCGAATAGTTCGGTGAATATGTAGAAGGGCCATTATATTTAATGAACAGAAATTATTCTACTAAAATATATAAGTAACTATGTACTTACATAATTTTAATACCTACAACAGAATCAAAAATTACATTGTATAAGTTGTTTTACTGTTATCTGGTTCCCATATACAAGCTTTGCTTAGTTTGGGGCTAGATGATGCTGTGTGAGTTCCAGCACTATTATTAATTATCAGTAAAGTTATCAAAAGACCGCCGTAAAAACGATCTATAGATAGCTCAACTAAGTCTATAGATCTTTTTTCATATCTAGGTCATTATGTTATATAAAATCAATCAATTAAAGCTAAACTATTGTTTTTCAGAGAACCAAATTATGTGTAACGTTGAAGAAATTAACCTAACAACATTACCGCTGCCGAAAGAGAACCCCACGAACAAGATTCTTCTAGCCCTTAAGAGCACGTACGCCACATCACGATGGAACCAGTTCACCACACTCACTAGAAGATCACTTTTGGTAAGCAAAGAGAAGAAGAAACAGAGATTTAAACGTTTTTTCTAATGATGAACATCTTACGGGTGAAAGCCCGCTTGGGACGCAGAAGGCTGCGGATCCGATCCCCGCGTCGGGATAAATGTTTGTATGATCTGCAAATATTTATCTCGGGTCTGGGTATTTCTGTGTATAATACGTATGTATTTACAAAACAAAAAGTTGTATATCAGTTATCTGGTTCCCATAGCTTTGCTTAGTTTGGAGCTAGATCTTAGAACACAGAAAAAATAATTTGGCAAAATCATATTTTCTGCAAGCGTGATTAATCTCAAAATCGTCTGAAAAAGGCATGAAGGCTAATTTAAACCCTATGCTCGCTTAAGCTGATCGCACATATGCGTACGTGCCGAAGCAATTTTTCTGATAATACTGATGACGTCAGAAAATGCGGCTAGCTTCTGACAGTTCGGCGCGGATGGGTTGTGTGCAACCACCTTTTTAGTAAATGATTAGCGTATCTTTATGTTATGTTCATCGATTTCTTATTTACATTATACAGGCACGAGTCAAGAGCTATATAAGCTATATGAGTATTTATTTACATAAATAAGCGTGCTGCGATATCAATAACAGAGGTTGAACAGTTCAAAATATTATACTCTCTATTGTCTTTATGTAACGACAATACCCTATTCTTAAATAGGAAAGATAACCTTGTACCTATATATATAAGTATTAACCACGGGTATCTTTCCATTCTTAAACTTTTTATCAATAAATAAGAGCCAAATATTTTTATGTATTTGGACATGCCTCTGGCTACCATCATCATCTCCCTGCCCTTCTCCCACTTTACGTGGGGTCGGCACAACATGTGTTCTTCTTCCATTATCCTCTGTCAGCCGTCATCTCAACACTCACTCCTTTCTTACTCATGTCACCCTTCACACAATCCATCCATATTTACTTTGGCCTAACTCTACTCGTAAATCCATCAACATTCATACCAAGTACTCTTCTAGTTACATGACATTCTTCCCTTCTCATCCCTTACATGCCCATATCATGCCTCTGGCTACCATGAGGCATATTCTGACAAACAGGATCTGGAATGAACGAAAGATTTGAGAGAATGTCTACCTCCTTGAAGATACAGCCTTGTCGATGTCTTTTTATTATTATAACGGATAATTTCTGGTAATCATTGGTCATGCTTATTTTATTCCGGATAATAATGTTTTATAATAAACGTTTTGAATTATATTAAATTGGAGGAGTTTGTCCGGATAGTGTTTTTATTTAATACCTATAAACCTAAGTTCGTATGAGTCAATGGCCAACTCTGGTGACGGAGTTTTTAGGCCGCCTTAAGGCCTCCGTCATGGCTTAACGACTTAAATAGCCGGGACCGACAATTTAACGTGCCCTCCGAAGCACGGAAGCGCTCAGATGAAAATGCCACTGGCGGTCACCCATCCACTTACAGACCGTTTCGAACGTTGCTTAACTTCGACGATCTATCAAGAACGACTAAGCAAGCACGACCACGAGCGCTTCTAATAAAAATAAAGCGCGCTTAATACCTATAGAGCTGAGGTCTTATCGGCTCAATGATGTAATTTCCTCCATATCTCTCGAATACGGTCTCTTTTACTTTGTTACAATATGACCTTCTGTTTTATCTAACTGATGTAATTAATTCTTCGTCTTCCCCTTCCTAGTTTTTTTTCGATTGACAAATTGGTTCAAAAGTTCAAAAAAAAACTAAAATAGTTTTTGTGAACTGAAAGTTCAAGAGTGCTCGCCAAAACCTTCTCTTTCCTGTTCATTCCAGTCAACGTGGAGAGATCCAGCTTTCCTGAAGATGAACTTCGGAATCCACCTCGGGATGGCGCTGCTGGTGGGCAGCCTATTCTTCTGCATCGGCGAGGATGCTAAGGATATTATGAACAACCTCAACTTTCTGTACTTCAGTCTTATGTTCCTTATGTTCACCGCGTTCAGTGCTGTCACTATACGCTGTAAGTATTAGCCCCCTCGCAGACTGCAGACTTTCTATCGGGCGATAGTTGAGACGGGCTATACTTCTCCATACTCATTACGAGCCGAAGTTTATTCCGTCTCAACTATCGGCCGATAGAAAGTCTGCAGTCTGCGTGGGGCAAGCAATGCACGAGGAGCGAGCTCAATTCTAGCGTCGGTGCAAATGTTTGCATCTATCCATCTATCTAAATAAATAAATAAATCTAATCTTGCCGGTTGCACCCACTTTCCCACTGGGGTTGATCTATAGGTATGTATCCCGTTTAAGTAGTCAGTCACGTGATTCCCATTGCATAAGCTGTGGCATAAACTCTACTTACTTGCCACCTAGTTGCTTTTTTGAAATGTCAATCATTATTTTCCCAGTTCCAGAACAAATTCCCGTGGTGAGACGCGAGCATTTCAACCGCTGGTACACCACCAGCGCTTACTACGCGTCCACTCTGGTCTCCATCCTGCCCGGCCAGACGGTCAGCACGCTCTGTTTTGCGTGCATCACGTTCTGGATGACGAGCCAGCCGGCGGAAATTATGCGCTTTACTTTATACCTGAGCACGCTGCTCATGGTCTCATATGTCGCAGTCTGTCTAGGCCTGTTCAATGGATCCATGTTTACCGTCAAGGTTAGTAGATTTGAACTTCAGGTCCGCATGGGGCAATTTTTGGAATACCTACATCACTGACCAAAAACTGGCATATACCTACCAACCAGCTCTTCAAAGCAAAAGTATTTATTGCTAATATCTGCGTGCGGCTCCGCCCGCGTGGTACCAACATTTTGAATAGCCTATATGCTATTCCACAGGTCATCTACGCCTATTCCAAGTTTCATCCAAATCGGTTCACTAGTTTAGGCGTGATTTCAGCTTTAATCAGCTTTATTATATGAGTGGGATTTTTCCTCATTTGGCAAGGATCTTCATAGATCCAGCAAGATATTGTAACTAGCTCTAGATCTCTCCAGGAAATAAATTGTAATTTTCTTCTTCCAGAACGGAGTAGTCTTCGGTCCATTCTTCATAATGCCTTTCACGATCTTCTCCGGTTTTTTCCTCCGCTACAGCGACGCACCCTACATTTTCCGATGGCTCTTCCACGTCTCCTTCCTGAAGCACGGTCTCGTCGGCCTCATGATATCAGTCTACGGCATGGAACGCCCGAAGCTAGAGTGCGGTGATACCGAAAACTTCTACTGCCATTATCGACATCCCTACCTCTTCATGAAAGAGTATGACATGAACGATGAAGACTTCAGTATAGTATGTGCAGCGCTTCTTATTATAGGTGCAGTGGTCATCTTGGGATCCTATTTTGTATTGAAGACACGGTTAAAGCATAAATGGTGAGGGTTTATGTACAATTCAAATAGGGTCAACGTACAAACGATGTACAAGATTGTATGGAAATAGAAGATTATACAAGTATTAAATCTTTATTCATTGTGCTGAGTCATGATGTGTTCTTTACCAAAAAAATTGTGCGAGATGCATTAGACTTAACCCTGACTACTCCCTAAACATTGTCAAAGGGTTTTTATTCAACCTCTATAGTGTGAAGATCCATCTTCAGTCTTTTGGAAAAAACAGTCGTGAGCCTGGTGTTTATAAATAAAAAACACCTTATGTACAAAGTTTTGGGTAAATGTAAAGGCATGTTGTATGTATACATACATGCCATTGGTACAAAATAGTATATTAGTGGAAGTTTGGTACATATAAAAATGTATTTTTCCAAGATCAAACGCGTTCAGAGATTAAAATAAAATTTAACTATGTAATTGCTCATATAGTATAGACCCCTCGCAGACTACTTTCTATCGGCCGATAGTTGAGACGGAATATGTCTTCGGCTCGTAATGAGTATGGAGAAGCCCGTCTCAACTATCGGCCAATAGAAAGTCTGTAGTCTGCGAGGGGTCTTACACTTCTATTGTGCGAGTTCTTGAGAAAAATCATTGTTTTGAAATCCTTAGTAATTCCATATAGGATGGACGTGGGTCCATCCTATATGGAATTACTAAGGATCGGGTCATCCTATATGGAATTACGTCGCAGGTCGTGAGACCTGCGACGTATTTGATTTTATTTTGATTTCTATTTAATTTAATTTACTATGGTTTTATAGCATTAAATATTTTTTCAGTAACGATAAAAATACATTTAGGGGAAAGGTGTACAAGATGATCCCACGGGGTATGTTGATCCCAGGCCGTTTCGGCGAAACTATGAACGCTATCTATTTATTTTCTTTAGTAGATTGTAGCCCCCAACCCCCCTTTGCATCAGTCAAATCGTAATGGCGGTGTGAGTGGCGAGTGCGCGTGAAAAGGAAAAAATTAAAATTGTGTGCCTCTGATCTAAGGTAAGGTTGACTTTGAGACTATGGTACTTTTGTTGTATACAATCAATTGGAAACATTGTTGTGTTTGTAGCTTTGTATAATGCTCAATTACGGTTTTCGCATGGCACCACAATGGTAGAAGCATTATAGGTTAAGTTATAAAACAAAGACTAAAAAGTTGTGTTTGGGGTGAGATGATCCGTCGGTGGGTGTACTAGTTGATCCGGCGGATCAACTAGTACCTTATAGGGTAAAAACGTAGTTTGTCTAATACCTAGATTGAGAGTTCTGATTTTTGGTTTTAATTTTTATGCGTAAGTAGATAGGCCTACCTATATTTTCTATTGCAAGCTCATAAATAGGCTAAAGTATGGATGAAATACCATTGTCGAGGTTAATATTTTTTTGTACTTACTAAAGTACCTACAAGATTTTATTTCACTTGATTTTATAAGTGTATGTTGGTATGTTAAAAGCTTTTAATTAACTAGCAATGTTTGTATGTTTGTCCGGGTCAAATCTTGCAAGCTGAATTTGACCCACTTCCTGGTGACCGATTGAACTGAATTTTGGTAACAGCAAGCTGATCTGATGATGGAGTCATGAGCTGTTCAAATTTAAGGACAGTTGCAGCAGATGTAGAAAATGATAATGGCATGGTCAGAACTTTTTTTTATTTAACTATCACAAAGTTATCGAGGATTCTAGTCAACCAAAACCGAACATAATTTTATGAAAACTGTACAAATAAGTACTATAGACAACAATCGCGTACAGACTCTCATTCGAACTATGTTCTCGCATCATCCTCAGTCAGTAAAACCGCAGTAGCTATCATAAATCCATCTCTGACTCGGCTCGTCTCCTTTGAGGTTATAATTTTTTTTTCTCTTTTGAGTTTTAACTACAGGAATATGATCAGTAACAGACACCGTTCAAATCATTTACTTCAAAGTAACTATAGGCCTCATGTAGTTCTTCTTCTTCCTGCCCTTATCCCACTAAGTGGGGTCGGCACAACATGTTTCTTTCTTCCATTTCCATCTATCACTCGTCATATCAGAACTCACTCCTTTCACTAACATATCCGCATTCACACAGTTCATCCATCTTTTCTTAGGCCTACCCCTACCGGTATATCCATCCACCTTCATACTCATCACTCGTCGTGTTATATGACTTTCATCCCTCCTCATGACATGCCCATACCACGCCAACCTTCCAATTCTCAATTTGTCAGTCACTGGCGCTACTTTCAAACTTCCCCTGATGTACTCATTCCTTATCTTGTCCATTCTAGTTACTCCACACATCCATCTCAGCATTCTCATCTCTGTCGCATGCACTCTTCTTTCAACCGTCACTTTGGTTGCCCAACACTCTGATCCATACAATACGACAGGTCTAATGATCGATTTATATATTTTCCCCTTGAGTTTAAGGGGCATCTTCTGATCACATATAACACCAGGGGCTCTAGCCAAACACCATAATGGAAGTAGAAATAGACAGTGGAATAGACAGATAATGACTATTACTCACGTGCGGCGAATAACATTATTTAGCACGATTTGTATAGCACTGCCTATGCACTGCATACATTTTATGTCAAATATCGCGGCAGGTATAATTGTCAATGGCACTACCATAGAATATGTGAAAGACTACACATACCTCGGTCAGATCATATCTACAAAAGACCTAACAAGTAAAGAAATAAACAACAGAATAAGTTTGGCATGGAAAAGATACTGGTCTCTTAAGGAGATAATGAAAAACCCTAACCTACCGCTCAAAGTGAAGAAGAAAACTTTTGACACATGTATCTTACCTGTCTTGACTTATGGATGCCAAACATGGAGCTTGACAAACAATCATATACGCAAACTAGAAACCTGCCAACACAACATGGAACGCAGCATACTCAACATCAAAATAAAAGATAAAATAAAACTCACTACTATAAGAAACCAGACTAAAATTACCGATATAACTCACTGTATTAAGAAACTGAAATGGAGATGGACAGGTCATATGATTCGAAATATTAAAGATAAATGGTCTAGGGACGTAACAGAATGGTGTCCCAGAAGCTACAAAAGAAAGAAAGGAAGACCGTGTCGGAGGTGGGAGGACGACATAAGAAATATAGCGGGCATTGCTTGGGGAAGACAAGCGCTGAACCGCGCACAGTGGCAAACTCTGGGGGAGGCCTATGCTGGAAAGCAAGACGATCTACACGCACCGGTGTCAATTTAAATAATATTTTATAGTTTTAAGTAAACTAATTGTAAGATTGTTAAAATAAAGGCTATCATTATCATTATCATTATCATTATCGCGGCAGGTGAGTTCCTGGCATTATCAAACGTCGAATTGACACCGCGAGGATAGATAGTTGCCACAGAATACCATATAGTAACAAAGCAACAATGAGGTCCACGATCTTTGCGATGTCAAAATAAAGTCAAATTTTTCTGTGTTGTTGTGTGAATTTGCAAATATTAATTATTATATAGCACTTATTTATATATCTTGACCTTATAGCCAACGCCAAGCATCCGTACCTAGCTAGAACAATCGGATCTAACAGTACCCGAATCAAAAATGAACTCGCAGCATTGTAAAATGAAATGTGCTTTCGATACTATTTCCGTGTCGTCCGTAAAATATAAAGATGAGACGCACAGGACCTCAACAATATAATTTAACGACCACTGCGCCTTCTCCTGCTTTCCACGCAAGTGTCTGCCACCCTCAGTCATCGATTGACACCAGAACCGGAGTAACTTGAAGAGCTCAATCACAGCATATAAATGGAACCTGCGCTTTCTGTACGGTGGAGCTAACCATAAGGATAATACATAACCCGTGGAGTGGATATTTACCTATTTTCTCCTGTGTGTTGCAAATAAAACTGTTTCATTGTACTTATTCAGTAATAAATATTTTGTATATAAAGGGCAGGCATAGTCTAGCGTATGAACAGTATGAAGGAATATCAGTGGATTATATTTTTGTTTCAATAGATAGAGTGATTGCTGTAGAAATAAGAGCATTGCATAATATCAACGAGTGTTTTTTAGAGTAACTTTGAATGGTAGAGTAAGATACAGTGCGTTCAGGGAAGTGTGGAGTGAAAGAAGGTATTAGGTGCTTAATAGCAGTGATGAGGATTGAAAAAGACAAATTAAGATGGTTTGATCATGCAGATCATGCAGAGGTGACGAATGAAAGTGGTTTGACCAAACAGAGTATAGGTATGAGGTGAATATGTGTGGAAAGGATGCTAAGGGAAGGATAGGTGAATGTAGTTACTCTAAAGTCTTAGGCGAGCTTGTATGAAAAATGTAATGAGGAACAAGGCGAGACATGTGCGTAAGAATTGAAGCAAGTATAAATAAGTGTTGTCTGTCTACCCCTATAGGAAACTCATGTGTGTACCTATTACTATTAGGTAATATTTGTTTCAAGTTCTAAGCGAAAGCTTTAAGTTACTTCATTGAAATAAGTTGATTATTTCAAAAATATGAAAATCCAATTATGAGCACAGCAACGCTCTTTATGTAGAAATTACGGATAAAAAATACAACTCTTGGTGGCAAGACGTCAATTTGAAGTAAGCTGAAGAAGCCATTTTGTTTCTACTGGCGACTGGCGATTACAACTGGGTTTCTGCGACCGCCTTGTCATCGACCAAAAATGTAAACAAAGTATCTATCGCGCATGTCAATGCTACCAATTTTTCCATTTCGTTCATTATGACGCGTTATTTTCATACATACTCTTTGTAATCTATGGCATAATCAAGTGCAAACTGAGTGCAAAGTCGCCAAATCAGCAGTAGAATGGAATCGAATCAATGTCATCTTGGCTAGCACCCCAGAGACCTGTCGCCATTTCATCCATCCCACAGTCATTCTATTTTGGAGGCCTCATGTAGTTGGACCACTTAAAAATCCTACATTTTAGTTTGCCTACAATTGCCGCGATACATTTTTGATGAAAACGAAAATCATCATCATCATTTTGATGATGATGATGATGCCCTTATCCCACTTTAATGAAAACGAAAATATAGGAAATAAAAATCTTTTTGATTTTTTTTATGCAGTTCATGATTTTATCAAAATCGAGCACGTAATTCCTAACATGACTTTTCGATAGCTCTCATGGTTTCAGAGTTAACCTCAGTGGCCCTGAAAAAAAAACTCACATGTATATTGAGTTTTTTAATTGTTTAACTTTTAAAATTAATCTCATAACTAATAATGTGACTAATATCTAAGAAAACGGTGATTTTTAAAGAGCCTGATGTTAAAGGCCAAAGTTTAATCAAAAGGTAAAAAATAGTGTGCTTTACCCTAGTAAACTTTGAAACTTATCCTTTAATTTTTGTTAATTTGGATTATGTGATCTCATAGCCTTGTTAAAGCTATTTTTATACTTAAATGATTAAATTAAGACCTTGTAAGCACCTCCAGAGTTTATTTTCAATAAAATTATAACAAAACCTATAATTTTCCTTGAAAAGGGGGCGAGATGATCCCCGGATCATCTTGTCCATACCCCAGGGATCATCTTGGACACCGGGGTGTACAAGATGATCCTTTGGTAGGGTTTTAGAAAAAGTGAAATCTAGGTATCAAAACAAATCAAATTAAATATTTTGAGTATGAGGAAAGTTAGCTAGATAAATTTGCTAACTACGTAAGCTTAAACTTTTGAATTAACTTGATCACTCTTCAAATGCGGAGCATTCTCCCTTAAGGGGATCATCTTGTACACCTTTCCCCTATTTACAGAAACTAAGGTACTACAATATGTTCATAAAATTAATTAGTATAATTAATATAAATTCATTTAATTTAATGACATATAGGTGTCTTTAAACATCTTCGAAGTTTTTTTTCATATAATTGTTATTTTTAGTAGACTTCAACAAACTTCGACAGTGGACTCTTTTGGATTTTTAGCACTATAGAGATTCACAAGTCATTTTTATCAACGCAAAAGAACCAATCTTTTGGAACATTTTATTGAAGCGACTCTGAGAGTTGTGTGTTAAAGATTCATAAGAGTTATTTTATGGAAGTAGTCTGACATCACGATGCAAAATAATTGCAACTAAGTTTATAAAATAGGTTATAATTTTACCAAAGTCTTGCCATATTAAAATAACTCATCTCAGAAATCTTTTTTTTTTCTGGCTACACACGTAATGCTTTAAACAGTTTGCACAAACGTTTTGAAATAATACAACAAATATCGTTATTTATTATTATATTTTTGACCCGGACAAACATACAAACATTGCAAATTAATTAAAAGCTTATAAAAAACAGACAGCCGTCATAGAACTTCTTTCTTTTTCTGGTTAAAAATAAAGTCACATTTTTTTTCTTGTTCGTTTTCTATGTAATTGAGACTATTAGAGTACTAGCTACTGCGTGAGGCTTCGCCCGCGTGGTACCAACATTTTGAATAGCCTATATGCTATTCCAGGTCACTATCGCCTATTCCAAGTTTCATCCAAATCGGTTCACTGGTTTAGGCGTGATTGAAAGACAAACATACAAACCTCTATAGATTACAAAGTATGGATGTGGTTAATGAAAGTAGGTATGTGTAGGTGTTTGTAAGTACCTAATGTAATGAGGTAAGGGTATATCTGCAACTGCAAGTTTTATACAACATAGTTAGTAATTGTACATATCTTTACAATTCTACATATATTTTATACCGATTATTTATAATGAATTAAAGAGAACACAATAAATAAACTTTTTTTTTGCTACCTAATATTTTTCAGCTTCTTAACCTATTTGTACCTTATGGAATGCTTCTCTGCAAATTGTGTTCAAGTGGTGTAAGAGAGAGAGATGATGATTTTTTTTCTTTAGAAAATAGCCATCTTTATCTCTACAGTACAAAAAGGTAAAAGTAGACAAATAATAAATAATAATATAACTCAACTGACATTGGACTTCATTTTGACATTTGAAACGTATCATGGACTTCAATTGTCATTTTCGTATCGTGTAGACAATAAGGCTGCAGGGCTATGATCCTTGACAATCTTCAAAGGGAATTTATAAAAGATATCGGTTCTGATTTTATAAATCTATCTATATAAATAAAAATGAATTGCTGTTCGTTAGTCTGCTTAAAACTTGAGAACGGCTGAACCGATTTGGTTAATTTTGGTCTTGAAATATTAATGAAAGTCCAGGGAAGGTTTAAACATTGAGAAACATAAATAATAATTTACAGAAAATAATAAAAATGATAATTTAGTTTTCCTGTACAAAATGTTCCTGGCTATGAAATGAGGTTTTAGTTTTCCAATACAAAACGAATGAGATGTGAAATGATCTCTTTGGTCTGTTACTAGCTGTAGACCAATTTGGATAATTTTGATCTTGAAATTGTAAGATTACATCGAACCCTAAATGTTCACCCTTCTACCACCAACCCTTATTTTTTAATAGCAATATGAGTACCTACTTAGTGATGGCAAAACAACGTTTGCCGCGGGTCAGCTAGTTTCCAATATAAATTGATATTTTCTGCGAGCCATTATTTCCATCTACATTTAATCCATGCGAGTGCAATCAGTCATGCTCACCAAGTTCACAGGTCTTACAAATATCTATGTCATGGTTTTGTGACTAGTATAGTCAGGACAAACAAGGACAGCTCAAACGACTGCGCATTTGTCAATTACATTTAAAACTGTATAATGTATATTTTACTTCATATATTAAATACTAGCTGCGCCCCGCGGTTTCACCCGCGTAAGTCCCGTTCCCGCGGGAATATCGGGATAAAAAGTAGCCTATGTGTTAATCCAGGGTATCACCTATCTACATACCAAATTTCAACCAAATCGGTCCAGCCGTTTTTGCGTGAAAGAGTAACAAACATCCATACATCCATACATCCATACTTACAAACTTTCGCCTTTATAATATTTATAGGATTATAGGATATTATATTTATAGGATCTCTAAAGGATCTTGGTTCTTGAATGCCTTGATCTGAGAATGTCCATCGTGAACTGGAGATACATTCAATTGTATTTGTTTTTTTTATTTAAAGTTACATGAGCTCTAAGCGGCATGGAAAATATCATAAGGAAACGGCGAAAATTGTTTTTTGTCATAAAGAAAAAAAACATGCCGACTGTGTTGAATCTGAATATCCAGTGAAGTAAGTACTTGCACAGAATATTTATGAAGTGAAAACTTCTTTAGGCGCGTTAGGCATTATTGAGATGGGAAAAAACTATCAAACTCAGTCACGTGACTGTTATAACACCATCTTACTATACCTTCCTTAATTTCGTCACATACCTATTGTATCGTCACAATGGTCGACGTGACGGACTTCCGCCGAGTGAAACAACCCCGAGTTCAAATCCCAGTAGGACACAGTAACTTTTTGCACTTTTTCAAAGTTTAGAACCGTTACTACGTGTACAGTGGCATTCCAGGCGTGCCGACAGAAGTGTGTCGGCACGCCTGGAATGCCACTTTTTGCTTAGGGTAAGTACAAATCTAAGAAAGCATAGCTCGGCAAAGTAGGTACCTATATAAATGGATTAATTAATCTAATCCTTGGTATGCTCGAATTTATCAACTGTAATTAGCCCACACTACCTAAAGTCCAAAGATAATTGCCATTTGATAACAAGTAGATACGAATGTGGAACTATTAGTCACTTCTCATCTGACAGTGGACCAAGTGTTTTGTGATCTTATTCTTCCGAAAAGTACTCGAATATTGCATTTTAGAAGTCACTGGTGTTCTAAAAAGTGAATGAAATTATCATTCACTGTACCTACCATCATTGTTTTAAAGAAATGTGTTCGCATTTGCCTTGGATTTTGTGTTAAAGTGGGTATACAAAATACAAAAAATACAAAATCCGTCATAATTTTCCTTGAACTATTTTAAGTTAAACAAAGTCATGATAAGTGTTCAAAGAAAACTAAAATTATAAAGAACCTCTATCTTAATCGTTCTTTTATATATTTTTTTATTATTCTCGATCTTTGTTCCAACATGTACTTTAAAACTCGAGTAGCCTTACCATCACACGTGACATAAAGTTATTTCTCGGAATACACCAAGAATAACCATACATTTCGACAGTTTACACTGGAATAACTTTATACTAGGTTTATATTAGTAGGCGTCTAAATAAATTCAAGTTTCCTAAGTTCGATTAAAAATTATGCAGTGTCGATAATGCAACCTACTATTCCTACACTTAAAAGGACACTGTAGAGCTGATATGCTGCATAAGAGTAAACAATTGAAGATATAGAGCAATGGTCTCTTTAGAACAGTGTCAAAAGTAGACTTGATATCTAAATAGTGTCAAATAGTACGAGAAGTGTATCTCCGCAGTTGTCGAGTATCTCTTTAGTGTCAAAGTCAAACGTAGACTGTCTCTGAATAGTGTCTAGAGTGCATTGTATCTCCGAAATAGTTGAGGGTATCTGTAGTGTAGAAAAATAGTGTCAAATCGTGTGTAAAGTACATTATCTCCGCAGTTCAGGACCAATTTTCCAATTCCCTCATTAGTAACATCCGGCCTCGTTCACAAGATTACACATTCCACAATGGATCTTGAGTCAGGGAAAGACGACTTGAGCATTGAAGATGGGAACTTGGTGGTGTTTACAAGCATTGTGTGCACTGTTGGCCCGGCAATTGGTGAGTGCGCCATTGAATACATAATATGTGATCAGTGTTTTGGGCACGCTTCCGTCTGTCTGTCTGACTGTGTGACGTCTGACTCAAGTAATTATTGTGTATTTTGTAACTGGCACTACTGATTTTAGTGCATTGATTTATTTATTTGAATAGCTTAGTTTCTCTAAACTTTATTTTAAAATTAAAAAAAAACTGAGTGCTCTCGCAAGACTAGCCAGTCTTCTTATGTGTATATAATTATCATCTGTAGGTAGTTAATTATAAATATGTACTTACCTAAATACCGGGTGTAAAAAGAAAAAGCGTGAAATTTCACAGAGAGTATAGAACTAGGTAGCACTGTTTTACAAAAAGAAAAAGTAAACTAAACATGACCGAGCTTGCTCCGTAATTTAATGCCATGTTTTCTTCAACTGGTTACTTTAATGAGACTTTAATAAGTCTTTCAAATGGAACAAAATTAAGTAGTAATTTAAAGGTATTTTTTACTAAACAACTTACACCTCGTATTGGTAATTATCAAGGTGAACGTGTCCAAGATCATTCGTTTATTGACACTGGCCACATTATATATACTAACTTACTTCATTTAAATAAACAAGTATTACAATTAAAAAACTGGACAAGTACGAGTCGGAATCGCCCACCGAGGGTTCCGTACAAAGTCTTAAGTACCTATGTAGGTACTTAAAACTTTGTACGGAATGCCCACTTGGGATGGAGAAGGTTGCATGTTCGATCCCCGCAGCGAGAAAATGTTTGTATGATCTGCAAATGTTTATCTTGGGTCTGGGTGTTTCTATGTATAATATTTATATATTCACAAACAAAAAGCATATAAGTAGAATAAATCAGTTATCTGATTCCCATAGTACAATATTTGCTTAGTTTGGGGCTAGATGATGCTGTGTTAAAGGCTTACCGTAGTTTAGTGGCATCTATGAGAGGTCAATGACATAAAGAGAGTCCCTACAGTCACCTTCCTACGTATAACAGTGCAAACTGTTAGGTAAATAGGTATATACATCAAAGTTATAAGGTACTTGTATATGAGAAGGAAAAACATATTTTTTTTGTCATATTTAGAAAACTATACATCCTAAAAATAATTAGAAATCTGTTTAAGATTACAAAAAAAACAAGGCGGTTTTCAGATTTTTCAGAAATTCTAGGTCAACGGGAAGTACCCTATGAATTCTGATTTTCATGAGTGTACGTACACGTTTTTTGCGCCATAAACGGCCGTATCTTTTTTTGCGTAAACGTTTATGTTTGATTTTTACACAGCTTAAAGGGACCGTAGATCTGAGTTTTAATTTCAACCGAGATAAAGGGTCGTGACAGACGGACAACAAAGTGATCCTATATGGGTTCCGTTTTTTTCTTTTGAGGTGTGGAACCCTAAAAATCAAAAAACCCGACTGCAAGAAAGTCGACTATTGAGATTTTGCAATGCGTAGTAGGTTAGGTTATTAACATTCCATAGAAATTGTATGATAAAAGTTTTTATTATTTTTTTTTTTCAAAAACTTACAATTTGATTTGGCATGTTACTTTGGGATAAGTGTTCCTGATGGGAAATAGCGTCGTTTAGACCAATTTGTTTTTTTTTTGAGAAATGTCATTTTCTGGGCTTACTCTACATTTTTCAAAAATCTAAAAATGCTGATATTTTTTTCTTAATAAACCTATAAGTAGAACAAAACCTTCTAACTACAAAAGAAAAGGTAGCGATGAATGTTGTAAAATTTTGCCACACCCTTTAAGTATAGTCAAACTTTTACACCTACTTTAGATGATTTATACAGCGTCAAGAAGAAAACTTTACCACAAAGCCTGACAGTGTTACCGACACCACCATCAGCGCCATCTAGTTTTGAAATCCGTAACAAATACGGTAAGAACCTTTAACACGGCGTTTCCCGCCGCCCGGTGACAATTCAACAATATTTCCTGGCGATTCAAAAAATACACACGTTCAAGTTTTCACTTCTGTCGGCACTCCCGGAGAGCCCTGTTTTTCTTACTTTCTTGTGTATGTTCTCTTATACTCGTAGGCTAAATAAATAAACAGTAAAAAGCTCAATATACCTATGCCCAATAAACAAACGCATTAATTTGCAAGCAAGTGCTACTTAACGCTTACAACATACAAGTTTACATTTACATGGCAGTTTGAGAGACGCGCGGGCGCAGGTCGGTCGTGTTCACAAACAAAACAATAAAATGGATATCGAAATCGGTTGGGTTCAGGAAGTTGTTTCTGCGAGTGAAATTACAAGTGATCCATTGATTTTCAAGGATTTGACGTACAGGTTACAAGGTAAGGTGAAAGTTGTCTTGTGTAAACATGTGCTTTGATTATTATCGCAAAACTTGGAAACATGCTACTTTCTCTGTCTAATCTTGAATAAAAAAAATACATTAGAAACAGTTGAACGGCATTACATATAGGTAACTCTCTTATTACCAATTTTAAGTTTATGAGAAAACAAAAATTACAACGCTTGCATCGAAATCTGTCCCTTTGCTTTTATACAATTATCGTGTTGCAAAGCTTAAGGTACCTACACTTATTTAATAAAAATGGTTTTGATTTTATTAAGCTCTTCACCAATAAAGACTAAAGACTGATAAATAAACGATATAGGTATGTATAGGGGCCCTCAATTTACCATACAACTAGATTCATAGACGGCTCAAGTGATTCTGTAAAACTTAACTTAATAAAATACATCTACTTGAATGATCTACTTGTGTGTACCTACATAAATATAAAACACTTTAAAAGCAGTCAAAATTTAATCCCACTTAAGTAATCACTGAGTTGTAGGTACCAGAAGCCCGGGTATCACAATACTTACCGGAAAAAAACCGGGGAATCGTTTGTCCCGCCGCGGATCGGACTTCATAGTAGACATAGAATATTTGGCATCACGCCACTAGTTTGTCGGAACTAGAATTTACCTAAATTTTATAGGTACTTAGGTACTTTTTTTTAATGCTGGACATTTCACACAGCGTGATCTAGCCCCAAACTATGCGGCTTGTACACGAGAGACCAATGGGGAAGCAGCAAACAGCATGCTATATCAGGCAACTTGATGTTTGCTGCTTCCCTATTGGTGTACCTACAAGCCGCATAAGCAAAGCTTTGTACTATGGAAACCAGGGTAACTGTACCTATACTTTTTGTTTGTAAATATTTATACCTACCTACATAGAAACATCCAGACCCGAGATATATTTGAGATCATACAAACATTTATCCCGCGGTGATCGATCCTGCAACCTTCTGCGTCTCAAGTGGGCTTTCACCCACTGCGCCACAGAGGTCGTCAACATTATTTTTCTTAACTTTATTATATATTTAAGATGAAACTGGTTTATAAAAATTGTTTTTTTTGGTGATAAATTGCCCTTATCTGTAACTGAATGGCCATGAATTATTGTTATATGTAGTCTCCGACCTACTTGACGAAACTTAAGACTCCAATTTCGCTCTGTAGCGACCTCTATCCGATATCGCCACATAAACTAGCTATACCACCTAGCTAAAAGAGTACTTACTTCAGTACCAGTATCACTAGATGGCGCTGAGATCACATATAAGCAAATTCCCATACAAATGACAAAATTTGTACTGAATCCTGGATCGCGATTACGAAGTTTTCAAGCACAACTAGCCGAGATAGAATTATCCAACTTCACCGTTGGCCGTAAGGCCAGCCAGATAAGTGAGCCAGATGGGCCGATCTGGTGAGGGGACCTCTACCTCTTTGGATTAAATTGGGGGAATTCCAACCACCCCCAAAGCTCCAAAGATAATTATAGTTCAACTGAGATACTTACATACCTAGGTATCTATGCTTCGGAACAATTTACTGAAAAATATTGACCTCTTCCTGCGGGAATCAAGAAATCTTTTGACTCTAAACTTCGTACGAACTACGCGTTCATGCGTTCCATGGCTTGCGAGTCGATGTAAAGCGCAATAGGTACACACTGAGGCCGCCAACTAGACCGCCGACATATTTATGTCGGCAACTTTTTGTCAGCGGTCTAGTTGGCGGCTTCACTTATTACAAGTCGGAAAATTTGGTCGGCAGCATGTCGGCGGCTTGAGATGAGTTGTACGGTTGTGTCATATAATTTATGCCGCCGGGCAACTGAGCGCAGGCGTACCCAAGCCGCCAACATGTCGGCGGGTAACACGCGCGGGCACATGTTGCCGACATGATTCTTTTCATACAGGCCGCCGGGTTGTGTCGCCGGGCTTTGTCGGCGGCCCGGCGGGCTCAGTGTGTATTGCGCTTAAATTTTTTTTTTTTACATTTTTGTGAAGAAAAAGATTCGGATAACGTCTTGAAGCTCCCTTGGGAAGCTTTTAAAGTGCGACCCTAGTAGTATAGCAATTCACTGGGTAGTATACGATTTTGACGACTCGCGCGAGCCTAAAGGCTTTACGTTTACGATACGATTCTGCACAAAACGATTGAGATAAGTAATTGTTTTCTAAACTTCTCACTTCTAAGCTAGTGATCGTCAAACAAAGAAACCACTCAATAGCCAAACAAAAACTCGCAGGTTATTCGCTAAAATTGTTTTGAGCATTGTGTAAAATCTAGACCAAATATCTAAACTCAAGAAATTAATAATGTAATATCTAAAGGCCGGTCTTCACATACCGAGTAGGTAGATGGTCGAGACAGCAGAACGATACTAAGCCGAGAGTGTTACATTGTGCGTTCGTTAAGCGCTCAACTTGAGCACTAGTACCTACCTAATGCGTCGTATCGAACACTCGCCCTCAATAATAAATGCCTCACCGGTTAACTCGGTATGCGAGTACCTACTCATACCTGTGAGGCGCAATTACCTACAGGTACTGGTAATTGCGCCTCATAGGTAGGTCTACCTAAACAACAGAATGGATTTGGCTTGGGCTTAGAGACAGATGATATACCTAGGTTGGTATATCACCTCATAGGCTACTTTTTATCCTGGAAAATGTAAGTTGTTCCGAGAGATCGCGGGGTAGAAGAGCTATTTGCCACCTCCTGATCTCGCTATCACAGGAGAAAACCAAATGTTATCAGTTATAAATCTGATACCATGATCACGGGACAACGACCCAAGACGCGATGCGTTTTCGACTTACCTACGCCTTTATGTCTGTTTTTGCCACATCCTTTGTTTTAGATATGCATTGATTGTTTTACAATCAGTAAATCAACAATACGCCATTACATAGGAAACAAATAAAACAGCCAAAGACGTGCTCAGAATTATTTATTACTTGTACCACAAGTTTGCTGTGAACAAAATGAGTTACGTATTTTATTGTATTCCACACACTACCTATTTTTATTGACAAAAACCGCCAAACTTTGCAAACAACAAAAAACCTCGACCTGTAGTTCAAGCTAGAGACAATTAGATAATGTTCTGAGTTCCACTTTATGATAATCTTTTGATTATGTAAGTATGTTATTTATAAATAAATCAAAGGATGCTTTTGCTACTACCTATTTTAAATTAAAAAAAACAACCTTATATCAATAGTACCTAATTAAACAAATCTTTTTTGAAGTGAAAACTTTCGTTCTTGGATTTGCCTCGAAAAGGTCACGTGCGAGCCACGCGACTGCTCACCGACACCTACCAGTAGCGCCATCTAGTTCAGGACTCGGTAAACTTTTACGGCAATATTTTTACATTTTTAAAAGGTCATGTGATAACTAAAGGGGTGAGGTCATTATCTTTTCGGAGCGGCGGCGTTCGATCATCTAAGTTATCTTTCGATATTTTTCGATTTCCTGACCATTCCAAAAATACACGAGGTATCTAATTGTTCAAGTTTTCATTTCTATCGGCACTTCCTGACGTGCCAACGTTTTTTTTTTTTTTTGCCAGCGATTTCAGAAACGCGCCGTAGACAATCTCTCATAAACTTCTGCATCCATATACCTACTTCATTTAATCGCAGTGTGCTCGAAAATAAGAATGGGACAGTGTGGCCAAAAGTGCTTACGCGAAAGCAGAAATTATGCAATAACGACCTAGTTTAAAATGTTGTTATTTTTATACAATATTTATGGAACGTTTTAAGAAACTTTTAAGAGTTGTGACCTTATGAAGAAAGGGTCGTTTTTACTCAAATGTTATAAGGATCCTCTATAGAAAAATACCAAAAGCATGCTTCATCTTAGACCTCACAGAGTGCAGCAGAGTAGGTCAAATGCTGACCTATTTAATAAAAAAAATCTTTACTAAGGTTTATTAAGAAATCAAAGAATGAATACGGTAGAGCCTGATACAGCAATAAAATATAATTGCGGCATTATAACAAATATCAGCAATTATACAAATATTGCAGACTGCACTGATTGAATAAATAAAATATTGATCATAGATGGAGGGCAATAGATCAGCTATTATGGTCGAAATAAACTAATAAAAATCATCTTTTTAATCTCTGAACTTTGTAATTGTTTGTTTGTTGTTGTGTTATGATAAGTAAAAATATTAGGTAACTACTTAGATTTATTGTGGTGGATAAGAATAACATTCTTCTTCTTCTTCTTCTTCTTTTATTAAATGGCAACTACACAATATCAGAATTATTCTGCTTAATTCAAGTTTTAATGTAAGTACCAGAGAAATGGGATACTACTTACAGTATACAACATCATTGGTAAGTACTTAGTATAATACTTCATATTAGGTCAGTCCGGTCAGTCAGTCAGTCAGTCCTGTCAATTTGGTTTAGAAGAAAATATGGCGGCTTGTCACTTCAAAACTCCACCGAAAATCTTTTGTCAAATGAGAAATCTTCTTGATACTCCCCCATTCTATATGTATCTTAAGGTATTTATTATAAATATGTTTATTTAATAATTACACTCGAACTGCCGCGATACAGGCCTTAGCCTAGTGTGGGGTTCGATGTAAATTATTTATAATAATTGTAATTTTATGTATTAAGTTTTATGAATAAAAATTGAATTGAATTCCATTTGCCAAATTTCCTGTTACGTATCCAAGGTTTCATTAGTAAAATGATACCAAAATTACTTATTAAAACCAGCAGAGCCAAAGAGCGCCTTCAAAAATGGCGAAAGAAGTCCCCAAGAATATAACATTCATAGACGTAGCTATAATGAATGTCATCTGAAATGTCGATATCAATAAGTTATACTTGCGCAATTAATTATTTCATTAGAACATTAGGTACTTACTTACCTACTCGTTTTTTTTAATGTTATTCATTCATCTGTTGGGACCTCAAAAACGAGGCAGTTCCGGTTCGCAAACATTAAAAATAACAATGATAGAAGTTGTAGATATAGTAGTAGTAGGTACTCGTAGCTGCTCGTGGTTTAGCTTACTTTTTACACATTTATGCCTATCCCATTTAGTGGGATAAGGGCAGGTAGATGATGATGATGGCTGTTCTATGGTTTTATCAAAATATGTGAACAAAAAAATCACCGGTAATTCCGCGGTGCTCAGCTAGTGACAAACATGACAGGCTAATTAATGCGAACTATGATATGATAACTTACTATCATTATCTCATCCTGTTGGCTATCATCGAGGAAGTCCCAATTATTGTGAGATAGACAAATTGTTCCCGTCGTGATTATTAATTCTGCAAACAGCAAGGTCCAATTTTGTATGAAAGGGACGAGAACATGACGAGAACACGGAAGAGACATGTCCGCGCCCCGTCCTCGTCTTTCGTCTTTTCTGTGTGTCTTGCATCTATCTTCATCTATCGAAGCCTTGCTCCAACTCAATGGATCCATGGATCACCTAAAAGAATGATAGGCCCCAAACCGTGTTTGTTGCCCTGATTCTTCACGGTATTGGTCGTGAAAGAACAGGAGTAAAATAAGACAGATTTTTGACTTTGACTTAATTGCTTTAATTTTAATAAGTATGTCGTGAACCCGCTGGGAAAAGCCATTTTAAAGTTATTTTGAAACAAAACGCGCTGGTCGACCTTGACACATCCTACTAATTTTATAAAATGGTAGAAGCAAAACTTATTTGTAAGTAGGTACATAACTGTCCAACAATAAATTTGTTTATGAGGCGAGTACCGTGTGTGTGAGATTCCCGAACATTCATAGGAAAGCTCTAGGCGAACAAACTTGGGACCAAATTAGTGACATTTTGGAGAAGAGCCTGTTTATCTCCTTGGTTTATAGTTCACTAAAAACTCCGTCGCTAGAGTAGGCCAACTCATACGAACATACTTTTAATAAAATGTTATTTCAGGCAGCCGTTGTGGTACCCGTACTCCCTCCCAGACCATCTTGAATGGGACCCTAGGAGCCATCAGGCCTGGCCGCCTCACCTTCATCCTGGGACCCTCAGGGGCGGGGAAGAGCACGCTACTCAAAATATTAGCGGGACGGAAGTAAGGAAAAATATTTAGGATATTTAGGAAATATTAATTATTTTAATTCAAGATATGTTCCCACACGTTACACAACTGTAGTCGTTTTCACATAGGACTTCGTGACAAGGCTCATTTATGTTAATTTATTTAAATTAATGAAATTATATTAGACAAAAACTGTTTTGAATTTTGTATTAGCAGGTAATCTCCAATCAAACTAACAAAATTCTTTCACCAATATTTAGAATAGATATTTAGGATAAAAATAGGTAATAAATTACGTGAAAAAAGACGTTAAATAAAAATGTACACTTTTTTAAAAACAGCCGTGTAGCTCTTCGAGCGCGTTGAAATCTTTTCCACTCAAAACTATACTTTCAACGTTCGATGTGATGGTTGGTTTTGTGTGCGGCATTTTTTTTCTTGTTTGCTCTCTTCAGAATAGGTAATCTTATGGTAGAGAAGAGCTGCTTGAGTAAGTTTACCTAATAGGGGCACTGAGTTTATAGGTAAGTAGGTTGTAACTCAATAAAGGGGTAAGAGAATAATCTTGTGACAAAATGCAGAAATTGGGGGTTTTTACTTGTGGTACATACCTATAGTGCCTGCTAGTGTATAAATTGTTTCTAGAAAAACCGGTGTGTCAGGCTCATTGTACGGCGCGGGACGGAACGCGGTGCTGGTGCCTCAGAACACGACGCTGATCGACACGCTGACCGCAATGGAGACGCTCCAGTTCGCAGCTGCCCTCAAGCTGCCAAGGGCTAGCAGACGGGACCAGAGCAACAGCGTACGTAGCACTAAAGACCAACAACTCAGGCGTCGCTGGCAAGCCTCTGTGAACCTAGCGAGCAAGTGAGAGAAGAATAACCGCCGTCACCGGAGTGCAAAGAACATGAATAGTATTTCACTGAGAAATGAAAAGTCTTATCATTAGATTCCGACGGGATTCAAACCCGCGACAGACGATTCTCCTAAAGCCGGAGTGCCTTCAACCGCTCGGCCATGGAACCCGCACAGACGTCACATTCGAAATTTTTGATAAGCTCATATTTATAGGTTAAGCACCGGTTAGCAAAAAATTCGAATCAGACGTCAGTGTGTTCCGTGGCCGAGCGGTTGAAGGCACTCCGGCTTTAGGAGGATCGTCTGTCGCGGGTTCGAATCCCGTCGGAATCCGAAATGGTAAGACTTTTCATTTCTCAATGAACTACCTAAGTGTGGATTAACACTTTAAAAATTAAAAAAAAACATGAAACGTGTTCAGAGTTTGAGAGCAAGCAAGGTGTGACGAGCTTGTAAACGCGACTTTACTATCACACTCGACGGAAGGCTGTATTGCGTGGGACATTGCTTGAGATGGAATGGGCTAGCCCAACCTTAATAATCCTCATAACTTAATCGACCTTGTCCAAGGAGCGCAGCTAATACCTAACTAATAAATCATCATCATCATCTCAGCCATCTAGCGTCCACTGATGAACATAGGCCTCCCCCATCGATTTCCACAGCGATCGGTCTTGTGCAGCCTGCACCCAACGGCTCCCAGCAACCTTTACCAGATCGTCTTTCCATCTAGTAGGGGGCCGTCCTCTGCTGCGAACTAATTGACCGAGCGAGCGAAGCGTCTCAGTTTCGAGATTGGCCAAAAATGCTTTTGTCCTTCTGTCCGTCCGTCCGTCTGTCAGTAATCGCCTACAGGTCGCATTTTTCAACCGATTTTAACGAAAATTGGCACACAGGTTCCTTGAGTTATTAAAAAACTATAGTCGATTGCGATTTTTGATTGGAGTGAAAATAGGGGGGAAAAGGGGGGAAATTTGCTGTAGCGTTAATTATCGACAGATTTGAATTAAATTCATAAGGCATATTAAGGACTTAATTCTACACAAGTTGTAATGAAAACAAAATCCAAAAGGGGGAGGTGAAAGGGGGAAAGTGGCTGGATGTTTGTTTAAGCGTTATAAAGGACGTTTTTTCGTAAAATGTATACCTACCTATACCAATCAGACTACGCAATCCTCTCCGCCCTCACGAGACGAATCCGTTGACACCAGATTCGACCCCCTAGGACCAAAGGGACGCGAATAATCATCCCCCTCTTTTCCTAAAAAGTTAACATAGGTAAGCTTCTACGATAATACAAAGCACCTAAATTTCAATTTTGTTCGCGAGGTCTATGTTCTCACAGAACCACTAGTAAATAATAGGGTAATATTAATAAATAAGGGACACTTCGATGGATCTTCTCTCAAACATTTTATTTTGACAAATAAGCCTTTAGGTATTTGAGAATGTCTCGATGAGCATGTCGTGATCCTGTCCTTACGATCCACAGATAAAGAACGTGACGAAACAGCTTGGCATCCACGAAGTGCTGCAGACGAAAGCAGGCCGCCTATCCGGGGGGGAGAGGAAACGGCTGACCATCGCCTGCGAGCTGTTGACCGACCCCTCGGTCATGCTGCTGGATGAGCCAACTAGGTATGTTCTAAGAATAAGAATGTCTTCCTAGAACACGTGATTCATTCTAGTGTCACTAGTTCAACCAGGGTTAAAGATAGGGTGCGCCTCCGCCCCCTTTTGTGTTGTTTTCTTTCACTGAAAGTATAGTGGGCATAGGTACATTTTGGGTAGGTAATTATACTTACTCATGGCTTCAAGGATGAGGTTTGCATGTGTGAACTTTGTGAAAGATGATAATAAATGTTGTAATAACAGCTGACAGAGCAGAATGGATGAGGAAACCCTGATGGGCCGACCCCACATAAAAATATGATAGGCATGATTGCCTTTCGTGTGGTTTCAATTGATTCTGTTCTCAGCGGTTTAGATGCAGTTTCCTCGATGTCAGTCGCCCGAGCCTTGCTCACGATCGCCCGCAGTGGCCGCACGGTCGCCTGCGTGGTCCACCAGCCTTCCTCCAAGCTGTTCACGATGGCTGATGACGTCATCGTACTGGCAGAAGGACGGACGCTTTGCGCTGGCTCGGTACTGGATATACCGGAAACTCTGGGCAAAGCTGGCTTTTCGTGTCCCCAGTATTATAATGTGGCTGATTTCTGTGAGTGTGATTTTTTAAGTGCCAAATGCATTCGTCTGTATTGTTCTTCGATAGCTGAGAGCTAACCAATTCTGCCATATTTTAAAACATAGTCCTGATTCAGATTATGTTATTAAAACTAGAGATTGCAATAATGCTGTTTGTATTGTGGATTCAAATATAAGTTTAGCAAGCTTTGATCCAGTGCTGAACAGCTTTTTGTAATCACATTTTCTCTCAAGTCTCAAGTTAGAAACATACCTACCTCTGTGGCGCAGTGGGTGAAAGTCCGCTTGGTACGCAGAAGGTTGCGGGTTCGATCCCCGCGGCGGGATAAATGTTTGTATGATCTGAAAATATTTATCTCGGGTCTGGGTGTTTCTATGTATAATATGTATGTATTTACAAACAAAAAGTATATAAGTAGTATATCAGTTATCTGGTTCCCATAGTACAAGCTTTGCTTAGTTTGGGGCTAGATGATGCTGTGTGAAATGTCCAGCATTATTTATTTATTTATATTATCCGCGTTAGCCGCGTCCGATAGTATGTTTCTAGCTTTATGGCCCCATATCAAAGTATCGAGACCCCATTTTAAAATGATTATAAGTAATTGTTATTTCAAAGTGCATTATAATTGTCGTATTGAAAAGCCATGATCCAGCAATTATTATTGCTGTAGAAAAAAGTGCCAAGTAGTTCCAATGTTATATTAATTGCAATTGGTGCTTTTTTGCATTGAATCATTGGGTGTCAAAGGGTTTATAATTAGTGCCTTGTTATCTCAGTAAATGGTCTATTTTATTACAATACAACTGCTTTAATTGCCCTAGACATGAATTCAATAATAAGCAAACAATAATATCTAGGTTACTGGGGTTTATTGCTTCTATCTACTAATAAAAAAATTGTTTTAAGTATAAATGTTGCAGATGTTTTAGGATTTTTTTACCTAGGTCCATGATCAATTGATACCTATCGAGTAACTTTTTTATGGGTTTCAAACATTTTTTACAAAAGCATTCGAGAGTTTGTAATCTCGTTGCTATTACTTCAATAAATTAATTCCTAGAAAAATGTCGATAGTTTAGGTAATTCCGATTTATTTTAGTATTCACAAACTCTGTTACAGTGAGGAAACTCGCAGCTTAATCCCCAAAACGTAGGTACCTTTTGACGATGTCTTTCCTGTGGACAAGGCCGATTAAGCTGAGAGGATGGTTTAGGTGCTGGGCAAGCCTATTCCATCTCAAACAATGTCCCAGGCACTTCAGCGTCCCCTTAGGTGTAGACATAGATTGCCTCCTGACACCTACTTTTATTACAGTGTTAGAGATAGCAAGTAACGAGCACCCCGGAAACAAGGAAGTGCTGGAGAGCGAAGCGAGCAGCTACGCGCACGAGATGAGCAAGATAGCGCGGAATGATGCTCACAATAAGAATGAAAAAGGTTTGTTAGTAGATACATTGCAGTTACTATAGAATCAAAAACAAAATTGTATGAAGAACTAGCCTGTTGTTACCGGTAAGTAAGTTCGTATAAGTTGGCCAACTCTGGTGACGGAGTTTTTCTGCCGTCCTAAGGCCTCCGCCATGGTGACCACACTAGGTTTTAATGGGGCAAAAGAATCCTTTCTACAAGCGCGGTAAAACTCTAATAATTCTAATAATTTACAAAGAGGTCACCACCTGCTCCAAATGACCCCAAGCATACCTACCTATTGCAATGTTATTTACGAGAATTATTCCCATTGTTTCATTTATAAGTCTGTAGGTCATTTTAATAAGTGCAAATAATAATTATAATAGTTATCAGTCTAGTTCACCTTTTTATGTGCCAACCAACGTAAGGCACACGTAAATTGGAATAGAGGCAGAATGCTGCTAATCACATGTTCCAGTGCTCTACATTAAGACTTATCCCGGCTATATTTTAAAGCTAGATCGATGATCGATGATCGAAAGCTAGATCGATGCCATTGGTCACCAGAGTCGGCTAAATAACATATCATGCTCTCAAATGTGCCTTTCACGTCGGTATCTATCCATTCAGCCGGTAACACAATGTTGGGTAAAGGCCTATCTCGCCACTCCTGATCCACTCCTACAATATCGTATGACCATCGCACTGGTGGTCTGTCTCGAGGCTAAATATCTCTTGGCCTCCAGTCGGTAACCGCCTTGGTCCAGTTTTCGTCCCGTCTGATCATGGACTCCGCCCATTTCTTTCCTCAGTATGATACTGACAAAATGGAACTTCCCCATATACGGACTTTTACTTCCAGGACTATCAGCAGAAGCAGAGGCGTTGTTGTCTCCATACAAGGCGCCTCGGGTCGGCTACCTGGCCAGCTACTGGCAGCAGTTCTGCGCGCTGCTGTGGCGTTGCTGTATAGGCGCCTTGCGAGATGTGCATCTTACTCAAGTAAACCCTTATTTGGGAACTGACTTAATTACCTTATACATACTGGGGTAAAATTGGTTATATTTTAAATTTTATAACGGGACTTAATCGCGTAGGTATAACATTTGTTTATTTACCTCGACGTTTCAGTAGCGTTACAGCTACCGTGGTCACGAGAAGACCACGTAGCCGTCAGGAGAGACGTGTCTTCTCGTGACCACGGTTTACACGAACATTTGTTTATTTACAAACAAATGTTATACCTACGCGATTAAGTCCCGTTATAAAATTTAAAATGTCTTCAAGTCGCGAAAGTTTAAAATGTGTAAATTTGGTTATAGTATGGAGAAGTGCCAGGTCAAAAATATCCTAAACCTTGTAGATACATACCTATAGACTGGCGAAAGAAAGTTCATTCATGGGAGAATGAAATATGAGTTCATGGAATTCTCATTTGATTCGTCCATAAACTTTCATTTCGTCGGTTAGATAAAGCAAAACATGTGTAAATACTCGTAGTCTCTGTCTACACCTACCTTCTACAAAATGTGGGCATAGGTATGCCAAATATTATATTTGGACGCATCTCTTAGATATTTTAGAAGCGTCTGGAGTCGTATCGTGCCTTGGGGATACCGTCGCAGTGAGGCAGAGGAAAGTGTAGGCAAATATAAATAATTTTCGTTCGTCATTTTCAGATCCGCCTTGTTTCACATCTTGCCGTGGCGTTACTCCTGGGGGCGTTGTACAACGGCGCCGGCACAGAAGCCAATCGCATCATGTCCAACACTGGCTGCATCTTCTTCTTCTTGCTGTTCCTCTTCTTCTCCAATGCCATGCCAACCATTCACACGTGTAAGTACCTACCTATGCCTATAAAGCTCGTACGCATATAGATGCTCCCAAATCAGTGCTTCAAATAGTTCAATTAATTGAACGAATTTATTTTCTTTAGAGACCTCATGTTTTTCGAGTTCGGTAGAGGCGGATATGGGCTTCCAAGTTCCAACCTTTCACGTATGAGATGCTATTCTATAATTTGTAATTTTTATAGTGCTAATCCACACTTGGTATTTCATTAAGAAATGAAAAGTCTTATCAATATTTTGGATTCCGATGGGATTCGAACCCGCATCGATCAGACGATTCTCCTAAAGCCGGAGTGTCTTACCGCTCGGCCACAGAATCCTACTTGCCGGTGTCCCGTCGGAATCCAAAATTTTGATAAGACTTTTCATTTCTTAATGAGATGCTATTCTACCAAATGTGACTTGGGATTCTTGCCGATACAGTCATGAATTCATGATCCTTCCTGATAAGTTTCCTTTTCATTGACATATGTCAATGAAAGAATGAATATATATTCATTCATGTTAACGAGCTATTCTTATCCTGGTTTTGCTCACCCATTGATGTCTTGACTTGTTTCTTTTATTAATAAGTGTTCATGTTCATTTGTTTTTCAGTTCCAGTTGAAGCGACAGTAGTTCTTCAAGAGCATCTCAACAAATGGTATTCATTGATAGCATACTGCGCATCCAAAATCATCGTTGATCTGCCAGTACAAGTAAGTTCTCAAGTTTTATCCAACTGGTAAAGAAAGAAACATGACCAAGAAACAGAAAATCCTGGTGTGGTATCATAGATAGGTCTTATAAACTGTGACTGTTGGGTGTATTTTGAAATGTTTTGCTACCCAGCGAACGGTCGAGGAAGGACTCTTTGATAGTGTGGGGTGGAAGAGCAATGAGTGGGTGCTGGAACGTGTCAAAGGAGAGGGGTAGACCTTATATTATAACCTTCATACTTTCCCATTGTTAGATAGATAGATAGATAATTCTTTATTGTATACACAAACACACAGCGAAGAAGATATATAAGAAAAAGATACACTTGACATTAGGTAGACAACTGGCAAAACAAACATCAAACAAACATCATGTTGGGCAAACATCTCCCCCTATATCCACCAATCACTACGGCTCCAGTGCTCATAGGTTAATTATTTTTTTCCAGTTGCTATGCGCGACCGTGTTCCTGTTCCCCGCGTGGTACCTGACCTCTCAGCCTCTGGAGGCCTACCGGATGGGCATGGCGTGGATCATCTGCGTACTGCTCACTATCCTCGCACAGACCTTTGGCTTAGTCGTCGGCGCTGCGTTCGATATAAAGGTAAAGATTTTCATAAAAAAACCTTTAATTACATACTAATGCCCACGATCAAGTTTACCGTCCAGTCTACCGCGGACTGGATGCGGCGTCCAGTAAACTTGACGGTGTATTGGTATGGGTGTGCATGACAAGCGAAAACGAACTTCGTTCTTCCGACTTGATCAAGTTTGCAGCGCTGCAAACTGGACGGTAGACTGGATCGTGGGTGGCCGGCATTAGAACGGATTTAACCGTTAGACTCTGAATACCGACATAAGTCTTTATTTCCAAGTCTTCGAATCGAGTCATTAGATTCGAGGTTCCTTTTGTAAACGTGCTCCATTTTGGACCACACTGTGGCCTTAGGTAAGGACTTCAGAGCAGAGAGGCAGAGGGCAGAGAGAGTACCTATGGTCAAACGCTAACAAATCTGATTCTGGCTTCAAATCGAGACATTATTTTTGTGCTCCATCTTAAACCACACAGAATGTAGGCAAACACAAAACCTCTTAGTTATAAAACAGGTGTTGCATATTCCAAGTTCAAGTGAAAGAGCATTAATTCAGTGGAACCGCAACCCAGCAGTCCTACTGAATAAACACTTATTAGAGAAAGAGGGACCAAAACTAAACAACCTATCTCCTTTCAGCTCGGCCTCTTCGTGATCCCATCAGCAAACATTCCAATGCTAATGTTCTCCGAGTTCTTCATCCCCTACCACGAGATGCCGGTATACCTCCAGCCCTTCGCATCAATCTCCTACTTCAGATACGCGTTCGACGCACTTTTACAAGTCGTATATGGCTTCGACAGGCCACGTCTAAGATGTACCGTTACTTACTGCATGTTCTCAAAACCAGCTCAGTATCTTCATCATTTAGGACTGCCATTGCAGTATGTGACTGATGTTATAGTTTTAGGGGTTTGGATAGTGTTTTTGCAGGTTATGCTGATATTTGTACTGTATTATAGAGTGTATAAGGCATGCAGATAGAATTTAAGTTTTACAAACAACGCATCGATAAATCATTGATCAGCATTTTTGCCTATAACCTACCTATACCTACAGGTAGAGGTATAAGCCTCAAAAACGACACGAAGTCTACGGCGATGGGTTTGCAACCAGTCGCGTATGGAAATATCTCCTAAAAAATGAGCATGTTCCAAAACGTATTTAGACTCCTCTGACTACCCCCTTCTTCGTGTCTTGGGGCTATGATCCTGTTTTTAAACTCTTTTAAAGATATCAACTAATTTTATAACGCGCACTACTGGTTTTAAATTCAAATTCAAATGGACCGCGTCGCGCCAGTATAAAAGTAGATACTTTTCCGCGACGCATTTAAATCCCTTGTCGACCAGCGCCATCTGACGCCGCAACCGCGCAACTCACTAGCGTTCTGCGCGCGGCTAGGCGGGAAGACAGTGATCAAATGGCGTGCGTTTTTACCGGACATAGACTCTAACCCTTGTGATTTTATCTATCTTTTTATACACTTTATTCTATTGTTTTTACTGTTTCTGTGTTTTACAACTAATATACACTGTGCGTTGAACTCATTGGAAAGAACCCCTGTTTGAGCTAGCTAGCCGGGCTGGCGCTAAACTGGCTACCCAAGCGAGGGCCTTTGAACAAAGTGCAGTGTAAAGTGTATACCGTACCGGGACAGTATTATAAAGTGCTAAAGACTATCACAATGCCGCGTACTCGTCGACAATCGCGCCGGCAGTCCGATTTTGAAGATGCGATTGAGACGGACTTTGCCGCGCCGACGCCCGCGCCGCCGACCCCACCGACGCTGACTGATATGGCGACCCTAATGGCAGCGCAGACAGCAGCATTCGAGCGCCTACTAGACCGTGTACTCACTCACGAGTCTCGTCGTGAGTCCCCATCACCGACGCCAGCGGCGGCGCCTTCGCCCGCCAGCTCGGCGTACGCGCCCGCTCACCATCTGGGAACCTTCGCGCTGTGCACCGCGCGGTTCAGCGGAGCGCCCGGTGGCGACTCACTCGACGGCTTCATCGATGCTGTGGAAGCCTACAAAGACTGCGCATGCGTGGGAGATGATAACGCCTTGCGCGGCTTATCCATGCTAGTGACAGGAGATGCAGCCGTGTGGTGGCAAGGCATAAAGTCTACCATCACCTCCTGGAGCGAAGCTGTGACCTCTCTACGTAGCGCCTTTGGGGACAGCCGTCCGCCTCACAGAATATACATGGAACTGTTCAGCATGTCTCAAGGTCTGACTGAGAAGACCGAGCTGTTCGTTGCCAAGGCGCGAGCGCTACTCGCCCGCCTTCCCCCCGGCGACGTCACCGTGAAGGTCCAGCTCGACATGCTCTACGGCCTTTTACACCGTCGAGTTCGAGAGCGCCTTCGTCGAGACGAAATAAAATCGTTTGACGCGTTACTACGCAAGGCGAGACACATCGAAGATGCAACCGACGAGGCCGTCAACGCGTTCCCGTGCCCAACGCATCCACCGTCTTCTACTGCGGGGGGAGCCCCCGCCGCCAACGCAGCCCTGCCGCAACCGCATCGGTTCGCGCCGCCGACGACGCCGCGTCTCTCACGCGGACTCCCTACGTCGAGCGCCGCCGGCAGAGAGCCGCAGAGGCCGCATAGTAACAGCGACATCGCCGCGCCCGCGCATGGCATCGCCCGCGCCGCCGCGCCCTACGCCGGCGCCGGGACTCCCGCGCCGCTCTCATCGCGTGACGCTACCGCGTCGCGACCCGCGGCCGACGGCTATAGGCGTCGATATTGTGTTTATTGTAAACGTTATGGACACGTACGTGACGAGTGCCTTAGACTAAAAGGAAAGACGGACAGTGCCGACTTACAACCCGTAGCCGTACCAGCCGTACTTACTTGCTACGGTTGTAACACGATAGGTGTAACGCGGTCTCAGTGCTCAAAATGTAACGCCGACTACTACGCTATCGACGCGACACGGTCCATTCTCGCTCATGATTCTTTTACCGGTGAGGTAAAACCTCAGGTAAGTCCGACTAAGTTTAAACACTCAGTACAAACGCCTATTGCTTCCCTTCCAAGCGTAAAGTCATTGCATTCTCATAAAAACAAACAAACTCGTCCTTCTTTTTGTTCCGGTTCAATTTATAGCCGAGTGGGATCGGGTGCATGCAATGATACTTACGACTCACCTAGGTCGCATTGTAATGATCATGCGAATCATATTTCACCCCCTTGGTCAAAACGAGCTGCAACTTTGTTGCCTACAGATATGAGTAGTTTGACCATGAGTTCGAAAAGTAGGGTGACCACGAAAAATTTAAGACATTTTTCCTCAAGCAACTCAGTTGACAAAAATTTTTCCCTGAGTGACTCTGTTGAGCACCAGGCTAGGTTAAGACCTAGTTTAAATGTCCAAATATTAGGTATTAGAGGTAGAGGAATTTTAGATTCCGGTGCTAAGAGTTGTATAGCTGGTGCTTCGCTCTTCAAACTGCTGCAAGAACGCAACCACCCTTGTGTGGATGCTACCCGTCAGGTGAGGCTTGCAGACGGTTCTTTGAGCACCCGGAAAGTTTTGCTCACTACCTTAGATGTCCGAATTAACCCTGAAAGGTCAGTGACCCTTGAGTTTACCATCTTCCCTGAAGCTCAAAATAATGAGACATTACTCGGGATAGATTTTCTGGTGGCAGCGGGTATTGTGCTAGATTTTGGCTCATCAAGCTGGCACCTTTCAGGTCAACACATCACATACCCAATCGAGTATGAAAATTCAACTCGGCAAATCATGACCTCTTCCACAGCTGATTTGCTTCATAGTTAAAATATTCTTTCCGGAGGCCACGTTACAATGTAAGGGGAGCCTACTGCCATCGTATCATTGCATGGACTTGATTCCACTTAGGTCTCCTCCAAATTTGTCTAGATCCCCTGTCAAGTCCCCGTATTGTTATTTAAGTCCCAAGTTGGGCTCGGGACGTGCTTCCAACTTGGAAGGGGAGTATATAACGCGCACTACTGGTTTTAAATTCAAATTCAAATGGACCGCGTCGCGCCAGTATAAAAGTAGATACTTTTCCGCGACGCATTTAAATCCCTTGTCGACCAGCGCCATCTGACGCCGCAACCGCGCAACTCACTAGCGTTCTGCGCGCGGCTAGGCGGGAAGACAGTGATCAAATGGCGTGCGTTTTTACCGGACATAGACTCTAACCCTTGTGATTTTATCTATCTTTTTATACACTTTATTCTATTGTTTTTACTGTTTCTGTGTTTTACAACTAATATACACTGTGCGTTGAACTCATTGGAAAGAACCCCTGTTTGAGCTAGCTAGCCGGGCTGGCGCTAAAATTTACATTTTTCTTTGGGACATGAAGTACTTACCTACTCTGCCATCAGCTCTAGTTTCATTCGTACAAAAAAATTAAAATAACAAACATTACAGTTCGCCCAACGGATCTAGGCATTCGTGAAGTTAGCCGTTTGTCGGCGCAGTGAACGCTTTTTCAACAAAATTGTGTTCTGCGGTGTCTGCGATAAGTACTTCATGTCCTAAAGAAAAATCTAAATAAGAAAGAAGAACTGTACCTAGTTGAACTTTACCTAGTGGTAGTAGTTTCTTCGTCGATTACTCCAAAGCTTTCGATAGCATCAATCACTCTGCCATTTTCGAAGCGCTTCTCAACCAGAATATACCGAACACCTACATCAACCTTCTTAAACAGATTTACGCCAATAGCACAGCTGCAATTAAAATAGATACCGTTGGACCTTCCTTTCATATACAAAAAGGTGTCAAACAAGGAGATCCTTTATCTCCAAAACTTTTCACGTCTACCCTCCAAGAAGTGTTCAAGAAGCTCTCATTAAGCTGGAGAGAGAAGGGCATTTTGGTCGGCGAAAGGAGGTTAACAAACCTTCGTTTTGCCGATGACATTGTACTTTTTTCTTCTTCAGCTTCAGAACTTGAAACGATGCTGAACGACTTGAATACGGCAAGCCTCGAAGTTGGACTTAGTATGAACAGATCAAAGACCAAGCTGATGACAAACAGCACACAGCACAAGCTACGGTTAGAGGGTGGGGAGGTAGAATACGTCGATGACTACTTGTACCTCGGTCAACTAGTATCCTTCCAAAGCAGGCAAGATCTCGAAATTGCAAGACGCGTAGAGAATGCTTGGAAGGCATACTGGGCCATGAAACAGTTAATGAAAGGTACGCTTCCACTTTCACTAAAAAGGAAGCTCATGGACGTATGTATTCTCCCCGTCCTAACCTATGGCGCACAAACCTGGTCTCTGACTGATCAACAAAAGTCCAAACTCGGGGTTTGCCAGCGGGCGATGGAGCGCAGTATTTTAGGAGTCAAACTATACTCGTAATAGTATACTGCGCTCCAAAACGCAAATCGCAGATGTCGGACAGCAAGCGGGTAGACTGAAATGGGATTGGGCAGGTCACGTCAGCCGCATGTCGGATGCGTTGTGGGCGAAAACCACCACAGAGTGGACGCCTCTGAACGGGAAACGACCTCGCGGCAGACCACGCCGTAGATGGAGGGACGAATTGGATGCCCACTTAAAGGACTGGTCCACGATAGCCCAAAATAGAGATGAATGGAGAGAGGGAAGGGAGGCCTTTGCCCTGCAGTGGGACACTACAGGCTCCTAATAATAACTAATAATAATAATAATAGTAGTTTTTTCTACATTTTTTTTTAGTTTGTAAAGTCACATACATTAATGCAGTCCAGCGATCGAATCTAGCTAGATTCAAAGTAGACCGCCAATCCAGTTACAAGACTGGAATGCTCAGTTGTAAACCGGACTTTTAAAAATGACTTTTATAATCATCTGGTAATGGTAGGTTCTTTTGGTTATGTTAGTACCTACAAAGTATCTAAAGACTCTTAAAACTATGATGTCCATTTCACATGGCATGCTATATTGAGATCTGAGATCTAAATTAGAATTAAGTATTTTAAATTTTGTTACCTGTGCGATACATTCCAATTTAGGGCTAAATCTTAGAAGCTAGATAATTTTAATATAAAATAGGGACTGTAATGGTACTGCGATAAATTAATGATAATGATTACTATCACAATCTTCCAAAGTATGCGTAAATGTTATTTAAAATTTGTTCATGATATTGTACCGATCTGTGATAAAGCCATAATTGTAAGATGACATTGAAACAAGCCATTAGTTTTATACAATTTGTATATATTTTGTGTACTTTTTTACGTCAAATTTATTAGCATTAGTTTAGTGTAATCTTTAAAAGTATTGTATAATATTGGTTTGAATACAAGGACTTAAAAGTCAAATAACAATTATTTTCTGTTACATTGTTTTAAATCAAATAAATAAAATTACAAAATTAAGTGTAGTTTTCATCATTCAAAAACTATATACAGACAATTTCTATGAAAGCGACATCGAATAAAATTGTTCTAGAGATACTAACAGTAAACTTAGTTGTAGACATAAATACTTTGTATAGGCTAGAGACTAGACACACACGACTTAACAAATGTTGACTATTCATGACAAACGACTATTGGTAAAGCTATATGATAACACCGAACCATTTACACACAGATAGCAAACACTAAACATTTGCAAATTTACATGTACGTGAAATTCAACTTTCATTTTAAATAACGTTAATTTTCGAAATAAATAAATACACTGGATTGAAATACATTCGCACAAAAAATTTATACTTTTTATAAATCAATACAATAAGAATATTGTGAAATATTGTCAATTGTTACAAAAAAGTATATACCACTCCGATAGTAGAACGAAATTGGCTATTTTAAATAGGTAGGTACATAACTTTCAAGAAATATTGTCATTTCTTATAAAAACGTATTATTTATAATAATTCGATAGCAGGACGAAATTGGCTGGGTTATATTATAATATAAGTAAGTATTCAACTTTTAATGAATTTAATTTACATTAAATAAGTATTAGATCTTAAATATGGTGCTGGTGTATCAACACAGCAGTTGTTTTATAATGGCTTTATATATTTGTGTTATATGGTTATATACAGATTAGTAAATCACTGAGCGTGAATACCATTGATTTCAGTACACCACGCAGTTTTTATTTTATTTGTATATACTTTTATATAACATTTTGTTAGTGGTATATAAAAAACTGCTGCGTGGAATAACAATAAAATTATTAGTGAGTACATAAGGATTAGGTACAAAAGTGGCTAATGTGCGCGAAATAAGGTTTTATAGTACGATTTACGTACAAAAATACTGACTTCGATTAAATGCACTTATCCGTAAATTGTACATAAATCTAAGTTAGCTTTACTGAGCATACTAATTTGTTGCAAGTTTATACAAATACAATTTAAATACTTAGAAAAATAAGCAATTCATACTCACTCCTCACAGCCGTCATTATCATCATCACTTCAGCCAAACTCAATTTAAAGTTTTTTATCAATCGTATAAAAATACTTGCACAAGTCTTTTAAACAAATTGTTAGCAGATTAATTACTTATAAATTTTGAAGAATATCAAAAATACAATGTATTCCCTAAAACTTATTTGTAGATTACAAAAAATTTCAAAATGTTAGTCTTGCAATGTTTTATCAGTTGATACAAATTGGGAATGTTTAAAATTATCTTTGGTATATACATTTACATACGTTTACATGGTACATATATACAGTACATCCAGCCAGATCGCAAACTATATTCACTCTAAGTTGCATCTAAATCGCTTCAGCTTCAGTAAACCAGAAAGTCATAAAATTTTTACTTAATAATTTTAAATTATTACTTGTGTAAGTATAGACAGCCGCACAAAAATATACTCCTTACTCAATAAACTGCGTACTTACAATCCAAAAAGCTGCTTCATCACTTGCATCAATTTGAACGAAACTCATTCCCCATTCTGCCGTACTATGCTGGTAGCTCACTCAATTTTGTCAGTCGTCTGAAAAAAGAATACAAATGAATTAGGTATAGGGAGGGTTTCTTCACATACAAACTTGATTAGTGTACCCTACCATACCCTATGCATGACTGCCCTGAAAAGTATCTGTAGCTCGCTGAAGCAGCCACAGCAAATTTTCGTAGCTAGGTCTCACAAAATTTTCGTCGTGTACATAGCGTCACCAACTGCTGGTCACTCACGCGCCATCTGCAAGGGGGTTCCTTGCAGATGGCGCGTACAAACTGCCTATTAGGGTTACCAGTCGGTGATTTGTGATGAAATATCCAGCATTATTTATTTATTTGTCCTATCTGCCGCAGACACGGTAAAATCTCTTAGGGTCGGTTCATATCTAACGGAAGATCCGTCGCGTATTATCATCGGTCGCGGAACGCCAGAACTGACAAATGTATAGAAAAACACTCGACCGTTCACACTCGACGGACTAACGTATCATCGGTTGAGTGTGAACGGTCGAGTGTTTTTCTATACATTTGTCAGTTCTGGCGTTCCGCGACCGATAATCCGCGACGGATCTTCCGTTAGATATGAACCGACCCTTAGGCCGTTATTAAACCAGAGGCCATAATGACGAAAATGACGTATTTTGTCATGATACGTCATTTACGTATTGTGTGATTGGTTGGAATGGGAAATGGAAATGGATTTTAAGTTAGACAATCAGGCCTCTGGTCTGAACTCCAAAAATTGTATAGTGTAAAGTAACGTGTAAAGTTAAGTTAGTTAAGTAACTTTACACCACGTTTATTAATGACAGCCTTAGCTTATACAAGCAATAATGTCATGTAATAAAAATCTGTTTTAATTACCTGCAATAATCTGGCGGCAAACTGATAGTCTTGTACCACAACAGTATCGATAACGGAATGCTCCAAGTTCTCAGTGGTCCAAAACAGAACGCAATCGTCCCATACTCCAACCAAAAGAAGTATGCCAGTAGAAACTGCATCGACAGTAGGCAAATAAACGGCAGATTCCTTATCAGTTTCTTGACACCACTTACATTGTGCGCAAATAGATGATTATCCAAGCATTGACCCAACACTATGATCAACGGAATCTGTACAAACATAAGCTGCACACTTCCATACATGTATGTAAACGGTTCTGGTATGAACGCTCCTTTTATCAGTATACCCCAAGCGAAAACCGCTCCTATGTACCCGTCTATAAGCTCGCCAATCGCCCAAGGTCCGAAGGGTATGTATACCGCATATAAGACTATGGGGTAGAATATTCGGTCTATTTTTGTCAAAAGCCAGATTCGTCTTAGTACGAAGCTGCCGAGTCTCCGGCGGAACTTTGGAGGGCGTTTTTGGAATCTTAAAATGACGAGAGGCATGACGTTCATAAGCAGGAGGGTGCCGAATATTACTTGGAACTGGAAAGAGAAATTATATTAGTTCAGTAGCTGTATTGAGACAAACTGATACCTAGTAGCTTATTTTCAATTTCAATTTTTAAAAGCCTTTATTTAATAAGTTTTTTATTACAGTTTACTATTCTTCAGCATGTCCTGATACATATGCCTCGCAGCCACAGTGGTCCTGCAATCTTCGGTCTTTATCGGTAACTATCAATACCTAGTAGTACCTAGTAGCATAGGTTCTTGTTGGTACTTTTACAGACGAAGAAATGAAGTGGAAAAGATAAATTCTTACCACAGTCCCAGCATCTAACATCAGCAGAATCCTAGGAACTATATCAAAGCTAAGTAAAGAGCCATCTAGTGTAAATGGATGTTCAACTAGAGCCTCTTTTCCATGCTCGTCTATCACAGCCACATGCAAATAATGAATACCAGAGCGGAACAAATGTGGCAGCCATTTGCACACATACAGAGGCCCTTCAGTGTGTCGACAGTTCATCCAGCTTTGGGTATCAAAGGATATTTTCACTGTCTCGATCTTCACATCACTGAATGCTAGTATTCTTACATGGGTAGAGTCAGGAATCAATTGCAAAGGCTCCCTTCCCGGCATTGTGTATCTAGCGTGTTTCGGATTGGTGACCAACACAACAGGCCATATGTTATGCTTCTGATCAATAAATGAGAAATGGCCATGGTCAATTGCAGCAATACGATACATTCTGTTGTCCTTCCAATCACCTAATTCAAGCTCTAGGTAGCCTTTTTTGTGTTTTGTATACATGTTTGGTACCAGACCGCCCATGGAGTGTAAATGGCCGCAAAGATACACTTGCGAGTCATGGGTGCTGGCTATAAGTTGGCGTAGATTCAACCTTTGTGAATCCTTCTCTAGTGAAAGAATGCATGATGTTGGATAGTGGCCGAACCACACAATATGATCTGCTTTTGCATCAGCTTCCATCTTCAATCTTTGAACATTCTGCTGTTCTTGTAAGTCCAACATTCCAATGAAATTGAAAGGTCTTCTTAAGCCCGGTTCCGGGCAGGCGTCAATGCCCAAAAAGGCAACATTCACTCCGTTTTTACTTTCAAAATGGACATAGGATTTTGCATGCTTAACACCCTGAACAGAATAGTTTCTGTAATAGTTCTCCTGAGCGTTCAATGTCCTGATGTTGAAATTGTCTGAAAGATTATTTATATTTTTACTAAAGCAAACTCTAATCTTCTAATATTATAAAGAGGAAAGATTTGTTTGTTTGTTTGTTTGAAATGAATAGGCTCCGAAACTACTGGACCAATTTAAAAAATTCTTTCACATATAGACTCCTACATTATCCCCGATGAACATTAGGCTATATTTTATCCCGGGGAAGTGAAGTTTTCCCTAGGGTTCGCGGGTAACACCGCGGCGGACAGCTAGTTTTCAAATCAATTCAATTAAAAATGTTGTTCCTACCGTGATTTCCTCTGATATCCAACCAAACAGTCTCTTCAGTGACTCCAGATTCCTTGATAATGTTGTGGTAATAAATCCACTCTGTTTTCACCTGTGAGCTGCCCAAATTATCCTTAGCCTTTGCATCAGTCAAGTCTCCTGTAGCCAGTACTAAAGTAGGCTTTATTTTCTTCACAGTACTGTCACAGAATTGTTGAAATTGTGATATCCTGGCTGGATCTCTAAATATACTGATGTGGATATCTGAAATCTGAATTATGGCATTGTAATGATAATTCTTGGAGATAAACTACATTATATTGCAATGTAAACTCAAATTAAAAAATAATACGAAATCTTCAAAACATAATAAATGATGTAAGTATAGGAAACTTTGAACTATTGTATGATAATTTTATATCAGTGTTCAGCCTATTATTTATGTAGAGCACGAGTATGATTGTTCTGGCCTTTCTTTGTTTCGATCTACGTCATAAATTAGAACTTTGTAATCACCAGTAAGTATCACTATACTGATAATAAAACTTCGCTAATTTATAATAAACTGACCTGTAGAAACCACATGATATTAGATGTTGTGTCTGTAATTTGTCCATATTTTTTTCCTAAATAATTAGTGTGGTTCAAGCC
Organism: Epirrhoe alternata; assembly: GCA_963565295.1. Taxonomy (NCBI): domain Eukaryota; kingdom Metazoa; phylum Arthropoda; class Insecta; order Lepidoptera; family Geometridae; genus Epirrhoe; species Epirrhoe alternata. The sequence continues at coordinate 1,474,723 of OY751384.1, forward strand.
TTCGTCTTTGTTTTCTGTGTAGAAATTATGATCGGTTGCAATAATGTTTAGCAAATTCGCCATAAAAATAGACGCTAACAACAGTACAAAAAGAAGCCAGATAGCTCCTTTCGACAGAATCATTTTTAGATTTTTTTACAACACTTTTACTGAAATTTTTACAAAACTAACTAGACAATTTTCAAATAAATGTAAAACTAAACAAAAAACATAACAGTTCACTGTTCTTCAATCTCGTTTTTACTGAAAGTCCTGAAACAAAATGTCAACAACCGTCAGATTTGACATTTATCTGACAAATCAAAAGTCAAACTTATCTGACACACTGACAGTGAACTAAACGCTGTACACTTCTAGCATAAAATACTGGTGGTCCTTCTTCCAACAGCATTTTTTATATCTTTTGTTTCTATTTACAAAAGTAGCGCTCTGACTTTTTCAATGTTTCATTAATTACCAAACATTTTAATGCTTACAATTAGTGTCCGACCGAAGTTTCGGTTTCGATTTCGGTTTCGGCCAGTTTCGGCCAAAAAATGGGGTTTTGGCCGTAGTTTCGGTTTCGGCCAAAAACCGGCTGAACCTTCGGCCGTGCCGAAACTTAGTGTTTATGGAATACCGCGTTACGTCCGGATAGTAAGAAAGGCCTACACATCGTCTTACGTACGTAAGCAAATAAATGCTAAGATAACTAATAAAATTGGACATAAATTATCATTTCTACGTGCGAGAAAACAGAAAATACACCCAATCTCAACAAAAATACCCCCAGCACCAGCACATGGTCACAACTAACGATAAAACTAGCCACGGACTCACTCGAAGTTATCCCGTTTCACCACCGTTTTGATCTTGCTACGTCGGTATCATAATAGTAGAAGAGAGTCATGTAGAAATACTAAAATACTACCCCGCTCGTTACACATGTGAGCACATCTTATATGCATACATCTTGTTAAACTAATGCATGAGTCCAGCTTCTCATACTTATTGTAGGTCTACGTATGATTATTATTTTACCAATGGCTTGAAATTCGAAATCATTAAAACTCAGCTCATGTCCGATTTATTTCCGTCTTCCCCTACAAACTGCTCTAACGCAGTAGCAGACTGTAAAACTTATGGCTATCGACCCCTGAGATAGATCATCAAATTTAAGAACGTTCTAAAGGGCCCCTACGGAGGCCTTAAGGCGGCCTAAAAACTCCGTCACTAGAGTTGGCTATAGACTCATACAAACTTACTTTCTTGCCGTGTCACTTGACGCAGTGAAAACGGTTATATTGTATTACTGTGTGCCCCTATTTTACATACGGGGGGGCCGATAGCCATAGGTGCTACCCTGCCAGTGCGTGGGGATTTGTTGGGGTATGGCAATTGTATTATTAACTACCTATTATGACCATGCTTCTGGCAAATAAATTTCATTTCATTTCATTTCATAATAATTCCTTGTATCGTGTTGTCCTGTAAAGTTTGATATTGATATTTGATATACAACTTTGAATCCAAAGGCTGATCCGAACAGTGCGAATTCAGGCCGTGAAATGGATCAATTGACTTTTGAAAAAAATATGATATTTAACGCGAGTTCGAAACTGTGATGGTAATCTCTCACGTATAGAATGGTCACTTCTGCTTAACATTTGGACGTGTCACTGACTACATCTATGACATCTTCAAAGGATCTTGACTTTGAAAAATCTAGATCTGTCTACTGTGCCTTGGGGATTCAGTAGTTAACCAGTCTTGTCTTATTTGATACCATAAGTTTATATTTCCTGATTTAAAAACACTTATTTTCTGGCTGCAAGAAAAATTTTCAAATGAGTATGTAGGTAGGGTAGGTAGGTACATAACATACGTAGGTTCCTAGTTACCTAATAAATTCAATTCAATTCAAAAGTTTATTGCTTCATGTCAGTTACAATATCTTAAAATATAGGTAGGCGTTTTGAGGCGTTTTACCAGCGAAGCGTATTCTGAGCGAGATATTACATAACCGGCGGTTCCAGGTGTATCTCAACCATACTAAGAGTAGGTGGCGAATCCAGAGAAATGGATTACCGCAAGGAAGTGTACTTGCACCAGCACTGTTTAACATATATACAAACGATCAACCCACATCCCCACTGACACAGCGCTTCCTATACGCAGACGATCTTGCGCTCTCAGCTCAAACCCACAGTTTCGAAGAAGCTGAAGAAATACTGACGGAAGCTTTGGAGGCACTCGACACATACTATAATGAAAATGCCCTTCGACCAAACCCTGGATGGGTTTGGTCGAAGGGCAAACTCAGTCGTGTGTCTTCCATCTTCGTAATCGCCACGCAAAAAGAACTCTCGCCATCTCCTGGCGTGGCGTCAGCATAGAGCATTGCGAACATCCACGGTATTTGGGAATCACACTATCCTTACATGTATCCAACTAAATATCTACTTGGTACACTAGGATACAACTCGCTTGAAACGCGCAGGCTCTCTAATCAGCTCATGTTTGTATGCCGCGTGTTGCGGGGAGTGATGGATTGCCCTGACGTACTCAAAGAAGCGAGCCGACTCAGCGTGCCCGAGCAGCTAGTCAGGTTTCGCCCTGGCAGAGTCCCACTATTCGCACCAACCCCCGCACGTACCATGGCCCGCCAACAATCTCCCATCTGCCGCGCTCAACACCACCTAAATGAGTTAGTGAAGTTGTACCCGCATATTGATGTTTTCGTTGACAACTACAATAAAATTGAACGGGTATCCTTTATATATTGTGAAAATTTAAATTAGGCTAATAATATCATTTAAGATCTCATGCTTCTGATAACTATACTTAAGTACCTTATTTCATTTAATTTCCTTTTCATTGTTTTTCTTTATGTAACCTTAGTGCTATTATGTAAATAGATATAACGAATTGGTGGTAACTGTAATGTTATATTTTATCTGTATGTAAATAAATAAATAAATAAATAAAATAAATAAATCACTTTGGACAGAGCCCTCACCTACAAAGCACACTGTCAAAAAACTAAAATGAAAGTTACGTCAAGAAACTGCCTACTTCGTCGCTTGACATCTACCGGCTGGGGAGCTACACCTCAAGTACTGCGTACAACCGGATTGTCGCTCTCCTTCTCTGTTGGCGAATTAGCATGCCCCGTGTGGCATCGATCCGCTCATGCTAAGAAGGTTAACGTAGCACTTAACGATACCTGCCGTATTATCACAGGGTGCCTGAAACCTACGCCCCTGAATATGCTGTATCCTCTGGCAGGAATCGCAGCACCTGGTGTCCGACGCGAGGTGGCATGCAACATCGAAAAACGGAAACAGGAAACAGACAACCGACATCCTCTGTTTGAGTGTCAACCTCCACCCGTCCGACTCAAGAAGAGCCGCAAAAGTTTTTTAAGACTCTCGAGTTCTTCAAATAAGAGCGCAGTGGAAGCAAGATGCGAATTATGGAAGAGCAAAAACCCCCCTCCTCTGGACTTTGTTACCCCGGCAGAACGCCTGCCCCCCGGCCATAAACTGCATTGGCCAATCTGGAAGTCGCTCAATAGACTTCGCACACAGGTTGGTCGATGCAAAAGTAACCTAGCCAAATGGGGTATAGGGGATCCTTCCCAAATCCAGTGTGAGTGCGGAGCCCCAACACAAAATATGTCGCATCTCCTTTCCTGCCCTTTGTGCCCAACCAGCTGCACCCAGGAAGACCTTGTTGCGGCTTCAGATAGGGCCATAGCGGTGGCTTCATTTTGGAGCAAACAAATCTAATATGTATGAGCACATTGATACGATGAATGAATGAAAACCAGCGAAGCGGCATCGGCAGTCGATAATCTAAGGTTTTACCTCACAAATAATGTCTGTATTCTGTGGTTAAGTCATGAATCTACATGTAGATTCATCATTTTGTTACTATGTAGATTCATGGGACGAATGATCGAAGGGTAGTACCACAGGTAGTACCTACGTACCTAACCTACCAACCTACAGAAGTTACCGCAGAACCACAGAAAACTTGTACAGCAGAACACTGAATATACAGAGTGAGTTTTCTGGACTCTGCTATAATTATGGGAAAATGTTGGGCTTCATTTTGATAAAAATAAGAACTGCATGCTAAAATTCAAGCTTTTTTTTTTATTTCGAAAAGATATGTATTTTATTTATTATACATACCTACATAATGTTGGATTTTACCTTTTTAGGTAAGTGTTCCATTTACTTTGAAGTAGGTACTTATTAGGGGAACCTGGACTTGATTCCCCTTTTACATTTTACGAATGATTTACATAAAGGTACTTACCTACTTACATTTATTTACAGAAACTAAGCTAAGTACTACCACAGAATACAGATCGACACTCCCTACGTATCATCGTGTAACTGCCAGATACACACTTAAACGTTTGATGCATTTTTGGCATCTACACATGCCAGTCTATTAATATAACTTACAAAAAAATAAAAAAGTCTACTACGAGCCCCAATGCAAAAGAGTTCGTCTATAATTGCAAAAGTTGTCTGTTTTCAACTTCACTATATTTATATAAAAAAGGCCTATAAAAAAAATTAGTATGGGGTGAAGTTCTCCATCCTATTGTTGTTAATCAGGCAATTTTAAATAAAAACATCTTTTACCTAAATTATGTATTTAGGGCACTTTGATTTGCTTCGTCTAACTCAAAATAGTTCGTCTAGTTCTTAATCGATGCAAAATAGTTCGTCTATGTCTCAATACTGTGTGTTTTAATTGAAAATTAAGTTAAATTTGAATTGAAAATAGTAATCATTCGTCACTGTCATTTTCAAACATATAAAAACCGTATTTCATAGAATTTTATTATCATTTTCAAACAAAATGGCTCGCGGGAAATCTATCGCTGACGAAGTACGAAAAATAATTATTCATAGCAACAATAATGGCAAATCTGCTTACCAAATAGCCAAGGACTTATCCCTACCAAGATCGACAGTTCAGACCATTATCGAACATTACAGGAAAAATGGCACGGTTAAATGTTTGAAAAAACCTGGTCGGCCGCGAATCACAAGTGAAGCTGAAAATCGAGTTTTAAAGAAAATCATTAAAAATAATCGTCGTGCCCGCGCAGGAGGACTGACCTTGAAGTGGAGAGAGATGATTCACAAAGATGTATCTGTCGATACCTGCAAAAGGGTCGTAAAACGATTGGGCTATGGATTTTATACTGCTAAAGAAAAACCTTTACTCACGCGTCTCCAGAAAAAGAAAAGGCTGAAATTCGCTCAAGATCATAAAAATTGGACGGCAGACCAGTGGCGTGAAATAATATGGAGTGATGAATCCAAATTTGAGGTGACGATCGGTGATGTACGGAAAAAAGTTATCAGAAATAAAGATGAAGCATTCCATACCGATTGTATCAAAAGAAAAGTGAAGTTTCCTGGATCGGTGATGATATGGGGCTGCATGTCAGCACAAGGTCTGGGTCATCTACATTTTGTAGAAGGCACTGTTAATGCAGTAAAGTACCAAAACATTCTGGAAACAAGTCTCATGCCCTCGATTCCAGCGTTGAAACATCGTAATGCCTACACCTTTCAACAAGATGGTGCATCCTGTCACACTGCGAGGACAACGAAGGCTTGGTTTAACCGGAATCAGATCCCTACAATGGAGTGGCCGTCCAGTAGTCCAGATTTGTCACCGATTGAGACATTGTGGTGGAAAATGAAGAAAATGCTGCGCAAGTATCCAGCAAGGTCTAAAAGTGATCTGAAAGAGAAAATTAAATCTGCCTGGCACTCAATAACTCCTGAAGAATGTGAAGAATTGGTAGCAACGATGCCACGAAGAATTAAGGCCGTGATCGATGCTAAAGGTGACACGTGGTAGACGAACTATTTTGCGCCGTTGAATGTGATGGACGAAGTTTAATGCGTAGATCCCGAAGAATTATTAAATTTTATTTAAATAGAAAAATATTTTGTTACTTTTTTTATTTATAAATAAACTGCATTAAGTGTTCAAAACCACTGTATATTTTTATTAACTAATAAAGTTAAATTTAATAATCTAAATTTTACTTTTACTATTAGGCACTTGTAATATTTGGTACCAGACTAACTCTTATGCATTGGGGCTCGTATAAGTACGTTTTTCTTGATCGTATAACTGTCCAACTTCATTATGTTCCCGCCATATAATGCTGTAACCTCCACTTTGACGCGGGGGAAATGAGGTACGGGTGGCGGTAACTGCCCGTTACGCAGTTCTTGCGCGGACAGCGAGTAGAATGCGTGTGTGACTCCTAAATATTTGCTGACTAAATAGACAATTATTAGTAAGTACATTTTGAAACTTTCCAAAATTTTTTGGAAACCTACGTACAAATGTGTAACTACGCACTTACATATTTATACATCGGGATTCACTATGACCTTATGGTGTATCTAGGCACTTACATATTTATACTTCGAAAAGTTGTTAAATCAAAATTCGGTAACTGACTTTTACATAGTTTTACATCGGAAAGTTATTGAATTAAAGTTATAGTAACCCATGCACTTACATAGTTCTGTGTTTATGTTTTCATATTATTTTAATAAAAAAACAATTGTTTTTAACCAATTTCAAAAAAGGAGGAGGTTTCTCAATTCGACCGTATACCGTTGTTTGTGAACCGATTTTGTTGATTCGTTTTTTGTCGGAAACAAGATAATTCCAAGGGTGCCATTAAAATGTTGAGGATCTGATAATGATCTTCAGAGTTATGAACAGAAATGCACTTCAAAATTGCAAGGTCCTCTCTTCCCATGAAATTTAAGTAGATTTTCATAAAATTTTTAGTTTTGCCCCTTGTTGTTATTTTTCAGATGTATCTCCAGTGCCATTCACACACCCTGCTACAAGCCTCAAGCATTAATATTCCATTATCACTGTGTGACTCTCCCAATTACGGCCACCTTATAGCTCAACAGATAGACCAATTAGGCTGCACGGAGTCGCCAGCACCCACTCCAGTTGTCTCTCCGGATGACCACCTAGGTTGCGCTGAGTCAACAACACCCACTACAGCGACATTTGTTGCGGCTTACCAGATGAACAGTTATTAGGCTGCCCTGCGTCACCAGCCTCCACTCCAACGCTATTGCCAATTGGCTTACGCACCGACTTCGGCACATCTGGATGATGAAGTGGAGGATATGTACGAGGACATATCCACAGCCCTGCACAACGCCACAAAGGCTCACTTCAACGTTGTTATGGGGGACTTTAACGGCAAAGTGGGAGTCCGAGTTGGCGACGAATCTAGAGTGGGCCCACATGGTTATGGAAGCAGAAATCACAGGGGGCAAATGCTCGTCAATTTCCTAGAGAAAGAGGAGCTCTTCTTGATGAACTTGTTCTTTAAGAAGAAGCCCCACAGGAAGTGGACGTGGCAAAGCCCCGACGCTGTGACAAAAAATGAGACTGACTTCATCATGACGGCACATATTCAGGGATGTCTCCGTGATCAATAGGTTCAATACCGGATCTGATCACAGACTTGTCCGAGGCTCCCTGAATATCAATCTTAGCTTGAAAGGAACCGTCTGATGAAGTCCACGCTCCGACCTAATCTGCTCCAGATCACGGCGGGCACCGAGAAGTTTCAAAAGCTTCTTGGTGATAGATTCGCCGCTGCGGAACCCACGATGACGTTGATGAGGCCCTACAAAATGTGGTTGGAACGTTAAGGGACGAGGGCATCAAATTCTGCCAAATACAGTATAAAGGCAGAAAGTACAAACTTTCTGATGAGACTCTTCGGCTAATGACAAAAAGACGGGAAACCACCCAAGCCACTTCGTCAGAGAGGTCAGACCTGAACAAGCAAATTGCGAAGATGATACGGCGCGATCTTCGGAGCTCCAACACACGCCTTATTGAAGTATTTACTCAGCAGCTTGGCAGGAGCCACCTGACGAAGTTAACCACACACGATGGCTGAACCGTACTGTCAAAGCCGGAGATACTATCGGAGATCGAGGACTTCTATGGCTGACTGTACGCGGCACATGCTCTTTGCCCCACACGTAACAACCACGATTCCAGAGCCACCCTCACCCGCCACTACACCGACGACCTACCAGAAATCAGCCAAGACGAGATCGTGTTGGCGCTGAGACAGCTGGAAAAATTGAAAAGCCCCCGGTGAAGACGGAGTTACTTCAGAACTTCTGGAGGCTGGAGGAGCTCCTATTACGCAGGAGCTGCAGAACCTCTTCAACTCCGTACCAACGTCCGTTTATAAGCTGTTCTCTCGGGTAACTACGAATCGTCTCACCAGAAGACTCGACGAGTTCCAGCCACCGGAGCAGGCCGGCATTCGCGGAGGATATGGCACCATAGACCACATTCACACATTGAGGCAGATTATACAGAAGTCCGAAGAGTATAATCAGCCCCTGTATCTGGCTTTTGTGGACTATGAGAAAGCCTTTGACTCTGTCAAAACCTGGGCTGTTCTGGAATCCTTGCAGCGATGCCAAGTAGACTATCGTTATATCGAAGTGTTGAGATGTCTGTATGAGGCCGCCACCATGAGTGTCCAAGTACAGGACCAGCAGTCTAAGCCCATCCAACTGCGCAGAGGAGTGAGACAGGGAGATGTCATATCTCCGAAACTGTTCAGAAGCGCGTTGGAGGATATGTTTAAGACTCTGGATTGGAAGGGTATGGGCATAAACATATGCGGCGATCTCACACTTACGATTCGCAGATGACATAGTCTTACTGGCGGAGTCGCTTGAGGTGCTACAACGGATGCTAGACGGCCTAGCATCAGCCTCGCGAGCAATAGGTCTCGGCATGAATTTGGATAAGACCAAAGCACATACCTTAAAATAGGCTTAGTTTCGTAAGCAAGTGAATATTCGGCAATTAGGGCCTGACGACCTGTATTAGGTACTGGTCTAATTTGCCGAAACAGAATATGTATTATTGTGGTGTCCCACTGCAGGGCAAAGGCCTCCCTTCGTTTCTTCCACTCCTCTTTATCGTGAGCTAATGTGGTCCAATGAACAATGAATGGAGAGACGAACTTGACTCCCACTCTCCTGGAGTGGGAGTCAAGTTCGTCTCTCCACCACCGACGCGGTCGCCGCGTGGTCGTTTCCTGTTCCGTGGGGTCCACTCTGTGGTGGTTCGTGCCCAGAATATGTAGAAGCATATTATTAAATTATACAATTTCCAACGTTTAAACATGTAAGCACCAGTTAAACAGAATAAATCAAATAGATCTACTAAGTATAACCGTGTAACAGGCAGTTACGATACTGTCATTCTTCTAAGCTCCCACGAAAAAGTGTGTATGTGCCACATACGGCATTTTATTAGGTTATAAGCTCCACGTAAAAATATGTAAGTGTAATAAAATCTAAACCAGTATAGATTTAAATAAAAAATAGTATCCATCTTAAACTAGATCTACAGTAAGAGCATCTCACCAATTTTCACAGAAATATCTCAAAAAGGGCTCCAGTTATAGGCATTTGAACATTTTCAAATCTTTAAAACGCTCTCCTGTAAAATTTGTGTTTTGCAGATACACAACTATACGTAGGGAGTATCGAGATATGTACATAAAATTACAAAATGCAATAGAATCAGTCAAGCTATCTAAGGATCGTCGTAAAAACGATCTATTATTTTACGAATTAAATCAAAGCATATTTTAATAAATAAAGTTTGGTTACCTAGTATTTAAATAATTTTTTGACTAATTTTCAATCGTGATTGCCCACATGTCACTTACCATAGACAAACATTGTTAAAAGACGAAAAATTAAAAAAATAGTAGATTGTTAGCCTAGGATTGAAAAGAATCAATTCCCGAGGTAGTTAGACTATAGTCCGAGTAGGAATTGTTTTGTAGGAAAGATTTGAATTGAAAATTCAATTCAAATCTTAGCACAAAAGTCCGTCACAGATACATACCTACATGACAGATTTTAGTATCCCGCCAATTTGTGTTGACTTTTTAATAACCCCGAGGTGAATAATCTAAGTACTCTACTTTTCACATTTACTGCGAGAAAAACTGTGAATACACCCAGAAAATAATAAGCATGTCTAATAGCCTGGTTTTATAGGTTCAATAATAATAATAATTTATTAGTTTATTCTCAATAAATATTTTGGCATAATATGCATCAACAATAAATCGCTAAATAGTTTATTTCTTAGGATCTTACTTATGATCCTCTGTGATAAGAGCCAACAAAAAAAAAATTGATTTTATTTGAAATTCAAAAAGGTGTTGCAACACCCCATTTTATGCATTATCATAACTTATTAAGGATGGTGTTCTCAGTTCTCATTCTAAATCTTCGATTATGATCCCATTTTACAAGCTTTTAGGTAGAATAACTTTGACGACCTCTGTAGCGCAGTGGGCGAAAGCCCGCCTGAGACGCAGTTCCCGCCGCGGGACAATTGTTTGTACCTATGATCTACAAATATTTGTCTTGGGTCTGGGTATTTTCTATAGAATAGAATAGAATACTACTACACCATTATCCTGGCTCCGAAATTATCAGAAATTGTGTTATGGGTACCATGTCATGTAACTAGAAGAGTACTTGGTATGAATGTTGATGGATTTACGAGTAGAGGTATGCCAAAGAAACGATGGATGGATTGTGTGAAGGATGGCATGAGTAAGAAAGGAGTGAGTGTTGAGATGACGGCTGATAGAGGAGAATGGAAGAAGAACACATGTTGTGCCGACCCCACATACTGTGGGAAAAGGGCAGGGAGATGATGAATGTGTTATGGGTACCATCTTCTTGTCATAAACTGAGGTGCGCTTAGTGCACCTCAGTTTATTAGAACCAACTTACTCAAAAATCTATTTTCAATAAAAAAAACTTATTTTTAATCAAACTTGTTAGCATTTAAGACTAGAGCGTGCCTCTTTCTTGTTTGTTCACGTTTATCCGGAAAAAAGTGACGTAATGAGCTAAATAATATGTAGGTACCTAAGCACGTAGGCATTTATTCCTAGGAATCAATTGTTCCAAATTGATACAAATCGCATATTCTTATACCTACAACAAGAGTTGAACCTTTGTCGGGCTCGGAGCTAAAAGCATTCGGAGATAATATTTAATTTGAATGGGCAGAAGTTGACCGCGCACATTCCTCTTGCGGCGGCGCGGCGGCGCGGCGCACATGGAGGCTGCAGCGGGCCTCGGCCGGTATCCGCGCGCCACTATCTTGCCGCATTCCACAGCGCCGGGCGAGGCGCGCCCCGCGCGTGCCTGGCCGACCCACGCGCCCGCAGCCGCGCTCAGTCGCTCCTCCGCGCCCGACCGCTCCACGCGTCTCCGTCGCAGCCTCCGCGCCAACCGTGACATCGTGCGATCAGTGAAGTGCAGTGTATGGATGCGGTTCGACACGGAATATAGTGCATCTATCTCTCGGATTTATCGTTTGATGGTGAGTTTCGTGGACGCCGATGGCGCCCCTTGGACGGCTGCGGATGCGCGCGCTTTCTCGATGCGGCCACTTTCATTTCATACGCATAGCTCGAATTCCGCGCCCGCGCCGACCGACCGCACCGCGGCCGCTGACCCTGCGCGCCCTTCCTTTACACCACCATCCAGCAATGCAATTCAATGCCGACCATACCCGCTCACCAGCGGAGACCATCATCACACATTCCACCATCCGCTTCCTCTTCACGCTTCATTGCCATTGTAGAGCGCGTGGACTATTTTAGATGACAACAAGGTGGCGTGTTCCCAATGCCATCAAAGAATCATGGGAAAGAGCAGATATTTTTCCAAGAAATAATTACCTTACCTTTATTGTATTAAAGTACCAACCTACCTACTCGCAGTTAAAATGAGTTAAAACATGTTATTCATAGCGAGGTCAGAGATAAAAAAACGTTTAGTCAAATTTTAGTGCCTACTTATAAACTTGCACTTAATGGTAGAGTAAGTAGGCATCATTTTAGCTATTCAGGTGATAGTTTATTAAAGGTAGTAGGTATCTAGGTAGTAGGTAGGTACAGTTATAGAAGTGAGGAATTCACGTTAAGCAGTACCTTCTTATGTAGGTATCTAAGTAATAAAAAACACAGTTTATAAAATTGTTGTGTTGAGTGAGATTGACTCAACTCATTCTGCTCAACATTTCGTTCTTCTACTTCTTCCTGAAAGAAAATCTCAAACATCTCAGCAGTTGACATAAAAACATCTGACTCAATATAAATTAAGCAGAAAGTAAATACTGATAACAAAATGTAAACACTGACTGACGTTACTCAAGTAGTACCTAGGTATTTCACATACCAAACAATTCGCTACACACCTTGTCATACCTACTAGTGGCTTTATAATCGAATGGTTAGTTAAAACAAATATTTCATTTTCAACGGATGCTTTTTTTTTGTTTTTTGCACTTTTTACCTACATTTCTCACTATCTCACTATCATATTCTGGGGTATTAGGTTTACTACACCATTCTGTAAATTTTTGTCATTGGAAAAGTAAGACCAAAATAATTTATTTCCTACTAGGTATAGTAGGATCCTCCTATTTACTGTTGGAAAATATTACTATAAAATTTAGAGTCCTAATCCTACATGCCTGCCTACCTACCTGCTCATTACCTAGAAAGAAAAAACTAGGCTAGGACGAATTGGTAGAGGAGGAACTTAGGTATAACAAATTAGGTATTTCATTGTGAAATGAAAAGTCTTATCATTTCGATTCCGACGGGATTCGAACCCGCAACGATCAGACGATCCTCCTAAAGCCAGAGTGCCTTACCGCTCGGCCAAGAAATTCTTGAATTTTTTAAGATCGTCTGATCGTCGCGGATTCCAATCCTGTTGGAATCTAAATGATAAGACTTTTCATTTCTCAATAGAATTCAAATGTTGGTAGATACCTGTACCTACCTACCTATCACGTGTGCGTGCGTAGACGAGGGCGGGAGCTAGGCATAATAAAAACCGACTGAAAAGTAGTTTTAAAAAGCCTACCACTGATTGATAAAGTAAATGATTCATTAGTGGGCAATAAACAGCTATGGCCGCATTCCAACGATAGCACAATGAGTAGGTAAATGTAGGTAGGTATATTACATACAATACCTACCTACTTACGAGTTTATGGCGATCGGTACCTACATTGTATTCTAGTGTTGTGACAAGGCGAGGTAATCCGTCTGAGACAATGGATAACACGTTTTAGGAAAACAGATAAATGAATACATACCTATATGTAGGTAGTCAGAAATTATGAATAGGTATAGGTACCTAACCGAACTGGTATCACCTGTCTGGAACTACATTTGAAACGAGGTACCTACCTAAATTTGATCAATAGACGACCTCGAATTGAAAATTATTAGGTTTATACAACGTGAGGAGGCAACCTATACCTACACTTCAAGGGACGCTGTAAAGCCTGGGACATTGTTTGAGATAGAATAGGCTTGTCCAGCACCTAAACCATCCTCTTAGTTCAATCAGCCTGGCCCACAGGAAAGACGACGTCAATACGTGTAGAGCTGTCTAAGCTGCGGGTTTCCTCACGATGTTTTCCTTCACCGTCCTCCTTAAGTTGGTGATACCATTCAGATATCAATTTCCACCTACATAAGGAGAACCACAATAATATCCCAGAATACCGACTGTCGCTTTGTAAAGGCTTAGGCCCTGTCTTGTCTAGATTACGGCTTCGACTTTTGGTCTGGTACTGCCTAAGGGTACAGTAGGACAAGTCGGTACAGTTTGGTGCCAGTTGTACTATCAATGGTAGGTACTCATCATTTCCCTGCCCTTATCCCACTTTTATGTGGGGTCGGCACAACAGGTTCTCCTCTTCCACTCCGCTCTATCAGCCATCATCTCATCACTTACTTCTTTCTTACCCATATCATCCTTCACACAGTTCATCTATCTTTTCTTTGGTCTGCCTCTTCTGCTACATCCCTCTACATTCAAACCTAATATTCGTCTCGTTACATGACCCTCTTCCCTCCTCATAACATGCCTATACCACGACAACCTATTACCCCTCAACTTATCCGTCACTCATACCTGATTTTGTCCATTCTTGTAACTAACTCCACACATCCATCTCAACATTCGCATTTCCGCAACATGTATTATCAATGGTACCTACTAGTGGGAAAAATCAGTGCCAATTGTACCATCAATGGTACTACCTAATGGTACAAGTGGTACGGAGGCACGGAAAGGAATGATGATCCTAGACCCTACTTACCCAGCAGTAGATGGTTACCAACTGATTAGATAGATATTAAGGAAACTGCGTGGGCGAAAAACCACAAATTCCGAAATATTGATATTGACACATTAGGAATACCTATTGCTAGCGTTGTCTTCAAGGTGATTTGCGATTATGGAAAGAGTTAAATAATAAAATAAATAAAGGTTTTCATCTCTAAGCAAAATACACACAAACGATAAGAAGTTACTTATTATACCACATCTTTAAATCTACGCCGCAAATTGTTACAATGAGCTTTCAAAGTGACCGCTACCGCTACTCTCAACCAAAGGGGAGAGTCAGTGGTGCTGTGTTCCCTTTCTTAGAGCATTGAAATATGTCAGTAAATACGTACCCAAGGTGCAAGCAGTAACAGGCTATCATGAAAGCCATGGATGAAGAAGCCTCATAAACTGTCATCACAATGCAAATAAACATTCCATTCCAACTCAAACGCCAATTCAATTTGACCGTTGAATTGTCTTCACTTCAGAGCTAGCTAGAGAATTGTAGAAACCATACTCCTGTCCTTTACAAACATACTTTGAAGAATAGGGGTAACTTTAAGCTCACATGCTCTTTAAAATTTATAGTGAATCCAAGACAAGTAGGTACCAACTTATTGGAAAAAATGGATAATGGATAGGTAGGTAGACCAAAGCCACAAAATATGTGTGTGAAGTGAAGTTGTGATAATTTATAAATAATCAATATCATGATTATAAAGAAACACTGGTCCAGATATTAAACACTCAAAAAGCACTCCTAGCACAATATTATATACACCTACATACATCGGATTTGACTATCTACACACCGAAGACGTAGACAGTTTAAATAAACGAAATTATTATGTCAAATTGTCAATCAATTCTAAAAACCTATTACACAACTGTTATGTAACTTGCTATCCGAATGCTGCCTGCAAATGTATGAATTTATAACGATTTATGCTTATCATATGTGTAAAGAGTAGGTATTTAAAATAACTGAATAATAGATATTACATCTGGCAGAATACAAGTTATGTATATCCACTTTAAAACAAGAGCGACCATAATTTCAATACATTTAATTCAGAATAAGTACCTATAGGTATAAGAAATTTTCCTACCTTGAGGAAATCATTTAGTATTACTACAAACGACGATGGGTTTGCTACCTGTCACACATGGAATTTCAACAAACCGCAAACGCTTGATGAAATTAAACATGTTGGAGAAACCGACATTAGACAAGAATCATAATCCTGTGCATATTATGTTGAGAATAATTGGTAGCCACTGAAACTACAATAAGCAACTTCATTCATTCATTAAACTAGTCCTTTCGCCATTGCAAACACTTTGAATACCCCCTAACCATCTAATCAAGGCAAGAGGCGTGTTGGTCGGGATAGCGAGTGCTGCAGAACTATTTAGACTCGCTAAAGATCGGGAACAATATGCCATATTGACTGCCAACCTTCGCTAGTCGGAGAGGCACTACAAGAAGAAGAATCTAATCAAACAAGAACAACACAAAATGAAAGGCAAACGAATTGTAAATCCCATACCCATATTATTCATAATAATAATCCTCTAATGGGTTCAGCAGTTCAGCAACCGCGTTCTTTCTTTATTTTCTCTTATTACTTAGCACTCGATCCAAACACCTATCGGTTACAGTCCAATATGTTGAAATACCTTTATCACCATTCCATTTGACGAAATATTTTTAAAGTGGTTTAGTAAATTTTACACTGACGCATTATAACTCCTATTACGTGTTCCGAAAAGTATTTGACCGGTTTATTATTAACGAAGCAGAACCGTTACTTAGATCCAGGGGCGCTGTTAGACATAAACGTAGCAAAGAATGTTAGTTTGGTTAATATTTAAGACTTTTTGAATTGAAATTATTGTAGGTCTTAGTGGATACTAGAAACAATAACAAACAGACTCTTATCCAATATTGTCGTGTTCCTCTGCAATGGATAAGTAAGGTTGTCATAACAGCATCAAGCATTTGCTGACGTGTCAGTCAGTCCTCAGGTATTAGAAATTATTGGAAACATTATCAGGTTATTACAGGCTTCTCATCTTAGTGGTATAAGTAATACTATTGACGATACATTCTCAAATTCAAACACAATAACGAAATACGATTAAACACTTCTGGTCAAAAGTTATGGCGTCGAGGCTTACATCAACCAAATCCTGAAAACATTGAATGCGCAGAACTATGCATAGTTTATCACGCGATACCAGATGTTACACGACCCTTTTCAAAACCATGACCATACAACAATCTACAGTGCCACTAAGAGACGGGTTGGTCTTAATTGTGTGTGTTGATTTGTTTCTGTGTGCGTAAACAGTACTGAGCGCTCATTCGTCCATGAAGCGTTCCGAAGCTTACGCACAGAGAAACAACGCGCATGTGCATCTACACACACAATCAAGACCAATCCGCCTTCGAGAAATAGCACAACTAAAATGGAAGAACAAGAAATGATGGTATTTCTCTGGAGTTAATAGCAGTTATGAAAGTTCACGACAGAAGTCGTAAAAGTGGTGACATAACTAGGAGATAAATTGCTGAACCACCGTACATGACCTTCTCCAATCACCAATTACCAGACGCGACTAGGTACTAACTAACTGTCTAGTAAATTAGATAACATTCAATTTGTTATACGACAGAAAGGTTCATCGACATACTTAGAGGACTTTAAATAGTTAGTGGAAAACACTAGTCGGTCTTATTGAGTAAAACGAATCATAACTTGATGGACAATAGAGACACCACATTCCATTCTTAAGAGCAATACATCCTGCATTGAATGCATGATTAAGAATGTAAATGATATAACGAAAACAAGGTATGGACAAGATAAAGATTATTAAAGATGCAAACAATTCAATGGATAAATCGGTTTAATGGTTGTACCTAAGTAGGTTTCGGTGTATTTTTTAGACCGCATAAAACCTGTATAAACAAACACGTGAGCACAACGATGCAAAAGAAGGATATTATGAAGAATGCTTTGAAGTTAGTCTGAAAAACTTAAGTTTAACATGATGAAAGATTTGTTTGTTTGTTTGAATTGAATAAGCTTCGAAACTACTGGACCGATTTGAAAAATCTTTCACCATTAGAATCCTACATTATCCCTGATGAACATAGGCTATATTTTATCCCGGGAAAGTGATGTTACCCTGGGGTACCGCGGGTAACACCGCGACGGATGGCTAGTTACTTATATTTTTGGTGAAGATCAACCAGTCCATTTCAATTGAACTGGTAATTTGGTCTATAGATATACCCAGAAAGCTTATAAGTAGGTTTACTTAAATCAAATGGAGATCACAAAATTAAAAGTTCTTCGCTAGCTTTTCCTGCAAATTTGAATTCACAAGCACATGTTTTGGACTTACGAGGTACTTCACAAGTTTACCAATTTATATATTTTATGGACAAACCTATTCGTGACTACGTCTATGTGAACCGTGGCAATAACAGTCCATCGTCATCAAATTTCCGAGTGTCAAAATTTGGTGGCGGGATGTCGAAAAGTGGAGGCAACGACGGCCTTAGGTATGCGAGGACGCAAGATGCGGCTGGAGCAGGGGGAGGGGCACTCGGCATCTGAAGGTCGTCCGCATTCCTCACGTCGCCGACCGCTGCTACCGCGCTTACGTAGCGCCTGCCCCCCCGCGGCCCGCGCCCCCGCCCGCTCCGACCGGTCTCTGCTCCCCGCGCGCCTGACCGCCATCACAAACTATCGCGCATTTACTAAAACAAAAAACATGTTGTATGGCTATCAAGAGCTGAGGAGCCGCAGAGGTACCGGATGGGATGAAATTTATTCGCGTCTAGTTTTTTAAGTCGGTCTTGTGGTTCTACATTCCAATTCCAATAAACGTTTTATAATACGTGGGTACTGGTCATGCTTGAATATCGTGGGCTTGAGTTATATTGTAGGTAGGTACTCTATTGTAGATGGTTATTATGTAGTAGTAAGTCGGTCAGGACCAGAAAGCCCTTTTAGATTAGCGTGAAATTCTTTGATACCTTCGCAAACTCAAGCTCAACTTATGTAGAGCGGAAATTGAATCACATGCAGATCGAAAGCTGTTGGGAATTCCACTTCACATTTATACAAAAATCAAGATGAATGCTGTCGAATGAACCAAACTTTATTAGATAAAAATGAATGATGTGGATATCATTTCCAGGATTAGGTACCTGAATCAGTTCTATCCGATGACGAATTGTGACATATTAGTCATCATCCATAACATGCCTTATCCACATTAACATACCTTCCGTTTGAAGGCTTTAACTACACATTTCAGTAAAATAGATTACCTTATTTATCTAGACACGCGAGAGCGAACCAAGTTCAAGCAAAGAAAAGAGAACTGACGAACCACTTGGAGTCAATAATTTAACATAAGATCTGATTTATTTAAACCCTAATAACAATATTACGCCGATAAGGGAGACAATTCCGATAATAATTTACATTCTAAAACCAAAAACATTATCGTCCAAAGCATCATTACAAACAATAATCATAAAGGAAATAAACAAACCATTGAATATCTAAAAGGCAACAATGTGCGCTAAGACAGCAGGTAGCGAAGAGATCTTTTTGGGAAAAAAGTAAAGGAATGCACAGATGGTGTAGATCCGACATTCCTGAGCCGAGGCCGGCTGGTGAATAGGAAGATACAGCGGATATAGTATTTGCAACGAAGTTTTTTTTGTATTTTACTCTCCATTGTGACTTAGCAACCCTCTGAAAATGCATTATCCTTAGAAATATACTTCCTTCCGAATAGCTCGAGATTTGCTCTTCCATATTTTTTGAGAGTTCAAGTCGTATTTTAATTTGAAGAGAGCTAGGCTAGAAGGGTTCGTAAGTTCGTATGAGTGTGGCTAGAAGGGGTAGAAATTAAATACATCCCTTGATCTACAGTTCAAGTAATGTTTTAAAATAAAGAGACCGAGGCTAGACGGGGTAAGTAAGTTCGTATTGAGTCAGTGGCTAGAAGGCGTGGAGATTAAAAACATCCCTTGTTCTTGATGCAAAAAGAACCTTAGATTGATATTCACCATGTTATGGTTCTAAAGGTAAAACCTTTAGAATTCGAAATTATGTTAATTTATGAAGCAAGCACATTACACACAGGGCGATCGAGTTTATCAACAATCGCGGTAATTGCCGGAACTATGACTCGAAAACTCCATTGTCACGTAATATTGTTCCAATAATTCCTCTGTATCAACCGATTCATTGCTTTTAACCATTAAAGCAGGTTACATTAATGAAATGAGATATATCATAATGAGATTTGTCAGAGTTAAGACACGTACATTACTTTTGAATATTTTTCAGAATTGTTTTTTAAATAGCTATTATAACTATTTGGTGCCAACCGTTATGTTATAATATATACTATTGTGTAAGATAAATAAATAATAAATAAATTATTTTGGTAAGTATTCCATCCATCGTATTAAGTATTTATGCCTCAGAACTTCAGAAGTAAATTAACTTCCTTTGAAGTCTGAATTCATTGCCACCGCGTTTTAATGTCTAAGAAGGGCCCATGGAATTCCACTTACTGCAACTTTGTTGCAAAACGTTTACTTGTGCTGTTGTGCGTGGTTCAAACTAAAATTATCTCTTCCCTTTTCTTTAGTTCTAAAATATTATCCCAGCCAGGCACAGTCATCTATATTTTTACCTACTACCAGTCTACTCGTAATAATAAGATAAGAGTATAAATGTTTTGAAACACATTTTTTTCAGCATTTGAAATAACTTTAAATTCCCTGGCGAAGCTAACTTCGTTCTTCTAACGTTCGTTTTCTTCCCAAATCGTTGCATGCATAATACAGTGCTGAGATGGCGACTGAAAGGGGAAATACATGAAGGTAGTGGAAGAATACCCCATTTAGAGTGGAAGGACAGGAAGATGTTCCTCCAAATTCTGACAAAGTTATCGTTGTTCCAGGGCGTGTAACAGTTGTATCGAGATGCGACATGCGTGCTCTATGTTCGGTTCGCGGGCCGCTGAGTGGCGACACTCGCGCGCTGGGCGCGGGCGCGCGGCTTCTCTCGCTGCGCATGCCCGGCCAGCTGCAGCCCATCCACTTCGTCGTCGAAGCCAAGGCGAGGGTCAAAGAGCTCAAGGCGCTGGCCACCGAACATGCCCATCTACAAGGCATGATCGACACGGATCTCTTCGGATTAGCCCTCCTTCAAAGTGAGTTTCTATCATTTTGGTATTATTTTACCATTTATTCTGTAACTACCTTAAATACCGTCCCGCACTCCTGATTTTACACCTGACAACTTTTTAAGAATACCCCTTATAAAGATAGATGGATAGATCATCTAACAAACAAGAAAAGAAATAGGTACTAAATAAACAAAGGTATGAGGTAAGTAGGTGACAGTTAACACAAAAACAGATGTAGGTAGTTAGGAACCTATCTATACCTACTTACCTACATACAATCTACAAAGAAAAAAAACAGATAAGTAGTAAAAAAAAATTACAATAAAAAATTAACAGTAAGTAATACAGAAAGGAAGACGTCTGTGCTGGTGTTAGCCAAAAAGGAGCAGTCTCAGATTTATGTTGCTCTGCGCCGGGGGGTACTCAGAGCAACGCTGATTTTCAGACTGCTCCTGGTTTGGTGACATCGCAGTAAAAAAGTAATACTAGTTATAGGAATAAGAAAATAGATAAACTGAGATTTTATAAGATTGTTTTGAATTAAGAAGAGCTGTTTTGAATTCAGATAAAAAGGCATTTTAAGACCAGTTAAGCTGCTAACCACGTCCCCATCTAAATATTTAAAAGCAAAGGCAGGGCGACTAGTTACACCACAATACGCATTTATCACCACCTCGCCTTAGTCATGTCATGTTCCGCAGTGATTTCACAAAACCAATATTATGTATTCATAGCGTCACGCATTCCACGCCGCTAGCATTCTGCCTGCCTATGCAAACAAACATTGTTAGGTAATCATTGTTCTATTATAGTACGCAGATCACAACACAATGTCACCTCAGGTATAATAATTCAGCCAACGCAGCATAAGCACTGCATGTACAGCATTATTTACTTTTAATATTGCTATGTTGGCAATCTTATTGCCTTTAACCAGGTGCAATGAGTCTAGTAATACTAATGTCTTGTTCCTTTTCAGATGGAGAGTACTTGTTTGTTGATGCTGAAAGTAAACTCTCGAAATATGCACCAAAGAGTTGGAGATCGTCCCATACTCATGTAAGTTTCAACTTGTTCAAAAGTTCGTTAATATCATTACTTTGAATTTCCCGGAAAATTTGCGTAGTCCTAATAAAAATATTGAGTTTAAATGTATTTATTTTGTTTCAGGGTTTGGACGCCAATGGGAAGCCCCTACTAGAACTGCACTTGATAGTGCAGTTCCACGTAGAAAGCCCGCTCCTGCTGCACGATGAAATGGGACGACACCTCTACTTCCTCCAACTTCGCCACAACGTGCGGTCGAGGGACGCACTCCCAGCAGAAGTGTTGCTACTGCTCACCGGCTTGGCTTTACAGGCAGAATACGGTGACGCAGAATCCTACGAGGACAGGGACTATTTCAAAGTAGAAGAATACGCACCACCCTCACTCACAGGCGACTGGGTCGCCGCAGCCATGCGTGCGTGCCATCGAGAACACCGTGGCCTCCCAAAGTCAGACGCCGAAATCAGGTTCATACGAGAAGTGTGTCTTCTGCCCGACACAATAAACTCACATCGGTACCGATTGAAACAATCCAAATCGGAACCAGAACCAGGAACAGTATGGCTCCTCGTCACCGCAAAAGGTATCAAAATCCTACCTGATAATGGACCCCTATCGAACTTTATATGGAGTGCCATTGGGAAACTTAGCTTTGATAGAAAAAAGTTTGAAATAAGAACCGAAGAAGGAAAAATCACGCTGTACTCATCGAGTGAGGAGAAATGCAAATATTTGTTCGCACTTTGCAAAGAAACACACCAATTTTCCATGAAAATTGCTCCAAAGTTCAATGAAGTGCTACGGAAAGAAGAAGAGGAACGTAAGATTTGCTTCGGATATTCTAAATCATTCAATTTGCAATATAACCAAAATAAAAGCGAGCAAAGGATCTCGGTAATTTCTTCAACGAGTTCAAATACTACTTCAGGGATTGTCAGCGACAGAGTACAATCTGAAGACGAATTGGAAATTATGATAGATTCACCTCCAGCACCTTCAACTGAAAGTTTAGCTTTTGCGCATTTACTCGACAGCTCCAACTCATACTTTGTAAGACAGGCTTCAGAGGACAGTCAGCCTCCTCTAAGCAAATCAGCATCCTTGCAGTTACCAAAACCTAAAAGTCGAGGTAAAAAGGTTAAAGATGAAGATAACAAAGGAGCCAAGGACACACAATCTTCAGATAATGTTCAAAGCTCAGGAAGCCAAATAGAAGAAACTACTTCGTTGCCGGAGCAAAGCGTATCTGAAACATTATCGGATAGTCCTACGTCCAGCAAACTAAAATGCACAGGATCACAGTGTTCCTCATCTTGTAGTACAGTTATAATGGCTCGCGCTGGCCTAAGCACCCTCAGCAGAACATCAAATGGAAGTAGTTTAGAGCTAGGCTACAGTCACACCGCTCAAAATTCTATGCTAAGTGATAACAGCACCGTTGGGATCGACACAGAATATCCCCAAGACACAGCTTCAGCATTATATGACGGATTGGGACAACCAGTAACTATCGCTGCATCGAGTGAGACCAGTGGCGTTTATACAATGGCAAGTTCCGAATTAACTGGCCGATCCAAAATGGACACGCTATCAGAAGGCAGTAGGACAGATTATGACGGATCTCACTACGACAGTTATAAGCCGGTACAGGAAAACGACTTGGCAGATTTTGATAGTGTATCATCGATACTGAAAAACAAATCTGAAAGAAGTCACCCGACCACATCACTCAGATTGCAAACATCAATGACTGGCTCAGACTGTGTAGATGGCTCTACAAAATTCACTAATGGTGAACAAGATAAAGAAAGCATTTTTAGGGAACGTACTAACTCAAATACTAGTGCAGTTTCCTTCCATGGAGATGGGAGTGATCCAACAGACAACAAACACAACTTACTCACAGCAAGTGAACTAACAGACCTCATCGTCGGACGAGGCGTTTACCCCAAAAGCCAATCAGTGAGTGACACATTAGATTCAGTGTCCGACTATGTTAGATTACCATTGCCATTTTCCGGTGATAGCTACATTCAAGGACACGAAGACACAGCTCCATCGGATGATAACTATCTCAATAACGCTTTCTTTGATCGACCTCCTACACCACCTACTAGAACTGACAGTCGAAAACTGCTACATTTATCCCTTCCGAACATCTTAGACATCGACGCTGATGCAGCTGCTCGATCTCCATCACCATTCCCTAACAAGCCTCCACCGCCGTATGAGTTCAATCATCGAACGGTTACTTCTTACGCTCCTACAGCTTCGAAAGAGCCACCAGCGTATCCCGGAAAATCATCATCCACCCTGTGTCTAAAGCAACCAAGTGAGAAGGAAGAAGTGGCCGCTAGGGTAGTAACTTCAAAACCTATGATCACAATTCTAAAAGCAGAGGCAGGGGACGTGAATGCTCCGAGCGAGAGGAACTTCGCGAGTCCAATGGTGTTGGAGCACAGGTTTCAGAAGTCTAAGAGACATCAGGCGTCGAGTCGTCGCGCGGAAAGGTCCAAATTGGCTCAAGGGATCGGTAATAATCTATCTCCATCTAAAGAGATGCCTCCACATGGTGTGGATTCTAACGTTCTCGTAGCTATGATGAAATTACCTCCGCCTCCTCCGCCTCCGAGACGAACTCGACTACCTCCGCCACCCCCAGTCTCACGGCTACCTCCACCTCCTCCGCCACACAACCCGATGTTCCACCAGCAGCTTTACAGCGATGTCGATTACGTCTACTATCCACTGCAAGACCCCATACTCTCGCAACAGAACTACCTTGATCACAAACTGACAGAAACTCGTATGACGAACATGCACAAAAGCAGTTTACAATACAGAAGCACGCCTTACTTGTCCACTACGTTATCAGCCTCTTCGATGTACGGTGGCTCCATTCAGAATCTATCCGATTCGTATGTGCAGCTTCCAGGGAACCGAGCCAGTTGGTACTCATTAACAAGCAGAACCTCCATCGGTTCCATGAATCATGAACGAGTGCCGATGCAGTCCAGGATTCCTGACATGTCGTATTTCGTCCGAACGAAATCTGACGAGAACATTCTGAATGCTAAGGATCCACCGCCTGTGAAGATGCGCCGAATGCCGCCGCCTCCTCCACCTCCATACGAACACAAAAAGAAGCTGCCGAGCCATCTACGGGACATAAGAAACCAACAAAGTACGTCGAACTTTAGTGATGTGAGTGCAAATAAAGTGAAAGACAATTGTGATTTAGACATAAAAACTCTTCGGGAGAAAAGTAAGAATCTAGATTTGCCTCTAATCGCGGCTCTGTGCAACGACCGCTCGTTGTTGAAACAGACGAAGGCATTCGGTGCCCCGAAGTTAGTTAGACCGGCAGGCAGTGACTTTGAGAGTGATCAGAGAAGTGCCAAGCCTGCTTCGAACACCGATAGTTTGAGTAAGCAAGATAGTAATGCCAGGAAACAAATGTCAGGGTCTCAAAAGAAGATATTGATACGTAATCCTACCGACAAGCTGCCAGCGTTGCCGGTTTCCGAACCTCACACGCCTAGGGCGATGTCGAACACGTATGTGATGCATCCTCCTGTAGTCAAAACTAAGAAAACACAACCAAGCTCATGACACACAGACATACCGACCCACTGCTTGTGAATCCTTCCAGTGCTATGATATTTCATCCACCGATTTTACATAAGACTGATCTTATTGTCTCCATGCGGGTCTTTGAAGCCATTTCGATAACGTTATAGGTAACTAACGACGACGAAGTCTTAACTATTTAAACATTCCTATCAAACCTTTAAAGATTATGATCGTAGAAAGCGTAGAAAGAACTGGCTTCAAAGAAAATGTATGGAGACAAAGCTAATTTTAAAAATATTTATACTATCTAATCATCTCGTCTCATAAGGGGCGAACATTTGCGTCTTCTAGTCTGTTGAAGTCAACTTTTAAACTAAGATTTCAAAGGTGTGATATACCTACCTACCTAACCAGGATAGACCACACGATTCAGATAAATTTGGGTACTTATATCACATCTTTGAAGCCAGTAGGTTTTAAAGTAAATTTCACCGGAATTAAGATCTCGACAGGCGTGTTTAGTGCATTGCTGGTAGGCTTACATTATCAAATTATCAGCATCTGAAATACATGTTATTATAATTGTCTCATTGTAAAAGATAGTCAAAAATACTTGAAACTGGTTTAGCTAGACTGCAGTCTAGTTTTCAAACCTAGTTCATGTATTTTCTCTTAAAATTGGGTTAATTTCTTTCATAACTTTTTCTGACTTCTTAAATAGATAAACCCAAGTTAGTCTTGCAATCTGAGAAATCTATCAGTAATAGTTATACTTCATTTGACTACTAATTATAAAATAATAGGAGTTTGTTATGTATTATCCAGATAAATACACGGAACATAAGTTATTGCAACAACTATTTATTTAATAATGTGTACATAATAACATTAGAAATAGGATAAGTACATAATATTTTTTCAAATATGTACAAATGTATATTAAAATATTTTGTAACAAACGATTTTTTATTTCTATAAAATTAGGTAAGTACCTACTAAATAAGTACACACGGGGTAACAAACAATACAAAACAAAACAATATCTTTGGTTGTTGATGATGAAGGAACTATAAAAGGTAAACATAGAAAACATTGTTACTTAAATACTAACTATAGGTAGGTACTCGTAGCACCTACCTACTGTAAGGAAACATTAAAGGTAGGTAATACTTTCAAGGAGATTCAAATCAAAACATACCTAATCTAAAATTTTTACGATTAACTGCTAGTGACCAAAGAAACAAGTAAAATAAAGATTTACAAGAAAGAGATATTACAAGAAAAATTATCTCTAAAAAACTACTAAAAAATACTGATTAGTTTGATAAACAAATAAAATAATACTAAAACCTAAGTCTTATAGTTAAAATTAAACAGTTTGAGATTCATATAATACTCAAATCAAAAATACTTATATGTAAGCTGCACACGAAGATGGCACTATTTTGTGAAAATTCAGTGACGTAGTGGTAGAGAACTTACTTCTCCAACTTCAAAACAATAGCGGAATAAGGTAGAAAAGTGATCTTATCGAAATACAAAACTTCCCCGACGAGCGTTGTGTTAGTAGCAGCCACAACAGTACCACCATAGAACATAGTCGACAGATCCGTCGTAATGGAACTGTTACCGAGATTCCCCACAAACACACATGTGTTCCTACGCGGGTACCAACGCTCAATCACCACCAGGTTTTCTTCCGTCTCTCTTATTCCCGTACTCTTCAGCATATTCCCATCCTTGTATATTGCTCGGAGATAAACAGTAGGCGTTTCCAATCTCACTTTCGAAAGTGTTTTGATCACATCCAAGAAGTTATACCTAGGGTCTAAAATAGACTGGGAGTTCCAAGGTAATATTCCCGCGTTTGTGTTTTTGTCTGAGAAAGACATTGGTACTAGATTATGTACGTCTTTGTGTTCGTAAAAATCGCCTTCAACTTGGTGTGGCAGTAAGCCGCCGAGTCCAATTTCATCTCCATAAAATATGCTTACAGTACCAGGTAGGACATACTCAAGAACAGTGAGAGCAAGTGTGTTGTTTGTATGCTTCGTGGAGATCCTCTCACTATTAACGTTACCAATATTCCAATGAACCCATGGGTAGTGGGGCTTTGACCACAACTTCCCATTCAAAACTTTATCAATCCTATTCTTCAGTCCTTCTATTCCACCATTCAAGTCCAAGTGGATATCAATAAGATCAACTCTAGATAGCAAGACGTTTAGTGCAACACCTTTAGCAGTATCCAAAGCTTGTTCACTGGCCATAAAGATCTTTCCGTTACCGATAATCTGTTTCCATAATTGCAATGATCGCCCAAAGTTCGCATCATCAACATACTTCTCAAGATCTTTTAGATAGAAACCATCGACGTTTTGTGCTCGCGCCCAATACGCTATAGCAGCTGATGTTTCATCATAATAGCTAACGAGAGAAGTATCATTGGCGAATAGGAAGGCGTGAGTGAAGTTTGAAGACAAGCCAGGCACTGCTAAAGACTTCACAGGGATATCAAGAATAATAGACATATTTCTTTTATGCACTTCTTCAACGAGATCCTGGAAATCTTTTACAATACCTAAACTCCTATCTATGTGTGTAAGAGAAGTGATGTTAAAGTATTTATCAGGGTAGTGGTGTGCTTGGAAGACGTAGTTCAACCTGACAGCCGAAGCACCTAGATCTTGAATATAATCCAGCTTTTTTATAAGTCCTTTTAAATCTCCGACGCCATCGTTATTGGAGTCTTTGAAACTCGCTGGGAAAATCTCATAGAAAACCTTACCTTGGTACCAAGGTAGATCAGGGTTACAGGATTTGGGTATAGTGACCACCATGCCTATGATGGCTCCGAGACAGGCGACGAGACCCGAGAGAACAATCCAGAGGAGAATCTTCCTGATGATGATCCAGTTCCAGTTGACAAAGTTTGGCAGCTTCCGGTTGTTGAGCTTGAGACTTCCATTAATCTTAATGTCTTCATCAGTCTGAAACAGGGAAAATAAACTATGTAAAATAAATTTGCAACAAAAGAATTTGTCATCATCTCAGCCTGGTATCACCCTGCTGGGTATGGGCCTCCCTTCTTTTATGCCAGTCTCCTATATCTTGCGCCTCTCGCGTCCAAACATTTCCTACAACCTTTACTATGTCGTCGACCCAACATGCTCTCTTGAATCTTGAAAGAATTTGTACCCCAGAATAATTATTGGAAATGTACCAATACAAACCTAGTGAGGTATCAATTTTTATTAGGAGTCTGTCTCTACGTGACGTACCTACTTACCTATTTTGGTCTCTAAAACAATAACTCCAACGAAATGATCTGATAATGGTTACACAGCTGATTACAGATATTAAAAGGGAAAAAACCTTTTGTCTTGTGTGTGTTAGAACCAAATCAACTATTATTCTTTTCTATTGCCCAATCGCGTCGTGCACAACTGGAACCGGTTACCAGAGTCAGTGATAAGTGCCCCCTCAGTGAACTCTTTCAAGAATAGACTGGACAAATATTTAAAGCGCACTGACAAGGACTAAGATATACACGCATCAGCTCTGAGAGCTGCCTGTGTATTAAAAAAAAAATAATAATAATAAAATAATAATTCTATAACAGTTTGAATAATAGGTACGTACAGGTCCAATAATTAAGTCTCCATTCTTGCTAAGTGTTTGATAATCCAGCATACTGATGTTGTTTATCAGCTGGGCACTGACTGGGTCCTGGACAACTGAGTTTGAATCGCCGGACGAGCTTGAATCACCAGCCGATGCATCTGATACCAATTAACCATTGATTAGTTTGTCCTTTAGGACTCCTTCAAAATGTATTGGTCCATAAGTGGATGGGAGACCGCCAGTGGCATTATCATCGGAGCGCTTCCGTGCTTCGGAGGGCACGTTAAATTGTTGGTCCCAGTTAATAAGTCGTTAAGTCATGACAGAGGCCTTAAGGCGGCCTAAAAACTCCGTCACCAGAGTTGGCCACTGACTCATACGAACTTACTTTTTTTAGTCGATGATTATGTACTTAGGGTGCAGTAAGTGCAATTTTAACGCAAAACTAATGCATGTGTTGTAAATAGGTACCTGTTTGAATGTTTGCCAAATCCGGTGCATCGTTTAGCGTAACGAAAGGTACTTCATTCATCTCCTCTGAAAGCGGATGCTTGAAGTCCATGGGCGAAGGACTCGGTGTTGCAGATAACAGTAAGCACGTTGACGACTTTACGCCTCGTAAGTAATCCAAGGTCTCCAAATCTGTGGCTGCGGCTTTCAGAGTTTCCTCTGAAGACTCATTCATTTTGATAATTTCTCGGAAACTTTACGAAATACAAATGTAACGATTTTAGGGTTTGAAAACCTAATTTATACTCATTTCAATACTACGTGAAACTCGGGAAAGCACACAATATCTGAAAAAATAGAAATAAACTGCAGAAAGAAACACAGTAGGTATTGTTGTAATTCAAGATTTTCAGGCAGAAAATTCCTCTATTTGACACTTGACAGACGCAAAATAGACATCGAGGCAGTGATAATGACAAAATAGAAGAATTAAACGAAACAGTGACTTTACCAACTGGCTGTGTCAACTGTCAAATTAATTCAGAAATAGTCAAGTTTGAAACTTCTCCAGCATCCAAGGTTCCTTCCCTGTAGATAGGTAAAGTGCCCTGTAAACGATCAAATTGTTTGTTAACTGTAATGTACTGAACGTGAACACTAAATCATTTCATCATTAACATTGGATCTAGCGGCATTCGTGAAGTTAGCCGTTTGTCTGCGTAGGAAATGGTCGCTTTTTAATACAAAATTGTGTTCCACGAAGACAAAGGGCACTGAAAATATTGTTTCTGAGACGTCCTATTTATTACATAAAATAATGGCGGAACCCTAAACTGTCAGTGCAATCAAACTGTTCAAAGTCCATTTTTTGGTTTTTTTCTTTTTGGTGCTCTACTTTTTGGTGCTCTACTTTATTTTTTCAAACGTCACTCACTTTACAGTTTACTATTTATAAACAAAAACACTGTTTTCTATTATTTTGTGATTATAAAGTGTAAAATATCCAACAGTATTTCGTCCATAATTTTTATACATTTTTATCAAAGATAGATTTTTAAGCCAAAGTGAAACTGTACGAAATCAACTAAAACTGCATCATGCTAAATGCAAACAGATTGGTTCAAAACAACACATTGCTAAGAAAAACCGTGATCCAACATAGAAAAAAGCACAAAGCCGTCAAAGATGCGAACTACCAATATCTTCAGAGGAGCAAGGTGCCTACTATGCATTTTCAAAAGTCCCTACCGCGATTGCCCGTACCAGAGTTGGCTAAGACAGGAGATCGGTACCTAAAAGCTTTGAGGCCTCTTCTAAGCGACAATCAACACGCAGAGGCTTCTCAACGCACGAATAAATTCATCAACGGTGAAGGTAAAATTCTCCAAGAGAAATTACTAGCAAAAGACAAAGCAAATAAACACACAAGCTACATATCCGACTACTGGTTCGACCTGTATCTAAGAGACCGAGCAGCATTGCCAATAAATTATAACCCTCTGGTAGTATTCCAAAATGATGTGAGACCAGAGTATAACAATCAACTGATCAGAGCAACAAATATATTGACGAGTGCTGTGAGGTTTATGCTCTCACTTAGAGAACAGATTTTGGAGCCCGAAGTATACCATATGAATGCCAAGAAAAGTGATACTCAGTTGTTTCGGACTGTATGTGGAATGCTACCGGAGGCAGTGTCATGGTATGATTATAATAGTTTATTAAGTGGTGTCCTAGGATGATTAAAAAATTGAGGAGCAATAGGTTAGCGTGGTATGGGCATGTAATGGGGAGGGATGAAACTCATGTAACTAAAAGGGTGATGGAAATGAATGTGGATGGATATGTGAGTAGAGGTAGACCAAAGAAAAGATGGATGGATTGTGTAAAAGAAGATATGGGTAAGAAGGGAGTGAATACGAAGATGACGAGTGATAGGGGAGAGTAGAAGAAGAGAACATTTTGAGCCGACCCTGCATAAGCAGGATAAGGGCAGGCAAATGATGATGTCCTGGTAGTAATAGTTTATTAACTATGATCATGCACCCAATTGGTACTTGGTCAAAGAGGCCGGGGCAGGCCATGCAAACGTTGGTATGATGACATCGAAGCCTTTAATACGGACTGGTGGGCTGCATGTGAGCGAAAAATATGGGAGAGACCTTTGCCCAGCAGTGCGAGGGACAGTATAGGTTAAATAAAAAAGTAAAAAAAAATAAAGTAGTGAAATAGTTAAAAAATTAGACTAGCCTTAGAGCTCAGTAATTACTCGTATCTTCTAATATAAGTTTGTTTGTATGTCTTATCATGAACTGGCATTATTAATGTTGCACTTTGTACCTCATGTTGACATTAAGTTGGCCTTTGGTTCATTACATTATAACAGTTTAATCAACTTGTTTTACTTTCAGGTATGGAGCATACTTATTCAAAGCATTTCCTCTAGATATGAGTCAGTTCCCCGGTCTGTTTGGGGCAACTCGTATCCCACTTGTGGGCAAAGATCGCATCTTCAGAGACCCCACTAGCAAACATGTGCTGGTCCAGAGGAATGGCAACTTCTATGTTTTTGATGTGCTAGACTCTGATGGTAAGAAAAACTTAAAGTCCATACTAATATTATAAATGTGAAAGTGACTCTGTCTGTCTGTCTATCTGTCTGTTTGTTACCTTTCCACACCCAAACGGCTGAACAGATTAGGCTGAAAATTGGCATGGATAAATATCCCAGGGAAGGCTACTTTTTATCCCGAAAAAATTAAATAATCCCAAGGGACCCTGGTTCACATGATCACATCGCAGGATAGATAGATAGATAGATAGATAGTGTTTATTATTGAAAAAGATTACATTTGTTCTGGTTAGTAGTGTCTTAAATCCTATGTTAGGTTTATCCTGACACTAGAGTTCTCTGATCTTATTTATGAACACGCTTAATTAGTACCTATCACGCACACAGGCACAGCGGTGTCACCGTTTTGTGTTCTAGCTGTAGCGCGGTATGCAGTTGCGCACGCGCGCCAACGCAACAAGTGACAACGCTGCGCCTGAGCTTGGCTATAGGATGCTCCCTTTTTGGCAAAGTAAAATGGTAAAAAGATAAAATAGATAAAAATTTAGGTTAATGCATTTTAGAGAAAAAATAAATATAAATAAGTTAGAAATTTTATAGTGATAAATAATGTTTTCCTAATATGGCTTTAATATTGTTTTGAGTTATTTTATTTTTGAGTTCGATTGGCAAGTTGTTTATAAGGTATGGGATTAAGTATTGGGAGGTTCGCTTACCGTATTCATTATTAAATGGGGGGATCTTAAGTTTTTTTTGCATTATGCTTCTAGTAATTTTGGCGTGACTTATTGGAATTTGGATCTCTGTACGAAAATATTGTTCTATTAGAAGGTTCAATTCCACTTTTTTATGGATAGACATTACTCCACAGTATTTAAATAGTCCATCAGGATCACCTGAGTACTTTGTTTTAACCTTAGGGGGTACTATTAATTTCAGTAGTCTACATTGAATTTTATATATCTGATCTAGGTAAGTTTTAAACGTTCGTCCATAACTACTAATTCCGTAAGATAATATACTTTCTACTAGTGTCTTGTATAAGGTCACTAGAATATGATATGGTATTTTACATCTTATAATACAAAATTTAGCCATAATGGCTCTCAGCTTATTGCAGGTTTTATCTATATGCTTAGCCCAATTGAATGTATTGTCTATTACTAGCCCTAGGTAGGTATACTGTGACAATTGCTCAATTACATGACAATCTTTAGTACACTTGATTGATGCGTGCAGACAATCATGACTATGTGACACAACCTTTAGGCTTTCACTGCCAGAGTCATAATTATGACTGGAGCGGACATGTATGAGTTTAGTTTTGTCAGCATTAATGACTAGACCTGAATCATGTGACCACTTACAGATTGCTGTGTAGTCTTCTTGGATCAGATTTTGAGCAATCAAAGGATTCTTATCAGCAACCATGAGACAGGTATCGTCAGCAAACTGATACACCGTGCAGTGCTTAATAACGTTGATAAGGTCATTGACA
Source organism: Epirrhoe alternata (assembly GCA_963565295.1). Classification (NCBI taxonomy): domain Eukaryota; kingdom Metazoa; phylum Arthropoda; class Insecta; order Lepidoptera; family Geometridae; genus Epirrhoe; species Epirrhoe alternata. The sequence goes on from OY751384.1 coordinate 1,508,000, forward strand.
TAAGTTAAGTAATGCAGCGGTCCTAATACCGATCCCTGTGCTGTTCCTTCAGTGATGTTAATGCTGTCACTATATGCGTCGTAGGAGCGCAGCTAGTGGTCAATAAAATGTAAACAAGCTTATGGCGGATGCTACACACTCCATAATTATCGCGATATTTGGATCGTGATCCAGGATCACGATATTATCGAGTGTGTAGTATGTAGATTTGATCCAAAATATTGCATGCAAGATACATATCATTATCGAGTGTGTAGCATTCGCCTATAGGTACTGGTATGATAGATACACTAACACAAATCTAAATTAAGAAGTGTAATAGTACTCAGGCCAACTAGATAATGTCACCCAAATGAACAGGGTGAATTTTCACAAACAGGATTACAACTGTAATCCCGAGGCGCAGTAGACATTCTCTCAGATATTTTCATGCAATTTTCTGGAGCTAGGTTGCAAATTTGAAAAAGTTCACAACATAATTATATAACTTGTAATGTAATAATTTCCAGGTAATCTTCTCTCCCCAACTGAACTCCTCGGAAACCTGAGTCAAATAATAAATGACCAGAGCCCCAAAACAGAACATCCACTTGGAGTCCTAACCTGCCAAAACCGCGACACATGGGCGAAGCAAAGAGCTCATTTAGAAGAGACTGGGAATAAAGACTCTTTGCACAAAATAGACTCGGCAATATTCAACTTGGTGCTGGATGATGATGTGCTGATGGATGATAAGCATAAGGTGTTGAAGAAGTATTTACATGATGATGGGACTAACAGGTGATATTAAGCATACTTAGAATGATAAATATTATTACCATACCAGACAGTACTTAAAATGGTATCTACCTGGTACTGTACATATTACAGTACCTACATACAATAGTACTATGGTACTTTTAAGTTTCAACACTAGTGCATTGGTACATTACGAGTATATTTTACATCTTAATTGCAGGTGGTTTGACAAGTCCTTCAGCCTCATAGTGACTAAAGATGGCGTCTCTGGCGTCAATTTCGAACATTCCTGGGGCGATGGTGTGGCAGGTACTGCTGTATTTTTATTTCCCTTGGTTTCTTTTTAACGTACTTACTATCCCATTGCTGGTCAAAGGTATCCCCCGAGTCTTGTAAACAGAAAAATAATTGTCTTTGAATCGCAAAAGTTAAAAGTTTTACTACTGACGACCTCTGTGGCGCAGTGGGAATGCCTGTTTGGGACGCAGAAGGTTGCGGGTTCGATCCCCGCCGCGGTATCGAAACCATAAATGTTTGTATGATCTGCAAAAATTTATCTCAGGTCTGGGTGTTTCTATGTATAATAGTATGTATTTACGAACAAAAAGTATATAAGTAGTATATCAGTTATCTGGTTCCCATAGTACCTACAAGCTTTGCTTAGTTTGGGGCTAGATGATGCTGTGTGAAATGTCCAGCATTATTTATTTACTATTAAAAGTTCATACAATGTTTTTCAGTCCTCAGATTCTTCCAAGACATTTACAAGGAGACCACGACGAAGCCTTACATTAGTCCCGACTCAAAACCTTCATCTAGCAACAACACCGTTCGGAAATTAGGTGAGCATTTATTATTATAAAGGCGCATACATATTTATAGCAAGCTACAATACACAACATTGTATTCTAAAAGTATACTTTGATTCAGAGTGTACTTTTACTCACGTTATCAATTCGGTACAGATAGATGCCGTAAGCGTGGATTTGCGAAAAAAGATGACGCTGCTCTTTCCCTATACAAATCTGCGTCTACTTATCACATTTTGTCTACTAGCTCTTGTGAATGAGTTTTTATTTTATCTTTCTGCTTCTAATCGTAAAGAGCGAGATTTTATGGTGAGATGAATGATAATTTTCCCGTAAAACTCTAAAAACCTTCCCTCCTAGCCATTGTAAATCGAATCGACAGATAAGTCTAAGACTATTTATGCATTACTAGCAAACCCAGCGAACTCCGTTTCGCCACCAGATGCCACCAGATTTTTCCTGAAATTTCTTTGCTATAAACCTCACGGAGCCCGAGACCCTTCCAACGAATGCAAAACCGTGGAAATCGGTTCGTGCGTTCTGGAGTTATAGCGTCAGGAAGGAAAACCCGACTTATTTTTATATAGTAGATGTCAAATTGACGCTTTACTAATGCCAGGAACTCACGTGCCGCGAAACTTGACATAAAATGTATGCAGTTGCCCTTCGACGCCGGTGGAGCCTAAGCATTATCTGTCGATTTGATTTCTTTTTCTTATTTAGATTTTTATGTATGGCTTATTGATTCCCTGAGTCACGCCGTGTGTAGAGTCGAACATTGAAGTCGGTTTTTCTTTTAGTTTTAAAACGTAATTGTCATCATTAGTTTGGGGCTAGATAACGCTGTGTGAAATTTGCAGCATTATTATATATTATCATCTCACTGGTAAATAAAAGGTCTCGCTACGCTTTTACCATTCGCCTCTATCCTGAGTCCATCTTGCATATTGAACTAGTTTTTCCCACGGTTTTTCCTTATAAGTGTCAATAAACATTATTACAGATTTCAATCTAGATGAGGAAACGAAAAATTCCATCGCGACAGCTAAGAGCGAATATAAAGCGTGGTGTGACACACTGAGTATCGACTACATTCTATACGAGGGGCTCAACAAGACCGCTTGTAAGAAGTTCAAAGTCAGCCCTGATTGTATTATGCAGCTTGGGTTTCAGGTAAACATGTTATGCATATTTAGTTCTTCAAAGTATCCGGGGGCGCTGCATGTATGGTGGAAAACAAAACGAAATGTTTTTTGAAGTGAAAGCTTCTTTAGCCGAGTTGGGAAGTTTTGATATGATAATAAATTCTTGGATTCGTCTCGAAAACGCCACGTGCGAGTCACGTGACTGCTCACCGACACCAACCAGTAGCGCCATCTAGTTCTGTACTCGGTAAACTTTTACGCCAATATTTTAAAATTCGCGACGAGTAGGGTTCCGTGGCCGAGCGGTAAGGCACTCCGGCTTTAGGATCGTCTGATCTGAATCCCGTCGGAATCGAAAATTTTGATAAGACTTTTCATTTCTCAAATACCTAAGTACTTACACTTTAAAATTACAAAAAAAAATATTTTAACATTTCTTAAAGCTCATTTCATAACTTAACGGGTGAAGTCATTATCTTTCGAAATTTTTTGATTTCCTGACGATTCATAAAATACACTAGGCACTTATTGTACAAGTTTTCACTTCTCTCAGCACTCCCGAGAGTGCCACGGTTTTTTTTATTACTATTGAAATCTCTTTTAGTTGTTCCATGTTTTAATGTTTTAATTCACACACAATAGATTGATTGTATTGGGATTAGAATTGTGTTGGATGGCACAAACAAAGGGAGGCCTATTGCCCAGCAGATGGCTAAATCAGGCTTATGGATGGTGTGGTGATGACTCTTACCGTAAGACCTTTTTAAAAACAAAAAAAAAAGATGTTTGTCTCGGTTGGTGGATCAGGAACACTAAAGAAAAGTAGTGCTATCAAGCAGATAGGATTTCAAAAAGTATAACGACCTCTGGCGCAGTGGGTGAAAGCCCGCTTGTGACGCAGAAGGTTGCGGATTCGATTTCGCTGCGGGTCAAATGTTGGTATGATATTTTATTTTATTTTAAGAGTTTTAGGAGAACTTACAGCTAGGTACATGTATGGGTTACTGTTTAAAAATACATGCAAAGCATATATTGTGTGCTGATGGCCAATTACAAGTTCCCACAGATAGGCAACTGTTTGTTTATGTGAAAATAAGTACATTAGACGACGGAAATAACACAATAAGAAAGAAAACAAAATAATAAAACCAAATAGGTACCTACTTGACACAAGCCAAAAGAAAGAAAAACTAGATTAGAATAGGTACCTACATTATTATCTAAAACGAAATAAGAAGATAAGTCTTAAATACTAATTACAAAGAGTTAGTCATCTACATCAAAAAAATCAGAAGCAAGGATAGTTTTTAACTTACGTATAGGTGTGGTAAATAAGTCTATATCAACATCTACTTTGACCAAGGAGTTAAAAGAGTCACATGCCCTAATAACGAAAGAGTTATGCCTGTAATTAGTTGAAACTTGTGGTACATAAAGCACTTTTGGGTTTCTATATACAGATATTTATCTCGGGTCTGGGTGTTTCTTTGTATAAAAAGTATGTATTTACAAACAAAAAGTATACAAGTATTTTATCAGTCATGTAGTACCCATAAAACAAGCTCTGCTTACTTTAGGGCTAGATGATGCTGTGTGAAAAGTCCAGAATTATTTATAAATAAAAGTTTTTAGCAGTTACAATGTTTTTCTTCTTTCAGGCAGCATATTACCTCTTGTACGGTAACTTCGTGGGAACTTATGAGTCTTGCAGCACTTCTGCGTTCAAACATGGACGCACTGAAACTATGAGACCTTGCACCGATAAAACTAAGGTAATGTAGAAAGAGATGTCTATACTTATTGGGCCAAGTAAGGTATGAATAAAGAAAGAGAGGCCGGAGGCTGTGGATAAAGTTGATGAAATTGTAATGATGAAATAATTGATTTGATTTGTAAAGAATCTTGAAATAAAAAAAAATGGATCTTGAATGCAGGAAGTAAAGAGCTATGAGTCTTCCATGCCTTAGGAATACTGTAATAATCCCGTTTCGTTTCTGTTACAAATCTCATCAAATAATTGTAGCCAGGGTCTTGCTCATTAATTAGCCTATACTGTCCCACTGCTGGGCAAAGGCCTCCCCCGTCAGCGTACACACTTCGCGATTTTCCCCCCATTCACAAGCAGGTGCGGTCGCAGCCTGAAATTTTAGGGGGTTACTACACTAATATTAGACTTTATTGCACAATACACAAGATTTTTCAATTTGACGTGCACGATTTTGGGAGGGTCTTGTCCCCTGTGACACACCCTCCCCTCTTCGGACCGCGCCTGTCCACAAGTTTCAAAGTAACAAATACTTAGTATTTTTTATATATTTTATTATGCTTCTTCGAACAACTAAGATCTGACGATCTTGAAAAAACATAATATAAACCCATTTTTCAATCTAACAGATATTCTGCGAAGGCCTACATCGAAACAAGCTCTCAAAGGACGAGCTTCGAGCAATAATGGCCGAATGTTCCACCCTCCATTCCGAGCTAGTTAAAAACGCGGCAATGGGCCAAGGATTCGACCGTCATCTGTTCGCACTGAACAAAATATCTGGTGAAGCGAACTTACCTACAGATATGTTCGATACCTACGAATACAAGTTCCTGAATAAGTCTATATTGAGCACGAGTACTTTGTCTTCGCCTAGTGTGATGGCGGGTGGTTTCGGACCGGTCGTGAAAGAAGGATATGGTATTGGGTATGTATTCTTGCCATCCATACTAATGACGAACTCTGTGGCGCAGTGGGTGAAAGCCCGCTTGCCACGCAGAAGGTTGCGGGTTCGATCCCCGCAGCGGGATAAATGTTTGTATGATCTGCAAATATTTATCTCGGGTCTGGGTGTTTCTATGTATAATATGTATGTATTTACAAACAAAAAGTATATAAGTAGTATATCAGTTATCTGATTCCCATAGTACAAGCTTTGCTTAGTTTGGGGCTAGATGATGCTATGTGACATGTCCAGCATTATTTATTTAATTACCTATTATAAACTAGCTGCGCTCCCGCGGTACCTCGGGATTTTTTCGGGATAAAAAGTCCCCTATGTCTTTCCCTGGGATGCAACCTTTACCCATGCCAATTTTCAGCCTAATCTGTTCAGTGGTTTGGGCGTGATTGAAACAAACATACATACATCTAAACAAACTCACAAACTTTCAGCTATATTATATGAGTGGGATTCTACAAATACGGGTATAGACAACAAGTTTTGAGATTTGTTTTTAAAACTGCATTTATGGATTTTTTTATATTACATTAAGCCATGTCTCCTGCGACCAAAAATAACAAAACATTCTAACAAAATACGTTTTCCGTCCGCCTTGGATAACATTTTACATACAAAAAGGTTAGGCCACGCCACGAAGCGCTCGTGGTCGTGCTTGCTTAGTCGTTCTTGATGGATGGGTGACCGCCAGTGGCATTTTCATCTGAACGCTTCCGTGCTTCGGAGGGCACGTTAAATTGTCGGTCCCGGCTGTTTAAGTCGTTAAGCCATGACGGAGGCCTTTAGGCGGCTTAAGAACTCCGTCACCAGAGTTGGCCACTGACTCATACGAACTTACTTAATTTAGACCACGCCCACATTTTGTTCGATGTTAGAAAATACAAAAACAGTGTCGTAGTAGACCCAGCTTAACTCTATAAAAAGTAGAAAAATTACCTACCCCCATTGAGGTACAATTTTGTACCACCCTGTATATTTATTTTACAAGCCTCTGACTTTCACTATAAAATCTTTGAACATCTTAAAAGTCCGAAGATCACCGCCATAAAAATCGAATAATGATTTGTTTTATTTTCAGGTATTCAGCATTCCCAGATAAATTAGGGGCAGCTGTGACGAGCTATAAGCCTCACAATGACAGCTCTCAATTCATCGATGCATTGCACAAATCCTTCATAGATATTACTAAGATACTCTCTGGGTGATGTAATCACTTACAGACATTTCAAACGCTTGTATTTTTATATGTTGTTAATGTACGCTTACAAAACTTTGCCTTCTCTTTTACTCAAGAAAGGGACGTAAGATGTGTTGTCTTGTTTTACTGTGTAAGGCAGTTGTCCAACCGCAAGCGTTGAGCGTTGAAGCGTTATATTTCTATCTGACTTTTTCAACGCTCGGCGTGAGTTTTGAACGCTGCGCGAGTATCGCTGAACGATTACTCCGTTACGCCGAGTGAATAAATCGGCGGTGTGAACGGCCGGCGTTGGACTATAAATATTTGTCTCTTTTATTATCTGTATCTTTTGTTCGTCTCCTGAGCGATAAAATAGTTGATCGCCTACCGCTCACACGCTCGCGGTCGGACAAGTGCCTATGTTGTACTGGGTGCTGAAAATATACAATAAAATATATTTTATATTTCTTAGAAACTTGCAATACCATTTGTTGAGCTTATGTAATACGATTTTTTGAATCTTGCTCATATCCCACTAAGTGGGGTTGGCACATGTATTTTTGTAAATGCTTTGTAATTGAACACTACGTAATAATCTTTTTTCGAGACGAAAATGCACAGTGCTATGGTTTTGACGTATTCGATACGCTGATTTTGTAGTATTTTGTGAATGAGTACCAACAGATGGCGCTGTTCATTTTCCATACAAATCGCGATTGTTAAAACTCGCTAGGCATTCAGTGGTGTAAAGCGTCATTCCTAAGCTATTTAACTAATATTTAAATAACTGGGTTCGATTCCTGCTTATTCATATATTTTTGGTTGCATTTCATTTTAAATATTTAACTGATCTGCTATCTTACATTTTATAGTAGCTGTAAGAGGAACTGTCCAATGTCCATTAAGAATAATAATACCTAATATTTTAGAATTAAAAAATAAAACAGATGCCTTTTTCTATTTATTATTTTATTAAGTAAATAAGTTAAAGAAAAATATATTAAAATAAGTACCTACTTAAGTAATTAAATGTATTTTGTGGAAGCTTTTTACTGTCTGTTACAGTTAAATTAGATTAATATACAATTTTCAATAATGATGTATGGTTTTTATTAAAACGTTCTGTCCAACTAAAAATGTCGGTACTGTACCGACTGGTACCCAATAGGTACAAAGTCTCTTCTCTCAATTGATATTTGATTTGAAATCTGCCTACCCCTCTATTAGCTTCTTAAATAATTCAACGCAATGTTTTTCATTGGTAAATTGGTAGTTTTAATTTTAATACATAACATATATAAGTACCCAAAACTTTACCTACCCCAGAGACAAGCAAGCTACCTACTGAAACGAAGGGAAACATTTGGAAGACACGAGTACAATAGAGCGAATAGATAATATTGTTTACATTCTAATAAAAGGTACGTTTTCCCAACAATGGGACTATGCTACGCTACAAATGATAGTACAACTTGCTTATCGATTTTCCCCATGTTACGCTCATCTAGTGCGGGGCCGTATTTATAGTTGCCGATGCAGTTTACTGATCAAGGATAGGTACCTACCTATTTATGCAATTGTTTTATAGGTAGGTAGGTAGTTACCTATATTAATTCAATTCAAAACGTTTATTGCTTCATGTTAGTAGGTAGATCTCAAAGGTATAGTAGTGTTTCATAACACGAACCCGCTGGGGCACTGCAACATTTGGTAGGTACTTATTTTATTTAACTTAGGTATGAATTGGCACAGCCCTTTTATAAACTTAATCTAAAACGTTGTTAGTAAAAGTTGTTAGTTTAAAGGTTTTGGTACAATTAAATAGGTATTCAGATATTACTCGTATTAAATTGAAGGTAGGTACATACTGCGTTAGGAAATAGGTAGGTACAACTTTGCTATGGATAGGTAGGTAACTATCTAGCTTTTTTATTATTTTGCTGCTATACGTAGCATAATCTGCCTTTCAGCTCGCTATTAATATTGTAGCGGAATATTTACCACGTGGAAAGGAAAAATCATAGTTAAATAAAAATCATCCGTAACGAACCCGTGTGCGTCATTCTGCGTATAATTCTGCAAGACTATCAATAGGGTCCGTCTGTCATTCAACGCAGAATCAACAGCGTTCCAATCTACGTTCGTGCATAGCTCTATCTAAGTAAAAACTATTTTACTATTAGCGAACTATTAACGATTCGTACCACCTTTTATTTACAGTAACTCAGGAATAGATAGCTCTTTGCAATTTTCTCGCCATTTTTTTGTGCAACATGTGATTTATAATTAGAGAAAATCATTATTTTACGATATGAAAATGTATAGATTGTGCCTTTGTATTTGCGAACAGAACGTGGAAAGGAAAGGCGCTTGAGCCATTCTGACATTACGTGAATAATTTCAGTTTGAAATGTCAAAGTTCATCGACGAACTTGGTAGGATTGTGGTGTGGCGTTGTATTTTGTGAAAAATCAATTATAAAATAATGTGTGGTTGCATGAAAATGAGTGTTTTGTTAGATAAAATGATCCAGTCTTGATTTGTGACCAAGGTAAATGTTGCTTCTGTCTAATTTGCCCACATTTTAACAAAACAGTGTACGTATTTTGTGTGCATTCAAGTTTTTTTTGTAAATTTGGCGCTGTACCTAATAAAAACAATTCTTACGATTCTTTGAAAGTATGAACATTAATAACAAGATTTTCATAAATCAGATCTCAAAATGAAATCAAACATTTTTGTAAATGTGTTCTTGCCAATCCCATGCAATCCTGAAATGAATTACTTAATTTAAATTATCATAGATTACACTAATGCAAGGCAATTATAGATAATTAGCTTTACTTAAATTCTGATTTTTACGCATCCTTAGTTGCTAATTCTATCTAAAATTGGCAGACATCATGATCATTCACATGTCTGACTCATCAATCGACTGATTTGCCTTTTGATTTCTAAATAAACATTGATGTATGTCACATTACCTTAAACCAACCTTTCTAATTTTATATCTCAAAAGCCAAGCAAGTATGAAAGAAATGAAGTCTACTTTTATCTTTCTAGCTAGACTAATAATATTAATATAATAATAGCTTTTTGTATCCTGTAGTTATCAGATAAGTAGATCCTGTGTTGTAGATAACTAAGCTGCCATTGCTTAGCAATACTTAGCAATAATTCTAGGTAATCTTAAGGTAGGTATCCTTTTATTCACAACAGCTTTGACTTGTTTCAGATTTTTGAAGGACTCCACAATGCTGATCAAAGAGTACCGGATACCGCTTCCCCTTACGGTGGAGGAATACCGTATAGCTCAGCTCTACATGATTGCCAAGAAGAGCAGAGAAGAAAGCTCCGGTGAGGGTAGTGGGGTAGAAATCATAGTCAATGAACCCTATGAAGAAGGGCCCGGAGGCAAAGGTCAGTACACTCAAAAGATCTATCATGTTGGCAGTCATCTTCCAGGATGGTTCAAAAGCCTTCTTCCAAAATCAGCCCTTACAGTATCCGAGGAAGCCTGGAACGCCTATCCTTACACTAAAACCAGGTACACCTGTCCCTTTGTTGAAAAATTCTCCTTAGAAATCGAAACATACTACTATGGCGACAATGGACACCAGGACAATGTGTTCCAGTTAACCGGCAGTGAATATAAGAATAGAATTGTTGATGTTATTGATGTTGTGAAGGATCAACTGTATGGCGCAGATTATGTGAAAGAGGAGGACCCTACCCTCTTCGTCTCTCAAGCATGCGATCGAGGCCCCCTCTCTGATAACTGGCTTGATGAATATTGGAGGGATGTAGAAGGAAAGTCCCAGCCTACCCCTAGTGGAAAATCGCTAATGTGTGCCTATAAGCTTTGCAAAGTAGAATTTAGATATTGGGGGATGCAAACAAAACTAGAAAAGTTCATCCATGATGTTGCTTTGAGAAAAACTATGCTGAGAGCTCATCGGCAGGCCTGGGCTTGGCAGGATGAGTGGCATGGACTCACAATGGAAGACATAAGAGAGATCGAGAGGCAGACTCAACTAGCTCTGCAAAAGAAAATGGCTGGAGAGACTTGTGATGAACAAGATGAAGAAGAAAACTCCAAGTCTCTTGCAGCTACTATGAGCAGTCTGGAGAAAAATGAAGAAATCGCAAGTCCTGTTGTCACGAAAAAGAATACAAGTGAAAAACGGCTCCAAATACAGCAACATTTAACTCCTGAGAGAACACCTCCATCAGAACATAAGTCATCTAAATCAAATCTTAGATCCACCTCTTCTGGGTCCATCAAGAGTTTACAAACGCAAGCAGCAAACTGGAGAATGGAAACTCTAGTTCGGGAGTCTGAGACTGAGACAGGTTCCGAAGACGAATTCTACGACTGTGAGTCGACCTTCAACAAATGGTCTTCGATGTGCTCCTTGGACGAAGCTGACATTGATATATCGCCGACTTTAGGAGATTCGCAAGAGGATAGCATCTTCAACCCGTCATTTTTGAAGAGGGTGACGTCAGAAAGGGGATCCCGAAGATTAGTATCGCTACAAAGTCATCACAGTATCGATGGCTGTCCCGAGACACCAGTCCACAATTCTTGTTCCATAACTGTCCTTATCCTTGTATTCCATGGTGGAAGCGTGTTGGATGCCAATGCCGATATGACTGCAAAGAAATCAGATGTTACGACGTTCAAAGGGGCTTTTGAATCCGTGATGCGTCAACACTACCCAAGTCTGGTTGGGCACATAGCTATAAAACTAGTCCCATGTCCGTCTGTATGTACAGAGGCTTTGGGGGTACTCTCAACATTGAGCCCTTACAGTTTCGACTGCTCACCATCCACCATAGAATCCCCTTCGCTTACAAATGACCTTATACCGATAGGTGCCATACCGTTGATTGCTACATCTTCCCCAGACTACTCCGAATCTGTCACAAAAACTATTAACTCAGCGAATGCAGTTTATAACGAGTTTCTCAAATCTGAAGATGGAGTAGGCTTCATTGGCCAAGTTTGTATCGTAGGGGATAGTATGGGTTCTGTCTTGGCTTTCGATGCCATGAATAGAGCATTGCAATATCAGTCGCGACACGATAGTGAAAACAGTATTTTGGACACAGAAATTATTATACCAAATGATCCATCCGAACAAAATTACTTGAACAAATCTCATTTACAAGCACCTACGCCCAGGAGACGCTCGTCTTCCACAAGTGAAAACCATGTAAAGTTTGAATTCGAAGTGAGCGACTTTTTCACTTTCGGAAGTCCACTCTCACTTATATTAGCTTCGAGAAAAATATCTGATGATAAGGGCAAAGATATTGTTAAGCCCCAAGTACAACAAGTTTACAATTTGTTTCACCCTACAGATCCAGTTGGCTCGCGACTGGAGCCACTCCTGTCAGCCAGATTTACTAATCTGCCTCCTATAAACGTTGCAAGATACACAAAGTATCCTTTAGGAAACGGCCAGCCATACCATTTGATGGAACTGATACAAAGTCATCCTCAGCTATTTGGTGACCATTTACAAATGCCACCAACGCCTGTACTTAGGAGACTTTCTGAAGCGTCGGTTCAAAGTACCGTGAGTGGTCTTGTTGACAATATTCCGCTTATAACAATGAATGCTTTGCAGCATAAGTGGTGGGGTCCCAAGCGGTTAGACTATGCATTATACTGTCCAGAGGGATTGACCAACTTTCCTACAAATGCCTTACCGCATTTATTCCATGCTAGCTATTGGGAGAGTTCTGATGTGATTGCTTTTATATTGCGACAAATCGGACATTTCGACTTGGCTCTGTACGGCCATTCTGATGATAAGGAGAGTCCGATGTTCAAACCTGGACAGGAGAGAGAAAAGTGGATGAAGAAGCGAACTTCAGTTAAATTAAAGAACGTTGCCGCCAATCACAGGGCTAACGACGTCATAGTTAAAGAGGGAAATCCACAAACATTTACTGCTCGTTTTATGTATGGTCCACTGGATATGATTACATTGACTGGAGAAAAGGTAGACATTTACATGATGAGAGATCCTCCAGCAGGCGAGTGGACGCTTCTGTCCACTGCCGTAACAGACAAAACTGGACGAATATCGTATACCTTGCCTGAAAGACTTAGTGTCAGTTGTGGAGTTTATCCATTTAGAGCTGTGGTGAGAGGCGACCACACACATTGCAATTTCCACCTTGCTGTGGTGCCACCTCAAACAGAATGCGTGGTTTTCAGTATTGACGGTTCCTTTACAGCAAGTGTTTCGGTAACCGGTAGAGATCCTAAAGTGCGAGCAGGCGCTGTGGATGTCGTTCGCTTCTGGCAAGATCTCGGCTATCTTATACTTTACATAACTGGCCGACCGGACATGCAACAAAGGAAGGTGATATCTTGGCTCGCTGAGCACAATTTCCCACACGGATTAGTGTTCTTCTGCGATGGTTTCTCGACAGATCCACTTGGCCACAAAGCGGCTCATTTGAACAGCCTTAGAAATGAGCACGGTGTCATTTTACATGCCGCTTATGGTTCTGGAAAAGACATTAGCGTGTATAATAATTGCGGGCTTTCACCGCGGCAGATTTATGCAATTGGGCGCATTAGTAAGAAGTACGGCAATTTGGCAACTACGTTGAACGATGGATATGCTTTGCATTTGGCTGAGTTGAAGCAGCCAGGAGCAGTTAGGCCGGCTAGAGGAAATGCTCGATTGTTGGTGCCGCGTCGGCTCCTAGCTCCGGTGAACTCAGTGTCCAGCCGTGGACGACGCCAGTAAGGCTTACACAGTAGGTAGTCACTTGTGGGAGCTCTTTTAAAAACGCTTATTCTCCTGATCGTATGGTGTTTGTGATAATGGTGGTAGCGCTTTTATAGGATGTCGTCCTTCCTAAAGTATAATGTCTTGTATTCTAAAATAGTATAAATGCTACAGATGTGTTTGTTATGTTTGTGATGACGGAATATCCGAATGTATGCACATAATTTCTCCATTCGTATTTCGATTTGAGTAAGTAGACTATGATAAACATGTTTGTAAGATAATTGAATATTTACGGTAAGTATTCGTGTCACTATGTACCTTACTAAATCGTATATTATTACTGACTGTTAAACCTTTGGTAATGTTCTGATTATTTATAGATTTTAATAAAAATATTTATTGTTGTGAACGGATGTTGGGGAATGAATCTCTGTAAGTTCATGAAACATAAATAAACATATTGTCTATTCTAGTCGGTTCAGATATTAATTTCGTATTAAACGACGTACTCGTGGAACGATAACAATGCATTGTTTGGATTGTTCTAGATCAAATTAGAGATGTTTCGATGTTTAGGGTGCTTTATTTCTTGACTAAGTATTATAGAAATCGTGAATTAATCGTTTCTGTTCCTGAGATTATTGAACACTATTAATAATTGCCTCGTAGTAAAGTAAAATATATTTTGAATTGTTCACATTAACTATTCTGTTTTGATCATTGTATGTAACTGTTATTCCATAGATCTATCTTCTAATAATATATATTAGATAGGTACTTGTTATGGTTTATGCAATTTGTAATCATAATTTAATTTCAATAATTACTAGTTGTTATGAGTAAGGGTCGATTCACATCTGACCGAAGATCCGTCGCGTATTGTCGGTCGCGGAACGCCAGAACTGACAAATGTATAGAAAAACACTCGACCGTTCACACTCGACGGATGATACGTTAGTCCGTCGAGTGTGAACGGTCGAGTGTTTTTCTATACATTTGTCTGTTCTGGCGTTCCGCGACCGATAATACGCGACGGATCTTCGGTCAGATGTGAATCGACCCTTAAATATTCAAAAACTATTTCATAAGTATTACTTTAGGCAATTTTAGAAATCGTTCATTACTATAAGATGTTTCTTCAAGTGATATTAATTATGTTGTTACTTATTTATAAAATACTTTAGTAGATCCATGTTCTTCGATAATATAATAATTGTTACTATTTCAATAATAATTATCTTATTGCACTGCGGTATTCCAATACTAAAAATGTATCACACAAGGTGGTGTGTTTAATTTAACATATTGGAAATATATGTTATAAAATATGTTTTACTATAAACTTGTTTAAAAATACTAAATGTAAGTAGTATTTTTGCTAGATCAATATTTTCATGCACCTTAATTTCATCATTCGAGTAAAGTTAAATTATGGTGTATGTGCTTAGAGTTTTATTGTTGATGTAACTAGAAATAAGTAATGTAAGTTATCATCATTCATTGTTGTCTGTAGGTGCATTTTTTATTTTATATTATAATCGCTTTCTTAACTGTGGAAGCTAAATGGGCTAATGAAGCTAAGGTTATGAATGAAAGCTAAGACAAAGCTTAAAAATAACTTCAAAATAAATGTAATTTAACGAAGATAAATTTTAAGACTACCCATCTGAGTCTAAGAAAAATAGTTTATAGAATAAGAGAAAAAAAGATGGGAATTATGGCAATATACATATAGGCCCTTACTGATAAACTTGACATAAAGGTTTGTCATGCATAACCTATGAATAACCAAAACATACAAATTTTTAATTTATGCATGACATAACTTATGCCATGCATAAATAAAAAAATGTCAGTATGGTTGTATGGTAACTTTATGTCAAGTTATTAGTAAGGGCCATAGTTTTTTATAATAATTTATGAAACAAGAGTTGAAATATGAAATTAATTATTTTTATATGCCATAATTTGAGTTCAGAATGAACTTACGTAAATTATATTAATTTAAAGCGTAAAATGTATAATTTGTACATTCCTGTTTCAGCTAATATTTGTTAGAAGTCAATATTATTAAAATTTTAAATAGATTATTGTATTTAATCCTTTATAAGTGTGTGTGATTAACACCGTTTCAATTATTATTCGTGTCTATAAAATATATTTGTAGATATAAATGTTAAATAAATATATAATTGCCAGACATAGACATAGTTGCTGAATCAATAATTTTAGTACAATGCGTTTGTGATGATATAATAAAAAATATAAACCATTTAAAAATGAAATTATAAATCCATCCATACTAATATTATAAATGTGAAAGTAACTCTGTCTGTCTGTCTGTCTGTCTGTCTGTTTGTTACCTATTCACGCCCAAACCACTTGACAGATTGGGCTGAAAATTGGCATGGATTAAGGTTGTATCCCAGGGAAGGACATAGGCTACTTTTTATCCCGAAAAAATCCCGAGGGACCGCGGGTCACACCGCGGGAGCGCAGCTAGTACCACATAAAAGTATTACCCAACTTATAATGAAGAATATAGTACAAAAGAAAATTTATAGTTATTACTGTAACACTTAAAACATGTACCTCACACTCAATTGGCTAAGTGGTTCATTATAGGTGTGGTCTGCATAGTTACCTTCCTACTTAGTAGACTTACTAGATTGTAGCAATGTTTTTGTAAACATACATGTTTTTGTCGCATCTAAACTATTCAGATTAGATAGAGAAATATCACGCATAATTTGGAATTTTATAGTGCTAATCCACACTTGGTATTTCATTAAGAAATGAAAAGTCTTATCAAAATTTTGGATTCCGACGGGATTCGAACCCGCATCGATCAGACGATCCTCCTAAAGCCGGAGTGCCTTACCGCTCGGCCACAGCCGATTAGGATTCTGTGGCCAAGCGGTAAGGCACTCCGGCTTTAGGAGGATCGTCTGATCGATGCGGGTTCGAATCCCGTCGGAATCCAAAATTTTGATAAGACTTTTCATTTCTTAATATCACGCATTTTTTCTTGTATAATTTTAATGACATTCGTAATTTCGGATTTCTCAGATATTTTAAGTAAGGTTACTTACTTATGTTGTAATCGGAGTCATATTTGTCCTGCCGAGACCACCTGCCTTTTATTTATCCTCTGCTGCAGCATTATCCATGTTTACCCCAGTTTATCTAGCTCGTATACCTAGACATGGACAGCAACGTGTTACATTGATATGGCTTCTAACGAGGCCTTTACTAAATTCAATACGAACTAGCCTTGAATTGAACCGTTTGAACTTTTATGACCTATCTTTGGACCTCATTTTATGGATATCTTAATTTAGAAATAGACGATGGACGTGCGTTCGTTGATTTATTAATAAACGGGCATACTATAAACGTACGAGGTCATCCGTCCGCCCTTCAAATACAGTGGTTTTTCTCTCAAAACCTCTGGTTACTATCGACCAATGGGACTTTGGGCAGGGGGCACGCAAAGGTCTGCCTACCCAGTCGATCCCATCTCCTTCCAAGACCACTGGGACTTTCGATAAGATTTTTTTTCGTTCTAACACCTGCAAAGGTCTGCCTACCCACTTAATTCCATCACCTTCCAAGATCACTGGAAATTTTCAATAAGATTTTTTTCCGTTCTATCCAATGTTGATCCTCATCAACGTTATCCAATCCAATGTCGATCTACCTCGATCCATTGCTGTAGGTCCTTTTTCGGCTTCACACATTATCCATGGTATGACAATCTGCGACCATACAACTCGCGTGACCTTTCAACCTGGACTCTTCATCAAAGTTGATTTTGGTCTTAGTACGCAGAGCAGTAGGTATTTTCCTTATTCTGTCCGTCATCATTCCTAGCACGCAAGTACTTATCAATCAATTTATACCTACTAACCTAATTAAATTAGTCATAGCGTTTTGAATTGACGCATCTGGTTGTTACAGTCGGCAGCTAATTGATTTAGCTTCATGAAGTGAAAATATTTATACCGAAATTATTGGAAATGATTCATCTCACATTTTCCCAGATCACGGCAGATACCATGAAACCCATTCCATAAATTAGTGTTCTGTTTTAACGCAATTTTGTACTTACCTATAGTATTTTTCACGTAGGAACGTATCCCTGACACATAACTTTCACGTTTTACGCTGTACAACAATGAAAAATTTTGAAATAAATGAAATCTAGTGATAATACTAGAAGATACAACTTCAATAAAAAAGGATTTTGTCTGTTTCCTTTTTAATTTTTTCAGATATTAACATAAAAGCGTCATATCACGGAACCGTTCCTACGTGAAAAGGACTATAAGTTACTTAATGTTATAGATACTTAAATTCCGGTGTGTGTCGGTAATTTTTCAAGACGATTTTGTGTTGCATTTTAGGGTAAATTTCTAGCCCATTTAAATTTGACTAAGTAGGTATTATTCCTTACCTTACCTACGTACCTATACCTACCTACCTTACCTAGTCAACCAAACAATTTTCTGTTGTAGAATGAAAACACTTAGACTAATCATTAATCATTGTTATAATGTCTACTAAGTGCTGTGCTAGCTTCATTCTTTTGTATTTACTTAGGTATCTTATTCTATGTGTGTGAGAAAATAAATTATTGTTGTTGGCAAAAACCTCTTTTATTTACTGATACCTGCAAATAGTTTGAAAAACCTAAATAGGCTCTGCAGCTGTATTTCCAATCAAGGTGAACAACCACTCAGGTCTAACCATGCAGCATTTGAAAATGTCTAAGGGAAATGGAGGCGAGGCGAGACCACATATTGATATCATCCGACTGCCCTTGTCCCACTTTATGCAGGGTCAGTGTATCCTTACATTTTCTTCTATCAGTCATCATCTCATCACTGAAATATTGATATACCTACCTACCTTTAGTTCAGTTGTATTCCTCGTCAATAAAATAGGTATATAGGTACTACTTATGAGTTATTAAGAGTACCTACCAAAATTATTATAATATTGTTGGGGTTTAATAAAACTCAGACTGTAAATAACACTAAAAAATTTATTTACATTTAGTTCACTTCACAGCTACAAACTCAAATTTCTCAGGAACTAATAAGATAATACATTATTGAATATTTTTTGCTTCGATTACAATTCAACTTAAGCTAGAAACATACTATCGGACGCACCTGACAGCACTACGATCTGGATAATGATTGTACACGCTCGCTGTGCAAACTATCGGACGTAAGTCCCGGACGTGTTCTTGAGCTTTTGGACGTCCGACAACGATCTATGTTTTTGTACTGTGCATTTATCAGTCGTGGCTGTAAGCCGCGTCCGATAATGTTTCTAGCTTTAGTAGGTACACATCTATACCCCTATACTGAAATAGTTTATTTTGAAAAAGCTGTCCCAAGAATGTAATTAGTCTTATTAGGAATGTTAAAGAACACACCAGACCAAGAACAAAATATTGAATATGCAATGCACGCTGCGAGAATAAACAAATAATGCTGGATTGATAAGTTGCGACGTTTCTATTGAACCGTGGTATGCGAAATTGACATGTAGTTCAAAAACTGCAACGGAAAGAGATAACCCAAGCTGTCAAATTGATCAAATTATCTGACGATTGAAGAGGCAATAATAAAAAATTCTCTTAATTCTCTTTACATTCAGACAAGAATCGTTCCAAACAAAAGCATAAATACGATGTGCGTGTGATTTTTGATAATAAGTAATTACTACGAAAATATGTAGCTGTGCCTTATAAATTCAAGATATTAAAATTTGATTACGAATGTGTAAATAACAACAATATAATATTCATAAATAATTCGTTTGTCTTAAAATTACGTTTTTACAACAGACTTACGAAACAAATACCTACACTATTTTTACACCAATCGATATAAATTGAAATAATATTGATAAGTATTTTAAATTCACAAAAAGAAACAGTCAGTAGCTCATCAATACAAACGCATTTTAGAATGAATTTGTAGGAGTTAAAGTTGGTAAAGGGAAAAAATTCAGATTTACATACATTACACGATAAATTTTTAACAGCTTATAAATCAAATTTCATAGATATACGTACATACTTGTAATTAAGTTCGTCTTAAAAGTGACTATCTCAGGGTTGGAACCCACCAAAGTGGATAGAATAAAAAAATTACAAACATCAATCAAACAATCCTGTATAATTCAAGATTATTTAGTTAATTGACTAATTTTCTTTTCGTGTCAAGATCGACTTCAATCGACACCAGCCTTATAACAAAAATTATTAAAAACATTTACAATTTACATACATTTTCATAAGACTTGATTTATTTATTTACACACAGCCAACATTTTACAATCATACGCTATTACAAAGTACATATTTGGATATTTTTCCAATTTTGACAGAGCGGTTTTGATAATCGGTCAAGTACGATATTTTACCCGACTGCCACAGAAGGGTTAAGTTTTTCTCATAGGCGGATCCAGGGGGGCACGGGGGCACGTGCCCCCCCCCCCAGACGATGTTTTTGTGTACCTACTAACTACGAAAAATTCATAAATTTTGAAATTTTTGACAGTTTTTGTTTCTTGTGCCCCCCCCCCAGAAATAAATCCTGGATCCGCCCATGGTTTTTTTTATCAACTTATCGTCTACTAGCTGTCCGTCGCGGTATTGCCGCGGTCCCTGGAGAAAACTTCACTTTCCCGGGATAAAATATACATCAGGGATAATGTAGGATTCTAATGGTGAAAGAATTTTTCAGACCCAGTAGCTTTGGAGCCTATTCAATTCAAACAAACCTTTCCTCTTTATAATATTAGTGTAGACTACATAAGTTGATGAAAAATCTCAATGTAAAACTCTTTGCGTATGACTGTCTCCTACTTTTACTAAATTAGCCTATTAGAGATGTCATAGCCAAAAAAACGATAAATCTTAAATCATTAAAAAATATTTTTACTGGTTGTATAAAATCAAGTGAACAAAATTACATGGAATTGAAAAATGTGTCGAGCTTGGCTATTGTACTTGCCTCAACAAGACGTGAACACGAAAGAAGTGATACTTGTTATATGTAGATATCAAAACAGAACAAGCAACATAAAAATACTCCATAATTTAAACCTTGTTCTAATGAACATAGAGATCAAAATAAAATCCTTGAAAAAGAAAAATCTTCAGTCATTGTGAATTCTATCTGCTTTAAATAAGGCTGATTATCATCAGTAATTGTTTGAAACAGTAAAATATAAAATGCAATATAAAGCAATTTTCCAACACACAAAATGTACCTACACAACTATACAAACATTTAGTTACACAAATTATTATCTAATCTTTTACTAATATGGAATTACATATATAATATTAACTAAGCTACAGTTTAGGTACCTTGGTGTCAGAACTAAATTTGTTCAAAGTTGGCACATAAGTCATTTTAAAACGACCTACAAACTCGTTTAAGCATATTCATTTATGAACAAAACTAATATAAAATAAAAATACTTAAGAGACTTTCTAAATGTACAAAATCTATGCTTTCATTACATAGACTATTTATAGCTTATTTATTTGAATATTTGTGGTCCTAACAATAGTCACCTAAATTCGAATTAGAATAGTTATACAAAGAACCTAACGCATTGTGCTTATAATATTATAAAAATTGTAATATTACCAAGTGATTTGGTAACAGATTTTCAATATCACGAATATCGTTTGCCCTAACTCCACTTTTATAACGGTAACAACTTTGTAATGGTTATGTCGCAACTGGTATAATCAGCCGTTTTTTCTTTCAAAAGTTCAGAATTATCATTATCCATTTGGGGATTCTATTCTAAAGATACCTAATTATATTCTGGGCTTATTTTCAAGGTTACTTTCCATTTTATAAAAAAGGATCCAAATTCATTGAAACCACTTCCATTTGAAATGGTAAATTCGTCCACCACACATTATTTCATGGTTGGTCTCAATTCATACATGTATGTTTTTGTAAGTCATCTCGCTCTCACTAAGTTCTCGAGCACGGTGTGTGACTGAGACAGTGCCTACACGCCTTTTTTGCATAGTAAGTTGTTCCTTATCGCCATTGCGTTAGTGTGAGCGTGGATTAGCGAACTTTGATGTTTATACTTATTTCTTTGCGATCTATATGAGTGTTAAACATATATATGTAGTCTGTATACTGAAAAAATATTAAAAAAAAAAAAAAAACATCTTTTTCCACCGTCAGGTTCCACTTGCCAACGATTCTGCGTTCTTATTCCAACATACATAAAGCCCATTATTGATTAAGTCGAGAAAGCAACCCTTTTGCTACTTTTCTCGTATATTAATAATTGCCACTGAATCCGCGACCTTATATCAACACACATAACGTCCATTGTTCTGATCACTTCAAAAAGTACATTCTTTGTTCGTAGACCCCAACTTTTGTCTCGAATCCGCGACCTTACCACAACACACAAAGTTCATGAAAAAGCAAAATTCTTTGCCACGGAATCCGCGTCCTTACCTCAATGTAACAAGGTTCAAATTCAAGGTTCACTCGGCTATGAGAAGGCGATGCCGTTTTTGTGGGAGGCTCGCGTGAATATGACATCTTCGTCGTCTGCATTAATGCTTTCCGCTGCAGTTAGCGCGACAGTGTCGCTATGTACCACGTGCGGCGATTCGTTGAACTCGTCCAACTCTTCTAGCCCGGCTGGAAATTAAAAAAAAACATTTCTAGAAAGAAAATGAAAGAAGTTCTTCTGAAAAACAATGAGGGTAGCTACCTTTTCTTTTGTTGTTACAAGGTTTGGTTTTAAAGAAACTTAGGTTTATTTTGGAAATAAAAACTACTACATTTTTGGATTTTTAAAAATATCGCTACCTAGAAAATGACATTTGTATTGAAAATTTCTATGAGGGTAGTCAGAGGAGTATAAATCCATAGTAAGGCACATTGTAATACGTATTAAATGACATAGCAACATAAAGTTCATATACAATATCTACCTGTGTAATCAGAGGGCGCTAGCAGTAAATATTGCTCAGAACGCGTCGGCCATAGCAAATGCGCCATCACGCAGAAAGCCAAGCAGTCTGCAGAGTACGTTATACCTGAAGAAACAACATTACATAACTTTATGACTACTTACTACAAAGTCAAAAAGCATAGGTATATTAGTAGGGCCGCTGGAATCTACACTAATATTATAAAGAGGAAGGATTTGTTTGTTTGAATTGAATAGCTAACTACTGGACCGATATGAAAAAATCTTTCACCCTTAGATTCCTGCATTATCCCTGATGAGCATAGGCTATATTTTATCCCGGAAAAGTGTAGTTTTCCCGAGGAACCGCAGGTAACACCGCGACGGACAGCTACTCACTTATAATAGTCATGAGCTGGGTGATTTTACTACTGTTCCTTTGCGACTATAGACCTCATTAGCCACTAAAATACTGTTAAATCTAGGAGGAGTTTGAAAGGACTTGATTTGAACCCATTAAGCCCTAGAGGGTATTTTAACTCTTCGAGAAGCAGTCAGATTCGATATCGGTAATTACCTGGCCAATTTTAATACTTGGAATGACCATCGGGATTCAGTACTGGAAACTACCTACTTCCGCAATTCGTTAGTTTCCGATAAGGAATCCGTCGGGCTTTCGAACGTATTAAAATCCCCACTGGTGAAAATAAATAAATAAATAATGCTGGACATTTCACACAGCATCGTCTAGCCCCAAACTAAGCAAAGCTTGTACTATGGGAACCAGATAACTGATACTTATATACTTTTCGTTTGTAAATACATACATATAGAAACACCCAGACCCGAGATAAATATTCGCAGATAATACAAACATTTATCCCGCGGCGGGGAACGAACCCGCAACCTTCTGCGTCCCAAGCGGGCTTTCACCCACTGCACAGAGGTCGTCAAATCCCCATTAAATCCCCACTGGTGTTTAAACAAAGAAACTCACCCAAAATGAACTTGAATCTCCATAGCGGGCTAATCTGCAGCGCAATTAACGCTATAACCGGCAGATACACGAACCAGACAAGACTAGAAGCGCCGAAATGCAGAAGGAAGTTCAGCTTCGCCATATTGTGCTCATACATCATTGTGTTACGCAGTTCCAACACGAACCAAGACATGATTGAGACGCGTAAGGCGAGGATCAACCAGCCAGGCCATGTTTGGTACTCGTCGATCTCCTCTATGATATCCACTTCCGTCTGTAAATTCAAAGAGTATTTGAGTATGCTGGGGTCACTTAGAATATTCTTAAAAGCTATGTGATTCTATTATAGTTGAATC
Source organism: Epirrhoe alternata (assembly GCA_963565295.1). Lineage (NCBI taxonomy): Eukaryota > Metazoa > Arthropoda > Insecta > Lepidoptera > Geometridae > Epirrhoe > Epirrhoe alternata. The sequence goes on from OY751384.1 coordinate 1,531,673, forward strand.
AATCTTCCCACTCATATAATAATCCCGCTCATATAATAAAGCTGAAAGTTGCGAGTTTGTTTGTATGTTTGTGTATCAATCACGCCTAAACCAGTGGACCGATTTGGATGAAACTTGGAATAGGCGTAGATGACCTGGGATAGCATATAGGCTATTCAAAATGTTGGTACCACGCGAGCGAAGCCGCGCGCAGAAGCTAGTATTAGTATAAATGCAAGAAAAAAGCCTGTTTCAGGCGCAATTATAATAGTAGATTATTCACCAAGGGGATAAAGCAGTGTATTATGTCACGGGCGCCATATTGAATCCCAAGCGCACCGAAGGATTCTTTAGTTAACTCCCGAGCGACAGCGAGGGTGTTTATAGTTAACTCCCGAGTGCAACGAGGGAGTTAATGACTAGAATCCTGAGACAGCGAGGGATTCAAGAGCGCCCAAGACTAAGACAGCTTTAACCCCGAGGTGAATACTCTGCTTTTCACACATAGGTACTGCGAGAAAAATAGTGAACCCAGAAAATAGCAAGCAAGTCTAATGAACAGGTTTTATAGGTAGAATAATAATAATCTATTCGTTTTTTTTATTCAACCTACACTGTCCCACTCCTGGGCAAAGGTCTCCCCCAATTCTTTCCAACCATCTCTCTTCTTTGATAGCTCCCACCAACCGCTATCGAAGGAGTCGAGGTCGTCCGTTTATTCTCAAAAAATATTTTATTGAGGTCGTCCTTTCGTTCTCAAAAAATATTTTCGCAATAATATGCAACAACATTAGATCGCTCTATAATTTGGAGGCATTAGCCACACTTTTTCCTTAAATTTGAATAAATTCTACTTGGTGCAGGTCTCTATGGTAAACATTTTAATAGAAACATCAAAAATAAATTCGGAAGAGAAAGATTAGTTGCCACATTTTTTATTTTTTTTTCGTATAAGTTCTATTGGGTGTGGACTCAATAGTAAAAATTTTAATAGAAATGTTGAAGTTCGAAATTCAAATCTCATTACTTATCTGTTCACATGAGGTTCAGAGGGAGAAATGAAATCCCATACAACTTTACCTCCCGCCGGCCATTTTGTTTTTTAGGAGGGAGTAATGGTTTACTTTCTGTTAAGAAGGTGAGACGAAAAACTGTATGGTATTCTTGGACCGGGTGTGAAAAAGATTTTTTGTACACTTACAGAAACAGAGATTAGTCACAGATATAAATAAGATAAAAAATTACAATGCGGCTTTGTCATTAAGAGTGATCTCTACCAGACAACCTTAGAACAAAGAACTTGTGACACGACAAGAAGACTATCCATACAAATAAATCAATATGAATGAATGTAAATTACAAAATTAAATGTGAAAATAAAGTGTTGTCTTTTTAAACCTTTTCACACCTAAACAGAACAGAGTTGGAAAATATTTGGCAAAGATATATAAAATAAAGATATCACCGGAAAAATACTACTTTTTTAACACATATCGAGGGTTTACTGTTCAAACCCGATAAGTGCAAAAAAATCGAAAATTCGTTTTTTAGCCCACTAGAATCAGATTTTTTTTCTGCTCCTAGTGATGTTTCCAGTTAAACTGATTTTGAAGTGTAACATAGAGATATACTAGCCAAATAACCCAGTAAGCGCATTAAATAAGAAATTATTATGATTGAAAACACTGTAAGGCTACGTATGGCAAAAAAAAAATATTTGTTTTGCGAGAGAACCACATAATTTGTATTTATCGGTTTTTAAAGCTCAAAGATAATCACGTTATTCACACTTATACAAAAGATAAAAGCAGATAATTGTGTATGACTGATTTTAACATTAGAATAAATTCATGACACAGAAAATTTTTCATACATTAAAAGCAATCAAAAATACTTATTGGGTTTTAGCCCCAGATTATTTTGCATGAATACACGTAATATGAAGATATGAAATCCAATAAAATACATTTATTGGTTTTTTATATCTGAACAATATCGTAAACATTCATGTATCTTCACTTACTGGGTATTTGCACTATCCGATAGTCAACATTTATTCCAACGCTTGTCCGGGGAAGAACCCAATAAGTGCGTTTGACCTCGAGGCGTGAGTTCATGCGACAAACGCGTTGTGTCATGTTTCGCACGCGCATTCAGGTTTGTGTAATGGTGGCAAGCGTTGCGTTTTCTGTTTTTTTATGTGAAAAGGACTTCAAAAAAGTGTATGATGAGCAGTCGATCAAGAAAATTAGTACGTCTAGCTTGCAATGGAACTCGGCTACAAGGTAAGTCAATACAAATAATACCTACATCATTTTATTTAAGTAATATCGAATAGGTTAGGTTGGTAAGCTTCCTACTTAGAAAAGATGGTTCTTATTTACATTGATTATTGTGTTTGCTGGTTGTTTATGCTAATACCTAGCTTGTTTACTTTTTTCCAATTATGTCGTTTTCTCAGCTGTAAGACCTAGCCCAATTTGTTCCTAAAATCACTAACTAACCTATACCTACCTACCTACCTAAGATTTCATAGAAACCTTACAATTTTCGAGAAATTTAGTACCTATGTGTAGGTAGTGTAAGTACCTACCTAACAGATCAACCAACAAACACAAATTGTTATTGTTTAGAGTAGATAGATAGATAATTTACTTTATTGCACACTTAAATCTAATAGAAACGATTTACAACGAGATAACTTAAAAACGAACCGACAATAATTGGCGATCTTAGGTCGTAGGTACCTACAGTGAAAATTGAAATAGGTAGGTACAAAAAAATAAGAATGGTCGAAACAATTAATTCTTGTTGAGGTTATCTTTCTATGCGGTAGACTTGTAGGTTAGGTACATTTTGATTAAAATACACCTACTTATTGGGTTTTATGACTAGGTACCTACTTAACCTGTACAATTTATAAGGTACCTACAACCCACTTATTGGGTTTTATGCCTAGGTACATTCTTATACTGTACATAATTAAAGGTACCTTCAACCCACTTACTGGGTTTCATCACTAGATACTTACTTACATTTTCTTGAATGAAATTATTAGTTCGATTTCATTTAGGTTACTTTCTACACGATTAGTCTGGTCGTGTTTAATGTTTTTAAGCACTTTAATAATTTTTTAATATTTTAGGCGTTACTCCATTGGAAGATACTGGTTTGGATTCTAATAATTCATCAGATCTGGATGATCCACAAATGAATATCGCAATGCAAATGATGGATTTTGTTGACGATGATGCTATGACAGGTACCTACCTAATACTTATCATGTTATGTATCTACTTACCTACCTAAAAATAAATTAAAATTGTTTACGTCCGGCTACGTTGAACCTAAATTGGTAAATACCTACCTGATAAGCCTTTAATGTTTTAGGTCCATCTACGAGTATGGGAAAAATCTTTGTGGGAAACGACATGTCTGCTGAAGTTTGTGATGAAACTACGTACGTGCCCGTTCTAGGTGAAAACACCCCACGTACAAATTATGCCATGGCAGGTAATATTTTTTATTCTATGTACCTATCGGCTAAGATTTAATAGAGATCAGACTTTTATAAGTGTCTTCATCTTCCTAGAACTACAATTTGTATTTTTTGTTGTAGGTCCATCGTCGAATATAGAGAAAAGCTATGATGATCAGCTGTTGGATGAAGTTTGTTTGTTTGGTAGTGATTATTCAGATAAAGATCCCACGTACGTGCCAGATTCAGATGACGACTCTCCAAAACGTAAAGATTCTGACAAAGATCCTACTCATGTCCCTGAATCAAATGAAACGTCTCCAAAACGCAGAGATTCTGATGGGGATTTGATAGTTCCTGAAAGTCCAAGTATTTTACAACACGGTGATCAACCACCCGAGGAGCTTGCAAAGATGATTCTTGATACTATAATGGAAAGAGTTTGGAAAATAACAAAACCTATAAAACGACGTAAGAGAGCTCAGCCAAAGGAATGGAAAATAAACATAAGTAAGGCAAGAAAAATTGAAGGACTTCCTTATGTAACCAAAGGTGTTACTAGACCGGCTAAGATTCCGAAGCCTGTGCAGTGTGATAAATGTTTTTTTAAATGCACTGAAAATTTTACTCCTGAAGAACGTGAAAACTTGTGTAGAAATTTCCAAAAAATGGATTTTAAAGCTAAGAAGAATTTCATTTTGTCATGCATCAAAGTTCAACCCGTCAAAACGCGGAAACTACAGAAGGCATCAAATAAAAAAGACCGATCTTTTAGTAAAAAATGTTTCTTTCAGAGAAACAACGAAAAAGTCCAAGTGTGCCAAAAGTTTTTCATAGCGACGTTGTGCGTAAGCGTGGATGTCATCTCTGATGCTATAACAAAAGCGGATGAATTCGGATTTTACGACGCAGATGACCAACGAGGGAAAAAAGAACCACCCCACAAAACAAAAAAAGAAGACGTAGAGTTCGTCAAACAACACATTGAGGACTTTCCAGTGATGGAGTCCCATTACTGTCGTAAGGACAGTAAAAAAAAGTATCTTGCTCCCGACGTAAAATCTGTTAACAACATGTACACGTTATATGAAGAAAAATGCACTGCAGAAGGAAAGACGCAAGTTTCGGCATTTAAATATCGTGACATATTTATTGGCGAATACAATTACAGCTTTTTCAACCCTAAGAAAGACCTTTGTGGTATTTGCACGAAGTACGACAAATCAGATTCGAAAGAAGGTCTAGAAGATGAATACCGGAAGCATATACAGCGGAAGAACATGTGTCAAGCAGCAAAACACGCCGATAAAATTCGCGCTAATACGGATGAAACATTTATGTCTATAACCATGGATTTACAAGCTGTACTACAGATACCTAGTGGAGGTGAAAGTATATTGTACTACATGAGAAAATTAGTCCTATACAATTTTACCGTTTATGAAGCACGTCTTCCAAATAATGCTTACTGCCTATGCTGGAGTGAAATAAATGGAAAAAAGGGGAGTTGCGAGATAGGTACTTGTCTTTTCCACTATTTATCTAAAGAGATACCTAAAAGCGTGACAGAGCTGAGCATTTTTTCAGACACGTGCAGTGGCCAGAACAGGAATCAACACATTTCAGCTCTCTTACTGTGGTCTGTGCAGAAAATTGATCACCTACAGATAATTGAACAAAAATTCTTAGAAAGTGGGCGTTCCCACATGGAGGTTGACTCCATGCATGCGGCCATTGAAAATGCCTCCAAAAACATGTCAATCAATAGTGTATCAGAGTGGAAGAATGTTTTTAAGTCTGCCAGAAAAAAGAGAACCAAAATCATTAAAACAGATGAGACGAAAAAAAAAATTGATGTGGATAGCTACAAAGTAAAAGAATTTAAATACAACGAGATGTTAGATTTAAAAAAACTAAGTTCTCTACTAATGAAAAATAAAAATAAAGACAATAAAAAAGAAGCTGTCAACTGGTTAAAAATTAAAAGAATACGGTATGTAAAAGGGGATCTAAAAATATTCTTCAACTACGACTTGAGTGAGGATTTTCGACACATAGAAGTTTTAAATACCACTCAAAATACTCCGAAAACGAGAGCAAAGCGACACTCAACAAAAATTGAGTTACCAGAACAGTTGGAGATATTATACCAAAGTCAGTTGCCGATCAGTATTGCAAAAAAAAATGATTTGGAAACAATGTGTAGGAAAGAAATCATCCCGGAAGAATTTCATGGTTGGATACACAGCCTAAAAACATTTAACAACATACCTGATTCTGAAACCGACAGTGATTAATTATTTTAATAGAAATTACCACGATTTTCATCTGTTTTTTTTATAAATATAGCCAATAAATAATAAAAATTGTATGTTTAATTTTGGGGTAAAACCCTATAAGTCAGCCCCCTAATTTACTAATTTGAATTTTATCCAAAAGTTTGTTAAGTAACATCAACTAAAAACATGAAAAATAATGTCATAGATATATAATCTTACTAAGTTACTAAGTAATTTGCATTAACTTAATAGATAAACCTAATTTTTATTACCTGAAATCTTCAACATTGATTATCTCCTAAACTACTTTTTCACACTTAACGGGTTTGAACAGTAAACCCTCGATATAGTTCTCACCGTGTTCCAAACATATAGCAGTATGTGTACAATGCCATACGCAAGCCATACTCCGAACACGAGGGGCTTGTAAGACAGCTCCAAACGCGTCACCGCCCAGCCTTTAGCCAGGAGAAGTAGAAGTAGCATGAATAGGGTCTGAAACAATCACATTTATATTATACCGCCCACGGATGCTAGGCGAACCTTCTTGGATCAAATTGGCGACATTTTGGAGAAGGGCTAGGTCAAAAGTACCCTAAACCGACGAGCATGTATGAAGAATGTAATGAGAGTGAATGAGGCGAAAGTTGTGTGTCAGGATCGTAGCGAGTGGAGGTCCGTGGTCTCTGCCTACCCCACAGGGAAAGAGGCGTGACTTTATGTATGTATGTTCCGCCCACGGTTACGTGCGTATCACCATCATTCGCATGCCCTTATCCTACGTAAACGTCAACGACACAATTACGTTATATTAGGTATTTCATTGAGAAATGAAAAGTAATTATCAAAATTTTCAATTCTACGGGATTTAAAAATTTCGATTGTGACGACTAGAGTTCCGTGTCCGAGCGGTAAGGCACTCCGGCTATAGGAGGATCGTCTGATTGTTGCGGGTTCGAATCGCGTCGGAATCGAAAATTTTGATAAAACTTAATTTCTCTTCAATTACGTTTCCTCGACGTAATTTCCACCCGAAAAAAGGTGGGGTCGGCACAAAATGTCTTCTTCCACTCTCTTCTATCACTCGTCAACCAGTGAATCCACTCCCTTCACATTCAATAATCAAATACTTACTCTGCTCATAATATCGAGTATATCTCCAGCCACAGCCAGGCCGGAGAAGCCCACTCCATCTGCCGCAAACTTGACGGTGTGCAGCACGTTGAAGCAGAGGGCAATGAACTCTAACACCAGACTGAATGTGAACAGCTTTGTTACCGGATGTTTCTGTGTCCTGAAATATTAAAACAGATCATCTTTTGAATGAAGCACTTGTGATGTGGCTTGCTTGGTCGTTCTTGAATCATCGAAGTTAAGCAAGTCTAAACGGTCCATAAGTGGATGTGTGACCACTACGCCAGTGACATTTTCATCTGAGCGTTTCCGTGCTTCGGATGTTATGTTCCCGGCTATTTAAGTAGTTTAGCCGTCATTTTCTATGTATAATATGTATGCATTTACAAACAAAAAGTATATAAGTAGTATATGAGTCATGTAGGCTTAGGCTATACGAGCCCCAATGCAAAAAAGTTCGTCTAGTCATATAATTGCAAAAGTTGTCTGTTTTCAACTTCACTATATTTCTATAAAACAGGGCTATGAAAAAAAATTGTATGGGGTGAAGTTCTCCATCCTATTGTTGTTAATCAGGCAATTTTAAATAAAAACATCTTTTACCTAAATTATGTATTTAGGGCACTTTGATTTGCTTCGTCTAACTCAAAATAGTTCGTCTAGTTCTTAATCGATGCAAAATTGTTCGTCTATGTCTCAATACTGTGTGTTTTAATTGAAAATTAAGTTAAATTTGAATTGAGAATAGAAATCATCCGACACATGAGGCGTCACTGTCATTTTCAAACATATAAAAACCATATTTCATAGGATTTTATTATCATTTTTAAACAAAATGGCTCGCGGGAAACCTATCGCTGACGAAGTACGCAAAATAATTATTCATAGCAACAATAATGGCAAATCTGCTTACCAAATAGCCAAGAACTTATACCTACCAAGATCGACAGTTCAGACCATTATCGAACATTACAGGAAAAATGGCACGGTTCAATGTTTGAAAAAATCTGGTCGGCTGCGAATCACAAGTGAAACTGAAAATCGAGTTTTAAAGAAAATCATTAAAAATAATCGTCGTGCCCGTGCAGGAGGACTAACCTTGAAGTGGAGAGAGATGATTCACAAAGATGTATCTGTCGATACCTGCAAGAGGGTCGTAAAACGATTGGGCTATGGATTTTATACTGCTAAAGAAATACCTTTACTCATGCGTCTCCAGAAAAAGAAAAGGCTGAAATTCTCTCAAGATCATAAAAATTGGACGGCAGACCAGTGGCGTGAAATAATATGGAGTGATGAATCCAAATTTGAGGTGACGATCGGTGATGTACGGAAAAAAGTTATCAGAAAAAAGATGAAGCATTCCATACCGATTGTATCAAAAGAAAAGTGAAGTTTCCTGGATCGGTGATGATATGGGGCTGCATGTCAGCACAAGGTCTGGGTCATCTACATTTTGTAGAAGGCACTTTTAATGCAGTAAAGTACCAAAACATTCTGGAAACAAGTCTCATGCCCTCGATTCCAGCGTTGAAACATCGTAATGCCTACACCTTTCAACAAGATGGTGCATCCTGTCACACTGCGAGGACAACGAAGGCTTGGTTTAACCGGAATCAGATCCCTACAATGGAGTGGCCGTCCAGCCGTCCAGATTTGTCACCGATTGAGACCATGTGGTGGAAAATGAAGAAAATGCTGCGCAAGTTCCAGCAAGGTCTAAAAGTGATCTGAAAGAGAAAATTAAATCTGCCTGGCACTCAATAGCTCCTCAAGAATGTGAAGAATTGGTAGCAACGATGCCACGAAGAATTAAGGCCGTGATCGATGCTAAAGGTGACACCATGGTAGACAAACTATTTTGCGCCGTTAAATGTGATGGACGAAGTTTAATGCGTAGATGGTTCCCGAAGAATTAATTATATTTTATTTAAATAGAAAAATATTTTGTTACTTTTTTTAATTATAAATAAACTGCATTAAGTGTTCCAAACCACTGTATATTTTTTTAACTAATAAAGTTAAATTTAATAATAAAAATTTTACTTTTACTATTAGGCACTTGTAATATTTGGTACCAGACGAACTCTTTTGCATTGGGGCTCGTATAATAAGCTCTGCTTACTTTATTCAGGGCTAGATGATGCTGTGTGAAAAAGTCCAGCATTATTTATTATTATTTATTTCTAAGACTTACCTAACAGCATAAATTTGCACTGGCAGCAAAATTTACTTTATTTAGGGCTAGATGATGCTGTGTGAAAAAGTCCAGCATTATTTATTATTATTTATTTCTAAGACTTACCTAACAGCATAAATTTGCACTGGCAGCAAAATAATATAACACAGCCAGAACACCAGATACAGTTCCAATGTGTTTTGTCTATCAAATGAGAATTGATAGAGTAATGTATTGTAGAATGACAAGTTGGGGCTTCCATTCACTAGCCAGAAGTCATACTGCACAATCTGAGGCATGTCCGTCAATGTTTTATTGTCCTTGCCCGGAGCTCCACTATAGTGGTGCCAAGAACAGGATTCCTCATCAAGGTAGCATGCTACCATTGAGATGTACCAGAATCTGTAAGAAGAATGCTTATAAACATAATCACTCGACGCGGCGAGATGTAACAAGACATTATAAACCTTATGAACAATGTTACAAGATATAATGCCACACCTCATTGGTGTGGCAAAGCCTCAAGCCGACTCTAGCAGTCTCGCGCGGTCGCGGGCTGACGCGGGTCGTTCATTCAAGCATTTCAATATCTTGTAACATTGTTCATAAGGTTTATTATGTCTTGTTACATCTCGTTGCATCATTGCTGCCATTCAGTTTTAACAATAAGTCAGGTAATCCACATTGGAGTTCATTAGCTCATGATAGTGGAAACAAAGAAATGCTTTCCTTTTGCCTGAAACTAATTTCCTCAAAGCATTTTCGTTCAATTGATGTAATGTAGTAATGGAAATCTATGGTCTTACCCAACCCCCTACTCCAAGGGAAAGAATACTCCAAAGAGATGTGCATTGTGCATAGTTTATTGGTATCTTAATTATTCAGTTTTCTAGGAATTCAATTCATGAATATTCATTGCAATAACAGCCCAAACTTGTAACAAGTAAACAGGAAAATTTAACTATTTTCAATGTAAATATGATAAAGGAGACCTTTGTACGAAAACCAAATCATTTTACAATCACTATCATCATCATTGGCCTCTTAACCATCTATTGGTTCCTCGCCTTTTTAACAGTCTGCCTAAGGATTTAATAGATAGTATAATAACACTTTATGTAAAATTAAAAATAATTGTTTTTTTTTTAGCACATAAGTTATTAGTGACTTATTAGTTTTAGTACAAACCTCCGTGGTTTTCTTAGAACTAATTTAATTGTATTGTTTGTAAGATTTTTTATAAGATAAATAAATTAAAAAAAAAAAAAATCATATCAGGCAGCCATATCTCGTTTAACACTCTTTGGTGACCTCCTAAGCGGGGCCGGCACAACACATTCTCTTTCTTTACTCTTTCCTATCACTTGTCATCTCTCATCTTTGACAACCTGTGGCGCAGTGGGTGAAAGCCCGCTTGGGACCCAGAAGGTTGCAGGTTCGATCCCTGGCCACGGTATAAATGTTTGTATGATCTGCAAATATTTATCTCGGGTCTGGGTGTTTCTATGTATAATATGTATGTATAAATTTACAAACAAAAAGTTTATAAGTAGTACATATATCAGATAACTGGTTCCCAGTACAAACTTTGCTTAGTTTGGGGTTAGATGAAGCTGTGTGAAATGTCCAGCATTATTTATTTATTTTAAACGCAAGATAGATCAGCCAACAGGTCTTAGCAAAACCTATTGCTCCCAATAGCGTTTGTCAACAATAGAACTTCACAAACCTTGGTTGTCCACTGTTCTGGATAACATAAGTGAACTGATTATTCTTTATAACATTCCAGGGAGTGTCCTCATCAATACAAAGCTCATCTTTTGCACAGGGTATCCTCCTGAACAAGTCTTGACCATTAGCATTGCACTTGGGGTGATATGCAGTTGTGTTCAGGTTTTGAAACATAACTTGGCATGCTGCTTCCTTATCTATTATATCTCTGCTTTTATAATAATGCAGGAAGTGTCCACTATCAAGAACAGCGAATGTAATTGGATACTTAAAATTCATTTTTGATGTGATGTTACCAAATATGTAGCCATATGTTTCCTTTTGGAAGTGTAGATCTGTCTTTTGAAATCCGAATTTCACCAAGAACTTGAAGAACTCATCCGTGGAAAATTCACCAGATATATGTGTAGACGACACGTCCAGAAATAAATAACACAAAATTAGTATCACTTTCTTGAAACACATCTTGAAAGAATGTAGGTATTCTATTCTTCACCCAGGAAAACAACAAATTTAATTTACTTAGATCATTTTGGATTCTACTTTTACTGGTAGAAATAAAAGTTTACTTGATTTAAATTATAATTGCGTAAACAAAACACGTAGGTAGCAAATGTTTTTTTTTTCCAAAAACCATTCTTTCAATTTCTTTCTCCAAAATTTTTGACAGTTTCAGTTTTGTTGGTCTATTTTTCTCTATGGTCTTGTTTTTGAGGGAGAGTGGTATAAAAAAACTATGCATCGCACGGGTTGATTATTCTCCTTTATCACTGAAATAGTGTAAACTACGCTTACTCTACGAGAGCAAAAAACCCTTAGAACTTACTCTGAGAAAGAAACTCACAGAAAAACCGCAAGTAAATGAGTTTTTTAAACTGGTCTAGTGTGTGAAAAACATGGATCAACTCATGTCAAAACTGTCATTGTCAAAATTGACATTTGATTTTGATTTGACAGTTTGGTACACCTCCACGCCATCTGTAGCCAGTGAAGTGGAAAGAAAGTGAACTAAAAAATAATTTTCATGGCGGATTTGGACTGGATGAGGACGGACAGTGCAAGAGATTTTAGTGGAACTGAAATAGTATTTTGTCTAAATGGAAGTTATATTATTTAGTGCTTCACCTTTGAGCATAATGCAATTGAACCTTTTGCTAGATTTATAATAAATGTTCATAAAAATACCGAGTGATGTCTGCGGAAATAATGTGTGCTCTAGCATAGCAACTATCGTCCCATCTTGCCTGCCCATTTCCTTTGTGATCTAGATAGTAATTTCTTCATGTTTCTGTGAAAATTTCCCGCATTTGGACTCCTTGTCTGTTAAACCTGGTCTGATATTAAGTGCTCGTTGTGTTTTTAAGTGATTAGAAAGTGAAATACCAGTTTATTTCCCCTTTAACCTCGAATGCGGAAGTTCGCTGTAGCCGCTCGGATTGTAGGTCCAGCTGAGATTATAGATGCCGAATAATTCACGGTGCTAATGGTATATTGATTATGAGAGAGGCGTAAGTCCTGGGCAAAAGAATGGTTGAAATAGGACTTCCTCAGCAATCAGATGAAAGTCTAGAAAATGCCGAGTGGTACTGGGGTGATATCACAAGGTAAGTTACCCTATTTCTTTCTTCAGGTGCGTTTGATTCAATATCTTTATTGCTTCATGTTGCTAGCAAATTGTATTAGGCAATTGTAATGAGTCACATTATAATATTTACTTGTCCCTGTATTGTTCCTCGTGTTTTATATTTAATTATTTATACATAGGTATTCTTTTCCTGAATTATTTGTCAGTACCAGCTTAGAATCTTATTTAATTTATTAGGATTGTTTTCAACAACAATTGAGAAACTAATCTGCAATGAAGCCAATCTAAGAGTAGTTTTGGTGAAAATGATTGATGAAAATGGTCTTTTTCTACTTTTTCAGAGACCAGGCCATAGAGAAACTGCGGGACACTCGTGATGGAACATTTCTAGTGCGCAACGCTTCCAACAAAGAAACTGGCTACACTCTCACAGTAAGAAAGGGAGGAACTAACAAGCTGATTAAAATATATAAGCATGAAGGGAGGTATGGATTCTGTGAACCGTTTGAATTCACTTCAGTTGTGGAACTGGTTAGTTTCTACACACGTTATTCGCTAGCCCACTGTAATAGCAGTCTCGATATAAAACTAGTCTACCCACTCTCAAGACTACAGGAAAATGAGGGCGGTGAAAACATAAGTGATGATTCCCTAGAAACGAAATACAAGGAGATACATAAAAAATATGTTTTTAAAACAAGAGATTATGATGTCCGGTTTTATAAATACACACGGTTGAGGGAGGAGGTGAATCTTAAGAGGCAGGCGCTTGATGCATTTAAGGAGACGGTTAAAGTGTGCTCAGATCATTTGAAATTGCAAGAAAAGATGCAAACAGAGGCTCAGCCACACGAAAAGAACTTGTTTATGGAAAATAACAGACAGTTAATAGCCAAAGTGCAGAACTTGAAGCAAGCTCAAGGAGAACTTAATGATATATTGCGGAATACACTTGAAGCTAAATTGTTGCTTGAAAGAGAAATTACAAAACTTAAATCTGAGGTCATGGATCTTTACAAACTGAAGGACCGCCATAAAATGTAAGTACTTAATTATATATTATTCAAAAATCTTACTCTCAAATAAAAATAGAAGAAAATAATCCCACTATCCCATTAATATAATAAAGCTGAAAGTTTGTGAGTTTGTTTAAATGTTTGAATAGTTGCATGTTTGTATGTTTGTGTTTCAATCCACACCAGTGAATCAATTTGGATGAAACTTGAAATATGTGTAGATGACCTGGAATAGCATAAAGGCTTTCAAAATGTTGGTATGGAATGTGGAACCACGCGTGTGAAGCCGCGCGCATTAATAATTCCCCAATGTTTTTTTTTTATAATGTTGCAACGCATTTTAATATTTTGTTCCAGGTGGTTACAAGGAAGGGGTAAATCCGATGAATACCTTCAAGCTTTAGAAGACGACAACATCCACAAACTTGAAGAACTGTACGCACACAGAGAGTCCATAACTTGGAAAGTTAATTGTACTCGGGAGAAAGCTGAGAAGATGCTTGTTGGGAAACCAGAGGGGACATTCCTAATCCGGCCTAACTCTACGGGACAACTAGCTTTGTCTATAGTTTGCAATAACTTAATCTACCATTGCATCATCTTTAAGACTGAACGAGGATATGGGTTTGCTGAACCCTATAATGTTTATGAGTAAGTAGATTTCATATTGTGCAATATTGTTTCATGTGTGCAGGAGCGATTTAAGCAATTTTGTAGTTCGAAATTGTTATTTATCTCAGAATCTGTGAAAGCTACAACCTTCATACTTAGGTAAATGATACTTAATTGTTTTATCTTGGATTACGTGTTTTAAAAATACGATTGGTGAAAGTTTTCTAGATAAAATATTTTTTGAGAAATACATGTTTTGCACACATTTTGCTATTTATCTCAGGAACAGCACACTTTTTGGTGACTTTTTGTTTTGCCAAGAAACCTATAGTTATTTCTTTAGTTGTGTCTTTTAATTTTTCGATTGGTTGTTTAATTAACTTATAGTTAGCTAAAAAGTGTTTTAGCGCCGTAAATAACGTTGCGTATCCACAGCTCTGTACTCCTCACACACCGAACAAATCACACTCGCTATCCCGCTTACAAATTGGCGGCATATGGCATACTCTTAACTGGTGTAGGGGTCAAATTTGCGTAGGATTGGATATTTTATGATGGATTACTTTCACACAATTATGTTCAAGCACTCGGGCTATTGGAATTATCTTTTATATATTATGTTCATCAAGGTTTTTGTAACCAAACTTATACAAACAAATATAGCATCACCTCTATCCCTAAGTTTTCCCTTTTGAAAAAACTGTTCTGACGTTCAGTTTTTTCATGCATGTCCAATCCATCTTCAATTCAATGTGTGTAAATAAGTAAAATTATTATAAAATGTCTTTCATTTCAGAACACTGAACGAGCTTGTATTGCACTACGCCGTAAACTCACTAGAAGAACACAATGAACAGCTGAGGACTGCTTTGAAAATACCCGTGAACGCGCACCTTGTGAAAAAACCTGGAACACAATGTAAGCGGAGACTTGAGGTATGAACGTATCAGTATGATGCTATGGATACAATACAACCACTGGAACATGACGCATGTGACAGAACAAGATTTATGAATGCACTGGTCAAGTAATAATGGTTTTCACTACCATATTTGACAGTAAGAGTATCTGTTGATGTGGAGAATGAAGAATTACAACTATTCATGAGTAATGAAATCACTGGTACAGTTTTAAATGGTTTTTAAGATTTCCATTGAATACAAAATGATTAATATTTTTTGTATCATCATAATTTGTTTGTTCATTGTCATTAATTATCCTGGTCATGGGTTAGTGAAGTTTTGTATGACCTCAGTGATGTCATCTAATCAAATTGTCTCTCTTATTTGTAATGTACAACTTTAATTGATTTTTTTTAATGATTACACAAATAAAATCAGCTAGTCTGATAAACAAGTGTAAATACTGTATCCATGGATTTTAAATGTCCTGTTTGCTGCCTAAAATTACATCCGTTTAACAACGAAAATTTTGTATAAGATTGTTATGATACTATGTAGGGTTCATCTCATCTTGATGTTAAAATGTTTTAAAATATCATACTGTTCATATGTAACTAGGTCAGTCATGAATCATGATATTAAAGTTGTGTTTTCTAATGTTAAAATCCACACAACTTTTTATAAAGAGCTTATTAAAAAGATACATTCTGACCATTTTTTATAACTAAAATGTGGGAAACATTACAACAATTGTTTATCAGAGCTTTTTTTTCTAATTTAAGTAAAGTATAACTTAGTACTTCCGTAGAAGCTTGATGTTATGGAGTTAGGGGCCTTAGGGATTGGTGACTCTTATAGTTAGGGGCTAAACATCAGTTCATCATCATCCACTTTAAACTCCTTTCACCATACTATAGTGACACAACAACATTATCCACAGCAGATAATTAATTTATTTATCTATTTATTTATTAGGCAACACCAACAGCATACATAATACACATTTGTAGGAACATTTTAAAAACAGTCACTCTATAGAATGTACACCCATTACAGGCATGCACAACATTTACAAAGTATTAGGAACTGACAACAGCTAAAAAGCTAATATGAGTTAAAGATTTATTAAAATCAAAATTTATCGATGATCATCATTTCTCATTATACGTACCTCTGACCAATTTCTTTATTTATTTATCAATTTATTTCAGACAACAATAATTCCATAATAATTTCTTAAATTAACATTTTAAAATTTTAACAAAAGAGCACACAAAAGTTTACGCTACCTACTTACCTATGAACTGTGCATGTACCATACTACAGTGGTTAATGTACTCACAGTCGAAACGGTTTGATAACGCATTCAGTATGGTGTTGGGGCTGGCCCGAACCCTGCACCCCAGGGTCGTCATAGAATCAATTTTGCACATAATTTTTATCTACGAAAAACAACAATATTTTTATGAATTTTATTTCATGAAAGATGTAAAAAATGTCTTGCATAAATTTGTAGTTCGCATATTGATTTTATATACTTTTAATCATAAAAGTCCTGAACAATCATTTTTGTTTCCTGATAAATGATGACCCACACAAACAAAGACCAAAAACCAACACGTTATTTAGTTTTTGTCCACAATCAAAATTCAGTAGCCTTTTATGACAATCTAAAAAAAAACTTAATAAATTATTCATTTACTGAGTTTGGCCTCTAACTATAACAGAGACGTTTAAACGGCTGATTCAGATTCGGAGACTGTTAAGATCGACATGAAGGTATTAGAAGTAATAGAAGTATGTGTTAATAGGTTTCGTCTCGTCAATATTGTAGAAACAGAGTCTGTATCATTACGGATTGTAGATTCAGTTATACGGATTCATTTATACTATCCAGTTAGTATTCATATATTCAGCGTTAGCTTGTAACCTGTCACGTATGGAATGCTCATATAAATAATATGGGCATGTGCCAAATACGTTGGGCGCTCACTCCATATCTTCAAAGGATCGTGAATAGGTACATAAAAAGGTCTGATAATGTCTAGCTCTTGTGAATATAGTCGTGAGCTTGTTACATTTTTTGAAATAGATACGCCCCGCTAAGAGTGACTGCGAATTTCCTTTTTCGTGAACAAGAGTAACATGTGAGCTACATGTTACAAAGAGAAAGTGATATTGCAATGCAATGACGTGGGAGAAAAAGAGACAGATACTGTTTTGCATGCCACGTATTTGAGCTTTAGCTGATTGATATCAATGGGGTTTTTGAAATGGCATAATATTTTAATTGGTTATTGAAATAAATGGCCTAAATCATTTTCTTAAACAGACTCTGTGCATTAATGTCTCTTAGAGATTGAACATGATAATATGATGTATGTATGTGATAGTAATTATATCCATGTGTATTTGGTAGTGTTACAGTTTTTGTATATAACATGCAACCCAAATTATTTTTAGTGGTGGTACAAGTACATTGTACGGTGAATGATCTATGTACGAGTGTTAAAACATATGTATCTTCAAAGCAATGTTATTTGTTACTTTTATTAAAAAAATATTTCTGAATTTAGATTTATTGAACCGAACTTTTGTAACAAAGTAAAAGTAACAAATAACTTGGACAAGAAGTGTTTTATTAATTTTAGTACGTTTAAGTACTGTTTTTAATGTTATTTTGTAAATTATCGGCAGAGTGTCAATTAATGTGTAAGATCCATTATTTTTATATATACCTATGTGGTTACATTTGCTTATACACTTATCCTCGTCCATTCTATACATAGGTACCTGATAAGGTAAACTCTTGTAAATTACTATTTCAGTATTTATATATTGTTTTACTCAAATTGTAGAAATGAACAAAGTACGTAAGTCTTGTATATTTTTTTTAAAACACACTGTTTATGTCGGAACAAGACTACCATAATAATCTTTCTATATAGACTAGTAGATTATTTTTGTCTGTGGAAGACATGGCAAAGATATTGATTGAAATACAATTACAATTTCATTCCTATTGGTAGATTTGACACACATCCATAAATAAGATGTTGTGGAAAAAAGCAAGATAAACTTGTAACCTAAAATGAAAACCGACTTCAATGTTTGACTGGCGCGGCGTTTCTCACTGAGGAAGAGGTTTTTTGAGTAAACTATCAAACCCTCATAAAATTTATATGGGGCCACGTTCGGGAGTCGTCTTTAAAACATAAGAATTTTGGAAATCGGTCTATAATTAAGGAAGTATCTGTGAACATACATAAAAAAACACCTCCTTTTTTTTGAAGTCGGTTAAAAATACCCAACAGTCACATACAGTCCCTACCATCACGAGACCCGGTTAAGCAAAAATAATCTAGTAAAATAGAATGAACTATATAAATCTTGATGTCTATTTCACTTATGAAAATCAGTAAGTTTATTTAATGACACTTGTATCATTTTAAACTCTCCTCTGCTTATAATTTTATAAGGAAATCCAATGTCAAATACTTGTAATTAGATTTTATCTCTTAAAGATTATTATCTTATCTTACTTTCTATAGGTAACATACACAGAAACAGTTGAGATAGCAATCATTGATTGGTAGTTAAATTTATATGCCATTCACAGCTTTTTTAAAATTTGTAAATGTAAAAGCCACAAAAATATGTATTGTAAACGATCAAGATTGTAAATATCTACTGATAATTCTCAATATTTGTATCCGTCTTAAAACGACTGATATCTTTCACTGCAATATTTTTTTCAAAATTACCGCCTAAGGTCTAATCAAATACTTCAAATAGTTGAAATATAACAATTTTAAATTTTATAACGGGACTTAATCGCGTAGGTATAACATTTGTTTATTTACCTCGACGTTTCAGTAGCGTTACTTCTCGTGACCACGGTAGCTGTAACGCTACTGAAACGTCGAGGTAAATAAACAAATGTTATACCTACGCGATTAAGTCCCGTTATAAAATTTAAAATGTCTTCGAGTCGCGAAAGTTTAAAATGTGTATAACAATTTTATTTATCTTTTGTACGATTTCTGTTGGTGTCGTGTCGATTTTGTTGTGCATTGAAACTATTTATA
This sequence comes from Epirrhoe alternata, assembly GCA_963565295.1. NCBI lineage: Eukaryota > Metazoa > Arthropoda > Insecta > Lepidoptera > Geometridae > Epirrhoe > Epirrhoe alternata. Next base: position 1,550,656 of record OY751384.1, read on the forward strand.
GCTGAGGTCCTGCTATTTTGGAGAAACAAGGACTGTTTTTATTTATAATAATGCATACCAGAATTGACATCATATCACCATATCTGTTATTATTTAGATAAAGATAATAGATGCATAAAAATGTGTGTCTAAAAAGCTTAATATTTTCTTATTTACAAGTTCTTTTGGTTGCCGATCGTCAACTTCGCTGCGATAATCTTTACTTAGGTACAATATTTTTTAAATTATATGTTAGTGTAGAGCATTATTTCTAATATTCTGTCTATATTTACTTACCTACTTTCTTTAGTGTAAAAGATTGAATAAGTGAGATTAACATAGTTATTTTTGTACTATCCAATAAAGAATATTCGTCGAATATTCGATGAAAGGCAAACGCGATACGATTTTGCTTTTATAAATGTTTGAATAATAATATGTATTGTATGTATAGATAATCATTAAATGATCTCAAAATGAATTTTACCTTAAGCCTAACAATTGTTTTTCTATGGTTCTTATGAACTTTTAATATTATGTAAAAATAATGGTCAAAATAAGCCAAACTTATTGCATAAAGTATAGGTAGATATACCGATCGCCATTTTGTAAAAACAGTTTTATGTAAAACATCGTAAATGTAGAATGTTTTTAATAAGTGTTAATAAACAAATCAAAGAAATAACTCGATGTTGTTTTGTATTAAACCAACCATGATACTAGAAAATTTAAACTTTCGCTACTATGGCAGTTGGTTAGGTAGGTAAGTACCTACATTTCCTCCCAATAACTACATTTTATTATGGACCGGTTTAGCTAGTGTAAGTACCTACGTTTGTACTTTATTCCAATAAACCTATGCATATTCAAGTTAATAAAATATTGACTTGATTCTGTTCTAGGTATATTCTATGTAGGTTCTCTGATAATTTCAGAATAGGAATCACTGTTCTCACTTCAGTCAGGCTGACCACAAACAATACCTACTCCTGTCGGAGGCAATACTGCGACCACATACACCTAAGTCACTAAAAATAATGTAGGTTTTATTAGCCGAATGCATCCCGAATCCCGATAGATGGGCTAAGATCGTGACGCTGGGCGACACAACATAGTTTAGATTCTTTTTTATTAGTAAATAAGTAAGTACCTACAATATTCTTGGTGACTGATTTTCTTTGCTTCTGAATTTTATGTGCGTGTGGTATGCATGGGCGTTAGGTAGGTACCTGCTTACTTTAGCAGAAAAAATGGGACGTCATTGCTGATGAGCAAACATGCTCTTATTTGGTACTGTCATTTCTAAACAGACAGACGGACAACAATGCTTAGATCATTCGTCCGAGCAACAAAGTGATGTTTTAGGGTCGATTCACATCTGACGGAAGATCCGTCGCGGAACGCCAGAACTGACAAATGTATAGAAAAACACTCGACCGTTCACACTCGACGGACTAACGTATCATCCGTCGAGTGTTTTTCTATACATTTGTCAGTTCTGGCGTTCCGCGACGGATCTTCCGTCAGATGTGAATCGACCCTTATGGGTTCCGTTTTTTCCTTTTGAGGTACGGAAACCTAAAAACTACTAGTTGCGCCACCGCGGTCCCTCGGGGACAAAAGTAGCTTATGTCCTACCCATGGAATACAACATTTATACCTACTTACTCAGCCTAATGCTGTGATTTAGGCGTGAAAAGGTCTGTCAGCTGTCTGTCTGTTACCTTTTTACGCTTTTATTATGGATTGAGTTTGCATGACTTCGTATCCTAGGACGCTTCAGCCACTTTGGTAATTAACCCTTAATCAAACAAAAGTCATATATGTACCACTTAGTTTGATAACAAAAAAAACTATTTTCTATTGTTTGGCAGGACTTGAATTTGAAAGTATTGTAATCTCTGATATTTTTGCTATCTATTATGCTGGCAACTTTATCCTTGTCACTTTTGCCTGTCAGTGAAAAATGATGTCAAATTTTTTTTTGCGCCAAATTTGACATTTCGTTTGTATTTTTGCGTGTCACTTTCAAACTTTTGGAATTTTTGTTCGGCGAAGAATTCGTTAAGTGCTCTTGGAGTTCAAATAGGTAAACTCTATTATATTTAAGAGGTCCTACATGCATAATAATGAGAATATTACCAAGGTTTGCATAGTTTTTGATCACTCAAAGTAGAGACTGTAAGTGGTATCTATTTTACCATTGTCCGTATAGGTAAAGTCCTTAATCGAATTGTATACATAAAAATGTGTGTAAGTATAGTGTGACTTTTGAACGTAAATTGTTTGTTTTAGTAAATTACCATGTTTAAAAAACCTAAAAAAATCATTTTTCAAGGAAACAACATCTTCCAAACCACAGCAGGGCTCTAAATGGCATCTCAGACCCAAAGTTAACAAGTTTAATATAAAATTAGACTATGTGAGAACAAAAACTAAAGTAACAATCATAAATAAATGGGAAATTGTGGAAAAAACCTTTTACGTAGGTAAAATCCTATTTATTTTCATATTCTCAGGCTAATTATTTTTACAACTGTAGTCACAGGAAACAACTAGTCTAAAGTTATGAACAGACCGTAACGGACAATGGTAATATACGTACCACCAACGAAAAAAATTTCAAGTCCTACATAGACAATGGTAATATACATACCACCAAAAAATCACCCCCTTCCACCCCCTTTTTTTGATTTTTTCCAAAAGAAATGGAATCAGAGACCCCTAATTACCCAGAAACCACATCTTTTTTTAAAATATCATGGCCAGGGGCTCGCGTTTGTTTAAGGGTTAACTGATTCATAACCAGCTTAGGATGTGCGGGATTTCCAATGTCACCTAGTTAATAAAAATGCATAAAAATGTTTAAAAACGTCAATTTATTGATCACAAAATCAATACACAGCTTGTTAAATAAAAATCGAAATACTTAGGAATGATAAATCTTACGACGATACGGTGGAAAGCAAACAATTCACACACTAGTCAGTTTATTTGAATACGGAGATGAAAATGCTAAGTCTAGATGTCTAGTTAGACTTTTTGGATTCTTTCGATGGGGAGCGGGATCTCGAACGTGACATCGAGCGGGGCTTGGCCGAGCGCGAGCGGGAGCGACTGCGCGAGCGGCTGCGGGAGCCCGAGCGTGGCGAGCGGGAACGTGTGCGGCGGCGGGAGCGCGAACGGCTGCAACACAATAACACAACTCAGTACAAACATCACCTCAGACGCTGACCCTGAAAAAAAGCTTAGGCTTCCATGTTGACGATTGATCTTGATTCCATTTCAGTCAGTATGTTTGTCGATCACTGAGTGTCCTCGCGATGTACGGACTTACGCGGTCGGTGGTGTGGTGAATGATGGTAGTCGTCGCTCCAAACTTCAGCTCAAACTACACTAGATACTACCTCTATTGGTTTGCTCATCATTGTAACACAATTATTGAAAAAGGTGTGTAACTCACTGGGTGCACGCAGTGATTACAATAGATGTGCGTGGCGAGGCGCGCCGCGAGGAACGAACATTAGTCTCAATGAAGTTCTCGAGTAGTTAGACACGTAGGCTGTAGCTACGTAGTTCACGGAGCCAAGTTACCGATGCGGCCGACTCAATGGAGTACACGCCGCGAAGTGAAAGGCTACGTAGCGCAGACAATAAGAAGTGCAGACACTGACGAATTGGTTCTCGGCGCACAGGCCAATGATAACCTATAACATAGTTATCATTGGTTTACGAGTCCAAAAGTGATGGGATGGAATCTTTCAAATGCAAGTTACATGGTGAGATTATATTTGAAGCAGTGTTCTTCAATGTTACGTTATGAGATTCCACTCCATGGAGCTGGGTCCCAGAGGGATTAGTATTAGACATGTCACCTTCGGCGACGGCGCCTTGAGCAGTCGCGCGCGTAGTGGCCTCGGTCTCCGCAGTCGTAACAGCGGTCGTCGTAGGGCCGTGGCGGCAGTCTGGAGCGCGGTGGGGGCCCCCGCCCTCCGTAACCGCGGCTTCCATTTGACATTTCTACGCGAGCACGTCTTCCGCATATTGTCCTCCCATCTAAGCCTCGGATCTGAAAATAATAGGATGTGCTCTGTAGTTTCATCTACTAGGGTCTGTTTGGATGGAGGGGTCGTTTATGCAGGCGTGTAGATTGACACGAACTTATTGGTAAAGTAAGTAAGTTCGTATGAGTCAGTGACGAATTTAAAAAATTGGTAATAATTAGTCAGTATACTTCTTTCAACAGATCTAGTCTAGGCATTTGTGAAGTTAGCAGTTTTTCTACGCAGTGACCGCTATTTCATACAAAATTGTGTTCTGCGCAGACAAAGGGCTAACTTCACGAATGCCTAGATCCGTTGAGCGAACTGTACCTACATGAATAGTACAATACCACCACGGCTTTTCTAACCTTTTGATATTGATGGGTTTATAAACTAGGGTAATTGTGATAGATATGAGGTAGCGGTTTTTGCTAAATAAAAAAAAATTACTTACAGCATCTTCAGCATCTCGAGGGTCTTCAAACTCTACAAAAGCGAAACCGGGAGGGTTTCTGGCTACCCAAACATTTCTCAATGGTCCGTAATATGAAAAGGCATCTTCAAGTTCGGGCTTACTAGCATTGCTGCCCAGATCTCCTACATAGACTTTACAGTCGCCGTACCTGGACATTGTGTCTGAAATGAACAATTTACAATAAAATGCACACTCAACCAACAGACAACTGCGTCACAGCGTCACTGACTCCAATCTGAAGAAAACTTATTTCGGCACTCATTCAATTCAACACAAACTACACAAATGACTGTCGCTGATAAAATGATAATAGTATTGGAAATTTATTACATAAAATCACTGATTAGAAATTCACAATACTATTTTCACCAAAATGCCTTGCCTTTCATTTCAAGTCCAGTTCAAGAATCAAAATGGCGGCGCGGTGTGCCGGTCGGTGGATTGATAGAGCCGGCTTCGCTCGCAGTTCGCGCCGCACGTACACACGCGGTAGAGATTTCCGGTAGGGAATAGTGATGTGCAATCTCATCTCATTCTAATCTGCTTGCTTCGTAAGTTGCTAGGTGTGTTCCAGTCTTATTCACCGGTTTTTCATCACATCGATAAAAGGATTTTTTACTGGCAACATTAGAAAAAAAAGAATAGCAATGCAGCGGACGGACGACGACGTCGTTGCGACTTTTCTTTCCGTCATGCAATAATAATTTTTGTCATTCATGAATTCGTCGCTAGAAATTAATTTAGATGGTGTCGTCAATGTGAATAATAGTCGAAATATAGTTAAAATGAGGTGTTAGTATTTCATTTCGTATAGTTCATGTACGTAGTTTTACGAAATAGGTGTGTGACAAGTAAAGTTCGGTAATGGTGGCCATGTCATGAAAATCCCCACAGCCATGGATGATAGCTCCGTATCTCATCACAACGGAGGGCAAGTGGGATCTCAAATCGGAGTCAGTGTAAATAACAAACAAAATGACGAACCTAGCCAAAGTGTCCAGTATTCGATACCGGGCATCTTACATTTCATCCAACACGAATGGGCGAGATTCGAGCTGGAGAGATCACAATGGGAGGTGGACAGAGCCGAGTTTGAGGTGATTTTTTTGTTTTTCTTTTGAATAAACTGTCCAAATTTGAGGTACAATAAAAATTGTAGCCGCATATCTTTTGAATATCATTGATGTCGAAATTGTTTCATGTTAGGCATGTAATGAATTCTGATTAGAAATTCAATCGGAATTCATGACGATTCATGGAACAGCTGGTGCCAGTGAACAATTGTGGCCAGTAAACATTCACATTGATCATGATCACCATTCATCTATGCATAATCCATTCACATTCATTGTCCAAATATGTACAGAAAGGTGTGATGAACTGAGTTGAACTCATGTGAAGAATGTTTTTCGTTGTACCTTCTGATTAGTTTTGTAAAATGTATAATACTACCTTCCACAACCAAGATTTGAGTATTTTTGATGAATAAACATCAAGAAATACCTAAATTACCTTCAGGATTCTTTATTTGTTCATGGAGGTGTAAATTTAATTCACAATGCTATTAATATCACTCAAAGTGAGAACAATAGTGGATCCAAGTTGAATGATTCTGTATTTCCTGAAGAGTTTAATGTTTCATGAATGCTGCATATCTTGTTTTATTGTCATAGTAAACAAAATTGTAATATTATCAGTTACAAAAATGTGGTTCATTGACTTGTAAATCTCAGCAGTGTTTTCAATTTACTTTAATTATGTATTACTATTATTTCAAAGCTAATCTTAATAACAACTATCTGATAGATAATAATGTTTGTGGTGAAAACCAAAATCACCAATAGATTTATTATTATTTTTACACATATAAATACTATTTCTTAAATCTTATATAAATATCTCTTTGTAAGTGTTACCAATAGTGAAATGACTGTATCAAATTGATCATTGTAACATCGGAATCGAAAATTTTGATAAGACTTTTTTCATTTCATAATGGAATTGATACTATTTATAGGTACCTATGATCTTTATAAAAATACCAAAAATAAAAGTCTATTTTAATGTATAATTAGATATCTCTTAAGGATACTTCATTATAATGAGGTACCCTAAGCCGTAATGCTTGCACAAAGGCAAAATATCTGCCAGAATCCCAGCGAGTGGAAATCCTTGATCTCTGCCTACTCCTTCAAGAAAGAGCATGACTGTATTTGAATTATAAATAAATAAGGTTAGAGAATAATGTAGTTTCTAACCAACATTGAGTTTGCATAGTGATCCTACCCTAATGCTAAAAATAGCTTGACCCACAGCCTTTTTTTAACATGATAAAATATTGATCTAGCTTACTACAACGGATAAGAGTCTTGTGACCAACTTGTACATAATTATCTTAAACTAGATTCACATGGTGTCACCTGCAACCACAAAAATTATTTTACTTTTTTACTTTTCTGGGATAAAAAGTAGTTCAGGATATTAGCTACCTCTATGTCATAAGATGATCTCTATAGTGCAGTGAGTGAAGACCCCTTGCGACGCAGAAGGTTGCGGTTTCCCCACTGTGAGACAAATGTTTGTATGATCTACAGATATTTGTTATGTATTTACAAACAAAAATTTAGTACCTATAACACAAGCTATGCTTACTTTGGCACTAGGTGATGCTGTGTGAAAAGTCCAGCATTATTTATTTATTGCAGCAAATATGTATCAAATATGTATTTGTACATGCCTCTGACTACCCCCTTAGACATCTTCAAAGTATCTGGAATATAAAGATCTGAGAGAATGTCTACCGCGCCTTGGGGATACAGTCGTGACCCTGTGTTGCAGCATTATTACCGGTTACCAGAGTCAGTGATAAGTGCCCCCTCAGTGAACTCTTTCGAGAATAGACTGGGCAAATATTTAAAGCGCACTGACTCAACAATGCCAGTCTCGAGGTCGGACTGAAGATGAATATGTCAAAGACCAAGCTTATGACGAATAGCACGAAGCGCAGAGTGGACGTTGATGGTGTGGGGATTGAGTATGTCCAAGAGTATCTTTACCTTGGCCAAGTAGTTTCATTCCAGGCGAGAGCAGATAAAGAGGTTGCTAGACGCACAGAGAACGCCTGGAGGTGCTTCTGGTCAATGAAAGATCTTATGAAGGGCAAACTACCACTCACTCTCAAAAAGAAACTCATGGACGTACGCATTCTCCCCATCCTTACATACGGTGCTCAGACTTGGTCTTTTACAAAACGTCAGAAGTCCGCCCTTGGGGTCTGTCAACGGGCCATGGAGCGTAGTATCCTAGGTGTAAAACTGTCAGACCGCGTGCGGAACAGTATACTACGCTCTAAAACCAGAATTGTTGACGTTTGTGAGAAAGCCGCCAGCCTGAAGTGGAACTGGGCCGGACACGTCTGCCGCATGTAGAATGATTTGTGGGCAAAAGGAGCCACACAGTGGACCCCACAAAATATGACGCGCAGACGTGGAAGACCTAGGATGAGATGGCGGGACGAGCTGGACTCTCACCTGAGAACTTGGCCTGTTGCTGCGTTAAATCGCGAAGAGTGGAAGGAGAGAAGGGAGGCCTTTGCCCTGCAGTGGGATGACACGGGCTAAATAATAATAATAATAACTGACTAGGACTAAGATATACACGCATCAGCTCTGAGAGCTGCCTGTGTATTATAAATAATAATAATAAAATTGATATTTTATCTAAATCAGCTCAGCTGTTATTAAAATCCTCCTCAGTTAAAGTCTATTTCAATAAGCATGAGCGCTGACAGATTGACTATATATTTTAAGTTTCTAGAGATGTACTAGGCAAACAACGATTGACAAAATATTAATCACAATTAGTTGTATATATCCAACTAAGGTTTACTTGTAAAATAATCGATTTTCGAATAAAGGTGTGTGAAATGAAACAGTTCTACCGTCAGAGCTTATGCTAATTGAAATGGACTATAGTACGGCTACTTTTTAACCGGGATAAAGTGAGAACTGTCAGCTATTTATATATAAAAAACATGACTCTAGCATATGAATGTAACCACCACCATGCAAATATCAGGAAATCTTCACAGCTTAACTTTGTTTAATTTAACAGCTTAATTTTTTCCAGGAATTACAATAAGTATACTAAAAAGTACATAAGAGTTTTTTTACAAATTTTAAGTCAATCTAAATTTCGTTTTCTTTATCATCATTTGCAACTTGTTACCCTCTGCTTATGTCTACCCGCTCAAACACCATTGCACTAGATCCTGTACCATTCACTTACTTCCCTTGTTTGTTCACAAAGTCTCCGTAGAATGGCTCATCCCAGCCAGAATGCACCCACTGCTGGGTATGTCCCACTAAGCTTTTGCGATCCTGCCCTATTCTTACCCAATTGATGGCCCACGACATGAACAATATCCACCCATAATGGATGCTATGCTAATACATTGTATAGTTACATTGTCTACCCATATGGCCGCCGGCGCCGGTTCTAATGGATCATGACTGACTTCACCCACTGCTGCACCTCTAAGCTTTTGCCCACCATAATCCTGCGCTATTCTTACCCATAATATCGTTTACCCATCTGACCGCCAGTTAAATGGATGCTAAATAGTTATTTTTCATTTGTCCAGGCGCGGATCGCCTTCCTCCAAGGCGAGAGGAAGGGACAAGAGAATCTGAAGAATGACCTCGTGCGACGAATCAAGATGCTAGAGTACGCGTTGAAACAGGAACGCGCGAAGTTTCACAAGCTCAAGTATGGCGTGGAATTGCAACAGGGCGACGTTCGGGCGCCGCCGGACGAGCCGCCGCCCGAGCCCGAGCCCGCAGAGCGCGCGCATTGGAAGCAAGGAAGGCAACTCATCAAGCAATACTTACAGGTGAGTCCACAAGATGAGCCGTGTTGTTCGAATGGGGCTGTGTTGTGCCTCGACTTTCGCCGCAAGCACCCGGTACTGATTAGCGTGTAAAGTATGCTAAAGGATCCAACCAAAGTATGAGTTATCGTTTCAGTAGGTGCTCTAAGAACGGCGACTTTTTTAAAGTCTCGTATCATAGAAACTAGATATTTCTTTGTAACCTACAAACTTTAATAACCATAAAATATAACGCATACAAAACTGCGAGACAATCCGTTGATGCGTAGCACGATAAAAGCTATTAATATCGTCTAGATATGACATAAACATTGAGCTATTTGTAAAACCATCTTCATATTTTAGATGATTGAAATAATTGAAAATTAGCGTGCGCTGAAAAATTTAGTTCTTAACTATTTTCATGTATTCATGACTTTGTCATATTAAATGATATCCCATGGATGAATATTCATATTCAAACCCAATTTGTAATCCATTTTAGGTCTGTATTTGGTTGGTAACTATCTTGTCTAGGCAACCTATGTCTACTCTACTCTATCATTCATTAGAATGTTGTAACACCCGGGACATTGTTTGAGATTTTAAGCTTGAACATCATAATCACCCTTATCCTCACAAAATACAAGACGTGTTTCCTTCATCTATCAATCGTATGCGCGTTTCATTTTCCAAACATACATTGAATCGGGGGTTTCGAACTTACAAACTTCGACTACGCACATCACCAAAATCTGTCACTACTTCGTAAGGAGTTTCTTGGTGTCAAAGTCAAAAAGCATTTATTCAGTAGGACCGCTGGGATCACTATGAAACATCTTAAAACTAGGTGATTTTACTCCTGTTCCTTCGCGACCAATACCGTGAAGAATCAGGGCATCAAACACGGTTTGGAGCCTAGCTTTCTTTTGTGCACTTAAAATTCTTTCACCACACTGGTTCCAAGCTAGTGACAGGACAAAATCGACTTCAAGATAAAGTGATGATACATTTTTGATATTGCTCTATTTTGATGAGAAAGACACATGCTATGAGGCCCAGATGGGGATTAAGACGAGACTTCACCCTGATTCATTTGATATCGTTTTATTATCGTCTGTCACGCTGGTGTCACTCAGATTTAATATTATACGGCTTCTTACTTTGACTCGCCGTCACACCTAAATAGGTATTGTTATGTCATTTTATGGGTGTCATTTCCTTATAATAATTAAGCAGAGACCTCATATTCCAATACTTTGAAAATGTCCTATGTAATCCCACTTCCCACTCATATAATAAAGCTGAAAGTTTGTGAGTTTGTTTAGACGTTTGGATGTTTGTATGTTTGTATGTTTGTGTAACAATCACGCCTAAACCAGTGAACCGATTTAGATGAAACTTGGTATAGGCGTAGATAGTGAGCTGGAATAGCATATAGGCTATTCAAAATGTTGGTACCACGCGGGCGAAGCCACGCATAGAAGCTAGTACGTAATAAGTGTGGTCAACTGTGGTCGAATCTCAAAATTGTGCACGCTGATGATTAAGACTAAAAGTACAAAAATGAATTTCCATTTCCCTCTATCGTCCGTCATCTCAACTACGTTTACACTAATTCCTCACTTTTTTGTAATAATATTTTCTTAAAACCTTTGCCAAGCTTAAAATTCTCCCATTTCTCATTTTTCTGTAATAATATTTTGCTATAGAGAAATAATATTTTGCTATAATGTGAATGGATATGTGAGTAGAGGTAGACCTAAGAAAAGATGAAAGAAGATATGGAAAAGAAAGGAGTTGATACAGAGATGACGAGTGATAGGGGAGAGTGGAAGAGGAGAACATGTTGTGCCGACCCCGCATGAGCGGGATAAGGGCACGCCAATGATGAATATTTTGGTATAGAGCTTTAAGATTACCTAGATTAACCCAGTGTTCGATATTAAAGACGTCTATAGTCATAGTGTCAAACAGTGTAAAGGAAAAACTTAAGAATAGTGATATTAGTATATTTAAGCACTGTCGTATTCTACCAGTGCACGTCCAATTTAAATATATGATACTTAAAGAAAACTTTTTTAATGAGTCCCTAAAGCATGCCGTTGAACACCCTGTACATACTCGTGCAATTACTCAAAACCGGTTGGTGACGTCGCGCGCTAATAATGTTTACGGCGAGAGGACAGCGAGCTACCTGGTTCCTCGCCTTTTTAACAGTCTGCCTAAGGATTTAATAGATAGTATTTCGGGAAAAAATATCAAATTCTTCTAAACTTAGAACACTTTATGTAAAATTAAAAATAATTGTTATTTTTTTTTAGCACTTAAGTTATTAGTGTAGACTTATTAGTTTTAGTACAAACCTCCGTGGTTTTCTTAGAACTAATTTAATTGTATTGTTTGTAAGATTTTTTATAAGATAAATAAATTAAAAAAAAATAAAAAAATTATCCATTTCCAGGAGATAGGGTACACAGATACAATTCTGGACGTGCGCTCGAACCGCGTGCGGGCCCTGCTGGGCCTCAACAATGAAGAGGCGGACAGCGCTAACTACAGGAACTACGAGAAACAACAGCATGACCGCTGCGAAGACATCAATTATATGGCCAGGAAATATGGATATGGTGAGCGCATTACAAAAATACAAGCTTAAAATACCAGTCGTGTCCTTTTTAATTTGTTATAGTTGAGTAATGAAAGTGATCCCAGCGGTCCTACTGAATAAATGCTTTTTGACTTTGACTTTGAAAAGTCTTATCAAAATTTTCGATTCCGATCAGACGATCCTCCTAAAGCCGGGGTGTCTTACCGCTCGGCCACGGAATCCTAGTCGTCACAATCCAATTTTGATAAGCTTATCGGTGTAAGCGCCATCTACACGTTTCACTCAGTGAACTCATGCTCATTGTCCGAAGTTACATTCAGAATCAAATGACGAAGGGATGTTGCTTTTAGCTAAATCTATATTTTTTTGTAATTTTTAAAGTAAAACCACACTTAGGTATTTTATTAAGAAATGAAAAGTCTTATCAAAATTTTCGATCCGAACCCGCAACGATCAGGCGTTTTGTTATAGTTGTTCTATTTATTTAGGCGGGTTGGTCTTTTGTGTGTCTAGATTTGTTTCTGTGTAAGCAATACTGAGCGTTCATTGGTCCACGCAGCGTTCCCGAGCTTACGCACACATAAACAACGTACATGCATCAACACACACACAATTAAGACCAACCCGCTTCCCTTCGTGAGCTCGAACAACTGTACCTTTCCTTTACCTTTCATTGTTGCCAATTTTGGTCGTTCTCTTTGTTGAAGTCAAGATGGTGTAATTGCTTTTTGCGTCACTGAATCAGGGGTTCAGTTCTATTGTAGCATCGTTACAATTTCGAGCGGCATCATTTGGGTTTTGGGTACATTATTTGAATTACTCGTTATGATATTTACAAAGCGACAAGTTTCATATATCTGACTTCTTGAGTGATCGATCCATCAGAGTGGTAGTTGATGGCGGCTCCTCGGAATATATGGCTATCAACGCCGGTGTTCCTCAAGGGTCTGTTCTCTCTGCGACTCTATTCCTGCTGCACATTAATGACCTGCTTCAGCTAGGCATTTTTGGATATTCAGATGACAGTACTGTCACTAAGAGATACATATCTAGTGCACGATCCACCAACGTGGAGGAATATTCCCTGAGAGAGATCATGGTTGAGCGGACGAATCAGTCTCTTAGTCTCGTTTCCTGGTGGGGTGACGCTAATAGAGTCTGTTTTAATGCCAACAAAACTCAGGCATGTCTTTAAATTAGAGCTTCAGGACCAGTTCATACAAAAATTATTCAAGAAAAATTTCCAAATGTTTTATTCTGGCCGTTCCAAAATGTGATATGACGAAAGATATGAGATGAAAGATGAATACTCATCTCATTTTCACCTGTTTCTGGTAGTAGTCATAGTCTGTCTGTAGATAGCATAATATTTCGCTGAATGTAAAACAGCATTAATTTACACACAATAATATCAACTGATTTGTATCGCACTGAATTTTTTTACGTGTTATCGGCTATTAGTAACTCTTCTAAGTGCGACGCTGGCTCGCTAAATGCCATCGGTTTAGCAAAACGAGCCAAATTTATATAAAGTATAAGGTGCAATTACACGATGCGATTTCAACCCATACAATATCGTATCGCGCGGCGTTTTCACGTGTAAACGCTCATCGTGTGCGATTTGTCATAGTAAGCGCGACGCTCGTCGGCACGTTCAATGGGCGGGGCTTAGCAAATCGTACGAAAAATCGCATCGTGTAAATGCACCTTTCTTTCCCCAATTGATGTCTACAACATCCAGGTGAAGAGCAACGCAAGGGCGGCTCCAGCGGCAACTACAATGAGGAAGGGCTCTCGGTGCAGGAGACTGCGGCGGTGTTCGCCAACTTTGAGTTCCTCACCAATCAGGAGATGGACATGGATGAGATCGATGATCTCGATGCGAAGCAACCGCATCACGCGCCGACGAAGCCGGGTATGGCCTCATGTAACTAGAACGTTCAGTTTGAGAGTTCTTGGTATGAATGTTGATGGATTTACAAGTAGAGGTAGGCCAAAGAAGAAATTGATGGATTGTGTGAAGCATGACATGAGTGAGAAAGAAGTGTGTTGAGATGACGGCTGATAGAGGTGAATGGAAGAACATGTTGTGCCGACCCCACATAATGTGGGACAAGGGCAGGAAGATGATGATGATTTAGAACGTTCAGGGTATTGGGGGCTTAGAAACCAGAGTTGAATTATTGAATTACCTTGCTCTTAAGTCGATTATATGTGAACCCTGGTTCCTACTGAATAAATGCCTTTTGACTTAGAATTTTTGGAAAGGCAGTAAATTCTTTGTCTTTAATTTAATTTGAACATTTTGTGATTTTATATTCGCGTCCAATATAATTTTTTTTGACGTATCGGACGGCACTAAAGTCACCGTTATCACAAGTCTTTAGCCTTCTACTTAACAAGCCTTATTTTAGAATCTGAAAGCATTTTTTTAAAACTTCGCTGCTAATGTTCACCGAAATAAAATCTTGGCCCTTAACTGTGTCCGTCGTCATGATTCTTATTTAGCTTATTTACTAGCTTATTACTATAATTAACATGTTTTTTTTTATTATAGCGAGCGAGGAGGTGGACCACGAGGCAGAAGAAGTCCTGAATGAATTGAACCTCATCACTGAAATCGAGTCAGACAGTGGTGGGCAAGGAGATGAGTACCAGGGTAAGTCAATGAGTCAATCTTATAACAAAAGAAAAGGATATTAAAAATGCCTGAATCAATTCAATATAAAAGAAAAGGAGTCGCTTGATGAAACAGTCACAGATGTGATCCTGTTCTGGGTTTTTGGACAGATGAAATGTATCTGTGATATTACTCGCCTTTTTCTTACTATTTTATTGTCTTTATCTGTAAGTTGAAAACAAAATATATTTGTAGATTCTTTAATTAAGGTTTATGGCGCTGAAAATCCTTATTTTCTTATAAATTTTGGACATAAATGGACCTTGGTATGAATAATCATATTCATATTTGTGCCATTAACATGAGCTCTGAACGGTGAAGGAAAACATCGTGAGGAAACCAGTTAGTATTCTTATAGGCGGCGATGGGCTTGCAACCTGTCACGTATGGAATACTAACTTCTGCAAGATGTGGGCAAGTATTGATACTTGCCCACATCTTGCAGAAGTTAGCATGTACAACTACATATTTGAATATGTAGTTGTACATGCCTCTGACTACCCCCTTCGACGTCTTCAAAGGATCTGGAATACATAAAAGATCTGAGAGAATGTCTACCGCGCCTAGGGGATACAGTCGTGACCCTGTAAGTAATATTTGTGCCAAGCTAAAGAAAATGGAACATTTTATACAAACACGTCTTAAGTTTTTATACACTCTCTATTTCAAAGTGCAGTTAGTTAAGGATATGTAACAGGTATTGTACAATGTATACGTTTATGTCAAAGCACACCATGCTATGTAACATGCCTAACGTGCCCAAAACATATTTTTAGTGTTTTACTTACCTAGCTATACTATATCGTGCCTAACGTGCCCAAAACATATTTTTAGTGTTTTTCTTACCTATCGATATTAATAAATGAGTTATGACAGCGGAATGCGGAGCAGGCGCGGGCGCGAACGCTGAAACAGAGGAAGAGCCTCTCGCGTTGGGCGAGCTCGCACAACTGACGGTCAGCAACGAGCCCGAGGCTTACGACGTGCCCGCCGGGAAGGACTCCTTCCGCAAGACTTGGAATGCCAAGTACACGCTGCGCTCGCATTTCGACGGGGTAACCTTATCTTCCAATTTCAGGGAATTTATGAATGAATGTATGTTTTTTTGCGATGTCAAACTGCTGGACAAGTCTTCCCCGATTCCTTCCAACCTATCCTTTGATAGGCTCCACCACCCACCAGCAAAGGAGTTAAGGTCGTCTCTAAAGCAGACTGTATGACATGTATGAAAGAATAAATAAATGTATGAATGAAATGAATGAATTGCTTAAAGACCTTAGCATCGCAAGCCTTGAGGTTGGACTTAAGATGAACCGGTTAAAAACCAAGGTCATGACCAACAGCGCTAAAACCAGAGTTAGAGTAGACGGGGAAGAATTGCAGTACGTCCAGGACTATATCTATCTTGGCCAAATAGTCTCCTTCGATTCCAGGCAAGACAAAGAAATCGCTCGGCGAGTTGAGAATGCCTGGAGGAGCTATTGGGCCAAGGGAGATCTGATGAAAAGTCCTGACTTGCCATTGTCGCTTAAGCGAAAACTAATGGATACATGCATTCTCCCTGTCCTCACGTATGGTGCGCAAACTTGGTCATTGACGCAGCATCAGAAGTCCAAACTCAAGGTTTGCCAACGTGCGATGGAGCGCAGCATTTTGGGTGTCAAGTTAATGGATAGGATCCGCATCACCGAACTGCGCTCCCAAACACAAATCGCAGATGTAGCAACGAAAGCCGCCAAGCTTAAGTGGAATTGGGCTGGGCATGTCTGTCGCATGCCAGGTGAGCTGTGGGCGAGGGTAGCCACCGAGTGGCACCCTGACCCAGCGAGAAGGCGACGCGGCAGACCGAGAAGAAGATGGCGGGACGACCTTGATAAATTTATAGTCGATTGGGAGAGCCTTACACAAGATCGCGACGTCTGGAGAGAATGTGGGGAGGCCTTTGCCCAGCAGTGGGACAGTAGCGGCTCATAATAAAAATAAATAAATAAATAATAAATGAATGAATTGCAAAAAATATGGGGAAAAAGAAAAACGAATGAAATAGAAATATGACACAGTCAAAACTGCAATCAACAGCAGGTCTTTATAAACTACAAAACCAAGCGGCAATATGTAAAATATCATTCATGTTCTACTTTGATGAATAGTATGACATCTCAATTATACTTGTGTGCTTTCTATAATTATAATCTCAATTTTCCAGGTTCGAGCGTTAGCCTTCCACCCCACAGAAGCGGCGTTGGTCACCGCATCCGAAGACCACACTCTCAAACTATGGAATCTACAGCGTACTGTACCAGCGAAGAAATCAGCCGGCCTTGATGTTGAACCTCTTTATACTTTCCGGGCACACACAGCCCCTGTTCTTTGCCTTGCGATGGGTGCTCCGCGATCTGAGGAGTGCTTTTCTGGGGGCTTGGATGGGACTATACGTGTGTGGAACCTTCCGCCCCCAACGGCTGATCCTTATGACCCCTATGACCCTGCGGTACAGGTAATTTGAGCCTTCCTTTTTGATCCTAATTTGGGATCTCCGTGAATTTCTTTATGACTTGTACTATGATGAAGCTGCAATAAGTTCGTGAGTTGTAGCCAAGTCTGGGAGTGGGTCGTTTTAATGATGAACATAACTTAATGAAGAATAGCTGGTGCCGAAACTTTAACGTGCCATCCGAAGCACGGAAGCGAAAAGTTGATAATGTCATTACAGGTCACCTATCTACTTACTGATGACTCAGAAAGTTTGATTAGCACGTTCAATGTCACTACGATTTTCGACAGAATGTAGAATAGGCAAATCGGTGACATTGAACGTGTTTACTTCAAGAACGACACCACGAGCAGACATAGTCAAAAAGTATTTATAGTAGTACAGTAGGACCTGCTGGTATGCGTTTGAATAGTCATAAAACTAATTTTTCTCCTATTCTTTCGCGATCAATACCACGAATAATCAGGGCAACAAACACGGTTTGGGGCCTAGCATTAGAAGCGGGAATCGAAGCCGAAACCTTCTGCGTCGCAAGCGAACCTTCGCCCACTGCGCTACAGAGGTCGTCTTTTAGGTGATCTTAAAACTAAATGTATTATCACCCCCAGGGCGCAGTCCTCCGTGACCACACCGACGCAGTCTGGTCGCTTTCGAGCGCACACGGGCGACTTCTCTCCGCGTCAGCCGATGGCACCGCGCGTCTCTGGGCCCCGCGCGCCCCGCGCCCCCTGCTGGCCACTCTCCGCGCTGACGACTCGCTTGTACCCGCGGCCGCTGACTTTGCTGACGCGGGCGCGAGAGCCGCTGTCGTGTACCGAGATGGAACGCTTCTATTGTATGATCTGGAGACTTCACAGGTGAGATTATACAAGCAACCACATCGGAACTTACCCGTTTGTGAAGTGACGTAAGTGTCGCCCCTGCTGGTCGCCATTGTTTATAGAGCCGGCTCGCTGTTCTATTGCGGTATGATCTAGATACTGAAAAAGTTATTGTGCAATGATAACATCCAGAACCAGAACATTCAGTACTTTCCCGCTACACGCCGGCTCATGTTAGCTAATAAAAGTAAGCACGTATGAACGAACTATAACAAACGCGATTAACCTATAGAACTTTCACAGCATAATGGTCATCGCACATATTGCTGTGCCGTACGCGCCATACGCATTTTTTCTATAGAAAAATGCTGCTTACGTCAGAATCGTGCCGCTTTTTGTGAAGCAGAATGGCGCCGGCGCGTGTACGTTTGGCAATATGTGTGAGGACCATAAGACGAAGCTTCTTATAGTGCAAGTCTTTTTTAAAACATAAAATTTCCATTCCAGTCAGTGCTGCGCGTTTCCTGCGGCAGCGCGGCGACGTGCGTGCGCGCGCACCCGTCTCTCCCTCTACTTGTATCAGCCCACGAAGACCGACACATTCGCTTCTGGGATGGCGTCTCAGGTCGTTGCGCACACGCGATGGTCGCCCATCTCGACGCAGTGACCGGCCTCGCGCTAGACCCCAACGGACTCTTCCTCCTCTCCGGATCCCACGACTGTTCCGTACGTCTCTGGAACCTCGACTCTAAGACCTGCGTGCAGGAGATCACCGCCCACCGGAAGAAGTTCGACGAGAGTATCCTAGATGTCGCCTTCCACCCGCTCCGGCCGTACATCGCATCTGCGGGGGCCGATGGGCTCGCTAAAGTGTTCGTGTGAGCCTCCCGGCTGACTGTGACCGCTCCCTCAACGCGCGAACTGCGCCGTCCGATTGGACGCTGTTTCGTTAGCTAGGATTATGAACTATGATTATTTAAATTCGATTCTATAGTTGATATTTTTCGTTTGGTTTGTATGTGATAGGTTGATGCTCTCATGGTGATGTATCCGATGGGTGATGAGCGATCGAACAAAAGATAAGTTTGAGTAGAGATGTAATGTACTATATCGTGGATAACATAAGTAATGTTTGTTCGTACGAGTACTGCGTTGTAGAGTATATATTATATGAAACATTATTACATTATTCCTTTATTTTCCTCAAATTCATACTTGTACACATAAATCCAAAAATTGATAGTAAAAAGCAACATAACCGAATTTTCATGTTGTTTTTTTGTATAATCTGTTTTTTTATTCATCCCTTTAACCTCCAAAGCACACCGTTTGGGCTAATATTCAGCTCTGGTAGGTTTACACAGTTCACAGTTTTTAAAAAGTATTTTTTAACACACACAATTGAACACTCAGTAAATCAGAACAAAACCAAATTCTATTTGGCTCTACATGGTCGAGACAACTCGAAAATTAAACACTGATTATGTCACTATTTATTGTTATTCGGTAACATACATAACAAGGATGCTATAGTTTGTTTCTAATAATAATAAAGTCTGCAGACTACCATAGCGAATACTTTTTATTTACTCCTAGGTACAATTTTATAGAAATACATGCCGAATTAAATAGCCTGTCTAGATCTTATTTTGTTCAGTAATGTAGAAATATACTAAAATAAAATAGGTATAGATTGATTTTACCTAACTAACAAACTAATTTTAGCATCATTTTGTTAACAAGATTTTAAGTTGAGTTCAATATCATTTTGGAATAGTCCTTAAACTTTCGCGAACACTACTCATAATTACGTATTAATTAAACGGGCATTTTGGATTATAACAATTGAAATCCTGAGGTAGGCTGGTGTCATCGATAGATGCTTTATTGGGCAGTAGCTTTTATCATTGTTCGTCAAAATATAGCTATCATATCAGTAATCGGTAGTCAGCACGTAGACACTACCTATTTCATCAACGGCTACAATTTGTGAAATCAAAATGATGGAATTGTAAGTACCTTAAATCAATAATTATCGCCTTTTTGTAGATAATCTTGATTTATCTAGAATTAAAAAAAAATCCCATGGATTTAGTGGATTATTTAGGTATTTTCGGAACCTTTGAAATTATACTAAAATTTTAAGAGGAAAAATTTGTTTGTTTGAATTGAATAGGCTCCGAAACTACAGGACCGATTTGAAAAATTATTTCACAATTAGAATCCTACATTATCCCTGATGATAGGCTGCATTTATCCCGGGAAAGTGAAGTTTTCCCGAGAGACCGCGGGTAATACCGCGACGGACAGCTAGTAGTTACTTATTTTTCTTTTATTCACACAAAAACTACTTATGTCATTAAATATACCTAATGCATGCAACAGTACCGGCGTTTGCCGTAAAAACAACCAAGCATTTCTAATTATTTTAATTAGATGCCCATTTCATCATCATGTCTTTTTCATCCCATCGCTCGGCATAGTCCTCTCTTCGCTAATTAATCAACATCATTTTCAGAATCATTGGTTTCATGACGTACTGCATATACTGGCTATACAAGGAGGTCGCCAAATGGCCGGATCCACCGCCAGACGAGGATGAAATCGTCACAACCCCTCGGGACCGTTTCTACATCCCGCCTCCCTTGCAGGGATAACCATTAAAATGTGGACCTACTATGGTCACAGAATAGCTATAGTATAAAATCAAGATTAGAGTCTTTATTAATGCAGGCCAATAGTAGTTATTATCATAGCCTATTTTGCCAGTTTGTGCTGTATCTGTTTAAACAAACTCAAAAGGTAGGTTGGTAGGTGCCTATTTGCCTTCAACAGGGGATTAAACCAAAATTATGAAATCAGAAACATAGTTGATGACAATCTGTGGTTTAGTGCAAAACCTTATTGCTTTCTCCATTTTGCTGCAGTAGTTTTGACTTGCTTTGAACTGGATATCCTAATCTTTAGTCTTCGTTTTACCTATAGGTATTAGGCTGGTAGAGTTCGTGCTATGAACGATGTCCTTTATGAGCGGTTCCAGTTTCTAAGTATATAAGTAGGCATACGAACTTACTTAGTAGACATACTATACCTACTTAACTGTGAAGCCTAGATAATACCCCTTGTTCTTAGGTTCTGCTACTTACTATTTTACGGTATGATCTAATAAAATATATAGGTGCCTACTCATTTAATTTGTTTTGTATGCCTTTCACCAATGTTGTAGACCTAAGTACCTACAGATTAGGTACTATGCACATCGCAAGTCTCAAGTGGAGACTGGCATTGGGCTTATCGCAAGTCGCCGCCGATGTAGCTCAAAGAAATTCAAATGGTAGACGGTACCAACTTATAGTAGAAATTAAAATTTAGGCAGGGTATGTCTGCTGCATGCTGGATGAACTGAACTGTGTTCCAAAATAACTTCTGACTGGGACCGAGACAGTGAGATTGTGCGTTGCAGACCACGCAAGACAGGGCGCGAGAAGCTGGATACATTTATCGATTATCGAGGTAGGCGTAAGCATGGCGTGCACTTATCTCTCAGTAGAGGTAACCCAGGGTTTGTATACGCTTTCAACGAGGGTCGAACTTTTACAACACATTACCTAGTGGCTGCGATACTCCTAGTGTACATGTACGGCGTGTTACGTCATAGTTTAACGCGTTACATGTTTTAGGTAGATGCTTTACTGCATCGGACGGAGGTTAGCATTTATTATTCAAGGCGAAGAAGGAGAATTAAAAAAGGAATTCTCGGATGTTTTATTAACTCATTCAGTGCCGAGCCCATCGATATAAATAATATAATAATAATCTTAGTGCTACGCCGTCTACGACGTAGATGCCTACGCAAGCTACACGGGCGGGATAGTCATTATTTATTTTTTGTTTAGCATTCCATTCGCCAAATAAACATGATTGATTGTTTGTTTTTAATAATAATTGGAATTAAGCATGATATCCACAGAAGTGCTCGGTGTTTATTGCTACTAAGCGGTCTCCCATCCGTTGTGACCGCAGTAAATCTCTGGTAGCGTAGTGGCGTTGCGGATTCGATTCTCGCCACGAGGACATCATAGAACGATCAAAGGACACAATATCTGGATCTGCAAAAATTTGTCTCGGGTCCGGTACGAGGTCTACGTAGGTACATAAACCGGACCTGAGGCAAATAGTTGTATGTTATTTTATGTATTAAAAAGTATAATGAATTTGAATGGCTATAGTGAATACGAGCCTTTACTTTTGGTGTTTGTAAGCACTAACTTTTGGGAGTGATATAACTACGACAGTAAGTGATCAATCGCATTGATTTTCGTGTTGTTATTCTATAATGTTGAACTTGTAAGTTTTTTAACAATTATTTAAATTATTTTTTATTTGATTATTTTCTGAGCTGAGCGGGACAACACAAATAACGGAATAAGTACCTAAATCTTAGTATAAATAAAATATCTCGTTATTAGTGTAAATATAAAATAGGTACCTATAGTAGTATAGTAGTACCTATTAGTAGGTACCTAGATAAAGTTGTAAAGGACAGCTTCTTCAAAATGGAATTTTTGTTTTCCTAGTTTATCAGTCACGAGCATCCTGGTGTACTGCCTGATTTGGCTGACGCGGGAGATATCCAAATGGCCGAGCCCACCACCTGATGAGGAGCCGCCAACGACGCCGCGGGACCGGTTCTACATCCCGCCACCATTGCAGGGATAATACACGCTTCAAGAAGTCCACTACATCCTTTCGTCCAAGGCCAATATGCCATGGTCAGCCCGGGATATGATATTTTTCGAACCGGAGCAAAAAGTGCCAATGACAAAAAACGAATTCCAGATCTTTAGTTCCTAATAATCCTATAATCTAGGTAGGCTACTTCACTTTTGTTAGTAGCGCTCGTGCTTTAAGTATCCAATTCCATACAGAATCTTACTAAACCTAATTAATAATAATTATAAATAGGAATGTTTGCTAATAGGTATGCTGAAATGTTTTTATTTCTATCACGTCTCAACCAGCCTAGCGATTCATACTTCAGCGGAACGCGTCCGCGATGATCGTTCCGTAGAATTGTGGCGAGTGGTATCCCCTGCCCAACAGGGGACTTTTCGGGTCTGCGGGTGGTCGGAGTGAGGGCTCTGGCTACTCATCATGCAGATCCCGGGAGGGCGGCGACACTGTTGGCAGGTGTCGACGTGAGCCAGCCGCGTGTGTGGGTGCCGAGCGTGGCTGTAGGTGCCATTACTGGGATTGTGTTCAAGGTAAAATGCGAGAGGGGCACCGCGTGCGTTCCGTAGGAGATCCCGGAGCCCCTCGTTATGCATAGAGGCTGACCATCGGGTAGTTTTTAGTGGGTCGTCGAATGCTTGACAACCCCACCCCACACACACAGAAAATCTGCTCACAGACATCCTATTACGTCGGGGGAACGTAATTGGATGTCTGTGAGCAGATTTTCTATCCTTAAAAAAAGGTAATCATAACACTAAAGTGGGATTGCTCTAAAGGTTCACGGTCATTCCTAAATAAAAGTTGGCATACCTTAGGGCTTGCTAATCTCGAGATGCACTTTTTTGTGTCATATACGAACTTAGTCTGAACCTACATAATGAAACACCTCACCAGTTTTAGGAAACTTAAATTAGTTATTAGTTAAACAACACCTTAAACGTTCATTATATATTTTTTATGAATAAAATGTACTTAAGTTTAAAAGTAAGTATCTTAAATATACCCAAAGCCGTTATCTCCTGCGACTAAAAGTAACAAAATTTAAGACAAGTGTTTTAAAAATAACAAAAAAATAACTAAACATGTTTCCCATCCGCCTAAGAAATAAAATGACATAAAAACAGTGTCGCAGAAGACCTGGCTTCCTGCCTACTAAGCTCCACAGAATCTACCAAGAGATATACACTTCGGGCAAAGGTCTTGCATGTGGGTGTTTTTCTTATCAGTCTGGTCTGACCTTGCTAACGGCGTCTGTAAAACAAAACAATTATTAAGCTATTTCGACGACCTCTGCACTGACGGCGAAGGTCCACTTGCAACGCGGAAGGTTGCGGGTTCGATCCCCGCCGCGGGACAAAATGTTTGTATGATCAAGATATGTCTCGGGTCTGGATATTTTTTTTGTATAATACATTATACTCTATGTCACCTATTTATTTTATTTATTTTTAGCCTATATTGTCCCACTGCAGGGCAAAGGCCTCCCTCCCTTTTTTCCAGGTCTTTCTATAGTTATGAAATGAAAAGTCTTATCAAAATTTTGGATTCCTTTCTATAGTTCTTTCAAACCAGTGTCTAATCCGCTGACAAATGTCGAGAGCAAGAGGCCAGCATGTAGGTAGGTACCTAGCAGTAGGTAAAATTATGCGGATGATAATGATCATGATGATGTAGGCACACATTCCGGACGCTATATTACACCTACCCATTATAACTAGTAAAGTATTTATTATTTAGTATTTATTTATTTAGTATTATACCTGTATGTAGGGAAACACATCAATCTTGCATCTGGAGCACTTTTGAGCAAAACCCACCCAAGAGTTCTCACTCATCCAACTTCTCTTGCAAATTGGACATTTGTACTTGCCAAAGCAGGGGCGGTTCGGGCTCAGGTCTCGCTGGAACAAAATGAATTTTTGCTCACATCTTTTTCCTGTTTCAATTACCTAATGATTACTATCACTTTTACTATACCTACCTACTCACAGAACCACAGTCTCAATAATAATATGAGCCGTAGTTTATATTAACATCTTGTACTAAACTAAGGTGTTGCCCGAAATGTTATATTATATTAAAGGTACCTATAGACCTCGCAAACAATATTTAATTTCAGGTATCTACACTCTTCGATCAAATATCTTCTGGTACCTACCTAATGTTGTCGGACCACCTTTTCACTTGCCTACCTCTCCGTCTTTTGGCGTTGTATCTCGGTGTCCAATCTGTTGTCCATTTTTGTGTTGATCTCTTAAGATGTGGTCGGTCCATCTCCATTTCAGTCATATTGGTATAGGTATGAATTTTACGAAAAAACGTCTTATAGAACGCTAAAACAAACCTTCCCGCCGCTTTGAGGCTGCGGATGTAACTTAGAGGGGCACCCCGCTTAGCACCATTGCCTATGCCTGATCAAGGGGCCCCTGAGGCCGCTGGATGTAAAGGGGCGCGTGGTTTAGCACCATTGCCTATGGTATGCCTGATCAAGGGGCTATTAAGGGCTATCGCCCAAGCACGATCTACTCCAACGCTGCTACTGAAGATATCTAAGTAGGTACCTACCACAGACCTAATAAAAATTTCTCTACGCATCCTACGTTTAAATTGTAGGTAGGTTACAAATAATGCAAGAGAAATAAAAGCTTGTTAATCAGTAAAGTAACTCACGTCCATCTTGATAATAATATTCTGTCACTGATTAGGCAAAACTCAGGTTTTATAAGCTTCTAGCTAGGCACTTCTATTAAGTTCTATTCCGTATTGAAGTCAGGACAATCCAGAAAATACTGAGGAAAAATTGATTGAGAACAGAAAGAAACCTACTACTTTATAGGAGAAACACTGGTTACATATCAATTCAAATAAAGCTGCTGACTATACTCTGGGATTCCCCGAAGAATGACAAATAATTTGAATTTCTATTAACATTCTCATTGATCATAGTTATGCCAAAATTGTCCAACCCACAGACAAGTAGAACTAAGTTATTGAGCTTTAAAGGTTTCTACGTGTTTTTTTCGTTAATATTTTATTAGTAAGATATAAAATTAATGTGACAATCTGAAGAATATCGGAAAAGGCTTCCAAGAGCATATTCTTTCTTAACAATTCGTTATTACATTCACAGTTATCAGCGAAAATAGCCGGCTGGATCGTTTCTGCAGAATAACATTTTGTATGAGAAGGTTCTAAAAATAATTATGCAGAAATGTTCCAAACTATTTCATTTTTTAGTTAATAATGGTTACACGACTTCTCTCGTACGATGCTTAAATAATTAGTAGCGAAGTATTTTCTCCAGTTAACGATCTCTATCTATGCTGAATTTCATTCAAATCCGTAAAGCCGTTAATACCGCGTAAAATAGGTAACAAAACATGATCATTTTAGATCGGTACCTACACAGGTGAAACCACTTATCTTTGTCCCATTATACCTATTGCAATAAGTATTTTGACGTGTAGGTAATAAAATTAAATGACAAATCGCGTAAAAAAATGCCATTTGCAGCATTATGGATAGATTTCTTTTGGAAAAATACGAATTTAATTATAACTACATACCACAACTAGATTGCGTGGCTCTCTTAAATCTGGGCGTATCACAGTGTCGAACACGTTTTTTTGTTTATATCTACTTGCCTGTATAAAAAAACGTAAACAGAGTCACGACTGTACGTAAACAGAATGACCAAAATGTTGGGGTTAACTAACAATAAGTAGAGCTGAGCTGGAGTAAGAGCTAAGGGTAGGTAGCTAGCTGGGGGTGGTGACTCCGAAGAGAGCTAAAATAACCAAACCTGATGAGTACTTGTTTCAGATGTCGTTTGAAGCTTTTTACGGCGGCTTCCCATAAGCCTCCCGCACTTGGCCATGCTGGAGCATTAAATGACCACTCGATGTTCATCTCACTGACCTTGCTGAACAAATCCTGGCGCCTCCCCAAGGCGCGGTAGACATTCTCTCAGATCTTTTATATTCCAGATCCTTAAAATCAAATCAAATCAAATCAAAGTCCTTTATTGCGTAATATGGGTTTGTTCTTTGGTGTTCTTTGGTGATACAATTTAGTGCAGCCATACTCAGCGTGATCCGCATGCAATTTTTCACATAATACATTCAACTAATAATACAATTCCATTTTAATTGAGATTAATACAATAACATTATCTAGGTATAAGTAGTTAATAAATTTAATGTCAATGAAATTAGATGTGGTTTTAATTAATGTCAATATTTTTATCATTCAAATAATCGTCGGTAGAATAATAAGCCCGCTCTAATAGTAGTTTTCTTGAAGATTTCGGGTAATAACATTTATTTTCGGTTTTGGTAAATATTTTTGAAATAGGTGTTTCAAAAATAAGAAAATATGTCTAACTTTGAATCGTTCTGCATACTCAACCCAATTTTGAAATTTTTGTGGATTGAAACATTTTGGCATAACACGGTTCAATTAGGTAATGTAGGTACTCGTAGGTACTTGTCTATGTTATAATATCTTTTTAAACGTTTGTGATTTGATGACACATTAACATTTAGGTAGGTATGTCATTTCACTTCATTTCAATGAATTCGGGTCTGGATGGTTCTATGTATAATATGTATGTATTTACAAACAAAAAGTATATAAGTAGTATATCAGTTATCTGGTTCCCATAGTACAAGCTTGGCTTAGTTTGGGGCTAGATGATGCTGTGTGAAAAGTCCAGCATTATTTATTTATTTATTTATTTATTGAGTTTATACGTTTCAGTCACTTTATACGTTCCAGGTAGGTACACTAGGTATACTCGTATATATATTGTGTAGGTACCTAGGTACACTGCTTTATGTTTGTCGCACTGTAGTGCTGGTTGTAGTACCTACAACCTATTTGTGATGAAATTATCAAAACATTATTTTGATAATGATAATCTTCGACTATTAAATATAGATTTATTAAGTATAAATCTATATTTAATAGTCAACACCGAAAGGTAATGAATTCATTTAAATTCATTGTGAATTTGCTTCCAACGATTCGATGACAAAATGGCAGTAGAAAATTGTGTTTTTTTATTGTTTTTAATAACCCTGTTTGTTTATGCTGAGTATCCTGATAAAAGTCCCAATAACTATGTAAGTAGGTATAGGTAGATTTTTATTTACCTACTATTTATCTATCTATCCGCTGGAGTAAAACCTTGACCGAGTGGTGGCCAAGAGGATGTAGTAGAAAACAGGGTCGACCAAAAGCGCGTTGGGTCGATGACATTGAAAAAGTCGAGGGCAAAACCTGGATCAGGGACGCACAGGACCGAAAAGTCTGGCAAAAGCGAAAGGAGGCCTACACCCAGCAGTGGGTGACACCAGGCTGAGATGATGATTATCTATCTATCCAGCCGGTAACGCCCACTGTTGGGTTTAGGCCTCTTCTCTTTCACGCCACTCCTGGCGGTTTTGTGCAAGCGGATCCACTGCTCTCCTACCGCCCCCACAATGTCGCCTGACCATCGGGAAGGTGGTCTTTTTTTACCTATGTACGATAGAAAGAAAATTACTAAAACTTTTCTTTTAACGAGTTTTAACTGTTTCTTTCTTTTACAAATGAAATTATTAGGTAGGTATGATCGTATTATGTATTATGTAATAGTAGTAAATAACCGTAAATAAAATAAAATGACTAATCTAATTTAAAAAAAAAATCGCATTTTTTTTCCGCTAAATATAATTAGAATCATGGTCTGATTGCAACCCAACGGTAGTTGTCTTTTTCACCCTGTATAATCGGAGAATGTAGTAAGTAGACATCCAGTCATACCTATTATAGCCAACAAGTTTCAACAGGGTCCATACAACTTGAAGTTCATCGAGAACAGAGAATGTAAAGGTCCTAAGTCAAAGAACGCCACCACCATCAGCACAGATGTACTTGACAACGGCATGGGCCATATCAACTTGACCTTTTTAGCTGATACTAAATTTGAAGAGGTGAGTGAGTAAAAAAACCATAAAATAAAATAATGCTGGACATTTCACACAGCATCATCTAGCCCCAAACTAAGCAAAGCTTGTACTATGGGAACCAGATAACTGATATAGGTACTACTTAATTTTTTTTTTTTTGTAAATACATACATATTATACATAGAAACACCCAGACCCGAGATAAATATTTGCAGATCATACAAACATTTTTATGACGCGGCGGGGATCGAACCCGCAACCTTCAGCGTCCCAAGCCGGCTTTCACCCACTGCGCCACAGAGGTCGCCATAGACTAAAGAATTTTTGTATCTTAAGCCTATTATGAGCCTACTGAAATTACGTATAGTGCCACAAACTTACTTGAACCGGTGAGAGAGGCGCTCTTATCGCATTTGGTGTTAGCAGAAAAATACATTTTCTTATTAAATTCGTGGCTATCGGTCCAGATAAGTTTGTAGCACTGTACCTAAGCCTCCTCGCAGATAGTTGAGACGGAATATACTTCGGCTCGTAATGAGTATGGAGAAGTATAGCCCGTCTCAACTATCGGCCGATAGAAAGTCTGTAGTCTGCGAGGTGTCAAAGTGTTTTACGGTTTTGCTAGATCAGAATCAACGTCTACAACATGGCTGATGGCAAACAAAACTTTCTGTGGCACTACAAGATCACCAATCCCTGCAAACACTACATCTTTTATTTAATCATTAAAAACTTCTTGGACTCAGAAAACTGCATCGTCAAAAAGGTAAACTTCCCCCCTAAAAATCTGTCGTGTGTGTCTGTCTGTCTGTCACTTGTATTGTGTCCAATTTCTTCTAGCGGAGCGGCCGCGTTTGATCATCTAAGAATTTCTTACACTATGTGCAGGTCCTAATGACATGTAGTTTCAAATACCCAGCACGACGCTGAACATCCTAGTAATTTAGGACTTTATTTTAATTATTCTAAGTAAGATATTAAAAATGGTAAGGAAATATATAGTAACAATCCGCTAATCTATTCTCAAACAAAGGTTTCTTAAAACTACTTCTAAGTAAGAAAAATTACACAGGATCCTGAAGAAACCTATAACCTACACTTAACGGGACTGTATCAATGGTACAGGACAATGTTTACTCTACAGTGAACACCTTGATCAATACTTTCTTTGATTGGCTTCCCACTGGAGCTAGACTAGGGAAGAATCGGCTTATAAGAGATGGTATTGGTTACGAAGGAGAATAGAATACGAACACTCGTAGCAGCGGTCCTACTGAATAAATAAATAATAATAATTCTGGACATTTTCACACAGCATCATCTAGCCCCAAACTAAGCATTCCTCTCTGTTTTCTGTGCTGATCTTCTGCTTATATACTTTTTGTTTGTAAATGCATATATTTTATCATAGAAGCGCTCGTGGTCGTGCTTGCTTAGTCGTTCTTGATAGATCGTCGAAGTTAAGCAACGTTCGAAACGGTCTGTAAGTGGATGGGTGACCGCCAGTGGCATTTTTTGCGCTTCCGTGCTTCGGAGGACGCGTTAAATTGTCGGTCTCGGCTATTTAAGTCGTTAAGCCATGACGGAGGCCTTAAGGCGGCCTAAAATCTCCGTCGCCAGAGTTGGCCACTGACTCATACGAACTTACTTTTTATCATAGACACACCCAGACCCTAGATAAATATTTGCAGATCATACAAACATTTATCCCGCGGCGGGGATCGAACCCGCAACCTTCGGCGTCACAAGCAGGCTTTCACCCACTGCGCCACAGGCCGAATGCAAAATGCTTTTCAACTTTTTATGTGAGAAGTTGAATGCAGATTTCAACGGTGTTGTTATTATACAGGTAATGGTAAATTAATAGTTGTGGAATGTTTTTCAGGGTTTCTACCCCTGTGTAGTAAGCTACAAAGATGTGACCATTGCCCTGATAGGGCCCACATTCTTCTATGGCAACTACAGTTTCCAGGCAAAGGTCGTGTCTAAGACTGCAAACATCGCATGTCTGGGAACTTTAATGAGTGTTACGAAGAAAACTGGGAGCAACTAGTGATGGCATTGAATAAAATAATTTAGTGTGAATTTTAGTACAGTCACGGACAATAAGATGTATACACTCCATACTTTTAAAATTAATATCACACTAAAACTTATAGATGTAGGTTTAAAACAAAAAGCGGAAATTGATTTCACATTGAACTAGTGGCGAAATCAATAAAAATACCAGAACATTGTTGGACATGTTGACCTGTACATGGGTTGAAACATTATGGAGTGTATACATCTTATTGTCCGTGACTGTACCATAATTTTGTATTATTATACTGGTATTTTTATCTACTTAATAGTGCTCATCTAATAATAAAATAAATTATTTATCTACTAGCCTTTTATTTATGTGCATAATTTTATTTGAAACGTGACAGTAGGTTACTTAACATTGACGTAGATTATTATAGAAAAGCCAACAAACCAGTAGGTACGTACAGTCATAATAAAAACTACGTTATCACTAACATAACTTAAGGGCGATTTACACTTGTTAAGAGATTATTTATTTAATCGTATGACAGGCGTATTAAAACTAAAACAATTTTAGAGTTAAAAACAATAACTACACTTATTCTTAATTTACACTACAAGTCAATATTCAGTTTCCCAAGCCAGGACACTGCTTCAGGAGGAAGATCTACTAAGTCAGTCCAGGATCCTAGGTACGAGTGTAATTCTTAAGTTATTAATTATTAACTAAAGTAACTAATAATTAACTAATAATTTAGTTAATTGTATACGTGAAAACCTAAACTTACAACTATATTAGTTGTCAACTTGTTTACTAAAGCACTAAATTGCTGGTAACACACACAATTAACAAAATTATTTATTTAACAATCAAATCAGTATCACTAAATTGTTGGTTACACACAAAGTTAACTAAATTATTTAGTTAACAATCAATCATAATTGTAAATCACCCATTAGGTACAGTCACGTTCAATAAGATGTGTACACTCCATAATGTTTCAACCCATGTACAACATGTCCAACAATGTTCTGGTATTTTTATTGATTTCGCCACTAGTTCAATGTGAAATCAATTTCCGCTTTTTGTTTTTAACTTTTTTTTTTTTTTTTTTTATAAAAAAAAAAAAAAACGGGTGGCCGCGTGGCCGGCCTCCATGCCTGTCAAGGGGCTCCGCGATCTCCTACGGAACACAGCGGTGCCCCTCTCGCATTTTGCCTAAGCACTGTCCCGGGAATGGCACCCACAGCCACGCCCGGCAGCTTCCTCGCGGTGCTTACGGCGGCACTCGACACAGAGCGCCGCCGCCCTCCCGGGGTCCGCATCGTGGACAGTCGAAGTCCCCACTTCAACCACCCGCGGACCCGGAAAGTCCCCTGTTTGGCAGGGGATACCACTCCGCCCCCCTCACGGGGGGGCAGGCGGTGCGGGACGGCCATTAGCGCCCCGCCTCCGCCTCCTTCTCCGAGCGGGATCGGCCCTCTCACGATCCCGCTCAGCCGCCTCTTTCTGGACCAGAACGGCTTCACAGAAAGAGGCCACGGCCCTCCAGGCCGTGTCGTCTGCCAGCATAGCTGCAACTACGCTTGGCAGACTGAGATCCTGCCCGATCCTGTTGACCAAGACTCCACGCTCCTCGCACCACGCCGAGCAGTGCTCCAACGTGTGCTGAGCGGAGTCCAGGTCTGACCCACAGTGGTGACATTGTGGTGTCGGTTCGCGTCCGATCCTACTCAGGTACTCACCGAAACAACCGTGTCCGGTGAGTACCTGAGTAAGTCTATAGGTGACGTTCCCATATTCCCTTCCCAGCCAGGCTTCGAAGTTTGGCGCCACTGCGCTGACGATGCGTTGGCGCGAGCTCCGCGGCTCGTCGAGCCGCTCGCGCCACATCCCGAGTGCACGCCGGCGCTCCTGCACCCGCACTTCAGCAGGCGCGGCTCCGCTCCCATCGTCCTGGCGGAGACGAACGTACACACGTGCGTCCATCGCCGCCAAGATGTCAAGGGGCGGGAACCGCGCTAAGATGGTCGCCGCCTCGAACGAGATGGTCCGGTATCCTCGCGCGATTCGAATGGCCATAGGACGCTGTAGGCTGCTATAGAGCTGCCTGTAGCGCCTAACACCCGTCAGCCTCCCCGACCAGACGGGCGCTCCGTAGAGGGCCATCGATCGCACGACCCCGCCATACAGGCGGCGAACACCCTCCCTGGGTCCCCCGAGATTGGGCAGCAGTCTGTGCAGAGCACCCACTACCCTCTGGATCCGGGGGACGGAGCGTCTGAAGTGCTCCCCGAAGTCCCAGCGATTTGTTTTTAACCTACATCTATTAGTTTTAGTGTGATATTAATTTTAAAAGTATGGAGTGTATACATCTTATTGTCCGCGACTGTACCTACTTGTTTACTTCGAATCATCACTACAGTGATAAACTAGCGACACGCTAAATGTGTCGTCTAAAAGTATTGTTTATCATTTTAGTTTTATCAATATTTTTGGTCAAATGTCAAGATATAAAAATCCTACGACAGGGCAAGATACAGGGGTATCTAAATCGTGAAAATAAATACTGGACGTATTTCGGAATTCCATATGCTACTGTTGTTGAAAGATTTAAGGTAAGTAAGTGAATTTGGTTTTTAATTATAATGGATCAATCACTGTCTCTCTAATGGGCCCTCTACATAATCGCCGATGATAGACGAATGCCTACGGCCACGAACGTGTAGAGGGCCTCATCGCCTGTATTCGCCTGTCATATTCTGTCCAAATAATAGTTCGGCGAATAGTTCGGCAAAAAGTTCGGTGAATGTTTAGAGTGAGTATCTACCATGGGTACGTTCTCTCAAAATCACCTTGAAAACAGTAATGGTTTAACTTTTATGAGGAACATAGTGCGATTTTAGGTATTTAGTAACTCATCGGTGCATGACTGGATTCGAGCCCTAAGGTCGTAGGTTCAAATCCAGTCATGCACCGATAAGTGGCACTAGTTCTTTTCAGCAATCAGAATTCAGAGAAATCCTCTTCAATACATTTCCAGGAGGCAGGAGAACCTCCCAAATGGGAAGGAATATTTAAGGCAGATCAAGACACCATTCTTTGCAAGCAGTATGACCCCAAAACAAACTCACCTGTCGGCGTCGAAGACTGTCTCACACTCAACATCTACACCCCCGAAATCATCACAAAACCGCTGCCAGTGATCGTCTTTTTCTTCGGCGGAAGACTATACAGAGGCAGTAATAGCGACGATAAATACAACGCTAGATATCTAGTACAAAAAGATGTCCTAGTTGTGACAGTCAATAGCCGTATAGGAGCTATTGGATTCCTCTGTCTGCAGACTGAAGGTGCACCTGGTAATATCGGCTTGAAAGATCAAGTGGCTGCTTTGAAATGGGTAAAAAATAATATACAGGTGTTTGGAGGTGATCCAAACAGTGTGACTTTGCACGGAGAAAGTGTAGGAGGGAGCAGTATAAGTCTGTTTATTTTTACACAAGCAGCTAAAGGGTTGTTTAATAGAGCGATAATGGATAGTGGTAATCTTATAAGACCGTTGTTCTTTGACCCAGACCCTATTGGAATCGCTGCAGATGTTGCATCACGATTAGGATATCACACGACAGATCCAGATGAACTATTAAAAATATTCAAAAATACAACAGCTGATGATATTGTGTTAGCTACAACTAGGAACGCTACAAACAATACTTTTAAAAGTTTTCTTTTCAAAACCTGCATTGAAGAATATAGCAAGAATGCAGTTCTTAGAGAAAATCCGAAAGATCTGTTAAAACGAGTTCATGATATCTCAGATATCAGCATAATCATGGGCTACGATAACATGGAAGGAATTTCGTGGGCCTCTGATTATAATTCAAAAGGCTTAGAAGCACTTGATAATGATTTTACTAGTGCCATCCCTAAAAGCATAACCTTCGAGAAAGAAGAATACAAACAACTCTTCATCGACGACGTTCGTAATTATTACTTTGAGAATTCGCCAATAACTTTTATTAGATTGATAAATTATTTCTCCGATGCCTTAGTACACTATCCATCGGTGCTAGTCATGGAAGCTTTATTGACTAATCCGAGAGTAACTCTATACAACTACTTCTTCAAGTACGATTCTAACAGAAATAAGTATAAGTTTGCTTCTCCATTTCGATGGGTGCCTGGGGCTTCGCATTGTGATGAGATATATTACTTATATGATCCAGTAGAATACCGGAACGTCACGCCAACTCCGGAAGACGCGCGGATGATTGACATTATGACTGGTTTGTGGACGAGTTTTGCAAGGACTGGGTAAGTTTCCCACTATTTCCTGATAACTGTTAAGCTAATAACTAATGAGCCAATATTCAGCTCACAACATTGACAAACACTGTCGGCTCAGGGACTAGCACGGCATGGTCAATTGAAAGAGTTTCTTACCCAAAGGGATACCTGATAGGGATATAACCTGATCACTAAGGCTCTTTTGTAGGTAATGATGTTAAAAATATTTAAAATATCAGTGTTTGTAGGTATGTCTGTCCGCCTGCAATTCATATCTGAAAATATTTTCATTTTCATGTCTGAAATTTGTTTCATCTTTAAGTATACCTATAGGTAGGTTCAACAAAAGACAGACAAAAATCAAAGACAATTCCAATACAATATTTATTTTCGGTTTATACTAGTAGACTTCTCGGCGGTTTTATTCTAATTCATCTAAAATTATGTAAACTTAGCTTTTGATTTTGCATTTCAGACTTCCTGTGACAGAGAATCCTTCAGAAAACTTCTTCTGGGCCCGTAGTGAATGCACACCTGCATTCTTGAGCATAGACAGCGAGTTCCAGATGATTGGGATACCCAATACAGAGAGAATTAACTTCTGGAGAAGAGCACAGAAGAAATACGGCATTGATTTTCTTTAGACTTCAGTGTTTCGTGTAGGTACAGTTAAGCACTTATGCAAGTATAGACCGAGTTTGTTTTACAATACAATCTTTAAAATACACCTGAATACACAGTGCAAATGGCTTAACCGAAGGCCGTGGATTTTTAAATGGATCGTCATGGTCGTCGTGGATTTTTCGTTTCAGAAAATTAAACATTTTAAAGAAACAATAAGCGGTGATGTTATTTACTTATGGTACAATAATTTCTGTCTGTTTGTTACCTTTTCACATCCAAACCAGTCAACAGATTAGTCTGAAAGGCATGGATAAGGTATGGCATGGTAAGGTGTATCCCAGGGAAGGACATTTTCTACTTTTTATATCGAAATTATCCCGCCGGTCACATCGCGGGAGCGCAGCTAGTAGGTAACTAAATAAACTCACAATAAAATATATATATTTGTTAAATCTATTGCATCACACGGTGCTCCCTGTTTTCTTCGTTATACTCATTAAACTTCCCAGACATGCGATGTTTGCAGTTTTGGACACGACCTTTGCATGGAAACTGTAGTTGCCGTAGAAGAATGAGGGCCCTATCAAGGCAAAGGTCACATCTTTGTAGCTTGTTACAATGGGGTAGAAGCCCTGGAAAAACATTCCACAATTATAATTTCACTATTACATTAGAATAATAAAACTGGGAAAATCTGCATTCAACTCCTCACATATAAAAAGAGTCAAAAAGATTTTATTCCGTGGGACTGCTGGGATCTCTAGAATAGTCTGTATGAGCTAGGTGATTGTATTCTCCTTCGCGACCAATACCATCTCATAAAAGCCGATTCATCCTTAGTATAGCTCCAGTGGGAAGCCAGTCAAAGAAAGTATTGATCGAGGTGTTCGCTGTAGAGTAAGCATTGTCCTGTAACATTGATACAGTCCCGTTAAGGTTGCTTCGGGATCCTGTGTAAAATTTTTTACTTAGAATAATTAAAATAAAATCCTGAATTACTAGAATGTTCTGTATCGTGCTGGGTATTTGAAACTACTTGTCATAGAATAGATATATAAAAAATCAGACAGACAGACACTGACGGAAGTTTTTTCACGGACCTCATTGCTAAAGTTTACCTTTTTGATGATGCAGTTTTCTGAGTTCAAAAAGTTTTTGATAATCAAATAAAAGCTGTAGTGTTTACAGGGATTGGTGATTTTGTAGTTCCACAGAAAGTTTTTTTTGCCATCAGCCACGTTGTAGACGTTGATTCTGATCTGGCAAAACCGTAAAAAATGTATTAGTACATTAACAAGCTTTTTTTAATGACGACAAAAGGTTGCGGGTTCGATCCCCGCGGCGGGACCAATGTCTGAATGATCTACAAATATTTGTTTCGGGTCTGGGTGTTTCTAAGTATAATATGTATGTATTTACAAAAAAGTATTGTAGTACCTATATCAGTTACCTTAGTACCCATAACACAAGCTTTGCTTACTTTGGGGCTAAATGATGCTGTGTGAAAGTCCAGCATTATATATTTATTTAACCTAGCTAGTCTATTAGTTATACTCACATCTTCAACTTTCGTATCATCCAAAAAGGTCAAGTTGATATGGCCCATGCCGTTGTCAAGTAGAACCGTGCTCAAGATGGTGGCGTTCTTCGAC
This sequence comes from Epirrhoe alternata, assembly GCA_963565295.1. Taxonomy (NCBI): domain Eukaryota; kingdom Metazoa; phylum Arthropoda; class Insecta; order Lepidoptera; family Geometridae; genus Epirrhoe; species Epirrhoe alternata. The sequence continues at coordinate 1,587,903 of OY751384.1, forward strand.
TTCGGACCCTTACATTCTTCATAATCCATAAATTTCAAGTTGTATGGACCCTGTTGTTATAATTATATTGTCTTATTGTTATTAGATAGATAATTCTTTATTGTATACACAAACACACAGCGAAGAAGATATATAAGAAAAAAAATACACTTAACTTTAGGTAGACAACGGCTGGAGATATGAGGTAGCAAAGGTGCTTACAAAACCGACTTTCAAAGATTTCAACCAGTATCGATGAATATAGTGTGCCGTGAAGTACGAAAATTTGGAAGCGCTACTGGCACTAGCAGTAACTCCTTTTTTGACCGAGCAGAACGTTGCTTAGCCTTCACATTTCAAAGTCAAAGTCAAAAAGCATTTATTCAGTAGGACCGCTGGGATCACTTTGAATCATTATGAAATGAAAAGTCTTATCAAAATTTTGGATTCCGACGGGATTCGAACCCGCATCGATCAGACGATCCTCCTAAAGCCGGAGTGCCTAACCGCTCGGCCACGAAATCCTACTTGTCGGTGTCCAAATCTTCGATATTTCACCTAGTTTAAGACGATTCACTTTGAATCGTCTTAAACTAGGTGATTTTACTCCTGTTCCTTCTCGACCAATACCGCGACCGATACCGACCATTACCTACATCTATCAAAAATGCGCAAGCTACATTGCGGATGCTTAAGATAACATACTTACATAGTTATTCGGGCTTTTATCAGGATACTCAGCAAAAACAAACAGGGTTATTAAAAATAATAAAAAAACACAATTTTCTACAGCCATATCATTGAATCGTTGGAAGCAAATTCAAAATGAATGTTTTTAATGAATTCATTACCTTTTGGTGTTATTGCACATAAATCTATATTTAATAGTCGAAGATTCTTATCATTATCACAATAATGTTATGAATAAATTGATGGTCATTTCATCAAAAATATACGAATATTGCTTGCTCATTATACCTAATAGTTAATCATTGCTGATGCTGTCGTTGTCAATTTGTAGAATTTCATGTTTTGTTTTGATATCTTTTATAACATCAATTTTACGAATGTTATCTTATTATATACAAAGTTATCTTATTTATGGGTATTGTAAACCATATTCTTCTTGTGCTGTCCTCCAAAACTGAATTCTTTCGGGATTCGGGAGGTCGATCATTCCTATTGTTTTATCAAGCTTCAAGAACCTCAATGTGTCTTCGCTTGGCAACCATGCAACTGAATTTGTTGATGGATTTCTGGAAAATGAAACATCTTATATAATTTCACTAATAGAGGCTAATAGGTACTAGTACCTACCATACAGGATGAGCGCTGACGATCGCCGGGACGATCGGGAGAAGCTAAAAGGTTATTGGTGATTCTTATAAAAAGTTAAAGTAGACCTAAGGTCTTCATTACAGTACACAAGCAAGACTTTATCTTGACTAACTTTATAAAAGAAATACCATATCTACTATATAATAAAAAATTTTGAAAAAAAATTGAACCGACTTCACATAACACAAATAGACACTAAGAACCTTCTATGTACCTACACTAAAAAGAGAAAAATAAGAATATACACATGCAATTATTACTTACAGTATTCAAATAATAAATTATTATGTTATATTATATTTGAAGTCGGTGCCAACTTCCTATGCATTTACATCTAAGAAGAAATTACGAGTACAATAGAACTTGGGTGCAAAATTGTATGGAGTAGTTAGAGTAGAATAGTTGGCACCGACTTCAAATATAATATAACATAATAATTTATTATTTGAATACTGTAAGTAATAATTGCATGTGTATATTCTTATTTTTCTCTTTTTAGTGTAGGTACATAGAAGGTTCTTAGTGTCTATTTGTGTTATGTGAAGTCGGTTCAATTTTTTTTCAAAAATTTTTATTTTTCAGTTTTAAGTGTAAATAATATAGTAGGTTAGGCTAGATATTGGAATAGTCAAGATTAAAGAAGTTAGAGTGAGAATCCCTCAGGAATAAAATTATATGGGATCACCTCGAGCGTATTTAAACATGTCAAACTATTCAATGTTTGACTCAGATTTTGTAGTGAGAATGAGGTTTTTTGAGATTTACAGGAAAACTATCAATCCCTCAGGAAAAAAAAGTATGAGGTCCACCTAGATATGGATACCCTTTCAAGCAAAAAAAAAATTTTGGAAATCGGTCCACATTTTTCGGAAAGATCGGTGATTTTTTGAGTATTACGGGAAAACTATCAATCCCTCAGGAGTAAAATTTTTATGGGACCACTATGGTAGCATACCCTTTCAAACAAAAAAAAAAATTTGGAAATCGGTTTACAACTGACGGAGATATCGATGAACATACATCCAAAAAAAAAAAAAAAAAAAAAAAAAAACATACATACACCCGAACATAGAACCTCCTCCTTTTTTTGAAGTCGGTTAAAAATAGGTCGGGTTTTCCTTCCTGACGCTATAACTCCAGAACACACGAACCGATTTCCACGGTTTTGCATTCGTTGGAAAGGTCTCAGGCTCCGTGAGGTTTATAGCAAAGAAAATTCAGGAAAAATCTGGTGGCGAAACGGAGTTCGCTGGGCTTGCTAGTTATATCTATAGAAAAATCTTGCTAAGAGTCTCAGAAAAGGATTACGACTGTATTCCCAAGGAACCAAAAGAAATAAGTTTTGTATCCAGCAGTTTTTGTCTAGAAGCGAAACAAATCTGGCTGGATTTAAAATCGAATGAAGCTTGGCTAGCCCAAAGAATTTTCATTTGATTTGGTACTTTTGTGTCACGACATAGGTACTCTGCCATCCTGAATTTTTAAAATCACTGTGATCAAATTCATTGTTTTCAGGACTTACCCTGTTTTAGCAAAGTTTGTCCAGAGTGTAGTCATTGTATCGATAAAACGCAAGTCAGACGGAAGAGAAGGCACGAGATTATAAATAACCGGATCAAACAAATAGAACAGCTCATCAGCATGATTGGCTCCGGGCGTAAGTCCCAACCTCGTCCACAGTTTATTCAGGTTTCTGAATGAATCATACTTGAAATAGTAGTTGTACAATGTGATTCTAGGATTCGTCAGAAATGCTTCCATTGTCAAAACAGATGGGTACATTGCCAGTGCGTCTGAGTAGTAGTTTATTAATGCACCATAGTCTGTACCGTTAATCAAATAGGAGAATCTAATCGCTTTCATAAACGATACTTTGTCTTCTTCCGAATTGAATGTAAATGAACGTGGGATAGCAGATGTGAAATCGTTGTCAAGCTTTTTGAGACCCTTCAAGTCATATTCAGAAGCCCACATAATACCTTCTTTATCATTGTATCCCATAATGATACTCATATTGGAAATATCTTTTACGAATTGCTGCATTTCTATAGGTCCTTTAGTTATAACAGCATTTTTGCTTACTTCAGGGTCTTCTACACATGGCATTATAGTATAAGGTGCTAGAGCATCATTGGTAGAATCAATATAAGATGCTCTAACAATATCATCCGCTGTAGAGTTCTTGAATATTTCTAACAGTTGTCTTGTATCAGTGGTTTTGTAACCTAAACGTTCAGCTACTTTCACTGCAGATTCAATCGGAGTTCTATCGAACATATGTGGGCTATTTGAAGTACAACTGTGAATGATTGCTTTATGAAACAATTCTCTTGCCGTTGGAGATAGAATCAGATATGTTACAGAAGCTCCTCCAGCGCTCTCACCAAATAAAGTCACTGCATTTGGATCACCGCCGAAGTAAGCAATATTATTCTTTATCCATTTAAGACCAGCAATCTGGTCTTTCAAACCTACATTTCCTGGAGCTTCTTTAGTTCTTAAACAAAGGAATCCAAATGGGCCTAATCTGTAGTTAACAGTTACAACAACTACGTTCTTTTCAACGAGAAACTTGGGGTTATATATGAGGTTGTTGTTGCTCCCCCAAAAGAATCCACCACCATGCAGAAAGACTATGACCGGCACCGGTTCTGGTCCCTTGTTGGCCGGCGTGAAGACATTGACATTTAGGCAATTTTCAACGCCTGTAATAGACTTCGTAATATGAGAAAATTGTTTGCATGCAGTATCACTATTTGCTGTGAAGATACCTGTCCATGTTGGAGATTCTCCAGGCTCCTGAAAAATATGTGAACATGACATGTGTTATTAAGCATTCGAAGTATTGGTTTTAAACAATAAAATAGTTGAAAACGAAACAAATAAAAATAGATATTCAGATACCTTTCGATACATCTCGATGCCTTTGAAGGCTGGTGGGAAATGGGCCGGGACAGAGATGGTTGGAAGGATATGGAAGAGCTGTGGGAAAATATAGGTTGATGAAAAAAAAATTAATACCTGATATCTTTCCTTGATAGAGGCGTACGGTATTCCCAAATAGGATCGATACCCGTGAATTAAATTGTGCGTTCCTCGTAATCTCCCTTGCGGTAAAGATATTGTATCATCATAGATAAGAAAACTTTCACTACTCAATAAAAAAAGTACAATTAGTAGTCCGTAATAACTCGACCGGTTCATTGCGCAAACTGTCTCTAAATACACTGTAAAGAGGACACTTGTTACCACATTAATTAAAGTTTAATTAGGTACACGAAAACCTTTGTGATAAGGAATTTAATATCTTGCAGGTACTATTTACATATGCACTTATTTTAAAAAATAAATTACACTGTTTGTTTGAGTCTTTGAGTTGACTTGTTAGACTGATCTAATTCTTGAAAGTGAAGGTATTCAGTCTGCCGTCCATTATACAATCTAGGGAAGACCGATCTTTTGATTTGAATCGATCTTTTGGATCGTAATGGATCGCAACCACGTGAATCGATTCACGATCTAAATCGTATGCAATTAAATCGATCTTTTCGATCTCGGAAGATCGTATCATAATTTTTGTTTGTGCAAAATAGTTACGAAAAATTCATGCTAAAATATCAATTTTAACATAATAGGTTATTTCAAGTAGTTAGGTAATTAAACTCTGTATAATTCTCTCAAAATTTACATCGTAGTAGGGACGCTGATAGTAAGATACTAAGTTTTAAGTATCTACAGACGGTCTACATTTTAAAACTTGTTTTAAATTTGCATAAACGTGTCAGAGTTAGCTTATAACGGCTACCCGTGAGCATTTTAAAGCCAAACAATTAACCAAACAACTAAGTACGGTCCGGCCAGAATTTGGTAGGATTACGATTACTTATTAGGATATGATTTTGTCATAAGATCTTCTGATCTGGGTGAATCGCATAGCTGTTGAATCGATTCAAAGAATCGGAAGATCGTATTGCCGTGAATCGATATTCTAAAAGGTCGATTAAGATCGGGCATCCCTAACAATCCCAACCATATAATAAAGCTGTAACTTTGTGAGTTTGTTCAGATGTTTGTGATTCCATCACGCCTAAACCAATAAACCGATTTGGATGAAACTTGGAATAGGCGTAGATAGTGACCTGGAATAGCATACAGGCTATTCAAAATGTTGGTACCACGAGGGCGAAGGCGCACGCAGAAGCTAGTATTATCTAATGAGAACGCAGAATCGATTAGAAATAAGTGTAATCTTCCGTGTGAAGGTGATTTCATTCTCGCTGGTGAGCGCGATAACATAGTAAAAAAAAACAAACAAAACCACGACTGGCGCGATACATTCTCTCAGATTTGAAAAACACAACAAATACTTATTTGGCTTACATTTCGAAAAAGCTACGTGACAAATTGCAAGCCCATAGCCGCAGTGAAAATAAAGACGAGTTATTGTGATTCCATTGAGTAATAGTGTTCTATGTTCCATTTTACGCTAGACGCTCCTAGTGGACGCTAGCCTTTAGACACAATTCCTTGACCTACAAGATATGAGATGTACGAGATACAAATAAAGCAAGTATATAAAATATACTTAGTATAAGTATAAAAATTCAAACAGGTAGGTTAAACATTTTACTTGAAATAAACACAAACATGACGATCTAAAACTTAATATTCTCACACAACATGCAACGACACTCTCGCAGTGCCGTGCCGAGGTGGTGGCAAAGCGATTGCTTCGACTCGGTTGCATACTCCTGCCGCTCTTCAGACTCGAATTCGTATCCACACTGGAACAAGATTTCAACTAAACCCAACTAAGTAGAGCTTCTTATACAAACGTAACTGGCCTATGTCACCCGGATACCACCTCATATCGGTTGGGTTTCCTGGGACGCCTTCCTTCGTCACGAATGATCGTTCCTCTATTGAATGATTCTTTGTGCACATGCATAGGAGCGGATTCGTAATTCCCAATAGGTATTTTAGCAAGATATTGCAGTCTGCGAAGGACCAACCTCGCCTCTTTTGAAGTCAAGAAAACCACACACACGGCTTGGAAAAGCACAAATGTTTCAGCACATTTGTGCTCATCATCTTGAATACTTTTGCCAATGCTGTCCTACAATTGGTTCACTCATTCGTGAAAGTTATAGGTCTCCTAAATGAAAACATTTGTATTTTCCATCATCCATCCAATAGCTATAGCTCTATGCTTAAAACTCCTAGTACTCACAACTTTAGCCATATTCTGACAATGCAGGCGTCTTGCGCTCGGCTTCACCAGCTTGGACAACAGCGCCCACACTCTGCCTGCTCTTCGGTCCCACTTCAGAGCCTGGACTGCACAAGCGATGGCGCAGGTCTTCGCTGTCACCTGCTCTTCCGTTGCTCCTGCATCACCACCCTCGCCTGTAGCCGCTCTCTGTTGTAATATAATGGCTTTAGGTTATTCATGCTTGCAAGGAAACTTTTGATTGTCGGGTTATGAGGTTAGGATGTATAGAAACTTTTGTCTTAAGATGGATTCTAGTTCATAGGAACTTACAGGACTCATCAGGCAATGTCCAAGCTAAAAATGAATGGTTTTCAACCATATTACCAGTTCGTAGTCATGCTGCTGCATGACTAATTCGCTACTGGTGATTAGTCTCTATTTATGTCTGTATCTCTTCATGATACAGGCAAGATCATACTCTATTTTGATCTCCACAACACTGCAAAAGCCACGATAAGTCTTTGATAGACTTTACCGTCATCCAATCGTCAGCCAGAGCCATCCATGCGTAGGCGCTGGGCTGCCGTCGCACCAAGTCCACCAAAACCGTTCGAGCGCGCTGAGCTTCACGGATTGGAGTTGACAGTAGAATACTAGAAACAGTTTAAATCATCAGGTTAAAAGGAATAATCTAGAAGGTAGGTAAGTCTGTTGAATTCAAGATGTTATGTATCTGTCGCAGCCAACCTGGTTTAATCAGCTATTCAAATAGCGGCCTGAATGATACGGCTAAATAAACCAGTTGCCTGCAACATATCCACCATCGCATAGATAGGAGACTTTGGTAAGGCTGGCGGAAGATCTGAACAGATACAGAAAAGAGAGAAAGATCGGTTTACTATCTTCAATCAAAGGAAGATAGCGAATAGTCCTAAAGAAAATCTACTTTATATAATTTCGAGTAACCTATAAGCACAAATGCAGCTGCCAGCTTTCTCAAATGAAACGGTTGCAGCGGCGATGTTCTTTTGCTTGTGGTAACACTCCGCTTCAAGACTTCTCAAGTAGCTGATCTGCAAACGATATTCAATTGTATGATACAAAACGCCCACTGATTTGTATAACACTGATGTAGGTATAATCGTTGATGGTTTTATGTGATAAAAACCTAACGATTTTTCTGAAAATCGACATGTTCATACTACGTAGTTCAGAGTAGGAAAAATTGTAAAGTAGTCTCAAAATCCAACTCCAAATGGGACGATTAAAATGAATATATGTGTCGAAAGTTTCATGTCAAAGGATAAAACATAGACAAACCTCGCCGTACTTCTCTATACCATTCCGTATATGACAGAGGGCCTCATCAACATTCCCTCGCAGTCGGCAGCACAGCGCTATCAGGTGGAAGTAAGCAGCTGATTCACCATCTTCAAGAAGTGCACGTGAGACACATGCTTCTGCCAACTGAAAAGTGTCAAAATGATCATTTTATTCTTCATTCATTGTGTATTCCTTCTCGGTTTCCGTGTGCACTATTACTATTAGCAAATGAAAGATATGCGATGAAATCAAAGTCACGATTCATGACATGGGCAAAGCTACAAAGGGTCGTCGACGTCCGTAGAATTTTATGTTGAACGTAATAATTTGTGTAGAGCTAGAAGTTAGCATGAACAGTTTTACAGCATAGATTCAAATGAAGTGGAGCGTGAGAATGAATCAATGCTAGCCACAAATGATATTTCAACAGTAAAGTTCTCACGCTAGGTAGTGTACTAACAGTGACGGCTCTTAGTCTTAGCAGCAGATCAGCGGCGTCGTAGTATCGGTTCATGCCGGGCAGGAGTGGCGTGTTGTCCCACCAGTCACCCAGTTCGCGGTCCCATGAGCGAGGGATCCCTATATCTTCATACATGCCATCCGCGTTGGTTCTGTTCAGATACACTAAACTACTTAAAACCCGGAAGAATGTAAGAAGTGCGAGTTCTTTTCTCGTGACTGGACAAAATATTTACAATTATTAATATATTATTACAATCTCCTCACTTTTTGACAAACTTAATGATCTGATCAGCGACGTGGAACAGCTCCCGTTCGATGTAGTACGCGCTGGTGGCTACCCAGGCGGTAGTCCAGAACGGGAAGAGAGCGAGGAGAGCCACAAAGAAGGGTTCAGCTAGGGCTGGGTTCTCCTCGAATACCATAGAACCTTTTATTAGAAGACTGAAACAATATATAAGTTTTGTTTCACCCGTGACTGTTTTTTAGGTGTCCTAAACAAGGAACTCTTAGCTTAGCTGAGACATAATCACAATTACGTATGTATCCGTGCCTGAGTTCCGGCATCTGTCTCACGCAAGCATCGTATAGCATAGGAAGAGGTAGAATATGAACTTGGGTAACTGATAAAAGGGCTTGCATTTTTAAATGTACCTAAAGCGATTCTTCGTTTTCCTGTACACAGTGCTGTAAATCTAAGTTAAACTAGTGATATCTGGCAATTGAAAGATCATTCATAAAAGAGAAAGGTAGAAAGAATGGGATAGATGAGAATAACTCAACAAAACTCACGATAAAGGATGCCGTGGATCCAGCACTACAGACTTGTTGATGCAGACGTTAGCCCAGTCACGGTCCACATCCAGCATGCAGACCGCTAGCTCGCGCCAACTGCTGCCATCTCGCGGCTTCTTCGTCACTAGCTGCATACAAAAAGCTGAACTTTATGACGCTATCAACTAATACATAAATGTAAAAGAAATAAATAAATGTACCTAATATCGATGGGGGAGGCCTATGTTCAGCCGTGGACGTCATTGTAACTGAGATGATGATGAAACGAAATACAGCTTGTAAACAATCTATTAAATGTGCAGACGACATTACGATTACGATGAACCTAAATCGGGAAAAACTTGAAAGATTAGCAAAATATCTGTGCTTCTCTATGATTTGAAATTTTGACAGAGCAACATCTGAAAATAACCTGCAAGTAGAGGTCGGTAGCATGTGGTATGTCCTGCATCTGCCTCGCGTGCCGGGCGGCCTGGAGCGTTGGGTCCATCAGCTGCCGGTCGACCCCCACCAGGGTCTCGCAAGCAGTGCGCGTTAGACACGCGTGGGCCATCATCACCATTTCCTGGGAAAAGTTGATCATCATAGATTGATCAGAAGTTCAGTCAACAGTAATAAGAAGAGTTTGACACAGATATATCTCAAACGGGATGGTTTATATTATCTTAATCGCATGAGAATGATTGAAAGCGTTGATTTTGCTCTACTGGCACTGGTTTCTTATAGCAGGCTGGTTGAGCTACAAGAAACTACTTAGGTATGATAATATTTCTATATAGACAATTATGTAAGTAAGTTCATCAAACTATAAATAAGTGTACCTATCTACAGATATTTACGGTTTAAGATGTTTATTTTCTCAAAAGAATTTTACAATTCGTTTACAGATAAATACAAAATAATTATAAATAATAATAATAATAATAATAATTATGCTGTGTAGCGTAGCTTAGGTAGTAGGTAATAGCTTAATAAATTAAATTTTCAAGGTAGGTAATAGCAAATAATTTACACAAAACTAAGTTTTATTGGAACGTCACGGTGTTTATTACAGAGACGAGAGTTTGAAGAGATTTTGCCCTGCTGCAGGTTAATAATAAAAACTAAGTTAAGTTTTTACTTCAAAAGTCTCGTCAGAATGCAGAAAGTCCTGAACGACGAAGTTGTTATTGACGTAGACCGCGGCGTCCTGCCAGCAGGAGGTGGTCAGCTCCACTCGGGTCCTCGTCTCGCTCAACTGCCGGTTGAAGATACAGAACTCCGTCATACCTGCAAGTGTTTTTTTTATTTTAATTTGAGGAATAAATGTTTGGTTTAGATTCTGGGAATGCGTTAATATTCCAATATCCACTTAAGTATAGGCATTGGTAGCCTCCTGACGCTGAGTAGGTAAATCTAGTAAATATGTAAAAGGCAAAAGTTTTTTATTAGGTAAAAAGCATCTTGTAGATATAACATGTTTACCATAGTAAGGCACTTGTCGTATAGACTTGGCAGCGTTCCTCACAGTGGACTGCCAATCGCGGTCGAGCTGGCCGCGCCCCGAGCACTCGCGCTTGGCAGGCCCTTGCTGCTCCAGCTCTTTGAGCATCTCCTGTATTTCTGGACTGAAAAACCCATCAATAATCCACTGCTATACATAGGGCTAGGGCTCCAAAAGATTTCTAAAGCGATCGATCTTGTGCGGTCTGCACCTAACGATTCCGAAAAATCATTAATCTATCAATAAATGCAACGAACTATAAAGGGTGTAAAAAGACAGCTACCGAAAACTGAGGGGTTGCAATCAGACCATGATTCTAAACATATTTGGCAAAAAAAAAAAACTCAAAAAAAATTTTACTTAGCTAAGTCATTTTATTTTCGGTTATTTACTACTAGTGCAACATAATAACATACCTACCTAATAATTACACTTATAAAAGTAAAAAACAGTTTAAACTCAAAATCCAGCAACCTACGTAAAAAAACGCGCCCACAACATACGCAAATAGTAATCTTCAAACGCTGTTTTCTCTGGATATAATGATTTTTTCGGAAAATCCTTTTGGATTTGGTTTTGTGTTGGGATGCTGTACCTACCCCTTTCGGCTTCGGTAGACGTCTTTTTACACCCTGTCTACTATAAAGCTTAAGCTAAAAAATTTGAAGTCTTTTATAGTTTGCTAATAAAAATCAAAGTATTTTTTGCTGTTGTCAGAGTCGCTTAATAGTGAAATGCTCGTGGTATAGTTCGCTTGGTTCTCGTTAAATAAAATGTTCCGCAAGAGGTATTTACGAATTATAGCTCGGCACTTTCATGCTTCTATAGTAACGAATTAAATAATTATGCATGTGCAATGCTCTCCGCACATGCATAATTATTTAATTTGTTACTATCGCAAAATTACATTATAGTGGTGGAATCCCAAAAAGGTTTTGATTAGAATATGTGGAATTAAACGTGAGAAAGCCCCATTTACATGGAAGTCTTTTGTCCGGTTCGTCGCGGACTGCAGATTATTATGAGTAAACGATCATAAGACTTTACACGATCCATTCTGCTTCTGGTATAAGAGAGGGCTTCGGGAAGCGGGATGTAGTGTTGAGTAGGACATGAGAGAAGCACTTCAAATGTCCCACTCATTCCCTTAAAAATGTCATGGTCCTCATTTTCAATCGTCGTACCACCTCAAAATTTTTGTCACACTCACGAGTCGACACATTCGAGTGAGACAGGGCGAGACGAACGAGGAATCTTTCATTGAAGTGTGAGCTTAGAGTGAGTGAGGAATGAGCTGATTTGTATTGCGTGATTGAATGAGGACTCGTATCAAATGAAGTGTTATATTCTCTTTGGTTCGATTACCGGAAGTGAGTGTAATTGAATTAACGAAAAATTTAATGAATTTTAAATAAAGTGCTGACAGACTTACAAACAATAAAAATGAAAAAAAAAATTAAGTAAGTACGATGCCAGCCACACTTTGAGTTACAATCCTATAAATGCGAATATTATAAAGGCGAAAGTTTGTAAGTATGGATGTATGGATGTATGGATGTTTGTTACTCTTTCACGCAAAAACGGCTGGACCGATTTGGTTGAAATTTGGTATGTAGATAGGTGATACCCTGGATTAACACATAGGCTACTTTTTATCCCGATATTCCCGCGGGAACGGGACTTACGCGGGTGAAACCGCGGGGCGCAGCTAGTATGAAAATAATAGACTCATCAACTCTTGTGACAAAATTTTCGAGGATGACAAATGAGCGGAGCGAAGTAGTACTACATCGCAACGTGACATTTTATAGTATGGGACATTTGAAGCATGACATTGTCCCACCTCACCAAATAAAATGAGGCCCTCATACAAACTCATTTTGAAACCGTGTCCTACCCAACACTAGCGGGATGTGTACTGATGTATCGAACCACAATGATGTTTTTTATACACGCATTACTAAAACGCGTGCTTTAAAATGATGTGTACCCTTTCTAAAGATCATCACCTGTGAATATGAGGAGGGATGACAATCTTCTTCAGCGGTCGAGCCAGCTTCACCTCGACTATGATGAAGGAGCAGCGGTCGTCGGCGCCAGTGGGCCGAAAGTAAACCACATCTGTGCTGACACTTGTTGGAGCTGATTCCGTGTTTACCCTAGTTAAATGTAACATGTTAAATGTACCTAACTGTGTATCACGCGTACAATGGATTTTGGCATTGGTGAAGTTAGCCATTTCAATGTGCAGTGGACAATTTTGTATGAAAAATCACTATGAGAGGAACCATTGAGCGTACCGAGCGTACATCATAAATCTCACTTGCTAGGTTTCTGCATAGTGCCGGTAGTGGAAGGCGCCTTTTCGTTTGGCGTGAGCAACAGGTCGCAGCCGCAGTTGCTCAGCATTAACTCCGGGCTTACCCACTGCAGGGGCACGGCTAATCGGACTGTGTCCTCTAGAATAAAATTACTTTTTTTATAATAATTTGCTCAATATTCATGTTTTTGATGAACTTCAGCAATTCCTAGACTGAAAAATGAGCGTAAATAGGTAAGGAGAATAGATAAAGTGTAATAGCAATTGCTTGACCCATAGTTTCTGATTATTTACCTCCTGGATAAAGCAGTTTAAACAGATCCAGGAACGCCATAAAGCTGTACCCTCCCCTTTCGCCATAGATGTGCACCTCAAATGGCCAGCGGTACTGCCGAAGGTGCCTCCACAGCCATTGGTCAGAGTTCTCTAGCATCAGGGAGCGGTGGAAGGAAGCCCACACTACAGAATCTGTAAGTTTTATTCTCAAACTAGTAGCTGTTGACTACGTTTTAAGGACAAATTGAAGGTCAAGTAAATCATGCATAGTAGGTATAAATATTACAATATCCTCTTAAAACACGAACATTCTGTGAAATAAGAATCTAGAAACTTACGATAGCTTGGAACATGTTTTGTATAGTGCTCTAGATCAATGTTATCGTCGTTTTGAAGATCCTCCAGCCTGCTTAAGAACTTCTTGTCTCCCTTCGTGAACGTATCGTCTCCCATCCTGAGGTTCTCCCACTTCGGATAGAAGCTCATACCATTGAACCTCTTTAGGACCCTGTACCCCTGGTTGAAGGTCACCAAACTTGAGTTCTATAAACAAAAGAGAAATACTTACCTCCATAGCGTAGGTAATATCGATAGTTAAAGTCAAATTTCAGAAAATTTATTTAGTAAAAAACACGTTTGACTGAATTGTCAAGAACCAGTGGAAATCAGATGATTGACGATGGAAGAATATTCTATGGCGATATAGTCAATACTGTGGACCAAAATGAACAAAACTGGTTCAAAGTGGATGGCTAGGCACAGTAAAAACATCAGCGAGGCTGATAGCTGGAACAACTGCATTCTTACCGTTTCATTCTGCATAGGAATCTTGGAAGCCGCAGTATAAACAAACTCTTCATCATACGGTATCAGCATGTTATAGGCAGCGATCAAAGTCAACTTCATATAGTTGGCACGCTTCAGCACCTTGTGGTGGTGCTCGAGCTCCTTGTTCCTGGAGACTGCTAGCTCCATAGTGAGGACTGGGAGGTTGTCCCAACTTTTGCGGTGAAGAGAAGAGGGTTTTACAAGCGGTTCCATTCGCTTTTGCACGCTCATTTTGTTCTTATCTGGTGGACATGTAATATTTCAAATTCCAAGACTCGATGGATTGCTGGTTAGCCTGGACATATTATCTATTGAAGCATACGATCGGCAGATAGACATTATTATTAGACATTTTTACACTTTAGAATGTATAACAAAATCAATTTACCTATGCATGAAAACATTAACAGGGTAATAACTTGTTAATAACTAACCAATAAACAAAGGTAAAATATCCACATTACAGCAGTAGACATCGTCAATACTTTTTTCTAGAGACTCTGATTTACTCGAGCTTTTGTGACTCAAGCTCGTTTGAGGTGAAAACGTTTGACCAGAGAGATTTGATTCAACGCTTTTCATAGGTTGGATACTCACTGAAAATAATGAAGAATTTTTACGCTCATCAGAATATAATTAGTATAGATTTTATGAGGATATCTTTTATCAAGCGCTAGTCTCTAGCAAACACTGTACCTATCTAAACTTGAAACTACACGCTGAATTACAGGTCTAGTGGTATTAGAGAGTAAGAAAATCATTTTCATATCCTCACCAGTAACTGGACAGTCAGCGAAAAGGCACATTCTCTCATAATCCGATGGATCATACAACATCGTACCCCTGACTACGGTTCTTTCCTTCGCAGCAGCCTTAGCTCCGATAGCTTTAATCACACCCGTCACCACTAGCTGATCCAGGAAGGTAGCCTTTATTGTAAAACGCTTAGGGTCCTCATCCATGATACGAAGGCTCTGGATTTTGATAGTGAGTTTGTCCGAAGGCGGGACGTATGATGTGTCGCTTTGAACTTTTATTTCGGATTTGCTGATAGAACGCAATGATGAATCTGACCTGTTCTAAAAGAAATTGTTGAGAATGTAACACCATGACTGCATTTTAAAGCATATTGTCTAGTTATAATGTTCATTACTATTTTATAGACAGGTCAGGTCAAATCTAAACCCTGAGCTTGTACGAAGCAAGTGTAATGAGAGCAAATGAGTCGAAATATGGGTCATGATAGTACGTGGAAATCTTTGGTGGTTTCAAACCCCCAAGAGGTCTGATTTAGGCATGTATGTTGGGCAGATTTTGTTTTAAGCTTTCGGGATAACGTGGAAAAGGATAGCACAGGACTGGACAGAGTGGCGTATCAGGGAAGCATATAGTCAGTGTCATATAGGGTGCAACCGGGCTGAACACAATGATGTCGCGTTGCTTGTGGTACCTTTGATCTTCTCATTTTTCACGATTTTTTTACTATTTTTTTAATTTGTTGTTACAAATCGGGAAGGAAAATTGACACTGTCATTAAGAATTTGACAATAATGACTGTTTGGTATTATGTTTTTCTCTAGGAAGTGTTTCTGGCAATGAGGTTGATGAAAAAGGTTAAATAATAGAACTTTATCACACAGTCATGGTTTATTTAACCGATATTCCATTCACCGATACAAAAATCCAAACAAATTATAAGTATAACTCTAATAGGTACCTAATTGTTATAAACGTCTTATCTTAGCACTTAACCACTAATTTTCTAGGCTAATGATAATAAATAACAGTCTCTTATTTAATACTAGTGTCTCGTTATTACACTGATTAATGATTAATTTATTCAAATCATGATAATTATCATCATTTTATCTAAATCCTTCAGTAGGTAGGTTACCTAATTACATTGTACTACTTTACTGTTCCTTTTTGTAGGAGTCACTTCTTTAATTTGTGTCTTTGCATCCATTTAGTTGTACGGTAAGCGACGAAAGTTCATGAATTGAATTAAAATACTATCGGAACCCGTAGATTTATAACAAAAAATATATTATATTAGATGCTAGCCTTCCACTTTACTATTTATAAACAAAACATACAATTTTCTCATATAGATGAAAAAGGAACTATTTCTTAAATTGTTTATGGACTTATCTCGCTGACAGTACACAATATAAATAAGGAGGATGCAAAGAGGTTCCCTTGCAATCAGTTTTTTTGTAACTTACTTTAGAACCCGCTAGCTTTAGAAAGATGTACATGTTACTCTGTTCCTACATAAATACTTTGTAAATTGGTCAGATTTTTTGTCAACAAGTTTCAAAAAGGCTGATCATTATCAGGGAAACTTGAAATCAGCCAATCTCTAGTACCACCTGCGACTGATGCCGATATAATTCGTCATAAAATGTAAAAAATCGCAACTAAAGTAAAAATCGCGCTAATTAACGACACTAGGCACAGGTCTCTATCATGATCAGAACGCTAAATCTACTCGGAATTTTAGGCACTGCTAAAATAGGAGAGGCTCTTCGTTCTACGTCCGAAAAAAGGAGAGATACTGTACTATAGACTTTACCCTAATAATCTTAAGGTAGATTTTGTCGCGGTAACAGTGATGAGAGTGTATGTGACCTTGATCTTCAAGTCTTCGCCGATGTTGTTGTTGGATTTGTCCACCATCCTCATGTCTGTGATGACGTCAATGTAGTCCTCCATGAAGTCTTCGAAGAGGTCTTTTGGAATGTTGAAGGGGTTAATAGCAGATACAGCTTCTAAAAATAAAAGAAAAAATACTTTAAATATCAGGTTTGATTAGGTAGCAGCAACCAAAAGAGGTAGCAAATCATTATGACAAAACCTCTGAAAACACGTGACTTTGAAACCTAATTAAAAAAAAACTCATTTTGCACAAAAGTATGGAGCTAAGCAAATCTAAGCTAAGCATAAATCCAAGGTGATAAATGCCCTCAGACCCCTCAGGGTTGACTGAACCAAAGAGTTTTTTCTGCAAAACTCGAAGTGATTCTAATCTTTTCTCCAGAACACTCAGAATGTCAAAAAAGATACAGAAAATGTGGATGTTTGTACGTTGTGTAATCCCAGCCGTGCATCAATAGATTTCAGTTTTCGTAAAAAGTTATATGCTCATTAGCACGAGCTCTGAACGGCGAAGAAAAACATCGTGATGGAATCTACAGCTTAGTCAGCTCCTCGCGTATGTGTGGAGAGGCCGATTGAGCTGAAAGGATGGTTAAGTTGCTGGGCAAGCCTTTTTTTATCTACAACAAGATCCAGGCAGTACAGTTCCGTTGAGTGTAGAATATTGCTTCATCATCATCAGCCTATAGCAGTCCACTGCTGGACATAGGCCTCTCCTAATGAGCGCCATTGCGCCCTGTCCTCAGCTCGACGCAACTAGCTTCTGCCAGCGGCCAGAGCAGATCGTCACTCCACCTGGCCGGAGGGCATATTGCTTGCTGACGCTGTATGGTTGCATAATATGTTTCTCTGTCATTAAGACATCTTCATACACCGTTTAGTAAGGAAATGCTCTTAAGAGACCGAGTTTTTATTAGGGTTAAACTTACTTTTTAAAAGTTCTAAGTTGTCGTATTTGTACTCATGTTGCTTGCATTTCACTTGAATGTTGCTGAATCCAATTTCGTCTAGCATTTTCGTGATTTGTTTGACTGGGTTCTGGAATATAAACAATTTATTAAAGTCTTTTATTTACTTAATGAGACAAAATAAAATAACAGTATTTAGGTAAGTATTAGATACTAGCTATCCGTCGCGATGTTACCCGCGGTCCCTCGGGAAAACTTCACTTTCCCGGGATAAAATATAGCCTATGTTCATTCATCAGGGATAATGTGGAATTCTAATGGTGAAAGAATTTTTCAAATCGGTCCAGTAGTTTCAGAGCCAAACAAACCAATCTTTCCTCTCTATAATATTAGTGTAGAAATGGCTTTCCCTAGCTGAGCTCCGATATTTTGTACTGAAATAACCAACGGAGCCTATCCCAAGTCTAAGTATACTATAAGTATACTACCGCCTCTAAGTGTTTTAAGCTCCTGCGAATCCAAGTAGGTAAGTACATACCTGTGAGTCGTGATATGGTGACACAAAACGATCGACATCGCCGAGCCACGAGCACCACTTGTGGTCGCGTGCCAGTCGCCGGTACACGTCGAATATCGGCATGTGGCCGAGGAAGAGGAGCAGGCAGTCGCCATTGTCAGCTAGCATCTTGTAGATGTTGCGGAACGCCACTCTGAAAATAAAATAATAACAATTATTTCTAAGTTGACCTATCTAATTTCTTAACGTAAACGGGCTGAGGACTGTCTTTAGGAACCTAAGAATAACCTTTCTTCGATAATACATCACAATAAGCTCTGTTTTATAATAAATTGATGAAAAAACACACAAACTTGCACTTTGGGGCCAGATGTTGCTGTGTGAAGTCCATAATTTATTTGTCACATTTTGTTTAGCACGTTCAAAAGAAAAAGATTCTAACATTCAAGATTAAATGCCTTCGTGATAAAAATGATAAAACGGACAGTTGTAGTGTATGGGAGGTCCTTAGTCCTTATTTATTATGCGAATTTTATGTTTAAAAAAATATAAAAGATAAAATTTGTACCCAATCCGTGATTAACCTCATAAAATTATTTGACTTTAACGTAATAAACATTAAATACAATGTCTAACATGTCTAACACGACTGCATCCCCAGAGTGCGGTAGTCATTCTCTCAGATCTTTATGCATTCCAGATACTTTGAATCTAAGGGGGTAGTCAGAGGCACGTCAAAATACATGCTCACATTTGGCTTCATAAAAGATCACACTAAAACAAACGTGGGTTCGAATCCGATTGACATAGTAGAACCAAATTTCGAAAACATGTCCAGTGCACGAAAGTAACCTCTTTGAGGCGCACTTTAAAACCTTTCACCACACTTGTACGAAAGAACTTGACAAGACAAGAAAAAAAAAAACAGGGTCACGACTGTATCCCCAAGGCGCGGTAGACATTCTCTCAGATCTTTAAATTCCAGATCCTTTGAAGATGTCTAAGGGGGTAGTCAGAGACAAGAAGACTGAAATAAATTAGGTAACAATACTCACTCTTGCTCCTTCACCCAGTGCAGAGCGTAGAATGAAAACGCGTGGTTGAAGCTTTCTCTGAACGCAATCGGGAGCTTTCCTTCTACATCCAGAACTGTGAACTCTGTCTGTTTGTCCCTATGCTTCTCTGTCGCGAACTGGACCATCCTAGTAGAACCAAATTTCGAAAACATGTCCAGTGCACGAAAGTAACCTCTTTGAGGCGCACTTTAAAACCTTTCACCACACTTGTACGAAAGAACTTGACAAGACAAGAAAAAAAAAAACAGGGTCACGACTGTATCCCCAAGGCGCGGTAGACATTCTCTCAGATCTTTAAATTCCAGATCCTTTGAAGATGTCTAAGGGGGTAGTCAGAGACAAGAAGACTGAAATAAATTAGGTAACAATACTCACTCTTGCTCCTTCACCCAGTGCAGAGCGTAGAATGAAAACGCGTGGTTGAAGCTTTCTCTGAACGCAATCGGGAGCTTTCCTTCTACATCCAGAACTGTGAACTCTGTCTGTTTGTCCCTATGCTTCTCTGTCGCGAACTGGACCATCCTCTCACTTATATCACAGCCCAATATCTCGCAGTTTTCCGGTAAGTAGCTCTTCAGAATATTCGTGACTCCACCATCTCCGCAGCCTATATCGATAACTTTATCGGATTTCCTGAATCGAATCTTTCTTGCGTAAGTCTCGAGGCACTGGATTGCGTCTCTACGTTGGAGGCTGTTGCTTTTCTGGTAGAGCTCTGCGTCTTCCATCTTCAGTTAAATTTTTTTAATATTTTTACTTTATAAGGTTTTTTTTGGTGCGCGTGGACAGGGCTTCACTCGACGAGGTGTGGCCGGGTAGTCGTCTCGGGAGCGATCGCTTTCAGCTTTATATGGTGCCAGCTGACTTGGGATCGACGAAGAGGCGTCACAGGTACCAGATCGTGTGATGATTTGTTCGAAGTTTCAATAAATTTATTATTTATGCTGTGGGTAAAGAAAATCCTTATTAGGAATTTCTGTCAATTGTCATGAAACTTCTTGGTAACTAACTGTAATATTTTATGATTCTGCCAGTGTCAAGGAGGCTTTTCTCTTCAAAGAGAAAACTTCTTCAGAATGTATTGTCCACAGAATTCCTTAATATTACTTAATTGTACCATAAAGTCCCCTTACATTTGCCAAAACCCTTAAAATCATATCGAATATTTCCCATTACTAAATAAAACCTTATAAAACAAGGGAAAAAGAAAATAAAATGGTAGAGATTTTCCTGAAATTCAATGAAATTCCAAAAACAAACTCTTCATAAAACTTTGATTGAGTAAATGTGAGTTTATTTAATTTTAAGTTGTCCAAACTATGATTTTTTTTAGGTATGTTACTTTAAACATTTATTAACAGAAACTAAGCTACTACAATATGTACATAAAATTACAAAATACAATAGAATCAGTCAAGCTATCTAAGGATCGTCGTAAAAACGATCTATAGATAGCTCAACTGATCCAGGTCACTTTAAACTAAATTGTAGATGTAATGAATCGATGCATGACTATGTACATTTGTCTTACATATACAAAACTGTATAAAAACAACAAAACACAAAAATCTTGAAATCAGGCGAGCAAAGCTGCGGGCGAAAGCTACCTACTAAATTAAATGAAGTAAGTACCTATTATAAACCGAGACTAAGGCACCGGAAATAATCATTAAAATCAGAAAATCTCAGGTAATCATTAACTTTTACCCAAATATTATGAAGACAATGCTCAAAACAAATTTATTCCAAATCATGTCGAAACTTCAACTGCATAAAGTCTGCTATCTCTGTGACCTACAGTTCATCTTTATTAGATAAAAGATATTATATGCTAGGCATTACTACGCATAAAAGATATTATTTAAAGAACACGAGTAAGTAAAGCAAAACTACTTTGTAGTGTTTCTTTTTGTCCAAATGAACGCGTGTACAGCTACGTGTAAAAGTTAGACCGAGAGACAGCAGCATCTTGAAATACCTCATCTAGTCCGTCACATATTCAGTAACATAAAAAATTATTTTAAATAATCTTTCTCTTGCTATAATTATTTAAATACAAATTCAAATTCTTCATCATCATCATCATTAGCAGCTCAAATGATAGCCCACTGCTGGACATAAGCCTCCTCCCTCAGACGCCACTCCAATCGGCCAATTCAAATTCTTAGTAGAATTAAATCAAAAGAAATTATGTCACAAGAATATATTAACAGGAAGAATATCCCACTAATATAATAAAGCTGAAAGTTTGTGAGTTTGTTTAGATGTTTGTACCTATGTTTTTCGCCTAAACCAGTGAACCGATTTGAATGAAACTTGGAATAGGCGTAGTGACCTGGAATAGCATAAAAGCTATTCAAAATGTTGGTACCACGCGGGCAAAGCCGCGCGCTGTAGCTATTTATATATAAAATCATTTCTGTGTATTAATTTGTGTCACTAATTCTTAGAGTTTGGTTATATACGAGTACTATGTAAAATTTAAAAACAATCTGCATTAAAACTGTTTTTTTGTTGATTTCTTATAAATTTTGCAATGTCAAATTCAAAAAGGATTTATTTAGTTAGAGTCAGTTTGATTCTTTGAGGAAAGAAAAGTTTGATCACATAAATCGTCTTTTATTCGATTCTACTCCTGCTCCATCGCGCAATAATGCAGAACCAGAGCAACAAACACGGCAAATTCGTATAAGTTAGTGACCAATGCGGCGTCGGAAACAAATACGGACTGTATGCAGAATATGCAGATATTGAATTGTGTTGATATGAAAAGTCACGCGAGCTCCTGCTCTAATCTCATTTTCCTCCTAATTTTGTAACCATTTTGTATCCGGGCGATTTCATACAACACTTAAATAGTAACAGGCAATCATATTTTTTGATCTTTTCTTTGTTACAACACCATTGTTGAGATAACTTGCTTGAATAGACGGCCTTCATCTGAGTTGAATGAAAAAATTGCGTCATTTTTGTTTTCGATGAAAATGACCTATGTCAAAAAACTTAGGTAGCACCCGTAGCACCTATCAATAAGAAAACTAAAAACGAACCAATACTAATACTAATATTATACAGAGGAAAGATTTATTTTGTTTGTTTGTTTGAATTGAATAGGCTCCGAAACTACTGGACCGATTTAAAAAAGTCTTTCACCAATAGAATTCTACATTATCCCTGATGAACATAGGCTATATTTTATCCCGGGGAAGTGAAGTTTTCCCGAGGGAACGCGGGTAACACCGCGGCGGACAGCTAGTCTATACTAATATTATAAAGAGGAAAGATTTGTTTGTTTGTATGTTTGTTTGAATTGAATAGGCTCCGAAACTACTGGACCGATTTGAAAAATTCTTTCACCATTAGAATCCTACATTATCCCTGATGAACATAGGCTATATTTTATCCCGGGAAAGTTACGTTTTCCCGAGGGAACGCGGGTAACACCACGACGGACAGCTAGTAGTCAATTTTACAATTTTCTTACTAGAGAGGTCTATGTAACACAACCTAAGGACAAGTATGCCTACCTACTACAAGTATACATACTCAACGGGACGTAGGCGCTGGTAGTGCTTGGGGCATTGTTGCTACGAAATAAACTATCTGTCAATTTAAATCAGCTTTATTTCAGCACTAATTCATTGAACTAAAGGATTTTTTAAACACCAATACAGTCATTTTTAAATCTAATGCGATAATCTAGATACCTTTGAGAAGCTGTGGCACAAATACAAAAACTGGAAATAATGCTTAGGCACTACGGAAATAAGAACGTTGGTTTATCGAAATAAATGAAGAACATTTTCGAGTACTTGTTATACAGGAAAAATTGCATAGCTAGGTGCTTAACATGTTACTTGAATAAGATCTTTATACAGATGAGATAAGGCTGGTATTGGTTTGGTAGTTGTTGAAAAAATTTGGCATGCAGGTCATTTTTGGCGGGAGTCGGTCGATCGTCGACCGACGTAAAGTGCAATGCCCTGAATAAGTTTTTATAATTCTTATTTGAATGTCTACGGTCGAGTTAGTATTCTTGACCTAGGTTAATGTGTTTGATATTGACACATCGATATTAGAAACTGTTAATATTATGAAGCACGTGGATAATTGTTTATAGAAATATTTTAGTATAAAGCAGCAAAACGAATTTTAAATTTGTTTTCTTTAAACATTTTTTTGCGATTTGGATGAAAACCATAAAATACCAAAGTAAATGCAATGAATATTTTTGAATATTTTTTCGGTTTATCCCACCGCTATAAAATAAGTAAAGTGTTATGCGCGCTGTAATCTAAACTCGAAATTCAAGGACAAAGTTAAAAACCGAAAAAAACGTTGGTGCATCCATACTGGTACACTGCAAGTGCAGCGAACATTTGCAAAAATATACTGCGACCGATATATCAAGGCCCTCTTGAAACAATCATTTAAAAAAAATCCCCACACTTTTAAGCTAGACGGTCTAACAATTGAAAACCAAAACAAAACAGTGAGGATATTAAAACAATGGTTTTATTAATTTTAGACATCTTCACAATCGATATCTAAATAGAAATAGTGTTAGTTTCATTTTTCAAAACGTCCAGGTTCGATTCCCGAGCTGAGTACAAGTTTTTTTTAATGTATTAATGCAGTTTTCCTTTTTACTAAAATTGATGACAATGTTCTTTAGAATATATTTTCGTATGTCTTATAGTTTCAGACTTTCTCATAACATTTCAGACTTTCCCATACTGACTGTTCTAAATGTTACACCCTGTATCTAGAATAAAACGTTTGAGCGAATTTCAAAACAAAGAATAGAATTCATGCTTTGTTTCATTCATCCACAAAATAAAACTACAAATATTATTATTAATACCTATATCAATAAAAAGTATCTGTATTTCATGGGGCATTCAATGGTTTGTGCTTCGACAGAGGTAGCCTAAAAATGTATCATAGCTCATACAAACTAATATTATTGTTTAATAATATATTGTTTTTACATAAAAATTGGTATTATCATTAATACAATGGCGTTTAGGAGGCTTATGGGCTATTATTTGATCAACCAATGATGATGATGATTATTAATAGTATTTGATGAAAAGTATCAAGAATGTTTGTCCGTGTGCATTGCATTTGCAATGTCACCCCGCGCGGGTTCAACCGCCGAAAATGCAGCCAGAGAAAGGACTCAGGGAACTTTATTATCTTGCGTACCACTTACTTTATTGAGGTAGGTATGTTTTCGATAAAAACTTTGCAAACTGCATATACTTTCATCATTTTAAACTAATTTAATTCAGGAATTGGGTTCAATATATTAAAAAATATTTATTTAATGATTTTTGACTAGTAATTTTTTTGAGAAGATGGATGGATTGTGTGAAAGATGACATGAGTAAGAAAAGAGTGAGTGCTGAGATGACGGCTGAAAGAGGGAAATGGAAGAGGAATACATGTTGTGCTAACCCCACATGGAGTGGGACATGGGCAGGATGATGATGGTAATTGTCGTGTCGCTATCTGAACATAGGAGTTAATTTAAATAATCTTAAATACTGTAATAATCGTGTGATTTTAGATAATATAGGCTAATGTTCGGTAGGTAGGTACTTTACAAGATCTAAAATAAAGGTGCCTAATCCTGATTATGAAAGTAACGATAACGCAACTCAATTTTTTTTTTTAATATACTTAAATAGTACTTAGTTTTGCTTTCAGCGTACGGTCTTTAGCAGTTTCGCTAATGCTAATCCTGCGCAATGTTAAGTCCGTACTAAAGTTATATTTACTTAAGAGTGCGCAGGAAACGCCGAACGAGACGGATTCGTGCCCCACTTCACCTCACCCTTCTGCCTAAATACGCAACACCGCCAACGCGGCAGAGTGCGAGAGTTCGAGTCGCGCATTGCCAATGTATTTTGGCCGGCTTATTTACGCACGGTACGGTAGGTACCTAGTAGGACAGCAAATCAGCGAAAACATGAATATTATTTACTAGCTTCTGCGCGCGGCTTCGCCCGCGTGGTACCAACATTTTGAATATCCTATATGCTATTGGTAGGTAAGTACCTACTCGATTGTTTTAGATTTTTTAGCTGGTAGGATAGGCCTACTAGAATGTCAGCATGAAATAAAATAAAATAATAGGTAATTATTAGGAAGAAGGACATAGCTTCCTACACTAAAGGTACAACTTTACCTATTTTATGAAAAACGATGGGCGATTCCGAGAAAAAGTGACCGTAACGTAATGGATTTCCACCCGGAAAAAAAAAAAAAAATGTGAATAAGTAAGAAATTTATGTTTTAATGAAATATGGGCCATCAAAAATTCCGTTACGTCACAAAGTTTAGATATGATTTACATAAAATGCAGTGGGAATTCAAGTTAACCATTTATTTAAGTACCTTCGAAACCCATCAGCCTTCAATTAATACGTCATTCACGTAGGAAATAACATAAAACAAACATAATATGTAACAAAACAATTCCTAAACGCTACTTTATGGTAAGTTTAATTGCACATTTTTTGTCTTAACTTTGGTATTATGTATGATAATTATGTCATTTTAAATTTAAACGAAACTTTAGTTATTACTCTACTTATTTGTCTTAAATTTGAGCGTCCCAATTTGCAAATGAATAAAATTAAGTTAAATCTAATATCACAATAATATGTGACAAGTGACGTTAGTGGAAAAGACGTCACGGTTAGGAATTATAGGGCAGGGCTTACATGAACAAAGGGTCAGTAGCACCACTAACATAATAATGTGTCAGATAGCCTTAAAGACCGATTATAATAATTATGCTCATGATTTTGAATCAATCAAGAGAGATTTGCACATGAAAAAATGTTATAAAATATTTTACCAGCAAGATATATCAGCCACTCAAACAAATTTAATAAAAATTAACAATTGTAATTTTAATTATTAGGTATTTAGGTACCGAAATCACAAATATTAGTAGCCGAAAAATATTGTTTAGCTATACATGATGAGTTTTTGTATTTTTCGCATTTATTGATGACTAGATATCCGTCGCGGTGTTACCCGCGGTCCCTTGGGAAAACTTCACTTTCCCGTGATAAAATATAGCCTATAATCATCAGAGATAATTGTAGGATTCTAATGGTGAAAGAATTTTTCAAATCAGTCCAGTAGTTTCAGAGCCTATTTAATTCAAACAAACAAACAAATCTTT
This sequence comes from Epirrhoe alternata, assembly GCA_963565295.1. Taxonomy (NCBI): domain Eukaryota; kingdom Metazoa; phylum Arthropoda; class Insecta; order Lepidoptera; family Geometridae; genus Epirrhoe; species Epirrhoe alternata. The sequence goes on from OY751384.1 coordinate 1,614,276, forward strand.
CCTCTTTATAATATTAGTATATACTAAGTATATATTGTTTGTTATCATTATAGAGAATCCAAAAATTCGAAAAAATAAATAAATATACTGGGTGTAAAAGACGTCTACCGAAGCCAAAAGGGTAGGTACAGCATCCCAACCCAACACTCAACGAAATCCAAAATCGCAAAGGCTGGATGAGCGCTATTAGGCGCGTTGTTTTACATAGATTGCTGTAATTTGTATATTATGTTGTTCTCGTAGTAAATAAGTGGAAAATAACATAAAATGACGTAGCTAAGTAAATTTACGTTTAAATTACCTTTCACTGAAAGTCCCATTCAAATTAGTTCAGCCACTCCAGTGATTAGCCCGGGACACCAGACAGATAGACAAAAAAATTAACAATGTTTGTGTGTGTTTAAGTATCGTGTCGATAACTACACAGACTGAGAAAACAGTTATTTTGAAATCACAGGGAGTTCTTTTGGTGATTACTATCTTCATACAAACAAACTTTTACCAGCATTATTTTATTCTATTCGAAATGCATTATAAGCATCAATAAGTCGAATAATAATATAATAGTAAGCGATATTATTGCAGGCACAATGTAAACCATGCTTAATAGTTCCATTACGTCACATTTTGCTTTCCGCTTATACATCACGTCGCGTTGCGGACGTAACGTAATGATGCCGGCCAATAAACAAACTCAAATAACGTAGTTGTTTATTACATTTTTACTGAATATTGCATTAAATCAAAATCTAGATAGATAAAGTAATTAGTCTTTAAAAGTTGTATGTCTAACGAATACTACTTATCAAGAAAATCCCAGTTCGTGGTGGAAATCAAAAACAGAACATCGTGACGCACGATCTTTCTAATCCATGTCACAGGCGCTACTGCGCCTAAAAATCTAATAAGATGTTTATCTATGGTCTAAAATATTGCCATAATCCTAAAACAACTATTAAAAATCGATATTATTATCTAAATATCGATTTATGATCGTAGCGTAAGCGGAATTTTCCACCGGTACCGATTTTAGTCTCAAGACAACATAGTATTTTTTTAGTATTTTGAACTCATAAACGTTGTATTCAGGGTATAAAATTGCATTTCGTGCATAAGATCTTTCTAAAAAGCATAAAATTGACATGCAAAAAGACTATAAAATTTTGCCTTCGGAAATTTCAAAAGTTGGGTGTGACACTCGAAAAAACCGCCTCCCGAGATCTCATTTTGCCAATATTTTTGCGAAAAAAATGTATTTATGAGCTTTTTGTTATTTAATTATTATCAGTTTTTGAATTATATTGTACGATGTTGTTAAAAAAACCCTTGTTTAATTATCAATAGCCTGCAGAATATGAGTCGAAAGTTGTGTGACAGGCCATTTTTTCTCGGAACCGCCCCGATACCTAGGTAGGTAAATAGAAAAAAAATTGTTTATATTCAAAGTGTGACGCAGACAAGCACAGGTCCGTCCCGCTCGCAATGCCGTAGCCAACTGACTACAGAGCGTCGAGCGGAATGGCAAGATATGCTTTTCTCGTGAGTGAGTAGTACAGAGCGATAGCCGCGCACCGTATTTTATAACGACGTAAGCGCCAAAATAGTTTTTATTTAATTAAAAGTTAATTAAACAACCTATCGAAAAATGAAAACACAAAATTAAAGAATTACTTCAAGGTTTTTTGACAAATCGAAAACCCCAAAGAATAATTGTCTTGTTCCTGAGATAAATAGCAAATTCTGTGCAAAACATGTATTTTTCAAAAAAATATATTATCGAGAAAATTTTAACCAATCGTGTTTCTAAAAAAAAGCAATCCGAGATAAAAGTTCGAAGTATCATTTCCCTAAATATGAAGGTGGTAGCTTTTACAGATTCTGAGATAAATAACGATTTAGAAGTACAAAATCGTTTCTAGCACACTCTTAATAGCTGTCCGTCGCGGTGTTACCCGCGATCCCTCGGAAAAGCTTCACTTTCCCGGGATAAAATATAGCCTATGTTCATCAGGAATAATGTAGGATTCTTCCTAATAGTGAAAGAATTTTTCAAATCGGTCCAGTAGTTTCATTATTCAATTCAAACAAACAAACAAACAAATCTTTTCTCTTTATAATATACTAGCTGTCCGCCGTGGTGTTACCCGCGATCCCTCGGAAAAGCATCACTTTCCCGGGATAAAATATAGCCTATGTTCATCAGGGATAATGTAGGATTCTATTATTATTAGTGTAGATTAGAGTAAAATCGAGTGTCGAGAGCAGTGATTTGTTATACTACGAGAAGTACTGTAAGTAGTATCCCATTTCTCTGGTCGAGAGTAAATCTAAAAATGTCCCGATTACGTAACAGTTTCATCGTGACGTAATAGGAATGAAAGGAAAGTTACACTAGCATTTTGATGGCATTGAATATTAATTCGAAATAACTTTCCATGTTACTATCTAAAACCCGCGCCTATCAAAGTTCAAAAAAATCTTTTACATTTTTGATTGGATCATCATTAGGGCGCGAGTCCACTGGACATTGCTTGATTTCAAGGAATTTAGAAATTTTTAGCGCCAGTTCAGACAAAATAGCATGGACGAGTTATTGACAGAATTATTTCAACATTTTCTGCCGGTTTTTGCAGGGGACGAGGTAGCACACGAACGCATTTTTACACACTTATGCATTTAAATAAATAAAATAAATTACAATAATACACCCTCATTTTTACGGACACTCTTGCTTTTGTATATGACGTACGTAACACTACAAGACGTACAAGATTTGGAATCGTGTACATTTTGGCAGAGGGGAAATATAAGGTAAAGGCTCATCCCGTATTTATGATCTAAGAGCGCCAGAAAGCAACCTATGCCTTCGTTAAGTAAGGCATAGGTTGCTTTCTGTTGACGCTGTTGCCTGAGGCTTCCTCAGCACCTGAACCATTCTCTCAGCTTCGGCCTTATCCACAAGAAAGACAATGACCATCAGATCGAAAGTCGAGGTGTCTGATTAATAGGACTAGTTAGAGTTAGCAACGAAAGTCGATTAACAGCATGACTTTATGAAACGTCAATCCTTATCGATTTCTAAGAAAAAAAAAAAACTATTCTTGGGAAATTAATTTTGGATTGAGCCCTAATCTTCAGAATTTGTCAAATTTTGGTCTGATTTCGGAAATATTCTGATTTGTGAAACATCAAATGTTAATCGACTTTTGTTGCTAACAATAAGGAGCGAAAATGTAATTAAAACATTAAACTATAGTGGATAGAAGTCCTTAGGGATCCCAATGAGGCAACAAATAGTGAAAGTTAGAAAAAAGTAAACCTGTTACAATGACGATTAGGAAGCACCCACGGGCACCATCTGGTTTCGAAACTGGAGGTGGCTGACCGAAGTGCTGTCGCAACAGCTGATAGACTTATCTTAAGATGTATGGAAAGACATCCTACACAACACATCCATCTATACATAAAAAGTTACATAGACGTCTATTGATAATAATAAATAAATAAATAATGCTGGACTTTTTACACAGCATCATCTAGCCCCAAAGTAAGCAGAGCTTGTGTTATGGGTACTAAGATGACTGATATACTACTTATATACTTTTTGTTTGTAAATACATACATATTATACATAGAAACACCCAGACCCGAGACAAATATTTGTAGATCATACAAACATTGGTCCCGCCGCGGGGATCGAACCCGCAACCTTTTGCGTCGCAGGCAGGCCTTCGCCCACTGCGCTACAGAGGTCGTCAAATAGGTAGTAGGATAGGTGGTATAATAAAGGAATTGGCTGGATCAGTTGAGCTACCGACAGATAGTTTACAATGACTCAACTAATTTTGGTGTATTTTGTAAAGTTATGAAATAACATCGAGTAGGTAATAATTTGATTGTGCACCATGAAATAAACCAAAGTTAAAATTAGCCTAGCGATATCATAATTTGTATGGATAGGTACCTATAATTTAACCTTTGAATAACCTAAATAAATAAAAAAACCCAGTGTTACATAAAACTTCCTTTTACGTAATTTCCTTTTAGTTTAGGTGGTAGGAAAAGGAAGTTATTATATGAATAAACTTTTGTTTTTTTCCTGTTAGTAAATAAATGTAATTTTTTCCGGAATAATTAATTAATTTCTCACGATTAAGGTTTTTGTTTATTTTAAGTTTGTGGAAAGTAGGTAATCGACCGAGTCTCAAGACCGGGGTTAAAATGCCTTTTATATCGACGACCTCTGTGGCGCAGTGAGTGAAAGCCTGCTTGTGACGCATAAGGTTGTGGGTTCGATCCCCGCTGCGGGATAAATGTTTGTATGATCTGCAAATATTTATCTCGGGTCTGGGTGTTTCTTGCACTATGCTAGTACTCTCAAACGGTGAAGGAAAACATCGTGAGGAGGCATGTCGTAGAACTAAAAAGTTGTAAAACATGTGTCACGAAAGAAGCCTCTTTGAGGCGCACTTATAATCCTTTCACCACACTGGTTCGAAAGAAGTGACATGACAAGAAGAAGAATTTAAAAAGAAAGAAGGAAGCGTAACAATAAGTTTAGCCCAATATATAAAATAAAATAAATAAATAATTGTTTATTTCAGAATACTTTCCATATCGTACAATTATACTAGTAGGATATAGCTATAGACCTAACAAAAATACAATATATAATACAAGCTACATTATGTAGAAGTCACTTTTTATTCTCGCTGTGGTGCACAAATGTCCAAATAAGTTTGGTCTGTTCGCTTCTGGCCACCTTTCTGATTTCGTCTATTATTTCTAGCCATCCATAGAAATAGTAGACTTCCCCCCTTTTTGCAATTTTGTACTTTTTATTCATTCATCGCCCACTTTTTTTAGTTACTTTCCTAACTTCTAGGTCACCAGCTTTGCTCATACAGAATATACAAGTGTCCCTGGAAGAGCAACCGCAATCTTTCACTTAGTTATTCGCAAAAAATTCGTACTTTCGTCCTCTCCTAACCAGTTACGAGTACATTGCCCCAAGAGAATTGCAGCCGAAATTTTAAAATGCATCGCTTTCTCTGTCTTTTCTTCGCAAGTGCACGGGAGCGAGGGAGTCAGTGGGTGTTTAGTCATCGTTCAAATTAGTGTTATTGCAGTCCAATGAGCCGAGGCTTAAGGCAGGTTAGGTTGGGAAGGACGAAAAGAGTTGTCGTAGGCTTAGAAATGATGTGATGAATTACAATTGCCGTGTTTGTCGAGTGCTCGAGAGTTCTGAATCGTTTTGTGGAAGTCCAATGCACTCAAATATTATTGATAAATTGTCACAATTCGTTTTCTTAGATTTTTAACCGACTTTAAAAAAAGAGGAGGTTCTCAATTCGTCTGTATGTAGTTTTTAGGAAAAAGTTATTCTTCAAATATTCTCTAACTGACTAGGATAACTTAAGTAGGTAAATACCTACTACTCTATCTTTGACTTTACCAAGGAAGACCAGAGGTCAATAAAGATGAGAACAAAAAAAATAATACAGTTTTTTTTTATTGCTTGTCCAGCATTAAAAAAATCACACAGCATCATCTAGCCCCCAACTAAGCAAAGCTTGTACTATGGGAACCAGGATATATTACTTTTATACTTTTGTTTGTAAATACCTACATACATACGAGTATTATACATAGAAACCCCCAGACCCGAGATAAATATTTGCAGATCATACAAACATTTATCCCGCGGCGGGGATCGAACCCGCAACCTTCTGCGTCCTAAGCGGTCTTTCACCTTCTGCACCACAGAGGTCGTCGGTTTTGTATTTCACTGAGAGAAGTACCATACTTATAAATAAATAAATAAATAAATAATGCTGGATTTTTCACACAGCATCATCTATAATTGTAGATACTTACCTAAAGTTGTGAGCATAGGTTTTTTAACATAAGTACACTATTTTTTTTAATTCTAAAAGCAATGCCATCTAGTATCGCTTTCATAAAACCAGTCGTAATAGAGTGAACAAAGCGGGTTCCTTTTTATGTAATGTAAAGGGCGCTCCTTCAACTCATATTCGATTTAGTAGCCCGACTAATTCAGAGATGGCGCTTTTAAGCAATCCTGCTTTGGGTGCTTGAAGTTGTAAGTTCATATTTTATGGAGGCTTAAATAAAAAAAAAAAAAAAAAAAATTATGGAGGCACAGGACCGGAATGAATGGCGTAAACAGAGAGAGGCCTAACCCAGCATTGGGATATTCTTGGCAGTGGATGATACTGAGTGTGATGATAAGATGGTAGCCAACTCTGGACTGATTTTGTAGGCCGCCATTGGTCTCCGATTTTATCCGACAGTATCTTGTCTTAGAGCGAGCAGGAGGTCGTCAAGTTATAGAGGTTCTTAATCTTACGCCTGCCATCACCGTTTATAGAGCTTGTTATGATGTGCTATTTTTCCAAAAGAAAATATACTGAACAGCTGGAATTCAAACCCACGCCACAGTCAAGGCTACCCACATGGCCAAAAAGGCTCTAGCTATATTTAATGGGACCTCTACATATTCGGCGAAGATAGACGAATGCCGACGGCGACGAGCGTGTAGAGATCCTCAATAGTTTGGGGAATGTGTAGTGGCCGTAACATTCTTCAATCTCATTAAACCTGATCGCACACTTGTCCGCGCCGTACGCACCGCAGTCATTTTTTTATACAAAAAATGCTAATGACTAATGACGTCAGAAAATGCGGCTCGCTTCTGACGTCAGCAGCATTTCTCTATTAAATTGACAGTTCGACGCGTTCGGCTCGGCTGGAGTGTGCGACCACCCTTACAAAACAGGATCTTGTCTACCGCACCTCGGAGAAACAGAGAGGATGTTCTCTCAGATCGTTTATGTATTCCAGATCCTTTGAAGATGTCTGAGGAGGTTGTCAGAGACAAGTACAAAACATGAAAGGCACATGCTCACATTTTGCAGAAGTTTACTGTTCCATACGATTGATTGCAAATCCACAGCCGTCTATCAGAATAGATACCTACTGATAAATGATTTCCTTACGATGTTTTCCATCACCGTTCAGAGTTAATGCTTATACATTTTCCGAAACGAAATTGTGCACCACTCACGCAGTGTCAGGATCCAAACCCATGTCGAGGTTACCCAAGGCAACATGGCTCTCCGTCTACCTTAACATTCGCCATCTCAATACATCCATTTAAAACAGTCGGGCTAAAATACGAAGAAGCGATCTGTACTCGACATTTTACAAAAACTCGTCTACCCCGCACACAGACAAACTCCACGGTATTTACACACAGAGACGCAGTATACTTGAATATCTAAAAAAATATACAAAAAGCTTTTCCTAAGAATAAGCGGGACGGAGTGCGGATCTTATTTTTCTCGCGGACGTTTCATTCCCTCTCAGGGAGGGGGGAGGGAAGGAGTATGGGACCCCCCACCCCCCTGCAATAATACTGCGTCACTATTTTGCGCCATTACCTACACTCGCTTCCTATTCTATAAGTAGCGTGGGATAGAGAACGTAGCTAGATCTAGACGTCTGAATTAAAATTTCTAGTGCTTTTAGTAATTCTTTTCAGGGAGTACAATACATCGTGTTTTATTAGCAGACTGAGAGTGGAAGGACAATTTGAGTGTTTAAAGTTCATTTACATTATCATGCTTCGTTGAAAATTGCACATTTTGCAAACAGTACCAAACACTGCATGATCACGACTATATTCCCATGGCACGATAGATTTTCTCAGATCTTATAAATGTCCAAGAACGTTTATGGGGTTAGAGGCATGCCCAAATTCATTTTCAAATTCATTTTATTTCAGAAACTTAAATCCATATTACAATTTATTACATTTACAAAAACAAATAATCATAAATAAAGCACAAAAATAAAATAAAATATTTAAAAACTAAACTTAGAACTAGAGGAAAAAACATACGGCGCCGGAAAATAATGTCTACCCTCATTTTGCAAAAGTTAGCACTCTACACGTGACAGGCAGCAAGCCCTTCACCGCCTATATGAGTGGGTCATATAATAAAGCTGAAAGTTTGTGAGTTTGTTTAGATGTTTGTGTTTCAATCACGCCTAAACCAGTGAATCTATTTGGATGAATCTTGGAATAAGATCTATTCAAAATGTTGGTACCACGCGGGCGAAGCCGCGCGCAGAAGCTGGTAAACAATACAGTACCTTCTCAAACACTAAATAAGATAAACTCGTACGTTCTTGGGTACGTTACGTTCTACGTCTGGAATATTTCGAGTAGCGCCTTATAGCTGAATAGAGCTTAATACTCGTATGTGTAGACTGTTCCCACTGGTTCTAATACATAGACGATCCCGTTCTCATGCACTTTAATACGTGGGGGTGCATACATTTTATTGACACTTGTATCTGAGAACAAGCTACCTATTCGTAGTACCGAAGATGTAGATTGTAGATTTATTAATTGGTAGAGCCGACACTAAATTAATATTTTGGTTTTGAATTGTATTTTGTACTTCATTTATTCAGTTGTAACGTGTTGAAATAATATTAAATCAAGTAAAAAAAAAAGTAATTTCCATATGGGCTCACACAGAAAATGAGAAAAAAAGAAACTCAAAACCTTAATTCAATAATACTCAAATAATGGTCGCTCATTCGACAAAATGATTTATTAAGCTAAAACATTTCAGCCACAAATAGCAGGTACGGAACGCAAGTGCGTTTATGATTAAGATAAACAATGAAATGCCCGACGCGAGGTTAAATTGTACATAATGAAGCGACGCACGTTCGTCACTGGATCACGTTTCACCGTCCGTTTAAATTGAAACATCCAGCTTTAAAGTGTCTACGTTGAGCTTGACAAATGGACATCAACCACAAACCACCCTGTATAAAAACTATGGTTTCAAATTCCACTTGACTGTTAAAAAAAGTACGAATTACAATCGTGAAGGTAACATTGGTTCTAAATTCAAAACATCAGTTCTGATTAACTACAATCCTAGCGAACAACAAACAACGATAAACTTTAATAAAACTCTTGAAATAGTTATGTACAACAGACTGGAAATGCAGCTATCTGGTTGGGGACATCTAAACCTAGACATAGCCTTGCAGATACAGGCTTGGAGACAAAGTTGCTACCATTGCATTGCTCCACAACAATTGCTACAGAAAGCTCGCTGTACACTGCTGTTTATGTAGATGGAAGCTTCGTTGATGGGGAGATAAGGCGGCAGTGAGCGGCGTGTGGGAGGAAAGATTTGAGGGTTTGAATTCAGAAGTGTGCTTGGGATGGGGGGATGGGTGTGAGGCGTCGGTCCTTTGATTTTGGCGAGATTAAACGTGCGGCAGACGGTGGCGCCTCTATCGATTGTTGTTGTAATTACAACGCTATCCTCGCCCAGTCGCAAATGAAATTGTTCCGGACAGAGCTAGGTTGGCATCTCAACGTGTCGTTACAGTGCAACATGAATTTCTACTTCAAATTGAGCTTTATTGCTTTGGTAATAGTGCCGGGGCTTTCCGCAGCAAGTGTTCGGTAGTTGTCACCGCATTATTGCTATCGAGTGGGTTTGATGAAATTCTGATGAAATGCATTAAAGGCTTCGTTCGTAGTTATTTTTCAATATTTGCAGCGATCCATACTCGAATGTAATTAAAACTTGGCCTGCCAATACCAAGTTTAACTGAACTGAGAAAAAGCTCTAAAAAATGCTAGATTTAATTTGAATTTTGCATAACTTCGATTTGTTTACAAATATAAAAGTTATTTATTAATTACTATTTTATTAACTGTACCTACTTAAATATGTATAGCGTCGAGCTTGCCAGCTGTCACCAATAGAAATTCGGCAAAATGTAAGCATTTGCCAAAACCTTTAATTCGGCCCTAAGACATTATTATTTTTCTTGAATTCTAATCTGGAAAATAGTCTACCATGGCTTGGATATACAGTATAAAGTTTTGATCCTCTGTAAATAATGAATTTACTCGTATAGAAAGTTACAGAATGAATGCTCAGACGAGTGGTTGTAAAAGCTCACTCCCCTTTCAAATGTCTTAGAAAGCAATGACCTGAAAAGTATCTGAAAATGTACAAGGGAATGTACCACGGCTGCGCAGTAAAACCCGCAGCCTCAAATCCACAATCGGCATCCAAATACGAATAGGAATCGAGAGAGCAATCCAATAAAACATTCGTAGCAAACGTATCTACGTCTACGTGACGTAGGCGTCACAACGCATGCGTACCACAGTCCTACAGAACAAACGGACAGTTCCAATTTCAATTGTAGAAAAAAAATAACCAATTCGAAATGGAGAAGGCTTCGCGGCGACCAATGGGAGCGCTCACAGTCGTTATGCCAACTGTGTGGGCGGAGCCAGTGATATCTAGCATTGGAATGTTCGTTGTATTTGTTTTGCCAGATGGGAAGGCTTTATGGCTCCGTGTTTGAGCCGCTTTCCCCTTGAGGGTGGCGGCGGCGGAAACCTCGGTACGGTCCTGGGATGAGGCTCTGCACATTATGTGCCGTATACCTTTTCAGCCTTCGAATCTTTACATACAATCGTATAAACCTCCTCCTCATCCCACACTTCAGATCTCTAAGTATATTTATATAAATACTCAAACTTTTTAAGAACGAAAAAGAAGATTATAAGCTTTCACTGAAATGTGAATAATAAAAGTAAGGAGTGTCTCTGGCGATTTTATGTTGCCGTATTGATTTTTCGATAGGGAAAAAAGGAAGGCAGCGGTCTATGCAGATCTGAAGAGCTCTCGGCACATCAGATGGCACAGGCGGGCAGACAATCGAACGGGGGGGCCTCCCACAGAGGTCGGAGAACTGGCGTAGATTATTCGCTATCTGTTCAAGAAGGTACCAGTTGGCTTCATTGAAGATGGTACCTGTATCATCTGCTTATTATTGCTCTGTGTTTCGCCGCTAAGGCTGTTTATAGAGGGAGTTCATTATTGAAATTCATAAAGTTTTGGGAGTCGATTACTGAAATTCTATTTTGTTTGCTTTTTCTTCTTGTCGTGTTTTCGTCTAGTTCTTGCGAACCAGCGCAAGATAAAAGGATTTTAAGTTTTCATTGCCTCTTTGAATCACTCATATTGGATTTATTTAGGATTTCTAATGAGTAGAGATTTAGAAAAATTGTGTGTAGGTAATTAAACAAAAGAAATTATAAGGATAAAAAAAGCGAATTTACGTTTTTTGTTGCAAGCAAATCATATTTCAAATAGAGAATTCAATACCCATTCTAAAGACAATGCAATTACGTGAAAACATTCAAAAAACCATAAAAAAATCCCCATCAACATTTCAATAACAATTCCACAACAAAATATCATTTCCATTACACATTATCTTTGGTGATATCGACCCGTCGGTCGGCGACTTCCTATTCTCGAAGTAAAACACGGTGGGAAGGAAACCGCGGGATAAACCCCCCCTCCCATCCCACATCACCCCCCCACCCGATCTTTACGTTTCAGGAATAAATATTTCAGAGCGTGTGCTTGGGAAGTTAAAGTTATGTATCGCCCACGCCAACGGTAACAATCTGAGAATGAAAACCGTACTTTTATGTAAGTTGCCTTTTGTGAGAATTTTGGAAGAATTTGTACTTGCTTGAGTACGATTTTGTGTCGGTGGGATAATATTGTTACTGTTTCGATAAACAGTAATAACACCATTATCGAAGTGAATAATAATGTGCCAATATCAAATATTCGCAAATTCAGGATTTATGTTTTTTCAATTTTGAGTATAGTATATTTTTTCGCGCAAAAAGTTCTAAATGTAAATAATTAAAGCAATATTTATTGATTTCGGTACCTAGTTAGTACTAGTAGCTTTGAATAATGATGATCATAAAATATATATGTAGTAAGGAGTGATGGTGGAAAGACGATCTGGTAAAGGTTGCTGGGAGCCGTTGGGTGCAGGCTGTACAAGATCGGTCACTCTGGAAATCGATGAGGGAGGCCTATGTTCAGCAGTGGACGCTTTATGGCTGAAATGATGATGATCAAGGAGTGATGACCTACACAATTCTGAAAATATACTGAACGTACCTACTCAAAATTTAGTTGATTTTGATTCTGGATAGGTGTTTGGTCAATATGAGTTAAAATATAAAAAAATGAAAAAGTAAACTTACCTTTCAAATAACTGTTTTAGTTGAGGTAAAACAACGGTAAACGATGAACAGAAGTATAATATGCACTAACTGCTTTTAATGATCAATGGTGTATTTATATGGCTACATCAACGCAATACTGCCATGCAATTTCGTGTATCGGTGAACTACGCACTAGCGATTAGTTCCATCTACGTAGAGCCTTTTCATACGACTGTGGATGATTGAGACAACTATCAAGTGGAAATCCATGGTGGCCTACTCTGAAGGATCACCCAAAAGTGCGCTAAGCCCCAAACCGTGTGCTGCCCTGGTTCTTCACGGCATTGGTCGCGAAGGCATAGGAGTAGAATCACCTAGAATTATATGTGCCAGTTTAGCCATTTTAGCCAGCACGGCTGGCTAGCTCCTCCAGGGGATTCGCAATAAGTTCACACAGTTGAAGTTAAAACACGTATACAATAATAAAATAACACAAGAACTAAAAGAGATTTAAAAAATTATTTCACCATCAGAATACTGCATTATCCCTGATGAACATAGGCTATATTTTATCCCGCGAAAGTGAAGTTTTCCTGAGGGAACGCGGGTAGCACCGCGACGGACATCTAGTACCTAAGAAAACTAATAAAATCACAATGTCTCAACAGTTCGTTACACGGGCTCGTTAGATACGCTGAGGTCCTACTGAATAATCGATTTTTGACTGTGACCCTATGGAATTAGATGTGATTTCATGTATGTTATTTACAAATTCGCTCAATTTCTAAATTACATACATGACAAAGCAACATAGCAACAAATTGACACTATAATGGCGAGCTTGTATGAAAATTATGATAATACCGTGGTGTGAAGTGGCAATATTCATCATCATCATCATACTGACTACACCCACTGCTGAGTATAATTAGTTTTGATAAATGATAAAAATCATGTTTTGCGAAAAACTTATCGAAAGATCAAGACTTAAGTCTACAATCTATATGCAACAATGTAGTTGAAAGTGGAGGAAAACGATAGACTTTGACGGGGATTTCCCATCCATAAATACTTTGTTGACAATAATAGTGAAGTTACGTGGAATCATAATAATCATAGATTCATAGACAAGTCATGCATGTACTTATAATTGTTTTTCTCGTAATTGCAGCACTAATTTGATGAACAGTCTTGTTTACGATTTTTTAAGCTCATGTTACATTGGAACAAGAAAATTTCGATTATTTTGATCGACTTCAAAAAGTGGTTCCTCTATTCAGATGTTTTTTTTATGTCTCATTACTCCGTGTACCTGTAATAGCTTTTATATGTTGATACTACGCGAGCGAAGCTGCTGGCAGAAGCTATACTCGTAGTACCTAATCCATAAAATCGAGTTCGCTAATCCTTCGAGAAATGCTAGTAGTCTATGCTGTGTACATGCTGTGTCCAAATGAAATTATAATAATTAATATTATTTAATTGCTGAACCTAATGTAATTTAATCGCTATTTAAAATTCAGTAATTGCTTAACCAAAGGTGTACTTACTCAAGTAAACTTTTACTTACCTACCTATAAGTTGTAACTTTCGTAGTTTAAAATCTCGAGACTATATTAAGAATCCAATCGCATTTTATAGAAATCTACGCACGATCGAGTTGTAGGTACTCTCTTATCAATGCCATGGTACAACCGTTGCGCAATCCATACGCTCATAGTACACGTGACCATCGTCATAAAAAAATTGTATTCATATAAAATCGATATTCAAACGATTAAAGATTTATTACCTCTTTGTAAATCGGAAAAGTGGCAGGTAAATGCAATTTATGGTAATTTCAAACATTGTTGTTTATTGCACAATGAAAATAAAGTAATTCAACATATAAGAATGTTTAAATTGCTCTATTTTAATTGGACGATTTTTTCCAGTACTTGTACCTCAAGATTGTTTAAGTACTTGAACCCACACCTCAATATTGTTTAAAATCTTATCATAAATCAATCAATATAATCTTAGCTCCCAATTGGAGCTTGACTATTTAGTTTTAAAATGAATCCCCTAAAAGAAAGCTAGGCCCTAAACCGTGTTTGTTGCTCTGGTTCTTCACAGTATTTTTCGAAGGAACAGGATTAGAAACACCTAGTTTTAAGTGATCCCAGCGGTCCTACTGAATAAATGCTTTTCGACTTTTATAAGTCAATAAAGAATTCATCGTGGCGCGGCCGTGGTTTCTGAGAGGCTATCGTGTAACTCAACTGACAATTGACATCGACTTCATTTTGACATTTGAAACCTAGCCTGGACTTCAATTGTCATTTTTTTATTGTGTGATTGGTTGAGCTCTACTGGGATGACAACTGGAAATGGATTTCAAGTTAGACTTATGGCTGCTGGTTGCCTGAAGGTTCTCTGAAGTATTGTCTCGCCGGCGACTTGTCTCGATTTATTGCCCCGGCGACTAGTTGATAGTGTGTTTATAGCTTAACATTAAAATATTCAATAAACCTTGGTAATGAGCTCATTATAGATCAAAGTGCAACACTTGATCTTAGGCATAGAATTGCAGCTATATTCTGGTCACGTGTCCAATTATCATTGTCACATATGCTCATTCTGATTGCCAGAAACCAGTTTGCAACAAAAGATTTACATTTTACTTAAGTACTGTTACAAGGTTCAAGAATATTTACATGATTTGCAACTTTACTACTTACAATAGAATAAGGACGTAGGGAAATCAAGGCCATGAAGTCCTCCACTATCATTTACTGTTTAGAAAATGTCTTAGGAAATAGATGATATTGCAATTTTTGCAATCAACAGAAACAGAAAACAAAATGGTCACGTTGTCACTGAAAAGTGTACCCTTTTACGAAGTGCATAAGTTCTATTATATATTGCTACATATACTCGTAGAAAATCACAGTGTGAGCCAAACCTAAGGTTAGCTAATACAATGTTGATTTTACAGTCGGTATGATAGAAGTGTTATCGTTTCAAACCATTGTTTCAATAATTGCGCTCCGTCGTCAAGGGATATGACTGGTCAATGCAGGAAATAATGATGTAGGATTTATTTTACTGTTTTTTTTTATTGATTAAAATAGTTGTATTATTGGATATTGATGTCACAAATGAGCATGGAGCCCATCGAACAAATTATTTTCAATATTAACTATATCAAGATTTAATGTTTTTGGAGTTTCTTGATATATTTCGGCGCAGATGCATACATAAACTTAATTTGTTAACCATCTTTTTCTGCAAATCGAAGTTCAACTTACCTATCTGTACTTTTCATAAGTTACGATCAAGGACGAATAGTTATTATGATAAGTAATAAGTACATAAAACATATTATTACAAAACCAAATTGTGCTGCCACTGAAATAATAATTTGCTCGTTGAGAAGTCACAAACTTAGCTTAAGTAATTTTTGATGCAGTTCAGTAGGTCTGAGGATCAGATAAAGTTAGAATAAAACAAATATTTCATAAACATAATCACGAACACAATATTTTTTACAAAATAGAATATGGTCATAGTACAATTACATAATTTTAAGATGATTCAAAGTGATCCCAGCGGTCCTACTGAATAAATGCTTTTTGGCTTTGATTTTTAAACAATAATATTGCACGTTATATTAAATCATATTGCACAGTAAATCAGACAATATCACTTACCGGTTTCTTGATAGTTTACTCCAATCTGCATTTATCCTACTTCACTAAGACGTATGTTCTCATAAAAATCAGCACATTTAATGGCAGTCTTCCTCGTTGTAACCTAGGTCAGGTACTGTTTACTTATAAATGCATACAAGCGCGTATGTACAGCTATTGAGCTGCGCACACGCATAGGCGTGAAGATTAAAAACGACAGTTTCATTAAGCGATTAATTCTTCTCGTACACATTTCGGGAAGTCAAAGAGTATGCTAGTAGTAATAAGTTACTGGATAAGATTAACATAGGATCATTTTTGGTAACACTTAGACCCATCGCAGACTACAGACTTTCTATCGGCCGATAGTTGAGAGGGAATATACTTCGGCTCGTAATGAGTATGGAGAAGTATAGCCCGTCGCCCCGTCGGCTATCGGCCGATAGAAAGTCTGTAGTCTGCGAGGGATCTTAGATTTGTCCCAGCAGTGAAAATTGGGCTGTGGATGATGATGAAGTAGATATTAGAGAGACAAAAACAATGTGTTTATATACGAGCCTTCATATAGAATGCATATCACATCCCTATGTAATAATCCATTGAGTGATGGTATGTAATGAATGGATAGGAACAGTTAGATAATTACAAACGGTATGAACCTCCAATCATCAGTCATTATTCTAGCCTTGGCTTTGATTCACGGTCAATGCAGTGATATATGACAATTGCTGCTCCACACTTGACAACTTGATCCCTACTTCTAGATAATTCAATTTTGATCTGGGTCTAGGTATATGTCCCAAACAAAATACCTATGTTTGAAAATACGAGTAGCGCTTTTATTTCTTATCTGTATTGATTTTAATATGTAGATGCCTACAGCATTTTTTTACAAGTGTGCTCATTTTTCCTAGATGGTAGTTCTTTCTACACATCATTATATCATCATTATAAAGTGATTCTAGAATCACGTTATAAAATAAATACCTATACATACTTTTATTGATAGTTAAATTAATCAAGGCGCGAGTCAACGGGCAGATCAATTCATGATAGGAATGTTATCTATGTGACTATATAAATCAAATGAAATCAGTGACGGTCTTATCACTGCAAAAGTACGATCTACGTAAGTCAAGGTTATTACAGATCGGCACAGGTAACATGTTTCATCGCTAACCTTTCTTACTGCGAGGTTAGTGAACTCTTATTTAATGCGGGTCGCGTACCATTCGAAAGAGTTCTTACTACTCTGGGTAGTCAAAACATACTGGTTTTGGCGGTGCGATAATTTATCGCACCGCATTGAAGTACACGACAGAGATTCTCTGTTCGCGATGCGGAGATTGCGGATCCACAATTTCTATGGATGGCTAGAAATAGTAGACGAAATCAGAAAGGGGGCAAGCGGTGAACAGACCGATTCAATGCGGTTGCGGTTGCGATTCAAAGCGAGAGATTCTGCATAGGTGCGTCCGTTAGCAGATCTTCGTTCGTAAAGAACTGGTATGACAGTCTCCCTGCATCGGCAGACTTGTTCCGTTCGTTGTAGTTGCAACTTCCGCATTCGGTCGTACTAGATTACTATAGAAAATTATTCATGCGTTGAAAAGCAAGGTTACTGAAATAATGAGATATTGTGGACGTTATCAAACATTACATTAGTTTACGAATACGTACCTGCCGTTGATTGAAAAATACTCGCCTGCCGTTGATTGAAAAATACTCGACTTCAGAACAAGTCTAGTTAGTAACAAAATTAATGTTTTTGATTGATAAAATATGCATTTTAATAGGCAGCGATGGGTATCAAAGTCAAACTCAAAGTCAAAAACCATTTATTCAGTAGGACCGCTGGGATCACTTAGAATAGTCTTAGAACTAAGTAATTTTACTCCTGTTCTTTCGCGGCCAATACCGTGAAGAATCAGGGCAACAAACACGGTTTGGGGCCTATTAGCATTATTGTAGGTGATCCAGCTTCAATCCATCAGTCAAAGAAAATTGAGGCTCGTGAATGGAATGCTTGTGCAAAATGTAGACAACTGTTAAATGTTTTTGGACATGCCTCTGATTATCCACTTAGACATCTTCATAGGATTCATGAATGATCTGAAAGAAAGTCTACCACGCCTTGAGATACAAATTAGACCTGTTTAGATGAAAAAAATACAAAAAAAAAAATGATTGAGACCTGTGTTTATCAAATGTTTTAGATTAATTTGATTGTAACCGTCTAGCTCCATGAGTTAATTTACCAAAACGTATCAAAGAAACGTTTCTTATAAACAGCGTGCGAGATACGAAACGTAAAGAATGATCAGGACATGAGACAGCACAATGAAGAAAAATAACGTTTTCCTCCCTCTGTGTGTGGGGAATTTGAGATTTCAGTATTCGGAAAACAACTACTAAGGCTTTGTTATTTAAACAATTTGAAATCCGTACTAATATTATAAAATGTGAAAGTAACTCTGTCTGTCTGTCTGTTTTTTGCCTTTTCACGCCCAAACCACTGAACAGATTAGGCTGAAAATTTGCATGGATAAAGGTTGTATCCCAGAGAAAGACATTGGCTACTTTTTATCCTGAAAAAATCCCGAGGGACCGCGGGTTTCACCGCGGGAGTGCAGCTAGTACTAAATAGATAAAAAACAGTCTGAAGATCATAGATCAGCGCAACGCTTTATGATCATATCTTAATTTGACTAGTTGTATGACATCGCTATATGAACCAAATCTCGATATGGCTACATCGCGTTTGGGCTAGATCGCAGTAAGACCAAGAAGATATGACGTTGGATTGCAATCCTTTTGATCAAGATCTATCGGCCGATGGTTGAGACGGAACATACTTCGGCTCGTAATGAGTATGGAGAAGTATAGCCCGTCTCAATTATCAGCCGATAGAAAGTCTGCTGTCTGCGAGGGGTCTTAAGGTCTTAATATAAATCTTAGCTCCCTCGCAGACTGCAGACTTTCTATCGGCCGATGGTTGAGACGGAACTATCGGCCGACAGAAAGTCTGCAGTCTGCGAGGGGGCTTAAGCTGCGTTCCAGACAACGCGTTCACGCGTTCCAGACAACGCGTTCACGCGTTCCAGACAACGCGTTCACGCGTTCCAATGAACGCGTAGCCTGCAGCAACGCGTAGAAATACATTTTGGCATTTTACATCCACTCGCGCGCGTGAGTACACGTAAACGCGTTGTCCATACTTTGCGTTTACTTTGCGTTTTTAATAGATATCCTAATCTTCCTAGTCTCGTACAAGTCGGCATTTAAAATGTAGTCGTTTTTGTATCGTTGGTATCCCTACCCTTCTCCAACGCAAATAAAATACGCAATCTGAAAACACAGTCATGACATTGCCAAATAAAATTACATTCAAGGGGTCCGGCGCAAAAATCAGGCGCGATGACTGGACGTTTCTGGCACAGAATAGATTATCAAACAGTAGAACAAGTCCCTATATTGGCCAAGAATAAAGGAATAATTGTGTTTGTTGTTTTTATACCGGAAGGGCCAATGACTGGGTAGGTTGCGCTGTCTTTCTGTCTGTGCTCATCCGTCTGTCACATGGCTATGCCTTTTGAACCGTTATATGATAGAAAAAGGCTTCAAATCACATTTTTTTGATGAATGGGTCGGCTCTTGACCTCGAACTTTACACAGGCAAGAATGAGTTCTACGATAGGCGAGCATTCCCAGAAGGTGCCTATTAACTTTCTTCATAATAACAACAGGGTCGTAGCTCAGCGGAAATACAGACGCTTGAAGCTGATTCCAACTGTTTGCAGTGCGCATAATAAAAGAACTTTGAAAGCGCTTAGTTCTAATAAGTGGAATATCAACCAGGTGAGGATGATAATCAGCTGTGCGTCTGAAGTCCCTGTAAAAGAACGGTGAAGGCGGAATAAGGTCGTGTAACTCCTGGGCGAACTCACCGTAGTACAATCTGTAGAGAAAATTGTGTAACACTAGGGCCGTTATAACCATGTAACCAAAATAAAATAAAGTATACGCTTCGTACTCGTATACCTACTTTATTTTATTTCGCAAACTCGAAAATTGTTTTAATTTAACAATTGGTTTATTTTATAAGGCCCCAAGTGCTAATACTTTGTAACAAAACAGGAAATGCTAAGTAAATGCGAATTGAGAACAATTACAAAAACTAACAGTACTAATTAGTTACCACTTATCTTACTGTTTCACATCGATACTGTTCGTTCTTAATCCAAACCCTTCTTCGCAATATGATTTGCGTCAGTGGAGATGCGTTCGGAACAGATCACCGGCCGGTAACCGACTGGAAAAAGTACTTCTCATCGAAGCTCTCCAGTAGAGCTAACAAAACAGCGCCATTTTCTCTAGTTTTCTTCGGGGTTTGAGTATTGATTCGACTATCGAGGTGAGGTTTTGTGTTTATATTGCAGTTTCTATTTGCGGAGTGAACAAAAACATAATTGGTTAAACTAAGTCATTAATTTTAGATTTGATAGATAGATAGAAAATACTTTATTGCACACCACATAATAAAAATAAACAAAAATGGAAAACTAAACAAAAAAAATACAATGACATACAATCGGCGGTCTTATCGCTAAATAGCGATCTCTACCAGACAACCTGTGGATGGATAAATGGACAAATTGAAATATATATAGGGGTTAGGGGTTATATAGGGGTGTATTAGGAGATTTCATGATGATACGAGGGGTTTTCATAAGTATTTGAAATAAAAAGGGTTCTTTAAAAGGTTCCTCGAAAATATATTCAAAAAATAGTTTTTACGTAGGTACCTACACTAGACTCTATAAAAATTAAGGAATTTAAGAAAAACTATTGCTTATTCAAAAGTTTGTTTTTCAACTATTATTTTGATTCTTTAAGTGATTTATAGGTACTCTTTTTATAAAAAAATTTAGTAGGTAGGGTACTTTGTTGGATATCTATAGGTACGTATAAATAGAAGTACCTTTTGTTTAGCGTTCAGTTCCAAAGGCGGCCGACCGCAAGGTGGGTAATGTTATCATTCCATTAATTACAACAGCCACCCCCCGCTTTTTAAAAGTAAATTAATCCGATTAAGGGGGAATCGAAGAACCCGTCCGAGTTTATTCAGCCAACTTTCTTTGGAATAATTATTTTTTGTAATTAAATCCATCAACACGATTTTTTCCTAATGATTCCCCCGTGGGGGAGGCAGGCGTCTTATTTTTTCTTTAATTATCATGTTTCGTGTAGGCGCTGCTGCGGATAGCTTTATGTGGATGAGCCATTCACAGATTATTCTTAAAAATTACGAATTTGTGATCATCATTTCCCGCTCGCTTATCCCAGTCGGCACAACATGTTCTCTTCTTAAACTCTCCCCTATCACTCGTCATCTTCGTATTCACTCCCTTACCCATATCCTCTTTCACACAATCCATCCATCTTTTCTTTGTATACCTCTACTCACATATCCATCCACATTCATTTCCATCACCCTTTTAGTTAGAATTTGTGATGTAGCTTGCTAAATCGTTCTATCTCTCATGGTCAACATGCACGGCCAGGCCAGGGTGATGACGAAATTCAGACAGCATCAAAACTGAGTTGGAACTCTTGTGACAGAGATTTTATGCTGTCTGTTTCATTTCAATACATCCCACACACACACACACACACACACACACACACATAAACATACATTTGTAAAGGACAGGCAAATGTTTTAGTCAAATATTCGTCGTAGTGAAATAAGAATATCGAAATAACAGATTTTATTGTGAAGTCGCGGGAAAGAGCTAGTACCATATTTAAAAGGAATACCTTTTCTATTTTATAATAATCGCTGGCGCACTCCCCTCCGTGTTAATGATATCTTCGTCTTAAAGGGCACATCATTTACTTACTTTTACAGAAATTAATTGAAATGAGTTTTGACGATAGAAGATGGCAAACACAAAAGGCGGTGGCCGCTAGGTGTCGCTGTGAGATAACTTGCCCGTACTTTAATTACTTGATGCTATTTTGTGGCGAGCAATTTATTTTCTTTGATATTTTAGCTTATTTTGTAATTCAAAGCATTTGAAGCTTTGTAATTACGTCTCATTCATAAGTAATTAATATTGAGAGGAACTAGTGTCCTTTTTGTTTTGATTTTAATCCGTTTTAATTAAAAATCAAACCTTACAAATGAATACTTCATTTTGACGATTGAAACGACTTTAAGACCCCTCGCAGACTACAGACTTTCTATCGGCCGATAGTTGGGACGGGCTATACTTCTCCATACTCATTACGTGCCGAAGTATATTCCGTCTCAACTATCGGCCGATAGAAAGTCTGCGAGAATCCAGATTCTAAGAGGTATAAAATATATCTTAGTCGCTATGTTATCGGTAAAATTCGATAGATTACGATACCATTCAGCATACCATTCTTGTCTCTTGCCAGAGAATATTAGCTCTTGTTCCCTTGAGTTTGAAAAAGCATGGTTTCGTGATAAATAAATAATGCTGTACATTTCGCACAGCATCATCTAGCCCCAAACTAAGCAAAGCTTGTACTATGGGAACCAGTTAACTGATATACTACTTATATACTTTTTGTTTGTAAATACATACAGGGTGTAAAAAGACGTCTACCGAAGCCGAAAAGGTTAGGTACAGCATCCCAACTCACAACCAAATCCAAAAGGATTTTCCGAAATATTCATTATATCCGGAGAAAACAGCGTTTGAAGAGTACTGTTTGCGTATGTTCTGGGCGCGTTGTTTTACGTAGATTGCTGGATTTTGAGTTTTAACTGTTTTTTTCTTTTATAAATGAAATTATTAGGCAGGTATGGTCTTATTATGTAGTAGTAGTAGTAAAAAACCGAATATAACATAAAATGACTAAGCTGAGTCAAAAAAAATTTTGCGTTTTTTTTTCGCTAAATATGTTTAGAATCATGGTCTGATTGCAACCCCTCAGTTTTCGGTAGTCGACTTTTTACACCCTGTATATTATATGTACATAGAAACACCTAGACCCGAGATAAATATTTGCAGATCATACAAACATTTATCCCGCGGCGGGGATCGAACCCGCAACCTTCTGCGTCCCAAGCGGGCTTTCACCCACTGCGCCACAGAGGTCGTTGAGGTTGAAGTGATAGAGAGAATGGTATCATGTTAATGGGGTTTTACTTTCTAAACGAGTATTAAGTACTTACTTTACGAAAAATTTATATAGAATAGAATAGAAAAACACTTTATTGTAC
Organism: Epirrhoe alternata; assembly: GCA_963565295.1. NCBI lineage: Eukaryota > Metazoa > Arthropoda > Insecta > Lepidoptera > Geometridae > Epirrhoe > Epirrhoe alternata. The sequence continues at coordinate 1,637,320 of OY751384.1, forward strand.
ACAAAACAAACACATCTTTGGAGATACATACAGACATGTAAGTAGGTAAAATGGGCGGCCTTATCGCTAAAAGCGATCTCTTCCAGACAACCTTACTTCTCACGTTTATTGTACCATACAATCTTCTTTGTTTTACATTCGGACTTCATTTTCAGTATTTTCTACAGCACATTTACATCTAAAACCATAACTCCAGGCTACACCATTCCGGCAAGGCGTTTCCTAGAAACAGTTGCAGTAAATATTAAAGTATAGAAATGAAACACACTTAAGGCAAAGGATATTTTCTAAGTAAGTAAGTTCGTATGAGTCAGTGGCCAACTCTGGTGACGGAGTTTTTAGGCCGCCTTAAGGCCTCCGTCATGGCTTAACGACTTAAATAGCCGGGACCGACAATTTAACGTGCCCTCCGAAGCACGGAAGCGCTCAGATGAAAATGCCACTGGCGGTCACCCATCCACTTACAGACCGTTTCGAACGTTGCTTAACTTCGACGATCTATCAAGAACGACTAAACAAGCACGACCACGAGCGCTTCATAGCGGATATGCTCATGAAGGTAATCATGGTATTTGCTTGGGCTATCGTGTTCTTAATTCTTTCGAATAAGCGTGGTGAAAATATAGTGCTATTTAAAAGATTTAGGGGATACACAACCATTACTCACGCTTTTCAGCAAGACCGTTCTTGATGATGATGACTAACGTGTTAGAAAACACACGTCCCACGACACATTACATATTTTGCAGAAGTAAAAAAAAAGAGGATCACGATTGGACTGTTTTCGCTATAGATTTTCTCAGATCGTTTTCTGTATTCCCAGATATTTTGATCCTAAGGGGAGGGGCATGTCTAGTCCAATCTACTGTTACATGCGCACATTTTGCAGATGTTATTATTCCATACGTGACAGAAGCCGTATTCCCGTTCATTTTTTCGTTCGTTTGATGAATATTCGGATAAATTTTGTAATTTTATAGTGCTAATCCACACTTAACCGAAAAATATGAGCTTATCGAAAATTTTGACACCGGCAAGTAGGATTTCGTGGCCGAGCGGAAGGGCACTCCGGCTTTAGGAGGATCGTCTGATCGATGCGGGTTCGAATCCCGTCGGAATCCAAAATTTTGATAAGATTTTCATTTCTCAATGAATATTCGGATGTTTCCTAATACGATTTCTGACTGCAAAAGCCAACTTTTCGGTTTGGAATATTAGTTCCTGGATTAGGACCGTGTTTTAACGTTGATCTTATCGACCTAATACAATGTAGCTCATAGTAAGACACATCCGAATATTTAACAATCGAATGATAAAACTAACGGGAATCACCCCCCAGGTTTACTATCACCGCCGTAAAAAGTATGTATTAGTTTCGTATCTACACGATATTACCGTGGTTCCGAGGAAGGCGTTTAGCAGAAACGTATCGGGCCCGCGGTGACCCCCGACCGCTCACCGCTTTCTCACACGATCCCATCTTTGTACTCCCATTTCTTTGTAAAACGCTCTTTTATCCTGTGAAATATGATACGATTCAGATGAACAGTTCAATTATAGCAATATGACCACAGGATGTTGTGCCTACGACGTATACAATAGGTACTAAGTATAGTGATATAGATTTTGTACATATGTGCATTTATGAATCAACTTGCAATATTCTGACAATATGCAATATTCTGATTGACGATGAAAGAGTGGAACAAGTGAAAGAGTTTGTGTATCTGGGGACATTGTTTACAAGAGATGGGAAGTACGATGAGGATATCGAAAGGAGAGTGAATGCTGGAAACCGAGTGAATGGGGCTCTCCATGATTTTATGAGCAGCCGGAAAGTGTCCGACATGGCACGACTGGCAGTTCATAGAGGAGTGTTGGTACCGACATCGATGTATGGAAGTGAAAGTTGGGTGTGGCAGAAAAAACATCAGAGTAGAGTGAATGCTGTTGAAATGAGAGCGTTGCGTAGTATGTGTGGGGTAACGTTGAAGGATAGAGTGAGAAATAGTGTGATAAGGGAACAGTGTGGAGTGAAAGAAGATGTAGTGTTGAGGATCGAGAAAGGTATGTTAAGATGGTTTGGGCATGTAGAGAGGATGGATGACAGTCGTTTGACAAAGCAAGTGTATGAGGCGAGTGTGCATGGGACAGCTGGAAGGGGAAGACCTAGGCGAACCTTCTTGGATCAAATTGGCGACATTTTGGAGAAGGGCCAGGTCAAAAGTACCCTAAACCGACGAGCATGTATGAAGAATGTAATGAGAGTGAATGAGGCGAAAGTTGTGTGTCAGGATCGTAGCGACTGGAGATCCGTGGTCTCTGCCTACCCCTTTGGGAAAGAGGCGTGACTTTATGTATGTATGTATGAATCAACTTATCAATTACTAGCTGTCCGTCGAGGTGCCCGCGTTTCCTCGGGAAAACTTCACTTTCTAGGGATAAAATAGCCTATGTTCATCAGGGATAATGCACGATTTTAATGGTGAATTTTTTTTTCGAATCGGTCCAGTAGTTTCGGTGCCCATTCATTTCAAACAAACAAATCTTTCCTCTTTATAATATTAGTGTAGATTAACCTGAAGGTACTATCCCACTGCTGGACAAAGCGTCGCTCCTTTGATACGTTATATCACCCACTGAACTTATTAGAATAAAAAATTATTCAACTTTTTGGTAGATGCACTTTTTGAACATAGACCAGATGAGGTCAGGGCGGGTTTTGAATAAAGCTGATATTTTTTTCTGTTTTTCTGATTCAAAGCTGATTATTTGTATTTTGAGATATTTTGTTACATAGAAATGAAAAGTTTTATCAAAATTTTGGATTCCGACGGTATTTGAACCCGCAACGATCAGACGATCCTCCAAAAGCCGGAGTTTGCTAGTACTTTCAAATGAAGCTGGAAAACTAAATGCTAAAGTAAAACAAAACGTGGAAACATTACTTTTCTTTCTTGCTTCCCATGTTTTCATATAAGTGCTACGTCGTAGCATGATGTAGCATACGCTGTAGTTGCAGCTACGTAATCTAAATGGGGTAGTGACTTGATGAGCCATAATTTTTTTTCCGAAAGGTAGACTCACATTAAATTTGTCGTGCACATAATCTTCAAAGCTCCCTCGTTTTGAAAACCTCTACCGCTCCATATTATTTGCGTTTTTTTGTAACTCATTTCCAGAATGCTCTTCTAATTGACTATTGAAATAGTCACTATTAACCTACCTACTTACCCATTTAAGGTAGAGTATTTCGTTTAAATTGTCTTGGTGTAAAGATACCAATTCCAAGTGTATCGCTATTATTGGAGTAAAACAAAACAGGCTCAATCTATTGCAATCCACCCGAGGCCGGCGTATTAGGACGACCTAATGCACCCTATTCTACAGTGAATTTAAAATTATCTTTATTGCACCGAGATAGAAATCAAATTAGCCTGGCAAACTTTGAAGGAATTGAAGCACTGAAAATATGCTTGCTATTTTTGAGTATCGTTCTGAACATTCAATAAGAAACCATTGAAATGGGTTCTCAATTCTCATTAGTTTTCCTCGTTATCTTGAATTTACTTTTTTGTTTTTTGCGAAGAACTTACTCATATACCAGACAAATTATGAATACATAATATAACCTTGAGGGTTTGAGAAAACATGCCCATGATAGACGGTAATCAGGACCAACCATAATTGTACCATATTCATAAGTGTCATTATTCGTTGTTTAAAAATCCAAACTATACTTTATTTTTGAACTACAATATTATTAATGTGAAAGTAACTCTGTCTGTCTGTCTACCTGTAAAAACAACAATGTATCTGTCTGTCTGTTTGTTACTTTTTTACGCTCAAACCACTGAAGAGATTAGGCTGAAAATTGGCATGGATAAAGGTTGTATCCCAGGGAAGGATATATCTCGAAAACAATCCAAAAGACCGCGGGTCACACCGCGGGAGCGCAGCTAGTTAAAAATATAAGTAGTGGCACACTAGTGGTCACCGATTTGCGAGTGCACAGAACTCTGCTTTATTCCGACGTTTTCAAGACTGACATAGCAAGCTACACCATATGTCAGTTTTTGTATCTTGTGCCCCTCCTAGAAAAAAATCCTGGATCCGCCCATGAGCTACGCCACGAGCGCTTCATAGATAGATTTTTTTTTTTCATTTATTTACCGTTTAAACAATAATAAGCCTTATAATTAAATAATATAGTATCTAAAAACCACTAAGGTTTGTCCTGACACTATTGCAAGTTTACGCTAGGCGCTACGCGTTTAAGATAGATAGATAAAAAATTTATTTGGGAAAACACACACACAGACAAACATAACTAGGTACATAGTATACTGACACAGCAAAAAAAAAAGTATTAGATCTACTACTCACAAAACAAAAAAAATAATTAAATATATTAAATATTACTACTACAAACAAAGACAGAAAAGTATGAAAAGAAAACAAAAAATAGAAGAAGTGAAACTGACTGTTTAGCTACTATTAATGGTGCTGGGGCCAGGGGACGGCGAGCCATCAATCTGCCATCTCCTCGTGTCGATATTAGTGGCCTACATATGGTTCGGCTCCCGTACAGATGCGACCTGAGGAAATACACTCGAGTGATCAGGGAAATGAAAATAATGGACCAATTTATGAGGGTGTACTCGTGGTAGACTATCAAATTACTTAAAAAACATTACGGAATATGGATTTATTGTTGGTGTCATTTCATTTCATAATCTTTGTAATGCTGTGTGTAAAGTACTTCAAAATTAACTAAAAAACATGAATGGCTTTTCATATATGAAACTGAATTAATAACTTCAGGAAAAAACAATTTTAGATCCCTGGCAGACTGCAGACTTTCTATCGGCCGATAGTTGAGACGGAACATACTTAGGCTTACTTCTCCATACTCATTACGAGCCGAAGTATGTTCCGTCTCAACTATCGGCCGATAGAAAGTGTGCTGTCCGAGAGGGGTCTTAAAGGATTACCTTTCCCACTCTCTCCAAACTTTTAAACTTTAAAATTTGCAAATCGTATGAAAAGTTACAGAGATCCCATTTAAAACTGCCAAATAAGGACGTATCAACAATGTCATATGATCCGAATGGAAGAGGGAAGAGCAATGCAATTAGTATGCAAAGTCATTAAACATCTCACGGCGAAGATCGATCGCAGCAACGAACAATATCGAATTATAGGCGAATGGTGTTTGTTGTAAGCAGCTTCGTCTATACTATCTATACTAATATTATAAAGAGGAAAGATTTGTTTGTTTGAATTGAATAGGCTCCGAAACTACTGGACCGTTTTGAAAAAAATCTTTCACCATTAATCCTGCATTATCCCTGATGAACATAGGCTATATTTTATTCCGGGAAAGTGAAGTTTTTCGGAGGGACCGCAGTGGCTGAAAATATGGCTACTCCTCAGCATTTGGTCCAGCAGCTCAAGAGTCATTCATTCAGTTTTAAAGCTTACAATGACACATTACACTTGTTGATCTTTTCATTAATTTTTGAAGTGAAAACTTCTATAGGTGCGTTGGGCATTTTTGGATGGAAAAAACCATCGAACTCGTGTTGCGAGTCACGTGACCCTCACCGACACTCTGATAGTTATTTTCGGCAAAGATCGACAAATTTGTTCTGAATATCGTCGCACTGTATCGCCAGGATGGCCGGATCTAATAGCTCTAATTCTGAGTGAGGCAACCGCGAGTTCAAGTCCCAGTAGGACACTTTTTGTACTTGATTTTTTTAATTTATTTTTTGTTCAAGCTTTCATTTCTGTCGGCACTCCCGGAGTGCCATTATGTTTTTGTCTCATTCACTTTCATTACTTTTAACATAATGAACAATAGAGAGGCAAACAAACTGGTACCTACTTGTACACTCGTTTTTTAGAAGACCTACTTTTGTAAAACTTCGTTCCGGTATGGCTCATGGTTATTATAGCTTAAATTACGATTGCCTATAAAAGCCATATTTTATAAGGATGCTATATATTATATGTATGTGAAGAACCTACTTTAATCTATGTTGGTGATCTATTCCATCATGAGTAGGTAATGTGTACAAAGGTCCGAAACTATGTGTGTGTGCTCGTTAATCATAATTCCACGTGTTTGTATGTGTGTGTTAGTATTATTATGTTTTGGGGATAAGAAATTAGTTAGTGGACATTAAGTTGGGTATAGAGGGAAGGATTGTTCTTGATCCTTTTGCGTGGCTATACCTTAGACAAAAAAACTTATAATATCTAGGCATAATCATAAAGGCTTTACTATAAACTATAACAACCTATATTTGAAAGCCAAGAAGAAATAATTCAGTAGTTCCGCTGGGTTCACATACATGTTCGACATTCCCAGAGTTCGTACAAAACGTTTTGAGTCTACATTTTTCATACGCACCGCCAAATTGTGGAACTCATTGCCGGGCTTTGTATTTCTCGAAAAGTACAATATAGGGGTCTTCAAATCAAGAGTAAATAGGTTCCTTCTAGGTAAGCATGCTCCATCTTAGACCTCACTACTGCACTACTCAGGCAGAGTGAGGTCAAATGCTGACATATTTTATTATTTACAGATATAAATAAATTATATCTATAGTTATTTACATATTTTTTTTTTACATTTTTTTTTCTTATTTAATTAAAAAAAACCAATGTTTTTATTAAGATACGATTTTCATTATACTTTTCTTCTTTATTTATTTTTTTAAGATGTTTTTTTCAAGGCACATTTACTTTTAGAACTTATTCAAAATCATCTGATCTGATGCTTCAAGGGAGCTGTCTGAATACACCTTGAATTTAACACCATGAGTATTTCTGTACTGCGGCTTCCGGTATCAGCGAAGCTTGTACAGCGTCTTTCAAGGACCAAGAATGTTGGTTATCTCCTCAAAACTTGCAAGAAGCATTAAGGGCTCACACGTCTCCGGACTGACCCGTTATGAAATTTAAATCTAGATCAATAACCGCGCTTATATCATTGTCTTCATTAGGGATAATTGGGTACGCTCCCTTCGGCCGCAACTTTGTTTGCTCGCCTATAACTTGAGACGAATTACTTGGAGGTGCTTCACATACGCATTCACTAATGGCATGTAGAATCGCCATCCAATGAATACTCCGACTCCATAGAAGTTGTCAAGATATGCTGAATAGAATTTAAAAAATCTTAGTTTCAGAGATTGGTAGAAATTTGGTGTTCGCATGATGCAACCGCGCCGAAGAAGCCGAAATGCTGAAACTCCAGAAGTGAGCCGCATTTTCTGACATCATCGGTATTTTTCTATAAAAAAATGATTGCGGCGCGTATGGCGCGAACATGTGTGCGATCAGCTATGGGGATAGTTATTCTTGAAAATAGTAACAAATTTCTTTCAAACAAATAACTATTTTTGAAATACCCATCTTCCAATGACAAGATATTTCGGGAATGAAGAGAGAGAAATAAGTAATACTTATTGTAAAAAAATAAGACTATCAGTTTTTTTAAGAATTCGCATTGAGATAGGTATTCTTATTACAAAGGTTATTTACAATGAAAAATTCTATAAAAAAAAATCATCGATTTGAAAACATCGCGTGTGGCATGTGACTTGTCGCTTGTTATGGGCCTTCTGCATATTCGCGCATGATAGACGAATGCCGAAGTTCACGAACGTGTAGAGGTCTTCATCGCCTGTATTCGCTTGTCATCGTCTTTCCAAATAATAACTCTGCGAATAGTTAGGCAAATAGTTCGTAGTGATATCCATAGGTAGTTTCAGTTCCATGAGTTACATAACTGTGGTAACTTGCGTAGGCAAATGTAGGTGGATAATGAAGGTCCGATGTTTGACACAGATGTGAGTTTCGGCACTTTCTTATTGATGACAAAGGACGCGAGGGCTTCTGGGACAGTCTTTGGGCTACAACTGGAACCTTGTCATTAGCATCACTTGAATTTTTAACTTGCATCTCACGGTTCCTATGGTTGAGATGGTAAAAGCTTGCCCAGCATTGAAATCATCCTCTCAACTAAGTCTTTTACAGGAAGATTTAATAAGAAAGACAATGTATGAAGAAGTTCCAACTTTCTTCATCTTCGTGTCACTTGGTCTTCCAAACCAGTGTGGTGAAAGAAATTTGAATCCTCAAAGATCCTGACGTAGGAAATATTTATGCCTTATTTTCTGGAATTATTGTCTGGAAGAAATCGCTCACAGTGATAAGACAACCCATTGTACTTCGTTTTGATCATATTGCGCTTGTATCTTTGTTTGTAGTTTTTATTGTCCATGTGGTGTACAGGGACGTAAGTGTCACGTGTGTGTAGGACAGGGAAATAAGTCGCCGCATTGAGAACGCATGGAGGAGCTACTGGGCCATGAAGCAGCATATGAAGGGCAACCTTCCCATATCACTAAAGCGCAAACTCATCGATACCTGTATCCTGCCCATATTGACCTACGGTGCTCAGACATGGTCTTTGACTGAATCACAAAAATCGGACCTCAAGATTTGCCAGAGAGCTATGGAGCGCAGCGTTATAAAGATCAAAAGAACCGATCGAGTCCGAAATACCGTAATCCGATCAAAAACAGGCATAGCGGATGTAGGTACGAGGACTGCACGTGTCAAGTGGGACTGGGCAGGTCATGTGGCTCGAATGCACCCAGAACGTTGGGCGAAGATCATCACTCAGTGGGTGCCTGAAAACAGTCGAAGACGACGCGGCACGGTGACGCGGGACCCAGGAAAAGGTGGCGAGACGATCTGGATGCATTCGAGCCAGGCTGGCAAACCGTGGCCTTGGAGCGCAAGGAGTGGAAGCTAAGGGGGGGAGACCTTTGCCCAGCAGTGGGACACGATAGGTTGAGTAAAAAAAAATGTGGTGAACAATAAAGTATTTTCTATTTTATACGACCAATAATCTTACGTGGATCCAAAACATACTAATGTTGGTAAGTGGGTACTGGATATTACAAATGAGGAGGGTTTTGTGAATATGGTAACACGCGCGTCATTTAGCCTGTGTTTGCATTCGCAGGCAAACACGATTACCTGGAATTAGGTTTGCGTTATGTACTATGCTCATTTAGTTTACTCATTCTAGATATACCATGATACTTGATCATATTCATGAAGTTAAGCTACTTTTTGATGAGCTAAAGGGGTGACTGTGTGCCAATAGGTACCCAACAACGTAGAAATATATCGTTTTGCCCAATTGTTTAGTCGTTCTTGGTAAGCCAAAGTCAAGCGTCAATCAGAAAGTAAAGCAAGTAAAAATATGTGATCATTGCCTACGGAAAAGGCGTGTTTTTATGTAGGTAAGTATGAATGTATTTATACCTTTTTTTATGATGAATGGGTCGGCTCTTGACCTTGAAACTAACATAGGCAAGAATGAGGTTTACGATGGAACGAGCCTAACCAGAAGGTGCCTATTAACTCTCTTCTTGAAAACAACAGGGTCATAGCTCAGCGGAAATACAGACGCGGTAAGCTGATTCCAAATTTTTGCAGTGCGCATAATAAACCAGTAAAAAATATTTTAAAACCTTATATCAGACGCTTTTTGGAAATTTTAAATACAGAACCCTCCTACTCTTATCTAAGTGATCATGCCTCAAAAATATAAAATCAGCACCCCACGCCTGTGCTATGTTTGTTCGCGGCATCGATTGCCACTCGATCGGTTTCTAATCCCCATTTTCAAAGCCATTACGATTTCTCGAGCGCCTCACTCCATATTCCTGAAGATATCTCGACGATTCGAAGATCCATTATTTTTTATAGTCTGTACACGGGAGGAGCCCCGGCCTACCAAAGGTGCTCAAGGGGTGACAATGAGCTTATTTATATTTTTCAGTAATATGAAACAGGATCGAGACTGTGTCTCCAAAGCGGAAAACATCTTATGTCTTTAGGTAATAAGGATCATTAGAAGATTTCTAAGGGGAGTTCAAAAAAAGTGTTATAGTCTTGTTCACGCCGGAACGTATGCAAGACACATTGAACTTGTTTCGTTTCACGTTGTGTGGCTCACAACAATTTTTAAACAAAAAAGTCAAGAAAAAAAATTAAACGATAAAACATACAAAAAAAAATGTTTTTGTCTATTTCCTGTTTAATTATTTCATAAATTATCATAAACGTGCCATAAAATGTAAATAAATAAACAATAAACATTTTCTAAAAAACTCCGCCAATTAACAGTATTAAGTAAAATGGAACGTAATCTATTAGAGAGTGCAAAAATGAAAATCGAAACAATCGATGAATCGATAAGTAAAAAAATAATCGTTGGTTTAGTAATTTTGTCTATGAATGAACCTTGTAATCGATTGAGATGAATTGATAGTAGTGAAACAAAAATCGATTTTGATAATCTCGATTAAACTTTAGGACTATTAGACTGATTTTGACATTATCTTGCATACGTTCCGGCGTGAAAAAGACTATAGTAAGAGTACCTTTGCTTACATTTTGCAGATGCATTATATGCGACTATTTACGATAATACTGGAAATCGCAGTAAAGGACGACCCCCCACTAGATGGAAAGACGATCTGGTAAAGGTTGCTGGGAGCCGTTGGGTGCAGGCTGCACAAGACCAATCACTGTGGAAATCGATGGGGGAGGCTAATTCAGCATTGGACGCTAGATTGCTGAGTAAAAAAAATGCGATAAGACGTGAGAGTTAGTTATGTCCACAATAACCTAAATTTAATGTGGCTACCTTTATGTAAATAGGTTTACCTAAATTTTATGTTTCACAACCAAATCGTATTTGTTTCTTTATATTTAAAACGAATGGCATCCATATTTCTGAATTCTTACGATATATCCACCCTAGTCAAGACTGAGCTTCCACTCAACGCATTTATCGACAACTGTCGGTGACGCTGCGTGACACTTATGTAAATATTTAAATACGATCCAGTACAAGCTATGAATATTTTAAACTCAAGTAAACCTCCGCTTCCTCAATCAAAGAAAACCGATTACTATTCCGCATGTATAAGGTTTAATTTGTATTGAAGGTAATGATTTCATTCTATGAATGATAACATTCGATACAGCTGTGATGGCAGTTTATGATAGTTGCATTCAAAGTGGAAATGTATCTAAATAGCTATTCAAAATACAATATTATAGTTAATTAAAACATAAGTACTTAATTACCATGTATGCAGGCAACTCTTTAGCCCCCTCGCAGACTGCAGACATTCCATCGGCCGATAGTTGAGATGGAATATACTTCGGCTCGTAATGAGTATGGAGAAGTATAACCCGTCTCAACTATCGGCCGATAGAAAGTCTACGGTCTACGAATGGTCTAAGTGTGAGTGTGTCTATTGGTGAGGCAAATAAAGAGAGTAAAACAAGAACGAATTTTCTAAAACAAGAACGAATCACTTGTTCAAAATTAAATTGTTATAATACTTTTAAAATTTAAGTACCATAGTGTCACAACACGCAAACCCGGAACAAAAATAAGTATCTGTAGATCTTAAATTTGTCATCATTCAAATGTTTGTCTGCTAAAATCGAACCTGCAAGATCTTACACCACCTTCTATATATCTTCTAAAAAAAGTAAAAAAAGTTTTTTTTTCATGTACGTAAGTGATAATAATTCTAGTGTGTGGAAAAACTACGAGCAGTGCACTCGCCACACCTGATTGTTTAATTCACCGCTATTTTATGTCTGCCAAAAAAAATTTAAGGACAGTAGCAGCAGATGCAGAAAATGATAATGGCATGGTCAGAACTTTTTTTTATTTAACTATCACAACGTTATCGAGGATTGTAGTCAACCAAAACCAAACAAAATTTTATGAAAACTATACAAATAAGTAATATAGACAACAATCGCGTACAGACTCTCATCCGAACTATGTTCTCGTATCATCCACAGTCAATAAAACCGCAGTATCGTAAATCCATGTCTGACTCGTCTCGTCTCCTTTTGAGGTTATAATTTTTTTTATCAATTTTTTTTTAGTTTTTACTACATAAATATGCTCAGTAACAGTCACCGAGACCATGTTTAAAATTATTTGGTAATTAAAAAATAGGGTGTATAAGCACAGAATACAAATAGATATAGGTATTGTTCATACATTATATTGTCGATACAAAATAGTATGTAACTCTCTATTTATTTGCATAGCGACTTGTTAAGTGCCATCAAATCGGATTCGATATTAAGAGAGGATTTATGCTGATTGGATTTTTTTCAAGTGGCAAGAGGGATTCGTGAATAATTGAGTGTGACTTTTGCTGCTGGAAAATATTCAAATTGCTGATCAAAACAAAATTCGTCTTTTGAATTTTTATTTGATTTTGTTTGCGTTTTATTTTAGTGATTCATGATCTGGAAAGTTTTATTTTGTTCAAATAATAAATAATAATAATAATAATAATAATAATAATAATGCTGGACATTTTCACACAGCATCATCTAGCCCCAAACTAAGCATAGCTTGTACTATGGGAACCAGATAACTGATATACTACTTATATACTTTTTGTTTGTAAATACATACATATTATACATAGAAACACCCAGACCAGAGATAAATATTTGCAGATCATACAAACATTTATCCCGCGGCGGGGATCGAACCCGCAACCTTCTGCGTCTCAAGCAGGCTTTCACCGACTGCGCCACAGAGGTCGTCACAAATTAAAAACAAATTCCTTTATATCATGACATCATCAACACAGTCATCTTGTAGAGCAAAGCTTAAGCATTATTGCTATTAAATTTCTGTAGGAGTCTGTTCACTTTTCTTAAAATTGCTTTTCAATTTGATAAGTAAAATAGTCATATCCAAAAATGTACCGTGAAAAAATGAATGTGTTTCCCATTTAATACTAGCTGTGTGACCCGCGGTTCCTCGGGATTTTACCGGGATAAAAAGTAGCCTATGTCTTTCCCTGGGATACAACCTTTATCCATGTAAATTTTTAGCCTAATCTGTTCAGTGGTTGGGGCATGAAAAGGTATCAAACAGACAGAAAGAGTTACTGTCACATTTACAATATCAATACTAATTTTATAAAGAGGAAAGATTTGTTTGTTTGTTTGTTTGAAATGAATAGGCTCCAAAACTACGGGACCGATTTGAAAAATTCTTTCACCAATAGAATCCTACATCATCCCCGATGAACATAGGCTATATTTTATCCCGGGAAAGTGAAGTTTTTCCGAGGGATCGCGGGTAACACCGCTGCGGACAGCTAGTTTATTAATATATTAATATTTATTAAAACAGAAAAAAAACAAAATATTTGAATGACATAAATTAAGTTTGTGATCATTTTGGTGTCTTGATGAAATGAAACTTATAATGATACAAAAATATTTAAAGCTGCTTCTAATAACTAAATGAAACAGTACAAAACTCTCAAAATACAGTATCAAAAATCCTCTTGCTTATCAAAGCGCTATAACAAAAGCATGTTCGAGAGGCGTCACAAAAGAATGAGAACCGGAAAGATAGGTGAGTGGCACTCCGCACAAGCCCACTCGTAGATTGTGTGAATGGACTGGAGACAGGATCTCCGTGATCAATTGATACCCTCGGATAATGCTGGCTGGGAATTTTTCGATTCAGCCTCTTTAGGCCAATTCATATCAATGAAAATGCTTTGGATAAATAAAAATGTAAGATCATTACAGTATTTTTTAGGAGGTTTTTAATACAGAAAGAATTCATTGGAATAGTATTTTATCGTGTTTTGGGTTTTGGTAGGAATATAGGTATATCTATGTTGAAAATAATAAACCCCAAAATGAAAAATATGTGATAGTAAGTATAAAACATTACGCCGTTCCAAATTCCATAATTGTTGGCTTACCGCTGAAGGACAAAAGCATTCCCTTCTTCCATTCATCGACCTCTGTAGCGCAGTGGGCGAAGGCCCGCCTGCGACGCAAAAGGTTGCGGGTTCGATCCCCGCGGCGGGACCAATGTTTGTATGATCTACAAATATTTGTCTCGGGTCTGGGTGTTTCTATGTATAATACGTATGTATTTACAAAAAAAAAGTATATAAGTAGTATATCAGTAATCTTAGTACCCATAACACAAGCTCTGCTTACTTTGGGGCTAGATGATGCTGTGTGAAAAGTCCAGCATTATTTAGTCATCGCGATGAAACGTTGCAACTGGACTAGTTCTAATTCCAGATTCTTAGGTGAGTCCAGCTCACTCCACCATCCTTGGTCTCCCATCTTATTTTGTTTATAATAAGATCTATTTTACTCTTCATACCAAAAACCAGGTCTGAGTTAACGTATCAGCCATCACAGGGTGTCCCATTTTCCTCCAGCCGGAACCGCACAGTCATTGCATCGCAATAACCAATTGTGAGCGTATTACGTGTCCTATCACAAAGCCCCGAGCTCTTTTTACATCACCCTGTAGATACTAGAACTGATAAAGCTTTGACTTAAAAGTCCAAAGTGCTTCAAAGTAATGATTTACTTGATTGGTTTAGAGTTGTATGCTACACAGGCAATATATTTATTTAAAAGTCATTACAGTATTTTACAATTTTATATTCATTAAAACGAGACTAATACAAAAGCTCTCCAGCAGTTATGTTATTCCAGGAAAAAAATCTACTAATATCAACAAATTCATCCAAATCGTAGTAGTAGTTATTTATAGCGTGAAGGAGCAATAAACATTTCATCATCATCATCTCAGCCATCTAGCGTCCACTGCCGAACATACAGCGATCGGTCTTGTGCAACAAACATTTGCGTAACATTATTCCAATATTTTTTTTTAATTCTATCAATAATCTATTCGCATATACAGGGTGTAAAAAGACGTCTACCGAAGCCAAAAGTGGTAGGTACAGCATCCCAACACAAAACCAAATCCAAAAGGATTTTCCGAAACAATCATTATATCCGGAGAAAACAGCGTTTGAAGATTAATATTTGCGTATGTTCTGGGCGCGTTGTTTTACGTAGATTGCTGGATTTTGATTTTTTTTTTTTTTTTCTCTTATAAATGATATTATTAGGTAGGTATGGTCTTATTATGTTGTACTAGTAGTTAATAACCGAAAATAACATAAATTGACCGAAGCTAAGTCAATTTTTTTTGCGTTTTTTTTTCGCAAAATATGTTTAGAATCATAGTCTGATTGCAACCCCTCAGTTATCGGTAGTTGTCTTTTTACACCCTGTATATTATCTCGCGATAAATTGCATCAGGGTCTTATTCTAAACATGTATAAAGCTGACAAAACAAAAAATCTTAAATTGAAAACGTTTCTAGTAAAACTATATCCATGTTTAGATTTTTTATTACTTTGACTGTGATGCGACAAAGTCGGTTTTGTGCAAACATATCGGTGACAATGGGAAGCGCGCTTTTGTATTTTTTAGTTTGATTGATGATTTTAATTTCCTATTCGGATCGTTGGTTCTGTGGATAAAATGACGAAGGTAAAAGATACAGTCGTTGGGTTTCTTAGATATGAATGTATATTTATTTATGTATGGATACGTTCTTACAAACTTACTTGCTGGGCAAATGTATCTCCCTTTTTTCAACTCCTTGCGCTCCTAGACCACGGTTCACCAAATTACCGTTGGCACCGTTGGTCGTTATATGGCCATTTTTTGCGGTCTCGTGCGAGTCTCATCCCGTGATTTCCAACTATCAAAATATCCACCAACAAGCTGGTGGTCGTCCTTTTCGCTGAAAATGCGTAGCTACCATGTGATTGCTTCATTCAACTCCCATCATCTATTGTTACATATCCAATCCACATAAAAATATCCAATGAAAAAATGCTTCCGCTAAACGCTCATATACCAAAAGGATACGCGGATGTGACAGAGCCGATTTAAATATGGCGTCGGCGTCATCCCACCAGTGACGCTGCGGTCGTCCATTTATCACTCTGTAAGCCTCCGCCGATATTATGATCAATGCCATTCGCCCGCCCAGAGGCAGCTATTACGTTTACGTAAGGCAATAGGCATTTGTTGGCTTTGGCCTTGATTGCTATCAAAGGACAGGTGTCATTGTTTCTATACTTGATGACCAATACAGCTGATCGCACATAATGGCCGTACGCGCCGCAGTCATTTTTAGTCGCAGTCTATAGAATAAATACTATTATACGATGACGTCAGAAAATGCGGCTAGCTTCTGATGTCGCAGCATTTCCCCTATTGAATTGACAAGCGACTACTGACGTGGATGGATCGTACGACCACATTAAACTTACGTAGTTGAGTTGTTGTGTTTTGAGGTAGGTATGTAGCTTAACTATTCTTAACCATTCACAAATGTTCGAAGTTTTAGAAGTAAGTAAGTATAATTATAAGTAGGCTACTCGTACTTAGAGCACACACACAAGTTGATAGCACAAGACAGTTAAATTTCCTACACGTGAGAAAACCAGTTAGGTCTATTCTAATTGGCGGTGACAGGCTTACAATCAAAGAACCAAGTTTAGGATTTATGGGTGCTCATGCTTTGAAACATCCAACAAAAAAGTTTATATGAAATATTTTTTCAGCAGAAAATTATTTTCCTATCAATAAGGCAACGACTAAAGAACGGCTCATTTGATACGTAATAGGTCTGAAGGCGGATCGCCCGCCTTGCACACTTTGTATTCTTAGTCACCACCTGGGGGTAGTGGCTTTTAAAAAATACCTTTACGTCTCACTTTGGGGAGTATATCGATATATTTTGCAACTTATACGAGTACCTACTAAAGTTTCTACTTGCAAGTTTCAAAAGTCAAAGAGGCAAAGCAACTAGGTATGAGAAAAAGAGCTTGGTTCTTATTTTGAATTCGCTTTTGACGTCTCTGCTGGAGTGGGGTGAGTGCTCGGTTGTACTCGTAACGCGTGAGCCCAGAGAACCGAGTACGATTTTGTAATCCGATCGCGTTACCGTAGACGCATATGTGTATTAGTTTTCATCAGTTACGAGTATCCCTAGATAGCCCCTTTCTCGTACAAAACGTAGTTTACGTTAACGCGACAAAATAAGTAACTTGTGCTCGGTACTCTGTCAGCGTTGCCGTTGCAGACGCCCATGATAGTCGACACTTGACACCTTTTGGCCAAAACTATCAGTCGTCGAACACTTACCTACAGAACTCAGAAATGCTCGAACCAGATTTCTGACTTCAAGGGTCAATTTTTAGGTTTGGCATATTTGGTCCTCCAAAAACAACCTGGACAGCTGTGTTGGAATTGGAACGAGATATGAAGGCATGCAACGTTTCCCATGATGAAGTCATGGATAGAGCGAAGTGGAAGACTGTTAGGAAGGCTGACCCACCTGTGGGATAAATAGTCGGGAAGAGAGAGAGAGGAATATTTGGTCCTTGGTTAGGACCGTGTTTTAACGTTTGAAAAACTGAAACGAACGAAAAAAGGAACGCGAATACTCCCAGTGCTAACTTCGTAGATGTTCGTTTAGAAGGGTTCACAATCCTCAATGATTCAACAGTTTCCATTCAAAACTTTATTCGAAGATTACTCCGTTGTATAAATGTAATAAGCTTTGCAGTGACGAGATTAGACCCCGAATTTCACTCAGACATTAATGACATTTTCAGGGAGGGGGATTGTTTACGTTGAGACAATGATATTGAAAGTCATTTTGTTGAAAAACTCAGCTGTGATTTTGATCGTTAGCGTCATTGAACTATTGTAATAACTCTTTCTAGTTTCAGTACGATCTGCCGGGTACTAAACCAAAACTTCTATTTCTTATTATTTAAAGCTCATAAATTATGTCATAAAGCTTTCTGGTACCAATGCGCTTGGACTGGAGATCTGAGTGGTTTAGTATCCTTAAACACTCATGTAGACTATTTTCATAGTGATAAACTCTTGCTAAGATTGTTTACATGTGTCTTTTGGTAGAAATATACAAAGAAAAGAAATACCAACACCTCACCGAAAAATCGATGACTAACAAAACTCCTCGAACAAAAAACAGGCAGTGTGAACAAAACCGAAGTTAGACGTAATTACAATTTTTTTGCAAAATTAAAAGTCATAAAAGATGGCACGATACATCGAAACTCATTCGCTGTGTATCGGCTGCGTGGAATTTACATGGAATAACGTGCTTGTAATAAAGAATGATGAATTGGGCCCGCATTGGTAATTATGGGCAAACCGTATTCATATAGGAAGATGGAATCATTTGAAAACGCGACCGGTAAAAGCATGTTCTTGGCCAACTATGGGGCCATATTCCCGTTCGTTTGATGAATATTAGAATGTTTCTTACTACGAGCATTGTATTTAGTTGCTAGGATTAATGTTAAAACACGGTCCTAACGGACCAAATATTCCAAACCGAAAATTGGCGCTTGAAGTCAGAAATCGTTGTAGGAACCATCTGAATATTCATCAAACGAACGAAAAAAAGAACGCAAATAACCCCCCTGGTGATAGTGTGATCTGCCAGACGGGGATCATCAACACTCTCTCTATTCTGGCATCTCACGTCCAACCTCCTGCTTCTTGAGTGCTATCTAAATTGAAAATGTGGGTAAAATCCAATCGTTTGTTTGGACTTGCCTTTGAATTATATCACTAAACATCTCCAAAGCGCATGCACGATAGGAGGCTTTTTGAGGCGCATTTCATTCCTTTTACTAAGTACTCTGATTTGAAAGAACTTGTCGTCAGAAGCTAGCCGCATTTTTTGACGCCATCTGTATTTTTTCTACAGAAAATGACTGCGGTGCGTACGGCGCGGAGATCGTGTGCGATCAGCTTTAGTTGTCAATCTGTTTTCTGTGTAAATTCAGCCAGAATTGAGCGGACGCGCCGATATTAAAATGAGAAATTCAATAATTTTATTATATGACTGTAGTTTTCGGGTAAAAACGATCTTTGGAATATTAAATGTCGTTTGATTATCATAACCAGATTCAGAATTATCTACACTGACGATTGACTTACCATTTTGATAATTTCAGACACTATAAAATTAAATACTTACTTGAACAATTTTGTTACTGAAAAATAAGCTGTGTATGTATCTACATTAATGATCCCATAGAAGCAATTATAAAACACTGCAGCAAAATATTACTATGGGACAAAATTAGAAGATAGTGTCTGATTTAATTGAATTACTAAAACATGGAGTTATAATTATAAAAGTTCTGAAAACACATTGTTTTAGATTATTTAACAATTTAAAGTACCAATGGCTTATGTCTAAGTTTTCATCAACTACAAAAACATGATTAGAACATAAATCACTCCAAGTTATCATAAAAGTAGTATTTATATACCATGGCTAAAGTCTATGACACACCAAATGCTGGTGGTCTGATATTGCCTAGGAGCGAAAGACTAAAACTGGGTGAAAATATATTTTTAATCAATTTTTCTATGTAATAATGATCCAAAGAAATACTTTAAAACGGACAAAATTAAATAAGTATCTACATGAGATGCTTTTAACCTTCCATAGATAATACACCTTGCTTCGACCTCTGTAGCGCAGTGGGCGAAGGTCCGCTTGTGACGCAGTAGGTTGCGGGTTCGATCCCCGCCGGGGTCAAATGTTTGTATGATCTACAGATATTTGTCTCGGGTCTGGGTGTTTCTATGAATAATATGTATGTATTTACAAACAAAAAGTATATAAGTAGTATATCAGTTATCTGGTTCCCATAGTACAAGCTTTGCTTAGTTTGGGGCTAGATGATGCTGTGTGAAATTGTCCAGCATTATTTATTTATATTACCAAAAACATCAATTACACTTGATCCATATCAAGACAAACTTCTCAAGGTAAACGATAATTTTCTATAGTAATAAACCTTCGTATCTATGTGGTTTCTCCTTTGCAACTTACTAACGGCCGGTGTGTCGATGCCCTAATAGTTTTTTGTGTGGTAATGGGATTTCTGTGCTGATTTACCGAGGTCGTGTGACGCATGGATGTTTGTCACGATACAATTTCGCACACACGAACAAATTGAGAAAATAACATGAGTAGTTTTCCCAGATTTTCTTCTCGTTTTCATAGAGTTCTGATTAACCCGTTTGGGTGTATCTATTGGTTTAATGTTCAAGATTTATAATATATTTTTTTTTGTTGACAGATTTGAACATGAGTGTAAATCAAAATATTTTTACATTGATGAACAATGTCAACGATTAATTATACATTAATATTATATTATTAATTTAAATGAATCGGAATGAATAGAAAGGAATGTATTCTTTTTTAAGGTTTATGTTTAAGAAAATCATATGCGGAATCGGCATCAAGAAAAAATATGTCTACGTATGAAGATATGTTAAAAACCACAGGAAAATGATCCATCTATCGTTCCAATCAGAAAAAGCACGTCCAAAATGAGGCAGCCAATTCCAATTTCGTCGGAAAACTCGTTAGAAAGGGTTAACCCGATGCATGTTTTAAAATAACCTGTTTTCGTGCTAATTCTTAATTTGCTGGTTGGGTGGCGGCCCGATAATTCGATAGGTGTCCCAGCCTCCGGCAAGTCTGGACAGTGTGTTGCTAGACAAGTATCTAGTTTATTTACTTTTAAGTTTATGTTTTTATAAGGTTCAGTCGAGGTTCTGATTAAGTACGTGTAGGAAAAGAAGAAAGAAATAACTTATCAAGAATTTCGAAATCAGACGTCAGGGTTCCGTGGCCGAGCGGTTGAAGGCACTCCGGCTTTAGGAGGATCGTCTGATCGTCGTGAGTTCGAATCCCGTCTTAATCGAGCATTTTGATAAGACTTTTCATTTCTTAAGATATACCAAGTGTGGATTAATAACACTATAATTTTTTTAAGAAAGAAATAAATTATCATAATTTCGCGATTATTCAATACATTTTGTTATTTTTCGAATGACAGAAAATTAAGAGCATTTTATGAAAATACTTTTTTGAAATAAATAAACAAATATACGATTTGAAAAAATTGTACGTATTCATAAATTTTCTGTTGAATTATAAATAAATAAATAAATAATGCTGGACTTTTCACACAGCATCATCTAGCCCCAAAGTAAGCAGAGCTTGTGTTATGGGTACTATAATGACTGATATACTACTTATATACTTTTTTGTTTGTAAATACATACATATTATACATAGAAACACCCAGACCCGAGACAAATATTTGTAGATCATACAAACATTGGTCCCGCCGCGGGGATCGAACCCGCAACCTCTTGCGTCGCAGGCGGGCCTTCGCCCACTGCGCTACAGAGGTCGTCAAATTTAATGAAAGTGTATTAAAAATACTTGCTTGGCTAAGCGATTAGTTGTGCTAAAACAGTATTTTTGACGATACAAAAGCGCACTCATTATATTATATCTTGATTTTGATTTTCACCCCCTTTTGTAATATAGAACAGCTGATAAAACTAATGAAGTATCTACCTATTGAAATAAATAAGAATTTGATTCCATTACGAAGAGAGGGTTTAATGAAAACGAAGCGAAACTAATATCGCACCTTCCTGAAGATAGCGATCTTTAATACCATGAGTGGATTGTTCTTGTGGTAAATGAGTACGGAAGCCGCGCCTGTTGAAGGGTTAAAGTCGATTGAGCCTAGACAAGAGTTCGTATGTGTGGCCATACAATTTTAACTAAAGTATTTTAAAAAAGGATTTAAAAGTATTTTTGATTTTATTATATTATTATTATTTATTTCACACATAAATAATTTACAACGGACCCCGCACTAGGCCAAGCCTGTATCGCGGTAGACCGAGTAAAAAGATTTTTATAAAAACACACGGTATTAACAAATATAATAAAAATTATTTAGACTATTGCTATAAATAAATATCTTAGATACAACTATGTATAATGAAGAAACACATAAATATTATAATAATTACTAATAATTACCTACTTATTAACTAAATCTACACTAGAGGGACTTTGCTTTGGCGCTGCCTCCCTAAAGCGACGGTACACGATGCCCGTTGGCCATAAATCTGGATCCAGGAACACATCCTTATTTTAACTTGAAAACTGTAATAATTATATTATCCTCCTCCTCCTCGCTAAGCGATTATGCCGCCCTGGTTAGTTTAGTTATAAGCATTTATAGGTACCTAAGTGTTAGCATTTAGAAGGCTACTTTATAAGGCTTTAAAAGTCATCTGTCCAAACTTAATTTGGACACTGATCTTTATGCATAAAACCTGCTATCTCTTATTGTTTTCTCTTTTGATGTTCATTTGTGTAAGTGTTTCTTTTTTAAGTGTTGTGCACAACCTTTAGGTTTACAAATTCAACTTTACTTTCTTGAAAACTTGTTCTTTTGTCCACTGAGTGTGTGAATGTATTGATTTGAAGATTTTAAGATTTTAATAGAAGATCTCATAATTTTAAGAATTGTTTGTTACACAAACACAATTTTTATATTTAAAATTTTGCGATGTCCTTGCAGGACTCATGTGTTAGCTATTAAGTACACCTATGCCTAAGACCTTGTACACACACATGTAAGCAATAAATACTTTGACTTTGACTTTGTTAACTGTTTTTGTGCCTAATAAAGAAATAAGAAAAATTTATTGTTCAACTGTGTTTTACAAAGATGTAAAGATATTTATAAATAGGTATCAACAGTTTGCCCATCGTGGGCGTACATAGAATACCTTCATAGAAAGTTCTGCCTAAACTTACAATTAAGTTAAACTTTATATATAAATATTATTTTTATTTTTAAACCGGGTATTTATCACGTACCTATTGTTATTATTTCTTTTTTCCGACGTTTCGGACGCATTGCAGCGCCCGTGGTCACGGATGAACTGAGGCACGGCGAGTTAGCTTCTATTATTGAGAGTAGATTGCGTCTACCCTCAATTCGTCTTCAGAATCCGATAAGGCCAGATTCACACCGCGACACACGACACTGATCGTATCAACTTGCGGCAAACACGAACCACGACTCACACACTTATTAATAACAGGATTCCACGAGGCCGAGAGTCGAAAACCATCTTCACGGTTGAAATTCGGGTGTTTTCTGATCTCAATCGCTTCTCGGACCATCCGTTTATAATAATGGCGTTCCCTGGAGAGAACCTTAGGATCATGGAGCTCAATCCAATGGTTCGTTCCTGATTCCAATAGGTGTTCTGCTATCGCCGACTTGTTGATCTGCCTATTTTTGACTGCTGAAATGTGCTCTCTGACTCGTTCGGCTATTGCACGTTTTGTTTGCCCGATGTAAGAACGGCCACAGCTGCAGTCAATCTTGTAGACGCCTGGCATTTGCAGTGGTACAGTATCTTTCGGTGTTCTCAATTGCTGCGCCACTTTTGTGAGAGGTGTGAAAACTGACTTTATTGAAAACTATACTTTATATATAAAAATAAATAATAACACTTTTAGACAGTCGGTCGAAAAAAAACCGATTTCAATGTTGTACTGGAGCTCAATGTTGTTCAGTGTTGTATGTATTGAGATAATGATGATTTATGAATCTATGTGGTGTTTTATTACCCGTGGTAGAGTATATAAACATAAATTCTTAATTCTTTTATTAATTTATTTTTAGCCGTTAGTGTCCCACTGCTGGGCAAAGGCCTCCCCCCACTCCCTCTAGACATTTCGGCCCCAACAATATTAATTATATATTTAATCTTAATTCTTAATGTACAAAAATAAAACGACAAAACAAAGTACGGACATGCACAAAGACTAAACCTACAAAGAGTTTTCTTCAGCCTTCACCTTCACCTTTGAGGCTAGATTTTACTTAAAATCCATAGTCCAAAACACCAAAACCACACAATATAAACTGGCTTAAATAAACATCGATACGTAACTCAAAATGAGCATCCACACGAGATCTTACCAAACTAAATGGAAAACAATACCCATTAAACCTAGGACGAAGCAGGGCCGAACAATAAGTCAATAACACATCCCCCGGGCTTCGGACCGGAACAACCCCGCCCGAAACTTGCTATTTGTTACCATTACATAATATTGTATAGATGCGGTATTCGGAATATTACATTATAGGTAGTTTAAAAAGTTATGTTTCAGAATACTTCAACAGCTTTGCTCCGTGGTTTAGTCAGCGACATAAGTTCATGAATAATTGCAGATTATAAAGCTTTAATTTCATCATTAATTGTATGCAAAATTGTCTATTATTTTCACAAATAGTAATGGTGCAAGGCAAAGCATTCAATATAAAGTTACATAATACAGAATACATAGGCTGTAGTATCAAGCTACGAACTTTGAAGATATAGAAGATTCCAAAACATCAAATGTTCACGAACTTCTTTCACTGACCGTACTTCTATTAAATAGCCTTTATTTCTAGGCTATGATCTTCATCTCTTCCAGGTATCATCCAAATCACCATACATAGGCTAGGTCCTCGGGGATCCTGCGGGGACCTCTAGTAATAGTTTATAACTGGTAATTTCTTTTTCTGGTAAATTTTATTTTATTTGTACACAATGAGGAATACTGCCATTAAATAGGGTGATTGAGGTGTGATTGAAACTAATAAAACCAAAACTACTCACAAATAATAATAGAAGGATAGATCTGAGATAAAGATGGAGATATTAGTCAAGTCTTATTGAAAACTAGAAGGCTTTGCTCAAAATTGTAAATAAGTATCCGAATATGCCCACAGGATTAGCAAGTTGAAGTGGCAGTGTGCGGTGAGAACTGACGGCCGTTGGGGCAGAAAAGCTCTCGAGTGGAGACCACGCACAGAAAATCGCAGTAGAGGACGGCCCCCCATTATATGAAAAGACGAAACACGGTTGCTGGGAGCTGTTGGGTGCAGGCTGCACGAGATCAATCGCTGTGGAAATCGATGTTCAGCAGTGGACGTCTTTAGGCTGAAATGATGATGATAATCCGAATAAGCTATTCAAGGTCTTTATAAATGATGTTGGGTACATAATATAGAGATTCTTAGTTTCATCCAAATTGAGTCACTGGTAAAGCGTGATTGATAATCAAAAAGAATAAAACATGAGTTTCGTATCTATACTCCAGTTGTTATTCTATGCTAATGTCAAATCTTAGTTAATAATTCCAGAAACATCTTTAAACAGGATGTGGTGGGATCTTCCGAAAGGGTTGGCGGTTAATATTTTGGATTAGATTATTGTAGTTTGTGCGTACAGTAAACAAAAATATTAAGTATTCCTTCAAGAAAATTAAACTGATCAAATGGCACCAAGAATAGCACACATTTATGTGATAAATGTTTGTATGATCTGCAAATATTTATCTCGGGTCTGGGTGTTTCTATGTATAATATGTATGTATTTACGAACAAAAAGTATATATATAGTATATCAGTTATCTGGTTTGGGGCTAGATGATGCTGTGTGCAATGTCCAGCTTATTATATTATTATTATTATTTATACTATTACTAGGTGTCCGTCGCTGTTACCCGCGGTTCTTCGGGAAAACTTCATTTTCTCAAACTCACTTTCCCGGGATAAAATATAGCATAACGTTCATCAGAGATAATGTTGGATTCTAATGGTGAAATAATTTTTCAAATCATAGATCGTTACGACGATCCTTAGATAGCTTGACTGATTCTATTGTCATCATCTTTCACACAACCCATCCATCTCTTTTTCGTATGGACTGATTCTATTGTATTTTGTAATTTTATGTACATATTATTTATGTACAGCTTAGTTTCTCTAAATAAAACTTTTACAATATAGTAAGATCATAATTATGTGCTAGCGGCAGGCCTTTATCATGGCTTGGTACAGTCTTTTTATAAGGTATTTTCCGAAGCACGGAAGCGCTTTCAAAAAATCTGACAATCTCTGTAGATTGTAGCAAATTCTGAATTCAACGTTGAGCTATTTCGAACTGTATAACAATGAAATACCTATGAAATGTTTTAAATAATAATGAGTGCTAAGCTCCACATAACCACAGCGCGCAGGCACGCAACTTTCAAATGGAAAAGTTAAATTGCTAACGAAACACACAGAGCGTAGGTTTTGAGCGAATGGAAACACAATGGCCTGTTTAAGTTTAAATTAATGCTTAAAGAGCTAAGTTGTATCACACAATAAATGATAGGTACTTACATACAGGGTGTAAAAAGACAACTACCGAAACATGACTCTAAACATATTTAGCGAAAAAAAAAAACGCATTTTTTTTTTGCCTTATCTTAGTTATTTTATATTATTTTCGGTTATTTACTACTAATGCAACATAATAAAATCACAACTACCTAATAATTTCATTTATAAAAGACAAAACAGTTAAAACTTAAAATCCAGCAATCTACGTAAAACAACACGCCCAGTACATACGCAAACAGTACTCTTCAAACGCTGTTTTCTCCGGATTATAATGATTTTTTCGAAAAATCCTTTTGGATTTGGTTGTGTGTTGGGATGTACCTACCCCTTTCGGCTTCG
Organism: Epirrhoe alternata; assembly: GCA_963565295.1. NCBI lineage: Eukaryota > Metazoa > Arthropoda > Insecta > Lepidoptera > Geometridae > Epirrhoe > Epirrhoe alternata. The sequence continues at coordinate 1,663,779 of OY751384.1, forward strand.
GTAGACGTCTTTTTACACCCTGTATATTACAAAATACATTATTTTTGTGAAAAAAAAACCCAAAAGGTCAAGATCAAACAAGTTTAGGATTTTATATAATTTTTTTTCCTAATAATTTCAATATTGTAAATGTAAAATGCTTTCTCGGTATGTGTGTTTACTTCTTAGAATATAGAATAGAATATTGCTTTATTACACACCATGTGAAATAAAACAACAAATAAAACAGATCTAGCATATGTGTAGCATTGGGCGACCTTATCGCTAAAAGCGATCTCTTCCAGGTAACCTTTAGTATTTTTTCACGGTTGAAATGTAATAAAGAAGGTAGATACTCCAGGAAATGTTTGACTGCGCGTATTTACAGTCGTTTCCAATTTCAATTCTTCAAAGGAATGCATATGTTATGGGCAATTTTAAATTACAACCAAAGCTGCATTGGCTACCTTGGCAGAGTAAAATGATGGGCAAGACTAAATTAACTTTATACGTAAGTGGCTACGTAGAAAAGACGAGCACTCGTTCAATTCCATTAAAACGATGAACAGCGCACAGTGAGTGTAAGGTAAACCATCAACACAAAGGCTGGCATACAAAAGGTATCGAGTGCGCAAAGTTGTGGCCCAATCACAACTTGTGCGGTGCGCTACCAACTTTATGTTTGATCGCCTTAAAATTACATGAAACGGCTGAGATGCACGGAATAGTGTGAGCACCTAAGAGTACTTATGATAAAGGCATTTATAATTTGAATTAGATTTAATGAAATGCCTGAAAATAATCCACAAATACCATAACCACAAAAGAAAAATTTTTCGCTGTTTCATGACCGTCATACAAGAAATCAACGATCAGCAAGTGGTGACGATGTTTGTAGAACGACTGTGTTGACCAGGATGAGCTAAGAAATAAAAACTTTTGCAAAATGTGGGCACTGTGCATTTGAACATAAAAGAATCTTCATTTACTCGATTTGATCTATGATCCTGTGAAAAAGTAGAAGGTTTGAAGCAAATTGACATCTAGAGAGTTTCTTTTTAGATTCTTTTTTTCGTTCCTTATAAATGTAGCACAGATTTATCAACACACGTAACTGCGCATGTATCAGATATCATTACTGAGGAAACTCGTAAGACGATGCAGGCAATAACTCGATTACACTGCGAGGGCGATGGAGGATTATAAGAACTTCGTTAGTCTCGCGAAGGTGTCTGGCATGGGGCTGTTATCTATTGGTATCCGGCTTTTGGTTCAATCATTCTCCAGCTATTTATGTTCGGCATTCGTTTTTTTAATGCTGGACATTTCACACAGCGTCGAGTCCCAAAGCAAAGCTTATACTATGGGAACCAGCGACCCAAGCGGGCTTTCACCCACTGCGCCACAGAGGTCGTCGGTATGCCTTTCCTTTTTCAACGATGGTACAAAAGTTTAACGTAATAAAATAGTTCTAGTTATATCAATACTAATATTTTAAAGAGGAAAGATTTGTTTGTTTGTTTGTTTGAAATGAATAGGCTCCGAAACTACTGGACCGATTTTAAAAATGCTTTCACCAATATAATCCTACATTATCCCCGATGAACATAGGCTATATGTTATCCCGGGGAAGTGAAGGTTTCCCGAGGAAATGCGCGTTTGTTTTTTTATAGAGTTCTGTCAAAAGCTTGAGACAGGATTTAAAACCACAATAACACTTTAATACAAGCTTTAGAATTTGAAAAGCCGGATAGACTTCTCCGACCTTAAAATACTCAAAAATCTTTGTCCCAGCTTTGAGTCAGATTATCGCTTTTGCCTTTAAGGGCCATTTTGTCACCAGATTTGGTTATCTGGTGTCGGAGTGCTTGGGTGTGAATGTTAGTTAGAGATGTTTAGCGACGTATCATAAACGGTGTTCCTTATTATAATGTGTGAATATTATGATCGGTAATTATTTTCTTTTAGTCGAGAGATAAGTATTTAAAGCTCTATCTTCACATGCTCTGTTGTCTTAAAATCGAAGAGATTGTCTGTTTTTTAGGGATAAATAAAGATTCGTCGTTTTTTACGTCGATTATTTACGTTTTATAAATTAAAAAGAAAACCGACTTCAATGTTGTTGGACTAGATAAAAAAATTCATTCGATACACCCGAATATAGAACCTCCTTTTTTTAAAGTAGGCTAAAACAATATTTTTGACTGTACCCGGTATGTAAAACATACCGAGAACTTCGCGGTGGCACGCCCGTAATTGTCCAGAAATTGCACCAATCACTCCTAAGACACCAATTTTATGTTGACAGTTGAAAGCCTCTGCACGTGATATTCATCATTATAATCCTTGGTTACCCTTTAATCGAAAATGCTGTAATAGCTCATGTGTAAGTACGACAGACACCGGTTTAGATTTTCAATAAGTATTTTTGGTACAAAAAGTAGTTCTGGTGAAGGAGTTTTTATGGCTTAGCCAGGACGTAACTTTCGAAGCAAGTAACGCTGTTAATACTGGCGGTCACCCATCCAAATTGTAACCATTTTGGTAGTGCGTTTTTGGATCTTTAGTGCCACAAACTTAGGGTTGAAAATCGCTCCACAATCCTAACTAAAAGACTGCAAAACGAACATTGATTACCCCTACCACGAATTAGGTATTCATTGAATAACAAACGTGTTGTTATAATGTTTGGTCAAACAATACAACGCCCTCTGGTGATTTCAATCAACAAATCATACTGATATCTGTCGAGGGCCTACCGTGATGTCTTTTAATTGAAAGTAATGGAGACGGCTTACTAAATTATCTACGAGTGTACATAAGTACCTATCCGTGATGCCGCCAGTTTCTTGGGCACGCTTCCGGCTGGCCTGCAGCCTTATTGCCTAACTTGAAATCCATTCCCAGTTGTCATCTCAATAGAGCTCAACCAATCACGCAATAGGAAAATGACGATTGAAGTCCAGGCTTGGATGATCGAATGCCGCCGCTCCACTAGTAAGTCCAGGCTAGGCTTCAAATGTCAAAATGAAGTCGATGTCCATTGCCAGTTAAGTTACACAATAGGGTTGCCGGATGAGTTGACTTATCTATTTGGTTCCAACGATCCTGAAAAAGTTCAACTGAGTAAGTACTTGAGTAGGGTATTTTGCGAATATGCAGTAGTTTAGTTTTTTGAAATAAGCAGTAGTTCTATAAATCAATAAATAAATATTGCTGGATTTCACACAGTATCATCTAGCCCCGAACTAAGCAAAGCTTGTACTATGGGAACCAGGTAACTGATATACTACTTTATACTTTTTGTTTGTAAATATATACATATTATACATAGGAAACACCCAGATCCGAGATAAATATTTGCAGATCATACAAAAATATATCCCGCGGCGGGGATCGAACCCGCAACCTTTTGCGTCCCAAGCGGGCTTTCGCCCACTACGCCATAGAGGCCGTCAAGCAGTCCAGGTATCAGACTGATGCAGTCTAGTTAATTGCTCACGGACTATGATTTTTCATACAAAAACAGTCGACGCCAATCGTGCAAGAGCGATTATTTTTCGCGAGAGTTTGACGCACGCCCGTTAGCCGGACTGCAGCCGTCTGGCTCGAATCGTCTCATTTCAAAGCGCCCTAACTTAACTCAAACTTCTGCTAGATCAATGCTGCTAGATATGCATCGCAGTAGACCCTGAACAATAATTGACTGACAACTCAATCTATTCGCATATTAAAACAAATGGTAGAGGTCTGTTTGTACAACGTGTGTGCATACAAGTGTAATGAAAAATGTTATTTACTTTACGCTGATGACATGAGTTAGGCGGAAACTATCCTATGGATTTAGAGTTCTGTAGCTTTATTTCTTTTATGTTTAGATCAATATAAACTTCAGAACATCTCTGACTATGTAATCGTCTCTAATAGGAAAATTAGAGGCGTTGACGATAGACGCGCCGGTAAGGCTCCCTTTATGGCGGCCTAATAACTCTTTCATCAGCCTTTTAGTAACTTTTAACTTCCCATTTTTTTCTAAACCTACGAAACCTACTTTATTAAGGTGTCTTTCCCATGAGGTACTAAAAATGCTACATATTACCTAATAGGTAGAGAAATTACGCAAAAAACAAATAAGAAATAAATATTAAAAAGAACTACAATAAATAGTTAATGAATGTAACCTTATCCTATTAATAGCTAAGGCACAAAAAATCTAAGTTTTTGCCATGTCACAAGTAGACCCCCAATAACAAAAATCATTAGACATAATAAATAGGTTCCTAGATAAGACGACGTGTCGCCACTCCGCAGTGGCCATTGTCGGTGTATTACGTGTTGTGAAGGAAATTTATATTCCATCAGCGATGGTTATTGCTTTCAAAGTCATACAAAATACTCAAAGTTGTATAAGGTTCTGGTTTCGAAGGAGAGAGTTTGGAGGAATATGGAGGAGACCTTTGCCCAGCAGTGGGACGAAATAGGTTAATTAAAAAAAATGTTTGGTACTTATCTTGAATAAGAACTAGCGAAAGGTATTTAATAAGACTTTGAAATAATAAAAATAAAATTTATTAATTTTAATCTAGGTATGTAGGTACCTTTTGGAGCACAACTCTTAACCACCAAAACATCCACCCCATAAACGAATGTTTGTGATGATCACAGCTATTTTGGCCTTGTTATACTATACCTATCACTTATGAAGCCCTTATAACCGAATGAATTTATATGTTGTGGATTCTTTAAATTCCCCAGAACACGAGAATACTATTCTATACAAAAGACTTATCTGCAACTCTATTACTCTTGTTTGATTTGTTTTTTTTTTAATTCCTAAACTATTTTTTCAAATACAATCGAATTGAAAAATACCCTAGCTAGGTCAACAAATACGTGCCTCGGATTAGGTATGTGTGTATTTTGTCGATTGTAAAAGCATTCGAAAAAGCTGCAGTCACAAGGTATTGATAGAAATAAAAGGCAATAGCCACCACACACGTAATACCCACCTTGCCCTGGCAAACGGCCCAGAAGGGCGGGCTAATGGCGAGTAGCACGCGACTCGCACTCACTGCTACAAAATGCAATTGGCCATATAGTGCTCGACTTGGAGGTTTTTTAATAAAATAAATGTCAAATGCTTGCCGAGCAATTTTTAACGTATTCCTGCTTTTAATTTATTGCTTGGTAAAAGTTATGGCTGCCATTCAATCTAATTATAAAAATTGAAAATAATTTTTAAAACAAATATTTAGAAGCCGCTTAGTTGAATTATATTAACCTTATTACGGAAATTTTCTTGGCATGCGAAGAATGTTCCATTTAAATGCTGTTCAGTGCATCAACAGCATTATAAAGTAAATGTAAAAGAAAAAATCAGTAAGGAGTTCTATTAAAAAGTCTTAGCACTGGTGTTCTGAAAAAAAAATTGTTCGAAGAGTTTTTATTCTTATGAAAATGAAAATTCTTTATTTGAAATGTGAAGTTCATATATATAAATTAAAAAATGTTGACAAATGACAAAAAAAAATATTACAAAATAATAGTTCACAAACATTGAGCTAGTATAGGAAAGCATTATTCTTCGTCTAATAAAGCTGAAAAGTGAGATTGTTTAGATGTTTGGATATTTTATTTTTTATTATGTTTATGTTTCAATCACGCCTAAACCAGTGACCCGATTTGGATGAAACTTAGAATAGGCATAGATAGTGACCTGGAATAGCATAGGCTATTCAAAATGTTGGTACCAAGCGGGCGAAGCCGCGCGCAGTAGCTAGTTTATATTATATCTAGTCTACCTTGCAAAGCTACTTATGTTTTATTGATCGAGTCCATCAATAATGTCACTAGAAACAAATTAATAAAATCGTAATTATATTCCAATTGATCGTAATCGAGGTGGCAGTCATGTTGATTGAGTTTTTGTTTGAAATCCATAAATCAATATGGATTGGTGAGATTAGTTCCTTGTTATTGGCAATCTATGATGTATTTGACATTATGAAACGAGTTTCTCGATAATTATTGTAAATATCACAAAAACTTGGGATAAACTATATTATATAGAGTATACAAATGATAATTTAATTATGAAATATTTTTATTTTTGTTTTTTGTATAAAAAATGAAAAACGGGTAAAGCAAACTAAAAAAAATATTTAACATAACCTTTTTGAATTTCTAGATTAATTACTTAACTAAAATTGAATAAAAACTACTTTAAAGTCAATAACCTTTCTATATCCATAACAATAATTTGACGCCAGTCGATGATGGATGACCATGAAAAATCACCATCGAAATTAGGACCCAAAAATAAAAGGAGGATTCAAACGACCACATCAAAGTGTTGGAATTGACCATCTAATTTCTACTTAGGATCTTTAAACTTTATAGTCATACCGTCTCACCAATAAAAACGAGTTATTCCGAAGTTCTATCAAATTAACACATCGCATAGCTGTACCTTGCGTTAATTCAGAATAAGTCAGAAAAAAATTCTGACCAATAAACAAGGTGGAACTCTGAGGTAACTGTCCTTCTGTTACGTGAAGATGCACAGATCGGCAACGTCGCATCCAACGAGAAACCTCAAAATAAGTATCATTTTGTCTATGAAAGCTGACTGAATTGGTCATTTTGTTTGTCATTCTTGTTTTTTTTTCTCATAATGGCTTCGCACTTTTTGTGCATTCGCCAATATTTCACATGTAATTTTTTTATTACAAAATCATTTTTGATTTCTGCGCTCGTTTTTATTATCAAATTACGATTTTTATTTTATAAAACCTTCTCGCCATGCTACCTCTTCTATTGGAATGTAAGATTTGTTCCAGATAAAGTTATTTTTTTCTCCTGTAAATTTATCTGGAAGAACTTAAACAAAAACTCCTTGGTATGTACGAGTAAAATATATACGAACTCTTTGGTGGTACCTATGAAAATATTTTTACAGTACCTACTAATATGTATTCTGTGGTTACACTAAATTTAAACAAGGGTGCTAGCTGGTGGAACTTCGGAATAGCGTTTGTATGAAAGAAATGTCAAAGTTATGCAAGGTGGAACTTTCTAAATGGTTTATTGGTTGCCATTTTGCTTATTCTTAAGTTGAACTAAAGAAAAACTTTACATAGTGTTTATTGGTGACACTGATAGTATGATAACTTAAGCTGTATTTCATCAGCTAATCTATGTATTTATCTAGGTCCTTATAATATTAAGTGTATTTTTTTTCAGTACCTTCCTAGATATTTCATATCAACTTGTGACTACGGCCACTGGTTTCCATTTGAGGTTTAAAAGTAATTGGATTTAAAAAAAAAACACACATTTTCATTTCACTAGAATTATCTCGATTTCTGCTGATTGGTTTTCTGTCAAAAAAGGAAATGTAGTCAGATAAATGAGAAACTAGTAGAATGTAGTACTTCAGAAACTCTATCGAGATTTCTACTCCTTTTTGTAACGAAATCTCCTTTGTAGCTGAGATTTAAACCGACATTTTCATCTTTGGATTGAAAATCGAGAAATCACAACGCACAGAAAATTATGCTATAGTAGGCAAAGAGGTTTTATGCTATTGCACAAAACCTCTTTGCCAACACGACACTATTCGAATTTTATTCAGTCAGTTGGAGATTTCAGGTTATTCCATAAAGAATTTAAAAGTTTTGAATTTAGAATGACCATTGAACGAAGTAATTGAAAATGCCTCGGCCTCGGTGCTCTTTACTTGCACACAATGCTGGGTTTGTTTACTCCCTTCTGTTTACTGTGCCGCTACGCACGGCAATGTATTCTAACGTATTTTCAGCACAATTTGAAACATAATTTTACATGGGTACTGTGGATCAAAGAACAAGCTTTTATGTCTAGTATTTCGTCGGAAAGAGGACCACCATATTTTTATCTAGTTGCTATTTTTTAATTTCCTTATATGAATTATAGGTTTGTATTAAAATATATAAAAAAGCTATTATTTTTATTTATTAGCCCATATTGTCCCACTGCAAGGTAAATGCCTCCCTACTTTTTTTTAACTAGACAGATTAATTCCAATACACTGATTATACTAAATTCTATTGCCCGGTAAGGACACACCTACATGCATTATATTTATTACATAGGTACATTGACGACAGAAAGATATTGTAATAAATACTTATGAAATACTTTTTGAAAATTTCATGAAATACTCTTTGAATACTTTTTGAATATACGATTATGATTATCTATTCATTATGAAAAATATATCTAGCAATTAAATAAAACTATCGTTCCAATGTGTAATAGGTGAAAACTGGCATTAGTGATTATCCCATTGGTCGTTATAACAGGTTCCAAGCAAACCGTTTACCTGTATAATAATCATTAAAATATTCTCATTTTATTGAGGTCCAAACTCGGACCACTGAGATTATGATCTCTATCCTTTTATTAGGGTTCCGTGGGAAACTGGTACGACTTTTTTGAAATTTGTTCCATTTTTAAGCTTAGAGTATATTATTTTTTATAGTAACCAGCGAATCCGACGTAATCCGAAAAAAATATATGAATAAATCCGAAGAAGATATACTGAAAAATAATAAATGTTATTCTTTTAAAAAGAAACGCACATGAGAGATTTATTTAAACTTAAAAAATAGTTCATGTCATTTCATAATGAATAAAATTCATGATTTTTTTGTAGACACAAGGTTGAGTAGGTAAAACATAAACAATGTAAGAAAACATACAAAAGTTTTGCATATTATTAAAATAATCTTAGTCTCCATCAAGGTCCATCCACCATTGTGGATGCTAGCAGTCACATCAGATGCTATCGGCCTAAGTATCCTGTAGTTACGCAATTATTTTTCACTTAGTTGTAGGTATTATGTGCCACAATACATACATATCCACATAGGTCACGGCCAGTCACTGTGATGATTTATTCCTATAATTTCCAGCCATTTTAAAAAAGGAATTTTTTTTTGACGTTAGAGCCGTGTGTGGTGAAGCCGTGTCGGCTGAATGGGGGTTGCACCTTGGGTTCAATCCGCAGGTCGTGGGTTGGAATCCCGGCCGTGCATCAATGGATTTTTCGTGGATTCGTGGTTTTTAGTCGAGATAAAGTCTCAATTTGTACTGTAATTCAGACGTCAGTCTAATCTTACTTTTTCTGAAACTCGCTGCCAGTCAAGTATTAAATATTTATACAGAACCCTCGCATTTAATCGATTTCCAAATTAATTGTCTTTTTACAAAAATCATAAGGGAACGGAAAATAAAGCAAGTGGATAAATGTTCTGAAACGTGTAATTTCGGGAATAGCTATTCGATACATATCAAAACTTTTGTGAAATAAAATTATTGAGGTTGTTCGAAATTGATGCTTATTTTAATTTAAATAATATACCTACTTCGGATGTATTGGGTTTACTAGAAGGTTTTTTTGTTCATACTAGCTATTCCGATCATTTTATAATCTAGGTTATACTTTATGTTTGCATGTACTTCAGCTTTCCTTTGCAAAGTGCCTATACCAATGTATTGTGCATACAGAATTCCCAAAATATTGTAATTAATCAATATTTTACTTCAATTGGAATTGCCATTAGAGTGGATCATTTTAAACCTGGCAAGCATGATTTTTACCGCTAAAATAATTGGATAATTAATATGTCCATTGCTCAAGATGGGGGTTTAACCTCCAGTTATGGTCAATTTTTGAGGTGCATTTTGAAAAACCTTTTTTTTCAATTCAGCAAAAGAATTTGTGCATTTATTTTTCATTGTGAGATTTGAACCTAGAACCATCGCAACGGACCAGCGAAGTTCAGATACTACAAAAAGATAGATGACATTGGGGGCCTTTCGGTCCACATTCCTCAGATATTTTCTAACCTTACAAACACACTAATCACCTCTTGGTAAAAAGTGCACACACGTGAAGTTGGCGTGGTGTGGGGTTTGAGACCACTCCCACATCGCCGCCCGCTCATTTTAAATTGTAATTACAAATTTATTATTGTCTCTGTTACCGCCTTCCAAGCCGACGCCATTTTATCGATGTTAAAGCCTTTTTAAAGGAATAGTCGTAGACTTGTTTATCAGCCTTCTGTCTTCAAGAGGATCACTCGCGGCAGAGACGCAGACGGTTTGCAATTCAGTAAAATCATTCAGGTTTGCAGAATCTGTATTGTAAATAGAAATGCATCTACCCTATTCGATAGCTTTAACACGTAAACAGGCTCACGACTGTATCCCCAAGGCGCGGTAGACATTCTCTCAGATCTTTATACTCCAGATCCAGAAAGGATTTGGAAATACAAAAGTTCTGAGAAAATCTCATGCAATACAGTTCCTCATGTTTTTTTTTAATTTGATTATGAAATACCACCTTACGGTAAAGTATTCAGAATTGACTCTGACTATCCAGAGATATTTCCAAAGGAGCCTAGATACCTGAGCCTACTCCTTCTCACAATGTCCCAGGCACTACAGCGTCCCGTTGAGTGTTGGCTAAGTTGCCTCTTGACGCTGTAAAATCTAGTAGAAATTCAAAGCTGTTTTGTTTTTTTCTTGTTTTGTTCTTTCGACACAGAAAAACATATCTCATAGTCTTCATTAAAATAGAATATTGGCCTTATATGTTATTTCAGTCATTATTGTTTTATTCTTCTACTATTGCTTTTTCTTGAGAAAAAGAATCAAACCGAATTTTGTTTTCTATAAAGCAAAACACATATCTTAAAAATATAAGGTTATATTCTTCAGCATATTTTGTTTCAGAATCACTTTGGCTGTAAGAGCGCTGGTTTTCAGCAGATTTTCAATATTATTAAGGTCATGAATGTTACAATATTCTTGTTTAAGAGGGTTTCCTTATGGATATGACAAATACCATTACCTAAATCTCCGGACATAAGTTCAATTGGATTGAAGAAGCTTAAGAGCGAAGTTAGTTTGCTTTTCCTAATGAATTTGAGACTTGCCCCTGTCACCTCTTGTTTATTTGTTGTTTCTTGGTTACCGTTGTTTTCTATTTGTGATTCAGAATCTGAATTAAAAGATCAGTCCACAAACCCTTGATAAATGACACATAAAAGTTTTAGAAGGTCGTGGTAAAGCGCATATGTTTAGGTATTTAGACAAAACGACGACTGATCTTTGAATTACTTAAAAACTAATTAATTCGAGAGCTGGCATTTCAATTCAGCGTGGCAATGCCGCCAGTATTTTAGGCACGCTTCCGACTGGCAGTGACCTGGATCAGTTGAGCTATCTATAGATCGTTTTTACGACGATCCTTAGATCGCTTGACTATTACTATTGTATTCTATTGTATTTTGTAATTTTATGTACATATTGTAGTAGCTTAGTTTCTGTGAATAAACGTTTGTTTTTAAAATTGATATAATAAATATATAAATAAATAATGCTGGACTTTTCACACAGCATCATATCTAGCCCCAAAGTAAGCAGAGCTTGTGTTATGGGTAGGTACTACATGGCTGTTAAGATATAGTACTTGTATACTTTTTGTTTGTAAATATATACATATGAGACAAATATCTGTAGGTCATAGAAACATTTGCCCCGCGGCAGGGATCGAACCCGCAACCTTTTGCGTCGCAGGCGGGCTTTCGCCCACTGCGCCACAGAGGTCGTCATTGATGCACGGTTGGGATTCAAATTCTCAACCTTTGGATGGAAAGTCGAGAGTATATCCAGCTAGGCCGAAGCTGTTCTCTTACTCTCTCTCTCTCTGTTGTTCTTGTTGCTGTTGTTGTGTTAGTTGTGTTGTTGTTCTGTTGTTGTTCTGATATCTTTTTGTCTTTGATCTAACTATAAAAACCACAGATTTCTTGTTACTATAGATGCTAAATTCGCTATAAAAAATCAATCGATTCCAATCTATTCATTTTAATCAAACTTCAGGCACGTGCAAAGGAACAGCGAGAAGTATTTGGAATGATGATTAGATGCAAATTGGCACAAACGGCCCCCAGACTCTGAAGGGTTAAGATGTTTTCATAACTGAGTGTCGCCGACAATCGCCTTTCGTTTCCATTTTAATTGAAATGAATAAAGATTACAAGTGCTGAAGGCTGTAGAATTGATAATTCTGTTTCTGTTTGCATGCAAATGTTCAAGGGATTGCACCAAGGCTGAATTTAGGCTGAGCATCGAGCATCAGTCTCGGTATTATTATGGTTTAGATTTTATTGTATTAAAATTGATCCTTTTAGCTTAACTGATTCTTTGAACTCTCTTCTGTAAAGTTATAAACAAAATAATAATGACATAACTTTATGCCAACTTGACATAAAGTTATGTCATGCATAACCTATGAATAACCGTACAAATTTTTAGTTTAACCTTGATATATCTGACAAGTTTATTAGTAAGGACCTAAGTATATAGACGTGTTTCTAATTACCCCCTAAGACATCTGTGTGAGTGAATTGAACTGAGAGAATGAATACCGTGCCTTAGGAGTTCAGTTCAATTCAATTCATTCATTCTATTGTCCTGTTTCAAAATGTGTTATGTAATTTTAAACAAATGATTATTATGAAGACGCAACCACAAACGATGCATCAACCTCATTGACGCTAATAAAATAAAGCCCTCACACACCCTACCAGTACATCCAAATAAAGCCCCCACGCACGGTTCGAGTACATCCCAACCGTAAACAATGAACAGGTCATACATCACGAGGCACATAGCTCAAAGTTATTTAATTATCGCGAAAAACTAATCCAAGAGGCACTCTGCAGGTGCGTGTGTAGAGGTGTCTCTTGCGTATCGATGTACAGGGTGTTCTTCTTTTTATTCTATTTACAAGCCTGAAGTAGCAGGTGAAGTAACTTTGAACGAATGGTCGCCAAAAACCGAAATAGAAATTGAAATCGTTCAATTGTGGAGGAAAAGATAAATTTTGGATGTGTATCACAAGACCGGAATGAATTGCGTTAACAGAGGCCTATAGATAGACAGGTAGATTAACTTTATTGTACACAAGAACATAATACACAGAATACATAAAAATAAAGACATTTACAATTTCCATATTGCTAAAAGCAAGTTGTGGAATATTATTAAAAAAAGTAAGTTCGTATGAGTCTGTGGCCAACTGTGGTGAAGGAGTTTTTAGGCCGCCTTAAGGCCTCCGTCATGGCTTAACGACTTAAATAGCCGGGACCGACAATTTAACGTGCCCTCCGAAGCACGGAAGCGCTCAGATGAAAATGCCACTGGCGGTCACCCATCCACTTACAGACCGTTTCGAACGTTGCTTAACTTCGACGATCTATCAAGAACGACTAAGCAAGCATGACCACGAGCGCTTCTATTGACTGCGTATGATGAAGCATGATGTTTTCCACTGCAGAGCAAATGCCTCTTTTCCCAATTTTCTGGTCCCAGTTTTCTCTCTATCTAGCTCTAGGAGCTAGATCGCCATCACTGCTTGGGTCTTCCACGTGGTCGCCGCATTACATTCTTTGGTTGATTAAGCCCAGTGTTTTTTGTGAACTCCTAGGCACGGAAGCGCTCAGTTCTAATGACTCAACCAGTTCCTGCTCCATTTTCTACAATTCTTCTTGAAATTAATAATGTAATTGATGGGGGTAATAATCAAAATCTTATATTATTTATTCGGGGGAAAGCCATATCAGGAGCTCCTAGCATTAAAGCCCCCGGTTTCTATATTCAACGGACAGTCGTAGGTAAGAGCTACGACTCGTTTCCACATACAAAAGTTTGACAGCTAGAAACCGACGGTCAAACTTTTGTATGTAGAAACGAGTCGTAGCTCTTACCTACGAATGTCCGTTGAATATAGAAACCGGGGGTAAGCAGTCACCCACTTACTGACCGGTCAGAACAGAAACAGCTTAATGGAGATAAATGTTAGCATCACCCTGTAGCTGAGCAATACTTCAATAGAGACTACAAGCGGCGTGGCCTGTCGCACGACAATATTTATGCGCGCAATATTAACTCGGCGACGTATTAACTAGAAAACGTTTCTGAACTTAAGGTAATCTTGCACGAGCAATTAATTTATTTGTTCTGACAACTAAGACAGTGTAGAGTTGCCATATATTACATTACAGACCTAAAAAAAAATTCGTTTACACTACCTGATCGCACACTAGTCCGCGCTGTACGCGCCGCAGTCCTTTTTCTATACAAAAAATGCTGATGACGTCAGAAAATGCGGCTCGCTTCTGACGTCAGCAGCATTTTCTCTATTGAATTGACAGTTCGGCGCGTTCGGCTCGCCTGGACTGTGCGACCACCCTAAACTCGATAAGATGACACAAGATGACAGCTGTTGAACTTATTTAATGAAAAAAAAAACAGAAATACCTATTGACATCAATTTATCAACGAGCAACTTACTTATTATTATGATTTTTTGATTCATTGATCGTCTCTCTCAAAGCAACAATTCGTTCGGAAAGTTGCTCATGTACAATCACCCTTATATCGTAGGTATATTTAAATTATTTTATTACGTTACTTTACTTAATAAATTTCATTAGTGCTGTGCACATGATTAGAATTTCTCGTACACTGTGCAAGTGACTTATAAATAGGTAATTATTAATTATTATTTAAATAAGTTTTTATTGCATGATAAGTATGCTATTATATAAAAAGGGGCGACGTATAATTACAGAATTGTCCTATAATTTTAGTGAGTCCTTCATAAATTACTACAGGACTAAACTTGTGTAACATAATGACTGTTTATCCGATTGTGGGCTTAAGGTAAAAACAGTTAAAGACTATCACGCAATGATTATTTCACTTTTTAAATTCCTTTGCCCTTACTTATGAAAATTTTTAGTTTATGCATGACATAACTTTATGTCAAGTTTATAAGATATAGGACTACTGTATCTTCTGATGGTTTTGTGGATGCGTGTTTCTATCTATCTATCTATCCAGCCGGTAACACCCACTGTTGGGTATAGGCCTCTTCTCTTTCACGTCACTCCTGGCGGTTTTGTACAAGCCGGATCCACTGCTCTCCTACCGCCCCCACAATGTCGTCTGACCATAGGGCAGGTGGTTTGCCTCGAGGCCGCCGCATATCTCTTGGCCACCATTCGGTAGCCGCTTTGCTCCATCGGTTGCCGTCCCGTCTGGCCAAGTGTCCCGCCCATCTCCACTTAAGCCTCGCAATCCGTATACCTATATCCTCGACCTTAGTGCGGCGTCGAATCTCGACGTTTGGTATACGGTCCACGAGGTGGATACCTAGCATGGCCCGCTCCATGGCTCTTTGAGCGTGTTTCTATAAATATTAAAATATTTATTTGTTTTTCAAATTCATACTTTACCTGGTTTACCCTTTTCAAATCCGTCTGGAAAAGAATGCTGTAATACGAATGTCATTTGCTTAAGTTACTGAACTACCTTTGTGTAGCTCATCAGCAGCTCTTCTCGTCCCGATGTTGGGGGTATATCGCTGGACATTCGCCTCTAACTTTCCAATCTGGCCCATGTACGCGCGGAAAACAAGAAACAAACACATCTTGTGATAAGCAACAAAAAATCATAAATGTAACACCGATAAAATCAGCGATCTGAATGCACGGAACCCTTTCAATCTATTTCGTACAATTTCATTTCTTTCTCAAACCAAGCAGAGAAGGTGATTTCAGTAATTCGGAGGGTCATCGCGGACCGTAGGGCGTTCCCCGGGCAAAATATAAAAACCATTCATATGGACAAAATAAAATTGCATCCTGAATAACCCGGCCGAAAATCTATTAGCAATAAATATGAAGTTTTCCGATTTCAAGGATTTAAAGCGGCGGTGGAATGAATTGGGAGTTCTTATGAGTTTTCTGGTTTACGAGCTCCGAGTTTTATTGGTTTAGTTAATTGTGGTAGTTGGGGTGTGAGCTTGGAGTTTATTTTTCAAAAATTTGGGACCATCACTATTATAAATTTAGACCTAGTTGTTCTCACGAAGGTGGATCATTGTGTGTTTGTGCGTAAGCAATAATAAGGCCGTGCATCAATGGATTTTTCGAAAAAATTAAATGCACTTTAACACGAGCTCTTAATGACGAAGGAAAACATCGTGAGGAAACCAGCAGCTTAGTCAGCTCCACACGTATTGACGTCGTCTTTCCTGTGGGCAAGGCTGATGAAGCTGAGAGGATGGTTTAGGTGCTGGGCAAGCCAATTCCATCTCAAACAATGTCCCAGGCACTACAACGTCCCGTTTAGTGGGCATGGATTGCCTCCTGACGCTGTATAAATCATCTAATGTCGATATTTTTTAAGTTTTTTTAAGCAATAATATTGTGCGCTCATTCGTCCATGGAGCGGCCCCGAGCTTACGCACACAGAAACAACGTGTATGTGCATCTACACACACAATTAAGACCAAACCACCTTCTTGAGATTGAACATCTAAATCGTGGAGCTACAGAGACGTCCCTTCTTCTGAAAGTCCCTTCCTTTCATTCAGTGCTGCGACTAGCCAGGTGCACAGATGAGTCCACCTCATACCGCTATCACGTTCGTCGGCATTCGTCTATCATCGGCGAATATGTAGAGGACCGATTAGGTTTTACAATTTTTACAATTTGATAGCACCAAAAGAGTTTTGTGCCCAGATTGAAGCAAAAATGATACTATTTTGCAGAAATCAATTTCATCCCACTCATATAATAAAGCTGAAAGTTTGTGAGTATGTTTAGATGTTTAGATATTTGTATGTTTGTGTATCAATCACGCCTAAACCAGTGAACCGATTTAGATGAATCTTGGTATAGGCGTAGATAGTGACCTGGAATAGCATATAGGCTATTCAAAATGTCGGTACCATGCGGCGAAGCCGCGCGCAGAAGCTAGTTACTTATAAATGTCATAATTGCCTATAAAATTGAGATGACTGTAGTTTAAGGGCCTGATTGGTTCTGTATCTCAACTGATCGAGTAACCCGTCAAAAAACAACCAATCGGGCTCTAACTCGTTAGAACTTTCTGCTGTTCAGCGTGTTTGGCCTTAAACTTCAATCATCTCAAAAAAATCATTTCTACTAGGCTTTTTCATAATTTCATCAATAGAATCCTTGTCTATGTAAATAACTCTCTTTAGAATAGTCTTCCGTGACTGGGGTCTAGTGCTTTGTATTACAAAGTGGATAAAATTATCAAGCATCACTTCAAAAAAAAAAAATGTTACTTCACACCTTTTAACCTCTGTCCACTAGTCTCATCATCATCAGCCTATAGCAGTCCACAGCTGAACATGGGCCTCCCCTAATGAGCGCCATTGCGCCCTGTCCTCAGCTCGACGCATCCAGCTTCTGCCAGCAGCCAGAGCAGATCGTCACTCCACCTGGCCGGAGGGCGTCCTACACTACGTTTGCAGACGTTTGC
Organism: Epirrhoe alternata; assembly: GCA_963565295.1. Taxonomy (NCBI): domain Eukaryota; kingdom Metazoa; phylum Arthropoda; class Insecta; order Lepidoptera; family Geometridae; genus Epirrhoe; species Epirrhoe alternata. Next base: position 1,681,167 of record OY751384.1, read on the forward strand.
TTTCCACTAGTCTACTTTTTCTATTTTATATTAATATAATAAATAATTTTCTTTTTCTTGAATTACGAAAAGCTGTAAAGTAGTAAAGTAAAGTTCCTACAAAATTTCAACATAGCATCGATTGTCCATTTAGCTCATTGGTTAAAACACGTTTCAGCAAAGTCGTTTCAATTTCCACTGGATGCAATTTCCGGGATGCATTAAATAAATCAAGTGTAGGTAAGCCTGTGATTTTCAGTAAATGACTGATGGGAAGGAAATTAAACCACAAAATGATATTTTCAGTTTTAATCTTGATATTTTCATCTACGATACAAGGCACACACACAATTTTAAGTAAATTAATGAATAATTATAATAGAAATAAATAATAACATGCTTTCGGAACATACTATAGATAAAACGTGTGACCTACAATGAGAAGCCTCGAAGTCTAACTATAAAGAAAAAAAAACTACTTTAAAGCGTAAATACTGGTCAAAATAACGTTACCACAAAATGTTATCAAAAATTAAACAATCGAAGGTATAATTGTTCCAAACGAGTAATTTTTCTTATTTATGAAAAATTCTTCGTGAAAATATACACTCAACTTTACTACAAACAGTTTAAGCTTTAGTGATTACTGCCAGTCATAAGTACAAACTATCCTCGAAAACCAACAAAATATTTGTTTTCACGAGTCTGCTTGACTTGAAAACGCGAAGTACAAAATCTGCACCAACTGAGAGTACGAATGTAGCAACAAAGATAAACCAAACGGAATTCGTGAAAAAGAACGTCAATGACTCATTTTGATGGTTGTTTAAGCCAATCAAATAGTTGAAATAATGTTTTCAAAATTCGAATCGGAAACGATTGGTCATCCTGGAACTTCTTTGTTTAAATTGAGACCATTTTTGTGGTAAGTCGAAATGTTACAACGGTATTGTCAATTCGATAAATAACAAGGAACCAAACGATACGAGTGTACCACATTCACGCTCTCACTCACACATTCAGCTAAACATTTATCGTAACAACTAAGTTTACGTCATTATAATAATGAAATCAGATTGTGTTAAGCGACTTTTCGACGCGTGACTGATCAATTCAAAAATACTAGTGAGATGAAAACGCAAAACGTTGAAGATATACTTACGAAAGTCATGCGCCAATCTCGCACTCAACACAATCTCTAAACCTTACTTTATTCTATGAAGACATTGAAAGTGTCCCGTTAACTAAGCATATTATAAATAACGCTATCATTCATATTATATATAGTAATGTTAAAACTACTGAACTTACCTAACGCACTCATTTACATTGAATCGCGTCAATATGAGTTAGCAATTACAGTATTTATACAGCTTCTACGTATGAAGAAACACTTAGATTATATTGTACGCAAAAACTGTTTCTTCAATGCTCAGTCAATAACGTTGAATCGTAAAAATGTAATGTTTTAAAACTACTTATTATAACTATCGTACAATCGTAAACTAAGACATTACATCTAATCATTGCACTAAAGTTGAATAAATTACAAGGTAGGTATTACTTATTGAACGTCACTTTACACTATAGTTTAAACAATGAAAACGTGAACCTACTTATTTGCAGTTTTACTGGCGATATGATGGTATTTTCACTGAATAAAGATGGTAGGAACATAATTGTCAACAAAATCGCGTGATGAATTTAGAAAACTTCTTGAAAAAGCAGTCTTTGATCAATTCCAACCTTGGTTTCAACCGATCAGGGGACTATTTCTACTTGATATGTATGTAGTTAAAACGCTCTCAGTGAAAATAAAATGCAATCAACAATGCAAGTCCACAAGGTACTGTTACTTAACATATGAATATGGCATTTAACAATAAGTAAAGGTACTCTTCAAAAGATTAAAATATTGACGAATAAATAACTTGAATCGTCGATAAAACCGTATCTTACAGCTATAAGAGGGATATTTACAAATTTCACTATAGAAGAGTCCGTCTTCATAACAATATTTACATTATCTCGATTGAGATCGTCCAATGCAACTCGTGTTCATTCGAATCTTTGGAATTTCCCTGAAGACGTTCCACCAGGGCCGTGACGTCACTGGTTCTTTTCCCTAAACTCTGGTTTGACACTGATCATGGGCTTTCTGTTTTCTGTGTCGGGGTCGGCCCCGGGGGTCTCTAGCTAAGTGGCCGAGCTGAAGAGGACTGAGTTCTTGTAGTAGGAGGCTCGGTCTGAGAGCGGACTCTTCACGTCGCGCTCCATCGCTTGCTGGCGGGACTTGCGCTCCATCTCCAACTCTTGCGCAAGAGATTCTGTTGACAATAGAATGTGAATTAAAATAGGCGATAGTATCTATTCTTTGATTTTGTTTCTCTTAGATTACAATTTAATTGACATTTAAATAGGCAATTTTATTTATGCATAATACTGAAATAGGTATTGGGGTACCTTTTCAATAAAAAAATTAATATTTTCTTTATTATTCTATAATCGCTCGGATTTTTAGGTGAGTCTTTGTTATACCTCTAAAACTAGAATTCTCTGAAGCTGTCTAATAATTATTATACTAAACTGTTATTCTATAAATTTGAACATTAACCGTACTTGATGCAAATAAAATTCAATTTAAAGTTTTAAATAGCTGAGTACAATCAAGATACTTTTCATAAAATTGTCGAACATCAAAATATGAAATACAAAACGGGGCAATTTCCATTAGACTGCAAGTGGAAAATGTCATTAGCGTTTCGAGTAAAAGCGAGTCACATCAAACGGATTCACATCTGTATGGTACATACATGTCTGCGAGCCTTGTTACATGTGTTACAGGTGACTTATGAAATGTAATTTGATTTCAACAAAGTGTTTTAAAAAGCACTTATCATAAAGTTTAAAAAGAGTAATTTTATGTAAAGTAGAGAACATTTCAAGTTTAAAATTCAGAAGGACCTAGGAAATTGTAATCTAGAGAAGAACAAAATCATACACGTGGATTAATGTGTACCTAATTACATTATACTTAAGTGGTTTTCTATCATCATAGTCAGTGGGACATTTGAAGTATTTTCTTGTTGAAAACCATTAAAACCTACCATTCTAATGATTGAAATGAAAAAAAGTAGTAGAGATGATTACACCAACGAAAATATGTGCCACATTTTAAATGTAAAACTATTGTTGCCTGAAATAAACGTTATAAATTATCAAATCAAATCTTAGATCATTTAGACGGGATGCGCCTTACCATGTATATTTCCCTTCTGCCAAAATGTACATGATTCCGAATCATGTACGTCTTTTATTATTACGTACGTCAAATACGAAATTTGCAAGATAGTGCGTAAAATGAGGGTGTATTTTATTTTTATGCATAAGTGTGTATAAAATGCGTTCGTGTGCTACATCGTCCCCCGCAAAAATCGCCAGTACGTTTTGTAAGAGTCAATAGAATCAAATGCATAGTGTACTTGAATACTGCCAGACTTCTGTGTAAATGCTGACTATGATAATTTAATATTCGATATTGCCTGCTAAAAGTATCACTCGCAATATAGAGCGCGTAATTAAATATCAGGAAGGGTTGTTTTGCTATTCCGAAATGTACTCTATTTTGAAAGAGCAGAATCAAATGTCAGTATGACGTGCGGTGTACAAGCAACCACCCTTTGATGACTGGGATTGAGAGGAAACAATCAAAGATGTTTTTACTTTATGGGTACACGAATTATTAACCCCCGGTTTCTATATTCAACGGACAGTCGTAGGTAAGAGCTACGACTCGTTTCCACATACAAAGTTTGACAGCTAACTTACGCCCGGTTTCTAGCTGTCAAACTTTTGTATGTGGAAACGAGTCGTAGCTCTTACCTACGAATGTCCGTTGAATATAGAAACTGGGCGTAAGACTTCACATCCTACAGATAGACTTCCGGAAATGAACGTCACGTTCGTGTAAACAAAATGGTAGGTGATAGATAAAACGTTTTTTGATTCAAAATTGAAATCTATCATGATTGGTCTAATTTAAAAATTGCATGATGTGCCAAAAAAAATGGTCTTGTTCCTGTCAACTGTCTATGTTCAAATTAGATTTTTGTGTTATTCTACAATATAAAAGTATTATGATTATAATAATAATCTATTATCAAGCATCTTGAACATAAACAACTCGTTTCAAATAAAACCTTAAAATTTGAACACGTCTCAAGTACTCTCTAATAAGATTTTCGTAAAATTGCCAAAGTTCGTGAAGAGTAGGTGAGGTAAGGCAATTGTCTCCGAAAACGTCGACGTTTTACGAAATATGCTTATTCAATTTCATGCAACGCTTGCCGCCTCCTGCAATTTACGAGATATAAAAGATATAAACGGAATCGCGTTTTTTGCTTACTTTGATGGAACATTCAACGGGGAATCCAATTTCTCATCGCGATTCGTTTACAATTTATGTTCTCAGTACGCGAATTTATGTTACAAGTCTCGTAGTGTATGATTGGCGGGTGGGGAAAGTGTTTATTGTATTTTAAACAGTCGTCAGTCAAAAACTCAATTATGATCCGATTTGTTTGAGTGTAGACTGGCCTCGGGCGTGGCGCGAGTGTCACCGTGGAGGGTTATGCCGAAACAGAAACCTATTATCTCGGGCGAGATTATACGCCTAGGGCATCACAATTAAATATTATACACTTAAAAGCTTCGGCCTTTGCCGTTTCACTTCGCTGCCACCCCTAAATGTCCCATTAGGTCTGTTTGAATACGTAATATTTTTGCATTTGCTTCTAAACAGGATTGCCGGTTCCTTTGAGAGATATAATCTACTTGTTCTTTAAAATAACTGTAATGGCTGAGCGCTCAGCTTGATCAAAGTTATACTTTAATCATTGTTTATTAAATTGCCATCAGTTTCAAGAATATTTTATTTATTTCTAGTTATTTGTCAGAATATTTGAGTCTAGTACTGCAGACGACATTTAAGCTTAAAGACCGATTTTTACAGAATAGATTTTATCTCAAAAAGTACCTAATGAACCATAGCTATGATAGAAGTAATATAATATTGTTTAGTTTTATAAATCCTAATTATTTTTAAATGTAATGTTGCGAAAAACTTTCGAGCTGATCATTTACCATCTAGTGAAAATTTTCTAAGAAATTTTTCTTTATAATTATTGAAATCAATACCAAGTTTTGCGAAAATTTAAAAATGTACCAGTTCCACCTCATTATTTTTAATTTGAAAAAAACCGCTATCGACACCTTTGTTCGTTAGTAAGAATTAATTACTGCCACAGATAAAAAAGGGAGTTGATTAATTCTTTCGGAAATCCGAGAAGGTTGTGGACAAACGATGACTGTGGAGATGAGAGGGACGGAGCTACTATAAAGTAGGTTAGCTCAGATGTAGCTCACTTACTTCATTCAGCTCCTAAAAGATTCAAGAATATCTGTCTAAATGGACACAACATAAAAAATCATACTTCCATCTTTCTTCCAATCTTTAATTTAGTCCAAATCAGGAAAGAAATGGTTACGTAGGGCTAACTTGCCACGGGTTTCCAAACATTCACATAAGTACCTTATTATACAGGGTTATTTGTAAAACACCGGTAACCTCTCAAGACTGTATTACTATCATCATAAACAACAACTTTTGTTCTATGACTTTTAAAAATTGATCATAATTTTAATTCATCAGATTTTCATACAAAAACAAAAAATATTTAAATTGAACGCTCTAAATGTTATGAAATCTATGCGAAGCAAAAGAAAGCGATAATACAATAACGAGGAGAGCGGGGTTAGGGCGATGGGGGCCGAAATGTGTTAGATAGGACAACGAAATCTTGAAGGTTTGTTTTTGGTATATATATTATGTTTTGTAAAACGTCCTAGAACATTTTTTTTTGTGTAAGATGATAGTAATACAGTCCTGAGAGGTAACCGGTGTTTTACAAATAACCCTGTATATCCCGGCTAGGCTGGTCCTAGTTTTCGTCTTGATATTGATTCTTATTTTCAAGTTCAACTCTAAGAAACAAATATAAATAGTACAACTGTTACTTATGTTTTGTCTATAAAGATTAAACCGGTACATTTTTAACGTCTCAGTAGACAGTGGACCGTGTATTTAGACTAGTCATTACAATTGGAGCAAATAGTCGGACAGGTTCGACCAGTGCTGTCTCTATGCGAGCGTGTCCAATCGCATTGATTGGATTGATTTTCTATTAGAGATAGGCTTTTCGAGTTTTTCGATTATTCGATCAGTCGAATTGAATTCTTAGTTTTTTTCAAGCGAGAATTTTGTCGTGTCAGGTGGAAAATACGTGGTTTATTTGTATCTTTCTGGTTTTATACAAGAAATCGAGGATTGAAGGTATCAAATATATAAAAAACCTATTATTGTTCCTCTTACGGTTGATTTCGTAGTGTCTCTTTGACTTATTAATTTTTTGTTCGTTTTTGGTATCCTCTTTCTTGTACTGTGTGTTGCTTGAGTGGCAAAAAAAAAGAAAAATGATGTTTTTTTTTTATTTGCACGTAATGTTTATTTTAAGAATAGATTTATAGTAATAAAAACCGTTTCCTCGTTTTAAAAACAATATTTTTGTGAACATCCATTTCCCATATAAAAAGCAGTAAATTAAAAGCAGCACATGAAAACACTCAGTACAATGCTGCGTTTTAAGCATAAACAAAAAAGTTAATATCGCCAAAGGTTTCGGGCGCACCTGTACAATTTTATTTCCATTCATTTTACAAGCTCACCTAAAAGTATCAAGAAGTTTTCTCTTTATTAATTTTTCAACTTTATATTACTCCTGCTACATCGGTCGGTTCATCCCTATTACGAGCACAAAATATAGGATTATGACATTTATTAACAGGAGTTTCCTGTTTTTGGTGTACTAAAATGATCTTTAGTTTTATGTTTATCTTAAATTGCAAATATGTATTTACACTATGTCAGAAATGTAATGTTTGTTTTTTATTATTCCCATAGTACAAGCTTGGCTTAGTTTGGGACTAGATGATGCTGTGTGAAATGTCCAGCATTATTTATTTATTTTTAACACCCTTGCTCGTAAAGCTGATGTAATTCCACCGGTTTTAGATATGTAAAGCGGGTCATAACAAACGCGTGTGTTATCAAAGCAAATAGTTATGTTATAGTCCATACAAATTCCATAACAGCATTATTTGCCATTTCAAATATGGAACTGATCGCCGCCGAGCTGGAGTCGTGCCTCCAGCTAGTGAGCAGCGCGCTGTTGCTATTCAAATTTCGAACTAATCGCCGCGCGGCGCCACTCAGTAGGCAGCGCTAGCGCGCTGTTAAAATGGCGGGAAAGCAACAGTGTGCATTCACAGATTGAGTTTATTTAAATGTTTTTTTTTTCTGCTTCCTCGCAAATGTGTTAAAAAACGTCGTACGATATACGTGCGTATTGGTTATAACACATAACCATCTTTACGCACTAATATCGTAATGTACTATTATAATGGACGAACTGTATCTGTATCACTAACTATCAGTTACTTATCCATATAACGCGAAAATAAATGAATTGAAGACACCAAGACGAGTGTTAATAGGCACCTTCTGGGCAGGCTCGCTCCATTGTAGACCTCATTCTTGCCTATGTAAGTTTCGAGGTCAAGAGCCGACCCATTCATCATAAAAAAATGAATTGAATTGAAAAAAAAATCCTAGAAGAGCTTTTGAGAAAAGATCATTTTCAAAAACCAAAAAAACATTTGTTCTAAAAAGTAACTTCACTATAACAATAATGCAGAAGAAAACGATACAAGCTGTATAGTAGCTATATAACCATCGCCAGAGAAATTATTAAGCCACGACATCGCTGATTATACTCCGAAGACCTACAATTTTCTTTGCAGTTCTCACGAGAAAGGCTATTTGAGAAATGCAGAAAAGTTTATTGTTATTTAACCAGCTCTTTAGTAGCAGATTATGTAAAGTGCACTCCAAGCTCACTTTGTGCCGTGGACACCTAGAGTTCTATAGGTTATTGATTCCAAAATAAATTGCTTGAACTAAAATAATTCTAACTGTAATCTAAATAGAGCTGTTTTTCGGCTGTTTTTGAACAATATTCGTATTTTTTGAACGTTTGAAGCTGTTGTGAGTACGCAACTAGCATATTTTTGGGTATTTACAAAAATATTAAAAAATATTTAAAAATATCATACAATATGGAACATTGTGTGTCTAGGCACCATGATACCAATGTATGAGTTGATTGATTGATATTAAAAATTACAGATGTGACCGCCATTAATTTTTTGAACGAGGAAGTAAAATATAGTACCTGCGTAATTGCTGCTCCTTTCTTGTTTCTCATAAAAAGCACGTAGAAAAAGTTTTTTAATTTACGAATAATAAAATATGTTTTTTTCTCTCACCGAGGGCACTGAGCAAAGTTGATGAAAGGCTCCAAGTTTTAATTTTTGTTTTTCTGTTACCAACCTTTTTATGTTTACTAGACAACCCTCTTGAATTTTATCTTTGGCTTTGTAACTTTATTACTTCTCTCGATGTTTTTAGCAGGTTATCAATATTATACATAACTAGCGACTGCGCGCCTTCGCTATTTTGAATAGCCTATATGCTATTTCGGGTTACTATCTACGCCTATTCCAAGTATTATCCAATTCAGTTCACTAGTTTACACGTGATTGAAACACAAACATGCAAATGTCTCGCAAATTTTCATCTATATTAATATTAGTATGAAGTAGGATTATTTTCAACTTGTAAATAACACAACATTTTATTTATTCTTACTAGTAAATAAACATGAATCAAATATTATACTCTCAGCGGACCAGCATTGCTATTTAGCTTGGTTATGTCACCAGTGTTTTAAGGGCACTTTCTGGGCTAGAGACTTGGATCAGTTGAGCTACCTATGGAACGTTATCAGCAATTCTAGTGTTTTGTACTCGTAGTAGTTTTTTTACGTAATAAATGCATATTCAAACATTTATGTGATGTTTGCAAATAATACTGTTTGCTAGTTCATTTCATTTGTAACTCGCGTGTTTGCGTGCGTCGGCTGGGGTGGAGTAACACTTAAATTAGTTGCAATTTTACTTGAAAAGCACTCACTCACTTGGCAAGCACTCGTCGACTAAATGCAGGAAATTATTAAATTCGTATGAATGTTTCCCTTTATTTACTGGCAACGACTGCTTTCGTGTTTGTTTGCTTTTTCTGATTTTACTACTGATATTTTCATTTTAAATATTATAATTTTTATTACTTGTAGTTTATGACTGTAGCACGTATTTGCGTCATAAAAAATAACTTGAAAATGACTTCCCAAAAGAAGCTTTCATTCGTCAAGCCCAAGCGTCAAATCTAAAGGAGCGTAACCAATAGCGAGTGTCGAATGTATGTGTAGCTACACATACACGTTACAGTGCATTTTAATGAAATTTCTGGGCTTTCCACAAAGCGGAATGAATGAAAAAACTACGGTTTTGATTCACCGATACGTGCACATGCCGAGCAGACTTTTCCCTTCTTTTGTAGGAAACTTTACTGCGATGCATTTTTTGAATTCACTTTCTGCCAGTCCTGTTTGGCATCTTTTGTTGACCACTCCACATTGGCTGGATGGTGAAAGATCTTTATTTTTGTGTTTAAAGTTAAACCACACTTTCAGAAATATTGAAGCTTTTAATAAGTCTTTTTGTTGCTCCGCCGGCAACCATTCAAATGTTAAACTAACTTGTATATAGAGTCAACGAAACGTTGATGACATAATTTTTTATGATCTATGTTTTAATAGCCACGGGCGCGAACTATGGACTAAATAAAACAAGTGCTCTCAAAAGTTTAAGAAAATCTAACCATATTAAAGCGATTGTCATAAAAAAAGTTTATTTATTTAGGATCCGATCAAAAACTCTCCCCACACATGTATCGTTGTGCTTTTTAAATACTTGAAATTCCCAATACGCAGGGCATGCGATATGATGAGTATAAATTTCATTTCGCCGAAATTTCTCCGTCTCCCGTCGACCCCACATTTGATGAAAGCAGACATTGTTGGACGATTCGGTTTGGATTCAAGAATTCAATAAAGTGAATTTATGAATTTTGAAATGGTCTCAAGCTGATTTGTACGGAAACAGATTTTTTGGACTAGCAAGAAATTTTTATCTGTTGCTATAAAAACAAATTTATTTTGGCAGTAATTGAATCGTAACATGGGATACTTAATCGTTGGAGTTTTTTTAATACCTACCTCTAGGCTATGACATTCAACTGTTTTTATTTCACTTAATACATCAAAAAGACATAAATTTTAGTTGCACGAGGCACAAAATCAGACTGAGTAACTAGAGAAAGGGTACAAGACAGGGAAGAGAAGGGGGACAGGGTAGGGGTTCATGAGACAACCAGGGTACAAGCATTAGCCATTCTGTGTGTATTTTGTGGATGATGATGATTACTAGAGTCTAATATAGCTTACAAAGGTAAATGTTCAAAAATATTTTTGAACCTAGTTCTTACCAGAATAGTTTTGCCAGAAAGCGGCCCCTCCACTCATGATGTCCACCGGTGGCGGGGGGTAGTTCCACTGCGGCTTCTCGGGGGTCCGGGGGGGCTCTCGCTGGAAAGGGGGAGAGGAGGCGGGGGGCTCCGTGCTCGGGGGCTTGCTCTCGGAGCCGTTCTCACGGTCCTGGCGAGATTCTGGCGCAGGCGGTGATAGATTCTCTGTGGGAGAAAGACATGATAAAACCGAATAGAGACGAAACTGAGGTCATAGTCTTAAAACTTGTTCAGTAAGACCGCTGGGTTTACATAGAATAGTCGATTCTATTCCTGTTTCTTCGCGACTTTCGTGTTAAAAGTATTAAAGACAATAAAAGATTTTACCATTTAAATGCGCAAATTTGAATTTGAAATTTAATTGCGCAAATTTGAATGGATTGAAAGATAAAGACTTACATTCTAAAATATTTTTTGATGAAAATATGTTCGAACTTGAGCCTAAACAAGCGTCAGGTTTTTGTCAGCTATAATTGTATGAATCATGAGGTAATTTTGATTTCTTACACGAACACTGAGCTGTATAACTACTTGAGTATGATTAGAAACATTTTGTAAGGATTAATTAAGATCCTTCTCATCAACGTCACTGCCGATGGCATTGCTCTTCAACAAGTTTCCACATGCCACTGACATGTTCAAACCTTCTGTCAAACGATATCAAACATCTACAGCGCAGATTAAGTTGAACTCTCCACGGTCGATGTAAGATTCATAGTTGATTGCTCGCTGATCTATGACGTTGTTGGATGCGTGACGTAAGAAGGGTGGCGAAGGCTTGTACTAATCTCCGTGTCAGGAAATCGTTTCGCAGACCATTTGGATCGAGGGCGGCACGCATTGAGTCGAGCTCGCGTAATCGCTGTTTGCTACACTTATTGGCTGTCTATTTGACTGACTAATGGGTATCAGTTCAACATAAGTGTTTTTGTATTTTCAGAATGAACAGCTACATAGTTTGAGAAGTCTTAAACAATGGTATTGATCGTGAATCGGTTAATCTACTACACGGTATCAATCGTGATGGAACAAAACTCTCTCTCCTGAATAAATGCTTAGTTGATATCATATCTGCAAAAGTCGTATATCTTACACCTGTATATGCGAAGCGTACAAATATTTGTACGATCAGCTGCAGCAGAAGAGAAGAAGAAGAAGAAGAAGAAGAAGGCATCAATTTTGCATTACAGGCGAGCCTTCACTCACTGCGCTTAGTAGTTCATTAAAATGCGATTACTTCAGAGGAGTCTGCAGATGAGCTGGAGTAAAGAGTGCTAGAGAAATCAGTACAAATTTTAAGGATTTTGTCTTTCTCTCCATCTTTCTATAGTACCTAGATAATTACGTTTTTTAGGTTTTATTAGGTACCTACCTTACAGGTCAGAGCCAGGGTGGGGCTTATCAACTTCAACTTACCAGTTACGATTCTGAGGATCTCAGAGGGTGCTCCAGACTGCTTCAATGCTTCTTCTACTTTCTGCCGCCTCTTCAGCTCCATCTCGAGCTGGTCCTGCACCATCTGCCGCTGTTTCCTCTCCTTCTTTAGCCGCTTCTGGTACATTACTGTGGAAAAACGATATTTGAATTACAATTGTAATATGAAACAAAGTGTAATATGGAACAGGATAGCGAGCTTTTTAGTATTCAAGATCATATAAAGATGTCTAAGGGTTACTTAGAGACACGGAATGTCATAAGTAAAAGTAAGTTCGTATGAGTCAGTGGGCAACTCTGATGACGGTGTTTTTAGACCGCCTTAAGGCCTCCGTCTACGAGTACGAGTATTATTTACGATACTCGTTTAGTGTTTACAATTTAATTATCGTTATTTCGGTGCTGGCATCAGTGATCTATAAATATTTATCTTGTCATATGTAAGCTAATAAGCACAGTATTTTCTAACATGAATGAACATTAAACATTTATTGATGGGGGCGGTGAAACGGAGTGGTACCGTATCGAATCAACAATTACTTCGAATGGCGCACGCAGCGCAAAACGAATTCCCGACAAAATATAGGCACTGCGCCCGCGCATACCTCACATCTACTTTACATACGTATAAAACCTGAAAATCGAATAACACCCGTCTCACTCACTCTTGTGACATAAACAGGCTTTTCTTCGATCTCCATTTTGATTTGGCATAAACTCATCAATGCCGGTCGCGGCGTTTCACTCTTTCTCGCGTACGGATTCTGATGTTCTGTCCTTGTCTCCCTGATGTTCGATTGACGAATGATTGAGTCGGTTCATGTGTCGATAGTCGCTGGAGGCTGCGCTTTTTACGCCATAGAATAAATAATATACAGTACTAAATGGGACGAGTATGGGAATTGGATATAACCGATCTTGCTTTTCCATGAAGTTTTGTTTCTAGACTTTGTTTTGGAAAACAAGAACAAAAGCAGTGTTTCTCATTAACTACCTAGTAGACAATTAGTGGTAATGAAACTGGCGAAGTTCACCAGTGATCGACTCCTACGCATCATTTGTCATCGCGCGACCTCTGACCGACGGTAATAACTTAAAGGTGCATTTTTATTGGCATAGGATTAACTCATTTTTCACCAGTAGCAGTAATATTTCCACAAGAATATGTAATGCTTTATTCCACACATTCTGGTGTCAAAGGACCCAATTACTCACTGGCTTCAAACCAAATATACCTCGCAAGTCAAATATAATATACGTGACCGTACATAATTGCTTTGTTAACAAAATTAGGATAGAAACGACCTTTTTCACTTAATTTCTCGTCAATACAAAGGACTAAAATGTCCGTTCAGTGGAAAATTTGTCGGACCACCGAGTCCGTGCTGGACAACCCAACACCTCTGAAAAACCGTTTGCACCCCGCTGAAGCTTATTTTAGGATCTTTTCATGTCCGCTGCTTAGTAGTGTGTGAGGATCCGTAGATTGGACGGTATCATTTATGTTTAGAGCTAAAAATACACTAGGTATAATATTACTCGCTGCGCTCGGGGGCACGCGCTGTTTCACTCTTCCAGGATTAAATCCTATGCGTCAATTTAGGGTATAGGCTCCACAATAAACATTAAAAAATCCGTTTGGCTGTTTTGGTGTAAATATGCAACAAGACTCCAGACAAACTTTGACGACCTCTGGCGATGTGGACGAAAGCCCGCTTGGGACGCAGAAGGTTGCGGGTTCGATCCCCGCCGCGGGATAAATATTTGTATGATCTGCAAATATTTATCTCGGGTCTGGGTGTTTTTATGTATGTATTTATAAATAAAAAGTATGTAAGTAGTATATCAGTTACCTGGTTCCCATAATACAAGCTGTGCTTAGTTTGGGGCTAGATGATGCTGTGTGAAATGTCCAGCATTATTCGAACTTTCCCAATTATAAAAAACTAGTAAGCAGCTCCGCTCTAGTTATAAAAAAATAAAGATCAAAGAATCGATATTGTATGAGATCTCGAAAATGTATAAGCCGAAACTAAAACGTCAATCATCGTCTTCCCACGTAGAAAACGTTAGATAGAAGCGCCGCCATTGGTATAGCTTCATATTGTTTCTACAAGTCAATATTTGTCTGCGGCCGGTCGGTCCCTTTGTTCTTAATCCGAACCTATTGCTTCCTCATAAGTCTTATATTATAAGAGTGAATTGATTATTTCGTTTCCAATCTATTGGACCGCCTTTGTGGCTGATGATGGTTCTAATTCACAGTTGAATAGCTTGATGGAGTTAATCTTTTCATTGTTCTTGCGTTTTGTTCTTTGAAATGTAATTGCTTTTGTCTTCTCAATGCGACTACAGATGTAGGAACTACTATGATAGATTTTTATGATATTTTCACTGAGGGTTGTGTGTGCAATAAACAAAACTACTGAAATATTTCCAAAGCCGAAAAATATGAAACTGGTGAACATCGTAAAAGTTGAGCGCAATAGTAACATTCCGAAAGGCAGAATGAACAACAGTATGATTGTAGGGACGCATCAAAGCGTGCGATATGAAGCGAAACAATTCGATGACCGGCACATGAATAAAAACGAACCACCAAAATATTGAAGGAATCCGTTCAAAGGGGAAAAATGCAATAAAAAACCCGATACAGGACAAGTGCGGTTAAAAAGCAACGAATATGGCCGCGAACATCCGACAAAACTTTGGCTACTTGGCTATGCAAATTATATTTGCCGACCGAGACGATCCTACGTTTCGTTTCACTTGCGTATAACGTGTATTCTTTTCATATTTTCATCGGATTTCCTTCCCCTCGCTCATTTTGTTCCGTTTTAAAAGTCGCGGAACAATGGTTTCCGCGGGCCCTGTTCCCTTCGCCGCGAGCCGTTTTCTTGCGCGGCTTCTTATTATAGCTACGTATCTTTATATCTATCGAGTTTTCTTTTCTTTAATACTTTTTAACTCATAAATGGTTGATACGGTCCCCTAGGGTTTGTTGCCCGAATAACATGTAAATGAGTCGGTTGCGCGAGTAGGTTGCTACAAATTCAAATTGGAATCTGCGTTATATTGTAATTTTGTATGGTAAATCTTATCTTATTTTGTGCGTTATTATATGTATGCAGAGAAATTACAACAAATGTTATGGTAACAACATGGTTTCAACGTAAAGTATTACAAGGGAAAGACTTTACTTTAAACATTCATTTACTACAGAGGTGGCAATGAGCTGGTAACCATGGAGCATGTGATAAGAATGGACAACCACCTAGACATTTACAAAGGGTTTTATACACCAAATCATTCTGAGCACACCCATAGTGCCTAAGAAAATACAAAATATTTGTAATTTTTATAGTGTTAATCCACACTTGGTATTTCATTATGAAATGAAATGTCTGATCAAACATTTTTAACCGATAATTATGAGCTTATCAAGAATTTCGAATTTAACGTTAGTGATTATGTGGCCGAGCGGTTAAAGGCACTCCGGCTTTAAGAGGATCGACTGATCGTTGCGGGCTCGAATCCCGTCAGAATCGAAAATTTTGATAAGACTTTTCATTTCTTTAGAGAATACAGTCATGATCGGACTGAATAATAGAAAGAATAAATATATTTATTTAAAATTTAACCTCTCGCAATCCTTAGAAATCTCGTCACCACAACAGATGTGGTTATCAGTGTTGCTAGTGTATATTTCACGCACGTCATGTCAACATTATAAGCCGTTATGAACCCAAAACGACACAAGATACCCTAGTTTTCCCACTAGTGCAATACAACGTAAATAAGAATCGACATTTATGACATCTGCACCCCTCCCGGTGGCACGAACGATTTAGATAAGTCTTTTTATAGTTCTTTATTGAAAATAAATTGCCTAGAATAAAATCAGACATGTTCAAACGGCTTTCCGATAGATGTGTATGAAATAATGTTAGATAGATAAGAGGAGTCAGTCGCCGATAGATGTGTGTTTGCCGAAGTGTATTGATGCCGCTTCGATTAGGGATGACGGTGCTATGACATTTGATAAGGAATGGTTAATGGTATTAAGTTGAGCCATGGTAAGCTTTTCAATGTGAAATCATGTACAAATTTAAGATTTTGGGGAGGTTTTTCTTGTGAGTTAAGAAGAGTTTTTTGGTTTTACCTTTTGAAATAAGGTTTAAGAAGTGTTCTGTATCTTGCATAATATAATGCGATAGTAGAAATAACTAGATTTAATTTAGCTCTCCTATAAATACATTATGATGGATTATTGAGAGTAGAAGGTAGCTTACCTATAAATACATTATTAAAAAAAAACAACAAGAATTAAAGCTATGTACACCTTTAAAATGATTTTGTTATGCATTCTGTGTATTGCGACAAAAATAAAATTTAGCATTTTCTTTTTATAGCATCTAACAACAATTTTTGCCAGATTCTCAATACAGTTTATTGTCCTGTTGCCATCCATCATCACAAATAAAAAGCAGGGAAATTCTCCCAACATTTGTCAAACTGTCCACACCACTGTCCGAGTCCCCAATCGTTTAGCTTTTTATCTGTTTCCTCTGTTTTATTTGCAACTATTTATGGGGCGGGTGCGTTACGCGATAAAATTTTTCCCTCAAAATTGTGCAGGATTATTGTTTTTGGCAACTGGGGAAGTTGAATTACGAGCGCCGAATGACCTTTGAAGATAACAGTCTCGCTAAGCATCTTTGGTTCTAAATTGATTCTTTTTCTTTCTTGATCAATGTAGTTGAAATGTTAGAAAAATAGATATAACTAGCTTCTGCGCGCGGCTTCGCCCGCGCGGTACCAACATTTTGAATAATCTATATGCTATTCCAGATCACTATCTACGCCTATTCCAAGTTTCATCCAAATCGGTTCACTGGTTTAGGCGTGACTGATACACAAACATACACACATCCAAATATCCAAACATACTCACAAACTTTCAGATTTATTATATTATTAGGATTAGGATATTAAGATAGGATTGGGATAGGATTAGGATTATGTAAAGATCAAATTTTGTTTTTTTACTATTAGTTTATACCTAAAACTAAGTCTCTACACTGTATGGTATTTTTTAATCAAATTAAATACTGTGTCATCTAATAAATAAGAGATTCGGATTTGAGTCTTTTCGTGGAAATATCTCAATAACAGTTGTATCGTCACATTTCATCGAACTCTTAGCTACAAAACATCAATAAAGGTACGTATTTTATGAAAAAATACAAAGATCGCTCGCATTTTCACAAAGACCATCAAAGGGCCGGTCAGACATTCCCAGTTCTTACGACGTTAGTAAAAAACACAATCTCTCTTTATAGTTACCATTCCACTGGTTATTATATCCGTATCGATATTGTGCGCTGGATATGTCTTTTTGAACTGCACTGCAAATTGAGCTTTATTTTCCTGTGTTTAGATTCTACATCGGTGTGTATCGCACACCAATGCTATACTTTAAATATAAGTACTTATCATAATAAGTATAGATGAAAATCTTTTAAGAAATAAAAACTGAAACTGAATTTAACATTAAAAGACTCATCTAACATAAATAAGGGTAAACGTTAATTTTGAGAACAAGCAATTTCTAATTGCGTTTAATCTTCCTAAAATGTAATATATTTTTGTAAGCTGATTTTTCTGAATATTTTTTAAACCTAGGGTACATGTTTGTGTTTATATAATGCATATTAAAACTATTGGCGGTACAAACAATGCACAAAAATCATTTGTATTCACTGCAAAATAATAATATTATTAAGTTTCGTTAGAAGTGAAACTCGCTAGATTGTAACTACTATTCGTTCTGTATCGACCAGCTTACGGAGCGTGAAATGTCCGATATTGCCCCCGGCACTGAGTGGTAATTCTGGACGCTTTTTCAACTCCAAATGAAAAACGCATAATTGGAAAGTTATAATGGTTATTTTTATTGGACTCTATCATTAAGACTCCAGATAATTTGGAACAGGGACTGGAATATCTACATCAAACAGCATCAAGAAACCTGCTATTAGCTTTCATAAAGTAGATGCTGTAGGCATCATATTTCCAAAACCATTCTTGTAGTCCTTCATGTACTTTAACGTACTTAAGACTAGAGCATAGTTGTATATCAATAAATTATTAGGTCTATCTATACGTAAATATTATTATTTAATACTAGCTGTCCGCCGCGGTGTTACCCGCGATCCCTCGGGAAAACTTCACTTTCCCGGGATAAAATATAGCCTATGTTCATCGGGGATAATGTAGCATACTATTGGTGAAAGAATTTTTCAAATCGGTCCAGTAGTTTCGGAGCCTATTCATTTCAAACAAACAAACAAAGAAACAAATCTTTCCTCTTTATAATATTCAATTAGTATTAGTATAGAAGTATAGATATAGATTACAAAGCAAGAGACGGGCGACTGATTCGTCAGCAATTTTCTTAAGTCCAATAAGATGTGTGACAAAATTCGGGTCCGATATCAGTAAAATAAGTTGTACTCATAAAGCAGAGGAGAGCTGCCAACTTAACGATGATTGTGTCCGGCAGTCAACACGACACACGAATGTCGCACCTAAGGGATCCATTTTATTGGGAATAAAACATGATACTGTTTATTTATGTTCAGTAAAATCTATTTTCAGACACTTGGCTCCTTGAAGAAAATCTTAAGAAGTTCAAACGTGTAGGCGGAAATTGTTCCGTATCTTTATTAAATCAATTTTATAGCTTAATTTTAGAAACAAAAAGTATGAATTTGAAAAAAGAACGCAAAGTGAAGGTCGCTATAAAGGTTTTATTTGAATTTGATCCCAAGCACCTAAATGGGTAACACGACACCGATATTTCCAGAAATTAGGCTGACAGACGAAATAAGATGAATTCATAAAAACGTTGCAGGTTTCGAATGTATTATTTTCGTCGAACAAGTCATCGGGCCATGCTTCCTGCGACAGTGTGGTCGTAACGAAACACCTTCGTAATATGCCTGAATTAATAATATTGTAGAATCGTCGGCGGGGGTCGCGTGCGAATGAGTGAGGCTTCACGAAAATATCCATTTTCAAGTTATCCGGTCACGACTGTCTTAAGAAATGAGATCAATAAGCATACTACGCTTTAGCTGTCGTCAAAACCTATTAACCAAAGAGAAATGGATAAAAAATAGGCACGTTTCCACCACAAAAGCACTCATTCAATATCGTAAAATTTGCAGAGCAGGTAGACAAAACAGAACAAATATTGACAAAAGATGATTGCAGACCGTCCGAGAGATCCCCTTAGCAAACTTTGAATTAAAACGGGGACGAGAAAAATTAATCCTAATGCGATTTTAATGAAGCCGAAATGAATGAATGCAATAATGAATTGCTAATCCGCGGCCGCTCGTTTTGTGCGAGCAGACGGAGGCAATGAAACAAAACCATAGAAACCAAAGTGATCTTTTGACTAAGCGAGATGCACGCTGCACGGCTCGAAACTGTTCAAGAACGCGTTTACCTCAGTAATTAGTCTTTGCGACGTACAAACTTGTACATATACAAATATTACCCGAGCGCGAGCTATCGAGGCAAAGGGATGATAAAATGTAATAATAATTAAGCCTCAGCATTGCACAAAGACGCACGCCTTAGCATCGAGTATAAAGCACACAAGCGCTGAAAATGTACACCTGAAGTCTGTGCTCGCTTTTGCATTAACGAATGCGGAAGCGGCGCTGTGCATACAGGACTCGCTGCACCCCCCTCAGGCACCACCCCCTCCCCCCTCCCACTCGCGCGCTCTCGCTCCAACCAGCCCAGCCACCTCCAGCAGCCAGCATGTCCCTCCCGTGCGTTCATTACCTCCACGCGGCGACCCAACAATTCAAGTTTGCTTTCCGCCACACAATCTACGCTACCAGACAGACTACACACACCCATACACCGGCCACTCGAATAATAAAGATGCAGAAATTAACCCGGCCGCACTGAAAAAGAGGAAACTAAGTGAAGCTATCTCAGCCTGAATGGAGGTAATGCACGCGAGCACTCCAACGGAGAATGAAAGAAACTCCACGGCTAAATGCTGAGCTTGTTGGAACAGAGGGTAAATGTCAACCGCGGAATAAAAACAGTCAACAGATAAATGCAAACGATAAACACACGTGTAAACTGAAAAGGCGAGATGTGAAAGCGAATGTTGACTCTACAAACAACACGGAGCACTCTGAATGCGAGCACATTAGACTCGCAGAGATGAGCTTCCTATCGAATCAATATGGTTTTCGCACTAAATATGTTCCGTCCCATAAAATATTCAATTACGCATAAGCACACATTTGTTAAGGCCAACAACGACCACGCGGCACCCCCATTAAAGACGCCTAAGGGCCATTTAATCGGTCAGTGGATGTAAATTCGACGGCCCCAAAACAAATATCCCGAAACTAATAAGGAAACGAAATATGTAAATCGTCTGCCATATTGTTTCGCAAGTGAAATCTTCCTTTAATCTTATAACAAATCCGTGTCCAAATGGCCGGTCCGGGCTGAATTTGAATATAAGAGGGTATGAGGGTCAGGTTGAGGCGTGTGTTGCGGTAGGAACGAGCAAATGTATGCAAGACACGCGCGGAGGAGATAGCGCCCATAATGTTGTCCTATGCACATATTGCATCAAATTAGTTGTCGACTTGTAAACAAGGAGCAGGAAAGTAAGGCCGCTAAGACGCCGGTGCTGCTAGTTTGCATGGATATGAGCGGCAATATGGGTCCGCAGCTGCTGGCTGTACTCATTAAGATGTTTTATGGTCCACCCGCCGGACCGTGTTGCCAATTTAAGATATTTCTATGCGGGACGGCGCCACGTTAGTTTGGCTTCCGATTAGGGGATTAAAGTGGTCCTTTAAGGTATTAGAGTAATAATTGCGGCGCCCATTATGCGGTTAGCATTGTCTCTGATGGTTCCCCCGGGACATTGGGGTCGAATACCTGTTAGCAGGAACGTAATCAATACGCCGTCTGTTTGCAGTCGAGCCGGTGTGAAAACAAAACAAAAAGAGAAGCAATAAAATCCAGTTACATTGGAAAAAGACAAAGTTCAAACAAATTCGGACCGAAGCGTCGCACCTATTCCCCGCACAGCAAGTAAATCAAAGGGTGTTGAAACTTTACACCCACTTAAAGCCGGACACAGTAATAAAGCGTTCGAACTTCGCCGACCCTGGACATCAAATGGGCCACCCCTTTTGCATTTCATTCGGGAGAAAATTAAAAGTTCTGAGATGTTTTGTTGGATGAATGTGTCTGTTCTGACAGCCATTGTTTTGGTACTTCATCTTTTTTTGACCGACCTGTATAGGTATAACAGTAGAACCTTATTCGTCATATAATCTGGCTGTTTGATGAAAGAGCACGTCTAGCAAGGTTTATAATACGTGCGAATCCTCTCAAAAGTCGTGATCAAAAGCAAAACTTGCAACTACATGGCGTAGGAACGCCATTTGATCTGAACCAAACTCTTCAATGAGTTGATACAGTAAATTACTATTCCATCAGATTCCATCTAACTCAGAGAATGTTTGTTAACTCGATTTCAAGATACTGATTTTTGGCTTTCTTTTAAAACATACAGCTATTAATATCAATTTGTAAATGTAGGGTAAAATCTAGAAGTAGAGAGAAGATGCCATGGATTTGAAGCTACAGAACAAAAACTATTTTAATTCCTATTTTAAACGAATTAAAATAAAATAATACTACTCAAAATACGAAACTTAAAGTAAATCTTGACATTTTCCACATTATAACCAGAAGTAAGAAATTGAATTAATTTTAATTTTAAAGACGAAGAAGTAGGTATATGTATTTAGTTCATTCCAGTGTCAAGTTTCCAAGGAACTCCTTAGCAATAATCCGATACCGGTCACCGGTCAGTCGGCTTCATTAATTACTGATGAGACCTCACTAAGCTTTGAAATACAAAACTTCGAGGAATTAAATTAACTTCTCTGTGAAGTGCCTGTTGGAGTTGCGAACCTTTGGAAAACGAGATGTTCTAACGAGGGATCGCTAATATTTGTTCTGCAATAGTTGAGTAGGTAAAAGCATGGTTTTATGATGCTTGAGGTGCCATTCAAGCAGAATTAGATAGCACCAGAATTCGTTTGAATTTATAACGGTTTTAACAAATCCATGGGGCTTTCTGCTGAAAATCTATGAGGTTCGCGCGTGAACAAGATCTGTAAGCTGTAGAGAATTATGAGAAAACATAACTTTGTACTATACTGGGCGGGTATGAGATTGCAACCTGTCATGTTATCAAAAGGGGGTAAATGTCAAGTGTATCGACTTTAAGACATTTATGACTCATTCGTGTATCTATTAAAAGCCATAGTTTAAAATTAGGTACTCGTCGTATGAATATTATGATCAAAAATCTGTAAAACTATTCGAATATATGTTCTGAATGTTAACAAAACATTAGAATACATTAAGCTTCAATAAGCACAAAATTAATTGTTTCCAAAGAGGCGATTCCCTCGAATGTGTTCCCTGATTAAGTGCACGGTCGACCCGTGAGGGTTATTAAATAATTTATTGTCTAGCAACTATCCGTGGGTTTCAAATGGTCCGCTAAGATTCTGCTAACTCTTGTTACGGTATATTGCCGCGTAAACTTCGTCCATGAAACTTGAATGGATTCGCACGGCGATACCGAACGCAGGTACAGACTCAAACTATCTCTAACTAGCTGAGCAACTATGCATTTTACTGGAGTTTATATTTATTGACAGGTAAAACAATTAGCTAAAACAATTTTGCTTGATTTACTATTCGAACATTGTACGAGTATACTCGTAGTACTATTCGAGTATTCTCGAGCATCGTTTTTATGACAGTTCAAGATAAATCAAAAGCAAACTCGTAAAGGAACGAATGAAGCAGTATTTTGTGTTCCTAAAAATTATTGTTGATAAATAATGAAAGTTGAAGGAATGTTTCATTTTTATTTGCAATTCAATTTGGACTCCGTGAAACAATGAAGAGCAACACGGCTCTGATTGAGTTTGCTCGAACCTTTTATGGCTTTCAATGCATTTCGAGCTGTCAGCGGCAAATTACGCGGCCTGTCCATTCACGCTTATGGGAAAGGGGGATGTCGATTTTTTTATATTTTTCCCCTAATATCTCTAGAAAACCTTCAATCATTTTGTAAAACCAACAATAGGTTCTGGATTCATAATACTAATGTTCCAAAAATCTTAGTAAGTATATCAAAAAATAATATTAAAAATAATAGTGATGATGCACAGGATTTTTGGAACCAACCTAATGTGATTTAATGAAAAAATAGAAAAATAAGTATGACATCAAAAATAGTTAAAAACTCGTCTTTCCTCAAAAAAATTGCGCGGAATTGAGTCAAGTATAGGTGGGCTAGGGGTCCGACCCTCGGGAAGGCGGCAAACGTATGTCCGGCACAGTTCTAAATCGGTTCCGATACCCATTTGACAGTTTATTGAATTAAATGACGCGTGTGATTCCGTTTTGGGCCCACCGCCCTTACATTAATTGTTGGCACTTCAAAAGCAATCATTTAGTCATTTAGTCATTTATTTATTAAAAACTTAGGCTAACATTACAGATAATCTAATAGCTAAGGCGTTATCCTAGTGAGATCTTTAATTAAATCTTAAACTTAACTTAACTTAATAAAGAAAGGCACAAGTGGTACAAAAATAAACAAAACTAAAAACTCTTAATAAAAAATAAAAATAACATTCTCTTAAAATAAAATAACATTGCACAGATAAAAAATACTACTAAATACTACCACGGCATTAAAGAGCTAGGCTCCTCACTATAGCTCAGACACGCTCTCTCAAGCATTGGCCATCTGTCGGCGAAGATATCAACTTCTATCATGACTTTGGAAGGAAGTTGCAAGTACAGAAATATTGAGTATAGTTTTTGTCATCGTCAGCTCGATTTTGCCTATTATTGAAATTATTGAAAGTTGCTTATCAACCAGGAAATCTTCAGTCTCAAAGTATTCGATATCTATATGTATAGAAAGAAGTGTGTTGTACACTGGATGCCCTTATTATATTTCCGTGAAAATGTCAAAATTAGATTCAATAAGATATAGAGCTGTAGAGTTCATAGAGCAATACAACTTTAGAAACAACTTCAAATTAGTAAGTAGCTATGATACGTCAAAACAATGTTTAATTCCTTAGGTTTTCAGCCATCGAAATAGAATAATTCTGCTAAGGTGCAGCATGCAGTAAACGAGACTCAACTCTTGATGAAACAATTCCGGCACATCATTTGATTATGTCCAGTTCCATACATCGTATGCTCATATCGAGAGGGCAAGAGATAATTCATTTTCGTCGAAATATTGTCTGGTGCCCGAAAAAATCTAATTATACGCTCCTGAAATAAGGGAGCATCAAATTTCATTTCAATTCTGTACTGCATGCAAGTATAAATACACTTGAAAATGTTTAGGCAATTAAATCGAATCGTAATACAGTAGTGAATGATGTTGATGAGTTAGAGCATTTTAAATAAACATTAGAAGCATTAATAGGAACGGAGCAATGAAATCGGACAAGATAAACAAGCAGAATTCACTATAAAAACTGATACGTAGGAAACTTGCGGTGAACTTCACTGCCAAATGAGATACTCGGTGATTCATCTTTCATTTAGATTCAGGAAAATAAACAAAGAGAATAAATGATTGTCAAATATTTAGTTGTATGAATACATACCTAATAAATTCTATTTTTTTTGTGTGAAAAAGTGATCTTGTGATCTTTTAAATAAATTGGAGGATACTAACGTAATTTCAGGAGCTCATTGGCAGGATTTTACGCATTTTTATCAACTTTTTGTTTATTTAAAAAAGTGTCCTACTCACTAATGGAAGATACGGAGACTGACGAGAAAATTTCATCTTTTTCTGTCTTTTCAGGCACACCGCCCATACTCGACAAAACGCCGCGGTATTATTACCCTAACATACAAATATGACATACCTAGAAGGTATCACCAGTGTCACTTTTCTACACAAGCATCTATGAGCGTGTGTGGGACTCTTCGTTCCTAAGAACGCAATCGAGAACTCGAGGGGGAGGGAGTATCGATCGGTGCGGGGTGAGGAGTGTCCATTTACACGTAGTAAGATCTCTGTGTACATTATGATATTTATACGATATCCTGCAATGAATCTGCATACGGCTTCGGCTGTGTGTGGTCGCGGCAAACAATGCTCTTAATGACCGCACATCGAATGTAAGTAGGTTTAACTCGCAATCGACATTACAATCGGATCGGGAATACGATAAATCGGTTTCGTGTTCGATAAATCGAGCACCGGCTTCTCTGGTTACAGATGTTTATAAAAAGTTACTTCTTGCGATTGTAGCGAACAGTACTAATATAAATGTATAATGAAGCTATTTTTGCGTGGAATGTAACTAAGTATGAAAATTAGTAGTGCGCAATTGACAGATTTTTATCACCTTATAAAGCAATGTCTTTGCAAGGACTGCTACGAAGGCCTGTATTCCGTGACTAGGCGACAGTAGTCGAACAGCAACCAAGAAATGCGACTGAGTCGTGTCGATTTGAGCACGATCGAATTGTCGATTTCACTATCCACTGCGCACGCCATGTGTCGGCCGTATCGCATTTGTAATCTGACACCAACCGGGCCGATTTACCTAGAAGTAGGCGATCGCTGTCATAATACTGGGTTACATTTCTAACGCTTGAGCGATAGCCACAGTTGTATAGGATACAAATGTTTGCAGATTTTAAGGCACAGTACAAATTGCCCATTGAAGCGTAGGAACTATTCAGGCGAAGTTGCGTGTTCGCTAGACCAGTGGGAGTTGGTGTACAAAACTGGCGATTGGCGAGTGCCGGCGACACCCGTGACTCAGCCGACCACCCGAGGTAATGTGCCCACCCGGCCGAGCTACCAGCTACGAAACAACTTATTGAAGCAAGGCCTTCGTTTCCAATAATCAACTAGCTGTTAGCTTACCACAAATTCCGAAAATAATGCCTCGATTAACATAATTTGGTAAGCCGAGAGAATGGTCAGAATCTAAAGAAAAAAAAAGAAAGAAAGAAAGAAAATATTTTTATTTACTTAGACACTTAAACACTACACACACGATTAAACTTAAAAATTATGCCTAGCTTATGATATACTTATATTATTAATCTGTTATGTCATAAGACATACGGAAGTTGGTTCTTCTTTTAAGAACCTCAAAATCGCCTTAAGGATTTTATATAGGTTATCATGATGGTAACTATTCTTAGATTAAATAGTAGCCTTCTATTATAATCTGCTAATACAACAATCCAATCATGCACAATAAATCAAAATATGTTACTATCTTTTTACCTAAAATTATGAAATAATGATGTTGCGACCCCATTGAAACTGAATTCACTTTGTTTTAATTTAATCTGAAGCAAACGAACTCAATTTTACAAAAGATTAAGGAGAAAATAGACAAAGTAGAAGCGTCCATCCCTCGACGATTCTTCGCGGTATTAATCTTTACTCATGGAAATCACGGTTAAATTGAATAGGAATCATTGCATCGAATGATACACCACTATTTTTTGAAATTTATTTTGCGATTTTTAAGGTTATATCTTTCAAAAACTTACTTATCGACGACATAGTAAAGGTCGTAGGAAATGTTTGGACGCGAGAGGCGCAAGATAGAGGAGGCTGGCATAAAAGAAGGGAGGCCTATACCCAGCAGGATACCAGGCTGAAATGATGATGATGATGATGATCTTACAAAAAAAAATATTTTATACCAGTTGGCATGCCAGAAGACTATTCGGTAAGTTTGTATTTTTAAAAACAGGTTCATGCCTCAGTCGTCACGAAAAACTGTAGATACTTATACCTACAAAAGCTTAAACAGGACTTCAAAATAAGTTGTCTTCGTTTATTGTAAGTAAATGTTCAAAAATCTTGAAACTGTTCGCACTCAATCAACTATTTGCAATAATACAATAAACAAATACTCGCTTCCAGAATAAGCCGGCAGCTCACCGGAACGCAAGTGGAATTATAATTATCGAGAAAGCGGCTAAGTCGCGTTTTAATTATAGAAACAAACAAAAACAGTTCCGATGTCTTAGTGAAGTTTAAGGATGAGTCGGGACTTTAATTCTCAACTCTTTGTTCTTAATTGAGAAGGGTGAGGTTAGCTCTCCTTTGATTTTATGAAACATGTATTTTTGTAAACAAAGGGTTATATGTGTGTCAGAATAAGCATAGGTACGCTTAACTGATAGTAGGTACACATTAGGCGTTTTGAAGGGCGCGCTTTGGTAACGCGCGTTTAAAAAACTATGCGGTCCAATATATTCGTACACACGCTATGACGAAACATGCACTTCTAGTAACAGAAATCATACAACGTGCGTCTAACGCGCGCTTTAAACGCCTAGTCTGTACCAGCTCTCAAGTCTAGATTTATGTTTTTTCACACCACCTGCTTTCTTTTTTGTCATACAGTCTCATGTCAAAATGATTCATTTCTCCGTCCATAAACACAAAATGTTGGTCTTGGGCGCTCTTGAATCCCTCGCTGTCTCATTAACTCCCTCGTTTCTCTCAGGAGTTAACTAAAGAATCCTTCGATGCGCTTGGGATTCAATATGGCGCCCGTGATATGGCGCCCGTGATATGGCGACATAATACACTGCTTTGAATTGTTGAATAATTTACTATTATCGAGAGCTGTGTAAATCGATAAGAGTACATAAGTTCAACTGTATTCTGTAACTGTTTTTATTGTTTCCCAAATATCGTCGTCAATTACAAATGAATAAAAAAAAATTGATTGATTGAAAGGCTATTACTCGTACTCTACAAGTATTCTCAAGGTCTCATATAAATGTTATTTCCAAGAGATTTACAAATATTTAGTTTATAGGTAATTCAGTCTGTAGATTCATCTGAATTTCAAGTGTGGAAAAACTATAATGCTCGACAAAACCGCAGAAGCAAATTAGCTCACAGTTGAAAAAGTAGTCTTCAATACCGGACACGGGAAATTCAATAATAATTGAACTCGCCCCTACTTCCGGTGGCCCGTGGAAAATGCTTATTGATCTGTAAGATCCTATGAGGAGAACTTGCGAAGGAAGCGTGGCATTAAAAACTTAGGAAGCATTTACACGGAAGAACTTCAACTGACACGATTTAGTATCGCACTACAATTTTTTGCGTGTAAACGGTCATCGGCTGCCAAAAGTCGCTAAATGGCATCGGCTTAGCAAAACGAGACAAAAATTGCATCGTGTAAATCCTCCTAGATAAGCTCCTCTTTAGACGTTACTGAACTCTTTGTTGCTTACATCAATCAAGTCTTTTTTCCGTAAGGTAGAGACCTAAGATTCAAACTCCACTTATTAGATTTTTTATACAATGTTCGCCGGTTTTAGGACACCTTTTGGACCTTGAGTGAGCACTGTCTCATACGTGACGTCTTTTATATCAAATCAAATCAAATCAAATTTATTTCAGGCAACATTAGTCAAGTACAAGATGTTAAATACTTAAAACTACGGCCCATATTATAACATAAATACCTTAATCTAACATATATAAAATAAACTTATTTACTAGCACGTAGTGTCGGTGACGTGTGACACACGATATTATGTGCTGCGACCGGTAATCGTCCGCGAAAACGTCTGAACAGTACATTCTTCGGCCAGAATTCTTCTTTAGTGAGTATAGCTTAGTCATGATAAATATACAGCATTGAAAGAACTGCAGCGCAAAATGCATCCATTTATTCCACTTTTTTATTATGAGCTGATGTGGTTTAATGTGAAGTGTGTGAGCGTACTTCGTCTCTCCACCATCAGGCATACATCGTATACCAATGTACATTTTTACATCATCATTAGCAGCTCAAATGATAGCCCACCGCTGGACATAAGCCTCCTCCCACAGACGCCACTCCAATCGGCCCTGTGCTGATCTTATCCAAGTCTTTCCCTTTATGGTCTCTATGTCGTCCACCCATCTGGCTGCTAGTCTGCCCCGGCTCCTAGCGCTTCCCCTTGGGTACCACACACATTGTTACATTTTTAAACACCAATAATTTATGATACAAAATGTTCTTTTAAAATTTAATTACGATCGTATCTCCCGAAAGCCTCAGAAAGTTGTACCAACTTCCTATGAAAGGAAAACATTGTAATACACATTGAAACCCGTTCTAACAATTTCACATACAATCATAAATTATAATTTAGCTCCGTTGGATCTTGTTACCTTGCGTTCGGTTTTCCGGACTCATTGTGTGTAACTCCCAAGACATCGTGCCCCGCAGAACGTATATACAAAATTAATTAGACGAAATCTCCGGCTTGTAACTTGTATTTTATTATTATATCAGCCGTTCGCGAGATTTTATTAGCAATACAGCTTCTTTGGATGTAATGAATCTGAATGGAGTCTTGATTGGGTACTCTACATTATAATTATGTAGTTGTAATTATACTGGTGGAACCTTCGTTGGTTTTGCATTCCTTTCTGTTGATGGTTTGTGAAATTAAACGTCGTGATAGACGCAATCTTGATTGCAACGCCTAGTTTGCTGTTTTAATTTACACTTAGATCAACTGTTTTTCTATCCCACTATATATTATTAATAATATAATAAAGCTCAAAGTGTGAGTTTGTTTAGATGTTTGGATATTTGGATGTTTAGATGTTTGTATGTTTGTGTTTTAATCACGCCTAAACCAGTGAACCGATTTGGATGAAACTTGGAGTAGGCGTAGATAGTGATAGTAGACATTCAAAATGTTGATACTACGCAGGCGAAGCTGCGCGCAGTAGTAGGGATATAATAAAAGCGTGTAGTTTACCTTACTTGAATAGTTGAAGTACACGCGATCACCAAGCGACTAGACTCAAGTCTGAGATAAATAAGTTTAATTTCCTTAGGTATAGTATAAAACTGTGTTGGACTTGTTGCGAACAATTGAGTAAATTTCGTATCACACCTTTTAAAGTCCATACAGTCCCTGATAAGGCAAAATCTAACATAGAAGTCTTAAAAGGTGGTTAATTTGCGTCTTCAGGCAAGCCGACATAGCATTCTACTTAGCGCTGAATTGTGTGTGTCGTTGCTTTCTGAGTTTCTTTAGTCTGCCGCACTTTTATGTTTATTTTAATAGAATTTTAAAATCAAATGTGCTTAACCAATCAAAAACAGGCAAAGCAATTTTTTTCTCTTAGTTTGATGATGTAAAATTTTAGAATATACTTTTCTTGTTAAAGAACAATTTATTTTAATAGAAGATCAGTGTATTTACCGTATTAAAGAGGAGTTTGGGTTGTCATGACTAATATATTGGTGTTTAGTGTTTGCAAATCGCGGCAGGATACATTTTTGCAGTAGGTAGGTAGTTACCTATCTATTTACAGCAAAAAATGTACCTGCTATCTACCTACCTAATGTAGCTTTTGCCCGTTTTGGTTTCATGTACTAAGTGTTGTCTAAATAAATGTGTTTCTTTCTTTCTTTCTTTCTTTCTTTTATTTCGGCATGACCTGCGGCCAGTCCTGCCGCTAGGTTTTTGTTCCGAGTCTGGGTGTTGTGACACATAAAATCTTAGTGTGAGATCAGAATATGTGACTGTTATTTTATTTATAAGAAAGGTCTATTTCTTTCTTGCTAAACCTTTTAGTACGGCAAGGCGAGTAGAATGGCTCTGGTCAGTCGGCAAAATCTAATCATTGCATTACTGACGGCCGGCGCACTCCATACTCCGCTTCATCGCACAGACATCCACTAATCGCGGTTTCAATTATTACATCATTTTATATTATTGTAAAGGAAATAATAATTTATGACTAAAGAAAAAAACAAGATTGTATCTCCTAAGCGCGGAAGATATTCTACCAAATATTTTGCGTGTCCTGTCCTTTGAAGATCTTTAAAAAGTCACATGAGTGAACACTTTTGATATAGCGATCTAACGTTTTTCCACATCAATTTGATGGAGAATCTTCATACTTGTAAGGAATGTAATCAGCCTAATAGTTCTCCAAATAACTCTCTCGACGACGTGAGCTCGTACGTTAGTGTCAAGTGATCCTGTGACGTGTCGCGCATAAAGATTGTACTCGTAGGACATCGGTAAATGTGTCACGTGCCGGACCGCAGCCTCCGTGATAAGAACAAGAAAGTGGGCAGATGATTAAATCTGATATTGGTATTGACATGATTGTGATAAATGGTATTTGTGTGATTATATTTCGGGGACACAATAGCTATCTATTCAGACAATATTGAGTAAACACGTACAAAACAACAATATCAAAAATCTTCTCCAATGTCACGATACAAATTTTGTACAAATGCCACTAACTCATACGAATTTACTTAGAACTGTCCATAATTATACTCGTAGTTTATCCTACCTACATAATGAATAAAAGTTTTGTGTAGATGATATTAATGACATTTCAATCATATTACAATCTAGAATCCAATTGAGCTTCATAGTAGTTACGGTAATTGAAAAAGATAAAGAAGTGAGCCATCCAGCTAAACAACCTGCCAGCTATTAGCGTCAAGTAACTGCCCCTGGGTAGACCCAAATCGGGACGTATTAACGAACACGAAGCCTGCACAAATTGAAACAATTTTTCCTCGCCACAGCCGAACCTTAAGCAAAAAACTGTACAAAACCTACGCTCCAGTGTAAATATTTACCCGTCCGCGAAAACTTTCGTTCAGTAACTGTCTGAGACTTGAAAAAGTGGTCGTAATTGTACGCTGGTCAAGTTTATACCGCAGACATTGGGTTTCAAAGTTTTGGAATACCACGAATGTACATAAATCTTTTCATTCCAGTTTTTTGATGATTTATATGCGGTTTATCACAAACAACTCATGTCAATATTAACAGAAGATTTTCAAAACTTCTACATCCAAAAAAGACTTTGACTACAAAAATAAAGCAATAAAAAGCTAAACATTTGTCACACAACTTCTTGCCAATCCCTAAAGTTTTTCCAACAAAATAAGTTCGACAAAAAAACATCTCATCTCGCACATGTGGTTTTGTCCAGCATCCAGAATCGTATGACCTTCCTGTAATTGAATTCCATATACGAAGCCATATTCCTTGATAGCACACCACCGATTCGACTGCCTATAATACCCTATGAGCTATGGGATAGAGTCTAGATTCTGAAAGAGATTTGGTAATACACCCGAATCGGTTGTCCCGGTTCGCAGAGCAGCAGTGGTATTCGCAGCGAGGTCACACGTCGTGTCGCGGTCAAGATTTATCGTGAAAGTACATGAAATATTTTTTGATCTCCACTCTTGCCAATGGCAGGAAGCGTTGGTATTTTTATGACCTCCGTCATTACGGATTCTTTCGTGAACCGATTGGAATACCAATTTGTTCATTTGTGACATT
Source organism: Epirrhoe alternata (assembly GCA_963565295.1). Taxonomy (NCBI): domain Eukaryota; kingdom Metazoa; phylum Arthropoda; class Insecta; order Lepidoptera; family Geometridae; genus Epirrhoe; species Epirrhoe alternata. The sequence continues at coordinate 1,713,688 of OY751384.1, forward strand.
CCATAAGCCAGATATTTTTTGTTTCAAGTAAGTATCGCGCAACAAGCGATTCTTATCTCAATTATGATGAATATGGAGATTATCTAGGTATCTCAAGAAGGTTAGATAACATTACATAAAGCTAGTTCCTTTTTGTCTTTACCCGTTTTGTCTGTTATGGCTTTGATTGTTTTTTCAATTCAATTCAATCTATATAATTTAATTTCTTTAAGTTGTTCCTACTGCATGAAAAAACCAAGTGTGCATTGAGCTCCTACGGCTAATAAATGAGTATAAGTATGAAAGAAATTATTCAACGCTTTCCAGGAAAATCATAGTAGAAACAACTACATCAATGCGCATTCAACAATGAAGTTCTATTTCGCATATTTTTGGAATGAAAATTCCCATACGCATTATAAACTCATGCATTATCAATACAAACATTATAAACTGTTGCCCAAGAGATGTTACAGTACTATGTAATGGAACGTACAGTTACAGGCCACACCTGTATAGGCTCTGGACACAATAGCATTGGCCGCAGATTGCGTCCATTAGGTGGACTTTGACATTTCAATACAACTGCATGGTGCACTCTGCATTCAGTTGGTAAGTGGTTTTTGGTCTATCCCTTTGGTTACGATTGGCCATTTGGGTGGAAATGGATTTCTGTGAAGATGTCACAATGGACTTGGTTTTTAGTCGTTTATTTAGTTTTGTTAAGAGCGATAATCTTTTGTACGTTGTATTGGATTTTATTATTTATTACGACATTCTTATTAGACATTCATCTGCTTTAATAGACTGCATCATTGGAGCAGATTTATATTTTTTATGACGAGGCGAAAATGGCTCTACCCTGGAAAACATTTATATTTTGCAAATAAAAGTTCCAACTTCCAATTCAAGTTAATTATGATTTGAATTCTACACTAAACTACAAACCATGATAAACAATCAAATATCCGATATCGCCTCCCAATACTCTCAATAATTAAACCGCCATGATCGAATGTCCAAGCTAACACAATTATCATAGTCATAGCACAGGGGCTAGACATTTGACTACTGACGTATGTTGATACGATTGTACGCCTGTTGAACGATTTCATTTGAATTTGATCACTCGACTGTCCGTCGCTGATAGCGGGTTTGGTCAAATCGACACAATTGTTGTTGTGTGTTTGGGGCTGGCAGTCAAGTCATCAAGTGTTAGACACGGAATTCATTATTCAATACATTTTATGAATTGAACAATGGATGTTTTTGCGATGTTTGCGTTATTACATAACTATCACTGGATTTTTCTGGCATATCTAAGTATCTTTGATTACATTTCTATAGTAAATTTTTCTCCTGTATTGGTCGATTGTAAAGATTAAAGGTAAAATTGTATATGAAAAGATTGATCTAAAATATTTTATTCATGCTAATGGAAATCCGTCAACACACATTGAAACTTACTTCATCTTATCCCAATAGCACAAAGACGTTATGGTTGCTCAATCATTTTGATTTATTCGTTTATAATTGAGTTGGACTAGCTTCGGTAAGGGACACGAGGGCTTCCTTCATTACTAAAGGATGTTTCGGAGGGCACTATGAAATAGTTCTCGCCCTATGATTCTGAGGCGTTCCGGTCATGCTTCAACCTTTTGCATGACTTCGAAAACAGGGTGGGATTGAGAAAATTTATTTATTCTTTAGAAAACTGTTTATCTTTTTTAGCTATTTTTTATTATACTTTTATTCAAAGGTAGAACTATGCGTGGTACTTATTATTTATATGAATATTATTATTTTAAAATTCATGTATACATAACTGCTGAACTTTAAGCCTCCTCGCAAAATGCAGACTTTCTATCGGCCGATAGTTGAGACGGAATATACTTCGGCTCGTAATTAGTATGGAGAAGTATAGCCCGTCTCAACTATCGGCCGATAGAAAGTCTGTAGTCTGCGAGGGGTCTTAGAATAACTACTAAACTCGTAATTCAAGGTGCTAGACAAAGCAAGTGTATGAGGCGAGTGTGTATGGGACAGCTGGAAGGAGAAGGCCTAGGCGAACCTTCTCGGATCGAATTGGCGACATTTTGGAGAAGGGCCAGGTCAAAAGTACCCTGAACCGACGAGCATGTATGAAAAATGTAATGAGAGTGAATGAGGCGAAAGTTGTGTCAGGATCGTAGCGAGTGGAGATCCGTGATCTCTGCCTCCCTTTGGGAAAGAGGCGTGATTTTATGAAATCATTAAAAAAAATTACAAATCTAATGTCAAACTTCCACCATATACTCAATAGAAATCAATATGAAGTTCGTCCCTGCCCATCAAAGTCCCTATTCCATTGCCAAAGGAGTCGGTATAATTCGCATTGTGCTTCCAGATTGCGTAATTAAATAACATGTAGGCCGTAACATTACGTCTTGAAAGGGTAGAGAGGAAATGTTACGCCAATTATGCGTACATTATGTGAGGAATGGGGGTATTGATGCCGCGCAAATGTCAATATTACTGCGTGATGTGTTATTAGAAACGTAGTTTTGATGGAGGAATTGAATTCAGAAACCTTTGAATCCTGTAGAGCAGCTAGTGTTTTTAACTGATAAATCTAATGCAATGGTTGTTTCTGACATTGATTAATATCTTTATATCCACACATTAAGATATTGAATAGGAAAAATTTACGAGGAGCATGTTTGTCAAGCTGATAAGGACCGGAGAAATGATGATAAAAATAGGATGAGAAGTCTTAGGAAAGTACGTGGAGTCCAAAGGCCAAAATAATGGGCTATGTCTGGCATACCCGGCTGACTTACAGTTTGTTTTGACTTTGGCATTTTTCACAAATTTTTATTTGCAAGTTTTTCTATTAATGACTAAACCAAGTGGAAATTAGATAATTACCGCTCAAGCGAATATCACCCCCATTGAAATGCGCGCGTGTATTACGAAGGCATAGATTCGCGCGATACCATTCAATACAATATCTATTATGAATGGCGTAGTCCGCGGACGTTGATTAGGCATAGGCGAGCGGGCTCTATTCCAATTTTCATGGCAATAGCTGCACAGAGGCGAAGCAAGGGCAACGAACGCAAAAGCCGTAATAAATTCCTAACTCCCAGAAAATAAGATCGATTTTCAAACTGAGTCTAACTTTATTTATAAAATGACATAAGGCTCAATCAGTGACAGAATGTGCTTGTGTTGTTTTGAGAGAACGATAAAAAGAAGAAATGGAGTTTGATGTGAGGTGAGGTCGATTTTGTTTAAAAAAGTATTGTGTCTCTATCAATAAAAACGCAAGGAATGCTTCAAATCTCGTAAAAATAAGAATGTATGTTAATCCTTCCTAGATCCGACCCTGTTGTTTAGCTATCGGTTCTCCTGATTGATTGTTATTGGGCAGCGGTTCATACGAATACAAGTTTCAAGCCCAAGTTTTGAATTTGTAATGTTGGCAAACTTTGTAAGCATTTTTCAATATAATTTACTATTCAAAACTAAATTTTGATTGCAGTATTTTCTTCTTTTGCATTGAAATACTAGAATCTTATAGATTTTAAATGATTTGTGGTTTTGTGGTAATTTATATTCGCCGAAGTAAGTTAAGATAAAACCAAAATTAGGAATACTGTGGAATACTTGACTTGTCCGCAGGCGATATATTTCAGTCTCCGTTTAGCGAGTCCAGCTGAATTTTAATGGCCAACAATAAGGAGCCTAAATGCTTTTGAATTTAAAATATTTTATTTTTTGCAAATTTTATGATTAAGCACCAAGATTGAATCTGCCTGATAAACAGACTCACTGCTTTGGTAACTGATAAAACATTTTCTAATATTGTTAGTTAAAGTGTTATTGTGTAATGCACTTTTTAGTTTTAGCTCTACATACTCTTGTAATTGATTGAAAACTACCTATAATTGTTTTCCCAATTTTTCCAAAAATGTGCCACGTTTTTTGCATGGTAATATCCTCTTGTCAATGATTAAAATGTTGACTGTGAATTTGTATAGGTAACAGGAGATTAGAATATACATCATATTCGCCCTGAAAAATGCAACTCAATCTGTCAACCGGAATATTGAGTAGTAAAATGATTCGTTCCAGTTCGTAACATCCCTTTTGTGAGGCGAAGTAGTATTTCACGTCGCGTTGCCGCTATCTGATGATTGGTTTTTGGCAATTAACAGTATTGGTCACGTTGGATAGAGTTCATTCACCGTGTGAATTATGTATGGATACCTCGATTCCTCTTTGTTGCATCATACACCACTGCGTAATCCTATCAATGTTTGGTGTTATGGCGAGTTGTGATTGGTTATTGTTTCGTGATGTATCGGAGAAAAACAGGTGGGTCTTTGCTTCATTTACATGGACTCACATTGCGAGGTTTCTTTCGCTTGTAACTTTGAAAATTGAAGTGATTCATATGTTTTAGACTCCTCGCAGACTTTCTATCGGCCGATAGTTGAGACGGTATATACTTTTCCATACTCATTACGAGCCGAAGTACCTATATTCCGTTTCAACTATCGGCTGGTAAAAAGTCTTCAGTCTGCGAGGGGTCTGACCAGTCACAAAACGGGAAAGAGAGTATTTTTTCTCAACTTAGAAAGCTTTAGCTCTAGCTGCATGTTATGTTATGTCATAGAATTGGCATTGCAACAAACATTGTTGTAATAATTTATGCGATTGCTTAAATGTGTCGGTCATCACAATCAACATAAATAGCATTAAGCAGATATTTCACAACACAAAATGTTGGTCATTAAATGCACTAAAGATAAATTGTTTTATTGACTTCTAAAATGAAGCATCAGTGCCGATAAAGGTGTTAACCGCCAGTGTAAGCACGAAAGATGTCAAAAAGCTTTTAAACTAGATCGCGATCGCCAAATAGACTAGAAAACCCATTAACAGTGTTCCCATGATATATTTATAAGAATGTATATACGATAGTGGTATACTTGGTACAATAAACATTGTACCACGAGCACTGTTTCTCCGTACATTTACCGGTCATATAATTATAACACATGTTTCTGAAGCAGTAATTATTTTCATTATACGCAACGACAAGCGACCTGTCGTCCCTATATTAGCATTTAAATTTATATTACATTTACACAAGAGAAATGTCTACCTCGATACATCGCGTTTATGTTGTTTGTGACACGTAAAATTGCCGACATCTTCTAAATGTGTCGTTATGTCTGTGGTATAGAGTTGTGTTTCGCGTATCGATGTATTGTTTTCAATGGAATTAAACCCTTTGTCTCAAGGCGTCGATGGCATGTCGCTTGACATTTGTTCAAAGGTTAGCTCCGTTCGGTTTTCTTTTTACTTGCTGACACAATATCCTATTGGTATTAGAAGGGTGGTAATGCATTGTTTCGTAACCTTTGTTTGAATAGAATAGAGTTGTATTGATACAATAAAAGTATCACAACCAAGTTTCTTGTTTCAGAGTTAAAATTTTATTACTTATCTTCATGTTTCATGTATCTGAACGTAACAGAATGGATTTAGAAGAGGCCTACGTGTCGACAGGACACGCTGAAGAATAGACGAACTGGTGTGCAAAAATAGATTTAAGTAAACTGTAAAAATTCTCAGTATATAAAGGCTTTGAAATTAAATGATGTATTTGCATCATAAACAAGCACATAGCAAGTACAAGATTTAAAGTACTTAAGTACACAGTTTATGTTACGAGTCTTAAAATTGATTATTGTATCTTTTTTCTTTCTAAATTCGTGTGACTTTCCATGTTGAACTTAAATTATAAAATGAAATATCGCTTAAAGACCTAAGATAAAATTATAATACCTATCTAGGTCGAACATTCTTTGCCGGCGTATACGAGTAAATATCATTGCTATCTTATTTATGGATGTTATTATCGACCATAAACGCAGTAACGTTAGTTTTAATTTATGGCAAAGTTGACCTATTCCACCGATCTTTCAATTCTACCGATAAACAAACAAAATGACATGAACGCAGTTCTAATAAATGGTATGATTACTACGATTACGGGCTATGCCATAAAACTATCAGTGGAGCAATAAATCGAAGGAAATGTTGAAACGCATACAAAGGATGAGAAAAACAAAGAATAACAATAAGCATGGTTTGTGAGGACAGGAAAATTATCTATACGTAGCTTTACTTTCCTGTGAATATGTGAACGTCAATGACGGTGGTAACATTGAGTCATGAAGAAATGAAAAGCCTTATCAAAATTTTGGATTCCGACGGGATTCGAACCCGCAACGATCAGACGATCCTCCTGAAGTCAGAGTGCCTTACCGCTCGGCCACAGAACCCTAATCGTCACAATCTAAATCTTTGATAAGCACCGGTAAAAATTTCAAATAATTCAGTCAAGAATAAATCTGCGTAAATCATACATAAAAAAATATATACGCGTCGACTTGAAAACCTCTTCCGTTTTTTCGTCAGATAAAAAATTATACTGTGCTCTACCTACGATTAAAAGTAAAGTAATGCATAATTATTTAATAGAATATGCGATGTAGTAAGTACACACACAGCAATTTTATATACACCTAAACTGCATGTGGGGGTAGGCTAGCATAATAGTTTTATGGAAGCTTTGTATGAAATCATTAGCTTCTGCGCGCGGCTTTGCCTACGTGGTACTAACATTTTGAATAGCCTATATTCCAGGTCATCTACGCCTTTTCTAAGTTTCATCCAAATCGGTTCACTGGTTTAGGCGTGATTGAAACATAAACATACAAACATCTAAACAAACTCACAAACTTTCAGCTTTATTATGTGAGTGGGATATTACTGCCATCATCTTCAACCAGAGCATCTTAGAAACCCGCACTTTTATAATTAAAAGGCGTCAATGAGTCGGTGGCACGAAATGGATTCAGTAACACGATAATATAATAGTTTTAATGTTGGAAATAAATAATGTTGCGAAGACAATGCTAGTGTAACAAGATACCCGAGTGGTCTGCGGAGCCCCGATCTGAGATTTATGGAAGCCATTGAAATTACACCCTACTTGTTCTTTTTCTTTGTCTTCGGAGTATTGCAAGCAGATATACCTACTTTTATGTTTGTGATACAATTCTAATAGTTTTGCGGATCAGCTCTCGTGGTCGTGCTTGCTTAGTCGTTCGTGATCGTCGAAGTTAAGCAACGGTTGAAACGGTCTGTTAGTGGATGGGTGACTGCACATTTCATCTGAGCGCACGTTAAATTGTCGGTCCCGGCTATTTAAGTCGTTAAGCCATGATGGAGGCCTTAAGGCGGCCTTTAAACTTTAAACCAGAGTTGGCCACTGACTCATACGAACTTACTTTTTTTTTGCTTTTGTACCTTTCGAATGGCAAATAATCTTTCCTTACGATCTTTACTATGATAGTTTTTCCAATTGAAACTTACAAAAGTAAGTAGGTACCTACATCGAATGGATTATAGAAAAAACTGCTTTGTGTTATTGTTCAGTAAAGGAATTATTTTTATACTTGTTTCTTTACCTGTTTTTAATTTTGAAATTTTCGTTTTAATTTTGAATTTATGCCGTATTCGTCGTATCCCGGTGTTTCGGCCCACGTGCTATTTACTGAACTTACCTCGCATTTTCTGCTCGTCCACAAGTTGCCTCTCCAGGTTGTCTTTTACTTCTCTTTCTCTTAACACGTCCATCTTCAACTCAGCTGTAACAAAAGACAAAAACTTAATAAAAAGTTTCCTTAAATCAAGAACTTACAGTTGGACACTGCAGGCAACAAAAATAACAACAACAAACCAAGTATGTATGTATTTACAAACAAAAAGTATATCAGTTATCTGGTTCCCATAGTACAAGCTATGATTAGTTTGGGCTAGATGATGCTGTGTGAAATTGTCCTGCATTATTTATTTATTTATTATTTAAGTACTAGCTGCTATCCGCAGATTCACTCACGTGGTTAACTATTGAATCGTAGTTTCAGAGATTACCTCAAATAAACAGGATGACTGCTGCATCTCTAAGGCACGGTAGATATTCTCTCAGATTTATAGAGTTTAAGATCCTTTGAAGATGTTTAGGATTAACTATCACGAATAAATAAATTCCTTATTGGTTGTCTGGTAGAGTCGATCTTAGCGGTAAGGCCATCCATTGTACTTTAATATCAGAGATACCTAATACAGAGTTTTCTATTCTTTTATTATTTCATAGTACAATAGGTACCTATAAAATTATAGATAAATTGATTCCCTGAAACCTTCAATCAACAATATTATAGATATAGGGTCAGCGCAGCAAAATCGTCCTCGGTAAATAACAGCTCGCGCCGTTATTTTAGCATTTTGACCTTTTTCGTGATGAATAATCGTAAATTTATGCTAATGTTTTGAGGATTTGTGACTTTGTTACTAGGTGCAAATTATAATTCGATTAAAAAACTTTTTTGTCACGCTTAGCTTTGATTTTGTACGTCACGCATAATATTGTAGATCGAAGCTTGAAGCACTTGAATCCTGACTGCCATTAGAAACAACACAATCGCCACTTAAAACAAAGTAGCCGTTGAAGTACAAAACTCGCAAACTTCAACTCTGACCTACTTTTGTTTCGATAATCAAATTACAGATGCCAGTTAAATAAACGGCTGAACAAAAGGTATTGTGCTTTAACAGTGGCCTAAACCGGTAACAAGGGGAAGATTAGGAGCATAAACATGGATTAACTCATTCGGAATCCCTGTTCGTATTGAAGGAGTCGAATTGAGAGATTTGCATAACTTTCAATTAAATGTACCTGGCGGAAATGTGCCGGTTAGGTATTGTCGGCGTTATTGGATTTTGATTAGATTTCGATAGAGTAGGATAGATACCTAAGATACAAGCCGAAGATGGTGTTTTTTATTTTTTTTGTTTTAAATGTTTCGGAGAACCTTGCACAAGATCAAGACGTCTAGAAGGAGTGGGGGGAGGCCTTTGCCCAGCAGTGGGACAACAATGGCTAATAATAATAATAAATGAATCTTTGATTATTTTTACCTTTATATTTTCCATACTTTCTTATTCTTATTTTTATACTTTCTATACCTTTACCAAACTTTTCTAATTATTTCATCGTATGTAAAGATCTATGTATGTATGTATGTCTGTTCTTCGTATTGTTAAAACATAAGTAAAATGTATAATTTAGAATAAATTATCAAATTACAAATAAAAAAAAAAACGGGTAATACTCTACAGATTGATTTCAAAAATTACCTTAAGGTATTTATGAAACAAATTACACTTTATCGTTTGTTTATTGATAAAAAAACTAAAATAGGTACTAAAATAGATACAGCCAATAGGTAGGAAACGTATACACGTATAAATAGGGTTTAAAATGAAGCACAGCCTTAGAAACTACAGTTTTCAATCAAGCCCCGTCTAATCTTGGCATCGATAAGTGTCCGTACGACGCGTGACGCCATTCCATTTGAATAGAAAGAGGCCGTCATACAAAGTCACTTTAATTTGGTCCCTTATTCAATTAGGTACCTAAGCTGCGTCTATCTAATGGAGGTCGTAGGGGATCAGCCTGATTAACTTGCGATGTTAGCACCTACGTACACAGTGGGATAGGGACCCGCTGTTCAACTACATCTATGAACGTAGTTTGAAAATGCTCATTATAATATTGCTTTATTTTTTTTTATAATCCTCCACACGTATTGACGTTGTTTTTCCTGTGGATAAGGTCGATTAAGCTGAGAGGATTAGGTGCTGGGCAAGCCTATTCCATCTCAAACAGTGTCCCAGGCACTAGCGTCCCGTTAAGTGTAGGTAAAAGTTGGCTCCAGACGCTGTGTAAATCATCTTATATCTATAGATGAAAAGGTTGTTCCAGCGTTGCTCTGTACCTCCCCGGTGCAGAGCAGCACAAAGCTGAGACTGTTCCTTTTTGGACTGCACCAACACAGACGTCCTTCACCTGCCTCATTATTTTCTTTTTTTGTAGTGGTTTTTTTTTGTTTGTTTAATATATTTTTTTTTTTTTTTTTGTATTGTGTGTAGTATAGAATAGAATAGAATAAGTTTTTTTTATTGTAGTACCTACCTAGATCTAATACATTTTGTTTTTTTTTTTGCTGTGTCAGTGTACCTAGTTATGTTCGTCTGTGTGTGTGTTTTCCCAAATAAATTTTTTATCTATCTATCTAAGGTTTAAGTTTTTATCTTTTTCATGAATTTATTTCCAGATTCCAAAGATTTCCTCGTGCTACGCTGACACACGCTTCCTTCAGTCAAAGTCACAAAAGATTAGTAGCAGTTTGATCTCTCATTACATTCTTCATACACTCTTGCCGGGTACCTACTCTTGATCTGGACCTTCTCTTAAAATAGAAGTTAGTAACAGAATAAATACATTTATTCATCATCATCGGCCTATATCAGTCCACTGCTGGACATAGGCCTCCCCTAATGAGCGCCATTGCGGACGACCTCTGTGGCGCAGTGGGTGAAAGCCCGCTTGGGACGCAGAAGGTTGCGGGTTCGATCCCCGCCGCGGGATAAATGTTTGTATGATCTGCAAATATTTATCTCGGGTCTGGGTGTTTCTATGTATAATATGTATGTATTTACGAACAAAAATTATATAAGTAGTATATCAGTTATCTGGTTCCCATAGTACAAGCTTTGCTTAGTTTGGGGCTAGATGATGCTGTGTGAAATGTCCAGCATTATTATTATTATTATTGCGCCCTGTCCTCCCCTAACCAGTGATATAGACTATAATTCATCTCATTCTTTTCGACGGAGATCAACGGAGATCACAGTCCGATCGCTGTTTCGTTTCATGTTATGGAGTAAACTAACTGCACACTGATGAGCTATCTTGGTTTAACTGCATCAATCCAAAGATTCAATTTGATATAACCTCATTGTCTTAAGATAGCGTAATACAATGCTGGCAATAATGAATACAAAGGTATTAATACAAAGGTAATAAATTAGTTGTATGAGTCAGTGTTATTCCATTGGAATAGCCTAGTTACACAAGAAGATAAAAGTCTTAGGACCTTACTAATAAACTTGACATAAAGTTATGTCATGCATATGAATGCACCTATGAATAACCATACAAAATTTTAGTTTATGCATGAAATAACTTTATTTCAAGTTTATTTGTAGGGGCCTTAGTATATTAAGAATTATTTATTATTTATACAGGGTTATTTGTAAAACACCGGTAACCTCTCAGGACTGTATTACTATCATCATAAACAACAACTTTTGTTTTATGACTTTTTACAAAACATAATACATTTACCAAAAACAAACATCCGAGATTTCGTTTTCCCTTCTAAAACATTGTCCTTTCGAACACATTTTGGCCCTTTTGTTTGGCCCTTGGCTTTTTTTTTTGTTTCGCATAGACTTCGTAACATTTAAAGTGAAGTATTCAGGTACCGCAGGCAGTATCGACGGGGGCAGCTAGTACATAGTTGATTTAGTTCCGAGCGGACCCGCAAGTATCTTGTTCAATTCAGCATAGTATTGTCTCGGTTAATAAATCCGCTGGCGTTTTAATTATAGCGATATGAGCCGCCGTAATGGCAGTTATAATTGCATATTGAATTAATACAATGAGAGTATATCCTTTCATTTTAATAGCTTATTTATAATTAACTAATAAATTAATAGCTTTATCGTATCATCATAGCTAAGTGGAGGTAAAGTTTGGTGATGATGATGATTCGAGTTCATTTAAATTTTAAGAGCAGCCTTTTTGTGTAACTTGGTCGATTACCAGTTGTCATCCCAATCGAGCTCTACCAGTCACACAATACGATAATGACAAGCGAAGTCCAGAGTAGCGATTTACACTTCTCAGCGGAATGCATTCGGTTCGGAATAGGTTAGCTGTTCAACCGACCGCAACCAATCAAAGTGCAAGAAACGTCAGTTTTGTATCAATTCCTGCACTGTGATTGGTTGCGGTGGTTGAACAGCTGACCGATTCCGACCCAAATGAAGTCTAAATCACTAGGCTAGGATTCAAATGTCTAAATGAAGTCGATGTCGATTCATAAGGCCCCAGGTTTGAAATCAAACCAGCCAGAACGAAGCAGAGCGAAGAAGGTCTTCGAAATTTAAATGTGACATGAGCTGTCAATTATTTTAAAGCCAGCCAGGAGCACAAGAAACAAAAGACAATCGAACGTTCCAGAAATATTTGAAAATCGAAATGCATTTATTCAGATTCAAGTTAAGCCAATTAACAGAAACTAAGCGTCAGAGGGAACTACTGTAGCGATACAGATCTACAATGCGCGGCGGGCAGCCGTATCGGCGGACCGGGATCTGCGATAGCGGAGACAAGTTAACTTGCATGTACACGAGTAGCTTATTATGCTGCGGATAAAGGTATGAGTATCGCACAATAGCTATCTGGAACTGAGATCGGGGAATTGAAATGTCCTGTGCTGCTCAATAAATAACCCGATTATGTTTTTCAACATATTTTTTGTAAGCATTTCAGAGAAGGCGTAAATTAGTTCATACTTGGAATAAGCAAAACCGATAAAGCATCCCGAAAAATAGAACAAGAAAATTCAATCTAAAATAAAAATAAAATCCCAAATTACAAAAGCATTGATCGAAAGATTAATATCGAATCAATTCTGTATACTGTAATTTAGAGAGCTTTTTCGCACATAAGACGTAAATTACCTCGTACCAGGGACGACCATTAAGGGCGCGCCGCGTATCTCGACATATCGCGATTTGTGCGAGTACTCGGCTTTAACAAAAGATGCGCCTGGTGGTCTGTACACTGTACAGAAGCCGATCTAGCCATCTCTGTATTGCTTATGAACGCCTGGTATACAAAATGTTTATATTTATGAAAAAAGTGATTTTATGACTAATGTCATGCAAAACCCAACCTTGAAAATTTTATGGATTTTAATAAAGATTTGACATCTTATTTTGGTGACTACTTTAAACGTCACGGAATTATGTCGACTGAAAAAATAACGACAGTAAAAAATGTACACGAACGCTTTTTTAGAATAATAGAGATTGTGAATATTGAGCAACTTATTGAACGGATAAAAAAACCAAAAAGGATAGCGATAAATCAAAGCAGACTCATCAGATGGCGCGGGATGCGATCGGTCCCAAGGAAACGTTTACCGACAAAAACGAATGAAAACCAAAATACATCGGAACACTTATTAAATCGATCTTTATATCGGATCAATCAAATTTAAAACCTGATCGAGTTGGCGTCCGACGAAAAATTATTACTTTATAAATAAAATAACAATAAAAACGATGCGCGGTTCAAGGGAATATATAATTATGGACAATTATTATTATGATACCGAAACTGAATGGTCGATAGATGATTGAAAGGCTCGAGCCCATAAACAAAAGGATCAATTTCGATTACGCAATTTAATAATGTTTAAAAGGCAAGTAATTAGCTGATAATGATTATCGGGCTATAATATTAAATGTTTATGATTCGAAAACAAGCCATCCGCCAACATTGCGTATAAGTCAATTTTGTCTTTTATTTTTTCAAACAGCAGCAGCCAAATATGATTCCCGATCTAGAGGGTCGTACGAGAAAATTCTATTTCTCTTCAATTCCGTGCACTCAGCAAAAACAACAATAATATTTAAATTTAGAACGCCATGCCCTTTGAGACTCGTTCATGGAAACTACCTATTTTATTATGCTTTGATCACATTGAAAGACTTTCACAAATTGAACATCATAACATAGATAAAAAGGTGTTAGACAAAACAGCAAATTTATGCGGTAGAGACAAAAGAGGAAACACGGTAATTTCTCCGGAACATAAGTCATAGGGTGAACGAATTAAGACGCATTTTCACAGCCCCTGCTAAGGTGAAGACGAAGTCGAGCTTGCAGTTAAAATAACAATTAAAGTCTTCCTAAAATTTACGACTCAGAACTGGGAAAATAATTTAAACGAGCGTTATGGTGAAAGCGACCGAAATGGGTCTTTGAATCGAGAAACAAAAGTAACCATTTAGAGTCTCCCTCTAAATCGTGTTTAGTCGTTTCAACTCCGCTGAATCTTAAGGAGCCTTCCCTTATAAAGGTGAAATTTTAATAGTAATATCGTAAGGAAATATTACTTAGAAATATTTGTTGATTTAAGCACTTTTGGAGGTTTAGCAAGGGATGATTTATTAACTAATCTCCCTTTGTAAAAGTAATTACAATGAACGCTAAATAATAGGTTTACAGAAACAGAATTATGACTTTCGTATAAATGTTAAAGAATTTTACGATGCTCTTAAAACGTAGATTCGAAGTAACGATAATGGCTGTCGTGGTGCGGAAAACGAATTTTCTTCCCTATTCTTTTTAAATCTACAAACCGTTGGCAATTTTATTTTATTGTTATTAGATTTTTCCGGCTTATGTCACACGGTTCCGTCACTGGATTATTCCCGCAGTCTCTACGCTAATAATCATAAGAATTGCTTCCCTTTATTATGTGTGAAATTTAGAGCATAAAATCTTTTGCAATCGCGCGTCACTGCCGGGGGAGTTTTAACCCTCATGCGTGAGAACAAGAGTTATTTTGGAACAATTTTTTCTGAAGGGCTGTTCATAAAAAATACGCAATCTACCTCCTTTATTTGATGCGAAGATTTTGTCATACATGTGTAACACATAATTTGATGAATATATTATAAGGTATTTGCATTTCGAATCTAGCTCCGTATACTTTAGATGAGTAGGTAGAATGTTGTTTTATATTTTGATCTTATTTCTTTTGTGGTAGATATGCTGGGCAATTACCGGCAAACACAAGTAATGAAGATGTCGCCAAAGGAATTAAAAAGGACGTAGCGTATCGATCGTGCGCGGTCGGAATAACTCGCGCTGTTATCGGCGCACGCGCACCCAATCTGCGATCCAAACACACTGGATAAGATTATCCGGTAGCCCTGTATTATTTTAATGAGACTACACGACTCTCTGAGATTCGAAGCGATACGTGGCTTAGGTAACGAAGCAAATAAAAAATGCGGGTCAAGAGAGATATCAAGCGGCAAGGGCTTTCCCGATGAGAATAAGGATCCGCGATTTTTAAATTAGCCACCGAACACGATAAAGTCCGGTACCTACATACCAGCTGACGGGAGATCGGAAGATACCATTATGTCTCCAGTACGGCACCGATTAAAAAACCGACCGACATCTGGCATTATACTAAGATATAAACGCGAGTCCGCGAATGTTTTGTTTTGGCTCCGGGACGCTCCCCTCGGATATATTGGTATTAAAAATGTAAGGGAGATTTATGCGAATGGCTCTAAGCTTTCATTAGACGTTTCTTTCGCTGTTGCGGTCGCTCCCTGACCGGTAATTTTTCATATTTCTGCAAAGTTCCCGATGTTTTTCGCCCGAGGCTGAATTTAACTGCATATAAAGAATATTAATGCGCCGGAGTCAGGCAGGTGTGCGCTATGACTTATTTTATATCAATTCCCTCCCGCATTGGGAATAGAAATTACAAGAAATGTTTTTAATGAGAAGTTATGGGAACATTATCGTGGGAGATATGAAGAAGTATCTTCTTTGGCAACGTAATTGTTTTATGGAGAAATCTCTAAGGAAAACTGAAAAGGAGAACTTTCTTGCAGTCTGTACTCACTTAAGGAGAACATTTGATTAATTATATATTTTTTTTAATTTTTATTTTAATTACGAAAATGAAAAGTCTTATCAAAATTTTCGAGTCTGACGGTATTCAAACCCGCGACGATCAGACGATCCTCCTTAAGCTAACCGGTGCATAACCGATAAATATGAGCTTTCAAGAATTTCGAATCTGACGTCAGTGGTTCTGTGGCCGAGCGGTTGAAGGCACTCCGGCTTTAGGAGGATCGTCTGATCGTCGCGGGTTCAAATCCCGTCAGAATCATAAATTTTGATAAGCCTTTTCATTTTTTTTTAAATGTATTTAAGGGTTTTGTCGCTTAGCGACCATTTTCATTTTCTTAACAATAAATTGTTTAAGATAGCATGGGGCAGTAGAGTCACGTCTTTTTCACAGTTTGCACATTTACAGGAATAAGTATTCCCGTTAGCCCATCGCCCCCTATCAGAACTAACGGGTTTCCTCACGATGTTTTCCGAAATAATACTTACGATATGAATAATATAAGCAAGCAACCCTATTCTCATAAACAAGAGTATAACCATAATACAAGCTTGTAATTCCGTATGTAAATTATAACTAGAACAGGAGTTCGTTTCAACCCACGGAGACAAGCAACAATTTACATGACCTATATTCACTTGGGAACATGAGGAAGTGGGGGATCTTCGTAAGTTGGACAGATTATTTCAGTTTTAAATATGCCGAACTATGAAAAGTTATTTTGAATACGTCTATGATTGTGATTTTTCATACGCAAGGATGAACATTCATCATCATTATCATCCGCAGCCTGACTTCACCTACTGCTGGGTATATGCCTTCCTCAGCTTTTGCCATTCTTCCCGGTCCTGTGCCAGCCTGATCCACTGTCGACCTACGACGTTAATATCGTCCGCCCATCTCGCTGCCGGACGTCCGACGCTTCTCTTGCCAGTTCTAGGCCATTATTCTGTCATCCTTTTACACCACCTATCATCACCACGTCCTACCCAGCATTTATGAATTAATGGTAACGATTTTGGTAGCATTTTTTTCAAAGTCTAACAAATTACCAGGTCTCATTTACCATAGGTACAGTAATGAGTGGGTGAAGCTGATAGTACATAAATGCATAATACTTAAAAATACTTGGATCAAATTGGCGACATTTTGGAGAAGGGCCAGGTAAAAAGTACCCTAAACCGACGAGCATGTATGAAGAATGTAATGAGAGTGAATGATGCGAAAGTTGTGTGTCAGGATCGTAGCGAGTAGAGATCCGTGGTCTCTGCCTACCGCTTTGGGAAAGAGGCGTGATTTTATGAATGTATGTATGCATAATACTTAACAATTAATGTATCATTCTCCTTGTAAATTTTATGAACAAATGAACATTCCACATGATAAAATACTGAACAGATATGAAATAATAATGCCAGGATTAAAGTGAGGGCACACACAGACAGACAAAACCGTAGTGCGTCACATTAAATTATTTCAGCTAAGTAATTCCGAGCGGTTAATTATTGCACAACCTGGGAGGAGAGTTGAGAATGTAATTATTATTAAACTTTACGATTGTCTCACTTTACCCCTTCTATACCCACAACCCCAAAAGCCCTATGAAACTAAACCGTGCTACGCAAAATCTATTTTTGGCACAGTGGGTTAAAGCTGAAATTTGAATGCAGATGTTCGGATTTGAAATATAATATTTGCAAGTTGTTCTACATTAGATTCTGAGATCCTTAGGGAGTTTCTTACCTTGGTTGTACAGGATTCATATTTGAGCTACTGTCTATGAATTTATGTGTGGAATACATTGGATCGACAAGCTTCCTACAATGTCTTCAACCTACATTTTGGTATGAAAATATAGAGACAATGAAATGAAACATTGTTTCGATTTTCAAATGCCTATTCGAAACATGATTTCGTGATTTCTGTCAGATTGTATGCTTACAAACAAACAAAAAGTATATAAGTAGTATATCAGTCATCTTAGTACCCATAACACAAGCTCTGCTTACTTTGGGGCTAGATGATGCTGTGTGCAAAGTCCAGCATTATTTATTTATTTACACATTCCTTTAATAATTGCGATATTACACACATTAGACGACTGTAGTGCAATGGGCGAAGGTCCGCTTGCAGTAGGTTGCGGCTTCGATTCCCGCCACGGGACAAAGGATAATAAGATCTACAAATATTTGCCTTGGGTCTGGGTGTTTTCTATGTATAAGTATATAAGTAATCAGTCATGTAGTACACATAACACAAGCTCTGATTACTTTGGGGCTAGATGATGCAGTGTGAAAAGTCCAGAATTTTTTATTTATTATTGGACGTGCCCTGACTGCACAATCTTTATGTATATAGGTAGGTACCTATTTCGTTTAAGTATATATTTTAGTGTGATAATATAAAACTCATCTCTCTCTACCGTAGGTAGTTGGTAGCATGCGTATCTAAGCTTATTTTCTTAGAAGTACCTAAGTTTATTGCTTGAATAGGTTTTGAAAATCACAAAACTATTATTTTAGTTTATGCGTAGGTAAAATGAACTCATCCAAAACTATTCACAAATAAACTTGCTGTTTTTGTATCCGAACTTTTTGCTCAGAATAACAGTCTAATCAGCTTCAGAGTTTCACATGAGTGAATTGATGAATTCAATAGTTCTGCGGCCTCGGGCGATTGAGAACCCTTTGCTTTTCCAGCGCAAAATACCATTATCGGTTTGAAGTGTGCATTGTTGCTGTAGAGAATTTTTATTGTAGTTTTTGAATCTACATTGTAATATTTATGAATTTAGCTGGTAGCTTTATCCATATATTCAAATTATTTTAACAAGATGTTTATTACCTATACAATAAAATTCAATCAATTTATAAAGTAACACCTATGGTACTGGAATTTAAACAAAATTATCCAATAAAATTGAAAAAATATTGTCTTTGGAAAGACAAAAAACAAAAAAAAATCTTAGAACGTTGAAATAGGAATACGGTTTCGCAGTCTTCTAAATTCAAAATAATCTAAACCGCCGTCATGTCATGTCAAGCCAATCGGCAATGCACAGGTAATCCAGTAAGTTATAGATGGCGCGCGTGTGGTCGAGTCGCGTGCGCCGTAACCGGAGCGACACTGTAATCCAATATGGCCGACATCGGTACATTGCGCGATTGGTATTTTAATATCCTCTAGTTAATGTCACTTATTGTTCACATAGTTCAACGGACGAGGGAAACCGCAAACTAAATAGATCTATGCAGTTTGTCACATTATGGCTAAGTAGGGTGATTAGATGTCAGCGATTGGCTTGCAATCTGCCACGTATGGAATGCTGCCAAATATGTTTTTTGGACTTGCATCTGACTACACGGATCATAATTTTAGCTTTGAAAAAAAAAACGCAATCTTTTTCTAACTTCGCAATAAAATCTGACAAGTTATGTATAGTGCAACACGTCCTCACTTGATCGAAGCCACAAAACCAGCTCGACTGTCCGTCCACTAGCTGCCAAGCAAACAATCGCCTCCAGGTAAACGCCACCGAGCGATGCGCCTGCGCAGATACCGCGCATTGTGCCGTGCCAGCTTTCGCGCCATTGTACCAAGGCGCAAGCATCAAGCATAAGATCTTTGTTTGTTTACCCTCTTCTGGTTGGATGGTTTCAGCTTTAGTTAGAATGTCTTGTTTCTTTCTTGTTTCAATAAATCTTTAAAAAATCTGTTTGCTTTCAAGCTGTTGAAAGTAAACTACTAGCACGTTCTTTGACGTAGATTAGGTAAATATCTTATATTGATATTGCTGCCGTGTCTTGTCCCGGATTGTGAGTTTGTAATGAATTATGGATAAGTACTAGCCCAGGGTCACAATTTTATCAGATTGCATCTGTCTCAATAAAGTTAAGACTTAATCGATTTCAAATTAATGTGACATGATAATCAACAATTGTGTCAGTATTATAATTTAATCAATATCTATTAGTTTTATCGATTAACTTGCCACCTCAATTATTTATAGAATATATTTTTGCTTTAAATATTTGCAGCGATTTGAATTTTAATTGCCAATTTCAAAAGTAAGTAATTTTTCTGAAAAACTTAACCTAAGTAACTGTCTAACCGCAAAAAAGGATTTCTCAAATAAATACCTTTCCTAATATGGATCTAGAATGAAGTCAGTGTGATTTTTTCCATTGTCCTCAAGTGTGTTTCAGCTACGCATCTACTCTGATTCGTAGAGAACACACGTAACCAGCAATTAGTCATTTGCGATAATGTCTCCGGCAGCATTGAAAGCTTTCATATCAATTGAATCCATTAACAGAGTACACAACTGTCTATTTGCACATCAGTTTTTATCATTCGTGTTTGTTCGATCGGTCACTTCCATGTTATTGATAGGCTTGCTCCCCCTCGACAATCACATTTGCGGTTATGAAGTCATTGTTATTGCAAATTGGAACTTATTTATAGACCATATGGAATCGATTTCAGTTTGATGATCCAAGTGAATTTGCTTCTCTCTTGACAGTATAGTAAAACTTTTCAAAGTATACATTGATTGCAACTACTAAAGCTTCCAGCAGATGTCGCTACTCATCACTCTTTGAAATAACATAAAACTCCGCTCACTTTTACCTTTACAAACCCAAATGTATCGATTTTCACTTAAAACTTTTGTCTTCTTAAATCGGAATTATCAAAAGTTCTCCACAACAGAAAGCCATAAAGTCTTCTCCTATCTCCAGCGTGCCATTTGTCCGATGTGCAGCACTTAGCTTAACAAAAACTGATAGTTGTAATACAAAAGAGCGAAAAAGGAGTTTACAAGCGCGCATTGCGCTCAGAAATAAACTAAGCGGCAAGAATTAACAGAGATAAAGGTTTAAAGAGTAGCCGAAGCAGATTTATGTCGCGATGATCGCAATCGGCCCGATTCAGCGTGTAACAGACATTTTATTTTTTCGATTGGCCTCGGAATGCACTGTTCTGCTTTGTTGAAACTTAAATCTCCCGAACAATGTTTGTAAATCGAAAACGCTTGTCAATAAAGAGGTCCTCTCGAAAAGCCACGGCACCTATTTCCCGCTCAATGGTAGCATATTTACGAATCGACAGTGTTTTATCATAGTCCTTTCAGGCAACCCTTCGTCGCCTATCAGATAACGCAGTGAATGCGGTGCACATTTGTCTGCACGCCACTCTGCACTAGTGTAAAAATTGTCAGCGAATGCGTCTAGATAGAGATCTGCTATTTGTGGCCGAGGGGAGATTTTGCCGGGACCATTTTCACCTCTAGCATCGACAGTTTGAAATGAGTTTCTGAACTCATCTCAGTATATGTACCTCTTTATAAAATAAAGCGAATCGACCGAGCATTGCGAGTAACACCTATCAATTGAGCCGAAGCGAACCGAGCGAGTGATTGCTGTAATTTCTATAAAAAAATTCAACAGTAAAGTTCGCCAGACGTATCGATTCGAAAAAATGTTTCATCAACAATAATTTTATTATCGTAATAACAAAATTACGGGTTGTGTCCATAGGCGATTTTAACTCTTAGCGTTGTCGGCTTAGGGAGTTATTCCCTCGGCGTTTACTTATATATCGGGGGGAGAAATGGAACCTTTTGTTGGCCTATAGCATTATTATTTCTCATTTTGTTTTGTTTATTAATACAATTGGCTGGAGGCGCAATATTGATATTCAAGTTAGATGATGACTCGCGCCCGCGCTCCTCCCTGATCTCTGTATTTTTATGGTTTTTATAACAATTGTTGCTTTCTTTTTGTTAAGGCATCACTAAAATTGAATCCATAATGTTCAGATTAAATATTTTTGTATCAGATTAATTTATACCCTTGAATTGCAATGTTGAGTAGAACCACAAGTTTCATTTCTCAGGGAACGGAGTATGACGTGAATAAATAACTGGAAGAAATTATCAATTAAACAATTACGCTGTCCGAATGGAATCGTGTGTAATGATAGTGGGCTCGGCAATAACTCAGCTGCATCTGTTCTACGGCTATTTGCGAAGGCACGACACGGCCTCGTCTCGCGTGGCGAACCTGTCCCCAGGACTTGTTAGAGATACTTGATTATGACTTATGTTAGATAATCCTTTTCTATTTTGGTTATACTTTGACGATGAGAAATAGAAGTTATGAAAGGCCGAGTCAAAAGCGAGAGTTGTTCAAAGTTTAGATGAATGTTAAAAAAAGTCAAGTGGTTTTGGAAAATTATATTATTTGACTGGATGAAGACCAGAAAGAAGTGTTATCAAGAGTAAATAAAGAGGGCTTGACATGTAAGCGAGAAGTAAGATGTTTCGTTGCTCATTTTGATCTATAAAAAGATTTTTTTAGATATCTAAAGTCATCATTATAAACTGTGTGGTTGAGAAAATGTTGAGCGAAGAGTAAACGAGGCAACAATGTTTGAAACCTGAGATAAGGTAACGAGCTAAACAAATCTCAAGTAAATGACAGACAGGTGAAAAAATCAATGCATTAATGAAAGCTTGATCGTGTGTACAGGCATAATGAAGTATTGGAAACTCATAAAGTATGTCTATCATTAAAGCATAAAATGAAACGACATCGCTCGAGGCGCTGCCATACGCGCTCGACACATGCGCGATCAGAGAATTACGCCAACAAAACTGATATTTACCAACTATTTTCTAATTTTAATAATTTTACGTAATAACGCAATAAATGAACATTATAATGCAAATGGAATGATGTAGTTATACGGGAGTATGGAACTTGTATCTTTACGTGATATAGGAACATAAGAGCACCTAATCAGTGCTGCTCGTCCGATTACACGGAATCGATTCGCAGGAGTTGACTAATATCGATTATAGCGTTTACGGCGATTAAACTTCCTGTATACGGTGTCTCCTTCATACGATCGTACAATTTCATATGTTAATACGGCGAGAAAGATTCTAAGAATTCGTGCATTCACAAATTACCTACCCCTACATTTATAATTACTGCAAGCCATACTTTGTACGTCGTTCTCAACATCATTTCTTTACATAATCCGTAGCTTAGAAGACACACCTATCATTCACCACCCAGCGGCTTATTATCTAACTTGAAATCCATTTCCTGTTGTCATCCCAATAGAGCTCAACCAATCATACAATACGAAAACGACATTTGAAGTCCCGGCTAGGTTTCAAATGTCAAAATGAATCCGATGTCCATTGCCAGTTGAGTTACACAATAGGGCCCCAGCAGCCTTATTGTCTAACTTAAAATCTATTCCCAGTTATCATCCCAATTGAGCTCAACCAATCACATAACCCGAAAATGCCAAAACACGTCATTTTTGCAGTGTGTGATTGGTTGAGCTCAAGGAGATACGGCAAGGAGAATTAAACCACTTATACCAGCACTAACCTTTTTCATAGCTGATCTGCCGCTCCTGCTGTCTTGCATTATCAGCAGCCACCTTCAGCAGACCCTGGATGTTCCTCAGCAGCGTCTCGGTGGAAGACACCAGGGTGTCCGCCGTGGGGTCTACCGGCACTGAAGGTGGTGTGCTGTTCGGAGCCGCGTAGCTGACTGGTGCTGGCGAGGTGGAGGTCTGCATATCGCGTTCTCCATCGCTCAGGTCTGCTCCTGGGAATAAAGGAATGAGAATTTTCTTTTAACACTTATGACGGAATATTTACCATGGTGAAATGGTTTTAATATGATTGCAAGTTTTTTAAAGAATTTACTGTAATAAAAGACATTAAGAATTATTTATACTTAATTTTATTTTTTACACTAAACATATTCTTATATATAGTATTGTTTTTCTAACTCTATCTAACATAATTCAATACGTCGAGTTCATTAATTACTGTTTCTATTTTCTATGTTTAAATTTTCAGAACAATTTAGCGCTAATAAATCCAGCCGCAATTTATTTAATAAATGAACTCCAAACCTCATTTGGGAGTTCCAATCAGGTGCAAAAACAAACAAACTAACAAATGCACCAACAGTATCAAAAGCTTTAATAGAAAATGCGGCAAACCAGAGGGAAACTTTACAAATTTAATGTGTCTAAACTTTGTTGCATCAGCGATGTGACCTTTATAATTGATTTTGTATTATTTACTGTTGAATTTAGGCTTCATATTAAAAAACGGTCTATGCTGGCAATTCTAGGAATAGAATTGAAGAAGAATTATTTAGTTATCCATTTATGTAGGACATTTTGACATTAATAAATAATAAATAAATAATGCTGGACTTTTCACACAGCATCAACTAGCCCCAAAGTAAGCAGAGCTTGTGTTATGGACACTAGATGACTGATATACTCCTTATATACTTTTTATTTGTAAATACATGCATATTATACATAGAAACACCAAGACTCGAGACAAATATCTGTAGATCATACAAAAATTGGTCCCACAGCGGGGATCAAACCCGCATCCTTTTGCGTCGCAGGCGGGCCTAATGCCCACTGCACCACGGAGGTCATCAAATAAAGGTCCAATAAGGTTTTAAAAAGATAACAGAATCTATTTGGATAGCCAATATTCTCATTGCTTATTAGCCAATGGTTTAGCATAGCAACGAAGCATACAAAATAAAGCAAATGTATCGAACATAAATGATGCATCACCTAATAAAGGTAACACGGATTGGGCGAGTAATCATTCGAAATAATATCGCTTCGCTATGAATTATTATCGATTATCAATAAAGCAGCCTTAAAAGGCAGCGCATGTATGAGGCTATCAACAAACGATTTGAGAATTGCGTGCATGTATCATTCGAGTTGCAATTACGTTGCAAAGAACATCGAAATCGCGTGGTGACCATCTCTGTTTAATACTTGTGCATTAACAGTGAAAGCCTATTTGGAATTCGTGTTGTAAATACTTGAGATGTCGGTTCCGGTCCAAGCATTTTATTTATGTATTGCTAATTTGAGTATGCGTTCGATATTTAAACAATAATTTATGATCCGCTAAAAATTCTTCGTAATGCTAGTTGTGTTGTCATTTCAACTTCGTGTCTTTTTATATTCTAGTAATTGGCAGTAAATATTAAAATTTATGATTTTTTAAACAAAAGTAATCCATTATGCGTGAAATAATAATAAATATAATGTGTAAAGTGCGCTATTCTTAACTGTGATGGGATAATTACTGTAATGTTCATCTTGTGTCAATAACGGACCTCACATATAAAAAGAAAGTGTTCCGATTGGCGTCTCACGGCCCAAAATAATCTATCGATACATTTCATTTAACTGACAAGATAGTGACCGCTCATCAAATAATGAAGACAGCATCGTTTCGTCATTGTCGATGCGCACGATACCACTCTCGCGTTGTCACAACACAATCTCCCTAATAAGGCCAATTAACAGGACCCAAACAACGCACAAACTAAAACCAACTCTAAAACTAGCACCAACGACGTATATTCAACTGATTATCCCAATCAGTGATTTCACGGATGTAAAGATTGGAGATGAGAAAACTGATCGAAATAAAGAGTTAACCCCAGATAGACAAAGATCAAAGTTGAATGACATGGGCGTTTGAAAGAGCGTTTTATAATCGCACCGCGGCAATCGTGAGGAGCGTGAATTACGTATCGACGGAATAAATATGAGTGATCACGAAACAAAAGCTGTAAGAGCTCTCGGAGGGTTTAAAATTTAATTTGAATTATTTGATCAGTTTCGTCATCGGTTCTATTGTTTACATAATTTCCCCGGGCTCATCCCGCGCGGCCGGCAAGGTAAGTGTTTCCTATAAATCGTAGTCAGTTATCCGTTCCCACGCTTCGGAGCATTTTGTGTGTTGCTTGCAATAACTATCTACAATACACAATCCTCATTGTTTCACCTAATTTAGCTATTGTACCCTCCAATTATTTACGTTTATGAGCGTGTTTTGATACTAGGCGTCACGCCTTCGCGTCGCTTTTGAACTAGTTGCTATTCAGATGGGAATATTTATTCACAACTTGTACACCTGCTTATTTAACTTGATGATTAGTTCGAGTTAGTCAATTTTCAAGTCTAGAGAATGCTTATTCATAAAATTTAATAGCGTTTTACATTTGTAACGAGCAAAAAATAAATCTAATAACTAGTTTACAATTGATTGATGATGCAGACGAATGTACACCCAATAAATTGATTAAAATAATTTGGATTGGACAAAAAGTTAGAGCTTAAATGGGATTTGAACTCATTGGAGAAATTGTCATGCTATCCATCATGCTGTAATAGCCTTAATAGCACACGAGCTTTATTAATAAAAAAGTGTTGTCTGTGATAAACGAGGTATTAGTGAAGATTGATCTAAAATTATTAAAAAACATGTACTAATTCGTGGAAACGTAATTGGCAAATACTTTGTATTTGTATTTATTTAAAACATTACATCTATTGTTACAGGTATGACATATGCAATAGAGAATCACCATAATTTTATTCTTTTCTATTCTATATACAATTCTATTCTATTTTAAATAACTAGCAAAATAATTCAATTTAAATGTCAATGATCAACTTAATAAATTCCATACAATACAAGTCAAAGCATAATAAATAATAAAAGAACAATAATTCAGTATAAATGTCAATGGGACTTGACTATAACTGAAGAATTTTTAACTACCACTTCAAAACTTATCAGAGATTATACTTTTAAATTGAATAGGTCCATAAAAGGCTATACATACATACATTGAAGCAATTTCAGTCGATTCCCGTAATAAGATTTTATTAAAAGACTATTACAAGAAAACGTGCAGGCTAAGGATCGCAGATGTATGGGAACGAGGACAATTTGATAAACGTTTATTATTGATTCCCTGATATTAATCGTAACCTATATTGATATTTTAAACCATGTATTATGTGGCCTAGTGGAAATATCTTGAACTTTTTTGTTTGCGTTTCTAAAATTTTAAGTTTTTAATACTTTAACTTTTAAAAACCGGATTAAATGCATTTTAAGTGTTGTATTTGTGATATGTTACTTATATGGTCAAAAACTCAGCTTTCGATCAGAAACAAGGTGCTTTACAGTAAAAAAGTAAGACAAGGAAACTGATTTTCAGTAATCATATGAAATTGCTTCAAACATCCAAATATGAGATCTACGGGAGATTTATTTATTTTTATTTTCCTTTGGTGTCTTGTTTAGTCGTTCTTGATAGGTGTGTATGGGACAGCTGGAAGGGGAAGGCCTAGGCGAACCTTCTTGGATCAAATTGGTGACATTTTGGAGAAGGGCCAGGTCAAAAGTACCCTAAACCAGCAAGCATGTATGAAGAATGAAAGAACATTATTACGGATTGTATAAAAATAAACTTGAAAATGACCAGTCAAACCCGCAGTCTTAATTAAAACTGATTAAACTAGTGCTGTCTAAAGTACGTTTTATGGCTGATAATTTCCGAACTAAGGATTCCAAGGGTGGTGCTATTATGGGGTAATTTCACCGCGCATTACATGCCCAGTATATTGAAGTGGAAGTACCAAGCTTGCTAATGGTACACGGACACTAGCTTGTCGTGATTACATCGAGAAGACACGTATCGATATCTATTTTATAATAAAGCTGAATAATTTGCTGTAATTTTTATAGATTTTAAATGTATTAAAAGTGCCGCGAGGGCACGCTTCTGATTGGTGACCTTTATTATGATCCTTACATAGCAAACTGATTATTGAGATTGAGATTATTGATTTTATAAGAGTATTGTAAAGTTGTGTTAATAATGTAGTAGATTCGAAAGAGTTAGAGTTGTATATTTCAGTAGATATGTGATAAGAAACATTCCCAAGAAAATATAATAATAGCAATCGCTGTTTCGTGGATACAATATGCTTATCAGAAATAACGTGTTACACATGCCCAATGCTGCGCAGGACCGAACAGAGTGGCGTTGTAAAGAGGAGGCCTAATACCCAGCAGCGGGTGTAACTGGGCTGATTAGATAGATAGATAAACATGCCCAATCATGGGGCAAACATCTGCAGAATATGCAAACATTTTTGTCACCGCGAAAATTGCTCTAGATCGATTTTTGTGGCTAATAGTAAGAAGATACTAACCGTCATCTTCATCCTTGATATTATGCTCGTCATGATCAGACATCGCCGCGTCGCTCTCATCCGAATGCGACCTCGGCGAAGCAGCAGCAGTCGTCGACGGCAACCGCGGCGGCTGCGGCGTCCGGCGACTGCCCGTCGAGGATCTACCACTTGCAGAGCCTTCGCAGCGGTCGCCGCCCCGGTCAGATCGATCGCGCTCGTTCGACCCTGACTTGGATAGATTGAGGACTGGACTGTGACCGGGGGAAGAACCTGCAGAAAAAGATAAGCCTGGAAAATAAGACGGAAGAAGTGTGCTTAGTTATTGAGATAGTACAGCTTTAACAGGAAATGTATGTTAGGATCATTGCAAAAGGAAATCCGACACAAAATCTTGGAAAGGCATGATTTTATGTTCATACATTTTTATAACATTTAATTTGTATTTTTTAGATATTTTTTTTAGTAATAGTAACTTTAATTTATTTTCGTTGTAAAATTATGAAAAAACCTGAATCATCTTATAAGAGTTATGTAGTTATCATAGATAGATGGATTTTTTAATGCTAATGAAATACATTACCAGAGTATTCCAGAAGTTTCAGTGCATAGGACTCCTGTGCACTGAAACCTGTACTCTGGTAATTAGGACAGCAAATTGGACATAAATGTTCATATCATAACGTCTCAACTTGATAATCATTGATATAAAAATAATAAAAAGTAGGTAAATAAAGCCTTCTTCTACTACAAAGAAAATCATTGACTCTTAATTTGACGGGTAATAATTATGTAATTTTAAACAAGTTGTAGAACAACCTTGTGGTCGATCTTTACTTCGATCTAGAGATTCAAATGCTTACCATTATGCGAGCCATCGCGCGCCTTATCCATCGCCATTATTCGATCCATATCGCCTCGTTCGTCACGCAATCTGTAACAATGATAAATCATTTATTTAAAAAAAAAAAAGTCTAGATGATTAGTTTCAGTCTTGTTTTCAGTTTGAATGGTACACGATATTTTGAATCAACTCAGTTTTCCATTTGTGAAGATTTTTTTGAGGATCGAATTGCTATGACCAAGTTCTTGAGCAAATTTTACTCCCATTGATTATGCGTATAGATATTTTACAGAGATTCTTAAGGTTGCGTTTCAGACAAATCTAACCGAAGTATACGTGATAACTGCTTACATAGTTTCAATAAAACCAGTTGAACCATCTAAGAAAACGATCTACAGATTAATGATCATTCCAAATCGATAAATTAAATCACAATAAAATATCGATACCTTGTTATGAATAAAAGTACTGTCAGCAATCGGACACGCTGAACAAAGCTACTGACAAACAGTTTTATCATTTGAAACCATAAAGTATGCCTCCGACTGGGAGCTACAAAGGCAAAAGTATAATATTATGGAACCCCGTTGCGCGTCTTTGTTGGATGAAGACGGTGTATGTAATTTCATGTCGATATACCGCTACCCTAATTCCGTGGCTCCTTTTTGATTGTGAATTATTGAGCTTTGATGCTTCCGTTTCAATTCTATTTTTATTAATATTTACTTATTAACTTTTTGAGTCCGTTTGTAGACCATCATTCATCGTTATAATATGAAATTCCGGTGAACGTAATTCTTTTTTCGTAAGCGTTGAATTTTGATGATTCTTTTTTTATCGATCAGAACGATTTTTTGCTTTAGTTGAATTTGGTAAAGGACACTGTTGTTCTAGATTTTTTCTTCTGACTTCTGTCGTATAATTCTAGATCTTTTTTAGCTAGTTTATAAATAAACCAAAACTACTTGTTTGTAGGATTACAATACGACTCATTTTCTTTACCCAGTTCAAAATAATAATGAATACTGAACAAGGAAAAGTGAAAAATATTTGATAAAGCATAAAGAATGTATCAATTCACAAACACAATGCGGCAAGCACTTTTCATGAAATAAAAACAGACATAGAACGATGAAAAATGAATTTTGTGTCGAAACCAATTTCGCTCATTTCGCTCATTTCAAAGGGGTTAATGCTACAATTTTTGCCCAGTAATGCCTTTTGAGCATTTGAATATAAATGACGTCTGAAAGTGAAATGTAACATACATAATAAGTGGCTGTTTTAAGCCTTCACGGAACCCTTTTGTGGATTATAGAGCTCTGAATTTATAGAGCTCTCACTGTACAAGGGTTTTCTCAATATATTTGTAAACAGAGTTAGCATTAGACGTAGAGCTTCTTCAAAATATATCGTAACCGAAAATATTTTTTGAAATAAATTGCAAAAATTCAAAATTTAGAATACGAGTATTTTAGGTAGCCATTATTATAATAGGAATTCGTAATGCTAGTTCCAAACCGTTTTTGCTTGCCCGGCTCGTTTTGGGATTCTAGTATTCTGGCTCTTTATGGTCACAAAGGATTAGGATTCGAATCGCTGTCATAAGACTCTACTAAGCCCTAATGATTTTATACAAATTATATTTTAACCTTTTTGACATAACGAGTCGAATTGTGGACTTCTAAGCCTACAAATCTACTTAATACGTCAAAGTTGGGTCTTAATAGGTCACATCTATAATATTCATAGTTCTATGTGCAACCCTCGAAATGGAGTCGTTTGATACTTTACTGACGAGTCACGGTTCCTTCTGAATTTAATATATTTTTCATTTCCGACACCATTAATATGTTAATATTTTTATAATATAGGTAAATACTTCCTGATTCAAATACTTAAACGAAATAAATTAGATTTTACTCTACCTCAAATACAAAACAAACAATTCTAAAGTATTTTTTGTTAGTTTCCAATATGAGTCAAGTCTTGTATCCGTAACTAATTTAAAAAGAAAGAACACATCAACAGTCGATCGGTCGAGAGATAGCGTTCAAATCAATAAAATAATTCATTATACCCACTTCCTGCGTTTTATTTTTATAAAAATGTGTTAACTTGATTGATGATTTCACTCCGCTTGGCGTTTAGATGTTACAGATTTAATTGGGAGGTCTTATTCTATTTATCTCTATGGGTTTACCAAACTTTATCAGTTCCTTAAATCATAAATGTTTAATGGACGTACTTAATAAAATGCTGATTGAACTCAAACCGCGGGCTACAGCTAGTTACATTAAAATACTAAAAGCACGGATATTCAGATTTTCGCAAATATTTTAAGTTGTATAAATAAATAAATAATGCTGGACATTTCACACAGCATCATCTAGCCCCAAACAAAGCGAAGCTTGTACTATGGGAACCAGATAACTGATATACTACTTATAAACTTTTTGTTTGTACATACACGCATTGTACATACATATTATACATAGAAACACCCAGACCCAAGATTCATATTTGCAGATCATACTTTATCGACGGGGATCGAGCCCGCAACCTTCTGGCGTCCCAAGCGGGCTTTCACCCACTGCGCCACAGAGGCCGTCGTATTAGTTGTATAAGATCAACAGTTTGAATAATCTGCTTCAATATTGTGAATATATAATGATAATAATGATAATGATAATGCTGGACATTTCGCACAGCATCATCTAGCCCCAAACTAAGCAAAGCTTGTACTATGGGAACCAGATAACTGATATACTACTTATATACTTTTTGTTTGTAAATACATACATATTATACATAGAAAAACCCAGACCCGAGATAAATATTTGCAGATCATACAAACATTTATCCCGCGGCGGGGATCGAACCCGCAACCTTCTGCGTCCCAAGATAAAACGATATATATATTGTGTATATATATATAAAACGATATCATTTCAAGTTACGAAAGTGCTCGCATATTTAGAACGCGTTTTCGATTGAAAGGGCATTCGCAAAGCCATAATTATAGGCGGATACGAGGTAACGCATGAAGGTAACATAGTTAGTTAGCGCTAAACCATCGCTAAAACCGAGGGTAGTGGCCTAAACAGATATTCCGGGGCCATAGGCGCGGACAATGCTCGCAATCTACCACCGAAGCCACCGTTGATTAGTTAATACCGAAGCGTACAGCCTGAGCTAGGTTTCAGAGGTCCCGTTGATCGGCATATCATGGCATTAAGCCGCGGTCTAGATAATGCAGTGAACTTCTAAATGATAATTATGTTCTCTAAATGTATTGCATGGAAATGAATGTGAATGGATATGTGAGTAGAGGCATTGTGTGAAAGAAGATATGGAAAAGAAAGGAGTTGATACAGAGATGACGAGTGATAGGGGAGAGTGGAAGAGGAGAACATGTTGTGCCGACCCCGCATAAGCGGGATAAGGGCAGGCCAATGATGATGTATGAGTCAGTGGCCAACTCTGGCGACCGAGTTTTTAGGCCGCCTTAAGGCCTCCGTCATGGCTTAACGATTTAAATAGCCGGAACCGACAATTTATCGTGCCCTCCGAAGCACTGAAGCGCTCCGATGAAAATGCCACTGGCGGTTTCGAACGTTGCTTAACTTCGACGATCTATCAAGAACGACTAAGTACGACCGCGAGCGCTTCAGAGAAAAATAGAATGACATTAGCGTGTACAATCACTATCAACATAATATGACGTTCGTCATGACGGTCTTCACATGTAGGAGACAAAGCTTAACGCCAGCACCGCACACCGCGCCGCGCGCCGTTTCAAACCGTTCTTGTATGCATAATCTGATTAGGGCAAGTATCAAACAAAGCTCCCGGTAATAGTGTCGTCTATTTACATAGCCTCTCCAAAACTGCGGAATCG
The DNA here is from genome assembly GCA_963565295.1 of Epirrhoe alternata. Classification (NCBI taxonomy): domain Eukaryota; kingdom Metazoa; phylum Arthropoda; class Insecta; order Lepidoptera; family Geometridae; genus Epirrhoe; species Epirrhoe alternata. The sequence goes on from OY751384.1 coordinate 1,746,185, forward strand.
AAGCCGTCCCAATGCACGATCCGTTTAACAATACGTAATTGAGTTAAGCCGACACACGAAATGCCGAATTTGCATGAATCGATTAAGAAAATCAAATGCTGTTGGCGCACTGCGTGAAACATTTGCTTGACACCCAAATCAAAAATCGTTTTAGCTCACCCTCCGGGGCGAGGGGACGTCGACGCCTCAACATTTATTATTTCAGACATATCACTCGCATGCAAAACAAACTTCGTCCGATCCATCAAAAAGTTTCCATCCCCAAGACTTCGCAACACAAATCGAGTGTGTAAGTGCTTGCGGATGTCTCGCGTTTGTGGTTATCTCTGTTATTTGATTATCTATGATTCATTGGGTTGCACAACTTTTGTACTCTTGTGTCTTTGGACTGATTGCTTTGTATAACAATTACAGTTCTAATAAAACAATTTAATTACTGTATTCTTAATATTAATTTTAATCATAAACAACAATAATGTATATGTCGCAGGCAGCTGGTTTAATCAGCCATTCAATTAAACGTCCAGTTATTTCATTACCTAAATATGGCGCCGTTTAACTAATGGCCTAAATTATGTTTAGCCGTCTGGTTAAATACAAACATTTAATGAACTGGCTGGCTGATGCTTAGGATATTCACTTAATAAGGGCGTTTTAAATAGTTTTAATAGATTTTTGGCGCATCGGCGCACGCTTGCTACGCTCGCTCGCCTCGCGAGTTGTTTTTCACCATTCTAACATACTGACTTTGATCTTATATTCTATCTTCTACATCAAAATTAGTTACGTATGTCTATTGAAGACAAAGAAACGCAACAAATTCGTACATATGTTTTGCATACTGCATTACACTTAACCCAAACAAAGATTAGCATATAAAGCTACAAAAGAACAAGGAGCGCACAATCTTGAGAGAGTAAATAAGCTTGTTCATCCAGAAGAAATGAGCATTGTAACCCCCCAACAGTCAACAAAGCTCCGAAGAAAATCGAGCGAAAAAAGGCTAAAAACACCTTAGGGGTTTACTAATCGAATAAAAAATATCAGCGACCGATGCCGATGTGGGGAGCAACGGAATAAATTATAAAGAAAGCTAGGGGATGTTATGAAAGTTCGGGCATATGCAGATAGAGGCTTTACAATGATGAGGATGCAATAACGCCGGCAATAACTGAGATATGAGCTTAAGATGGAATACTTTGTGGAAGATTTTGGGGTAGAATGAAACGAATGTAGACACATGCAAATTATAGAACAATAACTTTTTTACTTTAAGCATAATAGAAGCTGATAATGGTTGCTGGGAGCCGTTGGATGCAGGCTGAAAAAGACCGATCGCTGTGGAAATCGATGGGGGAGGCCTATGTTCAGCAGTTAGCTGGATATCTGAGATTATGATGATGATGATAATAGAAGCATATTTTATAAGTAATAAGATAGTATTCTTATTTCCCTATTATCATAGCAAAACTTCACAATTATCCGATAAAGTCACAGAAACATAGTCTACGAATCATTTTCATGGACGAAACATTGTTTATCCCACGGCTATCAGCTTTGTCCATCCGTAGTGATAAATATTATAACTTTTAATACATCCAAGAGAAATAAAAGTCTTTCGACAAATCGCTTTTAAATCTGCGATCCTAACAGCCTAATCAATGTTTTTCAGCGACATTAGGGGAAGATGGCAAAACGGCGAAATAATAGGAAAGCAGTAACACGATGACTTGCCCCACCCCCGCATAAACGTCACGATGTCATTTGTAAAAATTGCGGCCCGCCGAAGTTCTTCAATTTAAGAACAGGGGTGCTGTAGAGTTGGTAATGTTGAAACAATCAAAAGAGAAGAAAAGCTATCCTTTAAAAGCTTTTTTTTACTTTTTTGTTGCAACTTTTGTTTTGAATTATATTATTTTGGGGCGTAAATGATCTTGTTTTTACAATGGACACTAAGCCCCCTCGCAGACTGCAGATGATAATTGAGACGGGCTATACTTCTCCATACTCATTACGAGCCGATGTTTATTCCGTCTCAACTATCGGCCGATAGAAATTCTGTAATCTGCGAGGGGGCTATAATATGGATTGATGTATATTTGAAACAGAATTTATAGCAAAAGTCGAAATATTCGACCTTTGTCTTACGCAACGAGAAAGAGGAATTATTTTAATATGTAGTTACAGCCTCATTCTGCCTTCTGCTTCAAAAATACCGTAAAATATCAAATCCATTTATTCTGAAAGCTTTTAGACTACTCCATTATACTTTGTCCCATAGCGGAAATGTCTAACCAAAATAAGCAAATTCGGGGGCGGCGAAAAGAAATGTAGAGACAGTGGGACCGCGGGGGAAACCGGAGACAGTTATTTAAATTTGAATAATAATATGAAAAAAATTACATCACTTAATACCGTAATAAAAGTGCACGAAGCGACCGGGGTATTAAAGGGCCATGCAAATTTAGACAGAGACGTGAAATGAAAACATAAATGTATGCAGAAGAAATAAAATGTCTCAGGGATGCTCATTACGTGAGAGATTTTCTTGTCTGACAAGTGAAGACAAATGGCTTGGATTTCTAACTCACCTTTAGGGTGAAGTGCAGTTTGATAAACTAACGAACAAACAGCTCATTTGTAATGTTGCTAATGATAATAAGTTAATGGTTGTTATAATTAATTTCATCACGCACGCGAACCTTCTCGCTAATTTGATGCAAGGTACTCAGCTGCACTTTTGCGTGTGATAAAACAATATTCAACTGCATTAAATAACATTACTTATATTTCCAATTGAATTAAAACTCATTAAAAATGTAGGTAGTCCAACACTTTAGTCATTTTTAATTAGATAGATAATTTACACACAGACGAACATAATTAGGTAAGTACATAGGTAAATAATACAATAAACATACTTTAACAGATACAAACAAAAACAGAAAAGTAGGTAAGAAAAGAAAAAGAAAAATACTATACGAGTACTTAGTACAAGATGAAGTAAGAATGAAAATATTATAACTGACAATTCCACCCTTTTGGATTATCAATAGAAGTAACCAATCTGTTTATTAATAAGTTATTTTTATTACTATAGTTTATTCGTAAATATCAGAAAATTAACATCCTAAACATCATCCAAGTTATTTTCAAATAATGGCCCACATTTCGCAACGTGTCTTGACGACTATCAAGGGACTGTTTGAAGAATAAAATTACATTAAAAGTAAAATATGTCTAAAAGTTGTATAAAGAACGTAACATGATTCCAATCGGGAAGTTATTTGAACTTAAACAGTGACAGGAGGGTTAGATGAACTTCATTCATGTAGAAAGCAGGTTTTCAACGCCGGGTATCTATCATCTATCTCCTTTTTTAGTAGCATTCCACTAATAGTTATTTTATAGCTCATATTCATCTGAAATAATAAACCCCTATTTTTTAATTACCAAAAAAATTTTAAACATGGTCTCGGTGTCTGTTACTGATCACATTTATGTAGTTAAAACTCATAAATAGATAAAAAAAATTATCAACCTAAGAAGGAGACGAGACGAGTCAGAAATGGATTCATGATAGCTACTGCGGTTTTACTGACTGGGGATGATACGATAGCATAAATAAAATGAGAGTGCGTACGCGATTGTTGTCTGTAGTACTTATTTGTTCAGTTTTCATAAACTTTTGTTAGGTTTTTGTTGACAACAATCCTTGTTATCTTTGTGATAGTTCAAGTTAATAAATCAAAATATCATTTTCTGCATCTGCTGCAACTGCCCTTAATTTTTTTTTGGTGGTTACAAAATAGCGGTGTATAGCTTTCAATGGGTTAAATATCAATAGGTATTTTATAGTTTAGTAGATATACATCCATCCTATCGGAATGCTCCACGTATGACCGCTCGGTATCGCTAACGCACACAGAAATAATTCTATAAATACATCATAATCATCATCACCCGCAGCCTTTTTCATCCCACTGCTGGGCATAGGCCTCTCTTCGCTCTTGCCAACCCTCCCTATCTTGCGCTAGTCTGACCCATGTTCGACCTGCTGTTTTTATTATGTCGTCAACCCATCTAGCTGCCGGACGACCTACTCGTCTGTAGCCCTCCCGGGGGCACCACTCGGTAATCACTCTGTTCCACCGGTCATCACCGCGTCTGGCCAAGTGTCCTGCCCAGCTCCACTTGAGCCCCAATATTCGCTTGCTGACATCGCTTACTTTAGTCTGCTTGCGAATTTCGGTATTGGGGATATGGTCTACAAATACAATCAAGACCAACTCTCCATTGTCAAATAGAACAAGTATACTAAAATCAAGAGATCACAGTTTCAAACCCTAAAGAACAACGTTCATCTTCACTAAACTATCGTTTGTAAAATAACCATGATCATAAACCCAATACCAGTTTTCTATGTTATTAGAATCTAATTATGCAAAATTGGTCCTTCGATTCCGACCCCGGCCTTCTTAGGAACATAATCGTTATCTCTGATGGGAATGCGTTTTGATAATGTGAAATTCTATTGCAAAATTAGAAATGGCTCTTTTATTAGGCCGTTGGATTAGTCTGTTTTTTGTCAGTAAAAGCTTTATTAAAAAGTAAGTAAGTTCGTATGAGTCAGTGGCCAACTCTGGCGACGGAGTTTTTAGGCCGACTTAAGGCCTCCGTCATGGCTTAACGACTTAAATAGCCGGGACAGACGATTTACCGTGCCCTCCGAAGCACGGAAGTGCTCAGATGAAAATAATCAGAAGCTTTATTTATCCCCCCTGTTTATCTATGTATAGGTTGTCGAGGTATGGACATGAGGAGGGAAGAGGGTCAAGTAACGAGAAGAATGTAAGGTTTGAATGTGGAGGGATGTAGCAGAAGAGGCAGACCAAAGTAAAGATAGATGAACTGTGTGAAGGATGATATGGGTAAGAAAGGAGTGCATGTTGAGATGACGGCTGAGAGAGTAGATTGGAAGAGGAAAACCTGTTGTGCCGACCCCACATAAAAGTGGGATAAGGGCAGGGAAATGATGATGAATTTTAGGAAACGACTCAAAAAAAACCTACTTAAAACATAAAAATATTCTGCCAAAGTAACTTCGGTAACATATTCAATAATATAATATAACAATACGTAAAGTAAGTAGCTATATCCGTTGTAAAAATGCAACCACATTGAGTGCAGCGTTTAACAATGTGTTGTAACTCAATACGGACAATTCAGTGACCGCCAATTGCACGTACTTCAGTGAACATACAGGGCGGTCGTATACATCTGCTTTGACGATGTAATTGACACAAATATAAGCAAAATATACTCACTGGTAAATGGGTTAGATTTATGTGATTGTCACAAATGTAAGCGAAATTATGCTTTGAAAGAACGAAGACCCAAGGCATCATATGCACATTTTTTTTCGAGTACGAGTGATGCTCGGTCAGGATTCGAACCCATGACCTTAGCAACTCTAAGTAGTACATGATACTTGGACTATCAAGTATAATGTACCTACTACTTTGAGTTGCTAAGAATTGTTTCACTATTTTTGGACTTCAGTACTATTCTCTCTTATTCATTGTAAGAGCTCGTTTGTAATATTGGTTGGACCCTAGGAATTTGATACCAGTCCTGTGTTCTTTTGTGTTGTTTCACATATAGCTACCAATCGGTCAGTTTTCATCGCCCAACAATAGCTAAAGGCTTTCCGTAACCGCCACAGATCGAAGGTAATGATAATTTTCACCACAACATGGAAACAACGAGACGATAATGGCGATCATATTGACGTAGATATGCACCTTTTTTTTTGCGGTCATTTTTATGGAATTGCATGCAGAGTTTTATAAAATGGTAAGAGCGGTCGCCCGAATGGGTTAGCTCAAGCTGTTCAATCGATCTACACGTTTTATCGATCATTTGTTAGATTTTTTATTTTACTTATTCTGCAATATTATAGAGAAATAACACCTCTGAACTGGCGAGCTTTTAAAGAATTTTATGAAGAAGATTGAGGTAAAATATATCAGGATCAAGCAAGAGCAAGTGGAAATCTGTAGCATTTGCCTATAACTACAGGAAAGTCATTTAAAATGAAACATAATTTAATACCGATGGAAAACCTCCATTCATCTATCATTGTCTCATAAGTACTTGCGAATACATACTTTAAAACTGACATGTAACCTGATTTTGTTACCAATTAATGAACTGAATCATAAAACGTAAAAACAGGGTCACGGCTGTATCTCTCTCAGATCTTTTATATTCCAGATTGTTTGAAGATGTCTAAGGGGGTTGTCAGACACATGTCCAAATTTTTGATACATGCCCACCCACATCTTGCGGAAGTTACTTAATAATTTACGTATAATTTGTCTAAATGTTGTTTTACGAATACATAACTGCCTGCGATGCAAAAGGTTGCGGGTTCGATCCCCGCGGCGGGACCAATGTTTGTATGATCTACAAATATTTGTCTCGGGTCTGGGTGTTTCTATGTATAATATGTATGTATTTACAAAACAAAAAGTATATAAGTAGTATATCAGTCATCTTAGTACCCATAACACAAGCTCTGCTTACTTTGGGGCTAGATGATGCTGTGTGAAAAAGTCCAGCATTATTTATTTATTTATAACAAATTGTTCAATGTATATTTTTACAACAATATGCAGATGACTAAGAATAGTCAAGGCCAACTGCTATTCATAATAATTCATATAATTATCTCAAGATTTAAACTCCTGTCTCTTTATAGATAACTATCTATCTGACAAAAACTGAATCAATGTCGATTTATCTAAACCAGAGTTCTACTCAGCGCTGCATCGATCATAGTTTTGTCTACTCCATTGATAAAAGTAACAACGTTGAGATTAATATACTTTTGAATGAAGCTGTCGAAGTTATTGATTATTATGATATGAGAAAATGATCATTATTTCTTAACCTTAGACTGCATTCAAGTTTGAATCTTAGCTCCTTCAGATATTAATCAGTCAAAAAGTATTTATTCAGCAGGACCGTTGGGATCACTTAGAATAGTCTTAAAACTAAGTTATTCTAGTTCTTTTCCTTCGCGACCAATAGCGTGAAGAAGGGCAATAAACACGGTTTCAATCATTGCTTGAGATTCAAACTTGGAATGGATGACACTTATGCCGGTATTCACAAACATTACTTTGACGTTTCCAAGTGACGCACAGGGTCGCAAAATCAGTAGGTTTTTGGGACACTGTGCGTCCGCGCGCACTGTGAGACCTCTTAAATACTTAATAGTTTGATCATATTAAGGAAAAAAAAACATTAATAACTACAAAATATTGTTAACTAGCTATACTCCCGCGGTGTGACCCGCGGTCCCTCGGGATTTTTTCGGGATAAAAAGTCTATATTCTTCCCTGGGATACAAACATTATACATACCAATTTTCAGCCTAATCTATTCAGTGGTTTAAGCGTGACAAGGTAACAAACAGACAGACAGACATATAAATAGAGTTACTTTCACATTTATAATATTACATTAGTAATATTAGTATGGATATCATCTGACGTGTTTTAGGATCTTAGATTGATTATGAATCCTTTTTATACTGGAGTTCATGAAGAAATGCAGAAATTAATGTAGGTAGAGAAACTAAAGAAGCGTTTCCTCTTTACATAAAGAGCACATGTGTGTAAATTCTTGAGCATCGAAAGTAATACATAAGGGTGTAATTTTAAATTTTACACAGACACAAAGATAACATTAAATTAGAAGGTAACACGCCACGGATTACGGAACACTGTTTTAATAAGCTCATAGAAACTGTATCTGTTTAGATGTAATCAGAGTGGTTTGGATAACTTGCTGATACAATCATATATACTTTCGCTTAAATCGAAGGTTAGCTGACACTTTGTTCAGATATAGTCACCTACAAAATAAATAATGCTGGATAATGCTGGACATTTCACACAGCATCATCTAGCCCCAAACTAAGCAAAGCTTGTACTATGGGAGCCAGAAAACTGATATACTATACTACTTATACTTTTTGTTTGTAAATACATAGGTACATATTATACATAGAAACACCCAGACCCGAAATAAATATTTGCAGATAATTCAAACATTTATCCCGCGGCGGGGATCGAACCCGCAACACTCTGCGTCCCACGCGGGCTTTCACCCACTGCGCCACAGAGGTCGGAAATGGCTTCAAATGTTTAAAAAACACCATGATATCTTGTCAACACTTAGTCTTCTTAAAAGATCACTTTTCACAGCTTTTACGAGTACTTATGTCATGTTTATTCTGGTTCCCAGTAGCTTAGCTCAGTTTGGGGTTAGATGATGCTGTGTGAAATTCCCTGCATTATTTTTTTTTGATTTGTCAGTACATAAATGAAATAATTATCATAAAATATTTCCAGTTAGTCAATGTCTTGATATTAACACTTACGATTGGGAACAATGTTTGCAAGGTATGTCTATTACACGCTTAGAATTTGAGTTTTTGTGTGTGACTATACATCGGTTAATAGTATTTAAAATAATTAATAAAGTATTTATAAAAAATAATTAATTAACAAGTGAAATAGTAACATAATAGGTGTGACAGGAGATGCAGAGATAACGGCTACCTACACAACTGGTTCGCTTAAACCTTCGATCAAGAATACTATAGATATAACGTGACGTACAAAATCAAAGCTAAGATTTTTCCCTGTACGTGTAGTCTTGCCAAATTTCATAGTTCTAGGTCAACGGGAAGTACCCTATGAATTTTGATTTATTGAGTGTCGAAATAGGTATACGTATTTTTGCAGCATAAACGGCCGTATATATTTTTTGTGTTAACTTAGGAGTTTGATTTTTTCACAGCTTTAAGGGACTATAGACTTGAGTATATGGTTTTAATTTCAACTTGATAACTCCACGCCTTCCCGAGATAAAGGGTCTTGATAGACAGACAGACAGACAGACAACAAAGATCCTATAAGGGTCCCGTTTTTTCTTTTTGAGGTATAATATTGATCCCATACATCAATAGATTTTTCACTGTATTGTATGTCAATTTCATGTCTTTATGACTGTCATGACCTATATAAAAATCAGGAACGTGTTATTTTATTAACACACATTGACGCTGAATGTTCAAACAACCATTAAAATCATCCAAATTCAATGAAAACATTAACGTCGTTTATAAAAAAAGTAAACAAATCCATTAATTGCGCATAAGAGAAACAAACAGTATTATTACATACGTCACATATCGAAAAGGGAGTTTGGCAGAAAGTAAACAGAAAATATAATTTAGAAGCAATTTGCTGTGGATATGTCCGCAATCAAATTGTCTCGTTAATACCGCGGTGCTATCAAAACATTTGATTTGTGGCCCGCTGTGGTAGGGCTGCCGATGAAAGGTCTAAAACGATGATCTGAAACTACCACAGCTTAAAAATCTTGCTAAGGTCCTAACTCAAAACGCAAGCAAAATATGAAACATTATCGGTATTGTATGAAAGTAATGTCATATTTGGAAAACTTGTCAATTGTTTAATTTTTAACCTTTCCTACTTATAACTTACCCATTATTTCACTTATCTACGCTTATATTATAAAGAGGAAAGATTTGTTTGTTTGTTTGAATTGAATAGGCTCCGAAACTACTGGACTTATTTTAAAATTCTTTTACCATTAGAATCCTGCATTATCACTGATGAACATAGGCAGGCAACACCGCGACGGACAGCTAGTTAGAAATAAGTTTGTGATAAACTTCTAAGCTTGTGAGGCAAATTACGTAGCTAAAACATTAATATATGTTGGGCATAGACACCACAAGCTATCAGAAAATACACAAACAGTTTAAAAAATATGGTTTTACCATCCCTAGCCGGGTAGGGTTGAACCTGGTTATTTAGTCGAACGATGGTTAACTTCGTTGGATGACCCTCGCTTGTCATCGTCAATTACTTACTATTTATTTTCGTCCATCTGCTAATTCTCATGTTCGATACCAACACCTTTAAACATTGAACCATACATTTTTGTGACCTGTTTATTAAAATTATTTCATACTAGCTGTCCGCCGCGGTGTTACCCGCGATCCCTCGGGAAAACTTCACTTCCCCGGGATAAAATATAGCCTATGTTCATCGGGGATCATGTGGGATTCTATTGGTGAAAGAATTTTTCAAATCGTAGTAGTTTCGGAGCCTATTCATTTCAAACAAACAAACATACAAACAAACAAACAAATCTTTCCTCTTTATAATATTAGTATAGACTAAAAACCTAAACCAATACCTGGGTATTATATTTATTAGTGCTAAAATAATTGTACTAATTATCAAATGTTTATTCAATAAGATAGGACACAATCTAAAATAGTCACCTCGTTACACATATTTATCACCCCATGTTACAAATAGGTCATACATCTGCAATGCAATGGGAATAGATTGAGCACGCACCAGACCGCGTCCGGCGCCGCAATACCAGAAACAAATAATCTGCAAAAAGCTAAATTTATTCACTTTATTGTTTACATACTCGGGTTATGCCCACTCGTTTCATTACAGTCGGCGAAGTCAGCGAGTCAAGCGCCCTTAGCGCCAGTTACTGATTGCATCGAACAAGTCCATCGCGATAGTTGAAATAAAAATGTTTCTGACAGACGTGACAAAACAAGAATCTATCGCTGAAGAAGCTATATCGCTTTTATTCTTGTCATTTTATGTTTTCAAATACACAATTTGAGTTAGGTCTTTTTTAAGTCATGTAATAGATGATGGTAGTGGTTTTGTGATAGTAGATATGTATGCAAATTAAGGATGTTACAGAGTATGAATATCCTATCGTATTGAAAATTTCATTCTAAACGAAGCAACGTGTGTGGCATTTGATGTTTTAGAACTTTCAATTTGATTTATGCCATATTCGTCTCGCTGAAGTTCGAAAATCAAAATATCTTTCCATTTGACTTATGTACTAGATAATTCACAAGTTGCCAGCAAAATTTGCTTTCAGCAACAGTACAAATGCAATTTCAGTGCTAATGGCACAATGGAATACTTTTTATTCGCATTTTCATTCCCCCATTTGCATAACGGTGCGGGTAAGGTCAGGAAGTGAATAGAATGGCAAGTCCGGTGGATGCGCACTCAGCAATGCGCGGTGCTGCATTCAAATGGGACATCTACTGGCACAAGTACGGAAATTAAGCTTGTTTTGAAATATTTTGAGGTATTCTCTTATTAATAGCAGAACTAAATGCATATACATAAAATCATCTGAAAGAATGTATACGTTTATGCGAATTGTTGACTATCATCAAAATCTTACGTGCACACAGCGATACGAAAGAACTTTATTAGGTAGGTACCTACACGTACCAACACATTTCAGTGAAAAAGTGGCTTCGATAATCATTAGTTTTCTAGTTTTATCTACGAAATTTCAGTGACTTAGTGTCTGTGCCCTGGCTTCGATCATCATTAAGTGTTACGCAGCGTCTTATGTGGGCAATCGCGAAGCGGCGCGGTGTGGCGGGGAAATAAAAAACAGTCGATTTACTATTGAACTACTACGCGCCGCACCGCACATAACACTTCAATAGTAAATCAACTGTTTGTTTCTGCGCCGCACCGCGCCACTTCGCGTTTGCGTCCAGATCGCCCACAAAAGACGCAGGGTTAGTGCTATACAGAAGCATTCACCTAAACGCAGCATCGATTGAAGCGCAGGCCTCCGGATGCATATTCATGGGCCGCGCCACATGCAAATCCTGATTTACACATTGTAATGAATTCTTTTGATCTGTGGATTCACATATTTGATTTACCCCATCGATGGTGCTATTAAGTTAAACATGACACGTTGATTTCATATTCATAGTTTTCGAGCGGTCTTTATTTGCTGTTAATTATGAGAAATGGCTCACTCGTTTTATGCAGGGGCATGAAAAGCGCACAAAAAAGCTAGGAGTTTCAGCTGATTTTATTTTTACAATGTATCTTTGAACAACCTGTATCATAATGTTGTGTTAATGTTTCCTTATTACATTATTGGCTCTTGTACGTGATCACCACTCGCCTCAATCCATAGAAAGGCAATCAATACGAAGATGGACTAATCGACGAAAAAAATGAACTAAAAAGTATAATTACTTTAGAGATCTGTGCGGGGAAGAAACGCAGAAATGACAAGACGATGAGAAATGAGCGCCTCACATCCAACGCAATCGGGTGGCAGACCTCATCAAATTATTCCCCACTTAAAAAATCCTCGTAAACAAAAAAGAAGTGAGAAAAAGGCAAAAAAACAGTTCGCGTAAAAAATAGGTATTGGCAACATTGATTGATGCTTACTAATAGGGCGCGAAGAAATGAGGCCAATGCGTAATTAAAGGCGAGGTGACATCTTCTGTCAATACCGGGGTTGCCAACTGCAAGTAGAAATAGAACGGTCACGCCTTTTCGGGAGGAAGTGATTAGTGTTGGGAACTTATTAAAAATTATTGAGTGAAGGGGGCTAATTGATAGCCGAGCGTCGCTCCGTCATACCTCGCTGGAGAGCAGGCTTTTTCATTTTACGTCTATTTTCCCAATGGATAATTACTTGCATTACTTTGCCATACGTTTTTTGACATTCTAAAAGCTAGTGGAAATTATAAGAATTTGCTTGCGCGTTGTTTGGTAGTGATGGAGTTGTGGACCTTTTTCGTGTTAGAGATTTCTATTATTAAATATTACTTAGTAATATATTTGTAGCTTGATGGGTACTTGTAAGATTCTTCAGAATACCCAAGTACAATTTAAATTTAGGTTTAAAACCATAGTATTACAGAATCTCTTAGTAAGTACCTACCCATTTACCTACCAACCACCAGCATGATTTTAAACAAAGATTCTTGAGGATTGTTATGTCTTAAAAACTGTACGATTCCTTAGTAATTTTCGAACAAAATTTATTAATTCTCAATTCAATTCAATCGTGATAGATGGAAGTAGGTTTTTTAGCCGCTCATGGCAGTGACACCGAGTGAACGATGAACGGAGGAATAATGAAGGCTCTACCACGCCCTGCGCGATTTCGCATAAAAACATACCGAATTAACATAACCAGATAGAACTGAATTAGGCTCAGAAGAGTGATTCTTTCACTGTACTGATCTCAGAGTCATGTTTAGATGTATGAGTAGCTTAGTTTAGGATCAAAAATGGTTATGGATTTTTCCCTTTTGTCCAGATAGTAATAGAGGCTTGTTACTAAAAGCATTTTAGAGTTACTCAAGGATACGCAATGTCTCTAAAATTACAAGGCTTCGGTCTCCAAAAACAGTTTTTGACAAATGACATTCGAAAAGTCAGTAATATATAAAAGTGACGTTTTACATTTTTCGCTCAAAGCTCTCCCGTATCGGTACATATCATTAGTAATGCAAAATAATGGGATACGAACACCTCGTGCCGTTTGCAAGGAAATGATTAATGTCGTTCGTCATTAATTCTTATTTTTGATGAGAAATTTGACTTCAGCTGACAGGCGCCGGATCCAGATTAATACAAGCTGACGGTGCAACTTAGTAGCTTTATGACAATGCCTGCTGCGCCAAAATAGCCTTTAGCAACAATACTGCTTATTGAGAACTCGGAACTATGTTTACTAAAAATTTTTTTATTCAATAAAGTTGAAATTTTCAAATTTTACTAAATGATTTCATTTTTTGCGTAATCGCCTAAACTCTCCTTTTAGCTTTTTTAAATACAGTGTTGCCATAGCCCACATAACTATGGTTAGTTTACGCTGATATGTCAAAGCACATTTTCCCGGGAAAATGCGAATGCGAACATCAAAGCTCACAAAACGAATAGTTCGGTACGCCGACAGAACTAGCCGAATAGTTAGCCATAAAAGGGCAAAGTACAAAGAGGATAAAATACCAGCGCGACCGCGGCGGCGACAAACTCCGGAGGTATGCAAGGGACGGTGACTTGGCACCCTTTGCGCAACCCCGCTCATATTAGCCCAGTGAAATCAAAAGTCTCTATTATTAATGATTGCGATGATGACAATCTAAATATCTCCCGGAACTCCGGTTTCTAATCGCCCAAATTCCTCCTCGCTAATTCTAAAGATATAAATGTACAGAGTCACCAGATGCGCTCGCCGTGATCATCTTTCAAAATAGCGCGAGAAAAATCACTTAAGATTCAAAGCGTTCAGTATCTTTCGGATACAAGAGTTCATTTTATGACCATTAATTTGGCGTTTTCCTCGGGTGTTTTATCGCGAGCAGCGAGGCTCTGTCGCGCGTCTCATTAATCAAAAGCATTTGTTTACAACGAAGGGAATTTGATTTGATTAAAATAATTCGCAATATCCTTGATAAATATCACCCTCGGTCTCCGTTTGATCTTCTGAAATTAATGGTGGAGGATTCAATCACGCAAATGTCGGTGGATCTTGACATTTTCCGTTAGATACTGAAATATTGCAACAATCGAAAATTAATTCTTCTTTGATTAATCCGAAGATCCTATATCAATTGCTCTTCTTGATGGAACAACCTACCTAAAATCAATTTTATCAGAAACATTTCATTCAATGTCTTTGCCATTTATTTTCAAACCAATGTCTACCAGGTGTAAAACTTTCATAAGCCAAGAAATTTCCCTCCAAAACCCAGTGGCTTTCTGAAATACGTCTACTTATCGGATAGACTTTAACCGTTTCCCATTCAGACAGACTGGCTTTAAAACGGAGGCATTGAGGGTCAACAAACAGTGCTATCTTCCCTCACAAGGGCCGGATGAATAACGATCGACGTCAGGCCGATGTGTGCCGATCCGGTTGCCGGGGCCGTGTGGTCCGGTAGTGTTGGCTGATGCGCACTGACGTCCGGCTTCCGGGGAGCTTTTCAGATTAGCCGCTACGAAAAAGGGTTTTTATTTCTCGTGAAATGCTATTGTTACAAGGGTATTCTGACTCATACAGATACCTAGACCCTTCTTGAATCCTTGAGTTCGTCAAGAAGTTGGTAAATGTGGCTGTGGTTTTAATTTTGCAACATATCTACCAAAGTTTTTTTTTACAAAAATAGATATTTCTGTTGTTCAAATAAAAAATTATCAAAGCTTTTACAAGATTATTTTAGGGAGCTCCTCTTCATTTAATGTCAACAAATTACAGTCAATCAGAATCAGGTTTAAGAAATTTTGAATATTCCCAGTGCTGGACAATATATTGATCCGGCTTTTCAATACCCCCTGGCAACCCTACCCGTATGCCCGGATCACCCGGAAACGGCTTAGCCGGCCGCGCGCCGATTAATCGCAGCTAATTCGAACTGAAACGGAATTAAACCGGACGAATGAATTGATCCCGACGATTTGTCGATTGTCGACTTTGTTTTGTCTCTTTGCATCTGTGACGTGTGCTTTGATTGATGGTAGGGACTTTATAAAACAAAAAGTAAAGTTTGTTGTGTCTATAGGTTGGAAAATTAATGTATCCTTAATTACTACTATATACCTACTACATTTGACAACGAAGGAAGAAGAAAAACTGGTACTAGTTTCATGAAGAACCAGATACCTACTTTAAGTTTAAAGAATCAAGGAATTTGAACTGCAACTGACGCTACGCAACAAATTAAATAAAGTTATCGTGGTCGTTTTTTTAAACACCATTAATAATGATTTAAAATTCATTATATTTTAATCTTTTTAAACAGGCCCCCAGATTTTATTAATTAATACGTTTAATTCCATGAAATATCAAGAACAATGTAAGAAGCTTGTGATCGCAATGCCGCCAAACAAACAGATTACCTCAGACGCTACACGACAAGTGGATAAATTGAATAAATCAGAATTTAATTGTGAATGAAACAAGAGCGAACAAACATTACAAATTGTATTGAATCAGCGATAATCCTTTCAATTAATTGGACTTAACATTAAGTCGGCGCATGCGTGGGTTGGATGGAATTATTCTTACAATTTGTTGCATTGCATAAAAAAGTAGGTAAAATACCTACAATTGAAAAAAAAAGTCCACGTTGAATCAATTTTCGAACTTCGAACGTTAATCAACCAAAGAGTATTTTCTTTCGAGATAGAAAATAATTTTAAATACGAATAGATACGATTTTTAAATAAGCACTTTTTTAATGGAATCTGACAAATACATAGATTGACTTCACAGCAATTTCATAATACCGCCGAAATAGAAAAAAATCTGTATGGTTCAGCTTTTCTTTTCGCAGTATCATTGTTATAACGTTTTTTGAGAAATATTTGTCTTGTGGGACAGTGTGTTATTAGATTAAATCGCTTTCCCATACAATATAACTGTTGAATGTCCATGCAATAGGGAGGTAATTTCCTTAAAAACGCCCTAATCCCACGCTCATGCCCTCTCCTGACAGTGACACATCGGTACATGGCGCTCGTTCGACTGTAATTCCAGACTGGACGTGCACCATTTTATTTTCCAATTTAATAAATTAATTAGAGGATTTGGCGAATTTTGTCGACTTTTACTGCTACTTTTTATGTTTGACCAAAAACAAATACAAACAAATGACTTCAGAGTAAAACTTTTTATAATTTTGAGAGTTTTTTTTTTATTATTTCTATATTTTTTTATTACCTATCAACAGATTTTTTATCGAATTGTACTATTTTTGTAAAATTAATAAAGGAATATTTCTATAGCTTAAAAAGTAGCATTTTATAAAAAAATATCAAACAAATTTCAAAGGAATCAATCGTGTTCTTGAAAGGCACTTTACAATAAAGAAGTCAAAACCGCAGGATCGAATCCTAGTGATCGATCACCATCCATTAAACAGGAAGAAAAGCTTCCCCCAACGATTGGCCCTCGAATTTACATGAGAGCCGCTTTTTCCGTCGAGATTAGCCAACACCCTGAATGTAAAAGACTGAATTTACAATGAAAGCAGGCTTAAAAAATCCGGTGAATTAAAAAATGCTTTTCGCATTTATTTAAGAAAAGTTATACTGACATTTTGTTAAAAAAAGAAAAAAAAATACTAATATTGCATTGAATGTACTCCGATTTATTGAATTTATTTTTGAGACAGACGAACTGTTTAATGTATCACGGCACAGACAACTTATAATATTATAGTACTACACCCTGTCGCTGCTTGCAAAAAAGATTTTTAAAGGTTAATTATCAAAAGTAGCTCTGGGAGCTCATGTTAAAGTTATTCCAAACACACCTTACCTAATAATCTTTCAGCGTGAAAAATCATTCCAAAAAGAAATGTCCTGTATTAAGCTCACAGTACTAAGAGTTGTGTATATTCTGGCCACGCCTGCTTTCTTTCCAAGTCCAGCCATCAACCGGAATGAGTTTGATGAATCACCGCGCCCGAGACCGGCGGGAGTGGTCATTTGTTAAAAATACACCCGATCCGCGGATCTAATTGTCTCCTCTAATTTCACACCCTCCAGTGATATCTGCACCCTTTCAAATTAACACAGATTTATCTTTTGTTCTAAAAAACATCCCCTACAAATACCTACACTAACCCTTGTAAAGGGAAAGATTTCCTTATGGTAGATTTTTAAAACAATTCTAAATAATTGTCAAAATCTTGTTCAATTATAGAAAATAGCGAATAAAGTTTTTTTTCAACCTAGATTGTCACTCTGCTGGGTTATGATAGGTTTCACCAGCAACTATCAAAGGTCGTTGGCTCTCCAGCGCTTACTTAGCCGACCGCGGCGTCGGGTTTATTAAAAATCATTTTTAATGTATTGATAAAATGAGAAAATAATCGCTAAATAAATAAATTACAATAAAAAGGAAGAGTAATAAGGTAAAGCCTAAGCATCGTCTTACCTTTCGAGATGTTTGACGATGTCCTCATAAGCCGCTCTACAATTCTCCCAGATACCAGATCTGCAGACAAAGAAATAAAAATAAGAAAAATAGAAAACACGGAAATGAACTGCAATAAATCTAATGCAGAAGAAAAATGAAACTGGATGATTCAAAGATGATCTTTTATAATACATCATTCAAGCTTTAATTGATCATGATCACACAAAGTGTACCTAAAACTTTTCTGCTGACTAGGCATCAAACCTACTTATTTTAAGTTGTTGTTTGACGCATGTTGTGATACCCTACAACACAAGAAGACATAAGACACGAGAGACCTTCTTCAACTGATTATGATGGGAAAAGTCGCCGGCAAGAGGCGTGTTGGTCGGAGGAAGAAGTCATGGTTGCGGAACATTAAGAGAGTGGACGGGGATAGCGAGTGCTGCGGAACTGTTTCGACTCGCTAAGGACCGGGAACAATACGCCATATTGACTACCAACCTTCGCTAGTCGGAGAGGCACTAAAAGAAGAAGAAGTGATACTCTGTAATTATGGGAACACTAGGATTAAGACACTTTGTTCTTGTTTTGGAATGTGAAGTGTATACCTGTGTTGGGTGTCCTTTTTTTAAATAAATAAATAAACATTATTAATATTAGTTTGTTTAACATTGAAAGTTACCTACATGCCCAAGAGACGATACCGACAAAGGAAATCTGTAAGATTTTGTAACTTATAAAATAGTGTGTAGGCTATACGTGGGCACACTTCTGAAATTCAACCGCAACCACTATCCTTAACCGTACTCATATTATAAAAATAATGTCAAAGTAACTCTGTCTGTCTATTTGTCTGTTACCTTTTCACGCCCAAAACAACTGAACAGGTTGAAAATTGGCATGGATAATAGGTTGTATCCCAGGGAAGGACATAGGCTACTTTTTATCCCAAAAAATCCCGAGAGACCGCGGGTAACCCCGCGGTAGAGCTGGTACTACTATCAATGCTTTTTCTTAAATCATTTTATTTTTAAGAAAACAAAATTCTAAAGTGTTGTAGAAAAAGTTGTTACAAACGGAAGGGAAAGGAGTAATAAAGCTCTCAATATTAAATGTTACGAAAGGGTTGAAATTAATTATGTTTTTAAAACAATCAGTAATGGCGACCACTCATGCGTGAATCGAAATTGTTTCAATTACTTTGACCCTTTGTTTAATATTTCTAAGACATTTGGGGAACGTCTACAACAAGCTCTTATTAACAAAAAAGTTTTGTCTACTTTTGTTTTCTTTTTATTTATTGGTCTGCGCCATTGTTTTTCTGAAAGAGATGACGTTAACAATTGAAGCTGTTATTAAATATAAGCACATAATAATATAAGTATTTGATTCAAGTTATCTGAGTAAGTAGGTAGACGCATTTTTGAAGTGAAAACTGCTTATGGCGCGTTTGGCAGTTTTGAGATGAGAAAAAAATCTTGGATTCGCCTCAAAAAGGTCACGTGCGAGTCACGTGCTCACCGACACCGGGATATTTGTTAAGAAATTGATCGTAGTTTAGAACCGTTTAAGTTTTCACTTCTGCCGGCACTCCTGGAGTGCCCCTTTTTTTTTCTTGCGAAGCGCTCGTGCTCGTGCTTGCTTAGACGTTCTTGATAGATCGTCGAAGTTATGCAACGTTCTTAACGTAATTGGGTGATCGCCAGTGGCATTTTCATCTGAGCGCTTCCGTGCTTCAGAGGTCACGTTAAATTGTCTGTCCGGCTATTTAAGTCATTAAACCATGACGGAGGCCTTAAGGTGGCCTAAAAACTCCGTCACCAAAGTTGGCCGCTGACTCATACAAATGAATGAATGAAAATTCTTTATTGCACACCATTAATAATTACAAAAAAACCAGATAAAAATGTACAATGGGCGGCCTTATAGCTAAGAAGCGATCTCTTCCAGGCAAACTTACTTAGCAGAAATAAACCTCTGCAAAATGTGGACATGTACCAAAATACATAACATTTATTTTTATATAGTTATAATCTGTGCTACAATTACTACGAGAGTGTTTAGGCAAACTTATTCTAAGTTTTTAAACACTATTATACCGAGAATTGTAACCTACCTTTTACAAATAAATAAATAAAATAAAAATTTATGAAGACAAAGTCAAAGTCAAAGTTACAGTCAAAAAGCATTTATTGAGTAGGACCGCTGGGATCACTTTGAAACGATCTAGATCAAAGATCTAGTGACCCTACTTCGTTTTATATTTTCATATACCTACCGACTAAACTTGAATAACATCTGTTTATGGTATTCTTACATTGTATTAATGTAATAAATATTATAAGTTTAACTTGTTATGAATATGAATTATTAATGAAATGGTTCGATCAGAATCAATATAATAAGTGAGGCGTGAAGTTGTTTATTATCTTTTCTATACAGTTTATAATTATTCGCAATTAGTTATAATGTTGTAGAGACTTTGTTAGTGATTGTACTGTCAGCATTAAAAAGTTATTTTCAAGAAAAACATTTTTTTATGGTTCAGATATTTAGATTTTTTTCCCATCGTTGGATTCATCATCATTCTAGAGATTAAGTAAGTACTAACCTTCAATAATATGTACACGATTCTATTTTTTTTTTCATACATTGAGCCCAAAACTGGGTGTAAAAAAAGTCACTAACCAAATGTTATTTTACACAGAATTTAATACTTATTTATATTTTATTACGTACAGCGATTCTAGAAGTAGGTAGAGACTAAATTTAAATACATAGGCCCTTACTAATAAACTTAACATAAAGTTATGTCTTGCTATACTAAAAATTTGTATGGTTATTCATAGGTTATGCATGACACTTTATGTCAAGTTTATTAGTAAGGACCATAGACTTTATAAAATTAAAACCGGTTGAACAAAGAAACCTAATAAGATGTATTCGTAAGAAAACTCGACACTAATTAAGTAATTTAAGTATCGATATTTAATATTATTTATTGAGCACAGTATGTGTGCTAAATTTGTGTAAAAAGCCGGTTTTCGGCGCTTATACGTACCGATAAAATTTGTTACCACCTGTACTCGTATAGGTCATGGAAAAATAAGTTAAAAGGGTATCTACTAAGAACTTCGACTTCGAATTAAACTACTTTTTGTTGAATAATTTAATAAATCGTATTTTTTTTTAATTAGATAGGTCAGCATTTGACCTCACTCTGCCTGATGTTAAGCAGTAGTGAGGTCTAAGTTAAGTATTCAAATTAAATTGTACCTATTATAAGCATTCGTTTAATGTCTAGCGCCTTTACGATAACACGATTAAGATTCTAATTGCGTAGTTCACACACAGTCAAACGTTCTGTGCCATTGTATATTGTTATGTTTCTATGTATAATATGTATGTATTTACAAACAAAAAGTATATAAGTAGTATATCAGTCATCTTAGTACCCATAACACAAGCTCTGCTTACTTTGGGGCTAGATGATGCTGTGTGAAAAGTCCAGCATTATTTATTTATTTTTTAAGATTTATTCTTTTGACCAATGAAAAAAAGTTGAAATCGTTTTGAGCAATTTTTTAATTTTAAAGGTTTTTATATTTCTAATAAGTATTTACGTACTTTCACTCTCATTTATACTCCAAAGTTAATACCTACGTATTATCTTCGTACTCACTCTCAAATAAACTATGTTTAAACCATTCTCCTCGTTTCAAATCAAATCATTTATTTGCCAGAATGTATGTGCATTGTTGGTCTTAATAGTAGTGAGGAAAGTTCCAATACTTTCTTACCTTATCGTTGGCATGCAAATTTAAATTACTTATTAACTAGGTATTTATTATTAAGGTATCTATTTTAGTCACACATTCTCGCAATTATCATAAAATTCCTATCAAATGTAATGCTCAACTTAGGTCGTCAGTAAAAAAGTCAGATAAACTGTAGTAACATTTTTCTACCAGCAATGCCTTAAGCTGTGTCTTAAAACTCGTTAATTGTTTCTCGTTTTATTCAAGTTTCCTATGTAAATGCGTCTTACTTATATTTCAGTGGGCAGTAAGACAGTAGGGTAGGTTGTGGGTCTTCGCAGGAAGTGGGGCCATTCAGTGTTTGTACCGATCTAACTGGATCATGTTGCTGTTAACCTGCACTTGACGCCTGACCTGCTTAGAGGTTTCTTTCTACTTAAACCGTTTATGTACTTACTGATTTTCTTTTATTTAGTACTATGCTACTAAACTGGTAATGAAGTTTAACGGATGATTAGTGTGGATTTTTTTGGATTTTTACGCTATTTTGTTTAGTGAGGTTATAGGTGTAACGTTTTTTGTGGAAAAGAGATTATTTTTAAGCCGTTTATGTGATTATGGCGTTTATTTCATAGTTTCGTAAGTATCTTGTTTTGTTAATAGACTTAAGAAACACTCGAGGGTTGCAGGTATTAGTATAATCACAGATAGTCAACTATCTACTCACAATTAATTTTAAATCTGACCACAAGTCAAAAATTTAATTTGTATGACTTTGGTGTATAACTTCATACAAAAAAGTATACTAATATTATAAAGAGGAAATATTTGTTTGTATGTATGTTTGAATTTAATAGGCTCCGGAACTACTGGACCGATTTTAAAAATTATTTCACCATTAGAATCCTGCATTATTCCTGATGAACATAAGCTTTTATCCCGGGAAAGTGAAGTTTTTCCGAGGGAACGCGGGACAGCTAGTAATCTATAAAAATGTTCATTTAAAAGTTCTAAATCTATTTCAGTTCAAAAGACTTAAGCTATTCCATCTAATATTAGATGATTTATACAGCAACCTATGCCTACACTCAACGGGACGCTGTAGTGCCTGGGACATTTCAGTTAAACATAGGGTGTAAAAAGGTTACAAAAAATATTAGTTGACAGATTAGTAATGTTTATTATAAACTAGCGACCAACATTGTTCCGTGAGCTCGTTGAAACCATAAGCGTAAACAATATAAATTAGGAGTTTATCCTTCAATCAATAAAACTAAAATTAGTATCATATCCGGTAGTTTGATCAATATATTGTGCCTCCCGTTTTTTAAAATTACTGGGTTTTACAAAAAACAGAAACCGATATAAGTTGGCCGTGAAAAATCCTAGTCAAAATGTGACGCAAAGACGTGGAAGATAGGTCTTCCACGTCCTCATCCTAGGAGATGAGATAGCGAGACGAGCTGGACTCACGTAAGAACCTGGGGCTTTATTGTCTAACTTGAAATCCATTAGAAGTTATCATCCTAATTGAGCTCGACCAATCACATAACACGAAAATGACGAAACACGTAATTTTCGTATTGTGTGATTGGCAGTGTTAAATCGCGAGTGGAAGAAGGAAATGGAGGCATTTGCCCTGTGAGTGGGACGAGAATGGCTAAACAATAATACAGTAGTCACAATTTCTGAGAACATTCAATTCTTAATTTGTATTGAAAGTAACAACGTTATATGCCGTTGGATGCATCTAAGAAACGGAATTTAAGTACATGCCACAAAGGTAAT
This sequence comes from Epirrhoe alternata, assembly GCA_963565295.1. NCBI lineage: Eukaryota > Metazoa > Arthropoda > Insecta > Lepidoptera > Geometridae > Epirrhoe > Epirrhoe alternata. Next base: position 1,769,593 of record OY751384.1, read on the forward strand.
TAAAATAAACTTTCACAGAAAAAATAAAAGACATGGATCTGTTTTTCTGTCATAATATTAATTGCATCCTTTGGTGAGTTTACTATCCATTGAAAGTATAAACAGAGACAACATTGTCTTTGATGAATAGGTATTATGAATTCCTTACTTATTTTAATGCCCTTGTCTTGTGTGTGTAAGAACCAAATAAACTATAAGTATTCTATTCTATTCTTCTTATCAGGGAGCGCTTCAGGTTAAGGATTAATAAAACTGTAAAACAATTAATTATTATCGATTGTATGGAGGTGACACATTTAGAAACCCTAGTCTGTTTAACTCACAATAATATAACAAAAAATTGGATGTTCTTTCAATTTTGGTTAATAAATCAACGTAAAGGATATTTCCACGCATAGATGACTTACGATATGGGCGCCAATTTATATGAATCATACAATTATTGATAATAAACGTTTTTTAGTGTTTTATTATTTTCCTTTTCCTCCACGAAACAATTTGTTTTTGATTTTAGATACTATCAGGTAACGTAATTTAACGTATGTATTTTTTTCAGAATTTTACCGTTTCAGTATGTACTTCCTTTTGTAACTTTAGACTTTAATAATCAAAAAGCATTTTTTCGAAAACAGTTTTTAAAGACTTTCAAAGTCTTTAAAAATCTAGTATGTTTTTTCGTAACAAATACCGTGGAGATCCAGGGCAGCAAAAACGGTTTCGGGTCTATTTCATTTCGGCGATCGTTTCAAATCAATCGTCTTTTAATACTAACAACGGGATATTTACCATGATTACAAAGGAGGTCCTTCATTTTGGGTCAAAAGTCAAAAGTGCCGGCCAACGAAAATAAAGCTGTCAACACTATTGGGGTAGTCAATTGGAGTATTTTTCAATCTAGCACCAAATCTCTTAGTCAACTACTTACTTGAAATGATTTTGTAAGTCGTAAAATTATCTAACAATCCAGATTTTTCAACTTCAGAAATATTTTGAAGCAATGGACTTTGAGACTTAGTGCCATACTGAAAAATACTCAGATTGACATTCCCAGTAGTGGTGATGCCTTTATTTTCAATGGCCGGCACTTTTGAATTTTGGGTCCAACCTTGTATGAAACCTGAATGGCCTCCTTTGAATCGTCTTGCTAAATCTAATTAACCAAGTGTTAGTGAATATATCGAAAAAATTAAGGCTTGTAACATTAGAATCAATATTCTTACCTTGCAAGAGCCTCCATATTATGCATCGGCTGTCCTTTGATGATGGAGCCGTCTGGTCTTGGCACGCCATGATGCGGCATGCCGGGAGACATAAGCGCGTGCTGGTGCATGAAGCCCATGGGTCCCAGGTGAGTGGGGGGAGCGTTGTACCCGTTGGCAAGGAGCGGAGACTTCTCCATCCGGGCCATCTCTGAAACAAGGTATACGGCTTGATTTGAGATGAAACACTATTCTTTATCTAGTCGATTGCATTTTTTACTAGAAGACCTTAGGAGTCTTCTAGTAAAAAATGATTTGCAATACATAAAATGATCTGAGAGAATGTCTGGTTTTCACTTATAGCTAAACAAAAAAATGATAGCGTTGCATCGAAATTGTTTGATGATTTGTGAATAAGACTCTGAACGAGTTTTTAGCGTCTATATTACAGGGCGACTCCTAAGTAGCACCAAGTTTAGTGTACCTATAGCCTAAGATGGAAAATTCAGTTGACCAAAATATCCAATAGGGGTTTACCCAAACTGAAAATTACATCATTTTCCGAACCATTTTATCTTAAAAAACAACCAGAAGTATTTCTAAATTGTAGAATCGTAATCCAGTAGACGTGCTCAATTCCAATCAGAGTGTTTTCAAATTGTATTCCAATCGCAAATTAAATACAAATCCTTTAAAAGTATAAACAGGTAATACCCTGTATTATCATTTAATTACCAGCCAATAATCGAATCGCTCGTAAAAGGAAACCAACAAATAAAATGGCCAATGAATTTCGAGACTATTGTTTTCTGGGTACAAACAACCTGTATAAACATGGGGGTGTTACGCAAATATTCTTAAAACCCCCTGATGGTGGTGTGTGGGGTCTTCTGCCCATGACCTGTCCCCCGTGAGGTCACCAGACCGTCGGAAACAATTAACAAGGTGTCGAATTAAACACGAATTAACGGGTGGACCGTTAAGGAAAACACCCTTTTCCATTGTGTTAGCGTTGTACAAAGGATTTTGGGATTGCTGAATATTAAATACTGTGTCGCATTGTGCGTTAAAGGTATCTCCACACCGACGCTAAACATCAACTTGCAGAAAAAAATCGTTTCCAAATGACGCAATACAGACATTTTTAAGTCATAAGACTATCGAACAGCCGACAATGAAATACAATTTCCTGTTGTTGGCAAACTTGAGAAGGATTTACTTATTTTTATTTTCATGTTATTTGGTTGTAATTAATTATGCCCCCAGAAATAAAGATGTAAGCTGAATGACTTAGAACTTCCTATGATACCAGTATCGGCCTTGAGCATCGCCGTAGAGTCGCATGTTTGTCGGTCTTTTATAGACTCCATTTTGGCGAGAGTGCACAAGAAATCCACAATTTAGTTCCGCCATCCCCATCTATCGGGCCAACAGGTTCCCGGAAAGACGCCACTTGTACATGGTCGACATTCCCAGAGTTCGTACAAAGCGTTTTGAGGCTAAATTCTTCATACGCACCGCCAAATTGTAGAACTCATTGCCGGGCTCTGTATATCCCGAAAAGTACAATATGAGGGTCTTCAAATCAAGAGTAAATAGGTTCCTTCTAGGTAAGCATGTTCCATCTTAGACTTCACTACTGCTTAACATCGGGCAGAGTGAGGTCAAATGCTGACCTATTTAATTAAAAAAAAAGAAGTAGAAAAGTGTTCTGAAAATGGGTGTCAGTGATGTAACTGTGTCAATTCTGATCGTACCTTGCTACTTCGGTGTGACGGTACCTTTACGGGTATGTATGTGATACTCGTAATGAGAAATTTTAATTATCGCGAAATCTTATACCCTTTGAACCGCTGTAAGCAAACAGCTGATCTGATTGTTAATTTTTCAGATGGTTTGTTTTGGACTCGTTTTGTATTGAAATCTTGATTATTGCCGATGGAGGTTAAGATAAATATTATGTAAAACTTAAACAGGGTCACGACTGTATCCCCAAGGTCCAGTAGACATTCTCTCAGATCTTTTATATTCCAGATCCTTTGAAGATGTCTAAGGGGGATGGACGGACTAAGTGAAGGCAGCTCTGGACAGACCCTTAAACGAGTGCACCAGAAGGACCACAATCCGAGACGAATGGCGCAGAATTGTGAAGCGAGCCATACAACTCCAGGCCTGACGATCACGACCACTCTGTCAAGATAGTAGATGTAATGTTTTAAATAAAAGAGTGCAACGACTAAGAAGAGAAGGGGGTAGACAGAGGCATGTCCAAATACATATTTGATACATGCCCACAGTTAGTATTCCATACGTGACAACGTAAATATTATGTTTTGTTATTGAATTTAATATGGGATCAAAAAACCAATATCTTATTAGAAAAAGTTCTATGTAGAGTCAGTTATTACCTAGTTTTACTTTCACTGTTTTTGTTTATTATTATTTAATTGCCGGGCTCTGTATTTCCCGAAAAATACAATTGGAGAGTAAATAGGTTCCTTCTAGGTAAGCATGCTCCTTAGACCTCACTACTGCTTAACATCAGGCAGAGTGAGGTCAAATGCTGACCTATTAAATAAATAAATAAATAATAAATAAATAATGCTGGACATTTCACACAGCATCATCTAGCCCCAAACTAAGCAAAGCTTGTACTATGGGAACCAGATAACTGATATACTACATATATACTTTCTGTTTGTATACATATACATATAGGAACACCCAGACCCGAGATAAATATTTGCAGATCATACAAACATTTATCCCGCGGCGGGGATCGAACCCGCAACCTTCTGCGTCCCAAGCGGGATTTCACCCACTGCGCCACAGAGGTCGTCATAAATAAAAAATAAAAAATCTAGTCATTTCTGATTACCGTCTGCCCTCCCCAACTGCCCTCACGCGGTAGCAGACGGTACTTATGGCTATTCACCCCCACGTATGACTTATCCAGCACCTAATCATCTCAACTTAATCAGCTCTATCTCCAGGAAAGATTCTAGTCAATACGTGATGTGAATGAATGAATAAATGAATGAAAAACTCTTTATTGTACACAATATTACAAAACATACACAATCAATTAAACCCAACGAGACAATGTACAATGGGAGATCTTATCGCTTAGAAGCGATTTCTTCCAGACAACCTTTGGATGGAAAGAAACGAACATATTGAAGGTATGGCAGGGGGTGTACAAATATTTATAGGACTAAAAATAATTTAACTAATAAAATAAAATAAAAAATAATGTAACAGTATTAAAAGTAAATATACCTACTTACATAAAATACATAATGTGATGTGATAGGTTTTAAGCTACCACGCGATGTTTTCCTTCACCGTTTAGAACTCGTGTTAATGCGCATATTTTACAAATCGGGTTTTGTAAATATGCGTAGGTAATGTAAAATCTTAACCAAAACAAATCATTGATCATAACAAACCTTTCCTGCGAACCATACTTACTGAGCTTGCTCACATATGCCCACATTCAATCACACTTTGTACATGAAAGCGTTTTGTTAAGGACGTGTGAATCTCGACCGGACATTTTGAATTTAGTGGGACTTTCACACTCAGAACCTTTGACTGTGTGTCAATTTTGTGTGAATCTATTAATTTCTCCAAACTAATTAGATTACTTAGGTAGCTTTGAAATTGAGAGATGAAAAGTCTTATAAAAATTTTCGATTCCGACGGGATTCGAACTCGCGACGATCAGACGATCCTCCTAAAGCCGGAGTGCCTTCAACCGCTCGGCCACGGAACCACTGACGTCTGATTCATAAGCTAGTATTTATAGGTTAAGCACCGTCGGAATCGAAAATGTTGATAAGACTTTTCATTTCTCAATGAAATACCTAAGCGTGGAAACACTTCAAAAATTATAGCTTTGAAATGCATGTAGATAATAGCTTTAAATCGTGGTTGCATCATCATCATCAACCGCAGCCAAGAATACCCCACTGCTGGGTATAGGCCTCCCTCTATTTACGACATTCCTTCCGGTCCTGTGCGTCACGCATCCAAAATCTATGCTGTCTCTTGATGTCGTCTACCCATCGTGCAATTGGACGACCTCGACTTCTGTCGTGGTTGCATGCGGGCTAATAAATCAAGCTTAATATATCACACCTACGCAGAAATCACGGCATAAAACGTCCAAAGTTACAGACAAACAAACATTATGACCAATGGACCCCGCTTTAATTGTTCGGGTATATTTACTTAGTTAACCGCGCCTGTTATCTCTTGAGCCATGCCTGGCTTAAAATTGTATTTGTAATTTGCCTGAACTTTGGGTAATAGATTTGAAACGAGCAATGGTAGAGTTAGTTAAAATCAATAAGTTGTCATACAATTCTACCTAATTATTAAGTAGGTACTATTTCTAGTCATACCACAATTTAACAAAACATAAAAAAACATGGTTACGACTGTATCCCCGAAGCACAGTAAACATTCTCTCAGATATATTTTTTTTACGACCTCAGTGGCGCAGTCTGCGAAAGCCCGCCTGCGACGCAAAAGGTTGCGGGTTCGATCCCCGCCGCGGGACAAATGTTTGTATGGTCTACAGATATTTGTCTCGAGTCTGGGTGTTTCTATGTAATAATATGTATGTATTTACAAACAAAAAGTATATAGGTAAGTAGCTAAACAGTTATCTGGTTCCCATAGTACAAGCTTTGCTTAGTTTGGGGCTAGATGATGCTGTGTGAAATGTCCAGCATTATTTATTTATTATATTATTTATATCATAAGGCAAATAAATCAACTGAATATTTACAATCAAATATATCTACAGAAAAAGGATTACGAATGTCTGATTAGAATTTCCAAAGCGAATCGGACCGGACAACCGAACAATTAGAATCCCAGACTCGGTTCCCTCGCAACCACAATTAGGTCACTAAACCAAAGTATATTTACAAATCCATGCTAGCAACGCAACCGCACACCGGTCAACCACACTCACTAATTAACTAAATACGTGTTAAACCCATAATAACTTGCGGTTGAAACAACCCTTCTAACTGTCCCTTTTCTTCTCACTCACCTTTGTATCTCACATCTCTTTCTAACCGGTCAGTATTCAATCGCATAAAGGGCAACAAAATGCCTTTAAAAGTGTTTATGCTCCATTAAACCCAATAAAACAAAACGAAATCTTTCATAACTATAACTGATATAATGCTCATCGTTTACCATTATGACTATTATTAATCTGATCAGGGCATTTATAGAAATGAAACGTCGATTTCGAACCGCAATTATGTCGATTTTCATCGATTTATTGATCGAATATCGACTGTCCTCGACAAATGGTCGTATCAAATTACCAGCCATTATTTCGAATTAGAATCGATAGAATCCAGACCCCAATTATATCACTTATATGTTTAAAGGAGGTTGGGATAATCGTAACCGCAAAACTTTAGGGGTTAACTTTTTTTATCGCATCAAAAGGCTATATTTGACGCCCGTTGCTTGTTTGTTTTTATTTATGACTAGCTGATGCCCACAATTTTGCTTACTTGGTACTCAAAATTTCTTGGGAATTATTGTTTTAGCACTGCCTCAAAATTTTTACTCAAAAAAGAAAGAGATTAGCCGGAGCGAACAGACAGAAAGTTAAAAGGCAAAAAAACTCTTCAAAATAATTATGTTTTTTTGTCATTACATACACTCATTACTTGTTTGTAGCATGTAAAGGGCATCAAAATAACAAACAACATTGGTAATCAAATATAATGAAACGGACACAATAACCATTGCATTTTATTACATGCCGATTACAAAATGAGCAAGGCATGAATGATCGGTCGTAAAGTCAAAGGAACACTGCAAGACAATGTATTCTTCCTTGTTAGAGCTACTTGTATAATTTATTATAATTAGTTTATTAATTATTGATATGCAGTGTACCTTCTTGGACATAGTAAGATACTCATGGACAAAATTAAAGGAACGGAACAAATTTTAGAAATTTCTTAAAGTAAACAAGATTTTTAATAAAATACTTCTAGATAATGTTATTCCACATAATTCACTGGTTTATTCGTGATTGTTACACAAACATACAAACATCCAAATATCCAAACATCTAAACAAACTCACAAACTTTCAGCTTTATTATATGAGTGGGGTGTAGTAAGGATACTAAATACTGCGCAAAATTGGCATGATTGAACTGGATCAAACTCAGACTTTTTGCATTTCAGACTACGTCCGCAATGCCAGCGAGGTTATCAAGTATATTCCAATGGAGGTTGTAAAACAATTTTACAAGTCCTAAGTGCAAGCAAAAGAATCCGTGGACCATACATTGTTGCAAATAAAATAAAAGTTGTTTTATGTCGTAAAGTAGGAAATATCTATCGTAAACGTATTCTAGGGTTTACTACACGGTGGTATTTACTGGAAATCTTAAGGTAATGGCCTGTAAATCACTTGAAACGAATAAATTATTAGATGCATTAAGTCTCAGGATATAAGAGGATATTAAATGAAATACATTGTTGTATTTTTGATTGCGTTTCAGGCAGATTGTACGAGAGTATCTATGCTATTAATGTACAAAAAGATTAAATATTTAATGGACTTTTAATGCAAATCATTCTGTACTTAACAGATAATATTCTTTACAATATGTTCACAGATGTCCCAAGTAATATAAGGTTGTATGAACTATTCATTTAGGATCTTACTGATTAGTACGTACCTATTATTATATTATTAAAAGCAAGTGTATGAGGCGATGGGACAGCTGGAAGGGGAAGGCCTAGGCAAACCTTCTTGAATCAAATTGGCGACATTTTGGAGAAGGGCCAGGTCAAAAGTACTCTAAGCCGACGAGCATGTATGAAGAATGTAATGAGAGTGAATGAGGCGAAAGTTGTCAGGATCGTAGCGAGTGGAAATTCGTGGTCTCTGCCTACCCCTTTGGGAAAGAGGCGTGACTTTATGTATGTATGTATAAAAAACAATTAGTATAGAAGTAGTTCCACTCTTAATCAAAGACTTCTCTTCTTTCTTTCAACTCGCAAGTCAAAACAATCAAAATTCAGAAGTTTAACCTCCACAGCTCCACAGTTATCATTTGAAAGAATGCCACAAATCTTCAGCCGTCGAGCAAAACGAAGAAACTCGAAAATGATACGAAACAAGCGAATTAAAAGCAAATTACAGTCAGCCGGCAATCGTAGCGTTTACAATAAATACATAATTGTACGGCCTCGTCAGCATACGCAATATCGATATAAAACTGACTGACTGACTTGTCAAATTGATGATTTTAATACTGTTTGACTTGAAGCTGGTCAAATTCAATTATAATAAATAAACGGCCAGGTGGAGTGACGATCTGCGAAAGGTTGCTGGCAGAAGCTAGATGCGTCGAGCTGAGGACAGGGCACAATGGCGCTCATTAGGGGAGGCCTATGTCCAGCAGTGGACTGCTATAGGCTGATGATGAAGATGAATAAATAAACAGGTTCACGACTGCATCCCTAATACATGATAACACCACTGTCATGGACGCTACAGAAGCTATCATAATTTTTGAGGCTTGCATAAAAAAAAGTACCGCTCGGGGCTGGTCAAAGTAACGTGTTTGAGGAGTTTCGAAGGAAAGATATTGGTACAGAGATATGGATGAGTACTTTAGCAGCAGTATTGAGAAGATAAAAATATGAATTCCAATTTTGAATTAAAAGTTTGAAAATCGAATACACGACCGAAGTCGCAGTCATTCCACTAATTCAAAATAACGGTAAGCTTTTGGCAACTCTACATGTCGCTTGTTAATAATGGTCCGTGGAGTATCATTTGCACTGGACCAGTTTTAAGGGCAGGAACACTGCCCACCGAACGGTGAACCTTCACTGACAAGTGCACCTTTCTTTTGGAACGCAACGCAAATATTGAGCAACAATCCCTGTCACATTCTAAATTTGAAAAAACGACTCGAAGTGTGACTAAGTAAGTTCGTATGAGTCAGTTTGTGTCAAAAGGTTGCCTAGAAGAAATCGCTTTCAGCTATAAGGCTGCCCATTGTACTAAGAACTTGTAATTGTTTTTTATTAATTTCTTGGTGTACAGTAAAATGTTCATTCATTAATTCATTCATTCAGTGGCCAACTAGGGTGACGAAGTTTTTTAGGCCGCTTTAAGGCCTCCATCATGGCTTGAAGTGTGACTAGTAAATACTTGTCATCTAATGTCTTTATTTGAATTTTAAATAGAACACTATTTAGAAGAAAAGAAGACAATCTGTTCAATAGTTCTATTTTATTTTGTGTCAATCAATAGCAAAAATATTGCTTAGATTTCCATCCGTATAAAACCTTTGTCAGCAAATAAAGCACACATCTTGATTGTTACGGCAATTGGTGTAATAAGTCGTAACACCTCAAAGTGCCTGTCGCGATACAGCGACAATCGTCAACACAAGTCACGCGCCTTATACAATCAATAACAGTAATACAATCGAGAAGGACGGTCAATATTGTAAGTCAACAATACCGGACCCCTAGTGTTGCCTGCTAAAAAATTAAGAATATAGTCTGAAGATATAATTTTACAGCTTACTTATAAAATTTTAAAACTGACAAGACGCTATAAGTTTTATTAGAAAATGTAATAACAAAAATGAAAAAAAAAATATTTTAAAATAAGAAAAAACACGTACTCCGAACACACTAATAAGTACATACACTACATTAACAGGATTTTGTTTCTCAATTTACTTAAATGTTTTCCTCAAAATGAGATAAGTTTTTGTTTCCTGGCAACACCGACAGACTTATGTCTTCGCCATAAACTCTTTCATTTGGCTCGGACGAGCCTTATGAACAATAAAACGTTGAGGGCTGGAGATTTGGTCTGTAATAAAATATTTGCCCTAGCACGCTAATCCTCATCCCTTACTTACAAACGCAATTTGAGAAAGTTATGGCCGCTCTAGACGGGCCGTTGATCCTCAGGAAACTTAATGTTGCCATTTAAAACTAAATTACGTGCCAAACGTATGTCAAAATTGTTGGTACAATTACGCTTAACAATGTTGCTGTTGAGAAACTGGTAAAATTGGCATAGTCTTGCAAACAGCTGCTTTTTTTTCCAGTTACTTTTAACTGTGGGGTATTGCTGCAGTAATATTAAATTCAGATAGAATTATCACTAGGAAAAATACCTCTCGGAGCAGCGCTGGTATCTTTATGTAAAAACATTACTGGCAATTTTTTTCTTATGCTCTTCTTAATTTCGCAGGATTTTACTGTGGCGATTCTGTGACGATTTCTTCTTCTGGCTAATACTATAACCATTTTTCTATGAAAACAAACACAAACGGTCCAGAACTAAACACATTAATCAGAAATAAACGGGGATTCTTGCGATACGAGCCAATAGGACACGCGTTAATACCAACCGAATAAAACTTCCCCAGCGAAGAGGGTCCGGCTTAATTACTCGTAAATTGACCGGCATTCTGTTTATCCCGGAGAAATATACCGTTGCTAAGTAGGTTCGTTATGTCGTGTGTGAAAAATGATGTGTGAGTTCTGATGATAAAATGACATTTTCGTCTTTTTAGGTTTTTTTTAATTAAATAGGTCAGCATTTGACCTCACTCTGCCTGATGTTAAGCAGTAGTGAGGTCTAAGATGGAGCATGTTTACCTAGAAGGAACCTATATACTCTTGATTTGATGGCCCCTATATTGTACTTTTCGGGAAATACAGAGCCCGGTAATGAGTTCCACAATTTGGCGGTGCGTATGAAAAATATAGACTCAAAACGCTTTGTACGAACTCTGGGAATCTTTAAACTCTTTGTATGGCTCTGGTTGGCATTGGTTGCTCATAATCTACTATATAAAAATAAGTCGGGTTTTCCTTCCTGACGCTATAACTCCAGAACGCACGAACCGATTTCCACGGTTTTGCATTCGTTGGAAAGGTCTCGGGCTCCGTGAGGTTTATAGCAAAGAAAATTCAGGAAATATTTCAACAGAAAAGCGGGAAAAAAATGCGCAGACGAAGTCGCGCGGGTCAGCTAGTATTGAGAATAAAAATGACACAAGATGAGTTTATACATTGTAGATATTTCTACCTACAGTGCCACAAACTTATCTGGACCGGTGTGAGAGGCGCTGTTATCGCATTTGGTGTTGGCAGAAAAATAAATTTTAGAGTAAAATTCGATAGTTCCTATTTTGGCCACCGGCCCAGTTATGTTTGTGACACTGTACCTAATGTTACCCAACATTAACTTCTAAGCAAAAGACAATGCATTTGTTTTCATCGACATCAAAATTATGATAGAAATCATTATCAAAATTTGGCTTAGCCGACTGTACTGCAAGTTACTTTATGAGCCCGGCTAGATAGTTCTAAAAATATGTTTCTTGTAGATAATCCTTTCATATCATCTGAAGCCTCAAATCGAAGTAACTCAGCATCAAAGGAGTCCATCTCAACAATAAACTATCAAAGTAACATCCACTTTTAGGTAGCAAACGATTTCATTCCAAATCACGTTATAATAGGAATCATCTCATCCGTAAATATGCACAAAAGAATACTAGCTTTTGTAATATCAAATAAGATACAATATCATGGCATATTTTTATTAATAACGCAACACAAAAGGAAGCTTATCCATCATAGTTCGACAGATGTTACTATTGAAAACTTTCAATATTAGAGTGATATACCGCAGAGTTTTTTAAATAACCTTTTACGATTGTAATTGTGCTGGGGATTTAATATTGGCATGGGAATTCAAGGACTCATGATACTTACGTTAGTCATCACGAATTTTATACAAGGTTTTTGTATGTTTTATGACTCCTTCGAAACGCATCATTAAAAGTAATTAATAATAACTTGATTCTCATTTTGTAATAGGTATAACTATATCCTTCCTAGTGTCTACGGAAACAATTACATAATTACAATCACCCACAGACTATCTTCATCATCAGCCTATAATATAACAGTCCACTGCTGGACATAGGCCTCCCCTAATGAGCGCCATTGCACCCGGCTCGATACATCCAGCTTCTGCCAGCAGCCAGAGCAGATCGTCACTCCAACTGGCCGGAGGGCGTCCTACACTATGTTTGCCGAGTCGCGGTCTCCACTCAAGAACTCGTTTATCAGACTATCTTATAATCTATCAATCACATTAGATTGTTTTTATTCTTGTCTTATTATAAGCACGACACAACATAGAAGTTGCATCGGCGAAATTTGATTTCAGTTATTGAATGTGGCTCCAACTGTCAATATTCAATATGAGCTGACGTAATGACGTCGGATAGGAGTAATAACAAGCAAAAATTGACTATTGCTGATGGTTTCTATCAAGCGATGTAGCTTCTAATCTGATTGGATCTTGTTCTTATGAATAACGATTATTAATGACATTACCACGTTCCATTTCTTCTCAGTAATAAACATTTCTTGTCAGTATACACGAGAATTTCCATAGATATTAGCTATGGATTTGTAGTTCCCATCGCTTTGATGCAGATGATACAGCGAAGCTTGGTTTCTACTTTTATTTTATTTAAAAAAAAAATCAACTCAGTTTTTAAGTGAAAACTTCTAAAAGCGTTGGGCATTTTTGAGATGGGAAAAAACCATCGAACTCGTTACCGACACTATCTCTGACAGTTCTTTTCGGCAAAGATCGACAAACTTGTTCATAATATTGTATCAGCATGGATGGCGGTGAGTGTATAGAGCTCTAGGTACTTCTGAGTGAGACCGCGAGTTCAAGTCTCAGTAGGACAATAACTATTTGCACTAATTTTTTTTTGTAGCTACTTTTTTTAGTTTAAAACCGAAACCTCGTTAAAGTTTTTTTTTACCTAAATGATGTTTAGATGGAAAGACGATCTGGTGAAGGTTGCTGGGAGCCGTTGGGTGCTGCACAAGATCGATCGCTGGGGAAATCGATGGGGGAGTCCTATGTTCAGCAGTGGACGTCGTTAGGCTAAGAAGATGATGGTAAAATGATGTTTACAGTGGTCAAATTCTGAAACATTACTCTACTTAACTAAGTAACTTTCTAGTGGTGATTTGGAACAATAAATAAGGAGTTCTCACACAGTCACTAATGTAAATTGTAATAAAAAAATAATTTAAAAGAACTATTTACTCAATAAAACACATAAGTACCTAATATATCAAATGCAACAGATATGGAGTGAGCCAGCTTGAACGGTTGTCACCCAGAATGGCGCTTGCAATTAAAACGAGTTGTTGCCGCCGCCACTTATGACATTGCTCACACCTTGAACTCATCATGGATTCATTTTGTTTTTTGCAGGTGGAAAGTCGCAGGTATTTCTGTTAATTAGCCATGTTCTGTGCAATTGTGTATTTACGACACGATACTTACCTATGTTATGAAGTATAAACGGGCATAGACCCTTGCCCTGATTCAAATTCACCTGTCAATTTTAATAAATACGGAATATCGGAAGCCTACAAATAAAATTAAAAATATCAGGCAAAGTGTCCATCCAACAATTTTATAACTCCAATAATTTTTTTTTCTTTTGGCCCAAGCAATATTTGAATAATTTTATATGTAAATAATAGTTCGTGTTAAAACAGTAAATAAAAGGATTTTTAAATGATTTTACTACATGAAATTACGACATAACTTTTTCGTCAAGAATCACTAGATAACCGTTATCGTGTCGGTAAGCTTAAAAAACTTATTCAAACATTCTACAAATAATTGACATGTCTAAATAAAATATTTAATCGGGGAATTTAATTAAAATTTACTGCGCATTTCTTTCACTTAACCTTTCAATAAAATTCGATTGGAAGTGTTAATGTGAATTTATCTATGGATAAAACATGTGGAGTTGACCATGGCATGCGTGACTGATAAGGAAAACGAAGAAATTAGTCTCTACCTTAAAGATAAAGATTATTTATTTGCAAAATAAATGGGTCTCTACCTTCTTCAAAAATAGTTACACTCAAAACAAACTGTTCTTGTTCGCATTTCTATATTTTATCGTATCCGTACTGCCGGGCTAAGGTCTCCCCCTATATCTTCCAGTCCTTGCGCTTCAAGGCCCTCTCTCGATGCCGGCGCCTGCTGGGGTCACCAAAGCCCGGTAAAGCTGACAGAGGCCCATAAGGCCATCAGCATTTAATCCGTCCAAAAAATAGCTCTAAGGCCATGGTTTGCCAGTCTGACTCGAATGCATCCAGATCACGCCAGCTTTTCTTGGGTCTGCTGCGTCGTCTTCGTAGCTTATATCCAGCAGTGCAGAGCTTTGAGCTGCTCGACATGATGATGATGATGATGAACTGTTACTAAGTCGAGTCATTCGAGTAGGAACAAAGTAAATGATTCATTGACCATTTAACAAGTCGATGCGAGCCGCGGGCGTTGGACAGCGTCGATCAATCCAAAACTCAAATTATACGTTACGCATTGCTAGTCTAAAGAGCGGTGACAGTAATATAACGGACGTCACTGTTGTCTCATTCAATGCATTTAAAACGTAACGTAACGCTAACGTAAGTGCTAACTACACTAATCTATACTTATATTATAAAGAGGAAATATTTATTTGTTTGTATGTTTCTTTGTTTGAAATGAATAGGCTCCAAAACTACTGGACCGATTTGAAAAATTCTTTCACCATTAGAATTCAATATTATCCTTGATGAACATAGGCTATTTTATCCCGGGAAAGTGAAGTTTTCGTGTGGTACCGCGGGTAACACCGCGACGGACAGCTAGTATTCAATAAGTTTGTAAAATAATTTAACTGTAGATACCATTATTTCATATGAGAGTTACAATATAATACTTATTGTATGCTTAAGTTGAATAGACTCGTACTTGTACATGCAGTACATAATTTCTAGTCCATTACACAATTTCTTCTTATATCAAATCCTCTCTCCTTTGTTGCCCTGGCTCTTCATGGTATTGATCGCGATGGGACAGGAGTATAATCACCTAGAGTCCTAGACTATTCTAAGTGATCCAGTGGTCCTCTGAATAAATGATTTTTGACTTTGACTTACTATTGACGGTGACCGTTTTCAAGCAAACCCGGGCTATACCATCTTCCGCACGTATTAAATTGACGACTTATATCATGCAATTATCGAAGTGTCATACACGAACGAAGACAACATTAATTTGACAATCAAAATAAAATGATTTTTTGTTTTTTGTAACCATTGTAAATGATTATTGTGATTGACTAAAAACAATGGTAAATTGGTTCAATTTTCTATAATCCCTTAGATACTTTGCAATATGAACTTACGATAAACATACCAGTCAGTAGTGATCATTGTGTGCATACATTATGCAGTAAAATAATAAGTGTTAGACATTCTCTAGCCGAAACAACTAACGGTGTGTTTCATAGAAAAGTGACAATTGGAGACTTTCAAGTTTCATTTTCGTCATGCTTTGAGGGGAAATTGTGTGGTTTTTGTACAAATAGCAATATTGCAGGGAAAAGCATCTATTTAAACCAAAATTATAATTACTAGCTGTCCGTCACGGTGTTACCCGCGTTCCCTCGGAAAAATGTAACTTTCCCAGGATAAAATATAGCCTATGTTCATCAGGGAAAATGCAGGATTCTAATAGTGAAAGAATTTTTCCAGTCGCTGCAGTAGTTTCGGAGCCTATTCAATTCAAACAAACAAACAAACAAATCTTTCCTTTTTATAATATTAGTGTAGAAGTGTAGATAAGCCGATGGGTTCCGACGATATAGAAGACTTTAAAACGTTCATGAACTTTCGTCGGTGACCGTACAAACAAAACTTCCTTTCATGATCATGGGGATTCATTGCGTACCTAAATACTACCTATCTATAGGAATAAAATGTGCCGGTGACCCAATAATTTGTATCTTTGGATTGTGAATGTGAATCCCGGTATGAGATAGTCGACATACCTCGCACGATTCGAATGGGGGAATCTGAAGTATGCCATCGATGGAGACCCAAACACCTACATTTCAGTACATTCAACAATTCCATGTTTAAATACCAGACCAATGTCGTATTTATGTTGTTGTTTTTGTCACCTTACAAAACTTTGAAATAGATTTAAATTTTTTTTCGTCAATTTATATTATGTGTGTATTTTAAATTATAATTCTAGAAAGAAAAGACCCTCAGAATTAAAACAAAATTTTATGACCATTATCCTCGTTGTTGAAGCTGCATTCGATATTTGAATTTTTATGTATAAAAAAACAATTTATTTTAATTAATTCGTTAGACTTTCTTTATAATCTTCACGATCGAATCAATATCTGTCATATTCTCATAATAATGAGACAATTATAATCGATATTCACTTGTTGAAACGATCGCGTTTATCCACTTTTTCATATTTATTCTCAACGTATGATTAGACAAATAAATTGATTAACGACAGCAATGAAACCGTCAACATCAAAGTCCACGCAATTTATCTTTGAATAAAATTGCAAATGTATTCTACATGTGAAGCATTTAGTTTGAAAGTCGATAATCGATTTTACCGATAATCGGCTGGACTCGATAATCGAGCAGGTGGCCTTCTTCAATAAAATTGTTGATGTTCCTAAAGCTACAATTGAGAAACTACGTAATTGTGTTGATGAATATAGAGCAATTAGTAAAAAAAATATAAAAACTCGACTGATTGACAACGGTAACAACAATAAAATAAAATAATAAGTCATTATTTTATTTTTATAACCATTGTTTTTAACATTCAAATATTAATTCTATTTTGAAATTCTATAATTTTTGACAATCCTACAATATCTTACCCCGAATTGATTTGATTCGTCAAACATAGAAATTTGCCGAAGATCTTGGCTCGCTTCGCTCACCCGATCAATTTCAGATTCATAATTCAAATTTCGATTACATTACGGAAGGAACAAACTTGAGGTCAAAGCTCGCCTACTCGCGTGTTAAAACGTACCTAGTACTCAATCACCTTTTTACATTTGGACTGCGATTTCTTAAGTTTTAAATAAAACAGCACTAGGAATGGTTGCGCACCACTGCTGCGTTTGATAGCTGAACCATTGAATTATTAACAAATGGAATGCCTATGACTTTGTTTGTATTTCAATTGTCATAAGTAAAATATTTACAATCAAAAACTAATGCCGTGGTTTCTTTGTAATTTTTCTAGTGATAATCCACACTTGGTATTTCATTAAGAAATGAAATTATCGGTTAAGCACCTGTTAAATTCTTGATAAGCTCATATTTACCGGTTAAGCACCGGTTAAATATGAGCTTATGAAGAATTTCGAATCTGACGTCAGTGGGTCTGTGGCCGAGCGGTTGAAGGCAAAATTTTGATGAGACTTTTCATTTCGTAGTATTTTCATTAATGCCGTGGTGTAAGTTTTTCTGCTTTGCGAGTTTTTTGGGAGAGCTCAGACAACCTCAAGCAACAATACCATCCATTGCTCAGTATACATAATGTAATTCGTCTTCTCATGTATATTACCAGTTAACTAATGTCCTATGATTTAAGGCACCAAGTTAAAAGTCCGTCAGTCAAACTCCTCGCTTTTTTACATTTACATTTCCGTACAAGGTGCAACGGCAATTCGTTTGATTGCCAGCAATTGCCACTTTATGTTTTAACCATTAATGGCAAGCAAGAAATACCAATGATTGCGGACTCAAACTGTTGCTACTTTTTGCATACAAAAGAAGCTGAGAGCTTAGGCTTTTACACACGTTGCGTATTTTGTAAAATTTAAAAATTGGCAACGTAAAATTTAAATCTATTTGTTTATACAAATAAAAAAATCGCGTGTAAAATTTGGCAGTTGTCTTTGTACATAACATTGCATTCCACCATACATTGCTCGTTTCCCACTTGGCTAGCCACCCATCTAATAGGTATAATTCATAGAGTTCATATCACAACAATATCACTCACCATGCTATAAAGTATATGCTATTATTATAGCATAGTCTCCAATGCGCTTCAGATATTTATTAAGCGTAGGTAAACGGATTTTGTGACACTTGAAATATTTTTTTTTTAATTTAAATCCGTTCAGGCATTAATAAGTGTCTTCACCGAAACAAAACAAGCATTCATCCAAACTTTTGCATGGTCGAATGTTTTTTGCTGCTTCATAGTAACAACTGAACCCATGGTAAATCAAGGCTAATGATACAGTACTAGTGAAATGCATTTCTACGAGTACAATCGTGTACAAAAGCAATAAGCTCCACTCACTGATTGTGTTCATAGTGAGTTTTTGCTACTCGATAAATGTGTAATATTGTTCTACTGAATGAAAAAGTTAGCACAGATAATGGTCGTTTGTGGTGTCTGGCTTTTTGTTTTGCTTACTTTGTACAGTTTGTACTCGCACATGCACATTTTGAATTAGAAACAATGAGCAGAGAATTGATTGGAAACTGTGTAATTGCTCGTCTAACTATGAGTAGTGTTAATGTGAACTTGGCAGTATTGTCATCGTAAGATGTTACGTAAGCTACCTAATATTGATGAACAATTTTACTAAAAAGTTAGTTAAATAAATAATTCTACCTTAGATTTTATTTGTCACTAGCTTCCTGCGCGTGACTTCGCCCGGGTGGTACCAACATTTTGAATAGCATATATGCTATTCCAGGTCATACACTATCTATGCCTATACCAAGTTTCATCTAAATCAGTTCATTGGTTTAGGCGTGATTGATACACAAACATCCAAACATCTAAACAAACTCACAAACTTTTAGCTTTAATAAATGAGTAGGATTATGAGTGAGTTTTAGAGGAGCTTTTTTTTTATTAACTAGGTCAGCATTTTTGACCTCATTCTGCCTGAAAACCAGTACTGTTTTTTTTTTGCATTGCACCCTACAAGTGTATCAAGGAATTGTTAAATAAATTCTATGAATATTTGCTTTCCCCGAAACCGGCCTTAAACGAAACAAAGCAATAATCTCAAGGTTTTATGTTTGATCTGTTCAATCAAACATAAGAACTGTTTGTAAGCGGAACAAAAGCGTGAACTGACAAGCGAATCTCAAATTGACTGATCCATCATCCCCTCGGGTACATAAACACGCAAATCCTTACTTAATTTCAGTCGCAGAATTCAATCAGAATGTAAGCTTTATACCCTAATGTTATAATGCCTTACATTATCCAATCCCCCTGTAACGGAGCGACGACACACCAACCTTTAATTATGATCAACACATCATTTTCATATCAGTTTCCGAAATTATAGGGTCGGCAACTCGTGTATCTGATTCGGAGGAAAAACACGGATATGTTTGTACGTATTTTGATATAAAAATTTATTGTTTGAAATAGTTTCGACAACTTTTGGAAAAGAAATCCAACTTAGTTATTCTGAAGCTCCCAAAATACTCAATTTTACAACTTGTTTTCTGTACAACACTCTCAGTCTACTCGTAACTGACTTGGGAAGGTATAGCAGGTCAATACGTCATCAAAACAGTTCAAGTCAGTCTTACGTTTACTTAATGTTTCCAGTAGCCCGTTTAAGTTCATAATCGGCAATCTGCATTGAAATAAACATCAACTCCGATCCGGTTGATAACCCTTCCACGTGGACGTGCCCTCCGCATTTCATATTCCCGTTTCCAACCTTCGCAGGAGGATTATATTCTGGCTACGATGTTTTCGTATCCTATTATTTCACGGGGTGAAAATGGGCCTCCTGCCTCCACTCACTCAAACATTGACACCCCAAGCGTGTGTGGATCGCTCAAGGAATTTGTGTGTGTGTTTCATCAACTGTAAACCACTGTCAACGACTCGTCAAAATAATATTGGCTTAGCTCTAAGCCCGCATACATTCGGAACACAGAAACTTGATACGTTCATGAATTAATTACAATGGGTTTAAATTATTTCCAGGGAAAGTGACGAGATTTATCAACGGAAATAGAGTCTTGTCGTAGAATTGTGTATTTACAAAAACAGATTCTTTAATAGTGTTTGTGTAAAATAGATTTATGATTAGACATGTCTAATAGCAATGATTAATCGAAAGCTGCAACTCTCAGACTTAAAAGAAGGTTTTCTCATTGATCGCTGTTACTGATTGCATTATAATTAAAACCGTTGTTGGCATAGACGTTGCGGAAACCGCAAGAAATATAGAACTAACAAATAACTGCATTCCGGTCGGACAAAAAGTAACAAAGCATGAAACAGTTGAATAAAAATGTGTAATTGCACTTTGTTGTGATTCAGACGAAGTAAATTGCAATAAAAAAGAACGCTCGTTTCACTCATGAGAGTGTTTCGAATTGCAAATTTGGTGAAAAAAGCGGACAAACTACACTCAAAGTCGAATGCGGCAGTGCGCGATAAGCAAGTGCCGCTTATGCAAGATCACGAATGTAATTGCTCCCTTGTCTGGCACGACACTTCAAGCCGAAGCGGGACAGAAAACGTAGTTTACCCACGAGTGAAAGAGATGGCTGTATCTAGTATCAACAAAGGCATAAGCGGCAAAAATGATTGATTGCTTGCCGTCTTGCGCTGAGCTCTATTTAATCACTTTATTCCCTTTTCTCCGTTTGTTGGGATAATTTTGTATTTGTGTAATTTGTATACGGAATGAGATGGGTGTTCATATCCGGAGCTACCCCGGAACCTGATGCTATCTTTATCCGACAATCTGTATGATGGCGAGGTCCATTCGGATTGGAATTTAATTTAGTTTAGACCGGTAAGTCAAAGTCAAAGTCAAAAAGCATTTATTCAGTAGGACCGCTGGGATCACTTTGAAACGTCTTAAAACTAGGTGATTTTACTCCTGTTCCTTCGCGACCAATATGGTATGGCGTCGCTTTCGTGTCAATAACATTACTAACATACTTAAAGATTGCAAGGTCACAATTGACTGACCTACACACTACCTTCATAAGGTCAAAGTTCTTTTAACGATACGACATCGAAAACTAAAGATGCATCATATAAAGATCCTATAGGTACAATTTGCTGACTGTGCACGACCATAAAATATGATCATCGCGATGATCATATTTTATGGTCGTGCACAGTCAGCAAATTGTACCTATAGGATCTTTATATGAAGATCGGGTCAAGTTGGTCACCAAACCGTGTAAAGACTACAGAACACTAGTTTACATAAACTTGAACTTACCGCTCATATGCCCGTTTTCATAAGGCGAGTACTCCCCATTCTCGAGGCGGTGCTTCTTGAAGGGATGACCAGGGAACTGCGTGGCTGCCAGCGAGAGCCCAACTCCTGACGCGCGCTTCGGAGGTCGGCCCGGTCTGGAGCTGCGGACATAGTAGCACGTTACTGCCGTTAGGGACGTTCCAGTTGTACAACCGAAAGGGTTTTTCGAATTTGGAATGTTTAAAAAGGAAAAGTTTAAATTTGAAAATGGAAGGTCCGTGATATTGAAGCTTTTGTAGTTTTTAATGATGCGACACAGTGAAAACAGTTTTGAATTTAGAACGAATTTGAATAGAGTTTAGTTGATCGAGAGTAAACAATTGGCGACCTCTGTGGCGCAGTGGGTGAAAGCCCGCTTGGGACGCAGAAGGTTGCGGGTTCGATCCCCGCGGCGGGATAAATGTTTGTATGATCTGCAAATATTTATCTTGGGTCTGGGTGTTTCTATGTATAATATGTATGTATTTACAAACAAAAAGTATATAAGTAATATATCAGTTATCTGGTTCCCATAGTACAAGCTTTGCTTAGTTTGGGGCTAGATGATGCTGTGTGAAATGTCCAGCAATTATTTAGTCTTAAGTTTTACCTAATACCTACCATAAAAATTACAATGGGAATAAACAATAGCAAATGACCAAACACATAAAAAAGCCAGTAGACATGACTTATTACAAAAACAAGCAACATAACAATAACTCAAATGCAACTAATTAAAAAGAATTAAATTGAATTAAAATCGCCACCACACCGGCACCGGTAGCCAGCTTATCAAATAAATCAACCTCGCGTGGGGATGCTTACAGATTTATTTTTATTTATTTCACTCCCCCAAGATTTAATACCCAAGACGTCAGGCCCAGTTTCCACAATTTCACGCTTATTGTTTTCCCATCCGTGATTTATGGGCGTGTAATGGACAACGGTATTTCTTGGACGTAATAAAGTTTGTCACCTAAATCTTGGACGTAAGCCAATTGCTCTTTCTGGACCCCCACTATTAGCGTTACTTCAATTATGTTTGCAACATCACTGAATAAAAAAACATAAATATTTATTACCTATTTTTACACTGACGTCGTCGAAGTTTTTTATTCTTGATAAAAAATGTAGGTTAGTTGTTCGATAGAGTTATAACGGTCACCCGAAAGAATGCCCTTTTCAACAATTTACTCATCTGTGAAATGCCAGCAAACTTGGCATTTCGTAGAGAATGCAAGTCGAATTACTCAAGAAGCACTGACAGCTAAAACATGGGTCGGTTTATTCTAGAGGAACCAATATCGTTCATTAATTTGTATTTTATTCTTTAAATTTTTTTTGCAACTCATTTGAAAATGGAATGTTTTTTTTTTCAAAAGATGGGTACCGAATGATATTTTATTTTGGCCAGTAATTTAGTATACCTATCACAAACAAGAACGAATTTAGAATTCGAATCACAGCTTCCATTTTCAAATTCAGAGACAACATAGCTGCTATGATCATGACGCAACATAAACCTCGAGTGCTACTAATTTTTGCTGGAAATGACCAGTATTACTGCTCAATTACAGTGCTACACTAATCCTAGCATCAGTGGTCGTGCAAGTTCGGCAATTATCGGGGGAGCTGTTATCATAGTATCGGCTTACGCAGAAACTGACTCTCGCCTATTTATTTTTATGTCAGCAACCGTCATTATGAGACACTCCATTAGCTTGGATTGCGGTCTCTTGGTTTCGGTTACTTGGGGTGCGATTGTGGGACATTTTTTTGTGTCGCAGAGTAAGACTGATAATCTGATGGAGCTGACACTATGAGTATTTATTTTGTGTTCCAATGAGACTTGAACAAACTTGAAAAAAGAAATAAAAAGACATGAAAAATAGTCTCACCAACAAACACAGTAAATTTTCTCTACACAGAAGAATACCTACAACTATTCGTTCATACAAAAACTTGCCTTGACTACCCTTCAAAGCGCAAGAGCGCTCAGTTGTTGCCACAAGCATACTGTATTCTAAATACTTTGTGACAACTCAATGTTTCCAATGTTTTTTTTTAATTCTCAAAACATCTTGAATCAATCGATACCTAATAATGGATTTTGTTCAATGACTTCCAAATGTCACTTATTTCGGGCGCAAAAAAACTGAAATCGAATATTGAAAGTGTCGAGGGACACAGATAAGAAGCACGTGCCGCTCCCATGCCGCCACTTAGGGCATACCGGACTCGTATCACCGTTGTAGATGATCAATGTAAAATGAGACTAATGTTTGAACGCTCAGGGTTGATATTGCAAGCGAATTTTTTCATCCTTGTTTTATTCTATGGTTAGAGACTTTTAAACTATCAGTATTCAGTAGTTTCAGAACACAATTCCTTCTTGAATAGGTATTTCAAAAAACTTTTAATTCTCTACAGTTCTACGAGACTGTTCACCGTGTTTTGGAGATACCTAGAGTTGTGATTCTGTATTTTTTTTATTTTTTATGTTACCTAACTGTCTTTGTGAATAAGGTTTACAAGTACTCTTATTTATTCTGTGACAGCTGGGCGATTCTGTAATCTGAATACCGCAAAGCTAACTTCGATATACCGCCATTAAATACCGTTCGATTTATTGCCGACGATTTCCGACGATTTATGGCGCGAAACAGTTTTTAAATACAGAAGGTGCTTTGTAAGTGGTTTACAGGCATTGATGATACTATGGAATTTATTAAAAAGGTTAACATACAAATTGATAAGCATAGATAGGTACCAAATGTTGTTTTAGTCCTGTCATAATAAAACTTCGAAAGGGAAAACTATAGCAATTGGGCAGCTTTAGTGTAATTTAGTCATTCCAAACCTATAGAGTCGAAAAAAAAAACTCGAAACTTTACCTCAAGGCACTGTAAACATTCTCCCAGACAAAATCTACTCAAAACCCATTGAAATGTCTACGGGGATATGATATAGAGGCAGATTTTTCAAAATAGCATTCCATACGTGAAGGTCTTGTAAGCCTATTTCTTAGATACCACAGAAATTATCTTGCACATAGACAATAGACGTAAGCCAAAAAAACAATAGCAAAGGAGTGCCGATAGAAGTGAAAACTTGAAACTGTTAACTAATTATTCAAATTAACAGTAAAAAATTAAGGTTAAAAGCTGACACTGTACCACGGGCGCGGCGGCATCGCCGACAGACCCCGACTGCTGGCGAAGTTTGCCGAACGGTGTCGGTAACAGGTCGCTCGGGAGTTTCCTCATCTCTAAAATGCCCAACGCGCCAAAGAAGCAAAAATTATAAAAAGTCACAATAATAGCTGCATTTATAAATAACAGCTTCTAACTTACGACCTACCCTTTGCCGCCCCTAGTGAAACTAAAACCGGCATAGTTTTGCTTTTTGTATATTTGCCCGCCAATATTCATCACTCACGGTACGTCACTGATCAAATACCCACAAAAGAGTCCCCAGATATCGCCAACATTTATCCCCTGATATATTTATTTATTCTGATAGATGGTAGTTCTGCAAACATTATATCTACTACGTATAGATGCCAAAATAAATCAGCGTGGGTACAGAATTGAAACTCCGTCAATACGGAAATCGTATTCGGGAAATTGTTGCTTTTTTAATAAAAAATAAGAATTATAATGTATGCTTATAAATGTTTAAAAAAAAAAAGAAATTCCTACATTACTAAATGTTCCCTATTTTTAATTTCTAAAACAAAAAAATAATAGACAAATGTGATAAATATTATGAACTTTCTGCGTCTCAAAAATAAGAAGCATAATGCTTTCAACTTTAAAATCTTCACACGTAACTAAAACAAACACCTATGAATAGCCGAGTCTTTGTTATTTTATTTGTATTACTATTCTCTTAGTGAACTCGTTCACACTCACTAATAATTACTGGCACGAAATCATAGCGTCCACGTGGTGTAAACATCCTTCCAAGTTTAGAAAAAAAAACGTAACGGAAAGCATCTTGCTGACAGTGTATTGTAAGCTAATAGTCGTTCTTTTGTTTTTATACACGTTATGTTCGATATTTACGAGTTACAACACTACAGTGATTACGGTCCTTGGGAATGTTTACTTAAATGTTTCGTTTTAGGGCTCCGTACCCAAACGGTAAAACGGGACAAAGAGGGACAAAAACAACGGGTACAAAGGTAAGACTCCGCTGTCCGCCCGTCTGTCTGTCTGCCCGTCTGTCACTAGGCTGTATCTCATGAATCGTGATAGTTAGACAGTTGAAATTTTCACAGATGATGTATTTCTGTTGTCGCTATAACAACAAATATTTAAGGGGGCTCCCATACATTGTTTTTTTTGCCGTTTTTATAGATAAAGGTACGGAATTCTTCGTGCGCGAGTCTGACTCGCACTTGGCTGGTTTTTGTTTTCGACGTAATTTATCGAAATTTAGAGTTCAGTGATCGTTTTTTATGGTTTTTATGTAATCTACAATTTTTTGTTTGCATGAGCAATTTTTAAACTTGAAAAATAAAACGTCTACTTTAAATTAAACTACAACTTACCAAAAAGTAGATCATCCTGTTTAGTGGTTATGGTTATCCTATTTCGTTTTATACCTAATTTATAAAACAAATACCTATGAAATCAAACCATAGCCTGATTGCATGATAAGATATTATCATCATCATAATTCTATTCATAATACACAACTTCCTCTCTACATTTGACTTAATTAAAGTCCCTCGGAAACATAATGTCTGGATTACAAAAACAATGAGGCTCTGTCGTAAAAATGGCCCGAGAATCAGAAGACAAGGTAAAACAAACGTTTCTATCTTATCTACAATGTAGACAAACTAAAACGCGGTAGCTGTTTGTCTTGTGATAAATGATTTCGGTTAAAAATCGTGGGTTTTGTAAACGAGTTCCGGTGGTTGCATTCCTTCCTCGGATAGATATAATACCTATTCACCTTGAGAAGTACCTGGAGAAGAAGAGAGATCAGCGTTATTGATGTGTCAAATTCTAATTTCACTTCTAATTCGCATTTTTATTATCTAAAGCAGATTTGAGTTGTAATGAAGTTTGCATCTGCCATTTCGGAACTTGCAATTTCCGCTATTAAAAACAATGTTTTAATAAAACAAGAGGAAAAATGTAATTGAAGCCAAAAATTAGAGGGCACTAAGACAGTAACAATAAAAAGTGAAAGCAAAGCCACGTTTAATTGTGTCGTAAAAATAAAAATTAAATAAAAAATGCTTTGGGGGTGGAAAAGTTAGCGGCCGTTCCGCAATTATTTCATGCCATTTTGTAAATAGTCTTATAGTACCTGTCCCTCGGGCGAAACATGTTCAAACTTTTCTTGTACGAAGATTTTGAGCAATCTACAGCCAAACAATTTCAACAAAAAAAATCTTAATGGTGGCTAATAAAATAAATAATGAGATATTTAAACGATGCAGTTGATAATGTTGGAATAGGAATAGAACTGATTAAATCTGGTATTAAGTTGTGTACAGTCGCGCACAAAATAAGAAACATTTTCTCATCTGATGAATCAGCGATATCATTTTTAAAACACAAATAAAATCATATACAATTTTTTTGTTGCAATCTTTCAATATAAAAAAGACAACCAGAAATGTTTTTTAATACTTTTTAGACACGTGCTAAGTTTTTTATACAAAAAAATACATATTCCGTAGGTATAAAAAGTCTCAGAAGCTGTGGTTTGTTCGATATGCAAAAAACGTGCTATTATTCCATCACGTAGAGTCACAATAAAACACTATTGTAACTGACAGTACAATCATAAGTTAATAGCAAGTCACCACAGTCAGGTAGCAACGTTTCAATTTCTCGAGGCATTTTATTTACAAAACTAATTACGTTTGTCTGATGGAGTATCAAACAGCTCCTGCAGCTTGATTCGATGACAGTTAATAAAGACATTCCAAACGTATTTTAAGATCTTAGTTTTGATCGCTTCATCGTATGGTTATTAAAGTCGTTGTTTGCTTTTTGCGTGTGATTGTACTTTTTTTTAGAACTTTGTATGTTGTTTTTGAAGTTGATAAATGGTTGATTAGTTTTTTTTTAATCCTGTCCATATTACTTTCATTCATAAAAACATATTCTAATCAGACATCCTACCTTTAGGGAACAAAACAGTAATAGTAACTGTGTTTGAAAAATATGTAGGGCCATGTTTTGCTGTGGTTCGTTTTATTTTTTATTGCATTTTGCACGAACATTGGGCACGTCACGTGATCCAGATAATTGAAATGTCCAAACACTAAATTTATAGTTAGCAGGACTTCACTATTTCTATTTTATTACGCTTCTATCGACGTAGTTTATTTTTTAATGTCTAATACAGTTGTAGTTTCTTGTATAATTAAAATGCGTGTAAATTTAAAAGCAATGTTTGCTGTCATATTGAAATGAATTTGCAGTCATATGAATTGATCATAATATTTTTTTACAAGTCGATACTTTATACATATCTTTATAGGTTGTCGTGGTATGGACTGGGCATGTTATGAGGAGGGAAGAGAGTCATGTAACGAGAAGAATGTTAGGTTTGAATGTGGAGGAATGTAGCAGAGGAGGCAGACCAAAGAAAAGATGGACTGTGTGAAGGATGATATGGGTAAGAAAGGAGTGAGTGTTGAGATGACGGCTGATAGAGCGGAGTTGAAGAGGAAAACCTGTGCCGACCCCACATAAAAGTGGGATAAGGGCAGGGGTTAAAATTCATATTATTTTTAAAACTGCATACCTACTATTACGAACAATGCCATCATATTAATTTTATTTTTACCGTGTTAAATAAATCACGTTAAGTTTATATAAAATGGTAACCGTAATAGAGTTTCAGAGATTTCAAAACTCAAATATTAATATAACAATAACTGCAATGCATTAAAATGTGAAATATTAATCGTAACAGGAGTGGCGGCGGCATCCCTTTCTGCGTATTGGGGAACATAATCAGCCCTCAAGGGACAACCTCTTCTAATTAGCGACTGTTCATTTCTTAATTTCAATATTTAATTACAAAGGAAACTCGACGACTGCTAGACGTCATCTTCAGTGTTCGTTTTTGTTTCATCTTTAGTACTTTGAGTTTCGTTTCTATTTCTTTATCTTTGTTCATCAAAGGCTTAGATTTATTTTACGGTTCTTGTGTTCTGCTCAATCGTTTTTGCTTGTTATGTGGTCAAAGTTGAAGCGCTCGTGGTCGTGCTTGCTTAGTCGTTCTTGATAGAGCGGTCTGTAAGTGGATGGGTGACCGCCTGTAGCATTTTTATCTGAGCGTTTCCGTGCTTTGGAGGGCACGATAAATTGTCGGTTCCGGTTATCTAAGCCGTTAAGCCATGACGGAGGCCTAAATGCGGCCTAAAAGTCCCAGAGTTAGCCACTTACTCATACGAACTTTTAGTGGTCGAAGTCGGAAAATGGATGGGTGACCGCTTGGCAATGACAACTGAGCGCTTCCTCTTCGAATGTTAAATTTGGTCGCGGCCACAAAGTTGTTACTATCATGATGGGGGTCTGAAAATATCAAAATTCTTTCGAATTCACTATCATACATTTTAAGATTTGTCTCATAAAATGTAATCATTTTAAAGTAAATTGAATTCTTTTCAAGCGCCGTGGATGTGAGTATAATCGAAGTAACTTTATCGCGCACATTGAAGAGCCCATCTTACAATTTCCCTTTTGTCGCTCTTGCCCCATTGTGCGACGTAATATCAGACATATTAACGTTTTATTTCATTTATAAAAGCCCTTTCAAATTCCCTTTTAACTATTATCTGCTTTTGGATTTCATTAGGAAATGTTCCATGAGTTTTGCATGAGCTCAAGACATTATTGATACCTAAGTAGATTCCTTTTCATTTTGCTTACATGTTGTATTTACCTCATGCTTTATGTATATGCTTTATCAAGATCACCTCGTAATATATCTTTTAGTAAATATCCATAACATCATCATAAAATTGTTATTTATGAGACGAGATTGATTCACACACAAAATAATCTTAACTTTTATCCCAAAGTAGAGAAATAGATAATACAGATTGGTTATTATGTATTTTACAAACGTAGGTGCCTGTGCCTATGTCAAAGTATTTTGTTTTGTTCTCGGAGCACAGGTACTCGACTCGTAGGTAGGTATATGTAGGTACTCGGCGTGCTAACTGATACACCGTACTAATAGCTAACTAGATTTACCTACATCAAACTAGATTAACAGCAAATGTACTGACCTGTCAGTAGCAATGAACAGTGGCGACCCGGTAATGATTTTCCCTTTGATGCGGTTTTTCATTTTGCACTTTTCAATTGGTCGTTACATTCGATGCGTGCATTTGGCGTGTTTTGTTCAATGGACGGTTGGTTCGGACGTGGCCATTCACGCGGACTTTGTGCTGGAGAATTGTTTTGTTGTGTAAAATTATACAATTTCTGGACGGGTGACCACGCTGGGCGGTCGGACACGCCCCGTACAATTCGATTGAAATGAAAAAATCCGATCCGAAGCGACAAAAGACCGTTTTCATAATTAAACATCGCTATAAATTGGTTACGAAGTTTTTGCTGGCGCCAGCTTATTTCTGATTCATTTGCTGTTTTCTTTAAATCTTGATACGGTATATCAAGGATAATCAAACGTTTTGCTACCGTTCCCGAATGGGTCTTTTGCCCAAAAATCTCTACCTGCTCGACAGTTACTTCCTAAATTATTTTCATCTAATTCTGGCTATTTGCTGAGTCACACTTCGGCGGTATTTTAAATAGGGTATGGGGATGAAAAAGTGACGCTTGTTTTTCAACAAGCGCCATTAGACACATTGAAAGATGCAGTTGCATTTAAATATTCAATAACTCAAACCAGTCTAAGAATAAATGGTTCAAGACTGCATTAAAACAGTTTTTCATCTTTTTCACTCAATAGTATCATTCACTAGTTCATTCATTCATTCACAAATACTTTCCTGCACATTTTTGTCTTCGAACACGTAATGTTCTACTTTTAAAAATCACATGTTCAATGAAAAATGAAAACAATCAAAACAAATGAGAGATCTGAAACAGAATGGAGTCCGGACATGTGATCGTTTAGAACAAAAATAAACGTTAAAAATAACGTTAATAGTTATTAAACTAACAGGTTATCTAAAACAAACGCTATGATTTGATAAACAGGTTATTAGAAAAACATCGGCGCTGACAGCGAGTTTGGATTGAGTCAAGTGTGTGTCGGTATCATACATACTATAAATCTAAAAGTTTTGTATGTTTGAAAATAATGAGAGAATAAAATAGCTACACCGTTATTTAAATATTTATGAGGGCTTAAAACATAGATACCTATGGAATTTTTGGTTAAAGGCAATAAAACTCCTAATACTTTTAAATTGAAGGAAAATACAGTATGTACTAAAATAGAGCACATCGTGTGAAGTTTTAAAAGTAACGCGTAGGATGGTAAAAATCTTTGATGAAGAGAAATATTTTTATGAAGCTAATAAATAGACGTTAAAATCACCCATAGACAAAACCCAAATGATATAACAGATAAAAATTCAAAAGAAAAACGAAAACGAAATTATACTAAGTAATCCAAACTAAACAATACTTCACGTAAATCAAGATTGTAATAGTAATAGGTATCTGAAATATCCTTTGTTTGAACTAACATCTGGATGCTTAACAGAAGTTCATAATAAAATATGATGAAAAAATATGTTAAGTCCCTTTGTACAGACCGCTTCTGTCTGTGTTTAACGCGGACCAGCGAACTTGATACTTGAGGAAATATGAAAAATTACTTATTTATAAAATTATATAAATACCTAGCAGTGGGATATTCTTGGCTGCGGATGATGATAATAAAGTAAGTACTTATTATTAAGTTTTTTGGATGAACATAGATCTGGGTGTTGGGCAACAAAAGGGACGGATGAACAAAAGGTGCATGTGGCTGAGATGCGAATGCTGAAGTCACGCGAATGGACGGAGTAAGAAATGAGTGCATCAGAGGAAGTGTGAAAGTGGAACCAGTGAATGGAAAGATGAGGAGCAACAGGCTAGCATGGTATGGGCATGTAATGAGAAGGGAAAAATGTCATGTAACTAGGAGAGTATTTGGTATGAATGTTGATGGATTTACAAGTAGAGGTAGACCAAAGAAAAGATGGATTGTGTGAAGGATGACATAAGTAAGAAAGAAGTGAGTGTTGAGATGACGGCTGATAGAGGAGAATGGAAGAAGAACACATGTTGTGCCGACCCCACATAATGTGGGAAAAGGGCAGGATGATGGATCAACAAAGATAGCTGTTTTTTAAACTCAAAAAAATTTGATCGCACTGGTTTACAAATAAATAACCGGGCCAATTTATGTAGTCACAATATAATCCCAGTTTTAGCTCTTCTGGCTTTAACAAACCTTATTGAAGTATAACCCTACCAGAAAAAAACTCTACCAAGAATATCTAATTCGAAGCACGCGGTAAAAATATTCCAGACATGCAAAAGTTTCTTTCAAAACCGGGTATCCTATCATCGGCTGGTCGCCAACTTTAATTAATTAATGTTACTTCGCATACGATTATAAAAGTGAGTTACGGCCAATTACATTGTAAAGTAAATGAGAGTTTATCAAGCGGTTAGTCTTTATCGTGTCTGATGATCAGCCATCGATGAACTATAGATGAAAAACGAAGTCTAAGGGCAAGTTGTAGCTAATTGCATTTGTTACTTGGAGTTTCAAGGTAAAATGGGACCCTATTACTAAAACTCTGCTGTCCGTCTGTCTGTCACCAGACTGCATCTCATGAACCGTGATAGTTAGACAGTTGAAATTTTCATAGATGATGTATTTCTATTGCCGCTATTACAATAAATACAAAAAAAAACTCCCATACATTAATCGTGATTTTTTTTGCCGTTTTTATAGATAATGGTACGGAACCATTCGTGCGCGAGTCCAACTCACACTTGGCCGGTTTTTTTCTATACAGAACAAAAGTTGTTCCTTATAATAATAGTAATACAGTCCTGAGAGGTTACTGGTGTTTTACAAATAACCCTGTATAGATTAGGACTAAGTGGTCGTTATCAAACTTATGCATTGAAATTTGATTAATCAATACACATGACTAAACCCAATTATGGGAGACACTGGTATATACAGTAACCAAAGGCCAATATGCCAATTAACTCAAACCTATTTCTAGTTAGGTTGCAACTTAGTTGCATACGAGTACCTATAATAGTTATTATGATCATGTATTTACTAACTTCAATAGCTCTATCGTCTACGTCTATTCCAAGTTTCTTCTAATTTGGAATAAACATTATGCACAATAAAAAATCACTATTTAGAAACCTTGACGACCTCTGTGGCGCAGTGGGTGAAAGCCCGCTTGGGACGCAGAAGGTTGCGGGTTCGATCCCCGCCGCGGGATAAATGTTTGTATGATCTGCAAATATTTATCTCGGGTCTGGGTGTTTCTATGTACAATATGTATGTATTAACAAACAAAAAGTATCTAAGTATGTAGTATATCAGTTATCTGGTTCCCATAGTACAAGCTTTGCTTAGTTTGGGGCTAGATGATGCTGTGTGAAATGTCCAGCATTATTTATCTAGTATTTACATAAACTTGATTACTATGTTTGTCTACTTTGTAATGTATATTATTTTCAGTTCAATCAACCATATACTTAAAGATCGATCTTAGTTCATCCAAAAGTTGTCTGGAAGAAATCTTTTAGCGATACGGCCAATATACCTACTTACTTGTGTTTGTGTATTGCCTGTGTTTTTCTTTTGTGTACAATAAAGAGTTTTTCTATTCTATTCTATTCTAGATCGTTTTACTTATGCAGGTCAATATCAGTAGGAACCGTGACCAAATCATATTGTATTTTTTTTTCAGGTGGACATAGATAATTAACCGAGTGAAGTCATGGCTGGTCTCTAGGTAGTAAATGTAATTCGTTGTCTATGACCTCACTGTTTGTCCAGATATTGTTTTAGTTGAATCATGCACCAGATTCAGTTTCCGGTGGAATCTTTATTTTATCTATGACAATAACTTTTTTTATAGTTTCTTGTTAAAATCATTCGCTTTCACGTGTTCTAAAATTTTCGTTTCCAAAAGCAATTCTTACTTTATTTTGATTAACTTTCAATTTTTGACGAGAATCTTACTGTATGAGTAGACTTCTCCAATCAAGTATACATATATATATTTTTTAATTATTTATTTACAGAAACTAAACTACCACAATATGTACATAAAATTACAAAATACAATAGAATCAGTCAAGCTATCTAAGGATCGTCGTAAAAACGATCTATAGATAGCTCAACTGATCCAGGTCACTGCCAGTCGGAAGCGTGCCCAGAACACTGGCGGCATTGCCATGCTGAATGGCAATGCTGATTCTTTGAGCCAAAAAGTCGCCAGCTCTTGAATCACGCGACGCTTCGACCAGACGCCCTGAAAGATTTTTTTTAATGATGAATCTGTCGGCTCTTGACCTCGAAACTAACATAGGCAAGAATGAGGTCTACGGTGAAGCGAGCTTACCCAGAAGGTGCCTATTAACTCTCTTCTTGAAAACAACAGGGTCATAGCTCAGCGGAAATACAGACGCGGGAAGCTGAATTTTAAGAAATTTCGATTTTTTTTTTACCTAACCTAAGCTTCGGTTTAGCATTTTGTCTTTTCATTTTTCTTCCATTATAACAATTACTCTCTAAGAATGGAGTACAGGATCAAATACCAAGAAGGTTTGGTCGAACAATCGTACTGCATCCGAAACGTAACAGTTCATAGTAACTCAGTGAGATTTGTTTTGATAATACATCATAAAACTATTAAATATTGGATCGCTGAGTGAGACTACCAGCGCTACTGTTTTCACGTGTGGACGAGGGATGAACTGAAGCGATTTATTCATCCACAGACTTTTGTCCTAAAACTAGGCAAGATGGGTTTGATGACTTTCACTCTATACGCTCAAAGGCCACGGTTTGCCGCAAAATATTATTGACAAACATTTTTGGTACGGTTTTAAGGTTAAAATACAGCAAAGTAGAAGTAGAGAACCCATGCCAACCACGTGATAAAGGCAGAAGAGAATGATGATGATGATTAAACGAATGACGTAGTGTTTACACTTTTTTTTCAACGAATTTTTAATTAAATACAACATTGATTTAGCAAACAATTGAAACTTGATACAAAATAGACCTACCCTATTACTAATAAACGTTTCATAAAGTTATAATAAGACAGGTATAACCTATGAATGTTTGTTCATTCAATTTTTTAGTTTGTACATGACATAACTTTATGCAACGTTTATTAGTAAGGGTCTTAGAGCTTAGTAGCTTCCACTTTATCATCACAAAATGTTAGGTACCTTCTATTTTATAGTGACAAACCAAAATCGAACGCTCTGGTAAAAATAAACGCTTCAGCTTATGCCCCAAAAATATTATAACACTGATCATGGCGTAATCAGTTTGTTATTTCAGCGTTTAGACGTTCGAACCCTGTTCTGTTTTGTCAGAGGCATGTGGGAATCATTGTATTCTACATCCGGGCTACTATTGGCCTTTTGATTTACTTCAAGCTTTTTTTAGACTCAATTGTCTTTCAAATACTTTATGTATGTCAGCGTCACCAACTGGTTACCTTCTTGCACGAGGCCGGGGGTTACCAGTTTGTGTGGTAGTCACTTTTATGTTTTTTGCTACTTCAATTATAAGTTACCCAAAGGGGTAGGCAGAGACCACGGAATATTTTTATTAAAATAAAAATACATAAAATCACGTAAAACCGACTTCCATGTTTGACTAAAAGGGCGCGGCGTTTCTGAAGAAGAGGTTTTTTGAATTTTACAGGAAAATCATCAATCCTTCAGGAAAAAAAGTATATGGGACTACCTCGAACTGGATATACCCTTGCAAAAAAAATTCTGGAAATCGGTCCACAATTGACGGAAAGATCGGTGAACATACATACAGCCGAACATATAACCTCCTCCTTTTTTTAGTCGGTTAAAAATTTATTTCCACCGGCTACGATCCTGACACATAACACGCAATACCTACTACGAGTAGTATGATAGGGTGGTCCCAATAAAGCAGTTAAATCTCTAAACCCCAGATCTAATTATTATTTCAATCATTATTATCTCCGTGTCATGACTTCCGTTCCCACCTGAGCTTATCTTGTCCAAATATGACAGAACTTACGTACAGGGACATCTGACGTGCAGGGACAATGAGATAATTAAACAAATCTGACTACTGTGCTACCTGTGTTAGCGTACCTATACAAATAAGTAAGTAAGTAAGTAAGTAATGCGGGACATTTCACACAACATCATCTATAAATAAATAAAACTCTACCAAGATCTACCGACAGATTTTTCGTTTGAACTTTGTTTGAAACGATTAGTAATAATTTTAGTGAAAAGCTATAAAATATGATTAGTAAAATTTCGATCATATTTTTTTTAACATGTCTTATACACACTTTGCGTTATAGATACAGTCAGCGTCACCAACTGGTAACCCCCCTGCAGTACAAACCGCCTAACAATTTTTTTTTGGGGTCACCAATTGGTGACCCTGACTGTACTATCTAAGTAACGGTACACTTTTTTTATTGTATAGCCAAGGAAACTTTTGGTCAGTTGTCTAAACTGGAAAACTAGTTTTGTTTTTCCAAAGTGAGTCAAAACGTCATGTGCTTAAAGCTCAGAATTGTCCATAGTCTCACTGAAACACGAGCAGTGAGCACGTACCCGATAGTGGCTCGTGCTGCGGTCTGTGGTCAAACGGTATCGTCCAGGCGTGCACAGATGTCTCATAGCCATACACTCAGAGATAGAGATACCTATTTAGGCAGAATTGACGACCTGAGTGGCGCAGTAGGCGATGGTTCGCTTGTGATGCAGAAGGTTGCGGATTCGATTCTTGCCGAGGAACAATATTTTTACATAATCAACAAATAGGTACTTATGTATTTTAAAAAAGTATAATTTAATAGATTATCAGTCATAACAAGCTCTGCTTACTTTGGGGCTACGTGATGCTGTATGAGTATTTTTTTTTTTGAATGGAGACCTCTAGTTTTTTGGTTTAAATCTAGGGATATACTTTAGTTTTCATCGTGTTTTTATAATAAAATTATATCATACATATCATGTCGTGTCTCACAATAATTAAGGTTCTTCAAGAAATAAAACAAATGCAAAAAACATTATTTCTGTTGGTTATTTTAGGTATTTTGTTTTTTATAGTTAGCAATTATTAAAATGATGGAAAAATATTTCTCACAAAAAAATAAACAACGCATCAAGAATACCATCTCTTATCATTATCATACATGTCCTGCGTCCATATTAACAGTCTTTTGTTATCATTCAATTTGAATCCGCCGCGGGTTGTTTTATTATTTTAATGAGCCTCAATTTTCAGGGATAATTGAACGGACGTCGTGCTTCGATTATTATTTCATTCGATACGGCCGGTAGCTGGCATAGTGGCAGGCGTAATGAAAGCGACAGAACAAGATTATGGAATCCACACCTGCCCTGAAAATGCGTATGAGAAATACCAAAGCGAAACAAATATTATTTATACCTAAATATTCTCGCATTTTGTAAGCGGCTATGAGCTGGCTACCCTACCGTATCGTAGTGCTAGATTCTGCAGCATCATTTTGGGTTTTAAATTCAAATTTAGAATGATGGGTTATCATTCGAAATTTAAAATTTGATATTGTGGCCGAGCGGTTGAAGGCACTCCGGCTTTAGGAGGATCGTCTGATCGTCGCGGGTTCGAATCCCGTCGGAATCAAAAATTTTGATAAGACTTTTCATTTCTTAATGAAATACCAAGTGTGGATTACATGATCGTCGCGGGTTCGAATCCCTTCGGAATCAAACATTTTGATAAGACTTTTCATTTCTTAATAAAATACCAAGTGTGGATTACCACTATAAAAAATTACAAAAAATTGTTGTCACAATTTACAACATAAGTTTTTCTTAAGATTAACTTAATATTGGTAGGTTTATGAAAATGTTATAAAAACCTGGGTCTATCTACTCGTATAACTTACATTCCTATTGCAATCAAGTACATAAATATGATATGTTGTAGACAAATTCAAATGACAGAATTCCAATTTGCAGTTTTTATCACGCCAAGTAAACAGTATAACGGTCAAGGGCCAATGAGACAGGGCAGATGATCCTGTCAGAGCTGTAGTTTATCAGCAATTATTTTCGAAATGCGTGAAATAGGGAAGACAGGGATATCCTCATTTGAAATACAACGACAATTATAGGTACCTTTGCACCTTTTTGCTGTTTGTTGTAAATTAATCAGATAAATTAAACATTTTAGAAGTTTGAAGTTTTTCTAAAAAAAATTTAATACGACAAATGTATGAAACTTACGCGAGTCTGTATATTTTTTTATAACAAAAATATTTTGCACACATTTATATTAATTTAAATAAATATAAAATTTCAACGAATCTAGGCATCTTTCTGTAACATCGCGAGGGAGCGAACTGATCTGACGATGGCATCATGAGCTGATCAATATTGTTTTGCTAACAACACTATTACTTTAATATTTAGCCTTTTTTATGTAAACTGATTCTATTTACAGAAAAAAATAGTATATTTTCTATCAAAAACATTTTAAAATCGCTGCTCTCGCTACAGAGTTCGCTCCTCCACCAAATTGTCATAGCACCCCAACCACAATCATACAAGTAAATTATACCAGCCGTTATTTAGCACTAGCGATAGTTAAACTATGGTGCACGTTGACTTAGTGGCTGTTTAATTAGAGGGTGCACTACGTTGCAGTAACTGCTATCCAATCTGTGGGGCAATGAAAAGTGTGATTGTTGATTTTGAGATAATTGGACTGGATTGGACAATCGTGTGGAAGAAATGTACCTAACAACAGATTGGTAGTGATGAACAAAATTTTAAAGTATCTTAGGCTTGAAGAGCTGAAAAAATGTAAATAAGTGCAATCACACTTTTTTACATTTAATTGTACGATTGAAATAATGTATGTGGATATACCTACCTACCTACGAGTCTGCGTCACTTGCTAAATGTCATATAAAAAAGGAAAAAAAGGGAAAAAAAGGGATCCGCATTGGAAAGGTAGAGGTGGAAGAAGTTGCATCATTGCACCGACAAGAGCTGAGCTTTTCAATTTGATGATGGAATGTCATTTAAGACACTTCAAATAATTCTTACGTCCATTGACACCAAAACTAAGGGCAACTTACTAAAGGTTCGTTAGTACTAGTAACAACGAGAAAAAAAATTGAAGGGCAACTAAGGGCCAGTTCCAGCACTTGCTGATAAAATGCTGAAACTATCAATAATTTATCCAACATGTAATTTTTTTTTATTAAATAGGTCAGCATTTGACCTCACTCTGCCTGATGTTTAAGTAGTAGTGAGGTCTAAGGCTGGTTTTCCTGTCACGCGTACCGTCGGCGCTGATAGAAGCATAGTCTTTAATACAATGACTTAAGGATAATAATGTCTCAGCAGAATTGGCATCGCTGATTTCTCTCGGCGCTGCTGTACAATCCTTACTACGTTGTAATAAAGATTATGCTTTCTATCAGCGCTGACAGTCAGCGTGACAAGAAAACCAGCCTTAGATGGAGTTCAATTTTATAATTCACAAGTGTCTGAGGTTATCTAGCAATTTCATTTTTATTTTTATTCTAATTTTGAGGCAATATTTTATCAGCTAAAGTAGCTGTGGCGAAATTGTCCCTAAATAAAACGAATCCATTTGATTTGTAAATACATATCTATGATTGGTAATTGAGTAGTCATTTCAATAAGGCCCATTCCACACAGGAGCCCCTGTTTGTACAATAGCGACTGTGTGTCAGCGCCTATGCAACCCCAGCCGATGCAATTGTGTACATTCGCGCAATATTGAGTTACACCAGTGTATGTCTCTCCAAAGTCACTGTCTGTGAAGAGTAGACTTTATTGTCAATAGATAAGATTCAAAACTGCTTGAAAGTTTATAGGAACAGTCTCTACTTTTTGAGACTAATGAAGCAGAAAACGCCTAGAGAGCCGAGAGAAGTATTCACAATAAGTAATACCAAATTAACAAATGTATACTTTTCTATCGTTTATTCAAATGCGTTCGTTACGTGTCAGATATTCTTTTTTTTTATTTATTTTCATGATAGACACCTAATCTATGAAAATCTACAAAAAATATCGACATTTTACAACCAGGATAGGTGAACATCACTAACCAATAACCATTCCCAGTAAGTGCCAAAAGATTTTTATTTACACAATTCCCGCAGCGCGTTCATTAGCAAAATGTGTTGCCATAACTATCGACATTACCAGATATTTCCATACATGACAATTGCGTATGAACAGTTTGCATACGAACGTCCCCTATTTGGTGACCACTCGGCGTCAGCGGCCGGTGCCGGTCATCCCGCAAATTGCTCTTTCCCAACAAAATTGTCAATAAAACTCATCTGATTCGCAGTTAAACAAGCGAGAGACATTATTAATTTATGCGTTGTAATATGGCGCGAACGCTGGCGTTATCCCATGTAAATTATTAATAGTGCTGGGGTAAAAATTAAGCTTAAATCGAATGGGTAGTTTCGGCCATAACGTCCGCTTTATGTTTGTGTGCAGATTAATTTGTAGGGCGTTTCCTGTGACTATTACTCGAATGTTTTTATGAGCGTTTTACTATCCGTCATTTGGTATCGGGATTAATATTTTACTGATCTAACATTAGTTTATCAAAGTAATAAGCACTAGCTCAGCGAGCAAATATCTGACAGGCAGCAGAAAAGACAGAACTCAATAAGCGAGAGCGTAAGTAGATTTGGATTTTTTCCCCTTTTGGTATAGAATTTTAAAATTGAAGAGAGTTGTTAGAAGAATGTGCGATCACCTGCCGGTAGTCGTCCCAGCAGCGGATAGCGAACGCCTAATTCCGTATAAACAGTAACATCAAACGAGTAATAGGTCCCCCGCGATTCACCTCGCCTGTTGTCTTAAGAGAAAGCGATTACACAAATCTGAAGAAGCTATTAATCCGGCTCGCTGCCCCCGAATGGCATCACGGTTTGTTTAATAAAATCGCGAATTTACATATCAAAACCTACAAAGGGGCATAATTGGACTCGATGACTTAGAAAACGTAGTGGGTGAAACGGGCGCGCCACCCTAACAACAAACAAAGGAATTATACCCGCCTCAAGAAACTTTTAGCAATGGAAAGCTCCTTAACAAACAAACGCGTGTGTATCTAATGAAATTCCTATGGTTGCATAACATACCCGCGCAGCGGGCGTTATTAGCGAATTATTTCTCCGCGAAATCTTTGAAGACGGCCGCTCTTTCGGAAAAGTTGAGAAAATGGGTTGAGATCTTTTCGGGATTTCATTAGTTTGTAACTATGCGGTGTGCTACGTGAGGCATCTAATTTATTGGGTAGGCGTAGCCGAAGGAGCGAGAGGCGCGCATCGGCCGCGGAAACTGCCGAATCACGCCGCTTTGACGCCGCCGCGCCGCGACACGATTCGTTAAGAGACAAATGTTTGAATTCAATTCCGACATTTTTTCAGTGGTAATTAGTGCCGGTATATTTAGTTCGATTTCGATTTGTGCGTCGAAAACGGTAGCTTGTATATTTTTTTAAATAATTAGTTTTGTTGTTAATTTTAGCTGCGTCGATTAAGTTGGGTGCCGATGGATTCGCTACGGTAAATCGACGTCGTGTCGTGGCTTTGTCCTGTAGAGCTTCATTGAAAGCAATTTCTCTGCAGGCTAAAAAGTTTTTAAAACAAATTGCAATATACGAAACTATACACCGCTATTT
Organism: Epirrhoe alternata; assembly: GCA_963565295.1. NCBI lineage: Eukaryota > Metazoa > Arthropoda > Insecta > Lepidoptera > Geometridae > Epirrhoe > Epirrhoe alternata. The sequence continues at coordinate 1,810,981 of OY751384.1, forward strand.
TATGACAACCAAAAAATATTTAAGGACAGTTGCAGCAGATGCAGAAAATGATAATGGCATGGTCAGAACTTTTTTTTATTTAACTATCACAAAGTTATCGAGGATTGTAGTCAACCAAAACCGAACAAAATTTTATGAAAACTGTACAAATAAGTACTACAGACAACGATTGCATACAGACTCGCATTCGAACTATGTTCTCGTATCATCCCAGTCAGTAAACCCACAGTAGCTATCATAAATCTATGTCTGACTCGTCTCGTCTCCTTTTGAGGTTATAATTTTTTTTTTCTCATTTTTCAGTAACAGACACCGAGACCATGTTTAAAATTTTTTTGGTAATAAAAAAATAGGGGTGTATTTTAAACATCAACACCAATGATTTAATGCCTAATGATTTAAAAAAAAATTACGTTAACATCAGTCATTAAAAAAACTGTGAAGGGAAATGAAGGAGAGAACATGTTGTCCCGACTCCACTAAGTAAGATAAGGGCAGGAAGAATTTATATTCTAAGTACCTAGAACAGTACCTAAGTTTTAGAATGAGATTATTATTATAAGCCTGAAGTCGCTATTCACCACATCCTAAAGGGGTTAATTCCGTCACCAAGTGTGATGCATTCCGATTCCCACCGAGTGCCTTTGAGAGCTGAAGAGGATACGGGCATCTTATGCACTATGCTCTTGTCCTAAGGATATTGACACTTCTCTCGCCAGCTTTTGTTCTAACGCGTGTTGAGTTACTGCACGTGCTTGCAGCTGAGCGTTGTAATTGTTTTTTGATTTTTGAAGTGAAAACTTCTGCAGGCGTGTTAAACATTTTTGAGATGGAAAAAATCTATTGAACTCAGGCAGGCAGTGTTACCGACACCACTGTCAGCGCCATCTAGTTTTGAACTCCGTAACTAAACACGGTAAAGAACCTTTTTCACGGCGTTACCCGCCGCGCGCCCGGTAACTATACAAAAATATTTGCAGATGATTAAAAAAATACACGTAATTGTTCAAGTTTTAACTTCTGTCGGCACTCCCAGAGTGCTACTGTTTTTTTTATTTGTTCTTTCAACACCATAGAGTTCAACGATTCGATATTACCTATCCTATACAATACAGTTGTTCTATATCACGAAGACAAATCGGTCTTAATTGTCTGTGTAGATTTGAATCTGTGTGCGTAAGCGATACTGAGCTCTCATTCGTCCGTAGAGCGTTCCCGAGCTTACGCACTCAAAAACAACGTGCATGTACATCTACCCACACATTTTAGATCAACCCGCCTTCTTTTTCTTCTTTTTATTCTGGCTTTTCGCCTCTGTTGAGTCCGCGTTTAGGGCTCCGAGGATTTTCCTCTCCCTGGCTTCAACTCGCAGCGGTAGCAACCTCTGGGTCATTTGGTGAAAGAAGTGTCCAGTTAGCTGTCGATTACTTCTTTCTATGATTTTTCTTTTCTTTCTTGTTCTTGTCTCTTCTTTGAGTTTCTGTGGTTTTCTTTCTTTTCTTGTTGGTTTTTTTATAATGGTTGGGGTTAGTCGAACGACTTCGTGAGATAACTGTTTAGTAATGCTACTACGCATCGTGCGGATGACATTTGACGTTCCATTTCACTCGTCAAAACAGCTGGTAAGTAACTTAAATACGTAAGTATAATTGAAGTCGTATTGCAGGAAATATTGATGATAAAAACTTTTGTTTACTAAAAGTAGTAATCGATTTCGTGCATAAGCACGAATAGTTTAAGTGGCTGTAATTTTTTCTTTTTAAATTGTTCTTACATCCTCATTTATATTTTTACCTAAACATTAATTTCTAGCATTCACCGATGTCTACATGCGTTGTTTAAGAAGTATTTAGTAGATCGAGTTTTTTTTTTTAATTTGCGTTTCTCATCTTATTATCTCTCATAACATTAGGATAACGATGAGCCCAGTCTTCTTAATTTAACTTGCAGCAAAATCTTATTGAGGACTGTACTTTTATACTTCAGGATTGCCTACCATATAATTGAATTCGTTGGTTGTTGAACTTAGACCTCAGAATGTAGGAAGTTCTGTGATGGCAGTGGTTTGCGATCTCTCTGGAAAGCTAATCGCGTCGCGACGCGTTCGCGCGTTATAATTAGTACAAATCGTCTGCTTCGCGTAGAGCTAGGCAAGTACAGACAGGGCAGAAAAAATACAATATTTTGATCAAGGTTTTTTTCCATAGAAAGGAGGCCTTTTCCAAGTTGCGGGATACGCATCAATCATTTATAGTGATAGCTTATTTTATTACCACTTCATGAAGCTCGAATAGTTGTCTACCCAATGTTTAGTCTTAGCATGGACAAATTACGTAGTTTTTGTGACCTTTGAAGGGTTTTAAGATAAACTTTTTTACCGCAATATCCACAAACCTAAGTAATTTGGGTAATTAACAAAATAGATCCAGTTTGAAATAATGTAATGTTCACAAGTCTATCGTTAGTATCTGCACGTAATAGACGGAATCCGGTAATCTCTCGAGTTAATAGATTCGATAACTCATCGCGGGCGCGATTGATGGCTGTCGACGTCTCTCCTTTCCAATTTAGATTCATTCGGTACCCCACTAGCATGAATTTCTAATGTTATCCCGTCTCTAGTGAGGGTTTTCCTCACTAGAGACGGGATAACATTAGAAATTCTTGTTAATAATACTCTCATTTGATTGACTTTTGATTGATTGATCATTCAAAAAATTAAATTCTAAAGCCATAATTTTCAGGAAAACATGAAGGGTTAGTTCCGTTTCAAATCCCTCTTAGTATCAGCTTATCTCGTGCGAATGCTTGTAAATATCTAGTTTACAAAACACCTTTCATAACACGAGTTTCTAATTTTATCTTTATAGATTTAACCTTCTATACCATACATAAACCCTAATATCTTTATTAGTTTTTTATATAACTTGAAGGGACAAGAGTTTCGTGAGAACTACCCACATACATACATAAAATCACGATATAATAAGATTTGACCTTCCAATATCCAAGAAATAAAATCACTTAGAAACCGGAAAATGAACACAGACTTTGAATCCACGACCCTAAAACCCAAAGTCGACATACCACCCACTAAGCAAACACGGCTTATCTAACAGAAGTTTATATAAAATACAAGATGCAACCGGTTTCCCATCAGCTTAAATCATTTACTGTCACTAAACAATTCGACTTGCCTCCCATTGCTTTGAATTTTTGGGTAACCGTTTTGTAATCAGTTTTGTCACATTCCATTGAATTCGGTTTGGGAATCCATTTGAAACAAATAGCTGATTCGATTTTCAACGGTTTGAACAAAGATTCTTCAACTACTAGCGACTAGTCCGTGGTTTCCGTTGATCAACGAAAATGTATTTGAATTTGGATAAGTCGTTTCGAAGTCATATCGTTTGAAGCGCTCGTGGTCGTGCTTGCTTAGTCGTTCTTGATAGATCGTCGAAGTTAAGCAACGTTCGAAAGGTTCTGTAAGTGCATGGGTGACCGCCAGTGGTATTTTCATCTGAGCGCTTCCGTGCTTCGGAGGGCACGTTAAATTGTCGGTCCCGGCTATTTAGGTCCTTAAGCCATGACGGAGGCCTTAAGGCGGCCTACAAACTCCGTCACCAGAGTTGGCCACTGACTCATACGAATTTACTTACCTCCTTACTTAGCTGTTTCGAAGATTAGCTCATACGAACTTTATAATACTTTTTTAATGTCTATTTGCGTGAGTTTCAACATGTGGGCGACATGTCTCTTATCAAATCTTCAATGTCTAATAATCTAAGGCGCAGGTCTCATCTAAATGACGTCTTGCGTCGGGCGTCTTTTACAAATTAGGACACACGCGGCGTCCGATCAATGACATACAGTGTGTCCTAATTTGTGCTTTATTTCCATTGGAATAGGAAGATGCCAGACACCAGTTACGTGGAGCTTGCGCCTGAGAAAATCAACGCTTAACGGATACAGTTGCCCTCCAGTTCTTGATCACCAGTCCATCAATTGACTTATACTTTTTTGATAACTAAAGGAAATAACTCCGAAAACATACCATTACCGTTTCCGAAGAAAAGCTTTCAAACTTCCTCAGAAGAAACCTTTCACGAGCCATTACTGCGGTACCCCTAAAGAGTTGAAAACACGGAATGGAATTATGCATTCCCCTAAAAGTCGCCATTAGAATTAGGGAACAATTTATTTCATGTCGAAGCTCAATGTTTAATATTTTCTGGCTACTAATTTATTTGGCACGTGACAGTAAGAAGTTGCATTAGAAAGAAAGGCCACAGAAACAAAGGCCACAGAAACAAAGGCCACACAAAAACAAAGGCCAAAGAAACCCAGTGGTGAGCGAAGTCAGGTGGCGGATGATGATGACTGGTTTATTTCAATAAGGTTCTTGTATTTATTAATTTATAATAAACAATTGAAGAAAGATGATAGCTGAAATTGTTTGAAAGCAGTGTGGTAGAGTCCGTCCATTTAACACCGTGGCTTCATAGCATTTAGTTTGCAAGATGATAAATTAAATAAAATAAAATAAATAAATAATGCTGGACATTTCACACAGCATCATCTAGCCCCAAACTAAGCAATGCTTGTACTATGGAAACCAGATAACTGATATACTACATATATACTTTTTGTTTTGTAAATACATACATATTATACATAGTAGTACATAGTGGTATTATACATAGTAATTAGAGTAATAGTTGCATCATAAAAGATACGCTTCGATAGATCTATATTTTAAATTGTCGTTGTTATACAGTTATGAAGACAAGCATTTAAGACTGGTATATAAATTTTACTTAATAAAATTAAATAAGTACATCAGTCATCAGAATCACGTCTCTAGCGTTTTCTAAATGAATTTTGATGTTTGCCTTTTCAACGATTTCTATTTCTTCTAATTGATTTAAAACATTAACAACCAGACCGAGATGTGCCAAGAAACCCCAAATGCAAAGCTAAGTTCATAATCAGCGAAAGTAAATTTCGAAGTCTACCAATTGCGTAACTTTTACATTAGAACTCCCTGAGGGTAAGCAATTTTGTATCAATTTGTGAAGGTACTGCTGTTTGCATGCTCCATGCTTTATTATTTTATGAGCCAACTGCAAAGCAAAGGTTTATCACCATTGCAATCATCGTTAGCTCTGGACGCCACTATAAAAATATAAATCAGCACCATGATTACGATTGAGAGCTTAATTTGCGCAACAATGTAACCGTATCCAATAAACATTTTAACAGAACAAGCTGTCAAATAAATCCAACAAATACTTTTAATGGCTGCATACATCGGGGTTTTTATAGGCGATATAAAATGGGCCGCGAAGAGCCGAAGTACCCTAGCGCCAGGTCTGTCTTATAAAATAAATCTAGAAAGTTATCGTCAATAAACGCGGATCGCGGTTCGCGGAGGCTATCGCCGATTCCCACGCAAACTTGCTAATAAAAGCAACAAAATTATGTATTCAAGAGTTAGGAGGTGGTGTGGCTAGGGTCTACGTGGTCCGAGTAACAATGCAAATTGCGGTGGAGGGGTGCGCCGATGCCCTCTAACTGTGACTCGCAAAGATGGCCGCCGTAATGGCGAAATGAAATTATTAAGCATTGTCTTGTGAAATCGGCCGCAGTCGACACCTGAGTCTTGCTGCTCAGTGTGGATACGCCGTGTTCATCCCGCTCCCTCATAAGAGCCAAAACTGACGCAAGCAAAACGCATTTTACATTACTGTCCCCTAAGATAACAAATTTCAACCTTACATCCTCGATGTTACCCGCAAACGTTTGTGAGTCGGATTTGTCGTCAAATCATGACATTCATTTTGAATTTCTTTAAAATCATCCAAGTAGAGCAGACGGAGGTAAGCTAATATTACGATCAAAACTGTCACATACACTACAAATTCTCCGTTAGCATACAGAAAGAAATTCTCCGAATACAGGAAGGAACTCCATACTTATCCAACGCCAAGACATTACTTACAACCCTCGACTGAAGGCTTGCTATTAAAATTTAAATCTACTTTGCAAAGTGTATTTTATACACGTGCTCTTGCAATTTTGATCGTTCATAAAGCTTCAAATAGCTGCCATTATTACGTACCTTTGTGGTATTGGGTGTTACACATCTCCCTATTTCTCTTATAATTCTCTTGAGAAAATATGACCGTTGTTAGCAACGGAGACAACATGGATACTTACTTTATTTTTTTTGGAAAGGACAATATTCACAGATTGCATTGTCTTTCCTCACCTTATAAAATTCTACTGATTATTTTCTTAAAATAATTTTCTTCAAACTCTTCCCTTGTGTTTTTTTCCCAGATAACAATGATTGTTTTTGTAATGTATAATTTTTTCTACACTCAAGTTCTAGTTTTTAGGGTAATTTAGTTTTAGTGCTTGCAACATTTAATTCTTTTGTGTTCACATATTTTGATTACGAATCTAGAACTAATCAAATTGCTACCATAATGTATGAACTTTATAGGATTGTAATCTGTTTTGTGATCTTTATAAATAAAATAAAATAAAATAAAAATAAAAAATCACACTAATAAAAGAAAATAATTCTAACCTAAAAACACGCTATAACAACGCATTATTACATTGACCGTTTCTTGCAGCTCCGAGACTTCTCAGTTCTATGTCGCATGAATTTGGTATGCATAACGTTAAATATAGATGCTTTAATTACTCGTTTGCGGTTCAGTTGCGGTTCCTGAGTTGATGTGTTCCTATGGATGTTGATGTTTTGAACATTTCATGATATTTGCTGACGTGTAAGAAATAAAACAAAATGATTGAAGCAATATAGATAAAAAAAAGAAGTATTGATGAAGAATTTTTTTTTTTTTATTATCATTAAAAGCCTTCGATATTTTTTCACCATCAAAATAGTGCCTTCGTTTATATGAGACCCCAGCACAGTTGATACTATTGAAATTAAAAATATTAATCATCAAAAAATGCAGTTGAAACACATGCCCTCATCAATCTAACGGTAATGCGAAATCGATGTCCGAAACGGGATCTATAAAAAATAATTTTGAAATTCAACAAAAGACTCCCTTCGAATTCTTTAATCCAGTGCATGCCCACTTCGTGTTTTTAATTTCACACAAAAACATCGGAGTTGGTGATCAATCAAAATGCTGGCTTCGTTTTTTCTCCACTTCATTGCAATACACTTTCGCCTTGGAATTTGCTGATAGTCCTCGGCCGTTAGATGATGTACGTATTTATTTTAGATTTCATAATGAAATTGAACTTAGACTTTTTATAACTCAAACTGCTTCTAAACATAATGAAATAAATAATAATGCCGGACTTTTCTCACAGAATCATCTTGCCCGAAAGTAAGCAGAGCTTGTGTTGTGGGTAGGTACTACATGACTGATATACATTGATTAGAGAGCGAAAGAAAAAAAAATATAAACCCTTACCATTTTGACGAGTAAATATACCTAATGTAGCTTTTAACAAACCGTTTGAGTCATCAAAAATGTGACATCAAATGTAGAGTCCGTGAATAGCAATCGTGACATATATTACGATCGACTTATACCTACTTATACAGTTATATGACGGTGAACGTTTCTCAAAAATCCAGTACCTTTATTATTTTGTTTGTTCAGTGGAAATGGATACGTGGTAAATTAAATTAATTTGATGGATTTTTAATCCAATGTTTACAATGTTGCTCGCGCACTGACATTTTTTAGGAACCATGGTTGTAATAAAATAGCTACTCCCTGTTTATTATGTCTAAAATTTATTATAGGTAGGTACTTATTCCATTATTTATATAGGGTCTTTCATTTAAACTAACTATATAAAGAAACTCACTTAGGTACCATTAGTGTTTTCAGTCTTAGAAGTTTCCAAGGTATTTTGACGTGAGCCGGTCGTGACGTCACAATCTCGCTTGTTGTTTGTTTCTCTAGTTTGTTATAATAGAACATACCTACAATAGTCTTTTTCACGGCGGAACGTATACAAGACACATTGAACTTGTTTCGTTTCACGTTGTGTGGCTCACAACAATTTTGAAACAAAAAAGTCAAGAAAAAAAATTAAACGATAAAACATACAAAAAAATATGTTTTTGTCTATTTTCTGTTTAATTATTTCATAAATTATTATAAACGAGCAATAAAATATAAATAAATAAACAATAAACATTTTCTAAAAAACTCCGCCAAATAACAGTACTGAGTAAAATGGAACGTAATCTATTAGAGAGTGCAAAAATGAAATCTAAACAATCGATGAATCGATAAGTAAAAAAATAATCGTTGGTTTAGTAATTTTGTCTATGAATGAACCTTGTAATCGATTGAGATGAATTGATAGTAGTGAAACAAAAATCGATTTTGATAATCTCGATTAAACTTTAGGACATTACTATTAGACTGATTTTGACATTATCTCGAAGTGTCTTGCATACGTTCCGGCGTGAAAAAGACTATAGTAGGTCTTGTTATATTTGTTATAAATAACAATTATTTATGAGACTTGATCGTCATTCAATGACTATAAACTTCATCGTTTTTCATAATAACATTGTGTTTTATTAAACTGACATTGAAACCTTAAATTTTTTTGAAAAATATACTTAGCATCAAACAGTAAAGCAAAACTGTAAGGAAACCAGCATAAGGGTGGTCGCACAGTCCAGTCGAGCCAAACGCGCTAAACTGACAATTCAGTAGAAAAAATGCTGCTGACGTCAGAAGCCAGCCGCATTTTTTGACGTCATCATAATTTTTTGTGTAGAAAAATGACTGCGGCGCGTACAGCGCGGACAGTGTGCGATCAAGTTAAGAGTGTAATTTGAGGCACTTATGCTTTCACCACACCAGTTCAATAAAACTAGTGACACGACAAGAAAATGACTCTATCTAGTCAAAGGTATCAAAAACCAAAGCTGGGTTATATCAATTCAAATGTATAATTTTTTACCCAATCAGTTCATCTTACAACTTTCAAAGTGTCGAAAGAAAGACAAATACAGAAATTACAAAATTAAACCTAATTCCCAAGTTCGTGGGGTATGAGTTGGCAAATCAACGAGGCGCTCAGTCACGACTAGACGTCGACGCATGATTGAGTGGTCGCATGTTGAGTGCGAATCGTGGGGACGCGCGCTCTACGATGTTTTAGACCTGGCTTGAAATGAAATACAAATAGGTTTGATTTTAGTTTTAAGATAGATCACCTAAAAGAGTGATAGGCCCCATTAAATTATAATTAGTTCTAAAACTATTCTAAGTGATCCCAGCGGTCCTACTAAATAAATGCTTTTTGACTTTGTTTTGCATGAAAATTTACATTAATATACGTGGCTTAAGATAGCGACCAGTAAAAAAGAAGAGAAGAAACTTTTAATTTAGTAAGAATAGAAAAAAAATGTATTTACTGTATATCAACAAGTAGGTATCGTAGACTTCAAAACGCGGATAAATCATTTTACACTGATTACATACTATTCGCTATAAGCGAAGCTTAAATATTGATAAAATTAAGCATTCACAATAAGTTGTCAAATCCTAGGCGTGTCTGAAACATTCTTAGCAATCCGTGTCTGAATATTCTTAGCTCTACCAGCAATCTCACGAACAAGTGCCTTGGAGTGGCGTGTGTAAATAAACATTCGCATTTCGCTCGCATTCGTTTCGTGTTCGCAATCGTTCGTCCCCATTCGCAGTCGGGATTACCTGTGATTTATTCAACGACTGTAATTGCTACCGAGTTCTGCACTGACTGTACAATTCTTGAGACTTTGGCTGTTTTTTGTTCATTTCTGTTTTGTTTTAGGGATTTACAAAACAGATTAATTAGGTAAATGTGTTATGTTACTGAAGTGGTTGTTCATGATCATCATCAAATCACCACGCTGATAAATGGATGAAACTCAAGATAAATAAATTAAATAAATAATTTTACTTTAGTGAAAATTATAAGCAGTTTTAAGAAAAAAAATGTCGTCATAACAACAAAATATCATACAAAGTTTCCGACCAAAACAACGTCCTAAATATATTTACAGAGCAAATATCAAAAACGTTAGTTCGTCAAGATAAATGGAGATTAGTTCTGTCTCCATATTTGCTCTCCGAGGCGCCTCATTCAGCTCTTGAATGGGTTCATTCATTTCTACGTTTCCAGCACAGTAAATATGATGAATAAGTAAAACCACTATGCTATGAAACGAAAGTTTTATAACAATAATAGATATGCAAAACCTGGATCAGGGACGAACAGATTCGAAAGTTTGGGGGAAGCAAAGGCCTACTTTTATTCAGCAGTCGGTGATACTGGACTGAGATGGTGATGAATAGATAGGCATACAAGATGTAATACCTATTGATGTTATTTAAGATTATGAATAAAACATCTTGAAGAAAAGCACAGCTCGGTCAGTGAAAAAACTCAAACTCAAGCCTTATTGTGTATAATGACAAAATACGTCATTTTCGTATTGTGTGATTGGTTGGAATGAGAAATGGAAATGGATTTCATGTTAGACAATAAGGCCTCAGAACCAATATAATTTATTCTTTGGCATCCTAAGTTTTTTTGTAAAATTTTTGCTAGCAAGTAATTTTACTGTTTGAATATTTGTCCCGTGATTTCAGCCCTGCTGAGAAATGTTTCGCAGATGTCATAGACATAAAACTATCGAGCAATTGACATTGTACAGACTTTCTACGAATGATAGAAAAAGTTTAACTGGAGATATTAGGTACTTGTTGCACATCTTGTGAAAACGTAGTTTTTTTTACGATTATGATTTAAGTTACTGAATGACAAATCAACATTCATTGATAATCAACGAAAATCCATACATTGAAATAAATAATGTTGTACTTTTTCACACAGCATCATCTAGCCCCAAAATAAGCAGAGCTTGTTTTATTCAGTAGCCTATGAATGTTAGTGAAGTATTTCAAAATTCTATCTTTTTCCCGACCACCTTGATTCTTTTATCCTCTATCAAAACCTTTTTATGCATTGCAATAATTTTTACCTTATCCACCAAATCTATTGCATTAACTTCTCTTTTTAGATGAGTTAGATGCTATACAACACAAAGATGCATGTTTTTTGCGTCTCAACGACTATACACGTGGTGTCGTATCATTGTAGAATCTACAACAGATAAGATTACATGAAATCTGCACTAAATCCTATTTAAAACACGCAACGTTGGTTTTTAAGAGTCCTCCACTCCCACACTCAACAAAAGTTTTACGTGACGATGCATTTTTTCTTTCACCTTTTGAATTATTCCCATTGTTGGGACGTGTTGTCCCTTAATCCGCTTGTAATTGAGTTTCTGCTTCGAAACACTTCAGAGGATTATAGAAATCTGTATTTGTGTTAGCGACACGTGAAAATTCTGTAAGATTTATAAGCTTTAAGATTCATTAAAAAAAAAATAAGTATGTTTTTTTCAACGACTCCTTTTAAAATTAAATTTTATTTTTATCGATTTCGTAATCTTAAAGAGGAGTAAATTAGCAATTTTTTTTAAATATCGTGTGGTTTTGGATAGAATCTGCATACTTAAAATTACAGTTAAAATTGATAGAAAACCAACGCAAACTACAAGCCGCATGCCTAGATTATGATTCATTCGTGCTAGACTGTTCCAAAAAGTTCGGAAGCGTCTTTAACACATTCAGAACAAACAAAGAAACACATTACATAGCCATAAAGCTAACAACAAAGGGACCGACGAATACGTGTTGAAACTGATGTCATCATGTCTCCTTTTAAAATAAAAAACACACAACAGATGTCTTCGTAAAAAACGCGACCCTATCAACCCCGAAATATAAAGCGCTGACTATAATTTTCTATTAAAATAACTATAATTTTGGAAATTATCTCTAAATCGGAAACGTTTAAATGCAAATTCAGCATCCTGATGTATTAATGTGCTCATAGTTTTGACAAATTGGTGTGGGTCTTGTGTCAAGGAATTAATTTTATAAGCAACAGCTCATTTCATTTGGACAGGTGCGTACCATTTAATTCTATTCTGTTAATCATAAAAATAAAATAATATTAATATGTTATTTGCAAAAACATCCGTCTGTTTTTTTATCAATAAAAGCTCAGACACACTCAATAAGCTTTAAAAAACCAATTAGAATGCGGCAACAAATTCAAACCCCACGTGTAAACCTTTCGCAACGTTTATCACATGTACCAATATTTATGAAACAATCATCAATATCTAAAGCAAACACAATATCGTCCAATAAAGAGTTCAGCGTATCAACACCGACATTACACATCGACATCACATGCGAAATTCCAATTAGATTCCTAACATTATGATTGTGATAAAGTAACCGTTATTGGAGCTGCTTATCTGAGTAATTAGAAAGGAACTAAGCTGTTACCATTCGTGTATGGGAACTGTCGAGTGGCTCTGATAGCGAATGCAAATATCAATCGTCCATTACATTCATGCCGACTCATTGCAAATAGAAAATAACAAAGTAATGAATTTAGTCTGGCTTATTTAGTAATAACAGAAGTGCCAAGAAACATCACGGCAGAACTGTTGAAATATAAATGAGCATCTCGAGTGGTACACGACGATTATTCGTAATGTGTGCGGTCGTTAACAAAGACATTCAAAAAATGATCCGGCGCTCCGCGCGGCCGCACGAGGGAAAGGGCATCAAATATTCAATTTTAAAACAGCCGCTAAAAGCCAAACGTCATCGCGCACGCAAACGCAGATGGGACTTCACGATTTAGAAATTTCGCCACAGATGGGACACGCACTCAGGAAAGAGATAAGTAAAAAATTGGATTACTAGAGTACGTAAATGAAGATGGCAAAAGTAACGTCTCGGATGACTCGAAATTGCCCCCCGTAAATGTTTAGGGTGTGTTTGTGACGCAGCAACAAAGTGATTCGAGTCCCTTGAAAATTATACTGTCAGGAACAAGAAAACGGCACACGGAGTAAGAAAAATTTCATTAGCGCCAATCAAAATGACGAGGTCCAAAATGAAGCGCGCAAAGAGAGTCGTAATCACGGATTCAGCGGCAGGGCCCCTCGACGTGAGGTCTTATTAAAGGAATAATATTTACAAAACGAGACGCCGAGAAATCCCCAAATTAAGATCTCGCCGAAACCCGCCCAACTTCCACAAAGTGGAATCATTAAATTAAAAATGTAAACTTTTCTCTTAGCAAGGTAATGGGCATCCCGATGTAGATAAATAGATGGAATAGCTGCAAAAAGGAGCATTTTCCTGTTCATTAAATTTTTCCTTCGCTTTTTTATTTCGACCCCTGGTGCTAATTTTGTTGGAATTCACGCCCCTCGCTCCCCGCCGGGACTCAATCACAGAAATTTTATATCCGGAATTAAATAAGTACCCGACTGTATTACGGATCAAAATTAATAAGCTTATTTTGCGGAAAATCATCTCTCTACAGTTTCGATTCACGTCCCTAGTTCGCTTTGAACCTTATTAATTTTCTCGGACTCTTATAATAACACGGAACTTTATTAAGTGAGATAGTTAAGAGTCAATCAGGACGGAAAATATTTCCATCAAGCACCTTATTCCCGAGGGTTAGTAAACTCGATTGTGTGTAAGTTGCAGCCGAAGATACGCTGAGACGTCGGAAGGCGATGTCGGTAGCAAATGCAATTATAACTGGTAATGCTCTCTCTGCGACCGACGGTATTGCTCCGAGCGATGCCACCCTTTAACTGTTGAGATCACTTGCAATTCAGTTATTGTCTTGCACCTGGGTTTCATAATAAATTAAAATCAACCGCTGTGCCACTCGGTTTATGGAACGCGCCATTTCTGAAAATAGGAGTCCATTTGGAAAGGAAAACATGATAAAGTTGAAATTTCGTTTGATACGCAGACAAAATATCTTTCGTTTTAAGATATCGGATTCCCTTATAAGTTATTGATTGGCGCAAATAAGGAAATCGAATTATTCAATGTCCGCCCCTCATTTGTTTCTGCGCTCCCCCACAGCAGAGATGAAGAAATTCTTTCTGAGTTTTCGATTACTTGTCCAATTAATTTTATAGATTCATTTGTCTTGGTAGCTTTCAGTGGAATAAACTCAGCTGCAAGTTACGCGTTATTTGTTGCGACAGGAACAATTACAATTCTCAACAATGATTGAACTCGTAAATATCTGATGTCAAATGAAAGAACATTAAAGAGCTTCCATCAAAATTAATGTCTCAAACGGATCACGATCATAATCCGTTTTTCTTTAATCAAATGCACTAAAAATATGTGTGTGTGCTTATGCAGTAAATAAACGAATGAATATTCCACATGTTATCAAGTTTCCCCCTGAAAATCTGTTCCATTGAGTTCCATGAGTGTGAAACTATTTACTAGTAGTTTTATTTTTACTAGTTTAGTCTTTGTGGTCATCGAGAACCCTCGTGACAGGGATGTCAAGTGCTGCGAGTTGGGGCATCGTGAGAGGGAAAGTTTACGTTCCGTTTCTCATCACGGCTCTCTGCACAAGTGGGTGAGTACGGTTACTGGCCAGGAGCAACGCGCCAGCCAGTTGTGACGTAATTGGCAATCGGGCTCATTAGACACGATTGTGCATGTTAACACCTTGATGGACAATGTGGGGTGCACTTGTAGAGATGTCGCATAATGTCATCAAATAAAAAAAATGTATCATAACATCGGCAGCGAGATGGGCAGATGACATAACCAAGGTGGGTCGTAGATTGATGGGATTAGCACTGGACCGTGTTGGATGGCACAAACAAAGGGAGGCCTATGCGCAGCAGTGTGCTAGATCGGTCTATGGATGATGATGATGATGAAAGTGTGTTTTAGCTATTTACTGAAAACACAATATTGAATAGAAAATTACCTTTACAAAAAACACTCCAATCATACGCAACCTTCAATTTCAAGTGTGAACGGAACAAATCCGTCGAATGACTATCATTGTTCCTACCAATCGTAGTTGAGCATTGGCGATTTTACAAATCATTTTAAATAACAGCAAAAAACTTTCAACCTTAAATAGTACACAATAGGTTCTAAAATTAAAATAGTACAATGACTTTGAATAATGTTGACAGAGCAAATTGGACTCTATTGAGTTGACTGTGATAATACTGGTTAGTGTAGGTGTAGATAACAATGAGTAGTTTGACAAGGCGTTGAGCATACCTTTTGTTTAAATCACTGAGAGAGACGTCGGTAAGATCAAAGGACTGACCACACCTCATCATAGACAGAATTGATTCGAATGAATGAATACCAACCGAATGAACTGACTGTAATGGAAAGATAAAATCAATCCCACTCATATAATAAAGCTGAAAGTTTGTGAGTTTGTTTAGTAGATGTTTGTATGTTTGTGTATCAATCACGACCAATGAACCATATAAGCTATTCAAAATGTTGGTACCACGCGCAGAAGCTAGTATTCAATAAAGCTTAAACTCAAAATAAACTTATACATTTTGAATTCATAAATACAAAAATAAATCAAATTGTACCATTTATGAAACGTTGTTTTCGATACAAGCATAATGTATAGTAACGTTAGCTTAACGCGTTCATGATTAGAGTAAGTAAATTGAAAACATCAAAGAGATTTGAAACAAACAGGTAAAAGGGAATAATCAACAAACAATAGGGACTGCAGTGGAGCAAACGGCACAGGCGGACACCTCTCACTCCATACAAACACTCCCTGAGAATGAGAGCCTATTCCCAAAGCCTAATCAAATTGTCACTCAGACCACGTCTCGAACAAAAGTACACAAACCGGTCCGATTTCACATCTTGCATCGAACTTTATAAATGAAAAATTCATATTTTGTCCTTAACAGATGGATAAATTAGACAACTGTACATCGTAGTCATAAAATGTATTATTTTACTTCATTGTAACTTTCAATTGCTTTTTAATCATATCTGTTTTCTACAAGTGCTTCAATCATCGTTAGGTACCGGCTATCTGTGTGGCGAGTTTTTGTGTGCTATCATTACTCGAGAATACTACAAACTAGTTGGAGTCACATTGTCGTTGATGTGACGTGTGCTCGCTGCAGGTGTTGCATCATTAAGGAAGCATTGACGAAAATAGATTGACCTAAAATATTGCACTTTTAAAATAATTGATATACTTATTTTTAACTATTAGACTTGTATTTTAAGTTTGATAGAGTGTAAATATGCATATTTATACAGTTTGCATTAATAGTAGCAAATTCTTTTGTACTCTTAAAAAATTGTTCTCGACTTCAAGGTGGCTTTAGTTTTTCAAACGAGCTTTTATCACGAGACATTTATGGGGCATTGAAAATGTATGAATAAAAATCTTTAGCGTTCCATGTTTGAAGTCGAACTGTTACAATGATGTGTACGAATGTCGAGTGATTTCAGAATAGGCCAGCTCTCGGAGTCAGTGGTGACGGGGTGTTATCCCAACACCCTTTGCAAAATCGTTTCTCCGTTTTCCGTGAAAATTGCCCACCGCCGGTCAAAGGGTTAACGATTTAGTGTTTATTTGAATTTCGCCTTTGTTAGTTTAAAAGGCGTTAGAATGTAAACCGAGCCTTTGTTGTGATTGCCGTATGTTTTGCTGAGCCGTTTGTTCTTATAATGGGGATGTTATTTGCATTGAATTGCCTTTTAACTCTTTCGAAAAGCGGTATAAAACTGTTTATATCTATAACGATTTATATTACCTATTTATATTCAATTATATTGATCAGATTGTATTTGAAATTGTATTCTTTAATGAAACGTACAGATCAGAAGAAATATAAACCCATTGTTTTGATCTCATAAAACGATAATGTTAATTTAAGGTTATAGGTATTAAATGTTAATTCAAAAGGCACAACATTTGCACATTATTTACTTATATTTTTATAGTATTTACGTAAAATAAATGTAATTGCGGATTTCCATTAAATAACACGTTTCAATTAGTGTGCAATTGACCTATTATATTTTTGAAACGAGTGAATGCTTTCAATGCGATAAAGAAATTATCAACACAATGTTGCGAATGTGTTCCGCGTGCGGTTTTCATCTTTATTACAATTGCATAAAGTGCCATTTGTATTGTAACGATGCAATGAACACTGTTTAATAAAGTTTAATTAATTTAATAGCGTGTAGTGGTTGTTGAAGGGTTAATAAGATAAAAATTGAATCGAAATGTCACATTATCTTAAGGCGAAAGGATTATAATTTAATATTTAAGAATTGATGCGGTGGGCGTTCTAATGTAGATCTTCTTATTCAAATTCCTTCATAATGTGACTGTCATTAATCTTTGTGGTTATAAACTTGAGGTAGCAAAGTTTTTTATTTGTTTTGAGCTCAGATTATTTTGATCAGAAGCAGGTCATTATTGGGTTAGACTTAGACTCCATTAGGCGCAGTATAATTTGTATTGATAAGTAAGTATAGTTGAAATGTTTAAAATTATATTTTTGTTTTATTTCTTCAATAGCTTGCATGAACTTTGTAGGTTAACCTTACTAAAACAACTTGATATAGTTTAGATACAAGCAGGTGCGTGCTACAAAAATTAAAAGTAAAAATTCTAATATTCGCTTTTGATTTCCGAAAGTTTGTATATACCTATTACATAAATAACCCCAAACTGGTGACCCCGACGTAGTCATCATCATGACCCAAAGGTTCATTAAAATTATAAAGTAATCATATAAAATGAATAAAGTGATAATATTAAATGTGAAGGAAAACATCGCAAGGAAACCAGTTAGTATTCTAGGCGGAGATGGGCTTGCAATCTGCCACGTATGGAATACTAAACTTCTGCAAGATGTGGGCGTGTCTCAAATATGTATTTGTACATGCCTCTGACTACCCTCCTTAGACATTTTCAAAAGATCTGAAATACATACATCTAAATGTCTGAGAGACTACCGCGCTTTGGGGATACAGTAGTATTTTATTAAAATTTCTCACCAGACATTTCACGGTAACTCTACAATGCGTATGTAAAAAAAAGTTCGTCTAACAAGCCTAGCCCGAACCAAACATGAGAGCGCATTGTACACCATAGCATCATTCATCGTAGCCACGGGGGGCACTGGGAGCCACGGTAGCCGATACAACAGTCTCTTTTTGTAAAGCATCTTTTTGTACAGCGACGTTATCAAACACTAATGGCCGGCTTTATGGCCAACAAAGGGAGCGTGCCAACAGAGGCGTTAAATCCTTTACGATTTGATGATGATCACGAGTTTGTCATTGGTTTAGGTTAGGCAGAGTGGCAAGCCTTTGTTCGCTTTACGATTCTGTGTATTTTATGCTAAAATGGTGTTTTAAAAAAAATTGGATCACGTCTGTACGTGAGTTGTGGTATTTTTTATTCTATAAGAATAGTTTTGAGTGGAGCCCATAATATGGGAGCTGGGAGGCTCCATTAAGTACTATACGGATGATATGTACGGATATGTTACGGAGCTCCGCAGTATGGATCGTCCGTACGGTCACTACTACGATAGCACCGGACAACAGACGTCCGTACGAACCATCCGAATAGCACTAAATGGAGCCTATTTTTTTTTTTAATATAGATATACCTACGTTCATTGACGACAACATATTTGATCTTTGCAACAATCCGTAGATGGCTCTGTTTCTAGAGTATTTTATAAAGTTGTGTGTAAAAGTTTCAAGTACTTACGTGTTAACAGCTTCGGCAATGGCATTCATAAAATAAAAATACACAATCATGCCAATAAACATTAACTAAACGCATTCAATATCTACTGATCATGTAGCTTGTAAATTTATCTGTGGTTTTTGGGGAGGTTCACTAACTAGGGTGGAACCTGGAACCAAAACAACGACTACTTACATTACACCCACAATTGCAATAACACTGATACATAACATAATCACACCACTTATACGTATGCAAAAATCAAAATATATAAAAAGGTCCAAGCAATCAAGATAATTATTGGTGAATATCAAGAATGAAATGAAAACCCACCTTTACTGATGGCAAATTACGACTCACATAAAAAAACACACCAATAAGCAATTTTTTTTTTTTCGAAAAATAATACTGTAATGTCCTGCGTTGCGGGTGTAACGTGAGGTCTTCCAGGCTACCCCCATAGCCGAACGATCAGCTGATCGGCCGAGCCCGTCCGATCGAATCCGAACGCAACCGAACCCGGCCGAACGAAACCGAACGCGCGGTGATAGTGACATACCTGTCGGGCGCTTTCATTGACAGGCACCTGAAATGAAGAAAAAAATCGATCCAATTCGTTGAATTTTAAATTTAAAAAATTTGCCTGTCAACATTCGAGACACAGATAAATTTACATGCACAGACGTAATCATGTTTATTCCAATCAATAACCTAAAAGGAAATTAAACAAAACTTAATAACGAAACATTCTCACGTAAGGTAATTATTGTCCGCAACAAGCGATCAATCATAACAGAAAAGGGAGCAACAAAAATGTACAATAAAAATTAAAAGTAAACACGAAAAGATCAAACAATTATACGTAGCAAAAACAGTTAAAATAACATTGCAAGATGTATTAGGACAGTTGTTAAAATATGGGGTAGCTATATGACGGCCGGCGGGATTGCACGCGATCTCTCCGTGTTCGCGCGACGTATGCAATGATCAACGGCTGCTCGCTTTTTGAATTGAATATGACGTTCCAACGTCGAACATTAATTTATTTCAATGTAAATTAGATGCGAGATCATTATAACGAAGTAGAGGCACAGACAAAATAAGTTAATACTACTATTTAATAATTGCTAAATATATGGATGTTTGTAGCTTCTTCGCGCTGGAATGGCTAAACGGATTTAGATGAAACTTGTTATGGTAGCTTATACCTTGGATTAACGCTTAGATTATTTTTATCGCAGAAAATTCAAGAGTTCCCGAGTGCGGATAGCATCGCAGCGCGCACCTATATCAAAAGTGCAAAATAGTCTCTATAGTATAGAGAGTGTATAGAGTCTATACAAATAAAAAGTTTAAAAATATCTACTTGTGATCATTTTATCCCTTGGAACAGACAACTTTGTTTTGATTTATTCGTCAAACTAAATCATGGTCGAAGCCAATTCTAAGTATGGCTATAATCTATATATATAAAAGAAAGTCGTGTTAGTTACACCACTTATAACTCAAGAACCGCTGACCAGATTAAGCTGAAATTTGGCATGGATAAAGATTATACCCCAGGGACGGACATAGGCTACTTTTTTTTTTAAATAATCATAAGGGGGCTTGAAAATAAGGGTTGCAAGTTTGTATAGGAAAAAAAGTTAAGCAACCCTGGGCGCCGCCATAAAGATGATGGGTGACCGCCCGGGGCCACTTTTTGCACGCCAGATTTTTTTTATTTATTTTTTATTTTGCACGATAAATGATTTTAAAATTAATGATAAACATGTAACATGTACATTCCCATTCATCAAAACATCCGAACTTTTTAAACTTTCGTGATTTGGAGATATAATTCTTATTTTAAACAGGGTAGGTAAGTATAAGTACCTATAAATCACGAAGGTACCTATTGTTATTCTTTCTTTTTTCCGACGTTTAGGACGCTGTAAAACGTCGGAAAAAAGGGTAGGATAAAGGTACGTGATAAATACCCGGTTTAAAATAAGAATTAATACATGTATCCGAAGTTATGATTTTCCTTGACTTTGGTTAGAACGCCATCTATATCGCCGAGTTTTCGATTCTTTTTGTTGGTTTTCAAGTAATTACCTAATGTTATTTTATTTTGCTACCTTGCGCGGGTTTCAGGAACCAGCTAGAAACTAAAATATTTTTTTTTGGCGTTTATTTTACCTGGTAATTTAGAAGTTTCAGTTGTAACGCAAGTAGATGGCGCTGCTAATTTTGACCGATTTCTAGATCGCGCTATCGTTGCGTTTTTGCAAAGTTTACCTTAGCTCAAAATTTCTTAGCTCATTTCGTTTGAATAATTATTTCAAAGTTCGCTTTTTCTTTTGGTTGGTGTTTGGATTTTTGGATATTATTTACGTTGATTGAAGTCTGTCTGTCTGTTGAACATTATAAAAGATACTAGCTGACCCGCGCAACTTCGTCTGCGCAATATTAGGAACAAAGTACAGGAGTTTTGAGTGAATCGAGAGTATAATCATATTTTTTTTATATTTATGTTTCTCTCAAAAATCCAATAATAGATACAGGTAGGTAGGGAAAATCTTATTAAGATTTTAAGATAAGATTTTCCCTACCTCTATCTATTATGGGATTCTTGAGAGAAACATAAATATAAAAAAAATATTATTATCATAACAAGCGACGGAGTTTTATATTTTGTATATACCTACTCTCGATTCACTCAAAACTCCTCTACTTTGTTCCTAATAATGCGCAGACGAAGTTGCGCGGGTCAGCTAGTCGTAATATAAAATTCTAGAGCTGTAATAAAAGTATAGAATGTTGTCCATTAAATTGGATTAATATAAAATCAGACACAACTGGCCCCCAATGGAACTATATTACGTTATTACCGGACCAGATCACGCAAATGAAATCGTAAAATTGAAGGAAATCAATCCAACCAAATTGAATTCAATTCCCTTAACATGGCAGTTGGGGAATTTATATAATCAATATTACTTAGACTTATTTAATGCATCACTAAATGTTGCCAGTATTTTTACTTTGCACACCACCCTGAATACAGTTGCGGGAATTGGTGATGTCTTAGAAAAAAACAATGGCATTCCAGGAGTGCCGAAAGAAGTGAAAACTTGAACGAGGTTTTGGTAACGGTTCTACGAGTATACTAAAAAAAAAAGCGCAAAAAGTCACTGTCCCCTGGGATTCGAACTCGGGGTTGTCAAACCAGAGGCAGAGACAATGTGTGACGAAATTAAGGTAGGTATAGTACGAGGATGGTGTCGTAACAGTCACGTGACTGAGTTTGATATTTTTCTCCCATCTCAAAAATGCCCAACATGCCTTAAAAAGTTTTCACTTTAAAAACTCTGCTTTTTGTACCTGAAACCCCTGATTGGAAGAAATCAAATAATTCATCTCGTAGAGTTAACCACATATTTTATAATTTAACATACACCAGAATCAATTCATTTATCTAAGGTTAGATCAAACGATCTATAGATCGCTAGACTTATCCAGGTCGTGGTTTAATTTTTATGTTTGTTCATTGGCAAGAATAGTATGAATACACTCATTGTAATTGACGGCTGCAAAACCTCTTGAAAAAACCAATCTATCAATATTAGAACACAAAAAAACATGCAAGTCAGTTAATAATCCCGAATCGGCAATCGACAATAGAAATAAAGTCACAGTCACTTTTTTAATAATAGCACTTTTTATTGCACCCTAGCTACGTTTGACATTTGAACCATTTGATGACTTTTGGATGATGGATGGATTGTAATGAGTGCAATTTAGCACTTCCCTCTATTTTGTTTGCTATAGGTGAAATGTCCTTTTAAAAGGACCTACTATGTAGTGTATTTCCCTACACACTAAGATATACCTACTAAGATTCGATGGCTGGAACTAAATAGATAGCTTGGTAGAGCAATTACGGAAATATTGATATGACGACCTCTGTGGTGCAGTGAGTGAAATCCCGCTTGAGACGCAGAAGGTTGCGGGTTCGATCCCTGCCGCGGGATAAATGTTTGTATGATCTGCAAATATTTATCTTGGGTCTGGGTGTGTGTAGTATGTCAGTTATCTGGTTCCCATACATACAAGCTATGCTTAGTTTGGGGCTAGATGATGCTGTGTGAAATTGTCCAGCATTATTTATTTATTATTATTATTATTAAACTCCCTCTTAGACATCTTCAAAGGATCTGGAATATTAATATCTGGGAGAATGTCTACCGCGCCTTGGGGATACAGTCGTGACCCTGTTTACGTTTTTTTTGTTATTATTAACCCTACACATAATCAATCACTTCATATTTCAAAATTGATGTTCTTGACTTAGTGACGTCATAAAATTGTGTATTTTTTCTGAGAATCGCATAGGTAAGTATAGTTTAAAGAAAGTACTAGTTAATTGAGGTAGCAGGAATGTAACTAATACAAATAAAACTAAGTCCCAGGACCGTCAAAAGAAATCCGAAATGTTTGTGGTCAATTTATTTACCAGCGATTCGTTACGACCGGGGCGGATACTTGCTCCATGATAAATTGAGCGCAGTCGCTCATCTTCGTCTGTCTCAATTACGTATGAATGATTTTTAACCTTATATCAATAGCATAACCACTATTTTACAACAAAACCGAGCAAAAAGCTCTCAGTTTCTTAGCCAAATCAATTTGAACTTTGAGATGAAGATGCTTAGATACATTTTGCGGTAATAGACAAAAGTATCAAACGAACCATTCCCAATGACACAACAGACTGACAAATGATTACCAGTCACAGTTCAACAGTTAATTTGTATGTAAATACAATGTATTTTGTTTTCATTTCAAAATTCATTTATTATTTGTCCACTTTCCTTTTTTGCCTCTAAATTGTTCTTCTTCTAGTCTTCATCTATTGAATTGAAACTTGATAAAATTCTTGAAAAAATGTAATTATATAATCTAATAAAACATAATATTAAAGATATGTGAACACAAGAAAACGGGGAAAAATATTGCAACACCAATTAACCTGTTCTATTTCTATATATTCTTTTCCATGCTTAATCTATTCCTATATTTTTTAACAATAAGACCGCCCAGATTCCTGTACCCAGATCTGGGTACAGGAATGTGGGACGTCCGGCGGCCAGATGGGCGGACGATATTGTTCACGTCGCGGGCCGTCACTGGGTCCGATTAGCGCAGGATCGTGGTGGATGGCACAAACTTAGGGAGGCCTATACCCAGCAGTGGGTGAAGTCAGGCTGCGGATGATGATGATGATGATGAAGACCGCCCATTGTGCTTTCACCCTCTTACGTTTATATTTCCTTCCTCTGTGTTTGTTATGGTGTATTAATGGTGTATGTGCATTAAAGTTTTCTATCTATCTATCTGATCTTCTTGTTGAAAAACATCTTTAAGAAAGTAATGTTGCAACACCAGAATGTGTCAAGCCAACAAACATAAAACTAAGCAAATTATTGGAGGTTATTTTTCGCCATTTTAGGAAGAAGCACTGCTAGCTATTTAATTTTCTTTTTCTTGTGTTTTACTAGGTTTTATTATGTAGTTTCGGTGGCATTTTACTAATGAAGCCTTGGATTTGTAACAGGAGATCTGGCAAATGGAATGGTGTATTGAAGAATATTTCTCATTTAACGAAAAATTTCCGTTGGAGTTTATAAGAAAACAAGCCGCCGTGTTTTGTTCAAACCAGTGACAGGACTGACTGACTGACATGATATAAATCTATATTTAAAACTTGACATTGGAAGAATTATACCTAGTTGTGTAGTTGCCATTAAAAGAAGTGGAAGCAAAATAATTTTGCTTATTTAAAACGAATGTCATTAAATTCTGGCAAGGATACTTAAGAGGGCTAACCACTCGTATTTACATTAATAATTTGATTCGGAGAGGGTGGATGCTTAATTATATCTCGGTTTTAATTGAGTGCTATGAAATTTCCAGTCTCTTCAGCGAGATCATTGTAAAGTGGGAGATGTTTATTGAAATATTCATATTGTAATACTCTGAGTGGCTAGGCGAACCTTCTTGGATCAAATTGGCGACATTTTGGAGAAGGGCCAGGTCAAAAGTTCACTAAACCGACGACCATGTATTAAGAATGTAATAAGAGTGAATGAGGCGAAAGTTGTGTGTCAGGATCATAGCGACTGGAGATCCGTGGTCTCTGCCTACCCCTTTGGGAAAGAGGCGTGACTTTATGTATATATGTATGTAATACTCTGAAGCACTGTCTATAAGGTGATGACCTCATTTTCAGTGAAAAATTTGCTTAATATAAAAAATACTTTTATTTGCAAAAAAAATACTACAGAAATAGTTGATACATCTGAGAATCGTTCAGAATGATCTATAGATAGCTCATTTGATCACTGCCAGCTAAAAATATGCTCCACTTAATATACTTGACTCAGTTTATCAATCGAAAGATCGTTATCAACGATCTATAGATGGCCCAAGTGATCTAGATCACTTGAACATTTGCAGCTTGCAGAACTACAATTTTGAATATCCTATTTGTTTTTACTAAAAATATGTCGAATAGTTTGGTAAAGTACTTTAGTTACAAGCTTAAATAATCTCGTAGACCCCCACATCCCGTCAAATCAGAACCAATTGATTGTAACCTAGACATATCAATCATATTCTAGGACTGGGTTGTCAATCATGTTAAAAGCAATCACTGTTTAGCTAGCGATTCACCCGACTTTGGTTTGAAAATACATACATAAAGTCACGCCTCTTTCCCAAAGGGGTAGGCAGAGAACACGGATCTCCAGTCGCTACGATACTGACACACACCTTTCGCCTCATTCACGAAAATAGCTTAGAATAATGTACTTTTCAAATGAAGACTACAGGAAGAAAAAAAAGAATTGTGTAAATCGGATGACTTTGAAATAGTCTAAGAAAATGATAACGGACACGCGATTAACAATCATCATAATGACCCCTTTGACGCAAGTTCAATTCTCGCGACAAATGTTTGCAAATCTGCAAATATTTTGTTCTAGTCTGGGTACTGCAATACTTGTAGTTACCAATGGAATCCTAATGTGAGGAAATATGTATGTTTCGCTATTTATTTATATCATGTTTTCATGGAAAAGATTAGAGGAGGCCTTTGTCGCAAGACGAACGGAGACATGGGCGGATCCAGGATTTTTTTCTGGGGGGGGCACAAGAAACAAAAACTGACAAAAATTTCATGATTTATTAATTTTTCGTAGTTAGTAGGTACACAAAAATATCGTCTGGGGGGGGGCACGTGCCCCCGTGCCCCCCCCCCCCCTGGATCCGCCTATGAACGGAGAGAACAACTGAATAAATTAGAAGTGTTTTAGATTTAAGTAACAATGTAATTTTTTTCCAAAATAAAGGCTATTATTATATCATGTTTTCATAAAGGCAAATCATTTGATCTTAACCAAAAAGATACCTATTCCCTTGATAAAATACTTACTTATGTTTCACTTGCGCTTACTGGGTTTACCCACAAAGTAAACAAAACAAAAGCTAGCAACTCTTTCCCGACACCTGCCCACCTGCTTACAAAGTTTTGACACAACCGTTAAGAACATTTTTTGGAAAAATAATTGCCCTTTATCCTCCTGAGGGCATTAATTTCCCTCCCTCATTCGGAACAGGGCAATTAGTGCATTACTTCTTACTTAGAAGTATCTGATTTCCGTTTGAGTTCGAGTTACACCTAGAGCAACTTGAGTTGTTTGAGTATTTTATATTACACCACGCGTATGGTAAACAAAATAATATAATGTAAAAAAGTTCATAATTATAGATTATGCGTCTCACCATAGAACGTGACATAAAGTTATTCCACCGAATAAATCAAGAATAACCATACATTTTGACAGTTTACACTCCGGAATAACTTTATGTCACGTTCTATGGTAAGACGCTTAGTAGAGAGTTGTAAAAACACTTTCAAAACAATGAAACAATCAATTAGCTCGAAGATGCAGCGGGCTAGTGGCCGTCATAAAAACAAAATACGTGTGATGCTAATGTCCCACATTCTAGGAAGGGTAGCCAAAGACTTCAGAAAAAGAAAACGATAAAACAAAATAAAATTCAATCGAACAAACAAGAAGATAAAAACGCACGCACTATTAAGTTTCTTCGTAATTATAAATAAATAAATAAATAAATAAATAATAAATAAATAATGCTGGACATTTCACACAGCATCATCTAGCCCCAAACTAAGCATAGCTTGTATTATGGGAACCAGACAACTGATAAACTACTTATATACTTTTTGTTTGTAAATACATACATATTATACATAGAATTGAATAGCAATCGCACATAAGCAATTATCGACAATGCTCCATATTTTTTCAATCTTACAAGAAAGTTGCGATATGAGTTCTGCTTACGAATTTTTACTAATTCCAGTGCAAATGATGGGCAGTCGTAAACGCCAGTTAAGTGGAAGCTAGACAATAAAATATCATTAGCCGTGACCGCGATGTACGTAATTATGCTGTTTATGAGAATACACCGAGCGGGCCTTCAGATGTGTGCGCCTGCGCAGTAGGCAAGTCGTTCAATAATTATGCTGACCACAGGAAATAATGATGAGCTTTTTGTAATAATATGTCACAAATTAAAAAACTGCTTGCATGAAAACCATTGAAGCACAAAAAAGGAAAGTCTAGATTTTAAATGGCCTCACAGCACAGCGCAGTAGGTCGTCGGTTTGATTCCCATCCGACGACAAATAATTATGATTAACATTCAAAATGAAATATATTTTGCATGCATTTATCTTAGCTAAGATGTAAGCTTAGATGCACAAACATTATTTTATGCAATGACATTTTTAAATTATGTAAACAGCAATTAATACCAAAGTTTTGCGCTCGGTGTGCCCGCAACTTCGCTTCGACCCCTTTCCTTGTAACAACATCCTTTATTTTTCATATTTATAACACTCAGAAGAATTATTAGTTCTGTATCGTTTAAGTCCTTTTTCAGGACTTTAATCCCGGGACTCAGATTAAACTCCCCGCTAATTAAAAAGGGAAATTGTTTACCAAATGATTAATTGGAATTTTGTAAACTAATGCAGTTAATTATATTTTAAGAAACTGTTTACCATATTTATCTTAGGTTTACGTTTTGAATGTGTGCAAACTAAAACTAAACTCTATTCTAAATTATGTATGTGATGCTTCTATTCCATGGCCCTTACTTATAAACTTGACTTACCCCAGGTTTCTATAATCAACGGACAGTCGGTAGGTCAGAGCTACGACTCGTTTCCACATACAAAAGTTTGACAGTTAAAAACCGGGCGTAAGTTAGCTGTCAAACTTTGTATGTGGAAACGAGTCGTAGCTCTTACCTACGAATGTCCGTTGATTATAAGAAACCGGGCATTAAAGTTATGTCATGCATAAACTATAGGTAACATTTTTATGGTTATTCATAGGTTATGCATGACATTACTTTATGTCGCATGCTCGAAGCGCTAGTGGTCGTGCTTGCTTAGTCGTTCTTGATAGATCGTCGAAGTTAAGCAACGTTCGAAACGGTCTGTAAGTGGATGGGTGACCGCCAGTGGCATTTTCATCTGAGCGCTTCCGTGCTTCGGAGGGCACATTCAATTGTCGGTCCCGGCTATTTAAGTCGTTAAGCCATGACGGAGGCCTTTAGGCGGCCTTAAAACTACGTCACCAGAGTTGGCCACTGACATATACGAACTTACTTACTTTATGTCAAGTTTATTACTAAGAGCCTGTGTGTCATTTTACAGTTGAAAAGTTTAAAGTAAGTTCGCATGATCTACTGACTAACGCTGGAATCTAGATTTTTAATTTTATTTTTCTTTATACTTTGTTCTTTAGCTGATTGTAATCTGTTTTGTGAATTTAAATAAATAAATAAAATAGATTGTTATGTCCACATAATGGTTTCCATCACGGCCTATCGACTTATACTCGGATATGAGTTAAGTCGCGGACAGACATAATGCTCATTTTTTCCATTACGTAATTATAACTATAGTGAATAGCGCCTATAAAACCAACTGAAGCGTCAACTACTAAGGCTGACTGGCGCTTAGGCGAGTTAGCATAATGAAACAACGCCTAGGTTATGGTAGAGTCGGTATATGTCACCACGTGGCAGGTGGATTGTAATTTACTCTATTCTACTGGAGATATAGGGTGGTCAATGTGCTCATAGTATCTACATAAACCTTAGATCATTTAGACGGGATGCGCCTTACTTTGTAATTTCCCCTCTGCTAAAATGTACATGATTTTTTTTTTACCTATTCCATTGTTGAAGGTAAATAATAAAGTTTATTTGCACCCTTTGTAGCATACAAGGTTTTTAAATTCTAATAAGTAGGTTCTAATGTAACAGTACAGGCTTAAGGAAGGTATAGGAACAATTTCAGTGAACTTACTAATACCTAAACTAAGATAACTTAATATCTTGTATTATGATTCGGAATCATGTAGGTACGTCCTAAACGAAATTTGCAAGAGTGTGCGTCAAAATGAGGGTGTATTGTCCGTTTTTATGCATAAGTGTGTGTCAAATGCGTTTGTGTGCTACCCCGTCGCCCGCAAAAATCAGCAAAAAAAATTGTAAGAGTTCCGTCAATAGCGGGTCCCTACTTTTTTGTCTGAGACTTAAACAGACTGGCGTGTGAGGGCCATAATAACATTGCTTGTCGTCGAAAGTAGAGTCGAGAATATGCATCTAAAGAAAAAATTCAGTTTTGTGTGCTCTATTATTTTACAAATAATAATATTTTATTAATAAATGTAATTTATAGGCAAGAGAAATTTATGTTCAACATTATTTAAAAAATGTTTATGTTAGAATATAACGCATCAAATATTACTCGTATATTGCTACCACTAAATTAATAAGTTTATTTATGTAGAGCGTGTTAGCCAGGTGAAGTGGTGCCTACTTTCAATCCGAATGTCGTAAGAACGAAACCCGTACATCATTGGATATTTTGTATCGGAAAAGGATGGTTTAAGTGCTGAGGAAGCCAATCCCATCTCAACAATGTTCCAGGTAACCAACGTCTCGTTAGGCGTACTATGCTATGACGTAGATATAAAGGCCTAAGATAAAATAAGGGTTCTTAGTACTTAAAATATGGGGGAAACCTGTGCCCAGCATTGGGACAGTGTAGATTAAATAAAAAAGTACATAATGTACTTTTTAATACTATATTTAGGTACTGAAAGTCACGAGAGTTGATGACTATCCCACTCATATAATAAAGCTGAAAGTCTGTGAGTTTGTTTAGATGTTTGGATATTTGGATGTTTGTATGTTTGTGTATCAATCACGCCTAAACCAGTGAACCGATTTGAATGAAACTTGGAATTGGTGTAGATAGTGACCTGTAATAGCATATAGGCTATTTAAAATGTTCGTACCACGCGGGCGAAGCCGCGCGCAGAAGCTAGGTTCAATAATTCAAATTTTCATTGAAACGAAATTTTTTTTTCGAAAACAACAGCTATATTGAAGATCAACCCGTGAGAAAAATGTAATTAAATAGTGATAAATTATATCTATAGTCTAATATATAACGTGGATGTGAAACTCACAGCATCAGCTAAGGTAGAATGAAAGGGAACGGGAGCGGTTTGCCCGCGGCGCCTGACGTGGTCACGATTTTTAGTAACTGCAATACAATTCCACCACTATTTACATACTCACAAAGCTCAAGTTACTCAGACAGTTCTGCATAAACATTATAAACTTTGCACAGCATTTTATTGCAATTTCAACCGATTAGAAAACTAACACCTTTATTGTTGAGAAGGTAAAGTTCAAGTTAGTCTGCTCTGGCATGTTCTTCGTCTGAAGAAAGATGCTTGTCAAAAACTTGGGAGGGAATCTTAGTAAATATTTTGCTTGTAAACTGAGGAACTTTTAAATTATAATGTTATACTTATCTCCCTACGATTTTTTTCACTTAAAATCTAACCTCTTTGACCGATTTATTGAGCCCAAAAACAACATCAATTGTAAACTCTAGAAAAAAAAGTTTTATACATATTTTTTTATAATTTATGATCGAATAGTTTTTAAGCCAATAAGAATTAAATTACATTGCATTATTAATATTGAAAAATACTACTTTAATTGCAGTAAGTTGTCGCATTAAGAATATGATGTATATTAAAATGGTAACCATACACCTGTTTCTATTAAGCCTTATTAAGCGAGTCATCCACCAAAGCATAAACAAACCATTGACATGACATTTAACGCTTGCTAAATAAAATGCTGGTACACTTCAGTGCAAGACATTTGACGCAAATAAAAATGTTTAACTTATTTTAAATATTTTCAAATTGAGTGTTTATAAAAGTATAAGTATTTATCTATAAATTATTGTTATAACTTATAATAAAATATGATTTGCTATCTTCAATTACAATGAATCAAAACAATGCAGATAGAGCAACCGTCACACTTGATACACAACCAACATGCAGGAGAATTATGTTGTTAGAACTGCCAACTTCATGCAAGATTAGGAACACGCGAACCGCATTTAGGAAACATATCTGGTATAATCTGCTTTGCTTTATCTACATTGTCTTCACCTCACTTGAACTCGATAAAATAAGTTATCGATAAATGCTTTTGGCTAAAGTAAAGTTAAGAATAATGCTGGACATTCCACACAACATCATCTAGCCCCAGACTAAGCAAAGCTTGTACTATGGGAACCAGGTAAACTACATACACGTTTTGTTTGTAAATACATATTTATTATACATAGAAACACCCAGACCCGAGATAAATATCTGCAGATGATACAAACATTCATCCCGCGGCAGGGATCGAACCCGCAATCTTCTGCGTCACAAGCTGGCATTCACCCACTGCGCCACAGAGGTCGTCAAGTATTCTAAGTGTACGATAGTTCTACAAACATTCAAAATATTGCTTATAAACCTACATTTAAAATTGGCCATTAAGATCTCAAGATGGATTTTAGAGGTCTTTTTCAACCCACAGGTTCAACCCGAAGATTTCATTTCTGTTTCACACCAAAATATGTCGTCGTTTCAACAAATAAAACAGTTGAAATAAAATTGTAAAACTCACTATTTTATCAAATAATTTGTTATACTCCTTAAATAAAACTTAGTAAAGAATCAAATAACTCAGAATATTTTTCATATCGTGGCAAGAAAAGGTAAAACAATAGAAATTGGTATTTGCTGAGTTCCAGCAAACGTTGCCGCTTGCTTCCGGACTGCATACACTCCGACGATAATCATTAAGACATCAAAACGTTTAGGGGAAGGAAACACGCCTTATTTTGTATAATTTTGTAACCCGCACTATGTGGTTTCGGTAAAAGCTTTTTTGGCAGTGACAGTTGTGTAATTATAGGCTCAATCCATTTCGAATTAACATTTCTATTTTTATTATCTATCAGAAGAATAATTTATAGTTTACACGAGTTGGTGTGACTTGCACGAATGGTAACGTTGGATTGAGACATCATGCATAACGAAGGAAAACTCATAATGAAATGTATCTTATTTTTCTGCACTTGTTTGAATTTTCACTAATTAGACTAATCAAAGTAACTCGTGCGAATGGGACTGGGTAAAAAGTTCGTTCTAAATGGCTGGTTCTGCAATGAACTAAAGCACTTGGATAGTTAACGATGCAAATAAATCATCTTTATTAAAATATTATCGGTTGTTTTAAGGAATAAGCAAAAATAGCTAATTAGAAAGCACGTGAACATTCGAACGATTCCGATCCGATCGGAGCGATACTAACTGGCAAAAACTAAGCCAACGTAATAATACACACACGGACACTAAAATTGGCTTTATTGTAAATTCTGAAATGGCAAGAATGCGTGGCCAAATGGCAGCAATTTTGGCATTTATTTGCTCGTTTGATGACTTTATTACGTGCATAGGATATTGGTTATTTGATTGTTTGAAATTAGAATTGACTACTAAGGTAGGTTGTTGCAGCAAAAACAGTAATAAACGAGCAAAATGATTAGCTCTACTTTACCAATTGGCAATAAAATATTGGTGCTTACTTTATTTTGCTTTTATTTGTAGTTGTTAATGAAACAGCAAAGAAAGTTTAATTTGAGTAATTTATTTTAATTTTTGCACTCCACAATGTGACCGCCATTGCACGGTAGAACAGAGAGAGAGAATATAGCCACCGGAAGTGGTTACATTCTTTTTAAATTTATAAAATGTTGCCATACATAAGCAATCAATATTTCCTATTTCTAATAAACTAAATAATCTTTATGTTCTGTATTGAACAGTAGTGATAAAAGCTGCTGGGAATAGGCCTCCCCAAGTTTGTGCCATCCACTATATCCAGCCTATATCCAGCAGTGGGTGAAGTCGGGCTCTGGATGATGATGATGAGGATGATAAAAGCTGGTAGTACAAGCACTACGTTTACACTGTTATCCAGCAATTCTAAGATTATAAGCGTAAAATATAACTTTACTTGGTTCATCACTAAACAGTGTGTCTCAGCACAATTGACACGAACCATCCACCGGCTAGTTACGAAACCGCAATAATTAGAACCCGCGAATGAAAAAATACCTGAGAATTCTGATTGCCAGATAAAAGTGCACGATTGTCTGGGATTGCATATTGAAAAAACATGCAACAGAGATAAGGAGTTACATGCTTGAGTGACTTAAAGGCATCGGGCGAGCACAGGCTAATTGCATTTCCTACCGAGTTACTACACTGCATAACTGCACTACTTTTTAAATTGTTACTTTGTTTTGATGTGATATTTGCTTAGCTTTACGTGAATTTGATTTATATTTTTATTAAAATTAATTTGATATTTAGTTTCAGTCTTGTTATTGGCATGCAGAATACATTTAATTTGTTTAAAAAACAATTTTTTATTTTTACTGCCTTTTTTTGTCCTGAAGAACATTGAACTACTACACCCACTTTTTAGCTTGATAAGAATTAAAAAAGGGCTTTACATCTATATTAGATGATTTATACAGCGTCAGAGAGCAACCAATGCCTACACTTAACGGGACGCTGTAGTGCCTGGGACATTGTTTGAGATGGAATAGGCCCAGCACCTAAACCATCCTCTCAGCATAATCAGCCTGGCCCACAGGAAAGACAACGTCAATGCGTGTAGAACTGACTAAGCTGCGGGTTTCCTCACGATGTTTTCCTTCACCGTTAAGAGCATATACATTTTTACGAAACGTAAAGCCATTGATGCACGGCCGGGATTCAAACCCACGACCATCAGATTTAAAGTCGAGGCACAACCCCATTCGGCCAACACGGCTCACGGATAACATAACTAGCATTCTTTGTCTAAAGACTTTCATAAACACATTGTAAAATGAATAAAACCTACATTTTACAACCAAGTAGATAATCTCCTCTGTGCACTAAACTATCAGTAATGAGGTAAACAGTACTCTTCAAACAAGATTAGTGTACCTACTCCACATCCTGCTCTCCTGGTGGTCTGATTTAGTTTTATCTATATAGGGGCAAATTTATGAATAGCCTACTGTTACTGTAAAGTGCCGCCTGCAAGTTCAATGACCTTAAGTTTCGACATATGGTGATGATGATAATAATTACAGGCTCATAAATCTGTCCACAAAGATCCTAGGCAGAGGAACGCATGTATTGCATACATCCAAATTCAATTTACTTAAGATTTTTTTTTTAAGATTTAAATGAAGGTCAATAGCATTTACCTAATAGGTAGGTACTAATTTTTTTTACTGCAAAACACGATATTAATTTTATTTAAGTATATTTTAATTACTAGCTGTCCGTCGCGGTCGCTGTCACCCGCGGTCCCTCGGGAAAACTTCACTTCCCCGGGATAAAATATAGCCTATGTTCATCAGGGATAATGTAGGATTCTAATGATGAAAGAGTTTTTTAAATCGGCCCAGTAGTTTCGGAGCCTATTCAATTCAAACAAACAAATAAAATCATCTTTCCTCTTTAAATATTATTACTGTAGATAGTAGTATTAATTTAAGTAATTATTTCCAAATTTTTAATAAGTAATTTATCCTACGGACAATAAGTAATCTCCATCAAAAATTCTTGTTTTAGGTAGGTCAAGTTAAACCCACTTCATTCAGGAACGCAGAAAAGGAAGCTCTGCTTTTTCATTCATAAGATAACGCGTTACATTACAAACAGTTGGAACCTTTTCAAATTAACTGAATATACGGAGGCCTACGGTACAGCTGCATGTTATATCAGAGTTAATGTGACAAAGGTGTACGGATGCGTATGTTTGTTCAAGGAATATGTCGTGATATGGTAATGCAACTTCCGTCAAGATAACATGGAGACTTGGTGTCTGCCAGAAGAACATCTGATTCAACTTTTGTACAAAGTTTTTGCCTGAGATTAATTACATACATGAGTTTAAAATTAATTTACCGTATTCTGCTATGGTAAATTGGTATGAGGAGGAAAGAGAGTCATGTAACGAGAAGATTGTTAAGTTTGAATGTGGAGGGATGTAGCAGAAGAGGCCAAAGTAAAGATGGATGGAATGTGTGAAGGATGATAAGGTAAGAGAGTGAGTGTTGAGATGACGGCTGATAGAAGAGGAAAACCTGTTGTGCCGACCGACCTCACATAAAAGTGGAATAAAGACAGGGAAATGAATTATGAATTAATGAATTCTATATATATTAACTATTAATGTAGAACTACTTTCAGTTTGTTTGGTACCTATTATAAAAGGCTCGAACAAATTGTCTCTTCAATTTATAATTAGGAACCTAAATTATAAGTTTTAATTATACTTATAGTAAATATAGCGCTAGTCAGTTAATGATTAATGTATTAAATTATGATCATAAAATAATACATAGTAAAAGTTCTTATGTAAACTATAATTAAACACAGGCATCCAATCCCATATATCATGCTAGTCGAACGCACACAAATACGTATAAAAGAACACACTGCGTAGACAGTCTAATGGACATATTGACGTGCAACCATCACTAGCTAGAAATGCAGACGAATACACAATACTTAGCCAACCTGTCCACTGAAGCGTTCGTAACAAGTTGTTACAATGGTCTTGTTACACATTCATAGAGACACGATGCCACCCTTCTCAGTAATGACTGATATCGATTCCAATTCTGCAATAGTTACTTAAAAACGAAGTGAACTAGTTCGAAAGAGTTAACACGTTCGTTGCATTACGAGATCTATCAGATCTCTTGCAGGACTTTTGTATTGTGCGTTTACTATAATCGTGTTGTTTCACTCCTTGCGGGAGGCTCTAACGTGTAAAGTTCTTTAAGTATGAGTAAGACAAATATACATATTTGCTTCCTATTTAAAGGTGAATTCAAGGACATAAAAAAAATTATAGAGATGGATTACGCACAGTAGTATAATTATTTCAATTCCTTGCGTCAGGAGACCTGTCGGTACTCGTGAAATCGTACGCCTCGTAGACGCAAGAGAGGGAGGGTGGGCGGCGCGGGCGCCGCGTGACTCGATTTAGTGTTGTCCTAGCATCGACGTGCGCACGTTCGAAAATATCACTACGTAATTGTATTTTAAAGTGTGTTGATTATTGTTAATAAACAATGAGTAATTCTAAAGGAAAAAAGTGTAAAAAGTCTATTTCGTTTGGTGAGATTTCTACAAACGAAAACTCAACGCCGGATTATACTGCTGCATCGTCCAGTTACGAAAAATTACGACGTACATTCAACAGCACTGATGCTTCTAAAAAAGCCAAAAGAATTATTACCATTAGCGCGCAATGCAAACTATCAATGTGCTTACCATGTTTTAATGAAAAACACTTTTAATAAAACTTTTTCAATCGACGAGATATTATTTTATTTCCATCACTACTTTACTACACATATTGAACTATCTTCGGTTGCGGTAAGAGATACAATCGATACCTAATTTTTTTTTGGTATTTGTAGTTTATTCTAATGTCATAACTGCGTGCGAACCTAGCAAAATGTAGAGCAATAGCCTCTCTTGACCCACAAAAACTTCAAAATATTATGTCATTGGTTTTTTGGAAGATATAAATTATTTTCAAAACTGTATATTTAGGAGACTGATTAGGTCTCAAACGCACCAAAGGGTAGGTTAGTTTAGAGATCTTTTAGGTCTCCAAAGCACCAGCTGAAAGTTTTTTGAAAATGATGGCGCAGTGAACGTGTTAAGCTACAAACATACTATCGGACGCGGCTGACAGCCACGTTCTGGATAATGATTGTACACGCTCGCTGTGTAAACTATCGGACGTAAGTCGCGGACGTGTCCTTGAGCTTTCGGACGTCCGACAACGATCTGGCGCGCTGGTGTTTTTGTACTGTGCATACCTATCAGCGGCGTCCGATAGTGTATTTCTAGCTTTAGTGGCCTACTCTTGTAACAAAATAGCAGTGAACTGACTGACTGATCGAAATGTGTTGACCGAATGAGGGTAGTTTCACATCGGTCGAAGAGGCGAACGAGTACCGGCGGGCAGTCTTCTCGTGACAACGGTAGCTGTAACGCTACTGAAACGTCGAGGTAAATAAACAAATGTTATACCTACACGATTAAGTCCCGTTATAAAATTTAAAATGTCTTCAAGTCGCGAAAGTTTAAAATGTGTAATGACTGATCGAATTGTTGAAACGAATTGTTTTAGAGACTTGATGTTAGCCTGCTTTGGTTGACTTACAGCCTCATAGCAACTGACTATAAATCCATTCAAAGCTAACCTATTCAGTGGACAATAGAGCTATCTGATTCGCAACTACATAGGTATTTTAATTGGAAATATGAGCAGCTAACTGACTTGTTTGTACGCTAGATCCCTAGTTAGATAGCATTTCTTTACGATCATTGATTTACATGTAACAAGTGAATGCAAAAACACAGAAAATCATACTGTTTCTAACTGCACTCGCAATTGAATAACACATATGAGTAATTGAGTAGCTTCTAGAAAACAGTCGCTGAAAGAGACAGTAGATTGAAACCGAACACAAGTTTTTGTAAAAATAAATAAATAGAGAACTCACATACTCTCTCGCTCTAAATGGTACGGTGATCCTATATTATTGATGTTTTGAGTTCTTACTCAAAACCCGTAGAATTAATCAAAATTATGTATGTTACAATTATCAACGCATGATGAAAAATAAACTTTTGACTCTCAAATTGTTTAGAAAATTTAAGAGTATATTCTATTTTATGCGGAACAACTTCAACTGGGTACAATATCGTTTCGCAGAACTACAAATTCTTAATTTACCTAATTATTACATGATATTAAAAATAAGGTTTCTTTACACTTTCAGAAGAATTGAATGTGAGTATTGCATAAACAATGCAATAAAGAATTTAGGCCCGATTTAGATTTAAAGCGAAATTCTTCAAAGCAGAATATTAAAATAAAATTAACAACGAGTCAATTACGCCCCTAAAACGAAATGAGGTATGTCCGTTGCAAAAAACAGACAAGGGTTGCTGAATTTCTTTCCGGTATTGCTCATTTATTTAATTAATCGAATTCTTACGAATGGGGGTTCCGTCCATCTGTGTCCGAGTATTCAAAGTATTTTCCGGATTCACCATTATGTTTTAAATCTTTGATTTATTTTTAAATTCTATTCTCGTGTTATTCTGTAGGTCTTGGTGTTTCTATGTATAATGTATGTATTTACTAACAAAAAGCATATAAGTAGTATAACAGTTATCTGGTTCCCTTAGTACAAGCTATGCTTAGTTTGGGGCTAGACGATGCTATGTGAAATGTCCAGTATTATTTAATTAATTTTAATAGCTTTTGAAGAACTAAAATAACCCCGAGTTCAATGATGTATTTAAGGTTTACGGAAAAAGTGTCGAGTAATTCCCAACTCGTACCACAAAATCTTGTACCAGATGGTACGGAGATGGTAGGACACAAAATCTTGTACAGTTGGGAAATTTAAAAATATGATTATTTTCGTTCCCAACTTATCACCATAGAATTTCCTAAATCCACAATAACGGAAATATCTGTGAACATACAAAACATACTACTAGGAATATCGAACAAAAAAGTCATATAACAGCTGTCGCAAAATAAAATACTTAAATGATGAAACTCTTTGATTGTATTCATAAAGAGTCTAAAAATATGTACCCGCCAGAAACCATTAATGAATAAAATTGGTAAAATTATAAACAGCATTTTGAAGGGGTCAAATTACAAGTCACTTCGTAGCAATCTTCCTTGTAATTATGTTAGCCAACCGAAAATAGGGGAGCGGTTGTTGGTTGGTAAAAAAGTCATTGAATAGTTTTCTTTTAGCGGCGCAAACATTATAAATGTATCTATGAATAAAGTCTTACAATTTGGCTGTTGTCATTGTTGCTTACAAGCAAAGAAAATGGTTTAAAAATGTAAAAAATTATCACTCTATGAAGTCCATTTGTGTGTCTTGGACCGAAACGATGAAAGCTAAAAGCAAAAAATCATAATTGTTACTTTAAGCTTAGAATGAATAGTAAAAAAACTTTGTAGTGTTTTGCATTTGCCATTCAATTTTTTCCACAACAATATTTGATCAGTAATTTCATGATTCCGTTATAGACTTAGATCATTTAGACGGGATGAGCCTTACCTTGTAATTTCCCCTGTGCCAAAATGTACATGATTCCGAATCATGTGCGTCTTATACTATTACGTACGTCTTACACGAAATTTGCAAGAGTGTGCGTGAATATGAGGGTGTATTGTCAATTTTTATGCATAAGTGTGTGTAAAATGCGTTTGTATGCTACCCCCGCATAAATCGGCAGAAAATGTTAAAAGAGGAATTCCGGCAATAGCGGGTCCTTATGTTTTTTGTCTGAGGTTATTGCTAATCGATTTGGCACCCTACAGAAGTGTTCAAAACACGTATCAAAATATAAAAAAGTGCAAAATCATATCGCTGTTACATCTCGAACACTTTTTATTTCAATTCCCGAGGGTTCGCTAAACGTTCCAACGAACTCTATTATTTCGCTTGTGACGTAGCATATTCGGCACTCAACAATCGTTTGTTATTAAAAATAATGTGTATCATAATAAATTCATATCTATGATCTGAATAGATACGGCAATTTTGTAATCCGTGTGATTGTGCAATATGCTTTGCGCGCTATTTGCCATCTGCTAGTGTTTTTAAAATTGAAGCGTCGTTTAACTAAATGAAACAACACAGGAACACGATCTTCTGCTTCTCTCGTGTCAATGGCTTGACCTTAAATTTGTTTAGCCCAATATTTAGCGACTCTTACGCTCCTATCCGTGGCCTTGTATTCCTCTCTGGTGCAGGTGGTTGGACAAAGTGGGCATGAAAGTAGGTGTGCCATACTTTGGGAGAACGCTCTACAGTTACATGCCCGGGATGACCCAGGATGCACGATGCGCTTCCGTCAAGTACAGTAGACATTGTCTTTAATGTTTTGGTTTTCAAGGATACTTGAACATATCAGGGGAAGGGGGCATTTGGCAGAAGTTATGAAAGCTACATGACAAGTTGCAAGTTCATCACCGCCGTCATTACAGAGTCACCAAGCTACCATTGTGATCGGCTTTAGTCATGCCATGACCTTTGATTAGAAGCATAACGAGTAAAATTGCGTTTGAGCGAGAAGGCTTATGCCCAACAGTGGGTAACAACAAGCTGTGAATGATGATGATATCACTAGTACATGACTCTATAACAAGTGTCGTACTTCGTTTCAATTATTGTCATTCTTTTTTTGACCTGTTCTTGTTCGCATGTGTTTTATTAATTAAACATTTTGTTTTATAAACAACTTAATCATTTTGCGTAGGCAACCTTCCAGGTCAATTTCCTTAGCATTCATATTAACCTCTCACGCAAAAGAAATACTAATCTAATAAACTCAACAAAAAAACGATTTATTTTACCTTTCTGAACATCGTATTACGTCAGTTTCTATTTAGCTCAACTGTTTCATTTGCATAATAGCTTTTTTTACCGCCATTACTATTTACGTTAATATTCTGATTCGGGGGGTCGCACGCACAGAACATAAGACAATTTGTATGTACTGGCCATTTATGTAAATAAACCAACCGCACCGTGCCATTACAGATATCAAATAATATACTTTGACTTTGTACCATAGAGGTATCGTGGAAACAGATACTTTTAGGTATTGAGAAACGAAAAATCTTATCAAAATTTTCGATTGCGATGTTAAGGATTCCGTGGCCGAGCGGTAAGGCATTCCGGCTTTCGGAGGATCGTCTGATAGTTTCGGATTCGAATTCCGTCAGAATCGAAAATTTTGATAAGATTTTTCATTTCGTGTTATGTGGTTACACTTTAAATATTAATAAGTTATATACATTTAGTGTAGTGTTTTCTTTCCTTATTTACATTAAATCACAATTCTTGGAATAATCAGATAACAGGCTCTAGTTGAATTGGCCAGAAACGATAGAATTGCAGTTAGTACTTTAAAAAAACACGTCCATACTTTCAACATTCCCAAATTATTGTTTATTAAAAATATCATTATTATTTACTGACATCCTTTTTGATTTATTGCAGTTAGGTACAAAATAATTGCTACTTTTATTTATATTAAAATGAATGTAAAGGTCTTATGTAATACATCCTTTTTCATTTATTGCAGTTACAAAATAATTGCTACTTTTATTTATTGTAACATGAATGTAAAGGTCTTATGTATACGACGGCAGTAAAAGCATCGATTGACCTGAAGTAGGTAGGTATGTGATAACTTAGCCATATTAAATCTAAAGTCAACGCTATAAAGTCCACTTTACATTGTAAGTAGTGATACTATTACACAGATTATGAAACGGGAGTGGCGGTCATATTCATAGGAGCGGTTTTTGTCCAGGAAATCATAATTATACTTTACTAATCTATTTTATACAGCAAAGCAAATAAAACACTAGAAAATGAATAAAATTATACTTAGTTATGCGATGGGTAAGTCTAAATAAAGAAACATGAAACTAGGCACGGTGAGCATCTGAAGACAGAAAGACACATAGCTTAAGGAACTAAGTCTAAATAAATAAATAATGATTGACTTTCCACACAGCATCATCTAGCCCCAAAGTAAGCAGAGCTTGTGTTCTGGGTACTGCAATATGACTGATATTGCCCAGAACACAAAATACTTTATAAAAAAATACTTTTTGTTTGTATATTTAACACCCAGACCCAAGACAAATACTTTTAAATCATACAAACATTTGTCCCGCGGGGATCGAACCCGCAACTTTCTGCGTTGCAAGCGGACCTTCACCCACTGCGCCACAGAAGTCGTCAATAACGAGGCTAACCTCCTCTCTAGTTCTTTCTATCCAATGCCTGGAAGAGATCACTCTGAGTGATAAAGCCGCCCATTATGCAAACGCAATTAGATTTTTTTTTGTAATTTATATGGTATAACAATAAAGAAATATCTATCTATCTATATTACATATTTTTTAGCCTCTACACCGGTGCTGCTTACCGAGCGCTGATTTTAAGAAAGTACCCTAATCTGATGATGACCAGTTATGATTAAAGAGACGTGTGATGACAGAAACATACTCTGACGAGCCTTACTTTTAAACTGGGTCCTCACTGGATCTTTAGTTTTAAGATGGATCACCAAAGGAAGCTAAGAGGAGAGTCATGTAACGAGAAGAATGTTAAGTTTGAATGTGGAGGTTTGTAGCAGAAGAGGCAGACCAAAGTAACGATGGATGGACTGTGTGAAGGATGTTATGGGTAAGAAATGAGTGCGTGTTGAGATGACGGCTGATAGAGCGGAGTTGAAGAGGAACACCTGTTGTGCCAACCCCACATAAAAGTGGGATAAGGGCAGGGAAATGATGATGATTAAGGAAGCTAAGCTCCAAACCGTGTTTGTTGCCCTAGTTCTGGTATTGGTCGCGATGAAACAGGACTAGAACCACCTATAATTTTTGTAATTTTTAAAGTGTTTATCCACACTTATTTCATTGAGAAATGAAAAGTCTTATCAAAATTTTCGATTCCGACGGGATTCGAACCCGCGACGATCTGATGAGCCTCTGGCTCTTCAACCGCTCGGCAACGGAACCCACTGGCGTCAGTTCAGACTGAATTTCGATTCGGACGTCACTGGGTTCCGTGGAGGAGCGGTTGAAGGCACTGAGGCTTTAGGAGGATCGTCTGATCGTCGCGGGTTCGAATCCCGTTGGAATCTAAAATTTTGATAAGACTTTCATTTCTCAGTAGCATCACCTAGTTTTGACTATTCTAAGTGATTATAGCGGTCCCATCCCCTGATGCTTTTTGACCTTGACGAGACGAATGAGTATTGGTACTGTTAGATCGTGCGATTCCATGATTGCTTCATTTCAAAATTAATTTAAATCTGCATCAACGAAACATCAAAAATGCAATACTATTATAGAATTTCTCATTCCATAAGTCAGAAACAAAGTGGCCAGTGTTATTATCGCGTCTGGATAATTACAGGGCGCATCAATCAGGGTATGCAGATGGATTTGTGCGAGTCAGCGTGCCACAACCCTTTTACCAAATGATATTACAAATGTTACTCTAAATGATGATACAATATTTTGTAACATAGCTTATATAATAATGAACTATTGAAATGTTTTTGAATAGTTCAGTGGTTCCTGTAGGTTAATACAAATTAATCTTCAAAGTAGGCGTGTAGTCAGAGACCAAATGTTTCTTCTTAAAATTATTTCCAATGCAATAGAGTCACCTGTGTTACTGGAAAATTTATATTTTAACTGCCCCCGGATGTCATCTCGTAAGAAAAAAACATTTTGGACGCCTATTTCTAAAACTAATTACACCAAAAATATGTATATAAATAGAGCCTGTGAAACTTATAATGAATATTTTTCAGACATTGATATTTTTAATATTACTTTGCCAAAATTGCGCAAAGAACTTATTGATAGCGTTGCCAAGAAGAAATTTTAGTTATATTTGCTGCTTACATTAGATACAAATTTATAGGAAACTTTTTTCATTTTTATTATTAATTTATTTTAATTATTATTATATTTAAGATATTTAAGTACATTTATAAGATTTTTTTTTTTGTAAGTTCTTAACTTTTTGATATTTATCTCGCTCGTTTGTTACCTATTTCTGTTCGCTTGCTAAATGATGTACTTAACGGTGGAAACTTGATTGGTTTATGTGTTTTTATATGCTCTTTAACTTAATTGTCATTATGTACTGTTTGTTTCCCAAATAAAATAAAATAAAAAAATAAAAATAAAATAATCTACGCACTCTCTTCATGGTTCTGCAAAAAATTGGAATCAGCTTCCAGCGTCTGTATTTCCGCTGAGCTACGACCCTGTTGTTTTTAAGAAGAGAGTTAATAGGCACCTTTTGGGTAGGCTCGCTCCATCGTAGACCTCATTCTTGCTTGTGTAAGTTTCGAGGTCAAGAGCCGACCCATTCATCATAAAAAAGAAGATACCGTAGATGAGACGTGAAAAAAAAATCCAATAGATGCTTGACATTGACATTTATATTGATATTAAAATTTCTAACCACCTGATTTTATATGTAGTTTTATTCTGTTAACAAAATGGGGAACTAAGCATTTATATGCATTACATTACCTAAGTAACTAAGCAATATATAAAACTCCCTGCACTCTATTACGAACACACGATGATCGGCACTTTTCGTCTAGAACGGAATAAATTGGCTGCAATTAAAAGAACAATGACTAGTTTCAATTCCCTAAACTTAATTTCCTTCGTAAGTACATAACTAATCGAATAACATAATAAACAAATTGACGTGAAATGTTTTAGAAAAAGATTTATTTAACGGAACTTTTTATAATAATTTGACTGACCTTATTAGTGGTTGTTCTTGAGTTGTTCAAAAATGTAAGATTTGAAATTGGAACATTTTCGAAATATTTTGGACAGCAATTTATTTGAATTTAGACTAGAACATAAAATAAACAAATATGCTTACAACAACAATTATTTGAATTTCGAACACTTTATTCCTAATCTAAACATGTGCAACCACAAATAGGAACGGACGTACTCGTACACTAGGAG
Source organism: Epirrhoe alternata (assembly GCA_963565295.1). Lineage (NCBI taxonomy): Eukaryota > Metazoa > Arthropoda > Insecta > Lepidoptera > Geometridae > Epirrhoe > Epirrhoe alternata. The sequence goes on from OY751384.1 coordinate 1,855,879, forward strand.
GAAAAATTGCTTAGTTAGAATAAATGAATAAATAATATCAAAGCCTGTGGTGTCTGTCAGTTACAAAAATTAAAATAATAATTACTCTTTATACCACGACTGAAATCGACGCACTGGGCGATATTGAGCACGAGTCAAGTCAATCAGACTGACATCTTCACCCATCGTCACCGCATCAATTTATAACTAAACAAAATTATATTTGCCGCTAGATTTTAAACACTTTCAAAACAATTTAAACTCTACAAGCATTAATTTAGACGCTGTAATTGCTTAACAGACGTGTTTCATCTCATTCTCTACAGTTATTAATGCTTTGTCGTTGAAAGCAGTCTAATTAAGTTTTTAAGACTATTGAAATATTATTATTGATTGACAGATGGCGCTAGCGGCTATTCAAAATAGATGCATTACTTTCAATGTTATTATAAGGTACTTATTTTAAAACGATTATTTGATAGACATCGCTTCAAAATGTTTCTGTTATGTGAATCGATTGATTTTCAACATGTGTGGCCTTTTGTTGTTACCACCATGTTGCATAAAAATCTTGCAAGATGACTCTTATTGCAAGTCCGTTAGATAAAAATGCCGTGGAATAGGTATTTTAAAAAATATAATGGATTCAGAATCAGGGTAATAGCGTACGCCATTTTTGTAAACAGCCTTCTTTGTGATGAAGAAAGCAAAGTCCATCAACCTAAGTTTCAGTGAATGAATGAATGAATGAATGAAGGAATGAATGAAAGCTAAACTTTTTGATGATTTCCTATGAATAAATAATATCACAACATAGAATTAGTTCAACAGATCTATATTGTTGCTCATTATTCGAATTAATCCGGTACATTTGCAAAGCATTCAAATGAAGTCGGCGTCACGTATTAGTCATAGGGAATCCATCAACTTCAGAAACGCGATCTCTAAATCCGCCATCAATCATAAACATCAGAAAGGATTAAAATCTACGTTGCACCTTCCGAAGCTCGAGTACCCTTGTTTTTCTCTAACCCGTAAATACGAAGGGGCGTAAGTATGGCCGGGGGGCGGTAAATATTATCGAGGGGGTACCACCCTTAGGGGGGCACTATCCCTTATCGCGAGCGTTACCCTCGCGGCCGCTAGACCCGAAATGTGGGGCAAATCGATTCCTGTGCCCCATTTTTGTGCATCTGGACCGGTATCGATTTTAGGCCGCGCGAGTGAATCGATATGGATGCTAGTGAGAGGCCACGGTCACTTAAAAAGTAAAAATCAGCTTTTTTATGATCGATTGTAGCTTTGGTATAAAACAATGATCATGCGAGTAATTTCTTAACATCTGTTTCAACACCAGAAGGACAAAAAAATCAACAACACATTGTCAAATTTTATTGAAGTGAAAACTTCGCGTCGGGCATTTTTGAGATGGGTGAAAAACATCAAACTCAGTCACGTGACTGTTACGACACCATCCTCTTACTACTTACCTACCTTAATTTCGTCACACATACATGTGAGAGTGACCGCCTTTGATGGGACAGCCCCGAGTTCGAGTCCCAGTAGGACAGTATCTTTTTGCACTTTATTTTTTTGTACTTTTTTTTAGTTTAGAACCGTTACTTTCGTTCAAGTTTCCACTTCTGTAGTCACTCCTGGAATGACACTATTTTTTTAAAACTGTTGTGACTGATTAAATGCATATTTCCATTATCATCTGTAGATTTTTATCATATAGATAATTAGCTCTCCTAGATACTTGTATTTATAATCTTAGTACCTATTTATTCTCTTTTGAATGTCCACGACAATGCCCTACGCGTAATGGCGCGAACTATTAAACGAAGGGCATAAACATGTTTTAAGTGCATCGGCGATAATTGAACTAAATGTGTTCTGGGACGAAATAAATTACTAAAACCGGCATTAAATTATTTTAATCGTGGATGCGACTTGCAGACTGATAATTGCAAACTTAATGTTGCCATAACTGTAGTGACTAGTTATTAAAAACTAGGAGTCGGTAGGTTTTATAGACTTTTATAAACCCTAAAAATAAAAATGTTACATTTAGAATAAATCTCCATAAATTATGAAGATTGGAAGTAATAGACTCTTTTACCATAATAGAGATAAACAATACTAAAATCTCACTATCAACTTATTCATACATAGGTACATGTATAAGTTGTCGTTGATAGTGAGATTTTAGTATTGTAACGTAAACGTAAACAGGGTCACGACTGTATCCCCAAGGCGCGGTAGACATTCTCTCAGATCTTTATATTCCAGATCCTTTATTTACAGATTTTTATTTCAGATTTTAGTATTGGTTTGAATATTTTTTGTGATTTGTCAAAAATTTTCTACACAGAATAAACGCCAAAGTAGCAGAGAGTTTTACAACTGCAACAAAGATAAGGGCTACTTGACTCGCTTGTACCCTCGTTAAGTCCTGATATACGATTAACAATAAAATATTTGCAACAATTTAAAACGAATCGATAAAGAGCATTAGCAAACAGCTTGAAACGTTGTAAAATGTGTCTGAATGCCGATAAGATTTTATTACTAAGTAGTCTCTATAAAATTGTTAAGCATTACATTTAAAAGTTAATCAGTAGAATCAGTGGTGGTCAGACTTAACTGATTCTGGTGTATAAGTACCTATTTTATGGCTTGATTTTTAGTTCATTACAATCGTTTCTAATAAAGTTTGACGTGGTCTGAAGAATAGTTTTTTGCGATTTGTCAGCAATTGTAGTTATTTACTACTAGCTGTCCGCCACGGTGTTACCCCGCGATCCCTCGGGAAAATTTCACTTCCCCGGGATAAAATATAGCCTATGTTCATCGGGGATAATCTAGGATTCTATTGGTGAAATAATTTTTCAAATCGGTCCAGTAGTTTCGGAGCCTATTCATTTCAAACAAACAAACCTTCCTCTTTATAATATTAGTATAGATTAAATATAGATAATGTGGAAAAGGGCCGGAAGATGATGATATAGCTATCTTTATCGTTAAACTTAGTTTTTTTTAAAGAAAACACCATCATAACTGTTTATTTTCTACATAAACAGTATTTAATTTGTGATGTGAATCTAGGCGCCGAAGGAAAGAACATAATTGATATCATGAGAAACTCGTACAAAACATCTAATAAACCAGAATGGTATCACTTCATAATGGTGTAATTGTGCGACTCTGTTTTTTCTTGACGCACACAAGCTCTGTTGTTCTTTAATTGTGGAGGATGATCTGTAGATGTCATCAGTGCATGTCGTATATTTTCTTCACAAAAAATATAAGTCAACGTTGGGTGAGGACATAGTCAAAGTCGAAGTCAAAAAGCATTTCAGTATGACCGGTGGGATCACTTAGAATAGTTTTAAAACTAATTTTACTCCTGTTCTTGCGCGACCAATACCGTGAAGAATCAGGGCAACAAACACGGTTTGGGGCCTAACTTCTTTTAGGTGATCCATCTCAAAACTAAAAAGTCAAGCAAAGTGAAGGTCGTAGAGGATTTTTGGACGCGAGAGACGCAACTAGAGGAAACTGGCCAAAGAAGGGAGCCCTATGGGTATAGGCTTCCCTTCTTTAACCAGTTTCCCCAATACCTGCTTTGTAGCTGCGGATGATGCAAGCCAAAAAGCCAGTTATTCAGTTCAGCTGGGATTACTAAGAATATTTGTAAGAGTTAAGTGATTCTACTCCTGTTACTTCGCTGCCTATACCGTGAAGAAATAGTTTGGGGTCTAGCCTTCCTGTCTAGTCTTCCTTCTAACTGATCCCTACTCTATCTCAAGTCAAATTCAGAGCCAATCTAACAAAGTTAGACTCGTCAAATACACATATTAGGTAGTGGGTACCTATTACACAAAAAGTTGTGTTATATCTACACTAATATTATAAAGAGGAAAGATTCATTTGTTTGTTTATATGTTTGTTTGTTTGAATTGAATAGGCTCCGAAACTACTCGACCGATTTGAAAAATTATTTCATTATTAGAATCCTGCATTATCCCTGATGAACATAGGCTACATTTTATTCCGGGAAAGTTAAGTTTTCCCGAGGGGGTAACACCGCGACGGACAGCTAGTCTTATAATAAAAGTCTGTTTCATTTTAAATCTCTGATTTATATCCCATATCTTAACCCATAGGAACATTGATAGTAAGCACATCGCAAACACCCTGCATTTTATTTAAGGTATGCACTCCTATTTTATTACCCAGCTATCGCTTATCGACTCACCGCAAGATGGTAGTGTTGCCACAAGCATCTGCTTACCAACAGTTAGGGGAGTTTTATGTCTGCCATTCAGATCACATTTACTTTACCAACGTTTTGATAAATTCTCTGCTATAATTTTAAAAATAATGAAAATTCTAACGATAGAATGAAAACTTGATCAGATGTGAGAACCTAATATCTCTACCTACCTTTAATAAGTTTTATAAATAAGCTTTTGTGATTGTCTAAGTATGTTTTTCAAACTGACTTAGTTTAGGTGAAATTCCACATAAATGAAAGGGTATATTATGATTCTAGTTAGCTTTTACGCTTTTAAATGTTATTTTTAATGTCCTTTTCTTTTCTAGCAAACGTTGATATGCTACCATTCATTCGAATAGTGAAAGAGGTTCGAACACAGCAATTGCGTTCTTATAATCTAAGTACCTATGAGAATCCCATCAAATAATTGTAAACATATAATTTGACTTGCAATTAGTTTCGCGTCTCATTCACACAGCGAGCGAGTGAAGCGAGTCGACAAAAACACGTACATTTCCTCCTTCTATTGTCTTAGTAATCTCGGATTAATAGCTATCTACCCTTTACTGTACAGTTACAACTCTGCTGTAGAGATTACAGCCTTCATTACAGTTAAAATCTCTCTATATCCCTCAATAATGAAAAACTACTTGAAACTTTGTCAGTATTTGATACTAGTCGATTGAGAAATACAAAAAATGTAGCTTGGAGTTCTATAATATTTATATAGGCAGTCACTTCTTTATTGCTTCTTGTGCCATAATTTATTTGCATGATAATAGTAAAAACTGTTAGGTACATGCATCTTATAAATTATGAGCTTTGATTGTTTATCTCCATACGGAATCTGGCATCAGAACAATCAGACGTAAATTACAGCCGATATAAATCATATTTTGAACTAAAGCCTGAGTTCGCAAGTAGAGCGTCATTAATCCATCATTTTCTCGCGGTAGGTAGTAACAGTTCATCTCATGATAAACGGCAATGACTCCTTTTTACTATAATTAAACATGATTAGAGCTCAACACATGGTGAGCCGCAATTATTAGACGTTACAACGGCTACCAGAGAACACACGCCATCCGATACAATAACATATTCTACACGGAAGCGAGTGCACTCAATCACGACATTGAATCGCACAAATCTCGACAAAAGTTCTTGAACGTTCGCATCGCGACGCGTGCAAGTGTCACCGGCGGCAGCCCTCGAGTGCCGCCGAATTCGAGGGAAGAAAACAATCCGAATCCATTCAAATACACAGTCATGAATGAATCGAATGCGATAGAGACAGACGATACGCCGATTCCGAGTGCGAGTGAGATGGAATTCGAATAGTACGCGAAACGGAAATAGAGAGGTCGAGATAATTCCGTCTAGCCGGAGGGATTCCCTCGTGTCACTTGTGTGCGTTCCTTTTTGGAATTGTTCGGTTGTATTTCGAATGTCGGTGTGGGTTCCGCTGCCGCCGTTCGGCTGAGTTCGGGGGTTCGCAGGATCGTGATTCGACTGGTACATTCATTCTTTCCTTTCCGTCTGGGAAGTTCCCCACTTGTTGAGCAATCGTAATAAATTGCCTCCGTGATATTCCCATTGTGGAGGCGTTTGTCGCTTTACTGCCTTTGAGGAAATCGTTTCTTCGCTTGAGTTTATTTGTCTTGAATGATCAATGAATGCGATAGGGCTGTGAATGGTAGAATTATTTTATTCCGCGTCGTTAATATCGTCAAGCTACGATGTTAGATCTCGTAACACTGTCTAGACTTATCGTGACGAATCTAGACAAATCGCTATAAAAACAGAAGTATCCCTTCACTTCTCGTATACCACTAATGCGCTAATCATAATTGTGAGTATGCAAACGTAGCACTACCTCAGCACAGGTGTGTTAAAGTTATCCGAAACAATTAATTAATTTGGCAGAGACGCCGTCTCAGCCGCATTGCAGTGTCTTGGTTAATATTTCAATGAGAATCACAAGTTGGAACGTCGCCAATGGGACAATGTTATTCCTTGCATGCATGCGAGAAGTTATGGTGCGTTCAGAAATACTGGGCTATAGACCGTGACAATAACACTAATATTACAAGACTTAACGAGCTACCCGTGGATTTGTTTGCGGGTTATCATCTACTGTTTCATCCACGGTCTAAATCTTTCAAAGTTTTAACCAAACATGTCCACTATATAAACTTTGACAAAGATTGAAAGAAATTTCTTTTAGTCTTGCTCAAAATATAAATCTTATCTTTATAATCTAAATTGTAGAAAATGAAATATCTAAAATACAACCCTAGTAAAAGGATTTGTCTCCAAACTCTGATCCCGTGATCAGATTTAGACAGTCTAAACATTTTTTTCATAACTTCAAGTAATGAAGTTAAACTACAAACTTTCCGAAGTAACACCGGCTCTACAAAGGTAATGAGGTAGTTATTTCAGTCGATGTTTATTTACAAAATATCACTCCGTTTGAAGGCGGACCATCAAAATGAGTCGTAAAGCTGTAAAATACTGTAAATTCCATAAAAAGTCGTGTTGATGAACTCCGTGATTGAGCCTCGCTCTTTGTAGCAGAGACAATGGCCGTCCGATGCTTTGATTCTATTGATTGGGATAAGCCGACACGGGAAACAGAGATTTCAAAATCAGCTTCTATGTCAGAGGAGCGTACACGGATAGAAATCAAACGCGAGGAGGTAAGAGGATGGACCACGCGTAAGTTGACTTACCCCCGGTTTCTATATTCAACGAACAGTCGTAGGTAAGAGCTACGACTCGTTTCCACATACAAAAGTTTGACAGGTAACTGTTAGCTGTCAAACTTTTGTATATGGAAACAAGTCGTTTGGAAATTCAATCTAAAAACTGTTGTTATGTAACTTAAAAGCCGTTTAGGTGTTAATATTGCTTACAAAAATAAAGTCACACCTCTTCCCCGTAGTCGCTGACATTTAGGTATCAAAGAAAAAACTCACTATCAAAAACATGAAATAGAAAACTTTTGTAAGGCATACAACGGTAAGAACGAAACTATTGTGTGTAATCCTACAAACATTAATAATTTGAATGATTTATCTAACGCAACAAAACTGGTTTGTAGGATTAGTTGGTAATCTTCACAAAAATGATGATTTGAGAATACGAAGATACAAAAAGTGAACAAACTTATAAGCAAATCCAATAAAAGAGTTAAAGAAAAGTCAGATCACCCCGTCTCTTCGTAACACGATATGCCCTCGTTTATCTGCCGTCGAGCAATTATTGAAGCGTGAAAAGGAGTGTTCTCCTATTATTTACACTGCGTTTTGTAATGCGGGCGTTCCGTTTTTCAAAAATATCGCATTTCCAAATGCATTATTCAGCGTACCGCACCGTGGGGTCCAGAGTACGACGCAAATATTTGTACAATATCAGAAATTCACGTTAGACGTCTTTTGATTGAATTAAATGAATGAGTAAGAAAGGAGTGAGTGTTGAGATGACGGCTGATAGAGGAGAATGGAAGAAGACACACTATGTTGTGCCGACCCCACATAATGTGGGAAAAGGGCAGGGATGATGATGATGATGAAATCTAAAAGTTTGATTTTCAATTTTGAATTTAAAAACAAAATATCGATATGTAGTAGGTACTTAAAATATATTTGACGAATCAGACCTACCAAGAACGAATTATTGAGAATAAACAAATGTAGAATTGATATTTGACACCACAAAAAAATACAAGGTTAAAACACGGTTTATCTTAAAATATTATCATAAGAAACAAGATTTCTTTGTGGAGAGCATTAGTGAAATCGTAATGGTGGAAACGTGTCAATACAGATTAGTCTGATTGAACGGCCGTTGGAGCTGTATCCATTTTTTTCATCAGTCTTTTTATCCGTCTGTTGCCTTCTTTGAAATCACAAAAACTTTTAACAATAGATTTAATTATTCCCATTGAACGTTTGCTAAATAATATTTTTACTATAATTTTCTTAGAAGAAAACAAATTAAAGAAGTTTATATATCGTTGAAACAATAAATAAGCAAATAGCAGACAGAAATGATTATTTGATGTTGAAAATGTCTTGTATGTGTTTGTATCTATCACTATCTACCAAATATTTTGGATCATCTAAACCTATAGAAACTGAAAAAACTGTAGTCTAGTAAAAGCATGTAAAATACAAAAAACGTCGTTAAAAAGAGTAGAATCCCAAAGGTTTTCAACAAATAAAATAAACATTTAATATTCCACAGCCTCAATACAAGCAAAAAAATTTAACTTTATACCTCCCAAACGTACCGTTTCCGTGGCCATTACATTTTTAAAATCGCATTCGGGCAAGCGAGGGAATGACGATAGGCCTACGCGGACGCGACGCGCACCACAACAAGATTTTTTAATCTAACTTTAGCGTTTGTAAAAATTACTATTTAAAAATTCATAACGTTGCGCTAATTAACTGAGATTTAACCCTACCGTCGCCCAAACCCGCTTTATTATTTACCCAGTGGAAATATTTTGTGCGTATTAAAATATGAAAGATTAATAGAATTTCCGCGCTCTGTAGAACAATAAACTCTTCTACAAACACTGTGGTTACTATTAAATTAAAGACAAATTCAAGGGAATTCTAACTAAGTTTAAATAGGACTCTTTTAAATGTAATTGAACAATTTTATTTTGTCGTGCCTACTGGCCATACATCATACATCAAACGATTAATTTAGGCCTAACTAAACAGCATTGCCATTTGGCATCAGCTCTCTGACAAGTAACTGAGTAACAAAATAGAACTGAGTATGCTTATAGGTTCAACATAAAACTATAAATACATAACTATATGAGATATTATAAAAAATAACTAGGTACAAAAATTTATGGAACATAAAATAAAGCATCCGACAACAACACAATCACAGCTAGAACTCCAATAATTGGTGCTTACAAGTACTGCTTAGCGAGCACCACTAATATAAACAAAAATAAAAATTGTAGGTGTATAGTGGAACGTACCTTGCTGTAGTGCAGTCTCTGTACAGTACGTCGAAGTCTTTACAGGAGAGCAGCTTGCAGCGGTTCACGCCTGGTTGTATGGCACCGAGTCCGCGCAGGATTCGAACCTGTTCCACATTGCATACGAGCGGCACTATGTCCAGTCTTTTAAGTTTTGTGTACACTGTGTGCAGTCCCCCAACTAAATGCTTCAGAAACAGTTCGAAGGCCTGCGGGAGACACAGCATGGTGTCTCCTTGGATGATAAAAGCGGCTACTTTTTGGCCTCGATAATCGACCAGCTTGCACTCGTTAGCGGAGGGGTCCGAGGTGGATATGGGAGGAGGACTGCCGTATCTTGGCGGGCCGTGGTGGTGGGCCGCCGCCATCAGCTCGAGCGGCGAGTGGTGCATCATCTGCAGCGAGCCCAGCAGGCCGAGGCCGGGCGGCGGCAGCGGCAGCCGCGGCGCCAGCAGCTGCGGCGGGCTCAGGCCTCGCGCCGGCGACAACGCCTTCACTCTCGGCGAGCCCCCCGAGGAGCCGCTCATCTCGCTCGCAGTCGACGCTGAGTCCACGGCGGACTCCATACTCGGAATAATTGACTACACACGCATCACACGCCCGACGTGCGCGCTGTTCCGCGCAACAATAAATAAAAAGCCGGAGCGAAACGAGGGCGCGGCCGCGTGCGCGCGCCCGCCCCGACGGCGCGGTCTCATTGGCCGTCCGCGGCTGCAACTTTAATTCGATTGGGCAACGACACAGTCGTCGAGTCTCCGCCTCATTTTTCGTTGCGTTCGTCGCGAGCGCGCGAAGAAACGTTTCTGTTTCTTTTAGATGTTCTGTGACGCGGCCGCGCGCCATCGTGCGTCGCCGGGGGTGGATTCATAAGAATGTCACCGGCAATCAATAAGCACAGATGCCTGCTAACAAACACATGATTTCTTTCCCAATTTGTTGTTTCAGTATGATTTTAAATGCTATTGTTATGACATATTATGACACATGAAGGTGCCTAACATGCTTATTTGACCAAACTAAGTAACTTAAATAAATTTAAAGAGTCCGACTAATGTAGGCATTTATTTATCCTTACCTACGAATTGTATTATGTACTTTTGGCTTATTACTAATTAAACTCATATTTTACAATTCCAATTTGACTATTTCCCCAATTCTGATTTCGATAAAATATTAGTAAGTTTTAGTTATTTAAACAATCGCTTCGTTTCACATAAAATAGGTCAATTCGGTTTGATCTTTGTTTCAGATTTCAGTTTAGTATAATGCTCTACATTGAAGTTAGGAGAGCTGCCGCAGTAGGTCAAATCGATGAATGAAACTTAAGTCCTTCTGCTTATTTAGAAGGAAACAAAATCAGTTTTTTAATCATTTATGGCGCATATTAGGCGACGTCGCGGCAGACCACGAACAAGATGGAGGGACGAGCTCGCCAAATTCCGTGCCGACTGGACACTATTAGCACGGGAGAGGGACGAATGGAGGGAATGGGGGGAGGCCTTTGCCCAGCAGTGGGACATTAAGGGCTGATATAATAATAATAATAATTAGGCGAATATGGAAAAAAAGTTTATCTTCGGAAGGCTATGAGATTACGTAGGTACTCTTTCATAGGTTTAAAAAATATACAAAAACTAGACCTTAAACAAAACGCAACAGAATCACAACCGTAGATACAGTCGGCAGTTTGTACAGGCAGCAACGAAAATCGCTGAACATTTGACGTTTCACAAATCTCAATATTCCCAAAATCTGTTATATTAAGACCAATATTATGACAAATATTTAGATTATAAGTGTCAGCGCTTCCGTACTTTGGAGGGCACGTTTATATGTCGGTCCCGGCTATTTAAGTCGTTAAACCATGACGGAGGCCTCAAAACTGCGTTACCAGAGTTGGCCACTGACTCATACGAACTTACTTACTTTATTGAACTCTTATTTATAATTTGAGTTTTGTTGTTTCCCAATTCACATCGAAAATCATAGTAGGTAATAATAATGTTCAGATCTTGGTAAAATATATGTTCTGTGTCTATTGCGCCTTGGGGATACAGACGCGATCCTAATAATTTTACACTCAAGTACCTACCATGTACGAAATTATTTCTATAGGTAGTTGTATAGTGTCAATAACCTCAAGAACACTCTTTATTTTATTTTACCTTCAAGTTATTGCTGATTACAATACAAAGAGGCAGAAGTGTCGAAACAAAGCAATCCACGACATCATGGAACTTCTGAAAGCCACTTCAATACACCCCTATTCTACTAACAAAGCAAGTGAGTTGGATCGCAACCGGAACGTTGCTCAACCCTATTCGGCAAACAAAATTGTTTGAGCTGGATCGGTATTGAAATTGAGAAATGAAAAACAAGTGCTTTAACTTTAAAATTACAAAAAAAAACGTGAGTAATTGAAATTAATGTTAAATCTAATTGGCATATATTTTCGGAGATGCAGTCAACAAAATCTTCGCCTATTTTCTTAGACAACTATGAAGCTATGAGTTCAATAAAAAAAACGTAAATCCAGTAAATAGGTATTGGAGAATTGCTTTGACAGACGGATAGACAGACACATGAACACAAAGTAATCCTAAATATGACAAATAATGCACAGTAATTAAAATCAAGAGTAAGCAAGTCACTACGATTCAATTGCGATCCAACTCAATTTTATAAGATTGGCCCCAGACCCGTATCCACAACCACACTACCTACTCTATGGTCGAGAACCCACTAATAGAATACAGACTTTATTTACTGAGTAAGAAAGGCGAGTTTAGATAATCACAATGCTCATTTGCGCTGCAAAACAATTTAAACGAAGTTTGACCTTATTCCAATGAAAATAAGGAGAAGATTAGAGTTTGAGAATTGAAAAGATAATTTTGTTTTGAGAAAGTTCTTTGTGAAAGATGTTTTCTTGATAATTGTTTGTATAAATTATATAATAGTAACAATGTAAAGTTATTGGAGAGTCCTTTGGTCCTCGGGTATTTTGTTTAACTTCAAGCGCCTCTTACAACGGCTCTTCTATTATTAGAACATCAGTGAAAAGAAAAACAGACCTTAGGTTTTCGCTTGGAAGTTTTAACTAATGAGCTTCACTTGAAAAAGTTATGGGCACACAAGAGGTTGGACTTTGTTTTTTTCTGTTTTCTTGCTATCAAATCAATGATCTTTTTTGTTTCTGTCGTATTTTGTTCAACATTCCGTATTGCAACATAGTTTTGAAGAATCTCCCAAATGTTCTCAATAACATTTAGCTCAGGGTGGTCCGGAGGCAGGCAAAGCACTTCGAATCCTTTACTTTTGATGTAGTCATCGATTTTGTAGGTTATAAAATTGCAATAATCTAATTACCATACGTTCTATTTCCAAATTTCGCCTTACTTACTGTTATTTATTCGACAAAGTTGCCAAAACTCTATATACTGTAGATTTTTACATGCCAGTCAGAATAATGCATGAATCCATAATGCATAACTTTTGTGGTTGGTTCGAAGCCCGGCCGTGTTGTTTGGATATCGTCATCCTCAGCCAGCAGTCCACTGCTGGACATAGGCCTCTCCTAATGAGCGCCATTGCGCCCTGGTCCTCAGCTCGCCGCTCAGCTTCTGTCAGCAGCCAGAGCAGATCGTCACTCCACCTGGCCGGAGGGCGTCCTACGCTACTTTTGCCGAGTCGCGGTCACCACTCAATTGTTCGGATGTGTTTCTTTGGTCTAAAGTCGTAATCCTGGTTAATTTCACATTACCAGAAAAACAACCAGTGACAGGCAATATCAATCATACAGAGATAATGTCGCAAGAGAGACCCAAGTTCTGTTATCTTATTTACTAACAGATTACTAAACAGATTCTTAATCTCTTGAAATTCGGCGGTATTAAATTATTTTCCACAATCATCTACTGAAGGCTATTTGTATAAACTTTTATGATGGAACCTTGGCTAATTGTAAACTCATAGATCAACCACAGATAAACTAATACAGCAGTGAACAGACTAAGGTTTACCAGGGCAATGCTAACGGCTACTTTGTCATTTTAATTTAATTGGAGTATAGTAATTGTAAGCTAGATTGTGACCTACGAAAAGATGGATGGATTGTGTGAAAGAAGATATGGAAAAGAAAGGAGTTGATACAGAGATGACGAGTGATAGGGGAGAGTGGAAGAGGAGAACATGTTGTGCCGACCCCGCATGAGTGGGATAAGGGCAGGCCAATGATGATGATGATGATGAGTAATTGTAAGCTCATATGTTACTTTATTTGAATTAATATACCTACCTAAAATTGAGTAGGCCACTGACTCATACGAAACTTATTTAAGTATTATGTTAATTCAAATAAAGTAAAAACACATCATACGCCTGTAAGGGCAGGTTTCGGCTGGGATACCTAATAGTTTTAAGATCTTTTATATGCACGGTCAACGTCACCAACTGGTAACCCCCCTGCAGTACGAACCGCCTTACGAAGAGGGTTACCAATTGGTGACGCTGAGTGTACCTGGAATTATGAATAATGATTCTAACGCGTTTGCGTCGCAACTGCAGATAGAAACAGCTGGCGACAGAATAAACACTAAATAAATATACCTTACCGTAAGGAAAGTATATTATGTAGTGTTCTAGCTCAATGCTTATTCCATGCAAATTTTTCTACATGGCTACCTTATAACGTTGCAATGGGTTCAAATGTTTACAAAACTGCTAATTTTCAAGCTGATAAGATTACTGTTGATAATTAAGATTAGCTGACAGAATTATTCCACTTTGCATACTGATAACTGAATTATGAAGTAGATTTATTATTTGAGTGTTCTACTTGCACCCGTACAGTCAGAAAAGAAAGTCGATTAGAATTTGATGTTACAGAAATCTGAATTTTTTCGAAATTAATATCATGACCACAATTTGATAATTATTTGAATACTAGCTTCAAAATTTTAAATAGCTTAAGTATACGCTATTCCAAGTCACTATCTACCTATACCTACCTATTCCAAGTTTCATCCACATCCGTTGACTAGATTAGGCGTAATTGAAACACAAACATACAAACTTTCAGCTTTATTAAAGACGAAAGTAGGTTAATATGACAGTATAATAAAAGAAAGGATTAAGTCTCATTCATTATAGTTATTTGCCAGAAAAGTCTACTTTTACCTTGAAAAACGAAAAGAAGTGAGCGAAAAACAAACTGTAAATCAACTTTCATATCTGACTGTACCTATATACCTATATGCATCGTGATTTAAGTAATTTGACCAACACGCGCCTTTGATGCAGCCAAATATGCCCTGAACCTGTTCTGGGAAATAAAACTAAAAGTTATTATGTGAAGGAGAAGCACAATTATTTCTCACAAGCAATTGCCCGTGGTTTTTAATACAATAGAGATACCTTAGAGATTAGATGACACATAATAAAAAAATGAGACTTGGATATGAGTGAAAGACTGCCAGATGTTTCCGTATCGTTTTTTCAGGAAACAGAAAGCTCGAACAATAAGTTAGGTAACCTTGGTGAAATAAGCAAAGTGTAAATCGTTGGCGAGTCGCTAGAAAACATAGGAAATGAACGTATCTTTAAACAAAAAAAGCAGGGATTACCCGACAAAAAGTATCGGAAACAAATTGCGTTCGCTCGCAATAAATCGGGCTCAGCAACATCGCACTGAGTCTCGTTAAACTTTATTTTTATATTAAAGCGGTAACTCCATGGGACAGGCAACAACTGTAATCCCCGACATGAAACGTGGGATTTTATGTCCCATCTACGTGCAAATCGAATGAACTTCAATTATGGAATTAAAATGCAGTGCGCTCACTCGATGCTGCGCCCCAAACCGTTTTGGCCTGATTCTTCTCGATAATCGCGAAAGAACAGGAATATAATCCTAGCTCATTGATCAAAGGATCATTGATCGAAGGATCATTGATCAAATTATTGAATACTTTTTGGCTTCATAAATAAACAAATCCACTAAAAATAGGTACCAAGTAAGGTATTGAAGAAAAGTGTAGAGATTATAATATAACAAAATGAAATATTATTGATCTCTGTCTACCTTTACAGAGAGGTACATAAGTAAGTAAGGTACCTAATTATGTTTTGTACTATCTCATATTTAAAAACTTATAAAATCTCCTAATAAACGTAATAAAATCGCCATTGGATAGAAAACGTGAAAATAAAGGGTAGGTATTTCAGCTATATTTTTCAGCTAAAACATTTGTCGTCTAAACAATAACAGTGAATGGAGCCGCACGGGACCGCATAACCCTATTAATAACATTACTCAGTGCAGCCCGCAGCCGAGTGCAGTAAATAATGCAACCAATAGCTAGACATTTTAGCTGGGCTCCAATCGGGCTTGATAGTGCTGACTGCTGGGGTGAAAAAGGCCGGAAAAGATACCTACGTGAATTTTCCGGTTTTTCACGATTTACTTCATTTTATCATTCCCTTAGAAATCACGTATCTCTCCCGTAGGTAGAGACAGATTTGGAAAAGTCAATCAGCAAAAATATATTTTGGTAACAGACAAATACACTAGACCTAGTACCTATGAGAAAAGGTATGTTCACGAATATTATCATGAACAGAATCGAAGTAGATATAAACAAAGATCAAAATTATGGGCGATGCTAACAAAAACACGAATGCTAGAAACAGAACAGTAATGATGTTTAAACTTTTGATACCTATGTATCATAAGCTTCATACATATATCAAAAACAGTCCAGTAGCAAGTGTTTGGTAGAAGAAAACATGTTCTCCTAGTTCTACTAAGAGCAAGTTAAGAAATCTGTGGAAATGTAAAATGTCCGGCTAAGCTTGACACATCCCTACTCCAACTGGAACAAGGAAATTAAATTTGCTCACAATAGAAAGTGAGTTTTCGGTAATTTATGTTTACGATAATTTGCTTTTTGTGGTATGTGGTGAAGTTAGATAGTTCGATATGTATAGTATACTATTCACTGAATAATTAATTTAACAGTATCTTGCCGCTTAAAATGATAATTCAACAATTTGGTTTTATTTTACGAACAAATCGTTTTCAAAATACACATATGAAAAAGTGATATGTATTTGAATTGACATCTGCGCTTTGCGTTCGCTGCGCGAGCAGCAGGATTTGGTTTAGTAATAAACGAGCCTCCGTTCAAGAACCATAGTTTCATTATAACTTACATACACGTCATTGGCGAACGAGGATTCAGGAAAAAAAAAAGATAAACGGAAAAAAATATGGCAGTTATTTTTTTAGGAAATTTGCCAATTTTTGATCACAAAAACAGTGAATGGGCAATATTTAAAGCGAGGTTGAACCAATTTGTGAAGATAAATAGAGTAGATGAAGAAAACCAGTGCGGATTACTTTTGACCCATCTAAATGATGAAACCTACCGCCTCGCGAAGAATCTTGCATTTCCAAAAGAATTGGAGCAATTTGTCTTTTCAGAGCTCGTTTTATTACTCGACGGCCATTTCAAGCCCAAAAAGGTTTCTTTTGTGGAGAAGGCGAAGTTCTATGCAGCGAGCAGGAGTCCAGGCGAATCATTGGGAGACTGGGCGGCGCGATTGAGAGGCTTAGCATGCTATTGCGGCTTTGGCACCGCCTTGGAAACGAATCTTTTGGATCGTTTCGTCCTTGGTTTGGGCTCAGGTCCGGAACGAGACAAGCTGTTCGAGCAGGACCCGTCTACACTCACATTGTCGTGTGCTATTGAAGTGGCAGAGCGGGCAGCGTGTGCTAAGCAGGCAAAGGTGATGATATCCACCAACGACGCTGTCACTATCAAGGAGGAGCCGGTGTATCGAGCGAAGTTTCAAGCTGGACGCGGCGGGGAGTCGCGATGGAGTGGCGGCACAAGCGCCCAATCCATCCGCGGCGACAACGGATCGTCGGTTTCCTCGCGTTGCAGCATTTGTGGTTTGAAAAATCACGCCAGCGATAAATGTCGATTCAAGGCTTATAAATGTCAAAAATGTGGTTTGAAAGGTCACCTAAAGCGTGTGTGTAACGGAGCTAAGAGTGTTTTTCATGTCCAAACGGACCAAGAAGATGAACCAGAAGATCATAATACGGACTCTTATTGTGAGGAATGTAACAATTTCAATTTGAGGTATGTTGGTACAAAACCTATTAAAATTTGCGTTAAATTGGGCAAATTAGAATTGTCAATGGAATTAGATACGGGTTCAGGTGCTTGTGTTATTGCAGAAGATCTGTATAGACAAAACTTTTCTTTATACAAATTGGAGAAAAGTTGTATGAAGATGTGTTTATATAACGGACATAAAATCACTCCGCTGGGTTATTTCAATGTTGAATTGAAGTACAATAAGATTTCAAAGATAATGAAAATATTTGTTGTTCGAGATGGCGGCCCACCATTGCTAGGCAGAGATTTTATGTCCGCTTTCAATTTTGTCATCACATCCGAGATAAATACAAATATATACTCGTTGAGTAGTGACACAGCAGCTGAAATATTAAAAAAATATCCTGATTTGTGGCGTGATGAATTGGGTGAATTTAATAAGTTTAAGGTCCATTTACAATTAAAAGAGGATTGTAAACCTAAGTTTTTTAAGCCACGGTCGGTTCCATTTGCGCTACTCGATAAGGTTGAAAATGAGTTAAAAAGATTGGTAAGTTTAGGTGTGTTGATACCGGTTAGTTATTCACAGTATGCTACACCTATTGTGCCCGTGTTGAAAGATAATGGTCAGGTTAAGATTGCAGGTGATTTTTCTGTTACCTTGAATAGAGATCTCTTGATTGACAAGTATCCGCTGCCTCGAATCGAGGAAGTTTTTGCCAAAGTTGGGGGGGGTGAGCAATATAGTAAACTCGATCTAAAAAATGCCTACAATCAGTTCGTACTTGACGATCCTTCCCAACAGCTGACTACAATAAACACGCATAAGGGATTGTTTAAATATACTAGGTTGGTATATGGTTTAGCTAACGCACCAGCTATCTTTCAAAAGGCTATGGAGACTCTGCTTGCAGGAATAGATAAGGTCAGTGTTTGGTTGGATGATATTTGTATTACCGGACCGGATAGAGATAGTCACTGTAAAACTTTAGAGAAGGTATTGAATAGATTGAATAGCGCGGGTCTTCGTTTGCAGAAAGAAAAGTGTGAATTCTTCAAAGATAGGGTTACATATTTAGGTTATGTATTGAGTAAGGAGGGCTTGAAAACTTGCCCCGATAAGGTCAAAGCTATTTTGAATGCACCGGAACCGAGTAACGTCACGGAAGTAAAAAGGTTTCTAGGCGTTCTTAATTATTATAGGAATTTTATTCCGAACGCCTCAGCTTTACTCAGTCCTTTACATGAGCTGTTGTGTAAAGACGCTGTGTGGGAGTGGGGCCCACGTCAGCGTGCAAGTGTGGCTCAAGTGCGGCGCTCGCTGGCATCAGAGCGCGTGCTGGCGCATTTCGAGCCGGGCGCGCGTCTATCGCTGGCCACGGACGCGGGGCCGGGCGGGCTCGGCGCAGTGCTGTCGCAGCTAGACGCCGACGGCGTCGAACGCCCGCTCGCGTACGCTTCACGCACGCTGACACCTAGCGAGCGGAATTATAGTCAGATACAAAAGGAGGCAGCAGGTATTATTTTTGGGGTGAGGAAGTTCCACCAGTATCTGTATGGTCAGAATATTCCTTTCGTTTTAAAAACTGATCATCGCCCATTAGTTTCGATCTTCAACAACAATAATGGAATTCCGGTGACGACAGCGCTTCGGTTGCAAAGGTACGCTATAATTTTATCAGCATATAACTACGTGGTTCAATATATATCGGGCGAGAACAATCAGGTCGCTGATTATTTTTCACGTGCGCCTGTAGAGGGCGAATTGTTGGAGAGCACTGATAGCGACATAGATGCTTATTATACGCTTAAGTTTTTAGATGCATCATCGCCTGCCATTACAATAAGTGAAGTTGTAAAAATAACAGAGAGCGATAAGACACTGCAGACAGTAGCTAAATATTTGCGATGTGGTTGGCCGCGAAAGATAAACTGTAAGTCAATTTTGCCGTATTTTCAATGCAAGTCGGATTTGCAGTTTGAAAATGGTTGTTTGTTAAGAGGGCATAGGGTTGTCGTGCCGCAAGTGTTGAGAGAAGGCATGCTGAAGGAGCTGCACGATTCTCACTTAGGAATTATTAAGACAAAAAGTAACGCGCGGGCTAGGATGTGGTGGCCGGGTATAGATCGTGACATCGAAGGTTGGATAGGTTCGTGCGAGACGTGCGCCCAGATGCGCGCTATGCCGCCGCGAGACCCGCCAGCGCCGTGGCCCGCACCCGCACGCGCGTGGCAGCGACTGCACATCGACTATTTGACCGTAGATCAGAGGATGTACCTAGTAATAGTCGATGCTTTTAGCAAATGGCTGGAATGTATTTGTATGTCAAATGGCACAACGACGAGCATTTTGATATCGAAACTGAAGGGAGTTTTCGCTACTTTTGGAGTACCAGATGTACTGGTATCAGATAATGATGTAAAAATAAACTCGGTAGAATTTAGAACGTTTTGTGCATCTAATGGTATTAAATACATGACGTCACCAGTTTATCACCCGCCTAGTAACGGACAAGCTGAGAATTCTGTTCGGACTTGTAAGAAAATGCTTAAATGTATTATTAAAGATAATCCACAATCGCATCAAATGCATGAACAGCTGCTGGGGTACCTATTCAACTATAGGAATACTGTGCATTGTACCACCGGCGAGACACCGGCGAAGTTGATGTTTGGTAGGGACTTACGAACTCGTCTCGATTTAATTTTGCCTTCTAAAGGAAATCACGATAACTCTTTTTCAGTACCAAGCAGTAGGAGGTTATTTGAGATAGGCGACTCAGTTTGGGTTCGCTGGTACAGTGCACGGAAAGAATGCTGGCAAAAAGGTTTTATAAGAGAAAAAAATAGGTAGTAAAATGTTTAAAATTTATGTAATCGCACAAGATATTTTTTGTATCAGACATGTCGATCAATTAATTAAATTTTCAGGAAGAGTGAATGATGAAGCTAATAAAAATGAATGTGAGGCGCCTCATCCGTTCTATTCTTCTACGTCTCCATCTTTTGTTCCACCTCCGGCACCGCCACCGGCACAGGGCACTGCGTCACCGGCCACAAGTAGTGTCGAAGAAGCAGAACGGTCGACGGAGCATAGATCTGGTGGAGCGCCACCTGTTTCAAATTCAGAATGTGTGGAGGAGTGGTTAGATTGTGAAGCGGGAGAGAATGAGCGAGGGAACACAGAAAGTTCATCTGTGGAGACGCCATCAGCGGCGCCCGCATGTGAGGTTTCGACGCCTGTCGGTGAGGAACCTCCTGTCGGTGAGGTTCCCCCTCTCACGACCTCTCGTGTTTTGCGTGAGAGAAATAGAATAATAGATTATAAGAAGTATTTTTAAGTTTGTTTATTGTTATTGTTTTGGCACCAGGTTTTCCTAATTAAGTGTGGAGGAATGATATGTATTTGAATTGACATCTGCGCTTTGCGTTCGCTGCGCGAGCAGCAGGATTTGGTTTAGTAATAAACGAGCCTCCGTTCAAGAACCATAGTTTCATTATAACCTACATACACGTCAAAAAGTCATTGTTTTGTCAACGAAAATAAATAAGCCTCACTCAACAGACCCACCTCAGCTCAATGAAACACCGAGATGTGGTGCAAATCGACCTCTGTGGCGCAGTGGGCGAAGGCCTGCCTGCGACGCAAAAGGTTGCTGGTTCGATCCCCGCGGCGGGACCAATGTTTGTATGATCTACAAATATTTGTCTCGGGTCTGGGTGTTTCTATGTATAATATGTATGTATTTACAAACAAAAAAGTATATAAGTAGTATATCAGTCATCTTAGTACCCATAACACAAGCTCTGCTTACTTTGGGGCTAGATGATGCTGTGTGAAAAGTCCAGCATTATTTATTTATTTATTATTATTTATAAATAGACATACCTCTTACATTACGAATATTACGACTGCATTTTCAAGACGCTATAGACTTTCTCTCAGGTCTATAGAGAGTTGATCCCTATTGAATTTGTCTAAAGTTAGAACTGCAAATGTAAAACACAGGATTTTTCGTAACAGCTCATTTCATACCATTTCACATTCAAAGGGATCAATTAGATTCCCACCTCAAAGGGAATGAGGACAACGGGATTCAGTTTGTTTGCTCTGAGGTGCGAGCTCTTTGAGTCACACTTTGAGTCTTTGATGTAAAAATCATCCGTCGCCAAGTGTTGGACAATATTGACATGACACTACGTGACTTGCCTAGGTAGGAGTAGGGCAGCTGACTTACATAAATATCTTTAGTCGTTATCTCGATCTTGACTCAACTTCCACTCAACCTCCAAAATTAAATGTATTTTGGTAATGCTTGGTCGTAAAAAAATCTTATACTCATTCATTTCTTATGAAACCATAGAAAGGCGGAGAAATGAACTGTCATCTCAAAATCATGCCTCTTTATCATAGAAGGAGGCAGAAACCACAGAACCACTGCTACGATCCTGACACACATCTTTAATGAACCAACTAAAAACATGATATTTTCTAGAACATCAATAGGCTTCTAGGTTCCAAGATCCTAGAATAGGCCTGACTATAGGTTTATTTTTTCCAGTTTCACGTCGCCCGCCTTTCGATTCAGTGGCTGTGTGATGTGTAGCCGCATTTATTTTGCACTCTTGGTGTTGCCGTTTATTTTGCACTCTCTTGCAGTCTGTCGCCAGTTATACAGCCTTTGAAGTCAAAGCTCTTTTGAGTAGCGGCTTGTGCTGACCGCACATTCAATGATTCTTTTTGCCCTGAATAGTGCAGCTTTGCTGTTTTTCAGTTTTTGGGTTGGTTGGAATTAACTTGTGTTTTGCTATACTTTTTTTGTAGGTCTATCCTTTCAAGCAAGTCTTTTAGGATGTTGCAATTTTTATACTTACAAATTTACCTATAGACACCTAAGAAACAGGATCACAGATGTATTCGAGAAGGTGGATATTCTCCCAGACTATTTTTCTTCCAAGATTTTAAAAAATTACATTGAAATCTGTCAAAGGTAGTCAGATGCACCAAATCAACCATATTATCTCAGATATTGACTTTGTACCTACCTATTTGATATCTACACCATCAACCAACCATCGATATTATCAAACAACTTTAGTAGTTTAGCTTTTACCGATTTGAGAACCATTCATAAAGGTTGAGAAAATTTGACAAGATGTGAATAAGAATCCAAAGCCATTGATGAAAAATATCGAAACTCATAGATGTGAGCTTGTCTGAGGGGTGGGCGTCGGACGCGTGATGCTGCGAAATACGGTATAGGGTTGCCTACTTTAAAATTCGTTTTAATATTTTCAGTATAATTAACCTTTTTTTTTTAGTAAGATTGCCAAAACCACTTTGCTCACTGTTATTCCGAACAACGGTCTAAAACACGTAGGTACTACGAGTAGATTACACAGGGATAGATGATAGGTTCAATTGAAGCATAGGTTACTACTGAAGGCTATTATTCTACCAAAATTCATTATAACATTTGTCTTACAATGACTAATAAAAACTTCACAAAACACATTTTATTTAAGGCACCTACCGCAATAGTTTTTTTGCGTTGTTAGATCAAAGTTAAAGTCAAAAAGCATTTATTCAGTAGGACCGCTGAAATCACTTAGAACAAATTTTACTCCTGTTCTTTCGCGACCAATTCCGTTAAAAATCAGGGCAACAAACACGGTTCAACAGATACTTCTTTACTTCGGAAACGTTAGCGAGATGAAATCGATGACTTCGAGGAAAATTGGTAGAACGAGGCAGAGGGTAGAGACTATTAGAAGAGAGACCTTCGCACAGGTGAACAAATAAAAGTTTTTGGCACAGCCCTGTTTCCGCGAAGCAGAAGTCGAATGTCAACGCGTGACGCGTTTTGAATGTGCTCTCCTTGCTCATAATAAATAGAATATTTTTATCGGGAACCCGCACTCGCACCGCGCAAATATTGTGTCACAATCTTTAATGCAAACGCTTTTTTAGTCGATTCGATAAATCAGATTGGCATTTTCAGAAAATTATTAACATTTTCTAACATGGATGCATAAAACCATGACTTTTCTCGTAGGGGTAGGCAGAGACCATGGGTTTCCATTTGCTACGATTCTTCATTGTCATAGAAGTACCTATATCTTCTAAATTTAGTTACCCTACATTAAGTTATTTTATTATTTTAAACAAAGCACTCTACATTTATCAAAAACACTTCACATAAACACTTCATGGCTCAACCTAAGACGCTTCAGACGACCTAATATTAGGTCACCAGAGTTCTTTACATTTCATAGGTGCTGTCAAGTTTTAGATAAATATTTCGATCCAATAGTGTCCCCTCGTGATCCATTTTATGAGACGCTTATTTGCGTAAAGCATTTTATCAAAGCCGACTATCCATCAATACGTCAGTAACCCTTACCACACGCCAAATAATTGTAAGAAACTTGGCGTGAAGATAAAGTTTTTGCAAGGCACTAAGCAGATTTACTTTGTACTCAATAGGTTACGTTTAGTTGAAAGAAATCTCAAAAAAATACTTTATTAAATCTGAAAGTTTGTAAGTACCTATGTTTAGATAATAATTAAGTAATAAAATGTAGATAGTGACCTGGAATAGCATGCTATTCAGTTGGTACCACGCGAGTAAAGTCGCACGCAGAAGCTAGTGCAAAATAAGGATAGAAATTCGACGGTTGAATGAAGTAACTTAGTGACTTTAAATAAAATTGTAAATAACAAATGTAATTTTTATCTTTTTAATTTAGGTATCTTCTTGGACAGTTGGACGTGATTTTAGAAAAAGCGTATTCCGTAGCTTGCTTTAGTCATGATGCTTTTTCGTGTCGTATTGACTACCACGCCATCAACATCATCCACCTAAGTACTGCTGGGTCTCCCAAGTAGATACCATTTCGACTGGAATTTGTTATTTGGTATCCCACTCGTCTCATTTTTGCCTTCCGTTTCCATAAATAGCAAACTGAGTAAACATGCATAGAAACTTAAATTTGACGGATTTTAATACGTTTGATACGCCGATAGCCACGTCTCCAGTTTTCATTCAAATTGGTGATAGGGGGCTTTAATCTTTGATTGATCACATGATTCCCGTACAGTCAATACGGGAGTGGATTGGATGTTGCATAAAATAACGGAATCCGTCAAAGTCACAGTCAAAAAGCATTTATTCGGTAGAAGCATTGGGCCATGGCAAGGCCATGATTGACCATTGACCAACAAAGGTCCAATAGGCGGCCATAGAACAAAACGAGGCTAGTCTAACATAGATTAGATTGGTAGGTAAGTAAGTAAGTTCGTATGAGTCAGTGGCCAACTCTGGTGACGGAGTTTTTAAGCCGCCTTAAGGCCTCCGTCATGGCTTAACGACTTAAATAGCCGGGACCGACAATTGATAGATTGGTAGGTTACCAACTCTATTTAACTTACTAAAATAATCCTGGACATGTCACACAGCGTCATCTAGCTTGAAACTAAGCAAAGCTTGTACAAAGGGATGATTTGCTTACTGTGATTATGATCCGTAGGTAAACTAAAAAATCACTGACAAAATAAATCAATGTGAAAGTAAGTAGGTACATTTAAATTGCCTTTTATAAAATTATGCATCGCGAAACAATGTCTCATAGTGATCCCGTGTTTAGAGGGTAAGCCCGTATTTTAGTGAAATTCAGTGCATCGTGAGCATTTTGCATCATACATGAGTAATCTCATTAGAGCAACAATGGTAGCGGCTAATCTGATAGGAAAGCTCGGTACCAGCGACTAAGCTGAAATAAATATAATCTGATTACAGATAATGGAAGTTTCTGCCTAGATTTTGGAACAGTAGAGTTTTATAGGTTTCGTTCTTTATAAATAACATCCAACATAGCTATGCAAACATCCTGTCGAATCGAACATTGCCGGATGTATGTACCTAAAACATTGAAACAAGTATTAACAGACTCGTCAGACTCGTAAATGTAACTAAAAACTGACTCCTATAACAGTAAAGAGCTTTCTTTTTGCATATTTTAGATTCAACAAAACATCATTTGATCATCTGTAGGAAAAGTACCAAAACTTCTTCCATACTTTACTCCACCATAAATCAAATATTTAAAAATATTTTTCTACAAATGTATCAAAAGGGTAATTTAGAGATCCCCAAGGAAACGGCTACTCGAAACGCGTAATTCGACATACCGAACCCCGGTCACCCAAAATGTAAAATGGCTCCCTTGCATTTTTTCGTAAGTGCCATAAAGTATGACATTTATTACGGTCAGATCTGCCTCAACCACTATTGATAGGCAAATGAGAGAGTTTTTTAAAAGAAAAACGATGTCTGCTTTTTATGTTCTCTGGATAAGGATGTCTTAAGAATTTGCTACTTGTACCGAGTTGGCCGTAATGGGCGATTTCTGTTTTTGCTACAGTATTAAAGAGGGCCCGGTCAGCAGCCACCGATGACATTCAGATTAGGTACATCAACGATGCTAGATTAATTTTGAATCATCTCAGACAAATCTATATTTGAATGCAAATGATGGATGCAAAATATCCTAGGTAGATAGACAGATAGATTGCCACCGCTCACAGACAACTGCAGCATCAAGAGGCACTGCTTAGATGCGTTGCCGGCCTTTGAGGTAGGAATAGGCTCTTTTCTTGAACGCGCCTAAGTCGTATCGTTCTGGAAATACCTCTGGCAGCAGCTTATGAATGAATGAATGATTGTGATGAGGTTTGTTTTGTTTTTTGTAGTTTTCAAATAAGTTTTACCTACACTTATTATTTTACTCATCAATTTGTCGTCCCAAGGCATTCCATGTTCTTAATAGCACAAGAATTCCGAAATTTAACTATCAAAGTAGATAAGACCAATAACTCAGGGAATAGGTCAAGTACAATAGTGAGTGGCACCGATAATCGTATTTTAGAACCCTTATCCCTATGAGCACCTTTGCGACAATAGAATGGAATATAACGTCGAAAAGTGCCCACATAAAAATGACATACTGTTTGGCGGATGGAAAAAATATCGCAGACCGCGAGCAATATGGTGGTCTGATAAAAATGAATGATGAAGTCATATTTTAAGAAGTGTATCAGTTTTAGTGGTAGACTGAGTTGGTACTTTAGCAGCCACAGTCAAAAGCTCTTTACGAGCTTAGCTTTCCTTCGTAACATGCGATTTTAACGTTTTTTTTTTAACCTTTTGATACATTCTTGAAGTGTGACAGTCAAAGATTCCAAACGCATCACTCATGACATTTATTTAGGTATACACTTTTTGTCTAAGAAAATAGGTAAGTAAGTAAGTAAGTTCGTATGAGTCAGTGGCCAACTCTGGTAGAAAATAGGTAAATGCTAAAGAACAAAAAAATACTAATGTTGCAGTAACGTAGGTAATGGATAATGGATATAATACGATGGCCAATGAACCATATCAAAAGCCATGAGAGCAGAGTAACCATCAAATCGCAGCATTTTTCTAACAAAAAGCAAAAACATAAAGTTGGGAATCACCAAACACTCTTGCGTTGGAAGTTGAAATCGTTTTTCACATCAGGCGGCAAATGCGAAATCGTAATAAAACTATAGATGGCACATGTAAAGTAGCCATAATATTGAAAACTTCCAAAGTCCATCAATAAATGTGCCGCTGTGTGGGGAACGATGAGCCCTAAGATTTTGTAGTGATGTTCACTTTCTTATCGATAGTTTTACATTGCAGAATGTAGAATACACTGCAGTAACTTTCAATTTGAAAGGTCGCCAGTAAAAGGTAGATTGGACATGGCCAGTTCGAGCAAAATGAAAGAATTTCACATATTTTAATCTCTGGATAAAACAGAGTCCTACTCCCCGCTAAGCCACGATACTTCAGATTAGGTTCAATCTATAACAGATACAGGATCGATAGTTGACCTATGTTCGCACTGTTAACCTCTGTTGTCGAAGCCGACTTCTCAAAACATTAAGAAAAAAAATATTAATTCTATTAACGTTTCCAATTCTTGCCCCCATAATCTATACTGATATCTATTATAAAGAGGCAAAATGTGTTTGTTTGTTTGTTTGTGATGAATAGGCTCCGGAACTACTAGACCGATTTGAAAAATTATTTCACCATTAGAATCCTCCAACCATCTCTCTCCTTTGAAATCTCCCACCACTCTCTCTCGAAGGAGTCGAGGTCGTCCCGCCAACGCTTCCTCGGCCGACCGCGACCACGTCTCCCATCGGGCTGCCAAGACATTGAGGTATTCGCCCATTTGTCGGGATTCATCCGGCTTATATGACCCGCCCAGTCCCACTTGAGTCGTGCTGCTTTTCTGCCGACGTCTGCAATGCCTGTTACTGAACGCAGTATTTCGCAGTATTTCGTTGGAGGGATATGGGGGAGACCTTTTGCCCAGTAGTGGGATTGTATAGGTTAATAAAAAAAAATTAGAATCCTGCATTATCCCTGAGGAACGTAGGCTATATTTTATGCCAGGAAAGTGAAGTTTTCCCGAGGGTACGCGGGTAACACCGCGACGGACAGCTAGTTAAGGATAGCGCTGACCTAGTTGTATTTAAGAGTTGTATGAAGCCCCATTTTCAAAACATGTACTTAAGAAATTTAGTATGTACGGAATTGAAGCTTGGTAAGAACCTAAGTATCTAAATTATGATTTTTACAAAATTTCCATCACAGTTTAAAGCAAGAATCACATTGTTTCATTGAATTCTTTGAGAGAGAGTTCAGCATTTTATATGAATCGCAGAGACTGGATTTTTTTTCTGGAGTGACGATAATAATCATTCAGAGTTACAAAAAAAACTGTCCTGTTGTGCAATTTACCTAGTACTGACTTGCGTTATCGATAGTAAAGTCCATCACTAGCCACATCGAGAGGCGTCGAATCGAACCGACCACGACCATCAAAGAGAAATCTTTTCCGTGTATCAATAACCGAGGCGACTAGACACATCGCCACACCGCCTGCTTTATGTGCTTCTGATGTGGTACCTATACCTATCTTGAGATGAGTAGTTCTATTTAACTTTTGTTTAGGTACCTACTTATTTAGTTTTAAAAACAACAGGGTCCCGACTGTATTCCCAAGGCAGGGTAGACATTCTCTCGAGATCTTATACCTACATATCTACATTTAGTTTTATACCGCCGTATTTTCAGTTGGACCGCTGGGAGTCATTTAGAAAAGTCCTTTAACTAAGTAAAATTAGTTTTAAGACTATTCTAAGTGATCCCTGCGGTTCTTCTGAATAAATGATTTTTGACTTTGACTTTGAGGTGTTTCTACTCCAGTCCCAGAAAACCATGGCAACAAACTCCGTTTGGGCCCTAGCTCTCTTTAAGGTGACGTATTTTAGGACACGTATAGGTATTACCGTTGTGATTCCTGTGGATAGGGCCCATTATGCTAAGGATGGTTTATGCTACTAGTAACCCACGGTCCCTCGGGATTTTTTCGGGTTAAAAAGTAGTCTATGTCCGTCCCTGGGATACAACCTTTATCCATGCCAATTTTCAGCCTAATCTGTTCAGTGGTTTGGGCGTGAAAAGGTTACAAGCAGACAGACAGGCAGAGTTACTTTCACACAGGCAAGTCTATTACATCTCAAACAATAGGTTGCCTCCTGACGCTGTATAAATCATCTAATAGGTAGGTTAGGTAGGTACCTATAGATGTGAAGACCTAAGTTTTTTTTATAAGTAGCTAAAAAATCCTTCACCGGAATTGTACACTATCTCACACGAGCTTCCCTACCTACCACTACTGCTACAACTTGGTTCAGTGGATATAATCTTACAAGTGCGTATTTTCTTTTATCAAGCCGAACAAACATTGCTCTACCAATATGCCCAATAATAACAACAATAGCTCATTCGGATAGGGCGTGAAATGATCTTGCGTATGCAGATTAGGGTGTGGGGTACCGGATTAGTGACGGTACCTTTTTTATAGGATTGCGATGACAAATGTTGCTATTTTATAGCGGGTGGAGCGTAGCCAAGTAGCTTTGGAAAGTTGTTATCGATAGTGTTTGCATATTGGAGATTGTGGAGCAATATTATTGCAGTTGTAGGTAACTACAAGTCGCTCCCGTGACTTGCTTCTGAACTGTTAATAATTTTTTGGTTTGAGTAGTCTTACCACAGAATACAGAGAGGTCTTTACGTTAGACGTAAGAAAAAAAGTAAAAATGGATAAACCTATAATGCTTACTGTAATTTTATCGCGTTTTATCACTCTTATTGTTGTGTAGTACGTGCTACGTAGCTACGTGTTAAAGCTCCGCTACGACGGCTACGAGTGCTACGCCTGCGGTTGTAGCATTTCACATCTAGCTTGAAACTTTGTTTTAAAAATATAGGTACTTACAAGATTTTTTTACATAGCTTTCCTTGGAATCATTTTTTTGTAGTAGGTACCTAAGTCGAGTAAGGAGGAGTTTGACCAATTTCTAACGGACTGGAGAGATGTAGCTGGGAACCGAGATGACTGGAGGGAGTGGGGGAAGGCCTTTGCCCAGCAGTGGGACTCTCATGGCTGATAATAAATAATAAATAAATAGGTACCTAAGTAGGTAATTAGTACTGACTGGCTTTTATGTTTTTAAATGCTTAAAACTATTAGGAATATGTTTGTGTCTCAAAACATTCCGAAAACACGATCCAAAAACAATATGTCAAGATGCAATTGCTAAACACAACACATGTCGCCACCCTTCCGTCGAGGAGTCAGACAAAAAACGAGGAAAGTAGCAGACCGGACTAGCTGACGAAAATATTATGATTTATAGGCAGCCCGTCATCGGCAATGCGCTTTCTATACGTCACGATGTCACCCTGATGGTTGGGGGAAGAAATTATAGAGTTTTCCACTTGATAGTGTTGCACATATGTGCACACCTACTTACTGATTTAAACAGTTTGTAGGTAGGTAAGTAGGTTACCTACTAATTAGGTAAGTAGGTAGGTACATTATTCTTAGAGTTACCTATTTAGGCCAACCTCCTAAGCAGGTAGGTAGGTACCTATCACAAAGATTGGTAGAAGAATAGGTAGGTAGATACAGAGTATTCACAAACAAAGTGGTTTCTCTACGTAGGTATAGCCGTAGGTACTTAGGTAGGGACCTAAGTACCAACTACATCCTTGTTTTTGATCTAGGCAGGTACGTACTACTACTAATATTGATGTTAAAAAATATATCTACTAAGCTACCTACCAAAGTTCCTCGTGAAATCTCCTAAAAAGTAAATCCATTTTCTCAAGACAGCGGAACATTTGTATGAAATCGAACAATAATCGCTCATATTGTCAGATACAATACAATTTGTTTGGAAACTCGACGCGTGAGAGAAATAATAACAAATGATTCAGGCCCTAACGCCGTCTGGCGTTGAAAGATCACGACTATTGCTCATCGCCTGATGAAAAAAGTATTTAGGTCCCATCATAGAGTAAGTAAGTAGGTAGGAACAATAAGAGCTAAGTACTAATATAAGAGGTACTTTAAGAGGTACTCTAAGAGGTACTACTCGTACTACACCAGATTTCAATAGTTACTTTGTACGGTACCTACTACTAGTATGTACGTATTCGTTTTGTTTCTAGGTACCTACCTACCTACACCCGCCATAGCGACTCTCACAATCTAACGTAAGTAGATAGATACCATACTTAGTACTGTTTTCCAGAAAATGCGATAGTGGAGTGTTTAATTAAAGCATTCAATTAATTCGATAAGCAGGTACTGAATTGAATCCGCAGAATTCATTGGATGATTTTGGACCGGTGGCCAAAAGCAGAACCACCTATTTATTTAATTACAAACTAATTTTACAGTTATAAAATTTCTGCTAACACCACGATAACAGCGTCTCTCTCACCGGTTCAGATAAGTTTGTGGCACTGTACCGTACACTGTACTCTATAAGCTGAGACTCAGGGTAACGAGCTGAGATTAAAGCTGGCAGTCACAAAAAAGAAAGATGCCAAAGTCATCGTCATTATTAGATGTCAAATCAAAAATTAGAAATGACACATGCTACGATCAATACAACTATGTCACTGTCAAACAGAAATCACACCCCGAACAATCAACATCAAAATAACATGCAACTAGGAATGCCCGATCTTTTGCTTTGAATCGATCTTTTGGATTGTAACGAGTCGTAACCCCATGAATCGATTAACGATCTAAATCGTTTGGCATTGTATCGATATTTTCGATCTCGGAAGATTGTATCGTAATTTCATAAAAATTGCTAGATTCCGTCAGTGGTTTCGTTTGTGCTAAATATTATAATATCAAAATTGCTTGAAATATTATCAATTTCAAATAATTATGTTAATTTCAAGTAGGTAATTAAAAACTCTGTATACTAATGATGTAAAAAAAATAATTGACATTGCATTACGCGCAGGGACGCTGATAGTGGGATAGTCAAGTAAGTGTTATGTAACTAGTCTGTATTTAGGTACTTAGTTAATTCACAGTAAAATACGACGTGATTGAAAGGGCATTTATTTCCAGACTGGCAATTGAGGGTACACTGAAAACTAATGCTATTTAACTACCTACATAACAGTAACTACCTACATTGTCTTACTAATACTGTAATTACAAATACAAAATGTTTTCCCGAGGGAACGCGGGTAACACCGCGACGGACAGCTAGTACATTAAACAATTCAAAACGTCACATTGTTCTAAGTTTCGGCTCATATTATCATAATTAATTTGGATGAACTTCCCAGATTTAGCCTAATAAGGCTATCCGTGAGTATTTTAAAGCCAAACAGATATGTCCGGCCAGAATTTGCTAGAATTTTTAATGATAAGTACTATTTTTTTTCTTTGTGATCAATACTATTCGATCTGGGTAAATCGCATAGCCGTTGAATCGATTAAAAAAATCGGAAGATCGTATTGCCGTAAATAGATCGAGATCGGGCATCCCAATCTTCCCTACAGACATGCAACAAATTATTTAGTTGAAGGATCGATCGATTTGATTGATTCATTCAAACAAATTGATTGAGCTGATTGCAGGTGATTGCAGACTTGAAATTGATTACAAGTTTTAGATTATTTCATTAATTTTCTGCCGTGAATAAATCAGGAGGTGATCAGGAGCTTCTAGTTTACGTTACGGCCGCTTTATGGAGTAGGATACTGTTGAAGGAGGAGATAACTGCGGCTAACTGCGATGAAGTGGACGGCGCACATAGAAGGTGGACCGATGAGAGTCAATCATGCAGCCGTATCGATTGGTGATAAAATATACTCATTCGGAGGATATTGCTCCACTGATGAATACAGGGACTGGCAGCCTATACCGGTGCATATCCTGAACACAACAACTATGAGATGGTCGCATGTAGACTACAAGCAGGACGGTGATAATGTACCTTTCGAGAGATATGGTCATTCGGCTGTTGCGTACGGCGACAAGGTAGGCACCAACATAATATTTGCTACATATGTACGTAATAATACATATGTAATCGCAGCGTCTGTAGCGCGCTCGCATCTGGTGCCACATAATACCAGCGCTTGTGCAGCGGAGGTATTCTTCTCTGCACTTGCACGATGCTGAGTGGTAACCTTTTTTGCTAATAACATGAATGTAACTTGTACCTTGTAACTTGTACCTACCACAAATTTAGCAAAATAAACTTTTACTTTACTTTTTTTTAATATGCCATACAACCTTAGACATCTTCAAAGGATGAATACAAGATCTGAGAGAATGTCTACCGCGGCTTGGGGATACAGTCGTGACCCTGTTTACGTTTTTATGTATAAATTGATGAACCAGGAACTTGATGCAAAACAGCACTAATTATTATGCATACAGGATTATATAATACAGCCTTGACACTCACATTGTATGTTAATTTCACTTCCAGGTATACCTGTGGGGTGGAAGGAATAATGCTGTTCAATGTGAGATACTTGCCTGTTTCGATACCAAAACTCTTCAATGGACCAATCCACCAGTCACTGGTCAGGTGCCATTCGCCAAGGATGGCCACTCTGCATGTCTTATAGGAAACAAAATGTACATCTTTGCGGGATTTGAATATCACACAGATCAATATTCTCAAGATGTCCACTATTTAGACTTAGATACTATGGAATGGAAATATATTGTGCCTGAGGGTACTGCTCCTTCTCATCGAGACTTTCACTCGGCCGTGGCGATTGGAGATAGGATGTACGTCTTTGGAGGCCGTGGAGACTTGAACAGTCCATACAACTCTCAGGAGGAAGTGTACTGTCCAGAGCTGGTTTACTTGGACACTGTCAAGAATAAATGGGTTGTGGCCAATCCGCAGGGAGCATGGCCGGACACAAGACGCAGTCACTCCGCTTGTAAGTGTTTCATATTGCTATGAACTTGCTTGGCAAGGCTGTTTGTTTCAAGCTTTAAAATTTGTTGTAAGATTTTGTAGCTATTCTAACCAAAAAGCTTCCAATAAATATGAAGCACTAGCTGCGCTCCCGCGGTGTAACCCGCGGTCCCTCGGGATTTTTTCGGGATAAAAAGTAGCCTATGTCCTTCCCTGGGATACAACCTTTATCCATGACAATTTTCAGCCTAATCTGTTCAGTAGTTTGGGCGTGAAAAGGTAACAAACAGACAGACAGACAGATAGACAGACAGACAGAGTTACTTTCACATTTATAATATTAGTATGGATTGTTGATCATTAAATAATTTAGTAATTTTAAAGATATTTTGCAATTTTCAGGGCTCCACAATGGTTACATGTATATATTTGGAGGCTACAATGGGATTTCAAAGAGACATTTCAATGACATCTGGAGATACTCAATGGAGGAGAACAAGTGGCAGTTCTGGCCCGTTAATGGCACTCCTCCTTCAGAGCGAAGACGTCAGGCTTGCATCGTATATGGCACTAAAATGTTCCTGTTTGGAGGGACAAGGTAAGTGTCTATTTTTTATGACCTCTGTAGCGCAGTAGGCGCAGGCACGCAAACAGAATATTATCTTTAAATATCAGCGCCAATGGACCGGCCGTTCTAGAACTGAGTGGTCTGATGCGTGACGATGGCAAGCGCCCCGACGGTATGACTCTTGTCCCTTGGGAGAGGGGAAGGCCTTTGGTGTGGGACGCTACTTGCGTAGATACCCTTGCGCTTTCACTACCGGGGACATCCGTTAGGCCTGGCGCGGCGGCAGATTCGGCTGAGGATCTCAAAAGGCGCAAATATATAAATCTTGATTGGGTTTATATATTTGAACCATTTGGGGTCGAGATCCTGGGTCCGTGGGGTTCCGAGGCCCATCGCGTCTTCAAAAATCTTTTAGGGCATCTGGTCGAAGCGTCGCGTGATTCGAGAGCTGGCGATTTTTTGGCACAGAGAATCAGTATTGCCATTCAGTGTGGCAATGCCAATATAATCTAATTTAATTATTGTTATCAACAACATGAATTTTGAGCTTTATTGTTTCCGTATTCATAGTAATTATCCCGTTGATAACACTAAATAAATATGTTCGTAACCATGATAGTTACGAACCATGTTAGTTAGTTACCATGTTAGTTAATAGTCTCAACATTCTTGTCCTTAATTATTTGAAATAAATGTAGGAATAAGTATATGTATAATATTATTTAAGTATATAGTTTTATGAATATATATGTAATTTAGTACATAATGTGTTATAGTATTTTTATGTCTGTGTAGTTGAATTTAACTAGGTATTTATAACAGGTATATAATTATGGTTTATAAATTGAGCATGTTTGTATGCCACCGTCCTTTCCATGTAATTTTCTATCCTATCCATCCAAAGGTTACCTGGAAGAAATCGCTTTCAGCGATAAGGTCGCCCATTGTTGCACATTAATTAAGAACTGTTTTTGTTACTATTGTGTTTCTTTCTTTTTGGTGTACAATAAAGTAATATTCTATTCTATTCTATTCTATAGTTCCCAAAACAATCATCTTATTTAATTCTGGAAAAAGCAAACCGTGATACAAATACAATTCGCGAGTTCAGAGAAAAAATAAATAGGTACACGTGATATCTATCTACACCTCTCCCCCCTGGTGATATTTCGTGATTTTTTCCGTACCCCCCCCCCCCCCCTTTTTTCGAGCGTCACGTGATGTAATGGACGACCCATTAGTACTTTACTTTGAGGCTAGAAAATGCTGTGTGAAAGAGTCCAGCGTGATTTTTCTATTGCATTGATTTAAAAATTAAGCTGACAAGCTATATCTCCAGTATTACTGAAAGCTGTAAGTGGCAAAAGGACATGACACTTTATACCGATAGCCTGTGTTAAAATGTTTCCATCATTCCAGCCCCATCACCCACATAAGCCCTGAAACGCCCGGCGTCAACACGGGAGAAGCATCGCGCAAGGTGGAAGGTCTGATAGACAATAGTGATATGCACATACTCGACCTGGCTCCAACGCTGACGACCCTCGCCATATGCGCTGTGTTGGAGAACAAGCTAGATGTGAAGACATTACCTTGGAATGTTCAGTAAGTTATCTTCTTATTTATCTGGCGTTTGTGACGGAAAGCGTGGGAAATGACTGCACAGGACTGAAATGAGTGGTTTTATAGCATTATTTATTTATTATAAAGGGTTTGGGGTCGGGTGGTAATATATTTCAGGCCTCAATAGGCTATGGTGACTCCTTTCTATCAGGCGGACTATATTATGCTTGATTACTAAAATAAAACCGCTATCTCACCACAATGGGGCTAATATTCCTTACTTTCTCCTATCATTCATCTCATCAGTTTTCATTCCTTTCTTATCAATTTTCTACAGAATAGTAAAATAATTTTGTTACGCTTTTTCTCAAGACTTCAAAAAAAAAAGAGTACAATATAATGGTATGTATGCTAAGCTTACGACCTCTGTGGCGCAGTGGGTGAAAGCCCGCTTGAGACGCCGCAGGTTGCGGGTTCGATCCCCGCCGCGGGATAAATGTTTGTATAATCTGCAAATATTTATCTCGGCTCTGGGTGTTTCTATGTATAATATGTATGAATTTACAAACAAAAAGTATTTATGTAGTGTATCAGTTATCTGGTTCCCATAGTACAAGCTATGCTTAGTTTGGGGCTAGATGATGATGTGTGAAATTGTCCAGCATTATTTATTTTATCATATGCCATTTATTGTGATAGAATAAGGCTTTGAATAAGTTCATTCCCTATAAATGGCCATTCAAAACATGCATGCAGGCTACGCCATTGCGACGCCTACACGCGTTACGTATCTTACGCGTGGTGTGAACATGTAAAGGGGCGAAACGCATACACGCAATATATTTACGCTGCGTATGATTCTACAATAAATTCTGCAAACATAAAGATCGTTAGGTTACCACAACTTCTCTTATTTTTATTTCAGAATGGAAATCCGGATGATGACAGTTCCCAATCGCATCAGCTCTCGCCGGGAGAATCCAACGGGATAGTCTAGTCAATTTAGTGATAGCTAAGTAGTTAGGCTTCGTATTGTTGTCTTAATGTGTCCTCAATTTAATCTCAGGTTTCTACCAAAGCTTGTGTGAGAATTTGTGTGTATGATAATGTTGAAAAGTCAGATTATTGACTATATTATATATAGAACATGATTTAAGTGCCGACAATGTCTCTAAATGTTTATCTAGATATTCTTTATTTGGGTTAGGAGGGACAGATGGTCACTTAACGCAGTCACGTTATATCAGTCAAAACACGGTTGGTACCTCAACCAACGATATGTCTTCGAGTACTTGTGGGAAGTCAGTAAAACATGTAAGAGCAAAGCATACTGATATTTATGATAGGAACTTAAAGTATGTGCTGTGCACTGAATAAATGGGACTTGATAGGCAGGTTAAATGGTGCGGTGTTTGATCTGCTATTTCAGAGTTACTAAATAGTATTAATATGTAGTTAACCTGTGGGTTGTGTCTATTTATTGTTAGCATGTAAAAGAAACGGTTGACTCTTCCGCCGAATCAATTATTTCTTATCAATGTTAGATAATTGAGTCCACGCTACCACTGAGTCGCTTTGTGGCGGGAGTTTTTACGTGTGAAGACTCAGGCTCAATGCACATTCAATTGGCAGCAACGAGACATGAAAAAGACATTGGCCCCGATTCTGTTGTTCACTGACTAAAGTTAACTAAACTTAAATGCTTCATTCTTATTTCGTTAACGATAAAGTCCAAAATGGAATGACTATTACAGTGGCATTCTTAAAATTTCTTAATTTTAGTAAAAATGAAGTATTCGTGGGTAGATTTAGTCATGACCATTTTGCTTGCCGTGTAAAACAGCTGCTAAAGAAGCTCAGAGGTGCCATTTTGATTATACTTTTAGTTATGTCACTTTCAACGACATGCCATTTTCGTCTTTAGTGAGAACCAAATAAGAACGTGTCAGTTTTAGTTTTAATTAAGTTTAGTCAGTGAACAACAGAATCGACGCCATTATAAACCTTATTGAACAATGTAACAAGATATAGAAACGCATGATAGAATGTACGGCGCGCGACCGACGTCGAGACTGCTCGAGCCGGCGCGACACCTCGTTCATTCTATACCTTGTTGCATTCTTCATAAGGTTTATAATATTGTCTTGTTACGTCTCGTCGCTGCCAATTCATGTGCATTGAGCCTTAAACTTTGTCATAAATTTTAAAAATTCTGTAGGATCTCGGTTGTGGCGCGTGTTCAACCTAAGTATAGTAATAATGAGAGTATTCTAATATATTCTTGAAAACACTAAAGCAGCTTTTCATAATGTTATATGTAACTGTTTTCCAAGAAAATCTCATCATATATTACTCTTGCATGTGATGTATTGAGTGTCTGGCACTTATGCCATTTAGTTTCAATATTAAATTATTTTGCTTTAAAGAGATGTATTAAATATATTCTAGTACTTATTTACAATATTTTCTTTATTTACCAACAGCTTCACTGGCGTGATACCAACATTTTACATAACCTATGTGCCACCAGCACCACAATGTGGGTTAAAGGGAGGAAAATTATGTTTTAATATGCTACCAATCTACAACCCCCTTTTCTGGGTGAAGTGAAGTCCGCTTCTTGTTTATGCCCCTACTGCTGGGTTAACATGAACTCGTAGTTTCTGGCAGTTTGCAAACTAAATTTCAATTTCGAATAACCCAGTTCAATATAGAAACGTCGCAACTCATCATTTTCTCTCGCTTGCACACTGACAGTCACTAATGTGCAAGCAAGAGAGCATGATAAGCGTCGCCATTTCAGATTTGTTTATGACAAAATTGCCATGCAGTTCAAAAACTGCCTGGAAATAAGTTCATGCTAAGCCTGCTTCTGATCTCAGAATACAAGAAATAAAACTCAAAATCAAAAACTAACCCACTGTATTCACTCATCCTCTTTAACAACATGTTTCTTCCGCTCCGGTACATATGGGACTTCTCCTTGCTTGCTGTGTTTCCTCCGGTTGGCTTCCTTACGTTTATTCTTCTCTCTGATGGTGCGGAGCTCTTTGGAAGCATTGTGGATGTGTTTGGGAACGTGGCGATGACGCGCGATGCGTTTCACTTGAGGGTGGTTGGCGAATTTCTCTTTCAAAGCTTCTGTGTAGTTAAGCGCGGTACGTTCGCGTGGTTTTAGCTGAAATGTTAATTTTAAAAAGAATGCTATTGAGATATAGCCTTAGTTCTAACATGTGTTAAGATGTTATTTTACTGTGTAAAATGTTGGTAGTAGGCATTATTTTGATCATAACCCCACAAGGCTCAGAAAAACAAGTCAATAAAAAATTATCCTTATTTTAAGAATGTTTATCTCGAAAAATAATAAAAAATACTTACAACACCAAGTTTTTCAGAGGCTCTAGCCTTCCACATCCTAATATTCATCTCATCAGACCCACTCAGCACATATTTATTATCCAATGACCATTTAACGCATGTCAATCTCTGCATTCGTTTTGTATGATACACATCTCTAGAGTGACCCTTCAAGCTTTCAAATATTCTTATGGATTTGTCGTAGCTCCCTGATACAAATTCCCGTCCGGTCGGTGAATAGTCAACGTCTATAACTGCTGAGGTGTGGTCCATGTGGATGTTTACTGGTTGTTTCAGTTTTCTGACATCAAATGTGTATAAACTGGAAAAGTAAGAATAGTATTAGTTTGAAAAGAGTAATCAATTTAAAGAAATAGGTCTGTTTGAGAAATATTTCATGTGCAGTATAAATCAAAACAACAAAACATGCAACTGACACAGGCTGTGTATGTTCTCGAAATGAAATGGCCAATTTCATAACCTGTGGGCAAGTGCAGAAATTAATAACCTTGAAAAAACTTACTTATAATCTTCATTAGCTACAGTGAAGATGAAAGCTTCCATTGGATTCCATGAAAGGGCATTGGATCTCAGCTCCATAACCACTTTCCTGAGAGGGCCTGACTCCCGACAGTCATACAGAATTATACTCCGGTCACTGGCGCATGATGCGAGTAAATTGTTCTCGACCTGGAAATCAGTTTTATGAAGTACTGTAGCAATAAGTCAAAGCTTGTTATATTTCACCTTATCTCAAAATTACCTGATTAAATGCTACATGATGTAGACTGTCCACTCCCCATTTGAATATCTTTATTGGTTCATTCCTTGTGTTTTCCCACAGCTGACATTGTTCCCCACAAGTTGCAAAAATTGGTTTATTTCTATGATGAGAGATGCCGGACACAACAGACATACTCAGCAATGTGTTTATGGGATCCTCATCTTCCTCTGATTGAACTTCAGCCTTCCATGTTTTAATAGTCTTGTCGTCTCCAACGCTGGTAATAGTTTTGCTGTTTGGTGTGTAACTGAGGGCGCGCACCCAACCTTCATGAGCTACGAAATTTCTTGTACATTTCCGTGTGGCTAAATCCCATACTCTTATCTCGCCGTCAAATGCGCCGCTCGCCAGTACTGCGAGTCTACTCGGGTGCTTCGCCATGCAGGAGACTCCATCTCTGTGGCCATCGAGGTTGCCGATAAAAGGTTTAGCGAAAACCCTCTCTAGTTTTACAGCGTTTATTGCACGCACGTATTCACGCGGCGCTTCTAGTGGATGAAGAGAGGGGTCATAATTTCTAGGCACTGTAAATAAAATAATAATAAAATTGGTATACATACACACTTTTACAATACTTAATTACAAACATTTCAAGTGTAGGTAATAAAAAACTTACATTTGTGGATATCCCTTTTAGTTGCACGTAAGTAATCATCAGGATTGCGACTAATTACTTTTATTTTCACTCCAGACATGTTGTGCAGATGTCTATTATATTATCAAATCTCTAAAATGCAGTCCCAATCCCAAACAACCTCATCACAAATTCACAAAAACATAACCCCAAAAAGCCACGGTTGTGTGTTTTGTTGATTGATAACGTCAAATTTAGTGATACCAGCTGCTAGCTCAGAGATCTACTTCTTAACCTAGTCATGCTAATTATTTATAATCAGAAAGTTTGTATGCCTGTGTTTCAATCAAGCTTAAACTACGGAAACGATTTGGATGAAACTTGGGATGCGAATTATATGCATAGCTAATTAACAACTTCAAATACGTTTCTAGCTTAAAGCTAGAAACATATTAACGGACGCGGCTTACGGGCGCGGCTGACAGCCGTGATCTGGATAATGATTATACACTGAGCTGTACAAACTATCGGACGTATCGCGGACGTGAGCTTTCGGACGTCCGAGAACGATCTGGCGCGCTGGATGTTTTTGTACCGTGCATACCTATCAGTCGCGGCTGTCAGCCGCGTCCGATAGTATGTTTCTAGCCTAAGTCGCATAATGATATTATGTTGCAGTGCCCCAGCGGGGTTCGTGTTAGGAAACACCTACCTATATTTTATGATCTTGTAACTAACATGAAGCAATAAACGTTTTTGTATATGAAGTTGATAATTAGCTATGAATCTAATTCGCATTTAAAAACGTGAACTGCATCATAACCACAGAACAGTACCTAATACCTACTCTTGTCAATCATGACCGTATCACCAAGGTGGAGTGGACATTCTTTCAGATTTTTATGTCAGGTTCAATTCGTCATACCTCGTCCCCTGTAAAAACAGACAGAAAATGATGAGAGACGAATTCTGTCAATAACCCGTCCAGTCCAGTTCTTGTTTGTATGAGCCAAACATTTTAAACGTTCGCGAATTGAAGAACTTAGCCCACATAACACTTTTACTCCTGAGACAACACAACAGAACAATACTCACGTCGGAGGCCAACCACTGCTTACATTTAATTTTAATATGAATGCTGAAAATGCATTAAACTGGGGTGAGTTCGCTTGGCTGGTAACATTATCAAAAATAACTAATAAGTCAATATCAACAGTGTCAACGTCATCGTGCTTGACTTTGACATTTTCTGGTTTTGTCGTTGTTATGCCAGTCAAGTCAGCAAATAAAATTGATTTGAAATGAAAACATCCATCGAAGAGGGAGAGGAAATGGAAATTAATTGGATAGTGTTCTGGTAAAAAAAGCTTGATTGAGCTTTTGTGATTGTGATACTGATAGTCTTTGTGTGTTTGCAAGAAAGCTACCTCTACTCTTGTATATGTTGAATTGTCTACAACTACATGAACTGGACATTCTGGAAGATATGATAGGTAAGAGCTTTTAGTATTTTGAATGAAGCACCATACAAAATACTGTTTACGTACCTACTTACAATTAGTTTTCATCAGGTTTTCACTAAAAGCTCGCAAGTAAAGGTACATATTTATTGACTCAGAGCATTTTTGTAAATACCTACCTTTTAGAAGACTACAAAATATCTCTATGAGAATAGAATAGAATTTATTTTAATTGCGTGAAGTATGGTACAATATAATGCTGCGTCTATTTGACTAAAAAGCTGCGTCCACTATGTATCATTATGTTTACTATGTAGGTAATGTGTGATAAGCATCATTTGTGTTGCTTTGCTTTCCTCCCTTAACCCAACAACCTTTTTGTTCATCATTCTAGAAGACTTAAATGAAATGAGATTATCTGTATGCAGAATTATAAAGAGATATTTACAGAATTATTTCTGTTCTCAGTGCATGTTTATAATGTTGCTAGTCCAGCACCTTTTTTTTCTACAGTTCCTTAGTTTTCCAGTTTGATTGGTCCTAGAAACATGAACCTAGGTGGCTAACGTCCTTGGCACATTCCTTTTATGTGTAGGGGTTCTCTAGGGAAGGAAAGTCAGAAATTCCTTCCCTAAAGGAGTAAAAAAAAGAAAATTGATTAAAACACTATCCTCATTATCATGCCGTCTTCACTTGTAAGTGTAGAGACACTCGGAAAGAACAGTTGGGATATTTCCATATATGTTAAGGTGTACTCTGTGTTGGTGGACTAATAAATAAATAAATAATGCTGAACTTTTTACACAGCATCATCTAGCGCCAAAGTAAGCAGAGCTTGTGTTATGGGTACTACATGACTGATATACTACTTATCATGTATTAAATAAATACCACATGAGCAAATCTCTAAGCTAGATGCTAGTATTAATATACCCCCTAGACATCTGCAAAGGAGTACAACTATCTCGTACCTAGCCAAAATCACAAAAGTTTAAATGTTTTTGTTTTAATAACGCGACGAGATCGCGTAAAGGTTATTGGATCGTTATTAAATAAAAATAGTCTAAATCGTGTGAGTTATTGAAACAAAAATGAGTTTAAATCGAGTGAGTTTAATAAGTTTAAGTAGTGTCCTCAAAGTAATTGTCAGTAGGTAAGTTTGTGTCAGAATGCTAAATTAAGTTTCGAATTTAGGTAAGTAGGTATACCTCTGTAACAATGTTTGCTCAATAAAGTTTTTATTTATTTATTTTATTATTTTTATTATCTATCGACTGGATTATAGTGTACCTACCTAGAACATGTTGATTTTTAATTCATACCTACTCAAAAGATTATCTGGCATGAGCTTATCTTAAAGCAAGCTTGGAATGTACTGTAACTTTCAAACAAAAATTGTTGCCTTGTTGTAACTTCCAAACAAGAATGCCAACTATCAATACCTATCATATTCGTTTCGTACCTACAGAGCCTTAAACTGTGAAGGAAAACATCATGAGGAAACTAGCTGCATGATTTAATAGTCGGCGCGGCGTCATAGAAGAGTTTGTGACAATTCCCTTGGATAAGTACCTACCTATCCCATCCAAAAGTTGTCTGGAAGAGATCGCTTTTAGCGATAAGGCCGCCCATTGTACAATAAAGTGTTTATCTATCTATCTATCTATACCAAAAAATGTTGAATGCTGGTTATCTCATAAAATGTCTACCGCGCCCTGGGGATACAGTAATGTGATCCTGTTTCGTTTTAATGTTTCGGCAGAATTTTTATGAACACCTAGGTACTTAGTACGTCTACCACTTCTTGCTTACTAACAAGCATCAGCAGCAGGGCAGCGTACTGTTACTTAAGTAGGTACTTACCTTAATATAAACCTTAACACTTTTAAAATGTTTTGCTTCCGTGCGTAGTCATCGCCTATCTATACAATATTGTTATCAATAAGCCAGAGGAGGGGGAGGCGGGAACGTCATCTCAACTGAGGATAGGGCTTGTTCACACTATTGTCATTG
Source organism: Epirrhoe alternata (assembly GCA_963565295.1). Lineage (NCBI taxonomy): Eukaryota > Metazoa > Arthropoda > Insecta > Lepidoptera > Geometridae > Epirrhoe > Epirrhoe alternata. The sequence continues at coordinate 1,899,963 of OY751384.1, forward strand.
TCCTATTGGAGAAACACCAGAGGAATTTCGAGATGGTATTTTTCTATCATAGAATTTTTATATCTTAGACACATGATGTTATCGCTTTACTCCTTCCATGATTTCTTGGCGTTTCGGCATCGTCTGAACATTGCATCAACCGTGGACGCGGGCCATCTTCATTGGTTTGCCTGTGTCAGTGTAGATACCTAACCTACTACCTATCACTCATAATATGTATTTAGAAAATATGGGTTGTGATAGCGAAAGTTTAAGGACAGTAATTTCATTCGTTCTATCCAGCGCACCAATAGCCATATCTTGCGTCAGCAAGTGGTTAGTTGGGTTCAAAATCAATTGGAGCAACTGTAATGTAATATTGGTGTCGTGGTTGCGCCGATTCTAGCTCTTAATTATTTTCAATCAAAGCAGTGGAGCTAAAGTAAGACCTGCTCCCCACTGTGGCTGCATCAGCTTTATTGGCAACCTCATGGGTGTATCGTCAACAAAGTACGAACCAGGCTGCTTTCAAAAAAATCATAGTCGTAACCTCGGGTCAAATAATATGAATAGTACCTACTAGCTTCTGCGCGCAGCTTCGCCCGCGTGATACCAACATTTTGAATAGCCTATATGCTATTCCAGGTCACTATCTACGCCTATTCCAAGTTTCATCCAAATCGGTTCATTGGTTTAGGTGTGATTGATACAAAAACATACAAATATCCAAACATACTAACAAACTTTCAGATTTATTATATTATAAGCTTCTGCGCGCGGCTTCGCCCGCGTGATACTAACATTTAGCCTTTATGCTATTCCAGGTTCCACTATCTACGCCTATTCCAAGTGTCATCCAAATCGGTTCACTGATTTAGGCGTGATTGATACACAAACATACAAACATCCAATCATACTCACAAACTTTCAGATTTATTATATTAGAATTTTAAATCAATACATACTTTATGCGTTTCTGTACGTTGTAATAAACTAATCTGTAAAGGATAGATGACAAAGTGTGGGCGATAAAAATAGACGGTAGTACGTTTGCTAAGTTTTTCATTTCAATCGCAGTCTCTACTACGAGACTCTACTATGAACACAGGCTTAGGTCACCGGCGCAGTCCCCTGATCGCAACGCTACCGCTCAGTACATTGTCCGTTGACCCGCGCGCGGCTGTGTTGCCAAACTCCATCCTAAAACTACGGTAGTGTCGTAAAATACCGGTATACCTGATCCAATCTAACCTAACCGGAATGCTAGAAACGATTGCGAGAGGAGAGAACGTACCCTGAAAATTCTGTGAGATTTCTCTGTAGTAAGTAAACGGTTTATTTTTGCACCTAATTCTTGGGAGTTGCATTAGGTATCTCAACTTACGTCTATTTGTTCTATGGTGTTCTTTGGTTACCTCTATGTAAAACTTTTCATAAAACTAAGAAACGTTTTTGATTTTCTCTAATAATCATAGATTCATTTTTTTTTTCATAACATTAATTGATTAAACACATAACTAAATCTGATTATAATTTGGCGATAAATTATTCATTTGAGTCATAACTTTAACTCAAATCTATCTATAAAATTATTTAAATCACTAACTTGTTTTTAGAAAAGCTTATGCGATCATTTGCTGTCAACGAACAGCTATCTGCTTCTGAGTTTATTTATTTCTAGCGGATATTTTAGTTATTTAGCGTTCAATGACCAGGAATCATAGATAATATTAAGTAGTAACCTTAGAAAATAGATTAAATATCTTGTTAAGCTTGAATCAGAGCTTTCTCTATTTGTTAATCACGTAAACAAAGTCAAAGGCATTTATTCAGTAGGACCGCTGGGATCACTTAATAGTCTTAGAACTAATTTTACTCCTGTTCTTTCGCGACCCAATACCGTGAAGAATCAGGGCAACAAACACGGCTTGGGGCCTATCATTCTTTTAGGTGATCCATCTTAAAACTAAAAGTCAAGCTCCAGTGGGGAGCCAGTCAAAGAGAATTGACATTGGAAAATCAATGAATTGGCACAATCGACGTAGGAAAAATCATAATAACATACGAAGAAGTAAAAAGTTTAAGAACAGAAGAGAAGTGTCCTGGAAAGTAGCGAACTTTTAACTTGTCTCATTCCTTCTATCATTGGTTCAGAAAGTTCTAGCTCCGTTATAATTTTGAGAGTAAAACGGTAACTCGTACTCATTAAAAGTGATTAAAATGATAAAACTGTATTTCTCATTAGCATTGAAGTTCGGCGTATGAATGTTCTCGGACCAAACTGGCATTTCATCATCATCTTCCTGACCTTGTAGCACGTTGTGGGGTCGGCACAACGTGGTATTCCTCTTCCATTTCCCTCTATCAGCCGTCATCTCAGCACTCTACCGAGCTCCGATAATCTTTAATTCATTGAGTTTCGATTGAGAGTATCATGGTATCTGTGGGTACTATTAGTTGTAGAAAATTCGACAGCGACCTATTTATTTATCGTAAATGATAATTCCAGGCCGGCCGGCGACGCGCGTCGTGTCACGTGTACCATATTTATGTTTCTAGAAATTACTCTGTTCTCTGTCGGCGAATGGATGTGCTGACGCAGTGAGTTTTTAATAATGCAAGCGTCTTATTGATTAGCTACGCTTATTAGAAGAAAACATGAGTGTTTTACGGTCTTTATTTTTAAACAAACAACGGCATTGGAATTATCTACCTAGAAGTATTTGGAAATTATATTTTCATCCCGGGATTACTGAATATAAATAAATAATGCTGGACTTTCACACAGCATCATCAAGCCCCAAACTAAGCAAAGCTTGTACTATGGGAACTAGGTAACTGATACTACTTATATACTTTTTGTTTGTGAATACATACATATTATACATAGAAACACCCAGACCCGACATAAATATTTGCAGATCATACAAACATTTATCCCGCGCCGGGGATCGAACCCGCAACCTTCTGCGTCTCAAGCGGGCTTTCACCCACTGCGCCAAAGAGGTCGTCAAATATATTTGCATATTACGCATCTGTACAACGTGTTTAGTCAGTCAAATCATTATTATTGCTTCAACACTATATGCACATTAGTAGTAGGTATATTAATATATTTTTATATCATACTTGCTCAGTAACTAGGGATTACTATGGTGGAAAGTCTCCTTGTAAATTGGTGTTTGCAATTCAAGGCAACATTACGTCGCACTATGCTTGAATTGTAATGTTCACATTACAGTTCAAGCTATGCAAAACTCCTTGGTAAACAATCTCTTTTCTTATAAAATGGTAAGAAAAGTTTTTACTGAAAAAAAAACACTGAACATGGCGGCATTTAATTTCCATACATTTCAAACTATGCAAAACTCCTTGGAACTCAGAGCCGTAAAAAAAAATTTGGAAAACTATTTACGAAAAAAAAATGGAAATGGCGGCATTTCATTTGATCTGAAAGTTTGTGAAGTTTGTTCGTAAAGTGATTTAAGTTATTTACAACAATGTCAAGCACTTCATCAGATGATGAAAAAGGAGGAGAGCCTGATTTTTGTTTGCTTGAAGCAGATGCATTACCAATGTTTTATTTACCTCGCAAGAATGATATAAAGTAGAATGCTTACCTCGGTTGCAAGTAGCTATTACACCCTCGAACTATATTCACCCTCGCTCGCTGCGCTCGCTCGTGTGACTAAATATCTCGGGTGCACGCGATCCATTAGCGCCCTATGCGAGCTGCGCTCGCACTGGCGCCAAATTGGATCTTGTTCTGTAATAGCTTACTTACGTCCCTTGTGTAACAATCTACTATTTTACATTTGCTACTACGAGTACACCAGCAGCCACTAATGACCCAACCGTAATGAGAAATACAGATCAATACTATCACATAAAAGCGATCTCATGTTCTAAATGTTCATATAAGCAGACTAATTTGAAAAGTATGCTAATTTGTATTGTCGTACTAAAATAATGAAAAATGATTTGAGCTCTGCTCATTTCGAAGGCCAAAGAAACCTCATGATTTTGGCCTTCTAAAACATTAGTCACCTGACTGAGCAAATGATTCTATTTTATCAAAGTTTCGCCAATCAGAAAAGTCACCAGAATTTGTGACGAATTCGTAGTTAGGTATTCAAATATGCCTTTTAAGTTCTCCAGTCCTTCTCTTGCTTCGACTTATAATAAATTATATTCGTTAATGTGCTCGAACATGACTTCTAAAGCCAAATTTGGCTTGGTTTCAGGCAGCGGCTGATCAAGAGTTCTGACCGCCCTAGGCTAATAATCAGGACGCGCCCCCACCATGTGTGTTACGGTCGGCAACAGTAGTATATTACTTACTTTTGTCTTTGTTTGTAAAAAAGTTAACATGATTCGTAGTCATACTACTTATTGTAAGTTTGCAGATCGATCTGCAAACGAAACTGACGTTGTCTTTTAATCTGCGCGTCCAAAATGACCAAAATCATGACACATGACTGCAGACTGGTGTTCATACTTTTTCTATAAACCCACTTGTACTAATAGTGTTTGCTATACATAAGTATAGACATAACGTATATTTGATCTAAGTGCAGTTGTTCTAAATATTATTGGCTATAATTGTTGTATTAGTTCGAACACTTATTTACTATAGGTCCATATTCTATAAAGTTTTTTTGTTATAACTGTATCATATAATATACTTTAATATTGCTATATCGTGCAGTTTATATAATTATTATAAATATAACTAAAATATGACATAAAATGATAATTGGTCTAAATAGGAACTTTCTATAAATTTAGTGTTGCCATAACAGGATAACAGACCTGTACCTGACCTGCATGGTTTCAATAGTGACCAAACCATGCACGAGCCATGCCGAGCGAAGCGTGCCGCGGTAGCGGCCGGCGAGTGCCAGAACCGACTTGTCCCATGCATGCAAAATTAATAGAATTATTTTATTTAGATCTATAGGTAGGTAGTCCATAATACTATTTTAAATAAAGGTTTGAAGCAATCGCTCTTAAAAATTCACCTGGTTGGTATTGGTCTAAGGCGCTATTCATGGTGTAGATAGGTACAGTTTACTTATTGAATATTATTATAGCAAAATACTATTAGTAATAATGCAATTAGATGTGATAAACTTTATAACACATTAAATGTATCGCTAATGGTCGTTATAATAAAAACAATTATGTATTTTACGATTAGAGAATATAGTACAGTTATATAAATCACAAATTAGTAAAAGTGGTTTTATAACGAAACTAGTGTATAAGAATTGAACCGTTATATCTATATTCGGTTATAGCTGCTGAAGTTATAGCAAACGCAATTAGTAGAAGCGGGTTTATAGAAAAACATAGTGCACCCCCTGCAGGCTATCTTGTAGAAAACCAAATCCATGTCGTGTTTGGCCGCATGACTTGTATTGGCTCAGTTTATGTAGACTACTTAGTTGTTGCGCTGCGGCGATGCATGAGCGTGGTCATCTAGTATGTGAAGTGGCTTCGACTTTAAGTATTTTTTAAATATTTATACTTCTGTTGTTATATGTAAAAAAGACAAGAGGCAGGCATCATACAAGTGAAAAATTTTTGCAACTGTTTAGTGATTTATTTGAAAATTATAGTAATTATTATAAGCTTATACAAAAGTCTTTTTTCGTGCTTTAGCGTTTGCAAAATTTTCTACAATTTTTTCAAATTTAATAGTTTGTAAAAAATCACTTTCTATGTACATTAGCGAGAGCGCTGTAAGTTTTTGCTGACGGAGCGTGGAGCGCAAGTAATTTTTTACTCTTTTAAGTGCTGAAAATGACCTTTCGCCGCTGCAGTTGCTAACACTCATTGTCAAAAAAATTCTTAATATTATCTCCACATTCGGGAACATGCATGAAATATTAAAACTTTTTATTAACTGCAACAAACCCTTAGGTGTTCTCGCAGAAGTAGAATGCTCGGCCTCGATGTCAGATTTTAAAAACTGCGCCAAATAGACGCATTCTTCTGCAAAAGTTTCTTCTAAATCAGTGGCATATAGTTGTTTTAACTCATTTGCTTTGCTTCTAATAAATTCGGTGCGCTATGTTTTTCTATAAACCTACTTTTACTAATTGCGTTTGCTATAACTTCAGCAGCTATAACCGAATATAGATATAACGGTTCAATTCTTATACACTAGTTTTGTTATAAAACCACTTTTACTAATTTGTGATTTATATAACTGTACTATATTCTCTAATCGTAAAATACATAATTGTTTTTATTATAACGACCATTAGCGATATATTTAATGTGTTATAAAGTTTATCACATCTAATTGCAATATTACTAATAGTATTTTGCTATAATAATATTCAATAAGTAAACTGTACCTATCTACACCATGAAAAGCGCCTTAGACCAATACCAACCAGGTGAATTTTTAAGAGCGATTGCTTCTAACCTTTATTTAAAATAGTATTAAGGACTACCTATAGATCTAAATGAAATAATTCTATTAATTTTGCATGCATACCTACGTTTGTTTTATTTGTTCTACCTATAACGATAAGGTTATAATAGGAACAAGTCGGTTCTGGCACTCGCCGGCCGCTACCGCGGCACGCTTCGCTCGGCTCGTGCATGGTTTGGTCACTATTGAAACCATGCTCGTCGCTACGCTCCTCGCAACCTATTCTACAGGTCTGTTATCCTGTTATGGCAACACAAAATTTATAGAAAGTTCCTATTTAGAGCAATTTTATGTCATATTTTAGTTATATTTATAATAATTATATAAACTGCACAATATAGCAATATTAAAGTATATTGTATGATACAGTTATAACAAAAAAACTTTATAGAGTATGGACCTATAGTAAATAAGTGTTCGAACTAATACAACAATTATAGCCAATAATATTTAGAACAACTGCACTTAGATCAAATATACGTTATGTCTATACTTATGTATAGCAAACACTATTAGTACAAGTGGGTTTATAAAAAAAGTATGAACACCAATAAATTCACTGTCATCTAGTTCATGCAATTTCCATAAGAAACCAAACTTTGTGTTTACTGTATTATAAATAATTTGCCGGTTTTGTAAGTGCACTTTAAGACAATCAATCGCTGCATAATAATTATCAATGATGAAAGATCGTCTCCCTTCTAACTCAATGTGCCCAGTTTTCAATTCATCAAAATTAAATTTTGGTTTCTTTCTTCTTCTTACATCTTTTTTGTATGTGGTCACTTCGCATCTCTTGATTGCCTCAGATTCAAAATTTTCGAACTCTTTTTCGTCACGCAACGTATCAAGATAAGCATGTAATGTCTCATAAAGTGTAACAACATTAGATAAATCCACAAAACTTGCTTGTAGCTGTACACTAACGATTTGAAATTTTACGAGCACAGAGTTCCAAAAGCACAACATTATTGTAAATTCTAGAGTTTTCATTTTTTCTAATATTGCTTTTGCTTCTATTTTGGTCTCTTTACTTTGATTTACATCTTCGCAAATAGAGTTAAATGCTTCCAGAACTTGTTTGTATGAACTGTATAAGGCTTTGCTTGCATCTGCTCGCGCACTCCACCGAGTTTTTGATAGATTTTTTAGTACCGTCGATTCTTCATCGAATTTGGATAACAAAATTTGCCATCTGCTTGTAGATCCAGAAAAAAAATTGTATAGTTGTTGTTCCAGTGTAAAAAAAGCAGCTGACTCAACACTACTTTCCGCGGCAGCCGATCCCACGAGGTGGAGAGAATGCGCTGCACAAGGAACAAAAGTAGCCAGAGGATTTACAGCTTTAATTCTTGACTGAAGACCTTTGTATTGACCAGACATATTGTTAGCGTTATCATAACTTTGGCCACGACAGTCTTTTATATCCAGTTCCAAAGTGTTATCAATTGTTGCAAGAACAGCCTTCTCCATATCTTCACCTTTATGACCGCAATTGGGTAAAAATGTAATAAAGCGTTCAACAGGTTCTCCGTTAGGTAAAATGTAACGAATTATTAATGTCAACTGATCGGTGTGTGAAATATCTGGAGTAGAATCAATGCTAATCGAATAATATTTAGCTATTTTTATTTCTCCTTTAATCGAAAGTAAAACTTCGTCAGCGAGAAGTAAGATAAATTCATCGGTTATAGAGGATGACAAGTACGATGGAGAACCTCTGCCTTTTTGTCCAAATCTCTCCAAATGTTCAGCCATGAAAGGATCAAATTTAGATATAAGCTCAATACAACCAAGAAAATTTCCGTTTAGAGCAGATCCAATAATTTCATTTTGACCGTGAAATGGAAGCCCACGAGAAGCTAAAAACTTAATTGTTTCTATTACACGTAGTAATACATTTCGCCAATAAGTTATTTCTTCATTATATTGTTTGACTATTTGCGTATCCAATCGTTGTAAAAGTTTTCCTCTACATACATACTGTCCCAAACATTTACGATGATCGGGAGAATTGTCGTGATCAGTTATTAAGTTAGAATTTTTCCAGTCATTAAATCCACTTTTGGCAAATACGGATGTTCCTCCATATAATTTGCAAGCACCACAAAACACACGACCTGTGGATTCTGAGTATACTAACCAGCTTCTCTTCACAATTTCGCCATTAACAAGCTTTATCTCAAACATATTTTTAGATAGAAATCTTTTTTGATTTTTATACTGTCTTTCCGATCTAGAAAAATCTAATTCTTCGTTTTGTTGCAATCCTTTATTAACAATATAATCTCGTAATTCATCGTTTACTTGCCACAGTGCAGGGTCACTTGATGGAATAGACGGCTTTTCTTCTTCTATAATTTCGTCTTCATTGTAGATTGTTGGCGTCGCTACTATAGGGCTAGTGTTAGACGGAGAAACGGAGACTGAACAAACCGCGGTAGAGGGACCAGGGCAAGAAAATATTGGCGATAGTGCAGTATTCGTCACCGTTTCGTTCCTTTCTGCAGAGCTCGTAAAAAATGTTTCTAGTTTACGAGTATGTTTTAAAATGTTTTCTATCTTCTTTTCCTTTTCTTTTGCTTTTTTCCTGTATTCTGCTCCACTTGGCTTTTTTACTATCGAACTACTCTCGTTACTATTCATGGTCTTAAAAAAACACAATCACTAAGGGAAGGACAATAAATATCAATCAACAAAATCGAATATACCTACGCGAGCGCGTGATATGACGGACGAGACGAACGACGATTAACACAAATAAATGAAGCACGACAACAAAGTATACTTACTATAAACTTTAAAAACCGGGGATTCCCCGCGCGTCGGGGATTCCCCGCGCGTCGGGGATTCCCCGCGCGTCGTTGATGTGTTTCATCGTGCGCGGCAAGGAGCGCTGCTGCCAGCTCACTCACTCGTTCGACCACCGACCGATTCGAGTGACTAGACAGTTGTACCTATTACGCGCGCTTTTTTAAATTTCAAAATTTATTGTTAAAATCAGACACTCCCAAGCTTTTTCGGTTTACAGCGCATTTAGTTTTAGTGTTTTTTTCTCGGTTTAGTTGAAATATGTAAAAAATGGGTATATGTAAAAAAAATGAAATCATTACATTTCTTTGTAGTCTCGAAATATGACAATTCATATTTTTCTTTGCAGTCTCGAACTTATATAAAAAATTGTAGCCAAGATTGTATGTATCGACAATTATCTAGTTCGGAAACGCACCACATAGTCGATGCAAAAATATGGCGTGCATGGTTAAGACAATACGCGGTACGCTTTTCTTTTAATACTTGGCGTCGAGCCGCGCTGCCGCGTCCCTTGATTAATAGTAGATTATTCACCAAGGGGATAAAGCAGTGTATTATGTCACGGGCGCTATATTGAATCCCAAGCGCATCGAAGGATTCTTTAGTTAACTCCCGAGCGACAGCGAGGGTGTTTATAGTTAACTCCCGAGTGCAACGAGGGAGTTAATGACTAGAATCCTGAGACAGCGAGGGATTCAAGAGCGCCCAAGACTAAGACAGCTTTAACCCCGAGGTGAATACTCTGCTTTTCACACATAGGTACTGCGAGAAAAATAGTGAATACTTACACCCAGAAAATAGCAAGCAAGTCAGGTTTTATAGGTAGAATAATAATAATCAATTCGTTTTTTTTATTCAACCTATACTGTCCCACTGCTGGGCAAAGGTCTCCCCCAATTCTTTCCAACCATCTCTCTCCTTCGATAGCTCCCACCACCCGCTATCGAAAGAGTCGAGGTCGTCCGTTTATTCTCAAAAACATATTTTATTGAGGTCGTCCTTTCGTTCTCAAAAAATATATTAGCATTAATATGCAACAACATTAGATCATCTATAGTTTGGAGGCATTAGCCACACTTTTTCCTTGAGTTTGAATAAATTCTACTTGGTGCAGGTCTCTATGGTAAACATTTTCATAGAAACATCAAAAATAAATTCGGAAGAAAAAGATTAGAAATGGTTTACTTTCTGTTAAGAATGTGAGACGAAAAAATGTATGGTTTTCTTGGACCGGGTGTGAAAACTAGATTTATAGTGCTTGCGAAGATACGATTTCATCGCGCCCCCCCGATCCTCGCGCCCTAGGCTGCAGCCTAATTAGCCTAAGGGTTAAACAGGCCCTGGTTTCAGGGCGCACAATGCACTGCCCTCATGCATTGTAGGTGTCGGTAGGCAAATACATGTCTACTAAACCGTAGTCGATGTTTATTTGCAAATTAATAATTACGATTTAAAAGTCTTGAGAGCTAAAAGTCTGGTTTTGCAGAGTAAAGTGATATTTCTATTTTAAAACATAGGTATAGCTTTACTCATTATAGTCTTCCTGTTCTGGTGAAATGCATCGTGAGTACAACTTGGTAGTTATGAAAATCGTGAGCTCAAATCACGCTCTTCGAATGTCATGTCATGTCGTGATGACTAGGTTGTGAAATAACTATAAAATCATATTCCTAGGTACTCGCATAGACCTTGTTGGTAGCCTGGTAAAGACAAGATGCTATCTTGGCTACTGCTTCCTTAGCTGATAAGGACTCATCATTTTAAGTTGAAACAGACATATAAGGCTTCTTTGATAAATTTTATCAAAGAAGCCAATTATCAAATTAGCTAATTATCAAAAAAAAAACTTCTATGATTTTTCAAAAATCTATGATTTTCTGGTCGTACAGAAGTCGTCAAGACCATGTTTTTTTGATAATTTGTGGAAAAACACCTTTCTGCTGTCGCATTAATTATTTTACCAGCGTGAAGCCAATAATTAGCTAATAAATAATCTAAAAGCCTATTGAAACTCGATCGAACCATATGCAAATTAAAAAGTGGTTTGTCAGGAATTCCGTCAATGAGTTCATTCCCACGCGTTATTGACAATAGCGAAATAATAATGGGCTTTATGAAGTCATTGACCGATGAACAGATGACCGACGTTATGTAGATTGAATGATAGAGAAAAATCGTTTAGAACACCACATCATCCCATCCTTTATCATAAACAGGAGCATGTTTCATTCATTCTCTGTTACCCTTCACTAATTGAATGAGCATGATTATAATCATTAACTCATTTTCTCCTAATATTCAAAGTTATATATTTTTTTCTTAGTTGTCAATCGGAAACGATATAAAAAGCATAATTACCTATTAAGTTTGCTATGATATGATAACTGCTATCATATGGATTTTAAAATGAAAGATGTATGTATGTTATTTAGCTCTATGTGTATTGTATCTGTGTTGTGTATTTTTGATAAGGAAATAAATTATTTTCATTTCATTTTATGTTAACCTGACTTGTAACTTCTGTATTTTCAAGTTAATAAAACGAATAATGGTATAAGTATCAGAATTTTAATAACGTGGTCCTCGCATATTGATTTGTAAAGTAGCAATAAAGTATCAAGTTAACGTTTTAGTATTATGTAATTAGTATGCAAAGTTATAATAAAGAAGTTTAAAACCTTTTCGTGTTTGTAAAAATACTTTTAAAACTTACTTGCTTATACCCTGTCAAACATCTCAGGAATTAATACCACTTGTGTACTGTAAGAATATTTTTTAATAATTATTTATTATACTACTTATTCTTCTAAGTAAGTATCTATTTTTTTGTACGTAGTTAGGGTTTATTTTTTTAAAAAAAGACTACTTACTAAGTTACTTAATATATATGTTCGTCTTTCAAAACTATCGAGTTGTACAGTGCCACAAACTTATCTGATGCGGTGGCCAAAAGAGGAACTAACGAATTTTACTGTTAAACTTATTTTTCTGCCAACACCAATCACCAAATGCGATAACAGCGCCTCTCTCACCGGTTCCAAGTTTGTGGCACTTTACCGTTGTACTAAACTTTAGTACTTTAATGTCCATTAAATTCGGGAAATAATTAAAAATCTTATTATAATGTTATTACATCTTTGCTTGGTGGTTGCTAAATTATTAATTACCATTAGGAAATAAAAAAAAATAACGATTTAAACATTGTTTATTTCGATAGTCTTCGTCATCATTTCATTAGGCATTGTCAATATCCCAATTTATGAGGGTACGACTAGTCTTGAGAGCGCATAAATAACTCGCTGTTGTAGGACTCATATAAAGTCGTAGGATCAAATCATAGCCGCGCATCTACATTTTTCAGTTTGAAAAATGTATACTTAACTTACTTATGCGTAAAAATTTGAGTTCTAAATTATCATCAAGAATCTTCAGGAAAATTTGAATTGTTGTCACAGGCTTGAGTTCTTCCTGCAAGTTTTTATATGTAAATCAAAATATGTTCTCTTTCAGATAACCGAAAATGGTGACCAAATTAAGTCTCGTGCTAGCTTTGCTAAGTTGTCATTATGCCAACACAGAGTTGTTCACGGCCATCGCAGAAGTGGAACCGCTCTTGGAGACTCACAAGAGAATCATCGATGATCTAGACTTTTATATTGAGAAGGAGGAGACGAGATTGAGATCTTTGAAGAAGTGAGTGCAAAACTTGGCCGTTTACATCTAAGTTAATGATTTACACAGCGTCAGGAGGCAACCTATGCCTACACTCAACGCTGTATTGTAGTGACTTTTTTTTTTTTTTATTTAAATAGGTCAGCATTTGACTTCACTCTGCCTGATGTTAAGCAGTAGTGAGGTCTAAGATGGAGCATGCTTACCTAGAAGGAACCTATTTACTCTTGATTTGAAGACCCCTATATTATACTTTTCGGGAAATACAGAGCCCGGCAATGAGTTCCACAATTTGGCGGTGCGTATGAAAAATGTGACTTGGACATTGCTTAAGATGGAATAAGCTTGCCCAGCACCTAAACCATCCTCCCAACATAATCTTGTCCTCAGGAAAGACAACAACAATACGTGTATAGCTAGCCACGGGTTTTCTCACGCTGGTTTCCTTCACCGTTAAGAGCTCTGTTTTTTGGTTCATCAAACTGGGTTCACGAATCAATTGGCCGTAGTGTATCTCTAATAATTTTTTTGGGTTATAAACATCAGTACAAAACATATAAAATACAAGTATAATAGTTATGTGTCACAATATAAGAGACTGAGTGTGTTATTGTAGAAAAGTAAAAACAAATCTTATTTCTAAGTCATACTATGTCGTCTAAAACGCCTATATTCTTGAGTTGGTCACACATTTGTAAATTGTAAACGTCCTTAAAACTTGGGTAAAACATAATATACTTCTAGGTAAGCATGCTCCATCTTAGACCTCTCTACTGCTTAACATCAGGCAGAGTGAAGTCAAATGCTGACCTATTTAATTTACAGGGTCACGACTGTATCCCCAAGGTGCGGTAGACATTCTCTGAGATCTTTTATATTCCAGATCTTTTGAAGATGTCTAAGGGGGTAGTCAGAGGCATGTACAAATACATATTTGATACATGCCCACATCTTGCAGAAGTTAGTATTGAATACATGACATGTTGCAAGCCCATCGCCGCCTATAAGAACACTAACTGGTTTCCTCACGATGTTTTAATTTAAAATATATATATTATGTATTCTTACAGGCATCTGAATCAATACAAAAAGGAGCACATGAAGGCAATGGAGGATATACCTAACTACTTGGGAAATCCTATCAATGCGTTCACACTGATAAAGAGACTGACTACGGACCTGGATTTTATGGAGGAGAGCATTAAGAAAGGGACAGGTAATATTATTGATACTTTTTTGATATCATACTTGGTATAAATGTTGATAGATTTACGAGTAGAGGTAGGCCAAAAAAAGATGGATGGTTTGTGTGACATGAATAAGAAAGGAGTGAGTGTTGAGATGACGGCTGATAGTAGAGAATGGATGAACACATGTTGTGCCGACCACACACAATGTGGGAAAAGGGCAGGAAGATGATGATGATGATTTATTTGAATTTCCAATAAAATAAATAATTAGGGAATTCAACCACAACCTTGGCGATCCGTGGCAGCGCTCTCCCTGAGCTAATGGGTAATGTCAAAGTCAAATAGCATTTATTCAGTAGGACCGCTGGGATCACTTTGAAACGTCTTAAAACTAGGTGATTTTACTCCTGTTCCTTCGCGACCAATAATCGCCGCTGTGGTTGAAATTTTGTTCGCCCTATGCGGCAAAATGTAATCTTACTGTTAAATGAAGTGTACTAGGGTTTAGGTAGATCGTTTAGTTCTAGATGTTCTAAAATCATCATCTCCCTGCCCTTTTCCCACATTATGTGGGGTCGGCACAACATGTGTTCTTCTTCCATTCTCCTCTATCAGCCGTCATCTCAACACTCACCCCTTTCTTACTCATGTCATCCTTCACACAATCCATCCATCTTTTCTTTGGCCTACCTCTACTCGTAAATCCATCAACATTCATACCAAGTACTCTTCTAGTTACATGACATTCTTCCCTTCTCATTACATGCCCATACCATGCTAGCCTGTTGCTCCTCATCTTTTCATTCACTGGCGCCACTTTCACACTTCATGTTCTAAAATGACCTCACGTAAAAATTTTCTTACGTAACATTGAAAATAAATATTTTTCCTCAAAAAAGTGCAGTTGATAAAAATCTTACGTGTAGCGTTACCCAAAGAACGTTAGTTTCGTGAAATAACGGTGTCGTTCGACTCATGAATAAAACATGTTTGTTGCTAAAGGAAAAAACTGGACGAGATTTATTGTATTGTTTATTTTTGGCATGATTCCAAAACGGCATTAGTTACATGACACATTTAAGGAGTTTTTATGTTCCTGGTGCATGATGAATTGATTTCATATGACAACTTCGGGCCTTTATAGTTTGGGATATAAAAAGTCATATTAATGTTTGACAAACATTATAAGGATATTTGATAATATTTGCTGTAAATAACGATTATTTGTGAAGAGATGAAGAGAAAATAATTCTAGCATTGACATTAAGAGCCATCTATACTAATAATATTATAACAGGGTCACGACTGTATCCCCAAGGCGCGGTAGACATTCTATCAGATCTTTATATTCCAGATCCTTTGAAGATGTCTAAGGGGGTAGTCATTGGCATGTACAAATACATATTTGATACATGCCCACATCTTGCAGAAGTTAGTATTCCATACGTGACAGGTTGCAAGCCCATCGCCGCCTATAAGAATACTAACTGGTTTCCTCACGATGTTTTCCTTCACCGTTCAGAGCTCGTGTTAAAGCGCATATAAATTTTACGAAACGCAAAATCCATTGATGCACGGCCGGGTTCGATCCCACGACCATCGGATTGAAAGTCGAGGTACAACCCCATTCGGCCAACACGGCCGAAAAAAATAAAGAGGAAAGATTTGTTAGTTTGTTTGAATTGAATAGGCTCTGAAACTACTGGACCGATTTGAAAAATTATTTCACCATTAGAATCCTACATTATCTCTGATGAACATAGGCTATATTTTGTCCCGGGAACGTGAAGTTTTCCCGAGGGAACGCGGGTAACACCGCGACAGACAGCTAGTGTATAATAAAAGGCACAACCTTGCACGCACGGTTTTTTATTTTAGTTTTTAAAAACTGTTATTACATTAGCGTATAATTTCTTCCTTAGAATACATAAAGAACATAACTATGAACCACCCCGACGTGAAGTACCCGACGCTTGAAGATTTGTCGGGCGCCGCGCAAGCCCTCACAAGACTGCAGGAAACGTACCGGTTGAACGTACACGAACTGTCTGAAGGAATGCTTAATGGAGTTGAATACAGGTAAAAATAAACGATGCTTCATTTATTCACTTAAACAGATATTTATTCAACATTTTGGTGATATGTATAACAAAGATAGGCGCAAAATAGAAATGAAAATATTACAAAATCTGGGGGGACGGAATTGCCCCCGAGAAGACAAGCCAAAAGAACGAGGCACTATCATTTTCTCGAAGCGTTTCGTCGTTATTTAGATTGTTGTGATTGCGTCACAGCATGGTTGTTGGATGGCACAAACAAATGAAGGCCTATGCCCAGCAGTGGGCTAATTCTGTGAATGATGATGATGTGCGTCTGAGCAAGTGCCATTGAGAAGTAAGGCGCTGCTATTCAAACCTTCAGTTAATGGATCACATAAGACCACTTATGCTCTGGTCTTCACTTTCCCAATTTTGTACAGGCCCAATTTTTCACATTCCCATATCTTCACTTTCCCAATTTCCTCTTGAGTTGGTTAGGTTAGTGAAAATACCATGCGTGAGGCGAGCGAGCAGAGCGAGCGTGCCGCCTATGCGCCAAATACCTCATAATCTTGGGAAAGTGAAGATCTGGAAAGAACCTGTGATTAAAGGCTAAAGACAGTGTGTGTTGTATTTTACGACATAATCTTGAAGATCTCTCAGTGGTTGTTAGAAGAATGTCCAAATATTTTTTTGCGCATGCCCACATTTTACAGAATTTAGCTTTACATAAGTGACAGGTTGCAAGTCCATCGCCGCCAATTCTATAGCAATAAAAACAGTAAATTATTTAAAAATGTTAACAATGTATTCCTGGTGGTCTAACCTTAACCTTAAAGTGATATTGATAAACAAACTCACGATTATGTTCTAACATTATCGCTTATGTAATAAATTAGCAATATTATTGAGTCACGGAGAACTATTACTTGTAGTAGGTGTACAATGCTTAATAATTTTAGAGTATGATAACGATATATTTACATAGGTATAAAACATACTTATTTTATAGATTTAACGCTCATATTATAGCTTCTGCCCACAGCTTCGCTCGCATGATACCAACTTCAAATAGCCTATTATTATCACAGGTTAGGTGTAGATTTTATTTTATTTTCCATACGTAAACAGGGTCACGACTGTATCCCCAAGGCGCGGTAGACATTCTCTCAGATCTTTATATTCCAGATCCTTTGAAGATGTCTAAGGGGGTAGTCAGAGGCATGTACAAATACATATTTGATACATGCCCACATCTTGCAGAAGTTAGTATTCCATACGTGACAGGTTGCAAGCCCATCGCCGCCTATAAGAATACTAACTGGTTTCCTCACGATGTTTTCCTTCACCGTTCAGAGCTCGTGTTAAAGCGCATATACATTTTACGAAACGCAAAATCCATTGATGCACGGCCGGGATTCGATCCCACGACCTTCGGATTGAAAGTCGAGGTACAACCCCATTCAGCCAACACGGCATTTTATTTTATTTTTTTCCATAACAATACAAAATTATAAAATTTAGTTCTTTACAATAATATTAAAGACACAATTTTCAATTAAGCTACAGTATTCCTAAATTAATTCAAATTAGATTTATATTAGTATTAATTTATTTAGATAAATATTTATATTAGAATTTTTATAAATATATACATATAATATAATAAAAACGTAGGTGTAGATAATCCACACCTATTCGAAGTTTCATCTCAATCGGTTCACTGGTTTAACCGCAATGGAAACAAAAAGACCCAACATATTCATAGTTCAAATTAAAATATACATACGATACTGCTATGTGTAGACGTACGATAGTAATGTGGGTATGGATATTATTCTTGAATAACTATAAAATGTTGGACTATTTACATGCGTACGAAGCGGGAGTGGAAGCTACTAACTTTTAGGGTTAAAATAAATATTTATACGGATTACATTTTAGAAATAATAATTTTAAATAAACATTTATCTACTTTTAGTTACGACAGTTTTTTCACCATCTAATGTTATTTTAAATTTTTCCCTATAGCCCTACACAGTAAGTACCTCGTGAAATACATAATCTTCTGGTGATGTCTTAAAGGGAATTTTCGGTGGAGCGTTGTGTTTAATAATAAAATAGGCATTTCTTTGTCATATAACTTATGTACTGCTGTATTTATGAGTGTTTTCGGGCAGGGAAAAACAGTTTTGTGTTATTTTATAGATGAACAGTCACCTGCAATGAGATGTATGTACACTCCATACTTTTAAAATTAATGTCACAATAAAACTAATAGATGTATTTGATACATGCCCACATCTTGCAGAAGTTAGTATTCCATACGTGACAGGTTGCAAGCCCATCGCCGCCTATAAGAATACTAACTGGTTTCCTCACGATGTTTTCCTTCACCGTTCAGAGCTCGTGTTAAAGCGCATATACATTTTACGAAACGCAAAATCCATTGATGCACGGCCGGGATTCGATCCCACGACCTTCGGATTGAAAGTCGAGGTACAACCCCATTCAGCCAACACGGCATTTTATTTTATTTTTTTCCATAACAATACAAAATTATAAAATTTAGTTCTTTACAATAATATTAAAGACACAATTTTCAATTAAGCTACAGTATTCCTAAATTAATTCAAATTAGATTTATATTAGTATTAATTTATTTAGATAAATATTTATATTAGAATTTTTATAAATATATACATATAATATAATAAAAACGTAGGTGTAGATAATCCACACCTATTCGAAGTTTCATCTCAATCGGTTCACTGGTTTAACCGCAATGGAAACAAAAAGACCCAACATATTCATAGTTCAAATTAAAATATACATACGATACTGCTATGTGTAGACGTACGATAGTAATGTGGGTATGGATATTATTCTTGAATAACTATAAAATGTTGGACTATTTACATGCGTACGAAGCGGGAGTGGAAGCTACTAACTTTTAGGGTTAAAATAAATATTTATACGGATTACATTTTAGAAATAATAATTTTAAATAAACATATATCTACTTTTAGTTACGACAGTTTTTTCACCATCTAATGTTATTTTAAATTTTCCCTATAGCCCAACACAGTAAGTACCTCATGAAATACATAATCTTCTGGTGATGTCTTAAAGGGAATTTTCGGTGGAGCGTTGTGTTTAATAATAAAATAGGCATTTCTTTGTCATATAACTTATGTACTGCTGTATTTATGAGTGTTTTCGGGCAGGGAAAAACAGTTTTGTGTTATTTTATAGATGAACAGTCACCTGCAATGAGATGTATAAGTACACTCCATACTTTTAAAATTAATGTCACAATAAAACTAATAGATGTAGGTTAAAACAAAAAGCGGAAATTGATTTCACATTGAACTAGTGGCGAAATTAATAAAAATGTCTGAACATTGTTTTGTGGAGTGTATAAATCTTATTGCACGTGACTGTACTACCTAATTGCTTAACAATTGAAAATGTACTTTGAAGCTTACTAGATAAGATATGATATACTTTGGCGCGTTTGACGCCCGTCATACGCTTTTGTCTTCATGAACATTTGATTATAAACTGTTGAGATCAATCTTCCTGTAAACATAGTCTTTTTAGTCTAATATCCGCACTCCAATTCGTTAACTAAAATTATAAAGGAACGGATTTAAGTAGCCGTTATAGACTCTGAGTGCGGAGATAAGTAATTGTTATAGAAACTTATCATAATGGAATATGTAGTCGGGCTTGCACTACCTTATGCGTGGTCCTCACGGTTTTCTGTAACAAAAATAAAGCGTTTTATATGGTGGAGGATATTGTAACTAACTCTATGACCGTTATTAATAAACGTGGTGTAAAGTTACGCCGGGTGTAACTTAAAAGTAACTATAAAATTTTTGGGAGTTTAGACTTGGCGTAACTTTACACCCGTATATATCGGCCTATATTTTCCACTAATATTCTTCTAAGTTTACGCATATTTTCAGTACACCAATGACTACAGACGAGTGCTACGAATTAGGAAAAGCTCTGTACAATGAAAGAGACTTTAAGAATGCGTTGGCGTGGATGACAGAAGCGCTTCGGAAGTATAAGGAGGCTGGAGATGAAATATATTCGTTCAATGAAGTTGATATCTTGGAGTATATTGGCTTCGCGCATTATTTGTTGGGTGAGTTTCACTTCTATGCCTATTTAACTAACTATGACGACCTCTGTGGCGCAGTGGGTGAAAGCCCGCTTGCGACGCAGAAGGTTGCGGGTTCAATCCCCGCAGCGGGATAAATGTTTGTATGATCTGCAAATATGTATCTCGGGTCTGGGTGTTTCTATGTATAATATGTATGTATTTACAAAACAAAAAGTATATAAGTAGTATATCAGTTATCTGGTTCCCATAGTACAAGCTTTGCTTAGTTTGGGGCTAGATGATGCTGTGTGAAATGTCTAGCATTATTTATTTATTTAGCGTATAGGGAGGTCGATATTTAAGATGAAGTGCGCTCTGGCTTACGCCGCGCTCGCCACCCTACTAGCCGTTTGATGGTGTGCTGGCCGGCCCGCGCACTAACTATTACACTGAAAGTTATTTATAAATGTATTTTTTGCTACAAAATAATACTCCTTGGCAATAAAATAAGTAAGTTTTTAATTGTTTTGTTACACCCAGTATATGGTAGCAATTAACAAGTGTGCATATTGCAAGTGTCAATAATTTTGACCTTCACCTTTGACGTAAAGACAGGATTTTGTAAACCTGTTGAATAGTGAGTGACACAATAGGCTATACTAAATGTTTCGCGTTGCAAAATGTTTAGTAGCGTCTGTCATCATTATGATGTCATACATAACACTAGACATACAGGGTGTAAAAAGACGTCTACCGAAGCCGAAAGGGGTAGGTACAGCATCCCAACATACAACCAAATCCAAAAGGATTTTCGGAAAAAAATCATTGTGTCCGAGGAAAACAGCGTTTGAAGATCACTGTTTCATGCAATCATGGACTGATTGCAACCCCTCAGTTTTCGGTAGTTGTCTTTTTACACCCTGTATATTTATTTGCGAACATATCTATATCTTATAGTCTGGGGACCTTGTTTACCTTAATGGTTAGTAAATCATAAATCAAATTAATGGTAAATCATAAATCAATAGTGATTAGTCAATATTATCGTCCGTGGCTTCATTTGTTTGGTCACTGACGATAGTTCACGAACAGTACACCAGTTACAATATGTCCATGAACAATGAATGAATATATTATAACGTACACGTCGTAATGTACATAAGTATACAGGGTGTAAAAAGACAACTACCGAAAACTGAGGGGTTGCAATCAGACCATGATTCTAAACATATTTTAGCGAAAAAAAAAGCTTAGTCATTTTATGTTATTTTCGGTTATTTACTACTAGTACAACATAATAAGAGTAAGACCATACCTACGTAATAATTTCATTCATAAAAGAAAAAAAAACAACGCGCCCAGTACATACCCAAACAGTTTTTTTTTAATGATGAATGGGTCGGCTCTTGACCTCGAAACTAACATAGGCAAGAATGAGGTCTACGATGGAGCGAGCCTACCCAGAAGGTGCCTATTAACTCTCTAAAACAAACAGTAATCTTCAGACGCTGTTTTCTCCGTTAATACTGATTTTTTCGGAAAATCCTTTTGGATTTGATTGTGTGTTGGGATGCTGTATATATACCTTTTGGCTTCGGTAGACGTCTTTTTACACCCTGTATGTAAACTTTTTAATAACAATCTAAATAAGTACCATAATATTAGTATTCCATCAGTTATCTGGTTCCAATACAACCTTTAGCTAAGGGCTTAATGACGCTGAGTGTTACCGAGTAAAATAAATTTATGTATCTACAGGAGATGTTAAAACCGCGCTAGAATGGACGCATAAGCTTCTCGCGTTAGATCCAAAGCATGTCCGGGCTCTGGGCAACGTGCCTCACTTCACGAAGACTATCAAGGAGGAAGAGGAAAGACTGATGAAGGAACGACGTGGGGTAAGTGTAGAAAGTCCTTTCAACTCGTCCAAGCTGTAGTCAGAGGGATTGGGTTAGGACATGTTGCATAGCGATTGTCAAGGAGAACAGACATTTCACCAATCCCGGCTACATCCGAGCGCAACATGCACGCTCGAATGGACTAAGTTATACAGGAAGCAACAATGAATTGAAAGGATAGTCATTATCGATTTTCTCGTGATTTTCATAGCAAAACAAATAAAATCATTACACAAATATTTTTTAATTTAATTGTTGAACCCAATTCCTGAATAGTGTTAGTTTAAAATGAAAGACCCTATATACAAACAAATTCAATAAAATTCAACAAATTCAACCTGGAATAGCATATAGGCTATTCAAATTGTTGATACCACGCGGGCGAAGCATAAATAATTAATGTAATTATGATCTACGCTTTGTTTTTTAGATGCTTTTATTGAACGTTTTTTACGTTTACGTTCAATAAAAGCATCTAAAAAACAAAGCGTAGATCATAATTACATTAATTATTTATGCTTCGCCCGCGTGGTATCAACAATTTGAATAGCCTATATGCTATTCCAGGTCACTATCTATGCCTATACCAAGTTTCATCCAAATCTGTTCACTGGTTTAGGCGTGATTGATACACAAACATACAAATATCCAAACATCTAAAACAAACTTTCAGCTTTACTATATGAGTGGGATAGAGTAACAAATCAAAAGCGTGGATCAGTACGTGTATTAAATTTTGTGTACGTTTTAAGGACACAGGCGATCCGAAGCAAGACTTGGTGGCAGAGGAACTGGAGCCGGAAGCTGACGATGGACAGTGGAAGTGGTCCTTTGAGAAGGAGCGCAAGGTTTACGAGGCGCTGTGTCGCGGTGAGATGGAGATACCAACTGAAATTAGTAAAAGGTACTTATAAATAAATAATTAATGCTGGACATTTTCACACAGCCATCATCTAGCCCCAAACTAAGCATAGCTTTTACTATGGGAACCAGATAACTGATATACTACTTATCATCCAGACCCGAGATAAATATTTGCAGATCATACAAACATTTATCCCGCGGCACTTGAACTTGAGTAAAAGGTACTTGAACGTTTTTATTTATTTATTTCGTATTGCACAAAAAAAATAACATAAATAAAAAATCTTAAACTAGGGGTAAAAAAAAATAAAAAAGGAAAACTTGAGATATTTTATAAGTAACGGTTTTAGATGGAGAACCTTTACTAAGGAACGATTTAAGTAACCTTTAGTGACTCTGAGTGCGGCTGTTAAAGCCCAACTAACCAAAGCTTATAATTATGCACTTAATCGCAGTAAACTTTATAATATAAGTACTAGCTTCTGCGCGCGGCTCCGGATGCGTGGTACCAACATTTTGAATAGCCTATATGCTGTCCCAGGTTGCTATCTACGCCTATTCCAAGTTTCATCCAAATCGGTACTGATTTAGGCGTGATTGAAACACAACATCTAAACAAACTCCCAAACTTTTCGCTTTATTGTATGAGTGGAATATGTTTCTGTTTATTAAAACATTTTTTTATAATTTCCAGACTAAAATGCTGGTATTCGAACGAGAACCATCCGTTCCTAAAGTACGCGCCGATAAAAACGGAGCAGATGTATATAAAACCGGACGTATTTATATTCCACGAGGTCTTGAGTGACGATGAAATAGGACTCATCAAATCTATGGCTATGCCTCGGGTAAGTCTTAGTGTACGGAGTTGGCAGTCTTTGTCTGATTGTGAGTCCTTCACTGCAGATAGGTGAATAGCGGGTTCAAGTCCAACATGGACACAATTATAGGCATGATGACAGTGATCAAGTTTCGACAAAATATTTAACTGGTCTAATTAAATAGGATTCCAGGATTGAGAAAAATGCATTTACTGTCCTAATAATGTCAAGATTAAGAAATTATTGAATAAAATAAATCCACAAAATACAACAATCCGCCATGATAGCTGTACGCCAATCAGAGCGCGTGACGTCAATACTCATTATATTAGACCAAAACTGCGCCTTTTGTTTCCTTTCAGCTTTAGATAAGCACGTAGTTTTTGCTTTGCAGTAGTGAGCTGTGACGTCAAAACAGCCGCCATGACACCGACGTGCGTTTTGGCGTGAATTACAAATTTTAATTTTAAATATGATTTTTATGTTTGAAAACCTTTATTTTCTACTGAAATATGATATTTTTTTCACGTAACAAATCATTCTGAACAACATAGAACAGATTTTGAAAAATAGTCATCATGCCTATTATTGGGATGTATAAAAACTTCAATGATCCTCCGTGTAAATGATTGATGAATAAGAGAGATACTCTGAAAAATAGGATTCTGGAGATATGTCTATACTTCATTGATGAATTGTTTGCTTTTGTGTTTGTTTTCAAGACTGCTTTAGTTTTTTTATGATTGTGGGTATTATGTACTTCTGTAATTCTGTAATTCTTTATTGTACACAAAATAGTAACAAATACAATATGTTTAAAAGTACATGTACAAAGTACATGTACTTGTATTGTGATTATAGGTTAAGGTGTTTTCCGCACACAATTTTGTGTTGTTATATGGAAATAAATGAATTGAAAAGGTTAAAATATAAAAGTAGTAGTCTATATCTATCCATACACAATTCCATAGAAAACAGCACTATCAGTTTCTAGTGAATTTCCCGATTTTCCGGCAAACCGTACTAATTATTCCCTCATAAAAATCTTCCTAGGACTTCAACGAGAATGTTTGAATTTTTTTTTATCCGAATTTGCCGAATTAAGCGCTAAGCGCTTTATATAGTCATTCAGCCTCCGTCATAACTTAGTGACTAAATAATTATTTTACTTATTTGATCCCCAGTTCGCACGAGCAGTGGTCCACGATCCTCATTCTGGTAAACTGATCAAAGCACACTATCGCATCAGTAAATCATCTTGGCTCAAAGACGAAGAGGCTCCAGAAATAGCGAGAATTACTCAACGTGTTACTGATATGACTGGCCTTAGTATGATATCGGCTGAAGAGTTGCAAGTTGTAAACTATGGGATTGGAGGGCATTATGAACCGCATTTTGATTTTGCTAGAGTGAGTACCTTATTGCTATAGAAATAAGACTCATATTGCATGATCTCCGTTGAGTTGGAAGTCCTCAACTATGGTATTAGAATAAGTACGCTGTTGCGATAGATTTAAGACTCATATTACAATAGTAAGGTCGATATGACTGGCCTTAGTATGATATCGGCTGAAGAGTTGCAAGTTGTAAACTATGGGATTGGAGGGCATTATGAACCGCATTTTGATTTTGCTAGAGTGAGTACCTTATTGCTATAGAAATAAGACTCATATTGCATGATCTCCGTTGAGTTGGAAGTCCTCAACTATGGTATTAGAATAAGTACGCTGTTGCGATAGATTTAAGACTCATATTACAATAGTAAGGTCGATATGACTGGCCTTAGTATGATATCGGCTGAAGAGTTGCAAGTTGTAAACTATGGGATTGGAGGGCATTATGAACCGCATTTTGATTTTGCTAGAGTGAGTACCTTATTGCTATAGAAATAAGACTCATATTGCATGATCTCCGTTGAGTTGGAAGTCCTCAACTATGGTATTAGAATAAGTACGCTGTTGCGATAGATTTAAGACTCATATTACAATAGTAAGGTCGATATGACTGGCCTTAGTATGATATCGGCTGAAGAGTTGCAAGTTGTAAACTATGGGATTGGAGGGCATTATGAACCGCATTTTGATTTTGCTAGAGTGAGTACCTTATTGCTATAGAAATAAGACTCATATTGCATGATCTCCGTTGAGTTGGAAGTCCTCAACTATGGTATTAGAATAAGTACGCTGTTGCGATAGATTTAAGACTCATATTACAATAGTAAGGTCGATATGACTGGTCTTAGTATGATCTCGGCTGAAGAGTTGCAAGTCGTAAACTATGGCATTATGAACCGCATTTTGATTTTGCTAGAGTGAGTACCCTATTTCTATAGAAATAAGACTCATATTGCATGGTATCCGTTGAGTTCGAAGTCCTCAACTATGGTATTAGAATAAGTACGCTGTTGCGATGGATTTAAGACTCATATTACAATAGTAAGGCCGATATGAACTGGATAGGGAGGCCTTTGTCCAGCAGTGGACTGCTATAGGCTGATGTTGATGATGATTGGAGAAAGGTCACTATATGAACCGCATTTTGATTTTCCTATAATATACCTTGTCTATTGGATTTAAGGCTCTTATTAAAACTGAGATAAATCATCAATATAATCATCATAATAGTCTTAGCAGTATTACTATTGATATTTTTTATTATTTTCAGAAAACCGAGAATGCATTCTCTGATCGATTGGGCGGTTGGGGCGGTAACAGAATAGCGACAGTGTTGTTTTACGTAAGTTTACTATATCTGATACTAATCTATATCTATACTATAATATTATAAAGAGGAATGGTTTGTTTGTTTGTTTGAATTGAATAGGCTCCGAAACTACTGGACCGATTTGCTAAATTCTTTCACCATTAGAATCCTGCATTATCCCTGATGAACATAGGCTATATTTTATATTTTATTAGAGTCCATTTCACAAAAGAAGTCCCTTTAGAGCGGCGCTAGCATCTACGTCAATGATGATAAAAGATATAGATAGGTTATTCGCCCGTGGAAATTGAAGACTCAAAATTGTCTTATAAGCATAATTTTTTCTTCATTTTGCGTCAAATCACGGCGAAGTTTTAGTCAGTGAGTGTCACATGTTCCAAGCCTGAATTTTAAACTTCGATATTAAGTCTATTAACATAACGTATCTATAGTTAATTTAAAAATCATTAATCTACGTCTCTTTTGTGAAAAATACTCTACCTCTAACCTTTATCTCCAGATGTCGGACGTGGCGCAAGGTGGCGCCACTGTGTTCACAGAGCTAGGCCTCAGCTTATTCCCCATTAAGGGCGCCGCGGCCTTCTGGCTTAACTTGCATCCGTCGGGCGAAGGGGATATGGCGACTCGACACGCGGCCTGCCCCGTCCTAAGGGGGTCCAAATGGGGTATGAATTAAAAACTTAAAGTTTAACCATTTGTAAAATAGTTGGCTTTGTAAAGGTGATTATAATTCCCATTTGCCCCAATCGAAACTGTGGGGCGAACGGGAGAAATATTCGTCCCTATTTTTTTTGTTCCGGTGTGGACAAAATGTGGAGGTGAGCGGGATTAACCGATATCTTTCACTGTTCAAACACACTGTTTAGTTTTGGAACTGTGGTGTATTGCATTCATTCAGTCATTGAAGTCTTCTTACGCGCTGATAGATGTATGATCTTTATTACAATGTAGTAAGGATACTAATTGCTCAGCAGAATTAGCATCGCTGGTTGCTCTAGTCGCGCTGCTGAGCAATTAGTGTCTTTATTCCAGTGTAATAAAGATCTCATATTATCAGCGCTGAAGTAAAATCAGCCTTACATTATCATAAATAGTGTAGCTATTTCATTAAAACTAACCTTATGTAGTTGATATATGGTACTAACAGTGCCACAAACTTATCTGAACCGGTGCGAGAGGCGCTGTCGTCGCATTTGGTGTTGGCAGAAAAAATAATTTTACAGTAAAACTCAGTTCCTCTTTGGCAACCGGACCAGATAATTTTGTGGCACTGTACACTACGGCCGATGAATCTAGACATTTGTGAA
This sequence comes from Epirrhoe alternata, assembly GCA_963565295.1. Lineage (NCBI taxonomy): Eukaryota > Metazoa > Arthropoda > Insecta > Lepidoptera > Geometridae > Epirrhoe > Epirrhoe alternata. The sequence goes on from OY751384.1 coordinate 1,927,833, forward strand.
GTTGACAATTGATGCGCAGAAGGTAATTTAGTATGAAAAAAGCCCACTGCGCATGTCAAACGAATGCCTAGCTCCGTTGACTGTGTTGTAAATTGCAATTTCGCTTGTCTAGGTAACTAGATTTTTGCAGCATGGCTTTGCATTTACTGCTAGTTAGTAATCCAATTCACACAGACATACATTCACACAAAATACTACACTATACAAACAATACTACACTCAACACAGTTAGGTCCTCATTTCTATACATTTCTGACAGTGAATATTCACTCTAGAATAATTCTAGAGTTCACTCCAAAAAAATTACTAGAAAATGGTGATGTTTTGGTAAATAAAACCTTACCATAAAAATGTCTACATCTTCAGCATGGTAGACAATAGACATTCTCTCAAATCTTCTCATGTATCTTCTGAAGATGTCCCAGACTAATGGTGTATCCCAATTCCTGCATGCACTAATTTAACCTAATCATTCTTAGCTGCAAATAAATGGATACATCAAAAAGGGCAGGAGTTCCGAAAACCTTGCAACCTCGAGTTTCAACCTGAAGGATTGGGGAGCAGACCCCTACCGGCACTCTTGAAGACTACAGTTTCATCCCATGCCCAATAGATGGCGCTTTTCGTAAACTTTATGCTCTATAACTTGATTTTATTATTTTTTTAAGTTTTTTATTTTGTTATATGCAAAATTTAAGATACAGTGTTAATATTTTTTTTTTTTTCCGTTGTATATCTGTAGGAACTGGAGATGGATTGTATAGAATAACACAAGCGGAAAATACTTAAAGAAAAACCGAATTAACTACACAAAAACACACAACAATACTACACAATGAACCATTGTAATTATTTTATTGAACTTACTATGTTTTATTGGACTGAGAGATTGTGAAATATGTTGCATGTTCCATAGATGGCTTTGTTTAAAAATAGTCATAAAAGCATGATTATTACCTTCCGTTCATGTAGATAGAGCTAGCAACTATATAATATCTGACACTGAGCCGCATGCTGTTACTGTCTGCCATTTTAACCATCATGCATGTAAGTAGTACCGTAGAGCCATATATGGCGCTGTTTTCAATAACCTGTAACCCGAAAAACTTAATAAGATTTCTAATACCATGGACTGTCTATAGTGTCAAACAAATGGATTCACCTCGGTGGGCAAGAGTTCCTAAAACCTTGTGATCTTGAGTACCAAGCGGAGGGCATTGCAAGGAAACTACTGCGTCCAGTGCCGATAACTTCAAGATAACAATCGCCGTTGCTAAGCTCAACAGATGGCGTTAGTGAAGTGATGTCAAGTAAGTGAAGTTCCGTTTACAAAATGTAACAGTTTGTGAGAAGTGAAAACAAAATATTGAATCTTGGTGAGATTTCCAACCAGTGATTTTACATATATCGGCTAGAAACTAAATAGTTAATGACATGCCCATAAACTTCAATTATCTTGCGATTTAAAACATTGTTTGTTTACAATTTCTTCCGTGAAAAATTGTTTAAAAAGGCTTCTATGCTATTGAGCAAAAAACATTATGCCCAAAGCAGCAAAAAAAAATGGAGTAACAGCTTTACAAATTAATCAATATATTTAACTGATATGTTCAAACACCATTGTTTTAATATTAAACCTTTTTCTCTTGAAATATCGAATGTAATGAGGCTACTTTGTTACCAACATTTCATAGTTTATACATAGCGCTATTATAATTTATTATGTATTGTTAGTGTCATATTGTTTATGAATATGCACAAAATCATAAAATAACCCCGTTAAAATAATAAGCTTATTTAAAATATTAATAAATTAATGTCATTTCGCAAACATTGACAATTAGACTTTGTGATAGTCGGAATAGCGAACTCTAGACCTTTCAAATTGTAATTTTATCGCTTTGGATTGATAGTTGATAAATCAACACGTCCCTTCTATAATAATTGCCTCACCTCCCCTTTATCTCCCCTATTTATAGACAATTAGCATGAAATACAGTAAAATATAGCGACATCTCCAAGAAATAAAATAACAACATTATTGCTAAAAGGGTTACTGATAAGCTGATCAACCGTTAGACTATTTTATAATACCTCTCTAACATTGTTTAATACGAAAATGAACATTACTCAAAATCGACAAAAAGTGAGCTACCATGTTATTCCTTGGGGACGTCGATATTATTATTAAAGTAGAATTATTGTATTATTATGTACTTATGCAAAACATAATATAAACTTGTGATGTGTAATAAAGTCATTTGTGTGTTCAAAAGTAAAAATGTTGGCTGTATGCTACAGGGTGTTATAAGACTTCTCACGGAAACTAATATGGATGACCATGTCCAAAGAGACAAATCAGTTTTTTTTCGGATTCGAAAAAGTAATTGAAATAAAATAGATAAGAAAACCAGTATCAGAGAATCAGTAGGTACGGTCAGCAACATAAGTTCATGATGTGTGGGAAAATATGCAATTTTTTTACAAATAGTAATAATGATGCGAAGCAGCGCTTTCACTTAGTTACAAACCTTCATAGATTTGTAACTAAAACTTTAGCTCCAATCTCATGATTGGAAGATATAAAAGATTCGAAAACAACAAATGTTCATGAACTTCTGTCGCTGCCCATACCTAAAATTTTTGTGATTGAAAGTTTTCGAGAGTATTCGTATAACACCCAGTATTCATAGTCATATCATAGTAAGTAACTATTATATAAATATCTGTAAGTGATATGCATTTGTTATTGTATTTAATAATCGTGTCGATTTAGCTAGATTATGTAGAATATACAATTGTATTTATATTTTGCAATATATTATGTGAGTTTATATTTGTGTTTATAAACAACTTATTGTTTTTATAATACAGAATACACACATATTTTTTTTATTTATTTACTCAACACAAAACCATGCACCATTTAAAAAATGTATAAGTACCTACTTACTCTATGTAGGACGAAATCGGCTGGTTTTTCTAAAAAAAATATGACTAATATCGGTTGTAACTAAATCGAAATATTATTTTATTTAGGTATGATGCCTATTACAAGTATCTATGAATTGGTGGGCTCTCTTATTTCCTGGCTGTTTTCGAACTAAATGTCAATTTCGAATAACCCGGTTCAATATAGAAACGTCGCACCTTATCATGTTCTCTCGCTTGAACACTAGTACAGTCACTAATGTGCAAGCGAGAGAGCATGATAAGCGCCGCCATTTCAGATTCGTGTCTTTATGTCAAAATTGCCCTGCAATTCAAAAGCTGCCTGGAATAAAGCCTGATTATAAATAAATAGAAAAAACACATAATAAAATTGCAGTAAAATAATTGCTATTGTATGTAATAGATTCAGCATCCATAGTTTTCGATGTGCGGAGAGCAATGTAAGACAACAAAAACGTTACATATAGAATTATGTGTATACTGTACATAACATTCCTGTTGTTTATACATTACCCTAAAGCTGGCTCACTTTTGATCAAGGAATCAAATGTGCTGAATCAGTTGAAGAAAACTTAAATTACTAAACCAACTAAGCTATAAATATTACCATCAATTAAAAAAACGCAATAAAATTAGTCAAACTATCTAAAAATCGTTAAAAACTAACAATAGATAGCTCAACTAAAGAAAAATAATCATCCCAAACATTCGCTAACACAAGTGTAAAAACCATGCCTGAAATTTACGTCATTTTGCGGTTATCGTTTTTTTCTCTTGTCCATCGACTGAACATTATCTTTCTTTTACAGAATAGTGGTGCAAACGAAACTTATTTAGGGTCGGTTCATATCTAACGGAAGATCCGTCGCGTATTATCGGTCGCGGAACGCCAGAACTGACAAATGTATAGAAAAACACTCGACCGTTCACACTCGATGGACTAACGTATCATCGGTCGAGTGTGAACGGTCGAGTGTTTTTCTATACATTTGTCAGTTCTGGCGTTCCGCGACCGATAATCCGCGACGGATCTTCCGTTAGATATGAACCGACCCTTAGGGTTACATTTTTTAATGTGTTAATTAAGATTGGGAAAACACGAATTTTGCGTTCCTTGCGACAACCAATAGCAAACAAAAATGTCTTTCAAAGCCAACTACCCTATTCACCAACCGAACACGATAAACCTCAACATTACTAAATCTGTTTGAGAAACAGATTAATATTGCTTCAGAGAAACGTATGCGATTTAGTTTGCTACTATATTCTGTTAAAGAAAATTGGTGTTTTGTCGATAGATAAAAAAGACTCCACCTTCCACACAGAATCCGTACATCTTCCATACTGTTTATAGACGAGTCTCATAACACAATACTATTAAGTCGAACGGTTTCGATATTAAATTCTCTTTGATCTTTTTTCTTTTCTTCCAAGCTCTTCAAGGGTGTTGCATATAAGAACATTTCAGAACAAACAAAGTAAGTACATGCATGGTTGAGCTTAGCATTGCACACTACTGTGTTTGCTTTGAAACACTCAGGCTCTTCTTCTTCTTGTTGCATCGTGTCACTTTATTAAAAATAAAAATGTTAGGTACGTTTTAAAAACTAAAAAGAAAGCCGACTTCATTGTTGGTTGTTTCGAGTATCGAGATGTTCCTGATTGATGATACATTTCCCGTAAAACTCAATAAACTCCATTCTCGCTTGTAATTTTAAGAAAGCGCCAACCATATTACTTTTATGAATGTTAGCTGAATAAGAGTCAGTATTCTCGTGATCACGGTCAATGTCAAAGTCAAAAAACATTTATTCAGTAGAACCGCTGGGATCCTCCTGTTCTTGCGCGACCAATACCGCCAAGAAACAGGGCAACAAACACGGTTTGGGGCCTATCATTCTTTTAGGTGATCCATTTTAAAACTAAAAAGTCAAGCTCCAGTCAAAAAAAATTGAGGCTCGTCAAATTAAGTTTAGATGCTCATAATGCTAATTGTGTAATGCTATCCGAAACGACGAGATAAATAGGTTTTTTACTACGCGATTAAGTCCCGTTATTATTGTACAAAATGTCTTCCAGGGTAACAAAACGTCCCATTTTAATTCCACTTCCTTCAAACTCGAGTTGTCAAGTTCAATCAGAGTCCGATTCCATGAAACAAAGCAACATTAACTCTTTGTTATAAGGTCAACCCCATGAACGTGTCGGTTTCGTTCGATTCCGTATTCACGGAATTAATGTTTGCTTTTGAGCTTTCCTCGGAATATTGTCTGTTGCCAATTTACGCACTTGATTTGTTTGATGTTTTGCACGGATTTGAACTCTATTCTCAGCTGATTTCATTGTAATTTCGTTCGAATCTGAGTTTGGGAAAACACTAATTGCGTTCTTTGCGACAACTAATAGCAAATAAAAATGTCTTTCAAAGCCAACATTATTACGACGTAGATACCTAATACCCTATTCACCAACTGAACACAATAAACCTCAACATAACTAAATCTGTTTGAGGAGGCTCGTGGGATTTGTAAGCGTAGCTCTGCAAATAGTTTGCTTTGAGTAGATCAACTCATTAATAAGTTGTGTGATGTGAAGCATTTGCTTCCAGATAAGTACTTACCCAATGTAATTTGAGCAAAACTTTAACGTAAATTGCATATAAATCGGCCATATATTTGCTAAAGTCAATATATCAAAACAGGATCACTGTATCCCTAGGCCACATGGCACGGTAGACATTCTTTCAAATCTATAGAAAGTTTAAGATCATTCGAAGATGTCTAAGGGGATAAATAAACCACGTCCAAATTAATATTTGGTGTATGCCCACATTTTGCAGATGTGATACGATGCAAGCCCATCGCCGAAACAAAATGTCATCCCTTCAAAATTGCACAACTTACCAACAAAAAACACAACTGTTTACAGTATAATCTAAACTATAATAAAGCTCTAACTTATCGATGTCTGTAATTGGAAAATATTTGAGAAAAACTATTTTTAGGGAACCCAAATCTTTTGTCTGTTTATCTGCACGTATATGCACGCCCTGGAAACGGCTTATCCTATTTCGATGCTGTTTTCACTGTTGTATTATTGATTAATTAACGGTTTGTTTTATCAGAATCCGTTTAAAATATATCCATAACCCTGGATCACGCCTCAGAAACGTATTATCCTATTTCGATGCTGTCACTTTTGTATCGGTAAACCTGGATTAATTTACTGTTTGTTTTATTAGAATCCGTTAAAAAATATCCATATGCCAGGAACACAGGCGCTAGAACTAATTAACCACAGGAATATACCACTTTAGTACACTATTCAGCCAGCAGCTGGCGAGAAACTGGTGTGGTGGTGGAGCGTCGTCGGCTAACGATGCAATCGGAGACGCTCTATAAACATCCACTGGAATCCTCGCTGCCATAACAATAACCGCATAAAGATAACGTACACGTTCGTTATACCACCTGAGGCGATTCTGACGCTCCTGACGGCCTCTTTGGCGCAGTGTGCAAAGGCTGGTTGCGGATTCGATCCCCGGACAAATGTTTGTATTGTCTGAAGATTTGTCTGCGTGTTTAATATTTACTTATTGAATTTTTAAAAAGTATATCAGTTATGCATGTTGTTTCCCAAATATGACAACCTCTGATTAGTTTGGAGCCAAATAATGCGGTGTGATTATTTTATTTAAGTGTAGCATAGAATGTCTAAAAAATCTCTAGCTAAAGAGTGCGCGCTCAACCCCTTCCTAACCCCACGTTCAAATCTCCTTCCCCCTTCTTGTTTTTGAATTAAGCTCATGTTAGAAAATTACTTATTTTTACAGACAGCACGCACGTGATCAAAAAAAATTCTGTCTTTTTCATTTTTCTCTGCAGGTATCATCGATGGTTTCGATGTTTACCTTTACTGTCCCAATTTAAAAAAAACACTATGGTATTCTGTCTGTCTATAAAATTACAAAGACAAGCTTTTAAACCTATGTTACCTATGTAGCTTCAAACTCCATGACTCACAATTAATACCAATCAAACTCAAGTCCAAGTAAATCTTCAAATCTACTTGACCTTTCCCCGAGCACTAGAAACCCTAAGAGAAACGAAACCTCGAAACTTTTCTAATTTCGTCAAATCCCATTCGTAGGCGTACTATCTGTGCCCTGAATCTTATTGCCACCCTTTTAGTTTATTAGGATTTTGGAGTCTTAGAAACATGATTCTTGCTCTAGAGACTTCTAGGAATAAAATGCCTTCAGATTTGAGACAATCACTGGAAACGCTTATTCCACTTTTGTTCATGCTCTTATTGTATTTTGCTATTCAAGAATAGTTATATTTATTGAGTTAAAACTTTTTTAGGCGCGTTTGGCAGTTTTGAAATGAGAAAAATTCTTGGATTCGCCTCGAAAAGTTCAAGTTATCATTTCTGCTAGCACTCCTGGAGTGCCACGGTTTGTTTTTATTTTGTGAGCTGTGTTAGCATCGTCTTTCGATTGAGAGAGGTCGTATGCTCAAATAACGGCCCGCATTCAAGACAAGCTCTAAACGTTAGCTGAAAAAAATCTTGTGGAAAGTAGTGAGTCGGTATTCATTACACCCATATCTTTAGTCGTTTTCTCGATCATGACTCAGCCTCCACTTATTCTTGTAACCAGTAACATATAAAATGCTAACTTACTTTATACAGGGTGTAAAAAGACAACTACCGAAAACTGAGGGGTTGCAATCAGACCATGATACTAAGCATATTTAGCGAAAAAAAAAACGCAAATAAATATTTTGACTTAGCTTAATCATTTTATGTTATTTTCGGTTATTTACTACTATTACAACATAATACCTACCTAATAATTTCATTCATAAAAGAAAAAAACATTTAAAACTCAAAATCCAGCAATCTACGTAAAAAACGCACCCAAAACATACGCAAACAGTACTCTTCAAACGCTGTTTTCTCCGGATTTAGTGCATATTTTGGAAAATCCTTTTGAATTTGGTTGTGTGTTGGGATGCTGTACCTAGCCCTTTCGGCTTCGGTAGACGTCTTTTTACACCCTGTATGTGGCATTATGTATCAAAATGTATTTGCTTAGATATCCCTCAAAATCGGAAAAATCTGATCAGAAAAATGAGCAGAAGCCAGTTCAATAAAATATTTCTATCTATCAGTTTGTACATAGCATAGCTCGTGCCTCAGTTGTTTTCCAATACAAGAATCCCTGGTATTATTAAACAGGAGCATGTTGATGGAAACTCTTTCCAACAGTTGCGACACGCGCTGTTTACATAACATTTACTCTGAAAAATGTGTCGCTGTTTTCTTCGAGTGAAAACATGGATGCTAACCCTATTATAAAGTACATTTATGTAATCGTTCGAGGTAATATGTAGTGTTTGCTTTGTTCGTTTTTCCAATAAGTACACTGTATAAAACATCTTGCCCTAATACTGCATCATCATCATTTCATCTGAGCGCTTCCGTGCTTCGGAGGGCACGTTAAATTGTCGGTCCCTGCTATTTAAGTCGTTAAGCCATGACGGAGGCCTTAAAGCGGCCTAAAAACTCCGTCACCAGAGTTGGCCACTGACTCATACGAACTTACTTTTTTTTATCAGCCTATTGCAGTCCACTGCTGGACATAGGCCTCCCCTAATGAGCGCCGTTGTGTCCTGTCCTCAGCTCGACGCATCCAGCAGCATTTTGTACGTCACTCCACCTGGCCGGAGGGCGTCCTACACTACGTTTGCCGAGTCGCGGTCTCCACTCAAGAACTCGTTTACCCCAGCGGTTATCGGTTCTTCGGCAGATATGGCCAGCCCACTGCCACTTCAGCTTGCTAATTCTCTGAGATATTTTGACGACTTTGGTTCTATGTCGGATAGTCTCATTGCGGATTCTATCCTTCAGAGAAACTCCGAGCATAGCTCGCTGAGCGACTTTAAACTGGTGGACTAGTCGTACTGTTGACTGTCCACGTTTCGGCACCGTAGGTCATGACAGGTAGGACGCACTGATTGAAAACTTTATTTTTCAGACATTGCGGTATGGGTGACGAGAAGACTCGACGTAGACCAAATGCTGCCCAACCCAGCTGAACCCTAATACTGCGCCAAGTCAGAATCCCACTATTTATTCACTTTTTCTACATCTATTTTCTTTTTGAGTCACTAGTCCTTTCGAACCAGTGTGGCGAATGGATTTTAAGTGAGCTTCAAGGAGGCGCGTGTCCCTCACTTGACACATGTTTTCGAACGCCTATCTTGAAATAATCGATAGAGTTGTGCAGATAGAAGCAAGGTCTATCTACTTTATCGGTAAAGTATATCCTAAGTACCTATTAAGGACCTTATAGTGTACTTTCATCTGGGATTATCGGCACTTCTCATTCAATTAGGTCCTGCCATCCGGACCGAGCTGGAATTGGATTCGACAAGGACGGTAAAAGTTATAGTGCTGCTCTGTCGAATTTCATTGAGTAATCTTATTTCGCTTAAATTCTATTACTCTTTGATTGGATTGATTTTGATGCCTTGAGTTCTGGGTATATTTCAATTTAAAACGTTATTGATTCAAAACGGAGGTCAAAAAGGAACTAAACTCTACAATGTATCAAACAGTGTGGTGGCTTCTTTAAGTAAAAATACTTGTGTTAGAAGGGGGTCCCTAATGATTCACATAACGTCTCTTATCCTATTTTTAATTCCCATACTGTATTTGGTACTAATATTAAATTGTCCTAATGATTACTCGACATAACAATACTACACCTAATTAACAATAGTCATAGTATTAGGTGAACATAACATTAAATAGTCATAAAATCACATCTTCTAACATACGGTAATCCTAAAGTTATAAGCCCTAACAATATTTACTCCTAAAGTTATAAGCCCTAACAATATTACTCCTAATAATCAAACATAATAACAATTGAAATCATAATAGCATTAAATCCTAAAAAAATACCATATACCCAAATAGATTCCTAACTATGTCAACTTTGTAAGGTTTAATAAATTAAGTAACATAACTTCGGGTTCGCTATGTTTTCCAATAAACCCACTTTTACTAATTGCGTTTGCTATAACTTCAGCAGCTATAACCGAAAAAACGATTGTATAAATAAAATACTAGACTTTTTTCTATCTATAACAAGTTTAATATAATAAGGTTTAAGAGAAACAAGTCGGTTCTGGCACTCGCCGGCCGCTACCGCGGCACGCTTCGCTCGGCTCGTGCATGGTTTGGTCCCTATTGAAACCATGCTCGTCGCTACGCTCCTCGCAACCTATTCTACAGGTCTGTTAGCCTGTTATGGCAACACGATAAATTTACAGAAAGTTCCTATTTAGAGCAATTATAATTTTATGTAATATTTCAGTTATATTTATAATAATTATATAAACTGCACAATATAGCAATATTAAACTATATTAAATGATACAATTATAACAAAATAACTCAACTTTATATACTTTATAATATAACTTTATATAACTATAAATAGTATTTATTAGGATAAATAAACATTAGGACGATCAAAAATAGGACAAAATAGTTTATGCAACTTAACAATAGTAATAATAACTATTATGATAACATATATTAGGAGTTGAGACGAATATGTAAATATAATGGTATGTCTTTAATATATTAGGACAAAATATATGTATGTCAGTTTAAGTCTATGGAAATTTAACAGTATGACTACAGTATTTTAGGACTAGTATGTTATGTGTATTTATATTAGGACAATTAACATTATGTAAATCGACAGGATCCCGTTAGAAGGTCCCGCTCTTCCATAGCCATACATTAAGGTAAGAATGCTCTCAAAACATTATTCTACATTTCCATACCATAAGAGACAGCACATGCTCAACGCTCACAAAATTCAACGAAATCCAACTCCGAAATCAAATCAAAACCGTAGACCATTAAAATGGCGGCTGTTACCCTATCCATTAAGATGAAATTACATCATCTAATCTATTCACAAGATGAGAAAGCAAATCTTGTTAAACTTTACACGTTTATCTACACTAATATTTTATAGAGGAAAGATTTGTTTGAATTGAATAGGCTCGAAACTACTTTACCGATTTGAAAAATTCTTTCACCATTAGAATCCTGCATTATCCTTGATGAACATAGACTATTTTTATCCCGGGAAAGTGAAGTTTTCCCGAAGGACCGTGGGTAACACCGCGACGGACAGCTAGTAGTAGAGTAAAATGCTAGCGGCTATAGCCTACCTACACCTTTAGCTGTTTCTTACGCTTTCTTCATAGCATTGTCCGCACGGTTTATAAATCCGTGATTGTCCTGGATTTTTGTATCCCTTCTTGATCTTCTAATTTTTTCGTAGGGTCAAGTAGGCTTGGGAAAATTAATGGGTATTTGAGTATGATTCATAGAGGTACTTACTATGTGGATTAACTAAACGATTATTCGTATTTATATGAAACAAAAGCTGTAATGGTTCATAATGACCACTTTGTTTAAATTACCTTAAAAGTAGGTACCTACATCTACTTGAAGATGCTAGTGACGGATGACTTTTGTACTTAGGCGCTGTCTCCACGAGCGAGAGAATCGCGGCGATATTATCGTCGTGCCACGTATTTCTATACACTCTCTAGAAGCCGTCTCCACACGGCGATATTATCGCCGCGATGCGACGAGTGGCAACGAGCGCGCGAAACGTCGTTACATCGTCGCTAGCCCGTCGCGACTAGCAGCGGGCGCGCTGTCAAACGCAGCGTCATTTCAGCGTTGCCTCTCGTCAAGCAAGGACATTTCGTCAAGGAAACGCTGCGATTCCGTTACTACTCGCGACGATACGCGGTGAAATTATCGCTCGTTCGTGGAGATTCTCCGACGATATGAGGGCGGACTCGTCTCGATTCTCTCGCTCGTGGAGACAGCGCCTTAGGTAACGATAGGTAGCTTAGAACTATGATGATTGACATTTTAAAATTCCCCGTCGTGAATCATTTGATTCCACATTGGCTTTGAAAATCAATACACTTGCTATGGGTAGGTATTTAGGTTGTATTTTATACCTATCAGAAATATAGATTTTCCTCGAAAATTTGTCTTTTGTTTAGTGATTGTGATGATTTAATGAAACATTAATGCGTGGTAATCCTTTATTGATTTAAAGATGAAACAACATCAAAAATAAAACCTTTAATATATTTGGTTTCTTGACAGAATTATTGATAAAACATTGAAATTTCTAAAATTCACTACCCATCATAACATTTATGAATATTAATACAAACATCGAAATAAATACTGATCAAACATCAACACATTAAGTATTAGTAAACTATGACTAACAATAACACAACAACTAGGTTGGGACGATATGAAAGTTGCCTTATTAAGGTCAGAAGAGGTACAAACAAATATACTTAAGTAAACAATAAATTAAAACAACCACCGTCTCGTGACTACCCTGTAAGTTCTAGCTCTTGACAACCTCCGCAAATCTCATTCTTGTAAAAATAATATCATAACATAGGACTTATAGTAAGATAAATAGGATCAAAAATATAATTTTTCAAAATATACATAGAGATTCTTAAATAGACGTTAATTAACGTATTAGCAGAAAAGTTCATAAATCAGACTTCATCAGGAATGTGCACAGCTTAAAGCTAGGGGGTAAGTACACACCTAAGTATCGTGCCTACGCTAACTACTTACACTCGGGGCTCGGGGCACTACTACGCTACGCAAGGAACGCAATACTGACACTTAGAACATCGAAAACACTGAAAACTGTTTAAAATACTATTGTTAGATACTATTACACCAAGAACACTGAAAAAGTTAATAGCTAAAACGAGTAACATACGAGTAACATTCGAGCTGACCTGATCTTGTGCCGTCATTAAAACTAACCTTAATTAATCAATACAACATCAAATAGTATTAAAATGGCAAGTATTGTAACAGCCTGGTTGTAACACAGCACAGGTTACAAAAATTATAAATTGGATAATTTAAAAGAAAGGTTCACCCGATGGATGACAAAAATAAATAACAGATCCACCATGCCGAGCGGTGGATGGTATGAAATATGAAGTTATATTTCATAGTTGCGGAACTTGGAGATGACCTCGGAAGGTGGCTCCGTGTTGCCCTGGCCCCAGCGGCCCCACAGATTGGCTCCGCCTTCGGAGGCGCGACGAGCGGCGGCGTTGGTAGGCCCGCCGAGGCTGGACGGTCCCGACCCCTGGAAAATTTAAAGACTTTAAAGTATAAATTGAAAGCAATCCATAAAATATTAGACATCTAACATAATTACATAATCCATACATCCCGTTAAAAAACTGATTTGACACTAGAAAATGAACTTAGAAAGACGAGAGAGTACAAAAACAATGCATCGACATATCGGTAAACACACTAAGTTATTCCGTGGGAAGACCCCTTCCCGTGACCACGGGAAAGGAATGGTCAGGATGTAAAATATAATAACTAAACGTAGTAAATTCCGTCTAAATTTCTAAAAACTAAACTATGAATTGACACCGCTGTAGCCTGACCGCACCCCTTTTGGTTGACTAATCGATATTGCAACATGTGCAGTACAAAGAGCAGTAAGTTACCTACCTTAGCTTCTCCTTCCAACATGCGGTCTTTGGTGTTCGGCTTGGACCAATGCATGGATTGCTGGACGTGGTCTTTCATGCCCAGCCACTGCTTGTAGCCCATGGCTATCCCGCTGTTCCTCCACTTGTCATACAAAGCGCGCTTTGCTGGATCGCATAGCGTCTCTTTGGCTTCCTAAAACAATATTGAGTCTATTCAATTAGTGAATAAAGATCGGTGATATTTTAGAGAAGGGCCAAAAGTAGGTATCCTAAACCAGCTAGCTTGTATGAAGAATGCTCGTGAATGAGGCGAAAGATAGCGTCAGGGTTCAGGGTTGGCAGAGACCACAGAAATCTGTTGTCTCTGCCAACACCTATGGAAAAGAAAAAAAATTCCTCATCATTTATTCGACTGACTGGTTTCAGCAGTTTTGCAACGTTATACAGTGGTTTTCATGGTAGAGAAATCACGAACTGGTTTGAACAATGTGTTTGTAATTTGAGTTTGTAAGGATGTCCTTGAGACTCTAGATAGGTCATTCAAGGTTGGCGTAACCTGTCCGTCTTTAGTTACTAGTGTATTGAGCTAGTTTACAGGATTTTAAGAAACTTACACAGAATTTAGAATGGTTTGTATGTAGATGAGTAGATCTCATGTACACTGTACCTACAGTCGTAAGCCATTTTTGATAAATAATGATGTCCCATGTGTTGTTTAGTATGTTTGCGATAAGTCTTACAATGAATCTTAAATGTCTCAAAAGGTGTTCTTTGGTGATCATGCAATGGTATGGTGTTCGAGCTAATCTGATGATGGGAGTAATAAGTAGTTGAGTGGCAATGAAGCTTTGTTTACGCTCATTCGAATGAGATCGCGGTTTTCAACTAACAACTTTGTTGAAAACGTTTTTTCTTTAAATAATAAATCACTTGTGTGTGATAAAAGACGACAATATAACAAATGATTGTTCGCTAGTGTTGCAAAATATGAGATAATAAAAACATAATTATTGGGTACTATCAGTAAAGACTTTGAGCGTTTATGAATAAGGCGTTTTGGAAGAACACCAACCTTCAACTTCTGGAACATCGCCTCTGCATCTTTGTCTCCATCATTCTTGTCAGGGTGGTGCTGCAAAGCGAGCACTTTGTACTCCGCAGTTATTTGCTCGATCTTAAACAAATACTTTGTTTGTAAACAACGGGTGAACCACAACAATTAACTTAATATCAAGGTCACAAAAACCAGTTCAATTTACCGCTATGTTGAAACTAACTCTTATCATAATATTAAATGTGATTTAAACAATTGCGCATAATTGTATTCGCAATGACAAAAAATCAATAACAACTAAGCTCTATCCTCATTTGTTTGGGATAGGGAAAACCCTGGCTTAAACATGGATGACGCAAACTGATACAGTTTCAGAGCTATGAGATTGATCTGAAACCCATAGGTAGGTATACCTATGGAAACCTAGCTCAAGGATGTAGGTCAGGTTGGGGCCTCGGAATAAGGTCACTAAGACAATCGATAATTCATTTTCAGGTTTCCTAGGATAAACCTTACGCAAAAGACAAAAAAGCTCGAATTTGAATGGAATGGTACTCACGGAAGAGTTCTCATCGCACCCCAGGAGCCCGTAGAAGTCATCGTCAGGGCTACTTTTGTAACTCAGTATCTCATCTACTCCCGTCATGATGGCGACCTACCGGCGCGATACACCGAACGGTACTGGGGAAAGTAGAGTCGAGGCTACGCCCGTGCTTGGATAACTTGAGGCGAATCGAGACATGCGCACTCGATTAAGAAACTAAGCCACTTGAATCGAATGATGAAGTAATTATCGTTGAAAGCAAAGTTACATAGAACAAAAACTTCTGCGATTTTAAGAGATTTTAAACAAAACATCTATTAAAAACCAATACCATTTGTACTTACTTTTACTTAAAATAGATGGCAACTGATTTATCCTTCTGAATATTAGATACCTCTATGAGTTGCCGATGAGTCCATTACAACTAATAGAAATAATTTGATAATAAACCCAAAATCGATTTGGTTGTATAACGATATCGAATAATTTGAGGTAAAAACAAATCGAGCGTCTCTAGCAAAACCTCCCGCGCGCTCGATACAATGTTACCATGACAGATAGATACGTAATAGTAGGTTAAGTCCCTTTTTCCTCTTATATAATTACTCATTTTAATTCAAAATACCTACTTTTTATAGAACTGAGTTCAGGGTATTAGGATTATCAATACTTTTTAGTTATTGAATAGAGCGTTTATTGTTTAGATTTTCTTCAGTTTTTGCAATAATTATTCGGTTCACTCCTACTGTTCTTCTCTGAGCAACGCGTTTCACAAATTAAAGTAACGATTATCCGTCAGGAGAAACTCAGTACTTATTCAGAAGCAGCTGCTTTTCAACTGAAAGGCCACGTTACAATACCTTATCTCCTTCACCAGCTGTGGTTGAGCAGTATAACCCTTTTGTGATATCCGACAAAAGATTATCTTATAATGACTAAGACAATTACTCTTTAGAATCGTCCAGTTACTGGGTAGACATATCTAATAGCTTAGGTAAGCATTTTACAACAAAAGGGCGTGCATTTATTTCCTTAGGCGCGAGGTGAGTTGTTACTTTTATAGTATTAGGAAGATAAATCTGTTCAAGTTAGATCTTATCATAAAGATGACACACTTTCTAATTATAAGGTTGTTGAGTAAACTTTTTATGACTTATGGACTACCCACATAGACGTTATTCACCGTAAGATGAATTTCCAGATCGGATGTTTTCGGATACGAAACTTTCCTATTTGAAATAAACTTAAAGGGTTCTCGAACTTCAATCTAAATCCCGATGTAAAAGAAGTACTATGACGATGTTTATATTTTGGAATGTATATCCAAACAAATTAACTTGTTTTCTTTATAACTGGAAAACAACAGAAGTTTCTTAACGATGTTTATAATTTGATAATTATCGACCATCGGTAAGACAGAAGCTCTAAAGGCAAGAGTTAATTTATGTGCTCGTGCAAAGGTGAAATCCACGCGTCCAGTATAAAATGAAGGCTGACGACATTGCATATTCCGTGCATGCTCTAGACATTGGCGTCCCATCGCTTCTGCATCAAAAATAGCTACCGAAGACGCGCTAAAACGCAAGTTTACGCGGTCCATCGGCCGCCGCGGCCGTGTGTGCTTCACAAAATCTGTTTCGTTATAATCGCGAACTGAAAGAGTATTCCAAATTCAAAAGTGATGCTCGCCGGTGTGTGTCAACGAACCAGCCCGAAGATCTTCCATCTTTGGCAGCGGAAGTAAGCGGCGGATGTCCCGGCAATGGGTGAGCGGTAGCATATGAATGCCTAACAACAATACAGCTTCGCTGCCACAATTCCTATTCGACCCGTGTCTGCGCCGAAAGTTTGTCAACCTTTAATTTTTTGTTTAGCACTACTAACTAGTCGCATTTATAAAAGGGACACGTCTGCTGAAACAAAGTGTATCTTGTGACGCCTCAATAATTTATTGTTCGGAAGACTTGACTGGATTTAATTGAGCGGGCTAATGGCAGGTACGTAGGTATATTTTTTTTGTAACCTTGTAAGTCCGCTGAACTGCTATGGCAACCTATACATTTGGTCGGAACGGAACATTTGGAACTATTCTATCGAGATCTATCGATGGTGCCGAATCGTATCCGCTTATCATCACAACATCAATGAAAGTCGTAGAATTAAACCAGTAAATACGTAAACA
This sequence comes from Epirrhoe alternata, assembly GCA_963565295.1. Classification (NCBI taxonomy): domain Eukaryota; kingdom Metazoa; phylum Arthropoda; class Insecta; order Lepidoptera; family Geometridae; genus Epirrhoe; species Epirrhoe alternata. The sequence continues at coordinate 1,945,178 of OY751384.1, forward strand.
AAAAAAAAATACTTACCTACCTACGTTCTTATTTGCTGTAAGAATAATTGGAGCGTGCAGAATTCGAAAACGCTGAGATTAGGGACGTTATGAAAAATTGGAACCCTTCATTCCTGATTTCATGTTTTTCATGATTTTGTATTTTGTATATCTTTTATCTAGTATTATTTGTAAAGTGTAAAGTCTTACTGGGGTAAATGTAAGTCCGAAGTTTAGTTGGGAGCGTAGTGTTTACGTTTACTATGATAGCGTGGGCGGACCTTGTCTCGTTATTGTCAGAATCAAAGATGTACTCATAAATAAACTCCATATCGTATTTATAAAGTTGGGTTTATTCTCAGATATTGGCTCAAAATCATCAATTGGATTCAGTGTATTGTGTTCGGAGGTGACATCATACCCATTTCGTATTACGAAACAAAATAAAAGAATAAACAGTACAGAAGTTTAGTACTTGCGCAAGAGGCTATAAAACTAAATAAGATGTCTAGATTAATCGCGGTGTTGTAGTTCAAGCACCATAATATAATCAAGAATAATTTTGTTATTTTATAGTGCTAATCCACACTTTTTGATATGGTCATATTTATCGGTTAAGCGCCGGTAAAAATTTGGATTGCGACGACTAGGGTTCTGTGGCCGAGCGGTAAGGCACTCCGGCTTTAGGAGGATCGTCTGATCGTTGCGGGTTTGAATGCCGTTGGAATTCAAAATTTTGATAAGACTTTTCTTTTCTTAACAATCAAGAATGTCCATACACCAAGAAAGTACATTAAAACTTAGTCTACAGTGAATATTAAAACACAAATGTTTTAGAGAGGTCTACACAACTATCTATCGTTCTAAGCTTAAAAACGTGCCCTATTTCATATGCCACAACTCAAGCTAAGTGCCCTTTTCACCTCGGGGTTTTTGTTCGAGCTTGAAAGCTGACACGAAGCCCCTTTGTTGTACGGAAACTGCAAAAACTCAAGGTGAGAGAGAGCTACCTTTATTCACCATTTCATGGTTGAGAAAACTGAGGAAAGACAGTCGACTATAGATGAAAATGAACAGAATTATAAATACTTACTAAAACATATTTGAGTCGTTAATCCATGACGAAGGCCTTAAGGCGGCCTAAAAACTCCGTCACCAGAGTTGGACACTGGCTCATACGAACTTACTTACTAAAAAGCATATTAACAAATCTAACCCTGGATGAAGCGATTTTGTAAGTGTTGAGTAGGTTTCACAAATTGTTAGTAACTTATCCAAAGATTTATCAATTTCCAAACAAAATAGAAGACAAAACGAAACCTACATTTCACGAATTCCACTTACATTTCATTATTGTAGGCGCCCTACGTTTCACTTACTCGTTTAAAAACAAAACCCTCCAGTTCCAATTTCAAATACCTAAAATAACATTCGAAATTCTTGTTTTCACCACATATTTGGTCGACTGTAACCTAGAGTCGAGTTTATAATTATGATGGAAATATGAATCTCTGAAACACGGCTGTAGAGGGGGGAAGTAGTTGGAGATTTTTGGCGTCTATTTATGGATCGGATGTTTTGTTTGTACAACAGGGAATACAAAACGAATGTTGCTGCGCTCTACATTGCTTTTAATACGATTTTATCGTGATTTACCTGTGAGCTTGGAACATACCGTGTACTTACCGTGTGGGATATTTATAGCCTCACGTTACTACATGAATCGTTCAGATTATGTTTTTATAGATACCTACATTTGTCATCATGCGCGGATAAATAAAATCGGTAAATGTCTCATCATCATTTCCCTGCCCTTATCCCACTTTTATGTGGGGTCGGCACAACAGGTTTTCCTCTTCCACTCCGCTCTATCAGCCGTCATCTCAACATGCACTCCTTTCTTACCCATATCATCCTTCACACAGTCCATCCATATTTTCTTTGGTCTGCCTCTTCTGCTACATCCCTCTACATTCAAACCTAACGTTCTTCTCGTTACATGACCCTCTTCCCTCCTCATAACATGCCCATACCACGACAAGCTATTACTCCTCAACTTATCCGTCACTGGCGCAACTTTAAAACTTCCTCTAATATACTCATACCAAAATCGGTAAATGTCTAAATTCGTTAAATAAGCTTCTCGTAGTAATAGTTTTTGATAAATATTTGTATATCCACGTGTTTACGCAAACATTAATGCAAATTTCATATACCTACATAGGTATAAGTCTAGGAGTTGGTAGATAAACAAATGAATAAGCAACATTCCTCAATCCTAATTAACCTGCCACATAATTAAGTTCTCGATACGTGACACTGACAGTTACCTACTGTTACTTGTGCCAAATACTATGGGCACGGCCCCCGTTTAAAGAAGGCGGTGATTAAGGCTCCTTTCTCATAAGACTCATAGTTAGCACTGAACTGTTGTGCGTGTAGTTATTAGACGCCTTATCCACGGTATCCACGGTAAGGAAGGACCCAGCAGTGGGTGATGATGATGATCCACGGCACGGAGATAAGTAAGCGATTTTCATGAAAAAATTGGTGAATTTATTAGCTAAACTAACTGCAAATGTACTAAACAAGAGATAAGGCAGACAAATTAGCTAATATAGGAAAGGACGAATGTAAATCTAATAGGAGTATTTTTGACAAGGGCCAACCTTTGGGACCAGATGGTACTGTGCGAAATGTCCAGCAATATTTATTTATTTTTACCTTCAATAAATAGGTACTTACCATCTAAATCACTAACGTGAATAAGTACGAGTATAATCGTGAAAGACCGATGTCAAACGAAAATTCAAATACAAAAAAAATGTAGAATATAGATCATACAAACATTGATCCCGCCGCGGGGATCGAACCCGCAACCTTTGCGTCACAGGCAGGCCTTCGCCCACTGCCCCACAAAGGTCGTCAAAGATGTAGTTAGCACCGCCATTTGTAAGAAAACGTACCAAATAGCGGTGCTAAATACAAGTCGAATGTGAAATACCCTTACGCTTATTATTCATTGTGCTTGGCAGATCCTTAGCTACTGCGCAGTGATAACGCTATTAAAACAGCCATGTATGCCATTGATGTAAGAAACCAGTAGATTTTTTGTAATCACAATAAAAAAAAAAATACTGGACATTTCATACGCGTCATCTAGCCCCAAACTAAGCAAAGCTTGTACTATTGGAACCAGATAACTGATAAACTACTTATATACTTTTTGTTTCTAAAAACATACATATTATACATAGAAACACCCAGACCCGAGATAAATATTTGCAGATCATACAAACATTTATCCCGCGGCGGGGATCGAACCCGCAACCTTCTGCGTCACAAGCGGGCTTAAGCCCGGGTGACACGAGGCTAGTATTTTGAAGCTAGGATAGTAAGCTAGTAAGGGGTCACTAGCTTGGTTTCTAGCTTACCTACTAGCCTGGATTGTAACCAAGCTAGTGCTGTCTACACGAAGCTAGGAAATTTCAAGCTAGTCAAGTCTAGACTTCTGCAGTTCCTGCTCCAGACCTCTCAGATTTTTCTATCTTTGTTAATTCTTGACAATATGTAGCTCTTAGATTTTTAATTTTATTTTTAATCTCTTTTATCGACATTTCTATTCCATCTTTATTTAGTATGTCGCGTATTTTTTCTAGTGACGAGTCTCGCATTTGCTTGTCCTTGTAAGATGGAATACTTGCATTCCACAAACATTCCTCTTCTCTGTACAATTGAACGAATTTTAAATTAATTTCGTCCGCTAATTTCGGCATTTTAACAAATTGCACGCACTCTCACCACGCTCTCCGACTGCACACTAGCTTAGGTTCGCTAGCTTCGCGGTTGACACGAAGCTAGTAACGAAGCCAGGATAGTAAAACGGGTGGTGGGGGGCGCCTACTAGCTTGAAAAATAGAACCCCAAGCTATAAAACTATCCTGGCTTGAGGCACTAGCTTGCTAGCTTCCACACTAGCTTACTAGCTTGTAAACGAAGCTAGTTCCGTCTACACGAAGCTAGTGTCACTAGCTTACTAGCTTGGCAGCACTAGCTTGGCTCACTAGCTTGATTTACTAGCCTCGTGTCACCCGGGCTTTACACCCACTGCGCCACAGAGGTCGTCAAATAAAAAAAAACAATGATAGATACATATGCTCGCCTGTTGCCTCCCACACCCTTAGGACACCTACTTCGCTTTATTTTAGGGACACCTACTTCGCTTCAAAAGATTGCATCCATTTAAATTCAAAGCATATTCCTCACAACACCAAGAAAAGAGTATTATCAAGTGCATAGATGTTTATAGACATTAGTTCAGCTGCTTCTGATAGCGACTGCATCTATAATTGTATGTGTGTGTGTAATTTCTACTGTTTCATTATTATTTACAATTTGTTTGTTATGTATACCTAATTCCATCTTTTGTTTTTATTTCCTATTCCTATTTTTTGTTTCTTAATTGTAACACCACCTCCTCTCGCGTTCTTTTCTATCCAATCCATCCAAAGGTTGCCTGGAAGAGATCGCTTTGAGCGATAAGCCCGCCCATTGTGTCACCGCAATTAGTTTTAAGATTTTTAAGTTTTTTTTTTTTCAATTGTATTTATGGTGTAACAATAAAGAGTTATCTATCTATCTATCTATATTGATTATTGTCTGTGGTAGTTCGATGAACTCAACCTCTTCAGGTGTCTGGTTAATATCATGATTTGGATATTAATCTTCAGTTCCGTTTATGCTGGCCTAGAAAATAGCGGAAACGATCAACTCGAAATTCAATCGGTTCAAGTTTGTTTATTGAAGACATCAAAGATCTGAGGAGCAACATTTTTGAAGGCACTGCAATATTTTTGTAAAAAATTAGACTACCGTAAAAAGAGTATTTTCATATTGACGCTCTATGTGTGTAGATAAGTTCATATCAGAGCTATTTCCTAAGAGGCCTGGTAAACGGGCTACAAAAATTGCATCTTGATGGCAATTTTTATTGACCAATATAGCTCAGTAGATATATTTGTAACTCGGGATAAATCATTTGCCGGCTAGACATTGAATATTTGCAAAGAAATATCTTGGCAATATCGTCGGGCTAGACAGCAATATTGCAGCAATTATTGCATTGTGTTGCGAGATATAATCGGCAACTTGGCGGCTATACCATTGCAGCAAAAAAAACTAGCCCGTTTACGAGTACCTATCTGCTCCGCATTGATATAATTCTAAATTTAAAATTATTGTCATAATCAGACCAAAAAATCTACTTAGCTTTAAAGCTGATTTTCAAGAATTTTATTGCGAGAAATTTCTACGCAAACGCGTGCCGGTCTCAATTTCTGCGGAAAAGCTCTATAGAGATAGGTATAGTATCGTTATGCTCTATCGCATCTCTGAATTAGATTTTTAAAAGATTTCCCCGAAAGGTAAATTGGGTTGGGCTTGTCCGGGCTTTTGAATGGGTTTCTAATCTAGTTGATTATACCTGACGAATTCTCTGCCTTAAAATATAACTGCGAGGGATTTCTTACTCTTTTACTTCGGTAAAACATGCTTGGATTAAAAAAGCTTTTTAGCCTTTCTGGGAATCCTAAAGATTAAAGGATTTTTGCTTATCAATTTTAGGATCTTGATGAGTAGGTATGGCGGTGCAACCCCACATTTTTGCACTATGCCAGTTCTCACAAATTGTTAAGAAAAACATCATGACAAAACCGACAAGTCGTAGAATGTTCGAATTATGTCAAGTTCACAAAGGAGGAACTAGTAGTATGACAACAAGAAGAAATAGAACACTACTATTCATAATATCAGTTCAATACCTCCAGACGATGAGAATCTGGGATGACTAGTCTACCATAGAAATTTAGTACTTTTCCGTCAACGAAGTATTTTTCCATTTCTCGACCAAAGTCGCTTTTATGGACCTTTACGTGTCTGTTAGTTTACTGATAAGGGCTATTTTGTTGATGATGCAAGGCAATGAACCCTAATTAGTGTCATGATAGGCGTTGCGTAAACTGATGATATACTAGGTACCGTTAATAACTGACGTAATTTAACTGAGTATTCCAAGGAATTTCATCTGCGCAAATACTTACCCTTAATATAAAGTATGAGGAGCAAGTCTGACAGAATATTGTCTGCGAAGGCGATGTTTAGTGTTAGAATGTTCTAGTCATTTTTATATAGTACACTTATATTGAACCATCTTTCAAATTCTAAGATCTACCACATAAAATCGCGTGATTTTTGATGAAAAATCTACCCACTTAAAATAATCACATTGTCATATTTGGATCGCTTTGATTGTCGTATTCATAGGTGTACCTATGTGTACCAGTGTATCTTACGAGTGATTTATCAACTCGTAAACATGTATATACCTATTATGAAACCATTGTCTGATTCCATGGTACTTTGTCCGGCAACTACGTACAGACATGGAGTAAATTGGACGAGCGGAAGTGACCAATTGCAAGTTAAGTCGAGGAAGCTGTGTTTGTTGTAACAACTAGTTCTACCAACATTGTAGGTACCTATTGTACTTTACTATTAACCAGAATGATTGAATGAAAACCTGAAAGTTTTCTAGCAATTATTTAAGCAACGCAACATCATCGCAAACAACATAAGTAATTGATTTAAGAACTTGCTCTAGGAAGGAAATGCCGGTAATTGCAATACCTGGGACCTGCATCAAATGCCGTTTATTAGAGCGATATTTTACATATCTGAAAATATTTACTCCGAAAGTAATTGGTAGCCTGTCATTCGCCTGTAGCCGGACAAGTCCCTAATGAAGCTATGGATGTAAGGTCCAAAAAACGTAATACCTAAGTAAGTAATTAATGCCAATAGAGAGAGCCGTGTTTTCCGAATGGGGTTGAGCCTCGACTTTCAATCCGAAGGTCGTGGGTTGAAATCCCGGCCATGCATCAATGGATTTTTCGTTTCGTAAAATTTATAAGTATGCGCCTTAACGGTGAAGGAAAACATCGTGAGGAAACCCGCAGCTTAGCCAGCTCCACATGTATTGACGTTGTCTTTGCTGTTGATAAGGCCGATTAAGCTAAGAGGATGGTTTAGGTGCTGGGCAAGCCTATTCCATCTCAAACAATGTCCCAGGCACTACAGTGTCCCGTTCAGTGTAGGCATATGTTGCCTTCTGACGCTGTATAAATCATCTACTAAGATGTAAAGGCCTAAGTATTATTTTAATGCCAATAGACGCTGGTTAGTCTCTAGCATTAGTTTTTAAAGATTATTAGAAGTAGAGTTATCATCAAATCAAGTACCTACGCGTATTGTAAGTAGTATGGGTTCAACCCAACTTACCAATACAAGCAAGAATCTAAAATTACTTTCATAATGACAAACTCATGCAGAAACACACCTTTTTCAGCACATTTCAGCGGCTCATGACTAACGATGAGGCATGTTAATAACGCAGCGTGAGCAAAAATAAACTTGTTCCACGAACTCAAACTTACCCAGATATTCAGTGAACATGCTTCCTGGATCCCTGATTATAATTATTGTAACACTCTGCGGTTTACTCGCGGTCTCTCGAGAATACACTTTAGGAAAGTAGTATTGTCTAGACTATCACTATCTCAGTGCCCATCAAAATCCATTGAGAAGTTTTTGTGTGAAAAAGTTACAAACATCCTCACAAACTTCTTTCCTCTACTCAGTTTTTTGTATTTTTACTCTCATGTGTTTTTTGTTTCAAATAAATATTTTGAATTCTAAGTAAGACTATGCCGACTGAACGTGAACGGAACGCTTTAGACGGAAAAATTTCGCTCATCGGAAATTTGAATTATGCGGGTACTTTTAGATATCCTTTGAAGTAGCTTTCAGCTGTGCTTTCAGTAAGGAAAATATCTTGAAATAATGTCACAGGTACAGTCAGCATCAAAAGATGACATCACGTTTCACACAAAACTTAACTAAAAACATAATGGCCAAGATTTAACACGTTCAGTGATCGTGTCGCACATTTTGTGTAGTTTTTGGAGGGGCTAAGATCCTGTCGCCTACTTATCTTTTTATCTTCCTGGCTGTACTCGACATTATAGGCACTGAACGATACTTATAATATGTGGTTATAATTTCAAGAGAAGAGGCTCTTGCAAAAATATCATGTTACGGTTCCATAATTGGCCATTAGTGCAATCGATGAAGTACTGTGTTGACTGGATGTATTGTGTGACTTCGTTTAGAAAATGTTTTTATTACAGAAACCGGTAGATTGAAGAACATTCCAGACAACCCCACAAAAGCAACGCCTATGTTATGAGAACCACATTTTTATAGGAATATTAAAAAATACACCTACACTCAGACACAGTACCTACAAAGTACCTACTCTAAAATGACGTTTTTTTATTAAAGCATATAAATAGTAATAAACCTAATGAGTGTACTATCCTCAGAGACGGCAGACATTAATTGTAAGTTTTCATCTCACGAATGAACACGAAAGCTTAAAAATTCCAGTATTTTTCATACAAAAAATGTTGTCGTCAACAATCAGCGAAATGAAATTGAAACCCGGGCCCAGCCATGCAGTCCATTACATTATAAAATTTCAATCTCAGCTTCTCCCGTTTTCGCCGGAGGGTCTATTAATGCTCCCCCAGCGAAATTCTGTTATTTGATGCTCTGTTGGATCAAAAGAATTTGAATACTGAAAATAACGCCTGTATTTTTATGGTATATGAGTATGTAAACTGATTCAACCCGACGCAAAAAAAGGCGTTTTAAGTTAACGTGATCATGTTCATGATTCAAAATTGATGAACCATCTTGGTTCATCAATTTTGAATCATGTTTTTTAAAGGTGATCGGCCGTTTGTATGTGCTCGTAACACCCGCGCTATAAATTCATCACCGAACTACAAAGAAACTCATTGTTTCCATAATTTCTTTGGTAAGTATAGTCGTTTGTCATTCATTAGCCAAACCATTGTTTGGACATTTCACGCTGAACCACAGAAGATAGATCAGTCGCAATATGAGGACAGACGATATGAGATTAACACACATTCTTCCCTGACATGTCTAGTTTAAACCGAATTGGTTTATTTTTCTGTTGAAAACAAATTTTGAAGCTATTTTACATCAGAGCTTTTTACATGGTGACTGTAATATAGTACCTCTACCTTATAGCACACTTATAGTTTTGAAGTTCTTGGTTCATCATTTGGTTCTTGAATGAAGACCGCGACTCGGCAAACGTGGAGTGACGATCTGCGCAAGGCTGCTGACAGAAGCTGTATGCGTCGAGCTGAGGACAGGGCGCAATGGCGCTCATTAGGGGAGGCCTTTGTCCAGCAGTGGACTGCTATAGTCTGATGATGATGATGATGATGATCATTTGGTACGGCAAAATTTTACAGGTGAGCCTGAATTAGTAAACCTAAATTTAAAAATCAAATGTAAATTGAAAATCAATGTCGAAATATTGGTTGAACTAAGTTTTAATCGTCATAAATAAGTTGTTTCCCTGACTGAATTAAATCTCCTCTTTCCTCTTAAATGTAACCTTTTCGAGCGACTCAGAAATCGAGCCGTCAAAAAAGAAAAAAAATACGCCAGATGTTGAACGACTGTGTTTCTGTTTACTTGCATCTAAAACAAAGCTCACTTTTGTGCGCGAGCGTCCTCCGGGGCATGCAACAAGGGGCATTCTGTGTTTTGTTTATGACTGTACCTACGTTAAAAATAAATGCGCTTTGGACTTTTGCAAAGTTACTAAGGGATGTTGGTTCCTACCAAAAAACAGCTTTACTTTTGAGTTGAATCTTCGAGGAACAAAAAACAATTGGATCGCAATTGCGATATGCTCAAATTGCTCAAGACAAGGCGGGAAAGATAATCGCGGGAATCGAACCTACATTTCTCGTCACAACAGGGCTCTAGCAGCTCGCCTCGCCAAGGGAATATTCAAAACGACAAACTCTACATTTTAGCACAATTTTCAACATTTAATCTAAAGTGTAGGTACTATGAAAACATTTCTACTGAACAATATGTAGGCGTAAATGGGTCGCTTCTTAATTGAAGATAAACAAACGGATAAGGCAATTAGGTAAGCTCTCCGGTACTTTGCATTTACAAAGACATCAGTTGCTGCCGTATTGTAGAATATTTAATTTTTTTATAGCTTTCCGAAAAGTAGATGAATTCTTTGCGTCTTACCATAGAACGTGACATAAAGTTATTCCACCGAATAAATCAAGAAAAACCATACATTTTGACAGTTTACACTCCGGAATAACTTTATGTCACGTTCTTTTATGACGCTTTATAATTAAAAATATTCAAATTATTTATTTCAGGCAACATTTAGTCAAGTACAAGATGTTAAATACTTAAAACTACGGGTCAAATAATAAAATACTAGGTGTCCGCTGCGGTGTTACCCGCGATCCCTCGGGAAAACTTCACTTCACCGGGATAAAATATAGCCTATGTTTATCGGGGATAATGTGGGATTCTATTGGTGAAAGAATTTTTCAAATCGGTCCAGTAGTTTCGGAGCCTATTCATTTCAAACAAAGAAACGAACAAATCTTTATTATATTAGTATAGTTATTGATATACCATAATCTAACATACATAAAATAAACGTATTTACTAGCACACAGTGTTGGCGACTATGTACCTATAGGAGTAGAGATAGCCAAAGAAATAATTTGTGTGAAAGATAACTTGATCAAACAAGGAGAGAATGATGAGATAACTGAAGGTTCAGTGGAATAGAATCCCACAATCCCACTAATATAATAAAGCTAAAAGTTTGTGAGTTTGTTTATATGTTTGTGTTTCAATCACGCCTAATAAACCAGTGAACCGATTTGGATGAAACTTGAAATAGGTGTAGAAAGTGACCTGGAATAGCATAGGCTATCAAAATGTTGGTACAGTAGCTAGTCTATACTAATATTATAAAGAGGAAAGAGTTGTTTGTTTGTTTGAAATGAATAGGCTCCGAAACTACTGGACCGATTTGAAAAATTATTTCACCAATAGAATCCCACATTATCCCCGATGAACATAGGCTATAATTTATCCCGGGGAAGTGAATTTTTCCCGAGGGATCGCGGGTAACACCGCGGCGGACAGTGATACATATTGTTGAAAGAAAACTTTGGATGCTAATTGCGCCTCAGAGTGCGACAAGAAATCTTGACGCATGTCACGAGGCTTTATTGATATACAGGGTGTAAAAAGATGTCTACCGAAGCCGAAAGGGGTAGGTACAGCTTCCCAATAGACAACCAAATCCAAAAGGATTTTCCGAAAAAATCATTATATCCGGAGAAAACAACGTTTGAAGAGTACTGTTTGCGTATGTTCTGGGCGCGTTGTTTTACGTAGAATGCTGGATTTTGAGTTTTAACTGTTTTTTTCTTTTATACATGATATTATTAGGTAGGTATGGTCTTATTATGTTGTATTTGTAGTAAATAACCGAAAATAACATAAAATTACTAAGCTAAGTCAAAAAAAAAATTGCGGTTTTTTTTTCGCTAAATATGTTTAGAATCATGGTCTGATTACAACCCCTCAGTTTTCGATAGTTGTCTTTTTACACCCTGTATATTACTGTTATCTTAGGTCAAATAGAGATATGTCTAAAGTTTTAATTACTGAGTAGGTAGGTATTACTGGGTAGGTCATTAGTTTGAGAATACGGCCTACCTTCGCAATACCAATATTATGACTTCATCAAAGTTCTATATCAATACGCTAAAATTAATTGATTTCATTCCGATGAAAGCTACGAATCAAACAGCGAAACTTTTCAGCTCGTCAGAATCAACACAACATCTGTTTATATAAACTATTCAGTAAAAAATCAATACTCCCGGGAGACATGCGTACTTAGCAACCAACCATGTCGCCTGCAGCTCCGAATGGTCATCACAGACTACATCGCATTCTTGGGATTCTTTACTTGAAATGCAGCAACACGGCAAATATTAACTGGCCTTTTTGGCTATAGATATCGCACTTTCAATAGAAAATAACCCAGCTGAATTCTCCTGAAAGCTCATGCGGAGCTTAACACAATGCAATAAAGCGCTGTAATAGCTGAGTGGGTAACAGGAGCAATTTGTAACGAGTCCTCCATTTGTATGGTAATATTGAATGTTGGTGGAAAATTGATTTATGCATGAGTAGATAGCCGTGAATGAGCTTTCTTACTTAACGTAAAAGGTAAATGCAATAATAAGTGATATAGGTTCTGTGAGGAAACCGGTTAGTATTATAGGCGGCGATGGGCTTGCAACCTGTCACGTATGGAAAACTTCTGCAAGAAGAGGGTATGTATCAAATATTTGTATGTGGACATGCCTCTGACTACCCCCTTAGACATCTTCAAAGGATTTGGAATAGATGTCTACCGCGCCTTTGGGATACAGCCGTGACCCTGTTTACGTTTTTTGATAGGTTTTGTGAATTTACGTATCGCTCAACGTTGCTATCGCTTACCTACGTGTCAAGCTCTTATTTAACTTGAAGATTAGCTGCGTTTCGGATAGCCGTTTTAAAATGTGGGTTAGTTACGAAACTTAATAAAAAGTTGAATGTAAAATTAATATTACTTATGTATATCTAATATAATATAATCTATACTAATATTATAAAGAGGAAAGATTTGTTTGTTTGTTTGAAATGAATAGGCTCCGATACTACTGGACCGATTTGCAAAATTATTTCACCAATAGAATCCCACATTATCCACAATGAACATAGGCTATATTTTATCCCGGCGAAGTTAAGTTTTTCCGAGGGATCGCGGGTAACACCGCGGCGAACGGCTAGTGTCAGATAAAAGAGAAGATCGCTGAATGTCGTATAAAGAAGTAAAGGAATCCGCATTGGAAAGGGAGAGGTGGAGGAAGTTGCATCATTGCACCGACAAGAGCTGAGCTCTTAAATTTGATGATGATGATATCTAGTATCAAATTCCACAAACGTTGAGCATTTTTGTTTTTAGCATGAAAGCTCTTCAAACCGGGATGAAACATATTTTTGGGTCATATCTCCGTACAACAACACTTTATTGAAGTGGTGAAACGTGACATTCACGAGTTGCTGCGACACTTTTGTATAATGCTTTACATAAGGGCTTCACCTTGGCAAACATGATACTTTTAGAATTCGTTTTTTTGAAGCTCATATCTCGAACTCTATATCCATATAACTGCAAACTCCGCTGTGATCATCGCATCTGTTTGCATTATATTTTGAGGATTATTTTGAACTAGCTTCTGCGCGCAGCTTCCATGGTACCAACATTTTGAATAGCCTACTTATATGCTATTCCAGTTCACTATCTACGCCTATACCAAGTTTCATCCAAATCGGTTCACTAGTTTAGGCGAGATTGATACACAAACATACAAACATCTAAATAAACTCACAAACTTTCAGCTTTATTATATGAGTGGGATTCTGTCGCGTTCGAACGCTTTTTAACCCTTCACTGAGGTAAGCTATTAAAAGCGAGTGCCCTCTACATTCCATGAAATCAATTGCACTACCAAATGCAACTGAAATCCATCTGCTGAGTCTTTCTTACACCATTATTTACTATCCAATTCAAGTGAGATCTAGGTTCGATAAGACTCCCTAAATCATGCATCTTATCCTTCAAATTATATAGAATGTTACACCAAAGCTCGTCTTACAAGCTCTGGCGTATCAGATTTTCAAAGTTTCATACTTGTTCCTTATATTTTAAGCTGTACTACTCAAGAAACTAACAAATAAAATCTTTCTAAGTATAAAGAGCTCAATGGCTAGGTCATAAAGTTATTTTTACACATCGTATTCATAGTGTTTGGTTCATTTCCGACTACCCCTTTTAGGGCGTTGCCGGCTGGGTATGAATGGACGTCAACATTCGGGGTTTATTTACAAACATTGACGCCTAGCTGGGCTTCCGAGCGCACGCGCACAGTAAACACTTGAAAATAAAACCAGACGGCTGTTCAGGGGAGGGCTAAGGCTCAGGACCTACCATTGAAATGGATGCATCGACCTCTAAAAATCTCATGTGAATTCAATGAGTAACAGTTAAATTCTCGTCGGTTTTCGTGTAAATTCGTTAGAGCGCTAACTAACTTTGGTGGAGGAACTTTTAGGCCTCTCTCACAGCTATATTCTATTCTTTATAGCCAAACCTTCCAAAGCATTTTTGCGTATTCTGTAAAACTTTATAAGTAATAAGATAATTTCACTCTGTATTTATGGACAAATCTGGTTTGTTTTCACTAAAAAATGGGTTCAAACGACCCACAGCGTACAAAACCTGTGAGTCAAAACTGTATCTTCTAACATTTCCTATAACTACTAAAGTAAGTAAAGTAGTAAGTTTTTTTTTACCTAAGTATACGTTTGCATGGAGGAAACCTTGACTACAAGCCTGTGATTAAATTAAATCTGGCCAGACTTAGCACACAACACATCAAGTCATATACGTGTGTTTTGTGAAGTCACCACACTTGTCGTGTTATGCTGGAATGGTTTTCTTGATTTTACTTTTATTGGGAGAATAAATTAGCAAATCTTGCTCTGTAAAGTTATCTCACAGTCAGGAAAAGTTCTACATTTATAGGGTTAAAGGCTTGAATGGAGTTATGAAGGCTGACCCAACCATCATCTGGGATGAATAGTCAAGAAGAGAGAGAAAGAAATAAACTCCAAAAGCGCTCACTCGCATTTGATCAACAAGTAATCTAAAACAGGAATGTTTACAATTTCACAAAAATCACACCATAAAAATCAATCGCAGCTGTCGCATAACCGGATGAAAAATAAAAGCAGATGAGAAATAAGCGGAGTGCATTATATCCGCCGTTTTCAATCCGTGTAGACAACGCTTAGGCGTTTCCTGTGAGCTTCCTATTGAACGCACAGAATCAATAATAGCTCACTATAGGGGTGTGACGATCCCGGATCTAAAAAAAAAGAACAAAAAAAAGAAAAAAGAACAAATAGTGTCCTGAGAGAAAAACAAAAAAAAACACAAGGGAAAAAAAATGCGCTTTTTCAGCCTCAAAGATTTGGGATTTCTCTGTCAATAAAGAAAGTTTTGCCTACTGCTCGAGAATTTACATGAAGCATTTGCTTCTAGTTACTTGGTTGGTATAAATATCCACAATTTCGACATGCATCGACAGATGCATCTTGATGAAGCTTACAGTGCTTCATCCCTATTCCCATGAAAGCTCGCACGTGTTAAAACTAATCGTAAGAAAGCTCGGCACCTGCGCGGGCGCATAAGATAGGGCGTAGCGCAGAACACGCCGCGCCTTCGCCGGGATGTGTCGTGTGTAGTGTCACTGGATGGACAAAATGGGACCCCAATTTGACTATTGCCTCCGCGCTACAAGT
This sequence comes from Epirrhoe alternata, assembly GCA_963565295.1. Lineage (NCBI taxonomy): Eukaryota > Metazoa > Arthropoda > Insecta > Lepidoptera > Geometridae > Epirrhoe > Epirrhoe alternata. The sequence goes on from OY751384.1 coordinate 1,960,574, forward strand.
GAGTCAACTTTTTGTGCTTTAGTTTTGAAATTGGTAGCGTCTGTCTGTACGGTGCAGCGGTGTGACGCTAATCGCCTGAAGCAAACACTGAAATATCTATAGTTATGTAAACATGTTTGTTTATAAACTGTGTTATTAATAAGCATTATGTATTTGTGATATGTAACGGGACTAGGAAATTATAATTAGTAGGTATTTATTAAAAATGTTTCTAGTAGGTACCTAGGTACTTACCTAATTAGTACCTAGTGGACATAATATAATATGTAGATAAGGCGTTGATAATTAATATTTGCTCGTATTTTTGTTATTTAAACACAAAAATATTAAAAATGTTTGTTTACCTACTCCATGGTAAAATGTCCGGGTGCCAAGTCTACTCTATCTACTAGGTACTCTAGTAGAGTATTTTCAGAATTTTTAATATTCTAACAAATTCTGAAAACATCACCGGGATATAAAATGACTCATATTCCACGAGTTCCTTTAATATCTTCGGTGTTTCCGAGAAAATTGTCCAAATTCATGAATAATTAAATACAGATGTGATCGACATAAAATAGAGCCGAATGTAATAATGCTTATTTACCAACCTTTATGACGTTGTAATATTTGTATTAAACTAATTAGTAATCAATTACAAAACAAACATACAAAAATAACCAAATCAGTCATGTGACCAAGATTGAACAGCTTCCAATTAAAAAACGTCTGTCAGAAAAAAACGTCAATCAATTACTGTCTGTCTGTCGACGGTGTCTTGCTTTATTACGCTACAAAATACAACTCTACAGTGGTCTACAAACCAATCGAGTTGAGTGTACGTAATTTTTTTTATTGTTACCTACAGTTTATCTCACTAAAAACTTACATGAAACTCGTGTTACGTCAAAGTCGTAAAACCACTGCAAACACATAAAGGAATCTACTTACTCGTAGAACTAACCTTTGAATTTTTATAAAAATTAAAAAACCTAGCGCCTCTCACACAACCCATCCATCTCATTCTTCGGACTCTACTCGTGGTCATAGGTATTCATCAATATTCATACAACAAAAACAAAGCAACTTGTTTTATGTATTTTTTTTAATCATTTTAATATTTTACTTAGTTGAGTGTACGAGTTGATTATGCGAATGGGACAGTAACACCACAGATTAAATAATACTATGTACCTTACAGTATTGGGTTTTTGTCTCGTGCCACATGTTCCCAGGGACCAAGGCAACTGAGGGTCCGAAATGTGACGCACATGCGGGCATAACAAAAACTACAATAACATAAAATGTCCTTTCTTTTCACTTGAGGAACATTGTTTGTTAATAAAATATGAAGTAATTTAGCTAACCAATAATTCTGTTCTGAAGAAAACTCATCTATAGTGATCTTTAGCTATTTTTCTCTCTCTCTATCATTCTAGTGATATCGGATAGGCTAGGAAGTCAAGCTCACGGATGGTTGTTGAATGGATGCACAAAACCGTTCGTCAATTTATTTATTTATAAGAAGTAACATTACAGTTGGTACCAATACGTTAGGTACATCTATTTACCCGTAGTGAAATGTATAAAAATAAAATTAATATTGCACACAAGAAATTATAAGAGAAAATATAACAAAACTTAACTAAACATTATATATGCATCTAAAGTTTAAACTAGTTTCTAAATGTCAAATATTCAAAATAACTACCTATAAGTAATGTTACTCGTATTAGGAATACCTAGGAAGACCTATGTCAATTAGTGGACTTCAATAAATTGAAGGTGACTATGAAATATCATAGCGGTAGGAATTCCTACCGCACCTACTTTTAAATAAAAATAAAGGTCTCCAGTGCAAGTGGACCAAAAGAATAGAACACTTTTGTTCAAAGATGCTACGCAAATAGTTGGTCTGACCTACTTAAGATTTGACCCATAAACTAGATTAAGTTATCCTTTTATTTCAGCACCCACATGTATTATGTAATAGAAGTAACTAATGCGATAAATAGAATACAGTCGCTGACAAAAATAAATCGATTGATAATGATTAAAAGATTTTAAGCTTTAATTTTACAAATTGAACTACATAAGTAAAATAACTTACCTAGGTAATTTGTAAATGTCTACGATGATGATATGTAATCATCCTGAAGTACCTATTATGTTTAGCTCTTCTTAATGAATATAAAGTGAGAAGTGAGTTATAAAAATTCGTAAATAGGGAAAAATATTAAATACTTAATCATAATGTTCCGACCCTACCAAGTGTTAGGTAATAAGAGCAATTTAATTAAAATCTTTTAGTCCAGAGGCACTGTTCATTTAGGGAAACAGGACATGTTCTCATTTTGTCCGACTGTACCGCCTAGGGTAGACAATGGGCGAAGATTGCCTTCAATTCGCATTATCCGGCTCTCGAAGTAGGTTGCAGCACTCGGACGTAATGGAGAGCCGTTAGTCCATTGGTTTATTGAATAATTCCCTCAGTCGTGTACTGGCCACTGATACCGTGCGAACCAAGCAAAAGATCCTGGCCATTATGCTTCTTGGTACGTAAAAAAACAAAACAAATTTGAATTCAGAAAAGAATTTGTTGCTAGCCAGCGTGTTTTGTTTATGTTAACAAAATGAATTCTTTATTCAAATTAAAATTCTATTTTTAAAGTTTCCCCATTCGCAGCGCAAACCCTCAGATCGTCGTCGCACCTTGGGAACAAAGCTTACTTATATAAAAACTTTTGTGATTCTAGAGAGCCATTCAAGTCAGACTTTAGCAATCTCCTTTGAAATGTAATGCTAGATATTAAACTTTGAGCTTCAGCTGACAAAAGCGTCAAACTCTTTCACTGAAAGGAACAAATTAAAACTAATAATCAAATTTTCCTTTCAGATAACCCGTCGTACTTCGCATTACCAAACAAAGATGTTACTGACAATTCCGAACCGCCTTCCGAGCCATGCTCGCGTTCCGCTCCGAGTCGCGTGTGGACGGATATGCGTCCTTTGGGTTCACCAAGAAGGCGAGAACCAGAGAGTCCGCGGCGCAAAGAGTTTAGGGCTCTGCTTAGATCGCTGTCGGCGAAGGAGCCGGAGCAGGCTGAGGCGTTTTTGAAGGGACAGCCGCGGCCGGGGGATTGCGCGCCGGGAGATATGAAACATACGTTCACTGCTCCACGAATCAAGTAAGTTTTGTTTCAATTTCTTGGAAGATTTTTAGTAAGACTTTGTATATTATAGAGTCAATTTGAGTGATATCAAAAACTTTGTCGAGGATTCGTTACTTCGTTCTTAACTTATAATGAAAATCTAAGATAATGTGGGTTCTTAATGCCGTATTTGCTTGTTATCTATAAAAATTAAATTAATGTACTTGCCTAAGATCTCTAACTAAATTATACAAAACTAGAAAACAATAGAATGATGTTGTCTATAAAAAGTGCTCACAAACTTGTCAGTAAAAACTTGCCCAGGAAGTTTTACAGTATGTTGTAACAGATTTAACCTAAGCGTACCTGTTTACCAGGAAGGGCAAAATCAGTGCAACAGTCGCCACATCAGACGGCGTACAGGAACGCGAGGAAGTCTTCTACACCATACCCCTTCATGGGAGGAGGAGGCACTCAGTCGGGGGGTATCTAGCCACCGGTGGTGCGGGTTCGGGGGAGGTCACAACTGTGCCGAGTGAAGTGCCTCGGACACAGGCACCAAGAGTCAACTTGACTGAGGAGGACACTGTGAAGAGGCGACGGCCTAGGAACTTCTCGTTCAAAGGTTAGTTCAAATAGAAGTTATATTACATTTTCAACGACCTATATGGCGCAGTGGGTGAAAGCCCGCTTGGGACGCAGAATGTTCGATCCCCGCCGCGAGACAAATGTTTGTCTGTCTCGGGTCTGGGTGTTTTCTATGTATAATATGTAATTATTTACAAACAAAAAGTATATTAGTCATGTAGTACCCATAACACAAGCTCTGCTTACTTTGGGGCTATGATGCTGTGTGGAAAGTCCAGCATTATTTATTTATTTATTATCATCATTTCTGACTGATGAATCATTAGCAACTTTTTGAACCCATCAAATTTGACACAATCCCCGCAGCGAAAAATGTTTACATGATTTGCAGATGTTTGTATGAGTTTTGATCCCACACGACAAGACTAGTAAGTATTCATTGATACTTACTAATGTGGGATGGTTATTGTAGGGACCTAAGTTTCTTACAATACAATTACTGTACGTTTTTATGCAGTAGCATTCTGTGATAGTAGTGGTAATATGTTCCATTCTGTATTCTGTGGTACCAATACCAACCCAAGTGATAAGGTCGTTTAAGAATAATTATATTGCGATACTCCTATCGCATAATTTTATTGTAAGTATTATACGCGGAAAAAAAATGCAATAAAATTTTTATTTAGGTACTTATCACTAGGTATTAGTAGGTTCTACTAAACTTTCGTTTAATTTTCATTCCAGTGCAAAAGTCTTCTACAGAAATTGCTTCTTTGTTACATTTTTCGGTCTTAGCTAATTAATCAAAGAAAAAATAAATTGAAGCGAAAATTTTAGGAACTTTACCAACGTAAATAAAGAAAAAATTCTAATTTTTCAGTAAGTTATTAAAAATATTCACCATAACCTCTTTGACAAGTAATTTTGTATGAAAATGGTTCGCCATGTTTTTTGGTAATGGTTCGCCATGAAATTTGACAGCCAGCTCTATCACCTTATGGTGTCATGTCGTCTCTATCCAACATCATAATAACATGATTTGTTTTATTTACCTAACATATTTATTTAGGTTGTTTACGATCCATTCGAACACATTCTCAATGACCATCTCGCTAAAGCAAACTATAAAACTTCACGCGTTTTTATTATCCATAAAAAAGTCTTATTTACTGAAGATGGACTAAAGCTTTTATCGGCGAATGTCAATAAGGAAGTTATTGCAGTAAATTCTATTATTAAGTAATATTGTTTGAAGCTAGATATGATAAATGACCATAAACAAGTCAATCGCGAAGACTGATAGGAAGATCGTTGCACTCTCCCCTTTAGACCTTCCATATCAAGACAAGACAAGATGCATGTGCCTACACCGAAATTCCGATGCTTTTCGGCGCTTTGATTCCCATCAATACAGCGACTTTTGGCCTTTAAACTTATCACTATCAGTCATGATTTATCAACAACAACCGAAATCAAAAGCAACAATGTTTAAACTGTTTACTAAATCGCTTATCAGAGAATTGTGGAGTATATCTCTACAACAGTGTTGATCGATTTGAAAGAATATTTACAGAGTGAGATAAGTATCTATCCGAGGGTTGAAGACTAAGATTGCGATAATCGTCGCGACGGGGTTTTAGTATTCGTTTCGCGTGCGCGTGCGTCGGCTGACGCCAGTCGCCGGCTCCGTCCGAGCGCCCGCGCAGTACCTCGCGAAACGACCCGACAGCGCCCGACACTTCTCCCTGTCACACTTCTCAGGGCTCGCGTATTTTAGCGCGCTTTCTAGTGCTCGCCTGCAGTTCAGTGCAATGACAGACTTTTAAAGACTTTTAAGTTTAACGTGAAAACAAAGGAAAGCTCAGCCCTACAATGGATTCGAGTGAGTTTTTTATTCTGTTTCTTGTTTTTATGTCGGCAATTAAACATTTTTCGGATTCATGTCGCGAGCTTGTTTCGCAAATTAAGTTGGTAATAAAATGATCGCTTTAGTTTATCTACGATCGTAAAAATGCTGTAAAATTTGTTTTGTTTTAAAAGATTACCTACTAAATCTTATACGATGGTGTGCTTAGTGCTTACATTTCTAAACATTATTTCGATAATTAATAGGTATAAACATGATTAACATAGTTTTTCCATATTTATAAAAAAAAGTATAAACTCAATACTAGTTGATGTAAATTTATTAATATTTGATGCATCGGTCCTTAACAATGCTTTTAAGCGCACCATAAGCGCCCTTTGTGTCTAGGTAATACGCCATTGTCTTACATACGTCTAACATGGCCTTCGCAGCATCGTCACATTGAATTCGATGTCCAGGCCCATCCAAAATCAATGTCAAAGGAACACCGTACAACACTACCAAATTAGGTTTACCGTTTTCGAACATAATTCAAATGATTCTAAGCTTTAAATCTATAGCGGTTAAGTTGAGAATGTTTATGGTGATGGGAACAGCGATTCCCAAGTTGGTCGTCTGTGCCCATTACCTATGCAGGGTGGTGTGTATGGCTGAATAAATATGTTGTGATTTACATGTATCGGAGCTACTCCCGTAATGTAACGTGCATCGGGAATGCAAATGTTTAAACGCCTCGTATTACATTATTATTATTACACTCAACAGTCACATGCATAGGCCTGATCCCACTAGGATTCCCTGTGCCGTGGGCATCAACATCCGAACCAAGAATAAATAGGTATCTGTTAGACATAGACCTCTGTAGCGCAGTGGGCGAAGGCCCGCCTGCGACGCAAAAGGTGGCGGGTTCGATCCTCGCAGCGGGACCAATGTTTGTATGATCTACAAATATTTGTCTCGGGTCTGGGTGTTTCTATGTATAATATGTATGTATTTACAAACAAAAACTATATAAGTAATATCAGTCATCACCACCCATCACCCATAATACAAGCTCAGATAGATAGATAGATAGATAAACGCTTTATTGTACACAAAAACATAATACAGAGAATACATAAAAATAGACATTGTACAATGGGCGGCCATATCGCTAAAAGCGATTTCTTCCTGGCAACCATTTGTATGGACAGGATAGTCGAATACAGAAATACAGCGGTGTACAAAAGTTAATCTCACAAGAGAACAGTAACAAACTAAGTACCTACCTATACACACACAACTCAACACACAAACTACACATAGAGCACTGTTAAAGCAAACCTACAAATAACTTACTAATATACAATACGAACAGTTAGCAGCTCAGCTTACTTTGGGGCTGGATAATGCTGTGTAAAAAGTCCAGCATTATTTATTTATAGAAACTTTGTCCCGGTAATCGAAATCACATCTCTCGATCGTATTTTTCTAGTAAAAGCACAGAAAACAAATAATTTTATTAAGAAGCAGGTCACGAAAAATGACCGAAGATTCTTCCCTGAATTAGTTTGAATGAGCTGTTTGTATTCAAGCTACAAAGGTTGTAAAGGGTATCTTCCAAATGGGTAATTTTGGGCAAAACAGTCTTAGTCGTTATGATCAGTACGCAAACAAAGCACTAGTTAATAAAATTTGGAGAACATTCAAATAGCTTTGTTTGTTCCTTTTATCGAAACCGTGAGAGACTTTTAGAGATAATTGCTATAGCATTATGACTACACAAATTGAGGCAGTAGGTAGGTACCTACTTAAATCTACAGGGAGTAAAAAGACTGCTACCGAAAACTGAGGGGTTGTAATCACACCATGATTCTAAACATATTTAGCGAAAAAAAAAACGCAAAAAATTTTTTTGACTTAGCTTCGTCATGCTATGTTATTTTCGGCTATTTACTACTATTACAACATAATAAGACCATACCTACCTAATAATTTCATTTATAAAATAAAAAAAACATTTAAAACTCAAAATCCAGCAATCTACGTAAAAAAACGCGCCCAAAACATACGCAAACAGTACTCTTCAAACGCTGTTTTCTCCGGATTTAGTGCATATTTCGGAAAATCCTTTTGGATTTGGTTGTCTATTGGGATGCTGTACCTACGCCTTTCGGCTTCGGTAGACGTCTTTTTACACCCTGTATATAGATATAAATAATGCTGGTACTATGGGTACCAGATAACTGATATACTACTTCTATACTTTTTGTTTGTAAATACATACATATTATACATAGAAACACTCAGACCCGAGATAAATATTTGGAGATCATACAAACATTTATCCCGTGGCGGGGATCGAACCCGCAACCTTCTGCGTCCCAAGCTTTCACCCACTGCGCCACAGAGGTCGTCAATCGGCAGTGATGGCTTAAACTCGTCAGCATTGTTGTCCATTAGCTCCTACAAACTCATTCATCTATTCATAGTTTAATAACAAAAATTAGTAGAGTCATTGTAGTTCCAAACAATTTCCATTGTAATGGAAGTGGAATGGAACTTTTCTGCCCACTTTAGCAAATTGAAGCCATCAGCCAGCGGAAACGCTGTCTAATCAAGTTGGACAAACTTTAACTAAATTAAGCTAACTCACTCGCTGCTCCAGTTCTCCAGTCAACTCACTTTCATGTGCTATATTTACCTACAAGGAGGGGTTAAAATAGTTTCATTTCAAATTAGATGTTTTAATTGACAATTTTACATTATATTTTGATCAAAACACAAAATCACATTAATTACCTACTATTGCTGTGTCAAGTAGGTAATTATACTAAGTATCTCGATACAAACTCTAGTTTTTAAAGCGATCATTGGGCGCAAGCCCACATATCTGGCGTTTGGCGCGGACATGGCGCGGGCGTCTTCATATTATAAATAAATAAATAAATAAATAATAATAATGTCGTACTAAATTGTGCTTTATTTCCATGCATTTAGTATGATTTCTGAATGTAATAGGAAGTCGCCAGTGCCCGACGCCATTTAAATAAATAAAATAAATAAATAAATAAAATAATGCTGGACATTTCACACAGCATCATCTTTATTTATTTAGATGTGGCCTGCGCCTTGAAGACAATCCAACTTGTCTTCATATCGTGTCACTAGTTTTTACGAAAGTGTGGAAGTATATTTATTTGAACGGCTTATAATCTAAATGTAAGTAAATCCGCGGGGCACAGCCAGTAAACCCAAACGGCAAGTCAACATGTGGAGTTGAAACTTCACGCATAACATAATTAACGATCTGACTCAATACAAATAATGCCAAATATAAAACTAATTTTATAATTGAGCCGCGTCGTTTGATTTACCGGCCGACTTGTCAGATCCGAGGAAATGAACATTTATTTTGATATCGTGAATCATATGGGCGCCGGCCAGATAAGCAGGTTCATTACAGTACCCGACTGTTGCTGTAGCACTTGTGTTACACATGCGAACAGGGACTTGCTAACAGAGTGCGAACTTTCAGTTCTTGAGCGTTTGATGCGCACAGAGCACCAAAGTTCGAGCTTTTTCGGACCTTTTTCGGTTTTGGTTCATTTAAATAAAGCATCACAGACGTTACCAGTGCCATGTTTTGTCGCTCAGTGTAAGCGGGTAAGGAAAATAATGACAATAACTTTTGGTACTACAATTACAACTCGTGTTTAGATTCCTACGAGCCTTGAAAAACTTCTTTTTATGTTTGAGCTTAGTGCAAATTTAACAAGCTAAACTTACTCAATATTTCTAAAACAGTAACATAAATCACGCTAAACACAACGATAGCACGATTAAATGTTATGTTTGTCGTCATTTATTAATTAGAAAATGCGCCAGAGCAACGACCGGGGACTATTTAAGTAATGAAGTTTGATATTTTAACCCCTTTCTTCGCAGACAATAACTTCCTCCGTTATCTAGGGCGTCGATAAATAAATATTAAAATTAATAGAAGCATAACAAGAGCTAATACAAAACACACGTACAGCCCACGCGTTTAAACGAGCCAGTTAATCATGCTTCTGAGAATGGATGAGAAATTGGATTGTTTACGGCAAACTTGACTGAGTAATGATTAGTTTTTAGGTATTTTTTATTTATAAAACTGGAATAAACAATTATCGGTCATAATTCGGCCTATAATTACCAGTGCTTAACCGATAAATCTGAGCTTATCGAAAATTTCGATTGTGACGACTAAGGGTTCCGTGGCCGAGGTAAGGCACTCCGGCTTTAGGAAGATCGTCTGATCGTTGCAGGTTCGAATCCCGTTGGAATCGATAATTTTGATAAGACTTTTCATTTGAGTGAATGCTGTTGAAATGAGAGCGTTGCGTAGTATGTGTGGGGTAACGTTGAAGGATAGAGTGAGAAATAGTGTTGTAAGGAAACAGTGTGGAGTGAAAGAAGATGTAGTGTTGAGGATCGATAAAGGTAGGTATGCTAAGATGGTTTGGGCATGTAGAGAGGATGGATGACAGTCGTTTGACAAAGCAAGTGTATGAGGTGAGTATGTATGGGACAGCTGGACGGGGAAGGCCTAGGCGAACCTTCTTGCATCAAACTGGCGACATTTTGGAGAAGGGCCAGGTCAAAAGTACCCTAAACCAACGAGCATGTATGAAGAATGTAATGAGAGTGAATGAGGCGAAAGTTGTGTGTCTGGATCGAAGTGAGTGGAGATCCGTGGTCTATGCCTACCCCTTTGGGAAAGAGGCGTGATTGTATGTATGTAGGTATGTATGTATTTACTTTTTATTGCTCAATGGAATAAACAAAGGACTAGATAACGATCTAATGATTAACGATCATTCTTTCTTACTACGATCGCGAAGGAGCAGGAGTAGAATTACCTACTATCAAGACTATTGATCCCATCAGTTCTACTATACCTACTTATAAATGCTTTTTGACTTTGTAGGTGTTCTAGGTCTCACAAACGAAAATATGTAAAGTAAAAAGCTCTGCAAATACAATTTATCTGAATATAATTATTGTTATCAGCGGGATAATTACCATGATTTTTGATGATGATGTTCATAACCACAGGCGCGGTCGCAGCCTGAAATCTTGGGGGGGGGGGGTCACTACACTAATAAAAGACTTTATTGCACAATAAACAGGATTTAAATATTGGACGTGTACGATTTTGGGGGGGGAATCATGTCCCCCGTGACCACCCCCCTCGGACCGCGCCTGCCTAACCATGATAGTTTCAAAATCTACATTTATCTGTAGTTTACATTTCGCAGTTATCATTCCAGCTCGACAATAAAAACAAACCTGTGACCTCAATCAACCAAGCCGTTAAGGAAGATTTTGGACCAACGAAAAAAAATTAATTAGGTAACAATATACTAGTATCTGTATTAATTGAATAAGGCGAGCATTCCCTAAAAGCAGATGTAGACAGAAAAGCAATTACTCTCAAATAAATACGAAATTAATTAATGTTTATCTTGTACTGTCAATAACGACAAACGCGCTGTAAAAGGAAAATTCCCTTCCATCATGCTTCTCCGTAAAATTAATCAGTTTACCACATAAATTAAATTGTTATAATTAATTGTACTAAGTTGCGCTACATGGTAACTATTTTCATATTATATTATGCTAACTACATGTTTTAGGAAAAATGACCAAAATTATGCCTAATAAACCTTTATTAGGCATAATTTTGGTCATTTTTCCTGATCGCAAATTTATATAACACTAGCTGTCCGCCGCGGTGTTACCCGCGATCCCTCGGGAAAACTTCACTTTCCCGGGATAAAATATATGCCTATGTTCATCAGGGATAATGTAGCATTCTATTGGTGAAAGAATTTTTCAAATCGGTCCAGTAGTTTCGAAACCTATTCAATTCAAACAAACAAACATCAAACTAACAAATCTTTTCTCTTTATAATATTAGTGTAGATAAATATGGAAGAGTATGACGGACATAAAGGCCACAGGCGACACCCTAAGACGCGGGGGCTGCTGTCCCCGGAGTTGAAGCCGGGGCAAAGTTATAACGAGGCCTTCACCTTCCTACCATCCCTAGAGGGAGGAAGAAGACCCGTCGTATGTACATAAAGGCTTTATATGTATACTTATATACCTAGATCTGTGTGTGATTATGTCCTTTTAACAAAGTTACCGAACGAAACCTAGGGGGAGGAGGACCCGTCGTATGTACATAAGGGCTTATATACCTAGATGTGTGTGTAATTATGTCCTTATAACAAAGTTACCGATCAGAACCAACACCGATAAGCATCCATGACACGATCTAAACTTGTGATCATAGGAGATACAAAATTTACAGGTATTTGGTACAGTTCTAAAGTACTTTTGAACCGTCTCTAAAGCTCTTTTTACACATCGCTCGAATCAAAGGGACAAGTTACGCCACAAGAGCTTGCAACTCTTTAACCGTTTGATGGTGTTACACCATAGCTTTCCAAACAACGCCACGAAAACTGAAGATCAAACACCTGTGGCACTGTTGCAGTCTTGCACATCAAAGACACGGCCACTGAACTGAAAACTGAAAGCGGTGAACTGTACACAGTCATAAACCTGGTGTATTAGACCTACTTACAATTTTCACCCTACCTATACGGTAGAGGAGACATTTCAGTTATGGCAAAAGTATTTTTACAAAGGCGATAAAAATCATAATCGTAAGCTTCTAAATTCAAATACAAATAACTTTACTTACCAAAGAAAAACTATAATAATTACATTTTGTTGCTGATGGTGAATTACTACTTATGCCAGAGCTCTATACACTTATACCTACTCCCCTTTAGATGGGGTAGACCAAAAGCAATGGTAAATAATCTGCGTGCTTCGCAACCGATAACTTGATTCTCATGTCAACATTATTCTTACCCGCTTTGTCGGACGCGTACTCTACCTGCTTGCGTAAGCATTTGACTTGAAGTGGTAAAAATAGACAATATAGCGTTGGAAAACCAATAAATCGATAGAAGTTCCATTTACTGCTAACTGGAACATCCTTTTGAAGATTGCTTTACATCTGGGCACTTGATGCTCTGCTTTCACTTTTACGAACCTGAGTGGAATACAAAAGAATTGGGGATGATTTTCGCGTTGCCCATTATATCTGCGTGTTACTTACACCTTACTTATTCGCGTGTTCAATACAAATATCAATAGAATTTAATAAGTGCATTCCGAATTCAAAAGGCACATCCGTTCCCGCGCTTTATTTAGGTTCAGCTTCACCCTTGCGAGTCGTGTAGCGGTGCATCTAATCGGCTATAGTTATTCCGGGCGTCGTCGATAGACGTTTGTCTATTTAGGAAGCGGATATTACATTTAGTCGGCTCTGCATTTGGCGGCAGAGGACGTACCACTGTTGCATACTCTGTGGCGAAGGTGGGCTACACTCGTAGGCTTCCGGCGCGCGGCTTGCATAGCTTATTTCTATATGCGTATGCAAGGCGTCGCATGCCATTAAATATCAAATCCAACGTTCTTTCGTAGAGAAATAATATGTGTGTTTTTAGGACACTGTCATTGCGTTTATTATTTTATTTTTATGTATACTTCTACTAAGTAAGGGTAGTTTATGTTGCTTTAAGTTTAGAATGGAACCGTAGTCCGTAGATCTGAACATCACGCGTGAACGGCGAACTCTTTTTTTGTTGTGTTTGCTATTGAAAATTCAAATATTAAAGATAACTTAACAACCATATTTTCTGATTGAATATGATGTTTGACATAATTGTGAGTCGTTTGACAGGATAACGTATGTCGGGTCAGCTGTCACTGATAAAAAGCTAACACTATTCCTAAATATTTACGCTATATTTTAGCCCCAAAACCGCACGACCATTGATCTTTTGTTAATACCTGCATCTGTAGAGTCGCTTAAAATAAATACACTCAAAATAGTTTTTGCATTAATTTGTATTAGTGAAAGAGAGTTAATAACTATGCAGACACTAAACCTAAGTTATTTCGTCAGAGATATATCTGCATGTTAAGTGCCTTCAAGTGGAGTTTCCGTGTATACATACTGGCACTAAAAGCGTCTTCATAATTATTGCAGCAGACTTATGAGACCACACATCACGATCTAATACAAAATATTTACTTAGTTCCGATTCTTCAAAGATTTAAACACTCCCAAATGTTTAAGCGATATCTAAATAGTTTTCTTAGATATCAGACATCAGAGAAAATTCAACCACTTTTTATATTTTAATCATTTTTTGTTTTTCATCTGAAACAAAGATGGTACTCGTTACATAGGCCAAGTTTGTGCTGTTTGCACGCTCAGTTCCATAGTATTTTCATGTCATATGATGTTTAAATATTTTATTCAGTATTTTTTTTATTTCAATTTCAATTTCAATTTCAATTTCAATTTCAATTTATTCATAAAACTTAATACATAAAATTACAATTATTATAAATAATTTACATCGAACCCCGCACTAGGCTAGGCCTTTATGATGAATAGGTCGGCTCTTGACCTCGAAACTTCATAGGCAAGAATGAGGTCTACGATGGAGCGAGCCTACCCAGAAGGTGCCTATTAACTCTCTTCTTAAAAACAACAGGGTCGTAGCTCAGCGGTATAATTCCCGGTCAATCGGAAAGTTCTAGAATGCCAGATGCATACATCAATCGTACCTACATGTAAAAAGCTCGTGTTTATGCGTCCGGCCGGTCATGAACTCTTCCAGCCAACGAACCCGGTGTACGACATCGTTCATGCCTCGATTATCCTGACAGCTTCCTATTTTATAAGATACATTCGATATTAATGCACTGATTTAAGGGATAGTGGGCCTTTGTATGATGTGATTCATTGAGTGGCGAAGATGTAATGAGTATGAGGCTTTTTGTATCATCTGTTGCCGATTGGAGTCTTCATTTTTTCTTATTTTTGCCATGCAAAAAACCAAAGAATGTTATAAGAAAAATATTAAGTTTCATCTCTATTTTGAATAATATACCTAGATTAAACCTTCCTTTATCTGAATTGAGCTTTTCGCCGACGCGAAATTAGGCACAATTTTTAAATTAAAGGTACTTAGGTAGGTACTTATGCGATTTTTTTCACCATATCATTTCCCTGCCCTTATCCCACTTTTATGTGGGGTCGGCACGACAGGTTTTCCTCTTCCACTCCGCTCTATCAGCCGTCATCTCATTCCTTTCTTAAATTCTTACCCATATTCTTCACACAGTCCATCCATCTTTTTTTCACCATCTTGACCTGCTACAATTTAGCTTTATGAAAAGCTTTGGCTTGTTTTCAAAGACCCAAATTACATTTCTTGAATGTGTTGTAACCAGGGACCATACACAAATGGTCCTAACGAAGTCAATCTCTCTGATATACTACCAACCAGCAAATAAATCAACCTGTAGGTATAAGTAAGTCCAATGTATATTCAACGAGATAATTAGGTAATACCTACCTGGTATGTAGATTGTAGGTATGTATAAGTGTATTTTGCAAATGTCTGTGTGCGGTCCAATTAGGTCGATTGAACGGGTCAGCGGTCACGATCAATGCTTTATTAATTAAAGATCGATTATCGGAAACGGCTTTACTGGTATTCACTTGATTTGTAATGTCTTCTAACTAGAATGTTCTAAGTTGACATAACAAACAAGTTTTGTAAGTCTGAAACACAACATCGTAGAGCTAATTAAAAAAAACTGTACATGTCCTCCGTCCGAATAATAATTACTTGCGAGTAGTACAGACTCATAGGTACATTAGGTACCAAATAGGTACACATCAATCCATTTTTTTTTTATAAATAATGCTGGACTTTTCACACAGCATCATCTAGCCCCAAAGCAGAGTTTGTGTTATGGGTACTAAGATGACTGATATACTACTTATATACTTTTTGTTTGTAAATACATACATATTATACATAGAAACACCCAGACCCGAGACAAATATTTGTAGATGATACAAACATTGTTCCCGCCGCGGGGATCGAACCCGCAACCTTTTGCGTCGCAGGCGGGCCTTCGCCCACTGCGCTACAGAGGTCGTCACAATTCATAGACAGCTAAGAATATTTTCTTTTGGAATAGGTAATTTATTTTTTCTCAAAATTTACTCTTACAATTTTTTTTTAATTTCAGTATTTAGCCAGTAATTTTAATCGGTCTGTTTGTTTGTTGCAGAAATGGAAGACATAGCAATCCTGTGGAGCTCAGGGTCTCCGGAAAGTGCCCTGTGGTCGGACTACCTTGTCGCCAGTTTCGATAAAATCATGTCACAGCGAGCTAGACATCACTATAGGTTAGTCTATAGTTAAAGGGGTGAAAGAGAAAAGGGGGGAAGGTAGTGCATTAGGTATCGGATTTTTGATGAACTATTGTGAAAGTGCTATCATTATTATTGTGGAACTCATTGCCGGGCTCTGTATTTCCCGAAAAGTACAATTTAGGGGTCTTCAAATCAAGAGTAAATAGGTTCCTTCTAGGCAAGCATGCTCCATCTTAGACCTCACTACTGCTTAACATCAGGCAGAGTGAGGTCAAATGCTGACCTAGTTAATTAAAAAAAAAAAAAAAAAAATATTATTTCTAATAGGACAGACGCAGATAGGTGAAAATTAGAACCATAGCCGAATGTAGATGCGATAAAAATTCTTAGTCATTTTTTGATAATTTTTCAAAAGTGAGATATTATTACTATTAGCTCACTTTTAATAAAAGGATGCCTTCAAAAAGGTTGGAGAACGTTGGCGTTATTTCGGGGCTTTTTTTTCATTCTAAAGTAAAATATCCTTAAAATTACACGTTCAAGCATGGGCGGATCCAGGTTTTTTTTCTGGGGGGGGAGGGGCACAAGAAACAAAAACTGACAAAAATTGCACAATTTATTAATTTTTCGTAGTTAGTAGGTACACAAAAATATCGTCTGGGGGGGGGGGGGGGCACGTGCCCCCGTGCCCCCCCCCCCCCCCCCCCCCCTGGATCCGCCTATGCGTTCCAGTACAAGCTACAATGAAAGAATTGAATTCTCTCATTTCTATACTTCTTTCTTACTTTTACAGAGTAACTCCGGTAACAGTGGAAGAGTTACTATCAAACGACTCTCAGGAAAAAGTAGAGAAACTCGCTAAAGCTCAACTCCAAATAATGATAATCTGCCCGAACTTCGCGGCTAAGATGCCGGAGCTGAAGAAAGATATCAACTGTGAGGATATCTTCAAGGTGGACAAGATTCTTGTGATGTTACTCGGCGTGGAGAAGAGTCAAGTTGTTGCAAGTAATTGTGAAGGTAAGGAATCACATAGCATTATACATCTACTGTAAGTAAATAAATAATAGCCACATAACAAAGTATTGACGTCCTCTGTAGCGCAGTGCGAATGTCCGCTTGCGACGCAGAAGGTTGCGTGTTCGATCCCCGCCGCGGGACAGATGTTTGTATGATCTACAAGTATTTGTCTCGGGTCTGAGTGTTTTCTTGTATGTATTTACAAACAAAAAGTATATAAGTAGTATATCAGTCATCTAATACCCATAACACAAGCTCTGCTTACTTTGAGGCTAGATGATGCTGTGTGAAAATTCCAGAATTATTTTTTATTGACCCCACACTAGGATTTCTTATCAACGACAAAAGTTCATGAATATCTTAATACTTACTTACCTTTTTAATTTTTAAATATTTTAAGTGAAAAGTTTATTTCCAAAATGTTGTTTATTAGGTTGGCCTTTCTATTTGAATTGGAAACAAAACATAAAAAAAAATCTCAAAAACCCTTATAGAATACAACTAAACTCTCAAATTTTTCATGCGTCACTGTCGACTAATCTTGAGTGAATTGAGATTCGAACTCGCACCTGTTGCATCCCAACCAGCAATCGCTACGCCACCGACTGACGTCTTAAATTAAAATAATGATGCAACAAATCCATTTTTGTAATACCGCCAAATGCAATCTCTATCCGCTTAGAGACTGAAAGGAAAGGGGGATGTATGATCAAATTAGGAAAGAGCTTTAGGAAATCCCCAATATACCTACACCCATATATGCCATATATGTGAATGAATTCATTCACATATATGGCACAATTATAGGTACCTATTAATTAATCGATTTATGTATTTCCCACTATAATTATAATGAGAAAATTTCCGAGAACTGCGGCTGCCTTGAAGTGTAGGTTATTGCAAAATTTCATAGCAAAATTTAAGGCACTTTGCACCTTGAACATGAGTTACAATGACGGACCTGGCGAGACGAACTTGACGCAAAATCTTACCACGAAACGGATAACAAACGAGGTTATGTTCGTGTATTTGATAGGACGTTTTTCAATTTCGTTCGTCGACGAAGTTACTTACGGTACGCACACAACCAATATTTAGCTCTCTGAAGTTGGTGCACTAAATGATTGCCCAGGTTTGGTAGAGTAGGCGAGATAGGACGATGCAACAAACTAAGCGAGTGAGCCAGGCAGCTATACAACGCTGTCTTCGTCTTTTAGGCTTCATTGAAAATGGGTTCTGCTAGTATTATGTAATCTAGGGTTCTGCGCAGTTACTTCAGAGAGCTAAAGATCAAAGTCAAAGTCAAAAAGCATTTATCGGTTGTGCGTACTGTACAAATGTGTTAATGGTTGGCTTATGTACTATTTGGATTGGAGCGGGAGCAAACATCGAAATTGACGTTTCTTCCATAACCCCCGTTTTCTATATTCAACGGACAGTAATAGGTAAGGGCTACGACTCGTTTCCACATACAAAAGTTTGACAGCTAGAAATCGGTGGTAAGTTAGCCCGTTGAATATAGAAACCGGGCATTAGATAACACAACCAGGATTTGAACCCACGACATTCGGTTTAAAAGTGGTGGCACTACACGGGTTATTATTTAACAGAGACTGCAGAAATAGCCCAAATATTGCACAAAAATCGCGTGTTAACGAAGCAATTGCAAACGCCAGTGCTGCCTCTACAGGACAATCAAACCTATCACCTACGCAGTAGGTTTCAACCTTCCTTGGTGCTAGTCCCACTATCAACGAGCGATCAGCAATCGATCGCAAATACATAATCAGCCGGAAAACACAACTTTAAATTACGTTTTTTTTTCAGATTACCCTTCAATATCGCAATGGCAGATGATGTCTGTGCGAGAGAAGGACGGAGCGTTCGTTGACACGTTTCTAACAGCAGCTGTGGGCGTGCTTAGAACCAAGGATTGTAGGGACACTGCCGCTGAAAGGGTCAGCTTTTCTATCGTGCCTAAGAAGGTTAAGATTGTAAGTACATATAATAAAAACTATTAAGACAACAGGTCAAAAGTACCCTAAACCGACGAGCATGTATGAAGAATGTAATGAGAGTGAATGAGGCGAAAGTTGTGTGTCAGGATCGTAGCGACTGGAGATCCGTGGTCTCTGCCTACCCCTTTGGGAAAGAGGCGTGATTTTATGTATGTATGTATATAGATAACGTGAAATAAATAACGCTATAAACATAGGCGGATCCAGGGGGGGGGGGCACGGGGGCACGTGCCCCCCCAGACGATATTTTTGTGTACCTACCAACTACGAAAAATTAATAAATTGTGAAATGTTTGTCAGTTTTTGTTTCTTGTGCCCCCCCCAGAAAAAAATCCTGGATCCGCCCATGGCTATAAACTAGTTCTAGATATGAACCTTGTAGGGTACATTTTATAGGGGAGATCTTAGAAGGGAATTTAGGAAATTCTACCCCTTAGGGGTAAAGGGGAAAACGTTAACGTTAAAGCCGCGGGCGTGCCGCTACAGATGTATAATCGAGAACGCATTCAATTTTAATGTCATCGAGAAGAATCTTTCTTTCTATTTGAATGGCTTTTTTACGTTTATCGGATCGTTTTTTTTTATTTGAATTTGCTAAATCGCCATTCTAACGATTCACACTTCATTATATATATCGATTGGTTGAACTTGTTTGAAAAGTGATGTTTCTGAATTTTATATTTTTTGAAAGCTTTTATATTTTTTGTTATCATCTCTCTAGGGCCAAAGTCGGGTGATAGCACTTCTTAACGACCCCATCAGAGACGAAGACAGTATCAAGATAATGGTGGACAAGAAAGGCGAGGTTATCCATATACCCACATATAAGAAAAGAAATCCTTACACACTGCAGTTTGATATACCAGGTACCTAAATCAAATTTTTGTTTATTTTATTATTCTGGATCAATTTTTTTCTCTATTATTGATTTTATCTTTCTTTGGATTGTGTTCCTCTGTTTTGGCCTGTTTTTTTTGTGTATTTGTTTACTTACGTTTTTTTAAGTATTTTTAATACATATTTTGCTCTATTTATTGTGTCAAATAAACAAATTCTATTACCTAAAAACTTAACTAGCATCATCTATACACTTATAGGCCGTCATTAATAAACGTTGTGTAAAGTTACACCAGGTGTAACTTAAACATACAATTTTTGGAGTTTAGACCTGGCATAACTTTACACCTTACACCACATTAGCTTGCATGAAGAATGTAATAAGAATATGAGATTAAAAATGTATGCCAGGATAGCAAATTAAAATCTATAGAGTTCTGTAGCAGCGGAAAATAACGTGATTTTATGTAATTGGTGTTATTTGCAGAGTCGTGTCTAGAAGTATCGATGCTAGTGTGGGTTCGTGTGAGCAAGAATGGACAATCTCTCGGTCGGAGGCAGATCAAGTGTGAGAGCCGACTTCGAGAACTGGACCAATTGTTGCGCGCCTCTGAACACCCGCTAGAGTTCATGTGTCAGGTAAAAAAAAATTCACAGGAACACTACTGTATCGACTGTGTTGACGACATCCGAAGGCCCGCCGACGCAAAAGGTTGCGGGTTCGATTCTCGCCGCGTGCAAATGCTTGTATGATGATGATCTTCATGTATTTGTCACGTGTAGTCGTAGGTACTTAGTACATATCAGTCGTGTAGTACCCATAACACAAGCTCTGCTTACTTTGGAGCTAGACGATGCTGTGTGAAAAGTCCAGTATTATTTATTACTCTATGTATATCTCCAAGGTGCGGTAGACAATCGAAGATTAATATAAGATAGTCTAGTTAGAGGCATGTCCAAATACATTTGATACATGCCAACATTTATCAAAAACTAGTATTCCATACGTGACAGGTTGCAAGCCCATCGCCGCCTATACTAACTGGTTTTCCTCACGATGTTTTCCTTCAACGAGAGTACGTGTTAATGCGCATATAAATTTTACGAAACGCAAAATCCATTATTGCACGGCCGGGAATCGAACGACACATACTTAGCGTCTTACCATAGAACGTGACATAAAGTTATTCCACCGAATAAATCAAGAATAACCATACATTTTGACAGTTTACACTCCGGAATAACTTTATGTCACGTTCTATGGTAAGACGCTTAGTATACAACAACATAGTAGGATACAACAATTGTTATTTTTAGTAGCAGGTGGGTACTTGTGAGAACAATATAATTTCGATGGAGCAGCATCAGGTAATAGTTTTTCCTTAGTTTGTAATTAATTAACTCTGTAACCATGGGGATAACGGAAAGGATTTTATATGTAATTAGAATGTTCAGTGTTCGTAGAGACTCGGTTTATTATGAACGTATCCATAGATTATTCAACAATAGTTTACTTTAGAATGTTTAAAATTCCGAAACGTACAATCGGGACGTATTTTCGTGCTACGATATTTAGTGCTACGACATTTTGAAAGTGCTACGTCTTACGCTACGCGCTACGTCATATAAAGTTTATTGTTTTACAAATCAATAGAATTATTTTATACGTATTTTGTTGTTGATATCAATATTTACATATTCAAATACTCAATCCGGTGGTAGTGGCGACATATTGCCATCTCTTTCCGTTGACATGAAAGTGATAATGACAAAACATTAGACTCTTGATGATCAATATAGAGATTTAGTTCTGAAGACTGGCGAAAGGAATAACAATGTGGTTCTCTATAGTGTTTTTTCTTAAACGTGTGATATCATGTGTGGTACAGACGCTGGGATTTAAGACGTCGAGTAAGGAGCAGCTGGATAGTTGGATGCTAAGCGCGTTCCAGAAGAACATCCCGCCGCATTTCAACCTCCTCGCTTCTACAGAACAGTTCAACCCGAAAGCCGATGTTTCAAGTGAGTATACTCTTTATAGATTGTATTTTAGAGGGTTAACATCACGTAGAGGCGTTTATAATTTCATCCTTATAATGGCTACGCAGCCATGGTATGGGCATGTAATCATGGGAAGAATGTCATGTAACTAGAAGAGTGCTTGGTATGAATGTTGATGGATTTACAAGTAGAGGTAGGCCAAAGAAAAGATGGATGGATTGTGTGAAGGATGACATGAGTAAGAAAGGAGTGAGTGTTGAGATGACGGCTGTTAATGGGAGAATTGAAGAAGAACACATGTAGTGCCGACCCCACGTAGTGTGGGAAAAGGGAAGGGAGATGATGAATAGCTACGCAGCCAGATGGATGGATGACATTGTGACCATGCAAGGGAAAAACTGGATGAATGAGGCACAGGACCGAGTGAAGTGGCGTTTGAGCGGGGAGGCATGCCCAGCTGTGGGCGACAACAAGCTGTAGATGATGATGATGAATGGCTACAGATCGTTGATGGTCAAGGAGAGTCCCGAAACGGTGGAATTTTTGGGATACTTACAAAATCTTAGTTCTTTCAAACCAGTCAGTGTTGTGTTGTGAAACAATTTTAAGTGCGCCAAGAGGCCTCTTAGGTTCTACGACATGCCAGTTTCGTCATAATGTTATCTTTCATCGTTTTAGTACCGGCATCTATCTATACATATATTTAGTCGTTTTCTAGATCTCGACTCATCCTCCACTCAGCTGTCATCTTAAGGTAAAGTGCCACAAACTTATCTGATCCGGTGAGAGATGCGCTTTTATCGCATTTGGTGTTGGCAGAAAAATAAATTTTATAGTAAAATTCGTTAGTTCCTCTTTTGGCCACCGGTTCAGATAAGTTTGTGGCCGTCCCGACCAACCTTGAGATGACAGTTCATTTCTGTACTTGTCTAAGAAAATGTCATAAGGCATGACTGAGAAAATGATTTTTTATGACCAAGCATACCTGTAAAGTAGTTGAGTTGAGGTCGAGATTACGACTAAAGATATGAGTGTTAGAGTTGTAACAGCTCTAGATTAGATACAGTAGTAGGTACGAGATCCGTTGTTACAACTCTTAGGGTGCTATTGAGAAATGAAAAGTCTTATCAAAATTTTCGATTCCGACGGTTGAACCCGCGACGATCAGACGATCCTCCTAAAGCCGGAGTGCCTTCAACCTCTCGGCCACGAAATCCTGACGTCACAATCGAAATTTTTGACAAGCTCATATTTATCGGTTGAGCAGCGGTCTAATGTACTACTATAGTCTTTTTCACGCCGGAACGTATGCAAGACACATTGAACTTGTTTCGTTTCACGTTGTGTGGCTCACAACAATTTTGAAACAAAAAAGTCAAGAAAAAAAATTAAACTTTAAAACATACCAAAAAAATGTTTTTGTCTATTTCCTATTTCATTATTTTATAAATTATCATAAACGAGCCATAAAATATAAATAAATAAACAATAAACATTTTCTAAAAAAACTCCGCCAATTAACAGTAGGTACTGAGTAAAATGGAACGTAATCTATTAGAGAGTGCAAAAATGAAAATCGAAACAATTGATGAATCGATAAGTAAAGAAATAATCGTTGGTTTAGTAATTTTGTCTATGAATGAACCTTGTATTCGATTGAGATGAATTGATAGTAGTGAAACAAAAATCGATTTTGATAATCTCGATTAAACTTTAGGACATTACTATTAGACTGATTTTGACATCATCTCGAAGTGTCTTGCATACGTTCCGGCGTGAAAAAGACTATAACCTCCGTATACTAGATTAGAGTGTAAAGCGTCTCTTCCAATCTCTAGGTGGTGAAGAATACCCGACGTTACTCCACTGGGCGGCTCGCTTCGGCCTCGAGCGGGTCTGCTGGCAGTTGCTGGAGTGTCCCGGCGGCGGCGCTGCGGTCGCGCTACGTAACGCACGACACAAGACTCCCGCCGATCTAGCTGGAGACCACAAACATTACCGACTGGCTGATGTACTGGCTGATCACTTGGTGAGTAGATATAGAAAGATAGATAATAAATACTTTATTGTACACCACATGGACATTACAAAATACAAACAAAGATACAAGAAAACATTTAAAGCGAAGTACAATGGGAGGTCTTATCGCTGTGAGCGATTTCTTCCAGGTATAGCTGTAGGAGTTCGTACAAAGCGTTATGAGTCTACAATTTTAAGAATACGAATGCATTTATTCGTAAAAAACAGGGTCACGACTGTATCCCCAAGGCGGAGTATACATTCCCTCAGGTCTTTTATATTTCATATCCTTTGAAGATGTCTAAGGGGGTAGTCAGAGGCATGTCCAAATAACTATTTATTCGTAGTTTTAACAAAAAAAAAGAATAGGTATCCTTAGGTAGTACATATAATGTAGGTATAGCTCCAGATATTATGCTACACAAAAAAATTCTTAGTCTAAAAATTATCAGTAACTACATAACAAACACATAAGTGTGGATAAAACCACGAAATGGCGTCAAACTCAGCAAAATTATTATATTAGTCGTTGACTGAGTTTCATACGCACTACCAAATTGTGGAACTCATTGCCGGGCTCTGTATTTCCCGAAAAGTACAATATACCTACAAATCAAGAGTAAATAGCTAACTGTACAATTGTTTTCAGTCTTTGACTCTACGAATTATTGCAAATTATATTATTGTGGAATGTAATTTTCAGTAGCTATGATCTAGAATTATCATGTAATGCCATACTAGGATATTTCAATATAATTAATCTTGCGGTTAACTAGACGTGATTTTCCTGATTCATTATTTCAGCCTAGCAGACGTGATTGTCAATTTCATTTGTTACAGAAAATAAATGAATTCTCAAACATGTACTACTATCTCAAAAACATGTCGGACAACGACAAAGAAGAAACAACAGATAAAGACGAGCTTCGTATTGTGGAGACGTGCGACACCGTCGACTCTCCGACAGAGACTGACAAAAACGGAATCGAAACAGACCCATTTAGCGAAGCATGCACACAGAACTTAGAAGACATCAAAGACAAGAAACCACGCCCTAACTTGAAACTACCAAAAATAAGAGAGCAACTCTACCAAAACGAATTTCCTTTACATGATACAGAACACAGAATTCAACAAGCATTAGAACACGACTATCTTGTCCAACCTTCTAATATTAAAGTCGAAAGCCCCAAATTCAGACCGAACAATCTCTACGCGAACAGTTCGAGACTAATGCCGCAACAACCAGATATATTCCTGTACTCGCCCACCGAAGAATCGAAAACGTTCACCATCGACACACCCACAAGTGATATAAGCCAAATAAACCTAACCAAAGACATACGCAGTCCTAGTGTCAAATCCGGAAGCATTTGTCCGTTAACCGGGCAAGAAGAGTTAGCGGAGATCATCAATGACTTCAAAAACAATGTCTTTTCAATATCTGAAGTGGAGAAACTAGTAATGGAGTGGAAGAATAGAAACGAAACTCAGCAATCGTTGAAGGAGAAACAGGAGCAGTTGAATAAGATGAGATATGAGTACGATAAGATTCAGCAAAGGATCAAGGATCATATGAAACGGCCGACGCCGTTTGAGCGGGTCAAGAAAATGTTCTCGAAGAGCAAGAGCAAAAGTAAGTGGCAAACGCATATTTTATACTCTAGTATCGTTTATAGTTCATCATCTCCCTGCCCTTTTCCCACATTATGTGGGGTTGGCACAATATGTGTTCTTCCATTCTCCTCTATCAGCCGTCATCTCAACACTCACTCCTTTCTTACTCATGTCATCCTTCACACAATCCATCCATCTTTTCTTTGGTCTACCTCTACTTGTAAATCCATCAACGTTCATACCAAGTAGTATCGTTCATAGTTAACGACTATTAAAATCTGTTCTTGAAACATGTGACTTTCACTGACTAAGGCTGGTCGCACAGTCCAGCCGAGCCGAACGCGCTAAACTGTCAATTCAATAGAGAAAATGCTGCTGACGAAGCGAGCCGCATTTTCTGACGTCATCAGCATTTTTTGTATAGAAAAATGACTGCGGCGCGTACGGCGCGGACAAGTGTGCGATCAGGTAAAACGTTGCCCCTTTGACGCGAACTGAAAAACGTCCCAATTGGGATATTCACTAGTCTTCTTTCGAGACTATTGAAGTGTTTTATGTAGGTAAAAAACCACGATCTAAGAATTAACTGGATAAAATCATGTTTAATTTCACAGATCATGAAAATCAAAATGGTGCCATTGAGAAGAGAAATGGGAATACAAGACCCAACAGCAGCTTGAGCGAAAGTGAGTTTTAGTTTTAAATTTTAACAAAGACAAACATATGCGTTTACATTTTACTAAGAAGGGTCTTGTCACTATTTTTTTCGAACCTTTGAAAGAATTTTAAGTGCGGCTCAGTTTGTAAGATATTAATTTATTTACTTACTAATTTTTTTTTCAAAACTTAGCTAAAAATCTAGGTTCAATTAAACCATCCATAAATATCGTTTCAACGATCTTTAGATAGCTCGACTGATCTAAGCTCTATTCCAGGCTCGTCATCATCAGGCCGGCTCAGTACAGTGAGCGGCGGGAGTGTCGCCGAGACCAACAGTGTCCAGTCGGAGAATGATGACAAAGCACGCTCTATTGTAAGTATAAACCTTATACGCACACTTGTCCGATTCAAAGTCAAATAAATAAATAATGCTGGACATTTCACACAGCATCATCTAGTCCCAAACTAAGCAAAGCTTGTACTATGGGAACCAGATAACTGATATAATACTTTTTGTTTGTAAATACATACATATTATACATAGTAACACCCAGACCCGAGATAAATATTTGCAGATCATACAAACATTTATCCCGCGGCGGGGATCGCGCGAACCTACTGCGTCCCAAGCGGGTTTTCACCCACTGCGCCACAGAGGTCGTCAAAAAAAAAGAAGCTTAATAAAAATAGTAAAAGATTTTCAATTTCGTTCCTCAAAGTTACGTAATGGCGTCACGGAAGACCAGCGTTACAGTAGCCTCGGCTACCGTAACATTTTGCTGAGTGACGACGTATTTTGCGGTCACTTATAGTAAGTTAAGAGTGTAGGTACTAATCAGATTATGTACCAACTTGATTTAATTCAATAATATTACAATGTCTGTGGCTCATAATAAAAGTTTCTTTCTTTCTAATGTGTTGATGTTTGTTAGATATCATCAAGCACACTAACGATGCCAGGTTGCGGCGAGAACCGAACCGACGACTACCTGATCCCGCCCCCGCCGCGCGCCGTGCTGCTGCCGCCTCAGTTCACTACCTTTGGACATCCCAAGGATCCACGGTAACCTATCTTCTTGTCACTAGTTAGGGTCTTTCATTTTAAACTTTATTCAGGAATTGGGTTCAACAAATTAATTTAAAAAAATTAAAATCCCGAGAAAATCGATGATTTCAATTCATTTTTGGATAACTCGATAATGACTATCCTTTCAATTCATTGCCGGGCTGCGATTGGTGTAATGTATGTTCCCCTTGAATGCAACATGCAACATGTCCTAAAAATCAATAAGAGATAAATTTTAAAGTGAAAACTTATAACGGCTCATGAATTAAATTGATACGGTCAAACGTCTATTTCCAACCCAAAAATGACGCCCTGTCAGTTTGTCTAGTTTAAAATGAAAGACCCTGTTCAACTACGAGAACACTACCTTGTCATATTACAAGTTCTTTCGAACCAGTCTGGTGAAATAATTATAATTTCTACAATCTCTTTGCCTTTTATCCAAATCCATTCCAGCCAGACATCAGGCGCGGCCGCAGCCTGAAATTTGGGGGGGGGGTCACTACACTAATAATAGACTTTATTGCACAATAAACAGGATTTTACTATTGGACGTGTACGATTTTGGGGGGGGGGGGTCATATCCAACCCCCTCGGATCGCGCCTGCCTGACATACATTGTCACACACTTTCGCATTCAAATTGGTGTAGTACGAAGACAGCTTCAGCGTGCTTCATCAGCCATGACCATTGACCACCATAACCCATAGAATAAAGTAAAATGACTTGAATTTAGCCGATTTTTATCGCTTAGATGTAACAAGTAGTTAGTTTGTACCAATGTTTTAATTTTTGTTTAAAATTGTATTTGTAGTGGGCAGCACATGGCGACAATAGTCGAGCGTGAAGCGTCCGCCTCCCGCGAGACCCTCGCGAGCGTCTCCGAGCACAGCGAGACGCACCTGCGACTCAACTTCGCGTCGCGCGACAAAACGCGAGACACAGACGCACATCTATACATGAATATATCTGCTACACATACATGAACAACTCTGTGAACTCACTCTTAAAACTTGAACTCACTCACTCTTAAAAAGTGAACTCACTCACTCACTCTTAAAACTTGAACTCACCCACTTTTAAAACGTGAACTCACTCATATATAAGAGGACTCACTTAAAAAAGTCAACTCGAGACGCCAATATTTTCATGTAAGCAATTTTTACAACATATCTAAATCCGACTTAAATTAGAGATTCATGAATGTAAGACAGAGAAAGTAGTATGTTTATAATGTGAACCATAATTTTTGTACCAAACCAAACAATTAACGCCCACCAATATTTTCTTAAAAGTTTTTGTGTCTAGTATTTCCATCGAAAATTAAGACTGAAAAAACAATATTTGACTGTAAATACTTGTATATAATTTAAAGGCATTCATTCATATTTATAAGATTATGTGCAACATTCTCAAAAGCCAACATATTTTCTAAATAAATTTATTTCAAGTTTCAATTACTTACTTGAAGAAGAATTTTAGATAAGTATTTTTGATTGCATGATTTTAACTTTTAGAAATGTTGCACAGATTAGAGGATTATTTTAATTTATTTAAACAATTAGTTATCGTAACATCTAAATATATAAATAGTACAAACCATACTGTAGTTATATAGGTGAAATAAGCATTTATATGTTTAGAGATAAGGTTAAATATTTGAAGACTTACATGATGAGCATAATTATTTATACTTTTGTATGGAAATATACCGAGACTCATGCATTTAATCTATGAAATAAATGTGTTTTCAAAAATAAATGTTGTTCTTGTATGAGTCTAAAAATAAATATAGGTTGGTTTAAAATAATAAAACGACACAAAATTTATAAAATATTTTATTGACCACAATATAATTTCATGCTGTTCTTACATGAATATGCACCGATATATTTTATAAACAAGTTCATAATACTTACGACAATTGCATTGGTATAACAATTTTATACGTCAAAAATAAACGCACAATTTCAAAACTACATAATCAAATTTCATTTCGTCAAAACGAACAATCACAACTAGCTTTGATAGTTAAAATAGTAACAAAGTTTTTTTTGTGTTCATACAAATATATGACTAACTGGGATTACCAAAAAGTTTAGTATAATAATAATAAATTAATATAACTTACATAATTTTATACACCAACCCTTGAGGCAATCGTTGCCATAAGTCTGTGGAAGTATTTTGTCTATTTGATAATTTAACATGACTTAATCTACTTATATCCCCTTGTTTTAGAATGAAGTTCATTATAAATTAAAAAATCATCATAATAAATAAATAAATAAATAAATAACACACAGCGCCATCTAGCGCCAAAATGCAATTTTGATGGTGGATTTCATAAGAAAGACATTGATTCTAGCTTCTTTTATTTCAGGATGTAGGTATTTTCCTTTAATTACGATTAAATGTATTAAAAATTGTGGCATTTCAAAGTAAATGTAAAACTAACCATACCTTCCCAGACGGGCAAGAGAGGACTTAATTAGACGGAAATAATTTTACATAACTTTTTTTATATGGATAAATTCTACTATTTTATACAGAATTTAGTTTAAAATCGTTAATTTCGTTCATAAAGAGCCTCAACCAGAGACCAACATTACAAAGCCACCATTCCATTAAGTCTTTTGAATTCAACTTGCCTTATGTATGAACGTAGCCTCGACTGTTAATCATAGCTCCAAAGAGAACGCTTACGACGAATTTAACACAGCCAATATAACGCGACACCGAGCCAAGCGATGCCGCGAACTCTCGTCACCTATCATTCTGATGAAAACTCGAGTAATCACGGTAAAGCTATAAATCATTAACATGATGTGGCTGTCCGTTTGTTTTCTGCTGCGATGTGCGCCGCGATGAAGGTGGGGTTGATATTATAGCTTGGTATATCCCCCATATAGCTAGCGGACGCATGTAGGCCACTGAGCGATGGTTTCCGTTTTCATAGAAAGCTTCGGGCGTTTCGAATGAGAGTCCCATTTTGACCATCGTCTCGTACATCCCGCCTGCTGTCGCAAATGCTTCCTCGTGCATACCTATAAGAAAGTGTAATTGTATTTCTATTTGTTTAGACAGACCAATCAAATAACTGTAATGAGATGATTTCGCAAAACAGATTATTTTCTGAATTTAGAACCATAAATAAATAAATAATGCTGGACATTTCACACAGCATCATCTAGCCCTAAAGTAAGCAGAGCTTGTGTTATGGGTACTAAGATGACTGATATACTACTTAAGCATATACTTCTTGTTTGTAAATACATACATATTATACATAGAAACTCTCAGACCCGAGACAAATATTTGTAGATCATACAAACATTTGTCCCACGGCGGGGATCGAACCCGAAACCTACTGCGTCGCAAGCGGACCTTCGCCCACTGCGCTACAGACAGAGGTGTCAAAACAGTATAAGTACATAGAGTAGACACACATGAGGTACTCAATTAAAATAGTTTTTGATAAAATGTAAGAATTTTAAAACAAACTTATCCTTCACTCAAAACTTGCGTGATTGCATTAGACATTGTAACACAAAGGAATATACTATTCAATATTTTGATTTAACCAAAGTAAGTTACTGTTTCAACGCAGTAATTTACCGTATATCTTTAAAACATTCTCAGTCTCTTATCAAAATTGTTGGTTCTGACGGGATTCGAACCCGCGATGATCAGACGATCCCCCTAAAGCCGGAGTGCCTTCGACCGCTCGGCCACAGAACCACTGACGTCAGATTCGAAATTTTTTATAAGCTCATATTTATCGGTTAAGCACCGGTTAGCGCTATTTACACGTTTCACTCAGTGAACTCATGCTTATTGTCCGAAGTTAAATTAGAATTATATGACGAAAAGACACTTGGTATTTCATTAAGAAATTAAATACCAAGTTTCATTTCTTAATGAAATACCAAGTGTGGATTAACACTATAAGAAATTATAAAAAATTCTCAGTCGCTTTCGTTATTTTATACAAAATGGCCCAACCTACCTTCATAAACCATAGTAGCAGCCAATCCATACGTAACCCCAGTCCAAGCCTCTTCACTCTGCAAAGCGGTTGTATCAACCCTCGGCCTGCCACCCGTCACGTATCCGTTCACCGCGCCGAGACGTCCGCCGTACCAACGGGACACGTTGTTATCGTAGATACACTTGAGGGACTTTAGTACTCGCGGTGTTGGGAACACTTGGTCGTTGCAACCTGATGCTCGTAGAAACCTGAAGAAAATTAATCGTGAGATTAAATCTACTATATAAAAATAAGTCGGGTTTTCCTTCCTGACGCTATAGCTCCAGAACGCACGAACCGATTTCCACGGTTTTGCATTCGTTGGAAAGGTCTCGGGCTCCGTGAGGTTTATAGCAAAGAAAATTCAGGAAAAATCTGGTGGCATCTGGTGGCGAAACGGAGTTCGCTGGGTTTGCTAGTATCTAATATTATGAACAAATGGTCTAAGATTACAAACTAATAGCCCGTCCCGTCCAAGGCTTCGCTCACGTGATAAGAAACAATTTGTCTATGAAAGACACTGCGCATGACAATCGGCTTTGACCATGATGTGCAACTTTACAGTTTTCGGAATTGAGCAGCACAAAGTTTGAGAGTATACAGGGTGTAAAAAGACAACTACCGAAAACGGAGGGGTTGCAATCAGACCATGATTCTAAACATATTTAGCGAAATGAAAACGAAAAAAAAAAATTGTAAGTCATTTTATGTTATTTACTACCTAGTACAACATAATAAGACCATACCTACCTAATAATTTCATTTGTAAAAGAAAGAAACAGTTAAAACTCAAAATCCAGCAATCTACGTTTTTACGTACCAGAACATACGCAAACAGCAATCTTTAAACGCTGTTTTCTCCGGATATAATGATATTTTTGGTAAATCCTTTTGGATTTGGTTGTGTGTTGGGATGCTGTACCTGCCCCTTTCGGCTTCGGTAGACGTCTTTTTACACCCTGTATATTTAAACCTTGAAATTTCCGCTCAAAAAATTTAAGTTCGTGTGATGTCTATGTTCCACGTATCAACCTACACTTAGTTGCAAATAATATCTGATAATAATACGTATCTTAGCATACTAACCGATCTCACTCACTTTTTTTTATGATGAATGGGTCGGCTCTTGACATCGAAACTAACATAGGCAAGAATGAGGTCTACGATGAAGCGAGCCAACCCAGAAGGCGCCTATTAACTCTCTTCTTGAAAACAACAGGGACTTCTGGAGTTCTTGCATACATTCAAAGGAGCGCGTTACAAAATATAACACTGTAATTCTGTTACCAAATCTTTATCTCTATGTTATTCGTTTGATCTTTATCTCTATCTTTGAAAGACTCACCAGTGTCCAGCCAATTGATCAGCCATAACAACATGTTCATTCGCAGGCTTAGTATCAAACTTGTAGTACTCTCCGGTCCACAGTTTCTCGTTGTATGCATGTTTAGCGCGGGCCAACAACGCCGCGAACTCCTTCTCTTCGGCCTCGCGGCCTAATGCGCGGGACATGGTCTCTAGGGCGCTGATCGAGGCCAGCCATAGGCCGCCGCAGTATGCACTGAATTAAAAGATAAATTGCCAGTTCAAAATTGATGTTCAAAATGTAACTACCTACATTATTCAAATCAAATCATATCAATTTATTAAATCAGACAACTTTTAAGTCCATTTAGGGTTAGTATCTTAGGCTATAGGTCTTATGTTAGTGTTACATAAACAAATGCATTTAAAATAGTTAACCAGAGAGCCTTGAGTGGGTCTTTCATTCACGCTCCAGTCCATCAGTGTCAAGTGATACTAGCTAGACAAGAACCGAATGATTATTGTGTTCAAAGTCTTTGTAAGTAATCAAACTCAAACCTTGTACCTACATAATAATTTTGTTACTGTAAACTAGAACGTAGTGTTTAGACAAACCTAATATAGGCTTACAAACACTACTAACTAAAGATTGTTAACTATTAAGAAATAAATATATCTATGTAAGTAATTAAGTCGTTAAATCACGACTGAGGATTTGGGGTATACTGAAAATTTCATCATCAGATAGCTCAAAGCGACGGGAGAAAAGCTAATCCAGTTCTGCTGAGCATTTGGTTACCAAATGCGTCATTGTAAGGGCATACATAAATTACGTTACTTATTGATGATTTTTTTGACCTTGTTGTCCTTGTCACAGCTAAATTTTGTGAATCTCTAGAAATGCTAAAATTAAAACAGCAATTCCTAAATTTTTACTATTCTTTCTTTATCATTGTAATAAATATTACTTTCATATCAGTGACGTTCATGACAGGAAAACTAGCCTTAGCGAGAGGTTACCGGTGTTTTAAAAATAACCCTGTATATCTTAAACCTATTCTTTCTCTAGTCATACCCCTATATTTTTCAATTTGTCCATTTATCCATCCACAGGTTGTCTGGTAGAGATCGCTATTTAGCGATAAGACCGCCGATTGTATGTCATTAAGTTTTTTTGTTTAGTTTTCTATTTTTGTTTCATCTTAGCGTCCGCGATTCTTGCGTTTTTACTTTAAAGTGATACTATATAATTAAATTAGTAACCGATGCAGATTACGGGACAGTCGCAACTAGGCTTGTGCTTGCTCGGTCAGTACAGAGAGCGCTCCGTACTAGTACGATCGTTTTGAAGAACTAGATCGGACTTCTAGTACTATTAGTACATCTAGTACAGTAGATCTTCGGTTCTATCATGAGTCGCTCGGTCGGTCGGTCGGTCCTGAACTACGTACTAGCTTTGTGTTTTGTAGGACATGAACGATGTTCGTACTAAACTAAAGATCGAATGAAACGCCCGCCACCGTGATATCTCTGTCTCTTTTATTACCGCTTACTCGCCTAATGAGTCTATCTCTGTCTGCGCTTGACAAACCAATCAGACACTGACATGTGAATACATTTCTAACAGTTCTTTTTCCGAACGATCGAATGAACTAGAGTCCTAATAGGATCGTGTAGTTCTTTTCATTCCGTCCTAGTACAAGGGTAGATACGCATGCCGATTTGAACCCTATTACAGTGCAGGAAGGCGCAGTTATGATAATTTCCATAACGAAACGATCGAATGAACTAGTGTACTAGAGTACTAATAGTCCTATTAGGACCGAGTTATGTGAACAAGCTCAACTAGTACACTTGTGGGAATGAATTCCTATTAGTACTTAGTTCAGGAACTACACAAGCCTAGTCGCAACAGCATCCTGAGGACTGTGGCTGAGAGCCTATTATCTCCGCTATGGAGGTGCTTTGTGCAGAGGGTGATCAATAAAGGGATCTTTGTCCCTGATTGATCATCTCCTGACTCTTTGGGGTCCATAGTGTTAGTTGTTAATTTTAATTTTATCTTTATTACGATATTGTACCAAATATGGACCTCATTCTGGTTGTCTGAAATAAAAAGATTTTATTTTATTTATTTTTTATAATAAAATATTTTCACTTAAATCTCACCTCGGCCCGGACATGACCCAAGCATCAAACGTCTGATCAGGAAAGCCGCTGTTCTCAATCAACCCATCATCGTCGAGGTCCCAAAGCGCGGCCCGCCGCAGTAAAGCCAGACACGATGGGAACATATCCCGCAAATACTCCGCCGCGTCGAACACACCGGAACTGGTGTTGGAGTCCGCGACAGTTGGGGTTGGATCGGAGGGAGATTCTGTTGTGGCTCCGTAGAGGAGTTCTAAGATGCCTGGGACTGCTTGTGGTGGCGTTTCCTGGGAAAACATAAAAACATGGAATATTTAAAGACGAATGCTTGGCTATTTTAAAGATTACCAGTCAGAAAGTGGAGATCCGTGGTCTCTGCTTACCCATGGGGAAAGAGGCATGATATTACAGGGTGTAAAAAGACAACCACCGAATCGGAAAATCCTTTTGGATTTGGTTGTGTATTGGGATGCTGTACCTACCCCTTTCGGTTTCGGTAGATGTCTTTTTACACCCTGTATGTATTTATATTTATATATATTTTTGTATTTGTATGTCAGTAAGGGGATGTGTAACCACCTATTATCAATAGCGCTTCTGTGCTGAAGGCACGTTAAATTTTTGGTCCCAGTTATAAAGTCACTAAGCCATGATGGTGGCATTGAACTGGCCTTCAGAAACTCCGTCACAAGAATCGACCACTAAAGTCAGATTTGCTTGAAAAGATGATGATAGTCAAGTTCGAAAACAGGTTCGTCATAGGAAACTACCCTGAATTCAGCTCGGTAGTCTCTATTACTGATTCCAATGGTCTATCCAACTATTAAAATTGGTCGGGTAGTCCCTGAAATTGAATCCGACGAATTAAAATAACCCTCCCAATAAGTTACCTCTTGTTGTGTATGCCTTGCAACCGGCGTTGGAGCAGGCGTAGAGTGGTGCGAGACAGGGCCACGTGTATACAGCGCTCTCTCTCCCCCATCCCGCACATCGTCGATGTACTGCATGGACTCGCATCGGCGGCCGAACGGAGCCGAGTGCGCCCGAAGCAGCCGCCAATCACGGAACACTTGGAGAATGAACTTCAAGTTCAGATCCTTCCATTCGCTCACGTCGTGAATGTTGTAAGCGTTTATGTGGAAGAACGGCACGTCCTCTGTGGATGTGACGATTCAGGGTCAGAGCAGCAAAACCGTCTCGGTAAATAACAGCTCACGCCGTTATTTTGTTTAGCATTTGACGTTTTTCGTAATGATTGATCGTAAGTATATGGTAATGTTTTAAGGATTTGTGACTTTATTACTAGGCGCAAAGGGTGTAATTCGGTTGAACTTAAAACTTTTTTGTCTCGCGGACAGAATTTAGCTTTAATTTAGTACGTAACGCTGCATCTATCGATGTGAAATATAAAACATTATATTCATGTTACAGTACCACAAACTTATCTGGACCGGTGGCCAAAAGGGGAACTATTTTAATGACAAAACCGAATGCGATAACAGCGCCACTCTCACCGGTTCAGGTAAGTTTGTGGCACTATACTAAGAAGGAAAGGCGCAAGACAGAGAAGACTGGCATGGCAGGAAACTAAGCTACATAATTAAAACATTTAGCCCCGCCATGGAATAAATGTTTGTATGATCTGCCAATATTTATCTCGGGTCTGGGTGTTTCTATGTATGTATTTAAAAAGAAAAAGTATATAAGTAGTATATCAGTTATCTGGTTCCCATAGTACAAGTTATGCTTAGTTTGGGGCTGGATGATGCTGTGTGAAAAATGTCCAGCATTATTTATTTATTTTAATTATGATATTTGTAATTTTTAAAGTTTTAATCAATATGTATTACATAATTATGTATTTACCTAAAAAAAGATGCCTTCCTTTTTTTGAAGTCGATTTAAAATGACATTTCACTATACACATTTTAAACTTTCGCGACTCGAAGACATTTTAAATTTTATAACTCGGTGTGGTCTTCTCGTGACCACGGTAGCTGTAACGCTACTGAAACGTCGAGGTAAATAAACAAATGTTATACCTACGCGATTAAGTCCCGTTATAAAATTTAAGACATTACACTATATTCAACCGTAGCGTTGTGTCTACGTGAGCCGGATATGGTTAACATACCTGGATCTCCCAAGTCGTGAGGCACGGAGTCTTTGACCTTATACTTGCAAGTCTTGCCATCGTATAGCGAAGGCCGAGTCTGCTGGGTTTCTAAGCCTATTGCGTCGCGGTACATGTACTGTAATACTACCTGTGAACAAAATAATTACTTATTTACTTTATGTGGTATAAAACTAATCACATTATTCAATGGTTTGGGCATGTAATGAGAAGAGAAGAATATCATGTAACTGGAAGAGTACTTGGTATGAACGTTGATGGTATTACAAGAAGAGGTAGGCCAAAGAAAAGATGGATGGATTGTGTGAAGGATGTCATGAGTAAGAAAGGAGTGAGTGTTGAGATGACAAATGATAGAGGAGAATGAAGCGCTCGTGGTCGTGCTTGCTTAGTCGTTCTTGATAGATCGTCGAAGTTAAGCAACGTTCGAAACGGTCTGTAAGTGGATGGGTGACCGCCAGTGGCATTTTCATCTGAGCGCTTCCGTGCTTCGGAGGGCACGTTAAATTGTATGTCCCGGCCCTTTAAGTCGTTAAGCCATATTTATTTATTTATTTATTCTTTATTGCACAAAGAAATGATATACAAAAACACTTAATCTATAGAAGTAATGGCAAAGGCGAGCTTAACCCTGAAAAGAGTTCTCTTACAGCAAACCTTATGGGAGAAAGAGAGATGGGGTTGTAACCGTGGGTGCATGTGCATTTTGGCATAATTAAAAAGGTTTCCGTCCTTAACCTACTTAATTTAATGAAATAATAGCTAAATATTAAGTAAATAATAATACTTACACTAAAATAAAAAGTACTACATACATATACTTACAAACAATGAATATTAAATACCATACATAAACATACACAAACATACATATACCTAAATAACATAACTATAAAGACAGGTAATGCTCTCTGACTTTACGCTTGAAAGTGAATAGTGAGGGACTAGCACGAATATCGTGCGGGAGAGAATGGAAGAAGAACACATGTTGTACCGACCCCGCATAATATGGGAAAAGGGCAGTGAGATGATGATGATGATTATTCAAGGGGAAGAAAAAAACAGTGGCCAAAAACAAAAAAAATGCAATAAGTATTTCGCCTCTGTGGGGCCGCATGCCGCATTGTAAGCCGAGCTATGAACCGATAGACCTTATAATATACAGAGTGTCGGTAACGGTTAGTGTCGCCAGTTCAATGGTTTTTTCCCCATCTCAAAAATGCCCAACGCGCCTAAAGAAGTTTTCACTTCAAAAGTTGTATTGAAACGTTTTAAAATATAAGTAAAGTACATACTCAATTCAATTCAATTTCCATTTCAATTCAATTGAAATTGAAATTAAAATTGAATTGAATACTAATTATTGTTTTCAATAGAAGCTTTTAATAAGTTACCGTAAACGGATTGAAATAAGCTCAAAATCTGATCGCACAATTGTCCGCGCCGTACGCGCCGCAGTCATTTTTCTATACAAAAAATGTTGATGATGTCAGAAAATGCGGCTCGTCTTTGACGTCACCAGCATTTTCTCTATTGAATTGACAATTCGGCGCGTTCGGCTCGGCTGCACTATGCGACCACCCAAACATGAACATTTTACTGATTCACTGATTATAGTCGGTCCAACTTAATAGGCCACATTTGACGTTTGTCAGATTGAGCTTTCTAGTGAGGTGACCTTCTTAAAAACTTCGATTATGTTCGAAGTCCGTATCGATTCATTCACATGAATTAAAATTTATCGCCAGGTAAACCGTAAACTAAGAGTAGGTAAGATCAGTTAAAAAAAACCGGGACTGAAAAAAATAGCACACCAAGAACGCAAAGTCACTTTGCACAACGATCAAGACTGCGTCACAACCCCATTACTTATTTATTTTGATAAAAATTGTTCAAAAGTTTATGGTTGTCATGTCAAACAGAGAAAAAAAGTTTTTATGCGATATTCCCGTTGTCCTTTTACAAAAGTACTTTTTGGTATTTAGTAACGTTTTTCGGGATAAATACCTAAGTTTATTAAAAAAAAAACAATAAGTATTTAATGCGCCATCATCATCATTAAAGGGGCGATTCCATTATCGCGGGTGCAACATGTTGACGCATTCAAAGTTACATAGTAATAAAATAAGAAACATTTTAAAGTAAACTATGCTATGAAGAGCTACATTTTAACAAGTTTATTTTTATTTCAGTATAAAAAATAGTATTGATCGATTCTGTTAGTCAGTATGGAGGTTCAAAGTCGTATTGCGGGTGCAACCAAGTTTACCCCACCTTTGCCGATCATCAAACAAAAACACATGAATCTGTTAATTGTGAAACATTTAGTACGTTTTCCATTCATATTTTGTAAGATGTTGAACTAATCTACTCAACTTATAACAAAATATACAGCAAACTAAAATAAATAAATAATTATTAACTTTTAAAGCAATCGCGGGTGCAACATGGAAATATCGCGGGTGCAACCTGTCTTATTACGGTGACTACAAACATCAATAAAAACGTATAAATGAATGAAATACGGTATTAAACTATGTTTTTTACTAATTAGAATTCATCTTTGTCACTTTTGCCTATTATATCTTTACAAATTCGTTAAAATTCGTCGGAAATTCTATCGACTTATTTTCCTCATCAATATTTTACTCTGGCGCTTCCTACTTCGCGATTATACTCTCAAATTGCATGTTTTCTATGCCATTACTAATTTCTGACGTTAACATTGATTCTGACGATGAATCTCCAACAAATTCTGTTCAACCCTCAAAACCACCAGCAGAATCATGCCATGAAACTGCTTCTATCTGTAGGTACTGATGTGTCACCAAAATATACCTGCGCTGGTTTGCACGTGCTCGTGCATCTAGAACTGGCACATGTTGACCGCGAGTTCGGTTTGCCATCAGCCGTCATCAGAAATGTAGGTTACATTTCTGATGACGGCTGACGCTAAGTGCTCCATCTTCATCCATATTGTTCTGACATATACACCTACCTACATAGCGGTATGGCGTAATTTTCTTGCCAGACTTATAGAGCAGTTGCACGATCACGTACAAACCATCGCAAATATCTATTGGCAAGACATCAGTACAGATAGTATCAGTTTCACGGCCCGACTCCGCCGGCAATTTTGAGGGTTGAAGAGAAGTTGATAGAGATTTTGCCGTCTGAACCACTGTAAGCATCAGAAACATGCAATTTCGTTTTATGCGGATTTCTGGTGAATATAATTCAGCTTCAATATTGATGGCGCAGATTCATCAGAACCAATTTAGGATTCTCTATTAACGTAGCACTCTCTTTTTTATGTTCTTCAGGCATTTTAGGCGATATTTGTATAAAAAAACGGAATTTGAAGCAAAAAAACATTAAATATAAATAAATAATCATGCTCAGCATAATGTAATTACTATTCAAAGCTTAAATTACATGAATTGCAAGATAAATCAGACAATAAAAATATTAGACAAAGAGTTGCACCCGCGATCGATCGCGGGTGCAACCGATTTCAGTTGAAGTTTATATCAATTTGGCTAACATTATTTTCTTAAAAACCACTGAAATATGTTTGCTTTCGATTTCTTCTTACTTTTAAAAAGTTTGAAAACTTTAGCTTTGTATGTCAGTGAAATACACAAACTTTTATATGTTTTTGTATCGCGGGTGCAACAAGCTAATAGTGACATTTGGTAATCAATAATGCTTAAAAAATGACAACGATTTCATACATGTTTGAGCACATATGAATAATACAGTATCTTCACCATACATTTAGCCGGTAAAATATAAAATTATACTATCGTTTACAGCTGTTTTGTGCCAATGTTGTCCGGTATGATTTTGCGCCTTACACCAGTTTTTCGAACGGTTAGTTTTCCAAGCGTGCCAAAACTTGGAATATGAAGTAAAATCCACGAAAAAAATATTTTTTTAGAAGCTTTTGACTTTCTTCTTTACACTGATATAAAAATAAGCTACAAATAATGTGATTTAAAAATTGATGTCGAAAATCGTCTATAGCGGAATCGCCCAAAGGTGAAATATTCCCTTACGAGAAATCATTTCATTCGATTCCAACTCTCAAATTTCGATTATTTTGGGTAACATACCTAGTGTCAAAAGAGAACAAGGGTTTACTGACGCAACATTGTAACAACGTTCAGTTCTCTCGAAAACAGAAATTGTTCTGAAACATAATATGTTTGGATTGTGTAATAAGGAAATAAATCATAAAATTACCTTCTTTTGTCGTTAAGACAAATAAATTATTTAACCGGAATTGAAAAAAAGTTAAGCAATTGTGCAGTACTAACTTCGATAAAATAGTAGTATTTTATGCCCGCCGGTACAAAGTTACGTTGTTAAATTTTGATGAAATGTCAAATGTGGCTTATTAAAATGGACCGACTATAGTTCTGTTCAACGTCTCCTTACTCCATCGTCAGATCAGTCAGACTGTCACTATACTTTTTAATTGTAGATCGAGCTTTATTTGATTACTTATTTAGTTATGATTTAGGCACATTCAAATCAGTTCCCATTAAAAACATGTCATTATAAAAAATCATTATTCATCATCATCATTTCCCATCCCTTATCCCACTTCCATGTGGGGTCGGCACAACAGGTTTTCCTCTTCCACTCCGCTCTATCAGCCGTCATCTCAACACTCACTCCTTTCTTACCCATATCATCCTTCACACAGTCCATCCATCTTTTCTTTGGTCTTATAATCTTACTTGTAAATTAGGCCACAGCTGCGCCAGCGCAAACGAAGCGTAGAAATGTACATCGTATGTGTTGTACATTCTGTACTCATGACCTTCCAGATAACCGAACAGACCAAATTGGTTTCTGAAATAGGAAACAAATCATCTATACAAGGTTTTTCATTTTGAACTACACAAACTGTGTTTTCAAGAAGAGAGTTAATAGGCACCTTCTGGGTAGGCTCGCTCCATCGTAGACCTCATTCTTGCTTATGTTAGTTTCGAGGTCAAGAGCCGACCCATTAATCATAAAGAAAAAAAATTAAAAAAACTGACATGGCTTCATTTTTGGGTTGTGAATAGACGTTTGACCGTTGAATTTAATTCTTAAGCCGTTATAAGTTTTCACTTTAAAATTTATCTTCTATTGATTTTTTAGGACATGTTGCATAACGATTTTCAAGGGGAACAGACATTCCAGCCAATCGCAGCCCGGCTACATCCGAGCGCACACACATGCACGCTCGAATGGACTAAGTTATACAGGAAGCAACAATGAATTGAAAGGATAGTCATTATCGATTTTTTCGGGATTTACAAAACAAAAAAAATCATTACATATTTGTTGAACCTAATTCCTGAATAAAGTTAGTTTAAAATAAAAGACCGTATAAAATAAATGTGAAAGTAACTCTGTCTGTCTGTCTGTTTGTTGTGTTGACGGCCAAACCGCTAAACAGATTAGGCTGGAAATTGGCATGGATAAAGTTTGTATCCCAGGGATATAGGGTACTTTTTATCCAAAAAAAAAATCCCGAGGGACCGCGGGTTCTTTTACATGTATAATGTTTTGTTAGAATTTTTGACGTGACAACGTCTTATAATTCGATAGAGCCCGCTGCACGCACAAAAAATGCGGCGTTACCTCGCTCTGAGGCGTTCCATGCAAGGCTTGAAGTGCAAGCGAGAGCGCGGAACGAGCGACAAAGAAGCACAAACGTTGTCACGTTCAACTATCGTCAGTAAACCGACTTTACAGACAACCAATTTTTTTTTTTAGTAAAAACAGTGTGTTAATACCTCGGATCTGTTTCTGGAAAGTCGTCAGCCGCATCGAACCACACGCTGCCGCCGTCAGCCACAAAGTAAAGCTCGTTCATTAAGGCACTCTTCAACCAATCTGGTATATTACTGGAAATAACATACACATAATAAGATTAAGCCCCATCGCATCGGCCGATAGTTGAGACGGGCTATTCTTCTCCATACTCATTACGAGCCGAAGTATATTCCGTCTCAACTACCGGCCGATAGAAAGTCTGCAGTCTGCGAGGGTGCTAAAAGTTAATATTTAGACCCCTTTGGAAGAAGTATTTAAAAAACTTGAATGGCAAAACCTAGGACTTAATATAAACGGGGAAATGCTATCCCACCTCAGATTTGCAGACGACCTGGTAATCTTTGCTACAACCAAAATTGAACTCCAGCAGATGCTAAATGACCTTGACAAAGAAAGTAGGAAAATAGGACTGACTATGAACACGTCAAAAACAAAGGCTATGACAAACCACATTGAAGAGCCTATAGTGGTTAACAACAAATCCATTGAATACGTACAAGAATACACATACCTCGGTCAAGTAATTTCACACAAAGACCTAACACTGAGAGAAATAGAAACGAGAATCGGCAACGCTTGGAAGAGATACTGGTCCGTCAAAGAAGTGATGAAAAACAAACAAACTAACATATCCATCAAAACGAAACTTTTCAATACCTGCATACTTCCAGTATTAACCTATGGATGCCAAACCTGGGGTCTTACCAAGGTCCACAACAAAAAACTAGAGGTATGCCAAAGATAAATGGAGAGAAGTATGTTGGCTATAAGAAAACTGGACAAAATTAACCACACGATCATCAGAAAGAAAACTAAACTAACGGATATCACCTACACAATACGCAAGAACAAATGGCGATGGACAGGCCACACTCTACGGGGAAAAGAAAAATGGACCAAATCTGTTTTATTCTGGTATCCCCGAGACAGAAAAAGGAAACGAGGGAGGCAGCTAAAGAGATGGTCAGATGAAATAAAAGAAATAGCGGGAGGAACCTGGTCAAGAGTGGCAGCATCAAGGGAGAATTGGAAAATGTTGGAAGAGGCCTTTGTCAAAAGACAAACAGAAACAAAATAACAAATTGTGAAAAATAACATAAAGTCAAAGCATCTACTTAATTTCTGAAATAAAAGGCTTATATTATTATTATTATATTATTATACTTCGGCTGGTAATCATGGGCATTTACATAATTACTCACTTATTAGTAAAAATAGGATC
Source organism: Epirrhoe alternata (assembly GCA_963565295.1). Classification (NCBI taxonomy): domain Eukaryota; kingdom Metazoa; phylum Arthropoda; class Insecta; order Lepidoptera; family Geometridae; genus Epirrhoe; species Epirrhoe alternata. Next base: position 2,004,363 of record OY751384.1, read on the forward strand.
CTGCCACTCCGCGAGTAGTTTCTCCCAGTTGGGATAGTTCCGGAGCGCGTACGCCGCCATCGAAGCACCCGCTATGCCATCGCTGCCAAAGTATTTTGTATAAAATCTGAAAGAATCATGCAAATTACTTATTTATTCAATTAGAATGGCAGGGTTCCTATCTATCCTTCCTTGATTTCGCATTAAATAATAAATAAATAATGCTGGACTTTTTCACACAGCATCTAGCCCCAAAGTAAGCAGAGCTTGTACTAAGGGTACTAGAAGACTACTTATATACTTTTTGTTTGTACACACACACACATACATTATTATGCATAGAAACACCCAGACCCGAGATAAATATTTGCAGATCACACAAACATTTATCCCGCGGCGGGGATCGAACCCGCAACCTACCGCGTTCCAAGCGGGCTTTCACCCACTGCGCCACAGAGGTCGTCAAAATAGACGGCAACATTAGCAGACAGATTGGTATACCTCCTATGAGTCTTCTTATCCTTCTTGTATTTGATCACGGGCATATCCCAGTTGAGACAGAATTCTGTAGATCCCGACCCTCCCGGGTCCATGCATATCACACTGGATAGGGCTACAGAATCACCTGCCGACAAAACATCATCATTTCACAATGACGTCCACTATAGAGACCCAACGATTTTCAGAGCGATCGGTCTTGTGCGGTCTGCACTCAATTTCTCCCAGGAACAGGGGGTTATTTCCATTCTTTTACTACGAGATACATTGTATTAGGTCAATAAGATCAACGTTAAAACCTATGACCAAATAGTTTTGTTATTCTTAGTGTTAAATCGTTATTAATTTCTTTGAGAAATTAAAAGTCTTATCAAAATTTTCGATTCCGACGGGATTCAAACCCGCAGCGATCAGACGATCTTCCTAAAGCCGCTCCTCGGCCACAGAACCCTAGTCGTCACAATCGAAATTCTTGATAAGCTCATATTTATCGGTTAAGCATCAAATATTCCAAACCGAAAAATTGGCATTTGAAGTCTGTAAAATGCAGGAAATGGAAAGCCAGCTATAACAGAAATTCAGGATTTATTATATTGTCAGGTCGGAGATGGCAAAAAAGAGGCCGAATGACAGGTCAGACAACCTTATATAGCAACAGGACAGCGCCACTGTGGCGACTGTCCGAACTAATTTGTAAAAGTATTATCGATGAAGTATTATTGTAATAAAAAGATCGAGCTCACGTTACTATGACAGCTACATATTAAATACAGCCGTTGACACACAGATGGCGCTGTGTTCAACAAAGTCAGAAACCGTAGTAAGAAACGTCACATCAAACGAACGAAAAAAAGAACGGGAATACGAACACAACACACAAAAATGTTAAGTCATTTTTTTTTTCATATTAAAATCACGTTAATAGGCTGCCGTTTTAAAATTCGCCCCTTTTACCCCTTTTAGGGGTTTAAAGCAAATCATTGAATGAGTTGAAAAACAAGAAGTATAATATTAAAAGCAAATCAAATCCAAAAAGCATTAAAGAACCCTATTGAGGTTTTTTGGTGGAAGCTTGGAACTCATGGGGTGCTCGTGGTTTTGAAAAAAAATTATGCCCCTTTTTGTAATGGTCAAGATTAGACGCCACAAGCAACATTTATATGAATAACCAACAAATATAAAGCCACGTTTCAAACAAACATGAAACACAAAGTAAGTAAACAAAGCCAGGATAGTAAGATAGTGTTTGTATTCAACCCTTTAATACACCTTTGGAGTTCACCCTTTCATTCTCGTTTTATAGTAGGTAGGTAATACTGTAGGTACAAGGTATGTAGGTTACAAGAATGTATTGAAAAATCCAGATACCCACAAACAGAAGTATTTATAAAGTGGATATTAAACCCAGGGGCGGATTCAGGGTCATTGGTGCAGGTTTTAACTAAGACTAAAAGCTGGTAAGTAATTAGGACATTATTATTTAACGCTTTCCCTGCCACTCATTGCAGTACTCTCATAAAGAGGGGGCCATGTTTTTGAGTAGATGCGTCATAAATAAATTTAGGATATGATCTTTTTGTATCGTTTGAATCTTGATTCTTACACGAAAAGCAGTCGAGTCGAATACATCTGTGGATTGGATAAGCCTATTCTCCTCTCGCTCTTACACAAAAAATAGAAAGAGATAGCACTATCATCTTTCAAAACTTGTCATTACAGTCTCAACCACCGTTGGGTATAGACCTCAGTTATATCTTACTATCTTAGCAGTGTTTACTAACCTCGTGTCGCTTGCTTGATATCGACAAATCTATCGATGATATAGTGAAGCCAGATCCAAAGGAAGTGAATGGCTGCCTTCACAGTGTCACTGAATGGTAATATGTCTGAAAAGCATGCAAAAATCCACCTCCTTTACATATTCTACAGAAATCTTTACATATGCGGATCCAGGGGGGGGCCCCCAGACGGTATTTTTGTGTACCTACTAACTATGAAAAATTAATAAATTGTGAATTTTTTTACAGTTTTTGATTCTTGTGACTAAATGGATGAATTGTGTGAAAGATATGGGTAAGAAAGGAGTGGATATGGAGATGACGAGTGATAGAGGAGAGTGGAGAAAGAGAACATGTTGTGCCGACGCTGCATGAGCGGGATAAGGGCAGGCCAATGATGATGTAGTATTGAAATATGCAGAAACCAAGCGATCTTATTTTGTTTCTTAATGGCAGCGTCGTTTCCTTCCTTTTAGATTTTTCCTTCAGAGTGTAAGGTTAAGTTTCTGGAGTAGCTTACATAAACTTGAACAGCGTTTAAGTAAGCGGCATTTGAGATTATAAAAAAGTGGAAATAGTAAGTGTAAGTTTTTCTAAATATTTAGTTTACAATTATTCCTTTTGTTTACAAATAGCGATAGGCAAAACCAGCATGGCTGATGGTACAAGTTATTTCTGATACCCACTCCACAGGAAATCCAAGGCACCTTCTAATAAACCTGGTGTAAACTTATTCCTGAGTGTAAACTGTCAAAATGTATGGTTATTCTTGAGTTATACTCACACTTATAAAGTTTTTTGGGTTTTTCTTTCTTCTCGTCTTCTGCGCTCGCGTCCGGAAGTTTAGGCGGTGGCGGCGTTAGACTTGGATCGGGAGAAAGCTTGCCATTCGCCTTTATACACTCCCATACATAGCTGGAGGTCTTAGCTGCGTTCCATAGACAATATCCTGCGGGGAAATCGTTTATTACAATACTATTTAGGCCCTGGTATCCCTTTGGCGGTTCTATTCTTGCCGCAGGACAAACGTTTGTATGATGATCTAAAAATATTTTTTTGTTCTGGGTGTAATCTTTTTCTTATCGTCACTTATTAGTTCCTCTTGGTTGTATATACAAAAAAAAATATATAATAATATATTTTGAATGGGTATAGGTAAGATCATACCTTCATGAATAGTCTCATCTTCTTGCTTCTTCTTGGCAATGGTGAACGTGCACGGCGTGTCATTGACCTTCTGCTCAAGCGTGACGCCACAAGTGTAGTCTTCAGAGTACCGCTCCAGGTCTATCTTGGCTGATAACAAATAGTTTATAGAACGATGATTGGCAGGGCTTTAAATAAGGTTTAGGATCAATTCATGCTACCTATAAGCGCATAGAAGCGTCAAAATACTGTCATCTAGCTACCGCCCACCTTCGCCCGCGCATTTAAAATAGCCTATATGCTATTCCAGGTCACTATCTACACCTATTCCAAGTTTCATCTAAATCGGTGCACTCGTTTAAGCGTGATTGAAACACAAACATCCAAATATCTAACCATCTAAACAAACTCACAAACTTTCAGCTTTATTTAATGAGTGGGATTACAGTTTGATAATGTAGCTTATGATTCGCGGGACATTGAAATCACGTGATTACGCGCACTTGAATTGACCAATCACAAAAGCTCAAGCGGAGTTATAGTTTTTCCATCTCAAGAAAGGCGGGTTGGTCGTTGAGTGTGTAGAATGTAGATGCACATGCATGCACGTTGTTTCTGTGTGCGTAAACTCGGGAATGCTCCATGGACGAATGAGCGCTCAGTATCGCAAACACACAGAAACAAGTCTACACACACAATTATAATGATAGCCTTTTTATTATATATATATATACACACACAATTAAGATCACTATATTATACTCTCATCATCACTATGTAAAAAGACGTCTACCGAAGCCGAAAGGGGTAGGTACAGCATCCCAACACACAACCAAATCCAAAAGGATTTTACGAAAAAATCATTATATCCGGAGAAAACAGTGCTTGAAGAGTACTGTTTGCGTAGGTATGTTTTGGATGCATTGTTTTACGTAGATTGCTGGATTTTGAGTTTTAACTGTTTTTTTTTCTTTTTTAAATGAAATTATTAGGTATATATGGTTTTATTATGTTGTACTAGAAGTAAATAACCGAAAATAACATAGCATGACGAAGCTAATTAAATAAATTTTATGCGTTTTTTTTTCGCTGAATATGTTTAGAATCATGGTCTGATTGCAACCCCTCAGTTTTCGGTAGCAGTCTTTTTACACCCTGCATACATACCGCGCACGCACGCAAGTGCGCACGTACCTTTACCAACAAATTAGGGTACTGTAGTCACGAACGAGCGCACCTAATGGCAGATCAACGACGCCGACGCCTCAACCTGACTTAAAGTTATATATGCCTGTCCGGGAAAAACCAGTCGCCGCAGCCGAAAACGGCTAGGACACACACACACACACACACACATACACACACACACACACACACACACATACCGCTAGTTTTGTTCTTATTCGTGCTTCCAAGTATTTCGGTCCAGGTGAATGTGATGCCGACATCTCTTCTCTCATTGGTCAAGTTCACGGCTGAGAACACGAACACTGCGCAGGGAAGACTGCTGTCCTATATGTAACATCGTATGAGTTAAGCGGGTTTCAAACTACGCTGTTATAGAATAGCATTCTAGAATATAAAAATAAATAATGCTGGACATTTCACACAGCATCATCTAGCCCCAAACTAAGCAAAGCTTGTACTATGGGAACCAGATAACTGATATACTACTTAAATACTTTTTTGTTTGTAAATACATACTATACATAGAAATACCCAGACCCGAGAAAAATATTTACAGTTTATTCCGCGGCGGGGATCGAACCCGCAACCTTCTGCACATTTTTTCTAAAATCAAAAAATGCAGTTGCTTTTTCTTTAAAATAAACCTATAGTTTCCTAAGAACAAAACTTTCTAACTACAAAAGAAAAGGTAGCTGCCCTGAATGTTGTAAAAATTTGTCACACCCTGTATATTATAGCGAAGTCAGAAATGCGCTTTAGTGGCCAACTCTGAAGACGGTTTTTAGAACGCCTTTATTAGAAAGAAAGAAAAAAAGAAAGAAACACATTTATTTAGACAACACTTAGTACATAGAACAAAAATGGGCAAAGGCTACATTAGGTAATTTAGGTAGGTAGAAAGCAGGTAGGTACATTTTTTGCTGTAAATAGATAGGTAACTACCTACCCACTGCAAAAAAGGTTTACTTTGAACAAAAAAGGTTTATTAGCAGGAAACGACAGATAGACGAATGTAAAAAATAATAAAAAGGCTCTCTTATAAAATGGATTAACTAATGTATTATGTGATTACTTTTTTAATGACGAACATAAACCAGACTCCATAACTTATACAACTGAGTTTTTTTAGTGTGTTTCATGTTGCGTTCTTAAATAAAAGATTGCAATTTTGATAAGCATTCAAACAATGAAAGAATTATATTTTTGATATCAAGCATGAAATAAAATTATCTTAGGTAACGCTATTCTTTGACGACCTCTGTAGCGCAGTAGGCGGAGGTCCGCCTGCGACGCAGAAGGTTGCAGGTTCGATCCCTGCTGCGGGACAAATGTTTGTATGATCTACAAATATTTGTCTCGGTGTTTTCTATGTATGTATTTACAAAGAAAAAGTGTATAGGTATAAATGTAGTACTTAAGTAACTTGAGCGCTGCTTACTTTGGGGCTAGACGTTGCTGTGTTAGAAATCCAGCATTTTTTTTTTTAAGATTTTAATTTAACAGCTTGCGACATTACACTACTCGCAAAATTGCTCGATTTTACATTCTTTTTTTTATGATGAATGGGTCGGCTCTTGACCTCGAAACTTACATAGGCGAGAATGAGGCGAGCCTACCCAGAAGGTGCCTATTAACTCTCTTCTTAAAAACAACAGGATCGTAGCTCAGCGGAAACACAGACGCTGGAAGCTGATTCCAAATTTTAGCACTGCGCTTAATAAAAGAACTTTGAAAGCGCTTAGTTCTAATAAGTGGAATATCAACCAGGGGCCCTATTGTCTAAGTCGACTGGCAATGGACATCGGCTTCATTTTGACATTTAAAACCTAGCCTGGACGTCAATTGTCATTTTCGTATTCTGTGATTGGTTGAGCTCTAATGGGATGACAACTGGGAATGGATTTCAAGTTAGACAATAAGGCTGCAGCCGCTGCAGCCTTATTGTCAGCCTTATTGTGTTGGTGTGGATGATTCTAACCTAAGTTAAAGATTAAAGAACAAACCTTGTAATTGTGCGGTATAACAGGCGATATCTGCCGACAGACAAGCTTCACTCCATACTTGGAGAGATCGTACACAGTCCACGCGCGCGGATACAGCCCCGTGTATTCACACTTATCCGGCTCCAAGTTCCATTCCCATGACGCTGGAGCCTTTTTGGGTTTGCTAGAAGAAAAAAAAAGGTCACGGCATCCCCAAGCATGGTAGACATTCTAATAGATCTATATCGCGAAGGAACAAGAGTTGAATTGCCTAGTTTTAAGCAGTGTCGTAGCTACCCAGCTACGACACTGCTGGCTACCCAGCCAAGGGCCCTGGTGCAAAAAGAACTGGGGCCCTAACTGAACAGTTTAGATTTTATCAAGTCAAAATATAAATATGCAGAGTGTGGCAAAATTTTACAACATTGAGGGCAGCTACCAACAAAACAAAATCAATAACAAAATCTTCTAATACACATTTTAAACTTAAAAATCTTCTAACTACAAAAGAATGTAGTTAAAAGATTTTGTTATTGATTTTGTTCTTAGAAAACTATAGGTGTTTCTTTTTTCATAATCAATTTTACATAATATTCATGATTAATTAATCTAAAGTAGGTACCTACCTACCTTCATACTTTTGAGCTGATAAAGATAAGCAGTAAGAATCATAACTTATCTTATCATAATAAGTTCTTGATTTTAGTACCTAAGTGACTAACACTTGCCAACTGTGAAACACCTGATGATACTGATGACTTATCATCACCTATCAAATTGGATGAATCAGGCTCAACTAAAAAATTTGATAGTTTGTGAGCCTGTAGATGTCAGTTAGTTTATTCAGTAGGACTGCTGGGACCAAAGAATAATTTAAGATTTAGCTAGCTTCTGTCTCTTGTTTTTGTATATTCACACTAACATACTCACTTTTAGAATCCCACTCATTTAAAGCTGAAAGTTTGTGAGTTTGTTTAGATGTTTGTGTTTCAATCACGCCTAAACCAACCAATTTTGGATGAAACTTGGAATAGGCGTAGATAGTGACCTGGAATATCTTAAAGGCTATTCAAAATGTTGGTACCACGCGGGCGAAGCCGCGCGCAGTAGCTAGTAATAATATTAGTTAGGTACAAATATTAATAAGTAATACTTACTTGTAGGTAGACAAAACAGACTGGAATATAGTTTCATTCTTGTCGTTCCTGATGTTCACAATGAACTGACACTCCGGCACTGTTACATACTCGTAGATTCCAGGGTACAGTTGAAACCGACAAAACTCTCCTTTAAATCCACGACCGATAGTGCCGCCACCTATACCGCCGATCGGACAACCTGGAGACAACAAATCAAAATTAACAACAATAAAAATAAAATATACTTTTTTATGCATGAATAATTATGAAAATCATGGATATGTGTTTCTCTGAGGCGCGGTAGACATTTTCTCAGATCTTCTAAGTATTCCAGCCCCTTGATTACGGATCTTGCGACAGGCGTAATCTCCCAGTCACCGCTGTCAAACTTGTGTTAAATGGACGTAGATAAACGTAAAGGAACCAATTCACACTCATGTCGAGTTTGAATTGTATTCAACTCAATTTCGACATGAGTGTGGATTGGTTCAATTACGCATAACTACGTCCGTTTAGCACAAGTTTGACAGCGGTGACTGCGAGATTACGCCTGTTGCGAGGTTCGTAATCAGGAGGTAGATCCAATGAAGATATCTAAGAGGGTAGTAAGAGGCATGTCCAAATCTTTGATACATGTGTATCAAAGATTTGGACATGCCTCTTAAGTTACTATTCCATATGTGACAGGTTGCAAGCCCATATTTATTTATTTTTGTGCGTAACATTAACAAATGACTTTATGTATGGGAAAGAGATGTGATTTGTATGTATGAGTTAATTGATTGATGAAACATCATTGATAGTGTTCCAATAGAGCGTACACCAATTGGTCTCAAACCAAAATAACCTTGAGCCCTGAGTTAAAATCAGTTGTTCAGTGATGAATTGATGAGTCAATAGTGAATCATCTCTGATAGTTTGTTGTTTGATTTATTAGTAGTATGAAGATTTCTTGACCGGTGGGACAGTATAGGATAATGAAAAACAAAAATGAAGATATCTTACCATACATTCGTTGAGCTGATATCATGTTGAAATAATCCATTATAGGTTTCTTATGACTTATCTTCTTCTTAATGAAATATTTCATGTACCTGTAACATTATTACTTTACTCATTAATTGTGGTAAGTTCTAAAAGATTCCATTAGAAAATAATGGGTAAATCTATACCATAATAATATTATACAGAGGAAAGATTTTATTTATTTGTTTGTTTGAATTGAATAGGCTCCGAAACTACTGGACTTTTTGATTTGACGATTTGTAGAATTTTTTTACCATTTGAATCCTACATTACCCCTGATGAACATCCATACTATCCATACTCCATACTAATATTATAAATGTGAAAGTAACTCTGTCTGTCTGTCTGTCTGTTTGTTACCTTTTCACGCCCAAACCGCTGAACCGATTAAGCTGAAATTTGGCATGGATAAAGAGTATACCCCAGGGATGGACATAGGCTACTTTTTTTTGTCAATTACTATAAGGGGGCGGGAAAATAAGGGTTGGAAGTTTGTATGGGGAAAAAAGTTAAGCAACCCTGGGCGCGGTCATAATAAGGATGGGTGACCGCCCGAAGCCACTTTTTGCACTCTACATTTTTTAGTTTTTTTTTGTATTTAGCATAATAAATTATTTTAAAATTAATGATAAACATGTAACATGTGTGTTCCCACCCATCAATATATCCGAACTCCGAAGTTATGATTTTTTGATATTAAAATATTTTTCCTTGGCTATAGTTAGAACGCCATCTATCGGTCTAGAGGTCAAAACTACTTTACACTTTTTTCCTAGGTGGCGTTTTTACTATGGCGGAGATCGAGTATAATTTTCTTTGATTTTGAGTTTTGAAAAGTTAATGGAGATTTTTGCTAAGAGTTTTCGATATTTTTTTTTGCTGACGAAGTCGCGGGTAGGTATTGACGCTCGCTTCGGCAAATCTGACACCAGTTGCCGCTATCGTGTTGTTCATAACATTGCAAGATCTGGGTAAGATTTTCCCTACCTCTATCTATTAAGGGATTCTTGAGAGAAACATAACGCAATATTAGTTAATAATTTTATTTCGAAATTTTAAACCACACAGTTCTTGCTATAAAAAAATACGTTTCGAGTCAATTTCTTCAAAAACTCTCTCTCTCTTCAAAAACTCACTGCGCTCGCTTCAGCGATTCTGTACCAATTACCGTATTCGTTTTGTTCTTAGCATTGCAAGATCTGGGTAAGATTTTTCCTACCTTTATCTATTAAATGATTCTTGAGAGAAACATATATAAAAAAAAATATTGTATCATGCGACGGAGTTTTATATTTTGTACCTACTCTCGATTCACTCAAAACTCCTCCACTTTGTTCCTAATAATGCGCAGACGAAGTTGCGCGGGTCAGCTAGTAGGCTATATTTTATCCCGGGAAATTGAACCGTGGGACCGCGGGTAACGCCGCAACTGCTAGTTTGTTATAAAAAAATAAAGTTACAAGATCTGAGAGAAACTCTACTATGCCCAGATAATATAGTTGTGTTCCTGTAATGTTTTACAGAAGTATGGTTTAAAAATTATAAAATGTTTTACACAAATAATCATTAGTATATCATTATCATTATAATGATTATTATTAATCAGTTTTTATCCAGTTCATCCTAAGGTTGTCTGGAAGAAATCGCTCACAGCGATAAGACCGCCCATTGTACTTCGCTTTAAATGTTTTCTTGTATCTTTGTTTGTATTTTGTAATGTCCATGTGGTGTACAATAAAGTATTTTCTATCTTCTATCTATCTATCTATTATTATTATTATAAATAAATAATAATAATAATAATAATCATTATCATTATTCATCAATCTAATCAGCCCAGTTTGCATCCACTTCTGGGTAGAAGCCCACATACCACATAAATCTACTATACCTTATATAGTTACTAGTACAGTATCATTGCAATAGATCTTTGCAGGATATTGAAATGCCTGTATATTTCTACTTCTGCACACGGCTTCACCCGCGAGGTACCAACATTTTGAATTGCATATAAGCTATTTCAGGTCCCTATCTACGCCTATTCCAAGTTTCATTCAAATCGGTTCACTGGTTTGGGCTTGATTGAAACACCAACATCTATACAAACTTTCAGCTATATTATATGAGTGGGATATCCTGCCTGTGAAACCATGACCTTATCTGTTATCAGACCGGATAACACACATAGTATCCAAGATAGGGAATAATATTGAATAGTTGGAACAGTGATTTATCATTGTAGAATTTGTAAAATATAACTACATATGCAGATTTCTGCACTAGGTACGAGTAACAGGATATTTATTGCTCTAGGTAAGTTTACGACATTTATACGACATTCGGAATCGGGCTGTTGCATCACAACTCTACAGAAATTAATATTGTGCATATTACCTTGCAGTAAGCGGCATCAAGTCAAATATTTGATGGGCACTAGGTTTAATGATCTGCTTGCTTTGCAAAGGGAATTCATGATTAAGCTTTAGTTTTAGCCCAAACTTCGGCGGCTCGTCTAAGCTGTGGTCTCCCATATTTTCAGATCCCATAGCTGAAGAATCCAAGTGTCACCGTGTTACAATGTGATTGTATCAGCAATAGGCACCAGCACAAGTTTCTTCGAGTAAGTATTTCAGCGCAGACTAATGCTGGATGTATAGCTTTCTTTTCTGTTACATTGTTTTAGTAATTATAAATTAGAAACAGCACGAAAAAAGCAGCACGCCGACGACGACGAACGAAACCTCTCACTGCGCTGGCTGATGATTTTGGTTTGATTGGGAAGTGAATATCTATCTGACTGTCTGACTGCTGACAGTAGCAGAGACTGTCAGGATGTCTGACCAATCCAGTTTAAATGTCAATGTCAAAGTGACATCGTTTCGTTTATGTATAAAGTCGGTATAGGCCACAGAGTAACTATAACTAGTATAGGCAAGGTTAAAGGTACGGACAGACTGAGCCCACGTACACAACGCAACGTATGCAATGCAACGTGTGGGTGAGATGGTGTGCACACATTTTGTGCTAGGTGTACGTGTTTGGCATCAGTGTCTGTATACTGTCATACTGTCAGCACTCCACTCTATGTGGGGTCGGCACAACATGTATTCCTCTTCCATTTCCCTCTATCAGCCGTCATCTCAGCACTCACTCCTTTCTTACTCATATCATCTTTCACACAATCCATCCATATCTTCTACTCTACTCGTATATCCATCCACATTCATACCAAGTACTCTTCTGGTCACATGACATTCTTCCCTTCTCATTACATGCCCATACCTGTAACTGTAACTGCCCGTAACTGTCTGACCGAGGCACTAAACAACATTTTAGACTAACCGTACCTTGGTCCTCACGATACGGACTTGCCTAGTGTGAGGATCGTAGACAAACATTTTTGTGTAATACTACTCAGCTAAATCAGCACTTATGTTGTAGGTAAACAATAATCTAAGCATTATTATAATCTAGTTTTAAGTACATAAAATGTGTTGTGATAGCTGCAAATAAATATTTTTTCATTTTCATACCATGACAACCTGTTGCTCCTCATCTTCTCATTCACTGCCGCCACTTTTATAGTACACTAGCTGCGCCCCGCGGTTTCACCCGCGTAAGTCCCGTTCCCGCGGGAATATCGGGATAAAAAGTAGCCTATGTGTTAATCCAGGGTATCACCTATCTACATACCAAATTTCAACCAAATCGGTCCAGCCGTTTTTGCGTGAAAGAGTAACAAACATCCATACATCCATACATCCATACTTACAAACTTTCGCCTTTATAATATTTATAGGATAGGATATTATAGTATTTTTTTACTTAATATCATTCGGAAAGATTTTGGGGGAGACCTTTGCCCATCTGTGGGACAGTATAGGTTGAATAAAAAAATATATATATCTCCGTGTCACAAGAACAAAAATAATTATAAGGAGAATATTATATTATTTAATATAAAATATAAAAAAAATGATAGGCCCCAGACCGTGTTTGTTGCCCTGATTCTTCACGGTATTGGTCGCGAAAGAACAGGAGTAAAATTAGTTTTAAGACTATTCTAAGTGATCCCTGTGGTCCTACTGAATAAATGATTTTTGATTTTTTTATTGAATACATTACATTAATATTATTTAGCATTACATACATTTTTAAAGTTTACACTGGTCGTGCGCGTGAAATAGCAAGGCATCCCTTCCAAGTTCCCACGCCGGCGCGCCCCGCCGATCTGACTCAACATGACGTCTGTACCGAGCCACACGTTTTCATACAATTACCCTCCGTCCGTTGATTAACGACGCGATATGACGTTGACATTTTCAAAAACAAGAAAACTTCAAAATAACTTCAAAGATGGCGTAAATTTTTAATGAGATGAGATGAGAAGAAAATCGAAATGGTCTGAACGAACAAAAGCTTTAGAAAAATCTAAAAAGTACGAAATTTTGTATTTGTTATATTTCTCCTCGACCATCCAACTTATTATCTAACTATGTTTTGAATTTCTCCAGGGGTCAGGTTATGCGCGGCTCGAACTGACGTTAAGATAAACTTTCATGTTTACATACATACTGCAGTAAACAATGGATATACCAGTGCAAATAGCAATAAGGCTGAAGCCCCCAAGTCTGGCTGATTCAACACAATGTATCTTCAGCAATCCAGTTACTCAAATTGTCATCACAGAAAGTGGTCAGACATTTCATGTGAACAGAGCATTGCCCTTAGACTGTACGCAAGCTCATCTCTTCAACTCGTTCATGATACCTCAGATCAACTGCTTTCTAGATGGATGCGATACTTCTGTGGTCGTATTTGGACAAGCAAAGACTGGCAAGACATACACTCTCTTTGGACCAGGTGAGTTGATTTGTTTCCATAAGAACTAAAATGTTTACTTCTTATATTTGTGCCTACTAAAACAGTTTCATACGTTTGTAGGGTTTGAGTGCATTCACAGTGAATGTGACCAAGGAATAGTACCTCGTTTTCTGACTGAAATCTTCCACAAACTGAATCAGATGCCTGAAAGGGAATTCATTCTGCACATAACCTGGATGCAAGTTGTTAATAACAACATATTTGATGTACTGGGAGCTGGGCTTGTGAGGTGCTGCAATGTAGAAGAAGCTTTCCAGTACCTCCAGTTAGGATGGAGGCAGCGCTGCTCAGGAAATAACCACACAGTTTTTACTGTCAGTGTAGAGCAGAAGTGGGTCGGCACAAATGGTGTTCTTAACCACAGAATGTCCACAGCAAGCTTCTGTGATTTAGCAGCGTACCCTGAACCAGGGCTTTACTCTTTAGAAAATATTATGAAAGAGTTGCTAGCTGGCAATCCTCCCAAACAAATAAACTATGATCAGTGTATTCTCACAGCGATGTTACGGGATTCTTTTGGTGGGAGAGCATTCACATGGGTCATCGGGTGCATAAGCACAGAACCCGAAGACTATCAAGACACATTGAAAATTCTTAATCTTTGTCTATGTTGTCGAGGCATAAAGAACTTTGTGACAGTAAACCTCTTTGCTGACAATAACACACCTGTTTATCCAGAAAAAGCAGTAATGCCAGACAATAATTTCAATTTGCAGTTTGCGACTACACAGTGGATCAAACTAGTGTCGAACGCTGAAGGTTTATTCAATAAAATTCTGCAATCTAAGTCACTTTCTGATGCTGATATGAATCAAGTCAGTGAGTGGCTGTTTCTGAAAGCGGAATGTGATGAATGCTTGAATACAGATACTGTTGTGGACAATAAAGATGTTAGTACTAAGCAGGGCTTACCAAGAATAGCTGAAGATACAGAACCCAGTGAGCTAAGTGAGTCCGACGTAGACTCTGATGAAGAAGAGGATGGTCACTCAGATACTGTGTTCCAAGATAGATTAGAAAAGTTTATGGAATACTTCAGAGAGAAGAATGATCAACTGTTTGCTGATAGATGTGAGGAGTACCTTAATCATATAGATTCTGATGATATCACAATATCCGAGACTAGTGGCTCACAATCTTTACCAGTCATGACATCACAGTCCAACTCAGGGCGTAGAAGGACCATCCAGCCTGGTGAAAGCTTATCTGGACCTGAATTAGAGCTACTAAGGAAAGTAGCAGCCAAAGCAATCTCACCAGAAACTCAAAAAATACTCATAGAATCTCACAAAAAGGATGTAGATCCTGAACCTAAATTGATAGAAAGAGAACTCCTTAAAATGATTGACTCACCTAAGACTGAAGAAATATGCAAAAAGTATAAAATAACAAAGGAAAAGTATACTCAGAAACAAATACTAGCTAGGAAGTTATCTAAAGAAATAAGCAGCAGTCAAACACAGCTGAAGGAACTTATAAATCTCTGTATAGCCAAAGAAAGGTTGATTGATGATCTTTCTAAATCAATGTGCCTTCCCAATCACAAACACTTCAATGACAAGATAGAATACAGCTCAGCCGACCCGGACACTGTCAAGGAGATCAAAAGACATGAAACCAATCTCAAAACATACAAGAAGCAGATAGATCAAATCAAACGGCAAATAAAGAAAGATGAAAAACGTAAAAACACATTAGATGTAGAACTGGTCAAAGATAAATTGAAACTAGATGAACTATCTGATACATCGGTAGATGTGAAAGATAGGAAAGTAAATTCACTCAAACATTTTACAAACAGAATAACACAGTTAGACACTATTTTGAAGGAAAAGACGAATGATTTGGAGAGTTTAGAGCTAAGTAAGGATAAGGAATTGTTGTTGAGGAAGGAAATTAAGAATTTAAGGAAGACTAGGGAATGCCTGCATGAACAAAGATGCAGTCTTGGTCATAAGAGAAAAATGTATAAATCTCTTTCAGATTCAGAGGTAAGTGTTTCATGAAGACAAAAGAAACTTCCGTCCATTAATTTCACATTATGTTTTCAGAAATTATTTACTTTTTTCGCCCATGAGCTCTTGAGAAACAAAATAGACCAAGACTGGAACCCTGAGATACCTCATCTTGGGGATTATCTATCTAAATCCATTGAAGACCAATTGGTAGTTTAAATCAACCATCCCACTATCACACTAATACATAGGTGAAAGTTTGTGAGTTTGTTTAGATGTTTGTATGTTTGTGTTCCAATCATGCCTAAACCAGTGAACAGATTTGGATGAAACTTGGAATAGGCGTAGACCTGGAATAGCATATAGCCTATTCAAAATGTTGACACCATGCGGGCGAATCCGCGCGCAGTATCTAGTCTAAAATAATTTGACGCAAGTTTTCTTCAAGGCCACAGAGACTACTTAATTTTTTCAGGAGAGAAAACTCCTTGAATGTGAAGAAGCCATCGAAGCGATAGACACGGCAATCGAATACAAAAACAACTTGATATGTGGCAAGTCACCGTCTGCATCTCTATCAGATTCTCATGACAACAAAGACTCTAGGAGCCGGGGAGAACAGATGCTGATGGCACGTTTGGATAAACTATCTCATGATGAAATGAAGACATTGCTGTACAGGTATTTCCAGAAGGTAAGTTTGGGGCGAAGTGCTGAAAGCTTGTCTAGTTGTTCTAATAGACTCAAGACTCGGTCTGTAAATGGATGGGTGACCGCCAGTGGTATTTTCATCTGAGCGCTTCTGTGTTTCAGAGGGCACCTTAAATTGTCGGTCCCGGCTATTTAAGTCGTTAAGCTATGACGGAGGCCTTAAGGCGGCCTAAAAACTCCGTCACCAGAGTTGGCCTAAGATAAAATCTTTGTTGGTCGTAATTTTTTCAATTACACTGCCTTTAAATTTAAGATCTAGCTAGAGGCTGAATTAATGAGCATTCACTCCACATTATCTGTATGCAATATTATCCTGTTCCTCCCAGGTAGTGGATCTCCGCGGCGCGTGCGCGGCGCTGGAGGCGGGCGCGGCGGCGGCGGCCGACGAGTGCGGCGTGTGGAGAGCCCGCGCGGCGCACGCGTGGAGACATGCGCACAAGCTGAGGCCACACGCGCCCAGGTAACTAACATAACGTGCGCGGCGGCGGCGGCCGACGAGTGCGGCGTGTGGAGAGCCCGCGCGGCGCACGCGTGGAGACATGCGCACAAGCTGAGGCCACACGCGCCCAGGTAACTAACATAACGTGCGCGGCGGCGGCGGCCGACGAGTGCGGCGTGTGGAGAGCCCGCGCGGCGCACGCGTGGAGACATGCGCACAAGCTGAGGCCACACGCGCCCAGGTAACTAACATAACGTGCGCGGCGGCGGCGGCCGACGAGTGCGGCGTGTGGAGAGCCCGCGCGGCGCACGCGTGGAGACATGCGCACAAGCTGAGGCCACACGCGCCCAGGTAACTAACATAACGTGCGCGGCGGCGGCGGCCGACGAGTGCGGCGTGTGGAGAGCCCGCGCGGCGCACGCGTGGAGACATGCGCACAAGCTGAGGCCACACGCGCCCAGGTAACTAACATAACGTGCGCGGCGGCGGCGGCCGACGAGTGCGGCGTGTGGAGAGCCCGCGCGGCGCACGCGTGGAGACATGCGCACAAGCTGAGGCCACACGCGCCCAGGTAACTAACATAACGTGCGCGGCGGCGGCGGCCGACGAGTGCGGCGTGTGGAGAGCCCGCGCGGCGCACGCGTGGAGACATGCGCACAAGCTGAGGCCACACGCGCCCAGGTAACTAACATAACGTGCGCGGCGGCGGCGGCCGACGAGTGCGGCGTGTGGAGAGCCCGCGCGGCGCACGCGTGGAGACATGCGCACAAGCTGAGGCCACACGCGCCCAGGTAACTAACATAACGTGCGCGGCGGCGGCGGCCGACGAGTGCGGCGTGTGGAGAGCCCGCGCGGCGCACGCGTGGAGACATGCGCACAAGCTGAGGCCACACGCGCCCAGGTAACTAACATAACGTGCGCGGCGGCGGCGGCCGACGAGTGCGGCGTGTGGAGAGCCCGCGCGGCGCACGCGTGGAGACATGCGCACAAGCTGAGGCCACACGCGCCCAGGTAACTAACATAACGTGCGCGGCGGCGGCGGCCGACGAGTGCGGCGTGTGGAGAGCCCGCGCGGCGCACGCGTGGAGACATGCGCACAAGCTGAGGCCACACGCGCCCAGGTAACTAACATAACGTGCGCGGCGGCGGCGGCCGACGAGTGCGGCGTGTGGAGAGCCCGCGCGGCCCACGCGTGGAGACATGCGCACAAGCTGAGGCCACACGCGCCCAGGTAACTAACATAACGTGCGCGGCGGCGGCGGCCGACGAGTGCGGCGTGTGGAGAGCCCGCGCGGCGCACGCGTGGAGACATGCGCACAAGCTGAGGCCACACGCGCCCAGGTAACTAACATAACGTGCGCGGCGGCGGCGGCCGACGAGTGCGGCGTGTGGAGAGCCCGCGCGGCCCACGCGTGGAGACATGCGCACAAGCTGAGGCCACACGCGCCCAGGTAACTAACATAACGTGCGCGGCGGCGGCGGCCGACGAGTGCGGCGTGTGGAGAGCCCGCGCGGCCCACGCGTGGAGACATGCGCACAAGCTGAGGCCACACGCGCCCAGGTAACTAACATAACGTGCGCGGCGGCGGCGGCCGACGAGTGCGGCGTGTGGAGAGCCCGCGCGGCGCACGCGTGGAGACATGCGCACAAGCTGAGGCCACACGCGCCCAGGTAACTAACATAACGTGCGCGGCGGCGGCGGCCGACGAGTGCGGCGTGTGGAGAGCCCGCGCGGCGCACGCGTGGAGACATGCGCACAAGCTGAGGCCACACGCGCCCAGGTAACTAACATAACGTGCGCGGCGGCGGCGGCCGACGAGTGCGGCGTGTGGAGAGCCCGCGCGGCGCACGCGTGGAGACATGCGCACAAGCTGAGGCCACACGCGCCCAGGTAACTAACATAACGTGCGCGGCGGCGGCGGCCGACGAGTGCGGCGTGTGGAGAGCCCGCGCGGCGCACGCGTGGAGACATGCGCACAAGCTGAGGCCACACGCGCCCAGGTAACTAACATAACGTGCGCGGCGGCGGCGGCCGACGAGTGCGGCGTGTGGAGAGCCCGCGCGGCGCACGCGTGGAGACATGCGCACAAGCTGAGGCCACACGCGCCCAGGTAACTAACATAACGTGCGCGGCGGCGGCGGCCGACGAGTGCGGCGTGTGGAGAGCCCGCGCGGCGCACGCGTGGAGACATGCGCACAAGCTGAGGCCACACGCGCCCAGGTAACTAACATAACGTGCGCGGCGGCGGCGGCCGACGAGTGCGGCGTGTGGAGAGCCCGCGCGGCCCACGCGTGGAGACATGCGCACAAGCTGAGGCCACACGCGCCCAGGTAACTAACATAACGTGCGCGGCGGCGGCGGCCGACGAGTGCGGCGTGTGGAGAGCCCGCGCGGCCCACGCGTGGAGACATGCGCACAAGCTGAGGCCACACGCGCCCAGGTAACTAACATAACGTGCGCGGCGGCGGCGGCCGACGAGTGCGGCGTGTGGAGAGCCCGCGCGGCGCACGCGTGGAGACATGCGCACAAGCTGAGGCCACACGCGCCCAGGTAACTAACATAACGTGCGCGGCGGCGGCGGCCGACGAGTGCGGCGTGTGGAGAGCCCGCGCGGCGCACGCGTGGAGACATGCGCACAAGCTGAGGCCACACGCGCCCAGGTAACTAACATAACGTGCGCGGCGGCGGCGGCCGACGAGTGCGGCGTGTGGAGAGCCCGCGCGGCGCACGCGTGGAGACATGCGCACAAGCTGAGGCCACACGCGCCCAGGTAACTAACATAACGTGCGCGGCGGCGGCGGCCGACGAGTGCGGCGTGTGGAGAGCCCGCGCGGCGCACGCGTGGAGACATGCGCACAAGCTGAGGCCACACGCGCCCAGGTAACTAACATAACGTGCGCGGCGGCGGCGGCCGACGAGTGCGGCGTGTGGAGAGCCCGCGCGGCGCACGCGTGGAGACATGCGCACAAGCTGAGGCCACACGCGCCCAGGTAACTAACATAACGTGCGCGGCGGCGGCGGCCGACGAGTGCGGCGTGTGGAGAGCCCGCGCGGCCCACGCGTGGAGACATGCGCACAAGCTGAGGCCACACGCGCCCAGGTAACTAACATAACGTGCGCGGCGGCGGCGGCCGACGAGTGCGGCGTGTGGAGAGCCCGCGCGGCCCACGCGTGGAGACATGCGCACAAGCTGAGGCCACACGCGCCCAGGTAACTAACATAACGTGCGCGGCGGCGGCGGCCGACGAGTGCGGCGTGTGGAGAGCACGCGCGGCGCACGCGTGGAGACATGCGCACAAGCTGAGGCCACACGCGCCCAGGTAATTTTGATTTGATTTGATTTGATTTGATAACGTGCGCGGCGCTGGAGGCGGGCGCGGCGGCGGCGGCCGACGAGTGCGGCGTGTGGAGAGCCCGCGCGGCGCACAATGCCGAAAAGCCGTAAGGTACCACAACATTTCAAACATCTTTCGGCATCGCTTTCCCATTATCCATGTTCGCCCAGTATCATACCGACACCTTCGACGCCATCTGGCGGAAGAAGACAGCCTCACTGCTCAGCAGAACTCGAGGCAGCAGCAACAGCATCCAAACTGCGATTGCTGAAAAATTTGATTGTCTATTTGTTGTACTAACACAATGGACTGTATAAATTGACTGAAATGAAATAAATAATTAAAAATTGGCACAGGTTAGTAGAGCATCGCCACGGATCGGCGGGGTTCATGTGCCGAATGGGTGAAATTTTCATGCATTCATGTACTTAAAGACTTTCATACAAAATTTCCAATGAAAGAAAGTTGGTATAATAGTGACCAACTGTGATGAGAGATCTGTCAAGGCTTACAGCGTTTCCAAAACTCGATGGCCTTCAAAATGTGCCTGACCAAAGTTGGCCCTCGAGGCTTGAAGCTATTTCATATTTTCTAGAGAAAAAAGAAGGAAATTCATAAGCACCGTATTTTAATTTTAAATTATGGGTACGGTGTTAAAATGAAATAATTATATTTTCAGGCATTTCCAGTCGATACAGAGATACATTGACGGCGGCAACCCAGAGAGAGCGTTGTCTCTAGGCATGACCACAGATTCCGAAACGTCCGACGACGCGATGCGATTGGTCGACCGCATGAAGCAACTTGCGAGATATCCACCGGTAATTTTTGTGTTCTAAATTCAAACAAAAACTTATTTTTCCGTGGAGGACTATAAAGTGAACCTATTTATTTTTTGGCATTCAAAACGGCAATGTTTTTTTATGCATTCCAAATTCTAAACCCTAATGTTTTTTTATGAAACGAAAATGAGTTTTTATGGTTTACCAAAGAGTTTATTTGTGTTTCAGCCACCGATCATACCTAGTCAAAACCTGCGGCAATTGATGCCAGCGACGAGCCTTCCAGTCGCCAAAGTCACGAAGGAGCGGAACAAGCTTGTTATTGTACAGCAGAATAAGCGGCAACATTGAATATCACTCACTCACTACTCACATCTGTATACTGAGGTATACCGTGGAACTAACCTGCTTTAAGAGGTATAAGTCTATGTCTTTTTCGATATTTTCACTCATCAATAGGCGAAGTTATCCTTTTCAAACATTTTTGAAACAAGTAACAGCAAGTACGCCTGGATCCATTGATCGTAAATTTAATTCATGTTTAATATGTAGTTGGAAGAATTAAAGTAGAAAAGCTTTGGTAGAATGCTAGCTCAGTTTTAAGAATAGACAAATACGAATTTGTATGCATTGGATTTTCAATAGAATAAAATGAGTACACTGTATTGGTCTTACAGTAAATAAAACGGTGCTAAAAGACTTGATAACATTTTATGTTTCGCATTTAGAGTCCGCACTTGATTCCTAGAAAGATCAAACATATTTGTACAGTGCGCACGTCGCACAACCAATCTTTATCTCTCTGAAGTTAGGTGCACTAAATGATTGCACAGGTTTGGTAGAGTAGGCGAGATAGGACGATGGAACAAACTAAGCGAGTGAGCGAGGCAGCAATACAAAGCTTTATTTATTTGTCTTTTAGAGCTAAAGATCGGTTGTGCGTACGTAACGTACTGTACTTCACTCTATAAAAGTAATGTAACATTGCTCGAGACACTCTTTGAGTGCGTTCCCTGAGTAGGTATGGGCCTTAAACTTGCATTGTATGGTACTCCCACATATAAAGTTAATAATACAGTAATGTATAACTTACTGTAAAAACTAGAACAAATCATTTTACAATACAGAAAATACTCGAAAATCGACCGACTTATCTAAAAAAAAGATCAGGGGGATGAAATATATTAAAATCAGTCCGTAATTTATGTGAGTAGTTTTAATACACCCTGTATAATGTGGGAGCACCATTTTTAATGAACAATTTCATTCATAAAAGCAGCTAAGATCTGTGATTTAAAACTTTAGACATGTTTGTTCTTACATTTTATATCTATAGATAGGTGTAAATATTTTATTATAATTATTATTATTTGAAGACTGTTTTATCTCAATTTTAATCACGCAATAAATTGTACTTATAAATAATTAAATGTATTTAATTATAACACCTACCTTTGATGGAACGTAAAAAACGTACTTTGATGGAAGACCTACCTTAAGCAGAGTTCCTTCCTAGCTGAAATTAAAATAAGCTTCTTGCTTATACAGCGTGTAAAAAGACGTCTACCGAAGCCGAAAGGAGTAGGTACAGCATCCCAACACACAACCAAATCCAAAAGGATTTTCCGAAAAAGTCATTATATCCGGAGAAAACAGCATTTGAAGAGCACTGTTTGCGTATGTTTTGTGTTGTTTTTTTGCTGAATATTTTTAGAATCATGGCCTGATTGCAACCCCTCAGTTTTCGGTAGTTGTCTTTTTACACCTTGTATAAAAACTTCTGTGTCGATTTCTGGGAACACTAAACATTAAAAAACAGTCTATTTATATAAAATATATTTACATTATTTCCTATTAGTGGAGACTACAATCTTTACTTATGTAGCTAATAAACTATCTACTTGAAATTCCACGGAATGCACAGCGCCCCTTCAGATAGAACGGAATAGTAATGTGTGACGTAGAGGATGTTCCCTTGGAGTTTCTGTAAAGGAAAAAAACATTCAAAATCAAATCAAATCAAAATTCGTTTATTTAAGGAACAGAAAAGGGGTACAAAGTAAACTAGGTACGATGATGTCTGCAGTAGTTAAGAAACTGTGTCGCAGACACCAACGCTCACCTCCTTCACAGGGAGTATTTAGTTCCAGCATAAACAAATAAAGGAGAATGGGCATCCCCGCCCAAATCAAAAAACTATCGCCCGCAGAGTGGGCGTATGGTGGAATGGGTAGACCTTCAAAAACACTCCATTTCATTGTATGACAGCAAAAAAATCCATCCTACAGAAATCGAGATATTTGCAGTTAAATGTGGTGACTCTTACCATCATGTTTTTTGACTTACAGGCCTCCCGCAGATAAGCCACTATGAGCATTCGATAGAACTTTAGAAGCACTATATTTCATTGTATGACAGCTAAAAAATCCATCCTGCAGAAATCGAGTTATTTGCAGTTAAATGTGGTGACCATCATGTTTTTTGACTTACAGGCTTCCCGCAGATAAGCCACTATAGGCATTCGATAGAACTTTAGAAGCACGACATTTCATTGTATGACAGCTAAAAAATCCATCTTGCAGAAATCGAGATATTTGCAGTTAAAGGTGGTGACCATCACTTTTTTAACTTACAGGCTTCCCACAGATAAGCCACTATGGGAATTCGATAGAACTTTAAAAGCACGACATTTCATTGTATGACAACAAAAAAAATCCATCCTGCAGAAATCGAGATATTTGCAGTTAAAGGTGGTGACTTTTACCATCATCTTTTTTTACTTACAGGCTTCCCGCAAGTAAGCCACTATGGGCATTCGATAGAACTTTAGAAACACGACAGTTCATTGTATGACAGCTAAAAAATCCATCCTGCAGAAATCGAGTTATTTGCAGTTAAATGTGGTGACCATCATGTTTTTTGAATTACAGGCTTCCCGCAGATAAGCCTTTATGGGCATTCGATAGATCTTTAGAAGCACTACATTTCATTGCATGACAGCTAAAAAATCCATCCTGCAGAAATCGAGTTATTTGCAGTTAAATGTGGTGACCATCATCTTTTTTAACTTACAGGCTTCCCACAGATAAGCCACTATGGGAATTCGATAGAACTTTAAAAGCACGACATTTCATTGTATGACAACTAAAAAATCCATCCTGCAGAAATCGAGATATTTGCAGTTAAAGGTGGTGACTTTTACCATCATCTTTTTTTACTTACAGGCTTCCCGCAAGTAAGCCACTATGGGCATTCGATAGAACTTTAGAAACACGACAGTTCATTGTATGACAGCTAAAAAATCCATCCTGCAGAAATCGAGATATTTGCAGTTAAATGTGGTGACTTTTACCATCCCCCCCGTGGATTCCGATCTTGTCGCGATGGGGGGGCTCATTAGCCGTGGTTTGAACGCCCACGGTGAAGCTAACAGGAATCCCAAGCGGGGACGCTCCGAGTGGGCTTGCGGTTGGGCCCACTCTGGATGCGTCTGAGGCGGGTGCGGAGGACAGAGTAATTTCTGTCCCCCGCAGTCAGAAGGGGTCGCGGGAGAAGAGGCGTGTCGGTGTTTCGTTGCCGTTCGCCCTATCTTCCGCGACCAAACGGTGGCGCACCGTTGTTGCGTTGGCGGTGGGGCCGCAGTGGAAGAGGAGTGTCGGTGTTACGTTGCCGCTCTCCCTGTCCTCTGCGGCCGTTTGGAGGCTTCTCCACGCGCAGCTCTTTAATTAGAGCGCGCAGTGGACGAAGGTAGCGGAGAGCTCTAGCGGTGAGTAGCGGACGCTAGGTGCGGGGGCACCTTCGTCCGCCTTGCACTGCTCTCCACGACGCGGGGCCCGCCGTAAGGGCGGGGATCGCCGGAGGGGGACTGGATGTAGAGGCTCTGCCGGTTGCCCGGGCCCCCTCCATTCCAGGCGACGCTGGAAAGGCGCTGGGATGTTTAGTGGGTATACCGGGAGTCCCCGGGAGTCCCACATACCCCTCTCGTCCCCCGGCGGAGGGTATGCGTAACGCATTTTACCCAGCGACAAAAAAAAAAAAAAAAAAAAATGGTGACTTTTACCATCATGTTTTTTGACTTACAGCCTTCCCACAGATAAGCCACTATGGGCATTTGATAGAACTTTAGAAGCACGACATTTCATTGTATGACAGCTAAAAAATCCATCCTGCAGAAATCGAGATATTTGCAGTTAAATGTGGTGACTTTTACCATCATGTTTTTTGACTTACAGCCTTCCCACAGATAAGCCACTATGGGCATTCAATAGAACTTTAGAAACACTACATTTGATTGTATGACAGCTAAAAAATCCATCCTGCAGAAATCGAGATATTTGCAGTTAAATGTGGTGACTTTTACCATCTTGTTTTTTGACTAACAGGCTTCCCGCAGATAAGCCTTTATGGGCATTCGATAGAACTTTAGAAGCACTACATTTCATTGTATGACAGCTAAAAAATCCATCCTGCAGAAATCGAGTTATTTTCAGTTAAATGTGGTGACCATCATGTTTTTTGAATTACAGGCTTCCCGCAGATAAGCCACTATGGGCATTCGATAGAACTTTAGAAGCACGACATTTCATTGTATGACAGCTAAAAAATCCATCCTGCAGAAATCGAGATATTTGCAGTTAAATGTGGTGACTTTTACCATCTTGTTTTTTGACTAACAGGCTTCCCGCAGATAAACCACTATGGGCATTCGATAGAAGATTAAAAGCACTACATTTAATTTATGACAGCTAAAAAATCCATCCTGCATAAATCGAGATATTTGCAGTTAAAGGTGGTGACTTTTACCATCATGTTTTTTGACTAACAGGCTTCCCGCAGACAAGCCTTTATGGGCATTCGAAAGATCTTTAGAAGCACTACATTTCATTGTATGACAGAAAAAAATCCATAATGCAGAAATCTAATCAGAAATAAAGTAAAACAATGTGATGGCAAATGTAACCTTTAACTGCAAATATCTCGATTTCTGCAGGATGGATTTTTTAGCTGTCATACAATGAAATGTAGTGCTTTTAAAGTTCTATCGAATACCCATAGTGGCTTATCTGCTGGAAGCCTGTAAGTGAAAAACATGATGATCACCACCTTTAACTGCAAATATCTCGATTTCTGCAGGATGGATTTTTTAGCTGTCATACAATGAAACGTCGTGCTTCTAAAGTTCTATCGAATGCCCATAGTGGCTTATCAGCGGGAAGCCTGTAAGTTAAAAAACATGATGGCAAAACTCACCACCTTTAACCGCAAATATCTCGACTTCTGCAGGATGGATTTTTTAGCTGTCATACAATGAAATGTAGTGCTTCTAAAGTTCTATCGAATGCCCATAGTGGCTTATCTGCGGGAAGCCTGTAAGTCAATAAATATGATTGTAAAAGTCACCACCTTTAACTGCAAATATCTCGATTTCTGTAGGATGGATTTTTTTGCTGTCATACAATTAAATGTAGTGTTTTAGAAGGTCTACCCATTCCACTATACGTCCACTCTGCGGGCGATCGTTTTTTGACTTGGGCGGCGCTTCATACATGTCTGCCCATTCTCCTTTGGTACTTAATTAATAAGTGAGATTATGTGTCTGTTGTTACATTACATAAACATACTCTCAACATAGTCGAATGATGGGAGTGACTGGAACTACGTCACGTTCACAAGCCGAAAAAACCGGATAAGCGCGAGTTGGACTCGCCCACCGGGTCCCTCTATTGTCTAACTGTAACTCAACCGGCAATGGACATCAGCCTTCATTTTGACATAAACCTAGTCTGGACTTCAATTGTCATTTTCGTAGTGTGATTGGTTGAGCTCACATAACTAATAGTTCTGTGGTTGAGCTCTATTGGGATGACAGCTGACAATTGGTTTAGACAATTGGTTGCGGATCTGGAATACATAAAAAGATCTGAGAGAATGTCTACTGCGCCTTGGGGATATAGTCGTGATCCACTGGGCACTTTTGAACCAGGGGTTAGTGTGGGACAAGGGCAGGGTAACTTACCGCGGCTATCTTATCACTCCTCGTGAGTAGCCTCTGGCAGCACAGTATCATGAGACCCGGGGTGATGCTGTCGTCTTTGTGAAGCTCTAATAATCCAAATCTCTCCTTCACCTCTTTGTATAACGCCTTCTCAACATGCTTGTTGCTGAAAAATTTAAAGGTTTAGATGGGACTCTTGACTTCACATAATGTGAATTTTGAATTTGATTAAAAAAAAAAACAGGATCACGACTGTATCCCCAAGGCGCGGTAGACATTCTATCAGATCTTTATATTCCAGATCCTTTGAAGATGTCTAAGGGGGTAGTCAGAGGCATGTACAAATACATATTTGATACATGCCCACATCTTGCAGAAGTTAGTATTCCATACGTGATAGGTTGCAAGCCCATCGCCGCCTATAAGAATACTAACTGGTTTCCTCACGATGTTTCCTTCACCGTTCAGAGCTCGTGTTAAAGCGCATATAAATTTTACGAAACGCAAAATCCATTGATGCACGGCCGGGATTCGATCCCACGACCATCGGATTAAAAGTCGAGGTACAACCCCATTCGGCCAACATGGCTCTTGATTCAAATCCGTCGATAAATAACGCTACAGCAAACCCTCTTTCCCCCCTTATTTTTGCCCCAATCTACAATCGCAATCGACAATTTTTTTTAATAAATTTTGGAATCAGTGTGCCAATTTTTGTCAAAATCGGTTGGAAAAAACGACCTGTAGGCGTTACTGACAGAAAGACAAATGCATTTTTGACCAAACTCGAAACAGAGACGCTTCGCTCACTCGGTCAATTAGACCAACAGCACATTAGTTAGACGTTTCGCACTTTTGGTCATTTAGCTTCTTAGAGCTTCTGAACAGGAGAGAATCGTGATCCTGTTGTAGCTTCAAGGTATCTGCATACATTATGCTGTTTTCAGTAGGACCGCTGGCATCACTTAGAATAGTCTTTAGTAAGTGATTCCTTAACAATACCGTGAAGAACCAGGGCAACAAACACGGTTTTCTAGCTTTCCTTTCGGTGATCCATCTTAAAACTAAATAAAGCTTCATCTTACATGCTGTATTCAGTAAGCAGTTGCGTGGCCTCATCCAGATGGTTCTCTATGAAACGCACGAGTTCTTCCGCTGGGCACGAGGACGGGGCTATGAACTGCCCAGTTGGGGACAGCATTAGGGGACCTGCTTCTCTGAAACATATTAAGTTTTTATACAGGGTGTAAAAAGACGTCTACCGAAGCCGCAAAGGGTACAGCATCCCAAGACAACCAAATCCAAAAGAATTTTCCCAAAATATCTTTATATCCGGAGAAAACAGAGTTTGAAGATTACTGTTTGCGTATGTTTTGGGCGCGTTGTTTTACATAGATTGCTAGATTTTGAGTTTTAACTGCTTTTTCTTTTATAAATGAAATTTTTAGGTAGGTATGATCTTATTATTATGTTGTAATAGAAGTAAATAACCGAAAATAAAATAAGTCATTTTATTTTAAGCTAAGTAAAAAAAAATCACGTTTTTTTTCGATAAATATGTTTAGAATCATCGTCTGATTGCAACCCCTCAGTTTTCGGTAGTTGTCTTTTTACACCCTGTATTTTTATAGAATCTTACGCTTAGGAGCTGTCTCCACTTGCGGCGATATTATCGTCATGACATGATTTCTTTCTATACAATGCCGCGATATACGGCCCCTTAAAATGCATTCCAAATATTAGACATCAGTTCAAAGGTTCAAGTCCTGCGTGGGAGCAATTTTTTGGGATACACTTCATTATTATCTATTGTCATGGTATGTAGGTACACTTCGTTCAATGGATCTAGGCATTTGTGAAGTGAGCCGTTTGTCTGTGCAGTGACCCGACTGTCAAAGGAATTAAGGGTTAGGTTTTTCGAGCGTATCTTGTATAGAATGCGTTAAATTTCTGTCCCTCGTATCGCCCAAACGACTGGATGGAATTCCACTTAAAGGTATCGTTAGATTCGTCTTAATAACGAGAGTGTCATAGGACAGGTTTTTTGTTCTGCACAGACATACAGCTAACTTCACGAATGCCTAGATATGTTGGTGTATGTATGTAATACTATGTTGCCATAATATTGATCCACTTGTCCTTCTTTTTCTTGTCTAAATTACATTTGAGGTTAAGGAAAAGCATATTTTCATAGTTACGAACAGAAATATTTTTATTATTATAGTCTTTTTCACGGCGGAACGTATGCAAGACACTTCGAGATAATGTCAAAATCAGTCTAATAGTAATGTCCTAAAGTTTAATCGAGATTATCAAAATCGATTTTTGTTTCACTACTATCAATTCATCTCAATCGATTACAAGGTTCATTCATAGACAAAATTACTAAACCAACGATTATTTTTTTACTTATCGATTCATCGATTGTTTCGATTTTCATTTTCTCACTCTCTAACTAATAGATTACGTTCCATTTTACTCAGTACTGTTATTTGGTGGAGTTTTTTAGAAAATGTTTATTGTTCATTTGTTTATATTTTATGGCTCGTTTATGATAATTTATGAAATAATTAAACAGGAAATAGACAAAAACATTTTTTTTTGTATGTTTTATCGTTTAATTTTTTTTCTTGACTTTTTTGTTTCAAAATTGTTGTAACAACGTGAAACGAAACAAGTTCAATGTGTCTTGCATACGTTCCGGCGTGAAAAAGACTATAGATAAGAGGGTAGATAGATCCTTCAGATAGTGATAACTACCAACTCACGATTTCAGTTTGCCCATTGATTGCATGCAACTTCTCCCAAATATCGGGAGACAAAAAAAACTCTATAATAACATACTGCCCTAAATACTTACGGTTCAACAACAATTTCGTATTTGCCGAACGACTCCGGAACTGTGTCTGCGAACTTGTGCCCGCGTCCGTAGAAATCGCCTATAGTCGTTATCAACTGGCGGAGATGCGAACAGTATTGAATGGCTGACACTTTCGGCATGAACTTTCTGGAAATAATAAGGAACCCATCATTTTCCTGTCCTTGTCCCACAAAATCCATTCACACCAAGTCAAAATTCTGTATGTCGTCGGCAGATCGTTGAATTAGCTATAATAATCATGATACGCCTGGGCATATGGCCTAGGCATTGGTCTTCATTAAGTAGGTATACCTAGCTTTAAATCTCCCCTATCCCTATCGTACTAAAGCTTCCTATATACAGGCTGTGCCTAGTGAGGAAGCTGACAGATAATTTACAAAATATCATTAAATGACGCCATTTCACGATCTGCCTAACACCCGCCATATCGTTCGTTTGACGATTTGGCTAGCGATACTTAGGCGTATCATGATATGCAGGCAGATCGCGAAATAGAACAAAGTAGCGGAGTATTACATTTCTGGCGCTTCATCGGCACGCTCGCTTCGCTCGCTCGCACTTACACCTAGTGCCGTTGCTAGTGTGCAAGCGAGAGAACATGATATACGCAATTTCTATAATGAACCGAGTTATACGAAATTACCATGCAGAACAAAAACTGCAAGGAAAGTAGACCTTGCAAGCAACCCTCACGTAAGTACAGTTCCCCCAACGGAACATTGGAAGAACTGTAGTGAGGTTAAAATGGTCGTCACATGGTTTTTTTCTATCTATTCAGTCCGGTTGCACCCTGAGTATAGGCCTCCTCTTTATAACGCCACTCTTTTCGGTCCTGTGCAGTCCTTTCCCACATCATCATCATCATCATTTGGCTTTCATGTTCTTACCTTCTACGAATGTGTATATCCCGGAGTATACTCGACAGAGCTTTCTCATAATTCGGTATCATTACTAAGGCGCTATCTTGCTGGCTCACTTTTTTGATGAGCTGAAAGAAAATCAGTATTAAATTACCCTCAAATTGGTGAGCGAATTTAGAGCGAGAGAGAATGATAGTCTAGCGTAAATATTTATCTCAGGCGGTGAACGCATCATTATTCTGTCTCACTTCAACAGCCCGAGTTTGCAGTGTTCTTGGTGGACTGTGTTTGGGTAGCTGGTGGTGAATATATGGAAAAACTTGAAGCGAGTTCACTGAGTTTATTTTGATGATTTTTTATTTATAAAAGTAAGAAGTTGCAAGGTGTTGTCAAATATATTACTCGTTTAATTCGGACCATAGCTCTGAAGCGTTGAGTCTAATAAACAAAGACCTAGACGAGGTTTATAAATGGGCCAAACGAAACTCACTAATCCTAAATCCCACAAAGTCTAAAATGCTTATTTTGGGTACGAAACATCAAATAGCTAAATTAGAATGCCTTGACCCAATAGTAGCAGTGGACAATGTGAGAATTCCTATAGAGAGAGAAGCTAGAAATCTAGGACCATGGATTTAGCATTGAACCTTTTTGGTACACTGGATTCCGCATTTCAAGTTGAACTAGAAAATTGTCCGTCATATTTGTCACTCTATGGCCCATTTTGCCTGTGATAAAAAGAGAGGTCGCAATGACACTTGCGTACCGGCCTGTGACGTAGCGCGCCACCTCTACACCATAGATTTTTTGTTTACACACCAGCTGGTGTGCAAGTTCGAGATGTAAAATTACGAATTTTCTCTTATTTAAATGGCTTTTTTGGACTATGTTTGTGATAAGGTGCTGGTTTGGCAATTATGTCCTGTGCTGTTTCACAATTTCCAAGCAGAATCGGTATGCTTACGGAGAATGAAACAAATATTTCTTTTTATCGGTAAGTCATACCAGTGAAAAATACGTTTATGTTTAGAGTTACGGAAGCTATTTTATAAAAAGTAATTCATTGCATCATTTAACATCGTTTTACTTCGATTTCATGTGTGTATTTGGGTAATCTCATTTAGAATTTTCATTCTAGCAAAATTTACATTCCATTTTTGACATTTCTTGTACTCCATCGCTGCGCAATAGTGTTGTAGTTGTATCGACATATTTATCGATATTTAATGCATTTTTTTGTGTAGATACTAGGTAGGTACGAACATAACTATTAATTTGGTCTATTTTACATTCTGGATTCCAGCTGACCTAGATTTGAAATAATCGTGGATTAGAAATATCGAGAAAGGCGAAGAATGGAGTCCTACACAACTACAAGAATATGTTCCACTTTGAAAAATCATGGTATACGGATGAAAAATTTTGCATTCTTATGCAGTGCCAGCCAAGAATATTTCCAAACCAACTTTTAACCAATAATTAACATATAACACGTATATTAGTACTTGTTTTATTTTGAGGACTTTAACTGGAATTACATGTTTTGAATTTGATATTGTTTTATTTTAATAATAAAGTAACTGAAGAAGTCTGAAAGTAGCGCCGGTGACTGAAAAGATGAGGAGTAATAGGTTAGCACGTAATGCGGAGGGATGGAACTCATGTAACTAAAAGGGTGACGGAAATGAATGATGGATATGTGAGTAGAGTAGAGGTAGACCTAAGAAAAGATGGATGAATTGTGTGAAAGAAGATATGGGTAAAAAAGGAGTGGATATGGAGATGACGAGTGATAGAGGAGAGTT
Source organism: Epirrhoe alternata (assembly GCA_963565295.1). Classification (NCBI taxonomy): domain Eukaryota; kingdom Metazoa; phylum Arthropoda; class Insecta; order Lepidoptera; family Geometridae; genus Epirrhoe; species Epirrhoe alternata. Next base: position 2,036,747 of record OY751384.1, read on the forward strand.
GAGACAGAGAACATTTTGTTCCGACCCCGCATAAGCGGGATAAGGGCAGGCCAATGAATGATGAATAATAAGGCAACTACAATTTTATTTCGTTCTACAGTAATAAAATAATTCGTTCTACAGCAATAAAATAATACCTTTAAAGAATAGACAATTCTAAAAATTCATTAAATCCTTTTTCATGTAATTATCGATAAGAAATGCACAACACTATTCCACCTTAAAAACATATCTATAGTTGTCTATGAATGGATTGAAAAGTGGAGACACTCAAATTACTCTATGGTTCTATCTAGTACATTATTTATCTTTGTCTAGGACTTATTTTTGACAGTGAGCTAAGGTTTGTCAAACATGTTAATGAAAAAGTAAGGTCAGCCTTTTATAAGTTAAAGGTTCTATATGGTGTGCGTAAGAATCTCTCAGAGGAGGTAAGATTATTGCTGTGCGATCTGCTGGTACTATCTCCATTTAACTACTGTAGTGCGGTATATGGCCCACGGCTGTATGCTAAGACAGAAAAGGCTATCCAAAGGGTACAGAACGCATGTGCAAGGTTCTGCTTCTTCATACCCAGAAAAGAACATGTTACTCCCTATCTCATTAGGAATAATATATTAAACATGAAGTCTCGTAGGGAGTTGCACTTAGCTTGTACTATCCAAAAGGTAATTTGGAATAAGAACCCTGAGTACTTATTTGAGAAATTAACATGGGTGAAGGATATTAATTCCAGAAACACCCGCAGTTTGCGTCTGCTTTCTCTCTCTATACCGAAACATAAGACTGAGGGTTTCAAATGTTGTTTCAAATACACTGCATGCAAAATATGGAATAATATTCCGCCACCATTAAGGAAAAATGTTTGTTCGCACAATTTCAAATTACAATATAAATCGTTACTATTACAAAGAAATAGAAAGTTGTTTGAAGCAACATTTAAAACCATAGGGAAAAAAAGGGGAATAAAACAATAATAATAGCAATTTCGAAAGGTCAATTTCATGCATTTACTACTTTTGTATGCTTTCCTCTGTGATAACTAGACTCTTATGAGACTAGGAGGATCATGAAAGCCTACTCAAGATACATGCACCCTCACACACTCATTCGTATTCATAATTTAATAATGGTCCATCCGATGCTCCTTCTACTTTCGTAAGTTTTCCTCTGTGATAACTAGACTCTTAAGAGACTAGAAGGAACATGAAAGACTACTCAAGATCCATGCACCCACACACACACGCACGCACACACACACAGAAACACTCATTCATAACTTCAAAATGGTCCATAAGGCGCACTTAGGTACTACTTTTGTAAGCTTTCCTTTATGATAACTAGACTCTTAAGAGACTAGGAGGAACATGAAAGCCTACCAACTAAACCCACACTACACACACACACACACACACACACACATACACACACACACACACACATCTCTCTTTTGCTCAGTCATACACAAGCCTGGTTGATATTATTAGGATATATATATATATTTTGACTTATTTTTATTTTTATATATATTTTGTCTTATCTACACAATATCTTATTTAATGGGTAGGTATAATCATACCTACCTATCATCACATTGCTGTTTGATGTTATTTGTTCAATGTTTATTGTAAACCTGCTTCTCACTTCATACACGTTCGTTCGACGACCACCTTAGCTCGAACACTGGACTGGACTGAAAACCAGCACTACGTACCATGTGCGTAGATTAGCGCTGAGTCCAGCCCAATTGCCGAATATTTTTATGTCTGCTTTTGTTAATTTTTTTGTATGTGTGCTTTCTTTTTCGTGCAATAAATGTATTTGTATTGTATTGTATTGTATTGTATTGTCTCTACCTTACATTTAGTCCCACAAGGATCTGTTCCGGTGAGGGAAGCGCTGCTATCGCATTTGGCATAGAGAAAGTAAATGTCTATGGCATTTGGTGCTGCCAAACAAATATTTTACAGTTATGTGGGGAGCAAATCACCGAACGTAAAAAACACACCGAGCAAACAAGCAATGGCGGATATGGCACTGGAAACGAATGTCAAACAGATTGACATTTCAAAATGGCGTCGTTAGTTCCTCTTTTGGCCACCGGTCCAGATATCTTTGTAGCGCTATACATCGGTTAGTTGACCGTTGGTTTCTTCTATATGTATTTCAATCACCATAGACAAATTAGTCATAACAGATTATAAAATTAAAAATAATTTAGTATTATCGTTGTAGTCTACCAACAGCAGGGATATAGTAGTAGGGAATAGAGAGCCTTGGAGAAATATAGGAGAGGTTAGAATCAGTATTTAAAGATTTATGGCTATGCATGCTCTGATAAGATTATTTTGAAATGGTCATCTCAATTCTTAGATTTATTTGATACAGTTATCTGAACATTACACACCCAACCGCTTTGATTGGTAGGATATTTTTCACTACATAAAAAAAGTATGTCTTACCGAAAGCCACTCGTTCCGCACATCAATGATGTTCAAATACACATCGCCGTCCAAACTCACGCCCGTAAAAGCTCCAAGAGCTAAAGTTCGCCCTGTAAACAAAAAAATAATCTTACTACATACAGAGAATCTTACAGAGAGAAAAATCAAACATCCTGTATCTAAAATTGTATCTTAATACAATTTAAATGCGCTTTAAACTCCCTCACGCTTAAACGGCTGAAAGGATTTGCATTTAATTTGAGTAAGCTTATGGATTGACGCATAGGCTAATTTTTATCCAGAAAAGTGACTCTAATCGATATACTTAGTTTTTTTTGTTTACTAGTATTATATTAATATCTAGACTATTCTAGACTATTTTTGTAGTGAAAACTTCTTTAGGTGGCAGTTTTGAGATGAGAATAAATTCATAGATTCGCCTCGAAAAGGTAACGTGCGAGTCACGTGACTGCTCACCGACCGACACCTACCAGTAGCGCCATCTAGTTCTGTACTCGGTAAACTAACTGCAATATTTTAAATTTACATTTCAAAAGCTCATTTTATAACTAAACGGATGAAGTCATTATCTTTAGATATTTTTCGATTTCCTGACGATTCAAATTCTTCAAGTTTTCGCTTCTATCGGCACTCCACGGAGTGGTACAGTTTTATTTAGTCTATGGCTCAAACCACATTGAATTGGCAAGCGCGCGTCAATTAGTTTTATTGCAAGCCATTATAATCCTTATGAACAATGGTACAAGATATAGAAACGCTTGTAGAATGAACTGCTCGATCCATCGCGGCCCGCTAGATGGCATCGCCAGATCTCGTGAATTCTACAAGCGTTTCTATATCTTGCACTATTGGGCATAAGGTTTATAATGGTTTGCTATAAAACTAATTGACGCGTCGCTTACCAATTCAATATGCATTGAGCCTATGCGTATTAAAATATCAGCTTACCCTCTAAATTAGCCATTGCCTTGGAATGCTGCGACGCAAGCGCTGCAAGGCTCTGCAGCGACCCTCTTATATGGCTGATGTTCCATCCGTCATCGTATTTCAACTAAAACAGTCCATGAAAAAAGCTTGTGAGTGTGTTTGCCTGTATCTCTTTCAATTTGGATGAAACTTGGAATAGGTATAGATAGAGATCTGGAATAGCATATAGGCTAAAAAGTTGGTACCATACCGATACCGAGTGTAGCCGCGCGCAGTAGCTAGTTTACAAATATAATATGTTCAAGCACCATGGTATACGATAACGGTGCATACAGAAGATTTGATTAAGAACCAACAGAAAAGAAAAAAACATGATTAGGTATGTCAATAAAACTTACGATATCGTATGTGCAAGGGTAATAATCGCCTGGTCATTGAAAAACTCTTCGTGAACTAGCTTTATCGCTACAAGCGATCTCTTCCAGACAACTCTTGAGTTTAGACATTCTAGATGTGATAAAATCACTGGTATAAATAAAAAAATACCTACTTCTTTTACACAGTATCCCACTAATATAATAAAGCTGAAAAGTGAGTTTGTTTAGATGTTTGTGTTTCAATCACGCCTAAACCAGCGGATTTGGATGAAACTTGATTAGGCGTAGATAGTACCACGCGAACGAAGCCGCGCGCCGAAGCTAGTATATTTGAGTTTAGCTTAGTTTAGTATGAAGGTTGTCTGGAAGAAATCGCGATCTAGCGATAAGACCGCCAATTGCAACCAATGGTTCTATGTAATAACTCTATTATAAGTTAGATACCTTCCTACTTTTTGTTACATTGTGTTGCAATAAAGCTTTTTCATTTCATTTGATTTTTTTTCATTTCATTTCATTCTCAAAATAAGAAGAATAGGCGTCATAAAATAATATGCAACTAAAAATAGATTTTACCAACTTCTTTTATACCATAAGTATTGCATAGATTGGTGATTAGAGTCCTCACTTGCTCCCGTGTGGCGCTGGTCGATTCATATTTATCTTTCGCTACCACACTGTTGTCGTATATCCATTCTCTGAAATTAATAATAACGTTTTAAAAACTAAAAAAAAACCGGCTTTAAAGGTATTACAAGCAATGAAGAGGCTTATCGAGGTTGACGGGAAAAGTATTTATATGAGATCATCGTGGCTGACGGTGTTGTCGCTCATGATAAAGCTTGGCTCAATCACTTGGCACAAAAGCGGTCTATTCGCCACCAACGAGCCGCAAACCCTGCAACATCCCCAGGGTCTTTTGTTTGCACCAAGTGCGGTCGTGGCTGCCACTCCCGGATAGGCGTATTTAGTCACGAACGAAAGTGTGCAAATCATCTGTAATAGATGGATAGAGGCCAATGATGATGATGATGATGAGACCATCTCAAGTCTACTCCTTCAATCAAAAATAAGAATTTTGAGAAAAGGTCCTATTGACGGAGATATCAGTGAACACAGAACCTTCTTTTTCTAAACTCCTTTAAAAATAGCATGCGACTTGATTTCATAGAATGTCTACTGGGCTATCAAAATGTTTAATCGATCCATTTCCAGTTTACATGCTATATTATTAAGGTAGGTAAGTACTAGGTACTTACACAACATTTTCAACAGCTTTCTTCTCTTCAACTTTCCTCTTCATTCGAGTAGCTTGTTCAAATTCATCGTTATATTTTTTATATGCTTTGTTGAATTCTGATCTATAATAAAAAGTGTAATGTTAAAATCTAAAATGCATAAATAAATATTAAAATGCGGGAAAAAATCTTGAATCACAGGTAAGAACACTTAAACATTTCACCTTTCAAATAATTAAAAATAAATTCATCTACAAAACCACGGAGGGAAGACAGGTTTCAAACTTAAAACAGCAGTTTTTTTTATCAGTATTTCAAAAACAAGAACAATCAACAAATCAATTGACATAGGTTAGTTTAGATGGTACTTTAGAACAGATTATTGGGCAAGGATTCTCTCACTAGAATTGGCCACTGCCTCATACTTACCATAAAAATTTTTAGTTTATGCGTGACATAAAAACAAGTTAGTTAAAATGTTATAGAAAAGTCAATGTAAGGGCCTATATTATTATATAACACATGCTAGAACTAAGCGCTTTCAAAGTCTTTCATAATGCGCACTGAAAAAAAATGGCAATCAGGGGGCCTATTGTCTAACTTGAAATCCATTTCCATTTCCCATTCCAACCAATCACACAATACGAAAATGACGTATTTTGTCATGATACGTCATTTTCGTATTGTGTGATTGGTTGGAATGGGAAATCGGAATGGATATCAAGTTAGACAATAAGGCCTCTGCTTCCAGTGTCTGTATAGCCGCTGAGCTACGACCCTGTAGTTTTTAAGAAGAGTTTATAGGCACCATCGTAGACCTCACTCTTGCCTGTGTTAGTTTCGAGGTCAAGAGCCGACACATTCATAATAAAAAAAAATCAAAACCTTTCTTCATGGCTTTGCCATAGTCAGGTAAAACAAGAAACTTACTTAAAATCAGGTTTAGGTTGACTAGGAGGGATTTTATCAACATAGTTGGTTGGCATATCACACGCATGCAGCACTTTTATCACTGTTTCTCTTACATTACTTCCGTTGAGTTGGATATTTACTAGTTTGAATTCCCCTGAAAAATGGAATAATTAATTAATGGACATTTTACACAGAGTCACCTAGCCCCAAACTAAGCAAAGCTTGTACAGTGAACTGATCAATGAAACACCTTTTGCGTCGCAGGCGGGCTTTCGCCCACTGCGCTACAGAGGTTGTCCAAGCAAGGGGAGGCCCATACCCAGCATTGGATAAAGTCGGACTGTGAATGATTTATCTACCATTCAGTCTTACTGTTAATATTTAGTACATACCCTCGGGAACATTTTGTTGTCTTAGGTAAAAGGAAAGAGGTGGGAGAGACAACCTCTGACTAGATTGCTGGGCTTCTAATAGTGCGCTCAGTTGTTGTAGGGAGTTTTCATTTATTTTCTGCAAAACAATATAAGAAACAAGAAAAATTTATTATTCAACTGTGTTTCACAAAGATGTTATTATAAGATAGGTATCAACAGTTTGCCCATCGTTAAATATAGGTATCTAAACTTATGAACTATGCAAGTAGCAGGTCTTACTCTTTGTTCTGGATATTTGCCGAATAGGTCAGGATGTACGCTGAAGTAAAAGGGCCTCAGCGCAGTGGATACCTCAGCTGAACTCAAGTACCTGCATAGTACTCCTGAGGAACAGTTGCATCTGCAAATAGTGAGAAATTTAAGTTAGTACGACTTTTGCACATGCTTGTCTGGCACATTGTCAAACATAAAGCTCTTCAAAGAATGTTCACAATGTTTTTAGCATTACAACGTCTATCAAGAACATTCAAAAGATGTTCTAGTAGGAATGGGGAAAAATTTGGTACATACCGTAATTTAATCCTGGAGTACATTTTAACAATGTTTTTGTGTATTGAGACATGTGTTGGAAGATATTTACGCACTTTAAATAAGTTTTTACTTGTGCTTTTTCACATTTTTTCGTTTCATGACCTTGGTGTTTTGATTTGTTTTTGATTAAAATTTTGTCAAATGCTGTCAAAATCAAAGTTCCTTATTGACATTGACAGTAAAAATTAAGGTGACGGATTGATGTGTGGCTCGAAATAAGTACTTTTGATCCCTTCTTTTCCATAGTGTGCAATGTTAGCGTGGATTTTTATTAGTTGGATTTTTTTACATGGTTGCTAAATCATTATAGTGGACCCTTTGCACAACTGTATTATTGTTGAATGAACAAATCTAGTTACATCTAATGAGATTGATAGTACCAATCTTATTGGACTTAGATAGCCCTGCATAGTGAGGACAAAACTTTTAAAAAGGATTTTGTTGAATACGAGAGTGTTTAGCCGGAAACGACCTAAGTATTTTCTTCCCATTCTACAGGTAGGTACTTGACGTAGGTATAAGTTTTTTAGGTTTTCTGCATCAAGTAGGAAACCTCAATGTATCTGCGTTACGGTCTGCATACCAAAAGAACTTAGGTATTTATTTTGTTCTAATCCATCTCACCGCAACATCGACATAAATGGCTCTCATTTGTGTTAACTCAAAAAATAATCAGATTTATGTAGCGATACCTTTAGAGAGGTATCATTGTTGTACCTATCTGTTGTACAGTCTTATCATACGCCCACGTGCGATATCAAAGTTGAAAAGCTACCCACCACGGAAGCAAAAGGCAGGAAGATATCGCTAATTGCCGTAAGTTGGAGGTTAATGGTATAATATGAATAACAGGTGAGCAGCGGAATGGGTGTCGTGCGGCTGAGATAAAATCCGAAGGCTGCGCGCGCGGGGCGCACGCTCGCGAGGGCCGTGACGCAACGCGCGCCGCAGACGCGGTAGCGCCGCGACCAGCGCCTGGTTTCGCCGAGCTTCATTATAATTGCTACACAGACTTCAATAATTAAGCGATAAATATACCAGCATCGCGGCGGCGAGAGGAGGGCGGCAGTCGAGTTGCGGCCGCGTCGCACTGCACACCGCGCCACCGATAGAACCGAACTTCGTTTTTCTATCGCAGGAATCTCACCGGACTGGTTCCCGCGCAACGCTGTTAGTGCGCCGCTCTGGTGAACCCTTTCGCTTGTAAATGTGCCGATATTTACATATGCGCGCTCGATCTCGCGTCGAACTTTCGATCTGCGCGGGCTGCGGGCCGCGGCCGAGCGCGCCCTGGCCGCTGCGGCCGCGCCGGCTGCCTCCGCCTGCCTCCGCCTCCACGCATGGCTTCCATGAAGCCCTGTCTCCCAACCTCAACTAACTACTCGGTAATTGTATTCTTTAGGTATATCTAGAACACGTTCTATAACAGCTAACGTGCTACAGATTGCTACAACATAAACATTACAGATAGTGTCCCTACATTTAGGTAATATTGTAACAGACTTGGTGCTTTTGCAACAAAGTTTCAAATGTCAACTTAGTTCTGTAGCACTACCTAATAGATTTACTTCTAGGTACTTACAGACCTACGAGTAGTCTAACTAGATTGCTACAAGGGTTCTTCACACCGACTCTACCTTTAACTAAATTTTAGGCGACTCTACCTATTAGACATTCTTACAAGAAATATCGATATGATTAGGTACTTAGGTAGGACTTTTTTTTTACTTTTAAAAACTAGTATATCTACTTAAGTACCTAGTAGGTACGTGGTTTTGGAAGATTAAAGTGCTTTATACTTTAGAATTCACCTACCATGGGAGGTAGGTAGGTTACACACTACACAAACATACTAGGCCTTTTACATCTAAGTACCAACTTGTAGTAGATGATTTATACAGCGTCGGGAGGCAACCTATGCCTATACTTAACGGGACGCTGTAGTGCCTAGGATAGGACATTGTTTGAGATGAGACACTACACAGCACAACGTAAAAAACGGACTTTATCAAAAATTGTTGAGAGACTTTGGGTAGAAAAGCAAAACAGTGAATTGGGTACCCAGGCCTAGGCTAAAGTTCCAAGAATAGGTCGACTCTAGATTCTGAGAACGGCAGACTTCTAGCTCATTTGCGATGATAATGAGCATATGCCAAGATATGAGCATGTAAATTATTACCTTGTTCCAATTAAATCTCAACAATAATAATATGACGTTTTTGTAATCAAATGTTTTGGTTGGTATTTATTTTATCGAGCAGTAATGACGTAGAGAAAATTATCTGTTAAATGCTGTAGAGTTATCTCCGACGCTACGCAAGTACCTACGTAGGTACGTATACGTACCTACTCTTTATATAAAGTTAGTGAACAAAACGGTTACTTACTGGAAAATTAGAACAAAAAGGGAAAATAATAAACTAAGCACCTAGCTTTTCAAACGCGCTGTAAGGTTAGTTGGTAGCCTACCTTATTTTCCTATAGTAACTATACCTAAGTTTCTTTTTTTTATATGTAAGTATGGACGTCATGGACGTGCCTCTAACAATCCCTCTTGAAAAACTTAAAGTAGGTCTAAAGGAACGTGTATTATCTATAATTTTTTGTAATTTTTATACTTAGTGTTAATCCACACTTGGTATTTCATTAAGAAATGAAAAGTCTTATAAAATTTTTCGATTAGAGACTTTTCATTTCCTAACGTGTATCTAAACAGCATTGTATAATTACCTATTTGATGTTTGGGAAGTCCCTAAATGGGAAAGGTGTCATGGTTTCCTATAGGTATTACTATTGTGGTATGTATGTACCTATATTGATTTAGGTAGGTACCTACGTATTATAGAGAGGCCTTAAAGACTTAAGTAAAGTATCTCTGAGTCATCATTATCATCATCAGCCTTTAGCAGTCCACTGCTGGACATAGGCCTCCCCTAATAAGCGCCATTGCGCCCTGTCCTCAGCTCGACGCATCCAGCTTCTTCTGCCAGCAGCTTTTCGCAAATCTCTGAGTGGTGGTCGAATATAGGTTCCACTTAAGTTTTTTTCAGTTTCAGGCCAGTCAGTGGTAATATCTTTCTACAATTTTTATTAGTTTAATCAAGTTTTAAACTTTGTCTTCCGAATTTCATTTGTCCAATGTTCAGTAAATATTCAAAGTCAAAGTCAAAAAGCATTTATTCAGTAGGACCGCTGGGATCACTTTGAAACGTCTTAAAACTAGGTGATTTTACTCCTGTTCCTTCGCGACCAATACCGTGTCATATAATAAAGGACCATAGATAAAAGACTGCGCCAACTTACTTGAATAGATGTTCAATTATCAAATTCTATTCAACAGTTCTACCAGCATTAGGTATAAATGATTGCGTAAAAGAGGAGGCGTTGGTAAATTCAGCGATGCGTGACTTGAAGGCCTTTTGCCGTTGAATGCTCCAGTGACCACCAATCCCAACTAGCAACTTATACATAATGCATGCAGACAATTTTTAAAGCCACTGTAGTTGGGTAACTGATAAGTATTATTCACCACCATTTCAGCCCCATGACGTCGGTGACGTCCACTGTTGAATATAGGACTCCCCTGTAAGAACCCATCCATGATCCGTGTTTATGGTCCTGGTTGTAAACAGGATTTTAGACTACCAGAGTTCACTTCTTATGCTAACTTATAAGTAGTAGAATCCTTTAAGAGCATTGCTACGAAACATATTTTTGGTATCTCTATGTAGTTTTCGCCGATTTTCACTAAAACCTACACAATGCCGACCCAAAAATTGCTTGATGAATGATATAAAGAGGTTGATTAAGAAAAGGTACCTAAGTTTAATTTTACAAATACTCTAACTACCATTGAAAACGACCAACGATTGGCAATGATGTGGATAGATTGAATACAGAACACTCACCAATATAATGCTCGACAATGGAGATTCCCACAATATTTCGTTGGACTCAAGAGTAGGGTAGAGTATAAATAAATAAATATTATATAAAGATAATAAGAAATAGACAATACAAATAGAGAATAGACAAAAAATTCCTGTCGTCTATGAAGTAGAGCCTCTTGAGGACCTTTGGTCTGATTCAACAACAAACCGCATAGACTAGGTATGGATTAACCTCTTATCTTCTCTTCTTCCTGCTCTTATCTCACTAAGTGGGGTCGGCACAACATGTTTCTTTCTTCCATTTCCCTCTATCACTCGTCATATCAGAACTCACTCCTTTCACTAACATATCCGCATTCACACAGTCCATCCATCTTTTCTTATAATAGAGGCCTACCGGTATAATATCCATCTACATTCATACTCATCACTCGTCGTGTTATATGACTCTCATCCCTCCTCATGACATGCCCATACCACGCCAACCTTCCACTTCTCAATTTGTCAGTCACTGGCGCTACTTTCAAACTTCCCCTGATGTACTCATTCCTTATCTTATCCATTCTGGTTACTCCATCCATCTCAGCATTCTCATCTCTGTCGCCTATACCTAGGTTAATCCTATTAGTAAAATAAAAATCTCCCACCGAATAATTATAATATAACCCACTAACCGTTTTAGCGCAGAATTATGTAGAGTTGTTTAACACCATTATAAAATACATTAATAATAAAATTACTATAATTTATGAGTCTCTACCTACTTAGGTAACACGTGCGTCAAATCGAGATTGGACGTCATGGATGAGCATTAATAAAAAAATGTTTATGCATATAGGTACCTACATATAAGTAATTATTTTCCTGTGATTTTTGCTGGGGGATACTTTGAAAACTAAAAGAATAAACGATACAAATTCACGACTAATCTACGGTAGAGTCTAGCCTTAAAAAAGTCCTTTCAACAAACTTAAAAAAAAATCCTAGGTAGACAAAGAAGTGATAATGAAAATTACATATTTTTTTGCGTTCCATATTTGAAATAGAATTTCGTAGATATCGTTTCCACTTTGGTGGTAGATAAAAAAAAATATCTCTATGGTTCTAATCTCTCTAAAGTTCGTGTCATCGGAGAAGCCCTGGATTCTGCACCTAGCCAGTTTTGTAAGTGGCAATGCGCCTGTGTGTGTATCACGAACCGGTCCCTAGAGCTACCACCGTTGGACACATCATTTAAATAAGTGACAAAGACAGAGTTTCACAATTAAAACTGTTAAGATTTTGTGGGCTTGTGTAATTTGAATAGTAAAATTGTTTTATGAGATGCCATGATCAAAGCCTATAAATAGGTAGCCTGAATGAACCTGCAAATTCCGTCACTGGGTTCCTACTGAGGTTCCTACTTACTCCTTTTTTTCTTGATAAAATATGACTCTTGATACAAAACAAACGTTAGAAAAAAAGTTGTAAGAAACTTCATTTGATTGAATTTGTACTGAATTATGCTTTTAGAAAGCCTCTTCAAGGATTGATGCAGAATATTGCATTGTATCAGAGAGTCAATTTATGCTACATTTCAGAACATTGAAGAACTTGAAAAGCTGTCGAGTAACGAATATAACAAAGTGGGGAGCTAAACTAAAAAAAACGTAGGCCTCTATAACGTCGATATACCTACATGTATAGGGAACTGAATTTTAAAACGTCAGAAGGCAAGATATGACTACTGTATTCTGTGATATGACTAAACTCAACGGGATGCTAGTGCCTGAGAAATTATTTGTAGATGGAATAGGCTTGCTCAGCACTTTAACTATCCTCACGAAAGACCACGTCACGTTGTAAAAACAACAGGCGAATAGAAACAATTAAGTCCCAGTAATAGGTATAGACTCCACGTTCAATGTTCGCGCTATACAGGCTATCAGTGTTTATTTACAGTTTGTTTAGCTATAATACCTAGTTTAATGTAGGTTGCCTGTTAATAGGTAATCAATGATAATACTTAGTTCATTTTCCTTCACACGTTCACAATGTGCAATTCCCGCCACAATAATTTATTGAATTACAGAAATAATACCTATTAGAATTTTATGAAATTACTGTAGGAGGAAAAGTCACAAGTGATTATCATAATTTATTGTATGAACGGTTGGTTAATTTTCCAAGTAAAATTTATATTTAAGCATTCGTAATTGTTATTACTTACCTAATTATATAGAGGGCTTTGCCCAGCAGTGTCCACTGATGGCTAAAATAATAACAATAAACCTGTTTATTAATTTGATTGCACGTTTTTAATGTTTCGGCGTTTGAAGATATAATTTAGGGTAGGTATCTACCGAGTTACCATGGTTACCTGGTAGAGTCATCTTGACAGTTGAAAACGACCATAATGCTGGTTGGACACGAGGGCAGAACGGTGAGGCAGAATTGTGGGCGCACCAATAGGACAGCAGCAATCAGCAAGCTGCCTGATATAGCATGCTGTTTGCTCCTGCCCTCGTGTCCAGGCACCATAAGATGTCAGTAATTGATGCAGTCTATAGCCGTAAAATACAGGGCGTAAAAAGACGTCTACCGAAGCCGAAAGGGGTAGGTACAGCATCCCAACACACAACCAAATCCAAAAGGATTTTCCAAAAAAATAATTATATCCGGAGAAAACAGCGTTTGAAGAGTACTGTTTCCGTATGTTTTGGGCGCGTTTTTTTTACGTAGATTGCTGGATTTTGAGTTTTAATTGTTTTTTTCTTTTATAAACACAATTTTTAGGTAGGTATGGTCTTATTATGTCGTACTAGTAGTAAATAACCGAAAATAACATAACGTGACGAAGCTAAGTAAAAAAATTTTTTTTCGTTTTTTTTTCGCTAAATATGTTTAAAGTCATGTTCTGATTGCAACCCCTCAGTTTTCGGTAGCAGTCTTTTTACACCCTGTATATTCGTATGATCCACCAACTTCAATCACTATCACAAACTGATTTTCAAATTTCACGCTAAACACGTTGTACTGGACATTTTATTTTTGGTCGTGATATTAAAAGATTTTGCATAACATGTTTTTCAAGATTGATTTGGGTGAGACGAACTTGTACAATATGGATGTCCTTCTCTATAGACAAACATTTGATTTAAAAATCATGTCCAATTTTAAATTAGGTAGAGTTCTGTTTACGCATTAATCTATCAAAGATTTAAATAGTTATTATACCTTTATGTTATACCTTTATTTTAAGTTACAAGAGCCAAGTTTTTTTTCATAGATATTTTGTCTAGATAAAGATATGTTATTGTGTGAGCCGTGTTGGTCGTATGGGGTTGTGCCTGGACTTTCAATCCAAAGGTCGTGTGTCCGAATCTCTGCCGTGCATAATTTTTCGTCTCGTAAAATTTATATGCACGAAAACATCGCGAGGAAACCCGCAGCTTAGTCAGCTTCACACGTATTGACGTTGTCTTTCCTGTGGGCCGGGCTGATTAAGCTGAGAGGACGGTTTAGGTGCTGGGCAAACCTATTCCATCTCAAAGCCTAGTCCCGTTGAGTGTAGGTATAGGTTGCCTCCTGACGCTGTATAAATCATTTATTAAAGATGTAAAGGCCTAAGTTTATTTTGTTAAAGAAACTGTATGTATGGAGGTAATAGGTGTTTTTAAAATTATTGCTTACCTAACACAGTTTAAGTGTAACGGTCATTTCTTGCTACATATTGCTCAAACGATAATCCTTTAATCGCCTTTAATACCACTCAACGGTACCATTGCTTTTACTTTGAAATCTTTTCAAAAAACAGTCGGCCCTAGTTTTCTCACGCTCGGACCGCCAAAAAGTTCACTATATCACCGAAATGTTCCAAGAAAGCTCATAACCTAATGGACTTACCTGTACAATAGTAACAAAAGGTACAATGGCCAACAGAAGTCATTGAAGAACAAATAAAGCGCAAATTAATTCCCATTCATTGATTTAATTCCATTAAAACTGTGGAATCCTTTGTGGAAGAGATAAAACGTTTCAATGTAAGTACCGATGTTTCCTGTAGCTGCACGTCAGAGATCTGTGTACTTACCTATTTTTATTTTATTATATAATTGGGAAAAACGATGCTGAATCACGGCTGTATCCCAGTTATGAGATAAGATAATCATTTATAGATACATAATAAACATTACATAGCTATTTATTTACAGAAACTAAGCTACTACAATATGTACATAAAATTACAAAATACAATAGGATCAGTCAAGCTATCTAAGGATCGTCGTAAAAACGATCTATAGATAGCTCAACTGATCCAGGTCACTGCCAGTCGGAAGCGTGCCCAAAACACTGGCGGCATTGCCACGCTGAATGGCAATGCTGATTCTTTGTGCCTAAAAGTCACCAGCATTACATTAGCAGGATATTCCACATTATTTCATAGGTCAGGTACAGAACTTTGTAAATATTCCTGGTTGGACAACATTGGTACCCACACTGGGATTCCCTGTGTTGTGGCATACCAATGCGCTCCGCCGGGCAGATGTTTCTTAATTTAGTGCATATAACAATATTAATTCGTTTGGTTACACTCTTTAGTTATATTTATATAATTGTAATTGTTCTTCGACCCCTCACAGACTACAGACCCTCCATCGGCCGATAGTTGAGACGGGATGATACTTCTCCATACTCATTACGAGCCGAAGTATATTCCGTCTCAACCATCTGTCAGTTATGCATACCGATAAGAGCTTGTGATAATGCACTTATAAAATAAGGTAAGCAAATCAATTTAAATAGATTGATTTGCTAGGATTCCAGCGATCCGACCATATGTGCTACCCTGCTTTTAAGGCTCTATATTTAAAACAAAACAGATGAATATAGTACCTAGCTACCTCTACTAATGTTTCAACGTAGGTATAAATGAATAAGTAGTCTGTTTCAGAAAAAAAAGAGTCGACCTAAATAAATCAATCTTGATTTTGTACTGTAATCAAGACTTCTCCAAGTTTCTTCAGTCTCATAGTTTTTATGAAACGGAAAGCTTCTGCCGGTAGGTAATTCCGATCAATTCTGCAAATGAGAGAGTCGTAGCAATAGTAAAGGCAGATAGGTAACATATAATTAAATGTTAGGTAAGTACTCGATTGCTTACTTTCTCGCAAGAAATATTATAATTGCAAATTTGAGCGGCCTCTTGAGTTTCTTCTCTAGAATTGATACATAACCCTCTTTGTAACCTTATGGTGGTAATCAGCAGTTTGTCAATTCTGCCAATGCAACCAGACTCTATGCAAGCCTGTGCCACTTCAGATTCATATCTCAACTGACTTAGGGTGGTCGCACAGTCTAGCCGAGTACGCGCCGAACTGTCACTTCAATAGAGAAAATGCTGCTGACGTCAGAAGCGAGCCGCATTTTTTGACGTCATCAGGAATTTTTTGTATAGAAAAATGACTGCGACGCGTACGGCACGGACAGTGTGCGATCAGGTTTAACCGACCAAAAAAGGCGGAGGTATTATGTTCGGTTCTATATATGTGTTTTTATGTTCACGAGAAAGTTCTAAGGGTGTAGGTAGGTACAGCTGTGCAGTACTTATGTGTTTTTTATGATATTTCCACCAGTTGTGGTCTAAAATTAAAAAAATTACAACATATATTTTGTATATGGAACAATATCGTTATAATTAAATAAGCTAAGGTGTTATAATAACAATCACGGCTTATGGCTTACGCGAACACACGTGAAACACGCGTTACCAACACGTATGCAACAGTGGCACATTGTATGCTCGTACTATAAAACAGCCTGCGATACAGATGCATAGCTGCGTGGTAACTGCAGTAAAACGAACTTTATGCACAATAAAATAAAATATACTGCATTACGTAGCACTTCGCACAATTTACGGGAAGTGAAATCAGATCCCTGTTCGTAGAAACCCGAGGAACGACTGCTATTTTATGCCTTGAATTAATTACCCAATTAATTCTGTTAGTGAATGTACTTGGATGACACCGTTTTAATTGTCTGCAAGGTTAATTAAGTATCTGCGTAAGGCACACTTACTGACCATAGCTTTACTGATATTACCAATTAGATATAACTTTGATTTTATGAGTCTCGAACATTATCATCGTTCAGGGTGTCAAACATGTTGCTATGCTTCCTTGCGGTGCTTTTCAAAGCATGAGCCGCAACATGCTTCACTGGCACTAAATGTGTTAAAAGTTACCTACTACGTACGCGAGCGTAGTGGACGGATAGCTAGTAGGTATAAAATATATTATCAAGTACCTAGTAGGTACCTAACAAACAGCAAGCAAAGACAAAGAGAAGTTAAAGTTCTAAACTTGGTACATACCTAATCTATTGAACCCCTTATTTCATAACAATATGAAACAAAGAGAAAATGGAAAAAGAAACGCGTCAAAGTCAAAGTCCATGATTTTTGTTTTGATTTGGAAAAAAACACAAATTACGCCATTAAACAGGGTGGATTTTTGAGATGAGCCATGATGGGCACGTACCTTAACTGTTGTAGCTACAGGAAAATGCTCTAGAAGACCTTCTTTTTGAGATATTTCGAACTGCACAAAAAAGCTAAGAAGAAAAAAAAAGGACCATTAAGGCTTGAGTACTAGAAAAGTCGGAAATCTAAACAACTTTCCCCATACATTTTGTACTAAAATCGATAAATGAACTTATAATTATTTTTTGTTGCCATCCATGGCTCATCTCTCAAATCCAGCTGTATGTATAGTGTATACCTAAGTATTGGTAGATGGAGGCGTATTTTTGACAAAAAAAATCTGCTGGTCTTCTCTTAAAAGAAACCAACGATCCATCACTATCAAAGGTTTATTTGGTAAAACAATTCTAAATAAATATTGGGCTAAAAATAATTCCATAATTTTTTAAGTCCTTTTGCCAAATTTTTACTTAAAAAAAAATTTACCTTAAAATTAGTGATAATGTTTAGCCCCTCGATCACACCGAGTTAGAAAACATGTATTATTTTTTGTTTTGTAGAACTCTGGTTTCACCGCAACGGTCAATATTTTAAGTAAACACGTCCCTTGCCGAGACGGAGAGACGTATAATCTCACACGACGGTCGTTGATCTAATTGAGCATTTGAACAGTGCGTGCGTGCTAAATGTTTTAATGGACTAATTACGCGAGAATTGGTGAGTCAGGGCGGACGTGGCTGACCGTGGGTGGCAGACAGCGTGGCTCCTGGCTTGGTCTTTATTACTCTGAAAATTCGCTAAGACTTTGTTGGTTTTTTACTTTTGAAAGAGGCAATCTATACATAGATTGCTACTACAGTTTTATATGGGTAGGTACTTCGAATGGCGAGCAAAATGTTCGTTGCTCCTTCGCGCTGAGACGGATGAGTGGATTACGATGATTGTTGTGATGGATATGTTTCGCATAAACTTTTTTATCTCGGGAAAGTGAAGACGAACAGGATCCTGACTATCTCCAAAGTATGAAAGAGATTGTCATTTTTAAGACTCCTTGAATTTGGTGCGGTTATTTAGATGTATTTCTAAATACCTACATATTAAGCACACTGCCATGAAAATTGAAGACAGCGAGAAAATATAGTTTTTGTAACAATAGGATAATAACTTCTTCAATACCTATATGCTCGCTCTAACTCACCGAGATGCCATGGCGACGTCGCCGGCCACGTATCCAAACAATTCATGACATGTATTCTATAGGTACCGGCATATCTAATAATATTAGCAAGCTTAAAAAAAAACATCAAATGCTTGAATTACATTTCAAAAATGGAATGCTCTTCCTCATTTTGTTTATCGAACAATCTTAATTGGCTTTAATTTTCTCTATCGATTTCGCCGCACGTCGTTTTGTTTCTTGGCACAGAACGCGGCATGATCTCAGAACTTTCGCCGGCTGAATTAAGTAGGTACAACACGCGCCAAAAAAGACCACAACTTTACTGATTTGCGCGTAACGGCTCCAGTAGCCGTAGTCTCGGTGATTTGCAAAATGATTTCATACAATTATAGCGATTGGATCTCATAACTGGTTTTATAGTTGGAGATTGAGTTGATAATGTTTTTGAAATTACCTCTCACATTGAAATGGCGCGTTCGATAGTGAACAAAGTCGGTCAGAAAATGCTGATAAAATTGATTTGCAACTGTTTAATACATGTAAATATATTTTTTGTATCCTAAAAAAGTAAGATATAGCAGGGAGAAGCAGTGAAATACCATAAATTTATAGAAACTGAACTAGATATACAGCACTACAAAATACACAAGTTTGATATGCAATTAACAGTGAAAAACATGTAAGCATGTAAGTACCATGTTTAAAAAAAATCAGGTACTCCATGTTGTGGGGACCACGACCCTTAGCAATGAGGATAGAGATGCAAGTGTGATCTTAAAATGATGTAAAGTTTTTTGTCATTTAAAAATGTAGTCAATACGAGGTAGGTCTAAGGCAAGACTGATGACTTGTGCTTAACCGATATACAGGGTGTAAAAAGACTGCTACCGAAAACTGAGGGGTTGCAATCAGACCATGATTCTAAACATATTTAGCGAAAAAAAACGCAAAAAAATTTTTTTACTTTGTTTCGTCATGTTATTTTCGGTTATTTACTACTAGTACGACATAATAAGACCATACCTACCTAATAATGTCATTTAAAAAAGAAAAAAACAATTAAAACTCAAAATCCAGCAATCTACGTAAAAAAACGCGCCCAGAATATACGCAAACAGTACTCTTCAAACGCTGTTTTCTCAGGATATAATGATTTTTTCGGAAAATCCTTTTGGATTTGGTTGTGTGTTGGGATGCTGTACCTACCCCTTTCGGCTTCGGTAGACGTCTTTTTACACCCTGTATATGAGCTTATCAAGAATTTCGTCTGACGTCGGTCTGACGTTGGTGGTTGAAGGCACTCCGGCTTTAGGAGGATCGTCTGATCGTCGCGGGTTCGAATCCCGTCGGAATCGAAAATTTTGATAAGACTTTTCATTTCTTGATGAATTGTGTTCAAAGATGACATGAGTAAAAATGTGTGCTGATATGACGGCACAGAAATACCTCGAGTAAAATGGAACACGTGCCGACCCAATAACGTGAGACACGGGCAGGTAGATGATGATGTTATTAATTGATTGGCCATAATGCGGTCATTTTACCCGCAAGCGCAACGTGATCAGAGTTTCTACATGAATTTAATGTGAATAAAATTAATAATATTCACATATTCATGAGCCCAAATGTTGTCTTGCTTTTAGATAAAAACGTTAAACTTGTTTGAGATGCACTGCATATCACAAGACTATTTTTATCCAATAAAATAACCTATTTATAATTACCTAAGTAATACACAATCAAATCGTCTGTCGTAAACATGGACTGTAAAATAAATGAGGTCATAAACTGGATGATCATAGAAATAGAATCGAAGGACCTAGTTATAGATTGTGGATCGATCAGAAGATAATCCTTTGATAATAAAATTACTGAACAATAATATTTGTCGGTAAAAAAGATTTAGAAGTTGAAGTTAAATAACCAAAGTCCAGACCCATACAATTGACATGCCATATTTGTATATTTATATTTATTTTAACTCTTGACCAATGGAAAGTGATTTTCCGTAACGAAAAAAGATTACCTAAGTACTAATTTATTTCATTTAACCGTTTAAAAAGATAGAATATTGTAGTAACACACATAAAAAATGCCTTCTTTTGAAGTTGGTTAATAAGAGCTTGAGTAAAGTTGAAAAAATAATTACTTACATATAGAAACATTGGAAAGAAGGTTACTCATCAACTGTCAATAAATGAGTCAGCAACCCATTACGGTACACTTTCTTATCTCTAAAGGCTTCCTCCAACTTTAATACTTCGCCCGTCATTCTTTCCACGTCCAAGATACGCGTAACTTTGTTTTCATACTTTTTCTGCACCTGCCGCCAAGTGTACAATGGGATGATGCGAAAGTAAATATTGGGGAGATAAAAGTGTCATACATGCCTTCGCGATGACTGTGCCAGAACAATGCAAGATTCAGGTGCAGGATTTATCTAAACTTGTCTTATTTTTTATGGGCAGGTGGTCGGATGTGTTCTCTACTGATGTAACTTGTTGGGACGGGCTGGAGAATGAAACTTTACTGGTTACACTACTTCATTGTCACGCATTACATGTGCTCAATGTAGTTGCGTCTTGCGTCTAGCTTGCAATGAACTTGAGATTTTGTTTTAGGATTTATTCGCGTTCATGAACTTGTTAATACTGGCTCGATGGGCAGATCTAGCCTAATTCTAGTCGAAAATTTAAAAAAAAATGAGCCACAAAAAATGAAACAGGGATAAGTGGAATGTTTTAGGAGAAAACTGTGCGCAACAGACACAATAAGTGGAAATAATATGATTACAGAGTAAAAAAAAAAAAAACGTAAACAGGGTCACGACTGTATCCCCAAGGCGCGGTAGACATTCTCTCAGATCTTTATATTCCAGATCCTTTGAAGATGTCTAAGGGGGTAGTCAGAGGCATGTACAAATACATATTTGATACATGCCCACATCTTGCAGAAGTTAGTATTCCATACGTGACAGGTTGCAAGCCCATCGCCGCCTGTAAGAATACTAACTGGTTTCCTCACGATGTTTTCCTTCACCGTTCAGAGCTCGTGTTAAAGCGCATATAAATTTTACGAAACGCAAAATCCATTGATGCACGGCCGGGATCCGATCCCACGACCTTCGGATTGAAAGTCGAGGTACAACCCCATTCGGCCAACACGGCTATAATGATTACAGAGTACCTATAGTATTGCACAGTTTTAAATAACTGCTATGTAAAACCTAAAAAGCGGGACATGCCTATGATAGTTATTTTTATTCAATGCTATAATTGAAACAGATTTTTAGTAGTGTTTTTTTACCCAAAGTACCTAAGTCAACTCAATGACATAGTAAAAATATAGCTCAGGATAAGAGAAGAGTTGCAAACCAAGCATCATCATGAGAAGGAGTTCTGATGATGACACTGAGCTCCGCACTAGCCTGTCTATCCTCATAAAAGTTAATTTGTATACTAGTGGGCATTGACAATTGATATAAGAAAATCTTCATTTTGTTCTTGATTCTTTATTATACAGATAAAAACACAGTATAATAGCATAACGAATGGACATGTAGGTACGTAGTAAGTACTACTTACTACAATGTAAAAGGCAACCTTTACCCTACAAAGAGTTTTATATAACAACTGTCAAAATATCAAATCAAGAATGATTTAAGTATCTGAATAAAAACAATGTTTTAAAGTTGATTCGGTAACAAATTACGAACCTATGTCATACGTCACATTCTCGCTGATTTCAAGATGTGTGCAATTGTGTTCTTTGGTCATGCTAGCTTATTTGGTACCTACTAAGGCCTCAATCTTAAATCAAACACCAAAATAATTAGTAAAACTTTAGTTACGTCATTTTTCTAAATTGTATGTTTTTCGTAGCACTTCGTAGCGTTTCGTAGCGATGCGTAGACAGAAAAAAT
The DNA here is from genome assembly GCA_963565295.1 of Epirrhoe alternata. Taxonomy (NCBI): domain Eukaryota; kingdom Metazoa; phylum Arthropoda; class Insecta; order Lepidoptera; family Geometridae; genus Epirrhoe; species Epirrhoe alternata. The sequence goes on from OY751384.1 coordinate 2,059,086, forward strand.
TGTATCCAAAATTACATTCGGAACTTTAAAAAAAAATTACTGTAATGTTTGAACAGAAATGCATGTTTTGCTGTTTAAACACTCTATCTTGGAGTTTCATCTCGGGTCCATCAGAATCTGATGGATAATAAACTTTTGGCTCATAAACTTTTATAGGCCAAGAACAACGACTATTTTTATGGTTTTGCGATTTTACGTGCATAGGTAGGGTTTATTAGGTTTATGTTAGTACTTAATTATACAGATAATATAACTTTAATCTTAATTATAACCTCCAGACACTGCTCTACAAATAACTAAAACATCGACTGCGAGAGATGCTGCTGATGAGAGATCTTTAATAGTTCTCGGTGAAATAAATGTTCCAAGCTAAAAAAGCTCTTTTAGAATCAATACGGTAGGAATCAAAGAGATATGAGTAAGACAAGAGTAAACATTGAGATGATTAATATACCGACGCCGATGTCGGCAAGCGTACTTGTCTTTAAGTAAAATGGGAATGTGAAATATTGATGGGGGTGGATTTGGGAGTGGGGCGCGTAATTTTGGTTTGTTCTTTAGATGGGTAGGTGCGGGTCGGATTAGGGTAGGTTGGTGGTAGTGAGGCGGGGCGAAGGGCGCGGGGCGCGGGTCCGTGCGGGGCGGGTCGGCGACACGCCCGCGGAGCAGACGCCGCCGCGTCTGGCGCGACCGACACTTCATCCGCGACCGCCGCCCCGCGCGCACGCCATGCGAGCCCGCACTCGCCTGCCGTGCGACACATACGCACGCGTTACCAGTGATGTTACCGCACTCCGCTGTTATGTGCCATCCGCCCGTTCGTGAACCCGTGACGTGCCATCTGTTCCCCAAGCGTTGAGTGCGTGAGGATATCGCGGATTTGTGTACCCGTCGACGTTGGATGCGTTGAAATTTCGGGTGAGTGAGAGAGTCGAGCGGCCGTGCGCCCGCAGCCGGTTTGACCGCATTATTTTCGAAATACGTACGCCACGATCCGGTCGACCGCGCTACAGCGATCAAAACATTACAACAACAACATATAAAATTAGGCGATGTCCAAATCTTATCCAGATGGGATAACAGTTTCGCACCGATCAGTCAGTAGTTCGTCTGCCTAGAGCTTTCATTAAACACTTAAGTTTAATTTAAACTCATTAGGAAACATTTCAAAAAGGTACAGCTTTCAAATCATGTTTTATTATCTTTCAATACAATAATATCAAGTTAGTTCTAAACAGATAACTGTCCGTGGACATGAAGCTGGTTGCACATTGAGCTGAATGCTGCTGCATCCCGTTGAAGTCTTTAACAGCACGGTTTTGGAAAGTGCTTCAACGATAAAACCATGTTTATTGGATGTTTGTGTAACATATCTTGTTCTTCGTTTCTCTTAATTTTAATACAGTCTTAATGGTCTGCAATATAAAACTTTAATTAAAATTCCGAACAATACGACTGTTATAATTTTTGTTTTGATGTTACAAGTTGAGATTATTTTATGATTGGCAAATTCTTGAGATTAATGTGCTTGGTGGAAATGGCCTTTGATTCAGTGTTTGAGGTCAAATCCGCTAGTGATGTTTAGAGGCTGCCTAGTATGCTACTTAGGAAGTATTTTAACTGGTAAAGGACAGCTGCATATAAGTATATACCTTCTAATGATTGCTTGTAACCTGTGCTTATGTTGTACTAGCTTCCGCGCTTGAAACTATTGTATAGAATCTATCTGAACTTAAAACTCTTAAAGTTATCTGCGCGTAAAATTTTAAACAAAGCTCATTATCATTATCTAAAATTTAAAATAGTTGTAATAATGATACGCTATTCAGTCGCAAACATAGAAACATATCAATCAAAAGTTTTTCATTGATATTTGGCGCAAAAATACGTTTAAATTTTAAATGTTTCTTCATACTATATGGTTTTTGTCATTTTCCCCTGAAAATTTTTATCTTCATCCAACTAAAAGATCAGTACATATACCATTGGGTTTTAAAAATATGATTAATTAATCATTAAGCTTTGCGAACAAATCATCTTTATTTATTATATTTTTTGTATAAAGTCTATTAGCAGTTATTGTATTTGTTTTTATATGAGCAATGTAGTCGACCATGTATTTTGCTCTAGGTATAAAATATACAATTCAACTGTAGGATTCATTAACATACTTAATAAGAAATTAGGAACCGCCTTGTTAACAATATTTTAGTTACAAAAACTGCGTTTACCTACTATACTTAAGAACCGCATTTTTATGTCACTAGTTCTTATAACTACCGTCTGCACTAAATGCATGTATAAATAAAGCATTATTTTTGTTAATATGGATATCTAAATCCCCGTAACTAGTGAGATGAGTTATTTTGGAAAAACATAGTTCTGAATCGGGCTATTTTTTCTTAACCGTAAGCGAAATCACGGGAGAGTGCTAGTACTTGATAGATCTAAACAAAATCGTAAATGTTGGTTATCATAGAGTTTAGGATTGACCGACGCTCGCATGTGCCTTATCAATTGCATAACAAATGATTTATCAGTTGAACGTCCTATTAATAGTTGTATTTACATTTATGTACTATTGTAAAACATTATGCATGCTCTGCACATATGGCACAGCTTCCTAAAAAGTAGATGCCGTTTAATGTAGGCCGTAAAGTTAAATTATAAAGAAAATATGTATGAGAAGTCTATTATACAATAGTTATTGATTACAGATAGTTGATATTATGAACCAATATAGGGATGATCAGTGTATCTCTACATTTTTGAATAATAAATATGTATGAGCAATTTACATTGTATGTTGCATTTATTAGAAGCACATGCATAGATAACCAAACCGACGGTCGGACAACGTCGTCCTTTGTCAGGGTTCGCGGCCAGGACCATCCGTTCTCTCGAAATCCTTTGGAAATTCTCAAAATTAAACTTTATCTCGCTCGCTTCTCGCTCGATCAACTTCGAAATCGATGCAGTTGCGTTGCGGGACAGCTGACTCATTTTGCATCTCAGAAGCAGTTTCTCGAACAGATTATTTTGGACATACGTTCTGAACGTATATTAGTATCGAGGGCTGCGGATCGTTTTCGATAAATAAACATGTCATTAACCATCTCGTTTCCGTCTTTCCAGGTGGGTCGAGGAGAACTATGCGTGGGGCGTGCGCATGCACCGTGGTGTGCGCGCTGGTGGCGCTGTGGGGGTGCGGCGCGGCGCGCGCGCTGGACGCGAGCGCACGCTTGGCGGCCGAGCGGCAGCTGCTGGCGCTGCTCGGCCTGCCGCGTCGCCCGCCGCGCGCCGCCGCGCCGCCGCCGGTGCCGCGCGCCATGCGCCTGCTGTACGCCGCCGCCGGCGCGCTGCCCGCCGCCGCCGCCAACACCGCGCGCTCCTTCCACCACGCGCCCTCCGCGGTCGACGACCGCTTCCCGGCGGAGCACCGCTTCCGGCTGCATTTCAACCTGAGCGCGGTCCCGGAGGACGAGGCGCCGCGCGGAGCCGAGCTCGCCTTCCAGCGCGGAGAGGCCGCCGCGGCGCCGGCGCGACAGCGGCTGCTGCTGTACGACGTGGTGCGGCCGGGCCGCCGCGGGCGCACGCCGCCCGTGCTGCGGCTGATCGACTCGAAGCCTCTCGCCGCCGGCAACGGCTCGGTCAGCGCGGACGCGATCGACGCGGTGCGGCGCTGGCTGCGCGAGCCGGAGCACAACCACGGCCTGCTGGTGCGCGTGCTGGAGGAGGGCGGCGCGGGCGCGGACGCGGCGCGGCCGCACGTGCGGGTGCGGCGCGGCGCGGCCGAGCCGGAGGAGCGGTGGCGCGCGCTGCAGCCGGAGCTGCTGCTGTACTCGGAGGATGCGCGCGCGGCGGCGGCGCGGCTGCGGCGCGGCACCCGTGCGGCGCCGCGGCGGACGCACCGGCAGCACCACCGGCGGAAGGAGGCGCGCGAGGTGTGCCAGCGCCGGTCGCTGTACGTGGACTTCGCGGAGGTCGGCTGGAGCGACTGGATCGTCGCTCCGCACGGCTACGAGGCGTACTACTGCCAGGGCGACTGTCCGTTCCCGCTGGCGGATCATCTGAACGGCACGAACCACGCGATCGTGCAGACGCTCGTGAACTCGGTGAACCCGGCGGCGGTGCCGAAGGCGTGCTGCGTGCCGACGCAGCTGACCTCGATCTCGATGCTGTATCTGGACGAACACAATAAAGTGGTGCTCAAAAACTATCAGGACATGATGGTGCTGGGGTGCGGCTGCCGATGACCCGGCGCCCCACGCCCGGTGCGGACCTAGTGATAGATCGTGGACCCAGTGTAAATATAGTGATGGCCTCGAAAACTGTAAATATCTATTTGTGTATATACTCGTGTAATTATTATTTTATTGAAATGAAAGATATAATAAATCATGTAATTTTATAACATGTGTGAAGTTTTTCTGTGAAAACGCGTTGTTTGACTCTCCAAGTCTTGACTCTCAAATTGAGATGAATCCACTGGGACAATTTCGGGATGCGTCATTGTATGTCTAGTGATCTGAATATAACAACTTCAGCCAACATGCATTGTGAGCTGTAGAGTAACCTTCTCAGTTTCCATCACCATAAATGTCATAAAGTTCAAAGACCAATGAAGTATTACTACTGTTACAGTCAAAACAAAACATACCTATTGGCAATAATTTATTTTCTAAACTGATTTTGACTGAGGTCTCTAAGATTTCCAGTACATAAAATAATTCACAGGCGCTTGTTATGGTGGTAGCCCTACTGATAATAAATATACCTAGTAAGGAGAAATTACCATCTCTACCAATGGATTATGCCTGTTTTATATCTATTTCGATTTTCATAAAAACACACTTACAACTATCAAACGAATTTCATCATCATTGTCATCATTGGCAGCATAGATGATAGCCCAATAGGGATAGCAGGACAAAAGCCTTCTCCCAAATGCCACTCTAATCGGCCCTGTGCTGTTCACATCCAGGCCTTATCTATAATGGCCTCTATGTCACCCACCTGGCTGCTGGTCTACCGCGGCTCTTAAGCCTCTCCACTTTAGATGCATTTTTGTACAAAAATTGGTTCGATATTTGACTGATAGTACATAAACTCTTTGACGACCTCTGTGGCGCAGTGGGTGAAAGCCCGCTTGAGAAGCTGAAGGTTGCGGGTTCTATCCCCGCCGCGAGATAAATGTTTGTATGATCTGCAAATATTTATCTCGGGTTTGGGTGTTCCTATGTATAGTATACATATATAAAAAGTATATAAGTAGTATATCCGTTATCTGGTTCCCATATAGTACAAGCTTTGCTTAGTTTGAGGCTGGATGATGTTGTGTGAAATGTCCAGCGTTATAAAAAAAAATCGGGTGAAAACGGACCGGTTGAAAACAAAACTGGGGAAGTACGAACCGGACCCGATACGAACACGCACGAACGATCTCCGAGTACCTACTACGATGCCTTGCACACTCTATGCTAAAATGACTAGGTCGTGTTAGTACGAGTAGAATTACAAAAGACGCATCCAAAGTTTAGTGCGGCCGGCCTTAGTGCTTTCCCTCGGTCACCTTACACCAGCCATCATCCAAATCACCACTAATGAAAGGTTAAACCAGTTGTTTAGTCGTGATATATGATCTAGGCAATCTGTAGGTACTCATTATAAGTACTAGGTCACCTGTAACAAGGTCATGGGTAAGTGAACTTTCTGAATGAATAATCACAATGACCGCCATTGTTTGTAATACGAACAGCTAATACCTTGCGGTAGGTTCAACTCATAACTCTTTCTTGTTTGAAATGGTCTTTCGCTAGTGCCACCAGCTTATCTGCGACACTATAATGAAGTAAATTGTTTATTGAGAACCTTAGATTATACTGGCTGAGTTGTATTATGATTCTGGCGTTCTTCTGCTTCTTCAAACCAGTATGGTGAAAGAATTTTCATTCACCTCAAAGAGGAAGTTCTTCTCGTGCTCTTCTGCAAATTCTTGTGTTCTTCTTTTCTGCAAATTCTTATCTGTTTGTTCCGGATCATTCATGGTGTTATGCTAGTATCTCACATCTCAAGGAATCCTAAGATGGAACTAGAACTTCAAAAAGTGACGTTTCAAATGAAGAAACGTCACTTTTCCAAGTATGCATCCGAATGATGTGTGAAGTGTGACTGGTGGGGTTGGGTATTTCAATTTATTTAAAAACAATATTGAAAAACTTCAAAACATCGCTGAACATACATTGGGGTGATTCGGGAAGCCCTAGTGGTACTGCATCACTGGTCTTCCGCTTGACAGTTATTGCTTGGACACACAGTAATAAAGGAGTTAGAAATTACTCATTTATCTTAAGAAAAAGAAACGGGTAAGGCATAATGGACGACACAAAATGTAACATCATAGACCATAGTTTACAACTTAAGAAAATCTGTAATTTTTCGTAAAAGATTTTTTAAGTCCTCTATTTCAAGTGTGCCCGGCTGGACTGGTATCTGCAATATTTCGTCACAAGGTGGCCAATGGCCATATATCATGTTTTTGCACAGCCCGAGGAATGCCTGCCGTATAATTTGGCCGGCCACCCGGCAACCGCTCGTCTGCCGCGGCCGCCCTACGTCTATATTATCAGTAGATAAATTCATGCTTTGTCTTTGCCTCGTATTTCGTCCTTTCGAGATTTCGCTTTTGTTTTTTCTCGACGGCAACAAAAAACTGAGTGGAGGCGAAGTGGGTATAATTTATTTTATAGTCGGCTCGCTCGTAACTCGACCGCGGACGACTGGACGCCGATTTATCCCCATCTCAGCGTAATTAACGTAAATGGATTGGTCGGCGTGCCGCACGCCCGCCCGGTCCGGCCGCGTCACGCTGACCCCTCCCTGTTGGCATTCCCTCGCTCACCTCCATCCCGGTAACGCCAACTAATTTCCTGAGTTATTCCAATTAAGTGATTATAATACCAACCACAAGATAGGATTGTTTTGTGAGTAGAGGCTTCGCTTCCCAGGGCGCGCGGTCTCTCCTCAGGGAATTATAATTGTTTTGCATTCTTGCACGGGTATAAAAACAAAAGGGCGAGGCACGGCCCCCCGCGCTGCTACAGACCAGACTAAAGTCTGACGACTCGCATTCCCTTCAGACAAAAAGCTTCGAATGAATTAGAGTGAGCTTTCGGATTCGATTAGAAAGATATTGCTTTTTTGTGTGAAGGTAAAATTAGAACCGAATTTATCTTTCGATAGTTATTTAGAGAGTTAACAATAAATTAGGGAAAGGATTGGTTGTATCTAGGCTATATGTATTTAATCTGGAATCTAAGCAAATAAAGCTTGTAGATGTAAATTTTGATCAGATTTCAATTTCAAAATCAATACGGTACGCAGGAACATAAAGAGGAATATGGTAAGGATTTTTTGCGGAGAGAACAAGATCTCATAAACCGAGCACTGACATAACCCGTACTGACAACATAACTAGGGCACGATGCGCAATACAATGTATTTTATGCAAAAGTAATAAAGTAAAGAAAAAACCAGTTTAATTTGTGCATGCTTGAAATATTTGAGAGGCGTGCGGTCGATGGCCGGACTCTGCGGCTGCGTGCGCGTGGCACTGTACCGATACTTGCATCGTAAGATGTTTCTTGCAAGGAAGTCTCATCGACTATCGATATATCGGGCAGTTATCCCAGCTTATCTAAGCTGGAACACGAAAATTTTGTTTAGTTTTGAGTAGAGCTTGACTTGGTATCAATTTGTTTGTAAACTTAAAATAATACCCCGTGGCCTTACCCCATTACATATTCACTAGTAAATATGGCTTTAGATAATGTTTTTATCACTCATGTCAGTGAAAATAAAAGGCACATAGGTTTAGCAGTCGTTTGAATAAATCTAGAATTAAAAAAAAAACTATTTATGTGTCTAATTTTTTTATAAATAAGACACAACTGGTGTCTTTAAGCGTGATATCCATACTATATAATATTAAAAATGTGAAAATAACTCTATTTGGCTGTTTGTTAGATCTTTAGGCAAGATCATTTTAACGTCTAAGAGCATAGTCAAAGGCCATCTAAAAAGTCACGAAATTAACATTGCACACCTACGTGAAAAGTTACAAGCCTAGTGCCGTATATTATTTTAAGAGGGTATAGTTTTCTAAGAGGAAAATCTATCGATTTACTGTACTGTCGGGAATCATACCCATTTGGCCAACACGACTCGTATCGGATCTCAAAATTGTTGTAAAAAAACGCTAAATACGTGATGGATTCTTACGAAACGCCTCATGTAACTCCCGAGGCATCATGGAACATTTATCACGTTGCACTCTTATTTGCGTTTCCAATTTGAGCATCGCATCTCGGCCAGTGCCTCCATCTTCCATTGCAAAAACAACTTTAAATACAACCATCAAGGTTGATTTCTATCTGTAGTAGTGAAAATGTAAAAAATGATTTAGTCGCGTGCCACGAAGTTTGTTTGTCTCGTACGTACACACCTCATTTTAAATCGACTTTCACCAAAAGGGCGGTGGTATTACGTTTGCAGCTTTTTCTATCGCAGCAAACACTTGCTGATAACCTGGTTTAGTTGCACTTGTTGCCCACTGGAAATAGTTACACGACTACAGTTAAAGTATACTCTAGCTATGTTGACCTAGTGAGACCCTCGGCTTTCAATCTGAAAAGCAAGTTCGAATCCCAACTCTGCCGAAACGGTGAAGGAAAATATCGTAGAGAAACCAGTTAATATTACTAAGGTACTCAATAATGCTAACTTCTGCGTATGTGGCTGCTTTCAAAGTTCTTTTATAATGCGCACTGCAAAAATTTGAAATCAGATTCCAACGTCTGTATTTCCGCTGGACCCTGTTGTTTTCAAGAAGAGAGTTAATAGGCACCTTCTAGGTAGGCTCGCTCCATCGTAGACCTCATCGTTTCGAGGTCAAGAGCCGACCCATTCTACATTAAAAAAAATGAATATGACATTATTCTTTGACATCTTCAAAGAACCTTGAACTCTATTATAGATCTGAGAACTTGACTAGAGGTAGAGTCGTGTAGAGTCGTCGTTTATAGTCAAAATCAATCTTAGATCGAATAAGTATGGATAAATATACTCATAATGTATTACGAACTAGACAACTCCCGTTCCTTCGTAGAAGAATCAGGGCAACCATCAAGATTTGGGGCCTAACTTACATTTAGGTGATCTTCTAACTATGCAATCAAAACCCAGTGGAAGTCACTCGATCAAAAATAAAGAAAAACACTTCTAATAGTAGTTTCTAGTCGATACACGTGCTCATTACTCGATGGTACTTGCGAGAATGGCTGTACTAGACATAAACAACAATTTATTTCTGGTAACAAACCGTCGTCCTTGACGCCGACCTTATTACGCAACACCTGTTTCGGAACGCACGCGTAACTATCCATGCCAACCTCATCTAACGTGGCTTATCCTAATCTTACATGTATTCTTCTTCTTCTTGTCAGAAGAACCAGTGTAGCATATCTAAGTTACCTTTTAAAGCTTTGGTATACCGCTGAACAGATTTCGATAAAATTTGGCATTGCATGCAAGGAAAGGGCTGGTATTGTAAACTTTTAACCATTGGACCAGAGGCCTTATTGTCTACCATTTCCCATTCCAACCAATCACACAATACGAAAATGACGTACCTGTCATGACAAAATACGTCATTTTCGTATTGTGTGATTGGTTAGAAGGGGAAATGGGAATTAATTTCAAGTTAGACAATAGGCCCCAGGTGTCGCCTAAACTAGCTTTTTCTTTTAACGTCGCAAGAAAATGTTCAATGAGTGCAGTGGTTCCGGAAATTACCTTTTACGTAATAAAATACCTAAATAAATGAACAAAGTTTAGTATTCTAGATCGAAGCGTAATTCGTAAAATTGTTATTGTACAGTTTGTATGGACAAGGACTAATTCAAATTCAAATTCAAATCATTTATTTCAGTTTCACGAGTCCACCATATTATATTAGTAAGATGCTTAGCCTAATTGTTAGTAAGTAATTAAATTAATATTCCTCCAATCATCTAGATTTCCATTGTGAACATCACATTCCATTTGCAAAACAAATTGTCTAAATTGGCATTCCTAAGCCTAATTTGTTTACTGACTCATGTGTTTGTACTACTTGTACCTACTAATAATGTGTTCATTGCACGAGAAGTCACCAATCAAAACAGGAGTTAATTTACTCCGAGCTAATATTGGATGTTTGGCTTAAAGGTGCGCCCGCACAAAAGCCATGTTATCGTGCAAATACGAGGTAATGGCAATAATTTGCATAGCAATTTGTATAATAAATACCTAATGTTCTCTAATAACTATTAATACCTACTTTACAGCAAAGTTTAGGTTGTTTAAAGCTCGCGTGATAGGCTGGAACGTAATAAAATTATATGTTCCCTACCATGTAATTATAGTATTCTAATCTTATTGTTTCAATAATATGTTCAAACGACATAACATTAGTAAATATAAATTATTCAATCGGAAAAACCTCGTTATCCTTAATCAATCAAATCTTTCTCAAGACTTTGTTCATAAATACAGTACATAACCTTTTATACTAGCTTCTGCGCGCGGCTTCGCCCACATGGTACCTACCAACATTTTGAATGGCCTATATGCTATTCTAGGTCACTATCTACGCCTATTCCGAGTTTCATCCAAATCGGTTCACCGGTTTAGGCGTAATTGAAACACAAACATACAAACATCCAAATATCCAAACATTTATACATTTAGTAATAGTGTGAGCAAGTTCACATGACATGACTTCACGACATTAATAAACACGGATAAATTAAACAAGTAATAAAAATCTACGATTTTGTTTAAAAATACCCCCCCCCCCCTTATCGTAAATCAGAAATATTCCGAAGAAGTATTTGAAACATGAAGTCTCAAAAATGTGTTAACAGCGTACCGGTGAGTACTACGTGGAAAAAGCCCAAGTACGCAACTGAGAACTGTTGTTGTTGTTATTGTAACCACATTTTTAGTAAGCATATAACATCAAAAATGTACATTGATCTATAAAACATTGGTTGATATTCTCTCTCACACCAATCCGGTTGACCATAAAAGAGCTACATTGGCCTAGTGGGATTTTTAGCTTTCTATCCGAATGTAGCGAATACGAATCACGGCCATGTATCAATGGATTCTGCGGTTGTAAAATTAATATGCGCAAAAACACGAGTTCGAATGAAGAAAACGTTGTAAGGAAAGCAGCAGCTCCAATGTTTTGACCATGACCTTGTAGTGGAAGGTTTACGGACTGGGCAAGCCTATTTCTTCTCAATGCTCTAGGAACTAGAACGATCAATATAGTGTAGGCTTAGGTTGCCTCCTGGCGCATCTAGTAAAAATGTAAAGGCTTGAAATATCTAGTACATTATTATTTCCTATAATGTTTCACCATGATTCAAGTACATTTCTTAAATTCTTACACCTACAATATTGTCAGTTTGAAAAGCAGATCTTATGTTTGTGCTCATGACTCGCCCACATTTATTTGTGCATTAGTCAAAGAAATGGAGTTTAGGAAATTCCTTTTTGCAGTATTCACCAAATTCCTAACTCCCACTGAGAGTCTATTTATGTACTTTTTAGCTTGAGAGATCAAGATTTAAGTTCGCGTGATCCGCTACTACGATGAGTAATCAAATACAAAAAAAAAACAAAGCAAAAGCTTAGATGAATGAGACAAAATTATGTAAGTATTTATTTACACGGTACGTGACATGTCATCCAATATTTATTTGCCGATTTCAGTCTTTAGTACCTGCACATGTCATGTCCTGCCTTCGATCAATTATATTGTCTTGCGAAGCTACACGAGTGCCACGTTATATTTGTTTTAATAAATAAAATACTTTATGAATTTATTTATCTACCCGCTTACATAGTCTATCATTTATAATCATTCATCTATACTGAAAGCCTGGCAGTCCTTGACACTAAGTCCAGAGCTCGTGGCGAGTTTACGACGAGTTTTAGATTATATTCCCCTGATGTGTGTTGTGGAATCATTGGTAGGTACTCGTAGTTTTAATATCCTTAGGGTCTCACACGGATACACTAAAAGTTACGACGGGTGTCTAATCGGGATTGCAATTTCGAAACAAAAAAAATCCATTGATGCGCTCCAAGACACCGGTCAAACCAAAGACCGGCGGCCCTATTGTGAAATTCAACTGGCAATAGACATCGGCTTCATATTGACATTTTAAACCTATCCTGGACTTCAATCGTCATTTTTGTATTGTGTGATTGGTTGAGCTCTAGTGGGATGACCACTGGGAATGGATTCCAAGTTAGAAGGCTGCTGATCGGACCAAAAGTCAATAGGACGAAATATGTATAGAAGTAAGAACTGCCGTATCCAAATAGTTAGTCGTCGTGGATGTGGTTGCGAGTGAAAGTGGCAGCCCAAGCCCCTTGTCTCTCGAAGGCCAACCACAACGCTGGCCAGTAAAAACATCATAACTAATGCCCGAACCGATGTGATAACTTATATCTTGGAACGCAATAGAAATTATACGATTGTAAATCTGTAACCAACAATTATAAATGCAAAAGTTGAATGTTCATTGGCTGAACCAAATTTAAAAATGGAAATACGAACTCACTAAACTAAAGTACCTAATACCTACTTCGTGTTTTACAAGATCATGATGCCAGGCACACTTCCGACTAGCACTAAGTTCGCATGTGTTAGTGACTAACTCTGGTGACGGAGTTTTCAGGCCGTCTTAAGGTCTCCATACACTACTTTATAGCCAGGGAGAATTTAACGTGCTCTCCGAAGCACGGAAGCGCTGTCGATAATGCCACTACGGTCACCCATCTTCTGTGCTTCATTTAGATGATTTTATAAGAATGACTAAGCAGGTTATAGCATGAGCGCTTCAACTGGCATTGACCTGGATTGACATTTGACCCTGTCTTCTTCTTCTTCTTTTATTTAATGGCAATCTACACAACTAGGTGTAATTCTGCCAATGTCAAGTTTTAAATATTGATATAAAGTCATGTCAGTCAGTCAAGTCATGCAGTTGGTTTGAAAAAAACATGGCGGCTTGTTTCTTCAAAACTCGTAACGGAAATTTTTCGTCAAATGAGAAATCGGCTTCAATACTCCCCCATTCCATTATCCAGATCTCCTGTTTCAAATCCAAGGCTTCATTAGTAAAATGCCACCGAAATTACATAATAAAACTTAGTAAAACACAAGAAAAAGAAAATAAAATAGCAGTGCAGTGCTTCTTCCTAAAATGGCGAAAAAAAACCTTGACCCTGTCTTTCCTGATATTCACTAGTTGTGTCACAAGTTCTTTCAAACTTTTAATGAAAGAGTTTTTAGTGCGGCCCAAAGAGGTTCCCATTACCGACTAAGCTAAGAGGAGATTGGCTGAGAGGTGTACGTACAGGTCCTGGATAAGCTAATTCTTTGATGCCTCGGCTCGGGTAATTCGATTCAAGTTCGCCCAACGGATCTGGGGATTCGTGAAGTTAGCCGTTTGTCTGCGCAGCGCACTTTTTCACACAAAATTGTGATCTGCGCAGACAAACGGCTAACTTCAGTAATGCCATTGGAAGAACTGTAGGTAAGTATATTTCTTTCGTTATTTCTGTGCTAAACATTTATTCGCGGATTAATGCAGTTTTCTTGTCTTTTTAAATAATGTAAGTTAGACATGATTCAACCCAATTCAACATTAAGTCATTTTGTAATACGAACCTCATGGGCTCTACATATTCGCCGATGATAGACGAATGCCGACGTTCACGAACGTGTAGGTGGCCTCATCGCCTGTATTTGCCTGTCATCGTCTTTCAAAATAATAGTTCAGCAAATAGTTCGGCGAATGTGTAGAGAGGCTCTTAAACAGTAGTAGGTATAATAATATGATCAAACTGAACGACATTGCAAAGAATGTTATCAACCAAAAACTAAACACTTTAAGATCTTACACTTATTCGTTTTCACAAATAAAAATTTTTGAAAAAAAAAATTGAACCGACTTCACATAACACATACAGACTAAGAACCTTCTATGTACCTACACTAAAAAGAGAAAAATAAGAATATACACATGCAATTATTATTTACAGTATTCAATTAATAAATTATTATATTATAGGTTCAAAAAAAAAAACATACATACACCCGAACATAGAACCTCCTCCTTTTTTTGAAGTCGGTTAAAAACAGTTCCGGTGTTCCAACCGCGAATCAAATGTTTAACTACAAAATCTGTGGTTTGTATGTCAGTAATTTATCTTCGTGACCCAAATTCGTTTTAAAAGATCTGGCAAGTGTTGTTCATATCCACGTGTGTTTTGTTATTGGGGCTAGTGAATTATAGCACTATTTTTCAGATCTAATTTTAGTTACAGTAACTCATTTTAACTTTTTTTTTTAACCACGTTTTTTAGGTACGTTATTTCTATAATTTAACGAAATACAGAATCAGTTTAACCAATAACCTATTTATTTTGCCTACGCTCAGTATCATAGTAAAATTGCTCCAAAACCTGGACATTTCATACATCATAGACCCAAAGTAAGCAGAGCTTGTGTTAGTGATAGCAGACAATAACAAAACTACATAAAAGCTCATACATTAAAAATATGAGAACAAAAAACATCTCACAGTTACCGGCCGAGTTTCTGTCCCTGTTACACGCCAAGGCGCGCTAACAATTTTTTCTCTCAATACCGTTATCAAAGCAATAAATTGATTTGACGACATTATTTACTGCTACATCTGCATACATTAAAATGAAATAAAAACTTAAAATACGCTTGATATAATTAAATATCTATCGATTTATTATATTACTGGTTTATTTTCTGTCACCATGCCAGATAAAGATTCTGCAATTGTTGACCGAGTTATCTACATAGGTAATGATAGTATAAATTATAATATGAAACAAATACACGCGGAGGAATTAAATGTATGCTAAGTAAGTAAACTTACTTACTTTTTTACTTTTTTAAATGTATGCTGAGAGTTAAAAACAAACCTTCACATGGTCCGATTGATTAAGGTCCCGGAGCCCCTTGACATGCATGGAGGCAGGCCACGCGTCAGTTTTTAACCGACTTCAAAAAAAGGAGGAGGTTCTCAATTCGCCTATATGTTTTTTTTTTTTTTTTTTTTGTATCTTGTTACGCGATTACTCCGCCAATTGTGGACCGATTTTCAAAATTATTTTTTTGTTTCAAAGGGTATGCTCCATAGGTGGTCCCATATAAATTTTATTCCTGAGGGTTTGATAGTTTTCCCGTAAAACTCTAAAAACCTTTCCTCCTAGCCATTGTAAATCGAATCGACAGATAAGTCTAAGACTCTCTATGCATTATGTCAAACTGACGTTATAGACACGCCGCGTGTAGAGTCGAACATTGAAGTCGGTTTTTCTTTTAGTTTTAAAACGTAATTATTAGTCGGTGAGAGTCCGACTAAGCCCTTCCGCTGTCCCCACGGCGGTCGGGTATTCATAATAGATTTTTTGACTTATAAAAAAAAGGTCCAATTGATTAAACTGCGTAAGGACGCGTTCCAGGCTACGCGTACATTATATCGTTATATAAAACACCTAATAAAACACATTAATGGTTTGGCTAGGCTACTTGTGCGCTAATTTTAGTAGTGGAGTTACTACTATCAAGCCTTTAATTTTAAATATACTTGTGTAGCGAATCAGAGCTCAGCGGAATGCGTTCGGCAATTAGCAATTAGGTCTGCTGATCAATCGACTGCAACCAATCACAGTGCAAGAAACGTCAGTTTTGGATCAATTCCTGCACTGTGATTGGTTGCGGTCGGTTGAACAGCTGACCAGACCAATTCCAACCCGAATGCGTTCCGCTGAAGTTTGAATCACTATGCTGGTCTTAATATTATGTTAATTTATTTATTTATCACACAAAATACTTTAAAATAAAGTTTTCAAACTAGAAGTATAAAAAAAGACTTGTTCAAGTTCAAGAATTCTATTCATCCAAGAAGTAATTCCGCTTTAGCTGATAATTATCTTAACTGTATGCTGACACTTGTTATTGGCACATAAGAAGTATTACGCAGTTAATTACATTCGGAAAACGTTTTATTGTTTTTGTAATTAACCGAGAACATAAAACATGGTGTGTAATTAGGTAAGGGTAATGGCAAAGGCGAACTTAACCCTAAAAGAGAACTCTTTCAGCAAACGTTATTGGACAGATGAGGTTTAACGAGTAAAAAGCCTTATACGGACTAGGTGTTCCAAAGTACGTTAATGTACTTTAAAAGCTTTTTTTTCAAAAAGCTCAAAATATGGTACATATGAAAATAAGAGATACAAGACAAAAAATGCTACTAGCACTTGTTATCAGATCTTGGATTTGAGGAAAACTAACTGTCTTTTCCTTAATCGTTGACTAAAACCTAACGGAACATAGTGACAAAGTAAAGAACATTTTTTTAGGGAGCTTAGCATGTGCTACTCGTATTTGGCCCAAAATACTCTCTTCCTTACCTAAACTTCCCAATGCAGCTGATAGCGAGTGGCTTCATTCATTCTTACTTTAACTTTAATTCAACAATGTAGGGTTCATTTTGCGTTGCAGCCGAAAGCAAGTGGCATGGAGTGCGAAAGCTCAGCTTACTTTTAGTTTGCGCTAGGTTTCAGGTCCACTGCTTTCACCCTTGCTTAAACTGTAATTCAACATGATAAGGTTCATTTTGCGTTACAGCAGATTTCAAGTGGCATAGAGTGCGAAAGCTCGGCTCGCCGGGGGCGAGTCGCGAGCTCTGCAATTACACGGCGGCCGGCGGGGCATTCCGTGCGCCCAATTACAGGCGATGCGCCTTTGTCTAACTGATCGGGCACAGAGCACTAGTTCCAACGTTTTCAGTAATTTGTCAAAGTCAAAGTCAAAGTCAAAAAGCATTCAGTAGGACCGCTGGAATCACGTTAGTCTTAAAACTAATTTTACTCCTGTTCTTGAGCGACCAATACCGTGAAGAATCAGGGCAACGAACACGGTTTGGGGCCTAGCATTCTTTAGGTGATCCAACTTAAAACTAAAAAGTCAAGCTTTAGTGGGGGGCCAGTCAATCGAAATTGATGCTCGCTAAATAAGTTTAGATGCTCATAAAGTGCAAAGAACTAACTAACGCCTCAACGAAGTTTGAACTTCCAAATAGCTGAAAGTTGAAAAAGTGTCTGTAAAATACAAGAAGCCCATTCGCCCATTGTTGACCCCTCTTTAAACACGAAGCCTGCCACGTAAATTATCTTCTTCTTGTAGTGCCTCTCCGACTAGCGAAGGTTGGCAGTCAATATGGCATATTGTTCTCGATCTTTAGCGAGTCTTAATAGTTCTACAGCACTCGCTATCCCCGTCCACTCTCTGATGTTTCTCCGACCAACACGCCCCTTGCCAGCGACTTTTCCCATCATAATCAGTTGAAGAAGGTCATATCTCTCGTGTCTTATGACATGTCCTAAGTAACTGACTTTTCTTAACTTGTAAATTATGGTGTCTCTTTAAGCTCCTTACAGGACACGACCGATTTTGAAAGATTCAGACAAAAATTTATAAAGGAAAATATATGTATAACTAGAAGAGAAGCAAGTCGATGTTCTGCTAGTAAGTTAGTAAGCTTATACTTTGACAAGTTATGACAAGTGATACCTACTCATAAGGTACCTATGTATCAGAGTAAGCCTAAATTCTCTTTGACTGGCTCCCCACTGGAGCTTGACTTTTAGTTTTAAGATGGATCACCTAAAAGAATGATAGGCCCCAAACAGTGTTTGTTGCTCTGATTCTTCACGGTATTGAAAGAACAGGAGTAAAATTAGTTCTAAGACTATTCTAAGTGATCCCAGCGGAACTACTGAATACATGCTTTTTGACTTTGACTTTGGCTTGTATCCACTCTCTGTTGTTTTAATGAGTCGCAAGCTTGTGCTAACTGTAGTTCACCTTGCTTTTTTACGACTGCCTCGGCTGAGATGAAGGACACAGCCCTTTTTGTTTTTTGCCACAAAACGACTGCTTAATCGCGTGATTTAGCATATTTAGGAATCTACCGGTCCTTTGCCGTAACTAATGACCTTATAAAACCTGTCAAAACTTATAACTCGTTCAAAGTGGGTATTAAGTAAACTTAGATTGTGTTTGGAGGACACATGAGTTACTAGGCTCCCTTTTAAACAATTGGTTTTATACGCCAGGAATCTTTATTGTCAACTCCTCCTCCTCCTCGCGTCGGTATCCTCATTGCTGAGGGTCGTGATCCCCTGAACATGGCGCAGTGCTTTTCCTGACTATGTCGCGCCACCTGTTCCTGTCTTTGGCATCGTGGAGCGCGTCGTGAAGCTTGGTGTTCAGCGTGGAGCGGATTTGATCCGACCATCTGAGTGGGATATACGGACATACGACTTTATTGTCAACTAGGTCACCTAAAAAAAGTAAAACTAAGTTTTTAAACGGGACCCTACTGTGCGTGGCCGTACACGTACTTGGCCAGTTAACCACAATAAAGAACAATATGTTATTTTCAAAATCATTCTTTTACGAGACCCTTAAAGTCTTGAAAGCTCTAAAGCACATGTATATTATATAACATACATAATATATAAACTACTGTTCAAAACTCTTTTAATATAAAGCAAATACAGTTAGTTTTTAGAAACATTAGCTGAGTGTCCGAACAGATGTACATCGTGATCTCAAACTGGCCCACAGCAAACAGCTTGTTGAAGATACCGATTTGTTTGCCAAGACACCGCTCCCTGCATCACTGTTACGTAAACATGTCGGACACAGCACAAACAGCTTGCACTGATCGGTAAAAACAATATTTAAACAACTACCGTACTGTTATTGACAATAACTTACCTTACACCTTTTAAATAAAGCTCATTTTACTATGGTTGAAATTAAAAGCTTGCCATGTTAGATTTGGAGTCGTAATGGTGAAGCTATGGTCATTGTGATCTCCTCTTTCCATTTACATTACAAGTAAATATGAACTCTAATGCTTAACCTTGATGTTTTTACCGTCATTGACCTCATTGGCATAATTATAGTCAAATGTAGGTTTACAAGATCACTAGGATCATGTTCTAGTCGAGAGTTTTCAGAAGTAATAAATACCATACACGGACAAACTTTCACAAGTAGGTATAATATTAGTGTGATTCTTTTGGTACAGTCAGCGACAGAAATTCATGGACAATTGGAGACTTTAAAGTTTAATTTTCATCAAGCAAGTCAAAAAATTAAAGAGATGTATGCAAAATAGCAATGGTAAATGGCAAAGCATCCAATGAGAGTTAAAGATTTGGTTAAAGCCCAACGTAATTCGAAGATATAGAAGATTAAACAACACCAAATGTTCATGAACTTTTGTCGCTGAGCGAACAGAATATTAAATTTAAATTGTCAGTGTGTTAATTTATAATTTGATGTCAAATATTAGCAAATGTTTGGTGTTGTAACTTAAGTAACAGAACGATATTTTGAAGGACACTCAATCTTAAGATTCTTAAGTACCCTTACATAATAATCATCGAAAGTTCGCAGAAAGCGCACAGCTACATCCCAGAGAATTATCTCCAATCTTCTGTAACTTAAATTCCTTTTGCATATGTATTAAGGACTATTCTAAGATAAAAGTATTCTAAGAAAAAGCCTATTATAAGATATCTGATTATTTGGATGACAAAAAAGCTTTTTTTTTTTTTTGTTTTTAATTAAATAGGTCAGCATTTGACCTCACTCTGCCTGATGTTAAGCAGTAGTGAGGTCTAAGATGGAGCATGCTTACCTAGAAGGAACCTATTTACGCTTGGGACTTGCTCCAACTCAATGGATCCATGGATCACCTAAAAGAATGCTAGGCCCCAGACCGTGTTTGTTGCCCTGATTCTTCACGGTATTGGTCGCGAAAGAACAGGAGTAAAATTAATTTTAAGACTATTCTAAGTGATCCCTGCGGTCCTACTGAATAAATGATTTTTGACTTTGACTTTGATTCAGAGGCAAGTCAAACACTCGATCAGCATACATCTGCATTCCACACAACAAGCAAGCCCCTCAAAAGGCTTTCCTTCATCATACAGAGCTCAACACAAATGTATAGGTAGTATGTTGGTTGACTTAGTGACCAAAGGTGATAAAGTTTTAAGGCAGATAATTTGATAAGATGCGACAGATTCGAACTTTGCAACCTTCGAAGCTTTAAGAGTTCATAACAGGTTGGTACAAGGTATACAAAAGGGAATGTAAGATTTTATGGAAAATTATCAAGATGCAATTGCAAACGATATTCCAATCGCATGCTTAAATATAACTTGTTTACATCAAAGTGTGTAAGCTAAGTTAATGCATCAAGCGGAGATGTAACGCTGTGGCACTGCAAAGATTATAAGGACAGATGAGGAAATATATTAAATAAATTTTTACAGCACACAGTCGACAACTATAGTATTCTAAAGAAAGATGATCTATGTGAGGTGAGTATCAGAAACTACAAGTATCTACCATGGTACCACACCACATTCCATTAGAAAAAATACCATCAAATCATGTCTTAATCAATCCTCAAGAATTTGTCCCGCCGCGAGACTCGAGAAGTCACCACGCTACCGAGGTCATCAATCTGTTTCTTGAAGTGTAGCCTCTTGTTAAAATACCAAGATGCAATCTTTAAGGCCAGTGTTTACTCTATGCTCTCTGTACGGTCTTGTTTATAAATAGCCTGCGGCGGAGGCAGGTGCGGGCTCGGCAGACGCGCGGTCGCCGCGCTTCCGCGAACCTCGATTGCCCAACTACACTCCATATAATGATATACAGCCTCTATTCGTATCATATCACTAGGGTAGGATAGAGGAAAATTACATTTGATTTCACTTTATATCAATATACGTCTTATCCACTGAAAGACATGGTCAATACGCATTAGGCGAAGCTGCGGGCTCACGTTCCTTCGTTGATGCGCGGCCGGATTTGAACTTGCAAACTACGGATAAAAAGCCATGTCATACTAGGCCAGCACTGTTCTATTACCTACATGTTACGTTTTTTTATGATGAATGGGTCGGCTCTTGACCTCGAAACTAACATAGGCAAGAATGAGGTCTACGATGGAGCGAGCCTACCCCGAAGGTGCCTATTAACTCTCTTCTTGAAAACAACGGAGCTCAGTGGAAATACAGACGTTGGAAGCTGATTCCAAATTTTTGCAGTGCGCCTAATAAAAGAACTTGTATAATAGACATAGGCTGATCTATGGCTTCCTATATTTTGGAATGACTACTAAAAATGTTGCCAAAAATAAAAGATCAAGGTAAAACAAATGATAAAGCATTCCAAGTGAGCCCTTTCGAAGAAAGTGTCTACTGCTCATATAACGTCAAACTTAATGAATCCATGGGCAGTAGAGTTTGTATGAGTTAAGCGGCCAACTCTGGTCACTTAATCAGTAGAACAAAACAATAATTAATTTTTTTATCTACCTATTTTAATTTAGGGACCTTGATCGATTATCGAGCATGCCGGTCCCATAGGTCTCTCATTGCAAAATTATTCCTCCAAGAGCCTAAGCGTCTGTCGGTAGAGCATGACGGCCGCATCATACCTGAGCGGCCAGCACACTCTGCCACACACCCACATCTAGCCAGTTAATTCTACTTATGAAAAAGAATTTCTCAGAATGTGTACGAAGCATCTATGAGAAATAAATAAATTGAAATTGACGAAGTGAAAATGTATGACGAATTAGGTTAGGTAGGTTTGCTTCAAAGTTGGAATTTAGTTAGAGTGAGGAAAATATACCTACATTTGTTTGCCTAGCGTCTTCTTATACCTACTCCTATGAGTAAAACGAGTATGAGTGGAACGAGTTTCAGTTCTTAGTAGAGCTACCTATGTAGCTCTACTATAGCTAGGTAATACTTGAACTATGAAGCAATAGCAAGTATCAAAGGAATCAAAAGAACTGAAACTCGTTCCAGAGATCGATGCTCTGCCACTGTGGCTCAGAAACAGGAAAACAAGGACAGATATAAATGGAATCCCGATTGCATTCAATGCCTTGTGCCTACTCACTTATAAATACCTGACTTGTATGCTCTTATAGGGAGGACTCGTTTTCTTGAAGAAGAAATGACTATCTCAAATGTAGCAGTCATTAAACCTTCGACGTGGGCTGAATGAGGATTTTAAGTGTGATATTGATATAGAGCTCCGTAAAAATATATTTTGTGGTCGAAATTACGGGATAAATATAACGCTGAATTTACATTGAGGCGATATCGCCAACCCTGGAAATTTGAAAGACTTTTTTCCTTGCTTTACAGCAGTCTCACCAACCTGATTGAACATACACCAATCGCTGCCTCCATATAAACCTTTCCGTATTATTTTTGGATAAGCTTCACTTGTTACATAAACTTAATCCCCTGTAAAATCGGTTTTAAACCGGAACACATTTTACGAGATGTTTCACATTTTAAAAACCAACAAAAACTGGTAATGTTGTACTTATCCTCAATTTTACGTTTATTGCACTTTGCTTATCAGAAAATGAGTTTGTACTAATGGTGTGAAGTGTGGTGTGTACCTACTTATACTCAGGGTTCTGTGGTGTTAGTGTTTGGGTTTAGGTTTGGAGTCTGTAATGGCGGCTGGTAGACGAGAGGGCGCCGTGAGGTGACGCCGCGCTGCCTGAGACCGACGCATTACGCGATACACACGGCTCTAAAACTTCACAAGCAAGAAGATCCTACTTCCTACTAATATTACAAATTGTAAAGTTTGTGAATATTTTTAGATGTTTGTGATTTTATGGACCTGGTGAAACTTGGAATAGGCTGTTTACTAAGTATCATACGAGTAAAGCCATTGACTACCTTTATTGCTGCTATTGGTTGGAGCTCAGTTCAGTTTTTGTCAGTTGCCATTACAAAATATTTTGTTTATTGCTATTATTTTATTTTATTTTCTTTTATTTAATTAGTATTTTTATTATACAGTAATAAGTATATTTTATTTTAGTTTTATTATTTATATATCATATCCGATCGTTTTTAAATAGGTATGTATTTCTTTAGTTATTCCATAATTTATTGTGCTTGTATGTTTTTTCGCTCGTGCAGTCACACACACCGTGTAGGTCTAGTCTGAAAACCAGCGCTACCTGTAAAGGTAGCACAACGCTGAGACTCGACCTTTTTGGACAAACCACACACAGGTTATGGGCTAATAGCACTTGGACCCATGACTTTATGTTCGATCTATGAAGACACATTTTGTTATTGTTTGTTTTTAAACATGTTACTACCTACCTACTACTACTACTAGTTTGATGTTACTACCTACATGTACTTATATTGTTTGTTGTTCTTCATAGTTTGTTTTGTTTTTTCCTTTAGTGCTTTCTTGTGTGTGTTTGTGCCAAATAAATGTTTATTCTATTCTATTCTATTCTATTCTATTCTTTAGGTATTTTTGTAGTGAACTTTGAAAATATTAAACCCCAAAAATGCTTAGAGCTGTAAAATATATTATATATATATATCTCCTTCACAAAACTACAACCATCGCATCGATTTTCCAAAATAATAATATATTCATTTATTTATCTCACAAACAATACAATAAAATAAATACTTATAGAATAACTAGCAAACCCAGCGAACTCCGTTTCGTCACCAGATGCCACCAGATTTTTCCTGAATTTTCTTTGCTATAAACCTCACGGAGCCCGAGACCTTTCCAACGAATGCAAAACCGTGGAAATCGGTTCTTGCGTTCTGGAGTTATAGCGTCAGGAAGGAAAACCCGACTTATTTTTATATAGTAGATGAATACAAAAAATTACAAATAAATCCAAAAAGGTTGTAGGTACGAAAGCCTGATTTAACTATATCATTAGCTTAAAATATCATTGATTAGCTCAAATGGTTTGGTAGAGCGTTGGGTTTTATTCGATTTTGTTTCATTCACTTGAGACAAATTTTTTAAATAAGTATGCATCAATAACTGCAATTGAAACTAGTCTACGTAAACTGAACCTATATTATCTTTATTTATCAAACACACCAAAAGTTCATCATCCCCAGAATCCGTGAGACAGCTCTCATGTTACCGTACACGCACCCACCTGCGCTCCGCACTTGCGTCATTTACAACTTTAAAATAATAAAACTGGTTCCGATTGTGATCTATACGAAGGTGGATCGACGATTAATGTCCCAGAACACCTGGCCCCCGACCCGACACACGATACCGTGTAACCCGAAGCCAAAAAATACATTCCATATTCATAAAACAATGACATTAAACTGACTGGTCAAACTGACATAATCTACACACTTGATTTACGATCCTAGGTTCGTAGGTTACAGGTCGAATCGAAAGATAATCTATACGCTAATGTCATCATCGTTTTTATTGACCATCGATTATAAATTATATTTTTGTAAAACGATAGGTAAAAATATGAATATGTAAATAAGAATGTCATCGGTTATATTTTATTTTTGAGGAGAAAAGGTTTTCTTGTATTGCGCATTCCGCGCACGTACATACACGTCAATATAAAGACATGTGACATGTTTTTTTGAACAAAGACGAGACGGAGCAACGACCTTCCCTTATTTGGAGAAGCAAGGCGACAAGATTGCACACACCCTGTATGCCCCGACAAATTTCATGGTCTTGCAAACATTGTTAGGTATATGCAACTAGGGATGTCCCTTTGAGCTCGTATACATTTTGGCGCGTGAGTAGTGAAGTTATATAAAAGGGATTGATAGACACAGTTTATACAATAAGTCCAACAGTGTGGGAAAATAATCGGAGAAGAGTAGTTCTGTATAAAAAGGTGATAAATTTCGTGGATTAGGTATGTTCGTAGGGCTTGCGGTATTAATTTAAAGAATGAGGCGGCACCATAAAGTATCGAATTTAATTAAGTATTCAAACATTAATTTTGTAGTTCTTTTGCGAATCGTCGGCGTAATCGATATTTTTGGAAACATTACAAGTTTGAGAATGGTCTATTAGCGAAGTTAAGGTGAGGCTGGCCAGGTGTACCGGCGACCAGTTCGCTCCGAGTATCACATTACACTAGGTTTCACAATAAGATACGACGTCTCATATGACTACCGACTGTTAATTATAATTATTGTTTTATTGACGAGATAAATTATTATTTATTAATCGTTTCCGAGAATCAACTGCAAAACAAGGTGATTCATGCGATTATTTCGCGGGCTAGTGCGCGCGCGCACCGTGGGGCGTGCTTATTTAATTAAACGACATTAAAAAAACTTTAAACTTTTATTTTATTGACTTTTTATGAAAAAAAAACAGTTTCATGACTGTGTCTCCAGGGCATGGGAGACATTCTCAGAACTTATAGTAATTGCGAGAGGTCTAAGAAGATATTTAGAGTCAAATACAATTCCAAAAAAACAGTGCACATTCTGGAGAAGTTAAGATAAGTGATAGGTTGCAAGCAAATCACCGCCTGTTGCAAGAGTTACTGATTTTCTCAAAATGTTTTCCTTCACCCCTTCTTGCTGCGCATATAAATCTGAAACGAAAAATACCTTCGAACCGACCTTCGAAAGACATTTAAATTCATCGGCATAAATCTTGCACATTATGAGAGCCATTATCGTATCGCACAGTAGACAACGACAGCGCCATAGCATAATGGCAACACCATATTCACAATCATAACAGGTTACAAAAAGCTAATAAAAATCTTATAACTTCAGTTCTACAGCTGGACCTAAAGCGCAATTTACACGGAGAGTTTCTTCCCTCGAAGATACGATTAATGAACAGAAAAAATAGTATGTACATGTATACTAAACAATCTAAACGTACCTCCAATATCTTACGCGTTGTCACGAGATTTAGTTTTTCTGTTGAATGTTAACATGTGAATGCGATTATCGCACGGAGAATCGCATGCGATAATACTTCTCACCAAAACGTGCAGTAAACTCTCTCCGTACAAATAGCGCTTAAGTAAAACCCGTAAACCGCTTCAAACCGGTGAGCACTGGTGGACCAGTTTACACCGTAAATGCGTGAACAAACTGACACAATGTCTGCGATATCAACTTTAGAATGTGACACTTGGAACGGTTTCTATCAATCTGTTATTGATAATGTGCTCGTTGAGTTGTTTAGTAGTTTGAATTTAAGCGAAGATGCTCTCAATAAGCTTTTATGTCACAAGTAGGAAACCAGCACTTTATGACATTTGTAGGATATATCATCTTGATCTCATACCTATTAGTATACCTATATTAAAATACTTACATAGATTGAATTGGATTGACTGTTAGATTCCAATTTGAACCACTTAATGAGGGGAATGGGTTAGGAGTCCTAACCCATCTATGTCATAACCCATAAATGTCCTATGGTCGTGCATAAACTATACTAATCTAAACGTTTGGTTTTGGACGCAAATTCGGGTATTTTACAGAGATATTTTGAATACTATTGATATTTTTTTTGCATTAATAAAGTTAAGTGTGGTTGAGACTATTCCCATAAAAACATAACCCTCAAACTTAAAGGCTTAAAATGAGCTCTCAGAAATGCAATCGTCATCCACTTTTACGCACCACTCAACTATAGATGCATTATGAAGCAGTATTATATTGTTCGCCAATAACATTTGCATAAGCATCTAGGAAAATGTTACGAGATCTAGACACTCAATACTCGAATACTTTAGAAATTGTCATAAAATCGTAGAGATATTCCGACTTTTCTAGGAAAATTATTGCTTTATTGTGATCTGGAATGCTTTTAAGTTTCGAGTTTTTAAAAAGGTTATATAATTTAATCTCTAACTTCAATCAAATGATCATAGACTCCCCATAGATTTGAGAGAATATTTACCGTGTCTGAGAATAGTCGTAGCGTTTATTTTTTCAAATCATCTGAATGCAATATTTTATATGATTTTAAAAAAATTGATGACCCATGTATGTTAAATACTTTCCCCGCTAGGTTACATGTGGTGTCAGACTTCTTGCTTTGGATTCTCCTGTGGTCGTTGCTAAGGAACATGAGATGTGTCTTTCACATGCCCCTTAGCATCAGCCTTCCATCGTTTTTTTTTATCAATATAATAATCTATACTAAATAAATTTCTATAAAAATACAATAATAAATATTTAATAGATTTTTTAAACACTTAAGTACCTAAAAGGTCAGAACATAATATAATTCTAGGTATCACGAGTAATATTCAGTTATATGTACCAACCAGTTGTAATCACTTGCATTTGCATAAATTATTAAAATATGAAGTACCTACTTATAATAGAGAATTCACAACAATATAATAGATAACAAACATAATGGACCAGTAAATAATAAGTATATAAGTTATGCATACAATCGCAATATTCTACGACACACGAATCTGAATGATAAGATAAGGGAGACAATAAAATAGCACTATCAAAACCCCCAAATAATGTCCACCGAAGATTGAGGAAACATAGTATATAGGTTCATTTCATGAACAGTATCGCCATGTTGAACTTTTGTCAAGGCGGTAAATCACTAGTGGTTCTTTTTAGTCTTACTACTTTGACGCGCCGTACTATGTTCGTTATGCATCTCACGCCTGATCGCACACTTGTCCGTGCCGTACGCGCCGCAGTCATTTTTCTATACAGAAAATGCTGATGACGTCAGAAAATGCGGCTCGCTTCTGACGTCAGCAGCATTTTCTCTATTGAATTGACAGTTCAGCGCGTTTGGCACGGCTGGAATGTGCGACCACCCTAGCATGGCTTTTTAGATTTAATTCGATCACTGAAAAAAAAAAGAGCCGTGTTGGCCGAATGGGGTTGTACCTCGACTTTCAATCCGAAGGTCGTGGGATCGAATCCCGGCCGTCATCAATGGATTTTGCGTTTCGTAAAATTTATATGCGCTTTAACACAAGCTCTGAACGGTGAAGGAAAACATCGTGAGGAAACCAGTTAGTATTCTTACAGGCGGCGATGGGCTTGCAACCTGTCACGTATGGAATACTAACTTCTGCAAGATGTGGGCATGTATCAAATATGTATTTGTACATGCCTCTGACTACCCCCTTAGACATCTTCAAAGGATCTGGAATATAAAGATCTGAGAGAATGTCTACCGCGCCTTGGGGATACAGTCGTGACCCTGTTTACGTTTTTACGTTTTACTGAAAAAAATTAAGGCTCTAAACCGTGTTTATTGCTCGGTTTCTCCACGGTGATGATCGCGAAGGAATAGGTAGATAATCACAGATTTTAGGGCGATTTTTAGTGATCAAACTGTTCCTACTAATTTTTGCTTTGATTTTGACCCAATGCCATTCAGCGTGGTAATGCTGCTTGTTTTAGGCACGCTTTCAACTGGCAGTGACCGGGATCAATTGAACCTATAAATGATGCGTTATATCGTTTTGCTCAACCAAATTCGAAATAATATTGGTGTTTTTATCTATACATTGCTTTTAACTATTTGTTTTACTCTAGCTAGATATAGACATACTTTTAATTAATGAAAGAAAGAAAGGTACCATGTAAAAAATATATGTAAAACTTGCTGTCCGTAGCGGTGTTACCCGCGGTCCCTCGGGAAAACTTCAATTTCCCATGATAATATAGCCTATGTTCATCAGAGATAATGCATGATTCTAATGGTGGAAGAATTTCTCAAATCGCGCCAGTAGTTTCGGAGCCTATTTCAATTCAAACAAATCTTTCCTCTTTATAATATTAGTATAGATTAGTATTATTAGTATAAATAAAACAATAAGAGGAAAGTTGCCTAATAGTGCTGTGTGTTACAGCAGCAAAAAGATCTCGACTCAGCGTTATGCTTCCCTATCAGATTCTATCTCTTCACCAGAGTTGGCCACTGACTCATACGAACTTACTTACTTACTTTATCAGATTCTGCCGAGACTCTAGGTGGTGGTGGTTCTCTCTGGTGTTTGGAACAGTCGACAGTACTTGCCGCACCCAATTAACATAAGTATTTACGATTGTATAGTAAATCAACACGTTTATGTGTACTTTACACATTGCAAATTAGTCACGCTCTTTAATCTTATGATTAAATTACCATTAAAATATTGTAGAGTGAGTAAAATACGAATCGTTTGTACAATTCCTGTTGTACAGTCATAGTAAAAAGTTTTAACACTTATTTATTACAGACAGATTTATTTAATCATGAATATATCTTGCCGTGGGAGTTGGTGATTTATTAGAAGAGATACCTAAGTAATTAGAATTGCCCGTATAATGGAAATGTACATAAAAAATCTTTAAATAAACAAAACGCCCTAGATTTCACGACCTCTGTAGCGCAGTGGGCGAAGGTCCGCTTGCGACGCAAAAGGGTTCGATCCCCGCCGCGGGACTAATGTTTGTATGATCTACAAATATTTGTTTCGGGTCTGGGTGTTTATATGTATAAAAGTATACAGGGTGTAAAAAGACTGCTACCGAAAAATGAGGGGTTGCAATCAGACCATGATTCTAAACATGTTTAGCGAAAAAAGACGCAAAAAATTTTTTGGGCTTAGCTTCGTCATGCTATGTTATTTTCGGTTATTTACTACTATTACAACATAATAAGACCATGCCTATCTTATAATTTCATTTATAAAAGAAAAAAACATTTAAAATTCAAAATCCAGCAATCTACGTAAAAAAACGCGCCCAAAACATACGCAAACAGTACTCTTCAACGCTGTTTTCTCCGGATATAATGAATATTTCGGAATATCCTTTTGGATTTGGTTGTGTGTTGGGATGCTGTACCTACCCCTTTCGGCTTCGGTAGACGTCTTTTTACACCCTGTATAAGTAGTATATCAGTTATCTGGTTCCCATAGTACAAGCTTTGCTTAGTTTGGGGCTAGATGATGCTGTGTGAAATGTCCAGCATTATTTATATGTATATTTAAATTCAAAAGTAAAACAATAGGTACATCGAAACAAAAGAAATCAGTAATCACCTATATTAGAAAAATGACTGCGGCGCGTACGGCGAGGACAAGTGTGCGATCAGGTTTGTTCAAAACTTTTGAGTCTTGATAATAATATGTTGGTGTTGATTGTACTACAAATCTAGTGATGCAAATGAAGGATATATGTGACTTGCTGGCATTCGTTGTATAATTCAAAGCCTTTGCTCTGTTGGGAAACAATCTTCCCATGAATGAAAATATATTGAAATCTCAAATATACCTATAGAGGTATATCTATAAGGATATTATAAATGCGAAAGCTTGTCTGTGACCTACATAGTTTGATCAAGTATTACAAAGGTATAAAAAGTGGGCGATGAACTAATAAAACGTCAAGAATTCAAAAAGGGGGCAAAGATCGACAATTTCTATGGATGGCTGATGAGAAATAGTAGACGAAATCGGAAAGGGGGCAAGCGGCGACCAGACCGTGTTTTTGATCCTTGACGCTGAAAGTGATTTGATAGGTCATACTCTCAATTTTTTTTTCTATATAAGCAGTTCACTGTCTACTCCTTCTGAAAAGAGGTGTAGGTAATTTTATGTATATGCCTCAGACAAAATAGAATGAACGAGTTATTGACAGAATTCCCCTTTCAACACTTTCTGTCGATTTTTGCGGGGAACGAGGTAGCACACGAACGCATTTTACACACACTTATGCATAAAAAAATACAATAAACTCTCATTTTGACGCACACTCTTGCAAATCTCGTATATAAGACGTACGGGAAGACGTACATGATTCGGAATCGTGTACATTGTGGCAGAAGGAAAATACAAGGTAAAGTCTCATCCCGTCTTTATGATCTAAGGTATATGCATACGTGGATTTCCATAGCTAAGATGTGATCTAACCACTCTTGACATCCATCAACGGCAATAAACAACAATTTGCCTGCATTGAAAGGCAAATGAGGTATCGAGAACTGGAAACTAATTCTTAAACAGGTGTGGCAAGGGGGGGAGGCAGGTAAAACGTAGTAGAGTCTTAAGAAATAATGCGCTTACATCCAGAGGAAACCAGTTGGTAAGGCGGCGATGAGCTTGCAAACTATGACGTATGGAATCTTAACTCCAAATTATAGGAATGTAATAAAAAGTTTATACTTATATCTACCTCCTAAAACCTGAGAACATAATGGTAGAGGCCTTCAATGGCCTAAAACCGTCGTTGCTAGGGTTTATGACACCAGTTTTACTACACTTTTAGCTCTGCAAGAATTCTATAGGCTTCAACTGAAATCTATCAGAGGTAGCGCTTTAATTAAATAAACCGCTTTAAAGGCTCAAGTATCCGAAATGTGAAATCGCATCTGCGGAGCTTCCATCCTAATCTACAGAAGCGCTTCAATCGCTCGCTTCTTACTTCAAATTAACTGCTGAAAGGCATCCGGGATGTGGAATCGCAACGGCCTTTCTTGTCACATTGGGTGCGCGTCAGCTATGTATGCAATGCCGTGTATCGAGTGCCGGCTATCGGATGATGCATTCCGTCTCGGGCGCCGCGCGGCAATGCGACCGAAACCCAACACCGCGCCCGCAAGGCCGGCTACTGCACCGCGCCCGCGCCCACCGCAACCTACCCGCAACACATTTCACTGGAATTCTAATCCATTAATATAAGGATAGAAGCGAATGGCAAACGTGAAAAGAGGCCCAGCAGTGGGATGAGAAAGGCTGATGATGATGATAATATAAAGTTTGTATGAATTACTAATCTACTCTGGTGACAGATTTTTTAGGCCGTTACATTCCTTTAGTTAGGGTGTAGTGTAGGGGAACACTAAAAAGTAATTTAGGAAATTCTACCCCTATAGGGGTGAAATGAGGGAAAGCGTTGGTAACACGAGAGCGTGAGATTGGGCGTGCCGCTAGTGTTTCATTTTCTTGACTGGTAGCTGAGTTAGTAGTAACTTTACCTTCCACTCGTAAGTCGTGGGTTTTGATTACCCGTCCAGGTGAAACATTTATACCTATTTATGTTAAATACGTACCTATGTTTGTTCTAATGCGTTTTTCGAAAAATATTATAGTTACTACTTACAAGAATAATTTGTATCAACTGTTATCTAATAATACAAGCTAAAGTAACTTGGGTATTGCCTCTGGTCTAGTACGACATGGATACTGAATATCGCATTACAGCATCTAAGATGAATTCAATGTTTTTCCAATTAATATTAAACTAGTTCAAATGGCTAGAATATTCAAAGTTCTTGTTTGACCGGGGTAAGGTTTCAATTAGAAGGGGCGAGAGACGTCTAGGTCTGTTCACAATCATCCGTTCAGGATAACAAAATGGCTGACCCTCACAAAAGACAGGAGATATTTGCACATCATCAAACATTTTATCTCGGTGAACCAAACCCACAAACTTTGGCGTCACAAGCGAGCCTTCAGCCTTCACCCACTGCGCCACAGAGAGTTATGTATGATTCTATGATCTTCAGGTCCTTTGTAGATGTTGAGGAGATAGTCAGGGGCATACAGTATCGTCCCTGATCCTTCACGTGAGTGTGTGATAAATAGCTTAGCGCTTTAAGAACCTCGATATTCAGTAATCTATTAATAGCGTACATAAATTATATTGCATTTTGTCAGTGTATTAGTGTCGCACGTGCAGACTTTGAAGTGTACAGTCAACCACAATAAAACCAGCTCCCATTCAGCTTTGCTTAGTTTAGTTCTAGATGGCGCTGTTTAATCCTACAATATTTATTTATGTTTTCAAGAATAAAAGCATTTAATAGTACAGCTTTCTATCAGTGAAATCATTTCTAGAAACGAATAATTGTGTCCAGAAATTACTTTTCAAACGTAAAATCTTACCGCTTAATATAGTATATTGCTTTACTCAATAGTTACAGCCGCCAATAACTATAAAACTTTAGTGGATACAGCTTACTCGCTTTGCATAAAATGTTATGCTTTAGATACTTTAGTTCGCGTCTATTTTTAGCCCAGATTCTTGGTCTAGTCGAGCTCTTAACCGCAGCGATAACTAATGTAAATAGACCGTTTTGCATTGACACACTGCCTGCTAAATAGACTTGCTAAACTATTAGTTCACCCCGAACTGAGAACGATTAGAATTTGTCTCAGTTACAAATTAAGAGCTTTTTCATCCCGCTGAATAAATCTGCCGAACCGTTTTCCACCATCTTCCTGATAACATTCAATGAGTATTTTTATTCAATGAGTAATTGACGACCTCTGTAGCGCAGTGGGCGAAGGTCCGCTTGCGACGCAGTAGGTTGCGGGTTCGATCCCGGCCGTTGGACAAATGTTTGTATGATTTATTTGCAGATATTTGTCTCGGGTCTGGGTGTTTGTACGTATAATATGTATGTATTTACAAAAAATATATATAAGTAGTATAATATCAGTTATCTGGTTCCCATAGTACAAGCTTTGCTTAGTTTGGGGCTAGATGATGCTGTGTGAAATTGTCAGTATTATTTATTTATTTAGTAATGTTCACTTTCGTTGTACCCATTACGCATTTAAACAGTAATTACGTATTTCTTAAGGCTTTTGCCTGCACTTCGACGATTTAGAGTTGTTCGTAGCTTCTTGTGATACTCGTTTTTAGTCGTTCCGCAGACTATAAACCGTCAAAATTGCATAAATCGACTTAATCTTCGATAATTGATATCTCAGATGATGTATAGAGCCATCAGTGCCGCACCCCGTGACAAATGCGGTCACTTCAACGGCTGCAGGTAAGATAAGTTCGTTTAGGGCCCAATAACTGCGGCACGACGATCGATCATTAGCACTTATTTGTTTTTTAACGGTGACAGGACTGTACGGAGTGGACGCGTTTCAGTCATTATCTATGGTTTGCATCGGGTCATTCGTCATGCTGTCATGGCGACAGGGCCCGAAACAATCAAAGTGACCGCGAGATAACGGTGATGGGCTACTTTCCCATACCTTGACTGTGAGACTCAAATCTGTCTGCTCTATAGAAACTCATCCTATGATTCATCTATGCATAATGCCAATAATAACACGCTTATTAAAGCGGTATTTGATGTCTTTCAGTTTTCCACCCCTGAAATATTTGGAAAGACCTTAACTACACTCCACTGAAATCGCCAACATTGAACTTCAAAGGGCACGTGGTGCAGAAGATTTAAAATCATGGAGATAGAGTAGGCATGCAAGCCTCTCTTTTCTATCCTCTCAGCTTGGTATTCTTGATATGCATGCCCAACATCGAAACTATGCTCTCAGATTAAACTGTTCTGGCCGTAAGGGTGATCAACTACGTATTAAATGAAGTCTCTAAGATGGAATTGATTCGGTTGTCGAGTTATCAGCGCATGCATCGGACCGACCGCGACCCGACATGTGTAGCTCAGGTACCGATGGAATTCCCGATACGCTCCTATAATGATGTTAAAACAAACTGTTAGTCTGTCATTAACGCGACTCGGCGCTCAAATGGAGGAGAGCCATTATAAAAATTTGTCCCATCCGTTTCGGCCCAAATTTATGGTTATCGAACCTGCCCAGTTTTTCTTATACCCTCGGAATTTTATTGCTTCGAGATTAGAGTGGGAACAGTGATAACGATGTTTTAGGATTGGAATTGTCGTTTATGATGCGCCGATGAATGAGCGTATCTGATGGACCTCAGAATGTACCTCCACATTCCATTCGTAGGGGGTCCTGGACACGCACCGACGTGTAAACACTCTATGTATATATTGAAACCTGATTCTTAATGTTTACTAGCTTGTAAATGTGTAAATGTTTAACTATTCAAAGGCTTAATTTGACCTATACATAGTTTGTACTTTTCCTCGTTTTAGTGAACTATAGACTTGTAGGCATCACATGATTGAAACGGTTATTTAAAACTATTGAATATAAAACAAACCGGTCGATTATATTTACATAATTTAGAAACCGAGTTCAGTTATTTTAAGTTTTTGCGATCTGTGATAAGGTTTTATTAGACCATTTTGGGATTAATAGAACATTTTCCATTACTTTCAGTACTACGAGTATTCGACAAGTAAAAATTAATAGATAATTTCAATCATTCTATTTTCAAATGGACTCAAGCTTTTAAAATTAGAATTATATTCATTGTAAAAAACGGCCAGCTTCATTTATATCGACCACAAAGGTAACATTACAAATTACATACTACATCGCGTAACAAGATCATGGTCAATAACGGATAATCTCGCGCAACTTTTGACAAAAAGTAGGTTGAGAAATATTACTATGAACTGTGAGTACATGTGTTTGCATTCTTTTCGGTCAGATATTTTTTTATATAAAAGCAAGATAATCAAAAAGTGACATAAAATTAGGTAGGTTTGCATAATTTAAAAAATATAATTTATAATCGATAAATTCTCTATGGATTTTGAGCTTGAATTCGTAGGGTTTGGTATGCGGTTGAATGCGCGCAGTTGAAGAGTTTTTGACCATAAAGGCAATTAGATTCACTTTGTAAAGTGAGAGAAGTCACTGTCTTCAGCTAGGCCAGTTTAGCCAGTAGGTTAATTAAAATGAAAGTGTGCAATATTAATTGATTATTCATTGATATTCGCTTAAAAGCGCACGTCACGTAACCCGGGAGCCGTTTGTCCGCTCGTAATATTTTGTATTTTATGATCGTGGCCTGCGGTATGCAAAACTTGCCTTCAATAATCTCACGTACACAAACAAAAACAACTTTTCCACCACAACACAACCTTCACGCGATTACCAACCTTATTTCTAGCTCTATACGACTTACAAAAATATTTTTATCTCGCCGAGCTGCAAGCTACGCAGATACGTGGTAGATAGGTACTGGTCCTCATCGGGTTCTCAATAAGTTATTATTTCTGCAAATATTCCAGTGTCTCTTTATACAAATGTATTTGAATTATTACTCTGTGAAGCTT
Source organism: Epirrhoe alternata (assembly GCA_963565295.1). Lineage (NCBI taxonomy): Eukaryota > Metazoa > Arthropoda > Insecta > Lepidoptera > Geometridae > Epirrhoe > Epirrhoe alternata. The sequence continues at coordinate 2,095,120 of OY751384.1, forward strand.
GGATATTGACTAAATTACCACCATTGTGCGTAATACCATACGCTGTATCAATTATATAACATTTTGTTCTGTTTTTTTTTATTAATCCCTACTGTTCCACTGCTTTGCAAGAACCTCCCTTAATCACCTAACTTCTTCAATATTTTCTGCAGGTTTTCTTTTTTCTTGACCCAGGTTATTATTATTACTTGTCGGCTTCTTTTAAATTACCGAATAAGCGTGATTATTAAAATCTTTATTTTTAAAAGTGATATATCAGAACCTATTGCAAAAAATATTTCTAGGATGAAACGAAATCTTTGTAGTAAACTAAGCTTTTGTCTACGTGCCTAACAACACGTGGGAAATGGGTATTATTTAAGAACTGAGATAAAGCACACACTGGTAGTACGATTCAAAACAATCTGGTTACACTCAATCTAAAGCACTTTAGTTATCTAATATATTATCTTCTCTGGAAAAACATTCGTACTACTTATAACAATAAATGTGAAAGTAACTGTCTGTCTGTAACTGACTGAACTTCAGTAGGTACCGAACGAGAGCCTTTGTGTTAATAACGTGATAGAAAAACACATTTTTTTATGTCATAAAATCTCAAATCTGCGTTTACATTAGCCTGATCGAGTAGATTAAAATTCGTACCTACTTAGCACATAGAAACGATATTGCCTATGTAAGTACATAGGCAATATCACCAATTACATAGCATAGGCTTCATTTTTCCCGTGTCTTTAGTATCAGCCAGGCGAGTAAAACCTTTATGTATCTAATTGAGTATAGAAATTAAATCTTAGCGTACACCAAGGTACGCTAAGATTTAATTTTATCATATAACAGGGATCAGAAATTGGTGAATCATCTGTTTTCTTGGAAAATTCCTTATAAACAATGATTTTAAATACGTAGTACGTAGGTGGGCTACGCCATTCGTGATTATTAAAGACCGACCGTTTTCCATGATAAAGAATGATTTATAAACTATATTATTCATAAGTTTGTAGAAAGAAAGAATGAAAGAAAATACATTTATTCAACAAATCAACTAAGTAACAAGAAAATAAAACAATAATAAAATTAATACCAATTAAAAATTACTGTTGAAAAGGCAACTACCTAGGTTGCCTTTTCCAGGGATCAGGCGCTGTTTTTCAGTGTCGTCTTAGAGGGACGAAAAAGTGGAAGGGGGACAGTGTATATAATGTGCTGTAACTGTAATGTCCCAGTAGTTGTCGTAGCTTCTCGTTGTCGTAACTTCTCTCTAGGCGCCTCGGCACCTTCAGTGCCCGCCATAGTCCGGTAACACTAAAACGGCCTCATAGGCCATTAGTATTAGGCCCTCCGAAAAAAAAAATGTCCCAGTAACACAAGTCTCTCGAGAGCTTGTGTTTATCTTTGGACCAAGATGTTAAAAGGAGGATGCTAAAGATTTTACTGAATGGTACCCTAGAGAAGGTAAAAGACAAAGAGGCAGACCGTCCAGGAGATGGGAAGAAGATTTTAAAACAACTCAATGTGGAGAAGACAAACCAATGACCGCAAAATTTGGAAAAGTCTAGGGGAGGCATAGGCCTCTCCTAGACTTTTCCAAATTTTGCGGTACTTTCTCTAGGGTATTTTACGGTACCTTCTCTAGGGTACCATTCAGTAAAATCTTTAGCATCCTCCTTTTAACATCTTGGTCCAAAGATAAACATAAGCTCTCGAGAGACTTGTGTTACTGGGACATTTTTCACTCGATTATTTTGCTTCTAGCATAGGCTAGAAGCAAAATAATCGAGTGATACTTATCGATGTCAAAACTATAGAAATTAAAATGTAAACTACTAACATTAAATAAAGGCTTTTGAAATTGAAATTGAAGTTTGTACTCAGTATCATAAAGTTTAAAGTGAACAAAATAAAAGTTATTTTTTTACGAACAGTTCTATTTTGAGACTGACTAGGCTTTTATAGACAAACACGCTACAAGCTGCCATGTAGGCATAGGCATAGGCATCTAAAATTACATAAATCGTACTTAAAATGTCTCAATGATTAATTACTATTAAGCAGTTAAAATGATCAAATCTTGGACGCGCAGGGAGGCCAAATTCCTTCGATACATCCCGCCGACAGGAACACGTATTTACAATTACCTTATCTCGACCCCTGGCTTCTTACATCACCCGACAACCATTCGTGATCTTTACTCGAACTCGGAAACCTTAGGACCATTCGAAATTCAAAAATAATATCAGCAAAATAAACTTTTTGGGTTGAAACATGCATTGTGGGATGAAACGTGGGTTGAAATTATTGACTGGTAAATGTTTACTTGCTTTCAAAGTTTCAGGATGATGTTTTCTGCTCTTGTGTGTATATTTTTTGGGGTATTATTAAACTCTAAAAAATTATGTAAGTACGTAGGTACCTAAATTAAGTGTTTTAGAATGATGGCGATTGGTGGGACGAACTCTACCGATTTTTGATGGACTGGAGGGATGTTGCTTTGGATTGCAAAAGGAGAAAGCAATGATGTTAAAAAATAAATCAATAAGGGAAGAAGACATTGGGACTTTTTTGTAAAATATTATTGAGTTTTAATTATTTTTATTATTATTAGGAGCCTGTATTTTGTTGAGTTTTAATATAATGTTTAAATTATTTCGAAGAAAATTTCACCCCAATATTGACTTGGCAAGTTTTCGCAACGAACATTCCTTTTTCATTGATTTATTCGTACCATCAATAACCACCAACGAACACAATTATGCTACACCTATTAGTTTCGAAATATTTAAAAACTGCAAGCGAAAGTCATTTAACAAAAGCTGTAAAAAGCTCTGAAAAGAAAGACAAAAGATGCACTTAATTTAGGCCACCGCAAAATGAAATTGACATTTCAATAGCAAAAACGAAAAGCTTGTGTGTGCATCCCAAATGATTTAGCGACGCTGCGCAGGCGCAGGTTCCCATGGGAAAGCTCTCGCAAATATTGACACTACAGAAACATGTTTATATGCACTTAATGCTGCGCACCTTTTTATATTTTATTTGTTTTGAGCGAGCGAGGCAGACGCTCCGTCTCTGAAGCTGAGCCGTGTTTTTTTGTAGTAATTCTTTTTAACAGGTAGTGTCTAATGTCTGCGATATGTATGTGTGCGTGAAATATGTTTATGATTTTGGAGGCTTCATCTGTTAGAGGCTGAGATAATCTTAAACATGCAGCCTTGAGTAGAGTAATCAAAGTACTTCTATGAGCTACCTACGCTGCGTTGATTTACTAAAAAATTACACAGTATGGTTTTTTTGACGACCTATGTAGCGCAGTGGGCAAAGGCCCGCCTGCGACACAAAAGGTTGCGGGTTCGATCCCCGCGGCGGGACCAATGTTTGTATGATCCACAAATATTTGTCTCGGGTCTGGATGTTTCTATGTATAATATATTATGTATGTATGTATTTACAAACAAAAAGTATATCAGTCATCTTAGTACCCATAACACAAGCTCTGCTTACTTTGGGGCTAGATGATGCTGTGCGAAAAGTCCAGCCCCCTTACTATGGCGTTTGTCTAGGTACCAGAGAATAGAAATAAATGACAGTAATGACATTAGAGTGTGGATAAAACGGGTAGAAAAGTAACTTTTTTCCACTTTCTACGCGTTTTATCCACACTACAATGTCATTACTGTCATTTCTTTCTATTCTCTGGTACCTAGACAAACGCCATGGTAAGGGGGCAGCATTATTTATATTATTTTTATTTTCAGAAAATTCGGATTATTCGAGAAAATCTAATAAGTTATTTTTCGCATGATCCGACATCGTGTAGATAATTGAGGAAACACAAAAAATTACCAAAACGAAAGAGTTTCAAAATAAAGAGTTTTTTTGCTCGATTCTAACCTACAAATAAAGATTCAAAGACCGCGTGGCACATCGGAAACGGCATAATTACAGATCACATAAGAAATAGAATGGCATTTGATCTACGAAAACCAATTTGGCCAATAAATGGGAGAGGCCTGAGGCTGGTTACCGACGTTTTTTAGTCTCACGTTTTTGGGTGGATGACTTTACACTGTTGTGTAACTTAATTTGTGATTGTTCTTAATTTTAAAAGTTAATATTATGGTTGCAGCTTGCAATTGCAGCAACGAAATATTGAAAGCTTAGATCATAAAGACGGGATGAGCCGTTACCTTGTATTTCCCCTCTGCCAAAATATACACGATTCCAAATCATACGTCTTGTAGTATTACGTACATCATATACGAAATTTGCAAGAGTGTGCGTAAAAATGAGGGTGTATTGTCATTTTTTATGCTTAGGTGTGTGTATAAAAACCGACAGAAAATGTTGAAAGAGGAATTCCGTCACTAACTCGTTCATTCTATTTTGTCTGAGATTGAAAGTTTTAGATTTTGTAGATCTCAAATTAAAAATGGAATAGTACCAACCTACCTTATACTCGTAAGTAATGGATAAAAGTACTTACCTTGTTATTTTTTTATATATCAAATTGAATATTATAGTTTCTTCTACTGTGTGATGAGTACCTACCTACTACCTAATATGGTAGTAGACTAGTATAGAATAAAACTTACAAAGTCACGTTACAAATATCAATCGACAAAAAGTCGCACGGTGTGACCGTAGATATCAATTTGCGGTCAAAATAATGGGTCAAAATTATGTGTTGTCCTTGCCGTGACCATGTGGGAATGCTCGGGTTATTACCATTACCACTTATTGCGTCACGTGGTCCCTGTAATTACTGAGGGGCAAATTATAGACCTGTCGATTACCAAGGGATTCGGATGTCTTTGATAGATTTTGAGTTTTGACCCGATGGTTTGAGAATCGTTCCTTCATCGAGTTTTTGTCGTGTCAAAAAGTCGCATGATAAGACTTTGTTCTACTACGACTAGCTTTGACCTATATGAAATAAATAAAATAAAAATAAATAATGCTGGACTTTTCACACAGCATCATCTAGCCCCAAAGTAAGCAGAGCTTGTGTTATGGGTACTATGATATATATGAGCCTATATGTATGCTATTTCAGGTCATTATCTACGTCTATTCCAAGTTTCATCCAAATCGGTTCACTGGTTTAGGCGTGATTGTTATACAAACATCCAAACATACTCACAAACTTTCAGATTTATTATATTACTAGCTTCTGCGTGCGGCTTCGCCCGCGTGGTACGAATATTTTGAATAGCCTTTATGCTTTTCTAGGTCAACGCCTATTCCAAGTTTCATTCAAATCGGTTCACTGGTTTAGGCGTGATCGATACACAAACATACAAACATCCAAACATACTCACAAACTTTCAGAATTATTATATTAATAGGATATTATAATTAGATATTAGGATATTAGAATGTCTTGGTTCGATTCCCACTATTGGTTCTTTGGCAAATGTATGTGAAATTAGTATGCGCATTGGACGGGAGCTTTATGTTTTGTAAGTCCGAAGATTATATTCTTATTTCTTGTTCCTGGTCAAGTTCACCCTTGGGATCAGAACTTAGTCACTGGTGATGTAGAGTTGGTAGGTAGGTAAATCATCTTCTCACATTTTCATGCATATGTAAGTACAAGATCTTTTCCATTTGTCTAAAGTGGTGGTCAGAAGAATTTCCATTACCCATAAATGCTTACATTACTCTTGTCATTCAGTTCTTTGTCATAACATAACTAAACAAGCCAAACACATAGATTCCTTTATGATATCCATTCATTGTAATAAATAACCCGAGTCACAACACTCCAATTGGTTCCGAAATACCAACGAAAATATTTTTATGTTTAAGACATCAAAATCAATTATTATGCCCAAACTGAACCTATCCTTTGAGTTATTTATCATTATGATCTCGATCACAAAAGGACAACAACTTTGAATAACTTATTTAGAATGCTTAAAGGATTTTGGTTCTTATTGTTGATGAGGGAGAAACGGTAGTCGGATATCAAATATCGGGTGATGCTCGAAGCGATTTCGATTTGGGATACATGAAAGCGTGCAAAGGATTTGGACTGTTTACGACTACGTGGGTGGTTATGGGCGTGGCACATTCTATCTCTTTTCCTCAAGAGGACTCTCCCTATCTCCATCTCACCCCCGGCCGCTCCCACAGGACCTTTCTTGTTAACGTATTTTTTGTTCCTCTCAACCCGCTTTATGGAATGGTCAGGCGAGCAAATATTTACTCACGATTTTCAAAATCTTGTTTTCATACTACCAGTTCTAAAGTAATGATGATGACTCGTTGCTTTGTTATGCTTGGGTCCGTTTCATTCGAGATGAGTGCTTTTTATCACCACTTTCATAATAAGTCTCAAAGGGACCTATTCAATATTCATTGCCATGTTGTAGGTATGTTTTGATTGATTTTGTAACAGCCAGTCTTGCAGATAAACATTTGATAAGTTATTTCATCATAGATTATCATGGTCGAAGAGTGAGGCGGAAAACTACACAAATTATAAACTAATTGGAATTGTAGGGAACTCAAATTCCAAAATCACAATTAAATTGTATATCTACGTTCTCACGTTCGAATACATATCAATTTCCCCCTAAATAGTCAATTATTGTTTAAAACTGTTAGCGAGAGTTTTATGGAATCCCTGGGAGGTTAATTGAAATAGTGAAAAGGCAGCATGGGTTACCAGCTTAGTCTACTTTATGCTACATCGAACCAGTTATTGAAAATCTTTGTTTATCAACTAATAAGCGTTTACTCTCTTAATCATTTCCTTTTTTTATCTTCCGTCTCCTAAAGGACTAATATTACCTGTCATAAACTAAAAAAATAAGACTTAAGAAACATAGCTTACGATTTTAATTATCTTTCTTTATTTGGCTGATAACAGTTTAACAGTTTTTTTACCTTTGCCCAGCAGTGGGACACTGATGGCTGAAATAATAATAATAATAATAATAACAGTTTTACCCCGTTTTACTGAAGATATTTTATTAAAAATTTAAAATAATTTCATACATTTTTTACACAGGTTACATAACTTAAAAGAATAGATCCCAACCCATTTCATTGTACCACTTGATATAATTGAATAAAGTTTTTTTTATTTTGAATTTTAATTTCAGGATCGTTTAAAAAGTACCTCATTAGTAGCCAAAGCTGATTTGACTTACCTATAGTAGACATCATCAACTAAACATCCTATTTCCTAGTGGCACATTTTATAAGTGCAGTTGGCAACACTTGACGCAGGCGGACCCCACACGCTTGCGCATGCGCGATAAAGAAATTATCCCCTCACCGTCTAACGAGCATAACCTGCATGACGCCTAATTGGATGCCGGCAACCACAAACATACAGTTTAGGGCTCTACAAACAGGATCACCACCTAGCCCCCAGGCGCGATATTGGACGCGAAGGAACACAAGTGGAATCAGCTAGTTTTAAGACTACTCTCTGGGTTCATTTCCTTAAGAGGACAAAGAAGTAAAGGAATCCGCATTGGAAAAGGAGAGGTAGAGGAAGTTATATCATTGCACCGACAAGAGCTGAGCCCTTAAATTAAATGATGGTCTGGGTTCATAGTATAACTTTTATTCACCATTCGGTATCGACGCTTTAAACGTGGATTTGTACTGGTTTTCATTAGTTAAAAGCCGTGTTTCAATCCGAAGGTCGTGGGTTCGAATCCCGGCCGTGCATCAATGGATTTTTCATTTCGAAAAATTATATGCACTATAACACGAGCTCTTTACGGTGAAGGAAAACATCGAGAGGAAACCCGCAGCTTAGTCAGCTCCACACGTATTGACGTTGTCTTTCCTGTGGGCCAGGCTGATTAAGCTGAGAGGATGATTTAGGTGCTGGGCAAGCCTATTCCATCTCAAACAATGTCACAGGCACTACAGCGTCCCGTTGAGTGCAGGCATTGCCTCCTGACGATGTATAAATACATACATAAAGTCACGCCTCTTTCCCAAAGGGGTAGGCAGAGACCACGGATCTCCAGTCGCTACGAACCTGACACACAACTTTCGATGTATAAATAATCTATTAAAGGTGTAAAAGCCTAAATTTTTCCATTAGTTATGAGCGAGTACCCTACTAGGCACGCTGACCATCACTATTCCCCATACTTTGAACATGGCAAGGAGATAGCCATGTCTAAATTATTAATTCATAGGTATAGGCCCATAGAGAGAACGCAGTACAGAATACTTTTCTGCATTTCCATTTTCCTGAACTGAAAACAGAGGTCTCTCTAACCATGCGCATCTTATGACACCTCGGGTTCTAAAGGCGACAACATTTTGGTTTTGAAAGTTGATATTAGTAAAAAAAAGGGAGTGCTGAGATGACGGCTGATAGAGGAAATAGAAGAAGAATGAATGAAGAAATGAGCCGTCCTCATACAATGTGGAACAAGAGGATCATACTAATATAATAAAGCTGAATGTTTGTTTGTGAGTGTTAGTATGTTTGTATTTCAATCACGCCTAAACCACTAATAGGTGTGTATAGTGACCATTTTGAATAGCCTATATGCTCTAGGTAGAGCAAAATGTTGGTATAATGTTGGAGATTCAAAATGTTGGTACCATACCACGCGGGTGAAGTAAAGTAATGAAATAAATCTAAAAGTTGATGACCTTTTTTTCAAATATGGAAACGTATAAACTTGTAACAGACGAAGATTAGATTCTAACTATAAGAATGAATACTTATTAGTGTTAGTGCCACGCCAATTAAGCAGCAGATAAAATTATAAATCAATATAAAAATGATAAGAATCTCGGATGAGTAAAAACGACGTATATGTAGTAAACGTAAAAACATAATAATAAACTTAATACTCACTTTGTATTTATAGATCATTACTTCATAATAAAACTCGAGGATTATTTTATAAGTTTTAGAATAGGTATTAATTTATCAACTTAATTTATACATGTCATTAATTTTTATTAAAATCGACGGCAGATAAATAATGAGGAGTAATATAATACTTAACACCTGTGTTATGATAGAAACAAGTTACTATTTTAATAAGTAAGCAATCGCGTAAATTATGAAGTTGATAAATGAATCCAATAAGTCGATTCGTTTAAACTTCATAAAAAAGATTTCAACGCGCTCTGGAATGACGTCCTTTATAAAAATATTACTTACTTACTTACCTACTTACTAAATGCTTTGGCGCAGCGACGCAAAGTGAGTCTTGGCCTCCGATACGTGAACTCACACTTTTTTCTGTCCAAAGCAGTTTCTCGCCAATTGTCGGCTTGTAGGTCCCGCAGCTTCCATCGGTGTTTAGTGTAAATTAGTGTTAAGTATTATTAGTGTGACTAGAGGTAGACCTAAGAAAAGATGGATGGATTGTGTGAAAGAAGATATGGAAAAGAAAGGAGTTTATACAGAGATGACGAGTGATAGGGGAGAGTGGAAGAGAAGAACATGTTGTGCCGACCCTGCATGAGCGGGATAAGGACAGGCCAATGATGATAGTGATAAGTAAAAATATAGCCATCTTTTTTTATTTACTCTCTTTTATGGAAAACAGGAGACAAGAGTATTGCCTCTCTGGCAAGAGACGTACGTATTAACTAAAAAACTAAAATTCCTCAATAAAAAAAAACAATAACTCTAGTGAGATTAAGTTGATAAAAATGTTTCCGTTAGGCCTTGATAGAAAAGATTTAAACGCGCTACTATCTGTTGTTTACAGATGATATTTGTTTTTTAAATAACAATAACAGGAAGATTTTATAATAACTACCCTGTTAGAATGAACACTGACAACTGTTTGGTTTACTATTACAACTAGGCCTATTTCTAACATTTCATAGTACATTGTACCACAAGAGAGCAAAATTAGTTTTTGCTGCGAGTGCAGAGTTTGAATCCCGAACAAACGAGGGATTCTATATTTGAATCACGAGCGTAGCGAGTGATTCTAAGTTAGAATCCTGAGTGTAGTGAGGGATTCAAAAGCACAAGCAACAAAATATTTTGCTCTCGTGTGATACATACAACTTTTCACCTTACTAGCGAAAAAATACAAGATGTAAGGAAAACCGATTCCCGCTATTATTATTTTTTTGCCCCTTATGTGGCAGGCTAAAGACCTGCCATCAGACCACCTCGGCCGCCGCCGCTTGGCCAGGGTGCACGCTGCGGCCTGTAATATTCGATTCTCATTGGTTGCTTGCAGCATTCTAAATTCAAATCACTTTTCCTCATAGTGTGAGCAAAGTAGAGTTTTGCTCACTGTTTTTACGCGGCAAAGGCGCCCTTTTTGAGCTAGTAAGGTGAAAAATAAATTCTAACATTTCTAAATTTGATACAAAAGAATTCAACGCGCTCGAGTAACAAGCGCGTTGGAGGATATGTTTAAGACTCTGGATTGGAAAGGTATGGGCATAAACATAAACGGCGAGCACATCTCACACTTACGATTCGCAGATGACATAGTCTTACTGGCGGAGTCGCTTGAGGAGCTACAACGGATGCTGGACGGTCTAGCATCAGCCTCGCGAGCGATAGGTCTCGGCATGAATTTGGACAAGACCAAAGTCATGGTCAATGGCCAAGTTGATCCGAGACCTGTCGCTGTAAATGGTCACCTTCTTGAAGTTGTTTCGCAATACACATACCTCGGGCAGATTTTGCAGTTAGGTAAAAGCAACTTTGAGAGGGAGGCCAGGAGGAGGATTCAGCTGGGTTGGGCAGCGTTTGGAAAACTACGTCGAGTCTTCTCGTCACCCATACCGCAATGTCTGAAAACGAAAGTTTTCAATCAGTGCGTCCTACCTGTCATGACCTACGGTGCCGAAACGTGGACACTCACAGTACGGCTAGTCCACCAGTTTAAAGTCGCTCAGCGAGCTATGGAACGAGCTATGCTCGGAGTTTCTCTGAAGGATAGAATCCGCAATGAGACTATCCGACATAGAACCAAAGTTGTCAACATAGCTCAGAGAATTAGCAAGCTGAAGTGGCAGTGGGCTGGCCATATCTGCCGAAGAACCGATAACCGCTGGGGTAAACGAGTTCTTGAGTGGAGACCGCAACTCGGCAAACGTAGTGTAGGACGCCCTCCGGCCAGGTGGATTGACGATCTGCGAAAGGCTGCTGGCAGAAGCTGGATGCGTCGAGCCGAGGACAGGGCGCAATGGCGCTCATTAGGGGAGGCCTATGTCCAGCAGTGGACTATTATAGGCTGATGATGATGATGATGATGATGAGTAACAACAATTTAAAAATTCTAACATGCATTTTCAAACACTTCCAAAAAAACTCTAAATCTGTTATGTAAATTACAAAAACATTTTAAACGTTGGTTTCGGCAAATTCCTAAACACAATTAGCGGGCAACGCTCCAGGTGGGTAATTAAATTATTTTCAAACTATTGGAATTCAAAAAATCTGTGAGTCACCATACTGACTCACTGCTTACCGCTACGCTCTAGCGTTTCACTGATAAAGATGATAACATGACTCTGAAAAGGACAATTCGGCAAACACCAAAAAAATTGCAAAATAAACTCTAACACTAAAAGATCAGAGTATATTTTCCAGTATTACGATGAAGATATTTTAAACAGGAGTGTTCCTTTGCCGTGCCGATGGCGCTTGCAACAATAGATTATCTAACTCGCAGACAAAAACACAAATAGGCCACCTTGACATTACACCCGAACGAAAAAAAGCGATGAAAAAACACAAAGGGAAAGTTAACAGGTACACAAAGCCTGAGGCTTCAGATAACAAACATTTGAATCTTTTAAACACTCCAACGGTACCTTTTAAAGTGGATATTGTTGAGTGATGTTATAACTAAATACTGTTAAGTGTGGATGTGCCTCTGGCTACCCAGGCTTCGTAGATGCGATTTTATTTGACAGGACAAACATTTGTACGATGAACACGTAATGATCCCATGTCTAGGTGAAAATTATGTGCGCTGGGTCTAGGAGGTATGTAATATTAAAAAAAAATTAAGTAAATACTTTATATGAGAATACCTTCTTAAGCATCGCTTGCGACGCAGAAAGTTGCAGGTTCGATCCCCGCCGCGAGACAAATATTTGTATGATCCTCAAGTATTTGTATTTGTATGTATATACAAACAAAAAATTTTTAAGTAGTACCTAAGTATATCAGTCATGAAGTACCCATAACACAAGCTCTGCTTACTTTGGGGCTATACGATGCTGTGTGAAAAAGTCCAGCATTATTTATTTATTAGCTTCTGCGCGCGGCTTCGCCCGCGTGGTACCAACATTTTGAATAACCTATATGCTATTCCAGGTCACGCCTATACCGAGTTTCATCCAAATTGGTTCACTGGTTTAGGCGTGATTGATACACAAACACACGAACATCTAAACAAACCCACAAACTTTAAGCTTTATTATATATGAGTGGGATTTAATTATTTACTTGTTTCTCTGTTTTCTGGTACCAGCCTACAAAAAGTCTAAGTTATGTTACGTTTTAAATGTTTTGAAAACGATGCGCTCATATCACACTTTTCTCTAATTTGTTTAAAAAGGGTAAGTACTACTTATGACCTACAAAATTAATTGAAAATTCATTATCACTAGTCATGGGACAGAGATGATATCATAGTTTTACTAATTTGATTACATCACTCACCTATTGATTTTATGAATATTCAATACACTTCTGAGAATTTCGTGGATATCAAATTTCCTTCATTACCTATTTCAACGTCTATCTAACAGACGTTAGGTATGAACAAACAGGGTGGACAAGAATATACATAAAATAAATATATAAATAATGCTGGACATTTCGCACAGCAGTATAAAAAGTAAGTGTTTTTACTTTTTCTTAGAACTTAATGAAATAAATAAATAAATAATGCTGAACATTTCACACATCATCATCTAGCCCCAAAGTAAGCAAAGCTATGGGAACCAAATAACTGATATGTTACTATATATATTTTTATTTGTAAATATATACATATTATACATAGAAGCACCCAGACCTGAGATAAATATTCGCAGATCATACAAACATTTATTCCGCGACGGGATCGAACCCGCAACCTTCTGCGTCCCAAGCTGGCTTTCACCCAATGCGCTACAGAGGTCAATTTGTTTAAATGTTTACCGCTCTCTTATTTACTTATCTACTAGCTTCTGCGTGGCGTGGTACCAACATTTTGATTAGCTTTTATGCTATTCCAGGTCACTATCTACGCCTATTCCAAGTTTCATCCAAATCGGTTCACTGGTTTAGGCGTGATTGAAACATAAACATACCAACATCTAAACTGACTCACAAACTTTCAGCTTTATTAGGCATATAATAAAGCTGAATATTAAATAAATAATAAATAAATAATGCTGGACATTTCACACAGCATCATCTAGCCCCAAACTAAGCAAAGCTTGTACTATGGGAACCAGATAACTGATATACTACTTATATACTTTTTTTGTTTGTAAATACATACATATTATACATAGGAACACCCAGACCCGAGATAAATATTTGCAGATCATACAAACATTTATCCCGCCGCGGATTTAAGCTTTATTATATAATAAAGCTGAAAGTTTGTGAGTATCCCACTCATGTGAGTGGGATAGTCTTTTGAATTTGCATGAGCGCTGACTGTTTCGCTTCACGCGCCTTTTATTCTATAGAAAAAATAGATTAATAATTTACAAGGTTTGTTGGATATGTATTCTACTAATTATGATCGATACTTTGTCAATCGATTTTTGCCATAATACTCGCTGGAAACTTAAAAAGAATCTGTCAGCGCGTCGCCAACAACTTACCTATATTAAGTAATACAACTTTTACATATTGTAGATAATTAAAATAAAATCTATGTCAAATTAATTAAATGACTAATAAATTACGGCCAAGTAATGACACTAATTGAATAAAATACCAAAAAAATAAGTTGAAGCTTTTTTGCTCAATCTATATATATAAAAGAAAGTCGTGTTAGTTACACCACTTATAACTCAAGAACGGCAGAACAGATTTGGCTGAAAATTGGTAGGGAGGTAGCTTAGAGCCAGGAGACGGACATAGGATACTTTTTTTTGTCAATTACCATAAGGGGGCGGGAAAATAAGGGTTGGAAGTTTGTATGGGGAAAAAAGTTAAGCAACCCTGGGCGCGGTCATAAAAAGGATGGGTGACCGCCGCCAGCCACTTTTTGCACTCTAGATTTTTTTACTTTTTTTTGTATTTTGCATAATAAATTATTTTAATTTTAATGATAAACATGTAACATGTGTATTCCCACCCATCAATATATCCGAACTCCGAAATTATGATTTTTTGATATTAAAATATTTTTTCCTTGGCTATAGTTAGAACGCCATCTATATCACCGACGTCAAAATTACTTTATACCTTTTCTCCTAGGTGGCGTTTCTACTATAGCGGAGATCGAGATACGATCGAGTATAATTTTCTTTGATTTTGAGTTTTGAAAAGTTAATGGAGATTTTTGCTTAGAGATTTCGATATTTTTATATTGCTGACGAAGTCGCTGGTAGGTAATATTAGTTAATCGTTTTATTTCGAAATTCAAAACCATACAATAATTTCTATTCAAAAAAAAATACGTTTCGAGACAATTTCTTCAAAAAAATTGCCGCTCGCTTCAGCGATTCTATAAAGAAAATTTTCGAATTCCCACAACATAAGTACAAGTAGTATCTATGTACTAACATAAGAACGTTGCATTTCCACATTATCCAACGCTGTCGCCCGCGTGTCTACTACACCTGTGACCTACACCAAAACGTATCCAAATCTCCTCACATTCCACGTCACTACCAAAATGAGAGAGTCCTATCGCTTGTTACCTATGCCGGGTTGTATTTGCAGTTTGTCGGAACAAGCAATGGAACCGTGGCGAACGATAGGTGGAATTCTAATGTGGGATGTGGTACTGGTACACAATTCAGGTTCTTTGAACCGCGTTTATAGAAAAAGCGGGTTGTAGGCATCTGTGAATTTCACTGAAAATTTTGGCGGAAGTAAAACATGCAAACAATTTTTAGTCAAGTCAAGACCATTTTTAGCCAGGCCACATCAAATCCAGTATTTTTTTATTTTCCATTTGATTCCATAGTTACCATCTTATTAGAATAACTTAGTAATACTTATCCTATTTTCCAGAACTTCAAGAAAAATCTCTATCTTCTAACAAGAAATAACATGAAGTTTATGATCACGTTTTGTAGAAAAATTTAACGGCCACTCTACACATTCGGCGAAATATTTGCCTAACTATTCGCCTAATTATTATTTGGATAGAAGATGACAGGCGATGAGGCCCTCTACACGTTCGTGACCGTCGGCATTCGGCTATCATCGGCGAATATGTAGAGGGCCCAAAAAAATATCAGCTGTTATTTCGAATTTCGAACAAAAGTTTTGAATCACAAAAAAAACACCCGATTCAAAGACAACTCTCAGACGACAACGATATCTTAAGTCAAAGTCAAAAAAGCATTTATTCCGTAGGACCGCTGGGATCACTTTAAAACTTAAAAGTAGGAAACTACAAAAAAGTAATAATCTTAGTAGTTTATCGGTCATGATATGGCCATAACACAAGCTCTACATGCCAAATAATGTTTTGTGAAATCCAGCACTATTTATATTACCAGTTTTATATTTCCCGGTGAAACCTGTTTCCGGCACAAATCTGGATATACGGCACCTCGCGGCACCTGTAGACGAATGTGCCATTTACATTGTATTACACTGCCTCCAACCAGTTCGATTAAGAAGGGAATGCTGTCCACATACCGCATAGAAGATGCAGTACTATCTTTCTAGTTAAGTTCCACTCATTCTCTTTTCTTGATTGTAAACTTGCTGGACGTGCCTCTGATTACCCCCCTCAGACATCTTAAAAGCTCTTGAATTATGAATCTGAGAGAATATTTGCCGAGCTTAAGGGATACAATCCTGATATTGCTTGGTTTAAAGTTACATAGATCCGCGATTTAAAGGTAGATCACCTTTTCTATACTAATAATAATATTATAAAGAGGAAAGATTTGTTTGTTTGTATGTTTGTTTGTTTGAAATGAATAAGCTCCGAAACTACTTTACCGATTTGAAAAATTCTTTCACCAATAGAATCCTACATTATCCCCGATGAACATAAGTTTTCCCGAGGGATCGCGGGTAACACCGCGGCGGACAGCTAGTCTTTTATAAGTATACCTACTAAAAATGCGTTTACCATTTCACCAATTTGCTGTTGGTAGGTACCTCTTCTTGGCAGATCTTAAAGGCTCAACATCAATAATTTTCTTATGTTACTCGCACATCGATATTAAGCTGTCATGATATATCGGAAGCTTTCATTGCTGTAAAACTCTAGTGGATTTTATCGAGAGACCAACGATGCAAACTTTACCACAACGCCATAGAGTCCAATTTTCTTTAAAATAATCGATGAAGAGGCTTAGCGCTAGGAGCTTACAAATAATGGTCATATATACCAGCCACACAAAATGCGACATTACTATTCAAGAGATAGCTCTTTTCCTTGCAACATTGTTGTAATTAACAGGAATTCCGAGGCATACTGCATAAGTCAAGGATAGCGTCAAGCTTCGTTCAGCGCGGTTGCCAAATTGATACCTAAACCGCTTGTAATAACCTCATCATCTTCCTGCCCTTTTCCCACATTATGTGGAGTCGGCACAACAGGACATGTGTTCTTCTTCCATTCTCCTCTATCAGCCGTCATCTCAACACTCACTCCTTTCTTACTCATATCATCCATCACACAATCCATTCACCGCTTGTAATACTAAATTAATTTGCAGAAGTGATACTATAGGTACTTCGTTAGAAGGCTTAACTGATCCAGGTCACTACTAGTCAGAATCGTGCTTAAAACACTGATGGCATTACCAGGCTGAATGGCAATGCTGATCCGTTGCTCACGCATCACAGACACATAAAACTCAGCTTACTACACTATAGGTAATGAATTAGGGATGCTGTCGTAAGCACCTTTGCTACCTCATCTCCCAAAGTCTGTTTCTAGAAACGGGAAAGGAAAACGAGGAAAGACAGTGGACGGATGAACGGAAAACGAGGAAGACAGTTTAAGAGATGGACGGGTGAAATCAAGGCTGTTGCAGGCGGAGGATACAAGTAGGTACACAAACTTTCAGCCTTTATAAAATGACGAAGTTCTGCTGTTCGTCGGATACCTCTACAACCGAAGTTGGATTTTTGACGGTCCAATTTTCGGAAGACTTGATCCTAAGTTCGGACCGAGTTGATAGGTTGATCTTATCGACCGAATACAATGTTCCTAGTTCGTAGTAGTCATTCGTGATCCTTTTGCTGTGTTTCCTCCAAGGCGCGATAGACATCCTCACAGATCTTTTTATGTATTCCAGATCCTTTGAAGTTTAAGGGGTAATCAGTTGTCCGATGATACATAATTTGATAGATAGTAGTAGGAAACGTCCAGAATATTCAGCCGAAATATAGGATTTATCAGACGAGTACAGTGCTCGTGATTGATCGTGTGGAGGGGATGCCGGGCGCACTGACCGCAGCCAGGTGCAAGCGGCCATCGACACCATAAAATTAATAACCCGTCGAGCCTTCTAACCAATGCACTCTGGATGCATTGCCACTTTATGTTTAACCGATGACCAGCTTACTGGTGCAAGAAACCTCATGTTCACACCAAACCAATCTTATGTTACCTTCGTAAAAAGAACTCAGAGGAATACCAGTTGTGATTCTATAAAAGACAAGATTGGACTGTGTGAATGATATGGTTAAGAAAGGAGTGAATGTTAAGATGTGTTGATAGTAGGTACAGAAATCAAAAATCATTTATTCAGTAGGACCGCTGGGATCACTTAGAATAGTTTTAAAACTAGGTGATTTTATACATGTTCCAAAAACAAAATCTGTTTTTCCGAAAACACAAAGTGGGATAAATTCAGGGAGATAATGATAACTGTGATTCTTTTTTTAAGTGCAATCCAGTAGAAGTAGGTACAAGAATGCGAAGACATTTGATCGCGAGGGCGCGTTAACTCTCCTCTTCCTGTAGATACGAACGGTTTCATAATTCCTAGAGCTCAGTTTGTCGTACAAGGGTTTTTATACACCCAGCTGCTGATGAAATGCCCTTATTAATGTGGTACTGTCTGTGACATTAATTGATGAGCATTTTATAATCCACCTAACCAGAATGGTGACTTTATCTCCAAGCCACGGATAACTTCTCGCATATTTTTTTAGATTCAAAATTCTTTAAAAATTCTTCTTCCAATTTTCAGATGGGTCCGAGCATGTCGAATAATATAATAAAGCTGAAATTTGTGAGTTTGTTTAGATATTAGGATGTTTGTGTTTCAATCACGCCGTGAACCATTTTTAGATGAAACTTGGTATAAGCGAAGATATTGACCTGGAATAGCATATAGGCTATTCAAAATTTTGGTACCATGCGAGCAAAGCCGCGGGCTGAAGCTAGTAGGTATATAAATGGCACATGCCTACATTTTGCAGAATTTGGAACTCCATAGGCGTGCAAAGTCGCATGCAAACTGACTTCTACACGATGTTTTCTCTCACCGTTGACAGCTTGTGTTGTGCATCTGAACTTTCCAAAACTCAAAAAATCTATTGAACTACTACTACTCACGGCTTGAAAAGCCCACTCGGTCAACATAGTTAGATTCTAGTTATGCCCTACTAAATTTCTCTCATTCGTTATAGAGAACTTAAAAAATGTTTTTAAAATGTTCAACGTTAATAGAAATGACGGAGTTTATCCTGGGTTATCCAGCCACAATAAGTGCACAATGCTTAATTAAACGCCGGTACAGACGGCCAATTCATTCTCCATTTTACGAGGGCTAACGAGACTCGCACGGAGTGGAACTGCAGAGTACTTAGTTATCCACTCGGTTTTATAGTTACTCCATACCAACCAATATTTCAACATAAAATCCATAAATACAAACTAATAAAAATACAAAGTTGTATGTATATCTTGGAATAAAAAGCTCCGTTGCGTCTATAGGCAAGATACAACTTTCGACCGCCCACTAATTGAATTATCATATTTTTGATCCTTTCAACGAATTAGGATTCATTCAGGGTTAATGTTAGATTTGTATTTAATGAGGGCTATAAGCGTGCGAGACGAGCCGACGCGGCCGCGGGCGGGGCGCGGCGCGCGGGGGGAGGCCGCCGACAGACGGCCAGTCTGCTGATAAAGGAGGATTTTATCCGCTCGATTTACCATGAAATTGGAACACAAAGTGAATAAAGCCACAAGATTGTAAACATTACGAGGTTCCCTTTTTTAGTGAGGCATTCGGCTTATTTACGGTCCTCTTTTTATTGGTCACCGGTCGCCGAGCCTCTATTTATTGCCTTGTTAAACTCTAGTTAACGAACCGATCGCTCAGTACAGTCCTTGCGATGCACTTAATTGGATATTTATCGCTCTACCCCAGAGCTTAATTGATTCGCGCTGTACGCTGTAAACCGCACGATCCTCCGGTGCGGCAATTGCATTTAAATAAAAGGAGTTGTCGAAGTGGGCTGCGTTCCCACGCGGGAGGGTAGCGTCGGAATGAATGACTCACTAATCTTAAAGCTCCATTTCCACAAGTCATAGTGCAATTAATAATATGCGGCATCCTGTCGAATTATCTCTCGTCGAGGCAGGGGTCCACGGCTTTAATTTACCACAATGGAAGTGGGTTCCGAGAAACGTTCCGAGGCGGCCCGATCCGAACGAAAACAAACAGAAAATAATTATCATAAAGATGAAGAGCGGCCGCGCGGGCCTAATGGGGGCCCACCTGGCTGCAAGTCCTGTACCAGCTCGCATTCCGCGCCCGCCAACTCATCTCCGCCGTAAAACTAATAAGGACATGATTGCTTTTTGATTGCCCCTGGTAAAATTCGACGCGGCAGAGGAATAGAAACATTTTTTTCTAGTTTACAAATGAAATCGTGCTCAGTTAGTATAATAAAAAGCTTATACGTGGATTACAATAAAAACTACAGCTCTACCACAGATCAAATAATAGCTCTACTGATGCTCTCATTCTTTTAAAACTTACATTGAGTAGGTATTTGTAGTGAAAAGCTCTGAATCCTATATTTTTTATTCAAATTAAAAAAAAATGCATCTGATGCAAAAAGATTCATAAATTGAGACCGGGTTTTAGTAACGTATCCTACTATTTCGTAGAGGGTCTACGAATAGATTTAGTTTCTTCGACAAACGCAAAAACCCTTGACCAATATTAGGCGGGTCTTGAACGAAGGAAATAAGGGTCGAAATGATAATCCCGATCAAGCTTCCTCAAAACAATTTAATCACCTTTCACCCGGATGATCGTAACGAATCGATTGACAATCATCAAAATCAGATGTTAAGGCGCTGCGGTGGAATATTTTACAGCTCATTACATTGGCACATCACATATTTAAAAAACCACAATCAAGAATGAATAGCTTACCTTTTTTCCAAAAACTCTAAATAAGTAGCTAACTTAACCGCACTCAGTGTAACTGTGTTCATAAGCGAACAATAGATTTTTGAGTCTCCCACACTTTGTTCTATGCCTACATTGCGGTAGGTACTCTTCCCAAGAACTTTTAAAAGGAGTTTTTTACTGTTACATTTAAACCCTACCTCATTATGTTAATGAGCTATTTATTGCTACATTTCCAGGATTTAACAGTTTCAATGCTCTCATCTTATCTGTGAATCTGTAGACGAAACTGTAATAGAATTGTTTGCGAAACTTTGTTAAGAGTTTTCTAGATATGTTATCTTAAAGTATGTCGGTCCTTTGAATTCGACAATTTGACACTGCCCGCCTACGAACTGTGAACGAAGATAAAATACTTTGTCGAATTCTTCGGCTGCCTTGTCTTCAATGGTTGAAATGTCTTTGGTTTTTTGGTTGGTTTTTGCGCTCAGGCCGGTGGTCCATTAGGTAGGAACAATGGCGTTTCTATTAGCCGTTTTATCTAAGTTTGACGCAGTTTATGTGAATTTTGTCGGAGTTTGTTTTTCAAGGGGCTAATGACGAATCGGAGCTTTTTATTTTAGTCGGTTGAGTCAGCGGTATTAGGGGTAATAATCCTTACTTTGTATCGACTTACTCGTGACTTAAAAGCTCTACCGATTCTACTAAAAGTGATATTATCACTTATGATTACAATTTTGGCCAAGACTAGGAGTTTTGCCTTGTTGACTGTGAGAAACGTGTCACTATATAAAACAAAGAGTCAAATTAAACTTACCTGCGACTGTATCTCTAGCTATGGTAGACATATATTTAGATCTAGTAATTCACTTGGCACCTCACGGAGTCAGATACGAAAACTCCCAAGACAAGACAGACTTAAGAAAATAAAAATATGACTGCATAAGCACTAAAGCTTAAAATTCCAAAAGAATCGTTAATTAAAAATTAAACAAATAAAATATTTCATAAGATAAAGGAATGCTGGGAGACATAAAGAGTGTTGAGAATGTCATCAATTTATAGACAACGGCCCCCCTGTGGCCAGGACCATCCAAACTAATATGGAAACGGCTTATTTATCAACACTGGCTTCAACTACAACTTCGCTCGCCCTAACATTTTCTCAAGGTTACTACGTCTTACATGTTTCGGACCAAAAATTTCTTACATATTGCGTAATTTTCGCAGGTCATCGGAACCGTTTTCAGAGCTAATCGCCAACAATTTTGTGGCCTAATCGAACGAAGACAAGTCGAACTGAAAAATACATGCTGTGCCGACCCATCTTAACGTGGAATAAGGGCAATGATGATGATGAACGGACGTTTTTCAGTTACGTTCGTCGACGATGTTATTTACGAATTTGGTCATGGTTGACCTGCATGCAGTTCACGCAAATCGATGCATGGTAAATATCCCTTTATCCTTAGTGATAACCTAATTATGATAGTTATAAAAGGAATATAAATACATATATAAAGCTAGACTTTTCACACAGCATCATCTAGCCCCAAAGTAAGCAGAACTTGTGTTATGGGTACTACATGACTGATAAACTACTGATATACTTTTTGTTTTAAATACATACGTAGAAACACCCAGACCCGAGACAAATATCTGTAGATCATACAAACATTTGTCCCGCGGCGGGGATCGAACCCGCAACCTTTTGCGTCGCAGGCGGGCCTTCGACCACTGCACCACAGAAGTCGTCAAACCATCCATGCTGATAAAACCATGTAAGTAAATTAATAAAAAAAATCCTTTGCTTTAGATATTGATACAAATTGTACCAACATTCAGAATTACAAAAACACCGTTCATAAACATTGAAATGTAACGCAACACATTGTATCTCTTTTCCTTGGAAAATTAATCTTAGCGTACGAAAAACAAGCTCCCGATGTTTGTAAACGGAAAGTCGGCAAGCCTTGAGAGTGCTTACATGTTCCATCTTTAATAAGCATATTCCACAACTAAAATTCAACTCTATCTGCATGGATTACTGATTAAATTGCTTTGGCAATGGAGCTTCAGAAGCTTTTCCTTGCCACGGAAATATGAGCTTTGTGGCTATGTAAATAAGTAAGGAATTTGAGAGTTGATGGGTTTGTTCGGGAGCTAAAGACCCAAAAGTGTTTACTCATAAATCACGCTCTTGTTTGAATAAACTTCTATTTTGACGGTTTAGTTCGAAGTGCGGTTTCGTGCTAACAATATTCTTGGTAGGTAATTGCGCATTATGGATACCTAGATTTCTTAGTGCTTGCATTCTTAATGTTTGTAAATAAACGAAATGGAATATTTTAGCTAAAGACTTAAGTGAGGACAAGCACTAACAGAAGTGATTTATATTTTATTTCAGATGGTCAGATTTAAATCTCATTCAAATCAATCATAATTATGGTATGGTTTAAATAACCTTTATATGTATATAACCTTTGATAATTGTGTGTGTGTAAGGTGCTCGTAAACAGGCTAGTTTTTTGGCAATTTTTTGCTGCAATGATATACAAGTTGCCGATTATATCTCGCAACACAGTGCAATAATTGCTGCAATATTTCTGTGTAGCCCGTCGATATTTTTTTGCAAATATTCAATGTCTAGCTGGCTGCAAGTAATTTATCCCGAGTTGCAAATATACTGAGCTATATTGGTCAATAAAAATTGCCAGGAAGACGCAATTTTTGTAGCCCGTCTACAGGGAATTCAGACGCACAGCTGATTATCATCCTCACCTGGTTGATATTCCACTTATTAGAACTAAGCGCTTTCAAAGTTATTTTATTATGCGCACTGCAAAAATTTGAAATCAGCTTCCTGCGTCTGTGTTTCCGCTGAGCTACGACCCTGTTGTTTTTAAGAAGAGAATTAATAGGCACCTTCTGGGTAGGCTCGCTCCATCGAAGACCTCATTCTTGCCTATGCGAGTTTCAAGGTCAAGAGCCGACCCATTCATCATAAAAAAGCCCGTTTACAGGCCTCTGAATAGTGAGTGTGGATGATTAGAATACAAAATATCTGGACGTATGTATTTAGGTGTAAGGTAGTTAACTTTTTTGTTGTCGTTTCGTTATCAACTATGTCACTTACCCCCGGTTTCTATATTCAACGGACAGTCGTAGGTAAGAGCTACGACTCGTTTCCACATACAAAAGTTTGAAAGCTAGAAACCGGCGGTAAGTTAGCTGTCAAAATTTGTATGTGGAAACGAGTCGTAGCTCTTACCTACGACTGTCCGTTGAATATAGAAACCGGGCATAAGTGGACACGTTTAAATGGCCTCGTAGTAATCTAATTATCGTAATAATCATAATCTTCTTCTATGGATTTTGCGTTTCGTAAAATTTATATGCGCTTTAACACGAGCTCTGAACGGTGAAGGAAAACATCGTGAGGAAACCAGTTAGTATTCTTATAGGCGGCGATGGGCTTGCAACCTGTCACGTATGGAATACTAACTTCTGCAAGATGTGGGCATGTATCAAAATGTAATTGTACATGCCTCTGACTACCCCCTTAGACATCTTCAAAGGATCTGGAATATAAAAGATCTGAGAGAATGTCTACCGCGCCTCGGGGATACAGTCGTGACCCTGTTTGTTTTGTTTTTTTTCTTGTATAACGTCTTCCTAAAAGGTATTCGCGTAACAGGAGTATCACCTAGTTTAAGACGATTCCAAGTGATCCCAGCGGTCCTACTGAATAAATGCTTTTTTACTTTGAAAGAAATAAAATAAGAATCTGATTAGGATTCTACAGGGTGTAAAAAGACGTCTACCGAAGCCGAAAGGGGTAGGTACAGCATCCCAACACACAACCAAATCCAAAAGAATTTTCCGAAAAAATCATTGTTTAGAATCATGGTCTGATTGCAACCCCTCAGTTTTCGGTAGCAGTCTTTTTACACCCTGTATAAGTACTTACAATAAAAATACAGTGAGGTCTCAATCGCCGCTATTTCCTTTAGGAAAACTTTTCTCAGAGTAACTTCAATCAGTCAGTAGCAAAGCGTAAGATTTTGCACAACAATAAAAATCCATTAAACACTGTACATTATTTATTTCTACTATATTCATATAACTAACTAGTAAGTCTCATCTAATAAGAATTCTCTTACAGATTTGTGGTACCTCTCTGGCAGGGTTTCCGTCATTTCGCTGCGCGTCACCCAGACAGACTTGCTTTTGGTAGCTTGACCGCTTTTGTAATTGGCATAGTAGAAAAATACCTGAAAAAAAAAATTGTATGATTAAACTTATCTAAACCTAGATTTCTCTGAGACGACCTCTGTGGCGCAGTGGGTGAAGCTCGCTTGGGACGCAGAAGGTTGCGGGTTCGATCCCCGCGGCGGGATAAATGTTTGTATGATCTATATATCTCGGGCAAATATTTATCTCGGCAAATATTTATCTCGGGTCTGGGTGTTTCTATGTATAATATGTATGTATTTACAAACAAAAAGGTATATAAGTAGTATATCAGTTATCTGGTTCCTATGGGAACCAGATAACTACATACAAGCTTTGCTTAGTTTGGGGCTAAATGATGCTGTGTGAAATGTCCAGCATTATTATTTATTTATTTTGGATGCAGGAGGTACAGGACCGTAAGGCTGGTTTTCCTGTCAGGCTGACCGTCAGCACAGATTATTGTATTTTTTTATTTATTCAGTAGGATCGCAGGGATCACTTTGAATCGTCTTAAAACTGGGTGATTTTACTCCTGTTCCTTTTAATCTTTATGACAATGTAGTAAGGATACTGATTGTACAGCAGCGCCGAGAGTAATCAGCGATGTCCAATTCTGCTGACACATTAATAAAGACTATGCTTCTATCAGCGCCGACGGTACGTGTGACAGGAAAACCCAGCCTTATGAATGGCTATGTGTGTGTAGATTTGTTTCTGTGTGCGTAAGCGATACTAAGCGCTCCATTCGTCCATGGAGCGCTTCAGAGCTCACGCACACTGAAACAACGTGCATGTGTGTCTACACACACAGATGAAACCAAGCTGCCTGCGTGAGATAGAATAGAATAGAACAGTTAGATAGAACTATAACTTTCTCATTTATTTATACACACAGGGACCGATTTAGAGGAACGTAAAATTTTTTTTTTAAATTTCTTAAAGTAAATAAGATTTGTAATAAATAAAACCCTTCTAGATAATGTTTCAATTAAATAATAGAAAGATTAGCTATAGATACCTTAGCACCGACTTTCCCGTCTATTTCCTGTGGATATTTGTATTTGTAGAAGCCGCATGGTGCGTTTGATAGGAATTTCACTTGAAGCTCGGGACCGCATTGCTCTTTAACAATTCTTTCTGCAGTCTGAAATCAAATATTTATCAAAGCAAGTTATAATAAAAAAGTTTTTATCATTAATTTTTCAAACAAAATACCTAGTGTTATATGGAATATCGAAAGTCTACCATCTTTGTTGAACTCAAGCAAGTTATAATAAAAAAGTTTTTATCATTAATTTTTCAAACGAAATACCTAGTGTTATATTGAATATCGAAAGTCTTTGTTGAACTCAAAAAAATTAACAGGTTCACGACTTTAACCGCTGTCAAGTGCGGGACATTTTCTCACATTGTATTGTGTAAATGCAAAAATCAAGCATGGTGTCAATGGTACAAATCAATAGTGCCATTGATTTGTACCATCAAAGAGATACTCTCATGCCAATACCTACGAAATTTTGTCAAATGTAATGTAATATTTGAATAAAAGGCTTGTCTCAAGAGAAAATGCGGGGGGGGGGGGGCTAGTGTTATATGGTGCAGGCAAATCGATAGCCATTTTATGATATGCCTAGGCATATCATGACATAGCTAATTCAACACCCGCCATATCGTTCAATGCATGTTTAGGAAGGGTTTAATTTAATTTATTCTTTATTGCACAAAGAAATAACATACATAAACACTTAATCTAGAGAAATAATGGCAAAGGCGAGCTTAACCCTAAAAAGAGGGTTTAGTTGGTTAGGTTATGTTAGGTTAGTGCAAAAAATACGCGCGAGGCGAGCGAGTAAAGCGAGCGTGCCGTGGCAGCGGCCGCCGAAGCGCTAGAAATGAAAGGATAATGCCCATACCCCATACCACGTTGCGTCACAGGCTCATAGCTAATTAATCGATCTGCCGGCGACATACACATATAATTAGTAGATACCTGTCTAAGTGTCTCCCCTTCCTTCCACTTCCCTTGAGGTAGTACAGATTTCTCATCTTTACCCAGTTTCTGTTGAGTAAGTAGAACCAAATGCCTCTGCAATGCTCGGTCCAGTGATGATTTGTCTGCTTTCTTGTCTGCATCTGTAATTACAAAATGGTGAAGGTTACAGCAGTTTATGTTTTCAGAGAATATCGGTTTTTTTTTTGGCCTTACTCTTCAGAGACTTTTATTTTACACTTGGCAAACACAGTACAAAAACAGAGACAAACTATTAAAGTTCTGATGTGTGCGACAAGGATAGGAGACACTGTTTGGCAAGCATAATCAAATAGATATAAGAGAGCACATATTGCCCAGTCGCGTCGTGCACAACTAGAACCGGTTCCCAGAGTCAGTAATAAGTGCCCCCTCAGTGAACTCTTTCAAGAATAGACTGGACAAATATTTAAAGCGCACTGACAAGGACTAAGATATACACGCATCAGCTCTGAGAGCTGCCTGTGTATTATAGATAATAATAAATAATGGACTAACATGTGATAGTGTAGCTAGAGAACAACGGGAATGAAAGAGGTAGGCAGCCTTTGCTGACTAGCCAACATGCATTCGGAACGGAGTAAGTAACAAAACTCTTAAAATCATGGTAATTTAATTATGTTATCCTGATAGTGGCGTCAATTCTGTGATTCACTGACTAAATTAATTAAATTAAAACTTGAACGTTCTTATTTCGTTGTCGCTAAAGACCAAAATGGCACGTCATTGAAAGTGACATTACTAAAAGTATAACCAAAATGGCGTTTCTGAGCTAATGTAGCAGCTGTTTCTCACAGCAAGTAAAATGGTCTTGACTAATAAACTAAATACCCACAAATACTTAATTTTTACTAAAAATAAGTAACTTTAGGAATGCCACTGTATCGACGCCAATGTCGAAATAAACTTACCAGTAATAATATCTGCAAACTTGAACTGTGCTAATTCTTCATTGACAGCGTCTAAGAAGTCCTGAGCTGTTATTTTGCTAGCAGCATCCATATCAACATCCGGACTGTCTTTTTTTAGGAGTTCTGCTCGGATCCTAGAAGGAATGGTTAATTTACACATTTACTTTCTATATGCCAAATGCGATAGCAGCCCCTCCCTCACCGGAACAGATATCCTTGTGGGACTACATGTTTATCAATTGTTCCGGACTATGATGTCAACTAACAAATAAGATTCCAGCTTTGTATTTGATGGGTTTTTGAGACATTTGAAAATTTGAGACCAGTGAATTCTACTTACTTGTCACTCTCATGTCTTATTTCATGGTCAGACTTCATACTCTTCTCAATTTCAATAGTGCTCAGTAAGTTTTTGTATTTTTTTTGCATCTCATTCAGGGGTGGTGTGACAACAGGCAAACGTTCTACACATACTCCAGTAAGAATGTCCCACGCTGGACTAGTACTCAGCCCTGGAATGGTTAATAAGAACTTTTTTAGGACATAGGAACTAAAATGGTAGTATACAGATACAGGGATATTTTTGTCCCGAGAGGGATGATAGGATGATGTAAACAAAATTTATAGACAATTGTGAATTTCATTGAAAAATAAGTGGATTTCTCTCTTGTTTTGGTTTTGTTTAGGTTATGTTATTTCAAAATAATGCCAACCTCTGGTATAAATCCTGTAACAGAGACTGAGCTCCGTATTTAGCAATGATCTGCAAAACATTTTGAGTGTTTTTGTTTACAATGGTAGTTCGTTTTGTTGAGAAAAATTAGAGCAGGCAAAGCATTCAAAGCAAAAACTAATTTCCCATTCCACTTTTTTTCGAAATTATGATTTGATTAATGATTGACATGACATACCGACAGCAAACGAATACCTGACAGTGACATGACAAAATAAATATCAATATGACATTAGGCTCCATGCAAACATAAAACGATATCACTTTTTTTTCTAGCCGCTATTAACGTGTGACACACAGAGATGCAACTTTTAAGATCGCGGGCGATTTATTTATCGGATACTATAATCATAATACACCAACTCAGCGAGAAGAATAATGATAAAACTTACGATTTCATTTATTCTTCTCAACGTATGAACGTAACGTATGTTTTAGTGTATATGAAGCCTTAACTTTAAAAGTAACGAGAATGTCATTCTAATTTGACATTCAGTTTTTATTGTTGGCAATATTTTGTTTCTGTCAAACTCTTTTTCCGGTTCTAGTGTCAAAGAACGTAGGTGAATTTGATTTTATTTGGAAAAATCTGTGAAAATCTAATGAAACTAATACGTTCATGCTAATCTAGTGGTTGTTTTGCAAGTTACATAATGTTTCCCATAAGTTCAACGTTATATTTCATTTACGGAATGCACAAAAACAGTTCAACACAACTTGTCAACTGATGCTCCGAATAGGTTAGAATTCATCGGTTTGTTTCTTTTTAGGCCTAGACATGAAGCAAATTGTTGCTAACCAAAAGGTGAAGATCCCTGATGGGCTCACCGTCAATGTGAAGTCCCGCTTGGTAACAGTGAAAGGGCCCCGCGGAATTCTGAAGAGGAACTTCAAACACTTGGCTGTTGACATTCGCATGGTGAACCCTCGCCTGCTGAAGGTGGAAAAATGGTTCGGTTCCAAGAAAGAACTGGCCGCAGTAAGGACAGTTTGCTCACACGTTGAGAACATGATCAAAGGTAAGTTGATAGTGTTTGTGATGTGAAAGTGATGAAAACTGTTGTTATTATTTCAAAATTGTGAAGTTCTAGGGTTCTACTTTCAGTGTATGGATTCCAGTATGTGCAATATGAATTTCTTCAAACTAGGGTACACAGTCAGAATGTAAACAAATAGTTTACTCATGTGGTTACCTTATCACAAGCCCTGCTTACTTGGGGAACAAATAGTGCTGTAAGAAATGCTAATAATATCCATAAATGATTATTAGGATAGTTTCGTTAAAATTGCTCTAACTAGAAAGAAAGAATAGATAGAAACTACTACAAATTTTAAACAAACTGCCCTAATGAATAAATTGTTTTGAATTGTCGGGAATGGTATAAAAAAAATGTGTTTTGGCTAAAGTTGCGGCTGCAAAAAAACAATCTTTACTACAACTTCCCACCATGTTAGTCTTTACTAATGAATAACAACCTCAAAAAACGGCTGAATTTAGAGTCGCTTAAAAATGCTGATTGTTGCATGTTTCTTATATTCAGAAGCTGTTGATAATCATGTTCTGTGTAATGATCTATTCCTTACGCATCGACTACTGAATAATATACAGTACTAGCTTCTACGCGCGGCTTCGCCTGCGTGGTACCAACATTTTGGATAGCCTTTGGATTTGGATAATCGGTTCACCGGTTATGGCGTGTTTGAAACACAAAGATCTAAACAAACTCACAAACTTTCAGCTTGTTTTTTTTGAGTGGGATTCATGTGTACACGCACTGCAATTCCCAATATCTCCTGGCATCACAACTACTGGGGTTGGGTTACTGCCCATCCAGTTGGTCAAGAATGACTATCCTATCGCATGTAAATTTTTCGCGTGTAAACGCTCATCGCGCAATGCTTGTTGGCACGTTCTATGGGCAGCAGCAAATCGTACGAAAAATCGCCTAATGGAAATGCACCTGTAGCCTACACTGTGTAAAGTACTTTTTTTGTTTGTTTCAGGAGTGACAAAGGGATTCCAATACAAAATGCGTGCTGTATATGCCCATTTCCCCATCAACTGTGTCACCACGGAAGGAAACTCAATCATTGAGATCCGTAACTTCCTTGGGGAGAAATACATCAGAAGGGTAAAGATGGCACCTGGAGTGACAGTTGTCAACTCCCCCAAGCAAAAGGATGAGCTGATCATTGAAGGAAACTCCTTGGAAGATGTTTCAAGCTCAGCCGCCCTCATCCAGCAGTCCACCACAGTCAAAAACAAGGATATCAGAAAGTTCTTGGATGGTCTCTATGTGTCTGAGAAAACGACTGTTATTCTTGATGAGATATAAGCACATAAAATAATTTTACCATCAAACTGTTTTTTTATTTAGCTTTGACCCGTGTAGCAATAGATTTGACTCAAATAGATAGAAAAAAATTTAAAAACAAAACTTCCCTGAATGTTATGTATTTCAGTTAGCATGGTTATTCAAAGACATAATTCATGTCCTTCAGGGAATTATCCTTTAGATTCCTTAGGTACATATTGTTCTCAGTGGGTCAGTGAAGTGGATGCGTGACCACTGTGCACTTCGGAGGGCACGGTCCTTTAGAACGGCATAAAACTCCGCCGCCACCAAAGGTTGGCCACTTGCTCAATACGAATTCACTTTTATCAATAGATCATGCAATTGTGTGGCAAGCAAGCCTTAAGAGTGAAGGTAGGTCTCGGGATTGAATAGTTAGAATGTGGTCTACATATGAAAAAGTCTAGGAAGTCCAATACATTATGTATGGTATGACAGTCTGCGTACCTATGTTGACTCTTCAGTTGCCGAATAAATATCTTAATAACAGTCAATGAGTACTTGGGAGTAGGTAGGTATTTATTTGTACCTACGGCAATATTTCGCTGTAAAAGCCCCTTTAAATTTAATTAAGCATTATGATACAGGCATTGCTATTCTTAAGCCTACAAAATAAACCATTGTTTTAGGCTACGCCAGAAGTAGGTACTTGGTGTAGCCTAAAAAAATGGGAGGTCCCTTAAGCGATAGATTTGTAGAATTTTAATCCTCAACTTTTATTACAACATTCTTCTTCGATTTAGGTACGTCAGAGAGAGAATGTTTGGCAAATGCCCTCTGCAGTTCGGACTCCATACCATGTAGACACACACAAACGTGGTCATCTTCATTCTAATGGCTGCGTCTAGCTCATCGCTACCAGGTTTACCCCCACGATGCTCCATGTCGATGCTATTATCGATATCTTTTTCCAAAAAAATCCTGATGCACGGCTGGCACCAGAATCTACAACTGCGAGTGGCATTACTAATTGATTTGTAGGTAGGTACCTACCTACTTTATGTATTACACATTTTACGCGATTATGCCCCGTACTTTATGTATATTTACTACTTAGTACATTAGGTAGATGAAAAATGGTGATGATTGTGATTGCTTGAGGCGCGCTCTAACTAAAGTTGTAACGGCCTCAATTTTAGTAGTTTTATAAAATGGGGATAGAACTTCTAATCAGGAAAACAATAATACATTTTTCAACGTAAATAATTTTATTCAAACTATTCTATTGAACATCACTAACTCATAACCATTGTACATCTGCAAATATGGTTAAAATTAGTTTTAAAATGACATTTAATTACACTTATATTTTTACAAATGATCACACACTCAATTAAATAAAATGACTACATAATAAAATAAATACCTATTAAAATAAAACATTTTCTTATTTATAAAATTGTTAATACATCGGTATTGAACTTAAAAATAAATTAAATTTAAAACTACTTATTTACAACAAACAAAAACATCACAAAGAAATTAGGACAAAATAACGTGCAAATATTATGTAATATTTTTTATAGATTCATTAACTATTTATTTTTCGAATCTTTGGCAGTCATATGCATAAAAATTCTACGAATAAGTTATCTTATTACACTATCTTTTGTCATAATTTCTTTTCTTCGTCAAAAATTATAAAACTTTTGTCATGAATTAAAAAATTAATACTCTGTTTGGCTACATAGTTCCAAGCTACATTAAAATATTTAAGTACACACTATTATTGTGAGTCAAAATGTTTGAGATAAAAATACAATCATCTTACTAATAATTAATTAGATAATAAATTGATTAGAAATTTTACGCCACAACGTAACAATACAATATTGCAATACAAGCCATTAAATATTATCGGCTTCCAGCTCCATATTTGCAGATGGGCACTCAATTATTTCGTAAGAAAATAAAATTCTCAATAAATAAATGTCGAACACTATTTAAATTGGTGAGACATTTCACACCGTATAACACAATTGCTTACTATAAAAATGATCAACAAACAACTTTGCACCTCGCCTAATGTGTCAAAGAGGACATTGGTGTGCATAAAAAGGTATGCCATGAGATTCAACGGTTACAATAATAGGTTGCCGCTTGAGCAAATAATCCTGAATGTCTTAGCCTAGCCATGCGTGAGGTGGGTTCTCTACTCCGCGTCAGTACTCAATTCATAACTAAAATTATTCATAATTCATTATTACTATAGCACTTGAATCACCAGTGCCCTTTGATTTGTCTCGATAAAATTCACTATTTCAAAATTGAAATGACTAATTATTAACAGTTGAAAATTTTAAATTGTATTAAATCAACTTTACAGTAAATTACTATTTAAAATGTATTAAATATATAATAAATGTACATAATAAGTTGCAGCACGCTTAGAGGGCTTTGTCAGACGATCTAAAATTATTCTTGATATAAACATTGGTTGCGACAATTGCTTTAATAAACTTGCACATAACACAAGCGTATAGTGATCTACAGTGATAGCTATACAAATAGCGAATTCTTGGTCAACAATGATGCACAGGTGATATTTTAAAATTTAAGCTAAAACAATGTTGAGGTCGTGTCTATAAAGCGGTGATGGAGACTGAACTACATGATTCACGAACTTACTTCGGGCACAATCACTTATTGCCAACCACGATTCTACGTATTGCTTAGAATGCGCCCGACGTTCGCCGTAAACTGTGACCAAGAAACTCGAGGCACTATGATAGGTACTAGATTACTAGAGCACTTAAACACGGGGGCCAGGCTCCATGTCACACACACTACCCTAACTGCAAGACAAGTTTACACTGACAACTGCTTTTAGCAGAAGTCTTCTGTAAACTTTGAAAACGAGAAAAGTATGCTCATAGGTTTTTAAATAACAAAATGCTAAACAATTTCCATAATTCAAAAACTGTTACGTCTCCCTGAGAATCAGAGAGCGTTTACTATAACTCATTAGCAGAATCTCTCAGCATAACAATCATTACTATCGAAAAATGTAAGGTAATATATTCAAGGTTGGTCTACCTACTAAGTTAACATCCTTCCGTAGGGATAAAGGTTAGTCCCTCTTAGCTATCTTTATAGGAATAACGAACAGGCTAGGGAAACAAGAGTTGCGAGACCCCAACAGTTTACCTAAGAAAACTAAAAGAGCATTTGCAAGATGCAGTTTTGGCTCGTTTTGCTAAGATGCAATTATGCGGCCGAGCGAGCGTCTCCCACGTACTAAGACTACTCACAGATGACCGTTTACATGTAAAAAATTGCATGGTTGGAATTCTTCCGTGCAAATGCTCTTTTAGAGTTGTGAGTTACCCCAACAGTTTACCTAGAAAAACTAAGAGTTGTGAGTTACCCCAAGAGTCTACCTAGGTAAACTAAGAGCTGTGATTCACCCCAACAGACAACCTAGGAAAACTAAGGCCGGATTCGATCTAACTAATTCGGCCTAAGAGTTACTCCAACAGTCTACCTAGGAAAACTAAGAGTTGTTAGTACCCCTTTTAAAGAATTTTTATAATTATGTATATGTAGTTAAAGGATTATGTAGCTAAAGCCGGATTCGATCGAACGAGTTAGTCATAGTATAAGACTTAGTAGACTAGACTTGGTCGAGCCTATGAGTTTTGAAGCCTACCTAGGAATACTAAGAGTTGTTAGTTACCCCTTTCAAAGGATCATAATTATATAGCATGTTTATTGTACAGTACAGTCTACCTAGGAAAACCAAGAGTTGTGAGTTACCCCAACAGTCTACCTAGGAAAACTAAGAGTTATACCCCTTTCAAAGGAACATTAGAATGTAGTGTGTGTGTGTGTATGAAGCCTGGTTGTGTGTATGGCACGGGGGCTCACAGGGGGTCGCGGCGGGGG
This sequence comes from Epirrhoe alternata, assembly GCA_963565295.1. Lineage (NCBI taxonomy): Eukaryota > Metazoa > Arthropoda > Insecta > Lepidoptera > Geometridae > Epirrhoe > Epirrhoe alternata. The sequence continues at coordinate 2,129,770 of OY751384.1, forward strand.
ACCCACACGGCGGGGCCGCTCTCTGCTGTAATCACCGCCTTCACTTTTGTATAGATCTCTTCGGGAGTATCGCCGGTTACTACCGCTGAAATTAAAACAATCTTATTAGTTTAGGCATAAAGTATAAAATCGTAAAAACAGGGTCACGAGGCGCGGTAGCCATTCTCTCAGATCTTATGTATTCAAGATCTTTTTGAAGATGTCTAAGAGGGTAGTCAGAGGGGATGTCCAACCGAATACATCTAACATAGCCTATGTTCATCGGGGATAATGTAGCTTTCAATTGGTGAAAGAATTTTTCAAATCGGTCCAGTAGTTTCGGAGCCAATTCATTTCAAACATACAAACAAACAAATCTTTCCTCTTTATAATATTATTATTAGTATAGATTTCTTGATACTGAAACGAATTTCTTACCAGTAAAGTATTCGGCGAATTCCTGTTCCATTTTCAGAGCTCGTTCGTACGTTTTCTTCGCTTGCTCTTCAGTCATTCGCTTATTCATTTCCCTGCAAATACAGCCATGATTAAGAAAGTGTTGTTTTAGTGAAAATGCAGTTTTATACTTAGGCTTAGGCACATTGAATTGGGAAGCGAAGAGACTTTTAGTTTTTAAAGCAAGCCATTATAAACCTTATATACAATGGTACAAGATATAGAAACGCTTGTAGAATTAACGAGTTCTTGAAAAGCCATCTAGCGGGACGCGCCGGCGCGATCGGTTTATTCTACGAGCGTTTCTATATCATGTACCATCGTTCATAAGGTTTATAATGGCTTGCTATAAAACTAATTGACGCGCGCTTGCCAATTCAATGTGGCTTGAGCCTTACAGTGCTACAAACTTATCTGAACCGGCGAGAGAGGCTATTATCGCATTTGGTGTTGCCAGGAAAATACATTTTCATAATAAATTCGTTAGTTCCTCTTTTGGCCACCGGTCCAGATAAGTTTGTGGCACTCTACTAGTTGACCTGATGTCAGGAGCTGTTTAACTGAACTTATAATTAATGTCAACCGAAATCAATAATTAATTTGATTTGGTTCCGAAATTATACTTACATAATAGATTCTACACTCTTTGGTTTGATAAATATGGCAATAGGATACAGTTGCGCCACTTGTAATCTCTTGATTGCGTTGCCGCTAACGTCTAAAATGCAGTGTTTGCCCTGAAACAATAATTAATATAAAAATATGTTCCACTTAAAACTACGACATTTTGGAGAAGGTAAGGTAAAAAGTACCCTAAACCGACGAGCATGTATGAAGAATGTAATGAGAGTGAATGAGGCGAAAGTTGTGTGTCAGGATCGTAGCGACTGGAGATCCGTGGTCTCTGCCTACCCCTTTGGGAAAGAGGCGTGACTTTATGTATGTATGTAAAACTACAAATAATCTATCGTTTACTGGTGCAGTTAAGTAGTGTAATTTTTGTACAACACGGTAAACGACATTCTAGGCATTAAAATCATTTAAAATAAAAAAATATATCGATCATCAATTAAAATAAGTTGATTAGATAGATCTAAAAAAGCTAAGCCCCAAATTACCGGGTTTTTAAGTAATTGCGATAGCAAAAAACGCACAATTTTAGCCAGTGCTGCCTCTTTCTACAGGACAATTAAACCTAGGTTTGAAATTTCCTTGATTTCACATTATCACTTTAGTTCCAGTAATTGCTACTTTATCGCAGTGGCGCTAGTTGCCACTAGTTAAAAACCAATGATCGTTCAGCAATAGATTGCAAATTTTACATAATCAGGGGCCATACCTTTTCAGCGACCTCCCTAACAGACGCGACGGAGGTTCCGTAAAGGTTGTCGTTATACTGTCCCGCCTCGATGAACAGATGGTTCTGGATGTCGCGCTCCATCTGCTCGCGACTCGCGACGAAGTGGTAGTCGCGACCGTCCACTTCGTAGTCGCGTCGCGGTCGGGTCGTGTCTGTAAAATGTAAGATTAACAGTTGGTTTCATAATAGGTATGAAGTCTTGATTTTGTGCATACTGTAATTAGTAAGTTCGTATGAGTCAGTGGCCAACTCTGGTGACGGAGTTTTTAGGCCGCCTTAAGGCCTCCGTCATGGCTTCACGACTTAAATATCCTGGACCGACAATTTAACGTGCCCTCCGAAGCACGGAAGCGCTCAGATGAAAATGCCACTGGCGATCATCCACTTACAGACCGTTTCGAACGTTGCTTAACTTCCACGATCTATCAAGAACGACTAAGCAAGCACGACCACGAGCGCTTCTTACTGTAATTAAAGACAATTAATATCTTTTACTTTTTATGAAACAAATGTATGTGCCCTGTTTATCAGCCCTTCGGCCAAAAAGTACCGTCCTACTATGACTTTGATATTAGATAGAGTGTTAGATCCTTTGAACATGCTAAGAGGGTAGTCGGAGGCACGTCCAAATACATATTTGGTATACATGCTTATACAGGGTGGATTATGGAGACCTTTAAGATACCTGACCTCACTACCCCGTCTCAAAAATCCACCTGTATGTCATGTTTTGCGGAGGTTGACATTCCATACGTTACAGGTGCAAACAAATTAGGTAACAGAAAGATACTCTACTTATATTGGTACCATACTACCCGCAAAACAGTTTTTCTATACTTAACAAAGTTGAAATGCTACTCACGAGGCACGCAGCTTCCAAACTTGTCAGGGAACTCCGATATCAGATCATCATTGATCCGATCCTTCAGCGGGCCGAGTATGATAACCGGACGCGTGTAAGTGATCGTCAACTGCTGAACAGTTTCATAAGATAGCACCGATTCATCCTGACCTGCAAGTTATACCCAGGTTTCAATCATTGTTTAATGCTCCTCTATCCGAAATAAACTTGCAAAGTTAGTATGTTCTGTAAGATTCTAGATCCTTCGTGCTACGCGTGCTTCGTACTATTTTGTGCAGTGTCGAACTTATTCACATTACACCAACACCAATTACACATCTATAAATCACAACTGGCTACATAAGGTGAGTGTGTGTAGTGTCTATTAAAAAGTATCTTTAACCAAACTAATCAGTTGAAATATCGGTTTATAAGTCTTAGCTAAAAAATAATCTAGTCATCACAAAATTATCTAAGATATTTTATGTAAGTACTTACATAATAGTTATATCGTGTGTCTGTTAAAATTTATGGGTTGATGATCCCATTCGATTGATAAATGAGTACTTTATACAAAGCAATATTTGACCTAAAAATCTAACCACAAAACATGGAACGAGACAAGTGTACTACATGGTTGAATTCTTACATAGACATGTTTTGCAAGCTCTTTCATTGAGACTCTAAGTGGAGTATGTACGTGATCTATAGTAAGTTTAAACTTATGGCTTAGCTAACTACATGAGGCACCTATCATTAAAATAAAGCAGGCTAACGACTAAAATGTACCTAATACTACATAACAATGCCTACAAACTAAAATGTAGATATTTACAATTCGACCATGCCCTCACAGCCAGAATTAAACCATAAAGTGCAATAGAGACTTCAGTACCACCATTAATTCTGGCTAAGCATATAAAGCAGTTTACAACGTCAGCGACCGCTATTCGTCCCTACAACTGAAGCGGACTATTCTATGAACCAGCGCAGCGAAACTGAAAACCAAGCTCTGATGAGGTGTGACGTCATGCCGGTAGCGTGGCGTGGCGTGGCATGGCGTGGCGTGTGACTACAGGCGGCCTGCCTTGCGCGGCCAAGCGACAGCTGTGAGCCTCTGTGTCCTCGTGTGCTTCCAGTGGCCCACTCTCCCACAACTAACTATCGGATGCGAGTCGGATGTACGTCTGCGTGAGCCCTTCACGGTCCAAATCAACCAAAAAAAAAAACACGTGAGCTCGATGGCTTTTCGAGTGCGGAGAGGCTATTAGAGTATCGCGTTGGATGAATCGAAAACCGAACATGGAAAAAAAGAATAAAAAAACTGGAGTGTTATTATGAAAACTACGTTTCTAATTGATGATCATAACCAGAATGCGGGAGGTAAGGTATCGGCTACGGCACTCGCAAGCTACGCCTCACTCCCAACACTTACACTCGTCCTCGAGATAAATGAGCGTTATCTCCTCCATCATGGGAAGTTCCACTCGGTACAAGATTTCCCCTACACGTAGAAAAATTAACGTTACATACATTTATAACATGTCGCGTCGGGACCAGGGAGGGGACTGACGTGACTCCGAGATCGTAGCTCGAGTTTAGCGGCTCTACATTCATGAACAAGCGCTTAAAACAAGGAGCAAATCAAAATACGGATCAGACCAGATGAATGTTAACATGTAGGGATGTCTTGCTTCGGTTAGGCAACTAGAAGCACGGGACTGCGGACTCAAACCCATCCGTGTGCTCGCTGCGACCCATTCTTAGTACCATCTACCTACATGTGGAACATCAAACAGTATTGCATTTACTGCACCACTGTGTCGCATAAATACTCCTTTGTTTGCAAAAAGAATGACTTACTTTTAAAATATACACATGTGTGTGTTCAGAAGAAACTTATTTGCTAGACTTAGGGTCGATTCACATCTGACCGAAGATCCGTCGCGGATTATCGGTCGCGGAACGCCAGAACTGACAAATGTATAGAAAAACACTCGACCGTTCACACTCGACGCACTAACGTATCATCCGTCGGAGTCCTTACGGCCGGTTTCTCGAACGCTTTTCAAATTGACAAGCTGATTAAACTTGAAATACTTGGTCCTCATTGGTCGAATGACAGATTTGACAAATGATTAGTTAATTTTGAAGATGATCTGGCGTTCGAGAAACCGGCCGTTAATTTAGTACCCTTTTTTTTTTGTTTATGTCATTCTTTTTGCAAAGATCGCTTCTTCCTTTTTCGTCGTGAATTTGGATCCTTCCCATGATGTTATATGGGTTTCCGGCTCCAAAACACAGTTGTACAATAAAGCCGCTTGGATACATAGAAAATGAAACTATCTAACACAAAGTAGAGCACATCCCTCTGTCGCTTACATCGTCAAGCGACAAATACGCCGATACTGAATAAATATGGCTATATCATTGTTTTTAGGCTTCACCATGCTTCGATACTACAAGCGATAGATTACTCACATAGATCCGACAAACAAAGGTCAAAGGGAGGAAAGAAATCTCCGAAAGCATTCGGCATGTTATTGTTTTAATACTTCGTCGATCGAGCGATTAACGTGGTCCGGATTATGTAACTGGTTGCCTAGTATTAGTTTGTTACGCGTTCGGTATCGACGCCGTAAACGCTGTATGGGAAAATAGCAACGCCATCTTTTGGTACTCGCTCATTACTAATGAAAACCAGTACAAATCCACGTTTACAGCGTCGATACCGAACGCGTAAATAACTAATACTAGGCATCCTGAACTCATATTTCATTAGGTGAGGCTAAAAGAGCGTAATTTTTTGCGGCGAATCGCGTAAAAGTCGCGTAATATACAACAGAAATAGGACTAAGCGTAAATTGCACGATCATTTAACGCCACTCGCAACTCAAAAAATTACACTAGTTTAGCCTCACCCTAACATGAACTGAACCACGCAAATGACCCAATTACTCGTTTAGTTCCAAAAATATCATATTGTCTAAACATATTGCGTGGACGAAACATTATTTAGGCATGTTTAAAAAACGAAATTACACGTTTAATATATTAAATCGGTGGTAGGTATTTATATTTTATAGTATTGTCCATTTAATATGAATAATTTAATAGTTATAAGCAAGTAGCTTCAGTTTACCGTGTGTTATTGGCAAACGCAATATGTAATGACCTTAGAGGAAGCTTTACGTTTGTGTGTGAGACTTACCATCAGCATTTGTATCCTCCTGTGTGTAACAAAGCATGAAAGCTGTAACAAAATTGTTATCTTAGTTTGTGTTTGTACAGTGGTCTGTGTCATACATAAGGAATAGATAGTTGCTGTCTCTTTTCATTCCCATAAGAGTAACAAGAAAGAAACACTCTTTACTTGATAGGAGACAGACCCATTCTGATAGCAGATTGCTGCTTCTAAGTGTTAGAGTTTCGATTCGTAGGACAATGATGGATATTGTGAAGTATACAGAACTTCTTAAACATTCGCGACCTCAGTCATATATCGTAAACCATTTCTGAAGTTTCGTCTATTAACAGAGGGAGTTCGTGGACAGACTCAAATTCAACTTCTCTAATTTTATCTTGAGTTTTATCATTCGTCGAATCTCTAACACAAAGAAGCAATGCTAAAATAAAGGTCCCGTGATTTTACCTTGGTGCGATTGGAAAGTTTTAGGTGCTAGAGAAGTACCCTTGAGAACCCTTAAGTGCATAGTTTAGATACACAAGTGTTTTGCACTTTGCTCGCCCAAAATTATACACGATTTGAAAATTTTAGATTCTTCAACAATTTTAGCTTTATCTTGAGCTAATTGTGCTATGTTATTTATTTCATAAATCAGACCAACATCCCACTATAATATAATGTTTCAATCACGCCAAAACAGTGAACCGATTTAGATGAAACTCGGAATAGGCGTAGAACCTGGAATAGCATATAGGCTGTTCAAAACGTTGGTACTACGCGGGCGTAGCCGCGCGCGGTAGCTAGTTTTATTTAAATTAGAACTTGATTACGATCATGAACTTAATCAGAAAAGAAATGCTTAGCAATCACTAGGGCAGCTTATGTTTCTAAAGCTTTATTAGAATCAGAGTAATATTCTTTTGAAATACAGTTTTTTTACTAGTTTGGGAGCCTATGGATTCAAAATACACGATTATTATGTCAATAAACGAAATTTTTACTTTTTTTTTTACTTTACTTAAATAAAATCAGAATTATCATTATGACACGACACTCATAATGTGTGATGAAGGAATTGCTTAGGAATCGTTTTATCATTATTTCAGAGAGGTTTTTTTTTTAATTAGAAATTAGGGCTATATACATTACTCACGTTCTTGATCCGAACCATCTTCAGACTTGCCATCCTCTCGACTCTTCATGAATGGGAACTTTCTGCTAAACGAGAGCGTTTTCTTTTTTCGTTCGAGAGTAGATTGGCTCTGTAATAATTATTTTTGTATTTATCTATTATTCTACATTGTTTTAGGTTATTTTGCTTGCTACGAGATATTTACGATATTATACTGTACAGCAGTTATGCGATAGTAATTTCTGTGTGTATTTTAATAGTTTGCAAATGGAAAAAAGGTTTGCCCCTCGTTGGGCGCCAACAATATCTCAACCAGTTAAACTCCCATCAGTTATTTCAATTTCAGCTAACAACTCAATATTAATCTACAGTAGATGTGTGTAGTTTCATAATATCCCTTGTTTATGTATTTGAGTAGTTTGTGTGCATATTTATATCTACAAGTAATGGTACCACGTTGGGCGCCAATATAAATATTTTTCCTGATGTTTGAATCACAATCATAATCCAATTTATGTAAACCGAATAGGACTACTTACATTTAAAAACTAAACAAATACCTATCGTAATATGTTTAGTTTTAGTTTTGATTATTTCTAAAATCTTTGGCGCCCAACGTGGGACTAAACTAATTCATACTTATTTACAATCTTTTAATTCTTAGAAAGGCAGTATGTACGCGAAAAATGAATGTTCTAATATGCCTAGTTGTAGGTGTAACTACGCACGCTTCCGACTAGCAGTGACCTGGATCAGTTGAGCTATCTGTAGGTCGTTTTTACGACGATCCTTAGATAGCTTGACTGGTTCTATTGTATTTTGGAATTTTATATACATACATATTGTAGAAGCTTAGTTTGTGTAACTATTATCTAAATATCCATGTACAGGTGCAACTAATGATACAATCTAGTCAAATTTTAATCATATTCTAGTACCTTGTCATCCTATTAGCATAAAAGAAAGTAGAGTTGAAAGACAGACAAGATAGGAATTTCTCTCATCGTCATGAGAGTAAATGTACTTTTACTTTGATGTATTAAAACCCAAGAAAAGAATGCTTATGGTCTGGGAGTCTAAATTAATCCTTAGCAAAATTCGTATCGTATAAAAGTGATACCATGCAATTTTCTTTTAATGAGAATTCGATACGAATAAGTAATTTTTTCAGTAGGTAGTGGTCAATTCTGTTAATTAAGATTTCAGGTAGTGATCACGCCTCTGTCATGGCTAACTATTTTATGGCCTGATAATTTACATGCATAATGCAAAGTTAATAAAAATTGTTCAAAAAGTAGAAGAAGATCGACAAATATAGGGACCATCAGACACATTTTTTTATGGAAGATTGCCAGAGATAGGGAAACAGAGAATTTTGAAAGACTTTTGCCCAAAATTGGTTCTATTTAGGACACAAAAGGTACATTAAATGACTACTTACAGTGCTAACAGGCGTGCCTTGGCCTTGGAACTTGACTTGTCGGTCGCGCGCACGTTGTTTCCTCTCCCAGCGACGCTTCGATGGAATTATACCCATCGCGTCAGCGTCTGTTGTATCTATTCGTCTGAAATACGCAGTATCACGTTTGTATGGAACAGGAAGACTGAGGCATACTTGAACAAATTGACTGTTGGAGAGTTCTGTTTATAGCAATTTCATTACGCTCCTCTCCGTCTTTCTCGTAAAGCATCATCAAATTGTTGCAAAAACTGAAGAAGAGATTGTTTGAAGAATGTAATGAGATATCTTTCAGTAGACTTCTATCACAGCAATTTCATTACGCTCCTCTACCAACTGGTCTTTCTCGTAAATCATTATCAATTTGTTGCAAAAACTGAAGAAGAGATTGTTTGAAGAATGTAATGATTTTTCAGTAGACCTTCATCTTAAATTCTTTTAACGGTGAAGGAAAACATCGCGAGAAAACCCACAGCTTAGTCAGCTCCACACGTATTGACGTTGTCTTTCCTGTGGATAAGGAAGATTAAGCTAAGAGGCTGATTTAGGTGCTAGGCAAACCTATTCCATCTCAAACAATGTCCCAGGCACTACAGCGTCCCGTTGAGTGTAGGCATGGATTGCCTCCTGACGCTGTATAAATCATCTAATATAGATGTAAAGGCCTAAGTTTTTTTTCATCATAAATTATTTGAATAGAATCACGAACTTTTGCTTTATTAGAACAATAGTGCCGGGATCATATTATTTTATAGTTTTTTGGCGTATCTAGCAACAATACACTCTTAGTATGAGTTAGTACTATAAAATTGACTTACTTAGCTTGCCACCACTCGTCATCGGAAGCGTTGGTGACGTGTAGAATATCTCCGTATCGGAAAGGCAGCCCTCGGGAAGGCAGACCATCGTCTCTTATTGGGTCATAGTCAAACAGCGCTCTGAAATGTTATTTAAATTTTAATTACTGTTTGCTACAGTCATAACTTACTCCTATTTATTTAATTGGAGTTCTAAAGTGACTAAAGCCGTGTTTCTTGCTTTCATTCCCCAGGGTATTAGTCGCCAAGAATCAGGAGTAAAACCTATGTGATTCCAGTAGTCCTAGGCCCTTACTTATAAACTTGACATAAGTTATATCGTGCACAACCTATGAATAACCATACAAATTTTTAGTTTATGCATGACATAACTTTATGTCAAGTTTATTAGTAAGGGCCCTAATGTAAATATTATTTTAATCCCAACATTTTGCACCCAACGGCTTTACAAGACCCAGCAACCTTTACAAGATCGTCTTTTCATCTAGTGGGGGGCCGTTCTCTGCTGCGATTTCCGGTGCGTGGCCTCCACTCGAGAACTTTTCTGACCCAACGGCCGTCAGTTTTACGAGCTATTTGCCCCGCCCACTGCCACTTCACTTTCTGCTATACTAGTTTGCATATCCTCTTTACTCCTTTACTCTGACTTACCGCACATACAAGGACCGTTTCTGTGACGTCCTCAAAAGGGTATGATGCTGTTTTAATTCGTTGATACGAGCTTCAAACTTGTTATATTCATGTGGCCTGTACACCACTGTCAGTTTAACTTGCTGGCCGGTACTCTGTAAGGAAAATGTAGATAAACCAAGGGGATATAGCAGTGTATCATGCTATCATGCATTGGCGCCATTCAAGGATTCTCACGAGTGAATCGAGGGAGTTAGATCCTAGGATCCTGAGAAAGTGAGGGATTAAAGTGCGCTCAAGACTAAGACAGCTTTATCACATACGAGAATAATATTATGAAGCAATGACAATAAGTAGGTATCATTCATACGATAAGTAAGAATAATTTATTTTCTCGAACTATTTTCAGCATAATATTAGGTCTCGAGCGCTCGTGGTCGTGCTTGCTTAGTCGTTCTTGATAGATCGTCGAAGAAGCAACGTTCTAAACGGTCTGTAAGTGGATGGGTGACCGCCAGTAGCATTTTTATCTGAGCGCTTCCGTGCTTCGGAGGGCACGTTAAATTGTCAGTGCCGGCTATTATAGTCGTTAAGCCATGACTGACGGAGGCCTAAAAACTCCGTCACCAGAGTTGGCCACTGACTCATACGAACTTACTTTATTTTAGGTCTTAAAAATGTATCAACATTAAGAAGAAATTCACGGTAGGTAGATCCTAGTGCTAGAAGTAATAAACGATAGCCGTACATGAAGATAGATACAGTACATACCTTGAGAGCTTTAGCGGCTTGTTCATGAGTGGCGTGAGTTATATCGGTGTCATTGACGGCGAGTAAGCGATCCCCTCGGCGCAGCTCGTTCGATCTATAGCAAACAAGTTATTTAAAAAAAAACAGTGGCGACAGAAGTGAAAACTTGAACGAGGTTTCGGTAACGGTTCTCATCATCATCTCCCTGTCCTTTTCTCACATTACGTGGGGTCGGCACAACATGTTCTTCCATTCTCCTCTATCAGCCGTCATCTCAACACTCACTCCTTTCTTACTCATGTCATCACACAATCCATCCATCTCTTCTTTGGCCTACCTCTACTCGTAAATCCATCAACATTCATACCAAGCACTCTCCTAGTTACATGACCTTCTAAAGGTTCTAAACTTAAAAAAAACACACATCACATCACGTAACAGTAAAACTTCACTTTCCCGGGATAAAATATAGCCTATGTCCATCAGGGATAATGCAGAATTCAAATGATGAAAGAATTTCTCATATCAGTCTAGTAGTTTCAGAGCCTATTCAATTCAAACAAACACACAAACTAATCTTTCCTCTTTATAATATTAGTGTAGAATACATCAGCAATAGAAGTAGGCCTTATGGATGGAATGTGTGAATGCGGATATTGTCAATTGAGTACTCAGACGACAAGTGATAGAGGAAAACTGACGAGAGAAAATCGGTAGATCACACTATGATGATAGCTATAATGACACATACATACAGATAAACCTACACATTATGCAATCCAATATTTGTTGTTTCTTAGATTTTTGATCAATCCGATACACGGATCATTGACATCACGTGATCACGCGCACTTGAATTGACCAATCACAAAGCTCGAGTAAATTATCCGCGTATCTCACCTCTCAGCGGGTCCGCCGGCCAGTAAGAAAGACACATAGATCCCATGTCCGTCTTCTCCACCGACAATGTTGAAGCCGAGTCCTTGTGTGCCTTTCTCGAGTTCAACGACCCTTGGCTCTTCAGCACTGTCCGTTACGTCCTCGCGCCGGAGCGAGTTGCATGCACTTGGGGTTGCTGTAAGCAAGAGAAGTGATATTAGTGAATCTTTATAATAATTGTACTTGGCTTTCACTCAGATGTCGAGTGTAATTGGATTTTAAAGATAATAGAAGACGCGATTTTCAGGGCAAATTTTCTACATTTTAAACGACGTCACGGCACTGAACTCAAATGTATGGTGTTGAAGTATGCGTTTACAGAGAGGCGTTTTTATACGCGTTTTTTGTCATTTGCGAGTCCGCCGATGGCAAAGACGGCGACCGCGGCGTTCAACGCGACGCCTGAACGTAACCGTCACCGCACATTGCAAGCTATTTATGTTTACGCGCGAGATAACGCGGGCCGCAGCACGCGCCGCCTCTCCGTAAGTTCGTATGAAACAGTAACCAACTCTGGTGAAGGAGTTTTTAGGCCGCTTTAAGGCCTCCGCCATGGCTTAACGACTTAACAGCCGGGACCGACAATTTAACGTGCCCTCCGAAGCACGGAAACGCTCAGATGAAAATGCCACTAGTTTAGTTCCTTAACTTCGACGATCTATCAAGAACGACTACGCACGTCCACGAGCGTTTCTCCGTAAACGGACAAAACGTTGAACGCGAGAAGCCACGCCTGACGCCCCGCGTCTCCGTAAACGAGGCCGTAGACTCACGTGTGTTGGCGGGGGAGGCGCGGGGGGAGGGCTGGCCGTGTCGCGGGCCGGGAACCAGTATCAGCAGCACGCGCTCTCCCGTCGCCTTCAGGGCTGCCACCGCGTCTTCATGCGTCACGTTATCTAGATCCACGTCGCCATTCTGAAAAAACAAACGAACCTGAATGAAAATGTAATGAGAATAAGGCGAAAAATATATGACGGGATCGTAGCAAGTGCGATACGTAGTCTCTGCCTACCTTTATGGGAAAAAGGCGTTTTTAAATTGTAACTGGCTTGATTCAAACCCCACAATTCAAATTTTTAGGATGCTACACAAATCTTTAAGATCTCTAAGTGTGAGGTCACTTTAAAAAATCCCATCCCATCCCATCCCTCCCACTCATAATCCCTCCCATCCCATCCCATCCCATCCCACTCATAATAATGCTGAAAGTTTGAGTTTGTTTAGATGTTTGTATGTTTGTGTTTCAATCACGCCTAAACCAGTGAACAGATTCGGATGAAACTTGGAATAGGCGTAGATAGTGACCTGGAATAGCATAGGCGATTCAAAATGTTAATACCACGCGGGCGAAGCCGCGCGCAGAAGCTAGTATACTCTAAATCTTCAAAGAGTATATTAAACTTACAGAAGTATTCTTGACCATGAGCAGTTTATCTCCAACACGAAGTCTACCATCACGATGAGCGGCACCGCCCGCCATTATCTTAGTAACGTATATTCCATTGTCTCCGGGGATATGCTGGTTTCCCAAACCCCCAGCTATGCTGAATCCAAGACCGGCACCTCCCTTTACCAGCTCAATCTCTACCGACTCCTCCTTGGTGGGTTGGGTTATGTTCAGTGTGTCTGTTTCTACCGCTCGGCGTCTCACTTTCTGTAAAGATTGGTTTAGGTTATAGCTTGCTTATGGTATATCTCTATGGTAGAAAATAGCACGATGCTTTTGGCTAAAATTAAATGTCACTTTACTCTATTCTACTGTAGAGATAAGCGGTTATGGTAAGTAGGTTAGGCGCAAGCCTCACCTATCTGGCGTCTTCCTATTCCATTTAAATGTCATACTAAACGCATGGAAATAAAGCACAAATTAGGAATCACGGTATGACATTGATCAGACGTAGTATGACATTTGAATGGAATAAGAAGACGCCCGACGCCAGTTAGGTAGGGCTTGCGCCTTAGACATCATTATATCTACCATTTTCTACTTCAAACGTATCTCAGACTACCTTCTTCAGAAATGTGAACATTTAGCACAAAAATTAAAATAATATGCAAGCATTCTTCATAGTATATGAATTTGAAGGTCAACAGCACGGTACTAAAACGGTACGCATTAATTAATCCATGATTATGCATGAAAAAGTAAGTAATATTTGGGGTTAAGAAAACTTTAAGTTTACCATTCTGACTGTACTGCCAGCCTTCTTCAGAGCGTCGACTGCATCCGCATGCGTCACGTTGATAACATTGACATCGTTTACCTGTGAAGACAATATTACTGTAAATTGGACCCGGCTATACAACATAACATACAGTTGTTCTACCTCACAAAGGTACCTATCCATAACTATAAAAAAGTTCTAAAATGGTAAGAAAATCTTTAGATGGTATTAAAAATGTTCAGCAACAAAGTCAAAGTTGGAGAAATTCCAAGGTGAAATGAATGAATTACAACAATAAATAACCTGATTTTTCTGCGAGCATGTTTTAAATCGAAAGTTAAAAACTGAGTTTACTCAAGGTGAAGTTTACCTTTCATAAATGCTATTATTTACAAACTTATTGTAATATACAACCATGAATAATTAAAATAAAATATTACCTACACTTTTTATATCAGAACACATTTCACACGTCAGAAAAATTGAATCCAAATCAGATGAACTGAGCACATCAAGTTTATCTTATGATCTACGCATTGTGAGCATCTAATTACGACTATCTGCCATACTCAAGGTCCAAACTCAATGTTATAGAATAATTAAGTACCTCCATATTACAACCTTTGCTTATGTAACTTCATTAGTACCACAGAATATTAACAAGTTCACTATACAAACAAAAATATATGATCGTTTGTGATTCCGTGATGTACTTGGAATACTTTGGTATGCCTATCACATCCAAGTTTCAATTTACTGTATGTCGATCGAATTAAGTGTGGAGATTTTAATGGGTTTGTTGATTTGCTATGCTTCACGTTAATCTACCGTTTAGTTATTACTTTTTAAATTATATTTACTTTTTTAAAGTATTTCTTGTTTTAGTTATTTCGTTGATTTTAGGAATAAAAAGATTACTATTACCTATTCGAGTTTTTCGTACTTTTTTGTTCTTTTAGGACTCTTATTTATTAAATACATAGATTGAAGTTCGGAGTGACTAGTTACACAAAATTATCTCTTATGTAGGTACAGATTTAATAAAACTAAGTATGTACCTATATTTTAAAAACAATTTAAATTTAATTAAGCTTTTTTTTATAGTCAAACATTGTGTAAGGAAAATAAAAGTTTTTTATTTTATTTATTTTATTTTATTATGTAGGTACAGTCAGCGTCATCAATATGTAATTAAGTCGTTCCGGCATGTGTAAAATTTTATCTTTACTTTAAAGGGGTATACCAATTGGTGACGCTGACTGTACATTCGAAGCCACTTCGAAGCTAAAAATCGAGCTGGGAAAAGTGTATGTGTAGTATGAACCCATAGAGTGGTGTTCCATGGAAGTGTAGCAGTGTAGTGCAAATGACCTGAATTAATGATTGAAGAACTGTGTAGAGCACGCTCAAATCCCCAATTCGCAATATCTTAGTGCTGTACGTCATAATGTAATGTTGGCTTGCTTAATGGATTAGTAATGGAACAAACAATACTCTTTTATCATCATAAAAAAATGGTTCGGAATTTTCAATAGATGATTCATAGTTCAAAAACAATACCAATAACAAAACAAAGAATTTCATTGGTAAGTCTTTATTTCAGTATGTTTTCTTTGGTTCGATTTTTTCCATCCCTTTTATCATCAGTTAAAAGTTTTTCCACTATGGAAGAATTGACATAGTTTTACATACATCAGGTTGCCCTATATTTCATAGCTGCTAGATACCGAATTATAATAATACTAAGTACGTTTACTATATCATGGGCATTTTGACCCCCACCAATCGAGACCCTGACTCCCGAGTTCTTATGAACAAGGTACGCGTTACAGATGCGCGTGTACAAAAATTACAATGAAGTATTGCTGTAGGTAATATAATTCGGCGTTTGTAAAGTTTTGAGTCTGAAGTGGTGACGGAATGGTCACTTACCCCCGGTTTCTATATTCAACGGACATTTGTAGATAAGAGCTACGACTTACAATTCTACATACACGTTTCTACATACAAAAGTTTGACAGCTAACTTACCGTCGTTTTTTAGCTGTCAAACTCGTTTTCACATACAAAAAATTTTTGTATGTGAAAACGAGTCGTAGCTCTTACCTACGACTGCCCGTTGAATATAGAAACTAGGGGTTAGAGATAGATATTCATTAGATCTAGGCATTTGTTAAGTTACTTGTTAAAATGCTGCTTTCCATATCGTTTTCTATATATACTGTACATCGTGATCCAGCCAAAAACGGCTATCTTTACAAATGCAGATAGATCCATTGGCCATACTGTAATTAAAAAAAATATCTTACTGATAAAATAGCATCATTGATAAGCAACTGGCTCGCAGCCGCAGCACCTCCAGGGATCAGCTTCGTGACGTAGATATGTGGATCATCAGCTATGTGAGGGTTGTCAGATCCCCCCGCGATGCTGAACCCAAGTCCGGCACCTCCAGCTCGAGATAACACCACAGTGAGGTATATGTAGCCCTCTTCATTTTGAATTCCAGTGCCACCTCCTTCTATTCCATTTACCTGTAACTTTCACGGATTTATTAGAGGTCATGTTTAAATTATCTAATGAAATTGTTCTCTTCAGATGATGCTTACAAGGGTTTTCTAAGTTCTGTGTAAATAATTCCTTAAATAATAGCTGCGCCCTGGTGTACAACAATTTTTTGATATAACATGAGTTTGATATGAAGAGAGAATCTGCAGACTCATATTTTCACCTCCATCCAAATTTAGGATTTATTTTTAACAAGGATTTGGAGAATTTCCCAATTCCAAAGTCAAAGAAAGAGATGGCTGAGTTAACAGCGTTTTATTTACTTTTTACCTGACTGTCAAAGGAACGGTTATATTTTTGCTTTTCTAGTTTTTCTTTGAGAAATAATGTACCGATAGGAAGAATTTTTACTAGGTGTTAGTGATTCCGAAGCTTAACTTCTAAATATTGGTACACTACACAATTTAAATTATTAGAGGTAAAATTACCTGCTTCATTTCTGGTGATGTGACGTGAGCCTGAAATATCAAAATAAATGATCAATATTACAATCCAAATTCATTACAAAAATCATTGAAGTGAAATTAATGTTTCTAAAGTTTACACTATTTACAGGTAATGTTGTTAAATGTAAACAGCTCAATTGAAAGATCTAATTTCCTTGTCTGTTTACATAAGCCAAGTGTTTGTTACAACACTTGGGCTTACTAGAACTGATAAAATGTTGGAAAGTTGGAAAATAAATATTACATGAGTTATTTGATGAGGTCCTCCATTAAATGTTAGGTGGTAGAAATAGGTGTTATATGGGCCATCACCATTTTATGTAGCAAAGTATTGTCCAAGTACAAATGAATATTGTTCTGTCAATATGAAAATATTAGTGCCTTTTCAAAACAAATGAAAGATATGAACTTACCAATTTTCTTCCACAATTAAAGCAGTTTATTAGTGAAAAAGGGGTACATACAAAGTAACATTTAGTAATATTTTTTTATATATTTTACATCTTTTTTAGTTTTGTTAGAACGGTAACAGAGTAACACAGCTGTTTTAATTCAAGAGACAGCACAATTGTAGTCTTATTGTTTTTATTTGAGAGCCAATTTTGTTACCTACTCACCGTGTCAAGATTAAACAAGGAAGACACTTTCCGTAGGAATCCATTATGTGATTTTTTCTTCCGTCTTTCTGTCATGTTGATGACCAAGTGTGCATAGCCCTTGGTAGGGTATCTCAAACAGTTCTCTCACTATACTATGTACACAGCATGCATGGTTAGTTACACACTTGTGTCCACTGTCAGCACCTTGGATGATGTTCTGCATGCACCATTGTCTACCTAGAACCCACAACTAACATACAATCATCACTGTGACCTCTTTTAGAAGGTAATGCCTGTTTTCTTGGCTACAGATAATCCCTTCAAATGTTCAAGCTCATTATCATGTTAGCTGGCTTAGAACTGCACATCTTATCTAATGAATGTCCCAATCGAACCGAGCCCTTTTCTGATAGCGATTTTAGTATACATGTATGCCTGGGTAATTATTATGAGTGTTACCGACTGGCGGTGGCGGCTGTGGACCATGATGGGATGCTATGAATGTCAAAGCGATGAACCTTAATTAGAATGTCCGTGTTACGTTATTAGTGTGCAATTCATGAGCACTCGACGAGTCGATATATCAAGTATCGTTTATGGGCAGAAACATCAATGAGTAACAGCGATTTGTTACAAGCAAAACCAACTCTGCAGTCGCATTATTCTCACCAAGAATCAAAAACGTTCCCAGCGTAAAGAAATTACTAAACGTTTAAAAATAGATTAGTGTTTATTAAATGGCCTTACTTGAAACGAATACGAAATATCAGCAGTGTCTGTGAATGTCAAAATTTTGTGTACAATATCATTTCACTGATTTGATCAGGAACAACAGTATACTTTCAGTCGATGTAGCGTTCGGACGTCATTGGCACAATTGTGAAATTCAACGGCACCAATCCACAGAACCAAGAAACGTAAGCGCACATATTATCGCCGAAAACCTGTAGTTTAATTTAGGTTATAAATAGTACTACGGAGACGCGAAACACCAACCAATCCGCCATTACCGTACCGACCGACCAACTTATTAAATTTACGTTCCGTTTTTCTGCCTATGCGCAGCTGTCACGTCATCACCTCGAAGTTAAACTAAATGTAGAACGGAACGTAATGTATTTTAAACTATTTTAAACCAATCAAGTTCGAACGATATCGTATTTTCGATCGAAGCCAAGGAGGAGGAAGGAGGTTGCAAATGGAACATTTTTGTTGGACGAGTTTCTTCAAAAGGTAGCGTTGGCTGATGACCTGCCTAACCACCTGACCTCAATTATGATTGGGCCAAGTGGGCCAAGTCGAATTCTATTGAACAAGGCAATGTGTGGAATGTTGTTTATAGCAGCTCGTAGGTAAGGTACCTACCTAGGTACCTATGGTATTCTAATTAGAGCATTTTTAAGCTTCCATGTTTATGTATGTACCCCTTCTCCAAATAAACCACGTAGATTAACCTACCTCAGGTAGGTACCTACTTTAGTAAGGTAGGTAGGTAGGTAACTACCTTTAAGGTTTACCATCGGTAGGTACCTACCATATACCTTTGAATAATTAGGTAGCGAGCGATCCTATTTTAGGTCCTACCTTCTTTTCATCTGTGTCTCTAGTTGCAGGCGGCGGAGACACAATGGATCGCACCTGTAGATACAACAATAAGATTTTAGTATCGGTAAGTAGGTACCTATTCAGTATTACTGTGGTATTACCTAATACCTTCATGCCCTAAGTCTACCTAAAATTACAAAAATAAAACTTTATTAAGTTTTATTTTTGTATTTATTTAACCAAGAAACTCACCCTAGCGGAGTCCGGTGTCGCATTACGCGACTCTGTTTTCCTATTGCTCTCTTGGAGAAACGCATTTGATATCGATCTAAAGTCGATTTCGTCAGAAGGAACCTGAAATGAAAAACAAAACATCTCATACTTAATAAAAATAATTATATTTTCAGTGGATTTACCTACAGTAGACAGATAGGTACCTCTTTCCGAGTTTATCATAAAAAAATAAAGTTATACATTTTTAAAAAGAAGATAGTTATTTGATCGAAGTTTAAAAAGATAAAAGTTGTTAAAACTATTGTTTTTGAAAAGCGCGCCTTTCTATGAAATCATGCGGTACTGAATGTTTTCTTAGGGAGTGCTCACACAAGCGAACTTTTTTGTGCTAATTTTACTGAAGAGTAGGTAAGGTACCACATCTGAACAAAGAGTAGGTAGGTAAAGTTGTTTAGGTACAGTACCTGAAGTACCACAACTATTGTACCTTATTAATATTAATTAGTTGTGGTAAACTTGTGTAATTTGGTTCCTACAGCATAATATTTGAATTTGTACTATGTGATTAATCTAGCATTTAGCATTAGCTTACCTAAAATGATCAAAACTCGCAGGGCCCATAAACAAATACCTATTTGTTTGAATACTTTGAATATTTACGAAAAAAATAGAATGGAATCGGAAAAAGTTTACTAAAATTGCAGAGCCTCTTCGCTTCAGAAGCAAATACCAATAAAGCAATGGATAACAATTCGTTAATTGAAAATTGCTGACGAAACATTTCGCATTTCAGATTTTTGTTTGTTTTTTCAATTCTCGGTTCATAAATCCGTAAAGTGAAGCACGAAATATTGCTTACATAAATGAACAAAATATTGGAGAATTGTATCTCCTGCTTGAATATTATTTATTTACTAGCTGACCCGCGCAACTTCGTCTGCGCATTATTAGGAACAAAGTGGAGGAGTTTTGAGTGAATCGAGAGTACAAAATATAAAACTCCGTCCCATAATATAATATTTTTTTTATATATGTTTCTCTCAAGAATTATTTAATAGATAGAGAAAATATCGAAAACTCTAAACAAAAATCTCCATTAACTTTTCGGAACTCAAAATGATCGATCTCCGCTGTGCCTCCGCTATAGTAGAAACGCCACCTAGGAGAAAAAGTATAAAGTAGTTTGACCTCGACGATGTAGATGGCGTTCTAACTATAGCCAAGGAAAAATATTTTAATATCAAAAAATCATAAATTCGGAGTTCGGATATATTGATGGGTGGGAACACACATGTTACATGTTTATCATTAATTTTAAAATAATTTATTATGCAAAATACAAAAAAAAAACGAAAAAATTTAGAGTGCAAAAAGTGGCTCCGGCGCGGTCACCCATCCTTATTATGACCGCGCCCAGGGTTGCTTAACTTTTTTCGCCATACAAACTTCCAACCCTTATTTTCCCGCCCCCTTATGGAAATTGACAAAAAAAGTAGCCTATGTCCGTCTCCTGGCTCTAAGCTACCTCCCTACCAATTTTCAACCAAATCTGTTCTGCCGTTCTTGAGTTATAAGTGGTGTAACTAACACGACTTTCTTTTATATATATAGATTTACTTATCTCTTTACAAATTTAACTTACATCTCGCCGTGTTCCATCCGTTTCCCACTTATTCGCAATTCGTATTGTTTCAGCAGTCTTTTGTTGCAACGACTTTGTGTCATCGAGGAGAGTAAGCTCATAAAATTCTTGGATATCTGAAAATAACAATTAGAGTTTTGATATTTTGTGTTACCTACGTAGGAGGTACCTAAGCGTTATCTTTACTGTACCCAGACCAACTCCAGCGCTCCCTTTTTAGTAGATACCTACCTACCAATAACGAAACTATACGGTTCTGTTTTGGTGCAAAATGAATAGCTACGTTACGTACATACCTACTTAAGAAAGTTTTTTTATCTGGAACAGCTATCTGTAACAATTTGTGTTGTAGGCGGGTAGAAATATCGCGTGAGTTGTGTGGGAGATCGATATCGACCGAGTTGACGGCGGACGGCGACCCCGCTGTTTCATAGAGTTTAGGTAACTTACTTAATGCACATAATGAGTATACAACATAGAAATCTTATTTTCAGTTATATTTTTCCTCGTACCTACTTATAATTTATAAAATTTGCAATTCGATCTAGATGACCTTACAGGCAGACCTACTGAAAAAAACAATGAATTAACTTTTCTTACTTTTCAGCATTCACATTTCAGTTTTACTACAAGAGTCAGCTTTGTTGTTAGCAGGGTACTTGACCTACCATGGTACCCACCTACCTACTTACCTATTTGTTTGTCAAACACGAACGTTAATGAGAGTGCACTAAGAAAGTGATTCGCAGACATTGAGATTTTGAGAAAATGCTACATATTTATGAAATCTACCTAATTAATAAATAATACATTTCCTCACTCTCGAACACTTTGAGGTTTCAAATAATGTTTTTTGTGTTCAAGTTATTTCGCACACATTGAATTGAAAACATTTGATAACAGACTTATCTTCACGCTTAAAATTATGTCGCTTGATATTATTCAATAACATAGAGTAAGATTCATAGTGTGGAACCTGCTGCGTAAATAATTATGTAGGTAATTTGGTAAATTTAATAAAATAATAATATAGTTGAAATTTAAATTAAATATTTTTACTAATTTAACTGGACTCGCTCGATGTAAAATTTAATAACTTGCTGTCTGTCGCCTATAATTATAATAACATTTACCTAACTAGTTTACCATTTTTGCATGACAAGATGTATATTGGCTCTAAATAAATAAATTTGCCTATTGCCTCAACCACAAAGAATCAGATATTAGGATAAAACTATAGGTATTATTCTATTATTTTGAACATACAAGCTCCTATGATGTTAATTAAAGCAGACTTAAAATCAAATTTGTGTCAGCGGCTTTGGAATACTCGGCGACCCGTATCAGCGATCTGGGTCAAACGAATCATCGCACATTATCGTCGCGTGTAGTTTGCAGACGCATCACCCTTCCGCAGTTTTAATCTCATAGGTCAAGAATCTAATCAACAACTAAAAACCTATACCTAATATGCCTACCTACTTAAATTTTATTTGCCATAAACTTAGCCTCATTATCAATCAAATAAATACGTGCCTATGCGATTGTAATTATTACTAAGTCAAGAAACAAACAGTTGTTTCAAGATTTTTGTAGAGTCAACCAACTGAGTACCTACTTACCTACTGACTGCATATAGTAACATGTGTGTGACCGGTGTACTGTGGTACACCGGTAAAAAGCTCTACTATTGTGACTGTTGTAGGTATAGGCTCAACTAGATCTAAGGTTAAAGTAGGTAAACCTGTACGTCTATGGCACAGGTAATTAGTAGTTCCCCAGTACTTCTAACATTATAACCAGCTGCTGCAATCAGAGTGCCGTCAATGATACTACGTAAGGTTACATAGGTTACAAAACAATGGTGCAACGAAGGTAAACTTGAACCGTAAATAATTCAATCGGTTAATAATCCTAGGTAATATTTAGCTTTTTCTAAGCCCTACATCAGCTACACCAATTAGAGACATCACGTGAATTTACGTGCTTATTAGTGTCTTGTCTAAAATCATAGACATCAACGTATCAAGCTTCCTTAATCACTTTTTGTCTGATGTTAGTTGCAACTGGCTAAATATAATGTGGATCACAATAGCAGTGTCGTGGTCAAGGAAGACTCAAGAGCGTCGATGACGTATGGTGGTCACGCGGGTGTTTCAGATATTTATAGAAGCAGAGCAACTGATTGTACTAAATCCCTTCGATTGGCTATAAACATTCAATCGACAAGTTTCATGGAAACAGCGTTTGATTTAGTAGCTGAGCTTAAAGATTGTCATGGGTAGGGTTTAGCTCATGCATAATACCTTTACAGATAGATTATATCGAAAAACGCTGATTTAAGATATAGAAAAATAGGCAGGCACATAAATAAGGCAAACATAAGTCGGTACCGACCTAGACTTAAAAAAATAAGACATCCCCGGCCAGTGAGTGAGCTCACGTCTTATTATGAGGTTGTGTTGTGAACTTGTGAGTTCGCACGTTGGACTAACTAAATGTTTGCATGATATTTAATATTTGTTGGTGCGACCGCACGGTCACACAATCTACGCGAGTTCAGTTCACCTGAAACGTGACTCAGGGAATTTTTGTGTAAGAATGAGAGCGAAATAAATATCCATAAATCTTATGCTATGTATGATAGATCATGATGTTTACCAAGAAGAGCTTGAAACAGCCTGGACTTGAAAATTCTGATGACTCTCTCTATTGCAAGCCGAAGTTGTCGGTCCTGTGGCCTCGTTAGTTTGCTGTGATAGTCTTCCAGCAATTCTAATGCACGATGGGCCTCTGCGAAAGAAACAACGACAAATTACAAACCTACTTACCACTACTAAGTACCTAAATAAACTACATAGTTACTATATTATTGAAGACACATTTACGGTACTTTACCTAAAATTTCTAAAAGGTATTACACCTATAACTTAGAATTAGGAGAAGAGAACTTAGGAGTACCTACCTACTTTCGGTACAAATCTGATGCTTTTTTAAATTTTCCATGTGATAAAGCAGGCCGAATTTAGGTAGGTAGGTACTTTTTTGAGAGTTTACACAGTGCTAAGACATGACTTTGTAATAAAAAAGTGAATAATATCAATATCGTAAAAGTTATAATAGCCAATATAAACATTTACCTTTACAATCATTACTCACATGTTAAATGCGTTTTAGGAGTACCTACCTACCTAGATTAGTACGACCTAACATGTAATAAAAACAAAGATTGACCTTCGTTTCTCTATCTAGTTGCCCTCCCCCACGTAAAAGGCTAAGGCCTAGATTAAATACCTGTCAAGCACTAGATAGAAAATAGGTCAGAAGCGTGATTGTCGCAAAATGGAACAGGAACAACCTCATTGTCTATATCATATTGATACCATGATAGTGGGCGTATTGAATTCAACTTAAGCCCGCTATTGTACAAAAAATTAGATATTAAGCACTATAATTGAGTAAAATAACGTGGCTTTACATGAATGACTTACAAAGCTAAGGCCGCCTGGCAACCCTCTAACGTCGATACGAATTACTAGAAGGGTGCTATTGTGGGCGCTCACAACCCCTTGCGCAAATTAAATAATACATCGAAGACAATCACTTCGTTGTACAGTTTTATACTGTTTTTACTTCCTATTTTATTATAATAACCATTTACGAAATATACCTTGCTTACGAACTGGCATCACGGCACCACCCCCTAACGTAATTTTAGATAGCTAATAACACTTTACACAAAAATAAAATGAAAACAATATCTCACAGTAATCTCGGTAAGATTATGATCATTTTACACAATTTTAATCACCAACAAGAACATTTTGGAAGGACACATATTTGTTGCACAACGAAAACATTTAGAGGTAAGGCATGAACGGATGCGCGGTGATGCCGCTTATGAGGGCCATCGAACACTGCGTCTTATGGGATTGGTCGATTTTCACGGTGACGTCAGGGGGTGGCCGACAGGCCAACAGCATAGACAAGGAAAGGAAATTGCGAGGGTTGGGGTTGAAATAACAGGGCTGCCAGCCTAAAAACGGTGTTATCACTGCTGATCATTTTACAATAGAAAGTGGGCATTGGCCCCAAAATGTATATAATTTTGACCTTCTATGATAGGTAGGTAGTATAGGTACCTAATTATGTAGGTAACCAACAGATATATGCTCTGTTTCATAAAAAATATATTGAACGTCCTAAGGGTTATTTAGCTATGTCGTTATTGCGCGGTCCATGCGATGATTTTGCGACCTTTTGGCACGACAACTGTCAAATTAGAATAAAGTTCTTACAAGAAACCAATCAGAGCCTGTCGAGATGAATTATCTGTCATTTTCTTTACTCGTCAATTTCACTAATTCACCATTTTACTCATTAGACAAGCTCTAACTTTTTTATGAAACAGAGGTGATTTTTGTATTAGATAGATTGCAGGCTTATTGAGGATATACAATATTAGGATATACCTATACCGATTCAGATTTTTTTGATAATAATTTGTATACACCTACCGTGTTGATACGGGGGAGAAGGTGATACTTACCTAAAAATTTAACATTTTCTTTTACTGGTAGCCCTAATAAATACCCAGAGTAATTTTTCCCGATTTAGAGCTTATGTTTAGTAGGTAGGTACCTAGCTAATTTGGCGCCTATCTACCTTACTAGGCCTAGGTACCTACCATAAAATAAACGAAGAGGAAAAATAGGTAACTGAAATTCTCTCTGATGACATTCGAGGTCTTTTGAAAACAGACATCCAGTAGATCCACTTGCACATGACACAAATTTTCGTTCGTACTACCATAATACTACTCTATTTGGTACTTACCTATGTTTTACTACTTGAAAAAACTTGTTCCTATGGACGTACCTTTACAATAATCAAATGTGAATAGCGCTTTATTATACGCAGAATAATAATTGTTGTTAATCTAAGACAAAATCATATTTTTTATTGGTAGGTTAGGTATATTGCATAATTAATTTACTTACTATTATTGGAATACAAGAGTTATGTAGGACAAAAATAATATTCTAAAATGAACAACATAACTTAAATCTAATAAAGGTACTAAAGGCACGGTATGATAGGTCATTTACGAATGCTGAGTGTAACGAAACGCGAAGCGAATTTTTGACAGATGCCTGCTGACCTTGGTTTGCCGTTTCACGTTTGGTTGAGCTGAGCGCCCTGCGCAACGCACGCACGCACGCACGCAACTCTTGTCTTGGTGTTCTTGGTTCAGAGCTGCGCCGAAGGAGTGAGCGAGCGCGAGATTAGTGTCCTGTCCTGTCCATAACCACCAGCCAGCCAGACTTGCTGTGTCTAGGTACCGTGTGTACGTAGATATTTTTTAGATAAGTAGTAGTGTAGTTAAAATCAGTGAAAGTGGAGCGCCAAGATGCCTCTTTTCGGTAAAAAAGATTTTGGGAGAAAGTCGAAAAAAGATGCCAAAGAAGCAGAGAAACCACCATCCATTGAGGATAAGTTTAACATCAAAGATCTTCTCGGAACGGGTGCATTTTCCGAAGTGCGTTTGATAGAAAGCAAAGAGAACGGGCAGATGTTTGCTTGCAAAATCATTGATAAGAAAGCCCTAAAAGGTAAAGAAGATTCTCTAGAGAACGAAATTAGAGTACTGAAGCGTTTTAGCGAAGCTAAAGCGGAGGGTGCCGAGAAGAAAATGTTTTCTCATCCCAACATAGTCCAGCTGTTAGATACATTCGAAGACAAAAGCAAAGTATATCTCGTCATGGAGCTCGTTACTGGCGGCGAGTTATTTGATAGAATTGTTGAAAAAGGTTCTTATACAGAAAAGGATGCGTCCGTCCTGATGAGGCAGGTTTTGGAGGCTGTAGATTACATGCACTGCCAAGGAGTGGTTCATAGAGACTTGAAACCCGAAAATCTCCTATACTACAGTGCTGATGAAGACAGCAAAATCATGATAAGTGACTTTGGTTTATCCAAGATTGAAGATTCAGGGATAATGGCCACTGCTTGTGGGACACCTGGATATGTGGCTCCTGAGGTTTTAGCACAGAAGCCATATGGCAAGGCAGTTGATGTTTGGAGTATAGGAGTTATTTCATACATCCTTCTTTGTGGTTACCCTCCATTCTATGATGAGAATGATGCTAACCTTTTTGCTCAGATCTTGAAAGGAGATTTTGAGTTTGACTCGCCTTACTGGGATGACATCAGTGAATCTGCTAAAGACTTCATTCGGCATTTAATGTGTGTTGATGTTGAGAAGAGATATACCTGCAAGTAAGTAGAGCTGCTTTTATCATTATCATAAAAACCTGTTCATTTTCACCTAATCGCAAACAAGTACACAACAAAAACCAATAGAATTATTAAAATTCATGTCAGATTGTCTTTTGTTTCAGAACTGTTTATTGCTAAAATTCAAATGAGTTTCTTTTTTTTTCTCTTACCAGCCAGCTGACATAGTGTTTTATTTATCAACAAGTTTACAGTTACTCTTTGTTGATTTTCTTTGTGGTCCTTTGGTGTTAAAGGGTGAAAAATTAAAACCACATAGAATCTTCCAGCTTACATGCAAAAATTTAAACATTGAAAACACTTAATACTTATGCAATAAAATCCTGTTTGCCATTGCGATTTCAGGACATTTCCTGAAATCAGATTTTTCAAGTATTAAGTAATGCGGAATGCCTAATCCAAGACTATGAACATAAAAATTCATACAACAAAGCTAAAACTTAACTTTTTAGTTCCTCCATCATTAGTGCAGTGCTTAAGTAAGCTCTCAACTGTTTCCTGAAGTAGATACTTGTAGGTCTTCATACATTCAAACACTATACTATATCAAGTCTGAAAATATGAACAAGTATTTTAATGATTTTATTGAACTGTTTAACTAAAAATGCCAAGTGAGATTAATACTCTCATGAAGAGTTCTTCTCTAAAATATTATGTTTTTTTACTGGATATTTTTTAATATTTTAACTTCATAATAGAATAGATCTTTATTGAAAAACACCGACTATGAAAAATAAACATAATTAAATAATGTAAAACTTAAGTATAACAATGGGTGGCCTTATCGGTGAAAGCGATTTCTTCCAGGCAACCTTCGGATGGACACGACATAGATTAAAAGATGTCGGCGGCTAGCTTAGGGAAAATAATAATAATAAATAAACAATGAAACTTAATTACAAGTAATACAGTCTACCTACATGCAATACTCCTAATGTTATTACTCATAATGATATTTTTTAAATGTCAATTATCCTGGAATGTAAAAGTGACTATATTCCTGAGGATCACACCTGGGGGCGGAACTAGGTGATTCATACAGATCATATTTTGGATAAATGTAATTCTTTTAATTCAATTTTACAGGCAGGCGTTAGCGCACCCATGGATTTCAGGCAATGAAGCCAGCAACAAGAACATCCATGGCACCGTGTCCGAACAGCTCAAGAAGAACTTCGCGAAGTCGCGCTGGAAACAGGCGTACCACGCGACCACCGTCATCAGGCAAATGCAGAAAATGGCGCTCAACAGCAGCAGTTCCAGCCGTCAAGTCAATCAGCCCAAGCAATAGTCAAACTACCATCTTTTAAAAGGTACTTAACACTTGATATTGACCCCCAACTAGAATAAGACAGAAGGCTGTAGTGTCTGTTCCTCACTGCGATGCTCTCTGAAGGCTGTATGATATCCCCTACGGCTTGTGCATCTGGGGCATTGATAAGAGTTGAACAATGATGCTTTTAATATTCATTTATACAAGTTAGTATTCAACTCTGCCGACTTTTATGTTATGATGGTTTTAAGCCAGAACCAACAATTTAAATGCTGCGAAGCATCATAGTGCTCTGTTTAAAAGTTCAAACAGAAATAAAATAAACAGACTCCTTTGACAGACCTTGGCGTTATTTATAGTTATGGCTCCATAGCCATAATCTACCTACCAATGACCATATAAAATAAATACCTCCACAGGTATAATATGAAAAAAAGCAGCTTCTTTCGTCTGGAGTCTTAGAAGAAAGCTCGAAGTTTCCAAAGCTGCAAATAGTATATCAGTTCGGTTGGGGGTCAATAAAGTGGCTTGCTCCAATCACATTATCAAAGCATTGGTTTGTGGGCACTCGGTGAATTGGCCGATGCCTCACACTAATTGAAATTCATTGTAGTCAGTTGCTAGGAGTGCAAGATTTGTGTCATAGCTGTTCATAACAGCATATTAATTATATCAATGCTTCTAAATTTTTATGCGTATTATGAAGCCAGTGCTTGATTTAGCTATTAGATAAATTTGGAAAATCAACGAACTTTTAAAGACATAAGTCTAGTCATTTTAATTACTTGCTTGCATACAGGAATGTAATGTTCACAGAAAGGCTCTTACATTGGCCTTAATGTGTGATTGCCTGCCTTGCTTAAGGTGGGAATAATAGGTACTTAAGGTTCGTCAATGTTCGCTCTCTACCATAGAGGTAAGCCTCGCGGCCTTAACTTGCGATTTGAATGTCTATGCTACAGTAGATTGCACTAACGAGCAATGTGTATGATAAACTTGACTACACCTTACTGCGCTGGAATCTCATGCTTATGATCTGTCCTATTTAAAGTTAAGAAATGCTTGAGAAAGTACACATCTAATCCATCTCAGAGTAAAAATTTAAAACTTAAAAACAATCTTTTTTAAAAATATACCTAGCTAGGTTTAAAATGTTCTCTGACTAGTTATAAAGTTAGTTATGAATATCACTCTAAGATCTGTTGCAAAAATTGTTAAAAAATTGCCCGTTACCATTTGGAGTAAAGAATTGTTGCGGGGTGTTTTATTACACTGTGGTGTTATATAAAATTACGACTTGATAGTAGAATTAAAAAATTTCGCTATTGCGGTTGCGTGTCTTTGTGATTATAAACAATATTAATATTTAATCCCCTTTTAATGTAGTGGTTTTCAATTCGTTCTATCCCATGTTATTCTTAGATTAAGATTGTGATTTTAAAAGTTAAACCTACCTATCTACGCACTCTCTTAATAATCAAGTAACATAATGTAGAAAGTTATTGTACCTATCTGTTAAATTAAGTGTTCTTAAAATACTCTGTAATATGATTACTTGTGATCACTTATTCAAAAATGAATATCAATATATTCAATATGTTATCTGAAAATATGCTAATCTTGACTTAGATACTTGCATTTTCTTTTTGACTGTCTGACAGGCAGATCATTATATTATTATTCCTAACTTAAGAATACCTTATACCACTTATTGCATATGGATTGTGGTGTATGATAAAATGGCATGTCTTCATATTTTATTATAGAATGTTAAGTCTACTTTTGAAACTTTCATCATATAAAAAAACATCCATAAACATGTATTTTTTTCATTTTTTATTAGTGCCATGTTCATTCACTACCCTGAAAATCAAAATGTCCCACCGCAAGACAATTTCTACATCTTTGGCTACATTGGTCAAATTTTATCCATTCATCATCACTCTTAGCCGAGTGTCTTGCTCATTCTATCCATTTAACTTTATCCAACAAGTTACAAAGTTTTGCTTCTAAACTCATTAGTTAATTCAATGTGATTATATTTCAAAACAAGTTATAATAAACTATTAAATTTTCCTGTTTATTAAGACCTATTAACATATGAATCAAGGCTTTACACAAAATCTTGTGACTTTGTCAAAGAAAAGAGATGGCAATACAGATGAAAAAGGCAATTATTATAAAATAATAATCTTCATGACAGTTTCTCATTGTTGAAGTTATGACAAATATGAATCTCGGTTTTCACATGACATCATATCCCATTCTCTCTACTTGTTTTTATTTTTGTTTTACTACGTTATTGTTATATCGTGGACTCTGTTCGCAACTTGTAGTTTTTAATTTCTCATGTTCTTATTTACATTCCTTAGGCAATGAATTTTGACCACTGATTACTAAAATTCATTTCACAATAAAATTTCTTACATTCCAGAATTCAGTATTTAAAAAATGTTAAGCATTTCATTTCAATGACTATTTAATTTGATAGACTTGTGCGTTGGCATTATAACAGGATTTTTAAGAATTTACTATTTAAATTGTATTAATTTTTGACTTGCTAGAATTTTTTTTCTTTGCGACATTCCTTATTGGCCATAATAATGTTTTATCGCCGAAATTTTGCCAGATTTTTTATTTGTTCAAACAATAAGTTTGAAAAGAAAAACAGTTTGTATTTGCATACAACTGTCCGTCCATAAAATGCTACTTTACTAAATTGTGTCCATTTTTAAATTAAATTAATGTTTTCCTGCTATCAGACATCGTTCTTAAATCATGACCTATTTGTTATTTAATAATAATGATAATGATAATGATAGCCTTTTTATTTTCCAAATCTCATAAGTACAAGTTTTCTTAATTAAATTAAACTGTATTTGTTAGTAATATCTTATATCTAATTTTTAATCCTAATGTTAGTATTTATTGGGAGAAATGGATCCCTGTTTGGGTAAAGGCCTCCTCCATCTTCAGCCATGATTCCTCATCAGCTCCTGCATCCATCCAGGCGTTCCCAGCTATGCCTGTTATATCATCAGTCCACCGTCTACATGGTCTGCCAACCTTTCTCTTGCCCGCTGGTCCTCTCCATTTTGTGGTCTGTACGGTCCATCTCTTGTCTTTTAGACGTGATATGTGACCGGCCCATTTCCATTTTAGTTTGAGGGCTTGAGTGAGTGCATCCGTTAGCTTTGTTTTTTGTCTTATTACACTGCTTTTAATTTTATGTATCTTCCGGATTTTTAGTAAGCTCCTTTCCATTGCCCTTTGAGTTGTTCTGATCTTCCCTTTTGTTTGGTTGGTGAACACCCATGTTTGGCAGCCATACAAAAGGCAAGGTAGGAGACAAGTATCAAATACAGTTTTTTTCATGCTAAGGCTGTAGTCTCCTTTAAGGAATTCTTTTAATGCCCAAAATTTCTTCCATGTTATACTTGCTCTTCTTTCTATTTCTTCCTCGTTACTGGTTTTGTTGAAAGAAATTTGTTTACCTAAATATATATAGTTTTCTACGTATTCAATGACATTTCCTTTTGCTTTTATTGGTTTTTCTCTACTGTTTGTCATTATCTTCGTCTTGTTAGCGTTCATTTCTAATCCGACTTTGGCACTTTCTTGGACCAAAGAGTGTATCATCTCTTGTAATTGTTGCGGTTTCTCCGCTAAGACCACAATATCGTCGGCGAATTGAAAGTGGCTGAGAAAGGAGTTTCCTATTTGTATACCTCTTTGCCTCCAGTTAAGATTTCTAAATATATTTTCTAGAACAGCGATAAATAGTTTAGGTGACATGGGGTCTCCTTGTCTCACTCCTCTTTTTATATAGATTTTTTCGCCTCTTGTCTCTAATTTGACATTACTTGTGCTATTATTATATATGTTTTTGATTATATTTATGTATTTTTGGTTGATTTCGCAGAGTTCAAGGGCCTTCCAGATGGCCAAATGGCTTATGCTGTCGAACGCTTTGCTGTAGTCTATAAATGCTACGTACAAGGGTCTGTTGAATTCCTTGTATTTGCTTATAACCTGTTCTAAGGCGTGAATGTGGTCTGTTGTGTTGAAACCTGA
Organism: Epirrhoe alternata; assembly: GCA_963565295.1. Taxonomy (NCBI): domain Eukaryota; kingdom Metazoa; phylum Arthropoda; class Insecta; order Lepidoptera; family Geometridae; genus Epirrhoe; species Epirrhoe alternata. The sequence continues at coordinate 2,162,163 of OY751384.1, forward strand.
GCGGAAGCCTGCTTGATCTATAGGTTGAGATTCGTCGATTTTATGTGTTATTCTTTTTAGTAGTATTGATGCAAATAGTTTGTATAAGCTTGAAAGCAGGCTAATAGGTCGGTAGTTGCCAATATCCAGTGGGTTTCCTTTTTTGTAAAGGAGTATGATGTCAGATTTACACCATTGCGTCGGTACTGTCTCCGTTTCTAGTACCATATTGAATAGATTCGTTAAAGGCTTGAGAAGGATAGGGGCTCCTATTTTTAGCGCTTCATTGGTTATACCATCTGGACCGGGGCTTTTTTCTGGCTTGAGATGTCTGATATGGCTAAGTATTTCTTTTTCATTTATTGGTTCAAAAGTGTCGCTGCCTTCAGTTTTGTTCATGCCTATTGTGTCATCACTGTCATCATTCTGTTTTTTCTGGTAAAGTTCTCTATAGAAGTTTGTTGCACAGTCTAGGATATCCTTTCTCGTTCGTGTTTCTGCTGTTTGATGGTTAAGTTTTTGTATCCAGGTTTTGTGTGGGTTTAGTTCTTTAAGAGCTCTTTTTGTGCTTCGAAAGGTCTTTAAATTTTTAATTATTATATTCTGTCTGTATGTTCTGTAATCTTTCCTAATCGATCTGGACGTTTGTTTGTACAGCATGCTTAATTGTTTTTTCATATCTTTGTCTTTATTTTTGGTTTTGATTAGTTCTGTGCGTCTGTTTATTAGATGTTTGGTATTTTCACTGAATATAGTATGTTTTTTCTTTTTCGTTGTTTTACTTTTGGTTAAAAGGCTTTGTTTTATTGCGTTTTCTATTTTGTTATAATATTCCTGGGTGTTTATAGAGTTATTGATTTCATGGTTTCCAATAATGTGAGATTTTAGTTGGGCAAGATAGGTCTTGATTTCGTCTTCAGTCTTTGGGTTTGTTGGTATTTTTCCAAAGCTATTTCTGCTTTTCTTCGGTTTTTCTATCAGACATGTCGCCCTGACCATTCTGTGATCTGATGGAAATTTAATGTTATTTAGAACTTCTACGTTACATATTAGTTTCGGTTTGTTAGTCATAATAAAATCAATTTCGTTCCTAACTTTATGGTTTGGTGAGATCCATGTCCATTTTCGGCTTGCTCTTTTCTTGAAAAAGGTATTCATGATTGACAGTCTGTTTTCGTGTGCGTAGTCTATCAATCTTTGGCCTCTGTTATTTCTCTCTCCATAGCCATATTTACCCATGATAAGGTTTTCTTCTGCTTTAGGTTGTCCTATTTTTGCATTGAAGTCGCCGATTATTAGGACTGTGTTATCTGCTAATGTAAGAGCTTTATTGATGTCGCTGTAGAATTGATTTATTTCTTCGTCGCTTGAGTTTTCCGTGGGTGCATAAGTTTGAATTAAAGAAATACTGAGTTCTTTGAATTTAAGCTGAAGTAGGGCAATCCTCTCTGATATTCCCATGAAGTTTGTTATGTTGGTTTTTAATGTTTTTTTGATCAAGAACCCTACTCCATATAATCCCTTGGTTTGTCCGCAATAGCACAGGATATAGTCCTGATGTTCTTCAATTTGACAGCCCATTTTGCGCACTTCTGACATGCCTATTATGTCAAAGTTGACGTTTTTGAGGGCGTGAGTCAATTCAAGGTATCGCTCTGTTGATGCCAACGATTTTACGTTGTAGGTGCATATTTTCAGTTTGTTTTTCTTGTTTATGTTCTTATCTTTGCTCTTAATGTCGTGGTTGCTGTCCTTCATACAGTTGTTGTTGTTATTTTCATTGTTGTTGTTTTCGTTGTTGTTGTTTTTATTGTTTATGTTCTTGCTTTTGCTCATAATGCAGTGGTTGTTGTCCTTCGTACAGTTGTTACTTTCTTTGTTGTTGTTATTTTCATTGTTCTTGTTTTCGTTGTTGTCATTATAGTGACTGTTGTTTTTGTTTTTGTTGGTTAATGGAGGGTGGTGGTCTAATTCCCCACGAGGACCAGTCGGCTTGGGGAATGTTTTTTGTTCTTTTCTTGGTTCTGGCTTTTGGTATGTTGTAGTTTTTCGGTGGCTGATGACGCTATCCTATTTGCTGTGCCCTGAGAAAGACGAGACGGAGTTGCTTCTTGCTCTCATTACATCAAATGCGTTAATCCTATTTGTTTTTGTTGTTGTTGCTTGTTGCTTTCGGGGTTGCTGCGCTGCTGGTTCTGGAGATAGCAATGACAAGTCCCTCTTTCTGTTTCCTTTGTCTAGCATACCTTGTTTAACAACGAGTTTGTCGTATTTTATGATAGCATAGTTTCCTTTCTTTCTTTCTTCAATGAGCTTACTCTGGAGTTCCTTCCTTATCTCTAGAATTTCCTTGGGGTAATCTTCAGAGACATAGACGTCTATTAGTTTATTTTTATTTTTCAGTACTTCGTGTTTTTTCCAACCATTTATAAATGAAACTAATATTGGTCTATCTTTTCCGTTCGTGCTATCTTTTTTCCCGATGCGATGAATTGTATTTATGTCTCTGCACTCAAGAGGTATTTTTAGGTCATTCTTAATTTTTTGTATGGTTGATTCCATGAGGTCCTGGGGTGTATATTCGGTTTCCTTGAACCCAAAGAAAACTAAGTTGTTATATCTGTTATTTCTCTCTATGCTCACCATTTTTTCTCTGAGTTTTTGGTTTTCTAGTTTTAAGTTTTCAATTTCTTGCGTAAATGGTACTAGTTTTTCGTCCATCTGTTGAATTATTACTTGGGTTTGACTGTTCATTTCGATTTTTATCTTCTCAAAAAAGTCCTGGAGGTTTTCCATTTTTGATAAAAGTTTTTTGGTTGTACGCAGAACGGAACGTTATTTGCGTCGTCGTTGACAATGACTTCTGACTTTGACAGGACAGTTCTTCGTGACAGCCGAGGAGTGAAGTTGATGGCGCTGAGAATACCTTCTGACGTTGACAGTTTATTACGACGATCGCGAAGTTGTTGATGTTGACTTTGTTATGTTGTTGGTACTGCGTAAAGAGTAACCTCAAAACTTGCCGGTGATTTTGTTCGATGGAAAAACTGGTTTAAATTGGATTAGATCACTGAGTTTATGTGTTTGGTATGCACTTTGTGGTGTATTTCGTAAGTATTTGGTGTTTTGTTTGGCAACGCGTTGTTTTTTACTATAGTTTTTAATATTTATGTGAGCACAACAGTAGTACGTGTTTACTTTTTGACAGCCGGAACCGGAAAATATTTGTTATTTACGTTTTGTTTATTTTTATTATTCTTTGGGCCCGGATGGAAAGTTGATAAGCAGTGACCTTTCTATCTTCAAGTTCTGCTTCTTTATCTACATATAAGTTAACCTATTAACTTGTTATTGTTGTTGTCGCTTTTGAATTGTCTATAAACATAATAATAATGATTATAATCGCTTGATTGTTAAGCAATGCACTGCTGTATTTAATGTCTAATATTTTAAGATGTAGTGGATTCAATATTTTCTAAATGCGCCTTAACAATCTGTAATATTAATCGTTTTTTCCGAGCTCATTGTAGTAATGGCTTTGTTTAGATTAAGTCTTTGACCACATCGTTTTAGCAAATCACTAAAGGAAACTTCTTCGTTTTAACTTACATTACAAATAATGTATTAACCATGTCTTGTGTATGTATTGTAATATTTTGTGTTGTGTAAATTATTTAGTCAAAATGATATATTTTGTTGCCCAAATCAAATCGGTTTTACTGGGTTAACTAAGATCTGTTTACATTTTATTTATGTTATGTATGTGCCATGATTTATTTTACTAATATTTTGTTGTTAATTTTATAGTTTTACAACTGCGCACAACATTTCTAATCTAAATTAAGTAACCCCACTTTATGTTCATGACACGGCGTATGCTTCAGGACTTGCATACTTTAGCTAATCAGCCAATGATAATCGATTGCCCCAACGACAGACTGCCAGCTATTGGTCAATTTAGTCTTTCTCATTTATATTTGGGTTGGATTGGCTTAGAGTAAGGAGTATTTGGGAGTATTCTTCATAAAATCTTACGACTTGAAACTTGTGTGACCTGAGTTATGATATTCGTATCATATAGCTCAATAATAGACTTGCTATACTAGGTCACAAGTTTTCATGATTTTAGGGGACTCCCTTGAAGTGTTCGCCATTGTCACAATAACTTTAGTACTTATACTTACCAAGAGATTATCAATTTTGTTACTGCACAAATCGATTTGTGTTTAGAACATCGATTAACTTGCCATTGAAGTGTACTTTGTTTAAAGCTCTCTAGACACTCGGTTGGTATGTTCAGTTTTCATTGTGCCAAAACCATATCATGATCAGTGATAACATTAACTTAAGGTTTCATATTCGTTAGACTTCTCTGAGTCGTCTGCCGCGTTGCGAGATGTGAAGTTCCTCGTATTTTAAAATTGCTTTGTTCATTGATGTTTAGTCTAAGTGAAATCTTACACATATACTATTTTTCGAGGGTTATTGACTATTATATGTTTTAAAAACGAACATACACATTTTAGTTTCTATTTTACTAATTAAGCACAATAGTTTTAAGGGTTGGGATATAAATTCAACAAGTTTGTTTTATCCGTCTCAAGTTTCCTTTCTTTCTGTTGTATTTTCGGTTGTGAAATGATTTTCTTTTGACAACATTCACTTAAAGTTTTTAAATGCGGGGTTAAGATCTGACTAATGTTGAATTATACTAATCTTGTGATTTAGATTTTATACTTCTTGTTTAAAACAATCAAAATTATTAGTAGTCTATTAGATGTTAGCTATATTTTCAATGTCATTGTAAATAAAATGCCAACTTGTTGAGATGTTTGTTTGATTGTATTCAGCCCCTGAACATAATTTTATTATGTGATATAGTTATATAGGTTCTATGTATAAATAAATATGATTGTGTTGGAATGTTCACTGGATCTCTTCTCCGAGTAGAGAGAGTTGTTTGAGGAACTGCGACGCGTTTGGAAGCGTTGTGGCGCCATAGATTATCTTCCTCGGCATTCCGTTTGCAGCTTGTTGCTGTAAGTGAAAATAGAGGCTTTAATCATACAGTTTTAATTTAAAACATTAGCATGGTGTGTCTTAAACTTCATTAAACTCGTGACAAAAACCGCGGCTATTTTTGGAACATTGATCAAACTCCGTACTCGATTGAGATTAATCACAGCAGTACAAAAATGTTTGCATGATCTGTCTGTAGATATAGTGGTAAGAAACTGGGAGATTTTAGCTTTGAAAAAAATTACTGCCAACCTGGATCCTTAGAGCGCGCTGGCAGTAAAAGATAAAATATACCTTTACTCAGCAATGAGACACGCTATCTTACCTTAGCAGCGTCCATAAGGTTATGATACTCGATATAGTTCCCGCCTCCCACTACAAAGACGACGGCGTCAGTGGGCGTGTTCTGTCGCGCGCGCGCCCGGTTTGCCGCTTCGCCTCGAGCAGCGCGTGGGTCGAGCCAGTCAAGTTCTGTTCCTGCATCGGTTGATAATGCAGCATCCACTGTACGACTCACTGGTAGTTTCTGTAAATGTAAAAAGTCAAAAAGCATTTATTCAGTAGGACCGCTGGGATCATTTAAAACTAATGTTACTCCTTTCGCGACCGATACCGTGAAGAATCAAGGCAACAAACACGGTTTGGGGCCTAGCATTATTTTAGGTGATCCATCTTAAAACTAAATTCAAGCTCCAGTGGGGAGCTAGTCAAACAATATTGAGACTCGTCACTCACAGAAGTTTAGTCAAAGTGTTGCAGTTTTTAATCACTATTCGACTGTCATCCACTAACACTACTAATATTAAGTAGTTTGGATGAATGAATGTTAGTTACTAATCACGCTAAAACGATTGAATGGATTTTAATGTTTGGCACAGAGATAAAATTTAGTCTGGAATAGGCTACTTTTCTTCCCAAAAAATTAAGTTATCCCAAGGGACTGCGGAGCGCAGCTAGCTTAGTTTACACTCATCTAGATTAGTTTATAAAGAGGAAAGATTTGTTCGTTTGTTTGAATTAAATAGGCTCCGAAACTACTGGACCGATTTGAAAAATTCTTTCACCATTAGAATCCTACATTATACCGGGATAAAATATAGCATGAACATATGCTATATTTTATCCCGGTAAAGTGATGTTTTCCCGAGGGACCGCGGGTAACACCGCGACGGACAGCTGTCTTATAATAATTAAGAGACCACTTGGACAAAGATAAATTAAAGAAATGCAATACACCAACAAGATCTTATTTCTTTTTATTTATTTAAACCAAACACAATCACGAATGTATCTTCAAGTTCGATCCATAGATAGCTAATGAGATGAATATGTCTAGATTTGCGGGTTACAAGTCGTAGCACTACCCCCCTCCACCAACACGTCTCAAAACTTCTCAAATGTGTAAGTGGGCTACAAGCCCTAATAAAACGGCTAGCATACTTTTTGACTCATTGTATATGGACTTCCGATACGAATAAATTGCAAAGCCAAATGAACCGATGGCTATACTCACATGTTTCTTTACAACTAAGTTCTTGACTCCTTCCATGACGAAGGAGGACCCTTGCGACACGAGCTTCGAGAACATGGATACTGTTCTGGTGCCGCCTCCTTCGTACTGACTCGACATTTTTGTGAAACCTCTGAAAAATACCAAATAATAGTTAGCTTTTAAGATATTTTCTTTTTATTTTGGGGTTTTGGGGCTGGATGATGCTGTGTGAAAAATTCCAGCAATATTTATTTATTTTATTTTTAGTATCAAGTATTTGTTTAAGTCAGTTTTTATTAACATGACTTAATGGTCTTCTCCTCAGAAAAGACATGGCCAATATATGTGAAGCTGATTGTATAGGGTGTAGGGTTTCCTCGCGATGTTTACCTACCTACATCTCTGTTTGAGATGGGAAAAATCCATTTCTGTTCAAGTTTTCACTTCTGTCGGCCCCGAGTGCCCCCGAGTGCCACTATTTTTTTTACAATACCTACAATCAATAATACAATTATGTATAGATAAACGAAAAATCAAATGTGGTAACATCTCCATAACTCATTTCTAAATTACAGCATACATAATAAAAGATAGAGTATTTGGGATTCCTAGCTTATATGAATAAATAAATAAATAATGCTGGAATTCTTCACACAGCATCATCTAGCCCCAAAGTAAGCAGAGCCTGTGTTATGGGTACTAAGATGACTGATATACTACTTATATACTTTTTTGTTTTGTAAATACACACATATTATACATAGAAACACCCAGACCCGAGACAAATATTTGTAGATCATTCAAACATTGGTTCAAACCCGCGGAGATCGAACCCACAACCTTTTGCGTCGCAAGCGGGCCGTCGCCCACTGCGCTACAGAGGTCGTCGAATAATACTTACTTCCATCGTTTCATATACGCCATAGGTTTGACATCACAATTCGCCGCTATAAGAGCACTCTCGAACTTCTTATACTCTTCCTCTGACACATCGGTGCACAGATAATAAATTATGAACAGTCTCATCTTGTCCTCTTCAGTCCCAGCTGTGGGATCCGACACGAGGTCCATAACCGCTTTGCTTTCAACTCCGCTGCTTTTACTCATGATTTTCTCTTCTAGCTCAAAAAAGGAGTCCAGTCGTCTTGACTTGATTGAAGTAAGGATGGCTGAAATAATTATAACAATTATTGTATATTTAGGTTGGTGATTCAAATAGTAAATGTCGTCCCAATACTCAGCAGTGGGTCAGATACCGGCAGATCAGTAGGACGATTTACAAGTGTGAAATAAAATTCTGCGCAGACAAATGGCTAACTTCACAAATGACAAGATCCAATCTTTAGGTCTCTGAAGTTAAGTGCACACGATAGTGCAAGTTTGCGCATGTAGGCGAGATAGGACGATGCAACAAACTAAGCGAGTGAGCGAGGCAGCTATACAACGCTGTCTTCGTCTTTTAGGCGTCATCAAAAATGTGTTCTTCGCAGCTACTTCACAGAGCTAAAGATTCGTTGACTACTATACATCTCAAGCGCTTTTATATTGTTGTAGTCTTACCAGTGGCAATAGTAGTGTGCATATCAATAAGCCGTTTCTTCTCCATAAGCTGAGGCAGTGAGTTGACGGCGCTTGTCAGCCGTTGTGTGTTGTCACTAACCATGCTTAGAGCCACGTCGCTTTCCGCGTCCAGACCCATTGAGCTCTTCAGCTTTTTAACTTCCGCTTCTGAGCTCCTGTTAGAAAAAGAGAACATAGTCATTAGTCAATTATGGACTGGCTGATCTATAACCTGGTGGTCTGAGAAATAAACTAAGTTTATTGTAACATTTCAAATGAATTTTGATTTCCTTGAGTCGAAATATACATTTTTTTGCGGCATAAACACACATTACACATCCCACATGCATACACTTTCCTTTTACATTACACACACTAGGTACAAAGAGCTCACACTTTGGCTCACACTAGCGCTGCCCTGTGTAACCTTGGCTCTCAAGAGACTTGTGTTACCGGGACATTACAGTTACAGCATATTACACACACCGTCCCCCTTCCCCTCTCCCCTCCCTCTAAGGCGACACTGAAAAACAGCGCCTGATCCTTGGATTGGCATTTTGCTGAGTAGTTGCCTTTTCAACAATCATTTTTCATTTGTTTTTTTTTAATTTATTATTTGTTTTATTTTCTTACCTACTTAGTTGATTAGTTGAATAAATGTATTTTCTTTCTTTATAAACGGTCGAATCTTTTTTTGCGTTTACTTACAAGATTTTTTTTACAGCACAGGTCCGCAGACCTGAGTATATGGTTTGAATTTCAACTCGATACCTCCATGCGTTCCCGAGATAAAGGGTCTTGACAGACAGACAGACAACAAAATGATCTTAATAAGGGTTCCGGTTTTTTCCTTTTGAGGTACGAAACCCTAAAAATTACCTATATTTATCTAGATCTTCCTGAATGGCCTCTGCAACAGTAGGGAATGGGCTTCCTTTATGCTCCGTCCACAGCGGATCCCTGGAGTCCAGGTCGCATACCCTCATTTTGACCTTCTGGCCTGGTGCTGGGGTGCCTGTGGTCTCTGGAACAGCTGCTCTGAAATGGATATTAGAATGTGAGTAAATGTGTCATAATACCAAATGTGATGTGCCTCGTTTATGTAGACGCGGGCGTTGCGTTTCTCCGTAAACGCCACTCTACAACGTCAAATGTTTTTGTTAGGTGCGGACCGCACCGTCCAACGCAATGCGTCTCCGTAAATGAGACCTTATGACTCAAGGATTTGATAAATACTTAAGGATTTGATTCTTTACATATGTAAAGTAATGGACGGATTTGATTCTTTACATATGTAACCACATCATATTCTTATCTGTTTTATTTGGTTAATACTTGAATGTTTTATTCATACGCCTGTAAGGGCAGGTTCCGGCTGGAAAAATTGTTTTAAAATCATTGTTTAAAGGTACCTGGAATTATGAATTAATAAATGATTTGATTTGATCTACTATTATCAACATCAGCATTGAGAAGAAGCCAAATAAAGAAGTAGTCTTAAAACAAACCTATTCAATGACAAGTCCAGCACATCATGAGCCAAGGCCTGGTAAGTCCATGTGTGATGTAACGGTGTTGCCATATCAATATTCCTATCTAGGAGTATCAACATCGGCCTTGAGAAGCTGAATGAGCCAGACTGGCCTGTGTTGCCATGGAAGAGGTTGTTTCTTGCGTCCCATAGGTTTTCTCTCAACTTCTTATCCAGCTTCTTTGCCACCATCTCTGCTGCATTTCCTTTGGTATTTCTTATTATAGGGACATTACCTGAAATTAAAGAGTATATAATTATTACACAAGGAAGTTTATAGTTAATGTTTACACAAAATTGCACATTACAGGAAATACACAAGGTAAATGTGATACATCAGGTAAGTACTGTGTCTATAAATTATGGTCAATTTACGTCTTTAATTTTTAATTAAAGTGTTAAACCACTTAGGTAATAATATCATTGGGAAATTAAACCTTATCAAAATTTTTGATTCCGACGGGATTCGCACCCGCAACGATCCTCTTAAAGCCCGAGTGGAGTCGGAAACCAATTTGCAGCAGCACACTTGGACGATTGCGAGACACTCTTTATCTTTATATTCATGTTTTTGTCTCTTAAGTTTATTTTTTCTTTAGTTTTTGAGTTGTTGTTGCAAATAAATATTTTTTTCTTTTTTTCTTATACCGCTCGGCCACGGAATCATTAATGTCGCAATCGATTTTTTTTGATAAGACTTTTCATTTCTCTATTTATGTCTTTGTTTAGTAAAAGTCCCGGTATGTCTTGTTAAAGACACGTGATAGATTGTTAGCTCATACCACCTATTTGGCAGACTAATGATTTTCTCACAATAATGTCATTTATCATCTAAATGATTGAGTTTGTGTTTCAACCAACCAAAAATCCACAATGCATGGCCAGGATTCGAAATCACTTTGCCAACACAGGACCAGTCCTTGTGTTTTGACAAACTCATTATTTTAACCATACTCTGGGAAACACAGTTTATTTAACTTCTTTATTTTTTTAAGTCCAAAGTCTGAATTAATTAACAGTAAATGACTCACCTAATGTAACAAATACTGAAAACAGACTCTCAACAATATTGTCCATAATTACTTCCATTTCAGTGTCCTTTGTGTCACCTTTGTTGATGGCTGGAAATAAATACCTTACAATTAACTCATCTCCCACCATTGACCTATTTAATAGAGTATAACTGTGCTGTTTAGAATGATCTTAAGTGGTTTCTAATAGAATGAAATAATCTAACTGATGGAGAGATCTAACGTCTAACAAGACTGTTATTTACGAGGTCTATTGACTGACCAATGGTTTTGGACAAAATAATAGCACAGCAGCATTATGCTGAATCGACACCCTTTTGCTGCTGTAGCACACATACACATCATATTCTTTTTTTTCCCTTCTCATTTTGTGTGTGCTTGAGTGGTAAATAAATAAATGTCTACATTTATTTTGGGTTCAGCAAAAGCATCTCACTCAAGCTGAAAGCTGAAAGTTTGTGAGCTTGTTTAGATGTTTGTATGTTTGTGTATCAATCACGCCTAAACTAGTGAACCGATTTGAATGAAACTTGGTATAGGAATAGATAGTGAACTGGAATAGCATATAGGCTATTCAAAATGTTGGTACCATGCGGGCGAAGCCGCGCGCAGAAGCTAGTCTTTTCTATAACCCTGATTAAACTGTAATTATATAAAATGAAATAAAAAAAAAAAGTAATTTTACTCTATTATATTCTACCTTGTATCTATTGTAGAGATGGGCAATTAGCAGGGTGATGTACTCTACATAGACACAAGGACTAAGAATTAATTTATACATACCATAGTATGACAAGGAGTCGGACTGCTGATGCTTCATTATAAACAAATCATCTTCCAAACAAATGAAGTTCAGGTACTGATCAAATACTTTGTGGATATTTATAGCAGAATTTGATTGGATAGCTGAAGCTGCCAGATCCTCCAGCTTTTGCCTTGTAATCGGTGAGATGAAGTTCAGATGATACTGATCGTAGATTCCATTGTCTAGGTCTTGGCAAATACGACCGAGGTTCTCTTCTGTCGGGGCACAGAAGTATACTGCTGGTACTTCTGGTATTGGATCTCTTTCTGAATGTAAGTATCTGAAATGAAGGAGTAATTGAGCTTAGGCCTGGAGCTTACTAAGCTCTATGGCCCTTACTAACAAAATGGCATAGTTATCTCATGCAGAAACAAAAAAATTGTATGGTTATTCATAGGTTATGCATGACTTATCTTTGTCAAGTTTAGTAGTAAGGGCCTATAAGGCTGGACTACAGCGCAAGTGTTCCGTAGTGTGGTGTATGTAGGTATTTATGCTATGTTGGCAAGAAAACCTCTTATTACTCTACAACTAAATGTTTTGGTCAACTGCTTTCACTTTTGTTACTACAATTTAATTCAATTCAATTGTGCCTAAGGTATATTGACAACTACTTGGGCTTAGAATTAAATATACTAATCTAATAAACTTACACATGGAGAGTAACACCCATTTCTCTAAGTGCTTTTATCGAAACCAGTGGTGAAATAATATCTTGTCCAACCCTGTCGTATATAAGCACTTTCCATGTAGGTTCATTTGCAACGCTCTTAGTTAGAGGCTGATTTAAGTTGAGCATCTGCTTTAGAGCATCTGGAATGCACCAAAACATACATTTTATTGAATAATCCTATGAAAACATTGAACTTGTGGCACGAACAATTAGATGAACTCACTTAGTTGGCGTTCCCGTAACGTCGTCATTTTAGCATATGACTTAAATCTCTTCTCAATAAAGGGACATTTATTATTTATTGCTGTATAATTCCCTTTAATTCTAAATTATAATGATTTCACTATTTTATTTTACACTTTACAGCAAAGCAAGTTACTGGCTGGGTTAATGTCAAAAATTGATTGACGTGACGTGTGACGTTTCTTGATCAATTGACACGTCCTCAAATGTCAAACGCGTGCGTTCGGTATCTACAAAATAGTCAATTTCCTCTTTTTTATCGAATTAAAAATTAAAATAAATGTAATCAGTGCGCTAGGGGAAAACTACAGTTTTTATAGTATTTTTGCTTATTAGTTTTAAGCAAAAATACTATAAAAACTGTCTCAACAGGCCCGCGCGCCCGGGCGCGGTTTTACTTGTATTCTGTGGTTTTACTTGCCAATGGATCACCACACTTTTATCTGAAAGCCAATTTCCCGCGCTTTCACGCAGGGGCCGTGTTAGAAAAAAAATGAAATGCAATCAAAATTGTAAAATATTGTAACCCTGTGCCGGCCGCCCCGTGGCGCCGCTCCTGAAATCTGCGCGAATTTTTGCAAAAACCGCGACTGGTAAGAGGATAAAGAGCACGTCGTAAGAGGATATCAGTCTCGCTCTCTACCTACGGTCTCTCTACGGTAGGGGCAGGGGCGGTATACCTAATGTAAGTACCTACCTATACTAGGTACAATAATGGTAAATTATTTACCACTCTAGTTTCTATCATATTGTAAAATACCTATCTACTAAAAACCTGGCAACGAGGTGACGACAGGTGTCTTGACAGGTGGAGTCAAGCGATAGGTATGGTAACCTATCTGTCTTCCGAAAAACGTAATACAGAATTTTGAAATCCAGATATCGTTTGATAGATATTCAAAATCCTGATAGTACGTTTTACATCGTTTTATTATTCCGACATTACACAAAGCAGATGTTTCATTTGACAGATACACTAAAGAAAGATTATCATTTAGTTTTTTTTTCATTTGACAGAACTAACTATAAGTCGAAGTCTTCAAATCCAGAAGTAATTTTTACCATAATCCTATTGTACCTTAGCTTTATTACATAGGTAGCTGTGGTACAAAATTTCGTGCAAATCAAACCCAGGCTGACAGTCCTGTAGCATAGGTTGCGAGGAGCGAAGCGACGAGCAGTTAGTTGCATAGTGATAAACCACGCACGAGCCGAGCGAAGCGTGCCGCGGTAGCGGCCGGCGAGTGCCAGAACCGACTTGCTCCTATTGTACCTTAGCTTTATTACATAGGTAGCTGATTGGAATACAAACATGTGGTATAATGAATTATCTGGATTTTAAAACATCTGTCAAACGTTTGAGTGTATTTTAATACATCTGATATGTGAAAAAAATACCAAATGATAATCTGGATTTTGAAATATCTGGATTTCGTTTATCTGTATTACGAAAAGAAGGTTAATCAAAAATCTGTCAAACGTTATCTGGATTTCAAAATTCTGGATTACATTTTTCGGCAGATAGTAAGGTAACCGATAGGTATAGGTACCTAACTGAATGGCGTCCAAGAAATTATAGAAACGTTGGTCATCCGGCGGCAGCCGCAGACGATTTGATAAGGATGCTTTGCGGCCATTTCAAAGGGATCACAGCATTCCACTGATTAAATGCTTTTTGACTTTGTCTTTGACTTTGATCTTCACGGTATTGGTAGCGAAAGAACAGGAGTAAAATTAGTTTTAAGACTATTTTAGGTGTCCCTGCGGTCCTATTGAATAAATGCTTTTTGACTTTGACTGTGCGGCCGGCCCATCAAGGGCCGCACAGGATGATTACTGGATGAGGTTGGTTTTCGATGACAAACAATAATTAGACTCTTAATTTTCTTGTTACCTAAGGCAGAAGTTTCTAGTGTAGACTAGGTAGGTCCAGTAGGTACACCGAGATGCAATCTAATAGACCAGTTAGAATAGTTACAATCCGGCCACTACATTTTTTTTAGCAGTACACAGTCATCATGTAGGTAAGTGTGTAAATAGTTATAAATTGTAATATGACCGATTTACACGAATATGCACGTAGACGAGCCTTTATTTGCCATGTCAGGGGGTCTAGAGAAAGCCGAGGTCGGCCAGCCGGGCTCAGCGCGCAGTGCGCGCGCGGCGGTGAAAGGCACGGCACCATGACAGCAGCTAACAGTCGGACCATGGTCAGCTCTTACGTGCGAATAATACTCGTTTGTGCTCTATTCATCAACGGTTAGTCCTTTATTTTTTATAAAAAAAAAAAAATCCTGTGTGTAAAAAAACATTCCACCTTTTCGTATTTGGAAATGGAATGCTCTTGGTCTCGTAATTAGTAATCTTATGCAAGCAATCGCCGATCAATTTGTTAACGTAACTGTTACGGCTATGTTACAGTGAAAGCTATTTACATTCGTGTTTTAAAGTTATAATTCACATAACTGCCTTATTCGTGACTAAAACTACTAAAACTAATTCTTAAGTCAAACTTATTTATTTTCTTTATGTTCTTGTGCGTAAGTATTATGTAAGTAGGTATCTACTTAGCCAATACTTTGCACAGAAGGTGATAGATACCACATCTTGTTAGAAAGCTCTCCTGTTTGTGATTCACTGGACGAGTTTAGTCCTTCCTTTCTCACTTGACATTGAGGTCCGTGACCGGTTGTCCAACAAGGATATTGACTTGTGTTTGCACGGTTTGCACTTGCGTAAGTACGTATCGTATATACCTACCTGAAATTTGTTTCGACTTCGAAAAAAGGAGGAGGTTCTCAATTCGCCTGTATGTTTTTTTTTGTATCTTGCTACGTGATTAGGTACTTCGCCAATTGTGGACCGACTTTCAAAATTTTTTTTTGTTTGTAAGGGTATTACTCCAGAGGTGGTCCCATATAAATTTTATTCTGAGGGTTTGATAGTTTTCCCGTAAAACTCTAAAAACCTTCCCTCATACCAGTATCTGTCGATTTGATTTCTTTTTCTTATTTCAATTTTTATGGATGGCTTATTGATTCCCTGAGTCACGCCGCGTGTTGAGTCGAACATTGAAGTCGGTTTTTCTTTTAGTTTTAAAACGTAATGATTAGTTACCTAGATGTTTTGGTACCTAGGGAAAGAGTTAAGGCTGTAGTACTTATTATTTTATCTGTGGTGCCCGTACCTGCATTTGGCGTACCAAACTAGGATTTAGGACACCTACGTTAGGTATAAAATAATTATTATGGTGAACGTTTTACTAAAACATATCAAAATGAATAGGCAATCAAAATATAACGACTAAGCAATACGGTTAAGATTTGTACCTACATAAGTATAGCAAGAATATATTGGCTCTTGCACCAGGCAGCAAAGGTAATAAATAAAAATTACCTAATAGGTTAGAGAAATCTAGCCATGTCAAGTAAATAGGTAGTACCTAACAGTATCTAATGTTTCTAGGTAATAGGGAAATGCATTTTTGTGACCTTTTGTAAATAGGTAGGTACCTATTCTTCTCTACTACTTTCTGTGTACCTAATTCATAAATAATGCAAGTACCTAAGTGCATGGTAGACGTACCTACCCTGATCGAACCTAAAGGAGTAGAGTCACTTATTACCTACTTAGGTGAAGAAGGTGCCTAATAAGGGCCTAATTAGACATACTGCATATTTAAAATACTTATTTAAAAAATAGGTTGGTATTACATTACATTACATGATAGGTTTATACTACCGACAAGAATTTCTTAAATCCGTGGTTTATATACATTAAAAAAACACAAGAACAGTTGAATCTCCTTATTCAAATTCCCGCAGAAGCGCAAATGTCAACCGTTACGCAATCTCAACGTAATCTACGGCGAGTAAAGTAATTAGTTCAAAAAGCGTGCATGGCTAATATGGCAGGCGTGAGAAAGTTCAAGTTTTTGCAGTGCTTTCCACTACGACTATAGGTACGAGTATGAGACTTATGAACTCATGAGATAAGTAATTATGTTAGCGATAGAGTCGAGTGTCGAGCATGTTCTTTTTTATTGATTCCTGGAAAGATATCCTACCAAAAAAAAAGGTCGGAAATCGCAAAAAAAATAGATCTTGTTAACCAGCGACACGAATACGACTGGTAGGTAGGTATGTACAGTTATGTAGGTAATTTTCATTGATTTGATATTTTTCATGTCCATGTTCTTGTAAGTACCTACTCGTAGAACCAAATTACGCTAAAGTGACATTTAAAAAAGGGTACATATATAATCCAATTCTCTGATAGTAACTAGCTAGGTAGGTACACTGAAGCACACTAAACTTATTTAGAGAATTTATTTAAAACCTCTGAAGGGCAATTGCGGTACGCGACATGACGCGCAGGACAGAGAGGTACATTCGCGAACAAAAGTAATTAGCAACTGTCAAACAAGTCTGAAAAACCAGCTTTCATACAAGGACTTAAAGTATTATAGAGTTTATTAAGCAGGGCTGTTCTCACGTCGTTAAGATCGCAAAAACACGTCGTTGTGGTTTTCATCAGCCACGATGTTATGAATGTTTTTGTACGTGTAGTAAATTACCTTCAATGTAGGTACCTACCTAATACATTTTTGAGACACATCGCGTGTTATATCAAACAGTGGGGGTCACATGTCTAGTTAAATATTGCTTTCATTAATTATTTTAAAACCTTAGGGATGTTGTTGTACCTAATGAAACTATACTAACTTGTTAATCTTTATTAATATTTATTTATAAACTTATTAAATAATGTGACAATACTGAGGTTAGAGAACACGTCGTCAAATTCCAACTTTATTATGTATTGCATCCAACCGGTATTGCAATAATTATATAAGTAATTTGTTTATTTATTTTAACACCTACACAAATAAGTTAATAAATAAATAAAATAAATAATGCTGGACTTTTCACACAGCATCATCTAGCCCTAAAGTAAGCAGAGCTTGTGATATGGGTGCTAGATGACTGATATAGATACTACTTTTTGTTTGTAAATACATACATATTATACATAGAAACACCCAGACCCGAGATAAATACTTGTAGATCATACAAACATTTGTCTCGTGGCGGGGATCAAACCCGCAACCTAATCTATCTATATGAATATCCTAGGTCTTAAGCTAGACCATTTGAGTAGCAGACAGTAGACGATTACTTACACCTACATTAATCAATCCTCAACACCGAATTGTTTTACGCAACCGCTTTCTCTCAACAACAATAAGCCATATTAATAAATGGCTATCGAAAGTAAATGTATAATTGTTTATGGTTAATAGCTAGGAGCGGTAACAATAAATTATTCGCGTTACGATTGATAATAACCGATTTAGTAATACTTAATAAGTACCTACCTACTAATTGATTTGTTGTGAATTTTCGAGTTTATTGTACTTATCAGAACCTTTTATGCTCATAAACGCTGCTGAAATGAATACTTAGGTACGTGCTTAGTACGTATTGTTATAATTAAATAAAAAATACACAAGACCCCGCACTGCTTGTGTCGCGGAAGTCCCAAGTAACAATTTTGCATAAAATATAAAAATGACAATCCAATAAAAACAAAACACTTCACTTTTGACGGTGACTGTAAGTTGTGTTGTGTAGGCTTAAAATATCTCTGACATTGTCCATTGAAATTGAGTGGGTGGGCCCCATTAAAACCCCTACCAAAAACTTAGATTTGATGGAGGTTGTGCCTCATTTCTCAGAAAAATTTACCGAAAGGACTTTTAAAGAAAATAAATAATACTTACTTATACTTACGCAAAAAGTCATCAAAGATGGTATTAGGTATAATATTGAAGCATTTGTTATGTTGCTTGTAAAAGATCTTAATTACACGATGTTAAGACCTCTCGCAGACTACAGACTTTCTATCGGCGGATAGTTGAGACGGGCTATACTTCTCCTTACTCATCACGAGTATATTCCGAAGTAGGTATATTCCGTCTCAACTATGGGCCGAAAGAAAGTCTGTAGTCTGCGAGAGATCTTAACGGTCTGACCAATCAAAGGATTGATGGCGGCCTAAAAACTGACACCGGAGTTTTCTCAGTTTGCTCTACATCATCTTATCGTGTCACTAGTTCTTTCGAACTAGAGTGTGTGATGGGTGACAAAGAAACTCTACCTACGTACTCGTGTATATTCTGGACAACGTACCGGATCCAGCCTTATCTGACTTTTGATCCCGGGGTTACGAAAATTCAACCATACCCATACCTCTGGCTCATATGAAACAAGGTGGCCATCACGCCTCTGTCCCGTAGGTGTAGGTAGACTTGTTCGGGAAAAGCGTGGAAGCCGAGGTGGTTTACAATCAGTGGCTTAGAACAGAATGAAATTAGTCTAGTAAAAAGCTGTGAGGGCGACAGTCCAACGTCAGCAAAATCACACGTCTAAACAACTGGATACGAGCGAGACGCGCGTGGGCGCTTCATGTGAATAGAACTTATGCTATGCTTAGTTTGAGGCTAGATGATGCTGTGTGAAATTGTCCAGCAAAAAAAAAACCTTAAAGTGCATGATCAGCTCTACAGAGATCGATGGTCGATGTAGGCATACACTAGGTAGAGACCAAGGATTTCCCTTCGCTTGATTCTTACATAAATATTTCTTCTCATTCACTCATAAAAAAACAAACTTATTTAATGTACTGCAAACTTGAGAAATACAGAATATTATTTACAAGTTTGTAGTTTATTTTTGACTCTACCTTTTTACGATTCATATCATTTTCTCAAACAGTGTTACAGTAATTTCGTTCTTAATACCTTGAAATAAGTTTCAAATTACATCGAATTCCAGGGAGTTACCAGCAGAAAGAAAAGGAGGAGGATTTCATCTGTCCTGAAGGCACAACAGGCAATGGGAACTTCGCAGACCCGGCCACCTGCAGACGTTTTTACCAAGTAAGATTTGTTTATTTTCAAATAAGTATATTTATTTGTTGATGTTTATTGTTATTGTGGTTTAGCCTATTTTTAGGCTAAATAAGGCTTTTGAAATGGATCTGTTACACTTATTTAGGTCGGCTACATTTTTATTGTGTTCCATTTTCCTGTCAGCAATTTAGATTGCTAAACCGCTTTTGCGATTCGTTTAGTATCTAATGCTAGTTTTAGATAGACCCAGCGTGCAATTTTTTGGTTCACAAAATTTTAAATAATTACCTATACATCCTTCCTGGCCGATTTTGGCCTTGGCGACTGACAATTGCTTTCTATACGGAAGAGCTTCCTTGATGTGCTCTAATGTGACTGATGTACCCAATCTTCGCAGTAAACGTGCGTTTGCAGAGGTAGTAGCGACGTTAGATGCAAGTGACCTTAAAAAAACTAAATTTAAAATTAGGATTATAATTTTAGGTTAAAACAATGCATAGTAGAATAGGACTCAGTGAAGTGCTGGCTAGCTACAAGTTTTTACCTAACTTATTATTTCACTGATCATCTATTAGGTACTGGGGACTGAGGAAAACGAAATATCATAAATGTATCTGAACTACGCTTATTATGCCTATTTCATGTTGCTAAAAAAAGTTAGTATGCATAAAGCAATAAGGTGCTACATTTTAGTCGCAAAAACATGGCGCCTAGGCGCTTAATGTTGTATGGCTAGGACTACTCAGATGATTGTGGTTATACCTAAGACAAGCTTTATAAAAAACCGGTTGAATAGTTTGTACAAGCGCAATACACCAGCCGCTATTTGTTGTGAGGTTGAAACTAATTATCGTTGGTTTAAGGTGGTGTAGTGACATAATCACAAGTTATTTGATTATCTGTTATTAGGTAATCTTTACTTTTTAGTTTATCTAGAATTTTAGAAGTTTGAATAGGGTGGCAATAGGTAGACTATTGATTGCCACTAGGTACCTATTTACCTTACATTTGGTACAGTACGCACAACCGATCTTTATCACTCTGAAGTAGCTGCGCAGAACCCATTTTTGATGAAGCTTATAAGACGAAGACAGCGTTGTTAAGCTGCCTCGCTCATTCGCTTAGTTTGTTGTATCGTCCTATCTCGCCTACTCTACCAAACCGTCTTAGGTGTTTCAAATCTTAGGCAATATGAGATAATTTAATGAAGCTTATCATTCATATTACTTTCTAGACATCCATGTGAGGCATTTTGCTAGAAAGGCTATAAGCATGGGCGGATCCAGTATTTTTTTCTGGGGGTGGGGGGGCACAAGAAACAAAAACTGACAAAAATTTCACAATTTATAAATTTTTCATAGTTAGTAGGTACACAATACCCCCTGGATCCGCCTATGGCTATAAGCGTTTTAGATGACCCGCTCATGAGCGCCAATCGTTTAGTGCACCTAACTTCAGAGAGCTAAGATTGGTTGTGCGTACCTACTGTACTTAGGGGAAAGGTGTACAAGATGATCCCCTTAAGGGAGAATGCTCCGCTTTTGAAGAGTGATCAAGTTAATTCAAAAGTTTAAGCTTACGTAGTTAGCAAATTTATCTAGCTAACTTTCCTCATACTCAAAATATTTAATTTGATTTGTTTTGATACCTAGATTTCACTTTTCCTAAAACCCTACCAAAGGATCATCTTGTACACCCCGGTGTCCAAGATGATCCCTGGGGTATGGACAAGATGATCCGGGGATCATCTCGCCCCCTTTTCAAGGAAAATTATAGGTTTTGTTATAATTTTATTGAAAATAAACTCTGGAGGTGCTTACGAGGTCTTAATTTAATCATTTAAGTATAAAAATAGCTTTAACAAGGCTATGAGATCACATAATCCAAATTAACAAAAATTAAAGGATAAGTTTCAAAGTTTACTAGGGTAAAGCACTCTATTTTTTACCTTTTGATTAAACTTTGGTCTTTAACATTAGTCACATTATTAGTTATGAGATTAATTAAAAAACTCATTATACAGGTGAGTTTTTTTTTAAGGGCCACTGAGGTTAACTCTGAAACCATGAGAGCTATCGAAAAGTCATGTTAGGACTTACGTGCTCGATTTTGATAAAATCATGAACTGCATAAAAAAAATTCATTAAGATTTTTATTTCCTATATTTTCGTTTTCATTAAAGTGGGATAAGGGCATCATCATCATCATCAAAATGATGATGATGATTTTCGTTTTCATCAAAAATGTATCGCGGCAATTGTAGGCAAACTAAAATGTAGGATTTTTAAGTGTTCCAACTACATGAGGCCTCAAAAATAGAATGAATGTGGGATGGATGAAATGGCGACAGGTCTCTGGTGTTATATGTGATCAGAAGATGCCCCTTAAACTCAAGGGGAAAATATACAAATCGATCATTAGACCTGTTGTATTGTATGGATCAGAGTGTTGGGCAACCAAAGTGACGGATGAAAGAAGAGTGCATGCGACAGAGATGAGAATGCTGAGATGGATGTGTGGAGTAACTAGAATGGACAAGATAAGGAATGAGTACATCAGGGGAAGTTTGAAAGTAGTGCCAGTGACTGACAAATTGAGAATTGGAAGGTTGGCGTGGTATGGGCATGTCATGAGAAGGGATGAAAGTCATATAACACGACGAGTGATGAGTATAAAGGTAGATGGATATACCGGTAGGGGTAGGCCTAAGAAAAGATGGATGAACTGTGTGAATGTGCCGACCCCACTTAGTGGGATAAGGGCAGGAAGAAGAAGAACTACATGAGGCCTATAGTTACTTTGAAGTAAATGATTTGAACGGTGTCTGTTATTGATCATAGTCCTGTAGTTAAAACTCAGAAGAGAAAAAAAAAATTATAACCTCAAAGGAGACGAGCCGAGTTAGAGATGGATTTCTGATAGCTACTGCGGTTTTAATGACTGGGAATGATACGAGAACATAGTTCGAATGAGAGTCTGTACGCGATTGTTGTCTATAGCACTTATTTGTACAGTTTTCATACAATTTTGTTCGGTTTTGGTTGACTAGAATCCTCGATAACTTTGTGATAGTTAAATAAAAAAAAGTTCTGACCATGCCATTATCATTTTCTACATCTGCTGCAACTGTCCTTAAATTTGAACAGCTCATGACTCCATCATCAGATCAGCTCGCTGTTACCATATTATTGCATTGTCACCGAGGACTCATAAGTGTACCAAAATTCAGTTCAACCGGTCACCAGGAAGTGGGTCAAATTCAGCTTGCAAGATTTGACCCGGACAAACATACAAACATTGCTAGTTAATTAAAAGCTTTTAACATACCAACATACACTTATAAAATCAAGTGAAATAAAATCTTGTAAGTAGGTACTTTAGTAAGTAAAAAAAATATTAACCTCGACAATGGTATTTCATCCATACTTTAGCCTATTTATTTATCAATTTATTTCAGACAACATGATCCATAATAATAATTTCTTAAAATAAACATTTTAACAAAAGAGCACACAAAAGCTTACGCTACCTACTTACCTATGAACTGTGCATGTACCATACTACAGTGGTTAATGTACTCACAGTCGAAACGGTTTGATAACGCATTCAGTATGGTGTTGGGGCTGGCCCGAATCCTGCACCCCAGGGATGTGCACCGCTTGCGCATGGTGGTGTAGAAACAGTCCACACGCGCCGCGGCGAACATCCCCGACGCGCTACAGAAACGGGGCAGCCCCACCACCACCCTGAACGCGTTATGAGCTTGCAATAGAAAATATAGGTAGGCCTATCTACTTACGCATAAAAATTTAAACCAAAAATCAGAACTCTCAATCTAGGTATTAGACAAACTACGTTTTTACCCTATAAGGTACTAGTTGATCCGCCGGATCAACTTGTACACCCACCGACGGATCATCTCACCCCAACCACAACTTTTTAGTCTTTGTTTTATAACTTAACCTGTAACGCTTCTACCATTGTGGTACCATGCGAAAACCGTAATTGAGCATTATACAAAGCTACAAACACAACAATGTTTCCAATTGATTGTATACAACAAAAGTACCATAGTCTCAAAGTCAACCTTACCTTAGATCAGAGGCACACAATTTTTATTTTTTCCTTTTCACGCGCACTCGCCACTCACACCGCCATTACGATTTGACTGATGCAAAGGGGGGTTGGGGGCTACAATCTACTAAAGAAAATAAATAGATAGCGTTCATAGTTTCGCCGAAACGGCCTGGGATCAACATACCCCGTGGGATCATCTTGTACACCTTTCCCCTACCTATGGTTTTTTTTTAATCAAAATTCGTCGTTTACCATAAGTATCCCACTTTAACGCGATTGACAAAATAATCATAACTGTCCCGTATTCAAATAAGCGACAAAATATAATGAAAAATGTATGAATATTTAAAACCCAATTTCAAGCCTTCAATTTACTTTATTCCCATGGAGTTGTCATCCAACAAAATATCCTTTGCTTCCCTTATTTGACTTTTTGGCATTCATTTATTATTAAAAAAATAAAAGTAGAATAATCATGCTCTATCTTTTTTTAATTCTGTCATATCACGTAGAATGGCAATGATCTAATAAAAGTAGTTTAAAAGACTCTTAAAAGATCATTGTAGAATGGCAATTGGCACGGATTTGGCAACACTGATTATAGTTTGCGATCCAATTGAGATCCAACCGATCCTACTAAGTTTTATTGATTTGGTAGGACAAATTCTGCCTCACTTCAATCAAGCGTCTAATCTACATTTTTGGGGACATTACTTACTTTCCGACATGAGGTAGGTGTGGAAAGCTCAGATATCTACCTACTTACCATTCGGTCAGCAGGCAGAACTATTATTTCGTAAGAAATAAGGAAATGTAATTTTGGCGTTTTTATAACTAGTTCGACCGGTTTTCTTGTAGAACTGGATTGGACTGATCATAATGAGGTTTAAAAATACCTTAAACATTTAATAAATTGGTCGACAACTCACTTAATTCCATATGGATAGGTACCTTACCTACAAGTGGTCATACAGCTAGGTAGTTAGTGAAATTGCGATGTGGTCCATTCACGCGATCATAATGCCTAAAATTAAGAATATAGAATTCAATATCTTATTGAATAGATCTATACTAATATTATTAAGAGGAAAGATTTGTTTGTTTGAAATGAATAGGCTCCGAAACTACTGGACCGATTTGAAAAATTATTTGCACCATTAGAATCCTACATTATCCCTGATATACATAGGCTATATTTTATCCCTGAAAAGTGATGTTTTCCCGATGGACCGCGGGTAACACCGCGGCGGACAGCTAGTATTGTACATATAAACTTCCTTTCGAGCGATATTAAAAAAAAACTTCTCAAACATTAATATAAATATGTGCTTAGACGAATACAAACTACCTATGTTCAAAAATAAATGAGATATACAGGCCACGTATTTATTTATACAAACATAGGAATTTGCCTGCGGTAGACATACCTTGTACAGCTTTTTTGGTATTCACATCGATGTCCTTATTTATTATGTGGCGATGCTCGTTGAATGCTAATATATAATGTGTTTTGGTGTGCCTTGACAGCACATACATAAGTTTCTTCAGAATGTAAGATCTGGTTTATCAAAGCTTCTTTCGTCATATCACTTTGATGTGTACGTGAATGAGTTTGAATCTATCACGACTTGGAAATAACTCCCTTCATATGAACTCTTATTTCCAGATCTTCAAAGTCAAAATAGGTAACTTAATTTAAGCTACTTATTTTAACTTCCGGACGAGAAAGCTCTCAGTGGTAGAGCGTTTTCACATTATCCGATCCGATATCGGTTTCGGATAAGATATCGGGGCAAGGAAAATGTAAGAGTAGTAACGTAAGAGCCACTACTTTATTTGCGAGAATTAGGTACCTAAGCAAGTCATTTTGATAAGAATAGGTACTTATAATTGCGTACAGTACAGTACAGGGTCACGACTGTATGCCCAAGGCGCGGTAGACATTCTCTCAGATCTTTATATTCCAGATCCTTTGAAGATGTCTAAGGGGGTAGTCAGAAGCATGTCTACAAATACATATTTGATACATGCCCACATCTTGCAGAAGTTATAATTGCGTATGAAAGTAATGTAGGAAAATGTATAAAAACTTTTTTGTACTTTGATTGTATTTGTTAATTAATTATTTGCGTAACGGAATAACTTTAAAAAACAAACATTCGAATACCCAAATGAGGTAACAAGCCTCCTTACTGATTCTAGGTGCTCGCTGCAATTCTTAGAATTCCCTACAAATAGATATAACCACAAGAAGCACTTTTTATGAACCCCACGCAACATTTCTGGCATAAAATTTGGGTTATCTTTTTGTTCGTATAAACCCGCGACTACCCTGGGATTACTTACTGTTTATGTTATGTCGGCGAAATTGGGAGGATTCAAAAATAAAAACAGTGACACGGCCATTACCCCAGTACGAGTCTTAAGTATCCTTATTTGAATAAGCTGTTTTTATTTTGTTGACCCACGTATTGTGTGCGTGTTCCTGGAGCTTTGGCTATTTATACATACTTATGAGTACTAAGTTATCAATTATATAAGTTGTGTAGAATTCTTCGGATAAATACTTATACCTAGTATAGTTAAGATGCACAGCACAAAAATGTAATCGGAGTTAGCTAGGGTTTCGGCTCTACCTTCCAGTACCTAGAGATCTCATAACTTTACAGTAAAACAATAGGTACAAGACACACAACCGATCTAGCTCTCTGAAGTAGCTGCGCAGAACCCAATTTTGATGGCGCCTAAAAGACGAAGACAGCGTTGGACAGCTGCTTCGCTCAATCGCTTAGTTTGTTGCATCGTGCTATCTCGCCTACTCGCACAAACCTGCGCAATCGTTTAATGCACTTAACTTCAGGCAGACAAATATTGGTTGTGCGTACTGGTACCTGCTTATGAACTTGCAGAGTCATCGCTACCATTTTCATGAACTTTTTATTGTCACTGACTTGCAGACTGGAAACAGCCTGAAATGATGATGATTTTTATAAATCGACAAACTATCTAATCTAATCAGCCTGGTTGCACCCACTGCAAGGTAATAGGCCTCCTCTTTATAATGCTAGTCTGTTCGGTCCTGTGCAGTCCTTTCCCACGCTTTCCCAGCCACATTGACTATGTCATTCGACCATCAGGCGGATGGTCTACCTCGTAGTCTTTGAGCATCTCTGGGCCACCATCCCAAATATAAATCGACAAAGTTTAGTAAGCCTATCATATTTTTAACTAAAAGCTAAACTAAAAGCTTCACGGGTCTTAAATTTTACGACAGCACGCTACATAGATTTAAAAGCCAGGTAAATTGTGTGTAAAAGTTATAAAATAAACAAAAGTTTCTTTTTTTCAGTGCGTTGATGGATACCCGTACCTGAATAGATGCCCTTCAGGACTATACTTCGATGATATCAGCAAGTTCTGTACGTTCAAAGCTGAGGCAAGATGCGGTCCTATTCCCACTAGTGAGTATTCTGTTTATGTTCTTTATTTCGACACGTCGCTAACTTCGATAAGACAAAGTTCGACAAGCGTTTGTTTCGACGGAACATTACTTCGACAACACAGTCTTCGATGGACCACTACTTTGACCGACCCTACTGCGACATGCACTTGTTCGGCAGATACCTAGTTATTTTGACAGCAATATACCTTTACATATCTACGAGTCAGGCTTTTTTTTGAAAGGGTAGGCAGAGACCACGGATTACACACGGATATACAAAATTTCAAAATACTGACTCTAAGGTCATTTAAAACGATCTATAGATAGCTCTATGGTCTTGCAACCTGTCACAAATGCTGCAACAGCCTAGGCTTCACTTCAGACCTTTCACAAAGTTCACCTTATTAAAGATTCAGAATTCATTACACTTTACATTAAGCTGTGTAATTGATTAAACGGGATGAATCATTTTAATTAATTACGTTGATTGAAATACAAGCTTAATACCATAAATGCACGGACAGTATTTTGAGTAATTTTGGCCTCTGGGCGGAGGATATGAATCGGAGAATCGTATTTGCGCAGCCGAGGCGAGGGCGCTTTTATATCATGAATTATTTATTTACAGTCAAACAGGTCGAAATAATAATTGCTGTGAGCGAATAATCATGTACTATAAAGTTTTCGCGCCTCGTATATGGCTCTACGTTAAACTTGCTCATAATTTTTACACGGAAAGAATTTTGCGTACTTACATAACGATAGAACAATATACAATACATAATGATAGTTACCTATTACTATTAAAACACGGAAATATTTAGTGCATCACGAAAATATTAGCATGATCTTCAAATATTTGTTCCGGGTGTGGGTGGCGGTTACCATCATTATACCACAATATGATTGTAATG
Source organism: Epirrhoe alternata (assembly GCA_963565295.1). NCBI lineage: Eukaryota > Metazoa > Arthropoda > Insecta > Lepidoptera > Geometridae > Epirrhoe > Epirrhoe alternata. The sequence goes on from OY751384.1 coordinate 2,189,842, forward strand.
CTGTAAACTATCAGCGTCTTACCATAGAACGTGACATAAAGTTATTCCGGAGTGTAAACTGTCAAAATGTATGGTTATTCTTGATTTATTCGGTGGAATAACTTTATGTCACGTTCTATGGTAAGACGCTCAGAATTTTGGAAAAAAATATAACGCTCCTTATATGTAGGCATTGCTTTGTTTGGGGCTAGATATGTGCCGTTTATTAACTTTTCATAGGTATACAAGTACTGCCTAGTGATTCAGACTTCAGCGGAATGCATTCGGGTTGGAATCGGTCAGCTTTTCAACCGACCGCACCCAATCACAGTGCAGGAATTGATTCAAAACTGACGTTTCTTGCACTGTGATTGGTTGCGGTCGGTTGAACAGCTGACCTATTCCGAATCGAATGCATGCCGCTGAAGTCTGCATCGCTACCCTGGTCATTCGAAATTTAAGAAACCAGTAGGCATTTATCATGATAAATTCCTCATAAAAGCTCAGTGGGTAATCCCATAAGCATTATAGATAGAGATATAAAAAGATCAGTCCCATTTTTTTGTTTTTATTTTGCTAATGATGAGAAATACTGCCCTTTGTTATGATGACAAATACGTGAATGCTTACAGAAGGACTAAATAAATAGGTTTATTGATATTGTTCGTAATGAGCGGAAGATTTACTATCATGTTTTTCTTTGGTCCACTATTCTATCAACTTGTATATGTAATCTAATCTAATGTGTATACATTCGAATAATCGACTCTACTACTGCTTAATGACGTTTTAAAAAACAAAGAGAAGACTATGATGCTCTAGGTAGAAAATTACAAGCTACATGATGTATTTTGAAGTTTGACGGGCACATTCAATTGTGAGTCACGGCTGTAAAGTTATCAAGCTATGGCGGAGACAGCCCCATCGACATCTTCGAAGGATCTCAAATCCTTTGAAGATGTCGAGTCAAATTCAACGTATCACGTAGAAAAGTCTTAAAACTTTCCTTCGCGACCAATACCGTGAAGACCCAGCGCAACACACACGGTTTGGGGCTAGCCTAAGCTTAACGATACAACTCTTTTTTTAAATCTCCTTGACTAGAGTTGGGAACCCTCACAAACTAACCTTGACATTAAGTATTCTTCAACCAGCACCAGCACCAGCCACGGAGACTCCTACAGACCTGGCCACCAAATGTGACCTGTCTGAGTGCGAGCTGCCTTACTGCTTCTGCTCCAAGGATGGCACTCGCATCCCGGGCGGGTTGGATCCTGAAGATGTAAGTTCTGTTAGATGTTTTCATGGATTTTCTTGGTTTATTTTCTTCATGTAAAATTCTTACTTTTTTAGCTCACTAAATAAATGATTTATTTAGACACAAGTAAATACAAATACTTATGAGGTTAGATGGAATCTATGAATGTTTGTTAGTCACGCAAAATGTGCTATTAATGTATGGATTTGGATGAAATTTGGTACAGAGATAGATTTTATAAACTGAAATAGCAAATAGGCTACATTTTATCAAGGAAAATGAAGTATCTTAGCTGAAATTTCCAACTTTCCCACTTAAGTATCTTAGCTGAAATTTCCCACTTTCCCACCTAAGTATCTTGGCTGAAATTTCCCACTTTCCCTTCCCACTTAAGTACCTTAGCTGAAATTTCCCACTTTCCCACTTAAGTATCTTGGCTGAAATTTCCCACTGCCCCTTACCACTTAACTACCCAAGCTGAAATTTCCCACTTTCCCACTTAAATATCTTGGCTGAAATTTCCCACTTTCCCACTTAAATATCTTGGCTGAAATTTCCCACTGTCCCTTCCCACTTAACTACCTAAGCTGAAATTTCCCACTTTCCCACTCAAGTATCTTAGCTGAAATTTCCCACTTTCCCACTTAAGTATCTTAGCTGAAATTTCCCACTTTCCCACCTAAGTATCTTGGCTGAAATTTCCCACTTTCCCTTCCCACTTAAGTACCTAAGCTGAAATTTCCCACTTTCCCACTTAAGTATCTTGGCTGAAATTTTCCACTTTCCCACTTAAGTATCTTAGCTGAAATTTCCCACTTTCCCACCTAAGTATCTTGGCTGAAATTTCCCACTTTTTCTTCTCACTTAAGTACCTTAGCTGAAATTTCCCACTTTCCCACTTAAGTATCTTAGCTGAAATTTCCCACTTTCCCACTTAAGTATCTTAGCTGAAATTTCCCACTTTCCAACCTAAGTATCTTGGCCGAAATTTCCCACTTAAGTATCTTGGGTGAAATTTCCCACTTTCCCACCTAAGTATTTTGGCTGAAATTTCCCACTTTCTCACTCAAGTATATTGGCCGAAATTTCCCACTTCCCCACTTAAGTACCTCAGCTAAAATTTCCAAATTTCCTTCCTAAGTATCTTGGCTGAAATTTCCCCACTTTTCCACAGACGCCACAGATGATAATGCTGACATTCGACGGCGCCGTCAATTTGAACAACTATGAACTCTACAAGAAAGTCTTCAATGGAAAACTCAAGAATCCAAACGGATGTCCCATCCGCGGTACTTTCTTCATATCGCACGAGTACAGGTAAGCGAAGCGTGGCTTGCTTAAAAAGTAAGTTCGTATGAGTCAGTGGCCAACTCTGGTGACTGTGTTTTTAGGCTGCCTTAAGGCCTCCGTCATGGCTTAACGACTTAAATAGCCGGGACTAACAATTTAACGTGCCCTCCGAAGCACGGAAGAGCTTGATAATGCCACTAGGTCACCCATATACTGACCGTTTCGATAGTATTTGGTGAGCTGTGACGTCATAACAGCCGCCATGACGTCGAGCGTTTTGGCGTGAACTTCAAATTTGATTTTTATGTTTTAAAATGTTTATTTTCTACTGAAATATGATATTTTTTTCACATAACAAATCATTCTGAACAACATAGACCAGATTTTGAAAAATTGTCATCATGTATCGTGTAAATGGTATGTTAGGTAAGCGACGGCTCCATTGTGCTGGCCCGTTTGTTCTACGTACGGCGTTTCCCTCGGGGCACACATTTCCACATTTAAATACGAAATATTACGCTTTTATTACCTTTTGTACATTCAACGTTATTCAAAGCTTATTTCAAAGTTTTCAGAAGCGGATTGCGAACGATCCCTTTTATCGCAATCATAAAAACATTAGAAAAACAAATATCAAAAGTTCTTTGTTCGTTGAGCTCACGTAGAGGCAATTATGTAGGGTTATCCCTTAAGCGTTGGCGTCGGTCTAGAACGATCTCTGTTTTGTCTCTCAAAATTGACTATTCTCACTGATGTCTACGAACCCTTTGAATGAAATATAAGCGAATTATTAGGCGAGATGCGTACTGTTTATTATCGTCGTGATTTATACTGTTTAATAGATATCTTACTGAAATATTTATTGCTTTACGCTGATTTCAGATAGCTTATTTTTCGCTTAGTGACCTCTGTAGCGCAGTGGGCGAAGGTCTGTTTGCGACGCAGAAGGTTGCGGGTTCGATCCCCGCCACGGGATAAATGGTTGATCTATAGATATTTGTCTCGGGTCTGGGTGTTTTCTATGTTTCATAGTGTATGTACTTATTTACAAAACACACACACACACAGGGTCACGACTGTATTCCCAAGGCGTGATAGACATTCACTCAGATCTTATATGTATTCCAGATCCTTTGAACATGTCTAAGGGGTCATAGTCATTAGTCAGTAGTCATTAACAAAACAAAAAGTATATACTTAAATAGTATATCAGTCATGTAACACCCATAATACAAACTCTGCTTGCTTTGGGGCTAGATGATGCTATGTGAAAAGTCCAGCATTATTTATTTATTTAAGTAAAATCATTGTTTTTTTTCAGCAATTACGTAATGGTCCAGTCGCTTGCTCATGATGGACACGAGGTAAGTGATCATGAAATTAACCTGATATTAATATTGATATACAATAAAAATGAACTTTATTTACAGAAACTAAGCTACTACAATATGTACATAAAATTACAAAATACAATAGAATCAGTCAAGCTATCTAAGGATCGTCGTAAAAACGATCTATAGATAGCTCAACTGATCCAGGTCACGCCAGTCGGAAGCGTGTGAATATACAATTAGATTCAATCATCAAAATTGAAGATGAAAATGCTTGATCATAATGAAGATTGGACAACGGGAAACTGGATTTCCAATTTATTTTATGAAACCGAACTAATTCCAAAACCCAATAGCAAGTTCTAAAAAAAATTGCCAATGCTTAGCATTAGCATAATCGAATCCAAGCAAATAATACTTTATTTGACCTCTGTGGCGCAGTGGGTTGAAGCTCGCTTGTGACGCAGAAGGTTGCGGATTCGATCCCCGCCGCAGGATAAATGTTTGTATGTCACGCCTGCTAATTCGCAGCGAATTCGTTGCGCGTCCGCAGCGTGCCCGCCGCGCACCCGCGGCGTTATCGCCGCGCGACCGCTCCGCTTTGAATCCGCTCGTTAACCGACAGTGTAAAGCGCAATACACACTGAGCCCGCCGGGCCGCCGACAAAGCCCGGCGACACAACCCAGCGGCCTGTATGAAAAGAATCATGTCGGCAACATGTGCCCGCGCGTGTTACCCGCCGACATGTTGGCGGCTTGGGTTGCCTGCGCTCAGTTGCCCGGTGGCATAAATTATATGACACAATCACACAACTCATCTCAAGCCGCCGACATGCCGCCGACCTAATTTTCCGACTTGTAATAAGTGAAGCCGCCTACTAGCCCGCCGACAAAAAGTTGCCGACATATGTCGGCGGCCCGGCGGGCTCAGTGTGTATTGCGCTTAAGGCTCTAAATCATTTCATATCATATTGATAGTCTCTTTTTGTAGATTGCAAGGTCTAGAGAATACGAGTAGAAGGAGTAAATATAAAAACATCATCATCATCAGCCTTCTCATTCCACGGGCTAGATGATTATTAGCCAACAGCTGTAGGCATAATACAAAGTCAAAGTCAAAAAGCATTTATTCAGTAGGACCGCTGGGATCACTTAGAATAGTCTTAAAACTAATTTTACTCCTGTTCTCTCGCGACCAATCCCGTGAAGAATCAGGGCAACATACACGGTTTGGGGCTTATCATACGATTGTGTATCTCATAAACAGTTGCGATGAAATAAAGTCTTGATCGTTATGTTTCTTATGACTTGAAACTTGAGCTATACTAGACTATGTCCTAGCCAGACAATGCAGAGGTATTACAGTTGTCACCCTGAGAAGTTGGATAGCTCACGTGGCTTTAATTTCGGCTTTAGGCCTCCAGGCACTAGCATTACACATTCCTTTAGCTGCCACTGCAAATCTTAAGGGCTTTGAGCTAAATTACACACAATGTTCTAGACTGAATAAATAGGTAAGTACAAATAGGTCTTACTGTAGTTATAGACAGATAACCATAGACAAATCTAAAACAACTGTAACTGACTTTACAAATGGCTGAGTTGAATTAAACTTTTTTTAAGGTACCTAACCTAAAAAAAGTCTTTGTAACAGTTTTAAATGAAATGTTTCTTCGCGAGGCTGCAAGCGGAAGCTGTATTCATTAAAATTATAAAACTATATTGAGTTGATAGTAAAAAAAACTTTGTATTGGTCTCTATACTTTTAAAAATAATAAAAGATGTGTACCTAGTCAATTTGGGTATCGACAAATGTACTACCTATCGATGTTTAATTTTCAATTCAATTCAAATTCGTTTATTGCTTCATGTTAGTTACAAGATCTTGAAATGGTAGGCGTTTCATAACATGAACCCCGCTGGGGCACTGCAACATTTTATTTGGTAGGCCTAGGCACTTAACCTATAAACTAACTTAAGTATGTATAGATCTCATCACATTTCACCTGGTTATAGTCTTTTTCACGCCGGAACGTATGCAAGACACATTGAACTTGTTTCGTTTCACGTTGTGTAGCTCACAACAATTTTGAAACAAAAAAGTCAAGAAAAATTTTTTTACGATAAAACATACAAAAAAAATGTTTTTGTCTATTTCCTGTTTAATTATTTCATAAGTTATCATAAACGAGCCATAAAATATAAATATATAAACAATAAACATTTTCTAAAAAACTCCGCCAAATAACAGTACTGAGTAAAATGGAACGTAATCTATTAGAGAGTGCAAAAATGAAAATCGAAACAATCGATGAATCGATAAGTAAAAAAATAATCGTTGGTTTAGTAATTTTGTCTATGAATGAACCTTGTAATCGATTGAGATGAATTGATAGTAGTGAAACAAAAATCGATTTTGATAATCTCGATTAAACTTTAGGACATTACTATTAGACTGATTTTGACATTATCTCGAAGTGTCTTGCATACGTTCCGCCGTGAAAAAGACTTTAAGTGTGTGTTTATACTGTTTCTAAATTTGAATTTCTTTGAGTCTTAAATTTTTTTTCGCAAACTTCAATTTTATTTCTCTTAGTTTGCTAGCTTCAAAACAAAGGTACCTTATACTGTGGTACCTAGGCAGGCAGGTAAATGAATTCAGTAACTATCAATAAAAGAGTCAGCGTTGTGGAAGGATTTCACATTTCACTATCAATAATTCATTAAAATATTATCATTTCATTGATGATGCACATATTTTTCACTGATTTGGAACTGAATGTGATTATTTCGATAAAAGTTTAGGCTCCAGCTAACTCGATGTTTCCAGCGAACCGATAAAATCATATGCGTAAAAATAAATTGCATTGGGAGATAGTCTAGTGTGTTTATTGTGTCTACGATTCTAGGCACTTCTAATTAAATCTAATTAGAAAATTGAATTTGAATTGAATTGAATTGAATTGAATTGAATTGAATTACTTAATTAGATTAATTTGCTTAGTGAGCGACAAGTTCAAATATAGGCAACCTACTGGCATATTATTTGACAGTCTTCTTCTTCTTCCTGCCCTTATCCCATACATACTTCATCCATGTTGTAGGGGCTATTTAAAAAGTTAGTAGTACCTAATTCACTGGTTATGTAGGTATCTATTTGGTTTCCTCACTTTCGTTATTTAGATGTTAACTCTTCATGAAATTAAAGTCACTGAATGCGGAATTGCAGTTGAGTGGGATTCGAACCTTTCTAATTAAAAAAAAACAGATCAGCGAGGCAATGCCGCCAGTATTTTCGGCACACTGCCGACTGGTGACCTGGATCAGTTGAGCTATCTTTAGATCGTTTTTACAACGATCCTTACTTGACTGATTCTATTGTATTTTGTATGTACAGTCACGGACAATAAGATGTATACACTCCATACTTTTAAAATTAATATCACACTAAAACTAATAGATGTAGGTTAAAAACAAAAAGCGGAAATTGATTTCACATTGAACTAGTGGCAAAATCAATAAAAATACCAGAACATTGTTGGACATGTTGACCTGTACATGGGTTGAAAAATTATGGAGTGTTTACATCTTATTGAACGTGACTGTACATATAGTAGCTTAGTTTATATTAATAAATATTATATAACAGAGTTACTTATATTATTATTATTATTCTGTCATTAATAATTTTAATAATAAAAAAGTTATGCCTTGACATATTTTTTTTGTTTTTAGATAGCTACAGGCACAGTATCCCAACAACAAGGCCTACAAGACAAAGGCTACGAAGAATGGGCAGGAGAAATGATTGGGATGCGAGAGATCCTGAAGAAGTTTGCAAACGTTTCCCGTACAGAGATCGTTGGAACACGAGCACCTTTCCTCAAGCCAGGACGTAACACGCAGTTCAAAGTAAGTGAAAAATAAAAGCATTTGAAACGAGAATAGGCATTAATGTATCGAGCTCTGGCCAAAGCTTTAAAAACAAATGCAGGTGAGATAGACTTCAGAATAGACACAAATATCGATTGGTTGATTCGAAATATCTCTGATGTCTGTGTCTACTTGTCATGGAGTATTATGAGAAATGAATGGCATCTTTTAGTTGATTTAGCATCTTCTGCATTTACCCTTATTTGAATTTATGCAACAATAGTAAACTTCACAGTGTTGTAATATAGCTGGGAGGTGGTGCAGGAATCAAACTACAGAGCCATGGGCGGATCCAGGATTTTTTTCCGGGGGGGGGGGGGGGGGGTTCGGGGTGGGGGGGGGCACAAGAAACAAAAACTGACAAAAATTTCACAATTTATTAATTTTTCATCGTTAGTAGAACAAAAAAATATCGTCTGGGGGGGGGGGCACGTGCCCCCGTGCCCCACCTGGATCCGCCTATGTACAGAGCTACATATGGAACGCCAGTACTCTATATTCTTCACCCTTATTCTAACACAATACACACCTGATACGTGTAACAATTTTAAATGTAACTACTTCCTTATCACAGAGTACATTTGAGCCCTGAACATTAATTTATTAATTGAATTAGTGAAGGTGTTCCAATTGGCATAAGTACTGTTTAAACCGCCATTTCATTTCACGGCTGCACGCCCTAGTTTTGGTCAACGCTAATATATTTAATTTGTTTAGAGTGACCATGCGGATACGAATTCTTGAATTTAATATGTTAGGTATTGGACATACCTACATTAAAATCATGAATTCGTGAATATTGAAACTAAATGCGAATTCCGATCAATAAAATGACTTTTAATAATGTACAATATCTACTGGCTGGTCATTTCCGATTCTATGTTTTATTCAGCAACATAAAATTTAAATTAGCCGTCAGTCAGATACAGCGGGGATCGCCCTCCATATCAATATTTCAGCAATATTCTATTGTGAATCGTAAACAATCTACCTGGCTCGTCGCCCTGTCAATATTCCGCTTGTTTCAAGCTACAGGGGCCACGGGCACTGCTATTTCAAATCACGCCATTTACACGAAAACCTTTTTTATTTTTGATGGGGAGATACACGTCCAACACTCTATTTTTGTGATACACTCTGAAATACTCTGAATGTGACCTGAATCTGCTTTTAACACATAGACTTTGTGAATAATCTGATATCAGATCTGATATCAGATATCAGATTTTTGATTACAAATAATCAGATATCAGATCTGCTTTTTTGTCATCCAAAGATGACAAAAAAGCTTGGGACTTGCTCCAACTCAATGGATCCATGGATCATCTAAAAGAATAATAGGCCCCAAACCGTGTTTGTTGCCCTGATTTTTCACGGTATTAGTCACGAAAGAACAGGAGTAAAATTAGTCTAAAGACTATTCTAAGTGATCCCTGCGGTCCTACTGAATAAATACTTTTTGACTTTGACTTTGAGCTTTACATTACCTAAGTAAATAATTTAATCTTTTATGGAAAATTCTACCATGCCTTGGAAATACATGACGTAGTTTCATTTTCATCTTGCGAAAAGTCTGTGTAAAATCTGTCAGAACTTTTAAGCTTACTTCATTAAGGTTTTCAAAATGCTTTTAGCTAGGTAAAAGATCTCTCGGGGTTTGTCGCTTATTCAATATGTGAGTCGCGTAACAGAGGCACTTTTTTCACAGGACGACGACAGGTGAACAAAATTGAACTTGAATTACGTATTTCACTCCCGCAGTTTCTGATTTATTTTAAATTTGTACAGATTTGCTGGAATATATTGAATTTCAAGCGTTCTCCTTTGAATATTTCGAAAATGTTTTATACGAATAACATCATTTTGAAATTTTATATTTTGAAAGATCAAAAAGAATATCGTGAAAATGATTTACTTATGCGAATTTTATAAAGAAAAGATTTTGAAAATACAGGGTGTAAAAAGATTCTTAACATATTTAGCGAAAATAAAAAACGCTTGACTTAGCTTTGTCATTTTATGTTATTTTCGGTTATTTACTACTAGTACAACATAATAAGACAATACCTACCTAATAATTTCATTTCTAAAAGAAAAAACAGTTAAAACTTAAAATCCAGCAATCTATGTCAAACAACGCGCCCTGACATACACAAATAGTACTCTTCAAACGCTGTTTTCTCCGGATATAATGATTTTTTTCGGAAAATCCTTTTGGATTTGGTTGTGTCTTGGGATGCTGTACCTACCCCTTGCGGCTTCGGTAGACGTCTGTTTAAACCCTGTATATTTTTGATCGTCAGAAATATTAAAATCTAAAAAACATCATACTTAAAGCCAATTTTTTATTCAAATCAATGATATCAGCATCATATAGAGACGATGTTATGAATTACTGTACAGGTATAAATGGTCAAGAGTTATTTCCATATAACAAGCCTTACTTCAGACTCTCCCTTTAGTAATACTGTCTGACCATTAAAATCTAGACAACAGGGAATGCTATTTTCCGACATAACTGCGTTCAGTTCCGTATTTCAATGAGTGGACTCCAACCTGACGGAACTTGAATTCTGAGCGAAATTCTCGAATAGTTTGACTTTTTTTTTGTAATTTTGCTTAGAAACGATTTTTGCTTAGATCGGGTGTTGTGGTAGGTACTAAAGGTTTTTGTTACCCACGACAAAGGGAACCATGGTAGACACCTTAAGACACCGTAATAGTACCGATCATTATTACGCCGACCAAATAACTGATTCCAACTAATATTGGTTGCATGAAAACCGATGAAAGGTTGCCTGGAAGAAATCGCTTTCAGCAATAAGGCCGCTCATTGTGCTTATTTGAACGTGTTATATTTATGTTTTTTTTATTACCTAGCTTTTGCGCGCGGCTTCGCCCGCGTGGTACCAACATTTCGAATAGCCTTTAAGCTATTCCAGGCCACTATCTACGCCTATACCAAGTTTCATCCAAATAGGTTCACTGGTTTAGGCGTGATTGATACACAAACATACAAACATCTAAACATCCCATCATCACTTGTGTTGTGGTACGTGCTTAACCGATAAATATGAGCTTTTCAAGAATTTCGAATCTGACGTCAGCGGTTCTTTGGCCGAGACGACGAAGGCACTCCGCCATTAGGAGGATCGTCTGATCGTCGCGGGTTCAAATCCCGTCAGAATCGAAAATTTTGATAAGACTTTTCATTTCTTAATGAAATTATTCTTACTTCTAGGTGCTGAAAGATTTCGGGTACATCTACGACAGCTCAGTGGGCGTGCCCCCGCTCCCAATCCCCGTGTGGCCGTACACTTTGGACTACAAGATTGCGCATGAGTGCAAATCTGGCACTTGCCCTACTAAATCCTTCCCTGGTAAGTTTTCTTTAATATTTCTTGCTTGAAGCCCACTCAATTTCATTTAAAAAAATTACATCTATCCGTACTATAATAAATAATAACTAAAATTAACTCTGTCTGTTTGTTACATTTTCACGCCCAAACCCTGAACTGATTAGGCTGAAAATTGGCATGGAAGTTTTTATCCCAGGGAAGGACATGGGCTACTTTTTATCCCAAAAAAAACCCGAGGGACCGCGGGTCACACCGCGGGAGCGCAGCTAATGATTGTATAAAATTGTATTCTTCATGTTCATCTTCTTTCTTCTATTATTTATTTATAGATATCATATTCTTTTTCTTCTTCTTTTATTTAATGACAACTACACAACTAGGTATAATTCTGCCAATGTTAAGTTTTAAATAAAAGTAGATTTATATCATGTCAGTCAGTCCTGTCACTGGTTTAGAACACGAGCGGCTTATTTTCTTCAAAACTCATAAGGTGCTGTCTCCACGAGCGAGAGAATCGCGGCGATATTATCATCGTGCCACGTATTTCTATAGACTTCTCTAGAAGCCGTCTCCACACGGCGATATTATCGCCGCGATGCGACGAGTGGCAACGAGCGCGCGAAACGTCGTTACATCGTCGCTAGCCCGTCGTGACTAGCAGCGGGCGCGCTGTCAAACGCAGCGTCATTTCAGCGTTGCCTCTCGTCAAGCAAGGACATTTCGACAAGGAAACGCGGCGATACCGTTACGAGTCGCGACGATACGCAGCGAAATTATCGCTCGTTCGTGGAGATTCTCCGACGATATGAGGGCGGACTCGTCGCGATTCTCTCGCTCGTGGAGACAGCGCCTAAGAGTCATCAAATCAACATCAGTTAAATCTCTGAAAAGTCAAGAAAATATGGCTACAGAAGCAGTAGCCATACTTTTCGGATTTTGCTTTTTTTTGTCATGTATTTTTCATAATCCTAATTAGATTTGAGAAATTGTTTATCATGCATTGGGAATGCAATCGTAATTCCCCTTTTTATTTTTTCAATAAGTTCGTCTACAGTTTAAGTACCTAAATGAAAGCTAAGAAATAAAAGCTTTAAAATAGTTCCATCTGACCAAAATACTCAGATAACTAAGCACTAAAAGATCTCTGGAACATTCTGCCGGGACTTTTGGATTCGTAACTTGGAGCGAAACTTTTTAAGTAGTGATTTCGATTCTAAAGTTGAAGATTGCTGCACCGCCGATTAGTTGCTCGCTCTAGAAGCTTAATTGTCATCCAGCCATCCACCGTATTTCGGAATGAAAAGTTTCCGAAAATAATTTCTTAATTATTATTTTTAAACCGGGTATTTATCACGTACCTATTGTTTTGTTATTGTTATTGTTGTGTTGTTTTTGTTGTATTGTTGAAATAATAACAATAGGTACGTGATAAATACCCGGTTTAAAAATAATAATTATGTCACCAAATCACGAAAGTTTAAAAAGTTTAATAATTTCTTAGTCGTCTTTGAAGTTTACGTTTGAAGATAGTTTCAATTTTAGCTGCATTTGCATAAATAACTATGCTGGGTTTACGTTATATAGACGTCCCTTTTCACATGCATACCGTAATAAAACAGACTAATTTATCGTTTGAACTAAAAGTAGGTAAAATGTGTGAGTTCGTATTGGATATAAACAAGTTCTAGAACCTTCTAAACGATCGATATGGATGAAACAGTTAGGTCTTCTTTCATGTAAGAGATTGATCAAATGGAATTCATGTTTTCACATTTACAAAACATTTTTGAAGTGAAAACTTCTTTTTGGACATTTGAGAGATAGGAAAAATCTATTGAACTCAGACTGACAGTGTTACCAACACCACTGTCAGCGCCATCTAGTTTTGAACTCTGTAATTAATCACGGATAAGAATCTTTATCACGGCGATTCCCGCGGCGCGCCCGGTAACGATTTAAAAATACACACGTTTTTTTTATGTACTTACCTACAAAATACTTTTAATTTAATAAAGATGTCTACACACTGTTAGTCTTTCATACGCTTCTCATCAGCTTTTACAAGTCGGTATGCATCTTTATAAGTTAAGGCTCGATTTAAACATAGTAGGAATATTATTTAAAATTAATTCTCGCAAGTGTGCAAAAGCAGAAAGTTTATGCGGTATCCGAGCACCTGTAATAACATTTTGCATTGCTAATTTGCCTCAAAATAAATGGAGTATATCAAAATGTCAGCGCAGGTGTTGTGTGATGGATGATAAAAATGACGCAGGTAAAAGCTCGAAAGAGCTCCATGAGATTAGGCACTTAATTTTCATAACTTCATCATGATAAACAATCGTGAATGACTAGGCTCCGTTTTATTTGTCAATAATATTGAAAGATTGAAGTATTCGCCGTAAGTAAAAAAAGTAAATATAGGGGTCTTCAAATCAAGAGTAGGTAAATAAGTTCTTTCTAGGTAAGCATGCTCAGGCAGAGTGAAGTCAAATGCTGACCTGTGTATAATTAAAAAAAAGGTAACGATCGAGTCAATACAAATACCAAGTACGTAAATATGCAACCTTAAATTGTCAGTGCAGATAAATATTTACTAAGGCTGAAAAATGCTCTTTGAAAATGCAATTTGTTGAATGAAATGAAAACAATAAAAATTGGACATCGTCATAATTAAAGCAACGCGTGGCTCAATAATTATTGAACGTGTAAACCTTATCAAAAATTATGTAATCTAGCTTGTGTTAACTTGACGCAGTAGGTCGCGGGTTCTTTACCCGCCACGGGACAAATGTTTGTATGATCTACGAATATGTGTATCGGGTCTGGGTGTTGTCTATGTATAATATGTATGTAGTACCCTTATCACAAGCTCTGACTTTGGGGCTAGATGATGCTGTGCGAAAAGTAAAGCATTTTTTATTTATTTAATGTGCACTAACCTTTAGGTCTAGTATAAAAATACTATTACCTTTTGTGTACTGAGTGTATAGTATGGTCTGCCTGAATTGGCTATAACCTGCTTGGTTTCATGTATCTTCATTACCCAGGAGTAGTAAACTGTGTCACTCACAGTATAACTCAGCTCATTCAAGGCAAATGGTCAATGCAGGTTCCGCTAATGAAATTGATTGATGCGTTAACACGACGCATAGATCTAGAGCCTATAACAAGAGTATTACAGTCTATTTTCGATTGACAAACTTTGTGTACGCTAGTCAGTTATTGGACAGGTATTATGCAATTTGAAACTTGAATACAAAGCCTCATCCAAAATTAGTTTACTCGAAACTAACTCAAACTTAGCTTTGAGGCGGCTACGGAATTGGGTAAATATATCTAGGGACTATAGAGATCGGATTTATAATTTTGTGCGATCTTTGAGAGTTGTAGTAAAATCTAATTTAGCGTTGTTTGTCATTTGACAATATTTTTGGAAAAGCTTGTTGCTCTGTTATTTTATTTTCTTTTTCTCGTGTTTTACTAGGTTTTATTATGTAATTTCGGTGGCATTTTACTAATGAAGCCTTGAATACTTGGCAGGAGATTTGGAAAATGGAATGTAGTGGTGTATGGGGAGTATTGAAGAAGATTTCTCATTTGACGAAAGATTTCCGTTGGAGTTTTTAAGAAAACAAGCCGCCGTGTTTTGTTCTAAAACAGTGACAGGACTGACTGACTGACGTATGAATTTATACAATTATTCCTACTTGACATTGGCAGAATTATACTGATACTATAGTTAGTTGCCATTTAATAAAAGAAAAAGAAAAAAGTACCCATAACAATACATTTGTATGTTTGATGGTACGTTCAGCGACAGGTTCATGAATATTTGATGTTTTTGAATCTTCTATATCTTCGAAACTCCTAGAGTTGTGACTAAAAATTTTGCTTTTATTGGATGCTTTGCCTCACACCATTATTATTTGTAAAAAAATACACAATAATCCCCACAAATCATGAAGAAAATGAAGCTTTAAAATCTCCAATTGTTCATGAACTTCTGTCGCTAACTGTACTTAGGTAGTTTGGTATAAATGATTTGAATTTATACATCGGTAGAATTTATAGAAAATATAAATATAATCATAAAAAAGGTACTTATTTTGATAAAACATTTGTTAAAAGTACGCTGAGACTTCTACTTTGGAGATTGTTCTACAATAGATATTTGTCGATAATGGATCAAGTCGTCAAGAGTCTATAAAAAATTGCTTTAGGTAAATGACACTGTAACGAAATTTCCAGAAACAGACCATTTCATACAACAATCGTTAAACAATGAACCTTAATCCTTAGACATAGGGTTCATTTATCGTACCTGTAACAATATTATTTATGGTTACTTTCAGGTCTATGGGAAGTGCCATTCAACGCTCACTACATAGAGACCTACGAAGGCGGACACTGCCCTTACTTAGACCAGTGTGTGTTACACAACCACGATGCTAATGAGGTAAGGATCTTCATTTATTTCCTATTATTTTCAGTTTGATATCATTATCATTACCACTAACATGGTCAAATCAAGTCATATAATGAAGTCGGACACTGCCCTTACCTCGTTTGCATCGGGTTGTGTAACAAACTCTACTTAGAGTTTGTTACACAACCCGATGCAAACGAGGTAAGGGTCTTTTTCAGGAGTGAAAAGGGAGTTTACCATTATAGATACTCATAATTAATGATAAAACGAACTTACCTGTATGTGAAGTTCTATCATAATTATGTGAGCTGCTCAATTCGAAGCGATTAATTTTTACTTGTAGTACTGTTTCGTATTTCCCGGCTATTATCACGAATATTTTAAAGAAATAAGAATAAATAATCTGAAAATAAAAATTATGCGGGTATATGCCGCTACCCGAACCCGGGCGCAGTCGATCTCTGTCGTCATTTAGTTTAAAGTTAGGTGCCTGAAAACATTAAGTAAAATCATAGATTAGCCTACCTAATCTATTACGTCAAATGATAAATCAGATCTGTGACAATGATATGGGAGGGAATTTACAAAGATACTGGGAGGGATATTACTATTAATCGCTTCGAATTGAGCAGCTCACATAATTATGATAGAACTTCACATACAGGTAAGTTCGTTTTATCATTAATTATGTTTCGCTGCTCAATTCTCGCGATTAATTTTTACTTGTAGATGTTCAAAGATGTCAAAATCTGATTTATAAAATTGTATCTTTCTCCAACCTGTCTGACATTAATACCTAAAACTCTTTTAAAGTTTTTTACTTAATCAAAAATAATAAAATTATTTAGTTCATAATATATTTTGTTAAATATATTAGCAAATAGGTACAGTAGATGCCTATGTAAAGACAAGTAGGTAATCTTAATATTACCATCATTGCAGATTTTCTGCAAAATAATAATTACTAATAGAATAGAATAAGTAAATTAATTAATTTGATTACTTATGATATCACGGATATAAATCCGTGAATTGTGAAAACGAATGAAAATGTGTGAACCTAGCGGTTTTACGAATGGTGTCCACATTTAAACAGTTTTTGCCTTTGACATAGATGCGTTTCGCATAAATACTATGCGCAGTAAGTATAGACATGTGTTTGTGTCTATACCGCTCCAGTGGAGTACCTACACGTCCTATGTCCTATAGCCAGTGACTTAGCGTTTGGCTAAATCATCTATAATAGATGGTAGAGGCTAATGTATGTATGTATGTAGCGTTTGGCTAGTGACCTTAACTAGAGGTTTCTTAAAACTAATAAATAGATTATCAGACTTTCATAATAAATCCGTTCTATTTTTATAACAAATCTTGATACGTTCATGACAAATTTACGGTTTTTCGTTGTATTATGGCCCTTTTTTTTTTTTTTTTTTTTTTTTTTACAATTGTTTAAAAAGTATAAGGCCTAGAAGATTTTATCAATTTTGAAATTTAAATTAATATACAATCAGGCATAAAATATATATTTTTAAATTTATTTTTTGCCAATGTCTTAACTCTGTGAGCTGTTACAATAGCCAACAGTGTAATAAGTTTTTTAGTCAATAATAAATTCAACATTTAAATCTTCATTGGGAGACATTTGTGACAAAAAATCAAGAACAATATCTACATTGCAAGTAAATTCATACATTGGCTGTGGTGGACGGTATCTAAAAACACCTTTCATAAATCTTACAATTATTATATCTTCGTTTAGTACAGTTGATCGGTCCAAAATGCAAAATAGTGCAGATTTGTAGCAAACGAGACTACAAGGAGTTGTAATCCCTGCCTTTATTAAAAAATATAGGATAATTGGGACTAATGCTGCTAAGTAATTAAAATTTTGCGCATTACCTAAATTGAACCATAAGATTTTGTGTAGTTTCTGATGTGACCTGGAATCATTAGAATTTAATAATTTGGATTTTAAAATAAATGATTTCGGATAAGTACCACCAATTTTTGAAATACCGGGTACCATGGGCCCACCTGCACAGGTGGGTCAATAAAATAAGATTTTTTCGGCAATTGCTTTATTGAAGGTTGTTAAATAATTAACAAACTGGTGGGAATGCATGAAAGAAGAAATCGTTTCATTTTAATGTAAAGGCATCAATGCAAAATTAATTATGAATTTGCTTTCCATGAAACGAATTTATCGCATTAAGTGTTCGATCGACTAGCAAATAAATCAATTCCAGAAGTTCCATTTTAATTATTATAATATTTTAACTAAATACCGCTATTTTTAACTACCAAAAAAAATAGTTAAGGGCAGTTGCATCAGATTAAGGTGCAAAAAATAATAATGGAATGGTCAGAATTTTGTTTTATTTAAATATCACCAAGTTATCAAGACTTGTAGTCAACCAAAACCGAACAATTTTTTATGAAAACTGTACAACTAAGACAATATAATTGGCAAAATTGCATAGTCAATTAACTCGCATTCGGTTTAATATTGTGATTCATCCATTCAAAAACTGCAACAACATTGTCATGAGATCGAATACATTATGTATAAGATGCTAATAAATATTTAATATTTTAATGATAAAAATATTTTTCTTTTCTCAGAAGTTTCCTGAAGATTTTTCTGAACACTTCGTTCAAATGAGGAAACTGGACTGGTTGCATTATCTACTCGACGACCTGTATAAGATAATTATCATTTGCGACAATTCGCAATGTGAATAGTGCTACAGTAGGTAATTCCAACACATAAATTAGTTTATAATTCAATCGAATTTTTATTAGAACAAGAAGCACCCCATCCTGATAATGATGCGTCTGAGAAGATCTCCAAGATCATAGCTTTGGTAATGGATAAGACATGAAGGGGTTTTTATAAATATTCATTTTTTAATATTCATAAACTTGTCATAGTTTTTCGATAATATTACCTTATATTTAAGAACTTTTGTTTTTTGAATATTTTTAAGTGTAGCCACAGACAATAATGTGTAGCCAACCAAATAGCAAAGCTACTCAATTCAAGGACATACTGGTATTAACAACCATATAAACTTGCCAGATTCTCGAAGTTATCACATAATCAAAACTTACAGTTTTAAGCTACTACAATAGGTGTAATAGGTAATGTATAGTTACATACATATTTTAAGAAATATTGTTATAAAAAACAATATTTTAGACTCGAACTGCCGCGATACAGGCATAGCCTAGTGCGGGGTTCGTTGAAAATTATTTTATACCCAATAGGTACCTAGTAATTGTAATTTTATGTAGGTAGTTAATATGTTTTTAAAAAATACATTTTAAAACGTTTTTCTTCCGGTTGTTGTACATAGAAGACCATTCATGTCCAAGTAGTTCAATGTCTAAAAAATTGCATCTTTGTTTAGGCAGAGCTTTTATCATAATTCATAATTAAGTTTATGAATTCTAAGTTGTATAAAGGCATTTTTATCTTTTCATTTACTTGCTAAATGATCGATCTAAAGTATCGATACACAAAATATCATCTAGGTACATTGTAGACAACCAGCCATGTAAACGTAAGTGTTCCATGACTGGTTTCATGATCTTTGCGAATAAGACCAACATGGTAGACAATTAAACTCATAGCTATGTTCTATATAAGTTGATATACAGGAATCAACAAACATGTATCCTATAAGGCGGCGTTAGATAATAACAAGAAGTAAGATAGCAAGTTTCGGTAAGTAACTGTTTTTAAGGCAGTTCGCAGATCCTCCATTTTAAAATGAGGCGGTTTTAACAATATAGCTTTTGAAGATTTAGAATAAATCTTTTCTCGCCGTTTTTCTACTAAGAAAATACTAGATAACGAAAAAAATCCATCAGTTCAATTTCATCGAGAGATAGGATGTAGAACCGAAGTGAATGAAAGGTATTTTATAACCTTGAACCTAGAAAAGTACATTCGGGTAGGTAATTTTTGAGTTTTGCCAGGCACGTGAAAAAAAAGATATCAATCTGTCTGCAGGCTTGGTTACCTGAGCATCAAACGCCTCCTCTGGTTCTTGTAATGGCATGATGCTGGCTAGCACGCAATGTCGTTGTTTTGCGCGATGTCGTATTCCGATTCGCATTCGCGCATTAGGTACGTAGCAGAACCATGAGGTATCACATAAGCGAGACGCATTACCTACTGACATGCTTTAACAGCATTTGGTTTGTAAGTATCTGATATATTCCCTGATACCAAAATGTATATAGCGCTTGATAAAGCTGAAAAAGCTACCAACGTGACTATCTCGTGCAGCTAAAGAAAAGTATTTCAATCCATTCTGAAGAACATCAACCAGCCGCTATGAATATCCTCTTCGACAGCGGATTCTTCCTTTAGCGCATCTCTAAGCAATAAGTATTCATGAGTAACTTTCGTCGTCTGTGGTAGAAGCTTTAGCAACATAAATGTCTCGTTCATTGTCAAATTGCTGATAAATGGAACAGGCTCACAGAGAGCAGAGTCTGGTAACAGGAGTTACGTCATCAAACTCGTGAAGGAAATGGTCCCGAAAACCATTCGCATCACTAGGTACTCATATAGCACCCATTAGTTTAAAGTATGTATGTAGGTACCTACCTAAGTAGGTAGGACCTAAAATTCATATTATTAGTATCGAATGTTGTATACTATCTATATAAGTACATCTTGGTATGAGAAGGTAACAGTCCCCGAACGTACTGTTCGCATCTCTTATGTAAGCTTTAGTATCGAATGTTGTATACTATCTATAGGTATAAGTACATCTTGGTATGAGAAGGTAACAGTCCCCGAACGTACTGTTCGCATCTCTTATGTAAGCTTTATAACTGCTTTGCCACAGATAAGAGCCAAGAGATAAGATAAGCCTGTATGCAGTCGCATTTTTCTATTTAATAAAATAAAAAGAAATTATGATCAATTGACCATGATGATTGATAATAATTGATAATGATTGATAATAATGATTGATAGTCATCTCTTTTTATATTCCGTTAGTCATCTCTTTTTATATTCCAGATCCTTTGAAGATGCCTAAGGGGGTTGTCAGAGGCATATCTAAATACGTGACCATGTAAATAGGCAGTTATGCAAGTACACGACTAATGTGAAGGTAACAGTCCCAATGTACTGTTCGCATCACTGTAAAACAAAGCCAGCTAAAAAATAGCCTTTTGTGTCTTGTCGGGTAAACATGATAAGGCGAGCATTCAAAATCAGGTGATTAAATTTTTGCCCACTAATATGGCATAGGTAGGTAGGTATAGTAGCGCAGCAAGTATAGGCATTACCGTAACATTGTACGCTGCATATTTTGTTTACCTACTAATCACCTAATCGTACCTCTATCTGTGTCTGTATGCACAACGGTAGGTAGACAAGAACAAATAATTTGCTAAAAGTAAAACTCACCGACATGATCCAGGACTTGTTGTCTTTTACGTTTACGTTAGTTCACGTTTTTTCCGCTTTTTCCTCATTTTTATAGACTTGATTCTGAAAACACTAGCTGAAAAAACCTACTAAAAATCAAAGAAAACCAGAAATTATCTTAGCGTGAAACAGCCGGTACCGCACGAAAACAGATAATGACGACAGAGATCGACTGCGCCCGGGTTCGGGTAGCGGCATATACCCGCATAATTTTTATTTTCAGATTATTTATTCTTATTTCTTTAAAATATTCGTGATAATAGCCGGGAAATACGAAACAGTACTACAAGTAAAAATTAATCGCGAGAATTGAGCAGCGAAACATAATCATCATTAATCATACCTATTTATCATTATCATTACCACTAACATAGTCAAGTTAAAAAGTGTTTATTCAGTAGGATCGCTGGGATAACTTAGAATAGTCTTACAACGAGATGATTTTTCTCATAATTACGTTTTATTTACACGGGACTTATCTCATGTTCCTTCGCAACCAATACAATAATCGCTGCCACCGTATACTTCCTAAATGATTTGATTGGACTTTAAGTAGATTCATCTTCTGGATATAATCTCTCTGCTTTCGATGATGATCAATATGCGGCCTTACGTGTAGTTTCTGTCTTTTTTTCTTGTTGTTTTTTTTTTAATTAAATCGGTCAGCATTTGACCTCACTCTGCCTGATGTTAAGCAGTAGTGAGATCTAAGAGAGCATGCTTACCTAGAAGGAACCTATTTACTCTTGATTTGAAGACCCCTATATTGTACTTTTCGGGAAATACAGAGCCCGGCAATGAGTTCCACAATTTGGCGGTGGTTTGTTGTGTCTTTAGTTCGACCCTTTAGTATTTGAAGAGCACAAGTTTTATATGAAAATTGCAAACGCGCTGTAAACGTTGAAGTCGGGAAGGAATCTAATTGTTTTCCGTCTCTACTTTTAAAACAGGAACAAAAGTTTAAAGAACAATCCCCTTTCATGGGAAATAATTTACTGCATCCTTAAAATTTAGTAGGTACTTTACTTTGAAATAAGGTTTGTGGAGTATCTTGACATAAGGTTTTTGTTCTGTTCGAGTTCTCATTATTATTCTAGTTTTTAAAATCCTTTCTATGCTATTGAAATGCTTTTCTATACTAATAAAAAGTTTTGTTAGTTTGTTTATAGGACCTGATTTGAAAACTACTCGTCTGATTTAAAATTTCTTTCACGAATATTTTGATAAGAAAAAAAGCGATAATCATGATGTAAACACTAGAAATAAGGATAAACTCGCTGTTGCCACTACTAGACTAGATTAGATAAAATTATGAAATCATTTAAAGGGCAATGTGTAAGCTTCTATAACAAAGTCCCAAGTGAATTGCAAAATTTATCAATCACTAAATTTAAAAATACAATTAAACGTCATCTCTGTAAAAAAGCCTATTAAAAGATATCTGATTATTTGGATGACAAAAAAGCTTGGGACTTGCTCCAACTCAATGGATCCATGGATCACCTAAAAGAATGCTAGGCCCCAGACCGTGTTTGTTGCCCTGATTCTTCACGGTATTGGTCGCGAAAGAACAGGAGTAAAATTTGTTTTAAGACTATTCTAAGTGATCCCTGCGGTCCTACTGAATAAATGATTTTTGACTTTGACTTTGATTCGACTTTGAAGATAAAAAAAATGAAATATAAAACGTATAAAGCAACTCGCATTTATTACTTTGATTTTTAAATATTCTCGACGATAGCATTTTTAAAATAACATGGATGGATTGTGTGAAAGAAGATATGGGAAAGAAAGGAGTGGATGTGGAGATGACGAGTGATAGAGGAGAGTGGAGAAAGAGAACATGTTGTGCCGACCCCGCATGAGCGGGATAAGGGCAGGCCAAAGATGATGATAGCATTTTTAAAATTCATTTTAAATCCTAACAAAAGAAAGCTACTTAATATAACACGAACACATTTCCATTGTACGGCTAATCCTATTTTATTAAATAGAAAACTGCAGTTTCCAAGTAGGGCGAGTCGCGAGGCCACTCGGAAAATAGTTTCATATCCGCACATGGCGAGCATCGGAACACTATTATTTTACATCCACATTTAATTTTATCTCGTTCGATATCCATATTACGTGCAGAATATTAAAACTACGGTCGTGGTCGATTTAACGTTTTTATTTCAGTTGAAAGCACTCAATGATGATGGGGATCAAGTGTCGTAGAACAGTTTGTACCTCTAGCAGCTTTACTCGCAAATGAATGTCGGGAGTAATCTATGTCGTTTTTAGCATTGTCATCATTTAAATTCATAGACATGAAAACCATCAGTCCATTACTTTGATTCCTATCATCATCATCATTTCAGCCATATAGTGTTCACTGCTGAACATAGGCCTCCCCGATCGATTATTATTGATACATACATAAAATCACTTTCCCAAAGGGGTAGGAAGAGACTACGGATCTCAACTCGATACGATCCTGACACACAACTTTCGCCTCATTCTCTCTCATTACATTCTTCATACATGCTCGTTGGTTTAGGGTACTTTTGACTCTAAAATGTCGTCAATTTGATCCAAGAAGACTATTTATAAACAAATAAAAAGTAGAAAAAATTCCATAGCAGCTTTTTTTCGATTTTCTTTGTATTCGTCTCTTCTATCTATAGCTTTGAAAGTAAAAAAATCGAGTACCTACCTACTTAGATCTACATTAGTCTTTGAAAAAGTTAACTCGTTTGGTCTATACAGGAAGCTGTGCGCTTGTTTTAAAAATATTTGTAAAGCTATTTGACGTTGCCTGATAGTCCCGATTTTTCAAATTCCACATTCAATTTCGATGCGAAAAATTCTCGCAATAAAATTCCACTCCCATCACGCCTCACATTTTGATGAGCTAAAGTACTGGACACAAATGATTTTCTCTTCCGACATTTATTGTGATCGAAATGATCTGAATACATCAATTTTAAATGGAAATTATCATTTCTGATGGAGCTATTTTAATGATAATTACTCGGAATCGCACAGTTCAATGCGAAGAAGTTCTTTTGCAAGTTTTAATTGATAAATACCTACAGTTGAATGGCGCCAGTGGACGTAATTGAACGTAATTTATCAATACATATTTTATTTACAAATTAGCAGCCTTGATATTTGTGTTTCCGTATACTGCGCCCACTTAAAGAACCATATTGACCAAGTGGAGTAGTAGTGCCTTAACTCAACTTTCTATAATATGGTTGTGGGTTTGACTCCCAGCGAATGATTTTTTTACATCAGAAAAATATGCATAATACGCTTTAAACGACAAAGTGCCTGGTGAGGAAACCAGGTTGTATTTCAATGGGTGGCGATGAGGTTGCATTGTATGAAATG
This sequence comes from Epirrhoe alternata, assembly GCA_963565295.1. Taxonomy (NCBI): domain Eukaryota; kingdom Metazoa; phylum Arthropoda; class Insecta; order Lepidoptera; family Geometridae; genus Epirrhoe; species Epirrhoe alternata. The sequence goes on from OY751384.1 coordinate 2,214,251, forward strand.
CTTAAGTTCTGAAAAACGTGGGCCAGCCCATTAGATATCTTCAAAAGATCTTGAATACCTAAGAAAGATCTGAGAATGCCACGCCCTGGAGAAGAACACACATTACACATATGGATTTTATAAACTATTAAACGAACTTCATCAAACAGGTGTTCGAATGGCTCCAAGAAGACTTCCGCCGTTACTACGAGCAGAACCGCGCGCCATACATGATGCCGTTCCACACCAACTGGTTCCAGATCAAGGAGCTGGAGCGTGGACTGCATAAGTTCTTGAAGTGGGCTGCGCAAGAGTAAGTCTTGAGAATCTTGTTTCAGAAACTTCTCAAAATGGTCAAGAATAGTTACATGATTGTTATTAACAAAACAAGCTTTTAACAGGACAAAAAGAGCATAAACACGGGTTAACTGCTATTCACTGAGGAGTTCTGTTAAACAACTTCTGACTTCATCATCGTATCAACTTGTTGTCATTACATTATATTGTCATCTAGACTTTTTTTGGTGTGCCAAAATCCCCTTTGGCCGTCTAATCAAACTCAATTAGGGAAGTTGGTTCTCCTTGCAATATTCGACCCAGTGTGACATAGCATATCAATTTAAATTAAAGCTCTTTTATTCTTCAAGGTGATGATTCCATTGCATGTTGCATGGGATGCTAACAGCCCTTAATTCCTACAGGAAAGACGTATGGTTCGTGACCATAACCCAAGCCCTATTCTGGATGACGGAACAGACTCCGATCAAGTCTCTGAACAGCTACGAAGCATGGCAGTGCAACAATAAGGAGTACCCACCGGCACCTTGCAATTTATCCAACAAATGTGCTCTGCCCTTCAAGACTTCGGAAAACAACTTCACGGATACCAGATATATGGAGACTTGCAGCGAATGCCCTAAACAGTAAGTAATAACGTTTTTCCAAGAGTAAGACGCCATTTACCATTCTTGAATCTTGCTTTCTCGAACTCAATGAAGTGGCAAGAGACCATAATGGCATTGTGTAAACGGCGTCTATGATATAGTATTAGATAAAGGTTATATTGGAAAGCAAAGTGCAGTGACGATAGGACTCGTAGTTTTGATACTTCGGAATAGATAGAAAGAAAAGTCTGTACACTAAGTCTTGTATGGAGAAGTATAGCCCGTCTCAACTATCGGCCGATAAAAAGTCTGTAGTCTGCGAGGGGTCTAAATACTCAATCTAAATACGTTTTCTCTTAGGCGCAAGCTCCAACTAAATGGCGTCGTGCGCTGGCGTCTTCTTATTCCATTCAAATGTCTTACATGCATTTAGCATGGAAATAAAGCACAAATTAGGACACACGGTATGTCGTTGATTGGACTTCCGAACCGTTTGCTTTATTTCCATGCATTTAGTGTGACATTTGATAGGAAGACGCCACCACACGCCAGCATTTAGGTAGAGCCTTATTCTCTGCAAGTAAAATTAAGTAGGTATACTTTATCTACCTACAATATATTCTCTCATTTTATAATTCAGTGCTAATAAAAACATCTGTTTATGAAGCTTTAAACTCTAAAGACATCAAAACATTATACTAGCTTTTCTATATCAGACCATATTTTGTTCTGGAACATTTTATTCCATAATTCCATCAACTCATATTATTCAAATATCTTGACTTTCTGTAAGCATTTGATATCGTTGTTTGTGTAGATTTTATTAGTTGTGAACAATACCCTCAAGTTATGATGTTATGTTGTTCTATTGTTATAGTTTTAATGTCGCGAATGTTTAGAAAAGTGAATAACGACTCTTACAACAGTAATAAAGTTTCTAATGAGTCTGGTATCTCTCAAGGTCATATTTTCAGACCATTATTTTATACTGTCAGTGTTTTATTGCTTTATTTTGGGAGCTCTTACCACTTCTTGTGAAACAGATTCTTATATAAAAATACTCACACAAATAAGATTTTTTTGTAGTTTTCTCTCTCAAATATCAATCAATAATCCAATGGTAACAAAATGAATACTTTTTGTTGTTCTGTTATTGTTTGTGGTATCATGTCTTTTTTTTTCATTCATTAATTTTTTTAAACTCTTTCTAGGTATCCATGGTTGGGTGATTCTGGCGGCACAGGCGTTCCCGGTACAGACAATTATATACCAGACAACCTCAAGAAGTAGAGTCTTTCCAAAACCCATAGTAATCTTTTCAGCTCACGTTAATTTTTTTCTTCCTGGCTTCGCACTCTGTGCATTCGCCATTTACAATAATAAATTAAAGACTGATCTTTGAGTCAAACCTACTTCGTATAATCGACTCTACCTACATTCAAATTTCGAACAACAAAAAAAAGATTTCCAATTTTGAATTTATGAATAAAACTTCGAACATTTTTGTAAACAGTTTAAAATATTCGATTTTTGAAAAGTAAAGGAGCTTACCACTTCAGTCAGATTTCCTGAATAGATTACATTTTTGTATATATTTTGTAACGTAGTTTTAAAAGTGACTAGTCGTCGCCATTTAAACATAGGATAAGTAACTGATTCTAGAAATGTTATATCTAGCTGGATATGTTGGCCATTACTTTATTTAATAAGAACATTTTGTTTTCCACTTCAAAATTAAAGAGAGCTTTTTCAAAGTAAAAAAGGAGTAAACTAGACTATGAACATTGTTGTTAAACTTTTATTTGTGAAGATTTTGTTATGGCGTCAGTAAGCGTCGGTTTTTTCACAAACTTGTAAAAAGGTCTCTGTTTATACAAACAAAATCAAATTTAAGCGATTTCTTTCGTGGAAGGTATGTTTTTCATTTGTTAGGAAATAAAATACCTCGATTACCATAATGTGAATTCCGTGTTGATACAAAATACTCGTAAGCGCCGGTGCTTCATATTAAATAAGTTGAGATACCTGACTTTGTTGAAGAATAAATTTGTATTTTTATCCCCTTTGTTTTATTATAAAACCTTTATTGTTATGGTAAATTATAGAGTAAGGTACACACAATTTGTAGATTCGTAGCGTTCCAGGCTTAGATCATAAAGACGGGATGAGCCTTTACCTTGTATTTTTCCCTTTGCCAAAATGTACACGACTCCAAATCATGTACGTCTTGTAGTATTACGTACGTCATATACGAAATTTGCAAGAGTGTGCGTAAAAATGAGGGTGTTTTGTCATTTTTATGCATAAGTGTGTAAAATGCGTTCGTGTGCTACCTCGTCCCCCGCAAAAACCAGCAGAAAATGTTGAAAGAGGAATTCTGTCAATAACTCGTCCATACTATTTGGTCTGAGGTTCCAGGCTACGCGTTCGGGCGTTCCAAGGCTCGTACATGTCGATCTAAAATGTCAAAATGTATAAGATTTTGACGACTCGAAGTCCATACAAACAAGACTTTATAATAACAAAAGTTTTACCTGGTGAAGTGAAAACTTCTTTAGGCGCGTTTGACAGTTTTGAGATGAGAAAAAATTAATGGATTCCTCGAAAAGGTCACGTGCGAATCACGTGACTGCTCACCGATACCGGGTTATTTGTCAAGTGTAGAACTGTTCAAGTTTTCACTTCTGCCGGCACTCCTGGAGTGCCGCTGTTTTTTTATTTTGATTTAGAAAATACAAAAGGTTATCAGGGATCTTATGAAATAACTTAAAGCTGCAGCTTTCTCGTGGCACCATTATTATTAATACGTATTTTTGGAATTAACTGTAAATTAAGTAATTTATTTGTGTGTTCAATCAATTCAACTAAATGACCGCCGGTTTTCCTAAACCAGTCAAAATACTTATCTTGTTTTACTACTTCACAAAGCCATAGTATAGTCACTATAGCTTTAACCTATGTAGGTATAGGTAAACCGACACTTCAAACTCAAGAACCTTGCTTGTCTTTGACTACATAGCTGAAATTCATGTGCTTATTTGCTCTCAAAGACCGTACATGTAGTATCTATCAAGTATCTTACACTACCGGGCTACCCGATAATTGTAGGCAGCCGTAACGACCACTTCATTTGGTAGGTATATATGTTCTATGAAGGCAGGTTAGTTTTAATTTTTATTTACAGAAACTAAGCTACTACAATATGTACATAAAATTACAAAATACAATAGAATCAGTCAAGTTATCTAAGGATCGTCGTAAAAACGATCTATAGATAGCTCAACTGATCCAGGTCACTGCCAGTCGGAAGCGTGCCCAAAACACTGGCGGCGTTGCCACGCTGAATGGCAATGCTGATTCTTTAATTGTGTGTATGTTTCATGCATGTTGTTCCTGTGTGCGTAAACTCAGGAATAGCCATGCGCAAAATGTGTCACCTAATTGAAAAGATAGATACATAGGTATCTTTTGATCGCTGCGAAGTATCTATCTTTTAGTTCCGTAGTTCAATTGCCTATGTCTTTCTCATCGCTCCAATTGGTATTTATTCGTAACATATATTTTGAACTAGATAGATAGTTTAGTTCAGTAGTCCAATCTAGTCCAATGTATCGCCTGTCTGCCTCTTTCATTCTCGCTCGCAACGTTCGTCTCGCTCATTCGCCGCGCTGAACTACGGAACTAGAGATATAATTGATTGAAATTGAACTAGTGAAGGAAGAACTAAACGCAAAAGACGTAGTCCAATTGAATTATTCGTTCCGGAACTACACAAGACTACTCGGAAATGCTCCACGGACGAATTAGCTCTCAGTATTGCTTACGCACACATGCAGAAACAAATCTACACACACAATAATGACTAACCCGACTTCGTGAGATAGACTAGCTGTATAATTTCCGACAGTTTACATTACTGATGTACAATGCAGTGTGGGCATAAAAGTGTAGTCGCATCACTTAGATCTAAATCTATAGGCGTTTTGCTGCAATTTTTGTCTCGAAGGTAGGCAGCATCTAAAAAAAACAGTGGCACTCCCGGGAGTGCCGAGAGAAGTGAAAACTTGAACAATTAGGTGCCTAGTGTATTTTTTGAATCGTCAGGAAATCGAAAAATATCGAAAGATAACTTCACCCGTTTAGTTATAAAATGAGCTTTTAGAAATGTAAAAATATTGCTCATAAAAGTTTACCGAATAAAGAACTAGATGGCGCTACTGGTAGGTGTCAGAAGTCAAGTGACTCGCACGTGACCTTTTCGAGGCGAATCCAAGAATTGTATAAAGAAGTTTTCATTTAAAAAATTATAAGTAATCTATACAAAAAGCGTCTTTGTTAGGTACTAGATACGTATCGAGTGTGTAGTATGTAGATTCGATCCAAAATACATATCACGATAAACATCGTGATAATTATCGAGTGTGTAGCATCCGCCTATAAGTATTCAATTTGAGTGCTACTGTAGATTTACATTAGACGCCGATTAGGCAAATCCCATGCGTCCTATCAAATCCTACTTGTCGCTGCACTAATCATTCATTACCTGGTTCACAATAGGACGCAGTTCACAGTGAAGAGCTCGCCTGTTCGTTTTAGATAAGCGATATACACACCATCATCTGTATTGAACGGGAAACGTTGCATCCTGCAATTATGCTGCAATTGGGTCACAAAATTGATGTAGGTAATATTGACCAGGGATTCAAAGTTTGTATGAGCTAAGTGGTCAACACAGAATATTTTTTTTGAATAGGACAGAAATACACACAACACCTACAGAATGGGAATATCTTTGTTAGGTACTTATATCTTAAAATTTTGTAGACTACCTATACCGTGCTTTCTAAAACACAAAGACAATTTTTTTTTAAATGCTGGACCATTTCGCGTAGCATCACCAGTCCCAAACTAAGCATAGCTATGGGAACCAGATAACTGATATACTTATATTACTCGTACATACATATTGTACACAGCAAGACCCAGACCCGAGATAAATATTTGCAGATCTTACAAACATTTATCCCGCGGCGGGGATCGAACCCGCAACCTTCTGCGTCTTAAGCGGGCTTTCATCCACTGCGCCACAGAGGTCGTCGAATTTATGTTATATTACATATCATTTATGCCCATATTCTTAGTGTGGTAGAAATCATATGTTTACCAATATTATAGTACTTTAAACACAAATAACGGGATATTTATCATAATATCCCGTTATTTGTGTTATCAGTGATGTTACCCATGATAGTTTAAAAAGTAATAATACCTATTCATAAGAAATAGTTATAGGTAGATAGATAAATAGATTTATTTATTAGCCAGAACTTACCACAACTCAGCAATAAATTAGTTACAATTCTGTTGAGGCTCTGAAACCTTATTAAAAGTTCAACAGTTATTTTGCACGACTGTGAGGCGTCTAACAATTTAAACTTCCCATTTACCATCTTTTTTTTCTGGTAAGAGTGAGATGATTAATTTACGTATGAGGATTCTGTCGTTTTTCTTTTAATTCTATGAGAATCAAAAAATAATACTAAAATTCAATAGAACATAAAGAAAATGAGTATATCCTAAATCAACAAGTCGATAATAACAAACGTGTTTAACTGTTTAGACCAACATTTAAAAGTAGGTCACACTTCTAGTCGTAAGGGTTCTTTTTTTACCTTTCAGGTAAGGAAACCCTAAAAAGGTGCCTCGTGGTTGTTACCCAATAAAAGTCCCGAAAAAAAGACTATTGTGTACATATTTTATAAGCAAGCTTGCCGCATGAGCCCGTCGGCGCAGATTTAATTTGAGATTGCGCCAAGAACAGCTCCGAAACTTTCTCCATATTCACATGCATTAGCTGCTATTACTGAGAGTTTTTGTTACACATTCAGAATTGCTTTCACCCCATTCCGAACTCAAGAATCAATATTATTAAAGTTATATCGCTCAAGGTGCGTGCAGATTCTACGTAACTTGCTTTCATATCAACTTTATATGGTAATATCGTTCGAAAATCCCAATTCGTTTAAGCTGAATTGAATTTGAAATACACGTACTTCTCATAACTTATAGATTTGAGATTTTTAGGAGTAGTATTAGGAGAGGAGTATTTTTTATAGCTCTAAGTCGAATTATTCAAACGTATTTTTGAACACGTCATAAAAGTATTGGGGCTTATATCGTTGAACATCGTAGTTGTCATATCTACCGGGCATTGTGATTACACATCACAATGCCCGGTAGATATGACAACTCCTAGATATGTCCTTTAAAAAATTCATCAGCAATACGCCTGAAAAAGCCATGGATGTGTTCCCGAATAATGTTTCCCAACCGCAGTATGTGAGAATACATTGTTTCATATAATATTGTGTACTCGTAAGGTAAGAGGTAACCCATGTTAGCTGCGTGCTTACGTAAATATCAACATGGACCATTTATGTAGGTAGGTGGTAATAAGATCCGGGATATTTCCACCGAGTGTTGAACATTACAGGGACCTGAGGCATGCCAGGCTTCATAAAATATAATAAGACTGCCATGCCCATGGCGAAAACAGGTCAAGCTCTGAAAAACTATTCTCGCGCCATAAAATATAACAAGATAAAATAAAACGTTCAACATTTCAAGCGATGGATGAGAATAGATCCGTAATCTTGGGCATTTTTGAAAATATTGCCTTTAAAGGCAAGTTCAATGATAAGCATTTTATAAGTTGTCAAGCAGTGGACGATGATGACGATTGATGATAAATAACATACAAATAAGCCGGCCTTTATTGCCGTTCTAAGATACTTCTTATACAAGTAATAAATATCACTTTGAAACGACTGAAAAGTATTTACTTACCGTTGCCGCATCTAATCTGTTTTTCAAAACGTTCCCGAAATTGTCCATTGTTCGGCAACAATATCTGCGAGTCCAGTGTTGCCTCTGTCTCTGCTTGATATATAGCCGTAGGAAATATTTCATGCGAAAATTATCCGGGGTTTCATCTGTCGACTATAAACTGGGCCGTGAATCATCCCGAAATATGTAAATGGAAACATTGGAAACAGAGAAGGCAGATTTTATGACGCATGACATGCGAATAAGGAATTGCCAACTGATAAGAAATCCAATCAAGATCTGTTGGTCTCCGAAGTAACTTTGACCACAACAACCCAATCAGCTTCGACCCGAATAAGTATTCTCATTATTTTTCCCTTATCAATGTACTAACAAAGATAAAAGAAGGGAGTTATTCTTATAGACGACGTTTTTATGTCGTCAGAATAGGGAAATAACGAAGTCATAAATGGGAGTTGGACGATAAACAAGCCGAAGCCTTTGAGATAAGAGTCTCTACGAAGTAATGCGACTGAGAAAATACAGATAACTACAAACAAGAATAAGTATGTACCTATGTATAGCCAATAACCACCATGAAGTTGAAGAGTTCATGCCGTTGATTAGCTGAGTGGCCTTTGCTGTAATCGGGGTACCGGTCCGGGATCTCCGATAAAGAAACATAGTACTTATATTTAATACGTAATTAATATTGTCAAATCCTAGTCTGGGTATGGAACTATAATACTTATTATGAAAAACACATTGTCAGCTTCCTTTTACCAAGCCGAATTTAGAATGTAGTTAATTATTGCGTTTTCACACACGTGAAAATGCGCAGCAAGAGAAGCCAACGAGTTCTGAAAGAGTAAAAAATAAATCTACGCTAATATTATACCTAATGAGGAAATATTTATTTTGTTTGTTTGAATTGAATAGGCTCCGAAACTACTGGACTGATTTGAAAAATTATTTCACCATTAGAATCCTGCATTATCCCTGATGAACATATTTTATATTTTATCCCGGGAAAGTGAAGTTTCCCGAGGGACCGCGGGCAACACCGCGACGCATAGCTAGTCGTTAATATTTGCAAATCTAATTGCCAGACGTTAAAAGCATACTTCAATTTCTAAAAGAGCTCTTGTAATATTAAAAATACACTTTTTATGTTGATATTTAGACCAGATCCTTGAGAGTAAACGGCGTGAGCATCGAGGCATAAACAGAACAAGTTTTAAGTGAACACGGGGCTGGAGATGTCAAGAGAGCGACTTCAAAGAGTCGCGTCTCGTTCACTGAGTTCTATTACTCGCAAAAATACCACAGACAGAACTTAAAACAACTTATGAAACGAAAATCTTGAAATTGGAATGGTTTGCAACGTAATTAAACGGGGTAATTAGGTGGCTTGTTAATTACTTATTAATTAATTGTCTTTTGTCTGGCTTGACACCTTTTCCGCTGTTATATCCTAAACAACTTCGAAATTTTTAACATCTTAAAAATAACTAAATGCTCTAATTTTACATTTCATCATCATCATCTCTTGTTGACTGTTTATGTGGCCTTTCCACTTTGCTCTATCAGCCGTCATCTCGAAATTCAATCCAATATGGGCATCAAGCAATATGGGAATATGGGAATCAAGCAAAATGGGGATGATACCATATTGCTCTTCACCATCTGTTTAACACTCATTAGGTGTAAGTAGACCTTTTTGAAAGAAGAAAAAAATGTTTGGTTCTTAGCTTTTTACACATTCTATGTTCTATGTGTATTTTAAGATTCGTTTATGTAGTCAAGGAATAAACAATGTGAAAAAGTTCAGTCAGTTCAAGTAAAAATATGAAAGTATAAAGTACTGCGTTTTTGATTTCCTAGGGCTCCAACAACTCTCAAATATCAAATATCTAAACAAGTTAAACACCATCCATTGTATAAACTTTACGTCACAATGCAAACTTACATTTTTGTCTTGAATACAATCCATCCATCTTATTATTTATTTCTTTATTAAAGACATTTTTCGAGCGCGATTTTAAAATTGGCTGCAATATTCGAGTATCTGTCTTCAAACATACTGGTCTCTATCTGTGTTTCAAATTGAAGTTGTAAAAGCAGTGCGAAAATTCATGCATGGACAATTGCCTCTTCGAATCCCATTTTATATTTTGGCCGGTTCCACAAACGCTTATAAAACTGGTCCATCTCAGTTCTAGCTATGTTTACGTTAAGTGGCTTTCGGCTTGCATTTATGTTTTTGGCCTGAGATAAGTGACCAACCAAGCGTTATTGCTGCGAACATAATTTTCAAAACAATATTTAACCTAAGATAATAATAATGCTGGACATTTCACACAGCATTACTAGCCCCAAACTAAGCAAAGCCTTTACTATGGGAACCAGTAACTGATATACTACTTATACTGTTTGATAATTCCAGATCAAAACGAAGGAAACTAGCAGCTTACACAAAAGTAATTTCTTATAAACTTAGTGGCCAGCTCTGGTGAAGTTTTTAGGCTGCCTGAAGGCCTCCGTGACCGTGACAACTTAGAGTTCAACCCTCCTAAGTACGGAAGCGCTTAGTTGTTATTTGCCACTAGCAGTTTGATAGCACGTCGCATAACTTCTACGTTCTATCAAAAACGACACGCGAGAGAGAATTTTGCGACATAAACGAAAATGCTTTGACGTGAAGTGAACTTGTCTTAAGCGCTAAATCGAAAGGCGGCATCTCGTATTCCTAAACAGTTCACCGCTTTTAGCTGTCCAAGCCCAGGCATTTGGCTGACTTTCGTATTTCCCGAGACAAATAGCATGTACCATCTGATAAGACTGTCGTCGACTCGTCTGCAACCAATCGTTCTGCGGACATTCCAAAGCTCCATCTTGTTTTTATTGCGTAACGTTCTGGAAGCCTATTAAATGTTTCTCCTTAGGATTGTAAATGGATCTTCGGACAGTTACATTTTGGCCGCAATTTAGCCGAATAAGATAAGCCGTTGGCTCTTAAGATTTTTTTACTTTATCATTATTCGTAATAAGTCCTCCCATAGACCTACATAAACAAAAATGTGTTGAAACTAAAACCCAATAACTTGAGAGATGTTTTTTGGTCACGAAAAAGTGTAGTAACTTTTTAATTTAATATTCGAGATAGTCGAGTAAAGAAAGCTTACCTAAATATTTACTTAGAAGTAGGTGTTAGAGGCGACATAGGAACAGGCAAACCTTGCAAGGTAAATATCCCTGTAACTATTAGTCTCGAAAAAACAGGACTACATGGTACCTATACCTACTCTTAAGATATTTTTAGCTATGATCCCCTTGGTTTGACTAAAAGTTATGTATTAAACTAAATTCCTCTATCCAAAACGTTTTAATACACCCCATTGTAGTACATAATCGGCTCGAAAAGGTTCATAACTTGTTGCGACGCGTGCAAAACGTGATGAAAACGGACATGGTTGGAACGGAGCCAACGTGGTCACTTCTTCCTGTGCCATTCAAACTTCGCCACGCTTATAATATACGTAGTTTATTTTATATCTATCAAACGGCAATACTTTTGACAATATCCTATCGTTTACTCTATCTCTTTGTTGAGATGAAGGATCGCATAATTCATTGATATGTGTTGGTCTGGTGGGATGGGGTGAAACCTTCAATTCTGAGAGAGTTGATTCGAATCTCATTATCCTGTATGCTGTTCCAAGTTTCATCCAAACATAAGTATCTATAAACTTTCAGATTTATAATTGTTTTATTGTTTATTTATAGCAAACCGAAACCCACGAATTGAATTAAGTATTGGTTTCAATAAACAATAATTATAAAATGTAAAAAAACGTAAACAGGCGCGGTAGACATTCTCTCAGATCTTTTATATTCCAGATTTTGAAAAAATAATTATATTATTATCTAATCTACTTATTAATCATCCTACATTTTCTTTTGACTGACGACAAAAGCAAGTCTTTCCAATCAGCAACTTATTATGAGTTTCTATTCAAACTACCGACTGACAGTCTATCGGCAGTTATTGGTAAAATCATCTTTGCCCAGTTCTTTTCAGAGGCTCTTTCATTGATACGATTGAGCTTATGAGACTCTCGATATAAGTAGATTTATTATTCCTATTGATCTTGGATTGTATAGCCCGAACTCTCTGTAAAACCTAACGTTAGTATTCATTGTAGTCTCAATACAGGTACTTATTCTATTGTCGAGCAGCACAATGGCAAAACAAACAGAATCCACTATATTACAGTCCGAAAATACTCTTCTCTGGAAAATATTTACGGAGCCATCGTTATAACAATGTGGCTTTCAGAAGTATTATACCAAAACGACTAAAACCAGTTTGACAATAGACGTAAAGGAATTCATATTTGCTACTGTTCCCTCACGGGCACGGAATTTAAATGAACTTTGGCCAACAACAATGACACTAGAGACTTTTGTTCCATGAACAATACATTTTACCGGTAGAATTAAAAACTGCGGACAAAGGAGTACAAATTCATAATGCAGCCGTGGCCACCGGGAGGCGATTACAGCGCCTGCTGGCAACATTTTTACTTCAATTGAAATATTCAAACCGCGCCAAATTTTTAGACCATTTTCATACATAGTATTAGGTTGTGAAATTGGAGATTCTTAATCAGTTCATATTGTATCGTGAAAAGCATAACAAGGTTGTGAGTGTTATCATAGCTTGAGTGTTTTTAGACTAGCAACAAAACAAAAAATTCGTTTACGTAGAGACAAAATGAAATTGTATTCTCATAACATGAGAACAGTTTGCTATTTATGTAGTATCCGTATAAAATACAAGAGCAGGGACATAAAACCTTACAAGTCCTCTGGTGTAGTACCGTAACTAATGAATAAAATCTTGCATTTTACCGTCATTTACTTGAGTCTTCAAATCCTTTAAAAAGCTTGAGATGCAGAGACAAAATGTTAAGAATTAAAATGACATTTTCGTTTCGATCATCAATTTTCCATTCAAAGTCATAGACGATAATCATTTATTCAGTAAGAGCGCTGGGATCACTTATTGTGTCATAACTAGGTGATTATACTCCTGTTTATCAATACCGTGAAGAACCAGGGCAATAAACACGGTTTGGGGCCTAGCTTTCTTTTAGGTGATCCATCTCAAGCTCCAGTGGGGAGCCAGTCGAACATTTTGTTACAAAGTGTTGTGATTGTCATTCATAGCAAGTTTTCCACATTTTATAAAACCGAAATATAAACGAGCGGGCATCAGGGCGATACTCGCATAGGAGCTGATGAGATTGGCACGGGACCAACAAAAATGTTGCTATAATGAAGCTGAGTGCCTAGCCGGAGTTTGAGAAACCTTATCACGTCATTTTTCACACCCTTTCTACCTATAAATACAGTTTTGTAAACAAAATAATTTGACATAACCACCAGATTTTTTGGCTTGACACAAAGCAGTTATTGAGCAAAGAGCCTAGGGGCCAAGTATAGTTATGTATAAAACTCAGACTCGGCACAACTAGGTCTAGTGCTAGGTTGGATGTTTCAGTCAAATGCAAATTGTGAAAATTCAAAACTTCATAGGATGCCAAATGAGCGCAAATTTTGTTGATTAATTAAATAAGTTCGCTCATTTACACTGTTGTTGTCCCAGAACACTAATATTAACTTGATGAAATGGTCAATGACCTTTTGTTATCTAAATTTTCATTTTCGTTGCTGATTGTACCAAGGCAGATACTCTAAAACACATCTACCACAAGACGACCTCTGTAGCGCAGTGGGAGGCCCGCCTGCGACGCAAAAGGTTGCGGGTTCGTTCTCCGCGGCAGGACCAATGTTTGTATGATCTACAAATATTTGTCTCGGGTCTGGGTGTTTCTATGTATAAAATGTATGTATTTACAAACAAAAAGTATATAAGTAGTATATCAGTCATCTTAGTACCCATAACACAAGCTCTGCTTACTTTGGGGCTAGATGATGCTGTGTGAAAAGTCCAGCATTATTTATTTATTTATTTACCACACTGAATTACTGCTGAGGTATATGATTCGTTTTATTTTGTCTTTCTTTTCTACTAGCATGAATAATTTGATTCGTGTAATTATCAAAGTCTATTTTCATCAGTCCTCCCTAAATGGTGGGTTGCGAGGGCGAAGTAATTTTGTCCGGGCGAACTGAAACTTGAAAAAGGAAAATTACACAATTTGCTAATGGGGCGGCTGGGGCTGGGATAATAATTTGTTGCTTTTATTACTCCAAAAAAATATTAATGAGAGTTGAATTATAGCTTTCGATACTCAGATAATATCTGTCAAGTTGTAAATGTACCAGTAATTGAATAAAGATGTCAGTAAGAATAATGCAGCAGCATCAACTAACACTGGCACGGCTTTGCTAGGTAAAATAGAAAATAGTTTCTCACATCTTCTGAAATATATTCAATTTCTCGACCACCTTCCAGGAGCCTTCCTAAAGGTATCTTCAATCAGATGATACATTTTTACTAGCGGCCAACGGTTACGTGCTTGATAGGCGCATCAGGTAGTCAGAACTTTATTAAAACTGTCTGCGCGCTCATAACCAGGTGTTCAATTCCGGTGGGTCGGATTAGACGAGCGGTAAAGGCGCAAGAGGTCAGTCGGGTTGTATAAAAGCGCGATTCGGTGGCAAATTTACAACTTTTTCTCCTCTCCCGGTCTCGGCAGTAAACTGAGAAGCAATCTCACCGACTACAGAGTTATTTTGCGGAATATTGTGGGCCGCGACTAATAAAATGACAAATAGCTGACGGCCGCGTGGACATACGGCGGGGATGTGCGCCTCGAATTATAGGGGACAATAAATGAAAAAAATGCGTAGCATATTTTTATACGTTTGGAATGGGTGCTCGTTTAATTAAGACGTAAACGAAAACACAAAATATTAATGAAATTCTTGCAATGTCAACAAGCCGATATTAAAGTTCTATTTAGAATTTTCTAGGCTAATAGCTTTGTATATAGGCATATGCTCTTTCAATATTGCCCGTTCATAACCAAAGGGGAGGCTCTCCGATGAAATTTTCATTTGAAGAGCACTTACTTTACAGTATAGGAGAGGGCAGCGTCTCAATATCGGGCCACAATAGCGTGGAGGGCATACACTACCTGTGGAATTCTAATAGGTATTGTACCTACCGTAGTCGGTTAATGGAATATGGAGCAAGCGAACGTAAGTAATTTAATTTCAATACCTGTCTGCTGCTTTATCATTTTTGTTTTGCGTCTGCGAGACCACTCTATCTTTATGTAATTTTATTATATAGACTCTACCAATAGTAAAATTACATTTTGAGTTAAGTATGTTCGTATGAGTCAGTGGCCAACTCTGGTGACGGAGTTTTAAGGCCACCTGAAGGCCTTTAAATAGCCGGGAGCGACATTTAAACGTGCCCTCCGAAGCCCTGAAGCGCTCAGATAAAAATGCCACTGGCGGTCACCCATCCACATACAAATCGTTTAGAACGTTGCTGAGCTTAGACAATCTATCAAAAATGACTAAGCAAGTACGACCACGAGCGATTTAAGTTTTATTTCGGTTCTAACAAATATTCTTTGCCTAAACTTAAATTTCTTCTTGCACTATAATCTATCGTAGAGATAGGGCTATAAGCAGACTGAAGCACTAAAATTACTCCTGAAAGTCTTTCATATTTTAAACTTCCAAGAATTCAAATGATTTACAAAAACAGCGTAAAGATGTACTAGGAAACAGCAAAGGCAGAGTTTCCATTCCTTTGACTAACAAATAAGAATGAACAGAAATATGGGAAATCAAATCAGAAAAGACTATTCTGTGAATAGAAAAAGAATTCCTTTGATCTGAGATGTCTTTATTAATATTATTACTTATCTAACATGTGTACGTCGCGAGAGAAAGCTCGCCTAGCCGATAAAACGAAACAACGAGGCGAACGAGGCTATCAGAAACAGACGCAAGCGTCACTGTTGGCCTGACATTGACAAATAAGCCATTCTGAAAAAAGATCCCATTTTCCTCGAAACCCCTACTACGTTACTATTAATATCAATTAATAGAACGTGAGAATGAATATTTCAGTGGAATTAAAATGAATGGTCATTTGAAAGCCGCTGACCGGAAAAATAAAACGGACAAAGGTTAACCATTAGGTTTACCTAGCGCTGTTTAACGAACAAGCACGCACTTTTTGTGGAGTCGATTTTATCCATATATTCTCTATGCATAGCATCGAAACAAAAATATTAAAAAAAAGAACGAATGAAACTTAGTTAATTTAATTTCTTACGGCATTTTTTAAATCGTCACCGGGCAGGAAACGCCTGTTTTGTTACGGAATTCAAAACTAGATGGCGCTGACGGTGGTGTCGATCTGTCAGTCTCAGTTCAATAGATTTTTCCCATCTCCATGCCCAACGCGTCTAAAGAAGTTTTCACTTCAAAAAATGTAGGTAATAAACAAAAAATATAAGTACTAATAGGTATCAAAAGTGATTGAAAATACGGCAGTTGCAAACGTTTAACACGAAAACCGCAATTGAAAAATAGTCGAACATCTAATGCTTTTAGGGGAATTGAACTACACAAGGCATTAGTTTGGGTGACTCGACTCCTGATGCTTACGCAAATACCTATAGTAGGCGCACTGAATACGAACCGAGCCAAACGGATCCGTATTAGGGGTGAACCACAGCTTTTGCATTTCCTTGCTACCTATTCAAATAAGTGTGAAATTTAGCCAATAACAACGTGACTTGGAGGTTGATATTTCAAGTTTTAAGTTTGGAATACGAGTTAGGTATTTACTTTAGTGAACTTACTTAATTTTGTATGTTTTTTAAACGGTTTTGAAATGTTTTTTATTACCTATCCTTCGATCAAAGGTATTACTTATCCTAGATAAAAGGTTAAACAAGCCATGATTGTTGTTTTTGTTGTTTTGATGACGTTGGGCTTAATCTTAATTTTTAATCTTCCGACTGACATTGACCTGGATTAGTTGAGCTATCTTTAGATCGTTTTTTACGATCTTTATAATATTAAAGATAATTTGAATGCATTACTATAACAACCTACTATGAGGAACAGAACTGTGGGAGATCACTGTTTCTATTTATTTCGGTGATTTTTAAATCCCACGCGTACGAATCTACATTACTTCCTATTTTTTTTAACATGATATCAAAATATTTATTAGAAGTATTAGGTAGTTATATTATATTTTACACGTTATATTATACCTATTAAATTTTACACGCTTTCATAAGTATGAATAGTGCTGGAGAAGGGGACATATGTAGTTGAACCCTCACGAATTTAATCTCGCAGAAATGTGGTACCGTGGAAATTGCAGCAACAAAAGCCTCTGTTTACGACAAACGTAGGCGATATTACCTACGAGAAAAATTTGAACAACTTGATAATATTACATTCTAATATTTTACTCTGACTATACAGGGTTATTTGTAAAACACCGGTAACCTCTCAGGACTGTATTACTATCATCTTAAGGAACAACTTTTGTTCTATGACTTTTGTAAATTCATCATTATTTTTTTTCATCAGATTGTCATACAAAAATAAAAATATTTAAATAGAACGCTCTAAATGTTACGAAGTCTATGCGAAATAAAAGAAAGCGATAGTACAATGCTAACGGAGCGGGGTTAGGGCGGCGGGGGCCGAAATGTGTTCGATAGGACAATGTTTTAGATAGGAAAACGAAATCTTGAATGTTTGTTTTTGGTAAATGTATTATGATTTGTATTAAGAGTTGTTGTTTATGATGATAGTAATTCAGTCCTAAGAGGTTACCGATGTTTTACAAATAACCCTGTATGTAAATTTTCGGACTTATGAGCTTTTGAATTGAGTGTGAGTTAAACTAATTATTTACATCGCGTAAAAACAAATTGGTATATAGTTTTATAGCAGAGATGTTCGTTTTGACAACTTTTTGTTTGAACATCTCATACAATTACATCTTGCGTTACAATCGAAACTTGTCTATGAATTTTAAAGTATTGCGTAAGGTTAGGTACTTGTAGTCACACTCTACGCGACCTACAAGCTTGATTAGGGTTGATAAACTAATGAAAGTGAATGAACGTGTGTCAGGATTGCAACTAGTGTAGTGTCTGCCTCAAGGAGAGAGGAGTAAGGGAAAAAGGATGATCTTCCATCTCACACATGAGGCACAGTAAAAATTAGACCAATATAATTAAATGATCTAAACAGATGCGCTAAACATTTTGTAAAACGATGGACTCCAAATGATCCAAACAGAGGTGCCAAACATTTTCGCAAGCGGAGTATGAATTATTTTAGGGAGGGTTCCACGCAAAAAATAAAAACGCAAAAACATATCTAATCGTAAATCGCGGATCCCATTCTAGTGGGCAGCGAGCTGTGAAAGGGTGGCCGAAGGCGTGTTGGTCATTATTTAACCATTAATCAACTTTCTGGTCAAAATAACACCCCAATTTTAGTGTTGAAAACATGGAAGCGTAAGTACTAAAGTGCTGGTAAACTAAATAAATATCCCCAAAACCGCATTCACTGCTATTTTACTACCAACGCAAAAGTTTTGGGACCGTTGGTTTATTCAATCAAGTTGGACCATTTACACTTTCATTTTGGACACTTGGTATCAGGGTAGATGACACCCCGGTAACCTACATTGTGGAATTATAATAAAATGAAGAAAGTGAATCGCCACTATATTGTAATACGTCTTATATTATATGGTTCGAAGACTGTGTTGTGTCCCTTGTCATATTATTTAATGCGACTACAAAAATAAATGAGGTTGAATTCGGTTGTACTAAAATTATTATTTTAATATAATTACTTCAGTTCTTCTTCTTAGTCGTTGCACTCTTGACAGAGAGGTCGTGGTCGTCAGGTCGGGAGTTGTATGGTTCGCTTCACAATTCTGCGCCATTCGTCTCGGATGGTGGTCTTTCTGGAGCACTCATTTAAGGGTCTGTCCAGCGCTGCCTTCACTTGGTCCGTCCATCTCATTGGAGATCTACCTCGTGGCCTTGTACCCTCAATCTTTCCCTGAACCACGTTACTTCAGTTAGGTTTTAGTTTATCTTTCTCTAAAACTGGCAATCGGTGGTTGTATTCGGTTAGCAATTGCCCAAAGACGCAATGTGATCATTGGAGAGGAAACTACAGAGAGCACGTTTTATCATGAAGTTTTCCAATTTAACTATAAAGTGCATCAGGAATAGCCCTACGTGTTCTAAATGTAATTATGTTATTACTATTCCTGACCAAGAATCTGTATTTTGCTTTACAGGGGCAGATGATAAACAAGGTGGGGCAAAATTTTATAGTCTTGAAGGCAGCTACCTTTTTTGTAATTAAAAGGTTAAGGTCTTAAATAATTATCGGTTTATATTGAAGAAAATAACAACCGATTTTTTACGGATTGAATCATCATCATCATCATCATCTGCAGCCCGACTTCACCCACTGCTGGGTATAGGCCTCCCTCTGCTTTTGCCATTCTTCTCGGTCCTGTAATATCGTCCGCCCATCTCGCTGCCGGATTTAATCAGTTCTTTTAAATTTCAGTCAGCATAGAAAATGTAATTTATCAAAAAAATAGGTCACTTTTCGCTGAATGTCACATTTCATCTGTAATAAAGTTTCGGCGTTTCAGTAATAAGCATTTTTTTAAACTTTTTAGTAACTTGCAATGTTTGTATGTATGTTTGTAAGGGTCAAATATTGCAAGCTGAATTTCCCACTTCCCGGCTTCCAATAGAGCTAAATTTTGGCACACTTATGAGTCCTCGGTGACAATGCAATAATATGGTGACAGCGAGCTAAGTTGATGATGGAGTCTGTTCAATGAAACTACTCAGTGAATAGTATTATATTCGTATTTGGGCTCATATGGATCAGCTCACGGTCACATATAAAAAGCTAGTACTTATTGAAAAACATTAAAAAAAAAACTTGTTTCAAAGTAGCTACTTTGAGGTAAAAGGATCTTGTTTTGTTAGCCCTGACTTTGTTTTAGGTGTCCACTATAACTGCGAGATCAAAGGATGGCGTTATTCAGCATGTCAAGTTGGCAAACGAAATGCTCTGTATAAATAATCCGGTATAAAGCCTTCACACAAAATGGGCGACACAAGAGGGAGGAGAGATTTATCCCCTTGAATCTAATCTTGCGGATAGCGAAAAGAGCAGTTTCTACAAAAAATCGTCTCATTCCTCGCGCTGTATACTTTGAGACAATTCCCCACAGTCTAAGAACTCATTTGACTGAATTTTAAGAATTTTACATTTTATTTACAGAAACTAAGCTACTACATCATCATCATCATCTCAGCCATCTATCGACCACTGCTGAACATAGGCCTTCACCATCGATTTCCACAGCGATCGATCTTGTGCAACCTGCACCCAACGGAAATCGCAGCAGAGGACGCCCCCCCCACTTGATGGAAAGACGATCTTGAAAAGGTTGCTGGGAGCTACTACATATTTTTAACTAAATTCAATATCAGTTCAGCTATCTAAAGATCGTAAAAACGATCTATAGATAGCACTGATGCCAAAACTGATGCCCAAAACACTGGCGGCAATTGAATTATGGCTTTTTTACTTTTCACTTTGTCGTTTCTCACCAAGAATCGATCGAGCCCTTCTCAAGTGGTGCTTTTAATATATTCATTTTTAATTTATTCATGTATAATGATACATTCGTATTATTTATAATCCGAGATAGGACATGTACCTTTAGCAAATATTTCAGCTCCATAGAATAAAACTTGACGTGAAAATCCTACAATCCGAGTAAAAAGACACATCCTCAATGATCTAATGAAATAAGTTTCGGTATGAATATTCTGATTCCGTTTACCTTTTGGAAAACTCACAAAGTATTCCAATTCGTTTGTTCAGTTCGGTTTGAAAAGGCCCAATATATCTACGAGGAGTTAATTAAAAGTTGAAAGGAAATTGAGGTCTACATGAGGTAATTAGTTCTTTTTAAAAGGCAACTCCATATAGTGGTGGGCTATTAGTCTCTATTCAAAAATGCTTTAGAATGTAGCTTTTAATGTTGCTCGTGTATCTTACTAACTGCCATACTCAGAGACTTTTAATGACTTTTAAATTAAGTAAATGTTTAGAAAATATATGGAAAATTTATGTTTGTCTGCAGCAGCTTGTAGTTCTTGATATATAAAATACTTTCTATTAGTAAAGAAGTAAAAATAAGTACCTATACAAGTACTTATATTTCACAGTTCAAAAACGAAAATGACGCGGGTTTTCTGAATTCAATAAACACAAAAAGTTTTTTCCATTCGTTTCGTCATATTCACTATAAACTTTTGTGTTGGATTGGCAAGCTTCGAATCAAACACTCCATAACTTTGTAACATGAAAAGTTAGTTTCATAACAAGGTTTTGCTCTTAAATGACAGATTTTTTTCTGGCAACGTATCGATACAAAAAGCGTACTTGACATTTTTTTGTTCAACTTTGAAACTTTTCTTTTTCCCAACAGTTATTATTCAGCTGGCCTTTCACACAACCCAAGCTAAAAACGGTTCTTTTTTTATTAAGGAACCCTACAAATAAAAACACCAAATAACTTGAAGATGTCTAAAGTGATATTTAAAGACTCGTCCACATACTCACCATCAACCCATACCGTTTTTAGCTTGGGCTTTTAGATTCGATACGTGACAGGATGCAACATCGCGAAGCCATCAATTAAAATTTTAGCTGGTTTCCTCACGTAGTTTTCCTTCACCAACCAATTCAAATTAATCATTAACCAAAATTCAAATCGAAAGTTGAGGCTCATCACTCGGTCGAACCGGTTCGATAAAGGCTTAATTTTAATACCGATTACTTAGGTATTCAAATCATCGATTCACTGCGTTTAGTGATAATATTATTCTTATATTATTCACATAGCATCGGGTTTTTAAAATTTATAAAATAAAAGGACGATCCACACCTTAAAAAAAACGAAACGAAACCAGATCACGCCTGAATTCCCAAGGCACCGTTGACCAAAAAGAACTGAATATTAAATGAAGTTTTGCGTTAGTTAAAATTAGCTAAGTACCCAAGATATTTAGCAACGGTTTGTTTTCTATCAGCTGGAAACACCCACATCGCAGTCGAGAGTGATTTATTTAGTCACGTAAGCCATACTCGGAACTCTCTTTCCCGTAGTTTCTAATCTGCTATCAAACAAACTTTTTTATTACTTGGTAACTAGTAAACAACGTCCTGAGAAAATTTGTTCCCCGTACACGGAACGTACAAGATTGGACTTCGAAATGGCATTGGGAATAGCCTTTTGTTTCTGACCAGAAAACAGTATTTTTACGAAAATGAAGGCGTATTTCCTTTATGAAATTACTATTTGCTTTCTGTTAGAGTGAATTTGTACAGTTCAGTAGAGTTAGATCAGCTCGGGGATACAGAGCTTAAGACTGCCTACCGCATGAGTAAGTACACTCACATTCATTTTTATAAATAAGAAAAAAAAACAAGACAGTACCACGAATGTATGCACAATTCGTTATCTTTTGCTGAAGCATTATACCCGTAAGCCTCTGAACGGTAAACGACCTCGCGGTAGACCACGCCGCAGATGGAGGGACGAATTGGATGCCCACCTAAAGGACTGGTCCACGGTAGCCCAAAATAGAGATGAATGGAGAGAGGGATGGGAGGCCTTTGCCATGCTGTGGGACACTACAGGCTCCTAATTATAATAACTATTATATTCTTATAGTAGGTTACAAGCCCAATGCCGACTATAGTCTATCTAACTTCTTCCTCACTGTTTTCCATCATTCAGATCAGTGAATATCAACGGAAAATCCATGAAGCCCACCCGGGATTCAAACTAGCAAACTCCGTATTGAAAGTCAATTACATCCCACTACGCTAACAGACTCTTACACATCCATTATTATCCTAAAAAGAAGGAAAACAAAAAGGATTTTTACATTTTCTTCCTGTGAGTGAAATAAGATTAAGGCTACGTTTTATAAGATTGTCAGTCACAACAAATTTAGTCTCGTTGATGCTATCACGAAATACCTTTCTTGTGATTTCGTCTGCGTTGAAGCGAAAAAACAAACACTGAATGAAGTAGATTGACTGTGTTGATAAAAGTTTTATCACATGAAATAGGTACAATATAAAGCCAATCACATTACATCTTGCTCTCTCAATATAAATGAAAAACGTCTAAAATAAAAACACGCTGTTCATACACATTCTCCATACAAGAAAAGTGTTTTTTGTCGTTTTTCAGTTTCACTTCCAACGACTATTTTCCCATCAAATAGCAGCCATTGTAATTACCTTGTACACGCTTATGTAAAAGGGTCTTCTACAATATTCAAGAGTCAGAAGATACAAACGGATAGAGACAGACAGTGGACGTTAAGGCACAAATTCTGTTGGCACCATTGAACTCTAAAAGTAAGCTTAAGCTAAGCCACTGAACCTTCGTACTGTTAGGCATAGGTTGCCTCCTGACGCTCTGTAAATCATCCAGTATAGAAAAACTTAGGCATAGGTATACATTCTAAAAATGATTTATACAGCTATGATGATGAGTGATCAATAAGACTAAACTCGTTTAAGCAAATATTAGATGTCGCAGTGGAAGAAATAGCGTGATTGAAAATAACGCTTTCCATTTTAATCATTGTTCTCCCGAGGGGCGCGGTGAAAAATTGTTGAATCGAATCACGGCGGCCGACGTGAAAAGGTAATCAAAATTTATTATCTTCGATTTTCGTTTTTTGTAATGCTACGTGTAGTAAGGTTTATTTTAATTTTGGATTTAAAAGTAACTTTAAAACTGTTTTAGAATAGTGGTAAGTTGTTGTTTAACTTAAGTGGAATTTGATCATCATTCAAAATAATCAGATATCACAACAAACTTTGAGATTGCCTGAATGTAACTAAAACAACATACATAAACTACAACTTTTTTTTTTTTTTTTTTTACTCAACCTATCGTGTCCCACTGCTGGGCAAAGGTCTCCCCCCTTAGCTTCCACTCCTTGCGCTCCAAGGCCACGGTTTGCCAGTCTGGCTCGAATGCATCCAGATCGTCTCGCCACCTTTTTCTGGGTCTGCCGCGTCGTCTTCGACTGTTTTCAGGCACCCACTGAGTGACGATCTTCGCCCAACGTTCTGGGTGCATTCGAGCCACGTGACCTGCCCAGTCCCACTTCAAACGTGCAGTCCTCGTACCTACATTTAACAACTTTATATTACTTAACAACGTTATACAACTTTATATTACATAAAAAAAAACCAAGTGTGAACTATACAATAAAGTCAACATCAACAAGGTTCCTCAAAGTGGCATAGGAAAGTTCAATTTTATTACAATTCCGACTGGGAAAAGTTATAAGCAGACTATTGTGGGCGAACAATGTGAGCGAGTATTACATGTAGAACTAAAAGCGCAATAGGCTTCAAATTGTTCAACTTGAATAAAATTACGCAACTTCTCCAAAATAACCAACTTGTGCGTTCCACTGTTTTAACCACATAAGGATTTCAAACGTCTATGAACTTCAGTATGAGTTTAAATATTATACAATGTGACGCAAAAAAAATAGCCTTTTCTTTCTGTTTCTTCTTTATAGCGTGTCATAAGTTCTTTTCAATTTTAAAAGAACATCGTATATTGTTGTGATACACCATTTCGTACACCTATTTTGTATTGTTCATAGAAAATGACTGTTAGTCGTGAAGTAAACTAACATACTCCTATTACATACATGCATACTCACACGCAAAGTTTCAAATTCCCAGTATTAGTGGTTACGCAACTTGTCCGAAATATTCAACATTATCTGGCGTATTGCTCAGTTGGGTGCAGTTACTTTCATTTTGCTCCGACAACGATGTGAAAATATTTCTCGCAACGTTTATTGTCGGCTGGGGGCTGCGGTTCAGAAACTGGAAATCGCAACAATTATTAATTCTGAATACCCACTGCTACGCTTGGTTTGTCTAATAGTTTGTGTCAGTGTTTACTGTAATCAGTTTACACGGATAATTAAAAAAAGTCCGCAATCTTGAATAAATAAATACTTAGTGATAATGTCCAATAATGATAATATCCAATTCTTCTCGTGTCCTCTTCTTTCGAACCGTATACTCGTGTTTTTTTTCGTTCGTTTGATAAATATTCGTAGCCAATTCCCATCCCACTACGATTTCTCACTTCAAGGTGTAACGATCTCTATTTTAATACATAGATTTTTACTGTTAGAAATAGTTTTCATCGCTCACATTAATTATAAATGTTTATTAGCTCTACTTGAGAGTTTCAAGTTTAGTATATCTTGGTTCTGCGATATTCACAAGCCAATAAATAACAGTTTTAAATTTGACGTTCAAGTGTTCTGTAGACATTAGTTAGATTCTTGGAATTGAAAGGAATTTTTTATTGCGTTTGAAACTGTGGGAAGTTTAAGATAAAAGTTAAGCAAATAGGCTACGCCTTTATTTTTTTTTAGATCTCGAATATTAGGAAGCTATTGGTAAAACGTGTGGCAGTTTGTAGCCTTAACCACACCCCTTAGGGTAGGGGGGGAATTACAACAAAACGACGAAACGGTTAGAGGGGAGGAACAGACAGACCAGGGAGACCAGGGTGAGGAAGCCGAGGGTTGTGCGCGGAACGCGGGAGTCTATTCCAGGGAGTTAGTCAGAGAAGTCCAAAAAGTACAGACAGATTGTCAGAGAGTTTGGATAATTAGCTTCAGTGTAATTTAAAGTAATAGAGTCAGTGTTATTTAAAATTAAATCAGTCTAAGTAGTTTGCTAGATTCAGTGAACAGATTCGGTAATGTATCTAATAATAAGACGTTGGTTAGGAGTCTGCTATTTCTTTTACAGGTGGACATTTAGGTACTTATATAGATTCCACAGGTTTTGTTCCGGCTCGTAAATTCTACTTATATAGTTTGGTAATTATGTTTCCTTCTAGGGCCGCTGAAATCCAGAACTAGTTTTAAGTTAATTGACGCATGTTATTTTACTTAATTATTCACAGCGAAGCTGAGAACGAGTTGACTGACTTTAGAGGACTGACTTGATCCCATCCTTTTCCTATTTCACATTATGAAATTAGTGTAACAAACAAATTTAACAAACACTAATCTCAATATTAGAATCTTATCTCTTATATATTTTCGTTGATTAGAGATCTATGGGATAAATCATAGTACTTGGGTGATGTTGCGATTCTTTTCAAGCCTATGGTTGATCGCAGTCATGATCTAAGTACTTCGTTCTTTTCGATTCCCAGAAATCTAAGGTTCATTTGTTGCTTAGAATTTTAGGTAGATTAGTGCTATTAGATATAAAATCTCAGTGCTTGGAGATTGCTGGCGTTCTCCTGTGACGTTACTTACGGGGGCGAAACTGTAATGAGGCCGTGGCTTTGCCCAAATACTTTGAAATCGAATAGTTCTAACAATAAATGAATCTGTCTTGGTTAGATTGAAATCATTAGGATTTCAATGTAGGAAAATATAGGCGCCATTCCTTCCCTCTCCCTCTCCTGACGCGTAGGGTAACCGCTGGGTCGCGCCAGCGTCGACTCTGCCCGAGTCGAAGGGAAACATAGGGCTAAATCTAGACTATACCTCATCTCTACGCTGGAACAAGCCATGTAATACCAGTGGGCGGTGTGTGAATCTTTTTATGTGGTTCGCATTGCTTGTCACCGGTTAAGATAGATTCTAGTCGCGCAGCTTTTAAACTAAAATTTATTTTAGTTTCTAAACTGTGTGTGAGTCGGGGTTTTTCGTATCTCTTCTGACTTTTGTTTGACTAACTATTAACTGAATGACTTAGGATGACTTGACTTAGATTAACTAAACTTTAGATTATTAAGACTGCTTATTTTATGATTTATCCATTGCATGAAAAAATATAATTATTTTTATTCTCTCCAAATCTCGTTAGACCTTAATTGACTGAATATCACATTTGTTAACTCTAATTTGACTTGAATTAAATTATTACACTTCATTTAAATTACCCGAATTATGTTTCCACTTTATGATTATTAATGTGTTGCATGAATAGATAAAGTTATTCAGGTAATTCACTAATGCATTCATTTTGTTTCAGCTCGTCGGGCTTCAAATTTAGTTTAGTAATTCTAGTTTAAGATTCTAGATTTTATTTGTATTTAAACTCATAATTCAAGTACTTATTTTGTGTCCTGTTCTAAACGATTCAAATATTCTTACATGTTACTTTGATTTTAATGGTTCAGTATTAAATGTATTTACTGTCGTAAATTATATTTTATTTCACTCAATATGATCTCACACACATTAGGAATAATTATTTCTAGACGAATACTTAGAGTTTTCAACTATCAGGTAGTATTCTTTAGTTTCAGACTTATTTGAATTTTAGGCTAGGGTAGGGTTTTGTTACAAAGGGCAAATTTTTCAAACGTTAAAACACGGTCCTAACCTAGGCCAAATAATTCAAACAGCAAAATTAGCCCTTGAAGTCAGAAATCGTGGTGGGAAGCATCCGAATTTTCATCAAATGAACGAAAAAAGGAACGCGAATACGGCCCATGTGCTGCAGTGTGGTGAAAGGGTTGTCTACTGATACCTACATAAGAAGATCTGTGAGAATGTCGAATCTGATTGGATAGAAGTACCATCATGATCCTGCTTTTTATTTATTCCGAGACTGGAGTGGACTTGATAACACCTTTGGCAAAAGAGATTTATCTATTATCAAGAAATAAATCTTTCACCTAAAAAAATAGGGAGCTTATCCCGATGTGAGGAAAGGTAATTGTTCTTTGACTTCAGAGTTTTCCGACATAAATAGGTTGAGTCTGTTCCCGCAGATAAAGGTTCGGTTCACGTGAATTGGAAAGGTAATCCTTAGACTCCGATGGTAATTAATGATAAATTGATCTGAAGGCTTAACTATAATCGGATTACGATTCTTATGATTAAAAATAAAAATCAGAGTAACCCGGAAAGCTTTCTTGAAGAAGTTTTTTAAGAGCATCTTTCAAAAATGGCCCCGATTCTGTTGTTCACTGACTAAAGTTAACTAGACTAAAATGTTTCGTTCCTACTTCGTTAACGATAAAGTCCAAAATGGAATGACTATTACAGTGGCATTCTTAAAATTTCTTAATTTTAGTAAAAATGAAGTATTTGTGGGTAGATTTAGTCAAGACCATTTTGCTTGCCGTGTAAAACAGCTGCTAAAGAAGCTCAGGGGCGCCATTTTGATTATACTTTTAGATAACTAAAAGTCAATCTAGCTACGAAATCTATCAAATCTACGAAATCTTATCTAATAATCTAATGAAAATCTATCAAAGCTACGAAAATGGCATGCCATTTTCGTCTTTAGTGAGAACAAAATAAGAACGTGCCAGTTTTAGTTTTAATTAAGTTTAGTCAGTGAACAACAGAATCGAAACGGAGTTCAAATTACTAACCGCTGGCTGGTATAAAAATATTTGTTAAACATATTGTATTGCTGGGTACTTTTACATTTTAAATCTCACGTCTGAATACTCGTAGCAAGGTTTTGCGAAGGCTTTGTGCTTACATGAAAGTAAACCCAGCTGCGCTACTATTTACACAGAAAAGCACGATTTGTTAATGGAAACGCATTTTTGTAGATACAAACCATAGAGTAAGGACTCGTGTAAAATCGACTAGTTTCAAATCGACATCAATTTAGGAGGGGTATTTTAGTAGTGCGCAACTATAGTCCTTTTCACGTAGGAACGGTTCCGTGACGAGGCGCTTTTATGTTAATATCTGAAACAATTAAAAAGGAAATAGACAAAATCATTTTATATTGAAGTTCTATCTTTTAGTATTATCACTAGATTTCATTTATTTAAAAAATGTTCATTGTCGTACAGCGTAAAACGTAAAAGTTATACCTTTGTGTCAGGGATACGTTCCTACGTGAAAAATACTATAGGCATAGCTGCTATCTTCGCTTCGCCTTCTCGATCATTCAAAATCATTGATAGAAAGAAAGAAAGAAAGAAAAACATTTATTTGGAAACACACACTAAATACATCCAGGTCTTTACGTGCTCGGTCACAGGGTTCTGATGTTAACGAGAAATCGACACGACAAGAAGAAGATTGAGACATCCACCTTAAGTCAATAATTAGTTATGTAATGAGTGTTAAAATGTAAATATTTGGAAACATGAAAGTAAAAATAAAAGAGACTAAAAAAAAAGACGCTAGGTAATCTAATTTTTTTTAAATGTATGCGTTGAAAAATTTTCCGTAGTCGAGTAATAATCACTGACAACAATCATTTTCATACAACTCAGTTGTATGAAAATGATTGTTGTCAGTCAACTTAGTTGACATCAGAACCCTGTGACCGAGCACGTAGAGACCTGGATGCTATTAATGATTTTGAATGATCGAGAAGGCGAAGCGAAGATAGCAGATATGCCTATAGTATTTTTCACGTAGGAACGTATCCCTGACACATAGGTATAACTTTTACGTTTTACGCTGTACAACAATAAAAAAATTTTAAATAAATGAAATCTAGTGATAATACTAAAAGATACAATTTCAATATAAAATGATTTTGTCTATTTGATTAATTTTATACTAAGTGAACCAACGAGTTGCATCCATCAAATTGAATATTCCCAGCTCTATGGCACTGTTCACAGAACCTCTTCCATTCTGTGGTTCTTTTATTGGCGAGCTGAATAGTTTTCGCCTGGTCCATGCCAGTATTAATTTCAGTTATTTTTCTTTATATTTAAATGTATGAATATAACTTTGTGCTTTATAAGCTAAAATAGAAGCGTGGTTTGCTGAGCTTTGTTGAGTAAAATTATAGTTTGAATAACAAAACGCAGTGAAATAACGATAATATAGTTTCATTTTAACATTTGGACAAAATGCGGAGTTCAAATAATTATGATAAAATCTGTCACTGTTCGGTTAAATCTACACTAATATTATAAAGAGGAAAGATTTGTTTGAAATGAATAGGCTCCGAAACTACTGGACCGATTTGAAAAATTCTTCACCAACAGAATCCCACATTATCCCCAATGAACATAGGCTATAATTTATCCCGGGGAAGTGAATTTTTCCCGAGGGATCGCGGGTAACACCGCGGCGGACAGCTAGTGGTTTAATAAAAGAATAAATAAATAAAATACATTTATTTCGAGCAAACACTCATGGGTACACAAACTAAATAGACAAGAATTTTGAACACACAGACAAAAGACAAATACACACAAAGCTTAAAAACTAACAGGGTTCATAGTTAGGTGTAGCTCACAGCAATGTCTCATGTAGGGACAGTCAAGCCTGGCAGCTATCATTGCCAGGAAATAAAAATTAATAAAGTTATTTAGCTCTGTTTATACACAAAAACAAACACTTTTTTTCGAGAGGAGGCAGAGACGACAGGTTTCCACTTGCTACGAAACTATAACAGCATTATTTATAGAAGCTTGCTAGCTTAGAGTAAATTTAGTAAAAGCTAATACAAAATCGTCTCATAACTTCATATAAACTGGCTGGAAAAACTTTTTATAGCCTTAAAAAGCTTTTAACACCCAAATGGTGTATCGGGAGTCATAAAATATTGTCAATTTCCAAGCACCTAAAAGTGTTTAATGTTTCCTCTTAAAAGATTATGTATTTTGATAAATGGGTTCGAGCGAGACAGAATATTTTTATCGGAAAATTCGGAAATTGAGTAAAAGAGATGTGGAAGGTAAACTGTAGGTTTATTATATGAATAAATTGAATGTGAATGTCAATATTGAAATATCGAATATACTGTATTATTTAAATTTAAAATTCATAACCAGTGGTGAAGTATTATTCACATTATTGTATTTTATAACGAATTGACTTTAGGCTTTTTGGTTTTATACTTATTCCTTATACTTTATTCCTGAGGTTGATTGACGAGACCAATGACCAAAGGGCTGGTGCTTACCTCGGACAAAGGATAAGTATAGCCATCCAACGAGGTAATGCCGCCAGCCTTTTGGGCACGTTACCTGCGGTCGGTGATTTGAACACTGTTTTTTATCTTTAGTTTAATTAAATTACGTACGTATTTTCATGTTTATTGTTTCGTGTAAATATTTTTATGTTTTATGAATAAATCCTTAACTATCTTATTCCTTCTGTTTTTTAGGAACCCTCTGTTTTTTAATGTACAATGCCACAAACTTATCTGGACCGGTGGCCAAAAGAGGAACTAACAAATTTTATTGTAAAATTTATTTTTCTGCCAACACCAAATGCGATAACAGCGCCTCTCTCACCGGTTCATATAAGTTTGTGACACTGTAAGTACTTATTGTATCTGTTGTCTATAACGCATTGAATAATGCTATTTCTTTTCTTTTTCACATATTATTATGAATTTAATATTTGTAAAATGAAATATAAGAACAGTTTTTGAATTTCGAAAGCACCAGGGTAAGAAATGTTGCAAAAGACGTTGCAATGCTCCCAAGCAATCTAAACATTGCATATCATAAAATACAGACATTTGTATTTTATAGTCAGCTCCTGTTATTATACCGCTCCACTGAATAAAGAGAACTGGAGGCGACGCAGTAAGTAAGATTCTCGATTAAAAATAGAAATGTTGCAGTGGGTGGGTGCAGGGACGAACTAAGTCTAGAAAGATTCTGTTATTTCTATTGTAACCAACGGTCTAAGATAAAGATTCTATTTGTAACCGTTTTCAAGAGAGGTTTTATGTTCAGCTGTATGTTTTTGGAACTTAAAATTCTATGATTTTCCCAGATTTATATGTCAATTGTGAAAAATGCTCATCCTCGTTTGTACGTAGCGTAACTTTGAAGTTGTTTTTTTTTGGTTTTAAAACTAATTTTATTTTATAATACCTTTTCATAAAAGGCGCGAAAATATAAATAACTAGCTGCGCTCTCGCGGTGTAACCCGCGGTCTCTCGGGATAACTTAATTTTTTTGGGATGAAAAGTAGCCTATGTCCTTCCCTGGTATGCAATCTTTATCTATGCCTTTCAGCTTAATTAAGGCGTGAAAAGGTAACAAACAGATAGACAGAGTTACTTTCACATTTATAATATGATTTATTAATAGTATAGTATGGATAGTCCAGGCCTAGGTCCGGCCCTGGTCAGCCCATGGTTGCAGTCCTATTCAAAGTGTCGGCTCAGTGATTGCAGGAGTTTCTTAAAGGAAAATAATGATTTCTTAGAATGACAACTGTTTTCAGTGGAAATCTTATTTGCGGAGGTTTTTTGAGAAACATAAAAATCTTGAGAATTGTAATTGCAACTTGCTTGTTCGGATATAATAGATTTTTATAAACATATTTTATTCACACCGCGTTTTTGCCTTCCTTTAATCCAGTTCATCCTAATGTTGTCTGGAAAAAATCACTCACAGCGATAAGACCGCCCATTGTACTTCGCTTTAAATATTTTTCTTGTATCTTTGTTTGTATTTTGTAATGTGGTGTACAATAAAGTATTTTCTATCTATCTATCTATATTATGGGTAAGATTTTGAGCTATGAAATTATAAATACAAAATAGTTTATTTACCAACATAATTACAACATTAAGAAATGTACATGGGTAGGTACTTATGGTCCCCACACTAAGCAAGTCTGTGTCGCGGGAGACCGGGAACAAGGAATTTGACAATAAGTTAATTTATACCATTGTGACAGGACGATAGGACAGATAAATATAAAGGAAATTAATTGAAATAAGCAGAAAAAAAATGCTATGCAAGTTGAGTTTTGGATTCTTCTTCTTCTTCTATTACGACACTGACACTGACTCAAATGAACTAGTGACCCGACAAGAAAATGATTGGGATACACAAGTATAAGTTTAAAGGATCCCTTTACGTTTAATTATTTGTTTATTACCTTACAAAAAGGTTTTCCGTTAATATAAGAGCTACGGGCTTTAAAGTCATCTAATAGATATTAAACATTTCTCAAGTTAAGCTTCGCTCGGAAACAGATTCTCTCCAAGTTCGCGTTAATTCTCACCGCGTCCCAACTTACCTACGTCCTAATTTATTGGAAGAATGGAACAGGGAAGAGTTCGATCGGCACAATAAATTTCAAATTTCATTATTTGAAGAGGAAGTCGCGAGTTGCCAATAGCAATTCGGATTTCCGATCACGTCTCCATACTATTGGTGAGGATATTCGAACCACCTGTGCCCGTACTGTATGAGGCTTTAAACGCCTCTGCCTTTCGATAAACCGAGTGTGAAATATTCGCGGAGTAACTCCTTATGAATGATACATGCTGGTCGTCGGCGCTTCTTTGCGTGGCATCGTGGCATGCTCGGATAAACTCGGCTTTGCTTAGTCACTGCATGCGGTATCAGATCGTGTTTATATTTACCAAACAGTGGAACGAAAAAATGCAAGCGGTAAATCGAGTGTGAATATTGGAGTTGGCTTCATGAATGATACATGCTAGATAGCGACAGTGCGTCTAGCAGACTAGTCTCGTATAAGTCGAAATACATTATTTTTATAGTATTTTCATGTTTATGTAAATACAGGGTTTAAAAAGACGTCTACCGAAAACTGAGGGGTTGCATCAGACCATGATTCTAAACATGTTTAGCGAAAAAAAAAACGCGAGCCTAAAAAAAATTTTTTTAGGTTCGTCATGCTATGTTAGTTTCGGTTATTTACTACTAGTACGACATAATAAAGACCATACCTACCTAATAATTTCATTTATAAAAGAAAAAAACATTTAAAACTCAAAATCCAGCAATCTACGTAAAAAAACGCGCCCAAAACATACGCAAACACTACTCTTCAAACGCTGTTTTCTCCAGATTTAGTGCATATTTCGGAAAATCCTTTTGGATTTGGTTGTCTATTGGGATGCTGTACCTACCCCTTTCGGCTTCGGTAGACGTCTTTTTACACCCTGTATATAAGTCGAAATACATTATTTTTATAGTATTTTCATGTTTATGTAAATATAATTTTTGAAGTGAAAACTTCTTTAGGCACGTTCGGCAGTTTTGAGATGAGAAAAATTTCTTGGCGAATGCCTCGAAAAGGTCGCGTGTGCGAGTCACATGACTGCTCACCGACACCGGGCTATTTGTCAAGTTTAGAACCGTTCAAGTTTCCACTTCGCCGGCACTCCTGGAGTGACACTGTTTTTTAATAGTCTCACGTTAATGACGTTCTTTGTGGTTCCATTGTTCAACAATTTATAATTTCACCTTTTCGTGTCAGTAGTTCTTTCATAGAAAGATCTATTTCCTAAGCACCTAAGTAAGTTTGTATGAGTCACTGGCCGACTCTGGTGATCTATTCCTTAGCACAAATAACTCAATAAAAATCTCAACCATTCAATTTCTCCAATCAATAAGTCTCAGTTTGGACTTAAATGAACTGTGAACGCGTACAATAGCGGCTAATTCTCGGTAGTAACGTAAAAAAGTTGGCGACGGCGGAGCGTGCTCGTGACCGTATCTCAAATTAAATCTCACCAACAAATCTTCGCGAGGGATGAACCGTGCCCTACTATAGAGTTCTGTTTACCGCTTTAAGATTTTTTTGCGCTACTTCTTGCTCGGTGACGGAGTTTGTTCTTTACTTTTCTTATGTAGTTTGTTTCTTTCAGCTGTATGAAGAAAACATTCCATCAGAAGAAAAGTGTACTACTCAACTCAAACTATGAAAATCTCTTGTTTTATTAGTACTAGTTTCTGCGCGTGGCTTCGCCTACGTGTACCAACATTTGAATAGCCTATATGCTATTCCATATCTCTAACTGGTTTAGGCATGATTGAAACACAAACATACAAACATCAAAATTTCCAAACATCGAAACAAACTTTCAGCTTTATTATGTGAGTGGGATGATAATGCTTATACTATAGAATTAACCTGTGTAAAATGATTTTTATTATTCAGTTAAGTATTCCTTATAAAAATTGGTGTGAATCTTGTGAGTTTCTGTTATGAGGGGTAAAATGCGAACCACCTAATTGTACATCTTTAACTGTCTAAAGGAACATTAATCCAAATGATGTAGGTAATTTTAAATCAAACGATATCGGGGTAGCTATGTATAAAGCAAAATTACCATCAAAGTTATCAGCTCACATACCTACCTCAAAAAGATTCTAGTTCGATAGCAACTCGGGAACTAGAACTGGCATATTGCATGGTACAGTCGGGATCACGTTTTCTATATCAGAAATTTGCGTAGAAATTGCCTATGGGAAATAGCTGAGGATTAGCCAACGTCACGTCAACATACTGGAATCCTTTGACGAGCAACGAAAACCTTTTCATAGTGTAAACTATCTGAAAAAACTAGTTTGGGATCAGGATGTGACTGTTGGGAGACATTTTAATAGAAACATGAAAGCCACAGCAAAATCTGTAAAAATAACCAAAGTTTGAATGAAATTGATAAGGAAATCGTCTCTGTAAAAAATGATAATCTAAACTATATAGGAAAGATTTGTTTGTTTGTTAGTATGTTTGAATTGAATAGGCTCCGAAACTACTGGACTGATTTGAAAAATTCTTTCACCATTAGAATTCTGCATTATCCCTGAGGTAGGCTATATTTTATCCCGGGAAAGTGAAGTTTTCCCCAGGGAATGCGGGTAATACCGCGACGGATAGTAATGATATAATTTTCAAAAGCAGAATAACAACAAAACCTCATTACATACAAAGAAACACAGACATGATTTGTGTGCAGATTTTCGTGCGTTCGTAGATCAAAATAGATCATACACACAAAGAGCCACAATTTGTATTGCGATTGTAAAACGAAGTGGTGTCTCATATTCTCGTACAATAGGCGCGCGAACAATGGAGGTTTTGATTTCCCGTGGTAGGGGCATCCCGCATCTGACTGCGAATGCCGTCGCAATTTGTTCTCAACAGCCTTAAAAATCCACGTTTTATTGTTCCGCCTCTCATTGCTACTTGAGCTGCGCGATGCCATCCATGCAAGTTCTCTTGTTATTTAGGTATTCTTCCTACCCCGTATAGTCAAATAAGTATGTTATAAACCAGAATAAACTGAATTGTGAATTAGCTTTTGTTCTCGTTGAGGTTCAGAGTATCAAATGGTTTTGTTTGCAATATTAATTGAATAAGTGTTGGCCGAATGGGGTCGTACCTCGACTTTCAATACGGTCGTGGGATCAAATCCCGGTCATGCATCAATGGATTTTGCGTTTCGAGTTCGGAACGGTGAAGGAAAACATCGCGAGGAAACTAGTGAGGAATCTTATCGGCGGCGATGGGCTTGCAACCCATCACGTATGGAATACTAACTTCTGCAAGATGTGGGCATGTATCAAATATGCATTTGTACATGCCTCTGACTACCCCCCTTAGTCATCTTCAAAGGATCTGGAATATGAAAGATCTCAGAGAATGTCTACCGGGCCTTGGGGATACAGTCGTGACCCTGGTTACGTTTATTAAATTGATTTAAAATTTCTTCAGATTTCAACTATATCTAGGTTGACAAATAAGAAAATAAATAATTAGCTACATTTTTATGTACCACTAACAAGCATTAGCCAACTGGATAAGTCGTTTTCATAAAAATATTTTTGTTTATAGCTAAGTTTATGTATGCACTGCACCAAAATTATTTTTAATTTTGAAAATAACTTTCCGAATTGACACAAACGTATACACCCAGGTGAAGTCGGAGCAGGAGGTATTAGAAGTGCAAAATGGTCTATGTTATTCATTTAAGTTGAGCTAGGTTAGACCTCAGTTATTGGCCAATTAGTTCTGGCAGGTATTCTCAGGGCAATTGCCATCTCGACCCCAGCACGGCCATAAACAATCAGGTCAGGAACATTCGGGCTGGAGAATAAAATCTGACTTGACTACCCCTTTTATGCGACTATGTAGAGTTATAGTATAACGTTTAAAGGCTTTGGGAAGGAGTGAGTGTAGTAATTAATGGTACTCGTTATAATCAAGAAATACTTGTAAAGTTCAGAGAAGTGATTCTCGACGGGACAAATGTTTACATTTTTTGAGATTTTTTTTAAATACATAAGAATATGTTATATTAATTTACAAATTATCGTTCTTTGTACTAATACTATTATTTACTATTAGTTATTTATATAGTTGTGATGAGATTATGTATTTTAAGAGGAAGAGGGTTTATTTTTATCTAGGCTTGATTGTCGATCGTTGTATTCTTTTATAAAAAAGAACCAGTAAACATTGATTAGTGCTCGCGTATATTATTCATTAATATATTATGGGTTAATATATTATAATGTAATGGGTGCCCTAAATGATCAACGCTATTAGGTTGAAAATATTGACTAATGAATTTCATCATAACTTTCTACGTTTCACCACAGCCTTCCAATTAATCACGCAACATGGCTACAGCGACACGTTATTTGTTATTCCACTGATGAATACTACTATTTGTTCTGATATATTTGTGATATGGGTTGTACTGGGTGTAAAAATGTAAGACGACATAAATCATACATGCATCCTTATTGTCTAACTTGAAATCCATTCCCAGTTATCATCCCAATTGAGCTCAACCAATCACATAACACGAAAATGACAAAACACGTAATTTCCGTATTGTGTGATTGGTTGAGCTAGACAATAAGGCTGATGGTTTATTTTGAAAACTAATAGAGCTAAAATTTGATTGTGTAACGTCTCTCCTTATAATCAACAACTTATAACAAACTTATAAATGGATTCAAAACAATATGTTACAAAAAAAAAATATGTCAATAAATCACTTTTTACTTTACTTACTTTACTTATAATTCGGGTCTGGGTGTTTGTATAAATGTATAATATGTATGTATTTACAAACAAAAAAAAAGAAGGTTTATAAGTAGTATATCAGTTATCTGGTTCCCATAGTACATACAAGCTTTGCTTAGTTTGGGGCTAGATGATGCTGTGTGAAATGTCCAGCATTATTTATTTATTTATTTATTTAAAAGCTTTTTTTTTATTAAATCAAATAGTTTATTATTCCAAAAGAAGGATACAGGTTACAAGATAAGATTCAGTGGACCCCGCACTAGGGCTAACCTGTATTGCGGGCGTCCGACGAGCCAAGTTAATTAGAGAGAGATTTTATTTATTGGAGAACATGAGAGACAAACTTAAAAATGTACAATCTTCCTAAATATTTTCTACTATTTGATTACTGAATAGTTACATTAATTAACTTAGCGTAGTTTGCGTCAATACACTTAGACCAATATTGAAACTTTCAACTATCTACATAACATATTATTACATATTAAAAGTTTTTCGAAATAAGATTAATAATATTTAATCGGCATCAAATATCCATTGTTTTTAGGAGTGATCTTATTACAACCTGTATTTTGTCATAAATATTCATACTCACGCAATACACCAGTAATAATATTGATAGATTAATGGAAAAGTAGTAAATACATTAACGTCCAACAACGCGGTGGGTAGATTAACGTCGCGGCTGAGAGTGAGCTAGTATGGGCCCACAAAAACTTGTTGAAGCAAAAGGAAGCTTGAACCTCCTAAGCTATAGAAATCTGGCTGGTATATAAAAGGAAACCAGGCCCAAAACCGTGTTTGTCTTCTTGGTTCTACACGGTATTAGTCGCGAGGAGTCACGAGTAGAGTGGAATTGAGTCACCTCACCTAGCTCGTAAGACTAAGTGATCCCAGCAGTCTCTTATTTTTCTTTTTTTTTATGACCGAATGGGTCGACTCTTGACCTCGAAACTTACATAGGCAAGAATGAGGTCTATGATGGAGCGAACGTACCAAGAAGGTGCCTATTAACTCTCTTCTTAAAAACAACAGGGTCGTAGCTAAGCGGAATACAGACGCGGGAAGCTGATTCCACATTTTTGCAGTGCGCATAATAAAAGTCCAACTGAATAAATACTTTTCGTAGGAAAACGGATGGTGCTGCCCCTCTAGCCATGACACAAATCTCAATACAATAGAAATCGAATCGACAGATAGCGCTGAGACTCCACCTGCGTCTTACGGCAAATTCATACATATTATGTCAAGTATCGCGGCACGTGAGTACCTGGCTCTATGTAAATCGTCAGTTTGACATAATGCCAGGAACTCACGTACCGCGGTATGTGAGTTCCTGGCATTATGATACTCGACATAAAATGTATAACATGTATGCAGTTTTGACAATTAATGCCATTTGACGCTGGTGGAGTCTCAGCGTTATCTGTCGATTCGATTTCTATTCTATTGCGATTTGTGACATGGCTAAGGGGGCTGATTAGAAACATAAAAGCTAGTAATAAAATGACTTAAAAATGAATCAAATATAGAAAGACGTGTGCTTAGCTGGCCGTGCCGATCTCAAAGAAACTAAAAGCGGAAATTGGAGTGTACTGGCTTACACGTCATCAAAGAACTTCCGTCGCAAATGGCCCAGCGAGACATAATCAATTTAAAAATCCCTTTCTCAGTAAAAGCTCTTTTATAAACCCGTTTCGCTGAAGTTAGATGTTTCCTATTTTAGAAATTTTCAAACTATTAAAGATTTTATACAGGGTGTAATTAGAACGGTCAATATGGGAAATTCTGAAACTATAAGACATACGAAGATCTGTTCTTAGGAACCGTGTCATTGAATTTCGGTTGTAGTCTCAACTCTCAATCCAAAGATTGTGAGTTTGAATCTCGGTGATTTAATAGGTCCTAGATAATGCTACCTTCATCTTGGGCTCGATAAGTGCGGGGTTTGAGGTAAATTATCTATACTAATATTATAAAGAGGAAATATGTGTTTGTTTGTTTTGAATAGGCTCCAAAAATACTGAACCGATTTGAAAAATTCTTTCACCATTAGAATCCTGCATTATCCCTGGTGAACATAGGCTATATTTATCCCGGGAAAGTGAGTTTTCCCGAAGGAACGCGGGTAACACCGCGATGGACAGCTAGTTTATAATAATTGTAGTATTTATTTATGTATAATGTTTTTTATGAATAAATTGAAATTGATTTGTGCCACCACAGCACCAGTTGTGCTATCTATAGATTGTTTTTAATGATCCTTAGTAAGAGTAAAACCGCTATTATAAAAATCGGTCCAGCCGCTCTTGGCGTTCTAGCCCAACTTGTATAAGATATAATGATCAATCAGCACCAATTAATTTGTCATTCGCAGAACTATTTACCACTATTGAAAAAGTCAGCGGGTTGTTTATGGGAATCGGGATCCCACTCAGTTCTCGTCGAGTACATTAAACTGATTGCAGCAATTAGTGAATGGTGTAATTCTCGTTTTTCAGTCGCCACCCCTGCCCTTCTCCCCCTCCCCCCACTCTTCAGGAAATTACTCGAGTCCCGCAGATCGCGGATTAAATAAAATTGAAGAACTCAAATGAAACTGTTTTGTCGTGATCGGTTTGGTCGCTTAGCCCATTGTAAGTGGATTGCTAATGACGAATTGTTGAATTATTCGCAAATCCGGGATGCCATTGGATTGTGGTAGATTCGTATTTGAGCGAGTTGGCTCTGTCGATAAACTAATTGGTTTGTATAATTAGGGTATCGACTGAGAATTACGCTGTGTGGCTTGTTGGTAAATTATCAGAAATTATAAAGCGATATTTTACTAAAAAAACACGAAATTCAATTCGCATTTTTTTAAAGCTTGACTCATGTAATTATATAGTAACCAAAACACGTCGAGATACGAATAGTGCAGTTCATGTGCTACAAAGTAGAGATCGTAGGCGGTGCTACGCCGTAGCAATTTCACCAACCACGACTCTCAAAGCCGCTCACGCCTACATAGAAGCCACAAAAATGCAGAAATATTGCGATTTACTGATATGAATCGGCTTATGATCTTTTTATGTACTGAGGAAAATGCAGTTGT
This sequence comes from Epirrhoe alternata, assembly GCA_963565295.1. NCBI lineage: Eukaryota > Metazoa > Arthropoda > Insecta > Lepidoptera > Geometridae > Epirrhoe > Epirrhoe alternata. The sequence goes on from OY751384.1 coordinate 2,254,972, forward strand.
TAATACAATCGCATCTGTACATTTTCTATTATTATTTAGCCCGTATCGTTCATAATTTGCTGTATAAAAATAGAAAAATGTAAGGATCCATGGAACAATAATCTACAGATAAAAATTATACAAGTAGTTTTTCAAAGAGGTACTATGCTAAATCTATGGTAATATACCGTATCTGCCTTTAAATAAAATAAATCCCAATTTATTTATTTTGTCGGTACTTTCCATTCATGATATTTTCATTGCATACAAAAAGCCAAACAGCAAAATCATCCATGCAATGGGTTATAAAGTTAAAAAAAACAGCTGCATTTTTTTATCAGCTTTAAACAAAATTGGAACGCGCAGAACGAAAACAACATTATTACACAAACAGAAACCAATATGCATGTAGATATTAGGTCCCGCGATCCGAGCCAAGTTGTAAATCCCGCTTGCAATTCAAGTCAACGATTCTGTACCAAAAGAGGCGTTTCGCTATCCTAAGGCGGCACTAAAGTGGTGAAATGATAAATTTCGGACGTAGGACAATGGTGTTGTGTATGGGATAGTTCTGTTGTCTGTCGGACATTGTACGGGCGATTTAAGTTGCTTGAAAGTATTATGTTTTACTCGTAGCAATGAACTCGTTAATGCAATTGTGCGTTTGTTTATTAGTCAAGTTTTAACTATTTCACTACATAATAATGGGTGTTTACCACGTACCTGTTTAATTTTTTCGACATCGGTACTAGAACGTATCCTACGCTCTAGTACCGATGTATGAGTGACCTTAAAAAAACAGGAGATTGAATGAATAAAAAACTCTTTATTGTACACAATAATTACAAAACATACACATATGAACCAATGGAACCCAACTAGACAATGAACAATGGGCGGTCTTATCGCTAAGAAGCAATTTCTTTCAGACAACCTTTTCTGTGAGATTCTGTGTATTGTGTGTAAAGTTTTTTAAGTGCGCCTCAAATATCAACACTAGAAAATGACCATGAGGACTTATGATTCCAAGCAAAAAAAAACTTTTATAGATTTTTTCTTGGCCTTACTATTAAAGTTGCCTGTAAAAGTTGCTCGTTTATAGACTTTTGGAGGGGACGCCATAAACGATACAATTGCATCGGCCCTGCCGCTACATAACAATATTACGGGCAGCGTGCGACTGCGGAAGTTATAAAGTTTATGTACAATGCTCTGTGATCTATTGCAAACGAAATTTCAGTAATTTTGAAGATAACTTAGTTTATGGATAGACGGGTTGACTATCACCACAAGTCTTTAACATTCTGGTTAATCTGTATTCTAATCATCCGTCGAGTGTGAACGGTCGAGTGTTTTTCTATACATTTGTCAGTTCTGGCGTTCCGCGACCGATAATCCGCGACGGATCTTCCGTCAGATGTGAATCGACCCTAACACACGCTGTATTGTTTCTTACAAAACGGACGGTTATTTTGTTTCTGATAGGCGATAAATCACCTTAAACATAAAAGACACCGTTTACACAATTCTGGCATACCATTTTTGCTTCTTGCTTTCTCAAACTCAATGGAGCATGAGCTAGTATTCTGTGGTAAGAAGAAAGACTGGTATGTTAGAAGAACGCCAGGCATCGTGTTCACAGCGTCTAAGTAACCTCAGTGTGCTTTTGACACAGAGTGTGTGATCATATGAGTGAGGCTGGGACGTATGCGAGTAGAGGAAGGCCGAAGAAGGTATAGTTGGATTATGTGAGAGAGGATATGAAAATTAAAGGAGTGGATGAACAGTTGACGAGCGATAGGAGTGAATAGAGGAATGCTGTGCCGACCCCACTTAGCGTGGGATAAGGGCAAGGGAATTATGACAAAAATAAAGAAAGTTCGTATGAGTCGGTGGCCAACTCTGATGACGGAGTTTTTAGGCCGCCTTAAGGCCTCCGTCATGGCTTAACGACTTCAATAGCCGGGACCGACAATTTAACGTGCCCTCCGAAGGACGGAAGCGCTCAGATGAAAATGCCACTGGCGGTCACCCATCACACACCGACCGTTTCGAACGATGCTTAACTTCGACGATTTATCAAGAACAGTCGTTCTTGATAAATCGTCGAAGTTAAGCAAGCACGACCACGAGCGCTTCCTGGTATGATGATGAGTGTGTGATTATAGAGTGTAATATAATAATCACACAAATCTTTAGGTTTTTGTGTGACAGACTAACAAATTAATTGTACCACCAATGTAATAAAGAAACGAAATAACAACAGAAGATGTAAAATCTTTTACGGTAGCTCGTAGAGCAGATTGCTTCTGTCATACGACCTGCGTTATACTGCGAACTGTCTCATCGTAACTTACTTGTAGTATAAACTTTAATTTTACTGCCACACTTAAATAATGCTATAACAACTCCGTCAATTTGTTTCGTTATCTGTTTATTTGAAAAACATCGTGAAGATCGAGATAATGAGGTTCTAGGTTATTTTTGAAAAATTAAGAAATTTAAAGTCCTATCAAAGTTATCGATTCCGACGGGATTCGAACCCGCGACGATCAGACGATCCTTCGAAAGCTGGAGTGCCTTCAACCGCTCGACCACGGAACCAAGACGTCAGAATCGAAATTTTTGATAAGCTTATATTTATCGGATAAGACTTTTCATTTCTTAATGCATTTCCAAGTGTAGATTAACACTTTAAAAATTACAAAAAAATATGAAAATTACTATGAAATAGGTGCTTATAAGGCCAGACAGAGGGTGTATAGCCAGGCTATATTGATACCGAGCGTGAAGCCTTGGGTGACCGCTTAATTTAAAATGATATAGCTACATACATAGAAATACGTGATAGCCGTGTGACTTGACTGTTGTAGGGTAATAAGCTAAAAAAAAGTTCAAAACGAAATGCCTACAAAGTTAACCAATTATATTCTCAAACTTTCAAACGAACTGAGTGCCTTGATTACATCAATAACGTTCTAAGACAAATGCCGAATAAGCCCTCTTCATAGTACCTATTCCGTTATTCATAATGGACCTATAGGCTGCCTATAAACGGCTGCATATGAATATTGATACTGGGACCATTGAATTGAATATGAACATTGTGGTTACTGCCCACATTATTAATAGTGTAGACCTGACATGTAGTATTGACTGTAGTGACGACCTTTGTAGCGCAGTGGGCGTAGGTCCGCTTGCGACGCAGAAGGTTGCGGGTTCGATCCCCGCCGCGGGACAAATGTTTGTATGATCTACAAATATTTGTCTCGGGTCTGAGTGTTTTCTATGTTTAATATATTATATATGTATTTGCAAACAAAAAATAAATGAGTACCAGTACCAGTCATGTAGTACCCATAACACAAGCTCTGCTTACTTTGGCGCTGTCTCCACGAGCGAGAGAATCGCGGCGATATTATCGTCGTGCCACGTATTTCTATACACTTCTCTAGAAGCCGTCTCCACACGGCGATATTATCGCCGCGATACGACGAGTGGCAACGAGCGCGCGAAACGTCATTACATCGTCGCTAGCCCGTCGCGCGCAGCGGGCGCGCTGTCAAACGCTCTCGTCAAGCAATGACATTTCGACAAGGAAACGCGGCGATACCGTTACGAGTCGCCGCGGAAACGCTGCGATTCCGTTACGACTCGCGACGATACGCGGCGATATTATCGCTCGCTCGTGGAGATTCTCCGACGATATGAGGGCGGACTCGTCGCGATTCTCACGCTCGTGGAGACAGCGCCGGGCTAGATGATGCTGTTTTTAAAGTCCAGCATTATTTATTTTTACTTATAGAACTACACAAGTGTGTGTGTAGTTCTATACTATTATATATGTGCAATATAAACCCCCTATTATGAAGAGTTACCAGTTAACGCTGACCGTATATATTTTTATATTTTATCACGTCCTATTTGCTACCAATATTAATGAACAATTACATTTGAAACGAAACGCGTTCATTAATTTTTCCCGTAAAGCTACGGTTTGAGCTGACAAGTTGCAAAATGAGCAAAAACATCCAATTACCGGCGTTTTTCGCAGAAAGATGTGTGACTCAGCGATCTTTCCGAAATTGCAATCATTTTTGGGTGGAAATACCTGAAATAATCATCATTACTGCTGCCAATCCAATCAGTCTAAAGTTTTGTCAGGTTGAGAAAATTGTGAAAGTTTTATTTTTATTTTGAAGTAATATTTTAGTCTAAGCTTGGCAATCTACGGTACGTAAATTTTAAGTTTGCATTGTTACGAACATACATTACAATTATAATCAATAATACTAAAAAAAACACGGTTTTTATTCCGTTCATAGTATTAAAAAAAAATATTAGAACATTCAGACTTTTCTGTGAAATATTTCATGCAATTTGTGTTGTATCAAATTTTTTTATGGGTCGGCTCTTGACCTCGAAACTTACACAGGCTAGAATGAGGTCTACGATGGACCGATAATATTATCTCCATACTCATTGAATGTAATAGTATGATTTCATTACGTCCGACCTCTTCAGTCATACGAATTTGGTGCAAATAGCACTTAATTATGTGTGAATACAATGAATACGGTCTACGATTCATTATGATCAATAGAATTCCCCTAAGGCTCCAACAAAGCCTTTATATAAAATGATGCTCTCATTTCCGTCTTGGTTTACTAATTTGGGGATAGAACGGCGAGCACACAACTTTTTGTGCAATAATCTTCTGTAAGCTCCACTTTGACCCGCGTAATGTTCGTACAACAAACTTTATGGTCAAACGGTCACGCGTGAATTGTTCAAACTGCTATTAAATCTGCGAGTAGCAACTGCGATGTATGACACACGAGTATCTCTAACAGAAAGAGAACTTGCGAATGTTTAGAAGGAATTTTATCGTGTTTTGTTTAGTTTGTTATAAGATGGCATGTTGGTGAACTTGGCAGATCATTGTCCAGCAGATCAAAAAAAAAAGTGAGTTCTTATCGCATGCAGATGAGTTCTACAGTTCCTGATACTTTTTAGAAATAGTTCTGGCGTTTTTACCTAAAAAAACACCATGGACAAAATGATCTGCCAACTTCCCGTAGCAGATCATTTGAAGCAGATTGGAAAAAAAAATTGGTTCTGTTCGCATGCGAATGAGTTCTACAGTTCCTGATACTTTTCAGGAATAGTTCTGTACTCACTTTCGAATACCAAGGGATCAAGGAAGAAAAATTTATATGACGAATTGTAAAAATTTAATTGTTTCAAACATTTATAACCAGCTAGAACTTTCGGTTCTCTTTCGTTTTTCACATATCCGAATCAGAACTACAATCTAGAACTCTTTTCAAGTCCAGAACTCACGTTGCAGTGCCAGCAGAGCATACCTAAAGGTCAAATAGGTCGAAAAAAGTAATAAACATCGAATGTCACGGATTTCATCATGTCAAATGATGGTGAGAGGCCAGAACTCTTTCGATTTTCACAGATCAGAATCAGTACTACCATCAAGAACTCTTTTCAAGTCCAGAACTCACGTAAAAGTGCCAGCAGAGCATACCTAAAGTTCAAGTAAGTCGAAAAAAGTCATAAACATCGAATGATACCAATTTCATCATCTCAAATGATGGTGAGAGGCCAGAACTCTTTTGATTTTAACAGATCAGAATCAGTACTACAATCTAGAACTCTTTTCAAGCCCAGAACTCACGTAAAAGTGCCAGCAGAGCATACCTGAAGTTCAAGTATATCGAAAAAAGTCCAAAATATCGAATGTCCAGGATTTCATCATGTCAAATGATGGTGAGAGGCCAGAACTCTTTCGATTTTCATAGATCAGAATCAGTGCTACCATCAAGAACTCTTTTCAAGCCCAGAACTCACGTAAAAGTGCCAGCAGAGCATACCTGAAGTTCAAGTATATCGAAAAAAGTCCAAAATATCGAATGTCCAGGATTTCATCATGTGAAATGATGGTGAGAGGCCAGAACTCTTTCGATTTTCATAGATCAGAATCAGTGCTACCATCAAGAACTCTTTTCAAGCCCAGAACTCACGTAAAAGTGCCAGCAGAGCATACCTGAAGTTCAAGTATATCGAAAAAAGTCCAAAATATCGAATGTCCAGGATTTCATCATGTGAAATGATGGTGAGAGGCCAGAACTCTTTTGATTTTAACAGATCAGAATCAGTGCTACCATCAAGAACTCTTTTCAAGCCCAGAACTCACGTAAAAGTGCCAGCAGAGCATACCTAAAGTTCAGGTAAGTCGAAAAAAGTCCAAAATATCGAATGTCAAGGATTTCATCATGTCAAATGATGGTGAGAGGCCAGAACTCTTTTGATTTTCATAGATCAGAATCAGTGCTACCATCAAGAACTCTTTTCAAGTCCAGAACTCACGTAAAAGTGCCAGCAGAGCATAGCTAAAGTTCAGGTAAGTCGAAAAAAGTCCAAAATATCGAATGTCAAGGATTTCATCATGTCAAATGATGGTGAGAGGCCAGAACTCTTTTGATTTTCACAGATCAGAATCAGTACTACCATCTAGAACTCTTTTTAAGTCCAGAACTCACGTAAAAGTGCCAGCAGAGCATACTTAAAGTTCAGGTAAGTCGAAAAAAGTCCAAAATATCGAATGTCCAGGATTTCATCATGTCAAATGATGGTGAGAGGCCAGAACTCTTTCGATTTTCATAGATCAGAATCAGTGCTACCATCAAGAACTCTTTTCAAGCCCAGAACTCACGTAAAAGTGCCAGCAGAGCATACCTGAAGTTCAAGTATATCGAAAAAAGTCCAAAATATCGAATGTCAAGGATTTCATCATGTCAAATGATGGTGAGAGGCCAGAACTCTTTTGATTTTAACAGATCAGAATCAGTACTACAATCTAGAACTCTTTTCAAGCCCAGAACTCACGTAAAAGTGCCAGCAGAGCATACCTGAAGTTCAAGTATATCGAAAAAAGTCCAAAATATCGAATGTCCAGGATTTCATCATGTCAAATGATGGTGAGAGGCCAGAACTCTTTCGATTTTCATAGATCAGAATCAGTGCTACCATCAAGAACTCTTTTCAAGCCCAGAACTCACGTAAAAGTGCCAGCAGAGCATACCTGAAGTTCAAGTATATCGAAAAAAGTCCAAAATATCGAATGTCCAGGATTTCATCATGTGAAATGATGGTGAGAGGCCAGAACTCTTTTGATTTTCATAGATCAGAATCAGTACTACCATCTAGAACTCTTTTTAAGTCCAGAACTCACGTAAAAGTGCCAGCAGAGCATACTTAAAGTTCAGGTAAGTCGAAAAAAGTCCAAAATATCGAATGTCCAGGATTTCATCATGTCAAATGATGGTGAGAGGCCAGAACTCTTTCGATTTTCATAGATCAGAATCAGTGCTACCATCAAAAACTCTTTTCAAGCCCAGAACTCACGTAAAAGTGCCAGCAGAGCATACCTGAAGTTCAAGTATATCGAAAAAAGTCCAAAATATCGAATGTCAAGGATTTCATCATGTCAAATGATGGTGAGAGGCCAGAACTCTTTTGATTTTAACAGATCAGAATCAGTACTACCATCAAGAACTCTTTTCAAGCCCAGAACTCACGTAAAAGTGCCAGCAGAGCATACCTGAAGTTCAAGTATATCGAAAAAAGTCCAAAATATCGAATGTTAAGGATTTCATCATGTCAAATGATGGTGAGAGGCCAGAACTCTTTTGATTTTCACAGATCAGAATCAGTACTACCATCAAGAACTCTTTTCAAGCCCAGAACTCACGTAAAAGTGCCAGCAGAGCATACCTGAAGTTCAAGTATATCGAAAAAAGTCCAAAATATCGAATGTTAAGGATTTCATCATGTCAAATGATGGTGAGAGGCCAGAACTCTTTTGATTTTCACAGATCAGAATCAGTACTACCATCAAGAACTCTTTTCAAGCCCAGAACTCACGTAAAAGTGCCAGCAGAGCATACCTGAAGTTCAAGTATATCGAAAAAAGTCCAAAATATCGAATGTTAAGGATTTCATCATGTCAAATGATGGTGAGAGGCCAGAACTCTTTTGATTTTCATAGATCAGAATCAGTGCTACCATCAAAAACTCTTTTCAAGTCCAGAACTCACGTAAAAGTGCCAGCAGAGCATACTTAAAGTTCAGGTAAGTCGAAAAAAGTCCAAAATATCGAATGTCAAGGATTTCATCATGTCAAATGATGGTGAGAGGCCAGAACTCTTTTGATTTTCACAGATCAGAATCAGTACTACAATCAAGAACTCTTTTTAAGTTCAGAACTCACGTAAAAGTGCCAGCAGAGCATAGCTAAAGTTCAGGTAAGTCGAAAAAAGTCCAAAATATCGAATGTCAAGGATTTCATCATGTCAAATGATGGTGAGAGGCCAGAACTCTTTTGATTTTCACAGATCAGAATCAGTACTACCATCTAGAACTCTTTTTAAGTCCAGAACTCACGTAAAAGTGCCAGCAGAGCATACTTAAAGTTCAGGTAAGTCGAAAAAAGTCCAAAATATCGAATGTCCAGGATTTCATCATGTCAAATGATGGTGAGAGGCCAGAACTCTTTCGATTTTCATAGATCAGAATCAGTGCTACCATCAAGAACTCTTTTCAAGCCCAGAACTCACGTAAAAGTGCCAGCAGAGCATACCTAAAGTTCAAGTAAGTCGAAGAAAGTCCAAAATATCGAATGTCAAGGATTTCATCAAGTCAAATGATGGTGAGAGGCCAGAACTCTTTTGATTTTCACAGATCAGAATCAGTACTACCATCTAGAACTCTTTTTAAGTCCAGAACTCACGTAAAAGTGCCAGCAGAGCATACTTAAAGTTCAGGTAAGTCGAAAAAAGTCCAAAATATCGAATGTCCAGGATTTCATCATGTCAAATGATGGTGAGAGGCCAGAACTCTTTCGATTTTCATAGATCAGAATCAGTGCTACCATCAAGAACTCTTTTCAAGTCCAGAACTCACGTAAAAGTGCCAGCAGAGCATACCTGAAGTTCAAGTATATCGAAAAAAGTCCAAAATATCGAATGTCCAGGATTTCATCATGTCAAATGATGGTGAGAGGCCAGAACTCTTTTGATTTTCATAGATTAGAATCAGTACTACCATCTAGAACTCTTTTCAAGCCCAGAACTCACGTAAAAGTGCCAGCAGAGCATACCTGAAGTTCAAGTATATCGAAAGAAGTCCAAAAATATCGAATGTCAAGGATTTCATCATGTCAAATGATGGTGAGAGGCCAGAACTCTTTTGATTTTCATAGATCAGAATCAGTGCTACCATCAAGAACTATTTTCAAGTCCAGCACTCACGTAAAAGTGCCAGCAGAGCATACCTAAAGTTCAAGTAAGTCGAAGAAAGTCCAAAATATCGAATGTCAAGGATTTCATCATGTCAAATGATGGTGAGAGGCCAGAACTCTTTTGATTTTCACAGATCAGAATCAGTGCTACCATCAAAATTTCTTTTCAAGCCCAGAACTCACGTAAAAGTGCCAGCAGAGCATACCTGAAGTTCAAGTATATCGAAAAAAGTCCAAAATATCGAATGTCCAGGATTTCATCATGTCAAATGATGGTGAGAGGCCAGAACTCTTTTGATTTTCACAGATCAGAATCAGTGCTACCATCAAAATTTCTTTTCAAGCCCAGAACTCACGTAAAAGTGCCAGCAGAGCATACCTGAAGTTCAAGTATATCGAAAAAAGTCCAAAATATCGAATGTCCAGGATTTCATCATGTCAAATGATGGTGAGAGGCCAGAACTCTTTTGATTTTCATAGATCAGAATCAGTGCTACCATCAAGAACTCTTTTCAAGTCCAGAACTCACGTAAAAGTGCCAGCAGAGCATACCTGAAGTTCAAGTATATCGAAAAAAGTCCAAAATATCGAATGTCCAGGATTTCATCATGTCAGATGATTGTGAGAGGCCAGAACTCTTTTGATTTTCACAGATTAGAATCAGTACTACCATCTAGAACTCTTTTCAAGCCCAGAACTCACGTAAAAGTGCCAGCAGAGCATACCTGAAGTTCAAGTATATCGAAAAAAGTCCAAAAATATCGAATGTCAAGGATTTCATCATGTCAAATGATGGTGAGAGGCCAGAACTCTTTTGATTTTCATAGAACAGAATCAGTGCTACCATCGAGAACTCTTTTCAAGCCCAGAACTCACGTAAAAGTGCCAGCAGAGCATACTTAAAGTTCAGGTAAGTCGAAAAAAGTCCAAAATATCGAATGTCAAGGATTTCATCATGTCAAATGAGGGTGAGAGGCCAGAACTCTTTTGATTTTCATAGATTAGAATCAGTGCTACCATCTAAAACTCTTTTTTAAGTCCAGAACTCACGTAAAAGTGCCAGCAGAGCATATCTAAAGTTCAGGTAAGTCGAAAAAAGTCCAAAATATCGAATGTCAAGGATTTCATCATCTCAAATGATGGTGAGAGGCCAGAACTCTTTTGATTTTCATAGAACAGAATCAGTGCTACCATCGAGAACTCTTTTCAAGCCCAGAACTCACGAAGAAGTGCCAGCAGAGCATACCTAAAGTTCAAGTATATCGAAAAAAGTCCAAAATATCGAATGTCAAGGATTTCATCATGTCAAATGATGGTGAGAGGCCAGAACTCTTTTGATTTTCATAGATCAGAATCAGTGCTACCATCTAGAACTCTTTTCAAGTCCAGCACTCACGTAAAAGTGCCAGCAGAGCATACCTAAAGTTCAAGTATATCGAAAAAAGTCCAAAATATCGAATGTCAAGGATTTCATCATGTCAGATGATTGTGAGAGGCCAGAACTCTTTTGATTTTCACAGATCAGAATCAGTACTACCATCTTGAACTCTTTTTAAGTCCAGAACTCACGTAAAAGTGCCAGCAGAGCATACTTAAAGTTCAGGTAAGTCGAAAAAAGTCCAAAATATCGAATGTCAAGGATTTCATCATGTCAAATGAGGGTGAGAGGCCAGAACTCTTTTGATTTTCATAGATTAGAATCAGTGCTACCATCTAAAACTCTTTTTTAAGTCCAGAACTCACGTAAAAGTGCCAGCAGAGCATATCTAAAGTTCAGGTAAGTCGAAAAAAGTCCAAAATATCGAATGTCAAGGATTTCATCATCTCAAATGATGGTGAGAGGCCAGAACTCTTTTGATTTTCATAGAACAGAATCAGTGCTACCATCGAGAACTCTTTTCAAGCCCAGAACTCACGAAGAAGTGCCAGCAGAGCATACCTAAAGTTCAAGTATATCGAAAAAAGTCCAAAATATCGAATGTCAAGGATTTCATCATGTCAAATGATGGTGAGAGGCCAGAACTCTTTTGATTTTCATAGATCAGAATCAGTGCTACCATCAAGAACTCTTTTCAAGCCCAGAACTCACGTAAAAGTGCCAGCAGAGCATACCTAAAGTTCAAGTATATCGAAAAAAGTCCAAAATATCGAATGTCCAGGATTTCATCATGTCAAATGATGGTGAGAGGCCAGAACTCTTTTGATTTTCACAGATCAGAATCAGTGCTACCATCAAGAACTCTTTTCAAGCCCAGAACTCACGTAAAAGTGCCAGCAGAGCATACCTAAAGTTCAAGTATATCGAAAAAAGTCCAAAATATCGAATGTCAAGGATTTCTTGGCACTTTTACGTGAGTTCTGGGCTTGAAAAGAGTTCTTGATGGTAGCACTAATTCTGATCTATGAAAATCAAAAGAGTTCTGGCTTCTCACCATCATTTGACATGATGAAATCCTGGACATTCGATATTTTGGACTTTTTTCGATATACTTGAACTTCAGGTATGCTCTGCTGGCACTTTTACGTGAGTTCTGGGCTTGAAAAGAGTTCTTGATGGTAGTACTGATTCTGATCTGTGAAAATCAAAAGAGTTCTGGCCTCTCACCATCATCTGACATGATGAAATCCTTGACATTCGATATTTTGGACTTTTTTCGATATACTTGAACTTTAGGTATGCTCTGCTGGCACTTTTACGTGAGTTCTGGGCTTGAAAAGAGTTTTTGATGGTAGCACTGATTCTTATCTATGAAAATCAAAAGAGTTCTGGCCTCGCACCATCATTTGACATGATGAAATCCTTGACATTCGATATTTTGGACTTTTTTCGATATACTTGAACTTCAGGTATGCTCTGCTGGCACTTTTACGTGAGTTCTGGGCTTGAAAAGAGTTCTCGATGGAAGCACTGATTCTGATCTATGAAAATCAAAAGAGTTCTGGCCTCTCACCATGATTTGACATGATGAAATCCTTGACATTCGATATTTTGGACTTTTTTCGATATACTTGAACTTTAGGTATGCTCTGCTGGCACTTTTACGTGAGTGCTGGACTTAAAAAGAGTTCTTGATGGTAGCACTGATTCTGATCTATGAAAATCAAAAGAGTTCTGGCCTCTCACCATCATTTGACATGATGAAATCCTTGACATTCGATATTTTTGGACTTTTTTCGATATACTTGAACTTCAGGTATGCTCTGCTGGCACTTTTACGTGAGTTCTGGGCTTGAAAAGAGTTCTCGATAGTAGCACTGATTCTGCTCTATGAAAATCAAAAGAGTTCTGGCCTCTCACCATCATTTGACATGATGAAATCCTTGACATTCGATATTTTGGACTTTTTTCGATATACTTGAACTTCAGGTATGCTCTGCTGGCACTTTTACGTGAGTTCTGGGCTTGAAAAGAGTTCTTGATGGTAGCACTGATTCTGATCTATGAAAATCAAAAGAGTTCTGGCCTCTCACCATCATTTGACATGATGAAATCCTTGACATTCGATATTTTGGACTTTTTTCGATATACTTGAACTTTAGGTATGCTGTGCTGGCACTTTTACGTGAGTTCTGGACTTAAAAAAGAGTTTTAGATGGTAGCACTGATTCTGATCTATGAAAATCAAAAGAGTTCTGGCCTCTCACCCTCATTTGACATGATGAAATCCTTGACATTCGATATTTTGGACTTTTTTCGACTTACCTGAACTTTAAGTATGCTCTGCTGGCACTTTTACGTGAGTTCTGGACTTAAAAAGAGTTCAAGATGGTAGTACTGATTCTGATCTGTGAAAATCAAAAGAGTTCTGGCCTCTCACAATCATCTGACATGATGAAATCCTTGACATTCGATATTTTGGACTTTTTTCGATATACTTGAACTTTAGGTATGCTCTGCTGGCACTTTTACGTGAGTTTTGGGCTTGAAAAGAGTTGTCGATGGAAGCACTGATTCTGATCTATGAAAATCGAAAGAGTTCTGGCCTCTCACCATCATTTGACATGATGAAATCCTGGACATTCGATATTTTGGACTTTTTTCGATATACTTGAACTTCAGGTATGCTCTGCTGGCACTTTTACGTGAGTTTTGGGCTTGAAAAGAGTTCTTGATGGTAGTACTGATTCTGATCTGTGAAAATCAAAAGAGTTCTGGCCTCTCACCATCATCTGACATGATGAAATCCTTGACATTCGATATTTTGGACTTTTTTCGATATACTTGAACTTTAGGTATGCTCTGCTGGCACTTTTACGTGAGTTCTGGGCTTGAAAAGAGTTTTCGATGGTAGCACTGATTCTGTTCTATGTAAATCAAAAGAGTTCTGGCCTCTCACCATCATTTGAGATGATGAAATCCTTGACATTCGATATTTTGGACTTTTTTCGACTTACTTGAACTTTAGGTATGCTCTGCTGGCACTTTTACGTGAGTTCTGGACTTGAAAAGAGTTCTTGATGGTAGTACTAATTCTGATCTGTGAAAATCAAAAGAGTTCTGGCCTCTCACCATGATTTGACATAATGAAATCCTTGACATTCGATATTTTGGACTTTTTTCGATATACTTGAACTTTAGGTATGCTCTGCTGGCACTTTTACGTGAGTTCTGGACTTGAAAAGAGTTCTTGATGGTAGTACTGATTCTGATCTGTGAAAATCGAAAGAGTTCTGGCCTCTCACCATCATTTGACATGATGAAATCCGTGACATTCGATGTTTATTACTTTTTTCGACCTATTTGACCTTTAGGTATGCTCTGCTGGCACTGCAACGTGAGTTCTGGACTTGAAAAGAGTTCTAGATTGTAGTTCTGATTCGGATATGTGAAAAACGAAAGAGAACCGAAAGTTCTAGCTGGTTATAAATGTTTGAAACAATTAAATTTTTACAATTCGTCATATAAATTTTTCTTCCTTGATCCCTTGGTATTCGAAAGTGAGTACAGAACTATTCCTGAAAAGTATCAGGAACTGTAGAACTCATTCGCATGCGAACAGAACCAATTTTTTTTTCCAATCTGCTTCAAATGATCTGCTACGGGAAGTTGGCAGATCATTTTGTCCATGGTGTTTTTTTAGGTAAAAACGCCAGAACTATTTCTAAAAAGTATCAGGAACTGTAGAACTCATCTGCATGCGATAAGAACTCACTTTTTTTTTTGATCTGCTGGACAATGATCTGCCAAGTTCACCAACATTAAGATGGCGCTGTTGTGACGTTTCCTTTGTATTGCAACCATTGTCAATCAAACATTGGAATAAATTTATGTCACGTTCTATGGTAAGACGCAAAAGTAAGTTGTGATGGCGATGCGGTATTGTGGATACCAGTAAGACCCCTCGCAGACTGCAGACTTTCTATCGGCCGATAGTTGATACGGAACATACTTCGGCTTACTTCTCCATACTCATTGCAATCTGAAGTATGTTCCGTCTCAACTATCGGCCGATAGAAAGTCTGTAGTCTGCGAGGAGGCTTAAGCTCTCGGATGTTGATTTTTAAACAGTTTTCGTCGCACATCACAAGTGCCAGCAAACAATGACAAATCATCATTATTAGGCCGGTTTCTTATTGCAAAGGTTTCATTCACCACCATGTCTCGTCATCTTTTGACGGTTCATGATCGAAGAGAGTCGTAAAAGTGTCGTATCGTGTAGTTTCGTGTCTGAAATAGGTTCAGACTCTGCGCAATGCTGAAAAGATATCAAAACCATAAGTAGACTCTACATTGGTACGAATTTGCACATACAACAAATATTATATTAGTTTCAACCGACGCCTCTGTTTCACCTTCACTAGTGTGGCATGTGGTGACGTAACTAAGTTTGGGACCGCCCCACGCTGTATATTGATGGTAAAATGTAACGTTGTGTTTGTGGTTTCGCCCGGTGGAGACTAGAGCTTTCATTTTAGGGCGAACTGCACATCAGACTCTCGTTATCTCAGTTTGAAACTATTGAATTTAATGTGAGCTGACTGCTGGTCATTAGCAGTTGCGTGTAAATTTTCTATTCGCGTAAGTTAAATACTCCAAGTATTCTGTATTTTTTGTCACCGTTTTAGCCTCCTACAAGCATTCTTTTTCTCGTGCCTTCTCGGCCTTGTAATTGCTTTTAAAGATTTCGAAATACGGCAAACACAATGCAGTACGTAATCAATCTATATTTTAATTCAAATCATTTTCTTTAATATTTGCGGAGTCAAAAATGATCTCAAAAATGGTCTAATTTTTTTACCTATAATTCACTTACCTGTGCGTCTAGATGGCTTTTAAAATCAGTTTTAATTTGAAGTAGGTACTAAGTTACGAAAATGTGCTAATATGGATCTGGTGTATTTTGTAATTTTATGTACATATAGAAGTAGCTTAGTTTCTGTAAATAAATGATTACTCATTTGGTGTTGATTGAGGATTCTGTCTAGACTTAATTTAATGCCTAGTTTTGTACTTATCCCGCCTAGTTTGGCCCTGGGGCCTACCAAATTGTCTAGCTTTGGGAAATTAATAAGGAGATTAAATTATGATCTTCAAAGTGTAATTAAATCTAACTTTGAAATATAATGAAATTAAACTTCAATCGCTGATTATACCTACTTATTTCTCAATAAAATTATTTTATATACCTTTTGAAGTACAATTTCCCATTTTATACTTTTTTTATTAAATAGGTCAGCATTTGACCTCACTCTGCCTGATGTTAAGCAGTAGTGAGGTCTAAGATGGAGCATGCTTACCTAGAAGAAATTTACTCTTGATTTGAAGACCCTACACCCCCAACACCCTATATTTATACTGAATTATAATATTTAAATTAAGTTTCAAATATATAAAAACTGGGCCATATTAGCGTACAAAAGAACGGAATTTGAGGAAGGATGTAGAGCGTTTGCATTGCGGGTCGTTGCGCGCTCATAATAATATTAAATACAAGCAAACACGTATTGTTGAATCCGGACACACAAGCTGCACAATACAGTACTGTTTGAATTTAACATTATAAATTACTGGCTCCTGCATGCAGCTTCACTCGGTAGGTAACAATATTTAAAAATATGATATTCTAGGCTACGATCTATATCTGTTCCATATTTCATCCAAATCGGTTCACTAATTAAAGGATTATTACGTGATTCAACAATACAGACATAAAAACTTTCAGATTTATACTAACAGTTTAACATAGTCCAGGAACTCACATAAAATGTATGCAGTTGTAGAGTCTTTATTGTATTACTAGCTTCCGCACGCAGCTTCGATCTCTAGGTAACAATATTTTAAAGCCTGTTTACTACAAGTCTCTCAGACTGAATACAAATACCCCGTTCTCCCCTTTAGTGTTGGAAAAAACATACAAAAAGAAATAAAGAAGAGAAACTCGTCCTCGGACAAATCACCTGGCGTTGGGTTGAGTCTCAACAGATCGCAGCACGACGCTGCTCTATCAAGCACAACACCCCGCCAGGAACGTACTATTCCAGTTCACAATCTTGGTGTAACGAATTTTATCCAAATCTAGCACAAACAACAAATATTTACAAACTTTAAAAAAAAACGTAAACAGGGTCACGACTGTATCCCCAAGGCGCGGTAGACATTCTCTCAGATCTTTATATTCTTAAACTTTTTAAACTTTCGTGATTTGGTGACATAATTGTTATTTTTAATCGGGTATTTATCACGTACTACTATTACTATTTCATTTTCCCGACGTTCCGACGTCTTTATATTCATAGCGTCTTACCATAAAACGTGACATAAAGTTATTCCGGAGTGTAAACTGTCAAAATGTATGGTCATTCTTGATTTATTCGGTGGAATAACTTTATGTCACGTTCTATGGTAAGACGCTTTTTATTTCTTTACAAACTTTCAGTTTTATCAGAATGAAATAGTGGCAAAGATAGGTTAGGACATAGAATAAAAAGGACACGTTAGTATATTCCGATAAATTTGGGCAGCTATACAACGCTGTCTTCGTCTTATATGGGTCATCAAAAATGGGGTCTGCGCAGCTATTTCCGACGTAACATCCGTTGTACCTAATGTACCTAGGTATTGCTCGCTAGACGCGCTTACCCCCTGTTTCTTCTAACCATAAACATAGATATATAAAAGCTAATAACATTTGCTCGACGCAATAAAATTTATTAATGTGAGGGCCAAGCTAGGGTTACCACAATACGGGACCCTACAATACCTACGTAGGGTTGCCTACTATTTATGGTTTACATTCCACATTGTATTGCATTTCTTGAAGTCACTGTAATAAATTGATAATGTCTTTCGTGGGATATGTATACATATGTATACATAGTATTGTGATGGGTTATTTGTAAAACACCGGTAACATCTCAGGACTGTATTACTATCATCATAAACAACAACTTTTGTTCGATGACTTTTTACAAAACATAATACATTTACCAAAAACAAACAAGATTTCGTTTTCCTATCGAAAACATTGTCCTATCGAACACATTTCAGCCCCCGCCGCCCTAACCCCGCTCCCCTCGCTTTGTACTATTGTTTTCTTTTGTTTCTCATAGACTTCTTAACATTTAGAGCGCTCAATTTCAATATTTTTATTTTTGTATGAAAATCTGATGAAATAAAATAATGATGAATTTTTTAAAAGTCATAGAACTAAAGTTATTGTTTATGATGATAGTAATACAGTCCTGGGAGGGTACCAGCGTTTTAAAAATAACCCTGTATTCTAAATTTAAAAAAAAAATATCTATTTATATGCCCAAAAGTATTGTAAGAAACCCTCTCAGACTGCAGACTTTAAATCGGCCGATAGTTGAGACGGGCTATACTTCTCCATACTCATTATGATTCCGTCTCAACTATCGGCCGATAGAAAGTCTGCAGTCTTCGAGGAGGCTAATAGCAACTGGTTTTTACAAAATCACAGAAAACCGTTTGGTCTCAAAATATTTTCGCTTTCCTTTCCTGCCGAAAGTTCCAATACCTAACGATGTGTCGGGATCTATGTCGGTGCTCATTAAGAAACCAAAGCTCAAGTGAATACCTACACAATAAAATGTAATGCCCCTAGCCCCCACACGGGGTAATACGGGGTATTTACGACCCCATTGCTCAGAATATTCTGTAATAAAATCATTTTCACCTCTCGTATCGTTTTGTAACGAAATAGGGTAATTGTAACTCCTTGTTTTGGGAAATAAAATTTTGCTACGTTTTTATTGAGTGTTTATGAAGAGACGGTTAAGATAACCAACACTCATATACGAGTACATAGTCTATAGGTTTCGCACTAGAATTTCCTGCGTTGTGGTTATCAGACACTGCGAGTATTTATTTGTACAACAACACCCAGACCCAGTATTTCAGTATTCAGTATTTCAGTATGACGTCCTCTGTAGCGTAGTGGGCGAAGGTCCGCTTGCAACGCAGAGGGTTGCGGGTTCGATCCCCGCGCGGGACAAATGGTTGATCTACAGATATTTGTCTCGGGTCTGGGTGTTTTCTATGTATAATAGAACAGAATATAATTTTATTTTGCCAGAATATAGGTAGGTATATACAAGTTTGGTTGCCAATTTACATCTGTTGTGCCTTATATATTCTACCATCCACATATAATATGAATGTATTTGCAAACACAAAATTGTATATGTAGTATATCAGTCATGTAGTACCCATAACACAAGCTCTGCCTACTTTGGGGCTAGATGATGCCGTGTGAAAAGTCCAGCATTATTTATTTATTTTATTCCATACGTGACTGGTTACAAGCATTGCATTGTTACGGGATATGAATCCAAGACTTAACGGATGGATTAAATATCGAGGTACACCATACAACTCTACCAATACAAAAAAAACTTCGGCCTTTACATGATTTAGACAGCGTCAGGAGGCACCCTATACCTACACTCAACGGGACGCTATAGTGCCTGGGACATTGATTGAGATGAAATAGACTTGCCCAGCACCTAAACCATCCTCTCAGCTTAATCAGCCTGGCCCACAGGGAAGACTACGTCAATACGTGTGGAGCTGACTAAGCTGCGGGTTTCTTCACGATATTTTCCTTCACCGTTAATAGCTCGTGCTATAGTGCATACGAATTTTTACGTAACGAAAAATCCTTTGATGCACAGCCGGGATGCGAACCCACGACCTTCGGATTGAAAGTCGAGGCACAACCATATTCGGCCAACACGGCTCTACCAACACAACCTTGTTGTAAACTGGCTGGTGAATATGCATCACTAGCTTCTGCGCGCGGCTTCGCCCTCATGGTACCTACATTTTGAATAGCCTATATGCTATTCCAGGACACTATCTACACCTGTTCCAAGTTTCATTTAAATCCGTTTACTGGTTTAGACGTGATTGATACACAAACATACAAATATCCAAACATCTAAACAAAGTCACAAACTTTCAGTTTTACTATATGAGTGGGATATCATTGCTTTACTTGTCTAAGGTTGTCTAAGGTAGGTGTGTATGGTGTTTGGTTAAGGAAATGGTCGATAAGTCAGTGACTGCACTCAACTTTACTTACTCCTAGCATCAAACTTTCCACAGATTACGCTAAAATGGAATAGGTGTGATAAAATAAACATTTTTACGACATCGCAAGGGTAAATTGCTTCATAAAACGCAATTATCTCCAGAATAAGGCTCCAGGATATAGGTCATTTTGTTATGGTTTAGGGCAGTAAACACACAGAATACGTATTAGTGGAAGATTTATGAAAACAATTACGTGACTGAGTTATATAGCGTATTGTTTTTATGTTTGGATTTTATTGACTACAATTGTTTAAAGATTAAACTAACTCATCATCCTATAGCAGTCCACTGCTGGACATAGGCCTCCCCTAATGAGCGCCATTGCGCCCTGTCCTCAGCTCGACGCATCCAGCTTCTGCCAGCAGCCTTTCGCAGATCGTCACTCCATCTGGCCGGAGGGCGTCCTACACTATGTTTGCCGAGTCGCGGTCTCCACTCAACAACTCGTTTCCCCAGCGGTTATCGGTTCTTCGGCAAATATGGCGAGCCCACTGCCACTTCAGCTTGCTAATTCTCTGAGCTATGTCGACAACTTTGGTTCTATGTCGGATAGTCTCATTGCGGATTCTATCCTTCAGAGAAACTCCGAGCATAGCTCGTTCCATAGCTCGCTGAGCGACTTTAAACTGGTGGACTAGTCGACTTTATATTAACTGTGTGTTGTTTTATAACACTATGAAATAACTCATCACATCAGACTCATGACGTCAGGGGTTCCGTGGCCGAGTGGTTGAAGACACGTCGGCAGTAGTATGATATTGGGAGTTCTAGACCACACCTGTACACGACTGATTGTCAACCTCCGCTCACTCTCGCTCCTTCGCTCTGCTACGTCGCTTCGTTCGCTTCTGCAGACAATCAGTCGTGTACAGGTGTGTTCTAGAACCCCAATATCATTAGGTTATACACAATCGGCTGAACGATCCAACGTAGGTATCGTTCTGAAAGACCAAGGCAGGATTAAACTTTCACCAATTGTGATGTCCTAACATAATCAGCTGAACGACCCGAGGCAGGTATCGTTCTGAGAGACCAAGGTAGGATTAAACTCTCACCGATTATGATGCTTAACGTAACCAGCTGAGTGACCCATGGTAAGTATCACTCGAGGAGCCCGAGGTAGGATTATCTCCTACTGATTGTGATGTCCTAACATAATCAGCTGAACGACCCGAGGCAGGTATCGTTCTGAGAGACCAAGGTAGGATTAAACTCTCACCGATTATGATGCTTAACGTAACCAGCTGAGTGACCCATGGTAAGTATCACTCGAGGAGCCTGAGGTAGGATTATCTCCCACTGATTGTGATTCCTAATATACACGGTTGGGAAACCCATGGCAAGTATTTCCCTGTGAGCCCGAGGTAGGATTATCTCACACCGTGATGCCTACCTTGCATTTGAGTTCCGTTGCTACTCATGAGATTAGAATACCTACCTATTTTTACTACTTTTACTACTTTGAGACACAATACTTACGTATTATCTTCAAAAACCGTTACCGCGCACTAGCATCAGAGTTGGATGTCTAGTACGACTTTTACCTTTACCTTGAAAACCATTACCGCGCACTAACATCAGAGTTGGATGTCTAGTACGACTTTTACCTTTACCTTCAAACCATTACCGCGCACTAACATCAGAGGTGGATGTGTAATGCGACTTTTACTTCGAGTTTAATGTTGTTAAATAAATAAAACCAACCCTAACACTTTCAGAGTATAACAGTTTTTTTTTTTTTTTACTGTTATACACTGAAAGTTTTTTAAATACAATTTTTTAATTACTCACAAAACATTAAACAGACTTAAGTTATAAAACTAAAAACTAAACTAAATTATTATTAATACCTATAACTAAAATAAATGTAGTTATTCCAGGTCGTATCCTCGTAGGCAGGTAAGGACCTAAAACAAAATAAACAATGTTACAACAAGTAAAATTTGACAACCTTATTGTTTGCACGATACAGTTACTTAACTACTTAGTTCTTTTAATTGC
Organism: Epirrhoe alternata; assembly: GCA_963565295.1. NCBI lineage: Eukaryota > Metazoa > Arthropoda > Insecta > Lepidoptera > Geometridae > Epirrhoe > Epirrhoe alternata. The sequence continues at coordinate 2,276,820 of OY751384.1, forward strand.
AAGGTATTTCATAGAATGTAACTTAAGTTTAGATTTAAAATAAAAATCGATATTAAACTTTAAGTTTATCAGAGGTGGCAAAATAGTTAGGTACTTATGTCAAATATACTACAGGATTTCATCGTGATTTTACCTTTATTATTATCGAATTTAGTTTGAAACTTGAAAACTATTATAAACTTAAATTTCGAAATATCTACTTTTAGCTCAGTCAATTAACTCAGAAAAACAGGGGTAAGCTTGCTATAATAAAAAAGCTGACAATTAATATGAACGTTGGGATAGGTTAAAACTTTTCTGTGTTTTGATAAAAGGGTTAGGTTTTGATACAACTTACTAAAAAAGAAAAAGTAACATTTATGTTACCTTTGAACGTGAATAACTATTAGAGAGGGCTACTTATGTATAAAATTAAATTAAAAAAGCTGTTTTGCAAAAAAAGATAAATCAGATAAAGTTTTACGATAATAAATTTTTAACCATGGATTGCAAATTGAGGGTAAAATATTTATGTAACTACCTAGGTAACTACATTAATGAGTAATTTAAAAGTAGGTACATTACCTTTGATACTGCATCATATTAGTTTTCTTTCTCGCAGATATCCTCCTTGTCTTGTAGGTACCTGTGAAAACCAAAGGTGATCTTTAGAATAATTTATCAATCATCATCAACCTACATTTGGTTTGAATTTATATTTTGTATCAATGTAGAATAATAAAATTAATTTCGTTCTTAAAATTTACATTACCTTATCTCTAATAAGATGATTATTAAGATACTACCTACTGTAAAAAAATAACCTTCAAGTTGGTACATATAATATAAGCTTGGTCTTAAATTTGAAGAACCAAGCAAAAAATATTAATAAATAAGAAATGCACTACGAGTGGGAGATTTTGACAATATCGTTTTTACACCAATAACTTAAGTAAGTACTTACTTGGTTATTTTTCACATAATTTCACACTTAATTTTTTCACTGTTGACCTGTCGTAACGTGTACACGAGCAGTTTATGATGCAAGCATCGTTCTCACGGCAGCAACTCCGAGCGGTATCAATTTTCTGCAGCGTCGACATTGAAATTATCGGAATTAGTATCGCGGCATAGTGGAAGCTTGCTAGGTTTGTGGGTTCGGATCCTATCATTTAATAGGTTTTTTTTCATTGATTTTTAAATAGGTATTCTATTGATTAAATTGATTAAGTACCTTAGTAAGTACATAATGTACATTGCTGTCTTAAAAGTCTGAGACACTACAGTTAGATGCTGTGTGAAATGTCTAGCATTATTTATTTAACCCATAACTAAGAAAAATATTTGCAGATCATGCATAGGGTAGAGTAGAGGTACATTTGCGTCTCACTCATCCGATTTGATTATATTTTTCACATCATGTTTAAGTGGTAAATTACTTAATTACCTTTTTTGTGATATTAACTTATTAAGAGCTAAGTTAAAAAATACTTTTAGAGCAACGCTAGGGTTAAATTGATGGTTACACAGGCAGGGAACGCGTTAAAAAATTTGTTATCTGAGTCGCGGCAAGCTGTCTTTGATCAGATTTCAAAGGAGTTTAAGGGAATTTTACAGCTAAGTTATTGTTTTAGTGTGCATTCTATACAATGACCTTTCAGCTAACATAATAAGGTTTAATTTTGTATGCGCTACAAGGAATCAACAAAAATCCATATATGTGTCAACTACTCTGCGTTAACTAATAACTTTTATTGAAGGGTAATTTAAGTTCAAATTTATTTAATTCATATGAAGTACCTATTATCATTTGAGTTGTATGATAATTTGCTGAGGCAGTGAATTTATTCGCTATAAAATCGTGGATATTGGTCAAATCGACACACTCTACAATCTCCGTTGCCGAAACTTTGGCTGACGACCTGCTGCCCGTGGAATCCTTGCTGCCCGAGAAGCCCTCGCTGCCTCCGAAGCCTCCGCTGTCTCTGAAGCCCCGCTGCTCGTGGAGCCCTCGCTGGTTTTGGAGCCCTCACTGCCTCTGAAGCCCTGCTGCCCGTGAAGCCCTCGCTGCATCCGAAGTCCCGCTGCCTCTGAAGCCCTGCTGCCCGTGGAGCCTTCGCTGTACGAGCTGCCCGCGCCGCACCAGCAAATCACTGCTGCTGTCTGAAGACCCGACCATTCAAGCTCTTCAAAGCCTCCACCTTACGATTTCTTCAGCAATGTAAGTGAGTGTTGTCTTTTAATTTTTTTGTTTGCGAAAATATTCTGTGTAAATTCATCCACATGAAGTAATCAATCCTAAATTTTATTCCTGCCGGTGAATAATAAATATGATTTCGGTTTGTAAAATATTTTTTGTTGTGTTTTCAGGTCGGACTCTGAATACGATTCTGAAGCAGCGGTTGTCGCACCACCGCCGGTGCAACCACCAACAAAGAAGCCGAAGGTGTCTAGGCGCAAGGTAGCGCCGGTTGCTAACGCAGCGGCCTTGGCTTATCGTCCCGAGCCGTCTCCGTTGCTCACGCCTCCAGACTCAGAATATCCTAGGTATGATCATATTTTTTTTGTTCTGAATTCCACTCTGTATTTTAATGTACCTGCCTACTTATTTACTAGTTTTGCTCTCATTCTTGTTTGCATACCTACTTGATATAGGTATTTCACTCGGTACCTCCTACCTATGTTATAAATATCTTCATAAATTGTGTAAGTATATTTGGTGATTTTTTGTTTTGTTTTTTTCAGGACTAAGAAACGTCGGTCTGATATTTTTGCAATATTGGAGGCTGAGGAGAAAGCCAGCTCTTCCACCGCAGCACACAGCGGCGGCAGCCTGACGTCCTCGTTCAGCACGCGCGTATCTGGAGGACAGAGTCGACGCACCGTGTCGGTCACTGATGGCAACTATTTCGTCGAGGTGAAGCTGTATAATTTGATCGATGTTCAAAACACGCCTCCCGACCAACGTTACAAAAAAGCATTGACATCTGTAAAGCTTCGCCTCGGCGAAAATAAACCCGAGTGGGAGGCGTTGCAAGATTTTCTTGCAACAGTTTTTAAACTGTTTAAAACTTCAAACCCCACCAAATTTAGTGACCAAATTAAATTTAAATAAATAATTGATATTGTTATAGTTAAGTCTGGCTCTTTCTTATTGCTTTTTTATTTTAGTTGACTATTCCTAATCGTAGGTTAACCTTTGTAGAATAAAAGTAATCAGGCTAAATTACATTTTTGGGTAGGTTAGCATAGTTTTATCTATAATATTTTTTGGGTAGCCAGATAGCTTAATAATACTTTTTAGATCTGTAGGTAAGTAGGTACTTATATCAATTTATTCAGTGTGCACAGCTCATAGTAGTAGGTACCTGTGTAGAATAAAAGTACCTACTTAGGCAAAATTATATAATTGAGTAGGTTAGGATAATATTTTTTGGTAGATAGTTTAATAATATTTTATGATCTTTAGGACCTACTTATATCAATTTAGGTAGATTTGGCTCAAAATGCCTATCTGTGCAGTTTGTAACACATCTATCAGCGGTAGGCGTTGGATAGGTCATTTGAGAAGTAACGCTCATAAACAAAACGCTTTAGGTTCACCTAACATTGATGTAGACGGAATTGAAGTTGTTGCATCGGCTTTTCAAAGCCGAATCATATCTTACAGAATAGCTGCACAGAATACGAATGAACATTCTATAGACGTATTCTTTGAATCAATACGAGACAAAGTAAAACTTATTTTGGATGAATGCTTAAAAAAACATATTTGTGTCAAAGTTAATTTTGAACTATTCTCAAAGTTTTTGCTCTTCAAAAATGACGAACAAGAAATCAAATCATTCATTACGAAAAACATTCCAGTATACGGGAATTATAATTTTGATACTTTGTTTTCAAATGTAGTAAACGTAATACGCACAAAGATAGATCAATTCGAAGAACGAGATTCGGGTTGGACATTTCTAAATTGCTTGCATTTTGAGGTAAATGTCAATAAATATGAACCGATTCGTGGCTCCACGTACATTGAGCTACCAGAATTAATTAAGAAAAAGAAGGCGTGCTTAAATATCCGTAACGATGATGAATATTGCTTTTTGTGGAGCGTTATTGCAGCTCTTTATCCAGCTAAAACCCACCAAGAAAGGGTCTCATCGTACATACATTTTCGCGAAGTACTAAACACCGAAAACATGTCATTTCCTGTAACATTTTCCGATGTTAAAACGTTTGAAGAAAACAACCCTGATTTAAGCTTTATTATATTCGGTTTAAAAAATAACAGAACTATCGTAGGTCCTCTTTATAAATCAGAAAGTCACGAAAACAAAAAAACAATTCACCTGCTATGGTTGGAAAATAAAACAACGTCACACTTTTGTTTGATTAAGAATTTATCTCGGCTGGTGAGAAGTCAAATAACAAAACATAATGGAAGACTATATTTCTGTGATACTTGTTTGCTTTTTTTCAAAACAATTGACGAAGTAGAAAATCATACGTGCAATGGCGTTGTCACAGTACTACCAGAAAGGGGGTCCATAATCAAATTCAAAAATTTTGAGCGGAAACAAGATATTCCTTTTGTGATTTATGCAGACTTTGAAACGATGTTAGAAAATGTAGGAAGTGAGTCACAGTCGCATGGTCCTCATACGAGCACCACACAAAAACATGTTCCAGTAGCGTTTGCATACAAAGTGGTTTGTTCTTTTGACCCGTCTTACAATAGATTTGTTTCTTATCGCGGACTGGATTGCGTAGATAACTTTGTCTCTTCTCTTTATAGAGATACTCGAAATATACACGCTGTGCTGTCACAAAATGTTCCAATGATTTTTAATTCTAACGACGCAATCAATTTTAGAAATGCAGTTCGATGTCATATCTGTCAGGATTTTCTCTTTGGAGACAAGGTTAGGGATCATTGCCATCTCAGCGGGCAATACCGAGGGGCAGCTCACAGTCTATGCAATTTGCAATACAAAACACCAAAATTTGTACCGATATTTTTTCATAACTTGGCAGGTTATGATTGCCATTTATTCATAAAAAAACTCGGAGAAGCACCAGGACCAATAAAAATAATTCCGAAAACGAAAGAAAACTATATTTCCTTTACGAAGTTTATCCCAATATCTAGAGATGAGTTTGTTCAGTTGCGATTTGTAGATTCATATAAATTTTTAGGAACCAGCTTAGAAAAATTAGCTAAGACTATGAAAATTAACGAATTTAATCATTTATGTAGTGTGTACCCAAGTCCAGCAGAGTTTGCTCTTCTAACTCGTAAAGGGGTTTACCCATACGAGTACATGAACGCATGGGAACGTTATAACGAACCATGTCTTCCCAAAAAAGAAAACTTTTACAGTTCTCTTAATGACGAACACATATCAAATGAAGATTACGAGCACGCGCGTGCTGTTTGGGCACAGTTCAATATTCATAATTTGGGTCAGTATACTGATTTGTATATAAAAACAGACGTTTTGTTGTTAACTGATATATTCGAAAATTTTAGAAGAACTTGCAAGCATTATTACCACTTGGACCCTGCATTCTATGTGACTGCACCGAGTTTATCATTTGATGCTATGCTTTTTAAGACAGGCATTCAGTTAGAACTAATTGATGACTTTGCGATAGTGGATATGTTACAAAGCGGTATTCGAGGAGGTGTTGTAATGGCTTCGCACAGGCACGCAAAAGCGAACAACGAATTTATTTTAGACTATGATCCCTTGTTACCAGATTCATACATTGTTTATATAGATTGCAATAATCTCTACGGATATAGCATGTGTCAATCTTTGCCTTTGTCAGACTTTAGATTTCTCGATGAATCTGAGGTCGATCAATTAGACGTGAATAATGTTTCAGACGATGCAGAGTTTGGTTTCATTTTAGAAGTGGATCTAATATACCCCAAAGAATTACACTGGGAACATAATGATTTGCCATTTTGTCCCGAAAAAGATATTCCCCCGGGTGGAAAAAACGAAAAACTAATACCGAATTTATACGATAAATTTAACTACATAATACATTATGTTCATTTAAAAACGTGTCTAAAACATGGTTTGATATTAAGGAAAGTGTATCGCGTCATAACATTTCGACAGAGTCCTTACTTAAAACAGTATATCGATCTCAATACAAATTTGCGTCAGCAAGCAACATCAACTTTTGAGCAAGATTTTTTCAAATTGCTTAACAATAGTGTTTTTGGAAAAACTTTAGAAAACAATCGAAAAAAAGTTAAAGTTGAACTAGTGAATCAGTGGAATGATCAAAACAATAGAACTAAAAAACGAAATAATGCTGAAAAATTAATCGCGAGTCCCAATTTTCACAGCGCTTCAGTATTTACGGATAGCTTAGTTGCTATACAGTTAAAACCTGACCGTATAATTTTAGATAAGCCTCTGTACATAGGATTCACAGTTCTTGAGTTATCAAAATCACACATGTACGATTTTCATTATTCTGTAGCCAAGCCATTCTACGGTGACCGCTTGAAAATGTGTTACACTGATACAGATAGTTTTATTTACCACATAAAAACTAAAAATTTTTACAAAGACCTAGAAGAAAACTTTTTAAAATATTTCGATACCAGTAATTTATCAGTAGATAATATTTACGGGTTACCAATTATGAACAAAAAAGTTCCAGGGCTTTTTAAAGATGAAATGGGTGGGAAAATTATCACTGAGTTTGTTGGGCTACGCTCAAAGCTATATTGCATCAAAAATACTGAAACTGAAATAAAAAAAGCTAAGGGAGTTAAGTCATGTGTTGTTCGAGATCTTAAAATCGATGATTACAAAAATACATTGTTAACGGCAGAAGTTATACGTAAAAAGAACGTATTGTTCAAAAGCATTAAACATGAAGTGTTCACACGTGCTGTTAATAAAATAGCACTCTCTAGTAGTGATGATAAAAGGCTAATCTCACAGGGTAAAACTAGTAGTAGAGCCTGGGGTCACTTTTCTATTCTTGGGGTTTAATGTGTGTACTATAAATATATCTAATTTCTCTATAATTGTGTTTAGGTATACTTACCTTAAAGTTATATCTTTAACTGAATACTGTCTTTAATTTTTATAATGAAATAAATGTAATTATCCTAATACATAATTGTTTTTCATTTTACTTTTAGCATTAAAATGTCCTAAATTATCTACATTCAATTCAAGTTCACTTAGCGCAGCACTATTTTCCCTCCGTCCGAGCACATCGACAGGTCTTTGCATGATTTTGTAGGATCAGCGAAAACTGATATACTTTGTTAGTTTCCTTATTATTCCCCATCCAAACGGCGCAGCGGCTACACATATCTCAGTCACCAATACATTCTGAGCTAATTTATCGGTAAGTTTAATTTTTTACTTCATGATTCTTGTTTTCAAATTAAGGTAAACCAGCATTAATATTTTTTCTTTATTTCTTTACAGAAAATGGCGGATTTGGAAAATAGCGGAACTCAAGATGGACTTTTTGGGATTGACACGCAAGATCTTCTGTTTAACTGCGCACAAAATCCGGAGGAAGATTTTGATGAAAATTTTCCTCTCATCAACATTAAAAAAACGTCAAAGCAACCAAAACGGAAGGCGAAGAAGAATATTAGTGAAGTGAAGCATCCTCGTAATAATAATTTGCGACGAACATCTTTTGTGTTGAATCGGGAGCCTTGCCGTGGAAGGCGTTTAATTCAAATAAAAATATTAGACATAAGTGGAGACAAGTGTGACAGTGAAAGTGACATTATAATTTCAACTCAATACATAGTGAAAGACTATATTATGGATAGTATAATGGACCAAACACAGAGAGTGATCAAAAATATATCTGAAACTATAATAAGTGAATCATAAAATGTAAGTAAGAGTAATTTAATTTTCCTGATTCTATTGTATTTTGTAATTTTATGTAATATTGTATTAGCTTAGTTTCTGTTAATAAACTAATATTTAATTTTAATTTATTTTATAAGAACTTATTAAGTATGTGATTTGAAATATAAATACTTTACATAGAGCATCAATGTTTTTTATTTCTAAATACCTTTGAGACCTAAGATGAGGTTAAATGAAACAAGTAGGTAACATAGGTACATTTTTATTAATGAGAAAAGAATAGGTTTAAGTATTGGACGCTTGTCTATGTTAGTTTAAAACAGTTATTTTATTATCATCATACCACTTTTTTAAGCACATAACATTTTTTAAGGCACACATTTTCTTATGATGAACACAGGTAAAATTGTCACTTGAGTTTTCATAATCATTATAAAGTTTTAAAAAATTAGGACATCCTTTTTCTCCTATATCTGTTATTTCACAGTTCTCACACAAGTCTTTAATCCATTTAATTTTCTCAGTACCTTTAGTTAAAACATTTTTCTTAAACAAATAGGGTATGACAGTGCGTTTGAATTCTCTGTAGTCAACGAAACCTTCGCTCCAAAAAATTCCTCTATTCGTTTCAATCCATCGCACATGCCTCTTTTCTTCTGATGATAAACTTTTAAATGGATAAGGAGGTTTGATAAGAAAAGTTTGAGTGTACCCTTTGTACAAAATTGCAATTTCTTTCAAAATGAAAGTATTTTTGGTGTCCTTAAATCCTTGCACATCGACTATAACATTTTCATTGGAATTCATATTTAATTTATGTTATTTTTTTCACTAAATTGCTCAACGGTCTGTATTCAACAAGAGAATCGTTTAAAATGAGACAATATGCTGCAGTCTGATCTGGTATCTCTGCATTGCATTCAAGTTCCACACGAACGCTAACTACTGGACCTGACTTAAGATTTTCGCTTTGTCGAGAGCAATCAATAACGAACAGTGGCGCCTTTTCTTTGAATTCAGATGCACTTAGCAGTGGTTCACTACGGCGTCCATAATAAGATTGTTGGAATTTGACATATTGTTCATATAGTAAAGAAAATTTATGATCATTAAATCTAACATTCAAGTTTTCATACGGAAAATAAGTTGAGTTAAGATAGACTTTGACATCTCTAAGATTACAATGATCAAAGTGTGAAATATCCTTTTCTGCTAAGTTTTTTCTATTTGTTTGTAAACCAATAACAACATATCTCGGTTTTTCAATCTGCGACGACGTTTTAATTGACCAAGTGTGTTTAGTTGTTTGAGGTAATAACGGATACTCGTATAAATCCCAATTTCTAAAAGCAAAATGCAGAGGACGATCTTTTTCTAATAACTTTAATAAATGTACTTTTTCTTTGTCAGAGACCTTGACGTGGGGTACGCGCCACACTAATTTATTTATAACTATATCTTCAAGAAGCTCGCCAGGTGGAACTTTCAATGAATTTAAATTAGTATTGCTGCGTAATAGTATCAATTCGTGTTTACAATTCATAATAATTTTTTTATAATCTTCTGCAAATCCTAGTATATTACTTAAGGGTATTGAAGCACAAAAACTTCCTCCATGATTTGTTTTCGTTCCATTTACATCCCACCCCCAAGCTTTTGCAATCTTAGCTTCGTTTTCATTAAAAGATAGTAAGCCTTTCATAGTCGTTGTCATTCCAGCATTTTTTATTCTATCTATTTCGACCCCATTGAGTTCATAACGAATATCTTGAAACAGGAACAGTAATGGATTATTTGTGAATTCGATTGCTGAAACCTTTTGTTTTAAATCTTTTTTTATAATGGTAACTGTGCCTTCAAGATAAAGGGTACTTGCTGATGGTAAAATGTACAAATCCTGTTGGTTGATAGGTATGCGAATTTCATCGTTCTTGTTGAAACTTGTCACGTAAGGTTTGTATGAATGATATTCGATGCCATCTATTGTGTTATCATATGTTGGAGAACTTGTTACATCTAGAATGTTCATTTTAGGAGTCCAATTAATTTCAGGAATCTTTTATTTTCTTTGCTTAATATATTTTTTCTCTTAGCTGTTCCTTTTCGGATTGTCCGATGAGTACTGATGTGTTTTATGAAATCATTACTATTTTTATTAAAATTTATCATCTTTTTCTTATATGCATATATAGTTGAACTTCTTCACCTCGTAAATTTATCAAGTTATTATTGATGTCCAATAATCTAATATTTATGCAGCTGATGTTGTTTTGATTCACGGGAAAGTAAATAATATTTCTAGGTATTTCTATTATCCGATATCCTGGTGGAACGTTGGGAGCAAATTCATAAATAATATGACTTGATTTCCCGTTAATATATGAACCACTCACTATATCACATTCGACTCTCACCACAGTCGTTGATAAAATGTTAACTGGAAGCCGTGACTCGTGTATTATATTAGCTTTTAGGGATCGTTTATCAAATCCTAGTAACTTCCCAAGAGAATCGTCTTTTTCGAAAAGGATGTCTTTGGAGCAGAAGATAAACGTTTTCAATGTGTTGTTGTTGCAAAATAAATTAAAGGTAGTTCCATTTTTTACATTCGTTTTTAAATAGTCACATATATCTTGCAATTCATAAGCACCTTCCGGTATTTCTACTACTTCGTTATTCCCATAGTAAAATTTATTGTTTCTATTGTCGATGTTAGGGATTGAATTGAATGTTGACAAATACAACAGAGCACACTCATATTCACAATCGAATTGCAAAGCTGGGTAATAGGTGGTGGATAACACCGACGTATTGCCTGTTACAGACAACGTGAAGGACATTTTACTAATGAAGGTAATTAAACATGTTTTTAAATATATAGGCACAACATTTTATTAAAAAATCACTTACAGTAAATTATTCCAAAAGTTTGTGAGAAACTCTAAACACAAATGACCACAATTAGATGTATTATAATTTTGATATCTAGTATAATTATAAGTTATATTACTTGTTAAATACTCAATTAACTCACGAGGTGGTTTTAAATCACCAAAACTATCAAAATACTCACAATAATTGTACAGTTTAACGTAGGCTACCCAATGAGTTCCATCATTTTCTGAACTATCTAGATTTACAATTGCACACTCAATATCTTTTGGTGTCGTAGGTAATTCATTTCTCATGTAAACGCCTCTAAAGAAAGGAATGTGTTCACTAGCATATTTCATTATGTCTATATCAGTAAGTGCTCGTTTGGGTAACCTGTTTACTAGTTTTTTGAACTATTTATATAGAGACCATTTCCAGTTTTATATGGTTTGATGTACAGTCCGTTTCCTAAGGCAATAGACTCCATCATTTTATTATGTCGTTGAGCTTCTTCCAAGTTTTGTTTAGCTGATTTATGATCATTTACAGCCTTAGTAATACCTGCTGCTCCTCCAGCCAGCGCGCCCAAAGCAGACAGTCCAGCGAATATTGGTATGAGCGGTAAAATTCCACCGGTTTTTGGCAGCGGTATAACACGCGGCAAGCAGATTCCTTTTTTATTTTTGAGTAATTTTTTCGCAACTGAATAGGCTGCTCTAATAGCTTTGGTATTACTTTTTGGTTTTAACTTTTTCAATGTTTTATGTATAGAAGAAACTATTTTCTTAAATGATCTCGTACCAGCACCATGCTTAACTTTGGTTTTCATCACTTTGCTTACTAACCATGAGGCTAACTTTTCTCCTCTTCCAGCGTTTTTGGATTTCATTCGCTTTTTTGCCATATTTATTAGATCCAAATCTGCTTTGTGTCGTTCTTCTAAATTATTCGAATTATCATAAGCGATATCGTGTCTCATACAAGCGTTATCAAGCTCGTTGACACCTTGATCTCCTCTCAATAATCGTTCTCTTAGACGTGTACCAGGTCCACAGTAATTGTATCCGGGTAAATGTAATTCAAATGGTAATTTGTTTATGATGCTATTAACTAGTCCTTCACCTCGCATAGCTAAGCTATTAATGAGATAATCTCGCTTAAAATTTATAATTATAAAAGAAATTATCATACAATTGCGCGTTTTTCAATCCAACTATTTTCAGTACTAGGAAGACCTAACCACTTCACAAAAAGTTTGTTGCCTTTCTTTCTGATAACTTTTTCGATGAGATATATATGTGGACATTTTGTCCTTTGGAGTTCTTGTTCATAAAATCGTCCTAATATCGGTTGATGATGCAGGTCTTCTATTGAATACGTGGCAGGTTTAGAATTATGTACCTTTTTTATTAAAAATAATTCTGTAGACCAGTTGGGAGTGAAACCCTTTTCAAAACTACCTTTATATTTACTAATACGAACATGATCTCCAAGTTGTAATTTGTATTTAGTATTTACATTAACCAACTGTGTTTTAATTATATTAGCCATAACTTTACTTTCATTAGCTAGACATACATCGTTCGGCTTATATTTAGTTGTGCGATGTATTGTATTATTATACGTTAAAGTCACATCATTTATGGTATCTCCAACCCATCTATAGCTGCCGTTTAAACTAAAACATTTATATAATTTGCCTTTGAGTGTTTTAATTAGTCTTTCGACTATAGAAGCTTTTTTGACAGTGTAAGTAGAGTAATGATTTATTTTGTATTTTTTCATAATCTTTTGAAATTCATCATTATAAAATTCAGTGCCCTTGTCAGTTTGTAAGTTTAAGGGTTTTCGATTACTACTGATTAACAAGTTTTGAAATGCTTGTGCTACTTCTAGTTTAGCTTTTGTCTTAAGGGGAACAACCCATGAAAATTTTGAAAAACAATCTAATACAACTAAAATATACCTATACCCACTGTTATAACTTTTTAAAGTCTGAAAATCAATTAGATCTGCTTGCCATAAGTCGTCAATGCCTTTTAAAATCACAGATCTGCGTAAAAAGTTTTTACGAGCTGTTTTATGTATTTCGTTAACAATTTGTAGCTTGCTCATTTCTTACATTTATTGAGTTTATCTAACTCAGTGTTTATGGCGTTTAAAATTATATCAATTTCTTTCTTTTGACTATCTACGTAATCTTTGTTGACAGCGTCGGAACTTTGCAGTGGAGTTGTAACACCGGTCAATCTTGCACTCTGTAAATCGTACGCTCCAGTTTCTGAGCGCTTTAAGATCTTATCAAAATTTTCAAAAAAATCTTGTAAATTTAGTCGTTTATTTATATGATGTCCAAACTTGTCCATTTTAGTGAACTGTTGTGTGTTAATGATGATGATGAAATGAAACAATTTGAAGATAGAAATGATATTTATTAAGGTATAATGCCACTTTCACGAAGCTCTTCTACTATAGATATTATTTCATTATCTAATCCAGTATTACCAGCATCTTTAGAAGCAATGAGTAATTTTAATCTCTCAACGAGTTCATTAGGGTCATCCCAATAAACGTAGTCGACATTTTTCTTCCATTTCTTCAACAAAGGTAATCCTTCTCCTTGATGTGATGCGTCTGGTTGACTACTGTCAGTGCTTGCAGAGACTTTACGTAGTTTGAATAACGGTCTAATGACGTTTAAGTATTTTCGTCCCCTGTTACTTCTGATTGGTTTATTTGGGTCGTAATCTCTTCGATGTACGTTGGTTTCTAATAGCATAAGCTTATAATGTCCTAAGTCTTCGGGAGTTATTGCAGATAAATCAGGCACTTTTTTAAACAGTAATTCATTTATGCCAGTGGTAAATTTAAACTTATTTTTTCCAACTTCAATATAATCGTTTAACAAAACAACACGTGAAGAACCCATCATAAGTTTACCGCGTTCATTTCTCACACCAAATGGTACATCCGTCATCGCTTCAGACGACTTCGACCACGAAGACATGTCTCGCTGGTCACTTGAATTTGATTCGACTGTTTTAAATGAATCGTCCACACCATTATCTGAATTATCATTGGGTTCATCTTCTTCTGAGTTATCATCAGAGTCTTTTGGGCTAAATACATTAAAACCAATATTTGATTCCCTTTTTAGTGTTTTGTCTGTATATAGTGGACTTGAAGTTTCAAATTTTTCTAAACTTTTTAATGGTACTTTTGGGTTTTTTATTAATTTATTAAGAGGGGTTGTAATTGGTTTAAAAACAGTTTCTAACATTTCTACGTTTTCCGTTTCAATGTCTCGCATTTTTCGAACTTTTTTTTTAACAGCCTCTGCAGCCTTCACAATTTGTCTTTTTAAGTTTTTTTCCATGATAAATAGGCTACAACCACTGTGTTCATAAGTGTGATCACAAAAATGATTGCATGTATTCTCTAGCTCCACTATTTATAGTAGGCACACGGCGGGTGCAAATTCAGAAGTATAATCTAGTTATATTTACGAATACTTTTCTGCACATAGGACATTTCTTTTCAATCGATAGCGCACACTTTGCACACGCCACGGCGTGACCACAAGGTGTAAAGCAGGTGTTAACGTCGTCCGCCAAACAAATTTTGCAGTTAATTGGTAGTGTGTTTCTGGTAATGGATACATCATTATCTGCAGTTTGATTACATTTTTCCTCTGCTTTATCATACACTTTGTTTAACACATTATTTACAAAGTCTTCTCCCTTCATTATTAAAACATAGGGACAACACTGAAACCAACGTGCATGTTCTACCCATGCTTGATCTTCAGGACCCCAATCTTTAAGCCTGCCATCACAGTAGTAGCAAATTACTCTATCACCATATCCAGTGTAAAAAAAACCGGCTTCAGCCATTTCCTTAGGCTTTTGAGTTAACCCTCTTGGCCAAGTATCAAAGCTTCTGAGACGTTTGTATTCAGTACAGTATATGCGATGCACAGGAATGTACGGCATGGTTCAACAAATCACAATCACAATAATCGTTCGTATTTTGGATGTATTCAGCTTGACACTTCAACAATAAATGACTTGAATGAACTGATCATTCGGTAAGTATATAGGTAGGTACCTACATACAGTAAGGCGATTTTAGTAAAATAACAATTAATGAAATACGACAAACGTATCAAACTCTTTACGGTAACATCCCTTGTTTTTTTCGCAATCTTTATTTATCACAACATAGCTATAAGGTTCTGTCCATATATTTGAACACATTTCTCTAAATTCTTGCCATGTCATGTCTGTGTTGACGTGTTCATCGTAGATATGTCTTAAGTTTATATCATCTTGTTTAAAAATTATGATTAAGTTTGCATTATCTCTGACTAACTGTTTTGGAATCTTGCTGTAAGTTTGATTTAAATAAAAACAATCTATAAACTTGTGTCTTCCCATCGTAAAATAATTTCTCATATTATTTTGACTCTCACAAGCTACATCGTCAAATATTATAATAGAATTACATTTTGCTGCTTCTGGAGTAAGAACTTCTTCATTTTCATGATACTTTGAGAAAGTCACTCCAGGAACCATTTGTAATACCTGCTCTAAATATTTATATTTCGGTTGATAGAGAGTTTTTGAGTACACATAAAGATTTCGAAATTGTAATCCATTTTCATGTAAGAGTAGACCAATAACCAAATTTGTTTTTCCACAATTTGATGGACCGCAAATTATACAACGTATTGTATTTGGTAAAAGCGTTCCATGTCGGAAACTTTGTTTTTTAGAATCAACTACAATATTTTCGAACTGTAATGACACCGGTTGCTTAACGAACTTCATTGTTAGAGAGATCTTCTTGAAATGATGAAAAAAAAGTGATATATCATATTAATAAACAACCTAATGATATTGGGGGTTCTAGAACACACCTGTACACGACTGATTGTCTGCCGAAGCGAACGAAGCGACGTAGCAGAGCGAAGGAGCGAGAGTGAGCGGAGGTTGACAATCAGTCGTGTACAGGTGTGGTCTAGAACTCCCAATATCATACTACTGTCGGCGGATTTTAGGAGGATTGTCTGATCGTCGTGTCGTATCCCGTCGGAATTGAACATTTTCATAAGACTTTTCATTCCTTAATGAAATACCAAGTGTGGAATAACACTATAAGAATTACAAAAAAAAACTATGACATAAGTTATTAATTTACAGAAACCTTAACTTTTACTGTCCCACGGCTGGGCAAAGGTCTCCCCATATTCTTTCCAACCATCTCTCTTCTTTATTATTAACATAAAATTAAATACTTACAATAGAATCCGTTGATCCATCGAGGATCGATGAAATCCATCTATAGATAACTAGCTCAAATCCATTAAAATTCCTTTAATTTCTGACCACCATATTCATTGTCCTTTATCAAAATTGTATCAATTTATCACTTCCATAATACGAGTAGGATACGCTAAGCTCATTTAAATTCTTAATCTTACTTAGTAACTAATATTTTATAACTCTGAGTTCTGTATATAGCTTTTCAATTACATTACATAAATCCTCTATTCCGTAATTCCTTTGAGTACAAATATTCAATGTTTCCACTTCACATCTTCAAGAGAAGCCAAACAGACAGACAGGCTTTCGTGAGAATCCCTCCCAGTTATGCTATAATTAATATTCCCTTAGCATCAGTTTGTAGTGCTATCAGTTAACAAATTCCTTTGGATAATTGGCTCGCTTCGCACTAACCTCTTCACGGTAAACAATGAAGACAACATCATGAGGAAACTTGCAGCATAATCAAGTCAGCTCCACGCGCATTGACATTGTCTTTCCTGTGGATAAGCCGTCAAGTTGAGATGGCTTAGTGAGTTTAGGCATAGGTGCCTATGACGGTGTATAAATCATCTAGGTATAATTTATATGTAATACCTAAAGATTTATTAATTATATTAATAATACATGACGACCTTTGTAGCGCAGTGGGCGAAGGCCCGCCTGCGACGCAACAGGTTGCGGGTTCGATCCCCGCGGCGACCAATGTTTGTATGATCTACAAATATTTGTCTCGGGTCTGGGTGTTTCTATGTATAATATGTATGTATTTACAAAAAAAAAGTATATAAGTAGTTTATCAGTCATCTTAGTAACACAAGCTCTGCTTACTTTGGGGCTAGATGATGCTGTGTGAAAAAGTCCAGCATTATATTATTATTTAAATCTTTTATTTCATACACAGGGGATCCATATAAAACTTTTACAGACATCTGTCGGCCAGATCTCTAATAATTGCGTTCTTACACCACTCTGGACATGAAGGAAGCTATTCTCCTTCTTTGGATGGCGTTAAAAGAGTCAATGCGGGCCTCAGCGTACAATCAGAAGCGCTACAATGGCGCTTGTAGCCCATCAGATGTCTCAATTGTTCTTGAAATGGCTAGGCTATCTTCGTTTCTTATATGATTTTATTTTATTGAAACTTATCGTATTGATCACGAAACTAGTGCTCAGCCCAGAGAAGCTCTCAGCGAAATGTCTAAATAATATAACGTCTCACAAATCCTTGAATACGTCTTAAAGGTGCTATATTTTTTCAACTGGTCCACTAGATCGCCTCACTAAAAATCGCATATCTCAGTCCATTGTTCGTCTCAACAATAGGTAACTGAACCAACCAGTTGGTTTAAAAAGAAACAATGGCATACAAAATAATTAATGATTAAACGAACTTACCTGTGAGTGAAGTTCTATCATAATTATGCGAACGTCTGGTCTGAATAGATTATAAGAGTATTATGTATATAAACTACTTGTAGTCTCGCGATTAGTGAGCCAAATCAACACTGAAGTTAGGAAAATGCTTTGCTATGGATGTCATTGTCATCCTTTTAAAAAATTTTAGGGTATCTGTGTATCTGTAGGCCAATGTCATTTAGTTAGTAGTAAAATACGCAAACAGATCCTGGACCTCATTGATGTAGTATAGTATTACCGTAATGTTACCTATATTGGGAGTGTTGCAACCACGATGGGTGGGCGGGATACTAATCTATTCAGACCAGACGTTCGCATAATTATGATAGAACTTCACTCACAGGTAAGTTCGTTTAATCATTAATTATGCTTCACGTCTGCTCTGAATAGATTATAAGAGTATTATGTATATAAACTACTTGTAGACCTTGAGAGTTTTTACGGGAATAACATCAATGAGGAATTCAACCCATGCCAGTCTTGCGAAATAACAATGTTTATATTTCGACCATTTATAAGTTATGTAGATACCTACCTACCAGGCTTGGAATAAGGATATACCTTAACTTACTTCGTCATCTAATATGTGTATTTAATTTAATGAGGTTCTATTGTCAAGATTGACCACAATTATAAATTATTACCAATAATTCAAACCTTTATAACAATTTTCAGTTAATAAAAATTATTAATAGATACTACTTATAATAGTTTTCAATGATACTATTATAGGAGGAAAACGTGTTGTAGATACGCAGAGTATTTAATAAACTTGGTAAATTGATTATGAATCAACTTTGGATACCTATATATACCTACTTATGTAAGTATGTAGGATTATTAGTAAGTAAATACATGAACATTATTAGCTATTAAACTATGAATAATAGATAAAGGTCTATGATACGGGCGAGCAAAGGTGGAGATGCAATCGATCCAGCTTTCAGTAAATGTCTATTGGTGGATGGTACCCACGGATTTAGGTACCTATCGACCAACAGTGATGCCGAGTGAGAACTCGTGACGCGCGCGACCACGGCTGTTGTATGTAATAACACAGCCGAAATGTCGGAAAAAAATAAATAAATAATGGTAAAAACGCTATAAAAATATGTACTTATAACTAAAAATGTACTTATAACTGTACTTTACTAGGTAAAGTTATTTATTTGAACTGAACTGCCACGATACAGGCCAAGCCCCGTGCGGGGCTCGCGGTGAATTATTTACAATATTTAATCGTAATAAATTGAATTGAAGGCCTATAGGTTGTTTTTTTTTTTTTTTTTTTTAACATATTACGGATATTTATATATTTCGGATCTTATTTAAAAATAAATAAGTCTGAACGTATTGTTTGGACTAATAACCCTTGCGAGTACAGTACTCGTAGTAGTAGCATTTAGGTTCGTCGTTCTGTCAAGACTTTCTTAGGAAATTTAATTTTAGATAGAATACCTGCCACAAAGGCTAAAGCTCCAAGACAGGATTTTAATATAATATCAAGGTATCTTAGAGAGTGAGTACTTATACAAAATCGTAATTTCCAATGTTGCATTTTTGACGAAACACACTTTAATTTTTTATGAAAAATATAAGTCATTAGGTAAATACCTAAATATTTAATATTGGCCCTAAGACAGAACTCTAAGGTTATAAGGATGCGAGATTGACTCGAATTTGAGGTACTTAGTTGGTTACCTAAGCTATTAAAATAAGTCCTTAAAAAGTATCTTAGAGCTTGTTCACATTGAATACGGAATCGTGTTTTTTTTTTTTTTTTTTTTTACGATTCGTGTCGATCTATTTTGTTTGTCATAATCATAAAACATTCACGATGACTTTTGACGAATCGTCAAGGGCGTATCCCGTGTGAATGCACCTTAATTGTAGGACACAATTAAATGACTTTCATATAAGTAGGTAAGTACCCATTAAAAAAAAAGATAATAATAAGACTTTCACAAAATAACCTCACCACTTTAATATGTAAATAATAACATATTGTTTCATTAAACTGGCTGATAGTGGTGTCAATAAAATATTATTCAAAGAGAATTGGGATGCTTAATCTTGATAGTTTTGTTGGCCATAGGGCGCGCCGCCCCGGCAAAGCAACCGAGATTCCTCGAGCTTCATCTGCGATTATATTTCCTAAATGATTTATCATTCAAAATACTTAGTGGCAAAAAATAGGGAGATAATAGAAAAAATAGATAGATCTATGACAATCTATGACCCTGAATGGATCTATGGCAAACGCCTCTGGGTAAATTGGATCCTAGCTGATTGAAATATAATTTAAATAAGTATGTTGAAAAAAAAATATTACACGAATGGATATTAAACTTAAATACCTATAATAGAAAAGCCACAAAAGGGTCGTTTCGTAATAGGTACTTGGGTAAGGTATTGAATAACACCTAGTACTTCTACCACCTGCATAAGTACCTAGGTATAATAAATATATTTGATACCAATCATTCTATTCGTGTAGAAAAAAAAAATTCCAAGGAGCTGTCAATAGATGCGAATGCCTGAAAGTTTTAAAGAACCTTAAGATTATGCACTGACCGCTACCCATACACATGATTACACCCGTGATTACACCCCATAGTTGAGCGTCAGCAAAATTTTAATGATGCTGTTTGTTAAAATTATCCATAAACTCATAATAAAGGCATTATAATATGAATCAGGTAAATTGCTGTATCGGTTAATTATTATAATTACGAGCTCTCTCGAACATCATGACTTTTGAGGGTAGGTACCCTCGTTTACACCATTTTACTAAAATGGAAAGATTCGTATATCTTATTATAAACATTTAAATATTTTTTCCACCTATGAATAATAACCTCAACCTAGGCTGTATTCTGTGACCTAGGTAGGTATGTAAACAAGATGAGATGATAGTTTCAATAAATTACGAGAAAACGACGCATGACGAATTGACGATCGGATGTCGAAGTCAAGGCATGTACATACTTATTTAAGTTGTATACAACTTAAAATTATCAATCACTTATAATTAAAAATTATAAGGGTTTAAGGAAGAAGCACGTTTCTCCATAATGTCGTAAACAAACTTTATCTGTATCTGAATAAGACTGATTATCGGGTGTAGAGTGTTAATACACCGGTTATAAAGAAATGTAGGTAATTTTACATATTTCTTATTCAAAAAAGAATGTACTGTCTCCCGTAATAAGAAGCGCTCGTGTAGCTTGCTTAACTCGTTTAGTGCCGGCCCGCCGAACGGCGGGATGAAGTTTTTGACTCGCATGTATGGCGGCAGTAAATACCAATGTATGGCGGCGGCATGGGGGGGGGGACGTTACTTTCTAGAGTGGCGATCAATGAGTTAATCGAAATTAAGCAACGTTCCGGCCCGTCAGCATTTGGATGGGTGACCGCCATTGGCACTTTCATTAATGAAATGAGATTGTCAGCTGAGCGCTTTCGCGCTTCGGGGAGCCCGTCAAAAACGTCAGTCCCGGCCCTCCAAACCGTCAAACCATGACGGAGGCTACAAAGGCGGCCCAAAAAACACCGTCACCAGAGCCGGGCACAAACTATAGGTTCGATGCAGTACATACTACATAAATCATAATACTGACATTGATCAAAATATGGAGGCAAATATCTGTACTCATCTGGAGGTGCTAGTAGCGAGGAAGACGTCCTGTGGGCTCGACGAGAATAGTGGCGGAAGTACGTGCGCGCGCTTCGTCCTTCGCGCGGGGCGCGTAGGGCGTCGGGTTGCTTCGCGTTCCTTGGCGCGGCGGCGGCGTGGTGGCGGCGCGGCGCGGTAAGACGGCGCCGCGGCTATTGCGCCGACCGGCCTTGTCATAATCAGCCATTTATTGGCCGAATTTGCCATTTTGATCAATTCCTCCAAGTATAGTTGACGGTTCAATTTATTTCATTACAGCAGTCTCCTACAGCAGGGTATACTGTTATCAGACATAATAGGTACCTACAAAGGTTAAATTTCGAAGGTGGGTATTTTGAAAGTACAAAACTCGCCTAATTCATTGGCTCTTCTGTAACGATGTAACGGTCGTAGGTAGGTATGTAGGTTTAGTCGGCTAGCGAATTTGCCTCTTATGCACCTACTTAATAAGGTACAAGAAGTACCTAATAATGTTAACTTGAAAAGGTTAGGTCATAGTTCCCAACGAAAAAGACGCCAACCGTAACTTCGGTGCTTCGAGACAGCCCCAGTGGCAGCTCAGATTGCAATTAAAAATTGTAGGTAAATACCTACGCGGAATATTCACATAGTATTCTAAATAGAATGTTGGTATGAAAGGTATGGTTACAAACCCCAATGGTAGGAACGCAAACCTGTTTTATTGCATCAAGACATGCATAAATGTATGTAGGTAAATACCTGGACACGATTTTCCATACGTCAACACGTCTTTGTAGAAACCTCATCAATACATGTCGATACATGATACTCATAAATACTCGTATTAAACCCACCTTCCAGTCTCTCAATAAAATGTAGTCTTAAATACGAACATTTTGAAGTAGGGTGCTTCAAGACACAGAGGCTATTCAATCACTCGATAGTGAACCTTATTATCTGATTAAGATCATGTTTTATAATTTCATATGCCTAATGCATTAATAGGCTTCAGAGTCGGTCCAGCCGGGTTGAGGTGACGTTGGATACGTCCAGCACACTTCAAGAAATTATCGACACTTTTTTCACATTCACATACTTTGCACTGCAAAACATTTACACTAAGACTATTTTGGAATGTTTTCACGCATTCCAGCACACTGCGAAGAAAGAAACACAAGAAAGTAAAGTGTTGAGTTGAGCACTAAAAAACGAATGACATTGGCCTACAGATACACAGATACCCTAAAATTTTTTAAAAGGATGACAATGACATCCATAGCAAAGCATTTTCCTAACTTCAGTGTTGATTTGGCTCACTAATCGCGAGACTACAAGTAGTTTATATACATAATACTCTTATAATCTATTCAGAGCAGACGTGAAGCATAATGCAGTCCTGGGAATGAATCACGTCATGGCCTGCTCTGGGGAGGCTCGGAAATGAACAACGCAACGGACATGAATATAAAACAAGTTCAGATAAACCACTCCACGCTTTCTCATTTATGCGATTTACACAGGTCTATTTTCGCCGCATGGTTAAGCCGCACGGCAAAAATCGTCTAAAGCATTGAACGAACTAGGCGTTCCAATGTACACATAGTCGGCTCCGTATTACACAAGTCGATGCCTGCAGCAATGAACGCTAGTCAATATCTGCAGAAACTGTCGTTGACGCGTAGATTGGAACGCCTTACATGGCTTAATAAATGACAATTCGATTAAGCTGCATCCCGCAAAGGACAAAAATCACACGCCCCAAAGTTTAAAAAAGCCCCAAAGCCATCCGACTTTTGCCGTACGGCAACAAGCCACTAAATGGGTGATTAAAATCCACCATGTCTGGTTACCGTGATGGTTAGGGCCATTGCCCGCAGCATGAGGTGCATTTTGCGCTGTGTCTCCGCAACTTTTTTTTTGATAATTTAGGTTTACTTTTCGCTTGGCAAAAATGGCCTCTATATTGTCGGTACAGATGAGCAAAATAATAAGTCACATGTGATTTTTGTGTGGTGTAACTAGGGTGGCGATTGTATGACAAGCGATGTGACTGGTATCTTGCCGCACGGCTAAAATCGACCAGTGTAAACCCATTACACAGCTTCTGTCGCAGCAAATTCTTAATCTTTATGGAACCCTCTTAAATAAATCGGACGGTGAATTTTCTCTGCTATCTCAGGAATTGTTGGATTGCGTTTGATAGTCCAAATCGACAGATTCCCATTCCGAAAAATAATCAGAACGCTTAGAGTCCGCGCCACGGAAGAAGTCATTTTGAAGCGGAGCTTACTTCGTGTGACAATAAATTGCAATAGTTTTTTCGTTAGCTCTTCTATTCCGGAGGACTTCCTTCGTGGTATGGATTTTAGTACAAATTTTTGAACATTATCGATCGCGTTAACGTTATACTTTGTCATGTTTTTCATGAGTACTTTTTTTTAAACTTATTTCGATAGTGACGCCGCTGTTATTTTTCTTAATAATAGTTTATCGACTTTTTTATAATGAATGGGTCGTCTCTTGACCTCGAAACTTACATAGGCATAGGCTTATACAGGGTGTAAAAAGACGTCTACCGAAGCCGAAAGGGGTAGGTACAGCATCCCAACACACAACCAAATCCTAAAGGATTTTCTGAAAAAATCATTATATCCGGAGAAAACAGCGTTTGAAGAGTACTGTTTGCGTATTGTTCTGGGCGCGTTTTTTTTTACGTAGATTGCTGGATTTTGAGTTTTAATTGTTTTTTCCTTTTTTATATGAAATTATTAGGTACGTATGGTCTTATTATGTCGTACTAGTAGTAAATAACCGAAAATAATATAGCATGACGAAGCTAAGCAAAAAAAAATTTTTGCGTTTTTTTTTCGCTAAATATGTTTAGAATCATGGTCTGATTGTAACCCCTCAGTTTTCGGTAGCAGTCTTTTTACACCCTGTATAAAATGAGGTTTACGATAGAGCGAGCCTACCCAGAAGGTGCCTATTAACTCTCTTCTTAAACTCTCACTGTCACTCGTCGCTCAGCGAAAATACAGACGCGGGAAGCTGATTCCAAATTTTTGCAGTGCCTAAAAGAACTTTGAAAGCACTTTGTTCTAATAGGTAAGTGGAATATCAACCAGGTGTGGATGGTAATCAGCTGTGCGTCTGAAGTCCCTGTAAAATAACGGTGAAGGCAGAATAAGGTCGTACTAATATTTGTGTAGAAATCTCTTACTTTGTACAGTTCAGTTGTACCAGCTCGCAACACGAAAGTATTCAAAATGATTGCTGCTATATTTTACACGGGCGTTAACCAATCGGCCTGGTCTTTTTAGAGGAAATTTATGTAACGTTAATTTTTGGACATAACTGCACATTGGAGCGTTATTAATGTGCAACTCATGAATACCGCGTCGCGCGATCCTGTCGGCAAATGGCCCATAAGTCTGGCTTAGTGTTGCAAACCCCCAAAATAATAACATGACAATATATTTTGTTCTGGTCCGATTGCGATGTCAGGAATTAACTGCCTGTTTTCTGAACGTTTCGCAAAGTTGTTATTAGTGAGCTTTTATATAAATACGTAGGTACTCGTAGTAGATGTATGAAATCACGTCCCTTTCCCGTAGGGGTAGGAAGAGCCGAATTTTTAACTTGCACCTGACAAGTATATTGCTTCATTCTGAATGAGTATGTAAAAAAAACCTGTAAATAAAATTGGCCAAATACCAGAATGTAGGAAGTAAAGCGACCATGTTCATTCCTATAGAAAGAATGCGATAGAAGTTTGCTCTGATATAAAAGAGATAAATAGAATAGAATAGAAAATAGAATAGAATAGAAAAAAGTTTATTTTGTGCCACAAAAAGCTTACATTAAATTTAAAAACTAAGTACATAAGCTATTTAAACACAAAATTGGCCACCACTCAGCGTGTGCTGCAGCAACTTGAAGGTGCTGCAGCGCTGGTTTTCTGTGGTGCCGGTTAGTTCGTGTGTGGCAGCAGCTGCACACGTATACACATAGTTTGAATTAATAACTTTTCTAAAATATATAATAACTAAATATAGGTAAGTAGGTACATATAACAATTCCTTAATCTAGGTAGGTAAACTATTTTTCAGTTACTAAGTAAGTGTAATTAAAATATTAATAATATAAACGCCAGAACGACTAACTTTGAAATTGGACCTGTGTAATTAAATTAATAAATGTTTTTTTAGTGCTTTTTTAAAGGAGTAAATGCTTTTTAAATATTATGTTATTCATGATTAGGTTTAACACGATTAACAAACTTAATACAATGAAAACTAATAGAATAACATTGAAACTTAATAATACATTTGTCAATGATCCTATCAGTGTTGCTAATTCTTTTGCAGATCTTTTCAGTTCGCACACTAAATTAAATACTTGTTCAAATAATGCAATCCGGTATATGCAGGAAAACACAACGAGAACCGAGAGGGAATTTAAATTTAGACCTACAAATGAAGAAGAAATAGCTAAAACTGTGAAGGGTATGATAACGAAGAATTCATGTGGTTATGATGATGTTCCTATAACTGTTTTTAAACATCATATTGAAATCTTGTCTACGCCTCTTTCATATTTTTTCAATAAGTGTTTTGACGAAGGCATTTTCCCTGATCAATTGAAATTAGCAAAAATTATTCCTGTTCACAAAAAAGGATCAACTAGTGATCCAAAAAACTATCGCCCCATTTCCTTGTTACCAACGCTATCGAAAATTTTCGAAAAACTTATTAAATGTCGTTTAATGTCACACATGTATTCAAACAGAATCCTAAACCACAGACAGTATGGCTATCAAACTTCAGCCCCCTTACCATGGCGTTTGTCTAGGTACCAGAGAATAGAAATAAATAACAGTAATGACATTAGAGTGTGGATAAAACGGGTAGAAAAGTAACTTTTTTCCACTTTCTACGCGTTTTATCCACACTATAATGTCATTACTGTCATTTCTTTCTATTCTCTGGTACCTAGACAAACGCCATGGTAAGGGGGCTGTAGGCACGGTTGACGCTATAAATGCTCTCGTTGATAATGCGCTTGTGAGGTTAAATAATAAACAGAGGGTGGCAGGGATATTCCTGGATTTAAGCTCTGCTTTTGACACGGTAGACCACGACATTTTGGTTTGTAAACTTGAGCATTATGGCGTGAGAGGCAATGCCTTGGACCTACTTAAATCTTACCTTAAAAATAGAAGAATGTATGTAGAAATAAAAAATAGGATATTAGAGGAAGGAAGGGAATGTGTATTTAAATCTAATTTAACTAATATAGTGACTGGAGTACCACAGGGCTCAATTTTAGGACCTATTTTATTTATAATTTTTACAAATGACATTATCAACTATATATCAAATATTTTACCTGACATTGAAATGATTGTATATGCTGACGATACAAATGCAATAGTTAGTTCAAATGATATGACTTCACTTAACGCGAGAGTCGGAGATACACTATCTGCTTTTGAGAACTGGTTTACAGCCAACAATCTTATTATTAATAAAAAAAAGACGAATATGATGTTATTTAAATCTACAGCTAGGAACAATGACTGCCTAAAATCAAAATTCAATAATGATATTGTAAATAGCGTTAACTCGAAACACGAATTGGATGGCATAGAAAGCTCCATCGCCTCAGCTTGCTATGCATTGCGAACACTGCGTGATGAAATTAGTTTAGACCAACTAAAGATGGTTTACTATGCACTAGTGGAATCAAAGTTAAGGTACAGCATTTAATTCTGGGGGAATAGCTATCAATATAACATGGATAAAGTTTTTATCTTACAGAAACGGAGTATTCGAATTATGGCCAGGATTTCCCAAACAGAGTCGTGTAGGAATTTTTTCAAGCTCTTGGGAATTTTGACGGTACCAAGTCTGTATGTGCAGGTATTGATAAATTTTCTTGCAAAATATTTAAATGAATATGAGACGTCAGAGGAGAACGCGGCAAGGGTAAACAGTAGGAAAAAAACCTTAAGAATAGAATTAGTCCAACACTTAACATAATGCAACACTGCACAAGGTATCAAGCCGTAGAGGTATTTAATAAGCTTTGTGGGGTGTCGTGGGATATCGACGACCTTCACTACCAGCCGGCCTGTCTAACAGGAGGTAGTGGGGGACTTAAAAACGTTGATAACCCACAAACTCTCACCAGTGGCTCCTAGCAGCTGTCCTGCACGCAGCGGCCACACCCCGGAAACCACATCGGCTTGTGGGCTAAACCTGGTGAGGGGGGACTTACTGCCTTGGCACTCAAGTCCTGACGGCTGACCCCCGTTTAGTGCAAGAACCTCGGCCTTTGGCAATCCACCTACGGTGGCGAGGCAAGTCAACGACAGGGTCTCTAGAAAGCGTTGACAACCACCCAACCAGTATTCCCAAGGAGGGTTGACGTCAGGCAGGCGGCCGGTCGCAAAACTATTAGCCAAAACTTATACAACATGGATCTCAGTAATAGAATGCGCGATAATGTTAGGGCGTACCCCCGAGGCGACGCGCAGGTGCAGCACCCGGCGCCTGTGGGAAATGGACAAGGGTTGTCGTACCAGGGACGGGTGCGACGTAAGAAACTAGTCCGGGAAGTAAGAATGAGGATGGCTAGTTGGAATATTGGGACGATGAATGGAAGAGGAAGAGAGTTAGCGGATGTTTTAGAAAGAAGAAGGATAAATGTGGCATGTTTGCAGGAGACGAGATGGAAGGGTACGAGAGCTAGGGAAATCGGGGTAGGTTATAAGTTCTTTTATAGTGGAGGAGATGGTAGGAATAATGGAGTGGGAGTGGTTTTAGATAAAGATTTGAAAAAAGGTGTGACGGATGTTAAGAGAGTGAATGAGAGAATTATAGTAGTTAAGGTAATGATATATGATCTAATTGTTAATATAATGAGTGTGTATGCGCCACAGGCTGGATGTAATGATGCAGTGAAAGAGAAGTTTTGGGAGGATTTTGATGCGGTTTTGATGGATATTCCACAGAGTGAGGGTATCTATATTGGAGGTGATTTTAACGGGCATGTAGGGAGAATGAAAGGAGGGTATGAGAATGTACATGGGGGGTGGGGTTTTGGGAGTCGGAACTCGGAGGGCGAAACACTACTGCAGGCTGCCACTGCCTTCGATTTAGCGATAGCAAATACCTATTTTGAAAAGTGGGAACAACATCTGATTACTTACAAAAGTGGCAACCACAACACACAAATTGATTACTTCCTCCTAAAGAAAAGTAGTATTGGTGTCGTAAAGGACTGTAAAGTCATACCGGGTGAGCCACTAGCGTCCCAACACCGACTGCTTTTACTTGAAGTAAAATTGACCATACGCGCAGCAACAGTCAAACCTAAGCCCCCACCGAAAGTTAGGTGGTATATGTTGGAGAAAGAAGATTGTGCGAATGAGTTCCGAAAGAGAGTGGTTGATAAAATGATTGAAATGGATGACAGAATTGATGGAATGTCAGTGAATGATTGCTGGAATGAAATGGCTTCGTGTATAAAGAGTGTAGCGAAGAACGTTTTGGGTGAGACGAAAGGTAAGGGTAAGATAGACAAGGATACGTGGTGGTGGAATGAGGACGAGCAAAAGGTTTTGAAAGAAAAGAAGGATGCCTTTAAAGATTGGAAAGGGGTGAATGATAGTGACTCTAGGTTGAAAGAACGGATAAGAAAGGTGTACGATGAATGTAAGAAGAAGGCTAAGAGAGAGGTTGCTATCGCTAGAGGTAAGGTCCAAGATAAGCTTTACAAAAATCTAGAAAGCCCACAAGGACAAAAGGACCTATACCGCTTAGCGAAAACTAGAGAGAAGAATGCTAAAGACATTACACATATGAAATGCATAAAAGACGATAGTGGAAGGGTTTTAATGAAAGATGATGAAATAAAAGACCGTTGGAAGATATATTTTGAAAGTTTAATGAATGAAGAGAACTCTTGGAGTGGAAAACTAGAGGATGTACAAATGAATTTGGGTATGGTAGAGGAGATAAGTATGAATGAAGTGAAAATGGCTGTCCAAAACATGAAGAATGGCAGAGCGTGTGGACCAGATGGAATACCGGTTGAAGTATGGAAGTTCTTGAAAGCGGATGGATGGAAATGGCTGACTTTATTCTTCAACAAGTTGTTACATGAGGAGGCGATCCCGGATGAGTGGTGCAGCAGTTCACTGGTGCCCATCTTCAAAAACAAGGGTGATGTACAGGACTGTAACAACTACCGAGGAATAAAGCTCATGTCTCACAGTATGAAAGTGTGGGAGAAAGTGATAGATAGAAGAATGAGAGATGAATGTGAGATTACCCAGAATCAGTTTGGTTTTATGCCAGGACGGGGGACCACAGATGCGATTTTCGCCCTACGCCAACTCTGCGAAAAGTACCGCCGTGCGCATAAAGACTTGCACCTGGTCTTCATTGACCTCGAGAAAGCGTACGACCGAGTTCCCCGGAAAGTTCTGTGGTGGGCTTTAAAAGAGAAGGGAGTGCCAGGTAAGTATGTGAGGATTGTGAATGCGATGTATGCAGGGGCACGAACAAACGTCCGGTCCGAAGCCGGCGTCACCAACGAGTTCAATGTGGCAGTAGGTTTGCACCAGGGGTCGGCTTTAAGCCCTTATCTGTTCCTCCTCGTAATGGATGCTCTGACATCAGACATACAGGAGGAGGCACCCTGGTGCATGTTGTTCGCCGACGACATTGTTCTCGTTGGAGAGAATGCAAACGAGGTACAAAGCAGACTGGGAAAATGGCAAGAGAAATTGGAAAGAGTAGGCCTCAAGATCAGCCGCACTAAGACAGAACACTTGTACTGCAACTTTAGTGGCTCTTCTAATTTCTCATCGATTGCTCTAGATGGTGTAACCCTACCAGTCTGCTCCGATTTTAAGTACCTTGGTTCGCTTCTCCAAAACGACGGCAATATTGACCGGGGCGTAAATAATAGGATGAATGCGGGATGGATGAAGTGGCGACAGGTCTCAGGGACGATATGTGACCCGCGAATGCCCCTAAAGCTAAAGGGAAAAGTCTACAAAACGGTCATCAGACCTGTCGTACTGTATGGATCTGAGTGCTGGGCCACGAAAGCGACGGATGAAAGAAGAGTGCATGCGACTGAGATGCGAATGTTGAGATGGATGTGCGGAGTGACGCGAATGGATAAGGTGAGGAATGAATATATTAGGGGAAGTCTGAAAGTAGCGCCGGTGACTGAAAAGTTGAGGAGCAATAGGTTAGCGTGGTATGGGCATGTAATGCGGAGGGATGAAAGTCATGTAACTAAATGGGTGATGGAAATGAATGTGAATGGATATGTGAGTAGAGGTAGACCTAAGAAAAGATGGATGGATTGTGTGAAAGAAGATATGGAAAAGAAAGGAGTTGATGACGAGATGACGAGTGATAGGGGAGAGTGGAAGAGGAGAACATTTTGTGCCGACCCCGCATGAGCGGGATAAGGGCAGGCCAATGATGAGGTATTTAATAAGCTTCCATGTGACATTAAATTAATGATTGATAAGAGAGAGACTCTGAAAAATAAATTGAAAATGTTTTTTCTGGAGAAGTGTCTATACTCCATTGATGAATTGTGACTTGTAAGTTTTTTGTTCTTGTACTTTTATGTTTGGTTTCTGGACTGCTTTGCTTTTCTATGTGTGTAGGTATTATGTACTCGAATTGTAATTATAGGTTAAGTTAAGGTGTTTTCCGCATACAATTTTGTGTTGTTTTAATGGAAATCTACAGTAAAAACCAGGCAAGTGCGAGTCGGACTCACACACGAAGGGTTCCGTACCAAATTCTATAAAAATAACAAAAAAATCGCGTTTGTTGTACCCGTATAAGAGCCCCCTTGAATATTTGTTTAATTGCAACAGAAATACATCATCTTTAAATATTTCAACTGTCTATCACGGTTCATGAGATACAACCTGGTCACAGACGGACAGACAGACAGCGAAGTCTTAGTAATAGGGTACCGTTTTACCCTTTGGGTACAGAACCCTAAAATGGAAAGTTTTGAGCAACTCTTCGTGAATATTTTACGTTGCCTGTCTATAATAGTCGTGATCCATTTTATCTCGATAATTGACAAAGTAAGACGTTTACACAATGCCATACCATTTTTGCCTCTATCTATTTATCTAATCAGCCCACATCTACCCAATGCTCCTCATTTTCACGTCACTCTTTCCGATCCTGCACCAGTCGATTGCCTTCCCGCTACCGCCACAATATCATCAGACCATCTGGCTGGTGGTCTGCCTGGTGTTCTATGACCCTCGGCCTCCACTCGGTAACCGCTTTTGTCCATCTACCGTCTTCCCGCCTTGCCAAGTGTCCTGCCCATCTCCACTTTAACTGATTAATCCTCCTGCCTACATCTACGACTTTGGTTTTACGTCGTATTTCGTTGGGCAATTTTGCCTCTAGCCTCAGAATATTATCTCTTGCTTCTTTGAGTTTGAGAAAGCAAGAGGCAAGAATGGTATGACAGAATGGTATCGTGTAAACGGCGTTTAACTAGAATCTGTTCTGTTTATCTTTTCCTCATTATTTACTCTTCTCATGCAAAACGGAAAAGTCGTGCAAAGTATTCCGACAAGTTTTAGTGAAAGATTGAATTTTGTTCAAAATATTCCCCAAGATACCTTCTTGTCGTAGATCAGAATGTCTTTAGAGATAATACTTTATTAAGTAATTTGGATCTACTTTAAGCATTTACTTATTCTTGTTGTTTTAAACAAACATAATATAAATGGCTGCAAAAGAGCAGGAATAAAATCACCTACAGTGCCACAAACTTATCTGAACCGGCTGTTATCGCATCTGGTTTTGGCAGAAAAATACATTTTACAGTAAAATTCGTTAGTTCCTCTCTTGGCCACCAGACCAGATAAGTTTGTGGCACTGTACATGCTTTAAAGTCTTAAAGCAGCTGAAACATCTGTGTTACTGAATAAATACTTTTTACGTTTGACTTGACAAAAATGAAGTCTATGCTTTTGAAAACAGTCAGACATCAAAAAATATTTCGCTTATTTTCCTGAGGGCCCGACCATAAGTTTTTTCCAGGCGCTGGCACTTATAACTCACATAAATCGTTTTTATGTAGGTGTAAGCATTTGTACGTTAACTGGGAGCGTTTGTAAATAGGTCGTTATATTTCGTTTGGAGTGGCACCGTCGCATCCGCAGCTCAGTAGAACATACCAATCTCTGGACAATATACTGCCACCTGCAAAACAAAAAAAAAAGTGTACTCTCCACAATTATATTTAAAAGGTTGAATATTAATTAAAACAATAAAATAGTAACGTTTTTTTGGGAGTTTGATAAAAAGACAAATAAATGTAGAGACACATCAAAAACTAAAAATGATCCTATAGTGAGAGCTGGCAGAGTGTTGCTACGACACCCACATAGGTACAACTTTTGGGATGCATTTTTCCTTAGGTCTTTACATCTATAATAGGTAATTTATACAGTGTCAGGAGGCAAACTAACGGGACGCTGTAGTGCCTGGGACATTGTTTTTTTAGATGGGATAGGCTTGTCCATCACCTAAACCATCTTGGCTTAATCAGCCTGGCCCACAGGAAAGACGACGTTAATACATGTATTTTCCTTAGGAGGTGTACATAAGTAGTATCTTATCAAACTATTAACTTTGAAGGCTTCTTTTACTTGCGTTAGGTACAATCGACAGTTTTTTGAGTCCAGAAGCTGGTTAGTCCATGTTACAAAGCTCCTACTATTTAATCTGCGGCGAAGCTAACAGGCCTCGGAGCCTCCTCGAAGGCTGTAAACGTCTGCAACGGGTGACTTTCGGTGATTTACTCCAATTTTATGTGTCGCTTCCTCTGGATTTATATTAAATTTATTTTATAGCTTAATTTTACAACCCAGAAACATGTTACGATGGTCATTCCAGTGCGTCTGGTTTGAACACGTGCTAAATGTACTGAAATAATATACTTTTATGTTATTGTTTCGCGATAACAGGAGAATTTTATCCTAGGCGCAGAAAACCATTGATCGCCTAGCAGCGGTAAAATTTATTTTTTTCTTGCTTTCTACAGGGCATCTAAACATATTTTTCTATAAAAAATATATTCTTATACATAAACATAATTGTAACATCACAAGAGATAATACATATTTATATGTTGCAATTAAATTAATTTCTAGTATTTTACTTTAATATGTTTATTTAATTAAATAGGTAGGTAATAATAAAATAAATACGAATATCAAAGGTTGTAGTGATTGGTGTTATACACAAAAATAACATACCTAAGCCCAGATGAGTTATTGGATACTATGTTGAGGGCGTTTTGTACCTGCATAACTTAATACGTTTTGCAGTATGATTTTCGATAGTTTTTCCTAAATTTTAAGATTATTATTAGTAAGATATGATTATAAATATTAACCTTTGTTTTAAAACTAAACGTTCATGAGCTACTGTGGCTGACAGCACACAATTACGGCGGACATGACAGCCGGAATCATTTTGCTTGAACACGGCTCCGATTCGACAATGCAGTCGCTTATTGTGCGGCGCTATTGTGCAGTAATCACAAGAGCGATATAAGGCTCGTTTACACCACTATTGCTGTATAAGATACTAGCTGTCCATCACGGTGCTACCCGCGGTCCCTCAGGAAAACTTCAATTTCCCGGCATAAAATATAGCCTGTGTTCATCAGGGATAATGTAGGATTCTAATGGTGAAATAATTTTTCTAATCGATCCAGTAGTTTCGGAACCTATTCAATTCAAAGAAACAAACAAACAAATCCTCTTTATAATATTATATTAGTGTAGATGTGTTGATAGCATTGAAAAAGCATAGACGTCATAGCAAAAAGATGAAGCAAAAGTGTTGTCCAATTGGGGTCGTGTCTTGACTTTCGGGTACAGTCCTGCATAAATGGATTTTTCATTTCAGAATGATATGCACTAACACAAGCATTATGTGGTCTAAGAAAACATCGTGAGGTGAAAAGACTTTCTGCAAAATGTTTTTAAGAAAAGAGTTAATAGGCACCTTCTGGGTAGGCTCGCTCCATCGTAGACCTCATTCTTGCCTATGTAAGTTTCGAGATCAAGAGTCGACCATCATAAAAAAATCATCATAAAAAAAGAATTGTGGGAAATATGTATTTATTGTGTCTCTGACTACCTCAGACATCATCAATCGATCTTGAGGGCCTTGGTTGAAATAATGATATGTTACTCTATGCTGATTGATGCACATTGATCTCTACATTGATATTTACATTGATGATGATATTACTCCTATTTTGTTTTTTGTCTACACCCAGCCTTATACTGCTAGTGACGTACCGCGTCCAACGTTCTAATAAACATTTATTAACTCTCTGGAAGCCGGAGCTCTACAATAGACAATAGAAAAACAAAGTGAAAACACGTTCACCTTTATTAGTCGATTGAACCCTGGAATCGAAACAGGATCGCAACTGTAGTCATTGCCAATAAACATTCTCAGATAAACTTACAAAACGAAATGTGCCTTGAAAAAGGTTGTAAGCCTGTTCTAAACTTTCCTCACAAAGATTCAGATTCATTTATTGCATACTGTTGGTACATGTCAGTCAAAATTTATAATAGTTACTATCAACATTACAATTCAAATTTATGAAATTCATAGAGAAATAAGACTAAACACAAAAAACTTGCTTACGCTGGCTGGCAAACAATTTTTTTTTTTTTTTTTATTTAAAATAATTTATTCATAATCTTTCATAACGTAACAATCGTAAGAGGTAGGTACAAATTAACTTATTTTATAGGTAGGTAAATAAATAAATAAATAAATAAAATAATGCTGGACAATTTCACACAGCATCATCTAGCCCCAAACTAAGCAAAGCTTGTACTATGGGAACCAGATAACTGATACGCTACTTATATACTTTTTTGTTTGTAAATACATACATATTATACATAGAAACACCCAGACCCGAGATAAATATATGCAGATCATACAAACATTTATCCCGCGGCGGGGATCGAACCCGCAACCTGCTGCGTCTCAAGCGGGCTTTCACCCACTGCGCCACAGAGGTCGTCAAGGTATTCTAAACTTATGCCTGAACTAGGTTATCCTGTATTTCAGGCGAAAAATAGCCTAAATTAATTTACAGTAAATAAACATTGCTATCATTACTTTAACCTTCTTATGTTAAAACGTGTAACAAATTTTCTGTATCATCGTACGACATCTTATGCAGGGCATCGTACAGAGCTATCTTACACTTATTGTAATTGAGACTATAGATATCGGCTAGTGCATTCATCCTATTGTAATGAACCTTTCCTTGAATTAATTTTATCATAAACAACCCAAATCTATTCGTTCATTTCGTATTCGATAAACATAAGTTAATTTAATCGAAAAATGTATATACGATGCGACCCGTGACGGTCAATTCAATCAAATTAATGCAAGTCATCAACATAAAAGTTCTCGGATAACCAGTCGTTCAGTCCGATTAAACTTATAGTTCGCAATCAACGCTTGGCAGAAGAGGAAGCAATAACGAATAATACGACAGTCTGTCGGCTTACCGGCGATTAACTTCGGCGCAAAATTAAAAGCGACGACAGAGATAATAAAAGCAGTTGGAAACGTGACCAATATGTCCTGGGAGGTTTGGACGAGCGAGAGGTGTGTAGAAGTGTAACTTAAACGCTCTTGAATGTACCTTATCGAATTTGATGCATTGGAATGAGGTAAGGTTACTTTTTAGTTGCAATATACGAGTAGATACATAAATTAATATTATTTCCAGAATTGCGACTGCATTGGGAATGATTATAGTCGTGAAAGCATGGGCACGAGGCTCAAAAATTCATGTGTGCTCTTGACTCTTCTTAGTAGGAAGGAAAACGTCTCACGACATGCCGGTTTCCTAGTAATGTTTTATTTCAACTTTTAAAAGTACTACTGAGGTACTATTAGACTAGAAAAATATTTACTTAATAACCATTGAGCTAGGATAATATAGAATAACAATGTCCGCACAAAAACTCGGCGCACGGTACGCAGTGTGCCGAGTTTTGCGCGACACTGAACAATTATTCAAGTGAGATAACGTCTACATTCGAGCAAATGTCGTCAAAGAACGATGTTCGGACATTTTTTGAGTGTTGTCAGTTAGAGATTGTAACTCTAGTATCCTAAATTCCTAACTCAATGTTAATATCTGATAAAGTCCTCAACCGTATTCAAACCGTAGGAAGGATCAAAAGGCGGGCCCAACGAGCATCAGTGCCAAATATTCAGTCTCAACAGTGTCACATCTATATTTTTTTAGCCAGATTTGTCCAGGCAGTTCGGCTCCTGGGTTTATGTACATCACGTAGCACGAGTTTGCTTTGCCAACGGTAGCTTACTGCTCGATCGGATATCGAATCTAAGTTTGAGCAGGAATACCAAGCATATGCTTGTCTTCGAATTGAAGACGATCAGAAAAACATTCTCATTCACAGGTTTCTAAATCAGTAAGTCAATTTTCCATACTTACCTTAATATTATCATCATGATCGATTGCATCTAAGTTGACCAGCATTTATGTTGCCCTTTTTCATATGCCTTTGTCAACTGTCCTAATATTCAACTGGTCTCATTCTATTGCTGGGCAAAGGTCTCCCCAAACTCTTCCATCGGTCTCTACCTCCAACTCCACCACATTCTACCAATCCCCTGCAGAAGCATCAATGTCGTCTCGGGAAAGTTTTATTATTATAATAGTCTATAGTTCCAGCTGTATGGAAAGGTTCTCGGCGTTTTCTCATCGGCAGTTATTCATAAAGAAGAATAAGATATATAAGAATGACGAAATTATAATGGTTGTTTTCTATTAAACCCATGAAAAATAAAACACAACAAGAACGAATTAAAAACGCAGCAAGCAGACTTGGAATTATTGGTTTTGGATTTGTTTTTGTTGAACGCCCACACCATCCTGCTTACTCGTAAATCTATCTACTTTATGTTTATTTTTAGATACTTTAATTTAAAATAGCTCAGGAATAGATTCCAATTCAAAGACCAATTCGATACAAAACTCATTCGTTATTCAGTAATCAATTACAGGCAGAATGAAGGCTGCATGAGTATCTTTTGAAATCCGATCCAGGGCTCATTCAATATCTTATCAGCCTCAATACATGACTACAGGGTTTGGGTGTTAACTATGTTTAATTAAGATCTCACAACAATACACAGTACAACATATACATGTATGAAGAGGTCACTCGATGAAAGGGTAAGATGGCAATCTGTCCCTAGTTTCAATCGCGTCACAACTTCGCTCGTTAGACCACGCACATGTCACCAAAATTTCTATTCAAAACATTACATACGAGGGACCTTTCATTTATGCACGAAAGTTCCTTATCATTCCGTCACCACTGGCAGTCGGCTTTTGATGAATACACATTTATTTTGGGCCGACGCCATGCTTCCCAAACATGCTTATCAGATTTTTCATAATTACTATGTGCCCGCATCTGTACACGCTCGCTATACCCTCCCATTTGCATACAAATATTTTATTCAAGCGCTCTGAAGTGAAAACAAACAGCCGTATACTTAGTTTTCGATCGAATACTCGGAGGGAAATCAATTATCACTTATTAAGAGCACCGTTTTCCTCTTCTTCAGAATTAATTCCCCATTTTCTTACAACGATTGTTGTTGTTATAAATAAATAATGAATGCGGCGGAGATAAGTTAGCGGCGGTAAGAGTTTCTTATTTGTTAACGTTAGGAGTTCGCATTAAAAAGACGAATGTGGGTTCGGCGCAAACGATTTAATGGCCATATTTAAGGTTGCCCTCTTGATCCGCTTACAAAACGAATTGGTTGCGAAATTGCTATCTAAATTGGACTAGTTCGTGGTAGACAATTTGCCAAGACATTTGTATTCCTGCGGAGAAAAATAGCATATACCTCGAACATCTGATAGCTGGAGACGAGGCCGTCGGCAGCCGCGCCGGTTGGGCCCGAGCCAATCATTCCATCCGAATGAAATATTTCGTACCAATCGAGGGACTTAATGAAAAAAATCCCGTTTTCTTATTCAATATGTTCATACGAAAGGCACAATGTAAGCTGATAAGTATTTATTGCTTTTTCAATAGGGGAAAATAAATTAGAATCCTCCCATGAATATCAAGTATCTGGGGTTGTGCAAGCTCGACTTTATAAATAAATCAATAGTTTCTTGGTGCAACAATGCAATAGCTGCTTGCTACACATTGAACCTTTCATGAAGCGCACTCATGTGATTTTGTCGAATATTTTTGTAATATAGAAGATCTCATAGATTTGCTTAGTCATAGATATTCATTTAAAGTCTGACAATTGGTTAATGGCTTTAAATTGTTTTACAAAATTTTCATGATGTGTACTCCCAAACTATTGAAACACTACTGATGTGTCAACGCATTTCCATATAATAGGAACGCTCCGCTATCACAGCATTTAATGACGACACCCATGTTAACAGTCCTCTGTCATTGTCTATAAATTGGATCCGGCAGCAATTTGCTTTTCACGCTGTTTTCAAAAATGGGCATTTTATTGTTCCCTCTTTTATTTAACTGAAATTACTCCTCATTCATTAGAGACGCAGCACTCCACTACGTTTTTTATTTTCCATTGTTGGTTTTCAAAATTAAGCTCCAGTAACAATTGCTTTGTTAATAAGGGTCCACGATTAATCTGCTTTATTTTTTCTTTCTGGAGAAACAAGAGTCTTTAGACTACATTAGTGTTTTTTGTAGCGTACTCCCAAATTAATCAGCTCGAAATAGGTACATCTATTCCATTTTATTCAACAACGCTGCGGGATTTTCAAAACGGTGGAATTACAAAACACTTGGCCCAAGGCTATTCGTAAATGAATTCGGCGGTCCTTTTTTATTTCATTGTTATTTTTAACATAAATTGGCTACTTTTTCAACTTGCTTTGACAGCTTTAATAGTTTTAAAAACAACTTATCCAGATTAAAATACGAGTAATACAGGACTAAGTTATAAAACTTGGACGTAATAATTTAGCATCAAGAAAGTTATTATGAAAGTTGAAGGTTCGTAAAAAGAAAATTCATTATTAAAATCCACACCGCAATTTCTAAACAAA
This sequence comes from Epirrhoe alternata, assembly GCA_963565295.1. Classification (NCBI taxonomy): domain Eukaryota; kingdom Metazoa; phylum Arthropoda; class Insecta; order Lepidoptera; family Geometridae; genus Epirrhoe; species Epirrhoe alternata. The sequence goes on from OY751384.1 coordinate 2,316,143, forward strand.
ATTGAATATAAAATCAGGAACATCTTCCAACAAAGGCTTCGTAATAATGACCGAAAAGATTGTATTAATTTTAGAATGTTTCGATCGGAAGTGGCCCTTCCTTTGCGGACGCGATTTATGCCATGCTGAACCTGAGAAGTACCAGCCCCAGGGAAGATCATTAACAAAGATTTTCCTTACAAAACATTGTTTCATTTAATGTTTACACTTTTACACGCAGACAATGCTGTAATTTGTTAAAGGATAATATTTGAGCTCGTTTATGAGAGCGTGACGCGGCCATATTTGTTTGTTGCTGTGCACAACAACAGCACTCTCATCTGTCAAGCTCAACTGGCGACAATGTACAAACGGACTGCGAATAAATGGCCCATCATTTATATTGATGAGTGAAAAAAACATTTCAGTAGCGACCGAGATGAACGTTTTGCAGGTGCAACGGACTGGCGATTCGTACAGATACACTATTATTAAAAAGGTACTATAATAAAAGTCTAATGACCCGTCTACGCATTCGTCGAACTATTTGCTAAACTTTTCGCCGTACTTTTCGCATAGACAATGATCGACGAATACAGGCGAATAGGCCGCACGTTCATGAGCGCGGGTATTCGTCTATCATCGGCGAATATGTAGAGGGCTCATAAAATACTGGTATAGACATAATTATGTCTAAAACCAATAACTAATTTGAAGATATTTGAGAAACACTATTTTTAGGATCAGAATCTATGATTAAGTTTGTGTCGTTAGTGTGTGCAAACCAGTGCACACTAATCTCGGAAACGGCTAGTCCAATTTGGATGTGGTTTTCATAGTTGTAATGTGGTTGTTGGTGGTATGAAATGAAATGAATTTATTTGTTCGAAGAATGGTTACATAAGTTTTAAAATTTGTAGATAAGTGTCACATTCTCCACCGTATTAATACGGTATACAAATTTTTAGTAAGTTACATCATTATTAAATCATTAAAAAATAAATATCGTCATTAAGTCTCAATACAATTTCAATTCAACATGCAGAATAGTAAATAAGTATCGAAATAAAAATTCATGTCAAGCTCTACATTATCAAATTAACTAATAATTAAATTTTATGCATATTAAAATCTCTACTAATTATTTAAAAATTCTGAAACAGTATAAAAACGTCTATCATACAACCACAATTTTAACTTTTTTATAAATTGTCTATGAGGCAGTTCCTTAAAACTTTCTGGAATATTATTAAAAATGCGCCCACACATAGCATAGGAATTATTTAGATAAAGCTCCGTTTTAGGGACCCTTGAGAGAACAATTCTGTCCGGATTCCGCACACACATATGTGGTGTGTTGTGTGTGGTATATATAGGTGGCTTAGTGAAGAAACTCCACCAAAATAGTTTTAAAAATAGGCAGTTCTCCTCAGTAAAAGTTCTTTGAAAATTGTTAGTATGTAGTTATACATTTTATAAACAGTCTGAACATTACTTTGATCACAAATCCTAAGTCTGAAACACAAAGCTTATTCTCGAAAGCAGAATTTTGATGGACACAACAATTTTCCTTGGATTAATTTCGCTAACTCTATTGTCTGCCAGTCACCCATGTAACTTTTGACCTTTAGGTTTATTAACACACGTCAAATACAACAAGATGTTTAATATAGGAGAAGGTCACTTTCAAAATTAATATATAACATGTAGTCTGGGTATTCAAGTCTGCGAATGTTAACACATAAAATAGGTATTACACTACGGCCTTTGGATGTACTCGTAGGCATTGTGAAGTTAGCCGGTTCGATGCGCAGAAGACAATTCATTATGAAAAGGCGTTACTGAGAATGTCAAAACGAATAATCACGAATGCCTAGTGCTACAAGCAACAAGTAAGTTCGTATGAGTCAGTGGCAAATCTAGTGACGGATATTTGGCCGCCTTAAAGCCTCCTCATAGTATAACGACTTTAAATAGCCAGGACCAACACTTTAACATACCCTCCGAAGCACGGAAGCGCTCAGATGAAAATGCCACTAGCGACCCACCCACTTACAGACCGTTTCGAACGTTGCTTAACTTCGACGATCTATCAAGAACGGCTAAGCAAGCAAAAGAGCAAAAGAAGCAAAAGAAGAATAAGAAAACACATTAATTCAACTAACAAAATGAGTACACAAAAAAGAAAACAATAATAAAATTAACGAAAATTATGATTGTCGAATAGGCAACTACTCAGATACTTGCCTAGATCCAGGGATCAGGTGTTGTTTTTCAGTGTCGCCTTAGAGGGAGGGGAGCGGGGAAGGGCAAGCTCTACCAGGAGCACTTCGAAGTGCTACAAATAAGTGAATATTGGAGGTATTTTTACACAGATTTTTTTTTTATTTTTTTGATGACAATAAATAGTTTAGGATATTTGTTTATTAGTTATGGGAGTCGAAACACGATTGATCTAATTTGACTCGATAGAAAAAAATCACAAAGTTACCTCTAAATCTTCATAATAAAGCAGTTTCATTTGCTGGTTGTTTATATTTTTTTAATGAAATTTCGTCTACGTGTTCCCTATAAAAACGGTAGAGGATTACGGAATTATTTTATTGCAAAAAATACATTTATAAATAACGTTGAGTGTAAAAGGTCGCGGGCCGGCCAGAAAACCTCACGCAAACCTCACGACAGAGCTTACTTCACCTTAAAACAATATTGTATTTCAGCTACAAGCTATAAAGCCATATTTCACAATACCTACAGACATGTTCAAGTAAAATAGTTTTAGTAAATAAATTGATGGATAACTTCCTTTTGTTCTCTAGTTTCTCATAGAAATGATACTTGATATACAAGTTCGCAAAAGCTCCGTTTTTCAAAAATAATGATGGCAGTTTCTGGCGTCCGTTAAAATCTACGCTTCTAGGTATCGATTTTTTATCACCAACCCAACAATAAATTATGTTGACCTAGTGAGACAGGTTTGTCCGTTATGGGTTTAAATTCCTTGTATAATTGCACAAAAAGTATGTGAAACTAGACGGTGTAGAACGGTGTAGAAAAACATCGTAAATTCGTGAAAACCATTTACGAAGAAGGAGTGGCGGCAGAAGTGAAACTCGAACGGTTCTAAACTTGACAAATAACCAGGTGTCGGTGAGCAGTCACGTGACTCGCACGTGACCTTTTCGAGTCGAATCCAAGAATTTTTTCTCATCTCAAAACTGCCAAACGCGCCTAAAGAAAATTTCACTTCAAAAAATGTGTGGTGGAGAAAATTGATACATGATTCAGAAAAAATATTATAACCGATTGTCGATGTTTATTTATTTTACACTAGCTGTCCGTCGCGGTGTTACCCGCGGTCCCTCGGGATAACTTCACTTTTCCGGGATAAAATATAGGCTATGTTCATCAGGGATAATGTAGGATTCTAATGGTGAAACAATTTTTCAAATCGGTCCAGTAGTTTCGGAGCCTATTCAATTGAAACAAATTAATAAATCTTTCCTCATTATAATATAACGAGTAGTATAGAAGTAGAGACAAGAAATAATGAAACCACTGTTTATTTATTTTTTAACACCCTTGCTCGTAAAGCTGATGTAATTCCACCGGTTTTAAATATGTAAAGCGGGTCATAACAAACGCGTGTGTTATCAAAGCAAATAGTTATGTTATAGTCCATACAAATTCCATAACAGCATTATTTGCCATTTCAAATATGGAACTGATCGCCGCCGAGCTGGAGTCGTGCCTCCAGCTAGTGAGCAGCGCGCTGTTGCTATTCAAAGGAGAACTAATCGCCGCGCGGCGCCAGTAGGCGGCGCTAGCGCGCTGTTAAAATGGCGGGAAAGCAACAGTGTGCATTCACAGATTGAGTTTATTTAAATGTTTTTTTTTTCTGTTTCCTCGCAAATGTGTTAAAAAACGTCGTACGATATACGTGCGTATTGGTTATAACATGCTCGGCTCAATTACGCCCTCGCCTGCGGCTCGGGCTGAAATTCCGCCTCGCATGTTATAACCATCTTTACGCACTAATATCGTAATGTACTATAAAAGTTTCACCGGCTGGTTGTAAACAGTCAACGGAATTTTGTAAACAATACCTTTACTCATAGAAACTTTCCAAGTTATACGATAGACATAATTGTATTGTCTCGAACTCGTTCATAGTATCTGCAATCAACTCCTTAATTTGACGTCAAGAGCTACGTTATATTATTGCCAATATATGAGAACTTGGAAGGTATTTGTAACTTGCTTTTGCGATTGGTTTCGCTTGCATAAGCAGTAACAAAATGACAGATGACATCTCAACTCTACATGATGTTATACTCGTATTATTAGAAACAGAAACACATAGTCCTAACAGAATACATGAAAACATAGGACGAACTCTGTGGCGCAGTGGGTGAAAGCCCGCTTGGGACGCAGAAGGTTGTGGGTTCGATCCCCACCGTGGGATAAATGTAAATGATCTGCAAATATTTATCTTGGGTCTGGGTGTTTCTATGTATAATATGTATGTATTTACTAACAAAAAAAAAGTATACAAGTACTCGTAGTATATCAGTTAACTGGTTACCATAGTACAAGCTTTGCATTATTTATTTATTTATATTACAGCATGTCATGCAAACATTTTGTACCGCCACAGAATTGAACCCATTGCATCATAATGTAACTTTCTTTCCAAGGAATATTTCTTGTTATGTAAGTTTCAACTTTTTGAAGTGAAAACTTATTAAGGCGCGTTTGGCAGTTTTGAGGTGAGAATAAATTCTAGGATTCGCCTCCAAAAGGTCACGTGACTGCTCACCGACACCTACCAGTATCTAGTTCTGTACTCGGTAAATTTTTACATTTCTAAAGCTCATTTTATAACTAAACGGGTGAAGTCATCTTTCGATATTTTTCGATTTCCTGACGATTTATAAAATACACTAGGCATATAATTGTTCAAGTTTTCATTTTTCTCCCAGTGCTACGGTTTTTTTGTCTAGGTGCTCACGACTTGCCGTTATACACTAGTTAAATCACCCAGAATGACGTCATATAAGAAACCAACAACAATTATACTGGTACCAAATAATTGTTTAGACACCTCATTAGCCGAAATTAATTAGTTTTCTACACCACTTATGGTGAACGAGCCGCTTACCTCGCAAGTAGGTGCTCAAATAATAGGAGGGCTTGGGAGGACTTTTATCAAACCAAGGGTCGTAGTAAATCGAAGTGTCACCGCCAGCGCCCTTGTGTTTGACAATAAAGGGAAATATACAGTCTCTTTGTATTGTTTTCCCAGGTTTACAGCTCGTAAAAATACGAGGGTACTTAATTTTGATCAAGTTTTCAGTGAGATGAAGGTATTTATTGTCTCTGCTAAAGTTTGCTACTATCGACAGGCCTGAAGAATAAGATGGTTATCTTACTTATTACTATTAAGGAGAGCGCATTCAATAAAAAAAACAGTTTCATTTTTCACACATTTTCACACGCACATGAATTTAAAATCAGCAACAAGTGAGTTACCATGGTTATTCTTTTCAGGCGTCGATATTATTTGAACGGGCGTAGAATGCATTAACCTCTGAACCGATTTATAACAAACTAACAGGTACCAATAGATTATAACTAAAACAGTAAATATTCAAAAGAGAAATTTAACCTAGGTAACAAGCGAGGAAAGCCCAAACTAAAGCTTAATAAAACAAAGATTTACAAGGTGAAAATTATATGCTTCTAAAGCATAAATAATCCAAGCGTATAATAAAGAAAATTGCTTTATTTATGGCAGAAAATCCCTATCTACAACCTCATTTAAATCACACAGAGGTAATTTGTATACTATAGCACAACGCAGTAAATCTAACCAATACATTTGTTGAAAGCAACGCCTCTAGCGCAGAATATTCTAGAGTATATTGTTGTACGAACGGAAACCGAAAAACTGTAATAGTCGTACATAATTTTCTGAGCTGGCATCGTTCCAATTGTTAAACTGCCTATAATTATGTATGTTAATATGCGCTAGGTGGTTCAGATAGCGTCTAACGACTTCCTTCGATAAAAATAAAGTTGCGTTGAAATTTCAGTTCCGTTGCAAGTTTATTGTCGAATTGCGTGCGAAGGCTTTGCAATCAGGGGTTACCATCGCCCTTTATACAGACATTGATTTAATTTGCATGCCGATGTGATGATATAGATATCGAGACATTTCAATTTGTAACTCATTGGTGAGATGCGTAATAACTCAAAGGGTTTGGATTGGGACGAAGAAATTATCGTGGGCCAATGATAATATTGTTTCTCAGCTTCAGATAAGCCACTGAAGCTAAGTTCAGACATTTATTTCGGCACATAAATAATGTGAGAAAATAGTTTTTCTAAGAATACTTGTATTGAGTTTATGCGTATGTAAGTTCGTACAAAATTATTGATCATGGTATATACCTAAAATAATCATCATTACCATCATCATCAGCTTATAGCAGTCCACTGCTGGACCTAGGCCTCCCCTAATGAGCGCTGTTGCGCCCTGTCCTCAGCTCGACGCATCCAGCTTCTGCCAGCAGCCTTTCGCAGATCGTCACTCCACCTGGCCGGAGGGCGTCCTACACAACATTTGCCGAGTCGCGGTCTCCACTCAAGAACTCGTTTACCCCAGCGGTTTTCGGCTCTTCGTTATGGCCTAAAATAATATTTAAAGTGTATTGATTGCCTTATAATTATGTAGGTAAGTTCGTTTAAGCATAATGTTTATCATTGGTTTACACCTTCATTACGTTTAAAGTCTTTACAGCTAATGATGATACTCTATGAGTATAATGCTTATCACATCACAAGTATGTTATAAAAAGAACCCAGTTGTATACATAAAAAGTGTAGCAGATTTCAGCCGGTGAAAAGGTTCCAAACTCTCAAATGCATTTCAACAAACATATTATCGAAGAAGCACTCGGTAATACTTACTGAAATGAACTGGATTACTGTCAGTCAATATCCACTTTCAAAAGAACATCGTCCGAAGTGAAAATAAAAAGTGTAATGTATTGGACAGCTAACTCCACGTGAGTTCGCTTCTCGCAGCATTGTTAAGTCGATTCAACGGAGCGACCTGATGCTAAATGTCTCTTTGTACGATCCTTGCAGACAGGGAGATGAAATTGAGGCAACACCAAAAACTTTCCGACAGCAATGTACTTTCATTTTTGTAATTTTATAGTGAAATATAAGCTTATCAAAAATTTGGACTGCGATGACTAGGATTCTGTGGCCGAGTGGTAAGGCACTCCGGCTTTAGGAGGATCGTCTGATCGTTGCGGGTTCGAATCCCGTCAGAAAATTTTCTTAGCAATGTACTTATAAGGACTAAATTCGAAAACTAAAACAGTGACTATTCACTAGCATAGAATGCAAAATACCGTCATTGAAACACAAACATAGGTAGACCAAGAAACGCGGTAAGCGGTGAACAGACCGTTTTTCCAATGTATGTTTCCAGTTTATGACTGTGAGATGGATTCAGCTGCATACAACATCGAGTTATAAAACAATCTAGAACGAATTGAAAGTAGTTTTATTAATATTTTATATACGTCCAATGACTGAAAGCTTTTTGTGTACCCGCTAACATTTTAATGTTATCGGCTGAAGGGTATGATGACACAGAAACAATTTATTGATAGGAAATCTGAATAAAATCTATCAACCTAAACAATAATTAGCAAAATTTTCCGAATTTCAAAATTTGACGACCTCTGTGGCGCAGTGGGTGAAAGCCCGCTTGAGACGCAGAAGGTTGCGGGTTCGATCCCCGCCGCGGGATAAATGTTTGTATGATCTGCAAATATTTATCTCTGGGTGTTTCTATGTTTATTATGTATGTATTTACGAACAAAAAGTATATAAGTAGTATATCAGTTATCTGGTTCCCATAGTACAAGCTATGCTTAGTTTGGGGCTAGATGATGCTGTGTGAAATTGTCCAGCATTATTTATTTATTTATTATTTATTTAATTTTCGTTGAATTTTTGATTTATTTATAAATTTTTCATGGTCTTACGGCTAACACCAATGCGACAATGAAAATTGTTTTAGTCACTACTCCACTGTGTCTCAACGTAGTAATCGCCCAAAATTGCCCGTATACAAGCCTCGTAAACTAACAAAGAGCCTGAAAAATAGCACGTCTGAGGAAAGGAGAGAGTAAATTCAACAATTTATTGCCGGCCCCTGTATTTGTTGCAAATGAAGACGGCGGAGAGGTGACAATTTCAGCTCCTGGGTTGGAATGACCGTCTTGGGATACCCCACGCGACTCTCAACTTTTACACCCCACATAAATACTTGCTTAGGTCGACCTAAAATTTCAGTATTCATAAAGCAAGAGCTCGTATTATTCAAATGAAAAAAAATGTTTGCATTAAGGTAGAGACGGCGAAACAAAATGGAATACAATGTTTTATCTCCTTTTTCGCTAAATGATTTTGCTTATCGTAAAGCCCGTTTATCCGTTGTTACATTTTTTATGGTTTGTCAGTGTTATTTGTATGTTATGAATTTTATTGCGTACACAAACACAGTTTGCCTATAAAATTTGATTGGTTTTCAACAACAGATTTTGCAAATGCAACTGGAAAGCTCCTGTCTGTTACGTTTATTTTACAATCCGTACTGAATATTTAGTGAACTGAATTATGTATGGTAAAGTTTTTTTTAATATATGATTTGGCAAAAATGTAGGTTGTTTTACCATATTATCGACTTCCTTGTCGTATAAAGTCGTTCTTGATAGATCGTTGAAGTTAAGCAATTGATTGGTGATCTCTAGAGGCAAAGAATAACAAATAAACACTTAGCTGTATATAAACAGGGTTTCTACGCAAAAAAATATACATTTTTATAAGAACCTTTTAATCTGGTTTTTATTGTCTTTGTCTGAACCGATTTTAATGGAAGATAGAGAAAGTAGGACATGTATACTACTTTTTATCCCAGAATTCTCACGGGATCAAGAATTATATGAGAGAAACCGGGGAAACTAATGAGTAACGCCCACGCGACGTCGTGGCACAGCTAGTTTATATACAGGGTTATTTGTAAAACACCGGTACCTCTCAGGATTGTATTACTATCATCATAAAGAACATCTTTTGTTCTATGACTTTTAAAATTCATCATTTTTTTTCATCAGATTGTCATATATTTAAAATTGAACGCTCTAAATGTTACGAAGTCTATGCGAAACAAAAGTTAGGACGGCGGAGGCCGAATTTTGTTCGATAAGACAATGTTTTGGATAGGAAAACGAAATCTTGAATGTTTGTTTTTGGTAAATGTATTACATACATACATACATACATAAAGTCACGCCTCTTTCCCAAAGGGGTAGGCAGAGACCACGGATCTCCAGTCGCTACGATCCTGACACACAACTTTCGCCTCATTCACTCTCATTACATTCTTCATACATGCTCGTCGGTTTAGGGTACTTTTGACCTGGCCCTTCTCCAAAATGTCGCCAATTTGATCCAAGAAGGTTCGCCTAGGTCTTCCCCTTCCAGCTGTCCCATGCACACTCGCCTCATACACTTGCTTTGTTAAACGACTGTCATCCATCCTCTCTACATGCCCAAACCATCTTAACATACCTTTCTCGATCCTCAACACTACATCTTCTTTCACTCCACACTGTTCCCTTATCACACTATTTCTCACTCTATCATTCAACGTTACCCCACACATACTACGCAACGCTCTCATTTCAACAGCATTCACTCTACTCTGATGTTTTTTCTGCCACACCCAACTTTCACTTCCATACATCAATGTCGGTACCAACACTCCTCTATGAACTGCCAGTCGTGCCTTGTTGGACACTTTCCGGCTGCTCATAAAATCGTGGAGTGCCCCATTCACTCGGTTTCCAGCATTCACTCTCCTTTCGATATCCTCATCGTACTTCCCATCTCTTGTAAACAATGTCCCCAGATACACAAACTCTTTCACTTGTTCCACTCTTTCATCGTCAATCAGAATATTGCATGCTGTCATACATTCATCTTTTTCAAAAACCATAATTTTCGTCTTGCTCACATTTACTTTCATTCCCTTTCGCTTAAAAGCTTCATGCATAACTGTTACCATCTCCTGCAACTCATTCTCTGACGACGCAAGTATAACCTGGTCATCGGCATAGAGAAGACATTTGACGAGTAACTCATTCATTCTTAAACCATTTGCACCATCTTTCAAATCTTTCAAGCAACTGTCCATGAATAGATTAAACAGCCATGGTGACGCTACACATCCCTGCCTAACGCCCTTTTGGATGTTAAACCATTCAGTGTATGACCCATGTATCCTCACGCAAGCACTAGAATCCTCATAGAGAGATTTCAGAGCTCGAACGAAGTTGCTGTTCACTCCATACATCGACAGTACCGACCACAGCTCATTCCTCATCACTTTATCATAGGCCTTTTCCAAATCCACGAATGCGCAATAGACTTTTTGACCTTTGGCCAAAAACTTTTCGGCTATGCTTCGCAAGGAAAAGACCTGATCCGTACATCCCATTCCCTTTCGAAAACCCGCTTGTGCATCCCATATTCTCTTGTCGGTTTCTTTTACAACCCTTTCAATCAAAATCTTTGCAGGTAAATGTATTATGTTTTGTAAAAAGTCATAGAACAAAAGTTGTATTTTATGGTGATAGTAATACAGTCCTGAGAGGTTACCGGTGTTTTACAAATAACCCTGTATAAAGTCACCTCGAGTTATGTTTCACCTCCAAGGAACTTTCTAATAAGAGCTGATAGTACTGTAATATTTCTGCTTGTTCATCTAGTACAAAGTTGTTTATCTACGGATTAAGACACAGTTTATCCGGCAGGTAGGTATTATCTCACCTCGGTTTAATTAAATTTATATGCACTACTTCTGTTTTCATTATATTAGCATTTAGATGACGCTATATTGTACAGGGTGGACTATATGTAGTTCTAATTATGAGCGAAAATCGCACGCTTCGACGAGAATGAACGGAATAATTGTAAAATGCTGTAGTAAAAGATGCCGACCTCAGTGGTGTGCGCAAGTGCTTGACTAAGACACAAGAGGTATATATAGGGTAAGGAAGGGTATTGACTTACCACAATGCTGTTTAATGTAATTTTTTCAATGTTTGTTGTAAACCTGCTTTTCACTTTATAAAGTTCGACAACCACCTTAGCTCGAACAATGGACTGGACTGAAAACCAGCACAACGTACCATGTGCGTAGATTAGCGCTGAGTCCAGCCCAATTGCCGAATATTTTTATGTTAATTTCTGTATGTGTGCTCTTTTTCTGGCAATTTGTATTTGTAAATTTCATTTGGGACATATAATTGACAATTGCATGATCGTTTGCTTATTAAGCTTGCCTAGGTCTTTTCTGCGGATGAGGCATTGCACGAAGCCTCTTAAGGCACACTTATAATATTTCATCAGTAGAGATAAATATAACTGCAAGATGAAAGTGAATAAGCGGCGGGTTTCCTCCCGATGTCTCACTCTGCACAACCATCGCACAATTGTAGGACACCCTTTACTTAATAAACATAGTACATTCACCGTTTTTCCCGCATTAATTACTTACCTGCTGCGCTGAGTTTTTCTTATCTCATAATATGAAACACTATATTGTTATCCGTAAACTTTACAAGCGTATTTGCATATAAAATGCGTTTTACTGTATTATGCGGTAAATAAATAAGAACCAACAGTCACATAAGATATTTTACACAATGATAAGATATAGTTGTCTGTCGCGGTGTTACCCGCGGTCCCTCGGGGAAACTTCTCTTTCCCGGGATAAAATATAGCCTATGTTCATCAGGGATAATGTAGGATTCTAATGGTGAAATATTTTTTCAAATCGGTCCAGTACTTTCGGAGCCCATTCAATTCAAACAAACAAACAAACTAATCTTTCCTCTTTATAGCCTGTATACAACTATACTGTTTCTTTTTTTTTTCAAATTATTTTCCCATAATTAATATAAGCAGATGAATATACCGGTAAGGGTAGGCCTAAGAAAAGATGGATGGACTGTGTGAATGCGGATATGATTAAAAAGTACAAGTAAAAAAGTGCTTTATTGCCTTAGTAAAAGTTTGTTACATATTTTTTTGAATTCATTATAGGGAACTAGTTCAGATTGTGAAAGGAGTGAGTTCTATGACGAGTGGAGGGAAATGGAAGAAAAAAAAATGTTTGGCACAAAACATTAACCCCACTTAGTGGGATAAGGGCAGGAAGAAGAAGAATTACTATATACGCAGAGATCTAAGATTTTTACTTACTACGTATGCAAAAAATATATCTCTTCTTCTATTGGTTTAAACTGATTGTATAGATAATCGATTTGTTTAAGACCCCTCGCAGACTACAGACTTTCTATCGGCCGGTAGTTGAGACGGGCTATACTTCTCCATACACATTACGAGCCGAAGTATATTCCGTCTCAACTATCGGCCGATAGAAAGTCTGTAAGTCTGCGAGGGGTCTATACGTTATTTCTGAGGGAGTGAAATGTGAATATGACGATTGCCTTTTCAAGTAACCAGAGCAAACTGAATGTTCAAAGGCTTATAGTCATGCGCGAGTTTAAGCTCTAGTCGGCAGAGCGTCTAATTTATGGAATATCTAGCAAAGCACAAAGACGAACCCCGCAGAAGCAAAACGCTCCTACGCTTACGTTCGAGAAGATCGATAGCCGTCAATAAACGACCGTATTCTTTGGAACTTTTAAATCTTTTGCAAAGTGAGACACGTCCGCGATTAGTAAGGGTGGTCGCACACAGCCGAGCCGAACGCGCTGAACTGTCCATTCAATAGAGAAAATGCTGCTGACGTCAGAAGCGAGCCGCATTTTCTGACGTCATCAGCATTTTTTGTATAGAAAATTTACTACGGCGCGAACGGCGCGGACAGTGTGCGAACTAGTGCAAGTCTTTCACACTTGCCACACGCAGGATATTCGGTAAAACTCCATACTGATGATGATGAAACTTCTCCACATTCATCCGTGTTAGTGTTCCAGTCTTTAGTCACTTTGAATTCATCTGCGTGCACTGAGCAGGACATGAGATGTTCGATAATGCTTGATTGACCAGGACACACACACAAGTACATTTATGGCCCTGACTGTATACGTTTGTTGAGAAAACTGAATTTGACAAACTTCATTTTACGATGACCGGTTTTATGGAACCTATTGCTTTAAAGTCAAAACGTTCCTCTGATAAAGCTTTGTGACTTGCAACGGCGTTTGTCGATGATATCACGGCACCAAGCTGGAAACTTACTTAAGCCTGGATAAATACCAAAAATGCAAAATTTTCAACGTTAAATTTATATTTCTTGTCCCAGTTATATTGTAAGAAATACTTTTCAAATCTCTCTCTGCTTGATTTATTTACAGCAACGAAAATATATAATTTTACCTTTGCACGACTTATGTCCAAAATCAAAAATGTCCAATTGGAACTAATGACCAACAAGAATTTTGTACAACACGAATTTCGTCCAACAATAATTTCGTCCAACACGAATTTTGTCCAATAAGATATTTGTCCATCTATGAATATTGTCCAATAGGAATTATGTCCATTATTACAAACTGAATACCAGCGTTTGAATCAGATAGATAGTTATATAATTATTTATTGTTACACCATATAAGTTACTAAATTAAAAACTAAAAGAAACTTAAGTCTTATTGTGGTGGCTCTATGGGCCGCCTTATTACTCTTCCAGGACATCTTTGTATGGACTGGATAGAAGAGAACGAGAGAGGAGGTGGTGTTGAATCCGTTGAGTTATCTAACTTGAATCAGTAAAAAAATTGTACATGTCGACTAGTTGTCTTAACGTAGTATTCAGAATATTGTTGCATTGTATGGTTTCGACTGTCCAACACAACATAATGCTGAGTCGGAAACCCATTTGCAGCAGCACAACACACTTAGACGATTGCGAGACACTCTTTACATATTTTTCTTTTTATTTTATTTTATTTTTGTTTCTATGTCGTCTTTAGTTTTTGTGTGTTTTTTTCTGGTTTTTTGGTACTTATTGCTGTTGCAAATAAATATTTTTTCTTTCTTTCTTCTTTCTATTTTAAGCCATATTAGTTAACTTATTTCGTATGTTTCATTCACAAAATAGTTACATTTAAAATGCACTAAACTTTTACAAACGGAACGCAATGACCCTCGTTACGACACGTGCGCTCTCAAGGACCGTTGACACCAGTAACTTGTGTTCTCGAAACTAGAGATGTTAGTTAGAGATAAAAGAGACTGTACATTTTAAAATTGAACCTAGACGAGTTTTAAATCTAGCAATCTGCTCAATTCTGTGGGACCTTACAGGATTTCACCTGTGCTAACCGCGGTCCCCCTGGGAATACCTTACATTTCCTGTTTACAGGGCAATCGAAGCAATTCGAAGAGACATTTGCCTAGCAGTGGAAAAGTAAAGGTTAAATAAAAAAAAACTATGTGATTTTCCAGACTGTAGTCTATCTCTGTGCCTTTCATCCACATCCATTCAGTCGACTTTGTGTATAGAGTGACATTCATACATCCTCACATCCACAAACACATCCACACAAACTTACATGTATAATATTAGTAAGAACTAGGATATGATCATGGCATTGCCTTGGTGTTCATTATGTGACATTTGTTCAGCTCACTAGCAATTTTTCTGAATCGTAATAGAATGCTAAGCGTCCGTTTAAGCGCCTGAATACGCGTTGATGAAAGTGTCTCCTTTCGTGCTTACGTATTCACAACCACTATGAATTAACACGTGGATGCTAGTCTCCCTGTCCGAGCACATGCAACGATATACAGAGAAGTAGCTCTTTCGTTTTCTAAACTAATATAAAAGGAAAGATTTGTTTCTTTGAATTGAATAGGCTCCGAAACTAATGGACCGATTTGAAAAATTATTTCACCATTAGAATCCTACATTATTCCTGATGAACATAGGCTTTGTTTTATCCCGGGAATGTGATGTTTTCCCGAGGGGCTGACGGTAACGCCGTGACGGACAGCTACTAATTTATATTTGTAATGGCCTTGGAAGTTGGAGCGCATTAGTGGAAAAAAAACGTACGGTGGGACATGATAAGTTAAGAAAAAAATGTATAGTGATAAAGACATTAGATATTTGAGTCCCATCTGATCTGATTTTTGACATAACGTTCACACATTTGCGCTAATTTGCGGTATACTCTTAATAGTCTCGCGCATATACACTGGGGCCGTATTCATCTTGAAGTCAGAAATCGTGGTGAGAAGCATTCGAATATTCATCAAACGAACGAAAAATGGAACGCGAACTGAACGCTCGGTTGGTATTGTTATTTTCAAGGTAAAGTAGGTATACACAAATGAAATAAAACCCTAAAAATATGCTACTAGCTATTACTGCCAGCATTGGCTTAATCTACAGGAAATTTTTAAGTTTTTAAACATTATTTCAGGCGATAATGTGAGGCACGGGTGGCTTGAACGAAACGCAATCGACAATCTTCAGCAAGGACTCTCATAATCGGTATAATGCGTCGTATATTGACATAGACACTAATTAACCCAAGATCATCTTGGGTTAATTAGTGTAAACTGAGGTGTAAACTAATGATTTGACATTTCAAAGGAAGTATCCAATTCATGTCTAAGATTACCAGCCATCTTGGGATTAGTTCAAACAAGAGTTCAAAGGTCGTTGATTCCCACTAGGAGTTGCCAGTTTAAAAGTTAATTAGGCCACTAAAATAATCACTTGTAGCTACCTCCTGCACTGTGCGTCGGTCGGCAGTTCCATATCCAGGAAAATAATTTAGATGAAAAAGAGATTTTTAACTACCTACCTGGTGAAGGAGTCTCAGAAACACCATGGTTCGATTAGTCGAACCAACAGGAAAAAAGTTCACATAGTCCGATTGATCGAACCATACGGTTGAACCACATGGCCAGAAGTGAAATATCTTCGTAATTGTCTCTTAGAAATCTTCAAAAAAAGCTTCATTGACTTGATAATTATTATAAAAACCATCGCAGACTGCAGACTTTCTATCAGCCGATAGTTGAGACGGAACATACGTCGGCTCATTTATTGTCATTCTATCAGCCGAAGTATGTTCCGTCTCAACTATCGGCCGATAGAAAGTCTGCAGACTGTTTAGATAAATCACCCAATATTTTTTTCCCCAATCATTATATTCCTATTCGCCTTTTCCCCCATATTGTTTAATTTCCAGACGTCATTATCACCAGCTTATAATTTCTCACGCTTTTTTATTTCCTATCATATTTTTCGCTTATAAATTTATGGTGTTGCCATAACAGGCTGACAGACCTGTAGAATAGGTTGCGAGGAGCGTAGCGACGAGCATGGTATCAATAGTGACCAAACCATGCACGAGCCGAGCGAAGCGTGCCGCGGTAGCGGCCGGCGAGTGCCAGAACCGACTTCTTCCTACCGTGTTAATTTATAAGCGAAAAATATGATAGGAAATAAAAAAGCGTTAGAAATTATAAGCTGGTGATAATGACGTCTGGAAATTAAACAATATGAGGAAAAAGGCGAATAGATATATAATGATTGGGGAAAAAAAATATTGGGTGATTCATCTATACAGTATACAGTCAGTCTGCAGTCTGCGAGGAGGCTTAAAGAAAGTCTACAGCAAGGAGTAAATCATGATCCTGATTGAAATACAACAGGTAAAACTTAAAGTATCTAGAGTGACTTGATCTTAGAAAAAATTCTGTGCCTTGAGGAAAATCGACAATAAGTTTAAAGTCAAACAAAGTACTGACTCTGGTCAGTTTACTGTGCGGGCTCATGGCCTTCCATTGAGTATGCAGTGCACATTCTATTTGTGAGACATCCTGTTAGGTTTCCAATACATCTGGCAGCGGGCGAGCGACTCGTACGTGCGCCCAGTGACAATGCACGCCCATGGAACACGCAGTAGTTGGAAACATAGGTTCACTTTAACCTGCACTTAAGTATATTAAAAACTGGTGGGCTAAAAGTATTGTAAATAAGGATTTGAACAGAGTAAAACTAGAGATTAAACTTCTTGTCGTAACACCAGTTATTGTGAAACATAACACAGACTCAATCTACGTACTATGATTACTTATAGATTTGTTAGATTACGTCATTCAAGAAAAATGTCTAAAGAGTTAGTCAGAGACTACTATTAAAGGTATATCAAATGAAGGCCATCATTTTGCGTATTATGGAAGAGCAAACACCCCTCTTCTCTGGACTTTGTTACCCTGGCAGAACGCCTGCCCCTGGCCATAAACTGCATTGGCCAATCTGGAAGTCGCTCAGACTCCGCACACAGGTTGGTCGATGCAAAAGTAACTTAGCCAAATGGGTTAAAGGGGATCCTTCCCAAATCCAGTGTGAGTGCGGAGCCCCAACACAAAATATGTCGCATCTCCTTTACTACCCTTTGTGCCCAACCAGCTGCACTCAGGAAGGCCTTGTTGCGGCTTCAGATAGGGCCATAGCGGTGGCTTCATTTTGGAGCAAGAAAATTTAATATAGAGGGCATAATATGAGCACGATGAATGAATGAATTTTGCAAAAGTTTTGACTTTATTACAAATTAATTAAATCAGAACAACTTCGCGAGCTCACCACAAGCATGTCCTACTTCTTAGTTCCAAAGAAGACCAAACTCAATTATATTAAACTTTAAGTTAAAGTCCCAAAGCTCATTATTCACTGGAAGCCTTATCAAAGTGACACAGGCGTGACTTTGCTTCTGTAAAATGCTCGTTTGCAGTAAACCTGATAATGTTTATTTTCCAATTACTTTGAAATTGAAACAGTTAAGTTTTCCAAAGAAAGGATATACGCCGTCGTAGGATATACTAGGGATATCTCATTCAATTTTAAATTGCAAATATGTACCTAACATTGTATTTTCTTACAGACAAATTTTCAATGTATGGCTATTTTTTATCCTAAAAAAAGATAATGCTTTGTACATTCACGGGCAATAAGATATATGTTTCAACCCATGTACAGGTCAACATGTCCAACAATGTTCTGGTATTTTTATTGATTTCGCCACTAGTTCAATGAGAAATTCCGTTTTTTGTTTTTAACCTACATCTATTAGTTTTAGTGTGATATTAATTTTAAATGTTTGGAGTGTATACATCTTGTTGTCCGTGACTGTACAAAGTTCAAGTTGATTGATTTGTATTAACTTTCAAGTTATTATATTTTAAAATCGCACTCCATTTTTTATAAACAAAGCTAATTACACGATGCGATTTCAACCCATACGATATCGCTCGGCAATTTTTCAGGTGACGCTCAACGTATGCAATTTCTCATAGTTAGCGCGACACTCGTCGGTACGTTCACTGGGCGGCGTAGCAAATTGTACAAAAATCACATCGTGTAAATGCATGTACTTTGCTAGGGATTTCTCATTTGATTTTAAAATGAACGTACCTACGTACATTGTATTTTCTTGCAGACAATATTTGTTTTTTTTTTATGACACAATAAAAAAATATCATACAATAACAATACATTGTGTACAGTTAATTTTAATGATTGTTAGTAACTTCCAAGTTATATTTGTTTTTTATTTGCTCTCCATTTTTTTATACACATAGATATGTTTTAATTATTCACCTCCGCAATCGTTTTGATGAATCTAGGTAATGAAATTGCATAATTAATTTCCCAAACCTTCTCAATAACAAATTAATCATTTTGTAGTTTGAACCAAATGAATGGGAGCTATTAATCTACTCTATTAATTAATTTAACACTAGTTTGTACTCACATTCTCACTCGCGTTGCAAATAACTGCAAAATAGCACTATGCTCATCATCAAACTTAAGAGCTCAGCTCTTGTCGGTGCAATGATGCAACTTCCTCCACCTCTCCCTTTCCAATGCGGATTCCTTTACTTCTTTATACGCCTGACAGTGATTTTCTTTATCTGATTCTAGGCCTGCCTCTTCCTCGTCTTCTTTCCACATTTCCTTCTACACTATAGCACTATACTATAGGTTAACAATCTATCAGACACATTATTTGAATGAATGAATGAAATTCGAGATTTTATTCGTACCCTTTTCAATAGCTTTAAATGCTATCAAGATTACTTAGTAACAACCCAAGTACCTTACTACATCGTACCTTAGTACGATGTAGTAAGGTACTAGTACGGTAGAGTTAGTACTTATACTAACTCTACCGTATTGAGTATCGTGAGTTTCGACAGTCATCTTGGATAGCATATACCTACGAATAGGCTATTGGAATTGGGTTGAACAAATTAATTAAAAAATATTGATGAAATGTTTTTTTATTCTTTTGATATGAAAATCTCGAGATAATTGATAAAGACTAAAGTTTTCCTTTCAATTCATTGTTGCTTCCTGTATAACTTAGTCCATTCGAGTGTGCATGTGTGTGCGCTCGGATGTAGCCAGACAGCGAGTTTTCCTTGAAAATTATTATGCAACATGTCCTAAAAAATCAATAAAAGATACATTTTCAAGTGAAAACTTATATGGGCTTTGGAATTCAATTGATACGGTCAAACGTCTATTTACAACCTACAAATGAACCGCTCAGTTTGTGTAGTTTAAAATGAAAGAACCTGTATATTTTGCCTATTGGTAAAAAATAGTAAAAATTACGTATCATGTGAGAAAATACACGAGCAATAGCTAGTATATACGTACCTATGTTGCCTCATAGCATGAATGTGAAATAGAGGCATAGTTTTATACGAAGAACGTAGATAGGATGGTACTTGTAATTTGGCTAGGCTGAGCTGAGCTCCGAACTGCGCTTCATGCAAATTGAAAATCAATGAACCGTAGCATTCAATTTAATATGAAAAGCTATTCATCTTTATGTCTATCTACGCTTATATGCACATGATTGTCACCAAAATGGAGTAGTCTAGGGTGAAACTTGTTTTGGGATGTTTTATGAAGAAAGTTATTATAGGAAACAATAGAATCCCAGTCTAGGTATCCTTATTTTTTGCGCGCACCCAATGTGGAACAGTGGTTTGTCCACACTTTGGAGCACACGATAGTGCGTCTAAGCAAATAATTTTGAGCTAAGTGTGTTGCTTCGTATGTATCACGACGTAGGCTTGTTTTAGAACAAGGACTCGTTTTTATGGGCATCCGGCTCGAAGGACCAAAATGTTGGGGTTAACCAACAATAAGTAAAGCCGAGCTGAAGTAAGAGCTAAGGGTAGCTAGCTAGGGGTGGTGACTCCGAAGAGAGCTAAAATAACCAAACCGCATGAGAACTTGTTTCAGACTGATTTTATTGTTTCACGTTATTGTAGCTTAGTGTCTATGTTTTTTTAACCTTCATAATATGTCATGATGTGTCTCAACTCTATGCGCTCCAAGGCAAATCGACTCGAGTGTATCCAAAACATAAAACAACATGAGGTATATTCATAATTGCCTAGCTTTTCGAAACAGATGCTCAGTTATTCAATATGCCATGTTATCTGGCTATGCTAGATGAAATATTCCGTACGCGAAAATGGTTTTTATTTCGATTTGGCTACAGGCATTTTTGGGCTGCCCTTTTGACTTATACATCATCTTTCTTACACTAGCGTTTTTACACATTTATTTCTGAAATGTTCGACCAAATTGAAAACGTTAGAACCTAAAGCGTTCTCAATTTATCGTAATAGTTTTATTATTGAAAATATGAATTTAGTTTTTCGGTACAGACCTCGATAGCAGACGAAACATTAAGACCACAGACTACAGACTTTCTATCGGCCGATAGTTGAGACGGGCTCTCCTTCTCCATACTCATTACGAGCCGAATTATATTCCGTTTCAACTATTGGCCGATAGAAAGTTTGTAGTCTGCGAGGGGTCTTAAAATTGTATTTCACTGAACTGTTGGAAGTTATAGAATAATTTAAAACCCGAACGAAAATCTAGGTAATTTACTAACGTGTTGTTTTAATTGTCTATAGCCTTGGATAAAATTGCTTTCACTGAAATTCTAATTTATTTTGCAAAGGCTTTTGTTGACACATTGATGGGTAACATCTATTTAATTAAATGTGATATTATTCTGCGAGGCCAAGGACACAGATACAGTTATATCACTCATATAACTTATCACTCTACTAAAGTCAAAATGTAGTTAATAGATTCATCATTGGTTAAAAAGTATGTTCGTATGACTCTAGTGACGGAGTTTTTAGGCCGCCTTAAGGCCTCCGTCATGGCTTAACGTCTTAAATAGGGACCGACAATTTAACGTGCCCTCCGAAGAATGAAAGCGCTCAGATGAAAATGCCACTGACGATCACCCCCCCACTTACGGACCGTTGCCTAATCTAGTGTCTTACCTAGTGAATGTAATTATCATGGTATAATTTGAGCTGCTTTTAAGATCGTCAAAGATGATAGTCAATTGACCAGTGAAATATTTCTGATGTGTAAACTCCTTCGAAGTTCTACCAAAGCTATGCACATTTTAGCCGAACATCGACCGAGCTTCCCTTGCTTGTATCATTTTGAAGACCTCCATGTCTTATTGCGTTTGTTGACTTTATTTGAGGGCTTCTTTGCCTTATTTCGTTATTGCTAACTGTACCAAACAATTCCATGGACCCTTTGGGAAAGATATACCTATTTTAAAATGACGTGGACCCGTTGGGAATCAAAGTATGATAGAGTGGTGGACCTCTGGGAATAAGTTTGAGTAAACTCAAAGTTGCAGTGACAGAGGCAGTGAAGGACCCAAGTCACTCTTGAGTCCCGTCACGCTCGGAGACTCAAGGCGCACAGTAGCAATTAGACGCCTATAATTACTATGATAATTACAGGCAACTTGTTTCTCATCGCACCATTCAGACAGTTAGTTGTATACATAAATTCAAGTAAGGGTTGATTAAAGAGTAACTGTTTGCTTTATAAAATACAGGGTGTTTTATTTTACCTTCTTTTCTTTAATTCAATTATTATTATTATTCATAAATAAATAATAATGCTGGACTTTCCACACAGCATCAACTAGCCCCAAAGTAAGCAGAGCTTGTGTTATGGGTACTATGATGACTGATATACTACTTATATACACCCAGACCCGAGACATAGAAACACCCAGACCCGAGACAAATATTTGTAGATCATACAAAAATTGGTCCCGCGGCGGGGATCGAACCCGCAACCTCTTGCGTCGCAGGTGGGCCTTCGCCCACTGCGCTACAGAGGTCGTCATTCATAATACACAGGCAGCTCTCAGGGCTGATGCGTGTATATCTTAGTCCTTGTCAGTGCGCTTTAAATATTTGTCCAGTCTATTCTTGAAAGAGTTCACTGAGGGGGCACTTATCACTGACTCTGGTAACTAGTTCCAGTTGTGCACGATGCTATTGGACAAGATGTGCTCTCTTAGTTTGCGGTAATTGCTTCCTTTTCTGCTATTTCACAGATCAGAATGTCTTTGATCTAATCCAGGTAAAAGGATTGATAATACCATAAAACGTGCTGACTGGGAGTAGTCAGTGTTTTTGGTCTTTGACGTCTTCTGAATGCCTGATCTGAGTGGATGATAATTGATAGTCATCAGGGGATTCAGACGTGAGCCTGATTATGTATTAATTTGAAAAAGATTAAAAAATAGAACTGAAAGTAAAAAAAATACGTACCTACAAGAAGATGATTCATTCGCAAACGATAAACACTGGTTACGTTTAAAACCCCTTTGTGAGCACCCTGTATACAAAACTTAATTGTTTGTTTGCAATTACTGATTCTATTGCCGAATACATTTAAGTTAGCTTCGAGTATAGTGAAGTTTATTGCTATACCTAGATGTATGTTGAAGTTGATATAAGAGGAATCGATTGCCATGTTTTTAAGAAATTAATAGCATCCCTTATGTGTGACGATATACTTTTGGAATTATAATTGGATAGATTCAGGAGGAACTTATTTTAGTAGGAAGCAATTTTATTTATTGACATACTTGCTTTAATAAATTTGCAAAAGCATATTACACCACCACAAATACTCTTCAAGATATGATAAAGTTTAAAATCTGAGTAATATGCAATTAAAACTTTATCAGACGTATGTTTCCCGAGTTAATCTTTAAGAATATCTCGAGCACTTTCCAAATAAAACCGACGTAGGTAATTTACCGCTGAAATCCTAACAACGATGCAAACTTTTGCAAAGTTATTGTGAATCCCGCGGAAACTCTGCAATATTAAAACTTACAGAGATACCGAAACTTGGTAAAAATAAAATATTCTGAATGGTGGAGCATTGTGAGGTGCGAACGGGAAACTTTCAGCAATTAGTTGCCGGGAATAGCCAATGGGATTTTTGATACGTTGGACACCATTCTGTCAGCGTCTAGCTCGACCAAAATACATGATTGTAATCATAAAGTGTAAGCTCAAGTTGGTCGCTGCCGCCAAAATCTAGCCAAGTGGGGTTACATCGACCCATCCCGGGTGTAACTGTAGAGCGTTCTCTTAAAATATATCACCTACATTCATGCCTTCTTTGTCCGATCACCTGCACTATTGAGGACTTAAACAAGGCCACGGATAGGGGCATAAGAGTCGCCGAATATTAGGCAAAAAAATTTAAGGTCAAGCCACACGATAGAAGAAGACGATCATAAAGTGCGATTTACATCACGTAATACACAGTTGCTTATGTTAGTACCTAACACCACTTACTTCAAATCAGGTACTTAAAACTCTATGTCTAACGCGTACTAAATTACAGGGGTAGAGTCAGGGGTAGTTACTCATATGAAAAAAAAAAGAAACTTGGCCTTTTATTTATCTTGACAAAACGGTCTAAACAGCATCCAATGCGTAGACTCAAAACGTAAATAGCGAAGATTATTATGAATTATATTGAATTGCATACGATCGCCCGTGCGCAGCTATTTTTGTGGGGCTTCCCGTATTTTCCAGGTATCTGATCTCGCTGTGAAACTCTATTCTTTCGTGCCATTGTAGTGTTTCCCTGCAGAGTTCGATCACTTAACATGGCCATTCAAGCCGGCAACTATATAAACACGCTGAATATAAAGCTCCTGAGAATGCTGATAAAATCTTAAATTATTTTCTTTTGCAACAAAAAGTTTAGCTGTAATGGAGACTCGATATTGCGTTATTAACCGACTTAAAATGTAATTCCCCTACGGGAAAGAGGCGTGATTTTAAATAAAAATACTCTGCACTTACACTCTTTCCTTAAATTATTGGCGTAGCGTGGCCTGATGTCACTCTGCCCCTTGACGGCCGGCTGATGTGTGCTCAATGTCTTTGCTATCTTGCTTAGGGACGGATGAACAAAATTAGGAAAGCTTGGGGTTTTTGTAATGGACCAAAAAACCATAAAAAATTTAAGAATTTTTAAAGGAGGTTTAGCGTATTGTGTATGTAAAAATTACTTTTCTCAGTACATGGTGACACCCATAATTGAGATAAATAGAACGAAGATGTATCCCTTACTGTTCGGAACCATCAAGACACGAGTCTACCTCATACTTGTCCGTTACAAATGCGGGTCACAGTATAATGATTCAAATATATCTGTCGCAAACTGTACCTCGGGGAGCCACGTATAATAAAAATTCCAACTTACAAGTATGCTTTTGGGAAAGTAATCCGCGAAGAAATACAACCACCTACTGCTTCCACATTTGTAACAAGAAAATCTCCATTTCTCTTTGACTAGCAGTCGTTTCAGAAGCCGCTAGTCCCCGGTGTGTCGTGGGGCGACACTCATAAAAATTCACCGCGACGAACTTTCGTGACAGCTGTGTTTAGATGATGCTAGTAACTACGCTAGCGCTAGTTTTGGCTTAGTTACTAGCACTCATTAGGCTCGGTACGGTGACGGTGACGTCATAAAAATTCACTGCGACTAACTTTCCAGACAGCTGTGTTTAGATGAAGCTAGTATGCTAGTAACTAGGCCAGCACTGGCATATAAATAAAATAAATAAATAAATAACGCTGGACATTTCACACAGCATCATCTAGCCCCAAACTAAGCATAGCTTGTACTATGGGAACCAGATAACTGATATACTACTTAATACTCAGTTACTCCAGTGATGGGCGACATTCTTAAAAGTTCCCTGCGACAAACTCTTGTGGCAACTGTGTTTTGACAATGCTATTCTGTGATGCTAGTGTAGTCATTATCGCTAGTGCAGCAAACACTGGGTTCTAATACCTACAAGCAGTTGTTAGTATTTATTCGTAAAATATTTATGGTGTTTTAGTAAAAAATCTAATCTATTCTCACTACTAAGACGAGTTACTGGCATCGTGTGAACCTTGTTGAACTTCCATGTCATGAAGTCACGCCGTTCGAATGCCAAAGCGGATTTCGCTGTATTATAATTTTATAAGCTCACTTAACAATGTGTACGCAAATTCGTTTGAATGTGAACCATTAAACCCTTTGTGCTCCATGTTTTGACGTCAGGCTGCTTACAAGAATTTCGGAGATTAAATTTTTCGAGGCACTGGCAGACGCTCATATTCCACCAGCTTTATACACCACACCAGCAATTTATTTTTGCTATTTCCTAATAGATGCTGGGTCCGTGGGGTTTCGGGGTACCTTCGCACGTTTATGATGTAGAATGCCTGAAAAAAGATCTAAGAATGTCTAAAGTCGTGATCCTTAAGACCCCTCGCAGGCTACAGACTTTCTATCGGCCGATAGTTGAGACGGGTTACAATTCTTCATACTCATTACGAGCCGAAGTATATTCCGTCTCAACTATCGGCCGATAGAAAGTCTGTGGTCTGCGAGGGGTCTTAAGGATCACGACTTCAGTTCTCAGTGCACGGTAGACATTCTTCGATCTTTTTTCAGGCATTCAACATCATAAACGAAGTCTGTAGTCAGCGAGTAGTCCAATATTCTTTCTAAATAAAATAAAAACATGTTATCAGGCTTTGATCATTGGGTAGACAAGGTATCTCGTTCGGCCATCATGGCACGTTTTGTACTCAAGCACTTTATAACTATAGGCAGGTGTCTAAAGTAAAATCGCAAGAGCATTCAAGATATAAATATTTAAATCGCAACCGAGAGCTTGCCGAAAGAGAATAAACGTGCAACAGAGTAAAAGCAATTTAACCTTGTCAGGCTTTGTTACTGTCTGTGTGAACGTATATACCAGCACGCGATCGTCTTTGTATACATATAATATTGAATGAATGAATGAACACTGTATTCTACACCAAGAAATTAATAAAAACAAAACATTTAAAATTGAAAGCGATTTCTTCCAGGCACTTTAAGTACACCTCGGCCAACGGATCTAGGCATTCGTGAAGTTAGCCTGCGCAGAACACAATGTTGTATGAAGAAGCGTTCACTGCGCAGACAAACGAATAACTTCACGAATGGTTAGATCCGTTGGGTGAAGTGTACCTTAAGCCGGATCCACAGCATGTTTTTAACATGTTATTAACTGAATAGGCGCGTTGCATTGGTTGTAAACAATGCTAACATGTTAGGAAACACTATACCACGGCGTTGTTGACCCGGCTTTACGTGTTTATTACCTTATTTTGTTTTTACTTTACGTAAGTCACTTGCGTCACAGTAAGTACCTAAGTATGCCATAATAATAAGCTCTGCCGCGCGGTTTGCATCGAGTCATAATGGAATCAAGAGCGCTTGCATGCGGGCATGTGAGGTAGAAGTGTATGACGTGTCGCTCCACGAATAGAAAATAAATGTACAATCTCTGAATATAACCTAACCTACACCTGACGCCTTGATTTTTTAAAAAGCAACGACATTTATGGCGTCATTAATAAAACAGCAAAAGGAAAGTATGCTCAAGCACATTGTGATAAAGTTGAAAATCGTGTTCTCTCAAATTCTGTTCTGTGTTCGATGTCAGGATTCTGTATCTTCATAAAAAGTAGTAGCGTAGGTAATATTGAGAATCGGTTGGGAGAAGGTTAAATTAAGTGTATCATAGTGTCATAGTTTCAATTCACTAAAATAATATTAAGTAGTACACCATGCTGCGTCGTCACTAAACATATAGCAGGGTTCTGATGCTAACATTTTTTCTCTTGTCGTGTCACTATTTCTTTTGCTCGTGGTGTGCTTGCTTGTGTGTGTCTTTCCTGTTATCGTCGAAGTGAAGCAACGTTCTCACTCAAAGTCAAAATCTCACTCAAAAGAGGATGGATGACCTCTAGTGGCATTATTAACAGCACTTCCGTGTTTTGGAGGGAATTTTAAATTGTTGGTCCCAGCTATTAAGACGTAGAGCCATCAAAGCCATGACGGATGTCTGCAAGTCAAGTCAAAAAGCATTTATTTAGTAGGACCGCTGGGATCACTTAGAATAGTCGTAGAGCTAATTTTACTTTTGTTCTTTCGCGACCTCGTATTTGGTCTCGCCACTAAGGTACACTTTGTACCGCTTTCAAAAAACGCGCTCCTTGGCGCTATTACTAAGCTTCGCATCATCCGAACCCTCTTGTCTTCTTTTCAAGAGCTTACAGTGGTCTACGCTAGGCTAAAACGGCCACCCGATTTCGGCGCCCGCGACAGGCGTAAATTCGTAGCCCCGCTCAGACGACCAAGAAACGTTCTTGGAGACTCTCGCTTACATCGTTGTGACATCATCTAGTCATGAAAGGTAGGTGAATTCTATCCAATAGCCCAAGCCGAGGTCTTCATTAGAGGTGCGCGTGTTGTCGTAACTTCTTTCTAGGCGTCTCGACACCCTCAGTGCCCGCCAAAGTCCGGTAAAACTAAACCAGCCTCATAGGCATTACACTGCGTCTTATGTGGGCGACTTGACGCGAATACGATTGCGAAGCGAAGCCAAGCGATCCGATGGGGCGATACGTCAAATCATACATAGTGTCAAAATTCGCAAAAATTCTGATCGCGTTCGATTCAATACGCGCCGCGCCGCTGCGCACCGGTCACGTAGGACACTTCAATAGTAAATCGACTGTTTGTTGTTTCCGCGCCGCTTCGCGATCGCGTCCAGATCACCCACGTAAGACGTAGGGTAAGTATTAGGGCCTCCGAAAAAAAATCCAGTGCGCAGCGCAGTGGTTCTGTTAGCATACATGCACAAAAATAAACAGTTGCACGACCATAATTATAGGGGAAACCGTTCGCGTTCAGCTGAAATTTTCTATAGATATTAATTACACGCTTATTCTCCAAACATTGAAGTATCATTAAATTATGAAAGCAATAACGCTGAGAACAGCACGTTTGTTTATGAAGGCACCAATTCATTACTTTATTTGTTTAATAAAGCTGGAACCGTCTGTAAACACCGGGATATAAATTACCTTTAATTTAGGTGAACGATCCAGAAAATATGATGATGTAAAGTTTCATCAAGCCTTAATATAGCTACTGGGAATAAAATGAGTTACTATTTATTAAAGCATTAGAACAGGCTGAGTGGGGCACCGACTTTTGAAGCAAATCATTGGTTCAAATATGGGCCCTGTGTTTTTTTTTTACTTTTGTCCCTCTTTTAGGCAAAATTCTGCATTATCTAAAACTATTTTTTCTATCTTTTTTATAATAAGTATTATAAATAAATAATGCTGGACATTTCACACAGCATCATCTAGCCCCAAACTAAGCAAAGCTTGTACTATGGGAACCAGATAACTGATATACTACTTATATACTTTTTGTTTGTAAATACATAGAAACACCCAGACCCGAGATAAAATATATTTGCAGATCATGCTAACATTTATCCCGCTGCGGGGATCGAACCCGCATCCTTCTGCATCCCAAGCGGGCTTTCACCCACTGCACCACAGAATATATCGTCAGTACGTAATGAACTCTACAAAAGTATTCAAAACAATCATGGTTGTGAACGCTTTTAAAATATAAAATTAAAAATTCCGTTACAATAAAAAAAAACCTTATAATACGAGAAAAACCTTATTTAAATATTACTAGAAGTTTAGGCAGACCAGCAGCCAGATGGATGGATGACCATCCAAGGGTAAAACTGGATGAAAGAGGCACAGGACCGAGTGAAGTTGCGTTTGAGCGGGGAGGCTTATGCCCAGCAGTGGGTGACAACAAGCTGCAGATGATGATGGTTAAAATAAATAAAATAAATAAATAAATAATGCTGGACTTTTCACACAGCATCATCTAGCCCCAAAGTAAGCAGAGCTTGTGTTATGGGTACTAAGATGACTGATATACTACTTATATACTTTTTTGTTTGTAAATACATACATATTATACATAGAAACACCCAGACCCGAGACAAATATTTGTAGATCATACAAACATTGGTCCCGCCGCGGGGATCGAACCCGCAAACTTTTGCGTCGCAGGCAGGCCTTCACCCACTGCGCTACAGAGGTCGTCCAAAAAATCCAGTTGGGATAAAAAAATATGAATACCTAAAAACCTAGTTAATGTAACTTTCATTAAAAATCATTGCAACGTGTTAAAACGCTGTGGAAACTACGAGTACCATTTTAAAACCACTCCATACTAATATGTGAAGATCATGCAAATTGTACTGCCAGCACAAATCTGCAATAATTATTCCTAGAAAAATTCCATGCGCAATTCCATCCGCACTGATAAAAACCTCAAAATCACAGCATCTGCGCTAGATTGCAAAAATAAATAAATAATAAAACTGTGTTCATAGCAGTGTGAAATTAAAAATATAAATATCGTGAGACACCACAGCTGCTACTAATCTAAAGCGTCGAGATTACGGAGCGCAGAGTAATCATATACGCTCGCTTTTATAAGAGGCTAGGCTGCGGTCACATGAACTATCAAACAGAAAAAAACAGTGGAACTGAGTGCCGGCAGAAGTGAAAACTTGAACGGTTCTAAACTTGACAAATAACACGGGGTCGGTGAGCAGTCACGTGACCTTTTCGAGGCGAATCCAAGATTTTTTTCTTTATTAAAACTGACAAACCCGGCTAAAGTTTTCACTTCAAAAATGATTATAATTTTCTCAAGATTGAAAATCATCCCTGAGGTATTCGAGATCCAAAACAAAACCAAGACTGGTAGGCACGCTTTAACATGAGCTCTGAACGGTGAAGGAAAACATCGTGAGGAAACCAGTTAGTATTCTTATTGGCGGCGATGGGCTCAACCTGTCACGTATGGAATACTAACTTCTGCAAGATGTGGGCATGTATCAAATATGTATTTGGACATGCCTCTGACATCTTCAAAAGATCTGGAATATAAAAGATCTGAGAGAATGTCTACCGCGCCTTGTCGTGACCCTGTTCACGTTTAGATATTCTCTCAGTCTCCGAAGTCATTTATTAATAATATATAATAGCACAATGTGTATAACGCTTTAGGTAGCAAACTATGTTACCGCCCTAGAGGGTGCATCGGATTAAAGTGCAGCACATCATTAGCCTGAGATAATAACCAGCGCATTCATTTAATATCATTATACTAAGAATGTGAGACAAGTAAGATTATATCACATAAACTTTAGCTTTTTAATTCACAAGTAAAAATAAACATATTTCTAACCGCAGTAGATCGTGTTAGCCGAACAGGAGTGGAGTAGGAGTAGTCACCGTCAATAGCTTTCTGAGTAAGTAAAGCAAGCGCACAACCAAGCTTTAGCTCTCTGAAGTAGCTGCGAAGAAACCCATTTTTGATGGTGCCTAAAAGACGAAGACAGCGTTGTATAGCTGCCTCGCGCACTCGCTTAGTTTGTTGCATCGTGCTATCTCGCTTACTCTACCAAACCTTTAGTGCACCTAACTTCAGAGAGACAAAGCTCGGTACCTACTGTTTTATTTTACAAAAGTCCGTACGTAGCGATCCCAGCTAAATAAATAATTTAGTATTTGTTTTATGTGTTGAATAAGTAGCGTAGTACCTTTTCTTTTCAATATTATTGAAAGAACCTTTTTCGAGTCTATACCTAGGCTGAAAATAGTAGTAGCATGGATCTCTAAAAAGTCGTACGATTTTACTACGTCCTTTATTTTTATAGCCGTGATGGAATGTTTGTTTAGTTTATGTTCTTATTAACCAAATATACGTAGCAATACAAAACTAATTTGCAAATCTGTGTAATGAAAATAAAATGAGGCAGGTACATATAAAAAAGTTAGGTTAGATTAGTTAGGTCCCCTAGTTAAAATTACGAATGTCTTTTGGTCCACGTCTTTCGAACGAAACCCTATAGATATAGCCCTATGAGTTCACTGAGTAAAACGTGTAGATGGCGCTTACCGAAAATTATGAGCTTATCAAAAATTTGGATTATGACGATTAGGGTTCCGTGGTCGAGTGGTAAGGCACTCCGGCTTTAGGAGAATCGTCTGAACTTTGCGGGTTCGAATCCCGTCGGAATCCAAAACTTAGATAAGACTTTTCATTTCTCAATGAGAAACCCTACACTTGGCCTTACTCGCACTTGACCAGTTTATTGTACCTAGTCGTATACAAGGAGATATAATTAATCTCTTCTCTACCTCATTACAAGAAATTCAGACAACAATGATGTCTTAGCCTTTGTGAACGCTGTTCGTGAATATATCACACGAAATTAATAGAAGCCCCATAGGGCTAATAAATGACACAATATATCAAGATGTATTAACGGGAGTAACACTGCAGGTGAGGTGAGATTAAGTCTACGTGCGATGTACAATCCCGTGTCTTGATTTATACTGTGCACTGCTCTGCCACAGTGCAGATACAGTGCAGTAGAAGAAACAGGGTGACATGATCATTTAAGATTTGAGAATGTACATACATACATACATAAAGTCACGCCTCTTTCCCAAAGGGATAGGCAGAGACCACGGATCTCCAGTCGCTACGATCCTGACACACAACTTTCGCCTCATTCACTCTCATTACATTCTTCATACATGCTCGTCGGTTTAGGGTACTTTTGACCTGGCCCTTCTCCAAAATGTCGCCAATTTGATCAAAGAAGGTTCGCCTAGGCCTTCCCCTTCCAGCTGTCCCATGCACACTCGCCTCATACACTTGCTTTGTCAAACGACTGTCATCCATCCTCTCTACATGCCCAAACCATTTGAGAATGTATCCTAAAAAAATTTTTTTATGATGGGTCGGCCCTTGACCTCGAGACTTACATAGGCAAGAATGAGGTCTACGATGGAGCGAGCCTACCCAGAAGGTGCCTATTAACTCTCTTCTCGAAAACAACAGGGTCGTAGCTCAGCGGAAATACAGACGCGGGAAGCTGATTCCACATTTTTGCAGTGCGCATAAAAAAGAACTTTGAAAGCGCTTAGTTCTAATAAGTGGAATATCAACCAGGTGAGGATGATAATCAGCTGTGCGAAAGAATATTTAAAAAAAATATTCATAAAAATGTACCTGTCCCAAAAATTGCCGCAATACACACAAAACCCATGCGGGATTTGAACCCACGACCTCGCCCGTAGCATCGCTCTACCAACTGAGGTAATGAGTAATCGATGCCCAAATGATCCATAGATGTGAGGTTGATACTATATAATAAAAATAGTATTAAGGTTGACATTGTGTAACTATACTAAGAAAATTAAGGATGCTCTTGTGATTTATATAAATCAAGATGTATTACTTATTTATTATTGTCCTTCTCACACACATTCATACCAGCAAAAAGAGATAGCATGACAATAGTTATCTAGGTTCATTTACTGTTTTGCGTTTTCTCTGTGACCGTTGTGTGCACTTTAATATGAATCATGAAACACAATGCTTGTCGGGCGGGCTTATCGCTGCGCTTGCAAGTGTCGCTGTGCAAATGACAAAGGTTTTTCTTGTTCTCATGTAAAGGGAACCATATTAATATACTGAGATTATTACTTTATTATTATATCAAACACAGAAACAGTTGTGATCCAGTTTGATTTTTATAGAATGAGCTAAGAAATATCAAGTGATAGAGAAAAAGGAAGGTTGTGTCGACCCACTTAGTGGAGAAGTCGCAGGATGATGATGATGAAGACTTTTTTGTAAATTCCAGAAAAATAAGGACAGTTTTACAGCAGATTCAGAAAATGATAATGATGTGGTAAGATTTTTAAGAGCTCAGAAATTATTTTTGGCGTCTGGGTGTCTCTATTTATAATTTTATGTATTTACAAACAAAAAAGATGAAATAGTCAAACTGGTGGATGTAGACTGGATAGAACGAGCAAGGGAAAGAGAAGAATGGAGACAGATGGAGGAGGCCTATACCCGAAACGGGGCCTGACAATTATATTTGCAAAAACTTAAGTTTATATTATATGATATGTATTTATTTATAAAAATTCTAATACAAATATAAATCTAAATAAATTAATACTAATATAAATCTAATTTGAATTAATTTAGGAATACTGTAGCTTAATTGAAAATTGTGTCTTTAATATTATTGTAAAGAACTAAATTTTATAATTTTGTATTGTTATGGAAATAAAGGCTTAAATAAAATAAATAAATATATATCAGTTGTCTGGTTTCCATAGTAGGTACAAGCTTTGCTTAGGTTGGGGCTAGATGATGCTGTATGACATGTCCAGCATTATATCATCATCATCTTCTTGCCCTTGTCCCACTCTATGTGGGGTCGGCACAACATGTATTCCTCTTCCCTCTATCGGCCGTTATTTATTTATAATTTCGTCACACATTGTATCAGCATGGATGGCGGTGAGCTTTCTGAGTGAGATATCAAGTTCAAGTTCCAGTAAGACAGTATTTTTTTTTGTAAGTACTTTTTCAAGTTTTCACTTCTGTTGGCACTCCCGGAGTGCCACCGTTGTTTTTATTGCTTGTCAAAATTCATTATGTAGACAACACGGTTACAAGAATTCCTAGCCAGTATCGATTATTATCGTTAGCTCCTGTTAATAATTATCATAGTACCCGTAAGTTCTAATTTATTCCACCAATATTATAACAGACAAGTTATCAATAACATTGGTAGGCATACTGAATTAATTTAAGACGAAACTTTCAATAATAAACCGTATTAATTAATATTCTGTCTTGTTTATCCAACTATAAAATTAAACAACATAAGGATATTTCTCGGGGTATTTTTATTTGCTAGCTTATGCTAAACTTCAAAACAGCCCTCTTCGATATTAGTGTCTTTGTGATGTCTGCTAGAATTGTCTTTGTGATAGCTGACATTAGGAATTGTGATGAATTTATGACATTCAGGACTAAGCTATTTAATTATCTCATCGACAATACGTTTTACTCAATGAAATAATTTTGTGACAGTATTTATTAATTTTGACTTTGTTTTCATTTTTGACAGTGTTTTTTATTAATGTTGACTTTGTATTTTTAAATGTAACTTATTAATTTATGAATGTTCTTTAAAATTAGAATTATGTTGAATTTATTGTGAATGAAATGCATGTAATATTATTTATTAGGTACCTAATTTGTACACCCAGTGGGTAGATCACAGTGGCTCTTTATAAAATACAAACACCTTGTAAATAAACGATTTGAATTTGAATTTAAATGTGGGCATGTCCTTATTATGTGGCGTGCGTCTGTCCATTCTGTCCTATATTAATATAAACAGGCTAAATAGTTTGATTTTCCCAACAAAACCAAAAACTATTGATATGTTTCAAACCGCTCTACTGATTTAAAAACCTTACTGAATTCATGATTCACCAACTTTAGAACTAAAAATGACGTTCTCTCTGCAAACAAAATCTCGTCCAAGTTGCCAGTTGCCAGACCACTTTTAAAGATAATCCTTCAAGCAAACTATATTTAAATTACTGTCGCTACCAAAATATGAAATTCAAATTGCTAGATGCATGCACCTCAAGTAAGTCGTTACAAACTCGTTTAGTTACCTACAGTGCCTTTCAGTTTTGTATATTTGGAGCGGGCCCCGGTAAGATATATCTCCATATTTAGGTATGAAATATTACAAGTACCTACATACTTAGGGTGTTCCTTATGAATGTGAAGTAGTTCGGTTTCTGAGTTTTGTGAACTTTGCAAAACGCTATGCAAAAGTGAGCGAGCATTTAGACTCCTCGCAGACTGCAGTCTTCCAAATATAGTTTTTTTTTTTAAGTTAAAAGCAGACGTCTCTAGAATCTTTGCTGTTATTTTCGAAGATAATATCTTAGTGTGTTATATGACTTTGCATTGTAAGCCTCCTCGCAGACTGCAGACTTTCTATCGGCCGATAGTTGAGACGGAACATACTTCGGCTTACTTCTCCATACTCATTACGAGCCGACGTATGTTCCGTCTCAACCTATCGGCCGATAGAAAGTCTGCAGTCTGCGAGGAGGCTTACAATGCAGAGTCATATAACACACTAAGATATTATCTTCGACAATAACTGCAATGATTCTAGAGAGGTCTGCTTTTAACTTAAAAATAAGCCAAGGACGACCTCTGTGGCGCAGTGGGTGAAAGCCCGCTTGAGACGCAGAAGGTTGCGGGTCCATTCCCGCGGGATAAATGTTTGTATGATCTGCAAATATTTATCTCGGGTCTGGGTTTCTATATATAATATGTATATATTTACAAAGAAAAAGTAGTATATCAGTTAGCTGCTTCCCATAGTACAAGCTATGCTTAGTTTGGGGCTGTGTGAAACTGTCCAGCATTATTTATTTATTAAAACAACTATATTTGGAAGTTGAGCTCACATATGAATACATATCCATAAAATCAAGCTTCTGTTCCGGAATAGGCAGGTACCCACCACAAACTCCCTTTGCTATGATCTTGTCATACTCATCTTTCGTTAATCTTCTATCATTAATCCCACATCTATCATGAAGCTGAAAGTTTGTGAGTTTGTTTAGATGTTTGATCTTTGTGTTTCAATCACGCCTCAACCAGTGAACCATTTGGATGAAACTTGAAATAGGCGTAGATGTGTGGAATAGCATTTAGGCTATTCAAATATTGGTACCACGCGGGAGAAGCCGCGTGTACCGAAGCTAGTATTCTATAAGTACAAGCTCTCGTATTGATAAGCGATGATAAAAGATTTACTTTTAAAGATTTGATCAAATGTTTTTTTAATAACAAAGAATAACCATGGACTACACAGTACTTTCTTCAGTAACACAAGCGTCAAATTTCGTCAACCTATCGTAAAAGATTTCCTTGTAGGCACGAACAACTCTATTTCCATTTTGAAATGTCGACCGAGTCTGGAGGCTCAAGTGCTCTGTCAGAATATTTGAATATTTTACCATAGACGCGGTTGCAAAAATATGATTTTTTTGGTTCAGTGTGAGCAGTTTACGATTGAACTCTAATTTTGTAAAATAAACGTCTGCAGTGAAAGAAAATAGTACAATATAGGGGAAATATGTATAAAACGTTTTTTTTTTCTAATCTTACTAGTTTTGGCATGTTAGGTACTCTTCCCTTGCACTGTATAACAAATGATAATTACATACGTATTATAATAGTATAAATAGTGGGTACTAACAAGATTTATCTTTTAAATACATAGGTACCTATGACAGCAGTCCACTGCTGGACATGGGCTTCCCCTAATGAGCGCCATTGCGCCCTGTCCTCAGCTCGACGCATCCAGCTTCTGCTAGCAGCCTTTCGCAGATCGTCACTCCACCTGGCCGGAGGGCGTCCTACACTACTAATCCTAATACTTGGATTTCAATACGAAAGACAATATTTGAGTTACACATATAAGTGACAAAGAAAAAAAAGGAAGTGATATGCAAAAGGAACTATTAGGCCAACATAACTTTGATCAAATTGCTGAATTTTTGGAGAATCCAGGTCAATACCGGACGTTTCTATGAAGAATGCGATAACGTATCGTATGCCGCCGACGGAATTTCCTTTTACCTTTATGCCTTTACAGGGTCACGACTGTATCCCCAAGGCGCGGTAGACATTCTCTAAGATCTTTATATTCCAGATCCTTTGAAGATGTCTAAGATGCCTTTATGCGGTAACTATACATTTAATAGACGGATTTGAGAAAGAGTAGTAGGAGATCGCTCCAGATAGGGACTGGAAAACTTTGGGGGAGACTTTTGCCCAGCAGTAGGATAATAAAGGTCCACTGTAAATGAATATCTGGTTGAACTATTGTTCAACTACCTATTGTTGTAGCTCATTCATAACAATTTTAATTTGAGAGCGTTCATACCTTTGATCAAGAATACTGAATAATCACTAATTCACTCAATGATGCGCGTGATTGGTGGAACGCGCATTAGCTAGAACACAAAACGGTGACACCGCTGTGCCTGTGTGCGTAATAGGTATTAAGCGTGTACATAAATTATATTAGAGAACTCTAATGTCAAGATAAACCTAATTTAGGATTTAAGACACTACTAACCAGAACAAATGTGATATTTTGAACAACGACATATCTATCTATTATAAAAACAGTTTAGAACAGAACCCTGGAGTTTTACGAGTAGAGGTGACCGCAGAGTGCCGACAGTTCGGTGTGAGTTTGCGGCAGCGAAATAATTCGAAGCAAGCCTGTTCCGACCACTTTTATGGTGTGTCCTGCACGTGGAGAGAATCCAAACCACGGATCATTAAATCTGCAAGAGGCATACTGCGCCATGCGCCAGAAACTACTCTAAATATGTAAACTTGATACTTTGTACAGTTGCTCTCACGAAGGCGGACAAGTCTCAATTATGTGTAGATGCACATAGGTACACATTGTTTTTGTGTTCGTAAGCTGGATAACGTTCAAATGAGCGCTCAGTATACCTTACGCACACTGAAATGAAACAAATCTTCGACAACCTCTGTGGCGCAGTGGGTGAAAGCCCGCTTGGGACGCAGAAGGTTCGATCCCCACCGCGGGATAAATGTTTGTATGATCTACAAATATTTATCTCAGGTCTGGGTGTTTCTATGTATAATATGTATGTATTTACAAACAAAAAGTATTTAAGTGGTGTATCTGGTTCCCATGTTTGGTGGGAGATGATGCTGTGTGAAATGTTATGTGAAATGAAACACAATTAAAGATCAACCACAACAACTGTATTATGGAACCAGCTGTCCGTCGCGGTGTTACCTACGGTCCCTTGGGAAAACATCACTTTCCCGGGATAAAATATAATTTTTCAAATCGGTCCAGTAGGACCTATTCAATTCAAAAAACATACAAACAAACAAATCTTTCCTCTTTATAATATTAGTATAGAAGTATAGATAAAGGTACCAACTCCTTTTTAGGGAACAATTGAAGATTGTGATGGATTATAAGCATATTTCAATACGATTTAATTCATGTTTGTTGAATGTGAAGGTGTCATATTAATTAATTTATAACACACACATAGAAGGGATTTGTACTGAATACAAAAACATTTTTTTTTATCTTTATAGTTTTTCAGATCGAAAGCTCTATTCAAGCACTAATACAACCCATCGTAATTCGATCTACCCCAATCGTAGTGCCTTTAAAATAATACACAACAAAGGCAACAACGCGAGTGAAACCACGGGTTCCGCTAGTTGAAACTAAAGCTTGTTTCCGCAACAGAAATTGGGCGTAATTAAATTAAGTTCATTTCGAGTGTTCGAACAAAGTACAGCATCCAGTCATCATACGAGTATTATGTGAAATATTAGTGTGAAAGCCCGTTGCCAACTCTATTGGAGTTTAAGCCGAGAAGCTTTCATAATTCTCGACAGTCTCTTTGGTTTGGCGGGCGAATTCTTGGCTGAGGAGGTGCGAGTTTGCGTCGAGGCAAATTGTTCTATGTTTTTCAGCAAACCTCTGTTTTTTTAGGTGTTAGATTAGTCTATTTCGTTTTTATGAGTGAATAAAAAAGAAAGGTATTCGTTTCGGGTCTGAGTATTTTCGATGTTAATACAAAGTTAGTATACCTAAAAGTAGAATATTAATTAGTCATAATGGTTGTCCTCAAACAAACTTACATGATGCTGTGTAAAATGTCTAGAAATATTTATTAATTAATTAAATGTATGATAGAGACTAGAGTTTCTCAAAAGGAGTACCGTTATCAAAGCGGAACATATCCCAGAAATTCGGAGAACTAGAATATAGCGAAATGATACACCCAGTCTATTCTAGGAATATTCATTTTGTAGAAATACATTGCAGATACATCCAGCTGTTTGGCTAGCTGAACTAAAATGAACAATGCTCATAATGGAGTAAACTGCAACTAATGTTCTAAGGTAGAATGTGACTTCAAATGAAATGGGTGGATAATTCGATATCTCAAAAAAATATTCAGAACGAAGTCAATACACAGAAAACGATTTTTAAACTGAGTACTTTTGCGACAGAGTTTTTAACCCATTTGACGACCTCTGGCACAGTGGGTGAAAGCCCGCTTGGGACGCTGAAGGTTGTGGGTTCGATCTCCGCCGCGGGATAAATGTTTGTATGATCTGCAAATATTTATCTCGGGTCTGGGTGTTTCTATGTATAATATGTATGTATTTACATACAAAAAGTGTATAAGTAGTATATCAGTTATCTGGTTCCAATAGTACAAGCTTTGCTTAGTTTGGGCTATGGTTTGGGGCTAAATGATGCTGTGCTATTTATTTATCTGATTCTCAAAAAGTTCTATGAAGAAAATGTTTTTCACTTCAATCATAAGTACTACATTTTTTCAAAATGAAATGAATCATGAGTTCAAAGTTTACAGGTAAAAAGTACCCTAAACCGACGAGCATGTATGAAGAATGTAATGAGAGTGAATGAGGCGAAAGTTGTGTGTCAGGATCGTAGCGAGTAGAGATCCGTGGTCTCTGCCTACCCCTTTGGGAAAGAGGCGTGATTTTATGTATTTTATGTATGTTCAAAGTTTATTTTCCTAAAGAAACTCTGTTTTATTTAAAGATGGATAAGTTTTTTATAATTCGAAATATTAAAGTAAAATACGGGCTGAAGTACTCATAAAATTGTTTTCATTACCGTTTTAAAGGTTTCACGTTGCTAATAAAAGTCCATACAAACAAAAAGAAAAGCGTGTCTTAATAATTTGACTAACCTCCCACAGAAACGTGAAGGAAGCACTTAATTGCAATTTCAGGCGGTGGAAAATTAAAGTTGTCGAGATCTAGCATTTTCAGCTCTATTTATATAAGAATAAGGTTGTTTTACTAGATACCAGAAGCAAAACGTTTTGTTTCTCAGACCGACACAGCAGAGTTAAAATTGAACACATGGTACCGCTCGCTTCGTTGACTTGATGGATGAAATGCCAATTGGAAGAAAATTTTAATGCATTTATCTGAAGGATAAAACGTATCTTATTTGTCACTTGAAACAAGAGTGTAGGATAATGTATCACATCGGTGACGTCTGTTTTTATTATGTATATAATTATGTTACAATAAAGTACTCAGTGGCATAGCTAGGTGGCCAAGGGCCCTGTTGCAAAAAAAACTGGGGCCCTTACTGAACGGTTTAGATTTTATCAAATCAAAATAAAAATGTGCAGGGGTGGTAAACTTTTTAAAAATAGAGAACAGCTACTTTTCATTTTATAGTTAGAAGATTTTGTTTTTAGAAAACTATAGGGGTTTAAATACCAGTAATATAGAAAACTATAGGAAAATAAAACCAAATGCATTTTAGGATTTAAGAATAAATTACATTCGACAAAAAAAGTTGGTTACACACAATTGACGCCACTTCTCACGAATGTGATGTTTGATCCAAAAATGCAGCTGTTTTTATTTTAAAAATAATCATATCTATCGCATACCTTAACTTTCTCGGGCTCTGACTCAGAGTCCGAGGGCTCCTTGAGCTTGGGGGCCCCGGTGCACCGCACCGCCTAGCCCTCCGGTAGCTATGCCACTGAAAGTACTTAGGTAAGGAATTCGGTATTTGGCTTCTAAGCTAAATGACAACTACCTACTGGAAAATTCGGGCAGATGATGTGATAAATTAATCGTGCCTTTATTTAAACACCCTCAGATTAAAAAAAACGAATGTCCTATCTGGAAGAGTGTCCACAATATGGTGATAGTTTCCAAAGTTGGCACTTACTTTCTTGGGTTTTTTAAAGTGTCTTATTTTATATTACCTAGGTAACTTTGTCAGATAAAGTTTGGATATTAAACTTAGGTCTGGTCTATGTAATATCGTGAAACTCTAACGGCGTTATGCAAGGTTATGAAGACAAGATGAAACAATGGTTGCCGTCTAGCCGTAGACAAACTTGGTGGTACACTCGCCAATAGAATCGGTTTTGTAGCAACAAAATAAATCTGTGCTGTTTTGTAGAGCAATAAACATGGTTAAATGACTTGGAAAATAAACTTCTGTGATTGCAACTTAGCTGGTTTTGAACACATCTAAACGGGTCTTGAAAAACGATTTTGTATTATTCTAGCCGTAGGTTGCATTTTTTGTTGTTTGATGTGTATATTATGTGCCGACAGACGACCTGAGCAAAATAAACTCACTTTTTCGGGATAACAAAGCAACCCTCTTTTTTGACGACCTCTGATCCGCAGTGGGTGAAAGCCCGCTTGGGACGCAGAAGGTTGCGGGTTCGATTCCCGCCGCGGGATAAATGTTTGTATGATCTGCAAATATGTATTTCTGGTCTGGGTGTTTCTATGTATAATATGTATTTATGGTAGAGATCGCTATTTAGCGATAAGACCGCCGATTGTATGTCATTGTGTTTTTTGTTTAGTTTTCCATTTTTGTTTATTTTTATTATGTGGTGTGCAATAAAGTATTTTCTATCTATCTATCTATGTATTTACTGTAACGTCCAGTTTTAACTAGCAGCGGTTCACGCTGTGAGTCCCTTCATTTTAAAGTTTCCCGCCCGCGGTTTCAAAGCTTGGCGGCAGCGACTATATTTTATTAAATTATAACCACTGGCAACACTATCATGTATGGATATATTCTGGTATCATTCTGTGAGTCGTGATCTGATTGGCTATTGATCTTGTGTCATTCGGTAGGCCGCTCCGATTGGTCGATAGCTCCGTTTACGGCCGTCAATGAATCGACATTGACGGATGGTTAGTAATGTCATGCTAAAAAAAAAACCAATACGAGACAT
Source organism: Epirrhoe alternata (assembly GCA_963565295.1). NCBI lineage: Eukaryota > Metazoa > Arthropoda > Insecta > Lepidoptera > Geometridae > Epirrhoe > Epirrhoe alternata. The sequence goes on from OY751384.1 coordinate 2,358,293, forward strand.
TGACAGATTGACATTGACAGAAGTAAAGTGGTATTATAGTTAGTTGCCATCTTGAAGAAGAAGACTGGGATTCATTTGACGGATGTTTTGTCATCGGCGTATGAGTTGGCAATTTGGCAAATCAGATTCTAACTTTTTCCGTTTATTTCAATATATAATTACGCCCGATCTGTTACGATCGATTGTTCTGCTACATTCGTCGGCAAATTGTACGTCGTTTGATTACCACACGTGGATCTTGAAACAACCTCTCTGGTAAGAAAAATTGCAACCTATATTCGTGACGTGGAAATCCTTTGTTTTACGCCATGCGAGCTATTTACTTCCAAGATGCCTAGATCCTGAGGGCATCCCATCTTTTCTTCTTCTGCTCGCATGTGCTGTCCGGCCATCGCAAATGCTTACCCAGGCTTTGGTTTCTTTCTTTACAGACGAGAGGTCCTTTGTACAGCTGGCTTCCCGGCTGGTATCTATACGCTCTGTGTGCTTGTCTTTTGAAACCGAAGCGCTTCTCCTTCCGCCGCATTCTGCGCCTAGCTCCCTCGCTCATCAGGAAAAGATTGGTGTTGTGAAGTAGAGCGTACTGTGAGTTTTATGTGTGTGAAGGCATATAACAGTGGGTGCTCGCGAAAATTTCGCTACTAACCAAATTGACTGGGTCCGACGGACCAATATCGTGCCGTTCTAACGTGTCCACCGTCCCGGAGTATTTCCAGGTTTAATACAAGTTTTCATCTGTATTACTCACTAGAATCAAGGCGATCACCAACCCTTATCATTATTCATCATAAATTGTATCCATTCCATACCATTATCACCCTAGGTTAGGTAAGTTACTTTACAGAGACTTAGTACCGATTGATTTTCCTATATTATGTACTTGTTAATTCAAATAAAGTTAGGTTTCTGTTTTTGTTAACCCTTATTTTATTCCCTTCCCTACCCCTAGGATAAACCTAAATTACATTACAAACAAAAAGTATATAAGTAGTACCTCAGTTATTTGGTTCCCATAGTACAAGCTTTGCTTAGTTTGGGGCTAGATGATGCTATATGTGAAATGTCCATTTATTTTGTCTAACAAAAACATAACATTATTTATCTCGTCGTTTTGCCTAGTTTGGGTATCAAAAATCTTTTCATCCTAATTTAATCTATTTTTATTTTATCCCCATAATTTTCACATTGAGTTTCTCTGTAAGCTTCCTGCATTATGTAGGTACACACTAGGATTTGTGAATCCAAGTTGACGGCGATTGTACCCTGCATGCAATACAATGCCGTCATATACTAGTTGTATTTTCTTGTTGAAACTTCTCATGTGAATTGTTAAATTCCATCTCAGAGCGTTCCTACTTCCTAACTAGATTTTAATTATGGATATCTGGGGATTACGGACAGGTGGGCACCAAGGTTTCCTAAAGCTCTGTGCTTGTCATATCACATAAATAGTAAAAATATTTATGTTTCAAAACCAAGTTGTTCCGCATCAAAATCCTTTGCGTAGTTTAAGGGTCGGTTCATATCTAACGGAAGATCCGTCGCGTATTATCGGTCGCAGAACGCCAGAACTGACAAATGTATAGAAAAACACTCGACCGTTCACACTCGACGCACTAACGTATCATCGGTTGAGTGTGAACGGTCGAGTGTTTTTCTATACATTTGTCAGTTCTGGCGTTCCGCGACCGATAATACGCGACCGATATTCCGTTAGATATGAACCGACCCGATCTAAGCATACATAGGGACAGACAGACAGCGGGAACCTACTTTGTTTTATACTATGTACTGATAGTATGGATTCCTGAGAGATTGTTACTTTTCTTCTATTAATTTCTATAATACATAAATCCATCTTACAAAAATGAATCTAATATAAAGACACTTACCAAGAAAATCTACTTTAATATCGGGCTTTGTGGACTACCTACTATTTATATTGGGACCAACTCAAGAGTGCAAAAAAATTGTTCCACAATTAACAGAAATATCGGTGTACACAAGCTTTGCTTAGTAAGGGGCTAAATGGTCCTGTGTGAAAATGTCCAGCATTATTTATTTATCATACATGATCAAACATAGAACATTTTTTTTTGAAGCTGGTTAAAAATAAGTACATACAGTGCGTCACTAATTGTAACCCCCCTACTGGCGGTTTCGTGTAAGGGAGATAAGTTGGTGACGCTGACTCTCTCTACCTAATAAAGTTCCAGATCCTTTGAAGATGTCTAAGGGGGGTAGAGGTATGTCCAAGTACATATTTCATACATGCCTTTCTCTTGCAGAAGTTAGTATTCCATACGTGACAGGTTGCAAGCCCATCGCCGCCTATAAGAATACTAACTGGTTTCCTCGCGATGTTTTCCTTCACCGTATAGAGCACGTGTCTAAGCGCATATCAATCTTACGAAACGCCAAATCCATTGAAACACGGCCGGGATTCGAGCCCACGACCTTCGGATTTAAAGTCGAGGTAAAACCCCATTCGGCCAACACGGCTTCAGTTTTAAAACGTATTATTTCAATTATAATGATAAGAAATGAAAGGTAAAACTAATGACCTTCATAAAGCGACTGCCGTCTACAAGAGACTAAATTTTGGATTCCCTGTTGCGGTGCACTAATTTGGCTGCCTTCATATAACTCTCGCCTTTGCCTGAACAACTAGCCGTGAAATTACACTGGAGCGAGATTCTGAAGTGGGATATAAATTAAAAGGCATCACGTAGCCGTGCAAAAAGTGTCCTCGTGGACTAACGGAATTAGGTACGAACTGCTACTTGTACTTTTATAATGTAGGCTTTGGATGAACACGGTTTCATTACATTTTTTCAAAGAAAAATAAAAACCGGTACATGGGCCAGACTAGCGGAGGTCGGAAACTGCGCATAAAGAGAGCCCCATGTATAGTGTATGGAAATAGGTTGCATACGAGACCTGATGGTCAAGTGACATCAGTCCCGCCTTCCGGTCATAAGGTCACGAGTTCAAATTCGGTCGTGTCATCATGCCGTTCAAGAAACAGTGAAGGAAAACATCGCTATTAAACCGGCATGTCGTAGTACCTAAAAAGTTGGAAAATATGTGTCAATATACTTATAATCCTTTCAACACACTGGTTCAAACAAACTAGTGTGATGACAAGAAGAAAACGCTACGATGGTAATGATGAAAGATACTCAAGCAATTATTCCTTAGTATGGATTTCAGGGGGGATTTGCCCATACTCGCCACGCTGGGCACGCGTTGGCGGGCGCAAATAATAGCTGTAAACTTACTTATAGTGTTTAGATGGCAGGGGGTGCTGCTGCTCACTAGATGGAAAGACGATCTGGTAAAGGTTGCTAGGAGCCGTTGGGTAAAGGCTGAACAAGATCGATCGCTGTGGAAATCGATGGGGGAGGCCTATGTTCAGTGGACGCTAGATGGCTGAGATGATGATGATGATAATCAATATTATTCTCTCTGCGTAAAAACGCAATCGAGAAGGCAGGGAGCCTCATTTGGTGCGTAGCAAAGAGTGCTCATTCTTTACGTATTATTAGATATTCTCTGATATTATGATGAAAGTAAGACATCTGGCGCATCTCTAATATTACGGACACGAAGACTATTTCCCGGAGAACCGTAGGCTTTAAATGACACTTATTTGCGACACCCGACAGCCACTGAACAGTGAATATAATGCTATTTGCAGGCAGACGGAGCTTTTCATACTGGCAATTAATAGTCAACATGGCGTTGTCGTGTATTTTTTATTACCCAACAGTTTGAACTAGCCATAGCTAAAAGTATTTTTAGATATATATAGTGCAAAGTTCTTTTTTAGTTTTTATGTGAATTATTTCACTAAGTGATATTAATGGAGTACTTATATGATTAGACAAAAATATATAATATCCATTTATTATCAGTATAAGACAATAGCACACCGCAGACAGACAGCATGGGACTATTAAAAATGATGTTTTTGAATTATAGGTGCACCTGAGAGTAATTTTTCGGAGCAATGCATCAGAATGAAGCCTTCGCCATGCAGGTCTCGATCCCACTGAGAGTCCCTGTGTTACAGGTATCAGAAACAACGGTTACCTGTGGTAACCAAACCCATTACCTATACCTAAAATAAATCTTCGAATCACGACAATAAACGCTTCTCTCCATCCAAAGGTTGTCTGGGAAAAATCGCTTCTAAGCGATAAGACGCATAATGTGCATTTATTCATAAGGTATTTTAGCTAATAATTTTTTTTACGTGTACAAAAAAGAATTTTCATTCGTTCATTCATTTGCCAAGAGCAATTTAAATTGCTCGTGTGTCGTGTATTCATTCGCATGATTTCTTTGAATGAATCTCAAAAAACTCTCAATGTTTTCAAGCATGAATTATAAAAGGTGTTTTCGATCTTTGAGTGCTTTTCAATGACGTAACATGAAATAGATCAGAGAATTCAATGAGCTTAATTTTTCTTCGGGGGGTTCAATTCAAGTCATAATAAAAATTTTCTCACGGGTATTATGGGAAATTGAAACAATTTCAATGATTTTGCATAATTTTGTTATTAAAATACTAAAATAAGTACGTACCTAGACCTACCTTATGTGATAATTAAGAAAACTAGACAAAAACGGATGATGAAAAATCTATTAATTTAAAGGCTGGGACTCGAACTTAGCCTTTAAATAATACTGAAATTGAAATCACACCAAAATACCCTAATATATATACCAAAATATCAAAATAGCCTTGTGTAACGGAAATCAAATTAATGTTATTCTACATACTTATCTACTTAGACATACTTTATTTGTAAATACATACATCATGGAAACAGAAAAACAAATCGAGGTATTATCCCACTCGACTAACACGGCTCTCAACTTTATAGAATATTCAAGTATTAGCATTTGAATCGTTTTCGGAGCGCGAATTTGTCGAACGTTAATTGGAATCGACAACTGATGAGAAAGACGGCGCGGTACTTCCCTAATCGATTATTTCGAGCTTTGTTAATGAAAGGGAATGTTTCTCTGTTAATGGCTTGTCTGTAGGAAGTTAGGATGTTTCAAGGCCCTTGAAAGTTGAACCCGATTATCCACGGAGCCAAAAATAGTAAATGTAGTATGATGTGATGTGAGCGCAGAAACAGGCGGGTCCAGATATGTATCATTAGCCCGATCCGATCACCGTATCCGTATCGCCGACGCGTATCATGATCGCATATGATATGTGGACGGGGTATCATATGATACGCGATCTCGATACGCCGTTATAATACACCAATGTTGTGTCGGTTTTTGTCCGATCATCAAAGGGGATACAGATATATTGTGAAGATACGGATACGGAGCAAATCGAGGCGTCCACAACAACAGGCTTGATACGTGATACGCTGATACGGATACGGTGATCGGATCGGGTAAATGACGCCTTAATGTAGGTACCTAATTTATAGCGTAGTTCCCCCTGTTTTGAGCTATTCACAGGCTTGGTCCACATGATGCATAGTAAAAAAATATTGTAAATCCCTAGTGCGCCATCTGTTGTAGCTTTGAAAAACGTTTTCGCAAAAAGTTCTCATTTCTAAATAGCGGGGTTCGGTATGTCATTCCAGCGTTTGTAAAAGTAATTTATTTGGCCGTATTATTCGAGAAGCATGTACCATTTGTCTGGCTCAATGTCCAATATCCATGATAAAAATTCCAAACTATTCATTTGAGCAAACGTCTGAATTAAACTACGTGTTTTATTGTGAGTGGCACAACGCTAAAACGCCGAAAGTCACGTCCAATTTGTTTTGATGGTCCGTGAACTGTCTTATTTAGATGGGTTAAATTCAATAGTTGTTTCGGTTGCTAGCCGTGGATGTTAATAAATTATATTATTTAAAATGGGACTACGCACACTGGTGTAATGTTTATATGTGTGATAGTGCCCTATGATGATGATGCTGCGTTGTCCAATATCACAAAGGCTTTCCATCACAAAGGCGGGTTGCTATAGTTGTGTGTGTACGCGTGTAACACATGCACGTGTAAGCGTTGGAACGTGTGTTATGCGTTGAAACCACGGATAGTTGGAACTCATTATAGTCCTGTAACACTAAAACAGCCTCATAGCCCATTGGTATTAGGCCCTCCGAAAAAAAAAAGTTGGAACTCATTCGTCCATGGTCCATGGACGAGTGAACGCACAGTAGGTATCACTTACGCACACAAACAAAGCTACACACAATAAAGACCAACTATACATAGTTTTATAGTATAAAATAAAGTAATGTTATCGAATACCAGAAATCGTTTTCGTCTACGAGTTATTTATACCTATCTATAATAGTACGAACAATATTTTCAGAAATAATAATAACAATACATCGTTTGGACGAACAATCTTTTCTCATAGTATCCCGGAACCCGGGAAAAGTAATGTATTATTTCCAATCTCCGGCGAAAGCCTTTTTAGGGTTCCTTATAAAAGGGACGTGTCAACGGAACCTGTCACAACGACTCCTCCGTCTATCTTTTTGTCCGTCTATGCGTTTGTAGTTTTGGATCAGTTTAAAAGTTTGTCTACTTAGAAAAATCAGAAAATCTAGACAAACTGTGCACGTATAAAAAAGCATGTGTACAAATGGCACACACAGAGACATATTTGCAGATAATACAAACATTTTATCCCGTGGCATGTATATTAGGTTAGGTCGAAATCAAAAAGCATTTATTCCAGTATTGGATTCCAGAATTTCTACTCCTTTCGTAAATGAAAGTTAAGGTGCGTTTACACGATGCGTTTTCTCGTACGTTTTGCTAAGCCGCTCTAGGCCACGCCCATTCGGTGAGCTAAATCTAGTTAGTAGTCAGCGCATTCACACGCAAAACGCAAAACGCATGACCAGGTAACTTATCTGTATGCTATGGTTCTGTATGGCAGGCCCCGCCCCTTTTTTTTGCTATAAAAATACATTTATAAATTTCAACTTAATTGACTAAGGATTATTGGTGTAGTGGTCTTGTACAATGACTATTAACTGGGATGATCATGATGTTCAAGTTCGATTCCTTGTGAGGGAAAAATACTTTTTGCATTTTTTCAAGTTTGCTTCATTTTAAATAATGAAATTTTTATAATGGCGAACATTGCCTACAGTTTTATTCCTACTTTTAAATGATGGCCAAAAAAAAACATTTGGTTACGATATGAACCTGCAACTCGATTTCGATCGCAAGGTGGTGCCTTCGAGACCTCGCCGTATCTTACTTAGATCAATAAGTACCTACCTACCTACCACTATCCTACGATCTGTCATCGGCAGATCCTTGAATCAAGAATAATAATAAATAAATAAATAAATAATGCTGGACATTTCACACAGCATCATCTAGCCCCAAACTAATCATGTTATTTTATGCATGTATGTAAGTAAGTAGGTAGGTACTTACCAACTTACCTAATTTTGGAACCTACACCTGGTTGGTGGATCTTTATCCCTATGGGTAAAATTGTCGGTCCGTCGTTAAGCCATGACGGAGGCCTTAAGGCGGCCTAAAAACTCCGTCGCCAGAGTTGGCCACTTACTCATACGAACTTACTTACTTACCCATAGGTAGGTAGGTATAGGTACCTACCTACTACACCTAAGTTACTTAGATATACCTACCTACCTATTTCTCCAAGTCACACGCATCACAGATATCGCTCGCAGTAGGTAGTAGCACAGTAGTAGGTAGGTACCTTCTCGCAATAGTGACCTACATACCTACTTGGTTTTAGGTAAGTACCAACATTAATATAGGTACTTAGGTAGGTAAGGTAGGTAATAAATAAATGTAGACTCCTATCTCTCTGTATTCTGTGCTTCTACCTAGGTAGGTAGAAACTGTCACAACGAAATAAGAAGCTTGTAGGTAACTGTGTATGTAATGTCAAATAGGTACCTACCTTTGATAATCAATATAATTTAAGTGTCTTCTGAAATCTTTGATATCTATCTAATCTAAGTTTCACCATTAGAATCTAAGTTACCGTGTTTTGGCATAACACGGTAGAGTGGTTGTATACTATACATATATAGGTGGTGTATACGTGGTTCAGTGTCTACCTATGTAAATAAAACAAGTGTAGGAAGGTTAGGTACCTACCTATGAGAAGCCTACCTACTTTTTTCTAGGTGAGTCTAGTTGCATGCATACCTAATAAATGTTTCCCAAATAGTAGGTAGGTCGTAGTCGTTCTTGCTAGATAGATCTTCGAATAAATGGATGGGTGACCGCTAGTGGCATTTCTATCTGAAAGTTTCCGTGCTTCGGAGGGCAAGTTTAACTGTCGAACTCGGCTTCGGACTCAGCCTAAAAACTCCATCACCAGAGTTTGCCACTGACTCATACCCACGAACTTAGTCAGGTACCTACCTCCCTACTACCTACTTTTTATTAGGTACATAAGTAAGTGCCTACCTACTTAAGTACGTAAGTCTTTGAGTTTTTGCTTCATTTATTTTTTGTTATTATACTATATACATACCTATGTATAGGTACATACATAGGTATGTATGTATAGTATAAAAACATATACAAATACCTAGGTAGGCCTAGGTACCATTATGTAAACCTACCATAGGTAGGTAGTATCATAGAAACCTACCAACCATCCCAAATAAATATAATAGCTACCATGTAGGTAGGTAGGTAGTAGGTACGTTATCCTTAAAATAAAAAAAAATCTTTATTTCAGACATTTTTAATGTTATTAGATACCTAAGTATTATAATAATAAATGGCCAGCTTTTAATAGGTAAAATTACCATCTAGTTAATAGTACTTAGGTATCTCTGTTCGGACCTTGAGTTTTTATTAAAAAGTTTATGAAACTGAGATGTTCGCCATTAACATAAAAAAATGCAAATTTCTAATGAAGCAAAAATAAAAAATAAAAATACAGTGCAAGGAATCGAACCAGCATACCCCATCTTGGTAACCGCACTCAAGACCATTTGACCAAAGATTCCTTGATTTGATCGACGAAATTTAGGTAAGATTCATACTACCAAAAAACGTATGGTCTCGCCGCAGAACGTACGCGAAAACGCATGACTATGTAACTCTTCCTGTATCAATGGTAAATATCCACCAATTTTACAGTAACCATACGTTAAGATTTCTCCAGACCTGTCGTTTTATTTTAGAATTATTTGGAATTTTCTAAGATACAAAACAAGTTCAAGATTATTTTTTATGTAGGAAAATAAACAAATTCACGTAATTTAGACTATTATATTGAAGATAAAAATATCAATGTGTACATTTAAGTTTGTGAGCTACTTGTGTACCAATATAATATCTCTTGTCATGGAAGAAACTCTGAGCCCACGCCCACGTATCTTTTCCATTAAAATTGTATTTTTTGTCTGGCATTTGTCCGGGTTTTCAATTGTTCGTGTGGTAACCCGGCCGGTTGCGGCCGCCAGGCCGCATGCTACTTAGTTAGTACCCGGCGCGCCGGCTACTTACTAAGACAAAACGCATGCGATGAGCGTTTACACGTGAAAAATTGCCGTGCGATGCGATATCGCATGGGTTGAAAACGCAATTAGATAGATATCAAAGATTTCAGAAGACACTTAAATTATATTGATTATCAAAGGTAGGTACCTATTTGACATTACATACACAGTTACCTACAAGCTTCTTATTTCGTTGTGACAGTTTCTACCTACCTAGGTAGAAGCACAGAATACAGAGAGATAGGAGTCTACATTTATTTATTACCTACCTTACCTACCTAAGTACCTATATTAATGTTGGTACTTACCTAAAACCAAGTAGGTATGTAGGTCACTATTGCGAGAAGGTACCTACCTACTACTGTGCTACTACCTACTGCGAGCGATATCTGTGATGCGTGTGACTTGGAGAAATAGGTAGGTAGGTATATCTAAGTAACTTAGGTGTAGTAGGTAGGTACCTATACCTACCTACCTATGGGTAAGTAAGTAAGTTCGTATGAGTAAGTGGCCAACTCTGGCGACGGAGTTTTTAGGCCGCCTTAAGGCCTCCGTCATGGCTTAACGACGGACCGACAATTTTACCCATAGGTGCACCTTAGGGATAAAGATCCACCAACCAGGTGTAGGTTCCAAAATTAGGTAAGTTGGTAAGTACCTACCTACTTACTTACATACATGCATAAAATAACATGATTAGTTTGGGGCTAGATGATGCTGTGTGAAATGTCCAGCATTATTTATTTATTTATTTATTATTATTCTTGATTCAAGGATCTGCCGATGACAGATCGTAGGATAGTGGTAGGTAGGTAGGTACTTATTGATCTAAGTAAGATACGGCGAGGTCTCGAAGGCACCACCTTGCGATCGAAATCGAGTTGCAGGTTCATATCGTAACCAAATGTTTTTTTTTGGCCATCATTTAAAAGTAGGAATAAAACTGTAGGCAATGTTCGCCATTATAAAAATTTCATTATTTAAAATGAAGCAAACTTGAAAAAATGCAAAAAGTATTTTTCCCTCACAAGGAATCGAACTTGAACATCATGATCATCCCAGTTAATAGTCATTGTACAAGACCACTACACCAATAATCCTTAGTCAATTAAGTTGAAATTTATAAATGTATTTTTATAGCAAAAAAAAGGGGCGGGGCCTGCCATACAGAACCATAGCATACAGATAAGTTACCTGGTCATGCGTTTTGCGTTTTGCGTGTGAATGCGCTGACTACTAACTAGATTTAGCTCACCGAATGGGCGTGGCCTAGAGCGGCTTAGCAAAACGTACGAGAAAACGCATCGTGTAAACGCACCTTTAGTTTGGAGCTAGACGACGCTGTGTGAAATGTCCAGCATTATATTTTTATTAATTTAATGTACGGAACTCTTTAGTACTCGTAGTTTGACTCGCACTAGCTCTTTTTTTCTTACTTTCTGTCTCCGATCCAGACGTCTCGTGAACCTCCAAAATTGCAATCACGCAAATTGAAAATTAATGGACCGTGAAATCCAATTTTGCATTAAAGCTTTCTGTTAAGTAGCTCCTCGATTTTGTCTTTCTGGCACATCTGATATTAATAAAGATTGTGAGTATTCGGCATACTTTTTGGTATTTAGATTTATGGCGCTGGGGAGCGGAACTTCCTGATTATCTTTAAAGACCTGACGGTCGCGAAATAAACTACATGGTAATGGTTTTACAATATATAATAATACTAGCTGCGCTCCCGCGCTGTAACCCGCGGTCCCTCGGGATTTTTTTGGGATAAAAAGTAGCCTATGTCCGTCTCTGGGATACAACCTTTATCCATGCCAATTTTTAGCCTAATCTGTTCAGTGGTTTGGGCGTGAAAAGGTAACAAACAAACAGACAGAGTTACTTTCACATTCATAATATTAGTATGGATAAAGCATTTCGTTCCTTACTATTTTTTTAAAGAAACGAAACTATTAGGGTGCTCGCACAATGCAACCGTAAGCGCCGAACTATCAATTCAATAGAGAAAATGCTGCTGACGTCAGAGGCAAGCCGCATTTTCTGACGTCATCAGCATTTTTTGTATAGAAAAATGACTGCGCGTACGGCGCGGCCAGTGTGCGATCAGGTTAAGGCACATTTAACATAACTTTTCGAAAGATCAATAGAATTGATATATAGAAACTGAACCTACTTAAGTACATATTTTTAAAGACAAATAATAATGATGGTGACGCCGTTAACTTATTAGGCAACTGCGAACTTATTCGTTCGAGCTATTACAATTTTGCTAAGTTTTAAAAGGTTTTACTTTCCTAAATAAACTTTTGAAAGTTGTTATTACTTAGTACATAATCTAGGAATATTTGATAATGTAAAACTTTACTTCTAAATGTGAATATGATTTGGATTATATTAGATGAGAAAATTGAAAAGTGTCTGCGAAGTTTTGGTCTGCTTATGAAATTAAATAACTTGGAATAATGTCGTTATTCGTCAGTTATATTTTATACGCATTGTAGGTGTGGAGCTGATCTGATCAATACGTTGTCTTTCCTGTGGATAAGGCCGATTAAGCTTAAAGGATGGTTTCAAAAAAAAAAAACTGTTTATTTAGATGAATTACAATAGATTGTTGGGTTGGGATTCCTCTTTTAAGTTTTACAACCTGTGTTAGAAGAATCCCCTCTATTCTGTGGTCTTATAGCTACACTTGTAACATAACATAAACAATTTACCTATGTAGGTACTTAAAAATAAACAATATAATAAACAAGTGTACGTAAGTGATAGCAATAAAAACAAATTATGTGGGTAGACATTTTTTTTTGTATGTCTTTCGGTACTAAATCTAAGAGATAATAGAACTTGCGAATAGTAAGCACATGTGAAGGTTTGTTAAATATTGTGATACAAAATGATATTCCATTAAACATTATTGTATTCGCCATTTTGTATATAATATTCGTAAAGTGATTGAATAAGGTGCTGGGAAAGTCTCTACCGTGTAAAAAAAAACCGTGACAGACGGGAACGGGAGTGCCGAGAGAATTGAAAACATGAACAAATAGGTGCCTAGTATTTTTTAAATCGTCAGGAAATCAAAAAATATCGAAAGATTCACCCGTTTAGTTATAAAATGTAAAAGAAATGTAAAAATATGTTGAATGTTTACCGAGTACAGAACTAGATGGCGCTACTAGTAGGTGTCGGTGAACAGTCACGCGACTCGTACGTGACCTTTTCAAGGCAAATCCAAAAATTTATTCTCATCTCAAAACTGCCCAACGTTTCAGATGTTTTCACTTCAAAAATGTAGGCGCTACATCGCCCTGTTGAGCGTCGGCTTAGGTTGTAAAATAAATTATCTATAAATAGGTATACATGTAAAGGCCTACTCATCTTAGAGCTCTATTTTTATTTCTCGTATTAGGAACACGGCCGTGTCGATGTAGTTATGTTCCGAACCATTTGCTGGAGGGACGTTTAAACGGCGGAAAAACGTGACAAGAAAACTGAAATGTCACATTAAGCTTTCTTTATTGTGCTCCAAACGCCCCGCTTTGTTCTGTGTGCAGATTAAAACGTGATATTTATGAACAACAAGATGATTGCGCTTATTCGAGAGATAAATTTGAGATGGATATTGGCATACCTAGCATTCAATAAAAAGGCGTTCGAGTGTTATGGAATGTATGTGAAAAAAAGAATGGCTGTGACGAGAAAAACCAAATAAAAACCCGTAATTCAAAAACAATGATGTCCTCAAATCACGAAAGTTTAATAAATACATACCTAGTTGTTTTTCCCAATGATAAAAAAAAATCCATTTGTTTTTCTTAAACATTTTTAGATTTTTTGGAGAATATTGCCTAGTGAACGCAAATAAAATATTAAAAGCTTTAATATTACGAGCATTTATGAAATGCGATTTTTGTCACGTTTTTATGCGATATTTGACACTGAGAAATGAAAAGTCTTATCAAAATTTTCGAACCCGCGATTCCGTGGCCGAGCGGTTGAAGGCACTCCGGCTTTAGGAGGATCATCTGAGCGTCGCGGGTTTGAATCGAAAATTTTGATAAAACTTTTCATTTCTCAATGAAATATCGAAGTGTAGTTTAACACTTTAAATTTACAGAAAATATAAATATCTGCAGTGCAATACTAAATACTTTGTTTTAAGCCCACGCTGTCCCATTGCTGGGCAAAGGCCTCCCCTCGAGTTTTCCAGTTTTTTCGATCCATCTGATATCGCTGAAGGTGTCTAGCTAGTCGCGCCACCGCTTGCTTAGCTAAATAGTATCGATTGTTTTTTTTTCCGTATAAATGCTGCTTTACATAGATCGCGAGAATTATTTCAAGATTCCTTTGAAGATGGATTGTGTGAAGGATGGCATGAGTAAGATATGAGTATGGAGATGCTGACTAGAGGAGGATGGAAGAACAACACAATGTTGTGGTGACCCCACATAATGTGGGAAAAGGGCAGATGATGATTCTTTTGAAGATGCCCTAGAAGCTCAGAGCTCTAACGAGACAGAATAATGCGCTCAAAGATTACATCTTCAAAATGCAACAAGTCCATTTACAAACTGAATTTACAATCAAAAGGAACAGGCTTGAGCACCGTGTCACAGTTCATAAATATTAATAGGTGAACCAGAGGCTAAGGCTCTCTATGCATAATTTCAACTCCGAGTCCCCTACAAATTTTAATTGCTAGCAGTAACAAACTTTCGAACCGACCTAGGTTACTCATTTGTCTATTTTACACAGAGGTAATTTTGTTTTACGTTAAAGTGAAATAATCTTTGGAACCACTTTATGAAACTCCATTTACACGATACCATTATGACATACCATTCTTGCTCCGTTGAGTTTAAGAAAGCAAGAGGCAAGACTGGTATTCCATAATGGTATTATGTAAATAGCTTTTAATAATGAGATGTGCGTTGGTACCCCGCAAGTTCTATGTTTTCATCAATCCTAACTTTTCCTGAGTATGTGTATATCGTATGTTTAAAATCAATCGATAAAATAAGCTTAGCTCGGTATATTTATTAACATCCTTTAAAGTAATAGAAATTCTATTAAAAAAGGTTTTATTCCGAATAAGTACTCAGAGTGTTGGGCAACCAAAGAGACGGATGAAAGAAGAGTGCATGTTGCGGAAATGCGAATGTTGAGATGGATGTATGGAGTTACAAGAATTGACAACATCAGGAATGAGTATAAAGGAAGTTTGAAAGTTGCGCCAGTGACGGATAAGTTGAGGAGTAATAGGTTGTCATGAATGGGCATGTTATGAGGAGGGAAGAGGGTCATGTAACAAGACGAATGCTAGGTTTGCATGTGGAGAGATGTAGGAGAAGCGACAGACTAAAGAAAAGATGTATGGACTGTGTGAAGGATGATATGGGTAAGAAAGGAGTGAGTGTTGAGATGACGGCTGATAGAGCGGAGTGGAAGAGGAAAACCTGTTGTGCCGACCCCATATAAAAGTGGGATAAGGGCAGGGAAATAATGAAGTACTTATTTAAGTACTTCATTATTTCCCTAAGAGAGTAACAAAAAAGCTGAGACTGGTCCTATTTGGCACACCATATCACAGACCTTGCACCTACCTTTAACTGTTTTGTGTTTTTCTTTTTTTATGCTTTAGGTTAGTTATGCTGTTTTATCTTGTGTTAGTTTAAGTACCGGTCTATGTTTTTGTTTGTTTCATTATTAAGTGTGTCTGTGAATCTGTGCCAATAAAGAATCTATCTATCTTATTGCTGTATTTTATGTGAGCGAAACCACGGACTAGCTACTTCTAGTTAGTAAATGGAAAACGCTGGTATATTTGGAGCATACTTCAGGATGTACCTCGGATTTTTTGTGTTGTGCGCGGTGCGTTACGAACGGTACTTGTAGATTTACGTTGGTATTTTTCGGATAAAATTTGGTGCATGCTTGAAAAAAAAACTTGATAGTTTGTAAAAATATTGCGTAGGTAGTGAAAGTTGACTTGGTATCAGTTTATTTTTTTGCAAATTTTTGGAATGAAAACTTTTGAGCCTGGCATTTTTGAGATGCGAAAAAACCATCAAACTCGAGTCGCGAGTCACGTGTTATCAAAATACCGACACCATCTCTCATTATTTCTTAATTTCTTCACACATTGTTTCGTCTGAATAGCCGAAGTGTAAGCTCTGGTTCTGAATGAGACAACCGGGAGTTCAAATCCCAGTAGGACACTTTTTGCACTTATTTTTTTGTATTTTTTTTTAAGTTTTTTTTTTAATATTTTTCCCTGATTGGAGAACCATATTTTCCCCAAAATTCTTATCAATGAATCTATTTAAAAGGATGTCTTCCGTGTCTCTGTATGCCGTGAACCTTTTTCGTTTTATTTTAAGCTCATCGATCTACAGCTAAGTACTTATTTACAAAAAATAGTTTAACTGGTGATTAATTGTTAGTTAATTAATCCTCTTAAATAACTTAGGACAAAAAAAAACATGTTCAAAAATTTTTTTTCTGTGCACTGTCTAATTATTTAAACAATTCCTAGAATGAGCAATTGTGCCCCTAAAACAAATAACTTGAAGGCTAAGCCCTTGACACAAGAGCCCAATTACAAAATTTTGTGTGTATTTGTGGGAGACTAGTGACCCTACTGCGGCTTCGCTCACGTGGACTGTACAAGTGTTAGTTTTTTTGACAACTTTAGTTGAAGAATTGCTCACTTTTATTTAACGATGTTCATCCTAAAAATCCGTACTATAGTCGGTCCAACTTAATAGGCCACATTTGACGTTTGTCAGTTTGAGCTTTCTAGTGAGGTGACCTTCTTAAAAACTTCGATTATGTTCGAAGTCCGTATCGATTCATTCACATGAATTAAAATTGCCAGGTAAACCGTAAACTAAGAGTAGGTAAGATCAGTTAAAAAAAACCGGGTCTGAATAATAGCACACCAAGAACGCAAAGTCAATTTGCACAACGATCAAGACTGCGTCACAACCCCATTACTTATTTATTTTGATAAAAATTTTTCAAAAGTTTATAGTTGTCATGTCAAACAGAGAAGAAAAAAAGTTTTTATGCGATATTCCCGTTGTCCTTTTACATAAGTACTTTTTGGTATTTAGTAACGTTTTTCGGGATAAATAAGTTTATTTAAAAAAAAACAATAAGTATTTAATGTGCCATCATCATCATTAAAGGTGAAATATTCCCTTACGAGAAATCATTTCATTCGATTCTAACTCACAAATTTCGATTATTTTGGGTAACATACCTAGTGTCAAAAGAGAACAAGGGTTTACTGACGCAACATTGTAACAACGTTCAGTTCTCTCGAAAACAGAAATTGTTGTAAAACATAATATGTTTGGATGGTGTAATAAGGAAATAAATCATAAAATTACCTTCTTTTGTCGTTAAGACAATAAATTATTTAACCGCAATTGAAAAAAGTTAAGCAATTGTGCAGTACTAACTTCGATAAAATAGTAGTATTTTATGCCCGCCGGTACAAAGTTACGTTGTTAAATTTTGATGAAATGTCAAATGTGGCTTATTAAAATGGACCGACTATAGTAGTAAATATTTTTTTTGTAATAGAATGAGTAGTTTCGCAGATTACTTTCATACATAAAACACAAACTTTACATCAATGTACACAAAGTTATGTTTTGATGACGTGCGCCGCGAAAGCAAAAATATCTTGCAACCTCCCTCATGCCTTCGCCTGACGCAGCTGATAATATAATTAAAGCTTTAGCCACATAGGCCAGTTGGGAATGGTGGTGATTTCAGATTTATAAAAATGTCGTAAAAACATGAAAGTTTTAAGTTTAATTGATATTTGCGGACAGCACGCGAACTAATGATCATTAGTGAATTGATTTTCAATAAGATGCATACGGACAAACACAAGTTGGTATAATATAGGTACAGTCTGAACATACAAATCGAAACAGGCTCATCAAGACTGTATCCTATAAGCACGGTAGACATTCTCACCTCTGTAGATTGCATCTCGACCTCGTAGCGCTGCATGCGAAGGTCCGCTTGCGACGCAGAAGGTGGCGGGTTCGATCCGCGCCGCGGGTCAAATGTTTGTATGATTTACTAGCTTCTGCGCGCGGTTTCGCTCGCGTTGTATCAACATTTTGAATAGCCTATATGCTATTCCAGGTCACTATCTACACCTATTCCAAGTTTCATCCAAATCGGTTAACTGGTTTATGCGTGATTAAAACACAAACATACAAACATCTAAACTGGTAGAGATCGCTATTTAGCGATAAGACCGCCGATTGTATGTCATTGTGTTTTTTGTTTAGTTTTCCATTTTTGTTTATTTTTATTATGTGGTGTGCAATAAAGTATTTTCTATCTATCTAAACAAACTCATAAACTTTCAGCTTTATTATGTGAGTGGGATCTACAGATATTTGTCTCGGGTCTGGGTGTTTTCTATGTATGTATTTATATACAAAAATCAAGTAGTCATGTAAGATCCTTTAAAGATGTCTATAGGTAGTCGATCGCTTCAGAATATTGCGATTTGATACTCATCTTTTTACTTTTTGTTTTTTTTTTATACATAATCGTATACTATAAACCTGTCTCATGAATGTTACTACCTATAATATGCGGCAAATTTAAAAATATAACAAAATAATTACTTTGAATACCCATGTCAAGTCTTCTTAATCTTTTTAGCTTTTCTTTGAGCAAAAGCAGCTCTCACAAAAAGTAATGAATAAATTAAAAAGAAGTTTATCCACAAGGGCAATAACACTATATTTATTCGTATCATTTTGTTCAAGGAATATTACAATTGTTTAATCGAACTAAAACTATGTTTGTCTCTGTTTTACATAAATTCTATTTAGTAACGATCGTTATTTGAGATTTACATTGTTTTTTTAACCGACTTCATATATTTTCTACCACTTGAGTTCTTGATGGCGTTTTTGTAGGTACGTGTAATGCGTCACACAAAAAGTATGCAGCGGTGCGTTTTTATAGTTTTGTCGAGTTCGAGTCGTGCTTCACAATCAAAGCCCCTATGACGTGGGATACGGGGGGGTGCTGTTAGCCATTCGCAACCAGTATAAAGTACAGCAAATATCGGACGTAGATGGATACTTGCCAGACATTGAAGTGGTTATGGCTATTGTGACACTTAGATATAGGAAAGTGTTGTGCTGTGTTGTGTATATCCCATCAGGGGCAAACGATGAAAAGTATCTTAATACATTTACAGTGTTGGAAAATCTTATAGCCAAATACCCAAAAATGGACACTCTCATATTAGGAGATTTTAATTTAAATAAATATACTACTCAAAATGTAAATATGCACTATCAGTGCTTGCTATCATATTGTAAACTGAAACAATTTAGTGATGTGACTAATAAACACGGTAATATGTTAGATCTGGTACTGAGTAATCTGAGCGTTGATTGTGTAAGTGTAAGTGGTGATGTGGAGCCCGTAGTGAGGGCGGACGGTCAACATCCTGCGCTTCGCGTGGGCTTGAAGATACCTCGGCCGCGCCCGCCAGCGCTGGCGGCGCCGCGCGCGCCGTCTCCTGCTGGCGGAGACACAACGCAGGCGCCGCAGTGGAACTTCCGTAAGGCAGATTTTCATTCTCTTTACTCTTCTATTTTTTCTATAAATTGGGACGATCTCTTTGACTGTCATAATGTAAATAACGCTGTTGATATGTTTTATAGCAAATTAAATACATGCTTAAATATGCATGTGCCTATAAAATATGTAACTCCCAACATGCAATTCAATTACCCGATTTGGTTTACACCGGAAATTAAAAGTAGCTTGCGTAATAAATACTATAATTTAAAAATGTTTAAAATGCATGGTAAAATTTTCAATCAGGAAATGTTTAAATATTATCGACAAAAATCAAAAATACTAATAGACTCTGCCTACAAAAACTATATAACACATACGGAAAACGATATAAGAAAGGATCCCAAAACTTTTTGGAAATTCGTAAAGGATCAACAATCATCGAGGCAATCCTGTGATGAATTTGAATACAACGGTCGCCTCGTTACAGGAGAAGATGCCGCCAATGCTTTTGCGTCTTACTTTAAGTCAGTCTTTTTACCGGACGTACCAACTCTATCCTCTGAAGCAGCTGAGCGAGATGCCGCTAGCTCATACTGCTCAAATCGCATCGCCATAGACAGTGTTACAGCGGCCGATCTGATGCTGTCCATTAAACGTCTAAAGGCCTTTTCTTCAGTTGGAATTGATGGGGTGCCCTCTTTTCTTATAAGTCGAAGTCGAAGTTGTTGCGAAGTCTTTGTTGAACCTTTACTTTTCATTTATAATTTATCGCTTAAGACAGAAACGTATCCGTCCATGTGGAAAGTATCTCGAGTTACGCCTATACCCAAGGGTGGAGCTAGGTCTCAAATCGAGAACTACAGGCCTATAGCCGTTCTATCAGCATTCGGTAAAGTATTCGAGTCTATCTTAAATCGTCGGATCAGTAATCAAGTGCGTCCATACTTGTGTGAAAATCAGCATGGTTTTTTGTCAGGCAAGTCCACTGCCACTAACCATGTCAACTTTGTTGATTATACCGCTGCAGGTATGGAGCGGAAAGTACAAGTAGATGCGGCGTATTTTGACTTCAAAAAAGCGTTTGATCGGGTTCACAATGATGTTCTCCTGACAAAGTTTGCCGACATTGGATTTACTCCCAACCTTCTAAATTTTTTTAGTAATTATTTCTCTAACCGGTATCAATTTGTTCAACTTCTTGGTTTTAGATCAGACCCTTATTTGACACTATCTGGTGTCAGTCAAGGAAGCAACCTCGGTCCGACCCAGTTTTTGATAATGATTAACGATCTACCCAGTGTTGTTAGAGCGGCTGAATGTTTAATGTTCGCTGACGACTTAAAGCTGTTTCTGGCGGTTGATAGCGTAGCAGACTGTGAGGCGTTGCAGCGTGATATAGATAGCGTTGTAGAATGGAGTGAAAGGAATTGCCTGGAATTTAATACTGCCAAATGCAAGACCATCACTTTTACAAGGTCCTTTTCCCCTCTAACGCATCCGTACAATATATCCGGTGTCGCGATGGAACGCGTCACCCAGATTCGAGACCTAGGCCTAACCTTGGACAATCAGCTGACTTTCAATTCACACATAATTGACATTTGCAATAGAGCATCCAAGTCTTTGGGCTTCGTTATGAGGCAGTCAGCTAGATTTCTTGACAGAAGGACTATTGTGTCGCTGTTTTATGCGTTTGTGAGATCGAAATTAGAATATAATTCGCTAATATGGGACCCGCATGAAGATAAGTACAAGCTTATGTTGGAGCGAGTTCAAAAGAAATTTGGCAGGTACCTGTACAAAAGGCTTTATGGATACTATCCTTATTTATATCCGTCTCTTTTTATCTGTGGTATGGTGCAGCTAAATACGCTCGAACTTCGTCGTAACTGTTTTAAAATGTCACATTATTTTTCAATACTGCGGGGCCACATCGACAACCCCACTGCCTTGACTCGGTGTAATTTATTCGTTCCCGATAAATACCTGCGCGCGCGCACTCATCCTCTATTTGCGACACCCGGGTTCCGGACTAACACCGCGAGGTATGCACCGACAGCGAGTGCACTTGCACTACTCAACGCGATGATTGCTCAGGAACCGGATGTAGATGTGTTCAACATGAAACTTCATTTATTTGTCTTTGTTTGTGTATGTTTTTTTAGTTGATCTGTGTCCGTTATCTATGTAGAATATTTTAAGTGGCTTACAAACGTTTTGGCCTAGGCTGTAAGGTTGTAAGTAATTAATAAATAAATAAATAAATAAATAAATAAATAAATAAATAAATAAATAAATAAATAAATAAATAAATAAATAAATAAATAAATAAATAAATAAATAAATAAATAAATAAATAAATAAGTGAAAATGCCTCAATTCAGTTGGACCAACTTTGTGCATCTTGTCATAGTCTCAAACTGCCCCCTTACCATGGCGTTTGTCTAGGTACCAGAGAATAGAAATAAATAACAGTAATGACATTAAAGTGTGGATAAAACGGGTAGAAAAGTAACTTTTTTCCACTTTCTACGCGTTTTATCCACACTTTTTACCTACCACAAATTTAGCAAAATAAACTTTTACTTTACTTTACTTTACTTTACTTTTACTATAATGTCATTACTGTCATTTCTTTCTATTCTCTGGTACCTAGACAAACGCCATGGTACGGGGGCTGACCCCTCGCATACTTCTCCATACTCATTACGAGACGAAGTATATTCCGTCTCAACTATCGGCCGATAGAAAGTCTGTATGTCTGCGAGGGGTCACTATTCTTTTGCGAGTTTGCGACTAAACCCGTGAAGAATCAGGACAGTTTGGGGCTTAGCTTTCTATCAGTATACGGTTCCAAAAAAGTTATTAAACTAAACGAATTTGACATTGCTTTTAATTTTCTTAAATATTAAATCCGTCATTTTCAACTAACGGGCCTCAGGCCATTTTCATTTTCCAACTTTGGGCGCAATTACCGAAGTAGTTGCCAACTTCTACATCGACTTCTTAAAGCCAAAGTTCACCAATACGTTAAACAAGCGTTAAACTGATGGTTAAAGATTAGACTCCTAGTTGGCCTAGTAGGATTTTTTTTTGAGATTTATATTATGCGTACAAGCTCTAATCGGTGTAGAAAATCATCGTGAGGAAACCCGCTGTGGAGCTTATTAACTCCTACGTATTGAACCTGTTTTTTATGTGGACGAAGCTGATGAAACTGAAAGTATGGTTAAAGCATTCACAAACACGGAGAGTCACTTAAAAAATGGTTTAAGAGTATGAAGATTACTTAAAAAATAAAAATACTTAATTTGCTAGTACTATTTAATGTGTAAAAAATCTTTCGCCCCGAACTGAGTTGGTTTTGACCGGTTAAATAAATCCACGGTTTAATGATAACCGCCCGAGTGCGTTAGTAAACATTTACCTACAACTTTCGATAGCAAGAATGAAATTTGTAATTGCTAATGTAAGTTCACTTTACGTTGAGTTTATGAATATTTTATTCCCGTAATTACGTTTTTCCCTGCCATTAGCACAAGTTTTGTACGTTGATTAGGAGACGGTTAGCAAAATATTTAAGTATTCGTTATTCAATGAATATACTGGTAGGTTTTTACGACAAAATCGTATGTTTCCTGATTATTTAGAAAATTGTGTTCAGGGTACTTGAGAACAAATTCAGACATGAATTCTTGGAAAATAAAATAGGATGGCATCAAGCAGCGTACGTCTCTCGTACAGTCTCGCATCCTCATCCTTTGGGCACGTATCGCGGCGTGGAGAACTATCTATCCATAGAACATCTTGAGGTTCAGGGAAAGATTGAGGGTACAAGGCCACGAGGTAGATCTCCAATGAAATGGACGGACCAAGTCAAGGAAGCGCTCGATAGACCTTTATATGACTGCACCAGAAAGACCACCATCAGAGACGATCTGACGACCGGACGACCACGAACACTCTGTCAAAAGTGAAACGACTGAGAAAAAGAATATTAACTAGGCTTATTTCTAAGTCTCAAGAATTTTGGCCACTGAAAAGAAAGGTAGGAGCAAAACGTGTTTATCGACCGTATTCTTTACAAATTCTGTCGCGACAGAACACGAGTAGAATCACCTAGATTTTTGGATATTAAATTAAGCTGTCCTATTTAATAAAAGCATTTAAATCTCAATAGCTTATGAGGAATTGCTTTCTCATAAGCTATTGAGTCCCAGTCACTACAGCTTTCCGTTGAGTGTGGGTAAAGGTTGCCTGCTGGACGTTGTATGAATCATCTAGTAAAGATAAATACAGTATAAATTTCTATCCGCAAAAAAATACTATAAAAAAACAATAGGCTCATCAAAGTACGACTTTGTTAACCAGTCTTGATCCACTTTCGTTACTTTCAGGATATACACAAATTAGCCTTGAGACGTAGTCCCCAGTAATCTGGGCAGGTCCAATTTTCCTTGACTTTATCGTAGGGTCAATGCGTAATATCTAATAGCCATTTCGGTAGGTGTCAATTACGATTAAGTAGCAATCTCTGCCGATATTGTATCGGGTTTATGCTCTATTTCTATTCCCTTATGATTTTGACGCGTAATGAAACCTTTCTTGTGGATTTTCGTGTGAAATGGCCTGACAGGTTTATTGTGGTACAACTTTTTATGGAGTGTAAAAATCTGAAAAACGGTGTAAAACGAAAATAATAAAACTAGATGACCCAACAAACATAATATTTTAAGTTTATGTAAAAACTCCATAAAAAGTGTTTTTCCCGAATTTCATATTGGTAATTTTACAATTTCCCCCTTCAAAATATTATTCTTGTCATAAAACATGCAAAATAGGTTGTTGGTTCTCAATAAATGCAATTTGGATTTTATTCACAAAAGCGTTTTAAATTTTGCCATAGTCGAAGTCAAAATTTAACAGAATTGGGTTATAAACAGGTTTGTTTACGAAACGGTCAAAAACATACCGATCTATTCCACTTACAAGTTCTTCCATTAATAGTATCAAAAGTCCCAAGTGAAACTACAACTAAATCTAACATAAAATGAAATATAAAATCAGCACAACAACTCGTTATTGAAATCCAGCTTCATTCCACGCTGCCGTTTTATAGGCAGTAAAAACGATACTTTCATCTTTCGCGAACGTATCCCTGTAATAAAGAGTTTTCTTTCAAAAACGCTGGCGGAATCTTACAGTTTTAAATGAACACTACTGCATATGATTTGTTTTGTCATTATTTAAAAATCAGGATGGCACTTTTTTCAACGGTGATAAACTGACATGACAGACATAGACTATTTCTATTATTTGTCGCGAAGGAACAGGAGTAAAATCACCTATTAAAAGACGATTAAAGGTAAGCGTCCACAGGTCGGTATCGTACGCATCGGACGCATCGCATTTTTATTCTTCGTATAGAATGTCACACAAGTGCATTACCGATGTGCGATCCGTACGATGCGGATCAGTGGACGCTTACCTTTAAAGTGATCCCAGAGGTCCTACTGAATAAATGCTTTTTGACTTTGACTTTTCACTGTGTCTGTTAGTTTGACAAAAGTTCAAGAAGTACCTACCTTAATCCAAAAGATTTTGTAAACACCCTGGTAAAACCCACATAGATCTCAATTTGCTCGCAATGCCTACAAAATTGTCTAATTTTTTCGTCTAAGTTTAGCAAGCGTCTCATTCCGAATATTCGGAAAGTACGTTCGATATAAGACGCTTGCTGTTTATTAGAGCAGCGGAGATTCGCATGAGCCGATGTTATCCCGCTCAGATTATATTGGGAGCATATAAGGTTGTGAGCAGCTTGTTTATTTTCTTTCGTAAGGCCCTGGAACACGATGCATTAAGCTGTTGTAGTTTAATTCTGAAATGACAAAAAAAGGGATTATTTTATTCAACCTTAATTTTTTATGCCGGGCCGAAGTCTATTCATATCTCTCTAACCAGCTTACTTCTTTGAGACTTCCCCAGCCCCCTTTAATTCTCCCCTCTCGACTGCCCCTCAAAAGCAGCTCAAGATCGCCCTTTGGAAGTTTCTGTCCAATGCTTATAAAGGATTACAACCGTATCCCCGAGACGCAGTAGATATTCTCTCAGAATTTTTATGCATTCCAGATAATATTGAACGCGTCTCGTGCAAAAAATACCTAATAGTCTATTATAATATTTACTAATAAGTCTAAGTAACAACTGACAATAAGCACTAATAGGTACAATAAAATATGTCATATTCTATGGCCAAAGTTCTTGCATCAAAGTTGAAATTGATCACTTTAAAAGCAAGGACACGTGAAACACGTGCGTCGCTTACGGCGGAGCTGCAGCTCTACGCCGTAGTGATCACTTACATAATCTTGCATGAGCAACTTCATACAGCTTCAAACTTTCAATCGAAAATATATTTTAGTGAATTCTATTCTATTAAATCTTAACAAATTATTTTGGGTACAGCTTAAATTTTGTCATTTTACATCGACTCGCGAGCCTAGAACGCGTAATCCGTACAGGCATTATAGAAAAACACCTAGACCTTGATGGCGTGGTGGGTTTCGCATTCTTGTAAATCTGTAGGTAGACTGTAACCCTGTATCCCTGAGACACATGAGATATTTTCTCCAAGCTATAGAAAATTTCAGATTCATTGAAGAGTTTAAGAGACAGAGTAGTAAGCACGTTATATTTGTCCAATTATTATTGTAGCCTTTTTATTTCTTTAACAAAATAAAATCAATTTAACTTACAATTAATAAAATAACATGCATTAAAATAATAATCATAATAAAATATTTCAAGTATTAAGTAAGTAGGTATATAGTATTATCATGGCCAGCCCATTTCCATTTATGAATGAATGAATGAATGAATGAATGAAAATTCTTTATTGCACACCATTAATAAAAATACAATAAACATAAGATAAATCAGATAGAAATGTACAATGGGCGGCCTTATCGCTAAGAAGCGATCTCTTCCAGGCAACCTTTGGATGGAGAGGAACATCAGTGAAAAGAAGATCGGTCGGGTGCATAAAAAGAGACACATTATTGAATTTTAAAGCAATAAACAGAATATAACTTAGTTAACAAAAAATAAATAAAACTTACATAAACTTAGGACTAATAAAAAAAAAATACATAGGTATACACAAAAAAAAAATAAAAAAAAAATAACGTAACTACATAAGTACATTATTTTAATATACATAAAATATACATACATACAATACATACATATACTACATACATACAACAATAATACATTAGCAGCATTATTATTATTATATTTCAGCTTTTTTGCAGTGTTTTAAAGCATCAATAACAATTTGTTCAGTTAGAGCTATTAACATAGGTTAAAACATGCGACACGCCGCACACCAAGCGTCGTGATGTGCAAGTCTGTGTACAGAATGGTTTCGGCTTATCGCCACCGGGCAGCCGCTTCACACGGCCACCTCCTTTCGCGAAATAAATCATGGGAAACACACATTTCCTCCACAAAATGCTGGTGAAATCTATTTTCTTGTACCTCTTCGTTTGTAAAGGACTATCGAATTCGTATACCCATTATTCATGTTGTTTATCAAGAATAATCGTGCGCTCCAGAGCCGTCGTGGATGTGGTAGAAGAAGTATGCCTAGCCTGCTTATCACAACCACCCTCTACGGTCGAATAAAATGACATTTGAGTTTAGCTTTAAGTTTTATCGGAGAAAACTTACTTTTGTCACTTTTGCCTAAATTCATATTATGAGGGTTACCTATTATAAATTCGTATTTGCAATTCAGCGTGGCAATGCCAGTATTTTGGGCACGCTTCCTACTAGCAGTGACCTGGATCAGTTGAGCTATTTATAGATCGTTTTAGATAGCTTGACTGATTCTATTGTATTTTGTAATTTTATGTACATATGAGGTTTTACCAAAGAAAGAAATGTAGACTTTATTCTATTCTAACGTAGAGGGTGGTCGACGAATTTTTACATGTAAGTAAATCATCATCATCATATTTTAGACTTAATCCCACTATAGATAGATAAATAATTCTTTATTGCATACCACACACCGAAAATGATATACAAGAAAAAGACACTTAACTGGCGGCATCACTGAAAGCGATATCTTCCAGGTAACCATTTACCTACGTGAGAAAAGAATGTAGGGTCGGTAAAATGCACTGAACTATGAAACCTCAGTAAAAAGTTCGGATGTATCCAAATCTGTTATGATGATAGACAGTGAAGTTTCAATAAAAATA
Source organism: Epirrhoe alternata (assembly GCA_963565295.1). Classification (NCBI taxonomy): domain Eukaryota; kingdom Metazoa; phylum Arthropoda; class Insecta; order Lepidoptera; family Geometridae; genus Epirrhoe; species Epirrhoe alternata. Next base: position 2,385,648 of record OY751384.1, read on the forward strand.
AATTGAGTTTGAATTCCAATTTCATTTCATTGGCAAACCTTACTCGTTTAGTTATTGAAAGGGAAGTAGAGCTAAAATGTTAATACGAAAAAGCTTTTACCAATGATTCATAAATTACTAAGTATATGGTTTTTACTGTGACAATAGTAATCAATAAGAGTCGTGCCATGAAAAATGACTGATCAAGATTACCATTAGATCCACTGATTAGCTGGAACCAACATAAATAACCCAAATCCTTATAGCGTTTTGTAAGTTATTTTTGAAAACAAAAATATAAAACGAAACAAAAAACTTAACTATGATATACAATCGGCGGTCTTATCGCTAAAAAGCGATCTAAGTTTGTTTACAGATACCAGTCAAAATAAAAAAAAACTACCTATATGATTCGTCTCCTGATTTTTCCCGACCAATACGTACTTAGAATGAAGGATCGATGAGTTGAGTTACCCACTAAAAGTAAGTTCGTATGAGTCAGTGGCCTACTCTTGTGACGGAATTTTTAGGCCTCCTATGACTTAACGACTTAAATAGCCAGTACCGACAATTTAACGTACCCTAAGCACGGAAGCGCTCAGATGCAAATGCCACTGGCGGTCACCCATCCACTTGATCTTTCAAGAATGACTTAGAAAGCAAGACCACGAGCGCTTCACCTCGAACAAACTTTCATATTTAAGTGTAAACTCACACAAATATCGGCAAATTGAGTCACATTAGTTACTTAACCCAGTTGATAATGGTTGAAATTTTCCAAAGATTTAGGAGCGGGATCGGGTGTGTCTATGGTAAGCGATGAGCGTACTTCCCAACAAATTGAAAATCAATGAACCGCGGAATTCAATTTGATATTGAAAGCCATCTCTCACGCCACTCAGACCCGCGCGCCACTTCAAATAACCTCGCAATGCTCTTACCACAGCGTAGATCGTATGAGTAAAGTTTACTCTGGTGACAGTATTTTGGCTGTTTGTTATGAGGTTTGAATCAAAATCGAATAGGTGATAACTGATGATGGAGTCCAGAGCTACAACAGAACTCCTCATTAAATAGGCCGATAAACAAGAGCTTCATTTTTGTTCTTAGTTTTTAAATAATTGATAAGTTTCTGGACGTAAAGTTTGCCTGAAAATAATAAAGCTTCAGCAGTGGTATGGTTATGTTAGTTAATTAGATATATATGTTGCGGAACATATCAATTTACTAATTATTTTTGATAGAATTTGGTAGGAAAGGAATTATTATCATACAAACTTAGCCAGTGCGTCTTAACAAACCTAGAGCCTAAAAAAAAAGTGTTAACCCAACAGCTCTTTCATCCCGGGCTGTTTAATAGGCCTCGATCAGCATCCCTCAGCGAGGCAACAACATGCAAACCTAGAACTGAGGTCCCTACCACAGGCCCACAACAAGAATGTACAGTCTCAGTCCTGACACAAGAACCTGACACACAACCCGGTGCTACACACAAGAATGCTGAATGGCAAAAGATACCAACCGTAAGGCAGAGCAAACGCAAAAGAGTCTCTGACTCACCACCACCACCGCAAGTGACAACCAACAACAGATTTGATATCTTACCTACTGACGATACAGAAGACAGCGATAAGGTCATCAAACCAAGTAAGCCACCACCTCTCATACTCTATGGAATAGAAGATGTGAATGAACTCACCGAGGCAATCCACACTGTGCTGAAAAAAGAGGACTACATGCTAAAACTCATGAGCCAAAATCAGCTACGTGTCAATGTCACCACAGCCGAAGCCTACAAAAACCTTATGGGCGTAGTGAGGGAAATGGGGCTAATTGGCCATACATTCACCAGGAAGGAAGAAAGATGCTATAGGGTAGTAATCAAAAACCTACATCATACCACACCCCACGAAGCTATTATTGAGGAAATCCAAAAAACTGGCAACAAAGTGCGAGGAGAAATCATAAATGCAAGAGGAGGACCGGAAAAAAAACCGACCTCAACATTTTTCGTTAACATTGAGCGCAACCCTAACAACAAGGCGGTGAAAGGCATCAAACACATTTATAACATGGCAGTAATCATTGAAGACCCCCGAAAAAGAAATGCAATAGTGCAATGCATTAAGTGCCAACAATATGGACACTCCAAAAACAATTGCATGAGACCTGACAGATGCGTTAAATGTGCAGGACAACACAAAACAAGCGACTGTGACAAGAAGGACCGCAACACCCCAGCTAAATGTGCATTATGCCTTGGTGAGCATCCTGCAAACTACAAGGGATGCAAAGTGTACCAGGAAATCCTAAACAGGAAAAAGTCCAATCGACAAAATATCTACAAAAGGCCAGTGAAACCCAGAGCCACGTCTAACCTCAAAGAAGGCCAGGTTAGCCCAAAGGTGCTACCAGATCAACCTAAAACAAATAAAGATAACTTTCCAGAACTCATGGAGACCCTGTCACAACGAAACCCTGTACACACAAAAGACCTAAACAAACAACACAACCTCGACTCAAGAAATGAGAAACCCCAGAACACCCAACAAAGCACTACACCACGAACACAACAACCTGAACCAGATAAGCCACATAAAAGACAACAAACATATTCAGAAGCAGCTGGCAACAATAGAACTGATAAAAACAAAACAAAGCCTCAAAACACACAAGCAAACCAACCGCCTACCGACAACAATAATGAGAAAAAATCTTATGAACCCCCACAACAGGGTTTTCCGCAGCGACAGCGCACAACACAAAAGAATCCAATTCTTTTAACCCAAGAGGATCACCTCACGCCAACCCAAGTCATCCAAGACTTACTGATAAAACAAATCGACAAAATGGACATGCTCTTCAATCAAATGAGTATGTTAATGGGCCTCATCATATCCCTCGTAGAAAAAATGTCCCAGTGCTAAGTCTCAATATTGGAACGTGGAATATTGATGGTCTAGCCCCAAATGCTCTCGAAGCGGAAACGTTGATCAAAGTACATAAACTTGACATCCTCCTGATAGCCGAATCGCATTTCACTGATAGAAGCTTAGTCAACATCAAAGACTACACAATCTATAGCACACAACACCCAGATGGAACAGCTCACGCAGGGACAGCACTGATCGTGAAGTCCTCAATAAAACATCACGAACAACCGGAGTATCGAACGGAACACCTCCAGGCGACCACAATTACGGTTGAATCAAAAACCGGGAACTTCAACGTTTCGGCTGTATACTGCCCGCCAAAACACAACATCAAGGAAGAACAACTCACACACTACTTCAATACCTTGGGTCCTAGATTTATAGCAGGAGGAGACTGGAACTCTAAACACACCCACTGGGGCTCTAGACTGATAAACACAAGAGGAAGACAACTTAAGCTATCGATCGACAACAACAACCTCACGACAATATCAACATCTGAACCTACGCACTGGCCATCCGACAAAAACAAGCTACCAGACATTATTGACTTCTTCGTCTGCAAGGGTATGTGCCAATACTCTGCCAAAATTAACTCTTGCTTAGACAGCTCCTCACCCCACACCCCCGTTCTACTGACTATTGGTACAACAGTCTTAGAGTATGAGTCAGTCCCTAAAATGTACAACAAAAACACAGACTGGGACTCGTTCAGAGACATCATTGATAGGAGACTTGAGCTGAAGATCGCCCTCAAGACCGCTGAAGATATAGAAGAAGCAGCTACCCTCTTCACGAATCTCATCCAAGTTGCATGTTGGTCGACTACTCCAGAAGCACCAGCAAAATCACCTAACCATAACTGCCTACCCCTAGAAATACGAGCTAAAATTAGAGAAAAGAGAAGATTACGGAGAGTGTGGCACTCTAGCCGACATCCTACGGATAAAAGGGCTCTCAACCTAGCAATAGACGAGCTCAAGGACCTCTTAAACAATGCCAAAAACGCAACTCTGACACAACACTTGGAATCGTTAACTGCAACTAGGTCCACAAACTACTCCTTATGGAAAGCCACGTCAAACCTAAACCAACCCAAAAGAACTCGTCCACCCCTGAGAAACTCAGATACGACATGGGCCAGAACAGGCCAAGCAAGAGTAGACGCTTTCGCAAGCCATCTAGCAAGCGTGTTCAAACCTAATGACAGAACAAGCAATGATGAGTCTGACATCGAAGAAATACTCAACCAAGACTTCCAGCTAGATGCACCCCTAAAGCCCACTAATCCTAGAGAAGTCATGAAATATCTCTCGAAGCTTGAAAATGGAAAAGCCCCAGGGTTCGACCAAATAACCAAGGAAATTCTAGTACAACTGCCAAGAAAGGGAATAGTCTTCCTTACAACACTATATAACGGAATCCTAAGGGTTGGTCACTACCCAAGTATTTGGAAGATTTCTCAAATTATTATGGTCTACAAAGAAGGAAAACCTGCCAACGAGGTCGGCTCATATAGGCCGATAAGCCTGCTACCTGTCATCTCCAAGCTCTTTGAAAAAATTCTTCTTTCGCGCATATTAAAGGTACTGGCCGAAGACTCAATAATCCCAGACCACCAGTTCGGATTTCGTCAGGAACATGGCACGGTTGAACAAGTCCACAGGGTTGTTGACCATATCAGGAAAACACTGGAACTGAAAGAATACTGTTCAGCGGCTTTCCTAGACATACAACAAGCCTTCGATAAGGTTTGGCATAGAGGCCTCCTCTACAAAATAAAGAACTTATTGCCACACTCGTTCTTTACAATCTTGCACTCTTACCTGTCGGAAAGAATATTTCAGGTAAAGGATGGCGAATATACCTCTACATTCCATGACCTGCTAGCGGGAGTACCGCAGGGTTCGGTCCTGGGCCCCGTGCTGTACAACATATTCACATCGGACCTACCTGAAACACCAGGGGTAATAACTGCCACATTTGCGGACGACACTGCCATTCTTGCTAGTGATAAAGATCCAAATGAAGCATCAAGATCCCTCCAAACTGGACTAGACAAAATTGAGCAGTGGCTTACGAAATGGAGGATCAAAGCCAGTGCCTCTAAGTCGGCCCACGCCACATTCGCACTTCGCAGGGGTGACTGCCCACCTGTCAGCCTGGGAACACACATACTACCACACAATGAGTCCGTCAAATACCTCGGGATGCACCTGGACCGCAGACTGACCTGGAGGGCTCATCTACAGAAGAAAAGAGACGAACTGAACTTCCGATACCGAAGCCTACAATGGCTTCTAGGCAGAAACTCAGTTCTGAGCTTAGAAAACAAGCTCTTGGTGTACCAGATGGTGCTGAAGCCTGCTTGGACCTACGGCATACAGCTTTGGGGGTCGGCCTGCAAATCCAATGTGGCTATAATACAGAGAGCGCAAAATGCCATCCTGAGAAATCTGTCGAACGCTCCGTGGTTCCTGAAGATCGACGAGCTGCACAGCGAACTAGATACCAACACTGTCAAGGAGGAGATACACCTGTATGCAGCCAAATACAAGAATCGTCTCAGGAACCACCCAAACCACTTGGCATCTCAGTTGACCACCATAAGCTACCCGAAAAGGCTGAAGAGGCCACATATCATGGACCTGGACTTGTCGTGACACAAGTCCATAATAAAGAACAAAAGAGGAACAGCTCACTGGAGCTCCTCCTCTCAAAACACAACCACCTACACCACATCTGCTTAAAGTCTGGGGACTGATCGCAGATCCAAACGGAACAAAAAAAAAAAAAAAAAAAAACAAACCTAGAGCGATACATTTTTGTGGGCCTAAACTTGATCACATACTTATCCGCGCCGTACGCGCCGCAGTCATTTTTCTATATAAAAAATGCTGATGACGTCAGAAAATGCGACCACCCCCACCCTTAAGATCCTGTGTAGTCTGAAATTTCTTAACGTCTAATGTCCGGTTTTTATATTCAACGGACATTCGTAGGTAAGAGCTACGACTCATTTCCACATACAAAAGTTTGACAGCTAACTGTTAGCTTCAAACAATTGTCCGTTGATTATAGAAACCGGGGGTAGGTAAGTAGCCAAGTGATAAGTTCGTACTCCGTACTACTACACAATCTGGCGCGTACCTCGGAGGCGTCATTGAACACTCTCGATATCTCTCTCTTTGACTTCGTTTCACACATAATGCCATACATTCAGAGTACGACGGTTATTTATATGGCACTTAGATCATAGATGAAGGTGGAATGGGAGGATTGCTCCACTGCTCGGATCGGATCTTTGACATTTTTGATCGGATTTTTGACAAATCTTTTTCTATACGTTCACTTTATAAAGTAGTTACAAATCACAAAACTAATGCAAAAGTTATGTGTGTAGGTATGTGTATAATGTTTGTAGTGTGCGAGTGCATATACAGTATGTGTGTGTTTCTTCTACTATAGATAGTTCACAATGGCTCCTTTGAAAGCCGAACGGTGAGTTAGACACACTTTTAACCGATTTTTTTATTTTATCATTCATCTTTGTAATGGCTTGGCTTGGTTTTGGAAATATTGCATTTCGGAAAATGCATTACGAGTATACTTGTATAAGTTCATGAAAAACAAAAGCCTTAGGGTGGTCGCACAGTCCAACCGAACCGACCGCGCCGTACTGTCAATTCAATAGAGAAAATGCTGCTGACGTCAGAAGTTTGTATACAAAAATTACTGCGGCGCGTACAGCGCGGATGTGTGTGCGATCTGGTTTAAATACGTGGGATAAAATATCTTCAATATAAACTTGTACTATTTTCAATGTAAATCTGTTTTTTTCGAGCTGAATCGTTGGCTTCTCGATACTTAATAATTCTTGTTTGCTTCGACATAACTGTAACACCCTTTGCATAGCCAAATGGTCTTACGTCCATTACAAAGGCCCACGAACAGGCTTAAGGTACTATTTGTTCCTAGTTTGAATAGCCGCTATTGTTCCATATTGTTCCTGTTTAATACGAAACCTTACTTATTGACGTTTTAGCTCTGTCTAGAAAACGCTGGCCGTAATAATGACAAAGATATTGAGTACTTACTGGGGTGTTATAAGCTGATCGCACATATATGTCCACGCCGTACGCGCCGCAGTCTTTTCTATAAAAAATACTGGTGACGTCAGAAAATGCGGCTCGCTTCTGACGTCTTAGTATTTCCTGTATTGAATTGACAGTTCAGCGCGGATGGGTCGTGCTACCACATATTATTGAAATCTTCGATCGAGCTCTTTTTCTGAAAAAAAAAAAAAAACTTTTGTAGAGTTTTTCTTCGAAACATATTATTGGTTAATGAAAATGTACAGACAAAGTAGAAAACGACATAATATCTAAAAAGTAAGTCTCAATCGTTATTTTGGTTACAGATGATGTCGGCCATCGCATACTGGAAAATCAGAGTTACAACTTCGTATAACGCCAAAGGGTTTCCATAGAATAGGTTCTGTTATTCGATTATTTGCGGAGCTATTGATGGAGTTTAGTTTCAGTATACGTAAATTGTCAGCAACTTGACAATAGCATAAAGATTTTAACATAGGTAGCACCCCAAACTAAGAGGCTATTATTTAATTCCCATGAAATATTGACGTAAGTAAATACTGAATTTACTTTGCATTATAGGTACCTATACTACTTAAAGATAAATCATCATCACAAATATTTTTTGTTTAATCCCACTCTCCCACTCTTATAATAAAGCTGAAAGTTTGTGAGTTTGTTTAGATGTTTGGATAATTGGATGTTTTTGTAATTAAAAAATAGGGGTGTAGGTATAACGTACGTTTGTCGATTGCATCAGCTTAGTTGTTTCAGCAACTGTAGAGGCAAATTGAGGTCACGGTCCAAAACTTTGAGTGTCTTTGGAATGCAATCAAAAATCTTAATAATTCCAAAGTATGAAAATAAACATTTCAAAAGAAGAGCCCATCCAAACAATATTTTTGTGCCTTTGCAAAAGCTTTTAAAACAGTTTATGATTTTAGTCCGCGCATGTTTTAGATACCTACCTCAGCCACCGGCGCTTTGGGCAGAGGACCAACACACAATTTATAACCTGCATACTAACAAGCATGAACGTACCTAACAAAACATGGGTTCCGTACTCGGTTTTCAAGTACACTTTTGTTTGACTGGTAGGTATTTGGACATCAGATTCACAAAAGGATTCACAGTGACTTAAAACCCAAGAGTTTTTCAGATAAAAAATCCCACGATAATATATAATAAAACTGAAAGTTTGTTTAGATGTTTGAATATTTGAATGTTTGTGTTTCAATCGCGCCTAAACCAGTAAACTGATTTGGATGAAACTTGGATTAGGCGTAGGTATACCTGGAATAACATATGGGCTATTTAAAGTGTTGGTACCACGCGGGCAAAACTACACGCTGTAGCTAATAATAAATAAAAAATTATTCTGGACATTTCACACAGCACCATCTAGCCCCAAACCACATCCAAACTAAGCAAAGCTTGTACTATGGGAACCAGATAACTTTCAAATGTGGGCAAGTACCAAGTATGTAATTGGACATCGGACATGCCTCTGACATCATCAAAAGATCTGGAATAGAAAAAGATCTGAGGAAATTTTGACCGTGCCTTGGGGACAGTCGTGATAAAAAAAAATTCATTATAAAGTTTTTTATGACATGTAGTGTATCCCCAAGGCGCGGTAGACATTCGATCAGATCTTACATTTTCTTTTATTACAAAATAAATCTCAACCAATGATATCATTGATCTCAATGTTTTCAGTTTATTTTGTTCTTAAAAGGTGGTCGCACACATTCGTGCCGAACACGCCAAACTGGAGGAAATGCTGAGGCGTCAGAATAAGCAAGCCGCATTTTCTGACATCATAAGTATTTTTTTATAGAAAAATGACTCCCGCGCGTACGGCGCGGACATACCTAGGTATGTGTGAATAGCTAAAAAGTTTTTAGTTGAATACTTTAAAGCTCCATCGTCATTCACAGAGTTCACTCACTATTAGTCCACAGAACCCTTTAAAACAAGAAATAAAAGCACGCATCAGATTTACTAGCGCACAACAATTCAGTGCGCGTGCAATGGCTTCCAATTTCGCAATTACACGTGCTTTGTAATCAAAAACATAATGTCACACGTTATTTCTTTCAAAGAAATAGTTAAAACCAGCCGGTTATCGTTGAGCGTAAAGGACTTGTCCCAATTACGTCAATTTGTACCTAGAGAAATAAGTAGAGCTTGTTATAATAAGTAGTATGCTGAGCGAGTATTTTCTATGATAATTTTGGTAAATCCTGTCGTTGCACAATGAATGTTGAAGCTATCTTCTTTGCGACTGAATGACATACACCATTAATTTCTAGAAACATGAAACTTACACTTACATTCCTTTTATGTCTGGTAGAGATCGCTATTTAGCGATAAGACCGCCGATTGTATGTCATTGTGTTTTTTGTTTAGTTTTCCATTTTTGTTTATTTTTATTATGTGGTGTGCAATAAAGTATTTTCTATCTATCTATCTTATGATGTAAGGAGAGGAATTATGGAAGCTCAACCCCTAAGGGGGTGAAAGGGCTACAATGTAACTTGAGCGAAGCCGCAGGCGTACCGCTAGTAAGCTATAAACCATATTGCATACCTTTGTAACAATTTGTTTCAAAATCAAACAGTTCTCTTCGTTTAAATTTTCTCGTGTCTTCTCCTGTCTTATCAGTGAGAGTCAACATTATAGTCTTGATTTTGTACCGTAGCTGTAATTATTTCATTATGTCTGCTTTTACTTTTTATGCCTCTGACTACCCCATTAAATATATTCAAAATCTGATATAGGTACATAAAAGGATCTAAGAAAATGTCTACCGCTCCTTCAGGATACAGTCATGATCATGTTGTTGAATGAGTGATACAGACAGATCGCATATATTTAGTGTTTAGTTATAAAATGAGCTTTTAGAAATGTAAAAATATTGCCGTAAAAGTTTATCGAGTACAAAACTAGGTGTCGGTGAGCAGTCGTGACTCTCCAGTGACCTTTTCAAGGCGAATCCAAGAATTTATTCTCATCCCAAAACTCAGTATCAAAAAGTATTCGCAGTCCATTCCGCGATTTATGAATATCTACGGTAGTGGTTTCTACAGGCGATAAGGCGGTATAAGGTTTCTGTTACTGCAATTAAATGTAATACAGTCCATGTGTTTACAGCGGGTGGGCACGCGACCGGAACTAAACGAACTTACTTCTAACTATTAACGTAGTCCAAAACGCGTAAAAAAAATATCACGGCTTTGTTTTCCATGGTATGATAGATATTTCAATAATAAAAACCTGCTACTTGCAACAAAATAGCTTGTAATGGCTGATTATAAGGGTGGTCGCACAGTCCAGCCGAGCCGAACGCGCCGAACTGTCAATTCAATAGAGTAAATGCTGCTGACGTCAGAAGCGACCCGCTGACTCAGCATTTTTTGCATAGATTTTTTATAAATAAATAAATAATGCTGGACATTTCACACAGCATCATCTAGCCCCAAACTAAGCAAAGCTTGTACTATGGGAACCAGATAACTGATATACTACTTATATACCTACTTTTTTTGTTTGTAAATACATACTTATTATACATAGAAACACCCAGACATACAAACATTTATCCCGCCGCGGGGATCGAACCTTCTGCGTCCCAAGCGGGCTTCCACCCACTGCGCCACAGAGGCCTATGTAAGTTTCGAGGTCAAGAGTCGACTCTTGACCTCGAAACTTACATAGGCAAGAATGAGGTCTACGATGGAGCGAGCCTACCCAGAAGGTGCCATTAACTCCCTTCTTAAAAACAACAGGGTCGTAGCTCAGCGGAAATACAGACGCGGGAAGCTGATTCCATATTATACCATTCTGACATACAATTTTTGCCTCTTGCCACAGAATATTAGTTCTTGCTCCCTTGACTTTCAGAAAGCAACAGGCAAGAATAGCATCGTGTAAACGATGTCTAAGTTTCGAGAAACACTTCTACTTACTACCACACATACGACTATTTACCCCATAGAAAAACCTCTGTGGCCCAGTGGGTGAAAGCCCGCTTGGTTGCGGGTTCGATCCCCGCCGCGGGATAAATGTATGAAAATATTTACCTCGGATCTGGGTGTTTCTATGTATAATATGTATGTATTACAAACAAAAAAGTGGTAAGTTAAAAAAGTATATAAGTAGTATATCAGTTACCTGGTAGGGTACCCATTAGTAAAAGCTTTGCTTAGTTTGGGGCTAGATGACGCTGTGTGAAATGTAAAAAAAAGTGTGGACAAAGCTGCAAACTTGAAGCTATAAATTACTCTCAATTTTAGAACATTTTGTCATACCAAACGCTCCGCCTTTTCTATTAGCAGGCTCTATGCCAAAATTAGTATCTTTACGGCGATATTATAGCGGAGCCTATGAGAAGCCTCACAAATCATGGTGACAACCGCGTTATTGCATACTACTGAAAAATGTTACTGTGTAAAGGAACCCATCTACTCCAAATAGGCCGTTACACACATGGCAAGTTAGACGTTAGCAAGCTAGTAGCTGAATAAAGTCTCAATAGGTTTGGGGCATAGGCGAAGACAATGGTTCATTTCTGGCCGTGTCTATCAGGAATAAAGTGTTTAGTTTTGGATCAGTTGACGTATGAGTATCTATAGATTTTTATCTACGATGATTGGATGATTCAACTGATTTAAAAAATAAATGCAATAATATGCAATAGCTTTTTTTCTTCATATAAACTAACAGCAGAATGAATGGTATATTTCAGAACTTTTTTAAAGAGATTTTTATTTTTCGGCTTCTGTTTTTACTTCGTGAGGGTTTGCAGTCAAATAATTAACCAACCTAAATTCTTTGTTAAGTTTCTAGACATAGTTTATCCACTTGCAGCTTGCGTGCTTTCTGATAGCTTAACTCTAAAACAAGTTGACGTCATTTTACTACCCGACTGTCAAAGGAAGGGTTATGTTTTTATTAGTCAGCTCCGTGGTCAGCTCGCTAAAGATAATAATTTTTATTTATGCCAGTTGCTTGCTTGCGAGCTACAAAATATGTGTATACGGGGCTTTTCCAACGAATTCGGTCCCATTGAAATATGTGGCCATCCTTCACGCTCGGTTAAGGCTAACTCTTTGCTTGACTTATGTTCGATGTATTGAAAAGGGTGCGTTATTTATTATGTGATGTTCGAATTAGGCTCGCTGAGTGAATCTTTTGTGTAAGCTTGTAACTTGTGACTAGGAGTTTATATAGAAACAAAGTGGGGTACACCCAGTACTCTGAATGAACTAGTTTCTCTCACGAAGTCTAAGACCCCTCGCAGACTACAGACTTTATATGGGCCGATAGTTGAGACGGGCTATACTTCTCCATACTCATTACAAGCCGAAGTATATTCCGTCTCAACTATTGGCCGACCGAAAGTCTGTAGTCTGCGATGGGTCTAATATAGCCAGGATAGGTACTATGGTTTTCTACCTTTAGCATTAAAAAGAGTGAATAATAATATAAATAAATAATGCTGGGCATTTGACACAGCGCCATTTAGCCCCAAGCTAAGCAAAGCTTGTACTATGGTTATCTAAATATTAACAATGTTGGTTGCACATTTTACACAAGCGAAATCATACTCAAAACTAAAAGGTTAAAATAGAAACGCAACATCATAAACTATTTCAATACAAGTTCGCACCCACAAAATTAAGGTTGTTTCGCGAACCATCTCTAATGTTTAAATCAAACAACCCTAGTAGGTAATTTAGCATAATTTACGCAAACGTAAACACATAAAATTATTTTGGTATCATAATATTCTAAAATACTCCCCATACGGAACGGTATCTCAAATATTAGTATAGGACCGCTGCGTATGGCTTGCATTGCCTGAGGCATCTTATCAAATAATCTCTCTGAGAATTTGAACATTTCAAGTGAAATGTACTTTCCAATCATTTTTATTATCTCTAGGGATACAAGGGATAAAATTCCTAAAAATTAATAATGTATGTGTATACCTACTTTTCATTGATCCTTTTGACGTGTAACATGTACAGTCACAACGAAGGTTGATTATTAACATTTGCTATTTCTCAAATCTGTTTTCTTCCAGAGTTGTTAACATTACGACAAAAATTTTGAAAATAAATGAAAATTAATTCTGAGTAGGTACGAGTACATATACCAATTTATCGAAGAAGTAAACAATCGTAATACCTACTTGTTTATACTTATCTATTATGATGATGATGATGATGATACTTCTCCATGCTCATTACGAGCCGAGGTATAATCCGTCTCAACTATCGGCCGATAGAAAGTCTGTTGTCTGCGAGGGGTCTAACAAAACAAGTAGACGTTTGGTATACCTTTCTTTTATATCGGTCTATTTCTATTATTGTTCGTCAAGTCACGCACAGTCCAGCGTGGTCGTCTTTCGACACGTTTTTCGCAACATTTGTCCCTTGCGCACACATTTTACCGAAGTTAGTTGGTCCACAGGTTTTTATTTATTTACAAACACATTTCTCGGGTCACATTAGCCCCATAAACTGGCCGCCTGACCCTCGAACACAATTCCCCTTTCAGGATCAATGTTTACCGTCAAAAATTCATTGGTAAGCTCACACAGAGAAATAATATACTGGGTATAAATAAATAAATAAATAATGCTGGACATTTCACATAGCATCATCTAGCCCCAAACTAAGCAAAGCTTGTACTATGGGAACCAGATAACTGATATACTACTTATATACTTTTTGTTTGTAAATACATACATGTTATACATAGAAACATCCAGACCCGAGTTAAATATATGCAGATCATACAAACATTTATCCCGCGGCGGGGATCGAACCCGCAACCTTCTGCATCCCAAGCGGGCTTTCACCCACTGCGCCACAGAGGGTATCATGCTATTGTTTATATAGTTTGTAGTATTTTGTAAACCGACTTCGAAAAAAGAGGTTCTATGATCGGCTGTAAGTGTCTTGCTTTGCATCAAGGCAAAAAGGTGTTTAAAATGCTTTAGTTGGATCAAATAAGTTAACAAAATTTGAAATGCCACTTTGGAGATATTTCTGTATTCATTTTTCACAAAATAAAAGAAGTGCCTGCATATCATGGTTGAGTATTTTTGATATTTTTCTGACTGCAAAAATAAATAAGTAGTGAGTTCCCGTAACATTTTTATCGTCATATTTTAATTACAAAAATGTTGACTGAAACTAAAGTTTGTCTAGCAGCTAATTTGCTCGTTTCAATTTATATTTTCAAGCTTTACATATTTTCAGACTTTAAACTCATCCAGTCAAGGATGCTTCAAATAGTAAAAGCCACAGACTATACAGGGGTCCACTACCTATGCTTCATTCTGTATAATCTGTGGCTTATAGCAACGGTAATAGACAACCAGATTCGTATATTCTCAAGTAAACCTCTGTGTTGGACCCGATGTAGTTTGGAAAGCACTTATTGTAATTTAACGCTAAGGTTCCCACTATTGGGACTCTGGGCTCTGAAAAGGACGCAATCTACCGCAAATGGTAGTTTAGAGTCGTACGGGCGGGTGATTGCGGGGTAAAAGCTGTTTTAGCCGAAACATAGCTCCAGCTGGAACCGCAGATGCAGAGCTCGATTGCTATGTTACTGAGTGCTGTTACATTGCATGAATACAGAGTATACTGAGTGTATTCGTATATAACGAAAGAAAGAGAAAAGTTTTTGAGAATTAATTAAAGCTCGTTTTAACTGACTTAAAAAAAGGCGGCGATGGGCTTGCAACCTGTCACGTATGGAATACTAACTTCTGCAAGATGTGGGCATGTATCAAATATGTATTTGTACATGCCTCTGACTACCCCCTTAGACATCTTCAAAGGATCTGGAATATAAAAGATCTGAGAGAATGTCTACCGCGCCTCGGGGATACAGTCGTGACCCTGTTTTATTTTTTAAAAAGGAGGAGGTTCTATCTTTGGCTATATATGTATACATACAGCTGAACATATAAACATACATACATATTTACCGATATTTCCGTCTATTGTAGACCGATTTCCAAATATTTTTTTGTTTGAAAGAGTATACTCTCGTAGTCCCATATAAATTGGTTTTCAAGCAAGTTGGTTCATGGTGATTTTATCATTCACAATCATTTTACTCTTTACTTAGATTTTTTGTACGTTGTAGTGTCGCAAATGTTTAGACGCACACTTCTCACACAGGCTCACTTCTTGCCAACCAAGTTCTCGCGTCACGATATCTTCATTGTGCGTACACAAATAAGATACGGCAGTTTTTACCCATATAAAGAAATACACTGCGACGTTTGTATGGTCGAGTGTCCGGAGCCCATCAAGGAAAAGAAGCAATCTACCACCTCTTATAATACAGTTGTATACTTTTCACTTTTACACATCAAAGAGAAGGGCCAATCGCGAGCATGCATTGTTTGCATACCTCCTCACTAATTGAATTAGTGTCACGGCTCGGAGTTACTCGGGCAGTTTAAATTAACTTGTACCAGACGAGGGCGACTTCAGCCCTAAACTTCCCTAATTTTGTGAGCGCAACATCAAACTGTACTTGGCCCACACCCCGTTGGTCCCACGTGAATTTTCTACACTAATTAGTTTCGACGATGTTTATTTTGCTTAAGTTTGTGTGCCTCAATGATTTATGAGTGCGACGAGTTAAGGGCATTGTTTGTACCCTTTGTACTAAACACACAATGTGCTTCTACCTCGGATACTAAATAAGCATTGTATATTTAAATTTTCCTTTGCGGAACACACGTTTCATACTCGTTTTCATTCATTAAGTTGAGCGCGTATAACTAAAATATTCAAACATAAATAAAAAATTGGATTTTAAATAGTTTATTGAACAAGGCTATCGAGAATCAGTAAAATCAATTACGCGGTATTATCTAGTAACTCATGTCGGCCATGAGTGTCCCGCACAGATTAAAGGCTTAAAGTTCGCATAGACGAGCGATTTTAAGCAACTATTGCTCAATTGGGACAAAAGTTGTATAAGTAACAAAAGTATACTTGTAGTTGCTTATTGAATGAATAAAAATTTAGGCAATAATAATGAATAAAGTTATTGTACATACATTTATCTTTAAATAAATAATGGACTAATAAACGAATGTGTAAATGTATGTGCATTGGGCGGCCTTATTGCTTAGAAGAGATCTTTGGATGGAAAGAAGCGTTAAGATATTCTATAGAAAAAATACTGATAGTCAGCAATTTTCCTCTATTGATTTTCCTCGCCGATTGACAGTTCGGCGCGGATGGGTCGTGCGACCACTTAATATGAGTTTTAAAGACCCAATCGCGTAATAGAGCGATTTCAATCGCTCGTGCAAATCTTTAGATCGCTGCATGAGCTTATCTACAGGTCACATTGATATAAAATGTTGATTTGAATAAACTCCAAAGCAAAATATGGGATACGAGTATGTATTTAACGGCTTTTCGATTATTGATGAAGTTTTATAAAGTTTTTGAAACACAACGCTTTATTTCAGCTTCACTTTTATTCTTAAAATAAAGTAAGTACTTAATTATAAGTAATTACTATTATGTTTGTAATGTTCGTATGTGTTAGTGACCAAATCAAACTAATGACATTATAACTATATAAAGTTTGTTGATAGTGTGTATGTTTCACGCTGAAACGCTTATTTTGATGAAATAGGTTGGTTATAATTGTTCACAATACACAGGATTTTTCCAGGAGTCAGTGTTTCTTGAGGCAGAGTTTCTTATGTTTAACTCTGCCTTAAGTCCTCTCGCAGACTACAGACTTTCTATCGGCCGATAGTTGAGACAGGCTATACTTCTCCATACTAATTACGAGCCGAAGTATATTCCGTCTCAACTATCGGCCGATCTGCAGTCTGCGAGGAGTGTTTTGAGCAGGTACTTTTTTTATATTTTTCCTAGTAAACGTTGCATAAAGTTATGTCATGCATAACCTATAAATAACCATACAAATTTTTAGTTTATGCATTACACTTTATGCAACGTTTCTTAGTAAGGGCCTTTATGTTTAATAGAGATTTTTTTAAAAGCGAGCAGCTGGTACAAAATAAAATGTATTCACTTATCTTTATAACTCGCTAAGGGTACACTCGACTCAAGACGCTATTCAGGTACCTATCAGCTCCTATTGTGTTTTTAATCGATGGACGAAATTTTCCGTAGCAAAACACTTTGAATACGCTTTGTTAAAATCTTTTCACATCATTTTCAATTCTCATGTTCCCTTCCTCTATCGTAGGGGTTTCAAGAAACTTTCTCAGTTACAAGACGGGCCACAAAGATGGCAGAGACCCCTTTGTTTATGACATGTCAATGTTGTCATTCAACTGTCACAAATAAGACTAAAATAGATTCAGCCTACAGCTAAAAAGAACTTGACTCTCTTGTTTATAAAAGAGATTTGGTACAGGCTTACATGGGAGCAAATCAAACAAAGTGAGTAACCAGTAGGATAGAAATATTTTAAAGGGCTCATTTCCTTGGCTCCTATCGGCTCTTTTCGTCGACACAATGTTCTCTAGCATTTATTTTAACATGATGTTTATCTGTTAAAAGTACCTGAAAAGGTTATATGTGCATAGTTTTCATCACATTTTTGGACAGAAATGTTCATTGATTCAACCAATTTAATAATAGGTCAGCATTTGACGTCACTGTCTGAAGTTAAGCAATAGTGAGGTCTAAGATGAAGCATGCTTTCCTAGAAGAAACCTATTTACTCTTGATTTGAAGATCCCTATATTATACTTTTCAGGAATACAGAGCTCGGCAATGAGTTCCACAATTTGGCGGTGCGAATGAAAAATGTAGACTCAAAACGCTTTGTACGATCTCTGGGAATGTCGACCATGTATAAGTGCCAAGTACCTTAATATCGGGACTGTTTCCAGTATAAAAAAGTAAGTTCGTATGAGTCAGTGGCCAACTCTGGTGACGGAGTTTTTAGGCCGCCTTAAGGTCTCCGTCATGGCTTAGCGACTTAATCGCCGGGACCGACAATTTAACGTGCCCTCCGAAGCACGGAAGCGCTCAGATGAAAATGCCACTGGCGGTCACCCATCCACTTACAGACCGTTTAGAACGTTGCTTAACTTCGACGATCTATCAAGAACGACTGAGCAAGCACGACCACGAGCGCTTTTTTCCAGTATACCACTATTTATTGTGTCATTTTGAAAATAATTATAGAGTAGGTATTCAGTCGGCCAAGTTTTTGCCAAAACTCCAGCTTAACCCTGAAAGAATCCGCGGAGGGTGTTTTAATTGAATTTCATTTTGGTTTGACAGGTATTGATCGTTCACTCTTTCAATACATTTAGGTACTGTTTCATTTCCAAAATAAATAGCCATTAATAAATCACTGAGCGTGAAAGCTGTTAATGCCACGTCGTCAATAAATCATATAATTAATTGAGTGCCAATGAAAATTATAAGTGAAAAATATGTTATTTAAACGTCAATACTAAAACACTTAAGCGCTTTTAAACTTTTAAATGTTAGTTTGGAAATTTTAATTAGTTTTGTAGGACTTTATCCGATAATTTACTAAAATAGCTTTAGACTATCACAATTTTATTAAAGTTTTGACTTAGATTCATTATATCATTATTTTGACGAGATCATTATAGTAGCAACCAAGGAAGAATAATAAGTGCTTTTAAAAGAAGCATTTCCAGCACGTCAGATAAGGTTTATAAAGGTGTGCTCCCAAGGTGTAGCCCGCGGTCCTTCGGGATTTTTTTGGAAAAAAAATCTATATCCTTCCCTGGGATACAACCTTTACTCATGCCAATTTTCAGCTTAATCTGTTCAGTGATTTGGGCGTGAAAAGGTAACAAACAGACAGACGGACAGACAGACAGACAGATAAACATACAGACAGACAGAGTAACTTTCACATTTATAATATTAGTATGGATAGTATGGATATGGATAGTATGGATGGTTATGGTAAATTATAGTCTGTTTCTGACTTTGCTTCATCAGAAATTGTAGAGAGATCTACCGTGTCTGGCTTATTTAATTCAATTCAAATTCAATTCAAATGAGTTTATTGCTTCATGTTAAATACAAAGTCTTAAAATATAGGTACCTAGGCGTTTCAAAACATGACCCTCTCTGGGGCTCTGCAACAACAACAACTGGTTGTTACAGTCATGAACCTGCGTTATTTACTTATATTTTTGTAATCAGTTTAGGCACCACTGCTGGTTACCACTGGTACCTCACTCTTCAAGCTATAAATTTATAACTGTTGAGAGTACAAATATACAAACATGCCTACAATTACCTACAAACACAAACAGTTCATATTGCGGCCCGGAAGCGCCGAGTTTGGAGCGCACTATTTCATTAAATTATGAAGCTTGAATTGCACTGCTGAATCCAACTGAAGTTGAAAACATATTTCGTGAATTTTAAATCATTCCGAATGTTACAAAGTTTCGGAAACTGACATGAGAGCACTACAGACTATGCGGTCACTATCTCTACTGTAGAATAGAGAAAAATGACATTTGAGTTTAGACAAAAACATCTTTTCTACACTCAGACAAAATAGAGTATATAGACGAGTTATTGACGGAATTCCTCTTTCAACATTTTCTGCCGGTTTGTGCGGGGGACGAGGTAGCGTACACGAAAGCATTTTACACACACTAAGTAAGTATAATAAATGACAATACACCCTCATTTTTACACACACTCTTGCACATTTCGTATATGACGTGAATGAAAGGAGAGGTGTTGAAATGGTTACTAAGGGTGGTCGCACAGTCCAGCTGAGCCGAACGCTCCAAACTGTCATTTCCATAGGGAACTTCAGTCTGTCAATGCTGACGTCAGAAGAGAGCCGCATTTTCTGACGTCATCAGCATTTTTTGAATAAAAAAATGACTGTGCGTACGGCGCGTTTAAGTGTGCGATCAGATTAATACGTACACCGTCTTAAATAAATTTGATACCAGAGATTGATAATTTTCCCGTAAAACTAAAAACCTCTCATCCTCACTTGACTCCCCAAATATTGACGGTTTTCAATTTAGCTTGGTATCGCAGTTACCTATTAACCCCTGAGTATAGAGACTAGGGAATCTATTTCAGGGTACAGGCTCGCCGGCTTATGGTAATGGTCGTTACACAGATTGATAGAAGCAAGCCTAAGGTCTACCCGAGCCTGTTTGTAGTGTATGCCAATGGAATTTACATTATAAACGTGTGTTTGTTTTCACTCAAGCACAGTGCGCTGGAATGTAAGCAAAGGTGGTGAAATTGCAAACTTGTAGAGAATAAAAGCAAACATCAATAGATAGAAAGAAAGAAAGAAAGAAAGAAAAAATATTTATTTGCAACAGCAATAAGTACCAAAAAACCAGAAAAAAAACACACAAAAACTAAAGATGACATAGAAACTAAAACAAAATAGAATAAAAAGAAAAATATGTGAAGAGTGTCTCGCAATCGTCTAAGTGTGTGGTGCTGCTTGAGATATTCTCTCAAGTCTTTTTTCTTCTTCTTCATTCATTCTTTTGATGTCATCGTACCAAAGTTTTTCACCCCAGGTCTTTTATAATGTATTCTAAATCCTTTGATGTCGAAGGGGGTCATCAGACACATGTCCAAATACTTACAGAAATAAATTATAATAAAGTACCAACAAAACATAAGCAAAATATTTTTAGTCTTCTGCGGTCTAAAAAGTTTGTCACAGAATTGGCCATTAGCTCATAGGAACTAAATAAGTATTCAACATCTAATATGCTGTAAGTACGACACATAGAACTTGTTAAGGGAAACTAGAATACCACTATATTTTATCCATTATCCCCTTACTGCATGGATTACGGAGGTTAAAAAAAAGCAGCGGCACACAGTGCCGGCAAAACTGAAAACTTGAACGGTTCTAAACTTGAAAAATAACCCGGTGTTGGTGACCAGTCGTATCGAGGCGAATCCAAGAACTTTTTCTCATCTCAAAACTGCCTAACGCGCCTGAAGATGTTTTCACTTCAAAAACAATCCTTAAAATCTGCAGGTCAATGCCTTCACGACAGCCTTCACCTACAAGCATGCATCGTTCTTCTCCAACAGAACAATCTAATACATCACGTTATCCCGTAATGTCACAACCATGTGACAGGGACTTTCCAACCGTGACGTTCCAGTCAGTTGTCGCAGCTGGCCGAAACCACTCCAAATAATTGCAATCTCACAAAAATATCAGAAACATCGCTTAACAACAAAATGAGCTTGAATAATGTTTCGGTTTTTGAGAATCGGTGGCCAACAATGACGGACATAATGCTTGCATAAACGAAGAACTAGTACTACCTAGAGCTACAATCAGAATGAATGATTAAAATTGTGATAACGAGCACTATTTTAAAGATGGATTTGATGAAATTTAGTGAGGAGGAACCATTTCCTTACACAATCCTTGTATCCTTATACAATCTTGTACTGACTTTTATAACTCTAATTGGTATGCGTACAATTTCATCTTTGCTTTGTAGATTTCCTATGTTAGTTCAAATATGAAGCTAAAAAGATTTGGCGAATCAAGCGAATATCAAACTTTAAGTCAAACTTTTTGTTTATTTATTGTGTGTGTGTTTTTCAGGGCCACCTCTTGTCGTGTCACTAGTTGCGTGTGTGGGGAAAGAATTATAAGTGCGCCACTTAAGAGGCTCCTTGGTGCGCTCACGGCCGCTATATACCGTTAGTCGTCTTTACGAGAAAACAGAGCTAAAGTGATGAAACCATCCAGTGATGCTTTTGATTGATGGGACACAGTTAATGTAATGGCACAAAAATTTGTAACAAGAATGCTGACAGACGCTTTGTGAGACATAAAATGTTTTTACAGCATCGGAAAAGTCATTTTGAATGAATCGAGTACCAATGCTGAATTGACGAAAGTTTTTCGGTTTCTGGCAATTAGGGCCTAGTAGTAAGTACTTTCGATCCTTCATACATCGATACTTCTTGGATCAACTTGGCGATATTTTGGAGAATGGCCAGGTTAAAAGTACCCTAAACCGACAAGCATGTATAAAGAATGTAATGAGAGTGAATGAGGCGAAAGTTGTGCCTCAGGATCGTAGCGAGTGGAGATCCGTGGTACCTGCCTACCCCTTTGGAAAAAAGGGGTGATTTTATGTATGTATTGTATGTATACACCATTCCATCTAACATTGGACTTTTTGTTTTGCGGGCTTTATTATGCAAATTAATTCAAGCTTTTAACGGTGAGTCGTGATATCCAGATAGTATTTTTAAACTTGTAACTTCATTTGTTTTTTTAAGTTTAGAATTTGGATAGGTATCCTTTTAAAGTTTTCCTGCAGATCACGTGATACTGTGCAAAAGGTTATGAATAAATAATGGTTTCATCAATACACGAAACACAAGCATCAAATCACATTAGAGAATTTCTCATAGAGAGAGGTAGAGACCACAGATTTTCATGTGTTATGATCCTGATATACTTAAGCCATGCACACTGAGAAAAATTTGTTCATATACACGGTTTGACAAACAAAATTTTCGTGATTCTGAAGCAAGTTAAATTGTTTCATACACTTTTTAAATTGTTGCGGTAACACTACGTGTTTCTAGAATGTTTCTGTGCTCCCCGATCGAAGTGCACCGAAACAAATCTGTTTCGTAACAGATGTATACAAATGCGGACGTGTGTTTCAGTTGCTTACAAACAACATAGCGGTTGTTTGGAATGTCAACATCATATTTAAATTATACAGGGTGTAAAAAGACAACTACCGAAAACTGAGGGGTTGCAATCAGGTCATGATTCTAAACATATTTAGCGAAAAAAAAAACGCAAATTTTTTTTTTACTTAGCTTAGTCATTTTACGTTATTTTCAGTTATTTACTACCAGGACAACATAATAAGACCATACCTACCTAATAATTTCATTTATAAAAGAAAAAAACAGTTAAAACTCAAAATCCAGCAATCTACGTAAAAAAACGCGCCCAGAACATACGCAAACAGTGCTCTTCAAACGCTGTTTTCTCCGGATATAATGTTTCTTTCGGAAAATCCTTTTGGATTTGGTTGTGTGTTGGGATGCTGTACCTACCCCTTTCGGCTTCGGTAGACGTCTTTTTACACCCTGTAGAATTATTTAAAAAAAGAAGCCGATATCAGGGAATGCGCAACTCGCGATCGCTGTGAAACAACTGATGTGTGGACGGCCAAGTCCCCGAAACATATTTTGTTTCTGTAAACTTTGTATCTGAAACATATTTCTCAGTGAATACATGGCGTTAGCCTCGCCTGAAGAACCCAAACGTTTGTGCTAAGAAATAGCTCCCGAACCAGTGGATTTGTAACTTGCAGGCCAAGCCGGTAAAGTTTCCCGGAGTCAAACTTGGAGTTCACTTTATTGTAACTTTCGGCAACGGGTGTGGGTGCCATACGTCACGTGCGCGCCCGACAATTTGTCTGTCATACGCCAAATGTGAACGCTGCCCGAATTTCACGAAATACCCGCCAATATTGTTTAGAAACCAAACAGGAAAATATGTAGGTCTTATAATGTTGGCAAGTGATATATTAATATTTGGACGCGACTCTCACTAAAGCTGTGCAATTTTCACGCCAATTCCTGTCTCGACAACAGACTTATAAAATCAGCTGTCGCCAGCGGTATTTATAGACCGATACGACTTAGGCGCCTTCTAGAAAAGAGCCTCAAACCTCAACCTCAAAGGCCGGCGACGCATCTGTAGTGCCTCTTGATGCTGTCTTAGGGCGGTGGTAACCACTCCATCAGGTGTGCTACTTGGTCGTTTGCCCCCTCTTCCATAAATATATTTATATTCTAGACATCACACACGGCATCACCTAATATGTTTCTATCGTTTCAAATAGCAATGAGAGTGTTTTTTATTTTAATAAATTCCACTAGGTATGACTTTTTCTTTAGTAAAATTTTGTTTGGTGTACGGGAAAATAAATTTATTCTCACAATTTTTTACTTGCTTGGCTTAGAAGCGACTAAGCTACGGGTTTTTTGAAAAACATGATCTTAACATCGAAGTCGGTCGTGACCTCACTGCTAGAGTGACAGATTGATTGATTCGGCAGAACGATGTACAAAGTACAAGTCACTTTTTTCAGGATAAAATAAAAAAAACTACGTTTTATCTGATGGGATCGATGGGATATAGACGATTTATTTTATGATGTACAAAGTACAAGTCACTTTTTTCAGGATAAAATAAAAAAAACTACGTTTTATCTGATGGGATCGATGGGATATAGACGATAGGAGATCTAAACTTGATATACGAGCCTTATGTGTTTTTCTAAAGGTTTTTAAAACGTTGAAAAATTAAATGCATAGGTAGTTCCCAACTTTACTTAAAAAACTTCAAGGAGAATCAAAAATTTTTGATTCATGACGACTTCTGTAGCGCAATGGGCGAAGGCACGCCTGCAACGCAGAAGGTTGCGGGTTCGATCACCGCAGCGGGACCATAGTTTGTATGATCTACAGATTTTGTCTCGGGTCTGGGCGTTTTCTATGTATATGTATGCATCTACAAACAAAAAAGTATTGAAGTAGTACATCAGTCATCCACCTATATAACACAAGCTCTGATTATTTTTGGGGCGGAATGATGCTGTGTGAAAAAGTCCAGCATTATTATAAAAATGAGCTCCCAACTTCAAGAAGAACCAACAATTTTTAATTCATGTTTTCTCACCATTTTTTACTGTGTTCACACTGTTTATTTTAAGAGAGCAACTCTTTACGACTCTAATTATTCTCAAGTCTTCCTTTAATTAAACCTTACCTCATAAAAAAAACCTTAAAGTTTTTTAATCCTCAAATTTCTCAAGGGAGGAAACTCCTTAAATGATTCTGATAAACAATAATTACGGCTGTTTCAAATTAGGGAGTTAGAAGAAGTTACGATGTTGGAAGTAAACATGAAACTCTGCCTAATTAACTAAGTTTATAAATTTGTTACCTATTTGGTATGCTAAGTGCCGGAGTGGGGCGATTTTATGGCCACTAAAACTAACTTTTTCATATTAAGAAGATGATTTTTACACAGGTGCGGGTAAAATTACCCCTTTAAAGTGTTCCAGAATGAAGTATTGAGCTGTTTTAAGTAATATCTTCCTGGAACTAAGTTCAAAATAGTTGATTATTCGAAAGTTATCCATATTATAACTACCTTCAAATATTTGAATGTAGACTGTGTTGGATGTAGAGAATGTGTACCGCGCCTTACGGATGCAGTCTATTTTTTGGTTTTTATTCACATCATTCCTCATTTTATTCACACCACCCTCCTTGAATGCGAGAAAAAGAAAAAGAAAATAAACGCTCTAGAGATGTGGTGCTGGAGGAGGATGCTTGGAGTATCATGGACAGAGTTCCGTACCAATCAATCCATACTCGACTAACTCGGCGTCAAGCAGCGTCTATCGTCTCTCGTACAGTCTCGCATTCTCACGTTCCTTGGGCACGCGTCGCGGCGTGGAGAACTATCCATAGAACGTCTTGTGGTTCAGGGAAAGATTGAGGGTACAACGCCGCAAGGTAGATCTTCGATGAGATGGACGGACCAAGTGAAGGCAGCGCTGGACAGACCCTTAAATGAGTGCACCACAAAGACCACCATCCGAGACGAATGGCGCAGAATTGTGAAGCGAGCCACGCAACTCCCGACCTGACGACCACGACCACTCTGTCAAGAGTGCAACGACTAAGAAGAAGATTCACATCATTCACATTTTTTTCACAAAACTCTTAGCGTCTTACCATAGAACGTGACATAAAGTTATTCCGGAGTATAACTGTCAAAATGTATGGTTATTCTTGATTTATTCGGTGGAATAACTTTATGTCACGTTCTATGGTAAGACGCTTAGAAATCGTTACAAAAAATTACATTATTTTCTCTCCAGGCTTTGTTTTGTGTTATTAAAAAAATATTATAAATATGACATCCCCTTTTTTAATCCTCGCGGGGTAAAGCCATTATTTAATCATGTGAAATGGATAGAGCCTGAGTGGCATCTAAATGATAAGGGTCTGTAGCATTTCATTTTTTGAGCAGTAGGAATATTTCCTAGAATTTATTAGGTTGCAGCTCCGCCTACATACTTTCAAATTTCGCGCGTTCGGCGAAAACGTCAAACCAACCACAGACAGAAAATCAACCCGTAAGCAAATAGAACGAATAAAAATCGATACAAGTCGGTTAATAATTATCAAAACATGAAAATAAATTAAGAAATAAATCCCGCTTATTTAATATAATAAGAATAAATAAAGATCGCAAAAGTTTTAATTAATCGACTAAAAATCTAAGGTCATTATCTATGGTAAGCTTGCTCGGCTGAGCTGGTATTTTGTCTGTGGTTGTTTTGATAAAAACGGATGGTAGACAGAGATCGTGGTGAGAGCTGGGGGCTCCACGTTTTGAGCAATATTCGAAGGATCATAGAAGCCAGTTTCCTGTAATTTTGCGTGAGCTTGAGGCTTCTGGAAGATTCCACGCTGTGTGTTCTCCGAACAGATAAAAGGCTCGGTGAGCCGGTGGGGAGGCTCATTCCCTGAAATTTTTCGACCGCGCGTGTCTGCCGTCACTCTGCTCCAAAACAGATCCGAGACCCCTTGGTAAGTAAAGGCTATGCCAAAATCGGTCCAGGGCTACACAGGTTTTGCGGAAATTTGGGTTGTAATAGTGATTCTTTCCAGAATAATATCCCGTGGGCTGGCCGTGATCCTGAAATACTGCCTGCCAACGTGACGTCTGAGAATTTATTGGAAACCAAGAACCACGTGTCCCTGCCGTTTGTCCAAGGAGATCCCGTTGAGAAGGATCGAGCCCCACGTTGGGCGCCATTTTGTAACGGAGAGATTAGAGAGGAAAAGATGTTTCCGGCTAGCCTCAGTGTGGGTCCTATCAACTCCGACACAAAAGAATTTTTACCTAAATTATAACTATAAATAAAACAAATTTCAACAATAACGAGACAGAATTTTATTTATCAAATTTCCTACACCTATTTCCCGTTCCTATTTGAACATTATAACACAGATAAGATGATGTACTAAATTTTGAATATCTATATGACGGGCCAAATATGTCACAAAAAACAGTTTCTTGAATAAAGTTTGGAAATGAGATACTTCACATGTAATACTAAGATTTTAACACTAATTACACCTTTATTTTTGTTATCACAATTAAAATTAATACTGATCTATGGGAAAACCCTGGTTCCGAGATGAAATCTCGATTTGGACACGGATAGGCGTCTAATGTAAATCTGACTACCCTAGCCGTATCGTTGGGAGACAACTTCTCACAACCAAGCCTCTTCCCTATATATCCAATTCTAAAATTTTATATTTGTTACACTATACATAAACTTTGCTTAAATTACAAAAAGCATAGGGACTGACCAAATTACACTCACAGCTTAGTGACCAATTTACCTTTACACAAATAAATATTTTGTACTACAATTTCCAGAGATAACAATGAATTTTGAGGTTAGGCACACATGAAACCCACACGGTGTGATTTTATGAATCAGTGGCCGTGCGTTACACAAAAAACCCAAAATAAACACCCCGGGGCTGTAATCCTATATCATCAGTATGACAGCACCCGTACAAAGCTAACGCACACACCACTATTCAACCCCACCGAGTAGCGACCAAATATCACAAATTATTTATCCTAAAACGTGCCTAACTCTCCTACAACTTTATCCTTTCCTAGCAGGATAACCATAGGGATATTACACCCTAGCCTATGATAGATGTGAATTTACGTGGCACACACTAAGGCGAGAAACAAGATTCACAGCGATATGAACCCTACCTGAAAATTAATCTAACGAACACTAATCACTATAACAAGAACTTTAACCTATCGGCACACTCTAACCTATCAGCACACTCTAACCTATCAGCACACTCTAACCTATCAGCACACTCTAACAACGGTACAGGATTCCCCTGCACACTGGACCGACGCTCCAGGATGATATCGAAATAAGAAAATATAAAGATCCGACCTTGTTTCCTCGTGGCGAACTGGCTTCGTGACCGCTGCCTGCACAGCCACGTACGCACGTCACCCGCCGTCTGCAACGCAGGACACTGGACGTTCCACTGCTTGGCTCTCGATCCTGAAAAATGCATAGACACGTGTTTATTTTTGTCCATGCGGGGCGTGCATCCTGGGGTTTGCACACCCTTCTGATAGTCTGACATCCCCCAGCTTTTAACCCCATGCCATCTGTTATAGACCGCCACAATCTCATACCTTCTCAACGGGATCTCCTTGGACAAACGGCAGGGACACGTGGTTCTTGGTTTCCAATAAATTCTCAGACGTCACGTTGGCAGGCAGTATTTCAGGATCACGGCCAGCCCACGGGATATTATTCTGGAAAGAATCACTATTACAACCCAAATTTCCGCAAAACCTGTGTAGCCCTGGACCGATTTTGGCATAGCCTTTACTTACCAAGGGGTCTCGGATCTGTTTTGGAGCAGAGTGACGGCAGACACGCGCGGTCGAAAAATTTCAGGGAATGAGCCTCCCCACCGGCTCACCGAGCCTTTTATCTGTTCGGAGAACACACAGCGTGGAATCTTCCAGAAGCCTCAAGCTCACGCAAAATTACAGGAAACTGGCTTCTATGATCCTTCGAATATTGCTCAAAACGTGGAGCCCCCAGCTCTCACCACGATCTCTGTCTACCATCCGTTTTTATCAAAACAACCACAGACAAAATACCAGCTCAGCCGAGCAAGCTTACCATAGATAATGACCTTAGATTTTTAGTCGATTAATTAAAACTTTTGCGATCTTTATTTATTCTTATTATATTAAATAAGCGGGATTTATTTCTTAATTTATTTTCATGTTTTGATAATTATTAACCGACTTGTATCGATTTTTATTCGTTCTATTTGCTTACGGGTTGATTTTCTGTCTGTGGTTGGTTTGACGTTTTCGCCGAACGCGCGAAATTTGAAAGTATGTAGGCGGAGCTGCAACCTAATAAATTCTAGGAAATATTCCTACTGCTCAAAAAATGAAATGCTACAATACCCCCCCCACCGTTAAAAGTTTCACTACAACAAGTGAAACTGCGCTGCCCTCAGCGCTGTCCTCCTGACTCCAAATGACAAACAACCACTCAAATGAAAAAACAACACAACAAACAAACTATTACTAAACCCATAACAACGTTTATGGAAAACATTAATGAAAACTTACATGTAAACGCAAGCAAAATCTGAAAAAATATGTTATTTTTACAAATAACAGCATCCATAGAACATAGCTGGTACTCGTCTGAGAACAAATACCTCCTCAAAACTCAAAACAAACTCGCACATCCTGGAGACATAGATCTGCCCCGGCGGTGAAATTCTCTGCTGTTACTCGAGTCGTCACTCGAGATGCAGGATCCTGTGGACCTTATATGTTCCACTAAAAAAAATTTCACATCAAAAAAAAAATATAAACCACAAAAAAAAACAACCTCGTATCTGCAATAGTACGAAACCTGTAAAAATTGGATGTGCCGAGCTGTCACTTTCAGCGGAAAATCGGCTTGTGTACATGGTTCAACGATGATGTTCTGAGATCGTAGTCATTCTTTCCTGCACCTTTCACATCCTCTTCCATACTTACCTCATTCAGGCATCCATCAATCTTTCATATGCGCTTTTATCACCTAATATATCCTTCTTGCATACTACCTGAAACATACTACGCGATACCCTACGTGACACCGTGGGTACGCGTACACCCACGCCCTAACGTACCTAAACCTTATCTTGGTTGGTACGCCGTAAACCTTACACGCTCATCCCCTGAAAGAACTAATGCTGAAACAAAGATGTTAGTCATTCGTTGAGCCTTTTAAACTCGACCGATTTATCCTAAACAAAGCAACAAAACCATAAAAACACACAATATTCCTATGGATGTCCCCAAAAAAAAATACAACGAGACCTTAAATATTTCTCCTAAAACTATTTTGTGTTTGAGGAGCGAAACACAAAATCATCTAAAAAAAAAATTTTTATACACACACTCCACTTAGTCGACCTTTAGGTCCTTGACATGCCATGAACCTAACATTTTACCATTTATGTCCTCAAGTTCGACTACCAAAGGTGAAAGTACTGTTTTTACTTTACATTTCTCGTACTTGGGACATAGTTTCGCCATCTTATACTTTGCCGCGTCACTGAGCGGAAAAGTCCTCTTCCAGACGATGTCCCCAACCTTCACCTTTGCCTCCCTTCTTCTGAGGTTGTAGGACTTGGTGTTTGCCTGGTGTGCCTTGAGTATGTGCTGCCGTACGGTTGCAAAAACATCTGCCAGGAGACCTAGTTCTCCTGCAAACTCTTCTCTTGGCATTCCCGGTTGATACTCTTCGTCCGTTGTTTTGTAATGCGAACCATCTACCACAGGTTCCCGTCCATGGACAAGGAAAAAAGGTGAGAATTTGGTAGTTTCATTAATGGCACTGTTGATGGCAAACTGGATCTTGTGGATGTTTAGATCCCAGGAACGGTGGTCGTCCTTGACGTATGACGCGACCGCAGTCATGACCGTTTTATTGTAGCGCTCTACCAAATTTACCTGTGGAGTGTAGCGTGGTGTATAGTGCGTCTTCGGAACTTGGTATTTTCTGAGTAACGTACGGAATTCGGTCCCCGTGAATTGCGTTCCATTATCCGCAATCACGGTTTCCGGGACTCCGTGTATCAGGAAAACACCGTTTTCCAGTGCATTCGACACCAGCGCGCTGGTCGCTCTACGGAGAGGAAACAACAAGGTGTATTTCGAGAAACAACAAGTGACTACGAAAATATACACAAAACCTGACCTAGATTTCGGCAATGGACCTACTAAATCGACCGATATCACTTGAAAAGGCCGATGGCAGACCTTTGGTTTTCCCATAAGGCCTGGGACTGCGCGATTGCTAGACTTGTACGCCGCACATGTATCGCACCCTTCGATGTATGTTTTGATGTCTTTGAACATTCCCGGCCAATAATATCGCAGACACACTCTCCTATGTGTCTTAAATACGCCCAAGTGTGCTGCCGTTGGTGGTTCATGGTTTTCTGCTATGACTGTCTTTCTTCTATCGAGGGGAAGTACCTCCTTCCACTCGAACTCGTCCATTAGAGAGTACTTCGCCTTTGAAAATCTGTAGAGCTTGTTGCCTTCTATGCGGAACGCTGGGTAGTGGCTTGGGTTGCTTTGTACTTGGCTCCATATCCCGTCGTACCATGGATCCGGCACTCTTCCCGCTGTGTCTCCTATGGTATTCACCTTGAGCAACCTCGAGAGAGCGTCTGGAACCACGTTCTCTGAACCCTTTCTGTGTTCTATGATGAAATCGAACTGTGACAGTCTGCAACCCCAGCGGACCAATCTACCGGTTGGATTTTCTAGGCGCATGAACCATTTCAATGATGCATGATCTGTAATTACTGTAAAACGCCTGGAACCTAAATAAGCCTGAAACTTCTCTACTGCAAAAATGACCGCTAAAGCCTCTCTCTCAGTGGCGCTATAATTTCGCTCTGCTTTTGAGAGTGATCGGCTCACGTACGCTATGGGGTGTTCTGCGTCGTCGAATCTCTGTGTAAGCATGCCACCTATCCCATAAGATGAGGCGTCACAATGTACGAAGAATGGCCTGTTGAAATCTGGGCACGCCAATACTGGAGCCGTCACTAAAGCTTCCTTTAGTTTCGAAAATGCGCTCTCTGCTTCTTGGTTCCATTTAAATGGTGGCGCCTTCTTTGACGTTGAAGTTAGGGCATTTAACGGCGCTGCTATCGATGCAAAATCCCTGATGAACCTACGATACCATGATGCAGTTCCTAAAAACATCTTTACCTCCTTTGCAGAATTTGGAATGGGAAAATCCAAAATTGCACGAACCTTTTCTGGGTCCGTCCTCAAACCGTGCTCGTCCACTATGTACCCCAAATACTGCAAGGAGTTCCTAAAAAACTGGCACTTCTCGAAGTTGACTGTTAGGTTCGCGAACTTTAATTTTTCTTGAACCCTGTTCAGCAACAACAAGTGTGACTCCAAATCCGAACTGACTATCACGATATCGTCTACGTAAACATAAACTAGACCCTCCAAAATGTCGCTCGCGAAACCATTGTCAAACAATAGGTCCATGAGGCGCTGCTGCCTTGCACTCGCGCCACAGAGGCCAAAAGGCATCACTTCAAATTTAAAAAGGCCTCTGCCTGGGACCGTAAAACTAGTCTTCTCCTTTGAGGATTCCTCCAAAGGAATCTGCCAAAATGATGACGCTAAATCAATGGACGACAAAAACCTAGCCTCTTTTAAGCTATCCAAGATCTGTGGAATATAGGGCATCGCATAAGCATCTCCTTTGGAGACCGCGTTCAACTTTCTGCAATCCAAACAAAACCGCCAGTCGCCATTTGCCTTCGGGACCAAAAGAGCTGGATTGTTCCACGGGCTTTCGCTCGGAGAGACAACCCCTAGCTGCAACATCTTGTCTAGCTCTTTATGTAAAGCTGCCCTCTTCTCTGGTGACAGCGGGTACTGTTTTGTTTTGATTGGTTGTGCGTCTCCTGTGTCTATAACATGCTTAGTTAAATGTGTTCTCCCTAGACCCTTTTTCTCTGAGGAAATGTCGTGAAATTTGCTCACAATCGCGTCCGCCTTCTCTCGTTCCGACCACGACAACGACTGGTAAGTGTGAATGGAACGAATGGGACCTTCTGACAGACTAGCCACGCAACAATTGGGTCTGCCCTCGACTGCTCCGCTCCTATTTATGACCTCGGGTGCCAGGTTGAACGCTCTCCAAAAATCAATTCCAAAAATGACATCTGAATTTATGTCAGGGATCACGAAAAATTTTATTATCCGAGTGATATTCTCGAATGTCAGAGGTAGCGACATGTAGCCTATAGCCCTGATGCGTTCCCCGTTTCCCACAAAAACATCCTTGTCGGCATCATGAAGTGTATAACCTAAATCCGTTAAAATCCTCAAAGCCCTACTACCCAAAATTGACAAACTAGCTCCTGAATCTAACAGACCATAAAAAGCTAAGTCTACCAATGTAACTTTCAAATATGGACGTAAATCTTTATTACATGGTGAAAACAGAACCGAAACAGTTGATTTACGGTTTTCGACCCCTCTACTCCCACTACTAAAGGTCCTACCGCCCCGGTTCTTCCTATCTAGTTTTTTTGATTGGAATTAGAAGTTGGTTGAGGCCTCGCCTCACCCTTTCCCTTGCATTTCGGGCAACTTCTAATCGTGTACCCTATTTCTCCACAGTTAAAACATTTGACCTGTTGACTTGTACCAGCCCCTCTACAGTCTCTCGACCAGTGCCCTAAGCCTCTGCATCTAAAACAGCGAGATTGTGTTTGAGGAGCTCTCCCAGGTGACTGCTGGGTAGATACCTCTGCTACATGCGATCGCGGCCTAGTACCTTTGTACGCGAGCGTTGGGTTCAATGTTCTAGATGATGCCTTGGAAGGCTCTACGAAAAAATCTGATCTTTGTTTTGCCGCTTCCAATTTCCTGCATTTTTCCTTCAACGATGCGACTGATGAAATGTCTACCAAGGCTAACTGCTCTGCAAACGATGGCCTAATATTGTGCAGAAGGATCTCCAACAAGTCCTGTTCGGGCAATGGATTTTTCAGCCTCGCCACCAAACAGTTCATGATTGAAAAAAAAATGTGAACCGGTTCATCTGCTCCCTGTGTCCTTGCCCTGATTTCTCCTAATAATCTATAATCATAATCTATTGGATTGAACTCTTCCAATAGCAAGGATGCCAATTCACTCCATGACTGAACTTGGTCCTTTATTCCTCTAAACCACAGCAAGCCCTGTTCACTGAAAAGTTCGGATGCCGACGTAAACAACTTGTCCTCCTTCGTTCCGTTTGCTGCGCTCAACTCCTGGACTCTTTCCAAAAACGACCTAACGTCCCCTATACCATCGAATTTGATACCCCATTTTGCAATGGGAACCTTTGGGCCTGTACATTCCACTACGACCTTTTGCTGACCGGATGTGCTCTGAGTTTGATCAGAACTAGGTTCTGCGACAACGGTGTCTACATCTTCTTGACCTGAGACTCTCCCGTTTATTTTGTCGATAAAAGATTGGACAGTCATCAGCTCCTTCTCTCGTAGTGTACGTAGGTCAACACTCTCTCCTTCCGGAACTCTCCTAAGTCTGTAAAATAAATGACCAGCTAAAGCGCGAGCGCGCAAGAAACTACCATTGTCTCTGGATTCCTCAAATTCTGACCACTTAACGATGAGTTCGTGCACCTTCTTTTGCACTGCAAGAAACTGTTCCTGTGATTGAGGTGGAGCGTCTGCTATCTCATCCGCCGGAACCTCTACCAAGAGTTTCTTGAGCTGTTTCCTAAGTTTATCGACCGTTGATTCCGGAACGTCGCTCCTAATGGAGACTTCGTACTGTAGCTCTTCCTTTGATAAACTATGAACGTGCATCGCTGGAGCAATCATGATGAGTGCTTAACTAAAACCCAGTGGTAACAACAAAAAAAAAAATTTTTTTTTTGATTTCCGAATCTAAAACAAAAGTTGTCAAAAAAAATTTTCAAAAAAAAAATCAAGCTGTCAGCAAATTGTACACACAAGGAACACCATGCAAAAATAATTGTTTACAGAACTTAAAAAAAATTTCCGGAAAAAAAAATTTTTTCAAAAAAAAAAAATGCTTCACCAAAAAAAATTTATTTTGAGTCAACAGTCCAACTGCAAAACCTAAAGAAAATAATAACAACTACAAAATACCTGTGGAGAAAATCAAAATTTCAAAACCCGAAGGATACCTAAACTTCCAACCGTGTGTGTATGTTTGTGTGCGTGTAAAGTACAGTTGATAAAACTAAATTGTTGTTAAAATAAAAGCATTGGTCACTAATCAAAAACCTGTGTACTGAGTTCACCTATATAAAAAAAAACTGTCTTAAAATGTTGTTTAAGCAAAGTACTACCCCTAGTGCTGGTTATGCCAGCCCTACCTCAAAACACAAGTGAAATTTTTGTACAGTAACATAAAATATTTGATAGGCAAAAAAAAAATTTTTTCCAAAAAAAAAAAAATTTTCCAAAAAAAACAATTTCCAAAAAAAAAACCTTTTAAAAAAAATTATTTCAAAAATAAAAATTTCAAAATAATTTTCTTTTCAACAATTGTACAGTTTAACACACAATTTAAAAAATAATACCAGTTAAAATAATATGTAAAATCACACCTCTAAAAAAAAAATACATACACACAACCAAAAAAAAAATTTAAAATAAATAACCTTAAAATTAACTTAAGACTAGCTGCACCGTTGTTAGAGTGGTAATGAATAAACTACGATCCTACTAATGTTGGTCACTAAGAAAAAAAAATAAAAAAAATTTTGGTCAGTCTTATGAACAAAAAAATATCACGAAATTCTAAATTAAAAGTTGGGCGCCATTTTGTAACGGAGAGATTAGAGAGGAAAAGATGTTTCCGGCTAGCCTCAGTGTGGGTCCTATCAACTCCGACACAAAAGAATTTTTACCTAAATTATAACTATAAATAACTAATAATAATTTCGACCGCGCGTGTCTGCCGTCACTCCGCTCCAAAACAGATCCGAGACCCCTTGGTAAGTAAAGGCTATGCCAAAATCGGTCCAGGGCTACACAGGTTTTGCGGAAATTTGGGTTGTAATAGTGATTCTTTCCAGAATAATATCCCGTGGGCTGGCCGTGATCCTGAAATACTGCCTGCCAACGTGACGTCTGAGAATTTATTGGAAACCAAGAACCACGTGTCCCTGCCGTTTGTCCAAGGAGATCCCGTTGAGAAGGTATGAGATTGTGGCGGTCTATAACAGATGGCATGGGGTTAAAAGCTGGGGGATGTCAGACTATCAGAAGGGTGTGCAAACCCCAGGATGCACGCCCCGCATGGACAAAAATAAACACGTGTCTATGCATTTTTC
The DNA here is from genome assembly GCA_963565295.1 of Epirrhoe alternata. NCBI lineage: Eukaryota > Metazoa > Arthropoda > Insecta > Lepidoptera > Geometridae > Epirrhoe > Epirrhoe alternata. Next base: position 2,421,773 of record OY751384.1, read on the forward strand.
AGGATCGAGAGCCAAGCAGTGGAACGTCCAGTGTCCTGCGTTGCAGACGGCGGGTGACGTGCGTACGTGGCTGTGCAGGCAGCGGTCACGAAGCCAGTTCGCCACGAGGAAACAAGGTCGGATCTTTATATTTTCTTATTTCGATATCATCCTGGAGCGTCGGTCCAGTGTGCAGGGGAATCCTGTACCGTTGTTAGAGTGTGCTGATAGGTTAGAGTGTGCTGATAGGTTAGAGTGTGCTGATAGGTTAGAGTGTGCCGATAGGTTAAAGTTCTTGTTATAGTGATTAGTGTTCGTTAGATTAATTTTCAGGTAGGGTTCATATCGCTGTGAATCTTGTTTCTCGCCTTAGTGTGTGCCACGTAAATTCACATCTATCATAGGCTAGGGTGTAATATCCCTATGGTTATCCTGCTAGGAAAGGATAAAGTTGTAGGAGAGTTAGGCACGTTTTAGGATAAATAATTTGTGATATTTGGTCGCTACTCGGTGGGGTTGAATAGTGGTGTGTGCGTTAGCTTTGTACGGGTGCTGTCATACTGATGATATAGGATTACAGCCCCGGGGTGTTTATTTTGGGTTTTTTGTGTAACGCACGGCCACTGATTCATAAAATCACACCGTGTGGGTTTCATGTGTGCCTAACCTCAAAATTCATTGTTATCTCTGGAAATTGTAGTACAAAATATTTATTTGTGTAAAGGTAAATTGGTCACTAAGCTGTGAGTGTAATTTGGTCAGTCCCTATGCTTTTTGTAATTTAAGCAAAGTTTATGTATAGTGTAACAAATATAAAATTTTAGAATTGGATATATAGGGAAGAGGCTTGGTTGTGAGAAGTTGTCTCCCAACGATACGGCTAGGGTAGTCAGATTTACATTAGACGCCTATCCGTGTCCAAATCGAGATTTCATCTCGGAACCAGGGTTTTCCCATAGATCAGTATTAATTTTAATTGTGATAACAAAAATAAAGGTGTAATTAGTGTTAAAATCTTAGTATTACATGTGAAGTATCTCATTTCCAAACTTTATTCAAGAAACTGTTTTTTGTGACATATTTGGCCCGTCATATAGATATTCAAAATTTAGTACATCATCTTATCTGTGTTATAATGTTCAAATAGGAACGGGAAATAGGTGTAGGAAATTTGATAAATAAAATTCTGTCTCGTTATTGTTGAAATTTGTTTTATTTATAGTTATAATTTAGGTAAAAATTCTTTTGTGTCGGAGTTGATAGGACCCACACTGAGGCTAGCCGGAAACATCTTTTCCTCTCTAATCTCTCCGTTACAGGTCGTATACCTAATGTTATTATTCATTGATTGACATGACCCAGGCCAGTATTACTCAGCAGTTTATGGCTGTTTTTTGTGAGCAATGATATGAAATGATATCTACATAAGTATTATTTTCCTAGCGCGCGGAAAGTGAGGACTCAAAAATGGCCTCTTTTTCTTCGTTCCATGTCAAGTAGGGCCTTTTACCGTCACATGTTTATTTTAAACGTCCGTTAAGTAATGGGCGTTATTAGGTAGCTAGAGTATCCATACTTCATACTCAATATTATAAATGTGAAAGTTATTCTGACTGTCTATCTGTCTGTCTGCTTGTTACCTTTTCACACCCTAACCGCTGAACATTGCTGAAAATTGGCACGGATAAAGGTTAGATCCCAGGGAAGGACGTAGGCTTTTTATACCGAAAAAATTTAAAATCCTGAGGGACCGCGGGTCACACCGCGAGAGCGCAGCTAGAAAATAGCTAGAAAATATAATTGTTTTTGAGCTTGTTTTTTGAAGTAAAATGACTAAAAGTAAAATGTTCATTTTATTTCTAACAGTAAAATTATTCCAATCAAAAACTTACCGTACACTCAAAACAAACAGTTTCAAGACCAATAAATATTAGTATTCTTGGAAGCTCTAAATTAATATTGGGAATTATGGTAGTTTTGTGAGAACTTAAGCAATCAAACTAAATGACTCGCTCCACTTTGATTGGCCAAGAGGGAAGTAACGAGCTTTGAAACTTTGTAAATTGTTTGCTTATTCAACGTAAGGTTAAGTATCTTTGACACAGCGTGGATTATCTACCCGCGAAAAGGATTAAAAAACCGTGGTACTCCCGGGAGTACCGAGAGAAGCGAAAACTTGAACAATTAGATGCCTAGTGTATTTTTTGAATGAGCTTTTAGAAATGTAACAATATTGCCGTAAAAGTTTACCAAGTACAGAACTAGATGGCGCTACTGGTAGGTGAGCAGTCACGTGACTCGCACGTGACATTTTCAAGGCCAAGAATTTATTCTCATCTCAAAAATGCCTACACACCTAAAGAAGTTTTCATTTCAATAAAATCTTTAGCTAATCTATCTTATATAGAAACGGTATTGACCTGGTGTTCAGGCCTGGGGGGCTAGCCAAGATGACATAGATTCGTTTCCATTCCATGGCTACTATCAACACTGATTTGGCGATGTTGCACTCATTTTGCACTTGATTCTGCCATAGATTACAAAGAGTATGTATGAAAATTACGCGTCATAATGAGTGGAATGGAAAAAATGGTAGCCAAGATGCACTTTTGATAGTCGCAATTGATACTTTGTTTACGTTTTTGATCGCTGACAAGACAACTGGCAAAGTTGACAAAAACCCAGCGGAATCGCAGTAGAAATAAAATGGTGCCTTGTTTTTGATCGATCATCTGTCACCGTGTAATTTTGTATTGAGTAATAGTTTTCTGTGATTTTGTAAAGCTTTCTAATATTTTTCAAGCTGTAAAATGCATGCTCTAAATTTATTATGGAGCGCTCAAAATGAGGACTGTTATTTACAACGCCAGAAAGGGTATCTTCTTAGACAAACATTGGATCCCGTCGAAGAGTCTTTCGGATTAAAAAAGAAGAATTAAAAATTTTGTGTGAAGAGCTACGTGAAAAATCTACCTTGAAGGAATCGAGCGATATTTCCTTGGAACTCAAGGTAAAAGTTTCCGTTTTCTTTGTTTCTACGGCAATAGCACAAGCACAATCTGTGTATAACCCAAAGCTGGGTCCACAGCGCCGTGTTTTCGAGTTTTTAACATGTTATTAACCGAATAAGCACGTACAATTGGTGAAAAACAATGCTAACATATAAGAAAACATTAAAATACGGCGCTGTGGACCCGGCTTAAGATACACGGAATTGTCTTCCACAAACATGTTCAATATGTTCATGCTCCGAAGATCGTTCCCGTCTCACATCGTGCTAATATACTTAATTCTTTCCCCTGAAAGAATCTGATCGATTTCTTTAGTAAGTAGGTTATTTTTTATATTAATAAGATAACCTTAATAACCTTAATGTTTGTATAAGTACTTAAAATAATGTTTTGTTTGTCGTTTGTAGGTATGGTGCACGCTTAGTTTTTAGCCACAGGATCCTACCAACGAATCGTGGGGATGAATCACCATCTAGCCCAACGCACAATGAGTCGCTGCATTATAGAAGTTGTGGACGCCCTGAACCACCCAGCTGTAATGGGAAAATGGATTGATTTCCCAAAAACCTGGAGGCAACCTATGCGTAGGCACTACAACGTCCCGTTGAGTGTAGACTCAACGGGACGCTGTAGTGCCTGGGACATTGTTTGACATGGAATAGGCTTGTAGCACCTAAACCATCTTCTCAGCTTAATCTGCCTGCCACAGGAAAGACAACGTCAATACATGTGGAGACTAAGCTGCGGGTTTCCTCACAATGTTTTTCTACACAGATAAGAGCTCGTGTTGAAGTGCATATAAATTTTTCGAAACGAACAATCCATTGATGCACGGCCCAGGATTCAAACCCACAAACTCTGGATTGAAAGTCGAGGCACAACCCCATTCGACCAACACGGCTCTTAAAGTTAATAAATATATATTAAAAACAATAATCTTTTTTAAATAGTAAAAAAAAAAGGTTTAAAGAAATATTGTTTTCAGGAGACTTTGGATATCCACAACGCCCTTGGCTAATGACGCCAATCCTTGATGCAGTTCCCGGTTCAAGAGAGGAGAACTATACGAAAATCCACATTAAAAATATTTTTTTTTATAGCAAGAACTGTATGGTTTTTATTATTATTTTATTATTAATAGCCTGTGGTGTCCCACTGCAGGGCAAAGGCCTCCCTTCGTTTTTTCCACTCCTCTCTATCGTGTATGGTTTTGACTTTCAAAATACATAATATGATTAACTATTATTGCGTTATGTTTCTCTCAAGAATCCCATAGTAGATAGAGGGAGGGAAAATCTAACCCAGAAAATCTAACACAAACAATCTACATTTCAAATTTCATCACAATCGGTTAAGTCGTCATGGAGATACGTGAAGACAAACATTCGCACACACAGACTTTCGCATTTATAATATTAGTAAGAAGTAAGATTTTTCTCTATGAAAATAGGTAAAGGTGGTGATATAATGTGCCTAAGCATTTACAAACAAAAAATATTTAAGTAGTGTAACAGTCACAAAAAATATTTACGTAGTATACCCGTAGCACATGCCATATTAATTTTTTTTTTAATAATCCAGCATCATTAAATGATGCTGGATTATTAAAAAAAATAATTTATAAAACAATAAAGGAGAACGGGCAGGCATGTATGAAGCGCCGCCCAAGTCAAAAAACGATCGCCCGCAGAGTGGACGTATAGTGGAATGGGTAGACCTTCTAAAACACTACATTTGATTGTATGACAGCAAAAAAATCCATCCTACAGAAATCGAGATATTTGCAGTTAAAGGTGGTGACTTTTACAATCATATTTATTGACTTACAGGCTTCCCGCAGACAAGCCACTATGGGCATTCGATAGAACTTTAGAAGCACTACATTTCATTGTATGACAGCTAAAAAATCCATCCTGCAGAAGTCGAGATATTTGCAGTTAAATGTGGTGACTCTTACCATCATGTTTTTTGACTTACAGGCTTCCCGCAGACACGCCACTATGGGCATTAAATATAACTTTAGAAGCACTACATTTCATTGTTTAACAGCTAAAAAATCCATCCTGCAGAAGTCGAGATATTTGCAGTTAAAGGTGGTGATTTTTACCATCATCTTTTTTAACTTACAGGCTTCCCGCAGACAAGCCACTATGGGCATTCGATAGAACTTTAGGAACACTACATTTCATTGCGTAACAGCTAAAAAATCCATCCTGCAGAAATCGAGTTATTTGCAGTTATAGGCAAATATCTCGACTGTAATGTAGTGCTTCTAAAGTTCTATCGAATCGTCACCATTTTTTTTTTTTTTTTTTTTCCCGGGGACTCCCGGTATACCCACTAAACGTCCCAGCGCCTTTCCGGCGTCGCCTGAAATGGAGGGGGTCCGGGAAACTGGCAGAGCCTCTACATCCAGACCCCCTCCGGCGATCCCCGCCCTTACGGCAGACCCCGCGTCGTAGTGAGCAGTGCAAGGCGGACGAAGGTGCCCCCGCACCTAGCGTCCGCTACTCACCACCAGAGCTCTCAGCTCCCTTCGTCCACTGCGCGCTCTAATTAAAGAGCTGCGCGTGGAGAAGCCTCCGAACGGCCGCAGAGGATAGGGAGAGCGGCAACGTAACACCGACACTCCTCTTCCACTGCGGCCCCACCGCCAACGCATCAACGGTGCGCCACCGTTTGGTCGCGGAAGATAGGGCGAACGGCAACGACACACCGACACGCCTCTTCTCCCGCGACCCCTCCTGACTGCGGGGGACAGAAATTACTCCGTCCTCCGCACCCGCCTCAGACGCATCCAGAGCGGGCCCAACCGCAAGCCCACTCGGAGCGTCCCCGCCTGGGATCCCTGTTGGCTTCACCGAGGGCCGCCGAACCACGGTTACTGAGCCCCCTCATCGCGACAAGATCGGAATCCACCGGGGGGGATGGTTAAAGTCACCACCTTTAACTGCAAATATCTCGATTTCTGCAGGATGGATTTTTTAAGCTGTCATACAATCAAATGTAGTGCTTTTAAAGTTCTATCGAATGCTCATAGTGGCTTATCTGCGGGAAACCTGTAAGTCAAAAAACATGATGGTCACCACCTTTAACTGCAAATAACTCGATTTCTGCAGGATGGATTTTTTAGCTGTCATACAATCAAATATAGTTCTTCTAAAGTTCTATCGAATGCCTATAGTGGCTTATCTGCGGGAAGCCTGTAAGTCAAAAAACATGATGGTCACCACCTTTAACTGCAAATAACTCGATTTCTGCAGGATGGATTTTTTAGTTGTCATAAAATGAAATGTAGTGCTTCTAAAGTTCTATCGAATGCTCATAGTGGCTTATCGGCGGGAAGCCTGTAAGTCAAAAAACATGATGGTCACCACCTTTAACTGCAAATATCTCGATTTCTGCAGGATGGATTTTTTAGTTGTCATACAATGAAATGTAGTGCTTCTAAAGTTCTATCGAATGCTCATAGTGGCTTATCGGCGGGAAGCCTGTAAGTCAAAAAACATGATGGTCACCACCTTTAACTGCAAATATCTCGATTTCTGCAGGATGGATTTTTTAGTTGTCATACAATGAAATGTAGTGCTTCTTAAGTTCGATCGAATGCCTATAGTGGCTTATCTGCGGGAAGCCTGTAAGTCAAAAAACATGATGGTAAGAGTCACCACATTTAACTACAAATATCTCGATTTCTGTAGGATGGATTTTTTAGCTGTCAAACAATGAAATGGAGTGTTTTTGAAGGTCTACCCATTCCACCATACTCTCTCTGCGGGCGATAGTTTTTTGATTTGGGCGGGGATGCCCATTCTCCTTTTATTGTTTATTTTTATTATTTGTAAAAACGTTACATTTGTAAATGCTCGATAAAATTCTCTAGTGTGTACCCACCTTAAGACGCTATTTTAAATACGTTATACTCTTTGTACTCTGCGGACCATAAGCTGGCCCCAGACGTTCATGCACGATGGCACGTGAGGCATGCCGCATCATCGCAACAGTGGGTGATCGTCTAGAGTGTACGTGGTCTATAGACAATCTGTCTATCCTAGAAGCGTCTTCTAATTGTGCGGTGGAATGATCAACCCGGAATGTCAATGGTAACTTTGCTACTATAATGAATTCTGTGGCAACTTTCCATCCTCGATGTGTCAATCCGACGTTTGATAAAGCCAGGAACTCACATGCCGCGATATTTGGCATAAAACGTATGCAGTGCCATACAAAACGCGTTAAATAATGTCATGCGCCGCACGTGAGTTATAGTCCTTATCTGTCTATGTCCATTTCCATTTCAATGTCTACTTGTTTTTTGGCTAAGGCCCCGGATTCGAAGCCGCAACTCCACCGATCTATGGTACAGACGTCACATATTTCAATTTTAGCATCGATTGCCCGTTAGCTCAGTAGACAGAAGGATCTCCTCAAGGATAAAATTTTGGAATGCATTAAAAAAAATTCGTAAGTTCTATAAGATTCTATAAGACTTATTTAGTGCTGACTCTACCTGAGGTAGAAACAAAGCAATATCACTTCTCATCCAATTCTATATTAACCTGTCCATACGTGAGATATTCACGGCCGCCGCTGACTCATGATGGTATCGATAGAACCAGATCCTGTTTCAGAGATGTGGCTGATAAATTCGACAACCTTTGTAGCGTAGTGGGCGAAAGTCCGCTTGCGACGCAGAAGGTTGCGGGTTCGATCACCACGGGACAAATGTTTGTATGATCTACAGATATTTGTCTTGGGTCTGGGTGTTTTCTATGTATAATATGTATGTACTTACGAACACAAAGTATATAAGTAATATCAGTCATGTAGTGCCCATAACACAAGCTCTGCTTACTTTGGGGCTAGATAATAATATGTGAAAAGTCCAGCATTATTGAAAAAAAAATTGACTACCAGATGGCGAAACATATTAGATTGCGCTATAAAGCCGTTTTTTTTTATAGGAAATCAGCTTGTCTTCTTTCACATTCTTCGTACAAATTCACTAGTTTAGGGTAAATCTTGACCTATTCACTTTATATTTTACCGATTTTGTCCAATTTTGCCTTTTTAACTGTTCGTTTCACTGTCATTGAACTAAATATAACTAAATTGTCTAATGACGATATGTCAGTCGAATCATAGCGTCGAATCGGGAGCTAGGCTCGGGACTAGTCACGTAGTGCGTGTCAATTTATCAGCCATCAGAAGGTGTGCGGTCCCAGTGCGAACGCTACAGGAATACCCACATCTTTGAAAAAATCCTGAACGTAATATGGCAGTCGTATTTTTTTCCATAAGTAATTGCCTGTTACAGGGGAGTGACTCACGACACAGGTTTTTTATTTCTATTCTTTTAATGATTGTTTGTTTAAATAGCTCTCTAAGTACCAAATTTGTGTTGCCTTTATGCTGTTCTCTTTTCACATATTCCAAGTTTCATACAAAAATCAACAAATCGCAACAGTCAAACATACTGACATTGACGAAAAGATGATGATGATGCAATGGTAGCAATATCTTTAAACATCAATGGGATCATACCGATAATAAATATTTTATATTCCTAATCATGATAGTATCAGAAATAATAATGGAATTATGATTATATCCCTCTTTAAGTATTCCAATAATGGCTACATTTTCGTGATTGTCGCACCAAATTGAAAGTTAATAGGTATTGTGTGGCCCACTATGGTCAAGGCTAAACTAATTTATAGTTGGCTTTATAGTGCAACACACTATCGATTCTCATTCCTTTTACAAAACAACATAGGTACTACACATTAAATTTTTGTCTAATTATCAGGTCTTGTAGTCCAAGTGAAAAAGCATTTAGATGGACTTGGGATATTGTTTTGGAATCCGTGAGACGGACAGAAAATAACGGAACCAGATTATTGTAAAACAAACCTACAGACATACATTATGCATAGGCGATATTTGCAAGCTCGCTTTTGACATGCCTGTATTTATTATCAGCCTGTAATATCCCAAAGTGACCCCGTTGGGTCCAGTAGCCAGAAACATATTTTGTTGAGTCAAAGTCAAAGTCAAAGTCAAAGTCAAAAAGCATTTATTCAGTAGGACCGCTGGGATCACTTTGAAACGTCTTAAAACTAGGTGATTTTACTCCTGTGTTTTACTCATGAGAAATGAAAAGTCTTATTAAAATATACGATTTCGACGGGATTCGAACCAGCGACGACCAGATTATCCTCCTAAAGCCGGAGTGCCTTACCGCTCGGCCACGGAATCCTGACGTCACAATCGAAATTTTCAGTGAAATACCTAAGTGTGGCTTAAAACTTTAAAAACTATGAATATAATTTACCTATAATACAGTTATAATACAAATATACAATTCAAAAAAATCATCCCGTTTGTTTATCTTGCCTTGATGTTTTGCGAGTGAAACCACGTAAAGTCGTCTATCTCCATTTTAATTTATAACAGACGCAATATATTACAATTTTACCATGGTGCCTTTGTGTTATGACAGTAATTCATAAATATTTATTAATTAAAGCGTTCCATAGGATACTTTGTTTATAATGAGATTTCCTGTAATTACTTGTGCTATATCAAAGTATTATTTCAATAGAGTTGAAACATAAAATTATACAGGGTGTAAAAAGACGTCTACCGAAGCCGGAAGTGGTAGGTACAGCATCCCAACACACAACCAAATCCAAAAGGATTTTCCGAAAAAATCATTATATCCGGAGAAAACAGCGTTTGAAGATTACTGTTTGCGTATGTTCTGGGCGGGTTTTTTTGCGTAGATTGCTGGATTTTGAGTTTTAACTGTTTTTTTCTTTTATAAATGAAATTATTCGGTAGGTATGGTCTTATTATGTTGTCCTGGTAGTAAATAACCGAAAATAACGTAAAATGACTAAACTAAGTCAATTTTTTTTTGCGTTTTTTTTTCGATAAATATGTTTAGAATCATGGCCTGATTGCAACCCCTCAGTTTTCGGTAGTTGTCTTTTTACACCCTGTATATACAGATAGAAAATAATCAAAGTGAAAATCGTTATAGGGGCCAATATAACTGGAATAATGTATAAATAATGAGAAATTCATAGCGTTGTTTATTTAATGTCATATTCTAAATTCATTGGGAAATGGGCCAGGACAGAGATAGTTCGAAGGATATGGGGGACCTTTGCCCAGCAGTGGGAAAATAGAAAAACATCAAAATACGAGATCAATACCTTCTTGTTCCTACTCCTAGTATCTTTACGCCGTCTTAGCGGTTGAACCGCGGGCGGCTAGCTGCGTGGCTTGCCGTTTTTCCAGTTTTTATATGCAACCACTTGTGATTATACGCACTTAAACGCCACAAAACTGTACTAAAATTTCAGTCGCGCGGTTAACCGCCCATGCGGTTCACCGCTAGTGCGTAAGGGGCTAAGCTTTCTAAGCTAGCTAGAGCTTTTTTCATCGAAATCCGTTCACTTATTTCAGTGCCAAACCCAGTTCGAGTAACAAGCCTACATTCAATGCTTATAATTATTAGTGTGACCAGATAGGTCACTATCTCATAGGAACTTAAAGAACTTACTTTTGTGTGATGAAAAGTGAGTAAGTTCCTATGAGTCAGTGGCCAACTCTGGTGACGGAGTTTTTAGGCCGCCTTAAAGCCTCCGTCATGGCTTAACGTCTTAAATAGCCGGGATCGACAATTTAACGTGCCCTCCGAACCACGGAAGCGCTCAGATGAAAATGCCACTGGCGGTCACCCATCCACTTACAGACCGCTTAGAACGTTGCTTAACTTCGACGATCTATCAAGAACGACTAAGCAAGCATGACCACGAGCGCTTTTGTGTGATGAAAATTCCATTCATTGTTATAACCTCAGTTCACCACAACAAATAGTAACGCAATCATTCAAAAACGCAATCATTCAGAAATATCACAATTATTCGAATATTTTTGTCGTTCGGTCAGGGACGAGGGGGGAATGGGGGAGGAGGCGAGGGGGTTCTGATTAATGGTGTCGGTTTCACGTGCTGTGAGTAAAGCACGCCCATGCACGAAAACAATAATTAATATCTGATTACAGTAAATATCAACGCAATATAATAGAGATTTATTGTCATCACTGTATTGTTTTCTTAAAAAAGATTCAAAGATCGTGGGAATCCTATCGAGCACCAATGAGTTTCGAGGACCAAAAAACTCTAGCATCAGTGTTTATGGCACGAAATATATTTGTCTAATGAGTGTGCAGGAGTGATTTATGCAATTTTGTAGTTCAAAATCGTTAATATCTAAGAATCTGTGAAAGCTACAACCAAACACGATTGGTGAAAGTTTTCTAGATAAAATATGTTTTTGAAAAATACATGTTTTGCTCACATTTTGCTATTTATCTCAGGAACAGCACACTTTTTGGTGGGTTTTTGTTTTGTCAAGGAACCTACAAGTATTTCTTTTGTTGTATCTTTGAATTTTTCGATTGGTGGTTTAATCAACTTGTAATTAGCTAAAAAGTGTTTTAGCGCCGTAAATAACATTGCGTATCCATAGCTCTGTACTACTCACACGCCGAACAAACTACACTTGCCGTCCCGCTTACAAAATGTCGGCTCCTGCACATTCTTAAATGATAATTAAACTGAGGATCGCACAGAAAGTGTATCAAACCAGCAAGCAGGCGCGGTCCGAGGGGGACATGACCCCCCCAAAATCGTACACGTCCAATTGAAGAATCTTGTGTATTGTACAATAAAGTCTAATTTTACTCGTTATTAGTGTAGTGACCCCCCCCCCCCCCCCCCGCCCCTGCGACCGTACCTGCAAGCAAGGTACTCAAACCGATCTACAGCAGAAGGCAGATCAATTTATTGAGATGTTTTGTCAAGTAAAAACAAACTCAAACGAATACCCTGGTGGCTTTCGTTTGAAATCTTCTAAAACACTTCAAAAAAACCACAAAGCGGATGCTTAACAAGCTACGTCCTCACTATAATTGAACTTCGCACAACTTTTATTACAGTTAAATTGGATTTGAAAAGTTGTATCATTTTTATTTAAGTTGGACCAGCTACCGCCCGCGGGTACGTCCATGTGGAAATAGTTTTCGTTTTCCCCGGGGAAGTTCCGGCCGGGACTGAAAGTTTCCTGTTTCCCAGGCAGGCCAGATTTTTTGAAGAGATCTACACGTTTTTCTGAAAAATTAAAGTAGCAAAGATGTAACATGTTTTTCTATTTTTATATCTAGTTTGAAAGTTAGTAAAAGCGGCGAAAATAGTCTCATGAACATGTAAATAAATAATAAAATAATATTATTTTCATCATGTTTTCATAATTCATAAAAGAAACTGTGCCAATAAAAAACTGTAAACAAAGAAAAAACTCTATATTAAACTTTAAACACATTAATAATTTTTTTTTAATTCAGAACTGATGAAAAATAATGGAAGTTCTTATTTTTAAACTTGATGGGATTCCTCGGATCTAGGAAAAACAAGCTTCACCGGTAATTAGATAACCTAACTTTAACTTGAGCTTCTTAACCGTCTCGGTGTCAAAGTTTTGTTTGTTAGAACTTTGTTTACCAGATAAATGATTCGGTCAGCTTAAGCCTTATCTTGGAGGTGCATTTACACGATGCGATTTTTCGTACGATTTGCTAAGCGAAGAGCATCGCGCTAGCTATGATAAATCGTATACGATGAGCGTTTACACGTGAAAAATTGGCATGCGATACGATATCGTACGGGTTGAAATCGTATCGTGTAAAGCTTAAGGCTCAAAATAAACGGGATAAAGTTTAAGTACTTATTACACAAAAAAATATATACCCGGTTAGAAGATGCAAAGTATCTACTCCCAAAACATTTCAACCTCCATTCGTTAGAGAATTGCTACAAGTCGACATAGACAAAGACTTAAACGAGTTTCTGATATGTAAAGTGTGTTAAAAACAATATATTTTCTTTAATTTTATTAATATACCATAAAACAAAGCTTTGTGTTGTCTAGACTAGACCTAAGCTTGTTATTATAGCGGAGAAAAATTATTCGAATTTCATTCTAACTGCGAGTACACATTCGGAAATCTTCGTTTATCTTCGGAAATACGAAGTGTGCTAAAGAGCTGTTGATTTGTTGATTCGAAGCTCGTGGCCGACGAGGCGCGGACGGTTGGACATCGGTTGCATATTCGGACCAATTCGGAAACACGAAGATTCCCGAAGCTGATAACTTTTATACTAGAGCAATATATCAAATGACGTCACAAAGTAAACGGCACCTACAGAGTTCAGAGCCTAACTTGAGCTTAACCTGTGTGAGTTAACTTTAACCTGCGATGAAAAATTCATGGGGTAAGTTACAAGGATTGCTGCCGGGAAAGTTAAATAATAACTGGTGGAAAACCCAGTATTTTACATACTGTTTTGTCACAAAAAAGGTCTATATATCTTTACCACCTTTTATACCGATCTAATATATAAAACGAAGAAGTAAGAAGCTTGGATTTCGCCCTTAAACAAAAATGTGCCTAAATGAAAAAATAATATTCTACTTGTAAAAAAGGAGACATTGCGATTCACTGTCGCCTTTTAGAAAGAGACACCACACCTTAGTACTTTGTCACCGCGCTTTTTTGCAACAGTGAGCTTTCTAGCAACATACAAATTCTTTGTGTAACTCTGACGCGTTTCGGCGTGTCGCCCGCGATATGACAATTTAACGCCAACGCCCTGTCATTTAGGCGTCATGCCCATTGAGAGCATTTCTACCGCTACAATTGTATGGAAAGTTGTAATATAGAACCCTCCGGGGAAATTCCTTCTATTGCCCGTTCGTTTCGTACTGACGCCTACATGTTACTTTTACGAATGTTCTGTATTCATTTGCGTCACTGTTACCATTGTACTGTACAGTATAAAAATAATATTTTACAATAAGCTTTGCACTTTTAGGAAAATTTCACTTTTCCGGGGTAAAATGATATCAATCCAGGATATAGGACCTCGGTGGCGCAGTGGGTGAAAGCCTGCTTGGGACGCAGAAGGTTGCGGGTTTGATCCCCGCCGCGGGATAGGTAAATGTTTGTATGATCTGCAAATATTTATTTCTGGTCTGGGTGATTCTATGTATATTAGGTATGTATTTACAAACAAAAAGTATATAAGTAGTACGAGTATATCAGTTATCTGGTTCCCATAGTACAAGCTTTGCTTTGCTTAGTTTGGGGCTAGATGATGCTGTGTGAAAATGTCCAGCATTATTTATTTTACTGTTTGGATTATTAAGACGCGCATATTACTAGCTCTTAACTAACATAAACTCTTTACGTAACAATTTGACACATCAAAGTTTCGAAAATCTCAGAAATTCCTTTGAAAATATCAAGAACCATACAAGTGAAGAATCCGGAACTACGCCATGCATCTTACCCAAATATTTTGTAGGCCTAGACAAATGACAACCATAGCGTTATGAACGAAAGCGTTAGTACGAGTATTATTGAAACAGTGAACGTAGAGATAATTCGTCGATAAACTATTTTTTTTTATACGAGCTTTTAATAATGTTAGCGTGAGCTGAACGAGAAAAACGCAACAGCCATGCAAAATGAATCCTCCTGACTTTACTACTACAAAATATTATAAATCTGAAAGTTTGTTTTTGTTTCAATCATTATGCAGTGGACAGATTTGGATAAAACTTGAAAGAGATAGATAGTGAACTGGAAGCTTCCTGATCAGGAAGTCTAATTTCTTAAATGCCCGGGAAGTAAAATGCCTAAAATATAAAATGATTCATCATCTTCTTGCCCTTGTCCCACTCTATGTGGGGTCGGCACAACATGTATTCCTGTTCCATTACCCTCTATCAGCCGTCATCTTAAAAATATAAAATGATTATTTTAAGAAAACCTAAACAGAATAATTTTAAGAAAACCTACACAGAATACGCTATTCAAAATTGATACTGCAAGCGAAGCTGTTAGAAAAGTCTAGTTTGATAAAACTCGGCGACTAGCCATTGTAACTTGTCTAAGAATAGATCCCTTCGTAGTAATATCTGTACTGTAAGAATAAAGTTGAGCTTTAGAAAACTTCTATGTATACTATAAACTCATATAAACTGGATTTTACCTGCGTTGGCACAGTAAATAGTTGAAAGCTTTTACAACAGCAGTAAGTACACTTATCAAATGCTAAGTAGTTTGATTTACTTGTTACATAGTACCCATAATTACGCAATAAAACAATTTGATTTGATTTTTACTTTTTTGATTAAAAGATTTTCTTTTAGTTGGATGGTGAAAGGAGTAAGCGTTGCAGTCGAATTATTGTGTGTGTGAATTACAAACCAAAGGTGTGGAAATATCCTATAGGTGCATGATGAGGTACCTACTTAGACATGCTACTGCTAATTAGCCCCCTCGCAGACTGCAGACTTTCTATCGGCCGATAGTTGAGACGGGCATATATGTTTGGAACTGTATAGTTTGGAACTAGATTGACAATTTACATCAATAAAGAGTGTAGATACCATAACTGCATTTTTATACCGTTCTGTGGGTGTTGGATAAAAATGCGGTTGGTAAAGGTGCCTTCCGCCCGCAGGTGAGAAGCGTGGGGTGTGAACGAGACTCGGGGTCTTTATTGCTGTCGTTAAGTTAAAATTTTCCCTCTTGAATAGCAGTGTGAACGCAAGCATAAACACGGCTATTTGTGTTATTTGTTCGCGAATATTGAGATACATACTCGTATAACGCGTGATAAGGGATGATAGGCTACTTAGAAATTATATGACGTCAAGGGTTATGGTAAGCTATTGTAGATTTATCATAGTTTACCTAAAAATGTCATCATCATCAAATATAAGAGCTCAGCTCTTGTCGGTGCAATGATGCAACTTCCTCCACCTCTCCCTTTCCAATGCGGATTCCTTTACTTCTTTATACGACATGACAGCGATCTTCTCTTTTATCTGACTCATGAAATTGATTCTAGGCCTGCCTCTTCCTCGTCTTAAGTAAACAAAAAAAACAGCGGTACTCCAGAAAGTGAAAGACAGCACCCTACTAGATGAAAAGACGATCTGGTAAAGGTTGCTGGGAGCCGTTGTGTGCAGGCTGCACAAGATCAATCGCTGTGGAAATCGATAGGGGAGGCCTATGTTCAGCAGTGGACGCTAGATGGCTGAGATGATGATGTACCTAATCGCTGATTCCCAGAACTCTCACTTTTTGCGTCTCAGGCAAGCTCTACGCCACGCAACCTTGTCAATGACCTTCAAAATAAAGGCAAGAAACTTCTAGAACAATTTCCCAGCATGTGATAATTGTAAAGCTTCTGCTCACAAGTGTATAAGAGAAGTCAGCCAGTGAGCTCAGTGCTATGATTTAGATATGTCCTGCTTTCTATCTCAGGTCCGTTCTATTTAGCACTGGTTGGTAACATAAATAAGAAAAATATCACAATTGTATACGAATCACTAAAATGACTCGACGACCTCTGTGGCGCAGTTGGTGAAAGCCCGCTTGGGACGCAGAAGGTTGCGGGCTCGATCCCTGCCGCTGGATAAATGTTTGTATGATCTGCGATTTATCTTGGGGTTGGGTGTTTCTATGTATAATATGTATGTATTTACAAACAAAAAGTATAATATGTAGTATATCAGTGATCTGGTTCCCATAGTACAAGCTTTGCTTAGTTTGGCGCTTGATGATACTGTGTGAAATGTACAGCATTATTTATTTCTTGTTTAGGATATACTACATCCAGTAAAATTGGGAAGGCCTTTGCCCAACAATGGGATGGTATGAACTAAAAAAAGGTAAGAAACTCGTATGAGTGTGGGCAACTTAGGGGCTGTAGTAAAAGTATAGATAGTTAAGAGATGACACTAAAAAGGTTTTTAAAATTCATATTATTTTTCCTAAATTATTATTTATGGGCAAAGACAATTTGATTTTCTCTCATCTCTTCTTCTTCTTCCTGCCCTTATCCCACTAAGTGGGGTCGGCAGAACAGGTTTCTTTCTTCCATATCCCTTTTTTGTTTTTCTCTCATCATATTCCCTAAAATACAGCAATTCGTATCTGAAATCTACGACTAAATTAATCGAATCCATTGAAGCATGCTGATAGGTACTTGAGTGGAAACCGCGTTTAGGTAAGCATAATGTAGGATACCCTTTAGAGGTTATGTGTGTGTTAAGTACATACTTGGTTCTGGTTCAGTAGCGAGATTGAGTACCTTCCAGACTAATGATTACAATTGCAATCTCTAGACAAATGTACCTTCTTCTTTGGTAGGTATTTCATTTCTGAAGATCGTGATCACCGTGATTTTGCAACCGTGGTTTGTCTCCAGCGGCTCCGGATTGTAGCCATCTGACACTGTAGAACGACGTTCCCCGGTTATTTATTTCGGTAATTTTTTTTATTTTCATGAATTTATGTCAAATACCGAGCTAATAATCGGCATTACCTACCTAAACGCAGGGCAACTACATAGCCAATAGAATTCAATTTTCACATATCTCTTACGCACACGGCCGCTTTTCCAGTTTTAGTACGCCACCGCTTGTCATTGTACGCACTAAACCGCCACAAAATTGTACTAAAAATACTAAAAACGGTTCAACCGTTTCTGCATATGCATATGGGTGCTTAGACTATTTAAAACATTAGCTAGGCTGATTTTGATTGTACATTGCAAAAGGTTGCGGGTTCGATCCCCGCGGCGGGACCAATGTTTGTATGATCTACAAATATTTGTCTCGGGTCTGGGTGTTTCTATGTATAATATGTATATATTTACAAACAAAAAAAAAAGTATATAAGTAAATATATCAGTCATCTTAGTACCCATAACACAAGCTCTGCTTACTTTGGGGCTAGATGATGCTGTGTGAATAGTCCAGCATTATTTATTTATTTATTTATTTATTTATTGTAAATAATGTTTTATATATTAAATTAATCTGCTTATTAGGTGCTAATGAATAATTTTGCCTAGTGAAATGGAATCGCTTACAATATATTATGGAATCACTCGCTTTAATGGTGCGATATTAAAATGATACCTAGGAAATAATTAATTTGTTCATTATTGTGGCGCTCATTCGGCTTAAAGTTTCAGCCATAATAGATAATTTATAGAAGGCGATGAAACAGAAATATTAATTATCAGCCTGAACATTTTACTAATTAGAAACTTTAGCATTACACCTTCCTGTTTTGGCTGGCTGGATCAAAAACATTTCGAAAAATCCGGGCAATAAACGATTTTAGGCAACTAAATAGCTCAGCCCTAGTGGGGCGCAAATCGAACAATGTTAGAGGCTCATCAAAGCAAGTTCAGCTACTCGAAGAATTAAATCCTCGACAAGGTGCACCCTAACAGTATACTCATACTATGCGGTAAAAATAGTCAACTTTGCTAACACTCTGGCGACATCAGTCGCTTAACGACTTAACAGTCCGAAGGAATGGCCATTTTAAGTTTTGACGACCTCTGTGGCGTAGTAGGTGAAAGCCTGCTTGTGACGCCGAAGGTTGCAGGTTCGATCCCTGTCACGGGATAATTTTTTGTATGATCTGCAAATATTTATCTCGGGTCTGGGTGTTTCTATGTATAATATGTATGTATTTACAAACAAAAGTAGATAAGTAGTATATAAGTTATCTGGTTCCCATAGTACAAGCTATGCTTAGTTTGGCGCTAGATGATGGTGCGTGAACCGTCCAGCATTATTTATTTATTTAAGTTGTACTCAAATCATTTAAGCGCTAGTTGATAATGTAATCCAGTGTTCCAATAAAGCAAAGATCAAGAATTTCAAACAAATGCCGGTGACAGCTGGAAAGCGCTGAGCAGCCGCAGTTAAGTTTCCGGCTCGACTGCTCACTGCTCA
The DNA here is from genome assembly GCA_963565295.1 of Epirrhoe alternata. Classification (NCBI taxonomy): domain Eukaryota; kingdom Metazoa; phylum Arthropoda; class Insecta; order Lepidoptera; family Geometridae; genus Epirrhoe; species Epirrhoe alternata. Next base: position 2,440,663 of record OY751384.1, read on the forward strand.
CACGGTGCATTGCCCCTTCCGCATTTGAGTCGGGATCAGATTAATGTTGCCACTTTTCTACTTGTCGTGACCACAAGACCGAGGGACTGGAGACTATTGTTTTCAGGACCGCAATCTATTGGCTATTTTAGATTTGGAGTGTGCTTTCTTGGAGCGTTCTTTTTTTAGGTTAGGATATTATGAAGTTTCCTGGATATTTCTACTCGTTTAGGTACTTTATACAATTTGAAGGATTGATGGTGAGTTAAGTTCTTTTGTGGAAGCACTCGTGGTCGTGCTTCATTCTTGATAGATCGTCGAAGTTATGCAACGTTCGGAACGGTCTGTAAGTGGATGGGTGACCGCCAGTGGCATTTCATCTGAGCGCTTCCGTGCTTCGGAGGGTACGTTAAATTGTCGGTCCCGGCTGTTTAAGTCGTTAAGCCATGACGGAGGCCTAAAAACTCCGTCGCCAGAGTTGGCCACTGACTCATACGAACTTAGTTCTTTTGTTTTGGTTTATATGAATAAAAAGGTTCACTCTAGACATTTATAAAAAGGGATTATTCACGACAAAAGTAAAACTAGAACTGCTCGATTCGAATTTATTGCTACTTTTTATACTTTTAAAACAGCATCATTGCCATATCTAAATATATTTTCATACAAATTCAAAATAGGGATCAGTTGTGTCGCTTTTCACCTGTCACTTCTTGCTTACTACCGATGACTCAGCATTTTATCAATATCGGAACACCTAGAACATGGTGCCTCGTAATGGGAAACAAAAGATAGTTTCCCGTCAGTGAATTGAATAGCAGCAATCAAAGCGGCACCTTATCGTCGCAAGTTTAAGCGATTCTGATTGCTAATGCAATAAATCTTTCGTTGCACGCGATCCAGAGACTACAGTGTAGTATAAATATCAATAGAGATATCACAACGTTATCTCCGTTGGAAAGCGATATTGAATAAACAAGGCTAGACAAACTTGAACTAATTTATGATATGCAAGTTTTTTAATGAATATTATTATATGGGTAAGAAACTTGGAAAGAAGGCATTGAATGTTGAAATTACGGTTGATATAGCAGAGTGGAAGAGGAAAATCTATTGTGCAGACGCCACATTGAAGTGGGATATGGATAAGGAAATCATGGTGTATGGAATCAACAGCTTTGCATTTTCCTTCTGATTTCTAGTTTTATTTTCTGAGTAATATTCAAAATACAAACACAAATCCACTCTTCTCTATCGTGATTTAACACGAACTCTTTAGAATCATTCGATCCAAATCACAATATAAATTCCACTTTAAACTTTCATTAAAAATTTGGAATGCCAGATTTTATTTGGAATTCCCAGCACTGTGACAATACATTTTTAAAGGCAATTGATACACATATCGAGCTCACAATCTAGATAGAGCGCTCCCTTGCGTCCCAGTCGGGCGCATATTGCAGTCATTGGTGAAATGGCACAACGACCCTGAGCAGAACGGAGTTGTAAAGGTTTTAAAGAAATAGAGACCGCCATAAACTGACCATACACACAAACAGGTTATTTTCAGGTTCATTCTTCAGTAATGGTATGACCACTCAACGTCCAAGAACACTATCTTGCTCACAGTCAGTAATTAATGGAGTTCCCAGCACAAGTTCATTTGCGTGTAAAATGTCCAGTATTATTTCATTATTTCGATGAAGAAATGAAAAATTTGAGTAAAATATATTTTATCTGGGTAGTAATTATTTAAAGTTTTGATAAATATAAAAATTTTTGAAAAAAAAAATTGAACCGACTTCACAAAACACAGACACTAAGAACCTACACTAAAAAGAGAAAAATAAGAATATACACATGCAATTATTATTTACAGATTCAATTAATAAATTATTATGTTACCTATATTATATTTGAAGTCGGTGCCAACTATGCATTTACAACTATCTAAGAAGAAATTACGAGTACAATTAGAACTTGGGTGCAAAATTGTATCGAGTAGTTAGAATAGAATAGTTGTCACCGACTTCAAATATAATATAGGTAACATAATAATTTATTAATTGAATCTGTAAATAATAATTGCATGTGTATATTCTTATTTTTCTCTTTTTAGTGTAGGTTCTTAGTGTCTGTGTTTTGTGAAGTCGGTTCAATTTTTTTTTTCAAAAATTTTTATTTTTCCATTTTTAGTGTACTAAAGTGTAAGTGTAAATAATATAGTAGGTTAGGTTAGTAAGTAATTACTTACTTAGTAGGTTAGGTTAGATATTACAATAGTCAAGATTAAAGAAGTTAGAGTGAGGATGAGGTTTTTTGAGTTTGACGGGAAAACTATCAATCCCTCAGGAATAAAATTTATATGGGACCACCTCGAGAGTCTAAATATGTCAAACTAATCAATGTTTGACTCAGATTGTGTAGTGAGAATGATGTTTTTTGAGTTTTACAGGAAAACTATCAATTCCTCAGGAAAAAAAAGTATGAGGACCACCTCGAGATGGACAACCTTTCAAGCTAAAAAAAATATTTTGGAAATCGGTCCACATTTCTCGGAAAGATCGGTGATTTTTTGAGTTTTACGGGAAAACTATCAATCCCTCAGGAGTAAAATTTTTATGGGACCACTATGGTAGCATACCCTTTCAAACAAAAAAATAATTTTGGAAATCGGTTCACAACTGACGGAGATATCGATGAACATACATCTAAAAAAAAAAAAAAAAAAAAAAAAAAAAAACATACATACAACCGAACATAGAACCTCCTCCTTTTTTTGAAGTCGGTTAAAAATACAACTAGTGCGAGAGAAAATGAATTTAATACCACGTAAAAGCTCGTCCATGCTATTATTTCACTTTTGCTTAGCGTTCCTTCAGATTTTTCTCTTTGCTCGGTTTCGTACTGAGATGTTAAATAGCAAATGCGAAAGTATTTTTCAAATCTGATTCGATGTTCCAGAGATTAGTAGTTTGTTTGAATACAAAAACAACTTCAGTTTCCTTCATCTTCCTCTAGGGTATAGGACCTTCTTTGCTTGTTCCTTTCCCTGCTCAAGTCTGACCTATGCAATATGCAACACCTGAGAACTAGATAATTTTGAAAATATTTTTTTAAATGCATTCCAAAACTGCAAACGGTGAAATGAACCCGCTATCTAACCCATCTGAGGCTAAGCTTTAAGACCCCTCGCACACTATAGACTTTCTATCAGCCTATAGTTGAGACGGAATATCAGCTCGTAATAAGTATGGAGAAGTATAGCCCGTCTCAACTATCGGCCGATAAAAAGTCTGCAAGGGGTCTAACCAGCTGAGCCAATGAGCAATCTACCTAACTGTCCTTATGGCTGATTTCATGGTTTTTGTTAGAGTATGTGTGATGATGACCACCGTTTTTTAAGAACTGGACCATGTCATAGGTATTACCAACGGTGATATACAGCAACTGCATTGAAAGCATCAATGGAGAAATCTCGTTTGATCTGGAAGAGTTTTGTTGACAACGTTGTTTGAAACCCGCTGGAAAATACAATTTCCCTGTTGTAATTTAGGTATCTATTGAAGTTATGCACATCATGGCTCAGTTGATCTTTCAGAAGCTAGTGCGCTTCGTCGGCGCCCATTTCATTGATAACATCGGTCTATACGTCTTGATCTACAGGTTTTGTAATTCATATCATAATTTGCACGTATTGCATTCAAATCTACGACTTCACCGATCCTTGGGACTCTCTATCCAACTGGGAAAAAATCTAAAAAATTCTAAAAATTGCTATCGAAAAAATTTCGTTGGAGGCTATGAAATTATCTCTTTTATAAATTTTTTAACACCCTTGCTCGTAAAGCTGATGTAATTCCACCGGTTTTAAATATGTAAAGCGGGTCATAACAAACGCGTGTGTTATCAAAGCAAATAGTTATGTTATAGTCCATACAAATTCCATAACAGCATTATTTGCCATTTCAAATATGGAACTGATCGCCGCCGAGCTGGAGTCGTGCCTCCAGCTAGTGAGAAGCGCGCTGTTGCTATTCAAAGGAGAACTAATCGCCGCGCGGCGCCACTCAGTAGGCAGTCTGTTCAAATGGCGGGAAAGCAACAGTGTGCATTCACAGATTGAGTATAATTAAAATGTTTTTTTTTCTGTTTCCTCGCAAATGTGTTAAAAAACGTCGTACGATATACGTGCGTATTGGTTATAACATGCTCGGCTCAATTACGCCCTCGCCTGCGGCTCGGGCTGAAATTCCGCCTCGCATGTTATAACCATCTTTACGCACTAATATCGTAATGTACTATTGTGGCCTTTGTATCGGTTACAATCTTATTACTGATGTGGTTACAATTTCATAACATGTGTGTACAGTAGTAGTAATAACAGTACAACCATAGGTAACATTTTGTATGCTGATAAGCTGAACAAGGCTATGCATAAATTTTTCTCTAGTCATCTGTTTATTGTTAACCCTTGTTTCGCAAAATAAATGAATTTGAATCGATGTCCTATTAAAAAAAGCTATGCCATTCTTCCGATTTGTTCACGAGTCTAGGGATTAATATTTGTACGATACGACGTAATGCTCGTCTGATAAGAATGTCCGTAACCGTTCAATGGTTAGATCGGGGCTCCCAGTTATACGGGAATGCGCGATAAAGTCCTTACGTTCCCGATTGGGAAATGTGGCATTTGGGTCAGCTTAGCAAAGTTAAACATGCTTGCAAATGAAGTTCATTTGATGAATGGTCTTTAAAACTAGTTTTGCACTACAGCTGGAAGATATCGCTCTTATAAAATTTATAAGAAAATAAAACGTGCGATGGTCGGGTGACGTCAATGTAACTGGGAAAGCGTGGGAGAGGACTGCACAAGACCAAACAGATTGGAGTTATAGAAAGAAGGCTTTACCCAGGGGTGGGTGTAACTGGCCTGAGTGGGAGGCCAAATAGCTAGATAGATCTGACAAAATGTCTTCAGTACATTAGATTTAGCTAAAGCGACATCTCTTAGTCATTTGATTCTGAATGTAACTTCGGACAATGAGCATGAGTTCACTAGTGAAACGTGTAGATGGCGCTTACCGTTGCTTAACCGATGAATATGAAAAAAACAAAACAAAAAACAGGGTCACGACTGTATCCCCAAGGCACGGTAGACATTCTATCAGACCTTTATATTCCATATCCTTTGAAGATCTCTAAGGGGATAGTCAGATGAATATGAGCTTATAAAAAATTTGGATTGCGACGACTAGGGTTCTGTGGCCGAGCAGTAAGGCACTCTGACTTTAGGAGGATCGTCTGATCGTTGCGGGTTCGAATCCCGTCGGAATCCAAAATATTGATAAGACTTTTATTTTATTTATGAAATACCAAGTGTGGATTAACACTATAAAATTACAAAAAAAATTGTACATTAGGTACTTGGATTATTGTTCATAACGGATTCGATTAAAACTCGAAAATAATGTGAACTTGCCAATTCAAAACAACCAATTAATTAAGAGACCCGTGTTGGCCGAATGGAGTTGTACCTCGACTTTCAATCCGAAGGTCGTGGGATCGAATCCCGGCCGTGCATCAATGAATTTTGCGTTTCGTAAAATTTATATGCGCTTTAACACGAGCTCTGAACGGTGAAGGAAAACATCGTGAGGAAACCAGTTAGTATTCTTATAGGCGGCGATGGGCTTGCAACCTGTCGCGTATGGAATACTTACTTCTGCAAGATGTGGGCATGTATCAAATACGTATTTGTACTTGTCTTTGACTACCCCCTTAGACATCTTCAAAGGATCTGGAATATAAACATCTGAGAGAATGTCTACCGCGCCTTGGGGATACAGTCGTGACCCTGTTTACGTTTTTCAATTAATTAAGCACTGTCATTCAACAGAACGTCAGAAGTTAGCGTATTTTTCTATAGAGAAATGACTGCGTCGCGTACTTACGGCGTGGACATATTAGTTAGGGAGGCGAATAGGGGAATTTTCGGTAATACTCGAGCGTGGCAGTTTAAGATATGAGCTAGACCTAATAGAACAACCTTGTAAAGTATTTAGCTCTATATGTAGTGACGCGCACCTAGGATAGACGATCAGATTAGTAAAAAAAAATCGATAGTCTGAAATACTGGAGCGCGTCAGATTAAGATATTGGGGGTTGATTTTAGTGTTTTAAGACTAAATTTAACTAATCTGACGATAAGTCCTTGACGCCGCCGAGAGTCGCGAACTTGTAAAAAAAAAACGTTAATCCGGCATTCTCGAGCGCGATTTTTATTTTTTTTATTTTGAAGAATATAATCTAAAACTTACTAAAAATACAAAATCTGCCGGTTTCCGCATGACCGGAAGTGTGGAGGAGCCATTTCGTCTTCCGAAAAACGCGTTGCGGCATATAAGTCGCGAACGATACATTTTACAAAAAAAAAGTTTGAATAAACAAAAACGGTAATTTTATTTTACACAAAAAAGGTCTTTTTACATTTTTGTCCAAAGAAAGCATCATACAAAACTCAAACTCCCGGTTTTTTGAGTATATCTCGAAAACTGAGGGTGTTGAAAAAAATTGATATGAATTCCCCGTTTTATCAAGGAGAAAGAAAGGAAAAAAAAGAAACCAAAAAACCTTTTTCGGTCAGATTAAGAGAACCCACCAACATTTTTGTCAGATTAAGAAAATATGCTTTCAGTATACCGAGATAAACCTCCCCTATGAAAATCTGACGCGCTCGAGTATTTCAAAAAAACTTTTTTTTTTTTGCATTTTCAAAAATTCATCGTAACTTATCGTCACGCCGAAATCGTCAGTTTTTTAAAGGTAGCTTCCTTGGGGCCTACTTAACACCCCTTCCGAAAATCTGACACGCACGAGTAAACTTTTTTTTTTTTGCATTTTTGACTACTTTATATGCCTACCCCCACCACGCAAACCGGCAGATTAGTATACCGTTGTTATCAGAGGCACTTGGGGCATCAAAATATTAACATTTTTGAAAAACCGTACACGCCAAACCCACCGCTAAAATGGTTTTTACTATACGAGCTTTTTTTTTCGAAATTATTTAACTTTCGATTTTGATAGGTCTCGACGGCGCCGTTGAATTACGCCATTTAGCTACCTCGCCTCCCTAACTATATGTGCGATCAGCTACTAAGAAACGACCTATCTTAATGTATTTAACACTAGGATTATGCGGTTCAGATTACGATCGTAGATAGTTTCAAGATTGAATATTATTTCTGTTCTGCCATGAGAAACACAATGAACGTGAAATTATCATGCTTAGACCCCTCGCAGACTACAGACTTTCTATCGGCCGATAGTTGAGACGGAATATACTTCGGCTCGTAATGAGTATAGAAGTATAGCCCGTCTCAACTATGGGCCGATAGAAAGTCTGTAGTCTGCGAGGGGTCTTAGACCTTTTACATTGATTATTGATGATAGCGTGGCTTTTATATCACTGCGGCCATGAAGGCCTATTGTGATCGCCACTTTCAAGTCGCCCCTTGACCTTTTACATGCAAACCGATAATGTCCTGACGAAGTTGGGGATTCTATGGATCCATAGATACGGCCGGGATTAATATTTATGAATGGACATTATTATGATTGGATATTTTTATGAATGGACATTTTTAGCCTATAAGTGGTCACACGACCCATCCGCACCAAACGCACCAAACTGTCAATTCAATAGAGGAAATGCTGAGACGTCAGAAGCGAGCCACATTTTCTGACGTCATCAGCATTTTTTCTATAGAAAAATGCTCGGACCAAGAATCATATCATTGGTCCTAGGAAAAATGACTGAGGCGCGTACGGCGCGGACATATGCGTAAACAGCGTAATTGTCATAATTAGACATTTGTAGTGCAAAGAGTATTTTACCTTCGGAAAGTAGATTAGAAGAGTTTATTAGTTTTTCTTAGTTGAGAGTTCATGTCTCAGGCTCTCATTACCTTATTTATCGCATAACTATTTCAATGCGGATAAGGGACTGCTTCGCCCAAATATAATTCCATACCGGCAGCAATTTGCGGCGCGCAGAGTGATTCCCAATAGTACGGCCAGATAAATTGACAATACATCACTATCAAATCGGCATCTTAAATAAGCTATTGGCAGATGGGTCGTTTTTGTAAAACTTTTAAATTGATACGCGTAATAGTGGATGGGTGACCGCCAGTGGCATTTTCATCTGAGTGCTTCCGTGCTTCGGAGGGCACGTTAAATTGTCGGTCCCGGCTATTGAAGTCGATAAGCCATGACGGAGGCCTTAAGGCGGCCTAAAAACTCCGTCACCAGAGTTGGCCACTGGCTCATACGAGCTTACTTTTACTTTTATGTCGCAATAGAATAGAAATCGAATCGACTGATAACGCTGAGACTTCACCTGCGTCTTACGGCATTTAATTGCCAAAACCGCATACATTCTATAAAAATTATGGCATCATGCGAGTTCCTGGCTCTATGTAAATCGTCAGTTTGTCACAATGCCAAGAACTCACGTGCCGCGACACTTGACATAAAATGTATGTACCCGTAGTTTTAGCAATTAATACCAATAGGCGCAGTTATAGTCTCAGCGTTATCTGTCAATTCGATTTCTATTCCATTTCTATTTGTAACATGGCTAGGGGGGCAAGTGATCAACATGGCTACAGAAAACGTAAACGAGGAAGACCGTTAAGAGATGGACGGATGAACTCAAAGCTGTTGCAGGCGGGGCCTGGACGAGGGTGGCACTGTCAAGGGTGGAGTGGAAAAGGTTGGAGGAGGCCTTTGTCGCAAGACGAACGGAAAGCCTAACGGAATAATTTTTAAAAGTGTTTAGATTTAAGCATCATTGTATTTTTCCGAAATAAAGGCTATTATTATTATATTATTATTATTATAAAGCAAGTATGATAGTTGATCGAAGACTGGTATTGATAAATATCAATTAACGAAAGAAGTAAAAATCTTCCTTGCTACACTACCCACATCACACCTGCCTCATCCCTATTTTATGTTGCTTTCTTTTTTCTTCCACTCTAATATATCTCTTTTTCTTCTTTCTTTCTTCTACTCTATTGTATCAGGGGAAATAAAACTGGATTACCTAAAATAAAGCTAGTCCACAAACCGTGTTTGTTGCCCTGGTTCTTCACAGTTTTAGTCGCAGAATCAGAATCAGAATAATTTTATTGCATAACTGTTGTACATGTTAAGGTCTTATTTTAAATAGGTACAGGTTTCTACAGTCTATCCATTTCGGATGTGCAACATCAATGGTTAGTAACCTAAATACAAGCACAAATAGGTAAGTAGGTAAAAAGGTTTCGAACCAAAATTAAAAGAAACAATAGGTAGTACTCAAATGCGAACTAATTTAGAATAATTTAGAATAAATACAATTTCTTACTTAAATTAAAAATATATAGGTATGTTGTATACTTGTATACATACATTACCTGTTGTAATACTCGTCTAGACTATAAAATAACGCAAAGGAACAGGTAGGATCACCTAGTTTTAACACCATTCTAAGTGATCCCAGCGGTCCTACTGAATATATGGTTTTGGACTTTTAAGTCTCTCCTTATTTACACCAATATTTTTTACACAAGGATTTCAGTCTGTCGTTTCTGCTACATCCCTTTCTCGTCAAATGATCCAACATCCCAATACCACGGTATCTTATTATTCTTCAATGTATTCATCACCGTCTGTCAGAAGCACCTTTATACAATCCCGATAGGTATAGCAATGAGAGTGATTTCCCTGTACGCTCACTTGTTCGAACGTTTTGTTCCAACACATAACCACAATATCGGCACTGTCGGATAAAATGCTATGGCACGTGTAGATTTATTGGATAGTGTTGAATATCATGTAAAAATATTTTTGTTTCCATATAGTGATACTGAAAAACACGATGTAAAGATGCTTTTGAATTTAACATTATAAAATGAACAGTGTTAATACACGTGTTCACTGCTGGACACGCCTCCTCTAATGAGCGCCATTGCGCCCTGTCCTCAGCTCGACGCATCCAGCTTCTGCCAGCAGCCAGAGCAGATTGTCACTCCATCTGGCCGGAGGCGTCCTACACTGCGTTTGCCGAGTCGCGAGCTATGTCCAGCAACTGCTATAGGCTGATTAAAGTAAATAAAAAAAAACACATGTTGGGTTAGAATGAAAGAAGTAGCAATCGTTGCTATCTAGCCCTATGAGAAAGTGGTGTGATTATCATAATATTAAGAATTGAAATAGGTAAGTATACGTTTTCGCAAGTTGCAGGGCTAGGTAGCAACGATTGCTACTTCTTTCATTCTTACCCAATAAAGCACAGAATATAACACAAAAAGCACGAGCAAACGCACTTAGGAATAACGTTCAAGTGTATTACCAATTAGTAAAATAATCATAAGAATGGAAAAACCTATTTAAAAGCAGCTTACTTTATAATGTCTCTGCGTATACCAGGAAACACTAGGGTGGTTCGGTGTGGCTTGTGCTTTCTCGGAAACAGCCTTTAATGGCTTCAGTGTCAATGTAGCTTTCGCGGAAACGGAGTACCTATAATTTGTTTGATGGGACTAACCTTTAGTATAGTCATTTTTGTTATAGTGAAATATACGACGAGAAATTAGTTTTCATCTAAATAAAACAAAGCGAAAATGTCTATTTCAAACTATTTCAATATATTGTTCATGGTTCCTGGAAATTTTTGCAAAAAAAAAAAATTTCGTCATATTTTATTGATATACTAGCTGTCCATCGCGGTGTTACTCGCGATCCCTCGGGAAAACTTCACTTCCCCTGGATAAAATATAGCCTATGTTCATCGGGGATAGTGTGGGATTCTATTGGTGAAAGAATTTTTCACATTGGTCAAGTAGTTTCGGAGCCTATTCATTTCAAACAAACAAACAAACAAATCTTTCCTCTTTATAATATTAGTATAGAAGTATAGACAAGGAACACATTTTGCTACCCTTTCCCAGCAAGTTTTTAGACAAAACGTATAGAAACACAACTCTAATTACACGAGCCCAAAATGAAGCGTTCCCATTATCGTTACGATGGGAATAATCCACGTAGCTATCTCCTAATTACCTTCAAATCGAATACTCTAGGGCTAATACTCAGCCGTTTCAGGCAAGATGCCGTCGAATAGACTACAACAGCAATTTGGGAAGCAAATAAGGGTCCGCGATAAGGGCTTTCTACTTATATCTAACCCAGTACAGTCAACTCTAAATATTAGTAAAAAATAACTAACCGTATTCATACCGTATACAAACGAGTGGAGACCGTGACTCGGCAAACGTAGTGTAGGGCGCCCTCCGGCCAGGTGGAGTGACGATCTGCGAAAGGCTGCTGGCAGAAGCTGGATGCGTCGAGCTGAGCACAGGGCGCAACGGCGCTCATTAGAGGAGGCCTATGTCCAGCAGTGGACTGCTATAGGCTGATGATGATGATGATGATTCATACTCACCTGAAAATTAAAAACTGGTGGGTGAATAGAGAGGTGCGAGTTTGACTTGCTGATATTTATTTCTGGAATTAGTGTTTTGGTACATACCGTGTACCGTGGTACACGAGGATTCCTTAGCGTTGTAAGAATAGCAACAAAGTGCCTCCTGTAGTTTGCTACGTCTATTTTCTTTCAAAGTATTTTAACTGTTTAGGCGTGACAAGCACAAAAAGGGTGGTCACACAGTCCAGCCGAGCCGAACGCGCCAAACTGTTAATTAAATAGAGAAAATGCTGCTGACGTCAGAAGCGAGCCGCATTTTCTGACGTCATCAGCATTTTTTGTATAAAAAATGACTGCGGCACGTACGGCGCAGATATTTTGAAAGACCATAATAAACATGAATTTCGTATGTAAGTAAAGTTTTTTTATCGTTTTAGTTATTACGTATCAAGCTGTTTTCAGACACCTGTTGCGATGATTCAAATACTTTTTGCCTAATTGACAAGTTGATACGTTGGACACGCAGAACCACAAGTTTGTATCTTATGTAGCCACAAGTCAAATAACTTTTGCGGGCGTTTGAAACACTCGTCTTTGATGTATGCATAATAAACACGAATGACATCAGATGCGCAGCATTTGCTAGAACATTCAGCGCCAAAATTGGCTGCATAAGCCTATATTAATTTTAGTCTAAGACACTTTAAAATGTTTTTTGAGCTTAGGCCAAAGCATCTTTTAAGGTGGTCGCACGACCCAGACGTACTGAACGCGCCGTACTATCAATTCAATAGAAAATACTGAGACGTCAGAAGCTAACCGCATTTTCTGACGTCAACAGTTTTTTTTTCTATAGGAAAACGACTGCGGCGCATGCGGCGCGGACGTGGAAATGTGTGATCAGCTTTTTACAGACGCGATAAAACTTGAAATCGACTTAACTTAAATTTATTTTTACGTGATTGTACCGTAGATACATCTTTTTGGGGCCGATTGTACTTTTCTTCCCAAGTAGGTATTACATTGTTGCAAAACAATGAGACTAGAGTCGGAAACGTGTTTTGTTTAAAACAGCACCGAGTACATAGTGTGCTCGTCTCTCGAAACATGTTTAAGAACAATTTTATTATACAAACTCTATTTTATATTTATTTTTTTCTACACTTAGAGAAAATTAAAAAAAAAAATAGATTTTTTATAATTTTTTAATAGTGTTAATCCACACTTGGTGTTTCATTAAGAAATTAAAAGTCTTATCAAAATTTTCGATTCCACCGGGATTCAAACCCGCGTCGATCAGACGATACTCCTAAAGCCGATAACCGGTGCTTAACCGATAAATATGAGCTTATCAAGAATTTAGAATCTGACGTATGTTGTTCTGTGGCCGAGCGGTCGAAGGCACTCCGACTGTAGGAGGATTGTCTGATCATTGCGGGTTCGAATCCCATCAGAATCGAAAATTATGATAAGACTTTTCATTTCATAATAAAAACTTGAATGTCTTAGTAATTTAAAGGAATGTCTACACCTATTGGGGATAAAATCTAGATCCCGTCTTTAGTTTTTCGTTACATAAAATGAGCCATACAAATTGTTTTGACTGCATCTAAATTAAAACATCCAGACTACATTCTAAGCACAATATCTCAAATATTTAAAGGGAGTTCAAGATTCTTAAAAAATATCTGAAGGTAATCGGGGATTTAATCACGTTCGTTTTTTCGTTCGATTGATGAATATTCGGATGTTTCTTACTACATTACATTATATTCGGTCCTTAAAATCAACGTTTTAACACGATCCTAACCTAGGACCAAATATTCCGAACCGAAAAATTGACCCTTGAAGTCATTTCGTAGTAAGAAACATCCGAATATTCATCAAACGACCGAAATAAAGAACGGGAATACTGTCCTGGAACCGTCCACATAGTTTTATTAATAGCACTTTTCCACAAGCATATTCATATTATCAAGAGTTACAATAAGAAGTATAAAAGTAAGTTCGTATGAGTCAGTGCCCAACTATGGTGACGGAGTTTTTAGGCCGCCTTAAAGCCTCCGTCATGGCTTAACGACTTAAATAGCCGGGACCGACAATTTAACGTGCCCTCCGAAGCACGGAAGCGCTCAGATGAAAATGCCACTGGCGGTCACCCATCCACTTGCAGACCGTTTCGAACGTTGCTTAACTTCGACGATCTATTAAGAACGACTAAGCAAGCACGACCACGAGCGCCCAGAAGTAAGAGAATAAGAATTATACCTCGCGTCTGTTCCGAATAGATTATAAGAGTATTATGTATATAAACTACTTGTAGTCTCGCGATTAGTGAGCCAAATCAACACTGAAGTTAGGAAAGAGCTTTGCTATGGATGTCATTGTCATCCTTTTAAAAATTTTTAGGGTATCTGTGAATCTGTAGGGCAATGTCATTCGTTTTTTAGTGCTCAACTCAAGTACATTCTTTTTTGAATAAGAAATATGTAAAATTACCTACATTTCTTTATAACCGGTGTATTAACACTCTACACCCGATAATCAGTCTTATTCAGATACAGATAAAGTTTGTTTACGATATTAAGGAGAAACGTGCTCTTCCCTAAACCCTTATAATTTTTAATTATAAGTGATTGATAAGTTTAAGTTGTATACAACTTAAATAAGTATGTACATGCCTTGACTTCGACATCCGATCGTCAATTCGTCATGCGTCGTTTTCTCGTAATTTATTGAAACTATCATCTCATCTCGTTTACATACTAGGTCACAGAATACAGCCTAGGTTGGGGTTATTATACATAGGTGGAAAAAATATTTAAATGTTTATAATATGATATACGAATCTTTCCATTTTAGTAAAATGGTGTGAAACGAGGGTACCTACCCTCAAAAGTCATGATGTTCGAGAGCTCGTAATTATAATAATTAACCGATACAGCAATTACCTGATTCATATTATAATGCCTTTATTATGAGTTTATGGATAATTTTAACATACAGCATCATTAAAATTTTGCTGACGCTCAACTATGGGGTGTAATCATGTGTATGGGTAGCGGTCAGTGGTCAATCCTTTACAACATTAGAAATCCTAACATAATTTCAAGGTTCTTTTAAACTTTCAGGCATTCGCATCTATTGACAGCTCCTCGGATTTTTTTCTACACGAATAGAATGATTGGTATCAAATATATTTATTATACCTAGGTACATAAGCAGGTGGTAGAAGTACTAGGTGTTATTCAATACCTTACCCAAGTACCTATTATGAAACGACCCTTTTGTGGCTTTTCTATTATAGGTATTTAAGTTTATTATCCATTCGTGTAATATTTTTTCAACATATTTATTTACATTATATTTCAATCAGCTAGGACCCAATTTACCAGTCGCGTAAATATGATTTGGACACCTATTATTATTATTTTTGAAGTAGGTACTTACCTACTTAAATAAAAGTCATATAATTGTGTCCTACAATTAAGGTGCATTCACACGGGATACGCCCTTGACGATTCGTCAAAAGTCATCGTGAATGTTTTATGATTATGACAAATAAAATAGATCGACACGAATCGTAAAAAACACTATTCCGTATTCAATGTGAACAAGCTCTAAGATACTTTAAATGGACGTATTTTAATAGTTTAGGTAACCAACTACCTCAAATTCGAGTCAATCTCGCATCCTTATAACATTAGAGTTCTGTCTTAGGGCCAATATTAAATATTTAGGTATTTACCTAATGGCTAATATTTTCATATAAAATTAAAGTGTTTCGTCAAAAATGCAACATTCGAAATATATACGATTTTGTATAAGTACTCACTCTCTAAGATACCTTGATATTATATTATAATCCTGTCTTGCAGCTTTAGCCTTTGTAGGTATTCTATCTATAATTAAATTTCCTAAGAAAGTCTTGCTTGACAGAACGACGAACCTTAATGCTACTACTACTCGCAAGGATTTTTAGTCCAAACAATACGTTCAGATTTATTTATTTTAAAATAAGATCCGAAATAAATGTTAAAAAATTAAGCTTTTTATTCAAGAACCAAGCTTTACTCAAACCTTGATTATTAAATCTTGATTATAACTACGTCAAAAGAACCAACCTACAGGACTTTTATTTCAATTTATTACGATTAAATATTATAAATAATTCACCGCGAGCCCTGCACGGGGCTGGGCCTGTATCGTGGCAGTTCAGTTAAAATTAATAACTTTACCTAATAAAGTAAAGTTACCTATTCAATTTTAGTTATAAGTACAGAATTTTTATGGCGTTTTTACCATTTTTTTTTTCCGACATTTCGGCTGTGTTAGTACATAGAACAGCCGTGGTCGCGCGCGTCACGAGTTGCACGCGCACTCACCCGGCATCACTGTCGGTCGATAGGTACCTAAATCTGTGGGTACCTACCATCCACCAATAGACATTTACTGAAGGCTGGATCGACTGCTTCTCCACCTTTGCTCGCCCGTATCATAGACCTTTATCTATTACTCATTGGGACGTGTTAGTTTAATGGCTAATAATGTTATTTATTTACTTACTAATAATCCTACATACTTACATAGTAGGTACATATAGGTATCTAAATTTGATTCATAATCAATTTACCAAGTTTATTAAATACTCTGCGTATCTACGACACGTTATCCTCCTATAATAGTATCATTGAAAACTATTATAAGTAGTATCTATTAATAATTTTTATTAGCTGAAAGTTATTATAAACGTTTGAATTATTGATAATAATTTGTTATTGTGGTCAATCTTGACAATAGAAACTCATTAAATTAAATACACATATAAGATGACGAAGTATGTATATAGTTAAGGTAAATCCTTATTCCAAACCTGGTAGGTAGGTATCTACATAACTTATAAATGGTCGAAATATAAACATTGTTATTTCGCAAGGCTGCATGGGTTGAATTCCTCATTGATGTTATTCCCGTAAAAACTCTCAAGTTCTACAAGTAGTTTATATACATAATACTCTTATAATCTATTCGGAACAGACGCGAGGTATAATTAATGATTAAACGAACTTATGATCGAAGTTCTATCATAATTATACGAGCGTCTGGTCCGAATAGATTAGTATCCCGCCCACCCATCGTGGTTGCAACACTCCCAATATAGGTAACATTACGGTAATACTATACTACATCAATGAGGTCCAGGATCTGTTTGCGGATTTTACTACTAACTAAATGACATTGCCCTACAGATTCACAGATACCCTAAAAATTTTTAAAAGGATGACAATGACATCCATAGCAAAGCTCTTTCCTAACTTCAGTGTTGATTTGGCTCACTAATCGCGAGACTACAAGTAGTTTATATACATAATACTCTTATAATCTATTCGGACCAGACGCTCGTATAATTATGATAGAACTTCACTCATAAGTTCGTTTAATCATTAAGTAAGACAATAGAATCTATTTCGAAGACAAACCGTACTCTCATTCGACGATGTCCGGCTAATAGTAACATTCATCGCTCAATTACGAGTCGGATCGAACATCGTTTCGGTCCCGACGTCCGAAATGTGGTTTAGACAATATGTACTAATTTGATGCGTTTGAAATAATCGTGTTTATCATCAATATTACTTTTGAAAAACCTAAAAAGTAAAACGACTTCAACGTCTTACTTTTTACCAAAAACAGATTAGTCCCATAAGCCTCCTCGGAGACTGCAGACTTTCTATTGGCCGATAGTTGAGACGGAATATACTTCGGCTCGTAATGAGTATGGAGAAGTATAGCCCGTCTCAACTATCGGCCGATAGAAAATCTGTAGTCGGACCATGTGAGCTGCAAAATGCAATTTGGGTCCAGTCGTTTTTTTAATCTTAGAGTGGCACGTGATAAATCAGTTTCTAAATTAAAAAATACGCAGATTTTTGAAACATGATTTTTTGAGTTGCTTACTTGCTAGGATGGGTTTCCTCACGAAAAATTCTGTATACGGCCGGGATTCAAACCCCCGACCTCCACCGGCATGGCACCTTCAGGTACCTCAACCGGCACGGAAATTCTGTATACTGGGATTCAAACCCCCGACCGAGTCCAGGCACCTCAACCGGCACGGCTCTACCTGTCAGCTACGTACTTTAATTACATAGAATTGCTCAAAGCCACCGCCACCGATGGATTAAGATATTACCTCGTTTGGTATATTAATATTTTCGGCAGACATTTTCTAGACGCGTCATCCGTAAGCACATTATTTGGCTCAAAGGATCAGCATTGCTAGATACCAGCGTCTTGGCAATGATCTGGATCAAGGTAGCTGTCTGTTAATCCTTAAATGGTTCGACTTGTTTGACTAGGTTTCAATTATAAATAAATAAATAATGCCAATAATGAGGAAAGAGAGTCATGTAACGAGAAGAATGTTAGGTTTGAACGTGGAGGGATGTAGCAGAAGAGGCAGACCAATGAAAAGATGGATGGACTGTGCGAAGGATGATATGGGTAAGAATGGAGTGAGTGTCGAGATGACGGCTGATAGAGCGGAGTGGAAGAGGAAAACCTATTGTGTCGACCCCACGTAAAAGTGGGATAAGGGCAGGGAAATGATGATGATGAATGCTGGACATTTCAAACAGTATAGTAAGTAACAGTATAGTAAGTAACAGAGTGGTTCATCTAGCCCCAAACTAAGCAAAGCTTGTACTATGGGAAGCAGTACAAATTGTGAAGTGTATTTAAAAAATATTGCCCGAATAAATATTGCTCTAAAATAGAGGCATAAAGATTAGAGATTATTGTGTTTACAACATTTCTACGTGTATGCTACCTATGAAAGTTCCACATTACATTCGCTAATGTTTTAACCATTATGATTCTTACAAGTTAAGTAAGAAAAAGTATCAAAACCAAAATATAGGCACAACGCGAATATGATGGTAAAAAGCTCGTTCTATGATGTTTCATAAAAATTCGCTCGAACTCAAATATTATGACTCTTGTTCCAAGACACTTCAGCCTGTCATATTAAACAATTTTTCACTAAAGACAGGAGTGAAGTGAGCTCAAGCAAAATATTACGTTTACGGCAAACTCATAACTTTACGTACTGCCACTTGAGCGAAATCTGTTAGACAATGATATTACTTGGCTTATGAAACTTATGCGAAACAGGGTAGTATAATTTATGAAATGAAATTCCGCTGAAAATTACAAAACTGCAAGATCCGATCCATAAGTGATTTGGAACTCAGAAACTCTGTCTTTTACGCTAAGAATGAACAGGAGTGCATCACCTAGCTAGACTATTTTAAGTGATCCCTGCAGTCCTACTGAAAAAACAGTTTAGAGTTTGACTTTGGTTACAGCTATTGTTGGTTTGATTCAGTACTAACTAACTGTGTGTGTTTTACCAGATGTTTTGTCTGGGTGTTTCAAATACAAAAAAATATTGATTAGGTATACATAGAAGGCAGTGTTAAAATATTGCAACAGGTTCATAAAAATAATGCGATATCAGTCAATTGGGAATTACAAGGTTGAACACGAGCCTGACATGCAAAAAACATCTTAAAAACTAGAAAGAAACAATGATTTCAATGCTTTGCCTACCACTTAGATCAGTCCATAATTGAGTGAGAAAAAAAATAGATTCATGAAAAACCTCATCATTTATAGCTGAGTAAAAGTAGAATGTCTTGCAAAGTAACATGGGAATTATGAATAATAGAGCCAAAATCACATAATACACATTGACGTTTAAATTAAAATTGGAATGAGAAACCCCGATGTTTACCATCTTGAGTGATTTTCTCAAGCAAAGTTTGAGTATGAGTGTCGAGGGAAGTTATTTGGCACGGCGACTGACGGTAAAATATTATGGCAATTTCCAACCTGCCAAATATACCTGCCAGAGTTGCCAGGTGCACCCATTTACAAAACAATGAAATTGAAAACAGATAAAACATGTGCCTTATATGCAGCACTAGTAGTCAACCTTCCAACCTTAAGCTCATGGTTTCGAATCCAGTCGCGCAAATTTACTTTTTCAGTTCTAAATGCACTATTACAGTACTCTCAAACGGTGAAGTAAACATAATGAGGAAACCGGCATGTCATAGAACCTTAAAAGGTCGAAAATATGTGTCAAGTACACGAAAGGAGCTTCTTTAGGGCGTATTCATAATCCGTTCACCACCCTGGTGGAAAAAGTGCAACAATCAACCATTGAATGCACTCATTTACGGGGTTGTTTACAGATCGTCATCTATTTAGATAAATGATACTTCATTGTTTTATCTTGGATTACGTGTTTTAAAAACACGATTGGTGAAAGTTTTCTAGATAAAATATTTCTTTGAAAATACATGTTTTGCACACATTTTGCTATTTATCTCAGGAACAGCACACTTGTTTTTGTAAGGTTTTGTTTTGTCAAGAAACCTACAAGTATTTCTTTAGTTGTGTCTTTTAATTTTTAGATTGGTTGATTAATTAACTTGTAATTAGGTAAAAAGTGTTTTGGCGATGTAAATGACATTGCGTTTCTATCGTTCTGTACTTCTCACACGCCGAACAAATCACACTCGCTGTCCCGCTTACAAAATGGCGGCGTATGGCACACTCTTAAATCAAACAAGCGAAAACTGTACCTAGTTTTGTTGTAACTTCCAAAACTGGATATGTTCATCGTGAAATTGAATTACAAACAGCATCAAACTTCCCGATTTTCGGGTGAATTTTTCAGAAGGCAACTTTGCGTGTACATTTCGAGGCAAAACGCAGTCAATCCTACTGTTTGTCGATCAACCCGCTGTGAATCCGGAAAAATTGAAAACGTTATTTGATTCTCGAGGTGTTTCATAAGGTTTATTTTTTGTAAAATTGACTAAAGCCCGGTTTCATTTTACGATCAAACCAAACTGGATTGAAATCTCTTCGTGAAAAACACATGAAGCTCCGTCTTATTATTGCATTCACAATTGATCGAACCCAGTTCTAGATTGTAGCTAATTGTTTTTTTGCAAAAAGTATGACAATCATAGTTTATCATATTTATTCGATAATTATTATATTTTTGCGCAAAAACAATAAATTAAATTAAATAAAGCCTTAGATTAACACATAAATAGTAGGTAAGTTATAAATAAGTTAAATATACGAGTATTCTTTTCGTTAACTGACTATTTATTCTGTAACCATGACATGATCTCGTACTATCTGATTCCTATTCTGAAGCGCTCGTGGTCGTGCTTGCTTAGTCGTTCTTGATAGATCGTCGAAGTTAAGCAACGTTCGAAACGGTCTGTAAGTGGATGGGTGACCGCCAGTGGCATTTTCATCTGAGCGCTTCCGTGCTTCGGAGGGCACGTTAAATTGTCGGTCCCGGCTATTTAAGTCGTTAAGCCATGACGGAGGCCTTAAGGCGGCCTAAAAACTCCGTCACCAGAGTTGGCCACTGACTCATACGAACTTACTTTTTTATCTGATTCCCAAGCTGGAGGAGTATGGAGTTAATGGTTTAGTAGTATGATACTACTGTTACTCAAGATCCTAGTAAATAAATAAATAATGCTGGACATATTTCACACAAAAATTTGTAAATACATACATATAAAACATAGAAACACCTGGGTGTTTCTATGTTTTATATATGGTGTGTCTGCGCCACAGAGGTCGCCAAGTTAGTATGGACCATACATAATGTGACTACGTATGGTATTCCTATTTATGCATATTTTTTAAGTCATTGTTTGCTCTGGCTCAAATGTTCGTGAGAAAAAACAGCTACAAGTAACTACGAGTATAACTTATGCCTACACATACATATGTATGTGTATAAGTAGCCTCTAGGTACTACAAGTTTTACTGTGTTCAGAATCAATTCAGTACAATGATAATTTTATTCATAGAGTTCCCTCTAGAACCGTATCGCTTACTTCGCCCGTGATTCGGTTCGAAATATTTTATGAAACAACCCGCCAACTTGCACATGCGGCTTGTTTTATTCCGATAAGCATTGGCACACACACATACACACACACTCATATACTACACTATTGCTTCATTCGTTTTTCATCTATGAGAGGAATGGGAGTATGAATGGTATAGTGCGTTGAATTTTGATCCGAAGGATTGAGTTTTTTGGTTTGGATATCGATATTTTAAATGGTTGTTTGAGGATATTTCCTCACTACTGCGTAACATCAGGCAGAGTGAAGTCAAATGAATAAAATATATATATATATATTGCAAAACTAAATTATGGTGTGAAAATAAAAAAAACAAAGGTGAGAAAAAAGGTGAATTAAATACTTCCTTGTGATCAATGATGTTAATTGCTTGTAATTGAAAAGGTTTTGAGAATTAAACCTGTTTGGTAGATAGCTTGACTTTTTAGTCAATTGAAGTCTCTGAACGAATGAAAAAACTACTGATTTAAGAATGAAGATTCTCATGAAAAAGGTAACATCGCCAAATTGTGATGATTGTGGTGTGTTGGAGGATGTTCAGCATATTTTACTGGAATGCATTCGAAATGCAGCATATAGAGATGCGTGTTTTGGTCGAAATAGTTTTATACATATTGGTTTTATAAATTCAATTCTTGCGGACCCTTTTTGTGAAAAAGTAGTGTTTTTAGTTAAGTTATTAGAGTTAGGTTTACATAAGTAGTTAAGTTTTAAGTTTCTTCTGTTATTGTTTATTATCATTTTCTGTTGTATCAGGGTGATGTGGTCGCTAAGCGACAAAACCCTTAAATAAATTAAAAAAAAAAAAAAAAAAAGAATGAAGATTCAAAAACGAATGACGATCACAATCAACTGTACCACAATCGCGAGAAAAGCTGTGTCTGAAACTAACCGAAAAGCAATTTACACTTTTCCTAGACAAATGTGATAGGTGCTTCACCAATACATCTAAGGCTTTCTTATTTTTCACTCTGTTCAATTTGGGAGGCCATCACGACATGGTATGAAGCGCTCAAGGCAGCTAGAGTAATGACGGCAATCCCTCTAGCGTTCCTTATGAACTGCAGTATATCTACGTCGAACTTTCACTTGTTTTCCTTACGAAATGCTTTATTAAAGTTTACGTCACGTTCGGCGCTCATTTTTCGTGAAAATACACAATAACATTTGTCCGTGGTTGGTGTTTTTTGGGATAAGCAATGTTTTTCGTTTAGGCAACTTCTGAAAAAATATAAAAATGTAATCATGATCACGAGCAATCATGATGCGATTTTTTTTCAAATAAAAAATACTTTTTGAGTTTATGTATTTTTTGTCAGATCACAAAGTATTTGACTACGTCTTAGAAACAAAAGCTAAATCATTATATTGCTAGCGACAGATAGCTTCTACGGCGTAGCAACAACTACGGCGTAGCACCCCTACAATCACATCAAAACCGTGTTTTCCAGTCCAAACCTAACTAATGCGGTTCTCTTCGCCCACATTACCAACTAGAGCGTGATTAAGTAGCTACTAATTTAGTTAAGACGTGTAGTTTGCGATGCACAACCTTACATACTGTCAGCACTAGTCTAATCACAGAGTAATTTGTTTAGAAACAGTAATCAGCTCTAAATAAAACTATATAATGCTGGACATGGAGGCCATGGTTGAGCGGACGAATCAGACTCTTAGTCGCGTTTCCCAGTGGGGTGACGCTAATAGAGTCTGTTTTAATGCCAACAAAACTCAGGCATGTCTTTTTTCGGCGAAAAAGCGTCTATTCGACCGGGCTCCCACCTTCCAAGGTTTATCGGTTGAAGTAACCGACCACCTCACCCTTCTTGGCATAGAATTGACGGCTAGCCTCAACTTTGGCACCTCCATCGAGTCTAAAGCGCAAACTGCGGCCAAAAAGCTGGGCATCCTAAATAAGGTCAAGCGATATTTCACACCTGATCAACTTTTGACTTTATATAAAGCTCAAGTTCGATCTTGTATGGAGTATTGCAGCCACCTTTGGGATGGATCTGCTAAGTATCAACTAGCTGCACTTGACTCGGTGGAGCGCAGAGCCAAGAGGCTCATTGGTGAAGACTGTCTTGCCGAGGCAAAACTCGACAGTCTGAGCCATCGTCGTGAGGTAGCGAGTTTGTCGGTCTTCTACAGATTGTACTACGGTGAGTGTGCCCAGGCGCTACACGACCTTGTTCCGCCTTCACCGTTCTTTTACAGGGACTTCAGACGCACAGCTCACTATCATCCACACCTGGTTGATATTCCACTTATTAGAACTAAGCGCTTTCAAAGTTCTTTTATTATGCGCACTGCAAAAATGTGGAATCAGCTTCCCGCGTCTGTATTTCCACTGAGCTACGACCCTGATGTTTTTAAGAAGAGAGTTAATAGGCACCTTCTGGGTAGGCTCGCTCCATCGTAGACCTCATTCTTGCCTATGTAAGTTTCAAGGTCAAGAGTCGACCCATTCATCATAAAAAAAAAACAAAAAAAAAAACAATTTCACACAGCATCATCTAGCCCCAAACTAAGCATAGCTTGTACTATGGGAACCACATGACTGATATACTACTTATATACTTTTTGTTTGTAAATACATACATAATATACATAGAAACACCCAGACCCGAGATAAATATTTGCAGATCATACAAACATTTATCCCGCGGCGGGGATCGAACCCGCAACCTTCTGCGTCTCAAGCGAGCTTTCACCCACTGCGCCACAGAGGTCGTCAACTATGTATATTGCATTTCATTCGGCGTTGTAATATCGCCGTCTTTAGCAAGAACTAATTTAAACTAAAATTACATCAAATACTACAAATGGATTTTCTTCATTTTATCGTTAAAATGGTAACATTATTGGATGGATGTAGGAGTTATTTGGTTCATATGAGTCAGTGGCCAACTCTGGTGACAAAGTTTTCAAGCAGCTTTAAGGCCTCCGTCATGGCTTAGCGACTAAATAGCCGGGACCGACAATTTAACGTATCATCCGAAGCACGGAAGCGCTCAGACGAAAATGCCATGTTCGAACTTGTGCTAGCTATATTACCAAGTGAATAATGTAATGACAGGACTAGATGCTTGCCATCTGCAGCCTGTGATTAAACTACAGCTGGCTTTATTTTATTTAAGGGACTGTACAAATAAATGATGTTGGATATTTCATACAGCATTATCTATTCCTAAAGTAAGCAGAACTCTGGAATTAACACGACTTTAAACGTCTCAAAATTTTCAAACGTTAATAAATTGTCTGGAAGAGATCGCTTTTAGCGATAAGGCCGCCCATTATACCTACTTGTTATTTTGTGTTCCTGTTATGTGTTTCTTTTGTGTAGGTACAAGTGTTTATCTATGTATCTATCTAAACGTACAAAAAAACTAGACATAATAACTGATTCTACGGGGTGTAGAAGACCATATTGCAATCCAGGATTGGATTCCAGATCCCTTGGTCTTTGTATTCAGAGGCATATCTAAATATATATTTGGAACAAGCCATGCACAAGCAACATTTTGCAAAAGTTACAACTCCCATACATATATGCCCGTGTACGAATATGCCCATTATGACAACAAAAACAAAAATGTTAATCAGTCAATGAGTTTTGAAGTTGAGTTGTCTGTGGTTTAAAAGAATAACATTAATCCATAACATGTAGATGGGTGGTCCACAACTGTGCGGTTTTCACGCCAATTCCTGCCTCGCACATCAGACTTGGAATCAGCTGTCACCAGAGGTGTTTCCAGACCGATACGACTTAGGCACCTTCAAGAAAAGAGCCTATTCCTACCTCAAAGGCCGGCAACGCATCTGCAGTGCCGTTTGAGTGCAGTTGTCTGTAGGCGGTGGAAATCACTTGCTCGTTTGCCCCCTCTTCTATATTTTTTTTTAAAAACATCCAAACCGAAGTCGTATTCATAAAGACTTTATATCCAAGGTGTCCCTAACTAAATAACACACCTATGTTAACATTAAAGTACCACGGAGAGGCACAAATAGTTCCCGAAGCTTAGGGGTGGAAATTTGAAAATCTTATCGAATTTAGTTCGAAACATTGGTAATTCTTTAAGAAATCGCAATATGCAGGAAAGTTTTCACTCTTCTAATAAAAAAAAATCTGTTTTCTAATACTAAACACACAAAATTACATTGAAACTATCATGGTTCGCTTCTAAGCGATAAGACTGCCCATTGTACATAATATTATTGTGTACAACAAATAGTTGTTCATTAGTTCATGGTTACAAACAAAAATATTATTTTTAACGGGATTACTCTTGTCGTCTGCTTTCGGAAAATCAATAATTGTGTAAATTTTAGCTAAATCAAACATTAAGAAATAAAATCAAGCTTCAATTAATGTTAAATTATGTCACAGTAAAAAACGCAAATCAAGAATTACCATACATTTTCAACGCAGCGCATAAAATCAATGTTCCGACTTTTCGGAGTCCGAAACTTTCGACACCCCAAACACGTCTATTCAAAGGACGCCGCGGTCTCCCGGGGCGAACATTTTGACCGTAATCAGGCTAATGGACAAACCCTGTGTCCGTCCAAGAGTTCTATTCACGGCCTTATTTTGTTTATACACTTAGTTCATTTGAATAAGACTAGTTAATCGTTGTACAGTAGGTTTATTGTTTTTTTTTAGTGAGTTTATTGTAATTAGGTTTAATATTCATGAATGCAGATAGAAAGCATCGCTTTAACGCGCCGTTTTTAACCTTTAACCATGTGATAATGGTCTGGGAGACCGCTACATTTTTATAAATGGAAATTTCTCGGACTACTTTAGACCAACGCTTGTGTGTGATCTCAGACAATGTGCAATAGACGACATCAATGAGATTATACCTATATGACTGTGGGCCAGACAAAAACGCTACTCAAGTTGCGATTAATGATCTCTAGAACCAATGTTTTAGTTCGGCATACTTGTTTCTTGGTTCCGAGTTCCTAGTTCCGACCGAGTTCATAGGACCCTTGGGGATACAGTCGTGGCCCTGTTTAGTTTTTTTTTCTTATGTGGATCTTATCTACTGAATACATAGCTCGTAGAAAACACTCGTTTCAGCCGAAATATCGGATGTATCACTTTAGAGACGGTGGCCAATAACGTTCCCAGTTATAACGTGTAGCTTAAGAACCATTTGCGTCAGTGCCTCTCAACATGTTTTTTTTTTGTTTTTAACATTCGCGATAGGTATGTAGTGTAAAGTCAAAAAAAGCATTTATTCAGTAGGACCGCAGGGATCACTTAGAATAGTCTCAAAACTAATTTTACTCCTGTTATTTTGCGACCAATACCGTGAAGAATCAGGGCAACAAACACGGTTTGGAGCCTATCATTCTTTTAGGTGATCCATGGAGTTGGAGCAAAGTTGTAAGCTGTTGTATACCATAAATTGTTATAATATCAGAAATGTTTATGAACTATAATTCTATTTGGAAATGTTTTAATATATTATAATGTTTTATACTAAATAAACATTAAAAGGTATCTCATATAACAATATGAGATACCTTTTAATGCACAAAATGAGTCTCATATAAGTTTCTGAGTCACTTTTTTCACCACGCTGGTTCAAATGAGCTAATGACACGACAATATGAAGATAATTGCATTGTGTATTGTATAGTGTATAATAATAGTCACTATCGCCGGAAGATGAACAATCTGCCATCAGCACTATGACGTCATTGTTTGTCCTTACTCTGTAATATTGTTTGATATCAGTCTGTGCAGGTGAGGTGTCTATGGGTGTTTGAGACAGAGCTATTCTCTTAAGCCAGTGGTACACTTAGAATTCTCCTGAAACTTTACTAGCCTACAGAAGAGCAAGTCTCTAATTCTTAAAAGCTGGCTCAGACCTCTAACGAAAATCGAACAATTGAGTTTGTTCTGTGCTTTTTTGTGTTGGTTCTGTATATATATTTTCAAGCTATTATGTACAAGCGTCCAGGCATGTAACAAATTGCAATAGAATAGAAATCGAATCGACAGATAATGCTGAGACCTGCGTCTTACGGCATTCAATTGCCAAAACTGCATACATTTTATAAACTTATGGCGGTACGTGAGTTCCTGGCTCTATGTAAATCGTCAGTTTGACATTATGCCAAGAACTCACGTGCCGCGACACTTGACATAAATTATAGGCAGTTTTTGCAATTGATGCCATTAGGCGCAGGTATAGTCTCAGCGTTATCTATCAATTCAATTTCTATTTATAACATGGCTAGGGGGAGCAGTTCACAGAACAATAAATCTAAAAAATTGTTTGTTTTCATCACACTACTTAAAATGTTTGATATGTCACCTCTGAAGCTGCAAGCGGAAGCTAGTAACGACTACGAAAGAGTATCAAAGTAAGCCAACCTAATAAGCCACCTCCAGGCGTATGTCGTTTTAAGTGCCCCATTGTTGTGGGCCACAATACCCGGCAGCGGCCGTGTTATCTGTAACCTGCCCTTGCTAATGGACGCCCGAGACCCCTAATTATTTCAATTTCTATCAAGCACAAGCTAAGTACTTTTTGATCCCTTTTCCCGCGTTAAATAGGTATAAGTATCTTGTTGGGATCTTTTGTTTTGGCTTGTAATTAGATTTGTATTATTCTTCTTGGCATATCTGACGACCTCTGTGGCGCAGTGGGTGAAAGCCTTGAGACGCAGAAGGTTGCGGGTTTGATCCCCGCCGCGGGATAAATGTTTGTAAGATCTGCAAATATTTATCTCGGGTCTGGGTGTTTCTATGCACCTACAATAGTATGTACTTACAAACAAAAAGTATATAAGTAGTCTATCAGTTATCTGGTTCCCATAGTACAAGCTTTGCTTAGTTTGGGGCTAGATGATGGTGTGTGAAATGTCCAGCATTATTTATTTATTTATGTCACTATTTCTTTGAAATTCAAAGTTTGAATTAGTGAGTGAAGTGAGTCCTGTTGTCCAATTATTATGTTCAATTATCTGTTCAACCAGTTGATGAGTTAAATAACAGAGACTAAAGAAATAAAGGTAGTAAACTAATTGTATTTCTGACGTAGATTCATCGTTATAGATTTTCCCTTTTTTTACCTATTTCATTTCTCTATTGCCAAGTTTTCCAAGTAAAAAGGATATTTTAAATGAAAATTAATGAAAACAATGTCACTCGCCTGAGGCATTTGACGAGTCCTTGCGGACTGCCCGTTCAACTTAATCCAATTTATGTAGCATTACCTTTATGAAAACGGAATTGGACAAGAAAAAGGAAAGCGTCCTAGAATAATATATTGTGTCCTGCTATAGAAATAATAATTGTATTCTCAAGATAGAAATACAACAAAACTCTAACAAGGATCAATTTGAAGTCAGTGCTCAGTATTTTTTCTTTATAAGCTGTCAAAAATAGTTGCTACAAACGCAACGGTAAGTGGGATAAAGTATGTTTAAAATTAATGATATAAGAAAATTTTCTCAAACATATTTACTTATAATACTTAAACCCTAGGTAAACACAGTATAATGAACCATGTTTATCACACAGATATCTTGTTCGTGATGCATGAAAAATTTATTTTTTTAATATACATGGTAAAAATATGCTTTATGTTCTAGGGAGTACGGATACATTTTTAAATCAGAATAATAACTGTGAAACGAAATCATCCCCTTTTCTCTCATCATCATCATCATCATCCACAACCTGGCTTTGCCCACTGCTGGGTATAGGCCTCTCTTTCTATATGCCACTTTTTACGATTTCTATAACCGGTTCTTGGACGCCATTCCGCTATCGCTTGACTCCACCCGTCGTTACCTCACCTGGCCAGGTGTCCTTCCCAACTCCATTTTAGTTCCGCAATACGATTCCCTACGTCTTTGACCTTTGTTCGTCTTCGGATCTCGACGTTGGGAACACGGTCTATAAGCCTGATACCGACAATGGCACGCTCCATGGCCCTCTGTGCTACTAGCATTCGGTACACAGCCTCATGTGTGAGCGTCCACGTCTCGGCACCGTAGGTTAAGGTAGGCAGTACCATTTTCTCTATTTAAAATATAACACACCATGTAATAGTACATTACGATATTAGTGCGTAAAGATGGTTATAACATGCGAGGCGGAATTTCAGCCCGAGCCGCAGGCGAGGGCGTAATTGAGCCGAGCATGTTATAACCAATACGCACGTATATCGTACGACGTTTTTTAACACATTTGCGAGGAAACAGAAAAAAAAACATTTAAATAAACTCAATCTGTGAATGCACACTGTTGCTTTCCCGCCATTTGAACAGACTGCCTACTGCCTGGCGCCGCGCGGCGATTAGTTCTCCTTTGAATAGCAACAGCGCGCTGCTCACTAGCTGGAGGCAAGACTCCAGCTCGGCGGCGATCAGTTCCATATTTGAAATGGCAAATAATGCTGTTATGGAATTTGTATGGACTATAACATAACTATTTGCTTTGATAACACACGCGTTTGTTATGACCCGCTTTACATATCTAAAATCGGTGGAATTACATCAGCTTTACGAGCAAGGGTGTTAAAAAGTAAATAATAAAATATAACACACCATGTATATGGCCTGTTAATTATTTACATTAATGTTATTACTAGTTATTACAAATGTGGCTAAACTGACCGTTGGCACGATAAACGAGCCACTTACAAAATGACAATGCTATTTAACTAACTTTACACGTACGCGAAAAAATCGCTATAAAAGTCCAAAGCAAAAAATCGGTCACATCAAATTGTTCGATGTTTTCATCATTCCTTGATTTTATCATCCCCTACCCTTTGAAAAGTGTTTTTTTTTATTAGCCTAAACTGTCCCACTGCTGGGCAAAGGCCTCCCCCGTCACCTTCCACACCTCGCGATCTTCTGCGATTTTTCGCCAATCCTTCTCAAAGGCGTCCAGGTCATCGCGCCATCGCTTTTTAGGCCTGCCCCGGAGTCGCCTGCCATCCACCGGGATCCAACCAGTCACCACTTTGGCCCACCAATCTGGGTGCATGCGGGTGACATGACCTGCCCACTCCCATTTTAACTTGGCAGCCTTTACGCCCACGACGGCAATACCAGTCAATAAAAGTGATTAGAGTGATGAATGATAAGTGGGATGGGATAACCTACGTACACCATCGTGATTTAAAGTTGATGTGTGCAAAAGTCAACGTACCGACGATGTGGTGGTACTGAGCGCTCATTCGTCCGTACAGCGTTCCGCAGCTTACGCACACAGAAACAACGTACATGTACATCTACACACACTTGACATTCCCAGAGTTCGTACAAAGCGTTTTGAGTCTACATTTTCATACGCACCGCCCAATTGTGGAACAATAGACTCCGCACACAGGTTGGTCGATGCAAAAGTAACCTAGCCAAATGGGGTATAGGGGATCCTTCCCAAATCCAGTGTGAGTGCGTAGCCCCAACACAAAATATGACGAATCTCTTTTACTGCCCTTTGAGCCCAACCAGCTGCACTTAGGAAGAGCTTGTTGCGGCTTTAGATAGGGCCAGAGCGGTGGCTTCATTTTGGAGCAAGCAAAGGAGAACGGGCAGGCATGTATGAAGCGCCGCCCAAGTCAAAAAACGATCGCCCGCAGAGTGGACGTATAGTGGAATGGGTAGACCTTCTAAAACACTACATCTGATTGTATGACAGCAAAAAAATCCATCCTACAGAAATCGAGATATTTGCAGTTAAAGGTGGTGACTTTTACCATCATGTTTTTTGACTAACAGGCTTCCCGCAGACAAGCCACTATAGGCATTCGATAGAACTTTAGAAGCACTACATTTCATTATATGACAGCTAAAAAATCCATCCTGCAGAAATCAAGATATTTGCAGTTCAAGGTGGTGACTTTTACCATCATGTTTTTTGACTTACAGCCTTTCCGCAGATAAGCCACTATGGGCAATCGATAGAACTTTAGAAGCACTACATTTCATTGTATGACAACTAAAAAATCCATCCTGCAGAAATCGAGATATTTGCAGTTAAAGGTGGTGACTTTTACCATCATCTTTTTTCGACTTACAGGCTTCCCGCAGACAAGCCACTATAGGCATTCGATAGAACTTTGAAGCACTACATTTCATTGTATAACAGCGAAAAAATCCATCCTGCAGAAATCGAGATATTTGCAGTTAAAGGTGGTGACTTTTACCATCATGTTTTTTGACTTACAGGCTTCCCGCAGACAAGCCACTATGGGCATTCGTTAGAACTTTAGAAGCACTACATTTCATTGTATGACAGCTAAAAATCCATCCTGCAGAAATCAAGATATTTGCAGTTAAATGTGGTGACTTTTACCATCAATGTTTTTTGACTTATAGCCTTCCCGCAGACAAGCCACTCGATAGAACTTTAGAAGCACTACATTTCATTGTATGACAGCTAAAAAATCTATCCTGCAGAAATCGAGATATTTGCAGTTAAAGGTGGTGACTTTAACCATCATGTTTTTTGACTTATAGGGTGAGAGCCAGCGACCGGCAGACCTTCGTCATTTTATAAAGGCTGAGACTTTGTCTGTGTGTAGTCCCAGTATGGTTATGTACGATCCCCAAATATGAAGTTTGGGTCCGGGTGGCTTTGGGAGATATGAGGCATCAAAGGTGCCCAAAATAGCACCCAAGATTCGTCATTTTACCAAGGCTGAATTTTATAATGTTACTTAGGGAGCTATTAAAAGAGGTTTCCCAAGCGGGCAGACACCTGCGGTGGTTCCTTCATCATGTCAAAGTGTATAAAGCTCATTTTGATATATTTGGCTTGAAACAGTATTAGAAATCACGTCGTCCTTTGTCAGATCCCTAGTACAGTTCCAACCCCCTGAAAGTCGTCCTTAAACAAAAGTAATTGTAAGTATGCTTTCGTAGTAGTATAAAACCTGAACTTTGTGTATGTTACTTGAGGAGCTATAATAAGATGTTTGCCAAGCAGGCAGACACCTGCGGTGGTTCCTTCATCATGTCGGTCAGGTTGTTTTAGTCTGCCGTATAAAACAAGTATAAAACATGTATGCAACATGTATGCAACAAGTATAAAACATGTATGCAAAATGTATCAAACAAGTATGCAACAAGTATAAAACATGTATGCAACAAGTATAAAACATGTATTCAACAAGTATAAAACATGTATGCAACATGTATCAAACATGTATGCAACAAGTATAAAACATGTTTGCAACAAGTATAAAACAAGTATAAAACATGTATGCAACAAGTATAAAACATGTATGCAACATGTATCAAACATGTATGCAACAAGTATAAAAAATGTTTGCAACAAGTATAAAACAAGTATAAAACATGTATGCAACAAGTATCAAACATGTATGCAACATGTATCAAACAAGTATGCAACAAGTATAAAACATGTATGCAACAAGTATAAAACATGTATGCAACATGTATGTAACAAGTATAAAACAAGTATCAAACATGTATGCAACAAGTATAAAACATGTATGCAACATGTATGCAACAAGTATAAAACATGTATGCAACAAGTATCAAATAAGTATGCAACATGTATCAAACAAGTATGCAACAAGTATAAAATATGTATGCAACAAGTATAAAACATTTTAATTTTTTTTTTTTTTTATAACGGGACTAATCGCGAAAGTAAAAAACAAACGGTAAGGAACCATCGCAGGTGTCTGCCCGCTTGGGAAACCTCTTTTTATAGCAAGTAACATATTCAAATTCAGATTTTTTAGCTGGCATACAATGAAATGTAGTGCTTCTAAAGTTCTATCGAATGCCCATAGTGGCTTGTCTGCGGGAAGCCTACGGCTTCAAAAAACATGATGGTTAAAGTCACCACCTTTAACTGCAAATATCTCGATTTCTGCAAGATGGATTTTTTCGCTGTCGTACAATGAAATGTAGTGCTTCTAAAGTTCTATCGAATGCCCATAGTGGCTTGTCTGCGGAAAGGCTGTAAGTCAAAAAACATGATGGTAAAAGTCACCACCTTTAACTGCAAATATCTCGATTTCTGCAGGATGAATTTTTTTAGCTGTCATACAATGAAATGTAGTGCTTCTAAAGTTCTATCGATTGCCTATAATGGCTTATCTGCGGGAAGGCTGTAAGTTAAAAAAGATGATGGTAAAAGTCACCACTTTTATCTGCAAAAATCTCGATTTCTGCAGGATGGATTTTTTAGCTGTCATACAATGAAATGTAGTGCTTCTAAAGTTCTATCGAATGCCCATAGTGGCTAGTCTGCGGGAAGGCTGTAAGTTAAAAAAGATGATGGTAAATATCACCACCTTTAACTGCAAATATCTCGATTTCTGCAGCATGGATTTTTTCGCTGTCATACAATGAAATGTAGTGCTTCTAAAGTTCTATCGAATGCCCATAGTGGCTTGTCTGCGGGAAGGCTGTAAGTCAAAAAACATGATGGTAAAAGTCACCACCTTTAAATGCAAATATCTCGATTTCTGCAGGATGGATTTTTTAGCTGTCATACAATGAAATGTAATGCTTTTAAAGTTCTATCGATTACCCATAGTGGCTTATCTGCGGGAAGCCTGTAAGTCAAAAAACATGATGGTAAGAGTCACCACCTTTAACTGCAAATATCTCGATTTCTGTAGGATGGATTTTTTAGCTGTCATACAATGAAATGGAGTGTTTTTGAAGGTCTACCCATTCCACCATACGCCTACTCTGCGGGCGATAGTTTTTTGATTTGGGCGGGAATGCCCATTCTCCTTTAATATGAGCACTACAAATTAATGAATTGTGGACCTCATAGTCGGGCTCTGTATTTCCTCATTCTAGGTAAGCGTGCTCCATCTTAGACCTCACTACTGCTTAACATCAGGCAGAGTGAGGTCAAATGCTGACCTATTTAATTTTAAAAAAACACACACACACACACCCAATTAACACCAATCTACCTTTGTGAGATAGAACAACAGTACAGTGCCACAAACTTAGCTCGACCGGTGGTCGTTAGTTCCTCACTAACGAATTTTACTGTCAAATTTATTTTTCTGCCAACACCAAATGCGATAACAGCACCTCTTAAATAAAAATAAATATAACAAAATATCTTAAACTATGTAATAAAATATCATAAGTATATGTATATATAAATACAGTTACCAAATACATACATATATTTATTTGTACTTCCAAAATTATAACATTTGTATATTTATATAAGTATTTTACTTTGTCCTTCCAACTTTGAATATAACATAATATCTTAAATTATGTAATGAAATATTATAAGTATAAAGTATATATAAATACAGTTAATGAATACATGTATATTTTTTTGTACTTACAAACATCGTTTAAGACATCGTTTTTTATTTTTACATGATCTCTAGTTTTTAACTTAATTTTAGTAATTATTAGAATTAGTACTTAGTTAAGTAAAGATTGCGCAGCAATAAATACTTAGTTATGGATGTATGATTAGATTATACTAATTTAAAAAAAAAAAAAAAAAAAAAAGTTTTGTCCTACTTTTTATGTCCGAAAGTGCACTGCAATAAAACCTTTTGTTCGCAATTCTTTACTTGACACTCGAAACAAAAGACTGGTTATCGGGGCCTTTTGTTTTTAGTTGCACCGGACTTATTGGTCTTATCTCTTTGTTTTGTGTGCACGCATAAATGACCCGTATTTATATGGGGCGGGAACCATTATCTTGCCGTAACACAGTTTTCAACTAGCACGGAAGGTAAAGTTATTTTAACTGTTTAAGTACCGTCATTTTGCGTAAGTTTACTTGTTCATTGTATTTTAGCATCAAACATTACCTACAATGTTGTTAGATAACATTAGTTAGTTTAATAGGTACCTAAACAAATGTTTTGTAAGTAAGTTGAAATAAAATTCTATTCTATTCTATTCTATTCTATTCTACCTCTCTCACCAGTCCAGATAAGTTTTTGGCACTTTACTTGTAGTCAAGCAGTAAAATGCGTCTGTATAAAGAGTTTAAAGTAAAGTAAGTTTGTTCTAGATTAATTATGCAGACTCTATGTTGGCGACAAAACGCGAAAACAAAATGAAATGTCACTTTGTCACTGGTATAAGTACCCGAATAAATGAGTATGTTTACGTACAGTGGACATTAAAAGTAGGCCTTACAAATAATAAACTAATCGCATAGTAAGTTTACCAAAAAATTGAATTAACCATCATAAATAACATCATCACCCGCAGCCTTTTTCATCCCACTGCTGGGCATAGGCCTTTCTTCGCTCTTGCCAACCCTCCCTATCTTGCGTTAGTCTGACCCATGTTCGACCTACTATTTTTATTATGTCGTCAACCCATCTAGCTACCGGACGACCTACTCGTCTATAGCCCTCCCGGGGGCACCACTCGGTAATCACTCTGCTCCACCGGTCATCACCGCGTCTGGCCAAGTGTCCTGCCCAACTCCATTTGAGCCCCAATATTCGCTTGCTGACATCGCTTACTTTAGTCTGCTTGCAAATTTCGGTATTGGGGATATGGTCTAAAAGAGATGCCTAAATAACATATTCAGTGTTAAATATTATGAGGATTGTTTTAGTCTCAAACAGTGTCCTAACTTTCCTTTGAGGAAATTTAGATTCCTGACACTACAAAAATCTATCTTATAAAAATGTTGAAGCCCATATTTAGGAAAAGTATAGGTCTGTACACTACATCATTTTAAGACACCTCTCTACAGTTTGAAATAAAATAAACGTTTGTCAATCTATCGGTCAATTCAACAGCTATTCTAAACTTTGGCGATCACTATCCTATATCCTATAAATCCTATCCTATCCTATAAATATTATAAAGGCGAAAGTTTGTAAGTATGGATGTATGGATGTATGGATGTTTGTTACTCTTTCACGCAAAAACGGCTGGACCGATTTGGTTGAAATTTGGTATGTAGATAGGTGATACCCTGGATTAACACATAGGCTACTTTTTATCCCGATATTCCCGCGGGAACGGGACTTACGCGGGTGAAACCGCGGGGCGCAGCTAGTTCATAATAATAATATTAAAAGCCTTTATTCAGATATAATTATTCTACAGTTTGACTTATAACTATAAACACTACTGAACTAGTCGACAGCTGTATCTGTTTGCCCAAATTTGGCAAAGGCCTCTTCCAACGATTTCCACGCTTCTCTTGATCTGGCTATTCTGGACCATGTGTGTTCCGCGACAGATTTTATGTCGTCGTCCCATCTTTTAAATTGTCTCCCACGTTTTCTTTTCCGATCCCTAGGGTACCAGTTGATGATAGTTTTACTCCATTTGTCTGATCCACGTAGAGTGTGTCCTGTCCATCTCCATTTGCGTTTTCTTATTGTTTAAGTAACATCTTCTATTTTTGTAATTTTCCGTAATGTTGTGTTTTTAATCCTTTCTGATCTTTTGATGCTCAGCATACTCCTTTCCATTAAGCTTTAACACACTTCCAGTCTTTTGTTTTGTGCTTTCGTGAGGGCCCTCACGATCACTATTCATAATTACTTTCAACTCTTAGCTTTCTTTACAATTATTTCGTTATTTTCCAACAACAAACTCAAATCACACCACAGCCGCCGGAACCAACGTCACACGCTGTCATTGTCATCGGCCTCTCGAGTTGCCAACCAAAGAGTACGGTTGCCAGCATTACGTTTTATTGAAACGGGATCTTAATATCGGATAACCTTATTACATAGATCTGAAAGGGTTATCTCCCGAAGTTTCGGCTATGTTTCAATAGGCGTGGTCGCTGGCGAACCTGGAGTACCTATATTTCGGAGCCAACGTCGCAATAAATCCCGTTCAAATATCAACAGTTATCAATAACAGCTATCATTTCAAAATTGTAACCTATCACTTTTTAAGTCGACTGTACGT
The DNA here is from genome assembly GCA_963565295.1 of Epirrhoe alternata. Classification (NCBI taxonomy): domain Eukaryota; kingdom Metazoa; phylum Arthropoda; class Insecta; order Lepidoptera; family Geometridae; genus Epirrhoe; species Epirrhoe alternata. The sequence continues at coordinate 2,477,992 of OY751384.1, forward strand.
TTATCTAAATGGCATCCCCGCAATTTAGTACGTGTGGGCAATTTCACGGAGGGTACACTCATTATCAAAATACACTCATTCCTAGAAAGGTATTTACATGTGTTTATGTAAGGTATGTAAGGTATACGTGTGAGTTACAGGCCTAATTACAGGGGGGACACACAGTTGTGAGGAAATCACGGCATTTTCCCGTAAGGGTAGGTGAAGCCAGGGATTTCCACTTGATACGATCCTTACATAATAATTATCTAAGTATTTATATATTTTTAAAGTAATAATTATCTACGTTCGAGTTACCAACGGATCGAGAACGCCTGGAAGAGCTTCTGGTCCATGAAGGAGCTCAAGAAGGGCAACCTTCCACTGACACATAAGCGCAAACTAATCGACAGTTGTATTCTTCCCGTCCTAACCTACGGTGCTCAGACCTGGTCACTAACCGAGACACTGAAGTCCAAGCTCAAGATTTGCCAAAGAGCAATAGAACGCAGCATTCTCGTAGTAGTATTGCTGACGTAGGGCGCAAAACAGCCAAGCTGAAGTGGGACTGGGCAGGACTCGGGAGCCAGATGCACAGCGAAAAATGGGCCAACATCCAACCTGGCAACCAGAAGGGAAACGACGCGCTCAACTTTTCACTGAGTCACGCTTTAAGGCCCGTGCGTCCCAGTTACGGTTTAAAACCGAGTAGATTAAACTCTAAACAACAATAATAATATAATAATTCTAAGATATTTAATATAATAATAAATAAATAAATATAATGCTGGACATTTTCACACAGCCCAAAACTAAGCAAAGCTTGTTAAACCAGATAACTGATATACTACTTATATACTTTTTGTTTGTAAATACATAAATATTATACATAGAAACACCCAGACCCGAGATAAATATTTGCAGATCATACAAACATTTATCCCGCGGCGGGGATCGAACCCGCAACCTTCTGCGTCTCAAGCGGGCTTTCACCCACAGCGCCACAGAGGTCGTCATTTAAAAAATTGGCGCCATAGGAAAGCTGAGGGCGGATGCTTGTCAAGAATACAACATTATATTCTTCCTAGCAGTGTGTCAGTTGTTGGTTCATTCAACTAAAAGCTCTCGATCTATAAAATGAATACGTACTAAGTCTTCGCTTAATTTCGTTTAAGTAAAGACCAATCTATTTAAGCGATGGCTATTGTTCAGGCTATTAAGCGAATCAATTATGTAGGTGGAATCTCATTTTCAGGTTCTACTTTTAGCTAATCTAAAAGTCAAAGAACAATTTCGGGTAATTAGCATGAACTAGTTGTCGCCGGACCCAACTAAGCCAGAGTGGTCGAATAATTCTACTATTTCTATCAAACTTCAAACTAATAATAAAGGTGTAAGTTTGTGTTTCAATCACGCCTAAACTAGTGAACCGTTTTGGATTCATCTTGAAATAAACATAGATATTGACCTGGAATAGCATATTAGCTATTGTTGGTACCACGCGAGCAAAGCCGCGCGCAGTAGCTAGTTTCTACTGATCTGAATATTCGTATGTCGATACATACGAATATTCAGACATATATACATGTTCACATATTGAAATAGCCTATATCGATATATAGGCTATTTCAATATGTGAACACAGAGTACACAACAAAAGTTGTTATTTATGATGATAGTAATACAGTCCTGAGAGGTTACCGGTGTTTTACAAATAACCCTGTATGTACACTCCTCAGTTCAAATGGGTTATTGGCCAACTCTAGTGACGGCGTATTTTTACAATGGCCGGGACCAACAATTTAACGTGCCCTTATTCCATATCAAAGTTTGGTTCCGCTGATAAACGACAAAACCAAAACTGCCTATTACGCTGGCAAAGGTATAAGTATTATCTACTCATGCAAAATTAGAAACGCAAATTCGGTGTGCAGAGGGTCTAGTGTGTGATTTATGATGTTTACTGAAGCGTGCGTGCTTAATAACCCCAAGAGGTACGGAATGTTGGCGAATCACCGAATTTACATAGGTGCTTATCTGACTCAAGTGTTCGTACGCTTAAAGGTCATAGATTCTTAGAAATACAAACATTAGCGTCTGTTTGGTGAAGAGCACTTCAGCATTTTAGGTACTGTACGTTGCTGAATATATCTAGGTAAGCAAATTTTAAGGTTATAATTTAGTGATACACTTAAATCAGTACGAGTACGCAAACAGTATATTCAAACGCTGTTTTTTTTATATAATGTTTTTTTTCGGATAATCCTTTCGGATTTGGTTGTGTGTTGGGATGTACCTACCACTTTCGGCTTCGGTAGACTTTTTTTAAACCCTGGATACCAATAAGTGATTTTTTTTGTAGGGTTTGAGTTTTCAAAGCTCTATTCCTAAGCATTATTTTTCCAGAACCAGCTTTCCATTTTCCAACCAGCTTTAGCTTGTAAAAAATATAATACGTATGCAAAAACTATCCGAAATCTGATGTTGGCTCCATCCATCATGTGAAGCGACGGGGACGAAGGCTTGTCGACCCTAATCGAACCCCGTAAACATATAAGTTACTAGCCTCGTGAGTATCGAGCCTATTTTTGTAGGTACTTGGCTGTATTATTGGCATTTTCACCCTACATTTAGTTAGAGAGTGGGATCTTCTTAGTTTTGAAAGTGATGTATTGCATCTTTAATTCTTTAGCTTTCAATTATGATGTCTAATATTTTAACTATGCATAAAAGCTGTACAAGTAAAAGCTGTGTAAATACTGGTAAGATATATAGCCAGGAAAGATGGACACAACCTCGAGCAGCTGTTGGTTACAGGCAACATCGATGGCAAACGTCTGAGAGGTCGTAGTCCATTCAGATGGTCGGACCAAATACACACTATAGTTAGGGAGGCGAATAGGGGAATTTTCGGTAATACTCGAGCGTGGCAGTTTAAGATATGAGAGATACCTTAGACCTAATAGAACAACCTTGTAAAGTATTTAGCTCTATATGTAGTGACGCGCACCTAGGATAGACGATCAGATTAGTAAAAAAAAATCGATAGTCTGAAATACTGGAGCGCGTCAGATTAAGATATTGGGGGTTGATTTTAGTGTTTTAAGACTAAATTTAACTAATCTGACGATAAGTCCTTGACTTGTCCTTGTTATAGGGTCGCGAACTTGTAAAAAAAAAACGTTAATCCGGCATTCTCGAGCGCGATTTTTATTTTTTTTATTTTGAAGAATATAATCTAAAACTTACTAAAAATATAAAATCTGCCGGTTTCCGCATGACCGGAAGTGTGGAGGAGCCATTTCGTCTTCCGAAAAACGCGTTGCGGCATATAAGTCGCGAACGATACATTTTACAAAAAAAAAGTTTGAATAAACAAAAACGGTAATTTTATTTTACACAAAAAAGGTCTTTTTACATTTTTGTCCAAAGAAAGCATCATACAAAACTCAAACTCCCGGTTTTTTGAGTATATCTCGAAAACTGAGGGTGTTGAAAAAAATTGATATGAATTCCCCATTTTATCAAGGAGAAAGAAAGGAAAAAAAAGAAACCAAAAAACCTTTTTCGGTCAGATTAAGAGAACCCACCAACATTTTTGTCAGATTAAGAAAATATGCTTTCAGTATACCGAGATAAACCTCCCCTATGAAAATCTGACGCGCTCGAGTATTTCAAAAAAACTTTTTTTTTTTGCATTTTCAAAAATTCATCGTAACTTATCGTCACGCCGAAATCGTCAGTTTTTTTAAAGGCAGCTTCCTTGGGGCCTACTTAACACTCCTTCCGAAAATCTGACGCGCACGAGTAAACTTTGCTGCATTTTTGACTACTTTATATGCCTACCCCCACCACGCAAACCGGCAGATTAGTATACCGTTGTTATCAGAGGCACTTGGCGCATACGTAGTATGAATATCTGACGCGCTCAAGAATGCCCAAGTAACTGTTTTTTTTTACATTTTTGAAAAACCGTACACGCCAAACCCACCGCTAAAATGGTTTTTACTATGCGAGCTTTTTTTTTCGAAATTATTTTATCTTTCGATTTTGATAGGTCTCGACGGCGCCGTTGAATTACGCCATTTAGCTACCTCGCCTCCCTAACTACTACGCTGAACACCAAGCTTCATGACGCGGTCCACGATGCCAAAGACAGGAACAGGTTGCGCGACAAAGTCAGGAGAAGCTGCGCCATGTTCAGGGGATCACGACTCTCAGCAATGAGGTAACGACGCGAGGAGGACAAGCTTTTCATGAGCCACTTCTTAATGTCTTTTCCTGCTTCCATCATCATACAACCCCGTAACGATATAATCCTTTCAAATGCATAAGCTTTTGTTCTGTTTTCTTTAAAACTGAACAATCAAACGCAAAGTAATCAATACTGTAATTTCCAGTTTATTTTGAAGTCAGAATCATGAGGTAACAACTAGTTTGCAAAGAATCGCGTGCGACTAGGCGGGGCCGCCGACCGACCAGCACTTGCTTGGTAATCGGAAGATTGATAAAACAAGCGGTTGCAACCAGATACTGTGGTGCTGTATACAAACACACCTATTAAGATCTATATCTGGAACATAACTCAATTTCAAGCAGCGCGTAAATTAGGGGCCTTTGATGGCTTTGCGTTTTGCGTGTCGTTTTGGAACTAAAGATTCTAGTTTGATTGTCTGCGTGCTAATTAAACTTTTGGGTATACGGTCGGCCACAATATCTGTTTAATATTTCCCTTTGTTTAGTTATCTACATTCGTTCATGTGAGCTTTCTAACTTTTAACTGTGTTGTACAACAGAACGATATTTCTGGGGTTTATTACGGTATTTCTAAGGGCAAAAGGGTCGAAGTATCATTGAACAAGATCATTTCATTGGTAATGTCTTTTGCTGCAATATTTTGAAAACAGTTGTTTTGTTTCTATGAATATCCTATAAATATTATAAAGGCGAAAGTTTGTAAGTATGGATGTATGGATGTATGGATGTTTGTTACTCTTTCACGCAAAAACGGCTGGACCGATTTGGTTGAAATTTGGTATGTAGATAGGTGATACCCTGGATTAACACATAGGCTACTTTTTATCCCGATATTCCCGCGGGAACGGGACTTACGCGGGTGAAACCGCGGGGCGCAGCTAGTACTACATATAAAAGCTTGTCACTGAGTATGTTTGTGTTTCAATCACGCCTAAACCAGTGAACCGATGGATGAAACTTGGAACAGGCGTAGATAGTGACTTAAATAAATAAATAAATAAATAAATAATGCTGGACTTCACACAGCATCATCTAGCCCCAAAGTAAGCAGAGCTTGTGTTATGGGTACTAAGATGACTGATATACTACTTATATACTTTTTTGTTTGTAAATACATACATATTATACATAGATACATACATATCGTGATCGTGATTTTTAACCCTTTTTTGTACAAAAAGTTTGTTGTTAATCAACTTGTTTTACAATACATTTTAATCGTGATATCTTCAACTACTTAGCATAACTTATTGCGCCTTTACGAGTAAAGACATTTAAACAATTCCCCATCGTTTTTTAGCTTCCTTTAAGATATAGTTTACAGGATGCCATTCTAGCATATCATTCTAGCCTCTTGCCACAGAGTATTAGCTCTTGCTCCGTTGAGTTTAAGAAAGCAAGAGGCAAGAAGAGTACGTCAGAATGGGATCGTGTAAACGGCGTCAGTCCAATAGTGAAAACCGCATGTTGGCGTGTCCCGTGCCTATATAGCTTATCTGTTATTAGGCGAGGAAAGCGATTGTTATTCTTGGCAGACTACTGGACATCGGACATCGGTTGAAAACACCTCTTGGCAATAGAAAACTGGGTGTTCCAGGTATTATTCAGTATAGTTGTTCTATCTCTATGTTAGTTGCTTGCGTGTGTAGATTTGTTCCAGTGTGCGTAAGTGATACTGAGAGCTCATTTGTCCACGGAGCGTTTTAGAACACACAAAAACAACGTGCATGTTTTCATGTGTGTGCACATACACAATTAAGACCAATCCGCTTTCGTGAGATGGAAAATACATAAAAGGACTCTAGTGGCGTAGTTTTTAAACTGAAAATCTGTCATTGGTAGTGTTCATAAACGCCAACTTTCATTCATCTTCCGCATGCCCCAAGTAATCTCAACATGCTTTTCTTGGTCTTAATTACTACCTACATCTTCTCTCACTCTACATAAAGAACATAAATCAAAAATTTTCTCAATCTTTTGTTCAAATTATCCACACATAGCTCTTAAAACAATTAATGTTTGTATAAAATTTGGAAATACTTATCTAAAGTCTGTAGACTCTCGACGAAGATTTCACATTAAAGTGATAATTGATCCTAAAATTCTCTTAGATCAACAAAGAACTTTCAAAAGCAATTACGTAATATCAAAATCTCTTTTAAACTTCTTTCACTAGAAATAGTTGAAAGTTTGAAATATTTTTGGCTCAAAGGGCCGGAGTCGAATCTTTAATCAATCTTTTGCCTCAAGTTTAAGGGTTTCAGTAAAATTCTACTATTTCAAGATGGAGGTTTGCGAACTGATATCAACTTTCACTAAGTTTAAAGCAATGATAAATTACTATAGATAGATAAATACTTTCCCCTTCATCTTTCTAAAGTTTAGAGAACTCAGACTCTTAGCACATCTTCGCTGCGAAACCAGAGCCGCAAAACCGCTGTAATTGCTCCGTGACTTGTCAGTATGCAGGAGAAGCGGAAGCCTGCCTGTTCTAACGCGTAGACTTGACTATAATTATATCTCTTTCCGCGCGCTGATCCGTCGATCTGCTCAAACGCCAGCCACAACTCCGCCCATTTTTGTGTGGCGTTGTTTTCCCACGTGTCTGTCGACGATCTCTGGGGCCTTAGCACTTATGCGAGCTGAATTGAACTTTGTTGCGTTACAGCAAGATTAGATATTCATTTATTTGTAAGTGAGGCTCACTTTGTACGTATCTGTCTGTATTCTATGCTCGCATGACGTTCTGCCGCGGAAACGCCTCGCCATTTCCGCTTCTCATTCTACACTTGATCGCGGCGAAACTCATTCACCGATTTCGCTGTTCTGGTTTCGCGGAAGATGTGAGAACTGCATTATGAACGATGATATCTCATCAAGTACAAGCCTTAATGACTTTAACTTGCTCTATCTTTTTTAAGGACGTAATCAAAATACTTATGAAATATGAAATTTCAGCCATTTTAGTTTTGTAATAACCGCGACCCCAAATCCAAATGACGGCCAATACTATTAATAAATAATACGCAATAGAATTGGGCTTTTACCCTATTTAAATATTGAAACAATAGAGCGAACTCACTAGAACATTTAGCTGTAGTTTGTGGTTTAATAATTGCGTAACCATGTTTTATTTAGTGTGTTAGTTTACGCGGTCTAGTTTGCCTCGTTGTCCTGTTCTTAATAGAACTTTGGCGGCATTTTACGACCATGATGGGTGCCCATTTTGTAGCAACCGATAATCGCTAACTTTTTATGCGATAGTCCATGTGTTTTGGAGGTTTGTTCACGATTTTCATAAAAACATATTTACACACAGACTCATAAATGAACTGGAATCTATTACAAAAAGTGTAATATTTATATCAATAAAAATCTTTAGAAAATAGTATTTCTTAGACCCCTCGTAGACTACAGACTTTCCATCGGCCGATAGTTGAGACGGCCTATACTTCCCCATACTCATTACGAGCCGAAGTATGTTCCGTCTCAACTATCGGCCGATAGAAAGTCTGTAGTCTGCGAGGAGGCTTAAACTTTCGCGATCATTATTCATAATTACATATTACTAGCTTCTGCGCGCGGCTTCGCCCGTGTGGTACCAACATTTTGAATAACCTATATCCAGGTCACTATCTACGCCTATACCAAGTTTCATCCAAATCGATTCACTGGTTTAGGCGTGATTGATACACAAACATACAAACATCCAAATATCCAAACAAACTTACAAACATTCAACTTTGTTCTATGAGTGGGATGGGATTCTTTAGAAATCGTTTTTTTTATCCTAGTCAATGAAAACGGTGGAAGCAGATTGGCAGTGCATAGCTCCGACGATTATGAATAGTGGCAAGTAACAAATTTATGTTTGACATAGAAAATTATAGGTCAAATTCATCATAGGATTCAAAGCAATGGTTCGTATCGGCAAATAAAAATGATTTGTAGAGCGTTGGAAAGCAATTAGCACAATCCAAGTTGGGCGATGAAAGATCGCGTGCGCCCCAGTAGATAGTAGTTTGGAGTAATTACGATTGTTGTGAATGCCGACAATCACTTAGAAGCGCCTTATCTAAGCCCTACTTAACGTGCGGACTGGGCTATTAAGTCATAAATCGTGGGTTAGTCACGCAAACCTCTGACGATTGGGTGAGCTAGTTATCTTCGCCTTGGCATCTAATTAACAAAATCTCCCTTTTTTTCTTTCGCTTTAATTAGGCCCTTAATTTATTCGAATCGACTGCGAAGTATCACGCTTACAATTTGAATGTATAAATAAATCGGGTTATTAACGAGGGCTATGATTTTTTTAAACGATAATTACAGCAACTTACTTGCTGTTGTTGTTTATTATAATACTTAATAGAGAATAAGTTTATATTTTGTTAGTATATTTTCATAACCATTGTTTATTTATTAAGGAAAACCAACAGCATAAAAAACGTAGGTAACAGAGAGCCAATTAAAGGTTTCCATAAAGATAGCTTAGTGAAGAAATACTAAGACCCCTCGCAGAGTACAGACTTTCTATCGGCCTATAGTTGAGACGGGCTATATTTCTCCATACTCATTACGAGCCGAAGTATATTCCGTCTCAACTATCGGCCGATAGAAAGTCTGTATAGTCTGCGAGGGGTCTAAGTCATGGACTGTTTACTTGTTATATTTTGAATATTTTATTTACATGACAAGGATTTAATAATATGACTTTTTGATCAGACACTGACCAAAAGATTTTGAATGCGCGAAAATAGAATACAAAATTAAAAAAAAACAGGACTGTAATTTGTAACCCCAAAGCATGGTCACCCACCTCTTGGTAGCCCAAGGCACCTCCATCCATATTTGGCCCTACATTTTTTTTCTGCAGAAACATCTGAATACAGTTTTGTGCATTAAATCAAAATAGCATAGCGAATGCACATGTCCACTTTAAAGTGATTGAAGCCCGCTAATCGGTTAATAACGATGTGTCGATACCGATTTAGTCCTATCCCTAGGGCAGGGTATCTGAACGGACACTGGACACACGCTATCCATTCAATCAGACAGACGCTGTCAGTTTGACAGATGACGGCAAGCCTCGTGTGTACTATGCATCCCCTTCTAACTGTGTTTTATTTATGTGATGAATCAGCTGGCTGCAACGACGAGCACAAGTACTTGAACCTATAAAACTTAGGGCTGGTTTCACCAAACTTTGGCTAACAGAGCGTTAGTTCAAATTTAGTAAGACAAATAACAACGGATTAAGATTTTAACAGACCGTTACGATATTTTGTGTTCTTTACAAAGGAAATCTTCATTAACAAGCCGCTAAATCTAATCGCTGGTCGGCGCGGCGGGTTAGCTCACTGACAGTTGACATTGTAGAAAATTAAAAATACGTCACAACAACGTCCCAAAAGCATTGCAAAGTTCGCGCCGTAACCATAGCAACAGAAATAACAACGAAGTTTGAACGAAAATTACCTAACCGCGATTAACTAACCAGCTGTTAGATTGACTTTTGGTGAAACCAGCCCTTAGGCTTTTACATCTCTAGTTTATTTATGACTCAGGAGGCAACCAATGCCTGCACTTTAACGGGAGTAGGGCCTACTGCCTAGGACTGTCCAGCACATACATTATCCTATCAGCTTCATCGGCCCTATGCACATGGAAAGACAACGTCAATACGTGCAGAGCTGACTACGCTACGTTTTCTCACGATATTTTCTTTTACCGTCACTGGACCTTGCGATTTGGACGTGAACGCGAAGCGGTGCGGCGCGGAAACAACAAACAGTGGATTTACTATTGAAGTGTCCTACGTAAGCAGCGGCGCGGTGCGTATTGAATCGAACGCGATCAGAATTTTTGCGAATTTTGACACTATTTGATTTGACGTAAACTAAGTATGTAGGGGGAGGCCTATGTTCAGCAATGGACGCTAGATGACTGAGATGATGATGATGATGAAGTATGTAGGACGATTCGCACGCACGTAGGACAGACTCGCCGCGCCGCATCGAATCGCATCGCTTCGCAATCGCGTTCGTGTTAAGTCGCCCACGTAAGACGCTGGGTTAAAAGATGATTCAAACACCACAGAAACATAGATTTTAAAAATAGAAAGCACAAAATGCATAGCTCTTAAATTGCACTCATGCGAGACCCCTTTGTGTGAGATAAACTCGTCTTCATGTACTATTATAAGTTCTTTATATTTCAATATTTATGCGCGGTATGTGTTTATACTTTATAGACTCATCGACGCACACTACCAATCCTATACCGTTTGAACCGGTGCTTATACCTAGATTAGGGATTTAAACTCCCAAAATGGCTTGTTAGCCTGCAAAGCTAATTACACACTTTATAATTGGACGGGGTACTAACAGTTATTAAGCCGGGATTGGCCAATTTGGCCATACGATATTTTGTATAACAGTAGGTTCGTATGAGTTAGTGCACAATCTGGTGATGGAGTTTTTGGACCACCTAAAGGACGGCAGTTTAATCCCTTCAAAAGCACAAAAGCTCTCGGTTGTTGCTTTCACTAGCGGTCATATTTTTTACTCTATTATACATAATGCGCACCAATCTCACATAAAACCTATTTGTTCATTTTTTTTTTCTTTAACCTATGTTGTCCCACTGCTGGGCAAAGGTCTCCCCCAACTCTCTCCAACCGTCCCTCTCCTTTGATAGGTTCCAGCACCCACTATCAAAGGAGTCGAGGTCATCTCTCCAGCGCTTCCTTGGCCGTCCGCGGCGTCGCCTCTCCTCAGGCTGCCAGGTAGTAACAATGTTGGCCCACTTTTCGTTGTGCATCCGGCTCACGTGACCTACCCAGTCCCACTTGAGATTCGCTGTTTTGCGCCCTACGTCGGCAATGCCAGTTGTTGAACGCAGCGTCGTATTCCGTATTCGGTCAATCCGCTTAAAGCCGAGAATGCTGCGTTCCATTGCTCTTTGACAAATCTTGAGTTTGGACTTCTGTGCCTCGGATAACGACCAGGTCTGGGCACCGTAGGTTAGGACGGGAAGAATACAACTGTCGATGAGTTTGCGCTTAAGTGTCAGTGGAAGTTTGCCCTTCATGTGCTCCTTCATGGACCAGAAGCTCTTCCAGGCGTTCTCGATCCGGCGACCGATTTCCTTATCCTGTTCATAAAGTGGCTAAAAACTAGAAGGATATGACATCGGTCTGATAAATTGAAAATCGGAATCAGGGGCCGTATTCGCGTTCGTTTTTTCGTTCGTTTGATGAATATTCGAATGCTTCCCACCAGGATTTCTGACTTCAATGGCCAATTTTTCAAGCGTTAAAAAACAGTCCTAACTTAGGACCAAATATTCCAAATTGAAAAATTGACCCTTAAAGTCAAAAATCGTGGTATCCATCCAAATATTAATCAAACGAACGAAAAAAGGAACGCAAATACGGCCCCAGAAATAAACTACTATTTCTTAAGGTGAGTTTATACGATGGGATTTCTCGTACGTTTTGCTAAGCCGCGCTAAACCACGCCCATTCAGTGTGCTAATTAGAGTATTGAATAAGTTTGTTGATAGGCTATCACTTATCAGATTCCTTATCAGCAACTGATAAGATTACTAAACATTGTACGATGGAAGACTACCATACAATATTTTTCGTGTGCATGACCGACTTATACTTAGCCGGTTTGGAAATCATAAAATCTAGCCGTTAAATTTTAACCGCAATTACTTATCTGGAAATAAAAATTAATAAATAACTCGAGCAAAAAAGAATTGAAAATGATGCCAAATGGAATTAGATTCCGACTGTCTGCAGCAGCAAATGAGTGCTCTTAGCACCAGTTTCTACTTATTGGTATCAAATTGGCCCGCAATATTCAATTGTGTTTTTTTTTTTTTTTTAATCTACTTCGACTTCGACTTTCAATCCGAAGGTCGTGGGATCGAATCCCGGCCGTGCATCAATGGATTTTGCGTTTCGTAAAATTTATATGCGCTTTAACACGAGCTCTGAACGGTGAAGGAAAACATCGTGAGGAAACCAGTTTGTATTCTTATAGGCGGCGATGGGCTTGCAACCTGTCACGTATGGAATACTAACTTCTGCAAGATGTGGGCATGTATCAAATATGTATTTGTACATGCCTCTGACTACCCCCTTAGACATCTTCAAAGGATCTGGAATATAAAGATCTGAGAGAATGTCTACCGCGCCTTGGGGATACAGTCGTGACCCTGTTATTTTTAGAAATGTATTTAAAAAAAATGTAATTTTCAGAATGAGATTGCGAGTCGAACTTGACTCTCATCTAAGAACATGGCCTGTTACAGCGTTGGATCGTGAAGAGTGGAAGAAGGGAAGGGAGGCCTTTGCCCTGCAGTGGGACGAGAATGGCTAAATAATAATAAATAATAACATTTTTAGAAAATTGTTGTTTATTTAAGATTTAACAAAGCATCCCGAAAATTGCACCCATGCAAGACTTAAACTTTCACCGATCCGTGGTATATTATTTAAACGTGTTTTTTTTACAATGTTACAAGGGGACTTCCCCTTGCGCACTAGCGGTTAACCGCGCGGCTAGGCGCTTTTACCAGTGCGGTTGCACTGGAAAAGGCCACGCGGTTAGCCGCTAGTGCATATGAAGGCATAGTTAAAAAAACAGTTTTTTGCCTACTGGTTCCATGGTCCATGAATGTTTGCATTTAGCTTCATAGTAGGAGACTATTGCTTCAATCAACTTATTTGAAACATGGGAGTTGCAAAATCAGGTTAATTTCAATGGGTTTTTATTTCATTAAATACTCGTACCGTTTATTCGTTGTCAAACCTAATGCCAAAATTAACAACAACTTATTATTTAATACTACCTCTAGACACTTTTTAGAATGACTGAACTAGTGCTTAGCTTCTTCGATGTTGATAAATATCATTTTTGGTGTATTTCCAATTTAATTTACCGCAGTTTTTCAAAATATTTCTGTAGCAAAAATATGAGAATTTAATTTTGATATTATGAAGTTTAATATTACTTTGATGTTATGAGCATCATTGATATAAAACCTAAATATTTGGACGACTTCTGTAGCGAATTGGGCGAAAGTCCGCTTGCGACGCAGTAGTTTGCGGGTTCAATCCCCGTGACTGTGAATCTTTTAACCTTTTTAAAGGAAGAATTCTGGCCGAAGAATGTGCTGTTGCGGCGTTTCGACTACCGATTACAGCACATTTCTCGTGTCACACGTCGCCGACTCTACGTGGTAGTAAATAAGTTTATAATGGTATGTAAGACGGTATATATTTGATATGGGCCGTAGTTTTTAAGTATATAACATCATGTAAAACTATTGTTGTCTGACATAAACGTTATATTATTATTGTTATTTATAGCCGGGCCCGACAATTTAACGTGCCCTCTGAAGCACGGAAGCCTTTAGTTAATAAGTCACTAGCGGTCACCCTTACTTTCTTTGTTCATCATCATCATCAGCCTATAGCAGTCCATTGCTGATCATAGGCCTCCCCTAATGAGCGCCATTGCGCCCTGTACTCAGCTCGACGCATTCAGTTTCTGCCAGCAGCCAGCGCAGATCGTCACTCCACCTGGCTGGAAGGCGTCCTACACTACACGTTTGCCGAGTCGCGGTCTCCACTCAAGTTCGACAGATATGGCCAGCCCACTGCCACTTCAGCTTGCTTATTCTCTGAGCTAGAACGTTGTTTAACTTTGACGATCTATCAAGAATGACTAAGCAAGCAACACCACAAGCGCTTCAACTTAATCAATAACCGTGAAACATCTAACGAAGTGGGCCGTTTGATCGTCCATGATTAACAAAGTCTCTGACAAAGTACCCAAATTTACATTTCGATTCGACATAAAGTTTTAACGAACATTCATCGTTTCGGCTCGGGCACTGTGTGAGCGGAAGCGGAGGCGAAAGCGGAATTAATGACACTTTTTTTGCGTTTACATTGAATAGTTCTCTATTTGACTGCATGAATGTTTTTGAAGTAAGTATCATCAACAAGCTAATTTAAAAAATATATTAAGTAAGTTCGTATGAGTCAGTGGCCAACTCTGGTGACGGAGTTTTTAGGCATCAGTAATGGTTTAAATAGCCGGGACCGACAATTAAGCGCTCAGATGAAAATGACACTGGCGGTCACCCATCCACTTACAGACAGTTTCGAGCGTTGCTTTACTTCGACGATTTATCAAGAACGACTAAGCAAGCACGATCACGAGCGCTTCAAAAATATATTTATTATGACCGACGGAATCGAGGACATCCGAGAGCACGTTGGGTCGACAACATAGTGAAGTGCGTAGGGAATGTTTGGACGTGAGAGGCCAAAGATAGAGGAGGCTGGCATTAAAGAACCTATACCCAGCAGTGGGTGTAAACTCTCTAGGTAGTATCATAGTACATTTCCAATAAACTTGAAAAGCTTCAATTTTTCCATTAAACTTAATTCTCGCTTGCTTTCGTATTCGTAGTTTCATAGACGGATTTGCAACTTTACTCGCAGTTCAAATATTAGTTTTCTTTCTAGTTTTATTAGAGTATGTAGTTATTCTCACTATAACCAAACCCGTGGTCCACCCGGACTTGAATACAATTTGGTGGGTCCAATTAGTGGGCAACATGAAGCCAGTGGTACATTTCGCTTCTCATTTTTATACTTTCAGTCGGGATGAACAATTGTGTGCAAATTAGCAGAGACACTCGTCGGGACACACGGTCGTTAAAACTAGACAAATAATCAACCTTTTCAAATAACGTAAAAACTTTTAATTTTATAAGACTCACTCAACTTGCAAAGTTATGTTTTATCCAATATTATGTACTTAGATCAAGTAAACTCGAGTCAAAACCATTCCAAAAGGATTTTAGTTTAGACTATAGGACATCTTATGTAATGGCGCCGTGTTAATGATTAGATATAATGATCTGGGATAAAAAATAACATAGGTTTTGTAGTTTATCATATTTTAACAATCTTCAAGTTGAAAGTCGAAGCACTATCCCATTTTGCAAACATGGCTGACTACAACACCCTCAGTTACTATCTTACTATCTACTATAGAAACCGTAAGACCCCTCGCAGACTACAGACTTTCTATCGGCCGATAGTTAAGACGGGTTGTACTTCTTCATACTCATTACGAGCCAAAGTATATTCCGTCTCAACTATTACATCTCTCATTTTTGTTTAAAGAGGTGATTTTAACTTAGGATCTATCTAGAAGAAGCTATTTCAAAACACCAATAGTTATTGACACCACATTATTTATTATCAGAACTTTAAAAAAGTAAAACAAAGTTACCCAACTAAAACAGCAGTGTGTATCACAGAATATTAATCGTCCTTGCAAATAGTTGAGACCTTCATAATGAACTGTTGTTTTAACCACCGGAGTTTTTTTCAATTCCTTTCTTTAAAACCTCATTTAAACTTTCGCCATTGAAGTCTTAATAAATTTAGTTATAAAATAAAGGTTGCCAGTAACACGGGATGGTTTTACGACGTTTTTATGAATGAACTAGAAGTTTGTATGGAAATAAGAGCCAAGGACATGCAATCTTCCATGTGTATTACTAATTTCTTGCAAAATAATTTTTCAGCAAAATTTTGGTCTTCGTTTTAGCTTCGGACTAACTGATCAAATATTCATATGTTTATGTGTTAACCCCTAGTCAGATGGCATTATGGAGTATACGCAAATAGATAAATAAATAATGCTAGACATTTCACACAGCATCATCTAGCCCCAAACTAAGCATAGCTTGTACTATGGGAACCAGATAACTGATATACAACTTATATTTTTTTTGTTTGTAAATACATAGGTAGGTACCTACTTATTATACATAGAAATACCCAGATAAGTATTTGCAGATCATACAAACATTTATCCCGCGGCGGGGATCGAACCCGCAACCTTCTGCGTCACAAGCGGGCTTTCACCCACTGCGGCACAGAGGTCGTCAAAATCTGTATTAAGGTTTTCGAATGCCTCTAAATCTGCGGTCCACGAGGACAAAAAAGACGATAAATTAGCATAACATATCAGAGACCTTAATAAAATACCTTAGTTCACCCATTTTATGCCTCATTGCTGTAAATTTATTGAATTTCCCAAAAAGCAAATGTATGAAACGACCTTTTTGTTGAAGGTCGTCAAAACCTTCAATTCTAATTTACCCAGACCGATGAAATTTCCAAATATCTTTCAAATGACCCCAGTTTTTGGCAAGACAAAAACTAATTTATTGAATTATCCCATAAAGTGGATTACACCGAAAAACTTTTCTTTTCGCAAATTGTATTGACTCTAGATTTCGATTAGAATATCGGGTAACTCAAAATCACCCTTTTACAAAGATCCATCCTAAAATAACAAGGACAAGGAAAAATCCAGTTATAGAACTTGAATTAAACATTATCACCGTTTGACGAACAGCACTTAATGGGCCCTTTACATGTTAGGAGAAGATAGACGAATGACGGCGATGACGAATCGCCTGTATTTGCCTGTCATCTTTTATCCAAATAATAGTCCGGCAAATAGTTCTGTAAATAGTTCGGCGAATGTGAAGAGTGGCGGTTAACACACTATTGATTTCATACCGAAGAGTCTGGAAGCGCTGGCATTGCCGTCTGTATTCTATTCCATTATAGGCTAGCTTCTGGATCAGTCGGTTGTGCTATCTCCAGATCGTTTTTAGTCCTAAGATGGACGATCTTTGGATTAAAAGCGGTCTGTAGATAGCAGAGATAGAATAAATTGAGATTATGAGCATGTTGGGTTGGTGTTTTTTAGTTTTTCTGTTTTTATAATCGTATATTTTATTCTAGCTTTGCATATTGTCGCTTAAAATTTCTCAAAAATTTATATTCTTAGCGTCATAGAAGATCACGCGGAAATATGACTGCATGTAAAGGTGCCACTATTAAAATTACTATCAACGGAGACCAAGTTAGTCACTGGCATTAGACGACTCGCTCGCTTAAACCTTGTCAGTTCTATTATTGTACTTTTATTAAGCTTTAGAAACATGTAACTGGGCATCCAACTGAGGAAACGAAATAAGGGTGTATAGGCTTTTTAAAATGGATGCCTTCTAAGCCCAGATCAGTGGCACCATGCATGTTAAAGGGCTCCATCTTCTACGCTTACTCTTTTTTTTATGTTGAATGGGTCGACTCTTGACTTAAAAGCAAGAATGAGGTCTACGATGTAGCGAGCCTACCCAGAAGCCTATTAACTCTCTTCTTAAAAACAAAAGGGTTCGTAGCTCAGCGGAAATATAGACGCGGGAAGCTAATTCCTTTTTGCAGTGCGCATAATAAAATTACTTTGAAAGTGCTATTATTTCTATTATTATCTTGTTTAACGTGCCCCCTTTAAAGGTATTTCGAAAAATATTAACACAAGATTTTTATCGCGTGTGCCTACTTAATTAGTCTCTGTGATTTTCACGACTTGTACTGTAGACAACAACCTTGGGTATCACGTTGTGGACTATCGAGAAAAAAACTGTTTTCGTGGGTATAAATAACGGTACTATACAGGGTGTAAAAAGACGTCTGCCGAAGCCGAAAGGGGTAGGTACAGCATCCCAACACACAACCAAATCCAAAAGGATTTTCCGAAATATTCATTATATCCGGAGAAAACAGCGTTTGAAGAGTACTGTTTGCGTTGAGTTTTAAATGTTTTTTTCTTTTATAAATGAAATTATTACGTAGGTATGTTCTTATTATGTTGTAATAGTAGTAAATAACCGAAAATAACATAAAATGACTAAGTTAAGTAAAGCGTTTTTTTTTTTGATAAATATGTTTAGAATCATGGTCTGATTGCAACCCCTCAGTTTTGGGTAGTTGTCTTTTTACACCCTGTATGTTCATCATCATAAATTGTAAATAAATTATCATCTTTTAAGCCACATGACGTTCACTGGAACATAGGCCTTCCCCATTGATCGATTTTGGTAGCCCGAACCCAACGGCTTCTGGCAACTTTTACCACATCGTCTTTCCATCTAGTGCGGCACCGTCCTTTGCTGCGATTTCCGGTGCGTGGCCTCCACTCGAGAACTTTTCCACCCCAACGGTCGTCAGTTCTACAAGCTATGTGCCCCGCCCACTGCCACTTCAAATAATATGTTGATTCAAAAAGTCTGTAACAATAATCTTTTATACTCGTACTAGATAATTTGTGATATCTTATTATGTAAATAAATCCTATGTTGTATGTTTGTCTGGGGTGTTTATTATGTATAATTATGAATGTATTTACAAAAAAAAAATATTTAAGTAGTAGGTACCTATAATAGTCATGTTGTACCCATAACACAAGCTCTGCTTACTTTGGGGCTAGATGATGCTGTGTGAAAAGTCCAGCATTATTTATTTGTTTATGTAACTTTGTGAGTTGATTATAACTCCATCCAAAATAACATTGCTCTTGAGATTCAAAGTTTATTTACCTTGACTCTACGTGTTTAACTGAAGCTCTATTGTTAAAATAAACGAGTAATGGCCGCAAGATAGGCTACTGAATATTAATATTTCCGAAATGGCTACGTCACGGGTCGAGCTTTCAATTAACACTGCCGCTTTGTGCGTCCGGTTAGCATTTGCGATTCAGCTAAAGGTGTTTTCCATAGTGAGGTGGTTCAATATTCGAGAAGGAAAATAAATAATAGAAAATGCCACAACCTGGACATTTGAATAAACTCAGCGGCCTTACTAATATATTCAAGTGGTATACAGTTATGAAAGGTTTAAGCAGAACAATACAAATTGTTTGATAATATCTGTCATAATTCCACACCACGTAAGTTTAGGTCTAATATTAGATGATGAATCATTTAATATTAGACTTAGGTCTTATATTAGATGATTAAAGCATCAGGAGACCTATCATCATCATCATCGGCCTATATCAGTCCACTGCTGGACGTAGGCCTCCCCTAATGAGCGCCATTGCGCCCTGTCCTCAGCTCGACGCATCCAGCTTCTGCCAGCAACCTTTCGCAGATTGTCACTCCACCTGGCCGGAGGGCGTCCTACACTACGTTTGCCGAGTCGCAGTCTCCACTCAAGAACTCGTTTACCCCAACGGTTATTGGTTCTTCAGGAGACCTGTGCCTACACTAAACGAGACATTGTGCTTGGGACTTGGGACTTTTTGAGACTGAATAGGCTTGCTCAGTAACTAAATTTTCTATGCGTAATTTCACATTTTACGAAATTCAGTTTAATTAAATTTTGAAATATCTTGACAAATAAATATAAAAAAAAATACAATATGTTCGTCTGTGCGTAGGCACTTAGAAATTACACTGTATTATTACAAACTTGGCTCGCACTTAGCATCGAAGTTGTGTATAAGTACTCGTTTAATCCCAAAGTCAGCATAATAGGCGTAAGACGTACTCTCGCAGTACTTACATGATTAGTACGCGACCTGTTAGAGACTCACACATAAAATGGGTCAAAAGAATTCTACTTCAACGAGACGTAAGCGTAAGGCTTCTTGTACACGCTGAGAAATATAGTCTGGCCTTACAATTCGTGTCACTTTTTGATCGCACAAGTCCGCGCTGTGTGACGCGCCATTGACACAGTTTTCTATAAAAAAAATACTGATGACGTCAGAAAATGCGGTTAGCTTCTGAAATGTCAGCATTTTATCTATTGAATTGACAGTCCGGCGCATTCGGCGCGGATGGGCCGCGCGACCTCTATCACCAAAGCTCATACAAACTTAATATTTCATTATTTTAACGTCAATAAACGTTAGTAGATAGTAGATACATAGTCCTACTGAATAATGCTTTTTGACTGAAAGTATTTGAATATCAAATTCATAATGATTGACAGTTATAAAGTAGATAAACGACGTAAAAAGCAATAAAGTAAAATATGACAGCTCTTTGGAAAAGGATAATAGGGATGTTGAAGGTAAAGGGGATGAATAATGAATATCAATTGGACCAAGTGCGTGTCAAAATATACACTGCGCCTTTTTCGTTTTTCCGTAACTTTAGCAAATGATTCGTATCAAAAGTCAGTGAGGAATTTATTAACCTAAAACACGTTGCGGGTATTTTTTTCCTTCTTTTTATTCCGAACGATAAAAAGTACCTACCTAATTTATAAACCATATTGAATTGGAAGCGTTGGGTGTTGAAACTGGTACTTATGGTATTTCCAATTAAAAATTTTAGATAGTGACACTAATAAAATATAATAACAATCAATCTCTCTAATCTCTTATTATATTAAAAAAAATTACAAATCACAGACGGAGATGGCGAGATGAACTCGATAAATTTGCGATCGATTGGAAGAGCCTTGCACAAGATCCAGACGTCTGGAAGGAATGGGGAGGCCTTTTCCCAGCAGCAGATCCTTTCATAACTAAAGGGATAGTCAATTTGTAAATATCAGCACAAAACAACTTAGAATAAAAGTTAAAAACATGCATTTTGTGTACTCGGTAAAATGAGGTTACTCTGGTCTCTCGGCCTCTTAGGAAGCGGAAATCGAACTTGCCTTTTTTGCTCAACGGCGTGGATAAAGTGAGATTGGCAGCGAGTATTCGCATTGAAACTAAAGTCGTAAGAATAGTCGATTTTCTGACTGCCACTGTTGTTTTCTAAAACAGTATCTCTAAGACACAGAGAAACTTTCTTAGTTCTTTCTAAAACGTAAATAATTATTTAAACCAAGGACCTTTGGAGATAAGCGAAGTCTGCGGTACATCCAAGTACAAACATGCCCACATCTTGCAGTATTTTCATTGCGAACTTAGCTTACTTTTTCTTTAAAGGAGGCCATTCAGGCACTATACGAGGTTGGGCCCAAAATTCAAAAATGCCGGCCAATGAAAATAAAGGCTTCGCCACTATTGGAAACATTAATCCGAGTATTTTTCAGTATGGCAAGTCAGGATCAAAAATCTGGATTTTTATACGATGAATTTTTTTATTTACAAAATAATTTGAATTAGTTGACTTATCAGACTGGGTGACATATTGAAAAATACTCAGATTGACTTCCCCAATAGTGATGACATATTTATTTTCGTTGGATGGCTCTTTTGACTTTTGGGCCGAAAATGAATGACCTCCTTTGTAATCTGTTACTATAGGTTAGTTAGTCGTCACCTGCTTTTTAAGATATAGATATCAAACTTTCCTCTTTTGTTCTGTGTAGACACAGAAGAAACCATGCTCATTCTTTTTTGTAAGCTGGTTAAAAAGTCAACATAAAAGTTTTGCAATCTCGCAGCTCCACGCTCAATATGGATCCCAAAAGGATTAAACATTACGCAATAAACTTATCACGTCGGAGCCAATCAAAAAGCAATATTGCACCAACGTTTCTGCATACTTAAGCTGGGTATTCACTGGCAAATGAAACCAGAGAGGTTATACTTATGGACGTTTCAGCCTGTGTGTGATTGAATATTTCATGCGCGTGACGTTGATACACAAACTGTACCTGTATCACCATCTGTTCCTTACCAATACAACCTAATAACTAAACAAATTGAATTGAATTCCATCTTTAAACACACTAATAGAAACGTGAGTGAGATAGAGAAAGAGTTCAATCATGGACGGTGAAAGCCCGCTTGGGACGCAGAAGGTTGCGGGTTCGATCCCCACCACGGGATAAATATGATAGAAAGAAAGAAAGAAAAAAATATTTATTTGCAACAGCAATAAGTAGGTACCAAAAAACCAGAAAAAAACACAAATCATCACAAATTATGATCTGCAAATATTTGTCTCGGGTCCTGGTGTTTCTTTGTATAATAATGTAGGTATGTATTTACAAAAAAATAATTAAGTTGCATGTCAGTTATCTGGTTTCCATAGTACAAGCTATGCTTAGTTTGGAGCTAGATGATGCTGTGTGAAATGTCCAGTATTTTTTATGCCACAATCAGTGTTCTTACTAATTTGAATGAAACCTGTGGTAAGTGTAGAAAGTGGGCACGAATACGAATAGCATAGGTTTAGGCATAACATGTTGGTTACTATGCGAGCAAAGCAAAAGCTAGAATCAGTAAAATTTATTTTCACTGATTTCTTCACTGTGTTTTCCTTCTGTAATAAAGATAGTTATTATCTCACATGCGATAAGGCCGCCCATTGTACCTACATTGTCACTTAGTTGTTATATTTAATTATTTTTGTTTAATTGTTTATGGTGTACAGTAAAATCCGATCGCACTAAGACCGCGCCGTACGCGCCGCAGTCATTTTTCTATAGAAAAAATACTGATGACGTCAGAAATTTCGTCTAGCTTCTGACGTCTCAGTAATTCCTCTATTGAATTGACAATTTGGCGCAGATGGGTCGTGCGACCAACTGAAGAATTCCATTCATTCATAATTGAAATTGAAACATTTGAAATTGCATACCAAAGACCGAAAGGTATGATGAATGATTTTTTTGAAGTAACAAAGCCAGACGTATGATGTATGTACGATGATATAGATGCTTATAACTCGAACTTTTTTTTTTTTTTTTTTTTTTTTTTGATTAATGGGTCGGCTCTTGACCTCGAAACTAACATAAGCAAGAATGAGGTCTACGATGGAGCGAGCCTACCCAGAAGGTGCCTATTAACTCTCTTCTTGAAAACAACAGGGTCATAGCTCAGCGGAAATACAGACGCGGGAAGCTGATTCCAAATTTTTGCAGTGCGCATAATAAAAGAACTTTGAAAGCGCTTAGTTCTAATAAGTGGAATATCAACCAGGTAACTTTGGTTAGTTCACTGTGCGGTCAAGTATTAAACCTAGTAAGGGAAGTTACAAACAGTGAGTACCTAGCCTTTGGTATTCCACAGCGACTGTGCGCCACAAAATGGCCGTGTGAAATAATGTCGAATGTAATTTACTGCGTTGTTTATTAAATTTATTACCATAACAGGATCCAAACGCGAATATTAGGGCGACATTCCTCTGCCTTATATTTTATTAAAACAGTCGGGTGTGTTTCGATGAGGGACCTTTTTTAAAAGGCTATACGCAAATTTAGGACATCGAAACGATGTCCATCAAGCCGAGGCAGGAGTTCGTTTTATCATTTTTTACGTTGGATTTTATCGAGAATATCCTAAAAGCAGAGTACTCTATGTATCCAGATCATTAAGACCCCTCGCAGACTACAGACTTTCAATCGGCCGATAGTTGAGACGGAATATACTTTGGTTCGTAATGAGTATGGAGAAGTATAGCCCGTCTCAACTATCGGCCGATAGAAAGTCTGTAGTCTGCGAGGGGTCTAAGTGTAAATATGTCTGACCTAGTCATTTATGGTGACTGATTCTATGTCATAATGAATTAACGAAAGTTTTTAAACGTTTATACAACTCGCTGATTTTAAAATAAAACATAAAGCAAAAAATTCAAGTAGCGGGTTAATTGCGATCGCATATTTCATAGAACGCTGCACAAAATGTTTGGCTCGTTCAAAAAAATATTTTTATAAAAATATGAATGGTTTTCGCCTATAGTATAGTCGACTTTAATAAAACTCTATACAATGCGTGTACTTCAAGTGAAGTGGGCTACTACCCTTACACCTATAGCCGGCCCTCGTAAATTTTATTTAGCTTCACTGAGACATCAAACTTAGGCCTTTACATCTTTACTAGCAGGCGCGGTCGCAGCCTGAAATTTGGGGGGGGGTCACTACTGAAATTTTGGGGGGGGTGTCACTACACTATTAATAGACTTTATTGCACAATAAACAAGATTTTACTATTGGACGTGTACGATTTGCGGGGGGGGGGGGGTCATGTCCCCCGTGACCACCCCCTCGGACCGCGCCTGTTTACTAGCTGGTTAGACGTGTCTAAGCAACCCATGCCTACTGACAGACAGACACCACAAAAAATAGCTAAACTAGACCTGGCGTACCTTGCGTTTGTGTAATTTGCATAGATTGAATGCCAATTCCTGAAAAGTAGCTCTTTTTGAAATCAAATCGAATCAAAGCACGGATGGGGCTCTACAATATATGGATTGCATTTACTACACATTATTTTTTGAAGTAAAAACTTCTTTAGGCGTGTTGAGCCCTTTTGAGATGGGAGAAAAATATCAAACAGTCACGTGACTGTTACGACTCCATCCTCTTACTTTATCTACCTACCATAATTTCTTCACACAACGGTCGGCGTGTGAGAACGACCGCCTCTGGTGAGACAGCCTCGAGTTCGAAACCCACATAAAGACTAAAAAACGTGGCAACACAAAGAACAATCTAAGTAAAATCGCTTTATCCAGAAACACATCAAACTTATACCAACTCTCAATACTCTTTTTGCGTCAGAGACAAAAAGAACTGGAGCTCGAACTATCTTTAAAAGTGCTCTCAATCCCTTGCCGTTGGGGCAATTAGCTCCGTAATCAAGATCGCCGTGATAATCCAACGTATTCCCTAGACATCATCGATTCGCATCAAATTCGCGTTGGCTCTTATTGGAAATTGATTCGATGACTTTGATGCGGGTTTATTCCCAATGAAATCTCAATTTGTATTAACCTGCAAGTGAGTAGATATACATCATGACTAGATTGGGCCCGGGTGACTTTTAAGTATGTGATGTCAGTCATTAAGGGTCGATTCACATCTGACCGAAGATCCGTCGCGTATTATCGGTCGCGGAACGCCAGAACTGACAAATGTATAGAAAAACACTCGAACGTTCACACTCGACCGATGATACGTTAGTCCGTCGAGTGTGAACGGTCGAGTGTTTTTCTATACATTTGTCAGTTCTGGCGTTCCGCGACCGATAATACGCGACGGATCTTCGGTCAGATGTGAATCGACCCTAATTCAATATTTTTTACTTAGGCTCAAGCCACATTGAATTGGCAAGCGCGCGTCCATTAGTTTTGTAGCAAGCCATTATAAACCTTATAAACAATGGCACAAGATATAGAAACGCTTGTAAAATGAACTGCTCGAGCCAGCGCGGCCCGCTAGATGGCTTCGCCAGATCTCGTTATTTCTACAAGCGTTTCTATAGCTTTTACTTTTGTTTACAAGGTTTATAATGGTTTGCTATAAAACTAATTAATGCGTCGCTTCCCAATTCAATGTGCATTAAGCCTTAGACGTAGCAGAAATGTTGAGTGGTCTCGTAGCAGGTCCAGACGAAGATATTTCATCATGCCCGTAGGTACACCTATACCACGCTAAGTTAGGTTGGAATAACTTGTATTGTCTTCTTCTTCTACTCGCTCAGACGAAGATGAGGTCTCCAAAAAGCCTTGTACAATTTACCCTTTTAATTCGTCACACATTAGCACTCGCTTGCTTCTTACATCTTTCACATACGTACTTCAACAAAGTCTTAATAATATGAAACTGTATAAATTACATTAAAGCTTCGAAACTCAAATACCATGCAGATTTAATTTAAACTGAAGCACATCCATTGTTCTGCTTGATAGTTTGTAAACCTACTAAACTATTAATTTATACTTTAGGCCGTATAAACGAACTCTGCCCAATCTGAACCAGATGGTCCGCTATTTCAAATTGCATGCATAATTAAAGGACCATTTCATTACACTAAAACAATCCGGTGTAAGGGATAAACTACACTCCGACAACGTCCACAGACGGCAATGAACGAATGAATGAATTAAATGTATTTATTTGCGCAAGAGATCTCCACTGTAAGTCCACTCGCTCGTGGTCGTGCTTGCTTAGTCGTTCTTGATAGATCGTCGAAGTTAAGCAACGTTCGAAACGGTCTGAACGTGGATGGGTGACCGCCAGTGGCATTTTTATCTGAGCGCTTCAGTGCTACGGAGGATACGTTAAATGGTCGGCCCCGGCTATTTAAGTCACTAAGCCATGACGGAGGCCTTAAGGCGGCCTAAAAACTCCGGCACCACAGTTGGCCACTGACTCATACGAACTTACTTACTTTGACTCTCTTTAACACCGTTGACTCTACTGGTCTTTGGTGATTTCACATCACTTATCAAGTTCTTTTGAGGACCAAAATAGCAGTATGATACAAACATATCACAATTGTAACACATCAAATTGATTCCTTCTATATAACATGATTAGTCGTGTCAGTAATCTGAGGCGGTAATGGAGGCAGCGATAATCATATCAGCCCGGAGAATACATATCGGCTAATTGGTTGCAGTGGCCCGTGCCGATATCCAATCATTGGCTCATATCATCTGGCGTCTTAGCACGAGTTTCTCTTAGGCATTGAAAACTTCTGTACGAAAGTTGAAATGAACAAAATAAAACACAAGAGTATGGATAGAGGTTAAGTTGTAGTACATGTCTTAACAAGGCCACACAAAGAACATTCGAAGCTCACGAGTCACAAGTTCTAATAGAGTTAAAGAGTAACTTCGTTACCCTACCCATCACGTTCCCGTATCCTTTATTCATTCGCAAAGAAACAAAGGGTCTATATTTTATTCTATTACGAGTCGGACGTATGTAGGTTCTGGAAGTTTCGTCTAAGTCACGCGACGCTCAGGTGCCGCCAAAGTTTTAGATGAATGCCCACCAAGTTTAGTCGGAGCGCTACTGAGTTACACTCCGCATTGAGACAGTTTAGTGTGTCGAACTTACTCCAAGTAGCTAACTACAGGTTGGTTCAGAATAAAAGTTACATCGATCGAACAATACACTCCGACCGCTTTCATCTGCAACTGACACTTCGTTCAGCGAATTATCGCTATAAGGTGGATTTACTCCAAGAGCGAATGCTCACTGTACTTAATCTCTGCGAATGTTCACTTTATACACTACACTTGTTACACTATACAAATAGTGTAAAAAAAATTGGGAAAAATCTCTTTTTTGGGGTTTTTTTTCACCGAGAAGAAATGGAATAATATTCTAAGAATTATTGTTCAATTGATGTTTACGGTGCATATACTTCAAATTTTCCAAAACGAATGATCAGTATCACGAATGGCTGGAAAATCAAACTACTATCCTACTAGACCATTACTCAGAAACACTCTGATACAAAAATATCCATAAAATTTCACCTGAATTAATGCTTTATGAATTCCTAAAATAACCTTTTTGCGAAGGCTTGTGCTGGATATTCAAGAGTCGTTTTCTGAGAAGTAGTGGGTTCATAATAGACGATACTTTCCTTCTATACCCACGTGATATATAAATAATTGACTAGCGCATCATGACATTCATCTGAATCACAGTAATCTTCACTTCACACTGAGTTATGACGTATTAGACTCTAATTAGACCATCTCTATTTTCTGTATTCGACACTAACAAGGGATTGAATGAACGAACGAATTGATCGAATGAATGATTTTTGATTGAAAGTTGTGTGATACGTTACATCCAACACGATTCTGTCCAACTGATTATGATCAGAAATCTTGTTGACAATTAAAAAAATGTTCGAAGGGGTTGGTGGGTTGTACCGATAAGCAAAAATGTACGATGATTTTGTTTATACAAGAATTTGTATAATGCGTTACTGTCGTCAAAGACTTGAGAAGTTATGGAAAAAAAATGTATAAGGACCTTGTTTATTAAATTCCAATGATTCTTTGTTCTTCGGCACGCCAGCGTCACTCGTAAAAAGTGAAATTCCTGACAAGATTTCAGTAAAAAAATTAATCAACATTTTAGATTGTGTCTAATAAAAAAATGTGGATAGGTATAATATTTTTTCATGTTTTATTTTGTTATTGTTTGTAGCAGTTGTTTTTAGATACTTTCAAACGTCTTTACCTCCTGTTGAAGTAGATAGATGTAATATTTAACCTATCAAATTCTGTATACGTATTTTTATATATTTTCCGACATGAGAACCTATTGATGCTCAGCAGGAATTCAAACTTACAAACTCATGGTCCAGGTCTACATTTTATAATCATCATCATCTCTTTTTTCGTAACCTAGCCCTTATTACTTGGTCTTTAAGTGTGTGATTTGCGTGAATATGAAATAAGAAACAGCGGCTATGCAGATAAGTCTGATATCTGTAGGATCTAGTACAATTTTCTATGGAACGGCTCCAGCGAGGCGTCGCATTAAACTTTCAGGCTAAAATCTGTCTCTACTGCGGAGCTTGTCCGCAGTTACCTGAGGTTATAGCAGTAAATAAATAAATAATGCTGGACATTTCACACAGTAATCTGGCCTCAAAGTAAGCAGAGGTTTTATAAGGGAAACAACATGACTGATAAAGTATTTATACCTAAAAGTACTTAGGTATAATTCTATACATAGAGAGATTAGAAACTTTAGATCATTTAGACGGGATGCGCCTTGTAAGTTCCCCTCTGCCAAAATGTACATGATTCCGAATCATATGCGTCTTAAGTATATTATCACATCCGTCATATAAGAAATTTGCAAGAGTGTGCGTAAAAATGAGGGTGTATTGTCCTTTTTTATGTGTGTAAAATGCGTTCGTACGTCGTCCTCCACAAAATTAGACAGAAAAGTAAGAGGAATTCCGTCAAAAGAGGGTCCGAACTTTTTTGTTCGAGTTAGAGACCTTGTTTGCCTAGATGCACTTTCGACTTTCAATCCGAAGCTTGTGAGTTCGAATCCCAGTCAATTAATGGATTATTTCTGCGGAAAAATATGCGCTCAACACGAGCTCTATCCAAACGGCTTTTAATTTGGAACTAATTGTAATTCACAACAAATTACGATAGCAGCTTTTAGTTAATTTTTTTTCAACACACTTGCTCATAAAGTGGCTCTATGGTCACTGCAATTAGGCACATAATGACACCCATAATCAAACTGTGACTTTTTCATTACTTTATCTCACTAGTGAGTTATAGATTTTTTTTTTAAATTTTATTGGTTGAGTTGCTTTGTTCTTAAAAAAGTTTTTATTAAAAAAAAGATCGTGTTCAATAGAACAAATAAATTAATGTTCCTATTGCTTGCTCATTTCATGCAACTTCTTATTTAAATAGATAATTTTAACTCGTACGTGTTTAATAAATAAAACTTTCACTCAAATATGACTTTTGTTTTCTCTGTAATAAAAGAAAATGTTAAATTCCCCATTTTGTACATACGTGGCAGAATAGGCGCGGAAAAAAAACCCTCATGCCTTTATTTAGTCTGTGGCCGATCGCAATGCGCGCGCATAGGAAAACTGATTAATTTTTCCCTTCTTCTTCTTCTTCTATTAATAGCAAATCATTTTTCACAACTCGTTTTCACTGTTGAAAATGAGTTTTTATTGTTATTTTATTCACAAATGTGTTGAAAAACGTCGTATGATACACGTGTGTATTGATGATTACCGTCCTCGGCTCTCTTAAGACCCTCGCCTACGGCTCGGGTCTCAATGGCGCCTCGGCGGTAATCACCAATGTTACACACTAGTACCATAATGTACTATTATTTCATACAACATATATCAGACTACATATTTTACTTATTATTGTGCCTGAAAACCATATTAGGTTAAACTCGTACACCCTAAGGCAACAACAGGGTTGTACCATTCTGAAAATGTGTTCGAAAGAAAGGTGCAATACCATTACGAAGGTAATTGTACGCACATAAAGGGAATTAAAAAGAGACAAAAGATCCAAGTAGTTTGCAGCAAAAGGCGCAAAAAGAAGGTGAGCACCGAGCACCGAGTGGTTCTTTGCACCTGATGAAAGGAAATGTTAGGAATTCCTTTTATAACTCGGCTCGCAAACGTGGAAAGGTGTAGCTTTCAAAGACGGTCAGATTATGCTATAATACAACTACATATCTCCCAAAGCCACCATGATCCATTCATATTTTATGATCGTTTTGCCTGTATATTGGGGACATATTTTTTTTAAGCCTTCATAAAATGACCAATCTTCATTGCAGGTTTTAAATTGCCCTATTATATTAGATTTCCAATTTAGAAATTGAGACCAACTTGGCCAAGACGGCTCTTTTTAAAATGACACATTTGAACAATAAACTTTGTGTGTTTTTTTGTATTTTTTATAGTGTTAATCCACACTTGGCATTTCATTAAGAAATGGAAAGTTTTATCAAAATTTTCGATTCTAACGGGATTCGAACCCTCGATGATTTAACGATCCACCTAAAGCCGGAGTGCCGACCGCTCCGCCACAGAACCACTGACGTCAGATTCGAAATTCTTGTTATGCTCAAAGCACGGTTCGGTCATTTCTTAAATTTTGTGATTTTTTCAAACAAATCAGAATGTACCTGTAGTGAATTTAAAAGCAATCTTATTTCCAAATCAAGCTGTGGTTTTGTACTTTAAAATGGTGTGGTTTCGAAGTAAATTGGTCGATAGCAACCAGTGCAATTTAAATGCATTGACTGTCATAATGTGAGAGTGCAGTATTTATCTTGATTTTGAACTGAACTAGAATGCTTAGAACATAAAATACCTATTATAAAGCTCATCTCAACTGCATACTTTTAATATAAATTGCTGTATACAGGGTGATTTTTTGAGATGGGTGGTGACGGCTAAGTCTGATACCACAAGAGTAAGAAAAAAGTTGTGAAAGGAGTCATGCCTTTCATTTTAAGTACGTATAATATACATTTCTTTGCAAACATTGATCCTTATCAGCAACAAAATCCATTAATTCAACAGGTTGTCAATTTCCATTAAAGTAAAAGATTTAGAAAAAAACGAAACATGCAGTTATTGTTTTTGTATAAATGGAGGGCATGACTCCTTGCACAACTTTTCTCTAACTCTCGTGGTTTCGGACTTGGCCATCACCACCCATCTCAAAAAACCACCTGTTTAGTCTCGCTAAAATTACAAGTTTCTATTATTGCTATCTCTCTTTATTGACATAGGAAAAAACATACTTTAAAATGGTTCCTTGCCTCTCAGCCATTAAATTTAGACACATATTTATAGATCCACTCAAGTCTTGATAAAATGAGACGCATTAAGCCGCCCAGATTATCACATAAGCCCTCACAATTTTTGTTGTTGACTAGATATGAAGGGCTCCCATAAATAATAATGTTATGTCTCTCAGCACACACGCCATTATACTTATGTGTAATTTGGCTGAAGCAAACATAAAATGTGGTTTACGCGAGCTCATTTTAACATTTACGCTCTAATGTGTAACACCTCTCCTACGAAGGTAAAGCGAGGTAATTATTTTACAAAAGCTAGCTTCCATTTTGTGAGAGCATTAGTACTAATGTTGCGCCGAAACTTTGTGTCCCGTGAAAAATAACAACTGATCCATTATCGCGGTAATAAAGGTGCAAATGACCTATTGTAGCAAGAAATGGTTATTTTTGGTTATTTGTTATAATGATCACTCTGCAAAGATTAAATCCTGTGCAAAATAATTTGTGAAAATGTTGGAAGACCGCTGTGAAATTCTTGCCGGTAAATTCAATTAAACGTTGATGTTTATTATTTTTCAGTGGAATTGTGAGCCCAAGGCTTGATTAATTTGGGATTTTTATTTCATTTTGTGGAGTTTTTGTACACTGTGCCATTGTAGTGTATCGTGATCGCAGTATGTAAACTTAATTACAGGAAAAATATCAATCCCTCAAGAGTAAATCCCTTATTTATATGGGACCACCTCGACTGTTTACTTTTTCAAACAAAAAAAAATTTGGAAATCGGTCTACAATTGACGGAAATATCCATGAACATACATTAAAAAAATACATACATACAGCCAAACATTTTATAGAGACACAAACTTTATACAGTACTTTCAGGAGGACAAAAAAGAGAAACAGGATCACGTCTGTATCCCATAACACAGGCACGGAAT
Source organism: Epirrhoe alternata (assembly GCA_963565295.1). Classification (NCBI taxonomy): domain Eukaryota; kingdom Metazoa; phylum Arthropoda; class Insecta; order Lepidoptera; family Geometridae; genus Epirrhoe; species Epirrhoe alternata. The sequence continues at coordinate 2,510,047 of OY751384.1, forward strand.
TTAAGTGACTTGATATAATAGAATGTCTACCGTGGCTCAGGTATACGTTATACTCTTTTTAAAGTGTTTATCGTAACAAGCCGTCGGAACGTGAAAAATAATGACGACTTACCATCTCAGTTCACTATGGAGACCTAGTCCTTTTCTAAGGAAATACCTTCCTCTTTCGTTAGTCCAAAACGTTTATTTTGCTCAACTGACTAACCAAAGACCATAAAGGAAGCTAAAACTAACACATTATGTACTATTATCTCAAATACCCTCTCAAAAAGACGAGAACTTTTTAAGGGACGCAGAGTGAAGTCGAGATGTAACGCTTTCAGCCGGTCTCGAAGAAGCGGCAAAGATGAATGGCTTTCAATATGAAATTGAATTCCGCGGTTCATTGCTTTTCAATTTGTTGGAGGGAACGTTCGGCGACGTTTACTCCAAGCACAGTATATGCAGAAGAATAGCTTTATCAGAGTCATAGTAATTTCATAAGAGCTTTTCGCAAAAATAAACTGACGATGTTTTTAGGCAGCCTGATTCTCTGTTATGACTTACTAGCTGCGCTCCCGCGGTGTAAACCGCGGTCCCTCGGGATAAAAAGTAGCCTATGCCCTTCCCTGGGATACAACCTTTATCCATGCCAATTTTCAGCCTAATCTGAAACCACTGAACACAGTGGTTTGAGCGTGAAAAGGTAACAAACAGACAAACAGACAGACAGATAGACAGACAGACAGAGTTACTTTCACATTTATAATATTAGTATAATAATAATAATAAATGAGCTACCTCACGAAACTCAACCGGCTACTGTAGTGCACTTGACTTAGGTCCGTGCACTTCAGATAAAATACCGGTATATCAAATACCGAGAAGATAAAATCTTGAACTACAATAATGCTGGACATTTCACACAGCATCATCTAGCCCCAAACTAAGCAAAGCTTGTACTATGGGAACCAGATAACTGATATACTACTTATATACTTTTTGATTGTAAATACATACATATTATACATAGAAACACCCAGACCCGAGATAAATATTTGCAGATCATACAAACATTTATCCCGCCGCGGGGATCGAACCCGCAACCTTCTGCGTCCCAAGCGGGCTTTCACCCACTGCGCCACAGAGATCGTCAAGGATGTATGGATAGTATGGATGGATAGTATGGATATGGATAGCCTAAACGGTACGGAACCCTTAGTACGCGAGTCAGATTCGCACTTGGCCGGTTTTGTATATGGTATACGTACACTCCATCATAAACTGTTGAATGTGTACAATAAAAGTAAGTAAGTAAAAAAACATCTCCTAAAATCTTTTCGAAACCTAGTCGACAATTCAAAAAATAAAAAAGTTCACCAGCTCACCCTCTGCTAAGTAATTACTGTGCGGAGAACCCCAAAAGGTGTCGGTGTAACACAATAGGTACCATGGCCCGGTTCAAAACATGGGACAGAAATCGAAAAAATCATTAGTCGTGTATTCATATGCCGTAAAATGTCTGTTTTTAGTAGTGTTTCTGTACACAAAATTAAGGGATTGATTGTGACGTCAGTGGATTCCGTGGCCGAGTGGTTGAAGGCACTCCGGCTTTAGGAGGATCGTCTGATCGTCGCGGGTTCGAACTCCGTCGGAATCGAAAATTTTTATAAGACTTTTCATTTCTCAAATTTCAGGGAATATTCAGATTATATTAGTTGTGTTCACAAACAAACCTCTTATTACCCCTAGACATCTTTAAAAGATCTGTATAAATTTCTTCTATTATCGTGTTCCTGTATAATATAAAAGTCCCTTTTACCATTAGATTCAAACTCAAGCTAGGTACTATTACCGTTACACAGATAGATTAATAAAAAAAATATACAGGGTGTAAAAAGACGTCTACCGAAGCCGAGAGGGGTAGGTACAGCATCCCACCAACCAAATCCAAAAAGATTTTTCGAAAAAAACATTATATCCGGAGAAAACAGCGTTTGAAGATTACTGTTTGCGTATGTTCTGGACGCGTTTTTTTACGTAGATTGCTGGATTTTGAGATTTAACTGGTTTTTTCTTTTATAAATGAAATTATTAGGTAGGTATAGTCTTATTATGTTGTAATAGTAGTAAATAACGGAAAATAACATAAAATGACTAAGCTAAGTAAAAATAAAAATTCCGCTTTTTTTTTCGCTAAATATGTTTAGTATCATGGTCTGATTGCAACCCCTCAGTTTTCGGTAGTTGTCTTTTTACACCCTGTATAATAAAAAAATATTATAAATGTATAATTAAACAAATAAATGATATATATTGTACATGTGTACATCTACCAAAACTTTGCTGTATATGGAATTTCATAATTACATAACAAAAGAGGGTTTATTTCTGAGCGTGGAAATTATTCTCTCTCATAGTGCTGAAACGCTTAGCATATAAGAAGATTATACTCGTATTCTGGAACTTGAGACGACTTTGTCATCGTTTGGGTATCTAGTTGTGCATGTGTACAAAAACGTAGCGTTTGCGTAATCGTACATTATAAATGTGAATGTGAGGATGGATGTTTATTTCACGCAAAATCTTCCGAATATAGTTATTTTATTAAGCGCACTGCAAAAATTTGGAATCAGCTTCTAGCTTCTGTATTTCCGCTGAGCTAAAACCTTGTTGCTTTTAAGAAGAGAGTTAAGAGAGAGAGGCACCTTCTGGGTAGGCTCGCTCCATCGTAGACCTCATTCTTGCCATTGTAAGACTCGAGGTCAAGAGCCGAGCCATTCATCATAAAAAAAAGAATAGATTTGAATGGAATTTCGTGTAAAGATAGATTATAGTTCGGAATATCACGAAGGTTGTCTTTTATTCCGGAAAAAAATAATGTTCCTGTTGAACCGCGGGTACTACATCTGCGGACCTCAGATAGACCTCACTTCACACTTTCAAACTTTCTATCATAATTGCTAGTGAAGTTTACTTGAGGTTTTCTCAGCAATAATAGTGATCGAGTAAATGAGCGATTAAAGTAATCTTGAAACTCAAGAAATAATTATAAAGAACTAGTTTTTGCTCGCGGCTTTGTTCTACCAAATTTTTAATAGCCTTTTGCTTTTCCAGGATCTAACACCTATTTATCGAAATCGGGTCTTTGGTTAGTGATTGAAACACAAACATGAAAACATACTTCACTTTTTAATGTAAAAATTTGCACCGCGAGGTGAGGGCCTGGCGACCTGCAACACAGGTTTTCACAAACCTATCGCAGGCAACAGTCTCACACAATCTAGGTTAAGTAGCATAGTCTTTTTTGTATGTAAGTACGTAGTTGGATAACCTAATGTGTGAGAAAATAAACGATTTTGAATTTGAATTTAAACTCACATGATTTAAACTCATTTTTGTTTTTAATAACGGGACGAGATCGAGTTGCACCTATCGAAACATGGAGGTAAGGTTAGTTCGTATTATCCAAATCGATCGCGATCTTGTCCCGTTATTAAAACAACAATGAAAACATACTCCCAAACTTTCACATTTTTTATATTACTCGTATAGTTACTTAGTAAGATCAACTGAAAATATTAAACAGTGACATGTCTTCCTTTCCACTCATTTGGCAAATCAAGGTAGAAGCTCAGGAGTTGTGAAGTAGAAATTTCCTACGCTGGGATTTAGTCAAAAAGTTTAAATTTAGAATTCCTGCTCCTAAATTGAAGTGTCGCTGCTTGCGTTGCATTTATTCTTTTTCGAGAGAAACCTTTATGCTAGTACATCTTGTTATATTACTGCAATGACATCATCGTAATTGGAAGAAAAACAACATTACTAGTTCATGAACCCACTTCAATATCGAACTCCCGGTACCCTTATTCGGTTAGGCATTCAGGCGGCCTTTTTAGGCCGTAAAGTTTTTACTTTACTTAGTATTTAGAACTTAAATTTGAATTTCGTCAAAGTTAGCAATGTTTTGACAAAAGCCTGGAATCATCTGGAAGCACAAGAAAGGTCTCAATGAAATAAAGTTGTTCGAAGCATCTGGCGTCGCGGACACTGGTAATGGTAATACAATTCAACGATTATAGCCCGCCCGATGCTCCTCCGTGGATGTTTGGAATAATGAAAAGCTTAACGGTTTTGCGCCCCAAATTAGTTCTGTATAGGCTTATAGCGAGCGAAAACAGTTTTGGATAATGTGGTTCTTGGATTATAGATTCTCGTTGACATTTTTCGTTTATTTTTTTATGAAAAACAAACAGCTAAACATTTATATAGATCCAGGGAAATGTCTTGGAAGTAGATGTGATATAACAGATCCAAGAAACACATTTTTTTTTTGTTAAAATGTTTTGGATTTTTTGACATTGCGAGGAAACCGACATCGTAGAATCTAAAAAAATTGTAAAGACATGGTGTAAAATGTATGATAGACCCTTTGAAGAGCACTTAATGTTCTTTCATCAAAAAGAGCCCAGCTCTTGTCGGTGCAATGATGCGACTTCCTCCACCTCTCCCTTTCCAATGCGGATTCCTTTACTTCTTTATACGACATGACAGCGATCTTCTCTTTTATCTGACTCATGAAATTGATTCCAGGCCTTCCTCTTCCTCGTCTTCTTTCCACTTTTTCTTCTGTGATGTTCTTAAATAAAGCTGTCATGTCGTTTGATGTCCAATCATTTTTCCTCTTCGATTTTGAACTTTCACTCTGTTCGAAATAAATAGTGACGCGGTTTATCCTATTCACCAAATACCCTCAACACACTGTTTACCTCATAGCTTGTAAAGCTATAACTTATTGCATTTAGCCATTATAATGCAAAACGAGTAAACTTTCCATTGTGGTCCGGTCATAAACTAACAAAACAATTGTTGGTTCCAGCGTCCTGCAGTGTACAAATAGCCTTTGCGGGCGTTGTTAATACCGCCTTGATTAACTGTTGCAACTTCGTCATAAAAGCTTTGTTAGCCAATGGATAAAACAATGCAGGTGGCTATATCATACAATCTATACCTGTAACTATACTCTATATAGATCTATGAGGAACAGAATGCTGTGAATCGTGTTAGTTGCGTGTCTGTGAATTTCTATCAGAAAAAACAGAAGTTCGAGTTCCTGCCGTGGTTATTTGTTTTCGTATAATTCAGTAAGAATTAAACTTTTAGTTACCTATTTAACCTATTTATTCCCGGAAGCACGAGGTGAAAATGCTAAATCTGATTTATGTGAAAGTGCTAAAATTCAATCTGATTTATAAAACTAAAGGCTTCGGCTCGTAATGAGTATGGAGAAGTAGCCCGTCTCAACTACCGGCCGATAGAAAGTCTGTAGTCTGCGAGGGGTCTAAGTTTCAAGACTTTTTAGTAATACCACATCCAAACCATTTTATACATTTGATCTTGAATGATTCTATGATTTCTCTCTAATGAAGCACCAATATTTATGAGTTTTCGAGAAAACCCGAGGGCCTGAACAGTTATTATCAAATCATGCGGCAAATTCCAAGTTGAAGCCGCTTATCCGGTCGATAACCGGACCGACTAATAAACAAAGTTTCACGGTGTCCAAAGACAGGGAGATAGAAAGCAGGTTACTTGCGCTGGTTTTCTCGTAATTTCAGAATGTTTGCAACCGCTTAGTATGAAGAAATAATCCTCACGCCCTTATTAACAATAAAGTACAATAAGGAGTTTTATTGTTGTGTACGAATGAAACATTTCAGCTTGAAAGTTTATACAAAAATGTAACAATAAATTTTATTCTCCTCTGTTAGACCCCTCGCAGACTACAGACTTTGTATGGGCCGATAGTTGAGACGGAATATATTTCAGCTCGTAATGAGTATGGAGAAGTATAGCCCTATAGAAATTCTGTAGTCTGCGAGGGGTCTTATCGAGATAAGGTGAACCTCTCGGCATCAAGAGCGAATGAAATCGATCAGGGCACAAAGAGGCAAAAGTCACGGACAGCCGGACATATATGATGAAATTTTTAAAGAAAATTCATCAAAAACTATTTATAAATAATTATGGTAAGTATTTCATAAGTTTTCTACGTGAATACGTCCCCATTTTAATAACAGTTTCGGACAAAGCAAACAGATACAAAGAAGTGAATGATGGTTTTCCTAGCAGGTAAAAAGTGGGCAATAAGAGGGTCTCAAATTCTCTCGCATTAGTCATCACCATGTCGACTTGCCGACATTTGGACAGCGCTGACAAATGATGCCTTTTATTGAATAATTATTGCGGAGCTTTCTACGGAGTAGGCTGAACAATGTTTCTGACTTTTGCTTTGTTTTTATTAGAATAGTTTATTTTAAAAACTGGGCCAACATAGCTTTCTGAAATGTTATTGAAAGGTTTCTGGGTTAGGAAGCAAGTTATAACCGTTTTCTCATTCAAACACCTCATTATTATAACCTTATTGATAACACACAAAGGTTTTTAATTTTAAACATTAGTTATATTTTTTTTATGTATCTCAAAACTTGCACTCATGCGGGATTTGAACTCCACCTTCGTCGATTTGTACTTAGTCAAAATAACATAAACTAATATTCTTATATTTTAGAAGAGTTTTTTATAATTCTCCTGAAATATAAAATACGAGTTGTTTCGCCATCTCTGAATAAACATCAGTTATATAAAATAGGACGTGCTTTAAATAATACACATATTATGTGTAGGTACTGCATAGATTTAGCATGGTACCTCTTTGGTACAGGCGCGAGAACTTTGACAGCGTTTCCTGTAGAATTTTCCACTCGCAGAATGAAATCAAGGGGTTGTTTTTCGTCATTTTAGGAAGAAGCACTGCTCTGCTATTTTATTTTCTTTTTCTTGTGTTTTACTAGGTTTTATTATGTAATTTCGGTGGCATTTTACTAATGAAGCCTTGGTTGGATACGTAACAGAAGATCTGGCAAATGGAATGGGCGAGCATTGAAGAAGATTTCTCATTGACGAAAAATTTCCGTTGGAGTTTTGAAGAAAACAAGCCGCCGTGTTTTGTTATAAACAGTGACAGGACTGACTGACTAACTGACATGATATAAATCTATATTTAAAACTGACATTGGCAGAATTATACCTAGTTGTGTAGTTGCCATTAAATAAAAGAAGAAGAATGAAATCAAAGCATTAATCTGAGGCACAAGTGACGGAAATGTGTCGTATTAAAACGTAACTACGCCGCAAACCAGTGGCAGTGAGTCCAAATTGCTTATTTTGACCGACTATATTAATTATGCATGAGGAGACGTTCTCCTCGCCAACTCTACTGGGTATGTAAAGAGAATTAATGAAAATAAAGTGACAAAACTTTTAAAATAAAAATAACCGCTGTGGGGGAACTTGAACATGACATTGGGAGTTTTGTTACTCAACTTTTTTGTTTTACAAGCCGACTGAGTTACTTTATTGAGTGATAGTGTTTTCGCTTTTAATCTAAAGCTCGTGGGTTTGAATCTTGGATGTTCATCAATAGATTTTTCGTTTTAAAAATGTATGTGCATTAACCGCTTTAGAGCGTAAAAGGAAAACATGGTAAGGAAACCCATAAAAAGTGGCGATGGTTGGAATGCATTTTGTGGAAGTTAGCATAATCAAAGTACCTACAATATCATCATCATCATATCAGCCATCTAGCGTCCACTGCTAAACATAGGCCTCCCCCATCGATTTCCACAGCGATCGATCTTGTGCAGCCTGCACCCAACGGCTCCCAGCCACCTTGACAAGATCGTCAAATCAAGAGTAAACCTACAATATAGGGGTCTTCAAATCAAGAGTAAATAGGTTCCTTCTAGGAAAGCATGGTACATCTTAGACCTCACTACTTGATGGTCAAAAAAAATCTTACGTTATTACACCTAAAAGATGCACTGGCTGGGATACAAACCCACAAACTCCAGATCTGATGTCGAGACAAAAAAAATATTATGCGAATTAATATGAGGCATTTTCTCAATGAAGCAGACAAAAGCCTCAACTTTCGATGCAAAAATAAGAAAATATCATCGCCATACTAAGTTGTTTAAGGATAAGTCAACAATCCTATGCACTTTTTATGCTCTCTAAAGTCGCGAAAATCTCAACTGTACTAATACATATCACGTTTGCATATCACGGGTATACAGAGAGCGTTCTGAGGTATGGAGTTATGTTCTGGGGCAATTCAACTGGTAACGAAACCATTTTCAAAGCACAAAAGAAATGCGTCAGAGCTATCTGCAAATTAAAATACGATGAGAGCTGTAAACCATATTTTTCTCAGTTAAATATAAATATACTCACCTTACCATCCTTATACATTTATGAGATAGCAGTATTTGTAAAAAGTAATATGAACTTGTTTAAAAAATTAAAGAGTGGACGTCAGTGCATGAAAATCTGTTGCCCCCAAGTAGGACTGCTTTATTAAATAACAGTGTTTTCTGCATGGCACCTCTTGTATATAATCCTTTGCCATCTGATATATTAGAAACAAACACTTTACATATTTTCAAATCAAAATTAAAGAAATTTCTATGCAAAAAGTCATATTATAAGGTTAATGAATATTTTTTGGGCAAGTTTAATGACATTTGATTATTATTATTTTTTATTTACAACTAAGACATACTAAATTGGATTATACCTACTCACCTATACATATATTAATTGTATATCAGCATTGCCATTCAGCGTGGCAATGCCGCCAGTGTTTTGGGCACGCTTCCGACTGGCAGTGACCTGGATCAGTTGAGCTATCTATAGATCGTTTTTACGACGATCCTTAGATAGCTTGACTGATTCTATTGTATTTTGTAATTTTATGTACATATTGTAGTAGCTTTATTGTACCTATTAAAATCTTGACATTTATGCGTTTAAAATTTGACATGTATGTATTTTTTTAAATTGTTGTGTTTTTAAACTGTTGTGATTTGTAATAATTTAATTTAATATTCCTTGTAGTAGAAATAATTTGGACTGCTGTGTATGTACCCATAAAATATTTTGCATGCTGCTAAGCTGATCATGGCTGTACAATTACCTATACTTACACTATCTCTGTTAAACCCATGTATCGCAGAATAAATAAATCTGAATCTGAATCTGAATCATACAAGTCAATAAATATCAACGAAACAAAGACGAAAGCAAGTAGCCGTTTCGTCGATCATTACAGATAATGTAGTGATTATGAAGATTCATCCCGAAAATAATAGTTTCCCAACTTTTTGGGACAAGAATAATAGTGTCATAATTCTGCTATTAGGGACACGCGTGCTCATTAGCATGTTATACAGACTGTGAGTGAATATGATCTAAAAAGCGCATGTTTATAACAGTGATAAGTGAAATTAATGTACCATTCACGAATCTTTTGAGTGTCTAATTTTTGGGGACCGAAACCAACACACTAGAGGCCTTTATTATATTTTCCTTTTTACTTTTTTAGTAATAAAAAAAATTCTTTAATAGACTGGTTGGGTTGGGGAAAATTGTACTCTCATTTATTTATTTAGCGCGTATTGAAAAAATGAACAGTAAGCCTAGAAAATGATATATTGTGTCGAAAAAACAAGTAAATACTGTGGTTTTATGACAATATAATGCCGAACATCATTGATGAAAATAATGCAAGAACTGTATTATTCAAGTCCTAGACTAGTTAATGCCTAGATTGCTTATTCTGAGGGCCATTTACGCGTTGAGTATAGACGCAGTCCCAAAGAAATGTAGTAGAACCAAAGAAAGAAATGTTCATCAAATTAAAATGCCATTTACACGATACTATTCTGGCATACCATTTGCCATGCCTCTTGCCACAGAATATTGGCTCTTCCTCCGTTGAGATTGAGAAAGCACTAGGCAATAATGGTATCATGTGAATTTCGTTTAACTAGAACCCATCTAATTAATTATATTATTTTTAGCTTGCATCATCGCTGCACGGGAAAGCCCCCTTCAATGTTCACGGTTGTTCAATGTTCCAGCGCGAATGTAGGTCAATCTATAGCGAAATAAGCTTATATGTTTTTCCCCAGAGATAATGGACATGGCAGACATGGTAATGATTAAGAATTTCAAGATACTTTTGATACCAAAACGATCTAATATAAGTAAAAAAACTTTATCAATATATCAAGATACAAAACTGATTGACAATCTATAAAGCTCTGAAGTTTCTTCTTGTGTAGTGCTGGAAACATCATACACTTCTGGTTCAAAAAAAGTCATCGAAACTCACGCCGAATGAAGTGTGAATCGCATGCAGAGCCCAAAAAATTTACGGGTTATTTGTTCGACGGCAACGAAACGGCTTATCGTATACTGCGTTTAAGCTGATAGCACATCTTACCGCGCCGCACGCGCCAAATTTTTCATTCGTTGTATGAAATCGTATGAAAGTTCGCTTTATCCATCCGCGCCGACTGTTTCATGATGTCAGCATTGAATTCATACCTCTTCAGAAAATTCGGCGCGTCAGTGCACGTCGATAGCGCGATCAGCTTTAATGCGTATGGCATAAATTGGCTGTACTCACTCGATGGAGATAATGCGTTCAATGAGACTCAGCTTCACTGGAGCGACAGATAGCCAGATTTCCTGTTAATGGCCAATTTATATTATACACGCATTAACAGAGTCGTTAGCTCAGTTCGTATAATCTATATAGTGACGGAGATTTTAGGTTCGTGGGGGTCCCGCCATCATGGCTTAACGACTTTGTAGGTGGGATCGACCAATTGACCAATAGTAGGCACCCGTCCATTTTGTGACCGCGCAGGAGGTTGCTTAACTTAGACAATCCTGAGAGGATATTTACACAATCATCACTACATACTATTTCCACTGTCTGTCTGTCTGTCTGTCCCTATGTATGTTTAGATCTTTAAAAATACGTAATGGGTTTTAATGCGGTTGTTTTTATTGATAGAGTGATTCAAGTGGAAGGTTTATGTATAATACTTGTATAATATAGTAGAGAAACACTGATAACTTCAGAGATTTCTAATGTGATGTCGTACATAAACTCATTTTTTGCGCTTCCATTGCAAACGCTGGCTGAACCCTAATATTTAGTATCGGCATTGCATCCGAGCGAAGTCAGGGCGGGTCGCTAGTTTTCTATAAATACAATAAAAACTTTTCATTCTTACAGTGTCACCAATAAACACTATGTAAAGTTTTTCTTTAGTTAAACTTAAGAATAAGTAAAATGGCAACCAATAAACCATTTAGAAAGTTCCACCTTGCATAACTTGTCATTTCTTTCATACAAACGCTATTCCGAAGTTCCACCAGCTAGCACCCTTGTTTAAATTAAGTGTAACCACAGAATACATATTAGTAGGTACTGTAAAAATATTTTCATAGGTACCACCAAAGAGTTCGTATATATTTTACTCGTACTTAACAAGGAGTTTTTGTTTAAGTTCTTCCAGATAAATGTACAGGAGAAAAAATAACTTTATCTGGAACAAATCTTACATTCCAATAGAAGAGGTAGCATGGCGAGAAGGTTTTATAAAATAAAAAAAAGTAAGTAATTTGATAATAAAAACGAGCGCGGAAATCAAAAATGATTTTGTAATAAAAAAATTACATGTGAAATATTGGCGAATGCACAAAAAGTGCGAAGCCATTATGAGAAAATAAAACAAGAATGACAAACAAAATGACCAATTCAGTCAGCTTTCATAGACAAAATGATACTTATTTTGAGGTTTCTCGTTGGATGCGATGTTGCCGATCTGTGCATCTTCACGTAACAGAAGGACAGTTACCTCAGAGTTCCACCTTGTTTATTGGTCAGAATTTTTTTCTGACTTATTCTGAATTAACGCAAGGTGCTGTACCTTGCGTTGATTCTATGCGATGTGTAAATTTGATAGAACTTCGGAATAACTAGTTTTTATTGGTGAGACGGTCAGTGTTTAAATAGTTCTATAAATAATTCCTAATCACCATTACTTTCCTGCATCGCCTTTACCACTGACCTCTAAAAACATCCTCCCTTTTTTATAAAAAAAAATGTGAACATAGAAAAACATTGGAAGGTGGAACAGTATATTCAAGAGGGTATTTTGTAAGACATGCTTAGCTACGTTTTTCATGGCCGTAATAACCTTTTTTGCCGACATACTCGGAAGGAAAACGTAATAGTCACAAGTGGCTGGCCATTTATTAAAGACGTGACTAGGGACAGTACGCACTCGACGTCTTTATGCAAAGGTAGGAAATATTAATGTCTACATACGTAATACGCCCATTTCGTCTCCATGAGCCACTCATGTACACACAACGCAATTTTTATTACTTCCCTTGGGAGTGTATGGTACCGGACAAAAATGTTTAATTTTGTAAATGATTATTAGTGTGAGAATGTTCAACTAAGAAAACATTCTCACACTAATAATCAGTGACTTGTTTTACCATTGCTAGATATTACTTGGATAATAATCGCATAGTAATTAGTATACTCTGTATAATAATCATTAATGAGTCAAAGGTGTTCCAAGTTTCAGCTTTATAAAAGAACATTATCAATGCAACTGTACCTGTTTATTGTGGTATCACTAGCTTCTGTACGTGGCTCACGTGGTATCAACATTTTGAATAGCATATAATATGCTAATCCAGGTCATCCAAATCGGTTCACTGGTTTAGGCGTGATTGAAACACAAACATCCAAACATACATTGCGCAAAACTGGTACGTAGACTGCATTTCTGTAACACAACGTAAAGCTAAAAATATACCTTCTTTAATGCTAAGAAATAATTATCATGAGAATATTCTATGGAAGAAATAATCCATTCTAAAACATCATCATCATCATCAGCCTATAACAGTCCACTGCTGGACATAGGACTCTCCTAATGAGCGCCATTGTGCCCTGTCCTCAGCTCGACGCATCCAGTTTCTGCCAGCAGCCTTTCGCAGATCGGCCTTTATCAGATCTAAAACATCTTAACTAAGAAGTTTACTGAATCAACAACTTATTGCCACGCTTAGCAAACAAAAGCCAATCCTTCCTCGGCATGGTTCAAAGCGAGTATTATGATAATATCGGTCCAGCAGCCAAATAGTTCACTTATATCACACAATAGAATTACTGGACGGGAACTGCAATATCCTGCGTCTAATTCTCTGTTATTTATCTTGTTTTCGCCTCCTATTCGGAATTACTTACTGTCAGCTGTAATATTGCCTTTAACACCTACTTTCATACTAAAGATTGTCAATGTAGACACGCTAGCCGTACTTTTAGATTTTAAGATCCTTTGAAAATGACGTGTAAGGGAGTAGTCATCAGGGGGTGAAAATGGCACTCAAAGTCAGCGCTCTCACGCCATAATTGTGCTATGGGAACAAATGCTGAAGGGTAGCGATATTTTTGTTTATTTATTTACTATGGGTAAATTTACAATTAATCAACGAAAATTTATCATTTTGTCGGTTTTGTCATATCTGTGTAATTTATTCCGATAAGATCCATAAACAACAGCCGTTCAAAATTAAAATATAAAGCGAATTGCAACAGAAATAAATAATCCGGTTCAAAAGCAATTAATCGCAAGTCGGCGCTTACAGCAAAGTTGGGAAATATATTGAAAACTTCCTTTCACGGCGCGTCGATAAATAATAAATATGGCAAGTGCGAGTAGTTTGATTGCCATTCGGGTTCCACAATGATTTAATTCGGACTTCATTGGGAAGCCTAAAATGTTTATTCCACATCACTTTGTTTGGAATCTTCTTTAGATAGAAATAAACATGTCACTTCCCGTCTTTTCTTCTATGCGCTTAGATATTTTCAGATGTAGTCAAATTGTGTTTTAGACAGTCCAAAACCAACCCTTTTAGACTACGCAATGGATTTTCATGAGGATATTCAATAATATTTTTATATTGTGTTGTTGCATTACCTACCGGGGTAGGTCGGTAGTCAGTACTTTGCAAAAGCATTCCTAAAATACTTTACTCAAATTCTAAGATATGCAACTATCAAGATTCATTATAGCAATCGTTATAAAGTTGTTGTAAAAACGACCATAGTTTTAAATCTATACAATTCTTTACGAATGAAGATTTTAATGAATTCAAATCATACAGGGACTCAAACTAAGATACCTACATACTTTTGTTCTTGAATGTACGATGTAAATCTGTGTCGGGTAAATAAATAAACGCAATAAGGTTTCATTTTCCCTTTGACGTTTGGAACCCTAAAAATACCAATAAATCGAAGGCGCGATTTTTTTATTATTTGCGTTTAGACCGATCAAGTGTGCAAAGAAACAAGAGTATCGCTAGAGATTGTTGGCATAAATCATTTTTCAATTCAATTTAGACGACAGAGTTGCGCCGATGCGAGGGGGATACACCTCAGATTTATAATATTCCTTTGAAAGGTTTACCTTGTAGACCCAAGCACTCTTTACGTTGACGTTCAAACAAATTGCTTTTTAGAGTCACATACTTAGCCCCCTCTCAGACTGCAGACTTCCTATGCCGATAGTTGGGACGGCCTATACTTCTCCATACTCATTACGAGCGGAAGTATTTTCCGTCTCAACTATGGGCCGATAGAAAGTCTGTAGTCGGCGAGGGGTCTTAGACACCTACGTCGCATTGAAAAAATAGTAAGTACCGTAAAGATAATTTTGATACATTTTGGTTTGGCAGGAGTAGAATCGTCTAGCTTATTAGACTACTCTAACCACAGAAACATAATTAGACTATCCCTAGGAAAGTGATATAGCGTTCGAAAAAATGCTTTTTGATTTTGGAAAATTGGGAGAGCATGCATGGATGGATTGTGTGAAGGATGACATGAGTAAGAAAGGAGTGAGTGTTGAGATGACTGGACGGAATGAAGGAACACATGTTGTGCCGACCCCACATGTTTAATGTGGGAAAAGGGCAGGGAGATGATGATGGGAGAGCATGCATTCACTTATTGAAATGAAACGTAAGCAGATGTCTGTGTTGTGGTTACATACCTGCGTCTATAATAAAGAAGCAGGTAATTTTTTTAATACTAAAAAAAAACATCAGTAGGTAAAAACATTTTATACGAAATATCACACACATCAGATACTGTATGAGTTTATATGATCAGCATTTTATTAAGATCTAAAAAGCTGAATGTTAATTTTATTTCAGTAAAAAAACAAACCACAACGAACAAAACCTTACAATAATTTATTGTTTTAGGCACATTTATCCTTAATAATATAAACCTCTGAGATAATTATAACGCTACAGTATTTTGATAACGTCCATAAACTTTATTTTCATTATATCTTTTGTTTTAAATTCAAAGAGTTGAAAAAAAAACTAAGTTTAGATAACATAATGACCTCTGTAGTCTGTAGCAGTGGGCGAAGGCCCGCCTGCGATGCAAAAGGTTGCGGGTTCGATCCCCGCGGCGGGACCAATGTTTGTATGATCTATAAATATTTGTCTCAGGTCTGCGTGTTTCTATGTATAATATGTATGTATTTACAAACGAAAAGTATATAAGTAGTATATCAGTCATCTTAGTACCCATAACACAAGCTCTGCGTACGTAGCAGCTATTAGTACTTATTTCTACATAATACAAAACATAAAAGTGGTAGGTACATGTACATATATTTTTATTATAAATCAACAACAAGCCAGAACGAATAACTTACGTCGGTTGTGCCCCAAAAATCTTCGATGTTAGCCAAAGCAATTCCGTCCAACACTTTGTCAAATCCAACATTTAAATGACCAAAGTCGGCTGAAAACAACTTGTTTGGTTGACACGATGGCAAGAGGGCGGGTATTGCGTTTGTTTGGACCTATAAATCTGTCTCGAACTTCTTAAAGCGTATCTAGTGTTTTGCTATTGCAATGAAACTGGACTATTCTTAAGCTCCCCAGATCTTCAAGTACGAGTTTTTTACTTGTCGATAACTTCAAGCTTCCAACGTCTGTATTTCCGCTGAGCTACGACCCTGTTGTTTTCAAGAAGAGAGTTAAAAGGCACTCTCTGGGTAGGCTCGCTCCATCGTAGACCTCATTCTTGCCTATGTTAGTTTCGAGGTCAAGAGGCGACCCATTCAACATAAAAAAACTTAACAAAGTAATTGCATGTAATAAGAACAGCGTCATCTATTATTATATTGGTTCTTATAAATCTCTGCATTTACGATAGTAGAAATAAGAAAATAACGCGCGTCAAATTTTATAATATGTACGTACGTAGGCTAAAAAGGTCTAAAGAATGATGTAAAGGTTAAATTCTTTTCCGATATTTTTTATGCTTTCACAGTTTACCGTCTGATTAATTAGTATATCAGTTATCTGGTTCCCATAGTACAAGCTTTGCTTAGTTTTGGGCTAGATGATGATGTGTGAAATGACCAGCATTATTTATTTATTAACCTTTAACTGACGACCTATACGTCTCACAGACGTCAAAATTTTTACTATTATTATATTTTCTAAAATACGCGTCGCACGAAGTCACATCTCCCGCTACCTTCCCCTCCCGCCATCGTCTTGCCGCTAGTCGACGCCGCGAGCACGGCGAGTGCACACGTGTCCGTACCGGAGGTATCGCCGTCCCACAGACGTAAGTACGGTGTTTATGTACTAAAACTTGTACGTCTCTTGTTCGTCACCTCAGTGTTTGCGTAGGTCAGCTTATAGTGTCTCATTGACGTGACATCGGTTTAATGGTTTTATTAAATTTTACAGAATGCCTAGGCAGAAGAAATTGACGTCTAAAAAGCGGGAAACACCCCCTGTTACTGAAAGTTTGGTTTCCACACTGCCAAAGAGACCTCGAAGATGTTTGAAAAATCAAGATATCCGAGAAATCCTCATGACTGAAAGTGATGACAACTGCAGTGTTTTCGATGACGATGTAGAGGATCCTGATTTTGGTTAAGAGAGTACTTTCTACTCTCACTTGCACGGGAATTAGTCTTACCCGAAATGAAATTACGTGTGTATAATGAAAGGATCTCACGTGAATTGCGGCTAACTATTTAGCGAGTTATTGGGCCTACTGATATGCCAGAACCTCTGCCGCCAAAAACCAATAACCCAGATCCAGGTACTCGAAAGACCTGTGCGATCTGCCCTAGTCGCATGAAGAGGCGAACAAAGTACTTTTGCTATCACTGCAAAAAACCAATGTGCCTTACTTGCTGCGATCAAGTATGCAGTGACTGCAAAATACGCCCGTAAATGTGCAATTTATATGTGATGTCAGTTTTTTTTATTTTGGAGTAAGAGTTCTAAGTTTTGTTTTATTTTGATAGTCATTTTACTAAGAAAAGATTTTTTAAGTTTATTTGTTGATTTTTATGTTATTTAGAAAAAAAATTAGTCTGAAGTAAGTTCATAAAATTAAGTAAGCAATTATTGTGATACTATGAATAAAAGTTGATTATTCTTAAAATTGAAGTGTTATTTAATTTGTAATTTTTAATTTAAACACCTAAGACATGTATCTATCAATAGTAATAGCTATGAAACATGCTGGCATGCTTTTTACATGTTTTATAATTGTTTTATTTTTTGACGTCTGTAAGTCGTTACCTCGGCGTTAGGGTCGATTCACATCTGACCGAAGATCCGTCGCGTATTATCGGTCGCGGAACGCCAGAACTGACAAATGTATAGAAAAACACTCGACCGTTCACACTCGACGGATGATACGTTAGTCCGTCAAGTGTGAACGGTCGAGTGTTTTTCTATACATTTGTCAGTTCTGGCGTTCCGCGACCGATAATACGCGACGGATCTTCGGTCAGATGTGAATCGACCCTTAGTGTTACGTTTAGACCACGTCGTCAGCCAAAGGTTAATTACCTACCCCTCTGTTTCTTCTACCTATAATGTAACTAGATACTTTTAGTGTAATTTAAAGCCAATCTCTTGTATTCGCATTGTTGAATTTCAATTACCAATATCTACTCTAAATAAGTTCATGCAAGTAAAAAGTAATTGTTGTCTACTATAAGAATATTTTGGAGCTCTCGGGAACAAACCATGTAGACGCCTTTGAAAACCAATTTTACTATATTGCATTAAAAGTTGTTGCCAAATGCACTTTGCGTGTTTATTTCCACATTTTTCTTTCCCCTTCATTCCACTTACACATGAGTTATAGGATTTGATGTCATATATTAGGACTTGATAATGTTTTAAGTAAGTTTAAACGACCTATGGGGGATTATATATACCTTCTTTTCTTCCTCTATCGAAATATATATTCCATTCCTGCCTGTTGCCAGAATATTAGCTTTTGCTCCATTCCAGCAATCAGGAGGCAAGAACGGTATGCCAGAATCTTATCGTGTTAATGTCATGTCCTACAGTGCCGAAACGTGGACACTCACAGTACGGCTAGTCCATTAATTTAAAGTCGCTCAGCGAGCTATGGAACGATCTATGCTCGGAGTTACTGATGACTAATGAGACTATTCGACATAGAACCAAAGTTGTCGACATAGCTCAGAGAATTAGCAAGCTGAAGTGGGCTGGCCATATCTGCCGAAGAACCGATAACCGTTGGGGTAAACGAGTTCTTGAGTGAAGACCGCGACTCAGCAAACGTAGTGTAGGACGCCCCCCGGCCAGGTGGAGTGACGAACTGTGAAAGGCTGCTGACAGAAGCTGGATGCGTCGAGCCGAGGACAGGGCGCAATGGCGCTCATTAGGGGAGGCCTATCCAGCAGTGGACTGCTTTATGCTGATGATGATAGTCATTTGAATGAATGAGTCGCTTACTCTGTTGTCAGAGTTTTGAAGCGATCTTAAAGCCTCCATCGTGGTTTACAGCGTCTTAAGACTCTACATACCGAGGTTCACACACGAAGGTGCTAAATCTGGGTCAGTTAATTAAGATACAACAATACCTAATCTACAAAAATCATCTGGCACTTTACTTTTTAAAATATATTGTGTACTTATAAGACCCCTCGTAGACTACAGACTTTCTATCGGCCGATAGTTGAGACGGGCTATACTTCTCCATCCTCCGAACCGAAGTATGTTCAGTCTCAACTATCGGCCGATAGAAAGTCTGCAGTCTTCGAGGGGGCTAAAGGACTCAGTTATTTTTATTCATGTTGAGTTTTTAATTATACTCGTAGATGCCTGAGAGTGACTGGATTTATAGATATTTGATTTTGTTTCATTTGAATCTATGATTTGCTTTCAGTTCACGTTTCACCACAAATATTGTTTTTCTAACCACAGAATGTGTGTACCGAATAAACAACGATCAATATCCATCATGCTATAATATTTCAATTTCGTTTGAATAAAATCGTTATAAATCTTAATATACCTACTAGGATCGTGTTGACTGAGTTTCTTTTCAACCCAAAGGTTTGAATCCCGGCCTGGATCATCAATTTTTAGCTGCGGAAAGAGTATAGGTGCCCGCCCATGTATATTTTAACACTAAACATTGAATGAAGGAAGACATGGAATTCATGAGAGTAGTTAGTGGCTCGTCCAAATACATACAGGGTGTAAAAGGACAACTACCGAAAACTGAGGGGTTGCAAATTGCAATCAGACCATGATTCTAAACATATTTAGCGTAAAAAAAACGCATAGACTTAGCTTAGTCAATGTATGTTATTTTCGGTTATTTACTACTAAATACAACATAATAAGACCAATCCTACCTAAAAATTTCATTTATAAAAAAAAAAGTTAAAAGCAATCTACGTAAAACAACACGCCCAGTACATACGCAAACAGTACTATTCAAATGCTGTTTTCTCCGGAATCATTCAAATGCTTTTTTCCGAAAATCCTTTTGGATTTGGTTGTATGTTGGGATGCTGCACCTACCCCTTGCGGTTTCGGTAGACGTCTTTTTACACCCTGTATAGAATACTTCATGCACCAACGAGTTTTTCTTTCAATGGATGTATGTATGTTTGGTACTCAATCACGCTGAAATCGCTCCACGGATGAAACTTGGAATAGATGTAGGTCGTTGCCCGACATAGGCTTTTTATCCCGGTAAAGTGAAGTATCTAATCCCCGGGGACCTCGGGTAACACCGCGGAGCGCAGCTAGTATTATTATCCTCTGATTCGACGTCAAACACTTTCACCGGCAGTAGTTCACGGATAATAACATTCAATTTTAGTAGAAGTATTTACGTCCCGGTTCCCAGTTCCACAGATATTTATGGCGGTCTGTACCAGCCTTCCCAAATTGAAATACATTAATATTTTACCATAAATGCGACACTTTCATGTGGAACATAACGTTATCGTAATTGGATTCTTTCCTGAAAACGAAATACGTCCTTCTACTCGTATTATTTGGACACAGAATGTAAATATCAATTACCTTTCCTGTGGCTTTATTGCGTCGGTTATTGGAAGCTACAACTTTCATTTTGTATATGAGAATGTATAGTGCGGGGTATCAGAGAAATATAGTCATAATTTACGCTTCTGTTATAATAACTTACCTTTTACTAGTTTATTGTTTTACCTTTTGTAGTTAATACCGTGTAATTGAAAAGTATTGATTTTGTATCCAGGGCACAGTATTCTATAGAGAAATATTTTATCCACCTAGAAAAGTGATGTGAGAAAAGCGAAAAACAAAATGGCGTCTGAGATAGTTGTTTAGGTATAATAATAGGACCACAGTCTAATCTTTTAACCTCGCCAAATCGAAATAACTTGTGACAAGCCAAGAAGATAAGTCAGGCCGTTAATCTTCTTTCATATTTGGTTTATTTCTTTTTCTTTCACTTAATTTAATATCCAGATCTTTAAAAAAAATCTTGGCGTGTACTGTTCCTCAAGTAACAGCCCGTTCACACTAGTCGTAAGTCGCATATGACTAAAAGTGGAATGCTCTGGTCACCATACAAAATCGCGTCTCATCCAATGTGAACAGCTCCATATAAAGTGTATGGTGACAAGAGCATTCGACTTTTAGTCATATGCGACTTACGACTAGTGTGAACGGGCTGTTAATGATTGATTTGATTTGATTTAAAACAATGTCAACACAAACATGCCAAGCACTAAGCCGGGTCCACAGCGCCGTGTTTTCGTTTAATTATAAACAATGCTAACATGTTAGAAAACACTAAAACACAATGGCGCTGTGGACCCGGCATCATAGCAACTAGTCATGAGTTGCCTCCTGACTCTGTAAACCTATGACGTAATGAGTGACTTAAGTTTTATAATATACTAGCGGAACGCCCACGACTTCGCGCACGTGGTAGAGTTTCCATAATTATTATCTTAGTGGCCCTACATTATAAAAGAAATATGTATGCCAGTCTCACCAAAGACCTAAATAAAAATAAAGACTGCAGCTTCTACTTGACTATGCGATGCAAGAACTCCACTCGATTTGACTTGATCTCTTCTAATGTAAACAAATGTATGAGCTCGGCTACGACTTGGGGATCACCAACCTAAAATCGTGAATGTGACTCGCCTACGACGAATGCAAATGGCTGTCTGCTTAGCACTACCAACTAGGTAAGGCAGAATAGTCTGTAGCCTTTGCCATGCAACAAATAATATAGGCTTTAGATAAATAAATAATAAATAAAAAGTTTTGGGCATGATGCCCACTGGACCTGATCAGATAAGCTATCTAAGCCCTCTCGCAGACTGCAGACTTTCTATCGGCCGATAGTTGAGACAGAATATACTTCGGCTCGTAATGTGTATGGAGAAGTATAGCCCGTCTCAACTATCGGCTGATAGAAAGTCTGCAGTCTGCGAGGGGGCTAAAGCTGATTGCACATTATGTCCGCGCCGTACGCTCTACAGTAATTTTTCTATAGAAAAAATACTGATGATATCAGAAATTGCAGCTAGCTTCTGACGTCTCAGCATATCCTCTATTGAGTACAAGAATTCAAAAAGGGGGCAAAGATCGACAATTTCTATGGATGGCTAGAAATAATTGATGAAATCAAAAAGGGAGCAAGTGGCGAACAGACCGAATTGACAGTTAGGCGCGGATGGGTCGTGCGACCACCTTATTAGATCGTTTTTAATTATCCTTAGATCGCTCAATTGATTCTAGTGTATTTTGTTTTATGCGAATACGTAGTAGTTTAGTTCTCTGTACAATGCATCCATCTCTTAAGTAAAAATGTTGTTTATTGACATAATGGCGTCGATTCTGCTGTTCACTGACTTAACTTAATTAAACTAAAACTTGAACGTTCTTATTTCGTTCTCGCTAAAGACGAAAATGGCTCGTCATTGAAAGTGACATTACTAAAAGTATAATCAAAATGGCGTTTCTGAGCTTCTGTAGCAGCTGTTTCACACAGGAAGTAAAATGGTCTTGTCTAAATCTACCCACAAATACTTCATTTTTACTAAAAATAAGTAATTTTAGGAATGCCACTGTCATTCTATTTTGGACCTTATCGTAAAGGAAATAAGAACGTAGCATTTTAGTTTAGTTAACTTTGGTCAGTGAACAACAGAATCGACGCCATTAATCGTGTAAAAGATATTTTGAATCCATAGGCTCCCAAACTAGTTAAAAAATTGTTTTTCAGGAGCACTGGCTCCTGAAATACATTTTTTGATGATCACTGGATCATGAGATTTAAAATGTCTCAGAATAAAAGGTATCCTCAGACACCAGTGCTTAGGGTACTGGTTTACAATTTTACTTTGTGACTACTTACAGTAAATACAATACACATAATGCCTCTTTTGTGATTCCATAGCATCGTTGATTTAAATAAAATGATTTTGAAGAGATCTTTAGAAGAAAATTATGTAAAACCTCGCGTAAAAATAACCTAGGTGAATTTTTTTAACGAGAAATACCTACTTATAATTTTTGTAATTTTTAAAGTTTTATCAAAATTTTTGATTCCGACGGCATTCGAACCCGCGACGATCAGACGATCCTACTACAGCTGGATTGCCTTCAACCGCTCGGCCACGGAACCTACTTGCGTCAGATTCGAAATCTTTGATAAGCTATTTATCGGTTAAGCACCGCTTAGCGCCATCTACATGTTTCACTCAGTGAACTCATGCTTGTAGTCCGAAGTTACATTCAGAATCAAATGACGAAAAGATGTTGCTCTAGCTAAATTATTCAGAGAAAATACCTACTTAGCACGTCGAAATACATTCATGTTTGATAATTTCTTATTTCCAAAAATCTATCTGTTAGTTTCTCTCAGCGTATTTGCAAAAATAAGAGAGATGATATATATTCGTAATATCCGCTTACGTACGTCTCTCAAAATAATGTTGTGCCAGCAATACGTTTTAATATAGTAATGGTTTTCCCATCTTTTCACACACGAGTACAAGGAGAAATATCTTTTTATCTCCTGGCCAAATCGAATTTTCATGTGTCGAGATATTTCACAAAGATGCGAACAGAAATTTCCTTTGTGCCTTCAGATATATGCTGATATTATGGCATTTCTGAGGCGAAACTGGCAATGCCTGCGAGAGGCTAATATTAGGCGAATTCACCTTCGATAATATAGCTCGGAAATATCTATTAGGGACCTCAGAAATTCTCTGAAACATGAATTTTATATAAATACTTTTGGGCGCAAATATTCTAGCCATAGTAATACTGGGGTTTACTTTTGTAGTTAGTAGACTGAATCCCCTTATCACCGTCAGTTTTTTCTCAAATCCACAGAATTCCATACAAATACAGCATATTTATTTTTTGCCTAGGCAAAAGTCATTCAATAACCTTTGAATAATTATATCATACTTTAATTTTTTATTATACTTAGTAGTCAGATATCGTTATACTATGGAATTCTGTCGTGTTCTGTCCTTTTGAAACAGTTTGGTAAGTTGTACAGATTTTTTTTCGATTTCTATTTGTTCTATCAATTTCACCACTAACATTGCATATTATAAATTAAATCTAAATTTAAAATCTGATGCAATGCTGACTACTTGTCCTAATAATTTTATTTAGTTTTTCTTTTGATTGTTTTATTATGCTAATTTTAATACTTGTTTTTAGATTTTATCTCTTTATATCTCATTAATGTGTAATGTTAGAAATGCTTATTTTAGTTTAGTTGAGTCCATATTATAGTGCATGCTGTGGCGTCCTATAACTGGGAAAACACTAGATTTAAGTAGCTTTTAAGAAATTGATAATACATTTGTGATTTTTCCGTTGGATGTCCATAAATAAATAAATAAATACTTTAAGTTCAAAAATAAATGCTGTTTTTTGAAACGAAAGGCTTACAAAGCTTATGCAAAGTACGGTAATCCGAGCCATCTTAAAACCTAGCTAATTCAAACTTTTTAGTAATAAATCCGATATGCTTAACAAAACGGCTTTAAGTTAAAGACCGTCTTCGTTGTTCTTTCTAATGAATGGCTGTTTCCTTAAATTTCGGTGCAAAATGTGGATTTATTTTAAATGCTTTAAAAGAAACCAATACTGAAAGAGGAAAATATCAAGTTTCCTTTCAGTATTTTATTTCTTACTCGTCAAAGGTAACGAAAAGCGTTTTGCAGTAAGATCGAAACTCACCTTTACCATTTAATTTAGACGTCAAAAGACTTCAAAGATTTTTAAATTCAACCTATTCAAATTGTTTTTAAGTTTTCTTTGAAACAAAAAACTAGAGACCTCAGAAATAATCCTTTACTCAAAGGACTCGTTCAGTTTCCCAAAGAACTCATTATCGCTACATTTCTTCAAGTTCTCCAAAAATGCGAAAGTTTGAGGCGAAGTTACGTAGGAACCAGGTTTATCTGTTTTTACTCAGCGTTCATTCTAACAAAAAGTTGTAAGCCTTGAAACTTTAACCTAAGTAGGTATATTTAAAAAAATGAAGGTATCATATGACGGAGGCCTTAAGGCGGCCTAAAAACTCCGTCACCAGAGTTGGCCCCTGACTCATACGAACACTTATTAATATAGAAGAAGGTCGAAGAAAATGTGTCAGAAATGTGAAAGGACAGTTGGCAAATAAATAAATGAATACCTAATGCTGGACATTTCACACAACATCATCTAGCCCCAAACTAAACAAAACTTGTACTATTGAAACCAGATAACTGATAGACTACTTATATACTTTTTGTTTGTAAATATGCATACATATTAAACATAGAAACACCTAGACCTCAGATAAATATTTGCAGATCATACAAACATTTATCCCGCATCGGGGATCGAACCAGCAACCTTCTGCGTCCCAAGTGGGCTTTCACCCACTGAGCCACAGAGGTCGACAATAAATGATAGGTGAAGACAGTTGTGCCGATCTCATCGTCAGGGGCAGAGGAAATGCAGCGAAAATAAAACTGTGTTGCTTCTTAGAACATGACCATTAACAGAAAATAATTCCACGCGAATAAATTTTATTGTTCGGATAAATCAAAGTGGAAAGGAATACATAATTAAAAAAAAACAATTGACCCACGGAATTTGAATCTGCAACTGCAATCTTCATTTGAAAAACTTTGATAAAAGTCCTTTAAAAAGTCTTGAGATAGATATTTTTATTGCACACCAAACATAAAACAAACACAATACGGAATAATAGAACTACATGTTTTAAAAGCTTTATAACAAGTTTTCTTTGCAAATAAGGTCTGTGCGGCGAAAATATTTTATTTTTGAGGTCAAGCGGATCCTAGGAGGCCATTAAATCACAATTAGAAGTAATGCGGGATGCGTGAGCTTCTACCCGGCTTTATCGGACTTAGAGGCTCGTCGCCTAATGCTGGCCTGCCGTTATTCTTGCAATCAGAATAGAATCAATATGAATAAAGAAGGGATTGAATATATCTTTTGAGGAATATTAGCAGAAAACAACATATTTCTAAGGCTTAATAGTAACGCATATATTTAAAAAGATGCAGACTTTCTATCGACCGATAGTTGAGACGGAACATACTTCGGCTCATAATGAGTATGGAGAAGTAAACCGAAGTATGCTTCGTCTCAACTTTCGTCCGATAGAAAGTCTGCAGTCTGCGAGGGGTCTTAACGTAAGTACTAAATCATGACTTCATCTTGACTCATTTTTTTTATGAAACACTTTTTTCTGATGAAATTAAATGACCATTTTATAACACACTCACGTAACTAACGCTTCATAAAAAAAGTAAAAAAAATAATCTCTGTAAAAACTAGTTTCTATTCACATCGAAATACTGTACAAAAATAGATTTAATCTATAAAATTTTATAATAGTAATAACAGTTGGCCGGCATGTTAAGATGGGATAAGTAATAAGGATAGGCTATTTGGGAAAAGTACGTGATGTTGCAGACAATAAGAAAGTCGTCTGAGGTAACGACCCACTGCTTGGAAGCCTTAAGGCTTGCCCAGACACGGCATGTTCAAGTTTTATCAAACACTAGCTGCCCGCCGCGATCCCTCGGGAACTTTTCACTTCCCCGGGATAAAATATAGCCTTTGTTCATCAGGGATAATGTAGGATTCTATTGGTGAAAGAATTTTTCAAATCGATCCAGTAGTTTCGGAGCCTATTCATTACAACAAACAATCATACAAACAAACAAATCTTTCCTCTTTAATATTAGTATAGACGATAGTGCATTGTGGTCTTGTGGAAGCAGCTAGCAGCTCCACTTTTCGATTGTGTTCGTGAGTTCAAATCCGGTCGTATATTAAAAACTTTTTTCATCCAAAGACAGGTAAGTTCATGTGTTATGTGTCAGTGGCTAACTCTGGTGACGGAGTTTTTAGACCGCCTTGGGCCTCCGTCATGGCTTAATGACTTTAATAGCCGGGACTGACAATTTAACGTGCCCTTCGAAGCACGGAAGCGCTCAGATGAAAATGCCCGCGGTGTGAATCGCGTTCCCTCAGATTTTTTCATTGTTTCGGGAAAAAAAGTACCTAGCCTTCCCTGGGATACGACCTTTATCCATGCCAATTTTTAGCCTATTCTGTTCAGCGGTTTGGGCGTGAAAAGGTAACAAACAGACGGACAGATAGACAGAGTTACTTTCACATTTATATTATTAGTATGGATGGATATGGATGTACATTTTTACTTTTTATGAATGAAATGAAATGAATGTGGATGGATATGTGAGAAGAGGTAGACCTAAGAAAAGATGGATGGATTGTGTGAAAGAAGATATGGGTAAGAAAGGAGTGGATATGAAGATGACGAGTGATATCGGAGAGTGGAGCAAGAGAACATGTTGTACCGACCCCGCATGAGCGGGACAAAGGCAGGCCAATGATGAATGATGATTTACACATTTTACATTGAGATAAAAATTCCCAAAGAAACGTTTTTTCTTGAGGTTAGAAAATGTTCTATCTAAAAACGTCCTTAAGGTTATTGGGGAAACAAATGCTCCAGTCGCGTATCCATGAATCCCCGCGGTCGTCCCAAGAATATTAGGGATCTAAAACGTCATAATGGCTGATGCGATGGCAGCCGGTGACACAAGCTAAATTAACTAATTCCGTACAGTTTTTCTATTTCACGAACGCCGGATTATAATACGATTTACGACCTCCATGGCGCAGTGAGCGAAAGCCCGTCTGTGACGCAGGAGGTTGCATATTTATCTAGGGTCTGGGTGTTTCTATGTATATATGTATGCATTCACAAACAAAAAGTATATAAGTATATAGTACTTATAACAGTTACCTGGTTCCCGTAGTACAAGATTTGCTTAGTTTGGGGCTAGATGATGCTGTGTGAAATGTCTAGCATTATGAGATTTTTTTTTCAGATCATACAAACACTTATCCCGCGGCGGGGATCGAACCCCGCAACCTTCTGCGTCCCAAGCGGGCTTTAACCCACTGCGCCACAGAGGTCGTCAAATACCTCTATATTGAATGAACGGACAGTCTTCGCCTGCGCGGTGTATCTTGCATACGTCATTCTTGATAGATTTTAGGAGAAGCAACGTTCTGACCGGTCAGTTAGTGGGTGACCGCTTGTGGCATTATCAAATGAACGGCTTCAGTGTTAAATTAGTAAAATTTTCGGTCCCAGCTTTTAAGTCGTTAAGCCATGATGAAGGCCAATAGCCTAAAAACTCCGTCAACGTCATCGGAGTTCTGTGAAGTGTCCATGGTGTATATAGGTAAGAATTGACCGAGTCAGTCATAGCTCAGGATCAGAGACTGATTGCGTAAACGAGATTAAGTAATTGCTGAAGCTTTCAGTTGAATGAGGATGTGCGTAGTGGTCTTAAGGTCTTCTGTAGGTAATGTTTAATGATTAACGCTGGATTGTCATGAAGTAAAACGTAAACAGGGTCTCAACTGTATCCCCAAGGTGCGGTAGACATTCTCTCAGATCTTTTATATTCCAGATCCTTTGAAGATGTCTAAGGGGGTAGTCAGAGGCATGTACATTTAACAAATACATATTTGATACATGCCCACATCTTGCAGAAGATAGTATTCCATACGTAACAGGCTGCAAGCCCATCACCGCCTATAAGAATACTAACTGGTTTCCTCACGATGTTTTCCTTCACCGTTAATTTTAAATACTCCATCAGAGAAAACTAAATATATTTTTGATTTAGTTATATCAATATCGATTATCAGTTATGTCGATGATGAATGAATGAATGAATGAAAATTCTTTATTGTACACATAAAAATCTTAAAAATAAATTATGACTATGAATAAATGCACAATAGGCGGTTTTAACGCTTAGAAGGGATTTTTCCCAGACAACCTTTGAATCGAGAGAAGCGTTTGATGATGAGAAACAAATATATGTACCTATCACATTATTTGTTTAAAATCAACCTATACAATTTTTTTAAACATGTCATGCGCTCTTTGCAACTTTGTAATTTCTCTGTGATCAATCAGTTGAATCTAGAGCCACATGAAGTCTATACGACAATTTGAGCGTTTGTTGTTTAAAACAGTTACTGAAACAGAAAAAATAAAAAAAACCTTTTTAAGTTTCAAAGTATCGTTATCTGAATAAAACTCACCGTATTACTGCTATCACACCTTCTTTTATCAATCTAAACTCCCAACTCCTGTCAGGATGATTCCGATAAGGATACTCTGAAACTTGTTACGATCCTAAAAATTACCGAGCAGCCACCTACTAAATCAATAGATAGGGCGCTATAAAAGGAGAATTATAGCCACTGAGATAAATGAACAATTTTTGTAAGATCATGTTGGCCAGTTACAGTGTGGTTTTGAACATCATTTTTTTCACAATGTTCATATGAAAATCATGCGATGAATGGACGTACAAAATGGAAACTCCTCTCCCCGCTCTCAGAGACTCTATGGTTCTCAATTACGATTCTTGATTAATAAAAAATTATGCGTTACGCGCACCACATTTGTAACTGTGCGTTGTCACATTATCCGATCTGATATCGGTATCGGACGCTGATACTATATCGGGGCAAGAAAAATGTATGAACTAGATAGCTCCGATATCCGGTATCGGATCGGATAATGTAAATCATGTGAATCATTTCATACTTATAGTTCGCGTCACGTAAAAAGAACGCTGGCTGTCAAGCTGCGCCATGGACGCTTTATGGGTCCATTTGACGGTACGGGGTGAGGCGCGGGGCGGGATGGTCGCGCGCCACACGCTTGCCAGCGCGCTATTGGTTCGTCAGTTGGCATTTGCCTTCCGTGCTGTGTCCACGTTACTTTTTCTCTCAAAATACCATCGCGCACAAAAGTTTTTAATTACGAAATCGTTTTACATAAAAAAAAATGAATAATATTTATGACGTAGGTATATTGCTGTATGAAAAGAGAGGTTGATAATAATGCATTTTATATTGTATAACAATGTATGAAACGGACAACAAAGGCAACAAAACGTTCCGAGTCTACAGTGAGACAAATAAAATTTTAAAAGGTTCAAAAGATTCGGAATACCACTACGACTTAGTGGAAGGAGTTTCAACATTATCTTTAATGTTTTTTAATGCGATTAAACATTCTTTACGGAATTAAATAAGTTTTTAATTCTATTTAATGATAACTCTATCTAATATATTTGAATGTACCAATAACTAATATACGAAGCCGCAAGCGAAAGGCTAGTTCAAAAATATAATAATAGGTTGAGTACTTTCGTGCGCGAGTGTACCCATGCGCAAACATACCCCCACCACTTTTTTCCAGCGTTCTTTTTACGTGACGCGAGTTATACCTGTGCTTTTACTTGCCTCCGATATCGTATCGGAGTCCGATACCAATATCGGATCGGATAGTGTGAAAACGCTCTAACGTCGATGATAGTACTATCCTATACCTAGTCTGTTTAAACAATTTAACCCACTTTTAGCCAGCGGTCTTACCAAAACGGGCCTAAGCACTCAATTGTCAGATAAATCAATATTATTGGGAAGCTATTTTAAATATTTGCTTCCAGTTCATCCGTTGATATTTCCAGCTGAGAGCCTCCAAACACAAACAATTAGCTCCTAATTGTTTTGTGGTTTCCGATGTGGGCAGAGATTTTGCTTCGCCATTTTCATCGTCACGTGATTAGTCAAAACTGTCATAAATTAGAAATGAGATTAGCTTTCTTTCTTTTATTTTTACTGTGAATCAGACTATCCAATTTATTTTTTACAAAAATATACACAGTATATTAGAAAAGATTAATGTGTGAAAGAAGATATGGAAAAGAAAGGAGTTACACATTTTAAACTTTCGCGACTCGAAGACATTTTAAATTTTTATAACGGGACTTAATCGCGTAGGTATAACAGTTGTTTATTTACCTCGACGTTTCAGTAGCGTTACAGCTACCGTGGTCGTGGCAGTCTTCTCGTGACCACGGTAGCTGTAACGCTACTGAAACGTCGAGGTAAATAAACAAATGTTATACCTACGCGATTAAGTCCCGTTATAAAAATTTAAAAGAAAGGAGTTGATACAGAGATGACGAGTGGGAGAGTGGAAGAGGAGAACATTGTTGTGCCGAACCCGCATGAGCGGGATAAGGGCAGGCCAATGATGATGATACACAGTATCCACATTACAAAAAAACAGGAGAGAGAAAATAATATTCAAATATTTGGCAGAGTTGGCATCCGTATCAGCAAAGGTCACCACAACGCTGATCTTCCGTCTTCCGTGTATAGGATTTCGTGCATATAAAGAGTTTCATAGCGTAAACTTGAGAACTTTTGCGAACCATGTAAGTACCTCTTTCTATACCATGTCCACTCTAAGAAAGTTAAATTATTTTGGGGAAAAAACTTGCAAACAATACTTCACAGTGATTGATTCCTCCCCAGCGTCTAATGAGAGTGGACGAGAGCCTGAATTAAATTTCCGGCTCTCCGGGGCTCTTTTGTTCCTCACAATCTCATTAAACGTAAAATACTTTACAAATAACGAACGAATTCACCGCGAAAATCTTATTATCTCTAAATATCTGAGAGATTTCGGCAGGCTTTTATTAACGAAGACAAAATGGACAGAATGACGATTGAGGGAACCAAAATAGGTAATCATAATTAGACGGAGTTTGCGGACATTTTGCCGCTCGGTAGCAGAAAACCACTATTTGGTTTAAAAAAAATCTTTTATCAACAACCTTTTTACATATTTAATACGCGTAATACTACTAATTTATATTTTATATACGAAAATTATTTGCATATTGTAATCGGGAAATCTCTATTAGGGAAACTTTTTTGTATCGCCCATACTACGAGTGGAAACAAATAAATGTAAATTTTACGAGATATTTTCTGTGTAGGACTGGACTGCCTGAGGCATTATTAGTTTTATTTTAATGAGGTAGAAACACGAAAATTACAAGTACCCTCATAATATAAATAGGCTTTCGTAATAAAAGTCTTACATTTTAATTAAATTCTAAGAAAAATATAACATTTCTAGCAAATATTTAAGTATTAGGCAATACCATTTTATTATTAAGTATTATTAGGACTTCGTTCTGTTTACAATATTTTTTGTAATGTTTTGGCTAAAAATAAAAGTAGGTAAATAAGATAAATTATTAACTTTTAGTGTCATGTTATAGAAGATTAATGTACTGATGGAAACTTCACGTAGGAACGTATCCCTGATACTTAGAACTTTTACGTTTCACGCTATAAAACTATGCAATTTTTTGTAATAAATAAAATATAGTTACATTTTTGTCTATTTTTAAAATTTTCGTAAATTAATACAAAACGGAACCGTTCCTATGTGAAAACGACTATAAGTACTCACGATCATGATGACTTTATTTGCAGATTTTTCATTATTTTACAAAGAATTGCATTATACAGATTTGAAATGTGCCCTTCACCCCTTATTCCGAGAAAACCCGAAGGAGTTCAGCTATAAACTTACAGATATTTTCTACACAGCACAACATTACTCTAGTCGTAACGGCTGATCATATATTTCTGACTCCTAGAGCCCCGAGGAACAAATAATATATTATATTGCAAGGTGGTATATCACTCTGGCGACAGGTGTACGCGCAAAATCCCTCCCAAAGCTTTTC
The DNA here is from genome assembly GCA_963565295.1 of Epirrhoe alternata. Lineage (NCBI taxonomy): Eukaryota > Metazoa > Arthropoda > Insecta > Lepidoptera > Geometridae > Epirrhoe > Epirrhoe alternata. The sequence continues at coordinate 2,542,527 of OY751384.1, forward strand.
GACCCCAGAAACCCCTTTTAAGTAACATGACTTTTAACTTTGTGACCCATCTTTGCTTTAAAGTGTTCAGTCTTATCCAATTCTGGAGACTTATTACGCAAACTTTCAGCAACTTTTCGGATCAGATGATCGTTTGAGTTTGCAGTGATATGAAGGTACCTAAAAGGGTGTGGTTGCCTTTTTAGTTAGAATCTTTGTTTTGGGTCATCTTGGGTTTGTAGGGTTTCCGAAGTTTAAGACAGAGGGATATTATCCAACTAATGTATAATTGCGAAAAATTGTATGTTGAGTCCTGTATATTTGGATGGTAAAGTTAGACCATTTAGACATATACCTATCTCCATTTAGACGTCACCGCAGATGTTTTTTATAACCCTTGCAAAAAAAAAGTAAGTATATATTAGTGTATGAGCCTCGTTACTTTTAAACTCAGCATTCGCAAATTATTATGGAAGTTTTCGAACGTTTAAGTTGAGTCCACTTTTCGCGAACTCTTTCCAGCATAATATTAGTTTTAATGATCGTTGTTTGACAACTCCTGAATGCTTGACTTTGGAATTGTAGTCTTCCTTTCAAATGAACCTAGGTATTTGAATATTTCTCTTCACTAACTTATATAAAGAACAAAGAAAAATGAAAGCTTCGAAAAATAACATTTATATTGCAAAAGGCACTTAGAAACGATAAATCTGACTCTTTTAAAAACATCAAAAGCAAAATCACCAAAAACGAGTCACGAATCGGCGACTTAGACGCAGATATGCCGCAAGCCTGATTCATATCAACTCATAAATAAACAATCTTGGTTGGTAGCGTTGGTAGACTGGCCCTCCAGGCTTGTCATTTTATTCTATGGACATATTTTCGGCGGCCATTTTCCAGTACCGATCAACCTTTTTGACAATTTATCGGGACATCACATTTTCATACAGGCCAGTGGCACGAACAGCGACCACGCCTCATACATATTCAAATACCGGGCGGTACAAAGCAGAAATACGCTGCCGACTCGACGTGTTAGAATTACAAAAAAGCATACAGAATATGCCGGCTGATAAACAATCTATCGGGGTAATGTTTTCTTTATTTTTCATAGGCATGTTTTAGTTGTATGTTTGTTTTGTAACAACACTGAATAATTAACGCAAGATTGTGGTTTTAGATAAGGAAATAGCTCGATATCAGAGAACGCCGAAAAATAAGGGTTTTCAGCTGAAAAAAGAAAAGTCTTATCAAAACTTTCGGTTCCGACGGGATTCAAACTCACAACCTCACCGCTCGGCCACGGAACCCTAATCGTCACAATCGAAAAAATCATACCTGGATTTTGGTCATAAATCTGAAAAGAATAGAACTACATTCTAAGTCTGTATACAATAACACATTTCACTGATGAAAAACTGAAAAAAACTGCACCGCGTGTGTAAAAAACATACTATGACTAAGAAAGGAAGGCATGTTTCAGAAACGAAGATCTATTGAGATAAGAATCAACACATTTTTTGGTCTCAAGGGATTTACAGTGAGATTTAGATAACGAATCACAAATGCTATCTATGACTCCTCATCGAACTACATCACGAAAGGTTAACGAAAGGATTTGTTTTTTTCATGGTAGTTTTACATTGATCTTGAGGAGGGCACTGGTGACCTGTAACACAGGTTTTTATAACCTAACACAGGCACCAGTTCTCTCACAAAACAGGTTTTACTAAATTTTTGCATTTAAACTAGTGTAAATAACTTGTGTTAACTACTTGTGAGAGAAACAAAAATAAAGAATTTAATAAAGAATTTAATTAATCTTAGTTCTGGAATACTGGGATCAATATGTGAAGTAACGGGTCTCAACTTTCTATCCGATGGTTGCGAGTTCAAATCACAGCCGTGCATCAATAGATTCACCTTTTGTTTGATAAAAGATGTTATACATACTCGTAGTTGTAGCCGCCCTCAGCGGTGCCCACAAAAGAGAACTGGTAACATGTGCTTGGGTGGCACTCATTGTGTTAATACTAGCTTAAGCTATGTATATAAGATGCTGGTCCCACGCAAACAAACCCATGGGTCGAAGCTAGTTTTATTTAATTAATGCATTGCATCGGGGAATCGGCTGTTTAATATGCAAGAGCTTCTCTAGTAAATTGTAATATGATTGCAGGATGGAAAAACCATTTACGGAACACCGATAGCATCTACATTACTGATGTGGTAACCTTATATTTTAGAAAGCTACTCATTGTATCATCATAATTATGAAACAGGTCATTAGGTACCATAATAGGTGAGAATAAAACTTAAACCATGAATAGTTTGAGAATTTATAGTGCATCATTCTACGTAGAGAGTAGAGTAGTCGTAGATGTAGGCAAGAGGATTATCCAGTTAAAGTGGAGATGGGCAGGACACTTGGCAAGGCGGTAGATGGACAAAGGCGGTTACCGAGTGGTGGCCATGAGGGTCATAGAATACCAGGCAGACCACCAGCCAGATGGTCTGATGATATGGTGGCGGTAGCGGGAAGGCAATGGATTCGACTGGCGCAGAATCGGAAAGAGTGGCGTGAAAATGAGGAGGCCTATACTCAGCAGTGGGTAGATGTGTAGGTATTTTTTTTACCTTAGTAAGTAAAAAAGAATAAAAAATGAAGTTTTTCCTGTACCTACGAGTAGTCTCTAACCGATCACTTTAAAAGAACATAACTTGTAAAAAAGTCCAAGATACGCGGAAATGTACAGCACATACAGTTTTCAATTTGAGTTTACTATATTTTATAGGGTGTTTATAACATCTTGTATCCAAAATGAAAACACCTTGAAGTATACGAGAGGCGAATATTTTATGAAAACATTGTGTACTTTACGATGTTTGCAATAACTTTACAAAGTTGCTAAATATACGGCCTCATCGTCCGACAATGACGTACAGAGAGCATCATAAAATTCTAAAGTGATCCTAGCACTAGTTTTCTGACCCGAAACCTATTAAAGTCAAAACAAAGTGATTTTATAGGGTTCCGTTTTCTTTTCATTTGAGGGGAACCTTAAAAACATCAGATCATTTGCCCGCGGCGTGAATCGATCAAGCAACCTTCTGCGTAGCAAGTGGACCATCACTCATTGGACTTTATCCCAATACGGCCTTAAAAAGAAGAAAAAGTATTCTTCAGTTGTATGTTTGATCATTAAAAATCGTTTTGAAACCTAGTACATTCTACTCCTGTTCTTTTGCGACCGAGTTTGATATTTTTCTCGCATCTCAAAAATTCCCAACGCGCCTAAAGAACTTCAAAAAATATTGGAATGTATAAAGCAGAGCTAAAGCTAGGGTTTCATCGGGATGTTTTTCTTTGCCTTTCTCTATGATGCTTGTAACAGACATGACCTTTCGTGAACTCCGATAAAACTAATCAAGATTTTAATCTTACATACAAGACTAAATTTTTATTAGTTTCTCGGAATTATTAGATTTCGTGTATGATTAAAATTCTTCTCAAACGTCTTAGGAAAATAAGTTTCATTACTTTGTCTCTCTGTATTGCTTGCAAAATACTGGAATGTGTGCTTAGATAGTTAGACTGATTCTATTGGATTTAAGGATTGAATTTAAGAGAAGCGCTCGTGGTCGTGCTTGTTTAGTCGTTCTTGATAGATCGTCAAGGTTAAGCAACGTTCGAAACGGTCTGTAAGTAGATGGGTGACCGCCAGTGGCATTTTCATCTGAGCGCTTCCATGCTTCGGAGGGCACGTTAAATTGTCGGTCCCGGCTATTTAAGTCGTTAAGCCATGACGGAGGCCTTAAGGCGGCCTAAAAACTCCGTCACCAGAGTTGGCCACTGACTCCTACGAACTCACTTTATTGGATTTTCAAAATTTATGGAAATACACGTAGTTGCAAATTATGGATGGATTAATGAAGGTAAGTGGATATACCTTACCTAAGTGTTCCTGTCTTTTTGATAACTTAGTGGCTGCTCGCTGTAATATTTGTTAAATTATTTATTTTGTATGATACTATTGTTCAGTCATTGTTATTGTGTTTTATATCACACTAGCTGTCCTTCGCAATGTTACCCGCGTTCCCTCGGGAAGACATCACTTTCCTGGGTGGGATATTGTAGCCTATGTCAGGGATAATGTAAGATTCTAATGGTGAAAGAATTTTTCAAATCGGTCCAGTAGTTGCGGAGCCTATTCAATTCAAACAAACAAATCTTTCCTCTTTATAATATAAGTGTAGATAATTTTAATTAATAGCTCTCAAATTCTTTCACCACAAGGATGGGTGCTTGCACATTGCAGCCGAGCCGTACGCGCCGAATTATCAATTCAATAGAGTAAAATGCTGATGACGTCAGAGGCGAGCCGCATTTTCTGACGTCATTGTAAAGAAAAATGACTGCAGCGCGTCAGTGTGCGATCAGGTGATTGGGGAGATCCTGACAAAGGAACAAGTCTTCTTCTAGCGTTGGTAACTCGTGCTTATCCAACACGGCTGCTCCCAAACGTTTAATGGACGTTTCGGACAGGCGAATTGTATTCAAACTTTTAACTGTTGGATTTGATTTCGTATTCTCGAATGTTCTAATACAGTACTCCATTTTATGGCACCATTTTATTGTTCAAATAGTTTCAGTTTAGTTCTTTTATACTGTTTTGTGTGCCATTTTTGTAACAAATATAGGTAGGGTAACCTACCTATAACGGCCACTTTACACATTCGCCGAACTATTTGCCGAACTATTTCCCGAACTATTATTTGGATAGAAGATGACAGGTGATGAGACCCTCTACTTGTTCGTCACCGTCGGCATTCTTTGTCGTTCATCTTTGTCGAATATGTAGAGGGCCCATATCACTATCTCATAAGTTTCCGTCATGCATCATTCACATTTTAAGAGCCAAAAAAATGTAGAAGGTTCTATTTTTATTTTATGGTGTCACATGATCAGACAGAGGTTCAGAGCCCGCTTGTGACCGCTTGTGTTGAAGGTTGCGGGTTCGATCCCCACCGCGGGATAAATATTTGTATGATCTGCAAATATTTATCTCGGGTCTGGGTGTTTCTATGTATAATATGTATTTACAAACAAAAAGTATATAAGTAGTATATCAGTTATCTGGTTCCCATAGTACAAGCTTTGCTTAGTTTGGGGATAGATGATGTTGTGTTAAATGTGGAGCATTATTAAAAAAAATGTAAAAAAACTTTTTGAGTTTTAATATTGGTTAAAAGGAACAGGTGGAATATTCCATACATCTTGTTTTTACTGTCGTTTGTAATTTCTTAACATCGTAGGTGAGTTCAATCTCCCGGCAGAGCGTTCGTAGGAAATTGCAAAAGAAGCTTAAGTACTGACAAGAAAACAAACAAAGGATGAAGTCAGAAGCTCCAGCAAATCCAATAACAAAACACGCTTTATACGACAGCAAATACTTTATAGGGTTTCTTAAAAGCAATGGCTGTTTAATGGCGTTATTTCTAAAACATCACACGATCACAGAACGAAATAATAATTACGTTTCAAAACTAAAAGAAAACCCGACTTTAATGTTCGACTCTACACGTGAGTTCCTGGCATTAGTAACTCGTCAGTTTGACATAATGCATAAAGAGCCTTAGACTTATCTGTCGATTCGTTTTACAATGGCTAGGAGGGAAGGTTTTTAGAGTTTTACGGGAAAATTATCAAATGCTCAGGAATAAAATTTTTATGGGATCACCCTTTCAAACAAAAAAATAATTTTGAAAATCGGTTTACAATTGGCGGAGTAATCGCGTAACAAAAAAACGTACAGGCGAATTGAGAACCTCCTTTTTATGAAGTCGGTTAAAAAATAACAACGATCACGACTGTATTTTCTAGGACATGCAACACATATAACGACCTCTCTACACACTCAGAACTATTAGCCGAACTATTATTTGGATAGAAGATGACAGGCGAATATAGATGATGCCCTTTACAAGTTCGTGACCGTCGGCATTCGTCTATCATCGGCGAATATGTAGAGGGCCCTTTAAATAAAACAGTTTTCCGCAGATAATTAAAGACTAGCTGCGCTCCCGCGGTGTAACCCGCGGTCCCTCGGGATATTTTTGGGATAAAAAGTAGCCTATGTCCTTCCCTGGGATACAACCTTTATCCATGCCAATTTTCAGCCTAATCAGTTCAGTGGTTTGGGCGTGAAAAGGTAACAACCAGACAGACAGATAGACAGAGTTACTTTCACATTTATAATATTACTAGCTGACCCGGCAAACGTTGTTTTGCCATATAAATAATTTTACTAAAATGGCTATTAAAAAATAAGGGTTGATCGTAGAAGGGTGAAAATTGAGGATTGTATGTATTTTTGTATGTTGTATCATAAAAAAATAGAAATTAAAAATTTTATCTAAAAAATAAAAAAATAAATTTAGGGGTGGACTACCCCTAACATTTAGGGGGATGAAAAATAGATGTTGGCCGATTCTCATAGATACCGGATAAGCACAAAAAATTTCATCAAATTCGGTCAAGCCGTTTCGGAGGAGTATGGCAACAAAAACTGTGACACGAGAATTTTATGTATTAGATAGTATGGAAAAGTATGGATTTCAAAATATCAAACGCTCATGATTCGTAAAGGAATAATTTCACAGTTTAAAAAGTATGACAGGTGTGAGTTAAAATATAAACATCTATTTGACTAATGTTTTAACGATATTATTCGAAATTATATTCGAGTTTTATTCTAAGTACGAGTATATGAACTTGCGGCCGCCGTTTTTTGCAAAACCAAAGTTTTAAGCTTAGGCACATAAGTCGCAACTTGAGACCTACATCCTTAGCACAATAAAATTTATATTTGTGCTAAGAATGTAGCAATACAATTTTACAAGCAGGGATAAAATTTTATATTCTTATTATTTTTGTAGATAAAAAGTAAAATCTTAGTTATTTAATTAATTTAATAAAAATAAGTACCAGCAACAGTTTTGACCTTGCCCCATAGACAAAAAACTAAATTAATAATTCATTATTAAATTATTAATAATGGGTATCTGCAGATGGGCGACGAAGCAGGGCAGGCTGAGAAAACGTTAGCGTGACGACCTCGATGCCTTCCAAGAAGGCTGGTGAGACGTGGCTGGGGATCGAGATGGGGAAACAACTAGGAGAGACCTTTGCCCAGCTGTGGGAAAGTATAGGTTAGTAAAAAAATAATAATTTATATCTAAATGGAGTTCAATGCAATGCAGTAATGCAATCATTTATCTAAGTGCTTAATAACGTTTTCTTAATCTCCTAAGTCCTTATTAGATCTACTTGGACTATCTGCGATCTGGTATGCAAAGTCTTACATCCCAGACTTAGTCTGCCAATTTTTATTTAAATTTTCTTCCAATTTTGCTCGTAACATAACGATTTCAATTCCCTGCATGAACGGCTACCGATTGGTAATAAGGTTTGTTGTACAGCAATGCCAGTCTGATGGATGAGATGGGTGTAGCCGGCTCTACGAGGTGCTACGCTGCTACGAGCCTACGAAGCCTTGCTACGGTGCTACGAGCAAAACAAGCAAATGGGGATTGGTTGCAAGATATTCAAACGCTGTTTGATTGCAAGTTGAACTGTATGTATGTTAGTACAAAATAAACGTGTACAATTTCATAGGAAACTCAATTTTGGTTAAAATAAATATTTATAGGCAAATTAAGCTTCTAAGGGCTTCTAAGGGTTTTTTGAGACCTTCAAGAGATTGTAAGGGTTTGTGGGCTTCTGAGGATTTGATAACAATTTTGTTTAAATACGTTTTAGATATTTTTTATAAAATTAACAAAATAAATCACTTTACTAGAAACTAATTTTCTCAATAGTGATTTCTTTTAAAATATCTATTACATGGTCTACATCCTGTGTCATGGTATCAAATGCAGTAAAATCATGCATTGAAGTCAACTTATAAAATTGAGATATTAAAAGAAATTTGTAAAAATGTGATATTTTCTTTCATTTATAGCAATACATTTCGTAGGAAAGATTGATCCTCATCAGAAACCAAATCCATCGGTGCAACAATACGTGTGTCTTTTTTTTGCAAAATCATTCCGGACTTTCCTTGAAACTAAAAGATTTATAAAAAAATTAGATACCTATGCAGTTATTGTTTTTTTTTTTATCAAGGGCATGTCTCATTTCACGTCTTTTCTCTAACTCTCTTGGTTTCGGACTTAGCCATCACCGCCAATCTCAAAAAATCAAAAAAAGAGGAAAGATTTGTTTGTTTGTTTAAAATGAATAGGCTCCGAAACTACTGGACCAATTTGAAAAATTCTTTCACCAATAGAATCCGACATTATCCCCGATGAATATAGGCTATATTTTAATGGGGAAGTGAAGTTTTCCCGAGGGATCGCGGGTAACACCGCGGCGGACAGCTAGTCTTATATAAACCATCTTTCAATACATATAGCAATCACAAAAACAGACTCCACAGACGAATCACGAATCAATACTTCAAAATAAACGTCCGCCGCTATAAATTGAAGTGGAGTTGGACACAAAATAAAATTAAAAGCACAGTATGCACTGAATCATGAGGTCTATCGACTATCGGCCATCCCCCGAGGATTTGGCAACCGATACACGACTGTGCACTTAGGGACACTCCGTTCTGTTTGACCGCCTTGCTGCTGGGGAAAGGATTAAACTCTGCTTTAGACACGTGAGGAACCACGAGTTGTAGTAGGTCTGAAAGAATAAGGACACGATAAAGAAGGATAGGTTTGTTCTGCTATAACCACGTGAGGAACCACGAGTTGTATAAGGTTTGAACCCCTTGTTCTTAGATCAAAGAGTTACATTACGCTTAGCCATGTAAGAGGCCATGAGATGGTAGTGGTTTAACCATTTTTTGCCAGCAAAAAATTTGATTCTGCTAGTATGCTGCCTTGCTGCTGGGCAAAGAATTCGGTTGGTATCGTTTGCATGCTAGAGGCTTAGAGAATGTTTAAATGACGTGAAGTTTCACAAATTACAGACAATAAATGCAAGCGAACGTAATAACTTAATATTTTTATAATTTTAGTTTCACATTCATCACAATCATCATCATCCGCCGCCTGATCTCACCCACTGCTGGGTATAGGCCTCCCTAAGCTTGTGCCATCCACCACGATCCTGCGCTAATCGGACCCAGTGACGGCCCGCGATGTGTACAATATCGTCTGCCTATCTGGCCGCCGGACGTCCTACATTCCTGTACCCAGATCTGGACCACCAAACTCATAGACCGAGTTCCAAATGTCGAAATCCGAAAACAGACCAAAGTCCAGGATGTCGAGAATAGGATAATGGACCTAAAATGGAGTTTCACATTAATACAATACAATTCAAACAAAATAGAGTATGATAATTATTGACCGCTGCTTTCTTCAGGCTTTATAAAGATTTGCATTACTTCAAGCTCTAACTGACGAAGAGTTTTAGAGCTATAGGTAATGCAACTAGTGACTGCAACATGATTACGGCTACTCGTAATTGTTGGAATACTCTTGCAGGTCTTCCGCTTGAGTGAATGTGATTGTGGAATTAATTTATAGTTCACAGAATTCCAGCTCAACTCGGTGATTTCTTTGTTTGTGAATTTTAAAAAGAGTTAGATAAAATAAATATTTTTTTATTTTAAGTCGAAGATTCTCGTTTGTTTAGTGTTATTCCAGTTCAATGCTTGTCTTTTAATAATGAATGGCAATACCTATCATGAATGAATGAATGAAAACACTTTATTGTACACTAGCTGTCCGTCGCGCTGTTACACGCGTTCCCTCGGGAAAACTTCACTTTCCCAGAATAAAATGTAGCCTATGTTCTTCAGGGATAATGCAGGATTCTAATGGTGAAAGAATTTTTTAAATCGGTCCAGTAGTTTCGGAGCCTATTCAATTCAAACAAACAAATAATGTTTTTTTTTCTCTTATATTAGTGTACATGTTTTCATAGGTTTTTTTTATGATGAATGGGTCGGCTCTTGACCTCGAAACTAACATAGGCAAGAATGAGGTCTACGATGGAGCGAGCCTACCCAGAAGGTGCCTATTAACTCTCTTCTTGAAAACAACAGGGTCATAGCTCTGCGGAAATACAGACGTTGGAAGCTGATTCCAAAAATGGAAAATATAGTTTTTTAAGGCTTAATTACATTCTGTTTTAGAAGGTATTGAGCCCTCGCGTCTAAACACAAGTGAAAACTTAGTTAGAGCGAGGAGTCACTATTACTTTGTAAGGTTTAATACAAGTATGTTTACTTCTGTAGGCTAATATACTTTAACAGTTCAACAAAAATCACTTTGTAAACCTTTTTGTGAATAAATACTTTTTTATTTATTATTATTATTTATTTTGTTTTCTCATTAGGGTATCAAGTATATCAAAAACATTAACATTTGTACAAAATTTACGTAATTATATTGGTACAGCCATTCCGAAAAGCAATCAATGATAACACTCATCGGAAAACGGATCAATTAATGTGGTTTTATCGTTTCTATATTGTACTATAATCCAAAGCTATTTAAATAATAGGTGAAAACAATTTGTTTATTACATGCTAACGTTTCTATTAGTTTTAGTTTAAACTCATTATTATTATATCTGGGTTTTTATTTTTCTCGAAATGAATCATTTTTAGTATAATCTACAGTTATACAAAAAATCCTTCTGCGTCGCAAGCGGACCTTCGCCCACTGCACTACCAGAAGTCATACGTACTCACACGAACTTACTTTTCATGTGTTCTTGTTTACAAAGTAATTCTTCTATTGATTTTGTCTCAACGCAGATGGCTTGGAAGGGCCGTATTAACAATTCCAGGCACAGTTGTAACAGTGCCATTAATGTGTACAGCGAGCTTGCGACCATCGCTTTCATTACGTCGTCTCAATACCTATTACCGGCCAGCAATTGCGAATTAAGTATTCCAAACACGCTCTGTCCCTACAAGATACAAATACAGAGTGACAAAACAAAACGTTTTGTGCGCTATGGATACCAATTTAAAAGTGTTTGTTTATTATCCTGTATAATAAACAAATACATTTAAATTGGTTGTTTTTTGAGATGGGCGGTGATGGCCAAGTCTGAAACCACGGAAGTTACAGAAATTTTGCCAAGGAGTCATGCCCTCGATTTATAAAAAATCAATAACTGCATATTTTTTTTTAAATCTCTTGAAGGAAATTGACATGAATGATTTTTCAAAAAAGCAACCTGTATTATTGAATTAGGTTTTGTTTTTGATAAGGATAAATCTTTGCAAAGAAATGTATTACTGAAAATGAAAGGAATAATTACGTTTTAAAACTAAAAGAAAAACCGACTTCAATGTTCGACTCTACACGCGGCTTGTCTATAACGTCAGTTTGACATAATGCATAGAGAGTCTTAGACTTATCTGTCGATTCGATTTACAATGGCTAGGAGGGAAGGTTTTTAGAGTTTTACGGGAAAACTATCAAACCCTCAGGAATAAAATTTGTATGGGACCACCTCTGGAGCATACCCTTTCAAACAAAAAAATAATTTTGAAAATCGGTCCGCAATTGGCGGAGTAATCGCGTAACAAGATACAAAAAAAAAAAAAAAACATACAGGCGAATTGAGAACCTCCTCCTTTTTTTGAAGTCGGTTAAAAAGCAAAGAGTAAACACATTTGATGAATTTAATCTTACACCTATTCACGCACTTACCTAGGTTACCTTAGTACCTACTAGTTTAGCCTTCACTTACGCTCAGGCGACTCAACTTGGGCTTGGTCAGGTGTATAATGATTCACTCAATTGCTTGACACGTGACAGAATAGCATTTGTTTATTTTACTCAAATGTGTATTTAATAATAAATAAATAAATAACGCTGGACAATTTCACACAGCATCATCTAGCCCCAAACTAAGCATAGCTTGTACTATGGGAACCCCATAACTGATATACTACTTACATACTTTTTATTTGTATATACATACATATTATACATAGAAACACCCGAGATAAATATTTGCAGATCGTACAAACATTTATCCCGCGGCGGGGATCGAACCCGCAACCTACAGCGTCTCAAGCGGGCTTTCACCCACTGCGCCACAGAGGTCGGCGGATTATATGAATTTGTTTAGAGAGAGGACTACCTCTTTAGATATCTTCCAATGATCCCCATAACCTAAAGATGAATCTCTCTAAGAATCTCGACCGTGTCTGGAGAATACAATTATGGTCTTATAATCATAATAAGATTCCGTTTTGCAGAATTCGCATGATGTGGGCGAGCAAAATAGATCACCAAATTGCGAGTCAGACTCAATTTAAAACAGCCATGCATATCACAGCGGAATACAAAGGAAATTTATGATGAGACGCTACAAACTCGAGGTCGACAATCTCAGCATGGAGAATCGTGGGAAATAATGGGTATCTGTGAGGGAAATTACCGCAGAGAGTACAGTCTGACACAGTTGAGAGGTAGCGGTGACTGAAAAATATCCTGGTCAACTCTAGTGATAAAACTATAGAGGTAGCAATGACCTGAAGAACTGGGCGTCTACTTCAAAGTGATCAGAAGGAAATCCGATATTTTGGCTTCACGCTTAGTACTTGAAATCAATCGAATTTCCCCAGTATCTATTCGTAACATCGTATAAGTGAGGACCAATTTTGATATTCTATTTTTGATATTAAGCAAAAAAACAGTGGCACTCCAGGAGTGCCAGCAGAAGTAAAAACTTGAACGGTTCTAAACTTGACAAATAACCAGGTGTTTATGAGCAGTCACGTGACTCGCACGTGACTTTTTTGAGGCGAATCCAAGAACTTTTTCTCTTATTAAAACTGCCTAGTGCGCCTTTTTTGCTTGATTGAAGTTTTCACTTCAATCAAGCAAAAATGACCTATTTCTTAGTTCATAAAAACTTTTGCAGGTTTCCAAAGCAACTTCTAACTTGAGTGAGCCTACACATTGAATGCACAGTTCAAAACGACGAAGGGTGTGAGCTAAGTATCTTTTTTCCGAGCTATTTGACGCGCCTCCGACGGCGTGTTTCAAACGAGCGAGCAAAAAACGGCGACATGGCACATTTTAGTAGTTCACAAGAAATGTAATCGCAATCTATTATGGGTCTGAGAACAGATCTATTTTTTCTCTTCATGTTTTATGTGACTAATATTATGAAAGCCTTAGGCTATCTATTCTAGCAATGCTTGTAATAGCTGTTCGTTTTCCTGTAAAATAATATAAAAGCTGGCATAATTCTCTCTGTAGCAGTTTATTCAATACTAGCTGTCCGCCGCGGTATTACCCGCGATCCCTCGGGAAAACTTCACTTCCCCGGGATAAAATATAGCCTATGTTCATCGGGGATAATGTAGGATTCAAAGTGATCCCAGCGGTCCTACTGAATAAATGATTCTATTGGTGAAAGAATTTTTCGAATCGGTCCAGTAGTTTCGGAGCCTATTCATTTCAAACAAACAAACAAAGAAATCTTTCCTATTTATAATATTAGTATAGATGATATCTTTTGTAGGTATACCAGAACACGTCTGTTACTTATTTTTCAAGATTTAGCTTGGTCGGTTTGAACTAATATTGTAGGTAGCAGGCGCGGTCCGAGTGGGTGTCACATGGGACTTGATCGTCACATTGACACGTCTAATTGTTCTATGCAGACTCCTTCTCCGTTCAAGCTGTACAACTGTGGAATGCTCTCCCCCTCTCTATAAAAAAATCCTCCTCTCCTGCTGTGTTTAAGATGAGATTGAAATCACATTTTCTAAATGAGAGTAAAGTTGAATCATCCAATTCTTGATCTATAATGTATTATTGTTGTATGTATGTAGTATATTTATTGGATGTATGTATATTATATGTATTTTTAAAATAATGTACTTATGTATTTACGTTATTTTTTATTTTTTTTATTAGTCCTAAGTTTATGTAAGTTTTATTTATTTTTTGTAAACTAAGTACCTAAGTTATATTCTGTTTATTGCTTTAAAATTCAATAATGTGTCTCTTTTTACCCGACCGATCTTCTTTTCACTGATGTTCCTCTCCATCCAAAGGTTGCCTGGAAGAGATCGCTTCTTAGCGATAAGGCCGCCCATTGTACATTTCTATCTGATTTTTCTTATGTTTATTGTATTTTTATTAATGGTGTGCAATAAAGAATTTTCATTCATTCATTCATTCATTCTAATTGAACAATCTTGTGTATTAGTCTATTATTAGTGTAGTGTATTCAAAATGTTGGTACATTTTGAATAGCCTATACGAACGAAACGAAGCCGCGCGCAGTAGCTAGTGGAAAAATATAAAAAATAAATTTATTATTACAATGAGGTTGTACTCGTAGTTATTGGATAGTATAAACCAAGATCCAAAAGCCTTAACGTAGTACGTCAGAGACAAAGTCTATAAGACAAACTGTGTGTTATTCTATTATTCCTCTTCAGTAACTTGCAGTCTAATGTCAGAACTGTCAGTCGGAACCAGCGTGGGGCAAAACGGGGCAAAACACCCTTACACCCCAGAACAGGCTCTGAGAACGACTTGGTTTGACACCGACTTAATCAATTGCACTTCCTAGAAACAGCCTTTGTTGCTTGAAATGATATGACCGTTACATTTCCAACGTTTTTTATGTCATGACTAACCATTCTAGATATACCCCAAACACAGCACTAGTCAGTACTAGTTTCAGTAGTAGTGCTGTGTTTGGGGTCATCTAGAAGTCAGTACTTCTAGATGACCCCAGAACATACTTTGCATTAAGACCGACTTGAGTTTGACATCGCACTAATTATAGAACTTCTTAGGCTCAATGCAGACTGAATTGGCAGCGACGCAACGTGTCGAAACGTAACAAGACATTATAAACCTTATGACGTTGTTCATAAGGTTTAACAAGATATAGAATGAACGAGGTGTGGCGAAGGCTCGAGCAGTCTCGCGCGGTCGCGCGTCGTCCATTCTATCAACAGTTTCTATATCTTGTTGCTTTGTTCATAAGGTTTATAATGTCTTGTTACATCTCGTCTCTTCTGTGAATCACTAGAAACATCGTTCTTAGAAATCCTATGACCGTCTTAATTCGTCATAACTTATACCTACATTACTTAGTATAGCGTTGCCTGAGTCCTCTCAGGCACTATTCCTATTAGAGGAAATCGTGAAGAAAAACGATAAGGTCAGGAATACACTTTATTTAGGGGTTCATTGAGAAAAATAATAAAATAGATAAAATATTGAAGCTTTTATTTACAAAATTACCAACATATAATATCACTTTGGGATGTTGCAGGTTTACTTGCATAACGTATATAATATACATACCTATAACTATCTATGTATCAAACCATAAGTGAGTATTACAATTCCTTAGTTATAAAAGCCTTTATTGGCATAAATTAATTTGTAATTTATTAGCATGCATGTTTTCATAACTTATACCTAGTCCATAATTCGACGTATCTTAGACAAAAAGGCACAAGTACAAAATATTCACTTTTAGTTTAGGTCAGTTTGCGAAAATTCTAAGCTTTTATGTCATTTTACTAAGACTGGTTTTGTGCCTTCATGACTAAGATACGGAGAACGTATCCCTTGTTATTCGTTTACATGAATATTTCCCATACATAGTAGAAAAAGTTTCTTTGGTAGTTGAAAAAATTATTTGACGCAAACTAGATTAACCAACACAATTAAGAGCTTCGCTCATTTCAATCATATTTTATATTGATTCTTGCATTTTATTTGCTCAAATTGCAATCTGAACGACAAAGATTATGGAATGTAAAGTTTACAAACTTTTTTTCTGTAAATAGGTTTTGTCTAAAACTTTAAAAATAGCACAGCTATAAAATAAAAGAAAAACCATAAACTTTATCATAATTAAATATAAATTATTCAGTTTGGTTCAGAACTTAGGTATAGGAAAATATGCGGGTATTTTTCGGTATTAGACCCAGCCCATACCAATTGTAATGGAAACAAGGTTTGTTCAAAAAACTATGATATTATAGCAAAACCTTCATTCAA
This sequence comes from Epirrhoe alternata, assembly GCA_963565295.1. Classification (NCBI taxonomy): domain Eukaryota; kingdom Metazoa; phylum Arthropoda; class Insecta; order Lepidoptera; family Geometridae; genus Epirrhoe; species Epirrhoe alternata. The sequence goes on from OY751384.1 coordinate 2,558,601, forward strand.
ATAATAAAAAAACGTAATCCTTGTAAAGATCCTTTCAGGACCCAGAGTCGTAACTAGGGTTTTCCCATTTGTTATTTTATTACTTAGGAGCTTTGAAATCTAATGAGATGGCCCCGAAAAAGCGGTTATTTAAAAAAGCAGTTTCATAATCAAACTTATTCAATTCATTTGGCAGATCACTATTACTACAAAGCGTACGTTACGTTTATTGTCACAGATGTGAGAAGAAAACAACGCATATACATAAAGAATTCGATAAGAAATATAAAATACAACTATTATATCATTATGCATAACTTAGTCAACATTATTTACACAATTATTTCGTAAATAGTAAATAACAATAATGAATGATATTTTATTTACATAAGTACATAAAATAGATATGTTTCAGATTCTGAAATTAATCAGTGAAACAGAAATGGAAAGACAAATTCATGGAGTACAAATCTCTGCTGTGAGAAGAGTCCAAATAATTGTTTAAAAATAGAAAAAAATGAAGTTGCGTCTCTTTACTTTTTGACGGCAGAATTACGTTTCATCAATAAAGACTGAATATAAAAGTTATATTGTAAGTTGTAAATATATAAACACATACATTTGAACATTAGTTTTGTATGTTTAAACTAAATCTAGCCTAATCAAAAAGCATACAATTTGTTAACCTATCTCTTATTTGAAATAATTTACATAAATTTAAAGGAAATTTTACAAATTTTAATGGAAGACGAGACGAAAATAACTAGAGAAGAACAATTCCCCTGAACCTGCTCTTGTACACTCAGGATATTTAGACAATTTAATTTATTAGAGCTTTCTTAGGCAAAAATATAGCTAGAATGAGATCAAGGTACTTTTATGCTTAATTTATTGAATTATTACCGTCTGTCCCCACAAACACCCACGCGGTGGCGGATGGTAACACTTATAGCTATCGGCCCACGTATGAAAAACAGGGGCACACAGTAATACAATTATTACCGTCTGCTACCGTGGCTTTGGCCGCAGTGGCATAAATAAATTTCTTTGATGTCTAAAATACCTAAGTGTACAGCAGTCACAACATGATTACTTTGAGATTATATCATTATATTATATTATGTTCGCATTCAAGTAGGTATAAAATTTATTTAGTATTAAAATGTATTTACAATGTAATAAACTTCTAGCTACTTTAACATTACAATCAAAACCAACAAGTGGTTTTAAAACTGAATTATAACGAAAAGCAATCTCATTATCTAAATAGATTAGTCAGTTTTATCATTAATTTTACCCAAAATAATATATTTTTACTAGAAAATTAGTAACTGTGTGAAAATTGGATAGTAGTGCCGAAATCTCGCGTTTAACTGTCCTTAGTTCCTGAAGTTCTCTCAAAATCGATATTTTAAATATCTTCAAGCCAAGCTTACAATATTTTCACTTACCTTTAACCATGCAAACAATCTCGGCATAAGTTGTTCTAGAGCTATGACATCTGTTAAATTTTATTTGAAGGGTAGATTTTAAAATTTGTTATTACGACAAAATTTCACCATTCAAGTATTGTTTTAATAACTAAAGAACCAATTAAATTGATCTACTACCAATTTTATTGTGAAATAAACTAACGATTGAATCATAATAATTGTTATAAATAATTAATAACATTTGGAATTTTGAAACTTTCCCTGAAAGTCGCGTTAAATAAATCACAGAACTAAAATTTCGTTGCTTCTATACTTCAGTCGGTAAACGATAGATAAAATATATTCTTCTATATTTGGCAATTGACATGTTTATTTTCTGCGTTGGGTCATAAGTGCCCGCACTCGTTTCAAGTTTGTGATGGTTATTTCATCGTTCGGTTGAAGTTGAAGGGCTCGACGGTACGATGATGCTGCTGCGGCATATTTCCCATTCAGATGTAGGATAGCACCGAAATTCGAATGATATTCTGCATCCTGTAACCAAAATCATATTTTAGCTTCAAAATTGACTGGCTGAGCTGGTAACATTTTTTTGGCTGATGGTATTAAACTGGTTTTTTTTTGAGCGCTTCAGTGTAAGATTTTATCCATAACCTCGTATATTTTATAAATCAGAACTCAGAACGTATTACGAATACTTCATAGGTACTACTACCTTAAGCGCTCCTATGCACTAGCGGTTGAACCGCGGGGCGGCTAGCCGCGTGGCGGGCCGCTTTTCCAGTTTTAGTATGCAACCGCTTGTCATTGTACGCACCTAACCGCCATAAAATGGTACTAAAATTTGAACTGCTAGTGCGTAATGGGATTAAATGTATAAGGTTCATTGACGGCTTCTAAAAAATATAAAAAATGGATTGTAAATTTTGATGTTTTGCAATAAACAAAAGTAGCAACCAAATTAACTACGAATAAATATGAGAGCAAGAACAATAAAAACATAGTTACTAATTTAATTAAATTCACTAACGACGGAGTTTGTATTTAGTTTGACTTTGGGAGCCATTTTGTTCAATGTTAAACTAAAAATTACTGGATAATTAAGTTTGGGAGACTTTCGCTTAAAACTAGTTAATGCTTGCGGTTTTGTTTCATAGCCCAGCTAGCCTTATTTTCTTAGAGTGTAAAAAAAAAAACAAAAAACTATGGCATTCCAGAAGTGTCGATAAAAGTGAAAACTTTAATGAGGTTTCTGTAACAGTTCGTAGCTTAAAAAAATTAACAAAAAAAAATTAAGTGCAAAAAGTTACTGTCCCTCTCGGATTTGAACTCGGGGCTGTCTCACCAGAGGCGGTCACTCTCACGTCGACCTTTGTGACGATACAATGGAGGATGGTGTCGTAACAGTCACGTGAGTTGATATTTTTCTCCCATCTCAAAAATGCCCAACGCCCCTAAACAAGTTTTCACTTCAAAAACCTCAACACCATTTGAACATTGGATCAAGAATTGAATATACCTACAAACATAATTACTTTCTTAAGCTTTGATAACCAAACTAAATCAAAATAGATTCGATTGAGGCAATGATATAAAAATATAAGTAATTGGATTTATCAAAGTCTTTTGCGTTATTTCATCGTCTTGAACTACGAATGATTCAAAGATTCAAGATTTCAAATACATGTATTTGGAATGGAATATTAAATAACCATAGAGCGCAGACTTCATGAATTGTTTGTTTTGAATAAACATTTATACCAGCTTTCATTACGAAATTTAGTAGAAATAATGAATTTAATAATTGCTTGAAGCATCCTATTGCACGATGGTGCAGTTTCGCACCGAGCGCTATTCTATAATTCAGTTTTTAATGAGTTTGTTCATTGATATTAATGTTGTGCATTTCAAGTTCGTTGCTTTGCTAGTAATGGTTTATACTGTAAAACATTTAGATGGACGAGGGCCTAGACAATGTAACAATTGATTTAGCGAAATGACAAAAAAAACGCAAAAAATAACTGCATACATTTTCGCTGCATACATTGCATACATTTTCGCTGTGGCAGGCCTTCCTGACTTCTATGCTATCCTCCGTGCTCGAATCGTGTCCTTTTGGGCGCGTCTACGGGCATCTAACAACACTATTTTAAAGACAATCGCTGAATGTCCAGATAATAATTTTTATCGTCACTGGACATTTGTGCACCACAGCGAGAAAAAAAAGTGACTTCTACATAATGTAGCTTGTATTATATATTATATTTTTGTTAGGTCTATAGCTATAACCTACTAGTATAATTGTACCTAATTGATATGGAAAGTATTCTGAAATAAACAATTATTTATTATTTTATTTAAAATATTGCGGCAGGGGAGCTCCTGGCATTATGTCAAACTGACGATTTACTAATGCAAGGAACTCACGTGATACTTGACAATCAATTGTTACATTGGCTACAGGTCCAGAGGGCCTAGACAATGTCACAATTGATTTAGCGAAACGAATAGTAGAAATGAAATCGACAAATAACCGATAATAAGGGTCCGGCAATAAGGGATTCTGTGGCCGATCGGTAAGGCACTCCGGCTTTAGGAGGATCGTCTGATCGATGCGGGTTCGAATCTCGTCAGAATCCAAAATTTTGATAAGACTTTTCATTTCTTAACGTAAGACTCTACCTGCGTAGGCCTTAATGTTACCAAAACTGTATATATTTTATGTTCAAGTATCGCGGCACGTGAGTTTCTGGCATTATGTCAACAAAACGTCGATCGATAGTACTCACGTCAGGCGCACCGGCGTTCGGCATGCCGGCAACGTCGCACTTGAACGCTAGGAATACCATTGCTGCCATTACCAGCTGTTAGGAGTAGTACTCACATCAGGGCTGAGTTGCACAGCTCGTGCGTACCAGCGCTCGGCAGAGCGGCAACGTCGCGCGTCGCGCAGCGCCCGCGCCGCCGCCGCCGCTCGTGCTGCGTCACTCGGCATCAACTTTGCCGCTGCTACTAGCTGTTCCGCTGATTCCCGTAGTCGACGTTGTGATCGTAGGAACATGCCTGTTTAAAAACAAATAAGTAAGTAAGTTCGTATGAGTCAGTGGCCAACTCTGGTGACGGAGTTTTTAGGCCGCCTTAAGGCCTCCGTCATGGCTTAACGACTTAAATAGCCGGGACCGACAATTTAACGTGCCCTCCGAAGCACGGAAGCGCTCAGGTGAAAATGCCACTGGCGGTCACCCATCCACATACAGACCGTTTCGAACGTTGCTTAACTTCGACGATCTATCAAGAACGACTAAGCAAGCACGACCACGAGCGCTTCAACAAATTAAACTTGTAAGAAAAAAAGATCAATTGGACCTAACTTAAACGTATAAAAGCATGGAAGAATTTGGAATCTTGGTCTAGCTGTTAGATTTTAAATAAGTATGAGAAGTACGAGTTGCACTTACCAAATTGATCTCTCACTGATGGATCATTTGGCGCTAGTGTCAATGCTTTCTTGAACCACCTTTCTGCTTCCAAACTTCTACTTGCCTGTGGAAAATAAAATTCACTGGAGACAGTATTTGAACTGTAAAGGAAGTGGGCGTTGGACACAATTTTTTTCAAAATGCAAATCGTGCCTCAACTACACATTGTACTTGATTCTGTTCTCTAAATGAACGACCAATAAACTGTAAATTATAATAAATGAAAATGTTAGAATGACTTGACTTACATTTCTGGCAACTATTTGTGCCATAGTGATGTGTGTGCCGATGTGGTGAGGCTCTACATCCAGAGCAGCCAGAATGCTGTGCTCCGCCATCGGCCACTGCTGCAGCTGCACGTATATCTCCCCCGCCATCGATAGCACGTTCTGTAACAAACAGCATTTTTACTAAACAATTTAGCCATCGACGCGATGGTGGAAATTTTTCAGATTTGGCTTTACAAATTTAACTTAAGACTGTGCCATACGCTGCCATGGTATCTGAGAAGTATAGATCGATAGATACGCAACGTCATTTACAGCGCCAAAACACTTTTTATCTAATTACTAATCAACCAATCGAAAATTAAAACGACGCAACTAAAGAAATTCTTGTAGGTTTCTTATTAAAACAAAAACCCACCAGAAAAAGTGTGCTATTCTTGAGATAGCAAAATGTGTGCAAAACAAAAAAACTATCTAGAAAACTTTCACTAATCGTGTTTCTTAAACACGTAATCCAAGATAAAAAATCGAAGTATCATTTACTTAATACGAAGGTTGTAGCTTTTACAGATTCTATGATAAATAACAACCAAAATTGCTTAAATCGCTCCCGCACACCCAATCGATAGTTTAATTTTTGTCATGGCTAACAACAAAAAAGTATTAAGGTACGGTCAGCAAAGAAAGTGGTCTACGCCTTTTGCCAACAGTTTCTGTGAAATCTAACTATCGTTAAGGTTTACTTTTCTAACTGTCATAATAGTAAAATATACCTTGTTGTTTTATAACTTTCAAATGAACCTCAACCGTAGGGTGGTAGACCACATTTTTTGCTGAGTGTACATACTAACGTCTTGTACCAAGATTACTAAAACTTCAACTGCAATCCGAAGCATCAAAGTAATAAATAGTTACTGCAACAAATACGAGTACCATCGGATTTGCAGTGTTAAATCTATCAGCACGTACGTCGGATAACGAGACCGAAAACTTGCGGCTCTTACTCAGCGACGTGCCCGAGTTTTATGTTTATTGGGGGTAGCATCGTCCATCTCACTATCGACGCCGTGCTCAGGCAGACGGTATGTATAAAACTAGCTTCCACCCGCAGGTTCGCTTGTATGGTACCAGCATCTTAAATAGTCCTTATTTCGCTGTATTCTATCTAGTAATCAATTAAGGATTTGTTTCCACTTCTCCTTCCAATATAATCCATCAATGGCTTCCAGTTAAATGTTTCAAAAACAACACATTTTTAGGCCACGTTTCCACCTGCAAAAAGCTTCTGCGAGAAATGTGCACTCTATCCGACAGATGCAGATGTCACGACAGTTTCGTGACATTCTTCGGATAATTCTTCGGTAAATTTTCTTGCAGGTGGAAATGCGTCCATTAGGTGGGCGCAAACTTATCCGCGCCGAACTGTGAATTCAATAGAAGAAATTTTAATGCTGAGACGTCAGGATCCAGCCACATTTTCTGACGTCATCAGCATTTTTTGTATAGAAAAATGACTGCGGTGCGTACAAAATAAATGGAGAACAAATATGCGATCAGTCTTATTCATGATAATTATTTTAAGTAACAGTCAGTAATTTTTTCTTCCATTCCTAAAGCGACTGTCAACAAAAAACGACAAAAAATCAGTCAGTAGTCAAAGCGAAGTATGCTAACAGATTGAATGGCATTCAGTCTTCGGTAAGCTATTGGCACGATCGGGTCGCTTACAATTTGCAGACTTACTTTGAACGTGTGCTTTACCTTTTATCTGAATGAATAGAGTGGTTTTTTGAATAACTTGCGACTATTGTAAGAACTTGGAACGGAGTAACTGTTATTGAAAAGTTTTCTATAATTTTGTCTGTTTTTTTAATAGATGTATCTTGTCTAATAAGTGAAAGCCCGCTTGGAACGCAGAAGGTTGCGGGTTCGATCCCCGTCGCGGGATAAATGTTTGTATGATTTGCAAATATTTATCTCAGGTCTGTGTGTTTTCTATGTATAATATGTATATGTATGTATAAACAAACAAAACAGTATTTATGTAGTACTATCAGTTATCTGGTTCCCATAGTACAAGCTTTGCTTAGTTTGGGGCTAGATGATGCTGTGTGAAATGTCCAGCATTTTTTTTTTTTTGTGTTAATCCACACTTGGTATTTCCCAATTTATTATGGTAACCGGTGCTTAACCAATAAATATGAGCTTATCAAGAATTTCGAAGTCTGTCGTCAGGGTTCCGTGGCCGAACGGTTGAAGGCACTCCGGCTTTAGGAGGATCGTCTGATCGACACGGGTTCGAATCCCGTCGGAATCGAAAATTTTGATAAGACTTTTTATTTCTGAATATCATGTAGGTAGTTACATAAAAAACTTAATCAACAATATTACTTACTTATATGAAGAAATAACCAAGTTGGGTCTAGCCATAAAGTACTAACATCAGCATTAACATCAGCTACTCTGTAACCTAGGTCCACAAGCATTAAATAAATGAATATGAATATGAATATGACTAATCAATTATTTATGTAGAAAATCAAATTGGTACAAACCTGCCCAATTTAGAAATGAAAAATGAAATGAAATGAAATTTATTTGCCAGAAGCATCATTAGTTCAATTATATTTTATTTTTGTTATTACTAAACCATAAAAATATAAACTTCTGTTGCATAATACGAACTTCAAATTGAATATACGTCTTTACTACCCACTAAAGACTATAAAATAGCTTTTATAGTTCAAGTTTGATTCTAGTTCAAATTGAATTTGATATATTTTAAGCTTTTTAGCTCTTTAAATCTCAAAACTTTCAAGAAACTTAAGCACTCACAGCTTACATTTTCATCATCATTTAACTGACAGTATAGAAAAACATGTTCTTATCTTATGGTATATGTATAAGTACTATGTTTTAAATTTATTGTCCTATACAATTTACATTATCTTATAACTACATTTTCTATCTATAGATAAATCTATAGATCGTTTTACGACCTTAGATAGCTTGGCTAATTCTATAGTATTTTGTAATTTTATGTACATACTAGCTTCTGTGCGCGGCTTTGCCCCGCGTAGTACCTATCAACATTTTGAAAAGCCTATATGCTATTCCAGGTCACTATCTACGCCTATTCCAAGTTTCATCCGAATCGATTCACTGGTTTAGGCGTGAAAGACAAACATACAAATATCCAAACATCAAACTCACAAACTTTCAGCTTTAATAAACGAGTGGGATTGTAGTAGCTTAGTTTCTACTACATTTTCTAAATGATTTTATCGAGAACCTAAAATACATTCCCATCAATATAAGTTTCTAACTTTTAGAACAAAAGAAATGTTGTTTATTAAATGACGATCAAAAGTTAATTAGCTGTGCGACTGGGCAATAATGGGTACGTTTTAAACAATGGCAACGGCCTTCGGAACAATAGAAGCCTACATAATAGCGGAATGAACTTACATGTCGCGTCCAGTACAATCGACGTATTGAAATCGGGAGCACTTTGAAGACTTCAATGCTTGACGTTTGAAAATCCTATTTTGCTTTATAAACTGGACATAAACTGGACTGGAGCCACGTGTATAAGCAGGTTAAAAAAAGTCATGATTTTGTATAGTATGTTACTGCGAGATAATATTGAGGGACTTCACACAAATAACTAGCGTCAAAGTGAGAAGATTGTGTATTGGGTTGGGACCCACATGACTATCAAATATCGAAACCTAACGTTACAGGCAGGTCTGGCTATATTCCGGACCCATGACACCCCTGAAAGAGATTTCGCAGACAGTCGTCAAATACCTTGTTTGTCTGCCGTGGTACCCCCTCAAATCCATACAACGGTGTGCCAGAAGTATCAAATTACTGCGCAGAGGTTTTTAATATTGGGGGTCGACAATGTGAACTGCAATTCTAGCTACAGCTACTTACATGCCTCGTCCACCCGACGATCGGTGCGTTGGAATCAGGCAGTATTTGTAAGGCTTCTTTATACGCGGATAGTACTTTATGCCAGTGCCCACGGCGAGAGTGCAACGCCGCCAGTTGCACTAGCGCGGATACTCTCGCTGCGTCATGTTCTCTTCTGTCCCGCACTCGGTTGCCATCTGCGCGGGCGCCGGCTCGAAGCGCGCTGGCTGCCTCGGCCAATCTGCCATCCGCCATTAGAGATGTACCCAGGTTCACGAATGCAACTATAAGAACAGAACAAGGAATAAAACATTAAAATAATAAAATATAATAATAATGCTGGACATTTCACACAGCATCATCTAGCCCCAAACTAAGCAAAGCTTGTACTATGGGAACCAATAACTGATATATTACCTACTTTTTTTTTTTTTTTTTGTAAATACAAATATTAATAGAAAGACCTATACCCAAGATAAATATTTGCAGATCATACAAACATTTATCCCGCGGCGGAGATTGAACCCGCAACCATCTGCGTCTCAAGCGGGCTTTTACCCACTGCAAAGCAGAGTTCGTCAAATACGTACACACATACAAGGTATCCGCGAAAAACATCACCCATCCTTTGACAGTCGTAAAAAACATAAAAAAATAATTTTATTATCTGTATCGTCGCTAAGTATTCGTAGAACACAACCTTGTAATTTTACCAGTAATACCTATTAACTGATAAACTATTGATCGTTCTAAGAATCCCTAACCATTTTATAATCCTTTCCGTGATAAGTGCGCATAATTCCAGGGACTCATTAGAGCGACCCCACGCTCCCTCTATTCACTAAGAAGCCCAACACAATCACGCTAAGCCTTTAACAGCTGACTGGTAGCTCCGTTTTCACCTCGGAAAAGATATCCGCAGTAATCGATTTCCCGGGATATAACTTAGCTTGTGTCTTTGGAAATGTGTCGTGTGCTTTGTGTTTGTGTACATTCACTGACATAAGTCTATTGAGAATTTAAAGTTCCTTTTATAAACATGAAAAAAATGTTTAAATATTTAATTTTTAAATAGTAATAGTATAAGGCACAGGCTATGGACTGTTGTGTATTATTAATTTATCGGAATTGTTGACTAGATTAGAGGTTGTACTTGACTAGAATGGTACACGCCATCTAGAAATGATTCGTTGCAAGTAAGTAAAATTAGAGCACACATACCATAATAAATAATAATTATTATTATGCACATACCATAGTTCATCTTTATTTCAACCTTTAAAAGGTTAAGAAACATCCAGAAAAAATATGATTAATTAAATTTTAATTACCTTACCTTATTCAATAATTTCAAAGAAATTATATTAACAAAGCCATGTAATTATTATAATACGCATACAATGGTTGTAAAACACGGTCGTTTGAATAGTTTATTCAGACGATTAATTTAATCTATTCAAACCTATATTCGAACTTTGTAAGTAATTATTATCGGGACATAATTGAACTTTAAAAATCAATACTGAAAATGACTATCACATTGTACTGTCACTGACAAAAACTCCTTATTTCTTGCTCTACCCGCGCTTCGTGATATCATTATCCTGTTTCCTATTATCTACACTAATATTATAAAGAGGAAAGATATGTTTGTTTGTTTACGTGTGTTTGTTTGTTTGAATTGGATAGGCTCCGAAACTGCTGGACCGATTTGAAAAATTCTTTCACCATTAGAATCCTACATTATCCCTGATGAACATAAGCTATATTTTATCCCGGGAAAGTGAAGTTTTCCCGAGGGACCGCGGGTAACATCGCGACGGACAGCTAGTAATTAATAATACGATTATTATTTAAATACTTGTACTGTTGCTTTTCAAAGTACACAAAAGTTTAAGTGCCGACTCTGTAGTTAATTAGGCATAAAATTAAATGTCATAAACTAGGTAGTTTGGTATAACAAATGTGGCATAATTTATTTTCTCATATTGGCCTTTTGGCATAAACACGTATCAGGCGTAATCACTAATGTCCTAAAATTATTTTAGAATAATTTTACTAGGCATATTTTCCTATATTTTCTATATAATTCATTTAACCTAATGCTTTACCACACATTATAGTTTGTCATAATAGAAATTGAGCATAGTTTTGCAATACATAATTAATGCAGAGTACTCACGGGCCATCGATGGTCTAAAGTAGATTGCTCTCTCGAAACTTTTGATGGCCCCTCCGTACCTCCGTTGATTCTGTAGTAATATCCCTCTGAAACAAAGAAATATTATCTTTAAATTATGAAATAATCATTTTTAGCTTTGCTAAATATACTAAAAATTTAGAAAGCTCTATTGTAGGCTGCGAACAATATTTATTTTTACTTTACCAAGTTTTATTCAAATTCAGAAGGTTCACTGGTTCAGTGGACAATGAAACACAAATATACAAACATCCAAAAAAGTTACCTACTCACAAAATTATAAATCCATACTCTATAGTAGTATTATAACTGTGAAAGTAACTCTGTCTGTCTGTCCATCTGTCTGTCTGTTTGCTACCTTTTCACGGTAGCAAGCAAAAAAGGTTGTATCCCAGGGAAGGATATAGGCTACTTTTTTTTAATTAACCTATACTTTGCCACTGCTGGGCAAAGGTCTCCCCCAATTGCTTCCATCTGTCACGGTCCTCTGCCATGTCCCACCAGTCCTATTTAAAGGTATCTAGGTCGTCACGCCAACGTTTTGTTGGCCTGCCCCGGCTACGTCGCCCATCTGCAGGCACCCATGGCGTGACGATCCCTGCCTATCGCCATCCATACGACTCACGTGCCCCGCTCAGCTCCATTTTACATTTGCCGTTTTTTCTCCGACGTCTGCAATCCCAGTTTTTACCCGAAAAGTAGAGTTCCTGACTCTGTCGGTTCTCTTCACACCTAGCATGCTGCGTTCCATAGTTCTTTGGCATCCATCTTGTAATTCAAATTTTCCTAGGGGATAGGGGAAGGATTAGGGTATACACAAAAATAAGGTTTAACAAACTTCTGTTTTTGTGAATCCTTATTTTTGTGTATACCCTAATCCTTCCCCTATCCTCCGTTTATAACTTTAAAGTTTAGTTCCTACTAGTTAAAGAGCTCATCGACAATTCAAGTAATTGTTGGGACGCTTGTGATCGATCCTAGTTGATTAGAGTTTAAACTGTTCCAAACTGTTCTTGTCTTTACGTAGATATCAAAAACTTGGGCCTTTATATAATTATCTATTACAGAGATTACAAAAAGTTGTCTGTGAATTTAGACTAATCTTTATTTTGATATCACAAACACAACATTTACATCTATAACAGACTATGTAACTTCCGTCCTACATTCCGGCTATAAGCCAAAATAATTACGACGTGAATAACTTGTACAGCAGTGGGCTATCATTTGAGCTGCAAATAATGATGAAGTCATTTGTATTGAAAAACTGAATACAACAATCTGAAAATTTGTTAGTTAAAATCAAAAAGCATTTTTGTAATTTTTATGGTGTTAATCTACACTTGGTATTACATAAAGAAAATGAAAAGTCCTACCAAAATTTTGGGTTCCGACGGGATTCGAACCCGCTACGATCAGACGATCCTCCTAAACCGGAGTGCCTTACCGCTCGGCCACGGAACCCTTAGTCGTCACAATCCAATTTTTTGATAAGCTCATATTTATCGGTTACGCACCGGTAAGTATCGGTTTAGGAGGATCGTCTGATCATTGCGGGTTCAAATCCCGTCGGAATAAATAATTTTGATAAGACTTCATTTTCCTAACAAAAAGCATTTATTCATTATGACGAGCTGGGATCACTTAGAATAATCTTAAATCTATGTGATCCTACTCCTGTGCGTACATATTATCATTTCATACACAAAGACATCTCCACATTAATTGCAGTAACTATCAAATATAATATCCAAAGAGCTAGAATCGGGACAGTTCGCGATCAAGCAATTTGCAAGCATTAGTATCCAGCGCAACACAAAACGTCAACGTTAATGAAACATCCCCTGGATGGTATTATAAAACCGGTACAGATAGAGGCAGTGCAATATTGTCCGCATGAATAATGCAGGCACCACAACGAGGGTTCTACCGCACGACAGTACTCGCAGTGCAGAGACCAAGCTCTAACTGCACACAGACACAGTTTCATATTCAGGGGCAGCCAATGCATTCCTTTTTTGAAACGAAATAACATTTGAGGTTTGAAATCATGCACTATTTTTAAATCCTGAAACCTATCTTAACTGCAATTTCTGAATCGAAATCACATTCTAATTTTAAAATCATGCAATAATTCGTTAGACTTGCTTTTCTGCGAGTTCCTATAGCTCTTTTTTATTGCTTATAATCCCACTATAATAATATAGTAATCTGAAAGTTTGCGAGTTTGTTTAGATGTTTGTGTTTCAATAACGCATAAGCCAGTGAATGGATTTGGATGAAACTTGGAATAGGCGTAGATAGTGACCTGGATTAGCATTATAGACTATTCAATATGTTGTTACTTAGTATAATTATAAATTGTAATAGGTTTTCGAGAAAATGTTCAACGTGCCTTCAAAAAGTGGTCTGAATGACAATTCAAAATTCAAAATTTCAAAATTTCAAAATTTCAAAATTTCAAAATTTCAAAATTTCAAAATTTCAAAATTTCAACATTTCAAAATTTCATAATTTCAAAATTTCAAAATTTCAAAATTTCAAAATATATTATAAATGTGAAAGTAACTCTGTCTGTCTGTCTGTCTGTCTATCTGTCTGTCTGTCTGTCTGTCTGTTTGTTACCTTTTCACGCCCAAACCACTGAACAGATTAGGCTGAAAATTGGCATGGATAAAGGTTGTATCCCAGGGAAGGACATAGGCTACTTTTTATCCCGAAAAAATCCCGAGGGACCGCGGGTTACACCGCGGGAGCGCAGCTAGTTCAAAATAAAGCCGCAGTATTTTTTATCCCCAAGAAGATCCTCCAAATGATTTGAAACTAGAATTTATCTTGTTAACGAAAGTTTTTAAAGTAAACAGTGTTCCAGTACAAAAAATAGAGCTACATTTCTGTTGCGAAGTCAGCCTTCACCGTGTGGCCCGGCCAACACTAATGAGAACCAACCAACCCAGCTTCGCTATTATACCTCCTCTTCGCAAGCAATAATTTGTTACTAATTCCTTCCTAATTATTGTTGGGAGACGTTGCTGTGACAGATATTGCATTGTTTTTTTGTCGCATGCTAATGGGGGTGCGGCTTGGGACAATGGCAGCCGTTTCCCTAATTGTTTTGAACGGAAATTGTATTTTGAACTCTATAATACATAATTGGTATCGTTTAGCTGGCAATGGGCTTGAAACCAGCCTTATAGAATACTAACTACAATTTTTTTTTATATTAAAATAAAAAAAGGTGCCACCTAGTACGAATAGGTAGCAATGGGTTTATCAGGAATGGAAAACTAACTTCTGCACTGTGGACATTATATACCAAATATAATTTGGACGTGTTTTCAACTCCTAAACCCTCTGACATCTTCAAATGGTCATAAGTCAATTGATTTAAGAATGTCTAACGTGCCTTAGTTCGTGATTCTGTTTCGTTTTCGTAAAAAAAATATTGTATGTCGTTAAGATATGCTATTGACCCTCTCTCTATTTGTCTTAAGGTAAGATTATCGAGTACTCGGAACATGTAGACCGAGTGCATGACCGAGCGCAATGAACGCCAATCCTAGTATCATTTTGCTGTCTTACTCATCTACTGTATGCGTTAAGAGCGGCCTTTAGACCCCTCGCAGACTACAGACTTTTTATCGGCTGATAGTTGAGACGCGCTATACTTCTTCATACTAATTACGAGCCGAAGTATATATCGTCTCAACTATCGGCCGATAGAAAGTCTGCAGTTTGCGAGGAGGCTTAGTCTCAGAATTTCAACATTCAGGCCAAGTGTTTTATATAAATCACATGGTTCTAATCAATAAACAAATGACATGCATTGAAACAGCGTCAATAAAGAGCAATACGTGATATCATGTGATTGTTGTTTAGTTATTAAATTTAAATTAACTACTGAAAGCAATATCATGTTCTGTATCTATAATTTGAACTAGCCCAGTTCCATTACGAAGCTAAATTACCGGTAAATAACGTTTTACCATTGTTTGTGCTAATAGGGTGTTCATGATGTACGTTCTCTGTCCCTCCGATCTAAGGGGTTAAGTTTTCCTGTCACGCTGATGAAGTGATCTTTATTACAATGCAGTAAGGATGCTTTTGAACAGCGATGAGAGACACCAGCGGCGCTAACGTTGCTGAGCAATTGGTATCCTTACACCATAGTAATAAAGATCACGCTTCAATTCAACCTAAAACGTTTGAACGAGCAAGGGCACGAAATGAGCCTCATTGAGGTGCACTTCTTTCACCACACTGGTTCGAAAGAACTAGACATGGAGAGAAAAAAGACTATCACACATTGATGCACGTTATAGTCCCAAAGTTAAACCCAACTTTTGTGTCGTAGGTCAATGACCATTTTCTGAGTAAAAATTCAAGCTTACAACATGAAATTATAATATTTTTGCTGATGACGTTCACATTCCTGAATCCGGAACTGTCTAGCATGAATCACCCCTAATAGAAACCAAATAGCATGTCCAATCAACCTCTATTTACATGGCAGTTATTTTTCATCGCAGTCATAAAAATATATTACATTTTCCGCTTATCTTTCTAAATATAAAAATATTGAAATACGAGCTATCTGAAAGTTGACTGACGGAATAAAAATAAATAATAGTGGACACTTTTTCAGATCTGGCGCAGTGGGTGAAGACTCGCTTGCGAGGCAGAAAGTTGCGAGTTCATTTCCCGCCGCACAACAATTTAGGTATGTAAGTAAGCAAGTAAGTTTGTATGAGTCTGTTGGTTTAGGCATGTGATCTGCATTTTTTCTTGATCTGGGTGATAAACTATGAGAAAATCATGAAGACCCTTTTCCCACATTATGTGGGGTCGGCACAACATGTTCTTCTTCCATTCTCCTCTATAAGCCGTCATCTCAACGCTCACTCGTTTCTCACTCAATGAATCAGGACTAGGCCTGCTGACATGGTGGGAAGCTGCCGGACAAGGTGGTGATGATGATGATGATTAAAAAACTAAAACAAAAAAGTTAAGTTTATGCAATACATAAAAACGATAGCGTGTTTTTGTGTAGGTTTCTGAAAAAGTTTTTCAGTATATATCGTATAGTTTTTCAGAAAAACTATACTTTCTTTAAAGTGCGTGCCGTGTTCTAGGTAGTATAAGTTCAGACTGTACCAACAGCTCTCAATTTGTTTAAAGTACAGAAATAAATATAGTTGCGTAAATAAATATTTGAATTCCCGGTCTATTTCAATCCAATTCGTTTTGTATGTACCTAATGTAAAAGTTTTGGTACACGGTTGTTTGTTAGTCGATCGCGCGGTAACCGCTAAGCCGATTTATATGAAATCGAAAATAGATTTCGTTGGAGAAATATAAAAGCATTTTATTCAAATGCCCTATATTTTACCGAGGTCAATAGAAAGAAGTAAAAAGTAAGTTCGTATGAGTCAGTGGCCAACTATTGTGATGGAGTTTTGAGGCCGCCTTAATGTCTCCATTTGCCTTCCCTTATCCCGCTTATATGCAGGTTCGGCACATGTTCTCCTCTTCCACTCTCCCTATCACTCGTCATCCGTATCCACTCCTTTTTTACCCATATCCGTCGCCCAGGATCGATAATTTAACGTGCCCTCCGAAGCACGGAAGCGCTCAGATGAAAATGCCGAGATAATTTAAGTTGTATTTCATTTTATTCTGAAAACGACGAATTTTTACTCTTCGATCAATATTTGTGTTAATTGATTTGGCTTGTTCCTCGGGAATCTTTTCTTTTGATGATATAGAGAGCCTAGCCTATAAAGCCTAGGTCAGTCAAAGTCAAAAATCATTTATTCAGTAGGACCGCAGGGATCTCTTAGAACGGTCATTTTCTGTATTCCTGACAAACCGTACGCAAAATTTCATGATGATTGGTTCAGCAGTTAATGCGTGAAAGTATTTAAACAAACAAATTCTTTCTAATAATTCTTTAGGATTTTGATTAACTTACCGTCGTAAAACAAGGTTCAAACAAGTAGTAATCCTTTCAAAGGATCCAATACCGGATTAAAGACTGAGTAAATAACTATCAAAGCTTTTACTGAAAATTGATAAGTTAACCATACAAATGAAGTTTTCCTGCTTTTTAGTTCCTGGCCGTAATCCAATAGAGGGGATTATCCGTTATGATTGAGCGAGGGGGCGTTTAATCATTTAGTTCGACTCCGAAGTTCCCGAGCGCCTGATTAGTGGCCCGACTTGATGAATGATGCAAATTAATCATCTTATCGGCTCTGCTTTAAAATCCCTCATTTTAATGCCCTCAAATTCTCCTATGAACACATTAGAAAATGGCTCTTTGTTTGCGCATGCGTATAACTTTTTGATAACCTTGTAATTGAAATAGTCAATTCAAAGTTCATTAATAATTACTTCACCTGATCGCACACTTGTCCGCGCCGTACGCGCCGCAGTCACTCTATACAAAAAATACTGGTGACGTCAGAAAATGCGGCTCGCTGACGTTAGCAGCATTTCCTCTATTGAATTGACGGCGCGTTCGGCTCGGCTGGACTGTGCGACCACCCTTCATCACACTTATCAAGGGAAAATTCTGAGTGTTGTAGTAGATGATAGTACTGACGCAGTTGAGGTTTCTACCTCTGATGAATGCCTGTTAAATTCTAAATGCTGGAAACAAAGTAAATATGTAAGCGTATTAATTAAATCCGATAAGGCGTTTTGTGAATGCTTACGTTGCATAAATTATGACAAAATGTTTGTTTAATTTGGCACGTTTGAGCAGCGGCGACACAAGGGTATCTTGGATAAATTGTAAGTAATTTATGCTGTGAATATTCACAGAACGGGATGGTTCACCCCCCGGCGCTACCAGTCACGCGATTCCGACATTCCGCGATTTAACCAAGGTGACAAATCGTGAATTGAATTAATGTTTACTGGCGCGTAGGAATTAGGTACAACTTTCGCATTAAAGCACTATAAACTATCTTTATAGCGGCATAACGTTGATATTATTAATGGAGCATACTGTTTAGATATGGGGTCATAATAATTCGTTTGCGGTTCTTGCCGTGCCTTTGTCATATAATTTTGTATTCATTCTTTTATTTCATTAGTTCAAAACTAGCTACCTACCTCAACTGCCTTTGTGGTCATGACGCAAGAGGCAGCTTGTTTTGCTCAAATAAATAGATTGAGTGAGCGAAGCGTGTAAAAATATTAAGAAGAGAACAAACATTTCAGGTGCAAGGTGGGAAGTTTTTATATTCTATGCTTGAATATTCAAAAAGTAAGTAGACTTTATTTAACTATTACAATAAAAAAAAAATCTGCAAAATCTGTGGGCAAAGGTAACCACCGAGGTGGCGCCCCGACCCAGTGAGAAGGCGACACGGCAGACCGAGACGGAGATGGCGGGATGAGCTCGATCAATTCTTTCCGGAGTGGATAATTACGGCTCAGGATCGGGATGTGTGGAGGGAATGGGGGGCGGTCTTTGCCCAGCCGTGGGACACGAATTACTTATTAAAAAAACTGTATATTCGAAGACATACTTAAGATTCTGTTCTTAGGCATATTTAGGCATTCTAAATTTGAGTTGTTTAAAGGTATAGCTATGTGCATGTCTAACCACAAATACTACAATAAAAACACTTATAAGATTTACGAGTGTTATTTCCAAGAATCGATAGATCTCTCAGATATTCGGAGACTCAAGAACTCTCTAAGAGGCCAAGTCAATAAACAGTATTAATTAAATACCAAAGATCAAGGATCCCGGAACGTTCTAGGAATTAGGCTTTACGCATCGAGTAAGACAAGCAAACTCAGTCATTGCAAATTAGTCCATGGAATTCCCTGTTTGCTTGTTAGTAGTTTCAATACAAATCGATCTATCTATCTTCTATACCTTATATGTATCAGAAAACTCCTGTAACTTCTTGATGTCTGTAATTGAAAGACATTTGAGCAAAACTTGAATGATTTTTTTGGAACATCAATTTATGTAAGACACAAGAGTGGGTATGAAACCTCTATTAATAGTAAGACGAAGTAACCTTAAAGAAAGATAGGCCTTAAGACATATTTTTTGCCCTGGTTCTTCATGGTATTGGTCGCGAAGAAACAGGAGTAGAATCACTTAGTTTTATATCTATTTACATACATACATAAAATCACGCCTCTTTCCCAAAGGGGTAGGCAGAGACCACGGATCTCCACTTGCTGCGATCCTGACACACAACTTTCGCCTGATTCACTCTCATTACATTCTTCATACATGCTCGTCGGTTTAGGGTACTTTTTACCTGGCCCTTCTCCAAAATGTCGCCAATTTGATCCAAGAAGGTTCACCTAGGCCTTCCCCTTCCAGCTGTCCTATACACTCGCCTCATCTGTCATCCATCCTCTCTACATGCCCAAACCATCTTAACAAAAATGATAAAAGCGGTCTGTGAATAAAATGCTTTCTGACTTTGAAGAGGAAATGAACTATATTCTATTTTATGTTTGCAAGCCTACATTAAGGCTTATTTGCCTTCTGTTGACAACTTAAGGAAAATAAAATATTAAAAACAATAAAATGTTCGCATTTGTAAAGGTAAACATTAGGTACACGTGGACACAAAAGCGGATATAAAACGAAGAACTCAGATGCCGCGTTAAAAATGTAAATGTACAAGCAAACCTAATCCCCTTACCATCTGTAAATCACTTACACGGAACAAAGAGCTTTCTAACTCAGACTTTCCGTATAAAATCCCGGCTCTTTCGAGTATTTTATATTCGTTTGATAACGTTATTATACGTATCAAATTGTTCTCGAATAAACTATGTTCTAGATTTTTCTAAAATCAATAAACGAGTTAAAACAGTTCTAGCATCATCTTGATCGTACCACATTTAAGGCCGTTTTTACTGGTCCTCCTCTTAGTGGAACCTTAAAACGACCTCTGTGGCGCAGGGGTAAAAGCTCGCTTCGGACGCAGAAGGTAGCGGGCTCGATCCCCGCCGCGGGATAAATGTTTGTATGATCTACAAATATTTATCTCGGGTCTGGGTGTTTCTATGTATAATATGTATGTATTTAGAAACAAAAGGTATATAAGTAGTATATCAGTTAACTGGTTCCCAAAGTACAAGCTAATGCTTAGTTTGGGGCTAGATGATGCTGTGTGAAATGTCCAGCATTATTTATTTATTTATTTAAAAACCATTCAACACTGGTTCGAATGACACGACAAGAAGAAGAAGAGTGGTTTTCTGATGGTACTGACCTAAGTAAATCATTTATACTAATATTATAAAGAGGTAAGATTTGTTTGTTTGTATGTTTGTTTAAAATGAATATGCTCCGAAACTACTGGACCGATGTGAAAAATTCTTTCACCATTAGAATCCTACATTATCCCTGATGAACATAGGCTATATCTTATCTAGGGAAAGTTAAGTTTTCCCGAGGGACCGCGGGTAACACCGCGACGGGCAGCTAGTGAATACATAAAAATAAATAGATAAATAATGCTGGAACTTTTCACACAGCATCACCTAGCCCAAAAGTAAGCAGAGCTTGTTTTATGGGTGACTGATATAATTCTTATGTACTTTTTTTGTAAAAACATACATATTACACCCAGACCCGAGGCAAATACTTTCAGATCATACAAACAATTGCCCCGCGGCGGGGATCGAACCCGCAACCTTCTGCGAAGGTAATAAAGGTAATGATGGAAATCCTAGAAATGCATTAGGTAGGTATTGTTTAAAACCATTTCATAATACGAGGCAAATCCACAACGTGAGTCACCAAATGTAAGTATAAAATCTATGCAGGAATACAATTTTACCTTCCACTTGTACACTTTTCAATATACTACCGGAAGCGTTCACAAATAACCTGTTTTGGAGTCAGTAAAAAGTAAAAGTGTTTAATTGTATTTACCCAGAGCCGTCGCCAAACTCGGTCTTGTATCGGGCTGGAACAAATTGCATTTGCGTGTGTGCATACCAACCTAGAACGCAGTGGTATTCCGTCCAACTCTCGACTACACGTGGGAAAGTCACAAGTTGTAAAAGAAAGGGGGAATGCATGAGTGAATACTTTTATTTTCACAATGTTATATGATTTTAAATTGACCTTAGTTATAGGAAACTACGATTAAATAGAAACATAGATAGTAAAAAGTTTGGTTTTGAATGAATAAATTGAGTTTGTATAAATTCATTATATTAATCTTCTTTTTTCTAAGCTTTGTATTTAGGTGATTATAAAATCATCAAACATATTATTATATCAATGAGTGGCTCGTGGTTATTAAATCCCATGAATAATATTCGATATCTATTGTATATTGACAGGATTGCTACACTAGTGATGGAGTTATAAAGTAACTTTACGAATACACCAAAAACGTTTAACCCGTTCATTTGTACAACTTGTGTCAATTCAAATCAAGGACACCAATACACATCCAGGCCAAAGTTTCCCAAAGTTTCCAGCTGTCACACGCAATAGCAACGCGTGTTCGCAAAGTTTCTCATCTACACGGCCATCTGACCGTAGGAATACGCCGGCAGACCAAATCGCTTTCACAAACAAGTATGCAAATAGCTGCGCGCCGTTGTCGCGAACGGTGAGAATGTAGAGCATGTGTGTGTGTGCAAACACGAGTTTAATCTACGCCTTATCGCCAGTGGAACGTGGTTATAAGCGCCCGCCTTGCCCTCCTTATCAGAGCTTTGAGAAACTGCGAACGCGTTTTATCGACCGTCTTAGTTTTTTCTTCGCTGACGTATTAGAGTATCTCTCTAATACGGCTCTTTTCATCATTATCATCTCAGCCATCTAGCGTCCACTGCTAAACATAGGCCTACCCCATCGATTTCCACAGCGATCGGTCTTGTGCAAAGGTTTGTGGTAAAGGTTTACCAGATCGTCTTTCTATCTAGTGGGAGGCCGTCCACACAGCTCAGCTCTTTTAGAACTCTTATCTATACTTTTGTTTGTTAGTTTGTTTGAAATGAATAGGCTCTGAAACTACTAGACCGATTTGAAAAATTCTTTCACCAATAGAATCCTATATTATCCCCGATGAACATAGGCTATGTTTTCCCGAGGGATCGCGGGTAACACCGCGGCGGACAGCTAGTATTTACTAAATCTCTCATTATAGAACTAAGCTGCAGCTCTACTATCAAGATGACTTTAAACTCAGTATCTCGTTGATGCAATTTCATTCCATACAGTTCCTTCATAGTTTTCTCTGGCCAAATCTTTGACGTGGATGGTCGCGTCCTCACTGATAATCGGTAAGGGTTAATGCCGCAATTTATGTTAATGGACTAGATGTATCAATTCGCTAAGTAATATTATTATCGAGGTTAATATAATTACCTTATAGTATCTCCGTTTGCTGAAAAGCGTTGAATGCATTTTGGTAATCATCTTTTTTTTAGATTGGAAAGAATGTCATGTAACTAGAAGAGTACTTGATATGAATGTTGATGGATTTACAAGTAGAGGTAGGCCAAAGAAAAGATGGATGGATTGTGTGAAGGATGACATGAGTAAGAAAGGAGTGAGTGTTGAGATGACAAATGATAGAGGAGAATGGAAGAAGAACACACGTTGTGCCGACCCCAAATAATGTGGGAAAAGGGCAGGGAGATGATAATCTTTTTTTAGATTGGCGTGAGTAATTTTTATTTCTGATAATGTAAAAGTTTTTAACACTTAAGAAAATCATATTAGATTCATAGTTTTTGAAATGTTCAGAATCTGTTCATTCAAATATTTGTATCGCAACAGTGACCGTTTGTTTGTCAAAACCGTCCATGCTCACACCCAATAAAACTCCGTACGAGGAAATGCAATGTGTACTGTGAAAAATGTACCGTGGAATTGAAGCCGTTTAAAGTAAACAGCAATTAAATTGGACGGAAAATATCTTCCGAGGAACATTTTAGTGATAGCGTAAAAGTTTCTTGCGATTTGGACGGGACAGCCATCCTCAAAGGTTTATGGACGTTGTAAGTTAGTAATTTTAGTATGAGATTTTAATCATTATTGCTTTTATCCCACTTTTATGTGGGGTCGGCACAACAGGTTTTCCTCTGCCGCTGCGCTCTGTCAACCAACATCTCAACAAGCCGCTATACGTCATCTCAACACTCACTCCTTTCTTACTCATATCATCCTTCACACAGTTCATCCATCTTTTCTTTGGTCTGCCTCTTCTGCTACATCCCTCCACATTCAAACCTTCTAGTTACACGACCCTCTTCCCTCTTCATAACATGCCCTAGTTAGTAATAAGATTAAAGTTGCATAGTTTAAGATTTTAATGTGAAGACAATTTATCCATACTATCAATACTCCATTATTGTCTGTCTGTCTATTTGTTACCTTTTCACGCCCAAACCACTGAACAGATTTGGCTTAAAATTGGCATGGATAAAGATTGTATCCCAAGGGCCACTTATTATCGTGAAAGAATGAAAAAATTCCGAGGGAGCGTAGGTCACATCGCGGGAGCGCAGCTAGTACGCTTATCATTTTTAATGAAACACGTTAATATACCTCATCATCATCAAACTTAAGAGCTCAGCTCTTGTCGGTGCAATGATGCAACTTCCTCCACCTCTCCCTTTCCAATGCGGATTCCTTTACTTCTTTATACGACATGACAGCCTATAATATACCTACTGGTTCATAATAATAAAGCACGTATATGGAGCCTCATTTGAGGTGCACTTAAAAACCTTTCACCACACTGGTTCGAAAGATAAAGTGACACGACAAGAAGAAGAAGATGACTGTTAATACATCATTTAAATATTGATTATGAGCAAAACAAACAATTCAAAATAGTAAAAGTTGTACGCAGCTCACTTCGGCCGTCGCCAGTTCGCGCAGCTTATAAAAAAAGTTTCTAACAAAAGTTTGCCACGGAACTTTCCGGAAGGCAGCAGTGCTTCCATCTCTATCATAAAGTTTTGCTTGAAAAGAGAAAACTTGAAATAAATAATCAAATATCGGACTGCTTACAATGTATGCTGCTCATATTTTTATTATACATCATTTATAGAGATTATTTTCTAGTATTACATAATTAAATATCGGGTCACCCTATTAGTCGTGATTATGTTTAGTTGTTTTATAAAGGTATTCAGTTTTCTAAGAAATTGATTCTAGCTTATTCAATGTTAAGGGTTCTAATAAATAAATAATGCTGGACTATTCATGCCGTATCATCTAGCCCCAAAGTAAGCAGAGCTTGTGTTATGGATACTATATGACAGATATACAACTTAGATATATTCTTTTTGTTTGTAAATACATACATAAACATAGAAAACACTCAGACCCGAGACAAATATCTATAGATCATACAAACATTTGTCCCGCGGCGGGATCGAACCCGCAACCTTCTGTGTCGCATATGGGCATTCGCCCACTGCGCTAAAGAGGTCGTCACTATATAGGTTAATAGTAATATAACGGCATCCATTATCAAGGAAACCAAAGGTAACGAGCTTCCAGCTTACATAAGAGGCAGAGTAATTAACATAACATTGTATACGCAATACGCATGTATACGCTATACTAATTATCATTAGGCGTGTGTGTGACTACGTACATTGTGCTGTTATTCAAGTTTAGAACCCAATGAAGCTCAAGGTTGGAAAATGCAAATACAACTAGATAGGAGCCTGAAAGGGAAAAGAGTACAGGGCATGCCGTGTCTGCCCTGGTTCATCAAAATATTGGTTGCAAATGAATCGAATGATTTCCTAGATCGTAGAACGTTATAATGATCAAAGTGTTCCAAATTGTGGAACTCATTGCCGGACTCTGTATTTCCCGAAAAGTACATTATAGGGTCTTCAAATCAAGAGTAATTATGTTCCTTCTAGGAAAGCATGCTCCATTAGACGAATGCCAACGGTGACAAACGTGTAGAGGGCCTCATCATCTTTATTCCCCTGTCATCTTCTATCCAAATAATAGTTCGGCGAATATTTCGGCAAATAGTTCGGCGAATGTGTAGAGTGACCGTAAAAAATAGCCTAGAAACGCCTTTTCTTAAGTAAATTATGATTGAAAAGTTTATGAAGAGTTTAAGCGCTAATTTCAGGTAAGGAGGATTACGCGCTGTTTTCAAGCTTGAAATGAGGAACTTGCGTGATTATCGAAATTGAGCCTTGATATTCACATCAAAGGTACAAATTCCAGCGTGTTTTGAATTGATAATAAATTTTTATTATGTTACGATGGGTACCTACATAATTTCTGCTTGTACATATATTCTCTATTTTGTACAGCTTTTCTATTTTTTCTTTGAACTTTGTACTATCGTCTCGCAAATACCTTCCTAGAATTCCCTAACACAACCGGCTAACAAACAAGTAAAACTGACGTGCCGAAATGGAACGGTAAACAATACCCTATTACCTTCATAGGAAGCCGAGATTGAAGGGAGCCTCATAAACAGCTCAGACAGTTACGACACAAACAGGGACCTTCTCTAATCTGATAAATACAATATTTCGGCTGATTTTTTATTTTTTATGGAAGAAGGGGTGAAATTTAAATTTATATAATCTTAATTTTACCTAATAATAAGAAAGAAACATGTACCTGAATTTATATGCCAACTGGCAGATCACAGTGGAAATAAAAGATAAGATAAAAATATATTTATTCAGAACTTATTACAGTGTGTTTACAAAAATATAACGAAGAGACTGTTATGAAAATGCCTCCTAAAATTAGCCTCCTTAAATAATAATCTATTTTTAACATCTTTTTTTAAACCTGTGTATCATAAATAAATAAATTTGATTCGATTTGAACATGTACGCGTTCAGACATTTTACATCGACTCGCGCGAGTCAACTTATACCTATGGGAACGCGTTGAACGCGTAACCTAGAACGCGTGAACGCGTAGCGTGGAACTCGTAGTCCGTACAAGGATTTACTTCGCTCGTGTGTGTTTTTGTCTAGTCCAAACGTTCGGATGTTTTAGAGTAAGGCCCCGGGCCTTAGACTCTTCTCTTTAATCGTTATACTTGGCTTAAGGAAAATATTTAGACAACAAAGGTTCACAGAACCTCCGACCTGTCAATTACTACCTGGCTTTAGTTAACCTACATTTTATGGATCCTGAGACCCACAGTTTCACTTACAACTTTGACTATCATTTACGCTATTTTAAGCATTCGAAGTTTCACTGGTTTTGCGTGGCACACAATAAGTGCAAGTTTGATTATTAGCAGTGGGAGAAATGTAGGATGAACTGCAGGATGTTCCGGGTCTGGGTGTTGTGGCACAATACCTAGATGTACTAGTTATAGAAACCCACGACATATCTCATTCAGCAAAATCAGTTAAGTAGCTTATGCCACGGTATTACATTCATTATAAATAATAAATAAATAATGCTGGAAATTTCACACAGCATCATCTAGCCCCAAAGTAAGCAAAGCTTTTACTATGGGAACCAGATAATAACTGATATACTACTTCTATAGGTACTTTTGTTTGTAAATACATACTTATTATACATAGAAACACCCAGACCCGTGATAAATATTTGCAAATCATACAAACATTTATCCCGCAGCGGGGATTGAACCCGCGACCTTCTGCGTCCCAAGCCGGCTTTCACCCACTGCGCCACAGAGGTCATCAAGCCACATAATAACCGATTTTTGAAGTGAAAACTTCTTTAGGCGCGTTGGGCATTTTTGAGATGAGAAAAAACCATCTAACTCGTTACTGACACCATCTCTGACAGTTCTCTTTGGCAAAGATCGACAAACTTGTTCTTAATGTCACACATCGTATCAACATGGATGGCGGTGTAGAGCTGTACTTCTGAGTGAGACAACCGTGAGTTCAAGTCCCAGTAGGACAGTAACTTTTTGCACTTCATTCGTTTTATAAAGTTAAGAACCGTTACCAGTTTTTACTTCTGCTGGCACTCCTGGAGTGCACTATTTTTTTTTAAGCCCGGTTCGCCATATTGGGATCCAACAAGGAGAACGTTCAAACGTTGACGATCTCTGTAGCGCAGTGGGCGAAGGCCCGCCAGCGACGCAGAAGGTTGCGGGTTCGATCCCCGCCGCGGGACAAATGTTTGTATGATCTACAGATATTTATCTCCGGCCTGGGTGTTTCTATGTATAATATTTATGTATTTATAAACAAAAAGTATAATTAAGTATATCAGTCATGTAGTACCCATAACACAAGCTCTGCTTACTTTGGGGCTAGATGATGCTGTGTGAAACGTCCAGCATTATTTATTTATTTTTAAACATAGGTCCTTTTGGTTACTCCATAGTGGATTAAAAAGCACACTCCATATATATTTTCTTAGCTAACATTATCTTTGTCCCGCTATTTCAGAATTCGTATCAAGCGAACGCTCACAAAATAAAGCTAAGTGCACACAATCTCTTTGGGTCGCCCTGTCCCACTAGTAATTGTATTATGATCATGGTGGCTTGACGTTAATTTGTGAAACTACTCGGAAACCCAACGCTTAGGTGGCAGAACAGAACATATCCGATTAATTCAAGGAGAATCGTAGAATTAATGGGCTGGACCGTCTTGTCGCTTATTGATCGAGAGGTTTCACTTTGAGTCGTCCTGACACATCGACGTAGTGAGGGAGAACTCTATAATATCATACCAAAAGGGATCATATATAAAATAGGATCATACTCATTTTTGTTTCAATAACGGGACGAGATCGCGTATAGTTTTTAGATAATATACGACCTATGATATATTATCTTTCCTCGACGTTTCGATCGGGTTGCACCGATCCTGGTCACGAGGGGACTGAGGATCATACTATTTATATTAAAAAGACCATGAAACTATTAACGTCCTGTTTCTATGTACGATCTTACTGTGGTTAGACATTCAAGAAAAAAAAACACACCAATAATCATATATATAGTACTAATCCTACGCTATCTAGGATCCTTTGTAAACTAAAAGTACAATGGTACGTACCACAAAACCCAGATGCGGAAAACAAAAACATTTTATTTATCCGCAAGAATTGAACTCCCATCTGTTCTCACCGAACACTCATCCGCCACGACAATGAAGTTGTAACCTACTGTAAAACTTACACACAGTATAATAATTTTAAAGTGAAAATTTCTTTAGGCAGTTTTGAGATGAGAAAAGATCTTGGATTCGCCTGAAAAAGGTCACGTGCGAGTCACGTGACTACTCACCGACAGCGGATCATTTGTCAAAGATTAATTACTCGATAAAAATTAGTTTGTATGAGTCAGTGGCCAACTCTGGTGACAGAGTTTTTAGGCCGCCATAACGCCTCCGTTATGGCTAAACGACTTAAATATCCGAGAACGACAATTTAACGTTCCCTTCGAAGCACGGAACCGCTCAGATGAAAATGCCACTGGCGGTCACCCATCCACTTACGGACCGTTTAGAACGTTGATTAACTTCAACGATCAAGAACGACTAAGCAAGCACGACCTGAGCGCCGCTAAGCAAGCACGACCACGAGCGCTTCATTAAGCAAGCAGGGCCATGAGCGCTTCACTAAGCAAGCACAACCACGAGCGCATTACTCAATGGTGCTGCCGCTATAAAACCTAGTGTATACGACAGTCATAACTTTAACAGCTGGATACGTAATGAATACTGTCAATCGTAAAGTACATCATTAGGAACTTTTTGATGAAGCCATATGCCGGACAGCTAATAAAGTTCTAGGTTCAAATGTACGCATTAGTACTTTATAGTTCTAAGTTTGGTATCTTCATTACTATCATTATCCACCTTTACTAGCTAGTGTCGATTTAAATGTTTATTCGTAAAGTATACGTTCTTATTTCGTTTATGATAAAGACCATTATCGAAAGACTTTTTCTCATGAAAAAATGGTAAGAAAATTACTTTTACAGGGGAAATGATGGGTTAGTTGTTGAGAAAGCCTATTTCATTTCAGTGACCCAGACTATGACGTCCTGCTGAGAATAGATAATTATGAATTCTTCTTGCTTATTGCTAAGCAATCTAGCATGTGCTACAGAAGTGGCTTGCGCCGAAGTACCCTAACTTATGTGGAGAAATTAAACAGGTTTAAGATTATGTCACTTGAAACTCGTCGCCAATACCTCGACTTGATCATTCTTTTTAAGATCATACACTCCATAACTGTTTCCCCTAGCTTATTAGCTTCCATCAACTTTAACACAAAACCAAGATCTCGCCATCCCTTTCAGAATACTTTTGCCCTAAAGGTCTACGCGTATAATATCCGATTGTCAGAATGTGTCGTCTATATAATGATTTGCTAGTAAACAATAGCGATAACATTGATATATTTAATAAAAAATTGTACACTTTTAAAAAAGATGTCATAGCTGCTCTCAATAGGGAGAGCTTATTTAACATTGAGTAGGTAGTTTTTGTTTTCTTCGAGTCTTTAGCTTATGTATTTATTTAATTTGTTTTCGTTTTTTTTTTTTCTCTAACTCTAGAATCCTTGTCTTATTACACAGAACTGCCTTGTATTTAATTTATGCTGTGTACACATGCTTTGGAATTCAATTTAGATCTTTAACTTGTATTACTTATATATTGTTAATCTGTGATTGTCTTCTGTTTTGTGTGCCATAACAAATAAATAAATAAATCCTTAAATAATGAAACAGAACAGTATGTCCATGTCCAGGTAAGACATTCTCTTATTCGTTTTTGGGAATTAAGAGGCCATCTCTTCCAGCGGAGGGCTCCATCCAGGTTAGGCTCTTCGTCATTTGATTATGAATATAACTTCGGACAATGAGCATGGGTTCACTGAGTGAAACGTGTAGATGGCGCCTACCGGTGCTTATCTGATAAAAATATGAGCTTATAGAAAATTTGGATTGTGACGATTAGGGTTCCGTGGCCGAGTGGTAAGTTACTTCTGCTTTAGGAGGATCGTCTCGTTGCGGGTTCGAATCCCGTCGGAATCTAAAATTTTGATAAGACTTTTCATATCTACGAGTAGAACTAGCCCTTGAATCTCTGTTATAGTCACCCTTTAAAAGGTTTTAAAACAAAACCTAGGTAGTTAACAAGAGCTGTTTCTGGGCTTTGAAAAATATTGAAGTCTTTGGCACCATGTCATATCTTTTTATATTTCACAATAACATTTTCTCTTCCAATACCCTAAAATAGGGATCGGACCCTTCGCCTTTTCAATCCCTCGGGTAAGAGGACGAATAATTCCTCCCTACATTGAGGGTAAACATGGACCTTTTGAATGTATTATTATAAACTTTTATAGTTACTAAGATTACAGATTTGTGTCAAATATTTGGCGGTTTTAGTTGCTGTTTTTGGTAAATAAACGTATAACAACGTATATACAAAACAGGGGTGCTAGCCAAGATGACATTGATTCGATTCCATTCTACTGCTGATTTGGCGACTTTGCACTCAGTTTGCACTTGATTATGCCATAGATTACAAAGAGTATGTATGAAAATAACGCGTCATAATGAACGAAATGGAAAAATTGGTAGCATTGACATGCGCGATAGATACTTTGTTTACATTTTTGGTCGATGACAATGCGGTCGCAGAAACCCAGTTGTAATCGCCAGTCGCCAGTAGAAACAAAATGGCTTCTTCAGCTTACTTCAAATTGACGTCTTGCCACCAAGAGTTTTATTTTTTATCCGTAATTTCTACATAAAGAGCGTTGCTGTGCTCATAATTGGATTTTCATATTTTTGAAATAATCAACTTATTTCAATGAAGTAACTTAAAGCTTTCGCTTAGAACTTGAAACAAATATTACCTAATAGTAATAGGTACACACATGAGTTTCCTATAGGGGTAGACAGACAACACTTATTTATACTTGCTTCAATTCTTACGCACATTTCTCGCCTTGTTCCTCATTACATTTTTCATACAAGCTCGCCTAAGACTTTAGAGTAACTACATTCACCTATCCTTCCCTTAGCATCCTTTCCACACATATTCACCTCATACCTATACTCTGTTTGGTCAAACCACTTTCATTCGTCACCTCTGCATGATCTGCATGATCAAACCATCTTAATTTGCCTTTCTCAATCCTCATCACTGCTATTAAGCACCTAATACCTTCTTTCACTCCACACTTCCCTGAACGCACTGTATCTTACTCTACCATTCAAAGTTACTCTAAAAAACACTCGTTGATATTATGCAATGCTCTTATTTCTACAGCAATCACTCTATCTATTGAAACAAAAATATAATCCACTGATATTCCTTCATACTGTTCATACGCTAGACTATGCCTGCCCTTTATATACAAAATATTTATTACTGAATAGGTACAATGAAACAGTTTTATTTGCAACACACAGGAGAAAATAGGTAAATATCCACTCCACGGGTTATGTATTATCCTTATGGTTAGCTCCACCCTACAGAAAGCGCAGGTTCCATTTATATGCTGTGATTGAGCTCTTCAAGTTACTCCGGTTCTGGTGTCAATCGATGACTGAGGGTGGCAGACACTTGCGTGGAAAGCAGGAGAAGGCGCAGTGGTCGTTAAATTATATTGTTGAGGTCCTGTGCGTCTCATCTTTATATTTAACCACGGAAATAGTATCGAAAGCACATTTCATTTTGCAATGCTGCGAGTTCATTTTTGATTCGGGTACTGTTAGATCCGATTGTTCTAGCTAGGTACGGATGCTTGGCGTTGGCTATAAGGTCAAGATATATAAATAAGTGCTAATAATGAATATTTGCAAATTCACACAACAACACAGAAAATGTTGACTTTATTTTGACATCGCAAAGATCGTGGACCTCATTGTTGCTTTGTTACTATATGGTATTCTGTGGCAACTATCTATCCTCGCGGTGTCAATTCGACGTTTGATAATGCCAGGACGCTGCCGCGATATTTGACATAAAATGTATGCAGTGCATAGGCAGTGCTATACAAATCGTGCTAAATAATGTTATTCGCCGCACGTGAGTAATAGTCATTCCACTGTCTATTTCTACTTCCATTATGGTGTTTGGCTAGAGCCCCAGGATCCTTCCTGAGTCAAATTGGCGAAATTTTGGAGAAGGGCCATGTCAAAAGTACCCTAAAACCGGCGAGCATGTATGAAGAATGTAATGACAGTGAATGAAGCGAAAGTTGTGTGTCAGGATCGTAGCGAGTGGAGATCCGTGGTCTCTGCCTACCCCTTTGGGAAAGATGCGTGATTTTATGTATGTATATACAAAACAGGATCACGGCTGTATCAAGCCACAGTAGACATTCTCTCAGATCAATTGCTGTCGAAGAGGATCAGAGAATTTCAAATACGTTCATACATTTTTCAGAAGTAAGCATTCCAAATCTGACAGGCTGACATGACAGCCCATTGCCGCCTATTAAAATACTTTCTGATTTTCTTACAATTTGTACTTGTTTATGCGAAATGAGTGTTGTTAAAAACTCGCTCAGAGGAGACGTAAATAGCTCAGCTATCTTCATGAGGCTGTGCTTCGAAAAGCTTAAAAGACCTTGAAGTATGTAAAAAAATCTTAGCTTACATCTATATTAGATAATTTACACAACGTCAAGTGGCAATGCATGCCTGTACTTGACGGGACGCTGGAATATTGTTTGAGATAGAGGCTTGTCCAGTAACCTAAACCATCCTCTCAGACTAACCGGCCTTGTCCACAGGAAAGACGACGTCAATACGTGTGGAGCTGACTATGCTGCGGATTCCCTAAGTTATAAGTATGAATGCAAATTAACTTACAGGTTGTAGTGTACATCAGCCATGTTGGGTCGATGTTTGAGTGCCCTCTCAAAGGCAATTTCAGCTTCCGCCGTCCGGCCTTGTGTTGTCAGCACACTGCCGAGGTTTCCGTACGCTGTGAACAATAACAAAACTAGATTAGTTGAGACACTCGACAAAACTTCATCAAACGTGTTGTAATTATACTACAACATGTTTCCTTGCCAATCTTTGTATAGCTTATAGCTAATGGTCTCTACTCCGATAGATCTGAGTCAAATCTCAAAAGTTAGTCAGTACGTATGGATGTGTTAGGTACACTTTCACCCAAAAACTACTGAATAAATTCAAATGCAATATAGCACAAAAATAGATGAGGTACACCTCATCTATTTCTATTCAAGTCTACAGACTTGAATAGCACAATGCTTCTACCCCAGAAATATCTATAGTGAAAGATTCCCATGGGACCGCGGATAGCATCGCGAATCGCAGCAAGTCATTATTATTTCTGGTTTCCACAGTACAAGATGTGCTTAGTTTCTGGTAAATGATTTTAAAAAATATATTAATTGTTTTCATAACTTGCGAAAAGTGATGATAAAACCAAATAGATCAAAGCTAGGCATAATAAATCCTATGAAAGTCTTTGGAATCCGAATGAATTGCTTTTTATCATGATCGGGCGAGTTATTGATTACCTATTATCGAAAATAGACAGTCGACATTTATAAATACAGAAAATAATGGATGGCCGCTTAGAACTTTTAGAATTAACTACGACTGTATCACCTAGGCATAGTAGACCTCTCGGGATCATTTGAAGATGTCTAATGCCCGGTTTCTATATTCAACGGACATTCTTAGGTAAGAGCTACGACTCGTTTCCACATACAAAAGTTGGACAGGTAACTGTTAGGTATCTTTTGTATGTGGAAACGAGTAGCTCTTACCTACGACTGTCCGTTAAATATGGAAACGGGGGTTAGGGGATAGTCAGAGCAACGTCCAAATACATAAATTCATCTACGATTATTAATAAATGCCATGAAGCGCTCGTGGTCGTGCTTGCTTAGTCGTTCTTGATAGATCGTCGAAGTTAAGCAACGTTCGAAACGGTCTGTAAGTGGATGGGTGACTGCCAGTGGCATTTTCATCTGAGCGCTTCCGTGCTTCGGAGGGCACGTTAAATTGTCGGTCCCGGCTATTTAAGTCGTTAAGCCATGACGGAGGCCTTTAGGCGGCCTAAAAACTCCGTCACCAGAGTTTGCCACAGACTCATACGAACTTACTTACTTTATAAATGCCATTGTACGCCATGTATTAAAACTTTTGGTATTAAAGAATGAATCTTATAAAAAATGGGCAAACATCGTTTATTCGTACATTGTTTGATTCTGAGATGAAGAGAGCACTTCACATGAAATCTCGTTATACTTTTTATTTGCGTGACCTACATTCGCGTAACGCAATAGTAAGTACACCTACATACAGTACCACAGCTATTGTGCGCCTCGGCAATCTACGTCTAGTTTCTGAAATACGAACTAACATAATCAACCAATATGTGCTGTCACCTTTGAATCCCGAAGAATGGCATGAGGCGAGGCGACGCGACCATGAAGTCTACACTATATAATATTATAAAGAGGAAAGATTTGTTTGTTTGTATGTTTGTTTGAATTGAATAGGCTCCGAAACTACATCACCGATTTGAAAAATTATTTCACCATTAGAATCCTACATTATCCCTGATGAACATAGGCTATATTTCATCCCGGGAAAGTGAAGTTTTCCCGAGGGAACGCGGGTAACACCGCGATGGACAGCTAGTTACAGATAAAAATGGAGTCCACACTACGAACAACTAGATGAGGTTTGCCTATCTATCACTGTCTCGCTCTTTGTAAGCAGACCCTCTCTGCCTAATTAGGGATCTTAGAAAGAGACGGTCTGTATAGAGAGCAAGATTGTGATGGATGGGCTGATGGGCAGGCTCAACTGGGTGATTCAAGTGTAGACTCAATTTTTATCTGTAACTTCACGGACGCGACGGCGATGATGACTGTTGACTAGTTGCATATTCGAACAAATTCGGTTTTCATATTAAGCACGAAGTTTCCCGAGGCGCACAACATTGTACTGTACACAAAGCCGATCATAATGTACACGTCTTCAATTTGTGATTTTAAATCCGCGGCTTAAGTTTATATCCGATCTGTACGGAATCGAATTGTATGGGACGTTATTGCATATTGTACATACAAAAAAGACAATTGAATTGTAATTTGGAGTCGTTTACTTCAAACGCTAGAAGTGGCAATACAATCAGGATTTTACGCCTTTTATTTTGTTGAAACGATTTGTCTATTGTGTCTATCACAACTAAACAGAATAGACCAAGGAGCAGTGGTTGTTGGCCTGTTATTAGCAAATGTATTATCAAAGCCAAAAAGCATTTATTCAGTAGGACCGCTGGGATCACTTAGAATAGTCTTAAAACTAATTACTCCTGTTCTTTTGCGACCAACACCGTGAAGAATCAAGGCAACAAATACTGTTTGGGGCCTATCATTTTTTTAAGTGATCCATCTTAAAACTAAAAAGTCAAGCTCCAGTGGGGTGCCAGTCAAATAAAATTGAGGCTTATCAAATTTTGTTATTAGAATGATTATACCTAATGACAATAAGAAAAATTGAAAAGTCTTTAAAATATAAGCGTAAGTGCGTTCCTTAAATACTCAGGACCCTGGACTGATAGATGATCTTGCTGAAGCAGTATTTTGGTTAAATATAAATACCTAAATAAAATAAATAATGCTGGACTTTTCACACAGCATCATCTAGCCAAGTAAGCAGAGCTTGTGTTATGGGTACTACACATTACTAATATACTACTTATATACTTTTTGTTTTGTAAATACATACTTATTATACCACCCAGACCCGAGACAAATACTTGTAGATCATATGAACATTATTTTGTCCCGCGGCGGGGATCAAACCCGCAACCTTCTGCGTCGCAAGCAAATTTTCATTAATTTGCTTGCGACGCAGAAGGTTGCGGGTTCGATCATTGACATAAAGTTAGAGTTTTTTTTGTTTAGTCTCACATGTGCTGTATTATACGATTAAATAAAAAACAACTGAACTGTAAGTATAAAGTAAGATTAGATTATTTGTTTCTTTTATCCACGAAGCACTACAGCTGTTCGATATAAAGAGCTCAACACAGTCAAAGAAAGTTCGTGGTAGTATTTTATCCAATAAACATTTAGTCGTGTTTACACGATAATATAATGAACATTTAGTCTAGCTTCTACCCGTGGCTTTGCTCGTGTGAGGCCAATATTAGATCTTACTTTTCTTTATTATTTTATATATATATTAGACGACCTCTGTAGCGCAGTGGGTGAAGGCCCGCCTGCGACGCAAAAGGTTGCGGGTTCGATCCCCGCGGCGGGACCAATGTTTGTATGATCTACAAATATTTGTCTCGGGTCTGGGTGTTTCTATGTATAATATGTATGTATTTACAAACAAAAAAGTATATAAGTAGTATATCAGTCATCTTAGTACCCATAACACAAGCTCTGCTTACTTTGGGGCTAGATGATGCTGTGTGAAAAGTCCAGCATTATTTATTTATTTATTTATTTATTTATTTATGGAAGAGGAGGCAAACCAC
Organism: Epirrhoe alternata; assembly: GCA_963565295.1. NCBI lineage: Eukaryota > Metazoa > Arthropoda > Insecta > Lepidoptera > Geometridae > Epirrhoe > Epirrhoe alternata. The sequence goes on from OY751384.1 coordinate 2,595,301, forward strand.
CTGATGGTAAGTGATTGCCACCGCCTACAGACAACTGCAGCATCAAGCAAGAGGCATTGCAGATAAATGATTTGATTTATTTAAATGATAATGATTTAAATGATTAATTTAGATGTTGCCGGCCTTTGAGGTAGGAATAGGCTCTTTTCTTGAAGGCGCCTAAGTCGTATCGGTCTGGAAACACCTCTGGCGACAGCTGATTCCACAAGTCTGATGTGTTTTACTTATTTATTTATTTATTTTAGGGCATCCAACAAAAAAATCACAAATCTTGATTATAATTAAGGATAAGTATCTTTATGTCTATGTGTTTCTCTAATTATAGGACACCACAGCATGCAAAAACTCTCAACAGACTTACAGCTTATTTTGAATACAAACGAAATTAGAAAACAGATTAAAAATATCAATTACCACTTCATGTTTTCGCCTGAATATACAGTGTGTAGATAAAATTATATTTACAAAAAACAGTGGCACTCCGGGAGTGCCGACAGAAGTAATTCGAACAATTACGTGTGTATTTTTTGAATCGTCAGGAAATATTTTTGAATCGTCACCGGGCGGGCGGCAGGATACGGCGTGATAGAGGTTCTTTACCGTGTTTGGTTACGGAGTTCAAAACTAGATGGCGCTGACGGTGGTGTCGGTAACACTGTCAGTCTGAGTTCAATAGATTTTTCCCATCTCCACAATGCCCAACGCGCCAGATAAGAAATTTTCACTTCAAAAATGCAATGGCAGGTCGCAATGGCACGCATTAGGGGAGGCCTATGTCCAGCTTCTTCTTCTTCTTGTAGTGCCTCTCCGACTAGCGAAGGTTGGCAGTCAATATGGCATATTATTCCCGATCTTTAGCGAGTCTAAATAGTTCGGCAGCACACGCTTTCCTCATCCACTCTCTCGGGACACGCTATGTCTAGCAGTGGACTGCTATAGGCTGGTTGATGACTTCAAAAATAGATTACCCAAACCACCTCATCACTTCAACCGCTGGAAATCAATAAGTTTGAGAATCCTAACTCGGTTTTAAATGTCTTGGACTTATTCGACTTCGGTTATTGATATTCGAACCTTTCAGTAATTAGGTTATACTGTGTCACGGGAATTTGGTTCGACATGGTTGGACATGGGTATCTTTTGAATGGACGGTTGTAAGGTTTCCTATTGGCTATTTGAATTACAATGTTGAACGAACTTGTATTTTTATTTGTATTTAAAATGAATTTTATTTTTAACTAAAATCAGATTAGATTGATTTTAAAGTATACTGTAAAAAGGATGTAAAAAGACGTCTACCGAAGCCGAAAGGGGTAGGTACAGTATCCCAACACACAACCAAATCCAAAAGGATTTTCCGAAATATTCATTATATCCGGAGAAAACAGCGTTTGAAGAGTACTGTTTTCGTATGTTTTGGGCGCATTTTTTTACGTAGATTGCTGGATTTTGAGTTTTAAACGTTTTTTTCTTTTATAAATGAAATTATAAGGTAGGTATGGTCTTATTATGTTGTAATAGTAGTAAATAGCCGAAAATAACATAGCATGACGAAGCTAAGTCAAAAAATTTTTTTGCTTTTTTTTTTCGCTAAATATGTTTAGAATCATGGTCTGATTACAACCCCTCAGTTTTCGGTAGCAGTCTTTTTACACCCTGTATTTTGTTACTGTTAAAATTAAACTCATCTTAAGGTGGTCGCACGATCCATCCGCGCCGAACTGTCAATTCAATACAGAAAATGCTGAGACGTCATAAGCTAACCGCATTTTCTGACGTTATCAGTATTTTTTATACAGGGTGTAAAATGACAACTACCGAAAACTGAGGGTTGCATTATGACCATGATTCTAAACACAACATAAAATCCAGCAATCTACGTAAAACAACGCGCCCAAAACATACGCAAACAGCACTCTTCAAACGCTGTTTTCTCCGGATATAATTATTTTTTCGGAAAATCCTTTTGGATTTGGTTGTGTGTTAGGATGCTGTACCTACCCCTTTCGGCTTCGGTAGACGTCTTTTTACACCCTGTATGTATAGAAAAATAACTGCGGCGCGTACGGCGCGGACAAATGTGCGATCAGCTTTAATGATCATGCTTGGATGGCTCGATTAATTCTAGTGTATTTTGTAATTTAATGCAAAAAAATTTTTGTTTAATTTATAAATGCAGAATAATTATGATTCTGATTATGATGAATATGATTCTTTCGTACGTATTGATTGACCTAACTTTTTTTTAATTCACCTAATTCCAAGCAATGAAAGTGAGTATTCAATCTCAACAAACTTCTATCGCCTGGAAACGTATTCTCAAGGGCACGTTTTCATTTCCTCATGACAAAGAGGATATGATATTCCGTGAATGGTTTTCTATGGGTACTTTTGTTATGAATGACAATACAATGTGCTGCAATCTTATTGAGGCAGAATCACAAGGGCTCAGGCCGACCCATGGATTACATTAACAAAGGCATTAGCAAACAAACAATAAACGGTTCCAACGATTTATATTGCTTCCTTGGGGTCAAATCAAGCAAAGGTCAACGTGGCTTATTATGACTATATTAGTGACATAGTGAAATATAGCCTATGTTCATCAGATAATGTAGGATTCTAATGGTGAAATATTTTTTTAAATAGTAATTAGTTTCGGAGCCTATTCAATTCATACAAACAAACAAACAACTATTTCCTCTTTATAATATTTATACACCCCTATTTTTTAAATACCAAAAATATTTTAAACATGGTCTCGGTGTCTGTATCTGATCACATTTCTGTCGTTAAAACTCAAAAAGGAGAAAAAAAATTATAACCTCAAAAGGAGACAAGACGAGTCAGTGATAGCTACTGCGGTTTTACTGACTGATATGAGAACATGTTCGAATGAGAGTCTGAACGCGATTGTCTTCTATAGTACTTATTTGTACCTACAGTTTTCATAAGATTTTGTTCGGTTTTGGTTGACTACGATCCTCGATAACTTTGTGATAGTTAAATAAAAAAAAAGTTCTGACCATGTCATTATCATTTTCTGCATCTGCTGCAACTGTCCTTAATTTTTTTTTTGTAGTCATAAAATAGCGGTGTATAGTATAGATAGTATAGATAATCTGTGTCAGAGATATGAATGTGAAAGGAGAGGAATGTACAGTTGATGATAGGAGTGAATGGAGAAAGAAGACATTGTTATGTCGTTCGTAAAACGCCAGTTACATGACTATTCTGGCATACCATTTTTGTCTCTTGGCACAGAATATTAGCTCTTGTACTGTTGATTTTAAAACCAAGAGGCAAGAATGGTATTCCAGAATGGTATCGTGTAAATGACGTTTTACTCAACCACTGTATTTAAGACTAAGTACCAGGGCACCAAAGCCGCGGGTAGGCAGTAAACTGTAAATTGATTCTTAAGCAATTATTTCCCGGATGTTTGAAACGCAAGTAGCAATTTCGCGTAATAGACTTTTACATGAAACTGTTACAGCTGCTCTTAAATAGAGCACATCAAAAAGAAAATAAAAATCTTATCCCATTTACGATCGGCACCATTAGCTGCAGAAAATATTAGCGGACAAGTGTGAGTCGCGCGCTTGTATCATAGTTCAGTACTCTTTGTGAAAAATCTCATAATTAAATGTGTGGTTCTACAGTGGATTGTTGATCTGAACGGAATGAGAAGTTTTTGAAATAAATAATGATTTGGAAACTTTTGCATGCTGTGAAAATCTGTGCTGTCTGCCTATCTTAGATTATAAAAGATAATAATTTTGTCCATATATAAGTCTATAAATAAAATTTTTGGAGCTTACACTAAGCTTTTACATATTGTATTGTAGAATCTTGAAATGAAACGTGATTTATGCACACTATTTTAATGAGATCAATGATAGTTTTTAAAATCATTGATTTTTTAGCGTTTATTGTTGAAAAGATCAATTTTTTTCTGATTAGTAGTGTCTTAAATCCTAAATTAGGTTTATCTTGACACTTGAGTTCTCCAAGTACACGCTTATTACCTATTACGCACACAGGCACAGCGGCGACACCATTTTGTGTTCTAGCTATGGCGCGGTATGCAGTTGCACACGCGCGATCCACCAATCACGCGCATCAGGCGTAGTAGTAGGTAGTTTTTCTATTTGCATGTTGATCCCCAAAAATATAGAGACAACGTAACTCGCCAGGTCCTGATTGGAATATTGTCCTGAAAGCTTTTTTATGTACACTTCCACAGTTAATACGCAAAACATTGGCGCCATAGGTGCTTGTAATGTTCACCTGTTTATTCCCCATATATCCTTGTTAAAGCGGGACAGGTAGTGTTTATTGTTGCCGTACAGTGACGTATTTGCATCATTTGTCTCTTTCTACAAGATATATTATTCTTGTGGTGCAAGTTTCAGCAATAAACTAAAAAAAATTACCTTCTTGCTTATGAATACTTAATTATATTACTACAGTTTTATTTTCCACTAGCTACGCTCTCACGGTGTGACCCGCGGTCTACCGCGATTTTTTCGGGATAAAAAGTAGCCTCTGCCCTTCCCTGGGATACAACCTTTATCCATGCCAATTTTCAGTCTTATCGGTTCCGTAGTTTGGGTGTGAAAAGGTAACGAACAGACAGACAGACAGAAATAATAAATGATGTTAGACTTTTTCACACGGCATCATCTAGCCCCAAAGTAAGCAGAGCTTGTGTTATGGGTACACAAGACTGATATACTACTTATATACTTTTTGTTTGTAAATACATCCTATAAATATTATAAAGGCGAAAGTTTGTAAGTATGGATGTATGGATGTATGGATGTTTGTTACTCTTTCACGCAAAAACGGCTGGACCGATTTGGTTGAAATTTGGTATGTAGATAGGTGATACCCTGGATTAACACATAGGCTACTTTTTATCCCGATATTCCCGCGGGAACGGGACTTACGCGGGTGAAACCGCGGGGCGCAGCTAGTAATATTATACATAGAAACACCCAGACCCGAGATAAATATTTGTAGATCATACAAACGGCGGGGATCGCACCCGCAACCTTCTGCATCCTAAGCGGGCACCCACTGCGCCACAAAGGTTGTCAATACGAATACTTAATACTTAATTTATGAATAGGTACTTAAATTTATATACAGTTTTATTTTCCATTAATAATAATATTTCCTCCTGAAGTTTACGTATGGTTGTTAAAACAATCCTACGGTACATTGATTTTAAACCTAATTGGCTTCGCTATGACGGTTGAATAGCCACGAATATTAAATTTGAAATTAGTTGTTGGCTTTTCCTGATGGAACAAACCAAGAACGTTTTAAAACAGCATAAAATTTAATAATAAGTTTTATGATCGACCACCATGGTGAACTTTATTGAAATTAAAAACATTATAGGTATGCTCAACATGAATTGTTGGCAGCAATAAGGTATTAAGGTTAAAGAACTGGGTGAAACGAGTTATATTAGGAATGCAAAACTATGTTTGTTTGTTACGCTTTTATTCGAATAAATGTTTGTATGATCTGCAAATATTTGTTTTAGATTTGGGTATTTCTATGTATAATATGTATTTATTTACAAACAAAAAGTATATAAGTAGTATAACAGTTATCTGGTTCTCAAAGTACAAGTTTTGCTTAGTTTGGGGCTAGATGATACTGTGTGAAATGTTCAGCATTATTTATTTTATTTATTTATTTATTATTCTACCGGTCATTACACGAAGCCGAGGGCAAAAACTTGCTGTATATTTCTTGATGACATAATTAAATTAACCATGTCATATTAATATAAATCATTTGATATATACATTGAGCTAGGATACTATAGAGTAAGACCCCTCGCATACTACAGACTTTCTATCAGCCGATAGTTGCGGCGGGCTATACTTCTCCATACTAATCACGAGCCGAAGTACCATCTCAACTATCGACCGATAGAAAGTCTACAGTCTAGGAGGAGGCTTACAATCTGATGGATATAAACAATTAAAATAAGCTCTCAATGAGTACACAAACACAGTGATTGAATTTTGTAAAACTGTCTAAACTTGTTAGAACTAACTTTATGTTTCGATAATAAAACAAAAGTTTTAAAACTACTCCACGAAATAAGAACGTAAGCTTACCTAGCAATTAGTATTAAAAGCTTTTTTAAGTGGGGTTTGAACAAAGGTACTTAATAAGGTACAATCACGTTCATAAGACAAAAAAATAGCTTTAAGGATTGGTCTAACTTACTCCAAGCAGATGGCAAGCAATGTGATTTTTTTCATGATACTGGCATCCAAAATGAGGGAGGGGTCGCAGGGGGAGATTTGTCTACATATTCTCAAGCAGATGGCAAAAGCAATTTGATTTTTTCTAGCTTCTGGCATTCAAAATGAGGACGCAGGGGGCTGCGAAACCACGCTTGCCAGCTCAGGACATGACCCCCCCAAAATCGTACACGTTTAATAGTAAAATCTTTTTTATTGTGCAATAAAGTCTAATATTAGTGTAGTGACCCCCCCAAAATTTCAGTAGTGACACCCCCCACCCACAAATTTCCGGCTGCGACCGCGCCTGTACCAGCTACAGGCATATTTATTACTGGTTTGCCAGGATGCAGATTGCATGCAAGTTTAACAGACTGTATTTATTTATTTATTGAATGTCCTTACATTTTATTTATTTAAGGACATTCAACGGCTACCTACTTATATCTAGTGTTTCCCCAGTTATAGGATGCCACACACACACACACTATAATATGGACTCAACTAAACTGTAAACTGGCTGTATTCACTGTGTGCCAGTAACTTTTACATACACTTCGCCCAACGGATCTAGACATTCGTGAAGTTAGCCGTTTGTCTGCGCAGAACACAATTTTGTATGAAAAAGCGTTCACTGCGCAGACAAACGGCTAAACTTCACGAATGCCAAGATCCGTTGGGCGAAGTGATAGCTTTAGTTGGCATGCGAATACTGAGATGGATGTGTGGAGTGACGCGAATGGACAGAGTAAGGAATGAGTACTTACATAAGATGAAGTGTGAAAGTGGCGCCAGTGAATGAAAAGATGAGGAGCAACAGGCTAGCATGGTATGGGCATGTAATGAGAAGGGAAGATGGTCATGTAACTAGGAGAGTGCTTGGTATGAATGTTGATGGATTTACGAGTAGAGGTAGGCCAAAGAAAAGATGGATGGATTGTGTGAAGGATGACATGAGTAAGAAAGGAGTGAGTGTTGAGATGACGGCTGATAGAGGAGAATGGAAGAACACATGTTGTGCCGACCCCACGTAGTGTGGGAAAAGGGCAGGCAGATGATGATAACTTTGCAATAGGATATTTCTACCACTAGAACTTTTTTAAGGATCAGGGAGATGATGATGATGTGAATCAAGAACAATCACTTAAAAGTTAGGTTTATTTACGACGCAATTGTACCTTAGGTAAGGAAATTTAAAAATAAAACAAATGGAGGTTGATTTTATTAGGGCAATAACCCGACTGCTTACTTACATTGGCCCTTGGAGTAATAAACTTAAGCACTTACACAGTTCAATGTAATCCACCGTATAATAAAACTTTCTCTTAGTTTATCATACGCCCACCGTTTGTTTAGCAAGATTTCATTTAACAATACCTTCCAAACATTATTTGTTACACAATTACGACGCTGTTTACATAATACCATATTTGCCTCAAATTCAACGAAGCAAGAGAAATAATATTCTGTTGCAAGACACAAGAATAATATCATGTAACCGGCGTCTAGTAGTAAAAATCATACATGAATAAGATACTGAAGTCAGAGAGAAAAAACACAGACACTACGGAAGTGCCGATAGAAGTGAAAACTCTGGAAAACTTGAACGAGGTGTCGGTAACGGTTACAGTGTCGCGAGTTCAATGGTTTTTTCCTATCTCATAAATTCCAATGCGCCTAAAGAAATTTTCACATCAAAAAGAGAATAAGGTGGTAGACATTATTTTATATCAAAGAATACAAAATCTATTAAAAATGCTTGAGGTGGTTAAAATAGGTTGAGACACGTGGAAAATAAGCTTATGTAGGTCAATTTATTTTCTTTACTAACAGCCCTTTGCGTTTATACTATGTACGAGTACCTAAATACAGTCTTCTGTTAAATTATGTCATAACCACTTATTATGTGATCTGACTGTATGAAAATAAGATAAATGACTAAAGTTATCAGCAGAAGCATTTGCGTTGCTATCAAATAATATAATTTCGTCATTTTTCTATCAGCAATCGTAAAAAGGTCCATAACTTTTACTTTCTTGGAGTTTTTAATTCATTTTACGAATTTTCCTTTTACTTGATTATTTAATTGCCTACTAATGTTTTGACTGCGGGTCTGATAACGATTTTATGTTGCGCTTCTTTTTTATGATTTTAAAATTTACTTTAGGAAGGAAAGTATTGGCAGATATGATAGACATCTTTGTATATTGAAACTTTGTATTTACTGTTGGAAAAAATTAAATAATTACCTATTATTTTTGGGGCTCGATAAGTTTTTGGCGGAATGGAGGCATGTTGCTGGTGACCGGGATGTCTGGAGGGAGTGGGGGGAGGCCTTTGCCCAGCAGTGGGACACTGATGGCTGAAATAATAATAATAATTTTTGGTTACGATTTATATCGACTCAGCTCTACAGAGCTGGTAAATTTACTCAAGGAGCACGGGCCTAAGCCAAGTGCATTATTATTATTAGATTCATAGAAATTGATGAATCTCGTAACTAATTTTGTATATGCGCACTGCAAAAATATGGAATCAGCTTCCCGCGTCTGTATTTCCGCTGAGCTACGACCCTGTTGTTTTTAAGAAGAGAGTTAATAGGCACCTTCTGGATAGGCTCGCTCCATCGTAGACCTCATTCTTGTCTATATAAGTTTCGAGGTCAAGAGTCGACCCATTAATAAAAAAAAAATGTTCACGTAGTGTGACTTAGGTACATACCTACCTACGGATTTGTTTAACCTTGATTATACTAAATTATTGAGTGATTATAATTTTGCTAGACAGCTCAAAATCGATTACATTTGATGTGTATCATCATGGATGGGATGATAAGAAAAGCTCAGAAGCTTTTTGGGTGTATTTTTGTATGAACCGCAATAATAACAGAACTGAACGAGAAGTGTATAAGCACACATTGGCGTCGATTCTGTTGTTCACTGACTAAAGTTAACTAAACTAAAATGCTACGCTCTTATTACCTTACGATAAGGTCCAAAATAGAATGACTATTACAGTGGCATTCCTAAAATTACTTATCTATTATATAAAAATAAGTCGGGTTTTCCTTCCTGACGCTATAACTCTAGAACGCACGAACCGATTTCCACGGTTTTGCATTCGTTGGAAAGGTCTCGGGCTCCGTGAGGTTTATAGCAAAGAAAATTCAGGAAAAATCTGGTGGCATCTGGTGGCGAAACGGAATTCGCTGGGTTTGCTAGTTTTTAGTAAAAATTAAGTGTGTGTGGGTAGAATTAGTCACGACCATTTTACTTGCTGTGAGAAACAGCTGCTACAGAAGCTCAGAAACGCCATTTTGATTATAATTTTAGTAATGTCACATTCAATGACGTGCCATTTTCGTCTTTAGCAAGAACGAAATAAGAACGTTCTAGTTTTAGTTTAATTAAGTTTAGTCAGTGAACAACAGAATCGACGCCATAGTATAAATATGTTGGAGAAGTCACAAGACCTTTTTCCTATGTTGTTATAACGTTTTATTGGCTAATAGCCGGTCGCGCCCGTACTGACCTATATAAAACTCATAACCAATATAATACAGAATTGTTTCATTAGCCTCTAATACCCCAGTTCCATTCCGGGTTTGTTTTCATTATTACGGACGCGCTTATTGTTCTCCAAATCAAATTTCAATTAAGCAGAGCTTCAATTTGCTTTTGTTCAAAACAAATTAAAAAAAACACCAATTCACACGAATGCTAATTCATATTTCAATATTCTATAAATTATGAATAATTGTATAGACAAAAATATTGATTGTATGGATGACTTGGTCTATCATCTGCCAAATCCGGACCAGCTTTTATTTTTTTATCAAACAGAATTTATTTTGCTTGTTTTAGCGAAATTTTATGAGTTTTGCTCATACGTAATGTTTTCAGGCATGTAGGATTATGAATACCATACAACATGATGACGTCAAAAATGTATTTTGTATTTACAGCAAAACAAACAGATTTAGTTGAAAATACAGATTTTGAAACTATTAAATATTCCGTTTTGGTTAAATATGGCTACGTAATCCATATTTTATGAATTGAAAATTACTTACATAATATTTAGCGTGTTGTGAGGCTGTTAAGCTGCATACAGACTGCGCGCTCCAGGCTATGCGTTCACGCGTTCCAATGCGTAGCCTTAGAACTTTTGAAATTGAAAAAAAAATGCGTAGCCTGCAGCAACGCATATACATTTTGACAGTTTACATAGTCTCGCGCGCGCCTGGAACGCTGCGTACCCTGGTACGCGTAGTCCGTATAAGGCTTTATTATAATTATTTATATAAAAAATGCGGAAGTTTGTGAATAAAAGTATTATTAGGTATTATAGTGCAATCTCTTCTTAGTCTTTTATAAGATTTTGCACCAAATAACAGTAAACAGTAAGTTTAAAACTTATGGAAAAAAAGATCTAGTGACGAAGAGCTGGTTCTTACGAGCAAGAGTGAATTTTTAGTCTTTAATATATCCAAATTAGCCAAAACTTATCACCCTCCTGACCGTATAACCGGGGAAACCCAACAAAATGAGATTCAGAGTGACAGGACACTCTAAGTAGTTTATTCCGGATCGAACATCCGCTTCAAGAGGATAAATAGTTCAAGAATGACAGTTGGTATCCGACGACCAACTGTCCAAGTAAGTTTGCGACGCATCGACCAATCCCTATAACTTTCCACTGCCACTCAAAGGAAAATAAGCTTTCGCGCATTAAACTAAGACTCAAAACAGTCCGTTTATTTTCCCGTACAATACAGAAACAGCCGTTTTGATATAAGAAAATGAGCGTTTTGCCGTTGACTTTAGTTTCAATATCGTGTGTTATAGATTTTAGCACTTTTAGCAGTGAGATTTCTGAGTGCTTCTGTGACGTAAGTAGCCGTGAGACAAGTTTGCGGCTACAGATAATGGCGTTAATCTCTCGGAGTCGCCACTCGAGCACCACTATCGTACCGAAAGATGGAGTAGATAAAGCCTGAGCTTAGTTGATTACCACATAGACTAGCTGCGTGCTGTAAGAAATAAGATGGGACTATACGGATGAATGCATAAGATTTTAATGCTGTGCATCTTGGTTAAGAGTTCCTGACTTCCGATCCTAAAGTCGTTGACTCCGACCATGCAATGATCTCCGTCCAATTTATATGCAGTTACTTACAAACGATGTATGAAAAATATCGTGAGGAAACCGCCATTTCGTAGATCCTAAAATGTTCGAAAACATGACTCAAGTGCACGACAGGAGTTTTGTTGAGGCGCACTTTAAATGCTTTCACCTTTCCACAACAGTTTGTAAAAATTATTGACTCGACAAGAAGAAAAAGAACAGGGAAACCATTGAGTTATAATGCAGTTATGGACAAAAGACGAAAAAGAACCCAAGGCGTGATAGATTCTATCAGATCAAACACTAAAATTCTTTGATGATGCACTTCCAAAAACAAATTGAGCACGACATGTACAATACAATATGTACATTGTACAATATGTACAATGTACACATATCGAACAGAAGTTATCATTCCATACTTGTCAGGTTGCAAGCCATTTCCTCCCATCGTCGCATAATGGATGGATAAAATCTACACTGTAGATCTTTTAAAAGATTCATAAGATCTCTGCGTGAGCTGACCCTAACAGCTGATAATTATCAACTGTTTTGAATACACACCCAATAGTAATTACAAGCAACCATCCAATTCGTATTTAAGTGGAATCCAATCAGTGACAGTGGAAATTTTACATTCAAATGCACCAAATTTAAACGCGCCCGTATTCCAACGTATAATTTATCGGTTGAATGCATTTCAACGTTGTTTTATTGTTTTTTGTTTTACCACCCCTATGTGTCTATAAACAAGTTGCGGTAGCTTAGTGGAAACTTGCAGACTATCAAAACCACGAGAGATTTTTCGATCGAAGCAATCTAACAGATCAGTTATCGGTACAAAAGGTGTATCGGATAGAGGCTGGCTTAGCCGATTAGATCACGTCACCGGGCCAAGTCCCAGCAAATTCTCGTAATAGGAGTGCTTCGTGATTGGCTTGTTTCGAATACCCGCCAAAGACAAATTGGATCCAGTTAGCCTTTAGGTCATGTTACAAAAGCCATCGGAGTTTAAATAAAGCCCCGGGAACGAAGGTGAGCTAGAAGACTTTGCAATATTGTTTAGTAAAATGTTCCAAAGACAACCCTTTTATGTTGCCTCAGGTATATCATAGCTATATCATCCTTTGGACTAAGCTTGTTAGCGTGCACAAAGCGAGCCTTGTGAGTAGATGTGGAATAATTTAGGCTGTAGTAATGTAGTAATATTATAACTTTGATTATAATATAATCTGTCTAAGTATTGTATGTCTACGTGTGCCTACTGATCACTCCATAACAGATGAGTGTATTTTAAATATCGTTCTAAAATAAGACCAATGCTCACGATCCTAAGCTCATTACGACATTATTAATTTATAGCCTGAACAGTTCTAGAATGAAAATCTAGTACAAACCTTGAAATCTAAGTGATTCTATTTTCTTAACCGATATCTAAGATAAACAGTTCTTGAATAAAAAATCTATGACGGGCCTTGAAATCTAGGTGATGCTACTTCCTTATCCAATATCTTAAGAAAAAAGAATTGCATTGCAAAGCTTAAGCCTCCTCGCAGACTGCAGACTTTCTATCGGCCGATAGTTGACACGGTATATACTTCGGTAATTAGTATGGAGAAGTATAGCCAGTCTCAGCTATCGGCCGATAGAAAGTCGTAGTTTGCAAGGGGTCTTAAAGACCTCTCCCATTAAAAATAAATAAACAGTAAATAAAAGCGCTAAAAACAGTTTTATTTATTCACAACGACACAGACGATAATCGTGCCCTGTTATACAACAACTACCTTCAATTATTCCGCTAATTGACATTTAACAGACAGACCAACCAGAAGTTATTTGTAAGGGGATCGAATTTCACAAACATTGCAAAGGCTTGTTTCAATGATTGTGTCTAACTCTACAAACATTTTGTGAGTGATTGAGGTTTAACTCAATTGAGAATACATTTACAAAATTCGACAACACACTAAAAATTTCACTAAGTTGATGTACCTAATCTATGAGCGCGATAATTTTCTTGCTTACTAAGGATTCTACTAAAAGATGATGACAAAAAACCTACCAAGTGCGAGTCGAGTCGCGCACGATGGGTTCCGTACTATCCATCCATACTAATATTATAAATGTGAAAGTAACTCCGTCGGTCTGTATATCTGTCTGTCTGTCTATTTTACCTTTTCACACCCAAACCACTGAACAGATTAGGCTGAAAATTGGCATGGATAATGGTTGTATGGGCAGGACATAGGTTACTTTTTATTCCGAAAAAAACCCGAACGATCGCGGGTTACACCGCGGGAGAGCAGCTAGCTATAAATAAAAAAAGCAAAAAAAAAGTTTGTTGTATGGGAGCCCTTAAATATTTATTTTATTCTGTTTTGTATTTGAAATACATCATTTGTGACTTTTGAGACTACTTTTCACAGATGATGTATTTCTGTAACCGTGATCGGTTCATGAGATAGACGGCGACAGACGGACAGACAGCGAAGTCTTAGTAATAGGGTTCCCGTTTTACCCTTTGTACGAAACCCTAAAAATACAATCTGCATAAAGCAAAAATGGCAACACTGCATACATTAAATTCCGTGAAAACAAGAAGTTGTGACAGTAATATCTTCAGAGTGCATTGTGAAAGTTTAGCGCGGAAAAGTGGAGGCAAACACTACTGGCTGCCAAGACATATAAACCAGTATAGTGTGGGTAATAGAACAAACGCTATGGTCATTTCTGATTTATGAGATAAACGTTGAGTGCCAATTATTTGCTGGCAACAAGCTTACCAACATATATGAAATTGTAAATATGATGGTAGAGCAAGTTTTTGGCATCTATTGATTGATAAACTCAACTCCGTAGCATGGCAACGATCTCAGGGTAGATAATATGCGAGCGAGGCTAAAAAGGAAATAATTTTAAAATGTATTCTTGTAGTGATTGGCTTGTAACCTGTATGGAAGGTTAACATGGGAATTGTGGCAAGTATTTATTATGACGTGCTTCTTATCTGAGACATTATCAAAGGAAATAAAAAGTCTTATCAAAATTTTCGAATCGGGATTCGAACCCGCGACGATAAGATGATCCTCCTAAAGTCGGAGTGCCTTCAACCGCTCGGCCACGGAACCATGACGTCAACTGTGAAATTCTTGATAAGCTCATATTTATCGGTTAAACACAGGTTTCTTAATGAAATACCAAGTGTAGATTAACACTATAAAAATTACAAAAAAATATCAAAGGATCTTGAATGCCTGATCTTAAAGAGTGACAATTGTGCCTTGGTGATACAGTCGTGACCATGTTTGGCTTTTCTATCGTAGCATGATGGACTCTAACCTTTGCGATCATACATTATTCTGTCGTGATCATACAGTCATTCGACCAACTAGCAGTCTAACTTTTATTCACATAACGACCCTTGACAGATAGTGACCTACGTCCATCTCCCATCACCCCTTCTACCCAAGTGTCACGGCCATCGCCATTTCATTTTTATAGGTAAGGGAAGTAAAATTGTAATTTGTTTTCCTCAATAAAATAGCGTACATGATTTCATCTCAACAATGGGAGGTAAACAAAAACACGCGCTGAAAAAACTTCCCAATAATGGTTTCGCGTATTTTAAACCCCTGAGAATATAACTTGTGACACAGCTGGGAACATCGTCCTCAATATTTTACAAGTGATTTCAGAACTCGTAAAATGGGAGTTAGATAGAAAACTTTTAAAAACTCTGCCCTCTTTATTCCAAACCAAACCTATCTATAATAGTTATGCTGAAGATACTTCGATAAATTCTTATATGTATATACATAAAGAAGAAGTAAACCAGACTTATTGTTACCGAGATGAGACCCGTGAAGTTAAAAGTTTTTTTTTTCAAAATTCAACCTATTATAGGGTATCAAACTTTGAATTGGTTTTTGCTGCAATTATAGGACAAATATTTATTAGAATTAAAAGTTATCTAAAGCAAAAAAAGTCATAGGCATGTATAAAAACAGTCCCAGTCATTATATGAGGCATGAATATGAGTATTGATAATAATTGCTTTTAGATTGACTTTTTATCAAAATAGCTGCTTCAGTTTTATATTGTACGGCTGTTTTTACATTAGAAATATTTCCCAGTCAAAGGAGGTAGAGATTTTTTCAAGAAACTAATGAAATACCTATACTCGTAGATGTATGAAGTGATTTGCACAAAATAATAGGTACTAAAGTTTGACAAGACTTTACTCGTAGTTGTAGAACCAAGGAAACTAAGGTAACCTAAAACAACCGAATAAAATATTCATAAGTAATTGTATTTCGCAACAAAGACGAACAACATTCGGGATTGAGTTCCATATTTGCCGTATGAAGTGAGGCAAAATGAGAAGCATCTGGCAAAACTTTTCTCTTTGCTCAAAAGTTTGTGATGTGTACAGAAACTCGTGGCGGCCTCTCCCGGGACGTCGTACATGCATGTTTAATGGCGTCCTAGAAAGGTCAAGAGTCTGAATGTGAGTGGAGGTAGTGAATACATTACCATCTCCCGAGTGGGAAGGCACTCGCAGGCGAACAGGCGTGCCGTGACAACCTCTTTCCCAACTTCGAGGCGCCAACACGCTTTGGACAGGTAGTTTGTAGCTGTCTCTCAAACAAATTAATTGTCTCGGTTTTGAGTTGTAACGAGGAGCAACTCAAATAAACTTTCAAAAGGTATCCCAAATGGAAATCATGCTCCTCCGTCCGGAATGCTATTAAATTGCGAAATTTTGATGTTGACGCGTAAACTATCTAACTATTATTAGAGTTTGTATTTCAGACGGGTTTTACGGGGAGGTAGTTAGAGTTTCAACCTCAATAACTTTTGGAATTAAGTTTTTACAGAGGGTCGATCTTCTTGTCTTTCATTCATGACTTGGAAAACTATAAATTAGAAAAACTGCATAAAATATTTACCTTTTGGGGGATTGATGTGTAGAGCACTTCGAAAGAGACTTTCTTCGTCGCGCCAATCCAGATTCCTCCGCAACGTATACCCGCACATAGCACACAATGTTAGCAACAAGCTCAACATAAACACTCTGTTTCTCTTGTCACTTCGATCCCAGTTTCGGGTTAACACACCGGCGCCTAGACCGAGCAATAAACAGAAACCAACGCTTGGTATATAGAGAACGCGCTCCGCAACCACAAAACCGACGTAGAATAAGATATTCGTCGCTGGCACGAAAGGCAGCGCCATAAATGCCGTAAACATCAGCAAGGCAACTCGAGGGCTGTGGTGAACGTGACGCCGAACTATCTGAGTCTTGGCGGTTTTCGCGTTAGGCGCGGGGCAAATGCAGGTAGAATTGTGCATCATTATATTATTATTGTTGCTGGCGCGGCACACACTCGTGTGCTCATCAGTGAGCGTGTGCTTGCATCCAGTGCACGGACACAATAGCTTTTTAGATGACACGTTCTCTTTGTGCGGCGTATGATAGCTTTTTCTCTCAACACAGTCTTGTCCTCTGTTGTATTTGCAATTATAATTCCATTTGTGTTTCGTTTTGCAATTCTGTTTTTTGTAATATTTTGTATCTTTTATGAAATTTTCCTGTGGCCTTTTGAATTCGTTGACTAATGCTCGCCAAGTTACTTTTGATATGACAGCATAGAATACAATCGTTGAAATGTTGCGTGGGTCGAAAATGGTTGTAATTCTGGGAATGGCGTCCATTGACCAGTCAAAGCTGAGATGGAACGGATACAGCAGTAGACAGAAGTTGAAGACTGGTAGATATGCGAAGGTGTAGAATCGTGTGAAGATCGAGGGGTCTCTTGAGGCTGGGTTGTCAGCCGAGGCGAAGGTGGTCAATGATCCCACGAGTCTCAGTCGCCAGTAGAGCAGTGTAAACCCTCCCGTGCTGAGTGCACAAACACTCCGCCATCGACACTGAAACAAACATAATTCTTAATTAGTTAACTTGCAAAAGTATCAAAAAGCAATGACTTTTGAAGAAGTTGGCCGACAGACCAATACATCTCGTTTTTCTTGTACTTTCGTTAAAAGTAAAGTTAAAAATCGGATGTTTTGTTTTTTTAATTTTCTTTCGAAGCAACTTTGTAGTGATTGATTGCCTCGGGGCAATATTCCATTAATATCTGTCGAAGAATTTGCCGCAATATTTCGGATTCTCAACATTTCGTAGATACTGTCGACGTATTTGTCGAGAAGCAATATTAGGTGCGCGCCAAAAACCAATAACGTATGTGCGAAGAGATAATCGAATAAGAACGATTTTCAATTTAATACGCACGTAAAATAATGTTACCGCCTACCATCAATAAAAGCAATAATTCTATCCTAAGCGAAGGCACCTCGATAAAACTAATTTATAAAGGAGCGAATTGCGGCAAAACGTCCCTTGGGTTATTAAATTACCTGAAGTAGATCTCACTATACATAACGAATCTCTTTCAAGTGCTCTATGATTTATATGGAAATACGATCAGCTATTTTAATCCACTTAAAGCATTATGAAAGTTTCCACGGTTATTTACTGTTTAAGGGATTAAATCCATATATTAGCGCGTTTTCACACTGTGCAGAGCTGAATCATTTTATTTTTGCACTATGTAAGTTGTTTTACAATAATACACTTAGATTCTCATTCTTTTGCAAGGATTAGTAGAATGCAAATGTTATATTTTGTAGTATAAAACTACACTGTAGACGACAGGCGTTTCAATCTTGCAATGTGAATACGCTCTTAGAGTGGAAGCGGCGTGCGAGGCCTGAGTTGCGGCGAGCTCGAGGAAAAGATTTATGAAGGTTGCCGCGTCCCCTGCCCGACCTGGCCCAGGGGAAACCCCTACAACTAACGATGCCGTTTCGGATTTCCAGCACAATTTACACCAACGAAGGTTGTGGGGTGGCAATTCGGAAATCTCGGAGAAACTTAGATGAGCTACAAATTAATCAATTGATCCGATATACGAGCGGGTGAGAATATATTCAAGCCATTTGAGTGGAAGCTTATTGAGTGTAAAACATACCTACTCCTTTACTAATTTTTCAGTGGTAATTAAAAATCACAACTACATTAAGTAAGTAAGTTCGTATGAGTCAGTGGCCTCTGGTGAGGGAGTTTTTAGGCCGCCTTAAGGCCTCTGACATGGCTTAACGACTTAGATAGCCGGGACAGACAATTTAACGTGCCCTCCGATACACGGAAGAAGAATGAAAATGGCACTGGCGGTCACCCATCCACTTACAGACCGTTTCGAACGTTGCTTTACTTCGACGATCTATCAAGAACGACTACGCAAGCACGACCACGAGCGCTTCAAGTCACAACATTTCAAACGATAGACTATATTCGACATAGATTATCAAAACGTATAACCTGAAGCAAAATTAATATTATTATTGTTTTATTATTAAGAGCCTGTAGTATAAAGGGCGAAGGCCTCCTTTCCCTCTCTCCATTCATATTTATGTTGGTATGTTGGGCCACCGTGGACGAATCCTATAAGTGGGCATCCAATTCGTCCCTCCATCTACGGCGTTTAAAATAAATATAATTTTAATACCCCTCGCAGACTACAGACTTTCTATCAGCCGATAGTTGAGACGGGCTATACTTCTCTATGGTCATTACGAGCCGAAGTATGTTCCGTCTCAACTATCGGCGGATGAAAAGTCTGCAGTCTGCGAGGAGGCTAATAATTCAAATATTAGTATACCCAATTTAATTTTCCAAATTCTCCAATCTCATCAGAGTCAGTTCCCTTAGAATATTTCTAAATATTTGAGTCTGCGTCAGGTTCAGTGGAGTCGAGTCAAAGCAAATAATTAAATGAATTAAGCGGGCGAGCTTGGCCTAGACGTCAGAGCGCTTATCTGGTGAATTTACTGGCTGGCTGACATTAACATCGTCGCCTTCGAAATGCCGACTCATTTGCCAGTCCGTTTGAAAAACCCTCGGCTTTATGTAGTAACAGACCCGTAATGTCCGAATTTGGTAGGATAGGCTTGGCTTGGGAGTAGATTATGAAACTCTACATTAAGGGATTGCCAGGGATATTGAAACATTGTCTTTGAAAATTGTGGTTCTTGCGATTCTTAGAATAACTCGTTTCCACTCGCGGTTTCTCTCGCATAGGAACAACGAGACTATTATCTACACTTGGCTTGTTTTATAAGTTTCATCGAAATCAGTCCACAGGTTATGGCGTCAATAAAAACCAACAAACTTTAAGATTTAAAATATTAATAGGATAGGATTTTGTGGTTAGGTTATATCCTTATTCGATCTAGTCCAAACCGATGTAGTCATATTGAGGCTTATGGTCTTAAGTGATCTACTCACAACAGCTAAATAATGGTATTGAGAATAGCTCTTAATCACAGCACTGGTTTTATTAATAAACTTTACTTTAATAGACATATACTTGCCAAACCTGGCCACTAACAAAAACACAGCTTGAAAGACTAAGAGTATGCCAGAGGGGAATGGAGAGAAGTCTCATAGGAATACGGCTTAAAGATAAAATTAAAAATATAACTATTAGGAAAAAAACAAAGGCCAAACACATTGTACAAATCCTAGAGCTTAAATGGCAATGGGCAGGTCATTTGCAAAGACTAGAGCCAAATAGGTGGTCGCAAATCGCAACAAATTGGATCCCTAGAGACAAAAAACGAAGGCGAGGCCGACCAATGAAAAGATGGTGCGATGACATCGTGGGGGTCGCAGGTAATACGTGGCCAAGAATAGCAAGAGACCGAAAAGAGTGGAAAAACTTGGAGGAGGCTTTCACTGCCATAGGCAGTCCTTACCGGACAATTGAACCAAATTAAATTAGTTTTAAGTACTTATAGTGTAATAATAGTGGTAAGGAAAATAAAGCTCTTTTTATTTTATTTTTATTTTATTTTTTAATAGACTTTAATTCTCTCAACACACAAAAATAAATGGGTGAAGGTCCGCTTGCAACGCAAAAGGTTGCGGGTTCGATCCCCGCCGCGGGACAAATGTTTATATGATCTACAGATATTTGTCTCGGGTCTGGGTGTTTCTATGTAATATATGTATTTACAAAAAAAAAGTATATAAGTAGTTTATCAGTTATCTGGTTCCCATAGTACTTTGCTTAGTTTGGGGCTAGATGATGCTGTGTGAAAAATCCAGCATTATTATTAATATTAACTAAAATAGCTATTCAGAAAACAATAATTAGTAGCAATCCAACGAGATAATACCTCCAGCGTTTTGGCCACTTACTTTACTTGCGGTCATCGAACGGAACTCTGATTTCTATCAATAGGTAATCTCATATCTTTCCTTCTTTATTTATTTGTGTATTTTATGTAAGGATTGTATTGCCTTATGTTGCTACTGTGGAATAGTTTGTAATCAAAAAAAATTGTTTTTTTCTTATGTAGCGTTATTAATAGCAAATAAGGCTTTCAACTTATTCCAAGAAATAAAGAAATAAGTATGATTTTTGTCAACTCTACTTAATATTGCGAAAAGGGAATTTTCATGCTTATTATTAAGGAAATGATTTTCTCCGAAAAATTACCCTAAGCCAACTTAGATATAATTTCAAAGGTAGACTTACTAAGAAAACTAAAGCGCCTTAACACCTTTCAAACTTCTTTAAGTTTTAATTGGCCGATTTATTACGAAAAAAACTGGAATACCTACAAGTAAAAAGTTTTTTCTGTCATGGTCATGATAACGTATAGCTCGTAATACTCAGTCGCGTTGATTTTTAAAACGGATTAGAATGGAACATAATACAACTTTATTATATAATCATAATCATAATAATAATGTAATCATATCATAATACAACGTTACAGGGTCACGACTGTATCCCCGAGGCGCGGTAAACATTCTCTCAGATCTTTTATATTCCAGATCCTTTGAAGATGTCTAAGCGGGTAGTCAGAGGCATGAACATATACATATTTGATACATGCCCACATCTTGCAGAAGTTAGTATTCCATACGTGACAGGTTGCAAAGTATTTTTATGGAACTTTATTGTATTCCATAAAAATAACATAAATTAAAAACAAACATGTAAAAGTATGATACAATGGGCGACCTTATCAGTAAAAGCGATCTCATCCATGTAATCTTTGGATAGACAGAATAAAGATTAACAAATGACGACGGTGGCATACATAATGATACATAAAGGATTAAGTAAAAAATTTATTATAATAATATACCTACAAAATATCTATTATTTTTTTATGGAAACTAAGCTACTACAGTATAATAAACTAACTAACTTATTATTATTGATTAGCTTACTCCGATTTATTTATGTATTTTAACCTATTTTTTTTCCTTAACCTATCGTGTCCCACTGTTGGGCAAAGGTCTCCTTTAGCTTCCACTCCTTGCGCTCTGCGGCCACGGTTTGCCAGTCTGGCTCGAATGCATCCAGCATTTTGCCTTTAGAAAATAAATCGTAGTTAGCTAATCCATTTGAAAAGTGAACGCGATTGAGTACTCGTAGATAACAGTCTCATTTGGTACTCTGACCTAAATTTATGATTAACCGTGATTCCAACCGACAGCGGATTGAAAGTAGTTCATTCCGATACCATGGACTGGACTGGACCCAACATAGCCTCGGACACATCACATCATCATCATCATCTCAGCCATCTAACGTCCGCTGCTGAACATATGCCTCCCCCATAGATTTCCACAGCGATCGATCTTGTGCAGCCTGCACCCAACGGCTCCCAGCAACCTTTATCGTGGGGGCCGTCCTCTGCGATTTCCAGTGCGTGGCCTCCACTCGAGAACTTTTCTGCCCCAACGGCTATCAGTTCTACGAGCTATGTGCCCCACCCACTGCCACTTCAACTTGCTAATCCTGTGGGCTATGTCGGTGACACATCACAAAACTATAGAAATGCAATATGATTACTTACTCAAACCCCAGATTAAAATAATACCTCATACGAACACTAGTGTCTTTTTGTACACATTCATGTACCATAAGATGTACATTCCACAGTGCATGCACTTAGCATAAACCCATTTATAGATTAACATATCCAACTATTTTTGATATTTCTATTTCGATTTAATTTAATGTTTTTATCAGTTTTTGCCTCGGACTAGCATATTATTTTGATTTTAGTATGGCTATTTTAAAAGTATAGTGTATTTTTCTTATTGCAGGAGACTACAGTACATGAAATGTGAAATGTGTAAACGAACGCAGTCAAAAACTCAGGTTATTGCGCAGAATGTAGAGTAAAACGCCATTTACACAATATTATTCTGGCATATTATTCTTCCCTCTTGCTTTCTCGACGGATAAACGGAGCATGAGAGCATTACGTACTAGTGATAATTTGTGCTACAATTGCTACGAGAACCTAGTGTTTAGGCAAACTTATTCTAAGTTTTTAAACACTATTATACCTTTAAAAATAAATAAATAAATTCTGTAGTAAGAGCAAAAATAGTATCGTGTAAACGGCATTTAAATATTCCTTCCTATTAGACGAACAGGTTTAGTAGTTTATCGCAGATTAAGCTTAGCCATAAAGTGAACCCGCTGAGGTGGCTAGTATTAACTTTAAGTCATCATAACTAATGTTATAATGGATTTATAGTTATTAGTAGGTATTTTATATGTATTTATGTTATATATGTAAGTATATTATTATTATGATTGTTTAACTTATTCCTTTAAGTATCTTTTATGTATGCCACCGTCCTCATTTGTTAATCTTATCCTGTCCATCCAAAGGTTACCTGGAAGAGATCGCTTTTAGCGATAAGGTCGCCCATTGTACCATATTTTTACATGTTTGTTTTTAATTTATGTTATTTTTCTGGTGTACAATAAAGCTATATTCTATTCTATTCTATTCTATTCTAATGAAATTTCTATGGCGGAAAAGTTATTTCACTCTCAACCTTATATAATACTAAAATTAGTTAATGTTATCGAATTATCTCAGAATGTTTATGAATCGGATAGCAAAATTATTAAATTCATGATTTTCCGTTTTGTGTCATTTTTATGTTTGTATTTTAAAAAGTGAAATGGAAATATAATTATTCTTCTAAAAGTGCCTATGAAAATTGGTTAATAAAACAGCAATTTGAAACTCGCCTTTGTGTGTGCCTTCATTTATCTCCCACGTATCAAATAGTCACCATATAAGTGACTAAGTAAGTAAGTTCGTATGAGTCAGTGGCCAACTCTGGTGACGGAGTTTTTAGGCCGCCTTAAGGCCTCCGTCATGGCTTAACGACTTAAATAGCCGAGACCGACAAAATAAAAATGTATACAAGGTTATTTGTAAAACACCGGTAAACTCTCAGGACTGTATTACTATCATCATAAACAACAGCTTTTGTTCTATGACTTTTTACAAAACGTAATACATTTATCGAAAAACAAGCCTTCAAGATTTCGTCGTCCTATCTAACACATTTTGGCCCCCGCCGCCCTAACCCTGCTCCCCTCGCTATTGTACTATCGCTTTCTTTTGTTTCGCATAGACATTGTAACGTTTCGAGAGAATATTTAATTTAAATATTTTTATTTTTGTATGAAAATCTGATGAACTAAAATAGTGATGAATTTTTAAAAGTCATAGAACAAAAGTTATTGTTTATGATGATAGTAATACAGTCCTGAGAGGTTACCGTTGTTTTACATATAACCATATATATTTTACATAAATGGAACATAAGATCAAAATCTTGTTCTCCCAACTAACTTATACCGCTCCACATAGAGTGCTCCACATTATATTCATAATTCAAAATGGCAGATCCATTTCAGAACATGCATTGCTATTTCGAAGGTAAATAAGCAAGTTTCCTGTGGCGAACAAATTTCATATCGTCAGGAGCAGGTAGAGGCTGAAATTCGAGGCACGTACTCACAGAAGCAAATAATATTATGAGAGAAATCGTGTCTACTGGGAGTATAACTTTACCGGTCTTCCGCATGTACCTATTTATACTCGTTCTTTAGCTTTAACCATATTAAGTACTTAAAAAGTTCGGCTTCTAGTGAAAACATACATTTATGCATTTAAAGTCGGGACGGCCATTAAACATTTTCTAATAGTTAAGCCAATGAGTAATGGCCCGCGTTATCTGAACTTCAAATATATATTGCAATCACTTTTTAGTTTTATAATAAACTAGGTGACCCGGCAAACGTTGTTTTGCCATATAAATAATTTCCTAAATGACGATTGATCAGTTTTCGACCGGAGAGGAAAAATGATTAAATTACTAAAATGGCTATTAAAAAATAAGGGTTGATCGTAGAAGGGTGAAAATTGAGAATTGTATGTATTTTTGTATGTTGTATCATAAAAAAATAGAAATTAAAATTTTTGTCTAAAAAATAAAATAAAAAATTTAGGGGTGGGCTACCCCTAACATTTAGGGGGATGAAAAATAGATGTTGGCCGATTCTCATAGATACCGGATAAGCACAAAAAATTTCATCAAAATCGGTCAAGCCGTTTCGGAGGAGTATGGCAACGAAAACTGTAACACGAGAATTTTATATATTAGATTATTGGAGGACATTTCACAGCGCCATCTGAAGCGCTCGTGGTCGTGCTTGATAGATCGTCGAAGATAAAGCAACGTTCTAGATGGTCCGGTAGATGGGTGACCGCCAGTGGCATTTTCATCTGAGCGCTTCCGTGTTTCAGAGGGCACGTTAAATTGTCGGTCCCGGCTATTAAGTCGCTAAGCCAGGACGGAGTTCTTAAGCACACCAGAGTTGGCCACTGACTCATACGAACTTACTTTTTAGCGCCATCTAGTCACAAAACTAAGTAACAAAAATATAGATACTTATTTTTTGTAAGTAATATTTTTGGTAAGGTTTGGTGATAGTAGGTGGAGTAAGGTCTTGACTGAATGGTGGCCAAGAGGACATACAAAGAGTTTAGGCAGACCAACAGCCAGATGGATGGAAGACATTGACCATACAAGTGAAAAACTGGATGAAAGAGGCACAGGACCGAGTGAAATGGCGTTTGAGCGAGAAGGCTTATGAGAAGGCCCAGCAGTGGGTGACAACTAGCTTTAAATGATGATGATGATGATTTTTTTTTTCGGATAAAACAACACGTGAGATGATGGTGAGTATTTATTAACACTGAAAAACCATACAAATAGGATTCCCTGTGTCATAGGTAACAGAAACTACCATTGTAACCCCAACCACTCAGACCCAGAAACCATGCAAAAATATGTCTTGCCACCTGAATCAAACTCACACTTATAACAAGCTAACCATTCATTCAATCATTCTCAATGAGGTCTTCATGGACTATTCTGCTACAGCATTTCAGATATCCATTGTATTTTCAGTGATTACCGTCAACTACTGAGACAGACATTGTCTGTACAACATTGTTCTAGACACTATTCCAATTGACTGGCATAGCAAACCACTGACGTGCAAAACATCAAAACCAGATGCATAGGCTTTGGTTAGAACGGTTTTGTTGTATACTAGTATTACTGAGTTGAATTGTTTGCATTATACAAACGTCACTGTTTACGAATTTATAAAAACAGAAAGTCAGTTACAGGTGTTTACGTATAGAGGCAGCATAGTGAAAGAAAGTTGAGAACAGAATGAATGTTAACTAAAATAGGCCTCATCACTAATACCTCTATGGTGGAATGTAGTAAATTACATTGTTTATTGAAATCATCCGATTAAACAACCGCAATCGTCTAACGAAACCATAACATATATTTTTATCTATTTTCCAATGAAATATCATGGTAAGCAGGCAGATAATATAGTAATACCATTATATGCAATAGTATCGACCAATCATTTTACTCTTGTTCTCTCGAAGGTCATTTCATTCGGTCATTCTCTCATTGGTATGATCAACGATTTAGTAAAATCTGCATGTCTACGGCAAGATTGGCACAGATTATAGGCGAATGTTTGAAACGAAGAGAAGTCTATGTAGGTATACTTTAAAAACCAAAATAATGTAACATTACTGGTATGGAACTTGACTGGTAATTAAATCACGACGATTGAAGATATGCATGACGTAGCAACAACGCTACGCCATACCTACGAAGCTACGTCGTAGCACTCATACTCGTAGCAGTGAGATTTTTATGAAATAACAAGTTACGCTCCGCGATGCTATCCACTGTCCCTTGCGAATCTTTGGTTTTCCGGGATAAAAGTAGTCGATCGAGGGTAAGAAAAACAAATGTAAATTAATCTACGTCTTTGCATATATTAATAGAAGTGATTTAGAAGATGTAAACTCAAATTTAGTCAAAGCGTCACTTTTCTATAACTTGATAACACAAATATTATTTATTTACATGCCTTACTTACATACACAAAGAAAAATCCCGATACAAATAAGAAACATATCAATCACAATCATCTAATAATTTGTCCCAAGCGCGCGCACCAAATTGCGTATCATACGATATTTGCTCAGTAGTATACTCGTAGTACATACCGCAAGGTAAATAATGGTAAACCAAGTATTTACAATGACAGTAAATGTCAACAGACTGCTCGCTTTGTACCGGGGGGCAAACAGACGTAATCCTCGCGGAGGAAAAGAGTCGTATGCGGGGTGGGTAAAGATGGCGGATGCAACGATCGTCCTCTACACTGGCATTATGTTTACTTGTTTTAGTCAGGTGACCTAATTTTGAATATAAGTATTGTTTAATCGGTGAATCTGGATGGCACAAGACCACCAGGAGTAGTGTGATAGAGAAGAGGCCTAGACAGTGGATGTTAGCGGCTGAAAAGCTAGATTTCCTAGGTTCTGAAAAATATAAAAACGTCTTATATTTTAACATATTTTAGTGCTGTAAAATGAAACTCTATGATTAGATACTTACTTCTAAAGGCTACCCTTTTACAAACGTGAGCTTGTATTACTCAGAATGACAACTAGAATAAAAATAAAAAAGTGGAAGAGGAACGAAAGTAGCTTAGTTTCTGTAAATAAATAAATTTATATCCACGAAGTCAATAACTAAATATTATAGTGCCACGATAAACACCGAGAACTACAGCACAACGAATACGAGAATTGATTCTAGTTTATTTTTCAATCTATCATTCTTATCTGAGCCCATTCAATATGAGCTACTCGGAATTTGTTCGGCAAAACTTCGGCAAATTTTATCTTGTTCTTTGATAATGCTTAGGAGCTCTGCGGGATATCTACCCAGGTCGATAAAGTGGTTCGCTAACGTAAGCACTTAGTTTACCTTTACTCACACTTTATCAACTGCTTTTAGTTACGATGAAAGTTTGATCTAGTGGCTTATTGGTGTAGGTTTTTGATGGGTTGGTGTAGCATGCTAGACATTTTAATAACTTGATGACTTACACATCAAATACGATCGCACTATAGTTTCGTTTTGAAGAAAATACCTACTTACTTTTTAGTATAGAATACAAATTTATTGTACACCTTATCAATAACATAAATTTAAAAAATAAACAAAATGTGGTACAATGGGGCGATCTTATCGCTAAAAGCGATCTCTTCCAGGTAAACTTTTTTTTAAAGTTTTATCACATTTGTAAGATACAATTGTTAAAAATAAAATAACTGAAAACTAGTGAATTGGTTACCTATGCTGAAAACATAAGCAAAATCGAACTATGATTTGAAGAATATTATCAATCCAACACTTATAAAGTCGAATTGTTGAGTTTATTATGGTTTACAGTAGTGTAGATAAACAATTGTTGAAACTACCCGTAGGTAATGTTACGATGCCGTGCCACACAACTTATCATGGTAAACCACAAGGACCTAATGCTCTCTCTCACACCTTTGTTAGACAGAGAGAACAGTAGATTTATCCTCGCACACCTTAATCGCCATGCATCAGTGAGAGAAGGTAGGATCTATTTCCGCCTGTGTGCTATTTCTGGGATGTTTTTAATAACCACAATATCTTTATGTTGTGTGACCTCATAAATAATAAACAAAAACCTTGTGCACTTCGTGATTATTTTATAATTTTTTCATAGTGAAATTATCTTTAAAATTTATCTATTAAACTATTATATCTACCAAAAATAATTCTTTTAAAAAGTGTTCGCTAAGTATACGACTCATTAATAATTACGTTCTTATACCATGACCCAATAATAACAAAGTAAGTAAATTAGGCCAACAGGTGCTTCATAAAAGAAAAATATAGAAGCAGGATCACAATTGTATTTCCAAAGCGTGGTAAACATTTTCATAATATCTTATCTAATAACTAAGCAATTTACAATATGGGTCCCAGAGATTCGCTTAGAAATAAAAAAGATATATTCATAATGATAGTACCCTATCAGTACATTTAAGAAAATGTGATGTACCTATGTTCATAAAAATATTAAATCATTTAAGAAAAAAGCGATAATCATGATGTAAACACTAGAAATAAGGATAAACTCGCTGTTCCCACAACTAGATTAGATAAAGTTATGAAATCATTTAAAGGGCAATGTGTAAGCTTCTATAACAAAGTCTCAAGCGAATTGCAAAGTTTATCAATCACTAAAATTAAAAATACAATTAAACGTCATCTCTGTAAAAAAGCCTATTGATATCTGATTATTTGGATGACAAAAAGCTTGGGACTTGCTCCAACTCAATGGATCCATGGATCACCGAAAAGAATGATAGGCCCCAGACCGTGTTTGTTGTCCTGATTCTTCACGGTATTGATCGCGAAAGAACATGAGTAAAATTAGTTTTAAGACTATTCTAAGTGATCCCTGCGGTCCTACTGAATAAATAATTTTTCACTTTGACTTTGACTTTGATTCCAAAGTCTATGGGTTCAAGATGTCTATTGGTTAGACGACTTATTAATACAAAAAAATGAAGACACTGTTTTGTTTCTATAAAATACTAGTCCAATCACAAACAATTTTTGATCAAAGTCACTTATCTTGTCGATAAGTAAAGTAAGTATCAATTACAAACCCAATATCAAAAACTTACAAAACTAACATAAATTTCAACCGACTTGCCACTTTAGTAAGTAACTATTCAAGCCATGAACTGAATTTTAAAGTACCAAGATCTATTTGCGTACGAATTATGTCAGTGGCACTAAAAATGGAATTCAGCGGCTGACATAAAGAGGAAATGACCGATTAATTCTGGTAATATGGTTCCGTTTCCCCACGAGCGGACGAATACAACTTGTGGAATTTTTCCAACTAAGCAAACAGTTATGCCGAATGATTTAAAGCCTGAGATAATAATGTCCCACAAAACGTAAACAATTTAGGTCAAGCGTGAAATAAATAAAACGGACAAGTGCGAGCCAGACTAACAAACTGAGGGTTCCACTAAATGCCCTTTAGCATCATCATATAAGGGAGGATATCCAAATTTGAGGATAATTTCTTTCGTGACACAAAAGCTTATTAGGAAAAATTTCTATATGGGTGAAGGCAGACGAGCATATTTTTTTAGTTTTCAAATTAAAAAAAGGCTCATTTTGCATCACTATTTAGCTCAAGCAGTTTATGTATGAAAAGCAATGCAGTTCAAATTACGCGACATATTTACATGACTCGAAACTCTAACATTGCTCATTTTGGTCATACTTTACTCTAACAAAGGCAAAGTACTTTGTTGAGGCGTTAGTTTTTTGTACTTTATGAGCATCTACTCTCTCTATGACTGGCTCCCAATTGGAGCTTGACTTTTAGTTTTAAGATGGATCACCTAAAAGAATGCTAGGCCCCAAACCGTGTTTGTTGCTCTGATCCTTCACGGCATTTTCAAAGCGTTTTGCATTTTGTATTGATCGCAAAAGAACAGGAGTAAAATTAGTTGGATGACTATTCTAAGTGATCCCAGCAGTCCTATTGAATAAATGCTTTTTGACTTTGACTTTGACTTACCGTTATAGAACCCCAAAGTCGAAGTATACAGCATACACCAAGTACAATGACTTACATGGAGTTGTCGGTCTAAATAGGCGCAGCATAACGACGTGAACTTTCGTGTGTAACACTCATAAAATTATCATGAGTTACTGGGAACTTGAAAACAAGCTGTTAGTAAATTGATCCTTAAACTGTAGCACTTTGAGCGATATACATAAAAAACTATATTTCTGCCATTTCGATTCAATAACCTTAATTTGTTTACGGGGCTTTATTAGGTTTACTTTTTAATCTTATAACACTTTGATTATATTTTTTCGCTGCGGCTGTTAAGTGGATTAAATGTTTACTATACAGAATCACGGCTGTATTTCTAGGCACGATAGACATTATCTTTGTTAGTCTAAGTGTGGTCTAGATCCTTAGAAGTTTCTATGGTAACTCAGAGACACGTCAAAATACATATTTGGCGCAATGCCCAAACTTTGCAGAGTTTTCCATTATTATTTTAGTAGTTCTTACTAACAACTAAAACTAAAAAAATAGCTAAAAATCTTATCGAAGTAGAACCGTTTTTTTATACTTTTAGCTTAAGCATCGCTGGCATGTGTTAAAACTTATTTTCACACCCGGTACAAGAATACCATACATTTTTTCGTCTCACCTTCTTAACAGAAAGTAAACCATTACTCCCTCCTAAAAAACAAAATGGCCGGCGGGAGGTAAAGTTGTATGGGATTTCATTTCTCCCTCTGAACCTCATGTGAACAGATAAGTAATGAGATTTGAATTTCGAACTTCAACATTTCTATTAAAATTTTTACTATTGAGTCCACACCCAATAGAACTTATACGAAAAAAAAGAAAAAATGTGGCAACTAAACTTTTTCTTCCGAATTTATTTTTGATGTTTCTATGAAAATGTTTACCATAGAGACCTGCACCAAGTAGAATTTATTCAAATTTAAGGAAAAAGTGTGGCTAATGCCTCCAAACTATAGAGCGATCTATTGTTGTTGCATATTAATGCTAAAGTATTTTTTGAGAACGAAAGGACGACCTCAATAAAATATTTTTTGAGAATAAACGGACGACCTCGACTCCTTCGATAGCGGGTGGTGGGAGCTATCAAAGAAGAGAGATGGTTGGAAAGAATTGGGGGAGACCTTTGCCCAGGAGTGGGACAGTGTAGGTTGAATAAAAAAAACGAATAGATTATTATTATTCTACCTATAAAACCTGTTCATTAGACTTGCTTGCTATTTTCTGGGTTCACTATTTTTCTCGCAGTACCTATGTGTGAAAAGCAGAGTATTCACCTCGGGGTTAAAGCTGTCTTAGTCTTGGGCGCTCTTGAATCCCTCGCTGTCTCAGGATTCTAGTCATTAACTCCCTCGTTGCACTCGGGAGTTAACCATAAACACCCTCGCTGCCGCTCGGGAGTTAACTAAAGAATCCTTCGATGCGCTTGGGATTCAATATGGCGCCCGTGACATAATACACTGCTTTATCCCCTTGGTGAATAATCTACTATTTCTTCTTTAAC
Source organism: Epirrhoe alternata (assembly GCA_963565295.1). Classification (NCBI taxonomy): domain Eukaryota; kingdom Metazoa; phylum Arthropoda; class Insecta; order Lepidoptera; family Geometridae; genus Epirrhoe; species Epirrhoe alternata. The sequence continues at coordinate 2,627,172 of OY751384.1, forward strand.
CTTTCTGGCTACATCTAACCTGTCATTTTTGACGTGTTCGTAATTTAAATTAAACATGTTGTACAGACAATTAGAATAGTTTAATATAATTCAACATAACATTACAAACGTCATGTCACTCAAAGTTTCCGCACCAGCGTTATTGCTTTCAGAATACCCAAGCCTACGTCTCTAATGACAACGTGACGTCACAAAATGAAATTAATATCCCAAATTGCTGAACAAATCAGATTCAGGCCAGCTGAGAATTATACTCGTTTTATATGTAGTAGAATTTATGTCAATCAACTCGTATGTCAACGACCTCTTTTCTAAGAATGAACGAATCTTTATGAAAATGTGATAAAAGAACAAAAGTTGTTTATGATGATAGTAATACAGTTTTGAGAGGTTACCAATGTTTTACAAATAACCCTGTATAAGCACGTCTAAAGGCATGTGTGTTATTTATGGAGTAGGAGTGCAAAACGATTTATGTTTTATGAATTTTATGTAATTGAAACAATTACATTAATTGTTTAGGTAAAGGTCACTCATTTAAAGCCCTTATTTTATCTATTTACAATAATTACAACTACTAGGTTTTATTTTTGTTGGTACCTACTCTCTCATTTTGGTTGGTTTACTCACGTATGAAGCCGTTAGTGTTGAAAGAAATTGTTGAAGTTTGCTTATAACAAATATTGTAGCATCAAATCAACTATATACCTACTTAACTACTTATATACTTACTTAGGATGATCAAACACGATTTCACCGTTTACATATTTTACATAACACGTTCACGTAAATTAGTTATCTAGTCGACTCCGTTATAAAATCTGGAGATGAACTGAACTCATTATTATGCCTAATTATAATATCCAAGCGAGATCTCGTTAACGTCGGCACGTAATAAAAGTAAACGGGCAGGAACAGTGAGCCAAAGCCGCTGGAAGTGGCACAAGACACGCCTCCGCGTTTAAAGATGTAAATAAATTCAAATATGCTTTCATACTCATGATGTAGTCATTTAGTTTCGAAAACTTTAGAGCCAGTTTTATATTTGGGTTTATTTTCTATATTTAAAGGTAATTTTAATTAAATTGGTCGTATTTGACGTTTGTTTTTTTATCGCTGTATTAATGTTCTCTTTTTTTTAGTTTTTAAATAGTTTTGTTGATTCGAATTTCAAACTTATTCAGCTAGCAATTCACAATAATTTTGAGGTTCTAAATTCAAATTTTGAAAGAGCATCAGTAATTTTCCAATGTCATACGCGCCAAAACAAAGAGCTCTGCAATAACAAAACGTCGGAACAAAAACGTTAGTTATTCAGCCAGCAAAGAGAATACATTACATAGGACTTTTCTAGTAGTTGCTCTGAGGATATGGGTATGAAACGCAAATATTGAGCTGTCAACTCGCGACGTGCTGGAGTAGCTTCTGTTTGTTTTATGTGATAGCTCGGGCTTGCATGCTTCGTGGCTGCAATATATTCCTAGCGAGCTGAGTAATATTTTTGAATTCAAGGTTTTGAAGTCAGCATGTTATGAAACGAAATTTGAAGCAAATGAACTACAAAAAAAGTTTATAAAACTATATCCATACCTCTTGAAATGTGTCATATACATTTTTTTACACTCGTACGATATTTATGCATATCAGTTTTTAGAAAGTAAAATGCAACAGACCACTGAATAAAATTATCGTATCATACCTACAGAACTAGCTGTTTTAATTGCCTAATAAAAGAATAGGTACATTTCAACTTTTTAAATCAGAAAGGATTAGCGTGAAATCCTATTTGAGTATAGATTGGTTAGTATTATGGATTGAATGAATGAGTTGAATACAAATGAACGAATGACACAAAAAAGCATGAATGAAACCGTAATCCTTTTTTATACCTTTATTCCAAAGCGGATCAAATATTAATTAATTTTCTAGCGGTGTTTTCAGATTAGGTGTTTCTCTGTGATAATATTATTTTATTTACCAAATAACTAGCTATTAGTAAAATAGTTATTGGAAAAGATCTTAAAACTTCTTAGAAAAAATATTTGTATATTTTCAAATACGCAAAAAAGCCGCGAGCAAACATTGTTCTCCAAAAATTGAAATGTGAAAGAAAATCTCACACAAAATGAATTATGAACTTAAAAATCTTGAATCAATACTATTTACTCGATGTATAGAATTTATTATGATACAATGAGCTTTTTTAGTGCTACGAAGTGCATTTTATGATTTCATCTGTATAATTATTATTTCTAAAACCGTTCATCCGTTGTTCATCCGTGACCACGGACGCTGCAATGCGTCCGAAACGTCGGAAAAAAGAAATAATAAAAATAGGTACGTGATAAATACCCGGTTTTAGAAATAATAATTATGTCACAAAATCACGAAAGTTTAAAAAGTTCATCTGTATACACAGCCTAATTAAACCCTATACCCCATAACACAATCTAATTAATATACCTATACCCCATAACACAATCTAATTAAACCCTTTGACTGACGTCACAGCTGAACGGCAGAACTGAACTTGTAATCGTTTTAAATGTTTTGTTTTTGTTAATTTCTTGGTGTACAATAAAATGTTCATTCATTCATTCACAGCTCAGTTGGTAGCTCTATTTTTCGCGGCATTTCGTTCTATTCCCATCCAGCATGCTTATATGACCTCCTTATACCTATGGTAGAATAGAGTCAAGTGACATATGAGTTCAGACGGCTTTTAATTTATGTCGGTGGTAGAAAATATGCTTTGCCCTAAACTGTAATATTTTACTCTATTCTACGATAAAGGGTTATTACGAGTAATATAGATATTGCCATATCCAGTAACTTAGAAGAAAAAAGTAATTAAGAACCCATGGGTCCGTAGCTTATGCAAATTGTAATCACGCAGCAAGAAATTATACAGTCTGCTCCCGTCGCTCCACCCGCCAACTATACTGGCGAGAAAATCTGTTTTTATTACTACAAAATGGTGGATCGGGTTGCAACCTGTGACGTATGGAATGATAGCGCTGCAAAATATTATGATGTGCATCTGATCATGCATCCCTGCGTTATTTTCAAAGAATCTCGAATTCCCAAAAGGGTTCTGAGATGTGTACTGCACCGTACCTCAGGGGTATCCACGAGTCAACCACAAGTTAGAAAGAAAGAAAGAAAGAAAGAAAAAATATTTATTTGCAACAGCAGTAATACCAAAAAACCAGAAAAAAAACACATAAAAACTAAAGAGGATATAGAAACAAAAACAAAATAAAATAAAAAGAAAAATATGTGAAGAGTGTCTCGCAATCGTCCAAGTGAGTTGTGCTGCTGCAAATGGGTTGTGATCTTTGTTTTTTTTGACAATATTTTGACGGCATTTCCAATACAACCAGACATGAAAACCGTACCCTTCATTAGAATATCCTTCAGTTATTTAAATACAAACGTTTGTGTACCTACATGGGTATAGCTACTGCTCGCAGCTCACCCTATTCAGAAGTGACAACTGGCTAAGTCCGTCGCTCGTGGTTCCATCTAGCGGGGTTGACCGCAAATTTTTTCGTCACCTCGGATGGCATCCTATTATGTCACTCGGCCGTTTTGTGGTTAACGTGTGGGAAACGGCTGGCAATGACTGAAATAAAACCACTCACGAACGCTGAATGAATCCGGGTTTATTTTATGTATCACTAAATTAAGTTTCCCCAAGCTTTTGTTGGTTCGAAGACCACTTTGAGTTTCTGAAGAGCTTTTTATGTACCTATGACATTAACTTATAACTTTTTTCAAATCAACCTTCAACTGTCAGATTAATAATCTACTATATAAAAATAAGTCGGGTTTTCCTTCCTGACGCTATAACTCCAGAACGCACGAACCGATTTCCACGGTTTTGCATTCGTTGGAGAGGTCTCGGGCTCCGTGAGGTTTATAGCAAAGAAAATTCAGGAAAAATCTGGTGGCATCTGGTGGCGAAACGGAGTTCGCTGGGTTTGCTAGTGTTCTATAAAATATGGGTTAAAAATGCATTGGGTTGAGTTGTGTAAGTCGCAAGTATGATAATATTACAATAAAGTTGAAGATTGAATAACAAAAATATGACCTTCATGACCTAAAATACCAAGGTTACACCCAGTAAAGAAAAAAAAGTGGGTGAATGCTTGTAACAAACAGTAGGAAATAACAAAATATTTAGAGTCACGCGAAAACTTTGACAAAGTCTTGAAACGTTACTTTTTGTTCCTAAATTGTTATTGGAACGCAAGGAACCAGTGTGCTTGGAACAATTTGAGAGACCAAAAGCTTCGTAGTTTAATTCAGTGTTGGAAGCGGGATTTCGCCCAAACGATAGCGAACAAAGTTGGTCTTCAGACAGAGCCACTACTTATAAAGTGGATGCTAACCTTAGGAAGCAACCGAAGCAGCGTTTTCAGCAAAACTTTAATCCTGCCGTTCATTAATCTCTCTAGTTGAAGTGAAACTTCTTTAGGCGCGTTGGGCATTTTTAGGATGGGAAAAATCTATTGAACTCAGACTGAGTCTTACCGACACCACAGTCAACGCCATCTAGTTTTGAACTCCGTAAATAAACACGGTAAAGAACCTTTATCACTGCGTTTAAGCGCGCCTTGTGACAATTTAAAAATACTTCCTGACACACGTACTAGTATAGGCATAAGTAATTTTGATATACATTTACAAGGGAATTATAATTTTTATGAGTGATATTTTTATGCTCAACTCAACCCATCATCATGAAATTTTGCAACCAAAAGGAAATACCAAAAGGAATAACCTTTTACAAAAAGTAGTTTTTTCGTCGTTGAACAGTGCAAGAGCGCAAGCTATTTTTAGCTTATTATTCAAAGGAAGTGAAGGTGTAAGTAGCCGGCAAGAGGCGTGTTGATCGGAGGAAGAAATCATGGTTGCGGAACATCAGAGAGTGGACGGGGATAGCGAGTGCTGCAGAACTATTTAGACTCGCTAAAGATCGGGAACAATATGCCATATTGACTGCCAATCTTCGCTAGTCGGAGAGGCATTACAAGAAGAAGGTGTAAGAAATAAGGATCAAAATGCCGGTGCATTTATTATTATCCACCAATAAACTAGTTGGCACATGGCAAAGCAATCGCACTTTCATAGCATTCCCTTTGTTATAATTTCCGTTTTCGCTCCGAGTAATATTTGTGATGCTCTACTTTGCTGATTAGTGCTCGCTTCATACCTACATAACTACTTTATTATGTGAGCTTGAAATATAGCTTCCACCCGTGGTTTTTGCGTTTTCTATGTAGGTAGGTAGGTATAACAAATATCTATTTGAAAAATCTAAATATTACCTAAGAACTTTTAGAGTTATAATATTATGATGAAATGTAATAATACACATGAAATGTCATTCCTTTCCCTAAGCTGCGCGCGGCTTCGCCCGCGTGGAACCAACATTTGGAATTTATTTATTTATTTATTATCTTTCACCTTACTTACTTAATTATTTTCTTCATACAAGGTAATTTTGATCTGACCCTTTCCAAAAAGTTATGATTATCTTTCTAGAGAAATAAACTGAAAACAAAGGAGTCCATGTTACAGAAAAAAAGAATTTTTGTAACTTCAAAATTCGAACTTAAATATTTTCTCAGATCTTCAAACATTCACAAACTTTTAAGAAGCCCGGTGAAGGTAACTTCAAGATGAATTCAATACTTGAACTCTTTGTGCATGGTCGAGTAATAAGTTTTCTTTTGTGTTGTGAGTTATTAAAATTCATAATAATGCTAGAGTACCTATTATTTATACTTAGGCTTTATCTCTAGCATTGCTTTTTTCTGTTTGTTATAAACCAGCTAAAAATCTGCGTAAAATAAATATTGCAACAATTTGAATGGTAGATAGCGTGCCACGTTCGCTCTACCCCTAGTACACATTTAGGCGTTTCGAAGCGCGCGCTTTGGTAACGCGCGTTTAAAACTATGTGATCCAATGTGAGTACTAAAGCTTCCTCGATACAGGCTGTGCCTAGTGAGGCGCTTAAAAACGCCTAGTGTGCACCAGCTCTAAAGTTGGTTTTCTACACTAATATTATAAAGAGGAAAGATTTGGTTGTTTGTTTGTTTGTATGTTTGTTTGTTTGAATCGAATAGGCTCTGAAACTACTGGACCGATTTGAAAAATTCTTTCACCATTTCAATTCTATATTATCCCTGATAGCCTATGTTCAGGCTATAATTTATCCCGGGAAAGTGATGTTTTCCCTAGTGATCGCAGGTAACACCACGTACAGCTAGTTGTTGATAAACATGCAAATGCATTACGTGATAGTTGTGGATAGAGGTGCTGGGCAAGTCTATTCCACCTCAAAAAATGTCCCAGGCTCCTGACGCTGTATAAATCATCCAGATATTTAAGACCAGAGTCTCTTTGTAACAAAAACTGTACTGCAAAACCAGGTTATCGTGTAGGTTGATCCTGTGACGAGCAAACACGACTCCGCATTGTTTTAATTTAAAACCTAAACGCTATTCCGAGTTTTCGCTGTTCCGTGTTTGAGCAATTCTGTCTGAAATACGAGGTCATTGTTGGTGGCACACAGGAGTCTGGGGGGGCGCCCCACACCACACTACTGGGAACACGAAGCACCAAACCCATTACTGTAGTAGGCGAGAAAGAAATAGGACGCTTGTGTCGAGTTCAGTTCAAGTAATTGTATTTCATTCCTATACAAAGTGAAAATGATAGTATTGATAGAAATATTTTATTTTCATTTTGATTGTACTTGCATTTTATCGCTTTTTATAAAGAGCTTTTATACTTGTTGAACAAGGTACTGTTGATCGATTTTTGGTGCTGATCTGATACAGTAATGTTATTTTTTTTAGTATTTTTTTTTTGTAAAATAAACTTAAATTAGTTTACACAAAATTACAATTGCCAATGGTATTTAGCCTTAAAATATACCATCCCACGTAATGCTAATATATATAAAATTAAAAAAAACACTCTTTTTACGAAAGTATTCATAACTATAGTATAATATACTGTTTAAAGTATTTTTTACTAATTATAATTACTTATAAACAGAGCAATTAGATTTTTTGTTGCTTAGTCTACATCGGTTGAACGGATTCAAGCGAAACTTGAAATATTATACATAAAATTCGTAATTAGTATATTTTTATCCCAAAGTACCTTTGCAAAGTCAAACGCAGAAGCTAGTACCTTCATATTAGGTACGGAACTTTGTTATCTGTCCTTATTACTAACAGGCGTCAGGCACAAAAATGCTATTTATTCCATTTTCTCGTCTCATACGTCAGAATACGTTCTCATTTTACACGAACGAAGAATAATGAGTATGTTCTTATTAAGCTGAAATGTGTAATGAAGAAATATTAGAAGCTTGAATAATGTTATTAAGCTTATCGTCGCCGCGTGCCAAAACGAGACACAGGCTGCATAGCGCGGCAAACATGCCCAAATTTTATTGCCCAAATGCGCCCAATTTGCTCATTGTCATAATCTACCGTATTAGCTACTCAGCACTGTTGTTCTTGCAATTACCGGATAGAAATAACCATTTAATGAAAAGATGTGACTTTCTCAAGATATTAATAAAAAACCATGCGCCACAAGGACAAAGTCGTCCATAATTCGAACTCGTTACTCCGGATAGAAAATTGAGACACATGACAATAGAGTGATACTCAAAACAAAAAAAATAAAAATAATGCTGGACATTTTTCACACAGCATCATCTAGCCCCAAACTAAGCATAGCTTGTACTATGGGAACCAGATAACTGATATACTACTTATATACTTTTTGTTTGTAAATACATACATATTATACATAAAAATACCCAGACCCGAGATAAATATTTGCAGATTATACAAACATTTATCCCGCGGCGGGGATCGGACCCGCAACCTTCTGCGTCTCAAGCGGGCTTTCACCCACTGCGCCACAGAGGTCGTCAAAAAAGCACATCAAGATTCAAACTCGCAATATTTGGATTGAAAGACTAGGCACAATTCATGGCAATAGAAAACTCAGCAGCGAAAGGTTTGGTGTTTCCATGTCCAATGCAATTTTCACTCATTAATATACAGATTCAGATATACAGTATGCACTGGGTTGTAGCTACAAAAGTGACAAAGAGAATTTTTGTGCGGCACAAAAAAAACGAATTGGAACCATCAATAAACAACGGCAATTAAAACGAAACAGCCGGAAGAGTGACCATTTTGTCCCACGCGGTACCGACCTACAAAAGATATTTAATACACCCAAAGGGTGAGGAAACACCTAACGAATAAAGACCTTCATTTGAATGTTTAGATTATATTTTGTAACGTAGATATTTTGGGTTTCAGGAACCCTTTTAACTCTCTTTACCCTCAATGCGGGGAGTTTAGCCTGAGAAATAAGGTAAGGAAATATTTGCGTGCCGGTAGCCTCCTTAACCGCTGATTTAACAAAACGCTTCTTACCCAGAAACATTTGTATGACTGTAATAATTTATATTTTTCTTCTACATTCGCAAAAAGTTACCATTATGCCAGCTGATACTTGAAACTGGAGACGTGTATAGGTATGTTAACTATCATAATAATATTATAATGAATGCGAAAACTTTGGCTGAAGGGATTGAGACGAAATTAATGAACGTAGCTCATACCATTATCGATAGGTTTCATTGTGTAATTCTGTTTTGTTTTTTCCCTATGTATTCACTGTAATCCAAGTTTACTAACGTCTCCCACCCATATTATTACCAACTTTCCCAGGATAAAAAATAGCCTATGTTCTTCAAAGATAATATAGGATTCTACTGATGAAAGAATTTTTCAAATCGGTTCAGTAGTTTCGGAGTCTATTTAATTCAAACAAACCAACAAAAAAACAAATCTTTCCTCTTTAGGGTCGATTCACATCTGACCGAAGATCCGTCGCGGATTATCGGTCGCGGAACGCCAGAACTGACAAATGTATAGAAAAACACTCGACCGTTCACACTCGACGGACTAACGTATCATCGGTCGAGTGTGAACGGTCGAGTGTTTTTCTATACATTTGTCAGTTCTGGCGTTCCGCCACCGATAATACGCGACGGATCTTCGGTCAGATGTGAATCGACCCTTAAAATATTAGTGTAGACTTTGAAAAAGGAGAATATTATCGGCTGTTGCTTTTTTTTAAACTTTAGTAAAATTGGAATGTTAACTGCATCATTGCACCTTTGAAACAAAAGCATAATAGAACATTTCCCAGTTGTTACGCGAAATGGGTTTCCTCGGATGTAAAATGGTACAGGAACGGCACGACGCAGCTGTGCTTTATACAGTGATTCGATTTGTTGGCTCTATCCGACCGACATACGGAGGCAACCGACCGTACGTCATACCTATCGATGTAAATAAATATCTGAGAACGAATTATGTAGATGCTTTCGTAATATATTCTTGAACGTGAGATTTATTTACTGTTTTGAAATCAATTTTGATATAGGTTTTGATTGCAAAATTATTACAGCAGGCAAATACTTTAACATTATGTCATACTCGTACTAACTATTTCTGTTTACATAAATAAAACAAAATGAATAACTTTAGAAAACTTCTAGGACTAAGAGCGGTGAAAAAACTTTCATAACTACTCAAAAAACTAAAAGATTTTCAATTACTGTCTGTCCGTATAGCATTTCAGAAACGATTCCGAAGAAAGGGTCCTTTCTCAAGGACGGAACACGGGAAGTTTTCACATAAAGGATTCGACTTGTCTCATTTCGGGAGCAATACCAGACTGGCGGCGTTATCGGCGGGCCGCGCCGAATCTACGCAGGTGTTGGACGAAAGGTCCGACTTTCTTCGATTCCAAACTTAAGGTGGGTACCATTCACAACTTTCCTTGGCATCGCTCCTATCGATTTTAGATTAAGAAACTTGGAAAGCCTGTAAAAACATTCTGTAATAAATTTCCGTACTTTACGTAACCAGTGCAGGGTGTTTCGGAGTTGCTGCAAAAGTTTCTAATAATGATCATGACGCCAAGAAATTGGGTTGCCCAAACTTGGGCGTGATGGCTGCGCTCGAATTCTGATGTTGTTTTCTAGACAACCATTTGCGGAGTCATTTGCGTTCCATCTCATAAAAAGTTATAATTGCTACGCGTTACGCAAGCTGCTTAAAATAACTCGATTATACTTTGTTTCTACCTTTTATGAAAAAAACGTGGTTAGCGTTTTAAGCCCCAATTTAATTTACACGTGACATGACGTCATAAAGTAAAAAATTCCGTGCATGTAATACATCCGCTGGCGATTAAAATTGTGTACGGGGAACAATGAAATTCGTCCATAGTTTTGTATAAAAAGTTAAACACATAAAAGCTCAACTCGCCCATTGTGGAGTCCACAGGCGTTGGACGTGGAGTGATGTATGGAGTTTATCTATCGGCAAATATTTGAACGAGCTCGCTTTGAAAGTGTAGAGAGAAAGATATTTAGATAATAGAAAACTATGCTCTGCGTCCTATGACGGAGGCAGGCCACGGCTGTGAAAAGTTTACGTGAAGTTTCTGCTCAGAATTCCTGAGCAGATGGCTTTCGATTTGTAACAGTCAGTTGGCTTAGTACATAATATTCTTTCTCCTACATTTTGTTATTCCATTTTTTATAAGAACATTCATGCAAAACGTTCCATTGTAAAAAGAGTTGAATTCTATTTTTCTATAAAATGTAAAAAATATGAAAACTAAAATAAAATTTCACTTATACCATGCTATTGAATATCAATCACTATTTGATTACGGTGTCGATGAAAGTTAATTGGTTTAGCAATTTATTTAGGTTGCTAGCGGTTTCATCAAGGTTATTCAAGTTATTTAGGCTAACAAAATGTATTGTATTTTACACTGCCTGTTGTGAAAACGGAAGCATGAGGCAAAATCATGCTAGCAATTGCTTTGTTGGAAACCTCTATCTCTAAGTTTATCTTTCAACCTTATAATGTTAATAGTTTTTTGTTATACCCCATTGATATCTCTGTAGTAGGAGCTTTTCTAAGCCTTGTATGAACTATAATAGTATAAATAAATAAATAAATAAACACCGTATAAATTACATTTTACATCGACTCGCGTGAGTCTTGGCTCTAACTGAAAACCAGCGCTGGGTAGGCACACTAGTGTGTACCTATCCAGCACAATGCTGAGTTATGGCCATGTTTACCTGGACTCTGCTGCGCACAACTAGTTATAAGTAAATCGTAAGAAAGGCATAATTTTTAGGTTTAATCATATGTGTAGTATTTAAGTATCTAGGTAAATAATAATGTTTTCTTTCTTTCTTTCTTTCCTTGGAACGCTTGAAAGCGTAGCCTAGAACGCGTAGTCCTTGCGCAGCTTTATGCATTTATTTGGATGTCGTACTGACGAAAGAAAGAAACAGAAAAGCTGCACGAGACTTGAATAAAAAAATACATTAAATATAACAACTAAGTAGAAATTCCTAGTGCTTTAATGAATAAGTAGAAGCAAAGTTAAATAATTTCGCGAAACCTACTCAAACCACGCGGGTGAGCGTGCCTTTGTTTGCCCTTACGCTGCAAAACTCACATAATAAACATTGATGCTGTTGAATGGTAACAAAAATGTGTAACTCACGTCAAGGTTTATTAATGACAGTGTTTCTTCGCAGCTCGTTTCCGGTCTTTTGTGAATGCTCACTGCGTCTGCCTGGGGGCTCTTTGAATGGATACATACGTGAGCGAGCAATTGTTCTGCGAGTTAAGATGTTTTGTAGCAGCGATTTCATAAACGCCGCTTTGCAATCACGTGTTATTCAGTTCTTTTTGTGTCAGCATGTTGTAAGTTGTAAAGTAAGTACATTTAAATCACGTTACATGTTACCTATACTTACAGTTCGAGGAGTCTCTTTAAGGAGCAGTGGGCGAAGACCCGCCTGCGACGCAAAGGGTTGCGGATTCAATCCCCGCGGCGGAACCAATGTTTGTATGATCTACAAATATTAGTCTCGGGTCTGGGTGTTTCTATGTATAATATGCATGTATTTACAAAAAATAAAAGTATATAAGTACCCATAACACAAGCTCTGTTTACTTTGGGGCTAGATGATGCTGTGTGAAAAAGTCCAGCATTATTTATTTATTATTTATTTATTTTATCACACTGATTTGAAAGATCTAGTGACACGACAAGAAGAAGAATGAAATTTAATCACAGGATTCCGTCTGAGGCAAAAGTAAAACGCACAATTTCGTTAGTTGATATGGGTAGGATTAGAAGATTTTGATAAACGCAGTTTGCTAAAAGATTTACAGAAACATTTACCAACCAAAGATATTGCAAATGGAATTAAATTTAAACGTCTAGATAAAACAGACTTCAAAACGTATTTCAATTTCATTAAGGGCCCATAATACGCCAACATTTTGTAAGCGGGACAGCGAGGGTGATTTGTTCGGTGTGTGAGGAGTACAGAGCTATGGATGCGCAGTGTTATTTACGCAGCTAAAACACTTTTTAGCTAATTAAAAGTACAAAAACAAAAAAAGATCAAAATTCGGAACAATGGGACCACGTAGTGTACTAAGCTGAGTTTAGATACGAAGTTTTACTAGTCTAGCTAAAGTATTTATTGAGTACTTTTGTTTTTAAGTAAAATTCAGAGGGAAGTTTGTGACTATTTTCCATCGAGAAAATATTTAGTAATCGTGTTTTCACTACAATGGAGCAACAGTTTATATCCTCAACTATAATATATATTTTTTTCAATAATATTGGTTCAATACTTTCATAGATATGATCCACAGTAGAAGCAGTTTTGAGGTAGTACGCGCCCTTAACTTTATATACATAAACCTAAGGTCTAGTAAGATTTCATTAATTAAAAACATTTTAATCTGAGACTAAGTTTGTAGACTGCGCGGCACCTTGCTGTCTACTGATATAAAACTGATAGAACAACTTGGTTAACAGGAAATGCGAGATATATTTATCAAGTAGTAATTAGGAGAAAATACTCTTTAGTTACAGTTCATGAGAAAGTTTAGAATTGCAAGTAGGATGGATAGATGTGTGTTGATTCTTAGCGCTGAAATGGTTGAACGATTTTGAATGTTTGTTTATGCGAGTCGCAGAGTCACAGAGTCTGTCAATATTAGACTATACAAGCGAAACTTGGAAGAACTCTTTCCTTTGGTACATTCGTACTCGCAGCGCACTCACACCTAACATAGAATAGAAAAGAAATACATTATTTCATCATAAAGTTTTAAGTCGATAAGTGCAAAAGCTTTGTCCTCAAATAACAGCGATATAATTGGCCGAAATCGAAGCCAATAAATAAGAAAGAAATCTTATTATCCGAGAAAATGATCGGAATTATTTATCGTAATACGGAACAGTGGGCTCTCCCATATGTTATGCGAGGCCAATTCCAGGCCTCCTCCGCATAAAGATGAGAGTATGACATAAAAGTCGATAAATTTGGTCAATAGCCATTACGCGACGTCGGGGTGCGAAAATATGGAAGTGTGAGTCTACGGCCCCACAGCTCTTTGATTTAGGAGCGGCGGGACGTGCAATACTGCTCGAGTGGAAGAGACATAGCACACGCGTGCCCCCCTTGTTTACACTGCGATTCAAAATGCATGCGACGGACAAAGGTATTTGTGTCACTGGGACTTGGGAACGAGCGGGTCTTTAGGTCAAAGCACGTAGCGCTGTTTTATTACAACGTTCCATTGTTTTGTCTTGTGAGCTTAATGCTGATGAATTTCAGATCTCTTGTTTATGTTGATCATTGTTTGAGGAGCTAGCAAGGAGCCTCCGTGCAGTGCACCTCAAAAACTAGAAAATAAAGAAAATAAATCGAAGTAAAATACCTAATCTTTACGACTTTCACGTTAAGTATCTCAAAAACGCATTTCATCACAACATCGACAGTACTCACATCTTCTTTTGCATCGTCAACTTGACGTAGAAGACGATTTAAGAAGTACTTCAAATTGTATAAAACATTCAAAGTTATTTCAATGCAAAGCACATGCAACAAAATGTAGCATACCTTATCGACATTCACAGTCAACAGCTATTAAACAGAACGTAAAAGTCACATCCAGACGTTGCAAAACTTTAAGTCGTTGGCAGCGGGAGGGACAGTGGAACTCGATGCGGGCACAAGCCGCAGCTGGCAGCCATCCGAGCGGACACAACTATACATACTACAGACCTAACGAAATAGAAAATACCATTATTCTTCTCTCAAGACAAGGAGGCGTTCAACCAATGTTATTTACAACCTGGTTTGTTTATTGCTTTACTTGAATATCGTGAAATATTACCTCAAAGCAACGCTGAATCAGGAAAGCTCAAGCCCCTCAATGTGAAGCGTCAACTCGAATTCAACGGAACTATTGTAGGTAGAAACTAAAGAAGGATTTAGATTCCCTAAACATTGTCAATGTAGCAGAGATCAGCCAAATTGCAGAGACGAAACTTACAAAGCCGAAACCAAATAAGGAAAAGGCGAGGCTTGAACCTTTTTGAATAACAAACATAAAAAGCAAAATATTTTACAAGGCGTACGGAATACCCCTTTATCGCACGGGGAAAGGTAAGGAGCTCAGGGCAACAATAACGTGTATTGATACTAATAACCCTTAGGTACTCGTGTCCTACAATACACGGGCTTTGTATACACACACATACATCTTATTACGTTACTCTTAAATTGAATTTTTAGATTTTCCAAATGAAAAGACTATATTCCAGATCCTTTGAAGATGTCTAAGGGGGTAGTTAGAGGCATGTACAAATACATATTTGATACATGCCCACATCTTGCAGAAGTTAGTATTCTATACGTGACAGGTTACAAGCCCATCGCCGCCAATAAGAATACTCACTGGTTTCCTCACGATGTTTCCTTCACCGTTCAGAGCTCGTGTTAAAGCGCATAAAAATTTTACGAAACGCAAAATCCATCAGCACGGCCGGGATTCGATCCCACAACCTTCGGATTGAAAGTCCAGGTACAACCCCCTTCGGCCAACACGGCTTTTTTTAACCATCGACGAATTATAAATATGCTTTAGAAATAATTAGAGGAAAACAAAATGATTAGGAAAACGAAATCGGTATTTACTTTACTTTCAATATTTCATTAGGTGTATTATTACAAATACCTACTTCGTAATTGAAATGTAATTACATGAAGACGGGTGCTTACATTTTAGGCACGCACGCGCCCCCTTATGTCCTCATTTCGATGTAAATTAAATTCTAAATTAAATGTATCCTGGGGTGCTAGCCAAGATGACATTGATTCGATTCCATTCTACTGCTGATTTGGCGACTTTGCACTCAGTTTGCACTTGATTATGCCATAGATTACAAAGAGTATGTATGAAAATAACGCGTCATAATGAATGAAATGGAAAAATTGGTAGCATTGACATGCGCGATAGATACTTTGTTTACATTTTTGCTCGATGACTAGGCGGTCGCAGAAACCCAGTTGTAATCGCCAGTCGCCAGTAGAAACAAAATGGCTTCTTCAGCTTACTTCAAATTGACGTCTTGCCACCAAGAGTTGTATTTTTTATCCGTAATTTCTACATAAAGAGCGTTGCTGTGCTCATAATTGGATTTTCATATTTTTGAAATAATCAACTTATTTCAATGAAGTAACTTAAAGCTATCGCTTAGAACTTGAAACAAAGATTACCTAAGTAATAGGTACACACATGAGTTTCCTATAGGGGTAGACAGACAACACTTATTTATACTTGCTTCAATTCTTACGCACATTTCTCGCCTTGTTCCTCATTACATTTTTCATACAAGCTCGCCTAAGACTTTAGAGTAACTACATTCACCTATCCTTCCCTTAGCATCCTTTCCACTCATATTCACCTCATACCTATACCCTGTTTGGTCAAACCACTTTCATTCGTCACCTCTGCATGATCTGCATGATCAAACCATCTTAATTTGCCTTTCTCAATCCTCATCACTGCTATTAAGCACCTAATACGTTCTTTCACTCCACACTTCCCTGAACGCACTGTATCTTACTCTACCATTCAAAGTTACTCTAAAAAAACACTCGTTGATATTATGCAATGCTCTTATTTCTACAGCAATCACTCTATCTATTGAAACAAAAATATAATCCACTGATATTCCTTCATACTGTTCATACGCTAGACTATGCCTGCCCTATAAAGTTGTATAGGTACTTATACTTACTTATAATAAAATTACAAATATGTACAAAATATTTATTACTGAATAGGTACCTACAATGAAACATTTTTATTTGCAACACACAGGAGAAAGTAGGTAAATATCCACTCCACGGGTTATGTATTATCCTTATGGTTAGCTCCACTGCCTACAGAAAGCGCAGGTTCCATTTATATGCTGTGATTGAGCTCTTCAAGTTACTCCGGTTCTGGAGTCAATCGATGACTGAGGGTGGCAGACACTTGCGTGGAAAGCAGGAGAAGGCGCAGTGGTCGTTAAATTATATTGTTGAGGTCCTGTGCGTCTCATCTTTATATTTTACCACGGAAATAGTATCGAAAGCACATTTCATTTTGCAATGCTGCGAGTTCATTTTTGATTCGGGTTCTGTTAGATCCGATTGTTCTAGCTAGGTACGGATGCTTGGCGTTGGCTATAAGGTCAAGATATATAAATAAGTGCTAAAAATTAATATTTGCAAATTCACACAACAACACAGAAAATTTTGACTTTATTTTGACATCGCAAAGATCGTGGACCTCATTGTTGCTTTGTTACTATATGGTATTCTGTGGCAACTATCTATCCTCGCGGTGTCAATTCGACGTTTGATAATGCCAGGAACTCACCTGCCGCGATATTTGGCATAAAATGTATGCAGTGCATAGGCAGTGCTATACAAATCGTGCTAAATAATGTTATTCGCCGCACGTGAGTAATAGTCATTATCTGTCTATTCCACTGTCTATTTCTACTTCCATTATGGTGTTTGGCTAGCCCCCCTGAATGTGAATCAAAGTCAACTTCAATATTATTCTTATGGGTACTAGGTTACGATAATAAAATGAAGCAATGAAACTGGATCCAATTTATAGGGAGCGCAAAATGAATAAGAATTTGTTAGATATATCATGTTCAGGCTCATTTTACAGGTCCGCGCCAATCTTGGGGTATTGGCATTCAAATTGATGGTAAGGGTACGTTTCACCATTAGAGGGGACTTATTAATTCCTCTTTCGACAGGCCAACCGAGGAGGCCATAAATTCACCTCAACCAAAGGGATGACCAATTTCAGAACATTTACGAGCCACAAATTACGCGACCGCTGAAATATACTAGGGATGTGAGCCAAGGGCAAGCCGGAGAAAAAGCCCAAATGTTAATTTAATGTTGAGAGCCACACAAAATTGCTTCAGTCCTCCAGATGAGAAATATTGGGCCCGGTCCGCGAAAAGGTTCAGATACTAATTTTATGCAGGGTAAATGAGCTAGGGCAGACTTCAAATCGATATTAATTTAGCTAAGCGTGCCGTTAATTTTTCTTCAACAATGGTATCATGAATATTACTGGCCCACTTAACGATATTAAGAGGGTTGAAATTTAAGATCCGCGGACAATCATTTAGGGGTTAGATTTTACGAAATTAAACAGTTGAAGTCCGCCATTTTCAGGAACGTGGAAGATAATACGTTTGTTCGGGGACTGAAACCTTCTGCCCCGTTGTGTTGTCGTATCAAACTGTTATCTAATCCTCGCATACAAAGCTCCATTATTATTTCCATAGCCGTCGTCGAAAATATTATTGCCATAATACATAACACGAAGTCTCATGTAAGAGTTATGGAAATATGAAAAAGAAAACAAAACCTTGGACAAGTTTTGGCTTTAACTGTTGTTTTATTTGTTGGCGTCGATACGTATATCTGAGGCTCTGTAACGCTGTGCTAGCTAACTGTTTTATCACTTTATTGCATGAGATGGCATAAACTCGCGAAGGCGATGGCAGTAAAATTTTACTGGGGGGACAAATAGGAGGTACGCTTGTGACGCCTCTACTTGGCTATATGACACTAGATAAGACTATAAAAACGTGTAAATAGCTCAGTTATTCACCCTTCGAATTACCTTTGCGATTCTATTCAAATATGCTATGAAAACAATTTCATTTGATCAAGCGCGGATATTTTTATGGGTTGAAAGAAAGATGCCATGAGAATGAGAGAGAATACTGAAGTACACTGAACTGTGCCTTTTTGTGCAGTGTTAATGTACCTAAAGTCTTCTATCTCTTTTTAACTCTTCTGATTTGGTTAGTTTTGCTTTTTCTACCTATCTATTAAAAAACCCCTTAACCCCTACACAAAACTCGTCAACAGTATACGGAATTAAGAAAAGTTGTGATTTCAAATAAATAAATGGCTGGAATATCATGCGCTGCCCGCATCCTAAAATTGGATTTAATTAGCTCGACACGAACCAAACCAACCGCTTACTGCGAGTGCTAAATGTACAAATTGTACAATGTTTGCTTGTAACAGTTGGTTTAAACGCATTTTCTAAACACGCACACTGTACTACTTTGAACTTTTTTTTAACTTTGACTACCTACTTTGAAACGTTTTTAAAACATGAACCTGGGTTCTCTTATTACTTTTTAAA
The DNA here is from genome assembly GCA_963565295.1 of Epirrhoe alternata. Taxonomy (NCBI): domain Eukaryota; kingdom Metazoa; phylum Arthropoda; class Insecta; order Lepidoptera; family Geometridae; genus Epirrhoe; species Epirrhoe alternata. The sequence continues at coordinate 2,645,876 of OY751384.1, forward strand.
GTAAAGTAAAAATGTATTTGCCAATTGTGGGTACAGGTTATTTGGGTACATCATCATTATCATCTCAGCCATCTTCCACTGCTAAACATAGGCCTGCCCCATCGATTTCCACAGCAAGCGATCTTGTGCAGCCTGCACCCAACGGCTTCCAGCAACTTTTACAAGATCGTCTTACCATCTAGTGGAGGGGCCGTCCTCTACTGCAATTTCTGGTTGGGTACATAAAAAATTAGTTAAAATGGACCACTCAGCATCATGCAAGTGCAGGGCAGTATACCCCATGCACGAGTAGTTTTACGTAATCTAAATCAAGTTTCACACCAATCGCACACACCATTCGTGTCACCAATTCTTTCGAACTAACTTAACTTAGCAAGCATACCAGAACCAGTGGAGCTATCTAATCTCACATTAAACTTTCTCAAGTTACTACTAGACATAGTTGTTTGTTAGTGACCACGAGAAGTGACCGTACCGCTCTTACCCAAATGAAAATTCTCCGGACGAACCAAAAACTAAGTTGGAAATTTGACTACCACGTTATAGTTATTCAAGTGTTCTGGAGAGTTCGAAATACATTTACAGAAATTCTGATGAGATAACATTTACCAGGGATAATGGTGCATAAGGAATTTCATAGAAATTGTACTGAAACCGTTTTCTTTATTTTTTTTAAACCCAAAAATGCATTTGTTTTTATTTTCAAAATATACCTATAGTTTTCTCAGAACAAAACCTTCCAACTACAAAAGAAAAGTTTGCACTGAATGTTGTAAAATTTTGCCACACCCTGTGTATTTATTTACTTACAAAAATAAAGCTAACAGGGTGTAAAAAGAGTATAGCATCCCAACACAAAACCAAATCCAAAAGGATTTTCCGTAAAAATCATTATATCCAGAGAAAACAGCGTATGAAGATTACTATTTGCGTATGTTCTGGGCGCGTTTTTTTACGTAGGTAGGTTGCTGGATTTTGAGTTTAAACTGTTTTTTTTCTTTTAGAAATGAAATAATTAGGTAGGTATGGTCTTATTATGTTGCACTAGTAGTAAATAACCGAAAATAACATAAAATGACTTAGTTAAGTCAACATTTTTTTTTTCGCTAAATTGGTTTAGAATCATGGTCTGATTGCAACCCCTCAGTTTTCGGTAGTTGTCTTTTAAAGTGTATAAAGTGAATGCTGTCCTCACGCATATACATTCAGAAATAAATTGTATAAACGTGCATAAAACTAAGCTCTGTAATGTCTCGGGATTCGAAATACGCAACTCAAAGGAAAGTTATTCAGACCGTGAACTAGACATTTTTCAAGAAATACAAATAATTTTCTCACAAATGAAATTACTTTGCATAAACACAGTCTCATTATAACAGTAGCAGTGTTCTGTCATCAGATAAATAAGGTTGAACAAAGGTTGTGTCTTTGATAGAGGCGAGAGCGAAATAAAATACTTATACACTATTCTCTAAGCGGTTAAGGAAAACATCGTGAGTGAACCAATTATTATTCTTACAGACGGCGATGGGCTTGCAACCAACAAAATTACATAATCATGAAATTCTTACTTCTATAAAACGTGTATTGTGTAACGTGTATGTGATTACCCCTTTATTCATTTTCTATGGATTTGAATGATCTAAGGGAATGTCTAGCGGGCTTTTGTGTGTTTTTATGTATGGGCAAAGCCGTTTTTGTCCAATGTAGCTCACTGCTCAGCATTTTGTTTGTGCCCTAACACATGTTATTTATTTTAAACTCAGTGCTCCCTAAGACCACAAAAAAGAGGGGACTCTTCTAACACAGGTAACATAACTTAAAAGAAGAAATCCCAACCCATTTCATTGTATCACTTTATTTTTTTTATTTTTTTTTAATGCTGGACATTTCACACAGCATCATCTAGCCCCAAACTAAGCAAAGCTTGTACTATGGGAACCAGATAACTGATATACTACTTATATACTTTTTTCTTTGTAAATACATACATATTATACATAGAAACACCTAGACCCGAGATAAATATTTGCAGATCATACAAACATTTATACCGCGGCGGGGATCGACCCCGCAACCTTTTGCGTCCCAAGCGGGCTTTCACCCACTGTGCCACAGAGGTCGTCAAATAAAAAAAGAGGTATTGAATAAAGATTTTCGATTTTTATTTTTGATTTTTGTCATGACATAACATGCAGCTCAAAAACTACCAGGAAATATGAGTGGATGTTAATCCCCCAGTACTTTCATCATCCAGGGCCACCCCCGGTGCTTTACGTATTTCCCCAATTACGAATTCGATCGCATGTAATAAATTCAAACCCATGTAGAGATTTATACCCCATTACTCATATCCACCTGTCAATTATGAGATTTAGAGAGTATTTTTTGTCCCTCTCATGTCAATAAAAAAAGATTGAAACAGATCTAGTCACTCTTTCAGCTTTAAATATGTATCGGTAAAATAATAATAAAATTGATGATACAATGAGAAACAGTAGAGGACATAGGCTACTATTTTTTTAATCATAAAGGGTATGAAAATAAGCTATGTGAGTTTGTAAGAAAACCGAGGTAACAAGGCGAAGTCGTAATAAACCTAGCATAATTATAACCTATACTAATATTATAAAGAGGAAAGATTTGTTTGTTTGTTTGAAATAAATAGGCTCCGAAACTACTTGACCGATTTGAAAAATTATTTCACCAATTGAACACATTGTTTTTGTTGATGAACATAGGCTATATTTATCCCGGGAAAGTGAAGTTTCCCGAGGGATCGCGGGTAACACCGCGGCGGACAGCTAGTTAATTATAAATCCCGTCCACACTATTGTAACAGACACTCGGCTTTGTTACGGTTACGCTGTTTTGTTCGCTGCATCGGCATAAAAAACACCTTATGATTATTTATTCCGCTTCTGCTTCCGCTACCTTCAATCAATTAAAACTCAGCTTGCTCCGGATCAGAGAAAATACAAGAGATGGGGAAGCAAAGCACCTCGTTAGGAACATTATTTGTATGTGCCTTCTGCATACAAAGACACTGGAGTGGATGCTAGTGGTTGGAGTTTTTCAAACTGTCATCGGAAATAATGGTCGCCAATTATATTACACTGCGAAGTCTGATTCGATCACATTTTGTGCGTTTTTTTGTCCTATTGTGCTTTGTTTGAATAGATTATGCCGAATGAATTTATAGAAATGTATTCATTGTGGATTATACAATGGATAATAAGACTTACTTTAAAACAATGTTTTTCTTTATACATAGCTATTGAAAAAGCATGTTTTAAAAAAAATATGGTAAATGGGTCGGCTCTTGGCCTCGAAACTAACATGGGCAAGAATGAGGTCTACGATGGAGCGAGCCTACCCAGAAGGTGCCTATTAACTCTCTTCTTGAAAACAACAGGGTCGTAGCTCAGCGGAAATACAGATTCAGATACAGATCCGTACGGATACTATAATGGTTTAGACGTTATCCTACTTTGACTCAAGTGTCCAAATATTTTGTTACAAGATTTATAGAAAGCTAACACCGTCCGGAAAAAAATACAGAAAAAACTAACTTATGTGCGAGAGAGAGTAAAGACTAACTTATGTGCGAGAGAGAGTAAAGACTAACTTATATGCGAGACTAGTAATTTGCATAGCTATCATTTCGCCTACCTGCATCATATTCAAGTTTTATCCAAATCTGTCCTGTATGGGAGTATTACTGGGCATGATTAAAACATTTACCGAGTCCAACATACTTTTTCAATTACTTTACACAATAAAGTTTTCGTTAGGAAAATTTATAGGCGCATATACCAGCTCTAAAAGCATATCAAAATTAAAAGCACTTTTGAAAGAGAAATACGCGGCATTGTATACGGCTGTGCTAAACAAAATAATTAAAGTTGATAACACCCATCAGCGGCCCAAAGAGAATACGCAATCACAAAAGCTACATTTTGTTCATGCAGCACATATCAAGCCACACAGTGACTTTGTAAGTAAAAGTACAGGTGGTGACAGAATTTTTTAGAAATAATGCTTTTTGAGATAATAATTAATATATTGCAATTTGTCTTTGAATAAATGGTTTTGTGAAACCGATGTTCTGGGGGGTGATACGTTAGAGGTACGAGTTCATTTTCTCGAAGTGGACAATATATAAACATGATCTGCAGATATTTTGTTCCGTTCCCGAGTCCAATTCATAAAAATTATCAACGTATTATTAAAATACATACATAGAATAATACAATCTTTCCCGGAAGGTAATTTAATAATACGTTAATATATAATAATAGGTAATTTAGAGACCACAAATTAACCAGCTATGATCCTGGCATACATTTTCACCTTATTTACTATCTTAAGCTTGCTGGTTTATAGCGCTGGCTCTTCTCTAAAGTAAAATATATATTTCAAGCGATAACGTCGTCGACTGTACACCCAAAACGCGCAGGTTTGCAAATGTACGGCGCTCTCGAGATACGATTATCTCCCTTGTATATTTCCCACGTGTTTAGATGCAGTCGCTGGAAAATTAAAAAGCAAGGCTATAGAATCTGCAATCACTAGATGAAACTCTTCGAATAAAACGTCATTTACACGATAGCATTCTGGTATACCATTGTTGCCTCATTCTTGCTCAAACAACGAAGCAAGAGTAAAATTCTGTGTCAAGAGGCAAAGATGGTATCGAGTCAATGGGGTTTAATAGAATGTTCGTGATTGCGAATGCAACTTGTGGGTAGGTATTTTTGAATAAAAATGTTCTCGCTCTTACAAAAAAAATTGACAGACAGGTACTAAGATTTTAGACAATACATAGCGAGAAAGAATTAGAATCTGTCTCAGTAGCCCAATACGTAACTAATGCGCGTTATTCACTTGCTCGATATACTATAATAGACTTTCAAAGTAATTAAAAGGTGTAAATTATAGTTGCGAGTAAGTAATGCACACAATTTTACATAATCATGATACAGATTCAGGAATTAAGAAATCCGTAGACGCACTAAAGTCACCGACATAGCCCACAGGATTAGCAAGCTGAAGTGGCAGTGGGCGGGGCACATAGCTCGTAGAGCTGAAAAGTTCTCGAGTGGAGGCCACGCACCGGAAATCGCAGCAGAGGACGGCTCCCCACGAGATGGAAAGACGATCTTGTAAAGGTTGCTGGGAGCCGTTGAGTACAGGCTGCACAAGATCGATCGCTGTGGAAATCTATGGGGGAGGCCTATGTTCAGCAGTGGACACTAGATGGCTGAGATGATGATGATGATGATGATGATACAGATTGATACCAAAACAAACGCTTGACCGAACATTGCTTCAACAACGCTTGCTTCAACGCTCCCCGCTTTTATTAAAACCTTCAAAAATTCCTTTACACGGAAATGTTTAAAAAAGTTGTAAAAAGCTTAATAATCTGTGTGTTCCCTAGTTATTTGTAAACTACACAAAACAAAAGGATAGATATGAATCTTTCGTTGTGTGGTTTTAAAAGTATATTAGAGGACTAAAATGTATACCTACGTATGAAAGTTAAAATGTTTTCTTCTCATCTCCCATTTTCATCACTCATCTCTCAACCACCAACCACTTCTTCATTTCTTGACATTTTCTCTTATTGTAGGTACACCAGCCGTAGGTTCGGCGCCTGAAGTTTTGATCGTAATTTCGAACGCAAAAACGAGACGTAATTTTCGGCTGATGTGTCATAGGGAACTTGAAAAACACTGCGAGCGTATTCAACCGAACGACTAGTGCCATACGTTCCGTAGATGTGTCTTATCTCTACACTAATATTTAGTTAGATAGAATAAATCACAACGTCTAACTCTCCTATTAGCCTAGTTTTTCGCCAATAAAAACATGTTATGATACCTGTGGAGTCTACTTAGCTAGTCATTCATTCGTCGTGTCAATGGGCTCATATTTGCTTGCTCCAAAATGAAGCCACCGCTATGGCCCTATCTGAAGCCGCAACAAGGGCTTCCTGGGTGCAGCTGGTTGGGCACAAAGGGCAGGAAATAGATGCGACATATTTTGTGCTGGGGCTCCGCACACACACTGGATGGGAAGGATCCCCTATACCCCATTTAGCTAGGTTACTTAGGTTACCTAACTAGTGGTTTTCCATACGTAAAATTTGAGCACGCCTTAAAACGCATATCAGCATAACCCCATAGATTTCAGCCTTCGCTCGGCCTTATCAAATCCCACATCCCCATCACTAGTCAAATTAAATTTACGGCCAATATTTATCTTGTTTATTTATAAGGATACAGAAACCCACACACGTTGATAGAATAGTTATCACTTCGGTATAAATCAATTGTTGCTCTCGGATAAGATAACTTTTGTTTCACTAATCACAGTAATACGTTCCTGAAAACTTTCCTTTGTTTGGCTGAGCACTAGTTTAAGTCAATTTTTTTACTTGGGTGCTAAAAAATATCAAAATTGTTTTAGTCTTGCTCAAATTGAAATCCTTATAAAACCTTACGGACTTGTTCATTGACATAACGATGTTTACTATTGAACTTGATGATGTGACATATTTTCAAGTCCGATTCGTTTTCACCCGGTCCGTACTCACCCGATTTAGTTTATGTACACATCAATCAAATATTGAAGCAATTATATTTTCAGCCAGGGTTACAATATTTCCTTCTGGCTAGGCGAATTACACAAATATCCATATTGTCCCTTTGTGTTATTGAAATATCTAGCACAACGCATCAAAGTTTTGTAAATCAGATCAAAATCCATTGAAATGAACACGCCAACCGAACCTTGCTAGCTTCATCAGAAACTGGTGCTAGCCCAGTTCATTGTGTTTCTGATCACGTTGGAAACAATCAAGACGTCCAATGGGTGCGGATAGGATTAGCAGTGACTCCAGTTCACAAAGCCGAGCATAACTATCCAATCTTGGGCTTACAGGCTGAAACGCGTATTGATTTTCAAAACATTTAGTTGGATTTAATAAAAAATACTTCTCACAGATAAAGCTTTTTTGCGTTGCTTTGCAACAATCGTAGTTGTGCATCAAGCTAAGTTCTGAATATGGAATAGAGTTTTAGTTTCCAAGTCTTCAAGTCGTTTGAGTTCTAAAGAATATTTTAATGATTATTTTGCTGACTGTTACCTAATTAAAATGCTCTGGTGTGATAAGCGTCAAATATACTAAGTAGTCTAGAGAAGGAATTGAAATTTTTGTATCAAAAAACAACTAAAACTATTTACTGGCAAAATAATGTGCTAAGTTACGGTCAATAAAAATAATTCTACGCTCATAAATATCTTACCTCATTAAAAAAAAGGTGTTTTCTTGATTTTATGTACACAAGTACGATGGAAGTATTGGTTGCAAACACACATTATCATATCATAAATACGAGTTTTTATGCTCTCTAATATAGGTCGAAGTATAAACCGACGCAAAAACACATTTTAACACAATCATCAATTCCACAAAGAAAATTCACACTGAAGTTTTCTTTTCATTAACAGTAATCGTGAAAAAGTGAAAATGTCGTTACGAGTAGATTTACGTGACGATAGAAAATCGTGCTCGGCTTAACAAAATAATAAATTATATGAATTCTGTATTTGAATTAGAATGCCAGTTTTATTTCGGAGCCCGTGATTGTATAATTCGTTTTTCGCTGATTGCAAGCTGCAGCCGAGAATATTTGAAAAACACTTCAACTGACCCAATGGACTGGAACAGAGAAGTGCTCTCTAAATCGATTAATATCCCGTATCTAGTACGACACGTTTGCCGCACTATTTTAATGGACTTTTGTAGATGTGGATTTAATTCTATTTTCAGTTATCAATTTGATTTTAGTCCAAGTAAAATGCAGGATAAAAATAATGCAACTCACCTTAGAGTATGGATCTTCACGTCGAGTGCCTTTCAGAAAGTCATAGAATATGCAAAGAGGCAGAACCATTATCGCTGGCTCTTTGCATAGAGTGGCAGCTGCGGCAAATAGGAGCGTTCCAGCTAACGTCAACCACTGCAGCAACTCTCCTGTGTCCTCACTCGCACTATCACTGTACTGACACTTACTCGGCCTTATCGGTCCGGATGTCACCTCACAAGCGTCAAACAACTTTAGCGGCCCCGCTCTACTGGCCTTCAACAGTCTGCGAAAGTTCATCATAATTTGCTGCACCAATCCATGGCAGCTGAGCCGGAACGTCGTATCGCTGATGATTTGTCGCCTCATAGGATTATCCTTCACTATCTGTCGACATTGCTTTCTGTGTCGAGAATCGCGCAGCCGCATGTGCTCGGTGTACAAAAGAAAGCTTAATAGGAATAAATTGCACGCGGCTAGATCCGCTCTGCCCACGACGCCGGCCACGGCTTCTGTGTGTATCGGGTGAGCGGCGAACGTGAGTCCGGCGACCGCCGTGCCGACTCGCGTACAATAGGCCGGTAACAGCCTCTTTGCGGTGGTCACTACGAGCGCAGTGGCCGTGCAGTGGAACATAATGTTCAGGAAGTGGTAGCTCCATGGCTTGAACCCGCTGAATGCGTAGTTGAGCCGATAGGTGGCGACGCAAAGGGGTCGGTAGGAGCCATGCGAGCCGGGGTCTGTGAGCGGCGTTCCCCAGAAATCGTTTTCGAATAATGCCTTTATGGGTGTGTGCCCCGTGACGTCCGGGTTCGAGAGGATCGCCCGCCTGCGAAATAAAATAGGAAAGTTAACTCGTTGATATTTTAGGGTATAAAAGTTTGAGAGAGGGAAGTAGATAACGTTTATTGTAGGAATTTGCATTTAGGAGCTGTACGGCCTCGACTTGACGCAATTCTGTTGAAATTGGCCAAGTTTTACCTTAACCTATATTTTTTTTATTTGAAGGCTGTCGAATACGTAATGCGTATCATCACTGTGCCACTATTCTACGTTTCATAACCGAGCTTATCTCCATAATCCTTTTATATAAACTTTGAGGGCTCTTTATTTTTATAGCGCCTTTTTTGAGGGTCCATAAAATTGAGATAGGAAAAAATCAATGCTGGAATTATAATAATACGTATACCGTGCCGTAGTATTGGTTTGCCTTTTTATACATACCTACACTTTTACAAAGAAATTTATTACTTCTGCTGGAGTGAGCATATTAATATCTTAACAGCTTGGTTTTAGTTATTGCCTGCAAACTGCTAAAAGTAATCATGGCTTGTTATTGAAACGGAAGCTTTCATATTTATTTTATGAAAGAAAATAGTACATTTAATAAACATAGTATACTTATTCGTAATAGAATGTGATCGTAACCTCCTATTCGAGCATAAACGTACGGCTTAATTTAAATAAAATATTGCTTTCTTACCTGAGCATTCGCTCATCGACACGATCTATTGGGTGTGTTCCCGAGCGATCCGACCTTTGCCCCCGACCGTACCCAAGCTACCTCTAAATAATGGACATGTTTCAACGTAGGTCTCGCCCTCCAGAATTGGTTTCGTGAACCGTATTTTGACGCTTTCCGGCTGACGAGTGACCGCGACGGCACAGAGAGTGTTATACGGAACAAATTAGAGTGAAGTCTTTGTTTTTCTCCCTTTATGAAGTCCTTGTGGTTCATTTTGTGCTACGGACCTCGCCAGACGTGAAAAGCCACTTTTGAGGTCATGGTTGGAGATATGTTTTCAAAGCTCAGTTTTATTGAATAGAAATAATAATACCACGGCTGTATCCTTGAGACACGGTAGAGATTATCTCAGATCTACATAAAGTTTCTTTGTAGCTGACGAAGAGTGTTATTGGCTCGTTAAAAATACATATTTAATTTTAGCACAAGCCAACCTTTTGCAGAGCTTAGCATTTCCCACGCAATAGATTGTAGGCCTATCGCCTAGGTTAGCATTCCTTATAAATTGAATGAAATGATATGGTCAAACTTCTATTAGATCACTAAATAATTCACACCTTTTCACTATAATTTACTGTACTATCAGAATATGATACTCAATAAACACTTTCCTTTTCTAGAATAAAGTAGGTTCTCATCAAACATACCATCCTTCAAAGTTGAAAGTCATGGTCAAATTATTCAATTGATTCCACAAAATGATATGAAATTTCTACTTCAAACCTGGCAAATATCCAAGAAAGGCAAATTGGGTCACATTCACATCCTTACAGCAGTCCATATTACCTTCTTCTTGTCGTGTCATTAGCTAAGTCCTATAGTAGGTATGCATGTATGTTTATTTTTATGTAGGTATGTTCCAATATATATAGTTTTTATATATAGTTTTTATACTTATGATTCGAATTTGATAAATAAGGTGTTAATCGTTTTGTTACGCACACTTGTACAATGCATAATGCTCACACGAGTATTTCAGGAGGCTCTTCGTTAAGTTTTACTGTTGTATCAATTATTGACGACCTGTATGGCGCAGTGGGCAAGGTCCGTTTGTGATGCAAAAGGTTGCGGGTTCGATCCCCGCCGCGGGACAAATGTTTGTATGATCTACATATACTTGTCTCTAGTCTGCGTGTTTTCTATGTATAAAATGTATGTATTTACAAACAAAAAGTATATAAGTAGTATATCAGTCATGTTGTACCCATAACACTAGCTCTGCTTACTTTGGGGCTAAATGATGCTATGTGAAAAAGTCCAGCATTATTTATTTATTGTTACTTTTTTTTCCCATATCTATACACAAAAGTCTCCTACATACCTCCAACAATCTTTCTCCTTGGAGAGTATTAAAGATACTTTTATAAGTGCAATAATAATAATAATAAAAACGTTTATTTTCAGAAATACAGGTTTTACAGCGAGCGAGAAATATAACTAATTAAGTAAATCTTATTAGGTAACTTATAGTAAGGGAAATTAGGTATGGTTATATTTTTACATCATTTAGCTTCGTACCTGAACACAATATTTGTTTTGCTCTAAAACTCTGTGTGTAGTCTTTACATAGACTTCTCGTTCTAACTAAGTATGAACTTGTATTTAGACACGAGGGACCTCTGCTTCGGCTTTTCACAGGTTATCACATTTCCATAATTTTGAAGTTAAACTTTCGGGTAACGTAAATGTGTGTAATAGATATTGAATCTTTTCGAGTAATTAATGATTTGTTGCAAATCATTGCCATCGGGTAAAATTAATATAAAGTTGCCAGCTCAAATCTGGCAAATATCCCAACCAACGAGAAGGTGCAAATTGGGTCACACACTTACGCTCACCTGTTTTCAGGATCCATTACCCAAAAGGTAAAAATCAATGCTTATGGACAGTTTGTTCGCCTGTCCATCTGTCTGTACAGACAGATCAATTCCACTGTACAGTCGACATGAAAAGACTTAGGAACTTTGCCAAGAATCAGTCCACACCAATATCGATTTAATCACTCTCTTTGTTGGACCTTATTAGCTCACTAGAGAAGAATGTAAGATGACCAAAATTATATCAGGAAGACATCATCAGTATTGCATGCTGGCAGTGGATTAGGCTAGCACAGCCATATTACAAATAGAAATAGAATAGAAACTGCATACATTTTATGTAAAGAAATAGCAATGATGATTCCTTGGCGATTAAGACGTGATGATGCCTTCACCTTGTATTTCCCCTCTGCCAAAATGTACACGATTCCAAATCATGTACGTCTTGTAGTATTACGTACGTCAAAATTTGCAAGAGTGTGCGTAAAAAATGAGGGTGTATTGTCAATTTTTTACGCATAAGTACAAACCCGACAGAAAAAATGTTGAAAGAGGAATACTGTCAATAACTCGTCCATTCTACATATTTTGTCTTTTTTTCCTGGCATTGGTAAATCGTCAGTTTGACTTAATCTACTTAATAGACATAGGTAATGGCTAGCACATGACCGGAAAAAAGGCAAGCAAGGGACTACTATTCGTATGCTATTCTCGCTTGTTAAAGATTCTTATTTAACCGAGATTTTGAAGTTCACTGTACTTAACCCAAACAATCTTACTTCCTTTCACAAACAAATTGAATCTTAACACAGCGTATTAAAGCTCATATTTCAGAGAAAACTAATAAGAGGCGAACCCTGCTCCCGACTGTTGACCTGTTAACGCTTTCCGCGTCAATTTTCACGTTTGTTAATTGTGAGAAACAAGTGAGCGCGGCAAAATTCAAAATTGCTAGTTCGTTAAACAAAAACAATACTGCTAAATATTTATTAGATCATCGAATAGTTTTTATTGAAACGCCATAAAAAGAAGGAAAATTAAAGAACATAACTCAATCACGATCCAAGCCACGGTTAATATTCTTTCAAATCAAGACACTCAAGATGTTTTGAAGACATTTCAAGGGTAGTCAGAGCCACGTCAAAATATGTTTTTGGCACATGCCCACATTCCTCGTCATGTTTTCCATAACCATTTTAAGCTCATATAAAAGTCTAAAATCAATTGATTCACGACCGGGATTCAAACTTGCAACCTTCGGATTGAAAGAAATGAACGTCTTATTTTGCCGTCAGGAATGTTTTCTTAGATCTTAGAATCATCGAAAAATGTAATACCAATTTGATTTCGACCTAACATCGGAGAATATTTTTACCAAAAGACTTCAAAGTAATTATTGTATAAATGTTTTCTTTTACTTTTACGAAGAAATTACGTTTTTATAACATTACATTCTCGTCCTTTCGTTTTATGGCTTCCTATAAAGCTAACTCGAAAGTAATATTCTTAACATTGTATAGAGTAGAGGTACTAGTTGGCCTACATCAACTTTGTTACAAAACTCCCAGGAAAATGTTCCATAGTTTATACCCACCCACTGCAGGGTACCTCTCATATATCAATAGGTACTCCATACTTCCCTTCACTTTGGATTTGAGTGGAAAGCCAGTGGGATCGGCGATTGAATAATATATTTTATGGCACCAAAACCGTGCTTACTATGCGAAGAAGGAAAAATCATCTCTAGCATTCAGCCATTGTATTGCAAATTGTGAGTAAGACGCCGTTCCCTTCAGATATTTACATAAAAAGTTCTCTGAGTATTTCGTTCGCAAATGACTTTCGTTTTGGACTTCCTCTTCACAGTTACTGCAAAATGATATTTATTAAAATAGAAAAGTTTTGTCAAGTAATATTTTGTCTGCTCTCTGGTTATATTTCAGGGAACTTTTGATGCTTCCGTGAGATCTCACGCGGCATAAATAAATTGTGGAGATTAAAATACAGACGAAAGTGAGCCTTATCAACGAAGACCGTTCCCTTGCACTTGACTTCAATAACTTCTTGATAAATAAAAGCTAATATTGCATAACATCAAGTTCAAAGTCATGTACTCAAAGCTTTGATAGCAAGGCTCGAGCCCATAATAAAAATGAAAATAGAAATACGGAATGCCTTAGAGTTTCGGTATAGGCGTTTTCACTTTATGGCGTTAGGTTCCGTAACCGGCACTGCCTCGTTTTCACATCACTGCTATCGATTTGCACACATAATAAATTGTATCGATATTGGTGTGTGTGCTGGGAATATCAAATTTGTGTTTTTCCACCAAAAGACGTTGTCTGCGTACTCGATCGACTCTTGTGTGATTAGATTTTTCGGGTTTTAAGGTAAAACGCACATACTCGTATTGAATACGATTTTGCTTAGGATAAGAGTGAAGCCAAGAGCGCGATATTTTTACTTATTTTACGTCGCCGTATAGGACATCACTGTCAGCGTCAATATTGTTATTACCCGGCTGCCAGAGGAAGGGCTAAGATTTATCTCTACCTAATCTGTGGGGCTAAGTGCTCGGACGCTAAGTGAGTGGAGCTTAATTATTTGTCTGAGGTTATTTAGCTGTATTTTAGTTTGTAACTTTATTGTCGGTGTCCACCGCGTGATGTCACCCTGTTAGGCCCAGTCTGAAAATCAGCGCTGTCTCCCTTGGGAGCAGCAATAAAGCTGAGACTGGACCTATTTGGCACCACAGCATAGGTACATTGTTTGTTATAATTATTTTTTTATCTCTTCTTTTTTTATTGTTTTTTATATAGTTATTAATTTTTTTTGTTCCCCGTCTCGTTCTTTGTTATCTTTGCCTGTATGTGTGTTGTCTTTATTGCCTGTAACCGTGTTGTGTGTGTCAAATAAATATATTCTTATTCTTATTCTTATTCTTACATAATAATTTTTTTTGAAATCGAATGCAGCATTACGCGACTTACAACTCAAATAATTACGCTCGTTTGGCTTTACCCTAAAAAATTGGGATGATTATTATAAACGAAGCTTTTCGCTGTGTTCTTATAATTATCATAATTTTTGTTTAGCTATAAGAATAAAAAAATATTAAATAAACGATCATTTTGAGTTCAAAATATACTTTATAGTTTTTTAATGTTATAAGTACCCAGTATGTGATCGTGACTCACACTGGCCTTGGAAATAAATGTAATTATTTCTCCCTCACCATTTATAAAACAAACACCCTAATTGGGGACATTAGACTCATTAATGAATATTCAGAATAATAAACACTTACACGTTTTTCTATATTCTGTAAATGTAAGTCTGTCAGGAAATAAATACATTCATAAAATCACCTCTTAGTTAGTAAGCATATTGATTTCCACTGCTACATTTCTGACACACATATTTTGTATCATCACTTTCATTACATTCTTCAAACAAGCTCTTTGTTAGAGAAAAAACAAATATTTCATTCATTTTATGAACTTTGCCACTGGTAAACAAATTTGTCCAGCTACGCCCAGTTGTACGTGCTGCTTCCTATTAGTTGGCTCCATTTTCCTCATAAATGTTTACAAATACAAATATGAAATCAGTAAAATCAAACCAGGGATTTTACTGAAATCCAATACTAACATTGTGTTTAATTTTGAAAAGTTCCTACCTGTTTAATTTCATGACATTGTAGCGATACAATGATGCCTTCTCCGCGTTTTATTTACAACTACAAAGAGCAGATTATTCCACACAACAGACACACAAGAATTTTCGACGTGAAACGTCGCGTGGCAAGATCCTTTCTGCATAGGAACAGGTACAGGTCTATTTCTGTCGCCAAGTAATGCAAACATCAGTGTTCCGGGGAGCTAAGTTGGAGTTTTGAGAAAGCTTGTCGTGGTACGTAAGCTTTGATGTATTAAGTTTACTTGGTGGTGTTTAAAAGAACCCCTGGCAGAAGTGTTCTCTTTTAATTAGATATTATTCATTATCATCTGCTCAACATTCAATACTTTCCTTCTAATAACACCTTTCAAGCAGTTTCTTATAACAATTTTGTTACTTATTTTTCATAACAAAACTTTACACATTCCTTTACAAAACAAAACCTAATGCGCAACAAGAAAAATTCAAAATCTTAAACTCTCTCGAACGATTTCATGCATTAAAAAAGATTTTACAACGCTCTTCCTCAACGTCCTCTAGGACTAAGACCCCTCGCAGACTGCAGACTTTCTATCGGCCGATAGTTGTGACGGAACATAGGTACTTCGGCTCGTAATGAGTATGGAGCAGTAAGCCGAAGTATGTTCCGTCTCAACTATCGGCCGATAGAAAATCTGCAGTCTGAGAGGGGTTTAAGAGAACGTAACAAAAATGGTTATTCATGAATGTCTTTCAAAGTTTCTTGAACTAAAATTCAATTGGAACAACAAAATGTTGAATGAAGCGACGCGTGATTCAAGCTGGCGCATATTTTGGCTCAAGGTAATATTCCTTTCAATATCGAAACGCTGCAAAGCTCCAAAGATAAAGTCCAAAATAAAACATGTTGGTCACAATAAAGACGTAGTATCGTATTCGCCATTATGCAATACATAATGCCCTTCAAGGGAGTCATAAAAACTTATTGAATAAACTGCCGTTCTGGAAAACCTCATATCGAACTACAATAGCACAAACTGTAATCCTATTACATAGTAAATCGAGGCCTCTCCTATAACAATATTGGCTCATATTGGTTTTCATAACCATCCATAAAAACTGGTTTCGGTACCGAAGCTAAGATTGAGATAAAGTTGGATAGTGTGGAACTTTTTGCTTGGGAAGTTTGGGCCAGCTGCCGGCCAGTCGTCACGTAAGCCCCCAATTACGAAACAGTGGGGCTTTGGGGAACAAAGTTCTTCGATTCTATGGCCATTATCGATTCGCAGCTCGGAGGAAATTAGCGCTTCCGTAGAATCTTCGTGTTTATTATCATTACGTAAGCATTTCTTGGAAAATAGAGACTACATACAGTCAGTAGCTTATGGAATGAAAGAGTATTAAGTGCTGGACTAATAATGCTGGACATAATGCTGGACATATCACACACACAGCATCATCTAGCCCCAAACTAAGCAAAGCTTGTACTATGGGAACCAGATAACTGATATACTACTTATATACTTTTTGTTCGTAAATACATACATATTATACATAGAAACACCCAGACCCGAGATAAATATTTGCAGATCATACAAACATTTATCCCGCGGCGGGGATCGAACCCGCAACCTTCTGCGGCAAGCAAGTAACAAGAAACATAAAATATACAAATGTATTTTTGAACAATGGGTGGTCTTGTCGTTAAGAGTGATATCTTCCATGTGACCTTTCGATTAAAAACTTAAATAATCAGGCGGTAAAGCAAATGCTTTTTGACTTTGAATACCAAAATAATATATAGTAAAAACTTTTAATACGCCCAGGATTTCTACCCAATTTGTGTTGAAAGTCTTCAGAAAGTCAACGCAATCCAAAGTTCTACGCCAAATGCTATGAAAATGGTATTCAAAGCCAACGGTTATACAGGCTAGGTTTCTGTAATAACCGTACCTATGTCTTAGTAGCCTCCATTTGAGCCATTAGTAATTATATCCTACATAACTGTCTGGTGTTGGCATATTGCGGCGGTCATATCCCTTGAGGTACGAGGGATCAAAGGGAAACGAAATTACTATACATACGTTTGGGTCAGTTTTTAAAACTTTATCCTGTTTGATGACAATGGTTTTCTTAATAACTAAAATGCAATACGTGTAGTTTTTTACCGTTGTACCTAAATACAATATGCCCATTGGTAATGGAACGGAACCAGTTCATTTACAATTGATAAGTTACAAAACCAAAAAATGTTTTTATCCAATTTTTTTTATTATTATGTTAGGTACGCACGGGACATCTGCAAAATGTGACCATGTGCCAAAAATATATATTTTGAAGATGTCATAACTTCTTTGAGATAGTGCTGTGGAGATACAACCGTGACCCTGATTAGTTTTTTGGCTTTTGGGTATAATAAAAAAGCATAATTATTATTTTTAACCGGGTATTTATCACGTACCTATTGTTACTATTTCTTTTTTCCGACGTATCGGACGCATTGCAGCGCCCGTGGTCACGGATGAACTCCGTTAAAAATAATAATTATGTCACCAAATCACGAAAGTTTAAAAAGCTTAATAAATAAACATTTTTCACATATGAACCATTTTATACCTATGATGCACCATGTCTAGTGTTCCATGAGTCCAACTTTAAAATACCTACGATGCTACCTTTTGTGGAATAAATATTAAACCACCTTTTTCCTTTGCTTTCAGCAAGAATTGTTCAAGGAACTCGACCATCCAACCGCCAAAATGAGAAACATAACAAAGAAGCTTTGTATTTTTTTAACTCCTCTACCTTCATCAAAACCTTTTAATCCAGTCGTGGAAGCGTCCATACCTGTCTCTATTTTCCTAAAATTTCCCTTGCCTCAAAATATATCCAATATTTTTTATCTTCACAAAAGCACTTATCCTCTTATTTGGATATTTTCTACTTTTCGCAAAGTCAAAAAGGGTAAATAGCTTCAACCTACTATGAAATCTGATGCCGAAATATTTTCCCATGGAAAAAGCTAAATCTTGTTTCCCCCTAAGCGCAAAATTGCCCAACAAGAAACTCCTTTGAATATTTCACATTGAGTCCGTACAGATATAAATACTATGAAGCATTATTAGATGATACAAATACGTGTACAACTATGGGTGCGGTGAAACAGGATAATGTTAGCACGTAAGCTTTTTTTCTAAATCGAAAAGTATAGAGATTTTTAAGCCTCCTCGCAGACTGCAGACTTTCTATCGGCCGATAGTTGAGACAGAACATACTTCGGCTCATAATGAGTATGGAGAAGTATAGCCCGTCTCAACTATCGGCTGATAGAAAGTCTGTAGTCTGCGAGGGGTCGAAATATTCTCAAAAAAAGGTAAAGAAATGATAAACGAGGCGGTGGTTTTACATCAACTTTCCGTCATCAAAACAGTAAAATTCTAGGAAACACATATCAGCTTCCTAAGTAGCTCAGGTATTCAAAACTATGGAAGCACTTTCCGAATCTTACAAACATTTGTCCCACCCTCGTCATCGTGAGCCAACACTGTAGAGATCCTCATAGTTTGAGCCTGAGACCACGCCTATTGACACATGCGAAACGTCGGAAGGAAAACAGTGGCATTCCAGGAGTGCCGACGTGAAAACTTGAACGAGGTTTCGGTAACGGTTCTAAGTTTAAAAAAATACAAAAAAAATAAAGTGCAAAAAGTTACCTACTGTCACACTGGGATTCGAACTCGGGGTTATCTCACCAGATGCGGTCACTGCGACGAAATTATGGTAGGTATAGTAAGAAGATGGTGCCGTAACAGCCCACGTGACTGAGTTTTTTTTTTTTCTCCCATCTCAAAAATTCCCGACGCGCCTAATGAAGTTTTCACTTCAAAAATCATTTTACATCTAAAAAGACATTTTCGAAGTATGAAACATGAACGTACCGGTCATCGTAAACGAACCCCGACTCAAGGGTGTTATAGTAGAGTAGGAAGCCGAGCAGAGAGCTCGCGGCAGTCACCCAGTCCATCGCGACTGACATCAGCTCCTCCCACGAAGTTCTGAAACAAGAAAGACACCGTCAATACCATCCTGATGACAATAGCAAACAAGTGCGAATGGTCCCATTTTCAGGCACTGCATTCGGGTCCCAATAAAATAGGTAAGTTTTATTTTGAATTTTTATAGAACCTTTTTAATGAGCCTTTCGACTAATTTCGCTCTAAGATTTTGATAATATATGGACCTTTGTAATCTGAATAATAAATGAATTGAATTGAATACTAGATACATTCTAATTTTCTTAAATCTGACACTACCGAGGTTCCAATCAATAAGCTTAAACTGGAGGATAAATTATAGCATTTTTTGAACCGTAACTTGCTGCGACGCAGTAGGTTGCGGGTTCAATTCTCGCTGAGGGAACAATGTTGCTATGATCTGCAAATATTTAACTCGGGTCTGGGTGATTCTATGTATAATGTGTATGTACTCGTATTTACAAACAAAAAGTATAAAAGTGGTAAGTATTTCAGTTACCTATCTGGTTCGCATCGTACAAGCTTTGTTTAGTTGGGGGCTAGATGATGCTGTGTGAAATGTCCAGCATTTATTTATAAAGGCTTAAGTGCAATCTACCATTAGCAAAATAGTCGAGGTCTATAGAACACCATTTCTCTTTAGACACTTGACGTGAAAGTTAAGCAGAAAAAGAACAACTATACTGTTTTCCATTCCCTCCGCGATTGAACACATTTTTCAGTCTAGTCTGTGCGATTGTACATGGACGTTTTCATTGGAACATTTTTCACGGAGACTGTCTGTCGCGCGTCCCCGGTCGTCCTGAGCCAGTTGATGCCGATTTATGTAACATGCAATCCTTAGATAAAACTGCTAAAGATTGAATAAACCTGGAATTATATCAATCTGTATTTGGCTCGAGAATGTCAACAAAAAAGCTGGAACTCAAACTGCTGTAGTTTTACAAATTAAGTGTCGTTGTGTTCGTCTAGTCTAGCTAGACAGTGATAAAAAAGAAAGCAAATGTACAACAAAATGTTTTCTGGATCACTGGATTGTCACAAGTGACTCGTCCAAAAAGCTCTTCTTGCTCTTGTCCATTCTAAGTAGCAATCACAACAAGGTTTTGCTTTTTCTTTTTCTCCTATCCGTTGTCATCTCAAGACTGATATATGATATTTTTTGCTTTTTTTTATCAGTTTCTGTTCTAAATACAACTTATGTCAATGCCCTTAAATTCTATTTTATCTTCAATTCACACCAAATTACTTCTAATCACACATTTTCTGAATAAAAGCTCTCAAATTCCCGGTATCACCTAGCCCATTTCTTCCACCGCTCAGTTAATTTAAATTCAAGTGAACTTAACAATTACGAAATTATGGGGCGGAGATGGCTGTTGATAAATAGCCCATTTTGCGAAGGCAGGACCGCGCATTTTTCCATTACTTAGATCTTGAGATATGATACTGGCGACTGGAACGGTGGGTAAAAACAAAACCTTGAATAAAATGGAATTACTGAACCGTGAAACCTTCTTAGGTAAATTTGGCTATATGCAGTCTTCTGCTTTACCCCTCGTCAACACGAGTATGAGTAATAATTGGCGTTTCAAATTTAACCAAATTAGAATCAAACTTGGAATTTGATGTATCTAATTAGTATCAGAGTTATCATAAAATGGTTTGTGCCATATATCGTATGTCCCGCGCCTTACATTTATTCTAAAAATCTGAGAGATTAACTACCACGCCCTGGAGATATAGTTTTGATATCCTATAGTTTGTGATTCATCATCATCATCATCAGCCTATACCAGTCCACTGCTGGACATAGACCTCCCCTAATGAGCGCTATTGCGCCCTGTCCTCAGCTCGACACATCCAGCTTCTGACATGGCTGTCATGTTCTGACACTGGCGCCTTTCGCAGATCGTCATTCCACCTGGCTAGTTTGTGGTTACTGTGTCTGATGTATATTTCTGAATATATTCAATTTGTTTGGTTATCGAATTCAATTTAATGTGAAAGGCTACATTTCATCTCACCGCACAAATTGTTTTTAATCCATGCGGTGCGTTTAAAACGGGCTTTTTAATGGCACGGTGTAATGTTTCCAACAAAAACCGAAAAATAATCTATTTAAAATAAATGCGTATTTACAAACGTAATAATTTTATTTCCCGGTACACTCGGATCTATGTAGTAGTTAATATTCGAAGTCACATTTCATAAATAAAATCAACCGACTCGTCCGTTTTTGAGATTCAATTTCACATATACTTAGTGGAAGTGCTTTTCTTTTTGCTTTTAAATGCTAGTTCGTTAGTTATCAAATTTACTGACTGATACCTAAAGACAGCCCAAAAGAGGCAACCTAAGTACCTCAAAGGGACGCTGTAGTGCCATCCTCTCAGCTTAATCAACCTGTCCCTGTCCACAAGACAGACAACTGTTAATACTTGAATGACTAAGCTATGGGTTTCTTCACGATGTTTTCCTTCACTGTTAAAAGCTGTTAATATGCGCATATTGCCAGAGGGGTTTCCAGACCGATACAACTTAGGCGTCTTCAAGAAAAGAGCCTATTCCTACCTCGAAGGCCGGCAACGCATCTACAGTGCCTCTTGATGCTGCAGTTGTCTGTGGGCGGTGGCAATCACTTACCATCAGGTATACCACTTGCTCGTTTGCCCCCTCTTCCATAAAAAAAAATATTTTATAGAAAATCGCAACCTTTGGGTTGAAAGTGGAGAGTATATCCCACTAAGCCGGTACGGCTATTTACCGGAAAGAGAAGCAATAACTCTGCTTTCATTTGTTATGTTGAAGTCAATCGCGCGGCGCAAATGCGATGTATGTGGACCGAATAGACAAAGGATGCAGGTAAATAGCTCGTGAACGCTGATGGCATAGTATTGGCATACCCCAGACACTAGACAAAATCCATCGCGGTATAAATATACCTACACAGAAAGAACAGTCATTTTGCACACGCGTGGTAACTCATGATCATCATCATCATCAGCGTATTACAGTCCACCGCTGGACATAGGCCTCTCCTAATGAGCGTCATTGTGCCCTGTCCTCAATTCGACGCACCCAGCTTCTGCCAGCATGCTTTCGCAGTTCGTCACTCTACCTGGCCGGAGGGCGTCCTTACGTTTGCCGAGTCACGGTCTCCACTCAAGAACTCGTTTACCCCAGCGGTTATCGGTTCTTAGGCAGATATGGCCAGTCAACTGCCACTTCAGCTTGCTAATTCTCTGAGCGTGGTAACTAACTATGACTAAAGATAATCGTGAATTATGCCAAGTTACAACTAGAATTGCACCAAAAGAACATGTAAAAAAAGTTTAGCTCTGAACAATGGATCAAATCCATCTTGGTCCATGGTTTTGTGCTTAGCCTGCTTTTGGTAAGTCTTTCTTGGTTTAGATTAAACTAAGGACAGATAGTCTTCGTTTTATAATAAGGCTTGTAGTGTATAGGTAACGCTCCTCATTCACAAAAACGCGTGGAGAACTCTCCATTGCCTCTCCGAGGGAGTCTCCATTGATGCCAGGGGAGATGTGTCCATTCTACTCGTATACGGACAAGCTATTCTATGGTAATGTTGTTATTTATCCATTGAGGTCGTAAGTTTGAACCGTGAAGCTATAAAGAAAGAAATGAATACTTTTTATTTTGTCTGAAGTTAAATGAGGAACAATGTGGCTAAAATGGTAGCCAATAAATTCTTATGTCTAGACAGACACACAACTTCAACTTTTTTGTTTAGGTGCTCACCGCTTATCATTGTACGGGTACTTCTACTTGTAAGGTACTTGCTTCTCTTTGACTGGCTCCCCACTGGAGCTTGACTTTTAGTTTTAAGATGGATCACCTAAAAGAATGAAAGGCCCCAAACCGTGTTTGTTGCCCTGATTCTTCACGGTATTGGTCGCGAAAGAACAGGAGTAAAATTAGTTCTAAGACTTATTCTAAGTGATCCCGGCGGTCCTACTGAATAAATGCTTTTTGACTTTGACTTTGCTGCTATCCTCAAACAATGTAATTCCATAAAAGCTTCAATTTCCCAAAAGTTACCGTGTCTGAACATTGCAAAAATAATAATCGGAGATATTTAAATTTCTAGTTCGTACTCAAAAGTTCAATGAATGCCGTGGACATGTAGCGCGGCTGTAGGGGAGTGGCTTACAGATGGACTGATCCCACCCGCCCAGGAAACCTTAGATATTTTAAAGGACCTTCGTACCAGGAATCAGATGTCTAACATCCAGTCGGGTCGGATAACTTTTTTATTTCATTTATGTTGCATCGAACCAATCGCGCTGAACAAATAACCCCGGGTTTGTGGAGCGAATAGACAAAGGATCAAATACAGGTAAATAACGCAAGGCTTTGGGATCTATTGCCTTCTGGAAGCCCGGAAGTAAATATACCTTATTTACTTTAATTCAGTGGCACAGTTCTGTGAAAGATTCTTTATTTAATTGAAGTTGTTTTCTAGTTTACTAACTGGACGTGATGTGTGTATGAAGCAAAATGCTACAGGACTGTACAGTGCCACAAACTTATCTGAACCGGTGGCCAGAAGAGGAACTAACGTATTTATTATGAAAATGTATTTTTCTGCCAACACCAAAAGCGATAACAGCGCCTCTCTCATCAGTTCAGATAAGTTTGTGGCACTATAATAAAATTGTAATCTCCAAAGCGTAGTTGACATCAACTTAGACCTGGGGTAATTTAAGCATTAGAACAACAAAAATCTAACATACACTAGTAAATAAAAAAAAATACGGAATAAATGAGCTTAGTACACACCATCTTCTATGAAAATATTTATAAAAGTATACTTGCATCGCAGCATGTGGGCATTTTGCCTCATTCGCGCTCTCATTACATTCTTCAATGAGCTTCGAACTGCTTCGAAACATTCGAATCACGGATAACACTCAATCTCTCTTCTCTTTCACACAAGATTAACGCTCGCTCTAGCGTACACGGCGTTTCAAAAACCCATAAATTTCCTACGGCGCTCGTTTTGCAGCAAAACGCATAAAATTGGAAATTAGTATTACAACTTACATTCGTTTAACTTTTAGACCGACGAAGCTTTTCGATAGAGTTTGGTAAATGGATGACTTTAGGTGCTTGAAGTACACCCAGAATGAAGAACCGTGGGATTCAAATATCGACTTTGGTCTCAGGTAACCCGTAGGCAAAAGCAAAGTTATAAGGACGACCTCTGAAGCGCAGTGGACGAAGGTCCGCTTGCGACGCAGAAGGTTCCGCGTTCGATTCCCGCCGCGGGACAAATGTTTGTATGATCTACAGATATTTGTCTTGGGTTTGGGTGTTTTCTATATATAATATGTATGTATTTACAAACAAAATGTATATAAGTAGTATATCAGTCATCTTTGTACCCATAACACAAGCTCTGTTTACTGACTGATAAGACCATCAAGTAACTTCAACGATCAAGAACTAAGCAAGCTATTACGAGCACTCGCACCATCGAGATTCGAACCCACAATTATAATACAGTTTCAACGCCAAGCCACGCTCCCATTATTTAAAGTTCTTGTTTGCGCTGGCCTACAAAAACTGCGGGGCTGAATGAAAAGTTTTATTCAGCGTTCATTCCATTCACTTATACCATGTTTCTCTTTGAGGCTTCCAACTGAAGTACACGTTATTCCGTCGAATATTAATAAAATAATTATGATTATAAGTGACGACCTCTGTAGCGCAGTGGGCGAAGGCCCGCCTGCGACGCAAGAGGTTGCGGGTTCGATCCCCGCGGCGGGACCAATGTTTGTATGATCTACAAATATTTGTCTCGGGTCTGGGTGTTTCTATGTATAATATGTATGTATTTACAAACAAAAAGTATATAAGTAGTATATCAGTCATCATAGTACCCATAACACAAGCTCTGCTTACTTTGGGGCTAGATGATGCTGTGTGAAAAGTCCAGCATTATTTATTTATTAATGGTACATACAAGCTGGTTAAATAAAATTAGAGTAGAACCCCGCCACCATCACTCCAGCCGGAGCGATCTGCGAAAGGCTGCAGGTAGAAGCTGGATGCGTCGAGCTGAGGACAGGGCGCAATGGCGCTCAGTAGGGGAGGCCTATGTCCAGCAGTGGACTGCTATAGGCTGATGATGATCACTCCAGCGTCCGTGGCGTCCATAAGGTCCTTTCTTGTGCAAGTGGGACATCGTTTAGATTGGGACCCCGAAGGCACAACGGGTCTATAAAAAACTTAACTAAATTAGACAGACACGGTCCAAGTCACGACAGACAAACATACATAAAATCACGCCTCTTTCCCAAAGAGACCTAGGGTCTCCACTCGCTACGATCCTCGTAGCAACACAGACATTCTCTCAGATTTTAAGGCATCTTAAGTGTCTAAAGTGATAATCAGGTACCAAATACAAATATTTGGCGTGTACACACATTTTTGAGAAGGAAGCAATACATATGTGTAAACCAATCTGTCTATTACGAGTAGAATGCTCACTGGTTTCCTTCATCGTGGTGACACATTAAGAATGAGAACAGCAATAACAGTATACCTATTGTATTCTAAGTGACCTTAATCAATCGCAGAGATAGAATTGCAGGATCCCCATTAAAGTTTAAAAAGGATCAACTCAATTTACTTGATAGGAAGGGGCCTAACTGCTCAAGAGATCACTCAACCCGCCAACAACACTGTATAGAAATGACTGTTTTAACCCTTCTATAGTTGAAACAAAAGTTCTCAGTTCTAGAATAGGAATCGTTCTAATTTTGAATATCGGTGCCTCTCGTTCACAGTTTTGTGCCTTTTTGGAAATTGTTCAATCGTGGACTAATAGCTTTCCAACCTTGTTCCGTACCGTACAACAAGAGTAAAATAGAGTTTTTTTTTTCTTTGAGAATATCTATTGACCTAAAAAACAAATAAAACATTCATATTTGGCATTCCATTTATCATCATCTCCCTGCCCTTTTCCCATTCTCCTCTATCAGCCGTCATCTCAACACTCACTCCTTTCTTACTCATGTCATCCTTCACGCAATCCATCCATCTTTTCTTTGGCCTACCTATATATATTTAGCATTCCATTATAGAGTGTATTTTTACAACATTAATTGACCATGACTTAAATCCACGACCTGCGGATTAAGCAGAAAAGTGGAGGCAGTATCCCATAACCTATCAACAACGTCTTGTCCGATAGATGGCGTTCAAATCGCTTCATCTTTATACGCCTAATTTGTAGTGAGACTATATCGCGTTATCCCGAGACAAAACGTAAGACCTTTTGAGGGACCTTTTAAGAGGTAGACCTTTTGAGAGGTAGAAATTCAAATAGCAGGCAGATGTGTTAAAGATCAGTCACTTTATCCCGTGGCCCTAATCTAGTTAGTTGTATACTGTATATTATACCACAGCTTACTATAAATGTGCGGGGACTGATTCCTCTATATTAGGTATTATGTACAGATTGTGTATACAATTCTCGGACGCACTGACAATACTGTGAAATCAGGCGAACACCCTCTCACAGGTCACTGCACGACTGAAGCCGATGGTTCTGACAAAGCATTGATGCTGCCACTTGGTGATATTAGATTATACTATTATTATTGGTGTTGGCCTAGTGAATACTCTCGATTTTCAACAAAGACCGGTATAAGCTTATTTTTAAATTAAATATTGGGTTATTAATTTGGGGATTAAAATTGGGTGTTTTTACCTTATTACTAAGCAAAGTAAGAATCTTTTTCTATTTATGTCTATCTTTTAGTGATTACTATAAACGTATTTTTTTGGGACTGTGGTGATTACACAAATAAATAATGCCAAGGCAAGCCCAAACACACAATAATGTTGGGCACTACAAAGTGTTCGCATTTCAAGTGACAGGTAGCAAGCCCATCGCCGCTTCCTATAACACTAATTGGTTTCTTCACGTTTTCTTTCAGCGCTAAAGACACGTAAATTACATTGATGCCGAGATTAGTATCTTCCTATTAAAAGGTTTAATTAATAAAAAAGTATACAAATGGTCGCGAAGGAACAGGAGTAAAATTACCTAGTTTTAGGACGATTGAAGGTGATCCTAGCGTTCCTAATGAATACATTTTTTTTAGATATTTTTTTCTCAACCTATATTTTCCCACAACTGGGCAAAAGTCTCCCCCATATCCTTCCAACCATCTCTGTTCCGGTCCATTTCCCACCATTTTTTTAGATATTAAACATTTTTAATATGATTAGGGTTTTGTCTTAAAACTTCGCAAAACAAGTATTTAACTTGTTTAGAACCTCATAAAAGAGGAGGAAAATCTTATCGCCTCAAGTTATGTTTCGCAGATTTTGAACTAATAACCTTATTTGGTTGTAAGATTATATAAAAATATCCACGACTCAAGAAATTCTAATTTTGTACTTGTTTTTTAGTAATTTTAGTCAATTATTAAGATAATACATTCAGTAAATTATTATGGAGAATATCTTTGATAGTACAGTCACGGACAATAAGATGTATACACTCCATACTTTTCAAATTACAAAATAAACACTAAAACTAATAGATGTAGGTTAAAAACAAAAAGCGGAAATTGATTTCACATTGAACTAGTGGCGAAATCAATAAAAATACCAGAACATTGTTGAACATGTTGACCTGTGCATGGGTTGAAACATTATGGAGTGTATACATCTTATTGAACGTGACTGTACATATCATACCATACAACTCAACTTTTACTGATCTGATCAAAATTTGGCCCTAAGGTAAAATGTTCAGGCATGCCTCTGAGTACAGAAAACTTCAAACAATATTAAAAAAAATTAGATTATTTATAACTGAACTCAGCAAAACTCTACCTTACTCTTAGAGACGCATTCGGTTCTTTACTTCGCTTGAAAATCTACGAGTAAGCTAGTTGTTTGTATTTGTATTAAGTATGATTATTTTGTAATAATTTCTTTATAATAATTATTAAATAAAGGTAATGAAGGTAATCTCCTGTTTCTACAACTTGGTTTCCTACGATACAGGTTTACACCTCGTGCGGGGACCATTAGTAACTTAATGTAATTAGTATAGTTTTTAGTTGGTAAATAAAGTTATTTGTTTTTTTTCCTAACGATAAAAACAAATATCTACTGTGCTCTAAAACTGCTCCTAGACTTTATTATATTAAATATTTGTCTCGGGTCTGGGTGTTTCTATGTATAACATGTATGTATTTACAAAGAAATAGTATATAAGTAGTATATCAGTCATGTAGTACCCATAACACAAGCTCTGCTTACTTTGGGGCTAGATGATGCTGTGTGAAAAGTCCAGCATTATTTATTATACCATATTTTTAATTCTTAAGTAAACCAACAACATTATATTGTCAATCAAGAAATATAAAAAATATAGCTTATTATATTTTATTCCTATTTACCATGAGATGATAAAATACCAAAAGCTAATATACAGAAGATACATTTTCTTCTTATTCTCATACAGTTCACCGATAGAAGGGTTGAAAATACTGTTTATACAATTTGAATTCACGTGTAGGTGAAGTTCAATAACATTGCAAAGAGGTTATGAGATAGCATATTGGGTGACGATCGTTCTCAGAAACCTGCTGCCAACATCGAAGTTCCAATTCGATCTAAACGATAATGTTATCAAACGCTCCAGGCTACGAAAGCTCTACGAATAACCACATTTCTACGTATTCATATGTTTGAGAAGATATAAATCGAACAGACTCGTTTATTATTCATTTATGTTAATTTTTTATTTAATATGAATTGTGTCTTTCTTGTACTTGTAAAATTATCAGAGTAGCTAAAGAAAATTCGAATGAATTCTTCCGGTTTTTCATTGTAAAATAACCCTTCCGGCCTCATTATGAAAACAAATAAATAAGCCCTACCACACCTACATAAAGTATGTTTTAATGTAAATATTTAATCACCTCATAGCCCTTTGGTGTATCCTGCCTAGAAATAGCAAGAGTTACGACTGGAAATGAATGAAAATTGTAGGAAATGCATGTTTTCCTTTTTCCGTAATTCAACGTCACGCCTGTTTTAAGCAGGATATGAAACAAAAGCATCATTACCTACCTTTCGTATCCAATCCTTTCTTTGTCCACTCCATAATATAATTTCAGCACTAATCAAGTGTCTTTTCATTTATCATTTAGATTTTTTTTATCTGTGAATTTTTTATCGTAGTGTGCTGAAAGCTGCTACATTTCACCGCCTTATTCAAAAGTTCGATAACATTGAACCGCGCTAGCCTGACACCGCTCGGACGTGTTCAGTACAAAGGGGAGCGAACACAATGCCGGCACCGCGGAGCCATGGTGGTGTTACCCGGACCGCTGCCGGTGGCCAACTGACGTTGGCATACACGACACATCTGCATTTAAGAAGCCGCTATCGTTATGCGACTAATCGATTGGTCGGAGAGAGCCACACTGTCTGACGTCCCGTTCTCACATTTCTCTCACTCATTTCTCACGCAAGCGCCCTACTTGGTCATTCTCTTTTAAAAGTGGTGAAAAAGTAAATAAACTCATACGAACTGTTTACTTTGTGAACAAAAGATGAAATTGAAGTTGGAGTATTGAGAGTCAAGGGTGCATTAGTTGGAAGAGTAAGCTGTATTCTTTGGTTCTTGTTTTAAAAAGTTTGTTGATGTTTCTTGAGTGTTTCTTCATGATAATAAAAAGTAGTTGGGCTTAGGTGATGGGTGCGGACTTCACTTGTTGCGCGGCGACTTTGTCCCGGCGATGAAAAGCCACGCACGGCATCGCACGCTATTTCTTACTCTGCTTACGTTATCATCAATTAGGCACCCACGGCCGATACGGGACATTTTCTGATAAGAACTTGATATGAAGGAGATTGGGCGTTTTGTCCCCTTGTAATCAGCTGTGCTAAAGATACGTTACTTGTGCCGTTGTAGGAAAGGTTTTGCTTTTGAAGAATTCCCTTCATATTTTTATAGCTTTTCTTTCAAATATTTTTTATGATAATCTGATATAGGCACCTACTTATCTTATAGATACTATAATTATTGTAAGTAGAGTACCTACCTAATTAAATATTCCACTTACTTATTTGGAGCCACCACTTCTATATATATATAGAGGACTCTATATATATATATATATATATATATATATATATATATATATATATATATATATATATATATATATATATATATATAATATGCACAGACATTGAAGTTGTTGAACGTACTAGAAACCCTATTAACACTTAATTATAGCGAATAAGGTCTTTCTTTTTCATTATTTCTTTTAAATGGTCCGAAACACAGCCCCTCGCTTAGCTAAACCCCAATTATTTTCCATCTAAAACATTTTGTTGGGCTTCGTTTAGTTTCCCGTCGGTATAAAAATCAAGAAGTTGATTCAGGCAAAAAATTAATGAGGTTTCTTACAAAACAATCGGCCTACGGCTTTCTTCTACTCTAATAATGCCTAACAAGAAGCCAAACGTGAATGAAAATAATGAGATTTTTCCTTAATTTTCCTCCGCGACTTACTGCAAAATCTTTCCTTATTTCCTTCGAAGGCTAGCGTCAGCGAAGACGTTTGAAATCAGCAGAATGTCAGTGTGGACTGTTTCACAGCGAGTGTGGCAATTATTAAAAAGCTTTTGTCACAAATGCTTGCGTGTAAATGTCCGTGTTTAATTAAACGAACGAATAGCACGAATTTTTAATACGGACAATTATTGCAGGAGTAATTATTTGTCGGCGGTCCATGTATTGTTTATCATAAAAGTATGTTTTGCTGTAACTGTAGCGAATGTACTCAATATTCATAACCAAACTGTTTATTTACGTTTCTAATAATTAAATTTACAGTGCAGCGGTAGTGAAAATAAAAGGAGAAAACATTTTATGAATATTTTAAAATTGTAAACTCTTTTAAAGTTTTTCTCCGGCAACGCGAAACAAAATATTAAGGTTTGTAATAACATTAGCTTCTAGTTTATTAAATCCGTGTGTCTCGTCCCTCTACTGCAAACCTACAAGTAAATAGGCAGATCATATTAGGGTTGTCATATAAATATTGAAATAGTCGGGACATTGTTCTGAAAAGGAAATTAAATAAATCTCATACCATCATGAAGATGATTCAAGCTAGATGTGATTTGTGATTGTAGGTACACTTACAACAAAGATGTTTAACCAAAAATGTTTACGTACTAAGAACAAATCATTGCTATGAACAATTATTTTTAAATAGATGTCGAGAATGATCTACTTCTAAGAAATGAAAAGTTTTATAAAAATTTTCGACTCCGACGGGATTCGAACGCGCCATGATCAGACGATCCTCTTAAAGCCGGAGTGCCTTACCGCTTGGCCACGGAACCCTTAGTCGTCGCAATCGAAATCTTTGATAAGCTCATATTTATCGGTTAAGAACCGGTTACCACCGGTTGAAAAGACTTTTCATTTCTCAATGGAATACCTAAGTGTGGTTTAACACTAAAAATTACAAAATTATATGATCTTCCTTCGTAAAAAATCATCCATTGAAACAGTAAAGAGTAACAAACACACATTCGCATATAAAATATTAGTAGGATTGGACTACAAATAATTACATACATACATACATACATACATCAAGTCACGCCTCTTTCCCAAAGGGGTAGGCAGAGACCACGGATCTCCAGTCGCTACGATCCTGACACACAACTTTCGCCTCATTCACTCTCATTACATTCTTCTTATATGCTCGTCGGTTTAGGGTACTTTTGACCTGGCCCTTCTCCAAAATGTCGCCAATTTGATCCAAGAAGGTTCGCCTAGGTCTTCCCCTTCCAGCTGTCCCATGCACACTCGCCTCATACACTTGCTTTGTCAAACGACTGTCATCCATCCTCTCTACATGCCCAAACCATCTTAACATACCTTTCTCGATCCTCAACACTACATCTTCTTTCACTCCACACTGTTCCCTTATCACACTATTTCTCACTCTATCATTCAACGTTACCCCACACATACTACGCAACGCTCTCATTTCAACAGCATTCACTCTACTCTGATGTTTTTTCTGCCACACCCAACTTTCACTTCCATACATCAATGTCGGTACAAATAATTAATTATTTGTACCGACATTGATGTACGCGCACCTTTTCATCATTATATTAAAAGAGAATGATGAAAAGGTGCGCGTAAATAACATTGTCCGGGTTTTCAGCAAAGTCGGACAGTTGGAAACCCTCTTGATACCTCGGTAGGCGAGCTCTTAACATTTAGCCGGGAGCCGTATCAAACGACGCGGAAATTCCCACTTACTCTCTGATTGCCACACTAGGGGGGTTAATGTCATTGTTGATTTGGAACGCCGAATGCGCTTAGTGGGATAACGGTCGAAGCTTCTGCGTCAAATGGTCGGTTGTTTTTTTCTTTAAAGGTTAAAGCAGTCTGGTTTCCGTGCAATTGCTATTAGAGAAGGGTAAGGTTTTGGGTCAATTTCAAGACAAAAACAAAAGGAAATGTCTCATTCTGAACTCCTATTTTCAGGCACATATTGGTGCGTAAGTTCATACCTCCCAAACATACAACCAGCTTACTGTTGAATGAAAATACTAATTTCAAACGTTTAGTAAGTTAAACAAAGCCTAATCCGTTGTTTTGATTGGTGATAAAAAAAAATGTAGAACATAAAACGTATTTTTTTTTCAAAAAAAGGTCTTTGATATTCTGTTTGCTATGAAAATTACAAAATTAAAGTAACAGGTGTAACTGATTGCAATTATAAGTTGAACTGGCAATACTCAATAACTTGACGGATTGACAAAATTGGATCGGAACAGTGATTATCGCAACCAATATCAACAAACACAAAATCGTTGAGTGACTGACTGAGCCTGAGCTTCAAGCCTTGAATAAATCATCAGTTGAATTGTACTAGGTTTAGAAAAACGTCTTATCTAAAACTGACCATGTTACTTTGAAGTGGTCAACACAGGCGAGGATCCCATCCTCGTCGCCACTGTTATATCTTTTGTTTTGTGGTAGTAATTAATGAATACTGCAGTTTTACAAAAACAATACTTTTTTTAATGCACATGTTCTAGAACCAACTAGCCTTGAATAAATCATCAGTTGAATTGTACTAGGTTTAGAAAAACGTCTTATCTAAAACTGACCATGTTACTTTGAAGTGGTCAACACAGGCGAGGATCCCATCCTCGTCGCCACTGTTATATCTTTTGTTTTGTGGTAGTAATTAATGAATACTGCAGTTTTACAAAAACAATACTTTTTTTAATGCACATGTTCTAGAACCAACTAACCTCTGTCAAATCATTCCTAACCCCAAAAGGGCGGGAGCGATGACAGCTCATGTGTGACGTTGACATGTAACAGTATCAAAGACAATTTGTTTTTGTAAAGGATTAGAGAAATAGGATTTCCTTAGCTGCATAACAAGTTTTGATTTTAATTAATCTTTTACTTATATTAGCTTTTTAGCTGTTGTCAGTTCCTAATACTTATTGTAAATAAATGTTGTGCATGCCTGTAATGGGTGTACATTCTATAGAGTGACTGATTTAAAATGTTCCTACAAATGTGTATTATGTATGCTGTTGGTGTTGCCTAATAAATAAATAAATAAAAGTTAGCAAGCTACGTCAAATCAAGCTACACCAGTGTTCCATAACTTAATTCAAACAAAACCGTGAGTGTTCCACTAGTGTAAGGAACAAAGAGGGAGTGAGTTGCCACAAACGATTGTTTACACTGCTCGTAAACTAAACACTCTTAGGCTGACAGTTCGTTGTCATCTAGATGCTTTCACTTGATTAATAGACGATTTGAGAAGCTGATTAAAGGCCTTTGCACGCTATATCGAGATCATCGACTCTTAGAAAATACACAAGGATATAAAAGTAAGTTCTTAACAGAAACGAGTCCGATATATCTACCATTGAAACGATGCACGGCTAGGATTTGAAGCCTTCGTAAAGGGAACACTAGTTTTATTCGTTACTAGCTGGCCGCCGCGGTGTTACCCGCGATCCCTCGGGAAAACTTCACCTCCCCGGTATAAAATATAGCCTATGTTCATCAGGGGTAATGCAGAATTCAAATCAGTCCAGCAGTTTTGGAGCCTATTCAATTCAAACAAACAAATCTTTCCCTGTTTATAATATTAGTGTGATTTTACAGTTTGTCTCATCAAACTTTTATTTAGTTTTTCGTTAGCAAATCAATTGTAGCACATACTTATGCCTACACAAATTGAGCTCTCGGACGTGGCGTGCATTGCCCTTAATACAACAACACACAACCCGATCCATTTGAAACTCGTTACGTCTTAATCATGATCAAACATGGCCTACATTATTCACTAGCTTCTGCCTACGACATTTGTCGGGTAACCCCGGTCCCTTGATTGCGAACCGAGACAAATCTGCGGCGTGCGTGAATTGAGTAATCATTACCGTCAAAGGTTTTGTATCATCTATTTTTTAGGGTTTGACTGACTGGCATAACCTACAGCCTAAACCATAAGTCTTAGAAACATCTTACATTTTTTTTTTTAATTTTGTAAATTCTACCCATAAAGGCGTTAAAAGGGACAAAAACGTTTATAACGTGGGCGAATCCGCGGGCGTACCACTAATGGTTGAAAATGTAGCGAACTAATTGAGGTTATAATAACCATCTTTTTAGTAAATAATTTAAGTTCCTCTATCCTTTTTATATTTTCAAAATAAAAATAATTTTTAATAACATAGAGCGGCGCATTTTCCCAGAATTTATTACATAAACTAGTCATCTCATTATTCTATTTCAAAATAAATTATTTTGTGTTTTAGTAAAATAAATACAAGAGCTCAAAATTCAGTTTAAAGTAAGCCCTGTTAGCTGTCTTTGTTAGCAGACCCCCATTGTTCGAAGCACTGTAATAACGCATACAACTTTGCAGAGCTTAAGACGCTTTTAACAAGGTACATTTGCTCATAAACTTCAGTGAAGTTAGTCAAAATTACGTGACTCCTACGGCTAGTCAGTGATTAAGCCGAATTTTGGAGTAAATTATATTATGTTTAGTAACGTTTGCATGTAGATAACTTTGTAGAGACGACCTAAGTACGTGTACAAAATAGAGCATAATTATTTTGTAATGAAAAGTCATAATTATGGTGACGGAATTTTGAGGTCGCCTCTATAGGCCTCCGTCGTGGCTTATTATGATAGTTTACCATATTCTCCGAAGCACGGAAGCGCTTAGTTGCTAATTCCACTCTACTTTTGTGTTTGAGTTCGACTATGCAAAACACAACATCACAAGCGCTTCATATTCGTAATTTTACAATGCAATGGGAAAATATATAAGACCTGTCGTATTGTATGGATCTGAGTGTTGGGCAACAAAAGGGACGGATGAACCAAACGTGCACGTGGCTGAGATGCGAATGCTGAGATGGATGTGTGGAGTGATGCGAATGGACAGAGTAAGAAATGAGTACATGAGAGGAAGTGTGAAAGTGGCGCCAGTGAATGAAAAGATGAGGAGCAACAGGCTAGCACGGTATGGGCATGTAATAAGAAGGAAAGAATGTCAGGAAAGTATTTGGTATGAATGTTGATGGATTCACGAGTAGAGGTAGGCCAAAGAAAAGATGGATGGATTGTGTGAAGGATGACATGAGTAAAAAAGGAGTGAGTGTTGAGATGACGGCTGATAGAGGAGAATGGAAGAAGAACACATGTTGTCCGACCCCACATAATGTGGGAAAAGGACAGGGAGTTGTCAAATCAAATCAAATAGTTTATTATCCAAAAGAAGGAAACAGGTTACAAGATAACATTCAGTGGACCCCGTAATTGTACAGTGCGAATAAATTTTAATTAAAGTGTCATTATTTGGCGTAATTGAACTTAGTAGACGCACTTATCTGATCTGATATGTCTCATAATGCATTGTGAATGCAATCTGACCTATTATGTATCGAGAGGCAATATAGCTACATACCGAACAAGGAATGCTTCTGGTAGGTATACGAAGGCAATAACGCCATTTGCATAACTAGCACAATATAACTGTGGTCTTGAGTGAGTTGGTCTGAGAGAATCTCTACTGTGCTGTGGGGTATTGTGGTGATCCTGTTTGTTTTTTAATAAGAAACAACAAATATAGCTATTTGTTTTTAATTAGATAGACTGAACTTAGATTTTTTGCCATTACAATACTATACTCGTAACATATTCTTACGATTGACCTTTCAGACCTACCTACACGAAGTGTACACTTTCTGTCCAGTTCCTAATCTGTCCTGTTCCTAATCTGTCCAGTTGCTAATCTGTCCAGTTGCTAATCTGTCCAGTTGCTAATCTGTCCAGTTCCTAATCTGTCCAGTTGCTAATCTGTCCAGTTGCTAATCTGTCCAGTTGCTAATCTGTCCAGTTCCTAATCTGTCCAGTTGCTAATCTGTCCAGTTGCTAATCTGTCCAGTTGCTAATCTGTCCAGTTGCTAATCTGTCCAGTTGCTAATCTGTCCAGTTGCTAATCTGTCCAGTTCCTAATCTGTCCAGTTGCTAATCTGTCCAGTTGCTAATCTGTCCAGCTGAGAATTTGTCCAGTTGCTCCTAAGCGGAAACAGGGTCGCGACTGTATCCTTATTAGCACTGATTACCAGATCAAGTGATCTCTTGAAAATATCGGCTAGTGAAAATACTATCGGTTTCTTCAAGATATTTTTCTGTATGAAAATCCATGATTCAAATCCACGAGCTTCGGATTGAAAGCCGAGGCATTATCAAAGCTAAAACCGTATAAATACAAAAAATCCTAATCAAAACACAAGTCGCGTATTCAATTTATCCACCTCAATTTATCGTTGTTTTGGACGTTGCTCCATAAGTATCCACTTAAGAACATATTTTTGCATGTGACGTCTTCATAATAGTCTGAAAACTTTATATGGTCCCTCGGGAGCCAATTTAATGTAGCGTTGGTAACCTCAACTATAGCTACTAGGGCTGTCCGTGTCACTTTATAAGATAGTTGAGTTTTTAGTTTTGAAGTTTTGTTAATAAGTACCTAGGTACCTACATACCTACTAGCGGCCTGCCTCGATTATGCTCACAGCGATCATCGAATAATTTGGAATACTTAATGCTAATTTGTAATTTCCATTAACGACCTCTGTGGCGCGGTGGGTGAAAGCCCGCTTGGGATGCAGAAGGTTGCGGGTTCGATCCCCGCCTCGGGATAAATGTTTGTATGATCTGCAAATGTGCCGGGTGTTTCTATGTATAATATGTATGTATTTACAAAAAAAAGTATACAAGTAATATATCAGTTATCTGGTTCCCATAGTACAAGCTTTGCTTAGTTAGGGGCTAGATGATGCTGTGTGAAATGTTTAGCATTATTTATTTATTTTAATGAGTGATCCTAAGATTCTCTATATACACAAATAGTGTACTCGCAAAATTTTCATTGTATTGTTTCTCCTCTATAATTTTCAAAGAAATAAACCTTGTAAATAAATGCTGCGCTGAGATGACGGCTGATCGAAGGCTGTGGAAGAAGAAATGTTAAGATGATAAGGAAAAAAACCCTAATCTTTTCCCCTCAAAAAATGCTTTTTTTTCTTATGAAAACCTTTCATGTGGGGACGGCATTCCAATAATATGAATGAAACATTATTCTCAATGAGATTTAGAAAAAAAACAGCGGCACTCCAGGAGTGCCAGCAGAAGTGAAATCTTGAACGGTTTCAAACTTGACTCACAACCCTCGCACGTGACCTTTTCGAGACGAATCCAAGACTTTTTTCTCATCTCAAAACTGCCAAACGCGCCTAAAGAAGCTTTCACTTCAAAAAACATAATCTTAACTGTATTCCCATGGTACGGTAGTCATTTTCTTAGATCTTTCTATGTATTCCAAATCCTTTGAAGATGTAACGGGGTAATTAGAAGCGTCCAAAGTATTTCATACATTTTGCACATTTTTAGGTCAATTGTATATAAAAGCAATCTCATAGAAAAAGCTAATCGTAGATACGTAGGATAAACATGGAACCGGGGCTGAGATGAAAGTTGATGCGTTCGCTCGCTCCGCTACATTAGTCACAGTCGCTCGGCACATTTCATTAGTTCCCTCTCTCCAATATTGTTCCACTGTTTATTGTGTCGGCGTAAACTTTAATTAATTTATGTTATTGGGCTCTGAGAAGAAATTGCGATTGTCTTACAAGATACTGATTTAATCTTGCATGGTAACTTGGATTATACTAATACAATACCAAACTGTTGAAATTCTTTATAAACTGTCTCCTATCCTACTCATAAAGATCAGAAATTTTATGAGGATTAGATGTTAGTATGTTTGTGTTTCGATCGATAAAACTTGGAATACCTAGGTAGTAGTTTCGAATATCTCTACACTAATATTATAAAGACTTCGCGGTGATTACCGGTCTCAAGCAGGGTGATGCCCTGTCGCCAATGCTATTCAATTTAGTGCTTGAATATATTGTCAGAAAAGTGCTTGCACTGGACACAGGTATATCGCTGAATGGAAGGCATAAAGTAATCGGGTATGCTGATGATCTTGCCTTGCTGGGGGAAAGCCGTGAAAAAGTCACTGTGGCCACGAAAGTTCTGGTGGAGGAAGCGGAGAAGGTTGGACTCTTGGTGAACTGCGATAAGACGGAGTATCTGCACATGAAGCGCTTTAAGAACACTCGCATTCCGCGCGCAAATCTACGCGTTGGAGATACTACGTTCAACGGAGTTGCCAAATTTAAGTACCTCGGATGCACTATTACAGACACAAATACCCGCGAAGAGGAAGTCCAAATACGCATACAAAACTTCCTGCGATGTAGTGCTGCGTTACACAAGGTGCTAGTGTCCAAGCTTCTCAGTAGAAGAACCAAGATCCGCATCTATAAGACCGTCGTAAGACCTATCCTCATGTATGGGTGTGAGGCCTGGACACTAACCATGAAGGAGGAGAACCAGCTTTTAGTAGCAGAGAGGAAGGTTCTTCGGAGAATCTTGGGTCCGGTAAGGAGAGCGGATGGCAGCTTGAGAGCCCGAAAAAACGCCGAAATTGAAGAACTGGTGGCTGAGCCTAACATCATTGGAGAATATAAATCACATCGACTCCGTTGGCTTGGCCACGTTCTGCGCATGGGGGACGAGCGAAGTGCCAAGAGAGCGTTCCGGGGCCGTCCGGTCGGTCGCAGGCCGGTTGGTCGCCCCAAGTACCGATGGTGTGACCGGACGGAAGCCGACCTGCGGGATATACAAGCCGACAACTGGCACGAAACTGCGTTGGACAGGAACAAGTGGCGAGTTCTCGTATCGGAGGCCAAGACTCACTTTGGGTCACTGCGCCAAAGGAGTAAGTAAGTAAGTAAGTAATATTATAAAGAGGAAAGATTAAAATTTGTTTGTTTGTTTGAATTGAATAGGCTCCGAAACTACTCGACCGATTTGAAAAAATCTTTCACCATTAGAATTCTGCATTATCCCTGATGAACAAAGGCTGTATTTTATCCCGGGAAAGTGAAGTTTTCCCGAGGGAACGCGGGTAACACCGCGACGGACAGCTAGTTATAAATAAACATACCTAACTATGTGGATGTTTTAGGATTTGCATCTATATCTGTGCATTTTTTATTCATACTAAAATATATATTAAAAAAATAATAGGTATAGGCTATAAAATAAGCCCTTGATGGAAAGCTGGCTATAAGTAAGTTCGTATGAGTCAGTGGCCATCTCTGGCGACGGAGTTGTTTAGGCCGCCTTTAGGCCTCCGTCATGGCTTAACGACTTAAATAGCCGGGACCGACAATTTATCGTGCCCTCCGAAGCACGGAAGCGCTCAGATAAAAATGACACTGGTGGTCACCCATCCACTTACAGACATTTCGGACATTGCTTAACTTCGACGATCTATCAAGAACGACTAAGGAAGCACGAACACGAGCGCTTCAAAAAAAAGCTGGTTATGACAAATACTTGAACATCTCTATCTGCCAAAACTTAACACATACAACGACTCTTCTTCTTCTTGTCGTCACACGAATTTTCTCGATCCAATGTAGTATCCTTACTAACGACTAACCTTTAAAAGCATGACTACCGCAGTCGGGTAAAACCAGAAGCCTGTCTACTCCCTTATGTCAAGCTGTCAGTCCATCGTCCGCCTAGTGTTTGCTTGATTAAACTGCTCAATATGCAGATTGCATTTTGTACACCTATCAGTGGTAAATTGTGGAGTGTTCTGTCCACACTGAACTTGTGTTAGCGTTTAGATATATTGGACCTAGTTAGCTATTCGATAAACACGCGAACGGTAATAAATAAACTCTATACAAAACTGTATCGTAACAGATAATTACATTTTTTTTAATAAAGTTTATCCACAAGAAGTGGATTAGGATAGCAAGAGATAGAGCGGAGTGGAAATGCTTGGAGGAGGCCTTTGCCAAAAAGGGGCAAGCAGAAGATGCCGATGTCGCATAATTTAAACATATGTGTGTTAGTTAAGATAGTATCTTTTGTATTTAAGGCTTATAAATCCTATAAATATTATAAAGGCGAAAGTTTGTAAGTATGGATGTATGGATGTATGGATGTTTGTTACTCTTTCACGCAAAAACGGCTGGACCGATTTGGTTGAAATTTGGTATGTAGATAGGTGATACCCTGGATTAACACATAGGCTACTTTTTATCCCGATATTCCCGCGGGAACGGGACTTACGCGGGTGAAACCGCGGGGCGCAGCTAGTAAATAAATAAATCCACAAGAAATTTAAGCAACGGCGATTTATACCAAATTATCCTTGACAAGCTGTCCGTCGCGGTGTTACCCACGTTCCCTCGGGAGAACATCACTTTCCCGGGATAAAATATGGCCTAAGATTCATCAGGGATAATGTAGGATTCTAATGGTGAAAGAATTTTTCAAATTGGTCCAGTAGTTTCGGAGCCTATTCAATTCAAAGAAACATAGGTACAAACAAATCTTTCCTCATTATAATATTATTATTAGTATAGATTTTACCAAAGTAAATGTAGTAGGTACGTTACATCTTAATAGATATTCAAAATACAGAAGAAAATAAAGTTAAACCATCTCAGGATTGCTGCAAACGATCTATAAACTGCTTGATCCATTATGTGCGTTAAATATCAACAAATTCGTGCATTATTTAAGCATAAAATATGTAGGAATTTAAAATGCCTTAAAATTCATACATTAGTACTTTTGCGCTTGCCTGTACTAGTTCAAATATATATTTCATCAAAATTTAATCATGTACAGTCAAACAAACAAATTAAAAGCTAGCCGTTTGCTGCATCAAATCAAAATAGCAATTGTACTTTTAACAGAAATATCTCAACAAACTTTAAAAGGCGTAGCAACACTGCTTTCAATGTAATAATTACAATTTTTGCAATTAAAAAAGTCTTTACAAAAGACTACACTCCATTGTGCAAGACACGGTTTCAGAAGGAGCCTTTAATCTCATAATCCAATTACCGAGTATAATAATTAACGAACAAAAACAAAAGGGTAAAGAGCTCCCAGCGATAATCTGGATTCCGACGTGGGCCCAAAGATTCCAAACTGTGCTTCTGAAGTACCAACTTATGGTCTTACTGACATAGAATACAGATTTTACTTATGAGCATCTAAACTTACGTTGATGAGCCTCAATTCTCTTTGACTGACTCACTGGAGCTTGACTTTTAGTTTTAAGATGGATCACCTAAAATAATTATAGGCCCCAAACCGTTATAGTTCATCCGTGACCACGGGCGCTGCAATGCGTCCGAAACGTTGGAAAAAAGAAATAATAAAAATAGGTACGTGATAAATACCCGGTTTTAAAAATAATAATTATGTCACCAAATCACGAAAGTTTAAAAAGTTTTCTTGTAAAGGTTGCTGGGAGCCGTTGGGTGCAGGCATCACAAGATCGATCGCTGTGGAAATCGATGGGGGAGGCCTATGTTCATTGCAGCAGTGGACGCTAGATGGCTGAGATGATGATGAATCACTGGTAGAAACGGGTTCTCCTAAGCTATGTTTTTTATATGGGTGGAGGCGCGCTATGGATGCAAACTATAGATTCATAGCACAACTCGCTTCGCTAAATGGCTTAGCATCAGAGGAAACGGCCGCATATTTTCGTGACATCATGTATTCATGTATCACATTCTCGCAGCATAGCTGCTTAGCAAATATCTGGTGGAAAAGTACCCTAAAGCCGGTTGGTAGGTATAGTCGATAAGAATCATTACTTACGTATGTACAAGTTGTTGTCATGATTCTTCACAGTATTGTCTCGAATTTGGTTTTTAGATACTCTACTTCCACTCTTCGCGATCTAAAAAGTATCGCTAAGTATCGCTAGTATTGCTTGTAAGCCTTGTATCTACACTTCTACACTAATAATATAAAGAGGAAAGATTTGTTTGATTGTTTGAATTGAAAAGGCTCCGAAACTACTGGACCGATTTGGAAAATTCTTTCACTATTAGAATCCTGCATTATCGCTGATGAACATAAGCTTTATCCAGTTCATCCTAAGGTTGTCTGGAAGAAATCGCTCACAGTGATAAGACCGCCCATTGTACTTCGCTTTAAATGTTTTCTCTTTGTTTGTATTTTGTAATGTCCATGTGGTGTACAATAAAGTATTTTTTATCTATCTATATATCATCCCGGGAAAGTGAAGTTTTCCCGAGGAACCGTGGGTATCACCACGATGGACAGCTAGTATTCTAATAAAATAATTAAACTAATACTAACGAGAAGGGCCTAGATAAATTCTATCATCGGCATTACCATTTCATTGTGAGCTGTTTGCATAGACTTCTAGGAATTCATTTATGTAGGTTAGTCGACCTAAAATAACCAGGGACTAAGGATTTATATAGTTATTTGAAAGAAAAATATTAAGGAGGTAGATTTCTAGTAAAACATTTATTTGGAGCAAAAACTCATAGAAATAGGCAAAAAAAATAACACAGAAACTGACAGAAGACAAATACACAAAGCTTAAAAAATAACAGAGTTCCTAGATAGGTGTCGCTCATAGCAATGTCTAGGGACAGTCCGCCCTGGCAGCTATCATTGCCAGGACTACTACTATTACTAGTACTTACTCAATGATCTTTTATACTCATTGCACTTACTTACCTAGTTTATTTTAGGCTGATAATGATCATGACACTTGATCTTAGAGCTGGCACGTATTAATTTGACTCAACGGATCATATAGCTTTGCCAGTTATTGGTATGCCGCGGTAATGCCGTCAATGTTTGTGTTTTGGACACGCTTCCGATTGGCAGTAACAGATCAATGAAGATGCGGGTTCGATCCCCGCCGCGGGATAAATGTTTGTATGAAATGCAAATATTATCTCCGGTCTGGGTGTTTCTATCTATACTATAATAATATTATATAGAGGAAAGATTTGTTTGTATGTTTGTTTGTTTGAAATGAATAGGCTCCGAAACTACTGGACCGATTTGAAAAATTCTTCCACCAATAGAATCCTCCATTATCCCCGATGAACATAGGCTATATTTTATAACGGGAAAGTGAAGTTTTCCCGAGGGATCGCGGGTAACACCGCGTCGGATAGCTAGTGTATAATATGTATGTATTAACAAAAAAAATTATATAAGTAGTATATCAGTTATCTGCTTCCCATAGTACAAGCTTTGCTTCGTTTGGGGCTAGATGACGCCGTGTGAAAAGTCCAGGAACTATCACAGATAGTTTTCAACGATCATTAGCTCAACTGGTACAGTAGGTAAGTGGTAAGCTACTAAAATAATTATGCAAAATAATCTGGAATACCCGAGGATGTTTAATTTGTAAATAGATGTAAAATTTAACTAGATATACAGTCCTAAGCCAGTTTTAGATATGTAATCAAAATAAAACCTCTCAAAATTTGCATGTTTCATAAAAAATCCAATTTGAAAACAATATAAAAATGTCCATCATATTATGTGCTCACGTAGGCAGTGTACGGGCATCATAACATTATGTAACA
Organism: Epirrhoe alternata; assembly: GCA_963565295.1. Lineage (NCBI taxonomy): Eukaryota > Metazoa > Arthropoda > Insecta > Lepidoptera > Geometridae > Epirrhoe > Epirrhoe alternata. The sequence goes on from OY751384.1 coordinate 2,689,908, forward strand.
GTACTTTCCTTGATGAGGCCGAGGTACAGTCAACGGCAGAAACTTATAAAGATTAAAAGTTTTTACTGTCAAAAATCTTTTTTACTAAACTTTTGATTTGTTTAACTAAGTCATATTATTTGCTATCGCGATCAAATTTTAAATATAAATAAATAAAATAAATAATGCTGGACTTTTCACACAGCATCATCTAGCCCCAAAGTAAGCAGAGCTTGTGTTATGGGGACTGATATACTACTTATATACTTTTTTAAATAACTTACAAAGAAGTCAACTGTAATGCATCTCCAGAAATTACATCTTACAAGATCATTTGTACTTACAGTATCGGAATGCAGGTCTAATTAAAAACTATTCTAAATAATAGAGCTTCCCCAATTTTTCCAGATATTTTGACAGAACTTCAGAATACTTTCGAGCCATGTAGGCCAACTTTAGATCCGCTGATCGAAGTAGTGTCTATCTAGCACACTCAATTCCAAAAGCTGACGTACCTAATCATTTGTGGCTGACTGTACATGGTAAGGAATTGCGCACACTCGGCGCTCAGCTGAAAGTTTTCATTGTAACATCTTAACTTATGCAATATACCGTCTGCTTCTTTAATACTTTCGGGAACGGTCGATTACGTTTAACAGCGCAGTGCGAGGAATGTTCTTATTTACTGTGCTGCCAGAAAATCACTCGGCTATTCATACCCAAAGCGATTTCACACAAGACGTGTTTGATAGGGGAAGTTTGGGCATTGCTCCTTTACGTTCCATGCGTACAAACAACGAACAAATTAGAGCTTTAGGCTGGCTCCGATTCTGGAGAATGGTTCTTGTGTTTTCCTGAGTGTATTTTGTTGTGTAAAAGTTTAAACGCTCTTGGAAGGATCTAAGGAGATAGCAAACTTCTGCAATAATAAAGGTAATTTATCTATCTCTTTCTGTTTATACGGAGAGTCGCGGGAATGGCTTGAAAATACTAACAATCTATATGAGCAGTCTCATAATAACAGAGGCTTGTTCGCGTGATACCAACCTTGTCTCACAGTTTGGAGTATGTACCCAATACTGCAGGTAAGGATACTGAAAAATGTAAGTAAGTATTATTATTATTAAACAATGCACTTTAAACACTTCTAGAATTAAGTATTATAAAGCTCGTGTATTGTGGAGAAACTACATTTTTATTATATTCTATTCTAGTTAGACAAAAAGATAAAATTATATAAAAGAATAGACCTTTTGAAAGCACTAGGAGCCGGGGCAGACCAGCAGCCAGATAGCCGGACGAAATAGAGGACATAGAGGAAGACTTGGATAAGATCAGCACAGGGCCGATTGGAGTGGCGTTTGAGGGTGGAGGCTTATGTCCAGTAGATATCATTTGAGCTACCAATGATGATGAGACCTTTTAGCTTATAGCTAAAACAAAGTGGTAATTTCGTCGTTCTATTGGTAAAATGAAGGTAGTTGGTTTGATACAGATTTAAATTAGGACTCAAGATTTTCACATTATTCTGGCTACGCTGCCTACATTGATACCTCTGAAATCTAAAATTCCAATTCAGAGATCACAAAGCCAATCTTTATGATTTTAAGCTTCAATACAAAGTTCATGAATCAAAATTTACACAGATAATATTGACGTTAGACAGCAAATATTTCATTATTGCATTCAAATCTAAAACCTACAACCTGATATTGCTACCAATAGTATATTTTCAGTTGGAATTTGATGAATACGAACACAGATTGGATAACCAAAATAAGAGAGATGATACCGTGACAACCACAGACCTGAAAATGGTGACAACTACCACACAAAATAATTATCAGATTGATTGGGTCAACTAAGTTTCAATAGATTTCGGACTTCTTTAAACGTAAACGTAAACAGGGTCACGACTGTACCCCCAAGGCGCGGTAGACATTCTTCAGATCTTTTATATTCCAGATCCTTTGAAAATGTCTAAGGGGGTAGTCAGAGGCATGTCCAAATACATATTTGATACATGCCCACATCTTGCAGAAGTTAGAATTCCATACGTGATAGGTTGCAAGCCCATCGCCGCCTATAAGAATACACTAACTGTTTTCCTCACGATGTTTTCCTTCACTATTCAGAGCTCGTGTTCAATTTTACGAAACGCAAAATCCATTGATGCACGGCTGGGATTCGATCCCACGACCTTCGGATTGAAAGTCGAGGTACAACTCCATTCGGCCAACACGGCTTAACCTTTTTAGCACTAATTCGTAAATACTCGAATTATGGATCTGAATTTGTGGGCTTGTTTATTACAATTCACATCTTTTTACACATATTTGATTGTCTAACTTTTTTGCACCGTAAAAAAGCAGTTATGCCAAGTATGCGAGTGGATGAGTGAAACATAATATCAATTATACTGCCTTCACCTTCAGAGAAATGTTTACTTGTAGTACGTACGTACTCGCTTGACTATATCGCACAAGTGTTTAGCGGTAGACAGCAAAAAACGTAAGACACGCCCATTCTACTGTCTTACCGCAGCCTACAACTCATTCTTGTTCGTGCGCGCACGGCGTTCGCACAGGTAAATACAGTGTTACTTCTTCGGTCGTGCCAAGACGAAATGCCGAAACGAAGTCGAGAAGAAACTAAAGAAGATCGATGGAGAAGAAAAATGAAGAAGTATGAAGATAAGCTGGAGGAAAAGCGAAAAAGGCGACGGGTTATATATTCCGATGATGAGGACGATGTGCAATCTCAAGGTGAATTTTATGCAAATACCGACCTTACATAAATGGTTTTATGAATATCCGTTGTATTCTTCGGATATCCTCGATGCATTCATCGAGCATATTTTGCACTTTATTTTGTGTGGGTAGTATCTCGTTGCATTCAACGATTACACATAACTTATTTTACCCTACCTACCTACATCTTGAATTCTTGGGATGAACAATGTTAATCGGTATTTTTTTTCCTTGTATTCTTCGAATAACCGAATTTAGCGAAAAACATGTTTCAACTGGCTAAACAATAAATAACCGGCCGCCCCATAGGCACCTAACTAAGTACCTACATTATTTCTTACGCGGATATTTTTTCATCTGCTATTTCAGAACATCTCAACCCATCGGTTGAAGGCTTACTTCTTCCGGATCTCGAAGAAGGGCTTGAAGGGGTTCATCCGGTACACGATGTAGTAGACATATCAAGCGCCGAGGCTGGTATTTTATGTCCTGAGGCTCTGCCTAGTACTACAGCACTCGATGACCTTACGGTGCCTGAAGTTACCGAAGAAAATAATTATGACCCTGAATTGCTCCAAGCCCTTGGCGACTCAGAGGCTGTCGTTGTGGAGTATGGAGAAGACATTCAAACCGCATTGGCGTCAAGATTTCAAAAAAATTTACTAGATGGCCTTGAAAAAGAAACAAGAGATGAGATTTTAAAGAAATACTTGTATCCAAAAAATGTATCGTTTGCTAAGGCTCCTACCCTAAATCCGGAGATTGGTGCAATGCTTGTCGATACATGCAAACTTAGGGATAAACGACTACTTGCCAAACAAGATCAGCTTGGCAAAGCTCTTTCAGCTTTAGGATTGGCAATGACAAATTTGATGAAAAAGAACTCAGATATCCCTGATGTCATCCGTACGCTAAATGATGTTGGTAGGATTCTAGCCGATTCCCATTACGCAGAAACTGACACTCGGCGATCGGTGATAATGCCACTGATCGACAAGTCCCTAATGGATCCATTCAAGGATAGAAAGAGGGATAATTTTCTTTTTGGAGAAAATCTAGGTGATCTGGTAAAGAATTTCAGAGGCATAAAAAATACCAGTCAGCTGATTCAATCGGCGATTTCATCTAATGGAAATTTAAACGGGAGAGGCTCATCGTCTCGCGGTGCGAGAATCCAGCGCGGCGCCGGCAACCAGACGTTCAACCGAGCCGGTGGGCCGAGACAGACGACGTCGTATCAATATCAATACCCGACGAGCCGGCGGCGCACACAGCCCGCAGCGCGCGCGCCGCCAGCGCGCCGCCAGCCGCCGCCGCCGCCGCCTGCGCGGCGCCAGCCGGCCAGCTACGCGCACCGCTACTCGTCGACTCACCGCCGAGCGTAGACTCGACACCGCAGGTACACGCAGGTCGTCTGAAGTATTTTTTTAACGAATGGTTATCTATCACTAATGATCAATTTATACTAGATGCTGTGTCAGGATATCGGATACCTTTTGTAAAAATACCTAACCAGAAGCCTGAAAACTATCCGCAGCGTAAATATTCCGAAGTTGAAATCGTAGCGATAAAAAATGAGTTAAATCATCTTCTTAGTATTCAGGCTATTGAGAGGTGCGACTCGGTTGCAGGACAGTTTATTTCGGATATATTTTTAATTCCAAAAGCTGATGGTAACAACCGGCTTATTCTTAATTTAAAGAAATTAAATAAGTATGTTCAAACGGAACATTTTAAGATGGAGGATATCAGAACCGCTACTAAGCTTGTCAATCAAGGATCCTTCATGATTAATATCGATATAAAAGAAGCCTATTTTTTAATTCCGATTCATGAAGACTGTACTAAATACCTAAGATTTTATTTTCAAGGTATCTTATGGCAATTTAAAGTTCTACCTTTTGGATTGTGTTCGGCGCCCTTTAGTTTTACAAAGATATTAAAACCAGTCATATCTCATTTAAGATCTCAGGGTTTCGTATCAGTAAGGTATCTAGATGATATACTATGTATAGCGCAATCTGCAAATGACTGCCTAAAAAATGCAAAGGAAACAATTAATTGGTTAACATGTTTAGGTTTTAACATTAATGATAAAAAGAGTATTTTAATACCAAGAACTTCTAGCAAGTTTCTAGGATTCATAATAGATACTGAGACTATGACATTACAGCTACCAGACTCCAAAAGACAAAAAATTTTAAAAGAAACGAATACTGTTCGTAGCTTAAAAAGTATTCAGATAAGAGCATTCGCGCGTTATCTAGGATCTCTTACGGCGGCATGTCCAGCTATTCCATATGGCTGGTTGTATACAAAATCTTTGGAAAGAATTAAATACTTAGCTCTGCTCAAAAACAATGAAAATTATGAAGCTATAATGGAACTTCCAACTACCCTGCAGGATGACCTGCTTTGGTGGAAAAATAACATTTCCGTAGCTGTTAATCCTATCCGCCAGCATAGATACGATTGTGAAGTTTTTACTGATGCTTCCACCACCGGTTGGGGCGTCTCCTGTGGCTCTGAACGAGTTGGGGGGCATTGGTCCACCACGGAGCGATCCAATCATATTAATTACCTGGAATTGATGGCGATTTATTTTGGTCTTAAAACAGTTGCAGATGACAAAAGAGATTGTGATATTCTTTTACGCGTGGATAATACAACCGCTATATCATATGTTAATAGAATGGGCGGAGTCCAGTATCCACATCTAAACCAGGTAGCTAACATGATTTGGAAATGGTGTGAGGAAAGGAGAATATTCGTTTTCGCGTCGTACATTCCTTCCGCTCAAAATATAGAAGCGGACGCGGAATCTAGGAAACTTAATATTGATACGGAATGGGAATTGGGTTCTAAAGAATTTAAACATATATTAAATCGGTTTCATAAACCAAATATAGATTTATTCGCATCGCGGATCAACGCGAAATGTGCTTTATATATTTCATGGAAAAAAGATCCATTCGCCTATAGTATTGATGCATTCACAGTTAATTGGTCTCAATTTTATTTCTATGCGTTCCCGCCTTTTTCCTTAATTTTAAAAACCCTAAATAAAATTGTGTTAGATCAGGCAACTGGTATAGTTGTAGTACCATTCTGGAGATCTCAGCCATGGTACCCCCTGTACAGGTCACTGTGTACTGAAGAGATATTGATACTTCCTCCAAGTAAATATCTTCTTCTTTCTCCTTTCAGATCAACACACCCGCTGCACCGTCACCTTTCCCTGGCAGTGTGTGTGTTATCAGGGAAGCCTTCCGCAGACAATCTGTCCCGGAATCGGCATTAGATGTGATGATCTCTTCTATTTCACAGAACACTAGATCACAATACAATGGTAGTCTTAAACAATGGTGGGAATTTTGTGTAAAAAATAATCAGGATTTTTATGATGTTAACGTATCATCTTTATTAGAATATCTTACAAATTGTTTCGAAAAAGGATCATCTTATGGTACCTTGAATAATCATAGATCGGCTATTTCTTTGATTTCTTTACACAAAGTAGGTGAAGAGAGTCAAACGTTTTTTCAAAGGCATTTTTAAATTAAAGCCAACATTCCCTCGTTATGATATTACTTGGAATCCAAGTATAGTTTTAGATTATTTAGAAAAATTACAGAATGATTCAATTAATTTAGAGACTCTAACCAAAAAATTAGTAATGTTGCTCGCACTTTCAACCGGCCAGAGAATACAAAAATTATCTTTGATTCGGATTCCAAATATAAAATTATTTAAAGATCGAATTGTAATTTCAATAACAAACTTGATTAAAACTTCCGGGGTTGGTAGAATACAACCTTCTTTAAATTTGCCTTATTTTCACCAGCGACCTGGTATTTGTCCTGCTTCTATTTTGCAGAAATATTTATCGATAACATCCACTATCAGATTAAACTCAGAAGATCGTCTCATTTTGACCCATAAAAAACCCCATAAAGCCGCGTCTTCACAATCCATCGGGCGCTGGATTAAACAAACACTAACTGATAGTGGCATCGATACTTCTATCTTCGGAGCTCACAGTACGAGGCACGCCTCTACTTCAGCCGCTTCTCGAGCTGGATTGAGTATCGATGTCATTAGGAAGACAGCTGGTTGGTCCGCACAATCAGCTGCTTTTGCAAATTTTTATAATAGGCCGATTATTGAGTCGAACAACTTATTGAGTTCTTTAATTTGATTATATGATATAAGTGATTCTACATTTCGATTAGTTAACGTAAGCGCTTTGTCTAATTTATTGTAATAAAAACTAATTAATGTAGTTATGTACCTATGTACTTATTTTGTGCCATGAGAAGTTCAACTTTAATTTATTTTTTGTGTTATTTTCATCAGGCTTTAGTCTTCTGTAATTATTTGTTAAAATAATGTACATTAAGCAAGCTTTTATGATTATTATTATGGAAAAGTTGATTAAAATTATTTTTTTTTTATTTTTTTTCCAATTTTCTTTTCTCTCAACCTATTGATATACTTACCTACTTAATCAAAGGTTATATTTATAATTGCATCATTGATCTGGTTCTCTAAACATCTACAAGTAAACATTTCTCTGAAGGTGAAGGCAGTATAATTGAATGATCAAGCGAGCTTACCTGAAGCGAAGCTCGATCTTGATTATACTGCCTTCACCGAAGAGAATCAGAGTCCCTCCCTACCCTAGTTCCCCTATAAGATCAATGTTGCTGTAACACTGCTCTAAAAATAATGAGTTGTAGGCTGCGGTAAGACAGTAGAATGGGCGTGTCTTACGTTTTTTGCTGTCTACCGCTAAACACTTGTGCGATATAGTCAAGCGAGTACGTACGTACTACAAGTAAACATTTCTCTTCGGTGAAGGCAGTATAATCAAGATCGAGCTTCGCTTCAGGTAAGCTCGCTTGATCATTCAATCATATTTTGTTAAAGGTGGGTAAAAGCTTTTGTCCGTTGGCACACAACAGGTCCGTAGTGAGCGCCAAATTTTTGGGTCAATACAGTTATATTTCTCTGCTTTTTCTCTATTTACATCAGTCTTTTCATAAATAGAGAAATTCACAACTTACTGTCGATATAAAAAAAATGCTAACAACTTTATCCTTAGAGACGAAACACAGCAAGGAGATCACGCAGTCACGCACATGAAACACGTTTTTAAAAATAATTAACTTTCCTCGTGAAAAGTTCAAAACGAAAAGTTGAAACAACACTTAGGATTCAGGTACTTACTAATTGAATAAAAGTTAAATTATTGTTGTTTGAATTATGATTACCTTTATTTGTATGTGGATATTTTATACAAAATGATTTTTTGTATTGTTATGGGAATCCAATTACGAAAGTCAAATAACTTCTGTTTTATAATGATACCTGGGTTATAGATTTTATTTGCTTCTTAAATTTCTAGTTTCAGTTTCAGTGAAATAAATATTTTTCAGTTTTAGTCAAAGACCCTATATGTACAGTCAGCGACAGAAGTTCATGAACAATTGGAGATTTTAAAGCTTGAAAATGAAGCTTTGAAATCTCCAATTGCTCATGAATTATTGTTTATGGGAAAATTGTCTATTTTTTTCACAAATAGTAATGGTGCAGGGTAAAGCATCCAATATAAAGTAAATTTGTATCTAAACCCCAACGAACTTCGAAGATATTCTTCTTCTTCTTCCTGGTCGTGTTCTTCATTGCTGAAGGTCGGGTCCCTGAAAGGTTTTCGTAGCCTTGTGGATAAGCTGCTTCCACTTAGTCCGGTTTTCGGCTTCTCTTAGAGCAGTAACAACAGGGAGACCAGTAAGGGCGGTAACCTGGTCACACCAACGACTTGGTGATCGACCTCGGGGTCTTTTCCCATCTACTTTGCCTACCACAACCAACTTATCCAGATTATCTGGTTGGCGGCGGGCAATGTGACCAAAATACCCGAGGATTCTCTGGTAGCACGAAGTCGAGAGTCTGATTTTAATCCGAAGCTGCTCAATGATGGATTTATTTGTTCGCTTGGCGGTCCAAGGTATTCGAAGCATCCTTCTCCAACACCACATCTCGAAGGCGTCTATCTTCTTTCGATCTATTGCCCGGATAGTCCAAGACTCTGAGCCATAAAGAAAAATCGAAAAGACCAATGTATGACATCAAATGTTCGTGAACTTCTGTCGTTGACTGTACGTATATCATCATCCCAGCGGTCCTACTGAATAAATGTTTTTTGTTTGACTATCATTTTTCTGGTTTACATTTTGGAAAATTTTCTTTGACCCCTCAAAAGCGAGTTCTGGCTCCACCCGAACGTGGAGTAATGTCCGGCTTTGATGACGCAGTTATTGACGCTCCCTTATCGATCTAATATCAATAACCCATCAACAAAAGCCTCTTCCATGACATGCTATACGTGAATTTAATTTTAGTATAAAAGTAACGGGAGCGGTCACTTAGCCTTCTATTCTGTAAAGTATCTATCAAGTAACGGAATCGATTTTTTTACTTGAACGCCTTCGGATAGCCTGCAAATCTAGATAATTGATAATCAATAAACTGATAACGCAAGATAAGATAATATGTATTTCAAGTAATTATTTAGCAAGGGAACTTTTATGAATTAATTGACAGTAGTATAATACAGTACAATAAGTAGTATAACACAATTAACTGACGAGCCGGGGGTTAGTAATATTACTAATCAGGGTATTAAAAAAATAGGGACTGTGGGTCAACATTTAAACTGACCACTTCGACAATGGGTAAGACAGGCACCTTTCATGTTGTACATCAGAACATGCAAGGTCTCCCCAGCAAAAAATTAGAATTAGAGTTGTTTTTAAATAAATTCAATGTAGATGTTATGTGTGTCACAGAACACTGGATTAGAGAAAATGAGTTGCTCCCTTATCTTAACCATTACAATGTAATAAGTTCATATAAACGCAAGAGCGCCATAAGAGGCGGCTCTCTAATTATTATTAAAAATAACTTGAAATGCAAGGAACGTAAAGATATTGTTAACCTCTCTATCGAGAGGACTATTGAGCTGTCGTGCGTTGAGCTAGAGCGACATATCGTTGTAAGTATCTACCGTCCCCCCAGTGCTGATCATAGGATATATGAGTCCACTATGGAAGAAGTCTTACTTAAAATTTTTGAATGTAACAAAAACCTAATAATCTGCGGCGATTTTAATATTGATATATTGGTAGACACTGACAGATTAACTAATTTATTTAAATGTTTTAATTTAAAACATCTCTTTTATGAGCCAACTAGGGTGACATCAGAAACGGCCACATGTCTGGACAATGTCTTCTGTAACTGTGTACCGATTAGTAAATCTTTAGTAAAAAATTTTGAGTCCGATCACTATGGCCAAAGTGTAGTTTTTCCTAATTTCACATTAAATGAACCTGTAAAGTTCTCATATCGGCCCATCACAGTGAGTCGTATTATAAAGTTTCAAAGAAATATAGAACTCAAAATGTCACTTTTACCTTGTGTAGAAAACCCAAATGACCTATTTGCCAGTTTGTCAAATCTTATTATTGAGGAGCATACGGAAATATTTAAATTAAAGACCTGCTTAACTAAAGCTTGTGTGAGCTTTGTAGACTGGGCAACGCCAGGTATTTATCGAAGTAGGAATAGACTGTATGATCTTTATGCTACTAGAGAACTAATGCTTCACAACCCATCACATATCTTATACATTAAGAACTATTCTAAAATATTTAAAAAAGTATGTCAAGCAGCTAAATCAATGCATTTGAGAAATAAAATAGAATCTTCTTCGAATAAAATTAAAGCCACTTGGAAATTAATAAATAATGAATCAGGTAAATCAAAACATGGTTTTAAACAGATAAATTTAAAAGTTAATGATACTCTTTTAACCAATAACACTGAAATAGCTAACGCGTTTGATAGTTTTTTCTCTAATGTAGCCCAGGTTGCGACCCGGTCACTCAATTCCTCAGCTTCTAGCGCACTCGCCTATCTAGAAACTGGTGTTACTCAGATTAACAGTGAGTTTGAGTTCAGTTATGTGAGCGCAGATCATATTGTCAAAACATTTAAGACTTTGAATATCAAAAATACTGAGGATTTATGGGGAATATCAACGAAGATACTAGCTACTATTGTCATTGATATTGCACCATGTCTAGCTTATGTCTTTAACAGATGTGTTGACGAGGGTGTTTTTCCTGACCTTATGAAGTTTAGCAAACTTATTCCTTTATTCAAATCTGGCAATGAAAGCGACCCTGCTAACTATAGACTAATTTCGATTCTGCCTGCATTAAGTAAAATATTTGAAAAAGTTATTTTGAATCAATTGCTAGCTCATTTTAATCTCCATGGACTACTGCATAATTATCAATTTGGATTCACCAAAGGTCGTTCAACAACTGACGCGGGTACTTTGCTTCTAAAGCACATCTATGAAGCCTTTGAAAACTCACAAGACGTGATCGGAGTATTCTGTGATCTGTCCAAAGCATTCGATTGTGTATGTCACGAGACTCTGATTTTTAAGTTAAAATATTATGGCGTTCAAAATAAAGCTATAGACCTTGTCCAATCATATCTCTCCAATAGAGTCCTTAAGGTCGATGTAGGTGGCGAAAGGTCTTCAGGGTCAATTATTGACATGGGTGTACCACAAGGCTCGATATTGGGCCCGTTCTTGTTTCTAGTGTATATAAATGACCTCCCTTCTTTTGTAAAAGACATGTGTGACATTGTTCTGTTTGCTGATGATACCTCTTTGGTTTTTAAAGTTGATAGATATAAAGAAGAGTACGATGATGTTAATGCGTCTCTGTCTCTAATTTTAAACTGGTTTACGGCTAATAATCTCTTACTTAATGCCAAGAAAACTAAATGTATTAAATTTACTTTGCCTAACGTGGTTCACAAAGCAACAAAAATTGAATTAAATGGGGAAGCACTCAATCTGGTCGATACCGCTATTTTCTTGGGGCTAACTGTTGATTCCAATTTGCAGTGGGGGGCTCACATTGAAAGACTTGCAGGTAGACTGAGCTCCGCCGCTTATGCAGTTCGTACTATTAGGAGATTGGCTGACGAAGAGACAGCTAAGATAGTATATTATAGTTACTTCCATAGTGTGATGTCATACGGTATATTTCTCTGGGGTAAAGCAGCCGATATTCAAGATATATTTGTTTTGCAAAAGCGAGCTGTCCGTGCGATTTACAAATTGAAACCACGGGACTCACTGAGACAACGTTTTAAAGAAATAAATATTCTAACAGTTTTTTCCCAGTACATCTATGAAAACATTTTGTATACTCATAAAAATATAAATAACTTTAGGAAAAAAAGTGATGTGCATAGCATTAACACAAGAAATAAGAATAAACTTTATTTGCCTAAATTTAGATTAGAAAAAGTAAAAGGTTCTTTTATGGGAAATACGATACTTTTTTATAATAAACTTCCTGAAAACGCGACTAAACTGCCTATTCGAAGATTTAAAACTTACATAAAAAATACTCTTATAAAAAAAGCTTATTATTCACTTAAGGATTATATTAATGATAAATTCGCGTGGCCTGATGTCGCTCTGCCCCTCGACGGCTGATGTGTCCTCAATGTCTGCTATCTTGTATTATATAATTTAAGCAATTGGTAGGTAGGTACCACCTAAGTTATCATAAGTTTAGATTTAAGATGGATCACCTAAAAGAAAGCTAGGCCCCAAACCGTGTTTGTTGCCCTGATTCTTCACGGTATTGGTCGCGAAGGAACAGGAGTAAAATCACCTAGTTTTAAGACGTTTCAAAGTGATCCCAGCGGTCCTACTGAATAAATGCTTTTTTTGACTTTGACTTTGACACTTTAATGGACAATTATATATTTTTTTAATTAAATAGGCATTATTTGACCTCACTCTGCCTGAAGCAGTAGTGAGGTCTAAGATGCTTATCTAGAAGGAACCTATTTACTCTTGTTTTGAAGACCACTATATTGTTCTTCTCGGGAAATACAGATTATTTGGATTTAATTAATATTTTATAATTTACTTATTTCTATTTTTCTTAGTATTATTTTATTCATGCGCATTGTAACCCTTATATGGTGGGTGATTTAAACTTTTGACATTTTTGTATTTTTATTGTAGTAATTTTGTGAAAAGGTAGTGTCTAATTTAATGTACTTAAACGTTATTTATTTAGGTATTTTGTTTTAACATTACTTATAATTAGTGTAATTGGCTGTAAATATATACTTAAACCGTTCTAATTATCAATAAATAAATAAAAACGCCAACAGATTTTACAAACAGGAGTATTTTTAAGTAGTATGGGAATTAACTAAGTAATAAATAAATAACTGGCAATTGACTCTACGAATTTACCTTTTTATAACGTTGAAAGGAAATAATCGTGAGAGAACGAAGGGCATGCCAAATAATATAATAAGAACACAATATGAATATATTGCATTTACAATCAGTAAGACTTAGAACTATACCTACTTACAGTTCCAAAGTGTTGGCAAGTGCAAAAATGATAGCAATTGGTTGATATTCGTTTACGTAGTAAGCCTTCGAATTTTATAAGTAGGTCGGTCCACTTAGCTTATTGCTGTACTGTTATGGGTCAACTTAATTGTTATTAATAGTACCATCAAAGCCAACCCGAAAGTATCTATAAGAAATTTTTACGTAAGTACTTAAAATCCCGTCTATTTTAATATAGTTAGGCATATATATTCACTTAATTTAACTAATATGACAATAAGCTCGGTTTAAAGAAAACTGCTTTAGTTTCTACGTGTGCCCTCAATGCCTACGATGATGAAAGGAATGCCCATTGATAGGGTACAAACGTGAAACAGTGTGACCGTAAGCTTTTTCGTAACATGAACAGTGTAACCGTAAGCTTTATTAAGGGTGGTCGTACAGTCCAGCCGAGCCGAACGCGGTGAACTGTCAATTCAATAGAGAAAATGCTGCTGACGTCAGAAGCGAGCCGCATTTTCTGACGTCATCAGCATTTTTTGTATAGAAAAATGACTATGGCGCGTACGGCGCGGACAAATGTGCGATCAGCTTAATATGACAACAAGCTCGGTTAAATAAACGGAAAGAAGCTAGTGGCAAATCATGTTTGATTCTGACTGGATATACATTATACATAAGTAAATTATTCCTACCTACAGGTACTTTACAAACTTAAAAACAACCATCAGAGCAATACAATAATTTTTGTTTGTTTTTAAAAAGTATCCTAAACTGACTTAAATAGTTTAGTAGTGACGTAACAAAAGAGTGTTTATGTGTCGTCCTCTGATTCTGATAAAAAATTGGGATGTTTCCAAATTAAGCTGGCGTACCACATAGCCTACTTTACAATAATGCAATTCAAATGATAAGGTTCACAGTCGTCATTAGTTTGAAAAAAATGTTGTACTTAGATAAACGTAGACAGAGTCTCAACTGTTATGTTTCTCCGAGGCGCAGTAGACATTCTCCTTTATATGTGTCTAAGGGGCATTTAGTCATCTTCGGAGGCATGTCCAAACACTCGAAACACTAGCCGAACTCAAAGTCACTAACGGCTACTTAAATCGTTCCTTAGCTAAGTTTTTCCATTAAAAAAAAACGTTTCTAAGCAACAGATATAGGTAGGCGTATAGGCTCTGAGTACTAAATTAGACATAAGCTTGTTTCTAATAAGCTGTTTTGATTGCCCTTCGATTTGGAAATTTTTGTACAAAAATCTGATTTTTATTCCACCTTTCCTGGAAGGTAAAAGAATGGAAAATTTACACGGAAAATTGGGAACATTCGGATCTTAGTTATGTGCTTGTTTGTGTATGACTTGAAATTCTAATTTCTAGAATATTCACAAGGCCAAAGATTTTCAATCTTGATAGCATCTACAGTAGCTACGAGAGCAAAATCGTAAACCGCGTTGAAAATAAAGTAAAATCCAATTTCAATCGCCAAGACAAGCGTTACAAGTATTATATTTCAGTTCTAATCTATCAATTAGTTGTCTGGTATTCTAAGTAACTAGTAAATTAATACTATTCGGTGTCGATCCCTAATTGGCAACTAGTATCTTATTACTTGAGAGTAATCATTAGGAAACGAACTTAATCCCTTTGGCCACACCTTGTAGTGAAACATGAATAGACACAGAAAAACCTTTTTCTTCCTCTACATACAAATTGGCATGTAACACCATAATATTGGATCTCACGGGACAGGAAACGTCTGCGCGTCAGACCGCGGCGACTGTGGAGAGATGAACTTGAATTGTATGTGCTGCTACGTAGCATGGATGTGTATTCTCGGATAGGATGCTTTAAATGAGCATACTAGCTAGTAGCAAACAAACGTGCTTTTTTAGTAGCATGTGTATTCCAGTCTTTAGAACCACATAACTAATAGAGAACAGTAGAAGAAAGGAAGGGAGGCCTTTGCCATCACGAACTATTAATAGTAAAAATACTGCCCACAGCCTGGGAAAACAATATTCTAAAACTGTCGAGTAGGTATGTACTTATTATTGCAGGTGACTTAAGCACTCGACTGAGATCACGTGAAATCCCACCATACTTTTGATAAGCAAGTGTACACGAGTGCTTCCTGTTTTGTTGACTGTGATTATGTAGTTGTGTCATGCTTCCGTCGTTGTCTCTACCCGTATAACAAACTTTTTACGGTTATGTTCCTATCTCTATGAATACCAATTTGCTAATTAGATCCAGGTAAAGTCTACATACGGTTGGAAGTAAAGAGATTGGTTGTGGCGCACTGCCAAATTCATCTCGCGCTGATTTAGAGCCCCGTGAAAATCTGAGCTTTTATTCTTTATAGAACGATTTCGTTTTATGATTCCGGTACCAAGTTCTTAAGAAAACAATCGATTTTACCAGTAATTTGGACAAGAACTTAAAGCAGCTTCGTTATCTTTGTTTTATTCTTGGAAAACGCAAAATAACAAATATTTTAATTAAAAAAAAAATCTTAGATACAAGGGTATCAGCCGTGTCAGGGTTGAATAACCTTCATGGTAAAAAAATCAGTTCATTAAACACGACCGGGACTCGAACTTACGACTTAAAGTTGAAAGTATATTCATATACAGGGTGTAAAAAGACAACTACCGAAAACTGAGGGGTTGCAATCAGACCATGATTCTAAACATATTAAGCGAAAAAAAAACGCAAAAAAAATATTTTGACTTAGTTTAGTCATTTTATGTTATTTTCGGTTATTTACTACTAGTACAACATATTATGACCATATCTACCTAATCATTTCATTTATAAAAGAAACAAACAATAAAAACTCAAAATCGAGCAAACTACGTCAAAAAACGCGCCCAGAACATACGCAAACAGTGCTCTTCAAACGCTGTTTTCTCCGGATATAATGATTTTTTCGGAAAATCCTTTTGGATTTGGTTGTGTGTTGGGATGCTGTACCTACCCCTTTCGGCTTCGGTAGACGTCTTTTTACACCCTGTATATTTGAAGAACTTTTTCACTCGGTCGCACAGCTCTCAGATTATCTCTATGAAATTTATTTTACCCTGACGAAGGCTCACACTATCACGAACAGTCATCACATTACATTCAATTTGATATTATATTTCAAAGACAATTATTCAAGAAAACCGGCCGAGAAACTTCCACGAGAAATTTCAAATTAGATCACGTAACTTCACCTTAAAGTCGGTAGAGTGAATCAATAAGCCTAAGTTATGGTAGCTCGTTCCATTCTTCACTTTCCGAATTCGGGAATAATTATGAAGCGGACGAGAGTTGCCCGAAACGTGACTATTACTTGTGAAAGTTGCCAGAAAAACGGATCAAACAATAGCATTCGACTTGAATTTTAAGAATCTATGTGACGATTACATCATCTTGGCAATTATACGAGTATTATAATAAAATTGTTGGAGAACGTGGCTTCGATTTGGGCTTTGATCTACTAATACCTACTCGTATGAAGCAATAAACGAATTGAATTGAACTGTATGTCAATTTTGTGAAATCCGGATCATTAAAGAAACGTCGCAACTTATCATGTTCTCTTGTACACTTAGTAACAAGTAAAGGATATCATACGCCCACCATTAACATGTTTACAACTTAAATAAAATCTTTGCAGCTACGCCGTGTGATAATTCTACATGCTGCCAAGCTTTAAAGCAGCAAGCTAATTTACTGCCTTTGAAACAAGTGCCTATCATTAATGGTATTGCTTGCATGCAGGTCCCCATCCAATTTTCCGCGGCAATCAACTGCGGTTAATAATCCTCGTACGCACACTGCTCAGTTGCAGATAACTTTGTACACAATCCAAAATATACCATAACTTCACCAAATAAGAGTCGTTTTGCAACGAAAAATTTTGCTTGTTTATGGTAGTATTTTTTCATAATTTGCTAGGTTTATTTCGCAGCGTCTAATAATTTTGAGGATTTAATACTGAAAACATTATTTCTTGTTACGCTAGTCCCCTAATTTATGAAGTTGATTTCGGAGTTTGTACAGTAAATACGGCCTCGTTTCATCTTTATCATTGCTTAACTTTCAAATTATATAGATACCTACTATTTACCGTCACATTAAATATCTATCTACTACATCAAGACAGATTCAGGGATTGGAATATTATGACCTACATAGCGTTTATCTCCATATAAACTGAAACAATACTTATAGGCGGGTTGCTCTCTATTGCGTGTGTAGATTTGTTTCTGTGTGCGTAAGCGATACTGAACGCTCATTCGTCCATGGAGCGTTACTGAACTCACACACACAGATACAACGTGCATGTGCATCTACGCACACAATTAAGACCAACCCGGCATTGTAAAATAGAACAAATAGATCAGATAAATTTATACAAATCTTTATCCCTTTCTACAGG
The DNA here is from genome assembly GCA_963565295.1 of Epirrhoe alternata. Lineage (NCBI taxonomy): Eukaryota > Metazoa > Arthropoda > Insecta > Lepidoptera > Geometridae > Epirrhoe > Epirrhoe alternata. The sequence goes on from OY751384.1 coordinate 2,707,542, forward strand.
GTAATTACGTCATATTTATTTTAACAGATTTTCATACAAAAATGAAAATATTTAAATTGAACGGGGTCGATTCACATCTGACGGAAGATCCGTCGCGGATTATCGGTCGCGGAACGCCAGAACTGACAAATGTATAGAAAAACACTCGACCGTTCACACTCGACGGACTAACGTATCATACGTCGAGTGTGAACGGTCGAGTGTTTTTCTATACCTTTGACGGATCTTCCGTCAGATGTGAATCGACCCAAATGTTACGAAGTCTATGCAAAGCAAAAGAAAGCGATAGTACAAAGCGAGGGCAGCGGGGTTAGGGTGGCGGGGGCTGAAATGTGTTAGATATGACAATGTGTTAGTTATGACAACGACAATTTGAAGGGTTGTTTTTGGTAACTGTATTATGTTTTGTAAAAAGTCAGAGAACAAAAGTTGTTATTTATGATGATAGTAATACAGTCCTGAGAGGTAACCGGTGTTTTACAAATAACCCTGTATATCCAAAAACTGACGTTGATGATGATTAAAGCAACTTAGCTATAAATGAACAAACAAGTCTGCGGTTGATATTACATCAAAGCCTCGGTCGTACTTTGATTGTTGTTGGCAGGTGCAAACTAATGTGATTAATACCATGTGTACACACGCTAATTATTAACACGTCAAGTTGTCTCGTCATCATAACACATGGGCTTGAGCTTGAGTAAATAGTTTGATGATTAATGAGATGATGGCCACGTTGTCGCGAATGGACAGAGTAAGAAATGAGTACATAAGAGGAAGTGTGCAAGTGGCGCCAGTGAATGAGAAGATGAGGAGCAACAGGTTGTCATGGTATGGGCATGTAATGAGAAGGGAAGAACGTCATGCGACCAGAAGAGTACTTCTATGAATGTGGTATGAATGGTAATGGATATACGAGTAGAGGTAGGCCGAAGAAGAGATGGGTGGATTGTGTGAAAGATGATATGAGTAAGAAAGGAGTGAGTGCTGAGATGACGGCTGATAGAGGGAAATGGAAGAGGAATACATGTTGTACCGACCCCACATAGAGTGGGACAAGGGCAAGAAGATGATGATGGCCACGTTGTATTGATAACTTGATAGTTCTTTGGTCAGCCTGAGGCAGACCTCAGGCTGACCAAAGAACTATCAAGTTATCAATCAGAATTATCTCTCTTGTTTCCGGCTGGTACATACCAATATTTTGATCCTATTCTATGTAATCCTATTCTAAGTTCTTTTATTATGCGCACGAGACGTCAACCGACTCAATTACTTACGTCTTGTCATGGAATCTTAAATTATTATCCTATGGCTTTAAGTTCGTGTTAAAATCTATTCCTATTATTTTTCCTTCTTTAAAATTCCGTTCATCCAGTTTTCTGGAAGAAATCGCTCACAGCGATGAGACCACCCATTGTACTTCGCTTTAAATGTCATATATCGTATCGTGTAATTCTACACATTTCACACATACACACACTTAAATTAAAAAAAAAACATATTACACCAAATTATTTTCTATTCTAAAACTTAATTTCATCTTTTGTACCGTGCTAAGGTATACAACATCTTCGATATGAAGGTCGTTGGTTCAAACCGTGAAAATGCCAACAGCTTTCAAATAAAGATATTCTTGAATCTTACCCGAAATACCAGACCCGCATAAATTGAGCTAGATGATAGAGAGACGACGATTTAATATCATTTGTCACATCTTTTCTGATATAGTAACTTATGAAATCTGAAATTATGTTTCCAAGTATTTCCAAGAAAGTGATTCCGTCTTTTTGTTGATGTGATTTGTGCATTTTTTTGATTGAAAACAATAAAACTAAGAAAAATTATCAGGACTGCCTGCCTGCCTTGGGCATAATAACTCAAGGCAAGGTAGACAGTCTATCAGATAGGTTTAAAGCCCAGTGCTTATAAGAATACTAAATGGTTTTCCCAGAGCAAAATACAATCTTGACTTTAAAGATAATATTTTGTTTTTTTTTTTTGTGAAAAAAGGGACCTGTCTAAACGTTTTGAAAGTTCTTTTGTTATGCGCACTGCAAAAATTTGGAATCAGCTTCCAGCAACTGTGTTTCCGCTGAGCTGTTGTTTTTAAGAAGAGAGTTAATAGGCACCTTCTGGATTGGCTCGCTCCATCGTAGACCTCATTCTTGCCTGTGTAAGTTTCGAGGTCAAGAGCCGACCCATTCATCATAAAAATAAAAAAAGTGCACCTCAGGAGGTTCAAAAAGTGACAGTATGACCACGAGGACATGTAAATTCTCTTAGTCTAATACTTGTATGACAAACTACTCGTAATATGACAACCACAAAACAGCCATCTTGTTCCACGCTACTACGAAAGACCTAACCTAACCTTCTTGGATCAAATTGGCGAAATTTTGGAGAAGGGCCAGGTCAAAAGTACCCTAAACCGACGAGCATGTATGAAGAATGTAATGAGAGTGAATGAGGCGAAAGTTGTGTGTCAGGATCGTAGCGACTGGAGTTCCGTGGTCTCTGCCTACCCCTTTGGGAGGCGTGATTTAATGTATGTATGTATGTACGAAAGACCTAATGATATAACAAGAAGTTTTTATACATTCATGGTCACATCAAAATCGATACAGCACCGCTATCTTAGGCTACAAAGGTCTTTAAACATAAGCTATAACCATGAGCGTAATGTAAGGAGCATAAAATACATCGTAAAACATGATTCGCATGTCTCAGATTATGTTCATACTTATTAATATCATCCCAGGTATTATACTGTATTTTATGGTGCGTAAAATGAACTTTACAGAAAAGATTGCACACGATTTTTCTTAAAAAGGTTTAAGTTACACGGTATTTACTGCTTCTACATGTTTTTTGCGTAGTTTTTTGTGAGAGTACTTACATATTTTGTGTACGCTTTCTACTAGTAGTGGATCAGTTGAGTTATTAATAGATCGTTTCTTACTGTCTTTAGGGTGATCGCATAGCCCAGCCAAGCCGAACGCGCCGAAATGTCAATTCAATAGAGAAAACGCAGCTGACGTCAGAAGCGAGCCGCATTTTCTGACGTCATTAGCTTTTTTGTAAATTCAATTCAATTCAATTTTGTTTATTGCTTCATGTTAGTTACAATGTCTTAAATAAAAATTACTGCGGTGCGTACGGCGTGGACAAGTGTGCGATCAGGTTTAGATGACTTGACGGTGGATTGACTGTTAGAATGTTATAATTATGACTGTTCTTCTGCTTGTCGATTGATAATCCACATTTATTTCAGATGGTGTTTTCCAATATCTGGCCATTTCAATTGCCCTTGTCGTGCACTGCATAAGGTGCTCGGGTGCATCTGTAAATGAGACGTGCAGCCTTATTGTCTAACTTGAAATCCATTCCCAGTTATCATCCCGATTGAGCTCAACCAATCACACAATATGAAAATGACGTGTTATGTCATTTTCGTGTTATGTGATTGGTCGGCCATAGGCCCACGGTTATTATGACTGTAAAAGTTAGTGACCAAATGAAGAACGAGATTGTTTCAGTACATGTATACGACCATTTTGTTTTTATTACAAACAAATAAACAATCTTTTAAAGTTCAACTAACGTTTTCAATGACAATCTCTCCATAATTTTTAACACCTTGAGAATGTACTTAAGTTTGAATTTTAGGTAGTTAGCGTTTTGGTGTTCTACTGTAAGGTTTCTATTAAAAACTGTTATAAATAATAAAATAAATAATAACATTAAAACTACGAACTTCGTAGACCTAATTAAAATTCTAAAGGGCATCCCTTAACCATGTGAGATTTATGTATCATCGTTTCCAGAGATTTACAGTTCATAAGATACGTTAGCCCCTTTAAATGTCATGTAGAAATAAAATGACCTAGTTCTCGCCTTTAAGAAAATGTCATGGTTAATATTATCCTATAAATAGTCATAACTGCTGCGTAGTTTTAATTAATCTTATAGCTTCGCTTGATACTAGGTCAAGAACAACTTTTCTATCAATTTACTAACACCGGTATTCACAAACATTACTGTGAGGTCTCACAGTGCGCGTGGACACACCAGGGTCCCAAAAACCTAGTGATTTTGGAACCCTGTGCGTCCGCGCGCAAAGTAATGTTTGTGAATACCGGTGTAAGTCATGTCGCATAGGCAAAGTCATGTCAAAAATTCTATAACTAGATAATGCTTCTCCTGGAGGTTGTTTTTCGCCATTTTAGGAAGAAGCACTGCTCTTTATTATGTAATTTCGGTGGCATTTTACTAATGAAGCCTTGGATTTGAAACAGGAGATCTGGAAAATGGAATGGGGGAGTATTGAAGAAGATTTCTCATTTGACGAAAAATTTCCGTTAGGGTTTTGAAGAAAACAAGCCGCCGTGTTTTGTTCAAACCATCGACAGGACTTGACTGACTGACATGACTATAAATCTATATTTAAAACTTGACATTGGCAGAATTACACCTAGTTGTGTATGCCGTTAAATAAAAGAAGAAGAAGAAGAAGATGCTTCTCCTGTTCCTTCGCGACCAATCTAGATCAAGACTATATTGCCTGCCCAAGACGTAGACATTCTAAGGCTTAAAGCTTAAATGCTCTAAGTTCTTAGGTCTTAAGATATCGAAGGGGATCAGATGCACCTCCAAAAATTTAGCATTCCGTTTGTTAGGTTAAGAGATATGAAAGTTTCACGTAAAATAATAATTACCTACGTTAATCAATAAAGTGTATTAATAAATAAGCCATTTTTATAGCTTGGTCATTCCACAATTTACAGTTGAAAGTTGTGCCAAGGAAATTAAGGCATTGTAAGTTGTAAATTTTGATAGCGTGGCATGTGTGTGACGTATCATAGGTTAACTAGCCCATTACAACCGTCATCACTGACAAAGGGTACGGTAGAAGTCAATTAGCCATCGAAACTCCCCTGACATTTATGCCAGGGTTTGTTAAAAAACGGCGAACATTATAACGCGAAATAAAAATGATTGACGGATTAAACTTTAAAGGAATGTTGTATGGGATTTTAGAACCTAAGTGCGACCTCCGTAAAGATTTTTATTTTACACAATCTGTTTCATATTCCGGGCAAAAAATATATTTAAAATGTTGTTGTTTAAAATATTGTGTACAATAAAGAGTTTTTCATTTATTCATTCATTCAAAAATTTGAAGTAATTAGACTATATTACTACTAAAACCTGTCATTGGATCCACCAGTTATAGTGTAGTGACCTACAGCTTTTCCACAAAAACTGCAACTCCCATGGTGAGGCAGACATTATTTCAAATCTTGTAATTAAATTCAATTTAAATTCAATTCAATTGAATGGAATTGAAGAGGTCTTTTTTCTTTCATTCTCTTATCAAATCCGCCATAATAAGTTAGAGGTTTGATAGAAATTCCTAGCTTTAGAAACAGGGAGGGTCTCTATTTGTCATTAATTTAGGGAATGAGGTGACAGAAACACGGGTGCGGTCGCGAGCAAATTAATACCCGCTAAACAATAGTAAGCTATTTTATTAGGGGAAGTGCTGGCTATTTCCTGCGACTTCAGCCAACACCTGTCTTGTCTGTTGCTCATAAATAAAAAGTTTAGTAGCTTTTGAATAAAAAAAAAATATTATGCTCAATAGAAAATACTTACATGATCGGCAGATTTTTAGAACTGGGTGTATTTTTTCTCTAGGATTTTCAGAATACATACTAGGTACAGGGCATCCTAGTACGGGGATTGTATGTTAGTGGATGTTATTTATTATTTAAACCGCAGTCAACGTCAGGTCTTTGTTTGTCAATTTAGGAAATAGCTGGCTGGTTCCACGCATATTCATCGCGATAGCCGAATGCGGTATGGGCGCAGGTTGAGCGAAATCACTGACAAACATTAATTAGCAAGCCCAAATCAGTTGACAATTTATCATGCGGAATTTCACACCACAATTGCAATTGCATCCGCCCGGCTAGTACATAAAGGGGAGAGCTTCCAAACTGCACACAAGGATGAGTTTTGGCACAAATTTTGCATAATAACCTTTGTTATATTGGCCCGCGGGATGAAAACTGCAAAATGCTGTTTCTGTTTTTAGCACTTCATGCGAGCTAAACGAAGCCAAAATAATACATTTTCTTCGGAATCTCGCCTATTGTTTTAGTTCAAAGTGGGGTGTTCTTTGTGTAAAACTCTGTGGCTACGTAATAAATGTTTATGCCTTGTTTTCATATGCGAATGTTACCGGTGGACGACCGTCTGTGACCATTATTAATAAATAAACCCAACAGTCAAACATCTTGACCTCAGTTCACTGTATGGGTCAGAATATTAGTAACACAACATTTTGGCCTGGAACAAATATTTACAAAATATGCAAAGTCAAAATCCCGGTATAGAGCTTTTGCATCTCAACCGAGTATTCGTCTGGTATGTACGCCACCGAGGTCGTCCTTGTTCTAAAACCTCCAAATCTTACTATACATAGCTGACGGCCGATCTCTGACGGCGTATGACTGAAAGAAACAAAAGGTTTTCAATGAGACCAGTTTTTCAACTTTAGGTAACCAAAGTTTTTACAGAAAACTTAGTAGGGTTCCAAGATGGTTATTAATTCATAGATTCATGGCTCTACCTACGAATGTGCGCTAAATAAAGTATAAGCCTCGCCGCACCAAAATTTCATTTCGGCTCAAGTAAAAGAGAAAATGTTATGAAGTAAGTACATTAATCTGAGGGCATTTTCCGTACGTTGCTTTTAGTGTGATGAAAGTTGCGCTCTAGTCCCTAGTGCCATATAAGTCCATTAACCAAATGGATGTTACGGAAATTAGAGCTCGTTTTTAATTTCGTTGACATGTCGCTACCTAATGTTAATAAACGTGCAAGGTACGTTAATAATTAGAGATGTTGCGATATTAAAAACGGGCATCGCGGGTCTGTTTACGAGGGTCCCTACCTCGGAGTAGGTGGTCGGTTATCCGTCATCAAACAGGTTAATTTACATTTTTTCTGCCGTCAAATCTTGTTTCGCGGAGCACTTTGTAACTCGCCTTGGGAAGGAAGAGCCACTTCAAGGTAACTTTTAAATTACGTCTCCGCTTTCGCTAACTTATTTACTCCTTATAAAAAGAAACAAAATATAATTCCACTTTTCAGGTCAAGAGATAATGGCCTTTGATAACAGCCCGAGAAAGCTTTCCGCTGTTTTGTTTCTTTTATCTCCAAGTTTTTCTGAACTTCGCCACAAAAATTATAACTTGCGAGATTAAATAAAGAAGTTTTAATAAATAGCCTTCGGTTAGCTAGGGTTAAGGCTAAGGTGGATCTTATTTCATGATTAACGTCCGCCGGACCTAATTGCTTTATTACTCTAGCTATATTGAAATTAAAGTGGCAGGAGTACAAACCAGCTTTTATGTTGACAAAAACACTCACCACCTTATTATAAAATATAGTCCCAGTTTATGCCAGGTTTAAACAAAAGTTTATGTGTATACTAACATACCAACCTCTAGATGTTGCACATCCGGAAACAGATAACTGTTTATAAACATTTACAATAATACCTTTATCATGTACAGTACAGTATGCAATAAAAATATTCTGATTTTGATTGAGTTAATAAATATAAATAAATAAATAATGCTGGACTTTTTCACACAGCATCATCTAGCCCCAAAGTAAGCAGAGCTTGTGTTATGGGTACTAGATGACTGATATACTACTTATATACTTTTTGTTTGTAAATACATACATATTATACATAGAAACACCCAGACCCGAGACACATATTTGTAGATCATACAAACATTGGTCCCGCCGCGGGGATCGAACCCGCAACCTCATGCGTCGCAGGCGGGCCTTCGCCCACTGCGCTACAGAGGTCGTCAAGTTAATGGTTGTTTACATGGAAAAAATATCTTGAAGATACGATATACAGGGTTATTTGTGAAACACCGGTAACCTCTCAGGACTGTAATACTATCATCATAAGGAACAACTTTTGTTCTATGACTTTTAAAAATTCATCATTTTTTTTTTTCATCAGATTGTCAACAAAAATAAAAATATTTAAATTGAACACACTAAATGTTACGAAGTATATGCGAAACAAAAGAAAGCGATAGTATACAGCGAATGGAGCGGGGTTAGGGTGGCGGGGGCCGAAATGTGTTCGATAGGACAGTGTTTTAGATAAGAAAACGTAATCTTGAATGTTTGTTTTTGGTAAATGTATTATGTTTTGTAAAAAGTCATAGAACAAAAGTTGTTGTTTATGATGATAGTAAAACCTGAGAGGTTACCGGTGTTTTACAAATAACCCTGTATATAGATAAAAAAACATACATACAGTCGAACACAGACCTCCTTTTATGAAGTCGGTCAAAATATTTAGCGACAATCACTGGACTGGACGTCCTGTTCAGAATACTTTCTTATATCCCGATAAATCACCTAAACGCCATAACATTAGGTACCTTCGTAAATTACCAGTATCGCAGGATGTGTTGTTGTTGTATCTTTTGAATCGTAAATAACAAATGTGAGAGAATAAAAGTTTTCCACAACATCATCCTGTTTATATCGAGATTGTTATGTTACCTGCCTTACAAAGTTATAACGATTCAAAAATGATATGTGTTTGGCGAATAATTAAAACATATTCACAAGACAATTTGCTTACTTCAGAGCTAGATGATGCTGTGTGAAAAGTCCAGCATTATTTTATATATTTACTAGCTGTCCGTCGCGGTGTTACCCGCGGTCCCCCGGGAAAACATCACTTTCCCGGGATAAAATATGTTCGTCAGGGATAATGTAGGATTCTAATGTTGAAAGATTTTTTCAAATCGGTACAGTAGTTTCGAAGCCTATTCAATTCAAACAAACAAATCTTTCCTCTTTATAATATTATACACCGCTATTTTATGACTACCAAAAAAATGCAAGGCATGGTCAGAACTTTTTTTTATTTAACTATCACAAAGTTATCGAGGATTGTAGTCAACCAAAACCGAACAAAATTTGATAAATAATAATAAATAAATAAATAATGTTGGACATTTTCACACAGCATCATCTAGCCCCAAACTAAGCAAAGCTTGTACTATGGGAACCAGATAACTGATATACTGCTTATATACTTGAAAACAATAATGTACAAATAAGTACTATAAACAACAGTCGCGTACAGACTCTCATTCGAACTATGCTCTCGTATCATCCCCAGTCAGTAAAACCGCAGTAGCTATCATAAATCCATGTCTGACTCGTCTCGTCTCCTTTTGAGGTTATAATTTTTTTTTTCTCTTTTTTTGAGTTTAAACTACATAAATGTGATCAGTAACAGACACCGAGACCATGTTTAAAATTTTTTGGTAATTAAAAAATAGGGGTGTATAGTGTAAATTAATTTAATTATTCAAGGCCGAGCATTATGATTTCAGAGTATTTTATACTTAGCGTGGATAGAGACTTCTCATTTCAATAGAAGATCGCTGTTGATAGATAAGATCGATATCTGTTTGTGATAATGAAAATACTTATACTTATTTCAAATTAATGTAGGTACCTACTGTAATGTGTATCAAAGTATTTAAAGCAGCTGTACCAAGTATCTTTAAATGAAAACTGCTGACAAAAACTTTCAATATCTAAATAAACAATAAGTATTTTTAGGCGAGTGATTTGACTTTTATTAGGAAACTAATGGAAACAGATTGTAAAATCAATAAAAGAAACCGGTGAGTCCAGCCGGTACTTATTTCACCACTAAGAATTGGAATTATTTCCTGCTCTGTATTTACAGAGCTGAAACCAAACAATCAAAAATACATTAGCAATAAGATTTTTTGCCGCGAAAGATTAATGGTGTGGCTACTTATTATCCTCGTGTTGATTTGTTTTCTTGACCTTTCAGGCATTATCCATTAACATTATGTTCGAAACGTAGATTTATTTCTAATCAACTAACGAATTATAACACTTTTTAATCTATTATTTTGCTCTAATTTTATTTCTACCTTTTCTATTGTTACCCCTGAAGGAAAAAAAGCGTGTAAAACCGCAATAATTATCAATATTAATCCTCTTGCTGTTTATACTCGTAATGCCATCTAGCGGCGTTTAAAAGAACTATAAAAACTTCAACAACCCGAAAATACTGAACCGAGCTTTGGGTTCCCAACTTGTCGGAACGGTAAGGATTAAAAGCTTTAAAGTTTCAACTCACTATTCAAAAACTGTTTTTGAAGAGAAATACTATCGCTATCTACTATTCGAGAGTTTAAAGTCCGATAGATAAAATGAAATCGGGGGAAAAAAGTTTAAAGTGACAACGCAGCGTCAAAAGACGTTCCATTTCTAGGACCATAATACGAGTGTCAACGAGCGTAGAGTAAAAAGTTCATAAAAAACATTACTTATGAACTAAGCGGCTTTAATCCGTAGAATGTGCAGCTATAATACTTTGAACCTACTTTCAGACTCAGACTAAGCTTACGATAACTTTTAATACCATTTCAGGGCGGACATTAAAACCATAAGAATTAGTTTCAAGTTTCGACGTAAAGCACTTCCTCAAGATTTCCCCGACCGCGTTTTATGACGTAATATTAATCTGGATCGCTCAAACGGCCCACCACAAGGTCGTAATAGCATCGTGACCACATCTCACTGTAATCCTTTGAAGTATTAAACTCTCGCTTTAATATAACTTGAACAATGCGGGACCATGGCTCAGCAGTAACAATGACAAAGTTTTCCTTCTAAGATTCCGTTTTATATCTACCCGGACCCTTTTGTTGTGTTCGGAGACGGAACGGGTTGGAAACTCACGAACCCTTGTTATGACAACGCTGCTAATTTTACTGGAACTTTATGCAAACTATGAACATGTTACACACAAGTATTTTTGTGTTTAAATTGGTTTTCGTGGGAAGTTTTGCTTTTGTTGAAGTTTTGAGACATTCGGTGGTGTGGCGAATTTTGGATGAAGATGAAAATTCTTTGTAACTTCTGTCACTTTGTAGACCTACATCAAAATTGTACCAACATATCTGTGACCGTAAAAGGTATTTCGTTTAAAAATAGTAAAAAGTCAAAGCATCTTACACAAGTGTTTAGTTATCTTATGTAGGTATACGGAAGAGAGGTTAGAGATATATTACGTGTCACGTCACTGCGCTGATCATACATTGTAAGTGAGTATGCTAACATACAATGCAGTCCTTTGTTTTTGAGTCAGAACCCAACAATATAATGTTGATATCTAGAAAATAATATTGTTAGGAAAGTTGAGTTGTCTTACGTATCATTCCTGAGGATAAGACTGAGATGATGGTATACATTTTAGCCAAGCCAATTTCAACAATGTCCCAGGTACCGTACCACAAATATTGTGCGCCTCGGCATCTCCATCTAGCTTGTGAAATACGAACTAATGCGATGATTCAACCAAAAATCCAAATAATCAAAACACCAGCTTTGACCTTTGAATCTCGAAGAATGACTCAGTGGCATATTCGGACAAATTCGGTTTTCTAACAAAACACGAAGTTTGCCGACGGCCACAATTTTTAATGTAATATATAGGTATTCTTCATATTACGACTGTACCACTGTGAGTTTTATAATCAATATTCTAAGCCCTAACAAAGCAAAAGCCATCAGTGCGGTGTACTTAGTGCTCATTTAGCTTTCAGCGTCAGGTATTTTAGCAAGTTTCAATGCAAACGCGCGATGTAAAAGCCAGTAAGTAGCTGGGGCAAGACTAAGCGGAGATTAGACTAGATCGAGCTCCATTGTCAACGAGCTTGAAGAGCTTGAGATAGCAGGCATAGTTCACATCCCTTCACGCAGTAATCAGGTAACCAGTACTGGCAACATTATAATTAATCAAAAGGCTCAGTTTAATACGGCAAAGAAGTATTCTAAAGGAAAAGCACAGTTTATACGGCAAGGAACTAGTGCTACGACAAGAAGTTGAACTAATTCTTTCCATCTGTGAGTCATTGGTTGTTTTTTGTATATTTTTCAGCATCGTACTGCCTAAAATTTTAAATCGTGAGTATGTCTAGATGTTTTAATCTCGTTTCGATTTAGACGAAATCTGGGTTAGGTCTCGATTATTATACTGGTTTTCCAGGCTATTGCATAATAATTATGCTATTCTAAAAATATTGGTAACACGAGTGAAGTGTGGTCACGGTTTTGGTCGCAAAGGAACAGGAGTAAAATCGCCTAGCTTTAAGACGATTCAATGTGATCCCAGCGGTCCTACTGAATAATGCTTTTTGACTATGACTTTGGGCTAGTATTTTTTTTTTTTTTTTAATTAAATAGGTCAGCATTTGACCTCACTCTGCCTGATGTTAAGCAGTAGTGAGGTCTAAGATGGAGCATGCTTACCTAGAAGGAACCTATTTACTCTTGATTTGAAGACCCCTAAATTGTACTTTTCGGGAAATACAGAGCCCGGCAATGAGTTCCACAATTTGGCGGTGCGTATGAAAAATGTGGACTCAAAACGCTTTGTACGAACTCTGGGAATGTCGACCATATTAAAAAACTACACAATTCAGGACGAACCCATGACTACAAGCACACTGTCAATGTTTCTGAAAACCAGTTTTTTATATACCTGCGTCATAAAAGGTTATCTATCTATCTATAGATACCGGCAAGGTATGCCAACTTCCTATGCTACCGTTGTTCACAATGTACAGGAAATGTTAGAAGCTGCATTTTTTATTCGTCTGTTCAATTTCACATAGTTACGCTTGTTTATGCTGAACTTTGAATTCGAAGCTTGTGTTTGCGGTTGAATGAGTTTGGCTTTTTGAGCTCTCAGCTCAGTTGGAATTGTGATAAGCAAAGATTTTTGGGTTGCTGAGAATGTGTTTGAATGAATGAAGTTTTCAGTAAGTAAGTAAGTTCGTATGAGTCAGTGGCCAACTCTGGTGACGGAGTTTTTAGGCCGCCTTAAGGCCTCCGTCATGGCTTAACGACTTAAATAGCCGGGACCGACAATTTAACGTGCCCTCCGAAGCACGGAAGCGCTCAGATGAAAATGCCACTGGCGGTCACCCATCCACTTACAGACCGTTTCGAACGTTGCTTAACTTCGACGATCTATCAAGAACGACTAAGCAAGCACGACCATGAGCGCTTTTCAGTGAAGTTTTCAGTGACCTGAATAGATAGGTAGCTCTATTAGACGAGTATAAATATTTATACAATGGCATGTAGAGAGGATGGATGACAGTCGTTTGACAAAGCAAGTGTATGAGGCGAGTGTGCATGGGACAGCTGGAAGGGGAAGGCCTAGGCGAACCTTCTTGGATAAAATTGGCGACATTTTGGAGAAGGGACAGGTCAAAAGTACCCTAAACCGACGAGCATGTATGAAGAATGTAATGAGAGTGAATGAGGCTAAAGTTGTGTGTCAGGATCGTAGCGACTGGAGATCCGTGGTCTCTGCCTACCCCTTTGGGAATGAGGCGTGACTTTATGTATGTTATGTATGAATATTTTTTAAGCAAGGTTTTTGGAGACTAGTCTGTGTCTCCTCGATTCAAGTCGCGAATGATTATCAGGTTTAATAAGTTTACCAGCCAGCTTATCTCTACAGTAAAATAGAGAAAAATCACATTTGAGTTCATACAATTTCTAAAACGCGAGAAAACTTTAATCGTTTGAATAAAATTACTTGTTCCTCAATTCTACCGTAAAGATAGGGTGATCATGGTAAAAACTTAGACCTTTATATCTACGATTATACTTAATGACTTATACAGCGTCAGGAAGCAAACTATGCTTACATTTAACGGGACGTTCTAGAGCCTGGGATATTGTTTGAGATGGAATAGGCTTGCCCAGCACCTAATCCACCTCTCGGCTTAATCTACCTTATACAGGACAGACAACGTCAATACGTGTGTAGCCGAATAAGCGGGTTTCTTCACGATGATTCCTTCACCGTTAAGGTAAGGCTGATTTCAAATTTAAAGCATATAGAAAAGAAACTAAAATTATTCATATTTTTTTGTAATTTTATAGTGATAATCCACATTTGGTATTTCATTAAAAAAATTAAAAGTCCTATCAAAATTTTCGATAACGACGGGATTCAAACCCGCGACGATCAGACGATTCTCCTATTCTTCCGGTTGAAGGCACTCCGGCTTTAGGAGGATCGTCTGATCGTCGCGGGTTCGAATCCCGTCGGAATCGAAAATTTCGATAGGACTTTTCATTTCTTAATAAAATTATTCACTCAACAGATCAAGTTGTTCCCTTGAGATACTTACCTAACGTTCAGTGGAATGAGCCGCAGTTCGCCGAACTTGCCCAACTTTGTCTAATTAGTCGCTAAACAAACAGATTCTAAGATACAACGCCGCTGGAATGGGTATTGGCGAATTAATAGCACTACCTTATCTTGGAGTGGGCAATTTGTTATTGGACAAAGATTAAGATAGAATTCAAACTGTGATATTTTTATAAGTATCATCAATTCGATAAATTAAGTCAGTACAGTAGTAATATCGCTCTAAAAATAGGTATTAGTAGAGCTTACCATTAAAAAACCTATCCATTTTTTACAAGTGTAACAGGTCGCAAGTTCAATATGGTATAATCTGGTTCCCTGGTGATATTCTCTCTGACTGATCGATATTATTTATTTATTCCTTACTAGCTGCGCCCCGCGGTTTCACCCGCGTAAGTCCCGTTCCCGCGGGAATATCGGGATAAAAAGTAGCCTATGTGTTAATCCAGGGTATCACCTATCTACATACCAAATTTCAACCAAATCGGTCCAGCCGTTTTTGCGTGAAAGAGTAACAAACATCCATACATCCATACATCCATACTTACAAACTTTCGCCTTTATAATATTTATAGGATAGGATTGCACAAAGAAATAACATACATAAACACTTAATCTAGAAAATAACATACATAAACACTTAATATTAGACTGGGTTTAATCTTAAAATGCCATTCGTATCATTATTATTTCAGACTAGAGTTATTGTTCAGTGAATTTCATATTAGAATTTATTTATTTTACCTGTTTATCTCAAAAAAGGAATATATTCGCTGAAAGGTTTATATTTCTAGCATTTAAAGCTCGCTTTATTGCTGTGGAGAGCTCCGAGTGGAATGGAAACCAATATTGCGTCGAGATTGGGAAACTTTCATAGGACTCCTGCTTATTAAATTTATACTTTGACTCAATAATTGAAAAGCAGCGAGGAATGTATCTCAACAGGTATATTCAACAAAGCATATTGTTTCCTCCTTGTATATTCTGCGCTCCTGGTACTTTGTTCATTGTATCACTACTCTAAGATCTTTTAGACTTTGAAGATGTCAAAAAGGGTGTCAGAGGTACATCCAAATAGTTACATAGATTAATTTGTAGAGGCCCTTTTCTGCTTAAAAGAACATTCTTTAGACCGTCTGATGGCTTTCTACTTGAAGCGTAACTTTACGTAGCAACCAGCTACGAGAGAGCTACGAAATGCTACGGTCTCACTATGCTGCTGTTTAAATTTTTAGGTCTCTAAATTTTTACACTTTTTTAATTGACAAAATAATATTATTCCGGTCCATTTGCTTCGCTACTCTTGCATTTGGTTGTTGAGATTTCTGCTGTTTTAGGAGGTACTTAATCTCAGTTTGCAAAAGTTTCGTAAGCCAACAAGATTAAATGCGAAGTTTAAATTAATTCTAGGTTACCGGGATACATTTTTGACGAAACTTTCTGATGAGATTTTGTTACTCTTGAAGTAAATTAGTTTTGTGGCGAGCGGCCAGAAAAACTTAATCAAGGTAAGTTAATTATGATAAAACAAAGTAACGTTTTAGTCAAGCGTTCATTTATTATTCATGTGATGGATAAAAAAATAGCTACTCTAGGGATTTTTCAATTTATGAAATAAAAGTTTTGTACAGTATTTGTATCCACAATCTAGAAACGTGACACTATCCTACTCAGCCAACAATAATTTCCGAAATAGTTATCTTGCATTTGCATTACAATTCCTTCGACTGATCACAAACTGCTATAATAAAATATAATGCTAATCAATCTGATCCGTAAAATATTGATTTTGGCCAACAAACTAAAATAGGCACGAGTGAAAACGGCCACTGAAATTCAATGGTGTGCAATATTGCGATTTGACACAAATCTATTTCAGATAATATTATTGGCACCCAAACCGTCACCAAATTGAAAAACACCCTTAAATCCTTTATCAGCTTCGTGCACGCTTTAGCACCCAGTGCTGAATTTCCATACACTTATCGCACCGCATTTTATTGGAAGCTCGCATTCCCGTCAAATACGAATAAATATTTACGACGTTTGAATTTTGAAATAAATCATGTTTAAACTACGCGATAGATATTTTTTTAATATTATGGTCTTCTATCGTTTCTTTGTTTCAACAATTTAAAGATTTTTAGAAGCATATTTAAATATGCTCATAGGTACTTCATCATAGGCTGTTTGTTCACAATTATGCTGAGTTGGGGCCCGTTTTGCAACATTTTCTTTTAACTTTTATCAACTCTATGTTAACTCGTGTGTTGCAAATAAAATATTTTTCTTTCTTTAGCTCTTGCAGTTGGTAGCCACTGGTCTACTGTATGTGGCTTGAATCAAGTCCTCCCTAGCTAGTCTAAGTACCCACAGTTGCCACAGTGACCTGACCATGGTTTTTTGTATACCTACTCCTTATTTTCCAGAATTTTTGTGACTAGATGACCAGTCTCTTAGATTTATATATCTGCTGCACGGTCAAAGGTAAAATAATGAAAGTATTTGTATTGGTGTGTGTGTGTACTTACACAAAAACAGTTCGTCCTGCTGGCTTATTTTTATTTACACCTACAATATCTAGAAAACAAGTTCATGAGTATAGATTTATCGGTTCACCGGACTATATCGCTACTTGAAGTAGTGTGTGAAGTAGGTTACTTCACGGATAACGGACCATACAATCAAAATAGAAGCTCAAGTACCTCTTGAAGGAAGCCCCGATAACCTATTAATACTTACAGAGAACAAAAGAGTATTGCCAATATACTACGAAGCTGGGTTAACTTCGCGTTTGAACTGCATCGGTATAAGGTAACGTTGAAAATTTTAAACATAAAAATATAAAAACAACTAAGTAAGTATTACTTTAGAACATATAGGTACTTGGAAACTCTGAATCTCTGATTCGAGGCAATTCATCATCATCATTCTCATGCACTACATATTCTCTTCTTTCACTACGTAACTTGTAATTTGTAGCTGCCTAATAGTGTGCAAGTTTTTCTTTATTTATAATGGAATATATTTTTTTCTTGGCACCTTTCCCACTTGCCAATTAGTCCCATCTATTATTAGTAATATCCTGCCTATTAGGTAATTTACAAGCTTTATTAACTACTAGCTGCGTTCCCGCGGTGTGACCTTTTTTCAGTTTTTCGGGATAAAAAGTAGCCTATGGATAAAGACAAATGTATACCCTATAGGATACAACCTTTATCCATGCCAATTTTTAGCCTAATCTGTTGAGCGGTTCGGGCGTGAAAAGGTAACAAACAGACAGACAGAGTTACTTTCACATTTATAATATGGAAGTTTGGATAATTTTGTCCTCTTCTAACACACTGATATAACAAGGAAATCTATAGTTTCATGGTGCTGTCAAAAGCGTCTGCTGAAATTCACCCAGTTAATATTCTAAATAATCAGACAACAAAGGTGTTGCCTGAACACTCCCACTATATGCATATCCGTTAATCACTAACACTAGACCACGGTCACAGAGATTTCTCAAAAACCTGGTTTATGCTCGTCCATGCAAATTATGAGAAGTGATCAGAAGCAGCAAGCTTTAGTATGAAGAATCTGATGAGAATGAATGAAGTTGAAATGAAAGAATGAGAGTGAGTTGAGTGAAGGAATGAGAATGAATGGAGTGATTGAAGTGACGACAGACGACAAAAGGGGTAGCCATTTGCAAATTATAAAATTATTCAGCGTCACGAGGGAGAACCATCTAATCTCGTAGTTCAAACTTGTCACCTTCATAACATGAATGAATATTAAATGAGTGTCTTACTTCTCAGGTAGTTAGTACTTACGTAGACTTAGGATGTACGGTCATCGACAGAAGTTCATGAACATTTGATGTTTTTGAATCTTCTATATCTTCGAAACTCGTAGGGTTGTAACTTAAACTTTAGCTTTTATTAGATGCTTTGCCTCACACCATTATTACTTGTGAATAAAATACATAATTTACGCACAAATCACGAAAAAATGAAGCTTTAAAATCTCCAATTTTACAAGATTTTTTCGTCCTAACTTCATACACTACAACTTGCCGAGTATCTAACGCAGCGCCAATAAGAAAACTATGTGAATGTAGTCATGGACTCGGACTTTGAAGCGGATTAAAATGAACCAGCGTTTTCAGTCTAATTAAAAGGGACTTAGTAGAAATCTGAATAAATATTCTACCACTTTATTATGCACCTTAAGATTCTGAAGATTTTGTGAAAACTATCAGAGCGCAATTTTCGCGATCGCAGACGCTCCATAGCAAATGTAGACATTAGGTATAGCTCGTTCTAAAGGACCATATAAAACACTATTGAGTAAACACAAACAAAATACTATGCCATATACATTTGTATGCTTTGCAACCCGTAAAATAAAAGTCAACATAACACAGGCATCAAACCCAAGCCATTGTTACCCGCAGCAAATGATATAAGTTATTTAGCGCGGGAGATTAAAAAGTGACACCGACGCGGCGCGGCAGAACACCGCAAAGTTGGTCGGGTGTAATAAAAAGTTAATACATAGCGGGGTCGGCTGGATTGCGCATTACTTGCTACATTATAAACAAGCCTATCAGAGCTGTACTCAGAGCTAGGTCTGAGGGAGAGACTACAAAACGCGCTACTGCATGTGAGGGACCTAGTAGCGAATCAAAGGTAAATGTTTTCATTCAAGATAAGAATCGGAGACTTTGTAAGAGAAGTACGCTAGCTCGGCTTAACTAAGCCTGCTCTATAGGCAGTAAAGTTGATTTATCCTTACAATGCGATTATTTTTTTTTTTTTTACAAAATAATACTTTTTTCATTATGAATGGGTCGGCTCTTGACCTCGAAACTTACATAGGCAAGAATGAGGTCAACGATGGCGCGAGCCTACCCAGAAGGTGCCCATTAAGTCTCTTCTTGAAAACAACTTACAAAAGAAGCTGACAGATTAAAAATTTTGCCCATTCTGTAAAACCTTTCATCACGATATTTTAGATTTGCCCCTGGTTATTTCATATTATGACCCCCGGATATTTGAAAGGGTTCCCTAAATCCGGCCCTGTTTTTGCCGGTGACACCGCTCCTTTATGACCGCTCTCGGCGGACGGCATGCATAATTAAATCTACGCGGTCAAATTAGCAATTTGGTTCCCTACAATAGCACATAGTTCAGTTTAAGTGTCTTTGTTGTCCAAACGAGTTTAATCAACCATTTCTGGACTCTATTACAGCACGAAATGGCATTGGAAGTACAAGCTGAGTAGGTAATTAGTTTGTCTAGTTACTGAGTCGTCTTTGAGAAAGACTCGTCTAGCTACTTTGATTCTCCGAAGCTAAATAACCCAATAACGGTCTTTGTTGTATTGAATGACTCCATATTGTTATCTAACAGAAAAATGATCTCATTTCATATGTCAAGCTCGGTGGACCTTCTCATCGTATGGTAGTTGAAAATGGTATACCTTTTAGAACATTTAAAGTAACCTCACACTATTTTCCTTTGTTATTTAGAGTACTATGCTTCTCGTTAAAGTTCAAATCCATATTGAAAATATGCATTGATGCTATTGGAATACCTTTCTATTATAAATCAAGTTTTCTCGCAACAAACACAGCCCCATTGTTATTTTATCTGAGAGATACTCCAAGAAATACAATTTTATATCTTTATCCCAGTGAGTTAAGCAGAGCTGTTTTCTAGAAACTATCACAAAAGTAGGAAGGGGATCTAGGTCAAATGCTGAGATAAAATCACCGATACTTCAAAGATGCTGCATCGGAATCTAGCCATCTCAATTGCACCGATAAAATTATAAAACTGGGTTGATAGTCGACATCAAAGGAACCTTTTTAGCATGACGATGGCCGAGTTTGTATAAAATGGAAAAAAATAGCAAAGCAAAATATTTTGCAACGATATTTTATCTCTTTGTATTATTATGCTGTGTGCTTTTTTTTTAAATTAAATAGGTCAGCATTTGACCTCACTCTGCCTGATGTTAAGCAGTAGTGATGTCTAAGATGGAGCATGCTTACCCAGAAGGAACCTATTTACTCTTGATTTGAAGACCCCTAAATTGTACTTTTCGGGAAATACAGAGCCCGGCAATGAGTTCCACAATATTATTGAAGTAGAATCTAGAAATTTCAGGTTTTTCCTGCTTGTCTACTTTTTATATCCTGCAATAACAGGTAGGTTTTACAGGACTGGGAGTAGCTATCTGCATTTACCTGATTGTCGCACGTGGTAAAATAACACTAAAATTCCTTTTAAATAATCCCTAAATGTGACTTATTAACACACTCGTACCTATTTGGATGAATTGTATTATAAAAGACTTCTTATTACATATTTAATTTAATAAAAACCACACCAGATACAAAAACAAAATTATCTGCAAATCGTGCAAACATGTTGTTCTACGAATCGAATTTTAGCAGTTGAGTACTTTCCCATAATTATGCTCAGACTATTTGAAAATCGTTCCTAGATATCTAAATTCAAAACAAAACAGTGAGTTCTAAGTTTTCCGAACTCAGCACTCAACCGCAGCACGTACAGGCCTAAAGAAGCTTACCGTCACCTGGACCGCCCACAAGCTTGCAAACTACAATTTAAGCTGATTATGACGGATGTACCGCATACGCTGCTTTTCCTCACCAGCTCTCAAGACTAAGCTTACCTTTCAAAGGATTTTGTGATTATGTTTATTGAGTTGAATTATGTATCTGTAAAAACGACTTGTATTCCAAAGTGAGTACACTAAAGCTTACCCTGGAGAAATGTTTGAGTAATATTAAAGCCAATGGTAGAACTAGGTTTTCTCGGGCTTAGTCCTCGCTGAAGTTATAAATGGTTTGTTAGTATGGCTTTTGGTCCATAAGCTGCAATAATGACTAGAAAGCGCGCTTGTTTGTGACCACGCCACAGCGTCAGGTAACCACAACACAGGTCCCACCGTTCAGAGTGTAGACAAAGGTTGCCTTGTGACGGTGTACTGTATAATTAAATTAAATAATTATATAAACGGTATAATTCATCTAGTAAAGATAGTCCCCACACTGCCCACACCGTATTTGTTGCCTTGGTTCTTCTCAATACTGGCTGCAATGCAAAGGAACAGGAGTCGAATCACCTTGTTCTAAGAATATTCTAAGTGATTCCAGCGGTCCTACTGAATAAACGCTTTCTAAAATTTGTACCTAAAATCCTAAGTTTAAGGTCCATTATGAATAATAAAGAGATTCTACGAGTATATACTCGTACCCTAAAACTTAGGTAGCACTAATTAAGAGAGTTATGTGGAATTGAGTCCCTTATTCCTTTACCATTCATTTGTTGATCGAATAGGCTTAATTCATCTAAAACTTAATCCCGACATGCCAATTTGTAATCAGGGGTGGACAAACTTCTAGTTTCGCATGTAAACTACGTAATATACGAAGACCCACGGTCACTAATAAACTAATTTCAACTTGAACAGAGCCAGTTGCCGCCCTACATCAACCGACTTGATGGATTGGCGCCTCAGTAATTCTGTGAACATAATTTATAGGAGAGCTTTACCCACAGTAAATTTAAAAGACAATTTTGCTTATGACATGTTTATGGAAAATTTAAATTTGATAAAATTTGGTACTTCCCTACATAATTTGAAAACGCCAAATACACAATTTATCTGCCCTGGGGATAGGTAAATTACTAGATATTTTTTTAATTATTTTGGCCAGTCAATGTAGATATTAAGGACTCTGGATGTCACCCCAAAAATAAAACTTTCACCAACATTACCTTCGATCAAAACATTACCTACAGATATAATTATATCCCTTTTGATCGTAATGCCGCAGGTAATAAAATAATTTCCTTTCATTCGCACGAAGAATTTCCTTCGAAAAAATGCAGGCTTACACTTTGGAAGCTTGCCGCATAACCTAATATTCATTTTCTTAATTTTGAAAATTAGGAAAATGAATATTAGGTTATGAATGATTTATTTCAATAATATTTTTATTATGTCATGCGTGCTAAATTGTTTTGTACATAAATACAATTATTTCAAGTTGTCTTTGATACCTTAGTGAAACATTATAATTAAATTATATTTAAGCATGAGTGAAGTAAAGATGTTATGAAACGAATTATAATGAAAACTGAGCCCCATCTTCCCCTTTCCTATGGAGAACAATGAATGTCATAACATTACGGGTGTCAGGTAAATTGAAAAGGAAATTACATGATGTTTATTAAAATTCTCCATGAACCCTCACGTCCTATTTCAGAATATCAGCATTTTTAGAGGTGTTTTTTGATGACTGACTAAAAATAGCTTTTCTAGTGTTGTAGTGTAATAGTTCTTTTCGCTAGTAGTATAGTGAACATTTTTCCATATTGTAACTTCTCAAAAATCTTAAAAGATTTGAAACGGCCGCTTTTTCAAATTGTCGGATGAGTTATTCAACCATTATAGGTACTGTGAGTGTGATTTTCTAAATTCAATGGCACGAAAATTCGCTATATGCATACAACAAACAATACCTGCATATACATTTAGAACGTATAACGACGCTGAAAAGCTTTTTACATCAACTCTTTAGAAAGGTGCGCATGAATCGGATTCGTCCCTTTCTATAACCTGCTATGCGGGACTTAATAATAAATTCCTTTGTGCAAAAGGAACAAAAAATTAAAATTCTTTTCGTGTCCCTCGGGCTTCAGAGACGCAGTTTTGTCATCTTGTTTGAAAGGGAGATCGTGTGACATTTGCAAATCCCTCCGGAGGACATAATACATGTACATTACTTACCTACTGCTTTGCGAAATAAAATTACGAACAGTAAGCTTTTAGATCAAATAAAAACGTTGAAAAAATATCTTATAAGATTTCTACCTGAATAGACTAGACAGGCTTATTACCTTTTATAAGTAACTTAAAAGAGATCAATAATGGAACACTTATGAAATCAAAATAAAATATTAAGCAACTAGAAATTTTATTGCGATAAAAGTTCAGAAAGTCTAGAAAGCCTAATTTCAGTGTAGCTGAATAACATATTCTCGAAAATAAAATTGTAAACATGCTTTTTTGTTTAACCTCGGCAAAAAAAACCTATATAAAATATTACAGCAAACTTTTTAGAGGACATAGGTACCTAGGTTAGTCAACTATCTTCGGTATAGTTTCATGAGAGCAGAAAGATAAAGTGAACGCATCTGAACCCTGATGGTGCAAGTCAAAACTAATCACACATACATTACTCCTCAAAGAAATAATAACGGACGTGTTTAGAAGTCGGATCAAAGTACTCATCATGCGGCAAGTCTAAAGCAGATAGGGCAGCACTGAAGTAGTGCCTAGTGAAATGTAAAGCGTCGTTAGGACGCAACAGCAACAATGCTTGTAGGTAGTCACGAACTGTGGCGGTCAATGTTCCACTCTCGGTGACGTAGCGTGCACCTTCTGATGATCGTGAACTCTGGAAATAACACGAAGCATTTTGCCAATGTTCTATTTGCGGCACCACGTTGGGCGCCAACTGTTCTAAGTTCACTTATTGGCGCCCAACGTGGGGCTGAAAATAGAACACGAGTATTGCGAACGTGATTGAGATCCTCCGTGTATTGCTGTTTTGTAAATATACGGTTCTTTCACCTAGTGATCTAATGGATCTCTTGGAGTTATTTTTTGTGTTGTTTCGTGTGGTCCTTTTTTTCGTCGGGAAAAAAAGGACCATTTATTATTATAATACGTCGTTGGTATAGTTTATATGAAAATACCTTGAAGTCAAGATAATCGGAAAGCAATTGTAGATCCTCTCTCCACATCTCACGAAGAGGCGCGTGAGGTTCGATTTCGTCCTTCTCGGGTACTATGCGCAGGAGTGGATTCAAATGTAGAATGTAGCAGTTGTCAGCCCATTCATGATTTACGATATAACCTGAAACATGATTATAACTTAATTTCTCCTATAAATAAGCTAAGATCTATAGAAGTATCTTCAAGGGTAACTATTATCTGTTTCTAGAAACTAGGCCTAGGAAAGCGATGTTAATATCTTTTAGCATCGGTAATGCTGCCTATGTTTAATCTGTCAAGCCTTGTTATTACAGATAAACAATTAAAACTGTTGATTGTTTTTAATAAAGCATCAGCTATCAAAATAAACAACACAAACAAATCTGTAGGTAGTAGGTACAAGTAACTTACCTCTAAGAGTAAGAACCGTCAAGGTCTGATGGATGAAGCCAGATGGCTCTATAATGTGCCGTTCAACCTTCACCACAAACAGTGGTTTGCCGTTCACGATGGCTTGGCTGACGCCCAGGCAGACCTGACAAGCCATTAGCAAGCTATTACACAACAATTATAGCACGCACGTTAGTATGTGCCAAAAGGCACATTCAGTATTATTTGTTTCCATTCTGACGTGTACCTACAATGATTCAGCGAAAGATGACACTTGAAATGTTATATTAATCGTCCTTCCCAAAATCGTGACCTACTAGCTAGTACTTATTCTATTAAAATGATCATTTTTTTCCTGAAAAAATAGTGTAGGTAATGTACATACATAAAATAAATAAATAAAATGAAATAACTAAATAAAAAGCCTGTATTTCTATTGCTTACCTAAATTACAAATGATTGTTACTATGCTTAGTTACTAGTTCAGTGTTCTTCAGCAAAAGTCGCCTCTACTCTGTGTGAACTGAATAATTATTATTATTAGTATTTAGGTAACAGGTATGTTTTTTCTATATCTATACTTGTTTGTTTGTTTGTTTATTTTTATGTTTGTTTGTTTGAAATGAATAGGCTCCGAAACTACTGGACCGATTTGAAAAATTCTTTTACCAGTAGAATCCACAATCCCACATTATCCCCGATGAACATAGGCTATTGTTTATCCCGGGGAAGTGAATTTTTCCCGAGGGATCTCGGTTAACACAGCGGCGGACAGCTAGTATGATAATATATAGATAGATTTTTTTTAGTTCATTATAAAATACTGCGAATCTACGAAGCAAAAATACAAAGCTTTTACCGATGAATAACAAGTTGTTAATATTTTGGCCACTGATATTTTGGCACAGTTGCATGCACCGTGTTCCGGTAAAACTATGGAATAAGGTATTGTATGTTTGTAAGTAGCTATTACCCCTATTTTCCAAAGTATAATGAGCCTACGAACGCCAACTACCTATCTACGTGCCAAAAATGTTTAATCGGGCTTTTCACCATCAGTTTCCATGACGCGCCTATTTGTAGTTGCCTCTGCTGCCTCCTTAGGCATAGCAGCGTGTGGCAGGGAGTGTGTTAACTACACCCTTTTCTCGTTCATACTTCCGCATTCGAATCAATACAACTTATTGCTGCTACACGCGAACGAAGCCATGAGCGTGGCGAAAGTTAAGTCAGTAATAAATTAATTGGTAACATTTCGTAGGTATTATTGAAAACAAATCAAAATAGACAAGGCCAATTAGCCAGCCAATTAGTGAAAGCACAATCATGTAAATATTCCATGAAAATTAATGATCTATTGCCAACAGACAGATTATCTCATTATCTACGATACCGCATACAAGAATGAGTCATTAGCTGTGCAAACTCAGCTATGTCAATACCCATCATAGGTACAAGGCAATTCATCAAATAACTTGATTGATGAATTAATTGGTACCTACTAGGCAGTACGTAAACACCTAATTGACACGACTTACACCTACTTTGATAGAGAGGCATTCAATAAAGTTTTTATAGATAAAAACGGCTACGATCGTAGCAGTGACTCTACGTTCGTAGGTGCGCGTAGCACTATGATCGTAGTAGGCGAGGAATATAGGGAATAGAAACGAGAAAAAGGACACACCATATTAAGAAAAAACATAATCACGTATTACTATCCCAAATACGCAATAAACATACTCTCAGATCTGAAATACATTCAAATCATTTGAAGATGTGTAGGGGGGTAATTGAGTCATGTCCAAATGCATGTATTTAGCACAAGCTTACATTTTGACGGTTGCAAGCCCATTGCCGCCAGTAATCAAATTAAGTAGGTGCGGTCAGTGTCACCAACTGGTAACCCCTGCAGTACAAACCGGCGTACTAAGGGAGTTACCTGTTGACGCTGACTGTACCTAAGTGTCGATAGTGAAAGTAGCTTACTCACATAAATACTTTCGCAGATTATTCCGTCCATCAAAACAGTTTCTGTTTTTATGTTCCCTCTGTATCTCCGTAGGCCAAAGTACCGCAACAGTACGACATTTGCAGCTTCAAGAAGCAAGTTTCGGGAGTCCTCGAAAGTATGGTAGAGTCGCTTCACCAGATGTCGCTCGCCACAAATGCGAGTGACTTTGTTGTAATAACCACTCTCGCAAATCGCCATGTAGCTCCGACGCTCCTTGGTGATGTCCTTCTTTGTGATGTGCCTTGGAAAGTGAAGATGAAATTGTAGTTTTCATCTTCTAGGTATACTAATTATAGAGTTAGATAAGTACATATAGTTTGTTTGATTTCATAGCTTGTAGGCATGGAAGTAGTGCCTATTTTAGGGTAAAGCCGCGAGCAGAAGCTAGGTTACTATTTACCTAGGTAATATTTTGATTGGCAAAATACGTTCATAGACAAATTGCAAAGAGATGTTCTTTGCAATTTGTCTGTGTGTTTTTCTGAGTGAGAGAGTGAGTTTTTGTAATAAGTTTGTTCTCTACTCGCTTTACTAATTCCCCCTTCCTCCACATTTTGATTAATTGACTTAGGATAATCAGTAAGGCATTTAAAACTTTACAGAAGTTTTCAGGTCGGCAATATCCTGAGAAAAGCCTAGGTAGTTAGGCGAACAATATATTCTTGCAAAGTTTCAAACTTACTCGGTCCTATTTTCTTCCAGCGTATGCAAGTTGCAATCCAAAATACCCACAAGTTTCGACCCAGTTTTGGCACCCTCCTTCGCTGAATGTGACACTACTTGCACTAGAAACTTATCTTTGTCTTCACCAAGAGTTTCCACGCAAATACTGATCCCTGGCGGAGCGAAATTGAGACCATCACATTAATGTTTTCGTAACAAAGTAGGTAAGGTAACATTATTTTACTTTACCTCCAACAGCACTGCAACAATCCATGGATGGTTTCCTAATTTTCTTCTTGTAAGGTGGTGCTTTTATCCCATGAATAGCGCAAACTTCTTCCTCCACTTTTTCTTCGTTAAGCCCCATAATTTTCACTTTCTCAACCTCTTTTTCCTTATAAGAAATTTTTTCGTGCCGCCCGTATCCGTAATCAAAGTAAGTGTGTCTTGGATCTACGTCGTGACACCATCTGTAACCATGTTTACCGGCCCTTACTCTTTTCAATTTCTTAGATTCTTCTTCTTTGCAAGGGCAAGTGCAAATTACTCCATCCACAGCATGCTTCGATTTTGTCAAGCAAATGCATTCTGTCGGTTTCGGTACTGTAGTTTCGCAAATGCAAGGGTCAGTACAATCACAAGGAGCGAAGCATTTGCAGTTATCGGGATCTCCACAGCTGCAGAGTTTTTTAGGAAAACATTTGCAGTCATCGTTCTTAGCATCACAAGTACATTCCTTTGGTATTAGGCAGCTACAAATAGATCTCGTATCTTCGCTCTTGCAGATGATATCTTGACTCTCGGTAGGTTCACAAATGCAAGACTTCTGAACTCCGCATATGCATGAGTTCTCAGCACAAATGCAATCCTTGCCTTTCAAACACCTGCAAATGGGTTTGGGATCTGGTTTCTGACATTCACATGGAGGCTGTTCTTCTTCAGCTTCTTCTTTCCCTTCCTCCTCTTCGGATTCCTCCTCAACAACCTCCCCAATAGACTTGAGGTCATCGAAATGAAACTTTGGTTTGTGCTTGCATGTACAAATAGGACTCGCATATTTTCCCGGGTGGCATAAACAGGGTTTATCCACTTTATCGCATGTACACACAGGTTGGATTCTCCCATCAGGATGGCACATGCAAATGTCGCTACCTTTGCAGGTGCAGACTGGCATTGGCAAACCTTCGTGGCAAATACAGATCTCCTCGTGCTTCGGGCAGGTGCATTCCATAGTTGTTTTAGCTCCGCAAGTGCAGGGCAGTTTTGAGTGACAAGTGCAATCGCCTTTCTTATTTACATCGCAGGTGCAGAATATTTGTCCTTTGGCTGCGGGATTTATTTTCGGCAATCCATCAACAATCATGATACTCGCCTTGCTGTCCTGGGCTATCTGTGGTTTGTCACAATCAGGAAAAAAATAGAAGTGGAAGTCGGTGTCCTCTTCTTCAATCTCTTCGTTGTTGGCTTCTTCTTCAACTCTATCTTTTACTTCGAATAAGTTATCATTGACTTCCTGTGATACTTCAGATTCAGT
This sequence comes from Epirrhoe alternata, assembly GCA_963565295.1. Taxonomy (NCBI): domain Eukaryota; kingdom Metazoa; phylum Arthropoda; class Insecta; order Lepidoptera; family Geometridae; genus Epirrhoe; species Epirrhoe alternata. The sequence continues at coordinate 2,736,285 of OY751384.1, forward strand.
GGTGTCATGGCAGGACCATTCAGAGTCTGTGTCTTCTTCTCCAATATTGCCGTCGTAATGACCACAACTAATAACCAGCGTCTCCCCAAAACAGAGTTCTTTCTTCACCGCATCGTCTAAGATTAAATTATAAGATTATATTATTATGGTGGTATCTACTTACCTAATTTATTTACACACTTTATGAGTAGAGGTGAAGGCCGTTGGAGTGCCAACCTACCTAGAGCCCTATGAGAAAGTTATCGGAACGAGAGGTCCGGCAGTGAGAGATATTGGGCAGATGACACCCAAGGTATAATGGTCGTACCTAGATGAGACTAAGGTCGATCGTGTTGGATTGCACAAAAAATTTGAGGCCTAGGTATACGTACAGCTCGGGCAGGATCTCAGTCTGCCAAGCGTAGTTGCAGCTATGCTGGCAGACGACACGGCCTGGAGGGCCGTGGCCTCTTTCTGTGAAGCCGTTCTGGTCCAGAAAGAGGCGGCTGAGCGGGATCGTGAGAGGGCCGATCCCGCTCGGAGAAGGAGGCGGAGGCGGGGCGCTAACGGCCGTCCCGCACCGCCTGCCCCCCCGTGAGGGGGGCGGAGTGGTATCCCCTGCCAAACAGGGGACTTTCCGGGTCCGCGGGTGGCTGAAGTGGGGACTTCGACTGTCCACGATGCGGACCCCGGGAGGGCGGCGGCGCTCTGTGGCGAGCGCCGCCGTAAGCACCGCGAGGGTGCCGGGCGTGGCTGTGGGTGCCATTCCCGGGACAGTGCTTAGGCAAAATGCGAGAGGGGCACCGCTGTGTTCCGTAGGAGATCGCGGAGCCCCTTGACAGGCATGGAGGCCGGCCACGCGTCAGTTTTTAGTCGGTGAGAGTCCGACATAACCCTTCCGCTGTCCCCACGGCGGTCGGGTATCCATAATGGATTTTCTGACGTTATAAAAAAAAAAAAAAAAAAAAAAAAAAAAAAAAAGGTATACGTACAGCAGTGGGCTAATTCGGGCTGTGGATGATGATGATAAAATTATATGAATGAGGAATGACCTCTTAGCCTTCGAGATGAATGGTGAGAAATTTTGAAGGTTAATGATGCTTGGGGAAATAGAAATAAATAAATAAATAAATAATGCTGGACTTTTCACACAGCATCATCTAGCCCCAAAGTAAGCAGAGCTTGTGTTATGGGTACTATGATGACTGATATACTACTTATATACTTTTTGTTTGTAAATACATACATATTATATATAGAAACACCCAGACCCGAGACAAATATTTGTAGATCATACAAACATTGGTCCCGCCGCGGGGATCGAACCCGCAACCTCTTGCGTCGCAGGCGGGCCTTCGCCCACTGCGCTACAGAGAAGTACCTACCTACCTACTAGGACCTACCTGTATACCTACTTACTTCTATTTCCGCAACCATCATTACCTACCTATCTAGAGGCAAATAGGTAGTTATTTACCTCTAGGTATAGGTACTTATTTATTTTTCTTTTTTTTTCAACCTGTACCTGAGACCTTTGCCCAGCAGTGGGACAACTGCTGGGCAAAGGTCTCCCCCAATTCCTTCCAACCATCTCTCTCCTTAGGTATAGGGTATACCCCTTTTAATACCTTCTAAGTATTATTGTCAGTCTTTGTATTTTTGATTCACTTAGGTACCCACCTACCCAGAAATTTAAATACTAGGTATTAAGTATATAAAGGTATTACCACTATGTGTGTGTGTGAAGTAGGTAGTACCTATGTTTATAGTTAAGTAGGTGGATAGCTACCTACCTAGGTAGGTACTTACCTGGCTAGCTAGTTGGGCATGGGTAGGCAGGTGCTATATCTGCAGGTAGGTAATAAAAACCTACCTGAATCCTGATGATGACTGTTATTAATATTGATTCACTTGAGAAAGTAGGTAACGAAGCTTACTTACCCATTTCAAATGGAAATTGAGATGATAGGTCTATCAAAGATACATGGGAACTAGTTTCCATTTTATCAGTTTTCCTGTTTTTATTTTAGTATTTGTACCAATTATTTTGCTTTGTTTGTAATGCTGACAAAATTATTTTATTATTTTTGTGTCAAATGAAAGCAATCAAATTCCGATGACACGATTGAGACCTCAGAGTAATAATTTTGAGATTGTTTCCTTAGTTTTCCTTCCTGTTTCTGAACGCATCTATTTACCGTTTCGTACTACGTACTTCGTATAGTTCGTAATATTTTATATTTTTTTCTCTATGTTTCATGTAGGTAGGTGTTTCAACATTATCTAAGCCAAAATATTTAGGTAAGAATTTGGATATTAAATCACTTGAGACCTCAGAGAAAATAACCAAACTTGTAACACATTCTGTGTTAACCTTTATATTTCGTCCGAGGTGATAACACTCTGAAGCAGAAGCGTCAAAACGTGTTCTGCGTGATACTAAACGACCGAACGATCGACTTGACAGATGATGTGGCTGAATGTCCAGTGAATTTTCTGAATTATTTTTATTGAAATTCACCTAAAATGCAAAGATGTTTGTGTATAAAATTATTTTATTTATCTTTTACGTAACATTATCAGAATGCCGGCGTCCTGATAAAGTTTATTGTGTTAACGAAAAATGTAGCGGTACGTATTGTTGCCGAATGTCAAGTGTTTCTTTACGATAACTTTCTCATAGCATCTTACATTTATTTATCTTTTGTTATTTCAGAGCCCATATCTAAAGCTAAAACATTGATTAAATATACTAGTGCTGATGAGGACCTTATTTCATTCCAATCTAACGCTGATGCATTTGTGTACATGAAATCAGCTGGAACTAACACCGACTTATGGTACGCCAAAATCGATGGAAAATCTGGCTTTGTGAACACGAAATTCCTGAGAGAAAATAAGATATATGTAAAGAATCCTCAGGTCATCGTACCTGTTGAGGTTATAGAAGGAGAAAGCCAGATTCCTAATGTACAACCTGATAAAGTGCAGCAGGCTCATGAAGTTATTGAAGGAACCACAATATACACCACTGAAGCAACTCTCGAACAGGGTACTACTACAGAGAACCCTGTTACTGCTTCTCCATTAACCCCAAACTTAAATGTGAATGAAGAATCTAGTAAAAGTAGTGTAATAAAAAGTGATGATAGTGTAGATTTTAAAAGTGAAAAAAGTGAGCCCCTAGAGCAGAGTTCTGAACCCACATCAACAGAAAATGCTCCATCTGGTTCATCTACTGAAAAACACAACCAAAGTTTTGGAGAACCAACCCCGGAAGAACCTACAGAAAATAAAATAGAAATTGAACAAAATGTTGTGCAAATAAATCAAGTTCTTCCAAATATACTGGCTGATGCCCTCCCTCCACAAGAACTTGGAGCTAGTCCTAGTGAAACTATTGAAGTGCCTGATCTAAACTATGTACAAAATGCTTTAAATGAACCAGAAAATGTAGATAGTAGCGAATCAAATACTTCTTTACCTCAGTTGAGTGTAGAAAACACGAAAACGCTTCTTTCTGATACCCAAAATCAAGCCGGTAATAATGAATCAAATATTGCAGATCAAGATGCTCAAAATGCAAATGGAATAAAGACAGAAGAAGTCATGGAAGATGTACTCTCTGCATTGCTAAAACATGATCTAATAAATGAAAGTAAAAGTGAAGAGATTGATCGAAATGAAAAAGAGGATTTGCCGAGTGTAGCTGATAACTCTAAAGACACATTTGAAACTCCAAATGTAGAATTAAATGATCAATCTACTGGTGACATTTTAGGAATTCAGAAAGAAGCTGTAAATGAAAATTCAAAAGAAGAAATTGTAGTTGAGACTGCAAACGTAGAAAATGACAAAACCGAGACTCCAATCGCGCCCAAAATTGAGAGTTCTAATGAAGTAGTTAGCACCCTCAGTGAGGATAAGAAAGATATTCCTAATGAACCGGTCAGTCCACCTCAAAATAATGAACAAAAGTACACAGAACCTGTTCCGCAAACACTAAATTATGAGACAATACCACCACCTATACCTGATGTACCTATCAAAACGCCTGAACAAAAACCAACCACCGAGACTCTACCACCAATTTTCACATACCCTGAAGTAATAACCCAGCCGCCACCTCTTGTACCAAACTATTATTCTCAAGAGCCTATCAGAGATGGTAACCAATATTCTCAAGAACCAATTACAGCTGAACCCACTAACTATGCGCAAGAAGTAAAATACGAACCCCTTACTGAAGAATCAGTTAAAGAACCTATTAACTACTATACTCAAGAACCAATAGATTCTGATATTGCTCAAGAACCAACTAAAGAACCTATTAACTACTATACTCAAGAACCAATAGATTCTGATATTGCTCAAGAACCAATTGGAGGTAACTACAACACTCAAGAACTAGATCCAAAACCAACTAACAATATACAAGAACCCACAAATGAGAACAAAGGTGAACCAGAACAAGTTGAGCACCAAACAGAACCACCTCAAGATTATCCGGATCCAACTGAAACGCCTCAAGAGGCAAGCGATGGGTTTTTATCAAACATGTACTCAACAATCGCAGATATTTGGCCGCCGAGCACCGAGGCACCACCAAGTCTCTACAATGAAGAGCTTCCTAAATATGAGGAGACTGAACCAAGTTTTTCCTTTATGAGCTATCTTATGTCAACTTATTACTCAGTCGTGGGACCTAGCGAGGATATAAAAGCTTTGTTCCCTTCTCAAGGTAAGCATTTTTTTAAAATTGTCTAACTGCTTATGATAGCATTAAGTCTGATAGCATTTTCTGTTGCTTAATTCACATCAACTGTTATGAAATCTGAGCATGTTTAAAATATTGAGTAATGTTCTCAGTTACGAAACATGACAAGTTTCATGTTCAAGATTTCTTATCAGCTAATACTTGTTTTGAGAACAAATGTAGTTGAACAGCTGACCGATTCCGACCCAAAATTCTTAATCACGGGGCTGATGTGGTTTAGAAGCTATTGTTATTAAATACGGTCGGTTTCTCGAACGCTTTTCAAATTGATTAAACTTGAAATACTTGGTCCTCATTAGTTGAATGACAGATTTGACAAATGATTAGTTAATTTTGAAGATGATTTGCATTCGAGAAACCGGCTGTCAGACACAGATTTATTAATAGGGCTTCATGGAATTAACGAAACTTCTAAGACTTGACTGATAACTGGATTACTACTTGTATGAATCATTGCTAAGATCTCCAGATTAGACAAAAATGTAGATAATAATATTTTTGCATCACTTATATACCAAACAAAAACAGTCTCTACGTATGCGTTGTAGTAATTAGTACACCAAGTAGGAGTATATTCATGTAGATGTTTCTTTTCATATAAGCTTTTTGTTGAGATGATGGTTTTAATAAAAGTTATAGATAATAAGTTTCGCAAGTAGGTTTTCAGAGGTTTCCCTTGATCTCTCCACCTATCCCGGTCTTGTGCCATTGAGGCTCAATGCACATTGAATTTGCAGAGACGTATGAACAATGTAACAAGATATAGAAACGCTTGATAGAATTCACTTTTTAAACTCACACGATTTAAACTCATTTTTGTTTTAATAACGGGACGAGATCGCGTATAGGTTTTCGATAATATTCGAACTATTATCTTACCTCGACGTTTTGTTCGTGACCACGATCGGTGCAACCCGGTCGAAACGTCGAGGTAAGACAATAGTTCGAATATTATCGAAAACCTATACGCGATCTCGTCCCGTTATTAAAACAAAAATGGGCTTGATAGAATGTAGCCGCTGACTGTCGTGACTGATCGAGCCGGCGCGACACCTCGTTCATTCTATACCTTGTCACATTGTTCATAAGGTTTATATTGTCATGTCGGGTCGCGTCACGTCGCTGCCAATTCAATGTGCATTGAACCTTAGACCCTCACTTTTGTATAAAAAATCTTATATTACTTATTTTTCAGGGGAAACTTGCTTCACGGACGAGTACTGTGACGGTAAAGGCAACGGTAAACCGAATCGTCTTCTCACTTTCCTCGTGACAACGGCCGCGTCGGTTCTACTCTTCACCCTGGGCTATTACTATATTGACAGCAAACGTCAAGACAGCAGACTGATTGGGAATATCAACTCGCTTCAAAGAGACTTGTTGTTTTCTACTAAGGTACCTTAATTTATCTTCAAGTTGGCAGGATCGTAGTGGCACAAGCTTAGGCAGGCTTATTAGCTGTGGATGATGATAATGTAACTGACTATGGCAATTCCAAAAGACAAACAAGGCATTTTAAACATAAACTGTTAAGAGATTTAAAAAAAATGGATTTAGTTTGCATCCTGATGCATACCATACAATTTTTTAAATCAATGAGGTGGTGGGCAAGTTTGTCTGTATGAGGAATTGAGATAACAGAGCTCAATACGGACAAACACGGAATATACAGTCATAAATTCATAATCATCTACACTAATATTATAAAGAGGAAAGATTTGTTTGTTTGAATTGAATAGGCTCTGAACCTACTGGACCGATTTGAAAAATTCTTTCACCATTAGAATCCTACATTATCCCTGATAAACATAGGCTATATTTTATGACGTTTTCCCGACGGACCGCGGATAACACCGCGACGGACAGCTAGTAAATAATACAGTAATTTCTACACCTCTAATGCACCAATTTATAGAAAAAAATTATATACTACATAAGATTTTGTTCTTCCCAGGAGTGTGAGATCCTTAAGGAGGAGCTTTCAACTACCAAAAGCAAGCTCGCGGGCATCGAGGACAGTTCCTTTGGAATGGACGACATGGTTCTCTCACTCAAAGAAGAGATCAACGAACATAAAGCGCAGAACGAAAGACTTCGCAACTCTTTAGATGACAATGAGAAATTGCTGCGGGTCTCTGAGAATACAGCTGGCGAGTTACAAAACACGCTCAGCGAGGTTGAAAACACTCTCAGCGAGCTCTGGGGAGAGAGAGCTCAGTTTGAAGAGCAAATCGCCGAGTTGAACGGTTAGTTTTGTACTTTAGCGACATCGTTTGTATTAATTTATGAATAGCTATTTCAAGTCACTATTTACACATAATATTACAAATTTTATCGAAATAGGATTACTAAGTATTTATGGCGTGACTGAAACACAAACATACAAACTTTCAGATTCATAATATTAGTAGTACAGTCGTCGTAGTCGGCATATTGATACAAAAACACCAGGTTAAAGGCATGTTTTAAGTTTTTAATTTAAGATGGATCACCTAAAAAAAAGCTAGGCCCCATACCGTGTTTCTTCACGGTATTGGTCGCGAAAGAACAGGAGTAAAATCACCTCTTTGTGTGTGAACTCATTACCGGGCTGTGTATTTCCCGAAAAGTACAATATCCCCTATATTGTACTCTTCGGGAAAAACAGTCTTATAGATTAGATATTAGAAATATCTTCAAATCAAGAGTAAATAGGTTCCTTCTAGAAAAGCATGGGCTCTTAGATCTCCATCAGACAGAATGGGGTCAAATGCTGACCTATTTAATTAAAAAAAAAACCTAGGCTTAAGACGATTCTAAGTGATCACAGTGGTCCTACTGAATTAATGCTTTTTGACTTTAAAAGAAGTAGATAAAAATATATTTACTTACTAGTATTTAATGTTATTTTGGAGAGTAGACTTATGACCAATAATGATGACTTTTTTGTTCGCAGGTAAAATCCAAGCGTTTGAAGAAGAGTTGATAACAGTGACTCGAGACAGAGATAGCTACCAACTCAAGTATGTGTCCGCTGAAACCGCTTTAGAAGAGTCCAAGAAGTATAGGAAACAAATTGATGAGTTGAACCAGCAGTTGGGAGAGGCTAAGAACACTATTGAGCTGCAAAAACATGAGTTGACGGCTTTGAAGGTATGTTTTTGTATTATCAAACCTGTTAGAAGATTAAGGCCGGTTTTCCTGTCACGCGTACCATCGGCCCTGATGGAAGTATAGTCTTTATTACAATGAAGAAAAGAAAAGGCATACTATAATGTTGATGAATTCCTGAATGATAAATTGTAAATATTATTAAGTTACCTATAAATCTTATTTTGTATCTAATTGTTTAAAGTTTTAATTGTTTATTCTTGTGTTAAGTTTAAACTGTACCTACCTATTATAATGTTGCATGCTGACAAGCTGAATTTGGAGGAACCGTATTTATTATTGACATTGTTATTTGTACACCCATTTTCGCAATTAATAAATAAATGAAATGAAATGAAGTAAGGACTAACGTCGCTGATTTCTCTCGGTGCTGCTGTACAATCAACATCCTTACTACATTGTAATAAAGATTATGCTTTCTAACAGCGCTGACGGTCAGCGTGACAGCCTTAGAAGTAAATAGAGAAACCTTAAACCCGATTATGTTGAGCATCTTAAGAACAAAAATATAGTCTTATTGTTGCACTGACCATGATAAGTCGGCTAAAACATAACTCCTTCTTACGACTTCGCTATAATCAGGTAAAAAAGACCATCCCTAAGGTGCTATAGATCCTTTCGGGGATTACTTTTAGGGGTTGTCAGATAATGCTTTCAATTAAAATAAATTGTACCATTCGTCCAATGAAAATGGCCGTTCTAGGTTACCTCTCAATCTACATTTCATAATAGTCAAGTTAATTGTTAAAAAATGTGTTAAAAAATAATAAGTTGAAATTATTTTCAGGATGCTATGAAGGAATTGAGAAGTGGTTCGGACGGTAATGTCGACGTGTCTTCACTGATAGACCACACGGAAATAAAAGCGAAACTCAATAAGGCTGTGGAAGAGAGGAATTCACTATCTAGTAAATATGAGGTAAGCATTACATTTATAATGTGCTAATATTTTGCTAGCTTTTATCAAAATAAAAGCGAAAAAATGCGTGAAAATTTACCGTACGCGCCGACGTACGGTAAATTTATAGTTACGTACGATGCAGCTTCGATCATCGGTGTGGCTAAATGTGCGATGACCATAAGGTGCCGACCTAATACAATAGAGTATTCATCATCATAATCATTTTCCTACAATTATTTAAATTGTCAATGTTTCTTTCCTAGGTGGAGCTAGCTGAAAGAAAGCGTTTAGCCGAAGAGCTTCAAACCACGAAGGATTCTTACCAAACCACTAGTCAACAGGCTACAGAGGCTATGACAAGATTAGAAGTACTTGGCAAATACTTCCAGGAGCGAGAGAGTGAATTAATGAAGTAAGTTCTTAACTAACTTAGTAAATAGAAGCTTATTATTTTTTATTATTAGGAGCCTTTAGTGTCCCACTGCAGAGCAAAGGCCTCCCTTCCCTCTCTCCATTCATCTCTATTTGGGCTACCGAGGACCAGTCCTTTAAGTGGGCATCCAATTCGTCCCTCCGGTGTGGTCTACCGCGGGGTCGTTTCCCGTTCAGAGGCATCCCCTCTATGGTGGTTTTCGCCTACAACGCATCCGACATGCGCCTGACGTGGCATATATGGGCGGTTTATTAAGATTGAATCCTTTTCAGAAATAAATGAAATAAGACATAGCTTCTGTAGTGAGTCTACGGGTATTACAGCTAAATGCCCGATAAATACACTGAATGTAATGACAGTGTTACATTTCTTTTCACAAATGTATGTTTGATAAATATATAAATTATTTTGTGTACAGGGAATTGAGTGCCAAAGAGACGCTTTGGCTCAGCAAACAGGGCGAGTCAGCAAGCACTGTTGAAAAAATAGAATTGTTACAACAAGAAGTGCAGCGATACAAGTAAGTTCCCTAAAGTATTGGTTATTTTTAACCCCAACGCTTACATTAAGAAGCAAGATAGATAGATAGATAGAAAATACTTTATTGTACACCACATGGACATTACAAAATACAAACAAAGATACAAGAAAACATTTAAAGCGAAGTACAATGGGCGGTCTTATCGCTGTGAGCGATTTCTTCCAGACAACCTTAGGATGAACTGGATTAAAGGACGGCAAAAGGCGGTGTAAATAAAATATGTTTATAAAAACAAATAAATAAATAAATATATACCTACTATGTACGAATAACTATAATATATAAATACATTAATCCTAATAAATATGTATACAGTTGTATACAGTGTGTGTGTACAGTTGTATACTTTGAACGTCAAAACTTAGGAGTGAGCAAGAATCGAAAAATAACATGTTTTTAAGCTTGGTGTGAACGGAAGAAGTCCTACACATATTATCCTTTTTTAACTTTGACTAATTTTATCCCCCAGAGAGAAATGCGACGCGTTAACATTAGAATTAGCAGAACAAGAGTCCAACCGTCGCACAGCCATTAGCGAAGTGGAAGCACGAGCGCACGCCGCGTGGTTAGAGGCGAGAGCGGTGAGACGTGAAGCAGATGCGGCCAGGGACGAGGCAGCCACGCTGAGACGGAAACTGGCCTCCGTATCAGCGGACGTCGTCATAGACACGCATCATAGTACGTATCAGTTACTCCATCAGCGAGGTGAAGGCGTGAGGCAGACGTGGCCACGCTGAGACGGAAACTGGCCTCCGTATCAGCGGACGTGGCCATAGACTAGACACGCATCATAGTACGTATCAGTGACTCCATCAGCGAGGTGAAGGCGTGAGGCAGATGTGGCCACGTTGCGACGTAAACTGGCCTCCGTATCAGCGGACGTGGCTATAGACACGCATCATAGTACGTATCATGTGACTCTACGAGCAAGGCCAACTTGGCCAGGGACGAAGCGGCCACGCTGCAACGGAAACTGCCCTCCGTATCAGCGGACGTAGCCATAGACACGCATCATAGTACGTATCATGTGACTCACACCATCAGCGAGGTGAACAGGATAACTTAGTTCAAGTTTTATGTATCAAATATATTATTTTTCTGTCTGCCTGTTTAAAATTCAACATGATTTCTCAACATATTACCTTGTTACAGAAGTGGTATCCCCGCTGGAGATATCAGAGGGCGTGATTCCCCCGCCCCTCCCCCCGCTGGCGTTTCTCCCTCCGCTGCTACCCCCATTACCTCGGCCGCCGCCGCTAGGCCGGCTGCCATCCCCACACCCACCTAGGTAACTATAAATCCTACTTCCCACTAATATAATAAAGCTGAAAGTTTATGAGTATGATTAGATGTTTGTTTGTGTTTGAATCACGCCTTAACCATTGAACCGATTTGGATGAAACTTGGAATAAGAGTAGATAATGACCTGCAATAGCATATTATTATATGCTATTCAAAATGTTAGCGCAGTAGCTAGTATAACAATAAACTCGAATCATTATACCTTAGTCAAAGGCAAATAGACAACAAAGATATCAAGTTTTAGGCCGCCGCAAGGTGTAATAGTAATTTCCGTAGGGGATATTGGGAAGGATCAGGATATACAAAAAATAATAGGGTTTAACAAAAACAGAATCCTATATTTATTTAATTAAATCAGTACATACAGAAAATCTTAACAAGATTAATTTGAGAGCCCACAATTTTTGCAGTAACTACAATTAATTGGTTTAAATTTAATCATGTTTTTTCTACTTGCTTTATTACATAAAATCTTACTTTACTTCTATGATTTATGTAATAAATGTACTATCCCACAGGTACGGCGGTGAACGCCGGTACACGCCTGACAGCCGGTACTCGCCGGAAAGTCGGTACTCGCCAGAGAGTCGGTACTCACCCGAGACAGTGCGGTACTCGCCCGACACTCGGTACTCGCCGCGACGTCGCTCGCCGTACTCTCCGCGTACTCGGAGACGGTCGAGAGAAAGGTTCGTTGGTATATATCAGCTAATGCTTTGTGTATAAACAGTAAGTCATGATTTTTGACGGAAAGATAACTTTAATTACCAGAACTAAGAGACTCGATACTCAGACTCACTTGTAACGGTGCAGCATTAGCCGCGCCACTCACCGTATAAGGTCGCCGCTGCTTCCGCCGGTTCAGTAAATAAATAGCACTGATGTTCAAGCCAGGTAAATGAAATGAAATGAGTTATTAAAATAGATAGAAGCTTACAGAGATCCAAAGCGCTTAACTATCTTAAATGAACATAACTTAAATATACTCTTAAATTTTTATACATGGAGCATAGATAAGCGCGTATATGATAATAGCCTCCATTTTAGCTTCGTTTCTTTAATTAACCTGGGGCCCTATTGTGTAACTCAACTGACAATGGGCATCGGCTTCACTTTGACATTTGAAACCTAGCCTGGCCTTCAATCGTCATTTTCGTATTGTGTAATTGGTTGAGCTCTATTGGAATGACAACTGGGAATGGATTTCAAGTTAGACAATAAGGCTGCTGGTAATAATAGGCATAGGCGGATCCAGGGGGGGGGCACGGGGGCACGTGCCCCCCCCCCAGACGATATTTTTGTGTACCTACTAACTACGAAAAATTAATAAATTGTGAAATTTTTGTCAGTTTTTGTTTCTTGTGCCCCCCCCCCCCCCCAGAAAAAAATCCTGGATCCGCCCATGATAATAGGGGAATATTCGTAGACAATCTAAAAAGAGGTTGCTCTACTTTCAATTACGATTCCGGAATCATTGAACTTGCTGAAAATAAGTAGACGTCGCGGCGCTGCTCTTTCAAATACAGCATTTATATTACTAGCGACCCGCCCCGGCTTCGCACGGGTGCAATGCTGATACTGAATATTAGAGTTCAGCCAGCGTTTGCAACGTAAGCGCAAAAAAAAATATTATTTACGTCATCACATTAGATTTAAGCATACATAGGGATATAGGGACAGAGAAAGCGACTTTGTTTTATACTATGCAGTGTTACATGTGATTTTATAAAAGAAACTGTGCTAGATGATGCTGCGTTTTCTCATTATTTGTCTATTATTGCCAGGTACTCCCCCGTTCCCCCGGCGGGTCGTAGTTCCCGAGGTCGCAACGGCCCCGCGCCGCCCGACACCGAGACCGAGTACAACTCTGACAGCCCGTCCCGCGAGCCGCGTCGGAGGAGGTACTCGCGGCATTCAGGTACCATAATAATCAATCATATAATATTGTTAATTAGAGGTCAAGTATCAAGGAGGCTAGAGAGATTACATGAAGAAAGTTCTTTTATTATGCGCACTGTAAAAATTTGGAATCAGCTTCCCGCGTCAGTATTTCCGCTATGACCCTGTTGTTTTCAAGAAGAGAGTTAATAGGCACCTTCTAGGTAGGCTCGCTTCATCGTAGACCTCATTCTTGCCTATGGTTTCAAGGTCAAGAGCCGACCTATTCTTCATAAAAAAAGGATAAAGATTTTATTTCATAAAACATTGTGAATAGATATTAAAAATGCATCAGTTATGCCGACAAGGGTTCGTCCCGTGTCGGCGTAACTGATCATAAATTGATTTTCAATTAAAAGTTTTTGTTTTATCTAACTTCACGACAAAAACATATCTACCCTCAAACATGTCTTAAAGTAAAATATATTTATTTCAGGACCTAGCTCCGGATCAGGCTGCTCATCAGAATCGGAGAAGTGACTCACAACATGATTTAAAATTAATATTAAATGCGATGATCTAAAACGCCAAATATGGTTTAAGGGAATTATCAACTCTCATTGCTTATGACGTTCAATAAAAATAAATTAAAAACTATAAACTGCCAATTGTCAAAAATATAATTATGTTCCTTAAATTTTATTATTATTTATTGCATTGTTCCAATAAAATGGCGAATCATTTTGTCATCTTTTATTTGAAGCTGTTGTTGAATTTGACATAAATATAATTACATTAAAATGCCGGGAAATATCAAGTGCCTATCGTGTTACATAACAATAATTACTCAGAATGACATAAAAAATATTATATAGCAATATGTAGAATATTAATTGTTTTAGAAGTTTTGATGTTATATTACTAACTTAAAAATCCGTTGTCTATTATTATAGTCGTATTTATTATAAACTGATCATCTCACATTCATTCCTTGATTATGAATTTACTTTCTTGCATTTACATCGTCCTTACACACTTTCTATGTATTTTTTCTTATATACCTAGATTATATATTGTATAATTTATGATTATTTTCTAAATATTGGCTCCTAACGTCTACAGTAAAAAAGTCATAAGCATTAATTGAATTCTGTAATTTATTGAACGCAATGTTTTATTCTTCATATAAGCCCGGCTTCACACGTCAATAAGTATACCAATAATGGTAGCAAATTGATCATTTGTTTTGGTAAATCAAAACTAGTGTGTGGCCGGACAAATAATCACTCACATGACTCCGCTTCTACAGCTCAATGTTTGTCATTTGAATATGGACTTTATGTTGATATCTGTAAGTGTTTTTCTAAGCTGCTATTTGTTTTGTAAGAGCTCTTTTTCTATTTTCTCGCTGCTGAAAATTGTATCTACTGTGCTTGATACAAAGTCCATATTTATTAAACAAGCAATTAGGTTCCGAAGCTGTGTTATGTGAGTGAGTGGCCTTATGGTGCAAGTTCTGTGTAGTATTCTGTAATGTGACTTCAACACCATTGTCTCTTTCATTTGAGTATGTTAGACAAGGACGGCAAGTCGCATTCAAAGTTCTACACAGCATCAACACAATGTATAGATATTATTAGTTAATTGTATTATGATTTAAAATAAATAATTTTATCTATTTAATCGTTTTTGATCTTTAAATTTAAACCTTTATTCACAAGACTAAATAATGATGGTCTGACAGACTAAATAATCTGGTATAACTTTTTGAAGTTAAAATTTCTTTAGGCGCGTTGGGCCATTTTGAGAAAGAATGGTAAAAATCTATTGAACTCTGACAGTGTTACCGACACCACCGTCAGCGCCATCTAGTTTTGAACTCTGTAACTAAACACGGACTTGTATCAGGATTTTCAACCGTGATCATATTTCAGTTCAGATCAGATTTCATTCGCCCCTGATCACGATTCGTTGTGTTCTGATAACGCGATCAGAGAATAAAATTAATTGTTTTGTGATCATGCTCTTACAGGGCAGACTAAGCAAGATACATACTCATTATAAATCCGGGAGAATCCGTGGTGACTCGATAAACTAAAGTGCCACTCCATATTTGCTATGCTAAGGTCAGTGACGAGGTAAGCTGCTTTCAATATACCTAGGAAGTATTTAATACTATTTGCCTTTGTAAAATCTAGATCAACTTCCTGTTTTTGCCCTGGAAATGTTATAGAAATAAAACAATCTTTGAACTATAAAAATATAATGTAATGTATGTATAATGTAATGAGTATAAAATATGATAGAGACAGACTAAACTATAATAACATTTACTATAAGTAGGAAGGTAGGTAAGTATTTAGGCCGTTTTTAATAAACGTGGTGTAAAGTTACGTCAGGTGTAACTTAGGAGTAACCATATTTTGTTCTTGTGTACAACAAAGAATTTAGCTATCTATCTATTTTGGAGTTTAGACCTGGCGTAACTTTACACCATGTTTATCAATAACAGCCTTAAATTTTATCATTCGATATTTATGCTATTCAAGCCATACTCAAGAACATAAACCTAAAAATTTGTTTACAAAAACCTTCGTAACATAACAATTAGATTAAATTATCTACTGCGCGCGGTTTTGCCCGCGTGGTACTTACATTTTGAATAGCCTTTATGCTATTCCAGGATTTCCAGGTCATTATCTACGCCTATTCCAAGTTTCATCCAATATGGCCGATAGTCGAGACGAAATATACTTCGGCTCGTAATGAGTATGGAGAAGTATATTCCGTCTCAACTAACTATAGAAAGTCTGCAGTCTGCGAGGAGGCTAAGGTATTCAGAGCCAAAATAAATTAATTTCAGAGATATTCCTATCTCTTTTGTAAAAGTGTTTAACAAAATTACAAGTTCTACAGAAGCCTAAAGGTGCATTTACACGATACGATTTCAACCCACACGACATCGTATCGCACGGCAATTTTTCACGTGTAAACGCTCATCGTATGCGATTTGTCATCGACGCTCGTCGGCACGTTCAATGCTTAGCAAATCGTTCGAAAAATCGCTTTGTGTAAATGCACCTATCTAACTACTATTTGAGGAGAACCACTCGCACAATCTCTAGAAAATATCACGACACGACATCTGGTTCCCATAGTACAAGGGTAATTCGTCTGTAAACTTTGCTTAGTTTGGGGCTAGATGACGCTGTGTGAAATGTCCAGCATTTTTTTTAATCTCTAGAAAATAATCACGACACGACACGCAGTCGATGTTCTATGGGACGACATTCCAAGGCACGAAGCTACTCGGATCCGGTTGGTCGAGCTGGAAGAAAATACCAGTTATAAGATAACAGATATGAAAGTAGGTATATCCAATGAATTATATTGCAATTTGGAATACTTAACAGATTGTGTAAACGCTGTAAGGAGTTTATCAAGATAACATAGTTCTAAGTGGGTTCACTACTTCTAAATGTAGGTAATGTTAAACAAGCTGGATTTTTGAAACGCCTAAAGATATTGGAGAATTTGTAGTCGTGATTCTTTTTGGTGATCTTTAAAAAAGTCGGGAAATACAAAGAAAAACGCGATAAAAAATATCTATGAAGTCATTTCTAAGCTAGCTGCGCTCCCGCGGTGTGACCCGCGGGCTCTCGGGATTTTTTCATTTTTTTCAGGATAAAAAGTACCCTATGTAGTTCCCTGGGATACAACCTTTATTCATGCCAATATTCAGTCGAATCTGTTCAGCGCTTGGGCGTGAAAATGTAACAAACAGACAGGCAGAGTTACTTTCACATTTATAATATTACTAGCTGTCCGTCGCGGTGTTACCCGCGTTTCCTCGGGAAAACTTTACTTTCCCGGGATAAAATGTAGCCTATGTTCATCAGGGATAATGCAGGATTCTAATGGTGAAATAATTTTTCAAATCGGTCCAGTAGTTTCGGAGTCTATTCAATTCAAACAACCAACAAATCTTTCCTCTTTATAATATTAGTGTAGATAGTGTAGATTATTATATAAAGCCTATTCCATCTCAAACAATGTCCCCGGCACTACAGCGTCCCGTTAAGTGTAGGCATGGATTGCCTCCTGACGCTATATAAATCTTATGATTTAAAAAAAACTTAGGCCTTTACATCTATACAGGGTGTAAAAAGACTGCTACCGAAAACTGAGGGGTTGTAATCAGACCATGATTATAAACATATTTAGCGAAAAAAAAACCCAAAAAAATTTTTTGACTTAGCTTTGTCATGCTATGTTATTTTCGGCTATTTACTACTATTACAACATAATAAGACCATACCTACCTAATAATTTCATTTATACAAGAAAAAAACATTTAAAACTCAAAATCCAGCAATCTACGTAAAAAACGCGCCCAAAACATACGCAAACAGTACTCTTCAAACGCTGTTTTCTCCGGATTTAGTGCATATTTCGGAAAATCCTTTCTGATTTGGATGTCTATTGGGATGCTGTACCTACCCCTTTCGGCTTCGGTAGACGTCTTTTTACACCCTGTATGATGTACCTAAAGGCCTAAGTTTTTTTTTATAATATTAAGTATGGATATGAGTTGCGTATACTTATATGTAATATTCCCTTACCTTTTTGGTGATATGATCCTCACAAGCCATTCTTATCCGTGCAGATGTGGCGGGCGCGTCCAATCGGAAGTCAGGCGACGATCCGGTCTCGACGCGAGCCGCGCGGATCGCTTGCTTTATCGCGAAGAACGCTGATGATGCCAGGAATAATGGTGGTTCGCCTACCGCCTATGGAAAACATCACAAATAACAATCACGAAGAAAAAGTAAGTTTGAATGAGGTAGGGGAAACGAGAGAACTTGAAAACCGGCTTAAACCGGTACGGACTCCGTTAGTTGTTTCCATGGTTACGCATTGTTTGTGGCAGGAATTGTATAGCTAGCTGCCACAAAAACAATGCGTAACCATGGAAACAATCGCCAGAGTCCGCTCCTCTCGTGGTGGAAAACCGGCTTTAGGCTTTAGAGTTGTGAATCGCGTAAAATGAGTCCCATAATTTTGAGTCGCATCTGACAGCAACGCACCATTTTTATAAAAACAAATGTACCTACTTAGCTTAAATTTCGCGACTTGCAACTCAAAAAATGAAGCTCCTGATAAAGAGCTACAGATTTTAGAGCACATTTAAATGATAGATGAATATGAAGAGTTTACCTTGGAAGAATACACAGCTCTGACATTAGGCGCTCCTTTCAACAAAGAAACATTGAACTCCAGCGGTATATCACCAAACCCAGGTATCTTGTAAGCGCCAGGCCCTCTTGAATACAGCGTTCCAGTAGGCGAGTATATCAGCTCTTCCAACGTAAACAGACCATAGCCTTGGATGAACGCTCCTTCAATCTGGCCTATATCTATAGCTGGGTTCAAACTCTCTCCCAAATCCATCACGATATCTGTTCTAAGCACTTGGTGATCACCGCTAAGACAATCAATCTCAACTTCGGTGCACGCAACGCCAAACGTAAAGTAGTTGAAAGGTTTTCCTTCGTTCTTCTTAAAGTCGTATCCGATATCTGGTGTTGCGTGGAAACCTGTTGCAGATAAGCAGCAACGGTCGAAATACGCTGCTGATACCCACTCCTCCCATTTTCCTTTAGGATTTTTTTCTTTATACGGCTGTAGTCGCTTAGACAAGATCTCACAAGCTTGAAGTACCGCCATGCCGTTTAGATCGGAACCAGCGCTGGCGGCTGTAGCTGAGGTATTTGGTACTTTGTCGGTAGAAGTCTCACTGATATGAATCTTGGAAATATCGACCTCCAAAGCTCTCGATGCGACTTGAATCATCTTAGTATGGAGGCCTTGACCCATTTCGGTGCCTCCGTGTGATACTAAGACTGAGCCGTCCATGTAGATAAGTACCAACGCGCCGGCTTGGTTTAGGAACTTTTCTGTGAAGGCAATTCCGAACTTTGTTGGGATCACGGATATTCCACGTTTCCGCCATCTATGTTGTCTGCAATTAAAACGTTTGGATTAAAATTGATTCTGCAGACTTGACTGAATCGACCTTCAAGGCTAGGTTAACCTTGGAACCTCGAGAAACCGGAAAGGGTTGATATCACTAGCCATTCCGATTGTGATCACACATTCATAAATCCGCTGAACTTCAAGGATCTATCGACATCAACTAAGCAAACTCCATGACGAGTAAATGCATCCAAGCTTCTGCATTTGAATGATTAGATCTGATGTATTTCTTTATAAAGGTGAAAATCGGCAATACATTCGCCAAATCAAACTTACTTGTTGAACTCTTCAATGTTCCTCTTCCTCTCTGCAAAGTTACTCTTCTCCAAGCACTCATCCCAGCATCTTTGCATCGTACAATGCACGAGCGTCTGATTATAATGCGTTTGCAAATTCTCCTGATACAAGTTGATACTTCTAACATCTTCAAAGGATTTCCCTACTTTCAGTGCAATATCTTCGATCATACACTCGGCACCGAACATTCCTTGAGGGCCGCCGAAACCGCGGAATGCTGTGTTTGAAGGTAAATTCGTTTTGCAAACGTGCCCTGTTACTGAGGCGTTGGGGATGTAGTATGCGTTTTCGTAATGGAACATGGCTCTTTCTACTATCTGTAAAAAAAGTCACTTTTATAGCCCTCTTGACAGTAATAAAATTCTCGAGCAAAATCATAAGCTACACTTATTTACTACTGTTTGTCTTTTTCTATCGCGACAAATATTACATGCAAAATGACATCATGGGGTTGTTACATCGAGCAATATCCCAGGGACTAGTCTTGATAAATTTAGGCATATTATTGATATACGTACCGGACCAGACAAATCGATAGAATACCCTCCATTGTTGTAAATATTAACTTC
The DNA here is from genome assembly GCA_963565295.1 of Epirrhoe alternata. NCBI lineage: Eukaryota > Metazoa > Arthropoda > Insecta > Lepidoptera > Geometridae > Epirrhoe > Epirrhoe alternata. Next base: position 2,756,148 of record OY751384.1, read on the forward strand.
GGCCGCTTGTATCTTTCCTTCTTTGTTCACAGCCACCTTATACTTCACCAGGAACGGATGCCTTGTTCCAGTCATCAGCATATCTTCGTCTCTGTCTAACATACAACGCACTGGCTTGTTCAGTTTATGGGCTGCAAAAGCGACTGGTAAAGCTGTGAGCAAGCCTCTAGACTCTTTACCGCCGAAACCTCCGCCCATGCGTTTCACACGCGACACAATTCTGTTCATAGGGACATGGGTAACGTGGCTTACTAGTTTCTGAAAGGAAAGTTCTTATTAGTCATTTATGTTAACAGAAACATTTGCCTTTTCTTAGTTATAAAGTAAACATACCGCAATTTCAGTAGGATGTTGGCTTGATGTGAAGAGCTCCATTTCATCGTCTTCCTTTTTAGGAATTGCAAAAGCAGCGTGTGTTTCTAAATAGAAATGCTCCTGACCTCCCATTCGGCACTGCCCTTCAATGACAATCAAACTCTTGTCTTCAAACACAGCTTTCACATCACCTCTCTTTATGCTTTTTGGGAACTGAGGGTAGAAGGAATTGTGCTTGATTGCATCCTCCATAGTTACTATGATTGGTTGAATATCTTCATATTCTATTTTGACCATTCGCGCGGCCGCTTGAGCTGTCGCTTGATCATTTGCAACAATAACACCGATGGTTTGACCTTGACTGGTTACTTTTTCACTAATAAATAGTTCCTCATCATGGAAAATTGCACCGATTTTATTTTGATCTGGAGTGAGGTCTTTGGATGAGAAGAACGCTACAACTCCAGGTTGTTTTAAAGCAGTTGTTGCGTCTACGTTCAGTAGTTTTGCATGCGCTTTTGTACTTAGCACAAAGGCTAGGTAAAGTTCGCCTTCAGCTGTAGGCATATCATCGCAGTAGATGGCTTCACCTGTAGCTTGTTTAAACGCTGACACATGCTGTATAGGACGACCAACCATATCACTCTTTAGTTGTTTATCGCCTATCAGTTCAAAGTATTGGGAACTTTTCGGCATGCTTCCGTGGAATTGATCAGCACCACTGCTGTGGTACGGTTTGACTAAATCATCGTGAATGTAATCTTTGCTCATCTCCTTGCCGATCGCCAAATACGCTTTCATGAATAAACTCATGGTTAAAGCTCTTCGGAAGCTAATGTTTCCACCGGGTGCTGAAGGGCTCAAGGGCAATTCTTCTAAAAGGTAGTCAAATGCTTTGTCCACCATATTTTCTTCCCATTTGAATCCTTTCAAAGATTTGCTTGTGTTTGTAGCTATTTTGGTCACTGCTGCCATGCCTCCGAACGCTAAATTGATGTTACGAATTATATTGGTTTGCTCTTCAAACTCCACATTGACCGCGGCGGTGACAATGGCAATATCGTCTTCCCTTCTCTTGGCTTGTTTGTAAGCTTTCACATACTGATATCTTGTCGAGAAAGGAATTTCTATAGATAGTAGAATTTCATCTGGGTTAACTACATTCCTTCTATAGCCCGTAAAGAACGTTTCATCCATAAGCACAGATCGGTGTCCCTTCTTCTTGCTTAGTAAATTGAGCTTGACTTTTAAGGCCATCAAAATAGGATTGAGATCCGAAATGGGACTACCCGTCATAATGTTCCCTCCTATAGACGCTACATTTCTTATCTGCTTGCCGGCAAACCAGTTTAACATGTCCTTGACAGTGACAAAGGTCCTTGTCTTATAATTGGGTAGTGTCTCGATATACTTTTTGAAAGTGTTTTCTACTTCCATCAATGTAACACTAGAACCGATTGTTAACCCTGTATCGGTTTCTGTGATCTCATTCAGCTCCGGTACACAATTTGGCATTATTATCACAGGGTATACGAAATGTTTGAACTTTACTTCTACCCCTACTTCTGTGTTACCAACAACTATTTTAGCATCCGGGTACTGCTCCTTTAATCTCAGTACAGTCGTTAATTCTGTGGGTCTGTACCATGTAACTTTCGTGCCTTTAAATCGAAGGTTCTGGTCGTCATAGTAGGAGCTTAGTTTAAGTTCAGGTGGAAAGATTGGTTCTTGGCTATGATCGTAAGGTAGAAACGATGATCTGTCGAATATTTGGTTGGTTTGGCTGTCGTCGTTTTCAGTCTTATTTTTGCAACAATCCTTTCCCATTGCACATACTCCATTCCCATTGCTTTGTGATGTCGTAGATATGCCATTTGTGACTTGCTGGGTCTCCCAATCCTCGATAAACGTTTTGTATCCTTCTATAATTGCTCTATATCCTGTACATCTGCACAGATTTCCTTGAAAAGCGACCTCTAAATCTTCATATTTTATTTTATTGCAGCTTCGAAGTAATGCGTACATAGACATTACAATTCCCGGAGTGCAAAACCCGCATTGAGAACCGTGTGCTTTGGCAATTCTTTCCTGGACTGGGTGTAGTTTTGTCTTCACGGATCCGATGCCCTCCACTGTTGTGACGGCCAGGCCATGCATAGCACATACCGGGGCTAGACATGCGTTTACTGCTAAATGACTGAATTCAGAGTCAAGGACTTACCTAATAATGAAATAGATGATTGTTGTTGGCAGTTTATCAAAGAGGATAGGCAAACCTTGATTGTTTACTCAGTAAATATGGTTTTATCAAAGCGAGTTGTATTTTTTCAGAAATAAGTAGGTAATTTTGATACCTTACTAGAGTTAACGTGGTCCTTTAGATTTAGCTTCACTAATCTAAATATTCGTCGTGACATAAACACCAAATGAAACTTTGAAAGTCAATAGTAACTAGCCCTTACGGTTGAGTGGCTTAACTGGAAGGCCATCGCGAAGGCTCAGCAACAAGTGCAGCGGAACCATAAATTACAGATGCATAAATCTTGCTCAAAATTAAATGCGAAGGAAGTGAGTGTCCTAAGAATTAAAGCAGCATAGAATAAATTAAATGCTGGACAATTTCACACAGCATCATCTAACCCCAAACTAAGCATAGCTTGTACTATGGGAACCAGATAACTGACATACTACTTTTATACTTTTTTGTTCGTAAATACATACATATAATACATAGAAACACCCAGACCCGAGATAAATATTTGCAGATCATACAAACATTTATCCCGCGGCGGGGATCGAACCCGCAACCATCTGCGTCTCAAGCGGGCTTTCACCCACTGCGCCACAGAGGTCGTCAAGAATTAACTGAACTACTATTAAAAAGATAGCAAAGATTTCTGTCCAGTTGTAAATTAATTATTTCAACGGGACGAGCGCGCGTAGGTAAGGGTTTGTGGATGTTCAATCACACTATCTTACCTCGACTTTTCGGACACTGAGGGGCTATTGTGTAACCCAACTGGTAATCGACATCGACTTAATTTTGATTGAAACCTAGCCTGGACTTCGATTGGCATTTTCGTATTGTGTGATTGGTTCAGCTCTATTGGGATGACAACTGAGAATCGATTTCAAGTTAGACAATAAGCACCTTACCATAAAACGTGACAAAAAGTTATTCCTGAGTGTAAACAGACAAAATGTATGGTTATTCTTGGTTTATTCCGAGAAATAACTTTATGTCACGTTTTATGGTAAGACGCTAAGGCTGCAGATTCGTCAAAGAATTCACTTTTAAAAGGATACACAACTTTCTTCTCCTTTCTATTATACTTGGAGACCATGACGGTGCAAGCTCCGCAGCCTCCCTCGGCACAGCCCAGCTTGGTGCCAGTCAGTCTGAGCTTCTTCCGGAGGTAGTACATCAGTGTACATTCTGGGTCTGGGTTTGGCTCTACTAACTGAAATTATATAAAAAACGTAATATGAACAAGTTACCAATCAGTTGTTAAACTTATTACTCAAATAATTTAATATTATTATTGTCTGTGAGCCAGGGGTCAGTATTATCAGGGCCGACGCGGGTCAGTACGGACCTAGAACTTACATAGAAACAAAACATTTTGCGCATGACGCAATGTATAGTTCAGCCAATGTATTTAGGCATTTGTGAAGTTAGCCGCATTCGACTAAGCGTACTGTAACATAAATTTTTTGTGATGTTGGATGACGCAGGGGCTACATATTGCGCACTATCCTTTGATAGATCAGAAAGATGCTAATTTTTTTAAGCATTTGTAGTATTGGCGTTGTGTTCAATTGTTCTACGGTGCGTACCTAGGTATACATACAGTGGCGGATGATTTAAATAATATACATAATAGAGATACTTATTTATATCGATCGTTAATGAGATGCAAATCTAAAAGTATCGCAAACGATGCATAAATCTGCACCTGTATCTACTAGTTGAATATTTTTATCTCTTAACATTTTTGTTTAGATAATCAAAGACCTATTTCCTAATTCTGTGTGCTGTACAAAATATCAATCAATCGATTGATTTCTTCTATTTAATTTGTGCCTAAGATGAGAGTTTTTGTAAGTATTTAAAAATAACATACATTAGGTCATCATCATCATCATCCATTGCTGGACATAGGCCTCCCCTAATGAGCGCCATTGCGCCCTGTCCTCAGCTTCTGCCAGCAACCTTTCGCAGATCGTCACTCCACCTGGCCGGAGCGTGTCCTACACTACATTAGGTAATCGAATGAATTAAATATACCTCCAAATATTTTAGTTATAATTATCCCTTGGAGGACTTTTGACGAACGATCCAGAAGGTTTTGAGCGAACAAGTCAAGTCATTTACATGAATGTATACATATTTCTAATTTAAGTGATCAAACCAGTCACACTGAATAAAATTTGACTTTAAGATAGTGAATGTTTCGTACAGCGCGTTATTTGATCTTCGAAGCTATATCGTCGGCGTTTTTGCCTTCCTTTAATCCAGTTCAGTTCATCCTAATGCCGGCCATACACACTACGGTCTACCGGAGAGGTAATCTATGCAGGTATGCCTGCGCAGGTCAACCGAACAATGGTAGCGTGTACGTTCCGGTGTATCGGAGCGGTCTTCAGTTCACCGTACGGTGTCACTCGAAAGAATCGATTTTCGTTCTTGCGCCGGTCGCCTGTGCAGGTTCAAAAACCTGTACAGGTCTATTCCCACACACATTGCGGTCTACCTGCGCAGGCATACCTGCACAGGTGAACCTCTCCGGTAGACCGTAGCGTGTATGGCCTACTTAAGGTTGTCTGGAAGAAATCGCTCACAGCGATAAGACCGCCCATTGTACTTCGCTTCAAATGTTTTCTTGTATCTTTGTTTGTATTTTGTAATGTCCATGATGTGGTGTACAATAAAGTATTCTCTATCTTCTATTTATCATAACAAAAAAAGTTAGTTCTTATCAAAAACCGTATAACATTACAAGAACTATGGGTTTACCTTAATAAAACTTGTATCATCTGGTCTAGTTGGATCGTAATCATCATTACACCCACTTAATCTTCGGGTCACATAATAGTCTTGACCTTTTCTTTGTGAGGCAATCGAGCAAGTAAATAACTCAATACGCAACCAAAAAGATCAAAGAACACAAAAAGGGATTCCATTTTAAACTGCAGTTTTATCAAGCAAAAGTAATACTTACCTACCTATAGATATATCAAGAGATATACGAAGCACTTTTAGTTGTCAAGTTTTTACGAGTAGGTAAATATAGTTGCTGAAGTTATTATAAAGGACTACTAGTCAAATTTATCACTCTTTAGTTTCAACACCTTTAGCAACCGTGAGTAATGTTATAAAAACCAAAAAATATTTACCTACAAAACAAGTAATAAAACATAAGACTCATCACAAATTATCGCAAGGCACATGTTATCATCTAAAAGATTCTACTAATACTAGTTATAAATAAAACATTTACCTTCTTCCCGTTGACGAAGAAAACCAGCTCCGTACCAATATCACCAAGCTCCTCGTCTGCATTTAACAAACCCATGTTTTCGCCGGCAATTTATTGAAATAAAACACGTCCGTCTCGCACCAAATTCAAATTCAGACTGATCTCGCTGATAGTTCGATCAGTGCGATGCGCTCACGCATGTTGTATCTTCACATGGAATGGACAGTCAACTATGAAACTAAAATAGCTTATGTGCCATTTAGTTATCAGAGTATGATAAGATCTTGGCAGTTTTCTATTACCTTTGTGATGCAACTCAATTGTAAAATACATTGTTCTTGATAGCGTTTGTAGATTAGAAATGGTACCTAAAATATTTATTTATAGGGATAGATTTGTTTTGTTATTGCCATGTGATAACATACCTGAGTATATCACACGAATTTATAAGCAATCTGAAAGGTTTTAATAAGCTATTGATCTTTTAAATGTGATTTCAATGTTAATTTCGGACAAGTTTAACTTAGGGCCGATTTATTATTATTGTTTCCCTATATATCAATGTATCAATACGCAATGTTATGCAATGACTTTAAATGGGGTTATCATATAAGTTGGGTAAATAAATAATGATTATCTTGTTATTTAATTTAATTCAAAGATAAATAGTTTCAACATATATATCAAACTAAAACTATTTAAATATGTATGGGTAGGTGAAACAAAACAGATGTATTTTATAAAAAATAAAATATATTTTATAAGTTTTTCCATATATTTTTAAAAGATAAAATAAATGCTTTCTTATCAATCAACATTTATACTTACATAAAATCTTTTAAATACCTTAGCTAAAGACTTCAATATTTTTTTGAAAAGGGTAAAAAAATACGGACAAGTTTAAATCTTTCTAAAATTGGTACCTAACACATACATAAGTACTTACATAAAATCACGCCTCTTCCCCGAAGGGGTAAAGCAGACATACACGAAAAACTACTAATGACAAAACCACGTATGTTATTTTATAAGCATGGGCCTTATTGTGTAACTTGAAATTTATTCCCAGTTATCATTCCGATTGAGCTCGACCAATCACACAATACGAAAATGACGTGTTCTGTCATTTTCGTGTTATGTGATTGGTCGAGCCATGTCATTTTCGTATTGTGAGATTGGTTGAGCTCAATCGGGATGAGAACTGGGAATGGAGTTCAAGTTAGACAATAAGGCTGCTGGTAAAGGATGGCTTTGTTCGTTATAAAAAGTATGATAAGGAACTTTTCAAAAGGCTTACGCTACTACATTCCAGGGCTTTCCATTCCGGCTAATCGATGGTTTCACCTGAAACAAAAAGGTATTTTAAAATGTCTCAGTAAAGCTAAGAAAATACTTATGCCGTCGACATTTTTTGACTAAGTAAAAGTCAAAAAATGGCTGGCGACTTTTTGGCACAAAGAATCAGCATTGCCATTCAGCGTGGCAATGCCGCCAGTGTTTTGGGCACGCTTCCGACTGGCAGTGACCTGGATCAGTTGAGCTATCTATAGATCGTTTTTACGACGATCCTTAGATAGCTTGACTGATTCTATTGTATTTTGTAATTTTATGTACATATTGTAGTAGCTTAGTTTCTGTAAATATTATAGTACTTTTTTTAAAGTCAAAATTAGTTTATTCATTTGACTTTGGATTGTTTAGGATCGTTATTTTTAAATTTTTATACATTTCCAATACATTTTTATTTTAATGTTAAAACGAGTTGGAGCATATTCAGTCCCAAGCTTTTTTGTCATCTGATATTTTATAATAGGCTTCTTTACAGATATGACGTTGAAGGTGATGTAGGTCGCAAAACTCACGTTTTGACTGTACGTAAAGTTTACTAACCCCCGGTTTCTATATTCGACGGACAGTCGTAGGTAAGAGCTACGACTCGTTTCCACATACAAAAGTTTGACAGCTAGAAACCGGCGGTAAGTTAGCTGTCAAACTTTGTATGTGGAAACGAGCCGTAGCTCTCACCTACGACTGTCCGTTGAATATAGAAACCGGGCATAAGTTAGTTTTTAGGTACCTGTCTAGTAATATCATCTTCACACGCCATTCGGATCCTCTCGCAAGTGGCTGGTACACTCAGCTCAAAAGGTTCTATCACACCGCTATCTCGCCTCGCAGATCGTATAGCCTCCTTGATTGCGAAGTATACTGATGACGCCAGGAATAAAGGAGGTTCTCCCACTGCCTATAAATAAAGACTCAATTCATTTTTTTACTTCAATCAACAAGGATCATACTCAAAATTTTAACTCGGCTTTTTATTTTCACAAGAAAATTGTAAAATATTTTTGTGTATTCCACTTGAAGTCATTTTCGTATTGTGTGATTGGTTGAGCTCTATTGGGATGCCAACTGGGAACCGATTTCAAGTTAGACAATTATATGATAAGGCTACAAGTTCAAATAGATATTTGGCACATTGTTGGTTTCTGACGATGAAAATCTGATCATGAAACATGTGACTATCACTGACTATCGTCGCCCTGCTTGAGACGGACTGAAGAAAAAAAACAATGGCATTCCAGTAGTGCCGACAGAAGTGAAAACTTTAACAAAGTTTCGGTAGCGGTTCGAAACTTAAAAAAAGTACAAAATTATTATTTATTTTTAACACCTTGAGAATGTACTTAAGTTTTAATCTTAGATAGTTAGCGTTTTGGTGTTCTACTGTAAGCTTTCTATCAAAAACTGTTATAATAAATAAATAAATACTAAAAAAAATAATGAATTCTTCATTTTCCGCGCGCTAGAGACATATCTAAGTACTTCTATTTTTTTGAAATGAAAACTTTGTAGGCGCGTTAGGCATTTTTAGATGAGAATAAATTCTCACCCGACACCTACCAGTAGCGGCATCTAGTTCTGTACTCGGTAAACTTTTAGGGCAATATTTTTACATTTTCTAAAAGCTCATTTATAACTACACGAGTGAAGTCTTATCATTATCTTTCGAGATTTTCGATTCCTGACGATTTTATAAATACACTAGGTACCTAATTGTTCAAGTTTTCACTTCTCTCGGCACTCCCGGGAGTGCCACGGGTTTTTTAATATCATAGGCACGGATAATGTAAGGTAATACGTAACAATTGAAGAGAATTTTAGACACTGACACGCCTCAACTCTCATTACCTTCATACAAGCTAGCTTAGAAGGGCCAGGTCAAAAGTAACCTAAGCCGGCGGATAGATTACTTCTGACCTGGCCATTCTCTAAAATGTCCTTCAATCTTCTGGTCTTATCACTAGTTCGTTTCCTCACGATGTTTTCCTTCACCGTTTGAGCGTACTGGCATATTGCATTTTTTTGGAAAGAAAAACTCATTGGTGTACGATCGGATTCGAACCCACGACCTAAGGATTAAAAGGCGGGGCCGGCCGCTACCACTCAACCACCTTCAATAAAGTAATTTGAGTCAGTGACCAACTCTGGTGACGGAGTATTATGGCCTCCGTCATGGCTTAATGACTTAATAGCCGGGACCGACAATTTAACGTGCCCTCCGAAGCACGGATGCACTCAGCTGATAATGCCACTGGCGGTCACCCATCCACTTAGGTACTGACCGTTTAGAAATTGCATAACTTCGACGATCTATCAACAACTACACCACGAGTGTCTTTCAAAGAAACATACTTTGGGGGTAGATGGTAGATGGAATTTTCCCAATTAATGGCAAAGAGGGTGTTCTCGCCTCATCCAAGGTCGACCCATCTGGTCCACTTACCTTGGGGCCTTTCGGCCGACAGTTGATGTCGGATAGTTCTATATAGGCTAATTGCCGAGAATAATGTTACTTGCGCGATCTAGGATTCAGTATAAAGCTCGTATAATGTATGGCATTTTACTTAGCTGTGATCCCAGCGCCATCTAGTGGTACAAGCTCTGAAGTAGGTACTCTTTATAGATAGAGGTCGCTACACATACCTTGGAAGAGTAAACAGCGCGTGGATTCGGAGCACCCTTCAGTAACGAAACGTTGAAGACTTTTGGTATGTCAGAAAAGGTCGGTATTTTGTAAGCGCCGGGTCCTCTTGAGAGAGCTTCGCCTTGGGCAGAAAATACCATCTCTTCTATCGTGTAGAAACCGTAGCCTTGCATGAATGCACCTACAAATAATAATAAGCTTAGGTCAGTGCTGGTCCATGGCAATCTTACAAACTGTGCTACAACAATCTAATGGTAACCAAATGAGTGAAATTAATCAACACTGGTTCATTTGTAGGAATAACTACACACAGCTCGAGGACGTGCTTTTGCGAAACAATTTAAAAATCAAGAAATGAAAAGTCTAATCAAAATTCCGATACCGGCGGGTTTCGAACCCGCAACAATCAGACGATCCTCCTAAAGCCGGAGTGAGTTACCGCTCGGCCACGGAATCCTCAACGACGTAATATTTATCGGTCAACACTTAAAAAATCGTATTTCATAAGTGTAAGGTAAACATTGTCGCAATATTTATCGGTCAACTCTTTTACACAAATCGTATTTCTCAAGTGTAAGGTTAACTTTGTCACTGCTGAGACTAAGCCATTAACTCGTACGGAACAGGATTAATTTTTTAATGTCATTCACACAATCTAAGATAGACTATAAATACGAGCAAAATTACCTTCAATCTGTCCGATATCTATAGCCGGGTTGAGGCTCGAGCCGACATCCATCACAATATCAGTCCTCAGCACTTGATGATCACCAGTCAGACAGTCCACCAAAACCTCGGAACACGCGACACCATACGTGAAATACTCGAAAAGATTCCCTGAATTTGTTTCCGCATTGTACGTTATTTTGGGCGCGGCGTAGAAACCAGTTTCGAAGAGGCTGATTCTGTCAGCGTATGCTGATGAGATCCAGTCTTCCCATTTGCCAGAAGGGTTGTTTTGCTTGTATGGAATGATGCGTTGTTTTAGCTTGTTGCAAGCGTCTATAACGGCCATTCCGTAGAGATCTGAACTGATGCTGCCGGCTGTTGGCGAGCTGTTTGGTACCTGTAAAGATTTTACATTTAATTTGTTGAAATGGAAACCTCGAAACACTCATAGGTGTGACAAATTTCAGCTTAATCGGACATCGGCAAGCGGGTTTAATTTAATTAGCAAGATTTGATCAAACTATTACAGCAACTAAATAAAAGATTGTATTAGAAATGAATGAATGAATGAACACTTTATTGTACACCAAGAAATTAACAAAAACAAAACATTTAAAACAATTACAAGTTCTTAGTACAATGGGCGGCCTTATCGCTGAAAGCGATTTCTTCCAGGCAACCTTTAACCTTTTTTTTGTATATTTTTGTATTTGTATATCTTGGGAATAGTAAACTAAGAAAATATGGCACATTTGATTTTTCCTAATCCATACTAATATTACTAATATAATAATATAAATGTGAAAGTGTTATTTTTTTTTTTTTTTTTTTATTTTAATCAACAACAATCAACAACATAATCAACATTTGCACTTAAATAGGTAGGAAAGTTCATAATTAAAGTAAACAGCAAAAATTGCAAAAAATCTTTAGCAGCCGTGCTAGGTTGTACCTGTGTTACGGTCTGCTAACTTTGTAACCCATTCTATTCTAATGTTCAGTTAGAAACTAACAAAACTATCCACGTTGTTCAATAAAGTAACTCTGTCTGTCTGTCTGTCTATCTGTCTGTCTGTCTGTCTGTCTGTCTGTCTGTTTGTTTGTTACCTTTTCACGCCCAAACCACTGAACCGATTAGGCTGAAAATTGGCATGGATAAAGGTTGTATCCCAGGGACGGACATAGGCTACTTTTTATCCCGAAAAAATCCCTAGGGACCGTGGGTTACACCGCGGGAGCGCAGCTAGTGATTTATATATCTACTACTAAAATACGCAGACGAGAGAGTCTTGTATTTTAATAAACAGTAAGGTAAGTGCAGAGAGATGATGATGATTATACATGCAAATAAAAGATAACAGACGCACATTACCTTATCAGTGGCCATCTCACTAATATGTATCTTTTCGTAATCAACTTCCAAAGCCTTTGAAGCTACTTGTATCATCTTAGTAAATAGTCCTTGACCCATTTCGATGCCTCCTATAGACAGTAAGACAGATCCGTCGTTGTAAACTAACAGTAACGCCCCGGCTTGCATCAAGATATCCACTTGAAAAGATATGCCGTATTTCGTTGGGACTAAGGCGATGCCTTTCTTCTTCCATCGGTTTTGGCTGTAAAAGATTGCAAGGGTTAGTGATCACCATGTGATCACTTAATTCTACTCATATCCCATCCCACTCATATAATAAAGCTGAAAGTTTGTGAGTTTGTGTAGATGTTTGGATGTTTAGATGTTTGTATGTTTGTGTATTAATCACGCCTAAACCAGTGAACCGATTTGGATGAATCTTGGTATAGGCGTAGATAGTGACCTGGAATAGCATTTATAGGCTATTCATAATGTTGGTACCACGCGGGCGAAGCCGCGCGCAGAAGCTAGTATTATATACTAGAGCTCCTAGGTGCTACCCGCGGTCCCTCTAGAATACTACAATAGATTAGACCTGGATCAGTTCAGCTATCTATAGATCGTTTTTATCGATCCTGCATGGCTCAACTGATTCTATTGTATTTTGTTCATTTATGTAGGTAAATATGTACTAGCTAGTATTAATTTATCTGCGGTAGTAGCTTAGTTTCTGCTAGTAAAATATGTAGTAGTCCTTTCGTTTTTTTTAACGCGAAGGAGTATCAAACTTCCATATAACATATTCTTTTACAAAACTTTCGCAATTTTATGTTTGTAAATATGCTTACATAAGACAGAAACTTACGTATTAAACGCCTCAACCTCTCTCTTCCTTTCCCAATAACTCGACGCCTCGATACACTCATTCCAACATCTTTGCAAAGTGCAATACGTCAGCTCCTGATTATAATGAGTCATTGACCCTTCTGTATACAAATTCAACTGCGCAATCTCTTCATAGGACCTTCCTAATGTATCAGCGATGTCTCGTATCATAGCTTCGGCAGCGAGCATCGCTTTAGGAGCTCCGAAGCCACGGAAAGCTGTGTTTGAGGGCATGTTGGTTTTGCAGACGTATCCATTGATTTCAATGTTCGGTATGTAGTAGCAGTTGTCTACATGCGCGATTGCTCTTTCCATCATCTGTAATTTATTAACAAAATTGAGTTTATTCACTTACTCATCATCATCTACACTTTACCCACAGCTGGGTATAGGCATACCTTAGCTTGAGATGCTTTGATATAGACCAAGCTCTCAAGACATAGGTCTTAAGTTTTAAGGGCCAATTTTAGAAGACCTGGGGTGACATGACGGCACGTTAAATTCTCGCAGTGGGACAAAAGTTTGTGCGATCTACAAATATTTATCTAGCTATGTTCTCTGTGAAGAGGCAGAATAATCTAGTTTCTCTTACCGAACAAGAAATATCCATAGAATTCCCAGCATTGCAATAAACTTGAAACTTTGCACCAGTTATCTTTCCATCACTATTAAACGCCACTTCGTACTCTATTAGACAGGGATGCCTATACCCCGTCACTTGCATATCTTCATCTCTTTCTAGCACGGCTCTGACAGGTTTCTTCAGTTTATAAGCGGCTATGGCTACAGGAACCGCTAAAAGTGCAGCTCTAGTTTCTTTGCCTCCGAAACCGCCTCCAATCCTTTTCACTTTCGCTACTACTTTGTGATTTGGTATACGAAGCGCTTGTGCTGCTAAAAGCTGAAAATGATAAACATAAGATATCGAAACATCTTTTAAAACACCTACTCATAAATGTTGAAGTAGGGTAATAAATATTTCAACTTAAAAATTGTTCAAAGCCTTAAATTGTTTAAAAATTACAATTCAATTCAATTCAATTCATTTATTCATACACTTACAGCAATTTCAGATGGGTTCTGAGAAGTCGATACAATCTCCAATTCATCTTCTTTCCTCACAGCGTAAGCCGACACAGTCTCTAAATAAAAATGTTCTTGCGCTCCACTCCTAATCTTCCCTTTTGCAACATGGCTCGAGTTCGCAAACGCTTCGTCCACATTTCCCTTCTTCAACTTCCTAGGATATCCATTGAAATAAGATTTGTGAGCTATCGCATCTTCCAAACTCACTATAACCGGTGAAATCTTTTCATAATCTACAACTACCAGATCTTTAGCCATCCTAGCTACTTTCTCTGAAATAGCCACAACAGCTCCTATAACGCAAGCCCGACTTGTAACAACTTTCTTCGCAAATATGTCTTCATCTTTGAAGATCGGACCCATTTTGTTATGTTCATCGTCTAAATCTGCTGCTGATAAGAAAGTTACTACTCCTGGGACTTCTAAAGCTTTAGTAGGATCTACAGATTTGATTTCAGCGTGTGGTTCTGAACTGAAAACTAATGTGAGATACAGTTCATCTTCCATGTGGGGAATATCATCACAGTAAATGGCTTCTCCTGTCGCATGTTTCAATGCTGATGCGTGGTGTATAGGCATTCCTACTGCATCTGTTAAAGCTCTGTCCTTATTCAAGATCTCAAAGTATTGAGATCCGGAGGATTCTTTCAAAGGTATTTCTTCAGCTCCACTTGAAATTGCATTACCCTCATTATTCTCGTTATTTGTATGTATGTTTCTGAGAACGTGTAAATAAAATCGGAAGAAAAGACTCAAGCATAGAGATTTCCGATAGTCAGCCATGCCGCCTGGCACAGAAAGATCTAAATCCAATTCCTCTGTCAGGCAGTCAAAAGTTGCTTTTAACATCGCCTGATTCCATTTCTGACCGACCAACTGAGTAGATGCTCGTGTAGCACATTTGGTCGTTGGCCCCATTCCTCCAAAGCATAAATTCGCGTGAGTAACTGCACTGAAACTTTCATCGAACTTAATATTAAATGCGGCTGTTACAATCGAAATATCATCATCACGTCGTCTCGCCTGCTTATAAGCCTTCACGAATTGGTGGGTTTCTGTAAATGGTATAATGACTGAAGTAACCACTTCATCATTTTCTATTGCAGTGCTTCTGTATCCTTTAAAGAAGTCTTCATTTATTGTTATTCTCCTATTCCCTCTTTCTAAACTGCACACGTTGAGGGTAGCTGATGAAGCCATGAGAATTGGATTAAGATCAGATATCGGACTTGCAGTGACGACGTTTCCAACTAAAGATGCAACGTTACGGACTTGTGTGCCAGCAAACCAATGCAACATATCTCTTATAGCTTCAAAATGCTTACTTTTAGAGGAATCTTTTGGTATTTCTAGCCTTACAAAATTAAGTAAGTCTGTAAGTGTCGTAGTGCCTCCCACAACAAGACCTTCATCAGTAACCTTACACACGTTCATCTCAGGTATCAATAATGGTGATAAAAGGACCGGGTAGGTTTTCTTCTTGAACTTCATTTCAACACCAATTTCAGTATTCCCTACCACAATCTTACTAGACGTTAAAGAAGACTTTATCGTGAGCAACTCTTGTAGATTGTTCGGTCTAATCCATGCTACGTTTTCATTTTTGAATACTAAATAGTCTTCATCGTATTGTATATTTAACCTAAGCTCAGGTGGGAAAATTGGTTCTTGAGTCGGATCGTACGGTCGAAAGGCCGATTTTGTAAACAATTGATTTTCATTTTCGTCCTTGTTACGACAACATTCTTTACCCATCGCACAAGGGGAGTTACCATTTGAGTAATTTTTCTCCCAACCTTCCATGAACGTCTTGAAGCCTTCTATGATTGGTCGATAGCCAGTGCATCTGCAAAGGTTACCTTGTAACGTTGTTTCTATATCATCAAAGTCTATTTTGTTTTTGTCACGGAGTAAAGAATACATGGACATTACGATTCCTGGTGTGCAGAAACCACATTGTGATCCGTGAGCTTTTGCGATTCGTTCTTGGACCGGGTGGAGTTTACTTTCTGTGGAGCCTATGCCTTCGACTGTGGTGACTGCCAACCCATGCATGGCACATAGGGGTGTTAGGCACGCATTCACTGCTAAATGCCTGAATAAAACGGTCAAGGAAATGTTAGCAGATTTGAAAGAGAATAAGATTCAGTTTGAGACCACTAAATGTCGTATGTTTTAAGTTTATTTATCTGTGTCGGCAGGCTAAGTAGTTAATAAATTTATACATTGTAAAGCCATGAGCTTATCTTCCACTTTGTATTTCTTTAATGAGGATGCTGCTGACTGAGTTAAAGTTTATCAAGCTCGGGTCAAGATCTAATAGTACTTAGACAACCTACCTACTCGTGTATCAGTAGGTAAGTTAACTCTCATTACATTCTGTATACAAACTCGTCGGTTTAGGGTACTTTTGACCGGACCCTTCTTTTTGGAGAACCGAAATGTCACCAATTTGTTTCGAGTCTTTTCGCGTAGGTCTTCCCATTCCAAATGCCCCAAACACACTCGCATCAAACCTACAACTCTTTTGTCAAACGGTTTACCTTTACACTCCCAAACCATACCTTGCTCTATCTTCATCACTCCATACTGTTTGCTCATCACACTGTTTCTTACTCTACATAGGATATAATGTATTAGTAAAGGATACTTGACGCGATCTTCATTTCTGTTGTATTTCGATAGCATCACCGTACAGGCGCCACACCCGCCTTCCCCGCAGCCATACTTGGTGCCAGTGAGATGTAGCTTGTTCCGAAGGTACCAGAGAAGCGTACATTCTGGGTCTGGCTGAGATTCTATGACCTGGAATTAGCCAATACCAAAATTAGAACGACAGAAAAGCGTGGGATGGAACTAAATTAAAACAGCAATGAAATAAGCTATAACTATGTGTAAGAATGGGAGAAAAATATCACTCAATATTAAGATATCAAATAGGACTTTATTAATTTAAGAGAGTAAGCCAATGATGTGCATTGGATCTACCTACTATTAGGTAATCCATACTTCCATACTAATATTATAAATGTGAAAGTATCTCTGTCTGTTTGTTACCTTTTCACGCCCAAACCACGTAACAGATTAGGCTGAAAATTGCCATGGTTATAGGTTGTATTATATGAATGTAAGAAATGTGGAAGTGATCGTATTTTAAGAATTGTAATACTTACTCAAGTATTTTTCTATCAGTAAGAAGTTCTATAAGTAGTCTAGGTACTAATTTACACGTGTATTTGTTATTTGTTGATGCTTGCATGACCAGTATTCGTATTTGATGTTTTGAATAATTTTAATATCGAAAATTTTACTTTTACTTACCTAAATTAAGCGATGTAGGTATTGTGTAAGTACCTAATAGGTAGCTGTTTAATTATTTAGCTACCTATCTTTATTAAAATGTCAATTAGAATGTGGTTTAATATTGTGCAATATAAATCGACATTCAGAGACAGTTTCCTTGAGATGGTTTAGGTAAGAAGGTGCCAAATTATTAAAATAAGGCAGGTACCTTCTAGTACCTACATAAACCATACCTAGAGCATTGTTTTACTCTGTAGTCATAAAAAAAATCGTTGAATTAATGAAATAAATCAATACAATAACAACATGCAACAGGAACAGGTTAATATTAATACAAAGTAAACGCTTACCTTTTTCCCATTGACAAAAAACACCAAAGTTGTTTTCGCGTGTTTTGGTATCAAACTCTCCACTAAAACCATTGTTATTTAAAAATATACTTTCAAATACCGAAAGCCGGGTTCAAAATGTAAATAGAAGAGAATAAAAACATCACTTATCGTGACCGACTTGGAGTGCTGCCCTCCAATCACTGATCGAATTCATCTTAACCTCAGACAGAATAAACAAAAGGATATTCTTGTCTCACTCACACTTCACTATTCCATTTGCTGCTCTCAAGACTCAAAGCTAAAAACTTAGAGCTCTCGATTTAAAAGAAATAATCTTAAAATCAATCTCAAAAAGATCTATTACGTTTAAAAGACCTTTATTATGTTGTAATCCTATGAACGACAGCAGTTTCAGACGCTGTTATGCCGCGCCTGCCATTTATAATGCGGCAATGTATCAGATCTAGAGGTATTGTTTTGTAACTTATCTTGTTACATACCTAGGCCAATCACCCGCGATTTCTTATTGAAGTATCAGGTAACATGTATGAAACCAATGTGCAAACTCAATCTTGATAATGAGTCAGGTAGCTAAAGATGGTATAATCATAGTTTTTTGTGTTTATAGATTTTTTTATGGTTCCTGTTGTAAAGCATCTTTTAAAAGGCAAAATTTTATTATAAACTCAGGATAGAGGGTAACAATGGCTTCGGAAATTATAAAAGTTTTAGAAACATCAATTATTCATGAACATTTATCGATAAGATAAGTTAAATTTAATTCTTATACATTGTAAATAAAATAAAAGGACAAAAAACAATATAGGACAAATTAATGACTATGGACCCCGCACGAGCCTGTATCGCGAGAGTCTAGTGATTTTTATAATAGTTATTGTCGCTGCTATGGGGCGGTGCTGTTTTTTATGGTTTACTTAGTTGCATAGCTAAGATTTTATTAAGGTTTAGGCATAGTAAGCCATTTTAGGGGCAGCTTTAAAACAATAAAATAGGTAGATGACTAAGTAGATAAAATATACAAACTTTGTAACAATAACATTTTATTTTATATACATTTTTTATCTTACATACAAAAGATTAGTTTCTAAATATGTATACTGAGGATGCTTTTTAATATGATTCATATTAATATTTGTCTTTGGGAGTTCTTTCTGATGTACACTTTTACACCACAGTCTAGTTAATCATTTTTCCGGAGCTTTCAATCAAATATCTTATTTGATCGAAGGCCGGAGCACACTATATTTTGATCACCTGCTAATGCATCACATCTAAAGATACCCATTCATGAGACATCCAAATGAACAGGACGCATGGATTTCAATTCGTTTGGAAATCCAGAGCTGGACGACGTGTCCATCCAAGATGTTTTTACCATTCATGGAACGATTTTGGAAGACAACCACTCCATTTGTATTGGTGGATGTCTCATGAATGGGTACCTTAAGATAGGTAAAATACTAATGATATTGTCATTATAATAAATGCTTGGTAATTTATAAGAAAATTATTAAATTACTTATGTATCTGTAATATGCTATGGCTTTAGACTAGTCTAGTTGTATTTTTTAAATTATATTCACTGAATTCAAATGATATTCTCTGTTCAACTACTGTACTAAATAAAAACTACTTACTATGCCGATTTCAAAACACCTTTCTGTTCCATTTCCTTCTCAATAGCAGTACCTTCATACCTAATTTTATCTTTCAATGCATCTTGCATTAATTGAGCATCGAACCTTTGCTTCGACCATTGCATTCTACAGTATGACCAGTACACCAATGTGCTTATTGTGAATGTTCCTACACCAATGTGTTGTGCTAACATAGGCTTGGATGTTTTAAGGAAAGCAACAAGACCACCGCCGACTCCTGTAGCGATACCATACATAAAACTTTCACGGAAGCAGGGTATTTTGGATAGATCTCGGCCAAATAGCATCAAGCCCTGCAACGAAAACCAGTCATGAAAATCGACCTCCGATTAAATTGAAACATCGAGTTATGATGTATTCAAACCGAAACATGAAGAAGTTAGTAGGAGAATTATAAGGCTCAATGCACATTGAATTGACAGCGACGATCAGTTTCAGTAACAAGACTAATCTTAAGGACAATGATATAAAATATAGAAACGCTTGATAGCTCGCGGCTGCTCGAGAGTGCTCGAGCCGGCGCGAGGCTTCGCCACACCTCTTGCATTCTCTTGTTACATTCTTCTTAAGGTTTATAATGTCTCATCGCGGCCAATTCAGTGTGCATCGAGCATAATAGGCAACCATTCAGCCTAACATAGTTCGTTGATCGATGAAATCTTCTGTTTACATAACAATGTACAATACCTTTGGTTCTTCTTCTTCCTCATCGAGCATACTTTTAACGACTGTGTCCATTTTGATGAGGTTATATAGTTTGTAATAGCAGTCAGATAAGATCTTTAGAAGATACTAAAATAATACACAATTGGACAAAGAAGTCCTTCCTGCTTCCACAATCACAATTTTCTTTGCCTCCTGCTCCTGCACCCTTCCTAATCTGTGCCTGCACCCTCTGCACTCTGCTTCATGCTCTTCTTCTTCTTTTTTTATTCTGGCGTTTGTGACGGTATGTGTCACAATTTTACCAATATCAGCGTCAGTCAGCGTCACAGAGTAAGTAAAACAAAAAAAGATGATCATTGTAAATAATAAATAAATCCATACTAATAATATAAATGTGAAAGTAACTCTGTCTGTCTGTCTGTCTATCTGTCTGTCTGTCTATCTGTCTGTCTGTCTGTCTGTTTGTTACCTTTTCACGCCCAAACTACTGAACAGATTAGGCTGAAAATTGTCATGGATAAAGGTTGTATCCCAGGGAAGGACATAGGCTACTTTTTATCCCTAAAAAATTCCGAGGGACCGCGGGTTACACCGCGGGAGCGCAGCTAGTATTCTAAATAATAGTGTATTTATTTTTATAGTCTACACGAGTATTATAACAGGTAATGTATATATACTTATATATTTTTAAGTAAGTAATTGTATTTGTTCGCATTTGAGTACTACCTATTGTTTCTTTTAATTTTCGTTCAAAAGGTATAATACCTTTTTACCTACCTACCTACTTGTGCTTTTAATTAGGTTACTAACCATTGATGTTGCACATCCGAAATGGATAGACTGTAAAAACCTAATAAGACCTTCTTTCGTACAACAGGGATATGCAATAAAATTATTCTGATTCTGATTCTGAGTACATAATTATGTGAAACGACGATTGGTTTTCAATACAAACGTAAGGAAGAGCAATTTGTAGTCACTGGAGGTATAATTCATATTTATGTTCATACTGTTACAATGCAATACTCAAAAACGCATCCAACGAAAATACAATTTCGGACAAAATTGTATGTTCATGTACCCTCCTAATTGTATGCGACGTCCGTCGGTGGGGCGCCAAGTTTTTAAAAGTCAAGTGATTTCTAAAAGGTGAGTATTGTTTGGTTTATTGTATTTCTATTGTTTCAAGTAATCCAAGTAAATAAATAATATTTTTAACAATATTAATGGTAGAATGCTGTATTTACTTTTACCCTGCTTTTACCTGATGCCGCGTACACTCTCCAGCACGAGGGAACGCGAATACGAGATCGAGAGTGAGGACGGTGCGCTCGTGTCTCCTCGTCTTCCCTCGCCTCGCCTCGCGGCACTCCGCTGTGTGTCGGTCTGGTATACCGAATCACTGGTGTCGGTTTTTCGGACGCGAGTTAAAGGACGCAAGGCGAGGGAACCAACCACACTCTCGTGCTCGCTCACTTAGTTTCCGCATAATTTTTTTCTAATTAGCCTAGCCATTAGTCATGAATAGGGTAAAATCGGTCTGTATTTTTTACTTTTTTTTTATTTAGATGATATTAGACGCAAGACGAGATGGGCAGATGATATTGCCAAGGCCGTGGGCCGTAGATGGTTGGGATTGGCGCGAGATCGTGTTGGATGGCACGGGCAAAGGGAGGCCTATGCCCAGCAGTGGGCTAGATCGGGCTGTGGATGATGATGATGAGACGCAAGACATTATTTTTGGTAGGCACATAAAATAGCTACTAGCTAACGCAGGACTCACTTCACGTCCATCTTGCAGATACCTACTTATCCGGTACTTGAACAAATCGAGAGTGTGGATCAGTGTTGTTATCGTAAAAATCTGGGCTGCCGTATGTCACATTCTGAATTACCGTATTTTAAGGGAAAAAGTACTAAATTGCCGTATATAATTAAATAATGTTTATTCCTCATTTGTTTCTTGTCCGTAAAGGTTTCTTATCGTTTCAATTACTTCAGATTCCTGTTTATCTAGCGTGTACTTGTCCTTGCTTCTCATTTTTTTACACATGTCGCTCGACACCTTAAACTTCGTACAGTTCAGTTTTTTTTGGCGTAGAAGGTCCTTCAGAGTCACAATCACTCATGTTATCAATTTAAATCACAATTAAACATTAATTAAGGATTTATTTCTCTCAAAACCGTAACAAACAAATGAGCTAAGCTATTCGACTTCGACTCATTTACTTTAGTTCAGTACGTTGTCTCATTCATTTTTAACTAAGGCGAAAGAGATGGCACGATACGGTGATATGAACTCTGTTTTTAGTAGTCGCGAGTCGGGGTTTCCCCGGCTGGGAGTGGTACGTTTCGCTGCGCTATCTAAAAAACGTTTCGTTTCACTCACAACAGCTAATTGCCGTATTATTGATACGGCAATGAAAGGCCTGCCGTATACCGTATTTTCTAAAAAAATAACGTGGATTACCGTATATTACGGCAATTGCCGTATCAATAACAACACTGGTGTGGATGACTAGCACTCCTGCAGCCTCCACTCGTTCATGCGAGGGCCTCTCGGAGGCGCCTCCTGGAGAGTGTGTACGGGCATGAGCATTTACCAAATTTTTTTCAATGTTACTTGACATTGACTTGACATCATCTTTGACGTTTGTCGAATGTCGATTGAAAATCCAATCCATGAAAATCTCCAAAAATCTCAGAAAATCCGGATCGGCTGTACGGCTCCAATTCCTAATTATTTTTGTGTGTGTGTGACTTTGATATAATGAACAAATTTTATTAGAAATGAACCTACATTAAATATAAATCAGATTGTAACGTGTTGAAAAAGGTGTTCCGTCTAACTGAAGTGAAGAACTTTGTTCAAAGTGGTTTTTGAAATCCGAAAGCTCCCAGAAACTGCATCCGGAATCTTTATCTTTAGCAACATTATTTTTACCGTCCGTCATATCGGTCCATACTGTGCAAAAGAACTGTTCGAAATGCTTCAGTAAACGTTTTCTACCGCCAGCTATAGTTTTATGAGGTAAGTGCATAGTTCACAGTCATTACTTGCTACTGACTAGATAACGTAGCGGTGAGTGTTATCACATTTCAATTTAGGTTTCAGATTAGATTTTATAGTATGAGAAATCTTTAAAGTATTGATTTTTAAAATTAGGGTTGGTTGTACAATATTATTACATCGCTTGAAAGTATTGCCTTAACAGAGTCTTGTTAGAAAGCTGAAAACAGGAATTCTGCTTGCTTTATTTAACATTTATTTGGAGTTTTACTATGGTTGTAATAGATACCTAAACTCTAGTTCCATTTCACTCTAGCACACAGTTTTTACTTCAGTTTGCATTAAACAGAGCGATGTTTTTGTCAGTGACAGTCACATGTTCTAAGTTTGAATTTAAAGTTTGATACTATCAATGCTAGATCAGTTTTTGGCGGAATGGAGGGATGTTGCTGGTGACCGGGATGTCTGGATGGAAAATGGAAGGGGGGAGTATTGAAAAAGATTTCCCATTTGATGAAAGAATTTCCATTACAGTTTTGAAGAAACAAGCCGTCGTGTTTTGTTCCAAACCAAATTGACAGGTCTGACTGACTGACTTATTATTTATTATTATTTATAATAAAAGAAGAAGAGAATACCTAAGAATAGTTTTCTTCCTCAAAGGATAATATGAACATAACATAGGTATCTATCTATAGTTTATTTAATATACCTAATTAGCTCAGTTATACCATAAATTCAGTGCCAAATAATTTTAACTTTTATCTCAAACTAGTGTTGATTTAATTTAGCAATCATTAAGCAAGCTAATGTTTGCATTTCCAAATCATATGCATTGCGGTACATGGTAAGCCTTTTTATCATAAGTTTATCTAAAAAGGTTTATAGCATGATTAAAATATCACTGTTTCTGAAAGATATGCTGTTGTTACAGCTTAAAATTTTACCAGATAAATAACTTGCATAATTGTTACTGAGCCGTACTGGCCAAGTGGCTTCAACTGTCAATCCAAATGTTGTGGGTTTAAATCCTAGCAGGCTTACCATAGAACGTGACATAAAGTTATTCCGGAGTGTAAACTGTCAAAATGTATGGTTATTCTTGATTTATTCGGTGGAATAACATTATGTCACGTTCTATGGTAAGCCTGTAGATGTGCATAAATTTTTAAAATAATCGGGATCAACTTAAAGTCCCGTTTCACTTGTAACAAGCTGGTCTGTACGGGAGCAATGCCATGTCAACTCATATGTGATTATGATGACCCCATGTAGTGTTCCTGTACATTAAGATTAAATATTATCTTTGCCCATCACAGTCTGTAGTTGATCTGAACAGGGATACTTCAGAAATGTGACTGTCTGAAACTGAGCAAATTCGGGGCCCATAGAATAAATCTTCGAGGCTCACAAATAAAAATATTTATAAATTATTTAAAAAAAAAATTGGTTAAGTTAAATTACTTAACCACTTAATTAATTTATACTCCAAAAAGGCTAGAATTGTTTTTTGGATTTGTCTCCAACCCAAATATCAGAAATCAATTCTACACATCGGAAAAATCACGAAAAATGTAATATTCATGAAAATAAATTCTGAGGCGTAGGCGGTACAGAGTTCGCGGGGTCAGATAGTTTAAAATAAAAAGAGTCATCGATATGCTAAGATGACGTACGCCTATTATAAAAAGAGCTATGCTTGTTTTCAACTGCCGAATTTGTCAATCTACGTATTCACGATCTGCGAATTGAAAGTCGAAAACATCCTACACTATAGGTATAGGTACCTAATTGAAGGCTACTCAGAGTGAATAATACCTAAAGTAAGGCATGAACAACTTAATCCTAAAAGTGCTAGAATTCATTTTTGTCTATTTCTTTCTGTAAAAACAGGTTCTCTGAGCATTAATTATGCTACATGGTTGGAGTATAATTTATTTTTAATAAACTTTTGCGGTCTCTGTATTCAAACATGAATCTACTGAAATGTTATACTTACCTGTCGATGTTATTAAGCGCATTTCAGACTACGCTATAATTTAATAGCATTATAGCTCATAGCACAACAATATAACATACCTAAACCTGTTAATAACATATTACAGGTACCCACGATACGGATCTATATCTAGTGTGCCATTACTAACTAGCCCTGAACCCTCATCTCAGTAAAGATTAAGTTAAGAGTTTTATTGTACCTACTATTAGTTACTTTATACTTATATTTTTGCTGTTAATAAACATTTTTTCATTTGTTTTCTTTTTTTTTCATATCGCGCACCATACATTATTATGGACACGTTCACACTTCACTGTACGATATATTACTGGCTTACTATATGTGTCCATAATTAATGTATGGTACTCGATATTGTTGTGCTATGAACTTATGCTATTATATTATAGCGGTAGTCTGAAATGAGCTATACGCGTTATCCATTGTTAACTACTCTTATAAAGCTATCGGTATGATCTAAAATCGGAATTATCAGACCTTCTAAAATAATAATTCAAACATCATGAAACCGAACTGTACCCTAAAGAATAAAATCACAAGCAATTACTTACAAGCAATTGCAAACATAGTTAATATAGGTTTCTACCATATAACATTACTGATTCTTCCTCATTGTGTATTATAATTACTCAATGATAATGACGCTATTTAAATAGGTTCACGTAAATGATATTTTACTAAATATAATTGGTACCTTAATGTCATACGAATTTGACTAAAGAATTCTCTTTTTGAGAGATTTGGGTCTTCTAAAGCCCAGGTACCAACATCTTGCTATAAAATCTACTTTCACAACCTGCGATGTTAATTCTTTGCAGGAATATATTCACGCAAAAAAATATGAATTGAACATCGGAATGAAACTTAAAACCGCTCTTTTCTTTGATAAAATAGGATAAACTTTTACAGAAATTACTTATTATCGTCTAAGTTACACCACTCTACTACCTATTAGTCGAGGATACGTAGAAAGGTCAAGTGTACGAACTTCTAATGACGCTGCTCGTTAATCTTCACGGGTTTGGGCAAAAACAACTAGAGTTCTCTTTGTATTTTGGTCAGCGTCATGTTTGCTCGAAAGCTCTATTGAGGCTTTGATTTAATCTCAAATAATACTCTTGTTTTCCAAATTTCTGCAAGAAATGTTACTTACTCGTACCGTAATAGATTTTCAACTTGCTAGTCCATGAAGTCTTAACTACGAGTTACGACGTATGTTACGTAGATAGTACCTACTCGTATTATATTCCTCTGTTGAATAAAAAGAAACATTTACAGCAGATTGGACTTATTTTTGTCATTTGCCATTCAACCATGTCACAGTTTCTTACGAAGCGTGACCAGGAAAGAACCACGATGCGAATTGACGCGATGATCTATTCACTTGAAATTACTACGAACGAAATTATTACGGGAACTATAAACGATAGGTATAAGGGACGTCTTTTATTCCTTCATAACTCAAAGAAATTGCTTTCAGGATGAAAGCAGAGAAAACAAGTCCATTATTACACAACAATAGAAATAATAAAGCAGGAATTTCCTTAGTCCGTGTTATGACTTCAGAGTCAAGTAGGTAGGACCACAGTTCGGAAATTAATCAACTTTGAGATTAATCAATGCTGCAATTCGTTTTGCTGTGTTACGTGGGTTAGTTAACTAGTCGGCGATGTTGCGACAATGGTTTTTGCATAGGTGGATGAGTAGCGTTTTCTTGCTTCGTAATGAAGCAACTCAACTCATTTTCATAAGTATTTGATTCTGCCTACATTCAAGTGAAGGGAATTCCGAGGACACGACATGTTTGAAGAACTTCAAAGTTCAAACACGTCGAATTCCCTTTTTTAATTTCAATTAAAAAGTTATTGATTGTCCACGATACTTTTTTATTCGAAGGTACTCGACTAATGCATACAAATGTAGTTTCTTCATATGAATCAAAATATTGTCGGCAAATCAATGATACTTTTGTAAACTGCGACCGATGGATCTTTGTAGGTACAGCTGTTTCAATGCGCAATAGACAATTTTATATGAAAACGAGCCATTCATGTGATATGATACTGCTTTACTGTACGAATGTCTAGATCCGTTGATCGTGTTGTTGTAATTCCCTATCGTTGTTATTGAAATCACAAAATTGTTATTGTTTCATGCTAAATATTTCCTGATCCCAAAGGCATCCAACCTATTTATATTGGCGTTGCGTGATTGATTCACAAACATCCAATTCCAGAGCTTTCGTTTATCTGTATAACACGAGTAATATGATCGTGACGTACTGCCGGAAACAGCAGCTCTAAACAGAGGATGGCCAACATTGCAATGGGAGATGCATGATGCCTTCTCTGTGGTTAAATTGATCTATTATTTCGCAATCTTAAAACAAAGATCTTGTCACACATCGTGAATACTTTGTTGTTTTAAATCGATGAACACGGAACAAGAAAAATACCGTTTCCTCGTTCCATTTAACTTTTCATTGGATAACACCAATGAACAATAGAACAAATAAACAAGGAAAAAGATTACTACCGAGTATTTTTAGGATATCCTATTAGAAATAACCCACCCATTTATTAAAAACCAATGTTAATAGTTCGGTTCACGTGTATGTCAGTTCTGTTATCATTGTGTTATATTTACCGAAAGATAACGTATTTATTGCTTATCGAGCCAAGGCTTGTGTACTTATGAACCATTTCTCGTAAAAGTCTGCCTGCACTCTCTTTGGAGAAGTAGGAATTTCGGTGAAAATCGGTGAAAATAACTGCTAAAACCAATAGCAGGAAGCCAATCGAAACTAGACATATTTTCATGATTTCTGTTGTATTCATTGAATGAGTATCGCATCGCAATACAATCATTAATATCAATGAAACGATATCTGTGATAAGTGGATCAAGGCCTTGTGAGTACTTACAAAGAGTCAATACAGTGCTTGCTAATTTCTGTTTGTACAAATGCGAGAAGACTTCCCAATCCAATTGTCTCGTAAAATAGACTGACACATTTCTTCTTAGCAAAGCGGCATTGTTATTGTAACGTGTATCGACCTTCAGCAGTTCTGTGTTGAAAGTTCGCCGTCTCGGCTGTGAATCAGAGTGCCGTGGTGGCTCACTCGCGGCGCCTGAAATAGTACCGGCGCATAATCACTGCCCTATACACCGCTGCTCCATCTCCGAACTTGGCACATACCTTCATTTATTTTAGGTGTTCCTAAATCGTGTATCTGGGTGGTTTCAGCGAGGCGGAACTGTTACAAACCTTCAGAAATCTGTTGAATACACGCGTTGCGTGCGTATTTTGTGCTGTGATTTAAATAACCCTACTCCATTTGTGTTTTTGTAAACAATCACGTGTTGGTGTTACGACAGTGTTGTTTTTCCGGAAATTGGTTAACCTACCTTCGTGGAAAAGTCTTCTCAGTGAGTATCCTTTTTCAAGTAGCGAAAGTTTAAAATGTGTGTAGTATCGTTTGTTTTATCTCTATGTACTGAACAATGAAATACTTATTACAGCGTGATTGCGTTTGTGTACATTCGTACACAAACGAATTGCCAAATGTGTATTTTGGCACATATATTTCGGCCTTACTCGATTGTCTCGAGATCATAATCCTACACTAACGAAGGTCTTACGCAATGAGTAACTTTGAATAGAATCAGTGAACTGGGTATTAGTGAGGCTAAGCAGATTGCTACATTGCCGTGAGACTGGCTGACATTAACAACAAAGTTACTGATACTGTACTAACGACCTAGATTTTATGACTGCAAAATCTTGAGCAGAATTTATTTCGAATAACTAGTCGGTGCGGTACCACATTTTTGTTTTGCTTTATTATTTGCTGCGTCAGGTTTTAGTAAAACGAAAGTTTATTTCCTCATAATTTTAATCGAAGTTAACATAATTTTAAAATTAATAAAAGAGATCGTTGTCATCGACTTCTGTTGTTTCATTAAGAAATGAAAAGTCTTATCAAAATTTTGGATTCCGACGGGATTCGAACCCGCATCGATCAGACGATCCTCCTAAAGCCGGAGTGCCTTACCGCTCGGCCACAGAATCCTACTTGCCGGTTTCCAAATTTTCGATAAGCTCATATTTTTCGGTTATCTTCTGTTGTATCTAATTATTATCTAATTCAATTCATAAAACAATTAGCTTTTGACTTCGAAATTATGATTTTCCGTTCAAAATTCTAACAACCTTCACGGTAGTCATCTTTGTCACAGAATGTGTAATTTTCATTATATTTCTTTAACATTGTGTTGTGAGGGTCGTTATTCTCTAATTTAAACGAATAGTTACTGTCTGTTATGTTTCTGATAAATTGGTTAAAAAAAATCAATATGTTAGTTCTCTATTTGTTCATTAGTCACTACATAAAAATGACTACGACATTTGTCACATACAAGTCCACCATGTTGCGCGCTCTTTTTCCCACTATTCCCAAAGCTTTTGCTTCTCTATGATCTCGTCACTGCCGGAATATTTACAGCATGCATCATTCTCTGTACTTATCTCTTATAATATCAGCAACAATTTCTCTAGGCAGCATTGTTGCGCTTGCAGTTTTTGATAATGCTACCTTCGCACTTCTTCCGGGTCTTCTTGAGAAGTACATGTACACGTTGTAGACTAGTTGTCTAGTGTCCGCCGGCAATTCCACCTGTGAGTCCTCCATTCCACTCTTCCCGTTTCCGCTGTACAGTCTCCTCCAGCTAAACATGGTCCATGCAGTCATCGGCTGATCTCCATACTGCGCCATTCTCAAACACTTTCCAGAAAACCCGTTTCCATCGGGACTTCTTAAATATCTCGAGTTTATAAACGATTACGCTTGTTATTTTTAACCAGGCTTTTACGCGCTTTTAAAGTAAATTTATTTTTTGTTCCGTCACCGATCATGAATCCGTACAATCAGAGTGGTGTACGACGACTAGTATCGCTAAGGCCCCAGGAGGCTACATTCGCAATCTGGTCACATGCGTATGACATCCGTTGTGTTACAAACGTGCTCACAATGCTACGGCCAGTACATCACAAGTAGACCAAGATGCAAGACTTTGTATGCATGGTTGTACACTCCGCTGACAGCCTTGGTCATACGCTGTACGATTTATCCGTTAGAAATAATAAACTGCACAGCAAAATACACCTCCTTATGGAGGGACACCGTTGGCTTTAAACAATACCAAACTAATTTGGTACCAGAATAATCAAAACAGTTACCTATTTGTATTTGTATTTTCTTTATTTATCAAAAACTTATTTATAGTCTTACATAATACGACACATTAAACCATACAAGGTTTGTCTTGTGCCGACAGTTGCAGCGTGCTGCCACACATTTCGCATAAAGTTATACATATTATTAGTAAGTAGGAAAATATAATATATATTAAGTACAGTTTGCCATTAATGCAACTTACGATGTAGGTGGTTATTCAAACCTACCCGCCTTACGATTAGACGGACAGGTAAAAATAATCACCTACCTGCATACAGATTTAAGGGTATAGGGTGACCAGCGGTCATTTTCATATTGCGCTATAAATTGTCTAAGAAGTGTTTTTTGTATTTATGTGTGTAGTTTTTTGTATCAACTTCTTCTAATAGTTTACGTGGTAGTTCATTAAGCATAGTAGGTATTAAATATTCAGTGGTTTGCCTGCCATAATAATTATTCATTTTGGGTATACTTAGTTTATTTTGTGTGATTTTCCTAGTTGTTATTGTATGTGATACCGGCACAAGAATATCTGTGTTATGAAATTGCTCTGTCAGAAGGTTAAGTTTTATTCTCTCTTGCACCGGAAGTATGCCTGAAAACTTGAATACCTATAATAGACAAAGTAATTAACACTAGTTTCTGCGTGCGGCTTCGCCCGCGTGGTAGGTACCAACATTTTGAATACCCGATATGCTATTCCAGATCACTATCTAAGCCTATTCCAAGTTTCATCCAAATCGGTTCACTGGTTTAGGCGTGATGAAACACAAACATACAAACATCTAAACAAACTCACAAGCTTTCAGCTTCATTATATGAGTGGGATTTTTAGCACCAAGTGCCAATTTTTTTAATAATACTCGTAAGTACCTATGTAGATGGATATTACGACTACAGTATACTTTCATTGTACGTATTTCTAAATTAGATTTTCTTGTATAGGTACTGGTACCTAATGAAGAAAATGGCTTTATCATTTATTTTAATTCATTTCAATCCAAAATTATTTTACCATACTTACTCCAATCTCGTGCCATTCCAACAATGTATTCAAATTTTTTGAACAAGTTAATTGATTCCGATTACACATCCGTGTCAACTAACGGTGTTTTATTTGTATAGGATGAGGCATTGACGGAAATATGCTGAATAGACAATGGCGTAGGTAATTTCACAGTGGCTAGGTCTGGAACCATGTCACTGGCCTCGTCGCTCCTGCGAACATGAATTGCACTGGCGTTGAACATTATGATTATGTCGCGTACATTCATTTACCCACAGAATAAATTACCTACCTCTATAGCCCTCTGTTCCATTTCGTGCGATATGTCACTTACCCCTTTTGGACAAAGACCTTGCCGGCTTTCTTGTTTCCTAAAGGGTGCATTTATTTACATAAAGGTGTTTATTAAATTCGTACCGAAGAACGACAAGTAGAAACTCTTGAGCTATAATTTGTTTTGTAAGATAAATGTGGTGAACAATTTAAATCCGAATACTGTTGCTTTAAAGTTTATCAAATCTTAAATTGCCTTTATGGCAAAGGAAATTATGAATTTTTTACGGTTCCTACAATTACCGTGGTCCAATTTTCGAGCTTTATCTTGGTGGTAATCGATTTAGAGTCGTGTCCGGAATTCAAAATTACGTTTTGAGAAAATCTGCGTTACTAAATTAACGAATTATCAGAATTTTGAATATATTACCTAATTTACGATTTCATCATAATTACGAAGATTTATCAAATGAAAGACACATTTTATAATAGGCTGATGGAGAGAAAGCTTTTATGAGCTTTTAAAAACATAAAACAATTAAGCCTTTGAAAGTGAAAAGGTAACTTTCAAATTAATTGAGTATAAGTCTTTGTTTATTTCTGATTACAAAAGCGTCTGAAACAAATTACCTAATTTCACTCGATGTATTTAAAAACCAAACATCAATACTATGCGGTACCTACATACGTAACAAAATTATCGGAACTAATGCATGATAGTCATCGGTATGCATACCTGTGATGACTCAGGAGCAGATCATGAGTCAAACACGGACAACATTTCGGAAATTCAATGCTTTTCTTCCTCGTTTTTTCTTACATCAGTTTTAACGTGGGTCACTGGCCGATGTCCGATCCCTCAAGTAATCTATCTGAAAATTTATGCATAACCAATATGTGTTTTTTTGTAAATACATGAAAAGATCTCAAGGTTGTTAAACGTCATGAAGATTTTAAGTTGCATTCAGCTTTTTGTATTTGATTCATAACAAACTCAAAACAAAGGTCGCGCTTTTGTTAAAATTTTCTCATTGAAATCTTTTATAATGCAGGTAGTCTCAGTGGCGTCGGCAGCATCATTTTCGATTCGCTCAAAACCTTTCATGCCAAGAAGGCCATATGTTCAAGCGCCAATAATAAGCTTTCTGGTATTTGCACCTGCATCCGTCCCACTCGCACGTGCTAGTTCGTCTACCATCTGCTTTACACACTACCGATCTATGTTTATGATATATTTCTTCCAAATCATACTGTTCCTGTTTAGTACGTCGCTCTTTACTCATCATGTTACATTTTACTCAAATTGTGGAACAATGGTGTTTCTTGGAACCTTCTGTTAATTCTTCCTCGTCATTTTTTACTACATGTTTATTGTTCTCAGTCTCAAGTAAAATAAAATACGGCTCGTGCTCATCGAATTTCGATTAAATTAAACTGACTGTCCGTTGATGATCTCACCGATCGTCAATCTTGACAATGCAAGGGACCGGTCGGTTGCGGGGCGAGGTGTGAGACGGGACGGGGACTCCGCTGCAGGGTTTCGTGCGATTCACGCGACGACGTACCGCACGGCCCACAGTCTGTAGTCAACGCGACAGTTGGCCGCTCAATGTGCGGCGCGCGCGCCTCTGCCCAATAATCCAGTAACATTCCTCAAAACTCTTCTAGTCACAATGAAGTTTTTACCAAGACCGTTGAAGGACAGTGTTTGTGCAAATTGTGAAAAAGTGGATTAGTTGTTTAATCGACACTCGCTACGGTCCAAAGAACAATGCTGTGGGAAAAAATAACGTTCAGCTGGCTTCGGCAGTCGTTCCCAGCTACCTACCTAACCTCTCTCCCCCCGCGAGCCGGCTGCCGGGTTCAATGCGCCGCTCTGCGTTTATTCATCGTTTGTGGGAAAAGTTGACCCCCGTTTTTGAAATTATATTGTTAACGAATTCACACGATCCGAGTACTGGCTCTGCCTCATCCTAGTTTTTATCGTGAAGAGTTTGCTCCTTAGTGCTATCAAACACTACCTTATTCCTATCTCTAGTGATGTTTTATTAAGAACTGTTGATCAAAAACGATTACTGAGGCACCACTATTTTTTATGCGAATTGCCAAGGTTGAAGCATTTCCCAGAACCAAACTATTTATTCGGGGCTTTGCCATGTTTGCAGAGTTTCAACTCCGTCGAAATTATTATCTTGGTGTGCTACGGATAGAATGTTTTTATCAAAAGAGGACAGTCATTTTATGTAAATCAACGTGATGTGTCCGATGTACACATGAATTTGTACAAGCCGTTGTGAAATTGAGGGGACATGATATAATGCAGGATTTCAGTGATAAATAAGTGGATCTGAGCTTATAGTGAAGTTTTGTGATTATAATAAAGTGTGCAAATTATAACATTATGGGGAACCAAGGATCATCGCCACATGAGCCGTTGGACAGAGCTCAGGTGGCTTCTCAGGCAGCTGACCTTAAAATGGTATATCATTGAATTATTTAATGAAAGATTGATTTACAATTCAATGTTTAGTATTGAGTCACCTATTCATTATCTGTGACCTGCGAGAATTCATGTGGCTTAGATTACCTACCTATCTATGAGTCCACCCAGTACCAGCTCTATGGTCAACGTTTTATTGTTAACGACTGCTCAACGCACCTTTGTGCATCCATAAATGAATTGCATGGCATTGCTATTGCTACCTGCCTCTGTATGTGTTCGTCTTTGCAATCGAACAATAGGATGTTTAGCGTTGATGTAATGACAACATTTTTGTACATCATAAGTATACAGTTAGGTACCTATACATCTTTTAATTGGAAATACTTTCTAAGTATTTACATTTCATATTTTGGTAATGTGAACAACGGGTAGGGGGTACCAACCAACACAATGTCCTTCATATTTGAATAGTCCTACCTATTCAAGCTTAACGTTCAGTATTTTAACCTTTGTACCAAATCCAAGAGCCACGTTAGTTATCATGTTATTCCTTCCAAAATATGGAGCTGTAAACTTTGCAAATTATACAGAGGGGACAATTTGCTCACGGTTTCTTTTGTCATCAAACCCCCAAAAAACATTCCATTCATACTCGAGATGGGAAGCCAACCGATGAACACCATATTGTTGAGTACGCTCTCAGCATCAAAAGTAACAGCATAAACAAAGAATTGTCGCATATGCCAAAATTGAAAAAATATGAACATTTGGCCCGCCGCCATGCCAAACTCATTCTACCAGTTTTTTATTCGATTCAATAAGGATGTATCTAGGCTTGGTTACGTTGACGTAATGTAGATAAAACTTAGTGTTTGCCACTTCAACTCAAGGCCTCGCTTGATGCTACATGCCACTTGCTTCGTTTGAATCTTGTCCATCAACTTAAAAGTAATAATATTACCCACATTCTTCTGTGTCGGTTAGACTTGTTTTTGTATCTACCGGTGAAGTAAATATAGGTAGTAACTGGTAATGAATAATGATGTGTGTGTCGAGTCGACTCTAGTTGAATGTGCATGTTGTAAGAAGCTAGTAGGTACAGATAGATATATTCATTGGAATCACATGGAACACTTTAGATTCAATTTAAACTGTCAACTAGATGACTCTGTCTAGTCTTGGAGACAAGGTCGAAGACAATAAAAATATTCAATAGTTTCTAATTCCGGAAACTCAAAAGGGAATGTCTTATATGAAATATATTAAGTGTTTTTTAGGATTCTGTACCCAAAGTATGCCAACGGGACTCTATTGCTAATAATCTTATCTTTTGAGCGTAATAAGCACAAGTAGATACTTGACATTTTCACAGCAGATTGAGGCTGCTGTAACATCAAATAAAATTGAAGTAAAGTTCAAAATTAAACCTTCAATCGACGTTTTCCGTACAAATTACAGTGCCAGTTAATGTCAATGCCTTCTATTCGGAGCTTTCATGATATTTTCGTGAACTTCGTTACCAACTAATCCATGCCTGAGTAATCATAAATTCAGAAATAGCTGATACTCGCCATTAGATTTAAGATTTTGTGAATTTATCTTTAGGTATCGATCCAATATAAAAAGTGGTTACAGACCAAGCTAGTCTAGTAGGTTGTTGATTCTTTTTTTAATCGGTATTTTATCCGAGACCAGCAGCCAGATGGGCGGATGACATAGAGGCCATAGAGGGAAAGACTTGGATAAGATCAGCACAGGGCCGATTGGAGTGGCGTCTGAGGGAGGAGGCTTATGTCCAGCAGTGGGCTATCATTTGAGCTGCTAATGATGATTTTATCCGATATCATTTTGAGTCTACCTACTGTAAAATTTTATTACTATTTATAGCTCAGAGTTCAAATCCCTCTTACAAGATAAAGGTGAAACCCCGGGTGAACGATGCTATCTCTAATTAAAAATGGAGACAAAAAATCTTGCCAGATTATATTTAGTTGTATGTAAATTGTTTATTTTACTGATAATTTGAGAGTCGTGACAATATCGCTTTATTTCTAAAGAACCAGTAGGAAACAAAACTGGTTTATTCCTAAGAAGTGCTTACTTAATCGTTTCCAAAGTAGATACTTACCTAAGTGGTACGTAGGCACTTACTCATCGGTGTAATGTTATGCTCCAGAGATTAAATATATGGACCGGAAAATTATCCAAAAGTACAAGTAAGATACTTGTACTTTTGGATAATTTTCCGGTTAATGAAACAAAAAAGTGAAATATGAAAGTTCTCGTTACTCAGATTCTTATTAATAGACAAAAATTTTGGTACTCTTATGCTTTCAAATGAGTGTCATCTAATCTCACTTACTCTCGGTCACCCGATGCTCTCAGTGACCGAGAGTAAGTGAGATTAGGCGCAAAGCTATAGAGTCTATAGCTTTGCCTCACACATTTGTGGAAGTGGCTGCGTAGGTGTCTGTGTCTCTCTCAAATGTGTCTACAACCCAGTGTCGTAAGATTTCTATTTTCTGTTTACCTACATCCTTACGTTGCTGCCGCCTACGCATCTCGGTAATTACTATCTGTTTATAGATGCTCTTAGAAGATTACATTAGGTAATTGTTTTTTATAGTTTCCTCCTACTTGCTATGTATATTAAAATACTTCTATTTAGTTTACTTTTAGTCTTATCCTGTGCTCACATTGAATCGTTGAATATACTAACGTTGCCAGTTATGAAACGATTTTATGAAAAAACAATGCACCCAAAGTCGTTAAATCGCAGTACGTGCCTAATATTCTAATGAATGTAAGTAATGATAATTATAATGATGTTTGTGCTTAGGCAGGTAGACGTTTAGAGTCACGTCATGTTTTGCAGGTTCCTAGCTAGGCATGTGAATTTAAATTAGGCACCTACGTATCTTGAATTCTGAATAGAGGTGCGTGGGATAATACAATAATTTACCTTAGAACGTGTAGCACAAAAGAGGATAGAAAAATCCGACTAACTAAATCCGATTTAACTCCCGACTCTCACAAAAATTACAAACTTAAAAGGTAAACTAGTAAAACAAAATTGTTTTCGAGGTACGTACTTATCTCATTTTCTATAAAAGCTACCGCCTTTATATTTGAGGACATAAATATCGAACTTATTTCGTTTTAAAAGTACGATTGGTAGGTTTTTAGATAAATTTCCGAAGAAGATTAGTTCGCATGGTTGGTCTTCTTAAATTGACATTTAAGTTGCTGACAATGATAACCCCTTGGGATGGGAAGAAACGATATCTATTAAGGAAAGGGAGATGAACTGGCAATTGAAGCTTATATAGGGTGTCAATTAACTGAGAAAAGGTCAGGAAGTTTTATTATGGACCCTTCGATGCCTCGTACGTTGACGCAAAATGTGTTAGAAATGACCCAGTAAAACCATATTCGTCTATCCAGTTTATCACGTCATCCAGAAGCAATTCAAATGGTTGATTTTTAGAAATGCTTGTAAGCTTAACGTAAATGGAATGCGAGAGACCCGACTAGAATCCAATCATCTTGTTACGACGATTGACGTAGTTAGAGGCACCAGTACCTAATCAATTCGTAGGCTGTTCGCAATTTCTTTTTAATCAGCGAGCCACTTACTCCCA
Organism: Epirrhoe alternata; assembly: GCA_963565295.1. Lineage (NCBI taxonomy): Eukaryota > Metazoa > Arthropoda > Insecta > Lepidoptera > Geometridae > Epirrhoe > Epirrhoe alternata. The sequence continues at coordinate 2,793,531 of OY751384.1, forward strand.
AGGCAACTCGCTCGATATCCCTAAAATAGCTAGCGATATTCTCTGAGACTTACCTACTTAATAAACTAATATGTAGACTAAGGCCATTTAAAAATGTCTAAAGACCGATCGTTGCTTCGACATTTGCCTAGATTCCCACGAGGCTGTAAAACAGTTTCTGAACCTATAGGAACACCAATTAGTAGTACAAAAAAATATCAAAAAGGTAATATGTACATACTTCAAATTTCAAAAGGAAAACATTTTTATAAATTAGGTACGAAGTTGAACACGTTATGAGAATGTCACAATCACAACGGTATAGGTACCACACGTCTCTCTTTTACAGCAAAGGATTACCTAGTGTATAACAAAACGAAGGATTAGGTTCCTGTCAGTTTTCACAAGCAATAATCTTTATGGAAGGATAAAAAGGATAATTCTCTTTCTTTGATGTAGAAACGTGGGGAAAATTTGTCCGAGTTAATGAAATGAATGAATAATTAATTAATTATACAAAGCCAAACGAATTAAAACTTGAATGAATCGAGCAATGCTAAATTAACTTTAGGTCCATTACTCGTACCATTTTATTGTTTCCAACTCCGGCAATACCTGCGACACAATCTGAATAAGTTAGCAATGCAATGAACTTGTAAACGATTAAGTTCTTGCCTAACTACGTATTTCACGTGTGGGTGAAAATTGTTCTTTAGGGACTGTAAATAAAATGTTAATAGCTCTATTTGTCTACTTTTAAGAATTATGTAGGTTAAAACCCCTTCACATAGAGTTTTCGCAGAGCTTTTGCTGACGTCATATCGGCATCAACTTGTAGCATCGCAACGCGTCTGCGTGAATGGTTGGATTCCAAACAGGCGTAGATCGTTCTGATTAGCCTCGGGCTTATTGACATCACCCGTATTGACTATTCGCTCACTAACCTAATTCAGCTATACCTACCTATATAATTTATACATTTGTTTAATTTGGTTGTAGGGACCGCATTCTGTTCGATATACCGCTATCCAAGCTATACGCACCTTGCACAACGACATACCAGATTCCTTTGATTTTATGTGTTTGTTCATGGTATCCGACCGACAGCTAAGCCGATAAATGTAGGTAAATTGCTTAGTGATATAAAAGAGAATGAAAAGTGTTAGTAGTTGTACTATTCGAAATGTTTAATCAACTCGAAAAACTCATCACTCATTGTTCAACGCGATAAAGTTCATTTTTGCTTGTGGGAAGGTTTGTATTAAAACAAGCGAGTGCTCCTTACGACGATTTATTGGAGACTGATTTCTAAACGTAAACAATTAACAAACTAACTGGACATATCGCCCGCCAAAAACAATTGTTTTTAACTTATTAACTTAAATTCTAATTAATCAAAATCTTACTACGAAGCAAATGGACTGTAATTATCTACTTAGGTTTAATTTTTATAATCAGCAAGATTTACCTAACTACTACAACAAATCATATCTTCATTTCATGCGATAACCTGTACCTAATCTTAACTAACTCAAAAGGACAATAAATCTACACAGTACATTAAACCCAAATTATTATATAGATGTGTAGAGGTATTGATCGCCCGCCGTAGCTCATCTATTCATCAGTTTCTTTGGGTAATAAAATAATCTTTGAAAGTGGTCTTTTTAACTCGTGGTTGCCTTTGCATTGGATCGTTACAACCCGTACAAGTTTGTCTGTCCCTGGATGAAGCTGTTTTACTTTTCCTAGAAGCCATTTAGTTGGGGGTAGATCTTCATCTTTGATGATAACAATATCTCCAACCGCGGGCGATTGTATCGGTACTTGCCATTTGTATCTCTGTTGGAGGGTGTTGAGATATTCAGTTTGCCATCTATGCCAAAAATGTTGTGTCATCCTTTGAATAAGTTGCCATCTGGTAAGATGGTTGACTTTATAGTGTTGATAATTCAAGTCAGGTACACCAATTAAGGGTTCGCCTACTAAGAAATGGCCCGGAGTCAATGGGGTTTCTGTGGCATTATCTATTTGACACAATGGGCGGGAGTTCAGACAGGCCTCTATCTGTGTCAACAAGGTAGTAAGCTCTTCGTAAGTTAAAGTGGTATCTTTACTTACCCTGGCAAGATGTCTTTTTGCTGACTGAACACCCGCTTCCCACAAACCTCCATAGGACGGCATCCTCGGTGGAATGAAGTGAGCCGTAGTTCCATCGTTCGCTAATAACTCAGCCACTTCCTTTGTCAGATTGTTGGTGCTTCTTTGAAATAACTCACGCAGTTCTCTGGCAGCACCAATGAAGTTCGTCCCGTTATCACTCCATAAGTGGGAACAATGTCCTCTTCGCGCTACGAACCTTCTGAATGCGGCGATAAATGCGTGTGAAGTCAGGTCTGAGGCGGCTTCAAGGTGTATGGCACGAGTTGCCATGCACACAAACAAGCAGATGTATCCCTTGGTAGCATGATGTCCGCGACCTTTAGAAGTTCTTATCATCACGGGTCCCGCATAATCAACTCCACTGTTTACAAATGCTCTGTGTGGATTAACTCTCATAGCTGGCAACTGTCCCATAAATTGGTTCTTGGTCTTAGCCTTATGAATAACACAAGTTTTGCAATTTCTAGTGCATTTCTTGACAGCCGATTTCAAACCTATGACCCAATAACTAGATCTGATATAGGTCATCATAAGCTGTGTGCCACCATGGAGTGTCTTGTAGTGAGCTTCATTAATCAACAATTTGGTAAGGTGTTGATTTCTTGGTATTATAATAGGGTGTTTCATGTTGTCTGCTATCGACGCGTTTTGAAGTCTTCCTCCTACTCTGATAATATTCTTCTCATCTATGAATGGAGAAAGAGTGATAAGACTACTACTACTTTTCACCCTTCCATTTTTCTTTAAATCTTCAATTTCCTTTCCATAAACTAGACCTTGGTAATATTTTATACACTGTTCTAAAACCTTTGCCATCTCTTCTGCTTTTAGGTATTCTTCTTGTCTTTCTGATTCTTCTTTCTTCAAAAACCTTCTACAATAGGCTAATACTCTTTTCATTCTGGTTAGGTCAGAAAATCTTTCCCAAATAGGTTTTTCCTCTTGGAGTGTTGTGTGGAGGGTCACGGTTTTCAATTCTAGCTCTGTCTTAGGAATTTCATAATCTACATATTCGACTTTTTCTTGTTTCAACCATTGCGGTCCAGTCCACCACATTTCTAGTTCTGCAAGATCGTGGGCATTAATTCCTCTGGTAGCGATATCAGCAGCGTTGTCGCAAGATTGGACGTGTCTCCAGCGGTCGTTGTCTAGAACTCTTGTTATGTCTGCGACTCTATTTGCAACAAAAGTTCGCCAACGACATGGTTGTGATTGCAACCAAGACAAAACTACCATTGAATCTATCCAAGCAAATGTATTGTTTTTAGGTATATGTAGGAGTTCTTCTAGATCATTTATCAGATCTGCGAGTAAAGCCGCCGCACATAGCTCTAATTTGGGTATAGTCATCTGTTTTAACGGCGCAACTTTGGTTCGTGATGCAAGCATTGTGACGTGGACTTCTCCATCTTTAACCACTCTAAGATAAGTAACGGCGGCGTAGGCTTGGGTCGATGCATCTGCAAAACCATGGAGTTGGATATCTATATTGTTTGGAATAGTCTGTAGCCAGCGAGGTATCCTTATATCCTGTAAATGTATTAACTCCGCTCTGTATCTTTTCCACTCGTCACTCAAGTCTGAAGGGAGTTCATCATCCCATCCTAAGCTACATAGCCATAATCTTTGAATGAACACCTTAGCAGTTATAATAACTGGCGCTAACCATCCAAACGGGTCAAAAAGACGAGCAACATCAGAGAGAATGGTCCTTTTTGTTATAGGTTGCCTGATTTCGGGTAAATTTACTGTAATTTTAAATGCGTCTTCTTTTCTGTCCCATGTCAAGCCTAGGATTTTAATAATTTTATCCAGTTTTATTTCTATTTTATCCTTTGTGTTGTCATCATCGTTTTGTAAATACTTTAGTACTTCTTCCGCATTACTCGACCACTTTTGCATTTTAAATCCTCCTCTTTGCAATATAACCTTTAGTTCTTCACACATTTTAATTGTTTTCTCAACGCTTTCATTTCCTGCCATTAGATCATCCATATAGAACGATGATTTTATTAGAGGTGCAGTCGTTGGAAACTCATGATTTTCATCATCGGATAATTGATTTAGCGTCCGTACACTTAAGAAAGGAGCTGCTGCTGTACCGAATGAAACAGTTGTGAGATTGTAAATTTCGATTTCATCATTGATGTTATCTCGCCAAACGATGCGTTGTAGGTTTGTGTGTTCTTCTGTCATATTAATCATTCTATACATCTTCACTATGTCTCCTACTACGCATATTTTGTGAGTTCGCCATATTATAATAAGACTGCGAAGGTCAGGTTGTAAAACAGGCCCTACCATCATAGTGTCGTTTAAGGAGGATCCATTAGATCCCTTGGCGGATGCATCGTAAACCACTCTAACCTTTGTAGTATCTTTGTCTTCCCGTACTATTGCGTGGTGCGGTACCTACCGCAGAAACACCAGATGAAACCCTTGCAATCTACCTAGATTGCAAGGGTTTCATCTGGTGTTTCGGACTTCTTCATGTGTCCCATCTCCTTGTACTCATCAATTACCTTAGTGTATTCAGTTTTTAGTTTTGTATTATTTTTGAATTTTCTCTCTAAATGTTTAAATCTGTTAATAGCTTGTTGTTTTGTTTCTCCACATAAGTTAACTGTTTCATCAATACCTTGCCTTAAAGGTAAGTGAACGATGTATCTTCCCGTGTCTTCTCTTTTAGTTGTTTGCTTGTAAATATTTTCACATTCTTCTTCTTCTTTTGTTAGTATCTTTTTCTTCTTGTATAACTCTGTTTCTACTTCCCAGAACTTTCTGAGCATGTCATTATCTTCGGCAACCATTCTTGTAACATGCAGCGTAGTGACATTGTGTGGATTGTTGTCTATTTTCCCTTCTCTTTGGCCCGAAAGAATCCACCCTAAACATGTTTTTTGCGCCACTACGCCTTCGGGCAATCTCTCCAATCCATCTTCTATAATTTTACAGAAGACTTCGGCGCCAAGTAATAGGTCAATTTTGCTCGGTATAGAGTACGTAGGGTCAGCCAATGGTAAGGTTTGTAACTTAGGCCACTCCATCGCCATGTGTGTCGATGGTAATTTAGTCGATATCTGCTTCAGCACGTAAGCCTTCACTGGAATACCTTCCTTCTCATTAAATCGTGACCTTACTGACAAATTGACTAAATGTTTAATAGAAACAGTTGTTCCTTCTCCCACTCCAGAGACTACTCCGTTTATATTTGTTTTAGCCAATGCTAATAAATCTACCGCTCTTGCAGATATAAAGGAGGCCTCAGACCCTTGGTCTATCAATGCACGAAGTATATGTGTGTCTCCATTTCTTGCTCTGACATTTACTTGTGCTGTTGCTAATAACACTTGATGACCCGGTTGTTTATTAGAGAAGTGTGCGCTGGTTATGTTGTGTTCTGTATCTGGTTCTAGCTCTTGTACATTCCCTTCTTGTTTTACGTCCGTCTTGTGAAGGAGGGAATGGTGTCTTCTTCCGCAGACTCGGCAATTGGTTCTATGTTTGCATCTAAATACGCTGTGATTCGGTATAAGGCAATTGAAGCAAAGATTATTATTTTTCACGAATTCATGTCTTTCGTCTATAGATTTAGCAACAAAATCCTTGCAACTATGTATATAGTGTCCCTTTTCCTTGCAATAAGTGCATGTTGCAGTTGGCTGTGTAACAGCGATGTGTGCAGTTTGAAACAAATCTCCTTCAGTTTCATTCGTGTCTTCTTCAGACGTGATGTGGAAGGCCTTGTGGGTTTGTAGTTTCTCTCTTGCTATCGGTGCTATAAGTTCGAGGGTGCGAAACTTAGCTTGTAGAAATCTTTTTAATTCTTCCCATGTTGGCATCATTTCACTATCTTCTTTATGTGCATATTCTTCCCAATCCTTCAACGACTCTGTATCCAACTTCTGACCAACCAGAAATATTATTAAAGGATCCCAAGAATCGGTGCTCACTTTCAAATTATTTAAGCTGGTGATACATTCTGTCGTGGTATCAAGTACAGCTTTAATTTGTGGCGCTGACTGACTGGTCACTTTCTTCTGCCCAACAAGTCTCTTTAGGAGAGAATTAACTATCATTCGCTTATTACCAAATCGACCTTTTAGCAGTTCCCACGCTTGTGCATAGTTACTTCCGGTTATTTGCACGTTTCTCAGTAAAACTTCTGCTTCACCCGAAACTGACGTTTTCAAGTAGTGAAGTTTCTGTACGTCACTAACGGTAGTGTTATGAACAAGTGCTGTGAACAAATCTTGATATGACGGCCACTCTTCATACTTCCCGGAGAAAGTAGGTAGTTGGATCCGAGGTAGTTTGGCAAACGACGACTGGTGACCACTATCTTGTGTCGATGCTGAGATATTATTCAAAGATTCTAACTTCTGCTGCGATTCCATTTTCAATAGGTGATCAGTAATATCAGCTCGAAAACATAGGTATATTTCTTCGAATTTATAAAACTCCTCGTTCAGAAAATATGGCAATACTCCCCGTTGTTCTCGCGGTGTGCATTTTGTAAGTTTGTGATGTGCCTCTTTGAAAGTATCCCAGTAGTCTTCTACAGTTTTTAATCTAGCTTTCATGTAGCCTTCCGTCAATCTTTGTTTAGGACACTTTTTTATATTTACTTGGGCCTTTTGTAGCATGCTGGCCACATCTTCTAAAGTAGATATGTATTGACTTTGTTCTACTGTAGGTGCCGACATATTTTATTTTTATTTTTTTTCTAACTTCTAATAAAGTCCCAGTGGTCCGTTTAGACTATTTGACTCCTAAACACACAAACACAAATTGTTCAACTCAAGTAGATAGGTAGGTACACTGCAGTCTAAATCTTATTCGTTTCATCCAAAGTTCACAGTCTAATATTTGTCCACAAACGAAAGCAATCCAATTTAATTCATAACACTGTTAAAATAAATTCACATTCACTAGTAAACAAGTACGTATTTCTTATCTAAGGAATGCGGCCTTTTGTCTTCGAGCGCGTAGGCTAGCCGAGCCTGCAAGCCTTCCCACTAATCGATCCGGCTCGATTTGACCATTATGTTCAACGCGATAAAGTTCATTTTTGCTTGTGGGAAGGTTTGTATTAAAACAAGCGAGTGCTCCTTACGACGATTTATTGGAGACTGATTTCTAAACGTAAACAATTAACAAACTAACTGGACACTCATTACATGTCGCAACAGAGAAAGGTTCCTTTCTCTGTCTAGTGTCGTATGTATACTGACAACTTATCTGTATCTAAATACTTTCAGAAGTCGTCGGTGCGGAGCTCGTTGCGTCGAGCGCGCGCGGGCGCCGCTCTGTCGCCGCCGCGCGCCGGCATGGAGCGAATACGTCGTTCCTTCCGCGAGTCCTTCCGACGCCGTAAAGGAGGCTCTCCGCCTGAATCAGCCCGGCCTCACCAATGGCACGCGGACGAAGCGGCCGTAAGAGCCGGGACTTGCACGTTCCCGGTGAAGTACCTCGGCTGTGTCGAGGTGTTCGAGTCACGGGGCATGCAAGTCTGCGAGGAAGCGCTCAAGGTGCTGAGGGTGAGTGTTAATATCGAAGCAGTACAGTCAAACCACAAGAAATGCCGAAGAATTAGTGGGTGACCATTTGAGGTGGTCTTACGAGCCGGATCTTGTAAATTCTCTGGCTATATGCCTGTAGAGATGGGTAGATGTTGGCATCAGTTGTGAGAGTAGTGCTTTATTGTGAATGCGCTAGTTTAGTTTAGCTTTCACTAGTATCACTACTACGGTATATTCTGCATCGCATCGAATATAAGAAACTAAGCGTTTACCAAGTATCTTCGAGTTAATTCAGGCATCACGATAGTCTTTCGAAGCTGTTTTGCGTTTTACGTGTCGCGCTTTATGGCAAACATTGGGTGGGTTAGTAGGTCACTAAACTCCCAAGGAAATAAAAATATCATCCAGAATGACAAATGAACTCGTTGTACCGGCATCCTTGTAAAGACCTTCACATTTGTGGCGCGAGTCGTATGAAAGTCACGTTTGCAAGGTCATCGGTTCGCCCAGGGATAATGCGCGTTTCTTATGCATTATCTACGAGCTTCTATACAGGGTCTTGAAGGTTTTTAACCCACATCATCTAGAGCCTAGATTCTAGGCTTTATATAACTTTCGCGATCACTATATTTGGTGAAATACATGGGAATTCGACGGATATTTAAATTACCGGAAATGAATGTGGATGGATATGTGAGTAGAGGTAGACCAAAGAAAAGATGGATGAATTGTGTGAAAGAAGATATGGGTAAGAAGGAAGTGGACACGAAGATGACGAGTGATAGGGGAGAGTGGAAGAAGAGAACATGTTGTGCCGACCCCGGATAATCGGGATAATGGCAGGCAAATGATGATGATTAAAATTACCGTATTTTGTTTCCCTATATTACTTACAGCGGGTAAAGGTCGGCAATTCCAATTAACTCGTGTCTTTTTAGGTAGCTATTCTTGGATACATTTTTATACCACTATCTAGCGTTATCCAGTTTTTTCGTGTTAAGCGGGATTTTAAACCTTGTAGCTAAAAAAATTAAGATTCTTTTTCAAAAGCAAAACTAATCAAATATCGTAATCAAAAATCATTATCCAATTTTGAGCTTAAAATCGGAACATCTGGCGAATTTGCCATTACCAGACCTTTAAGTTATCAAGTTATTAGGAATGGCGTTTCGTCCTTTCAAAGTTTATCAAAATGTTAAAAGCTTTGCCCATTTATATTCCGAGGCTTAGCAAACGCGCTTGGGTAAGTAGATATTTTTGCAAAAGGTATTCTCATAAAAATATCTCGTGTTACCTTATTTTCCCTCGCTCCAGGGCTTACACCTTTATAAAAACCTTGACAAATTCAACATGACTACATTTACTTAGCCTTTATATTATGATGTAAATGTCTTTATTTTTGTCGTACGCACAATTACAATAATGAGGTCATAAGAAGATTGTTCCAAGCAATATACAGCAGCTTGGCAGTTGGAATCTTCCGAATAAAAAGATGACAAAATTGGCCTTATTTTGTATATGTCATTGTTAGACTACTAGAAATATGTTTCACTAATATCACACAACAGTCATCTAAATATTCGCTAAATGGCCTAGCATTTATCGTCAATGCAACTACTGTTAAACATAATTAACAGAAGCACGCAACTGCAACTGATAATATTAATGCTGTATACGTTTCGTTTGCCCTTTCATTCTATAGGGTCTTTCATTTTAAACTAACTTATTTCGGGAATTGGGTTCCACAAATAAATTAAAAAATATTTGTGTAATGATTTATTTTCGTTTTGTTATGAAAATCCCTTCGATCAAGTAGGAATATTATAGGTTTTGGGTCAGCGCGGCATTTTGACATTTTTCGTGATGAATTTGCTTCTTGTATAACTTAGTCCATTCGATCGTGTGACGTGATGTAGCTGCTTTGCGATTGGTGCACCTTGAAAATCGTAATGCAACATGCCCTAAAAATCAATAAAAGATAAATTTTAAAGTGAAAACTTAAATCGGCTTAGGAATTAAATTGATACGGTCAAACGTCTATTTACAATCCAAAAATGAGGCTTTGTCAGTTTGTGTAGTTTAAAATGAAAGACTCCGTATATTTCTACGAGTAGACCTACGTTTAAGCAGAAACTAATAGATTTAATAGCTACGCCATAAACTAGGCATAAAGCCTTTTGAAGCAAAGACAGTCACAACACAAATCATAATCATTTTGTCCTTGCCAAACTGGTAAGAGAGACAGTAAATCTTCAAGTCCTAAAAGGACTATTTGCGATAGTTAATAGCATACATTACATAAAACAGCGTTGTTTGCTTTCACTCTTTTAGAAGCTTTGTGACGCCCCTAAAAGGAAACCGAAGCTAGTCTAATTTATGACGTATCATAGAGTGTACTCTGATTCCTACTAGGACGCAACTTGGATCATGGCAACCCCAATCCGAGCGTACTGGCACTGGGATGGCGCCATGAAGCTTACTAGTATGAGTACACTCTGTCAGAGTATACTCTGATCGTGTCACCGCGGCTTTATACCTACTAGCTTCGGTTTCCTTTTTGGGACGGATCATTTCGTATTCTTATCCAGTTTACTATAGCCATGGTGCCATTAGTAGCCATTATAAGCTTCAGAAACACTCGAATAGTAGTCTAGTAAAGTGTTTTCGAAGCTTATAAATGCAGCTACTCCCTCTTATCGAAAAGGTTAAAAGGCTTCCCAATAAAGGTTTAAGTGTTTTATTTCGTTACAAAGTTTCTTTAGTTTTGGAGGGGCGTTACTTTAAGTGTTTGAAGTTAAAGAAATACGATCAGGGTAGCGTGAGTTTGAAGTTTGTGATAAAATACACGTTTCTCTATCTATGTGTGGGTATATTCCTGTTCCTAAGTATGAAGGTTTCAGGTCACGGAACTGGCTAGTGTTGTTCCAAGTCTATCGTATACCACAATAATAACAGCAACGCTTTATGAGTGTTGAGTATTAACTCATGAACAAACATTATTATTGAATGTAGGTAGTTGTTTATCTCACGTACGCGTGGTCTGTGGTCTTAATTGTGTGTGTAGATGCACATGCGAGTTGTTTCTGTGTGCGTAAGCTCGGGAATGATGCATGGACGAATTAGCGCTCAGTATTGCTTATATAGATAGATAGCGTTTGTTGTTGAAAAGATTGCATATGTAGTGTCTTAAATCCTAAATTAGGTTTATCTAGACTCTAGACACTAGAGTTCTCTAATATAATTACCTATTACGCACACCGGCACAGCGGTGTCACCGTTTTGTGTTATGGTGCAGTATGCAGTTGCACACGCGCGATCCACCAATCACACGCATTAGGCGCTTATGCACACAGAAACAAATCTACACACACAATTAAAATCAACGCGCCTTCATGAGATAGAATAATCAAATTCCCACTATCCCACTAATATAATAAAGCTGAAAGTTTGTTAATATGTTTAAATGTTTGTGTCAATCACGCCTAAACCAGTGAACCGATTTGGATGAAACTTGGAATAGGCGTAGATAACCTGGAATAGCAAAGGCTAATTAAAATGTTGGTACAACGCGAGCGAAGCCGCGCGTAGTAGCTAGTTGTACAATACGTGCAAGATGTTCTCAGTTTGCTCTGATTACGATGAACGTGACACATTATTATTGATAGCTTCTTATGGAGCAGGTTATATTACCACAAAGGCATTATTGTTGTTTTATTCATTTTTAAGTTACATATTATTAATACAGCTTACTGAGAATTGTAGCACAGAAGGCATATTGAACTAGATACATGATAAATTAACTTTTGTGATTGTATCGAATTAAATTATTGAAAGACATTTCCGTCCAACGCTATACCTAGTCTGATGAGTTATTAAGATATTAAAAATGGTAAGGAAATATATAGTAACAATCCGCTAATCTATTCTCAAACAAAGGTTTCTTAAAACTAGTACTCACCCTAAAGCCACCCAACCACCCACTAACCTCTGCCAAGCCTCCTACAACTTAGGCTCGGCAATCTGGAACCGTGACTGTTGTTGTGTGGATTGTTACTATATATTTCCTTACCATTTTTAATATCTTACAATGGACTTCCGCAAAGTCACGCCTGAATCAATTCAATATCTTTGATGAGTTATTAATTACTGGCTATGTGTTTCACTTTATTTTAACTAAGTATGCTTTTTATACGAGTAAGCGTGATACTAGAGAGACTTCTTCTAAATAGTTAGAGAGCTTTTATAATTTGTTTTATGGAAACAAAAACCTATACCAACTTGTTGTCATGTCGCTACTCATTTCGAACCAGTGACAGAAAGGCTCCTTTTGTGACTTTACGCATGTTTTCAAACTCTTTGCACGGTATACCGGTTTCCTCATGATGTTTTCCTTCACCGTACTGGCATAGTACATAATATGTATAATATTTTTATACAGAACAACTCATTGTTACACGCGATCGTGTATTCCAACCTTTAGAATAAGAAGGTGTTACCGCTGACCAACTCTTGGTGTACGACTGGATAAGAACCCCTTGAGTATCGGGAGGCAGGCACACTTCCACTACCACCAGTTGTACATACCATTATAATATAGACTGATGTATAACGTGTTGGTTTCAGAACTCGCGGCGTCGTCCGGTCCGAGCCGTGCTTCACGTCGGTGGCGACGGGCTCAGAGTGGTGGAAGAAGAAACCAAGGGTCTCATCGTTGACCAGACCATTGAGAAGGTCTCTTTTTGTGCGCCTGATAGGAATCATGAGCGGGGATTCAGGTAATAAGACTATAATACTGACTTATATGAACACGATAGAGATTTTGATGTATCATTCTAATCTTATCAGCCTATTGAATCTCACTGCTGGGCAAAGGCATTTCTTCTTTTCTTGCATACCCCTGCTCACCAGTGTGCAAAAAAACATTAGGTAATTAGACATTTTTAATTAGTAACAAAGTAAAAAATGACTTTTCTAAATAATATTAATCGTGATAAAGTCGCGATTTAGTCTAAAATCTAAAACCCAGCTATAGCCTAACCTAGCTATAACCAAGCCCCCGTTTACATCAAAGATTATCAACCCTCAGTCACTTTCAGAATTAGTCTAGTCTAGCTTCACAAGATAATAAAATGTTCGTTTGAAAAGTGTTCTAAGACGGACGGAATATTCCACTCGTATTAAGATTTATTACGTTGATATTGCTTTATTCTATAAGCAAACAGGTTTAATAAAATCTCTGTGGGGAGGCGGTCTTTATTACGACAACAGAATATAGCTCAGTTCCCGAGGGACTATGAATTTGTTGAACGTTATCAAAGAGTAGGTAATTTATATTTCTGCAGATTATTTATTTGATTGTATTTCTTTCTACTGACAAAAGCAATGCCATCAAATCTGTGAAATGATCTAAAAAAGATCTCCCTCCTGTATTCCTGCAGCAGTAGACTCTTAGCGCTGTCCGCCGCCGCGCTCGTGCATTTTGTAGATTTTTAAACATAGTGATTATAAATAACTTTATTAAGCCCAACTCTGCGAATTTGTTTAGAAATAATTCTATTCTTTAGTTTAGTACAAAAAACAAATGTAAAATATCAGTAGTTCAGTCCACAACATTGAAAAAAACGTAAAAGAAGGGGTGTTATTATTCAATTGACCAATATTTTAATTATAGGGACATGGATTTATGATTTTAAATATTTTACAACTAGAAATTAATTAATCGAATGATCTTTCCTAACAAGTCATTTTTAATATTTGCATGCCTAATATAGGTAGAATATATCTGGACTAACCTTAGTACCATAAGACCTAATTGTTACTTATGTTCTGGCAAATAAACGAATCTTATCTTATCTTATCTTAACTTTGGGACTTCTTTTAAGCAAGTAAAGCTCATTAAATCTTGTAACTGACTGCGACTTTGACTAGATTATATCCTTAAGTAATATATATATATATATTTTACAGACTTGTAAACTCGTATATTCCATGTCTTAGATGACTTTAAAAATCACAAAAGCGCGGCCTCTTCTGGAATACAGGCCGTTAAGAACGTTTTATGTAAAACTACAACTAAAGATACTGTCTCAAAAATCCTTTTGATTTATCACACTGATATATTATGTTATGCCATGACAGTTAGCCAATTTATCCCCCACCCTGGATCAGTTAAGCTATTTAAAGATCACTAGCAGTCCGGCGCGGTGTTACCCGCGATCCCTCGGGAAAACTTCACTTTCCCGGGATAAAATATAGCCTATGTTCATCGGGGATAATGTAGGATTCTATTGGTGAAAGAATTTTTCAAATCGGTCCAAAAGTTTCGGAGTCTATTCATTTCAAACAAACAAATCTTTCCTCTTTATAATATTATTAGTATATATGTAGGAATTATGTAGTAGCTTATGTATCTGTAAATAAAAGTCAAGTTATAGCACTGATATCTCCACAGTTACATCTGCCGCGACGGCACAACGCGTCGTTGGATGTGCCACGGTTTCCTCGCGTCTCGGGACAGTGGCGAGCGACTCTCCCACGCAGTTGGATGCGCGTTTGCAGCGTGTTTGGAACGCAAACAACGTCGCGACAAAGAGTGCGCTGTGTCTATGAGTATAGACGCAGCTAGCCATGCCTTCACTCGCCAGGGATCGTTCCGCAAGTCAGGTTAGTTTTGTTTGGCGCAGCCGGTGGGATGCCTACGGCTTAACGACCTCAAAGCCGGGGTCAATGACTTGTCACCATCGGCCATCCCATAGGCTACCAGTAGTTAATTCAGAGAATAATTGAAGCAGTATTATGTATAGAATTATTCAATAATCTCGATAGCAACTGCTTTTTGCTTTGCCCTCTTCATCCTGAGTGCTCAATAAGAAATAATGCAGTACGTAATATCCTTATCTTTATACCATCGTTCCGCATAAAGTAATGTTCGATAAGCAAACAATGTTTTCACTTCTACGAATCACTATCAGCCAATATTTATTAAAATCCAATTCTTCAACCCAAATTATCGAATAACTTTTGTGAACAGAACTCTGAAGTGACCAATAAAACCGTGGGATAATTCACGTCTGGTCTGCCGATTAAATGATTGTGTTTTTCCGTGTTTGTCACACGTGGGTGTTCGTTTCGTGAGTGAGTCACAAGTGCGTGATGTATCTTTTCGTGAAACTTGGCCGTTGCAATCAAATTAATGTTAATAATTAGATGCAGGATGACGCGGTGTGGGTTTTGATATTAACTTAGAATTTGTTGAGCAATATAAAAGGAAAATATTGATAAAAATTTTAAAATTGAATTTCTCAAAGAATTTAGAATGACTTGGTTTGAGAGAATGATTACCGCCGCTTGGGAATACAGACAGTCGTTATTCTGTTTATGTATTTTTTTTTTAAGTACAGCTTGTAACAAACCGTTACAAGCTGTACTTACAAAATACATACATGTTAAAATATTTGTTTCTAAACGACAACAAAATATTATGTCCTTATTTGGACGTTTCTCTTAGACTCTCTTAGACTTTGTCTCCTTAGACATATATTATAGTCTTTTTCACGCCGGAACGTATGCAAGACACTTCGAGATAATGTCAAAATCAGTCTAATAGTAATGTCCTAAAGTTTAATCGAGATTATCAAAATCGATTTTTGTTTCACTACTATCAATTCATCTCAATCGATTACAAGGTTCATTCATAGACAAAATTACTAAACCAACGATTATTTCTTTACTTATCGATTCATCAATTGTTTCGATTTTCATTGTTGCACTCTCTAATAGATTACGTTCCATTTTACTCAGTACTGTTAATTGGCGGAGTTTTTTAGAAAATGTTTATTGTTTATTTATTTATATTTTATGGCTTGTTTATGATAATTTATGAAATAATTAAACAGGAAATAGACAAAATCATTTTTTTTTGTATGTTTTATCGTTTAATTTCTTTTCTTGACTTTTTTGTTTCAAAATTGTTGTGAGCCACACAACGTGAAACGAAACAAGTTCAATGTGTCTTGCATACGTTCCGGCGTGAAAAAGACTATAATAGGATGTTAAATGACGTCATCTGAGTTCTGAACCTCTTTTTTTTCAGGTATAATAAACCGTCGCGCGTCAGAAGCGGACGCGTCAAACCCGCCGCCATTACCGCCAGCGCCATCTGTGCCCGCTCTGCCAACCAACATGGCGGCTACCAACATGGCCGCTACCAATATGGCGGCTGTAAACATGGGCGCTGTGAATAATATAACTACAGTGAACAATAATACGGTTTCTTCGGCTAGGCCTGCGCCTTCGCCTCATAATCCTTTCGCTGTGGAGCGCCCGCATGCGGCTCCTCATCTATTGGAGCGCCAGGGCTCTTTTAGGGGCTTCGCGCATCTTAATAACAGGTTGGTTTTGATTTGTGTCTCTTTAACTTTCTGTTTCTTGTTTGTATTTTGTAATGCTTATGTGGTGTACAATAAAGTGTTCTATCTATCTGCTTTTAGACTTATGATTACCCCCTTAGACATCTTTAAAGGATCTGGATTACATAAAAGATCTGAGAGAATGTGTGGGGGGATACAGCCGTGCGTGATTGTGTTTTTGTGTTGAATGAGAATTATGTTGGCTGGCCTAGCTAGTTTGGATCAAAGTAGTTTTTCTGTAAAAATGCATGGGCATTATTATCTCTCAACCGTGAGGAAACCAGCATGTCATTAAACAAAAAAGTATGATTTTGTCAAGTGCACGAAACCCATTTAAATCCTTACATAACTGGTTTGAAAGTCTGACACGACAAAAGAAAACCATTCAGATTATTGTAAATGGTTGCCTGGAAGAGATCGCTGTCAGCGATAATACCTAAAGTAAAGTGTATTTTTTCGTATATACCTTCTTCGCTGTGTGTTTGTGTATTCAATAAAGAATTATCTATCTATCTATTATTCTTTCTCAGCTTAGATTTATCGATTTGTAAACTTTAGTTTTCTACTTGTTAAATACATGTATCTTTCCAGTTCACCGTTCAAACGTCAGATGTCTCTACGTATCAGCGAGCTGCCTTCCAACCTGGAGAGACAACGCGCCGGTCTGGGCTCCCCGCCGCGTGTGACGCCGGCCGCGCCACCTGCCGCCGCGCCTAGGAACGAGTTTACGCCTATTGAGGTAACTAGACATAGACATTCGTTTATTTACTGCATAGGCACACATACTACAATAACTAGCGCCTACTATCCGCAAAAATAAATAAATAAGTAATACGGGACTTTTCACACAGTATCAAAGAAATTAGAAAGAAGGTTGCGGGTTCGATCCCCGCGGCGGGATAAATGTTTGTATGATCTGCAAATATTTATCTCGGGTCTGGGTGTTTCTATGTATAATATGTATGTATTTACAAACAAAAAGTATTTAAGTAGTATATCAGTTATCTGGTTCCCATAGTACAAGCTTTGCTTAGTTTGGGGCTAGATGATGCTGTATGAAATGTCCAGCATTATTTATTTATTTATTTATCATCTAGCCCGATAGTAAGCAGAGCTTGTGTTATGGGTAGATGACTGATATCCAACTTATATACTTTTTGTAAATACATACCTACATAACACCCAGACTCGAGACAAATACCTATAGATCATACAAATATTTTTCTCGCGTCGGGGACCGAACCTGAAACCTTATGCGTTGCAGGCGGGCCTTCGCTCATTGCGCCAGAGGTCGTCCTAAATATATGTGAACTACTAAATAGTCCCATATATTTAGTAGTTCACATATATTTGGGACGCCTGCGACCCTGCCGCCTTGCCTTGACTTTTGACTTTGACGTAGTTTAGCAGATATTGTGCACAGCGCCATCTATCCGCAAATCAGGCTATGTTATAATTCTAGATGACTTTAGTTATGTCAATTAATCTTTATTGAGACATCTTTATGAACCAAGGCGTCTGAGTGACGTTCATAAGTTTAAAAGTATGTTATATTCCAGGACCGTGAGAACTCGGATCCAGTATCAGCGATGTGCCAGCAACTATCTCTGGGCTTGCGCGCACTCACAGAGGAGCCAGTAGAGCCCGTACAACCGGTTCACACCGCGCAGGTAACACCCTTACAACACTCTGGCAGCGATGGGTTTGCAATCAACAGAACAACCAATGCTAAAAATCTAACAATGTTCATAAGGTTTTTTTTTTTTTTTTTTTTTTTTAAATAAAACTCTCCAACACCGTCCTGGCAATGATAGCTGCCAGAGTGGACTGTCCCTACATGAGACATTGCTGCGAGCTACACCTAACTATGAACCCTGTTAGTTTTTAAGCTTTGGGTGTATTTGTCTTCTGTCTGTGTGTTCAAAATTCTTGTCTATTTAGTTTGTGTACCTATGAGTGTTTGCTCGAAATAAATGTATATTTTTTTAACCATTTGTAAAAGTATGAATTGTCCCCAGGCGCTGCCCCACCCGGACGCCTGGCTGGGCCGCGTGGTGCGCGCGCCCTCGCTGGCCGCCGCGGGCCGCGCCGCCACCTTCGCGGGGCGCGCTCTCAGCACTAATCCCTTCCTCACTCCCGCGCCTGAACCACTCGCACATTTGTAGACAAACATAACAAGATGGACAGACAACTCGGAAACATTCTTTTTAGCTAAGACTTGGAAATCGCATGGCTAAAAAAATGGCTGAAAAAGGACAGAAACGTAAATTGTAAGAGAGTTTAAATATCGTCATTTATTAATCAGAATCATTCACACACTTGTAAACCAACAAACAAGTTGGATACTTGGAAATAACATGGCTGAATTGAAAACAAAATGGCTGACATAAACAAACAACTTACAAAATGTCAAAGTTAAATACAAAATGGCTACATTGTAAACAAAATGCCTGGATTGAACATAAAATGGCTGAATTGAAAAAGGAACACAAAAAGGGGCTCGGTGAGAGCGATAATACTGTATGAAATGCCGAGTTTAGACGCATGGCAAACGTAGTACAGTTAGTAAAGAAACGAACTATTAAACTAAAGTTGTGCGCGACAAGGATGGGGACTGTTTGGCAAGCTTTTAAACTCGGCATAAGAAAACTTCCTCTTGCTCACGGTAAACCCAGTCGCACACTTGTAAACAAAATGTGTATGTAGATTGAAAATGAAAAAAGTACACAAACGTAAAATATAAATTATGGCTCGGGAGGGAGAATAAATGCCGTCTGTAAGAAAACTTCCTTACTCTTACGGTAAAACCGTTCAAACACAAAAAGGTATACAAAAAACTTGTAAAAAACGGGTAAATTCAAAATGAATAAAAAAACGAACGTATTTATGGTACTCGAACATACCAAGACCACGATTGACGAGTAAAGTTCCGGTGATGGAGTTGTCGCCTGAAACTCCTTTACACACACTCCAGACTTTTAAGCTAAAATCAAGAGATGAAACGAAAAAAAAAAACCGAGCGCCATCAAAGTTAGGATTAAACTTGACTTTTGTCGATTTTAAATTGACATTTGCAATCGTATTTTGCTTCAAAGGTAGTGCGTCGATTACTGATAATCGTCAGTGAGCAAATACTCACAGCTAGTAGGTAATACTTACTGAGTAGTGTGTTATGTATGACCGACTAAACCTATCGGATCATACGAAATGTAATTTTCATTACTTGTTATTTATTTAGTAATTATTTTTCGAGTAAAACTTTTAGGAAATATAATAATAATATGCTTATTGGTGGATGAGTTTTGAACATTGATAACGGTGCCAGAAAAGTTAAACTTGATGTTGGGAAATTAGCTCTTGCACATAAAGGGCTGATCGAGAGTGGAAATAGAGCAAGATCGATTTTGTCTAGCTCGTTAAAAAATAGATCATAATCGACCGATTGGCCTAGGTGTGCAAGCAAAATTAGTATTAAATAGTTTAGTAATAAACATTGTACTTAAATGCACTGCACTGTGCTTCTGCGACGCACGCTAAGACTTAATCGTGTACTTTTAATACGTAATACCATCGTTCAACTTCGTCCACAGATAGGACAGTTGTAACGATGTCTATGAACAAACAATGCAGTATTTTATAGTTAAATCAATTCATGTTGTAAAGTTTTTGGACGTATTTTTCTTTTTGTATATAGCTGTAAAGTAGGATACTTGACTTTTACATTTTGTGGATCTGTTTTTTATACTTTTTTATCAATGGCGATTTCGCGCCGTGATCAAAAAAATACTTTTTAGTCAAATCATAATTTGCGTACTTATGTTTTAGTTGTATTATAGCAATAATTTTGTTTTTATTACTATTATTTTTTGTTTACGTTAAACTTAATATTTTAAGGTCCCAACTAATTGGATATCTTGTCTTAGATTGTTGATTTGGATATATTTTTAATGAACTTAAGAAATGGGTGCACAAAACACATTGTGTGGTAATTTTTATAATTAGGCCAATAGTACAAAGGTAATGGATTATGTATAGTTCCGGCGCTAGTGGGTGTTGACTTTTTACTGTCATTTTTCACATTCGATGGCTTGTTCATTCAAGTTGTGATTGTATGAGATGGCGACCGGGATTATAACGTAATTCTTTGTTATCTTCCAACATTCCAGAACGACTTAACACTACACTTATTCTACACTATAAACGAAATATTATGCATATCACTAGCCTTGCGTAACATTATATGCACTTGTACTTACGATTTTTCATAAAAACTTAAATTATATAAAATAAAAAATATTTGCAAGAATTGTGCTGTTAATCGCACAAAATTATATAGCTTGCGTTTATATAACTTTGTAGTCACATTTTACAAACTATATTTATGTACTTATATCGTTTATTCTAAATGAATAAAGTAGCTAATAACAAAATAAGATTTACGAATAACATTTTCCTTTTTTTTTCAATCTTAAATGTTGTAGTTGAATTGTCAAAAACTGTCTTTATGTAAATGTACCCTCTTCTATATCTTCGTAACTTTAGACATTGCATAAAGCAAACTGTATTTTAAACAATATAATATCGACGTGAGCAAAATTTATAAATGTGATAATGTAAAAAATATTATGTAGTGAAATTCTATTTGCACTACGTTACGGCTAGCACTATGTAACATAATCCGCTTATTAAAATAAAAAAAATGTATGTAGACAACCGTATATAAACTTTTATCTAAACAGAACGTTTTGTGAAGAGTTCGTTTTTCATGAGCTATAAGATTATGGAATTATATCATTTCCATTTACGAAGAAATGTATGGACGGCTGTCGTCATACCTAGAACTAAAGATACGCCAACCTTGGCGGCTACCCAGCCGCTTTCTTTCAGAAATTGAGATCGAAAAATATCGTCAGATATAAGAAAGCTGTTCTCCCAAGGTGTACTCTTTAGTAACTGTTTTGCCGATAACTTACGCTATCTGTCAGTTCCAGTGTGTGATTTGTGCAACATTATATTTCTGTGTATGTGCATCATACACCTATTGCGCAGTCAACCTGCTTACTGATGTATCGGTAAATTAAAATGTGATTGTCTTGGAGTTGTTATGTAGTGAGTAACCGTTGTTATGATATGGCACCCAGTTGAATCGTAATAGCTAATAAAACAATATTTTAATAAACTGTACTTATGAATGACGTCATACAGAAAATATATTTTTTGTGTGCTTTCAAAACTTGACAAAATTGTACTTAATATTTACGGATTATTTGTTGGGTGTTATTTGTGTAAATTATACAGTGATTATTATTGTCTAAAAGCATGTAAATATCAGCATATTTGTGTAGATATTTATTTAGGTAACAAGAGTTCAAATATTATAAAAAATAATAAATTATATTTAGTTGAAGTGGTTATTATTTTATTAATTAATTTGAAAGATTGATCTATCAAATTGAAAGTATAATATAAAAGATAGCTGGAGACGACCTCCACTTCTTTGAAAGTGGGTGGTGGGACCTATCAACGGAGGACGGTTGGAGAGTGTTGGGGGAGACCTTTGTCCAGCTGTGGGACAGCATACTAGGAAAAAAACCGTGGCACTCCCGGGAGTGCCGAGAGAAGTGAAAACTCGAACCTAGTGTATTTTTTGAATCATCAGGAAATCGAAAGATACTGACTTCATCCGTTTATTTATAAAATAAGCTTTTAGAAATGTAAAAATATTGCCGTAAAAGTTTACCGAGTACAGAACTAGATGGTGCTACTGGTAGGTGTCGGTGAGCAGTCACGTGCCTCACACGTGACTTCTTCGAGGCGAATCCAAGAATTCAAAAAAAAATTCACTTCAAAAATACATATATTACATAATAATTGAAACAACATCGTTCTCTGCATCGCTTTATTCAATAGGTACACGAATACATACCATTAACTGCATAAACTTCAGTGCCTACAAACTACCTAAACAACATAAATATATTGTCCGTAACTTTTTCTATACAGTTCAGGGTCAGGTGACTAAGAAACATTTACTTATACATATGCTTATAGTGCTTGCACACCTAGGCATAGCAAGCGACGAAGAATATTCAATGAGAATGCTAAGCATAGTATACAAGAGCGAAGTATTATCCTGCCAATTTACTAACCGTTTTGTCTAGGTGTGCAAGCGCCACTTATGATTCTACCGAGACAACGGATCGCACACAGATCTCCCAACTAACAGCTTTTTGTGCTCCAAAATTCGACGGAACTACCAAACATACCAATTTAGTCGATCTCTGGGTTTCGACCGTGTCTCAATACCTAAATATAATTATATTTTTGAAAGCCAATAAATTCTCATACATTTAATACTGTAGTGGGTACAATTCGAAGGCTAGTTTTCATTTTACAAATATAGAAAAGTTATTGTATAGGTTGACACGTCATTTTCTACTAAAAGTTCAGTGTTCGCAAAAATACTTAATTCACAAACTGTCTCGTCAGTGTTAAGTAAGTATTTATTATTAGGAGCTGCTGCTCTCTGTGGCTTTTGCCTCACTTTGAGTTGAGAGATGGTATACTCGTATAGTGTTATACTTTTTGCCCTTGGAACATAACATTAGTTTTACAAACATTGAAAATGATGTACATCAGTTTATCTGTGAACACAAAACTTACTCATGGGGAGCTAGATTAAGTTATGACTGAGCATCACAACTCCGATAACATGATTACATTTATTTGGGTAACGTGCATTGAACATTTAACATGAAAACAGTAAAAACTAGACAGCGACAGACCTATTTTCATGCAAAAATTGTTTTATGTTTATCATCAGAAGAACTACTTTTATATGAAGTAGGTAGGTAATTGCAGTGTTTGAGCCTACGTTATCAGTTTCACACAGACAAAAAACCACACTCATCTGTCGAAAGCTATTATACTTAAATAACATTAAACATGTAAGTAATTGAACATCAAGAACATTTTAAACAATGTCTATTTTGTAAACTATTCATATTTATTGAATAATATTCATTTTCTAATTCATTAGATACGACAGATTGCTACTAGGAATGTTATCTACAAATGCAATATATTAATGTCATAATTCTAATATACTTAACAAATATGTGGTGAGAGTAAGCATTGTTACATAGTTATCGTTCAACTAATAGGTACTACAATAAATATAAAAATATGACTAGCACTACTATATTCACACTTTTTCCAAAAAAATCCATATCGATTTTGGAATGAAAATGCATAAAATGTTGCCTACAAATTGATTATCACATTAATAATAGAAAATATATTAATTTCAATTCCAAATAATTTAAATAATATCTTTTAATATTCAAAGTAGACGCTTAGCAAAATGGCTAAAAAAATCTACATAATTTTCTTTGAGATCTACAAAAAATATATTAAAAGTATAGTAAAAGTAAATTTATATGAAAATCTTAATAAATGTTAATACTGTTTAATATAAGTAGGAGAATACGCAGCACCTTTAAAATAACAAAAAATATAAAATAAATACAAGTCAAAAGTATTTAATTTTACCATTTTTGATTTCATTTATACTTATTTTACAACACTGCGTTTAAGGTGATAAAGATTTGAAATGTTACATTACAGCGATAAATTTTATTGGCATAAGTTATTCACATAATATTTTATTTTGGTGGCATTTGGAAAGGAAGGGATGCAATTACAATGGGACGTCACATGCTTTATTTTCTATGGCATAGAATAAGAACCACTCAAAAATAAGAATTAAAAGGAGTCAAAAATAACAAGAAACTGGCGTCGATTCTGTTGTTCACTGACTAAACTTAATTAAAACTAAAACTGGCACGTTCTTATTTGGTTCTCACTAAAGACGAAAATGGCATGTCGTTGAAAGTGACATAACTAAAAGTATAATCAAAATGGCGCCTCTGAGCTTCTTTAGCAGCTGTTTTACACGGCAAGCAAAATGGTCTTGACTAAATCTACCCACAAATAATTAATTTTTACTAAAATTAAGAAATTTTAAGAATGCCACTGTAATAGTCATTCTATTTTGGAATTTATCGTTAACGAAATAAGAACGAAGCATTTTAGTTTAGTTAACTTTAGTCAGTGAACAACAGAACTGCTACACTAAATTGGAAAGACAACATTATTTGGTTCAGTATCTTCTAGCTAGTACAATCTAGTTACAATAAAGCTACTGACAATCAAAACGGTCTAGCAAACTTGTACAGATACCATCTATCATGTAATCAGTACAATTTTATAACGAGTCTAAGCTACAATCTCACATTGTAGTAAATGTATTAGACATTTTAGTTCAGTGTAATAATCGCTAGAGGCGCTGCACTGTAATTTTGCGATAAGGCTATCAATATCTTTGTATACTCCATACTAAATCATCTCATTTCCGTCCCATCAATAAGGCTCTCTAGATCTCTAAACGTAATTGTTTTCTTGATTTGTATTTTCTAGTTTGTATTTAAGGTAAGATAAGATGTCTTTTGAAATTGACAATGCTCGAGCAGCTCGAGTAGGTTCGAGTGATTGCTCAATACAATGTGTTTTGTCAAACTAGCCGGGTTTGCAGAAGACTACAGTGCCACAAACTTATCTGGACCGGTGGCCAAAAGAACTATCGAATTTTACTCTAAAATTTATTTTTCTGCCAACACCAAATGCGACAACAGCGCCCCCCTCACCGGTTCAGATAAGTTTGTGGCACATTACTCAAGTGATATGACAAGCTAGTATACTGTTAGATAGTTTTTTCTTAGCCTGGATATTGTCTACGCGATCGGGTAGCTCCTAGTACATAGAGCTAGTCTTTAGCGAAACGCATCCGCCAAACCGTTCTGTTGAATTCGTCCAAAACTGAGTTTCCTGCACTGCGATTGGTTGAACAGCGGAAAGGTCTCGTCGCGGACGCATTCAGCTGAACTATGAATCGCTATACTGGCGAGGATACGAGTAGGTCCTAGTTACACTGTGAGCTAGTTTTTTCTATACGCGATTAGCTCCTAGTATGTGAGCTAGTCTTTCCTAGTTTGGATATTGTCATGACAGCGTTGACAAACACGCACGGGCCGCAAGGCACGCAGACGACGCACGGGTGCAGAGTACCGTGTGCATCGACCGCAGAACACGGCGCCGCATTCACGGCAGTGGTGGCGACGTTCCAGCGCCGTGAATCTAACCTGAAATATTATGGCTATGACTAGCTGACCTTTGAAGCTGCGGTATCGAAGTCAGTTATTGCAAGGCTGGTGTTGAAGCCAGCGGGTGGGACGAGCATAAAATGCACAACGCTACGTCAATGTAAACCGAGCATCGCTAGATTGGCACGCATCGCTCGTACGCTATGCGCGCTCGTTCACTTCGAGACCAAGGCATTAGTGCACGTCCAGAATGAACGGATCATTAAACAAATTGAGAAATGAAGTCTTATCAAAATTTTCAATTCCGACGGGATTCGAACCCGCGACGATCAGACGATCCTCCTAAAGCCGGAGTCGCTCGGCCACGGAATCCTGACGTCACAATCGATTTTTTTTATAAGCTCATGTTTATCGGTTAAAGCACCGACTTAATTTTTCAATGAAATACTTAAGTGTGGTTTAACACTTTACAAATTAAAAAGTCATTAACAAATGTTCGTCACGAACGATCAAACAAAACGAAATGCGAGCGCGCATTAAAAACACACAATTCGTTCCACAATCTCGGCGACGGCGCAGTGGGCGATGGCCCGCCTGCGACGCAAAAGGTTGCGGGTTCGATCCCCGCGGCGGGACTAATGTTTGTATGATCGACAAATATTTGTCTCGGGTCTGGGTGTTTTTATATATAATATGTATGTATTTACAAACAAAAAGTATATAAGTAGTATATCAGTCATGTAGTACCCATAACACAAGCTCTGCTTACTTTGGGGCTGGATGATGCTGTGTGAAAAGTCCAGCATTATTTATTTATTTATTATTATTTATAATCACCCATAAGCAGTTCCCCGTCACTACACACTACGCACACTAAAAAAAGCCTAAAGTAGTCTAGATTGAACCGAGTGTAAAATTACCTGACACTGGGTGCAAGTAGGCGCGGTATCATCTCGGATCCAATGGTCAGCCGGGCCGCCCTTCGCGCCCGCCGAGCTCGTCATATCCGGCGCCGACCAACGGAATATCTGGAAATACATCACTCTTACTATCTCTAAGACTTTCGTGTTACACATCGTTCAACGGATCTGGGCATTCGTGAAGTTAGCCGTTTGTCTGCGCAGTGACCGCTTTTTCATACAAAATTGTGTTCTGCGCACACAAACGGCTAAATTCAGTTGGAAGATGTGTAACTAAATGTTAAAGTGAGAAAATGTCATTCTCAATTATAACCTTGTCGGTATAGTGCTTAGACAATTTCAATGGGACGCGCTATTGACGGAATTCTTCTTCTGAAAATTTTCTGCTGATTTTTGCGAAGGAACAAGTAGCACACAAACGCATTTTACACACACGTATGCATATTTTACGTACATGGGCAAGACTAGCTCAAAAGAAAGTCAAAGTCAAAAAGCATTTATTCAGTAAGGAACGATGGGATCACTTTGAATCGTCTTAAAACTAGGTGATAGGTAAACAGAGGTGAATGGCAAAAGCGAAGAGGCCTATGCCCAGCAGTGGGATGATAGTGAACCCTGACTGCGAGCTATTCGCTGATAGCTTGTCCAAAATATTGATTGCATGTTTGTATTTCTGTGAGTGTCCTTCTTAATTAATTGTGATAATTATCTTTAATTGTATGTGTTTTATATGATACTGAAGTGACTTTAATTTTATTTTGATTCTGATTTATTTAAGCAATGTTATGATTATTTTTCAATATTTTTTCTATCTGTTTATGTAATTGGGTCTTCCGTGTTAATTAAAGTAAATAAATAAATAGTTACCCGGCCCCTGGCGTCCCCCACGGCCAGCCCGCGGCCGGCGCGCGCGGCGCACAGCGCGGTGACGGCGGCGGGACACGCGTTGTCGCGACGTTCGTACGCCGTGTGCATCGTTAGTTGGCCGCGTAGTACCAGCCGACGCTGCCACTTTATGTTGCACTCTGTAACATTACATACATCAAATCACGCCTCGTTCCCAAAGGGGTAGGCTACTCGCTACGATCCTGACACCCAACTTTCGCCTCATTCACTCTCATTACATTCTTCATACATGCTCGTCGGTTTAGGGTACTTTTGACCTGGCCCTTCTCCAAAATGTCGCCAATTTGATCCAACTGTAACATTACGACGTTGTATAATTTGTAGCCCGTAGAACTGACGGCCGCTCAGGCGCGGTCCGAGGGGGGATGGTCACAGGGGACAAGACCCCCCCCCCCAAAATCGTACACGTCTAATAGTAAAATCTTGTTTATTGTGCAATAATGTCTAAAATTAGTATAGTGACCCCCCCCAAATTTCAGTAGTGATCCCCCCCCCCAAATATCAGGCTGCGACCGCGCCTGCGGTCGCTGGGGCAGAAAAGTTCTCGAGTGGAGGCACTGGAAATCGCAAGTAGAGGACAGCCCCCCACTAGATGGAAAGACGATCTTGTAAAGGTTGCTGGGAGCCAGGGAGCAGGCTGCACAAAATCGATCGCTGTGGAAATCGATGGGGGAGGCCTATGTTCAACAGTGGACGCTAGATGGCTAAGATGATGATGATAATTGGTTGGAAATAAGTTTATCAACCGCAGACGCAATATCATACGCACTTGAATTGACCAATCAAGAAGCTCAAGCGGAGAAACCATGACCTCGAAATCTACTTATGCATTGTGATTGATTACAACGTGTAATACAAACGAACGAGTCGGATGGCCTTTTTGCGAATAAAATGGACGATTCGGAAACTTTTGTCACTTAAATTCGAAATAAAATGGTTTCAATTACAACAATTTCAATTACTCGGAATCTTTTCGGACAGTCATATGGATTTCGGTCATGCTAGGAACAAACATTGTGGTATAGCGCTACAAAGATATCTAGACCGGTGGCCAAAAGAGGAACTAACGGCGCCATTTTGAAATGTCTAATCTGTCTGACATTCGTTTCCAGTTGCCTTAGCCGCCATTGCTTGTTTGCTCGGTGTGTTTTTTTTTTCGATTGGTGCTTTGGTCCCTTGCTTACCCACTTTACACTGAATTTTTTTTGGCAATACCAAATGCCATAGACGTGTACTAGCAGCGCCTCCCTCACCGGAACAGATATCCTTGTGGGACTATACAGATGTCTGAAAGTCGATGACATCTGCAGAAGTTACTCCTCCGAGTAAAAAGAACTGCTAAATCGCCTTGCTAGCTAGAAATAACTAATAAACATACCTGTATCCACGGTAGTAATAGGCGGTTTGGGTTTGACGACGTGTGCAGGTGAAACTGGGGCAGAAACCACTACAAAAGACTCTGTAAGGCTTGTGTCGGATTTGCTGGTGCGAAGGCCGCCTTCTGTCGCCTCTATGGACACGCGCGGGGTTTCTAGCGAGCCCGACTCTGTGGAATCTCCTATACTGCCGCCACCTAGGAAAGTGGATTATTTTTGGTGTTTATTTAATCGATGACTGCGTTAAAAATACATAAATTTATCAAAAAAAAATCTTCTACTTAAACTTAACCTTATTTGACGAGATTCACTCTGTTCGATTGGTTTCCCTCTGAAGCTTGACTATTAAGATTTATGATGGCTCACTTAAAAAAAGGTTTGGCCCCAAACCTTGCTCTGGTTGTTCACAATCATTGAGCACATACCCAATAGAGAGGAAATGTCATTTTCACACACGGTACCTCGAAAACCATACATTTTTTCGTCTCACATTCTTAACAGAAAGTAAACCATTACTCCCTCCTAAAAAACAAAATGGCCGGCGGGAGGTAAAGTTGTATGGGATTTCATTTCTCCCTCTGAACCTCATGTGAACAGATAAGTAATGAGATTTGAATTTCGTACTTCAATATTTCTATTAAATTTTTTACTATTGAGTCATATACAAAAAAAAAGAAAAAATGTGGCAACTAATCTTTTTCTTCCGAATTTATTTTTGATGTTTCTATGAAAATGTTTACCATAGAGACCTGCACCAAGTAGAATTTATTCAAATTTAAGGAAAAAGTGTGGCTAATGCCTCCAAACTATAGAGCGATCTAATGTTGTTGCATATTACCTAATGCTAAAATATTTTTTGAGAAAGAAAGGAAGACCTCAAAAAAATATTTTTTTAAGAATAAACGGACGACCTCGACTCCTTCGATAGCGGGTGGTGGGAGCTATCGAAGGAGAGAGATGGTTGGAAAGAATTGGGGGAGACCTTTGCCCAGCAGTGGGACAGTATAGGTTGAATAAAAAAAAACGAATTGATTATTATTATTCTACCTATAAAACCTGACTTGCTTGCTATTTTCTGGGCGTAAGTATTCACTAGTTTTCTCGCAGTACCTACGTGTGAAAAGCAGAGTATTCACCTCGGGGTTAAAGCTGTCTTAGTCTTGGGCGCTCTTGAATCCCTCGCTGTCTCAGGATTCTAGTCATTAACTCCCGAGTGCACCTCGCTATCGCTCGGGAGTTAACTAAAGAATCCTTCGAAGCGCTTGGGATTCAATATGGCGCCCGTGACACTGTTTAATAATACACTGCTTTATCCCCTTGGTGAATAATCTACTATTATTTTGCTCGACTAAAATTCCGCCAAATGACTGCGGCGACACGGCACTCCGATTGGCCGACTCAACGTGCACTCTCGCTCACTCTCGAACATTCAAGCGAGCGAGACTTAGTATTTATTAGTGACAAATCACTGATGTGTTTCGGAATTTAATGGAGCACATTGCCACTCTATTGGATATATGCTCGATGTTCACAATATTGGTCGCGAAGGAACACGAGTAGAATCACCAAATTTTTCAAAGAATCTTAAATTTTGTATGAGTGGCTTAATTTTAGAGAATTTATATTCTTTCTTTTTCGCTTTACCTAATTTTAAGAAAAAAATAATATACTCACTTTTTCTATAAAGCGGATTCGTCTTCGACTTCCTCCTCAGCACAACGTTCCCTTGTTTCTGCAGCTTACTATGATGATGATCTTCCTTTTCCATATCAAAGTCCTTATCATTGTCGCATTCTGTCTTGACCTCGTCACATAACTCTATGACGTCATCTCGATCGTTCCCTGGTTTCGTGTCATCTTGATCGTTCCCTGGTTTCGTGTCATCTTGATCGTTCCTTGGTTCTGTGTCATGATCGTTCCTTGGTTCCGTGTCATCTTCGTTCCTTGGATCTTCATTATGTGGGTATTGAGATTCGTTGTCACTGCATGTGTCTTTCTCGTCGTGTCTTTGAGCAGATTCCTTTGCGGATGTCTCGCAGGCTTCTGAGAGAGAGCTTTCTGAGCCTGATTTTGTAAGGCTTCCTGTAAACGAAGTTTTTTTTTTGAATACAGATTAACTAAGATCTAAATCTGTTTTATTTGTTGTTTTTTTCTCATGGTGTGCAATAAAGCAATATTTTATTCTATTCTAAGATTGGCATTCGCAAATGCCAATCTTAGATATGATTAGGATGAGATATTAGATATATTAAGATGTAGAAAATATCATAAAAGAGCAAGGCAGGTTTTGTATGGCTTTCTGAACAAAGTATATTTTTTTACAGATTATCTATTTTTTTTAAAGTATGAATCGCTATGCTATGTAGGAGTCGTTTAGTAGAGTTTCTGATACAGGAGACCCTAGAGGGAGATCAGAACTTGTGTATGTGACTGTTGTTTAAGTTATTATTAAGATTTATCGTTCTAATAGAATATTCTATAAACCTACCTGTATTCTCCTGGTCTTGCGACAAACTCATCTGCTTAACAAGTTCCTCCACTCTTTTAATAGCTGCCTCTCTATCACACACGGTAATTTCTTCAGTCTTTGTCTCGCTCTCCGCTACATCTTCGGTCTTTGATTCTTCGATCTGCGCTTCTTTTTCAACGTCGATGGATGAGATTGGGTCGACGCTGGTTTCCATACTATCTGGCTGTTCATCGGGGTCCTCTGGTATGTAGTCTATTGACCACATCTGTGGATTAGTTTGTAGTTTTAAAGTTATTTAGGATTATGTGATCAGGAAGCTTTTTCACGAGAGATGTGCTATACAGGGTTATTAGTAAAACACCGGTATCCTGTCAGGACTGTATTACTATCATCATAAGCAACAACTTTTGTTCTAAATACTGAATACCTATTACGTGAAATAGTAACACCTAAAATTACCAAGACTTATGTCATTATACAAAATCTATGACTTTTTACAAAACACAGTACATTTACCAAAAACAAACATTCAAGATTTCGTTTTCCTATCTAAAACATTGTCCTATCGAACACATTTCAGCCCCCGCCGCCCTAAACCCGCTCCCTTCTCTTTGTACTATCGCTTTCTTTTGTTTCGCATAGACTTGGTAACATTTAGAGCGTTCAATTAAAATATTTCTATTTTTGTATGACAATCTGATGAAAAAAATATAATGATGAATTTTTAAAAGTCGTAGAATAAAAGTTGTTCCTTATGATGAGTAATACAGTCCTGAGAGGTTACCGGTGTTTTTCAAATAACCCTGTATACACATATGAGGCGAGGTATACCTCACCAGAGTTGGCCACTGACTGATACGAGCTTACTTTTTTTTACTTACTACATCTAAGGTACTCTATAACCCACTGGCGCTTATCATGTTGTCTCGCTTGCACACTGCTGCCGTCACTATTGTGCGAGCGAGAACGTTCAGATTCGTTTTTTTTTCATTCCTAGTGAACCTTGGGTTATATTAGTAAGAACGTTGCACTCACTATAAACTTCCAGAACTCTATCTTCTTGGTTTCAACGTTCATATGTTGTTGTTGTGTTCAAGGCGGTACTAAACTATTTTAGATCTGAGTTCACTTACCCTAACGACGCCATCTGTGGAGCCAGTGATGACCACATTCAGAGGATCCCACTCTCGCGTTTGACTGAAGGCGACGCACAACGCTTGGTGCGATCTGCCGCGACTTCCCGCCGTGTCCACACAGCCGAGCAGTTCCCCGTTAATAGACCACGCGTAAAGCCAGCTGCCGCTGCATGTCGCTATATCGCCCTGAAGGATAAAATTTATTGTAGATCTTTAATATTGCAGAATACAATAGACATATGCCAGTAAAACATCTCTGTAACATGTATTTCTTGAGATTAATTTTACTTTACTTTTACACGGTAAAAAAATTTAACAAATCAATTTAAACTCTAACCCAAACAAATAAGACTTATTTTCGCTATAAAGGAAATTCCTAGTGCGCTAGGTCACGTCGCAACCGCCGCACACTACCAAACAGTATTGTACGGCTGTTGTACAGCTAAATACACTTACAGTGAGGTCGTCGATCGCGAGTGCCGACACGGGTGGTTGAGGCGAGGCGAGGCGAGGCGGCACAAGTTGCCTCACGAACGCGCCTCGTTCTACATCCCACACTATAAGCTGTCCGTCACGACTGCCGCTTACAACGAGATTGTAAGCTGGACTAGCGGCAAGACAAGTTACAGCTTCTTCGTGACCGTAGAGGCAAACTTTCACGGCTAAACGACGTCGTCGAGCCCAGTATTGCCATACTGTTACCACCTGAAAGTTGTTTTTGAGTAACGGTTATCATGTTTTTTGTTATTTTCTCGACGTTTTGTTCATGACATCATAATTATCACGAAAGTGCTTGTGTGAAAAGTCAAAGTCAAAGTCAAAAAGCATTTATTCAGTAGGATCGCTAGGATCACTTTGAATCGTCTTAAAGCTAGGTGATTTTACTACGTGCTTTTAAAACGATGTACAACAACCGTTCTCCTAAGGCGCGTGAAAATGCATCGAGTTGTGATCAATGCTGAGAACATAAAGTAAACGAAAATGCCTTGTGCCATTCGGTCAAAGATAACTTTTTTTTAAAAGCTTTTATAACTAGTTTTTTTGAAGTGTCTTTTAGGATTGAATCTGGTAGCAAAATCATCCTACCCTCATCATAATGTGAAATCGTTAGACAATATTATTCTTCATAGACTTATAAATCACTAC
Source organism: Epirrhoe alternata (assembly GCA_963565295.1). Taxonomy (NCBI): domain Eukaryota; kingdom Metazoa; phylum Arthropoda; class Insecta; order Lepidoptera; family Geometridae; genus Epirrhoe; species Epirrhoe alternata. Next base: position 2,826,718 of record OY751384.1, read on the forward strand.
GAGGTAGGGCATTTATTGAAGGATCTGGAATAAACAAAAGATCTAAGGATATTCTTGGGAATAACAGTCATGATCATAACATTTTGCCTTTACTGTGTGTGTGTGTGTGTTAGGACTACTTACCGTCTGTGTGTGTGTTAGAACCAGCGTTGCCGCTATGACAGTCTTGTTTGTGGCTACATAGCATAAAAAAGTGGCCAGTTTTGTACAAAAAATTGCTTTCGCAATGTGGCTAGAAGTGGCTGAATATTATAATATTTTTTGCCTACTTTAATATTTGATTACTATTGATATTATATTGTTATTAAACAGGGATATGGATATGTAGGTATAATTAAAACAGTATCAAATACATTTCAGAAAATCTCGGAATTCAGAAACAAAAAACATTTCAGAAAACAGCGGCGCGGAGAGCGGACCGCGGTAGTGTTACTATTTAATAATGGCAATAACCACAGATTTCTTTAAAATTACCTACTCGGGAAGACCTCCAACAGTAATCATCTAAAAAATACCAAAAGTAGCTAGAAGTAGCTAGATTCTTTTTGGTGGCTAAAATTGAATATTTTTTGGCTAAAACCGTTGAAAATCCGCTAGATCTAGCCACAAAGTAGCTAAAACGGCAACACTGGTTAGAACTTACCGTGCTAGTCCCAGCAGTCACAATAGTCTTAGCAGATGGACACACACACGTAACAATCTCTCCACACGCCTGCGCGACTGTCTCACAAACAAACACAGCTTTATCATTGTCATAGTTGCCAATCCTTAGCGAGTGGTCAGCGAAGCCCCAAGCCACATACTTGTTGTATGTAGGCGGCATTAGAACCTTGTTTTGTTCTACGGCAAGTATAGCTTTGTCTGTGTAAAGGATTTGACCGACGGGACCTTTCACCTCTGAAAAGATATAAGGATTTCATAAACACGAACTTTTTGTTATTTCAGATGTTTTTAAAGTCAAAAAGCATTTAGTGGGACCGCTGGGATCACTTAGAACACTCATGGGTCGGCTCTTGAAACTACCATAGGCAAGAATGAGGTCTACGATGGAGCGAGCCTACCCAGATGGTGGCTATTAACTCTCTTCTTGAAAACAACAGGGTCATAGCTCAGCGGAAATACAGACGCGGGAAGCTGATTCCAAATTTGCAGTGCGCATAATAAAAGAACTTTAATAAATAATCATAATAAATAATGCTGGACTATTGACACAGCATCATCTAGTCCCAAAGTAAGCAGAGCTTGTGTTATGGGTACTAAGATGACGTAAATACATACATATTATACATAAAAACACCCAGACCCGAGACAAATTTTACCTGTGAAAGCGCTTAGTTCTAACACTCACCTTTAACAGGTTGTAAAGAGGGTCTCAAATTCTCCAAATTATGGAAGAACAGTTTCTCTGGCGGAGTGATGCCTTGCGATGGTATTATGTTGTTAGGGTCGAGTATCGTTGAACTGCGCTGAGACATCTTCTTGCTTGGATGTGCCTTTTTGAATAATTGCTTTGGTATCTGTCCGAAATTGTTTATGAAGCCGATTGTCGCGTTCTTTTTTAGGGGATCGTCGATACTGAAAATAAAGCATTAATAGTTAGTTAATCAGCTGTTATGATTTAACTGCATTGTTTCTCAGACTATTCTCCGTTAATTCCCAAATACATAGAAAAATATAGAATTTTTACATTTCAATTAGCATGAGCGCTGACAGTAGCACTGTTTCGTTTCACACACCTTTTATTCGACGAAGAAAAACGATTATTTTACAAGTAAAACTTAGTTAGATATGTACTAGTTGTAACCAGTTTTAATCAAATATTACTTAAGCCTTCAAAAAGGTGGAGCACTCTGTATATGAGTGGCGCACTCACACACGGATGTGGCGCTCTGGTCGCACGCACACGACGATAGTCACCGTGTCATATTTCGGCTTGCGCTGCAAAACGCATTCATGATGATGTGAATGTGTTCGCGCTCTGTGTGTGTGTGCGTGAATGTTGTTTGTCATTGTGTCATACTCAAATCATGTGATTTTGTGTACTACATAACTACCTTATTTCTGTAACGAGAACTTAGTGTCTAGTCAAACCTATCCTAGTTTAAAGACACTACCTACCTGAATATGTATGTTACATTTTATTAAATAAACATCTATCTATCTATATTTTTGTCAATCGATTTTTGCTATACGGCATCTCTAGAAACTTAAAAAAGCAAATCTGTCAGCGCTCATGCTAATTGAAATATATAATATAATGCTGGACAATTTCACACAGCATCATCTAGCCTTAAACTAAGCATAGCTTGTACTATGGGAACCAGATAACTGATACACTACTTATATACTTTTTTTGTTTGTAAATACATACATATTATACATAGAAACCAGACCCGAGATAAATATTTGCAGATCATACAAACATTTATCCCGCGGCGGGGATCGAACCCGCAACCTGCTGCGTCTCAAGCAGGCTTTCACCCACTGCGCCACAGAGGTCGTCAATGGTGTCAAATGGACACTAGGATAAATTTTCTAGCATTAAACCGCTGATAGCCGCTTCAATGTGGTCATTTTTTCAACATGAGTTATACAAGAAGAAATATCAAGTACACTCTAAGCTAGACTTACTTGTAAATATCGACGTTTCCTTCATAGAAGAGGTGATGGAACACATTGCTGGCGTCAACAGCTGCTTGTCCCTGTTGTTTGTAACCAAAAACCAGGTCTATCCAGTGATGTAATCGATGTGATACAAAATCTGACTCCAAAGCCGCGCGATGAAGACGAATGAACTCGCGTGGATCGCCTTTGGCCCACGGTGGTAGGACTATGTCACCTAGTGCTACTCCCGACTGTTTGTGACCTGGGGAAGATGTGTAGTGCCATGAAGATCGTGTTAGAATCCCGGACTAGCAATAGATTTTCAATATATGCATTCAAAATTTGCAGTCGTGCAGGTTTGTTTTGGGATGTATAAAATCTTGAATGGATTTTATTGTAATTAAAGGAAATATTGTGTGGATTTTTTGCTAAGCACATTTTAACACTAATTCGAAACGAAGGAATCCAGTAAGTATTCTAATCGTTGAAAACATATTCAAAGGGTCTTGAGTAACTTAATTTTAGAGGATATCTAACATGCTATTGATAGTTAAATACATATTTAGAAGATTATTATCCCTACGTTTTACTACTTATTTGCCAGACTTACCTAAATCGAAGTTATTGGAGTTGACCAAAAACTCTGGCAAGTAAAAGAACTCCGGTATCAACTCTTTCACATCAGCCATGTTGTGTCGAGAGGCAGAGTTCCAGCCTTCTTTTATCGAATGGAACATTCTGGAAGCAAGAAACATAAGCTTTAGATAGGAACTAATAACTCACACAGGACTCTACACAAATATTAAATAATTTAATTTTGAGTACATTTTTCGTTGTTTTTGAACCAACGTAGTTTCGTTTTTGATAAAATATCTGCCAATACATATAATCAAACAGAACTGACTCAAACCAAAGGATAATGCCCATACCCCGTACCACGTTGCGTCACAGGAATAATAAACCAATAGTATTTTATGTTTTTGTCTATAATTTACTGATAAAAAGACATTTTGTACTAAAAATTGGCATTGTCCTTTTGTTGAGTCAAAATTGTATGCTTTGGCATCTTTCATTTGGGAAAACACCAGATATAGTAAAGTTAAATATTGTATAATGATTTTCCTTTTGTCCTTAATCAAAATTTCTTCGTTTCTGAAATACCTGTCGGCTAAATCAAAATGCCCTCCCTGTAGCCTCAAGAAGTGTTGCGTGAACGGTTCCATGCGCACCAGGTAAGAGCACACGATCATAGCGGACGAGTAGTGAGTGCCGTAGTGGTATGGGGGGGTTTCGCCGTGCGGGTCGTCCCATTCCTATAAACAGTATGATTAATATATCGAAAGGCGAGAAATTCATAGGCCTAGGCTCTGTTCAATTACAAAGAAATATGAAGTTCGTAAAGAACAAGAAAGTATTTTGACAAAGAGATTTTGCGTAGAGAGTACGCGTGAATTTTTAATTTGATTTTGCTGTATGAAACCCTTTATTTTCTACAGAAATATGCAATTTTTTTACATTACTGATAATTCTGAATGCCATAAAACAGATTCTGAAAATCAGTCATCATGCCTATTACCGGGGGTGGCCATTTAATACATCTGGTTTTCTAGTTCTAAATAAATCCATGAGATGGCGATAGAAGTATAGATTTCTATTAACCTCTCAGGCTTGTATTACTATCATCATAAGGAACAACTTTTGTTCTATAACTTTTAAAAATTTATCATTATTTTTTTTCATCAGATTGTCATACAAAAATAAAAATATTTAAATTGAACGCTCTAAATGTAACGAAGTCTATGCGAAACAAAAGAAAGCGATAGTATAAAGCGAATGGAGCGGGGTTAGGGCAGCGGGGGCCGAAATGTGTTCGATAGGACAATGTTTTAGATAGGAAAACGAAATCTTGAATGTTTGTTTTTGATAAATGTATTATGTTTTGTAAAAAGTCATAGAACAAAAGTTGTTGCTTATGATGATAGTCATACAGTCCTGAGAGGTTACCGGTGTTTTAAAAATAACCCTGCATAGTCGTGACCGTCGCGTCGTTAAGTCGTTTTCATACCTTGTATCGTTTTCTAAACTGTTCCAGTCGATCAGCACTTTGAGCGCCCATCGGCTTAGTCAGGTCTCTGAATGTGGCTGGATCGTTGAGATCTAGCTCCAATGAGTCATAATCAGCTAGAATCCAAGGGAACACGGGGTATTGCATGAGATCGTTGTATGAACGACCCGCGAGTGTGTTCAGATGCATTAGGTATTGGAAGTTAGATATTTCGCCTCTCTGGAAAAGAGAAGGAATATTTATTTATCACACACGTAACTGGAGTAACTCTAGCTATAACAAGTGCATAAAATTCAAAATATTATGCGATAACTCTGTTGAGTTTCTGTCCGCCATACCAGCGAGCGCAGTGAGCCAGCTGTACACTATACAATCTAAATAGTTACCAGCCAGCGCTGAGTGACGGACGTATCTCCGATGAGCGAAGCGAGCAGACCGGCGGGCTGTTCGACCGCGACGCCGCGCTTCTGTCCGGCCACCGAGCCGGCCGCGCTGTCAGCCATACCCGTGGCGAGCGCAGTGAACCGGCTGTATACCTGGTATATTACATGAAATTATTGCGGAACTAAAACTGTTCTATGTATGAAACCGACAAACTATTACATCAAATAATTAAATCAAGTAATTATACATAAACCAAGAGTTATTCGTCTATTTACCTTATTCCGAACTTTTCTTGGAAAAGCGAGCAAGTAATTTCTGCCGTCACTTGAGAACACTTCCAACGCAATCGGCTGCAGCAAATATCTTCTTTTGTGGACCTCCCTAAAAACAACGTTTTTTAAACTATTATCAACCCTATCATAGAAATAGTCCTTGAAAACCTATTTAATACTAGATAATTAACCAAAATTTTGATGCGAATAAACTGTTAAATACATCCGCATATTCATGCTTAATGGCAATTTTTTTTGTAATTACAATTTTATTTGGTTAAGTTTTCGACAGGACTATTTTTTCTGCAGACGATGTTTTTTTTTACCATATTGCGACGCCAAAGAGTCCTTAAAAATATAAAGCGCTGCATGCATTCTAAGCCAATATAAGTTTATATTGGAGGAGGCCTATACTCAGCAGTGGGTTTTTATTATTATTTTATATCTATAATTTTTTTATTGTTTAGATAGATAGAATAAGTTTATCTATCTATCTATCTATTCAGCCCGGTTGCACCCACTGCTGAGTATAGGCCTCCTCTCTATATCGCCGCTCTTTTCGGTCCTGTGCAGTCCTTTCCCACGCAATTAAATTTTTATAGAAACAAAAATAGTGACAAAGTGTCTATGACTGTATATTCAACATACCGAATATCTTCATACAGAAACTTTGAGCATTGCCGCTGATTGCTCCGCTGTATCCCCTGGCTTGGCAGTATAGGCTCGTAATCATCAGGACAGCTGTCCAAATCTCTGATCTCTCTGTTCTTGAGTAGAGTGAAACCATCGATGACGTAACAATGCTCGCGGCCGAAGAGAAGCAAACCTTCTGTTGTGTCGAGCCCTTGGATTCTTGCGCAACGGAACATGTGAGAGATCTGATAGGAATTAAAATTTATTTGATTAAATAATGTAAAAATAACGTAATCTTTTTATGTATGCCAGATCCTTTGTCTAAGGGGACATTGTAAGGATTACGTGAAATATCATATTTACATTAAATGATTTCCCATTGTGAGTACAATGGGAAATCATTTAATGTAAATATGACATTTCATGCACCAGGAATTATTGGATGATTCGAAGTGTAATTTTAGTATGTTTAAAAAATGTGATAAACCATTGAAAAAATATTTACACAATACAAAAATATTTCAATTCATTTTCTTACTCAAGTGTGAGTCAAAAAGATTTTTAGTTTATATAGAAACCTAGATATAGTGCACAAGATACATATTCGTTCAAAAGTTTCAAAGAAAGATCTGTTAGGAAGCCATAATCACGTACGAGCTTTGTATGAAAAGTAAGATGGGTTGGCTGCCCTTAAGTGACTAAAAGTAATGGCGTCATAGAGAGGAAACCTTTGCCCAGTAGCTAATAGGCTTAATGATGATAATGATCATACATTAGTATTACCTTTTCATGATGTTCAAGCAATCTCAACAATGTCTGATTGTCAGGAGGCGGCGTTTGCTGTTCGTCTTCATCCTCAATATCTGGACCATCTTCATTCGCTAAAAACGATAAAAGAATTGAAATCGACTCTAAATTTCATCACGCTTAAGCGAGCAATAAATAAAAAACAGAATAACTACTGTATCCCCGAGGCGCGGTATACATTCTTTCAGATCTTTTAGGTATTACAAATCATTTCAAGATGTCTAAGGGGGTTGTCAGAAGCATATCCAATACATATTTGACTTTTTATTATTTTTATTATTTATTTATTTAAACCATGCATCAGCTTCCAGCGTCTGTATTTCCGCTGAGCTACGACCCTGTTGTTTTTAGGAAGAGAGTTAATAGGCACCTTCTGGGTAGGCTCGCTCCATCGTAGACCTCATTCTTGTGTAAGATTCGAGGTCAAGAGCCGACCCATTCATCATAAAAAACAAGTCACTATTTTCATAACAAAAAGGGTGCACTATTTTAAACACTGATTAACTACTGATTAATGTTAAGACTAAGTTGCAGGTTTCCTCACGATGTTTTCCTTCACCGTTAGGTTATGTAATCCATGAAAAATCCATCGATGCACGGCCGAGATTCGAACCCACGACCTTCGGGTTGAAAGTCGAGGCACAGCCCCAGACAAGCGAAACTGATGGTGTTGAATGCTCCGATCTACACACGTATTGACGTCGTCTTTCCTGTGCAAAAGGTCAATTATGCTGAGAGGATGGTTTAGGTGCTGGGCAAGCCTATTTCATCTCAAACAATGTCCCAGGCACTACAGCGTCCCGTTGAATGTAGGCATAGGTTGCCTCCTGACGCTGTATAAATCATCTATAGTCTTTTTCACGCCGGAACGTATGCAAGACACATTGAACTTGTTTCGTTTCACGTTGTGTGGCTCACAACAATTTTGAAACAAAAAAGTCAAGAAAAAAAATTAAACGATAAAACATACAAAAAAAAATGTTTTTGTATATTTCCTGTTTAATTATTTCATTTATTTTATTTTATTTTATTTATTTATTTACTTGAGTAACTACATATTTATCATAATATTGTGCCTGAAAACCTTAATAGGTTTGAGTAGGCACTCACATTCGTCTTAACTAATAGGTAGGCTTAGGTAGGTAGGTGTTTAGCTAACAATTTGTGCAACACATCATAAATAAGCCATAAAATATAAATAAATAAACAATAAACATTTTCTAAAAAAACTCCGCCAATTAACATACTGAGTAAAATGGAACGTAATCTATTAGAGAGTGCAAAAATGAAAATCGAAACAATTGATGAATCGATAAGTTAAGAAATAATCGTTGGTTTAGTAATTTTGTCTATGAATGAACCTAGTAATCGATTGAGATGAATTGATAGTATTGAAACAAAAATCGATTTTGATAATCTCGATTAAACTTTAGGACATTACTATTAGACTGATTTTGACATTATCTCGAAGTGTCTTGCATACGTTCCGCCGTGAAAAAGACTATAATATAGATATAAAGGCCTAAGTAATGTTAGGAGTTTATAAGTGGGATGCTAAGTCTTAAGATTTACCTTCGCCAGAGCTTTGATTAGTCCCCCGACTGACAACTCCACTGCTCACTAGGTCGGATGGAGATCCGTCTTCGTTCGTCACTTCTATTGATGATGTGTCTCTGTTACTGTAAATTATATTTTCCTTTTAGATTCTTATAATAATGCTGGACATTTTCACACAGCATCATCTAGCCCCAAACTAAGCAAAGCTTGTACTATGGGAACCAGATAACTGATATACTACTTATATACTTTTTGTTTGTAAATACATACATATTATATATAGAAACACCCAGACCCGAAATAAATATTTGCAGATCATACAAACATTTATCCCGCGGCGGGGATCGAACCCGCAACCTTCTGCGTCCCAAGCGGGCTTTCACCCACTGCGCCACAGAGGTCGTCATTCTAGCTTCTACGAGATTATAAAATTTGTGGATGAGTGCTTAGCCAATGTGACTAACTCGAACCGAAACCGCTGAAGCAAAAAAACTAAAATTTAGAAGTTTTATTCAATGGAGAGACCATCTGCTTTTGATCGAGATACGATCAGTTAGGCATTGAAAAGACATGTTTTACACAACAGTTTCAATGCGTGGTATAATTAACTTGAAACTAAGTTTGATTTTTTATTATTCAGCCATTCTCGTCCCACTGCAGGGCAAAGGCCTCCCTTCCCTTCTTCCACTCTTCGCGATCTAACGCTGTAACAGGCCATGTTCTTAGGTAAGAGTTCAGCTCGTCTCGCCATCTCATTCTGGGTCTTCCACGTCTTCGCGTCACATTTTGTGGGGTCCACTGCGTGGCTCGTTTTGCCCACAAATCGTTCGACATGCGGCAGACGTGTCCGGCCCAGTTCCATTTTAGGTTGGCGGCTTTTTCGCGAACGTCAACGATTCGGGTTTTGGAGCGCAGTAGACTGTTCCGCACGCGGTCTGACAGTTTTACTCCCAAGATACTGCGCTCCATAGCCCGTTGGCAGACCCCGACCCCGAGAGCGGACCTTTGATGTTTTGTCAGAGACCAAGTTTGAGCGCCGTACGTAAGGATGGGGAGAATGCATACGTCCATAAGTCTCTTTTTGAGCGTGAGTGGTAGTTTACCCTTCATCAGGTCTTTCATTGACCAAAAGCACTTCCAGGCGTTTTCTATGCGTCTAGCAATCTCTTTGTCGGTTCTGGCCTGGAAGTTTGATTACTCAACAAATATACCACCAAACGCGGTATTCAGAGTTATTTAAATAAACAGAACTTACTTAGTAATCTCCTCTTCATACGTCTGTAGATCGGAGCATTCGACACCGTCAGCTTCGCCGAGGTCATTGCCCGCTGTCCGCCATTGTTGATACACGCGGTAATACTCTTTACTGTCCAAACTTTGTGCTACTTTGTATTTTAGTTGTCTCTGTGAAAAAACATCAACTAAATGAGTTCATGGCACGCTTGGTATTTTTGAAATGTATGAATAAAAGTGTTACTAAACTCAAACTCGAGAAAATTAAAGCCAAATGTTGGAACGATTCGGTTTTTTTTTTATCTTTTAACATGTTCTGTATTATGAAGAGAAAAAATCATAACAAAATGGAAATATTAAATCTTATGACGCCATTTCCGCATCTATCGTTGGACTAGCAATCTACATTAGCCACAGAAACAACTTTTCATAATAAAAAATACTTGTCTAAAAAAACCTCTTACATTATCCGGATTCTCCAGCTCAGGTCTGAACGGATAATGCAGGTAGAAAAGATAATTTCTCCTCAACATCTTCCTCATCCGACAAGGTCCCTCGGTACTGTCCAGAGCCCATTTGTCGAGCGGCGAGGGAGTGGGCGGGCCCCATAGCGCTCGCTCCCTCGTTAGCTCTCGCCAAGCGCCGGCCCATTCAGCTTGCACGTAGCGAGTTGTATGGGCGCTTGTATTTGCACTACTGGCGAGGGCGGCGCACCATGATTGTCTGACAAAATATACATAAATAATTACCAAATAAAACTATACAAGAGACGCCACTGATGGTCCCAAAACGAGGTGTTAATCTGTATGGCAGAACACAAGAGTGGTAACTAGATTAATAACTAGAAATATTTCTGGGAATAGGGTAACTCTGAAGCAGATTCACAACAATGAGGCTCACGATTGTATTTACAAAAACATTATCGCAGATCTCTTGCTATAGAATTCAAGTTATTAAGGCTTCCCTTATTAAGTCGTTTTAAAGTATCTTCAGTTTGGTTTATTGATGTTGGTCAAAATTATCAATAAGGCGTTCTTTTCGTGGCAGGCTGCGCCAATTTTTTGCGAATTTCTTGGCGCAGTCTTCACAACTACGCTCATATTCTACAATTTTAAGTTGTGATTGGTATTTATCCATGTACGGTTAGCGGTTTTAGTTCCAAAAGTGAAGAGTCCAGTTTTTGAGTGTCTTAAATAGATTCTTACCTAACTAGCTGAACATGATCCTGCATATAAGCCATGGCGTGGTCACGTGGCGGGTTCGGCCGCTGTTTCGCCGAATCATCCTTCTTCACTTTAGTTCTGGACGCGAGCCGTGTCAATCCACCCGTCACTTTCTGTATCTTTGACTGAATCTGATTGTGGAGCTCCCATGGTACTCTGTATACAGCCTGGAAATGTAAAATTATTTTAGCCTATGTATAATCTATACTAATATTATAAAGAGGAAAGATTTGTTTGTTTGTTTGAAATGAATAGGCTCCGAAACTACTGGACCGATTTGAAAAATTCTTCCACCAATAGAATCCCACATTATCCCCGATGAACATAGGCTATAATTTATCCCGGGGAAGTGAATTTTTCCCGAGGGATCGCGGGTAACACCGCGGCGGACAGCTAGTTGTTATAATATGCAGTGACGTTATTGCGAAGTTTATGTATTAGATAGCTTCGAAGTTTCTTGAATGTGTGAAGGTTTATTTGTTTGTCACTAAATAAAATTACCTAATACTTATGAAAAACTACAAGTGGCGAGGTATCACGAAAATAAGGTGTAGAATTTTAAGCGTGCTTGTCTTTTGACTTTTCAAGCCACTCAAAGTAGATCGGTGAACTTTCTCAAGCAAAGGACAAGACAAAAATCTACTGTAGGCTTTTCCGTTGAAAGTAGCATCTCAGCTGTTTCATCACTTATAACTTTTTAAATTCTCTACTCACCTTCCTCTCAATATCAATATAGTTGAGCCACAGTTTATGCGCCGCCTCGCTAAGTTGTTCCCTAACCGCAGTAAGATCTGGCGCGCGAGCGTTTCCGACCGGCAACAGTAATGTTATCTTGAACACTTCCTCAATAGCCGGCTTTTTGCACGCGTATAATTCTTCCCAAACGCGTCTTGCTGCGCCTGCCATGAGGTTGCGACCTGGGATGATAAACCGGGATATTTGAATATATTGGAATACGGAAATTACATTACTAGATAGGACAGAGACGAGAAAGAGGCAAGAATAAAGCTCCGACAATTGGCTGTTTTTTCTCTAAATCTCAAAAATATATTTTTTTATTTTTTAGGCTGCATCGTTTCACTGCAGGGCAAATGCCTCCCTACTCTTTCTCCACACCTCTCGATCTCGAGCCAAACTGTGCCAGTCATTTGCATGACTGTCGAAATCGTCCCGTCATCTTCTCCGGGGTCTGCTGCGACGCCGCCCGGTGTTTGGGGCCCAATCAGTTGTTATTTTTGCCCAAAGATTGTCCGGCATCCGAGCCACATGGGCGGATTCCAAATTCAAAAAACAGTGATGACATCGAATATTCGTCCCTATGCCACAGCCTATACAGTTTTGTTTTCTATAATGTTTTGTAACTTAGGACTTAATATCAGCATTAAAAATGCAGATCGTAAATTAGTTATATTAAACTACAGATTAAATTAGTTACATTGTAAATACGATGACATTCGTATCGTGTGTGTATACAAAAAATACAAAATAGTTTATTTACCAAAATAATAATTACAACATTAAGAAAATGTACATGGGTAGTTACTTATGGTCCCCGCACTAGGCAAGCCTGTATGTATTAGCACAATTTATGTAAGATTGAAACAAACCAAGATAAGCCTAGCCTACCCATTAGAGACGATCTGCAAAAGCACTTTATACAAGCAACAAACTTACCCTGATGTGTAGTCAACCGATCATCCCTCGACTCGAGGTCGCCACTAGGGTTGACGTGCCAAGTTGTACGCATATGAGACTCTAAAGCTATCTTCATATTCGAGCTGAGTTGCAGAAGGCAGTACATCAGGCAACCGATAAACTCCAACTCGTGGTTGCCCGCGCCGAATATTAGAAGCCTAGAATTAAATAGAAAGGTTAGATATAAGATATAAATTTAATTATAAGATATAAATTTTATTAAAAAGTAATTTAAAAATCACACATAGGTATATCAAGGGAAATGCATCTAGAAACAAGTGAACCTATGATACTTGTATGAAATAACAATTAATTTACCTATTAGTAGTAAGTTTATGCAATGCCTCTAAAACAGACATTTGGTCGGCAATCGAGTCGGTGGACCGTGAGAGTAGGAACAATATGGTTCTGTTCAAGCAATGATGCAGGCCCTCTAGCGATATAACGGAAGATTTCTTTTTCGCTTGTGTCACCAGCTTCACTATAAAGTCGAATACCTGCAAAAATAATACAAATGACTTATCAAAATTTACTTATTTTTCTTCAATCAAGAATACTATAGATGCAGCGTGACGTACAAAATCAAAGTTGAATTCTGTCCGCGTGACAAAAATGTTTTAAGTTCAACCGAATTCAACCCTTTGCACCTAGTAATAAAGTCACAAATCCTCAAAACATCATCTTATACTTACGATCATTTATCACGAAAAACTTTAGACAAAATAACAAAACCTATTCTTGATCGAAGTTATTTTTATACAAATATGATACTTCGACTTCAATCAGAAGATAGATACATACATACATAAAGTCACGCCTCTGTCCCAAAGGGGTAGGCAGAGACCACGGATCTCGGAGATAGATAAAAGTTTCATTAGAAACAACCTAACACAAACACAATAAGGTACAATGGTATAAAAGTTTACTACAGCATCATAAGCACTAAAATAAGAAATTCATTGAATGAATGAATGAATGAAAAACTCTTTATTGTACACAATAATAACAAAACATACACATATGAACCAATAGAACCCAACTAGACAATGTACAATGGGCGGTCTTCATTGTATGACATTATGCAATAAAAATATTGAATTCTGATTCTGAAGAAACACAAGCTAATAATAATAATCGTGGGCCATCTATATACTAATATTATAAAGTGGAAAGATTTGTTTGTTTGTTTGTATGTATGTTTGTTTGTTTGAAATAAATAGGCTCCGATACTACTGGACCGATTTGAAAAATTCTTTCACCAATACTCATACTCATTTATTCGCCGTAGGAGCTCATGGCACACTTGGTTTTGTCATGTATAAATTAATTTATTGACCGAGCGAGCGAAGCGAGCGAAGCCTCTCAGTTTCGAGATTGGCCAAAAATGCTTTTGTCCTTCTGTCCGTCCGTCCGTCTATCAGTAATCGCCTACAGGTCGCATTTTTCAACCGATTTTGACGAAAATTGGCACACAGGTTCCTTGATTTATTAAAAAACGATTGTGGATTGCGATTTTTGATTGGGGTGAAAATAGGGGGGGAAAAGAGGGAAGTTTGCTGTAGCGTTATTTATCGACAGATTTGAATCAAATTCAAAAGGCATATTAGGGACTTGATTCTACACAAGTTGTAATGAAAAAAAATCTAAAAGGGGGAGGTGAAAGGGGGGAAAGTGGCTGGATGTTTGTTTAAGCGTTATAAAGGACGTTTTTTCATAAAATGTATACCTACCTATACCAATCAGACTACGCAATCCTCTCCGCCTTTACGAGACGAACCCGTTGACACCAGATTCGACCCCCTAGGACCAAAGGAACGCGAATAATCACTAAAACTTATCCCCCTCTTTTCCTTAAAAGTTTACATAGGCATCGATAAACAGCCTAGGATAGCCTAGGATAGGCTTACCTACCTAGGTAAGCCTATCCTACTAATATCAATGTGAAAGCCTGTGTGTCTGTGCGAATGTTTGTTGCCACGTATCTCTGTGACGACTTAAACGATTGTGATAAAATTTGGAATGTAGATTGATTAAACACTGGAATAACATATAACCGTATAACATTTTCGAAAATCAACCCCTAATGGTTACTACTACTGGATGTTAAAGTTTCTATAGAAAAAAATATTCCTTGGTCCGATCCAATCCAAACTCGGTATAAATAAACTGAGGAACGCGAGTAATCACTAAAACTTATTCCTCTTTTTTGCTTAAAAGTTTACATAGGCCTATTGGAAAATACAAAGCACCTAAATTTCAATTTTGTTCGCGAGGTCTACTGTTCTCACAGAACCACTAGTATAGATTAAATTAAATTGAAAAAACAGTCAATAGAATGCTACATTATCCCCGATGAACATAGGCTATATTTTATCCCGGGGAAGTGAAGTTTTCCCGAGGGATCGCGGGTAACAGCGCGGCGGACAGCTAGTTAAGGATAAAGATGTAAATATGTTTTGACCATCGTAATATAAGAGAACGAACCTCATGCGGATCCCTAGAGAGTTGTCCCTGCCACAGCTTATCAACCAGCCTCGCGGCCAGATAGCACACATTGGATATGTTAGACTCTGAGCCGAACAACTCGGTATTCAGCAGGTTTTCCATCAAAGTCGTCAGGACTTCCGTTTGGTATTCTATCTGCTGTTGGCTGGTGGAGTTTGGCGGTGACGCGTCCAGTACTAAATCTATCACCTGAAACAGATGTTATTCTAAATGAAAATTATAATACGACATGTGTATAATAATAACAAAAAAGTTGTTTGAACAAGATGCTGAGTTGAATGTGAAATAGCTTTTTTCCGTCGCTCGTGTGGAACCAGCATTATACATAGATAGATAGATAACTCTTCATTGTTACACCATAAATACAATAAAAAAAAAACTTAAAAATCTTAAAACTAATTGCGGTGACATGGGCGGCCTTATCGCTCAAAGCAATCTCTTCCAGGCCTCTACATAGCCTGTATGCTAATCCATAAACCATAATTACTATTCTTTATTGGTCTATCAATACTACCAATCGCGTCCTATAAGATAACAGTATCTATAGTCAACTGCAGTGTAGTTTCTAATTGTGTTCGCAGCGTGTTTAGTGGTAATGTAAGCGTCTAATGTATGCAAAGATTGCAAAAAGCGGTGTGGTGATTTGTTATATTAGGACAAATTAGTTTACAAAGAAATTATTTGGGTAACTAACGAATAAATTCACATATTACTCTTTTGTTATGTATGCCAGTTTTTTATGCGTTATCCACAGATTTGCGTGGAAACTGAGCGGAGGAAACTGAAAAAAAAAACCAGTAACAGAGATAAAATACATACCCACCTACAGCTGCGCTGAGCAAGTATCGGCAAATAAGGTCTATTTGTCTATACTTCTATACTAATATTATAAAGAGGAAAGATGTGTTTGTTGCTTGTTTGTATGTTTGTTTGTTTGAAATGAATAGGCTCCGAAACTACTGGACCGATTTGAAAAATTCTTTCACCAATAGAAGCCCACATTATCCCCGATGAACATAGGCTATGTTTTATCCCGGGGAAGTGAAGTTTTCCCGAGGGATCGCGGGTAGCACCGCGGCGGACAGCTAGTGTATAATATTTTCCTCACGCTAGCTCAGCTTCCTCGCATACCTTTGGTGTAAGTAGACCTTTATTTATATTTATCGTTAGTGGCGTCATAGGAAATGTTAGCACCGGTTAGTCATTAGAAGAAGTAATAAATCGCCATATTTACGCAATAAAAGTAGGATCTTGGCTGGCCGCACGGGCTACAAGGCGTACAAAACATTGACGAAGGCACAGAGTCCGCCGTGTCCATACTCTAGAAACCAAGCTGCTTGTCAGTTTGTTAGTGAAAAACTGAGCGTAACAATCTCCCTTTACATTCTTAGTAGACATACTCGTACAGGTTTTTTTCTTCTTTGAATTCTTTGAATCTATGGCCATTATTTTTTATGAGGGATATGCAAAAATATTGTAAAAACTTTGCTAAATGGACAGTTAAAAAACTTTCGCCAAATTACAAAAAAAAAACAAGGCTGATTGCCAGTTTCTCGCAACCTAGAAATCGGAATTAATAGCATGAATCACACATCTAAACACTACTCACACACATGAATTGAGATTTTACGACAGTCTACTCACAGGAGCAGTTTTCCCCGACACATTCAAAGGGAGGGAGTCCAAGACCACGACTCTAAGGAAGTCCATGACGGCTTGCCTCGCAGGATGCTGGGTTAGACCGGCGGAGGAACTGGCGGGAAGCACTACATCCTTCTCGGAGCCAGGAGTAGAGGCTCCAGAACTTTCGCCACTTTCACATATCGCTGTAGACAAAATTGTAGTACACCGCTATTTTATGACTACCAAAAAAAAATTAAGGACAGTTGCAGCAGATGCATAAAATGATAATGGCATGGTCAGAACTTTTTTTTATTTAACTATCACAAAGTTATCGAGGATTGTAGTCAACCAAAACCGAACAAAATTTTATGAAAACTGTACAAATAAGTACTATAGACAACAATCGCGTACAGACTTTCATTTTAACTATGTTCTCGTATCATCCCCAGTCAGTAAAACCACAGTAGCTATCATAAATCCATGTCTGACTCGTCTCGTCGCCTTTTGAGGTTATAATTTTTTTCTCTTTTTTGGAGTTTTAACTACAGAAATGTGATCCATAACAGGCACCGAGACCATGTTTAAATTTTTTTTTGGTAACTAAAAAATAGGGGTGTATAAGTAGGCTAGTTCTTCTCTATTACATAATTTATGCTATTTTAGTGATCTAGCATTAAAGAATTAGATTTTCATGTCAGTATGCGATGTATCTTGTAAAAATAGATCGAATATTACTATCCCACTAATATAATAAAGCTGAAAGTTCGTGAGTTTGTTTAGATGTTTGTATGTTTGTGTTACAATCATGCCTATACCGGTGAACCGATTTGGATGAAATTTGGAATAGGCGTAGATAGTGACCTGAATAGCCTATTCAATATGTTGATACCACGCGGGCGAAGCCGCGCGCATTGGTTATTAAAATACATAACTTGTTTACGACAGCAGTGCGCCAAAACCTTAGTACAAAATTGGACCGTATTTGTATGGGACGAGAGTCATTACCTTGCCGTAACGCAGTTCCTAATTAGCATGGGAGGTAATGTTTCTTTAACTGTATGCCTACCGCCAATTTGTTGATGTACCTACCTGTCCAAAATCCCAAAAGTTTAAATATTGTACTCAAAGTTAATTGTCATTAGGTAAGTTTGATAGAATGCTAAAATAAGGCTCGAATTAGGTTACCTCTGTAACAATGTTTTGCTCAATAAAGTTTTTATTTATTTACAATTTATAGTAAAATACTTAAATTTTTGAAGACGGCTTGTGATTAATAAGTGTACCTAAGTAGGTCTAAATAATATTTTTTTTCCTATGACTAAGGCTACCTATGCCCCCGAAATGTGTCGCCCCAAAAAACAGTACTTACTCAACTATACCTACCTAAGTCGGTAAACATAATACTGTAAACAATAAATAAGCGATATTTTTAGATGTGAAATCATACTCATATAATCGTAGTTCAGACTCATATCATTAAAATATAACGGTTGAAAATATGGTGCAATCAACATATGTAGTAATAACACTACTATCTAAACGAAAACAAAGTTAGGGTTTTACGCGCATTGCTAACGATTGATGACGTCACTTTTGGACGCTCAGCTCGTCGGATCGCATTTCATTCATTCAGTACAAGCGAAATCGCCACGCGGGGAGGACTTTTGCTTACACGAAATTTGTGTTTATTTCGTTAACGTTTTAATAATAGTGTACGAGTTGGTGATATCTGGTTAACGTATGATTGGTAAGCATCATCTACATTGTTCAGATATAAAAAAATCGATATTTCCCAATGATTTACATTTTAACAACATAATAATATGCTCACAACAAAAAGCTCAATGCACATTGAATTGGCAGCGACGAGACGCAACGAGACGTAACAAGACAATATAAACCTTATGAACAATGTGACAAGGTATAGAATGAAGGAGTTGTCGCGCCGCCGGCTCGAGCAGTCTCGCATCGTACATTCTATCAAGCGTTTCTATATCTTGTTACATTGTTCATAATGTCCTGGTGCGTCTCGTCGCTGCCAATACAATGTGCATTGAGCCTTAATAAGAAAGTTTAGGTTTACTTTTTATTATTTAATCTTGTATTGTCTATCTTACCTTGCCTTTGGATACAGTCGTGATTCTGTTTGGTTTTTTTATTGGCCGTTGCAAAATAAGATTTTATTTAACTTGAATATTGATAAGCTACTACGTTCCTGAAAATTGAGTCAGTTTTTTTTTTATTTATTTAAACTTTACTTAAATTACATTAATAAAGTGCAAACCAAAAACCACGAAGATTTGTCCGGAATGCAGATATATCGAGTTTGTGACTACTCTAAACATAGGTACAACAGTTCCTAGCTTTGATTTTTTATACGAGTAAGCATTGTACTTTTTTAGTAGGTCTCTATAAAAAGTAATACAATAGTCAATCGTAGGTAAATAAACAAAGTGTATTGCGCTATCAGAGAAATGATATTCAAGGTCAGTCACAACACAAGCGAAACACACTATGACCTTGGAATGTATTTATGTCTGGAAGTGAGTGACAAACCTTTTTAGGGTTCTGTACCCAAAGAGTAAAACGGGACCCTATTACTAAGACTTCGCTGTCTGTCTGTCATCAGGATGTATCTCATGAATCATGATAGTTAGACAGTTGAAACTACTAAAAAACAGAATAAAATAAATATTTAAAGGGGCTCCTAACAAACGTGATTTTTTTGCTGTTTTTATAGATAATCTTCAGTTTTTTTCAAGGAATGTTATTGCCTGTTCATGCTGGAATAACATTGCTTACAATGAACTCGAATACCATTTGTGATCTACCATAGTGATTTTATTAGATAAAATTGTTGTTGTAAAGACGAAGGAAGACTAAATCATTAGGTACGTACGCGTCCTTTTACATGATCGCGACGCAAAATCCTAGTGCGGTGTGATACCTAGTTGAGTTAAAAAGAAAATATTGTCTTTTCAGAACATAATCATGGCACCATTAAAAGGAAATACTTTGGGAGAAAAACATCGACATTACAACGCAATACTAAAAGAATTAATAGTTCAAGGGCCAGCAGAACTACCAAAAATCAATTACAATGAAAACGATGTTGATAATATGATGAAAATAGACATCGCTTGCAATGATAGGAATGTGGACTATATTATGGAAGTTTTCAAGTGTGATGATATGCTTTATGTGACGAGAGCTATCAAACGCAGCGTTTGGCTCATAACCGAACCAGAATATGCTCATGTAATCAATCCAGACTATTTAGATTCAAATGTGTTTCCGGAGATGACAACTAAGGCCATAACAAAACTGATGCTGCATATAAGGCGGTACTTAAAAGATGAAAAACGAACAGAACATTTTTTTCATTACGTTGAGAAAGAAAATCCTAAGATGGCATTGAAATGGTTAGAAAATTGTTCTTTGATATTCACAAAAGAGATGGTAGCAAGATATGCTGATAGTATCTCTTCAGAAATTCTGAGCAGACTTTGCAGGAAATCTATTTCTATTTTACAAATCTACACTAATAATATTACTAACAAACGTTACATAAACTTTGAAAAGGTTATGTTTTTGTTGAAGAGCAATACAGAAGAATTTCTCAATATAACAGAACGAATTCCTTGGAATTTCCCTAAACCAAGCTTCGATGGTAAACAAACACAAATTCTAATGAAACACAGTTTTCAGAGAATTTTCAATAACTTTTCCGATTTTCAAGACCGTATCGACTTGCCCACATTTGTAAAATATCTTAAAAGAAATAATATAGACATTACAACTTTTTTAATAACTCGATGTAGAAGATGTTGGGTTAATTTTAAGAACTTTAAGCCCTTTTTGGTTGTACTAGACCAAGAAGGCACTGTGGACCTGTTGAGAAAATTGCATGGAATAGCAAATAACAGCAATGCTTCTGATAGTAGTCACGATACTGAAACAGAAGATGATAGTGGCGCTAGTCATGTATCAAATGTCGAAAATGAAAGCACAAATGATAGTTCGGATGCCGATTTGACTGAGTTGGAGAAACTTTTTTATGCGATTGAACCAAACTACAGCGAATTAAGTCAGGTGTACCGATGGTATGAATTTACACCTTTCGAGACAGCATTTGCAGATTTATCGAAATTAATTCACGAAGAGTCTTCAGCTGAAGAGCGGAATTCCTTACTGATTGTGTTACTAAACAATGCGAGAAAAAACATGGAACTTGTCAGAAAAGTTCTGGAGTTCTACCTTGATAATCATATTAATGAACCATACATATATAAGATTCGTTTTGTAAACAGTGTGCTTTCACATCACGATGCATTTAGATTTGATGAGGCTACTTGGCATATTTTAAATAAAATCTTCCAAAAATGCCATGTGTACAATCAGTCACCACATAAAATACAACAGTGTTTAGATACAATTATCATACGCAGTGTTTTGCTTGGGCTCCCTGTGCATGAAATCGTCGAGCGAAAATTCACTTTCAATACTCTCAAAGATGTCAAAAATAAACTTGACAATACCGAAAAAGAAAAACTTTTCAATTATTTGTATGACCAATTAGTAAAAAAACTGGACAATCAGGAAATAAACACAGAAGCAGGAATAAAACATGCTGTAACAATATTAGCGAACGCATGGATTCTAATAAAGGACTGGGGAAAAGAAGAAACACACCACAAGTTTGTCATTGATAACATGATTCGACTGAATAATCTGAGCAAGCAATTATCAGGTGACAAAATGAAATTTCTATACTGTTCGATGAAACCTTACCACAGGCAACTTTTCGAGAACTCTCTGCTTTTGTATCCATGCGAGAACATGTGCATAAATGCCCTGAAGCACGACGCTTCTTTACTGGAGCGGTACCAAGCTGAAGTAGCGGTATTGTGCTCTAGTGACAATGTGTCGCTCAAAACATTTCTGAGCAAATTGAGAATATATTGGCCAGATTCAATGGCCAGCGAATGGAGATGTACATTAATGGATCATCTCCAAGGGGTTTCAGGGCATAAATCTTTAGTCAGAAACATTTACTTTCTTTCGCCGCAGCAGTTACTACTAGACTTTATAAAAAAGTATTCTCCGAGCGATAATAAAATACAATGGAGTGAAGAAATCTTAATTGATGTGAATTTGCGGAAACATATAGCAAAATGGATGCATTTAGCAAGGCCTCAGTTGCCAGTCGAAGTTCTACTTTCGTATGCCAAAGGAGACTACTTGCAGTTTTCTCAACTTTCTCTCAACTCAATATATTACAATCTAAGATCAAAAGACATCGACAACCATATTAAACTGTTACTGAAATCACCAGTATCACTACAAAAACATGGCATTCGACTAGCATCAAAGCGAATGAAACCTGATGAACTTCTTCAAACTTTTCCTTCAATTTGGAAATCTACTAGAAATTCATCAATAAGAGCATATCTTTTTACATCAGCGTTCAAGATCTTGTGCGATGCAGATGACGCCTTAGTTAGGGATAGTTGGGAAGTACTTAGATTCATGATAGATAACTTGAATTATGCAGAAAACAAAAAAATATATATGACCTTAGGCGAAATAAAAGTTGTACCACGTAGCGTTGTAGGTGAATATTTTGAGAAAAGTTTTATTTTTTTAAAAGATTTGCCTGATATATTCTATAGCGTAATTGATATTGATGATTTTATACGGTATGCTACAGATATTATGCAATATTTAGACCCTGTTTTTGTTGAAAATACCTTATTGGTATCTGCATATGACATCTTTTCACAAGAAGGCCACAGGTTACTAAATATTTTATCTGCTTATTTACTTTGCTCAAAAGATGAAACTACTCAAATGCAGAAATACAAAAACTTATTCGAACCTCTGTTTGAGATTTGCGTGCCTAAATGGAAGGTTAAAGAATTTGAGTCTAACGTTATAGATAACTTCCAAAAGTTTTTAACTTCTACTGCAAATTATTTGCAACCATTTCTATTTGAGCGAAATATTATAATACCAGTTAAAATGTTTACCCATATTTTAAGTATATTGGAATCAGAACTATGTAAAGAAGAAATATACGGAGTCATCACACGTTGGAAGCTGTCGGTCGCATACTTGCAACTTTTCAATGATAACAAAGTGACTGCCGATGGACTTGATCATTTACAAAACTGGGAAGAAATTAGTAAGAGTTCAGTCGAAAAATATGCAGAGATATGTATAAAGTATTTAGAAGAAGATATTGATAGTAACTTTCCCTCGATTTACGTTTTATTCGCTGGCGAATTGAAACAAGTTTGTGATGATTTTGATATTAAAGACAATACATTTCTTATACTATTAAATAGTATGCTTGTGAACAAAAAACTACAGGTTTATATGCTTGTTCTAAATCTGTTACAACATAAGTTCTTTGGCGATGAGAAATCTAGATACATGGAACAGGTCATTAAGAAACAACTATACTGTTTTCCCTCTAAAGAACTCAAAATACACTACATATCCCACTATGGACATAAGGATAGTTGTGAATTCGAAGATAGGGATGATTCTGATAACAGTACAAGTTTTTCTGAGAACTTGAGTGATATGGAAGAAGAAAATGTTGAAGATACACGTACGTGTAACGTTGTTTAATAAACTTTGATAAAATAATAAGACAAATAATATAAATATGTAAGAAATGATATGAAGTTTAATAAAACCAGTGTGTAGTATATCTTTTTGTAATAAATAAAATTATGATTGCTGGGACTTCTGCGTGTGTAATTAGAATATAATGTATTGAACATTTCACTGAAATTAAGTACTTACTGTTAAATAAATTATAATGATTTATACAGGAATTTTTATTTTAGTACGCAATACGTATATAGCCCCTGTAGGTGAAATCTAAGTAGTAGGTAAGTTCGTATGAGTCTGGCCAACTGTAGTGATGGAGTTTTTAGGCCGCCTTAAAGCCTCCGTCATGGCTTAAAAGAACTAGACACAAGATCTTGCAACGCGGACAGATATAACTTACGTTATTTAGCGTAAGTTATATCTGTCTGCGTTTGATTTTAACAATGTAGTTTGTTATTAAAATCACATCATGATTTTAAGTTCTACTTCTATAGGTAATAGCTACTCATTGCAAAACATGGGCCTAAATTTAGATTTCGTCATTTCAGTTAAGTCGACAACGTCGTTAGGGAAGATTACTTAAGAAAGAATGTGAACGTGAAAACCACAGCAGTGGATTTGCACTGTTTATCGGAGCTGCAGAGGCAACATACCTATTAGAATATTCATTCAAATTGGTGAGTACCTACTCATTATTATTTATCAAACACGCAAGTTTATCGTCATTTAATTCTTCCCTTAACGGAGAAGGAAAACATTGAGATTGTGAGGAAACCAGTTAAGTTGTATTGCAACAAAGGCTTGCAACCTGTTACAAGAGCAAGCTGAATTCTAATTTCATTTTAAATTCCGATTATGAACAAAAAAAAATATCACGTAATATGTGCCTTGCATGTATACTACGAGTATAATATCTATACTAATAATGTACATAGCTGTAAGTTTTCCTAAAACAAATAAAATAAATATAAAAGAAGCCGTTTGTATGTGCTTTAATTTTCCATTTGTTCTTTTCAGAACATTATCATGACACCATTAAACGGGAACACTCTAGGAGAAAAACATAAAAATTACAATAGTCTAGTAAATGAAATAATATCTCAAGAGACTACGAGTTTACAGAAAATCAATTACGATGCAGACGATATCGACAACATGATAAATATAGACATCGCTTGCAATGAAGAGAATGTAGACTATATCTTGGATGTTCTCCGATGTGAAGACATACTTTACGTAACCAGAGCAATCAAAAAAAGCTCATGGCTCATAACCGATCCCGAATATGCTCACTTGATCAATCCAGACTATTTAGATTCAAAGGTGTTTCCAAAGATGAAAACCAAGGGAATCGCTAAATTAATGTTACAAATAAGACGCCATTTAAGAGACGAAAAACGAGTGGAAGATTTTTTTAATTACGTCGCTAAAAACAATCGTAAAATGGCAACGAAATGGTTGGAACACTGTTCATTCCGCTTTTTAGAAGAAACTGTAACAAGTTATGCCGCAGACATCTCATCCGACGTTCTAAAAAGACTGTGTTTAAAATATTCAATAAGAATATTAGAAATGTACGTTTCTGGAGACTTTAGTAATTACCAACCCATGGTGTCACTGCAGAACGTTATGTTTTTACTAAAAAGTCATACTGAAGAGTTTCTAAACATAACTGATGCTCTCAGCGACTGGACGTTTCTTCCGCCTAGGTTCAACAAGAAAGCTACGCAATTTCTTATGAAACATTGCTTCCAAAGAATCATCGAAAACTTTCAGTGTTACCACAGTCGGATAGACATACTAACATTTATAAAATATTTAAAGAAACATAACCGTCTTGAATCTTTCATTTTATCCGAATCCGTTAAAACTTATTATGAATTAAAACCATTTCTGGAGCAGGTACCACAAGAAATAATACTAGATCTTTTGAGAAAGAAGTATGGGATTCAACAGACTAATGATAAGACAAGGAGCGGACGCACAGATGTTGAAGATCTATTTTATACCATAGAATCACAAACTTGGATATTTAGTATGGTTTACCGATGGTATGAATTTGCACCCCACGAGTTAGCCTTCAGAGATTTACAGAAATTTATTTATGCTGAGTCCTCGCCTAAAGAGCGACATACTATGCTCATAGTACTGCTGACTAATGCAAGAAATAACATGGATCATGTCAGAACAGTTTTGCAGTACTACCATGACAAACACATTAACGAACCATACATAAATAAAATCGAATTTGTGAATAGTGTTTTGGCGCAGCATGATACTTTCAGATTTGATGAGGCTACTTGGCTTATTTTGAACACATTATTCCACAGTTTAGAAGTGTACATTCAATCAAAAAACAAAGTACAACAGTGTTTACTTACAATTATCATACGCAGCATTTTGAGTGATGAGCCTGTTCATGAAATTGTTGAACAGAGATTTTATTTCAAAACATTAGTGCATATGAAAAAGAAATTAAACAAAAGCGAACAAGAAAAACTATTTAATTATTTACACAATTATTTAGCAAGAAAAATGCGTTCTCAGGAAACAAGCACAGAAACAGGTATGAAACAAGCCGTTGCTATTATAGCAAATATTTGGAAGCTCTTAAAAGATTGGAAAATAGAAAAAACCCACTATCATTTCTTAATTGAAAGCATCATTCAAATAGGTCATTTGAATAGGCAATTATCTTGGGATATAGACATGAATTTGTTGAACAGCGTAGTAAAGCGTTACCAAAGTCAAATATCTGAAAATTTATTGATTTTGTATCCTAGTGAAGAAGTGTGCATAAATGCTTTGAAATATAATCCTGACCTACTAGTGCAAAACAAAGCCGCAGTGAGAGAACTATGTCGTAATGACAGCGTATCACTCAAAACTTTGTATAGTACGTTAAGAATATATTGGCGAGAGTCAATAGCCAGCGAATGGAGGAACGAATTTATAAATGATCTAGAAAACGGGAATGACAACGAAGCCTTAGTAAGAGGAGTAATTTTACTTTCATCACAAAGCCAACTTCTTGACTTTATTCAGAAGTACTCACCAAGTCAAACTGAAGAAAGGAACACAAGTATGCAAAAATATATAGCGAAAAGTATGCACCTGGCTAGACCTCAGTTACCAGTCAAAATGGTACTTTCCTATGCTCAAGGGGATTGTGTGCAACACGCACTTTGTTCAGTCAACTCAATATACCATAGCATGTCAACAAGGGAGTTTTACAGACATATTGGTGCAGTATGGGATGCTCACGAATCACTAGAAAAACATTCTATACGCCTAGCTTCAGCTAGGGTGAAAAAAGAAAAGCTACTTGTTATTTTTTCGGAAATTTGGAAAACGTCAAGTGAAGCAACGATAAGAAACATGCTATTTCAATGGGCGTCAGGGCTATTACGCAAAGAAGATGGAACGCTACTGATAGAAACTTGGAAAGTTCTCAGCGTCATGATTGATGATCTGAATAACAAGGAAAATGACAAAGTGTATGGAACTTTGTCGGAATTATCAACGGTGCCTGTAAGCATTGTTGGAGAATATTATCAAAAGAGCTATCCGATATTAAAAAACTTGCCCGCGAAATCGCACGACCTCAAATATTTATTTACAAGTTTTATGAGCGAAGCTGAGGATTTTATACAATACTTAGATAATAGTTTTGTTGAAAATTCTATTATAATATCTGTTTATGACATATTGACCCAAAATAATCAAACATTACTACGCATTTTGTCAGCATATCTTCTGTATTCGAAAGACGAAGGCACACAAATGAAGAAGTATAAAAATTTATTTGATCCTTTGTTCAGCCTAGTAGAGTTGCAGCCGAATAATATTAATTCAGCCATAGTGGATAGTTTTCAAAGCATTTTAACATGCATTGCAAGATCTTTGCCAAAGTATGTTTTTGAGATGAATATGGTTATGCCAATCAAAATTCTAACTCATATTCGACGTACATTAGAATCAAAACTGTTTAAGAACGTGTCGTATGGTGTTATTACACAATGGAAACTATTCGTTGCCTACTTGAAAGTTGTAGATGAAATACTGGTTGAAGATCATATTGATCGTAACTGGAAAAGCGTTCATAATAAATCAGTGAACAAATATTCAGAAGTATGTATTGAATATCTTAAAGAAGATATAGAACAATTTTTTCCTTCTATTCATGTGTTATTTGCAAAAACGTTGACGCAGAATTGTACAATGTTAAAATTTGAAAACATGGATTTACTGAAATTGTTAGATAGTATGCTCTCTTGTAAAGATGAATATGTTTATATGTGTGTTCTCAAAGCTTTGCCGAATTTGTACAGTTTTGAGAGAGAGGCTCAATTGGAGTTAGATGTAATACGCAGAAAATTGTACAGTTTTCCATGTAAAGAACTAAAAATGTACTACTTCGCACGTTATAGTAATAAATATAAAATCGAGGAGTGTGTATCTCATACCAGTGAAGATTTAAAATGTGATTCTAAACAAGAAAACAACTAAGAAAATAATTAATATCCTGGTTTTAGTTTAAGTATTTGACTAGAGAATTTTCAGTGACTTAGTAATTTTGTAGTACGAGGACAACATAATAATAAAACTAAATTGAAAGTACTGGTGTTTTTTTCCTAAATCCCAAAATCATTTACAGTTGCCGAAAAGCGCTTTTCGTTCGATAAGAACGAAATAGAAAACTCAAGGTAGGGAGCTGTCTGGAGCCTCGCTCGCGTGGTGACAACATTTAAAAGTGTATTTATGCTATTCCAAGCAACGATCTACGCCTATTCCAAGTTTCATCCAAATCCGTCCACTGTTAAAGGCGTGATTGATACAAGATACTCACAAACTTTAAGATTTTGTAATATAAGTAGGATTCTCTACTGCTGAAAAACCAGGTTTTTACTAAAGGTCTGTTCGCTCCGACTGACTGAACGCCGCGCCGCGCGGGCGGAGTGAGCGAACTGAGCCGCTGACTGAGTGAATCAGCAAGCAAAACGTTGCAAACTGCGTACAATACGCGCCAGAAGGACACTCCATATAAAACAAAAAATATAGGGAGGCGAACTGGATGCAAACAGTTTTCCGCTCACAGTTCGCCTAATGGGAACACGGCCTTAGTGGGAGCTCTTCTTATGTCAGACAAATGCTTAGAAATATGGTACTCACGCATATTGATGTCGTCGGATGAGTTTGGCGGGAACAGAGTAGATGCTAGTGCGGTCAACACTTCAGCTGTCATCATTATAGGGACGAAGTCTGGGAGAGTGTTGTACAGGGAAAACAAAACCTGCAACAAAAATCATTTAATATTAAGTCTTACTCATTTCGCAAATATTTCCACTAAGTACAAGGTACTCATTATCTGTGCGTGGATTATCGGAATAAAGTTCATGTCTTCTACATAAGTCCCGTGTGTATTTGAGTTGAGCAATCTCACACATTTTGTATGTAACAACAGTTTGTAAAATATAGGTTGATACGCGGGGACATCATACACGTAGAAATAACGTGCAATTTGAATTGACCAATCACAAGGCTCGACCGGACCGGAAATCTCGAAATCTCCGCTAGAGCATTGAGCGGTAAATTCGTATGCGTTGGCCATCTCTCGTGATATCAACCTATTAAACAAACTGTGCTTAAGAGTTTCGTCTTTTGAATATCAGCTGGCCTGAATCATGTTTTTAAAAGTCAAAAAAGCATTTAGTAGGACTAGTTTGCTCACCAATCGCTAGGTGATTCTTTCGCTTGAACTCACCTGTACAATTCCTAGCGGATGTTCAACCAGCCAATCAGGAAGCGTGCCTTGCTCAGTGTGTATAAGCGCTCTCACAGTCCCCAGTAATATAACCACAGCTTCGGGACAGAGCGTTATTCGCGCCGCGACCGCGGCCGAGGGCTGACGTGCCGGCGCAGACGGTCCCCACGCGGCCGCCCATACGCGTTCCACTGATACGGCCCGGTCGGGGCCTACGTGCCGCATCGGCTGGCCCAGGGTTAGGCCGAAGAGGAGGTGGTAGAGTTCTGGTATGTGAAGGTGCGAAAGCACTAGCCTGGGAAGGAAAGTAATAAAGGTCTTGATAATCATTCATGGATATGCCAAATGTTTGTTGTGATATTCATATACAGTTTTGAAGAATCTTATATATGTACTAGCTGACCCGGCAAACGTTGTTTTGCCATATAAATAATTTCGTAGAAGGGTGAAAATTGAGGATTGTATGTATTTTTGTATGTTGTATCATAAAAAAATAGAAATTAAAAATGTTGTCTAAAAAATAAAAATAAACATTTAGGGGTGGACTACCCCTAGCATTTAGGGGGATGAAAAATAGATGTTGGCCGATTCTCATAGATACCGGATAAGCACAAAAAAATTCATCAAAATCGGTCAAGCCGTTTCGGAGGAGTATGGCAACGAAAACTGTGACACGAGAATTTTATATATTATAGTCGGTCCATTTTAATAAGCCACATTTGACATTTCATCAAAATTTAACAACGTAACTTTGTACCGGCGGGCATAAAATACTACTATTTTATCGAAGTTAGTACTGCACAATTGCTTAACTTTTTTTCAATTCCGGTTAAATAATTTATTTGTCTTAACGACAAAAGAAGGTAATTTTATGATTTATTTCCTTATTACACCATCCAAACATATTATGTTTCAGAACAATTTCTGTTTTCGAGAGAACTGAACGTTGTTACAATGTTGCGTCAGTAAACCCTTGTTCTCTTTTGACACTAGGTATGTTACCCAAAATAATCGAAATTTGAGAGTTGGAATCGAATGAAATGATTTCTCGTAAGGGAATATTTCACCTTTAATGATGATGATGGCGCATTAAATACTTATTGTTTTTTTTTTAAATAAACTTAGGTATTTATCCCGAAAAACGTTACTAAATACCAAAAAGTACTTTTGTAAAAGGACAACGGGAATATCGCATAAAAACTTTTTTTCTCTGTTTGACATGACAACCATAAACTTTTGAACAATTTTTATCAAAATAAATAAGTAATGGGGTTGTGACGCAGTCTTGATCGTTGTGCAAAGTGACTTTGCGTTCTTGGTGTGCTATTTTTTTCAGTCCCGGTTTTTTTTAACTGATCTTACCTACTCTTAGTTTACGGTTTACCTGGCGATAAATTTTAATTCATGTGAATGAATCGATACGGACTTCGAACATAATCGAAGTTTTTAAGAAGGTCACCTCACTAGAAAGCTCAAACTGACAAACTTCAAATGTGGCCTATTAAGTTGGACCGACTATAGATATGAGGGAATGGACAGTCAGCCTGAATAATTTCGGGGCTGATAGCTTTGACAAGCTTTTATAAAACTTGCAATGTTTGTATGAGTGTCCTGTTCAATCTTGCTAGCTAAAGATCCACTTCCAATATAGCAGAATTTTGGGTCACTTGAGTCTTCGGTGACAATGCACTATGGTGATAGCGAGCTGATCTGACGATGGAGTGAGGAAATATTCAGCTGACCTCCTCATACTTACCACGCGAGTAAAGTGAATCCTGACGTGTGGAGTACAGTCATATGCAGATGTGAATGCGAGTGTACAGTCGCGGTGAGAACCACGCCGGCTTGTTGTTGCGACGCGACCATCTCCGTGTGCCGTAGCCAGCCGCCATTGCCGGAGCCTTCGCGAAACCTATGCATAATTTTGTTTTTCAAATGGGTTAGATTAACGCAGGACCGCAGAATGGCACAAGCTTAGAGAGGCTTATACCCTGTAGGTAAGTGAGGCTGCGGATGCTGTTGATGAAACTAATTTGGACCACCTCTAGAGTTCCTTTTGAAACAAAAAATTGGTCGACGGTTGACGGAGATATCAGTGAAGATACATATACGTAAAGGATTCTTTAAATTTTTATAATAAGCACCCTGAAATTTGTACTAATGCGGGATTTAAACTACCATGCCAATCCGTCACAATGTTTTAACCAACTGAGCTAATACATTACAACATACATTAAAAATATTAAAGATACTTGCTGCATCCGCGGTTTACCTTTGCATTATAGCGTTCTGCTGCCCCTGCCCCGAGCAAAGTATAACCAGTATTCTCAAAGCCCAGAGCACCGTCGTATGATGGACATTCTCTTGCATAAAACTCAGCAGCCAATCCATTCCCAGCACCCGCGAAATCTCCTCACAAACAATCGTATTGACTAAGTTCCTTTGAGTGAAGAGTAATGTATGTAGTACATTGAAGCATTTGTTTCTTAGTATAATCTGTTCGCCTTCACATTCCTTCTCACAGTCGCTTTCTTTAGGATTAACACCCTTTTCCGTTTGAGATGGTAAAGGAAGGGTGTAAGCCATGAATTGTCCTAGACAAAGTAAATCGCTGGGTCGGGGTTGTCCGCCTAACAAAGCAGAAAGTAGTTGTATCAATACATTCTTTGTGCTAACGACTTTAACTTCATTAATGATGTAAAGTAGTTTTGAGACTAGTTGAAGTTCCCTCATAGTGCGAAGATTGTGCGTTCTGTGAGCGGTTTCCGTGGCGAGTTCTAACAGATGTTCTAGAAGGGACTTGATGAGTCCACCTGGAGCGCCGAGCCATACTTCCAGTTCGCATATCAGGTCCTGTAATGGAAATAAGCACTGAAAAGATAAGAAGTATCAGAAAATAGCACTACTCAAGCATTTGGAATATGTACAGAAAGCGTATTCAATTGGTATTACATAATAAAGCGGTTAGAAGCTAAGTGTCTCTTTTGTAAGGGTTACCAGTTGGGGACGCTGACTGTAAAATAGATTCCGTTTAAATAATCAAATAATAAAGTCAATTAAAATAAATAATTTTAATAGCAAAGGCAATAATGTTAAAAAAGCGCATTACTATAGTAATATTACACCAACTATTTAAGCATAGTGAACATATATACTTTAAAAAAATATGAACTTAAAACAGAACTATCTTCTAGTCAACACAATATTCTGTAAACTTACTTGGAAAGCCGTCAAATTGGGAATCGAAGATGTTTCCTTCTGACTATCAACCGTCCCAACCAATCCGAATATCAGATGTAGTATATGTGAGTTCAGCAGTTGTTTCTTCCTCTTTAGGAGCATAGCGAGTGTTTGGTATCCTTTTCTGCGATCCA
This sequence comes from Epirrhoe alternata, assembly GCA_963565295.1. NCBI lineage: Eukaryota > Metazoa > Arthropoda > Insecta > Lepidoptera > Geometridae > Epirrhoe > Epirrhoe alternata. The sequence goes on from OY751384.1 coordinate 2,859,078, forward strand.
TCTCAGCCTGAGCCGCTTTGTTTGAGCGAACGACGCATACAAGAGCTTTCACGCCGGCGTAGAGGCATTCTACGTCTTGAGCCATCGCTATCAGACCTAGTAGGACCGAGCAGCCGCCTACTGTGTCAATCTACGAAAACAATGATTGATTTACTATCAGATTTTATTATTGCATGTTTCAATAACCAGACGTGCGTCTGATGAAAATATATGATCAAACACACTGTCTCATATCTAGCATACAAGATATTTTGTCCTTATTTCCCATCGCCCATCGCGATAACGCGATGCGATTTTATCGTGCGATGATCATGATCGTGCGACCGCTTATTAGGACATTCAATACATAAACCATTCATTCATACCAGTATTGATCACACGACGTGCGAACATTTTCATTGAACGCACGCAATATCAGGCGAGTGCGGCCGATTAGGACTGTGCCGCAGGTAGTCAGAGGCACGTCCAACTACCTAGACATAATGTTTACATCACTTACCATAATAGCGGCAGGCTTCGAACAAAACACCCGGACACCCAGATACCCAACAACGGTGCCGCCGAGACAACGTGCGGGACCCATTAGGTGACCGGCCGAGTTGTGGAGAATTCTGATCGGAGTTGCGTTCTCGTGGGAAGACATACCTGATATTAAATTTAGAAAATTAAATTTAGCATTTTCAAATCGGCTCCCGTGTCATGAGTAAGAAAGGAGTGAGTGCTGAGATGACGGCTGATAGAGGGTATGGGAACCAGATAACTGATATACTACTTATATACTGTTTGTTTGTAAATAAATACATATTATACATAGAAACACCCAGACCCGAGATAAATATTTGCAGATCATACAAACATTTATCCCGCCGCGTGGATCGAACCCACAACCTTCTGCGTCCCAAGCGGGCTTTCACCCACTGCGCCACAGAGGTCGTCTCTGGGTTTATTAATATGGGTCTCTGGGTTTATAATTGTTAATACCACTCTTCACTTTATCAATTGTATACATTGTGTTGCCGATTAAACTTACCCAGTTGTTTAGCAATAGCCTTATTATCATTCTTGCTGTAAACCTTCCGTATTTTGGCCAATGTGAGTTGAGACATAGCTCGAGCGTTGATGCCGAAGACCACCTTCTCTTCAGCGACGAGAGGCGTCAATGGTTCCTGGTTCTGTCCGGGGGGTAAAGGAGCTTGTAGTGTACCGACGTAGTGTGGGCCTAGCTGGTAGATTACTGATACTGTTTGCGCTGGTAACACCTAGAAAAAATATAAAGGTAGGTTTAAAAAGTAGCTAATTTGACGTTGTGCTGTATTTTAAAGATACGTTTAACAGAAAAATCCTATAAAAAAGTAAGTTTCGTATGAGTCAGTGGCCAACTCTGGTGTTTATAGGCCGCCTTAAAGCCTCCGTCATTACTTAACAACTTAATACTTAAAATCCTATAAAAAAAACACAATACTTTCTCGTAACTTCATAATTTTGCCGGTATTTCCTAAAAAATGAATAGTTCGTTCTCAATATGTTATGGTACAAGTTATGGACCAGAGTCTGAAATAAAAACTTTTTATTTTATTATTTAATATCACATATTTGTCAGAACGCGATTTCTCAGTGCGGAGTAAACACAGAAAACTGAGTACACCTACCATTTTTCGTATGCCAAAATACACCTTATTTTGAAGTAGTTAAAGATCTCATTGCTACCACTCTTACATTTTCTAGCAGTAACGCAGATGCCTAACGCCACACGTCTGCTCGAAGCCGCCGAATTTTCACTGCTTGCCCTGTCTCCAGTTCCAAAACGCACCTTATTACAAAGTACCTAAGGTCCATATTTATAGCACTTACGTCTTCAAGCAGTAACGCGGGCCCTTGTCTCCATACAAGTCGTGAGTACCGCCTCCATTGTGGCGGAGTTCCCAGTACACAATAAACGCTTGAAGCGCCAGAAAGCGTCGCAGCGCCACCTCCCGGATTTGCGCTTACGTAGTGTAGTTTACCGGAATGCATGTGTTGACCTGTAAAAACATTAGAAAACTTTTAAAATTGTACTGAAGTCTATCGGTGTGTTTCATAAGAAATTACGAGTAGACTTAATTTTTTGATTAAAGTAGGTTCAAATCAACAAATTCAGGACTTTATCTCAACACGAACATCGTATTAATATATTGATACTTACATATATTTAGTAGGAACATTTTGAGCATAAATAGAAGATTACCTTATCGTTAAATAAATCAAATTCTCGTCCATTCAATTTACAAATCGAATTATTCATTATAACAAATTATAAGTTACGCTTAGTAGCGCAAATCAACAAACACCATTACGACTTTATCCCCAAAGCGCGGTAGACATTCTCTCAGATAAAAATTGTTTTTTATAGTGTTACACAGGGATATCTAAATAAATTTCAACCGTGCGGAATTTGAGCTCACGACCTTGTGATTAATGTAACTAAATATAAACAAATAAAATACAGTATAATTGAGTACTCGCCATCAAGATAGAGCGAGAATGAAGAGTTCTTCAGCACTGCTCGGTTCAGCACCAGAACAAGGTGATGCCATTGCCCCTCGTGTTGCAGATCCGGGCACCAAACCCGCGCCCCGCACTCGCCGCAACCGTCCGGCTCCCATGAGCCGACATCTGTCAATTTAATTTACTAGTCACATGTCTTTCATAGTGCATTTTTCTGAACTAAACTTACCCTAAAGTCTCACTTAGGCGTCGTCCTAATAGAACACTATTGCGCGATCACCGCGAAATTAGTTCGTACGAAGACTTAATCAAATATAGTGATGTTGAATAGGTGTCCATTGAAGGTCGCACGACATCGCTTACTCGCGCGACGATCGCGTATTGACGTTCTTTAAGTTCTAATAGGACGACACCTCAGTCGTCTTCCGGTTAGTGTTTTTTTTGCCCTTTTCAAACAAAAATAACGAATTCAAAATTGGTTCATCTATTTGGGAGTTACGATGCTGTTGGCATGGCAAACACACGTCATACTGTACTTATGGCAAATACAAGTACTTATATACTTTACCAAAGTTTTCCTACAAAAATACTTTATTTCGATTGATTTATAGCTCCTTTAATACTTACTTTGTGGTACAAGCGTCTCTTGCGTCGACACAATAATAGCTTTATCCCTCGCAGACAGCACAACGGTCAGACAGACAAGATGTTCGTCTCTACTATTGTTTATATTCCGTACTAGTGTAAGCAATCGTACGCAGTGAGGATCCGATCGTGGATCTGAATACTTCTCAACGCAAATCCACGTAGAGTACGTGAGGCCTGTTTGTGGAGGGAATACTCGATCGCCTAGAACGAAAAATAGATTAAACATTTATTTGTATACTATGAGAGTTGAAATATGTTTACGTGTGGCGACCTCTAACTGCGATCACCTGAACTACAAGGGCATCGTGTAGGAGTTGCCAAACCTAGCTAAAAGAGTATTTACTTCAGTATCAGTTGTTTGTAGTATTTACTTCAGTATCAGAAGCGCTCGTGGTCATGCTTGCTTAGTCGTTCTTGATAAATCGTCGAAGTTAAGCAACGTTCGAAACGGTCTGTAAGTGGATGGGTGACCGCCAGTGGCATTTTCATCTGAGCGCTTCCGTGCTTGGGAGGGCACGTTTAATTGTCGGTCCCGGCTATTTAAGTCGTTAAGCCATGGCGGAGGCCTTAAGGCGGCCTAAAAAACTCCGTCACCAGAGTTGGCCACTGACTCATACGAACTTACTTACTTTAGTATCAGTTGTTATAATAAATAAATCAGTATCACGAGATGGCGCTGAGATCACAGATAAACGAATTCCCATACAAAAGTCGCTAAATGTATGAAATCCTGAATCGCGTTTACTAAGTTTACAAACACAACTAACATATATAGAACTATCCGACACTATCTGTCGGCTGAAAGGCCTTAAGGTATGTGGACCAGTTGGCGTCGACCTTAGTATGGTAGTACTACCTCTTTGCCATGGATTGGGGGAATTACATCTACCCCCAAATTACGTAAGTATACAATTATAATATCTATTGCTCAGTAGCTATTAAGTTTCAAGCCTACTATCAATCGTCGATAAATTATATCAACTCGTGAGTTCAGACCTAATAAGATATCACAGCTTACTTCCATCCGTTCATTGATTTTTTTGCTGTGGTTACCTATCTTTACACATAGTCAAAAAAAAATACTGTTTACCTGACCCAATCCCTCCTAGAGTCGCGTTGTCTTGAGTCCCCAACGCGTTCAAATTAGCCGACTGGGGCGCTATACTCGGTAGGTAGAGGCACCCAAAACCTTCCGCTGACATATCAAACTCCACAAAAGGCGGCAAAGTGCACGAGTTTTGTGATCTGGAAGAGAAATTTCTACTTAGATGTATGTCTAATTATGAGGGACGACCGAGCTTTCGCTAAACACAGGGAGTTTACAGAAATGGTGGAACAAATTATCTGTTCCATGTTAGTAAGAGCTTTATTGCCTGAGAAAATCGTAAGGTAAATTCAAAACAATTTTCAAATGATTTTTCATTGGTGGCAGTAAGAAAGCAAGGCCCCTAAACATGTTTGACGCCCTGGTTCTTTACGGATCGCAAAAAAACAGTAGTAGAATCACCTGGTTTTTAAGACGATTTAAAGTGATCAAACTGGTCCTAGTAACAAATATTTTTTTCTTATAAACAATATATATCAAAGTCTTACCTGTAATCTCTAGGAGTGGTCATAGAGACTAGAGTCTTGATCCTAGTGAGAGGCACAGGCCCGCCCGGTTTACACATCTGACCCGGTTCTGGCGCTACGCAGTTCAATGGATTGCCCATCCGAAGAAATTCCCTAAAGAAAATAAGTATAATATAGTCAAAATCTAATGGTATTTCAAACTATTTGTATAAATACAGACTGTGACAGGATATAAATAAATACAGTGAAATGTTCGTTACATCTAAAATAGTAGTAGTGAGTGGATGGGTGACCGCCAGTGGCTTTTCATCTGAGCACTTCGGTGCTTCGGAGGGCACGTTAAATCGGTCCCGGTTATTTAAGTCGTTAAGTCATGACGGAGGCCTTAAGGCGGCCTAAACATTCCGTCACCAGAGTTAGCCACTGACTAAAAGTAAGTAAGTAACTTACTTTAGCCACTGACTTATATGAACTCACTACCCTCATTACCTGAGTTCGCTCGGCCGCAGCGCGTGCGCAGCCAGTCGCTCCAGCATGTACATAGCGGGCGCGTGGAGCGGATGTCTTTCACAGCGCAGCGCTGCCCCGCACACAGACAGCAAAACGCCGCCCAGACCGCACACACACATCACTTGCTGATTGCGCTCACTAAACAAACATACATAATGGAATAGAATAGCTTTATTATTATAGGTGTAACACATTAATAAATAAATTAAATAAACAGGACTTAAAGGAGAATGGGCATTCCCGCCCAAATCAAAAAACTATCGCCCGCAGAGTAGGCGTATGGTGGAATGGATAGACCTTCAAAAACACTCCATTTCATTGTATGACAGCTAAAAAATCCATCCTACAGAAATCGAGATATTTGCAGTTAAAGGTGGTGACTCTTACCATCATGTTTTTTGACTTACAGGCTTCCCGCAGATAAGCCACTATGGGTAATCGATAGAACTTTAAAAGCATTACATTTAAAATACATTAAAATAGTACTAAAAAAACATTTCAGAAATTAATAGTAATCGTTAAAAAATTTATTCATCCATTGTAAAAAAGGGAGCATCCTATACATAGTTTTAGTAAGCGCACAAGCACAGGTGTAGTGAAATATGCACGTCTGTCGCACAATTCCGAGCCTTATCGCAAGAACTTTTGTATGTGTGCGTGCAACTATTTTTCTCAAATACTCACAGCTGTACGCGTCCGCTCATAATTACGTTTTAGATAACTACCTACATTATTGTGTTCGATGTCTTTGTAACTAATCAAACTCAAACTTTGTACCTACATAATAATTTTGTTACTGTAAACGAGAACGTAGTGTTTAGACAAACCTAATATAGGCTTAGAAACACTACTAACTAAAAATTGTTAACTTTTGAAAAATAAATATATCTATCTATCTATTTCATTGTATGAAAGCAAAAAAATCCATCCTGCAGAAATCAAGATATTTGCATTTAAAGGTGGTGACTTTTACCATCATGTTTTTTGACTTACAGCCTTCCCGCAGACAAGCCACTATGGGCATTCGATAGAACTTTAGAAGCACTACATTTCATTGTATGACAGCAAAAAATCCATCCTGCAGAAATCGAGATATTTGCATTTAAAAGTGGTGACTTTTACCATCATCTTTTTTAACTTACAGCCTTCCCGCAGATAAGCCACTATAGGCATTCGATATAACTTTAAAAGCACTACATTTCATTGTATGACAGCTAAAAAATCCATCCTGCAGAAATCGAGATTTTTGCAGTTAAAGGTGGTGACTTTTACCATCATGTTTTTTGACTTACAGGCTTCCCGCAGACAAGCCACTATGGGCATTCGATAGAACTTTAGAAGCACTACATTTCATTGTATGACAGCTAAAAAAATCCATCCTGCAGAAATCGAGATATTAGCAGATAAAAGTGGTGACTTTTACCATCATCTTTTTTAACTTACAGCCTTCCAGCAGATAAGCCATTATAGGCAATCGATAGAACTTTAGAAGCACTACATTTCATTGTACGACAGCGAAAAAATCCATCCTGCAGAAATCGAGATATTTGCAGTTAAAGGTGGTGACTACCCCCTAGCACCCTTGGGTGCTATTTTGGGCAACAAAAAAAAAAAAACAAACGACTGTACTTGTTGCATACATGTTTGATACTTGTTGCCTACATGTTTGATACTTGTTGCATACATGTTTGATACTTGTTGCCTACATGTTTGATACTTGTTGCATACATGTTTGATACTTGTTGCATACATGTTTTATACTTGTTGCATACATGTTTTATACATGTTGCATACATGTTTTATACTTGTTGCATACTTGATGCATGTTTTTTTGATACATGTTGCATACATGTTTTATACTTGTTGCATACATGTTTTATGCTTGTTGCATACATGTTTTATACTTGTTGCATACATGTTTTATACTTGTTGCATACATGTTTGATACTTGTTGCATACATGTTTGATACTTGTTGCATACATGTTTGATACATTTTGCATACATGTTTTATACTTGTTGCATATTGTTGCCTACATGTTTGATACTTGTTGCATACATGTTTGATAATTTTTGCATACAATGTTTTATACTTGTTGCATACATGTTTGATACTTGTTGCCTACATGTTTGATACTTGTTGCATACATGTTTGATACTTGTTGCATACATGTTTTATACTTGTTGCATACTTGTTTGATACATGTTGCATACTTGTTTGATACATGTTGCATACATGTTTTATACTTGTTGCATACTTGTTTGATACATGTTGCATACTTGTTTGATACTGGTTGCATACATGTTGCATACATGTTTTATACTTGTTGCATTCATGTTGCATACATGTTTTATACTTGTTGCATACATGTTTTATACTTGTTGCATACTTGTTTGATACATGTTGCATACATGTTTTATACTTGTTGCATACATGTTTATACTTGTTGCATACATGTTTTGATATTTTATACGGCAGACTTTGAGGCTGACCGACATGATGAAGGAACCACCGCAGGTGTCTGCCTGCTTGGTAAACATCTTTTTATAGCTCCTCAAATAACATACACAAAGTTCAGGTTTTATACTACTACGAAAGCATACTTACAATTACTTTTGTTTAAGGGTGACTTTCAGGGGGTTGGAACTGTACTAGGGATCTGACAAAGGACGACGTGATTTCTAATACTGTTTCAAGCCAAATATATCAAAATGAGCTTTATACCTTAAAGATTTCCTTATTATAATCACCCGAGCTCGATCCTACGGTAAACTTTGAGGCTGACCGACATGATGAAGGAACCACCGCAGGTGTCTGCCCGCTTGGGAAACCTCTTTTAATAGCTCCCTAAGTAACATATATAAAATTCAGCCTTGGTAAAATGACGAATCTTGGGTGCTATTTTGGGCACCTTTGATGCCTCATATCTCCCAAAGCCACCCGGACCCAAACTTCATATTTGGGATCGTACATAACCATACTGGGACTACACACAGACAAAGTCTCAGCCTTTATAAAATGACGAAGGTCTGCCGGTCGCTGGCTCTCACCCTATAAGTCAAAAAACATGATGGTTAAAGTCACCACCTTTAACTGCAAATATCTCGATTTCTGCAGGATAGATTTTTTAGCTGTCATACAATGAAATGTAGTTCTTCTAAAGTTCTATCGAATGCCCATAGTGGCTTGTCTGCGGGAAGGCTATATAAGTCAAAAAACATTGATGGTAAAAGTCACCACATTTAACTGCAAATATCTTGATTTCTGCAGGATGGATTTTTTAGCTGTCATACAATGAAATGTAGTGCTTCTTAAGTTCTATCGAATGCCTATAGTGGCTTGTCTGCGGGAAGCCTGTAAGTCGAAAAAAGATGATGGTAAAAGTCACCACCTTTAACTGCAAATATCTCGATTTCTGCAGGATGGATTTTTTAGCTGTCATACAATGAAATGTAGTGCTTCTAAAGTTCTATCGAATGCCCATAGTGGCTTGTCTGCGGGAAGCCTGTTAGTCAAAAAACATGATGGTAAAAGTCACCACCTTTAACTGCAAATATCTCGATTTCTGTAGGATGGATTTTTATGTTGTCATACAATCAAATGTAGTGTTTTAGAAGGTCTACCCATTCCACTATACGTCCACTCTGCGGGCGATCGTTTTTTGACTTGGGCGGCGCTTCATACATGCCTGCCCGTTCTCCTTACTAATAGCCTTACCATCAAACGTGACATAAAGTTGTTTCTCGGATTAAACCAAGAATAACCATACATTTTGACATAACCATAACTTTACCTAATACCAGGTTTATTAGTAGGCGCCTTAGTGTACAAGCTATGACTCTTACAGAACAATAGCGAAGTTTTGAAACATATCAAAACGATTGACGATCTGTGAAATCCCCTCAAAAGCTGATCGCACATACATATGTGCGCGCTGCAGTCATTTTTCTATAGAAAAAACTACTAAATACTGATGACGTCAGAAAATGCAGCTCGCTTCTGACGTCTCAGCATTGCCTATTGAATTGACAGTTCAGCGCGTTTGGCTCGGATGGATATTGCGATGAGCGATGTTATCTTTATCCTCCAAATTCTTCATTCACTCTCGACTTACCTTCTAACAAGACTTTTGAGCACATGCGCCAAGTAGTCTCTAATAGCTCTCGCGTAGTCCTCGTGTTCGGTCGGGCGTGGCAAGGCAGGCAACAGTTTCGCTAGCACTATGACCACACCCGAATGTACGATCCACGCTTCACCGCCGTTCCCGCCACCCGATGAGAGGTTTAGAGGCGCGGTTCTACCAGCTGGTTTAGACTGGGAAACGAAATTTAAAAAGGTTTACTTTGAACTTTGCATAGTGAAGCGCTCGTGGTCGTGCTTGCTTAGTCGTTTTTGATAGCTGGTCGAAGTTAAGCAACGTTCGAAACGGTCTGTAAGGATGGGTATGAAGCACTTCCGTGCTTCGGAGGGCAAGTCAAATTGTCGGTCCCGGCTATTTAAGTCTTCAAACCTACTACTTAAATAGCCGGGACCGACGGAGCCGGAGGCCGGACGGCGGCGGCCTGAAAATTCCCGTCACCAGAGTTGGCCACTGACTTATACGAACTTGCTTTAAGCGTTGATTTTTTGCCTGCTTATCATGACTAGCTTATTAGAATAGGATTTGCTATGAAGCTGTCATCCTAAATGCCCTGTTTGATCCTAAAGTCAACAAAACTTATAAATAAGTACAAGAACCCGGACACGAAAGAATCTGTTCTTAAAATATTCTGGTTGTCTCCTAATCTCGTGTCTTATATTCTGAGAAAATATTTACCGTGCATATTGTAATCCCACTAATATAATAAGGCTGAATGTTTGCGAGTTTGTTTGAATGTTTGTATATTTGTGTTTCAATCACGCCTAAACCAGTGAACCGATGTGGATGAAACTTGGAATAGGCGTAGGTGATCTGGAATAGCATATAGGCTATACAAAATGTATCATACTGGCGAAGCCGCGCGCAGAAGCTAGTAAGAAGTTAAATAACTATCTCTAGAAAAACTTATCATAGAAAACTACCTCATTGATAGCTGAGCTCTGTCGTGACAAACTCGGCGACTGTGCGTGAAGTGAGCCGCAGAAAGTCGGCTTGTCGAACGAATCCAATGCCACGTCGTATAACAAACGTAGAACTATGCAAGCGTTTACGAATACCACTGGAACTTTTTCTGGGAACCTGAAAGATAATGTTATAAGCGGTTGTGGTTTGATCGTTGTCTTTAAAACGACCTCTGTAGCGCAGTGGGCGAAGGTCCGCTTGCGACGCAGAAGGTTGCGGGTTCGATCCCCGCCGCGGGACAAATGTTTGTATGATCTACAGATATTTGTCTCGGGTCTGGGTGTTTTCTATGTATAATATGTATTTACGAACAAAAAGTATATAAGTAGTATATCAGTCATGTAGTACCCATAACACAAGCTCTGTTTACTTTCGGGCTAGATGATGCTGTGTGAAAAAGTCCACAATTATTATTATTATTAAAAGTTTTGCTGAATTAAGGAACGCTCTACGCGGGCACACATTGGTGATTGAAAATCTCGTAGATAAGATAACAAAATTTTACTTACGTCATTTCCATAATGTTCCCGGTGAATATCTCATGGAAGATTTCATACAATTCCGGATCGCCAGCCTCTGTGTCATTCTGTAGCTCGGTATCTTCTACGAAGCAGCCTAGCAGTCGTATCGTATTACACAATGTCGTCATACATAGCTGAAAGAATAAGCAATAGTAAGAAACGTAAATCGTTTCACTGTTTGATAAACATGAAGCATAGTTGGACGAGATATATAGTTAAAGCAACAGAGGGTTAGCAAGATGACTGTCACACATCGTGTTGTCCAATATGTACAACTATTTGTTCAACCAGTTGAACATATTGTTTTCATCACACACATCACAGAAAGCGTCAGTATTTATTAACCCCTTTAATAAGGCGGTTTGAACCTTCGTGCTTCGTGATAGAGTCGACATTGATAAATCAGTCGGATTATCCAGACAGTTTTATGTGGATTGTGTTTTTGTTTTGTTTTTAGAAGATCTTTATTAGACATAAAATATATAAACAAAAAGTACATACTCAAAACACAGCTTTGACAGACTTAAACATAAAAAACACTGACTCGACAGGCTATTGCACCTTTTAAAGTCTTTAAACAAGATGGGTAGCACTTTATAAATCGGAGATGCAATGCAATTTATGTAGAAAATTACGACGAACGAAGTTTAGGTACACTCACTTTGTATAGTTTATGTTTTTAACAATATGCATATTTACTTACTAACCTAATTGTCTACCAATCTAAGGTAATCCTCATTATAGGTACCACTACGATAACATGTTTTTTTTTTTTTAATCAAATTATTAAAAGATAAAATAGTATTCACTAATATGGAATGCAGACAACACACGCACAGTGCCAGCCTACCCTCAAAAAGTGCACAACCGATCCGTCCGGCCGGGCCGAGCCTATCGGTCGCACCAAGGTTAACCCTACGCATAGCAGTGGCAGTGGTTAGAGTAGAATGAAGTATACGCACCTGAGTAATTTTATTATTTTAATCTCCAATTGTAAATATTGTAAATACGATTAAAAATAAAACTGGTAAATAAAAAATTATTAAAGGTCTAAACATATAACGGTCTATAAATATGGTGTTTTTTTTTTTTTTGTTAATAATTATATTTTTACGGATGTTACCTAAATTTAAATTAAAAAAAAGTACTGGCGAACAGAATAGTTACTAACTACTTAAATAAATAAATAAATTTGATTTAGTTTTTTGTTTGAATAATTAATAAGCGCCTAGTTAACTTATAAACTAGTATGATGAAGTAGCATGCTATCACTGACGGGTTAACTGGAGTCAAAAGCGCTGCCAATGTTCTCGGACTCGGACTCGCTATTGTCTTCGTCCAACACGTAGTGATGTGGTAGGCGATATCGATTGTAGGTATCGATGTATGGAAGATTGGATGAGCGTGTTTTTCCAATTGAAGACACTAGGTTGTTTTTGTGATTTGCCGTGCGAAGAAGATAAAATGTTTTCGTCATATGTAAAATGTAATCTTTGATCTTAGGAAAATTTATATTTAGATGTAATCTGTGGATATTAGTTCGAAAAGCTGTGTTATAGGCTATTTTAAATGCTTTGTTTTGCAGTACTTGTAGCTTTTTATAGTTAGTGTTACAGGTGCTACTCCAGACTGGTGCAGCATATGTAAGACAAGGGCGAATTAGTGCGCTATAAATTTTGAGTTTAGTTTTGGGGCTGAGGTTACTACGCTTATTCATTAAGGGGCTGAGGGCACCAAAGGCTTTAAGACCTTTGGCTCGAGAATATTCTACATGAGATGACCAATTGAGTTTGCTGTCAAGATAAATGCCAAGGTATTTTACAGTTTTATTCCATGGTATTTGGTAGCCATTTAATGTAAGTCTTTTGGGAGGCAGTTTACGTTTTCGAGAAAACATTATGGCTTCAGTTTTAGCCTCATTCAGCTTGAGCTTCCATTTTTTGAAATAGACAGAAAGCAAATCTAATGCCAACTGCAGTCTGCCTACTATGAGGTCCTCGTCATTGCTGGAGCTATAAGATGCAGTGTCGTCCGCGAAGCAAGCAAGGTAAGTACGCGGTTGTTTTGGGATGTCATTTATATAGGTCAGAAATAATAGAGGACCCAGTACTGAGCCCTGGGGCACACCAGCTGGGATAGTTTGAAGATCAGATGTTTCATTATCGATGTAAACTTTAAACTTACGATTCTTTAGATACGATCTAATTAGTTCAATTAGCCCAATCGGTAATCCGTGAATATAAAGCTTGTGCAAAAGACCTTCATGCCACACGGTGTCGAAAGCCTTCTCAATGTCTAATAAACACATTCCAGTAGAATTTTTCAGGTTAAGATTATGAGAAGCATGCTCGCTAACCCTAGCCAGTTGTTGAATAGTCGAGTGAGACCTACGAAACCCAAACTGTTCGTTAATGAGTTTGCGCTCAAGGGACTCCATTAAGCGGTCGTAGATTATACGCTCAAAGACCTTCCCTAAAGTTGACAATAGACTGATTGGACGATAGTTTACTGCTTGTTTACGGTCTTTTCCTGGTTTTGGAAGAGCTATAACTTTCGCAGTTTTCCAAGTCGATGGATAATGTTTTAGCTTAATGCACCCGTTGATTAATTTGGTTAACAGCACTAAGCACTTCTGAGGCATATATTTTAATAGTAGGTTGTGAACATCATCGTCACCGGGAGCCTTGCGACTTTTAAGTGAACGAATATGTTTTAATAATTCCCAGGGAGTTACAAGGCGCACTGTGTTCGTACCGTTATATGAATTGAGTAGATTAATAGAAGTCGCAACTTCACGATGAGATTCCTCATCACACCAGTCTACTGTAAGGCTCATATTTTCCTTAAAGGCTGATGCTAGGACGTTACACTGCTCAACCACAGAGGATGTGAGTTCCTTATTAGGCTTTTCTAGAGGTGGGATAGTGGCAGATTTCTTTTTCAATGTTTTGGCTATACGCCATAGATCAGAGGGTACCTTATCGGCTTTAGACAATTTTTCATGCCAAATTTTGTCATTATATACTTTTACAGTAGTTTTAATTTTGTTTTGCAGTAAATTTACTTCAGACCTAATAAGTTTACGCTGTTGAAGCTCATGTGTACGGTGCTCACGAAATCGAAGCATATTTTTACGATGGATAAGCTTTTTTATAAATTTTGGTAGTGGTTTGGTTACCTGATCTGAGTTGAGTTTCGGCACAGAAATGTCTCTGGCGTTTTTTAATGCATCAGTTAGGGTGAGCACTACCTCATCCAATGCTTCAACGGAATCATACACAGAGCTAGAGAGTGAAATGATATTGTTCAAAGTCGCACGAAACTTAGGCCAGTCGGCTCGGGCGTAGTTATAAACTTTTTTAGTGCTTTCAAGCTGTGTGAAACCTTCTAGTCTTAAGAGAACAGGTAAGTGGTCCGAAGATAGTGCTGTGATGGAGGTTAGAATTTTTGAGGAATGAATGTTGGATGCTAGTGCCAGATCAGGCGTAGACGGTTTATGTCCTACGATATAATGGACTAGAGTTGGTGTCGGAGGTGCATGTATACTGAAGTTATTGTGAACCATAATGTTGTATAATTTTTTACCATGTGGATTCATAGCGCTACTACGACACCATTCAGGATGACGTGCATTGAAGTCGCCAACGAGTAAAACATGCCTACCGGAGTCAAGGAGGGCTTTTAGTTCCTGATACGTTAGTGGCCGATTTGGGGACTGGTAGATAGAATAGATTAAATGTTTTTTACCCAATATAACAACTTCGACTCCGATAGCTTCCATGTGTTGCAAAGTTCGAGGGGCCAATTTCTGGATATGTGGTATGGTATTTTTAACAAAAATGGCAACGCCCCTTCCACGCATTTTAAGTTTATCTTGGCGATAACAAGAGTAGCCCGGAATATGTAGTGTAATCTGGTTAGTTAGCCTTGTTTCAGAAATTGCAATTATATCAACAGCTAAGTTATGAACAGCGAGATCTGTAAGTTCAGAGAGTTTAGTACGTATGCCGTCCGCATTCCAATATAGTATTTGAAGTTCGGTAGTGTCAAACATACTGGTGAAAATGAGTCATGATGAGAATTACCTTGTCCATCATGGTAGTACAAGAAGTGAATTCACTCTTAATGCGCCTAATGATGTTGAAGATCTCCAGCATCTCCTGGGTTGCCGCGTCAGGTGAAGATGGCGCTGCTGGATGTGGTAGCGCTGCTGGTTGGGATAACGCTGCAGGCTGGGGTGCAACGACGCGCTCAACCTGGACCGCTGTAGCAGCTGCAGTAACCGCAGCTTTTGATGAAACGCGTGTGGCAGCTGCAACGCGAGGTTGGAAGCTAGGTTGTTTTCGTGCCTCAAATGACGCAGCTGGCATCGTAGATGCAGCGCGAGGCGGGCCTCTTGGCTGTCTTGGTGTTTCCAACGGAGTTTTAGACATTTCAGTATCCGTATTCATCACTGGTATGCGCTGGCTGCTTTTGCCGCGATTGTTTCTTTGAAGCCGCTCCAAGTAACCGATACGAGCAGGGCACTGCCTATAGTTGGCTGGGTGGTTTTCTTGGCAATTGCAACACTGCGCAGGACTAGTACGCTCCTTTTTAAGGCAGTCCTTGGTAGCATGTATTCCAGTACATTTAACGCATCTCGCCTGGAGGTTGCAGTTCCTTGAGGCATGACCAAAGTTCTGGCAGCGATAGCACTGCGTGCCAGAAGTAGAATTAGGCTTGAATCTTTCGATCTTAATGACGCAGTTGCAAAGGTATTTGATTTGTCTAAATTTGACAATGTCAGAGTTTGCTGGTAAATGTATTAGCAGAGGCAAGCATGCTAACGCATTTTCATTTTCCACAGATGAGCTTTTGAGCATGTTCACTGAGGCGTTATTAAAGCCCATTGATGCAAGTTCCTCGCGTACTAAGGGAACGGCTTCTGAAGGTATACCACGCACAACGACCTTATAGGTTCTTTCTTCTTTTCGTGAAAAAGTATGAAAAAGGACATTTTCCTTACGTAGGCCTTCAGTTACCATGCGGTGACTTTCATTAGTGTAACAATGAATAGCCACCCTGCCATTTCCACGGTACTGTAGATTGAAGTCATTTGTGAACTCTTTGATCATCGTGGTGATAGCTTGATGAGACCAATCCTTTTTGGTTTCAACCACTATTGGTGGGATACGTCCTGAGCGAGTGCCGGAACCTGAGTTTGAAGCTTCAGTTTGATCGCAGTCGGAGTCATCTCCTAAGCCTTCGAAGCGATTTTTCGTGCTGAAGGTCACCTGGCTGGTAGTCGTTCCTCTGGTAGCAGTTCTTTTTGGTTTTCTCCAGATGTTGTCTTCAGCGGGTCTTTTGTTCGACAGGCTCTCAGTCGACGAAGTCCGGACGAGGTACTTATCCATGTTATGGAAATCAGATTTTATCGATATCCGATTTATCGAGTGGTGCACCACCCTAGTTTGAGTTTAACAACGAGTACCCGCGCTATGCACTAGCAAGGTGGATGCGTGTAGACACCGCGCGAGTCGACCGGCGAATGGCAAGACAGACAGTTTTATGTGGATTGTGTGAAAGAAGATATGGGTAAGATCTCTTTGACTCGAGCTTGACTTTTAGTTTTCAGATGGATCACCTAAAAGAATGATAGGTCCCAAACCGTGTTTGTTGCCCTGATTCTTCACGGTATTGGTCGCGAAAGAACAGGAGTAAAATTAGTTCTAAGTGATCCCAGCGGTCCTACTGAATAAATGCTTTTTGACTTTGACTTAAGAAGGGAGTGGACAGGAATATGACGAGTGATAGGGGAGAGTGGAAGAAGAAAACATGTTGTGTCGATCCCGCATAAGCGGGATAAGGGCAGGCAAATGATGACGAGTCCAGACAGTTTCATAGCCAAGATACGCCAATCTAATCACTTTAAGGATTTGAATCAAGGATTTCTGCTTACTTTGGGGCTAAATGATGCTGTGTGAAAAAAGTCCAGCATTATTTATTTATTTATTTTGTCTACAGATCTCGGAAGAATATCTCCTGTTTTGAGAGAGAAGACACGGTAGTTATTCTCGCCAGATATTTTTGTGTTTATCTTACTTACCTCATGGTGAAAAAACTTGGCATTAGCTGGCTCGAACCTCATAGCTGTACTGATCGTGTAGAACACAATGTGTACCAACTGTAACATATCTCTGTCCATTGGTTCGCTTCCTTTTAACTTCCCTTCTAACGATACTAGCACACTTGTCACGTACACGAAGCCGCTGACCTGGTTTGAAGAGGAAATAATCATAAGATATTAAAAAAAAATCATGAAAATAATCATGTTAGATTTTATACAAGCTCGAATAAGTAAAAAATTCTGTGTGACGGAGTTTTTAACCAGAGATTATAGGCCACTTAGACGACTCTGCTCCAACACCGCCCTAAACTAAGACACTACTGAGCAGTATGACGGCAGCAAGCTCGCTGGCAGCGAGCTATCAGCTAATTTATGTTGCCAATGTAAAGTATATTTAAAGTGCAATACTTAAAGCCCATATTTAAATTATATACTTTTTGCCGGGTGGTAGCGGAGTCGTCTATGTGAGCTAAGACCTTAGTTGTTTTTATATGACATTTTAAGAACCAAAGGATGTCAAATAACCTAGTTGACTAAATCACATACTGATAGAATATAGAAACTGGCCGTTGATCTTGATGGGTCGGAATTGCAAAGTTTACCGCTTAAGAATAATTTCACTATGGTTATTTATCCGAGCTATGTTTAATGCTCACATGCTTATCATCATCATTATATTCAGCCTTTCTTATCTAACTGCTTCTGCCATTCGAATCTATCCTGTACAAATCTATCGCATGCTTATTCGCTAACTTACAATGACTTAAGAACCCCAAGGAGGCGCGGTAGTTCTTACACATTACCTTTCTAAAAATAGTTCTAGTGCGATGTGAGTCTCTCAAACAGGCCAATAAAGCCTTCAGTATGTGCAGTTTCAGACGCAACGCGTCATTGGAGGCCGCGTGCATCCCGCAGAGTAATGCCGACATGTCCTCTTCGCCTGAACCGCTCACGATGAGCTCTCTAATCACTCCTGCAAAACAATATAAATGTATAAGTATTATCAAAATGTTATTTTTCAAACAAAACTTTTATTGCTGAACCTCTCAAAGTTTAAAACTCGAAAAAAAAAAGTAAGTTCGTATGAGTCAGTGGCCAACTCTGGTGACGGAGTTTTTAGGCCGCCTTAAGGCCTCCGTCATGGCTTAACGACTTAAATAGCCGGGACCGACAATTTAACGTGCCCTCCGAAGCACGGAAGCGCTCAGATGAAAATGCCACTGGCGGTCACCCATCCACTTACAGACCGTTTCGAACGTTGCTTAACTTCGACGATCTATCAAGAACGACTAAGCAAGCACGACCACGAGCGCTTCAAAACTCTTCAAAACTCGAATATAACAATTAGGTTTAAGTTGGAAGTTTGTATTGATTTCAGAAACCAGCTACCTACCATTTTTCTATACAAATCAACGCTGTTTGCCATTTAGGTTGCAAACTAAAATGTATTTTTTTTAATTACAATTACCTAACTCAATTTCAAAACATGTTGTGCCGACCCCACATAAAAATGGGATAAGGGCAGGGAGATGATGATAAATTACCTAACATTTCTCTCACTATGAACTTGCAGTCTATAGATACGAACATATCTAATAAGACTGCCTGAAGAAATAATCTGTCGAAGTAATTTCAACATTCAATCCCTTGAACACCGACAACAATTGAACACTGACATCGCCATCTAGTAACAAAGCAGTACTAATATTCCTTACCAACCTTCGATCAACAATATTATATATACATCCATCAATCATAATAACAGCGCGTTGGTAATGCAAGAGCGCAACTATCATTTGGAAAGGTATTCATTATCGATTTACTCGGGATTTTCATATTTTTTAATTAATATTTTGAAGCCAATTCCTGAATATAGTTAGTTTAAAATGAAAGACCCTTAATAGCGCGACGTACAAAATCAAAGCTAAATTCTGTCTGCGTTACAAAAAGTTTTAAGTTTTACCCGAATTACACCCAAGTTACTTTCACCCGAATTAACCGAGGACGGTTTTGCTGAGGTATCTATAATATTGTTGATCGAAGATACCAACTTTTACATACCCAAAGCCATAGTCCGACACGCTTCATGCACGACCATTCCGTGAACACACTTCGCGCCTCCGCAATCTCTAAACACATTACAATTATTCGTGTTCCCATTCAAAAGCACAGTAAGACCTTCCATCAACAAAGAACCCAATTCTTCCTCCTCAGCTTCTACTTTAGGGTCTTTGACGAGTAACGAATCGTTTCTGGAGAGTCTTTTCTTCCTGTCTGGTGCTTTGGGAGAGTCTGTAGGTGACGCTTCGGTTTCGTTTTGCTTTTCTTCAGCGAGTAGTTGTTTGTCTTTCAAGTAGACCGCGTAGCGAGATAGGCATGTCACAAAGACTTCTAACATGCCGACCTCTCGGTAAACGTCTTTGAATATAACGTTATGTCTGAAAGAAAAAGGATTTTTCTAATGAATAATACATGCAGAAATGAAAATTCTTATATAATTTTCGATTTCGACGGGATTTGAACCCGCAACGATAAGGCGATCCTCCTCGAATCGACAATTTTGATAAGACTTTTAATTTCTTAATGAAATAGGTACCTAAGTGTGGTTTAACACTTTAAAAATTACTCTAATTTAGCTAACAGCGACATCTCTTCGTCATTTGATTCAGATAGTAACTTCTGACAATGAACATGAGTTCACTGAGTGAAACGTGTAGATGGCGCTAACCGGTGCTTCACCGATAATATGAGCTTATCAAGAATTTCGATTGCGACGACTAAGGGTTCCGTAGCCGAGCGGCAAGACACTCCGGCTTTAGGAGGATCGTCTGATCATTGCGGGTAGTATTGCTTATCTCAATCTTCCAGCGTACATCCCTACTGTGCCACTCAACTGGCAATGGACATCGGATTAATTTTGACATTTGAAATCTAGCCTGGACTTCAATTGTCAGATTGGTTGAGCTCTATTGGGATGACAACTGGGTATGGATTTCAAGTTAGACAATAAGGCTGCTGCTTGCCATGACTACACTTACTCTACGGTAGACTTATCTACTCTACCGGTAGTATAGAGATGACAGCATACTCACTTGAGAATATTCAGTAGCGTTTTCATACACAATATACTGCAACTCCTCGACCTATTAGCCTTCAAAAGCAGAGACAATGAGATCAGCTCCTTACACGGCACAAAATTCAACTGGAACACAATAAACTCCAGTAACTCGAAGAATTTCTCTTGTATTTCTGCATTTTTTGTATAAATCCGTTCTGAGAATTGACTGAGTGTGTTCTGGTTCTCTAGTATGAAGTAATTGGCGTTGTCTGCGTGGTACACGCTGGATATAGCGTCTAGAATCGTGCAGCAAAGCGCTGGAGAGTTTGACTTCATGAATACTGATTGTAACACCTGGAAATAAAAAATATCAAGTCTTCAAATTGAATTGAAATTCAGACGGGTTGCAAGATAAGTACCTACGAGTACTTAAGAGCTGTTCCGCTAAATGCACAAGCGCTTGTTTCAATCTCAACTAGCCTGTATGACCACCAAGGCCACCAAGGTCCAGATGGCACGGCCTTGGTAGAGGAGATATCCCCTAAAGGTTTGTTATATATTTATTTCGGAAAAATTTGAAAGGAAATATGTAACGTGACCAAGGTGCTATTTTCGACAAATAACATTTTATTTATTAATTTTCTAAGCTTATTTTAACACATACAGGCTATTCAAAGTGTTGGTACAGCTATAGTCCTTTTCACGTAGGAACGGTTCCGTGACAAGGCGCTTTTATGTTAATATCTGAAGTTATTAAAAAGGAAATAGACCAAATCCTTTTTATTGAAGTTGTATCTTTTAGTATTATCACTAGATTTCATTTATTTCAAAATTTTTCATTGTTGTACAGCGTAAAAAGTAAAAGTTATATGTGTCAGGGATACGTTCCTACGTGAAAAATACTATAGTAAGTAACAATAATAATACCTGAAAAGCCTGTACATTTCGCACCGCCTGCCCCGGCGTGGTTGGCTGCGGAAGCACGAAGCCCTGCAGCTGGAATATCTCTGTGTTGGCGCGCGTCGCCCGTAACTCGGAAAAACCACACGCACACAGAGACGATATCATCAGTACTAAGTTACGTAGCGCCGCTCTTGCTTCTGTCCCGCTCACACGTTCCTCCTCTAATCTAAAAGATAAAGCCAAGGTTATGGAATGCCACTCGAGCCTCTGTCCTGCTCACACATTCAGCCTCAAGTTTTATTAGTTTTTATGTCTGGATTTAAATCAAATCAAATCCTATGGTTTCAATCGACAAGTAACTTAATAATAATAAATATGACGATTTGACTTCAATAAGTATCAATACTTCAAAGAATCAGGATAACTTACTCGTTGCCGATTTTAAGTTTATTTATATTAATTTTGAGCAGTTTAATAGTATAATTGACCTGAATAGGGACTAAGTATTTGTATTTTAAAACAGGCTAAACTGATAAAAAACCAAACTATTAAGCTGTTGATCTTTCTAATTGATTTTTGTAAAGGTGAAAAAACTTTATTGTGAATAAAAACACAACTACAAAAATGATTGTCGGTAAGCAAAACAATTACCTACCTAAGTGATTAGTATTCATTTAAAATAATTATTGTGACTACTAAAACTAGGTAAAAAAAACTGTGCTTACCCTGATGTCAAATAATCAGGTACATCTTGTTTCTCATGTCTGTGATAAACAAAACATAAAATAAATAAAAAGAAAAATTCATGCTTTAAACACTAGAAGCTTGTGCAAGGTCGTAATAATATAATACTTACTTGAGTAGGAATTCGGATAGAAATACGTATCCGTGACATTGTCGAAAATCGTCCAGTAGTAACTGACTGACTTCACTTGAATCTTTGAGGAAGCAGAATGCTGCAACGAACATTTCCACCACCTACAACGTAAAAAATAAAGACGTGGTTAAAGAGATCTTGAGTCCGTGCCACGAAAGAAATCTTTTTGGAGCGTATTACACTAATACAATAATAATAAACCCACTAATATAATAAAGCTGAAAGTTTGTGAGTTTTAGATGTTTGGATATTTGGATGTTTGTGTTTCAATCACGCCTAAACCAGTGAACCGATTTGGATGAAATTTTGGGGAGGGGATTCTAATCTAATCTTCTTTACTTTATTTGAACGACTTTATTGATTTTGTAAATTTTTATCTCCCCTGTGACCACCCCCCTCGGACCGCACCTGCTTGGAATAGGCGTAGATAGATAGTGACCTGGAATAGTATAAAGGCTATTTAAAATGTTGGTACGCAGTACATGTCAGGATCAATTTCAATAAGGTTTGTTCAGTATAATAATTGCCAATAAGGTCCGCGCGTATACTAACTGAATGAAATATTTAGTTAACATACCTCAAGAGGAGTAAGTTCAGGTATTTTTTGCATGTTTTCAATACAGAGCCCCACGCAGCCTTTATCTGAAATGTGTGAATATCCATAATTATTTCAACTAGATTGGTAGCCGTGGTGTGGAAATGAGGAAAAATGTGTTATATACTTACTTACTTTACATATTTATGAGGTAATTTGGAATAGATAATAGTCTTTTTTTTTAATTAAGTACATCAAGCAGAGTGAGGTCTAAGATGGAGCATGCTTACTTAGAACAAACCTATTTACTCATGATTTGAAGACCCCTATATTGTAATTTATGGGAAATACAGAGCTCGGCAATGAAGTCCCCAATTTGGCGGAGCCCACAAACAAATACTCACTGTGAATATACTGAACCACAGAGGGTGTTAGTCCATGCCTTGACAGAGTCATGAGGACTTCAGCGGCTGATTTCCTCCACATTATGTTGTGTGGGGCGCACCAAGATGTGATTGCCGCGAACAGTAAACTAAGATCGTCTTTCCTTGCTAACTCCTCACATGGGAATGGATGACTGCATAATCGGACGAGAACCTGGAAATAAAAACATTGACTTGTTTTCATATTTGATAATTAGGTAACTTGATTACTTATCCGTGGAAGTGTATGTAAGTATATTCCCAGCTTGAAAGGGATTTCCCAGCTGATAAAACTAATAGATCATGATGTCATAACACTACACTTTGTAGATCACTTGGCTTCATGAAATACCTCATGGCTTCTTTCCTACTATTTATTTATCTATGTTTAATTAATTTATTACTCAAAGTTTCATCAATTTTTTTTATATAATCTTACACCAATGAAAAATGACGGGGGCCTTAAGGCAGCCTTAAAACTCCATCACCAGATCTTAAACTCTAATTATTTATTTATTTATGGAAAACAGCCCCCGTGGTCACGAGAAGACTGCCAGCCTATTTAAGTTTTCACTATGCAAATAAGTGCCATTATAATAGTTTAAAGATTTGTTCAAGTTGCGAAATTTCACAATGAGTAAAAATCCATCACCAGAGTTAGGTACCGACTCAGACTAATTTACTTACAAATTAAATATAGTACTTAGTATCAAACAAATGTCAATCTTAGGTGTTTCAGCATAAAGTTTACTTCACCTGAACAAAAATCTTCTGCAAAAGTATCCTTCTCTCCCTAGGAGTGAAGTCACTATTGGTGTCCTGTACATCTGCTTCCGAATCAGGTATCTCCGGTAGATCAAAGAATAGGTACAGACATTTGACTAGAGTTGAAGGTATAGATGCAGTGGTCATGACCTACAAACAAAAAATGCAGTTTAGTGAAACCTTGATCTACATACACTAGCTAATATCGAATGCTGTAGTCGATTCTTTAGTTCTGTTGCAACAAAGAGAACAAATTAATACAGTGTAGTGCCTTTTTAAATTTATATCATAGCTTTTTTTGTTTTGTAAAATTTATATGTGCTTTAGCACAAGATCTGAACTGTAAAGGAAAACATCGCGAGGAAACCAGTTAGAATTCTTATTGGCGGCGATGGGCTTGCAACTTGTCACGTATGTAATACTAACTTCTGCAAGATGTGGGCATGTATCAAATATGTATTTGTACATGCCTCTGACTACCCCCTTAGACATCTTCAAAGGATCTGGAATACATAAAAAAAGAAGTAGTAAAAGGTACTTACAACAAAGGATTAATGTAAACATACCTGTATCAAGGACTGATCACCAGCTGCCAAAAGATTGAGAGTTGACAACAACATCCATCCATTGCTGGACTCCTCCGAGTTTTCAATCTCCAAGAACTTGGCTATAGCACAGCTAGCTGCTTCTGTGCTTTGGTTGCTAGCTCGCTTCCGAATCTCTGATACCATGAGCTTAGAGACTTGCTGACAGAATGACAGTATGTCCCAGAACTTTTCATTCATTTCACTTGATGGACTGGTACCAAATACCTATTGAATAAATCATTATATACTTTGTGTGGAATTGGCAACAATTTTGTTTTTATCATCTCAAGCATTGCTAGAGCAACACTCAAAACAAATAATGAGAAGTTCAAACATTTATATTTTTATCTTATTATTTTTATATTTTCCAAACTCATCTACAAGAGATTTTACATTTTATAAACATTTTTACCTTGCAAAACAGAGGTAGCATGTTGTAGAGTTTGTCATCCTTCTCAGCATCTGTGAGGGGCTGCGGCGGGTGTGTGTACTCAGCAAAGAGTTTCTTCAGATGCATGAGCCCCAGCTGGATGTGAGAGGAAGATCCTGAGGCCTCCGCACTGTCCGCAGACGCGGAAGACGTCGCCCCACGCAATTTGCGCATCAGATTCATTGTGAATCTTCACCTTCAGTTCTTCTTACGCATAATTCATAGCTTATTCTTTCAAATCACCAATAAAAGTAGAATACAAATAAAGTCTTAGATTTCTAGCTAAAGTATACATTTCAAAATAAAAAAAATCATTTACAAAGATTGATTTCTTGTTTGGTAAGCTAAATAGTCCATGAGAAATACGTCTATTTGATGAACTACATAGCTAGTTTACTTTTTGTATTATCGCACAAAAGTACTGAATTGATTTAGTAGACTTTCCAGCAAAATTGATTATTTTTCCAAAGGAAATCGTACGCCCACTCACTCCGCGAAACGAAATTTGGAAAACCAACCAACCACAGATAAGTACAATGTAAATGTAAATGTCACTGTCAAGTGTCACTGCTACGGCATCCTAGCACAGCTTGGATGATCTTGATCTAATTCGGGTTTAGATCATCTAAACGGGATGCGCAGTCATGCGCGTTACCATGCGTTCGTGTGCTACTTCTTCCTCCGCAAAAACAGGAATTCCATCGAGTCCCTACTTTTTTGTCTGAGAATTCGGGTCAAATAGCATTCTAGCACGGCTTGATGAGGGAGGTTGTATGACACGAAAAAATGTCAATGTCATGGCAATCAAAAAATAATGATTGTCACTGTCATAAATACTATTGTCAAATTTGTCAATGTGTCACTGTCATCACACGAAGTCACACAAAGCCGAATCACTGCTGTTGGCTGCACGGCTGGATTTTTCTGCTGTGTATTATTTTTATTTCGTTACCTACGCTAATTCAATTCAGTACCACAATGCCAGAAAATAAGAAGTTAGTGTCTTGCTATAATCGAGGCTGTGGGAAAGATTTTGATCCGAATGAAAATACCAAAGGTACCCGTGGTTTTATTGTTGTTTTCTTCTAGACAATTCCATAACCCCCTACTAGACCTACTAATTAAAATACCAACCAAAAATCAATGAACACATTATTTTTTACATTAAATGACTTGTAGATGAATGCTGTCACCATCCTGGATCGCCTGTTTTCCACGACGCTTACAAGGGATGGTCCTGTTGCAACAAAAAAAGTGTAGATTTCACTGAGTTTCTCAACATCAAAGGATGCACTTTATCTAAACATTCTAACGTTGTGAGTATCATTAAGTACACTAAAACAGAATACGATTAATTAAGAAAAAAATTTTAAAAACGTTGCAATGTATTTTTCTAGAAACCCCCTGAACCCGAGAAAAAGGCGTTGGACAAAGACTTGGAAAAAAAGGAAATTATAGAAGTCCGAGCTCCAATAGTGGGACCTAAGTTAGTTAGACCTCCTTTTGACACTCCGCTAGTAAATGTGGAGGCTCATATTGCAGATTCATTGAAGGAACTTGCCAAAACTTATGCTCAGAAGGCTGCTGCTGTTGATAAGGGGTATGTTTTTAATCAACATTATCATTTATAAAGAGGAAAGATTTCTGTTTGTTTGAATTGAATAGGATCTGAAACTACTCGACAGATTTAAAAAATTGTTTCACTATTAGAATCCTGCATTATCCCTGATGAACATAGGCTATATTTTATCCTGGGAAAGTGAAGTTTTCCCTAGGGACAGCGGTTAACACCGTGAAGGACAGCTAGTGATAAATAAGATAAGAAAAGCAATCAATGCTAATATTTTATGAACAATCTTAAACCATACAACTTATGAATCTGCTCACCAAACTGGCAAATAGATTGGATTAATAACTAATTCAAAAATAATTAAAATCATTATTGAAACACTCAAAACAAAATGGCTGAGACAGACTAATCAACAACACAACCTTACAGTTTTATTTTTTTTATTTATTAAAGTCGAAATAAATTACAGAGAAGTAGCAATCGGCACTGCTTGTAAGAATGGAGGCTGCAATACCTCCTACGAAGGCCCTCAAAGCAATGAGTCCCTTTGCACTCATCACCCTGGTGTCCCAATCTTCCACGAGGGCTTGAAGTTTTGGTCCTGCTGTCAGAAGAGAACCACAGACTTCAATGTGTTCCTCAGTCAGCCTGGATGTACCACTGGCAGTCATAAGTGGACTAAAGAGGTTAGTAAAACTTTTTGGGTGTATTTTTCCCTTAGTTAAATTAGTTATTTAAGCAAAATTGGAAAAATACATTTATATTAGGATGTCTCCTCAAGCCTGTCTAAACATTTAATAGAACTTGTCTAATTTTATATAAGTTATTGGTGCAGACAATTGTTTTATAATTTGTTTTAGTCATACATTTCATTACCTAATTTTTGATTCCAGGGTTCACCTGCTGGTACAGTCAAATGCCGATGGGACTGGCACCAGACACCCGACAATGTTATAGTCAGTGTTTATGCCAAGAAATATGATCCGACACTAAGCTTTGTCAAATTGAACCCTATCCGGCTGAACGCAAAGTTGGTTTTCCGGGAAGAAGGTGATGCTGCTTTTGAATTGGACCTCGAATTGAGAGGAGTAAGTTTCAATTTTCAATTTTCTTTTTTTTTTAATTTCAGTTTCATATTATGATTTACTAAGATGCTTACGTACCTGCGATATCAAATATCTAATATAAATGTGAGTTTACATATTGCATTGTAATATTGTTTTAATAGCTCATATAAGTGAGCACTTTATATGCTTTTCTCTGCCTCTAGATGCTGTTCTCTGCTCACATTTTTTTAAACAAACTGCAGCTATGTATTTTTTTTTTTCAGGTAGTAAAAGTAGAAAGCTGCACGGCCTCAATGCTGCCAACCAAGGTAGAAATAAAGATGAAAAAAGCTGAGCCTGGTGCGTGGGCTAAACTAGACTTTCCCAGAACAGTGACCAACCCTGAACCACCTAAACCAGTTGTTGAGAAAATTGAGGAAGACGATTCAGTAGATCTGTCAACCGTTGAAGCCATACAATCGATGGGGAAAGTAAATATGACTGCTGAATAAAGTTATATTAAATAAGTATTATTATTGATCGAAAATGCACAATGTTTTATGCGTAAGGATAACATGCGTCCGCATAAGCACAACTCGTTTTCACTTGATATTCGACTCTTAAGCTGAGCTTTGAACTTGTGCCACTGAGCATTAAATTGCCCCAACCATAGTAATCAAAATGTCGAAAGTATCTCTTACAAGATTTTGTATTTAGAATACATTTACTTGATTTTATCGCGTACTCTTATTTCCTGACGTTTCGCTTGTTGCGACAATCGTGATCGCGGGCGAACTGGACAAACTGAGTTGTTATCGCGAAAGTTGAAGGACTATATGACCATTTATCTAGTTGAGTATGTTGAGCAAATAAAAATGTTAATCCTTTAGGTTTACTCATGAAACGTTCTTTACAAAAATATAGTCTTTCTCGTTGTAAGTACCTACGTAATTCAGCTTGTGAGATCAAGAGTAGGTTTCTATGTTCGCTCGTTGTGGCTGTGTAGACGCATGACTGAAGAGTACCTTTTGTCCAATGTACAGTTCGTTCAACGGATCTAGGCGTTCGTGAAGTTAGCCGTTTGCGGCGCAGTGGCGCTTTTTCATACAAATTGTGTTCTGCGCATCAAAACGGCTAACTTCACGATTACCTAGGTTCCTATTTCGTACTCACGTAGTACGTATTGTACTGTCCTGAGAATTCTTTTTTTGTCTTATCTTAGTCAAAAGGCATATTATAATAAGAAATGCCGTAATAATTGATCGAATATAATTTAAATAGTATGAATACCTGAATATCTGAACAAGGATAGGTTTAATACATCGGAAAGCCATCAGATCAAGGATGAATAAATAAATAATTCTGGACTTTTTCACACAGCATCATCTAGCCCCAAAGTAAGCAGAGCTTCTGTTATGGGTACTAAGATGACTGATATACTACTTATTATACTTTTTGTTTGTAAATACATACATATTATACATAGAAACACCCAGAACCGAGACAAATATTGGTCCCGCCGCGGGGATCGAACCCGCAACCTTTTGCGTCGCAGGTGGGCCTTCGCCCACTGCTCTACAGAGGTCGTCAACTCTACAGAATAATTGTCCTTGCGCCAGATTTCTGTATCGGAAATAAATTGACGAATTTTATTTTTAACAAAACGTACCTAATTTATTGTGTTTACGCTATCGAATCCGATTTTTCCGATTCTACATCACCACATTTATATTAATTAAGTTTTCTATCCAAGTCTTTTTTGTTACTGGTAGAAAATATTTACCGCATTTTCGTTACAATGTAAATGGTTGAATGATTTCTTAAAATGACTACCCGGATTTTATTAAAAGGGATAGGATGACCGCTATTTTTGCTAAAAGACTTTGCAATAAAATGTACTTTTCTGGAATTTATGCATTTTATTTGTTCGGTTACAATGACTAGATACTTACATATTTTATTTCTTCATCCAACAAAGCTAAAATAATTTAAATTCAAACATATTTACAATCTAGGTAGGTACACTTAACTGTTATAGATACTTATGTGAGATTTTAATATAATTATTCTCTAACACATAGAATCTTTATTTTAAATACATTTTATACATTTTGAAATGAGTTTGACTAGATCTGACTAGAAGGTAATCATATTTTCGCTATTTATTTACAGTAACTTATTTGGTTTGTCACTAGTACCATAATAACAAACAACAATGTAAATGATGTGATATGTATGATACATCGATATGATATCATAATTTATGTTGCATTCCTAAATTGGGCGCCCAACGTGGTGCACCTCGTTTTAAAATGGCGCCCAACGTGGGACAGGAAGTGTCATTAAAATCTTGGCCCTTAGAGTTAAAGTATAGTTATGGCGAAGAGCTTGGCTCTGTGAACGACGGTGGTGGTTGGAAAGCAGGGGTAGGCGCCGGCTGCATACGATACATATCGTGGAGTAGTGTTGCTACCGATACATCGCCCACGGTATCCCTGAATAGAAGTAGTTCGATGGAACGCGCTCGCATTGCTCTTAGAGATGGAAGTAGTAAAAGAAGACGCCCGAATCTGGAAATTTAAAAGTACATGTTTGTAACTAGGCTATAACAATTTTACCTAGCCTAGATGGAAATTAATAGGGAGTAGGTAGAGAATGCTTATGCAATCTTTGGGCAGTAATGTAACTACCTCGTGGGTTGTCGTGTGTATCGAGTGCGCACGTAATCAGCCAGAATGCATTGTGCCTGATCTTGAAGCATTTCAACTGGCTGCGTCTCACTCAAACCAGGTGTGTCTGCAAACAAAGAAGCAAGTTATTTGTGTTCAGTTTAAACGACTAGAAGTTTGTAGTACCTAGAGGTGAAACTTACCTGGAGAAAACAGAACAATCGCTTTCATGCACCCACATTCACTGCCATCTGGCGCTATTTGACGAAATCTACATAAGATTTCCTGAAACAAAAAATAAGTAAATACTTATTATAATTAGGTTACCTATCGAACATTGGATTCTTGTTAGGTTGATAAGTGCATTTGATGAGAAGAAAACAAGAAGACAGGTCATGGCAGAATTACCTGTAACGTATTGAGTTCTAAGTCTGCCAATGGATCAGGGGGCAGTCTACTGCGCGCTGCGGGTGCTGCTAGCATCGGAGCCAAATCCCACGGCGCAGACCACTGGGCGAGGTGAAGAAGGAAGAGATCCTTCCAAGCAGCTCGGAGTAGGACCAACTGGTCGCCTGGTGAGAGCGCTTGGAAGGGGGCGAGGCAGCGGACCCAACGCACTGCCATAAAGAGAAGCCGGGCGCTTGTTTCCTGTGCATGATGAAAGGAACTTTAGCTGGATGTTTGGTAAATACTTTAACTAAATTATAATATTTAATTAACTAAAATTGTCTTGACAACGCAGTACGAGGTTGATTATTGAGAAAATATCTTTCTGGCTTTGAAATCCGCCGCATGCACGCCGGTGACTCAATACCTACCTTAATGAGACATATCAAACCGTGTAAGTCTGTAACTCATCTAAGATACTTAGGTTATTAAGAAGTCTGGCTGCTACGTTACGACCCACTAGTTACTTATGTATTACCTATGTACGGAGTAGGAAACCGGAATGTAAAATCATGTTAAATACCAAAAGAGATGCACCTAAGTACTCGATACCCACCCCTATTCATAACTACAGGCATCTATAAAACAGCCACAAGTATTTGCTGGCTATTTACAAGGCATGCGCAATAACTGCGTAGGCATTGTCCCCAAGTCATATAGAGCCTATCTGACTTCCGCGGCCGCGATTCGCGTCGTCAGTGGGCGGGGAAGTCAAGTTGCCGAGAAGTCACTCACGGTCGCCCAATCCCAAGCCGAGCCCGCCCCTACAGTCGAAAAGCCATGTACAATTGTACAGCCCCTTTCTTCCTCTTGATTAGTTCCTTACTATTGTAATTTCAAGCACTGTTTTGATGGTTCGAGCTTCGAGAGAAAAAATTGTATGGTACTTATTGACAGAGAATACAGATAGCTTTTGATCTAAGTGCTGACGATAATTACCTAGATAATTTAAACCGACCTAGATAATTTAAACTGGAAGATTGATTATTAATTTAGACTATGTTTTATATCGTTTTGCTTGTGAGTTGTGACATTAAAAACTACTCAAATAAAATCTTGTGACACGCATTGGCGTAGCACTTTGTGTAGCGCTTTCTAGACGCAGTATCAATGTAGAACTATAAAATCACGGTAGCTAAGGTACAAACCTGCAATAATTCCCAGGTAGGAGCTAGCGGGGCTCCGAACGCGCTCGCCGGAGGTCGCAAAAGTGTCGGATCTCCTTGCAGTTGCAGCTGTTTTGCGCTCCACATCAATTCCTACAAAACATTATTTTACAATGTAACGGACTCCATGACAAATGGCTCTCGATCATTTACTATTTGGTAAGGTACCTATAAATTTTTAGTTAAGTTCATACAGGTATATCATGTGCTAGTTTTTGCAAAAAAGCCCAATCAACCCAAGCGAGCAATGACGATTTATGATCCTTGCCTGTCTGTAGGTTAGGTAGGTAGATACCTATCCTACTCGCTTGCTTGAAAGTCCCTGCTATCTAGGTATCATCATCTCTTTATCTAATGCTCTTAGGATAGGAACTGTATTCCCACCTGACATTTATCGCTGGACATGAGCATATGGAGCAGATGCGGCGGCGGTGGTGTGAAGAAAGGCTCGGGCACGAGAGGCAGCGGGCTGGTCGCGCCTGCACCGGCGCCGCTCGAGCCGGCTGATGATGCCGTGCTCAGCGGCGCGCTCTCCGTCATGCTGCCGCTGATACTGAACTGTCCATACAACACAGTTATGAGCTGCCACTCGAAGATAGCAAAACAAGCGCGTATTGCCAGTATTATGTGCTGTTCATCATTAGTCCGCTGATGCTTAACTGCCCACGCACGACTGAGGTATAAACTATAGCTTAACTTGAATAGAGAAAAAGACAACGATGCGACTAGCGGTAAAATAAGATTAGCCTTTTTGTCATTAATGTTGAACTGTCTTGGTAGGTATAGGTACACAATTACTATCATAATTTTAAGGTAAGTTACACTTAAACAGAAGGAAAGGTACCTAACGGTGCAAGTAGAGACTTATTGACATGAAGACATCTGCCGCTCTCCACATCATGCTGTCTAAAATGTCGACACTCCTCATAAGCATTTATTTATTTGCTGCAACTAGCTCATTTTTTCTGCCCATGTCCCATGAATTTAGGGTCAGTACAACATAATATTGCGCACCCTCCCATCACGTCAATCTCCGTATTTGCTCCTTCCCACATTTTATTTTACGCAATCTTTCTTAGCTTGTTCCCACATTGGTTTCCTTCAACAGCCTAAACTCACCTGGAAACTGAAGGGCGGTTGTAGTGGGGTATACGGCGAGGGTGGGGACATCTTCAGCGCGTGTGGCTTGAGCGCGTGCGGCGGTGGCGGCTGCAGCGCCAGTAGGGAGCCGGCGTGCAGCTTCGGCTTGCGCGGGCCTCGCTCGTGCTGGACTGCTGTATGGTAACACAGTTTATCGTTATAATATCTTTAAACATTCCCAGAACTGTCATCTGAAAGGACTTTAGAACTCTAAGAGGCATCTGTTACCTATCTTCAAATTCTGTTTTGATCTTCAATCAATTCAGCTCAGCTTTAGATTTTTTTTAGTATCTATGGTGTCCAAAATTAATCACGATTTAAAAAGAGTGTTAAAAGATGATAAAATAAATATATGGCGATGAAAGAAATTCCGATGAAGTTAAGTAGGTACAACTAGCTGCAAATGGAACTTATAAAAGAAATAAGAAACAAACAGGGTAAATAAAATCTATTACGTGGCATGCAAAACAAGTGACCCGCATAAAAAGTTTTTGACTGTGAAATGTAACTTCAGCGTTGTTCTACACGAGGGATTATAGAGCCATGAACCGATTATTCGCAGACGATCCCTCGGTAAGCTGGGATCGAGTCGCATTACCGGCGATGTGTAGAGTGCAGGCCGAGGGCTGTACGGATCCTACACAAATACCGATAATAACGGACCTATTTGGGGGACTTAACTGAATGGAAATGCTATTAAAAATTCTAAGTTGAAAAAGTGCTAAGTGTAAGCCCGTGTTTGTCGGATTTTTTTCGGAGTTTAGAGAGAAAGAGACAATTTTAATGACTCTACGTATTCTCTCAAATTCATCAATTTGATAAACCAACTTTAATATTACTAAGCAGGTACTTATATCAAATTAATTATCATGTTATGTGTATTTATGACCATTTTCTATTGCTAACATGATGTTGGTAATTTTACCTTACATTTTCCTATTAAAACCTCTGATATTTTCCATTAAAAACATTTCCATTGAAAACGCTGGCACATTTAAAAACAATAGTCGGCATAATATTGTTTTATAATTGAATTCTGGATGCACCGGCCCTGTGACGTCACGCAATCAGCTTACCGCGGCTGAGTCCATGGGAATGTGGCTATTGTGCCCGCACATGGCGACTGCATACGTTCCCCGCAGGCTCGTAGTCAGGATTCATTCGTGATGTATGGACTCATTGGTCAATGAAAAACTCTTGATACAGCATGAATAAAAGTAGAGGCTTTAACTATGAGCTGCTTTAACGGTGGGCTGGTGGCCTAAAAATCTTTGTCGAAGTTGGTCGCTATTAAAGTTCGTTAGTAAGTATTTAAAACATGTTTTTTTAATTGCTTTGCTTGACGCAATAATGTTTTCAATCAACGAAAAATAAGTAATTTGACCTAATGAGTCGTTCTCAGACGACGTTTGTCATCATCATCATCTCCCTGCCTTTTTCCCACATTATGTGGGGTCGGCACAACATGTGTTCTTCTTCCATTCTCCGCTATCAGCCGTCATCTCAACCCTCACTCCTTTCTTACTTATTCATCTTTCACACAATTCACCCATCTTTTCTTTGTAAATCCATCAACATTCATACCCATTTAGTTGGTAAAAATTAGAAATCTATAAAAATAATCAACATACCTAATGCTCTACGAAGTACGAGTACTACCTACTATTATGGAAAGCTACAAATCATATCACGTGCTCAAAACAGCGCTCGCATCTGATGCAATGCTGTTAACCTTTTGTTTATGGGGCGCGTGTAATCCCAAATAGAACACGTGCTTTTTTCTCGACATCATCGCAACCCTCGTAAAATAGTTTCAAACAAAAACGTACCCTAATTCAAAACTTATAAGGTGCAAATCTCGATAGTTACTGCAGTTTAGGGTTGATCAAGCCAAAGGGCTTAGTTTCCAGTATGACGCGGATAAGCGAAATTTTAATTAAATAGAGGTGAACTTTGTTATTTGATAATGTCTCAAAGTGGATGCGCTAACAAACAAACATATTTTTTTTTGTTAAATAGGTAAGTTATAAATTATAATAAATACCTACACCCTTTTTTTACAACACAAATAATAAGTACTTACCTACTTAAGTATAAAAATAGAAAATAATGTGTTGTTTATCAATATACATATTTGATACATGCCCACATTTTGCAGATGTTAGTATTCCATACGTGACAGGTTGCAAGCCCATAGCCGCCTATAAGAATAACTGACTGGTTTCCCCACGATGTTTTCCTTCACCGTTCAGAGCTCGTGTAATATCTATTTGTACATGCCTCTGACTACCCCCTTAGACATCTTCAAAAGATCTGGAATATAAAAGATCTGAGAGAATGTCTACCGCGCCTCGGGGATACAGTCGTGACCCTGTTTACGTTTTTTACGTTTACGTTTATCAATATCCAATACTCTGGTGTTATTGTAAGCAACCCGTTTATTGACAGAAAATAACATCAAGACAGTGTGGAATATCAAAGTCGCCAAATAAAACCCATTGATACACTTAAGTCGGCTCTAAGCTCCTTGAAAAAGGCGTTCTCTGAATCACATTTAAAGCATTTAAAAGGGAGATTTAGCTTCAAACATCATCTGCAAAAAGCCCCTCGCGCCGAATTGAAAGCAAACAATGCCGTGTTTTTCAAAAAGGCAGCTCCAAAAACTACATATTTGTTTACTTTTTTGCCCGCTAGGCATCAACTTGTGGTCGGACGTAATTAAAATTTACGTACTGTTATACCTGTTATTTAAATTGACTACTAATGGAAACAAAATATTATCATTTGCCCTACTTCAGTGCATGGAAAATTCGTAGCGCATACTATTATTTCTATAAAAAAACTTGCTGACCCGCGGAAAATGTTTTGACATACGAGTATAAGTACTAATATCGCTATTAAAAAATAGAGGTTGATGGTAGAAGGGTGAAAATTTAGGGTTGGATGTATGCCAAATGTCATATGTCAATCTTATTTTTTTTTCCAAAAAAATAAAAATTTTGGATGGACCACCCTTATCACTAAAGGGGATGAAAAATAGCTTACATCCAATTCTCAGACCTGCTGAATATACACACAAAATTTCACAAGAATCGGTCGAGCCATTTCGGCAGAGTTTTGGTAAAAACACTATGTCACGAGAATTTTATGTATTCGATTAGGTATGAAATTAAAATCCCAGTCTTTATCAAATATTTTGGCACAATAGATTGGGTCGTTCTCCGCAATACCGTGTCACACACACATTACAAATTCTACAAGCAATCTTCATTGACTACTTTACTGAAACTGTTCAACATCTAAAGTAGTGCATTAGCCTCACATAGCTACATAAAATCAGCACCAACCCCCCGCCAGTCTGTCTTGAGGGTGGGGGTGGTCTATACACGTATGAAACGCGAGCGAATGGAAGCTGCGGTCGATAGTAATGTTGGCCTTTTTGTCGACACGACCTATTAAGAGCTAATATTTTAATATTCGTATCTATAGTCCTTTTCACATAGGAAAGGGTCCGTGACAAGGCGCTTTTATGTTAATATCTGAAATAATTAAAAAGGAAATAGACGAAATTCTTTTTTTATTGAAGTTGTATCTTATTTCATTTATTACTAGATTTCATTTATTTCACAAATATTCATTGTTGTACAGCGTAAAACGTAAAAGTTATGTGTCAGGGATACGTTGCTACGTGCAAAATACTATAGCAAATTACATCTATGTATTTATTATCTTTTCTCGAATCTACTTTAAGATCGGGCGTGATATATCTGGCGTTTCTAAGTAGGTAGGTACCTAAAGACAGGTAAGTTCAAGTTGTTATTGGTCATCAGTACTTAACTTTGTAATTGTTAAAGTGTGCGAAAATTTGAAATATGTATCCATTGCTATCTTGCATGCTATCTTTAGAATCGATTCCAAAGGGAGCTTATTCATTCAAGAGATGGTCGGACAGACCTAGATCAGAACTAACCCTTTTGGTAAAACCCCCTAAAAAATAGGCAAATATAATAAAGTTTCCATTCGTATAAAAGGCAACATTTTCACTATTTCAAGAATCAATCCAAACTATGTAGTACGAGTATAACGCTGTTGACTGAAGTAAAAACAATATATTCATCGACAAGGCGCTCTGGAGGCACCCCGGCCCAGTAAGGAGGTCACAGCGGTGAGGTTTGATTAATGACCCAATAATCCCGCCGCCCCCGGAGCCTCCACGAAGCTGAATGGTGAGCGGTCAAAAGGTTTACTGACTCGGACACAGCCGCAATTTCTAAGTTGCTTGTCTGGAACTTTAGGCTATTATGAACTAAGACTTATGAAAGTTTCGGTGAAAAATGTCCTAGCGCTAAGTTGGCGCGTGGACTCTGTAGAGCAGCTACGGTAAAGCTACGGCGTAGTACGTTAGAGCTTTTGTATGTATCGTGTACTGTCTCATGATTTTTTATTCAATGGTAACTCGAATTTTACCTGTGATTTTCTAAGAATCTACTTATTCAAGAATTATTTAATAAAAAAAAGCCATACATATTATATTAAACAACCTCAGACGAAGTGAATCCTTCATCAAAGTAATCGCTTTAAACTTATTTCGATACAGCTGACACGATTAGCAATGATATGAGAGTTCTTAATAGAGTTTTCTTAGAAACCAACCCTCAGGTTGGTTTCTAAGAAGCATGACTCAGCGTTGAAGCTGAGCATCTCCCTTCGCGATCAAGATGTTAAACAAGCTATTTTTTGGTTCACCAACTTCATTGTAACCAAAATGGAAGTTGAGAAGGCTCAAAATTGGCAATATGATGTTATTTTTTATTTTATGTCAAGATTTCCCAGCTTTGAAAAATCAGAGTCTCATAAACCGTCTAAGATATTTTTAGAAACTAGGTAAGTTCATATTTATAACACGCGAATGAACTTTTCGACTATAATGAATCGTCTGAAAGGTTTGTCCTAATCCTATTAGTGTTAGTTATTCAAATACTACCAACAGTTATACATGAATACAAGCGCTACATAAGCGAGTTACGAACATTAATGCCACAAACGATATTACGGCTCCATAGATGCGCATCAAAATCATCGCGTGGAAAATATCCGGAGAACGACCCCGTGTCTCGACATTCGTTCTGACGTTAATTCCAGCCGCATTTGTTCCATTACATTTCCGACACAAAGTAGATACGCGCTTGCCGAATTGACTAGGTGGATGCGACCAGGCGAGCGGCAAGCGAGCGAGACGGAGCGAGAGTACACACGCGAGCGAAAGAGACGGAACACCAAAAGTGAGAAAGATGTATTCAGAAGTGAAATAGTCTGCTGGCTGAGCACATCATCATTAACGAGCCAGAGAGGGCGGAGGGCAGCGAAGAGGCAGAGGGGGCGCGTCAGGTGCGCGGTCCCACGCTCGCGACCACCTGCGCGCGATATTGCCCCTTACCGCAACCACCTTTAGAGAACTTATCTCTCTAAAGCCGGAGCGGAGACCTGAGGGAATATTTTCGAGTGCACCGATATAAATATGAGAAATATCCAGGTTTTTACTCACCTCCCAGGGGTCGCGGGCCCGGACAAACATCGTGTATAATACA
The DNA here is from genome assembly GCA_963565295.1 of Epirrhoe alternata. Classification (NCBI taxonomy): domain Eukaryota; kingdom Metazoa; phylum Arthropoda; class Insecta; order Lepidoptera; family Geometridae; genus Epirrhoe; species Epirrhoe alternata. The sequence goes on from OY751384.1 coordinate 2,897,222, forward strand.
TGTCCAACAATGTCGAGATGACAACGAGTTTTCCCACAAGCTTCCCTGTATCGCATTTATTTTTATTTTGAGGCTGTCAATACGGTCCTTTGAAACGGTTGTTTATTTCAGGGTGAATATGTTGAAGGCGTTTTTCAATTACCTACAGTTGAAAGAGTTGCTTGTGTTATGAATCGCCAAGGGTTCTTTTATCGGAATGAAATAAATACCTCCTTTTAACGTGAATTTATAATGTGCTCTAAACATATTAACGATTTTCATTGAAAATCGGCGTAGCAATAAGAAAGTCTTGAAGAGCTGGCATTGGCCTTATTGCTTCTTAGCGATAAGGCCGCCCATTGTACATATTTATCCGATTTTTTTTCTTTTTTTTTCTGTATTTTTTTATTAATGGTGTGCAATAAAGTATATTCGTTCATTTTCATTCATTCATTGGAAATAAACGTAGGTCGACTTACAATAATGGTGTTCTGATATAAATAAAATGACAACCACAAAAATTCCGAGGCTGTACAAAGTTATCGCAAAGTTAGTAGGGTTTTTGAATGTCCCGTGCCAAAGTTCCGTACCGCCGCAAGCGTCGCTTATTTCACAACTATAAATAACTTTGTTCTTCAAACCACAAAGTTTATGTGGGAAACTTTGGAGCGAGCTACGAAGTGCCGCAGTTGCTTCTGGTTTGAAAATGAGCATCAATTTTGTACCATATTTTATGGTGAACCGTTGTTATGTATACCTAGATTTCGTAATGACGTACGTATTATTTAGTAGGTAGGTATTTTACAAAAATATGATTTATACAGGGTGGAGTGGAGTACTGCTCTACTATCACTCTCAAAATCTATAATCCTAATTTTGAACTATACTTTGCTCTAGGTAATTAATGTCTGATAGTGCAAGGTCGTGTGTGACAGATAGGTTACTTATTTATTAAAAAAGATTGTCTGCATCTTGAGTATCAGACTGTCATACATTATTGAGTCCTTCGATATCGTGATAAAGCTCAGTTTACATTGAAATTAAGTGTGGCATGCATTTGGGGTTCAAGGGGTCCCTTCGATTCATCTAATTTTATTTTGATGTGCGTGAGCAAATTATTGCACTGTCATTGAATAAAAATTGTTTAATGGGATAATCGCTGCATCTGGTTTAATTTGGGGTTAGTTTTTATAGTTATTAATAGTTACCTATAGTTATAGTTAATTAATTTTCGCGCTATAGTGGGTCTAATTGCTTTATCACGAGTGGATTAGCTGCGGTCCATTGGTGATTTGTTTTTGTTGTGAAATTAAGTTTGGCGTGATTGAAAACTAAAGCTGATACAAATCAGTCGATAAATATATCGCGTTCCAGTGAAATTGCAAAATCCTCATCATCCTTTTTTATCCCACTGTGGGTGGGTTAATTGAGAGAATATATCTGGGAGACTGTGTGTTTGAGACACATGCCATCTAGAATAATGCTCTTACCTTTCCAACGGCGGAAAGACCTTCTCTCACCATAATTAAAGCAAAAATTTTTGGTGTGCACATAAAATCTTTTCAAATTACATAGTACCTACAAGCTTTGTTTAGTTTGGGGCTAGATAATGCTGTGTGAAATGCCCAGCATTATTTTTTTATTTATTTGATCTTTGTCAGATCTGGGTCAGGATATACTTTAAAAGAAGATAAAATATTTATTAAATATAAAGGAGTATAGATACGTCCCCTTTTAACAATTAGGCAGAGTTCCCCCACACCGCATGTGATAATTAAATGTAACAAATAATCACAAGCGTTACTAAAATCGCCATTATAGAGCAATTGTGGGGAACTCCCCTCGTGAAGGAGCTAGTTGGGGCCACAATATGCTGTTCGAACCAGTATACTTGCTACTTTACTATGAGTACCTAATAAGCAATGCCGGTTTGCAACTCTCTTGCGAAATGTGGCTTTGTGCCAAATGTATGGTTGTCGCTTTACTTTGAGGTTTCTTAGAAGAGTCATGAAAGGCTGAAGAATACTGCGAATGTCTTGTGCCCAGTGAATTGGTATACTATTCTGTTCCCCAAACATCAAAGGATATTAGAATCGTTTCGTTTTAATATTTTGACTAGGTAAATTGCCCGTTGGTTTTTGTAATAATCAGATACTTAATCAATTTATTGGTAATCATTACAGGTCAGGGATTAATCAATATATAAATTATTATAACTTACTAATTACGTACTTTTCTTTTACTTCTGTGTTCACTGTTGGTATCTTTTTTTTATAAAAACTGTTGTTGTGCGAATAAACGTATGTCTATGTAAATTCAGAGCTCAAAACAGAAAGACAGACCAATATTTTTTGTTAAGTTATCTTACATTCGTACACGTAACCAAAAAAACTAACCTTCCGAAGAACGCATGTGAAATTATAAAGCTGAGATACTGGTTACTTGCCTTACTGTACACATAGGTGTTGAACACGTGTTAAAGATCCTAGGGGAGCGTTTATACAGTACGAATACGAACTACTTGAGATTAAACACTCCACTTTTTTGTAACGTTCATCTCGAATTAAGATCTCAATCAAAAATAGACGAAAATGATTGAATACGGTGGTTAAGGCTATATTTTTACTTATTAATAATTCCATTAGATAGAGGAGAATGGAAGAAGAACATGTGTTGTGACCCCACATAACAAGTGGGACAAGCATAGGCGGATCCAGGGGGGGGGGGGCACGGGGGCACGTGCCCCCCCCCTTCAGACGATATTTTTTTGTACCTACTAACTACGAAAAATTAATAAATTCGGAAATTTTTGTCATTTTTTGTTTCTTGTGCCCCCCCCCCCAGAAAAAAATCCTGGATCCGCCCATGGGGACAAGGGCAGGAAGATGGTGATGATGGTAATAATTCCATTTAAGTCCTTTGCCCAGCAGTGGGACATGAGAGGTAAAAAATACAATACGTAATATATCTCCCGGGTCTGGTTGTTGGTGCTTATGAATCCTAGTTAGGGATTGGACTTTAAACTGTACCTACCTAGGTAGGAATCTTACGGTAAGATAACTTATAAACTACGAAAGCTTAGAAATACGTTTCTTACGTGTTTCTATAATGCCAATAGAGGCAACGGATCTGCGTGCCGAATCTGCTAAGCCCAGACCCCTTGACCACGATTTGGACCCCAACCTGAGCAGCGATCTATTCAATTGGATACGCTTTCGATGCGCTTCACACGCAAGAGGGGGCACTTACCTATAAATAAATTAGTGAAAGGGATCAAGCACCTTTAATTTTAATGTTAAATAAATAAATAAATAATGCTGGACTTTTCACACAGCATCATCTAGCCCCAAAGTAAGCAGAGCTTGTGTTATGGGTACTAAGATGACTGATATACTACTTATATACTTTTTGTTTGTAAATACATACATATTATAGATTATTGTAGATCAATTTGTAGATCATACAAACATTGGTCCCGCCGCGGGGATCGAACCCGCCACCTTTTGCGTCACCGGCGGGCCTGCGCCCACTGCGCTACAGAGGTGATATTTCATTATTAGGTTTAACACCAGAGTTGGGCACTAGAACATTAGAACTTATTTTACCTATTTACTACTGAAACAGACACGAAATCACAACTGTGAACACGGTGGAGTTAAGGTGGCATGACCTCAGACAAAATAGAATGGACGAGTTATTGACAGGATTCCTCTTTCAACATTTTCTGCCGGTTTTTGCGGGGAACGAGGTAGCACATGAATGCCTTTTACACACACTTATGCATAAAAATGATAATACACCTTCATTTGTACGCACACTCTTGCAAATTTCGTTTATGACGTACGTAATACTACAAGACGTACATGATTTGGAATCGTATACATTTTGGGAGAGGGGAAATAAGAGTACAATTTATTTATTTATTTATTTATAAAGGCATTTATTTATGAATCGTCAATTCAATAGAGGAAATGCTGAAACGTCAGAAGCGAGCCGCATTTTCTGACGTCATCAGTACTTTTTCTATAGGAAAATTACTGCGGCGCGTACGGCAGCGCGGACTTATGTACGGTCAGCTTTAGACATATTTTAAGGCATATTAAATCTTTTCACCACTCCGATTCGTATCGATAAAATGTGTGTGTGTAAGTCAGTCGTGATATTCAATTTATACAAAATATATTCTATTCTAAACAACATCGCGTTTTGAAATAATAATTATTACCTACCGTTAGTACTGAGTTTATTAGACCGAGTAACATAATTAAAAAATAACAAATCGCTATCTTCATTACCATTGGGTACGTCCGAAGGTTTTTTTCTTTTGTTTTATACCTCTACAAATTATTCCATTCACTGGTATTCTAACATAATTGAAACCGATATTTTGATAGCTGATGAAAAGCGATTTGCTAATTTGTTTTATTTTTAAATGTTAATTATCATCTGTAGCGCAGTGGGCGAAGGTTCACTTGCGACGCCGAAGGTGATCTACAAGTATTTGTCTCGGGTTAGGGTGTATTCTAGGTATGATATGTATGTATGTATTTACAAACAAAAAATATATAAGTAGTATATCAGTTATCTGGTTCCCATAACACAATCTCTGTTTACGTTGGGGCTAGATGATGCTGTGTGAAACGTCCAGCATTATTTATTTATTATATGTATTTATGAATCCAGGGCCCGAGTTCAAATTCTACTTTAGAATCGACAAGTCAAAGTTGATAATAATTGTCCTAAAGAACAATAAAGGGAAGTACGATGAGGATATCGAAAGGAGAGTGAATGCTGGAAACCGAGTGAATGGGGCACTCCACGATTTTATGAGCAGCCGGAAAGTGTCCAACAAGGCACGACTGGCAGTTCATAGAGGAGTGTTGGTACCGACATTGATGTATGGAAGTGAAAGTTGGGTGTGGCAGAAAAAACATCAGAGTAGAGTGAATGCTGTTGAAATGAGAGCGTTGCGTAGTATGTGTAGGGTAACGTTGAAGGATAGAGTCAGAAATAGTGTGATAAGGGATCGAAAAAGGTATGTTAAGATGGTTTGGGCATGTAGAGAGGATGGATGACAGTCGTTTGACAAAGCAAGTGTATGAGGCGAGTGTGTATGGGACAGCTGGAAGGGGAAGGCCTAGGCGAACCTTCTTGGATCAAATTGGCGACATTTTGGAGAAGGGCCAGGTAAAAAGTACCCTAAACCGACGAGCATGTATGAAGAATGTAATGAGAGTGAATGAGGCGAAAGTTGTGTGTCAGGATGGTAGCGAGTGGAGATCCGTGGTCTCTGCCTACCCCTTTGGGAAAGAGGCGTGATTTTATGTGTGTATGTAGAACAATAAAGATCTCTTATAAGTCCTATTCTTGAAACGCAGAGGTGAAGGCATAGTATATTACTTTATTTATTCAGTATAAAGACTACATAATTTACTTAATATTGTGCCTGAAAACCATATTAGGTTTGAGTAGGCAGGCACTCACATTCGTCTAAATTATGTTTACAATCATAAATATCACAAAGAAATACTGATACGAATAGTACCGGTTTGCATGATACCGTCTCACAATTTCTGTAAAGAAGCAAACATAAAATCTCCAAGCACTTAAAAAGGAAAAGCCTTTTCGAGCCATCAAATAAACATAATCCCCAATTTAACTTCATAAAATTAATTAAAAATCGATCAAGTGCGAGCAAGCCAGACGTAAGCTTCTTCAAGTTTCGATGAAAAAGTTACGGGCTGTCTTCTAGAAATCCAATACCCCGTTTGTAATAATCATTGGCCTGCCCTTATTTTCAAATATTTCTAGTTTATTTATACCTAATAAATTCTCTCATTTTGCAAAACCTTCAATTTGAACTAATTTGAAGTAAGTTTGTACAAAAATGCTCATAGTTTAGCCATTTTGACTAAGCAACAAAACGTCTACGGCGTAGCATCTTCGTAGCCGTCGGAAAGACTTAAACGAGCCCACATAGTCTAATTTAATTTGTACAGAATTCAAATCACGGAAGTATCTATTCACAGTATGTAGGTAGGTACCTATATAATTATTTTATTTTGTATTTATTCACGTTTCATATATACGAAACATTATATTTCATGTTTTAAATATGAATCTCTCATCGAACTACTTTACCAATTATTATATTTAATATTAGATTTTAATATTAATATTTTATTTAACTTTAAGTTATATCAGTATTCTGGCATTAGTAATATAATATGGTTCTGAAGAAGCGTTGTCGCGTCGCCCGCTGGCCACGGCGGCGGCGTCGCGGCGTCTAGGGGCAAACTTTTCAATTACCTCGATGTCGTGTAACCCCGCAGCGGGTTAAATTAATTCTCTACACTTCACAAAAAGATTCACCTTCAGCCCCACACCCCAGCCACCCTGCAAGCAGACGCTCCATTCGATTTTTTCACGACCCGTAACATTCTGACGTCGGTGAAATATTTATTTTTAATTTAACGGTTCCCGTGCAAGGTTTTGATTGAGCTACCTTTTTGAAGTTCTTTTGTGATGAAAGGAGAAATTTGCAGGTGGATATAGCCAGCGGCGTTCGCTCAGATTCTTTACCGGACTGTTTTAGTTCCGCGCAAAATAAGTAGTAGATACTTTTTGTGCTACGATTTTTAAATGGTTGGATTGGTTCTAGTGTGTATAAAATCATCTAAGACACTCCACTACGTAGGTGTCTCTGATTTTTAGATGATTTTGTAATAAGTACCTAAATACTGCATTGTATGAGTAGGTACATGCCTGAAGCTATAGGTAGATTACAGCCGGGTGACAAGTTTGCCGGGTCCGTGTTGACGTATCGACCAACATCAATTCGCTCTGTTTGAAGAACGATATTGGATTTAGCTGATTGGCTCCCTGTCTGTTGGACTTGACAAACTTAATGATCCCTTTGAAATTGGTTGCCGTTTTGGCATGCGACGCTCAATTTTAATTTTGAGTAGATAGAATAGAAATTGAGGGAGATAGGAACTTACGTTTATCGTTACGAAATGAAAAACTGTTGTTCTTTTTAACAATAGTATTTTCCGATAGACTAGGGTGAATGAAACTTATACTCTCCTATTTTTCTATTAACAATTTTTTTAAATGGTCTCAGTGTCTGTTACTGATCACATTTATTTAGTTAAAACTCAAAAAATAGAGAAAAAAATTATAACCTAAAGGAGACGAGACGAGTCAGACTTCGATTTATGATAGCTATAGTGGTTTTACTGACTGGTGATGATACGAGAGCATATGTTATAATGAGAGTGCGTACGCGATTGTTTTCATAAAAAATTGTAAGGTTGACAACAATCCTCGATAACTTTGCAATAGTTCAATATAAAAAATCTGACCATGCCATTATCATTTTCTGCACCTTCTGCAACAGCCCTTAAATTTTTTTGGTAGTTACAAAATAGCGATGCAGGTATAAAAATATGTTGCCATCAATGTTCTTAAAAAAAGTATATATGAATTGTAGTAGAGTTGGCAACGAACGTGACTAACCAACCACCCAACTCTATAGTGATATAGTTTTAAAGCTACCTGATACCATCATTAATCTCAAACGTTGGTATGTACCAAGCCAGCGAAGCAGCGGATGGACGCTAGTCATTACATAAATAATGTAGCTCCATTGAAAGGTGAAAGAGGCTCATGATAAATGCAACACCGCGGTTGCGGCCGGCAAGCGACTCGGGTACACCTGAATGTTTAATGCCAGTCGACGACTACTGTTTTAAAGTCGAAATTTTATGGTGTTTTATACAAAATTTAGGGATTATTTTGTTGATTTCATGACTTCAATAAGAGGGCTATTATACTTCTACAATTATTATACTAATTGTCTGTAGAGCCGGTACCTACATTAAATGTCATGGGAGTTCAGTTCATGTACGAACTTTTAAAATTATAGTTATATTTTCATAGACCCACTGGGAGATAAATACAATAGAATCACGGACTTTTGAGAATAAGTACGTAAGTACTTATAAGATTGTTCGAACTAAAAACGTAAACTCTACATAAAGTGCAAACGTCCAGTTTTCTTACTAAACTACCTAAGATAATATAGATAGAAAGATAGATAGAAAATACTTTATTGCTCACTACAAAAATTAAACAAAAATATAAAACTAAACAAAAAACTTAACTATGATATACAATCGGCGGTCTTATCGCTAAAAAGCGATCTCTACCAGACAACCTGTAGGTGTGGTTTATTGTCCTTATAACTTTTACTTACTCAACCTTAAAAATATCGTTTATGGACGCGTTTTCTCCTGCAAGACTTGCGAGAAATGTCCAACAGTTTGTCCGATACAATTTCAAAGCCATTTGAGCAAGCCCATGAAAAAGGTCGAAACTGCTACTGTTACGTGTAACGCAAGTGCTTTTGATGTCAAATCTTGGTGATATTTGCACAGCACTGGCAGCGCTGGGTGTCTAGCAAACAGCGCGGGTAAGTTTCGAGGGTATAATTACGCGAGCGGGTAAACATATAAAGGTAATCCGGGTCGTGGCGGCACAAAGTGATGCTCGTGAATAAATTAGCGACGGAGCACCTGCGATGCGACCGCTGTTCGCGCTTTGCTGGCGCCCGCCTAGGGCTGGTCAAACATTTTCTGTCATAGTAAGTAATACTCTTCTGCCTACGGCTTATTTTACATCGATATTTTAAATAAGTATCCTTTATTCTAGTGAGCCGTGTCAGCTACCGAGCACTCTGTCTTATCGCTTAGACTAATTGCTTAAATACAACAGAAATATTTTTAGCGTTTACTTGATCTTTTGCAATCAAAGTGCATGAGTAACCTACTTAGGATCTGATTATACAGGGTCTTTCATTTTAAACTACACAAACTGACAGGGCTTAATTTTTGGGTTGTAAATAGACGTTTGACCGTATCAATTTAATTTCTAAGCCGATTTTAGTTTTCACGTCAAAAAGTATCTTTTATTGATTTATTATGACATGTTGATTTATTATGACATAACATTTTCAAAGAGAACAGACGTTGACCAATCACAGCGCAGCAATGGACTAAGTTATACAAGAAGCAACAATCAATTAAAAGGATAGTCTTTATCGATTTTCTCGAGATTTTCATAACAAAACAAAAAAAATCATTACATAAATATTTTTAAATTTATTTGCTGAACCCAATTCCTGAATATAGGTAGTTATAATAGTTTAAAATGAAAAGCCCTATATAACCACACGCTCCAGATATCTGAAACAATAAGATCTAGCTAGTACCTCCCAGCTTGCAACTAAATAATAATGCAAGATCATCAAAAAATGCACTCTGGCTTTGAAACTACTTGTACTGCTCTAGTACGTTTTTTATGAGCAGTGACAACCCTACTATAGATTACTGCGCACATCTATAGCTAGTTACTATCGTACTTAAAGCCTAAAGGCTTCGTCACACGAGTTGGAGCCGACTTGCGGCCGACATGGGACTTGATGAATATTCAAATTCACAAGATTCTACGGAGAGATTTGATTAAACTGATTCATACATTATGCGGACTTGGAAGGATCAAATAAAGCTAGGTAGGTATTATGGTTTTATATTCCCTTCTTCATATCTATAATTACTTCTTAAGAATTTGATTAAAAAACTTTTCTGGATAAGCAACCAAGGAGGATTTTTTTTAAACAGACTTAGGTGTATAGAGATTATCTGTTTTATCGCTTTACCATTGCCGCTTTTCCTAACAGATTTATTTTGCTTAAATCTGAAAGCTTTATCATTAGTTTCCAATACAAAAAACCTAGCTCAAAATATTTTCAAACTACCATAAATCGATAGCTTCGAAACACAACCGGTGACGTAATGACAATAGGATCGGAACTACGTAGCAAATGGGAATGGTGGGAATGGCAGCTATATTTCACTCAATATTTGAGCGGCTGGACAAAGCAACCTGCGGCGAGTCTGATGAATGCTACGAACGATAGATATAGATAGGTATAAGTCCGCTATTGTCATGAAGTGTCCATTGTATCTGCTGGAACTATTTTCAGAATTCAGTGTTTGGTGGTAGGTACAGTCAGGACTATAAATGAAAACACTTCATTATCCACGTGCTATGTAGATACCTAATTTATAGAGACATGCAGTCAAAGTGATTGTATAATGTGCGGTTTTAATCTGGATTTGAAGTACAAACCTATTACCGTTTAGGATATTCATTATTGTGAATGATCTTTTAAACTCGTGTGTGAAAGATTCACCTATTTTTAGACTATTCTAAGTGATCCAACTGAATAATGCTTTTTGAATTTGACTTGGTTCAAAAAGGATGCATCCATACTAGATGAACTTTGCCTTGTCTTGAAATCTTATGAGTCATGTTACTCACCATCTTTATTCATGTTCGCCTGGAAGCACTTAGCGAGTCTGCAGGCGCGGCACTGGTTCCTGTGCGTTTTGTCCACAGGACAACGACCTTTCATCTCTCCACCTGCTTTGCAAGTGTACACGCGGTTCCTGTGGATGGACCGCTTGAAGAAACCGGAACAGCCTGGAGAAAAGTATTATGAGTCTGGTCAACGCTGGTGACGGTATTTAAAAGACATTTCTACTCTACAAACTAGTTCCGTCGTTCATGATTTCTAATCTTGCATTTGGATAAAAACTAACTCAAAACGGGAAGGAAATCTTTCTACAGAAGCCAACTAACGTCACGTATCGAATGCATCTCCCGCAAAATGTGGCAAGTGAATAATATATTTTTAGACGTGCTAACTCTCCCTAGACTTCAAAGGATCTTGAATGACTTGATCTAAAAGAATGTCTACTGTACCTTGGGGCTACGTCGTGATTAATTTTTTTTTAAACTCACCATCACAGCTGTAGATTCCGTAATGTTTTCCAGAGCTCCTGTCTCCGCAGACATTGCATGGAATGTCCAGTAGTCGGTCACCTGTACATGAAAATATTACAGGTCTTAGAAAACTAGCTGCTGCTCGCGGCTTCGCCCGCGTGGTACCAACATTTAGAATAGCCTATATGCTATTCCAGGTCACTACGCCAAGTTTCATCCAAATCGGTTCACTGGCGTGATTGAAACACAAACAAACATAAAACATCTAAACAAAGTCACAAACTTTCAGTTTTATTATATGAGTGGGATTAGGTTATTCAAGTTGTCTTCGAAGAAGTAAATAATTCGAACTGCTTTTATTAGTAAAAGATGTCCAAATTATTTACTTCTTAGAACTTATTCAACTTTTGTGATTTGAGGACATAATTGGTTTTGAATAAGGGGTGACCAATGTGACCATGGCTAGAAATAGTAGACAAAACCAGAAAGGGGGTAAGCGGCGAACGGACCGTTTTGTTTTTAGTCTTTATCACGTACCCAATTATGGTAATTGTCTTTATATGACAAAATAATAATAATATTATTACTAAGGACAAAATTTACTCTAGGTGGATACTTCTTATATTTGGTCACAAAATCATAAAAGCTCTGTATTCTTTGGTCTTGGAGAACCATAGATACTTATCGGCATTATGTTTATTTATCAATTGACACCTCTAAGCTTCGCGAAGCGCCCCTTTCGCAAAATAGATTAGTCAGATTACACCAATCTCGCTAATAACGTTGGTGTTTTTATTCCATTTACTGAAGCCTTCCCCTACGCCCCTTTCTTCAGCGCTTATAGGCTTTAGTCACACCAAACTTCTTTGAGATTCTAGGTAGGCTTACAGTTCATTAAGTTTTATACCTACCTACTTGTAACTCCTTAAACTTTTTCTCATAATTCTATTTTATGTCTGGTACAGTCAAAACATATATATTGTTAATTATTTTCAAATTAAATAAAAAAACAAAATCTAATTCACAGAACTATAAAAGTTTTGTCAGATCCCAATAACCAAGAAACTTTAAAAAATTAGCTGCGGGAGAATTATGGTAAAAAAATTGACGTCTATGTAACTCTATGTACTCAAAACACAGATTGTAAAACTTAAAAGAAGAATCCCAACCCAAAAATCTTGAAATTGTTAAACAGATTTTTGTTTTTTAATGTGAGCTCTGAGAACGTACAGTGTAACTTCGCTTGCGTTAATGCCCTGAATCCTTTTGAAGAGAAGATCTTTTATTTTTTCGCTGAAACGGCCTTAGACGACTTTGCGCTCGTCTTAGAGGCTCTGGGGAAAGCCGCGAAGTGTCGTAATTATTCTTTACCAATGCAGTTTATAAGGAAATTCACGAAAACTTAAGCAACATGCTTAAGTTTGCGATAACTGAAAGATAAAATACGGATTGAAACATATACACTGGCCTTCAAAACTAAGTATTACACTTTGAAAATTGCAGCAACTTTTGATGTACACAAGATGTACTTTCCAAATAAAAAGGACTCGAAAAAACGAATGTATAGTTTAAAATGGTTTCTAAGAAAGCTGATAAAATTTGCTATGAAACGTTTTTTATTTTAAATCTCTAACTTCTATACTTTAGAAAAAACTAATAGTATAAAAGTGTAGTACTTAGTTTTGAAGGCCAGTGTATGTAACTTTGAGATGACAACAAATGTGCGGGATTTACGGCCAAAATCGTTCGCAAAATTGGATACCATCGATGACTAGAAAAGAGGAAAAGAGAAGATAGAAAACATGGCTGTGTATCTTGGGCCCAAGATAAATTCAGCTCCAATTAAATCAACTGTATTTGTATTTATTAAAAACATTACATCTATTCTTACAGGTATAACATAATGGGCCCTCTACATATTCGCCGATCATAGACGAATGCCGACGGTCATGAACGTGTAGAGGGCCTCATCGCCTGTCATCTTCTATTCATATAATGTTCGGCGAATAATTCAGCAAATAGTTCGGCGAATGTGTGTAGAGTGACCGTAATACAATAGAGACGAAATATTATAGCAACTAAAATAATTCAATACCATGGTATTCACTATGGTAATTATGGAATGTGGGATTTTACGGAGGCACATGGTCTCAGGTATAACCCGAACAAGAGTGAACTACTGGTATTTAAGGCAGGGAACAAGCAGCCTAAGTTTGTTCCTCCAGTACAACTTGGAGGAGTGCCCTTGAATAGAGTAACTAAGTTTAAATACCTGGGGCATTGGGTTACCGAGGATCTCAAAGATAATATGGATGTAGAAAGGGAGCGCAGGGCATTGGCGGTGAGGTGTAACATGTTGGCTCGGAGGTTTGCAAGGTGTACGAGAGACGTCAAGGTGACCCTTTTTAAAGCATTTTGTCAGACGTTTTACACCAGCAGCCTCTGGATTAACTGTACGCGGAAATCGCTCAGTGCTCTGCGCGTCCAGTACAATAACGGCCTGAGGATGCTGTTGGGGCTGCCTCGTTTCTGTAGCGCATCAGGAATGTGCGCAGAATCAGGTGTCGATGGATTCCACGCAATTATGCGGAAACGGGTTGCCTCCTTGATGCGCCGCGTCTGCGGCAGCACCAATAGCCTCCTCAACACCATACTGGACAGGGTTGACTGTCCCGTCGTGCGTAAATGGAATGCCATACATATGGCTTCCAGAACCCCCATGTTTAACGTAAGATAGTCTTAAGAAGTTTATGGTTTGTAATTGTTTTGGCTCTTTTTAATGTATTTTTGTATGGACATGGTCTGAAATGAATGTTTTTTAATAATTTACCAAGAGTCTTAGAACTATTAGCTGTGCTATTAGCGCTTTGATAAAATGTTTCAATACCTATTCTAGTGGCGAATCATAATAAATAGTCAAAGATAGGACTCGATGAGGATCTTTCCGGCTCTTCTGTTTGCCAATCTCTGATGACTAAAAAATTTTATTCACACGAGTTGTGACCAACTCTGTGCGGAGTGGGCCGCCTCCGTTGTGGCTAAATAAAGTCCCTCTGGTGGCTAGGTATGGTAATGTACCGTCAGGTGGTACCTATGCTAATTTGCCACCTAAAAGATATGATTTCATTCTGTAACTACTCCACTACAGAATAAATAGGTACTTATATCAGCGCTGTAGATAGCGTGATTAATATTTGAATGAGTGACTATCATCACTACTCTATACAGCAGGGTGGTCGTGCTCAGTGAGTTGTGACCTGCCCTTCGATGCAACATCGGCGTGAGAAGCGCCGCAGCCGACACACCTCAAATTAATACTGTTGATCCTGCTCATCGATGTCAAATTGTAATGCTTTAATAAGTTAGATTAAGGGAACATAGCGACACATAGGCACCCACATGTGTACTGTGTAGTTAATTCATAGGATTGATTTTTTCAATTAGATAAAATTAACTATTAGCCATAGGCATGGGCGGATCCAGGATTTTTTTCTGGGAGGGGTACAAGAAACAAAAACTGTCAAAAATTTCACAATTTATTAATTTTTCGTCGTTAGTATGTACACAAAAATATCGTCTGGGGGGGGGGGGGGGGGCGTGACCCCGTGCCCCCCCCCTGGATCCGCCTATGCCCATAGGTACTAGAACATTAGAACATTTTACTAGCACTAGAACATTTTATTTGACATCCCTATGAAGAAAAACCGGACAAGTGCGAATCAGACTCGCCCACCAGGGTTCCGTTCCAAGGACAGTACGTTTAACAGTGCAAGCTGTTAACCTACCAACATACACCAAAGTTATAAGGTATAGGTTTCACTATACTTGAAGTTAAGACGATACTACTTGCCTCATAGTTCTAAGTCGACGGGAAGTACCCTATTAATTTTTGAGTGTCGAAATATACGTTTTTTTGCGGCATAAACGGCCGTATCTTTTTTTTTTGCGATAACTTACAAGTTTGATTTTTTTTTAGGAGAAGTATCTTAGGAATACCTACTGCTCCGGATATCAACTTGTTTGTACCAAACTGGCTTTCACTCTCAGCTTTACTTAGATGGTTCGACCATTTTCAAAATGTGATTTTGCTTTTTCATCTACATCTATTCAAATTATTCCCAAGTTTCATCCAAATCAGCCCACTAGTTAACGAGTGATTCAAACATCCAAACATATTTAGTATACCTACATCATGAGTAGGTTTCTAGAGTGATCATATTAGTAGAAAGTAAGGGAAGTAAGATTTATAACTTATGTTATGAGCTTATTAGTGCCCTGAAAAAATGAAAAGTGTCTTATTTTTGAATGACCATTACCAACAATCTAGGGTTATTCCCAGTGATTTTTATTTACTAAAAACCTGTACAAAATAAACGCAAGAATATCCAAACGTCTAAGCTGATTATTCAGTAAAATAGTAAGCGATTAAGTTATTCAAGAATCAGGGTTTGGTAGGGACAAACCAAGTTTAGGGTCCGTCCCTAAGTTACACTGTGAAGACTTAAGGCGGTCCCTTTGTTTCGTCTCGCTTGCATGATCTTGTTTGTTATGGACAATAGGCTACTTAGAGGATGTATCTATTTAACTATTCATAGTACCTAGTCAATTAAGCCGTGTTGGTAGAGTGGGGCCTGGCTTTCAATCCGACGGTATGCGTTTGAACTTCGGCCATACACCAATGGAGTTAACATTATTTTTTACCTACAGAATATTACATAATTATTTAATAATTTGCATCCTAAAACAATAATATATATAATTTTAATATTATTATTAGGTAAACGCTAAAAAACAAAGTCTATTTATAGAAATTTGCTCTTATACACCAGCTAGCAGGCTCTAAACAGTAGTGAGTAGTTACCTTTAAGAAGTGCTAGTTCTTATTAGTTATTTTTTAGATTAACAAATATTATCTACTAGCTTCTGCTCGCGGATTCACTTGCGTGGTACCCAACATTTTGAAAGCCTATATGCTCATCCAAGTCACTATCTACACCTATTCCAAGTTTCATCCGGATCGGTTCACTGGTATAGGCGTGATTGAAACACAAACATACAAACATCTATGCTATCCTAATGTTTAGTGACTCGTAGGTTACGCAGCCTGTTGTGTCTGCGGCTATCTAAATATCTTAATTAATCAAAGTTTCACTGAGCTATTAAAATAATTAGATAATGATAAGATAAGATAATGTTGTATTTAGACACAAGTAAATACAAGCTTTTACAAATTAATTAAGAATTACTAAACTGAATCAGTATGACAAGATAATATTGTTCAACAATTAAGTAACTTTACTCATATTAAAATTACCAGCACTGCAATAAGTGGAGACAATACACGATTGGCAAATTATAAGAATAATAAAAACATTTATCTTAACAAAGGGTTTCCTGACCTGTCCCCATCCTTCTGACAGGCACCGCCGGCGCCCGCTGCTTCTCCCAAAACGGAGACAGCTCCACTGATGTCATTCCAACACCCACCAAAATGTCACACTACCACTTCATCATTTTAGTGATTCAAATTTTCTACGAACAAGAGAAAAAAAACAATTTTGAATCCATTTTTAATTATTTCGGAGATTTAATTGCAAAATGTTTTTATGTAGAGTTAACTCAGTGACTGAATTGATTAATCCGAAAGTTCTAGTGACTTTTATGGTGACTTGCACACCCGCCCGCGACTTTCGGCAGACTGCCCCGATAATTTGTGATCTTTGAAGCCGCTACGGAGATCGAGTCACATCATCCCCTGATTACATCGAGACCCACCCCCTGAGGGGGATAGCAATAGGCCAGATTTATAAGTGCGAGGGAGATGAAAGTGATCCCATCTTGTATCCCAGTCTACAGGCTACATTGTCAGGGCTTCAGCGGTATCTGACCAAGTTACGTGCAAACATAGTAGGTAAGGCATTTTTTACGCTACGTGGAGACTAATACTATGGTTATGCTGTTTCTGATTTTAGAATTTAAAACGTATCGTCTCATAAGATTGCCAGCCTAACGAATTTAGACTTTGGTCTGATTAGCTAAAAAATTAAGCTCTATCTAACTAAAAGACTTTTATTACTTCTCTTACATTTTCAAACCTTCTATTCCCAACAATAAAAAAAAATTTAAAGACAAAAATATAATTATATAAAGGTAAAAATGTTCATGCATACCTCTCAGTACAAACATTAACATGTCAAGTTGTACGGGTGTGAGAAAGGGAGCTAATTGCCGGGGCGTCGCTGGGCCAATAGGGGCGCGCCTTGCGGCTAGGGGGCGGCGCGTAGCTTTTTATTCAAAACCGAGCTATGAAGTGAAGTCAGCTGGAAGGTTGTAGTAGAGGCTACGAAGCGATGGCGTAGCATGCTGTAGCAAAGCCTACGTCGTAGCTATGGGGCGAAGGCATCTTGGCTTTAGCATGAATGGATTGTGATGAGTTTTGTTTCTAATACTTTTTGTGAGTTGATAGTACTAGTTACTTAATAATTGAATGATACATAGGAAATAACCTATCTGTTGATCGAAGCATGGAAATAACATAACGTTACTATTATATCTTTTATGTACATCATTCTTTTTTTTAATTACGATTTTGTTGTGCATTTCGTTACATCAATGGCTAAACCATAAATTGATGCCATTTAAATACATATATTTTTCAATATACATGCTGAATACGATTTCTTCTTCGACTTCGGAAAACTTAAATAAGAACTTCAACACCATGCCCCAGGTTCTTATCGAAACATATTGATGAACCACGAGTAAGTGCTGGTTCCCATACTGTTAGTAGTAGATACTTACGGTTAAATAAACAATAGATGTGATATAAAACCTATTATTTTAATGCACGCACGCACGTCGATAAGACTACGTAAATTCATTCATCCGTAAAACATCACTACACCTCCCTAGGCGCCTATTAGGGAGTTGTCAAAATATCTATTGTGCAAATCTCAACCGCGTATAATCCGTGCGATAATCGGAAGCATGTTGTTTTAGCGCAACGGGGTCATAATCCCGTCCACTGCAGCGACCACAGCTTAGACAATAGTAGAGAATGGGTCACAGTGTCACAGTTTCTAAACATAGTATGTAGGTCCTCTGTGGAACATCGTGCGCTTATCACAGAATGACTGATAGTTATTATGCATTTTGGGTCAAGTAATTAAGTTATGATGAGCATAGATGTGTTAGTTTTGTCGCAAGGATCTCAAGAACATCAGTTTTATGTGATAACTACTACTTATGGTAGGTATGTCACAGAGATTATCATAGTTACCATTGCAAGGGGCTTAGAATGGATAATAGGCACGTGACCGGCATGCGTCAGTTTTGGTAGTATTTGTTAAGATTACTGCACGGATTTTGGTCGGATTTTATCTTAAAATTTAAAAATACAACGTATTTTCACAATAGTTTGACCTGTAAATAAATAAAAAATAATTTTGTATATAAAAAGAAATAATGAGAACAAGGAACTACATCGGAACAAGTACCTAATTAGGTATCGGCTATAGATCATTTAAGCATATTTCTCGATAAGTATGGAATCCTTATTCCTACCCTACCCTATCCATACCCAGGTCAATACGACCTAGTAGATATGACTGATCGATTGGTTCTAAAGTTTACCAATAACAAGTACTTAGAAAGATTTGTTATTTTCACCAATCGTGGGAATTTCTCACGAAACAATCAAAAAACAAATCCAATGATAATTCAAATCAAAAACACTTGAAATTTAAAAAAAACATTTCCATACAAGTTTACAATGGGCAACACAATTGTAGAAAAATATGCACAATTAAACGAAAGGGGTGACTCTTTTTGGTCATTTAAAAAAGCACTCGAGAACAAAGAAAGTTTAAAATGTTATAAAGAGCGGCACGTGATGGGACAGCAACCATTTGAAGGGATCTTTTCTGTCTTTAACCAATTAAAAGTTTATTATTGATATTGATTCAAGTCGTTCTCGTATTAGCCATATGCTAGTGCTTTATGGTACGAAATATTCATGGTTCAATAATTAAAATTGTTTCATAAAACTTTTACAGGCTAGCATGGTATGGGCATGTAATGAGAAAGGGCAGAATGTCATGTAACTAGAAGAGTACTTGGTATGAATGTTGATGGATTTACGAGAAGAGGTAGGCCAAAGTAGGCCAAAAAAAAAAGGTTTGATTTGAAAGAAAAGATGGGTGGATTGTGTGAAGGATGACATGAGTAAGAAAGAAGTGTGTTGAGATGACGGCTGATAGAGGAGAATGGAAGAAGAACACATATTGTGCCGACCCCACATAATGTGGGAAAAGGGCAAATGATGATAGATAAAACTTTTAAAAATTGTCCTAGTGACAGTTTTTACAAGTTTTCAAACCTAGTTTGGTAAAATTATACCTAAGTGCGACTCGAAGAGGGTTGGATACAGTGAACTACCTCCTGTAATAAGTACTTTTGTCGTAGATGAATATAAACATACGACAAACACCCTCAAACTCCCCTATTACGAGATGTTGCTCACAATGTGAAACGACATCTCATTCGATATCATGAGACAACTTATCCGTCGGGATACATCATTAAGGGAACAAGGAATAGGTTTAGTTATACAAGGGATATTCGGATTAGTAAGACTTTAGTAACAAAACCAGACAGAATACAATAGAATGTCAGTTGCTAAAAGTTTGTTACAATAATACCTAAGTTTTTACTAAATAACCAACAAATTACCCTTTCTTGGTTAACTGGCTTGGTGTCACACTGCCAAATAATCAATCATCATCATTTAAGTACGTTTAAGACCTCTCGCAGACTTCAGACTTTCTATCGGCCGATAGTTGAGACGGGCTATACTTCTCCATACTCATTAGCCGAAGTATATTCTGTCTCAACTATCGGCCGATAGAAAGATTTTAGTCTGCGAGGGGTCTAATTTGTTTTTCCAAGTTTTTCCAAATAAATATAAATAAAATTTGTATTTCAACTGCGTGCTAAATAACTTATTATTTTTCATAACTGCAGAGGTAGAGATGGTTTTATTTTCACCTTCACAATCCACAGTTCGTGACTGGAGCTCTGACACGCTATATTGTTTTAAGGCTCAGCAGAGTAGCTGTTGCCGCCATTATTACCTACCCGTTTATTTTTATCCAAAAAATAGATTTTCTAATCCTCTACGAAAAGCTAGGATTAGGTAACTCGCCCGACGGTCAAATTACATAATGTAGCTGGGAAAATACTGTGCAGTCCTTTCCCACGTTTTCCCAGCTACATTATATCATCCGATCCTGCTATACCTACATACCTATACATACTACAGAACACAGATGGGTGAAAGCAAGCTGATTACATAGATAAGCTTAATATAAATATACGCTAGAGCTATTACCTATACAAAAACAGTGGCACTCCAGGAGTGCCGACAGAAGTGAAAACTTGAACAATTATGTGTGCGTTTTTTAATCGTCAGGAAATATTTTCGAATCGTCACCGGCAGGAAACGCCGTGAAAAGGGTTCTTTACTGTGTTTAGTTACGGAGTTCAAAACTAGATGGCGCTGACTGTGGTGTCGGTAACACTGTCAGTCTGAGTTCAATAGATTTTTCCCATCTCAAAAATGCCCAAAGCGCCTATAAAAGTTTTCACTTCAAAAACTTTGAAAAATTTCAAAACATTGCCATATCCAAATAATATTAGTTATTTCTTGTGGGCTTTTAGCGGTGCGATGATTCGCACCTGCGTTGTATAGGGGTAGGTAGGTCGGTGACAAATGAGCACTAGAGGCAAAAATCCGCGCGCCTCACTTGGCGAATTAATTCGTTCCAGCATGTCTCTTGGAAGCATCATACTGAGATGTAGAGCTCGAAACTGTACAGATATGGTGCGAAGTTACTTGGGTAGACCCATGATAAAGACAGAGGTGTTAAATTTATCTGTATTTTTTTATGAGCTAAGCTATGAACAATAACTAACCACAAAATGTGATCAACTAGAGTCAGAAAACAAAGTTAATTTCATAATTTAAAATAAATTATGCTATCCTTGGTTCTACTGAAACTTCTATTATAACTTATTTTACTTATTAGTATAGTTTTTCTAATTTTTTATGTAAAATGATTTCGTAATAAAAAACTTTTGTGCGCGATGGTATTTTGAGATCAAAAGTGACGTGGACTCGACGCGGAAGGCAAATGCCAACTGACGAACCAATAGCGCGCAGGCAAGCGTGTGGCACGCGACAATCCCGCCCGGCGCCTCACCCCGTACCGTCAAATGGACCCATAAATCGTCCATGGCGCATCTTGACAGCCAGAGTTCTTTTTACGTGACGCGAGTTATACCTCATCTCATAAGTAAATCATCATCATCATTATTGGCCTGCCCTTATTCCGCTCATGTGGGATCGGAAACAACAAGTTTTGTTTTTTGTTCATATGTAAGTATACCTAATAAATTGTTTTTTTTGTGGTTTAAAAATGTATTAAGCTTACCTACAGTTAGTGACACTGATGCTGGGGCTACAATATCAGATTTGCATTAAATATCGTAACCTTGTAGGCATCGTAGTTTCGTAGCCCTCTACGCATTCGTAGCTCTGCCGGCCTCGTAGCAGGCACTTAGCTGTTTCGCCCGCGGCGCGCTGATTTATGCCCAGGCCACGTTCAGCGGTGACAATTTATTTCAATTAGCGCTGCCACGCCTCCAGCGACCACTCGCACTCTGTTGGATTCGTGGAATTAATTTATATTTCAGTATTTAGGTCATAATATTACGTACAGAGGAGAGGTCTCATTATAATGTTACCCTAAGAATTATATCTTTTATAATACAATTATCTAGAAATTCTGTAATTACTTAATATTTATTTTCAGATATAGTCTTGATTTTGTACGGTTAGAAAGACACTATACTCTACTGATACTTTATGAAACACACCGTATGGTGTCTTCGATCAACAATTGTAGGTGTGTCAGCATTCAAGGTGAAAGTTGTAAGATTCTGCCATCTTGAAAGTGTTAAAGCGCTACATTTTGTGGAAAAGAAAATACACCCGCTTCCTAAATATCACAAACATTTTTCCTATCAATCGAGCACTAAACGGTTTACTCAGGGGATCCCAATCATTCGGAAGAATTCATTTGCTCGGTAAAAGCGTGACTACCCTCAATCCGACGCCAAGCGCAAACATTGCGCGGCGTTCTGCGAAAAAGTCCTTTTAAAAATGTTGGGGCACGTACGGATGGGAAGGCTCCCATTACTGCCAAGTGGCGATTGTTGGTTTAAAGATTTAGCCACAAACGAGACGAGGAACGCCGTGTTTGATGGAAATTTGAGGACATAGTGCTTTTGGAAGTGGCTTTCACACAGTGTGGGGTTCTGCCACATTTTTAGGGATAACTATGGAACGACAGGGATCCTACATAAAACACAATAAATAGATTTAACCCCATATCGGTATGTCTGCTCGGCTCCACGCTATCCAGCGATAAGTATTTAGGTTCATTCATCCAAAGTTTTAAAACAAATTGATTGGGTATGTTCCTTCCTACTCGTATACCTACAACAAACATTCAAAAACTGTCAAGGGAATTATGAACAAAATAAAAATGTAGCATTCGATTTTAGTATCGTTTCAAGCCAAGTTGCAGATCCATGTTACGCCTTTGGTACCTAATTGCTTGATCGCTATCTAACAACATTAGCGTCCGAGGGCCACGTGGCGAATTAATGTTTACACAACGCAATCCTAGCCAAATAATACGTGATAGGATTATTATTCTTTAATTTTAATCTATTGTAAATTTGTAAGTATTCTCCAATAAAAACACCTGATTCTGTAGCAACGATCGTCTAAGGAAAAATATGATTTGGTATGATGATGTAATTCTTCTCAAAATGCTCTTCCTATCGCTAGATCAAAAATTATTAGGATAATGAGTAATGGGTCTATTTAGCAGACCTCTGTCTACCGGGATCTTAACTCTAAAATAATAAGGCAAAATACGTATTTGAATAAAATTACAATAGTACTTTTTATGCTCGGTGTAATAGGAAAAATAAAAGTAAATGATTAGTAGTTTATATCATTAGCTTTTTAAGGCTGTTTACTGTCGGTCTGGCCCGAAACATTATGCCGGCCACCCACAATCCAGTCTACTGTCCAGTTTGCAGCGCTGCAAACTTGATCAAGTCGGCAGACCGAAGTTCTTTTTTGCTTGTCATGCACACCCATACCAACCAATACACCGTCAAGTTTGCTGGACGCCGCATCCAGTCCGCTGCAGACTGGACGGTAAACTTGATCGTGGGTGGCCGGCATTAGGTAAGTATAACAACTTGTAAACTAACAACTGAAATATTTTCTTATATTATTTTCGGTATATAAAATTAAGGTAGCTAGATATTTCCACAAAACAAAATAACAAATAACACTAGATATAATCAAACTTGAACTAATAATAGATCGTATGAGATTTACTCAGCCGTCTTGACCAGATACCCTCTGGGGTCGGGTAAGGTCTCTTCAGTGGGGATATTAGCCAATTTATTTATCACATGTTTATATACTTCTATGCCTTTTAAGAACACGGTTACATTGAGGTGTTCGTTTACAGCGTGGAGTAACATTGTTGTGTTGGGCATGGGAGAGAAACCGAAGGCTGGGATACCGGCGTTCCTGACGTGACGGGCGTCGGTGGAGCCGGGAGGGATAATTGGTAGAATCTGGAGGCCGCTGGAATCAATAATACTTCAATATCAATACATAAGTACCTACATATATACATACATGCATATACTTGCGCATACTTATAAATACAATTAAAGCGTTTTTATGTGATTACCAGCTTCTGCGCGGCTTTGCTCGCGTGGTACCTACAACTTGAATAGCCTTTATGCTTTAAACCTATATTCCAGGTCACTATCTACGCCTATTCCAAGTTTCATTCAAATCGGTTCACTGGTTTAAGCGTGATTGATACACAAACATCAAAACATCTAAACAAACTCAGAAACTTTCAGCTTTATTATATTACGACTAGCCTCTGCGCGCGGCTTCGCCCGCGTGGTACCAATATTTTGAATAGCCTATACATATGCTTTTCCAGGTCACTATCTATCTACGCCTATTCCAAGTTTCATCCAAATCGATTTGCTGGTTTAGGCGTGATTGATACACAAACATACAAACAAACTCATAAACTTTCAGCTTAATTATCCATACTATCCATACTAATATTATAAATGTGAAAGTAACTCTGTCTGTCTGTCTGTCTGTCTGTCTGTTTGTTACCTTTTCACGCCCAAACCGCTGAACCGATTAAGCTGAAATTTGGCATGGATAAAGAGTATACCCCAGGGATGGACATAGGCTACTTTTTTTTGTCAATTACCATAAGGGGGCGGGAAAATAAGGGTTGGAAGTTTGTATGGGGAAAAAAGTTAAGCAACCCGCGGCGCGGTCATAAAAAGGATGGGTGACCGCCGCCAGTCACTTTTTGCACTCTAGATTTTTTTACTTTTTTTTGTATTTTGCATAATAAATTATTTTAAAATTAATGATAATCATGTAACATGTGTATTCCCACCCATCAATATATCCGAACTCCGAAGTTATGATTTTTTGATATTAAAATATTTTTTCCTTGGCCATAGTTAGAACGCCATCTATCGGTCTAGACTCTAGAGGTCAAAACTACTTTACACTTTTTCTCCTAGGTGGCGTTTCTAGCGGAGATCTAAATACGAAGGAGTATAATTTTCTTTGATTTTGAGTTTTGAAAAGTTAATGGAGATTTTTGCTTAGAGTTTTCGATATTTTTATATTGCTGACGAAGTCGCGGGTAGGTAATATTAGTTAATCGTTTTATTTCGAAATTCAACACCATACAGTACTTGCTAAGTATTCAAAAAAAATATGTTTAGAGTCAATTTCTTCAAAAAAATTGCCGCTCGCTTCAGGGATTCTATACCAATTACCGTATTCGTTTTGTTCTTAGCATTGCAACATCTGGGTAAGATTTTCCCTACCTCTTGGGATTCTTGAGAGAAACATAAATATAAAAAAAATATTATTATTATATCAAGCGACGGAGTTTTATATTTTGTATATACCTACTCTCGATTCACTCAAAACTCCTCTACTTTGTTCCTAATAATGCGCAGACGAAGTTGCGCGGGTCAGCTAGTATTTTAATAAAGCTGAAAGTTTGTGAGTGGGATACTTAAATAGGATGTGCCTGTGGTAAAAAGCTTTAAAAATGAGAATTGTTTTAAAGTTTACTTACACTTCTCTAGTTGCGTTTCGAATGGCAACGAAGTAGGGATTGTTTGCGGAGACTATCGTAGCTGGCGACTGCGGGTTTTTGGCGATAAACGTAACCTTTATATCCATGCCGGAATCGGCTGTCCACTTCCTTATCTGAGACAGGAATATACGTCGGTATTTATAACAAGTAGTACCTACTATACTAAAATGATACTAAAATGATAAATTGAGCAAGTAAATAATAATAATAAATAATGCTGGACAATTTCACACTGCATCATCTAGTCCCAAACTAAGCAAAGCTTGTACTATGGGAACCAGATAACTGATGTACTACTTATATACTTTTTGTTCGTAAATACATACATATTATACATAGAAACACCCAGACCCGAGATAAATATTTGCAGATCATACAAACATTTATCCCGCGGCGGGGATCGAACCCGCAACCTTCTGCGTCTCAAGCGAGCTTTCACCCACTGCGCCACAGAGGTCGTCAAAGTGTTTTGAAAATTAAATCAAAACTTAAAATTAATTCTCACCTGAGCTTCAAACTCTGTCACATTCATGCCTATGTTGAGCCGTATGTCAAACAAGAGTGTCACTCGCGGAGGAACGATATTATACGCAGTCCCGGCCTGTAACCAACACATCTCAAATTATTAAGGAACAAAGGTGTGCGTGCTCTAAAACGGTGAACAAAAACATTGTGAGGAAACCGGCATATCGTAGAACCCTACACCCCTCGAAAACATGCGTCAAGTGCACGATGGTGCCTCTTTGAGGCGCACCCAAAGAAAATGTTCGTGATGTAAATTTTTATTTTCGAGAAAATTTGCATTTGATGGCTTTTTGGATTGCACATTGAATTGGCAGCGACAAAACGTCTCGTCGCGTCGCGTCTCTGCCAATTCAATGTGCATTGAGCGTTAAAGTACTTTCACCACACTGGTTTAAAAGAACTAGTGACACGACACGAAGAAGGAACTAACGAAAACTTAAGCTTAGTTACAGATTCATACTTATTCCACTGCGTTTGATCTACTTAGAAAATTACATACATACATACATAAAGTCACGCCTCTTTCCCAAAGGGGTAGGCAGAGACCACGGATCTCCAGTCGCTACGATCCTGACACACAACTTTCGCCTCATTCACTCTCATTACATTCTTCATACATGCTCGTCGGTTTAGGGTACTTTTGACCTGGCCCTTCTCCAAAATGTCGCCAATTTGATCCAAGAAGGTTCGCCTAGGTCTTCCCCTTCCAGCTGTCCCATGCACACTCGCCTCATACACTTGCTTTGTCAAACGATTGTCATCCATCCTCTCTACATGCCCAAACCATCTTAACATACCTTTCTCGATCCTCAACACTACATCTTCTTTCACTCCACACTGTTCCCTTATCACACTATTTCTCACTCTATCATTCAACGTTACCCCACACATACTACGCAACGCTCTCATTTCAACAGCATTCACTCTACTCTGATGTTTTTTCTGCCACACCCAACTTTCACTTCCATACATCAATGTCGGTACCAACACTCCTCTATGAACTGCCAGTCGTGCCTTGTCGGACACTTTCCGGCTGCTCATAAAATCATGGAGAGCCCCATTCACTCGGTTTCCAGCATTCACTCTCCTTTCGATATCCTCATCGTACTTCCCATCTCTTGTAAACAATGTCCCCAGATACACAAACTCTTTCACTTGTTCCACTCTTTCATCGTCAATCAGAATATTGCATGCTGTCATACATTCATCTTTTTCAAAAACCATAATTTTCGTCTTGCTCACATTTACTTTCATTCCCTTTCGCTTAAAAGCTTCATGCATAACTGTTACCATCTCCTGCAACTCATTCTCCGATGACGCAAGTATAACCTGGTCATCGGCATAGAGAAGACATTTGACGAGTAACTCATTCATTCTTAAACCATTTGCACCATCTTTCAAATCTTTCAAGCAACTGTCCATGAATAGATTAAACAGCCATGGTGACGCTACACATCCCTGCCTAACGCCCTTTTGGATGTTAAACCATTCAGTGTATGACCCATGTATCCTCACGCAAGCACTAGAATCCTCATAGAGAGATTTCAGAGCTCGAACGAGGTTGCTGTTCACTCCATACATCGACAGTACCGACCAAAGCTCATTCCTCATCACTTTATCATAGGCCTTTTCCAAATCCACGAATGCGCAATAGACTTTTTGACCTTTGGCCAAAAACTTTTCGGCTATGCTTCGCAAGGAAAAGACCTGATCCGTACATCCCATTCCCTTTCGAAAACCCGCTTGTGCATCCCATATTCTCTTGTCGGTTTCTTTTACAACCCTTTCAATCAAAATCTTTGCATACAGTTTGCCGACGATGCTAAGGAGGCTAATGCCTCGGTAATTTTTGCAGTCTTGGTGTGAGCCTTTTCCTTTATAAAGGGGAACTATAACCGCCTTGCACCAGTCATTCGGTACTCTGCCAGAGTTCCAGCACAAATTAAAAAGACGGTATAGCTGACTAGCTACAACACCATGTCCAGCCTTTAGCATCTCGGCTGTAATCCTATCATACCCAGCAGCCTTTCCCGATTTCATACATTTTAGAAAATTTACATTTTTATAATACATTTTTTCATACATTTTAGAAAATTATTGTTTCATAAAAAAACCTAATGGCTCGAAACGGAAACTTTTGTAATTTACCTAATTAAATAATAATAAATTAAATAATGCTAAAAAAATTAGAAAATAAAATAACATAAAACTAAAAACTTACAAATAATATTTATTAAATTTTACATAAAATAAACAGAAACCTAAGTAGGCACATAAACCTACATTGCTCTTAACTGGACAGGAAGTGAGTGTGAAGTAACCTTATAAAGTAGCGATTTGACAGATCTAATGCTTTGAGGAAGAGAATTCCAAATAGCCATGCGCAAAATGTGTCACCTAATTGAAAAGATGGATAGGCGTCAAATGGACCCATAAAGCGTCCATGGCGCAGCTTGACAGCCAGCGTTCTTTTTACGTGACGCGAACTATACTTAGCTTTTGATCGCTGAGAAGTATATCTATCTTTTAGTTCCGTAGTTCAATTGCCTTTGTCATTCTCATCGCTCCAATCGGTATTCATTCATAACTTCTGAACTTGATAGATAGTTTAGTTCAGTAGTCCAATCTAGTCCAATGTATCGTCTGTCTGTCTCTATCGTTCTCGCTCGCAACGTTCATCTCGCTCATTCGCCGCGCTGAACTATGGAACTAGATAAATAGTTTAGTTCAGTAGTCCAATCCAGTCCAATACATCGCCTGTCTGTCTCTATCGTTCTCGTTCACAACGTTCATCTCGCTCATTCGCCGCGTGGAACTACGGAACTAGAGATATGATTGGATTGGATTGAATCGCGCATTAGTGGCATTAGTGACCACTAATGCGCGAGGCGAGCGAGCAAAGCGAGCGTGCCGCGGTAGCGGCCGCCGAAGCGCCAGACATGCCCTGCTCTCATACACCTCCCTGCCCAAACTCAATAGTATTTATCATTTTGTTTGTTTGAGGCTAGGTTACATTAATTGATTTTTCTCAAGAACGGTGCTTTGCCTTATAACGCGAGTGGTAGCAGGGGGGAAGAGGAACCCCCCTCCCCCCTCCCCACTACCCCTTCTCATTCAACTCCTGTTTAAACTATTCTAAAGTTTTACCGGTAGTTTTATTGAAATTGGGTGTATCGGTTTTCTCGCACGTAGAAATGATATTGTTGTCCAATTTTATTTGTTATCTTATTTATTAGGTTACGTACGTAAGATTATGTGTAGGCCTTTCTTACTATCCCGTTTCACTACCGTTTCGATCTTGCGACGTCGGTTTCATAATAGTAGAAAGGAGGTATGTACCTAGATTGTAGAAATACTAACTCGCTCATTACATCTTAGTTAAACTAATGTACCTATGAGTTTAGCTGCTCACACTTATTGTAGGTAGGTATCATTATTATTTTACCAATAGCTTGAAATTCTAAATCATCAAAACTCACTCATGTTAAGTTATATTTGTTTTTTCTTAAAGAAGACCGTGGTACTTGACGCAGTGGAAAACGATTATTTATATTGTATTACTGTGTGCGCCTATTTTACATACGTGGGAGCCGATTGCCATAGGTGCTTCCGTCTGCCACTGCATGGGGGTGATTTGTTAGGGCAGATGGTTTGATATTGCCTCAACTTTCAATCCGAAGGCTGATTCGAACAGTGCGAATTCAGCCCCCTTACCATGGCGTTTGTCTAGGTACCAGAGAATAGAAATAAATGACAGTAATGACATTAGAGTGTGGATAAAACGGGTAGAAAAGTAACTTTTTGCCACTTTCTACGCGTTTTATCCACACTATAATGTCATTACTGTCATTTCTTTCTATTCTCTGGTACCTAGACAAACGCCATGGTACGGGGGCAGGCCGTGAAATGGATCAATTGACTTTCGAAAAAAACATGTGCGCGTTTTAACACAAGTTTGAAACGGTGATGGGAACCTCTCACATATAGAGTGGTAACTTCTGGTTAATATTTGGACGTGTCACTGACTACCTCTTTGATGTCTACAGTGCCTTGGGGATTCAGTAGTTAACTGGTTTTATATTATTCGATACCAATAAAGTTAATATTTCGTGATTTAAAAAACACTTATTTTCTAGCTTCAACAAAATTTTAACATGAGTACGTATGTACCTAAGTTTTTGTTTCGGTTTCGGCCGAAACTGAGGTCGAAGCCGAAGGTTCGGTTATGGTTTCGGTTTCGGATGAAATCCTGGTTTCGGTCGGACACTACTTACACTTATCATATTGAGATTCACGGAGGTGTAGTTGCCGGCGTTCTGTAGTGGCGCCAACTTTGAAAGCTCGTATTGTTCCTCGCGGAACTTAAAGAAAAGGTTGATCACCTTGCTGCACTGTTGATGAAACAAAAAGAGATTAGGCACTTAAATAATATTCAGCCAGATAGGTACGTACATGGTAGCTATATTTTTTTTATTAAGTATTTGATGGAAACCAACAGCGATACCAGAGAAACTTAAAATAGATTTTAGATGCTAGGAGTATGGCCAATTACAGGTTTCCACTTCAGATGCTAAAAATAGATAACTCATGGAAAAAAAGTAAGCGGAACAAATGCGGTAAAGGATAATGAAAACAGTACCTTATGGTATAAATTAAATTAACTAATAACTAATTATAGCTAATTCATCGTTACATTACCTACATTGTCAAGCTACTTTTGTGTGTCGCAGAGCAAGCAGTTTGTTGGAGGGATAGGAAAAGGGGAGGACGGGGAAGGGAAAGGTGTTGAAAGGAATAATAATATAATATTTATTTTCAAAAAGGTTTACAAGAAAATTAACAAACTAAAAATACATCATTTTTGAATTGAATTTATAAACCTTGTAGTCTGAAGCATTGTCGCCTCACTCTAAGTTTTCACTTGTATGTAGACATGAGGAGATACTGATTCGGCTATCTCGGTTATCTTTATGCTGTACTTGTCTTGATGTGAATCTGCTATATTATTATGACGTATTTATTCCCATAAACTATAGAATACCTCATCATCATCATCATCTCAGCCATCTAACGTCCACTGCTGAACATAGGCCTCCCCCATAGATTTCCACAGCGATCGATCTTGTGCAGCCAGCACCCAACGGCTCCCAGCAACCTTTACAAGATCGTCTTTCCATCTCGTGGGGAATAGAATACCTATATTTAGTTTATTTCAAAGTTTGATTCATCGAAGATTTTTTTCATTTCTCATACTCGGAAAGTAGTGTTGTTTTGATTGGATTATTGGGTGGAAAATGCTGCTTTCCTTTCATAGGGAGGGAAAAACTCATACAAATGCATCCCGACCCTAAGGCCGGAATGAACTTTTAAAATAGAACTGCTGTCAGCTGTGAAGAGTTTTATGTAAAAAATAAACTAATCTAAAAAATGTCATGCATGACTTTCTATACAGCCAGTGTGAATTTAGCGCAAACTTCTTTGAGCGGAATACCTAAGCCGCGAGTGCCGCGACAATTACGCGGCGAGCGGCGAGTTCCATTTTTAAAATTTAAAAATTCAACACAAATTGGCGGGATGTAGCCATGCGCAAAATGTGTCATCTAATTGATAAGATGGATACATATCTTTTGATCGCTGAGAAGTATATCTATCTTTTAGTTCCGTAGTTCAATTGCCTTTGTCATTCTCATCGCTCCAATCGGTATTCATTCGTAACTTATCTTTTGAACTAGGTAGATAGTTTAGTTCAGTAGTTCAATCTAGTCCAATCACGAGTCCAATACATCGCCTGTCTGCCTCTATCGTTCTCGTTCACAAAGTTCTTCTCGCTCATTCGCCGCGCTGAACTACGGAACTAGAGATTGATTTTCTAGGGACGTAGGTGGGTACGTATGAACAATGAATTGGTGAAAATGAAACACAAAGGTCCATGTGACACTAAACAAAATAATTAAATAATTACCTTGCCGGTAGCAGTAGAGTTGGTTTGAGAAAAGGTAGATCCATGAGTGGCTTCCCCGTAACAATCTACTTGGATTCCTGCAATTAAAGAAAATAACAAACCTATTAGGTGGTCGCAAGACTCATCACGACCCAAGCTAGCCGCATTTTCTGACGTCATCAGTATTTTTTCTATAGAAAAATGACTGCGGCGCGTACGGCGCGGACATAATATGTGCGATCAGCTATTGTCTCCAAATGACAATTTGTAGTTACAGAAATAGCAAAAAGAAAACCAAGAAAAATAGCAAAAAGAAAACCAAGAAAATCATTATCTTTGTACCTAGTACATTTACAGCCCTACTATAAAATTAGGTAGGTAGGAACAGTTTCTTAAAATAATTATTGGTATTTAGGTTGATACGCGGGACATTAACATCACGTAATCACACGCACTTAAATTGACCAATCACAAAGCTAAAGCGGAGAAATCAATATCACTGAATCTCTTCTCAAGCTTTGTGATTGGTCATTTAAGTGCACGTGATCGAGTGACGTCAACGTTACCCGTATCAACAGTTTAACTTACGCCAAACCACTTTGTCTTGGTAGAACAGTGGTACAATGGGCAACTGGTATGACGAGCCTTCGTCCAACGAGAAGCCAACATTCAACGCGGCAAACTCTTTGCTCTGCAGGAAAGGTTGCATTCCGTTATTGGCACCGAGTTCCTCATCTGAAAATAAACAAATATTACCTATGTGGTTAGGTACCTATAGATACACAAGGGCGCAGGTTATACAAACATTTTATCTATGCGTTTGTGCACGCTAAATCACAGAAACATCATATTATTATCCGATTTAAATGCGGTTTTCACTGTTGTTACATTGGATTTGCCTTTATAAGGCTCAATGCACATTGAATTGGCAAGCGACGCGGCCCGCTAGATGGCTTCGCCAGACCTCGTTCATTCTAGGTACAAGCGTTTCTATATCTTGTACCATTGTTTATAAGGTTTATAAGGTTATAGAATCGACGCCAGGCTTGCTATAAAACGAATTGTCGCATCGCTTGCCAATTCAATGTGCATTGAGCCTTAGTGTTTGATCTATCAAATTCTGTTCACAAATAAATTTCGTATGTACTCTAAGTTACTTATACCTACTTAGCCGGAAACTTTGTTAACCCGATCGTCTAATTAATTAAGTGTCATGTGCTTAAGCAATGTTGGAAGCCCGGCCAGATCACAAGATTTGAATAAAATGAACCTTACATACCTGGCATAAGTGTCATGTAAACATTTCGTTTAAATTCAACGCCTTCTTCTTTGAGTCGTCGTAACGCGTAGTAATATTGTATAGAGACAGACTTCATGTCCTGGGTACCGCGTCCGTAGATAATCCCATCATCCGTGAGTGTAGCTGAAAACGGTGGATACGTCCAGCCATCCTAAAAACGCGCGGTATAGACATTTATTTATTTAAAAAAGGACACCCGGGTTACACTTTACATTCCAAAGTAAAAACAATGTGTCATAAGCCTAGTGTTCCCATAATTATAGGATACCTACCTATCACAACATGCGTTAAAACCAAAACTTAAAGTAAGTAGGCATGATGCCTAGTCAATTAGAACTTAAATAGTTTCTCAAAAAACTTTTCTTTGATAATGTTTAGATTTCTAAACCACTAGCTGTCCATCGCGGTGTTACCCGCGTTTCCTCGGGAAAACTTCACTTTCCCGAGATAAAGTATAGCCACCATCTCTCAACAAAACCCCGGGGACTTAGGTAGGTACCTTACCTACCTACCGTCGAAACGCAATAAAATTGAACGTGTAAAGTGTTACTTGACTATGGTACCTATTCCCGTTCTTAGGTTCGCCGAGCTTAAGAAACTCCGCTGTCCTTATTATTGTATGGATTAGGGCAATAAACTATCAGTTGTAGTAATTTTCTTACATTTTCGTCAGCAGGAACTACGTCCATATGCGAGTTGAGCATTATACCGGGCGCAGAACAGTTGGTGCCGGCCCATTTCATCACCACTATAGGGTACCCTTCAGTCATATTATACACTCTTAAAGGTACATTTGCTAGCGCTGCCAATCTTCTCCAGAATAGTACGGCGGGTGCTAAAACAAAAACGAAATTGAGGCATAGATATTTCAATAAGTTCTTATTACACACAAAACATTAACCTAAGAACCCTCACCTAACAAGTCACTAGGTAAATGAAACCCTATAGAGGCAAGATGCGGATTGTGGTCCTCTAAATACACAGCCTCATCCAATGGCCTCCTCCTTCGGAACACCTGCCTCCCGGGTTAAATCGACTTCGAGGCCAAGTTTGTCGCTGCCGCCAAAATCTAGCCAAGTGGGGCTACATCGACCCATCCCGGAGCGGGTGCAACTGTGGAGCGTTCTCCCAAAGTATGGCACACCTACTTTGTCTTATTATAAATACAACACTACCATTTTGGGACTACAGGACAGCTCTCTAGTGAGTACTCGGTAAAAAGGGGGGGGGGGGGGTTCTTACCATAGCAAAATTCTATTTCTTTTATATTATTGTTTAACACAAAATATCAATAATTACATTTTAAAACTAAAAGAAAAACCGACTTCAATGTTCGACTGTACACGCGGCGTGACTTTAACGTCAGTTTGACATAATGCATAGAGAGTCTTAGACTTATCTGACGATTCGATTTACAATGGCTAGGAGGGAAGGTTTTTAGAGTTACCCCTCCTTTAACCCTCTCAGGAATAAAATTTATATGGGACCACCTCTGGAGCATACCCTTTCAAACAAAAAAATAATTTTGAAAATCGGTCCACAATAGGCGGAGTAATCGCGTAACAAGATACAACAAAAAAAAACATACAGGCGAATTGAGAACCTCCTCCTTTTTTTGAAGTCGGTTAAAAAGATTTCATGCAGTCGTGTCCTTTGATTATTATAGAAGGTAAGGTACCTACCTAATTTTGCTTCTTCATAAGTAGGTAAGGTACTTACTGAGATCACTGTTCGAAGTGGTGTTTATCCGAAGATACTCCTGAAAGTCCTGGATCGCCTCTGTATCAGACACCTCAGCACTGGCTAAATTAACCGTCAAAAGAGTGACGATCAATATCATTAAGCCACCCATGATGGTCATCTAAAATATGCACAAAATTGTAGTTTTAAATTTTATAACGGGACTTAATCGCGTAGGTATAACATTTGTTTATTTACCTCGACGTTTCAGTAGCGTTACAGCTACCGTGGTCACGAGAAGACAGACGTGAAGAACACACACAGACACACACACACACACACACACACACACACACACACACACACACTCACACACACACACACACACACACACACAACACACACACGACGTGGGTCTTCTCGTGACCACGGTAGCTGTAACGCTACTGAAACGTCGAGGTAAATAAACAAATGTTATACCTACGCGATTAAGTCCCGTTATAAAATTTAAAATGTCTTCGAGTCGCGAAAGTTTAAAATGTGTAAAATTGTAGTTGGTACATAACTGGCGAATAAACATCGAATTTGTCTTAAGGTCGCACATCAGAGACGAGCCGCACGCGCCGAACTGAACTGAGTTGGCTGAAGAAAAAAATTACATTGATTTTTCTTCAAAATCGATTGCGTCGAATCGACGTAGGTTATCTTTCTAGGGATAAAAATTCGGCGCGTACGGCTCGGCTGTGCGGCTCGGCGTACGGCGCGGCTGCAGTGTGCGATAACCTTTACTCATCCCAATAGTAATTACAAGCTTTTGAACTTTATGTTTCGATGTAGATAAACGCTAAAAAGTAATTCGATACCTAGGTGTAGACTATCATTAAGTCATCATGATCAGACAAAAAAAATTAAAACCGTTTTTTTACCATTTAGTAATTAATAGTCAAAGGTTGGACGATAATAAATTGCCATCATAAATAACTTGTCTGCCTATGAGTAAATTTAAAAATGAATTAAAAAAGTTTTTTGAATCACATCCATTTTACCATATCGATGAATATATGAACTGTTCATTTTCTGATTTGTACTCTGAGTCCTAAGTCTAATAATATGTATTGTACCTTTACCTACCACCTATCTTTAAATTAATGTTACCTACTATACTCGTATATTAATTGTTAAGTGTACCAATGTAATTTGACGTGCCAATGTTATGTTATGTAACTTCATGGTCAATAAATGAAATCTGAAATCTGAAATCTGAGGCCTTTGTCGCAAGACGAACGGAAAACTTAACGGAATAATTTTTAAACGTGTTTTAGATTTAAGTATCATTGTATTTTTCCGAAATAAAGGCTATTATTATTATTATTATTATTAATTAAAAGTCACAACTGTCTGTATTGTACAAAAAAGCAATTATAAACATTAACAGAAGAGCGGGATCCAGGTATTTTCTTACAACCCCATGAAGTTGTATTTAGTTTAAGTTAAAGAAATAAAATATTTTTTATTTTGTAGTAATTACATTATCTAGAAACATCATTAGGTATTATAAAAACGTTTAACTTTTTTTTCTTACTATATTTTAATGAAAAACGAAACGAATGTTATCGACAAATACGTACCTTTTATTTTAAATGATAATTATTCAATACCAACGTCTTATATAGGAAAATTCGCCGTGTAAGAACCAGATGAACGTACCTATGTAAGTACAAAAAACTTGAAAATAGTTTTTTTTAAAGCTTTTATTAACTTGCAATGTTTTTGTATGTTTGAATGTTTGTATAAGTATTTGTAGTATGTTGTATGTTAGTCCGGGTCAAATCTTGCAAGTTTAAGTTGACCCACTTCCCGGCTTCCGATTGAGCTGAATTTTGGTACACTTATGAGTCCTCGGTGACAGCTGACAATGCAATAAAGTGAATAATAGTTTAATATCCGTGTTTGAGCTCATATGAATCAGCTCACAGTCACCTATAAAATGATTGTAGGTCCTACCTATTGAAAAACTTGGATTATATACTAGTAGGGACTGGCGTCTTCACCCTTAGAAGGCGCTCGAGAACGTAAAAACATGCATTTTTTAAGTTAAGTTTTTTTTAGCTGTCCCGTAAAATTAAAAAAAATGAGATAGGTACCTGTTAATCTAGATCTTACACCGCGAATTAATTAAGTTATACGTTTTCAAGGTCTCTTCCAAACAAACCTATTCAAAATATTATTTGTAAATTTAAACAACTGTGCAAATACTTATTATAAGCCAAATATGCTTTTTTTCGTCTGTCTTGTTACAGTTAGTGTCTGCTTGTTACAGTTCTTTCTAAAGGTCGCATTTCCCTACAAGTTAAAGGGCTTCACATATAGATTTTTTTTTCGTCGGGTATTTTTGATTAGAGGGGTACCTACTTACTTCATCGAAAATGGGGCAATATGGTGGCGATTTTTATGTTTATTGTTTAAATTTTCTAACGTAAAATTTGACTTCTAAACATTTGATGAAGATCTGGTGAGGATCTTCAGCGTGCAAATAGCTGCTTAAAATTCAGTAAATTGCTAATTTTTTGATTTCTATCAATGGAATCTGCTCTTTATCTAACCAGGTTGCGATTGATGGAACACCTGAGACCACCTTCTCATAAAATGAGGCTTTAGACCAGAGTACTTAGTATGTATTTAATTGCTACACAAAAGTTTGAAGACACTGAAACTGACTGACACACTGACACAGAAACTGATGTAGACAGCTACACCAGTTTGGAAAATGTACTGTATAGTTATTTTGAAAATGTTTGAAATTTAGAAACTAGTTTAAATTTTAGATGCATAAGTATGTTTACTTAAGTTTTGTTATATTTTCTCTTTTAATTTATTGTGTGCAATATTAATTTTAATTTTATTTTTATACATTTTACTACGGGTAAATAGATGTAACGTATTGGTATCAACTGTAATGTTACTTCTAATTCTTATAAATAAATAAATTGTTTCGGCTTCCGAGCCTCAGTGGCGGCGTAAGGGGGGGCGGAGGGCGGTTCGCCCCGGGTACCAGCCGGGCGTCCCTTACATTCGACGGCCTCAGGCACCCCCAGAGCAGGCAAAGGAAATGGAAGTAAGCCGGGCACCTCTTTACATTCGGCGGCCTCAGGCACCCCCAGAGCAGGAAAAGGAAATGGTAGTTAACTGGGCGCCCCTATCATGGCCCCTATCAACTATCATGGTTATCAACATTATTAACACTAAAATCATGTTAAATATCCCGTTTATAGTGTTAATAATGAAGACTTATAGTGTTGTATACTGTCGATTTCTTCTAAAAAAATTAGGCTCGCTTCGCTCGCCCATGAAATACCTAGCCCATGAATACGCTCGCACTACCAAAACTATAAACACTTGCCGAGTTCGCGGCATTGCAAGATCTATGATTGACTTAGGTACGGTAGGTAATTGATATTCAAACTCGAAGTAGGTGGATACCTTAAACATCAAGAATTAGATGTAGGTATGTATCATGTTGTTTTTTACAAAAAAAATCGGCTCGCTTCGCTCGCCTATTACGATGCTCGCTATTGCTTACTTCGTTAGAAGTAGCTAAGTACCTAATATTATCGTCAAGAAATAGATGTATCGTATTGATTTTTTCTAAAAAAATCGGCTCGCTTCGCTCGCCCATTAAGGAGCTCACTTCGCTAGAAGTAGGTAAGTACCTACTACTATCGTGAAGAACTAATGCATAGAGTTGAGTTTTTCAAAAAAAATTCGCATCGCTTCGCTCGCCCATAAAGCTACTCACTTCGCTAGAAAAATACGATTAGGGCGTGCCGTATAAACCTCGTTTAGGGCACTGTTAGTGCTAAAACCGGCCTTATTATCGTCAAGAACTAGATGAACTAATTGTCTGAAAAAAAAATTGGGCTCGCTTTGCTCACTCATTAAGATGCTCACTTTGCTAGAAGTAGGTAAGTACCTACTACTATCGTGAAGAACTAATGTATCGTGTTGAGTTTGTCAAACAAAAATTCGGCTCGCTTCGCTCGCCCATAAAGATACTCACTTCGCTAGAAAAATACGATTAGGGGGTGCCGTATAAACCTCGTTTAGGGCACTGTTAGGGCTAAAACTGGCCTTATTATCGTCAAGAACCAGGAACAAATTGTCTAAAAAAAAATTGGGCTCGCTTTGCTCGCTCATTAAGATGCTCACTATTGTTCACTTCGCTAGAAGTAGGTAAGTACCTACTACTATCGTGAAGAAATAATGTATCGTGTTAAGTTAAAAATAAAATAGGCTCGCTTCGGTCGCCTATAAAGGTACTCACTTCGCTAGAAAATTGCGATTAGGGGGGTGCCGTATGATAGTAGTAGTAAATCTAAGTTTTCTGGAATTCTGGAAAAAAGATTGAGGTTTTTTGTTTGGGGGGGGGGGGGGTGCCTTACGCCGCCACTGCCGAGCCTTGAGCATTGCCGTAGAGTCAAGAGTTTCAAGTTTGTCGGCTGCATTTTGGAGAGCGTGCTCATGAACTCCATAATTAAGTGCCGCCTTCCCTATTCGTTCTTCGGGCCAGCAGGTTCCGGTCGACATTCCCAAAGTTCGTACAAAGCGTTTTGAGTTTACATTTTTCATACGCACTGCCAAATTGTGGTACTCATTGCTGTGCTGGGCTCTGTATTTCCCGAAAAGTACAATAAAGGGGTCTTCAAATCGAGAGTAAATAGGTTCTTTCTATTTACTTGAAGCATGTTTTATAGAGTTGAGTGGAAGAAAGGAAGGGAGGCCTTTGCCCTGCAGTGGGACATCACGGGCTCATAATAATAATAATAATGTTTTATCTTAGACCTCATTGTTTTTAATCAGGCAGAGTGAGGTCGTATTTAATTTATAAATAAATAGGTATAATTGAATACCTCGCTGACTCGGCTATCTTGTGCTTATAAGTAGGGTTACCTAGATAGAACTAATAACCCAAATATGGATAACGGGATCTTTACACTAAAATAATAAAGCAAAATAGGGTTTTGAATGTTTAATAATTATTATTTTATAAACTCTGTATATGACCATAAAATAAATTATCATCAGTATATTACTGTTTACTGTGTCTGGCTCGAAACATCGTTATTTAGCATAACAACTGAAATACATATTTACCTACACAATAAATATTCTCGAAAAAAAAATTGGTAGGAAGGTAACATATTTCTACAAAACAAAATAACACACTAGAACAAAACTTAACCTATTCGATCGTTTATGAGATTTACTTGTCAAAACAAACTTGTTACAACTTGTTACACAACCGTTGTCGTTTTGACCAGATATACGCTGGGGTCGAAGGAGGTCTGTTCAGGGGGGATATTAGCCAAGTTATTTATCACATGTTTATATACTTCTATGCCATGTAAGAACACGTCTACACTTATGTGTTCGTTTACAGCGTGGAGTAACGTTGTTGTGTTGGGCATGGGAGAGAAACCAAAAGCTGGGATACCGGCATTCCTGACGTGACGGGCGTCGGTCGAGCCGGGTGGGACAATTGGTAGAATCTGGAGGCCGCTGCAATATAAAAAAATACCATGAAAAACACGATATAAGTACTCATTTGTCCTCATTTGTTAATCTTTATCCTGATCATCCAAAGATTATCAGGAAGAGATCGCTTTTGACGATAAGGTCGCACATTGTACGATATTTTTGCATGTATGATTTTAATTTATGTTATATTAATTATTTTATGGTGTATACTAGCTGTCCGTCGCGGTGTTACCCGCGGCCCCTTGGGAAAACTTCACTTTCCCGGGATAAAGTATAGCCTATGTTCATCAGGGATAATGTAGGATTCTAATGTTGAAAGAATTTTTTAAATCGGTCCAGTAGTTTCGGAGCCTATCAATTCAAACAAACAAAGTCATCTTTATAATATTATAATTAGAGATATCCTGGTGACGTCACAACGACCACGTGGGCAAGCGCATAAAAGGAGCGAGCGGATCGGCGCGCACTCACTTTGCGCTTGGCTTTCAGACACGACGGATGTCTTGTTGTGCTAGGAACTTTGTATTTTTGGGTTGTATTGCTATTAGAGTACCTTGGTGTTGATTTCTTGATAAAAATTATAAGTGTCGGTTAAGTTCTAGTTTTAGGTTGTTATTTTTTTAATAAATATTTCTATAACTTTATAAGATCAGAAGTGGGATATGTAAACCCACACACGTGCCTTGATCGTTTGCCATCAGTTTTAATTTTATTTTTCGAACAGTGAACACGTGTGCATTATTTTTGTGTGTGTTTTCGTGTTGTTTCCTGTTTCCGCCGTAAGTCGATTATTTTTGTAGTACCGTTATTGTGACGTTTTGTTGTTAAAATCATGTCGAGTACGCTGCATAAAAATCAATCGAGGCGTAGACCCCGTGAGCACTGTGGTGATTCGCATACAAGTCGCGATGCTCTCGCGCATACAGTTATCGTAGGACGTGTAGTTGTTTCTCTAATTGCCCTCATCATCTTATTATTAAATTCAGTTGAAGTTTTCGTAGTTTTGTGAAGTTTTGTGTGATTTTTAGTATCTGCAAAACAATCGTAAGTACCCTCATTTTGTTGAGCATGTTGATACGTTCGTCCAGAACTAGGATCGAGAGCATGTACCTACGTAGGAGAGAACCAATACGTAGTAGGAGTCGTGATTGTCATTATTCAGCGTCTATTAGTCGGCATACGCCAGTAAACGACAATCGCCGTCGCAGTCATTTAACTGACCGTCGTCGCAATCGTTTGCGGAGACGTGATAATTTACGTGGTTCTTGTACTCGTAGTAGCTCACGTAGGCATAGTCGACGTGATAGATCTTTTGATGTCACCTTAGCTAGGATTTTGAATCGTCTCGAGTAATCGAGGGTAGATTTTTATCGAACGATGGACCATCGCGTTCAACTAGCCGACGCCTGTTAGTAAGCCGAACTCCGTTGTTACCGTGGTATTGACCGATGATAGCATTTCGCGAGTACCTTAAGTACCTAAGTGGCAGCGTCGAGAATCAAGTAGTTTTGGCGACACTGCTGAAATCAAATCGATCTAAGCATCCTGAGTTTGACGCGTAGTGTGAGAGTGGTGTGTCGATCGTAGTCAACTTTTGAGCAATCTGAACGATCGTGAATGCCTCTGGCAGATAGATAAATGTTTGCGTGGCGTTGCAATGTTAAGGTTAAATAATTAGGCTACAAACGATAGGTCATAGAGTGAATTCAAAATTGAATTTAGATCAGTTTGTCCTCGCAACCTTGACGTAGTTACTGTTTTGTTTGAGGTTTTGTGCACGAACTCGAATAAATTCTCGACTTATGCGGAGAACGCGAGCAAAGCACTTCTGCGTCTTAACATCGTGACGGGCCTGTCGGACGAGCAAGTTGCTGTTATTGTAAGAGGTATTTTTCGATCTGCTGCAGCAATAGCAGCAATTCCGATAACTTACCGAAAAGCTATACGTCTGCAAAGTACTTACGTTCTGAAATACCCTCTTTATGTGATTTTTCTTTGTGTTCGTGTTTTGTTTGCCTGTTTATAGATCAAGTTACGTGAAATGGATGGGACGCCGAGATACGGGTAACGTGAGCGTCACTCACGGTGTTCGCAGCGTCATCGTTCGCGCAGCGGGCGGACGCTCGCGGTGTTGGCGTTCCCACAATCAGTCGCGAGAGTATACTTCTCTGCACAGTGAGTGTAAGGAGGACGGCCGAACGGCTGTTACAAGGAAAACTTGCGTGTGGATCAACTTGTTGGCGGCTGCGCCAGCAGACGCGTTTGTCGAGTCATGTTACAGATGCAGGACGTGAGCATCACCGTGTTCCTGACCCTGAACCTGAACAGCACGGGTGCGCGGCGCGGCGGCTCGTGTGCGGAGCGCGCCGGCCCAGCGCGTGCGGTGCCCTTGGCACGCACCTCTCCGGCGGCGCGGCGGCTCATGTGTGGAGCGCGCCGGCCCAGCGCGTGCTGTGCCCTTGGCACGCACCCCTCCGGCGGCGCGGCGGCTCATGTGTGGAGCGCGCCGGCCCAGCGCGTGCTGTGCCTTTGGCACGCACCTCTCCGGCGGCGCGGCGGCTCATGTGTGGAGCGCGCCGGCCCAGCGCGTGCTGTGCCCTTGGCACGCACCTCTCCGGCGCGCGGCGGCGCGACGGCACGCTTGCAGGGCCTTCGTTGGGAATGGCCAGTAAGGCGTTGTGAATCATCGATGTGAGTTATGTCACGCAAAAGATCATGTTCTCGTGTTATTTCCAACCTATTAAAATGTTTTGCGACTAATTGAAGTTCTAAATTCAATTGTTTGCAATGCATTTCTCACTTACACAATTTCCTGTGCTTTGTTTATGTTACAAATTGAAGTAGCTTCACATTGATTACCTTAGCTTTGAAAGGCTGGTGTTTGTGAAAGCTTGAGTGCACGCTTGCTTTCATAATAACCTGTGGCCTATAAATAACTTCTAGCTTTTGCTTTTCGTTCATGCCTATAGACTTCAGATTGTAACATTATCAAACTTTAGGTAGAAGATCTCAAGTCTGCTCACTTTTCAGAATGAAGCCTTGCCTATTAGAGAATGCGATCGAGGTACAGCGCGACAGTGGGTGCAACGGCTTGCTCGCGGTACAGCGTGCCAGTGGGTGCGACAGCTCGCTCGTGGTACAGCGCAACAGCCTGCACGTGGATCAGCGCGATAGTGCGCGTGCGCGGAGTAGTGTGCCGGTGGCCGCACCAGCCAGCGCTGCTGTAAACATTGTGGCAGTGGCAGCCCGTTGCTTGTAACCTCGACATTTTGGTTATCTTTTGCCCTGACGTGTGTTCTAGATTTTCAAGGAGTAAGAACTGTAGTTGTAGTCATGTTGGACACACGGAATTGGCATTGTAGTATTCGTCGGATTGCATGTGCAGCTCGAGAGCACATGTAATTGCGATGGATGATGAGACGTTGCATTGCTATTGTTATGTGTTTTGCTTACTCACTATGCTATCCTGAGGGCTCTAGCTGAGGTTTTGTATTAATGCCAATGTGTCTCCCTGAGGCCTGAAGCATTGGTCCAGCGCATCCCGAGGGCTCTCCGCTGAAGGCTTTGCATCCCGACGAGGGCAATGCATCGCGTAGACAATGTACCGTTCTGTGGAGGACCGTGCATTGGTGCCAGTGCATCCCGAGGGCTCTCCACTGAAGACTGTATACCCCGACGAGGGAAGTATACAGTGAGCACTTGTTTGCTCGAGGGTGATCCTTAGATTGTCCTGGATATTCTGACGAAGGATATCCAAAGCCACTGAAAGTAATCGAGTCACTCACTCTTACTTTCAGTTCTAGCAGTCGCCTGTGTAACTAATACGAACAATGCGACTTTCAGGTTCTGATGATGACAGTGATGACTCCCTTGAGATCGGTCTACTAAAGGGGCCATAACGCCGAGGCGGAGGTTCATATTCCTGCATCATCACCATCAACCACGGGCGAGGACGCGCCGTCGTCAGGAGAGGCCGAATTAGAGATATCGTCACAACGACCACGTGGGCAAGCGCATAAAAGGAGCGAGCGGATCGGCGCGCACTCACTTTGCGCTTGGCTTTCAGACACGACGGATGTCTTGTTGTGCTAGGAACTTTGTATTTTTGGGTTGTATTGCTATTAGAGTACCTTGGTGTTGATTTCTTGATAAAAATTATAAGTGTC
Source organism: Epirrhoe alternata (assembly GCA_963565295.1). Taxonomy (NCBI): domain Eukaryota; kingdom Metazoa; phylum Arthropoda; class Insecta; order Lepidoptera; family Geometridae; genus Epirrhoe; species Epirrhoe alternata. Next base: position 2,941,502 of record OY751384.1, read on the forward strand.
GGTTAAGTTCTAGTTTTAGGTTGTTATTTTTTTAATAAATATTTCTATAACTTTATAAGATTATTATATTAGTGTAGACAATAAAGTTGTAGGAACCTATTCTATTCTACATTTCTGAAATGTTGAATCTGTAAATAGCGCCTGAATTAAAACGAAAATAAAATGTTTAGTTCTCTTGTGATGACGACATGACATCTTCAAGGAATAAACAACACACTTCTTAGATCGGCTACTCAATACCATTCCCTAAATGTGTGATCCCACCGAAAATTGGCAAGACCTACCTACAAGTTCATTGCTTTCACTGTAAACAGTTGTGTAAGATCTCTACTAGTAGATAGAGCCAAGACTCTAAGCTCCAGTTTGTGTTGGAATGTGCATATGAGGAGTGCCGACCGAAGTGTAAACCTTGAAAATGAGGTAAAAAAAAAACAATTAAAAACGCTGGCGCTGTTTGGCTGCGGGCGGACGCGACGTGGCCTTATGAACAATGGTACAAGATATAGAAACGCTTGTAGAATTAACGAGGTCTGGCGAAGCCATCTAGCGGGCCGTGCTGGCTCGAGCACTTTCGTGCGGTTCATTCTACGAGCTTTTCTTTATCTTGTACCATTGTTCATAAGGTTTATAATGGATGCGGACGTTTTCGTTGACAATGCTGTTAGATTTTATCGCATGCTATATGTTTTCTTTAATTTTAACATCAAATTTGACTTTTAAATTAATTATTTCATGTGTTTTTTTTTTAAAGTAATTATTATTTTTGACATATTTTGTATTTTATTGTAATATTTTAACTCGATTACTATTTATATTATAGCATTTGGACGACTTGGATATTTCTGTAAGTCCATGTGTGTTTTGTGTAAATAAATAAATAAATGGCTTGCTATAAAACAAATTGACGCGTCGCTTGTCAATTCAATGTGCATGCCCTAACGGTTACATTACAGTGTCGCGCGCGAGTTCAATGATTTTTCGGATTTTTCCCATCAGTATTGCTTAACATAAGGCAGAGTGAGGTGAAATGCTGACTTATTTAATTAAAAAAATAGTTTCCCAACGCGCCTAAATAAGTTTTCGGTCAAAATTAATACAAAATTAAGTACTTACACTTCGCGAGTTGCATTTTGAATGGCGACGAAGTAAGGGTTGTCCGCGGAGACGGTCGTGGCTGGCGACTGCGGGTTTCGGGCGATAAACGTCAACACTATGTTCTCACCGGCGTCGGCGATCCACTGCCGTAACTGAGACAGAAATATCAATGCTTATGCAATTTCTGGTTCATTTCTGGCCCATGTCATTTAGTGGCCGAGCGAGCGTCACACAGGTACCTAGTTAGATAGACTTTTAGCATTCGATATTTGTACCTACCTACACGTGAACAAAATGCAGTGCTACAACCTCTGTGGCGCAGTGGGTGAAAGCCCCCTTGGGATGCAGAAGGTTGTGGGTTCGATCCCCACCGCGGGATAAATGTTTGTACGTACTGCAAATATTTATCTTGGGTGGTGTTTCTGTGTATAATGAAGGTTGCGGGTTCGATTCTTATAATATAAATATTTGTATGATCTGCAAATATTTATCTTGGGTCTGAGTGTTTCTATGTCTAATATGTACTTATGTATTTACAAACAAAAAGTAGAAAAGTAGTACTTACCTATAACAGATCTGGTTCCTATATTAGTACAAGCTTTGCTTAGATGATGCTGTGTGAAATTTCCAGCATTTTTTTATAATAATGCTGGACTAATCGTATCCTATCTTATAACACAATATCGTAACGTTTCAAATTCTTTGCTATTATGTGGTTAAGCATAGACGGAAGCCTTAAGGGTGCTCATACGAACTTACTTAAGTAGGTACTTACTTTCTTAAAGACTTAAGAATACTCACCTGAGCTTCAAACTCATTCTCGTTGATGAAGGTGGCGAGTCGTATGTCATATACGAGTGTCACTTTCCCCGGCACGATGTTATTCGCAGTCCCAGCCTGAAATCAACACACATCTTCATAATCTCTATAACATCAAAACAGAAAACTCATTTCAATGTTGGACTCGGATGATAAATGCTATGAGGCTTTTTTAGTTTTATGGGAAAAGTATCAATCTCTGAGTAATTAAGTTTTTAAGGGACCTGGGAAGTACCTAACTATAACCCTTTGAAACAAAAGAAGATTTATCCTAATTGGTTCAGACATCTTTGAATTTACCCTAGCTAGCCCATCTTTGTTCTATGTCATATGTATAATTGTACCTAGGCCCGATTTCTTTTAAGTAAAAACACAAAATATCTCCGCTCCGTAGACAATTTCAATCGGGGAACATAAAATGTACACATTGTACCAACTAATTTAACCATTTAAATTAATAATTTATGAAGCCGTTTTAAAATACATCAACATTATCAGCATCAGCCTATAGCAGTCCACTGCTGGACATAGGCCTCCCCCAGGGCCTGTTTAACCCTTAGGCTAATTAGGCTGCAGCCTAGGGCGCGAGGATCGGGGGGGCGCGATGAAATCGTATCTTCGCAAGCACTATAAGGGTCGATTCACATCTGACCGAAGATCCGTCGCGGATTATCGGTCGCGGAACGCCAGAACTGACAAATGTATAGAAAAACACTCGACCGCTCACACTCGACGGACTAACGTATCATCCGTCGGAGCAACGTATTATCGTCTAAATCTAGTTTTCACACCCGGTCCAAGAAAACCATACATTTTTTCGTCTCACATTCTTAACAGAAAGTAAACCATTTCTCCCTCCTAAAAAACAAAATGGCCGGCGGGAGATAAAGTTGTATGGGATTTCATTTCTCCCTCTGAACCTCATGTGAACAGATAAGTAATGAGATTTGAATTTCGAACTTCAACATTTCTATTAAAATTTTTACTATTGAGTCCACACCCAATAGAACTTATACGAAAAAAAAAGAAAAAATGTGGCAACTAATCTTTTTCTTCCGAATTTATTTTTGATGTTTCTATGAAAATGTTTACCATAGAGACCTGCACCAAGTAGAATTTATTCAAACTTAAGGAAAAAGTGTGGCTAATGCCTCCAAACTATAGATGATCTAATGTTGTTGCATATTAATGCTAAAATATTTTTTGAGAACGAAAGGACGACCTCAATAAAATATTTTTTGAGAATAAACGGACGACTTCGACTCCTTCGATAGCGGGTGGTGGGAGCTATCGAAGGAGAGAGATGGTTGGAAAGAACTGGGGGAGACCTTTGCCCAGCAGTGGGACAGTATAGGTTGAATAAAAAAAACGAATTGATTATTATTATTCTACCTATAAAACCTGACTTGCTTGCTATTTTCTGGGTGTAAGTATTCACTAGTTTTCTCACAGTACCTATGTGTGAAAAGCAGAGTATTCACCTCGGGGTTAGAGCTGCGAGGGATTCAAGAGCGCAAAATACATAATTGTTTTTATTATAACGACCATTAGCGATACATTTAAAGTTTATCACATCTAATTGCATTATTACTAATAGTATTTTGCTATAATAATATTCAATAAGTAAACTGTACCTATCTACACCATGAATAGCGCCTTAGACCAATACCAACCAGGTGAATTTTTAAGAGCGATTGCTTCAAACCTTTATTTAAAATAGTATTAAGGACTACCTATAGATCTAAATAAAATAATTCTATTAATTTTGCATGCATACCTACGTTTGTTTTATTTTTTCTACCTATAACGATAAGGTTATAATAGGGACAAGTCGGTTCTGGCACTCGCCGGCCGCTACCGCGGCACGCTTCGCTCGGCTCATGCATGGTTTGGTCACTATTGAAACCATGCTCGTCGCTACGCTCCTCGCAACCTATTCTACAGGTCTGTTATCCTGTTATGGCAACACTAAATTTATAGAAAGTTCCTATTTAGAGCAATTATCATTTTATGTCATATTTTAGTTATATTTATAATAATTATATAAACTGCACGATATAGCAATATTAAAGTATATTATATGATACAGTTATAACAAAAAAACTTTATAGAATATGGACCTATAGTAAATAAGTGTTCGAACTAATACAACAATTATCATCATCATCATTAGCAGCTCAAATGATAGCCCACTGCTGGACATAAGCCTCCTCCCTCAGACGCCACTCCAATCGGCCCTGCGCTGATCTCATCCAACTCTTTCCCTCTATGGCCTCTATGTCGTCCACCCATCTGGCTGCTGGTCTGCCCCGGCTCCTAGCGCTTCCTCTTGGGTACCACTCGGTCAAAGCTTTACACCACCTGCCATCACCAAATCTGGCCAAGTGTCCTGCCCAGCGCCACTTAAGTCTCGCAATACGGTCTCCGATATCTGCTACCTTTGTCCTCTTACGAATATCCGTATTGCGGACTCTATCAAGCAGCGATATTCCGAGCATGGCACGCTCCATGGCCCTTTGTGCGACCCTCATTTTGTGCACAGTTTCTTTAGTGAGCGTCCATGCTTCGGCACCGTATGTCATTGTGGGCATATTGGGGAGGGTTTTTTAGCCTTAAAACGCCACGCTGGCCAGTGCGTCTTGGCGAGTTTTGCGTCAGAGCCTCGTTGGTTGATCGGCAGGGTGTACCGCGAGCAGGAGAGGTTGACTTGGGTAGAGCTGGATGTTATGCTACCCCTTACACCCCACAACAATTATAGCCAATAATATTTAGAACAACTGCACTTAGATCAAATATACGTTATGTCTATACTTATGTATAGCAAACACTATTAGTACAAGTGGGTTTATAGAAAAAGTATGAACACCAGCCTGCAGTCATGTGTCATGATTTTGGTCATTTTGGACGCGCAGATTAAAAGACAACGTCAGTTTCGTTTGCAGATCGATCTGCAAACTTACAATAAGTAGTATGACTACGAATCATGTTAACTTTTTTACAAACAAAGACAAAAGTAAGTAATATACTACTGTTGCCGGCCGTAACACACATGGTGGGGGCGCGTCCTGATTATTAGCCTAAGGCGGTCAGAACTCTTGATCAGCCGCTGCCCCCTAATGATCGCCGTTGCGGCCTGTCCTCAGCTCGCCGCTTCCAGCTTCTCTTTACCGCAACGGTTATCGGTTCTTCGACAGATATGGCCAGCCCACTATCACTTCAGCTTACTAATTCTCTGACCTATGTCGACAACTTTAGTTCTATGTCGGATAGTCTCGTTTTGATCGGATCTCGGATTCTATCTTTCAGAGAAACTTCGAGCATAGCTCGTTCCATAGCTCGTTGAGCGACTTTAAACTGGTGGAGCCGTGCTACCACCGTGTCCACGTTTCGGCTCCGTATATGTCATGACAGGTAATACCCCTCCTCTAGTTTTTGTTTAAAACAAAGCATCCTACTTACATGTATCTGGTTGAGATTCGCAGAGGTGTAGGTGCCAGCGTTCTGTATTGTCGCCGACTTCGAGAGTTCGTATTGTTCGTCGCGGAACTCAAACATACGGTCGATCACGTTGCGGCACTGACAGAGAAAAACAAATATTCAGCAAGATACATTGACAATACAAGACTTATATGGCTATGAACACTTTTCTTTTAACTACTAGCAAGCCTTATGGCCAATCTACACATTTGGCGAACTATTCGGCGAACTATTATTTGCAAAGACGATGACAGACGAATACAGGCGATGAAGCCGGCGTGAACATCGGCATTCGTCTATCATCGGCGAATATGTAGAGGGCCCATTAGGTTAGGGCGGCTTTGACGACCTCTGTGGCGTAGTGGGTGAAAGTCCGGTTGGGACGCAGAAGGTTGCGGGTGAGTATCCCCGCGACGCGGGATAAATGTTTGTATGATCTGAAAATATTTATCTCGGTTCTGGGTGGGTCTATTTATAATATGTATGTATTTACAAACAAAAAGTAGGTATGTATATAAGTAGTATATCAGTTACCTGGTTCCCATAGTAGGTACAAGCTTTGCTTAGTTTGGGGCTAGATGACGCTGTGTGAAATGTCCAGCATTATTTATTAAAAGCTAAAGCTTAAACATATTATTTAGTTAGGTACGTATTACCTAAGATAATGCATTAGGTAAGCTATAGCCCAGGCTATAGTAAAATGTTAAGTCAACGATCAACAAAAGTGAAAATTACCTTGCCGGTAGCAGTTGAGTTGGTTTCAGAGAAGGTAGATCCATGAGTGGCTTCCCCGTAACAATCTACTTGAATTTCTGAAATAAAATAAAACATAGACATCACTAACTATGTAATTGGTCAAAACAAGTGCTCGTGATCACGTGATGTCTGTAGTATAACTGTAAAGCTTGAAACACATTATCGGACGCGGCCTACGGACGCGACTGATAAGTATGCACAGTACAAAAACATCCAGCGCACCAGATCGTTATCGGACGTCCGAAAGCTCAAGGACACGTCCGCGACTTACGTCCGATAGTACCTATGTAGCTTTATAACTTACGCCAAACCACTTTGTCTTGGTAGAACAGTGGTACAATGGGTAAGGGGTAAGGTGCGCCTTCGTCCATCGAGAAGCCAACGTTCAACGCGGCAAACTCTTTGCTCTGCAGGAAAGGCTGCATTCCATTCCTAGCACCGAGTTCCTCATCTGAAAAATAACGAGCATAAAAATAATAAACGTATTACCAGGTTTAGGTAGTTCTGTCTGGAAACCGGAAACGACCGGAAACTTTGGTAACCCAGTCGTCATTTCCCAGTGTTATAGGTCAGTAGGTAGTTATTAAGTAGGCGAAGCCGCGAGCAGGTCACAATCCTTGAATAAATTGAACTTTACACACCTGGCATAAGAGTCATGTAAACATTTCTTTCAAAGACAGCGCCTTCTGTTTTGAGTCGTCGAAGCGCCTCGTAGTATTGTATAGAAACAGACTTCATGTCTTGGGTACCGCGTCCGAAGATAATTCCGTCATCCGTGAGTGTAGCATCAAACGGTGGGTACGTCCAGCCATCCTAAAACATACATTCTACAGTTCCATCATAGATTTTGATGGTATACAATTATATCCTCTTTTTTTCGCCGAAAAATGCCTGACACTAAAGAACGGCGGGGTTCTCCGCAAACGCCTTAGTGCCGGGGCTTTGGGCACGCTTTCGCTTCGCACTCTAACACGGCCCCAACGGCGCGGCGTTGGCTCTAAAAGAGTCCAACCCTTATAACCCATGTATCTTTTACACAATCCATCCGTGAATCTCTTCCTACTGGTATATCCATCCACATTCATATTAATTAGTAGGTACCGACTCTTCTAATCACATGACATCCTTACTTCTCATCACATGCCCAACCAAGCCTTCTAAATAATATTTAAATGCGAATTTGTAAGGACGAATGTGTGGATGTTTGTTACTCTTTCACGCAAAAACTGCTGGATTATTTTGGATAAAATTGGGCACACAGATAGATAGTTTATCTAGAATAACACCTACCTATGCTATTTTTTATCACAGTAAAGTGATGTATTCCCGATTGACCGCGGGAAAAACCGGGTAGGTACTAACCGGTAGTGTACCTATTTTTTAAGTTGTTTTATTATTAAGTTCCGTTCTGTGTTGTTTGTGCTTCTCAAATAAAAAATATTCTATTCTATTCTATCCTAGTAGGTAATATTTAGTTAGGAATTTATCTACTAGCGAATTTCATGGTTTTAACATTGATTGTGACAACAGTAACAATGAAACTTGTTTTATTACATTATTGACATTCAGATCGCTGTTATCATTTTACTACTCCTTTACAACTTCAATAAAAAATATCAAATAACTATGTACCTAATGCGTAAATAATTATAGAAAAAAAATTACCTTGATATCATAGGTACGTACATTAGATCCGCGTTGATAGTTGCTACTATAAATATACCTATTAGGGTTATAAATATGATTTTCAAAATGATTACCGATACTACCCAATGAAAATTAACAATTTTATTGTAATTCTTACGTCTTCGTTAGCTGGAACTACGTCCATATGCGAGTTGAGCATTATACCGGGCGCAGAACAGTTGGTGCCGGCCCATTTCATCACCACTATAGGGTACCCTTCAGTCATGTAATACACATTTATAGGTACATCTGCTAGCGCCGCCAATCTTTTCCAGAATTCTACGGCGGGTGCTGAAAAAAGCAAAATGGGCATACTTAACAGTATTTCAAAATTACTCAATCCGATATTTCACCATAGCGATTTGTAGCTCCTTTTGATAAGCCGATGCCATAAAGTGATTTATCACTCTAGAGTAGCCGGAAAATGAGACCATAACGATCCGAACCGATACACCAGCATAACTTCGTTACCAACTGTAACTCCATGGTTACATGAACAGATTTCTAGTGAGTTAACACTCGCTTATCACGCTTACCTTTTTATAAAACCTAACAAATATACCTACTTAATAACATTATAAATGTGAAAGTACGATTATCTCTGTCTGTTTGTTACCTCTTCACGCCCTACAGATTAGGCTGAAAATTGGCATGGATAAAAGTTGTATCCCAGGGAAGGACATAGGCTTTTTATCCCATAAAAACGAAAAAATCCCGAGGAACCGCGGGTCGCATCGCGGGAGCGCAGCTAGTTTTTATATGAAACAAATTATCTTATCATAATACTTACAGAGATCATTGTTCGAAGTGGTGTTCATCCGAAGATACTTCTGAAAGAGCTCGATCGGATCTGTATCTGACACCGAGGTGACCGAGGTACCGGCTAAATTAACCGTCAGCAAAGTGACGATCAATATTATTAAGCCGCCCATGATGGTCATCTAAAATACAAAATTGAAGTAAGTGTTGACTGGCGAATAAACATTGAACTTGTCTTACTTATCCCAATAAAATTTTATTACATTGAAGTAGCATTTGGCTATTACAATTGTTGTGCAACAACAAGTTATAGTCTTTTAAGTTGTGAAAACGACGATTGAGACACTTCATTCTGTTGGGGCTACATTATCAGGGTTCGGCGAACTTTTCGCGTTGAATGACATTGTAATCATACAAAAGCTAGATCAGAGAGCCTTCGCGAACCTTTGTCGAACAGTTAAATAGCAATATAATGATAGCGATTATGTGCACAAGTGCACTCAATATAAAGCATAGGCAAACTACTTCCTGAATAAACGTTTGCTACAAATTACAAAACTAAGAAATTCATTCCAACATTTTCCCAAGCATCATGTTTTCTAGTTTAGGTATATATAGGTACGTACTTATAACAACGAAAATAATGGCACACACCACACAATACAGCGGACATATCAATTTGTAAGTAAATAAACCGCTGAACACAAATTAGCTAATACTTACCTAGTTCTCGCTTGTCAAAAAAGCGTTTTAAGAACTATAAAAATTACCTTAGGCAGACTTCACAACAGTGAGGTATTTAATATACTTTTTCACTGACAAAGAGATCATACAACTTCTAGAAAACCTCAGAACATGAACATTTTCGAAGGTCTATCTATGACCAATTGCTGTCGGAATTGGTGTGAATCATAAGATAGCTCAAATAAGGAAAAAAATTAGGTTTTAAAGAAAGTTACTCCGAAAAGCAGACCAGACAAATTCTTCGTTGGTATTTATTTATGTTACCATAGCATAGATACACCACTTTTCACTTATATTCATCTTTGAATTGCTAATTGGTGACCAAGTAACTGATACTAATGGTAATTTTCTAAACATAATTCAAAGAAACTCAAAGTATAGAGACGGTTACACTCACTGAGAGATTACTTGGTACTGCCTCCAACAATCAACACAATTTATTGCACTTTTACAGCCTAATTGGCATGTTTGGCTAGATCAATCGCTTTATTATTGCAGATAAATTATATTGAGTTAAATGTACCTACAGTATCACACAAACAGAAGTTTATAATGAAAATAGCAGCTAGACCGTGCGACTGCAACCCCACTAATACTTCTAACGAATAATGGCATAGCTTACTCTATAAATAAATGTAGTAGGTTTATATAGGATCCCTTTCAGTACCGTCTATTAGAAAAGGACAGACTTCTATTAATCAGACTATGTAACATTTAAATTTGAATCCTATCTTCGTCTAGACACTACTGCACGGTGTAATTACCTGTATTTATAATCGATTGATCAGTAAATTGATCACTATCTAATCTAATGTTTTGATTGATTTTAGGGAGTCTGCTGAACCGGATAGTACCTAGGTACCTACTTGCTTTTATCAGAGAAAAACAAGAAAGCAGATAGACATAAACGTTAAAATAAGAAAGCAACAATAATATGGTATATCATGATAATTTTTTTCTTTAAGAATTTCGTTATGCCATAGATAAAAACTGTTAAAACTCACAAAAAGGTTATGTTAGAGATAACATGTAGCCATATAATGCTATCGTTTTTACCTTGTATCACGGGAGAGTCTGCTCTTAAAAGAAAAAATGTTTAGTTTTCGTTCTTATAGACAGATAACATGATAAACGTTAGATAAAGTTTGCAATTTTTGTTTTTATAAGCATTATGTCATAAGTTCTTTAAACGCTTCGTATTAACTTTTAACGATATGTCATTAAAATAATGTTTAGACAAATATTATCTTACAAGATTAAAAAAAACTCAGTCACAAAGTTGCTTTAAAATAGGTACTTACATTACCGAATATTTCTTCGAATTCTTGACTGAAACATACTTCACAATAAAAGTCAAACAAGAGATATTCAAAAAGGTACTTTTTTCCACAAGATAAAAGAAGAATAAAATTGATACCATCTCTAAAGAATAACCTATCGTGTATCTAATCTTATCCAGTACGTTTTGAACTATTTTAACCTTTATCTTGTACCGTATGGATGATCAATATACATATTTATCAATTCTTCTTCTTGTATCGTGAACCAAATTATAATTTAGTACAAAGGGGAAGTACATTATCGCATACTTTTGTCTTTTAGCATCATTTCTCTGTAGGTATTTATCAAAACTTGAACAATGTAATCAAAGTATGAGTCAATGTTTTTGTAAAATAAACGCATCATCATTATTTCAACTAACCAGAGATCAATAAAAATCTACTTGAAAGGTATAGAAAAGAACTACCTACTTATACTGAGGTACCTCACCGAGTATCGCTTTGTTTTTCTTAATATTTTAGCTTTTTTACTTTAGAAGAAAACCGCAAAGCTGCTGCTAACCTTTTTTAAACTCGAAATATCTCAACAATACCTAAAATACTAACTCACAATGTAGGTACTTACTTAATTAAAAAAGTAAAAAAAGAGTAGGAGTCCAAGTAGTAAACCTTGCGATATACCTCTTAAAGGTGGTAGAGCCGTGTTGGTCGAATGGAGTCATAGGCGGATCCAGGGGGCACGTGCCCCCGTGAATCCTGGATCCGCCCATGAATGGAGTTGTACCTCGATTTTCAATCCGAAGGTTCGAATCCCAGCCGTGCATCAATGAATTTTTCGTTTCGTAAAATTTATATGCACATTAACAACACATTAAAAGTTACGTGCACAGTTCATAGGTAAATAGGAAGCGTAAACTTTTGTGTGCTCTATTGTTAAAATTTTAAAATGTTTATTTAAAAATTTTAATTTTATATTATGGATCATGTTATCTGAAATAAATTGATAAATAACAAGAGCTCTTAACAATGAAAAAAAACATCGAGATAAAACCCGCAGCTTAGTCAGCTCCACACGTAATGTCTTTCCTGTGGACCAGGATGATTATGCTGAGAGGATGGTTTAGGTGCTGGGCAAGCCTATTCCATCTCAGACAATATCCCAGGCACTACAGCGTCCCGTTATGTGTAGGCGGTAGCGTCCTGACGCTGCATAAAACATCTATTACGTATATATTTACCTATAGGCCTAAGTTTTTTTAAGGTGTTTCATTAACTACTATCACACTACTATTGATGATCTATGAACAAAGATTATTTGTTGTCATTTGCTCATAATATTATTGTTTACGTATATTTTTGTAGGTAGGAACTAAATAATGTAGACCCAAATCTGGGCCAGATATCTATCAGATACATGGATTGCATCTACAAAGTTCAAATTGACCGATTAAAAGATTAAAAACACAATTTACTTAGAAACTAATTTTAAAAGGAAAATACGATAACAATACTATATTATTTTGATAAAAAACCAAACAAAGTTATCGTTATAAACTTTGGACATTTTTTTTCATTGTGTCAGTAGAATTATGATGATCCATCAATACAGGGTGTAAAAATACGTCTGCCAAAGCCGAAAGGGGTAGGTACAACATCCCGACATTAATGAATGTCTGTGGCAATGGTCGTGGGTTTTCCTTTTGTTATTTGTCACAGGGCCAAGGGTTTTAAGACCTTATTATTTCTATATTTATTTCAACTCGATACGTTTCCCACGTTCCGCAAAAACCCCCCCTTCTCCTGAGAAAAAGGTAGTTATAATTCTGAGAAATAGAGACAAGTTAGTATAAGAGTTCCAGTTTTTTGTGAGTATAAATAAAATAAATAATTTATTCATAAACTTAATATTAAACATACATCATAAAGATTGAAACCGTTACAGTTATGCTGTAACAAACATTGAACACAAAATCCACCAAAGTTACCAGTGAGATCTTCGGTTGCTCAATAAATGAATCAAATTCTACACTACATTATTATTAGCATCAAAATCAGGTACGTTTGCTATACGCTTTATCAATTCATAGTAAATATCAATACCAGTTAGGAAAATCTCTTCGTTTAAGTACTCGTCCTTGCCATGTACTCGCGAGGTGGTGAATATTTTTGGCGCAAAACCAACGGACGGTATTCCTATATTGCGCAAGTTCAGCATGTCAGTAGTCGCTGGAGCAACCAGCTCTACCACATCGAAGTGCCTGAAATTAATAAAACAATATTTTTAGATCTTATGACAATGTAACCTTTTTTCCGTCTTCCGTCTTCCGTCCGTAGGTGTGAAACAGTTATACTTATTGTATGAAAGAAAACAAAAGATATAACTAGTAAATTACATTTATTAATTAAAGTGTAGTAAAACTCTAGGGTGTGGGTGAAACTAAAAAATTGTATCTGTATTGGCTTAAGAACCACTTATGTGTGCCACTGGCCTTAGAGCGGGAGTCGGAGTAGCGCGAGTCGGAAGATGAAGTGGAACGTCGGCCGACTCAATCTTCTTAGCCCAGCCAGCCGTCCAGTGGTTAATGATGATGATGATTGTGTTGGTGGCGTTATCTCCAAACAGTGTTGTAGATAAATACTGCCCGCAGGAAGAACCCTGGAACCCATTTCCAGACAGTTGAGGAAAGGTCCACTTTCAATGTTTGACTGCGACATCCCATGCTCAAGTGGACGCAATGGCAACTAGCATAATAATAGTGATCAGTGATGAGGCAGTCAAACAAGCGGATTTTAATTAAAATTATGCAGAGAAAAATACAGCAGTAGGTACAAAAATATGAATAGGTAGATGACAGAATGACAGAATGAATTTGCATGATGAATGACTCAATGATTCTGATTATTTTGCAAGGCGGCGACGTGAGAAATGATACGATTACTAGTAATTACAAGCATGAAATTTTAATTGTAATGATCGTGAGCCGATGCACCAAACTTACAACTAACTTATAAAATAAAGGCAACACTCACCCAATCTGGGGTTTCACAAGTTCCGGGTAAAATATGAGTACCAAACTTAGATAGGAGTTGCTGTTATGTGTCTTTGTAAGTAGAAGTTTTAGTATGTAGAAAGAAATAAAATAAAGACTCCGATCGTACAGACAACTCGTTAGCCGTTATGGCGGACCAAGCCAACGTCTTGCCAACCAAATAATACGAACCACAGAACCTATTCGTGAACGTCACTGGTCGCTTGTTACGCTTGCTACGTATCAAGACGCGAGGGGCCGTCACTATCAAGTAGCGTGAAAGCGCGGTTAATTTAAAAATAGATACGCCTTTAGATGCAATCGTATCTACTCAGTTTATTGTTTAAGTTTTGTTCTAAAGCTTTTCAATGATTTCAATAATTACCTAAGTTTAGATACAGAAGTGTTACATACCCCCCTTTTTAGGTTTGGATTTTTTCTAAGAAAAATCCGATAGATTTATGTCAGCTTAAAATCTTTGACGTGCCACGTCCCTAGATTTTGACCTGCCATGTCTTCGAGTTCATAAACAAGCTTAGATTTTTTTGCTATAATGCGACATTTTATGAATTTCGGAGCCAATTTCTTAGAGAATCTTTTGTCCCTGTCACTGAGATAGAAAGTTCGTTTCCACACGATATCACCTAAATTAAACTCAACGTTTTTGCGCCTTAGGTTGTAATGCGAAGTATTACGTGAGTGTGCTTTTAATAAGGATAGTTGAACTTTGTCGAATATTTTGTGAAGGACGCCAAAGTTTTCCGCGTAACTGTCACGTGGTGTGAATATAATATTATCCCTCAGGTCAGGGTCGACATAATGCGATCCACAGGTAACTAGTTCCCGTCCAAAAACAAAAAATGAAGGGGTGTACCCTGTAACTTCGTTTACTGCACTATTCAAAGCAAATTGTATTTTGGGTATGTTGGTATCCCAAGTGCGGTGGTCATTATCTACGAAGGTGGAGACAGCAGTCATAATTGTCTTGTTGTATCTTTCAACAGAATTCACCTGAGGGGTGTATAAAGGGGTAAAGTAGACATTGGGAATTTTATAACTAGCTTTCATGGTATGGCTTGTAAACTGTTTGCCATTATCCATGATGATTGTACTAGGAATACCGTGCACTAAGAAAACGTGTTCCTCCAAGTTACGGGCGATTATCTCTGCAGTTGCTCGTTTTATTGGAAACATTAAACAATACTTGGAGAAACAGCAAGTGATAACTAGTAGAAATGTGTTTTGCTTCCTAGTTATTGGTAAAGGACCAACTAAGTCCATGCTAAGCATCTGGAATGGTCGGTTGCAGTCTTTAGGGCGACCCATTGTACCAAGCGTAGCATGAGTAGGGTGTTTATGAGACAGGCATACGTCGCAGCTAGTGACAAAATTAGTTACGTCTTGGTGCATTTTTGGCCAAAAGTATTTGAGACTAAGTCGTTTGTAAGTTTTGAAAATCCCAAAGTGCCCAGATGTTGGTTCTGAATGATTTTTCGATATTACCTCTTGGCGTCGTTCGAGCGGAATTATCTCTTTCCATTCAAATTCCCTTGTCAGAGGATTTAAGGATTTAATGTACTTGAACAATGTATTTTTTTCAACGCGATAATTTAGAAACGACGTTGGAGACTTTTGGCAACCTTCAAACAGTTTTAAATACCAAGTGTCACTAGTCTGAGGCATAGAAGAAACAGAATCGATAACAACGATCGGAACAGCGCGGGATAAACTATCCGGAACTACGTTCTCAGCGCCCTTCCTATGCTTAATCTCAAATTTAAAAGCAGAGAGACGAACTCCCCACCTTGCTAGTCTACCTGTCGGGTTATTAAGATTTAAGAACCACTTAAGTGAGGAATGGTCTGTGTAGACAGTAAAGATTAAGCCATTCTCGAGGTAACAACGCCAGTGCTCAATCGCTAGTAAAACGGCTAAAGCTTCGCGTTCTGTGGCACTGTAGTTGCGTTCCTGCTGTGTTAGTGACTTGCTCATATAAGCTATAACCTTCTCCTGACCATCAAGATTTTGAGTGAGAACAGCTCCGATACCGTAATCACTCGCATCAGTATGTACCTCGAAAGGCTTAAGGTAATCAGGACAAGATAGAATAGGTGCAGATACCAGATGAGACTTAAGTTTACGAAAAGCATCGTCGGCATCGTTAGACCATGCAAATGTAGGAGAGTTTTTCTTCTGAGAAGTTAATAAAAAAATAGCGCGGTTAATTTAAAAATAGATACGCCTTTAGATGCAATCGTATCTACTCAGTTTATTGTTTAAGTTTTGTTCTAAAGCTTTTCAATGATTTCAATAATTACCTAAGTTTAGATACAGAAGTGTTACAGGTGGATGGGTGACCGCCAGTGGTATTTTAATCTGAGCGTTTCCGTGCTTCGGAGGGCACGTTGAATTGTCGGTCCCGGCTATTTAAGTCTTTAAGCCGTGACGGGGGCCTAAAAACTCCGTCACCAGAGTTGGCCGCTGACTCATACTTTTTTAAATGTTTTAATTTATTTTTTTGGATCTATCTCAAAAATGCATCTAGATAATATCAACCATGCGGAATTTTCACCGACCCCGCCGATATGTGGCGACGCTCTCAGCTCTACCAACTAATCTAATGGGCAATCGATGTGTGCTTAGCAATCGAGTAGGTATTAGGTAATCCAGAAGACATTCAGAAAACTATTTTGTCTCTTATTAAGTACCTACGATAAAATAGTTTCCGATTGTTCTTTGATATTTTCATCATCATTAAATTTAAGAGCTCAGCTCTTGTCGGTGCAATGATGCAACTTTCTCCACCTCTCCCTTTCCAATGCGGATTCCTTTACTTCTTTATACGACAGCGATCTTCTCTTTTATCTGACTGATGAAATTGATTCTAGGCCTGCCTCTTTCTCGTCTTCCTTCCACTTTTACTTCTATGATGTTCTTAATAAAGCTGTCATGTCGTATAAGATGTCCAATCATTTTTCCTCTTCCATTTTAAACGGTGTTCATCAAAGCCCTTTTCTCCTCAATTCTTCTCAGCACTCCCTCGTTGGTAACCTTCTCCGTCCAGCTAATCTTCTCCATCCTTCTCCAGCACCACATTTCAAAAGCCTCCAACTTCTCTCTATCCCGCTGTGTCAGAGTCCAAGTTTCGCATCTATAGAGAGCTATTTGATATTTTATAACTTAGATTATTCATTTTAGTTTAAAGCATAGAAACACTATCCTCATTTTTAACGGATTTGATGAAATAAGCATTTGCTCTTTCTATACTTACATCTCATCGAAAGCAGATCTCATCGCCGTCCAGTACAAGTTGGAGTCATCAAGCACAGTTTTCTCTGAGACGTCCTCGCGGCGGATGTACGAAACCTTCGTGTCATTGCCAGCTTCGTCCATCCACGACTTTATCTGGTAAACAAATACATCAAAATCAGAATCTCTGGCTGTGAGTTTGGTACATTTTTAAGCCTAAACCACAGATATTTTTTTTGATACAATTTTGCATGTATATCGATTGCATCCCAAGAGAGGAGATTATCAATTGCCTGCCCTTATTCCACATGCGGGGTTGGCACAGCAATTCGACTCAAAGCGATCCCAGCGGTCTTTTTGAATAAATGCTTTTTGACTTGACATATTCTCTTCTACTCTCTCCTATCACTCCATCTCCGTATTCCCAAGAATGGACTTATGCAGGTACTTACCTAGTTCATTACCTATTTTTTGAAAAAAAAAAGGCAAGTATGTTGGGAATACAGTATTATAAATGCGAAAAATGTATGTTTGTTACTACATCACGCTGAAACTGATCAAAGTCAAAGTCAAAAAGCATTTAGTCAGTAAGACCGCTGGGATCCTTGGATGAACGGGTTTCGTTTTTGCTAGCTGTCCGTCGCGGTGACCTGCGGTCCCTATAGCCTATGTTCATCAGGGATAATGTAATTCAAAAATTATTTCACCATTAGAATCCTTCTAATGGTGAAAGAATTTTTGAAATCGGTCTAGTAGTTTCGGAGCCTATTCAATTCAAACAAACAAACATACAAATAGATGAAGAAGTCCTGCGGTAACAGTGCCTTACAGAGCGCAAGCGCTTATGAACAATGAATGTCTCATTATCAGTACTCAGCTCACCATATCATAGATTTCATTCACGTCACTGCCTGGTGAAAGCCGCATATCCACTTTCACTGTAAAGTTCCCCGGGATCACATTCACGGCAGAACCACCCTGAAATAACGTTATACTGAATCCTAGGGCGCTGAGGCTGCTACACAGTTTCATAACTTTTGCAGTCTCTTCGTTATATTTTTGTAAACACACTGTAATAAGTTCTGAATAAATATATTTTTATCTTTATCTTATCTTTAGATTACAAACGGTTTCAAAATGTTCCTAAAATATGTAGACAATTAATTTTTCAATTTAATTGTAAAGTAAAAGTATTTATTACCATAATTACGTGTACAAATTTTGTGTACAAATTACGTGTACAAATATACATTGAATCCACAGGCTCGCAAACTAGTTTTAAACTTTATTTAAGGATCCAGTAGGTGATTGGTGGGTATATATTTTTCGATATTCCTTGATTTCAAAAAAAAATCTTAACTTATCGGAATAGAAAAGAGTAGAAAATGTTGAAGTATAAACTAAATGTCATGTTTTGACATTGACACTTTTGAGCTAAGCTTTGTAGGTTAATAATTGTGAGAGTTGAGCTGAATAAAGAAATTTGCAAAAAACTGTGTTCTTTGACCCTGTTACAACAGGTTATGGGCCCAGGACATAAAAATATAACGCGTCCCTGTGTATTTTACAAATAAAGTCAAGAAGAAAACAAAATTTCTAGAGAAATAGTCACGCGCATGCACGTGTCGCGTCATCATGGCGACGCCGGCGCCGACGACGTCTTCTTTGAACGCTATTGAAAAACTGAACGGGATTGGGAATTACAATTCATGGAAGTTCATGATGAAAATGCTGCTTATCCA
This sequence comes from Epirrhoe alternata, assembly GCA_963565295.1. NCBI lineage: Eukaryota > Metazoa > Arthropoda > Insecta > Lepidoptera > Geometridae > Epirrhoe > Epirrhoe alternata. The sequence continues at coordinate 2,960,138 of OY751384.1, forward strand.
CGAAGAGTTATGAGAGTGCGTCGAGGGTGGTGACGGAGATTTGAAGAAAAACTCCAAGGCTATGGCCAAGATTGCGCTGTCAGTCTCGCCAGCAGTTATTCCTCACATACGAAACGCGAAGTCTGCGGCGGAATCGTGGAACGCTTTAGAAAAAGCATATCAAGACAAGGGATTATGCCGTAGACTTGGACTCCTGAGAACACTTTTTGCTACAAAGCTTAGTGAAAGTCAAAATATGGAAACGTATCTAAATAAAATTACAGAAATTTCACAGCAACTCAGTGAAATGGGCGCAGAGCTGGAGGATGACTTCGTTGCGGTCATCATGCTGAGCGGGTTGACCGTGGACTATGATCCATTTATCATGGCCATTGAAAATACGAACATCAAGCTTTCTAGTGAATTAGTGAAGGGAAAACTAATTCGTGAATATCTTCGCAAGGATGATAATTTGGCAGATGAGTCTGCATTGATTGCCCGTAAGCAAGCAAGATGCTTCAGATGTAAAAGAATACGGCATTTCATCAAAGATTGTACTAAGACGCCTAAGAAACCAGAAGAGGCCAGCAGCAGTGTTACGGCAGATGCCTTGCTGACTGCACTGTCAGTCAACATTGACGGAGACCAGTGGTACATAGATAGTGGTGCGACGGGACACATGTGTCATAACGGAAATATAATAACAGATCTTGTGCGTGATAAATCATTGGAAGTTAAAATTGCAAACGGTGAGAAACTATACACAGCGGGATATGGAACAGTTCAGGTGCAAATGAAAGACAATACTGTAAAGACCATAAGTGATGTTCATTACGTACCAAATTTAACAGCAAATTTGTTATCAGTGAGCGCGATGGTTCGCAAAGGTTACAAAGTAGTGTTTAGTTCAAGTGGCTGTATGATTCACAATAAAAATAAAGTAATAGCCACAGCTACACTTCATAATGGAGTTTATCAATTAGATGCGTTAGGATCAATTATGAAATGCAACTTTGTGGAAAAACCCCTAAATGTTTCAGAGACATGCTCTGTTTCAACTGTGCCTGATAGTAGCCGTGGTTTAGCTGCATGTGAGTCTGTGCCGCCTGCTATGACTGTTGCAGGAAGGGGAGATGTGGCCGAGCAAGGAGTTTGGCATCGTCGGCTGGGACATTTAAATAATCGGAGCATGGAACTTCTGAAAAAAGGTATGGTTTCAGGAATGTCATATAATATAAGTAATTATCAACAATGTATTGCATGCATCACAGGGAAGCAGACAAGATTGCCCTTTCCGAAGCAATCCTTTAAAAGGGCCACAAATATATTAGAATTGGTTCACACAGACGTGTGTGGCCCGATGCCCTGCAATTCAATTAGTGGATCAAAGTACTTTCTGACACTTATTGATGATTTTTCGAGAAAAACTTTTGTTTATTTTTTGAAGAGTAAAGATGAAGTTTTTGATAAGTTTTTGGAATGGAAGTCTTTAGTAGAGAATCAGTCAAACCAAAAACTGAAAGCTATTCGTAGCGATAATGGTGGAGAATATATGAATTCTCGTTTCCAGACGTTCCTGAGAGACCACGGAATTAGACATGAGTCCACTGTACCCCACTCTCCTCAGCAAAATGGTGTGGCTGAACGTGCAAATAGAACTATAATGGATAAAACGCGCTGTATGCTACAAGAAGCGGGCTTAGAAAAGAAGTTCTGGGCTGAAGCAGTAAATACAGCTGTTTATTTAAAGAATCGTTCACCAACAGTAACTGTCAGAGGGTGCACTCCAGAAGAGAAGTGGTCGAATAAAAAGGTCTCAATCTCTCATCTACGAGTATTTGGCTGTGTAGCCTATGCTCAAAAACTTAACTTTCGCACAAAACTTGATCCAAAAGCTAAGAAATACATTTTTGTGGGTTATTGTGACGACACAAAAGGTTACAGATTAATAGACCTGGAATGTCCAACAAAGATTGTTAAAGCTAGAGATGTAACATTTATAGAGAATAAATTTACTGAACATGGTCAAGTAGCCCAAAGTGATTTATTCACAGGAGATATGGATAATCATTATAGTAATCCAAGTTTTAGTGAAGTGACTTTTCAGTCTGAACCTGATAGGAATCTGCCGCAACTACAGAGTCCCATTGATCTGGTGAATGACAGTGAAGAGAGCACCGCAAATAATAGTGCAGATGAAACTTATGTTCTAAACGAAGAGGAAGAGTCCTCTTCTGATTCTTACACTTCGAACTTTGAAGATTCCATTATTATGTCAGCTCATCTCGTCGACGAAATAGACGGTAAAGACGATGATCCTCGTTCAGTGCAGGAGGCACTGAGCGGACAAGAAGCTGATAAATGGAGAAAAGCCATGCAAGACGAATACAATTCGTTCATCTTTAACAAATGTTGGGTGCTCGCTGACAGAGTACAAGATCAGAAGCCAGTGAAATGTAAATGGATATTTAAAAAAAAATATGGCGCTGATGGTGAACTTCTGAAGTACAAAGCAAGGTTAGTAGCCAAAGGATATACTCAGCAATACGGAGTTGATTATAATGAAACATTTTCTCCGGTGGTGAGATATTCAACAGTTCGTACATTATTAGCCATTGCAGCCGAATACAATATGGATATTGAGCACCTTGATGTAAAGACAGCTTTTCTTAATGGAGATCTTCAAGAGTTGGTATACATGGAACAACCTGGAGCTTTTCTTGTAAAAGGTAAAGAGGATAAAGTATACAAGTTACATAAAGCTGTTTATGGTCTAAAGCAAGCATCAAAAGCTTGGTATGACAAAATAAACACTGTTTGCTGTGAAAAACTGAAGTTAAGAAAATCATCCTCTGAGCCATGCGTATACTATAAGTCAAGAAAGGACTCGTTAATTATAATTGCACTTTATGTTGATGACATAATTCTGTTCAGCACACCAAATTCACTGGACAAAAAGGAAATTAAGGATAAACTAATGCGTGAATTCGATATTACAGATTTAGGACCAGCACACAATGTATTGGGTATGAAAATCTGTAGGGAAAATGGCAACATAACTCTAGATCAATCTAACTATATTGATAGAGTTTTGAGGAAATTCAAAATGGAAGATTGTAAACCTTCTCCAACGCCCATGGAGGCAGGTGCAGTACTGACAAAAATTAAGCAATCAAAAGAACATGAAGGTAATGATAATAAGTGTGATCATGATTACAGAGGCTTGATTGGATCTCTAATGTACATTGCAGTGTGTTCACGACCAGACATTGCGCATGCAGTAAGTTATTTAAGTCAATTCAATGACTGCTATGCTGATATTCACTGGAAGACTGCAAAGAGGGTTCTGCGCTATCTGAAAGGTACGAAAAACTATTGTTTGCTTTTCCAAAAGGGAGGAATAGAGATTTCCGCTTTTGCTGATGCTGATTGGGGCAGGAACGAAACTGATCGACGTTCCTACACTGGTTTCATGTTCAAAGTAGGTAAGTCAGTAGTTTCGTGGGAAAGTAGGAAACAACGAACTGTAGCTCTATCAAGTACGGAAGCAGAGTACATGTCACTTTCTGACGCATGTAAGGAAGCTTTATTTCTTCGCAACCTCTTGCAAGAAATATTAGGCAAAACAACCAAAGTTGCAATTCATAATGATAATCAGTCTGCTAATAAACTCACTAAGAATTATATGTTTCATTCAAGGACAAAACACATAGACATGCGACACCATTTCATAAGAGAAAATGTATGCAATGGTATCGTTGATGTCCGGTATCTATGTACTGATGATATGATAGCTGACCTACTAACAAAACCTTTGTCAAAAGACAAACATCATAAATTTGTGTCTCAGATGTTATCCGTAAGAAAATAAATGCTTTGTTAATTTGTTGTCAATGATATAATTTTTTTTTTAACATCATTGTTGTTATAAATAACGAAGATTGTTATTCTACTTTTAAGGTAAAAGTTTCAATTTGTTTTTTTTTTTGGTTTAGTTTAAGGGAGAGTGTTGAAGTATAAACTAAATGTCATGTTTTGACATTGACACTTTTGAGCTAAGCTTTGTAGGTTAATAATTGTGAGAGTTGAGCTGAATAAAGAAATTTGCAAAAAACTGTGTTCTTTGACCCTGTTACAACAGAAAATTACTTCGATTTGAGGAAAATTTAAACTGAATTGTCCACTTCAATTTAGCATTCACATTGAAACATTAAATACAATAACGATATTTTTTCCAGTACCTAAGTGCCTACTTTATTATGATATTTTTCAGGCCTGCACTTTTACTTACATGGATTGAATTCACATTGACACTTGTGTACTTTCCAAAATCATAGGTATCATGGGAACTCTGTATTTCAAAGTTTTTGCGTCGGAACTCCAATACACGACTTATAAACCTGTTAGTCTGGAATTCAATTATTATTGTTAATTAGTATTTAAATAAACTATCTATTTACGTATTAGAAACGGAAAATAAATTTCAATTATACACTGAATACCTAATTTAAGTAAAGGTATTACCCGTATTACCTACTCTATGCTACATGGGCGGATCCAGGATTTTTTTCTGGGGGGGGCACAAGAAACAAAAACTGACAAAAATTTCACAATTTATTAATTTTTCGTAGTTAGTAGGTACTAGAGGTGTGCGCCGATGCCTTCTTGACCGGCGGCGGACGCCGGCCTAAAATCGGTCGGCGGCGGCGGCGTAATCGGCGTGGACAGTATAAATAAGGGAGAACTCCAAAGGCGTGGAACGAGAGCTTGGTGGTTCTGTTTTTTAAGAAGGGAAATAAGCCTCTTCTTAAAAATTACAGACCCATCTAGCTCCTGAGCCACGTTTATAAGCTGTTCTCTCGGGTAATTACGAATCGTCTCGCTAGGAGACGCGACGAGTTCCAGCCGACGGAACAGACCGGATTTCGCGGAGGATATGGCACCATAGACCGCTTCACACAGTGATTCAGATTATACAGAAGTTCGAAGAGTGTAATTAGCCCCTGAATCAGGCTTTTGTGGACTATGAGAAAGCCTTTGACTCTGTCGACACCTGGGCTGTTTTGGAAGCCTTGCAGTGATGCCAAGTAGACTATCGTTATATCGAAGTTATGAGATGTCTGTATGAAGTCGCCACCATGAGTATCCGAGTACAAGATCAGCAGTCTAAGCCCATCCAACTGCGCAGAGGAGTGAGACAAGGAGATGTCATATCTCCGATACTATTCACAAACATATTTTTAAGACACTGGACTGGAAAGGTATGGGCATAATCATAAACGGCGAGCACATTTCACACTTAGGATTCAGCCTCGTGAGCGATGAGTCTCGGCATGAATTTGGATAAGACCAAAGTCATGGTCAATGACCGAACGATCCGAGACCTGTTGCTGTAAATGGTCACCTTATTGAAGTTTTTTCGCAGTACACCACATACCTCGGACGAATTTTGCAGTTCGGTAGAGTAGAGACAGCTTTCATACCGAATTTGTACGATGCGACATCGATGAAAGTTCGCTTGCACGCACTCACTAAAGAGATTCCTCTGAAAAGGGGAGCGCGACAAGGCTTAAGTCAAGGCGCTCTTCACTGCAATTTTGGAGGACATTTTAAAATTGATGCAATGGGAACTTGTCGCACGTCCGTTTTGCAGATAATCTCATTCTGTTTAGCGACAGCCTGCAAGATCTCCGATTAAAGACCTTTACGATGCTTCTTTGAAGGTAGGCTTAAGGATGAACATGTTCAAGACGAAGATCATGTCTAACATCTCTGGCAATCAAGCAAGCATTGCCATTGGCGGTGTGACCCTGGAGATGGTAGACCACTACATCTATCTTGGACACTGTTTATCTTTCCGCGGAGAGCATAGAACCAAGGAGATTATGAGTCACAAACAGCTAGGATGGGCTGCGTTTGGTAAGCTGGAAGAGATTTTCAGGGACCGCAAAATGCCACAATGCCTGAAAACCAAGCTTTTTAACCAATATGTCTTGCCCACAATGACATACGGCACTAACGGCACTGAAGCATAGCCCACTAAGGAAACTGTGCACAAAATGAGGGTCGCGCAACGGGCCACGGAGAATGCCATGCTTGCTAGACAGAGTCCGCAATACGGATATTCGTATGAGGACAAAAGTAGCAGATATCGGAGACCGTATTACAGACCGTGTTGCACTTGGCCAGATTGGTACCCAGGGGGAAGTGCTAGAAGCCGAGGCAGACCAGCAACCAGGTGGGTGGATGATATTGAGGCCATTGTGGGAAAGACATGGATGAGATCAGCACAGGGCCGATTAGAGTGGCGTTTTAGGGAGGAGGCTTATGTCCAGCAGTGGGCTATTATTTGAGCTGCCAATTGATGATGAGTGACAACTTTGAGAGAGGAGAAGAGGAGGAGGCCAAGAGGAGGATTCAGCTGGGTTGGGCAGCATTTGGAAAACCTCGTCCAGTTTTTTAGTCACCCATACCGCGTGTCTTAAAACGAAAGTTTTCAATCAGTGCGTCCTACCTGTCATGACATAAGGAGCCGAAACGTGGACACTCACAGTACGACTAGTCCACCAGTTCAAAATCGCTCAGCGAGCTAAGGAACGAGCTATGCTTGGAGGTTCTCTGAAGGATAGAATCCGCAACGAGACTATTCGACATAGAAATATAAGGGTCGACATAGCTCAGAGAATTAGCAAGCTGAAGTGGCAGTGGGGTGGCCATATCAGCCGAAGAACCGATAACCGTTGGGGTAAATGAGTTCTTGAGTGGAGACCGTGACTCGGCAAATGCAGTGAAGGACGGTCTCCGGCCAGGTGGTGAGACGATCTGCAAAAGGCTGCTGGTAGAAGCTGGATGCGTTGAGCTAAAGACAGGGCGCAATGGCGCTCATTAGGGGAGGCCTATATCCAGAAGTGGACTGCTATAGGCTGATGATGATGAGCGGCTGACTCGCTCGTACTGACTGAACGCGTAACGCCGCGCGGCGCGGGCGTAGTGAGTGAGCCGACCGCTTGAATTGTTCGCTGCGACTCAGCCGCTGACTGAGTTGGCAAGCGAAACGTCGCAAACTGCGTACGGTACGCGCTGTATGGACACTTCATATCCATACAGTACGCGCTGTATGGATATGAAGTGTATAATACAGCGCAGAAATATAGAGGGAGGCGAACTAGAGGCAAACAGTTATCCGCTTACAGTTCGCCTGCCTACACAGCCTAATTCGTCAGAGAAAATCGATTATTTTACAAGTAAATCTTAGTTTGATAGGTATTCAATTGTCATCGATTTTTTATCAATATATTTTTGCCCTCTAATCTATAAAAAAACCAACAAATGGCAAATATGTCAGCACCCATGCTTTGTGGAATAGGCTTTAGGGATTTTGTACATACACAATATTGGCGCCGATTTTACGCCGATGATTTTGTCCACGCCGCCGCCGCCGACGATTGTCGTCGGCGGCGGCGGCGTGGACAAAATCATCGGCGGCGTGCGCCGCGCCGATCGGCGCACACCTCTAGTAGGTACACAAAAATATGGTCTGGGGGGGGGCACGTGCCCCCGTGCCCGCCCCCCCCCCCCTGGATCCGCCTATGCTATGCTAAGTATTAAGGAGGAAGGTAGGTACATGTTATTAATACCTTTTCTGCTGCGTTATTTTTAGTCATTGTAAAACCATGCCCCCCATCGCCGTATATTTGAAACTCCATTTCTGAAATATATTTTTTATAAATACCTAATAAAAAAAAGCAAGACGAGTAGAGACTAAAATAATGTAGAGTATTTAGAGACAGAGGTAACATTTATTGAACGATTTGTTTCTGTGAAAAAGTACCGTCTCTACTCTTAGGTAGAAGTAACTTAGTAAGGTACACCTGGAAATAGTTAATTCAAAACAAATAGATTTAGGACACTACCTATTACACCATTACTTTGCCATGTTCTTTGTTAGATAAATAAATAATGCTGGACATTTTACACAGCGTCATCTAGCCCCAAACTGCCCAAACTAAGCAAATCGTGTACTAATGGGAACCAGCCTAGGTAACTGATTCACTACTTATATATTTTTTGTTTGTAAATACCCTACTATACATAGAAACACCCAGACTCGAGATAAAATATTTGCAGATCATATCACCATTTATCCCGCGGTGGGGATCGAACCCGCAACCTTCAGCGTCTCAAGCGGGTTTCACCTCTGCGCCGTAAAGGTCGTCAATGTTGATCTCATGTTGACATCAGATAGTGAAAGATATCTTAATGAAACCATAGATTAAGTCGGATTATGTTTTGTAATATATCTTATCTTATTAGCAAGGTAGGTGCGAGAACATAACCTTCTTACCCCGAAGAGGTTAACCTCATACTTACGCCAAGGTCGCTTATCTTGCGTAAACACCAACAGAGTGTCATTATTTGATGAAAAACCTTCGTCCAAAGCGAATCCGATGTTAAGAGCATCGAACTCTTTTGTCTTTACAAATGCTTTCATTCCTTTGTAACCGCCGGTCTCTTCGTCTGAAAACGTGTCAAATTGGTTAATAGATAATATTGTAAGAAATTATAATTTGAATAATTTTTCAGGGTATAAAAATAAAACACTGTTGTATTGTTTTTTTTTAATAATAAGTTACCTAAAGTAGCATGAAGAGTTGTCTGAATATCAAACCGAAAGAATGTACTTAGTATTATACCTAACCTACCACTTAGTAATTTTATGATTGGATAAATAGTAGGATCAGTAACCGATAGGTACATACTTCAAAGATGGTAATAGGTGCTATAGCTAGTAATGTTATGTAGAGATAGGTAGCTCCTGGAGTGCAAATTATGTCTTTGAATTCTTTTTTTGTGGTTATTACGTGAGTGAATCTATTATTATTATATTAAATGAATATCTCAACCGGATACAAATCATGAGAGACATATGCAATATTTGCATATGTCTCTCATGAACTTAAATAATCATGAAAATAGGTAATCTCAAAAACTATTGAAATTATTCTGAAAATGTCTCCACGGATTTTTTCAGCAAGCTTGGAATTTCCGTCAGTTAGAGCGAGACAGAATAAAAGCCCTTAGCTGAGAAGCATAATCGCGCTCTAACCGTGCGGTAGCAATGCATGAATTACCTGGCATCAAAGTCATATGCACTGTTCTTAGAGGAGAAAATTTATCTGCTAATAGTCTACGCACAGCCTCCAAGTATTGTATCGCGATATCCTTGGTGTCTTGTGTCCCTCTACCGTAAATATCACCGTTTTCATCCTTGTGCGCGGAAAATGGCGGGTATTTCCACTCATCCTGGAAAAAAATCGGACAATTGCAAAAACTATTCAAGTTCCTAAATAATTTTTGTGAAGTTAGCTATTTCGATGCGCATTAGACAATTTTGTAAGAAAAAACATCTACTGCGAAAACATGGCTGACTCACGAATGCGACCTACAGCTGGTTTAAAAGGGTCACTTTTTTGTTTCTATCTGCTGATTCTGAAACTCAAGGGCAGTTTTGGGATATTATTACCGATGCAAAAACCATGCGAAGCCAAATCGAAAAAGACTTCCTTACTAAGTGGTATTTCGTTGTGTCATGATTTGTTTTGCACCATAGACTTGGAGTTTTAAGCCAATCATTTTAAACAGTTTTTTTCTTACCTCATTCGCCGATACAACGTCCATGTGGGAATTGAGCATGATACTGGGCAGACTTGGATCCTGCCCGGCCCAGGTGATAACGACTATGGGCTTGCCTTCAGGTCGATGTACCTCTATTGGCAAGCCTAGCTCTAAAGCTTGGGCCCTCCAGAATTGCACAGCTGTTTCTGTAAGAAAACCCCTTTTGTATAAGATTACTGACTTTGAGATTTGGACTTCATTTGACCGACTTCAAGAGGATATTTTCAATGCAATTGCATTTTTAATGTTTGCTACTTCATATCTCCGTTTTCAAGAATTTATTAATCTATTTTAAAAAATCTGACAAAAAGTTACTCGCTGTTTGTGTCCTATTTGTTGACAAAATAACAACACAAAGGGTGACACAATTAGTGGATGTCATTTTTATGGGCTCGAATATCAATGAAGTCGTATAACATGGCGTATGAATAACATTTTTAATATTATAAATACCTACTTACCTCTATGTAATACGATATTATTTTGAATCTCACTCACCAACATTTTCATCTTTACTCGTATCTATTTTAATATAATCCCGAAACCGGGTCACCGCGGGGTCTTCTACACTGATACCTATGGCTTCCGTTCCCACAACTACACCCAGCACTATAAGTCCTAATGCTATCGACAGCATACTCAAGGAGTATTATTGTTCTGTGCTCAAGTCTACTTCCGAACAAATCACAGATGTATATGAAATTCCTTCAGCAAATGTGAACAATATTTGACGTATGTACATAAATATACAGTTTTATAATGCTCAGATTATTCTGTGGTGTAAGGCCACTGGGGGAAACAGGGGTAATATTATTCAGAGGGTAATACCATGCCTATAATAATTTTAGTTTTAATATTGAAACACAGTGAGTGGGGGTTGGCTGGAAATGTGTCTTGTGCAGACTTAGGCCTTTACATCTATATTAGATGATCTAAACAGCGTCAGGAGGCAACCCAAGTCTAAACTTAATGGGACGCTGTAGTGCCTGGGACATTGTTTGAGATGAAATAGGCTTGCCCAGCACCTAATCCATCCTCTCAGCTTAATCGGCCTTGTCCACAGGAAAGACGTCAATACGCGTGGAGCTTACTAAGCTGCGGGTTTCCTCATGTTTTTCCTTCACCCTTAAGAGCTCGTGTTAAAGTACAGTCAGCGACAGAAGTTCATAAACAATTGGAGACTTTAAATTGACATTTCTATCATACTATGTAGGAAAATTAAATGTTTGTTTCACAAATAGTAATGGTGGATGGCACAGCATATAATATAATTTAGTATTTTCTTTATTGTGGCTGTTTTTCGTAGAAATTTCATCGAATCGATGCATCATAATGCAGTGTGAATCACGATGCTGGTAACTGATAGTGCTGTAGTATAAGCTACCGCCCTCAGCGTCGCTCGCGTGTTATCAAAATTTAACATAGCTTCTAGGCATTATAGTCGTAGATTCTAGTCCACAATCTAGGTAGGTAAGTACAGTCAGCGTCACCAATTAGTAACCCCCTTACGGAATATCGTTGTTTGCCAGAGTCCGCAATATGGATATTCGTAGGAGGACAAAGGTTGCAGATATCGGAGACCGTACTGCGAGACTTAAGTGGCGCTGGGCAGGGCACTTGGCCAGATTTGGTGATAGCAGGTGTTGTAAAGCTCTGACCGAGTGGTACCCAAGGGGAAGCGCTAGGAGTCGGGGCAGACCAGCAGCCAGATGGGTGGACGACATAGAGGCCATAGAAGGAAAGACTTGGATAAGATCAGCACAGGGCCGATTGGAGTGGCGTCCGAGGGAGGAGGCTTATGTCCAGCATACATACATACATACATGTGGGATCGGGGAGCAATTAAACACTTTATTTTCAACTATTCTTATATTTTGAAACACCTTTTGAAAACTTTTTACACAATAACATCATAAGTCGTAGGCGTCTGGGAGGAAACAGAAAGTTACTCTGTTTTTTATCGTTCAACTCATTCTTTCATCACGTTCACTCACTCAGTCTATTTCTTCCATTCCTCACCGTTCGGATACAATATGCTAATTTAACTACATTCGGATAAATCACCTTTCATTTCCTACATACATACATAAAGTCACGCCTCTTTCCCAAAGGGGTAGGCAGAGACCACGGATCTCCAGTCGCTACGATCCTGACACACAACTTTCGCCTCATTCACTCTCATTACATTCTTCATACATGCTCGTCGGTTTAGGGTACTTTTGACCTGGCCCTTCTCCAAAATGTCGCCAATTTGATCCAAGAAGGTTCGCCTAGGCCTTCCCCTTCCAGCTGTCCCATATACACTCGCCTCATACACTTGCTTTGTCAAACGACTGTCATCCATCCTCTCTACATGCCCAAACCATCTTAACATACCTTTTTCGATCCTCAACACTACATCTTCTTTCACTCCACACTGTTCCCTTATCACACTATTTCTCACTCTATCCTTCAACGTTACCCCACACATACTACGCAACGCTCTCATTTCAACAGCATTCACTCTACTCTGATGTTTTTTCTGCCACACCCAACTTTCACTTCCATACATCAATGTCGGTACCAACACTCCTCTATGAACTGCCAGTCGTGCCTTGTTGGACACTTTCCGGCTGATCATAAAATCGTGGAGTGCCCCATTCACTCGGTTTCCAGCATTCACTCTCCTTTCGATATCCTCATCGTGTCCATCCTCATTATGTCCAGCAGTGGGCTATCATTTGAGCTGCTAATGATGAATGATGATAATAAGGCGGTTTGTACTGCAGGGGGGTTACCAGTTGGTGACGCTGACCGTATACCTATTTCAAGTTTCATCCAAATCTGTTCTCTATGAACAATAGTGTTTGTAATAAGTACTAGCATACTTGTTAACTTCAGTTAGAGGCCTACCTAATCATAACTATTATCAGGGGAGTAGGATAGGATTAGTTTCCGTACAAGCTCGCTTTACGTTCGGGGTGAGGGGCTAGATTGCATTATGAAAAAATATATTGTAATATTTTTTTATATTAATGTACCCGGGAAAAGTGTAGGTCCGCAGTTTACCCTGTAGGTACATACAAACTCATAAAATACAAAATTTTAGCATAGTATGTCGTTATCCTTTGTCATTTGTCTGCCCTTGATTATAGATACGCAGATTAGATAATATGTTTGTCTTTTCCACAAAAACCGATTTTCGAGAGAGTGCATTTACTGTCCTTATTAACATTTTTGCTTAAAGGTAGGTTAGTTACATAATAGTATTATATCCTGTTATTTTATTTTAAGAAAATGTTATTTTTATTTTTTATTAAGAGTTTTTTAGTTTTGTTTATTTTTGTACCACTTGTGCCTCTCTTTTTAAGTTTAAGTTTTAATTAAAGATCTCACTAGGATAACGCCTTAGTTAATAAATTATCTGTAATGTTAGCCTAAGTTTTTAATAAATAAATGACTAAATTAGTATTATTATCAGAGAGGTATACATCTTCTCTTCCTCTTAGATATCTTTAATCTTGATTGACATAATCTGAATGTTTATTGGAGATAGGCTCGATAGCCGTGATTGTATTTTTTTATATGTAAGATGTAGTGATACTGTGATATAATAGGTAAGTTCGTTTGAGTTAGTGGCCAACTGGGGTGACGCAGTTTTTACATACATACATACAAACTAGGTCCATAGTAATGAATTTATTTGTTTGTTTGTCAGAACTGGAAGAGTTATTGACAGAATTCCTCTCAACATTTTCTGCCGGTTTTTGCCCGCAAAAACCGGCGCTATATATATGTGCTACCTTGGCCCCCGGGCCAAGGTAGCACACGAACGCATTTTACGCACGGACGCAATTTTCGTATGTGGCGTACCTACGTAATATGACGCACATGATTTGGAATCGTGTACATTTTGGCAGAGGGGAAATACAAATCCCGTCTTTATGATCTAGGTCATGGCTTTGGACTAGTATATGTAGTGATGAGATGATATGGTTTTGCCATGAAGAAATTATGAATTGAAGTTTAGTCATGTAACAAAAGGTGCACGTGGCTGAGATGCGAATGCTGAGATGGATGTGTGGAGTGACGCGAATGGACAGTGTAAGGAACGAGTACATAAATTAAGAGGAAGTGTGAAAGTGGCGCCAGTGAATGAAAAGATGAGGAGCAACAGGCTAGCATGGTATGGGCATGTAATGAGAAGGGAAGAATGTCATGTAACTAGAAAAGTACTTGGTATGAATGTTGATGGATTTACGAGTAGAGGTAGGCCAAAGAAAAGATGGATGGATTGTGTGAAGGATGACATGAATAAGAAAGGAGTGAGTGTTGAGATGACGGCTGATAGAGGAGAATGGAAGAAGAACACACGTTGTGCCGACCCACATAATGTGGGAGAAGGGCAGGAAGATGATGATGATGATGAGTTTAGTCGTGTTTACAATCATACTGTAAGTGGCACCTAGAAACTTGTATACAGAATAATCACTTCAGGAAAAAAATGTAGTAATCAAAATTTATTAAATCTAAAAATTCGGCAAACATCCAAGTTTTTTAAAAATTTCATAGTACACATCGATCCCTCTCAAAAACGTCTTGGCGTTTAGAAACTCGTCCTTGTTATGTACCCTTGTGGGCGTTTGGAACTTGGGCGAGAATCCTACCGCTGGGATACCCAGGCTCCGTATCACCAGCATGTCGGAGGTAGCTGGCAACACCACTGGGATCACTCTTATTTTCCTGAAATACAACCTGTAGTTAGAAAAACGGGAATACTAGACCCGACTATTTCAGATATGATTTAGATTAAGTATTAAAATTTAAGATATTTTTAAGGTAATCAACTTCGATCAACAATAATATTGTTAAGAAATGAAAAGTCTTATCAAAATTTTGGATACCGACAACTAGGATTCTGTGGCCGAGCGGTAAGGCACTCCGGCTTTAGGAGGATCCTCTGATCGATGCGGGTTCGAATCCCGTCGAAATCCAAAATTTTGATAAGACTTTTCATTTCTTAATAAAATACCTACCAAGTGTGGATGAGCACTATAATTTTTTTTTTTTTTTTTAATAATATTGTTGATCGAAATAATCAAATACCTATAAAGTACTCACATGATTGATTCTCGTTTTAAAAACCAAATTATTAGTGATCATGAAAATTACAAAAAATAACACAAATGCGCTATTCCCACGGAAAATAGGCGTGTTTCATGTATGTGTCATGTACCTATTAGTCTTTTAAGTAAATACTCACATATCATTAAGTGTATCCCGCATCATCACCCAGTATGGATTGGAGTTGTCTAAAAGGGTCTTCTTAGAAACGTCATCGCGTCGGATGTAGGTCAAACTAGTACCATTCCCGGCTTGGGCCAACCACGATTTTATCTATACAATATGAAAAATACTGTACATTCAGGATCGTTGAAAACGATCTATAGATAGCTCAACTGTCTCGTGAATGCCAGTCAGAAATGGCCTAAAACACAGCTTCCGATTTTCAGCCCGCTGGTAAGCTATCTATAGATCGTTTATGTTGATCCTTAATGGCTAAAATAGTAAAGCTATGGAAATATGAAGTAGTTTAGTTTTTGTTAATAAACCATCACTATTTCCTATAAATACCTACCAATAGGTATAGCTTTTTGTTATTTTCAAATGCAGGGCTATTTGTATATGAAATACTAGCTGTCCGCCGCGGTGTTACCTGCGATCCCCCGGGAAAACTTCACTTCCCCGGGATAAAATATAGCCTATGTTCATCAGGGATAATGTGGGATTCTTTTGGTGAAAGCATTTTTCAAATCGGTCCAGTAGTTTCGGAGCCTATTCATTTCAAACAAACAAACATACAAACAAACAAATCTTTCCTCTGTATAATATTATATAGTATAGATTTATCAATATAACAATATTTATCCTCGGCCGGTATTAGAATCCGCAATCCATCGTTAATTTCAACAGAAATGTGGGCTTATACCAAATGTGTTTTGGGACATGTCAAAGTCAAAGTCAAAAAGCATTTATTCAGTAGAACCGCTGGGATCACTTAGCATAGTCTTAGAATTAATTTTACTCCTGTTCTTTCGTGACCAATACCGTGAAGAATCAGGGCAACAAACACGGTTTGCGGCCAATAATTCTTTTAGTTAGTTAGATGATCCATCTTAAAATGTCTCCGACTACCCCCTTAGACATCATCACATAAATCTGGAATACCTACACAAAAAAGATCTGATAGAATGTCTACCGCGCCTTGGGGGTACAGTCGTGATGTTTGCCTGTTTCTAATGATAATAAATCTTACCAGTCCTTCCATTTCAGAAACGTTCATCGATGATGCTAACCTTATATCGACCACCATTACCATTTTTGAAGGAATGACATTGGTTTTGTAGCCACCCTGAAAAAAAAAACATCTTTGGAGAAAAAGCAAACAAACACTGTGTGCCTCGGCAACTCGGTACCTAGACGTCTAGGTACGGCTAAAAAACGGTTTTTTCAAGTCAAAATATATTTTATCCCGGGGAAGTGAAGTTTTCCCGAGGGATCGCGGGTAACACCGCGGCGGACAGCTAGTAATAAATAAAGTAAATCAATAATGCTGGACATTTCACACAGCATCATCTAGCCCCAAACTAAGCATAGCTTGTACTATGGAAACCAGATAACTGATATACTACTTTATAATTTTCTGCTTGTAAATACATACATATTAAACATAAAACACCCAGACCCGAGATAAATATTTGCAGATCATACAAACACTTATCCCGCGGCGGGGATCGAACCCGCAACCTTCTGCGTCCCAAGCGGGCTTTTATTTGTATTTGTATAATTTTACAGCATTGAGAACAATTACCTTTACTTTTGTTTGTATATAAGATGGTGTTAGGGAACAAAGTATAGGTTTATTTTAACTGCGCGCGGCTTCGCCCGTGGTACTGACATTTTGAATAGCTTATATGCTATTCCAGGCATGGGCGGATTCAGGATTTTTTCCTGGGGGGGGGGGGGCACAGGAAACAAAAACTGACAAAAATTCACAATTTATTAATTTTTCGCCGTAAGTAGGTACACAAAAATATCGTCTGGGGGGGGCACGTGCCCCCGTGCCCCCCCCCCCTGGATCCGCCTATGATTCCAGGTCACTATCTACGCCTATTCCAAGTTTCATCAAAATCGGTTCACTGGTTTAGGCGTGAAACACAAACATACAAAATCCAAACAAACTCGAGTGGGATATCCAGTCAGCCTAGAAAATTACATTTGTCAATAATAATCAACTTGGTCTAGTCTAGGTCAACACTTTTCAAAAGTTAAAAAAACTTAAGTATTAAAGTTTTTCATCAAACAAAAAATTTAAAAAAAAATCATTAAGATAAACCAGTCAATGAATTTCAGTAAAACCTTTTGTTTACGATGCAAACGGAAGAAGAACTCGTACTTGAATTAGTTATCATGTTCCGGTTTTACCTTTTCCATGGCGCTCCCTTCCGGCATGCTGAAGCCATGGCCGCCCTCGCCGGTTATCGTGACTTGTAATTCTGCAAATGATACATCACACCTTTCATATAATTGATACAACAAACTGTTTCCCGCGACTTCGTTTGCATTGAATGTTGTTCTCTCTGTTTTAATTAAATTACTAGCGCTACGTATTTTCCTAATCTTCCAGGAGCAACAAAATAATTATGATTAAAAATACGCTCACCGAAACTTTTGGCAAAAAATGTATGAAGATTCCGGGTGTTCAAAACTAACCAATGACTTCGCGGTGATACAGTTTTTAAATTCAGATATCTGATTGGCTAGTTTTCTTGATTGCGATTGGTGCAATAAACGCGGGATTTTATTCCTTATCAAATGGCGCTCAAAAGTGAATAACGAAAACAGTTCACATTCGCGGTGTTGAAGTATAAACGACGATATTTTACTATTCCCAGATTTCCCAGTTGATTGAAGGGTATTCCAGGCTATAATCTATCTCTGTGCCTTCAAATATCCATTCAGTAATTTTAAAGCTCTCTTTTGAACCAGTGTGGTCTAAGTATTTTATCTAAAAGAGAACCTGAAAGATGCTAATTTCGAGCGGTAAACGATCAACTATTTTATCGCTCAAGAGACGAACAAAAGATATAGATTCTATAGTAATAAAAGTTTTATCGCGGCGACAAATTCATTCACTCAGCGATACTTGCGCGACGTTCAAAACTCACGCCAAGCGATGAAAAAGTCAGCCCAGCGATAAAACTATACTCGCTTCAAGTACTGCTTAGTTAAGAAATTGATAATACTTTTGTGATTTTTTCCGTTGGATGATAAATAAACGCTCGCGGACAACTGCCTAAGGGTAAAAAATACTTACGCCATGGTCGTCTGTCTTCATAAGTCGCCATTACGGTTTCATCCTGTGAAGGCATCCCTTCATCCATCACGAAGCCCACGTTCAATGCCCTGAACACATCAGACTTCACGAACGCCTTCATGCCTTTGAATCCGCCGGTTTCTTCATCTACAAACAGTTTGTTATCACTGTTAGACAGTAACTTCTTAATTTATGATTGTTTACCTGTAGTTCAGTGAAGATAAAACAAAATCTATACGACCTCCGTGTTTGCGACCTCCGTTGCAAAGTAGGCGTAGGCCAGCCTGCGATCCAAAAGGTTGCGGGTTCGATCTCCTCCGCGGGGCAAATGTTTGTATGATCTACAGATCTGTCTAGAGTCTGGGTGTATGTTTCTATGTATAGTATGTGTGTATTTACAAACAAAAAGTAAAAAAATAATACCCCTAGCACAAGCTCTGCTTACTTTGGGGCTAGATGATGCTGTGAGAAAAGTCCAGCATTATTTATTACCTAATACGTGAACCAAATAGTCGGGTGCCTAAATTCGTTAATGGTGTTTCTTCTCAAAATCTTCTCAACACACTTGTCTTTACAAAAATGTAAAACTCTTTAGTTTACTTGTGTGTATCTAGGTAAGCGACTTCTTATCTGTAGGGTCATCTGATATTTTTCAGAATAATTACATAATTACTTAGGTAACCTTTATGTTGAAGGGCAAAAAATACAATTTATTAAGTAAGTACCTAAATAAGTTTTGAATAATAAAAAAAATCATACTTATCATTCTAAAAGTCACAGTCAGCTTCACTAATTGGTAACTTTGGGGTAGGTGAATTTCCCCAAATTAACTCGCCTCACTCAGGTCGACGCCAACTGGTCGACTTACCTTAGGGCCTTTCGGCTGACAGTTAATATCGGATAGTTCTATAAAGCCTAATTGCCGAGAATAATGTTGCTTGCGAGATTCAGGATTCAAATTGCATCGGTTGTATGGGAGTAGCGCGCCAGCTCCATCTAGCAGATGACAGAGACATTAGATTGGCAAGCGCGCGTCAATTAATTTTATAGCAAGCCATTATAAACCTTATGAACAATGGTACAAGATATAGAAACGCTTGTAGAATGAACCGCTCGAGCCAGCACAACCAGCTGATGGCTTCGCCAGATCTCGTTAATTCTACAAGCGTTTCTATATCTTGTACCATTGTTCATAAGGTTTATAATGGCTTCCTATAAACTAATTGACGCGTCGCTTCCCAATTCAATGTGCATTGAGCCTTACGATGCCCTTGTAGTTCAGGCGACCGTAGTTAGAGGTCGCCACAGTAACCCCCTTATTAGTAAGGCGGTTTGTAATGCAGGGGAGTTACCAGTTGGTGACGCTGACCGTACATAAAAAATAAAAGTCAATTAGAATTTACTCAGAGGGAATACTTAGTCTTAAAACTAGGTGACTCTTCTTTCTTCATAACCTATAAATTGATAGTATGAAAAATCACGAAAGCCTAATGGCAAAAATTGCGCTAATTTGTGGTCTGCCTAGCCCTTCGTGAAAAGGCGTGATTTTATGTATGTATGTTTGTAATTGCATTAGATGCATGTGAATCCCTATATTTCCACAGTACCTGGCATCAAAGTGATGTGCAGAGTCCTATTCAGGACAACTTTGTTCTGCTTGAGGCGACGCAACGCCTCAAGATATTGGATGCTAACGTCTTTATCATCCTGCGTGCCTCGACCGTAGATGTCACCGTTGGCTTCCATATGTGCTGAGAACGGCGGATACTTCCACTCCTCCTGCAAAATTAATGTAACTAAATAATGCTAAACAATTTATACAGCACCATATAGCCCTAAAGTATGCTGAGCTTTTGTAAAGTCATACACACACACGTGTATAGTAATACATATTTACCATATAACGCCCACACCCAAAATAAATATTTGCAGGTCATAAAACATTTAACCAGTGACGGGAATCGAACCCTAAACCTTTGGAGTCACAAGCGGGTGCGCCCACTGCGCCACCACAGGCTAACAAACAGAATCTTCTTTCGAAGTTGGTTAATGTAGTGTGCCCAAAACATGATATCCAATGTCTCTTTAAAGCAATTTACTAGGAGTACAAAAACATTAGGTTACCTCAACAGCCGGCACGACGTCCATATGCGAGTTATAAAGTATAGAGCGCAGCGAGGGATCATTGCCCAGTAATGTAATCAAACAGATCGGCAGACCTTTGGGCCGAAACACGTGGAACGGAACTCCTAGCTCCAGAGCTTCCTGTCTCCAGAACTCTACTGCTCTTTCTGAGAACAAAATAGATCCAGCTTATCATAACCTAGATAGAGTAAAAGTGTATCTCCACGCTAGAGTGAATATGACGTTTGAGTTTAATAATTACGTTTTTTTAAAACTAAAAGGAAAACCGACTTCAATGTTTGACTTGTAGGGCGCGGCGTTTTTGCGGAAGAGGTTTTTTTGAGTTTTACGGGAAAATTATCAATCCCTCAGGAATAAAATTTATATGGGACCACCTCGAGAGTAGGTACTACAACACTTTCAAACAAAAAAAAAATGTTGGAAATCGATCCACAATTGACGGAAAGGTCGGTGATTTTTTGAGTTTTACGGGAAAACTATCAATTCCTCAGGAGTAAAATTTATATTGGACCTCGAGAGTATTTAAAAAAAAATTGGAAATCGGTCGACAATTGACCGAAATATCGGTGAACATACCTACATAAAAAAAACATACATACAGCCGAACATACAACCTCCTCCTTTTTTTTAAGTTGGTTAAATAGGGGGCAAAGATCCACAATTTCTATGGATGGCTAGAATTATTAGACGAAATCAGAAAGAGGGCAAGCGGCGAACAGACCGTTTAGACAATTTTCAGTTGTAGAAAATATGCTTTTGCTCAAACTTAAATGTAATTTTACTGTATATAGGTACTATATACTCAGGCAGACATTATCATAGCAAGGAATTCATGATCCTCTGGAGATGTCTAAGATGGTAGTGAGACGCAACCAAATTACTAGTTTAAACATGCCTGAATGCAGAAATTCGTTCCAAACATGACAGATTGCAAGCCCAATTTGTACTAAAAACTCAACTATTTTTTTGCACTTTTCTATAGAAAACTAAAAACCATGGCTTAAAACCACGGCTCTGTGCTTAAAACACTTCCTAATAAATAATCATACATACCTATGTTATGCTCCTGGCTCGTATCAATTTGAACGTATCTCCGAAACCTGGTGACAGCCGGATCGAGCATGTACTCTCCAGGACAGCTCCTCAACGGACTCCCGATGACTGTCGCCAACGTTATCATCAGAAATAGTAGGCCATCTGAGCACATTTTGACCCTGAAATATAAGAGGCTAATGAAATCTTCAAGTTTTGATTCGGTACTTAAGTAGTTAATTCCTCAACGTTTCGTCTTTAAATGTATAATGCAACAAAAATGTAATTGTAAATAATTAAATTCAAAAACTGTTGATCCGATTCAAACATGACCTACCTTAGACCACTAAGTTTAAGCAAGGGCGAATTAATTATAAATGAATAATAATTAATTACTAGGCACAGTAGGCACCCACTTATGTCGGTACTCAGAGTGTAGGCACAGGTGTAGGTAGGTACTCGAGTGTTCTTAGTACCTAGGTAAAGCTTTTTCATAGGTATATAAATATCCTGATTCTGAGTGCGGGCATAGTGTTGTTGCCTCCGAGTTTTACCTACTTGTCATTGTAAAGTGATAAAACAATTATGTAATTATTATTTTTAAACCGGGTATATATCACGTACCTATTGTTATTATTTCTTTTTTCCGACGTTTCGTTTGAAGACGAATTGGGGATAGACGCAATCTACTCTCAATAATAGAAGCTAACTCGCCGTGCCTCAGTTCATCCGTGACCACGGGCGTTGCAATGCGTCCGAAACGTCGGAAAAAAGAAATAATAACAATAGGTACGTGATAAATACCCGGTTTCAAAATAATAATTATGTCACCAAATCACGAAAAAGTTTAAAAAGTTTAACGATTATGTAATTATTTATGTGCTGCGGGATCGCTCATGACCATGACCACGCGCGATCCGAACTCTACCTAAGCTACGGCAGCCGTAGGCACCTACGAGTAGAATTCGTAGAAAAACGTATCCAAAGTGCTGCCGGCCTACTTGTCACAAGGAGCACTTAAAAAGCACTACTATCAGACCGCGATATAATTAGCCTGTTTTTCATGTTCTGATCACAATTATCTCTACTTCTTGGCGCTCTCGACGAAGTGCTGCTGCGAAATCAAACGTCTCTTTTAATCTAACTAGTTACTGTTTACATAGATCTGTGTAGGTAAGCATGGTAGTTTCATGATATACCGGCCAAGTGCGAGTCGGACTCGCGCACGAAGGGTTCCGTACCATTATCTATAAAAACGGCAAAAATATCACGTTTTTGTATGGGAGCCCCCTTAAATATTTATTTTATTCTGTTTGATTTTATATTTGTTGTTATAGCGGCAACAGAAATACAATATCAGCCCTAAAACTTTGTATTAAATATAATCTCATGTAGGTAACTGAATTTGTAAATTCTTATAATAAATGCATCTTAAACCTGAACATCTGTGAAACTTTCAACTAACACGATTCATGAGATCAGAGGCGACAGACGACGGACAGACAGACAGCGAAGTCTTAGTAATTGGGTACGGACGGAACCCTCAAAAAGGAAAACTTACTTGAAATATAACGTAAAAAAAATTACTAATACGCTTACGGATTTTATTGATCGAGAGATTTCTAGATTTATTTTTACGACCAACTCGGTAAACAAACGTGATGCACCTTCCGAAAAGTTTACTGGTTGAATTCATTATATTCAACATTTCGTTTAAATAGGAACTGCGATAAGGCCAAGTACAAATAAATAGGTGGGTACCTACTTTTGATTAATTTCCTGTGTACCTTAAGATAACGTTTTATTCAGGTCTAGGTTAAATGTACTTAGAGTACTGGTTTTGTGAGAAAAGCAGACTTCGCTTCCAAAAAAGTACAATTTTGACAAAATTTGAGCATTTTCACATGTGTATTTGGACATGACTTTGACAACTTCCTTAGATATCTTTAGGATCTAGAATACGAAAAAAGATCTGAGAGAATACAACTACCGCGCCTCGGAAAAACAGTTGTGATCCATTCAAATCCGTCGATAAATTACGCTATAGCGATAAATTACGCTATAACAAACCTGGTATAAAGTTATTCTTGAGTGTAAACTGTCTAAATGGATGGTCTAATTCTTGGTTTATTAATTATTTTTTTAAATATTTTTTTATAATACTCAAAATAATTTGATGTCACGTTTTATGGTTAGGCTGAGTGAGTTTTGTAAAGTAATATCACAGAATAGGTACAGGTAGGTAATATGGATAAACAATCTAACTGTAAATGTATAAATTAAAATTTACATAATTACAAAAGGTACTTACCCGTAATAACTATTTATATTCAAATTGTAGTTCTACTTCTCCAGGCTGATTACACTACAATGGCAATGCTAACTGAACTACACAAAACGAATTACAAAAATCAGGTAGGTACCTACCCAAGTAACCGAACAAACGAGTCCTAGGTATTTCAATACTGCATGTAGCGAGTCAAGAATGAAAACGCTTGACTTTGCTTCACTCGACTTCACTTAAACCCATTTTTATACAGGGTCTTTCATTTTAAACTACACAAACTGACAGGGCTTAATTTTTGGGTGGTAAACAGACGTTTGACCGTATCAATTTATTTCCTATGTCGATATAAGTTTTCACTTCAAAATGTATCTTATATTGATTGTTTTAGTACATGTTGCATAATGATTTTCAAGAACAGACATTCCACCAATCACAGCCCGGACTAAGTTATACAGGAAACAACAATGAATTGTCGATTTTATCGGGATTTTCATAATACAAAAAAACCATAAATATATTTTATTTATTTTTTGAACCCAAATAATGAATTAAGTTAGATTAAAATGAAAGACCCTTTATTTAAACAAGACCTAAAACGTAAAGTAACCGTAGAGACGTATTTTTTCAAGACGAGGCGACCGCTTTTATTCCCAAAGAATTATTGAATGAGGTTGACTTTTAAAAATGACTTTCGCTTACGAGTTTGTGGAGCAATATTTACTTTACTGACCTTGTACCCTTTAAAAAAAAAGAGCTATGGATTCACTTCGCTCAAAAATGTTAGCAACTAAACATTTCTTTTATAAATGAACCTTGTTGCATGCAGATAAAGCCTAAATCTTGTTTGCTATTTGTGAAGTTTCATTTCATCAAAATAACAGCGTTGGTATGTTTTTAAACTGAGTATTGTTGGTATTTAAAAAAAAATCATTATTATGTGAATGAATTACATAAGAATTGCATAATTATATTTTATAATGTATATTGTATCTTTATATTAATTTACATTATGCAAACATTGATCATGTTTACTGTAGATTTATGTTTATACGTAGTTATTTAAATAATTGTTTCATATTATTTTTTTGTGTTGGTAAACATTAGCAATTTTGATTACTGCTAGCCCAAAAAAAAGTAGACAATGGTGCATAGCATAATATAATGTGCCCCTGGTAAATATTTAACGTAAGTATGGTTTTAGACGGGTTGGTCTTTACTGTATGCGTAGATGCACATGCACGTTGTCTATGTGTGCGTAAGTTCGCGAACGGTCCATGGACGAATGAGCGCGCTGTGTCGCTTACGCACACAGGAACAAATCTACACACACTATTAAAACCAACCCGCCTTCGTTAGATAGTAGAACGAAAGTCGATTAACAGTTTGATTCTTAAAGTGTCATTTGTTTTAGATTTCAACTTTTCCTGGGAAACCAATATGGGGTAACGCAATCTTCAAATATTTTTCAAGATTTTGATCTTAATGCTATTGCATTTCGCAAATATTCAGCGTTTTAACCCTTAAACAAACGCGAGCCCCTGGCCATGATATTTTAAAAAAAGATGTGGTTTCTGGGTAATTAGGGGTCTCTGATTCCATTTCTTTTGGAAAAAATCAAAAAAAGGGGGTGGAAGGGGGTGATTTTTTGGTGGTATGTATATTACCATTGTCCATGTAGGACTTGACATTTTTTTCGTTGGTGGTACGTATATTACCATTGTCTGTTACGGTCTGTTCATAACTTTAGACTAGTGGTTTCCCGTGACTACAGTCGTAAAAAATAATTAGCCTGAGAATATGAAAATAAATAGGATTTTACCTACGTAAAAGGTTTTTTCCACAATTTCCCATTTATTTATGATTGTTATTTTAGTTTTTGTTCTCATCTAGTCTAATTTTATATTAAACTTGTTAACTTTGGGTCTGAGATGCCATTTAGAGCCTTGCTGTTGTTTGGAAGATGTTGTTTCCTTGAAAAATTATTCTTTTAGGTTTTTTAAACATGGTAATTTACTAAAACAAACAATTTACTTTCAAAAGTCACACTATACTTACACACATTTTTATGTATACAATTCGATTAATAACTTTACTTAGATGGACAATGGTAAAATAGATACCACTTACAGTCTCTACTTTGAGTGATCAAAAACTATGCAAATCTTGATAATATTCTCATTATTATGCATGTAGGACCTCTTAAATATAATAGAGTTTACCTATTTGAACTCCAAGAGCACTTAACAAATTCTTCGCCGAACAAAAATTCCAAAAGTTTGAAAGTGACACGCAAAAATACGAACTAAATGTCAAATTTGGCGCAAAAAAAAATTTGACATCATTTTTCACTGACAGGCAAAAGTGACAAGGATAAAGTTGGCAGCCTAATAGATAGCAAAAATATCAGAGATTTCAATACTTTCAAATTCAAGTCCTGCCAAACAATAAAAAATAGTTTTTTTTGTTATCAACCTAAGTGGTACATATATGACTTTTGTTTGATTAAGGGTTAAAACTTCTAATGATAATCGACTTTCCTTGCTGACTGTACCTACCTCCAAAGCTAGCACCTATAGCAGTAGTTGGGTGTTATTATTTACTAACCGCAATGGCTATATAACATTAGGTGCTAAATTTATCGACCCCTTATCGTACTCTAGCCTCAGGTAGTAAAATAAATTGATAATCAACGATAGTTATCTTTTATTTAATGATAAAAAATATGTACCTAAAACAGAGTCCTATCTACGTAAGCGTAATGGTTAAAGTTAAAACATATTTTACCAACACACTTCATGAAACTAATGACATTCAACATTTAGCTTTTAAACAAGTTTGGTTCATAGACAAATTGAAGCTCTTCAATACACCATAACATTAATTAATCAACTGATTTAGCAACTTGTTGATTTAAGGCTGACCGCATATTGGCTTTTGGAATGGTAAATCCACACTGCAGTTACTTTTTGTTATACGTTTTACAAGTGTTAAGAGACCTGTAAACGGGCTAGAAAAATTGCATCTTGCTGGCAATTTTTAAGAGTTCAGTATATTTGAAACTAGGGATAAATGATGTGCAATCTAACCGGCTAGACATTGAATATTTGCAAAGAAATATCTTGACAATATCGACGGGCTACACAACAATATTGCAACAATTATGAACAACTAATGCAGCAATTATGATTATGAATACTTTTTACGATTTATGTGTTTCTATTTTCTAGTTCCGAACGTTTTTTTTTCTGTTTCTCTTCATTCTTTTCAATTATTGAATTATTGCACTGTGTTGCGAGATATAATCGGCAACTTGGCGGCCATACCATTGCAGCATGAAATTGCCAAAAAACTAGTTTATTGGCAAGAACCTTTACGGAGCAACATGCAATAGAAGTAGTCACAAAAGTTGTAGATTGCCCTCCGAAGTTGCTATGAAGAGAAGAACCCATTGTTGATGACCCATACAAGACGAAGACAGCGTTGTGTAGCTGCCTCGCGCACTCGCCTAAGTTTGTTGCATCCTTCTATCTCGCTTACTCTACATACGCAATGTACTACAAGCGCAAACCTGCACCTAACTTTAGAGAGCTTAAAAGATTGTGCCTACTATAATGTTACCGAGTTGCACAATGTTACGCAACAAAAAGTAACTACGGTGTAAATGCATCAGTACTCGATCCACAAGGAAAACTACCAGTGGTTCAAACTATAGCCAATGTGCACTCAACCTTTTCGACAAATGCTAGTAATGAATGTCGTTGACACACAGAACAGAACAATCGACTCTTCAATCAAGTCTGACATCATTTGGTATTACTTAAATAGCATTTATTTATTGCTTTACTTACTTCCGTCTTGACTTTGTTTAAAATTCTTTAAATACATTAACACTTAAACTCCACATTCACAACACAAACCTTAAAACTTTTTAAAACATTTTGGATACTTTTTTCATACAAACAAACATATTTGACAAGTTTTCTGCAAGATTAGTATAAATCCTATTCCCAATAAAAGGAGACCATCCAGGTTCCATACAAGGTGGGACACAAAAGTTAAAAGTGCCGGCCAAGGAAAATAAAGGCCCAAAATGAATGACCTCCTTTCTTGCATTAGGTATAGACAAAAAATGTGTAGGTATACATGTAGAAAACATGTTTTGTTGCTTGGTGTGAACGGAAGGTTACATTCATCAAACCATTGGTCTCTCTCTCATTCTCTAACGCAAACTTTTATTTACAAACGCTATTTTAAGTTAAAAAAATTTGAAAATTGATACTTTAATAGGGCACTTGACTTATTTTTATGTGAATTATCATGATCACAGAAATTGAATAATATTCTCAAACAAAAAGTTAAAAAGGTGTTACAGTCTATACCTAATTAACTACCATAGACCAACGCGATAAAAAAATGTAATATGGTCTCTGACCTTTGTAATACTAATGCTGATCTGTGACGTCATAACTCAGTGACGTTTTATACCGTATCGTATCCCTTGAATTTGTTTTGCGGGAAAAGATTTACGAAATAGTAATTATTACCATTAAAATGATCAATTATATTTACATCTCATTTTAAAATTCTTTTGAAAACAATACATATTTCTACAATAGCAGCGTTTTACCTGAAATAAAACGCATATTAAAATACTTACCTCACTGGAAGCTTTATATTGAGAAGACGTCTTCCGTTTCCGTCGAAATACTATCAGTTTAAGTACTTTTTCCTTGTAACTTCCGCTCAAGTGGCGCCACCTGGCGGCAAGGCGTGTCACCATGTTTCGTAAAATGTGCCTCGCCTTCTTTTAATCATTGGCTCGAAATCACCAGGCAGAAATAAAAGTGAAAGCTTCCAGTGAGGTAAGTATTTTAATATGCGTTTTATTTCAGGTAAAACGCTGCTATTAAACTACTTGACCGTCACTGGAAGCTTTATATTGAGACCTGTTTGTTATCGCCTGGTGACGCCACTTGTAGAATATAAGTAGAATATCTATTTAGCGCCAATGTGACATTAAAATGTACCACAGTAAGTTTGAAATTAAATATGTTTTATTTTTAAGTGACATACTACACACAGCTTAAATTATATTAATACTGAGATAGGTACTCTTTTAAATTTCATAATTATTATTATTAATTTGAATTCAACGATAGAAATCACTTGCAAGACGAATAAATGTTTAATCTACGGGTATAAACAATTGTGTTATACTTTCAGATTGATTGTTACATCTCATTACTTTACGCCTGTAGAACAACTGGAATGTACGTATTTGCTGAGCGCCAGTTGCCTCGTGCAAGGATTTCGTCAAGCGGACACGACAGGGCGTGTGCTACCTGGGAGGAGCTGTAATTTAGATTTCATTGAACAGGGCTTTTATTCAACCTGCAAATGCAATTTCTGTTCGTGTAGCTGATTTAGCTACGCCTTTTACTGTAACAAAAAATATATATATAAATATATATATTATATGACTTGGCTACGTTACGTGTTTCATTCAATATCATTTCTCTATCCAGAATAGTGGTTAAGCTATATTGTAATTTGGAAGTAGCTTCCAACCAGACGGTCTGTTGGTAATTACTACTGTCGGATTTCGATCCAACCTGAGGCCGAAAAATAATACTATCATCAGATCTTATGCAATAATAATAAATAAAATCATTTATTGCAGACACATGAGATCCATATAAAACACACAAATTATATTTATCTAAAATAAACAGAAAACAAAATAAAATACTTAAGTAAAGCATTTTAGGTCGCAATTGCCACCCAACGTCTATACGTTGCCGTCTGTATCAATCTGTCGGCTAGGCTTCTAATAATTGCGTTCTTACACCTGTCCACTCTGGACATGAAGGAAACTATTCTCTTTCTTTGGATGCGTTAAAAGAGTCAACACGGGCCTCAGCGTACCTTTCAGAAGCGCTACAATGGCGCTTGTAGCCCATCAGATGCAATGATAAGAATCGTATGGTAAATAAAGTCAGATCGTATATACGTTTCCCTGAACCAAGTAATAAATGTAAGGCTGTATGTCACAATACTGGAATTCGTTATTCACATCTACCGTACAATTCGATAAACTGAAGCGAATTTAACAACACTCTAGATTGGTGGTTTGTGATTTTTAGGATTTTAAAATTGCATTTCACTTCACTAGAACGTGAGAGCTTATAAGTTACTAGAGGTTTTAGATTGCACAATGTAGAAACTACCGATTTGTGCAAAGGTACAGTATTGTATGATAGGCGGTTCACTAAGTGCAAATCGGTCAAAAAATGAGCTAATAATAATCCCGTAGGATTTTTAAAATTACCATTTTTATCATTGAACCAAGAAGTCCATCGTTTCCATGCTACTTATTACTGATTATTATTAATTGTTCAGTGTTCCATGTTCGGCGAGTTAATACTCTGGAGATTAGAAATGGTGGTAGAAACCCACGCAAGAGGGGTTCCATGGAACACCGAACGCGTCGTCAAATATAGCTCTTTCAGGCGATCTTCCAGGTCTCGAGACACATAGTTGTACACTATACGCGCAGTCTTTGAAGCGAATAAGTCTATCATAGGTATACCCATTTAGGCGAACCATGTCTACACAAGCTGGTAGTAGATGCCACTCCGCAGGTTAGCTGGCGGTCACGTGACATAATAATATGGTCGGCGTGATTGTTATATTTGCCTGGGATATACTTACTGTATGTTGAATTGTACTGACCAACATCAAGTAAGCCTTACTTCACAGATTCAAAATTTTATAGGTTATGTTCATTAGCGGTAGACTTTGTACCTTGGTTTTTCAGGTGAGCGACAGCGGTTTTGCTGTCGCATTGAATGAGAACTGTGCTGTGACGCAGTAAGTGAATTTGGCTTCGAAGGGCCAACATCTATTTTTGGTTGTAACCAAATGAACATTTTGCATTTCTTGTAACTAAGTGCCCGTCGGGTTAATGTATTTGGCAATTCAAAGTCCACAAAATCAGTTGTTTTGTTTGACCGTATTTTCGGGTAGCGGGTAGGTATGCTTTTATCGATTGATCTGGTAAAGAATTCATGAACATGACTAACTGACGGTGATTAAATTCCCTGAGGAATGACAAGTTCAAGAGTCCTACAATCCTCTGTAATCTTTTAAAGTAAACATTTTTGTTCAAAAGCAAGGCTCACTTTTTCGACAATGAGAACAGACTTTTCTTGTGGTAGGGATTTTAGGTAGTCCCAAGGACTCCATGTTATACCCAGGTAAACTATGCTTGTTTGAGGTCTAATACCAGATGTTGTCTGTCTGAGAAATTTATATTCCATTCTACCCCAGGTTTTGTAAGGTTTGCACTGAGCACTTGTACATCAAAGATTCTGACATTCCACTTTTCTCGTAATATCTGATCAACCCAGTTTGTAAGAATGGAAAAGGTTTTTGGAACCGTGCTCAACCCGAAAAAAAAAAAAAAAAAGTCAAGTCATTTCAAGTAATTCTTTGTTGTATATTAGCTATTAGGCGTAGGTAGATAGCTCCTGTGTGCTTTTGCTACTTTGAAATGAAAGTAAGCTTGGAATAGGTATATTAGATATATTTTACATAGCCAATCTTGTGGTCTCAAAAAATCAAACGCGAAACACTTACTTATCAGGTGGAGGGAAAGGTTCAATCAAGTACATAATGGTTTAGCGCTTTTAGATTGATTAAAGGGCTAGCTGTGCCTTTGGATTTCGGTACCAAAAATAGGGGTGACACAAAGCTGTAAGACAGACAAGCTATTTTTAGAATACCCTGTTATTTTGTTTACAATTGCAGTCATTTACTACTGCAGTCATTTACAGTCTACTGATACCAGAGTGTGAAAGGGGTCTTGACTTACATTGGGAAAAGTATATAAGTAGTGTATCAGTTATCTGGTTCCCATAGTACAAGGATTCGATATCCCTGGATTAATTTAATGACAATTTCTGGTGCCCCCTTTTCACTTATTCCAATGTAATTGCGTAAATTGACCTGCTTGAACAATTTCGAGTTATTGTTCATAATACCATCTTGCCGCATTTGAGCGACCTCTATTGTTCCCACGGTTGGGCCGCGAGCCTCTGTTGTGAAAGGAACCTCTGCCGATGTATTAGATTATGTAATTTTATTTTAAATGCGAGTTTACAAGAAACAAACTTTACACAATATGTTACCAAGAAGTATACTTTTATCTGAAAATAAATATCTTTTTCTTTAATTATTGCTCTCATACTGCCAGTTTGAGGGTTGGCCTCTGTATGGAAAAGCACGGTGACCACCCCGCGAGGGTGGGTTGTTATAGTGTGTTTGCACTGGGTGACCGGCCTCTTAACAAGAATACCAAGTTCCACGCGATGGAACTGTCGGTCTATGTTCGCCTTGCCCCCGCGAGGGGCGGCTGTTACTTTGATTAGCCTTGAGGCATGTCTTCTGTTTTTCGAGGCCAAACAAAATGCCTTACGCACCGAGGGGTGCGCAAAAAACACACAATCTTTTCTATTGTAGCTGTAAAACGCTCAGTCTCAAATAATATAAGCAGAATACGGGGGTATTCTATAAATTTTATTTTTATTTGGCGAGGCTTTTACCAAAGAGATCTCTAATTTGGCTGGTAATGGTTTCTCTACGCATCTCGAAGGCTTCGGCTCGAGACCGCAAGTTAGTTGCAAAAAATCTGAGAATATTTTATGCAAGGCACTATGCAAGACTTTATGCAAGACTTTACTGTTCAGATTATCGGATTTCACCTCTATATTTACAGCCCAAGAAAGAAGGTTACGGATTGTTTCCTGTAACGCTTATTTTTGTTTTAGAAAGCAGTATGATATAGCTGCGTAGGATTTATCAGCATAAGACAGTTGGCGTAAGGTTTACTTACTTACTTTAGACATACTTTTATTTGCCAAAAAGCAAAATATCACAGACCTAAAAAATACAGTAACAAAAAAGGTAGAAAAATAAGGGGAATACGATAATAGCAAAAAGTGTCATGTATTAGTGTGCTACAGCAGCAAAAGGGTTTCGACTTCTAGTTTCTTTCCAAATTTATGAAATCTGGAGTATGGTTGTATATATTTTGGGCAACAGCGTTTCTTACTTCTGACCATAAGGTTTAGGTAAGCACTGCACTTCAAGCAACATTTTCAATTAGCTAACGGGAGTTTTAGGAACGGATGGTTCCTTTAGCTTTGTCTCGATATCAATCGTAAAATCTGAGGCTAACATCTGAATAAATAGTGTCATCGTGACATGACAAAATGCATCACCAGAAAAAATGTTTTGCAGCTCACCCATATCCTGGACTAACTTGTTTATCTTGTGGTCTGATAAACCATGTTGCGCTTGCTTCTTCTTGTGCTTCGGTGGCGCCTACGTGCATCCGCCTCCATGTTATACATTACTACAAAGGAAATATATTAATATTTGCATGAACGCGTGTGTATCTACAATAATTATAAGACTGAAATAAAATTATATTTTAAAATAAATTGTTATTTAAATCAATATTTGCCTCAGTCTGTGGCTGAGCAGCCGAATATGTTTGGAATAAGTATTTGCTAAAGTGGGTGGACAATATTAAAAACGTTCACTGAAATAAACAGTTATTTAAAGAAATAACAGCCTGCAGCTGGGCCACCCTTCATCTTAGAAACTATGTATTAGCAAATAAGCACGTGGATTTTTCGAAATAATCTGTAAAAATACACTGGTAGGTAGATTTAAATAAAGTAGGTACGTGATCCGAACGGAAAACCCGTTAAAAGGATTGATCACGTGTAATATTTAATAGTAGGTACTTACAATTGTTCTTCTTTAACGCTTGCTAAAAGCTAAGCTTGGAAAAAACTCATCACTTCACTTTAAATTAAATTAATAATTAAGTACCAAGTACCTACTTAATATTTTTTAAAATATATAAAACCCTAGTACTTTGAGTAGTAGGTAGGTAAATTTGTTCAGAGCCAGAGCTGCTGAAGACAAGTTGCTTCGACGGAATCGAAACGCCAATGATTAAAAGAAGGCGAGGCACATTTTACGAAACATGGTGACACGCCTTGCCGCCAGGTGGCGCCACTTGAGCGGAAGTTACAAGGAAAAAGTACTTAAACTGATAGTATTTCGACGGAAACGGAAGACGTCTTCTCAATATAAAGCTTCCAGTGACGGTCAAGTAGTTTAATAGGTCAAATACCCCATTACAGATAAGGCAATACTTTAAGTATTGTTAGAGTTCAGACTATTTTATGGATTAATACTCAAGTTTTGACATAACAACTAACTATTTCGACATTCGTCAGTTACCCTTTTCGATTCTATAAGCTTCTAATATATCTTCAGTGTTGGTTATTTGAGCGGCCTGTTCTATTTCCTTTTCCTTTTCCTTGTAAGCTTCCACCTCGCCTAGAGCTGAGAAAACAGATCTCTTTTCAAGTTTAGCAAGGATTTTTTTATCGTGGAAGGGATGACTGTGGACATTCGCTCTGAAAATATAATAGAATTAAATTATTATCTAATCAAGTCAATAACAAGGAAAATGTAGGATTGAGTTCTTAGATCTCAAATAAATAGAGGACATTTCTCAGAGCCCACCTACTTACACCAAAAGTAATCAAAATTATGCTTATACATAATTTTTTTGAACCCATACAGACAGAGAACAAAATTATCCTGGACTAGCTTCTGCGCGCGGCTTCGCCCGCGTAGTACCAACATTTTGAATAGCCTATGTGCTACTCCAGGTCACTATCTACACCTAGCCCGCGTAGTACCAACATTTTGAATAGCCTATGTGCTATTCCAGGTCACTATCTACACCTATTCCAAGTTTCATCTAAATCGGTTTACTGGTTTAGACGTGATTGATACACAAACATACAAACAAACATTCAAACATCTAAACAAACTTTCAGCTTTATTATATGAGTGGGACAAGTTTCATCCAAATCGGTTTACTGGGTTAGGCGTGCAGGGCCTGTTTAACCCTTAGGCTAATTAGGCTGCAGCCTAGGGCGCGAGGATCGGGGGGGGGCGCGATGAAATCGTATCTTCGCAATCACTATAAATCTAGTTTTCACACCCGGTCCAAGAAAACCATACATTTTTTCGTCTCACGTTCTTAACAGAAAGTAAACCATTTCTCCCTCCTAAAAAACAAAATGGCCGGCGGGAGGTAAAGTTGTATGGGATTTCATTTCTCCCTCTGAACCTCATGTGAACAGATAAGTAATGAGATTTGAATTATATCAAATGTATAGAAAAACACTCGACCGTTCACACTCAACCGATGATACGTTAGTGCGTCGAGTGTGAACGGTCGAGTGTTTTTCTATACATTTGTCAGTTCTGGCGTTCCGCGACCGATAATACGCGACGGATCTTCCGTTAGATATGAACCGACCCTAAGTAGTCTACATAAACTGAGCCTATACAAGTCATGCGGCCAAACACGACATGGATTTGGTTTTCTACAAGATAGCCTGCAGGGTGCACTATGTTTTTCTATAAACCCACTTCTACTAATTGCGTTTGCTATAACTTCAGCAGCTATAACCGAATATTGATATAACGGTTCAATTCTTATACACTAGTTTCGTTATAAAACCACTTTTACTAATTTGTGATTTATATAACTGTACTATATTCTCTAATCGTAAAATACATAATTGTTTTTATTATAACGACCATTAGCGATACATTTAATGTGTTATAAAGTTTATCACATCTAATTGCATTATTACTAATAGTATTTTGCTATAATAATATTCAATAAGTAAACTGTACCTATCTACACCATTAATAGTGCCTTAGACCAATACCAACCAGGTGAATTTTTAAGAGCGATTGCTTCAAACCTTTATTTAAAATAGTATTAAAGACTACTTATAGATCTAAATAAAATAATTCTATTAATTTTGCATGCATACCTAAGTTTGTTTTATTTTTTCTACCTATAACGATAAGGTTATAATAGGGACAAGTCGGTTCTGGCACTCGCCGGCCGCTACCGCGGCACGCTTCGCTCGGCTCGTGCATGGTTGGTCACTATTGAAACCATGCTCGTCGCTACGCTCCTCGCAACCTATTCTACAGGTCTGTTATCCTGTTATGGCAACACTAAATTTATAGAAAGTTCCTATTTAGAGCAATTATCATTTTAATATGTCATATTTTAGTTATATTTATAATAATTATATAAACTGCACGATATAGCAATATTAAAGTATATTATATGAAACAGTTATAACAAAAAAAAACTTTATAGAATATGGACCTATAGTAAATAAGTGTTCGAACTAATACAACAATTATAGCCAATAATATTTAGAACAACTGCACTTAGATCAAATATACGTTATGTCTATACTTATGTATAGCAAACACTATTAGTACAAGTGGGTTTATAGAAAAAGTATGAACACCAGCCTGCAGTCATGTGTCATGATTTTGGTCATTTTGGACGCGCAGATTAAAAGACAACGTCAGTTTCGTTTGCAGATCGATCTGCAAACTTACAATAAGTAGTATGACTACGAATCATGTTAACTTTTTTACAAACAAAGACAAAAGTAAGTAATATACTACTGTTGCCGACCGTAACACACATGGTGGGGGCGCGTCCTGATTATTAGCCTAAGGCGGTCAGAACTCTTGATCAGCCGCTGTAGGCGTGATTGATACACAAACATCCAAACAGCTAAACAAACTCTATGAGTGGGATATGGAAAACTATTACCATAGTGAAGTTTGAGAAACACTATACCTGTTTACAACTACATTGCCTTTGGTGATGAGGAAAGCTGAGCACTTATTGTTCCTGTAGTCGACGCAGCGCCATCTCCGTAGGCCAGTTTTGGTTGTAGTCGAATTCAGATTGTAGATGTACCGGTTTAGGATCACTTGGAGAGAGCCGCGTATTGATACAGTGAAGAGTAGGTTGGATGCAATCGCTGAAATAAATAAAAATAATAATAGGCACGCCTCCGACTAGCAGTGAACTAGATCAGTTGAGATATCTATAGATCGTTTTTACGTTATCTTTAGATAGCTTGACAGGTTTTATTATATTTTGTAATTTTATGTCCATACTAGCTACAGCGCGCGGCTTTGCTTGCGTGGTACCAACTTTTTGAATAGTCTCTATATGCTATTCCAAATTACTATCTACATCTATTCCAAGTTTCATCCAAATCGGTTCACTGGTTTAGGCGTCATTGAAACACAAACATCCAAATATCCAAACATACAAACTTTCAGATTTAATATATTAGATAAGAAATGTTATTTGTTAAGTAGGTCTGATTATTTTGCCATAATTACATTTTAACTTTTCCACATCCACAGTAGAACTTTGTTCTTCGTGCTTGAAGCCATCATCCGAGTCATTCACTGTGTCGTCCAACAGAGTCACTGAGTAGTCATGCGTGTCTTCAGCCGTTTCTATGTGCTTCATCGGGCTGTTAAACACAAAAACAATAAATAATTTTATATTATAATAAATTAAACAAACCCTCAGAGAAATGGAATGTCTTTTACACATGCATGGAACACTTTTTAAATTATCACACCTTAAAATTATAAGCGGATTAGTCATAAAAATGATTAACGCGTTCCCTGTCACTCTTTATGGCGCGTTTATACGCTAGGGTTTGGCAAGCGTGTAAATGCTTAAGAGCCATAAAGAGGTGGTAAGTAATAAATGAACACTTACATTGGCCCCTCAGCTTTAATGAATATTTTTCTTGCTCCAGATGGTAAGGCAACCTGCTAAAAGTAAAATATTGAATAAATTTAATGATAGAAATATCCCACTATGATAAAGCTGAAAGTTTTGAGTTTGTTCAGATGTTTGTGTTTCAATCACGCCTAAACCAATGAACCGATTTAGATGAAACTTGGAATAGGCGTAGATAGTGGAATAGCATATAGGCTTATCAAAATGTTGGGTAGTTTAGGTACTACGCGGGCGAAGCAGAGCGCAGTATCTAGTAAGTGCAAAAATATCAACCATAGGGGAAGGCAGAGACAACAGCTGATTTCCATTTATTGTAGCCTCAGACATCTTTGGCCGCATTCCCTCTCATTACATTCTTAATATATGTTTGTCAGTTTAGAATTCTTTTGAACATAATAACATGAAAAACAATTACCTGTTCATAAGTCTCTTGCGCTTTTCGTTTGATAGGATGTGTGAGGGCAGTAGTAGTTTCAACAGTGGGCATACTCTGTGGTGTTGCTGTTGGTCGAATAGGTACTTCTGTGTACTCATGGTTGCCGTTCTGAAATATTTAAATACTGTAAATTAACCAGCGTGTGCAATTGTGCAAGTTGACTTTGCAAATCATAGTAATTATAATTACACTTTCTGAAACATACTACGTCAACAAATGGCAACGTATGACGCCCTCTGTAGAGCAGTGGGCGAATGCCCGCCTCTGATGCAGAAGGTTGCGGGTTCGATTCCCGCCGCAGGACAAATGTTTGTATGATCTACAATTTGTCTCTGGTTTGGGTGGTTTCTATGTATAATATGTATGTATTTACAAACAAAAGTATATTAGTAGTATATCACCCATAACACAAGCTCTGCTTACTTTGGGGCTAGATGATGCTGTGTGAAAAGTCCAGCATTATTTATTCAAATCAGCTTTGTGTGTAACAAAATATATTTTAGACCATAATCGGATTGGCTCTTATTATAAATAATGTGCGTAACTTACAATATTTTCCAAGCCTTTGATGTGTAGTGATCTGGCAGCTTCACTGAAACTACTCAAACAGTCACTGGGCACTACAACTTCACCCGTATATATGTATTCCAGCAGGTAACATAGCACTTTATGGTTTATATTCTGAAAATGTATGCAACAATTAAAACTGCGTTCTTTACAGGAAAAAATGCCATGACAGGCTCCTAACTGTATCCATGAAGATGGTAGAACTGAGAAGAGACATTAAAAATACTTTGAAGATATCTAGCAGACCTTTTCTTTCTGTATTTATGAACAAATATTAAATAATCGATATTTGAATATTCCAGATTTATCTCAAGAAATTATTGTTAACTAGCTTCTGCGTGCGGCTTCGCCCGCTTGGTGCCAACATTTTTAATAGCCTATAAGCTATTCTAGGTCACTATCTACGCCTATACCAAGTTTTACCCAAATCGGTTTACTGGTTGAGGCGTGATTGAAACACAAACATATAAAAATCCAAAGATCTAAACAAACTTTCAGCTTTATTATATGAGTGGGATTTACACTAATAGACTGGTCTAGCATTAGACTCTCATAATTTGTAGATACTAACTTCTGTTTTCAAATAAATAAAGTTGATACTTTATACTCACATTAAGATAAATGACTGGATGTGGACAAGGTGCAGAATTGATCATATCCTTCAGATATGGGCTAGCCAAAGCTATCAGAACTTGGTGAACCTTCACCAAATGCCCATCAGCAGCCAAAGTCATATCCACAAACTCCCCATTCTGTAAATAACACTGTTGTTATGATCACTGCTCCTTATAATATAAATTATTGTCTATTGCGGCTCCAGAGCCTCCAGAGTCGAGTTGAAGGCGCCAATTCTTACTCTACGTTCTACGAGTAGGTGTTGAATGAAATAAAGATACGGTGTAATACAACATGTATTCATAAATTGTAGAAGGAAACACTTACCTGTTGAAGAGAGCTAAAACCGCTGCAGATATTAGATTTGAAAGAATCCCAAGATAGTGAAAACTGAGATTGCGACATTGTTAAACGTTTTCTGCACCATGTACTCAGCTTTTAGTCGATAGAAGCCAAAACAAAAAGTTGGAATTAATGTCTCAAGCAGGAAATTACATGCATTGGGAATATTTTACGAGAAAAACCATTTGTTTACGAAAAACAACGCGAATTTCGATTCAACGACGAATGAGAATGAGTTCAATGATTCAATGAGTGAGAGTGAGTGAGTTGATGAGTTGTGACGTGCACAGATAACAAAATGAGTGAACTTATGAACTGTATTCTGAAAAAACACAGACTAAAAAAATCGGGTAAAACTATTGCCAACAATAATTTTTATTTCTCCCAAAACTGTTTAGCGTTTCAGCTACTTACCAACAGATGCCGTTGCTAAGTTTTTATTTATTTCTAGCAGCTACTTGTCACGAGATGTCGTTGTACACAAACTTTTGGCCATTAGAATAGAAATAGCTTCTGCGCGCGGCTTCGCCCGCGTGATACCAACATTTTTAATAGCCTTATGCTATTCCAGGTCAATATCTAGGCCCATACCAAGTTTCATCCAAATCGGTTCACTGGTTTAGGCAAACATCTAAGCAAACTTTCAGCTTTAATAAAGGAGAGGGATATTTAAATAGGTGGCCCTTGCTATTACTCCTCGCTACAACCCATACAACCTCAACCAAACCAACTTGCTGCAACATCACTTAAATCTG
The DNA here is from genome assembly GCA_963565295.1 of Epirrhoe alternata. NCBI lineage: Eukaryota > Metazoa > Arthropoda > Insecta > Lepidoptera > Geometridae > Epirrhoe > Epirrhoe alternata. Next base: position 3,000,074 of record OY751384.1, read on the forward strand.
CAAGATTAGCAGAGGTATAGATTAGATAGCGATGAGACTCTCCTAAAATGGTCTCGATAAATACCATCATCAGACTGCAGGTTTTGGAAGTATTACAAAATAAATAGCTATGAGAAAAACTAAAAACACGTCAATTTTTATAATGTTTAATTGTTCTAGCAGAATGTAATTTCAGGAACATGATACGCAAAGAAATAAAACAGAATAGGTACAGACACTTTTCCATGATATAATACATATTCTCAAAGATCTTCACCCTTTGAAGACGTATCAAGTCTTACTAACCACATCGACAAGTCTTACGAACTGGGGGATTTTCATTCTATTCCTTCGCGATTAATATTGTGAAGACTCAGGGCAAATTATGAGACCATGCCAATTTCTTCATCGTCAGTTTCCTCAATAGATAACATTTTCAGTCCTTCTTTTTCTTTTAAATTCTTTTGCTTCGTAGCCAATTCTAATGTCGGAAAAATTAAACCACTGATATGCTTTTTGTATATTTTTTTATCATGGAACGGATGCGCGTGGAGTCCATTTCTGAAAAATAAAAATAATAGGGACATAAAAATGAAGTCTGTTTTCACATCTCTGGCAAACTGCTTGAATGCTTAAACACTTGAGCGAATGTTGACTCCGGCTTGGAGATAAAGTTGTAATATCTTTCTATAGCCTCCAAAACAGTGTGTGCCATTTGCATTGTGGCCATAGAGAGTGTTGCTGTTTTGGTCAAGTCTTTTTATCAGTTATGGTGCCTGGACACGAGGGCAGAACAGTGGGCAGCACCCAATAGGGCAGCAGCAAACAGGAAGCTTTAACAAGCAGCTTGCCGTTTGCTGTTGTCCTATTGGTGCGCTCACTGTTCTGCCCTCATGTCCAGGCACCATTAAATAGTAAATAATGCTGGACTTTTTCACACAGCATCATCTAGCCCTTACTTTGGGACAGAGCTTGTGTTATGGGTACTCCATGACCATTAGCAATGATTATGTAAATAAATAAATAAATAATGTTGGAGATTTCACACAGCATAAATGTGTTCAGACATTTGTGTCACGGTTTTTTTTAAAACCTGTTGGAAACATACCTGGCTACAATAGCTCCGCTGACAGTATCGACGTAAGCTTTGCAAGCATTCCGTCGGTACTCTATACACCGCCATCGACTCTTGTTACGCGTCGTGTGATGACAACAGTAGATGAAACGATTCAGTATCATGTGTAATGCCCCTCTTTCCGTGATCGAGAACTGCGCCATATGCTCTGTAAAACATGACCCTTATATTTACTACTATTTTAGTATACTTGGGCGCGTTCACATTATTATTTTATTATTATTATTTAGCTCGTGTTGTCCCACTGCAGGGCAAAGGCCTCCCTTCCCTTCTTGCACTCTTCGCGATTTAACGCAGCAACAGGCCAAGCTCGCAGGTCAGAGTCTAGCTCACCCCGCCATCTCATCCTAGGTCTTCCACGTCTGCGCGTCATATTTTGTGAGGTCCACTGTTTGCGTTCACATAAAACGCCTGTTTTTTACAGGGTCCTTAATGACTCAGAACTTACTTGGGATCCTTAATACAATTTTAAAAAATTAATATCAAATAACGGGCCTGTAAAACGGATTGCTATGTGAATGCCGCCAAATTCATTCTTTAATTACTTAACATATTTTTTTCCCCTACTGGACAAAGGTCTCCCTATCTCTCCAATCATTTCTATCCTTCAAGATCTCTCCCCACTCTTTCTCAAAGGCGTCAAGATTGTTCCTCCACTGTTTTAGTTAAATCTATTTTAAAATTTATTTATCTAACTTACTCATTGAATCCATTTTACAATCTGTTACACTAGCATCCAAAGAGATCCGACTACTACCATTATCAACATCCAAGCTCACTCCAGGTTTTATAACAATTTTATCAAGCACTTTAATAACATTATTTCCATCATTCTGAGATTGTATAGTTCCTGTTTGAATAGCTGGATGAAAATCAGTTGCATCATGAGTTTGATTATCCTGAATTGTATCTGATCCTGTGTTGACATCTTGTATTGCATATTCTTTCATTGATATATCTATAGCTTGGCTTGTTATGTCATATGGTCTATTATTCTGGGGAATTATTTTTGAATGCTGTGCTATGATTGGTTGTATTTCTAATACAGGCATGTTGGTATCTGAGTGATCATCGTTTTTTGTTACTACAATTTTGTAATTTGAATTTGCTTGTAAATGTTGGTCTGTATTTGTTATTTCAATAATTGGCATATTTGGAATTGACTCTACACTTGTTTGGATCTGATCTGATATATCTGTGTGTATATTATAGTTCATTTTAGTATCTAGTATATTATTTTCATTATTGATTTGAACTAATGAAACATTTTGTAAAACATTGCAAGATTGATGTTGCTCATTGCTTTCGTCTTGTATAATAAATTTTGCATTGCTTATTATATCTGATTGTTTTTGATTTTGCATAAAACTGTCATTATTTTCAATATCAGATGGTTCGTGGACATTGATGGGTTTGTATATTGTGTGGTCAGCAATGTTTTCCCTTCTTTCAGGTGGTCTTTTCCTTTTGTTTGCAGATAATTTTGGAGGTGACTTTATCTAAAAACATAAAAAAGAAAATTATTGGATATCTACATACATAATAACAAGGACAAATAAAACACAATTCGTCCTTGCTGTACTCATGCTAACTAGAACAACTTGGTTTTCTAAACCAAAATTAGCTTTTTCTTCTTGTCAATCTACTTATTTGTTTCATATGAAATGTTACTAGCTGCACTCCCGCAGTGTAACCTGCAGTCCCTCGGGATTTTTTCAGGATAAAAAGTAGCCTAATGTCCTTTCCTGGGATACAACCTTTATTATCCATGCCAAGTTTCAGCCTAATCTGTTCATTGGTTTGGGCATGAAAAGGTAACAAACAGACAGAGTTACTTTCACATTTATAATATTATAGTATGGATAGTATAGATTTTGAATTTGAATTATGTTCTTTAATAGCAGAATAAATCAGAATTATTCAGGTAATAGTAGTAAAATAATGCTGAGTAAGTTACCGTATGTGGTTCTAGATCTTCAATTCCAATTATATGCAAAGACTTGGATACTTGTATGAATGCATCAACTGAATGGACCGGAATGTTCACTTCTCCTAGATAAATGTAGTTCAGCAAGTAAGTGAGGATCTCGTGGCTAACATTCTGAAAATTTTATAAACCAGCTTAGTGAGAACATTATTCACACAACAAATATAATTTGATCATCATCATCCACAGCCTGACTTCACCCACTGCTGGGTATAGGCCTCCCTAAGTTTGTGCCATCCACCACGATCCTGCGCTAATCGGACCCAGTGACGGCCCGCGACGTGTACAATATCATCTGCCCATCTGGCCGCCGGACGTCCTACATTCCTGTACCCAGATCTGGGCCATAATAATGGGTGGATAATTTGATACTTATGTTTTTTTCTATTTCGTATTAAAGGAGTGAATAATTATTATTAAAAGCCCTCACTATCCCACTGCTGGGCAAAGGCCTCCCCCCACTCTTTCCATTCATCCCTATCCTGTGCTAGTGAGGCCCAGTTGGCATTAAATTGGGCGAGCTCATCCCTCCATATCGTTCGCGGTCTGCCGCGGCGTCGTTGGAACGTATCTGGGCACCAATCCGTGGTCCGTATATAATTATAATGCGTTTATATATTTTTAATCCTCTTACTTACATTCAGATATATAACTGAGGAGGGGTGAGGCATCGATTTCAATATTTCCCTAAGATAAGGACTGGCCAACGCAATCAAGTTTCTGTGAACTTGCACCAAATGGCCATCTGCAGCTAATGTTAGGTCAACAAACTCGTCTTGCTGAAATTAAAATACATTCGCCGATTAGCAATAGGTGTGAAATAAAATAATTTACACAGGAGGTAATTTACACAAAAAACAAATAAAACCTTCTGCAACTGAGAGAATCCAGCAAATATATTATTTTTGTATGCACTGCTGCATAGAGAGTAGTAAGTTGATTTCATTTTTATTTACGAAAATAATAAATGCGCGCCATAAAAACAGATGTTTTGTTGGACTAAAATCACAGAACTATTTGGATTTTGTAATTTGTGTAAGTTTGAATGAATGAGAGTTTGAAAATTGATTGAAAGTGAAAGACAAGACAGACCGAATCTATGACAGACACTCTTTGTGACAGACGTGACAGCAGCCTAAATCCGTTCTCTCTAGATCTAGAGATCTGAGTACCTCTACCTAGAACCAATGATTCTTGGTCCGAGACCTCTACCTAATCTGTGAGTACGGTACGTAATGGGAAAAAAACTTAGAAGCTTTTGTTTTGATCTTAAAAAATAATTGAGACGAGCTGCACATAAGAACATTTATTTATTTTTATGAATTAGAACCGATACGTTACATTACCCGTAAAACACAGTTGAACAATAAATGTTTCTTATTTCTTAATAAAAAAACATGGCCTGTTACAGCGTTAACTCACTTCGATCATTAATCGTCCGAGTTAACTCACGATGAGTGGAAAAAGGGAAGAGGAGGGCCTTTGCCCTGCAGTGAGACGAGAATGTATAAATAATAAATAAACATATATCTAATTTTAATAGATAAACTCGTATTATACAGGGTGCAAAAAGACTACTACCTAAAACTGAGGGGTTGCATTCAGACCATGATTCTAATCAAATTTATCGAAAAAAAAAGGCAAAAAAAATTTCACTTAGCTACGTAATTTTATGTAATTTTCCAGTTATTTACTACAAGTACAACATAATAAGACCATGCCTACCTAATAATTTCATTTATAAAAGAAAAAACAATTAAAACTTTTAATACAGCAATCTAAGTAAAACAACGCGCCTTAGTACAACCGCGCGCCCAGCTGCGCGAGGTCAGCGCACGCCCGCGCGGTTGACGACCGCAACAGAATACAGAATACGTACTACCGCGCTGGCGCGCCGGGCCCGGGCGGCGCGGTCGGCCCGGCCGGCGCCCGCCCCACTCCCGCGACTTTTTCTACTACACCTATGCCAGCCAGCCTATGCCTAAATTCTACAGTGCTATAAACAAAATCTTAGTCACGTAAACTAAGTAAAGTAAAGTATTTACTCACTTTTGGCTGGCTTTATTTCAGCTTTATTACATAAAAATGTTTCATTATTATGTTCTTTAAACAAAATCGTGAGTAAGGAGAACTTGAACGAAGTTTCGGTAATGGTTTTAAACTAAAAAAAATAAGAGTACAAAAAAACAAAGTTTATAAGGTTACGATCATACGCTGGGATTTGGACCCGGCCCTCTCGCATGGCAGTCGATGTTTGTCTCTCCTAGGCTACCATGACTTTACCAAAATCTGCGAAATTAAGGTTCACTTCAAAAAAAAAATTTACTGAGATAGAAAACTCAACCGTATTTCAATGGCATTAGAAAACTATTACGCTTTGTAATAGCCATCCAACCTCGTCACGTGTAGGCGGCTAAGTTCTATCAAAATACTCTAATATGATTGAAATAAGGTTCCAATTTCTATTTCGCTAAGACTAAGATTGAACCCTTTGAAATACCGCGTGTCTAAAGCTGCATCTACGTTGTTTGCGAATTAAGACCGAGTTCTCACCGGTATACTACACCGCGAGGACGCTATAAGTTCCTTTAACTTTTGAATCTTTAACTTCGATCGGGAATTCGGGATACACATTCATTATGTCCTGCGAAAACACAAATAATTTTGATAGGAAGCTCCAGGATGCTCCCTAGAATCTCCCTAGAATGGTACAGTTATTCCTTTTAGCAAGACTGTTAAGAATTTAGGTATCACTATGGACAGTGAGTTGTCATGGGGACCGCATCTTACCGAACTGAGCAGGAAAATGTTCGCGTCGGCTGCCTCAATGAGGAGACTTCGCAACTTTCTGCCTACCGTCACTAAAGTTACGCTAGCTCAGTCTCTCTTACAACCAATCTTGGACTATGCTGACGCCAGTTTCCCTAATCTTACAGAAGAGCAACTCAATAAACTTGAGCGCCTCCAAAATGTTTGCATACGTTTTATATTTGGTTTGCGTAAATTTGATCACATTTCCGAATTTCGAGCTAAACTCAAGTGGTTGCCGATCCGCCTTCGCCGGGATGCTCATATTTTAACTCTCCTATATAAAATTCTATTTACGCCTTCAGCCCCACCGTATCTTAAACAAAGCTTCAACTTTCTTCATTCTTCCAATCCCCGTAATCTGCGTTCTTCCTCTACTCTTCAGTTGTTTACTCCTGTCCACAGCTCTTGTTTTTTTGGTAACTCGTTTGTGGTTCGTGCTGTCAGACTGTGGAACGACTTGCCTGTTCCCATCAGGAAATCAAAATCCTTACCCATTTTTAAAAATGAGGTCTATAAACTGTTCTTATCTGAATCCTTGAAGTAAATGTTATGCTTGTCACTTTAATTGTTAATTTTTTTTTTATATATTTTTTTTATATTTATAAGTATTCTTTTATTTTAAGTATATATTATCAAGCTGTTGTTGTTTAATTGTTGTAGGTATTTTTTATATTGTTATAATTAATAATCAAGTTTTTGTTTATAATTGTAACACCGCCTCCTCTCTCGTTCTCTTCTATCCAGTCCATCCAAAGGTTGCCTGGAAGAGATCACTCTGAGTGATAAGGCCGCCCATTGTGCCACTGAATTAAGACTTAAGTTTTTTTATTAATTTTGTAATTTATATTAAGGTGTGACAATAAAGAATTATCTATCTATCTATCTATGTCAAAGTTTACACTAACAACACTAGGTACTAGATCAACTGTTCACTACATAAACAAATAATAAGTACCTAAGTAAACAAATAATAAGATCAATGGTTGATACGATCATCAGTTTATTGTATCAAATATCACTACAATAATGTACAGTGCCACAAACTTATCTGGACCGGAGGCCAAAAGAGGAACTAACGAATTTTACTGAAAAAAATATTTTTCTGCCATCAAGAAATGCGACAGTAGCGCCTCTCTCACCGGTTCAGATAAGTAAGTAGTATAAGTAAGTTTGTGGCACTGTAGTCAGACTACATCATCAGTTTTCAAAACGTTTTCAACCTCTCGCTCGAGTAGTGTGAAACATGCTTAGCAAAGTTGCACGTCGGCGGCTTTTGTCAAAGATAATTAATCACTATTAAGAAATAGTCTTTTAAATTAATTACAATAAGGTTCAAATTTATATTTCGCTAAATTTTCTTTCTAATTTCTCGACTCGTTTTGTTTGATTTTATTTATTAGTTGAAGTTCAATATTCGACCGTAAAGTACGTATTGGACACTCGCGCAGCGCATACAAATTGCATTACCGTATTACTGTCGCGAATGAGTTTCTAGTGTGTTTTGTAAATAAAATTAAAGTGTAAGGTATTTTTTAGAGAAGTACATACCTACTTAAGCTACCTGACTGTTTGTTTAGTGCGAGTGTGTTCAGTCAAAAATGCTTATTATTGTGATCGTGCAAATGCGTTTAATGTTATGGTCCTCGCGCATAAATGCGATGATACCGAACCAACACCAACCGTTCAATGAGCATAACGGCTGCCTAACAGCGAGAGAGCTTCGTCCCATAGTCTCAAGAGCTCTGGAGGCTTAGATCTGCGGGTAGAAGAGCAGGTCTTGGTTCTCTGTGGGAGAACCTTGGGTACCTACCTTACCTACAGCCAGGCAAGCACAGCTGTGCTTGTTGAACGAGCATAAGCTTAGTTTGAGGTTACAGCGGAATTAGGTAAGTACATATATCAATAATCAAATTGCTACGCACGTAGTGGCTAGGCACTGCCGAAGCTATCGCGTGCGATGCGTACATTGCTGGCTGACGAAATAAATGAAAATCTTCAAACGCTATTTTCTCCGGATATATTTTTTTTTTTTCGAAAATCCTTTTGGATTTGGTTGAGTGTTGGGATGCTGTACCTACTCCTTTCGGCTTCGATAGACGTCTTTTTACACCCTGTATTTTGTTTGGGGGGAGCACTGAAAGCCCTTCTTTTAGCCTATATAGGTAGAATAAAAATTAGGGTCATGGCAACTTTTACATTAAAAAAGTATTTGATGTGTGTGACCTCGGACCAATGATGATCACATTGGTCCTCCATTGGTCCAAGCATTGGTCCGAGTCTGTGACCTTGACTTCTTGGCGATCGACAATTCATTCAATCAATAGGGTTCATTTGGTTTTTAAATCATTAAATCTTCGGGACTATTTCATAAAAATATTCGGCCGATTCGGCTATGAAGACTTGGCTTTTTTTGTGGGACGTGGGTGTCGTGTGTACGAATTAATTTTGATACTAATCTCCGCGGGCAAATTAATAAAAAAATGAAAAATATACTAAGTTGTGTGAGTACGTTTATTTTACTCCTTTCATAAAGTATTATTAACCACAAGTTGTATAACTTCAAGAATGCACTTGCGGAACCCTCTTAATAATAAAAACATAAATGGACAAAGCACAGAGTAACACCAACTGAACTGACATCTGCAGTGAGAGGACACTGACAGACATCCATCGCATCGCACAAACCGCAAGCAAACTTGACTGACAAGACAAACATTTTTATTTGTTTTGAATTGAAAAGATTAAGTAGTTCGAGGCGATTTGTACTGCACTCCTCCTGTTTTAGATCATTCAACCCTATTTACGACAGAATGTGCGCTTGAGTTTGATTCTACTACCAAAAAAGTTACGTTAAGCTACGCAAAAAAGTTCAAAGAAAAGTTGCTATTAGTGGGAAGTGCGCCTTGTTCAAAATGTCAATAATTAGCAAACTAACGAAAATCACAGGCTGTGCAACACGGGCTCCATTAACACCAATTAGTTCCGTGTTATTTAATCATGTAAACAGGTATGTTCCAGCGTATAAGATATAAACATTACAGACTACTTCTTATCATCAGACTAGCAGGGTTCAAGTGCGGAATCTATAATAAAAGATCTGTGTATACATACATGTATATCCAATATTTTGCGTCGTACTGAATGAAATTGATGCAATGAGTGAGGAGAAGCAAAGCCTTGTTAACCTCTTGTACTTTAGATTGTCTGTTGATGGGTAAAATGAATCACAATAGTTCCATCAACTTTATCCTTTAAATTTTGAATCATACAGCCTACATGGGTACCTACTTAGACCTACAATATTATTATTAGACTGTATAGTCCCACTTCACGGCAAAGGCATCCTATCCTTCTTCCTTTCTTGGTCTTGTATGGTGGACTCATTTTCCATGAACAAGTTGTAACTCATTGTACAGTCAGCGTCACCAATTGGTAACCCCCTTAGTAAGGTGGTTTATACTGCAGGGGGGTTACCAGTTGGTGACGCTGACCGTACATCATACCTACCTACAATTATGTGTAGTGTTCATCAAATATTTGTAGAAGTTATGTGTACACTGTTGTCGTTTTGTTGATTTTTATTTCTTATCTAAACCTGTACAAGCACAACATTTTACACATACTGTAACTTTTGCACTCATCTTTTGTACTGCATGCAAAATATCAATATCGTCATTATTTGTTTCTAATCGGAAAATGTACAACTTTCAGCTATAGCAACCAGAGGCCAGAACAATTTGACATAGTCGTAATAGGAGGAGGCATCGTTGGTTCAGCATCTGCCAGAGAATTAGCAACTCGACACAATGGCCTTAAAATAGCCCTATTAGAGAAAGAACGTGCCGTCGCTTTGCACCAAAGCGGAAACAACAGTGGAGTTATACACGCAGGAATCTATTACAAGCCAGGTTCTCTTAAAGCAAAGCTTTGTGTTCAGGGTCTTGATCTAACATACAAATATTTAGATGAAAAAAAGATAAAATACTCCAAATGCGGCAAGTTAATAGTAGCTTCTAGCAGATCAGAGGTCCCAAGGCTTCTGGATTTATATGAGAGAGGGTTAAAAAATGGTGTTAAAGATTTAAAGCTGATGGATATATCGGAAATGAGAGAGATTGAACCTTTCTGCAAAGGTGTTCAAGCACTCTGGTCCCCACACACTGGTATTGTGAGTTGGGGAGAAGTCACTCAGCACTATGTCAAGGACTTTGAAAAGTTAGGTGGGAAAACATTCCTCAATTTTGAAGTTAAAAAGTTTACCGAAGCCGAAAGCCCTGATTACCCAGTAACAATAACAGATGGACAGAATAGGAGTATTCATGCCAAGTATGTTCTTACATGCTGTGGGTTACATTCAGACACCATAGCATTGTTAACTGGATGTCCCGAGGAACCAAAAATCATACCATTCAGAGGAGAATACCTTTATTTAGTTCCTCAGAAGAGTAACATGGTTAAAGCTAATATTTATCCAGTGCCTGATCCTAGGTTTCCATTCCTGGGAGTTCATTTAACGCCGAGGATAGATGGAAGGGTAATTGTTGGACCAAATGCTATCTTAGCGTTATGCAAAGAGGGTTACAAGTAAGTATCGTCTACTGTACCTCATCTTCATCTGCAGTCCTACTCAGGAGTGCAATTACGGTAGCTAATAATATTATTGAGGCACTCCCAAAAAAAAAATGTCAAGGTAGATGTAAATGCCTTTGTTTAGTTTTAGATAGTGACTATTATAATAGCAGGTGCTTAGTTCATTATCTAGATAAGATGACAATAAGACATAACAATAAAATTAAGGTTGTCATTGTGACTATGATAGTACCTACGAATAGTACATACTATGTAATCATCATTCACAGCTCATTTATTGTGACACTGCACTGGCCTCTGCAGAACTATCCCAATGTCACGAGGCTTCTGTATTATCAAAGATAATGTTTGCCACAAATGGCTCTATAGATTTTAAGCAAAATTGTTTTAGAGATAGCTATTCAGGAACCTCTATAAGTAAAACTTATTCAAATAACACTGGAAGAAAAGACGTAGGTACTAGCCCAGTACTAGGTACCCACCTACTCGTGGTCGTTCTTGATAAATCGTCGAAGTTAAGCAGGGTTCTAAACGGTCCGTAAGTGTTTGGTAGCTGCCAGTGGCATTTTCATCTGAGCGCTTCCATGCTTCATTGTCGGTCCCGGCCATGTTAGTAGTTAAGCCATGACGGAGGCTAAAAACTCCGTCACCAGAGTTGGCCACTGACTCATACGAACTTACTTTTTAAATTAAATAGGTCAGCATTTGACCTCACTCTGTTTACTTACACGATCCACCTACTAGACTCGTTTTTACCTCTCACTAATGTTCTATGGCAGACCAGCAGCCGGTGAGTATACAGCCTATTGGCCATTGAGGGAAAGACATGGATGAGATCAGCACAGGGCCGATTGGAGTGGCGTTTGAGGGAGGAGGCTTATGTCCAGCTATTATTTGAGTTGCCAACGAAGATGAATGTTCTATAACTTTAGGATAAATTAGGAAAATGCATCCCGAAACGGTCTTTAGATTAAATGATGCGGGTGGTGCAATTTTTGATTTATAAATCTAGGTACAAAAAAGTACACAATCAAAACTATCTAACTTGTTTCAGATGGACAGATTGTAACTTCAAAGAGCTGAAAGACATACTAGCATTCTCCGGTTTCCGTAAGATGGCTCTCAAATACGGCACGTTTGGGATGAAAGAAATGGTGCGCTCAGTGATAATGCCGCTGCAAGTGAAGCAAGTTCAGAAGTACATTCAGGACCTTACGACTGGAGACTGCGAACGCGGCCCGGCTGGAGTCAGGGCTCAGGCTATGGCGAAGGATGGTAAACAGTCTATATTAACCAGCTTTGTCAAATAATTTCACTAAAGCTTCTATTGACTGGGTTCTACCCAAGACCTTGTTGATCTGCAGCAATGCTCTTACTAATATGTAGTGTTAACTTTTAGACCAAGGTCTTCTTTGTCTTCACTTCTTTGTGCTAATCTGGAGCTATACCTACATATTTTGGCTCAATGCACATTGAATTGGCAAGCGACGCATCAATTAGTTTTATAGCAAGCCATTATAAACCTTAGACGCTTGTAGAATGATCCGCACGAAAGTGCTCAAGGCAGTGCGGCCCGCTAGATGGCTTCGCCAGATCCCGTTAATTCTACAAGCGTCTATATCTTGTATCATTGATCATAAGGTTTATAATGGCTTGCTGTAAAACTAATTGACGCGTCGCTTACCAATTCAATGTGTCTTCAGCCTTAATGTATTATTAAAAAAAAACTATGAGTAAAGACATTCATAATTATTTATAAATATTGTTTGTTTTACAGGAACGCTGATCGAAGATTTTGTGTTTGACTCAAAACCGGGCGCGGGTGCTATAGGCAGTCGGGTGCTCCATTGTAGAAACGCTCCGTCTCCCGGAGCGACCTCGTCTCTCGCAATTGCGATCATGATAGCGGATAAAATGAAAGACCATTTTAAATTGTAAGTCTGATTAGGTAGGGTTATGGTGCCATTACACTAGTTACTATTTGGTGATACAACAGATTTAGATCAGAGTTTTGGTAGAACGGTTTTATAACCTAAAATTATTCATCACCATTTTTAACCGACTTCAAAAAAAGGAGGAGGTTCTCAATTCGCCTGTATGTTTTTTTTTATGTCTTTTTTTTGTATCTTGTTACGCGATTACTCCGCCAATTGTGAACCGATTTTCAAAATTATTTTTTTGTTTGAAAGGGTATGCTCCAGAGGTGGTCCCATATAAATTTTATTACTGAGGGTTTGATAGTTTTCCCATAAAACTCTAAAAACCTTCCCTCCTAGCCATTGTAAATCGAATCGACATGCATTATGTCAAATTGACGCTTTACTAATGCCAGGAACTCACGTGCCGCGAAACTTGACATAAAATGTATGCAGTTTTGGTAATTAATGCCCTTCGACGCCGGTGGAGCCTAAGCATTAAATAAATAAATAAATAATGCTGGACATTTCACACAGCATCATCTAGCCCCAAACTAAGCAAAGCATGTACTATGGGAACCAGATAACTGATATACTACTTATATACTTTTTTTGTTTGTAAATACATACATATTATACATAGAAACCCGAGATAAATATTTGCAGATCATTATCTGTCGATTTGATTTCTTTTTCTTATTTAGATTTTTATGTATGGCTTGATTCCCTGAGTCACGCCGTGTGTAGAGTCGAACATTGAAGTCGGTTTTTCTTTTAGTTTTAAAACGTAATTATTTCAATTCCATATTTAAAAGTTGACCACCTTCTGCTTCTTAAATCAGGATTAAATCCTTGTCACCCATCATAACTGATGCATTTTTATTGCCATTTTGGTCCCTGGATGGTTAATTGCATTCAATTATTACTGGTAGGTAGAGCCACTACAGTGCCACAAACTTATCTGAACCGGTGAGAGCTGTTAATGCATTGGTGTTGGCAGAAAAATAATTTTTACAGTTAAATTCGTTAGTTTCTCTTTTGGCCACCGGTCCAGATAAGTTTGTAGTACTGTAATACATTATATGGTTCACGATTTGATTATCAATATCCGTTGCATTTCTGTTAGTAACTATTATTTCATAATGTATAAATAATAAACTTATAATCATAGTCAAGTAATTTACCACAGTTGTACTGTACACCTAGTCACAAAGTGGTTTGTATTTTTATTTAGCCATATTTTAAGTATAGCAGTTGTTGTTTATCATATTGTTTTGTTGTTTCTAAGCATAGTTTATTTTATTGAACTATTTTTTTTTATTGATTTGTTATTGGAAGAAAACTAAATTATTATTATCATGTAAAACATGTATTGAAATTTTTACCACATTAAGCGCATTTCAGACTACGCTATAATATAATAGCTTATCGTCGTTGCAAATTCAAGAGCTCGTATGTGACATTTTTTGCCAAAATGACTTTTTCACATTTTTGGATAGCCCTATTCAAAAGCCATCGTTTGCAAAGACTCTCAAGTGAATATCTTATTATTTGAGGATGTTATTCCATCAATTTAATTAATCTCATGTGTCGGCTTACATTTTACTGTAAATCAAAATCTCCCATGTGCCTGGTAAACACATGGGAGATTTTGGTAACGGGATTTTTCGAAATAATTTGTAAACAAATACTCTTATGTGCGAAATATTCCCTAGTTTTTGGGCTATTCTACACGTAAATTTTAATTAGAAAAAGTGCTCTTTAAATAAAAAATAAAGAGAAAATAGGAGTGAGATGTTAATAGTACCTATAATATTTTTAAATGTTTTCTTTATTTAAAGGGAAATAGGTCCCATGCCAGTTAAAAGGTTGATGAAAGGTCCACTAAAGGGAGCCAATGTTCGATGATTATTGAGGTACTCCTTCAGAAGCATACAAAGATAGGTTCGATCTACCACAGCTGCTCTTGGTGGAGGATTGGTGCCCCAGCTCTTATTTTTTGTACCCCCACGAATAGAGACAGTCCTACCTCTGTTGGATGTTGTCATTGACAAGGACTGCCATCCCTTTTGTGATGCTATTTAATTTAATCTATGCATCTAGCAGTGCAAGGTTGGCATTTTTAGATGATTACCTGTAGGTAGCCTTTGTGTTTGTTTGAACTATAACTACTGTTTTCTTGAGGTGACATACCAATCATTATCTTTGTCCCTCTCGTTTATTTTCTTCTACCACCCGTTATATCAGAGCTTACCAATTTGCACGCACTTGCGTTAATAAAATCCCATTCTTCTTTCTTTAGGCCTACCCTATCCATCCACATTCACACTCGCTTCTCGTCGTGTGGCATGCATGACTCTCATACCTCCTCATGACCTGCCCATACCCTTGTGCTCGTCAGTTTATCCGTAGCGTTTAAACATCCCCTGATGTGATACTCATATTTTATTTTATTCATTCTCATTATACTTACCACAAACCCATCTCAACATCCTAATCTACGTCGCATCTTCTTTTTGCTCAACATTCTAATAAAATACGACAGACCTAATGATAAATTTATTAATTTGTGTGAACCATTTAACTACGTATAGTAGCTGCTCTCCTCCAAATCCCATCAATAACTCTTATGTGGAAAAAATATTTGCAAGTAAAATATCTTATGTGTAGAAAAAAGCAAAAAATGCCTTATAACTTGAAAACTGTTATTGTAATTAAAATAATTTATTTACTATACGTTTTTAATTATTTTTTAACACCATAATTGCGACAGAAAAGCATAAGTTGTCTTTGAAAATTTTTCAGGAGGTAGTTTTTATTGATTTTCTCGGAAAGTTACTTTTTGCACATGAGAGATATTAAATTTGCAACGACGTTATAGCATCTCGTTCATAGCACAACATCCACAACATACATTTATAATAGCAAGCCATATACATATAATAAATGTATGATGCGCGATATTGTTGTGCTATGTCCCCAGTCCCCACTGGAGCTTGAATTTTAGATTTAAGATGGATCACCTAAAAGAATGATACCCCCAAACCGTGTTTGTTGCCCTGATTCTTCACGGTGTTGGTCGCGAAAGAACAGGAGTAAAATTAGTTTAAGACTATTCTAACTGATCCCTGCGGTCCTACTGAATAAATGATTTTTGACTTTGACAATGAACTATTATATTTATAGCGTAGTCTGAGGCAGGCTTTAGTTTTGTTTTGTTTAGAAACATTTTTTTAGGTTCTAAAACTCGATTTTAATTTAATTATATTCGTAATACCTAGTATTGAACTGTTGAAATAGATATTTTGTTCCAATGGATATTTTGTGTAAATGCAGAAGTAGAAATATCTAGATTTGGTTGCATTCAATTCATCATGTTACCATGCAATGAGTACATCCATGTATGAGATCTGCTTGACAGCAATTAAAGGTGCTTTATAGATTATATTTACTTTTTTTTATTCTATATAAAAAATCCTATACATAAGCTTCAAATTTATTATCTAATGGTAAAAAATATACATTTTACACAAAGTAATAGTAATTTTTATAAACTTACCACATAATTTAAAAAATTTCACTAAAAAATAAGTTCTAAAAGCTTTAAGAATCTGCACCCAGAAACGACAGTGTCGCCGCCGAATTGCAGCGTTAAACCGCTGCACTAGTTTATATTAGATTATTCTTTGACTATGGTTCAGCGACAGTCTATCTGCAGTGCGATTCAGAGCCATTCTGTTTGGGTGTCCACAAATATTGTCTTGGGTACTAAGAACCCATACCTACATAACCCATTCAGTCCCTTGTTTCAAGGCACCCCATAATAATTTCTATCACAACCTTTCGACTTATAAGTACTCTGTTGTTAATCCATTTTTGGTGATATAAATAAAGTTTATCTGGAGATCATAAACTGTAGTTAAATGGAATGCAATGTTGCTCACAACCACCACATACTCTGATAAGCCAAATAGTGAATACACTGCAACAAAAATATACAGTTAAAAGATGTCAAAGACATGGCAAAAACTTAGTGACTATACAAAGTAGAACTAATCTACTGCACTTAATCAATTCTGGTAAACAGTTCAGTACTTATTTATTTATTTATTTTCAGCCCACATTGTCCCACTGCAGGGCAAAGGCCTCCCTCCTCATTTTCCAGGCTTTTCTGTCTTTAGCTATAGTTGGCCAGTCTGGTAGATGCACATCCAAATCGTCCCGCCATCTCCGTGGTGGTCTGCCGCGCGGACGTCTTCCGTCGGGCACCCATTCCCGGTTTTTGCCCATGAGTCGTCAGACATGCGGCAGACATGGCCTGCCCAGTCCCACTTGAGTTGGGAAGACTTTTTGGTGACACTGACAACCATAAAGTCTTTTTCACGCCGGAACGTATGCAAGACACTTCGAGATAATGTCAAAATCAGTCTAATAGTAAAGTCCTAAAGTTTAATCGAGATTATCAAAATCGATTTTTGTTTCACTACTATTAATTCATCTCAATCAATTACAAGGTTCATTCATAGACAAAATTACTAAACCAACGATTATTTTTTTACTTATCGATTCATCGATTGTTTCGATTTTCATTTTTGCACTCTCTAATAGATTACGTTCCATTTTACTCAGTACTGTTAATTGGCGGAGTTTTTTAGAAAATGTTTATTGTTTGTTTATTTACATTTTATGGCTCGTTTATGATAATTTATGAAATAATTAAACAGGAAATAGACAAAAACATTTTTTTTTTGTATGTTTTATCGTTTAATTATTTTTCTTGACTTTTTAGTTTCAAAATTGTTGTGAGCCACACAACGTGAAACGAAACAAGTTCAATGTGTCTTGCATACGTTCCGGCGTGAAAAAGACTATAGTTCGTTTGCGTATTGTCGAATTTCTGATCCTATCAATCAGTCGAGTATTTATATGGAGAGGAAAATAATGATGAGTCACATCTTATTTATAAAATTAAAGTGAACGGTCTTGAAGCCAATGGTCTTATTTCATAAATAATACACTCAGGGACTGATTTATAGGAATGTGACAAAATTTTAGAAATTTCGTAAAGTAAATAAGATTTGTAATAAAGTCTTCTATAGTCTCACAAAAAAACGCATAAGACACAATACATATAATTTAACATGTTCCTCTAAATCAGTCCCTGAGTGTAGTATTAAGCTCCAATACACTCAGTTAAACTGATGATTCTGATTAACACAGCTTTCACCATCTCCAAGTGGCTTTTGTACTAGCTGTCATTAGTATTTGTTATTTTTATTTGCCAAGACTTTCCTTAGAGATGGTGTATCAAGCCTTGATATTTAATTGTTTCAGCTCACCGTAAGGTTCACACCGCCAATTGTGCCTCAAGAAGAAATATGCAGCAAATGCAAATGATATTACATTTATTGCAAAACATCTCCACTTTAGTTTTATGGAGAAATTTTCCATCTTTGTGATAACAGGCCTCCGTCTGTACTTGGTAAGTAGTATGCTTGTGAAAAGCATGTAGAATACTGATGTGCCAATGAATGTTTTGAAGCACTTTTCATGGTATGCTGTAAACGAGAACTACATATTAATTTTTGGATCGATTGGGAATGACACATTATACCTACATTCATTTTACTTACAATAGTTTTCTGATGATGTCCAATAGGTCAATCCTATGAGAGCTAAGTTTTCTATAACATTTAAAAAAACTGCTATGTTGACTATTACATCAAAGTCATCTTTGATAACTCTTCTGTAATATTTCCATCGTAGAAATACCATGAAAAACCTCACAGGCGAATGAAAATAAATTGCAGTTTTCCAAATGGTGCTTTGAGGCTCGTAGTTTCCTATTGACGCTGAAATTGACGGGAACGTATTTGGAACATTACAGTGAGTTTTATTTGCATTTTCGAAATCTTTGTACATGGTAAGCATCACACAAGAAATGAATGCATATAAAGGCGCTGCCACTGTGAAGAAACACAGTTTTCCTGAGATTTTGAAATAGTATTTTCTTTCAGGCACATTGTGGAGGGGAAGATACATCTGAAGAGATGTTTTTTCATCAATCAACAGTAATGAATATAATCAAAATTCTTTACACTTTCCCAGCGAGCGAACTTTAGCGAACCCAAATTCTTTGATTCAAACGAAAGAAAGAACCAAAACAAAAACACATGTTTTTGAAAGTCAACATTTTGTCAAAAATGTCAACGTCAAACTCCCAGCGTTGCCGCTATGACAGTCTTGTTTGTGGCTACATAGCACAAAAAAGTGGCCAGTTTTGTACAAAAAATTGCTTTCGCAATGTGGCTAGAAGTGGCTGAATACTATAATATTCTTTGCCTACTTTAATCTTTGATTACTATTGATATTATATTGTTATTAAACAGGGATATGGATATGTAGGTATAATTAAAACAGTATCAAATACATTTCAGAAAACCTCGGAATTCGGAAACGAAAAACATTTCAGAAAACAGCGGCGCGGAGAGCGGACCGCGGTAGTGTTAATATTTAATAGATGGCAATAACCACAGATTTCTTTAAAATTACTCGGGAAGACTTCCAACAGTAATCATCTAAAAAATACCAAAAGCTAGAAGTAGCTAGATTCTTTTTGGTGGCTAAAATTGAATATTTTTTGGCTATACCTATACCATTGAAAATCCGCTAGATCTAGCCACAAAGTAGCTAAAACGGCAACACTGCAAACTCCATGTTACGGTTCATTTCACGTTTCATGTTAAAACTTGAAATGTGTTGCTTTATAGTGTATAAAATTGATTATATTTTGGTTTTTACTTAGTTTAGTTTTCTATTCATAAATAATGTCTATTGTAAGTGCTTAAGGTACATCTAATGTTAGTGAAGCGCTCGTGGTCTTGTTTGCTTTTGCTTAGTCGTTCTGGATAGATCGTCGAAGTTAGCAACGTTCTAAACGGTCTCTAGGTGAATGGGTGACCGCCAGTGGCATTTTCATCAGAGCGCTTCCGTGCTTTGGAGGGCACGTTAAATTGTCGGTCCCGGCTATGTAAGTCGTTAAGCCATGACGGAGGCATTAAGGCGGCTTAAAAACTCCGTCACCAGAGTTGGCCACTGACTCATACGAATTTACTATAGGTACATCTAAGTTCAAAAACATGTAAACAAGTACCGACCCAGTGTTACCCAGAAACTTGACTTCATAGCATAGCAATTATTGTAAGCATTTATTTTGCTTTCAAGCTTTGACTTTGAAAACAAGTCAAAAATTAAGATAGTAAGTAGCCGGCAACTAAAATACCACTAGCACTTCGTGCACAAACTTTTAATTTTTCTAGGAGGATGACGCACTACTTATATTTTTTTCTATACACACTATGCGTAAACTCGGACGAATGATCGAAGTGCGTAAAGTAGGCCATAGTTAGGTACTCTGAGATGTAAAGGGCGTTCCTTTACACGCGAGAGGTAGCGCGCGTTGTCATCTTGTTGTCATCGGTGGCGGCAATTATAAACGATCTCTATTGATCTAATATTCTCTAGCAACGGCGATTCTATTTCAAACTTCAAAGTAATGGAAGATTTACTGAACAAAAATATATTTGATGAGAACGAATTGAACAAATTGCATCCCGATTATGTACCAGCAATACCACTAAGGATGGAAATGAGAAGAAACTCTGTAAGTTACCTAATAGCCCCTAATAGTACCTACATTCAATAGAACAGTTCCATCCACTAATTATTTTCAAACAATGCAATGTATACACGCTTGTAGTAAGTTAGAGCTCAAATGGCTTGTAGATAGGTAGGTAGACTAGTACCTGGAGTGCCACCATTTAAAGGTACTGGTAAAAAAATTATGACGGGAGGAAGCTGGGGATATAGGTTACCTAATTTGCCAATGTAGTATCTACCTTCACTTGACTAGTGAAGTGGCTCTACTAAGTAGATGGTTGAAAAGACAGAAATACCGTCTTAGATAGGTCACACACAACAATAATAATATTATTTTAAAATGCATCCAATAGATAGAGATCTTTCGTGATTCATAGAGGCTAACAGTATAAAAATATAATCTTTAAAATTATTATTAACTGCCTTGCTTTAAATTAATTATTGTTATTAGTGTTGTATGCGTTGTTAAGTTAAGTAGAACGACTGACGCAAGGGTTTTCCGATCAGCTTCGATTTTTACGACACCAACAACAAAGGGAAACATTTGTGACAGTTGGAGTTATGGCATACTTTTATGACTCACGGTGAAGAAGGTATTTAAATATAATAATGGGTAAGTATACTACAGAGCCTATAGAGGTAGGTAGCCTGTGTGTTTATTTTCAAAGTACAGCAATGCCTTTAAATATGGATGGGTTGGTTGGTACATAAATTACATAACACAATATCTTAGAAGAGCTAAAAATCATACAAATAAAATGGCTAGTTTTTAATGTACTTTTCACAAAATTCCTTTCTAAGTAGTTAGATACACGGTAGGTACTTAATGTAGGTGCACAGACAGGCTATTATAATAGGTTCCAGGAAAATGCCTGATGTTATTTTCAGATTAAGGATACGCATACCAACGGTACCATCGGCGGTGGAGTCCTAAAAAACAATATATGGCAAAGGTAGGTTACCTAATAATTAATTACAAAGTAAGCTTGGGATACCTCTGAAGTTCAGTAGATTTTTTTATGGGTAAATAACAGAAACTTAAACTATTTCCAGGAAATCCTTGCGAAGACCAAAAGACACCTGTAAGTTTAATAAGGAAATAGTCAAAATTCGCAACAGCTTTCATAACATCGACCTAAAGAATAGGATTATGTTGAAATACATCGATTCAGCAAAACCAAGACTCATATCAAATAATGAAAAGTCCCTGATAAAAGGAAACCATCGCGATATAGAAGATGAGAAAAAGTATCTACTGCAAGAAATCACAGATGAATTGGACAATTTAGTGATTAACTGTGACAGCGATTTTAAATTGAACAATAAACCAAGTAAAATAATTAAATATCACAACGCTGAAAACTATAAAAGACTTCAAACCTCTCAAAGGGATTCACCAGAATCGGACGAAGTGCCTACTGAAATTCTAAGGGTAGAATGCAAATACTCTTACACTATTGAATCTCCACACTTTGATGAAATTGTTAATGAAAACAACGATAGTATTACTGTGGTGAATACGTTGAATAATAGTACAAAAGATAATAAGCTTACTGCAGTGGAAGATCTTCAATCGTTATTAATCATGATGGCCTTAACTCCTAAATCGCATCGCAGCAATGATAGTCATGTAAATGAAACATTTAGATCGACTGAAAATATACAACATCAAATAGAAGGACCAATAATTGATAAAACAGCTACGGTCAACGAAACTTCAGCTGTTTCTATCAATAGAAATCATGAAGACCCTAATGTTATGGGCATGGGGAATTTTTTATGTATTAATCCAATCAAAATAAAGATCAGTGGTCACCAAGAAGAGATACTCAAGAAATATGTCGAGAAATGGAAACAATTCGTTAATGGTAAGAAAAAGTATTTGAATGATCAGAGGCAAGCTACTCTGGATAGTTTTTTTGATAAACTGACCAAGAAGAAAATGAATATTGGACAGACGCAAGAAGTGAACAAAAAAGTGAAATTACTAGCCCAGGATTATAATTCTTACCAACGGAAGTAAGTAGGTATTTTAGAAAAAGATCGACCCAATGCAATGTTTGGTAGTTACATACTACTCATATTATTTTATATAAAATAATATGAGTAGGTAAGTAGGTATCTATCTAACATTGCAGTACCTACATATTGAATTTTTGTAGGTACAAGTGGCAAAAACACATTATAGCCCTTCAAAGAGCGAAACTAGAGGAACAAAACCGTGTGATAGAAGAGCTGAAATATAATAAAATAGTCGCAGCTTCCCGTGACTCCGTCGACAACATGAGGGAGGAAGTTCGCAAAGCTTACAATGAACTAGACAGGCAGCTGAGACCTAAAATAAAGTGCCTTACAAATGAGTTAAAATTGAATGATATTGAAGGTAAAGTCATAGTACCTCAATCTTTATATGAGCGAGACGAGCTATAGCCAAACAAAAAGTTTATAAGTAGTATAATGGTTCCCATAGTACAAGCTTTGCTTAGTTTGGGGCTAGATGATGCTGTGTGAAATGTCCAGATAATAATAATATTATTATTATTATCGTTGTCTTTGATGGATATAAGTAAAGCAAAGGTCACTCACGACTGCGACTTACTACTGCTAACGACCTTATGCCATGATAGACAACTCTTAGATTCCTACTTAGGCATTCAAGTTCCTTTAAAGATGTCTAGTTATTATGTGGTTTGAAGTGTCAGTTTACTTAGGTAGCTGGTAAGGAAAAATTAGCATTCTATAAGTCCAAGTCTATTCGGCGGACCCATGACTTTCATTATCCAACCCACTACGCCAACGGCTTTAGTAATAAAAGTTACTAAATAAAGTGATAATGAGTTAATGAATATGGAAAGAAGAAAAATAAAGAATTAATTGTGAGATTTCATTTATGTTCCAGAAACATCCCTAGTACTCCACTGTCTGAAAGTGCCCCAATTTTTGAAGAGAATGGAAAAGCGAGCTAGGGAACGTGAAGAGAAACACGCGATGATACGAGAGAGGAGAAGGCAAATGGAAGAGGAGCGAATAAGGTTGAAGCAACAGGTAACGAGTAAATCATAGTCATAAATAATGTTGTACCTAACTACTTCGGTATAATTATATTATTAGAATAATTAATTCTGTGATGTACTATCTATGTGTGTGTAAATAAATAAATAAATAACATATATTGCTCGGTCAGATGGTAGAGTAGCTAGTAGGTATAGGAAGACAAGTTATAAAATTAAAAATGTTCCAGCATATAAAGTCTTATTTTTACAGGCTGAAATTGCAAAGGCAGAAATGGATAAGGAAGAGAAGATGCAGCAGCTGAACGAAATGAGAGAGAAGCGAAAACGGGAGAAAATAGAAAGCATCAGAAAGAAGCAATTCGCCGCGAGACTTAGAGGACTGATAGTCATGGCAGACCTACATTACGAAAAGACTCTAAAAGCCAAGTATGGCATAGCCCCATTTAAAATATTACTAGATATAAGACGCGATAATATGGAGAAAGCTAAGGCACATTACTTGTTTCAATTGAAGAATAATGTGTTCCTAAACTGGATGTGGTATACAGAAGACATGTGGTTTGAAAGGAACTTCCAAGCTGACGAATTTTATCGAAAGAAATCGTTGATGAAGGGCATTGAAGGGTTTAAGCGGGTAAGCTAACTGTTCTCAACGTTTGATTATCATGTTTGATTGACCTCACTTTATTTTGGATGATCATTGAAAATATAGTTGGACTCAACAGTGTTTTTCTACCTAAAGTAGGTACCTAAAGTTAACTTTTAATTCCAGAATTGTTACCAATACGTGCAGAAGAAACAAGTCGCTGATGATTATTATGACCTCTATGTCACCCAGCTTGTGTTTAGGAAGTTTCGAGAAGGAATTGTGATTCTTAAAATGGAAGAGGAGATGAAATGGAAGAGGGCAGTTGCTTATTACAACAGGTAGATATAAAAGAAACCTAAAAATAGCGCGTGGAAATTTATACATCGAAACGGTCATATTAGCACAGTTTTTACTTCAGTTGGCGTCAAACAGAGCGAAGTTTTTTCAGTGACAGTCACATGTTCCAAGCTCGAATTTTAAACTTCGATACTATGAACATAACATACCTTTCCATAGTTCATTACCTATATCATTGCGTACACCACAGAATCCGCATACCTATTATTTGAAAGAAAATATTTCGTAAGGACGAATTTTTAAGTTTATTGAAACAAATTAAATATCTCACAATGATCATTATCATCATTGGCTTTTTCCATTAGATATGATCTAAACAATAATCAATTGTTACATTTTTACAATTAGTAATAATTACTTACCTAATTTCTGAGTGCTTTACCCCTAGGTAGCATTATGCCCAACCTCCTCTATTTTTCTCCTATCACGTACGTCCAAAATATGAATAAGAAAAAAATATGACTAAATATATTATTTTCAGCAACTTGTTATACAAAACCGTGACTTGTTGGAGGACCTTGCCAGCATTGAACGCGCTGAAACGGGAGCAAGACGCGAGGAAAGCCAGGTGGCGGGACAAAGTGTTGCAAGTTGTGCCTGATTATACGCCCCCTGAGGACTAGATTAAGACGATTGTTGAGCTATGATGGAATTAGATTAGATAAATTGAGATATTTATACCTATTTTAAATTCGTTCGAATGACTGGCGGATTCGTTAACGGCTGGCGGATCGGGAAACTACCCAGCGAATTTCGGCGGTAGTTGACAACATCGACTCTGGTGGCCTTTCCAACTATCAATTAATTCCCCGCATCGAACAGGTACGGCTTCCCAACGAATTAAAATTCCCGCGAGTTTTTAAATGATGTTACAACATTACCTCAGACGCGCCTAAAATGGAGCACTCTAAAGTGGATTTAATTTTATTGTATAATAGAGGTTTTAGGGCGCCTTCAAATTAGGCGTGAGGAAGCACTGCACCGCAAATTTCACTACTAAATTTCATACAAATTAACAATAGTAGATTATTCACCAAGGGGATAAAGCAGTGTATTATGTCACGGGCGCCATATTGAATCCCAAGCGCATCGAAGGATTCTTTAGTTAATGACTAGAATCCTGAGACAGCGAGGGATTCAAGAGCGCCCAAGACTAAGACAGCTTTAACCCCGAGGTGAATAGGTACTCTGCTTTTCACACATAGGTACTACGAGAAAACTAGTGAATACTTATACCCAGAAAATAGCAAGCAAGTCAGGTTTTATAGGTAGAATAATAATAATCAATTCGTTTTTTTTATTCAACCTATACTGTCCCACTGCTGGGCAAAGGTCTCCCCCAATTCTTTCCAACCATCTCCCTCCTTCGATAGCTCCCGAAGGAGTCGAAATATTTTATTGAGGTCGTCCTATCGTTCTCAAAAAATATTTAAGCATTAATATGCAATATTAGATCGCTTTATAGTTTGGAGGCATTAGCCACACTTTTTCCTTAAATTTGAATAAATTCTACTTGGTGCAGGTCTCTATGGTAAACATTTTCATAGAAACATCAAAAATAAATTCGGAAGAAAAAGATTAGTTGCCAATTTTTTTCTTTTTTTTTCGTATTAGGGTGAGAGCCAGCGACCGGCAGACCTTCGTCATTTTATAAAGGCTGAGAGTTTGTCTGTGTGTAGTCCCAGTATGGTTATGTACGATCCCCAAATATGAAGTTTGGGTCCGGGTGGCTTTGGGAGATATGAGGCATCAAAGGTGCCCAAAATAGCACCCAAGATTCGTCATTTTATAAAGGCTGAATTTTATATATGTTACTTAGGGAGCTATAAAAAGAGGTTTCCCAAGCGGGCAGACACCTGCGATGGTTCCTTCATCATGTCGGTCAGCCTCAAAGTATGGAAATTACGAGTCAACTTTCGTCATTTTATAAAGGCTGAATTTTATATATGTTACTTAGGGAGCTATAAAAAGAGGTTTCCCAAGCAGGCAGACACCTCCGATGGTTCCTTCATCATGTCAGACAACTTCAAAGTCTGCCGTACCTAGGTACAAGTGAGGGGAATTAATGGGGAAATGTTGAAAATATAGAGCTCAGTTTGATATATTTGACTTAGAAAAGTAAAAAATATCATTTTGTCCTTTGTCACGGTGGCGCTGCGACTGCGCCACTAAAATATTGTACGAAAATTCAGGAGTCAAGGTTAAGTTAAATACCAGTTATATTATGGCTAGGTATAGCCATTGAATTATATTATTAATAGGTATGTCCTCATTGATCTAAATATTTTTATTACCTTTTGTAAAGTTCAAAGGTTATTGCACTGCACATTTAGGTCACTGTTGTATTATGTAAGCGTACTTAATACCTACAATGCCACAAACTTATCTGAACCGGTGGCCAAAAGAGGAAATAACGATTTTTACTGTAAAATTGATTTTTCTGCCAACACCAAATGCGATAACAGCGCCTCTCTCACCGGTTAAATAAGTTTGTGGTTCTATACTCGTAGTAACAATAATTACTTACCTATTGTTTTATGAGGTAAGTATTTTTATAATTTTAATATAAAATTAAATCTAAAATGTCCCCAAAATATGAGAAAATAAAAATGGTAATGTCCCCAAAAGTGTTCCTATGCTTGTTTTGTTTAATAAGTCTGAATAAAAAGAAGTTAATTTCAAAATAAATCATTTAATACTCAACATAGAAGGTAAACAATAATAATATTTTAAACTTAAGCAAAGCGTATTTAAATTAATAAATAATCATTCATATTATGTTTCAAATACTTATAAAGAAAATATAATTATGTAACTAATTATATGTAACATATCATATGTAAGTACCTAAAATATTTAAAAAGTGTGTAGGTAGGTACTTACCAACCTACCTAATAAAAAGATCTAAGGAAACTTGTTACATGTCCTTCCTATCTTAATGTAGATTGATATTTGTTTATTTGGCCTCAATTTACCAAAACTGGATACATAGAGATAGAAAATAGTAAGAATATTATAATTTTATGTACAATAGGTACGTATGATGTATCCTACACTTTTAAATTTACAATGTTATATTATTAGCTAAAGTACATTTTTACAAATGATGTACCTACGTCTTGATGTTGTTTGTATTCAAATAAATGATATTGATGTGATAGCATCTTTTATTCCAAATTACCTACAATTCACAAAATTGTAAGTATAAAGCGCAATACCCACTGAGCCCGCCGACATATGTCGGCAACATTTTGTCGGCGACATATGTTGGCGGCTTCACTTATTTCAAGTCGGAAAATTTGGTCGGCGGCATGTCGGCGGCTTGAGATGAGTTGTGTGGTTGTGTCATATAATTTATGCCGCCGGGCAACTGAGCGCAGGCAACCAAAGCCGCCAACATGTCGGCGGGTAACACGCGCGGGCACATTCTTTTCATACAGGCCGCCGGGTTGTGTCGCCGGGCTTTGTCGGCGGCCCGGCGGGCTCAGTGTGTATTGCGCTTAACATTAGTATATCTTCATTGAAGAGACTGATATCATAACAAATTAATTATTTAAACAATTAATTGTAATGGAATGATAGCGACTACTAAACTAACAAAACAGCACACTGACACAGTGTTCATATTTTGATCTAATTTAAATTATTATATTAATTTATAATATTTAAAGCGGGACGTAAGTATGAATAATTACCTATAATAAGAGCTAAATCGCGTACGAAGAACTTCATATTGTATAGGATGCACAGAAATACCTTTTAAGGGAGTAAATGTGCAGTTGACACGTGATAGAGAATATATTAATTGATTATATTTACAAAAGGGACTTTTAAGTGAATCTTCCATTCACTGTTGTTGTTTTCCATTATTCCCTCTTTGAAGTAAACAGTCTAATAATTACCTACAAAATCACAAACTTATCTGGACCGGTGGCCAAAAGAGGAACTAACGAATTTTACTGTAAAATTTATTTTTATGCCAACACCAAATGCGATAACAACGCCTTTCACACCGGATCAGATAAGTTTGTGGCATTGTAGCTAAATCGCATACGTAGAACTTCATATTCTAGTATGCACTGTACAATGTACATGTAGAGAAATACCATAAAAGTGGATGCGCAGTTGACGAGTGATAAGAATGCCCCACTAAGGGCAGGATGATGATATTATTATTATGAGCCCGTGATGTCCCACTGCAGGGCAAAGGTCGCCCTTCCTTTCTTCCACTCCTTTTTTCCTTTTTCCATGATGATGAGAGGAATATACATTTCAAAAATTTAATTAATACATACTAAAGACATGTACATGATCTTGTTTAAACGTTCATCATCTTCCATGGTGGTACTGAAAAAAAAAACAATTCCATTAGGATCAGAGTTCCGTGTCACGAAAAAATTTACATTTGGGGAGGTGATTTGATTGACATTTGAACGTCATGAAACAACAAGGTTTATTTTACTATTATTTTATGACTAGAGATCGGATATTCGGATGCTTAATCCAAAGTCCAGAGTAAAAAAAAAAAAACGCACGAAAGCACTTTTTTTATCGAAAAATCCCGCGATCCCGAGAAATACTAATTTAAGTATAAACCCAATTCAACACAAGTGACAGCCTCCTGCAGCCCTGTTACAATGTAATATGCATGCTTTTCGCTAATTTTATTATCGATTTTTGACGAGATTTGTAACAAATGTCAAATCGGGCCTATTTAACATCAGGAAATCGTAGATTAACGTCCAACAAGGCATAAGCCCGGTTTTTATATTAAACGGACATTCGTAGGTAAGAGCTACGACTCGTTTTCACATACATATTTTGACAGCTAATTTACCGCCGGCTTCTAGCTGTCAAACTTTTGTATGTGAAAATGAGTCGTAGCTCTTACCTACGACTGTCCGTTGAATAGAGAAACCGGGGGTCAGTTTAAGGCAACATCTGATTTGATTAGTTATGAATCCCGGGATTTTATTCTTACTAAAAGTATCCTAAGAAGCCGCTTCCATAATTTGTTAGGCAAAATTTACATTAGGTCAATTTGCATCCGATTATCCGATCCCTAATTATGACAATTAGAAAAGTAAACCTTAGCGATAGTTAGATTTCACAGAAACTGTTGTCAAAAGTGGTAGACTACTTTCTTTGCTGAACGTACCTATTTATATCATACTAGCTGTCCGTCGGTCGCGGTGTTACTCGCGGTCCCTCGGGAAAACTTCACTTTTCCAGAATAAAATTTAGCTTGTGTTATTCGGGGATAATATAACATAGTAACGGTGAAATAATTGTTGAAATCCAAACAACATAGAAACCCTTTTGTTTTTCGCAATGATACACTGTTAGCATGATTACATTTTTTATAATATTTATATACCACTAGCTACTGCGCGCGGCTTCACCCGAGTGGTACCAACATTTTGAATAGGCTATATGCTATTCTAGGTCACTATCTATGCCTATTCCAAGTTTCATCCAAATGGGTTCACTGGTTTAGGCATGATTGAAACTCAAACATCTAACAAAACTCCCAAACTTTTAGCTTTATTATATAAGTGGGATAGTAGGATTACCAGTGTATCTCGATATGACATTGCAAAGTATTTGATGAATCAGTATCAAGCAAACAATGCCTGTATATAACATGCCATACACACATGTGACGAAGGAGAATGCACCACTGTAACAAAGATAAATAATTATTAATAAATTGATTGAATAATATACATTATCTTCAAAGGATCATCACACAATCACAGGTAAACAATTTTTTAACGCATTGCATACAAGATAATATGCGCGAAAACATAACCCTTCCTTTGATAGTTGGGTAGAAAAATAAACAAACTAAAAGAAATTAATACCTGAAATCATAATAGACATCATCACAGTTTTCTGGCAAGAGGATACCGTAGAAAATCATGGGTTGGCAAAGTGTAGTCATGCCCAGATTGGTGCCAAAAAAGAGTGTGGCCAGTGCAAAGGCATGGCCAACTAAATAGTACATGTAATTTGGCCTCAGGATACAACAGTCCCACCTGGTGAATAAATAAAACCAGTTAGAATACCTATACAATCAATGTACAAAAAAATTAGGTACCATTCGTTAAATGGATCTCGTGAAGTTATACGTTTGTCTGTACAGTGACTGTTTTTTCATACAAAATTGTCTTCTGGGCAGACAAACGGCAAACTTCACGAATGTCCAGATACGTTGAACCCTGTTGAACGAAGTGTAAGTACTTATACTTACTAATAAATAGTACCTACATCATGAGACTTGCAGTTTCTAACATACAGTTGGCTTCTTAGGATACTTTTATTATAAGAATAAAATCCCGGGATTCCAGGATTGGATAACTAATCGGATGTTGCCATAACTAATCCTTTTTGGACGTAAATCTACGATTTCCTGATGTTTAACAAGATTTTGAGGAGAATTATAACAATGTCACATCACATTGTTAAAATTCTCCTCAAAATCACTAATAATAAAATTAGAGAAAAGCAAGCATATTACGTTGTGACAGGGGCTGCCATTTGTGTCAAATTGGGTTTAGTTTATTTCCCGGGATCGCAGGATATTTCGTTAAAAAAGTGCTTTCCATAGTAGCCAACCTCTGAACTTAAGGTTCGAATACGCGATATTTATTCATAATGCCACTACACGATTGCTAGATCCACATTATTACTTACCATATTGAGTGGAAGTACTTATCATTTACTTCTATTTGGCATATTTGGCAATATTGCGAATCCGCTGTCAATACAGGGCTGAAACAATAAATGTTGTTGATATAAAAAAAAACTGGTTCTAAACTTGACAAATAACTCTGTGTCGGTGAGCAGTCACGTGACTCGCATATGACCTTTTCGAGGCGAATCCAATAGTTTTTTCCCATCTCAAAACTGCCTAACGCGCCTAAAGAAGTTTTCGCTTCAAAAATGTTGTTGATATGAAAAAAATATAAATCACTATGGTGTGATATTAATTGTTCCAACAAGTCTGTCTCCTAGAATGACCAGATTAACTAGAAAAGTTCTTGTTAGATCTGATTTTGCAAAATGAAAAATAATTAAATTAGGCTAAAAAATAAAAAAATCTAAAATTAGGTTGGATGAACAAAGTTTTTAAGTAACTGTTGTGTTTAACCCTTGTTCTCATACATTACGAGCAAAGTACAAGGAAAAAATATTCTTCTCACAGATTACATATCCAGTTTTGTATGAGGATGTAAATATTCTTCCTAAATTACTCGATTTTGTTCGAAGAAATCATTGTTCCATGTACCTAAAAAAAACCTTGAATTGTTCTGTGCAATGAATATTTTTTCCTTGTAGGTACAAGGCAAGTAAAGTAAGGCATTACCGAGTTACATTACCAGCAATGTAGGTACATTGCTGGTAATGTAACTCGGTAATGCCTGAGTAACAAGGGGTGTATAGTGTATAACTTGGTATTACCTGTATTCCTTGCCTTTTGAACTGCCGGCCGCAAGTTCATAATAAGCAATAGCCTTCATTCTGTGGAAGAAGTAGCAAGTACAAGCTAACAGCACGATGAAGACAAAGTTCTCCAGTTGAGTGATCTCCAGGAGTGTTAGGATTTCAAATTCAAATACAAGAAACATCACAACCCCTGATGCTAGTGTCCATGAGAAGAAAAATGGTGATCTGAAAATAATAATTTAGGCTTTTATATCTATATTAGATGATTTATACAGCATCTGGAGGCAATCCATGCGCTCGATGGGACGCTGTAGTGCCTGGGACATTGTTTGAGATGGAAAAGGCTTGTTCAACACTATTCGGCCAACACGGCTCTTATTAATGATGTAAATAAGTAATATTAATAAGGAGTATTATTAATGTTTCAATTATTATAAAAGTAGAAGCTCATTATAAGTTTATAAAGTGGTATAACAGTTATCTGATTCCCATAGTACAAGCTTTGCTTAGTTTAGGGCTAGATGATGCTGAGTGAAATGTCCAGCATTATTTATTTATTTTATGAAATATCTCATACAGAATACTATGAAGGAAATAAAGACCAAACATTTCATTTTTCTAAGAGGTACAGAGTAGAATACTTAGTATGGTACCTACCGGTTTTTTGCTCGTGGTCTGGAATGTATATAGAGCGCAGCCATGGCAATGAATATCATTACTGACCATGTTATTGCAGCAGAAATAGAACCAATCGCGATTAGAACAGGTATAAGAATGTAGGGCAGAATAGCATCGAAGTCTACTTTTTTCGGAGACCGATTGGATCCATATGGCCAGATATCTTGTATTGTGAGAGTAGTATTAATCATTTTAAAATGTAATTAATTATAAGGTTCACTTTTCACAAGTAGACTATAAAAACTTCGTGTTTCGTATTGTAAACACAATACAACCAAATTCAAATTATTTCAAATCTAGCTCGATCGATGGCGATTGATAATTTGATTTGACAGTTGACGAGATGAGTGGCCGACGTTTTCACATTTGATTTGATTGACATTGGCAGTTCATTTGACAGTGAGATTACAAACCTTCTTTTAGAAAACTATTTTTGAATCTGCTTTAATGCAAGGAAATTTCCACGCTTATGGCAATACTACAATAGACTTTAGGTTCAGCTACTCACCGTAAGATGGCGCTATCGCAAACTTTGTTAAAACCATAAAGGCTACTATGCCGGCGCGGGCCGTAGCGCGAGGTCGAATCCAGCGACGCATTTTATCATTTGTGATGATTGAGATGAACGATCTTCTGATTTAAGAGATCGCCCTTGTCGGCGTATGTCTGCGTCATCGGCGTGAATGATACAATCTTGGATTTGAATATAAAATAAACAAGTAGGTATTTATTATTATCTTGAAATTCCAGTAAGTAGGTACTAAGTACTAGCCGTACTAGTAATTGTAAGTAGGTACCTAGTACCTAGTACGCGTACGTAGTAGGTATAACTATCTGGGGTACTATCAATTTGTTTATGTTGGTTCCAACTTACCTATGTATCTAATCTACTTACCTACCCACTTATCTACCTAGATGCATGGTCGTTAGTGTTACCCGTGTTACTAAATAGTGCGATTGCAATGCTAGCCTACACCAGAGAATACTAAACTACTGCGTCTCTGTTAACGATTGAATACATCAACGGGGCCGACATACATGCGCTATATATTATCAACAAGAGAATGCGCGCGCACGCGTAAACGACCACTGTTTTTACCTTATCCGCCGGCGACACACCGACCGACACTCGACAGTATTGATCGCGTCTCGGCCACGGAACGGCGTCTCAAACATGCGACATTACAATATCCGCGAATTATCTCTATTGCCCCACTAAACACCCCCAGGATATTTTACTTGTTCTTCGGATATAACTGCGATGGAAAAGTGAAGTTTGGAAGTGAATATTGAAAGCGACATGTCGAAGGTGAGTGATGGAATACAGTTCTAAGTGTAGGTTTGCAGGTAGTTGCGAAAATCATTGCCAAGGACGTTAGTGCTATAATTTTGTAATAGGTTGTAAAAAATTCTTGATAAGAATGTAAGGATTCACCTAGTTATGGGTAGATTATCGTATTCTGTGTTGTAAAACGATAGGTCGGTCAGGGTTTGTTGCCAGTGAAGATGTATGGGGATATCGATTTTGCTTTGACAATGTAGGTACCTACGTCGCGTGTCTGTTATGAAATTGAATGCTTCAACCGCAAATCCGCAAAACTACATCCATGTTCATTGCGTTATTTCCTTCGTTTTATACTTTCAAACGGCGTATTAGAATTTATTAGAGAACCGAAATGTATGATCAGTTGTGTTGCGAATGGTTTTAGGATTGCCATCGACATCTCTTCTTGCTACATTGCAAAACAACATGCCATTTCATGGCAAACGAGAATAAGGCTTACGATATTTCCTTAGAGAAAAATTTATTGTCACATTGATTAAACACTCTTGATTTGGTCGCATTCATGAAACTGAATTACCTACTAAGTATATTTTTGTATAGGTACCCTAAGTTCTTTACCCTAAAATTACCAAATGAAGAAGTAATTACAGAATTATTGAGGTAACTAATCGGACGGGTATTACGAATGGCTAGGCTTCCTAATCGGCTTCGTTAATATGTGTATTTTCACAATATCGACTTGAACAGTAGGTAATTGGATTTGTCCATTCGGCTAGTTTTTGTAGTCAAGGCTCTTTGCAACATGATCCATGTGCTATTGACTGGCCACAAATATCTATGTTCTTATCATCGAACATACGATATGGTAGGTAGTATAAAGTTAAACGTTGAGGATGTTTTCAATTTCAAGGTTATCATTCGTTTTAACCGAAAAAAT
The DNA here is from genome assembly GCA_963565295.1 of Epirrhoe alternata. Lineage (NCBI taxonomy): Eukaryota > Metazoa > Arthropoda > Insecta > Lepidoptera > Geometridae > Epirrhoe > Epirrhoe alternata. The sequence continues at coordinate 3,034,460 of OY751384.1, forward strand.
CAATAAATTTTTAAGTTATTCATTAGTTAAACGAATGGACGATAAAAGGAACTGAATACGACTTTATCTGGAAGAAGAAGAAGAGCACCAGCCTTTCATATCACGGAACTAACGTTAATTAAATCCAATTGCTTGCAAATTGATAAACAACTGACTTAACGAAGACGAGCAATTTACTTTATGAAAAGTCATCACTTTGTTTTCGTGGTTGTAGATCCAATTTTGGTGTACATATTACGCATTTTACAAAACGATTCTTTAGTACCAGCCCTAACGGAATTTGTCTCCGAGCCCTAACTGGAATAATGCAAGCATCTAGAATTCTAGTAATAATTTTCGAATGAAAAGAGACGTCATTTCATTGGCACTTATGAGTGAAAAGTGAGAGAGGAGTTCTGAAACAAAAAAAGAAGGAAATATATAAATCAATGTCCCATCCAAAACCAGACAGATTTATAGTACCTACGAGTAATATGGGAAAAGGGTTTCATGGTTTAGAGACTACAATACTTACAGCAGAATGTCTTTGTAACCGTTCTAGGTAAACAACGCCCAACATGAATAAAACAAAACGTTTTATTCATGTTGGGCGTTGTATCAGACAAATCATCCATTTCTCAATGATTACGATACAGTGTGATTGAATGGAGTTTATGAAGCATGACAATTTGATCATTAGGTACTGATGATGGATGGTATCATGGCTCTAATGATAAATTGGAACTAACTCTATGATGACCAGACAGAATAAAACATTTTTACATATACCTATGTTTTATGTTTTTCAATCCTTGCACGTAGGGATTCATTTTTCTCAAAACAAAGTAGTTTTATATCCGAGAAAAGTGAGCGTAACTTATGTTAAGCTATCCTACTTAGTTTGTGCCATATTTCACCGAAATCCATTCAGAACGTAGTCTTTGCATGAGAAATGAAAGAGTAACAAACATCCATATATCCATCCTCATCCTTAGGTAGTAGGATTCTCAAAACCGTAAAATAAACTGCAAGCTTGTAACTTGAAGATACAGGGAAGAATGAGATTGGCACTTACGTCATGGCAGATCCCAAAGGTTATTGACATGGACTCACGGTTTTTGTCCAGTGCGTTTCGAGTGAAACGTGCAGAGATGATTACGATGATGATCTAATGAGGCTCTCTTTATGGTGTGCTATTTTTTGTGAACATTTTACAGTCCATTTAGATGTCAGATTGAGATCGATGCTCATAATAGGACTATCTCATACCACATACAGCTTTGCTTCATGAATTTCAATTGTATCAATTTCAAATGCTTTGTAGTTTAAGGGCGCATTCAAAATATAAGCCCTGTCTAGGCTCTGTAAGGCTTTAGTACTATGACGACCTCTGTGGCGCAGTGGGTGAAAGCCCGCTTGGGAAACAGAACGTTGCGGGTTCGATCCCCACCGCGGGATAAATGTTTGTATGATCTGCAAATATTTATCTCGGGAATAGGTGTTTCTATGTAATAATATGTATGTACTTACAAACAAAAAGTATATAAGTAGTATATCAGTTACCAGTCATGTAGTACCCATAACACAAGCTCTGCTTACTTTGGGGCTAAATAATGCTGTGTGAAAAAGTACAGCATTATTTATTATTTATTTATTTATCTGGTTCCCATAGTACAAGCTTTGCTTAGTTTGGGGCTACATGATGCTGTGTGAAATGTCCAGCGTTATTTATTATTTATTTATTTATGACTACTGAGCAAGAACTAAATCTGAGACTCAAGAGCGTGTCTGCACGTGGAAGCGGTTGGCTCAATCAGGTTTTTACCTACGGGAGTCGCAAAGGAACAGGAGTATCACTGAATGCTTTTCGACTTTGTGACTTAAATATGGAAAAGTTGCCAGGAAATTAGGAAAATCACCTAGTTTTACTGAATGCTTTTTGACTTTGTGACTTAGGTAAATATGGAAAAGTCGCCCAGGAAATCAGGAAATTCGGGAAAAACTCAACATTATTTTCTATGTGATTTTTATAAACTCCGCTAGTTAACAACAATAAGTATATTTTTATTTGCGTATCTTTTGACTGCGTGAATCTAATGTGTCTGATGACCTTTCGCTCATAAGATAGGCAAGATACTCATCTAAATATGCATGAGAATCGGATGTTAAAATTAATTATGATTCGTTTCATTGCAACATCAGTATTATCATAATTATCCGAATGTATTTTTTTGTGGAAAAATAACAAAGGTGGTAAAATATTCTTGAAACATGTTCGGACGCATGTGCGTCGTAAAATCCTTGAAGTAGGTATACGAGTTAAAACCAGAATTTGTAACTGGTATTTAATTGAGATCGGCCTGGCGCCTGGCGACATCTATATAAATAGGTTTATACCTATATTTGTATCGTATAAAATCCTTTCCATCTGCACTAGGTAATATTATCCAGAGGGTCGTTTATTTTACGTAAGTTTAATTTTTTTTTTAAGTTTTTAAGATGTCTTTTTTAGGCTTCTTTACATTATTTAGGTAGGTCTCTTTTGTGTTTTCTGATTTTAAATTTTACAATTAGAGTAGTAGGTATCACGATTAACAAAGGCCCGGACAATGAGTAGTTGGAGCAAGCCGGTTCTTATGTTACTTTGTATAGATTAGTAAAGATATTATGAAATAAAATTTAAAGGATAGTTTAAAATGATTTTGGAAAAAAATAATTTATATCAAATCTTGACAGATCGGACATTTGAATTGGTTGAAATTTGGTGCACCTAAATTGAACGCGTTGATGTCTTTTGTTTGAAAAATAAACCAATAATAGTATTTTTCACGTAGGAACGTATCCCTGACACATAGAACTTTTTCACGCTGTACAACTAGAATGTTGAAATAAATAAAATCTAGTGATAATACTAAAAGATACAACTAAACAAAAAGGATTTTGTCTATTTCCTTTTCAATCATTTCAGAAATTAAAATAAAAGAGCCTTGTCACAGAACCGTTCCTATGTGAAAAGGACTATGGTTAAGCCTTCTCCTTGTGTCATTAGTTGTTTTAACCAATATGATAAAAAAGTAAGTTCCTATGAGTCAGTTCCTATGAGGCCAACTCTGGTGACGGAGTTTTTGGCTGCCTTCATGGCTAACGTCTTAAATAGTCGGGACCGATCATCAAACGCGCCTTCCGAAGCACGGAAGCGCTTAGAAATTGCCGCTGGCGGTCATCCATCCACCATCCATCCACGCCGGTCCGTTTAGAACGTTGCTTAACTTCGGCGATATATCAAGAACGACTAAGCACGACCACGAGCGCCTTCACCAGTATGGTTAAAGGATTTCAAGTGCGCTTCAAAGAAACTCCTTCGTCAACTTATAGGTTTTTGTCATTATAAAATCAGAAACGATATATAAAGTATTCTGGTTCTACCTCTTTCTGCAGTTCATTGGCGTAGAAACTATCAATCAATATGTATTCGCGCTGTCGGTATCAGTTGCACGTATGTTTAACGTTGCGTGGCGGTGTGGGTAACCAAAGGTGTTGTCATACTGCAACACTACTCATGTTGAGTTTTCTTAATTTCTTTGTTTTTTTTTTAACCATTTATGCCTCCGAAAATGTGTATTTAACACGTTTTAAACATGTTTTCATGGCGATAGCTATGTAAAGTGACGTCAGTACTGGTACTAACCATCATAAAAGCACAAGAGACGATTCCTATTTTGGGGGAATTCAAAATGATGACGAAAATGCACGGAGTAGGTAGGCCTACTTTTAACAAAACACATAGCTGTTTTAATTAATTAGCATTGAACTCACTCTGCCTGATGTTAAGCAACAGTGAGGTCTAAGTCATGAAGTATGCTACCTAGAAGAAAATTTACTCTTAAATTGAAGAGCCTATAATGTATTTTTCGGGAAAATCGAACGCCTGTACGAGCACAGCAGGCGCCGCAGTGGGACATGCCTTTATACGCGTACATCAATAATGTATTAACTAGAACCTAGTAACCTATCAGTGATAAATAACTGGGGAAAGTCTTGCCAACTGCGAGCTCCAGCGTTCATTTTGTATTTCGCACGGATCGCGCAACGCATTTTTTTGCGAAGAGAAAATTGTTAAATGTTTGTTTTATTTAGGCTAATGCATTTGATACGGTATACTGAGTCATGGATGTATCGTCAGCCACTAAAGAAAATCAGCCCCCTAGCCGTGTTACAAATAGAAATAGAATAGAAATCGAATCGACAGATAACGCTAAATAAATAACATTTGTTTATTTCAGACCATTGTTCCATTTTGTTAGTAAAAGTAACTCTTTTAAACTAGATTAAGTACTACTTGCTTAACCTAAAAATAACAATAATTAATCAGCTAAGACTCTTCGATTTCTATTCTATTCTATATTTGTTACATGGCCAGTGAAGCTGATTTTTAGGTGTGTGAAACCGTTGTTGGTCCAACCAATGTAGATTAAGATTAGTTCGTGCCATAGTTTGTCCCTATTTTTAAGAGTTAAAAGGGCAATGAACGGAATCCATTGTAGGTTTTAAATAATCGCTGCCCCTTTACGCCGAATTGCTTTTAATCACACCTAAAATCTGTGATTTATGTCCGTGTAATGAACTACTGGCTTTATTTTGTGACCCGCAGTAGCTAAAACTGTTATTGTAATGGAATTCTACTTACGAACTGTTGGGGTAAGCATGACTAATTTTGAAAATCGAAATACATGCTCCATTTTTTTTATAAATGCGTGTTTAGTGCTCCGGCTTTAGGTCGTAGGTCTTTTGTCGTAGCGTGTGGGCACCACTTGTATTGCAAGAAGTATTTAAATAAAAACTTTTAGGTATTTTTACAACAGTACAAATCAACAACACTCTAAAGAATGTAAAAATCTGTTATTTTGTACGTTTATACAGGAAGTTAATAAAAATGTATACTTTGAGTTTTTATGCCTTGCAATACCAATACCTAAAACTTTTGTTTCTTGTCGGTTTTAATTTATTTTTTACAGTAGTTTGAGTGCGTAATCGATACTTAATCGATTTTATTCTTTGACCATGATATTCACATCACGAATCTTTACCTAGTAGGTACAGTTGCAATCATAATGTAGCGGCTGATTTAATTAAGTGGGTACATCTCAAACAAACACACAGTTCAAAAAACATTAGTTATGTCTGTTAGTATAGGTATATTTTTAGTATTCGTGGCTGTCAGGTCGGGAGCAATGTGGCTTCACACTTAGGCGCCATTCGTCTCTGATGGTGGTCTTTCTGGTGCAGTCGTTTTAAGGTCCGTACAGTGCTTTCTTGACTTGGTCCGTCAATCTCATTGGAGATCTTCCTCGTGCTCTTGTACCCGCAACCTTTCCCTGAAAGACGTTCTATGGATAATTCTCCACGCCGCCGCGACACGTACCCAAAGAAAGTGAGGATGTGAGACTGTATGAGAGACGGTTCACGCTGATATGATGCCCAGTTCGTCGTACTCATCATAATTTCCGCCTTATAGCGTCCACTGCTGAACATAGGCCTCCCCCATCGATTTCCAGAGCGTTTCGTACAACTCAGGTACTACTTAATGGTGAAACTTTCTGATGATGACTGTACCCACCTAATGCAAACCATGTTGGTGTGTAATTCAAAACGTGTTTATTGATCTTGTATGGCATTAATTTTATTTTTAATCCAGTCTACACTCTACATCTGATAAACATATCCTTGAGCTAACAGGATTGACCTTTTTATTTTTTAGTTGTATTGTATCTAGCTTTATAAAAAAAAACAAAATGAAGAATACGGAAGTTAATTTGGGTAACGGTTGGTAGAATGGAAGTTATTTTTATCGAGTTAATTTTCCGCATATTGTTTAAATAGTAGGTACATAGCTGTAGTAGAAAATAAATATAATGAGATAAATTATGTAATATTAAATTTTATATAAGTTGGAAACTTAAAAAGACAATACGCACTGGGAACTTGATACCAAAACGTTCCATACCACTAATTGGACAAAAAGTGTTTCAAACTTTTATATTTTACTCAGAAAAAAAGCCCAATATCGAATGTCCCTCTTTTGTCTGGGGTTCAGAATTATATGTACGTACCTACTTCTTTCAGAATTAGGTAAGTATATGTATTTACCGGAATCTAAGAATGATCTAGACAGGGAAGAAAGTTTTCAGCGCTGAATACTCAAATAGATTTATTTATATATTTGAACAATAGAAAAAGGTTTATTGATACGGGCATAAAGATTAAAACACGGAAACTGAATTGAAATTAAAACAATGACTGTAACTAAGCGTATGGTACTTCCTACCATTAAGGCCAGAATGATTCAATTTAGAATTTGATAAAAAATATACGTTGTAATAATAATCATGGCACTCATAAAATAAATGAATTTATAATATCTCTCACAAACAATATAATAAAAGTTCACATATTGTTTGCAAGTTTAATAATGTTATCATTATGTGAATTTTATGAATACTCAATCAAATAATAGAAGCGTAAATGTGCAATGCATACAGAAAATATAAATAATAATAAATAATGCTGGACATTTCACACAGCGTCATCTAACCCCAAACTAAGCAAAGCTTTGCTTCACATAATGATAACATTATTAAACCTGCAAACAATATGTGAATTTTTATTATATTGTTTGTGAGAAATATTAAAAAAAAAAATCATTTATTTTATATTTCTATGGGGACCAGTTAACTGATAGATTACTTATATAGGTACTTATTTTTTGTAAATACATACATATTATACATAGAAACACCCAGACCCGAGATAGATATTTGCAGATCATACAAACATTTATCCCACCACTAACCACTAACCAAACAATATGTAACCTACATCCAAAAAATAATATCTGTCTGAAAGTAAACTGCCCTTTCACTGGCCATTTAACTTAAATTATTTGATAACCTAGTAGTGATAAAAATCAGTCTTTCACATTACTTATAAATCAAGCCTCGTGGTCAAGGCTCAATGGGAAAAATGCTGGACTTATATGGTAACATTTACTTCCAAGACAAGTTTATTAACTGTAGAGCGGTGTTGTAAAAGGGTTCATTGAGAAATGGCAACAATTAGGTGCCAAAGGTTTACCTGGTTTCAGAACCCTTAAAATTATTACGTGGTTTAATGGCAGTTGTTGTTTATTTTCAGTTTAAGATTTACGTAACCTCTTCCCTTCTAAAGTGTTGTTACCAGACCAACCTGGTTACCAATACCATAATGACAAGTAACTCATCTTCATGGTAGAAAAAAAATGTCGTGTTGACACCGCGGTAGCGTCTCACGTCGCTGGCCGTCCCTAGTTTTAAAAAATATAATTTAACTAGCTTCTGCGCGCAGCTTCGCCCGTGTGGTACCAACATTTTGAATAGCCTATATGCTATTCCGGGTCTACTACGCCGTCTACGCCTATTCCAAGTTTCATCCAAATCGGTTCACTGGTTTAGGCGTGATTGTTACACAAACATACAAACATCCAAACATACTCACAAACTTTCAGATTTATTATATTATTAGGATTAAGATTAGGATATTAGGAATATTAGGAATTAGGATTAGGATGTATGTTCTACTAGCTGCGTTCCCGCGGTGTAACCCGCGGTACCTCGGGATTTTTTCGGGATAAAAAGTAGCCCTTGTCCTTACGTGGGATACAAACTTTATCCATGCCAATTTTCAGCCTAATCTGTTCAGTGGTTTGGGCGTGAAAAGGTAACAAATAGACAGACAGAGTTACTTTCACATTTATATTAAGTATAGTATGGATGGGCCTACATTTTTTACATCTTTTTCATTTTTAAATCTATAGTTGCCTGAAATAAATGAATAAATAAAATGGCAGTTCCTAGAGCTAAGGTAATCATGGTAAGCAGACAGGTCTCATCTTACATTAAAACGAGAAACATAAGTATAAAGATGTCTATCTCAGCTAACGAAGCACAAAAGTTCGTGAACGTGTACCGACGGAGATAGTAAACAATTTCTAAGTTATGCAAGTGCGGTGATGAGCTATTATCGACACGATAATGCTAACGACAAAACCACTATTTAGGTACTTATAGAGGATGATTTCTGATAACTCTGCTAAGGCTCCGAAATTCAAATACTTATGCGTTTTGAATAAGTTAATGGGTCATAGATGGATAGGACTAGAGCATACCGTGTTGGATGGCACAAACAAAGGGCGACCTACGCCCAGCAGTGGGCTATATCGGGCTGTGGTTGATGATGAAAATAAGAATTTCAGGAAATCAGGTTAGTATATTTTTATTGCTCCTGAAATCATACGATAAATGGAAACCATAATCCTTATGCAGTAAGGTTTAAATTTAACTAGGCATTAGATAACCACTTTCTACTTATTTGCTTCTAAATTATTTTACTGCAAATATTGCAAGATCATAAAATTACGATGGATGTGTTAATTAGTACAGGATTCGTCAAAATTGCGTAAAATGTGTCTTAGCCCCCCGGACTGGGTACAATTTTGTGCCGGTTAGGTGCGTACAATAACAAGCGGTTGCATACTAAAACTGGAAAAGCGGTCCGCCACGCCACGCGGCTAGCCGCCCCGCGGTTCAACCGCTAAGTAGTCGAGCTCAGTGGCGTAGCGGGCAAATCATATGCAAGATAAATGATAAATAAGATACTTACGAATTTGATTCTCACAGTAAGACAATATGCTAAACAAAATTCTATTCTATTCTTTATGATCTGGGTGTTGCGGTACCATATTCGTTTTAGATACCCACGACACATTTATACTCTTTCAGAAATAAGATTGTTTTTTAATTATTATGCATGTTTTAAGATAACCATCGGCTAAATACCGGTAGCAGGAATTCATCTATTGTTGTTACATGGAACTTTGTCTCACGATCTTAAACTCTAGATTCAATCTTAAATGCCATCTAACGGCTAGATTAATAGATTTTTTACGAATACGATAGAAAATTGAGTATTCACACGAAAACGAAAGCCTTATAGAACTCTCGCGTATTCAGTTTTTCAGGTGGTTCTTTCTTCCTTATTGCTTCCGTACCGTTTTTGATAATGGATAGGTGATACACAAACGTTGTGTAACGTTCACGGCACGCTATGAAAGTTATAAAGTTTTATTACCAGCAATTATTTTATTTATATTCTTAATAATTTTATTGGGAAATACTTGAAGCCCTCAACTGAAAAACTCTCGTAAATGACAAAAGTTTTAATTCAAGACCAACTCAATTACCGGCATCATGATGGTTCGTCGTTCATGACAAAAATATTATCAACTTATTTCAAAATTTTATCAACGCGATTGATCCAGTCTTGTGTTTATAACTAATTTAACACAGCTCTGCCTAACCGCAAGTTTGGTTCATTGAATTAGATCCATTACGCCGTCCGTTATTAGATCATCGTGTAAGGTCATACCGTAGTCTTTCGGTCATTCGTTATTCTTATTATCTGCGGTCATGCCCTTAGTTATACATAATGCAAATTAACTCCTTCCTCCGTCTCGAGTTTGAAGGACAAGACTGTATATTTTTACAACTGACTGACCATCATGTAAAATCTGTAATCTAAAATTATATCTGACATTATTTCGATTTTTCTTAGATAAGAGTATTAAAATTCTGATTTCACTGCTTACTCAAATCATATACTTATTTACACAACAAATCAGATTAGGTATGTAGGTATTCATGTGTGCTATAATAGTATTTGTCATTCATTCTTGTATTATCATTGATGTTTGATAACATAGCTTACTACAAGTAGCTAAAGCTAAGTAGCAAGCTATGCTAGCTTACTTGTTTACTGATAAAAACTGCTGTGAAAATGCAACGGACGGTTTCAATAACTTTAATCAATAATTTATTATGAAACGTATGACTACTGGTTTGACTTCATTAAAAATAGGGCAAGATTAGGTAGAACGTAGTGTGGACTGGTAGATACATGTGCTACATAGTATATCTATTAGTCCAGTGTAGGTACCCAGTAAAAACATTAGTATCTATCTAATCTTGAGGGCGTTTGTGTTAACTAAACTCAGTTAAGCGATAGCGCTGATGTTATGTTAACGTGTTTTGTTCTATCGATAACTTTAAAACCAGTGTTGTGAAAGGATTTTTTTTTAAAGTGAAGATTTTTTTTATTACTGACATTGTTCATAAAAATACATATGTAGTAGGTACCTAATTTAATTAAACTAAAGATAAAAACAAAATATAGGTGCGATAATAGGATCGTTTCGTGCACTTGACTATGTTTTGTTTATAGTGTAAATAGAAACTATGTATTAGAAAATGTTATTCGCATTCATGTAAGTATTTTTGTATTCTTTGAGTTGGTACCTAAATTATGTTATTTGTGTCTCCTTTAATTAAATTCAATTCAAAATGCTTATTGCACGTTGTATAACACGGTTTCATTTGATTCGTCTTCTAGCTGTATGTTGAACTTTTTGCCAATTTATAACGTTTTCTGATTTGCGATAGTAGGTATGTACACTGTAAAGTCACCTGCAATAACATTTAATACACTTTATTTTTATTACAATGACTAATAAAAACTAAAATTTGCTTCCTATGATCTGTGAAATAGATACTGGCACAGAAAACCTTTAAAATATGGTAAAGTACTATAATATAAATACTATAGTAAGTTGTGTGTCAGGTCAGGATCGTAGCAAGTGGATGGAGATCCGTAGTCTCTGCCTACCCCTTTGGGAAAAAGGCGTGATATTATGTATGTATAGTATAAGTATAGGTACTATACCTAGATACTATTCTATACAGTTGCTAACAACTGTACTGTCATCAATAGATTTATGATAGTAATTAACTTCAGTATCTATCTGAAAGTACCTACGTAAATAACTACACTAGATAGTTAACCCATTCGAAGAAATGTTATTGTTCAAAACTATGTATCTATGAAGAATGATAACATTGTGAATCTACTTTGGAATCAGGCTGAGAAACGCTCTCAGGGTGATGATGATTCATTTGATTTCTAGCATTCTCGGTAGCTGTGCTCGTTCGTGACTTTTTGCTCTGATACCGCTAACCATCTCAGTTGGAATGCCGCGACTAAACCCAATTTGAACTTGTAAGTTTGGATAGCGTTCTTTTTTTTATCGTTTTGGTCTAGGAAAACCAATAAATTGATGGTGTCTTAAAAAAAAAATAGGTACAACTGTATCCTCATGTTGCGATGCGATGATATACATCTTCTCAGATCTTTAAAGGCATAGAATGAGATATTTATCATATTAAAATTACCTTACATTAATGAACACGATTAAGTCATCAGGTAGAAAGACAATAATGAGTGTGACCTTATCGTTGAATGAAACCAACCAAGTATGTGCATTTAACTGTCATGGTGTTCAGTATAACACATATTTTAATAGATTTAAATCTTTTCACAATAATGGTTCGCAAGAACGTATGACACGACATAGAGCAGAATAGATTTACAATTACAACACAAAAATCTAATAATTTTAACAAACAATTTGATAACGTATTTCGTAAGTCTGATCCATAAATCAATTCACGGACTTTAAAACGAACGTTTGTCGTAAATCCATGTAGAACTCCAAAACCATTTGCAGCACCCAGCTGTACGTGGTACAACAATAGTATGATGTATGCATTAGAGGCACCATGCGTGACTGCTCTCTGAACCGTGATAAACATACAACGGGGAGCAGTTTGGCCCATAATTGAACAAGTTTTGATCGAGTGTAGCAGATAACACAATTTTGTGCTACCTTTAATGGAATTAAGACATTTATTGATGACAGTATCATTTCTTTCCAGATTCCCGTGGACAAGAATGGCAAGCTAAGGACCCTCGAACTGCGTGGCATCTACTCCAGCAGCCACACAAAACTGAAAAGCTTAGTGGACCCAGCAAGTTGTGCTGAGACTACGCGGAGTGACGCTGCTGAAAAACCACAATCCGAATCGAAAACGAAGAATGAATCAATATTTTGCAAAACTTATGCTTCGTTGATACCTAAAATGAGCTTAAGTCTTGAAAAGGTTGTAGAGAAAAATCCAAGAATCTTAGATCTGCGCGAGAAGTTAAATGAAATCACGAGAAAGAAAGACCACAACGTGGATAAGAAAACAAAAGCTCTTATCAACGATATCACTCAACTAGTCGATAAGAGAGATGAAGATGAATCCGGACCCTACAGTCTACTATTCGATCTCCAATCTAATCCTTCTACATCACTGAGTAACAACACAGATACAGATATCTGGGGCAAATCGAAAGTAGAGGAAACTGAATTTGGGATTTCTGGAGACTATAAAAGACCAATAAGTTTGATCAATAAAAGTGCTGAAAGACTACCGAATGTCATCAATTTCGATGAAAAAGGGTTCCCGCTCAGGGAATTTGAGTATTCGTGTGGTAATGAATTCAGCATTCCAGTGAAAAAGACATTCAATACACATTCCAGATCTGATCTCTGCTTACAGCTAAAGTCGCACACACACGTGCACGCTGCGCGTGTGTTTGACTCGAATACAAGTCCAAACGACAACTCGATGAGTAGAGCTAACGAAGAAAACTCATTAGATGATAGTTTAGGCATTTTGACTCCAGATCAAATGGATGATATTTGCTACTTGGAAAATGCATTTTCGCCAACGGTTGAGGGACTACCAATTTTCTGTGATAATAATGAATGTAAAATATCCCCTGATAACGGCGATACCCCATCAACAGATAAGACTGAAAGCAATTCTGCGGCATCGACAATACAAAACGATGGATTTGAAAATAGTAATAGTAAAATCAGTGACTTCGAAAAGCCTCGTGCTCCCATTGTAAGTATGGAAGCCATTATGAAACAAGACGATGATATTGAAGAGGCAATGAACTTGCCTCTGACTAATGTAGCTGCTCCAAAACAGAACAATGCTGTTTATGCTCAAGAACTTTCTATAGTTATAGAATCGCCTCCAAAAGATAACATAAACGATAAAGATCAGTATGTATCGAATCTAGAAGAAGAATTTATGCCCTCTATCCATAGCAGCATTCTAGAACCTATCAGTTCGATCGCAGAAAATATTGCAAGTATGGAGATACCTCTAGACTGTAAACATGAAAACATAATGATAACGAATAGGATAGAACAAACTCCTTCACCAGAAGATTTACCTCTTGATAGTTCAGATATGCACGGCGAAATCAGTACTTATTCGCAGTTTTCTGCATCAACATTGCACGATTCTCAAACTTATTCTGATAGTAAAAACGATTACACTAAATCCATGGAGACGTCCAAGGTCTCGAATAGTTTTATAACAAGTATTACTAGCATTACAAGTTTGGATGGTTATCAAGGCGACGGGGAGATGTCTAGGCCTGTTAGCAGGGGAGCAGACCATTCTAGCAATCAAGAAGATGTCATCGATATGGATTGGCAGAATGTTCCCGTGACAAGAAGAGCAGACCCGATGACAGACTCCGATTTCTTCACTGAGAGTGATGCAGACGGTTTGGACGATCATATGCAAAGAGGTGATAGAAGGGCCCAGGTTATCGATGGTGCTTTATACGGTGGCAAAAACGGGAATGGAAATCCTCCGTTGATTGTGAATAGGAATGAAGACTCGTGTATGGAGTCTAGTGGTGTGTACACTGACTTTGAGAATCATCGTGCGTCTCCCGTGTTTCTGAACGTTATTGATGACATGTCACCAGAAGGTTCGACGCCTTCAACTCGTTCAGAGTGTAGCCAGAAGAATAGCACGGGCAACATTAACGCTTACTTTACTCCTTTCGAAGATACGCTAGAAAATGAGAAACTTAACGCATCTCTCGTCGACGAAGATGAAACGCCAAAAAATACGAGTAAAAGGAATTCTTTGAACAGTGAAAAGGACTCTAGAGCGTCTGAAAAGAAGGATGAGAAACGTTTTACCTTGAAAAAGTACAAAATGCCTAAACGTGATGTGCCAAGTAAGCTGAAGAGCATGCTGGCTAATAAGAAGACTGATGCTGACAGTGTGCAGAGTAGCCCAAAGGCCACTAAAAAGACCGATAGACGAGAAACTCTTAGTAAGAAAAATTCGCTCGATCTGAAGAACGATTACAAAGTCAAGTCGTACAAAGACATAAAATCCAAGGTGGACTGCTCTTTCTCGTTGCAACGATCACAGACCTCGTGCAGCGTCAGTAGAATGCTGAGTTCTAAGTCCACGAACACGAACGTGAAACCTAAAAGGTATGTACTAATTGACTTTGCATATGGCTACCACGTACCTAACTTAGAATGCAAACTCAGTTATGTAAAAGTCTCCTATTAGCGCAAAAGATTGAGCAATTCGTAACAGGATAGTAAAATAGGTCATACCATTATTTAAAACCACCTGCATCCTTTAGAAAGATCTATATCCAGGTCATGATCTATGTTCATCTCAAGTTTCATGCGTTCAGCCATTACTACGGAGTTGATTAGGAACAACCATAAAATAGCTTATGAACTAGTATCAGACCCCGGACTCTTTAACAGGTCGGTATAGATACACTACATATTTGTCATTTTTGTCCAACAAGCAATCTTCGTAAAAACGCAATCGAGAACTCCAGGGAAAGGGTCTTGACAGAAGCGGGGCAAGAAGTGTCCATAACGTAATGTTCTTTAGATATTCTTTGCTAGTGTGGAGTTTGCGTTTGTTTGACTTAGTGGCCTACTCTGGATAACGGAGATTTTAGGCCGCCTTAAGGCCTCCATCATGGCATAACGACTAAATAGCTGGGACCGACAATTTAACAACCATGATACAAACGATCACAGTAGTAAAAGTGCATTGTGTTGCAGCCGTCACATGCGTATGCGCATGGAGTTGGGCTCGGCGACCGGCAGCGGCAAGAGCAGCCTCCACTCCTCGCAGAGCGACATCAGTGCGATCAGCACGCCGCTCTCCAAACACGCTGCCAGCCGCTTCCCTTTACTGAGTGAGTACCTTTGTAATAACATTTTTCTTGTTTACATTAGATAATAGCAAGCAGAATTGCATCAGGGATATCCAAATGCTTGACTGGCTCACAGATAAATAGGTAGGTATGCGGTAGGAGAACACGAATTATTTGTTCTACGTCTGGATGTTTTAGGCAAGATAGTGTAAGTATTTTTCTGAAAATGATGCGTTGATGCAATTAGATTTTACCCAAAATTATGATATCAAAACAAAGGAATGTCCACTATGCAACATACATTTTGTTTTCAGCGATTCAACGCCAAGATTTCTTGATAGGTACATGACGGTATAAAAGGCGCAAGACGGAGCCTGTTAAGCACTATTTAGCAATCGTAACTGCTAGTGTTAATGCCACTTTAATTTCTAGGCCACTTACCACCTAGTGAGGTTTCAAATCATACGTTATACATGCATGATGACGTATTTCATAAAAAGAATAAAAAAAAACTTTGTTAATTTTTATTGTTTAGGTTTTCTATCGAAAAAAAAACCAGTTTTTTTAAAATTTTGTATTATTCTTGTGTGCCACAGTCTACCACATGATCGATTACCTAACTGTTTGATAATATACTGAGTAGAATACGAAAGGAATTATCGCAAGTCAGCTACACGCTTGATAATATCGATATCCTCCAAACGTAGTGATAAATATCGAACGTGCAGTTTTCGCATAGACTTGTATGAGTTGTCATGGAAAGGTCGTGTTCGATTGTCAATGACTATTGTAATTGTTTGACTAGAAACATCTAGAAATTCACTATTTAAAGTTTAAATAAGTATCAGTTAAAATTTTTAAACGAATATAGGTAAATAAAAAGAAAATATTATAAATTTAAAAGACTTTGGATCGGACTTGCAAAAATCTATCTAATTAGGTACTTCAAAGTCAAAGTCAAAAAGCATTTATTCACTAGGACCGCTGGGATCACTTAGAATAGTCTTAATACATTACGATATTAGTGCGTAAAGATGGTTATAACATGCGAGGCGGAATTTCAGCCCGAGCCGCAGGCGAGGGCGTAATTGAGCCGAGCATGTTATAACCAATACGCACGTATATCGTACGACGTTTTTTAACACATTTGCGAGGAAACAGAAAAAAAAAACATTTAAATAAACTCAATCTGTGAATGCACACTGTTGCTTTCCCGCCATTTTAACAGACTGCCTACTGAGTGGCGCCGCGCGGCGATTAGTTCGAAATTTGAATAGCAACAGCGCGCTGCTCACTAGCTGGAGGTACGACTCCAGCTCGGCGGCGATCAGTTCCATATTTGAAATGGCAAATAATGCTGTTATGGAATTTTTAACACCCTTGCTCGTAAAGTTGATGTAATTCCACCGGTTTTAAATATGTAAAGCGGGTCATAACAAACGCGTGTGTTATCAAAGCAAATAGTTATGTTATAGTCCATACAAATTCCATAACAGCATTATTTGCCATTTCAAATATGGAACTGATCGCCGCCGAGCTGGAGTCGTGCCTCCAGCTAGTTAATAGCGCGCTGTTGCTATTCAAAGGAGAACTAATCGCCGCGCGGCGCCAGTCAGTAGGCAGTCTGTTCAAATGGCGGGAAAGCAACAGTGTGCATTCACAGATTGAGTATAATTAAAATGTTTTTTTTTTCTGTTTCCTCGCAAATGTGTTAAAAAACGTCGTACGATATACGTGCGTATTGGTTATAACATGCTCGGCTCAATTACGCCCTCGCCTGCGGCTCGGGCTGAAATTCCGCCTCGCATGTTATAACCATCTTTACGCACTAATATCGTAATGTACTATTGTATGGACTATAACATAACTATTTGCTTTGATAACACACGCGTTTGTTATGACCCGCTTTACATATCTAAAACCGGTGGAATTACATCAGCTTTACGAGCAAGGGTGTTAAAAAATTAATTTTACTCCTGTTCTTGCGCGACCAACACCGTGAAGAATCAAGACAACAAACACGGTCCGGGGCCTATCATTCTTTTAGGTGATCCATCTTAAAACTAAAAAGTCAAGCTCCAGTGAGGAGCCAGTCAAACAAAATTGAGGCTCGTTAAATTAGTTTAGATTCTCATAAAGTACAAAGAACTAAACCCTCAACATTCTTCATCTTAATCAACTAATTTGAAGAAATCAATGTCTATTTTCAAGAAAATTCAAAGTATAATATTTTATTAAAGCATTCCAAAACGGTTTTTCTAACATGTAAATCTGGAAATGAAATATGTGTTTAACCACGTGAAAAGATTACGTGTTGCCTCCACAATGATAACAGCGCAACAACATGGCAGGTGCGCCAAGGTTACCAATACTATGCCATGGATAATGTTATTGACCGAAACAGCGTTTAGCATTGTTTAGTGTTTCTATTATGTATATAGCTTTGGAAATATTGTTAGTTTCATTATTTGGATGAGAATATCAGTAGAGATTTGGTTTGGTTTGTATTTTTCTAATTACCAAAGCATACGCAGGTACTTACTGAGTACGTGTACATTGTACACTATACATGACACATTCAATCTTAATTAATAATGAATATTGTAGTGGGTAATGGTTATATTAAAAATACGGTTTGAGTTGAAGTGATATTTTAATTACACTGTTTATGGTAAGATTTACAGAGACTAAGCTACTAAGTATATGTATAAAAAATTACAAAATACAATAGAATTTAAAATACAATACAATAGAAAATTAGTCCTCGACTTTACCAATGGGCTGGATTATTTCTATTTAATTAAGTTTATAAAATAATGCTAAAAGATGTTCTCAACTGATTCTAAATTGAAAAGCCCCTACTATTTAATGTAGAGCATATTCTTGTGTTGAACGTGGAGCAAATTTGTAAAGGAGAAAATAATAAGCAAACTCTCTAACGAGGAACAAGACAAAATCGCATTCTCACGTGGCAAATGAAAACAAAAACTTAGTACTTACCTATTAAATTTTTTAATCTTGGTACCAATCTGCTAACCATACTGAGCTGACTTTTGTAGTTTGTACATTTTAGAACAGATGTAATGAGCAATGTAGGCGTAAGCGTGCTATTCTTTTCATGCAGGAGTTATCGTCGTATGCAATACGACGGTGATTTCCTTAGGCGCTTAGGTATAGTGATTTGATTGCAGTTATAGATATTTTTGTAGAAATAAATAGGTTCCCAGCAGTAAGACACGAACCTAAACGATTAATATAAATAACAGAGCTGAAGCGTTGAACCACATTTTTTTGTTCATTAGTTGTGATGGTTTCTTTCTGCATTCGTAGCGAGTATTGCTATATTGAAACGAATAGGAGCCGGTGAATCTGTTTCATATTATTTTGACACTAGTTAGGTATGTATAGTAGGTACAATCAGCAACTTAAGACGATTGACAGTTGGACATTTTAAAGTGGCTTTTGTTTTAAGTTTTCTTGGGAAATTATTAAGAATCAATACTTTGTCTTGAAATATTTGCTAAAATGTTGGTCATAATGTTACGGATTACGGAAATATTCAGATTTGTAAAACATCAAATGTTAATCGACTTTCGTTGTTGACTGTACCTATGAAACAGATTCTCCGAAAAAATACGCCGTTTCGTATAAGTAGTTTTCTTAGAATTAATATTAATTAATCCCTACGAGTAAAACAATATATCATCTTCCTAGAATTTGGAGGTTCGATCGCCAATTTGATATTTTTTTTGACTATTTCGGAAATTTTGTGAAAAGTCCACGTGGAGGCGTGTGGTGGTTCCTGGTTACATCATTGTGTAGGTATATTTAAAGTTAAGATTAAAGTTCGATTCCATTGACGTACGGTCGGTGAACTGCCGCAGTGTCCCTTCCATCTCCCACCGTCCAGACAATCGGAGTCAGCTGTGCACAGCAAATCGATGCGAAAAGAACGGAAGGTCAGTACAGGGAGCCCAGGACCGCATAGCAACCGGTACTTCCTCTCGCGGCTCAGTCGTCGCCGAGACGCGGCAGGCGCGCGCCGCCATTCCGTCGCGACCGTGACGTCAAAACTTGCTAGACTTGCAACGCGAAAATCAATGGGTTCCCAGTTTTGTAAGCTGTACCGCATACCGCATTTTCTAAATGAAAATACGCTATATGCATGAAGTGTTAAAATAACATTACACCGTAAAGTGCAACCTGTCACGTGAATACTTTCAAGTTTGTGTGGTGTCATAATTTGAGTTACAAAGTTACAAATGTATTTTTAATTTGTGCTTAAACATCAGCAGTTTAAGTATCTGTGAAATTAATTATCGCAACGAATTTTTGAGTTTTTGGTATATTACAAAATTTTATTAAGGCAAATAAACTCCAGGCTTTCGTCATCATTGAGATTTTCATTACGTATGCCTAAGGTATTAGACATCAGAACAGAACTCTAAAATAATTTAATAAGTCTGTTTTATGTACTCTTTCGTCTATCGATAATAAGTTATCTACTTCTAGAAACTGCATTGGGCCTACAACTTAACCCAAATATTAAGAATGTTAACAGTCCTTCATTTCGTTCGGTTATAGCTCCGCTATCGACAACTGGTTAAACAAGTTGCCTCCACTAGACGTAGCTTAAAAGTAAACAAATCGTAGTGTTTTTTTATTGTCTATTTTATCATGATTTGACATTCAGAGAGTTCTTAAAGGCAAAACAGACAATGAGCTCTTAAAAACAACAATAATAATTACACGTCGTTGTTTTTCTGAGAATGTCAACATTGGACCTGCATCACCGATACTGATTACAAGTACAGTCAGCAACTAAAGCCGATTCACAGTTTGATTTTTTTAAAGCTATTTATTCTATTTCTATTAAAAAATAAGGGTTTCCTGGCAAATTATCATGGGCTTACACTAATTTTCAAGAAGATTTGTCAAAATGGTCATTTATTGTTACGAATTTTGGAAATATTCAGATTTCTGGTGTCAATCAACTTTTGTTGTTGACTGTGCGTGTTACATTTTTGTATTAGCCGAATCTTTAGATTTAATTTTATTATGGCACTCTTAGAAAAGAAAATCCAAAACTAGAGTACGAGTCTCTAGATTACCCAAAGAAGCATTAGTTCGCTTCATTAGAAATCTATTATCCAATACATTGTTAGCATTACATAAATCATACTGTTTATCAGTCGACGCAAAAATAATGGCCTCACTAGTAAGTGCAGGTTTACATGCAACTACTCTAATCGCGATGGGCCACATGGTATGCTGAACCGTACCCTCACTTTTAAAATGATCCTTTTAGGCTCGTAGAGTTTATCACTCAAGATTTTCTTCTGTTTTCACACTTGGTAGAGTGGTAGTAGTCGTCAGGTCAGGAATAGTGGCTCCACATTCGTATCTGATGGTAGTCTTTGTTGTGCACTGGGGACTTGATCCGTGCATCTCATTCCAATGATATGATATCCAGTGGTTCATTGTGCTCTTGTATTTTTTTTCCCTGTACTATATAACACGTACCCATATTTATCCGCGAAGCATTGATCTCATTTAAATTTGTTTAAAGTTGGGTTTTAATTTCGGAATGTTTCGCTTGATCTTAAATTCAATCTACTTTATAATATTACAAAAAGAATGAAGGATATCCATCCGGATGGACAGATGATGTTCAAAGTCACGGAGCGTAATTGTAACAAATTGGCATATGATTGTCATGCATTGGAAGGGAGAGCTCATAACATTGGGCGATGATGATAATTTAATACTAGTACAACATAAACTGAATATTATTTTAAAATGAAATATGTATGACTCTACATCATAGCTGTAGGGAAGGTCCCCAATTTAACGGCTCTTCTACACGAACTATTCGCCGAACTATTATGGAAAGACGAGGACAAGCGAATACAAGCGATGAGGCCCTCTACACGTTCGTGAACGTCGGCATTCGTCTATCATCGGCGAATATGTAGACAGCGGCCCATAAGACTCAATAAACATACTCAGGTCAAGTTGGCATGTACGGGTACGTAATATGATATGAAATCCTCAGCAGAAGCAATTCTGTAGAAGTTGGTAAAAACTAACTGCATTACTAAGTTCTAAATTTTCAACCTGTTCAAAAGATAAATCAAGGTATATAAATCAATTTCAAAATGTTTCAGAGCAGCACGCAAAAAGTAATTGAACAAAAATCGTTAATTGAAAGAGATAACTCGATTGGAAAGCATAAAATTGTACAGTCATGATATTATGTTACACAGTTTTATATTAGTTCCGTTCCTCGTAATCTGAAATAGCTTTTGCACGCGACTTCAGTAATTTAATACCTACTCTTAACACCTAATAAGTTAGAAGAAGACGTAGTAAAAGTTGAAAATGAGAAGGGAAGAAATCTGATTGTGTGGAAACCCGCAGCATAATTCAAAACGTATTGACCATTTCTTTCCTATGGATAAAATAAATAATGCTGAACTTTTCACACAGCATTATCTAGCCCCTAAGTAAGCAGAGCTCGTGTTATGGGTACTACATAATTGATATACTACTTATATACTTACTTTTTCTTTGTAAATACATACATTTATACATAGAAACACCCAGACCCGAGACAATCTGTGGATCATACCCATCATACAAACATTTGTCCCGTGGTGGGGATCGAACCCGCAACCTTTCGGGCGGGCCTTTGCCCACTGCGTCACGGAGGTCGTTTAATCTGAGAAGATAGTTGAATGCTAAGGGTGGTCGCACAGTCCAGTCCAGCTGAACGCGCCGATCTGTCAATTCAATAGAGAAAATGCTGCTGATGTCAGAAGCGAGCCGCATTTTTTACGTCAACAGCATTTTTTGTATAGAAAAATGACTGCGGCGCGTACGGTGCGGACGAGTGTGCGATCAGGTTAAGGTAAGCCTTTTCCATTGTAGGCATAGTTATATAGTTTGCCTGCACAAATCATCCAGTAAAATTAAAAGGAGACAGGTACGTTCCGACATGTCTCCACAATCAATTTAAATTGATATAGCTTAGAGCTTCAAACAGATTCACGAGAGAGATTATGCCTATTTTTTCAAAAACCATTTGCCGTCTTATTACAGTTGTTACTGTCACTGTGTAGAAGTATAATGAAAATATTTATCCTGTAATCTTTATGACGTTTGACGGTATTTTATGATCCTTGATTTGATTACCTAGCATCACCGGTAATAAAAAGACGGTATTTGTAATTGAGTCCGTCATCTTCATCTTTGAAGCCCAGCGCTTACTGGATTTACAGTTAGATAAAAAGTCTTTTTGGATAAACTTCAGATTTACCGTAGAAGCCGGCATAAAATCAATAAGTATTCTAAACTAAAGTCCCAATAAACGTAGCGGTATATCTAAGCATTGATTTAATTCGTGTCGTGCAACCCGCCTGGCACTAAAGGATTTATTCTCGATACTATTCTGAATACCCTTTGCAGTTGCATTGAGAGCTAGGAATAGATTGGACGATATAAGTAAATCGTTTATAACAAGCACAGTTGCAGATTGCTTTGTTACAAGGGAACGCCTAATTTGTTAATTACAACAATGTTCATCGAAAGATATAAGAACATTAATCGAACCAAGCTCTATAGACCAAAGTACTTTAGATACGATCTAATTACAATAAATCATATCATGAAACATAAACTAGGTCATAATTCAGAAATGCCTAAAAAAATAATAAGAGGATACAACACCGCTATCTTGTATAATTATTGTTTTATAGAAATAATTTGATCTGTTATTATTAATTGGAATTTAATTAACAAAATAAAGATTTAGACTACAGACATCACCTGAAATCGAAATGGGGAAAAATGCGTGGACTCAACACCAGGAAATGTCCAAAGAGACCAGATAAGATAGAACAAAAAATGCAGGAGAGTTTTCAGAGCGGGTGTGTTGTATCGTTTTCCTGTTTGCTTTTAAAAATGGAGACATTATGATCTAGGTGAGTGAAACGGTGGAAGCCGATGCAGTGTAACGGGTTATTCTCGTCGATGGATTTGTTGACGAGCCGAGAAGCGTTGACCCCGACGCTAAAGGCGAAACTCTAGCGCGAACTAACCGTTTGCTAATTTTAACCCTAAACGGTTGGGCTAGGCTTTATACCCTAAATTTGGGGTTTCAATGCTTTTACCATTAGACAATTTACTGCAAAACTATAGTATAGGTTGAATTCCCACAAAATGTAACATAAGTATGTACTTAAGTACTTGCTTTAAGTGTGAACAAAAATTGAAAAGTGTATTCATGTAGAATCCCTGTTGTGTAGCTTGGTGTGAACGAAGGGTTAGGAGGTAAAGTTTTATGTACAAAGTTTTGGGGTCTTCTTGCAATCATTTATACGAATTAGTAAGTTTCTGTGAAAGGTTAACAGCTCTGAGCTAAACGCAAGCATTGGCGTCGGCAACGAATCGATTACACCAAACAAAGGATAGTTCGAAAAACAATAAAATCTTCAGGTTTATTTCCAATGTGTCTTGACAAAATATATAAACGCTTAGGTCGTAACGTGGTAACCTAGTTTCTAAAGTATTTATCTGTAATGGTTACGGACCTATTTGTTTAGTATTTAAGTGGGAGGCTAGGTTATATTGTCTGACCCAAATTCAATTGACAGTTCATGGCTTAAAAGCCTACGTGACGTACGTAATTACTCGGGTAATCATTTGTTATTGTGAGGGAACAATTTATAATAGACTCGCGATGCTGTGTATTTTCTATTGTTTGATGACTGCGTTGATTTGATTGAAGTTTTCACTTTGTAAAAGTTATGACAGTGAATGTGCGGATTAATTTCACAGTTTCGAATTTCCGCAAACCTTTCATTCTTTACAAAGCAAGTCGTATGCATCAATATAAGAAAAGAGATTTGGAACGTTAGTTTTAGGTCATTCGAAATAACAAAGCTTTCAAACTGACAATGAATAATGGATCTAGAATCTAGAGAAAATACTTGACATCACCGTTTTTTACTGGTCAACGTTTCTCAAGAGACCAAAGTGTTGAAAAAGTAAGATTCCAACTCTACTATTATCCAACGACGTATTATCAGATATGTCTTTGCAATTTCTCTTGCAATTAGATAGTTTCTAAATTGTTCAATACAACTGTTGACTTTTATAGAAAAGGTTACAGTTTTAATGGGCACCGGTTATATTATACTTTTCCTAGTAAGGTAAGTTTGGAACTGAGATTGGAAATCCAACACAAAGTAAGATTCGGAGCATTGTTTTAGTTCACTCTGAGTTATATATGGACACTTACCTGAGACGTTAGTTTGAGTCTTATTAATACAGCCATTAGAGTAGCTTCGATTTCAATTATTAGGTGCTTGAAAGTTAGCAATTTTTTTTAAGAAAATCTTCTTGGTTCATGTTTGCGATTTTTGTTGAATTCGGTGCAAAAAAAACAAACTTGCTACCTGTTTAAAAGATTTATTTTTTGGTCAATGGTAGCTTTGGATCTTCGGTAAGTTAAATACATGACACAAACCTCATTATTTGTAGAGTTTATCACATTTAAAAATTAATCTAGTCAATTCCTCCTAAAATTCATTCAAAGCCTCAGAGTCTCTCAGGATTACTTTACTAACATCTATGTTATTTCTTGCATCTGCTCTTGTTTGTTTTACATCTAAACTCTTCATTCTCCGAATTCTCCGTTCTATGCAGTTCTATGAATAGGTATCTACTTTGTATTTTACTGACCTGGTGCGATAGGCTAAATACTGAGGCGTTGCAAACTGGTTATGCTTGATATTTTGAAATCTAAGCTTTTAAGAGGCATTCTATCTGTATTGTCAAATAAAATAATTTAAAATAAAATTGACAAAAAGACTTCTTATATTAATACGAGTAGATATGGATGGACTGATACAATTGACGGCCTGTGTGGCGCAGTGGGTAAAAGCCCGCTTGGGACGCAGAAGGTTGCGGATCCCCGCCAAGGGATAAATGTTTGTATGATCTGCAAATATTTATCTCGGGTCTGGGTGTTTCTGTGAATAATATGTATGTATTTACAAACAAAAAGTATATAAGTAGTATATCAGTTATCTGGATCCCCATAGTACAAGCTTTGTTTAGTTTGGGGCTAGATGATGCTGCGTGAATTGTCCAGCATTATTTACTTACTACAATTTGAGTTTGGATACCTAATTATGCAAGACTTTATGATGAAGTTTACCTTATTTATTTTCCTTCGTCGATGTGTGTCAATTATAAGCCTCAGTGTCAGTAGTACAATTTGTAGGTGACATATGCATATTTGTTAGAGTAAAAAGCTTTATAATGTTGATGAAGAAGCTGGATATAGTCTTCCGTCTTCAAGGTCGTGTAAGAATAATGGTTTTGCTAAAAGGCTTTAGCGTACATTCTGCCGCAGTGCGGTCCAATCTAGATCCAGGTGCATATAAATACCAATATCGAAGTTCGAAGCTGTACTAAGCAAATTTTGAACTTTTACTCGTAATATTTTAGTTATACTAGGGAGACTTCGACTTTTTATACGTATGAGATGATGAATACTTTAAATAACAATGTTTTGTTAGCAACAATATTCTTTTAGTATTTTAGATTAACATCAATATCATATTTGCTAAATAAACATATTATTAAAATTACCATTTAACATTATTGGTGTGAATCAAGTTTTTAAGTGCTTCTTGTTAGTTTATGGATATTATATTGTAAAATATTTATACATATATTTTAGTGCCGCCATTAACAGCTGACTTTAAATCCACCGGTAATTAATAGCTTAACATTTAATAGTTGAAAGTGTGACGAGCACCTTTTTGTGGTTTTGTGACCGCAACAAACCGGTCTGGGAGCACAGAAGGTGCATTACTACTTTATGTATTGCAACTCTGACGACATCATAATATTTCACTCTATGCTTGACTGTAGCACGTAAAAGTAAGCTTAAAGCTAATTAAATTAGAAGCTATTTTTTTTTAATATTTGTTCCCTGCCCTAATCCGAATTTATCCGAGGTCAGCCCAGGTTTTCATCTAGCTTTCAGCTCTATCAGTATTTTTTTAATTAAAAAAATAAGCAGAGTATTGATCTTTATTATTATATTCATGTATAGACATTGCAACCCCAAAAACCATTATACAACCAAATAAATTGACATACCAATAAGGCTTTTAATAGGCGAATAATAAGATTCACTTTACATTGCAACCTAATAAAGTGGTGCCCGTCGGAGATAGTTACATACAGGTGACGGCAGTATAACAGGTTCCTTTGTATTGTGATATCGACTCTTTGTATGTCTTTGTATGGGACATTGATATCGTCCAGACTACTTTTACCGCAGTGCTGTAGAGCAACTTTTTAGAAGGGCTCTTGTGTTGCAACTTTTTATTGAGCCAAGCTGTCGGGTGTAAATAACTGTGGACATTTCGCGATTGTAATTTACAATTATCGTTCACCAACACCGTCTCTTTCATATACTTTAACTTCTAACATTCTATATTATTTTTATAATGTACTAATACGCGTATTTGTATGGATAAATACTAAAACGAGACGAGATTGAATCGGAAAACCATCGAGATCTAAGATATTGAAAATTCTAAGATCTATAGCTACAAAAGTGGGTTACTCATTTAAAAGGTAAGTACAGCTACACTGATATAAGTTATACAGTATACTGGTATAAGTTTTACTACGACTTAATCTGTCTGGATTCCTAAGTTTACACGTTTTAAGTATAAAGACAGTGCTGGTTTTCAAATGGGTGCCTTTAATATTCGCATTATCTACTGTGAGTAAAACTTAATGTGATGGTTAAAGTAATGGTTTCCAGAAGCAAAAGCTCACTAGGACAATTGGCAAAACTCCATACAAACGCCGCGGTATTTACTCGTGGCTAGGGCTAGGCTAACATGTACACACTACACACTATGCGTAACGCGCTTTTCATACAAAAGAACAAGAACGCAACCGAGAACTTAAGGGATAGGGAGTATCGATTGGTGCGGGGCGAGGAGTGTCTTTTATCTTACTAGTATTATATTATAAGACGCCGTATACACGATACCATTCTTGCCTCTTGTTTTCTCAAACTGTCAAGAACTAAAGAAAGTAAATTTGCATAGGTAAATTAAAGACTCGATAAGCATTTTCATTATTTTTCAAATCATCATTATTTTGCAGAAAGCGTCACCAATTTTATTTAGGTTGGTGACCCTGACTATTTCTACCAGTAGCTATACAGAAACTTTAAATTCAGACTAAGAATACAGAATAAGAAGAATACAGCTTAGTTTTTACCAAAATATAAAATTAAACTTCAAATACGATAATAGTTACCTATAACAAATCGATCTACACCTCATTCATTAAAATATTATGAGTAGTTTATATGGTGGAACCAGGTAGAACGGAGAAAGAGCTCATATTCAGTGGTTCTTACCAGACTAGACCATTCTTGCCACTGGCAACGGTATGGCAGAATGGTTCGTGTAAACGTCTTAGATAATCTCTGGCAAAAGAATCCAGACTCCACTTACGGCTTGGTGTCGTGAGATTCAATAGAAGAAAGTATCTATTTATTAGTGTGGCTTTGAAAGCGTAATTGTTACCTTCATGCTTTACTTACAACGATTTACACATTCACACAGATTGTCAAGCAATGTTATTACAGTATATTGGATTTTATACTTTAACTCTAACAAAACAATGCATAATTCATTGTTTAGAAAGACGCTACATCTAATAATGTTGTCACGTTTTCGCTCATTTGATGAAAAAAATATTCGTGTTTTGCCCATTACCTTGGACATAATAGATCAAATTCACTTATAGTACTGTGATTTAGTTAGAGTAATTGGCCTAAGCCGTTCTAATTAAATTAAATAAATAAATAAATAAATAAATAGTGACTGACGTAGATAAGACCTTTTCATCTACTCTAGATGATTTATATCGCTTCATAGTATCATAGTACTCAATGGGACGGGATGCTGTAGTAGGTACCTCGAATATTGTTGACATGGTGTAGGCATACCCAGCACCTAATCCATAGGAAAGACGTCAGAAAGTGTCGGTCTACTCTCAAAATAAAAAATATTTTTCGAATCGGTTAATGCGGAAAAGAAGGAGAGCATGCGTCTTGGGCATTGATAGTGTTAAAAAAGCGATAGAATGTTATTGGTTTGTTTCTTTCAAATAAATTATTTCCCCTACTTTGAAAACATTGGTTGGTATATCGACATACAATCAGCAGACGCAACGATCACGTCAAACTTCTAGATAAAGATTGATGTGAATTGACTTGGCGACTGGTTTAGGGTCGATTCACATCTGACCGAAGATCCGTCGCGGATTATCGGTCGCGGAACGCCAGAACTGACAAATGTATAGAAAAACACTCGACCGTTCACACTCGACGGACTAACGTATCATCCGTCGGAGTGTTTTTCTATACATTTGTCAGTTCTGGCGTTCCGCGACCGATTATCCGCGACGGATCTTCGGTCAGATGTGAATCGACCCTTAGATACATCATACACATTCAATGTCATGTTTTGTAATTTACGAGTAGTTTAGTGCTAAAAATTGCACAAATAATTGCCAGGACTTGAATTCTTGAATGTCACTATGATATCATCCGCTATGATATGATTCAAATCAAATAAATATTGGCAGCTTATTTTTTTATGGACAATAACGCAATGGTAGCCGGATCTTTCCTGATGCGGTTTTTTTCGATGAAGTAATTCAGGTAAACCTAACAATATAATAAAAACATCGTCCTAATTAATACTAGAGGATGCACTTACCGACGCAGATACAATAATTACTGTGGGTATTTGTTGATCTTTTGAATGAACAAAAATCTTAGAATTATTCTTCAACTCGCATTTGTAGTAGATAAATGTAGATAAGATTAAAGTTCATTTTATCATTTTCAATATTGATAGTAATAGCGCCAGCATTAGAATTCACACCAACTCATTCATCACCAACAAATTGCATGGTATTTATGGGTTATTTCAATATCTGTTGTAATTATAACCATCATCGTAAACCTATCGCGGTTATTGTATATTTTATAGTCTACTGGAAACCTTAGGTCAAAGTACTGCAGCCTAGTGAAGCTCCCACAACGATAATCATAATTTTCTAGACAAATGTTTTCCAGAATGTTTAGTTATAGTTTTTGGAAATCTGTATTATCTACTATTCAATTCAATTTCAATTTATTCATAAAACTTAATACATAAAATTATAAAATTACAATTATTATAAACAATTTACATCGAACCCCGCACTAGGCTAGGCCTGTATCGCGGCAGTTCGAGTATAATTATTAAATAAACATATTTCTAATAAATACCTTAAGATACATATAAAATATATATATATATATATAATAATAAACTAAAATTATCACTACCTACGTACGAACTGTACGCACAAACGGGGTGTCTCGCAGGCGCCCACGGAACCGTCGGAACACAACACCCTTCGGCCAAAATGCTGCATCCATGTAGGTTGATAGACTGGCAGTCGGCACTCTCACCATATATGAGTTGAAGCTCATTTTACGGTGAGATGCCAACTGCACAACCCTCACGGTGAGCTGGGTCTTCCGCTTCACATACTCCACGACGTCCTCCGGCTTCACGTCGAAGTGAACCCGGGACACGTAGATTATTCCCAATTATTAGAGTATTATTACCAATGTGAAAGGTTTTCTGTATGTGTGAATGTTTGTTTAGTATCGTGTTAGATATTCCTTTCCAAGAATTGTTTTTTCGTTTTGGCCCTACAGAGATTTTTCAAAACTTGAAAGTTCTCTTCGTTCGATTGATAAATCGAAAGTAGAGTTCGGTAGGTCATCTGGACGTAGTGATAGCCAGTAGGGTAAAACCTTGACCGAGTGGTAGCCAAGGTTTATAGGAATCGAGGTCGTTTGAAGGCACGTTGGATTGACGTTGTTTTAAGATTGCAGGGAATTTTTGGTTGCGAGGTGCACAGGATAAGAGAAAATAAGAAACAATATTTGAGTGGTTGGTAGAGTATAAGATAGGAATATGTATATAGTCGAGTAGGAAGCATCGCATGACAGCAACGAGCTCGCGTACCAAATGCATTACTCTCTGTAACATGTTACGTGACTTATATAATCTACCGATCGATATGATTGGGGCTTGAAGCATTAAAATACACCGCGGAAGAAATAAACTTAATTGTTTACCCGTTCAGACATTTTCCGGTCATCGTGATGACAGACTTTGAATATTTTATATGACCGATATTTTTATGGATGTGTTCTAGATTGACGGTCAATGATAAACATTACCACAGTAGTTAATACTACAGTAGTAGCTTGGGTGGATTATAGATGAAAGAGTTGAAATAAAGTAAAAAAAATGCTTGGTTACTTGAGGCACACTTTAGGTAAGTATATATTACTAGCTGTCCGTCGCGGTGTTACCCGCGTTTCCTCGAGAAAAATTCACTTTCCCGGGATAAAATGTAGCCTATGTTCATCAGGGATAATATAGGATTCTAATAGTAAAAGAATTTTTCAAATCGGTTCAGTAGTTTCGGAGCCTATTCAATTCAAACAAACAAACAAATCTTTCTTCCTTATAATATTAGTACAGATAAGGCCAAAAGGCCAGTTGCTGCTTCACTAGTTTTAGTTAAAATTAATAAAACTATGAAATGTAAGTATTGAAATTCTGCATGTTTACACGTCCATTTACTAACGTGCTAGTTAGTCGACATTAGACGAACGGGTCAATCAGACACCGGATATTAATATGCATGCATATGTGTGTGTGTCCTCGCTGCTCGCAGTGGTTTAATCCCGCTGTTCCTGTATTGGGAACTACGCCTTTAACTACGATATTAATCTGTACACACCTACATTGTATACATCTGTATCTTTTAGATGGGACGTGATAAATCTTTGGACAACGACTAAAACATTCAAAGGAGTTTGCAATACGTAAGATTTATTAAATCCTTTTATCGTAACAATTGAAGTTTGTAAACCAAACTTCATGCACAACTTTCGATCCCTTTAATTTCTTTATGCCAGTGCTATTTCATAAGTTGCATCGGGCCATGAGGGAATGATGGTGGTTGCTTGGCAGCTATCCAGTCAGCACGAGTTGTGTACGTTACGAAATTCCCTTGGAGCAGGACTGACCCCATTTTACAAATCTATGACGTGTTTACTATGAAATCACTAATGTTTGTTATTGATATTGTACTCGTGTAACATATCAACTGATTTATTACTAGCTTTCTCGGCGCGATTAGATTGCGATATGAGTTTTAAATGCATATTCTTGTAAAATATTCTAGTTTATTATTGGTATGATTGATTATTTAAATCTATGAAGTATGCTTTATTATCTGGAACGAATTATTTTCTTTCAAATCACACAGATCGCTTTAAACAAAGCTAGTTTACAGCTCATTTTGTATTTTGTTGAATTTTGAGTTTAATTGTATTTAAGTATCTATGTTAGACAGGTCTATTGCGTATTTTAGTTTAAACGGCTGTCATAAACCCCGATTCTAGTTCCAATATTTAACATTCAGCGCTTGCTTCGCTTGATCGACTCTGCCCTATTAACCATTGAGGCTGAAAACTAGAGGCAATACCTGGACTTATGTCAGAGTAGTAGCTCTGTCGTTGTGGGACGGGTCGCATCCGCTCGCTATTCTTCTATGGGTGAGTTCGAGTTCGTAAGTCAGGATTGAGGTCGCCTGGTATATTTTTAGAAATATTTGGAGCGTAAACCTTAGAAATAGGTGGATCTTTGTCTTTACTATGTAACTTATTAACTAGGGATTTCTGAACTAACAAAATAACCCTTTTTTTTTTGCTCATTGACACATTACACTGCACTGTACGATTTTGAAGACTGTCTTGCTTGACCCACAAGTTGGTATCTAAGATACGTTTTACTAAAAGACATTTAGTCAAGAATTTTTCTAACACGCAAGAATGATGATGTTCCAAAAAAAACTTCATCCATTCGACTTGTATTTCGTACAAAGTCATCGCCATTTCGCGAGAAGTCACGACATCATTGTATCGAGTACCATCAATGTATCATTGAAGCGTGTCAATAACAGATTGTCTCAATGGCATCATCTAATGGCTATTTTGGTCGATGTGCTTGTACTTATTTGACCTCTAATGCCTTACATGAAATTACATGATTTGTATTCGTAGCGTGCATCTTGTCCGTTAGTCTGTGCAATACTAATGAGGCAATTCTCGTTAGAAGCATCCATCGCCTTCGGCGCCGCATGACTGCTTTGCATTTTCTATCGAAAAGTTAGGTAACAAATAAAGAAGCTACGCGTGATCAGAATTTGGAGAGGCTTAAAATTACCATTCAAGAATTGAACATTGTAAGGAATTAGGTGTAAAGTAGGTATTTAAAATTATATTAAGTCGCATTTGTTGTGAACTTTAAATTAAAGAAAATCTGTTTCTCTCTTTCATTTCCCTCTATCACATGTCATTCCAAAACGAACTCCTTTCATTCACATATCTGTATTAACATCCATTCATACTGGTAGGTATATAATTCCATGAATATATGAGTTTTCTATCTATTGATCACAGTTACCAACGCTAACTAGTGACGGAATCAATTATGTTAAATCACTAACCTAATATTGCAAAGTATTATGCGCAAAAGTATCGATTGGTTGGGGAAACACGTGTTCGTGTCCACGGACCGTGTCGTTCCGAGCAAGACAAGGTTTACTCGTGATGCATTGCTAAAGTTGTTTCTAAAACATATTTTCAAAGTTTCATAACAAAAGTGTCTAAAAGCATGCCGCATATATGCATCTAGGTTTGTAGTTTACAGACAAAATGCAAAATATTACATAGATATTCTAATTAGATTGTTTTGAAGCAGTTGACTTTGCGACCGTCATAATACGTCCTTCATTTAGGAACTTTCTGTGGCTTACAAAAGTTGAGTGAGGTGAAGCGTTCACGTTTTCTTGCAGTCACCTTGCAGTAGAGTTTCGGTGCTCTGAACATTACGACATGACGATGTGTCTTCAAACAAGAATATGTGATAGTGTGTGATACTGTGCTTCTCAGTTGGATTATAGACAGACTAGTGATTGCACGATTATGAAAATTGCATAAAATAAACTTAAGTGGAAATTATAATTAAAAAGAAATAAAACATTAAAGGTAGATTGCACCATGCATATTTTATGACATGGTGGAACTATTAGAAGAAATATAACTTAGGTCTATATTAAACAAGTTAAGACGATGTAAAGTTTTATCCAGCTACGCAAAATCGAAAGCGGTACTATATATAAGTTATACCATCGTAATTAATGATATTGGATTAATGCATAAGCCTCTATAACAGCTGAATAATGAGCTATTGATTTATAGTTAATTCGTGTCTGCACTGTTCGTAGAATGATTTCAAATTGAACATAATAGGATATTACTAGATCGGTAATAAATAATGCTGGACTTTTTCACACAGCATTCATCTTGCCCCAAAGTAAGAAGAGCTTGTGTTATACTACTAAATGACTTGTAAATACATACATAATGTACATAGAAAAAAACCCAGACCTGAGACAAATATCTGTAGATAATACATACATTTGTCCCGCGGCGGGGATCGATCACGCAACCTTCTGCGTCCCAAGCGGGCTCTCACCCACTGCGCCACAGAGTTTGCCACAGAGATAGTGTTAAAAGGAGTTATATTGTAGGAAGCTGAAGACCTTCATGATATAAAGAAAGGATTTTAAAAGTTTCCAAACTAAAGGCCCCGCCATACTCCACGCCCGCGTGCATCTCGGAGTCTGTAATCTAGTACGCGCTGTTGGTTCCAACGAATTCCGTAATCACATATAATCAAGTAATAATAGACTTGTTTGTATGTTTATTTACGGTCCGTACACATGATTGTGTGGGTGAGCTCGTGCAAAAAATGCATCAGAATCTAGTAAGTAAGTTCGTATGAGTTAGTGGCCAACTCTGGCGACGGAGTTGTTAGGCCGCCTTAAGGCCTCCGTCATGGCAGAATCTAGTAGCATCTGGTAGTGGAAAACTTACTGTATTTTAACGATTCGATTTACGAACAGTTATCTTTTCACAAAGCCAAAGATGGTCCATTTCCTTTTCACTACGTAATGCCAAAAAGGGCTGTGATTTTAGCAGTCCACTTATTAGAACTAAGCGCTTTCAAAGTTCTTTTATTATGCGCACTGCAAAAATGTGGAATCAGCTTCCCGCGTCTGTATTTCCGCTTAGCTACGACCCTGATGTTTTTAAGAAGAGAGTTAATAGGCACCTTCTGGGTAGGCTCGCTCCATCGTAGACCTCATTCTTGCCTATGTAAGTTTCGAGGTCAAGAGTCGAACCATTCATCATAAAAAAAAAAAAAAAAAAAGTCAATTAATATTTGTCACAACACCGTTCGCAGGCTCATCCAATTTTGGCGAATTAGGTAAATGTTAATCGAATCGTTATATTTTAAATACGTTTTTATTTCATAATCATCATATTTTTGGCTATAAACCGTATCAACTCGGAATATTCAGAAAACTAACAATTACAGAAAAGTTACAATGCATGTGATTGTATAAAACATCATTTTAATTATACAATGAACATTACAAAACATAAATTACAAGTTGATTGTAGCAACTTGTGTTGATGATGTCTTTCAATTTAATTTCGAATTAATTATTCCTTTCACTGTTGGACACAAGGCCCGATTCAGGGCCACCATACGTCAGCCAGGTCAATGACCTTATGCCGAATAACCTAGAAAGAGCTAGTATGCGAGGAACTTACTCGCATGAGCAGTAAATACCTGCTTAGTAGGCTACTTAGGTAAGTGGGTATAAGAATTCTTACTTACAATCTCTGAGTTACGACTCCGAGTTCAAGCCTTGAACTATTGTCTCCGAGAACATAACCATGTCAAATGTTTTGTATGTCTATAAATAGTAGTGTCACAAACTTATTTGGACCAGTGGCCAAAATAGGAACTAACGATTTTTTTAATAGAATTTATTTTTCTGCCAACACCAAATGCGATAACAGCGCCTCTCTCACCGGTCCAGATAAGTTTGTGGTACTATACAGGGTGTAAAAAGACGTCTACCGAAGCCGAAAGGGGTAGGTACAGCATCCCAATAGACAACCAAATCCAAAAGGATTTTCCGAAATATGCACTAAATCCGGAGAAAACAGCGTTTGAAGAGTACTGTTTGCGTATGTCTAAATATGCTAATCATGGTCTGATTACAACTCCTCAGTTTTGGGTAGCAGTCTTTTTACACCCTGTATAGACTTTAATATTGGGTCAAATAGACTTCGTGCCTTTTTAATATTGGCTTTTGTCAAATCAAAAAAATTAAAACAACGCTACAATTTACTAGAAAAAACTAATATTTTTCAAGATGTTGTACAGTAAGCTATTTTCATTTTGCCTATTTACACCGTTGAAAATAACTCAAAACTAAACTAACAAAATACTCTACAAGCGGCTGTAAACAAAAAGTTACAAAACAAAATGTCAACCTGCTTTATATTTGGCTTGGACACTTTGGACAGCGCACCGCTAGAAATCATTTATCTCCATGAGCTAAATATACTGTAACATTTAAAATACTCTTGCATCGTAAAGGACAGCCGGAGCTTAAGTTATTTAACCCTGAAAGCAATGCTCACAAGAATAGCCATCTCGGGGAATACTTAGTATTGCTTGCTACTGTTTCAACGTATTGGGGCTTTAGCACCAGTTTAACACGTTACCTGCCCTATATCGTTCTCGAAGGAGAGGGCCATGGCTTGGTCTGCACCAGCCACGGCATGGGCGTATGCTGACACTAGTCAATCTGGCGTGTATTGGAACATGACATTTTGTATCCATTGACATTTTGTAAGTTACTTTTGTTTCCTCAAAATGACAGAAGAAATGAATACCTATTTAGGGGTAAGGTAAGGCAGAGGTCATAAATTTCCTCCATCTTTTGCTTCATTTACTGTCATTACTGTCATTATACCTACTCAAGGCCATTTGACCGTGTCCTTCTAGAGTCAACAAATGAATACTTACTTCAACAAACGAATTCTTGCGTCAACAAATGAACTTACTTCAATACCTCATTAACTGGTGCTAATATATCATGTTCAAGTTTCAGCGGTGACTAACTAAACTTGGATTACCGTTCTTTTGTTTTCGTCTTCATCATTTATTTCAGTTTTATTTTTGGTTTTACCGCTCATATTGATACTCGTATAAGTAGCTAATGTGCGATAAATTTTAAATAAAATGTATTTTATTTTTGTAATAAAATTCTGTATTTTCCTTGCTATTGTTGTTTCAAAATATTTTTCTCGCAAATAATAATAACATTAAAACATAATATAATAAAAATACGAGTTAAATGTTTTCAGATGTAGGTAAAAAAATGGTTTTTACATAAAACTAGTTTCGTAAGCTATACAAGTTTTTAAAAACCCTAATGTCATTACCGGGCTCTGTATTATGTATTTCCAATAAAGGGGTCTTCAAATCAAGAGTAAATAGGTTCATTCTAGGTAAACATGCTCCATCTTAGACCTCACTACTGCTTAACATCAGGCAGAGTGCGGTCAAATGCTGACCTCTTTAATAAAAATGTACTACGGCATCTAAACTTATAATTAATAATAAAGTCACTTTAGTAGATTTTTGTTCCATAAATCTAGAACTATAATTAAAAACAATTTGCGTCCAAAAGAATCACGCTAAGTGTTTCAAATCACTGCGGCACTTTAGTTAATTTGATGAATTATGTTTGAAGATCTAAATCGGGATCAATTAGCGTCGCTAATAATAAAGAGGCCAAACACGGCTCGGATCTTGTTCCTCTTTATTTTAAGGAGCTGTCGAGTGATACACTCTTATTGGTTAGAGACAGTGACGCACTGGGTGAAGGGCGATTGAATTTTTTGATTCCTAAATCCCTCCAAACGGGAAAATTTGCAGCTTTTTATGCAGAGGATAAAAAGAAACAGGTGAACTCTTTTATCAATAACTTACCTACCTTGAAAGAGGTTATAAGTCTTTGTACTTTGACATTTTCATTTTTTGGCAATGTCATTGAACATTTAATTTGACATTTTTTTAAACTTGTAAGAGTAGGCAAGGAAGTAACACACAATCAGAGAAATGGGATACTACTTACAGTATTGCACAAAATTAAGTTATTAAAAATATTAACCTGATCGCACACTCATCCGCGCCGTACGCGCCGCAGTCATTTTTTCTATACAAAAAATGCTGATGACGTCAGAAAATGCGGCTCACTTCTGACGTCAGCAGCGTTGTCGGCTCGGCTGGACTGTGCGACCACCCTTATGGTATAAAAATATCTAGATTTGATAATGCCAGTTTCTGTCTTACCAGTTTCCGATATCGGTTTTCTTATTGATCAATATGTGCCGCTTTATACGGACAAGATTGATTTAGTTTTCCTGGTGTGCCGCCAAGTTTATCGAGCGAGGATGTTGTAAGTTATGTAATCAATCAGCCCAGACTTTCAAGTTCTCAGGGAATTCTTATTTATTGTATATAATAAAAATATTTCACTATTATTTTTACAGTTATGACATAGTAGAGGTTGTCCTTTAGTTATTTTGGGAATTAAACAACTTGCAAATATAGTAATGTAATATACACATCTCAAAAATATTATTTACTTTTTAGGCTGAGTGTCTTTTGGTGTATTTTTGATTATCATATTCATTATTATAAAGGCGTTTCTTCAAGATCTGTCTATGTTTTCGTCTACAGATGGATGTCAAAAAAGTCTTTATCAATAGCCCTGATTACTGTTTTTTTAATACTTATACAGTGTCACCAATAAACACTATGTAAAGTTTTTCTTTAGTTCAACTTAAGAATAAGCAAAATGGCTACCAATAAACCAATTAGAAAGTTCCACCTTGCATAACTTTGACATTTCTTTCATACAAACGCTATTCCGAAGTTCCACCAGCTAGCACCCTTGTTTAAATTTAGTGTAACCACAGAATACATATTAGTAGGTACTGTAAAAATATTTTCATAGGTACCACCAAAGAGTTCGTATATATTTTACTCGTACATACCAAGGAGTTTTTGTTTAAGTTCTTCCAGATAAATTTACAGGAGAAAAAAATAACTTTATCTGGAACAAATCTTACATTCCAATAGAGGAGGTAGCATGGCGAGAAGGTTTTATAAAATAAAAATCGTAATTTGATAATAAAAACGAGCGCGGAAACCAAAAATGATTTTGTAATAAAAAAATTACATGTGAAATATTGGCGAATGCACAAAAAGTGCGAAGCCATTATGAGAAAAAAAACAAGAATGACAAACAAAATGACCAATTCAGTCAGCTTTCATAGACAAAATTAGTTTTATTGCCCTTACCTCACGTTTTGCTAGAAGCGTAAAATAAATATCCCATTTTACAGCCACTTATTTTCATGGCGACGCGTTATTTTTACTGGACTCGCAGAGAAGTCATCTTCAACCGGAAATGAAGCCGCCGATTGACTGCAACGTTTCTCGTGGTCTATTTCCTATGCCGTTTGTTTTTACAGGTTGATATGTTCATCATCATCAACCGAATCCCAATTTTCCCGTGATCCTACTGCTCCTCTTTCTTTTGTCTTGAAATGGGATCATCATCATCTTCCTGCTCTTGTCTCACTTTATGTGATGCCGGCACAACATGTATTCTTCCATTTCACTCAGCCGTCATCACCATCATCTCAGCACTCACTCTTTTCTTACTCATATCATCTTTCACAAAATCCATCGTATATCCATCCACATTAATACCAATGAAATGGGATGACAGTGCATGTCTTGCAATGGGATATTTTGGATATTTCTCCATGACAATGTATGTACTCTCTATCCGTGACTCTGGTTCAAGCTGATTCTACTTTTATCAGGCAATATTGTTAACAGTACCTCTGTGGAATGTATTACCCATATAATAATGAAAAGGTCTTTTGTGTTCATAACGATACCTATCAGTCACTCCCATATAACGTATCATTATGATCACACTCTAGTGGTTGCCGACAGAGTGAACATAACTTTATGAATACCTACATGAATCCGAATATTGTTCTGGCACACCAAGACACATGACATACATGTACAACCACCTTTAGGCGTCAATGCTACATAAAAGAGACGAGTTCTTTAGCAAATGATTTAAACAAAGTGCATGTCGTTTCTCGTCATAATATTACACTGAATGACAAATTATAACGAAAATAAAATCAGTTTCAAAGACTCTACCAGTTCGTAAAGAACCGTATCTTTCTGTTTATTCTATTTACAATCTGAGTTTTATAAAAGAAGAGTTGTAGTAGGGGGATCATTTGAGGCTGGTTGCAATGAGTCGACTACAGAAATAGAATCAACGTTGCAATAATTATATCAGCGAATGGGCTTTGTTGACCGCGTCGTAAAATAACACGTGCGCAAGAGTTTATGATACTTTTAGGGTATTACTATTTGCCTTACAAATGTTTGATTTAGGTTTTATTACTACGAAGTATATCTACAGTCGTTGTAAGATAAAGCTTGTAATATAAGTCGACCTATTTCGGTAACTCGGAAGCTTAAATTATGACACCATACAATAACTCATAAATGAGTTCAAACGCTAATGATAACGATTTCTATAGATATGAATCTTGACAATAGCTGACGAACATGAAACATAAAACATGGTATAAAATAGTGATGTGAGTGATAATGAACAAAGTTCCTAGTGAGATGGCCTTATTTTGAAATGTGTTGAAAATATATGTGGAGAGTAAAGATGGGGGCACACGGGTCTAAAGAGAAGCTATACAGAAGCGGCTCTGAGAAGTATCCGTCGAAGTTGCCAGTGCCTAGCGATAAGAAGTATAAGATCGCTGTCAATCGTGAGAGGTTCGGTTCCTTTGGTGCTAGAGGTAAGTTTTAATTCTGAAGATAACACTATTGTTGCTTTGTAAATAGCGTTACAGTAAAACTTTTTAAGCCAACACTCACGTGCGCAAATCGTAAAAAAATGTGCAGTCAGTGGCGCAGTAGTAATGTCGTGTGATCACATTAACACGTGTCGACAGATAAACCCGTGATAAACCAGGGACCTCATGCTTCCAATCTATGAGTTTCTTACTCAGATGTTTGTTGAGAACGAGGTTCAAATGTTAAACACCAAAGAGTTTGCTTAGCGTTCAAAAATAAGCTGCAAACTTTTTGGTCAAAGAAAATTTTCGTGAAACGTTCTTTTTTCAAATGGTTAAAAAATGTAGTTCTAAAAATTTTGAAAACTTACCATCAAAGAAACAGTTGCAAGAGGTCATTATTATGGGAAAATTGCTATTATCTTTTCAATTTGAAGTGATTTACGAGTTACTACCGTTTCTTTACCGTACGTTACGGCGGGTGAAAAACCTGACCTTGAGGCCAATGAAATATGGTCGTGTGGTTGTTATTTTCTATGAAACAGCAGTTCAATGACATACAAAGAAAATATTTAAATTGCTTGGTAGTTGGTGATCAATCAACTTTATAGTAAGTATAGGAATTTCGAATTTTTAATTCGTCGATGTACTTTTAAATTTAGTATGAACAACATTGAAATACTGAAAAAATCCAGTTACAAATCAGCGTTGTTTCCACATGCGTGCACTATGAAATGAAGCCTTCTTAATGCAATCAGCTTACAGGTCACGTGCTTATTTTAATGTATATGCAAGAATTGTTTGAATTTTATAAAACAACATGATTCGACGTTCAAATTTTCAAATTGTTTACCAAATAGACTTTAAGAACTCATAGAGGAACCCTTTGATTCATAATAGTACGAGTACTTAAACAAAGAGGAAACCTGGCATCCTCATTTTTCGTCTGACAGATCTATCACAAACAAGGTTTATGGCGGTATAGTTACATCGGGTTTCACGAATGGTTTCCTAGTAGATCATCATCATCATCTCAGTCATCTAGCATCCACTGCTGAACATAGGCCTCCCCCATTGATTTCCACAGCGATCGATCTTGTACAGCCTGCACCCAACGGCTCCCAGCAACCTTTAGCAGATCGTCTTTCCATCTAGTGGGGGGCCGTCCTCTACTGCAATTTCCTAGTAGATGCATAACTGATAATGATTACAATACATAGTAAGAAGTAGAAACCTTATTTGGTGTGGAAAAAATATGAATGACGTGATACCCAAATTAAATACAAAATAAACTGGATATTTCCTCATGTTTTGTGTGATAGAAAAAAGTGATTATGTCTCATTCATCATTGCCATTGACTTAATGGGAAGCTATTGTAATATGTGTCTGTAATTTAGCGTAATGAGGTACTTCTTACATGATTTTTATATACGTGGCGGATGTTTTAATCATACTTTGAATATAGAGTCATTTTAAAAGAGGAATTAAGAACCTACTGCATTAGTGCACAGAAAAGACCTGTTAATCAGGCAAGTCATTAGTTAATATATACTCGTACTATTATTAGGTAATTTTGCAGTAGGTGTTTATGGTTATTATTTACCCTAATGACATAAGGCATAATCCTGTGTATGGCGGCTGATATGCATATAGGTAACGCAGAAGAGTGATATAACATTTAAGGGAAATAACACAATAATTAACTAAAAAAAGATGAACACGACTACTCCAAACCAAACCGTATTGAATGTACACTTTCTTGGTCCTATGCGTAGGTACAGTTATTGTTATGCGTTAGCTATATGATGATAATGCAGTTATTGGAATGATGCTGTGATTCGATACAAAGGCATTTTCATTTACGAAAACTTGCAGACAATTTCAAAGCAAACTGCATACCCCAGTTCAATGTTCTGTGCGTAAAAGAAAACAACGCAATTTTCTCCAGTTGACTGCATAACTGACACGTTTATGGATCATTGTGACGGCAAACAAGCGAACCGATAAGACGATAAAACATCTCCCTGCATTTTTATCTCAGTCTCGAAGTTCCCACGACATGAGATCGAGGACGAGATAATGCAGAAAATGAGCAGTTATATAAAGACTTTTAAAAAATTATGCAAAGGAGG
This sequence comes from Epirrhoe alternata, assembly GCA_963565295.1. NCBI lineage: Eukaryota > Metazoa > Arthropoda > Insecta > Lepidoptera > Geometridae > Epirrhoe > Epirrhoe alternata. The sequence goes on from OY751384.1 coordinate 3,076,584, forward strand.
TACTTAGATTTAAACGAAGGATATTGTGCTCGTGTGTTTACTGCGATTTTGTAACGAAAATCGTGATTTGTGAACTGTGTAGTTGGGTTATTAATAAATTCAAAGAAAAGGGGAACGAGTATAGTATGACCGTTGGGATAATCCATGTGTTAAAAAGTTTTTTTTTATTTGTTTCATAAAAAAATATATGACGTCACTGTATGCTTGTATAGAAAATGAATCAATCTCATTTACCCTCTTTTCAGGAAACGGCAAGAAGAGGGAGAGCGCCCCAACGCCGCCTACCCCCGCCCGTCCCCCGACCACGACGCCCCAGCCCCCGCCTACGCAGAGTGAGTCACCCATTCAACCTTTGTACTTTGGGTCTTTGTGTTTGTAGACTAAGTAATCGTTTGGATCAGGTGTTGTCAGCATTTTTTTAATACACCGGAACGCAAAGATATTTTCTCGGATTTTCATTGTTAAAATACCTACCTACATAATTAGTCAATTTCTGAATTTGAAGACTGGATACTCTAACTAAACTAGTCGCAAGTTAAACAAAAAATAGAATATTTGGTAAGTTTAGATCAGTAGAAGCGAAGAGCCCTATATCCTGCAGTGAGATGATAAGGGCAGAGATGATGGAAATTTGAACACTGATAGTAAAGTGTGTAAGTGAATGCGTGTTCACTTTTATCAGGCAAATCAGGGACTACCTATTTGCTATTAGTTAGTAGGCAGTTGATACCTAAGTATCAGACGTCTGAAGAATACATATTATCCATCAAAACTTCGAGCAATATAATATTAGATCTATACATTCGGTTAGATTCACTCAACTCTTTGGTCTTTGTTAAAAATCTTTGTCAGTAATATTAAGAAAGATAATATTAATTGACAAACTTATCTGAATATCCAAGGTCCAAGTAGAATAAACTTTAATAAGAATCGTAATGACAGAAAAAAGGAATAAGAAAGTACGACAGGTGAACTAATAATATAGAGCCTATAAAACTCGAGGGATCTTTAAGATCAAGTAACGAGCTTGGGAACGCCGCGAGCCTTTCTCTATAGCATTAAACTGCATCAAAAAAGAAAAACTTACAAGGCATTGTTACGTGAACGATAAGTTGACGTCTTATGGTTCATGTGTAATGGCTCTAATCGTTGGCAATCAAGGCCTTTCACTTGTAACCGTTTAGGAAAGTAAAATGCGCAATAATAAGCGCACGTTGTGTGTGTTCTACGATTGAAAGTGACTTTACTAAAACACTTGGGCACACATGGGTTTAATGTAAACATAAGTGCTCTTGCTTTTCGTTTACTTATTTCTGATTTTCATACTGAAATACCTACCTTTGTATCAAAGTCAAAAGTCAAAGTCAAAAATCATTTATTCAGTAGGACCGCACGGATCACTTAGAATAGTCTTAAAACTAATTTTACTCCTGTTCTTTCGCGACCAATACCGTGAAGAATCAGGGCAACAAACACGGTCTGGGGCCTAGCATTCTTTTAGGTGATCCATGGATCCATTGAGTACCTATGGTTTTTGCGGTCTTTAAAGTCTTGGGTAACTTGAGGTTAGGTTTATTTTCAAGTTTGGATATAAAAGCCCTTAGAGTTTAGGTATAATTCATAGACGTTATTGTGTTATTAGGGTTCCGTACCTCAAAATAAAAAAACGGAACCCTAATAGGATCACTTTGTTGTCCGTCTGTCTGTCTGTCAAGACCCTTTATCTCGGGAACGCGTGGAGTTATCGAGTTGAAATGAAAACCGTATACTCAAGTCAATGGTCCCTTTAAGCTGTGAAAAAATCAAACGCCTACAAAAAAAAAGATACGGCCGTTTATGCCGCCAAAAAAACGTCTATTTCGTCACTCAATAAATCAAAATTTATAGGGTACTTCCCGTTGACCTCAAAGTCAAACTATGTTTGGCAAGTAGTATCGTCATAGACAGTAAGTATTTTCTTTTTCTTACCGAAGGGCCTTCAAGTAGTTTGCATGACTTGGTCGTAGAGGGTCTAAAATATTCATTGTTAATTATTCCCAGTGCACGTTTAGTACCGTTGAGTGGTATGTAGATATAGATACCTCACTCAGCACCAAAGTGCAACTAAGTGTACTGTTTAGGTTGACTTTTGAATTCGCTTAATAACTTTGGTAGTAGGTATGGAGATATTAAAACTCAAGCTTTCAAATAAAAAGTACTTAAAATGATGCATTGACAGCATTAAAAGACAAAAATCAAAGTAGGTACCTCCTTTCCCTAACAAAGCGTTATGCATAACTCGTTTAAAAGATTTAAAGCTAAGTGATTGAACCTACACATGTTTCATAACATGTTACGCAAAATGCTAAGTTCGGTACACCTTAAACAATAGTGCCTGCGCAAATGTGTCCTCCAAAACTGTGTCAAATAGAACTGGTTCGATGTGCTAAACTTAGTCCAAATGGCAGTTAAATAGATTCGTAATGACCTTGAAGTAATATAAAATTTGTACATCATTTGTAGAGATGATGCGGGTTTGCGTATCTAATAATGGCCGTATAGGTATTTACATAAGTACATAATTATTAATAAAAAAAGTACGCTCGTACGAGTCAGTGGCCAACACTGGTGACGGAGTTTTGAGGCCGCCTTAAGGCTTCCGTCATGGCTTAACGACTTAAATAGCAGGGATTGACAAATTAATGTGCCCTCCGAAGCACGGAAGCGCTCAGATGAAACTGCCACTGGCGGTCACCCATCCACTTACAGACCGTTTCGAACGTTGATTAACTTCGACGATCTATCAAGAACGACTAAGACTAATTATTAATAATACTTAGGCGCGTTACGTACTCATAAAATACATTCTCACGCAATCATAGATTAGCTACACATTTTCTTTACATTCACATTGTTCTTTCCAGCGAAAAAGAATGGCGTCGTCCAGAAGCTATCTTCTTCGCCCGTCGCGGTGCGAGCTCGTAACAACTCTATCGCACCTCCGCCATCTCCGCGAAAGCCTCCGGCACACCGCGTACCGGCTCAGAGACCTACCACCTTACCTACTGCTAAAGGTAAGTTGTTTTGTATTAATGAACATCAGTGAAACAACTAAAAACTGATTGCAAAACATTGAATCAACAAACACATTACGGTATTTTGATGTTGGTACAGTTTGGTGCATTTTATTTCGCTCGCGTTCAGCGTGCTTTCAGTACGTGTGCTGCCATCTAGTAAGTGTACTGTCAAGCTTTATACATGTGCTGCTCTCTAACGGTTTGTTTTCTGATTTCGTCAAGTCTCCGCAATTTGCTTAGTGAATCAGTTCTTTAATCAACCGTTAGATGGCGTGGCGCTACAAAACAAAAAATAATTCTCTTCAATAGCACCGGTGAGGTGTGTAATGTTCTTGGTTTATACGATACCTAACATTTCAATTATTTTAATAAATATTTAACTTCGGTACAGGTAGGTACCTACACTTTTTTAGTAGGGTAGAACAAGTGTTAATTAGAACGTAATAACTGATTGATTAACTAATTGGGGTGATCTCAGGAAATCGAACAGCCACTTGTTCGTTAGCTAAGTAATGAATCGGACAGCGGACAATGTGCTCATAATAATATCGTTCTAGCGGTTAGCTCAATCTATTGCTTATCTACCGTGAACGATGCAAGCGGTGCGTGCGGTTGTGAAACTGTGCATGATGCACACACGTATGGCAGATCGTTTGGTAATTGATAATGCGGTCTACGACTCATGGACGAGTATTTTCAAGAATCCAGAAGTAATGGGAAAGGAAGTGTCGTGTAAAGACATTGAACCTATGACGGAAGCCAATATTTCAGCTTATTATGCATGCAAAGTTGATAACAAACACATTTGTATGTTTATAACAGCAAAAACTTGAAACGTGAAGTAGATGGAAAGTTTTCTAGATTCGACTTTTACTTGTACCTACTCGGAGTTAACCTACAGGTTCTTCTTTTTCACAACATACTTTTAACTTGCCCTCGATCTTTTCTATAGATGACTAATTTACAGAGACAAAAGAAAGGTGATAAAATCCCACCATTATTACGTATAAGACATGTTTATCTTAGTATGTGAGATAATATACGTAGGTGAGCTGAAAAAGGCTATTTCGAAACGATTGTTTAAAAATTGTATGGAGTTCACACCGGGGAACTAATTGCCGTGCTAATGCAATGCAAGCATCTCATACTTGCAAGGAGCTGAGATGGACTGAACGATAAAAATAATAAGCTTTCAAAGGATATAGGATAGCGTCTAAATATATCCTTCTTTTCTCATTTAGGTATTTTTAGATTTATTATTTCTGCTAGTAGAGAAACGTGTTGGTCAAGTACATTGACTTTGAATTCGGAAGTCGTGGGTTCAATACAGCTGTGCCATTTTTATTTTATATTAAGCTGAGATACCCATGAGTTAAAGGCTGGGAAAACGCACTTCCTCAGCAATGTCCCAGGCACTTCAGCGTCTCGTGAAGTATCTATTAACATAGCTCTAGTAAAGATGACAGGGCCTAGTTCTTTTACATTAGTAGAATTATGGATTGCAGTAATCAAGAACTACTTTAAATTTGATATTTCACTCTTTTCTAAATCTACATTGTATAGAGATGGCATAATTTATGCATTTTACGAATTAAAGTACCAAGGTATAGTACATTAGGTTAGTAACAATAGCTATAAATTAGTAGTTAAATTATGAATCAATGAACCTGAAAATCTACTTATCGTATAAAAGTTGTTGAAGCGTGCAACTTGAGTGGCTCGGTTCCTCCACAACTTTGAAAGCGCCTGCGCAGGCATAGGTAAAAGAGCGCTGCACTGTCACAACCGACCGAACTGTTAAGGCAATTGCCTGCCACCGCGTTAAAGCGTCAGCATAATTATCACGCGAAATAAATTAATTAAAATGTTAATGTCTGCGTATAAAGTTGACTTGAGCTAGGCCCTTTTCTGCAATGGTTTTTCGGTTTGGCTGACGTTAGGTAACTTGTTTAATATTATAGTTTCAGAAAAATGGGTCCGCTTCATAAATTCGTTTCGTTGTTTCATTCGGACTCGAAAAATCAAAAGAAATTGATCAGTCAAAAAATATTCTCGAGTGAGCTCAATATCTGCAGTGAGGATTTTAAAAACCAGTGGGGGACTCTAAATGGATATCAAAGGACCTTAAAGGACAAAGGTATGATTCAATTTTATTATAAACCATATAGGTATCTCTACAACAAAAAAAAAATTCTGCTAAGTAACCATTTGCTTTATTCATTTCTAGGTGTGTGATCGATGACTTTTCTTGATGCCTTTTCTTACAATAATCAACTTAGTTATCGCTTACGTATCTGTACCGATTTCAATATTATGGCAGAAGAATATTGTGGTCTGTTCCACTTCTGACCACAAGAGAAAATATAGATAAAAATTTGGTCTAGACTTCACTTCCGTTCCACGCGGGTGCTTGTGGCTTTTTCTTGCACAGCACATTGATGTTTCAAATTATCTCGAATCAACTTTCATATTGCTCGATATCAAGAACCTAATATCAAGATCCTAATGTTTTGTGTTGATTTCTATATAATAAAAGAATTTATATATCTAAGTATTTGGTGCCATATTGAACAAAAGTAAGCATAGAGTTCTGTCTTGTTTGAATTTACCTAAACAGAGATGGTCTGCCACCTGTAAAATTGGTGCATAAAATACAACCTAAGAGTCTGGATTGTATTAAAATATTGGAACTGAGAAAGTGAAGTCATCTACCATAAAATAATCACATAAAATATAATAAAGTGGAAAGTCCGAGTATGTAAAGCTTCATTTAAATGCAGACGTTGACTTTTATGACTACAGAGAAGAGGCAATGGAAGGTGTATTTTGCAAAGCATGTATGATTGCATATTGCACGGATCATTATGATGGGTATAAATGCACTCATTTAACCTTTAGATTTACAAGAGCATGCATTATTGGCACTAATGCATTAGAGTGCTGTCGGACAACGGATGTGCATTGCCATTTATAAACTATGCATTTCGATGTGGGTGGTATTTCTTCAGTTCGGCGTATTTTTTTAATCAGACATTGCAACAATGTTTAAGTAGGTTAAGTAATTTTCAGTAGGTGGCACTAAAATGCTGATACAGGATTGGGATTGGAGTCTTTGTTTAACAGAGTTTTATGAACTCTCAAACTATTTGAATGGCAATAAAAATGTTCACGTTTTTCTGTTTGAGTAGTAATCCTAAATACCCATATAAGTAATTGTTAGAGTAATTTGTATTGTTTTTCGCAGAGAACCTGTTAAAGTAATTGATAAAGTATTCTTACCACCTGCTTGTTAATTTCGGTTATCAATGGCTCGTTTCGCAATGCGCAAATTATGCGGAAAACGCAAAGAACTGGCGGCAAGTTACTAAGAATTACAGCAAACTTGTGAAAGCGACCGTGGATAGTTATTACACGTCTATACAAACTCTCTCGAGATTTGCACCGTAACTGCAAATGTGGAAAAGGTAGGATGAACATTGTTATAATTTCAGAAAAAGAAAGTGGCTTTAGTTACAGCTAATTAAGACTATTACAGTTATATGAATTTGCATATTTATGTTATGTATGCATTATGCATAGGATTTAACATGTGATATAACAAATCAGAATCCGAAATTTCCGCTTGGTTTGCAATAAGCAACCGGTATAACCATGTCAATACACTGCGCGTGGGTGCTCGGTGCCGAATCTTTCAATGGAAGAAAGTTTTGTTCCGCGACTCCGTGTGGGAGGATTCTGAAAAATTGAGCAATCTATTGCACATGAGATTATACCTTTTGCGAATAAACCTAACAGACAAATTGAGCGACTAATCAGATGCTATTCATGGTTCTTTTGATTGCAAAATGTTTGCATAAGATTGATAATCACTTGCTTAGTTCGAGATTTTTAAACAATCAGCATAGTATGGTTTATTAATTTATTATCTCTTCATTAGTTATGCAAAATGATGAAAAACTTATATTTGTTATGTGACTCCTACGCTATGTCCAAGCGCCATTCATCATCTGTGACAAATGGCAATAGAACTGTACAATACGTAGGAGTTTAAAATATGAAGCAATGTTTGTTTTAGTTTCACCATTCCAAAGTTCAATAAGTCTCATCAATATTATCAACAATTGCAATGTTATTGATCAATAAAACAGTAGCAAAGATCTGAAAGAAGTCGACTGGTGCTGCTATTTTAACCCAATTAGTAATATTGGATAATTCAAATGGAAATAGTAATTCTTCCACCTTTCATCGCGTGTCCGCCTTCGGAGTCAAAGCGTATCTCCGGGAATCCCGTCGGGACGGATTGACACTCCCATGTCAAATTTATTGCTTCCTTCATTCTTTATTGTTCGTGGAAGATTTTAGTTTTGTCTGGCAACATTGAGTTTTTAGTGTTCATATCGCTGGACCTTTCACACAGCGTCATCTAGCCCCAAAGCTTGTACTATGGGAACCAGGTAACTGATATATTTTTTGTTTGTAAATACATACATTTATACATAAAAATACCTGAGATAAATATTTGCAGATCATACAAACATTTATCCCGCGGCGGGGATCGAACCCACAACCCTCTGCGTCCCAAGTGGGCTTTCATCCACTGCGCTACGAGGTCGTCAAGATATTCCTATGTACTAAATTAAATTCTCTTATTACACGATGACGTCCCCAAAAAACTTTTTCCAACACCATTAGATATTTGGTTGGAATATAAATGGCTACATTAGCTAATTACAGAAGTTCAAGCAAGTAAAAGATCGGGTTCAGCCATTAGCACTCGTTTGAACCGGCCGAGTGTGAGTGTAGATTTACATCCATTTTGGGAGTCTTCTTATAGACACGTCACCAATTAATGCATTTTTCCCACTCGAAACTTCAAACACTTCCTTTATGGTGAAGCTTTATGTGTGTATAATTACTTTGGAAATACTTTAGCCTCCATTATTTTTTATTTAATGCTGTGTTTTATACATTTTTCTATTCCTACAACTAAACTAAGATGTTATCTTGGTAAAATACAAGGCATTAGTTTGTTTTCGACTGTGACAAAGCCAAAAGGAAGGGTTAGGAGATTAGCAGTCTGTGTATAATGTATGAAGGTGTTTAAGCTTGTTCCACCATATGAACTACTCATAATATTTAAATGAATGAGGTGTAGATCGATACGATAATATGGTCAAAGTGACGTAGCTTTTATCGTAGTTGGAGTTTAGTTTTTTAATTTGATTAATATTTGGTAAAAACTGAGCTGTGTGAAGTGTGAATGTAATGTTTTAGTATACCTACTGGTCATCAGCGTAACCAACAGTTATCACCTAAATAAAATTGGTGACGCTTTCTGTAAAATAATGATGATTTGAAAAATAATGAATATGTTTATCGAGTCTTCAATATATGCAATTTACTTTCTTTAGTTCTTGACGCATCAACCAAGTACGAATACAGATTTCACTTTTTCATTCATAATGTAATATACAAACTCTTGCTTAACTGATATTTCTAAACGTAATATTTATTATGCTTAATCAACATCATTATTATGCCGTATCAAATAAAAACAATTCGTGATAATAAACTTTATTAAAAACAATGAAAAATTAAAAAAGGTTGAGCATACAAGTATAAAAAAACAGCAGGGTCACGACTGTATCCCCAAGGCGCGGTAGACATTCTCTCAGATCTTTTTATGTAGGTATTCCAGATCCTTTGAAGATATCAGAGGCATGTCCAAATACATGTTTGATACATGCCCACATCTTGCAGAAGTTAGTATTCCATACGTGACAGTTTGCAAGCCCATCGCCGCCTATAAGAATACTAATTAGTTTCCTCACGATGTTTTCCCTCACCGTTCAGAGCACGTGTTAAAGCGCATATAAATTTTACGAAGTGCTAAGTCCATTGATGCATGGCTGGGATTCGAGCCCACGACCTTCGGATTGAAAGTCAAGGTTCAACCCCATTCGGCAAACATGGCTCTAACGATAAAAGGCAAAATCGTTTAGCAACAGTCAAAGCCTACTCAACAATGTGCTTGGTTCGTTATGGGTCAGTAGTCTGGCTCCTCTACGTTTGCGACATTAATGCCCTTCCTACAAGGGAAGGGTATTAAATATTACTAAACTTGCCAAATATGTGGACTGCCTCTGACTACACACTGACACATCTTCAAAGGATCTTAAGATTTGAGAGAATGTATTCAGAAGACAATATATTTCGCATTGAGTGGAACCAACCCGTGCACCGTGCCCTGGGGATACTGGTCGCACGACCCATCCGCCTCGAACATAGAGGAAATGCTGCTGAGACGTCAGAAGTTAGCCGCATTTTCTGACGTCATTAGTATTTTTTCTATAGAAAAATGAATGCGGCACGTACTGTGCGGACGTAATATGTGCGATCAGCTTTAATGTTGTTGTAGTTCAATTGTTTTAGCTAAAAAAGATATCTTCTTCTACCATCCTTTAGTATTGAACATTCTAAACCTACTTAGTTATTGTTTGGAAAGCCGTAAACGCTACATGCCTAATAAATCTTAATATACCATTGTTTTTCAATGACATAGCGATTCGCATATGAGTGAAACCGACATGGCTTGTGTTTGCCAAACGATGCGTGGTAAATAGATTCTGAATGTATGAACGATTCCGAGCTTGGTGATTTATTTATGTATGTTTCAAGACGTTTTGTATGACATCAATTGCTTATTGTTATACTCTTAGACCTTAAACATCAAGCTTAGTTTATTTTTATTTTACAATAATCATAAATTTTAGTTATTTGGTAGCATCCTTTCAACACCTATAAAAAAAGCTGTAAAATTTGCTAGAATTACTATCAGAAGGTCGTTGGATCGGTCGCATAAGTGGTCTACGACCTTCATATTTTACTGCTTTGAAATGTAACCTGAAGTAAGAGCTGTGGCTTTCAAGTATTTCTTTTCACTCGTTTCACTGCTGAACAAAGTTTGACATATTCATTTTCAAAGCATCTTAGCACTTCATCACTATAGCTTCTTCAACTAATAAGCTTAAAATAACAATAAAATGTTTGTTCAAATGCATAAAGGTTTTATTTTTCATCTCAACCAATGTCCTAGGCTTTACAGCGTCCCGTTGAGTGTAGGCATAAGTTACCTGCGTAAAGCTTGCAAAGATACATCGATCATCCTAATTATAGTTTGACTACAGAAGAAACTAGAGAGTCGTATTAACATTTTATTTATTTATCATAACGGAAAGGGAATTTACTGGCGGGAAGTTTGATTCCATTTTGGCACCAGAATATATAAGTATACCGATATATCAAATCGGGCGGCTGCGAGTGGCCAGATGCGCATTTTATCGTTTCTGGCTAGTTTTCAAGTGCCGAAAACCCATTAGAGGTATATTAGCTGTGATGGGAATAGCTCACTGATAAAGATTGGTACGAGTACAATGTTTTTGCACGAATTGATACGATTTCGTTTTAAAGTTCGTATGAGGTAGCGTCCAGATATTGTCCAAATTAAGATGCCAGATGCAGAAGTACAGATGACACGCGGTCTCTCATGCAAGCAGTACTGTGTACTATGTTTTCCTTCACCGTTTAAATCTATACTGCACCTCTTTTTGTCGTGTTACTGAGGGACTTGACCTCCTTTTGGTTTTGGTTTCGATGTGTAATAGGTATTAAAATACAAGTTCCATTAAGTATAGAGAATGTATTTCTTGATAGTCTTCTTAATTAGAACACCCAACTACTTCATGTTTACCTACTTACCTACATTGTAGGTGTAGTAAGTAGGTACTAAAAATGTATTGGGAAATAATCCTCTGAGATGTAAATTCGCGTCATAAATCTTCAGTACCCCTAGCACACGTTCCTTGCATAATCAGATTGATTCACGTATTTTTAGCAGTGTGTTTTTAACAAGGCATTCACTAGTGCCAAAAAGTGGTAATATAGCGCTTGTGAGTCTGCATGGATTAAACAGCTGAGAGCTGACGGTGATTATTATCGAAAATGACAGAAACTGCTGTTAAGTTTGCGTTCCAAATCGATACCAAATCAGCACTTAAGCACGTAACATATGCAAAGCAGAGGTAACGCGGTTACATTTACATTTATTATTATTATGTAATACGCGTCAGATGCTTAGCACCCGCGGGCAAAACTACTTTTTTATTTCAACAGTTTGTTGCCCTGTAGTGCTTCACAACTCTGAGATTACATCTCCTTTTTTCAAAATGACTTCTTTATCATTCTTCTTAACGAATAGTAAAATTTTTGAATGTTCAATCACCAGATGTAAAGCTAAGCTAAGTTACAACATAACAGAATCATTGATTCCTTTCTTAGTGACATTCGAAACAGCATTTTAGTCCTGGAGAGCATGTTTTACGAGTAACTGTAGCTTGATTATTTAGTTTTAAGATGGATCACCTAAAAGAATGCTAGGCCCCAAACCGTGTTGGTTGCCCTGTTTCTTTACGGTATTGGTCGCGAAAGGACAGGAGTAAAATTAGTTTTAAGACTATTCTAAGTGATCCCAGCGGTCTTAATGAATAAATGCTTTTTGACTTTGACTTCGAATATTGTAGTAACCTAAGCCTTAAAAGTAAAGATGCTAAGCCATGCTAGTAGATTCGGCGGCCTGAAAACTCTATCACCAGAGTTACTCTGTCACCACTAGCTCATGCAAACTCGCTTTATAGCTTTCATAGTGCAACCTCTTCGAGTTGTGTGACTGTATATTAGGGCAGACTAATTTGGATAACCATTAACCAACATTTTGGTAACCGATGTACGTAATTAACTGACAGGTTGTAAACACCACATTAAACTAATGTTTGTAAGTGCTGCTGTACCTTATTACCTTATTTAGTTCAGTCGATGATAGCATAAAATTGATTAGGTGTCTGTTCTAACAACTTGATTTTAGTTTTTAGAATATAGGGCGTCTATCGCGCAATTGTTATGTAGCTTTTAGTATTTTTATCAAAATAAAATCATGTCGTAGTTTTCTCTACTGTATGATCACGGAAGTTATAAAAAACCTCTTATACCGATAAACGTTTATTGAACTTTATTTAATTTAATATCTATAGGTATAATCATGACCTAACTTTAGCTCTTGAGTCAGCGAAGTAAACATAGGTTGAGTAACACTAAGCTCGTTGTTTTTCAGCTTTCTTAGCGCGAATTAATTTCAGAGTCGTGCTCCGTACTAATACTAATTGACGGAGACAGATGAGGCTGTATTGCTCTTTAATGGCTCAGCCGGGAGATTCATGAACAATAACAAAACTGTCATTGTTACAGTTATGAGTGAAAGTTATTTATAATTGACTCTATTAATTTATAGGGAAGAAGTGAGGATGGTAGATTATAATAACATGGTATGGTTAGATTTCATTATGTAAGTTAGTGGCTAACTCTGCTGATGGAGTTTTCAAATAATATTTAGGGCTATGTCTGGCTGTATTTGATGGTAATAATATTATACTTAGTTATGAAGTGGCAGATGAAAACAAAAACCGCAATAAAGCTTTCTTGGGGCATTTTACATCTTATGTCTGGAGAATAGGCACTCATACGTTATAAAAGAGAATAATCTGGAACCATGTCTCATTGAACTAAGCTTTACAGGGACTCATTGATTTTTTTTATAAACTGTTTACAAAGTTAGCAAGGCTATCTTTACGTTTGTTTAGAAAGTCGACAAGGGCGGCTCCACGCGTCCGATTTAACGGCGGGCGGATGCCGGTTTGAAGTCTGCGTGCCGGTTGCGAATGTTGATATGACAAATGGCCAAGAATAGATAGATAGATAGATAGATAGATAGTGTTTATTATTGAAAAAGATTATATTTGTGCTGGTTAGTAGTGTCTTAAATCCTATGTTAGGTTTATCCTGACACTAGAGTTCTCTGATCTTATTTATGAACACGCTTAATTAGTACCTATCACGCACACAGGGACAGCGGTAGCGGATAGTTATTGCTAGTTCTTTGTGAAAATGTACCCTTGAAACAAGAAGCCTTTATCGGGATACGAGTAGTATGCGTCATTTTTTATACGACAGAATAACAATTATCCCTCCATACCCAACCAGTTTTAGTGACGTCTTATTTTGATACCTTTAAGGGCAATATCTACTCGTATAAATGATTGGTTTTAAACTGCCCTATTATAAGATTGATGTTTTAGATTCATTTTCTGTTTTGTTCGAAACAAGACGATTGCATTCGGGATTACCTACATGTTTACGTAACACCTTTGTAACACTTGTATTGTTTAAGCCTTACCAACTAATTATGCACTCAAAAACTAGCCAAGTACTCATATACACCGCCAATTATTTTTGGCAGAACATGCAATGAAAACATGCAAACATGTCGCCAATGCATGCCCTAGCAACTCCTCATTCCTAATATATTTTAAATTGTTTAAGCCTCATTCTGCCATGCATTTTGTACTGACAGATTGAACATTTATTAAGGAGACGTATGTCAATCTTTTAAAAACACATAATTCGCGATTCGTCGTTTTTTCTCTCCGAGCGCATGCATATATAATTTTGCCAAACACTAATGCCCATAAAGACTGGCATTAGACTTTGCACAATTTAACACTCATACATAAAAAAACTCACGCCTCTGCCCCCTTTTTTAACGCAATTTTATCCGTTGCGATTAAAATAATAGAGTGAATCTATAAGTCATACATAAGTATCGAGATAAGTACATAAGTCCAAAAATTTTAACGATGTATCTGCATTTGTGAAATTTTTAATCCAAAACAAAGTAGAGCTCGAAATCTGATATTTTTTCAAATAGAAGGATATAAAATGGGAACATGAAGTAAAATGTTTATTAGTTTTATTTCCCATCCAGTTGCATAAAAGAACTCGAAGATTCTAGAAGCGGATATCCTCACAGTTCTTTCAATGTCACCCAAATCGATCATCAGTCCATCAGCTTGGCCTGACGCGCGGTTCCGTCCGACAGTCGTTTATTTCTGCACCCACCTTTCATTAGTTCTCAGAACAGTCAGAACAGTCGTATGGAACAGTGGATGTGAAGTTTTGTATCGGAAGCTTGACTTTTTATAAACTGTCTGGTGCACTACGCCCCAGTTTTGCTTGCAGAATGACTAAATAAGGTTTATTTGAGTTCTGAGTAAACCGTTTGTAGCTGTTTCCGAGAAAGGGGCAATGAAGTCTCAGGGTCGATTTTGTATTTTCTACTGCTCTGTACAATTTTCTCTAAGACAAAAAACTGTTGGAGAATTTCATTAAAAATAAGACCAATATTCAAATCTCTAGAAGTTGTCCCATCTGTATAGCGATTCATTTAGCTGTATATAAATATCTTTTGGATATTGCCGTGCAAATAGCGTGGGACGATGTCTCATAATATCACAAGGACTAAAAATAGGCCAGGTAAATGTTATTCTTTCTCGATCGCGGTCGATTACGTATAAAATACCACTAACATTAGATTAATGAGAAACGTGTGTGGAAAGGGCTTAATGAGTTCTTTATTTATAACATCAAGTTTCGAAACAACACAAAGCTCTATAAACTCCGGCTTGTTTATCCGACACGTATTGGCATAGTTCTCAGGATTAGAATTATTTATATTAAGACAAAAATAATGATCGGGATATCATTTGAGCTGATGATGATGATGATAACGAATGATCAGTAGTTTTGTTACAGCATTCAACATTTCAATGAACTTTTTACTGACCAAGAATTACGGTATTCTGGTTATAAGTTTGCATTGCACGAACCAAAATGTTGGCCTACAAGAGAAAAGTAAGAGCAAAAAGCTAGTTAGAAGTAATTTGAAATCAGTGCACGTTTCCCGACGGATGTATACAAACGCCGGCCAAAATGGGTCTCATTTCCATAACTCAAAGTATTTGTTACTGAAAACTGAAAGGAATACCGCCACTTTTCACATGCATGTGGTTCTTGTGTAAACGGTTGTGCAGCAAGCTAAACAAACGTTGACATTTAATAATTATTTACTGGCATCTATCAATTGTGTGTGACCTGCAGTTTTCTCGCTGATTTTCGTCATCCATTATTTGAATACTTATAAATGATTACTTATTGCATTATTTGTTTACTAACTGCAGCAGTTCCATTCGTTCAGCAAATAATACTATTTCCTAGGAAATCTTGAGTCTCAAAATTGGTATCAGCGCCAAACAGCGTCACGGGCAAAAGCTTGGCGAATATTTTATCTACAGTTGAGTCTCTAGTACCTGGGCGTACAGTTGTGAGGTTTTCTATGCTTTTTGCAACATCAGGGCAATGGTTTATGTGCCAAATTCTAAACAAAGCGTTACTTATAGAATCTACTGTACCTTAGAGTTAGAACAAAGGCTCAGTGTTGGCGATTAAAACGAATCACTCGTTAGATTGTTTTGTATTTTGGAAAACGTCTAATAAATTACATATTCTACGAGCTGGCGCAAAATGTGATTAAATACTAACATGGCAGGTGTATATACCATGGTGCTGCTTTTTTGGCGGACGTAGAGTTAGCGGTATTCAGGGCGCAGAACTACGTTTTTGACAGTTCGAAAAAATTAAACATGAATAAAGATCATGAAGTCATTGAAAAAAGACAACTTCAAATGAAACACTCGCATGATATAGAGCACGTAAGAGCTCCGTAATTTTTAATTCAACTGTGTGAACTGTCCTTACTTGTTTAATTTTAGACAAAAGAGACAAATTATACATTTTATCGTTGATCGTACATTTACCACTTCATAGAAAACGAAAGTAGAATAGGGTATTTATGCGTTTTACTGGGAATATTGGGCTTAGTCAACCTACACACGTAACAATCATATTTTTCTTATAAGGTAACTCCTAATGGTACTCCTTCTATACCGGCCACCACTTTTATTTATTTTACAATCTAAATATCATCTCCGGCACTGAACAGTTAAGTGAAGTATTTAATGTCTTCTTGACTTTGCTTACTTGGTAATTCCAAAATTATAGAACAGTGACAACACAAGTCAAGGTTCGACAACAAGCAAACGATCAATCAAGGCTTGCTTGGGTAACGGAATCCAATAATATTTGGATTGGATCGATTCAATCTTGATCCAATGATAAAGATAATGTATGAAAATGAATTCTATGGAATTTAGCTATTTCACGTTCCATTTAGATTTTATGTATTTTCCTCGTAACTCGTCTGTGAAATTATCTTCAACTTATGCAATACTTCCAATAACTACTACCTACCTAATCATGGCCACGTGGTTTATATTGTTTGATAACATTATCTTCGCTTCTGTTCGTTGTTTCATTGTGATGTCAAATTGACTTCTAATGTGATTGTTATGACGTATCTCTTTTAGATACGGATTTATTTATCATTTGTATTTTAGATTTTTAATTGCTCTAGGATTTATAAATTATTCGTTTCTTTGGACCATGATTTAATCTGATTTTCTATAGATAACGGGTGATTCATTTCAAAGTTCGGCTCAGGTATCGCTGGTGCTTTGCCAAATTATGAACTCTTTGCCAACCTGCCGCTGAGATAAAAGGTTTTGTGCCATGGGAAGTAGCGATCGTTTTACTGTGATTAAATTCATTATTAAATCATTAAAATAATGAATATAAGTAACTGTAACTGTAATTTGTTTCAATGTGTTCTTAAATTCTTAACAACTTTGCAAACATTAATCTTCTTCTAAGTTACCAGATTAAACAAAATCGTGTTTAGTCGATTCAATTATTGTACTATAGTCTAGTGACAATGAGACACGTGTTCTTTAGCCCTATTATGTAAGCAATGTCGTATATTGTTTAACATGCATCTTATAAATATTAAAATAGGTACATTGATGGATATAGGTAACGATAATGTTAGTTACCAATGATTAATTAATTGTTTCTTCGAAATATTACCGACGTCCTCATAAACAAAGTTGGTTCTGTTTGCTTAGAATTTAAAGTGCTTTGCATGCTAGATTTACAATAGTAACTTTATTCCTTTTCTTTGTAGTGAAGTAGGTCTGGTAGGTAATATAAATGCTTTTTAGCAGGAGCAAGGACGACAGGTAAATGATTGTGAAAATGAACAATTTAGTTTACTTCTTCCATTATTATTCATTATCATTGGCAAATTAATTTTACAGCAAAATCGCTTTACCATTTTGCCTTTCCAACCTTTTCATTTGCTTTTTTTTTATTAACTTGCATTTGCCTAAACTAACCTACTGTCTGCTGAGTTACTCGCCCTGTATAAATGAGGTGAGACAGTAAACACCCGCCATATGATGACGTAAACCGCTTACGTGTTCCAAACTAGATATGGAGTCAATTCAGTCATTAGTTGAAGCAATAAAATACGAAATTTCTAACCTCTTTCTAATTCTTTTTCAATTTTTCCTCACACCATTCACTAGTGCATTTGCTTCTGCATTATATGATGCATTGGTTGTAGAGCGCAAGTTTTGCGTCCAAAGTAATCAAAGATTTTTGTCAGACAAACATAAAACATGTAAAATTCACATAGTTCTATTGTTCGCAGACACTGGGCGTAATTAGTTTCATAGATTATCTTATCTATGGGAATGACATATCAGTAGCGGTTGTTTAGCATAGAATAGGTCGTTGCCTTGATAATTTCTAATCATTAACATAGCGTGGTGGATAACCGACGTCATGGTGGCCTCCGCTGGTTACTTCCATTACATTACCTTTACACCTGTTCTCAAAGTTCGCTGAACTTCTTTTCCCACCCACTTTCAAGATCCTTTTAAGATTCCAAGTATATCTCAGAACACACACATTTTCTGAACTTTCTTCGCTTTGATCAAACTTAGTTGAATTAAAACTATGACTATCAACTGGAACTAATTATTCCTTGTTTTTACATTACCACCCAGCTGCGTAGAGAGCTCAGAAAACAATCTACCATTAATTAAAACAGAAAATTAGAAGTTCTCGTGTCATTTTCTATTCAAGCAAGCGCTACTTCTGAATTACGTCGTAAACGATCTTATTCATATCAAAGACTTGCACGCACGGGTGCGTAGAGATTGCACCTGAGAGATTCTAATACGTTCTGATGCTATGATTTCCTAAGTAACGGTCACCGTTTTATTACACATCAAAGATCCATCAAGCCCTAAACTAAACATGCTTGTAAGAAACCAAGTAGATGTTGAAGACATGAAAAAAATGTATGGCAGACGATGGATGATTACGACCACCTATGGATAAATTAAAGACGATCCCTAAAACCTGTCAATTAAATTACTCGTTCATATCTCATTCAGCGTTCATTTAAAAATAACAGGATGAGATGGACTCAGGTGCTGTTAGAATTGATTGAGATATAAATGCGCTGTAACTGACGGCAGTAGCGGAAACCAAGTCTTAGGAAACCATAGCTCAAGTGTAAAGAAAGTTGAGTTTTCCAAGCCATACATATGTATGGTATACTTGTAAGGACGCGGCGGACCGAGACCGCATTTTGCTAAACATTTAGGCAATAAAGCACTACGTTTCAAAATGTGAATTGCCTTGTTCTATTGTGGTGGTTAGAATGTAACTTTGTGTGGTGGGTCACTTGAAAAACTTCTGGTTTGAAACGATTTCGTAGAACCAGGGTTGGGCTTGCAGTCTGGGCTCTCTTTATATCTTCTTTATACCAATAAAAATATGGTTCGCCATTTCTCTTCACACTAGTTGAACTTCTACTGAACCATAAACCAATACGGAATCAGAGACGAATACCAATAAAATTATTTCCCCACATTTCACGTCAGCAAAAACTAGTTGCATTAACAATACTGCTATTGCCGTTATCATTTGTATATTTTCTCAAACCCTTAAGTTCAGAGCTAAAGAATTCTTTTTCGCTTGGCTAATTGGAGTTTATGTTTGTGATAGTATGCGGAACTAACGGATGCACTTATTGAAGTATTCTTACCACGTCACTGTTTGTTTCCGCTACGATTGTTGATGCTAGCTCTGATTGTCCACCAACGTACAAACGAGTCGTTACTGTTACCGTCAGTTATATTGGCATGTAATGTACGAAACATCCGCAAAATAACTTGTTTTAATCAATACTCGTTTGTGGTATCGTTGGTGCAGTATGCGTTAATTGTCGTTCACAATTTCAACCGTATTTAACTAGCACGCAACCAACCAAAGAATACACCAATTGTTCTCCTAGATTACAATAGAGGTTCTTGACATGGTCTCGTTTAATGTACGGCTTTGAAAGGCTGCAGTTGTGATCTGATAGTTGTACTATGCAAAGTTGATTAAAGAAGTATTGCTATGAGGAGAATAATGATATTAATCTTGCCAAATCTCTATTAATACTTTCTCACTAGCCCTGCAAGAAATTACGCTTAAATTATTTGTAGCTAAACTTTAAACAAAACAACAAATTTCACCAAATAGGTACTCGATTTGCTCTACATTATATTCGACCATGACCAGGTGACAAAGCTGCATTTACCTACCGCTGGTTCCGAAACCTTAACATTAAAATTACTTTATTATTCTTTCCGGTGCTGAGTTCAGACGGCAAATTGGTTGAATTAATTACGGATATTGTATTATGTGTAAATGAGCATTAATCTTTAGTATCAAGGCGAAGGTGAAGGTTCACGTTATACCTACCAAGGCCTTATACTGGGTGTGAAGGAACAAGCAATCTTGAGACTACAGAATTTGGATGCTAATGCTTGCCTGGATGAAATCTATGGAGAGTAAAATTTAATATTTTATAAATATTTTCCTTCTAGTCTATGGTTGATTCGCTCTTGAATTTTATAGGTTTGAAAAAGGTTTTGGCGGCTTAGTCTTATCGTATAACTATGGTTATCACCGCACCTTCTATCATATGACCATAGTTGTTTGTTCATAACAAGTGTAGGCATGGCTCAAGTAAATTTGCATAGTAGAAGTGACGTAAGTTCAATAATCATTTCGGTCCGCCAAGGTTTGAATAGTGTAAAACCTTGTGGATCCTCTTTTTGAACAATGGCACACAGGAGTTCAACAACTGAGTCGTCGACACTTGGACTTCCAAAAAGTTACGGGTCTGAACCACTGCAATATAAACGAAAAACAGTTACGAAACGGTATCACCCGGTTTTGTGCTTATAAAAAATCGCAATAAACTTACAAATTGGTGTGCGTAAAAGTGCAAGTAACTTTCTTTACAAGTTGGTCGGCACGTTGACTTGCTTAAAAGGGAAAAGCTTCACTGTACACATCGTGTAACATGTGCATTGGGTGCAGCGCCACATTCTTAGTAATAGGTAAAGATTTTTCTGTCTTGTTCGCCGTGTTGCACAAGCCCATACAGGTTGGCTAGTGGTCCATTATGGACATTTCCTAATACTCTATTCAGTTCCTGATCAAATACAACCTGTATTTTGTACCAACATGGCAAACGGTGTAACTTAATGCGAAATATTTCAAAATTATTATTTTCCAACTCTGAATTTTTCTCTTTTTATTTTCCTATTTCAGCACTTAATGCTATGTTATCACACGATTCAGGGCCGCCACATGACAACGTCAGGATGCAAATGCAGTTGTACAGACTATTACGGAGACGGCTTATTTAATTTGAAAATAAATACTTATAAGCTTCTTAGTAACTTTTATTGTTTAATCGTGTTATTTTTATTTCAAAAATATTACATACCCATCACCTATGGTTAAGTACATAATGAAGATGAGTTGGAGATAAAAACCGGTACTCTTCACTTATTGAAGAAGACATTCAAATCCAGCCTTCATCGTCACGTCAGTCCAACACACAGCGTGACTCGGAACGCACGTCCCGTCTCAGTTCTATTTACGTCTCGTTACACGCTCGGGTAGGCTGGTGCGATGGATGAACGCACAGGTGAAGTGCACAAGTGCAGTGGAAGTGCAATATGAGAAATGTCTAGAGGATTTTGAACGAAATGTTTTTGGACGGAAAAGGTGAGCTAAACTCTAAATCTGGCAGGAATTGAGACACGTGTCATAAAGGATAGTTTTAGAAAGTTTCAGGGTCAATTCACCGGTATCTCTGAAATTATATTCCCGGATATTTATGCAATGAAAGAAGGTAATAGTGAATGGAAAGAGGAAATACTGCATGCGTCCAATAATGAAATTGCGTCCTGTTTTCTTAGATTTATCAATTATTTTCCTAATAATGTCGAAATTCTTACTTTACTCACTGGACTGACCGAAAGACAACACGCTCAGGTATGATGTCTCCCAAGAGTAATCTTTCAGAAAACTAAAACTATTTCAAAGGGCCCTAATTACTGGATCAGTTATTCAATCTTTTGTTTACTTATCGATTATAAGTGTTGTGTTATGAAACAACAAAATTTGATAAATATTATCATTCCGCTCGCAGAACATTACAAACATTTTGCTAATGCACGCAAACATGCGTATCGAACGAATCGTGAAATTGATTTTTATTCGCTGTAATTGCGCAAGCATTCGTTACACAAGACCTTTTGCCAACTGATTATTGATATAGTCGACCAATCACAAATGTCAAGACTCTTATTATGACCGAGGGAAGAACTTGCTTTCAATCATCTAAATGAACTCATGACATAATTATAGGTAGACATCTAATAATGTTTTAATTGATGCATTGATTATATTTTCATATCAAACAATTATTCTAAAGACACGAGAAAACCTTTACTATGCATAGTTCGTATTATTATAGTGAAATGACAAATAAAGTAGGTAGTTTTCTTTTACTGAAAAAAAAGGAACATAAAAACGCAAAAATAGGTTGTGTATGTCACATCTTGGCAGACAGAAAAAGATCAATACAAGCAAATGCTAATTTGAAACCTTCAACCTTCGGGTACCCATTTACCATGGTAAGTATGCTTGTTTCACAACAAAACAGCATGCGTAGCAAAATGAACTCTGTCTAGCTAAAATTAAGAAAGAAATGAATGAGTGACGGTAAATAATAATGTTAATCATTATGGTTTTTAGAAACTAGAACACGTTAAAAGACATATTACTTGTAAACTTGAATACTTGTACACCTCTACTTATTTCTAGTACTGCCATGGGGCTTGAACTTGAAAGTATCCGTGTGACCTTGCCAACTCGACGTTTCCATAATTTTTCCGCCGCATTGAAATTGCCGATACCAATCACGCCATTGTTTCCGAATTTAATATCACCTTCAAAACAGGCCTTTTCCTCTTATTTAAGTGCTAGTCATTTCCGCCTAAAGCTATATTTACTTAATTACAATTTCTAACGATAACCTCGTTAAGTACAGCATTACTATTATATTAAAGTTCTGTCCCTGCCTTTTTATTAAAGTTTCAAACATTTTAAACTGAAGAATAAAAGCTGTAAAGCCAATTGTTCGCACAAATCTTTCAGACAATTTAAATCTCAAATAAATAAATAAATAAATAATAAATAATGCTGGACATTTCACACAGCATCATCTAGACCCAAACTAAGCAAAGCTTGTACTATGGGAACCAGATGACTGATATACTACTTATATACTTTTTGTTTGTAAATACATACATATTATACATAGAAACACCCAGACCCGAGATAAATATCTTATAATCCTAGGTAAGTATTATGCCTACAGTGAGCTTGGAAGTCATATTTAGTTCTAAAGATCACTTCATGCCAATGAACTTTTCGCAATAAAACAGGTTTTACTGTTCTTGTACACAATTCAAAATAACAGTGGCGCATTATTATCCTACTTTGCATTATCGGAATCACAAGTGGAGCATTTGTTTCGCCACAAATGTGAGTTTAATGCATGATGGTACCGTTTTGCTCTGCGAGGTGACGTGGTTATTAAATGGTCACTGACCAGCCTTGGAGGTGAATTACATCTTCTACCTACACAGAATATATTCTTCTTCCCTGAGAAAAAACTCATTGGTTTTTTTTAAATCTTCGAATGACTATCACTGTAACATAAGTAGAATTATCACGTGGTCACGTATTAACAAAGTAAAATCGTAATTTTCTGAACTCTACCGCCGAATTATATTTCAATTGATTTCTGCTTTCTTCTCTTTAAATCATTATATCGAGGTTACTATAAGTCTACAAACGTACGCTTATAAGTCAATAATTACACTAGGAAGTGACACAGGGATAATTGTCTTCTGTTGAGTCGACAATTTTCCGGTCTCACGGTGCGTTTCGCGAAGTCTACGGACATTATTTTGCGCAAGCCTCTTTTACCTTGGTTCTTCGCAGCTTGCATGTAAGAAAAATATACAGTCAAAACGTGTAGCTTTGAACCTTACTATGAAGGACGAGGCGTGATAAAAACAATTAAAAGATAACTGGCTCTGGCTGGACCCACGATAGGTTAAAATAAATTGGATTCTTTGCAAGGCACATAATTCCAAATGAGCATGGTCATCATCACCCTGCCAGACTTCACTCACTTCTGGGTATAGGTATAGGTCTCCCTAAGCTTGTGCTATCCACCACAATTCTGCGCTTATCTGGTAATATCTAACCATCTGACCGCTTATGCTGTTAAAATTATGTGTACTTACATAATGATTTTTATAAGTATAAACAAACAAATGGCATTGTGTTGCCGCAAAGATTTGGCTGGCAGTTAGTCGCTCATTTTTCGTTGCCATTGGACGCCTGCCAATACTCACAATATTCAACAACTTCGAGGTCATCCAGCTACCTGTACGCTTCCAACTACATTCGGTTGTTTAGAAACTACACAGTCCCATCAAACGTTATTGTTCTTAAATTGAATTGCTGAATGTAGGCCACTTTTGAAGTGCATAAACAAGCCTGAGATTTTCCGTCCTTTGTATACTTTGTATAACCACGTACCTACTTTGAAATGGTTGGTGATTTATTTCAGAGTAGCTGTCCGCCGCGGTGTTACCCGCGATCCCTCGGGAAAATTTCACTTCCCCGGGATTAAATATAGCCTATGTTCATCGGGGATAATGTAGCATTCTATTGGTGCAAGAATTTTTCAAATCGGTCCAGTAGTTTCGGAGCCTATTCATATTTCAAACCAACAAATCTTTTCTCTTTATAATATTTATTATTATTTTAGAAGAGTGTGAAAAAAAGCTGAATTTTTAAGACAAAGATCTTCCTTGAACGAGTACGCTCCATTCGTCCACTGTTGATCTTCACTTTACCTTCGTCTGTAATATTTGCATCATTATTTACCAGTTCAAACATCTGCTCCTGACCTCGAAAGCTGTATTTTTGCTCTAAAATACGTAGGTCTGGTGCTTTGCATAAAACACTAAAATATATTGGTTTATATCGCAGCGCCTTTTTATACTTGTCTAATTTTATTTTATTGATTTTGAGTAAGAGTTTATTTCGAGTAAGCAGTAGGCGTTAACGAGTCTAGAAAAAAACTTTCTTGGTTTCTTATTGCTAGAGTCAATTTACAGAACAAGTTTTACTTACCTCGATCTTGTAGCTTTTCTGTTTAAGGTGGTCGGATTTCAATTATCTCGATACTCGAACAAAAGGCATCACAACTTTTCAAAAGGAAAAAATAGCTTCTCTAGCATTTTGCAAAATCAAACACAATCTAAGCAATCAAAAACGATGTCAGGACTTGGAACAGAAAGAAATACAGCAAGATCACTTCATTTTACAATAGCTTAGTTTTTGACAATAGGTACCTGAAAAAAATATTTTTTCAGTCGTGCGCTATTTTGTGTTTAGCTAATTATGAAACGCTAAACATAACACCTAAATATTGAGCCAAAACTGTATCTAATTATCTCTTTGTATGGAAGCGAGCTGAAGATACGATTGTCTTTATGACATTGAGGTCATCGTTTTATTTCAGAGACCTCATTGTCTGCTGCGGAAATTGCAACATTTTGAATATGATTAAAAGTGCAGATAAACTGTTTATGACGTGACGACAGAGAAATGAAAAACCATCATTTTGGGTAAAAAAACCACGAGCGGTATCCCAGATGCCCGGTATTATCTCAGATAGAGTCATTGATATTTGATTAAACATTATTATTATTTTCGAGATCCTTTGTTCCTGCCTAAGTAGATAGTGAGCGGCACGTCTCAATACATATTTCACAATGACCAATATTACCATTTCCAGAAGTTAGCATTTCATACTCGTAATTTTGTATTAAGTTACAAGCTCGTCGCTGACTATTACAATACTAACTGGTCATCAAGATGTCTCCCTTCACCATGAGAGCTCGTGTTGATTGGTAATCACGAGTTGGGAGTATTCGATTATCCGAATGCAATTAAAGGTATAGAGAACAATTAAGAATATTATAGATTCATACATTATTGAGCAGGTTTATCTTCTGGCTTCTTTATGATGATGAGGATATGCATGCGACAGAGATGCGAATGCTGAGATGGATGGATGTGTGGAGTGACGCGAATGGATAAGGTGAATGAATATATTCGGGGAAGTCTGTTAAGTTGAGGAGCAATAGGTTAGCGTGGTATGGGCATGTAATGCGGAGGGATGAGAGTCACGTTACTAAAAGGGTGATGGAAATGAATGTGAATGGATATGTGAGTAGAGGTAGACCTAAGAAAAGATGGATGGATTGTGTGAAAGAGGATATGGAAAAGAAAGGAGTTGATGCAGAGATGGCAAGTGATAGGGGAAAGTGGAAGAGGAGAACATGTTGTGCCGACCCCGCATGAGCGGGATAAGGGCAGGCCAATGATGATGATCTTCTGGCTTCTTTATGACTGTGTACATAATATTGTTTCATATTAGTATCATCATACCGTAGTAGTTATTGTTGAAACTGTGACTGTGTTAACTTTCGACAGGAAATTACACCGCGTTAATTGAACTACTAGTAAACTGTTTATAGCTATATTAGTGAGGATTAGATTACTTAATTAGGAATGCATGTTTCCTTGCACTACATTAAAAATCTTTATATATAAATAATGAAAAGGTATTCATTGGTAAACGCAAACATTGATAAGGGCAGAACAGTAATCAAATTATTTTTGATGTACCAATAAATGATGTCTTATTCGACTTGATATTTGAAAATAACATAGCTCGAGATTAGATCCTTACAACTAACTAGGTCATAATAATCTTTCCATCGAATTTATCAGCATGCAAAAATTAGACTAGGTCATTAAGCTTCTTGAAATTCAGAGCTTCGGATGCCAACTATAGTATGAATGGGAGCTCTCACTTAGCACAGGGGGAGCCTGGGAGGGCTTCCATTTGACATGCCACGTCACCGCCTGATCTATAAATACATGATATGACAAAATGGATACTGAAATTAGGCAGGGATTTACTGCACTGAGTAAATTAGCATTTTATGGGAAGGTAGTTAATTGTTTACGATCGAGAAGGAACGTTTCCAGCGTTCGAGTGAAGAAAGCAAGACGAATGTGAATAAATCATTTGTTAGAGATAAAAACCCCTGGTTTTCTAATGCCAGACCCATGACCTCATTGTTTACTATAAAATTTGTAAATACATTTTGAGTCTCCTGTGCTGCCTTTTAATTTTTATCTTTATTAATTTAAACTCACGTGTGTACATCCTGAGTCTTTTGAAAATTATGACTTTAGGTAATCGATTTCAAATTCCAACTTTTTCAATTTTTTCTTTTTACTCGTCTTTGAAGCGAAAGCTTTATACACAGTCATAATATTATCTGTGTTGTTTATATTAGGAAACGTGCCAACAACCCTGATATATTATTAATTTCATTATATTTGCCGCTTTGTACGCAACGTGATGAAGTTTCGAAGGAGTCATCAAAACACGTTAAAAGATTTATCTTGGACGACTAAAAGAGCATTTAGCTCTTTGTTCATTATGCTTGATGACAATGCGTGTGTAAAGTTAGTATCTACGTAATATAATTGTTATTGTTGATTATTATTTATTACGCACAATCCTATTTTATAATTACATAATGCTTTCTAAGAAACTAATCCGCAAAATGGCTAATAGTTTCAGTGTTGCTGTTTCAACTACTACCAAAAATCAAAAGGAACTTCTTGAGTCTTGATGACATGTGTGGGTACTTATAGTCCTTTCACCTCACTGGTTTAAAAGAACTAGTGATATTTAGGTCAACTTCATAAAGCTCTGGCTTAATTTAATCTTATCTGTGTACCCACATTCAGATCATATCCATTTATGCTGTTTTGACAGTTCAAAAATATTTTTATCCATAAACGCTACGATCAAAATAACGAATAAACACGTGCTTGCAATTTATATATAATCGCAATAACTTGTGTTGGCCTTTATTAGACATGGAGGCAGGTACGTGTTGTGGTCACACATACCTTTTAACTTGTACTAGGCAGTACAGGCAATACAGCTGCCTATTAAAATGCATCGCGTGTTATTTCTAAATCAAGATAAGGAAACTGAGCTTTAGTATGTTGAATTATTTAACCTAGTCGGCGATTGTTTTATTTATCCATTTTAATCATGGAAAATAACGTGTTTGTAGTCTTTTGTTGTGAAGCAATCGTCGCTTACCTCATTCGTTGTTCTATCAATTGAATGACTCGAGGTTCTGTGAATCCGTGACTCCAGCCATGAACTAAATCTAGACATCGAATCAGTCGCATCCGTGGACTAAAATAAGATAAATGGCTATAATATATTACGTAAAACACGTACTTACTACGTACTTACACGTACGTATACTTGCTGTATCAAATAATCAGTTTGTTGTGTGAGTATGATGCAATAAAATAACAAACAATCTTTTTATTTCTTATAAATTGCTATAGAAAATAATTTTATTATATACTAGCTGTCTGTCGCGGTGTTACCCGCGGTCCCTCTTATAAACTTCACTTTCCCGGGATTAAATATAGCCTATCAGGGATAATGTAGGATTCATAATCGGTCCAGTAGTTTCCGAGCCTATTCAATTCAAACAAACAAACAAACAAATAAATCTTTCCCCTTTATAATATTAGCATATACATGGGGAATCCCCCTTTTTTAGGCAATTAAAATATTCATAAGTTCTATCAAGACCTCTTGTTAACTAACAACAATAAATGAATTTCTCTAACTATCCTTATATCATACAAAATTATTGATTCATTTATTAGAATGATGGTCAATTTGTGATAGCGCGTACCAATGTCATCACGATACCGCTTGGGCAGAATCAGATGACCCTTCTAGGGCGGGTGGCGACGCGGCCCCCTGACATACATACAAACACAACTAAAATTAGATTTGTGAACTCACAACTACACGCTAGACGAGCAGATTATGTATTAATAGAGCGAGTAGAAATAACAGTGTAAATGAACTATTGCAAGTTGCTAGCCGGAACCAGCAGGCCAATGATCTATTTGCTGAAGTCAGGCTTGAAAGAGACGGCAATTTTTCTTGACCTACACAATACTTATTTCTATTGATACACAATACTTACTCATTATTGAATTGCACCAAAACCCTCAAAAGAACTTGCCGAATATATAAAAATATCTACGGACTAATGATTCGGGATCCAAACAATTTCGCCTTTATCTCCATTTTATTGTTTTGTATAATTTTGTTAATAAGAACCTTTTGTAAAACAAAGTCACTAAAATTACCAATGTGACTCAACTACACTGTAATATTATCCCAACAAAGTGATGAAAACAAAAGAACGAACAAAGTTGTCGTATGTCCTGCATCCTGATTGACTTGAAGTTGAAACTTGTAAAGGAGCTGCTATGAATAAGTTGTCACTTGAAAGCTCTCCTTTCAAAAGCTTACATTTAAGTCCATTGAATGAAGCCGTTTCTCGTTCTATTGGGTGAGAGAGTTTTACCGAGTATTTTGTAAGTAAACGAATGTCACAGTATGAAAATCTAAATCAAAATTGGTTCATTCGTTCAGAAGTTGTATAAAGCTTCTCTATTTGTGCCATTGAGTGGTTAAAAAAAATGTGTAAGAATTTAATTCAACTTTATATGTTTCTATGTATAATAGGTATTTATTTACAAACAAAAAGTATATGTATAATTGGTATATCAGTCATAATTTGTAGTACCTATAACACAAGCTCTGTCACTTTGGGGCTAGATTGTGAAAAGTCCAGCATTATTTATTTATGTAGGTACAACTATAGTACTGGGGCCCTAATGTGTAACTGAACTGGCAATGGACATCGGCTTCATTTTAACATTTGAAACCTAGTCTGGACTTCAGTTGTCATATTCGTATTGTGTGATTGGTGATTGGTGACAACTGGGAATGGATTTCAAGTTAGACAATAAGGCTGCTGATCAAAATGGCCATGGAGTTCCTTAACTGTATTGTTAGCTGACAATTTACGAGCATTTTGTTAGGGAAAGTGCCCGCATACGATGGCACATGATGTGCGAACACTACACAGCTTTTGTATGCGTACTAGCAATACGTTGATTTGTTTAAAACATACATCAGCTGAATTCCAATCATGGTTTTATGTGATTTTTATTCATGTATCCTATGTTTGATTACTACCGCTTATGTCTATGTTCTTGCACACCTGAGTACTTTGAGTAGTGCAAATATAGCGTTCAAAGCTGTGGCTTATACTTACGAGCAACGAAACGGAACTCAATTTGTGCGTCGCTGAGCCAATAAACCATGGAGTATTCACCACACGATTGGCACCGAGACCCGTTAGCCTACTCTGTCTCTAACTGGAATATTTATACAACCAGGGATGTGCTGACTTTTACGTAAACAATGGGAGCATTACTCAAGCTTTGTATAATTTCTCATATCCAATTTCGCATAAGGTATTTTATTGTGTTGTCTAAGAGACTTATCCTGTCATTTATAATGGACATATGGGGATTACTTCCCAAATAGAGTGTGAGTGCGGAGCCCTAACACAAAATATGTCGCATCTCCTTTCCTGCCTTTTGTGCCCAACCAGCTGCACCTAGGAAGACCTTGTTGCGGCTTCAGATAGAGCCATAGCGGTGGCTTCATTTTGGTGCAAGCAAATTTTACATAGAGAACATATGAGCTACTGTAGCTATTACAAAATCTGTTATCATCAGTGATGTTTTATACACTGTAATGATATCCCATTTCTCTGGTTATCATTTCTTTTCATTGACAGTGACAAGAAACATAAATGCTTAGTGTTGCTAAATTGACAGTTGATTATGAATAATAACAGTTATTATCTCGTATTGTTTAGCAGCCATGCAGCAAAAAAGCTTGGGTCATTAACATCGTAAGTTATTACTAAGGATCATTTTCAAATCCTAAACTAACAGATGCCTACGGCGTGTATCGAATCTGAAATAGGTGTTGCAAAACTTGCCAGCGGTGTTCTCAAAGATGTTTCACGAGATACAACCCTGTACCAACACTTAATCTATGGAGGAGACAAAGCCATTGAAATAACTGCTTTGCCACACGCCGTTGACGACTTTAACGACCACATCAAAGTTAATGTTGTCTTCTACATAGATCTGTGAGGCCATTCTACAACGTGTTATTTGACAGATTAGAATACTATTGATTGATGGGGTAGATTAGTTTATAAGCAGAGATTTTATTGTTAGAAATCTGGGTCAATGGATTGAACAACACAAGCTTTCCCGAGCGACAATGTTGTTGAAAAAAGTCATGTTTGTTTTCTATTTGTAAGATTTTCTCGTCCATCATTAACATTTTATTGTTTTGCTAAATTTTCATTTGGCACAGTAAATACCTGCCGGTGCTTCTAAAAAATCCTTAACACATTTCTCGTGTAAATTTTCTCTTAAAATAACCAAAACAGAAACAAATGAGTTTAACAAGTACTAACTTATTACGATAAGTTTAATTTCATCTTCTTTTATTTCCCAAATGGGAGCTAAATAAGAGCGATTCATTTTATTTAGTTGCTGTGAAGGTACGAGTATGAGCTCTAAACTAGCGTTGATTGAATGGGACATTATGTAATTTGTGCTTGTTCCTGCAAATATTAAGAGTCATCACATCAGTCTTTGAGGAGGAATTACTGAGCACCTATTTGATCGGCGTGGGCATATCTTTCTAGACAAGGGGTTTGTCATAGACCTTCCTTTTAAATTGTTAGGTTACTATGTGTACTTTTGAAATGTAAATATTTCCTTAGTATAGTATTGCGTAGTAGTATAGTGTTTATAGGCGGCGATGGGCTTGCAACCTGTCACGTACGGAATACTAACTGCTGCAAGAAGGGCATGGTATCAAATATGCATTTGGACATGCCTCTGACTACCCCCCTTAGACAATCATCAAAGGATCTGGAATACATAAAAGATCTGAAAGAATGTCTACCGCGCCTTGGGGATACAGTCGTGACATCTGTTGAGTTTGACTAAATGAAATAACTAATTGTACTTGTATTGTAATTGTATTGTATTGTGTGTTGTAATGAACTAATTGTAGACGCAGAAGGCTATGATGATCTCTTTGTATATGTTTAGTTTTGCGCTTCTTTGATTGCATAAGAATATAAAATTCAACCCTTTTTGAGGCGCACATAAAATACTTACACCACACTGCACTGGTTCTATCTACCTAGTGACACGCCAAGAATAAGGTGTCTATCATCCTGAGAAGGTTTTACTGACTAACCTATATCTATTAATAAAAGGCATCTATTCTGCAGGACAGCCCTTTTATGCTTATAATTTGACGTTTCATTTCAACGTGCTCAATTGGTGCCCACGCGCCGCTCATTGGCTGACCCTCTCCATTCATAAAATTACTATTGAGAATTGAGCCATCATCCGCAATAATTGTGCTTTATGAGTCTACTCCACTTCAACGCATCTGCACTTTGTACTCGATGCACAGCTCTAGAAAATAAACTCTGTTTGGAAATAGGTAAAATGTTGAAAAATAAAGTTAGCAAAAGCTTTGTAGAGTAGGTAAAGTTTTTAAATACAGAAATTTCGTAAGTGTATTCCATATTTGCTATAGCACATTTTGAGC
Organism: Epirrhoe alternata; assembly: GCA_963565295.1. Taxonomy (NCBI): domain Eukaryota; kingdom Metazoa; phylum Arthropoda; class Insecta; order Lepidoptera; family Geometridae; genus Epirrhoe; species Epirrhoe alternata. The sequence goes on from OY751384.1 coordinate 3,108,627, forward strand.
TTTCTTTTTTTTTAGAGTTGGTGCATTGAACCCACTCAACTAAATGACAAATTGATAATTTCGAGTTTATTATTATCACATGGCGGAAATGGGCGCCGAATGTTGGTGCAGCACTAATGGTGCGGAACACTTGCAATGGGCCGCGTGGGAACTGATTCCAATTTCGAATTTAAAAAGAGAATATATTTTTTTTAATTAATAAAAAAACTTAACATAACAGCTTCCCTTTCCACTCCGTCTATACATTATCCATTACCAAAAGTTGGTAACTTTAGTGATCAATTCTATGTTGTCTAATATTCTATCAATTCTATGTTTTTTCCATGATATCCAAGTCTTGCTTCGTTTGAGGCTAGATGTCACAATAAGACATGCTCTCCTAAACTTTCTGACTATGGTTAGGTATACCTAAAGTTTTATTTACTAGGTATTTAGGAGATTATTATTTTGACAAATAATGTCTACTAATGGTTAACTATAACTTAACTGTTTTCTATCACGTAAGTTTTTTATAACTATAATGCAACTATTAACGGAGTAGGTAGTTAGCACTTTCAATCGCAATAATTTCACTTCCTATGGCCGTCGGAAGGGCCTTCGACCAGGTACGGTTGACGAAATTTAGAAAGTCTGATGCCGCACACTTTATGCAACAACGATATAAGGAAGCCCTGCTTAATGTGTTTGTTAATTAAAAATTTAATAATTAAAATTCATGGATTCTAAGCAGAGAAGGGAATTACGACAGTTATGCAAGAATTAAATACAAAGTTCAATCACAATATACAATGAAACTTGTATTATGCACCAAGTAAATAAAACTTACCTACCTACTGACATTTGGTTTAAGTGTCATATAAGAATTAGTTTAACACAATATTAGAAGATGATCAAGGAAGTTATTAGCACTCAGATCCGTTTTTTGACTGCACAGACTACACTGATCTATCAGCACAACTAAGCAAGCTATGTACGCCACTTCTGCTATGTTTTTCCGTTTACTAAGTTCCTGATTCACAATATCTTCTTTAATTTCCTCATATCATCGCTATATTTCCCAACTTCACACATTCGGGAAAAAACTTCATGTTTTACCTTTAAAGAAGCAAATTAAAGCCAATTAGATGTAATATTTAAATTATGGCAAGAGATTCAATCTGCCATGAGAACGCTTGGTTACCTACTTATTAGTTCTCTATCTTGCCATTGTTTGGTGCGGCATATAGGATGTCCTTTTCACTCGTGAGAACGCTATTGTTATGGGACCAGTAACATAGGAAAACTCTGTTCATATTAACACTTATCAGCTGGTAAACGGTATAATTTCATCGTGTCAGTAATTAACTAGTCGTAGCTTTCTTTTTTTACGTTATTTACGTACCAACTTAGACATAATCATGAATGTTAAAGTCGTTGACATTTTGAAAATGCGGCTACTTGCGTCATTTGAAAATTTGCTTCCTGTAGACATCGTAATTTCTTCGTTTAGTGAAGAGAAAGGAATTGTAGGAACTAAAAGTCATCAACAAGCTGTTTTTTTTTCAGTATATCAAATAGGTATTAATAGTTTACTTCAATTTTGTACTCGTACATTTCAGCATGAATAATAATTTATTGCGTATTGCAGTGAAAATAATCGATTTCTTCAAACATCTGTCAGAGTCATCAAATCCTCAATAGTTTGCTCCAAGTCACCAAACAATTATTATCGAAGTTGTAACCGTATTATTCTGTTTGTTGCAGAGCCGCCGCGCGTGTCAGCCGTGGTAGGGCCGCGTGGCAAGCGCGTGCAGACACCGCAAGCGACACGCACGCCCACCGCGCCGCTCGCCGCTCCGCTCCCCGCCTCGCTGCCCGCGCCGCCGGTCCCGCGTGAACAGACCGCTGCGCTTGCACACGCGGCCAAGGGCGTTGAGGCCCTGGGCGTTTTAGTCCAGTACCTTGTGTTCAGGGTGAGAACTCAAAATTTGAGGACTGATAAAAATAAGATTCAGAATGAGTATTGAATATGAATAAAATGCTGGTAAAAATATGAAGCCGTGTGGATGTGATGGAATATGGTATCTGAAACAAGAGAGCAAGAGTAAAATCAAAAGCTCTTGAAATGTTTTTTTGTTGAGTTAAATTGTTGCTTTCTGTCAACTCATTTTGTTTATCTTCATATTCTTCATCCATTCACAATGGGCATGGACAGCGCTAAAATTTGTTCTGCATGTTTATCTATCTATGTGTCGTTCATAACCCGGGCTAGACATTTAGCTATGATGTTGCGAAATCAGCACCGTCATCTGCAAACATGATTCTGATGGATTATTGCCAGCTCACGTAGCCCGTATGCTTTCACCCTTCCGACTGATTTACATAGGCACATCTAGTTTATTGGCTTTTACTTTACTCTGTAACATATTGTTTTTTTGCATGAAGTTTATTAGGTACTTTTCGTATGTTGTGTTTTTAGTGTTAGTTTATGAAACGTAAGTTTGCCGAAGAAGTTACGTTTCCGCATTGGCACTAGTAAAACCGCGGTGTTGTAAGGTTAAATACACGGTTCAGTCTATTGAAAGGTAATGTTATGTTTGTGCCACAAATTGGCAATCACTCAATACGTTTTATAGTACAAACTGCGAAAATTACACAATCGCGTTTCTAACTTACACAACATTTTCCAATGAAATAAACAATATTACCTAAATATTATCAATGCGTTCCTTATGTACTAAGTAACAGGAATGTTGTATAATGATAGACATGCTAGAATTTACCTGCAATAATTACAAATCAAAGACGTAATTGTTTTATTAGGCATCGCCTCGCATTGATCTTTTACGCAAGTGAGTTCTATAAGGCGTTTAACAAAATCAACAGTTTAGGAAACCGTTCTTGGCAGGAAGTGTTATTTGTATCTTCAGTAAATCAACTCATATTATTGTTTACTAAATAGGAACATGATAATCTTTCCAACTCTCAAATTTTCGTATTGATAATAATACAGTAGGATTAATATGCGCAAATACATACCTACTTGCTGAAAAAACTCACTAAATTTATTTGGCACAGAAACTATAAATTACAATAAACCTCATCTTATTTGATACCATTTATGTTTTTAATTTCTTAAAATCGACGAATGAAACTCAATTTATTTGATTTTCAAAGATATGAAAAAAAGTAAACTCCTCAAAAGACCTATTGAAACCAGCTTCTCACATTTTAAAAGGTATTGAAGGCAGACAGTCTCTCAATAGTCCAACACATCTAAAGTAAGAGTTTTTATTCCAGTTGGATGCATTGAACGGCGGCTCATGGCGCGTAGAGGCGGAGCGGTGGCGCGGCGTGGCGGCGGCGGAGCGCACCAGCGCCGCGCGCGCAGATCGCGACCGCCAGCAACGGGCGCAGAAAGACCTCGATACCAGTGAGTTTATTCAGTCTACTCTCAATTCAAACTGAGCAAGAAATGAGCCACTTTCAGGTGCTTGAAGTCTTTGCGCTACGCACTGGTTCGAAAGAAGTAAATGAGCATTTTTGAGGCGCAAGTTGCAAGCTCATCACTTTCTGTTAGAATAGGTACCTTCTGCACGGCCAAGTTAGAAGCCATGCCTGAAACCCAAGACATAAACATAACCATACATAGTTAAAACTTCTCTTTTCACGTTTCAGTCGCCGAATGCCTGAGCAAGATCTCAGAGCTGGAGATGGAGGTATCGTCGAAGGAGGAGGTGAACGCGCGCCTCCAGGCTGCTCACATCGAAGAGGTGTCGGCACTCGCCAACGATATAAAGGGACTCAAGGTGAACTTCCAGAATTATATTTGTTAATTTGTTGTACGTCTGGTCGAAGGTAACCTACAAAATTCTTCACTTAACCATGTTATGTCACACGGCTGGGCAAAGGTCCATAACTTGCCACTGATCCCTGTCTTCTATAACTTCTAATTAAATCAGGCGAGATCTTCCAGCCAACGCCTCCACGTTCTCTTGTTTTTTAGCAACGTCTTAATGTATTATTACCTAATCTATTGTACTGCTGGGCAAAGGTTTCCGACAAAACTCTCCACTGATCCCAGTCTTTGCCGATCTTTTATCATTCTTATAAACAAGACTAGATCTTTCTGTCAACGCTTCCACGTTGCCTTCTGTTTTCTGGCACTTTAATAGCCTGTTATGATTTTTATATAAATAATACCCATGCTCATCATCATCATCATAATTTCAGCCTGTTTTGCACCCACTGCTGTGTGCTGCCTCCTCTTTCAACAGGCATTGCGCTTTTCTTGCTACTCTACCTGGAGTTTATCTAAGTACGATAATATGAAAGACTGATTATTTATAAATAGTGGCAGTCATTGCGGTCAAACTTTAGTTAACGCTTACTAGGTCATGCATAAAGCATAACGTATATTGCAGTGGAGCTACGTCATAACGCTAAAATTGGGAACACATGGCGGCAAAACAATAAGCAAGTCCTTACGACACAGATTCTTAACTACAAAAGTACAGTCAACCCAGAAAACATAAAATAGAAATTATTTTTGCTCGAAACAACTATTTAATCGTACTATGGATCAAGCATGCTTTCTATTTCAGTTTTAAAAATATCTGATAACTGTTAGAATTGTTTTAATTGACTGTTTCAATTCTTCTTCTTCCTGCCCTTATCCCACTAAGTGGGGTCGGCACAACATGTTTCTTTCTTCCATTTCCCTCTATCACACGTCATTCAGAACTCACTCCTTTCTCTAACATATCCGCATTCACACAGTTCATCCATCTTTTCTTAGGCCTACCCCTACCGGTATATCCATCCATTGACTGTTTCAATTATAAATAGTAATTGCCATACAGCACAGTAGATAAAGATAACGAATTAACCAACCAATTGGTTAAGTACGGTCTACTTATTAGTCTCTAACCAAAATTAAAGTTGATTAACGTGAATTAACCTTGACGGTAATGCAGACATTCAAATCTAACATAATTTGTAACCGTCTTCGTTCGTTGGGTGCTTACTTAAATTATGCTGGTATCTACCTAGTGAGGAAGCTAGGTAACAACGCTATTATCTACTTACTTACGACTTGTATTAAGTCTTGGTCTAAGCGACAATCTTTCAAGTGGATTATTCGTCGTTAAAGTATTTTGCTCTTCAATGAGTAAGTATACTCGTACGTTCCACGGTTGTTGCAACACAGCCCAAACGTCGGGAAATAAATAAAATGTATTTAACGCGATAAAATCCTGTTTAAACAAATGAAATATACTTGTAGACTTGAAAGGGCATCAGTGGAATAAGATAGGCTGATAATTTAGGAATTCATTGTATTATTTATTCGTTGAATGACGCCCAAGATGAGCAAATTTTTCTGGAAGTGCAAGTTGATATTAGATGTTAATTATTTTGTATTTCAGGATACAATAGAGTCCCTGAAACACGAAGTCGCCGAGTCGCGTGCGCGCCTCCACGCCCACAGCGAGATCGAGCGCACCCTGCGCGCGCAGCTCGAGGCGGCGCGATCCGAGATCGATAAATCTCAGGACGAGTCGACCGACAACTCGTACGATAAATCGTACGACAAGTCGTGGAACATGTGCGACGCGGCGTGCGACCCGGTCTGCTGCGAGGCGGAAGATTGCGAACTCAGATTGAGCGCGAACGAAGAACTCAGCACGGACGCTAATGAGCTCGCTGCTGAGGTGAGAATTGGATTAAATGTCTATTGTTAATTGTTTTGTTTTTGCTTACGCAATTTTAATACGGTCAGACTAGACGGTGGTGGATATCGTTGTTTTTCGAAACATAATTAAGGGCATCAAATAAGGCTACGTGAACTTTTTTCACAACGAAGGCGATAAAACTATGACTTCATTAATTGGTTAATCTGATTTACTTTTAAGAACTTAATTACATAATTAAATATGTATGTGCTGACATAAAGGTTTGTAACATAAATCAAGCGCGAACAATCGAAAAACACACTAAAATATTTTCCTTGTTTTGTCATCGTTGAAATCCATAAAAGTTAGAAATTATAATTAGAGATTACTTACATAAAAATACAATGTATAAAATGCGGGAATTGCGTTATCTCAGCTCAGACTGTCCATCGAGCTTACGTGACATGTGTATTACATGAGTTCTAAACGGCGAAGGGTGTTAGAACCCATCTTAAATCTAAAAAGACCCCAGTAACGAGCAATTAACTGATCCTCTCACATTTTATAATCTCCAGGTAAGATCACTGCGAGCCGTGATCGAGCTAAAACAAGCCGAGATGGCGACTCTCCGCGATACACGCACCGAACTAAACGTGGAGCGAGAACGAAGAGCCGCAGCTGAAAGGGAGGCCACCGGCGCGCGTCATGCCGCTGAAGAATTGAGAGAACGAGCTGCGGCAAGACAAAGAGATGTGGACAGATTGAGGGATGATAACCGAAGGTTGCGTGACGTGGCGGCGCGTGACCGCGACCACGCTGCGAGACTCGCCGCGCTCAATGAAGAACTGCGGTATAAGCTCAGGCAGAAATCTCAGGTAAAATATTGGAAAGTAGTAAGATATGGAGTTGAAGTTAGGGAAGAACTACGGGAGCGAACTACACAGCGAAATGTGAATGAGGTAGGTATAACTGGTCTGGTTAACAAGGGGCTGTGTGAATGTGAACCAGCCGCGGCTAGATAGAGGGACGTGAATAGATTGAGGGATGATAACCTAAGGCTGCGTGACGCGGCGACGCGTGGTCGTGACCACGCTGCAAGATGCCGTGCTTAATGAAGAGCGGTACAAGCTTCGGCAGAAGTCTCAGGTAAGATACTAAAAAGTGATGCATGATGGGGAAGATCCAGTCGGCTCGCTGCGGTTAGTTTGCTGATCAATGACAACAGTTAGGCGGCACAATTAAAGCTTATTGTCCATTTTAGCCCACCTCCAGAAAAATAACTGCTGCAGAACTTGACTATCCTATCTCCAAAAAAATTATCCAACATTACAATTTCAGGTGGTATCCCTACTAGCCGGTGGCGGGTACATCGAGCGTACCCCGATCCGCACTCGGACATCCTCGGGCGACTCCGAGCGGTCGGCCTCCCCCCCTCCGGACTCTCCCCCCTCCCCCGCCGCGTCCCCTGCGCCAGACACCCCCCCGTTACCCGCGGTGAAGGGCGTCGTGGAGAAACATGACTCTGTCAGCTGGGTGCTTGAGATTGAGGAGACTCCTGAGGAAGTTGCTACCAGGTAAGCTTGAACATAGGATCACGAACGAATGTACCCATGACACGGTAGATGTTATACTTGTAAATCAAGTTACTAGGATCACGGATGTAGGTACGACATTTTTAAATCAGCTACCTATCAAACTACAAACCACAAAATACAGATAGCTCAAACCCATCAGCTCATGAACATGTAGTAGCTAAAACATGAGCTTGTTAAATATTCTAGAAAAATAAACAAAATGAGGGTACTCAACAATATCATTTTCAGATTGGCGCGACGCTCATCCTTCCGTACCGCAGCGTCCCCATCAGGCGTGAAGCGTCGCGGCGGGGGTTCCCCGGGCAGTTCCCCCGCCCCCGCCTCCCCTGCACCCAACGCCTCCAAACTGTTCCGGCCTGGAGACCTCGAGTTCCCACCACCACCACCGCCCCTCAAGGAATCCGCCGGTGAGGCCATCTACATATACGACGACCGTCAGTACTGAATTGTGTGCGCTAGTCAAATGTCTTTGACGTTAATTCTTGCCGGATTTGTGGTTACGGCGGTGAATGCAAATCTTGACCGAACGTGTTGTTTTGTAACCCAAAATCATCCGATAGGATAGGGTTGATGCGCTGTAAAACGCAAAAAATACAATAATGAAGAATAGAGTCGGATAGTGATAGATGGAAACTTTTCTATTAACACTTTTTCCTAAGATTCTTTAAATCTAAGGTCTTGATCCACAATGTTGTATCCGTTGTTTGCTACCGTAACAGACCTCCTGGATCTTTGAAATGAATTCGTAGTTTTATGGAATGTGGGACCCAACCGGATTTGTCATTGCAAAGTTTGGAAGATACCGTTTGCGAATGCAATTGCTCCTTCTCCCGAGCACATTTGATTATGAACTTATTTATTGAGCTTGAAAATATTTGGATTTTCAAGTTTGCTCTTTCGACAGAACGTAGCTTAAAGTGATATTATCGTATGTTAGGCTCGTACGATTTGCATCAAGTATCTTAGAATATCTTAGTCTTGTAGTATTTGATAAATAGCTGGTAGAATTAACTCCTTTATTCTATTTCTGTAGTGTCATTGGATAACCTGGATATCGAAATATAATATTGGTGTTACTCCTGACCTGTTATAGTTAAGTCCGCTTTTCGAAGAATTCTGGCCTCGAATGTATGTTTAATCTGATTAGGCTATGTTTTGGAGGAAAGTGTTTATGTACCTGTGTGTTGCGCCAATGAATTAAAGTCCGTTTCTATAACAATTTTCACATCTACAATTACCTCTACCTGATCTTTAAACTATAATTATCTTTACCAATTCTTGTTACTTCTTTGGTAAACATTACTTGCCTGCTTAATTTTATTTTACTTTATTTTCCACTTTCATTCATTGGTGTAACAAATCGTCTTTGTTTCTGTTTTAAAGAATGCTTCAGTAATGGTTTACCTACCCTGTGTAAGCTTTTAAGTTACAACAGGTTGTTGTCTGATATTACTTAGGTATTTCTAGTTTTAGTGAACCTGATATGTAGTTAAGCGTATTTATTATTGTTTTCTTTTCGTATAAATGTATTGTAACGTAATTATAGTTTATCACGGTTGTTGGAACATAATTATTTTGTACAAATAACAATTTTATTAATGAGAAATTAACATAGTTTTAAGTGAGTTGTCTGTCTGTTAGACGTTATGATTGGGATTTGATGCTGATTTTAAGATTGCTTTTGCAAATCTTATTGTTTCTTATTACACAAAAACGCTTTTTAATTTTAAATAGATATAGCTGATGTAGAAAAACTATTTTCAATCAAACCAAAGAGTCGCCTTCATCTAACTCTTTGCAATGTTCCTTAGTCCACAACCGCAATATGTGCATGCGCAGATAAACTCATTATTGTCAGCTTAAATGATTTTAATTTATTTTTAAGCTAAACGTATTACCATTCCAAATTAAGAATTGTAAGCAAAAATAATTATTACATACATGATTACTGAAAATATTATAAAATAAATAGTATGTTAAATATACTTTGGTTTCATTCATGAATCTTTCTACTGAAAACCCGGAGAAAATAAGCCAACGATCCAATGCTTAGTGAATTCATAAAATAAACGTATTACTTCAACAAGATGTGGACATGTATTAAATATGTATTTGGACATGCCTTTGACTACCCTCATAAACATCTTCAAAGGATCTGCAATACTTCAAAAGATCTGAGAGAATGTATACCGCTCCTTGGGGACAGTCGTGACTCTGTTTACGTAAATTTACAAGAAGAATGGTAACTAATTACAAAAGCAGAATTCAGAAAATACGCCAGAGCAATAGATAAGAACTAACAGATTCTCTATATTTTTTTTGTAATTTTTATAGTGTTAATCCACACTTGGTATTTCATTAACTTGGTAGTTCACTAGTGAATCGTGTAGATGGCGCTTACCGGTGCTTAACCGATAAATATGGGCTTATCAAAAATTTGGATTGTGACGACTAAGGGTTCCGTGGCCGAGCGGTAAGGCACCCCGGCTGACGATCATCTGATCGTTGCAGGTTCGAATCCCGTCGGAATCCAAAATGTTGATAAGATTTTTCATTTCTTAATAACAGATTCTCTGACCATGATAATTAAAGTAATCCGGCAAATTCAAATTATCATGTTTATTTTTTGCTCATACTGATCCACTTTCAGGCATAAGCCTTCCTACATTACTGCCAATCAGAGATACCTTACCTTACGATCTTTGGAAAGTATTTAGATACGTAATTTTAAAAAGTTAAAAAAAAAACAAATAATAATTCTTTTGTTACATTCTTCATTTAATAAATAAATAAACAAATAATGCTGGACATTTCACACAGCAACATCTAGCCCCAAACTAAGCAGAGCTTGTACATACTATGGGAACCAGGTAACCTACCAGATATACCTATTTACTACTTATATACTTTTTGTTTGTAAATACATACATATTACATAAACACCCAGACCCGAGATAAATATTTGCAGATCATACAAACATTTGTCCCGCCGCGGGGATCGAACCCGCAACCTTCTGCGTCCCAAGCGGGCTTTCAGCCACTGCGCTACAGGGGTCGTCAAATAGGTTCTTCGATACTGGTAAATTTATAGGTTTTCAGTCTCCATTGCCTCGTAACATGTTTATTTAATAACCCAGTCTTGCATATTAATAATTACTAGTGTCAACTGTGATATAAGATACCTATAATAATAGTCTTCGGTAGGAATAATAATTAGTTAGAGTTTGTTAGGCAAAGTGATTCCGTAGCGGATAATTATGCGATCGATATTCATTCTGTGTATTTAAGTTACTCGCTATGACTGTATCTACAGTTATAGGTAGTTATACCTACCTAAACAAAGTTTTATTTTATGTTTTATTTACAGCAAGAATTAAATGGCTTTCGAACTGCAGGCTTTTCTGCTGAGGGTAACACCAAGCAGCATGATGATTACAGTAAATATGAGCATGTATGGAAGGATATCATGTTTCTAGAGAACAGATACATACCGCAATACACGCGCTTAGTTTTTACAACCTAGAAGCTTGAGAAAAACTGAAGTAGGTAGAAGAGCCAATCTCAATAAAATATGCAACCTAGTGCAACAAAAATAAATCTGTTGGTTCTAAAAAACTTTGAATGAGATAGTCGAGAATTGTAAAGATCAATTAATAAAAACTGAGAGAAGTGGACGGAGATGGTAGGTACATATTCTATCTCTGCAATCAAAAAAAATATTCTAGCAGTTTACCTATGATGGTAGGTACTAGCCAAAAAACCGTATGATAGTCCGTCGTTTGCTTATCACGTCATGTCATGCAGGTGATATCATTTGGTGTAGGTAATTAGTGCCTTGATTTGTATTGCGAACGGCGAAGTTATCTGAATTAAATTATGTCAAGGAACGTCCTAGTGCACCATAAGCTGAGACGATTACCAGCCCCTATATAAAAACCTTACGCAGCCACCAAAGGACAATTCGTGAAAAACCACCAAAATGTACACTGGTGTTCTCGTTCTTACTTTATTCATCGCATCCGGTGAGTTCCAATTATATTGTTATCAATACCATAAATAACTTGATAAGTTGGTTTTGAAAATTGAGATTACAGGTACCTATACCTACCAAATGTATTTTCCACTTTCTCCTTCACTTTTGGCACAATTCCTACCAATCTCGGCTGTTACCGTGGCACGTCGGACGTTGAAAATACCTATTGCACATTTGTCTAATCAATATGCCATGGTCAACGGTCATTGCCAAACACAAAAACAATGATTCATGATTGAAAAGGAGCGTTTGATATAAAAGGCCCTCAATGAGATCCTAGTGGCCCTAAATAAATGATTTTTGACTTTGACTTTGAATTTTTGCCTTTAAAGCCTGATAAATTTGCTACGCCTGCAAAAATAAGTGTAGTGACACCGACACAGTAGCGTTACCCGTTAGAAGCCTTTCGTAAGTCCAATATGTGCCAAAACCACGGCCGGGATGTACATGAAGGTTACGACCGACATCTCATCCATCGCTTTTCACCCGATACAATTTCGACCTAGGTGTTCGTACGTGGATGAAATTTTTATTCGGAAGTTACTTTACTCTTTTGTGATCGGTGTTTTCAATTTGTTTTGGTGTGAAAGTCGTAGTCAACGCTATGGTCACGAACGGGATAATAGGAAATATATTTTCACACGTTTTCAACTACAAAACCTCTCTATGAACTCTATCAGGATCTCTTAAACGTCTGTTCTGATATACTTAAACGTTCATTATTCCTAATCTGATATTGATCTATAGGTAGTTATGTTATGTACCTACTTAAAGAAAAAGTAAGGACATCAAAAGACTTAAAAAATGATTAATTTCATTCAATTCTAAACGGAGACATTTTTTTATAGTTTGAGTAAATATTTATCTACTGTTATTTGACTAGACATCAACGTTTTCGTAGTTTCGTAATCTGTGATACCTAGCATGTAAGAAAAGTGAGTTTCATCATCGCACTGACTCAGTGAGATCATCCAATATACCGTCATTAGTCTCCTGGAGAATGTTTTGAAATTAAATTTCCCCGCAAACGCTCGATGTTTCCTTGTGTGGTTTGTGAATGAAGATTGCGTTGTGACCAAAAAGGTCATTGGCAGAAATTTTGTGATCAGAAAACAGGGTTGCATGCATATGCATGGGTACCGTTGGATGCCTGTCAGAGAGGATTATATTTTTCGATCTAAAAAGTGGCTTATTTCAGAGAAAGTGGTTATCAAAACTGGTTTCCAACAATCCTGTCTAGATTTTACTGCGTATTATCAAAATTGGATCCATTCATCGTACCTTTATCATAACAAGCTAGCATTATCACTTCAATTTCAAAATTGCGTCAACGTTATGTACTTCCTGGTTTAAATGTTTGTTTTTATTTTAGTTCTTGGATCCGAAGAAAATCAAGCCAAGCTCAGATTTTATCACAAGTAAGTAATATTTTTATAAACATTTAAATGTCGACAACTTGTGAAACGAGCTCTATGCGATAATGAGGATGATCTATCTAAGCTTCATCTACGTTTTATTTCCTTTTTTGCTCAATGTAAACTTTTATGTTACATTTCTGAATGAAAACAAGATAAGAAGAGAAACCTATCGTTTTATTTTTCTCTTTATCAAAATAATATGATCGAAGTACCTTTTATATTTTAATTCTATTTTAGCTCAATGGATAACTATACAGAAATTAGTATAAATGAAGCGGAAAAAATATTCTCAATGCCGTGGTATGACCCTACTCGAGAGACAGTTATTTTTTGTCATGGATTTACAGGTAAGTCTTTTTCGCGCTAGCACCTTATCACACATCTCTTTGAATTAGTTTGAAATCATCAGGTTGAAAGCAGATTCCAATTCTGATTTTGGAGAGAGCATAAACAAGAGATAATAAGTATTATACAAGATAAGCTAAGCTTTGCCTAAACCTAGATACCTGGGTAATCTTCAGTCTTTGCATTAATAATGTATTACAACTCACGAAAGATTTCTGGTATAGGTAGTGGTATAATAATGGTAATTTTCAGGTCATCCCAAAGGACCAGCAGTAACCGCCGTGATGACAGCTTATTTGTCTCTGGGCAAATACAATGTTGCGCTGCTGAATTGGGAAAAGCTTGCTGCTCTTGCCTTCTCAAGTATAGTCAATTCCTTTACCAAATGGGCAGTACCTAATGCTATGAAGGTAAGGACCTACTCGACTCAGAGTTAACTGGAATAATTATTTTTTATATAATCTCTAGAACTGACCACGAAATAAGTTAGATGAAATAGGCAGAACTAATGAAAAAGCTCTTACACCAATTTAATATTTACACGTTATTAGGTATTCAGTTGGGTATTCAGATTTTCATTTTCAAACACAATTTATAAAAAAAACTTAACTTCGGTTGAAGTCAAGGCGGGCTACTAGTAGGTATAACAATCCTATTACAAAATTGGCAACCGTCTCTATGGCGACTGAATTGGAACTGAACAAAAATGAACACACAATCCATTTACGAGGGTACTGGTTTAGTTTCATTTTAATTACGTGCTCCATTGCATTACCGCTATTCGAAGTTTCTTCGAAATAAAATGTACAAACAATAAGCGTAGCTTGTTTAGTGCCAAAGAGAAAAGCATCCTGTCTATTCGAACTAAACTTTGCCACGTTGGCAGCTGAAACGCTCCTCTCGTAGTCAGTTGATGAAACTTCGGCATTAACTTGAAACTATTCAGAGAATTTTGAATTCATGAGTTAGAATTTAAAATACCGTACCGTTTTATGTAAGTAGCAGCCCGCCCGCGGCTTTGACTATCAAAATGTTTGGGATTGTAAAATAAACATCTGAAGTAAAAAATATTTCGTAGGTTTTTTGCATAGGTAGGTACTACGAGTAGGTAAGTTGATTGTTTAGTACAGTCACGTGCAATAAGATGTATACACTCCACAATGTTTCAATCCATGTACAGATAAACATGTCCAACAATATTCTGATATTTTTATTAATTTCGCCTCTAGTTTAATGTGAAATCAATTTCCACTTTTGGTTTTTAACCTACATATAGTAGTTTTAGTGTGACATTAATTTTAAAAGTATGGAGTGTATACATCTTTTTGTCCGTGACTGTACCTACTGATTGACAAATCAAAATAAAATATAATGAAGGTACATTACAGGTAAGCTTGGGCATACGGGAGCTCTAAAGGTAATAATATCATAAAGGGATCTATAGAGGATTTCATTCACAGGATGTAATACACGTAGTATCACAGCAGAATATTGATATCAGAGTCCTTTGACAGATGTAAATCTAGGTCTTGCTTGGTTCTAATGGAAAATGCTAATCTTCAAGTTGAAATGAATGAAAAATTGTGTTTTCAATTTGTGTACCTACGTGCCTCAGGCAGAGTTGCATATTTCCAGCTTTTGAATTTCATCTGTTCATTGTCCATTCGTAATGCATAAAACATGTTAATCTTTGCAACGGATCGAGTTTAAATTCGACGAGCCAAATACTTTATAATAGATTGTGCCGAGTTTCAATGATAAAAACACGTTTATACTTTTCTCGGAATTTATCGATGTATAGTTTCACATGTAAACCTGTTTTGATCCCTACAATAACGTTGCTATTATGACGTAGGCAGAGTCTTTGACTGATGGTGTTCTTATTGGTTTTTCAACAAAGATCTCTGATCATGAGATCCTTTCGATTCCAAAGTGTTCCGTACTTTATTTTCATCTATCTGTCTATTATATCTCCAAAGATATCGCTCCAGCATAGATATTGATTTCAGCTGGGTGCGGATTTCTCTGAGTGTCTGTTGCGGTTGTCAGCAGCTGGACTAGATCTGAACAAAACTCGTTTTGTGGGCCATTCTCTCGGAGCCCACGTTTTCGGAATAGCCGGGAATACGATTTTGGAAAAGGGAGTTCAATTGGCTTGGTAAGTTTTGGTACTCTAAAATTTATATATCTGCAACGAATCCTGGCCAAAAATGCATTATGGAATGTAAAATTGGGTTGGGACAGTAATAAGTCATGCGCAGATGCACAAAAGCAATAAATAAACTCGTTGAGAAAGCCACGACCACTACATATTTATTGTATCCAAAAATAATGCATGTGAAAACTCACTATTTTCGCTTCAGTGTACAGTTTTAGAGCAACAAACAGTTCATAACACAAACTGATGCAACTTAAGACATGTTTAAAACTAGATGAAAATCATTTTTTTGCGTAAAATCAATTTTTAATTATGTTTTAGCATCATGGCCCTAGATCCAGCCATAGGATTTGACTTAAAGCCTGCATTCCTTAAAATCAATCCCAGTTCTGCCCGTTATGTGTCCGTCATACATTCTGACCCCAGCAAGTTTGGCAGCGGACAATCGCTCGGGGTTGTCGATGTTTGGCCTAATTATGCCAATGGTGCTGTTTTTCAACCGGGATGTCCGAGAAGGGCATCAAGATTTTCTGAAGAAGGTATGGTTTGAGGTCTAACTTTGGCTCCAAATCGCTCAAACTTTGAGCGATCGGTCTGATAAAGCTACTGTCTAGTTTGCAATGTAATCAGAGATTTGGTATTTTTTTAGAATTCTGCAGTCACAACCGATCATGGAAGTTTCTTGTGGAGGCTATTACAAAAAACGGCTCGTTTCTTGCAACTCATGCCAAAAATTTTAGGACGTGGAATAAATACACAGATGAGGAAAGGAGAAGGACCGTTTTGGATATAGCAATGTGTTATGATAATGCGTAAGTTTTCGTAGGCGTTGATATAGCTAGCACTGAACAGTAACGTTTAGCCCCCTCGCAGACTGCAGACTTTCTATCGGCCGATAGATAAGACGGAATATACTTCGGCTCATAAAGAGTATGGAGAAGTACAGCCCGTCTCAACTATCTGCAGTCTGCGAGCGGATTATTACAAAAAAATTAATGTCTTTTGAACAGTTCAAGAATTTCAATTTTTTTTACTATAAATAAACAAACAAAGCTTTAAAAATATTTCAGCTATTTAAACTTCAATCCGTGCATCAAATTTTGTGGCTCTGTGCAAAAATAACCACAAATTTCAAATTCAAGGATAATCTAGAAATTACATCCCGCAGAGTAAACAATGACGATGAAGCTCGTACTTATAATAATGTTCAAGTTCTCAAACTGTTCGAAAACTATGCCCATTTGCACCAACTAATAGTTTAAGGGAAACTTTCCAGTCACATTTACAATTGACTGAAATTGAGTTAGCGTCAGCGTCGCTTCGTCGCTACAGCAGCTGATATCTGATAAATACTGAGGCCAGTGGGTGACCAGAGCATTATCAACTGAGCTCTTCCGTGCTTTGGAGGGCTCGGTTCCGGCTATTAAATCGTTAGGCCATGACGAAGGCCTAAAAACTCCGTCACCAGAGTTGGCCACTGACTCATACGAACTTACTAAGGTCAGTATGTCAGAGCACTATTTGAATTGTAGATCTTATCTTAAAAATAATAAATCTTCAATAGTGGAAAGAATTTTAAAAACAAAAGACAACGAGAACATGGTGATGATAAACGAACACACCGCACAGACATTATTCTATATTGGTGAAGTTTCTTCTTCAATGTTTCTTTTTCAATCAATATTGTATTAATATGTTTTCATAATTATAGGGTTCCTGGAAACTACTACATGAGAACTGCTGCAGATACGCCGTATGGACTCGGCGAAAAAGGACTCTGAATTAATAAAAAAACTTTAATGGCTGTGATCTCTGTATTAATCAAAACATTGTATAAGATAGATAGCATCAGAAGCATTCATTAATGATCTGGTTAGATCTAGTCAATTGTATTATTTCGTAAATACTTAAGTGTATATTCAATAAAAAGCTTTCCAACCCAAATATGCTTTCGTAATTGGGTAGTCTTTCCGCCTCTTCAATAGTATGTGTTTGTTATTTATCCTCTATACCAATAAACGAACGGGTTCATCCATTTTTCATAAGAACAGATAGGGGTAGGCACTCAGAGTAGTAAGTACACTTTAGGGCTACATGATGATGTGTGAAAAAGTTCAGCATTATTTATTTTACAAAATTTTGGGAAAACTAACAGCTAGGTATGAAATAGAGTATAAATTATAAATAGTATGCAGCAGGAGGCTACATATTATAGGAAGGCCAATTACAAGTTTCCGCGGATAGATATGAACGAACTATGTATAGCATGAAACGAACAAGAGACGACATGAACCAAAAGTTAGTCTAAAAAGTATAAAACGAGAATTTTAACCTAATTTAATTTCACGATTACGAATTTTAATTTCACATCTTAATTAAGCTTATTAAATACAAGTATTCACGATTGTTTTAAGATCATGTTTTAAGTAAGAAACATGATTTTGAAACAATGTACTCGTAATATTATCTAAACAACTACCTAGCTTATGTATATTTGTATTCTGTGCTCATATGAAGTAAGATTTAATTAATGTCACGCCTATAATTAGGTGTTTTGATCGTCACCGTGTTCAATTAAGATATTCGTTGATGCTGAGATATTTGTCGTAGCTAATTCGTAGCCTAGCGATAGCTTGCTCTCTCAAGCAGTGTGGGCCTTTGTTACGTTGGAAACATAAAAGCAACGAATTCTCGAAACGAAACTGAATTAATAAGGCTGCGAACCGAAGGCTTATTCAAATCAGGCTAATTAGCCAGCCAGCTTACAGGTGCTGCTTACTGTACAATCTTTACATCCATACGGCGGGTCAAAGGAAGGTTTCAATTATTTCAAGTAAATGTTAAATTATTTGAGTAAAATGTGAAGTAAATGTGTGCCAAATATGTATTTGAGCGTGCCACTGGCTACCTCCTTAAATATTATCAAAATATTTTGATCTTGAGAACACGTCTTAGTCTGAGAGAATGCCTAAAGAATACAGTCGTGATCCAGCCATGCTGTTATCTAAAAGCTTATGCTAATTGTATATTTTGAGAATCGGATTTCAAACGCGAGATCTGATTAAATTAAACGTCGATTCTGTTGTTCACTGACTAAACTTAATTAAAACTAAAACTGGCACGTTCTTATTTGGTTCTCACTAAAGACGAAAATGGCATGTCGTTGAAAGTGACATAACTAAAAGTATAATCAAAATGGCGCCTCTGAGCTTCTTTAGCAGCTGTTTTACACGGCAAGCAAAATGGTCTTGACTAAATCTACCCACAAATACTTCATTTTTACTAAAATTAAGAAATTTTAAGAATGCCACTGTAATAGTGATTCCATTTTGGACTTTATCGTTAACGAAATAAGAACGAAGCATTTTAGTTTAGTTAACTTTAGTCAGTGAACAACAGAATCGGGGCCATTATAGTTTTAAATATCACAAAGAGTAACCTTACCGCAAGCTATTTGCCGGTAAAAAATTGTTATGTTGCCATCTGATACTTTTCCTTATATATTTATTTATGTGGCTGCTTGCAAAAGAACTGAACAAATGCTGTGCAAGTCAAACAAGCATACAGATGAAAGATAGCTTGAGGGAATGCGATGAAAAAGCCGTTTTGAGTCTTTTAAACGCGGCAGCCTGAAGCCCACAGCCCAAGGGAATGGATGTAGATGGACCGTCCTATTTCAAATTACATGAATACATGCTTTTTCCATTCACTAGTTCGTTTTCGTTGAACATATACGTCAGTTTTGGAATTTCGTGGAACGAAAGGTAAGCTATTCCTTACCCCACTTGGGGTTTACGGTGATTGTTTCCCAAAGAAATAAGTAAAACTTTTATGGATACCTTAACTTTATAGAAGTTAGATGGTTTAGAGTTAAAACAGGTACATAGGTACTTATTGTATAAATTCAAAGTACCTACTTCAAAGGCCATACGTCTGAACCTTTAGTCAATTATGCCCGTGTCAAAATTCAGATGTTGCTACTTCAACTTTTGAGCGACCACCTAAAAGACATAGTTGCTACGGCGAACATTTCAGCGATTGAAAAAATATCGTTAATTATTCGCGAACTTCGAACTCTCCTTTTAGAAGCAGCAAAGTAAGATTATTGGCGGCTATTGTAAGGAATAATTATCCTCTATTAACGCATTTTCATGGTACCAATGGATTCTTTTGGGAACTGATTCTTAAAATCCATTTGCCTCTAAGTGCTTATAATGAGTTGCGGGATTTCGTAGAACTCTCTAGCTACAATTAATTTGTTTTCACGATCAGATCAATAACAACTCTGAAAATAGGCTTTGTTTATATTATCCTTCAACTTTTATTTGCATGGTGGCAAATGAAGCCGTTCTATAGACTTATTTATATTCAAAGTTTAAATTAATTCACAACCGTTTGCTATTTCGGCGAAACTAGAAATAAACAAAAAGAGGTTGCGTTTCTAAGTTGTTTCTTTTAAAAATATTATTTTATTTTGTTTTAGCAGGAGTACTAATGTTCTTACCTTCTAAATGCAGTTTTCTTATTCCTTTCTTCACTCCATATTGGTACACACAGATTCACACAAGTCCCACTCTCTCAGGCGACGATGGGCTTGCAACTTTGTCACGTGTAAGGTATACTAATGTAAACTTACTTCGCAAAATATGGGCATGTGTCAAAATATGTATTTGGAAATGCCTCTGACTAACTCCTTATCCCACGTAAAAGGATCTGGAATAAGCAAAACATCTGAGAGAATGTCTACCGCATCTTGGGCCTACCTATACAGTCGTGATCATTAATGTATTGAATTGTATTTATTTTACCTACGGCTATACTCGATGATGCTAGGGTATTCCTAGGTAAGTACTATTTTCGTAGCAAAAAATATGTTCGCCAATTATTTTAGGACGATGTTTATCCCGGATACGAGCATGTAATGAGTTAGTGGAAATGCGCATTTGATGAAAACATTTTCCTATGACATAGTATTAGGTTTCACAGAAACATGCAGCCTCCTATTAGTCTTGTAACATAATGCAGCACAAAATAGAGGTTAATTTTAGTTTAGCGCGTATTTTATGTCAATCACGTATTACGTACCTACTCTACAAAGAGCCGAAAGGCCGGGCTTCGTAATTTTCATTGCGTTTTAACGCTGCTCGCGCTGAGCGGGGCTTATTCTAGACGAACAACCGGTTTAGACTGAAGTTTCAGGTCATATTTATAAAAAAAACAATAGTGTATAAGAAAATTTACTTTCTCTACAGGGTTTAGTTGTTGTACCTAATGTATATTTCAGTAACTGCGCTTCCAAGACTTGAAAGTCGTGTATACCTACCAGTACCTGGATCATTATTAATTACCTATCATCAGCTTTTCTCATTCAACTCATCATCATCAGCATATGGCAGTCCACAGCTGGACATAGGCCTCCCCTAATGAGCGCCATAGCGCCCTGTCCTCAGCTCGATGCAACCAGCTTCTGCCAGCAGCCTTTCGCAGATCGTCACTCCACCTGGCGGGAGGGCGTCCTACACTACATTTGCTGAGTCGCGGTCTCCACTCAAGAACTCGTTTCTCATTCAACTACAGGGTGTAAACCTCTGCTTCTTATCCTATGTCAATCTTTCCATTCATCCATACTTAAACCTTTTATGTACATAGGAATTACTTAGTCTTATGTTGTGGTTCGCTGTTTTCAGTAGGCAAGCAGCTACGGAAAAGACAAGTAATATCAACAAACAAAATGGCACAGTAACTTCAAATCGACGGCTTAATCAACTTTGCATATCAGCAATCTTTACAGAATTAGACCTCAGCCGCTCGTTTCGTTGGCGGGCCGCGCGGGTCGTTCGCTACATCTGTTTGACAATTTACGCTTTTAATAATAGCCGACTGGCTTTGAATCGGTCGCGCACGAATTAACAGCAGGCTAAATTAAAGCCCTCAAACTTTTACAGAGCAAACCGATAGACCGCTTTCATCCGCGCCGCAGGGGCTTGTAAATTAGAAAACGTGTCAAGTGGAGTCTTTGCGTTTCGATTCATTACTTTGATTCATTTATTGTAAATGGACACGAAATTCCAGTATTATTCATTAGGAAAAGAGCACTACAGCGCGTTCTCCATGAATTAGGGGAAGGTTGCCATCATTGGACCAGCGTTTTCATTGGACCACCGATGTATTTCCAAAACTATGATAGCTAGCAACAGCAAAACCAATAGAAACGAGTCTTTAGCGACTCAGATGCACCCCACTTTAGTCTCAGCGACGTTGCAAGACGTGGCGATTAGTGACGTATGTGAGTATGTTTTCGGGAGGTAAAATCTTAAATTTTGACTCTGAACAAGTTGGTGTATCTAACATTGTATTCATGTTTAACTGCATGTGTTGCTATGAAATATTAGACAATTTTATTGTGATTCTATGTGCGTTTTTAAATTTTGTCTATTCGTGTTAGTTTAGATTTAACATGGTTTCTTCTCCATGAGTACCTAGTTCCTATCAATGGACCACTTGAGAGTTCCACCATTGGACCGGTCCAATCATAGCAACGTATTATTGTCTTAAAAAAAATGTAAATAATGGGAATAGTTTCCGAGTATTTCACTTAATTATGCATTAAGCTGTTATTTTTCATCAATATTTAAATATTACTTTGAAAAATTCAGAATGTCGATGACAAAAAGGAAGCCTTTGACATGGACCAAAACAAGTAAAAATCTTGTTCTAAAAAAACAAAGCATATGTTTCAATTAGGTAAGCAGAACAAAATAGAGGCCTAAAAGAAACACATCAAAATACATTACATGGAGCGAAAAAAAAGCCAAAAACATGCTAAAATTCTGAAAAAGTCCCCCGGCAAACTTATAAAATAACTTTGTGTGTAATGATCATCATTCCGATAATTGTTGGACAACTGGCATTTGAGATAAAAAGCAAAATGATGTGAATATACTCATGACAGTTCTGTAAAAATGGAATAATATTGACAGTTACAATAAGTTGCCATGATTGGACCTCTCGAACATTTTCTCGAAGTCCATTGATAGCAACCTGGTGGTCCAATGAAGGTGCCCATGGTCCTATGAAGGCAACGGTCCAAAATTTAGATTTCTTCGTATAAATCAAAAACTACAAGTCTGAACTGTTTGTGTTTTTGGTTATTATAAATATAGGTCTTACTTATTAAAAATAATGCTTTGGTGTTATTTTATCACGAATACTTTTTTAGTTATAAGGTCGTAAAGTTAGGGGGTCCATTGATGGCAACCTTCCCCTACGTAAGTGTATAGTCATTGTCTTTCCTGTGGACAAGGCCGATGAAGCAGAGAGGAAAGTTAAGGTGCTGGGCAAGCCTATTCCACCTCAAACAATGTCTCAGGCACTAAAAAAAAAAACAGTAAACAGTGTCCCGTTGAGTGTAGGCATAGGTTGCCTCCTGTATAAATCATCTAGTAATAGCTGTTTAATTCGCTAAAAGGGTGTTTAGTTGTACAGTTTTTAACTAGAACACAGAGAAGAACATTATGGGATTATTATGAATTTCGTGCGAGCCAATTTGCGAATTTTCGTCATGTTAGAGGAAACCTATTAGCGAATCAAAATCATTTCGTCTCTATGGCAACATGGTAACAGGGTTACTAAGTAAAGCTCATGTGCTTACTCCTTTCTCGAGCCGTTACTTGCAAGCTCTTTATTGAATCATTTTGAGAACATCTGCTTACCTACTTACCTTCAATATACTTACCTTCATTGATTTGGTACGTTTTAGCAAAATAAACTTTTACTTTACTTTACTTTACTTTTAAAAACTAAGCGAGGATGAGATTTTTAGAAAAGTAAATATTTCTGTAATGAGAACACCTCGAGAGTATGAATGAATGAATGAATGAAAATTCTTTATTGCACACCATTAATAAAAATACAATAAACATAAGATAAATCAGATAGAAATGTACAATGGGCGGCCTTATCGCTAAGAAGCGATCTCTTCCAGGCAACCTTACTACTACTTAGACTTTACTTACTTAGAGTACTTTATTGGCAACAAACAAAGCTGCAAAATATTATATCTGAAACCGTGCACTTGCACTATTTGAAACAATCTAATAGTATGTTATTTTTTTTTTATGTTTTTCAATAGGTATATGTACCAGCTTTTTATAGTACCTGATTCATATGAGCCTGAACACGGATATTATACTAATTACTGAGGAGTTTCATCGAACAGTTCCTGGCTCCATCATCAGAACAGATAATGTCATTATATTTTCAAATTGTACACGAAACTTGACCGATGTACCGAGTTTCAATTCAATCGGCCTATTTTCAGAGGAATTCCGTAGAACAACTCATGACTCCATCATCAGATCAGCTCGCTTTCACCAAATGATTGCATTTTCACCGAGGAATCAATCAGAAGCTCGAAAAGGGTCAAATTAAGCTTGCAATATGCGGACCAATACATACAAATATTGCAAGCTAGTAAAAAGCTTTTAAAAAAACAACAACTTAATTGTCAATGCAGACATGATAGGTAATCAAGTGAGTGTAAAGCTAGAAGCCATTTCGTTTAGGTGGAAAACCTATAGTAGGTAATTTTAAATGCAGCTCGTCGTATAATTATATTGGAAATTGGAATAATACTGTTGCTCCAATTAAACACTATTACACTCACTGGCAGTTACATTGGACAATTTCACAGCGAACCACAAAGCAGACTGAATGCTTTGGTGCGTAAAGTATGACGTAATTTAACTCTTATGTTATTTTACGAGACCTAACATAGAAATTCAGGCAGCGCTGGACAGACCTTTAATGAGTGCACCAGAAAGAC
Organism: Epirrhoe alternata; assembly: GCA_963565295.1. NCBI lineage: Eukaryota > Metazoa > Arthropoda > Insecta > Lepidoptera > Geometridae > Epirrhoe > Epirrhoe alternata. Next base: position 3,132,651 of record OY751384.1, read on the forward strand.
CACCATCCGAGACGAATGGCGCAGAATTGTGAAGCGAGCCACACAACTCCCGACCCGACGACCACGACCTCTCTGTCAAGAGTGCAACGACTAAGAAGAAGAACATAGAAATAGGTTCAAAAACTTAGAAGAAGTTTTGATAAGTTAGTTGGCAACTCTGGTGATGGAGTTTTAAAGCCGCCTGAAGCGCTTTTTTTTCATATTGCCATAATTCTACTTCAAGTTAAATATTTTGTCCAGAAGTGTATAAGCCCAAAGAGACGTTCCCCTCGCCAGCCTGCTAGTAATTGTAGACCAGAACCTACGGAGTGCCTTAGGACTGTCATTAGCATAATTTATGCAGTCGAAAGTGTAGGGTTAAATCAAACTAGAGACCACAGTCAGTTGTAAGTACCGTTAGGAGCCACTTCGTTCTTCCACATCTTACTAAATAGCTCTGTGCTGGGAATTTAATTTAGTAATGAGTAATTTAAGTTGGTAAAGATTCAAGTACAATTTCATAGTACGAGGAGTTTATTTCTTCCACTGTAATAATATTTATACTCGTATGATGTTATAGCAAAGTGATGACCAATCTAAGTTATATAATCTAAGTTATGTCCGTACATAAACCTAATATATAACTAAGTAATTGAAAATTCTTATTGAATTCTCTTGATTCGAGAGCTGGCGACTTTTTGGCACAAAGAATCAGCATTGCCATTCAGCGTGGCAATGCCGCCAGTGTTTTGGGCACGCTTCCGACTGGCAGTGACCTGGATCAGTTGAGCTATCTATAGATCGTTTTTACGACGATCCTTAGATAGCTTGACTGATTCTATTGTATTTTGTAATTTTATGTACTTATTGTAGTAGCTTAGTTTCTGTAAATAAATATATTATTGAAAATAATTTAATATTATAAACGAAGTCGGTGGGAGATTGAGTATCTTTCAATTAATTATTTACGAGATTTATATTACATCGAATTACCGGTTTTTAATGTGATCAGAAAATTATTCCAAAGAAAAATAATATATTTTCTTTGGAAAGCGGCTTGTATACTTGTAGTTGTTTGAAGGCTCAGAAGAAAAAAATCAAGTTTCGTGGCCAGCAATCTGCGTGTTGCACGATATAATTCTGAACTTTATTTATATTTACATCGCAAGCATTTTAAAGAAAATTTGTTATAAGAGGCAGCTTAGGGAACAATTTCGTAATTTCAAAAAAAAACCTTATGAAACAACAACTTCTACTTAAAACTTTTGATCGTTCATAGATTAAATAAAAGTACATTTAGTACAGGATGTAAAGGAACCACTTGTGAAAACGAGTAGACTGTAGGTACAGTCAATAACGAAAATCGCTGAACATTTGACGTTTCATGAATCTCAATATTTCCAAAATCTATAATAAACTTGATCGCACACTGCCCGCGCTGTACGCGCCAAAGTAATTTTTTTATACAAAAAATGCTGATGATGTCAGAAAATGCGGCACGCTTCTGACGTCAGCAGCATTTTCTTTATTGATTGACAGTTCGCCGCGTTCGTCTTGGCTGGACTGTGCGACCACCCTAAGTGTCAGTCCTTGTTAATTTCCCAGGAAAAGTTTATATTTTCTTAGAAATCAAAAACAAATGGCGTTATAAGAAATCAGACTGTTAATCGAATTTCGTTGTTGTACGATCTACCGAGAAAGAATTATGAGACTTTGACAATGCTTAATCATGCAAAAGGATACTTTTCTAGTTTTAAATAGTTTTAATATTATACCAAAGTACCTACTGGAGATTCAAGAATGGTGATAACAATCTGTTGCCCGAAAAGTAAACCTTTCGCGTTGAAAAGTTGAAACGCAAACACAGGTCGGTCAGAACTTTGGTTGAAACTAACGCAACGTCCACCAAGTTATTGACCATCGTTACTCATTCTAATGCGGACATAAATTGCTGCCCGCGACGCTTTATTGAACTACCACTCGTATTGCATTTGATTATTAAAAGTAAACTTTGAAATCGTTGTAGGGTTGGAAGGTGTGTAATAGGCGACGTTTTACGTGACGAAACAGACAGGTAATAGTTCGTACCATTCTTGATCGAAGTTCGTACTAACTACCAATAACAATGTGGGTTCCGAGTGACGCTTTAGGTCGCACAGTCCAGCCGAGCCAAACGCACCGAACTGTCAAATTCAATAGAGAAAATGCTGCTGACGTCAGAAGCAAGGCGCATTTTCTGACGTCATCAGCTTTTTTGTATAGAAAAATGACTGCGGCGCGTACGGCGCGGACAAGTGTGCGATCAGGTTTAATTGTTGTCTAATTGTGACAGTTTTTTTTACCTCCTAATACTTCTATAATCGTTTATCAAAGCCGAAGCCATTGGTAATGCCATTTATATAATAAAGCTGAAAGTTTGCGAGTTTGTTTAAATGTTTGGATGTTTAGATGTTCGGATGTTTGTAAGTATGTTTAATGTTTGTGTTTCAATCACGCCTAAACCAGTGAACCGATTTGGATGAAACTTGGAATAGGCGTAGATATTGACCTGGAATAGCATATAGGCTATTCAAAATGTTGGTACCACGCGGGTGAAGCCGCGCGCAGAAGCTAGGCTAGCTACTTTGAGGTGAATGGAAATATTAACAACCATTTACTTGACTGTGTGAAAAGGTTTTACAAACTTGGATTCATCCACAAAGTCGTAGCAAGGCAGTTTTAATCCCATATTGTAATTAAATTATGAAATGCAGTTTTTTTTGTTAAAAAACTTGAAAATTTTAAGACCCCACGCAGACTGCAGACTTTTTATCGGCTGATAGTTGAGACGGAACATACTTCGGCTTACTTCTCCATACTCATTACGAGCCGAAGTATGTTCCGTCTCAACTATCGGCCGATAAAAAGTCTGCAGTCTGCGAGGAGGCTAAGTTTATTTTTAATTTGTAATTACTACCTGTGATCGATATTATAATTTCTGGTTTAGTTTATCCGTATTTCAAGTTTAAACATAATGTTATCTCGATTGAACTGGGGTTAAACTTAGTGAGAGCAAAGCGGGTAGTATTTCAACCCTGCGCGGTTCTGCGGTCACAGAGGTCAGGCAGACCATCGAACCTCTTTAAATATTCAAAGGAGAAATGAATCGAAATTTAACTTTCTTGGAAACATTATTAATCGAGGGTCATCATCGTGAATATAGGACGGTATTTGAAGATATCATACATTTTAAATAAATGATAAATTGTAGGTACTATTGGGTTTATGAGTTAAGACCCCACCTCAAAGGAGGGAAATATGGTATTTTGGTATTACACGTTCTTATAAATTACAATGTCCGTGTGTTCGTACAGTTATACAGGGTCTTTCATTTTCATTGTCTTTTTTTTTTCGATCCCCGCCGCGGGATAAATGTTTGTATGATCTGCAAATATTTATCTCGGGTCTGGGTGTTTCTATGTATAATATGTATGTATTTACAAACAAAAAGTATATAAGTAGTATATCAGTTATCTGGTTCCCATAGTACAAGCTATGCTTAGTTTGGGGCTAGATGATACTGTGTGAAATGTCCAGCATAAAAAAAAAAAAAAAACTACACAAACTGACAGGGCTTAATTTTTGGGTTGTAAATAGACGTTTGACCGTATCAATTTAATTCCTAAGCCGTTATAAGTTTTCACTTCAAAATGATTTATTGATTTTTTAGGACATGTTGCATAATGATTTTCAAGGAGAACAGACATTCCACCAATCGCATCCCGGATACATCCGAGTGCACACTCATGCACGCTCAAATGGACTAAGTTATGCAGGAAGCAACAATTAATTGAAAGGATAGTCATTATCAATTTTCTCGGGATTCTCATAACAAAAAAAAAATCATTACATATATATTTTTTAATTTATTTGTTGAACCCAATTCCTGAATAAAGTTCGTTTAAAATGAAAAACCTCATATTTATGCTACATTATCCGCATGTAAGACCCCTCGCAGACTAACAGACTTTCTATTGGCCGATAGTTAGACGGGCTATACTTCTCCATACTCATGATGAGCCGAAGTATATTCCGTCTCAACTATCGGCCGATAGAAAATCTGTAGTCTGCGAGGGGTCTAAAAGTTTGAAAGAAAATAGTGAAATGAATCAAAGTAGGCAAGTATTAAAACCTTGTACAGTCTACGCGTAAACTGGTTCCAGACTCACGCGAGTCGATGTTTAAATGTCAAAAAGAAAAATCGAATATCTAGTACTTAGTTTAAAAGTACCTACTAAGCACCAATTCTAGGAAATGGCTGATCTTATTGAACTCATTGCACTAATGCTGGCCGCCTTTGGAGCAATTTATTTTCTGCTAAGATAGGTTATTAGCATTGGCGCCGTACCAAACAGAACAGAATTGTGTTAGCAAAAAATATTATGCTCGATTTACATGAGGATAGTGAATACGACAGTGTAGAATGACGTGAAAATTTACGATGTTCGTCGTGTTCTACATATTTATCTTAGCTAAATAAATAAAAGCTAAGTTGAATTGCATTCATCTTCTTTTTCTTACGTGTCAATGGTACAAGCTAGTAAAACCCCGCCACCATCACTCCAGCGTCTGTGGCGTCCATAAGGTCCTTCCTTGTGCAGGTGGCAGGGCACAAAGGGCAAACAATCAAGTGGGACATCGTTTGGATAGGGTCTGGGTGGGGTCGTAATAACCGCACTTGCACCCATGTGCAAGCAATGTAGATCCCCTGCATCGACCGACTTGGGTATTCATATTGCATTCATCAAACTTATTAATATGTATCCTGAATCTATCCTGCATTATAGAAGAACATCTCACTTTATTTTAGTAATGTTTTCTGTTTCATCCCAGATAAAACATTAAGTTGCATTTGTTCTACAACACAACACAATGTTGGTTTTTTACGAGAAAACTCATGCCAAAGTTGGACTGCTAAATAGCGCTCTTTGCTGTCCTTATTGACTAGGCGCGTGTGTAGGGGGTACTATGCGAACTTATTCTTTCAGGGTGCTGACATATAAACTTTTAAAAGCTCGTGCAAACGGACTTCACGTTTGCAGTACAACTGCTCTATGCAGTTCCAAGAAGTTTAATTTGCTTGTCGTTTATTTTTCTGATGCTTGCTGCATAAGCATCAGAATCGAGTTTTCATAATCAAGCTTGTTTCGTTTTTTTCTGTTGTCTTGTAATTAAGTAATAAATGTACTTACTTATTTCACAAGTAAGCGTACAGTAAATAAGTGGCAAAAATGTTCATAATTGAAACAGTTTTCTGGGTTTAAATTTTTCTCGAAATGAATTATTTCGGTATTAATGATACACACGGGCCTATTATTATTCTTCATTATTTCATCATTATTATTATTATATTTTAAATAGCTTTTGCATTGGCCTTCGCTCGTGTGGTTCCAACATTTCAAGCAACTATCATTTTCATTAGACTCGACGATCTATGAAGTCCGTTTGTTGGCAACGCCCCTGTGTTTGCGGTTTTGCTTAAAATACTGGCATATTCTTGATATTCTAGCACATATTGAAATGCCAAATGAAAAATATAAGGACGATGTTTGTGCCGAAATACCCCTTTAGTTCTAAAGTGTTGGTCCACTTTAAGTTCTTTCGTATAACCTCTACATACATAATCGACTTTAAAATACAAAAAGTTTTAAGATAAGAAGTAACTAAATATTTTATACGTAGGTTAGTTAGGTTTGATATGATAATTTACTTAGACAAATCAACACCCCAGCGTCCCGCTGAATGTAGGCGACTGCCTGTGATATTGTCTTGTAAACACCGAAAAGTCTAGTTGTGTTATAAAGTGCATGCTGTGGCGTCCTATAACTGGGAAAACACTAGATTTAAGTAGCTTAGTTAAGAAATTGATAATACTTTTGTGATTTTTCCGTTGGATGTCCATATAAATAAATAAATAAAGTGTTATTATAACAGTAAAAAACCTTGAAATCTTTGTGTTCTATTGTTTTCAGTCAAATCCAACTTACTAGTTAAGCTAACTAGAACTCAAAGCTAAAATACGAGGCCATCTCGTGCTTGGAATAAATTAAAACGTCAATGTGAATTCGCTAGCGGGCTCTATTTAAACATAAAGACTGGGACTTATTTAATTTTAAATTCGCTTCACTGATTTTGAGGGCTCACAGCAAAATAATTGAACTATCTTTGGACAATGATCCCACACAAAAAATATTTTTGCCTTAATTTTCTTGTTTTATTTTATTTTGTGTCTGACAAAGATAAACCTTCTTTTGAATTTAGTAAGTACCTATTCCAAAATATTGTCTGTATGTTAAGGTTTTACTCGTAAGTGAGTTGGAGAGTAAACTACTCCTATGACTTGTTCATGTCAATAATTGTTATTATCATCCCGAAGTAAAATTTTTCATACAACACAAACATTTATAATTTCTTACAGACACTAATATTAGCCAACTTTAATTGGTTACAGCTCAAATACGTGGTCAAAATCTAGGGTCTCCATTGTCTTGTATTGCTACGACAAATACCTACATCCGCTAAGGAACCCGTGAATATTGAAAACGCAATCCAAAAAATTCAGACGATTATTGTTTACATTTTTAATTCGCGAACTCCTTAATCTACAATCCTGCCTTTACGATGTAACAAAACTTTTACAGCAGTTTAGTAATTCAACAGGCGACTCACGCATGCGCCAGCCCTAAACGCATCCACCAAACTTTCAGTCGGCAAGTCGGGGGAAACTTGAGCGGATGTTGAGTCACGTACACTCAACTATACTCGAGATATACGCGAACTTGTCATGAACTAGAAACATGGATTATTCAACATTCGTGATCCTCATACTGTGCTCAAGTTCGTATGGACTTACTTCATGTAAATTCTTTGTGTTGCGTTTAGTTTTAGTTTGAGTTGCGTGTCAAAGTTTCGCTCGTATGTAATTTTCTCGTCACTCTGTTATTATTTTACGTATGCCTGGTTGTTTGGTTTGTTTGCTGCTTTTTATGGCTATTCAAAGTAAAAGTTTGTAAAAGTAAGTACAATTAAATATGGACGATCTATGAGACGACTATGAATTTTACAAACTAAAAAAAACAACAAGATAGGTATCAGATACGAATATATTTTTATAATTACCTACATACATACTTTCATTTATAAAACAGAGGCACGAAAGACATTCTTTCTTAGTAGTAAGTATTTTGAAAACTTTTTTATAAAATCTACTAAGTATTTTTAGTTTTTATTCTTGAAATTTTTAGCTTATATTTAGCTTTCCGATTTAGCTTAAGTCTTAATTTATAATTAACTACTAAACGATGTTGGAACCACCAACCTTCTGTTTTTTGGAGGAGAACGCCGAGTCCGCCACTCAGTTTTCCAACTTTTTCGGCAGTCAACGTTTCCACTATGTATTTTTGCTTTCATGTAATGTTCCAAAATAAAGCTTTTATTTATTTATTTATATTTATAAGACCGGCTTGGATAAAGTTAATACGCTATTTCAAATGTTGATTTGAAGTAAGTAAAGCCAAAGGTGGAAGCTTGAATTCAATCATCATAACAAGTCGATTATCAACGAAATACAAAAAAAATATCCATTCGGCTAGTTTTTTTTTTCTATTATAAATCCGGCTGGACTAATTGGCAGATATTGAATGTCGCCCATCGTAATTGGAGCTATTGCATTTTGCTGTTACGTTCTGTACATTCAATTCGTCGACGTTTGTAGCTGAAATAAATCGTAGGTAGCTTCTACTCTTCGTATGGAGTATACAGGGTGTAAAAAGACAACTACCGAAAACTGAGGGGTTGCAATCAGGCCATGATTTTAAACATATTTAGCGAAAAAAAACGCAAACGAAAAAAATATAATTTTTTTACTTAGCTTAGTCATTTAACGTTATTTTCGGTTATTTACTACCAGGGCAACATAATAAGACCATACCTGCCTAATACTTTCATTTATAAAAGAAAAAAACACTTGAAACTAAAAATCCAGCAATCTACCTACGTAAAAAAACGCGCCCAGAACATACGCAAACAGCACTCTTTTCAAACGCGGTTTTCTCCGGATATAATGATTTTTTCGGAAAATCCTTTTGGATTTGGTTGTGTGTTGGGATGCTGTACCTACTTCTTTCGGCTTCGGTAGACGTCTTTTCACACCCTGTATAATAAGCTAGTCATTTATTAGAAGGTATCAGTAGGTAATTTTATGAGCATCTTTTGTTTGTAACGGCTCTGGGGGTTAAAATTTCCACTTTTTAATAGTAAGCGTATTATAAAAGTCTGTACTTAGTGATGATCCAGGTCACTGCCGCCGGTCAGATGCGAGTCCAAAAAACTGGCCAATTTAATAAAAAATATTTTTGGAACGAAAGTCCTTTTTGGGCGGTATCGAGGATGGGAAGGCTAGAAGAAAAAAGCGTTAGATTTTTTAATATAAACCCGTTAGCTGAAAATGACGTCATTTAAAATTTCTCAAGCGTATATTGCAAAAAAAATACAAAACTGTTTATTTTTCACAATTGGTAAGTAAGTAAGTTCGTATGAGTCAGTGGCCAACTCTGGTGACGGAGTTTTTAGGCCGCCTAAAAGCCTCCGTCATGGCTTAACGACTTAAATAGCCGGGACCGACAATTTAACGTGCCCTCCGAAGCACGGAAGCGCTCAGATGCCACTGGCGGTCACGACCACGAGCGCTATTAGTAATAAACAAAGATCAAAATTTGATCTTTGTTTATTACTAATAGCGCTCGTAACTCACATTTAATGTGAGTTATTGGGCAGCTAAAAAACATTGTCCAATTCAGCCAATCGGAACATCTCTACAAAGGAACCCTTATTTCCTGTTGGTAGCGGTTCAATAGATCTATTTCCTTCTTGATGATAAAGTGTTTTTATTGCTACTTTTTTTCCAATACATACATAATTGTTTATCAAAGGAAGTAATAAAACTCTCCACTACATTTGTTTGTTTGGATTTCATTACAAACTTAGGTACAGGGAATTCGTTTTTTGCTTGTGTTAGTTAAATGAAGACCCCTCGCAGACTACAGACTTTCCATCGGCCGATAGTTGAGACGGGCTATACTTCTCCACACTCATTACGAGCCGAAGTATCCGTCTCAACTATCGGCCGATAGAAAGTATGTACCTAGTTTGCGAGGGGTCGAAAAGGTTACGTAACTTTTTTTGTAATTCTTGTTCACTAGATCTCTAGACTGTGTAGTAAGTTGTGGGTGCAGTTTTATTCAAAATATAGATTCAAATAAAAGGATGATTAGCTAAGCGAAGTTCTGCCATAACCGTTCATCAAATAGTTACATTCGATTATAATCTTTATGGATATGTGGTAGAGTCTATTTCACGGATGAAATTGTTATTCAATGCAGATGAATGTAATAACAATCGAGAGGTTTCAATCTCAGTGAAAGCTTATGCCCACAGAATATTACAGATAACAAACAAAAGCTTCACTGTAACTTTATTATACACGTAGTGAAAACAAAAATGCTCTAAAAACTTAAAATATATATATTTTTGGGCACGCTCATGAATGGAGCGACATAGATCAGTTGCACTATGGTCTAATCATTGAATTGAAAGCTAAGGCATTATCTCACTCGGCTTAAAAGTATTTTATTATGAAAACAATATTTTTAATAATAAATAAGCTACAGTACTTATAGATATCGAAAGGTGTGACGAACTAATCGCACAAAAAATAAAAATTGAAGTGAGACAGGCTCCGCTTGAAGTATTTCAGTATTATCTGCATGATAATACTGCATTATTCATGAATTCCTGAAGTATAGAGAGATAAACAGTCAAAACAACGTCTTTATGTCAGATATATAAATGTTTTACCTTTATGAGTTTGATTCATTAGAGATGATTTATTTGTTTTGCGAAATCTAAGAAATACCAAACTTGTTTATGACGTAGGTGATAAAAGTGCTCGTTCGCTTCTTGTTTCAATTTTGCTCTGCAATTCAACTGGATGCAGCTAGCAGATGCATTTTGCTCGGAGCCGTGCAAAATACCTAAAATTATTTTACTATTGAGCGAGCACCTAAGTATTTTCATGTTTTGGCCAATTAGGCTGAGAGGATTGTTTAGGGGCTGCAAAAGTCTATTTCATATCATATAAAAAACAATATTACAGGCACGCCTACTACATCACTTTAAGTGTGGGCTCAGGTTGCTTAAAGACACTTTACCTATAAATAATCTAGTACAGGTCTAATGTCTAAAAAATTGTTTTATCCATACTATATACTTACTATATATAATATTATAAATGTGAAAGTAACTCTGTCTGTCTGTCTGTTTGTTACCTTTTCACGCCCAAACCGCTGAACCGATTAAGCTGAAATTTGGCATGGATAAAGAGTATACCCTAGGGGTGGACATAGGCTATACTTTTTTTTGTCAATTACCATAAGGGGGCGGAAAAATAAGGGTTGGAAGTTTGTATGGGGAAAAAAGTTAAGCAACCCTGGGCGCGGTCATTATAAGGATGGGTGACCGCCGGCCGGAGCCACTTTTTGCACTCTAAATTTTTTCGTTTTTTTAATAATAAATTATTTTAAAATTAATGATAAACATGTAACATGTGTGTTCCCACCCATCAATATATCCGAACTCCGAAGTTATGATTTTTTGATATTAAAATATTTTTCCTTGGCTATAGTTAGAACGCCATCTACATCGCCGAGGTCAAACTACTTTATACTTTTTCTCCTAGGTGGCGTTTCTACTATAGCGGAGGCACAGCGGAGATCGATCATTTTGAGTTCCGAAAAGTTAATGGAGATTTTTGCTTAGAGTTTTCGATATTTTATATTGCTGACGAAGTTGCGGGTAGGTATTGCCGCTCGCTTCGGCAAATCTGACACCAGTTGCCGCTATCGTGTTGTTCTTAACATTGCAAGATCTGGGTAAGATTTTCCCTACCTCTATCTATTATGGGATTCTTGAGAGAAACATAACGTAATATTAGTTAATAATTTTATTTCGAAATTTAAAACCACACAGTTCTTGCTATAAAAAAATACGTTTCGAGTCAATTTCTTCAAAAAAATTGCGAGCCCATCGGGCCCATCGTTCGAAACTCGCTGCGCTCGCTTCAGTGATTCTGTACCAATTACCGTATTCGTTTTGTTCTTAGCATTGCAAGATCTGGGTAAGATTTTTCCTACCTTTATCTATTAAATAATTCTTGAGAGAAACATATATAAAAAAAAATATTATATCATGCGACGGAGTTTTATATTTTGTACTCTCGATTCACTCAAAACTCCTCCACTTTGTTCCTAATAATGCGCAGACGAAGTTGCGCGGGTCAGCTAGTATTGTTATAATTTAGAGCAATTTAGACTCTTTCCATATTGCTCTAAATATTCATACATTTTATGATGGTTCTTATTAAGTGGTCGCACGACCTATCCGCACCGACCTGTCAATTCGATAGAGGAAATGCTGAGACGTCAGGAAGCGAGCCGCATTTTCTGACGAATAAATTTTCTATAGAAAAATGACTGCGGCGCTTATGGCGCGGAAATGTGGGATTCCCAATACGAAAAACATAATGAACTTACATCATAATTTAAAGCAAACAAAGCACCCCAAAAGCAATAAAAAGCTTTTTCAACCACATTCTGAAAATGGATCCCATTAAAACAATTCAGCATCACCAAACTAGTTTAAAAGTTTCTTGCCGCCGTATTTAAAAACTCGGCTAAAAATACTCCATTTGATCAGACAAAAAACAATGGGTAATGAGGATTCAGTCTGCTCCGGGAAGTAATCGGCGCCAGCAAACAAAGGGATTAACTTATTTTCTTTTGGCTTTACTTTGAATGTCTTTACTATACCCTGCGTCTTACGTGGGCGACTTGACGCGAACGGGATTGCGAAGCGAAGCGTTGCGATATGATGCGGCGCGGCGCAGCGAGTCTGTCTAAGGGTCGATTCACATCTGACGGAAGATCCATCGCGGATTATCGGTTGCGGAACGCCAGAACTGACAAATGTATAGAAAAACACTCGACCGTTCACACTCAACCGATGATACGTTAGTCCGTCGAGTACGTGCGTGCGAATCGTCCTTCATAGTTTACGTCATACATAGTGTCTAAATTCGCAAAATTTCTGATCGCGTTCGATTCAGTACGCGCCGCGAAGCTGTGCACCGGTCACGTAGGACGGTAGGACACTTCAATAGTCAATCGACAGTTTGTTGTTTCCGCGCCGCACCGCACCGCTTCTCGTTCACGTCCAGATTGCCCGCGTCAGAGCGCTATGTATTGGACAGGTACAGAAATGTCTGATTTTATTTAATTTATTATATTAGAAAAAAATAAGATTATCTTGGCTTGATCGGGTCTACCTATAAATATGTACCAACTATGATCCCAGAACCTATAAAAAATCATCAAAATCGGTCAAGGCGGTTATGATTTTTTTTATAAAATATCTGACTGATCTTTGATGTCTCTGTTTGAATGTATAAATGAACCTAGAGCATAACTTTTTAAACACTTTTTTTATTTTTATTTTCGCGATGTGAATTGAACTTATACGATAATATCGTACCGCACGGCAATTTTTCACGTGTAAACGCTCATCGTATGATGCAATTGTCGGTAACTCTAGCTACGTTCTTACATTAGGTATTACCACGAAGGAAAAAGGTACGAATTCGATTTCTCTTTTATTAGATCAGGCTGCTTCCAAGGGCTTCAACCATTAACTTGTACCAATCCTTTCAGTCAACAAGATTACCCGTGTTACTAGGCCTTTACATCTACTATACAGCTTTTAGGTGAAACTTGGCTTTACAGATAGATCTCTCATTCAGCTATTATCTCTCATTTTCTCAAATCTATTCTTATCAAGCCGTGGGTTCTTGAGTGGTTCTAGAGCATCAAAGCCTTTGTATATTTGAACAACATCCTCAAACTTTCTGAAGTATTGCTACTTCACCGATTAAACGTTTATTTCTTAATTGTTTAGGAGAGGAAATATCAGGTATTTATTTCTTGAAATCGTATAACAATAGTTTTTTTTTTTTTTTTTTTATTTTATTTATTACGGAACAACAAACAGCTATATTATATGGCTTAACTAGAGAACTTGTATACATTTTAGAAATGTAAATAACTTATTAATAATATAGCCCACAGCGTTATCCACAGGTTAAGTAAAATATGTTTTAAATTAAAAGCGACTGTTAGGAAGTCGAAAGTGAAGCTTACAAAACAGTGTTAACGAAAAACTTAAGTAAAATAAAAGAAAACTAAGTAAGTATCTTTACGTATTGAATTCAGCCCTTTTCCCTGAGTTTCGCTCGACTTAAGTAGTTTTAAGTCAAACGAAACCCAAGGAATCGGTATTACAAAGAATAGTATTAACTAGGTTCTTAAATTTATAGATACCGTGGTAAAATATATCTATTTCTATAAATAAGAGATTATAGGACTCAACCATACGACGAATCGGGACACGAAGACCAGAATTCGTGCGGCAGGGAGTGAGCGCAAAGAGCGTGCGAGCGCGAGTTGCTCGCGGAGTGCAGGTTCTCGGGACAACGTAACACAATCTTGCGACAAGATCTATGCAATCAAATTTATTATGCACAATATTATATAGCGTAACAGCTTCCAGGTATTTGCGCCTAGATTCAAGGGTACATAGTTTATACCTAGAGAGTAGATTGGGGTACGAATCATACCGATGAAAACATCTGTAGGTCATCGAACGTAGGTATTTACGCTGGACCCTCTCTATCGCCACAGTATATTTGTTGTAAAATGGGTTCCAAACCGGGACCGCGTATTCAAGTTGAGTGCGAACTAATGTATTATAGAGATAAAGAAATGTTGATGATCGCCTAAAATCCGTTGAAGATCTCATAATAAAGCCATACATCTTAAACGCTTTATTAACTATACTTTGAACATGTAAGTCCATATGAAGGTTGCTATCAAGGAGAAGGCCTAGGTCTTTGAGTACCGTCACTTTGTTTAGGGGAGCATTACAGAGGCTGTAGGTGAAATTTATGGTATTGATGTTTTTGGTAAAATGGATGAAGTTACATTTAGGCAAGCTGAGGTGAAGTTTATTGGCGTTACAATAAGTTGTGAGTCTATTTAGGTCTTGCTGAAATAATATGCAGTCGTCCGTGGTTTTTACAGTCTTATAAGCTTTGAGATCGTCTGCGTATAATAGGAATTTTGAATTTTGGAAACAACGGTCGATATCGTTAATAAAAAGTATGAACAGAAGTGGCCCTAGGATGGAACCTTGGGGAACGCCTGAAGAGACGTGTACATCATTGGATTGGTAGCCGTTAATGACAACTTTTTGGGTTCTGTTAGTGATGTATGATGTGAACCAGCGGAGGAGGTTGCCTCTGATACCATTATACGCAATCTTATTCAGTAGAATTTCATGATCCACCTTGTCAAACGCTTTTTTGAAGTCAGTGTAGACAGCGTCCACCTGCACCCGCATATCAAGTTTTTCAAAAAGCGTGTTAGTGAAAACTAATAAGTTGGATACAGTTGAGCGCTGCTTTACAAAGCCATGCTGTTCAGGAATGATTACACGGTGAAGAGAAGGATAAATTACGTTGTAGACAAGCCTCTCAAACAGCTTTGACAGGGCGGACAAGATGGATATAGGCCGATATTGCTCAACATCATTTTTAGGACCATTTTTGTGGACTGGCGTAATAAAGGCACGCTTCCAAACATCTGGAAAGACTCCTTGGGTAAGACATTTGTTATAGATGATAGTGAGAGGTACGTATAGAGTTTCTGCTGTGTTTTTGAGGAAGCTAGGAGGTAGTCCATCAGGACCCGGGCCTTTGGATGGATCAAGTGATTTCAATTCTTTGAGCACAGTTTCTTTCTCGAGGTGTACATTAAATATGGAGACATTGTTGTTATGTGTTTCGGAGGGGGGTTCCCAATGTCTTATATTGGGCGAAGTGGGTTCGAAGACAGATTTAAAGAAATCAGAGAACATATTACATATGGTATTGGGATCGGATGATAAATCGTTTTTATATTTCATTGAAGAAGGAATGCTGCTTTTGATTTTGCGGTTGGCTATGTAAGTCCAGAAATATTTGATATTCGTACTGATATTATCCTCTACGCTAGTGATGTAGTCTTTGAAGCATTTATCACATTTTTCTTTAAAAATAGCCCTGTATTCAGAGAATGTAAGGTAGTCATGGTTATTATTAAATTTTTTCCATTTAACCCATGCCTTCTGCTTTTTACGGAAGATTTTTATTAGACCATGAGAGAACCAAACCGGAAAACTGTTAGATTTGGAGTGTAATAGAGGAACGTGTTCTTTTATGCAACAATTTACAGTATTATAAAATGTTTCAATTGATTGCTCAGCAGTAAGATGACATAAAAGTTCTTCCCAGGCTATCTCAGAGAATTTAGCATTGATTGAAGAGTAATCTGCTTTCCGGAAGTTGTGCTTTACAAGAGGTACCTTTTTCATTGAGTTCTCAGGCAGGAGGAGCGGTAGACGAGCTATAAACGGAGGATGGCGAGGGACGGCATTTCCTAGGGTCGTCTGTGGGGGTTCGAGAATGCATGGAGAGTTTGTAATAAGCAAATCGAGTATATTACCAGCATCATTTTTTAAATAGTTGAACTGTAGGGCATTCAGAGTGGACATTAAACTACTCACTTGTAGGCCTCGTGATGTACTTGTATCTGTGCAGAGTAGTCCAACAGAATGCGCCGTGCTGCCGACAGCAGTCGAGTTAGACCATCGAATGGCAGGAAGATTATAATCTCCCAGAATATAGATGCTACCTACTCGGGTATCTAATAAGGCATCTTGAAGGAAATCGAAGTGTTTCTCATAGGCATCAGCTTTAATCCAAGGCGGTAAGTACGCGGCGCTTATCACGTGTTTCTTATTTCTGTCTTTGCTAGGAATCTCAACAAGTAGGTGTTCGATGCAGGTAAGTGATCCATCAAAAGATGAGACGTGAGATGTGTCAAACACCGCTGGGCGTAGACCACGTAACACTGCAATCAGGACCCCTCCACCGTCTTGTTTATTCGTAGCCATCCTATCTCGGTCACACCTAAATACGACATATCGCTGATCAATGAATTCACTATCGTGTATTTCGGGAGTCAACCAAGTTTCTGTGAAGACGATGATGTCGTAGGTGAATGTAAGTATGTTCATGTAAATAGTATGTAGTTTAGTTCTAATCCCACTGCAATTTTGGTAATAAATTACTAAGTTATTTGTGTTATCCATTGTAAAGGCTTTTATATATGTATACGTATAGGTAAATCGGTATTGTGAGTAAGGTGTATGCGCAGTGGGTACAGATGTGCAACTTATGGTGAAGTGGACGTGTGTTAATTGAACTGTCAATAGTTGGGTTTAGTGCGATGATAGGAAGCATTGGTTTCATAAGGTAGGATTTATTTTGAGACGAGTGTAATCTTTTGTCGGTGTTGTGGCGATAGAGTAGCGATAGGTACATTAAGACGCAAGTCGTGCATTTTTTAGGGCAAGTTTTATTGCAAGATAGTTTACTAATTGGTTTAAGCTTAATAAAAAAGACATTACCAGTGTTTTCAAATGGGTTTAGGGGCAACCGAGCACGTGCCTTCAATTGAAATTCGTGTATGAATGAGTCCAAATAATGTAAGTGATTTACAAGGTCACCTAATGCAAATACAGTAAGATTAAGTAGAAGCATGCAGTAAGATGCAATGTAGCTTGAGAAGCTTGGCAAACTATTTTTTGCTAGTTGGTCTGATTTTTTCCAGGTCCTTTTCCGTGCGTATGGCAAAGGCCGGCGAGTCATCTCGTTCGCGAACCAAGATGGTTGAGTGGCTGATCCAGACGTGTTTATAGTGGTTGGTCTTAGCCAAGTCCCGGCACATGCGAAATAACCGTTTGTTTTTGAGCGTTAGGTGCTCGTTCATGTACACTCTGACAGGTGTACCGGATATATCGAGCTGGTCCGACTTCAATGTTTTAGCTCTGCGAAAGGCACCTAGTACATTGTCACGCATGATACGAGTGGTGAACTTCACGATGATGTTTTTGGGTCTGCTGATGTTTGGTTGAGCGTGAGGGACTCGGTGTACCGATATGACATCCTTGGTAGGAATAGAGATATTGAGTACAGCTCCTATTTTGCTGATTAATGACGACAAATTTTCATTGCGCTTGTCTGGCACGTTACACAGTTCGAGATTGCACTGCCTGGCTTGCTGCTCCAGGGAATCAATTTTTGCCTCCATGCTCGCAAGTGCAGGGCTGTTTTCCACATCCCGGTTTGAAGCAGCGATGTTGTCTATGCGCTTTTTTAGTTGTTCATGTTCACCAGAACAAAATTGCAATGAGTCCTTCAGACAAGATACATCAGCGCTTAAAGTAGACAGATTTGTCTTAAGATCGGTCTGTTCTGCTTTGAGAGTTTTTATTTCGTCCCTTATTTCTGTCAAAGTACATTTGATGTCATCTCTGATGCGCAACAAATTATCGTTATTCTCATTACGCCACTGTTGAAGCTGACCGTGTAATGCTTTAGCGAAGGCGTCAAGTTCTGATACACCAGGAGAAACAGAGCTCAAAGAACCAGGCGCCGCACTTCCACAGTGCGCCGATTGAGGCGCCGATGTCCCAGCCATGTTGAATGAGACATCCATGGAGTCGTCGCACGCAGGTACCTGATGACTGCGGACCGGAGTGTTTGTAGACTTGAGCCTCCGTGTGACGTTACTGCAAGAAGGGCACCTCCAAGTGTCCTTGTATTCCTTGGTGAATGCTGAGTATTGGTGAGATTTAATATTAAGACACTTGCAGTGGTAACTATCGTTACAGTAGTTACATTTCAAAGAAAGCTTTTCCGATGATAGTGGTCTCTGGCAGCCGCTACAATCCATCACCATTTAGTGGGTTCGTAACTGCGAGCGTCGAAATACCACAGCAACAAATGCCCCGTCCAGGCTGCTTGTAGAGTGAATGGAGTCACGCACCAATAAAGGCCCTCGGTAATTCGTCCCGCGGTGAAAGTCCACGACGATAAGGTCGTAAGCGCCGTGTATTTTTGGTCGCTTACGCGTTTCACTCACACAGTTGGATAAGCTGCTATAATTCTGACGAGGGTGGCGAAATATTTCGATAACAGAACAGTTATTATGTTAATTAGTACTTAAATCACAAGTTTTCCGATAAAGGAATAGGAACACAGTGTGTATAAGGTCCCAATCTCAATATGTGCAAAAACTCAAGTTCGTCACTTCACTTTTCACATAGTATTTTAAAAAGAATTAGTTCGTGGGTTACACAGAGATGTTACACTTTCGACGCTCCACAGTACAGTACGTACAGTTTTATTTCATGACACCGTTATGTCAGGTCCGCAAGACTTCTAAATGATAAAAAATACCAAATATTCACACAGAGCTCTTTTATGTTTACGCGTCATTTTATAAGATGGTCCGTAATAAAACACCTTTCCTTAAAATATTTTGTTTTGTGATTGATGGGACGGGAGAGTTTACTGTTCGACATAATATTATGTAATAAATAATACCTAAGTCGACTAGGTACATAAGAGCTCTAAATATAGGGAACAACGTGAAGCCTGCGACTTTGTCTGTACCACGTATAATCTATCTTTCATGTGGATAAGGCCGATTAGGCTGAAGGATGATTTATAGCTTATGTTCATCTGGGATAATGTACGTACATACAATGTAACTTTTTTGAAAACATCAATTTTCAATGGTTCCAAAAATCATCCACCACCTATAATAATACAAACAAACATACAAGTTATCTATATAAACCTAGGTAAGTGCATGTTTTCTGAAGTTTTCTCATTGGTGAAGTGTTTATAAACAAAATCAATGTGAAATTAGATATCTAAACTAGGGTAATTTTAACTGTCTAACTACGAGCCCAATTATGATTTTGTACGGTAGCTAAACATGATATTGCTAATTGTATTTAATTTGTATGTAATAACCGCAACCAGATACATCCCTACCTAATCAACTAAACATAATAGTGGAGTAAAATTTTACTTCACAGGTGCGGTCGCAGCCTGAAATTTTGGTAGTCACTATGATTTTTCAATTTGACGTCTACGATTTGGGGGGTGGGGTGATGTCTTCTGTGATCCCCCCCCCCCTCGGACCACGCTTGTTTCATTTTGGCGAATTTCATTTTTAGAAGATAAATAATATATTAATGTATCCAATCAGACTACTAGCCATTCATTAATCATCAGTTTTTCAAATTAAGCTTTACTGGTAGAAAAATCTTTTCAAACAACCTAATTCACTGAACCATTGGGTTTTCAGAATATTTTTTATCTTTTGGAGACACATACGTTTGGTAGCACGGTATACAAATTTCACAAAACGAAAAATCCATATTATGCATCTATAGTCTTTTTCACGCCGGAACGTATGCAAGACACTTACCGCCTTATTAATTAGAAAACCCTAATTCTAGCTAAATCCGAGACTGTTCTCAGAACTGTTACTTCTTGGAGTAACATGATGAGTTTAAGGTTATTAATAAATCGGTAGGTAGCTCGAATCAGTAATACATTTCTTGCATCGAGACTAGCGCGTGCGTTATGGCAACCCATAAAATTTAAAATAAAAACGAGTGAATGAACGAATATTATTATCATTCAAAATATTGTCTGTCTCTGTCACTAATTATATGAATGACAGAGATAGACAATAATTTGTATTTGATAATCTGTTTTATTTAAAGAGGTTTGAGGTTTTATTCTTCTCAAAATTTTTGGTCAAGTGAATATTGACCAAAAAGTTTTTAGTCATAAAAAAAGTATTTACTGTGTTTAGTCATTTTAAACTGTCTTTTTGTTTCTTGCTAATGCTAAATGATTTTTTACCTCAAAATCTATACTTACTTGGATTTTAAATTCAGTTTCTTCGAGATCATAAAATGAAATTTTACGAATATTGTAATTTTTCACTCGCCTCATTTATCGTAATTGGTATCCATCCAACCTCATTAAATTTTTCCTCAAACCATCAACATATCCATCCTATTTGCACAACCTTTTTTTGGTTATGACATGAATATTATGAAGTAAAATGTCAAAATTCATGACAGAGTATGCGTACTCCATCTCTATACTAGGTTGCACCTAGGCGTAGCTCTTGCTCCGAGAGCAGCGTCGGATTAGCTTATTTCCTCCTTGGTCTTTATTTATTAATACAGATTTGACCTACTACTGCCTTATGTTTTGGATTAGCTCTAATCCCAACGAAGTTCGTGTTTATTAATAACAGGGTTAGAGATAATGTCAAAATCAGTCTAATAGTAATGTCCTAAAGTTTAATCGAGATTATCAAAATCGATTTTTGTTTCACTACTATCAATTCATCTCAATCGATTACAAGGTTCATTCATAGACAAAATTACTAAACCAACGATTATTTCATTACTTATCGACTCATCAATTGTTTCGATTTTCATTTTTGCACTCTCTAATAGATTACGTTCCATTTTACTCAGTACTGTTAATTGGCGGAGTTTTTTAGAAAATGTTTATTGTTTATTTATTTATATTTTATGGCTCGTTTATGATAATTTATGAAATAATTAATCAGGAAATAGACAAAAACATTTTTTTTGTATGTTTTATCGTTTAATTTTTTTTCTTGACTTTTTTGTTTCAAAATTGTTGTGAGCCACACAACGTGAAACGAAACAAGTTCAATGTGTCTTGCATACGTTCCGGCGTGAAAATACTATAATGGTTTGAGCTTACCAATTAACCGTCACCAAGAACTAACACAATCATGGTCTCTCTCTCTCAAGTTTTTAGTGATTTATTGAAATATCAGTAGGTAATTAAAAACAGTGAGCGATTTAAAAAGGATTTAAATTCAGGTAGTAAGTGTCATACCATGGAACGTGGTCGGGATGATAAAATAAATTAATTACCTTGCCGCATTGATTCAGACTGATTACGTGAAGCAAATCTGTATTAAGTACATTCAAAACAGAACAAAACATTCGTTAAAACAGTAAATAGATACTGATGATGATAATTTGTCTAAGCACAGTAGGTACTCCATAAATAATAATAATAATAATAATAATTCTGGACTTTTTCACACAGCATCATCTAGCCCCAAAGTAAGCAGAGCTTGTGTTATGGGTACTAAGATGACTGATATACTACTTATATACTTTTTGTTTGTAAATACATACATATTATACATAGAAACACCCAGACCCGAGACAAATATTTGTAGATCATACAAACATTAAATAAATTAATGGTTAAATAAATGGTTTGTAGGTTCTATTAGAGAAACTTATGAGAGCTTTTGTTAAGGTGGTTCGGGTAACTAGACCTCTCTGAAGCTAGACGTTTACTATACACCCACCCCTATTATTTAATTACCAGAAATTTTTTAAACATGGTCTCGGTGTCTGTTACTGATCACATTTATGTAGTTAAACTCAAAAAAAGTTAAAAATTATAACCTAAAAATGAGTCGCGACGAGTCAAACATGGATTTATGATAGTTAGGGTTTCGCCAGTTTCACTGACTAGGGATGATACGAGAGCATTGTTTAAATGAGAGTTCGTGCGCGTTTGATTTCTGCAACATTTTTTTGTACAGTTTTCATATTTTGTTTGGTTTTGGTTGACAACAATCTTCGATAACTTTGTGATAGTTAAATAAAAAAACACAGTGGCACTCTAGGAGTGCCGGAAGAAGTGAAAACTTGAAAATTTCTAAACTTGACAAATAACCGGTTATCGGTGTGCAGTCACGAGACTCGCACGTGACCTTTTCCAGGCGAATCCAAGAATTTTTCTCATCTTAAAACTGCAAAACGCACCTTCGAAGTTTTCACTTCAAAAATCTGACCATGCCATAATCATTTTCTGCATCTGCTGAATCCGTTAAAAAGTTGCGATGTATAGATTTTTAGTTGTAAACTCCTTAGAAGATTAGCTAGGAAAGGCATTCAGTAAACATTTCATCGATTATTGACTTTTCTTTAAATAAGTTTTTAGAGCTCAATGCCAACTGGTGACAGAGCTGCAGAAAATGTATAGTGTGGTATTCAATTAAGGAAAAACTTGTCATGGAAATTACTTTCACCCTAGTGGTCAAACTGAATCTCTACGAAGTGAAAGGAAGAACAGAAGCCTTCGGTGTGATATGTGGCAGTTATGGTTAAAAAAAAATACTCTTGTGGGATTTTGGTTTTCATGGCTATTTCAATTACATCATTAGCATATGCATTGATATAGCATACAATCGAATGTAATCCTAAATTTAATATGTTAAGCCTTTGCAACACAATACACTGCATCCCTATAGTTTTGCTACTAGTTAAATTACTAATGACGTGCAATATAACTCTGCGGTGTACTCACTGCTCATTATCCAGAAATATTTGTTTGATTCAGTTGTATAGTGGCTTTTATCTCGCCATTTGTTCACAGAGAGAGCCGTGTTAGCCTAGTGGAATGTACCCTCAAATATAATGTGCAATGCATCAATGGATTTTTCGTTTTGTAAAATTTATATGTGTGCTTATAACATGAACGCTTAGCGATAAATTAAAACATCGTGGAACGAGGAAACCCGCACACGCATCGATGTTATCTCTCCTGTGGACAAGGCAGATGTATGATAACTTGAGAGGATGGTTTAGATCTTTGAAAATTCCCATGCACTACAGCGTCCCCGTGGAAGCATAGATTTCTTCCTGATCCATCTAAGATGTAAAGACTTAAGTTTGTTCCCAGAATGTGTAGCAGTTAACATCAAACGAATCGATGTACCGGCGCTGGTGGAAATGGGCACGGAATCTGTGGTCCTCGACTGTGACTACGGAGCCTCACAGCCCCTGGGCTTGAAGGATGGTCTCGTGGTGAAGTGGTTCTTCAACGGATCAGCAGGACTGGTGCACCAGTGGATCCCGCCCATGCGGCCGCAGGTCATCGGCCTTCTGAAGGGGAAGGTGGAACTTAACTATAGAATTTCTGGTGAGATAAACCCCCTTTTAAGCATACCATGTTTCAACGGTACCCAGAAAAGTGATATTATTAGTGAGTAGACGATTTTAAGTTCTATCGCGTTCAAGAAAAGATCTAATTAATCTGTTCTCCCGTAGAGATAGGATGGTCATTTTAAGCAGGCTTAATAATAAGGCAGACATTACGTCATGTCACATTACCTATAGGGATCTACTAGATTTGTGACACATGTGGTCAAGGGGAAAAGGATCTTCTCCCTATGAAAATAAGAAAACTTGTGATGCTATTTGGATATTAGTGAGCCAATCGAACCGGAAAGGAAGAACTTATCCCGATAAATGGAGAATCGAAATTGTCCATGTATCACGATAGCGAGTGAAGTAATATAAACACAAACGTTCAGGATGCGCTTGGATATTTGTCTCAATCAACCGGAAATAATACGTTTTATCCGCGTAAAGTTAGAGGATGCTACGAACGCAGCGACATTACCTGCTTCCTCATAATAAGATAAGCTTCCTAGTTCCTATATGAAAAGGTTACCTTTTACCTTTTCACTCTCATCTGTCTGTACTCACATTATTTGTACGAGAGGCGTGTAGTATGGATTTTATGTCACTTGAAACAGGATATCAACACAGCGTTGAAGCGTAACAAACCTATCAGGATGGACAAAAAGAGACGAAATAGTGAAAATAAATGTGTTGCTTTGCTTTCTGAACCGTGTAACTAATTGAAATTCAATTGAATTGTTTGCTCTACTTTTCATAACACTATACACCTTTTACGAGTATAAGCAAAACATTGATCAAATAGTACATACATACATAAAGTCACGCCTCTTTCCCAAAGGGGTAGGCAGAGACCACGGATCTCCAGTCGCTACGATCCTGACACACAACTTTCGCCTCATTCACTCTCATTACATTCTTCATACATGCTCGTCGGTTTAGGGTACTTTTGACCTGGCCCTTCTCCAAAATGTCGCCAATTTGATCCAAGAAGGTTCGCCTAGGCCTTCCCCTTCCAGCTGTCCCATACACACTCGCCTCATACACACTTGCTTTGTCAAACGACTGTCATCCATCCTCTCTACATGCCCAAACCATCAAATAGTATGCAATTACATTTGTCGTGTGGTTTCACCAAGTGTTTCATTATGTTGCTTGTTCTTGTAATTATGTATTTTGATCAGATTCGTCATACAAACAAGAAACGATTCTTGATGAATGAAAAATAAATTAAACAGAGCTAGTTTGTTTCTCACCTACCAATTCAATTATAACTGACAAAAAGAAACCAGAACAGCATTATGAGAACATAGCAAAACGGAGCGCGAGAAAATGCAGCGAAGAAAACTCATCACATTAAAAAAATAAATAGACAAAAACAAAAATACAAGCTAGAAATGCATATTGCAAGATATTGCATTGGCGCGAGCTTTATCCCCTCAGGATAGGGCAAATGAACCCGACCGATACTTCTGGTGGTTTAGGTATCGATGTAGTGGATATTTAGAAATCCAGCTCGTTTATTTCACAAAACTCTCGTAAAAATATGATAAGAATACCAGCATAAACCGTATAAACTTGGATATGCTATGCCAAGATCACACCAACAAAAAAATTAATGTATATTGATGAATCAAACTTTTCTTTCAAATTAAAGTTGCTGTAAACCGTGACCTTATTTTGACCGTATTTTGGGTTTTTGGTATTTATGTTCTGTTGTTGGTTTATATTCGATTTTTCACATAAAGCGCAGTAACGTATTATAAAACGAATATTTATAATTTTGAAAAAGCTAGTTACTTTTTTCCAATTATCAACATTGATACTCAACCAATCATAACAAATATCAGGACCACCCTTTCCGCCATCGTATTGTTTATATTTGTGATCAAATCCCTTACAGAAGCATTTTTGAAGTACCCTCTTGTATTGCAGAAGAACCGCTACAGGCGTACAGGGCTATAAAAATATTGCGACCGACTACTGACCTCAGCGGGAACTACACTTGCGTCGTGTCCACTTTCACGGAGGAGGATCGCCAGACACGTCCTATGCTCGTTTACAGTAAGTAACCTTACTAAGGAGCCACACAACTGATATTTTTTAAATGCATTCTAAAAATCCCTCCCAAATCTCCCAAATCTGATGTGGAGAATGAATTAATACGAGGGATAAGATTATTCAAAATCGTAAGGTTAAAACACTGTAAAAATCAAAATAATTGTGCTCTCTATCAAGTCTAGTTTGTCATAAGTATAATGTACTTAGTTGATTATGTGCTTTTCCCGGTAACTTTTTAAATCACAATAAGTATATAGAATTCGTATAATTGTGGCTTTACAACATGGCTCTTACAAACTTAAATTAGAAAATTTTAGATCGTGACTTAGCCTCCTCGCAGACTGCAGACTTTCTATCGGCCGACAGCTGAGACGGAATATACTTCGGCCCGTAATTAGTATGGAGAAGTATAGCCCGTCTCAACTATCGGCCGATAGAAAGTCTGCAGTCTGCGAGGGGTCTCATAGTAACAAATAGACTTCACTAGAATCTTTGACCTCTCACATTTTTTAATCTTTTTGGACATATAAAAATCCCCCTTACATGTAGTTTTTAAAAATAAATAGAAAGCCTACACCTTCACGCTACCGACCCAAAAAGCTCGATATTGAGCTAGATTTGTGCTTGTTTTCCACTCTCGGCCTAAATTCTCCTCCATTTGTTCAATCTGTTTTATTCATAATCTTTCTTCAGAGCTAACGCGAGTTTGTGTACCAAGAATAATTGCTATGCTCTTAGGATATACGCTTTTGAAAAGTAATTACTCGATGGAGCAATAAAATAGATTGTTCAGCCCGATATTCTATGAAATAGACAAAGGATTATGATATATTTTTGAGCTCGAAAACATTTTCGAACGATGAAAAAGACTTGTATTTAAATTTTATTTATTTAAGAGCAATTTTGCAAGCGTACAAGTTAAGAATAGAATAGAATAGAATATATCTTTATTGAAAAATACCTAATAACAGCAATAGACAAAGATAAATAAAGAAGAACAGAAAATATAAAACTTAGGTATAACAATGGGCGGCCTTATCGCTGAAAGCAATTTCTTCCAGGCAACCTTTGGATGGACAGGACAGATTTAAAGAAAAAAAAAAGTTCATTTTGAAGGGTACTAAGTGATACATAGTAGTATCATTAGTACCTTTGCTGGTACAAATCAATGGTACAAGTGACATCAGGCGGAAAATTATAAGTATGCAGAAAATCTCCGTAAAAATATCTCTTAGTCATAGGAGAGCTTATTATCGTTTTGAAACTTTAACTTTTCACTGAAAAGCCTTTGTCTTCAATATTGTCTGACAACTGCACTTAAAAGTTTGCCATGTATCCTCAACAAGGTCTCAACGGGATGTAAGTGTAAGTTATGTTGGTGATATTATTACGCTAGACCCTCTAGTTACCACTTCACTTCCTTTCCTAACATCTTACAAATAAGGTTCATATTTAAAAAACCCATCTCTTAAAATACAAATTAGTCAACTAATAGAAGCTCCTAAGTTGATGTAATTATGTGTTTATTGTTTAAGTATGGGCCATTCAGGTAACTTTTATCTCAGGACTTAGATACATTTTTACGTAGATAATTTGTCTGATCTTCAGTATAAGTTAGGATCAAAGAAAACAAGAATTTATACCTGGCGTAATATAATACTAGTGAATACAGCGAGGCTTTCCCGCCATTTTGTATTCCTCGCGATCCTTTAATACAATCTTACACTATAGCAGAAGGCTCTAGTTTCTATTATTTCTAGTTTATGCCTGATAGTTGTTCTTTGTTTTTCAAAGGTATAGTTTCACAAGAAAGGGTTAAACTGAGCCATTCCCTTAAATAGCCACTCGAATCAAATATCTACTCAAATCTTCAAACATTCAAATATTTGAGAATGTTGTCTAGCCAAAAAACAGTAACATAGATGATATATAAAACCTATCTCCTTTAGTGCAAATAAAATCTAATTAACTTTTCTGTGAAGCTACATTTTACCCGCAAGTCATTACCGGCTTCTAAAAAGCATTTCAAAGCTTTCATGAAAGATGCAAAGCTGAACTAAGCTAGCGAAGGCACAATGCTCGATAATTTTACAAAGTGGTATAACCTACATTCCGTGCTGCACTCAAATCTGTGCAGCGGGTCTAATTATAGGTAGAAGGTAATACCAATACTAAACGTAGATTCCAGACTTGATAAATATTGTTTTATTACAACATAATAATATGTGAACGTATATCAGAGATGTTGAATGGATAAGTATCATAGTGCTGGAGATCTTTAATTAGTGAAATAAGGAGAGATTTTTCATAAAAAACTAAGTTAATAAAAATGATTAGCATCATGTATTTATAAAAGTCTAATATTTTTATAAGTAAATAAATAAATAAATAATGCTGGACTTTTCACACAGCATCATCTAGCCCCAAAGTAAGCAGAGCTTGTGTTATGGGTACTAAGATGACTGATATACTACTTAGGTATATACTTTTTGTTTACACTTACTTTTTGTACGTGATGCTAATCATGAAATTTTGTAAAAAAAACCTCTCTTGATATGCTATAAAGTACTCTTAACGCACTATGCATGAACTCTTGTGAAGTAGCGCTTCTCTCATTAGAGTTTTTTCATCGCAACAGGTCGCGGCAAGAGCTTTCATTTCATTCAAGAGAAACGGTACGTGTTCCTGGTGACACTAATCTGCTTCGCTGAGGACTTGTACCCGAGGCCAGTCATGAGGATATTGTCACAGGGGTAAGTGACCTTCAGTGACATCGACCAAAGCTGCTGACTGACAAGCTTGACGCTAAGGCAATACATTAACTTGCCTGCCATAAAGGACAATGTCTGACTTGCCAGTCAAAGAAGCAATTTAAAGAAGATACACATACCGTGTTGCACCTGACGTGGACCAGAAACAATCTAGGAAGATGGAAGGTCTTGGCAGGGGCAATCTAGCATAATTATTGATAGGCAGGCGTTTCGGTAGCCGCTACGCTTAAAAATGCCTAGTTTACTTTGTGATTTGCTGGCTCGACCGACTCATGCTAAGATAAACTAAGTTTGTAACGCATGTTTTCAGACAGCTCCTTTGAAAAGCTGTGTAGTGTTGCCAACAGAAATAAGCATAAGTATCGATTCTAAGAACACTTATTTGCAGAAAGCCATTGAAGCAAGCTGTGACGGAAATAACCATGGACTCGTGGGGGCTGTATACAGTGGAAACGAAGGCGGTGGTACACGACGATGACGTCACGAACCCTGAAGAATTCGTGTGTGAACTGAGCTTACCTTACGCCAATTATACTGCGAATAGAACAACTGTTTATTATCCTGGTGAGTTATTCAATTAACGACATAAGCGACATCTATCACGTGCTACGGCTTAAAACTCATGAGGTCAAGGGTCTCAGAGTAAAAAGGTTACGTTTGTAGAAAACTAATACCTATATATGAGAGTACGGAAATGTGTAAGCCGATTTGAGCCCCGTAATGTCTTTATTTTATGCCCTTTATCAAACGGGATTTTGTCTGTCTTTTCTACCATTGCTGTTCTTTTACTCGAAAATGCCAATTACATTCCAAATCAAATCATTCTGTCTTCATTTTAAATATGTAAAGAGTAAATTGCATTATTTTTTACGTGAAAAACAGTAAGCCAAACATTAAAAAGATATTTACGGACACTCAGACATGCAACAAATATTTGCAGTTCTTAGTTCATGAGGGAATAAACTGCACCAGTAGGTTTGTTCTATGAAGTCCTACTTAGCTACACAGGCGGCCAAAGGCGACGTCTAATAGCGCGAAATGGAAATTCCTAAGCACTGAAAGAATTGTAAGTGAATGTTTGAGTGAGTGTCTGACTGGAAATTTAATCTACTTATTGTAACAAAGCTTATTGCTATCGTTACCAGCCGTGTTAGCCTTGTGCGTTGGTGCCTCGACTATTACAAAGTTTGAAGGTTAGATTTAGGCTGTACATCGTTTAAAATCTTATTGAAATACACAAAACAGTAAAAGCCATTCTCAATTTTAAAAACAAGCGAATCCTTACCTTAATGGCTTATTTTCCTTGCTTTTCTCTGAAACTGATGTGAATCTAAAACAGTTAAACAGTCGCCGTGAAAGACTTTCACAGCTAAATGCGTCTTTAGAGTGTTTCTCTCGCATAGTGCTGACACAGATAGTCAGATACTGAAGCGAAGCAAGCGAGCGAATCGCGGAGTTTTTAATCTCAAGATTAAGATATTTTTGAGACAAGTGTCACGTCAGAGCCACGGGACTCTATCTTGAGTTTGTGTTGTGAATAATGTTTGAAGATAATGTGAATTAACTGATAACCTACATGAAACAAGCAAAATCTAGTCAAAACATAATTGACTCTACTCTAAAGCTGTTTCAATGATACTTGCCGAATTTAAACAATATTTAAAGCCAAGCAAGAAATAAAGTCCCGTGATTTGTTCTTCGTCCTTGTTTGCATAAAATTAAGATTTCTAAGCGCAGTGGCGGCAGACAGACATTACCACCCGCATCATGAACAATGGCGAAGATAGACGAATGCCGATGGTCACGAACGTGTGGAGTGCCTCATCGCCTGTATTCGCCTGTCATCTTCTATCCAAATAAGTGTTCGCCGAATAGTTCGGCAAATAGTTCGGCGAATGTGTAGAGTGGCTGTAAAATTCACATTATCAATTAGGTAATATAAGAGAACAAAATTCAGTGCCTCCATTTGAGTGAATACATTAAGTCTTAATAGAATGGATAAAGGCACCCGCGGCCCTCACACAGTCCATTCGTGCGTCTTCAACGGGAAACAAAAGTAGCTCGTATTTTGTGCTATCTTAGCCTCCTCGCAGACTGCAGACTTCTATCGGCCGATAGTTGAGACGGAATATACTTCGGCTCGTAATTAGTATGGAGATGTATAGCCCGTCTCAACTAATCGGCCGATAGAAAGTCTGTAGTCTGCGAGGGGTCTTATACATACTGTAATTTATTATCAGTCAATCCACTTAGACCTCATACATAATTATTACATAAGTTACAGGAACTGCCAATGTTCAGAAGTTCCGAAATAGGTTGTAAGTTAGAAATCGTATGGAGTCATTACTCATTGGACTCGTGCGACAGCTGTGCTCGTATCGCGTAGGGTTGAACCCGAACTCCAATCAAATTGAACTCAAATTCGATTTAAATTTTATGAATGTAATGATGACGTCAGTATAATGGCTTAGACAGTTAAAAGAAGTTAAAAATACAAAACTACACTATTAGCATTAGTAGCCAGACACATGAGATTCTTTGGAGATGTTTAGGGTATTAATCAGAGACAAGTCCAAACCCACGATAAGAACACATAGTTTTGCGAAGAACACTAGCTACTACGCGCGGCTTCGTGGTCCCAACATTTTGAATAGCGTATGTGCTATTTGGTATCTAGGCTTATTCTAAGTTCCTTTAAAATCGGCTCACTAGTTTAGGCGATTGAAACACAAACATACAAACGTACTCACAAACTTTCAGATTTATTTTAAAAAGTAGGAAGTAAAATAGTAGGATGACAAAGTAAGACCATCGCCCTAGGTATCTAACTTAACTTAGTTCAGAACTTAGTTTATAAACCTGGTTTACTCATTGAAGCTATAAAGTAACCTAGTATACTTAAAACTTGTCCATAACCTCCTTTCTATGTCAAAACTTAACAGTAAATCGATGTTATTAGGTTTAAGCTAAGGCTTACGCCGGAACTTTGAATTCTTTAAAATAAATGCTACCGTTATAAGGATGTGACAAGACTCATTGCTTTTGTACACTTGTTTATTATAATTTTGTAATTTTAAAGTGTTAAACCACACTTTGGTATGTATTTTATTTTATTTTATTTAAATACTTTATTGCACAAAATTTACATAAAATTTGCACAATTTTATTGGCGAGCATAAAGGTATTTCATTGAGAAATGAATAGTCTTATCTTACCGGTGCTTAACCGATAAATATGAGCTTCTCAAAAATTTGGGTTGTGACGATTAGGGTTCCGTGGCCAAGCGGTAAGGAACTCCTTACCGTTCCTATTTCTGCTTCTTTACTTTATTTTCCATCCAAAGGTTGCCTGGAAGAAATCGCTTTCAGCGATTAGACCACCCATTGTACTAAGAACTTGTAATTGTTTTATGTTTTGTTTTTGTTAATTTCTTGGTGTACAATAAAGTGTTCATTCATTAATTAATTAATTAATTCATTCATTCATTCGTTAGGAGGATCGTCTGATCCTCCTAAAAAAGTAATGAAGTAATCCTCGGGTTCAAATCCCGTCGGAATCGAAAATTTTGATAAGACTTTTTATTTCTCAAATTGTTTATTATTTCAAGAGAAAAGCTTTAGAACCTATGCACCTATATGAGCATGTTTTTCATAATTTGAAACCTTACAGTAGATCTATCAACGAAATCAGGTTGGTCTTAATTGTGTGTGTAGATGTCTGTATGCATACTGAGCGCTTATTGGCCCATGGAGCGTTCCTGAGCTTACGCACATAGAAACAACGTGCATTTGCACGAGATCACGAGATAGAACATAGCTTTGCAATATGTAATGGACGTGTTTTACCGGCCACCATTTTATAGGAAGATAAAACTCCACCCGCATAGCTTCACTAAGGATTTCTGATTCGATTGATATTCCAATTCGCTGAGCCACACCAAATATCACACAAATTGATTAGCGTCTGAACGTATGCTTCAGCTGTTAAGTGGTTTGAAATGTAGCACCTGTTTGATCTCTACAATCAGTAAAAAATAAACTCATTAGGCATCCCTTTCGGACAGACGGTACAAAAATGGGCAAGCAAACAGACCCTGTCTGATTTTTTCCCTCAGATCTTCGAGCTTTAAAAAGCCTTTGAAGTTTCTGCCTCCAGGTACACGTGCCTAGATTAAACTAGACTTAAATAGACAGTAAAGGGATTATTTCTCTAAAGGGCACTTCACTTAAATAATGCTTATAGGAGGTTCGCCTAGACGGCGAGTCAAATTTTTAGATTTGCGTAGCTGGAGCTCTACAAGGAGATGGAGCTTCTACAAACCCGTAGCCTTGAAACGCTTGCTGGCTTGTGTTTCAATGGGTCACTTAAGGAAAGGCGTGCTCAACGAAACGTATCAACACACACTACTCTAAAATAGCTTCAATCGCAGAATTTGATCAGCTTTGAACCGATAATGGAACACAAAATTGACTCGTGCCATATTCGGCATGCAGGATAGCGTATGGATCTTTTGCTCTTAGAGCGCCTTCATCTGAACTAATAATTGTGTAAACATATTTGTTTTGCAACTTTGTCCCGTGATAATAATATCAGATTTCATTCGCCTGATAACATTTTTTTTTCAGGTTTAATGCCAACCGCGCATATAGCTGCTATCGAGCTTGAGAAGCCACAGGAGCATCAGGCAACTAGTTGGTATTTATTGTTCAATTGGGTTTGATTCTCATTCAGCCTGCTTACTATGATCACTGTTAGTACAAAAGACTGAAATTACTTTTGAGGTTAGGCCAAAGCATCTCTGTAAAAAAAATAATTACGTTTTAAAACTAAAAGAAAAACCGACTTCAATGTTCGACTCTACACACGGCGTGACTCAGGGAATCAATAAGCCATACATAAAAATCTAAATAAGAAAAAGAAATCAAATCGACAGATAATGCTTAGGCTCCACCGGCGTCGAAGGGCATTAGTTACCAAAACTGCATACATTTTATGTCAAGTTTCGCGGCACGTGAGTTCCTGGCTATTAGTAAAGCGTCAATTTGACATAATGCATGTCGATTCGATTTACAATGGCTAGGAGGGAAGGTTTTTAGAGTTTTACGGGAAAACTATCAAACCCTCAGGAATAAAATTTATATGGGACCACCTCTGGAGCATACCCTTTCAAACAAAAAAATAATTTTGAAAATCGGTCCACAATTGGTCTCCTTTTTTTGAAGTCGGACTGTATCCCCAAGGCGCGGTAGACATTCTCTCAGATCTTTATATTCCAAATCCTTTGAAGATGTAACCACTTTATA
Source organism: Epirrhoe alternata (assembly GCA_963565295.1). Classification (NCBI taxonomy): domain Eukaryota; kingdom Metazoa; phylum Arthropoda; class Insecta; order Lepidoptera; family Geometridae; genus Epirrhoe; species Epirrhoe alternata. Next base: position 3,165,871 of record OY751384.1, read on the forward strand.
ATTCAAAATCGTCTGAATTCAAATGTAATTTAACTCTATTCTAGTTTATAGATAGAATGGTCATATTGGTCATGGTAGGTAAGCAATTTTGCTAGATTTTTGACATTTTGTAGGTAAGTTTTCATAAAATTATCTAGTGAATATAAATTAATTTTGTCTTTCACAGGTGGTCAAATACCGTTGCAGGTCAAAATCGTGCTTTATTTAATTTTAATATTTGTATTGTAGCTTTTTACTGTTATTTATTTATTTAAAGTGTTTTCAAAGAATATTTTCTTGAAAAATTGTTGTCCATGCTAAGTGTTTATTAGGTATTTATATTAATTTCAAAAATTAATTAAATATTGATGTAATAATGTTGTAAGTACATTTTGTAAACGAATAAAAAAACTTTATGGCATTTTATAAGCAGTATTCATTATAGAACACGTAACCTTCTTAGTCACTAAACAAAGCGCACGTTATTAAAAAAATAAAAATCAGCTTTTCTAATAACATTATATTTTATATCTATTTCTTTTCTAAGTCCGTTTAACTATTTCTTTACAACATTTTTATTTTACGGAACACGGATAGCACATGGGAATTACATTTTGTGGACACAAATACTATCCTGAGTAAGTAGCAGTAACAACTTGGACTTTAACTTTAACTATTGCACTTCTGACCACTCTACTGGATGGCTTTCAATAACTAAGAACATTAGGTTTGTCCGCTAAAGCACACTTAGGAATTACGAGACTGACATTTCCTTGCTTTGATTCAAAAGGGGTAAGCGTGGTAGCTTTTTCATTCATCAGTCTATTCTATCTAAATACTGATAACTTCAAAAGAGAAAAAGCTAATTGTAAAGCTAATTTTGTATGTTTTTTGTAGGGTAGATAATCTTCGAAATCAATTAAAAAATATCATACAGCTTTTGAAAGAATTTTGTTCCAGAAGGACTGGAATGAGTATATTAGAGGAAGTTTGAAAGTTGCGCCAGTGACGGATAAGTTGAGGAGTAATAGGTTGTCGTGGTATGTGCATGTTATGAGGAGGGAAGAGAGTCATGTAACGAGAAGAATGTTAGGTTTGAATGTGGAGGGATGTACCAGAAGAGGCAGACCAAAGAAAAGATGGATGGACTGTGTGAAGGATGATATGGGTAAGAAAGGAGTGAGTGTTGAGATGACGGCTGATAGAGCGGAGTGGAAGAGGAAAACCTGTTGTGCCGACCCCACATGAAAGTGGGATAAGGGCAGGGAAATGAAGGACTTGTTTGATTACCCGGGTGTAGGGCTAGCCGCTAGGTCTAAATTGTAGAGAGTCGACCATGACATAGGATACTTTCTAATACTGTATATCAAATTGTTCTAATCAGCGATGAAAATTTCCGATTGTATTACCATTTTCGTATCATCAACGACATTTTTGTGTAATTCCTGTGATATATCATAACCGTGTTAAGTCAAAAGTTTCATTAGTGATAAACCCTCAGATACAAAGCTCATACACAATAGCCCACTTAAAAGTTTACAAGCGATGCAAACAGGAAGCATAACTCAAAACTAGTGAAGTCAAGTGAGCATGACGCTTCCAGCATGGCATACTGCCGTGTCGGTAAGTGCTAAGTTGCCCCAGTATCTGTGATAAGTTCCTAATTGCACTTTGGTCCTCGGAAATGGAGCGAAGCAGGGATGCGAGCACGTAGGGCCGTACGTGCCCTGAAACTGTGTTCGGTGAACTCACAAATAAAACAGACTCTTCTTGTGACTTCAAACTAATACCCGTCGTCACGCTCGTTTCCTAAAGGAAATACAGCAGGGTTTCCGTCTGTTTTGGTCTAGTGGGATTTACTTCTACTGTAGATTCAGGCAGTGCTATAATTAGTCTGTTTTGCGTCCGATTTCATAACTAGAGAACATTTTTCAATGGACGACAGCAGATAAAAAAAAGACTAAACGCAATTGCACTATCTGTAGACCATTCACCGTAAAATATCTCCTGCTTTGGAAATTGACGACATCACGGCAGGACGGTGAACGGTCTGTAGATCAGGATAGCGCGCCCCCCTACTATGAAAAACCATGAGGTTGTCAATGTTACAAAAAATGTTCTCCAGCTCAACTTGAACTGGGTAGCGCCAGTGGCATAACACTACGGAAAAGGGTCGATTAAGAGTGATGTTTGATGGAAGAGGCTTTTAAGCTCATCGCACATATGTCCGCGCCGTACGCACCGCAGTTATTTTTCTTTATGAAAAAAAATGCGGCTAGCTTCTGACGTCTCTTGCATTAAAATATTGATTATAAGTAATTTAAAAACAAACCTTTGTTTTCCTGAAAGCAATTAGGTGCAAAGGCAAACAAACAACTAAACAAACTGTGCTTGGCAATAGGGTTATGAACAAGTTCTTACATTACATTCACGTATTTGCAATCATGAAAGAAAACAGCGAGGAAACTAAAATAGCTGAAATCAAGCAGAGCTTTAATTAACCGACTTCATTTTACTTTGTTTTTATCTTCTACGAGTAGGTATATGGAACATAAACTACAATAACGGACGTGATGAAGCTCGGATTTATAATACAGCATCGAAAAACAAGATAAATAAAAAAAATTTTGGAAATCGGTCCACATTTTTCGGAAAGATCGGTGATTTTTTGAGTATTACGGGAAAACTATCAATCCCTCAGGAGTAAAATTTTTATGGGACCACTACCCCTTCACATACCCTTTCAAAAAAAATTTTGGAAATCAGTTTACAACTGACGGAGATATCGATGAACATACATCCAAAAAAAAAAAAAAAAAAACATACATACACCCGAACATAGAACCTCCTCCTTTTTTTGAAGTCGGTTAAAAACAACCCACACCAATTAATGGGACCTATTCATAGGTCTATTGATAGGGTGTGTACTAAGTTCTTCTTACCTAGAAGGTAGATTGTGCTGAAGATCAGCCCGTCTTGACGTGAAGTGCGAGACTGCTTTTACAAATTGTCGCTATTCTAACCACTATGGAAATGACACTCTGTTGTGTTTCTATATCCATTTTTCAAACGACAGTTTAGCTGTCAAACTTACCATCCGTTAATGGTATGGTGGAAAGTAGTCGTAGCCTCTGGTCCTAGCTTTTACCTATGACTGTCTGTTGAATAGAGAAACCGGGCATAAATAAATAAAAATAAATAATGCTGGACATTTCACACAGCATCATCTAGCCCCAAACTAAGCAAAGCTTGTACTACTTATATACTTTTTGTTTGTAAATACATACATATTATACATACATACATACATACATACATACATACATACATATTAAACACCCAGACCCGAGATAAATATTTGCAGATCATACAAACATTTATCCCGCGGCGGGGATCGAACCCGCAACCTTCCATAGTAACCTAAGTTGTCCAGCTGCCGCCGAAACGGGTCAAAGATATCCCAGACTATATTTTATTAAAGCACATTTTAAGTAATCAACAAAATCAAAACCTTATATTTTCCATACAGACATGCTTTGGGATACGGATCTAAGCGAAGGCTTGAAATATTGCTTGTATACTGGCTATGTTTATTTCAGTATTTCAGGGAATTGTAGACACCAGGAGGTCGCACACGTACAGCAAGTCGGGAATAAACCCGTGAATATATTAATAAAGAAATTGTGGTTTTCAACGAACCTTGAATTGTGTCATGGCTTTGTTTGTACATTGTATTTTAAATTCCAAAGCTCATAAATTGTATATTAGCTTATAAATGAATGTTGGTAGTAACGCTGCAAAATTCTGCAAATCTCGGCCAAGAGTATTCCTAGAATACATACCTACTGCTGCTCCTGAATACTTTGAACATTCACTATACAGAAGATTTCTACTAAACATAAAATACCTTAAAAATACTTTTACCAGTATATCACCGCGGTTTATTCTAACTTTATTATATTATAATACTAGCGACCCGCCCCGGCTTCGCATGGGTGCAATGCTGATACTAAATTTCTCTACTATATTATGCATGTATTATACATATGTATAAACCTTCCTCTTGAATCACTCTATCTAAAAAAACCGCATCAAAATCCGTTGCGTGGTTTAAAGATTTAAGCATACATAGGGACAGAGAAAGTGACTTTGTTTTATAGGTACTATGTAGTGATATAAGTAGTGATACTATGTAGTGATACTATGTAGTATAATATACTATGTAGTGATACTATGTAGTGACCTTTAGGTAACTACTTTTATAAATTATACAAATATAAAAAGTTAAAGTAAGTTAAATAAATTAAGGCTTGACTGACTGACATTATCAACCCTCTCAAGCCTATTTCATAAGTCTTAGAAACATCAAACTTGGAAGGTACCTTCATTTTTTTATGATGTAGGGGAGTACTAAGAAAGGAATTCTAGAAGTGCTACCTTACGGGGCCGAAAATGGGTAAAACGTTGATACCACGTGAGCAAAGCCGTAAAGCTGAACATGTAATCAAAGTTTAGTTTTCTATTAAAAGGGAAAAAAATCATCAGTTTGTCATTTTTGTTTTAATAACGGGACGAGATCGCGTATTATCTTACCTCAAGGTAAGATAATAGTTCGAACTATTATCTTACCTCAAGGTAAGATAATAGTTCGAATATTATCGAAAACCTATACGCGATCTCGTCCCGTTATTAAAACAAAAATGAGTTTAAATCGTGTGAGTTTAAAAAGTGAATCATCAGTTTGTAATCTTTCTTTGTTTTTCTATAACATTACCCACAACTTATAGGTACCTACTAGGTACTAGGAGAAAGCCTTTATGAAAAATATTGAAAATTATTCATAAAAATAAGAAAAACACTTAAAAAAAGCTTTGATACCACGTTAACAACAGAGTTTTGCAAAAAAGTTTTAAAGCTAATGAGTAAAATTAGTATTAGAGATTCGTTCATAATCAAACACTTCCTTGAGCCGTTAAGTACGAAGAATTCTCTACCTACGCAGTTTTTCTACTAGGTATTACCTAGATATAAATAAAATAAAAACTCAGTAATGTTGTACATTACTTTACATAATTATTTTCAATAAAAGATATGAGAGAATGTCTACCGCTCCAGAGGGGTCGTGGTTCTGTCGTTGTTTTTTTGTTATGCACGAATCATCATGTTCCACGTTAGACAATTTATGAGGTCCATTTTTAACATTCGACTGTTCAAATCCAAAGTAAAGTTACCAGGAAATAACTGAAGTCCTCACTGACGTAGCCGAGTGGTTTCATGTAACAGAGGCAGCCTACAAAGTGTAGATAGACGGTGAAGTGGAGCAGATCGTTTCGCAAAGACTCTTGATTGCGGGTCGAGAGGATTCGAAGACCTTGGAATAAATTACGTGATTTGTTCGACTTCAATGAAACCTAAGAAGGGTGGCAGTGTAAAGCAATTTGAAGCAATAAAGATTATTAACGTTTACTACTGTTAAGTATTTTCTCACACTTATGGATCATTATTTATGTGTGATAAGATAATGATGGTTTGATCAGTGATGATCCCGGGTTAATTTTCCGCATGAATGCAATTTTTGGCATGCATTTTAAAATCTTGACCATAGATCTATTACAGATGTCATTTTCTTCTTACGAAGTAATTTTTCGACTTGTTTTTTGCGAATATTTCGTAATAAGTATAATGGCGGAGTTTTGTTATTGTGGACACCAAAACGAGTGGTGCAGGTTCAATTCAACTTTGCTGGATAGACTTTGAGTTTCCTATAAAGGGATGTAAGTATTTGTATCGTAAAGAAAGACATTGCTCTTTACGAATGTTTCAATCATTTTTTACAAAATCCTTCCTGAAATGCAAAGCTCATTGTTTCTGTAAGTACCTACCTAAGATCACCAATGGACTGGTTGAGAAAAAAAATACATCTTTTGTCATTAATTCTACCAGTGAGAGCCACCTTGGACCGGAGTCGATGGAGACAGATAGGTAAGGACAACGATCACGACCGATGAGTAATCGACTAAAAAGAGCGAGGAAAACACATAATCTTTTACATTCATCTTACTGGGATCTTATTAAGCATTGCAGGTATGCTTTAGATATTATATTTATTTTCCTTCCCGGTATCACACGACTAGACAACCAACGTATAGTCTTCCTCATCGATTTCGACGACGACGATCCTGACAATAATAATAATCATTTACAATTTCTTTATATTTATATGTTGCTAAAATAAATGACGAGAAGAATATTAGGTTTTAATGTGAAGGGATGTAGCGGAAGAGGCAGACTAAAGAAAATATGAATGGATTGTGTGAAGGATGATATGGGTAAGAAAGGAGTGAGTGTTGAGTTGACGGCTGATAGAGAGGAGTGGAAGAGAAAAATCTGTGGTGCCAACTCTACATAAAAATGGGATAAGGGCAGGGCAATGATGATGTTGCGAAACTATTTACGACTAAATCTAATTTACTTATTTACAATTAAATTGTTTGTTTTTAACGTGAGCCCTAATGTGATCTGTCGCGAGACATGCAAAAGAGTTGTGTGGTGTGAATTCTATGTATAGGCTTAGGAGGGCTTGGGTCTTGCTTCTTGGATTTGGCGTTTTAGGTCTATTGTGCTATGCCAATTCTCCTCTAAAATCTTAATATTTCTATAGATGGTGGAGCGCCATGAAGACCTGTTAGAAGCGAGCCCCTCCCAAACCTGTCAGGTCAATAGTACAGGTGTCTTTTGAACACGTCTTTGTAGCGCAGATGCTGACCGCCGTGCTTCCGTTTACCCTCTGCCATCTCAGAATAAAAGACAGCTTTGGGTTACCGGCGGCATCCATGGGAAAGTGTCCACGCCAACGGAGCTGACGTTGCATGAAGAGCTTCCATGCCGTGCATTCCGGAGCGACGCAGAACTTCAGTAATAGAGGGTAATAGGCACGCAGCATAACCATGTATGCAATATCGGATAGTACTAATACCGACTAGCACAAGGTTGTTTCAGTACCTACCTATCTACTGGGTAATAGTGAATATTTATTTATTTATTTTTAAGTAATTATACATTCTAAAGGATAGCACCTACAACTACAACTCTACCTATTATACCTATTTCATGAAAGTTGCCCCCAAGGTTTCAATAACTATATCCTTGAATTAATTAAATTTACACACGCCACTGGCCTAACTAGTTTTACAAGGCTTCTTATGGAATCAAAGCAAGACTTCAAAAGGTGCACAGTTCCAGCAAAGGTAGCTGAGCAACTCAAACAACCAAAACTAGCTATCGGTAGCTCAGAAATATAAATATTTTTCATAAACAAAAAATCTTTATTCGAACCTGTAAAGACTAAGATCGTCACGTAGTAAGTGGTGACATAGAGGCAGGCCTTGATGACTTTTTTCACATTTGTAGATATATCTTGAACATTTCCTTCTTTTAATTATTTATTTCTTCTAAACATTACGTAACACATTTCTTGTTATAATACCCTTAATGTTATACCTAATACCTTAAAATTACCTATTATGTATCAAAAAAACAAATCATGTTAGTTGTAAAACCAAAACTTTTGTCATAGGTTAAGGGGTCGGGCGCTGAGGCTGCTACACAGTTTTATAACTTTTGTAGTCTCTTCGTTATATTTTTATATGCAAACACACTGTGATAAGTTCTGAATAAAATATATTTTTATCTTTTATCATTATCATAACTGGTAGCTTAGATAGAAAAAATGTAAAGCGGCCTTGTCCCAGCAGCGAGAATCGGTTATTAAAATTGAGACTTATTGCGTTTGATAAGGCGCATTTGAAAACTTCAGTTGTATAGCTATTTCTGATAGTTTCTGTTTCACCTATAGCTAAGAGGAGTCTCAGAAACATTTTTAATTAATGCCAGCTTGTTCATTACGCATCTAGGCCTCCTGGAGCACCTTAAGCATCAGAATATTGAAATATTATTTAATCTTGTAAAAGTTTCTCTTGGACGAGGTCGGTTTAACAAGAATAAAGATAATTATAATTAATTGGCAGGAGAGTTCGGTTCGGTTAACATAAAACGCAGTATGTGTTAATATGTTTAAGTAATTACTTTTTAAAACAGTTAGTTTTACCTACGAGGTTATAAGAGCACTCTTATTCAGTTTGATGACTTGTAAAATGCTTGAGTGACTGTAAAGGTAGCGAAATTATTTTTATTATAAAACCTGCATAAACAATCTGAAAGTAGGCACTATCGCCGTTTCATTTTGCTATTAAATAATTTTGAACCCCCTGGGTTGAGGTAACTTCTTATTAAATAATAAATAAATTATTAGTTATTATTTATTAAATTATAAAGAGGAAAAGATTTTTTCACCTTACTAGCTCAAAAAGGGCGCTTTTGCCGCGTAAAAACAGTGAGCAAAACTCTACTTTGCTCACACTATGAGGAAAAGTGATTTGAATTTAGAATGCTGCAAGCAACCAATGAGAATCGAATATTACAGGCCGCAGCGTGCGCGTGGCCAGGCGGCGGCGGCCGAGGTGGTCTGATTGCAGGTCTTTAGCCTGCCACTTGAGGGAATTGGTTTTCCTTACATCTTGTATTTTAGAAATGAAAAGTCTTATGTATCAAAATTTTCGATTCCGACGGGATTCGAACCCGCGATGATTAGACGATCCTCCTAAAGCCGGAGTGCCTTCGACCGCTCGGCCACAGAACCACATGCGTCGATTAAGCAATTCTTGATAAGCTCATATTTATCGGTTAATATCATCGCGGGTTCGAATCCCGTCGGAATCGAAAATTTTGATAAGACTTTTCATTTCTAAATGAAATACCAAGTGTCGATTAGCACTATTAAATTACCAAAAATCTTGTATTTTTTCGCTAGTAAGGTGAAAAGTTGTATGTATCACACGAGAGCAAAATAATTTGTTGCTTATGCTTTTGAATCTCTCACTACACTCAGGATTCTAACATAGAATCACTCGCTACGCTCGTGATTCAAATATAGAATCCTTCGTTTGTTCGAGATTCAAACTCAGCACTCGCAACAAAAACGAATTTTGCTCTCTTGTGGAACAATGTACTATTTCACCTTATTAGCTCAAAAAGGGCGCTTTTGCCGCGTAAAAACAGTGAGCAAAACTCTACTTTGCTCACACTATGAGGAAAAGTGATTTGAATTTAGAATGCTGCAAGCAACCAATGAGAATCGAATATTACAGGCCGCAGCGTGCGCCCTGGCCAAGTGGCGGCGGCCAGGGGGTCTGGTTGTTGGACTTTAGCCTGCCACTTGAGGGGCATAAAAATAATAATAGCGGGAATTATTGACGTCCTCTGTAGCGCAGTGGGCGAAGGCCCGCCTGCGACGCAAAAGGTTGCGGGTTCGATCCCCGCGGCGGGACCAATGTTTGTATGATCTACAAATATTTGTCTCGGGTCTGGGTGTTTTTATGTATAATATGTATGTATTTACAAACAAAAAGTAGTATAAGTAGTATATCAGTCATCTTAGTACCCATAACACAGGCTCTGCTTACCTACTTTGGGGCTAGATGATGCTGAGTGAAAAAGTCCAGCATTATATTACATATTTATATACGAGTACAATTGGTTTTCCTTTACATCTTGTATTTTTTCGCTATTAAGGTGAAAAGTTGTATGAAAAACGAATTTTGCTCTCTTGTGGTACAATGTACTAATTTGTTTGTATGTTTGTTTGAATTGAATAGGCTCTGATACTAACTGGACCGATTTGAAAAAAAAAATCACCATAAGAATCCTACATTATCCCTGATGAACATAGGCTATATTTTATCCCGGGAAAGTGATGTTTTTCCGGGGGACCGTGGATAACACCGACGGACAGCTAGTAGGTAGTAAATAAAACCCCCTGGGTTGAAGTAACTTCATTTTAAATTGAAATTGGCACATAGAGTCATCACTTGTGTTGTCGCTTTCGCTCTCGTACACTTAAATAATTATTAGGGGTACTATCGCTGGATAGATTTTGATGCAAATTACTAATTATTTGAAATACAGCTATCAACAAAGTTCTACTAAACATTGTAGAAATTGTGAAAACTTACTTTAGTGTTTGGAAGTTTGTTGTTTGTACCAATAACAATGTTGCTTTATGAAATAGTACATTGTACCACAAGAGAGCAAAATTAGTTTTTGCTGCGAGTGCTGAGTTTGAATCCCGAACAAACGAGGGATTCTAAGTTAGAATCCTGAGTGTAGTGAGGGATTCAAAAGCACAAGCAACAAAATATTTTGCTCTCGTGTGATACATACAACTTTTCACCTTACTAGCGAAAAAATACAAGATTTTTTGTAATTTAATAGTGCTAATCCACACTTGGTATTTCATTTAGAAATGAAAAGTCTTATCAAAATTTTCGATTCCGACGGGATTCGAACCCGCGATGATCATCATCATCTCCCTGCCCTTTTCCCACATTATGTGGGGTCGGCACAACATGTGTTCTTCTTCCATTCTCCTCTATCAGCCGTCATCTCAACACTCACCCCTTTCTTACTCATGTCATCCTTCACACAATCCATCCATCTTTTCTTTGGCCTACCTCTACTCGTAAATCCATCAACATTCATACCAAGTACTCTTCTAGTTACATGACATTCTTTCCTTCTCATTACATGCCCATACCATGCTAGCCTGTTGCTCCTCATCTTTTCATTCACTGGCGCCACTTTCACACTTCCTCTTATGTACTCATTCCTTACTCTGTCCATTCGCGTCACTCCACACATCCATCTCAGCATTCGCATCTCAGCCACGTGCACCTTTTGTTCATCCGTCCCTTTTGTTGCCCAACACTCAGACCCATACAATACGACAGGTCTTACGATCGTCTTGTATATTTTCCCCTTAAGCTTAAGGGGCATACGTGGATCGCAAATTGTTCCGGAGACCAGTCGCCATTTCATCCATCCCGCATTTATTCGACTTCTTACATCCTTCTCTATCTCACCATCATTCTGTACTACTGAACCGAGATACCGAAAATCGGAACAGACTGGTAGGTATACACCATCTAAGGCAATATGGGCAAAACTGGATGGACCACCAAAGTCGCAGAACATGTGCTCGGTTTTTGTCCTGCTTATCTTCAGTCCGACACTCTCCAGTTTGCCCTGCCATTTTCCCAGTCTGTTCTGGACCTCGGTTGCGTCTTCTCCGATGAGAACAATGTCGTCGGCAAAAAGCATGCACCAGGGTGCTTCCTCCTGTATGTCCGATGTCAGAGCATCCATTATCAGGAGGAACAAATAAGGGCTTAAAGCCGACCCCTGGTGCAAACCTACAGCCACATTGAACTCACCAGTGACGCCAGCTTCGGACCGAACACGGGTACAAGGTCGACTGTACATGGCCCTTACAAGCTGCAGGTACTTCACAGGCACTCCTTTCTCTTTCATTGCCCACCACAGAACCTTTCGGGGAACCCTATCGTATGCCTTCTCGAGGTCTATAAACACCATGTGCAAGTTCCTGTGCACACGCCGGTACTTCTCGCACAGTTGGCGGATGGCAAATATGGCGTCTGTTGTTCCTCTTCCAGACATAAATCCAATTTGGTTCTGTGATACCTCACTCTCTTCTCTCATTCTTCTCGCTATCACTTTTTCCCAAACTTTCATACTATGCGACATGAGCTTAATTCCTCGATAGTTGTTGCAGTCCTGTACATCACCCTTGTTTTTAAAGATGGGCACCAGAGAACTGTTGCACCATTCGTCCGGGATCGCCTCTTCTTGCAACAACTTATTAAAGAATAAGGTCAGCCACTTCCATCCATCCGCTTTCAAAAACTTCCATACTTCCACTGGAATTCCATCAGGGCCAACTGCTTTACCATTCTTCATATCTTGCACGGCTTTCTTAACTTCATTCATACAAATATCTTTCACGACACCAGTATTTACTGGCACATCTTCTAACACTCCACTCCACTTCGAACCCGCGATGATATTAACCGATAAATATGAGCTTATCAAGAATTGCTTAATCGACGCATGTGGTTCTGTGGCCGAGCGGTCGAAGGCACTCCGGCTTTAGGAGGATCGTCTAATCATCGCGGGTTCGAATCCCATCGGAATCGAAAATTTCGATACATAAGACTATTCATTTCTAAAATACAAGATGTAAGGAAAACCAATTCCCGCTATTTTTCTTACCCCTCAAGTAGCAGGCTACCAGTCCTGCTACCAGGGTACCTAGTCCGCCGCCGCCTGGCCGGGCGCACGCTGCGGCCTGTAATATTCGATTCTCATTGGTTGCTTGCAGCATTCTAAATTCAAATCACTTTTCCTCATAGTGTGAGCAAAGTAGAGTTTTGCTCACTGTTTTTACGCGGCAAAAGCGCCCTTTTTGAGCTAGTAAGGTGAAAATTATATTACAAAGCAAAGAAAAGTGATTGAAAGTTTGCAGGAATATAAAAAATAAGTACGTACAGTCAACGCATCTGAACATCATGGCCAAAATGTTGACAAATTCTGAAGACTAGGTCAGTCCATAATAATTTCCCAGTAAAAGTTTATTTTCTAAGAAATCGAAAATAAATGGAGTCTGGAAATCTTACTGTTAATCTACTTTCTTTGCTGACTGTACCAACATAAAGATAGAATAGGTAGGTACAATAAGACGTAGATAAGTAGTTTTTTTTAATTTCTCGTAAATACTATCCGCCATAGCTTCGAAAATTAAGGCTGTGCGTGTAGGCTTTTTAGAAGCTTTCCTCTTTGTGTTCTAAAATAGCACACATAATGCCATCTATCGGCAAAGCTGCTAACTAAACTACTCAGAACCTCAGGTCTGAGGTCTGTAAATATCACAGACAAACTAAACATTTTATTCTGTAGGAGTAGGACCCTTTGTTTTGGTACTGTTCACTGCTACAAGATGGCAGCACTTCTATGGGTATCATTGGAGCCATGTGTTGATTGCCCGTGTATAATAATTCTTATTATTATTTCCTAGTTTATCAAATGATATCGAAAAATCATTGAAAGTATGGGTAAGTGTCTGAGAAAATAACTCCGGCGCCTTGAGGATACACTCGTGCTCTTATTTTTTTTGTTTTACAATAAAAAAATAAACGGCCGTACCTTTCTTTTGCGTTGATATACAAGTCTGATTTTTTCACAACTTAAAAGGCCCGTAGAGCTAAGATATGGTTTTAATTTCAACTCGATACCTCCACGCATTCCCGAGATAAAGGGTACTGACAGACAGACTGACAGACGGACATGCAAAGTAATCCTCTAAGGGTTCTATTTTTTCCTTTTGAGGTACGGACCCTAAAAACAGTGGCACTCCGGAAGTGCCGACAGAAGTGAAAACTTGAACAATCACGTGTGTATTTTTTGAATCGTCAGAAAATATTTTTGAATCGTCACAGGGCGCGCTGCGGGAAACGCCATGAGAAAGGTTCTTAGTTATGGATTTCAAAACTAGATGGCGCTGACGGTGGTGTCGGTAAGACGTCAGTCTAAGTTCAATCGATTTTTCTCATCTTAAAAGTGCCCAAAGCGCCTAAAGAAGTTTTCACTTTACTGGTGTCTGTCAAAGGTGATTGACCATAAAGTAGGACTTAGAAGTACCTAACCGCCTTATTAATTAGAAAACCCTAATTCTAGCTAAATCCGAGACTGCTCTCAGAACTGTTACTTCTTGGAGTAACATGATCCCTGTTATTAATAAACACGAACTTGGTTGGGATTAGAGCTAATCCAAAGCATAAGGCAGTAGTAGGTCAAATCTGTATTAATAAATAAAGACCAAGGAGGAAATAAGCTAATCCGACGCTGCTCTCGGAGCAAGAGTTACGCCTAGGTGCAACCTAGTATAGAGATGGAGTAAGCATACTCCATCATCAATTTTGACATTTTACTTCATAATATTCATGTCATATCCAAAAAAAGGTTGTGCAAATAGGATGGATATGTTGATGGTTTGAGGAAAAATTTAATGAGGTTGGATGGATACCAATTACCATAAATGGGGCGAGTGAAAATTTACAATATTCGTACAATTTCATTTTATGATCTCGAAGAAACTGAATTTAAAATCCAAGTAAGTATAGATTTTGAGGTAAAAAATCATTTAGCATTAGCAAGAAACAAAAAAACAGTTAAAAATGACTAAACACAGTAAATACTTTTTTTATGACTAAAAACTTTTTGGTCAATATTCACTTGACCAAAAACTTTGAGAAGATTAAAACCTCTAACCTCTTTGAATAAAACAGATTATCAAATACAAATTATTGTCTATCTCTGTCATTCATATAATTAGTGACAGAGACAGACAATATTTTGAATGATAATAATATTCGTTCATTCACTCGTTTTTATTTTAAATTTTATGGGTTGCCATAACGCACGCGCTAGTCCCGATGCAAGAAATGTATTACTGATTCGAGATAACTACCGATTTATTAATAACCTTAAACTCATCATGTTACTCCAAGAAGTAACAGTTCTGAGAGCAGTCTTGGATTTAGCTAGAATTAGGGTTTTCTAATTAATAAGGCGGGATGAGTTTAAGGTTATTAATAAATCGGTAGTTATCTCGAATCAGTAATACATTTCTTGCATCGGGACTAGCGCGTGCGTTATGGCAACCCATAAAATTTAAAATAAAAACGAGTGAATGAACGAATATTATTATCATTCAAAATATTGTCTGTCTCTGTCCCTAATTATATGAATGACAGAGATAGACAATAATTTGTATTTGATAATCTGTTTTATTCAAAGAGGTTAGAGGTTTTATTCTTCTCAAAATTTTTGGTCAAGTGAATATTGACCAAAAAGTTTTTAGTCATAAAAAAAGTATTTACTGTGCTTAGTCATTTTTAACTGTTTTTTTGTTTCTTGCTAATGCTAAATGATTTTTTACCTCAAAATCTATACTTACTTGGATTTTAAATTCAGTTTCTTCGAGATCATAAAATGAAATTGTACGAATATTGTAAATTTTCACTCGCCCCATTTATCGTAATTGGTATCCATCCAACCTCATTACATTTTTCCTCAAACCATCAACATATCCATCCTATTTGCACAACCTTTTTTTGGATATGACATGAATATTATGAAGTAAAATGTCAAAATTCATGATAGAGTATGCTTACTCCATCTCTATACTAGGTTGCACCTAGGCGTAACTCTTGCTCCGAGAGCAGCGTCGGATTAGCTTATTTCCTCCTTGGTCTTTCTTTATTAATACAGATTTGACCTACTACTGCCTTATGCTTTGGATTAGCTCTAATCCCAACCAAGTTCGTGTTTATTAATAACAGGGGATGAGTTTAAGGTTATTAATAAATCGGTAGTTATCTCGAATCAGTAATACATTTCTTGCATCGGGACTAGCGCGTGCGTTATGGCAACCCATAAAATTTAAAATAAAAACGAGTGAATGAACGAATATTATTATCATTCAAAATATTGTCTGTCTCTGTCACTAATTATATGAATGACAGAGATAGACAATAATTTGTATTTGATAATCTGTTTTATTCAAAGAGGTTAGAGGTTTTATTCTTCTCAAAATTTTTGGTCAAGTGAATATTGACCAAAAAGTTTTTAGTCATAAAAAAAGTATTTACTGTTTAGTCATTTTTAACTGTTTTTTTTGTTTCTTGCTAATGCTAAATGATTTTTTACCTCAAAATCTATACTTACTTGGATTTTAAATTCAGTTTCTTCGAGATTATAAAATGAAATTGTACGAATATTGTAAATTTTCACTCGCCCCATTTATGGTAATTGGTACCCAACCTCATTTTTCCTCAAACCATCAACATATCCATCCTATTTGCACAACCTTTTTTTGGATATGACATGAATATTATGAAGTAAAATGTCAAAATTCATGATAGAGTATGCTTACTCCATCTCTGTACTAGGTTGCACCTAGGCGTAACTCTTGATCCGAGAGCAGCGTCGGATTAGCTTATTTCCTCCTTGGTCTTTATTTATTAATACAGATTTGACCTACTACTGCCTTATGCTTTGGATTAGCTCTAATCCCAACCAAGTTCGTGTTTATTAATAACAGGGTAAGAGTACAGAGCCACAAACTTATCTAGACCGGTGGCCAAAAGAGGAACTAAAGAATTTAATACGAAAATTTATTTTCTGCCAACACCAAATGCGATAACAGCGCCTCTCTCACCGGTTCAGATAAGTTTGTGGCACTATAATTACCAAGCACTTATCAACATTGAGTTCATTATAGTACTTTACGATATTAGTGCGTAAAGATGGTTATAACATGCGAGGCGGAATTTCAGCCCGAGCCGCAGGCGAGGGCGTAATTGAGCCGAGCACGTATATCGTACGACGTTTTTTAACACATTTGCGAGGAAACAGAAAACAAAAACATTTAAATAAACTCAATCTGTGAATGCACACTGTTGCTTTCCCGCCATTTTAACAGCACGCTAGCGCTGCCTAGTGACTGGCGCCGCGCGGCGATTAGTTCGAAATTTGAATAGCAACAGCGCGCTGCTCACTAGCTGGAGGCACGACTCCAGCTCGGCGGCGATCAGTTCCATATTTGAAATGGCAAATAATGCTGTTATGGAATTTGTATGGACTATAACATAACTATTTGCTTTGATAATACACGCGTTTGTTATGACCCGCTTTACATATCTAAAACCGGTGGAATTACATCAGCTTTACGAGCAAGGGTGTTAAAAATACCTTAACAGTTCATGTTGTGGCGGATATCCTAGGGATCTTCAAGGGTTGTAGAAATGATGGAAGGCCAAATTTGATATAAACTTGCGTGTAATGATAGAAAATTAGAAATTAGGAGTACAGAGTTGTGTTCACGGTATGTAACGAGTAGCGAGTCTACTGTCAAAAATTTGAATACATTTTGACACTTTTGAAGTTTCATTTGACGTTTGACGTTTCATCGTTTGGATACGCGACATGCCCCCGGCCTTGGAAGCTCCAGCTTCAAAGATTATTGCGTGTCATCCTGTTGCTGCTTGGCTTCTTCTTCTTCTTGAAATAGAGGACATATCTTGGCGAAACTGCGTCATATGGTTCCGGATGCCGTCCGGATGTCTGCCACCCGGGATACGCCGTCTTTGCCAGGAACGGTGCTGATGTTTCTCCCGAGAGACCACTTCGATGGAGGGAGCTTGTAGTCTTTGATGATCACCAGTGTGTTGGGTTCTA
This sequence comes from Epirrhoe alternata, assembly GCA_963565295.1. Classification (NCBI taxonomy): domain Eukaryota; kingdom Metazoa; phylum Arthropoda; class Insecta; order Lepidoptera; family Geometridae; genus Epirrhoe; species Epirrhoe alternata. Next base: position 3,183,058 of record OY751384.1, read on the forward strand.
AGCTCTCTCCGTTTACATCTGGTTTGAAGCTCCGAGACGTACTCCTTCGTCCACCAGGTCTGGAAGTTGTGTCGTGTTTGCTCCACTCGCTGGTACCGGTTGAGCAGTCGTTTAGGATTGCCGCGCATGTCTTGGTACATCGGCGCTGTAAGCGGACGACCAACAAGGAAGTGACCGGGGCTGAGGGGAAGGAAGTCGTGAGGATCAGCTGATAAGGGAGATAATGGTTGAGAATTGAGTATAGATTCTATCTGTGTTAAAACCGTGGTAAGTTTCTCAAAGGTTAAGTGCGCGTTACCAATGACACAAGATAGATGCAACTTGCACGATTTTACCCCACCTTCCCAAAGACCTGCAAAATGAGCAATGAAAGGAGGAATAAACCTTAGCTTTGTAGCTTGGCTAAGAGCGTATTCAGTGAGATAAGTGGAACAGTTACTCAAAAACTTTTGTAGTACGTTATTAGCGCCTACGAAATTCCGATTTAATGTGAGAATCGTTCCCACGCAATCCACTCCGCAATAAAGAAATGGATAAGCAGGGCTCATTCGTTCCTTCGGCAGATTGCCCATGATAGGATTTAAAGTTTTACCTTTCAATCGCTTGCACGTAACGCACTCATTTCCTACTTTTCGCGCGAGATTTTTACCCACAACAGGCCACCATCGCTGGCGAATGTCGTAAAGCATCGCTTGAGGAGCGGCATGAAGCAGGCGTTGGTGCTCGTTGCGCATGAGCAAAGCTGAAAACCGATGTTTAGGAGACAATAAGATGGGATGCTTCTTTTCGTAATCGAAGCTGTCAGAGTAACTGATTCGACAACCTACACGTATTAGCTTGTTTTCGTCTAAAAATAAATTTAATTTAAGCGAGCGACCTTGAGCGATTACATTATATTCATCGTTGAACGATTCTAGTTGCGATAACCTAGCTAAACCTAGTTCAGAACCTCTCAGTTCGTTCAAAGTAAGCGCCCCTGACTGGCGATTTGTTTTGTTGCGCGTGTTATTAATAAATCGCAGTACGTACGCGAAGGAACGTTTCATTCGTTCGAACTGAGAGAACCTGAAAAACGGAAATAGTTCCGGTCTTTGTTTTGCATGTAAAATTCTTAATGCGCTTGGTTCGACCTCAGGTAGATTGACGTGTGCTATGGTTGAACTTGAATTTACGTTTACGTTAGTACAGTCGAAGCTAAAATTACCTTGTATAGGAGTAGCTACGCGCTGGAGATCGTGAAGCGAAACTCCAGTGCTTGAAACAGCACTAGTATTGAGTGCTTGAGGATATGTTTCCCCTGAAGCTTGTGTTGAGGATTTGAATGGAATCTTTAGGTATCTCCTCAAGCTCCCAGCACTTGCGTAATTGTGTTTTTACTATGTGCGAAAAATTACATCGTATGAAACCTTGGTTTCCCGATATATTTAAGGGACCTGATATGATCCATCCTAACTGCGTGTTTTGTAGGAAAGGACCTTTAGGTAGACGCATTTTTCCTTCGCTTAATAAATCCCAAAAAATATCCGCGCCTATCAGGATATCGATTTCTTGTGATTCATAAAATTCAGGATCAGCTAATTGAATGTTAACAGGGATCCCAAACTGCGCGTGTTGTTTGGGTATCGCTGGCAACGTAGATGTAATGTTAGGTAAAACAAAACATTTTATTTGCGTGATGTATGGGCTAGTTCGTGATCTGATCACGATATCACAGGTTTGCGTGGACTGTGATGCCGAATTACCTACCCCGTGTATTTCGTGAGTGGACTGTATAGTTTGCGTGCCTAGTTTTTTGCATAAAGAATGCGTAATAATGCATCGCTCGCTCCCCGAATCTAGAAGCGCGCGCGCCAGCTGATAATTATCGTGTTTATCTCTAACCTCCACTAACGCAGTTGAAAGCAATACAGGTTGCACACACGGATAATTAGCGCATAGAACGTTTGTGTGCGTATCTTTGACAAAAGGTTTGCTGATAATGCTAGAACTTGCAGCGGGCTGCGGCGCGGTGAGGGGCGGGTGCATTGCTGAGACCGGTTTGTTATTGTGCGAAGTTCCGTCGAGGCTAGTTGATGCGCTGTCATTATGAAGTAATGAGTTGTGTTTTTGATCGCATTTCCTACAAGGACCGAACTTGCACTCATTTATGTCGTGCCCCGCGCGTAAACAGTTATTACACAACTCATTATCTTTGACAAGTTTAAGCCTAGCTTCTAAACTAGAATCTAAAAACTTCTGGCATGCGTAAAGTGGATGACTATACCGTTTACACAGTGAACATGTCCTGTTTGTTTGACTTTGCGGATTAGTGGCGACATTGCAGTGCACTTTGTGATTATTTTGTGAGTTGTTTAATGGTTTTTTAATAGAAGTGCTAGCGTGTGACACCTGCAAAGTTTCCAACATATCCGCTCGGTCTTTCAAAAAGGATAGCAAGACGTCTACCTTCAGGATTGACTTGGAATCACCAGATTGTTTTAGTGTCGTGTTTTTATATTGTTCCCACTCGCGTTCTGTGATTTTATCAAGTTTTGTGACAACAATATAAATAACCAACGTGTCCCAGCTGTCTACTGGTTCACCTAGCAATTTTAAAGCGCGTAAATTCTTTAAAATCGTGTCGATTAAACAGCGTAATTGATCTGGTGCCTCCTTTGTCAAAGCCTGAATATTAAATAGTGATTTTACGTGATTATGCACTAGTAACCTGCTATTATCGTACCTAGCTAGAAGTAGTTCCCAAGCTATATCGTAGTTTGCAGCAGAAAACTCTAACGACTCGATAACCAACGCTGCACTGCCTTTTAGCGATGATTTTAGGTAGTGGAACTTTTGGATGCTGGTAATATGATCAGAATCGTGAATTAGCGCCTGAAAGGTATCTCTAAACTCTAACCAGTGCTCATAGGAGCCGTCAAACGTAGGTATCGTTATCGTAGGCAATTTGACCGATTTGTTGCAGCTATGCGACTGTTTGGAACTTGTGTGAGTTTCCTCGGTACCTAGCATGCATTCAGCTCGGGCCAGAGTATCGTAGTAGCTATCTTCAAAGAAATCACGTTGCCTAAACTGTTCGTCTAGATCAACTTCTGAAACCGTTTCTTCTAGCTGAGTTTGAACAGTGTTAAACTCATTATATAAGCTTTTAGCTCCCTGAATACGTAGGTTTAAATCTACACGGGTTTGCGCAGGCAGAAGGCTATCAGTCTGTATTGTATTTAAAAAGCTAGAAAAGCGTGTAAGACGGCCTTTGACTATGCCTCTTTTCTTTACTAGATCACGTAAAAGTTTGTATGTCTCGTCACTGTCTGTAACTGTTAATTTATAAGGGGACCTATCCCTAGGTTCTTTGCTCATCTTGGAAGTCTCAGTAAAAGGTGGAGTACTCACGTTTGGCAAGTGGCAGCTTGGCTGGCTCGGCAGACGCTGCTAGACACTGTACACACGGAAGGTAGCTCACTGCGTCTCAAATACTGAAACAGTTTGATTACGGGATTAACACAAAGAAAGGATAGGCTTTTAGGATAGGATGGATGGCTGGCCGTACCGTTTATCCCTTTCTGGGAAAGCGTGCGTGCTTCTGGACAGCAATCTATCGTTGATCCTCTGATTTCTTGATCAATCTTCAAAAATTGGCCGTTGACTTCGAGCGTCCTTGAAGTCGTACGAAGGTCGTGCGTGCGTGGGTCCCTTGTAGATATGTCCGGCTCTGAAGGTCCAAATTATGTTGTGGCGGATATCCTAGGGATCTTCAAGGGTTGTAGAAATGATGGAAGGCCAAATTTGATATAAACTTGCGTGTAATGATAGAAAATTAGAAATTAGGAGTACAGAGTTGTGTTCACGGTATGTAACGAGTAGCGAGTCTACTGTCAAAAATTTGAATACATTTTGACACTTTTGAAGTTTCATTTGACGTTTGACGTTTCATCGTTTGGATACGCGACAGTTCACATTATTTAAGACCTTAATAGCTTGACAGCCGTTAAACATAAGCACCTATAGTACATTACGATATTAGTGCGTAAAGATGGTTATAACATGCGAGGCGGAATTTCAGCCCGAGCCGCAGGCGAGGGCGTAATTGAGCCGAGCATGTTATAACCAATACGCACGTATATCGTACGACGTTTTTTAACACATTTGCGAGGAAACAGAAAAAAAACATTTAAATAAACTCAATCTGTGAATGCACACTGTTGTTTTCCCGCCATTTTAACAGCGCGCTAGCACTGCCTACTGACTGGCGCCGCGCGGCGATTAGTTCTCCTTTGAATAGCAACAGCGCGCTGCTCACTGGCTGGAGGCACGACTCCAGCTCGGCGGCGATCAGTTCCATATTTGAAATGGCAAATAATGCTGTTATGGAATTTGTATGGACTATAACATAACTATTTGCTTTGATAACACACGCGTTTGTTATGACCCGCTTTACATATCTAAAACCGGTGGAATTACATCAGCTTTACGAGCAAGGGTGTTAAAAAATAAATAATATAATACCTACAGGCTGTTTTACAAAACAAAGTCATAGAATACGATTTCGCTAATTTTACCTCGACTAAATACTTTCACTGGTCAATGACCGCCGTTGATAAAACAGAAGTGACGAATCTATGCAAATTATTTATAGGACTTTCAATTTCTAAATCTGGTTTTGGCGTTTTGGTAAAAGGATTTGAATGAAAGTCGTTATGCAATAGGTATTTCATAATATTTTCTCGTTGATATCATAATAATATAGATTGAATAACTAAAGCTGCGTTCGGACAACGCGTTCCAGGCGACGCGTTCACGCGTTCCAACAAACGCGTAGCCTGCAGCAACGCGTTTACATTTTGACAATTTAAATCGACTCGCGCGAGCCTGGAACGCGTGAACACGTAGCCTGGAGCGTAGTCCGTACAAGGCATAATGTAATTAATCCTTTAAATATTTTTATTTATAATACCTACTATAGTAGGTATTATAAATAAAAATATTTAGCTACAAAACTACTGGACCCTACATTATCCCTGATGAACATAGGCTATATTTTAACCCGGGAAAGTGAAGTTTTCCCGAGAGACCGCGAGTACTTTAAATATTTTTATTTATAATACCTACTATAGTAGGTATTATAAATAAAAATATTTAAATATTTTTATTTAGTATTAAGTACTTTAAATATTTTTATTTATAATACCTACTATAGTAGGTATTATAAATAAAAATATTTAAAGTACTCGCGGTCTCTCGGGAAAACTTCACTTTCCCGGGTTAAAATATAGCCTATGTTCATCAGGGATAATGTAGGGTCCAGTAGTTTTGTAGCTGGACAACCAAACAAACATATCTTTCCTCTTTATAATATTAAGTATAGATAGGTAGATTTAGTACCAACCTACCTATACCCACATATAATTTTTTGTTTAAAATTACAATAAATGCATCCTTTACACAGAGATACTATGAATGCTAACGTCTTTATCGGAAGGTAGGTATTTAACGAGGTTATGGTAAATTGGAATGAATTATGCATCTAGTTACTTGATGAATGACAATCAATGTTTAGACACTCCGATTGTTGCATAAATACCTTCACACTAATGTATACAAAAATAGTTGAACTCTGAAGACAGTTAAACTTATTGGAAAAAAGAGATGCTTTTTCTTTTGGCTTCTCTGGTCTTTTTCTGTAAGACTCTCCAATCCTTTCCTATCGCTGATGAGTTTAGTGATGAATTGATGATCGTATTGATGATATACCCGTGAAAGATGAACAAACCGAGCATAGGCGGATCCAGGGGGGGGGGGACCAGACGATATTTTTGTGTACCTACTAACTAGGAAAAATTTATAAATTGTGAAATTTTTGTAAGTTTTTGTTTCTTGTGCCCCCCCCCAGAAAAAAATCCTGGATCCGCCCATGAAACCGAGTGACAATCTCTCGGTGATGACTGTATCTAGTAAATCTAAGTAGTATCTACTAAAAAAATACTTACCTACAGGCTAAAGGTAAGTATTTTTTGTTCAATTTCTTTGTTAGTTAAAGCACGTACAAATTGGGAGGTTAATGTCCCAAAGAGGAATCTAAGCCAAACATTCAATAGAAAAACATTGATCAATTGCTTTTACTGTTGTTTTTAAAATCTTGGTTAGTAGATTACAACACAATAACAACAAATACCTATGCACAATTGGGTAGCCTTTTAACTAGTTGTAGGTACCTACACGCGACTTAGTTCGCGTGGGCTCTTTAGTTTTTCCGGGTTTTCTTGCATAAACCACAATCCCGTGGGAATTGGTAATAAAATAAATAAATAATGCTTGTTAATTTCACACAGCATCATCTAGCCCCAAACTAAGCATAGCCTATGGGAACAAGATAACTGATATACTACTTATAACTTTTTGTTTGTAAATACATACATATTATATATAGAAACACCCAGACCAGAGATATATGTTTGCAGATCATACAAACATTTATCCCATGGCGATCGAACCCGCAACCTTCTGCGTCTCAAGCGGACTTTCACCCACTGCGCCACAGAGGTCATCAAAAGGTAGTTTCCCTACAACCTCATTAAACAGACACTACAGTTTTATTGTCGAGACAACAGTAGATGGACGAAAAGAGTTACTGAATGGATACCAAGGGAAAACAAAAGGAGGAGAGGAAGACAAAAAATTAGATGGCAGAATACTTTTATAAAAAAATGTGGCACAGACTGGATGAGGAAAGCCAGAGAAAAATATCTATGGAGCGAATTGGGGGAGGCCTTCGCCGCAGAGGCGACTACTAATTAAGTGTGTGTATTAAAACTAAGATTAATTGTAAGTAAGTATTTAAATGTAGTAAAAATTAAGAAACAGATTTTATTAAGCATCAAGTTTTAAAAGTATTTCGTGTCGTGTAACCTAAGAACCTATTGTATTAGTTATATTAGTAGAATAAAGGCTATTTTTATTTTTATTTATTTTATTTTATTTTATTGACAGTTTTATTGTGTGGTTGATGATTTTTTCCAGGGATCCTTACATGAAGTAGTTAAAAACAGTAGCACAATGCAGTCACCTAAAAATGTTCCGATAACAAAACTTGGAGAAATGAAAGAAAAGCAATCAAAGTAACGGGACGCGGAATCCGTTAGTGTCCTGCAGTCTGCATTTCTAGAACGAGTTATCCCACCTGCATTGTACCACTTGTGCTTAATTTGTGGTTTACGAAAAACTGTTTACCGTCAACTTACGACCGTCTTACAGATTTGGTTTGTTTCTTCTTAGAACAAAATAATTGTAATGAGAAATATTATAAAAAAACGTAAACAGGGTCACGACTGTATCCCCAAGGGGCGGTAGAGAGATCTTTTTTTAGGTAGGTATAATATACCTGTTTAGTTGTTCCATTTTATTATATTATAATTAGAAAAGTTAATAAAGTTTAAATTTTTTTACTACCTGCCGAATATATGTATTTTGTTTCTATACTTTACTTTACGCCCGTCTTTCGATAATCGCGTTATTAGGAAATAACATCCCCACACTTAAGCTTCTTTCAAAAAGCAGAACAAGTACCTAGGTATGTACTCACTTGAAAAGGTTCTCGGCGAAGTGAATAATTGTAGCAACTGTTTAAAAAGTAAAATAAAATTAAACACGGTCAAGTGTGAGCCAAATTCGCGCGTTAACGCTTACTTTTCACTTTCATATTTTACTATTGACTTGAAAATTAGAAAAATACATAAAATTGGTATCTCCTGTAATGTTTCTTCTACATCTTCTAAATAAATACTCAGGTGGTTTTGTTAAATAAACATTTTCAACGAGCTCGACACTTTAATAATTTCTATACTATTAGAATCAAAGAAAACAAATTATTCCAAAGATGATTGAATTTTCATTTTTGAACGATGAAGCTTTAAAGAAGAATACGCAGTACTGGACTCAAATCCGCATTCTTGCGATAGGATGTCTTTTATGAAAAAAAAAATATTTTGAAGAAAGATGAATCGTAACAATGTAGGTAGTGTAGGTACCCAGTATTTTAGAATTGCATTTTTTACAATGATATTAATACAATACCTGTTCTTGATTTTTTTAATTTAACCCCAACTTTTGACGGAACGGTTTTTGTAAAAACTACGCTTTCAATACAAAGGCCTCAAACTTCAACCCAACAGTAAATCAACACCGACGTGCTAAGCCCATTAGCACTTCAAGTTCAAGAACCAGATGTAGGTATTTTCTAAGTACCTACATAATTATAAATAGATCTAATTCGTTACTTAGTAATTTTAGGGGTTAATAAAAATTCAGCATTTTAAGAAAATCATTATTTTCTATATTTATTTATTTTGACAATTAGATTAGTAAGGAACGCTGGAAGAGATATTTTGAAAGACTTATGAATGAAGAGAATAAATGGAGCGGTGTCCTTGACAAAGCACCTGCTAACGTGGGAATGGTGAGAGAGATATGCGTGGAAGAAGTGCGAATGGCCGTTCAAAACATGAAGAATGGAAGAGCGACAGGCCCAGATGGAATCCCAGTTGAAGTATGGAAGGTTTTGCGAGCTGATGGATGGAAGTGGCTGACTTTATTCTTCAATAAGTTGTTGCAAGAAGAGGCGATCCCAGATGAATGGTGTAGCAGTTCGCTGGTGCCCATTTACAAGAACAAGGGTGATGTACAGGACTGCAACAATTATCGAGGAATAAAGCTCATGTCACATAGTATGAAAGTTTGGGAGAAAGTGATAGCGAGACGAATGAGAGAAGAGAGTGAGGTATCACGGAACCAGTTTGGGTTTATGCCGGGACGCAGTACAACGGACGCCATATTCGCTCTAAGGCAAGTCTGCGAGAAGTACAAACGTGCGCACAAAAACTTGCATATGGTGTTCGTTGACCTAGAGAAGGCGTACGACAGAGTGCCCCGTGAGGTTCTGTGGTGGGCTATGAAAGAGAAGAGAGTGCCTGAGAAATATTTACAACTAGTGCGTGCCATGTATAGAGACGCAAGCACGTACGTCCGGTCTGAGGCTGGTGCTACGGATAGGTTCGGTGTGGCTGTAGGCCTGCACCAGGGATCGGCGTTAAGCCCATACTTGTTCCTCCTGGTGATGGATGCATTGACATCAAACATACAGGAGGAGGCACCCTGGTGCATGCTCTTCGCCGATGATATCGTCCTTGTGGGGGAAGATGCTTCTGAGGTTCAGAGCAGGCTGGGAAAATGGCGGGAGAGACTGGAAAAAGTGGGCTTAAAAATAAGCAGAACCAAAACTGAACACCTGTTTTGTAATTTCGGAGGTTCTTCCAGCTTCTCTCCCATCGCCTTAGATGGTGTATCCCTTCCAGTCTGCTCCGATTTTCGATACCTCGGATCATTGATCCAAGATGATGGAGGAATAGACCGAGACGTCAAAAATAGAATGAATGCGGGATGGATGAAATGGCGACAGGTCTCGGGAACAACTTGTGACCCTTGTATGCCCCTTAAACTTAAGGGGAAAATCTACAAGACGGTCATTAGACCTGTCGTGCTGTATGGATCTGAGTGCTGGGCTACGAAAGTGACGGATGAAAGAAGAGTGCATGCGACAGAGATGCGAATGTTGAGATGGATGTGCGGAGTGACGCGAATGGATAAGGTGAGGAATGAATATATTAGGGGAAGTCTGAAAGTAGCGCCGGTGACTGAAAAATTGAGGAGCAATAGGTTAGCGTGGTATGGGCATGTAATGCGGAGGGATGAAAGTCACGTAACTAAAAGGGTGATGGAAATGAATGTGGATGGATATGTGAGTAGAGGTAGACCAAAGAAAAGATGGATGGATTGTGTGAAAGAAGATATGGGTAAGAAGGGAGTGAATACGAAGATGACGAGTGATAGGGGAGAGTGGAAGAAGAGAACATGTTGTGCCGACCCTGCATAAGCGGGATAAGGGCAGGCAAATGATGAGATTAGTACTTATTTTTCATTATGTTTGGGTTCGCAACGTGTAATTTTTGTAAAATAGAATAAAATAATAGGTAGGTAATGCATTTTTAAGGACCAAGGTATAATAATATAAAGTTTTTATTTTACCATTGTATTGAATATACCCGTCCATAAATTCAAGGTTTCAATGTCATGGTCACTTTAAAGTAAGAGAATTCTCATAATTTTAGGGTTCCATACCCAAAGGGTAAAACGGGTCCCTATTACTTAGCCTCTTCGCAGACTACAGACTTTCTATCGGCCGATAGTTGAGACGGAATATAGGTACTTCGGCTCGTAATTAGTATGGCGAAGTATAGCCCGTCTCAACTATCGGCCGATAGAAAATCTGCAGTCTGCGAGGGGGCTAGAGACTTTGCTGTCCGTCCATCTGTCTGTCTGTCTGTCTGTCACCAGGCTGTATCTCATGAACCGTAATAGTTAGACCGTTGAATATTTACACAGATGATGTATTTCTGTTGCCACTATAACAATAAATACAAAAAAACAGAATAAAATAAGTATTTAAGGAGGCTCCCATGCAACAAACGTGACTTTTTTACCGTTTTTATAGATTCTGCGTGCGGCTTCGCCTGCGTGTACCAAAGTTTTGAATAGCCTAGATGCTATTCCAGGTCACTAGCTAGGTACGCCTATTTCAAGTTTCATCCAAATCGGTTCACTGGTTTAGGCGTGATTGAAACACAAACATACAAACATCCAAATATCCAAACATTCAAACGTCTAAATAAACTCACAAACTTTCAGCTTTATTATATGAGTGAGATTGAGATGGTTCGGAACTCTTCGTGTGCGAAATCGACTCGCACTTGGCCGGTTTTTTTTTTTATTTCGTCTTCACATACCGAGACGACAAGGACTACTGAGTATGTTACGGATACTAGGGACCAATGTATGATCTTTACATTGACCATGAAGATTCAATGCCATTGCTAATTTTAGACCTCCTTTCTTCAATTATTTTGTCTGGAGATGTGAAATTACTTGCGACCTCGGGCGGTACTCGGTTTAAATTGTTAACATTGAACTTTTTCTTTTAATATTTGATTTCATTTATTGCTTGTTTTGAAAATCCTGAAATGAAAAATCACGATACAATTCGTTCATGATTTAAAATAAACGATTCAGGAGATTTTTAGACCTTTTTTTGTCTAAAAATCCCATGAGCATCTCATCCGAGAGGAGGCAGGGGATTTTTAGACAAAAAGTCTAATTATCAACGCAGGGGATTGTCGAAGGGGATTTCTATACCTACCCAATTCGATAAATCACACGGTTTGAAAATTAGCTCTGAAAAAAACTCCCCTGTAGTTGTCATGGACAGCTTTCAAAATGAAATAATTTTGCGAATTTCACCTACATTGATAGATCCACATCCGTTGAAATGTTAGTAGGACGTAGTAGGAAGGTAAGTTGAAGATTTATATTTCTTAAGTAAGAGACTGAAATCTTTCGAGCCTATAAATAACACGCACAGACCCAGGACTCCACCCTTTCACTGTACTTTAAAAGAACTTCGATAAAAAAACTTTGCTGCTTCCAAAGCTGCCTACTAGACTACCTTCCATTAAAAATTGCTCTTTCTAGATTCTACAGGCCAAGATAAAAAGTTTTATCTACGTTTAAAGCTAGTCGTTGGTTGTTAGGTAGGCGGTGAGCTTACGCACAGTATACATTTTGGTAGTAAGAATAGCCCGGTAAACAATAACTCGAAGTCTTTTTTTTTATTAGCCTATATTGTCCCACTGCTGGGCAAAGGCCGACTAGTCTATATCTAAAAATACTAGCAATGCCCCCAGTATTTTGGGCACGCTTCTGACTGTCCGTAACCTGGACCAGTTGAGCTATCTATAGATAATTTTTACGACGATCCTAAGATAGCTTAACTGATTCTATTGTAATTTTATGTACTTAGTAGTAGCTTAGTTTCTAAAAATTATAACAATATGAATATAGGTCGATGAATTTATTTTTAGAATTCCGTGGGATACAATAAAACCCATTTATTTTTCGCCATAGCGCTAAAATATCAAATACCTAAGTATGTGTTTTTCTTTATATGAATGGTTTTTATTTTTTTAAATTTTTGGTTTTGTAATGAATATAAATGTAACAACGCTACTGGTACCTTGCATGCCTATTGGGACGTCTGGGTTCAGAAGCTCTAAAATCTAACTTAGGTCGTTATCACGATTCTAACGATTTCAAATCGCTTGTAGACACAATGTACCTAGACGTTTAGGTAGGTTTTATAAACCATCCTTTCAACTAACTATTAATAAAATAAATAATTACGTTTAAGAAATTAAAAAGAAAAACTGACTTCAATGGCGCGATTCAGGGCATCAAGTGAAGATGAGGTTTTTTGAGTTTTACGGAGAAACTATCAAACTCACAAGGATAACATACATATGGGACCACTTCTGGAGTATAACCCTTTCAAACACAAAAACAATTTTGAAAATCAGTCAAATCAAGTAGAATATTTTTAAAACCACGATGTAAATAATGTAGATTGAATCAAACTATTTGACTAATCGCAAAAACATTTCAAGAATGCAAAGCTATTTTACAATCTACCTACCTCAATATAATAGGCAGCATAATAGCAGCTGATGCATTTGTCACGATACATAAAGAAATACTTTACATACTGCCTCTGATTTCTAAACGTAATGTGCCCATCAATTGAAATGAGCATTCCAATTCATCTCAATGTGCCCATAACGGAACTGCGATTAGTAGGCGGTGCAGTTACCGCCTTGTTTATAACAATCACATAAACTGATTGGCGGCGATGGGCTTGCAACCTGTCACGTAAGGAATACTAACTTCTGCAAGATGTGGGCATGTATCAAATATGTATTTGTACATGCCTCTGACTACCCCCTTAGACATCTGCAAAGGATCTGGAATATAAAGATCTCAGAGAATGTCTACCGCGCCTTGGGGATACAGTCGTGACCCTGTTTACGTTTTTTTACATAAACTGATAGCTATGTTCCTATTTATGACTGGCTGTCCGTTGCGGTGTTACCCGCGTTTCCTCGGGAAAACTTCACTTTCCCGGGATAAAATATAGCCTATGTTCATAAGGGATAATGCAGGTTTCTAATGGTGAAAGAATTTTCACCAAATCGGTCCAGTAGTTTCGGAGCCTATTCAATTCAAACAAACAAATCTTTCCTCTTTATAATATTAGTGTAGTTAACAGTGACAATGAACAAAGAAATGAACCTGGATCAGTAGAGTCTACAAATCGTTTTCAACGATTTTATGTAAGTTTTCTGGTGTATTTTGTAAAGCTGTGTAAATATAAATACTCGTAGTTTAGTTTCTATAAAAAATCATGAGAACTTCAAATTAAACATTAATACTTATTTTATTAAAAAGACAGAGTTGCGTCTAACATACTATTTTAAAGTCTAGGAATTTGACACTTATATCAAGCTCCTAGATGTATGTTTATGTACACACAGGGAAAAGTAAATATTGTATGAGCCAGAGAACTAATGGCCATAAAAAGCGGGGGGGAAATTAAAATACAACCTTATTCAGGGCTAGATAAAGTTTAAAGTAACTCTAAAATATATGTTCCTTCGAAAGTACCTAACTGTACCTTGTGTAGGTATTGTAACTGTACCGATAGCTTATTTGCTCTACAATAGAACGAATACCCTGAGGAAATCTCTACAGAAAATCACAAGATACACAATTGCATTTGTGTTACTTTGACATTAAACATAGATCTTTTGCCCCATAATCTTTTACTTTCTGGACTAGATTTACCTTACAAGCCCTAAAAATAGTACTAGTCTTTGAGAACGTTTGTCCAAATATTGAAACAGATTGCGGTTCTACTAAGAAACTATCATTTTACTTTAAAGTAAGTAGGTACTTACTTTTAGGTATTCAACAATGAATGAACATTATTAAACTTTAGAACAGCCTACATGTGAGAAGATGAGAAGTCAGGGTTCTACGAGTATTCCAATGGAAGGCGGAATATTTGCATAATCTGCTGTTATTTGTTCCCAATCTGCACATTGTGAAGTAAAACTCGAATTGACTCGAGTTTGAAAACCTATATACAGAAGATCTTAGCGTGTGATTGATTAGGAACGTAACATCTCCAAAAATCTGATCTCTCTCACCATGAGCCGAAAATGTCAAGATTGTAATTAATATCAAAATTATTGAATCTCCGAGCACGTATCCAGGCCGCTTTTAATCTAGGGTTAGTAGAAATCAATGGCAAAGCTTGGCGTTTCCATCTCATGTTCCTATAATGGAACTCACATTTTCCTTGGTTCAAACTTTATTATCAAATAGATTCGATAATTCGTAAAGGCGCTACATCCGTAGACAGACACAATAATATGCTATGATTACACAACAAACAAAACCCATTTCACATTTTACGACGTGGAAGGATCACTATGATTTTCTCCGTGAGAGATAGTTTAGTGTATAATGTATAGTAGAGTAGTATACGTACATTATACATGGTGCTCTACAGTGTTGCTTGTGATTGCTTCGGAAAATCTAGCTTTTATCTTATTTTATCTATTAATAGTTAAGAATTTTCTAGTAACCAGTAAGTATGATTTTTTTCTGTTTCTAGCTTTCCCCAACGAAAACTTACTAAACTACCTTGGATGTACTTAATGTACTACATAATCGTGTAATCGGATTAAGCACGAGTCGTGATATTGTTAAATTTTTACGTATATTTGCATAATGCACCAAATTTTGCAATAGCATGCAATTTAATATAGCTTCGATTGATGTGATACGGACTTCGGGAAGACACACGCTGTAGGACTCGCGGTATGGTAATATTGGTCATTATGTCAAAGTAGCGGTAAACTCAAGTGCGCGGTCAAGGCCCGCTCACATACATTTAAGCGCTCATTCTGCATCGCGACGCATACGCTGCAGGACGTATAAATAAATAAATATTTAAGTCACTCAATATAAAAATAGACTTAAAAAAATATAATAATATAGATTTTTATAGACTGTGACAAAAATCGGTAAGTCAATTTAAAAAATATTATAAAGGATTTCAATTTAAATTAGTTCAAAATTGTTTTTATTAATTTACGCTAATAGGTTGTTCAATGAAACAGAAGTTTATAATACTTTTGATCAGAGTATTTTTCGTTATCATAAAAATATGATTTATTAAATAGGTAACGAATTTTTTAGGCTATATTAATTATTCTTCTCTCAAGGAAATAAATTATTTTTTTAAGAGAGGAAATTCTAAGGTCAAAAAAATCTATTCACACGAATTCATATTTTCTAAATATAAGAATAACATTAACAAAAATATTACTGTATTTTTTCCAGAATAAATATGATACCTCTAAAAACCGTTATCCTTGCCGTAACAATATTATCGATAACAAATCCTTCAAGATCTCTCAACATACAAAATTATAATGAGCTTGAAGAAGGACTTGAAAGCTCTAGAACCGGACGAATTCTGTGGCCATACAAAGTTAAAAACGACTCAGTTATATCTGAAAACAAAGACCCAAGCACAGACAATCCAGAAGCACATAATGAAGATAAAAAACAGGACAGGGAAAAACGCTTTCTCCTGTGGTCGTACCCACAAAGCCCTCTCGTGGATATGATCATGCATCAGACAACTTCAGTCAACTACTCGCCTATGAATGGAAATGATCCTTTCGATTTCCTACGGGATTCATACCCCCTGCCAAAAGGTAAGTTTTCTAGATGTAAACAACTCATAGATAAAAATAACTTAAACAGTATTAAAAGGTAATAGGGTAATACATCTTTACACAAATTAAAGAAAAATCGCAAATTCCATTTTTAAATTGTTAAAAGAAATTCATTTCAAAATAAGAACAGTTTCGAATTCTAATTATAATTTCTATTCGAAAATGTACGCAAAAACTCATGTTTCGTGAACAAAAACTTTTTGCTCTGACGTAAAAATGATTAGTCCATTTAAGTAGATGCTCTTCCGCTGAGAGTAAACTCAAGTCATAAAAAACGAGAATTTAGCATCGTTTACTCTACCTACTTACTTGTTTGATTGTATAAAAAACATTGTGAATTGTTTGGTCCATAACTTACCTGGCCTACTTTTGATGAAACTTTTTTCCCTTGGGGCATAGCTTACGTTGGAAATTGCATTGCCGCAATAATATTTATAAGAAAACTTGCGATGTACAATGTTTGTGGTCGACCTACCGCAGGCTACCTCCTTGTCGTTTTTGTTCTCCTGGTACGAATATTTTTAAAATTATTTTATCGTTACTTTCAAAGTTTTTAAAAAATCATAATATTATTATCATTATTATTTTGTTTCGTAGGTAAGTAATAATAATTTAGTACTAAGTCATATTTATCTACATACACTGGAAACTGTTACTGGAAAGGATTTTTTTTTGTCTTTTATTTAATAAAATGCAGCGATGGGCTTGCAACCTGTCACGCATGGAATACTAACTTCTGCAAGATGTGGGCATGTATCAAATATGTATTTGTACATGCCTCTGACTACCCCCTTAGACATCTTCAAAGGATCTGGAATATAAAGATCTGAGAGAATGTCTACCGCGCCTTGGGGATACAGTCGTGACCCTGTATGTATGTATTTAATAAAATTAGTAAGTGAACGGCAGGAATCGAATCGTTACAACAGCACATCTGGGTCGCATCACCGTAGCTGTTCGTGGCATGCATAGGTGATGTTACCTTCTATGTTTTACGATCTTTTATATCAGATTCGTCGTGTGATATCAGAATCCTTGCATTGTGCTCCACACTTATTGTTTCAAGATACCTGACCATACCATGACGCAGATGTATTTTAATTACCATAGTGATTTCTACTTAATCCGGATGCATCGATTCGATAAAATACTTCAAAAAATTGTTTTTTATTTTAATAAACGTTACTTTTCCTTTGAATAACTTCCGTGTTAAAAAATCTTCTATGTATTAAGATATAGGATTTAATAATGACAATATTAGTTATGCTAATCCATGTTTAATCACTGCATATAAAAGGGTGATGCGTAAGTACCACAATGCATTATTTTATTTAATGTTCTTAAGCCCCCTCGCAGACTGCAGATTTTCTATCGGCCGATAGTTGAGACGGAATATACTTCGGCTCGTAATGAATATGGAGAAGTATAGCCCGTCTCAACTATCGGCTGATAGAAAGTCTGCAGTCTGCGAGGGGGCTAATTGCACATGTATTCAAGTATGTTTATTCATCCAGTATTCTTATTTTTATAATCATCAAATTAATTTCTATTAAAAAATAAATCTCTATTGGATTACCAATTAGCTTAGGTTTATGGAATGGATCACTGCTTATAATAATTTAATGACTTGTGTCAGTTGTTTATAAATGGATTATAATTATTAATTCTAATAGTTTTATGACAATGTCTACTAAACTTCCGTTATTACTTACGTATCTATCTACGAGGAGCAATAGTTTTATAATGGAAATGTAAAATACCAGATTTTTTTTTCATGGCAAATAACTAGTTGGTTTCCTATTACATGTTTTTGGATTGAATGTACCTTGACATAGGTAATTACGATGACGGCTTATTATTATAAAACTTAGTAAATAGTTTAATTTTCTCACGTTCATTGTTTAATTGCGTTCACTTTTAGGAAACATAATATATTACAATAATGATTACTGTAATAAAATAAATTGTTGGCCTAGTGGGTGTTCATTCAATCCGGAAGCTACATGCACGGTACTATGCGAGCAGCAGTTTTATTGTCTTACTTGAAATCCATTCCCAGTTGTCATCCCAATAGAGCTCAACCAAACAATACGAAAATGACATTGAAGCCCAGAATCGGTTTAAAATGTCAAAATAAAGCCGATGTCCATTCCCATTAGACAATAAGGTTGCAGGAATAGGGGCAGAATCGACAAACAAGTCAAGAACTCTTCTTCTCGTGTCACTTGTTCAAATTGGTGCTAGTGTAGAGAAAGTCATATAAGTGCACGTCAAACAGACTCCTTGACTCAATATGCTTTCGAACTGTTTAGGCTGATCGACATGATGTTTTTTTTTCATTATATCCTTACTTTAGTACTGTTTGAGAGGACTAGGATAGTGCACATGATTTTAGGACAGAAAAACTTATTATCCTGATTTGGAAAAAAAGTCAGAGCCGCTACCACTAAACCTCCAGTGTGATATGACTGTAATCTTATACTGTAACATTTATCCAGGAATTGTCGGTTCCAGCTATTAAGTCGTTAAGCCATGACGGAGGCCATAAGGTGGCTTTAAAACTCCGTCATCAGAGTTGGTAGTGACCAACTCATACGAACTTTCTTACTTTTTTCCAGGATTCTCGAAGCCACTAGACGAGTATGACTACATCATAGTCGGTGGAGGTACATCAGGATCCGTGATAGCCGCGCGTCTCTCGGAGACGAAGCCGCGAGCCATGGTGTTGGTATTGGAAGCCGGGAAGCCTGAGATGCTGCTCACGGATGTACCAGCCCTGGCACCGCATCTTCAGGTCACGGAGTACTCCTGGCCGTATACCTTGGAACACCAGCCCGGAGTGTGCTTAGGTATTTTAAACAGCCCTGTGCTCTTGTTCTTACTGGTTCTCCATTCGGTTGTAAAGATTACGTCAAAAAAAGAAAGTCAGTAAAATACAATCACCCAAAAATAATACCTCGTATATTGTTCACTCTCTCTTTATACTACAAGTAGAGAGAGCGATTTTGTATTTTGTAGAACCATGAGCAAAAACTATGGCATTATTAACCTAGGTAAGAAGTACCCTAAGCTGGTTTTACTTTATGTCTGCCATGTTTCACCCAAATTGGTTTGAGCATGTTTTTTTTATAAAACTCTAAAACTTTCAGTTCATAATGAAACTTAACTTATAAAAGTTTAATTCATAATATTTAAAAGGTATTTTTTGTGTCAAATATTAATTAATGCCTCAATATTTACAGGCAGTGAGGAGCAACGTTGCTACATGCCGAGAGGCAAAGCGCTCGGCGGGTCCACTGTCACTGACTACATGATCTACAGCCGCGGTCGCCCGCAGGACTGGGATAGGATCGCTGCAGATGGTAATTACGGCTGGTAAGCATTTTTCAGCAACTTTTAAAGAGGTTTTCAAAATTCAACGATATTCTGAATAAGTAGGAGAATTACACAGGGGTATCCATCATTATTGATATACCTAATCTTTATAATAAAAAAATAGAAACATTCTAATTAGATAAATATTGAGATTGTTGAGTTTGACTTCCATACACCAGAAAAGCAAAAGTTCTAAATGGATCTTTGAGTAACGAAATTCGTGAAAAATATTTGTAAAATGATCAGATAAAGTTTTCAAACTTGTATCAGACTCACAAAGTGTGTTAACTTAGCAGTTTCCAATTTTGTACCAACAGGTCCTACGAAGAAGTTTTGCAATATTATAAGAAATCGGAAAGGTCGGAGCTGAAAAAATACAAGAATGCCCCTTACCGCGGCCGAGAGGGCGAACTCACCGTGGAAAATGTTCCTTTTAAGTAAGCTCATTACTGTTATTAATTAGAGCGATTAAAGCGTCCCAGTCCAAAAATGTTTGGTAACTAATATTTATCGGTGTATAATTTCAGAACTGGACTAGTGGAGGCGTTCCTTCAAGCTGGCAGGAGCCTCGGCCACCCCACTGTAGACTATAATTCGCCGGATCAACTCGGCTTCGGCTACGTGCAAACGACGACTAATAAAGGTCACAGATTGAGCTCAGCTAAAGCTTTCCTTCACGACCATAAACGACGTAAAAATCTGCATATTTTAACTGAAACTAAAGCTACTAAAGTTATCGTCGAACCGCAAACGAAACGTGCTTATGCTGTGGAGTATATAAAAGATGGAAGGAAGCATACTGTCCGCTGTCGTAGAGAAGTAATACTGTCCGCGGGACCGATCGCCTCCCCACAGCTACTAATGCTGTCTGGAATCGGTCCACAAGAACACTTACAAACATTAGGAATTCCAGTCATCGCAAATCTCCAAGTCGGGCGGCATCTTTACGACCACGTTGCATTCCCAGGTGTAATATTCAAACTGAGCTCGACTAATGCTAGTCTTCTCGAACCTAAAGTAGCCACTTTACCTAATTTGATGCAATGGTTGCAATTCGGTGACGGCCTCTTGACAACGCCTGGATCGATCGAAGCTTTGGGGTATTTAAAAACATCTCAGTCTAAAATAGAGCAGGTTCCGGATATAGAATTGATCAGTATGGGAGGCTCTATCACTCTTGACGCTGGTGGAGCGTACAGAAGAAGCATGAAAATCAGTGACAAAACTTACAAAACTGCGTTCAGCCCGTTAAATGGTCTGGACACTTGGTCGGGTGTGCCAGTACTCTTGCAGCCAAAATCCAAAGGATATTTAGAGTTGAGAGATACAAATCCGAATTCGCATCCAAAAATATATGGTAATTATTTAACCGATAACCAAGATATAGCGTCTTTATTGGAGGCCATTAAATATGTAATAAGATTAGGGGAGTCAGAGTCGTTCAGAAAGTATAACGCTCAGCTATATCTGCCTGACTATCCTACTTGTAAGAATTATGCGATAGGCTCTGACTCCTACTGGGAGTGTGCACTTAGAACCATGATTGTGTCAGCCCGACAGCCGATAGCCACATGTAGAATGGGTCCGCCAACGGACGTCTATGCAATCGTAGATCCAGAGCTTCGCGTTTATGGAATAGAGGGCCTCAGAGTAGCGGACTCCAGCATCATCCCTCGACCAATCACGGCGCATTCGAGTACACCAGCGATCATGATTGGCGAAAAGGCAGCTGAGATGATACAACGAACATGGTCTAACGTCGTAGCGTAGTTTTATGTATGTTAAGAAATAAACCGACCTATTACACTTAAGAATATTTAATAGCGTTGTTTCATTTGGACCCCATCGGAGTTAATACGAGTTTCGGCTAATGGTAAAGTTTGTTTTACGATATTTCGTTAGTACTTACAGCTTAGGTTTAGGAATAAAAACGTAATGTTTTAACTTTAGAGCCAAAACTGCTATGCGGTAGCCGAATTTAATTGTCTCATTCTAGAAATCACTACTCTGTCCGGATTTTGTACGCTATAGAGAAGTATAAAACAGAAAGAAAGGACTCGTAGTTCTAGACTATGTCATTCGTACGATCCGTGTCTGCAGGATGAGACATTGTTTAGTAAACATAAAACAATATATTTTTTATGAAAGGACGAAAACACGGGTAAATCTGTGCAAAGGCACATCGTTTGATTTCATTACTTTAACAGAAGTCTGGCAAAGGGTTATGCGCCGTCATATTTCCCGCAAATAATAAAATTAATGGTTGCGCTATACAGATATCCATTAGGTTGGGAAGTATTCGGGGTTCGCTGATTTTTGGGCATTTACAGGGATTATGGAAAACGGGTATTTTGCATGTCCTATTTACCAAATGATTTTGTATTTTACTATTAATTCGTTCAATAATTCATTCTCTAAAACTATTTCAGCGCTCCATTAAGTATAAACAAACATCTTATAATGAAATAAAAGCCTAAAATTACTATGTTCTAGAGTAGGTTTAATGTAAGGTATCGATTGAAGCCCAGAAGTCACAAAATAACACAAACGCGGAACTGAGGGAATACTTGAGAAAAATGATGCTCCAGTTTAATCATTATTATGTAGATTCGGGACAAAGCGCGCTGCCGTGAATTATGTCACGACCCTCCTTCACTGAAGACTCGTTTTTGATACAAGTCGCAGAATAAAAGAGTACTCAGAAACGTTATTATTGGGCTCATAATTTTCGACCACAAGTCCCTGACAACATCCAATCTCGCTCAGTGGCATTCATTTGCATCAACCATAAAAATTAGAATATATTTCCGGAATAAAATAATTATCCTCTGTAGGTATTTTCATGTATTGAGCATTACTTTAGAACATGATTTGTTTACCGAAGAACACAGACTGTTTTTTCAAAATACATTGAAGAGCATTGAACAAAACTATCCAAACAAATTTTCTGAGCTACGTGCAAACGTCGTGCGTGCTGCAAAGCTGTTACTGAATCGGTAATCTCTGAAATTGGTACAATAAACTATTATTGAAGTATTCAAACGTAAAATTCAATAACGGGTGAATGAACAAAATACAGTGGAATTAATTTGCAATCAGACTAACCCTAGATTTCGCCGAGTTCTAGTAAATTGAATGCAATGTGAAGTGCCTAAGCGAAAGAGCTTTCATTTGCAACTTCGAAAAGTGAGTAACAATACAGAATTATTGTTAATAAAAGCTGTTCACACACGCTTATTTTAAAGGCCCACTTTTACATTTATTTGACTCAATGTTTGTTAGGGTTTTAATCTGGGGGCACGGTAGTGCCCCCGCCAAGACGAGCCAAGCGAAGCGCAAGCGCAAGGGCACTACCTACCTTTTCTCGAAGCGCTTCGTCGTATTTTTGAACCTTCATAACTTGAGTTTGGGTTATACCAGATAAACAAAATTTTCAGGATATAATGTCAGTGGTAGACTTAATAAACCTCTAAAGTTTCAATTGCATAGCTCTTATACTTTAGATTTTATTGATATCTAAAATACCCCGATTTCGTCACTCACTCACTGATGATCAACAAAATTCTTAAGGTACTTCCTGAAGTCCTAGAAAACTGAAATTTGGTATGTAAGCTAGTATTAGTACCCAAACAACAAAAAAATCCTAAAACTTGGAACTTTTACCCCCCAACCCCTTAAACTAGGGGGTGAAAGTTTGTTCGAGACTTCCGCAACTTTTGACGCTAGAGGTCTGAATGCGGCCGCGGAGGGGTAAAAATCTGAAATAGGGAAACTTAATTCCCTATTTCCTGCTTGAGATCTGAAAATTATACACAAGTACATAGAACACAAACTTTTCATCAAATCAAAACATTATCCTACCCATAAGTACTTAGATATGAATAATATTACTACACTTCACTTCGGTAAGTGTTTATTAATCAACCTATACTTTTGAACATAAGCATCGTAAGTATAGTATGCGCCAACGCCCGCCGCCTGCCCCCTCGTCCCCGCGCAGTAGCTAAAAATAATCGGCCCGTCAGCGAGCGCGGCACCCGAACGCGGGCAGACGCGCGAGGGCAGACGTCGTTGACGGTTGTCTCGTTGAATGAAAAATTTTCGGAATATTTCGGTGATTTAAAAGTTTGCTATCGCGGAGAAAAAAACCATTTGCCTAATATTTAATTGTTAGTAGTTTAGTAGGTAAAGGTTTAGATACTAGTGTTTTAATTTTCATTGATAAAAAGTATTAGCATTACGTTTGCAATTTTCTCACAAATTTAATGAAGAAATTCAAAGATTGAATAAGTAGGTATTTGCAATTAAGTAGTATAGGTTAGTAGGTATAATATGTTTATAGTTGTTTATGTAGGTACGACTTAGTGAGAATAATTTGATACGTAGGTCATTGTTTAATTTTCATTGTTAATAGGTTTAACTTAAGTAGTTTAGGATTACGTACGGTTTGAATATTGTATAGTAGGTAGAAAATTACGATATTGATAGTTGTTAATCTAGTGTTAAAAATAATAAATAATAATAATACTGCGATAGTCGAATATAATCGTCTAAGATCCAAGTATCACCCTGAACTATCGCATATTGTAAATAGTAAGCCAACGAAAAATAAAGGCAAAGATAGAGAATGGGCTATAAAAAAAGGCATCTCAGATGCACAAGAAATATACCCCAAAAAAAGAAAGAAAAAATGAGCGACAAAAAAATACTTGTATTTGTCGCTCATTTTATCTTTCTATCATAAGCAACCTACAAAAAGAAATGAAATCCCACAAAAACATTTCATGTTAAATGTTGCCAAGACGAGACCATATAGCTCGCACTGTCAAAAAGTAATCAGATCCCGTGTAGAGCCAAGTTTCTAACCCTACATGCCCAGACCTAAATCGATAAGCCCTAATTTCACACTCAAGTTACGGGGAAATTCTACAGCCATAGCTCGTACTGCGTTGTTCGTAGCGCGTAGCAGAGTTTTTACGCTATAATCTCGTAGGCGTGCAAACCTTGGACGTAACTGGCGAGATGGCCGCACGGAAAGAGTTTAGAAGATTGAATAGATTTTTAAGCTCAAGCCCATATGACGAATAGCAAAAAGTCCGTGCGGCCGACTCGCCAGTTACGTCCAAGGTTTGCACGCCTACGAGATTATAGCGTAAAAACTCTGCTACGCGCTACGAACAACGCAGTACGAGCTATGGCTGTAGAATTTCCCCGTAACTTGAGTGTGAAATTAGGGCTTATCGATTTAGGTCTGGGCATGTAGGGTTAGAAACTTGGCTCTACACGGGATCTGATTACTTTTTGACAGTGCGAGCTATATGGTCTCGTCTTGGCAACATTTAACATGAAATGTTTTTGTGGGATATGTTATTCATTTTACTATGACATTTTATTACGACTAATTTATACACGACATTATTTCAGTCAGCAAATTGGCTGATCGGTGTTGTCAACAAAACCTGCAATTTGGTTCGCGACCACGCATGTTAACATAGGTGCAACGGAAAC
Source organism: Epirrhoe alternata (assembly GCA_963565295.1). NCBI lineage: Eukaryota > Metazoa > Arthropoda > Insecta > Lepidoptera > Geometridae > Epirrhoe > Epirrhoe alternata. Next base: position 3,207,684 of record OY751384.1, read on the forward strand.
AAAGTAAGCTTTACGCGATGAATTTTCGTTTAATTAATCAAAATATGAATAGTGATCGCGAATAAATAACTTTCTGATATATATGTCCCTTATATTTTTATAAAAAAAATATCTCACAAATTATAAATCGTACAATTTATTCACTTGCATGTATGCAGAGCATTTATCAAGCGCTAGTTAATTGCAAAAGTAGGTGCATAATCCTTTTAAAAATAAACGCTTAGTGAATAGCATTCATAATTACCGCCTTTGTGCTATGATTATGCGATGAAATCCGAATGAAAAGGCTCCATGATGAGCGTAAACTAGAGCTCTCAGGTGTCCGACCCAGGAAAGCTCTATGTCCGGCTCAGCCAACTATGTCCGGCCACGTTTTTCATTTCTGACTGACAATAGAAACACACAGTGTGCAATGAAAATGCTCCCAAATAGGTACTATAATCATGTGCGAAAACAAAATAATTTCCAAATCGTTTTACTACTAAAGCTTAACCTTTCGTTTACGACTGTTTTAAAGCTATGCGAATTAAATCTGCATACTTTTCTAAGCTGCATCCATGCAGGATTAGAACACCAACGACCCCGAGGATCCGTGGTGATATTCTGCCAACTGCTAATGGGCAATCGACGCTATGGTTGAAATTGTGTGTGTCCTTTACAGCTCTTCAGTTGAAAGGTTAGCCACTTTGACTCCCACTTGAAAAGGTATCTAGATGAAGCATCATCCCACGCCTTCAAACAATACCGTTTATACGAATAAAATTTATATGATAAACTTAATTGCGTTGTATCTGGAAACGTAATTCATCTTTTTAGAATATATTTGGTAAATAAAGTAACCGCCTACAGTGATTCGAGTTCATAATGTGCACCTACGCTCTGTGATACATCGTACCAAAAGTTTTCGACTGGCATTCACTAAGAACAAAAAATAAAAGTTGATAGTTATAATATTCATATACTTTCTTTTTAGTTCTTGTACAACTTGACTCGTCACTGGCCTAGTGTAACTCTAAATACAGTGCATTGGTACAGTGACACATTCCTTGATTCTGACGGTGAAATACCTACTTCTTGACAGGCTTTGTGTAAACAGTCACTGATTGCTACTTGCCACTGTCCTTGACCAAGTTCAAGCTAGCGTACACATCAATTTCATGGAAGTACCAACTGTCTAGCAGAATTTCAATGCTGTTTGCTATCAGCATTATTAATAAGCTCAGACGGAATCTGATTTGAGCGCTGCAGCGATATGTCGGCAGATGAACTGTCCTGGCTCTACATAGACGTTAATACTCTGGCAGAAACGGTGACTTGACTTTACTATATGAATGAAGATGAAATATCGACTTAGTTGATGTGTATAATAAATAATAATAATTCCGTAGTATAATAAAAACGTAAGAGATTAAAAATACTATCTGTTTTTTGTAATATTTACCTTTATTTATGTAAGTAAGTGACTTACGAGATTTTCGCAAATAACGTGCGAAGAGATCCAGCGACTACAAACCATCAACTTGACTAGTGTTCATAGCTAACAAAACTGTATCTGTATAATTACATAACACATCCAATTACAACTACAAAATACAATTTGAGAATTAGCCACTGGTTTCAGTGAATTGCGTTCGAGTTGAGGGAGTATCTCGGGGTTGTTCTGGCAGTCGATGAATGGTAGCGCAGTCGCCTACGCTCCGTCAAGCGCGCGAACGTGAACCGACCGCGAGCCCTCAACAAGTGAGCGGCCAACTTAACGAGCGATTAAAAAAAACTTATAACAAAAACTTTTTAAAAATCGAACGGACTAAAATTTAGAAAAGTGAATTTGTGATTGTAAATTATTTAAAATATGGGCGCTAGTAGCGCCTGAATTATGTAGCGGGTGCATAAATTAACTACTTAATCTGTTTACTCAAACGTATTTTACGATAAATAGGTAATATCTAAGCTGCGTTTAGAGAGGTTTGGAAGCTTTTTGGGAAGAGTGCCAATTATTTATGTGTGTATTCTAGCAATATTTATTAACCGCGCAAATTTATTTATACTTATTATATCTATATCATATTTTTTTATTAAAAAAAATAAAAGATTTGAGAGGTTTTGTTTTAGGAGATTGCAGAAAAACTGAAAATGACTCGGAGCAATTTATCAGTAAATTATTAAACAAGAATGTGAACATAAAAAAAATACAGTTCAAGTAAGCCATTTAGTAAAACCATTAAAATGACGTATCCTATGGAGAAACACCATTTCCTCAAAATTCATTAAAACCTTTAAATTTTTAGGAAATTCTTATCCCACCGCTTGTTTAGTTTATTTAAAACTCCAAGTGTTGGTCATCAAAACTGAAATATCATATTTCAAAAGACAAACTGAAAGCTATAAAAACGACCGGATCATTAAGACCCCGCTTCTCACTCCATTAAAATGATAACAACTGGAAAATATTTGAAAGAAACCAAGAAGAATATTTTACCAAACAATTTCACTCGTAGCAACTTCACGCTTAAGCTGTAAATGAATATACGAGACAGGAATGCGGGCTGCGGGCAAACAAAAAATCTGTTATAAATGCTGTGTCGCCAACTATAATTGTGAATCAGTAATATTTCGAATACATTTTGTTGGGCAACATGGTTTGATACATACAATTTTATTGGTTAGTTTATGAGGTTTGGATTTGCACGCATGATGACTTTACTCATTCGATAGACGCATTGTATAATTTATCAAAATAATATATTTTCAGGAGGAAAAAAAATTCCTAGGTACTGGAGGAACTAAGGAAGTTTTAATTTAACCTACGTAGTTGTACCACTGCGCAAAGCTTCCTCTCATATCCATCCATTTAAAAAGCTTTGAAGCTATAAATATTTTGTTAATTTGTGATTTTACAAACTTTACTTACATTAAATATGTACGCTACCTTGCGGTCGTTTTGTAATAAACCGAAATTTTATTATCAACTCAAACGAAACTGTCTTGTGGAGTAAATAATTAAGTATCACCCATTTATAAGTGTGACCCTTTTCAAGCCTTTGAATGGCTGAGGAACGCAGCGATAATTCTGCTGACCTGTATTTTTTGTTGAACAAAAGCTGCCCATTTTCAGACGAGTAAATTATTTTCAGAGCTTATTTTCGGGCAAAATATTTTATAAAACGGAACACCTTATTTATGAAAGAGGCTACAGAATAGTAGCGCGACAGAAAGGGCAATCCGCACATTACCACACAGCCCACCTATGAACTCTGCTGACCCTTGGTAAAGGTTTCAGGTCCGAGATTTTTCACATTTAAAAACAAAATGTCTACTAGATATAAAATTGTCGAATTCAATTTTATTCAATTTGACAAATACACCTTTCAAAAAATAATTAGTTACCTCTTTTTTAAGGAAACGACATAAGATAATTTAAAAATAATGATAATCCAATTCACAAAAATAATTTTGCGAAGGCAATACGAATAGGTACAATATCAAATTATAAAAAAAACTTTCATACAATCCTATTTTACTTAGCTGAAACTCTCAGAAACACCTCAGAGGTTCGTTTACTCCTCGGTCCAACTGTTTGTATTTCCTGTGATAGGAACAAGAGGAACAAAAGGTCGGTCATCCACAGCCGGCCGTTCACTAACGAAGCCGATCCGGTTGCAAAGCGAAAAGGAAAAGCTGCACCAATTAACGAAACACTGATAGTGTGTTTTTTTTATTCCAAGGTCATTCTTCTGACATCAATAATCGGACTTTGATACGATGTATAATCTTCTTCATCGAGTACCAATAACGTTTAAGTAGTATCTTCACACAAATAAAAGATCCAATAATGCAATACAGCAATTTCACTTCAACATAAAACAATAATCTAAAATTGCACATCGCGCCACCACACCGTCTCCAACTCTAATGCTAACCTAATCAACTGATACTGCCTGGAGTGTGCACCTTTTATTTATCTAGAATTACGGGTATATTACAAAAATGAATAAGTTTTTTTGTGTATTGTCGGCCAGCTAAATGAAGTACTTACAAGAAGTATGGTCAACGACCGTGATATTTTTTTATGTGGAAGAAGTCAGAGACACATCTAATAAAAGATCAGTTCGCAAATTGAATACATACTAACTTATGATTTAAAAATTCGATGCAATTAAAAATTTCAGACATCCCTGCCCTGAACCCGAATTACCTACTACATTCACAAACCTAGGTATGCTTGTGTTTCTCTATCTTGCAACTGTCGGGTCCTGACGTTGTACGTGTAGCCATTACACGTAGAACGTGAAATACGACATAACTGCGCGAGTTACGACGGGGTCGTAGATGCCCATATAATGCGTCGCGATAAATTGAAATTGGCACGTTTATCATCACGCCTCCGTGATTGCATTTTTTTACTGCCGTCGTCTCGTAAATAATTGATATCGTCACTTAGGGAATTGCTGTGACTCCTGCAGCTATCTCAACCACGTTTCCACCGCATGAAACATTCCGCGAGAAATGTCCTACAGTCTGTCCCACAGAAGTTTACAAGTGTAAACCCCGTAGCAAGTACTGTAACGAAACTGTCGTGACAGCATCTGCATCTGTTGAACAGACCAATGATCAAGAGTTCTCACAGACTGTTGGAAATTTCTTGAGTGAAAATTCTTGTAGGTGGAAATGCGGCCTTACAATAATTAATAAAAAAGTCTGTATTAATTAAATGTCTTCTCAATACCTACGTACCCATTGTAGGACTGGTGCATCAGATAGCTACGTGACTTTGAATTGTCGATATTCTTTAGTTAATAATTTTCCAACGAAACCTTTGGTAATATCATTCAAAGTAATGTGAAACCAGTCTAGGATCAAATGCGTATTATACTCGTACATAAAATAAGGATTTCGTTTAAAGATATCACCCTCAAAATCCCGCATTGATCATAAATCTCCACTGAAATATAACCGAAAAAAACTGTCCAATGTATTCATCTCGGAGACAGTGACGACCTCAGATTTATCTTGAAAATGTTTATAAAACATTAGCCTTTTAGGATCGTACGCTTTCATATTATTCTGTGCAAAATTCCTAAGGGTAGAACAGAGCCCAAGTTAAGCCCCAATACCGGAATCCTAACACCCACATAACACTAAAATGTTATGAATATTGTGATATAAAAATATTACGTTTGCGTGAATAAATTATCTATTGTCGTATTGTTTTGGCTTCCATTGCCATTAAATGAGGATGATCAGATGATATGGTTCGAAATAACTAGTGACATGAAGCGTAGAATGAGATCTATAATTGGGAACTTGGTTCAGTTGGAAAGGTGTAAATTATATCTCTTAACTAGTTAAAATATTACTATTATTTGAGAAAAGAAAAGTCTTGTCAAAATTTTCGATTCCAATGGGATTTTGATAAGACTTTTCTTTTCTCAATTACACATAAAAAATTAATAAAATACTATTATTTATTTATTTATTATTAAATTACTTTATGTTCGTAAACGAACCATAGGCTTGACACAATTTAAAAGTTGACACCATACTTCGGGCTCATATTCGTACGCAGTCGACTGCAAGACAAAGTTTTATTAGCTTTTGTGCCGGCTCCCTCGTGTGCTACAACTTTTGACGGCTACTTCCTATGGATTTTCGTAAAAATTACGCTTTATTGTAGTTTGAAAGTAGCGTTTGACAGAAATCATAAAATTGATCAATTTACAGTTGCTGCATAGTACGCAGCAACGGCTGTATAAAATATTTAGTTTATAAATTCTAAATAATTAGCATAGTAATCTTATCTGTATCTGTTGGTTCATATGTGTATGTTTTGTAATTATTGTGTACAAAGAGTTTTTCATTCATTCATTCATCTGTAAAATTTTCGCTCTGCGAGATTGCTACAAGACGTAGCTTAGCTACGCTGCTACGAAACTGCTTTAGTGGAATGTATAGTTCTACTTTAAACAAAAACTATATTATGTAGATCGGAATTTGCTTGTTGAATGAGTAAAAAAAAGCAGGCGTTGTGACCACGCTTTGCGAGCTGACGTCACTGCACTGTCTGTGCATTTCAAGAGGCTTTATGAATTCAACTGGTTTAATTGTTTGTGAACGGGTTTTGATAAATTCAGGTTAACCACCGACAAAGTTCACTGTTACAGTGAACATACAAAAAAGCATTGATTTGGGCTTTATAGCGTTATTAATTGCCCCAAAATATATTTTCCTATCAAAAACACTGATAAAGTAAGAGATCTGCTCGAAATAGGATCGGAAACTTGTTATTTAATAGCTGATTTAGTTTTGACAAAATAGCTGATAGTTCTCGATAGTATGTCCTGGATGAGAATCAAACTTACAAATAATGTTAGTTTATATGTGTATAGATTTTCACCCGGGTAGAAACACGCAGGGAATGCCCAAAACGACAATTTGCGTGAGGCGTCCCGTCACACGTTTTGGCAACGCCTTGTTGCTAGTCACGCGATGTGTCCGTCCAATTCCACAAATGACCTACAGAACTATGAACTAAAAAACATACATGGGGTTCATTGAGGATGAATAGACAACTTGATTGTGCTACTAACTTGGATTATTGGGAGAGCAACTAGTTATATTTTCAAGGTATTGCATTAGGTTATCTTGCAAAGTTTATGTTTCTCATAACTATATACATTTTTAGCGTGATATGGGCATGTAATGCGGAGGGATGAAACTCATGTAACTAAAAGGGTGATGGAAATGAATGTGGATGGATATGTGAGTAGAGGTAGACCAAAGAAAAGATGGATGGATTGTGTGAAAGAAGATATGGGTAAGAAGGGAGTGAATACGAAGATGACGAGTGATAGGGGAGAGTGGAAGAAGAGAACATGTTGTGCCGGCCCCGCATAAGCGGGATAAGGGCAGGTAAATGATGATGAACTATATACATTTTTGTTAACTGACAAATTATTTAGAGTTGCTTAATCCTATAATTATTGGAAGTTTTCAAATATTTTCCAAACGTTTTAAGTTACTCTAAATATGCAATTATGTATTCATATTATAAAACAGTGAAACAGAAGTAGTGAAAAGGCAGAAGTGAAAACTTGAACAAAAATTAAATAATTACGGGTGTATTTTTGAATCGTCACCAAGCGCGCGGCGGGAAACCGCTTGATAAAGGTTCTTTACCGTGTTTAGTTACGGAGTTCAAAACAAGGTGGTGCTGATAGCGGTGTCAGTAACATTGTCAGTCTGAGCTAAGGCGGCAGTCGATAATCTTAAGCTAAATCGATGGTCTGAGTTCAATAGATTTTTCCCATCTCAAAAATAAACGCGCCTAAAGAAGTTTTCGCTTCAAAAAATAAATGCCTATATAAAAAAAACTACATAATTAAGAATTTTTACTACACAATTTATACGTCGTTCAACTGTTAGACCCCTCGCAGACTGCAGACTTTCTAACGGCCGATAGTTGAGACAGAATATACTCAACTATCGGCCAATTGAAAGTCTGTAGTCTGCGAGGGGTCTTATATATGATACAAATAATAATAAAGCAACCTGTAGGTACAAATAATGTACAAATCGAATCAAATACACAACTTTGTCAAAACTTTCATTATCATAGGTAATAACATCTTGCAAAAAAATATTTTTTATCGCGTGAACTGATATTATACACCCAATCAAAAGTTTTAATGAAATCTGAGAAGTTCAGTAGTAAGGGCTTTCCGTTATATGGGAAAGCTTATTGTTATGTTACATAATAAATACATACTTTTACTGATATCGTGAACTATTGAATATGGGCCGTAGCATTATATTTTTGCATTAAATAAATTAATAAATAATGCCGGCCTTTTTCATGACAGCATCATCTAGCCCCAAAGTAAGCAGAGCTTGTGTTATAGGTAGGTACTAGGCTGACTAGACTTATATACTTTTTGTTTGTGTACATATAAAAGTATGTAAGTAAAGTATGTAAGTACATAGAAAACACCCAGACCCGAGACAAATACTGGTATATAGATTATACAAACATTTGTCTAGGGGATCAAACCCGCAACCTTCTGCGTCACAGGCGGGCCTTCGTCCTTTGCGCCACAGAGGTCGTCAATTCAGTCATTTTATAATGACTCCGTTCCACTTCTCTCTTTCCAATGCGGTCTCTTTGTCTTCCTTATACGACATGACTGCGACCTTTTCTTTTATCTGACTCATGAAATTGATTCTAGGTCTTCCTCTTCTTTGGCTTCCTTCCACTTGTAACGAAAACACTTGCATTTGAACAATTATTTTGTACAAACTCAGATAGTCCCTGCGGATTTCGTTCATTAAAATTTTATAACTAGCTCGAGCTAATTTTTCATTTCAAAATTCACAGGCGACGTTTTTAGACCGGTATTTCCAACGAAATTGAACCCTACCTGAAGTAATTGAATGGAATCTTTTGGGAGTATTCGAAGCCACTCCCCGTACAAGGTGTAGGTAAGTAATTACCCACACATACGACATAATTACTTAAAAAGTATAGAGAATGAACAAAAATTTATGATGAAAGAGGAATAAATGCTTGTCTTAAAATATAGCTGAATATATGCATACTTACACTACACACATACATAAAATCTCGCATCTTTCCCATAGGGGTAGCAAAGACCGCGGATTTCTACTTGCAACGAACGTGATGCACATATTTTGCCTCAATCACTCTCTCAATAAAATTCTGAATCAACTTATATCTATTCTAATTTCATAAAATTACGAAGAGCTTTATCGTTCCAAGAACAACTGTCAATACAATCTTTATCTTCCTTTTTATAAGCATCAATGCACCTACAAATTTCATCAATCTACAATAACCATCATTTATCGCAATCTTTTGATACAAAAAAACCTGAGGTTCTCGGATAGCGCAACGAAGCCTAATTCTAATTTCGGCTCATTCTGACGGATCTTTTACGGTGCAAACAAGTTTTACTTCCTCTCGAGGCCAGAACAAAGATCGTAAGCGCGGTTGTAATTAACGAGCAACTTTTCTCACAAAGAATTATATCATGGTCATTTTATTTCGGGGACCTCAAGTACTAAGTTCTGTTTTTAATATTAAATACTGTAATACCACAGATGAGATGTACTTAGGTTCACCAGCTTACTTTTCCTATTAGGTTCTAAGCATGAATAAATAACAGACGTAGTTCTTATTTATTTAAGCTCTGCGAAAATGGACGAGCGTTAGCTAGATGAGATAGTTTAGCATGCTTTGTGAGAAAGACGTATACTGGGTGTAAAAAGACGTCTACCGAAGCCGAAAAGGGTAGGTACAGCATCCCAACATTTGTATGTTGGGATGCTGTACCTACCCTTTTCGGAAAATCCTTTTGGATTTGGTTGTCCAAATCCAAAAGGATTTTCCGAAAAAATCATTATATCCGGAGAAAACGACATTTGAATATAACCTGTTTGCGTATGTTCTTGGCGCTTTGTTTTACGTAGATTGCTGTATTGTGAGTTTTAATTGTTTTTTTCTTTTTTAAATGAATTATATAGAATATTAGGTAGGTATGGTCTTATTATGTTGAATTTTAGTAAAGAATTGGAAAATAACATAAAATGACGTAGCTAAGTAAAAAAAAATTTTTTTTTTTTTTGCTTTTGTTCAGAATCATGGTCTGATTGCAACTCCTAAGTTTTCAGTAGTAGTATTTTTACACTCTGTATAAGTAATGTAAAGAAAAGCCCTGATAGCAACACAACCAACCGTTTATGAAACAAAGCGATAAAAGTAGTCTTAGTCACTCCATAATAATTTAGAGGCCGCTGAATTATTGCAGGTCTATAATGTTTACTGCTCTACGCAGAAAAAACAAAGCAAGTTTTGAGTGAATCGTCACAGTATGATAAAAGCTCAGAATTACAAACATTGATCGCAGAGCACTGTACTTTAAAAGACAATCACAATAAAAACTGTTTGTACAATGAACAGAAAAAGTGAAAAGTGCTAGTGATCTAGAGGTCAGTGACAAGTTCAAGATGAATAGTTGATGCTGTCTGAGTGTTTGGAGCAAGATGGCGAGTCGGCGCAGCGCGTATTGGCTATCAATCCTATTCAGCGTCCTGCTGCTCGGCCGAGCCATGGCAGGTGAGTAGCTTTTATGATACTTTTATAGCTTGATTACACTTACCAAGTAAATGGCGAGACAGAACGACGTACTGAGCACTCGGCTAAGAGCACTGTCTCCTCGGTACGTGTGGACAGAGCCTTTACTAAAATATTTTCCTTTAAACGGATGCAAACGTGTGACTTATAAAGAGGCATCGGAGATATTCTCAGATATTTTAGGCATTCAAGATCTTTGGTTGGTTTAAGCGGGTAGACAAAGGGTAGATCAAAGACAATGATAATACACCCAGACTCAATAACTATTTCCAGATTATAAGTACTTTTCTGCCACAGGCGTTCCTTGAGCCACTGCGCCACAGAGGTCGTACAAAAGCTTTTCAAGTATTAAAATAAAACCCCTAAGCGACTTAGCTCGAATTAAAGTGATTATGCGTATCAGGCAGGTAAACTATAAACACCTTCGTGTGCATGTGTATTTGAAATGCTTGTAGTTCACTATCCTCACTGAGCCTCGCAATCAACTTCAGAGCTTTTAGTGAAAACTTATTCTATATTGTGTTTTTTTTTTCTTTCTTTAACCTATGTTGTCCCACTGCTGGGCAAAGGTCTCCCGCAACTCTCTCCAACCGTCCCTCCAAATATTATCAATATAATAATAATATTAATAATATTATTAATATAATATTATTGATATTGTGTTTATCCAAAATTATTGCAGACAAAGGAAAAACATGTAAATTTTTTGTTTCTAAAAAACCTGGAAATAAATTAAACTAATAATCTCGTATGAATAACTTCCATGAAATAGCAACTGGTGACGGAGTTTTTAGGCCGCCTGAAGGCTTCGGTCGCAAAAAAAGTCAAAATCACATTACATTATTTTCATCAAACTACGTGGAACGAATATTTTCAATAACACCAAATTGCTTACAAAATTGGAACATTTTTAGATCCAGGACGGAAATAATTACGTAAACTTTGCGACATGTTTTCAGAAATAGTTCTATCTTAGTTCCTCTGATCAATTATGTATTAGATACGATAGAATGCAATTGCTCCATACTAAGGCCGAGCAGAACTTTCACAAAGCCGTGCTCTACTTGGACCTGTTTGGACAACAATCGGATTTAGTGCAACCTGAATGCATCTTCGATGGAGTTTAGAGGTATTGGACTGTAAGTATACTTTTGAACTTATTTGTATCGATCCACCTGGTTCTTTTAAAGTAGGTGAGTATATTTTAAAAGTATGGAGTCTTAATAACAGAAAATAAAAGGAATGTGATCTCAAATGCATAGGATAAGGGCTGAGATGTGATATGATTTAGGTGCTGGGAAGCCTATCCATCTCCAAAAATGTTCCAGGCACAGTGTGAGTGAGCAATGCGCTTAAGAGTTTAAAGTGCATAAAAATCATTTTACTCAATAGAGTATCCGTACTATCCATACTAATATTATAAACTAGCAGCGCGCCCGCGGTGTAACCCGCGGTTCCTCGGGATTTTTTCGGGATAAAAATTAGCCTATGTCCTTCCCTGGGATACAACCTTTATCCATGCCAATTTCCAGCCTAATCTGTTCAGTGGTTTGGGCGTGAAAAGGTAACAAACAGACAGACAGACAGACAGATAGACAGACAGACAGAGTTACTTTCACATTTATAATATTAGTATGGATGTGAAAGTAACTCTGTCTGTCTGTCTGTCTGTCTGTTTGTTACCTTTTCACGCCCAAACCACTGAACAGATTAGGCTGAAAATTGGCATGGATAAAGGTTGTATCCCAGGGACGGACATAGGCTACTTTTTATCCCGAAAAAATCCTGAGGGACCGCGGGTCACACCGCGGGAGCGCAGCTAGTGTAATATACTTAATATATTTATTATTTTGTAATTTTATGTACATATTGTGGTAGTTTAGTTTCTGTAAATAAATGTTAATTTTACTTAATATAAATAAATAATGCTGGACTTTTTCACACAGCATCATCTAGCCCCAAAGTAAGCAGAGCTTGTGTTATGGGTACTAAGATGACTAATATACTACTTATATACTTTTTGTTTGTAAATATATACATATATTATACATATTTTTCATAAGTACTTACCTATGCTTATTAACAGCGCTATACTACTGATTTTTTTTTTTTTTTCAATACAAAAAATAACACAAATAATCTTAGAAAGTCACATGTTTGGTTACATTTCAACAGGAGTAATCATTGTTGTGACCTTGTAACTCCTGACCCAACATACACCGTCAAAGTCGTTAGCTAGGGCGGTGGCCCAATTAAGTATAATTATGTTGGTGTTATTGACATTAGGAGAAAGTGCGTGTTTGTAAAATAATTACAATAAACATAAAAAATAAAATAAACCAGTCTTGTCTATGCTTTAAGTATTTGTTTATGACAAAGGACTAACGAAAGTCACCGTCACCAAGCCATTGCATGTTTATTTTGACCTACACTAAAAGCTACTATAATATAGTTAAAAGTCCATATCACTCACGAGATGGCATTCTAGGACACAATTTACATCTATTCTCAATTGGCCTACTTCAAACACAAACATTTAAAAAATACAAATATCGGTACATATAATTCGTAGGACCGAATAAGATGAATTTGATCTATAAAGGATTATTTGTAAAACACCGGTAACCTCTCAGGACTATATTACTATCATCATAAACAACAACTTTTGGTATATGACTTTTTATAAAACATAATACATTTACCAAAAACAAACCTTCAAGATTTCGTTGTCCTATATAACACATTTCAGCCCCCGCCGCCCTAACCACGCTCCCCTCGCTTTGTACTATCGCTTGCTTTTGCATCGCGTAGACTTTGTAACATTTAGAGCGTTAAATATTACAATTTACAGTCCTGAGAGGTTACCGGTATTTTACAAATAACCCTGTATAGGTAGTTTTAAATTACGATTGATACTAGATAAGTGGAAGGGGAGTGGATAGGGAGGCCTTTGCCCTACAGTGGGTTGATCCAGGCTGAAAATAAATAAATAAATAACTTGGTAATTCTCCACTTTCATCATAACATAAAAACTAAAAGTACTTTAACGTTTTCAAGTTCCGGTAACGTTCTTATATTGAATCGTGAAAGAAAATCTTTGTATAGGGAATGAACTAATTATTTTACCACGAGTAGCCAATATCATACAAAACTGTAGATCATGTATCTAAATACCAACAGTAGACAGGCGATGCCGCGGAAATCAAAGGCCACAGAATTGGGGTTATTTACCCTCAAACAGTCTGAGGGTAAATATTAACACGTCGAGGCAAATATTCGCTGCGATGCAAATATTTCGACACCTCGTATTTTGATGTACGGTCAGCGTCACCAACTGGTAACCCCCCTGACGTACAAACTGCTTTGTTAGGGGGGTTACCCATCGGTGACGCTGTACATTGCCTCAAAAAGCTGATCGCACAATGTCTGCGCCGTATCTACGCGCAGCAGTCATTTTTCTATAGAAAATATACTGATGACGTCAGAAAATGCGGCTAGCTTCTGACGTCTCAGCATTTCCTCTATTGAATTGACAGTGAATGAATGAATGAATGAACACTTTATTGTACACCAAAACAACAACGAAAAAAATACATTAGAGACATTTACAAGTTCATTAGTACAATGGGCGGCCTTATCGCTGAAAGCGATTTCTTCCAGGCAACCTTTCAGTTGACAGTTCGGCGTGGATGGGTCGTGCGACCAAAATCTGATGATTTCACTGCGCGGGCAGTGTGCGATCAGGTAAAATCAGATGATTAAGTGCTGTTTATTAGTTACGAGTAGTTACACTCAACAATAAAGTGGAAAAACATGGGTATGGATAAAACTACATTACGTGCACAATTTTAACGCACGGCATACTGATTATGTATCGCTGTAAATGTTGATGAAAGAAATTGATTAGTTATATAAAAAAAACATACAGGCGAATTGAGAACCTCCTCCTTTTTTTGAAGTCGGTTAAAAAATAAAACAAATAGAAAACGTAAACAGGGTCACGACTGTATCCCCAAGGCGCGGTAGACATTCTCTCAGATCTTTATATTCCAGATCCTTTGAAGATGTCTAAGGGGGTAGTCAGAGGCATGTACAAATACATATTTGATACATGCCCACATCTTAAACAATTAGATAATGCTGTGTGATTTAAAAAAGAAACAAATCAAAACAATCAATGCTGTGTGATTAGAGAATTGATTGGTTCCAACATACCCAAACACGTACAGAAACATTAACTACACTTTGTAAATGGGGTTCATAACCACGTGATAATTTTGGAGTCGAACTTTCATATGACCTAGTTTTAAAATAATTATAAGTACTTAGATGTGTCATACTTGTTTTAAGGGTCGGTTCACATCTGATGGAAGATGCGTCGAGCATACTCAACGGTCTTCGTTTATCATCATCGCGTATCATCGGATAAGTGTGAAAGGTTGAATGTTTTCTCATATAATATGTCTGTTCTGGCGTTACGTGACCGATAATACGCGACGCATCTTCCTTCAGATGTGAACCGACCCTAAAAGGTGATATTGAAATGCAACCTGTCAAGTAAGGAATGGTAACATCTGCAAAATGTAACTAGGTATGGGAACGTATGCCAAGAATTGTACCAATTTTTACTTAGACCCCTCGCAGACTACAGACTTTCTATCGGCCGATAGTTGAGACGGAATATACTTCGGCTCGTAATGAGTATGGAGAAGTATAGCCCGTCTCAACTATCGGCCGATAGAAAGTCTGTAGTCTGCGAGGGGTCTTACTGTTCTAGTCTAGCAGTGTCACCAATAAACACTATGTAAAGTTTTTCTTTAGTTCAACTTAAGAATAAGCAAAATGGCTACCAATAAACCAATTAGAAAGTTCCACCTTGCATAACTTTGACATTTCTTTCATACAAACGCTATTCCGAAGTTCCACCAGCTAGCACCCTTGTTTAAATCTAGTGTAACCACAGAATACATATTAGTAGGTACTGTAAAAATATTTTCATAGGTACCACCAAAGAGTTCGTATATATTTTACTAGTACATACCAAGGAGTTTTTGTTTAAGTACTTCCAGATAAATTTACAGGAGAAAAAAATAACTTTATCTGGAACAAATCTTACATTCCAATAGAAGAGGTAGCATGTCGAGAAGGTTTTATAAAATAAAAATCGTAATTTGATAATAAAAACGAGCGCGGAAACCAAAAATGATTTTGTAATAAAAAAATTACATGTGAAATATTGGCGAATGCACAAAAAGTGCGAAGCCATTATGAGAAAAAAAAAAACAAGAATGACAAACAAAATGACCAATTCAGTCAGCTTTCATAGACAAAATGATACATATTTTGAGGTTTCTCGTTGGATGCGATGTTGCCGATCTGTGCATCTTCACGTAACAGAAGGACAGTTACCTCAGAGTTCCACCTTGTTTATTGGTCAGAATTTTTTTCTCACTTATTCTGAATTTACGCAAGGTACAGCTATGCGATGTGTAAATTTGATAGAACTTCGGAATAACTAGTTTTTATTGGTGAGACGGTAGATGTACATTTAAATCTTGTTATCACATTTAAAGCGCATGAAAAAAAATCAAAAATTAGACTGAGTAATTCATAACCTGTTGGATTAAACAAAATACCAGAATATAAATTATTTGACTAGTGTATTCGTTGACGAGGCTCAAGTACAACCTGACAGTTTATTTATTCATAAATACTAAAACAATGTCATAGACAATAAAACGAGTATGTATGCTTATTTCAACAAAGTAATACCTATCTTGAAAGCCAAGATTAGTCATTCATTAGAAGGTTATTTTAGTAGATATCTTGCTCTCAGCAAAAAGTCGTCTCGCCAAGATCGTTTGCATAAACGTTTAAACCGAAGCTTATTCGATGAAATATTGTCATACTTAGCTTGTTTCTGAACAGACGGCTCCATACTAATTGTCTTTTATAAAACTTATGCTGATAATGAGATCTCCCGCTAAAATGGACTTTATAAAATCTTCATGCAATCTTATCATACAAACCTTGAAAGATTCGCTTCTTATTCTAGTCTAAAATAAGTTTGGATGGTCAATTCTATATCTAAATATTCAAAACATTGTTGACGCAGTAGATGGCGTCTGAGTATATGTGAATGTGTACCTTAGTATAATCGGATCAATCATCATCATTATCATCAGCCTATAGCAGTCTACTGCTGGACATAGGCCTCCCCTAATGAGCGCCATTGCGCCCTGTCCTCAGCTCGACGCATCCAGCTTCTTCCAGCAGCCTTTCGCAGATCGTCACTC
This sequence comes from Epirrhoe alternata, assembly GCA_963565295.1. NCBI lineage: Eukaryota > Metazoa > Arthropoda > Insecta > Lepidoptera > Geometridae > Epirrhoe > Epirrhoe alternata. The sequence continues at coordinate 3,224,127 of OY751384.1, forward strand.
CACCTGGCCGGAGGGCGTCCTACACTATGTTTGCCGAGTCGCGGTGTCCACTCAAAAACTCGTTTACCCCAGCGGTTATCGGTTTTTCGGCAGATATGGCCAGCCCACTGCTACTTCAGCTTGATAATTCTCTGAGCTATGTCGACAACTTTGGTTCTATGTCGGATAGTCTCATTGCGGATTCTATCCTTCAGAGAAACTCCGGAACGAGCTATGCTAGCTCGTTCCATAGCTCGCTGAGCTCGGATCAGTGATGAATAACTAAATCTGAAAAACTATTTTCTGTTTTCTTTCTTTATAAAGGGCTGCATCGCAATAAATGAAAATGAAATGCAAAGATCAAAAATTTCAAATCATTAATTATTCTTGACTTAAAGTGGATTTACATGATGCGATCTCAACCGATACGATATCTCATATCATATCATATCATATCATATCATTTATTAATTCTCGCACGGCAATAAAAAATTTCACGTCTAAATGCTCATCTTTGTATTATGGGACGGGATCACGTAAAGGTTTCAGAATTTTCAGATAACATTCGAATATTACCTTACCTAGACGTTATTAAACGCTCATCGTATGCGATTTGTCACGCGACGCTTGTCGACACGTTCATAGGCGCCATGGGCGGGGCTTAACAAATCGTACGAAAATCGCATCGTGTAAATGCACCTTTATTTTAATTAGCGGTGTTTCCATCGCGTGGAAATATAAACGTTGTGATAGTTAGGTAATTAGCCGACGACTCGACGCCCCAGTTTCGATACTAGAACCCGTTTTATAACCTTCTAAAGTTTTGCGATACCGCCAACGGCAGGATGCTATCTATTATTCATTTATGGGGATAGGCACTTTCATTAATAGCATTTTAGGGTTCTGTACCCAAAGTGAACTATTACTACCTATTACTCAGCTTCTGTTGTCTATCTGTCCGTTCATACATCTGCCACAGGATACCTCATGATAACAGGTCAAGAAATATAGACTCGGTGAGTGAGTCATAAATAGTCATGGATATCTTGATTTGTCAAATAAAAAAATTACTTCTGTATTTTTCATAATTGATACACCTAGAGAAGTCTCCACAAAACAAACGTTTATATAGAGCAATTTGAATTTGTAAGGTGCTTCAGAACCCTTCGTGAGTCACTGTGACTCGCACTTGGCCGCAGTTTATATGAATTTAGTTAGTACTTAGATTCAAACTCTGTTACAAATCAAAATTTATTTAGTACCGAAATCATTTTACAAAATGAATAATGTTATTTGGTAAAGTTTTTTTACAGGACCTTTTGATTTCAGTCAAATCAGAAGATTAACACGGTTTACCAAAAGAACAAGGATTAAGTTAATTCGCCCTTAATTTCGAAGAAAGATTTATTTAAAGCAAAGAAAAATTATAGGCAATTCAAAACTTTACATTTATGTGCCTTTATATAGAAACTAGATGTCCGCCGCGATCCCTCGGAAAACTTCACTTCCTCGGGATAAAATATAACCTATGTTCATCGGGGATAATGTAGGATTGTATTACTGGTGAAAGAATTTTTCAAATCGGTCCAGTAGTTTCGGAGCCTACCTATTCGTTTCAAACAAACAAACAAACAAATCTTTCCTCTTTATAATATTAGTATAGAAGTAAAGATAAAATGACAAAATTATTGATGTGTTTACCAAAGTTAATCCTAACTTAAAAGAGCACAGGAAAATCGTCCGAGATTTATCTTCGCCAACTTGAAAGTTTCTTTTGCAACAGACGATTCAAACTCTTAACAAAATAAACAAGGATTCTCTCTTAATTCTTCAAGTTAACAGCTTGTAATAAATCGGTGGTTTCTAAGGCATGGTTCACATGGCAAGTTCACATTCAGTACTAGACTTTTTTGTATATGTTCATACTATTTCATGTTTCTTACTAAGCTACCACAAAATAATTGTTTAGGCACTAGATAAACTGCAGATTATGCAAACATTTGTCTCAAAAATCAAAGTCTTTTTAACCGACATCAAAAAAATGTTCTATGTTCGGCTGTATGTATGTTTTTTTGTAAGTTCGCCGATATCTCCGTCAATCATGGACCGATGTCCAAAATTCTTTTTTGTTTGATACGGTAGTATTTTCAAGATGGTCCCATAAATATGTATTCTGAGGGATTGATAGTTTTCCTGTAAAACTCAAAAAACCTCTTTCTTAGAAACGCCGCGCCCTATAAGTAAAACATTGCTTATTGTCTTTTTTAGTTTTTAAAAAAAACGTAATTATCTCAATCTTCAATCTTGCGCTACGCCTTCGCGCATCCATACTAACATACTAATCCTATCCTATAAATATTATAAAGGCGAAAGTTTGTAAGTATGGATGTATGGATGTATGGATGTTTGTTACTCTTTCACGCAAAAACGGCTGGACCGATTTGGTTGAAATTTGGTATGTAGATAGGTGATACCCTGGATTAACACATAGGCTACTTTTTATCCCGATATTCCCGCGGGAACGGGACTTACGCGGGTGAAACCGCGGGGCGCAGCTAGTAATATTATAAATGTAAAAGTAGCTTTGTCTGTGTGTCTGTCTGTTTGTTGCCTTTTCACTCCCAAACCACTGAACAGCCGAAAATTGACGTGGATAAAGGTTGTATCCCAGGGAAGGATAGAGGGTACTTTTGATCACGAAAAATGGACAAAACCCGATGGACCGTGGTCACACCACGGGAGCGCAGCTATAGTATGAAAAAATACACGTTATGCTGTTTGCAGTTGTACTCTAGGACATATGGAAAAGACAACTCAGTTTTCATAAAAACATAAATGCTGTAAGCACTGTTTGTGTGAACAGTTGTTTTGCTGTAAGCTGCCTTTACACGGCCGCGGTAACCCACACGCCATGGCTCAAATGTGTTATGCGAAAACTTTGCGCTTTAAGCGAACAACAGAGCCCTTGAACGGGTAATTGACTGAGGTAAAATTTAAGAAATGCCTACATCTAAAAGTATATTCTTGTCAATATGTATAAAAATCTGATGTTTTACTTTTGGTGTAATAAGCAAGAGTCTTCTTCTTGTCGTGTCGATGCTTCATTCAGATAAACTTGGAATAATGATAGGCCACTTTGATGGCTCTATCAAAGGCAGCATTGAGGTCCTCTCTTGTGCAGGTCTCAGGGCACAAGGGGCACACCAGTAGGTGCTGCATTGACTGAACTGCAGCACCACAGTCACACTGCGTTAAGCTTGGTTCCCTAAATCCCCATTCACACATGTTCAGCACATTCACCGGCCACGGCAGATTGTGGCCTGGTGGCAGCTTCTTAACAAGCAAGAGTGACAGAGATATTAAATTATCGCCCTGGAACTGGAAACTTTATCCCTTACTGGGGTTTCAGAGTTCAGCGTTTTAATTCCTACACTGTTCCTAGGCTGGATCTTCTAGACTTTCGTTAATCGAGTACGATACATCAACGTCTTGCTACAATGTTGGAGAAAGAGAAATATTCAAACGTTTGACAAGAGATCGCGTGCGACATCCGTTTATACAAACCAAATGCGTAATCGCTGGCGATTTCTCACACTTAATTGTGTGAGAAATCATGTCCGTGTAAAGACAGCTATTGTTTTCACCGCACATATTTTTAGCCTCTCCTCAAAATGAATCATTAAACACCGAGGGAAAGGAAGCCTGCGGTTGCTCTTATAAAATATTGCTGACGGCTCCTGCTTTGAAAATTGTCGGTAGGCAGACAATATCCTTTTTGGGTTTCGTTATTTCTATTCCCAAAAATCTTTTTATAATACTTTGCTACTGAGAAGTTTTTCATTCCAAGTGCGAAATTAGTAGGTTCATCTAGTCACCAGACATCCCTTGATTAATCTCTTACGTCCAGCTTATGGCCTCTATAAATTCTCATATGAAATAATAAAATCTGTTGAATTTATCTTCAATGTGAGAAATTGTAGTGTATTTTAAGACCCCTCGCACACTACAGACTTTCTATCGGCCGATAGTTGAGACGGGCTATACTTCTCCATACTTATTACAAGCCGAAGTATGTTCCGTCTCAACTATCGGCTGATAGAAAGTCTGCAGTCTGCGAGGAGGCTAAGGGTGAGATAAAGGTTTATTCTTACCTAAAGGTAAGTAAGTAAGTTCGTATGAGTCAGTGGCCAACTCTGGTGACGGAGTTTTTAGGCCGCCTTAAGGCCTCCGTCATGGCTTAACGACTTAAATAGCCGGGACCGACAATTTAACGTGCCCTCCGAAGCACGGAAGCGCTCAGATGAAAATGCCACTGGCGGTTTATTAGGTTGTTGAATACATTAGAAAGTTGCGAGTGCGTCCCGTTTTTCGAAACCCTGCGTATCACTGTGGTAAAAGTAATTTACCATTGTGGTAAAAGTCATTAAAGTTTGAAAGTATCGCCATAATAAGCGCCCTCGATCAGCCGCGCTCGTACCCTTAATTCACGCCTAATCAGACGAAAAATCTACTTTGTAATTTCACTTTTACAAGTTTAATCAGAAACCATTTTAAAAATTAATTGCATTAAAAATAAATCTACCCCTACTCGGGCCTATTCGATAAACGACTTAATATATATTTTCTTCGACCTTATATTGCAAACTAGGATTCGCTATTTAACGGAAATCTGAAACCGAATTGGACCTACCAACCAACTCTATTAATATCTGCAGATCATTAGATATTCATAGTCGATTGTTAAGATTTTATATTTTTTATCAATGTATTTGATTTCTGCCTGTTTAACACATTTGTAGGTATTGGTTTTAACATAAAGGGTATTATTATTTTCTTCATTATAGCGACAAGAAAAACAAAATACATGATTTAAAAAAAGATGGCAATTAACTACAGCCTATACTTTATTTGCTTTTGTTTGGCGTCATTAATTTATGTGGTTCGAACTGTTCATTGAATAGGCCCTTCCTCGACTAAGCTACCGTCTGGTTTCTCGGCAGCTTCTAGTTTAGATATACCTTCTCTGTGGTCGGGAAATATCGTGAACATTAGCCTAACGAGTCTTTCAACAAAAGTATTCGAAACGACGCGACAATCAGAAAACTTTGCCTAGAAAGTTCATTTTTATTCTGTCCGTGGATTTTAGTTGGATTTCCACTAAAAGTTTTAAGCTTTAGTGTTCCTTTTTATGATTGCCTCGGTTCCGTGTCCGCAGTGTAATTTCAAAACTATTTTAACTGAATTTATATGTAACGCGTGAAATAGGTTTATTATACCTATTTCACACGTGTTATATATGTTTTATTATATAACAAATGTAACGAACATAAAGTTAACTACCTACTTGTAACTTTCATTAAAGTTCCACCCACCTGCCTGGATTTATATCCATTGCAATATTGTATTACATAACGTTGATAAAACATTTCCTACACGTACGCTTGCAAAAGCTAGCATATACACTTTTATTATAGAGTGATAAAAAGTAACTTTTCCAGTGAACAAAAAAGCAAGCATTTAAAATTATCAATCAAGGTATGTTTTATAATTTTATATACTTTTTACATGAGCTCTATTTTGTTAGTAACTGTACCTACCTATCCATTACAGCACATTCCAAGAATACAGTGATTTAGCTGCGGCTCCGGGGTACGTCAGTCACGTTATTTTCTAAATTACGATATTACTCATAGAAGGCAATTAGACTCACGTCATGTGAAATCATTTCCTCGATTTTTTCATACACTGTTATTTCTAATATCACGTTATTGTTATTCTGAATCTGCTTAAAGAAGTTAGTTTGAGTTTTGTTTTTGTATTTTTCATTGCAACATGTATTGTTGACATAAGCCAACTGAGTGAGACCATTGATGATGATAACTCATGCTCATGATCATAGATCAAACAAAGCAAAGTTTAAGGTCAAGTAACTAAAGCGAAACTCATTCGTCCTTAACTTGTAAGTTTGATGTGTTGCAGAATAAGTTTTTGAGCCGAGGCGATTCAAAATCCCAAAAGAGCGCTTACTGAAAGTGGGTCGGGCTTACTTCTGTTGGAAATACTGAGGGACCTCGTTCCGCGGTACCTACTAGCTATCTCATTTTACTGCGCTATGGTGCGTAGGGAACGTACTGGGTAACACAAAATTATAGCAAAAAACGTAAACATGCTTACAAGTAAACAGCAGGTAGATGTAGCATATTCACTCAGATATTTCGATATGTAGAGCCTAGTGATATTCATTCATAAGAGGTATGTAGTACATACAGTTAGCACGACGTAAAATATGTAGTTTAGTTTATGTTTAGTCACTCTGTTTTCAAAAGATTTTTTTTAGTTTCGTCATGGCTTAGGCTAAGCGCTTCATTTACCTATGTCACAAACGTGGTCTATAGTGGTCACCCATCCAACGGGCTTGTTAAATAGATAGAAAGGATATTTATTTGGCAACATACAGTACACACAGTTATACATATTTTAACAAACAAACTAAGGAGAAAAAAAATTACAATGTAAAGTTTTTTTTTATTTACACCAACAGATAAAGGGCCTTGTCGCTGAGCGGCAATATCGCCCAACGTCCAATCAGTAACATCCTAATAGGTAGCTTATTATAATATGTACATTTAAAACGACTATGTAAAATATGTACCTAGGTGACAGACATTAGTCAAAGTCAAAAAGCTGATCGAAAAAGCTTTACTTTTCCGATCGATGTTTGTATCTCAGATCATAAAGACGGGATGAGCTTTTACCTTGTATATCCCCTCTGTAAAAATGTACACGATTCCGAATCATGTACGTCTTGTACTATTACGTAAGTCATATACGAAATTTGCAAGAGTGTGCGTAAAAATAAGGGTGTGTTGTAATTTTTTATGCATAAGTGTGTGTAAGATGCGTTCATGTGCTACCTCGTCCCCCGCAAAAACGGTAGAAAATGTTGAAAGAGGAATTCTGTCAATAACTCGTCCATTCTATTTTGTCTGAGGTTTGTATAGTTTATCAATGGTCTATACTATAGACTACCAAAGTATTCTATGTTAGTTTCAACAAGTTGTTGTTTTAATTATTAATGAGATTCGTTTAATGTATGTTTTGGGGACAGTTATTGATTTCAGTACAGTTAAATTGAATTCCGAAGTGTTGTTTTCTTGTCTATATTGATACATAGGAAATAGTACATTGTACCACAAGAGAGCAAAATTAGTTTTTGCTGCGAGTGCAGAGTTTGAATCCCGAACAAACGAGGGATTCTATATTTGAGTCACGAGCGTAGCGAGTGATTCTAAGTTAGAATCCTGAGTGTAGTGAGGGATTCAAAAGCACAAGCAACAAAATATTTTGCTCTCGTGTGATACATACAACTTTTCACCTTACTAGCGAAAAAATACAAGATGTAAGGAAAACCGATTCCCGCTATTATTATTTTTTTGCCCCTCAAGTGGCAGGCTAAAGACCTGCCATCAGACCACCTCGGCCGCCGCCGCTTGGCCAGGGTGCACGCTGCGGCCTGTAATATTCGATTCTCATTGGTTGCTTGCAGCATTCTAAATTCAAATCACTTTTCCTCATAGTGTGAGCAAAGTAGAGTTTTGCTCACTGTTTTTACGCGGCAAAAGCGCCCTTTTTGAGCTAGTAAGGTGAAAAGTATGTTTTCACCTTACTAGCTGCAAGCAACCAATGAGAATCGAATATTACAGGCCGCAGCGTGCGCCCGGCCAGGCGGCGGCGGCCGAGGTGGTCTGATAGCAGGTCTTTAGCCTGCCACTTGAGGGGCAAAAAAATAATAATGGCGGGAATCGGTTTTCCTTACATCTTGTATTTTTTCGCTAGTAAGGTGAAAAGTTGTATGTATCACACGAGAGCAAAATATTTTGTTGCTTGTGCTTTTGAATCCCTCACTACACTCAGGATTCTAACTTAGAATCACTCGCTACGCTCGTGATTCAAATATAGAATCCCTCGTTTGTTCGGGATTCAAACTCTGCACTCGCAACAAAAACGAATTTTGCTCTCTTGTGGTACAATGTACTATTGTTTGTTTTTATATAGTAAGATCTTCATTGACGGAATTAAACACTTCCGAAATTGAGCTTTTGACATGATTCTGTACATATGTTTCAATTTCAAAATGTAAAGCTTTTATTATTCAGCCTTTATCGCTCCAGTACAGGACAAAAGATTCCAATTTCAGCTAAAAATCAAAGGTTTAGTGAGTGTACAATATTTCCAACAGAGTCTATAATGTAAGTAAGTTCGTATGAGTCAGTGGCCATGGTGACGGAGTTTTTAGACCGCCTTAAGGCCTCCGTCATGGCTTAACGACTTAAATAGCTAGGACCGACAATTGAACGTGCCCTCTGAAGCACGGAAGCGCTCAGATGAAAATATCACTGGCGGTCACCCACCCACTTACAGACCGTTTAGAACTTTGCTTAACTTTGACGATCTATCAAGAACGACTAAGCAAGCACGACCACGAGCGCTTCAATAATGGATAACCAAGCGAAAAGTTTACGCATTCCAAACTAAACACCGTTGCTTTCAATATAGACATTTGAAAGCGGTAGGCAGCCGTGACCCGAAACTGAAATAGTTTTTAATGAATTCCTTTCAAAATATGGCTTACGAGACTGGCTGGCAAGACCCTGCATTAAATGAGTAAACGATTTTATTCATCTCATGTTCCGAGCAACGTACCAACAGTTTCATGAGCAAAGATTTACATTAGAAGAACAAGTCCGGTTAGAAGGTTCTCGATTTAGCTGTATTTTTCTGTACTTTTGCCAGCGAATATCTCTGTAAAGCAAATCCAAGATCTTAGCTCTTATAATAAAAAAATTGACGACCTCTGTGGCGCAGTGGGTGAAAGCCCGCTAGGGACGCAGAAAGTTGCGGGTTCGATCCCCGCCGCGGGATAAATGTTTGTATGATCTGCAAATATTTATCTCGGGACTGGGTGTTTCTATGTATAATATGTATGTATTTACAAACATAAAGTATATTAAGTAGTATATCAGTTATTTGGTTCCCATAGTAGCTTTGGCTTAGTTTGAGGCTAGATGATTTTAACAGCTGTTCGAGTCGGGATTCGAGTCTACTACCTTTGCAATCCGACTAAAATAGTTTGGGCTGACAACGTTTAATTTAAATATTCTGCCTAATGTAAAAATTTAGAACTCGATATAATGGAATATAAAGAACTACATAAATTAGGCTTTCAAGAACTTACTTTATGGCGTAGCAGATATTATCTAAAGTAGAACACGCTCAAACTGGCGGCTCATGTATCAAATAACGGAAGTATATTTGCTACGATAAAGTCTACGCAAGTGCTACGAACTTTTTGCTATTCACTATTCCTAAACATACGCATGTATGCTTGTTACTCCTTCACGCAAAAACGAGTGAATGGATTTGGATGAAACTTGGCACAGAGATAGGTTAGTTTATAGATAGTCTGGAATAGCACATTATGCTACTTGCGAAGCGCTCGTGATCGTGCTTGCTTAGTCGTTCTTGATAGAACGTCGAAGTTAAGCAACGTTCGAAACGGTCTGTAAGTGGATGGTTGACCGCCAGTGGCATTTTCATCAGAGCGCTTCCGTGCTTCGGAGGGCACGTTAAATTGTCGGTCCCGGCTATTTAAGTCGTTAAGCCATGACGGAGGCCTTTAGGCGGCTTAAAAACTCCGTCACCAAAGTTGGCCACTTACATACGAACTTACTTTTGTTTTGCTACTTTTATCATTAAAACATAAAATTACGCCTTTTTCCCATAGAGGTAGGCAGATCATATAGATTTCTCTACTCACCTACACACTTTCTCATCACTCTTACATTGCATTCTCATAAGCTCACTGGTTTGAAAAAATAGTATAGCTAGTTTACTAAGTGCAATGTACAAGGACATGTCCACGCCTTTAAAATTTAAAGCCTCGTTTATTTAGCGTTTGCCCTAGTTCAGCATCAGCGACAGTATTGTTGCAAGTCAAAGGCGTCTAATAGCGCCAGCTCATCCCAGGCGTGGCAGCGCGAAATGCATTCAAATGAACTGCCTCCGTATTCAATAAGAGCAATGGGAGATATTCTAACTAGCACACCCGGGGAAATTTTATAACAGACTTGACAATTCCATACGAACACTTAGGCCGCGTTTTCCGTTGAGAAATGTCTGACAGATGCAGAAGAGTTGAAAATTGCACACTGCTATTGGACAGACTGTCGGATATTTCTCGCGGAAGTTTTCTTACAGATGGAAACGCGGCCTAACAGAGACATACAGTGTTATTTTTTACACGCGCATAAAGTTCACGCCAACAAACAAGTTGTGTACATTGGGACTTTAAAAGATTAGAGATAGTTTTGCACAAGAAAATATTTTTGATAGGTTTTTTTGCAAGATTAGTGTAAAACCTATGGAGATATTATTTACATTTTACCATGATATTATAAGTATACCCATACAGCAATCAGCAAGCAGCAATTTGAAAGTTTTGCCAATTTTGACTTAAATTAAGTATTGTTTTTGAATAGGGGCTCGACCGCACGATGTTTACAACTGTAACTTAGTTGTCACAGAAACAGGTCATAAAGTTGTATTCTAAAGGTTGCATTGAGCGTGGCAACCTTTCTGGGTAGTTAACTAACCTGCACGTATCGTAGTTATACATATAACTGTAGATATGAACAATAGAACCCTTGGACGCAAAGCCTTGAATGGCTCGGACTTTCACACACCAAATTAGAATAGGCCCATTGTTCTAACCCATCTTTGTACAAAACCACACGTGATAGTAATCAAGTTTAAATAAAATTATTTCCAAAATTTCCACACAGATGAAATTCAAATTATATCTACGACTGTGGAGAGTCCGTAAAATTAGTAGTAAGTTTGGGTTTCACAAAATTACAATCCTCATTCTGATAATAGCGACAGATTTAACTACATTTGTGTCACTAATAGTATTAATATGTTACCTACCTGCCTACCGCAGCTCAGTTGATCATCGTAGGATATTGGGAGCATTTTTTAGGGGAATCAAGGACGAATTAACTCCTTCAGCGAAAAATTCGCTCATCTATAAAGCGGTCTAGCAAAAAATATACACACAAAAGGTCAAAACCTGTGCTTAGCAGCTTAACGGGCTAGCGAGCCGGATCGGATCACTTCTTTAATGCCGGCCTCCGGTGCCGGTCCGATCATGCATTTTGTATAAACTAACAGAATATTAACAAAACTGGGAGATTTACCTTTACCTTGCTAAAAGCACCTACGCAATGGTCTGACCACAGGATTAATTAAGTATCGATGTAAAAGTTTTAGTACAACCGATGTTCAACAAATTGTAAACTACCATACTCTCAGTTCACCTAAGCGCAAGGGATTCATCAGTAATCAACATGCTTTGCACGTGACATATCGATGATTATCGGGATAACATTATTAATTACACGGTTTTGAACCCTGACATTTCGATCACGTGTATATTTGTATCGTTGACTTTATCACTGGATTATTGCAACACGAAAACAGAGTATTCGAGACTCAGTTCACCTAAGCGCAAGGGAATTGCGCTCACCTGCGAAAACGGACTCGAACTGTAGGTAATGGACTATCACTTCAGCAGAGTTTATTGAACGCTGCACACATAGATTTGGCTTAAACTCATGAAGAAACTACCTACTATATTACTTATCACCTAGATAAGTAATATAGTAGGTAGTTTCTTCATGATTACCTACTAGATTAGACGACCTCTGTAGCGCAGTGGGTGAAAGCCCGCTTGGGACGCAGAAGGTTGCGGGTTCGATCCCGTCGCAGGATAAATGTTTGTATGATCTGCAAATATTTGTCTGGGGTCTGGGTGTTTCTATGTATAATAGGTATGTTTTACAAACAAAAAGTAGGTATAAGTAGTTTATCAATTATCTGGTTCCCATAGTACCAAGCTTTGCTTAGTTTGGGGTTAGATGGATGATGCGTTGGGAAAAATGTCCAGCATTATTTATTATCAGCGTAAAAACCCCTCTGCTGACTATAAGAGACTAAAACTCTTTTTTATGTTTTTTAACCAAGTTTTACTAGTCTCTACTATGAATTACATATCCTAAAATCTAAAATTTTAAGAGTTTTTTTCAGGGCCAGTAAGATGCCTAAAGTCTTATATGTATGTACATAGCGGTAAAATGTAACGTTAGTCTTACTCGTGCAAGTTATCATGACACAGTCGTGAATATGACTAGACGACGCCCCCGGCGCCGAGGGACACTTCTGTTTCAATTCCGCGAAAGTGTTTGCAAAAATTGTGTTAGGTAACGCGCAAATCTACCGGCACAGTACAACTGTGATACTTGAATATTGGTGGGATAAACTTGGAATTGCAGTGTATACGCTTGGATTCAGCGATCCCAATTTATCGAGCTCGAGAATTGGCTGGGAGGGAACGGAGCTGTTTCGCGCAGATTTGAGCATTAATTTAACCTACTCCCGTTTCTAGGTAGACATTTTCCTAAAAGACATTCCATACTCGCTTGAATCTAGCTTTTCTCAATTCAATAACCCTTCCTTGAGTTTTTAAGATGATCTATAAAAATACTCAAACTAAGGTACCACTATCAACTTGTGCAACTGACATTATTTTTGCTTCCTTGCAATTAGACAAGCAGCCTTGGACTTTATTTTCTCAAAACTACCGTCCCTGAATAGTATTTTCATATTTTTACTTCTGCAACATAAATACAGTGACAGCTAAAATACTGATTTGTGAAACAACACCAGCATTCTAATACAGTTCCAGTCCAACTGTCCCAGTAGAATATACAAATATTTACGTTTACGACTGAAATAAGAATATTATACAAACACATGATATCTCATGATGGCAATGAAACTACACAGTTGCACGAATTTATAAGAAAGAAAACATGCTACAAATACTAGGTAAGTTTATACACACTGTATAGAAATACATACTTACATACTTATACATACTTTATAGAAATAAAGAGTTTTTTCAAGTGTCATTGCCATTGACACTTAAAAACTCTTTCTGTGTCTTTCTCTTTCATATTTTGTTATTCAGTTTTTCTTAATATCCCTCCCTAGATGAAAATTCAAGATGAAAGAACTAGTTTACTATCAACATGACACTACGAGTCTTTATTAAAGCAGCTTAAAACATAAATAATTCATCGGAGTACAGCTACGAGTAACGAGTACAGTTTTAGCCAATAGAGCAATGTGCATAAAATTATTCGCTAAAGTTTATAGACTGAACGATGGTCGTATAATTCTTATGTCATTGAGTACCCAGTACCTTACTTATATTAACTATACTAATTTCATGACTTCTTATTTCAAGTCATGTGGATGTAGCTCTAGTTGCAGTACAATTTTGTTTATTATGTTTAAAAAAATGTTTGTATGTAAAGTTTGATGGGGTGAATGAGGTGTGAGAAGAATGGCATGAGTAAAGGAGGGAGAGAGAAGTGTACGCTTCTATGTATTTGAGCCTAGCTTCTGCGCGTGGCTTTGCCCGCGTGGTACCAACATTTTGAATAGCCGATATGCTATTCCAGGTAGTGACCTGGAATATCTACGCCTATACCAAGTTTCATCCAAATTGGTTTACTGTTTTAGGCGTGATTGAAACACAAACATACAAACATCCAAATATACAAACATCTAAACATGAAAAAACATCTAAACAAACTCACAAATTACTTATCGAAGTCGTGTTTGTTTTAGAATTTTGCCTTGCATATATTGAGAGTTCCTCGCTAGTTTGGTACTCGATGAGGTATGTTTGTTCCGATTACTCCCTGGTCTAACACTAGGTTGTGCCATCCGTTGCCCATTTTATTGGACGACTCACAAATAACGGTTGAATCAATGTTCCCTGTTTCGAATTCCAATCGCACACGGCCGCGGAGTGGCGCCTGAAAAAATGTTTTTAAAAGAACGGATAAACCAAACCTGGTTTAGATGCTTTAAGCTCATTTCTATTGGGCATGTTTCAAAAATTATTTATTTTGTTTGTATTGAGATAGACATACATCATAATACCTAAGAAGCATATTTGAGTTCATACTCAGAGGTATTGAAACAAGCTAAGAGAATTCTTACACAAAGAACTGTCTATAGTTGCGCTTGCTACGTTCGAAAACTCTATTTCACGGTTTTGAATAATTCAGTGTCTCCTAAAGCTACTGGCTTTTGGATTAAAGCTAAGCCAGCTACATTATTAATCTGGAGACTGTGAGCATCTTTCTTTGAATACTAAGTACAATCGAAATATCGCAAGAATATTATCCGGAATAAAAATATTCCTTCTCTATTGGAGTGCCATGTTGATCTTGAGTTTTGAAATCTGAAGGTCTTGGGTTCGAATCTTGGCTGTACCTACATCCAATCGATTATTCTCTTTGGGAAAATTTTCTCATTCACAGAGCTAAGCTATGAAAGAAAACATCGTGAGGAAACAAAAATGTTTTTGGACTTGCATTTGTCTACTCATTTAAGACATCTTCCGAGGATCTTCAGTCACTTGATCGAAAAAAGAGCCGATACAGCCGTTATCCTGATTCTTTTCATTACTTACGTCACAGTGATACACACAGACACGTCACATTGATATTTTCTTGTATCTTTCTTTTGTAATGTCCATTTGTGTACAATGAAGTATTTTCTATCTATCTAATACAATTTTAGTAAAGTTTTCGAGAACTCATCTCTAAAGTCCACATTTCGGTTTTAAAATGACACTTTTGCGCCATTTGTGAGCATAGCACTCTGCAAGCACTACAATAACATGAGATTGCTGACGCTACCTTTGTAGATTAGACACTAAAAGATAACAATCTAGCCTTATAATGGGTACCTAGACTAGGTACCGATCCGTACTTACATTTTATTACAATTTCTAATCATCTACTCTCGGTCCTTACTAAGTGGGAGCTGCATATCATGATTTTTTGTATCATCTTTGTATAGGTATCAAAACTGGTTTACCATGCCAAGTTTTACTATAATAAATTGTTCATTTTTGGCAGTAAATTTGTATACTACTTACAGTAGTTTTTGGGTCCCTAGCTTTCATCTATACATTTTGTGCAAGGACCTACTTATTTAATTATTTTATTTTATTTTTATTTCATTTTTATTTCTTAGGAAAACAAACAGTCGTTAGAAATTATGTACTATTAATAGTAGGTATACTAAACTAAATCATTGATTTTCTGATTGCTAAACTAAGGATTATTCCTAACGATGTATCGAAAACAACTAGTTTCAATTCGACGGCTCAACTCCTTGCATCTTTGTAAATCTAGTTTAAACGTATTTCTTCAGCAAACCTTTGTGTAAATGTTTACACAACTTTTCTAACTTCTACGAAACTGTACCAGTCTTTGAAAACTAACACCTAATAACGACAACATAATTGATAGATAGCTGTAATAGGTGCCTAGCTGACAAGGTGCTGGGGTCGCGTGACCTACTGTCGATCGGAACTGCTTATCTACCCCACGACCTGACACAGTACGACATAGTACACGTAGCTTCGGCATAAATCAAAGTAGCGAGTGTAGATTTTTATACCAACCCGATCATTATGCCCTTCTTCTTGTCGTGTCACTAATTGTTTTGAACTAATGTGATACATAGATTTATATTATAAGTGCGCATTCAAGAGGTTTTCGTGCAGATTAAAACCTAATTCAGCAAGACACATCATTTAAGATGCTTCGTCAAAATCTATAAATAAAATTAGTGTCTGATTTTTTAACCCATTCGAGCAACGCTCATTAAAAATGTGAATTTTATAGCATCAATGACAAATAAAGGTCATCTGCTGAAAAATGGTAAACTTCTTTGTTTTATTATATGCGACTTTCTGCGCGGTCATTAAATGGACCTTTTAGTGGCAATAACAACTTAGCGTTTCCGAGCTTCAAATGCCATTTTTTCAGTTTTTTTCTTTGACGGCGGCCTTCAGGTGGCTTAAAAACTCCATCAAAGTTGGCCACTCATACATAAAATCCTGGTTAAAGTTTGACGGCCTTTAGATGGCGTTAATACTCTAGAACTGGCCACTCATACAAACATTACTGGTGTGACTTCTAAACTCAGCCGACCTGTGCCAGCGAGGCTAACACGTAACGTTCGTGTTTATGGCCGGAGAGGAATGTCTTCTTCATAAACATTTCCTTTACAACACAATAAACGTCACTGTGGAATAAAACACAATTGGTTCAATTGATAAAACTGTTTCTTTGTCTACAGTCGTACCGACAATCGTAGCGAGCTACGCCGTAGAGCTGCTACGGATGTTGTCTTTGTGTACACTAAAAATAAGTTTCTTACTATAATCGCTATTCTATGATTCTATCGAGGATGAATTATAATGCGATTATTTGAATCATTTGACATTTCAGAAAAGCTTTAGAGAATTTTGTCTTATTAAAAACTCGCATCAACCAGTTTGGTCTCAGTGACCTACGTACACGTATACCTACCATTAGTTTACTCGGACTAACCGAAGCCGTAATTAAAACGATTTACTTAAAAACACTTATTATTCGATTAGAAAACCATTCAAGCAATTTGTCATGAAAACCATATAATTAAATATTTCTGATCAATACCATATTTGGTGCTTGTTCATTTTGTTTCATTTTGAAATCCATCATCTAGTTGGATTTAAAATCAAGTATATAGTTAAAATACATATAAATATGTACCATATACGTAAGTAACGTATTTGCAAAAAAGAATGTAAGTTATTGGGTTTCTATGATGAAAGCATTGCTTAGTTAGAGGCTAGATTGCGTTGTATGAAATGATACACCACATAATATTTATTTAACCTAAATTGCAATTCTAACTTTAACCATACTTTTTTTATGATGAATGGGTCGGCTCTTGACCTCGAAACTAACATAGGCAAGAATGAGGTCTACGATGGAGTAAGCCTACCCAGAAGGTGCCTATTAACTCTCTTCTTGAAAACAACAGGGTCATAGCTCAGCGGAAATACAGACGTTGGAAGCTGATTCCAATTTTTTTTCAGAGCTACGAGGATAAGCGATACATTCGAAAAAATGTTCATTTGTGAACTGTCAGATGAAAGAAATAATAGCTCGAATAAGCTTCTGTTTTGAGTGCACTACTTACCCGTGGTAATACCGGTGGTAGGTACTACTGGTAGTACCACGGGGAATATTTTTTGCCCATGGGAGTGACTGTAATTAAAGTACAGTCAGCCATTAAAATATGACCATCAACGAAACAAGATCACGGTATCTCCAAAACCCAATATGCATTCTCTGTAATCTTTTATTTCAAGATGCTTTGAAGATTCCAAAAAAGTGGGTGTTATGCTACCATGGTACTCGTAGTTTATAATACCAAAGACACGCGGAAATGCATGTGAGAATTTAATAGTAGGTATGTTTGTGACTTTAAAAACATGTGCGAAAAAAATTCCAATCAAAATCAAATCAAAATGATTTATTCATAACAAAGTACATAGAAAACATTGATTACAATAGAACGATGAGAACTGCAAAAGTTTAATAAACTGTTTACACTATTTTGTTTATTAAACAAGGCCATACATTTTTGTCATGTCCTTATACAAACTTTTGCTGGTAACTGTACCTTCGTTCTTCTCATGGCTTTTTGTTCTACTCGGGCATCCTAGTGATCTTGGACTTAGACTGTAATAAAAGCTTTCCTAGCACTTTTGTAACCTTTCAAAAAGTACAGAAAGTAAGGAACATCTATTATGGATTAGCAAGCTTAGCTCGTTTGATGTAAGACTCACCACACCTGTGTCGCCTCGCCGACTAATTGTGATCGCTTCTTCATGTTGGCCAATATAAATAATGCAATAGAGGGTTGGCTCGCCCATGGCGAGAGATTTATAAGGTGTTGATTTTTCAAAACAACATTAAATTGTGGCAGAGCTGGGTTGTCCACGTCTATGGCTCAATGCACATTGTATTGGGAAGCGACGCGTCAATTAGTTTTATAGCAAGCCATTATAAACCTTATTAGCAATGACGAGATCTGGCGAAGCCATCTAGCGGGCCGCGCTGGCCCGAGTGGTTCATTCTACAAGCGTTTCTATATCTTGTACCATTGTTCATAAGGTTTATAATGGCTTGCAATAAAATAGTTGACGCGTCGCTTGCCAATTCAATGTGCATTGAGCCATAGACGTGGACAGCCACATTGAATTGGCATACAATAGTTGGCCACAATATTGGAAAAATAAGGTATATTTTCTGGTGTCATCAAAATAGTTTTTCAAGTCAAAAAATTTGAATCTACCATCATCACAAGCTTTAGCAGTTCAAGCAAATTCAAGCAGTTTCGTCGTTTGTGTTTATGCGTTTCATTAGGACGTTGTAAAGCAATGTGCACGCAACTCCCGTCAGTAACATTGTTGCTCCAATCCCCTGTTGTGTGGATTATGTTGCTGTGTCATTTGTGTTGTCTGCACGTTTGTTTCTAGCGTATAAAATTGCATAGATCAGACGACATTTTATGACTTTTGGCTAGACTTTACAAGTACAATTTGTTACTTCTAATACGTGCCTAACTGTTTTAGTACTATTTTTATTTTTAAGTTGATAACTTTGAACTTAATAAACAAAAAGTATATAAGTAGTATATCAGTTATCAGGTTCCCATAGTACAAGCTTTGCTTAGTTTGGGGCTAGATGATGCTGTGTGAAATGTCCAGCATTATTTATTTATTTTTAAACTTTAAAAGATAAACAAGTACTTGCGCCTTTCGATTTAGATTTGTTAAATAATTCCACTTCCAAAGATGTAAGGAAGTATTGCAATACGTATATACATTTCTCTAAGAGTCTAGTCATAACCTTGTATTGTTTTTTTTCTATAGTTAGGTATGCTTATTTGCCATAACTAATCCTCACACGCTATATTCCACTAGGTCGGTCGTGCGCCTAAAAGTAATAAGGACTTGAAAATGTAGCTCTAATGCATTCAAGCCATTTACACAGCCATTGCAAGTCATAGTTGAAAGTTTATTTAGTCGGAAAATATAAAATGTCGCCAGCTCGCTGATAAATGTCAGCTAAGTAGGTCAGCCGAGGTGTTAGTCGGGAGCATTGAGCAGTTAAATTAGTTTAGCTTTATTCCATACATAATTATATTTTGCATGTTTCAATAAACTCGGGGTTTTCATAAATAAATATTGATGGATTTTATACAAATCGCTATTTAGTTCCAAACGAAACAAGGCTATAATTCTGTGAACAAGGAAACTATTTTGTAAATACAGCCACTGAACATCTATGCCGGGTAGAAGTCACTAGCTTCCTAGTGCAGAGCTAGACAAACGAGTCTTGAACGTTTCATTCTCCAATAAAAAAAGAATTTTCGATTTTTAAGATGTTAAAGACACGTTAGGGACACGGTAGGGCACGTTCAAATACATTATACAGGGTGTAAAAAGACAACTACCGAAAACTGAGGCTATAATCAATTTCACTTTAATAAAGTAACATAAGTGCTGTTTCTCAAAATGTTAGTCAACTTCAAGAATTTTATTAGTGCTTTGTTTATTTACAAAGTGAGTTCGTTGATAGATAAACTTCGCAGACGCGGAGATTTTACAACTTAATCTTGTTAATGCATAATGAATTTATGTTGCAACAGCGGTTAAAGTTTAACATATAATATTGTTGTGGAATAAATTACTCTGTGATTGAGTTTATTCTGAAAGAGCGGTGGGAGATCGAGGAAGATAGACCAGCATAGGGATTCATACTCCAGCTGAACTTATTCGCGATGAAACCGTGGAATTGAATAGAATAGAATAATCGTTTATTTTGTGCAAAAAAGGGTTTACATTATTTAGGAACTACACTTATCTTACTAAGACACCAAATAGGTCAACATTCAGCATGTACTGCAGCAACTTATTGCTGCTGCAGCGCTCATTTATTGTGGCGCCGGTGAGTTCATGTATGGCAACAGCTGCACATGCATGTTCATGATCTTTTTTTTTATTTGATCCAATTGACGTTTCCTGCACCGCGATTGGTTGCGGTCGGTTGAACAGCTGACCGGTTCCGTCGCAGCTGCGTTCGGCTGAAGTTTGAATCGCTATGCGAGACAATTTGGTGAGACCTGTGCCCAGCAGTGGAGCACACTGGTAAACAAAAAACTGACTGTGCTGGTCAATTCTTCATCAAAGTATTTTTTTTCCGCTGACGCAAAAAGAGATGTCGTATGTATCTGTATTTCGCTATGTTGTGTGTCTGTCTATTCTGAACTGAATATAAAACAATGTTTGTGTGCATGTTCAAACATATTAGTCTACAAACTTTCGAATGTGATCGAACATTGTCCTAAATTAGTTAGGCTTTATGAATAGGCTTTACCTCGCACAATTTTAGTATAATCTTGGAAGCATCTGAAATATATATTTATTTAAAGAAACTAAGCTACTATAATTTCACTTTTATAACTAAGCTGAAAGTTTGTGAGTATGTTTGGATGTTTGTATCTTTGTGTTACAATCATGCCTAAACCAGTGACCGATTTGGATGAAACTTGGAATAGGCGTAGATAGTGACCTGGAATAGCATAAAGGCTATTAAAAATGTTGGTACCACGCCGACGAAGCCGCGAAGCTAGTATTACATAAAATTACAAAATACAATAGAATCAGTCAAGCTATCTAAGGATCGTCGTAAAAAGATCTATAGATACCTCAACTGATCCAGGTAACTGAAAACTATAGTAAAGTTTCTTCTAAGGATTGAAAGATCAGCTCCAAAAGAGTCATTACGCTTTGTTTTTTATATTGATCATTTACGATGATAACATGTAAGGTATAAATATATGTAATGTAATCACCTATAAGTCTGGGACACGATGGTCAATTTCAGACAGACTAATTTAATTGAATTGATAGTTCAGGAATATTGAAACCTGCTACGCTACTAGTAAGTCAAAAGTCAAAGTCAAAAAGCATTTCAGTAGGACCGCTGTCCTAAACTAATTTTACTCCTGTTCTTGCGCGACCAATACCGTGAAGAATCAGGGCAACAAACACGGTTTGGGGCCTAGCATTCTTTTATGTGATCCATCTTAAAACTAAAAAGTAAAGGTCCAGTGGGGAGCCAGTCAAACGAAATTGAGGCTTATAAATAAGTTTAAATGCTCTTAAGGTACAAAAAACGAATGCCTCAACAAAGTACTTCGCCTGGCATCGCAGTATACTCGTAGTATAGGAAATCTTTGAGAGAAGCATATTTAAGTAAGTCATAGCTATTCTATGGCATGAGAAATGGTATTCGCTACTTACTTACCCCATCTAATGTTACTGCAATGGTTATATCATGGGACCGTTCTCTCTTATCTGTCTGTATGTTACATAAATTTAATTCAGAGAAGTGTTCAGGTACAATGTAGCTTTATTTGGGTATAAGTTTGAAATTTTCATGTTTCTAGTTAAATACGATACTGAACAACATTCAAAAATATATGTATATAGCTGACCCGCGCAACTTCGTCTGCGCATTATTAGGAACAAAGTGGAGGAGTTTTGAGTGAATCGAGAGTACAAAATATAAAACTCCGTCGCATGATATAATATTTTTTTTATATATGTTTCTCTCAAGAATCATTTAATAGATAAAGGTAGGAAAAATCTTACCCAGATCTTGCAATGCTAAGAACAAAACGAATACGGTAATTGGTACAGAATCGCTGAAGCGAGCGCAGCGAGTTTTTGAAGAGAGAGAGAGTTTTTGAAGAAATTGACTCGAAACGTATTTTTTTATAGCAAGAACTGTGTGGTTTAAAATTTCGAAATAAAATTATTAACTAATATTGCGTTATGTTTCTCTCAAGAATCCCTTAATAGATAGAGGTAGGGAAAATCTTACCCAGATCTTGCAATGTTAAGAACAACACGATAGCGGCAACTGGTGTCAGATTTGCCGAAGCGAGCGGCAATTCCTACCCGCGACTTCGTCAGCAATATAAAAATATCGAAAACTCTTAGCAAAAATCTCCATTAACTTTTCAAAACTCAAAATCAAAGAAAATTATACTCGATCTCCGCCATAGTAAAGCGCCACCTAGGAAAAAAGTGTAAAGTAGTTTTGACCTCTAGACCGATAGATGGCGTTCTAACTATAGCCAAGGAAAAATATTTTAATATCAAAAAATCATAACTTCGGAGTTCATGGGTGGGAACATACATGTTACATGTTTATCATTAATTTTAAAATAATTTATTATGCAAAATACAAAAAAAAAAACGAAAAAATTTAGAGTGCAAAAAGTGGCTTCGGGCGGTCACCCATCCTTATTATGACCGCGCCCAGGGTTGCTTAACTTTTTTCCCCATACAAACTTCCAACCCTTATTTTCCCGCCCCCTTATGGTAATTGACAAAAAAAAGTAGCCTATGTCCATCCCTGGGGTATACTCTTTATCCATGCCAAATTTCAGCTTAATCGGTTCAGCGGTTTGGGCGTGAAAAGGTAACAAACAGACAGACAGACAGACAGAGTTACTTTCACATTTATAATATTAGTATGGATTGTTAAAAAATGAGTAAATGAGTCAAATATCGTAGAAAGTAGAAATGTATGGTATTTGTCTCTGTTGGCGGGAAAGAAACGTCATTTTATACAGGGTGTAAAAAGACGTCTACCGAAGCCGAAAGGGGTAGGTACAGCATCCCAACACACAACCAAATCCCAAAGGATTTTCGAAAAAAATCATTATATCCAGAGAAAACAGCGTTTGAAGAGTACTGTTTGCGTATGTTCTTGGCGCGTTTTTTTACGTAGATTGCTGGATTTTGAGTTTTAACGGTTTTTTTCTTTTATAAATGAAATTATTAGCTAGGTATGGTCTTATTATGTTGTCCTGGTAGCAAATAACCGAAAATAACGTAAAATGACTGAAGCTAAGTGGAAAAAAAATTGCGTTTTTTTTTCGCAAAATATGTTTAGAATCATGGCCTGATTGCAACCCCTCAGTTTTCGGTAGTTGTCGTTTTACACCCTGTATACTTATGTATTTATGTTATTAAAACGATATCAAAGTTGGAACTTCGTGTTTTTATTTTCAATCATGCATTGCTGCCAACTCATATCATCACTCACACATTACAGTATGCACACATGCGCTATCCGTTTTACGTTCATACAAATAAAATAGAGATTAACACGCGTTGATAGAGACATATTACACGATACCATGCTAGCATACCGTTCTCGCCTCTTGCCACAGAATATCAACTCTTGTTCCGTTGAGTCTAAGAAAGTCAGAGGCAAGAATAGTATGCTAGTATGGTATCGTGTAAATGTCGTTTTACTTTAGAGACTTCTGGTTCAATACAAGCCGTCAATCGCCCCAACGAGGGTCCATGACTGTCATGGCTAATTTATTAAGACAAGGCTTAGGACCTGTGTAACTTTAAGGTAAATTCAACACAAAATTATTCTAAATGCCTTGGCTATAGGGTTAATTTTATTTGCAGATTTTGATTTTAGCAAGACTTTTGAAAATGAGAAGAGAATGAAAGTGAATTGGCCATATATGTGTGTGTAGGTACTTACTTTTTTTTATTGCATTGTTGTTGTGTATAGATGAAATAAATAAATAAAATAATAAATAATGCTAGACATTTCACACAGCATTATCTAGCCCCAAACTAAGCAAAGCTTGTACTACGGGAACCAGATAACTGATATACTACTAATATATACTTTTTGTTTCTATGTTATACATAGAAACACCCAGACCCGAGATAAATATTTGCAGATCATACAAACATTTATGCCGTGGCGGGGATCGAACCCGCAACCTTCTGCGTCCCAAGCGGGCTTTTGCCCGCTGCGCCAATGTTAAATTTTATTGTAAATTTACACACATTCACACGTAGTATCCAAAACTAGGATTCACTGGGTATCAATCAAAGTACGAGTAAAACACCCAGACCTAGATATTACTTCTTCCTTGGCCTCAATATCACAGATAATTATTTAAGAGCTGTAGAACCACTTTAACTAATGGAGTAATTATTTTGTGTAAAAGTTTTACAGCTCTTGTTGAATCTCCGAGCGGTTCATTGGTTCGCATTAGTTGATAGGATCAGGGATCTTTTACGAGCGAAGTGATCCCAAATGGAGATCATTCTCACGAATTCATGTTGTCGATTTAAACGAAAATATCTTGACTTTCTATGCTCTTAATTTACTTTATCTTTCTTTATAGCATAAACTTAATACCCTTTAACTCAACGCAAGTTTTTGGTGTGAAAAAGAGGGATAGTGCCTTTTTCCAATAGAAAGTTTTGAGTTCAAATCATAACCATATATCAATCCAAAGCTCTTTTTAATTATGTACATGGTGTTATAAAAAACTTAAATAATATAAACTGAAAGTTTGGTTTCAAGTTACACTCGTCATAAAACCCATTTAAAAATGTACCTCTACATAGACGCAATTGGTGGAATTGAGGCCGTTAGTTTAATTTATGCGAACACCCTGTAGATATGCGCGTAGAGTAATTAATTTCTACGTAGACGGGTAAAGGGAAGGGTATAATGCTTCCTTGGAGAATTACCGACGCCGACGTTACGAAATAGTCGGATCATGGTGACCTGTCTAGGAGTTGGGTCTGACTGACGGTACGGCAAGGCTTTGGCCAGTGTAAATCGTTTGTTATTGCTCACTGAATTTCTTAGAAGACAAACATAAAGTGAAAAGCTGTAAAAGTATAGCGACATCAAAATTTCAACCGTTTCGTCATAGATGAAGGTGATGGAGGTGGAGGTTTGATAAGACTTTTCATTTCTTAATGAAATACCAAGTGTGGATATACAACCGTGTGGACTATAAAATTACAAAAATTATAGATGAAGGTCGTTTGTTAAAACTCCGAATGGATGCAATTTTCGGGATTCATTTAAGTGTTTACTTATGTCTTCTTGTGTATTAACACGGAATAAAAATGGTATAAATAAAACAATCAAGAAAAATTGTATCGCGATTTCCCTAATCGTTTTTCCATGAGTATTGCAAATGTTAATGAAAAGATTCCCTGTTGGCCGAATGTATTATAAGTTAATATTTTGCTCGAATCATCCACCAAGCCCACTGAGTACAGTCTGCGACAAACGCGGTAAACACTTTTAAATACTCTCCCTTGTTACCGCGTAATAAAATCTAAGGAGCGCGCTATTTTGCGAACTGTACAAACGCTTGAGTAACGCAACTCACTCTGCGTAACACGCAAGGTTCAAAGTCCGATGGCTATTTTTTCCATTGCACAAATTTATAGGCACACGCCTCGCCTACCTCCTTATCCAGGTAATGTACATACGCAAAACAAGAAATTCCGCGTGAAAGCTGCTCCTTTTACATGACATTCTTTATTTATGAACGCGCACGCTCGCCCTACTTTACGAATGGATGTCCGAATGAAAGCTACATGTTTGCACAAAGCACATGCAGAAATAAAAAACCTGAATTTGTTAAAAAAAACTGGTGGGACTGCTATAAAACCATTTTAAAGGTAAACCAAAATAATGAAGAACCATGTTGGCTAGATACGTTCAACAAGAGGGCATTCTTCACATTGTAGGTTAAGCACTCATCCAATTGGCATGTTGGCAAACTCTCGCTACTCAAGCAAAAACTAGATCAAATCCTATTAAAATTATACTTATAGCTCTTGGGTTAATAGTGTGAGACACTATTAAGTTAATAGTGTGAGATTGAGATATAGTGACATTTCCATTTTTTTTTTTTAATCAACCTGTTTCGTCCCTCTGTTGGGCAAAGGTCTCCCCCAAATCCCTCCAACCATCTCTCTCTTTCGAGATCTCCCACCATTCTCTCTCGAAGGCGTCGAGATCGTCCCGCCAACGCTTCCTCGGCCGACCGCGACCCCGTGTCCCGTCGGGCTGCCAAGATGTTATGGCTTTCGCCCACTTATCAGGGTTCCAGTCCCACTTGAGTCGTGCTGCTTTTCTGCCGACGTCTGCAATGCCTGTGACTGAACGCAGTAGACATTTCCATATAGGAAAAAAATACATTACGAGTATATTTATATATTTTGTTTCTGTGTTTAAAATGTTTAAATACACAGACACTGAAATTCTAAACATAATGATGCAAAAAAATGCTTGTAAAAAATCATCTATATAAATAAAAAACACACCCAATATGTCTGTTTTAGGCTACTGGTATAATCCTATCCGTTTAGTAATGATACCAGTGAGATTATTAATTATTCGGATGCCCTAACAGCCTAGCCACGACCACTCCTGAAATCCCCTAAACACATGGTCACTGAATTACATACTAACGTTTTGGTTTTCTATAAAATGTTGACCGTTCAATAGCAAATGCAAGTTTCTCAATACAAAATGACATCTTTGAACTCCATGTTACATGGCGTATCCTTTCATCTGTATAATTCGTAATATTATTCAATTTTTCTTGTTTCATAGCTGGGCAAATCTCCTCTAACCTCTCTCAATGGTATCGAAAATACCTAATCGAAATCATCTCAGCCTCGCCAATGATTTCCTGATAGATTTCGATGCCCTCATTTTTGTAGCCTCCTTGGTGTGATGTTCCATTTTCTGGGATACATTTGGCTTACGCGACCAGCCATCTCAATTAATTTCGCAATCCGAGCATAAAAGATATCGTACCCAAGTCTGCAATATTACTACCAAATAAATAAGACCAGTTGATACCATATCTGCAAATGGTTTCCAGTTTTTTAGGGCTGTGACTCGACTGTGTCCGTATTATGACGGCTGGTTGGTTATTAAAAACCCTCAAAGCTTTTACACGTGAACACGGCCGCATGTTTACCCTATTTGTCGTGCCTCTATTAGGTTCATGTGCAAATTGTTTAAGCTCAAACACTACCCGTGATGCAAATTGATACAAGGAAATCCCAAAAATACCAGCTACCGAGTTGACATGATGTATATTCATTACAATTTGAAAATGAACATTCATACATATTCATACATATTTTGATGGATCGCTTAAGAATGTCACCGAGCTAGGATTCCTTCAGCATCTTATCTTTTCTTCACTCGTAACTGTGGTTTCGTAAGCGGCCGAACAAATTTAAGTAGTCAATATTGAAACTAAACTGAAAAGAAACTTGACTTGCTAAGATGTAGGTAACACAAGCAACCGCCGAAATTCATATCAAAGTAGATACAAATTAAGTTTAATCCCTACGCAAACTTTGAGCGCTGGCGGTGTTTGAGTTGGAAGTCCGTCTGTTTGCATGGTCCGCGCAATCAGCACTTGCACGGGCCAGGCTCTGCCAATTGCAACTGTATACAAGATGCACATTTTGTAGAAAAAACTGATCTATGTACGTATTGCGCCTCGGCAATTTCGTACTTTGTATGAAATCCGAATTTTGCAACCAATAATCAGTCGTGTTCGTTTTTATTTTTATTATTATTGTCAGTATAAAACTGAAAATGTTTCTTTAAAATAGGTTTAATCTTACTACAATGTTGAAAATTTCTAATTTTAATCGAAAACAAGATAAGTCCTTAATATGATACTTATCTGAGTACCTTTTAATAAGTAAGCTTTCATGTAACTGAATATATAAATTAACCACGTACAATGTTAGTGGCAGGTACTCAACCGATTTGTCACGCCTGCCTAATCGTTATAAAATTACTACCTGTGTAAGTGAACACATACAAGGTCATGTGGTATTTTTCAATAGCATTTGTACTGTTATTGTGTCTATGTTAAATCTTATTGAATAATACTTGTTACACGGCTTCAAGAAGTAAAGATAATTTCATTGTTGAGGCGTTAGTTCTTTGTACTCTAATCTAAACTTACTTTGACGAGCCTCAATTTTGTTTGACTGGCTCCCCACTGGAGCTTGACTATTTAGTTTTAAGATGGATCGCCTAAAAGAATGCTGGGCACCAAAACATGTTTGTTATCCTGATTCTTCACGGTATTGGTTGCGAAAGAACAGGAGTAAAATTAGTAAAGTGATCCCAGCGGTCCTACTGAACTAAATGCTTTTTGATTTATACTTTTTGTGATTTTTCTATTTCAAAAGTCAACGTTTCTCAACCGTTGACATCCAAATTCCGAAGCGTAAAGACATACAGGCTTACCATAGAACGTGACATAAAGTTATTCCACCGAATAAATCAAGAATAACCATACATTTTGACAGTTTACACTCCGGAATAACTTTATGTCACGTTCTATGGTAAGCCTGGTAGTATTTATACTCTCTTTGTTAAAGACGCTAGAAATTCATCAACATGAATAATGTTTTCCATTTAGCTTCCCGCTAATTTATCTCCATTGGGCAAGCGTTTTTGATAGATAGAGAGAGATTTTACCAAAAATCATAATTTTTCAAGAAACCCCTAAGCCCCCTCGCAGACTGCAGACTTTCTATCGGCCGATAGTTGAGACGGGCTATACCTACTTCTACATACTCGTTACGAGCGGAAGTATATTCCGTCTCAACTATCGGCTGATAGAAAGTCTGCAGTCTGCGAGGTGGCTAAAAATACTTATATTTAAAGTTACCCTGGATTTGAACATCAGACCCTGAATAACAGTAAAACATCCATAAATAAAACAAACAAACGTAAAAGTACAATTTACGAAAATTTTGGGAACATATTAAAAACTAAACAACACCAGACCAGACCAATACGACTTAGGCCTTTAAGAAAAGAGCCTAATCCTACCTCAAAGGCCGGCAACGCATCTGCAGTACCTTTTGAAGCTGCAGTTGTCGGTGGGCGGTGGTAACCACTTACCATCAGGTGTGCCACTCTATCGTCTGCCCCCTCTTCCACAAAAAAAAACAATATTTAAATACCTAAGGATTACTTGTATTTTCGTTTGTGACGAACTCTCCAGGGATACCAAACCTTTAAAGATTTCGTGAGACAAACAATTGTGTGACACCGATATTTTATGAAAATGCCACAATATTTCCGTGACAAAAAGTCCCTGTCCGTTTAGTAGCTGTGATTGATTGCCCACTAATAGCAGATTAGTGGGACTCTTGCAAGGTTTTTATACAGGCGAACAACTCATTATTTATAAAAAAAAAGAAAACTATCTGTCTTTCAGCAATTTCAGATTGCTATGCAGAAAACTAACAAACTAACAGAGTGATGGCCACGCGAGGGTCATAGAACACCAGGCAGACCACCAGCCAGATGGTCTGATGATATTGTGGCGGTAGCAGGAAGACAATGGATTCGACTGGTGCAGGATCGAAAAGAGTGGCGTGAAAATGAGAAGGCCTATACTCAGCAGATGTAGGCTGATTAGATAGATAGATAGATGCAGAAAACTAGCAACCTATCTGTGTGTATAAGCAATAACAGAAGTAAAATAACTACATTCTTTCATGTTGTGTAAGCTCACGAGTAGAATGCCTCATGATGCTGTATAAATCATGTAGTAAAGATATGAGTGAGTAAATTTGCAACGTCCGAGCTAATTTATATGAACACCGAGACTGAGTTATTAATCAATGTCCCGTGAACCCATAAATTCGCGTGGGGCCCAAAGTTTAGTGGTCGTTTAGCTTTGCAAACAATCTATGTATAACCTGCGATGGTACGTTAATAACTTTAGTTTCTTCCGGGCCCATTAGTCATTGGCTTATAATATTGGAAGGATAATGATTTTAGATAATCGCACTGTCTACGACTCCGGTCTACATACCTACTCTCTGATAAAACTTGCAAATATATAGAAAAATTTTAATATCGCTGTGCCAAGTCTCTTATACAATGTGGTAGGGCAGAATGAGAAGTGACTCTACATTTTTGCATGGAAGAGATCGCTTCTTAGCGATAAGGCCGCCCATTGTACATTTTTATCTGGTTTTTCTTTTGCTTTTGTTTGTTTTAATTGTATAAATGGTGTGCAATAAAGAATTTTCATTCATTCATTGATTTTTATCATATTTGGTAAATGGCTTGTACCAAATATAAAAATGTCTTTAACATCTCAAAACGGAGTCCCTATATATCTGAGAGCATGTCATCCGTGCCTTGGGGATATCGTTGTGATCATTGTTTATTTTAATTTTGCTTACACCTTAGACCATTGAAACACGTGTCCTTCGTAAAAATGCTGACGTTATCTTATGATATTTGGTGGCATAGCACTAAAATTGGATCTCAGCCAACCAAGCACCTGCACTTCTAATATAACCTCTGATTAAATTCGACACACGTAGAAAACCAGTTGAACCAATTAAATCACTGGTAATTTGTTGAAATAATTATAAACCACATGATTATAGGAAGTTTGATAAATTGAGTCACAACTGTATTCAAAGTCTTTAGGATATTAGGACCCGCGATACGTTTTTAAAGTATCACAGCTTTGAATCCAAACTTCGAGAGTTCCAACTCCATTCATCAATGGACTCTTCCTCGCGTAAAACTTAAACGCGTTACGAGTAACTGAAACCGAGAAGGAAAATCGTCGTCAGGACTTAAACTCGTCGTTTAGGTACGATGAATGGCTGACTAGGCTGTCTGCTCAGAGAAAAAATAAAAATAAATAAAAATAAAAATAAAATACATTTATTTCGAGCAAACACTCATAGTACACAAACAAGTTTTTGACGAATTGTCGGTAAAAAACAGACCCACAAAATCCTTTGAAAAAATTCAATGAGAGAAAATCATTTGAACGACTCAAATTTGAACCTACGAAGTTGTGCGAAATGATTACTTCAGTTGGCGAATCCAATAGGAAATACCAACCTGTGCCTCACAAATACTGTATGTATAAAAAATATTTATACTCCAACCATGCCTCGCTATAAAATGTAAGCGCGATTACCATAACTCTTGGAGTGTTTCTTTCCCAAATCCATCCGCACCGAGCTTATGTTTACTTCAATATTTCTCCAAGCGCAGAAACTTTCGGGAAAAAAATCATCGCTTCAAATTCATTCGAATGTAGTACTTATCCAAAATTAATTCCGAACTATTAAAACAGAAGTTTTGAACAATTCGTAATCATAAACTATGGTTTGAATGTGTTGGGAACGTCTAAAACTTTTAACTACGTACTTCGCACTATGGTACGAAACATAATGCTCAAATTAAGTTTCTTTTAATTTTAGGTACCTAATACTCGTATAGTAATCATAAAATTTTCAAGAAAGCAAGTGTTTAAAATACTCTTGTTTTAATAATGTGAGCCAGAGTTCTTATTGGGTAGCCCATGAATTCCTTTCAGTGATTTATTTTCGAAACAGGCTACTGAGACTTGGAAGGATTAGACCGAACCTTTATAATGGTCCCCATTTCTCCTGAAGGTGAGGGAACGCCATTTACTTCCCCAAATGTGAGGTATAGCCAACAAATCTTCACGTGGGTTAGAAGACCATTATCAATAAGTCAGAATTTGGGCCACTATTTGATATATGACTTCAAAGCATGATCTGAAATAATGACCATGTTGGAACACCAGTATTGTCGCTTACTAACCCTAGGATATCGTGATAGTGAATCAAATAATCTTGAATCCTTAACCCCTCACAGACTGCAGACTTTCTATCGGCCGATAGTTGAGACGGAATATACTTCGGCCCGTAATAAGTATGGAGGAGCCCGTCTCAACTATCGGCCAATAGAAAGTCTGTAGTCTGCGAGGGGGCTTAAAGATCGTAAGTAACAAAGTTATCCTCTGCAGTGAGGAACAAACGACATAAATATTACAAACAAATTATTTATGATAAAAAGCACAAGTACAAGTCACGTTCCTCTATTAGTCCTAGCTAACACTTCTATTTTTAAATTTTATTTTCATTATAATTCTATTATATATTTGAAAGAAGTAAAATAAATAAATAAATAATGCTGGACTTTTCACACAGCATTATCTAGCCCCAAAGCAAGCAGAGCTTGTGTTATGGGTAGGTACTAAGATGACTGATACTACTTATACATATACTTTTTGTTTGTAAATACATACATATTATACATAGAAACACCCAGACCCGAGACAAATATTTGTAGATCATACAAACATTGGTCCCGCCGCAGGGATCGAACCCGCAACCTTTTGTGTCGCAGGCGGGCCTTCGCCCACTGCGCTACAGAGGTCGTCAAGGAATGTTTTCGTAAACTTTAGATGCCATGAAACTTAAGGTTTATATAAAAAGTAGGTACCGGGCTAGTAAAGTAAAATTATTATAATTTCCCTCGCGAATGGAAATTGTGACACGAAAAACGTTTTGCGTAAATTGGCTGCAGCTTTCAACTAATTAGACGCGTAGTATGTCACCAGTGGCCAACTAGGTATTACTCGTATGTATAATGTCCCTATTTTTAACCGACTTCAAAAAAAGGAGGAGGTTCTCAATTCGCCTGTATGTTTTTTTTTTTTTTTGTATCATGTTACGCGATTACTCCGCCAATTGTGGACCGATTTTGAAAATTATTTTTTTGTTTGAAAGGGTATGCTCCAGAGGTGGTCCCATATAAATTTTATTCCTGAGGGTTTGATAGTTTTTCTGTAAAACTCTAAAAAGCTTCCCTCCTAGCCATTGTAAATCGAATCGACAAATAAGTCTGAGACTCTCTATGCATTATGTCAAACTGACGTTATAGACACGCCGCGTGTAGAGTCGAACATTGAAGTCGGTTTTTCTTTTAGTTTTAAAACGTAATTATTTCATTTTCGTTTTGTTAGTTTCAATTATTTTACTCAGATAGACGGAGTGTGCCAAATGTGTGTGAAGTATCCAAAACGTGCCAAGTGTGGTCTAGATGTCACTCAGATCAAACTTGCGAATAAAATAATTTAAACTGAGCTCAATTTAGATTTTGGCAGGTACGGTAACGTAACACTCAACTTTAAGCTATGGTTAAATTAAGATCACTGTTTCAGTGAGCATCTTGTAAGTCTTTAAAAGATTCTAAAATTATATGGTTTTATAATTTTTGCCGTGTTGGTCATATTATATGATGTGATTCTCGTGATCCTATTTCTTCTTTTTTCACTTGCCACAATTACAAAAGGTCGAATAATGGCCAAAAATTGTTTTGTGTCCTAAGTTATTGAGCGTTTTGAGTTCATAAATAATTCTTTTTTAAACGCAAACTTCATTAATTTATTTGAAGGGGAAGTCGACACATGTTCGATTCCAATTTCACTCCAATTGCTTATAGCTGTGTACCTTGTAATTGTTTACAGAATAAACAGCTCTAAATATTTTTTCAGTACCTGTAGTAATTTCTTACCGTAACTGAAATGAAATTAATTTATTTGTTAGAAGAATGGTTACATAAAGTTTATAAATAAGTGTCAAATTCTCCACCGTATCAACACGGTATACAAATATTTAATAGTGTATATATTGGAATATGAAAAAAAAACGTCCATTCATGTAGCAATTTTTTTTTTTTAATTGTTAAGTTTATTTACAGAAACTAAGCTACTACATATAATAAGCTATAGCAATACAATATTAATTCAACATGCAGAATTGTAAATAATTACCTAAAAAAATAAAAAATATATGTCAAGCTCTACATTGTCAAAATAACGAGTTCTGAACGGTCAGTAAGTGGATGGGTGACCACCACTTTATCAACTGTGCCCTTCGGAGGGCACGTTAAATTGACGTTCTTGGCTATTAATGTCGTTAACCATGATGGATGCCGTAGGCCTAAAAACTCCGTTACAAGAGTTAGCTACTCATTCATACGAACTTAACCGCAAGGGTGGGCAAACGTAACCATAAAATACGCCACAGCATCACCGGCTCTACATAAAAAATTAACTCCGTTCCGTAAACGTATTTAATGCTACCAGGTGCGGATTTATGGACGTGATCTGACGAATGAAAGGAAGGAACTGGCGATAAAATCTTTTGACCTAGATATAACTAAATACCTAATAACGGAACGTTCGCAATTTGAGTTGGGTTTTACGATGATTTATATTGAAATACTATATCGAACCATAAACGGTGAAAAAATCGTCATATCTGTGAGTATTTCCGTGTTTCGGTTCACTTTAAAAATAAATAATGTTTTCATTCATACCTATTTTCGAGCGTAACGTCTTTAGAAAGCTTAAACCCTTCACCCGAGTTAGCACTTCTTCATTTCGTGTCACCAGTTCTTTCGAAACAGTGGTGGTGTTGTCAAATGCACGTTGATTTGACACTTGTTTTTGAACTAACAAACTTATTTAAGTATACGATATTCAGCCTAACTTCACCTACTGGCAATATTAGACTGCTTTGCCACAGTAACTACCAAGGAATACAACCAAAGCTCGTTGAAGAACCATATTGCAAACTCCTTGACCCGAATAATTAAAAATGTGGCCGGCACTCTCAGGAAACGTAAAAATTAATGCTTTGAGTTTTTGACGCTTCAGATTGTAAGTGACTCCTTGGAGAGGTCAACATCTGGAATTACTTATGATGAGCAGAACTCAGTTTATTACTGCTTTTCCAATTTGGTATTAAAGTTTGGTAAAAATATAATGTAACATACCTAGCTACAAGGTAATAACCTTGACGACCTCTGTGGCGCAGTGGGTGAAAGCCCGCTTGGAACACAGAAGGATGCGGGTTCGATCCCCGCCGCGGGATAAGTGTGCAGTGTGCGATCACGTTAAATGTTTGTATGATCTGCAAATATTTATCTCGGATATTTCTATGTATAATATATATTTACAAACAAAAAAGTATATAAGTAGTGTATCAGATATTTGGTTCCCATAGTACCTACAAGCTTTGGGGCTAAATGATCCTGTGTGAAATGTCCAGCATTATTTATTATTTATTTATTATAGGATTAAATTGGCTGGGGTAAGGTAACCAAAATTTTAATAGAAGAAGCACACGCCTAACATTAGCAGAATCTCAGTAGATGTGGACGACACGAGCTATTTGCATCAAAAACAGATACAATCCGTGTGGGACCCCTCGGAATATAGGTCGAGAACCGCCTCTGTGCCTATGAAGAACAATCTAGATAAGACTCCGTTGATGTCTCATACTGAGACTCAACATACTCAAAGGCATTTTATATTGTAAGTTGCTTGAAACTGCGATCGGATCATTGTGCTTGAATGTGAGTTTAGAAATAAGCGTAGTTTTTATAATTAAAGATGTAACATTTTGATTATGTTCACTGAAAATACTATTTTATTTATTTTATGCCCAAACAATATGGAAAAAGTTGTGGATATTCAGTTAGCAGGAGTTTTTCTCATGCCGAGGTAACCTAGTGGGAACCATCCACTTTTGTTAGAGGTAACTATGATTATATCTGTGCCGCTGTTAGTGGCAGAGACCCGATCTAAAGTTGGTTACTCGTGCATAAAAATACAAATACCTACTTAAAACACTATTTCCCTCAGTGGCTCTGAAAAAAAAACTCACCCATAAGCATAAACACTACAGACTAAAGACCATTAAAGTGCAAACGGTGAGGCAGTATTGGTATAGGTACCTACTTTTATACTGCCTGACCGTACATTACAGTTTTGTCTAAGTAAATAGAATTGGCAGTTATATTTGAAAATTCAGTATTGCAAAGTGACTCGAATGGAAGCAAAAGTGTTTGAAAAATTGTATTTATATTTTGTTAAACGAACTTGCAAAGTGAAGTGCGATCGATTAACCTATATGAATATGGTTCATTCGAAGTTATAATGACCGTCCCACTCATAATCGAACATTTAGACCCCTCGCAGACTGCAGACTTTCTATCGGCCGATAGTTGAGACGAAATATACTTCGGCTCGTAATGAGTATGAAGAAGTATAGCCCGTCTCAACTATCGGCCGATAGAAAGTCTGCGAGGGGTTTTATATGCTTTTCTAGAAGAAAATATTAGATAACTTTTTTTTCAACACAATCATAATTGACTATGAAGTGAGAAGCAAACTAGGAAAAGTTTTTCAAAGTTATAACAGTCATAGCAACACCTACAGTTACGGCAAAGCCTTATCAGCGACTATTTCAGTTGTAATGTTTATTGTTCAACGACTTTTATCATCGACTGTACGATTTGTTTTTTTCTACACATCTTTGTACCGGTTAGACAGAGTTTCGACCCGTTTGCGAGTTTCGTTTATTATTCACACGCCAATGTTTCTCGCCTCTCCTTGTTCGCCATTACCATTACACTGTAGGCATGTTTCTGTTTCTGTAGAGGAATTCTAAAACTCATTGTTTATTATGAATAAAAAAACTTGATGTAAGCATTCGTTT
The DNA here is from genome assembly GCA_963565295.1 of Epirrhoe alternata. Lineage (NCBI taxonomy): Eukaryota > Metazoa > Arthropoda > Insecta > Lepidoptera > Geometridae > Epirrhoe > Epirrhoe alternata. The sequence continues at coordinate 3,260,428 of OY751384.1, forward strand.
AAAAATTTAGGCAAGACATTTCTTCCGGTTCTTTGCTAACAAAAATATAATAGATGAAATAAATAAACGCTGGACATTTTTACATAGCATCTAGGCCCAAACTAACCATAGCTTTGGGAACCAGATAACTGATATAATACTTATATACTTTTTGTTTGTAAATACATACATATTATACATAGCAACACCCAGACCCGAGATAAATATTTCCAGATCATACAAACATTTATCCCGCGGCGGGGATCGAACCCGTAACCTTCGGCGTCACAAGCATGCTTTCACCCACTGCGCCACAGAGGTCGTCAATGTCAGATGACATTAGTATTGTATGTACCTAATGAGTATCTAAATGATTTTTTTTAGATTGCTTTAGTAGATAGTATCGGTACCGGGCTCCAAAGTTTCCAGGAATGTAGTAAGCGGTCTGGTTATAAATAGTTCCGATCTCTATCGGTCGGAATAAAAAACGTTTACACAGCCCAATCGGTCACTCGAGCCAAAGTTCAATGACCACTCCGTTTTGGCCACACAGAAATAAGCAATCTGAATATGGCACCTTCCATGCATACTTTACGAAGAGAAAATGCAATCTAAAAAGCAGGATAGGAAAATGGATTGGATATTGTATTGGCACAACGTGGGACTCGTATTTTCAGCTGGAAGTTAAACGTGGCATACGAATATTCCTTTACAGACAAACGGCCTTACTAATACACGTAGCGTAATGTTATGACAGGTTTAAACTAAAAATTGTATGGTTATTCTAAGGTTACAGCTGTATTAACTTTACACCACGTTTATTAATAAGGCTGAAAGAGTTTGCAACAATAATAACAATATAGAAACAGTACCGAAATTCTACGTAGGTTACTAAAAAAATTAATCTAGATTCACACAGTTTTATAAATGACTTGATTCAGTAATGCGAAGTTTTACCAAAATGTTTCTATACTAATATTATAAAGAGGAAAGATTTGTTTGTTTATTTATTTGTTTGTTTGAATTGAATAGGCTCCGAAACTACTGGACTGATTTTAAAAAATCTTTCACCACTAGAATGTTATAGTATCCCTAATGAACATTAGCTATTTTATTATCCCGGGAAAGTGAAGTTTTCCCGAGGGACCGCGGGTAACACCGCGACGGACATAGTATTTAATAGCTGTACAATTGACACGCAAGAAGAAGAAGTAAGGAATTTTTGAATTTGGTTTTCAAATTAAAAAAAAAGTATCTAAACTGTCATACGCGAAATACGCGTTCCATCCAACTTTATTTCAGCTTAAAAAAACATAAAGGTCATCAACTTTAGGGGCTGACTGTATCTCCCAACACAGCTCTAAACAAGGTACCACTTGAATAACACCATGCCAATAAAAAAGGTTGTAAAATAAAACAACATTCTTTTTGAAGTCGGTTAAAACAGGTGGCTACATCCACACGATGCCCTGGAGAGTCGTAAGGGTCGTCCCTTCCTAGCGAACCTTTTCTCAAAGATGTTTGCGAAGTAACGTTTATGTACCCGCGTAGTGTCGTGAATATTAGCTATTTATGATATCGATGTTTTGATAAGTTTTTTTGCATATCTATGAGTACCTATAGAATGTAGTTATGTAATTGTAAACTAGTTCTTTTTTGACTTGTTGTGTAAATTAAGAATTAGTGTTGTTATTGTTTTTAAGTTTAGAGTTGTTTTATTTTTGATACGTCTGTCATACCTACGATTAAATAAATAAAACATCAAAGTGATACGTACCGCAGCACCAGAGACTTACTAACTACTAGAGTTATGATTTCTGTTCATAGACAAATCTAGCTTTTTTATGATGAATGTATCGGCTCTTGACCTCGAAGCTTACATAGGCAAGAATGAGGTCTACGATGGAACGAGCCTACCCAGAAGGTGCCTATTAACTCTCTTCCTAAAAACAACAGGGTCGTAGCTCAGCGGAAATACAGACGCTGGAAGCTGATTCCAAATTTTTGCAGTGCGCATAATAAAATAAAATTGAAAGCGCTTATTTCTAATACGTGGAATATATAAACAAGGTAGCGACTTCATACTACAAATAAAGCTTGGTAAAATCCTGAGCACCGCTCCCTAGCACAAATCACTGACAAGTACACCGGCATCGGCTGCAGAACAATAAAATCAGGTATCTACTCTTAGGCTTACTACACATAAAATGCTGCTCTTCAGTCCTGTTGAGAGTTATTTGTCTGCACATTTTTTTCTAAGTACGAGTATTCCAAAAGATGGTCGCACGACCCATAACCCAACTGTAAATTCAATATAGGAAGTGCTGAGACGTCAGAAGCGAGTCGCATTTTCTGACGTCATCAGATTTTTTTTATAGGAAAATGACTGCGGCCCGTACTACGCAGATATGTGCGATCAACTGAACTCATGCGGTATTTAAATTTCACGACCTCAATGATCCGCGGCGTAATGATACGCACTAACCAAAATCAGGTAATGGGCAACCGACGATGCTCTATTTGGAAACCAACTTCACAGTTTTTTGCCATGACGCATGACGTGCCAAATGAAATATGGTAGTATTTAATTATACATGCTTCTAACCCCTTAGAAATTGAAATGTTTTTTTTATTTCCTGACGCTCTGCGCGGCTATAAAATAGATGGGTGGCCACTATAGGCCATTAGGATTGCTTCTGCTCTTCAAGGGGCACGGTAAATGGTCTGTCCTGACTATAAAGTCGTTAAGCCATGAAGCAGGCCTTCAAGTCGCCAACAACTCCATCACCAGAATTGGCACTTGTTATTACGGACTTTTATTTCTTTACCTAGCTGCTCTCGTAGCTGTCCGTGTGTTCCCAGCCTTAGTTCCTACCTTCCTGAGCTAGAAACCTCGGCGAGACTTATTGAAGTCGGATTTAGTAACTTTCGAACCCAATTAAGAAGCGAAGTTGCTGATAACTTTGGTATATTGTTCCTACTCACGAAGTTAAGTGTAAGTTTCCTATACGATTCTTGTGGTTGAACGTTAACATCATGCTACATTACATTTAATACAAAACATTGTACAGAAAAACGTGCTTCTTCTTATACCTTTGACTGTCAAAACTGCTGAGTACCATAATAGTAAAAAAAAATTTGGTACAAACATAAAGAGGAAGTACGAGTATATTTATTAAATCGTGTTGACGTAAGCTTCAATTTGCATGAGAAAAGAACAGCCATCTAATGGTACTCGTTCATGACTGCTAAGACAAATAATAATAAATGCATTTAAGTTATACCGATCAGGTAAGTTAAACTCGTACTCAGCACTCTGACCGGAGAGAAAAATACTTTACTCGTTTGCTACATCCGGCTCACGGTTGCCGCATGCCCCAACTAGTGTAGATTTACCCGATTTCGAAATAATAATAGCAATTTTAAGGTTATTGCCTTATTATACCGCTAATTACTTACTTGAATGGTAGTAGTTAAACTCATCATGGTTTAAGCTCTTATTTATTTTTATGAAACATTGACTTCTAGATTCTCGTATAATTATAAAGATAAGTAGGTACTAACTCTCTTTTTATTTTAGTTTTGTTATGTTAGTTATTAAGAGCATGTACGTAAAACACACGCATACTTGTGTATGAGTGTGAGTGTGTACGTATCCTCTATATTGGCGATTATCTATTGAGTTCTAGTCAAATATTATAATATCTATAACTACGTCAAAAGAATAGAGAACAAAAGAAGACGTGTAAAACTATATCTTTCATTTCTCTAGTTGCTACATTCGTAGCTTCGTAGAGCAGGCGTAGACTCATTCGTAGCACAATTCGTAGTGACAACTGAGCGCTCTCCTAATCTGTTATTCAAATGTTCCACAGATAGAAATGCATCAAAAACTAGAATAGCCAACATAAACTCAGGGCTTTTATTGATGTATCCAGTAAAGTTAAAAGCCGTATTGGCTGAGTGATGAGTGGTACTACCTCGGCTTTCTATCCGAAGCTAATGTGTTAGAATCCAAGCCGTGTAACAATGTTTCTCGTTATGGAAAAATGTAAAACATTATGAGGTAACTAGTAAAACAAGTAGGTACACTACGAGTCATAGGTGGGTTTGCTACCTGTCACATTATGGAATAGGTTCTGCTAAATGTGGACAATTAACAAATATTTTTGGGAGTTCCTATGATTACTCTCTCAAACAACTCTAATCTAAACATCTGATGTGTACCGTGATTCGCGGACAGAGTTGTAAACCTGTTTCTATAATATTTCAAGCTGATTGTACCGTCTCAAAAAGTTTACAATGGCAACACACAGTCATTTGTTTTAGTTTATATCGAACCACTTTTACGACGTCTTTATGAGACGTATTTCTGTATAATTTGGTGCCGAGATAGGGGCAGAATTTACTCTGATACTTTTGTTAGAAATGTTATTGTTATTTAGTGAAACCACATCAAAATTTTATGAGCTGTTTGAGACAGCTAGGCTGAACTCGTTTACGTCCTAAACTATCGGAGAGCTGTATTGGCAGAATTTTATTGATCCTAAGGTCGAGGATTCGGGCCTTACTTTGTTCGATATGCATCTCACAAAGCAGATTTTGAAGCTAGCTTGTTGCCCTGGTTGTTCAAGTTATTGGTCGCCAAGGAACTGGAGTACCTAGAGGTGATCACACTGATCATGTCATATGCTTAGGCTTAGGTACTGTAATGCTTTTTCACCTTAACTGGACTCAAATCCGTATATATCCGTATACCTATTCGTGTGTTTGATTAGGTTAATGGTAAATGTAAATAAGCGATGCAGCAAGCTGTAACTGGATAGTAATTATAAATGTCATGTCCTAGACCGCTGAGCGTAGCACCCTCGGAGCCCGCTATTTGTCACTGACAAAGGCGCGTTGTATTGTGTACCTCTAAAACAAGAGGCACCGACCACTTCACTTTTTGGCCCCACCAAAACATCTAAAGAAATCGTAAAATTCGTTGTTGAGAGTTTTTATTAACATCTTGAAATGTTTACATCGGTTTTTTACGTCATTATGAGATAGCAACAAGGAAATGTATATTTTCAAAAGTATATTTCCACTTGTTAGTTTTTAAAATAAATAAATAATCATTTATTTCAGGCAACACAGAACATACAATGATAAAATGTTATTGGCCCATAATTTATAAATACCGTATAGACTAACATACATAAAAAAAAAAAATTAACCGAGTCATCGAAGATCCAAAAAATTTCAAAGTAGTAGCGTAGTAGCATATTTATTCGCTCTAACCAGGTGAACTCATTGTGGTTCGACTATGGAGTCGAACTACGCGGACCTAAGTTTTAGTAGTTCGACTGGTAAGATTCTAAAATCGAACCAACTGCAAAAAAAAGTTCACGTAGTCCGATTGATCGAACCATGCGGTCGAACCACGTGGCCAGAAGCCTCATGTTCATCATTATTACCATCTAGTAACTAGACTACTCGTACAATGTACATTTTAAGATACTATAAAACTTGTGTTATAAAACAACACTTATCTTAAGCAAATACTTAAACATTTAACCCCAGCAGAGCGATTTAAAATATAAAGTAGCATTCAACCACAAACTGTGTTTCTTGACAGCGTGTTCTTTGTTGCTAGCTCCATTAACGCGAAGAAAGAAACTTGAATGAAAAAGATATATTTTAAGCTGCAGTTCCTAAAATATATATTTTACTACTTTAATAAATGCGATATTTATCAATCACACTAGAAAAGGTATGCGAATTAGGGTGTTTGGCACTTATATACTTAGATTACGAGTATGAGAATTGTACTTATAGTACTTAAATGATATATTTGTTTTTGATTTCACAGAACAAAGGATCGTCTTATTTGCATAGTGCTGCATCTCAAAAGACGGTGACAATCTAATGTTTACCTTTTTTTGGAAAAAGAGTCTTGTGTGCGTGACCTGGACGGACTGATTACTCAAATGTATTCAAGCCTATGTTTAATGGCTGCAGGTATTTCTAATCGCGGCAATTTCAATCACATTAGCTTCACTTTTTATATGTTTACTGAAATTACAATGAAAGGTTCTATTCTACGCCTTGAGATCAAATTGGCACATTTAGGGCTGATTTCACTATACTCTGCCTTGTCTAATTCAAGTTGTAGTACCTATTTAGTGGGTAAAGTTGAAGCGTTTTAATTACGTTTGATACTTGTCTAAACATGTTTATGTGCTTAATTTTTGATAATAATATGCTCTTGCATAGCACAAAACGTAATTATGGCCGAAAAACATTAAAAATGTTTAAAAGAATGTTTAAAGATCGTTTTGCAAGTCGCCCTTAGCAGAGTTCATATTTCCATATGTAAGAAAGGTACCTATTTATTTACTATCTCTATACATAGGTGTCTCTTAGCCTAAGGTAACAAGTGTTGTTCATATCATTTTATTCTCTCTATAATTAAGTTACATGGGCATAACCAGCAAGTGCCTATAGCGACCTTAATATAGGGAGGAAACGTGGGCGGAAGTAGAATAAGGTTCATTTCCCATAGCTATTTAGGGGTATTATGCAAAATCGATTATGGCATAGCAACTTGTAAGGTCCTACAACAAAAACAAATATTACAGCAAACTTGCAAATATATATAAAATGTTCAAGTTTGCTGTAATATTTGTTTTCGACAAAAATAAGTGTCTACACTTGCAACGAAGTATCGTCAAGACAAGAATTCTCTCTTCCTAGGTGTTTTGAAAATTCTCTGTAAAATAATATAAAGTCGTGGCTAACGTCGTAAGCAATGCCCGATCAATTATTGCGTCGTTTATTGTAGGCATAGATGTACCTTAACGTTGTATATTCTTCTACACTACTCACCCCTACTACTAAGTTTATTCTACTACAAAATAATTCTACGTTTCTTTTCGTTTCGGACTTGTGGATTCGTATTCGTTGTGGACTTATTGCAACGAGTACCGTAAGTATCCACTCAATATTTTATTATGTACCTAACCTATTCGATATGACTGCCGCGTCTCAGGTGGCTTTATACCTCACCTTGAATAGGTTATAGTTCGAATAGCTCTGATAAATAGAGCTATTGTGAAGCAAGCGAGCCTTTTGTCAAACGTTCCTTATTTCGCGTTGCCCTTTCATGTAGAAAATAGTTTCTGCGATGCTGCCTTTTTGTGGAACATGCAGTTATCAAAATTAGCTAAAAACGTAAAAATTTTGGTAGTAAATAAAATTCGACGCTGCCTTGGTGTGGTAGCGGTCGTTTCCCGACACTGCGTATTTCGTTGCATATTTCGGTATCAAAATGTTTATAGCTGAAATAACGGTACCAAACAAAAATATTGTACGATATAGCTTCACAACACCATTCAAAGCCGTTTCCAATACCTAGAATGAACAGTGAACACATCTAAATAATTGGCAGCGCCTCTAAACAGTTGCGTGGATACAGTTCTAAAAAATACACTAAGTAATCTACACTAAGGTTCATTGACCTAGGTACTAGAAATACTTAAAAAATAAATATCCAGTGACCACTGTCAGTCGCAGCAAAACGATACGATATTTCTGTAGCCTCCAGTCAACTAGCAAAACCAACATTACTTACAATAACTTCTCAGGCTCCACCGAACCTCGAAGTAGGTAGAGATGCTCTAATTTCGGTCTCAACAAATGGTAAGATCGAGACGTTCTGGAGGTCTTATTATGATCTGCGACATATTACAGAGGAAAATGGTGGCGAAAAATTATGAGGGATAAAATTACACACACCAAATGGGGGTAGAGCAAATATGTATTTTTCTCGTGTTTGTGGTACGATTTATTTTTATCTGACTCAGCGATTCAGAAATAGTAATGAAAGCCTTTGTTCCGACTCTTTGGAACATGCAACCTGCATACTTTATATCAATTACTTTACTTTGTTACAACATAATAAACAATGTTCTTGTATAAGTTTTGTTCGACCTCAGATAATTTTACATTACTTTTACGGAATATGGAACTAAGAGTCTAGGGTTCTTAAAAGCTTTTGAAAAAAAAAACCATACAAGCTAGCAGTTGAAGGTTATGCCGAAAAACCCGATTACCTCAGAATTCAATTGACTTATAGATATAACTGAAGTGATAATTCTTTAACATATATTATTCCTGAATCGTATAGATCCCTGATAACAGTGAAAGCAAAAAGCAACAAACATCCGGTTGATTTCATTCAATGAATAAGCTTTGGGTATTGTAATATTCTGATTTGTATGCCGAGCCTTACCCCAACTCATTCTGTGTACCAACTGCAGTGCCGGTGAAACCATAAACCGAGTAAATCGTAAAACTGACGGCTACGAACACACGGCGGTCAGGATACACAATTTAGTTTTCTCCATGTATCTCTCTCTACCTACATACAGTACATTACTTTAATTAATACCGTACAATGTTCACTGTATTTCCGATGTTGCTGTTTTAGCTTGTTGAGCCTTATAATATAATTCTTTTTCAAAGAAAGGGTCAAATCTAAAAACCCAATAAAAAATACATGCACCATCTTTGATAAAAAAATGATGCTCAGCTTTTGTTTAGAAAAAAATCCGATCAGCGTTTTATGGCTGGATCTTTATATGTACCCTACTTATTTCAAGTGACTGGAATTTCTTTGAAAACTCAAATTTAGGAATAACGTAAATGTCTTTGTTTTGTTTGGCGTAGGTATACCACAAATATAGAGCAAAGCAAGAAATAATCTAAATGGCCGTGTGAGCCTCCAAATCGTAAAACTGAGGAGATGCTTTACGCACGCAAGGATGCGGGATTCCGCGGAACACCTCCATTCCACTTGATTGCATATTATATTTCATCGCCTATCCATCTCCATCAGCGGATTATGAGGTTATGTGTTACCCGAATCTAGTTGTTGCTATTGTATTATTCTAATGTACACGCACATGAACGATCTTCTATTTCTTAAAAGTTATAGCTCACTTATAGTGTGAATTTTACCCTGTAATCAAGACAATTTCAACTAAAACTTTTTTATTAGTTAGACCATTAGTGTTTCAAAACTACTGTATTTTTTACTCATATGCGTCCATAAAAATAGCTGCGGAGCTGGCAAGTCAAAAGTAAAACCTATAAAACGAGCTGTGGTCAATTTATGGTTCATTTAGTCCTGACAGTAGCAGAGGTATGATATAATATAGTTATCATGGTAGTTCTAGGAATAGTTAAGATATGAGAATGGCAGAGGATTTCAAAATCTAGTCTTCTTTAGTCTAAACTCAGTGCTTGATCAAACAGAAATTGCACAAAGTTTTTACTTGATACATATTTAATTTAACCATCAAAATGTATGAAAAATGTTTTATTCAATTATCAAAACCTTTCTCGCAGTTACCTTGATAAAATGCTAGGTAGGCAGGTAGTACGTGGAATTCTGAATGATGAGGCCTTGAGTTTCAGATATTTTACCGCAGCGCGACAATAATGAAAATATATTGAAAGTGGCGAAAAACGACATCTTTTCTTCGATCGCGGCAACTGAGGCAATTTCTGAAAAACGTGACAAAGGTCATAAAAAGGACCCTTTGCCCTACAACTTCGTAGTGCCTTCTACCATGCACACGGTCCTCAGATTTACTAAGAAATAAGAATTACCGCAACCACAGCCATGCTGGAGTTGTAAACCAAATCATCCTGCACGGAAATCGGGAAAATGTGAAAGTATTGTGGGGTTCGAGGGGAAAATAATAATGGTTTAGTGCTATTGTGCTTTCGCAGTGTCCTTTATTAAAAATGCGATGAACCCGACGCGACGTTAGGGATTTGCTGTTTTGCATAGTTAAGTCTTTGATTTTTCCAATTAGTTTGGCGTTCTATTTACTGCAGTTTTCCAATTTGAACGCTCCGTTTCTGTATTTATTTTCAGCGGCAATTTCTGTTTTTTTTTATTATGGACATACTTATTCCTGATCAGAATGAATGAAAGCGTTTGAAAGGTGGAAATATTCAAAGTGCATAAATGATTACTTACTTACAGTGCAATTCTACCTCTAGTCTGCTCAAGTCCAACTTTTCCCACCATCTTTTGCCTCCGACTCCTTGGTAACTTTGGCTCAGACTAAAAACTGTTTCTTTTTTTCAGTCCGTGGACACGAAATCCGCGTAGAGCTGCAGATGGAGCGGTGGGCAGCCCGCGGGGGGTCGGTCCGACTGCGCTGCGTCCACGACGTGCCACCCCACCTTCTTGATAAAGTGGTGTTCCTTCGACACGGGACCAAGATCTTCCAGTATATTAGGGATAGGAAACCGCCTTATAGAAACTTCACAACTCCCGGTGCTGTATTGAATGTAAGTAACACAACTTTTATACAAACCAAATGACTTTTACCAAAATGTTAGATGGTAGACAATAAAAAAATTATAGTTTTATCACTAAGCAAAAAGTGCAACTTAATAAATTGTAAGTACCTTACCTACATCATCAAATTTCGAAAAATCTGTGCAAAAAAAGTGGTTATACCTACTTGTGTTTGAAATTCTGGAACTTCAACATCCTACTTCTCAAAAGTTTAATAACTTTTTGCGTTGAGCTAAACAAAACAATGTTGCTAAATTACCACAAAAATCCAGAGGATAGTTTCCAAGTAATAAAAATCCACGACCATTCAAGAACAAACTGCGTCCCGAAAATTCAGTTTCAATGGTTATTATTCAATCCTTATTCTTTTGGGATAAACGGATAAGGTCCCTTTTTGAGGTCGGTGTTTGCCAACACATTAACGGGCGGTTACTGTTGCCAACGGATCGGGCTACAACTAAAGTATGAAAAAAAGAAAAGGACGACTTAAAAAGCGAAGTTCTTCGAAAGGATATGAGATTTCGGACACACTTACAAGATTCCAATGTGAATTGGTAAGAATACCGAAGTTTCTGGCTACATGGCTTTTTCTTGACATTTTACCTCGATATAGGTATTTCGGTTATATTCAGTTATTGGTAAGTATTTCATTCGCGTGGGTTGTAGGTTATTGTAAATTTGTAACAACCTTCAATAATAGCAAATGCAAATTTTGTAATGAATATTTATTAACTACAAAATGCATGCATGTTTGAACCGTGTGTCAGAATCCCCCACGATCTCTACTGCTTCTTAATTCCGAGTCGAGCATAGTGTTTAACCTTATGTCATTTTTACCAGCAGCATACCTAGCTGTTCTCCGTGACTTTGTATGTGTTTGGTTTTTGAGGTTGTTTGAGTGTGATTCTAACACAAAATATCTAAGGATTTTCATCACAGACCACCATGTTGGTTCATTTGTACGAAACGTCATAATTATTAAATGTTAGGTACTCAGGTACATACTATCTATGGGACTCATTCGACAATTCAATCCCTCAGATTTTTGGCATGTAATGTAATCTGCTAAAGTATCCTTAAAATATTCAGCGTTACTTCAGGTTATACCGAAACGAGAGATGTAAAATGTTTACGCGGTATTTTTATGACAACGTTTTGTTTGATATGGTTTCTGATTTGAGAATAAAATTACGAAGCATCAAGTACTTATCTATATCTTAATAATATGATAATCTACTACAGAATAGGTTGCTTTTGTATTTTCAAAATTTCTGACTTGAATTTGAAAACCAACAGACTGAGACAATGTTTTTTTTTGTAGGTTATACTAACTTGAAAATATTTTGTTCAAATCACAAAAATAAATCTAAAATGAGTTGGTTATAAAGAAAAGTACCTACCTTAAAATTACCTTCAATTATTTCAGCAAGAAAATCACCTAAAAGCTTTCAAGATGTTGAGAAATCATTTTTTCACCTGTAAACTAAATTAGAAGGAACAAAATTATGATGTAAAACAACGTTTGAGGTAGCAACCTCTGAAATCGATTCCAAATTACCGTCGAGGGGGAGCTAATTGGCGGAATGTGGTACATTGAAGCCATTAAAATATGGAGGTAGTTGGTTGTCAATACTGTATTTTAGGTGTAGGTGCTAGACCTCGTAAATTGGGGACAAATTCTATTCCATTTATTTTTCTTCGGACGGTGTCCTTCGTATAATTATGATGGAACTTCACTTGGTAAGTTCGTTAAACCATCATTTCCTTGTCCTCGCGCGGTAGACATTCTCTCAGATCTTTTTATGTACCTACTTCAGATCCTTGAAGATGTCTAAGCGGGTGTGAGAGGCATGTCCAAATAAATAAATATTTATTACTTGCTTTGTATGCATATCAATTACGATGCGATATCAATCGGCGCAATATTGTACAGGAAAGTGTCACTACCTAGAAGGTACTGGCTAGTATTGTTATGTAACAAATATATCTACGTTCGATCAGCATCTATCAATGAGACGTAGTTTTGATGACAATACGCTCCCGCAGCTCTGTTGCAAACTCAACACGAGTACGTGTCACACGTATTGAGAATTTGAGAGCTATTTAATATTAAATCCTATTTCGAGAGTCGATTCTAGCGTCAATTGAGTTGATACTAGTATTTCACCAGTTTTTATTAATATAGCTCGTGATTTAGTAAAACATACAAGTTGGTGCGTAACGAATACAACATTACCTACATCTTTAAAGGTACCTAAAGTACAAAATACATATTGATTTAAATACTAGAGTAGCAAATAACTCATACAAAAACACGTAAGCTGAAAAAAATACGGTGTTTAGGTATGTACGAAAAACTTCAAACATGTAAGTAAAGTAATGCGCTGGGTGTGGGGTAGGCAGTTAATTTTCCGCGCCAACGTTACTGTAGGGTTACCACACAATTTGAAGAATCGTCGGTCTATGCACTAGGACTAACAACACCCAGACTATAAAGTTGTGAGACATTCTATTTTTGAATAGCGTCTGCACATATAAAAATAATAATAATATTATACTCCATTCTTCATGAAAGGATAACAATATCAATAACTGTCCGCTTGATTAGAACCAAGAAGTGTAGATAGTATTAATCTTTACTATCTAAGTACACTTTATTGTACGTCCATGATGAGCAAACTGTTGATATTGATACTACTAAAAAAATTTAAAATAAAAAGTAATTAATGTTTATTATTTCTTATTAATCTTTACATAAGCCCAATTATTTGTACATGATAAGAGAGACCAGAAAAACGAGAAAAATAATTATTTAAAAACATTACCTTCCTGACGCTGTCGGGTAAAAGCAATTGTATACAGTTAATCTCCATTCTAGGATTAAAAGTCACCCACAAAATATCTTAGACATCCTTAGAAAATGTATATTTGTTCAAAGGCACGTCCAAATTATATTTAATATGTATAGGTACCCGTATTTTTGTAAGTCTACAGTATAATTTCATATTTTATATGAACATTACTGAACTACTCGCGATGCTCTACGGTTTATGGTTCCCCTCTGGAGACCCTCGATGTGTCGTACGTGATCGATACTAATACCTATGCCGTCGAATCCCTGTTACACTGGTTTAATAGTAGGTAATATTTATCTACGTTACACTCTAGTTTCGATTACTGGAAGTATGTATGATGGTAGTAGTATTATGATGATACAGTAAAAGACACATTAACTAAGTACCAATAGGTAGTAAAAATGATAAATACATTCGCATGTGTAGACCGAGACATTGCTTAAAATGCGTATGTTTGTGGTGTTTACACTTGAAATTAAAAACCGTACCAACAATTTGTGTGGTTCGGTTTATGTTGGTTTACCTAATGTTCTGGGTTTATTGGTCATCAATATAAACAGAGTGACGAGGATTGACGATATTGATTTATCCCACTCATATAAGCTGAAAGTTTGTGAGTTTGTTTAGATGTTTGGATATTTGGATGTTTGTATGTTTGTGTATCAATCACGCCTAAACCAGTGAACCGATTTGGATGGAACTTTGAACAGACGTAAATAGTGACCTGGAATATCATATAGGCTATTCAAATGGTGCAAGGTACCACGCGGGCGAAGCCGCGCGCAGAAGCTAGTGATAAATAAACGAGATTCAGAGTGAGCGAGTACCCTGCGTACGCGTTCGAATCTCGCGTCCCTTGGCGGAATAGTTAGTGGGCTTGTGTCTCATCTCAACACGACAAAGTTTCAAAAGTGATTACAGTGGCGGGCTGTATTTTATACGGGACGTGTGACGTGTAACTGTCTCGGTAAACAGCGTCTGTTGATGTCTCTCCAACTACTACAAGCTTTGGATTGCTTAATTTGTCACTGCAGTACTTTGTCACCAGGCAAAGTACTTTGTTTAGGCGTTAGTTTTTTGTACTTTATGAGCATCTAAACTTACTTTGACGAGCCTCAATTTTCTTTGACTGGCTCCCCACTGGAGCTTGACTTTTAGTTTGAAGATGGATCGCCTAAAATAGTGATAGGCCCCAAACCGTGTTTGTTGCCCTGATACTTCACGGTATTAGTCGCGAAAGAACAGGAGTAAAAATAGTTCTAAAACTATTCTAAGTGATCCCAGCGGTCCTACTGAATAAATGCTGCTTTTTGACTGATGGTCATATCCTCGTTTATCTTCTGTTAGAATTAGGTACTTTGTAGGTCATTGTATACTGTTTGGACTTCTTTATTTTCACCAAGCACCACAAAAATGAAACAGCTAGGCTGTATTATTTTAACTTTTTTGTAGTCTGACGAGTTTGTGAAGTTCGAAGTAATTCGCCTTGACTTTGGTCAGGAAATAACCACTTTTCTGAATACATTAGCCAGGTTCGTGACACGATAATTTGATTATGAAACTTTTTACGTAAAAGGTAATAACGCCCCCTCCTTAGTTTACAAATATAGTCTTTACTTCAGACATTATACATAATTTATTTATTTTAAAGCATCCAACAAAGACCTACTTTACCTACTAGCTCCAGATAAATCTGCAGTCTTGATAAAACTTAGATAAACCTTACGTACATTACAAGGTTTTTTATTCAAACAGAATAATATAAACATAGAGCTTCATACTTGGATATTGTACTTATTTTTTTATAGTCACAAACAGTGTATTTCGAAACAAGATAGAGTCGAGGTGTCTTGAATTTGTCCTGTACTTAAATAATACATTATGGTCTAACTACTCTAACTCTTTATGAAATACACTATTTTTGTGTGTTTCACTATCATGTTATTTACCACAAAACTCATAAAAAATAAGTAGATAAAAAACTTATTTAGATTTCAATTCAATTTCAATTCATTTATTTATTGCGATAATGGGTAGGTACAACAAAGAGTCATGTCAGATTAAATAAAAATTACAGATCAGCCATTATCAACTTTCACGTAAACAGTCTGAGAAAATAAAAATCATGGTCACCATACTCAACTTGGCCGTAGGCGAGCATCCGCCTGTTTGCCGCCTAATTGTATGAGTGAGTACTAATGAATTAAACGGTTTCTGCCAACAAATCCACAATAGCTTGCTTTTAAATAGATAAGTAAAATAAAACTCGAGTAACGTTCGGGTAAAATTTATGTAGGAAACACTTTCTTGGCATTTAAAGTGTTTATTCATGAAATCTTTCTTGAGAACGTTAATTAACAAAGGCGCAAAACTGTGCAGTGGAAATGCAGATAAAGGAAACACTTTTTTATGTAGGTAGTTATATAGTAGGTAAGGAAAAACCAGACCAACAAATGCAATCAATTGCTAATCTACGTACTTATTTTCGGTGTTATTGCTTGTTTAATCTCTTTATGACTGTTCTACGTCTGTAGACGTTTTAATTACTTACAAAGCAAACTGATAACTTCATACGTAGCGAATTAAAGAGAGTAATGCATAATATTCTATATTACGTGTAATTATTGACAAAACAACTTGTTTTGTTGCTATCGAAACGGTCCAATATGATAAAATATTATTATACA
Source organism: Epirrhoe alternata (assembly GCA_963565295.1). Classification (NCBI taxonomy): domain Eukaryota; kingdom Metazoa; phylum Arthropoda; class Insecta; order Lepidoptera; family Geometridae; genus Epirrhoe; species Epirrhoe alternata. The sequence goes on from OY751384.1 coordinate 3,276,309, forward strand.
AACTGAGTTTTGCTTGATGTTGCAGGAATAATTATGATGTTTCCCGATAATCAAATAGGCTTCCGTCACGGATAGGTAGGTGCCTACTTTCTCAAATCTGCAGGATCGCTATCCTGATTTCTTACAAAGATAATAAAACGCTTTTCCTTCCATTTTTTATACTTACAGGATATGGAAATGCAATTTTTTTTAAAGGCAGTGTAAATTAAAACTAGTAATGTTGCATTTCCATACATCTACTAGGTAACGTTGAGATCTGAAGGTACTTAACCTACTAATGACCAGCGCCAACTCCCCGATAACTAAGAACCAGACGTTTTCCAGAGCACTCTACGTAAACCCAGAAGCATTTGCGGAAAGGGAATAATTATACAATTACTGAGGAACATTTTCCAGTGTTTCTGTAACTACGTAATGCAAAAGCGCACTGAAATTAATTCGGCGTTCCATCGCCGGTAGAGTAGCAAAGCGTCCGGCCTTTATAGATATTTAATTATTTTAGAAGGTTGTAATTTGAGTTAGGTTAATACTCATTGGTACTTTTACGACGTTATTTTATCTCACTCTTAGAGCGGTTTCACATTATCTGATCCGATATCGGTATCGGACGCTGACACGATTTTGGGGCAAGGCAAATGTATGAACTAGATAGCTCCGATATCGGCCGGACAATATGAAAGACAGGTACATATTTCATACATTTTTCTTGCCCCCGATATCGGATCGGATAATGTGAAAACGCTCTAACAATGTAATATCTATAAACACTCTGTCTAGGTATTGTTTAACGCTATTCGCATTAGTCGTGTTTTTTTCAGTGAAGCATTTTATATATTCCTCGCTCTCTACATATTTATTTTCATACTATTAATTTATCCGGCTTTTGCGGTTTAGCAAACCTAGTCGCATGCATAATGCTCGTTTCAGCAGAAGGGCGTAACAGGTCGACCTCACTTCTGGGTCACTCTTGGCTGAATATAGGCGAATGCAGGTGCACTCTGTGATAAGCGAATGTGAAATACGCCCATTGCCCAACCTGTCAACTGGCCTTGATCGTGATAGTCGACTTAAGTCTTTTATCTCACGAACTTTTTCGCTGTTTCACGCTAAGACATAAAAAACTGTTTTAAACGGGATACTTGTTCTGCAAAACGTGGGCACATTCCCACGTTTGCATGTGTTATTTGCCAAATATGTATTTGGACGTGTCTGAGAAAATATCTGAATCTACCATGCCTTATCAGTCGTGATCATCTTTAGTTTCTTAAATTAGTTAAAACGTTTGTAAAGAAACAAAATGTGCTTACAACATATTACCAACACTATTATGACTTTTTATTTTCAGATCGCGCTAGCAACAGAGAACTCAATCATCCTTCAGAATTTGGACTTTGCGGCGAGCGGCAGCTACTCGTGCGAAGTCTCCATGAACACTCCCATTTACACGAAAGCGTCAACTGAACGTCAGCTCACGGTGTTCCGTAAGTCACCGCTTATCTGTTCTTACCCAAAAAACACAAAGCTTTAACGAATTAACAAGAAACCTATTTTTGGTTGGGCAACGGTTACTTTAAGCACAGAATTTACTTGCTATTTTTGGGTCACGGCACTCTAGGTAAACCACTACTGAATTTTGAATGCACAAGGGTTAAAATGTATCCATCAACGGTAACTATTATCGATAAAACAAATGAGTTCGGGACAGTATTGCTCGCAAATAAAATTAATATTATCAGAATTTCATTTAGCAAACCGAACGACCCGGATATCCACACAAAATATTAATTAAATTGCAACTCGTACAGGCATTCCAGTGTAAATAAATTAATTTTTTAGTGATTTTTGTTTGCCGTAGTCATGGAGGATTTAAAATTTGATTGATCCCGCAAACTGAATGTGTTATTGAGTTGACGGTAAAATATGCAACATTTTAATAAAGAAACCATGGCACGCGACTAACTTTTACATCGAAATAAAAAGATTGAGATTGAGCAGCAAGCTCTTTAGTCAACAGGGTTTAATTAATACCTACTTCGATTCACTTACAACGTAACGTATGTACGGTGGCAGGGCTCAATTACTTAGTAAATAAGTACCAGATTAATCAAGTGAAATCAATTGCACAGGTTTTTACAAATAGCCGAATTGGGTTTCACGATTTATTTAAGGGCCCGACTCCCGACTTCCATTTCTATTATTGGAACTTGGGCAGGCGTAATAAATCACAATTTATACTGTGACTGAATTTGGCACGGAATTGACGGGAACAGCTCTATTAATTTTCAAGGGTTAAGGGGTCCAACCCAACTCTGCTAATAAAAAACTTTATTGTATGATGAAGATTGGTATGTTTTATGCGATGATTTTGCGTCGCGTTAAACTTTTATAAGCGAACGTTACCTTTACCCTCAGTCCGCCGCAACTTTTGATGGAGGTTTTTGGTGTTATAAAATAATGGCTAAGTATAAAAGTTAGCAAGACGAAATCACAAAGCATCATATTAAATTTAAAAGCGCAGATAGACACTTGAACGAAAATAGGCCATAATAAATCGCTGCAGGCAAGCTAAATACACAAACGCAGATGACGCAGTTGTCGTCTGTTCCTATAAAAATAACGAACTATCCAAGCGCAAAAATGTCCAAATCGAACAGCCAGTATATGGACGAACAATTCGAACACATAAAAAGTGTCCCTCTATCGAAATACATGGCTGAATGAGGCTGCTTCACAAACAGAAGCTCGCTTTACCATTCAAACCTTTTTCTATAGGCTCATAGTCATACTTACAAACATTCATATATTAAGTACCTACCTTGTCTTAGATAGTGAATGAATATCAATGTTAACGTGTAACATTTTATTATTTGATCAAATGAAAATCAAACAGCAATGGACTAGATACTATAGGTACTCGTACATTTATAAAGCCTACAGAAATTGTGTACCTTCATTGATTAAGTTCTGAATTTGCTTTCGTCCAATAGAGGAAATTTAGAGAGCTGACTTGAATAAATGAAAAGCGGTGACCGCTTCATACATATTGGAGAGTTTCGAACGCAGGTAGAATCGGTGAAAAGTTGAACACGCTCTGATTTAGTCGACTCAGTGAACTTTATTCGGTTGTTTAAATAGTTTGAGTATTTAGGCCTCACTGTTAACAAACTAATCAGGGGACAGGATAATGACCTATATTATTACATCTACCTACGAGAGATCTAACTTGACTTTCTAAAACCAGGTAAGACATCCAGATCCCGGATTTTATTTCATGTTTAAAAGAGACACCATAATTTCTAAGCCCTTGATGTATAAAAGTTTAATACTTAGGTAGGTGTGTGTGTCTGTCTACGGCATCATAGCTTTCAACAAAATCGAATTTGGTTCATCCGTTTGGGATGAACCGATGAATTTGTTTATTTTTATTTATTTTTTTTGTTTGAAAGGACACTCACTATATCGAGAGTGTGAGCTATTTCAGTCGTTTGAAAGGCTTTTATTTATAAAACACTTTTTTATTTATTTATTAAAGGAATGCCAAAAGCATATAGGTACCTACTAATATTTGTCATTTTTTTCTTAGTTAGAGGACTTAGTTATACATACATACATACATAAAGTCACGCCTCTTTCCCAAAGGGGTAGGCAGAGACCACGGATCTCCAGTCGCTACTATCCTGACACACAACTTTCGCCTCATTCACTCTCATTACATTCTTCATACATGCTCGTCGGTTTAGGGTACTTTTGACCAGGCCCTTCTCCAAAATGTCGGCAATTTGATCCAAGAAGGACTTAGTTATATTTTTATATAAATAATATTTCAACGCAAAGATAAGTGGAATCCTTTGTAATAAAAAGTACACAAACAAACTGCGAGTGTAAGATAGGATAAGAAAGGGAGAAAGAGATTAACATGAACTAATATATCCCCCTACCTGTCTCATAACTTTGGGGGATAAAACCGAGATTATTTCTTGGTATCTCTAGTTGCAGAGGCCACATTTACAAAGGAATCAGATACTCGATCTACCGGCTTTACGGTGTCGAATGGACCTTAAAAAGGTTTACTACAGGATTTTTTTTTGCATCGATGTAGGTTCCTTGAGCATTTTGGCCACATCATCTAGCCAAATGCGCTGCCCAAATTGACTTGCTCACTCGCTATGAGTCCCGTTGTGCAACCAGCAAGACTCAGTATGATCTTATTGCACGTGACTGTACTATGACTCAATAAGTATTTGTTTAATCAAGTCGATAACAAACCTTTTTGTATGGGACCCCATTAAATTTTTTACTATATTTTTGATATGTAGGTACAAAAATCTAGGCCTTACTATTACGATCCATCCACATTTCAGTTCAGCCATAGAGCAGAATCTTTAGATAGATCAACGAAAAGACAGACCAGGAGACAACGGAGCCTTAGTACTCGTAATACGATAATACCTAATACCCCGTTAGCCTCGTTGGCCCTTAGGGTATGGAACCTAACCTAACAAGATTTTTATGTAAATGCGGCCATAGCTCCTGGCATGCAAATTAGATTACGAAATTTAAATGTTATTATTACATGCTTCAAGTTTATCTTGTACTTGTTATTCGAGATTTTCAGAAGTGCTGGTAGGCACCTCGGTAAGACAAATTCATCTAAACTTCGAGTATACTTCTTTCACCTGCACCGTTTAAAGTTGGCCAAGCTCCAAGTAGGATAAATGCAATTTAAGAGAATTTCATTAAATTGGAGTTCAGATAGGTACTTAAAAAACAATGCTATTGGTTTCTGCTAACTACATAATACTTATTTTATTGTTCGTAAACCAAATCGTATCAAAATTTTATGACTTGGAAATTCCGTGACGCGATGACGTCCTCCATTATTTTAGTAAATTAATCTATTTTAATAATATGCCATAAATAGTTAAGGGATTATTAAAACATTAATCTTTTACCTGTCTAAAATAAGATAGATAAGATTCGTTTATAAAGATCGAATTGCGCCATATCCAGCAAACAAAGGTAAAATGCGTGTAATTGTAGCAGTGGTCCTTCTTTGTGGCAGCGTATGGAGTGAGAGTGACCATACAGGATGGCTTGGGAGAGTTGGTGTCAAAAATGCTGAGGAAATACAGCAACGCGAGAGCGTTCTCTTCTCAAACCCGATTGTTGGCGGAGCCATTGCACCAGTCAACTTCCATCCGTACCTCGCTGGACTAGTCGTCGACGTAATAGGCCTGACATCACCATCTGCTTGTGGAGGATCTCTACTAACTTCCACAAGAGTGCTCACAGCCGCGCACTGCTGGACCGACGGTAGATTTCAAGCATGGCGGTTCACCGTAGTCTTGGGTTCAGCGTTCCTGTTCCACGGAGGTGTAAGGATCCAGACAAACTCAATCGCTCTTCATCCACAGTACGATTACCGAACTTTAGCCAATGATATTGCGATGCTGTATCTACCAAGGTCGGTGCAGTTCTCCAGCACAATATCCCCGGTAAGGTTACCGTTCGGCGGATTCCGTACGTTTGACTACACTGGATTTTGGGGAAGTGCTAGCGGTTACGGAAGGTACTCAGATTTGAGCAGTCCTTCAATAAACACTGTAGTACGCCATGTCGCCCTACAAATGGTAGATTTGGATTTTTGCAGAGCATATTTTGGTGATATGGTTTTGAACTCGAACATTTGCACGAATGGTTTTGGAGGAGTGGGCATATGCCAAGGAGACTCAGGCGGACCTTTGACGATCACCGGCAATGGAGAACAGATATTGATTGGTGTGAGCTCGTACGTCGCTGCAGATGGTTGTGAATTGGGATATCCATCAGTGTTTGCCAGTGTGCCTCACTTCTTGGATTGGATAAACTCGCACTTATGATTTAATTTCTATGCTATAATAAAAAATAATATTTAAGGGCTTATTTTAGTACCTAGTCTAATTTTCAAAAAACAAAGTTTTGGTGTAATAAAACAGAACTTAAAATTTTGATCACTAATCTCTTTCTAATCTTTAGTCAGTTTCAAATGTGTGGTATTTATTGTGTAGATAACAATAGGTAGGTCCATGTTCTTTAAAAAGGTAGATACTTGTTTTTTTTGTAAATAATTAATTTTTAGGTAGTTGTTTATAAAATAAGTTGTTTATAAAACTAATTGTAGGTAGGTATACTTACCTACAATTACAACACTTCCTGTCATAGGCCTTCTACGAAAATATACGTCGTAACTAAATATGTAATCACTTACGAGTATTTTAATATACCTTCCTACCAAATAGCTACGTAGGTATTAATCGTAAGTTCCAAAAGAACCAGTAAGAGCTTAGTTCGTCAAATTGTTTAATAAGAACTGAGCGCGATTTAAAGACCGCAATTCGTTAAATTAATCTGACGTCAAGTTATCTCAAGTCGGGTGAGACGGGAGCGTGAATTTACTCAGAATTTACAAAAAGAATTTACCTAGTCACATAAGTAACTAAGTATTGGAACAGATATTAGGTTCACTATCACAAAGCCTATGCCCAGCAGTGGGTAAAATCTTAACCTACAGCAGGTTATAGTATCACCTTTGATTGTATCATCCAATACATACATCCCTGTGCTAGTTTTGCCCACGACTACAAATAAGTTCTGTGATTCTATAATAATCACTATAGGTACTCAAACCTTTTTATTTTATGAAATCAAAATTAATTAAGGAATATGAAGACAAAATATCATAACATAAGTATAATATTCCCATATTCTACAAGTATAAGGCAGTATCGCGAAAATTAACCTTTACACTACCTGTTCATAGTTGAATTTATCGATGTCTTCTTCTCAATGTTATTTAGGAACATGTTTTATTGGGCGTGGAACATGATAGTCGCGGAACAGCGTAACATTAAAATTAAACAGCCGTGTCGATCCGAAATTCCAGTCACAAACAAGAATCAGTCAATGTTAAATAGGGGGAGACAGGAAACTCACTAATGGATGACAAAGAAGTTATAAATAATTTATAACCTAATATTGGGCGGAACCCTATTCGATTCGACATCGAAGTTACTGCAAACGATTACGAAAATTTATAGCAATCGTCTTATTTGGTAGCTGGTAACTGCTATCAACATGTACTTTATGGTAAAGGTACCTACTTGCATCTAGGTCTAGTCAATTAATGCATCTTGTCAAGAAATAGAAATCAACGAACATAGATATTTAGGTAGATAATTGTGCATAAAGACCTAAAACAGTTAAAAAGTAAAGAGAGGAGAGGTGAAAGTAAAGTTACACCTTTCTTTCACCTCTATAGGGTAATTATCGTTTCAATCAACCCTTATCTATCTACAAAAAGTCTGTCTTCAGTGGTCCCAAATCCACCCATCGAAGTCCTGTTACCGCAAAGTTGAGAAGTTACAAAATAAAGGATTTCAAATCTGATTTTGGTCGAATTCAGTAAGGATATTTTAACATAACGTGTGCAATAATTTGATAGGAAGCGAGATGAAAAGGGGCTTGCTTTTGCATAAGTTTGAGGATGGAAAGATTGCGAAAAAGATAGGTAAGCGGATGTGAACTGAATATCTAATCTGGCCATGAACTGATCTGAGCAAGGGGAGGTTTTGAAAGATAGCAATTCTCTCGTGGCATTAGCGCTTCTTAGAATACCTAAAAGCTACGATATTTTATTGGAATCGGGTAAGATTTATTTTGCTGGTAGATAATATTTATTAATTGAAATAATTTACTATTGTGCTTTTTGCAGTAATTGATCTTACGCGTTGTTTTTATATCTCCTCAGACCCTCAAAAGCATCACCCTCGCATCGACTTCCCGACCCGCTATCTGAGCTTTGGCGAGACCCTCCGAGCCAACTGCACCACCGCGCCTGCTCTACCAGCACCACATATCACGTGGTTTATCAACGGGAACAAGGTAATTTATGAGAAGAAAACTGATTCGCTAACTCAACTTACAATGGATTCACCGAAATTAACTCAAGAAATGTACGTCCATGTCGTCTTGTTTAACTATGCGGATTTGAAAGTGACGTTGTATCGTGACTTATCATTGATATTTTTAAACTTTGCGCTTTTGAAAAACCCATGTAATACCATCCTCCTAAAGCACACCCCATAAACCTACTTAAAATATAAACTTAGCAAGTGCCAATCATAAAACAGAAACACAAATCGCTACCGAAGCACTCAAGACGTCCCTCCGCTGTTTAAAGACAAACATTTTAAGTGTATCGTAAAACAAAATGTCGTTTTAGATGGACGAGCTCGTCGCCCACTCACATAAATTTCGAGTCCCGATGAGCGAGCGGAACGGTAGACGGGGGTTACAGAGAACCCTCGAATACGACGGGGGGAGCACCCCCACTCCGCTGGTAGCCCTGACCCACGCGTCGCACGTCGCCACGCGCGCGCCTGGATGTAGCCTTAAGGATCAGGTAAGCACTAACAAAAAGGTTCTTTAGTTTTGGTGGACATTATTCTTTTAAAATATTTTATCCAGTATAAACATGTTAAGGGCCAGCTTCGTCTAGCTTCTGACGAACCATCGCGATAATATAACCAATATAAAACCTTCGAATCTCGAAGAATTAGTGTTATTCGCACCTATTACCGCACTAGTGTTCCTTCGCTGTTGAGAGCTCATACCAATGCACTTATTTTACCATTGATGCACGGCTGGGTTCAACTCATACCTTCGAATCGAAAATATATATCCTACATCCCAATTACAATAGTTTACGCCGGCGCCATACCTATACGCTGCAGGATTATTTTCGTCCAGTTATAAATATAAATAACTTCATTCTTAACCAGGCAATAATGAAATAATTAATTCCCAGCTAATAGGCAGCCAACAATGACGGGGTGATATTAATAATGCCGTGTTTTATTCACTGTGTCGGTGTCTATCTGAGCTCAAGGAAATTACTTTTATGCAAATCAACCATTATGCTCCCACGTGCAAAGCTTACCGTTGTACATTTCCCCACGTTGTACTGTGGAGGCTCGCGTGTATTTTGATTATGCATGACAGTTTTATAAAGGAAATGCTGGGTTTCTAAGGTCTACAACGATTTTTTAAGATTTTTTTCATTGATTGTTTTAGCAAGTAAAATACTTACAGAACGGCCAATGTTTACATTTGTCAATGTAGGTTTGTCTTTCCTTTTATAAGAGGAAAGGAAACCCTCAGAACTAACAAAAGCGAAATGTTTAGGGACTCAACTCAACTTATGAATAAAAGGTTTTAAGTAAACAACATGGGCCTTTCACGCCTTTAGCTGTTCTATTTTTAAACTTGTTCGGAGTTTCGGCAATAGTTTATCAAACACTTCGGAAATAAATCTTCTCTTAGATACATACACATACATGTACATGTACATGTACATGTTTTTCAATATGCTGTTCTTAAAATGCTTAGCATAATACCCAAGATGTATTTCTAATAATCAGCGTTGCTAAAACTCTATTTCAACATCAATTATGTTTCTAGCACAGATTTCTAGCCAATTTTCCATCAAATCATAAATTGTAGAAATCGTAGATGGGTGTTTCTTTTTCTTTTAATTTTAAAAACGCCACAGGCGAACTAATAACCTTCTCAATTTCAGGTGGCAGAAACGAAAGAGCACGATTTCAACATCATCCGGACGACGACTAGTCGCCACAAAAGTCGCAAGCCAAACAAAAGAGACCTTTATGTGACGGTTTCAGAACTACAGCTAGTCGCATCCGGCCGTCTCGAGATTACCTGTGTCAGTACCATCCCGGAGTTTAGAAGTATCGAAGACAAGTTTGCTGATGTGAGAAACGATACCGTTATAGGTGCGTAAACGAACATATTTCGTATTTGAAATACCCCAAAGGGATTCCGATTAGGTACGAACTGATTCATCTAATTCATCACGACGACCTCTGTGGCGCAGTGGGTGAAAGCCCCCTCTCCACAATCGTTCCCTCACTACTGAGGATCGTGACTCCTTTTTATTTGGTCAACCAGTTGTCTCCATCGGTTGCGTTCCGTTGCCTGGTGTAGTGCGGCACTGACAGACATCTCCAACTCCTCCGCTATCTGGTCTGACCATCGTTTTGGACTTCTGCCTCTGGGTCTTTTGCCTTCAATTTTGCCAGTCACTATCAGGCGTTCCAAGTTGTCGGTTTCTCTGCGTGCAACGTGGCCAAAGTACCGCACTATTAGTGGGTGAAAGCCCACTTGAGATGCAAGGTTGCGGGTTCGATCCCCGCCATGGGATAAATGTTTGTATGATCTGCAAATATTTATCTCGGGTCTGGGTGTTTCTATGTATAATAGTATGTATTTACAAACAAAAAGTATATCAGTTACCTGGTTCCCATAGTACAAGCTATGCTTAGTTAGGGGCTAGATGATGCTGTGTGAAATTGTCCAGCATTATTTATTTATTTAATGGATAAATTGTAGACCATGAATGCATTGATGATGCACTCGTGATGTAACTTGCTTAGTCGTCTTGATAGAATTAAGTTGAGCGATGGTCACAATTTGGGTGTGATTCGTAGATAGAACGTAAACACAGGGTCACGATTGTATCCCCAAGGCGCGGTAGACATTCTCTCAGATCTTTTATGTATTCCAGATCCTTTAAAGATATCTAAGGGGTAGTCAGAGGCATGTACAAATAGACATTTGATACATGCCCACATCTTACAGAACTTAGTATTCCATACAAGTTAACAAAATTAACGTACCTTATCCGTACTTACGTACGGCCTTTTGAGGTCACGTTTGTTATTTATCAGCGAAAAAATCCGTCATCAGCGTTGGCCAATAGCTCATAATGAATAGGTAGGTATACTTAACCCAACTTAAATAAGTAGGCCTGATATTACTGAACCATGCTATAAGATTGGAATAATCTAATAAAAGTTTTCCTAACAAAAACCGACGAGCTACGGCGTAGGCGTTCGTAGACGTGCTACGGTTCGTAGATGGGCAAGTAAATTGTATTCTATGCGCTTCGGTTCGAAATGTTCCAATAGAGATTTGGGGGATCGATCTTGTACCTAGTATACATTTCGGTGGCCTATATGTATACTGGACCTAATAAAACTAAGACGAAAATCTAAACAGTTGATTCTACGATTCAGATCACGATTTTACAGCATATGACTAGAGGATTCGATCCCGGGATCCCGAATCTCGGGATCCCGGGATCCCGGTCGTATTTGAGTCCCGAAAATCCCGGGATTAAATTTAACAAATCCCGGTATTTTCGGGATTACAATTTTCTTTAAATAAGTCAGTAAAACTTACATGAAACGTTACATGCATTGTTATTTCTTTGATTTCAATTTAATTCAAAGTAAGTACGAGCTTATTCTTTTAACTCTGAAGCATAAAACATAGTTTACGTTATGGGTTAACCTCATAAGAAGCCTGTAAACGGGCTACAAAAATTGCATCTTGCTGGCAATTTTTATTGACCAATATAGCTCAGTATATTTGCAACTCGGGATAAATCATTTGCAATCTAGCCAGCTAGGCATTTGCAATTTGAATATTTGTTAAAGAAATATTATTGACAATATCTCCGGGCTATATTACAATATACATACATAAAGTCACGCCTCTTTCCCAAAGGGGTAGGCAGAGACCACGGATCTCCAGTCGCTACCATCCTGACACACAACTTTCGCCTCATTCACTCTCATTACATTCTTCATACATGCTCGTCGGTTTAGGGTACTTTTGACCTTTACTGTTAATATTACTTTTGTAATATTACAATATTACAGTATTTATTGCACTGTGTTTCGAGATATAATCGGCAACTTGGCGGCTATACCATTGCAGCAAGAAATTACCAAAAAGTAGCCCATTTACGAGCACCTTTAAGTTGATTTTCTGAAAGTTGATGTAGTTGGTTTTATAAATAATTTACTGAAAAGCCTAGTTTGTTTATTTTAGAAGAAGTTTGGAGTACTGGTGGTCTAGTGGAAGCGTCCCTGTCTTCCGAAAAGCTGCGGGTTTGAATCAAGTCGTGCACTAATTAGTTATTGTATCAAAAATTATTGTATGTTGACTATGCCAACTGCCAGTACACTCAAACAGTAAAGGACAACATAGTGAACCAAAAAAGTTTTGAAAACATGGGGTCAAGTGCACGAAAGGAACCTCTTCAAAGCACACTTAAAATCCTGTCACCAGTTGTCACTACACACCACCTGTCACTAGTTCTTTAGAACCAGTGGTTCTAAAGAACTAGTGACCCGATAAGAAGAAGACCTTTCTAGGTTCTACGACATGCTGGTTTTCTCACGATGTTTTGCTTCGCCGTTTGAGAACCGACCTTAGGATGAAAGCTACTACTAGACCATCAGTGATCTACCTGAAAGAGATACGACAAGAATAAGTTTGAAGTACTTCTAGTTTTGTTTTGGCTCATTGAAGAATTTTTATAATAAAAACTGACTTTTGAGAATATGAATTAGAATTTTGACGCGGTTTACTGACTTTTTGTTGCCACTTTTCATTACAATACAATCCCGGGACTATCCCGGGATCCCGAGATTGGCTGTAGTGAAACCCGAAATCCCGGGATTAGAAATAAGGGCCGGGATCGAATCCTCTACATATGACTGACTGAATCTGGCTACATGAAATATCACACCTGTATACTTACTTACCTACTTACTTCGTACATACATTTAAGTTATAGGTAGGTGTTCTGAGAACAGGCTAGGAGAACACTGTTCTCCTAGCCCGAAACTTCCTTGTCTGGACGAAATATCAAACATATCAGTGTCACCTTCACAAAGCATGTCACTATAGTTTTGAGTTGGGTTCCCATGTTTGTATTACTGTGGTTATCGTATAGGGTATAGCTACCAAAATCATATCTGTACATTTGTGGTTTGCAGATAGAAAGGTTGATGACTTGGTAAGAAAAGGGCCCTAGTAGAGTTTCAAAGGAGGCAATCAATGAGAAATGTTTAAATCGCGGACAATAAAATGATTAATCACTATTCTAAGCTCGTATTTTGATTTCGCAGAGATTCACCTCGTTCGATACGAAAGTTCTATTGCGTGTATTAATTAACATATACTTTTTTTTTTTTAATGCTGGACAATTTCACACAGCATCATCTAGCCCCAAACTAAGCAAAGCTTGTACTATGGGAACCAGATAACTGATATACTACTTATATACTTTATTCGACAACTTCTAAAAAACATGTCAAATATACCAGTAAGCACCACCAAGTAGACAGAATAAAAAGGAAATACAATTTTTTTACAGGCCTTTGGCCATTAAATTTAAAAAGAAACAATTTTTTTGTGAGATCTTGCTTGTAAATTGTACTGAAAATTATTTTTTATTGACAGTTGACGTGATCCGACCATCAGCGCACACCCAGCCGTCAGCCAACCTCACCATGCCGGAGTCCAACACATCAGCCGCATCAACCTTACTCTCATCAATATATCTACTATGCTTACTATACTTTTACCTCGCTATTTAGTAGCTATACATTAATATATAAAACGGGCTGTGATAAAAACATATGTTCATTTAAAATAGGTAAATTTTCGCGTGTGATATTTGTTATAGCGGCAGCTGAAAAATTTGTTTAAGATAAATGAAAATATAATACCTAAAGATTTTTTACGATAACTAACTCCATTCTACGTCTCTGTCTACGTTTAACCTCAACAAAATCAAGAAAAAAATTCAAACATATCGCAAAAAAATGTCCCAACGCAAAGTCATTGGCGGTGTCGGCCTGACTAGCATTTACTAAGCCGCGATCAAGGAACCTAAACTCTCAAGAAATAAGATCGATTTTTGATTTGATTTCATATCGACTGTTTCTACAGTCGTAATGAAATTATCATAATGAATAGTGTGTTCGAGACTTGACTCAGTTGAAGAGGACCAAGGAATTTTGATGAGTCGCTTATTACCCCTTAACATTATTTCAAGTCTCTGAAGTCTCGCTCTCAAAAATAAATTATCGTAAAAAAACTTTACTTACAAATCAAAAACTGCCCAACCATATTCAAGTTTTAAAGAATTTTATAAGCTGGCTAAGTAAGTTTATGTTAGATTAAGAATTGTATAATTCATTTTCGAATTCTTTAAAATGTACTTCCATTTTCTACACTTCTCCATGCTTATTAAAAGAAGTTTCAAAGTTTATTTTTAATCTTTTGTGACAGCTTTTTATATGACCGTAATTGTGCCTAGAAATGAGCCGCCAAATAACTGAATACATATCAAATACTCCTTGGGAGATCTCTTTAGCATAGTTTAAGATTAATGACCTAGACCATATTAAGTTATTCTTAAAAATATTGTAATATATTTAGGAAACTAAGTAGGATGTAAGAAAAATGTAAATATTGTCTCTACAGAAAGATATTGTTAGATAGCAAATAAACATATCGCAACGAATATGAAGGAGAATGTTACTATTTAGGAAGTTGAAGGTAGACTCAGATTTTAAACTTCCAGCTAAAAGAAATACTTTCGTCTACTTGCCAACTTTATAACTACAAAAAATGGCAACTTAAATCTTTACTTTTTTTCATCATCATCGCCTAGGTACTTTACCTTGCGGTAAAGTACCTACCTAAGAAATTAATTTATGCTAAGACGATCAAAGTAGAACGTTTTATAAATTTTGGGATCAAAATATTTTGTAGGTATAGGTAAAAAATCTTAAAACTTCAAGGTTATGTATTGTTTAAAAAATATTGGTTTTTACTTTAATAACACCCAATAATAGCATAGTCCAGATCCCACACTAGAACACCCTGTATCGTTTAGCATATATGTTATCGTTTTTTACAAATCGGAATATTTCTGAAATCTATGAATAATAATTTCCCAGGTAAAGTAATTTTTTCGAGCAATCGAATTTCCGGTAATCAACTTTCGTTGTTGACTGTACCATAGTACAACAAACAACCAAACTTGGAACAAATATTTGCAAATCATGCAAAATGTTGCCCCGATAATCGAACTTACATCTCTTGCGTTTCAGAATTTTTTATCTTTTGTTTCAATATCGTTGGTATTTTTTTTCATCTAATTTGAACATACAAGCTGATCGTACACTTAGCCGCGCCGTACGCGCCGCAGTGATTTTTCTATACAAAAAATGCTGATGACGTCAGTAAATGCGGCTCGCTTCTGGGTGCCGAGTATTAGTTTTTTACGCGTTTGGTATCGTCGCCGTAAACGCAGATTTGTATGGGAAAATAGCAGCGCCATCTTGGTACTCGCTCATTACTAATGAAAACCAGTACAAATCCACGTTTACGGCGTCGATACCGAATGGTGAATAAAAGTCATACTAAGCACACTGAGTTCTGACGTCATCAGCATTTTCTCTATTAAATTGACAGTTCGGCGCGTACGGCTCGGCTGCAATGTGCGAGCACCTTTAACATACAATAGGTATGAATCTATTATAAGTAATTCTTAAGACGAGGGTACCTAGTATCTACTATAGCCTGGTATGAAACCCAAACATATCAATTTTATCACATGTTTGTAACAAATATGTATCTACTTAAGTACCTACAAAATTTCACTATTTGCCTCTCTCATACTTTCTTATCCTAGGCATAAGAACCTTAACCTAATCCTTATTAAAAAACAAATCCAAAATGTAAATACAAAAAACTCTTGTGGAAATGGTGTTTTATTTTTCTGAAGCTCCACCTTTAAAGAAGTAAAGATTTAATAAAAAATAAAAGCGTTTTTGTTTTAATAAATGTATTTTATTTCAAAATAACAACATCTAAGTACTTAATTTATGGAAACAGACAACATAGGCGTACTTATACTTTATAAATATATTACTTACTTAAATATAGTTTGTAGATCACACATTAGGCAAAATAGTATTAAATTTGGAATTTTAAACATTATTTCTTCTTCCTTATAAGTAGATCATCAGATATATAATGTTCTGTCCAAATTAAATCGAATATTTTACACTAGTTACAACGGATATCACGATGCCTAGGTATTTCTTGTGTTCCAACAATAAAGGAAATTATATTATCGACGATACATAATTATTGACTTCCTTTCTTTAAAATTGTATTGGACGTAGAAATTGAATTAGTATACAGGCCAACCTTTTAAGCCTACAATGCGAGCAAGGAGAACCATATAAGTGGCTTAAGAGGACATACAACGCAAAATTCATTAGTAATACTTGTTTTAAGATATATTTTTATATTTGGGAATATGAAAATTCTTTGTAAAAAAATAACATTCAATAAATAATTATTTTAAAACTAAAAACCGACTTAAATTTTGGACTCAGGTCAGAAAAATAAACAAGGTGAGGTTAGGGAAGGTTTGAGTTTTAAGGGAAAACTATCAAACCCTCAGGAATAAAATTTATATGGGACCATAATTATTATTTTTAAAACCGGGTCTTTATCACGTACCTATTTTTATTATTTCTTTTTTCCGACGTATATGGGACATGGGACCACCTCTGGAGTATACCCTTTCAAACAAAAAAAAATTTTTTGAAAATCTGTCCACAATTGGCGGAGTAATCGCGTAACAAGATACAAAAAAACAATACAGCCGAATTGAGAACCTCCTTTTTTTGAAGTCGGCTAATAAAATACCTGCTATAGATCATCAATATCTACGTCCATTTAACGTAATACATCATTTTCGCATTTGTACTATAATAAAGTTTTCTTTAACACAATTATTTTAAAAACAATAGATGTAGTTTTGAGGATGAAAAAATATGTATTTTAAACGAAGTAAAAACGTCTAAGTACATTATTTAAATTCAAAACCGTATATCCGTGCCAATAATACTTTCTAAGACTAGCATTAGGTATAAGCAAATTTTAATGTGGTAACTATAGAAAACCACTACTATTAAATTAGATAATTCGTTGATGGACATTAAAGTTAGGAATTGTCAGAGATGTGATACACTAGCAAAAATTTTCTTTAGTGCATTTCTATTCACTACTGATAAAAATGGATGCGATTTTTCAACCTATTAGGCTTTATCTTAAAATATTTAATTACTAATCAGTAATGTTTGGTGCAAATATATGAAAAAAAACTTATTTAATTTAGAACTCTCAATACAATTTAATCTCTATTTTTAGGTGCTTTTATTTACTATCTAATTGATGGACAATCTGATTCGAGACTACTTTCGTCGCTACAGAAGCATTGGGTATTAGAAACCGGTCCATATCTTTTATAAGCAAATTGTCTCCATCAGGAACGCCATATTTAAACGTTATTAATTCTGGGTGCCGCTTTTTCGCGGTAATTTTGACAATCGTTGACAATGGTCTTCGGGACATCACTTTGGCTGCGCCACGCTTGTTCGGAATGTCTCGAAGTACTAGCAAATGTGTTTCGGTTACTACCAAATAGGAATCATGCATGTATCCGTTCAACAGCACCTCTTGACATTGGAAGCTATCAACAATATTGTATTCTTTCAAAAAGGAATTTATATCGACAATCTCTTCTAAAGAATCAGATTCTGCGTAATCTCTTCGGAGGCTATCCGATTTGGAGTCGTCGTCTTCATCGTTGATGCTGAATACTGGAGGCACGTTGCGGTACCGTTGCTCCTTCCTATCGCCGGCTGAGACATGCCACTCTCCAGTGTTCATATTAGAATTGGGATTGACGATATACTCGATGAGCTTCCCTTTCACCTCTTGGCTCTTCGCTTTCATAGCTGAGGATAGCTTGCTAAACAGCTGTTTTGCTGGCAAATTGTCCTTTACTTTAGTCTGACGCACTTCTGCGCCGTCATTGTTGTTATTCGGCGCGCAAACTAAGCACGTAGTTGGATTGTGTTCTTCTAAGCAGTCCGTCATATGAGGTCCGAAATAGTCATGGATAGCGACAAAGCCTCCATCGAGCATCGATACGTGTTTAATATTTCTCTTAAGAAATGAAGCTACAACCATATGCGCGTAGCTATCCTCTTCCGTTCTGCCGGAGCCTACAAAGCAGAGGTGCTCTCCGGCTGCCAAAGAACCGGCTGCTAAAGCCTGTCTCTGAGCATTCAGCAGGCCTTGCACTGCTGTGTTAAAAGCTGAAGGCTCCTGCAACATTAGGTTGCAATCCAGATGGAATGCAGTGGACAGATGCCCAGCGTTATACTGCTCGGAGGGTCGGCAATCAACTAGGAAAAATTTCACGTTCTCTACATTGGCGTCAACAGTGGCGCTCTCAATCAACTCATGCACGGCCACCGGCAGGCACAGAGCTTGAGAGTAAAGCTTTGAATTGATTTCCAAGTTCTCAGAAAACAGCATTTCTAAAACATCCTCTCGGAATGACTGCGGTGTCTTCAATGAATAATAATGTGCGAGCGAACAAAAATCCGAAACGTCATTAGCCTCGAGATCGGCCGGCATACCAATTAGTGTATCAATTATAGCTGTTTTATCATCATTCTTCATTTGGAGTAACTGTTCTCTGGCATTGATAATCATTATCAAACAGAGGAAAAATATAAAGAAGGGATCAGACCTTTGGAAATACAGATCCCACATGAAAAGTACCACTTCTAAAGAACAAGTTCCAGCGAAAAGAGATCTAAGCCACGGCAAGCAATACTGTTCTGGGGTTATTCTTTTAGTGTCCAAGAAGGAACATAGTTCTGGATCATGATATTGCAACACCAATCGTAAAATATGGAATGGTACACCATTTTTGACACAGCCATTGGGAATGTACAGTTTTATAATTCTCTCAAATAAGTTGTAAGTATCCGCCCTAGGTAATTTCAAACTAAGCAAAGGTAATAACAATTCAATCCACCCATTGTTGGATGTGTAGGCTATAGATTTAGATTTGCAGTAAAAAGTGATGATAGATTCAATATCCGATATGACAGCTAGCTTGTCATCATCATCATTGCCAAGTTTTTTGACAAACTTTTTGACATCATCTCTGAGATCATTTTGGTTGGAAAGGTCGAAAATTTCGTCAAATGAGAGTAATTGATTACTTGCATCTTGGCAGTTGAGACATAGCAGCCAGACATCAGGTCTCATGCTGTCGGGGATTTTCTTCCCCTTCGTCAGGGTGTTGATTTCATGTGCCGTGCAACTGTCGAGAAGAGCTGACTCCAACTCAATCAACCTGAAAAGCGAGATATAAACACTCAAACTTACATTAAATAACTCTATCACTTGTTTATTCTACATAGCTCAGATTCACTTGCATATAATCATCAATATTTATACAACTAGCATACTAGAGGCCCAACCATGGCTTTACTCATATGATACTCTACTAAATGTATACACAGTCCCAGAGTGGTATTATTGTTACTCTGGGACTGCACATACATTTAGTGGAGCCATCCAAATGGAGCCTAAAGAAGTGTGGAGCCAATTAGGTATTATAATAATGCACAACTGGAACCGGTTACCAGAGTCAGTGATAAGTGTGTGTGGTGAGTGTGAGTGTCTTAGTGAACTCTTTCAAGAATAGACTGGACAAATATTTAAAGTGCACTGACAAGGACAAAGATATACATGCATCAGCTCTGAGAGCTGCCTGTGTATTATAAATAATAATGCCTGCCTTATAAACTCAAGTGCTCTCTAAGACCACAGAAATGAGGGAACTCTTCTAACACAGATTTCATAACTTAAAAGTAGAGATTCCAACCCATTTAACTGTACCACTTGATTTTATTGAATAAAGATTTTTTTTTGATAATAGTTATGAATTAATCTAGAAACAAACTATCAGACACTGCTGATGGACGTGACTAACAGCCACGATCTGGATAACGATTGTACATTGAGCTGCGCAAACTATCAGTCGCAAGTCACGGACTTGTCCTTGAGCTTTCGGACATACAACAACGATCTGACGCCCTGGATGTTTGTGTACTGGGCATACCTATCAGTTACGGCTGTCAGCCGCGTCCGATACTTTCATTCTACTGTGTCTAGCATTACAGCTTTTCTGGAATAGCATTGCAAACTTAGCATTTGCTTGAACTCTAATGCAGTAAACAGGCAACTCCATTTAGTTTTAAACTTTTTAACAGCATTCAAGCTTCTTATCTTTCATTATCTACGAAATCAGGTGAGTACTTCCTCAAATCCTAGGCCTTTCGTTTTTGATTATCTACTTATTTAATTTGAAGTAGGTAAGTACATACCAAGTGCTATCATCTTCTTCACCAGCCATCGGAATGTAGGCGATGTACTCTTTTCTGTTTTAGTGTGAAAATAGACTTGCAGGAACTAAAAACAAACAACGGAAACTTAGGCCTTCGAAATTACATTTTTACAGGAATACATGGATCAAGGATTTACTTTTATTAGAATAAAAATAATGTCATGGTCACAGAAAATAGTAAGCAACATTTATTTACCAATTTTCTTAATAATTGCCAAGTAGAATAGAAGATTTTAGGCTAACAAATAATTTTTGGTGAATCTTCGTCAGACAGAATATTTTTGTTCTCGGGGAATGAATGAATGAGAATGAACAAACCATGGTATAATAATATACTTCGCCAGGTATAGCATTCCGAGACACAGAGGTCACGTGGGTGACACAAGTCTACGTCATCACCAATCAATGAGACAGCCCGTTTCTGTGTTACCAGTAGTGTTAAATACTAACTCCCTAACCACCTTTATTACCTGTGCGAATCCGATCAAACATTAAAGTTTTAAATTACAATTACTTTAGTATATGATTAAATTGAATTGTTTTGTTTGATCAGGCAAACTAAAACAACTATTTAAATGATTTATATTTATTTTTAAATAGAATGGTGGCCGAAAATGTTTCCATAATTTAGTGTTTGTTGCAATAAAGTGGCAACTGAATAGTGACGTAAGCATGTGTCACTCCCGGAATGCCAGACCTTGTTTTTTTAGACTATGGAACAAACGATGGGTCGATCTGTCACTGGGATGTTCTTTCTGTCATGCATGTCATGTCAAAAACGCAATCTGTTGACAGGGCAATTATGCCGCGTACACACTCTCCTGGAGGCGACACGAGGCAACGCGAGTACGAGAGTGTGGACGGTGTGCTCGTGTCGCCTGGTGTTCCCTCGCCTCGCCTCGCGGTCGCTCCGTTTTGTGTCGGTTTTTCGGACGCGAGTCAAAGGACGCGAGGACGCGAGGCGAGGGAACCAACCACAATCTCGTGCTCGCTCACTTTGTTACAGCATAATTTTTTTTTAATAAGCCTAGCCACTAGTATAAAATAGGGTAAAATCGGTATCCTGTCTGTATTTTTTACTTTCTTTTTTATTTAGGTGATAATAGACGCAAGACATTAAATTTGGTAGGCATATAAAGTAGCTAACGCAGTCACTTCTCGTCCATCTTGCAGATACCTACGTAGCCGGCAACTGAACAAATCGAGAGTGTGGATGACAAAGAACAATAATACTCCTGTCGGTGGATGACTAGCACTCCTGCAGTCTCCACTCAAGTCCACTCGCTAAGACTCGTGCGAGGGCCTCTCGGAGGCGCCTACTGGAGAGTGTGTAGTGGCATTAGGTATTATTCATTTTCATTTTTTTATTTCGTGCAAGCAATCGTATCGTATTCGTAGTCAGTTGGTCGGTCAGAATTGTATTGTTTGTTTTGTTTTCCTTTCATGCATTTGGATGAAAAGAATCGAAAGAAGCAGCAAGCGCGCAGTGTTCGCTGCGTTAAAATAGTACAATACAGAAAAAGAACTAAACTTATCAAGAAAGAACGTCTAACAAACGGAAAAAAAAATGAGAAACTAAAAGTTCTAAATAAATACAAAATGAAAAAGTTATTTCCCAACAAGGAAGCTTTCATAGTTTTTGCTCTGTATATAATTCTGTTTGTTTTTCAGGGTGAGTATTCCCAAGTTACTTTTTTGGTGTTTTATTTTTTACATCTAATAAGCAAACATAGGGAGGCCTATATCTATAATAGGCCCAGTACCTAGTAGACGAAATCATGCTGTGTATGATGATGCAGGCGCGTTCGCAGCCTGAAATTTTGGATGGGGGTCACCACACTATTATTAGACTTTATTGCACATTATACAAGATAGATTTTACTATTGGACTTGTACGATTTTGGGGGGGAGGGGGGTCATGTCCCCTGTGACCACCCCCTCGGACCGCGCCTGTGATGATGATGAACATAGTAATTATTGTTTTCTGTTTTTCAATATTTATGTACCTCATTACCTATTTTTACATGGATATGTCTGCACTCCTGTACTTGCCTTGTACTCAATACTTGTTTGGAATCAATTTATGCCACCCACTTTCAACCATCTACACATATTAGAAAAAAAGTGTGTAAAAAAGCGATAACGATTGCCTATTGGTATGGACCAATCGTCAGGATGATAACCTGCTATTTTACAGCCATACAAACTCTTTTCTCTCTTTTCTTATCAAGTGTTTCATGTTATGCAGGTGTTTTTGTGACTGCATCTAAAACTGAGAGCGGAGGATATGATTACAACACAACACTTGTGGTGTTCTTATCAGAGCTGCTAAAACTTGTGATATCAGCAGTTTTATACACATATAGAAAAACTGAGTAAGTACCTATAGACACTGCATTATTATGCAGCTGATACCTAGTTGATGATTATTACTTCCACATAGAATAGAATAGAAGAATAGAATATTGCTTTATTGCACACCATGAGAAAAAACAACAAATAAAACAGATTACACATACGTACCAACTTTTGTAGATCAATTTATACAGGTGTCAAAAAGCTAATTCCTACTCACGTTAATGCTTGGGAAATTGTTGAAGAGTAAGCTAGCCGAGCACCTAAACTATACTTAACTTCCTTTGACATACTACAGAAAAATACTGGTCAGGTGCAGATTGACTAAGCTGCGTTCCTCACAATGTTTCCCTCTACTGTAAAGAGCTTGTATGATGAAAACAATGAAATGGAAAATGTATGTAATAATTTTTTGGATACATCACAAACTTTGAAACAAAATTGTTTCAAAAGTTGCATTCCCTGACTCACAGTGCTTCAAAGTCAAAGTCAAAAGCATTAGTAGGACTTCTGGGATCACTTTCATTGCTCGTCTGGGCTGCAGAATTATGTGTGTTGGTAAAGTAAGTAAGTTCGTATGAGTCAGTGGCCAACTCTGGTGACGGAGTTTTTAGGCCGCCTTAAGGCCTCCGTCATGGCTTAACGACTTAAATAGCCGGGACCGAAAATTTAACGTGCCCTCCGAAGCACGGAAGCGCTCAGATGAAAATGCCACTGGCGGTCACCCATCCACTAACATACCGTTTCGAACGTTGCTTAACTTCGACGATCTATCACGATCGACTAAGCAAGCACGACCACGAGCGCTTCCGTGTGTGTTGGTGATGGACTGCCACGCATTTGTGTTGCAAGAATCAGACATGTTTAAAGATAGTAGAATAATTAATTACCCTATTTTAATTTTGTAAAAAGTCATGAAAAATTACCTCTTGATATGGTTTGTTATAGGTACCAGTATTCTTAGTACCTATAGAGATAAAAATAAGTTGTATGTTAGCATCTATAATTTCTAGCTCTTATCATGTCAGGTTTTTAACATTTAAAACTGGTTTTAAAGTTTACCAAATAACCTTTACAATCAATGGAAATTTACCTAACGTTTTTTTCTTTCTATGTAGCGTTGAATACTACCTACCACAAATAATTTTGATGATTGTTCAGGGTCAAACAATTTTTACCGCTTATTAAATTACATCATAGTAATGTAACTTAATAAAACTGCATCAAGGTCTTGAGAGCTTTTGTATGTGTATTTTGGTAGGTACCTAACACGTAGGTAAGTAATATTAGACACTAATGACCAAGGGAAAGATGGTGAAATATTGTTTTTCTCATCTCGTGAGAAAGACTGTTTTACCAAATAATTTAAGTGAGTTCGTATGAGTCAGTGGCCAACTCTGGTGACGGAGTTTTTAGGCCGCCTTAAGGCCTCCGTCATGGCTTAGCGACTTAAATAGAGGGGACATTTTAAATTAAGTAATTTGGTTGTAAAAAAGGTAGTTTATGTGAAAAGGCAATATAAGAGAGTGTGTAATGTGTGTTATCAATTCAAACGATTGAAACTTCCTCGTTTCGTCTACAAATTGTTAAAATTATCTGGTAACTATAGTTATTTCACCGTATACATACCAAATACCTATTTCACAGAAAAATTATAGTTGTATGATTCATAACAGAGAGATTGTATGAGTCTACTCATGTCATACTAGACTATCAAATTATCAAAATAAATAATAATTTTGATTTAATAATATTATCTTTAAGCTGGTGGGAAATGGGGACAGAGATGGCTGAAAGATATGGGGAAGACCGTTGCAAAATATAAGTAGCTTAAAAAATATATATTATCTTACCTCATTGAATGATGTGCCGTGCGAGTACCTACTACAGCGCAAACGTGCGATTAGATTCGCGCAATAGGACAGCAGTTTGAATGAGTAGTAGGTACTCAGATCCAGACCCCGCAGTTGGTACCCTACCCACATGTTGTATGCAAGGAACAATTAGACCAATCACGTTCAACATCATTTCTATTCAGCCCGGTTGCACCCACTGCTGAGTATAGGCCTCCTCTCTATATCGCCACTCTTTTCTGTCCAGCAGTCCTTTACCACGCTTTCCCAGCTACATTAACGATGTCATCCGACCATCGGGCGGGTGGTCTTCAACATACTAGATAGTTTTTAAGTGCTTCAAGATCTGTCATCTAAGAGGATTCTCCATGCTTATGATGATGATTCACTTTTTTCGTTTTATTTTTACTGAATAAATCTAATGTTTTTTTTCTTTTCAGAAATAAGCCTCACCTCTTCAAAGCGCTATTAGTGAATAGAAAGCTTCTATACTATTACTTCATACCATCTCTACTCTACTGTTTCTACAACAACTTGGCATTTGTGAATCTCTCGCACTATGACCCCACCTCGTATTATATCCTGCTGCAGTTCAGAGTGGTGCTTACAGCTCTACTATTCCAGGTAAACTATTTATATTTAAAACGTTAGTTTTTACTCCATCTTTAGTTACGTTCGCACATAGGTACAACGGGATGTAATGGAAGATTGTATAAATGAAGTAGACTCTCTTATTAGGTCTTCTTAAAGTTGAATTTAGTTTATTTGACACACACGAAAGAGTAACAGGCAAGAAGTAAATACAATAGACACATATGTATATAATCTTAAATTCTAAACATATAAGATAAGATAAGATAATTTATTTCATAAACATTGTTAAATTACATAGGACACTTAATTAAAATTATAGGAACAAATTACAATGGACCCCACACTAGGCCACCCCACACGACACAAAGCCTGTGTCGTGGGCGTCTATGTGAATTTTTTATAATAAAAATAAATGTACAATATTAAAATGTTTAGGACTATTGCTATTATAAATATTATGTTGTTTTAAAATAAATAAAATAGTAAAACTACTTAATTTTCGTCGCCGATGACGCAAGCGGGAAGTCTCGTATCAGGCTGCCGAAGAACTTCCTGAACACAACCACCTAAAAAAAAAAAAAAACCCCATAACCATACCCCCATATAACCCCCATATAAAGAAATGATAAGTATAAATATACAAAGAACAGATAAACCTACTTAGGAAAATAAAATAATTAAAAAAATAAGAATCGTGTTGTGCACAACTGGAATTGGTTACCAGAGTCAGTGATAAGGCCCCCCCAGTGAACTCTTTCAAGAATAGACTGGACAAATATTTAAAGCGCACTGACAAGGACTAAGATATATACACGCATCAGCTCTGAGAGCTGCCTGTGTATTATAAATAATACTAAAACAGGTAGGTAGGTGCCTATGTAACAAAGGAGAACATTCTAACTTTCCCTATGCGGTGACAAATTGGTCCAGCCTCAGCTGTATTGCCACTCCCAAGGGAGACAGCACTATATTAAGTTTTTTCTAAATTAATAACTTTATGTTAATTCGTTATGGCTACGTATAGGTAATAGTGAATTCGTTAATACAAGCTTGTATATGTAGCAAGTACTCATGTTCGATAAATAAATTAATGTTGGTCTTTTTCAGTTCTTGTTCAAGAAAAACCTCACACGAATCCAGTGGGTATCTCTCTGCATATTGACATTGGGATGCATGATAAAGAACTTCGATGCCGCCGCCATCCAGTCAGAAGACGACACAGACGTATTGTCACAAATATTCAACATATACTTCTTATCCATAAACTTCCAGAACTTTTGTTCATGTCTCGCTGGCACATATAACGAGTACCTACTCAAAACGAAAGGTTCAAACGTTGATATATTCCTGCAAAATGTTTTCATGTACCTAGACTCTGTGCTATGCAACTTGGTGATGTTGATGTTCAAAGGTGAAATTACAACAATATTTGACGACCTGACATCTCTTAACGACACCTTTGTTATTCTCATTACTGTGAACAGCGCTATAGTGGGTATTGTAACGAGTTTCTTTCTCAAGAATTTGAATTCTATTTTGAAAACTTATGCGAGCGCATTGGAGCTAGTAATAACAGCTGTGGTATGTTACTTACTGTTTAACATTTTGATTACTGCGCATACTATTGTATCGATATGTCTAGTCAGTGTTGCTGTGGCAATGTATTTCAAGAACCCCGTTAGTAACGTGAGTAGTTCTTTAGAAACAAAAGACAAAGATCCACTTTTGGAAGTCACAAGTAAGTAGAGTAAGTTAAGATGATACTTAAAAGTATTATGGTTTATACATATTAATATGTGATTAAATTACATGCCACGTGAAAAAGCCAAATGATTTGTAGTTTAGTTAGTTACCATTATGTTTAGAAATTAATTATTTAGTTCAAAAATCGATGTAAGTACATATTTTTTACTTATGCATCTCTCATATCATTTCAGGCAGTTTTCATTCTGCTATACTACTCGTAGTATTATCCAACTAATTATGTATCTGAAAGTTGGTGTTTCTGTTTTAATCACGCCTTAACCAGTGTACCGATTTAAATTTTCAATAAATAAAAATAAAATAAATTAACTTGGAAAATATACCTAGGTACATAGGTACAGTACGCACAACCTTTAACTCTCTGAAATAGCTGCGCAGAACCCATTTTTAATGAAGCCTAAAGACGACGACAGCGTTGTATAGCTGCCTCGCTCACTCGCTTAGTTTGTTGCGTAAGCGCAATCTTTTATTGCACCTTACTTCTGAGAGCTAATGATTGATTGTGCGTAATGTATCTAAACTATGGCCTAGCTAGACTAGGCTATATAAAATGATGGTACCACGCGAGCGAAGCTGCGAAGCTGTTTTCCCAATATAATTTAAACTTTTGAAGTAGATAGGTAGGATAGGTGGGTACTTATTTAAAAAATTATAGTAATTCATCTCTGAATCTCAAGTATCATCTAATAAGTCTGGCAAGGTCTATTGTCACAACTCCTGTGTGAGATGAATGTATTACATTAGATACATAATATGTATATTATGATTTGTATTAGAATGTGATGAATGCGATAATTGCATTTTTTTTAAATAATAAAAAGTATTCCATAAGTGTTGTTTTATTTACATTTTCTATCAACTACAATACATAAAAATCACAAAAATATGAAAATATTGCATATTATCTATACCTTTATGAAAACATACTAATATTCAACTCCATTAAAATAATAAAAATAACTTCTATTACTGTTTAGTTAGTTACATTAAAATAATACTATATTATTGTTTTAGTATTTTTATACTATTACATTACATTAAACAGAAGAATCAATCGATTAAGTTATCATTTCACACTTATTCTATACTTACCCACCTTATTTTGTACAGGGTTAATTTTTCTCAAGCAGCATCCAATAGCTCAGCTTACTTACACATATTTACAATATTAAGAGCACTTTTATATGGGCATAATGCTAACAGAGATGTGCCTAAATATCCATTAATATTTAAATTAGTTTTAGCATCAACCATAAAGATATATAGATTGTCTACCATGCTTTAGGATGTATATCCAGTCAGAGCTCAGAATATCCACTTGCATAAAGTCTATCTTGCTATCTTGTTCTTACTATTTGAAATCTCAAAAAAGCGTCAATTAACAGTGAAATCAGGATCACATGGTAACATCTATCCTTTTAATTTTCTATAGAAGATCCATATAAATAAATCATGGTGAATATGTTTATTAGATGCTGATACATAGATAGCAGCACTTGGACATAATATTCATAATTATATAGGCTTGTAGAGAAGAGTGGTTACATATTTCTTCCTGTATCTGTGCGTCGCTGAGAGCACCATAACACCATCCTTTATGGATAAGGCATACAGGTGATTCAACATCACATGGTTTGGTTCCGGCAGGAGTGTTGGCTCGCACTACAAAAAAGCATTTCATTTATTATAATATCAATATCATACTCAAAAATAAAATGGTGTTACATTAAAACAGTTCTGAATTTGACATAGAGAAGAGACATACTTTAGAAATTGTTTTACTGTTATTAATCAAAGTCAAAAAGCATTACTTAGGACCACTGCTGGGATCACTTAGAATGGTCTTAAAAGCAGGTAATTCAAATTTTATTTCTTCACAACCAATAACATGAAAAACGGCAACAAACAAGGTTCGGGGCCCATATTATAATCCTTATTCAAAAGTAATGGATCCAAACTACTTACAGAAAGTGGTGTGTCCTTATTCAGAATAACTTGTAACAAATGTGGAGGCAAAATTGGAGGTCCTGAAACTTTTTCCCAAGGCTTTGACTGCGGTATTTCCTGGAAACATTGATCACTTAGTCCCATTACCACTTGTAAACAAACAAAGGAATAATTCATACAGATTTATTTTTACCTGTGAATACTCAGTCTGTGCACCACTATGGATTCCTTCACTGTCTTTTGCAAGTGCTTGGAAGACTTCAAAATCAGACATTTTGACAGAGACTAGGTTGTTTTTGGATCCCATGCCATTGTCTATAACTTTCTGGAAGTATAATTTATGATGTTAGTTGTTTTATGTTTACAACCCTAGGTGATTAAAAAAAAAAACATTGCACACACAACAAAACATTCTACTAAATCTACTATATAAATATTTAAATGCATATGAAATGAATTAGGTTCAGTTACAGGCATTGTAGATGTCGCGTCGGCAGAAAAGCTGCATGACTCAAGTGGGACTGGGTGGGTTATATAAGCCATATGGATCCCGATAAATAGGCGAATCTCTCAACATCTTGGAAGCCTGAAGGGAGACAGGGTCGTGGTCGACCAAGGAAGCGTTGGCGGGACAATCTTGACGCCTTAGAGAGAGTGGTGGGAAATCTCCATAGAGAGATATGGGGGAGACCTTTGCCCAGCAGAGGGCTGGAATAGGTTAGTAAAAAATGAAAAAAGTGCATTCACAGTTGATAAATGTAAGGAGTGAATGGAAAAAGAAAACATGTTGCCGACCCCAAGCAGCGGAATAATGATTTTATAGATCTACTAACTGAAATTCTAGTATAAAAAGGCCATTACACAACTCACAACTGTAGGGTCGTGGCGCCATTCCCCGTCAACAAAATATTTATACTGGTGTTCTCCTTCAGGTAAGTCAATGATAGTAACAAAATCGCCATGAGATTTCACCATTGGAATAGTTTTCCAGTCTGTGAATGTTCCACTAATAAAAACCTGTGAAAGTGATAAGTAGGTACAGAATAAATTATATGACGGTGGTAAAAATCTGATATGAAAGGATCAGGCATTCTGTTACCTGCTTTCCTCCACCTTCCCATTTGAATACTGTAGGTAATACTTTGAGTTCGTCTACCACATTACTATTGGCTTCTGTCAATGTATTTGACCTTGGACGAGGACCACTATACTCCACATCGCTTTCGGGTACCGCTTTAGTGTAATATGGGGCTCCGTCCTCAATGTTGTTTTCGTCATCTCGACCACCGCGCTCATCGTCTAACTTTTTATCGAATGTAAATGCCTCTCCCTCTTTGATTGGTGAAGATGGGCCTGCATCCGATGCTTTTGCTGCTGTGTCTCTGTGCCATTCCTTTGGCTGATTACTTCCGGCATTACCCATATTGTTAAACTTTTCAGCGTTAAAATTTTTGCAAAAAATGTAATTAAAATTTGTCGCACTGCTGCTGATTTCATACTTTAAAATTCTTCTTTGACATGATTACATCGTATTGTCGGTCAGTCAGAGTCAGCTGTTTTTTGACAACTTTGGTCTTAGACATATGCATGTTGTCAGTGTCAAGTCAACCGTCTGGGGACTAGGATTTGTGTTGTGTTCCAGAAACAATGAAAAGATTTTGATCATGCATGCGAGATTGCTAATTAAAAATCTGGTAAGTAAAAAGGAGATGGCACTTGATTTGATGGACTAAGGTCTGAATTCGTATTATCGATCGGTCTTCCGTTTCCACCGTCCGTCTTGTTCGCATTGTTGTACTACTTCTATTTTATTTACTTGAGTTGATGAGTATTGCTCGCATTGCTGCTCCAAATTCCAATCTCTGTCGACGCGGAGCGATTTATTTATAATAGTTTTACTGTGGAAATAACGGTGACGTAAATAACGTGTGCGGGAATTTCAAACAAACAAAATATTCTTCGTTCTTTTCTAAATAAATAATGAGCGATGAAAAGCAGCCACTTCTCACAGGACCTATTATTCTTAATGAAACCAGTGAACCGCATGTAGAATTAGAAATTGATCAGTCCGTTCCGCACGAGAAAACTAAAAGTGATTACGACCCAGCTTCGCAAAGATGTTTGGAACACCCGACTTCGAACTTCGATACCATGATCCACCTCCTGAAGGGAAACATCGGGACTGGTATATTAGCCATGCCAGATGCCTTCAAAAATGCAGGTCTATTATTTGGTAAGTTAAATTCCATAAATTAAATAATGATCAGAGCAATAGAACCATGTGGCCTTCTTTGAAAAGCTCGCTTATTTTTCTCTTATTTTTCTTTGCTTTTTTTTTCTTAATAGTATGCACCTCCCCACATTTACACTTCACTCAACGGATCTAGGCAATTGTGAAGTTAGCTGTTTGTCTAAGCAGTGACCTTTTTCATACAAAGTTGTGTTCTACGGAGATTAACTAATTTAATGAATGCCTTGATCCATGGGACGAAGTGTAGTACCTACTTATAGAAGGTACCCTCCCTCCCATTTGTATGCTTGTAGTTTTAGGTGTATTCAGTAAGATATCAGTTTCATTTAGGTATTTAGTTATCTGTTCATGGAAAGTTTCTGTGTTCTACTTTCTTGCAAAATGGAATGTTTAATGACAAATTGATCATGTTACCTACCTATGTAGGTAATAAAGTAAAAGTTCACATAATATGTAATATTTTTGCAAATAAATCAAAGTAATTGAATAATCCCTCCTATCAGAATGTAGGTAGTGTTCAACATAATATTTCTTGGGGCAAAGGGCATCCCCAGACACTCTCCATCTCAATTGGTCTTGAGTTTCACGCTTGATCTCACTCCAGGACTTCCTGATCTTCAATCATTCAACATAATACACCATTAAAAGAGATCTCTGAGTTTTATAATTTATTGGAAACAAAATATTAAGATGCACCTGAATCTCTGCTCAGTCTCAGCCGTCAGGATCAAGGTCCCTACTCTCCCAACAAAGACCAATTATATTTAACTATAGATTGTTTACAAAAAATATTAACTAGATTAACTGCATCTGTTCACCTCACCTACTTCTGATAAGATAAGTTACTATGTGGTTTATAAGTTATTGGTTATTGCAATTATTATTATAAGCATGGCATGTCTCAATTGTGGAAAAATAGATTTTCTTCCTTACCTATCCATGCATCTGCTGCTGAGCAAAGGTCTTTCTCTTATGCTACTGCTCCACCTGCGTCTTAACGCGTTAAAAAGTAACATATATTAGACCGAAAATGTGTAGGTAGTACCTAATTGTTATATATTTATTTTGTTAAACTTTGTCAATTATAGAAAAACCTTATCTTTAAAATATTTACTAGAAACTTCGAATAGGCAAACAGAATTTTATTTTTTACATTACCCTAAGTACCTCTACCTATAACTTACTACTAATTGGCTACAATAAATAAACTTTACGAGAGAAATCAATAGACAGGTACTTACCTATTATGCTATGAAAAGCATGATTTATGAATTGTGTTATCATTTTAATAATGAGCCGTGTTGGCCGAGTGGGGTTGTGCCTCGACTTTCAATCCGAAGGTCGTGATTCGAATCTCGGATCCTAGTTCCTAGTGTGGATCAATGGATTTTTCGTTTCGTATTTAAATGCACTTTAACACGGGCTCCATCGTGAGGAAACCCGCAGCTTAGTCAGGTCGAGGATGGCTTTGGTGCTGGCCAAGCCAATTCCATCTCAAACAATGTCCCAGGCACTACAGCCTCCCGTTAAATGTAGGCAAAGGTTGCCTCCTGACGCTGTATAAATCATCGTATAGATGTAAAGGCCTAAGTACAGTAAATCATCTTGAATCATAGGGGCAATTGTGGCCGGTGACCTGATATAGAAGACCGTACGAATTCAATTATCGCGATTGGATTCCCAAGAAAATTTGTTTGGTGTCTGAGTTTGACCACTGACCAGCCTGTACAAAATTTCCTAGTGTGGTATCAGGATGATTCAATAAGTTACTAGTTTTGGATAATAAGTCTTGAGAAGGACTTAAGTGATTATATGTAATGTTCTTTCTTGATCGTGACTAATACCGTCAAAAATCAGATCAACACACGATTATAAACTTACCTACCTAGCTTTATTTTTGGTGGTACTTATTAATTGATAATGCCACTGGCGATGGCGGTCACTCATCGACTTTAAAGACCCCTCGCAGACTACAGACTTTCTATGGCCGATAGTTCAGGCGGAATATACTTCGGCTCATAATGAGTATGGAGAAGTATAGCCCGTCGCAACTATCGGCCGATAGAAACTCTGTAGTTTGCGAGGGGTCTAACTGACCGTTTCGTTGCTTATCTTCGACGATCTATCAAGAACGCAAGCTACGCC
Organism: Epirrhoe alternata; assembly: GCA_963565295.1. Taxonomy (NCBI): domain Eukaryota; kingdom Metazoa; phylum Arthropoda; class Insecta; order Lepidoptera; family Geometridae; genus Epirrhoe; species Epirrhoe alternata. The sequence continues at coordinate 3,309,430 of OY751384.1, forward strand.
ACGATATCCCACTCATATAATAAAGCTGAATGTTTGTGTGTTTGTTTAGACGTTTGTATGTTTAGAAAAATTAAAAAAATCTTTATTTTGGAAAGAGAAACATGATTAAACTAAAACTGGAAAAACGGTGATGTCCGTGGTAGTAATAATACTGTGTTACGATTGAAAGTTTGTGTATCAATCACGCCTAAACTAGTGAACCGATTTGGATGATACTTGGAATAGGCGTAGATAGTGACCTGGAATAGCATATTGGCTATCCAAAATGTCGGTACCACGCGGGCGAAGCCGCGCGCAGAAGCTAGTCTAAAATAACCGTTTGTTTTAGGTGTATTCGGCACACTATTCATGGGTGCGATATGCACACACTGCATGCATATGCTTGTCCGATGCTCACATGAGCTCTGCATCCGGAGCCAACGACCAGCCTTGAGCTTTGCCGAGGTTGTCGAAGATGCCTTCGCATCAGGACCTGTTCTACTTCGACCGATTGCCACGAAAATGAGGTGAGTTCACCATTGAATTATAATTGCTGATTAAAAACTTGTGCTAATAGATTAACCTTGGACTGTAGTGTTTTTTGGTAATAAATTAATATTGGCTGGAGTTTTATAATATACCTACCTATTTTGGGTAGTATCGGGAAAACCCATAGCAATCTTTTATTTAATAAATAAAAAATAAATAAAATAAATAATGCTGGACTATTCACACAGCATCATCTAGCCCCAAAGTAAGCAGAGCTTGTGTTATGGGTACTAAGATGACTGATATATTACTTATATACTTTTTTTTTTTTTTTAATAGCTACATAACCCTTCCTTTGACAGTCGGGTAAAAATTTAGATTGCTGGTTTATTTGCCACTTCTACCAGTGAGCTCTCCTCTTATTGAGTTAATTGACTTTACAAGATTTTTTTGAGATGTTAATAGATACCTAACAAATCTTCGTTTATTTAATAATACCTATTGAGGTCTTGCTAATTATTAAAATATAAACTTTTTCTTTCGCGATTAGAATCTTAAATCAGTTACTATTACGGCTACTACGATGTTAGACAACTTTAAATGTGTTATTGCAAATTTTAACCATTAAATAACGTGATAACGAAGTCTTTTTTAAATGCATTAGTACCTAATAGACCTAGCAAAACGTGTAAATACATTAACAAAGGAAATTTACAACTTTTTATCATGATTTGTTTGTTTCTGTCAAACATTATGAATAATTACCTCTTGTCAATGAAAACTTTCCTATTTACCGTGTCAACATTCCCAGAAGGAAATAAATAAGATAGGACGTGGTTAGTTATTCGATATAGATAATAGCTAAATCATTAGTACCTATTACTTACACACGAACCGTATTCCTTTACCTCACAAAAGTAAAGTAAGTTCGTATGAGTCAGTGGCCAACTCTGGTGACGGAGTTTTTAGGCCGCTTTAAGACCTCCGTCGTGGCTTAACGACTTAAATATCCGAGACCGACAATTTAACGTGCCCTCCGAAGCACGGAAGTGCTCGGATGAAAATGCCACTGGCGGTCACCCATCCACTTTCGAACGTTGCTTTCTTCACAAAACGCATAGTACTTACAAGTAAAACGAAAAAAAAAGCGACTTTACAGACTGATGATTTTTGTCCAGGCTACGATCTACATTTATTCCAAGTTTCTTCCAAATCAGTTCAGCCGCACAGCGTGATTAATTAAAAACATCCAAATACGAAACTTTACGTAAAATATTATATTGTAGAATATGCATGTTTATACTCGTATAAAAAGTATATAAGTTATCAGTAATGTAGTCCCCATAACAAAAGCTCTTGGTGATGCTGTGTGAAAATGACCCGCATTATATTAGCATTATGATTGTCTGCATGCATAATACTAAACACTTTCATATTGTTTCAGAAATATTGTCAATGTATTTCTGGTCATAACACAATTGGGATTTTGCTGTGTGTACTTTCTGTTTGTCGCTACTAACCTGAAGGACACGATGGCGATATTCAAGATAGATCTGAGTGTTCATTTCTATTTAATACTCCTCTTTCCATTTATACTGGCCTTGGCTATGGTGAAGAACTTAAAGTATCTCACCCCTGTGTCCCTGCTTGCGTCGATAATGACCGCTTGGGGCCTTGTGATAACGTTCTACTATATCCTGCAAGATCTACCAAGGACGAACACAGTGAAACCCTTTGCTGGGTGGCATCAACTGCCGCTATACTTTGGAACGGCCATGTATGCATTTGAAGGGATCGGTGTGGTGAGTGCATTTTATTCTTACTGGTATAGAATTCATGAAGAAAGGATTTTAAATGCACCTCAAAAAGGCTTCTTTCCGCGCTTGAAACAATGTTTTGTTTAGTTGGAAAACATAGTAAATGTTTTCCATACCAACCATTTTTTGACAGGAAAACTCAATGGTGATCATTGATCAGATTCGAGTTGGAATTGGAAAGCGGTGCCGCTAACACTACATTGTAGTTAAAAGGAGAGCAACTCTCATTATGTTCTCCTTATTTATTTATCAGTTCAGTATAATTCCGGTCACTCACATTCGCGCTAACTCGTTTGTGTGACGATATTAAATGAATGCCTATGTGAAGTTTTTTTCCATAAAAACCACGAGTGGCCACAACATCAACATTTTATTACATAGCAGGTATTTCTAATTAAAATTCGTAGATCAAGAACAAGTTTTTGATTTTCTTTCGAATCAGTCCACTATGGATCGAAAGGCGGACCCATAAGAAATACTACTAAAAACAAACGTCTACTAAAAACAAAGAGTGGAACAAGTGAAAGAGTTTGTGTATCTGGGGACATTGTTTACAAGAGATGGGAAGTACGATGAGGATATCGAAAGGAGAGTGAATGCTGGAAACCGAGTGAATGGGGCTCTCCATGATTTTATAAGCAGCCGGAAAGTGTCCGACAAGGCACGACTGGCAGTTCATAGAGGAGTGTTGGTACCGACATTGATGTATGGAAGTGAAAGTTGGGTGTGGAGAGTATCACATCAGAGTAGAGTGAATGCTGTTGAAATGAGAGCGTTGCGTAGTATGTGTGGGGTAACGTTGAATGATAGAGTGAGAAATAGTGTGATAAGGGAACAGTGTGGAGTGAAAGAAGATGTAGTGTTGAGGATCGAGAAAGGTATGTTAAGATGGTTTGGGCATGTAGAGAGGATGGATGACAATCGTTTGACAAAGCAAGTGTATGAGGCGAGTGTGCATGGGACAGCTGGAAGGGGAAGACCTAGGCGAACCTTCTTGGATCAAATTGGCGACATTTTGGAGAAGGGCCAGGTCAAAAGTACCCTAAACCGACGAGCATGTATGAAGAATGTAATGAGAGTGAATGAGGCGAAAGTTGTGTGTCAGGATCGTAGCGACTGGAGATCCGTGGTCTCTGCCTTTGGGAAAGAGGCGTGACTTTATGTATGTATGTACAAACGTCTTCCTACTGTTTTATAGTAGGTATCGTTTCTAATGCTTTCGTTTATCTTGTGAATAAGAGCGCTTAAGATCGGAAAAAAATATTTCTTACCCATACTGTATTCTGTGACCATACCCATAGCTTAATATTCAGTCTCATTATGATAATGCTAGTGACCCGTATCATTTTATCTGTAGTGTGGGAATGTAGTATTGATCGATTACGTCATAGTCGCTTCATGCCAACACGTTTTCATCCACCCCATCCGCCCACAAGAACGATCTTTGCAATGAAACCTCCATAGTAGACTACACGTTAATGTCTGGGTCATTATGGAACTTTATATGTTTGTGGGAATATGCGGTTACGTTTTAAGTTACAAATGAGGGAGCATACTTCCTAAAAATTATGTCTAAATGAATAAATTCGAAAGTGAGTTAGCCTGGTTTGGCTTTCACGCCTTGACTCTACCTATCATCATGAAATTCATACATGTAGCAGCTTATTACCAACTTGTTACTATTGGTTTTTGAACATTTTGTCGAAGTTACTTTCTGTCCGCGTTCTCAAAGTGAAATTAAAAAAGAGTTTATTCAGTAGGACGACAGACGTAGGAATTTATCAGAACTCACTATGAAAAACGACATCAAATAAAAATGTTTCAAGTTCAACTTCGCCGGAATAGATTTCACTGAGGGATGTCTGAGATCTATGTCAATTCAATTCTTGGTTAAGTGGCCGCTAGCACAATTTCCTCAACGTGCCAGCTAGACATTATGTATGATCGGAGATCATAAACGGTTACTGTTCAATATTTAAAATTAGATACAGTTTACCCACTGCTTTTGTGCTGGCTTTTCACCTCCTGTACTTATGCGTCAAAGGATTACCTATTTCCAAATTATTTCAAAAGTCTTTTATAAAATAGTAGTAGTAAATAGTTTGGTATTACATCCTGTAAAAAAATCTAAACATTGTCATGTCACGACTGTATCCCCAATGCGCGGTAGACATTCTCTCTTAAAATTTATAATATTTGGTTCTGAAGCATAGTCTTCAAAAAGACCTTGAAATTTTCGAGGAAAATTATTAAAAAAGCCCTACAAAATCAAAATTTTAATTTTGATTAAGTAAGTACCTACTTATTACAAAGAATATTTTCTAAGGCTTCTATGAGTTCTGTAAGAAATGTTGAAGATATGATTTACGTAACCATGCCCGCTAAAGAGACCGATTACCGCTCATACGACAACCAAACAGCTTTTCATATCAGCATAAAAAAATAATGTGAATGGGTAAAAGACACCTTAGGTAGGTTCATCATCATCATCGTCCGCAGCCTTTTTCATCCCAATGCTGGTTACGACCAGCATTGGGATGGCCTACGGGCCTCTCTGCGCTTGAGCCAATCAACCTTTCCTATCCTGTGCCAGTCTGACCCATGTACGATCTGGTGTTTTTATAATGTCGTCAGTTGAGTAGGTTGATACCCATTATTTTTTGTATGAGTTATAGCCTTTAATACGTAAACAAATGTAAACAAATTATTCTTCTAGGTCTCAGTTTAAACAATAGCAAAGCGCAGAACAATTACTTAAACATGAATACCTCGCTTGTTTACTATTGTGTATCGCACGTTATTAAAAACAAAAGTATGTAGGTACCTAAAGGTAATTTACCGCACTTATATGAGAAAAACATTGCTAGCAGTAGGTACCGTACCTACATGACTACAATGCAACATGAATATCTTTATGCCAAAAATGAGCTGATGTTCTTATTCGTTAGTTTTTTTTTTTCAAATTAGATAATCAGAAATAATTATCCGTTTGGGTCGATTCACATCTGACCGAAGTTCCGTCGCGGATTATCGGTCGCGGAACGCCAGAACTGACAAATGTATAGAAAAACACTCGACCGTTCACACTCGACGGATGATACGTTAGTCCGTCGAGTGTGAACGGTCGAGTGTTTTTCTATACATTTGTCAGTTCTGGCGTTCCGCGACCGATAATACGCGACGGATCTTCGGTCAGATGTGAATCGACCCTTTACCCGGAATTTGAGCAATCCGGAAAAAACTGAAAGTCCTTTTTCTATGGTCAAGAAAATAACGTCTCTCAGAGAGTAAGTTGTACCCCGTTGTACCCACAAACGGTTGTGTGGTCTGTGGTTGTACCAAATTAATATGCCGTTTTATAATCTAAATTTCCTTCTCATCTTTTCCTAGCGTGAAGTCATGTGGTGGGAGTGGGAGGAGTCGCGAAAATTCATCCCAAAGGGGGTGACCACCCCTTGGTATTAATGCTGCCATGAGAATGTAGGGCATCCTTCAACAAGATTCGCTTATGACATGGTCAAAGTCACGGGCAAGGCAATACGTTGATTTGATACGCTGTTTTTAAATCTTCAGTCGGGTTTTTGTGTTTATGCTTATAAATTTTTGTTAATGACGTGGCAGTGACTACAATTTGTTAATTTAATTAACGATATTTGACGATTGACGAATAAGGAGTCGTGATTCCCAAAATGAAAAAAATTAAACTTACAATACAAGTCAATGAATAAAGGCATCCCAAACTATAAAGTTTGGCAATTCATATAAAGTTGTCTTTGATAGTGTGTTAGCCTGACATTGCCTCACAAATGCGATAATGTTGAAGTAATCATAATCACACATGCGATGCATTATCAAGTAACAAACATATTGCATTATGCTAATTGATTTTAAGTAGGTAACATGTTTTAATAAACCGATTGATTTGTTGTTATTTATCCAAAAATATGTTGGAATTTATTACTTTAAATTAGTTTAAATTCCACCCGTGGCGTGGCTTTTAAATAAAAGCATCATATTAAAGTAGGAAATTCATCTCACTTTCCCTACAAAAACCTTTTTCCTAGACCTCTTTATCGAGCTTAATCCAAATCGATCCTCTGATTTCAATCATGACCACAAAGGTACTACTGTATTATTTTATCTGTGGTAGACCAGGAAGATGAAAACACCATCACTTTATTTAGGACTAGCTGTCCGTCGCGGTGTTACCCGCGCTCCCTCGGGATAACTTCACTTTCCCGTGATAAAATATAGCCTATTTTCATCGGAGATAATGTAGGATTGTAACGGTGAAAGAATTTTTCAAGTCGTTCGAGTAGTTTCCGAGCCTATTCAATTCAAACTAACAAACAAATATTTCCTCTTTATAATATTATATTAGTATAGAAATGGGTACATATTTATCTAATTCGAACATTCCAGGTGCTACCGTTAGAAAATAACATGAAGACGCCCGAAGCGTTTGGTGGCTGGACCGGGGTGTTGAACACGGGGATGGTGATCGTCGGCGCTCTCTACACCGCTATCGGCTTCTTTGGATACTTGAAGTACGGAGAGTCCGTCAAAGGAAGCATCACTCTAAACCTGCCCAATTCATTGTAAGTTGAAAATAAAACACCAAAAAATAAGAACACGGCTGAAGGCACGACTTTCTCTCGAATATAGAAGAAGTTTAAGATCTTTGGAAGTTTACGGGAGTAGACAGAGGCACGTCCAAAAACCGCCCGCACCAATCGAGGCCACTGAAATTCTCGATTGCGTTCATAAAATAGATGCGCGTTATAAAAATAACAACGTTATATTGTATTCTGTAACTGTTATGTCTTTTTTTCGGAGGGCTTAATACTTATGGCCTATGAGGCCGTTTTAGTGTTGCGTAGAGTGCCACCAATTTATCTGGACCGGTGGTCAAAAGAGGAACTAACGAATTTTACTCTAAAATTTTTTTTTCTGGCAACACCAAATGCGATAACTGCGCCTCTCTTACCGGTTCAGCTAAGTTTGTGGAACTCTAAGTAGGTACGCCGTCGGGTATGTACCCGACGGCGTTTAAGAGTTTTTTAGTGTCCAAAATACTAAAAAGTTCTCGTAATAAAAGTATAGATTCTACTTTTAAATTTTCAGATTGGCGCAAAGCGTTCGGGCTGTGATGGCCGCTGCAATATTCCTATCGTACGGATTGCAGTTCTACGTGCCGATGGGAATCGTGTGGCCCTTCGTGAAGTCTCGGCTAACTTCGGAGGACGCATTGAAACACGGCGAGGCGGTCACAAGAATCGTCCTTATTCTCATTACTTGTAAGTACTATTTTTACTCAGCTAGAATTGCTATACAGGGGGAATCATAGATTAGTATGCTCAGCTAAGGTTATTCTTAAACAGGGTGGGGCATCATAATGTTGTATGGGAAACGTTTGTTGAATTTTGTGCCGCAAATCAAGATTTAATCAGGTAAATTATTTTGGGAAAACTGTTCTTGGTGAAAACAGCGCCAATTGAGATCAACTTGTGACGAACTATAATCATTTTCAATCCAGCCTGTGTTTGTTTAAAATAAAACTAGGAAACTGCCCTCAATGCGGTAAAATTTTGCCTCATCCTGTATAAAAAACAATTCGGGTCACAAAGTCATATCCTAATTCTTTCCGGAAATAACAATACAGATACCATTATTATTCTGTTAATTTATCAATTTAATAAAGTTTTCTAGTTCAGCGTAAAGTGATTTTAGCTAAGTTCATTCAAATATTCGATAAAAAGCGCCCTAATATTGTGCCGTCTGGTCGATAGGTTATCTGCCGAGTGGATCACAACAACAGCAAATGAACGTATTCTAAGTACTATGATTTGACCGTGTTCGTCAACGATGATCGCGCGAGTAACTTATTTAAAAACTCTTTTGTTTTTGTTTAAAAACAAGTGTTTTTAATTAAGTTCGATTCGATTTAAAAAAAAGAACGCTAAAAAGCCTGTATGTATGGGGAATATTTCGATTCTAAAAACAAAACCAGTTTTATTTTTCCCGTGTATTAGGAAGCTTGGTCAAAAAAGACTACAAGAGTAGGTACCTAATCTAATCTTCTTGTCGTAAAGAGGCACCTTGTCGTGCTTTTGACACATGTCATGTTTTTGAACTCAGTATAGTGTTACTGTAACAATATCATTATACAAAAACAGATACCGCATTGTTTGATAACGAATATTGGTTAATTGGTGTTATCTTTGCAGTCTCCGCGGCGGCGCTGATTCCAAACTTGAGCGGCATCATCTCTCTCGTCGGGGCCTTCAGCAGTTCTGCCCTCGCGCTCATTTTCCCGCCAATTATAGAAATTATGACATTCTGGCCCGACCAACTCGGACATAGAAACTGGAAACTATACAAAGACATATTGATAATTCTATTCGGCATTACGGGATTCGCCTTTGGCACCTACACGAGCGTAGAAAACCTATTTTTCCACGATAACGTATAAATGATTCGAAACCAAAGATTAACAAGTTATGATAACCATGACAATAATTGTGCGTAGCAGCGTATTTGTGAAAGCTTTACAGTGTAACTGCTTTTTAAAAGTTTATTTAGCATAGACGTTAGTATTACACAATCCAAATATTAGCTAAATATGAGTTTTGTTTCGCAGATGTGTAACTAGTATTGAGCTTAAGTTTAACGTATTTTTGTACAGAGAATAAACTTATTAACAAGATGAAAAGTGAGTTTAAAGTGATAATTGTTGATAGAAATATATTTATTTCTAGTCTATTCATTCATGTATTCAAATACATAGTGGTGGAGTTATGATAGAAATTTTAAATGTTTTATGAAAGATTCCAATAAGATTGTATAACTTATACAAGTTGTTTTTGTATATATTTATGAATTTGTTAATATTGTTTTAGTAAAATATCAAAAATGTATTATCTTACCTGTCTTAGGTATTTGATTATTTTAATTTTCTAAATCATTTTTTTTGTTTTCTAGCACAAAATGTACAGCATTTCTTTTATCAATACATATTACTATGTACAAAATGTAATTTAGCTTAGACCACGTCTAAATTGTAAATTAAAATCAGAGCGGAAACGCCCATCTATACGTCATCAATGAATAATAATAGTACAATATTACAATAGACATGAATTATAACGTTTTAGAGCATTATTTTGTTAATGTGGTTAACCACCCTCTCTTGATAACCATTGATCTCTGAATTATTCCTTAGGAAAAATATGGTTGTAAATAACAGAAATATAATGCAACATACAAAATGTATTTGGGTTGAGAACTTTAAAAATTTCATATAATTAGACAAAAATTATAAAAAAATATAAAAACAAAAGAAATAAGGTATTTAATTAGAGTAGGTCGAGTCCGTTTATTTTCAAAGTGAAGTAGTATACAAGTAGGTCAATCATTACTAATTTATCTATGAATAGTATGAATGCTATGAAAAATTACTAGGAATATGTCATAAAACAGTTGTTTATATTGTTTATCCAAAATATGAAAGAAAACTAGGTAACTTATTTTAAAACATTTGTCCTTCAAAATGTATACTACGTAAGTACTACTGAAATATATTGTTTGTAAACAACACAATTCTGTCTAATCTCTAGGCAGCTTAATTTATTTTCTATTTAGGTTTAAAAACTACCTATAGCTATGCTATGAAGTTGTATTTCTTTTCGCTTCACTTTTGGTAAAAATGTACCTTGCTCTCTTTGTTTAACTGTGATTATAATCTGAAATAAATTATATTATTATGATTGGATGAGCAATTCTTGGGTTTTTTTAGTTGTTCACACCTAATTTTCACCTTGAAAGAAGTCCTGTGGAATTAACTGAAAGAAATAATTAATGTTGCTTCGTGGTGCGGACACTTACACTTTTTTCTATATTTAGTTCTTCCTACTCATCAATAGATGGCGGTAATCAGTCTGTGCATAAAGCATGAATAGACGAGTACAGTTCCAACGTCATGTGCATTAGGCGCTAGTTCTAGTCTGGCTGGTTGTCTATGACACGTCAATCATCACTGATTTCTGAACAGATGAAACTAGTCTAGATTTGTCTATGCTGAAATGTCATTCACCGACAACAAATTAAAAAATGTCGGAATCGTGTCAAGACGGTAATTGTCATGGAATTATTGAATGTGGGCCTGACGAATCACCCACGAAACTTATCGTCAATTACATTCCCGAAGTCATGACCCAGGATATGATGCATTCACTTTTCTCAACCATGGGTAAACTGGAAAGTTGTAAACTGATATCTAACCGAGGGTATGGGTTCGTCGAGTACTCCTGTCCTGAAGACGCAATCAAAGCGAGAAAAGCCTTCAATGGGCTCCTAATGCAGAACAAGACTTTGAAGGTGTCCTACGCCCTGCTCAACCCCGAGCTGAAACCTCCCACGAAGCCCGAGGCTGACTGGAACTTGTACGTGTGCAACCTGCCCAACGAACTGACCTTGCAGGATCTACATGGACTATTCGCACAATTTGGTAAAATAGTGAATTCACGCATAGCCGCCGGTATAGCATTTGTTTTATATGAACATCAATACGAAGCGGAAAGAGCTATTCAAAGTATCAATGGTTCTACACCTCCAGGTTTTATACATCCTTTAACAGTTAAGTATGCCAATAAAAGTAATCCTCATAAGTATAAAAATAATAATAACAATTTCGTGAAGGGCTCCCTTATGAAACCTTACCATTGGATAAATCATTTCAATGCGATAGGAGATCACAATTCTCCAAGCACATGGTCCATTTACATATATAATATTGCGATGGAAGTGGAGGAGTTAGTCCTGTGGCAGCTGTTTGGTCCTTATGGTGCTATTGTATCTGTTAAGATAATTAAGGACCACCAGACTAATAAGAGTAAAGGGTTCGGCTTTGTTACAATGAGGAATTATGATCAGGCAGCGATGGCAATACAAGCACTGAATGGGTACGTCCTCCACGGACAACCCCTCTCTGTGAGTTTTAAAACTCAAAAGAGATAATGGTGAAATTAAAGACTTATTAAATTACTATACATTATCAATACAGTAAGAATAAGCAAAAAATACCTTATTACCAATTGGCATTAACAGACACTGCATATGGCAATAGTATAATCTTGATTATGTGTACACTTTAACTTTAAGTGAGTGGTCATTTGACTCTTGTTGAAAATAAATTATATTACTTTGAGCTATCGACATTGTTAAGTTTGTTTATGAATAATAATTTATTCAGTTTGCTCGTTAAATATTTCAAGTTTACTAGTTTAAGATTTGTAATTTGAAAATGAATGTTTGGACGTCCAAGTCACACTAGCTGTGAGCTGTTTGCTTTCATTATTTTATCTATTGTTTAAGTATAATAAACCATTTGAAAGAAAGTGCTTTTACAAGATCTTACTAATTGATAAGCCACATTGAGATGTAATCAGCTACTAGTTTTAGTTGTACACTTTTTATAACAATGATGTCTATTTAGGTAGTGAAACGAAATCTAGATTATATCATATTTATACATTTAGTATAAAAATTTGCTGAATAAAAGTTCATTTTCACAATTTTATAAGTGACTTGGTATTGTGTATTCCTGAAGACATTAAAATTTCAATAAGTTTTCATAAAATAATATTATCTCTACAAAGTGTTCACATTACTGTTTCGTTATTGAATAATTAGATTTATGTAAAAAAATTAAGTAGGTATATAGAAGCATTCAAATTCTTATTAGTATCTTCTAGGATTGGAAACGGATGGCTGAGCAGAATTATTGTATTCTGACACCTTTCGCTTCATTCATTTTCAACATTCTTCAGCGTGCCTTTAGACGAACTTAAGATTTAGCTCAATATAAAGCATAAGTACTACAAATAGGTTAGTTCATTGTTTTATCAATATGACATCATAGATACTAGAACTAGTTTACTAGAACATAGTCCTAATGAAGGCCATATCAACTTATGATAGGTGATCAACATAGTTGAGAATTATCATTTAAAATTCATTAGTACAAATAATAATACCACAGATTGAATATTATATGGTAAGAATTCTATCTCGGTTTTATGTGGGTAGAGGTACCTACCTAGGCTACGCCCAGTTTATTCTGTGGACTATCGCCACGTATTCTTACGTGTAGGAAGGGTACCTACCTACCTACAATAGTGAAATGAAAGGTCCCCAACCTATTGGAATCCTATTGGTTTCATAAAGTAGTTACTGTATTATTCGCTAAGAACTTTCCGATTTTCCAGAATATTATTAATTGTTAAGGAAATTCCATAGATCTTTCATAGTTTCCCACGACCGGGGTCAAGCTTGGTATTTTTATCACGGGGTGTCAGGTCAGTCAGTAGAGCAAACTCGGCAGTCATTCGGCCACGAAAAGTTCATTGACCACAGTCATTAACCAATAACAGTGTCGGACACTAGCTGACGTCACTTCCTAAATTGAACCACAGATTAATCATAGGCGCAGCTCAGTTAGAAGTAGACACGTAGCGTAGCTAATGTGGAAATGGCTTATTTGATCGAAAGGCATAATGCAAAAATTATTGAATCTGGTAAATCCCCGCTATAGGTAGGGACCTACTCGTAGGTCAGCAAGTAATGTTAAATAGTATTTGAAACCTTGAAAGGTTAAATTTTTCATCTAAACCGAAAACAAATGGCGTAAAAATTAAAACTTATGAGACCATAAAATATGTACGTAAGTAGGTACATTATAACTCAATGGGGCAGCCTGAAATTAATTACTACCTACAGAAAAAAACTACATTAGGTAGATATTTCTACCAACAAGGTAGGTAGGTATAGATTTTTATATGCACGGGCGATATAAAAGCCATTCTATATGCTTATAAAAAATATTCTTCGCCAAAATAGACCAACCAAAATGTTACAAGAAAACCAGTCTATTAATAAATGAGTTTATCAGTAAACTTTACCTACCTGTACCACATGGCTGTCGAGGTTAAACAAATAAAGGCTATACTACTATATTTATTCAATGACATGTTTTTAAAATTGCAACATCAGAGTCAACCTCTACCATTTTAGTAAAATCTCCCAGAAATAGGTACCTACCTACTTACTTTACCTACACCTATAACTACCGGAAGTCATCTAGGTAGTGGATTTATAGCCCGCGAGGAACGGTCCAATCTCGGTTCTGTAATTCTGTTAGCCCGCATGGTACCTACCTACCTAGTAGGTATTTAAACCTTTTAAACCTTACCAAGGTAGATGCCAACCTCAGACAATGATCTAAAGTGCCAACCTCTAAGTTTACATTAAAACCGGCACATACAAGCGAATATACTGCAGTGCAGTAGGTAGGTACCTACCTACTGCACTGCATCTAGGTACTACTACTAGGTAGGTACCTAGACTAGCCTGCTGTTTCATGGGAAAATTCATACCCATGAACAGGTAGCCCAGTCCACAGGGAAGAAGTCATAATAGTTGCCACACTTGCCATAATCCTGCTGTTTTGGTAAGTGAACTCTCTTTCTAACTTCCTAACTTTTCAAGTTCAAGCTTCGAAATTAGTATGCTTGGAACGCGCATGCGTAAGAGAATCAATAGTCGCTAACACGCGGGTGTCACGCAATAATAGCTGATCCTGTGAAAAACAAATAAGTAGTTTTTATTTTCTAGGATAATAAACTGTGCTTGGTTTACAGTGACTTAGTGTGCCGGCGGCACGGCCCTGGCGGACGAGTCCTCCACGGCAGCGGGAGGCGTCGGCCTCGCCGTGAACAGCAAGGTAGGTTCCACCTCAAATTTCAACAAAGAGGTTTTAGTTTACTAATTTAAATTAAACCTTTTTATTATCTAGCTAGCCTATGGTCAGATTTTTAGAAGTGTGGATTCGTTTTTTTTTTACCACATCAGCGTTACTGAAATTTTATTGGAAGTTACATAGTAAGATTAGTAAGTGACCCAGTTTTTAACGTTGCGTGTTATGTACCAATGCAAATTAGTAAAATCAGCAGTTACCTAACTTAGTTAGGGTAGTACCTACGTAGGTACTTAGGTATGATACTTACCATGTTGCATAGACAAATCTATTGAACGAGATAAAGCTAGAAATTATTGCAGAATGTTGCAGATAGTAACTATCTGCAGCATTCTTCAATGTTGCAGATAGACTAGCCTCTAGCAGAGATACGAATTGACATGTAAGTAAGTGTAGGTAGGGTTCCTTACCTACCTACAGTTAGAGATATTCAAGATTTATTTATTTATTAGATAGGTAGGTATAGGTATTTATTTAATACTCGTAGGTACTCGTAGGTTAGGTAGAGCGAAAATGCTCTACCTAACCTAAACTTCACAATTCCTGTACCTAACGGAATAATGTCCAACGTATCATTCTATCTAGTCAAGAAGAATCATCTCACAATTTATTATTCTACCGAGATCTATCCCCGCTAGATCAATTCGGCGTCGTCGTTGCGACAGTACCATGACGTGCAAATTCCAGGTGTACCCAAGTCCGGGGGCGGCGCGCGGGGTGTGGGCCCTGCCGCAGCCGCCCCCGTGCACGATGGCCGCGGAGGAGCCCCTGCCCCCTTGCTCGCCGATCTCCCCCGACGCCCCCGCCGCGCCCCCACGTGCTATCACCAGCTTGTACCACCATTCGGATCTTCACCAGCTGATATTCGAAGCTGTGCGATCCGGGTAAGTCAAAACTGATGAGCTGCAAATGTGAAGGTCAATAGATTAATTGTCACACGATTTTCTATAGGTATATTTAGGGACAGAATACATAATTCGGATAACGGACAGCTACTATTATTGCTCTGTTCTAACCATCTGTGGTAAGAACCACAGACGGTTAGAACATGTACGATTTCAGTCTCCTGGGCTCTAGCCTAGGTGGTAGCACAGGTGGAAGCGTAGCGTACATTCGTAGCGTAGGTACCTGGTACATTCCAAAGACCTAAGGCATAGGGCGCAGCTTTTGAGCCTTTCGATATCTGTATTCTGTGCCTTTAGGTCAGAAGCGCTCAGTTGGTAATGCCACTAGCGCTCACTAGGTCTGCTATGTTGCCCACAGTTTGAGCTCATGTCCACAGGGAGGTATCTGAGATTGAGCGACTAGTAGAGAAGTTGGGCGTGGAGGTGTTGAGTGCGCGGGACCAGCATGGGTACACGCCGGCGCATTGGGCTGCTCTCGACGGCAGTGTGGCCGTCATGCGTTACTTGGTGGAGCGAGGGGCGCCGATTGACCTCTCCTGTCTTGGCACACAGGTGAATAGCAATATAATACAGTGATAATTTTGATAAGCCCATCAAGGCGTAGTATCCAAAGTGGATAACGTCGTTGCGTAGTCATTGGAATATCAAAAATCTAGGTCTTAACATCCCGTGTCAATTGCAACATTAGGTACTTTTAAAGGTCCTACCCACCCAATACAATCAGGGGATAGTCATGCGAGAAGGTCATAAATTGATCTATCTCTTCTCCCAAGACAATTACATGATTTTCTTTCCAGGGTCCTCGGCCAATCCATTGGGCCTGCCGCAAAGGACACGCATCAGTTGTCCAAGTGTTGTTGCAGTCGGGAGTAGCTGTGAATGCTGCTGATTTCAAAGGTAAACGTACGCTTTCTTTATCTTGCCTTTTTGCCTCACATTGTTACGAATCACCAACTAAGAATCTTTGGTCGACAGATAGATCAACTGTTCCAAATTGGCAGTGGCAGAAGAGTAATCAACAAATTTAATGTTCTTTCCAGGTTTAACTCCTCTGATGACGGCATGTATGTACGGCAAAACCGCCACAGCAGCATATCTCCTTGGCATGGGGGCAGCGACCCGTCTTTCCGACATCAATGGCGACACTGCCTTACACTGGGCAGCTTACAAAGGCCACGCAGATCTGGTTAGGCTGCTGATATACTCGGGAGTTCCACTACATTGCACGGACAACTTTGGTTCAACTCCACTTCACTTGGCTTGCTTGTCGGGGAACTTGACTTGTGTGCGATTGCTGTGTGAAAAGGTGAGATATTATTATTTTGAATGCTCTACTTTACCTGTACCTAGGTATTTGAAAATCTGGCAGAACCACATTGGAAAGATCATGGGATCATAAAAAGATAACCAGCACTTTGGAAGTTTTTCCCACATCGTCAGACTGAGTTAGCGCAGGAAGTCATTAAAATCATTGATTTCAGGTAAAAGCAGAACTAGAACCACGCGACAAAAACGGCAAAACCCCACTGATGCTTGCACAAAGCCACCGCCACGTAGAAGTGGTGAAGCTTTTACAGAAGGAAATGAAACGAAAGTCTCATTGGATGCCTCCTCTATCCGAACTCTGGGCTTTGCTGTTCGGGGGAGCCGGAGATTCAAAAGGACCACTGCTATTCTTCCTGATATCAGTACTGCTGTGGGGTTATCCGATGTACGTGATACGGTGCATACCCCTAACTTGGAACACGCTTCGTCTCTCCCATTACTGCTTCTTGTATTGGAATGCTATAATGTGGATTAGTTGGGTGATTGCTAATCGGAGAGACCCGGGGTATATTCCGCAGAATTCCGAGACTTACTACAGGGCTATCAGACAGATTCCTTATTATGATAAATGGAAGAAGAGGAATGCGATTCTGTCGCGACTCTGCCACACTTGTAGATGCATGAGACCATTACGGTAAGTGCTAGCTACATTACATGTTTAGTTTTATGGTCGTTAATGTAGGTATTGACATGACATAGGCCTACAGTCGGTAGTAGCGTAGTACCTAGGTACCTACTGTTGGTTTTTATTTTTTTATGTAGGTACCTACCTATTCCAGATTAGATTCCAGATAACAAGTATGTACTTATTTGAGAGATTAGGTCCTACCTACCAAAATCACAATCGCTTAAAATTTTTCGTAGTTCATAGAACACGAAGTGGAATGCTGTAGTGTAGGTAGGTAATTTATGCTAAAGACTCCAAAAACGGGTCGTTCGCGAGGAAACTAATTTTCTACTTTCACTGGTCACAACTGATTTGTAGACGGAACGAAATTATACCAACTCGTCTGCAACATTCAATGGCTACATTCATGCTACAAATTACAATAGAAATCTGAGTCACGCTATCCGTTCGTGAGATGAAGTGAAACTGCATTATGGGTGACCACGTGTCGTGTGTCGACAAGGTTATTTTGTGAGACGACCTGATTTAGTAGTTATACTGAAAAAGTAGTTTTATTATGTTACACTTTGTAAGCGCTTATTATAAATGCTAGGTAGCTATTGGTATCTTCTGTTACGTAGTACTTGTTTAACATGACGTGCAATTAAGACTACCTTTCATTATGTTCTCATGTTTGTACCTCTCTTGAAGTGTAACAGTGCCTATAAAATATTTCAGAGCAAAACATTGCCGCATCTGCAAGCGTTGCGTAGCGTATTTCGACCACCACTGCCCATTCATCTACAACTGCGTCGGAGTCCGGAACCGGATGTGGTTCTTCCTCTTCGTGATGAGTGTTGCCATCAACTGCACCCTGTCGATCTACTTCGCGTGTTATTGTCTTCTGTTGGAGGGATTTGGACTACTGTATGTTCTGGGACTGTTGGAGGCAATAACGTTCTGTGCACTGGGATGGATCCTTACTTGCACTTCCGTGAGTAAATTTACCTACTGCTTATTTTTTAAACTTTTTTCTGTCGTAGTAAGATCAAGATTTTATAAATACCAAATCGTCTGCCCATCTCGCTGCCGGACGACCAACGTTTCTAAAGCCGGTTCTTGGACGCCATTCAGTTATCGCTTGACTCCACCTGTCATCACCTCGCCTGACCAGGTGTCCTGCCCAACTCCATTTTAGTTCCGCGATACGATTCCCCACGTCTTTGACCTTTAGACGACCTTTTGACCTTTGACGAACTTAGTTAGTAGGTACCTACCTACCTATGCACATTTAGTTTTGTCAAGGCCCTTCACAAAAATAGATGTGTAATAAACAATGCTGTTGATTGTCTGTATTTGATAAGATACTTATTTATGCTTATTTTAAAATTAAAAATTTAAGTACCTATCCAACGTATACGTACATTTACCTATATAAGTATCTACCTACCTACAGAAATTGCCAAGTAGGTACGTATCTACCGGCTTATTCCAAGAGGTGTACGACTCATTCATACTTTGATTACCAACGGGTCCACGACATTAATACATATAATAAAGCTGAAAGTTTGTTTAGATGTTTGTGTTTCAATCACGCCTCAACCAGTAAACTGACTTGGATGAAACTTGAAATAGGCGTAGATAGTGACCTGGAATAGCATACGAGCTTAAAAGCTATTCAAAATCTTGGTACAGTCAGCGACAGAAGTCAATTGGAGATTTTAAAGCTTCATTTTCTTCATGATTTGTGGGAAAATTGTGTATTTTTTTCACAAATAATAATGCTGTGATGCAAAGCATCCAATAAAAGCTAAAGTTTAAGTTACAACCTACGATAAGTACTTATGGAAGATTCAAAAACATTAAAAATGTTCATGAACTGATTCTGTCGCTGACCGTACCACGCGGGCGAAGCCGCGCGCAAGAGCTAGTGAATAATATTTCCATTTTACAAAAAACAAAAGGACTGCATTGTAGGTACCTATGTCTTAACCTTGGCGATGGAGTCATGAGCATGTTCTTTATTGCAGATTCTGCACGCCTGCATGAACCTGACTACAAACGAGATGTTCAACTACAAAAGATACCCCTATTTGAGGGACAAGCGAGGTCGCTACCAAAACCCGTTCTCTCGGGGTCCCTTCATGAATCTCATCGAGTTCTTTGTCTGCCTACCCGACAAATGTGATGAACAGGATATATTCCATGAGGAGAGCATTTGATGCGACTCGAAGTGTCCGAGACCCGGGACAAGAGGTTACCTTTGATGTCCCGCGCCTCGGAAAACAGGTCCTAAGTGATCCTAAGAAGGACTATGATCCTATAAGTACCTAATTCAGGACTTTGTTTCTAAGTACTAGCTTAATCTTGGAATTGAATTCCTGTTTAGCAATTGCTTGTTGTACTAAACTACATAATTAAAAATGTAAGTAATCTACTTATACACCTAAGAGCTAAATCCACTCATAGTATTTTAAGATTAATTAATAAATCACCTTACACGCTTCATAGTGTTTTATTTTAAAGTGACTTTCGATCAAGGCTTCGCTAGGTGGTAATGAGGATTTGACAAAATGAATTTTAGGCTTTACGTAAGTAGGTACAGCCAGCTGAAAGTCGATCATTTGGACTTTTTAAAATGGCTTTTCGATAATTAAGAAAAAATAAACTTTTCTTGGGAAACTATTACGAACTAAGACTATCTTTATAGTCAACATTTTGGTCATGATGTTATTTCGAAAATATTCAGATTTCTGAAACATCAAACTGACTGTACCTAAAGAACACTTTCTATTGGTGTAGAAGTATTAATAGAAATACATTTTACATAGCTCATGTGCTATTAGGTATATTTCTGTCCACTAAAGGCTTGATTGAAACAAAACACATACTTTCAGATTTGTTATAATAGTAAGATACATTTTCCTCAAAAACTACCAAAACCAACCATTAATAAAATAAAAAATACATCATAATGACACAATAGTTTATTTCAAACGAATGAAATCCTACATGTATACATAATTACAACAATGAGCAATCTAAATAGATTGTGAAATAGGTTTAAATAATAAAATTAGACACTACATAGAAACACAACACTACAGTTTATCTGAAGACTACTACAGACATCACGATTATAGAAACAGTTATATTAATATAGAAGTTACTAGATAATGACTTGTGGAATGTTAAAATAAGAATTAACAACTACCTTCTCATAGCCAAATAGATCTGTTGCAGATCTTACAATTTCATCTTTCCTTAAATACAAGATATATCCATCCAAATATCACATTCCTTACATCAGTCTAAACCTACAACGAAACGTACAAAGTACTTGCTTACAAAAACGTTAATTCAAAAATAAATCAAAATAAATTATTTTAAATGTCACTGGCATCATTGTATTGTAACTTAAAAGTTAACTTCACAAATAAAACTATAACAAAAAATATGTACTTAAATTAAATCACACAAAATAGTTCTTCATATTGAATATAAAGTTCCTTTTGTGCTATTTTAAGATGATAGGTACTAAAATAAATAGAGTTATAAACCATTAATTGTACGTACATTATTGTTAATAAGGTAGTATTTAATACTGACACATTTTGTTGTTAATGTACCTAACTGTATTATATCACAAAGACCTGGTCATTAATTCGCTTTCATTTTAATGAAAATATTATAATAATTCGGACATCCGGAGCACTAACGACAAATTGTTGAACAATAAGAATAGCTATCCTTTTTCTTCGTTCTTAATCAATGTATGTTGTCGCCATTGCACCGGATATGCGACAGTATATCTATGCATTAAAGTCTATTTTTCAAAAGATAATGATGCCAATGTGTTATTATTAAATACAAAAAAAACAGCATAAAAAACTTGGAAGAAACGCTGATTCAAATTAAATCCTTATAAAATCTTAAATTTTGATCTTCATTTTGTTCAAAACTATTTTGGATTCAACGCGTTTGTCCTAACCGCAGTATACTTATCCAGTACTCCACAAATATTTGTGTAGCCAGCACAATAGATTTCGAAATACTCAAGCTACAATAAAACTTTACATCTAGAAGCTGTGAAAATGGAAGTTACTGTATTACAAAGTAAACAGTACCGGAAGATAGACATACATTATACCATTAATCATCCTTGGGGTTGATACGAGTCGCAGCCGCGACTTCCTCCTTGGAATGGTCTTTGTCTCCCCATCCCCAAAGATTATGCGAGCCATCTCCTGTACGTTTCACGCGACTCTGAACAATCTGTTCCGAAACCGTCTTCATATCATACGCCCATCCGATTTTAGCGAAGAAGTTGATAAACGCAGTAGTGAAATTCAGACGGGTGTTACCGAGCTCAGCTGTTTTGTAGTCCCATGGGAAAGTGTGGTGGTAGTTGTGGAAGCCCTCACCAAGAGCAAAGAGTGCAACGCTCATGTTTTCGGATGGTTTGATGCTCTTGTCGTAGGGTTTGTCTCCCCACTTGTGGGCAGCGGAGTTGACGAGCCAAGTGACGTTGAGAATGAAAGCGTAGCGGAACATGGCGGCGACGAAGAATGCGTTCAGCCACGTCTCGTTCCAGAAGTAGACTGGGATCACGGTCGGCATCACGAAGCAAGCGAGAGGCATCAGGAGGAGGTAGTATCTGGAAGATTAAAAGATAATTAGTAATGCAATAATTTCTTTTACATTTATTTTCAACTGAGAAGTGAACCATTCGTAGTGATTCAAGAGGAAGGTTTATATGTATAATACATGCATAATATAGTAGAGAAATTTAGTATAGAAATTTTGTATTGCACCCGTGCGAAGCCGGGGCGAGTCGCTAGTTTTAATATAAAAACATAACTCTTTCTCGGCAGCAGGGTAAAAAGTTTGATGAGTAAAATCACCAGTAAAATAAAGTATTTAGTATTATAATGCTGCCGTCATTAGGTTTTACTTTCTTAGCCAGTTAATTGTATAATTGCGTGACGCATGCGATGGTTGTAAAGATTTGGTGATAAAACAAGCACATTATTAACCTATACTAGCTAACTGTACTATGGCATGTATTATACAAACTGTTGGTATAATGGTCAAAGGTGATGAGAAGGGTCAAAGACCATACTATGGCCTTTATACTTTGGCCCTTAGCCCTTCTAATGGCCGTATTCTATGGCACATCGGAATGCCTAAAGTAAGATAAGAGGACATTCCTTATTCCTTGCAAATATTTGAGTTACCGAATAAGCTGACATTTTATTTAAATAATAGTTCGTCATCATAACTAAGTATGTATACGTAAGTCAAATAACGTGGGTTTAGTAAAGTCAGGCGATAGGATATGAATCATCAATTCCATTTTAAATTATGAAGGTCATTATGCTGACAACCTTATTTTTCTTGAATTTTCAATTTAGCATGTAAGAAACACAGTTATTACCCGCACTATTTAGGGAATACCTCACTATACATATATTCCGGAATAAAATGTAGCTTATGCGTTAATCCAGGGTATTAGCTACCCTCATAACAAATTTAACTCAAAGTCATCCCATCCAACTGTTCAGCGGAAAGGAGCAAAAAAAGCCATTTTAATGAAACTCTCATTTTCTAAAACCAGCCTATTGGATCTGACTGCTGGGCAAATACCTCCTTTTCTTTCATTTCCCAATTCCAAATCGTCGTTCGCCAGTATGCCAGTCCAGTTCGACCCGCCTGTTGAAATTATAAGAGACAAAATACTCACTTCTTCTGGAACCTAAGGATGGGGTCAGCGTTCAAGTCGCTGAGGTCCAATCCCTTGCCCTTTTCCTTAAGGTCAGGATGCTTCCTAACTAGCAGCCAGCCGATATGGGAGAAGAAGAAGCCACGGGTTGCGTTGTGTGGGTCCGCATCGGTTTCCGAGTACTTGTGGTGCATACGATGGTCACGCGCCCAGTCCAATGCGGAATCCTAAGGACAAAAGGTTCAATGTAAAAAAAATACTTCAGTAGGAGCGATGGGATTAGGATAGGCTTATAAATAATCCCACTAATAGAATAAAGCTGAAAGTTTGTGAGTTTGTTCAGATGTTTGTGTTTCAATCACGCCTAAACCAGTGAACCGATTTGGATGACACTTGGAATAGGCGTAGCGTAGATAGCATAGCATTCAAATTGTTGGTACCACGCGGGCGAAGCCGCACGCAGTAGCTAGTAATAAATAATGCTGGACTTTCGACACAGCATCAGCTAGCCCTAACGTAAGCAGAGCTTGTGTTAGGGGTACGTACTACATGACTGATAACTACTTTTACTTTTTGTTTGTAATACATTGTGCTTATGCTAGGTGATAGATTCTACTCCACTCCCTTCGTGAACAATATCGTGAAGAACCAGGTAAATAATACGGTTTGGGGACCTAGTTTTTGAAATCCTAGACCACACAATCTACAAGAGGCCGTCACTTCTTGGTGTGAAAGTTATTTTGAAACTGTGTGGAGGTTTTAGAATGCAAAGAGCCTCTTTTCGTGCCCTAACAATAGTTTCGATCGTTTTAGATTCTACGAAATGCAGTTTATCTCGAAAAAAAACATGGTCATTACGTGCGAGGACTAAGCTGCGGGTTTCGTTACGATTTTTACCTTTGCCGATGAAGGAAAACAGCGAAAATACTGATTATCGAATTAAATTGAATGTTGGTAGTTAAAAATACTTAAAAGATGAACACAGACAACCTTTGGTTGTTGTGTATTTTTAAGGTCATTTTAATTTCGCATACCTACATGGCGTGTAACACCAATTTTAATTAAAAATTAGGTGTGTGAAGTTGAATGACGTTTATTTTGTAGCTTATCTTACACAATACAATCAACCTACTAAGTTATTTATTGTATTTTCAGAGCACAAGCCCTGCAAAGTTAGCGAGACAGATTAAAAGCCCGTCGCCACCAATTAGATTGCTAATAATAATGACGTAACTCCTCCTCCTTGAATCGTGTTCCTCAATGCTGAGGGTCGTGACCTCCTTTAGGTATCACCTTCTCCTTGATGATTTTCCTCCACCTTCCTCTGTTCCTGGCAGTGTGAAGAGCACTGTGAACCGGGGTGTCGAGTTAGGTGCGTATTTGACCAGACCAACGGATCTGACTTCTCCCTCAAGGTCTCTTCCCTTCTATTTTTTAAGTCATAATCAATTTCTCGTATCTCACTATCTTTCCTTGCAATGTGACCGAAATATTCGAGGATTTTACGCAGACACTCGGATGATAGTCTTGTGGTAATCTTGAGCTCCCGTGGTATGGATACGGTAGGTCCGATGTGCTGTCCATGGAATGCGAAGCATTTTTCTCCAGCACCACATCTCGAAAGCGTAAAGCGAATAACGTATATACTTGAAGAAATCCAATAATTCGCTATCGACAGCACCGCCATGTTATATTATCAAGAAAATGCACTCAAGGATTAGCATAGACTGTTTTGGTTAACAATTAGGTACAGCAAGGTTCTTTCTGTAAACGTCTAAATAATTTGAAATTTCCTGTATCAAGTTTGGACAACTCAAATACTTAGGTTTAAAAAACCTAACAAACATGAGGAAATGTATCTTGATTGGCTTGATGAATGTCTACCGAGGGGGTCGTGATCCTATTTCTGTTTTCTTTTCTCGTTTTGCATATTGTATGGCTTGTTTGATTGTTTTCAATTGCTGTGAATTTTGACAATGCGTTGACCATGACCAATGACCATTGACCATGCAATAAGCATTTGCATATTAATGCACTTGTCACGTAAGAAGCATTTAATCAGGACACGGCACAGGAGGTCAAATTCATATTTGGATTTGCTTCTGACGTCATCTTAACTCTTGAAATCTATTTTGATCACTATGCATCACTATTAGGTTTTTTTCTTGATTTGATGTTTCGAAGCGCTCGTGGTCGTGCTTGCTAGTCGTTCTTGATAGATCGTCGAAGTTAAGAAACGTTCAAAACGGTCTGTAAATGGATGGGTGACCGCCAGTAGCATTTTCATCTGAGCACTTCCATGCTTCAGAGGGCACGCTAAATTGGCGGTCCTGGCTATTTATGTCGTAAGCCATGACGGAGGCCTATAAACTCCGTCACTAGAGTTGGCCACTGACTCACAAACTTACTTAATTTTTTTTGACGACCTCTGTGGCGTAGTGGGTGAAAGCCTGCTTGGGACGCAAAAGGTTGAGGGTTCGATCCCCGCCGCGAGATTAATGTTTGTATGATATTATAAAGATGTGTAATATGTATGTATTTACGAACCAAAAGTATACGAGTATAAGTAGTATATCAGTTATAAAGTACCCATAACACAAGCTCTGCTTACTTTGGGGCTAGATGATGCTGTGTGAAAAGTCCAGCATTATTTATTTTTATTTTTTATTTATTCGAAGCAGCGCGTGTTGAATAGATTTTTATTTAGCCTCATTCCAGTTTCAAACTTTTTAGGATCTACCTATGTCATGTCTGTAAGTTATTATTCTTCACTGTTTGACTGTACTGTAGCTGTCTAGTATTTGGTAGGTACCTTTAACTGCAAGTCTAAACATCATGTTTGAATAATGCTCGATTAAATTGTAACTACTTACTGGTAATGATTCATTGTTGTGTTGCTGAAGCTAATATGCAACTAATCTCTCACCACAATGCAATCATACATCAATCCACCTTCCCTACATTAAAATATTTTCTATGCAACAAGTGCAGTGTTTTGGTTGCCTTATAAAAATTGAAATAATAGTTAAATTTCCTTTACATTTAGATTCTTGAGAATATTCCTCAAAAAAAAAAAAAAAAACTTGTGCTTGCAACTTTGTTTGTATGATCCTAACTTTTTTAGCAGTAACAATGTCATACACCATAAACTGGTTTAACATAAAGATCTTGCAGTTTATGTCTGTAACTAGGAGAGTGCTTGGTATGAATGTTGATGGATTTATGATTAGAGGTAGGCCAAAGAAAAGAAAGATGGATTGTGTGAAGGATGACATGAGTAAGAAAGGAGTGTGTTGAATTGAAATGACGGCTGATAGAGGAGACTGGAAGTAGAATGTATGTTGTGCCGACCCCACATAATGTGGGAACAGGGCAGGGAGATGATGATGATCTTGCAGTATATGGATACTAGTACATACCTGGAAGGCCACAGTGTTGAAGAAGACCAGAATGACTCTCAGCGGCCACTTGGCTTTGTAGGACTTGTGCGCCCAGAGGCGATGCGCCCCAGCGGTGATACCCAGCCCAGATATCACGTACAGAATGTAGGCTGGAAGGGTATTAACAATTACTTTGGGAGACTTGATGTATTTGGCCAAATTCTGTATTTTAATGAAAGTTATTTTAAATTCAATTTGTAATGTAATGTGAATAAAATTCTACAAGTTATTATAACAAAGGTTTACAGGTTATTATTATTTTGATTCAATTTTTTTACAAAGCCTAGCATTCTGTTCATTTTAGTCTTATTTATAAGCTTTCAGATAGTTGAGAAGTTATTTTGGTTGTAATAGTGACCATTAACCTTTCTGGTAGACTACCTACCTATCTAACATAGTATGAAATATCCATCTTACCAAAAATATTAGTCTGCCATTTAGCAGAGAACATGAAGAGATATCCTCCGTACAGAGCTGCCAGGTGGAGGTACGCGAATAGTATGATATTTCTCCATACATATTGCTTCGGCCGTTTGTCGGCTTGTTGTATGGGGGTGTTTGGAAGAGCCATGTCAGGAGTAGCTGCATCGTTCTCAAACAAGACCCCATTGATGTCACTCGCATTCGGAGCCATGATTTTGCGCTGTTGCACACTGTAAATATTAGATTAGATTAGATTTATCTCGGCTTATTTAGTAACACGCACAAGGATTGTTTACATTGAGAATACCTATCAACAGCGCAAACATTGATTTCCTCCTCGAATTCTAACATTTCAAAAGTATTTTATTCGAAGTGAATCTTGTACTTGAACATAAAAAGGAAAGTCGACCACTTTGCACAAAAACAAATTATGATGGCTCCTTCGAACTGCGCGTCGTAGTATTTATTTATTTAATCTCTTTGGAACTGCGTGTTGTGCATCGCAGCACAGAAAAACAAGTGTTGATGAGATGTCAGATGTGCTACGAAAATTGTGAACTTCGGATCATTGAGTTATAATGTACTAACGTACTAGAGAGGACACCTCTACTCGATTGTTTGTACCACCTTGTTAGAGTTTACGCACTCCGACTCACTTAGTCTGTGCCAAGCGCTTGCTGCAGCGTGACATGTCTTTCTTTGTCTGATGATGTGTGTGAAGTTTTGTTCCTTAGAATATACCTTCGTGTGCATTGAGATATTGCACAAACAACTCCAGAAACATAAGTAAAAGTCAAGGAGTGCCTTTACACCAGTCAGTTCAACATAATTACGTTTATTTTAATTAAATTTTTTCAATTGCAACGCGTCACCGCGCGGCGGTGGTGGCAGCCATGTTTACGTAAATGTCAAAGAGTAAAACATTTATGCACAGACTAGACACTATCGACGTACAGTAGTCACAACGCATCTTTAGCTCTTTGGAGTAGCTGCGCAGAACCCTTTTTTGAAGACGAAGACAGCGTTGTATAGCTGCTTCGCTCACTCGCTTAGTTGTTGCATCGTCCTATCTCGCTTACTCTACGCAATGTACTACATGCGCACATCTGCGCAATCGTTTAGTAACTTCAGAGAGCTAAAGATTGGTTGTGCTTACAGTAAAATTTTAAATAATTATGGGCTATAAAATATTAATAAATAAACTAAACTTATATTATTTAAAGGAAATTTAAATATTGTTACAGTTTCAATACTCTTATTTATTCTCTGAGTAAGTACCTACCTACGCACACGAACAATATTAAGTAGGCAGAATAATAAAATTATGTCGCATCTGCGCGCATTGATTGTTATCTATGACAACATAACACCCCCCCGCTTGCCCCGCGCATGCCCCGCTGTCATCAGTCCGCGCGCTAATTTTGTTTGAAATAGCGTCTCTATTCATTTATCTCATTGCTTCGGATTAGCAAAAGTACTATTCCTAGCTCAGTGGTCAGAGTAACTTTCCTATCGCGACATTGACTGACATTGACATAATTTGACTGCTGTGCACTGCTCGGTCAAGATGGTCATGGACCTAGCTCAGGGTTGGGTTGATTGATTGACTCAGGGTCAGGTGGAAAATGTTTGTAAAGATCTAAGTTGTAAAGGTTTGAATCCCAATTTGAGCACATTCAGGGGAAAGAAACTACCCTCAGTGCAAATAAAAATACACATTGTAAACTTAATTATTAAACTAATCCACTGGGGTTGTGCAGATGACTGCTCGGTCATGATGGTCATGGACCTAGCTCAGGGTTGGGTTGATTGATTGACTCAGGGTCAGTGAAGAATGTTTGTAAAGATCTAAGTTGTAAAGGTTTGAATCCCAGTTTGGGCACATTCGGGGGAAAGAAACTACCCTCAGTGCAAATAAAAATACACATTGTAAACTTAATTATTAAATTAATCCACTGGGGTTTTTCTCTAACACCTTTTAAAATGCACTTTTTTATGCGTTAGCTAGCTAATTAAATACTTACCTACATAAAATAAGTAAGTTACATAATTAATAGGTACAACTTATGAAGCTTTCTCATGTTGGTTTTTCTCAAATATAATTTTGTTACCGTAGTGAAAATAAAAACTAGAAATAATAATAACAGGTAGCTAGATACATACCTTAAAATCAATAAAAGTCCAATAGCAAATGCAGATGGTAGGTAGTTTTGTTAAAAGAAATCCACAAAATAGAACTCAAAACTTTTCAAAACACACTTTCACGGTAAAGTTTAACGATTGACTGCGATCTGCGTAATGTTAGCAACGTTATATACTCGTTATTGTTTATAATATGTATTATCAATTGTTAATCCGCGATGAAACACTCGACCCGACGCCGGCGAGTGTGTTAAGTTCACGTGTTCACATCGAACTGTGAACCTTTCGTTTGCACCACGTTTGCACGCTTGCAGCTGGTGGTTTAGACGTTATTAGAACGGCGAGCTTCGCGGCCAATGTGCTAGCCGGTGCGGAATACTCGTGGATTGGATGCCGGGATGGCGCGATACTGAGACCACGTCACGTGACGTCACTGGCTTTTATCCAACTCAACCTCCAGGCCCCACGTCAACTTGCGATCATGAACTGACGAGATGATCATCATCAACTTCATGTTACTCATAGCTTTCGAGATTATAGGTTCAAAGTCCGATGCCACATCCAGTTTGTTTAATTGATCCATGATAGACTAGACTGGACTTTGAAATAAAAACAAAAGATATGGATAGGTACCTACTCAATGAAAAGTACTTGGTAGCAGATTTTTGTTTTATTCCATTACATTGTTTTTGTTATTTTAACGAAGTCCAGTCAATTAGAGCTCAAGATAAATCCCAAAAAACAGATAATCTACAACATCAAACAATACCTACATTTTCAAAAATACCTTACTTTATTAGAATAGAATAAGTTTTTATTGTAAACTGTTGAATTTAACAAAGATGGTAGATTTGTTAATAAATAAAATGTACAAACAGTTTGCCGATTTCGGACGTAGGTACAAGATTAACATTAAAAGTATGTAAGTACTTAAAAACTAAACAAACACCTGTCTTACTATGTATTTAGACAAACTATTTAATTTACATTCATATCACTGTAGAATTCTTCCAAATTGTAAAAGCCTTTATTAACTAACCAACTAAAAGCTTTGTGTAAGCCCAGATCTTATGGTTACCTACCTATTGTGTCATATTTGTTCTCATTTTCGTGATGTCTTAACATTTTACTGAAGTTTGAATTATATAGGCGATAGGTTTTCATCTTTTGGCTAACTAGGTACTTTTAAAAGTGGTCAGGTGCCCTAGTATGTAATTTACCTACCTACCATTGTAAGGTGGGGTGCCTCTGACTATTATTACATACTTTAACATCCTAAAAAAGATCTTGTTTGTGTGTAGAGAGCCTTTTGTTGTTTACCTTAGGTAGGTATCAACTTAGTATCAGAAATGCTCTGACCTTCAAATTGTTGGTACATTCAACACGTGAAACACTTGTGCAACTTTGCACGCCAAATGGACAACAAAGTGTGTGCGTTTCATAAACTTTATTACTTTAAACGTAAATATACATATTTTGAAGTATAATTT
Source organism: Epirrhoe alternata (assembly GCA_963565295.1). Classification (NCBI taxonomy): domain Eukaryota; kingdom Metazoa; phylum Arthropoda; class Insecta; order Lepidoptera; family Geometridae; genus Epirrhoe; species Epirrhoe alternata. The sequence continues at coordinate 3,339,582 of OY751384.1, forward strand.
CCATTTTAATCGTCCTCGCGAGCCATTAGTTCCTGTGGCCACTTTGCAGTAGCTTTAGGCAGTAGAGAAGAGGGGCAGAGTAGCAACTCTTGGACGGAGCCAAGGGTGTAATTTCCGAGGCAGTTCAGCACCCATTCGTAGTTCACTGGCACGATGCTCAACTCCATAGCAAGATCTGGAAATATCACAATATTAAATCTTCTTATCGTGTTTTCTTAGAGCAACTTTGGTGAGAGGATTTCAAATGCGCCTCAATCTCCTTTCGTGTCCTTGACACTGTTTTAGAAAAAGTTCCAAGGTTCTACAAGGTTTTATCATGATGTTTCATTTATCGTTTGAGAGTAGGTACACTAGGTACATACTGGCATAGATGCAAAAAGTACTTGAGACACTCATTTGCATTAAGCGTATTAATCTCATCATCATAATGTGATAACAAAGAGATAATCAAAATAAGCCAGTCTACATCATAATCTTTATAATAATCTTGAAACACGTTTTTGACTTTTACATGACTTTACCTCTTGAGATTTATCTAAGCACCACATTGCGATATAATTTTCCTCTTACTTGCGATAACGTGAGTAGGTATCTATCTAGATGGCATTTACAGCTAGTTTTGTCCAGTTCGAAGGAGCCTATAATACGCCGCCATTTTGTAAGCGGGACAGCGAGTGTGATTTGTTCGGCGTGTGAGGAGTACAGAGCTATGGATGCGCAACGTTATTTACGGCGCTAAAACACTTTTTAGCTAATTAAAAGTACAAAAACAAAAAAGATCAAAATTCAGAACAACGGGACCACGTAGTGTACTAAGCTGAGTTTAGATACAAAGTTTTACTAGTCTAGCTAAAGTATTTATTGAGTACTTTTGTTTTTAAGTAAAATTCAGAGGGAAGTTTGAGATTATTTTCTATCGAGAAAATATTTAGTAATCGTGTTTTCACTACAACGGGGACTCAGTTTAAGTCCTCAACTATAATATATATTTTTTTCAATAATATTGGTTCAATACTTTTATAAATATGATCCAGAGTCGAAGCAGTTTTGAGGTAGTACGCGCCCTTAAGTATGGAAACATTTAAACCGAATTTTTCATAAATACTGGACTTATTTTCAACGAACTCTTAATTATGTTACCTGTTCATAATATCTATGTTAGCAATCATGATAATAGAATTTTGTTTAAATTTTTCAAAACTGTGCCGGTTGAAATAATCCAAAAGTGTATTAGGTATAGGTAGGTAAGTACTAAGTAGAATAAATTTTCCAAAAGGCTGGATATTTCACAAACAATACTAATAAATAAAATAAGCCTTTATTTCTACTAGGTGCTTTTACAAATATATTCTAAACTATGTAAAACTACTAATGTTTGCTAAACTATTCGCCCGCAGTAGTAGACTCTTTGGCGTAGGCCTCCCCCATTTCCTTCCACATTACTCTACAATATTTCGCCTTTGACGACACAAACAATACTATAAAATTTTAATTAAATTATTTAGTCAGACCTGCAAGTAGGTATACCTACCTAATATGAGTTTAGTTTTGACGGAAAAAATATACCTACCTACCTATTCTTTGGCATTCAGGAATTTAAATTATGTATTATGTCTGATACTTATGAATCAGACTAATTACTTAATTATTTACGTGGGAACTTTTGAAAAAATAAATCAATTTCAACACGGGTCTGTTTCTGAGCTAAGGTTGTGCACCGAGCGCGAAACTGTTCTATCCTTCTCACGCAAAGGTGCTCGTGTAGAATTTTGTGAACGCCTCCCGATCCAATCTGCATCGGTTCGTATGTAATTCGCCTGTTGTCTCTTCCAATAGTTTTCCTCGGGTACAACCGTAGAAGGACGACCATTTCTTTCTTCATCCCTCAAAGCTAGACAACGTTTAAGCTCGTTATACTAATGGTAGATGTTTGTTTTCGAAGGACTTTCATCCATAAATGCCATTTGAAAACGATTAAATGACTCATCCGGTTTTAGGGTACATTTGAAATCGTTTGGCACGAAAATATTGCCGACAAAGATCCATTTTTCAATGAAACACAAATTTTCAATTTAGCTTTGCACATTTTTTAAAAATGTGGTGGCAATTTAAAAATTCAAACAATGGTATTTTAACTCTTAATAATCATATTTTTAAACAATTATAATCAGCTAGGGCCTTCGGCCTTCATACATTACTTCAAAAATACTTACTTTTTTTTCGCAAAACTTTCTGAGTGACCTGTCAGAGGTTCGTTGCAAATGATATTCTGTGGCCTCTGCCTAGCCCTAAGGAAAAGACGCGTAATTTTATGTATTTATGTATCAGACTTAATACATAATTTAATTTCCTGAGTGCCAAAGAATATTGCATTCCGGAAAGTATCTCATAGAAGAATGGGATTTTCCGACCAGTTGAAATTGAGGATAGCTAAGGATATATTTTATTTTTCCCTATAGATTTTGTTATTATATCCCACTCATATAATAAAGCTGAAAGTTTGTGAGTTTGGTTAGATGTTTGTGTTTCAATCGCGCCTAAACCAGTGGTGAACCGATTTGGATGAAACTTGGAATAGGCGTAGATAGTGACCTGGAATAGCATAGGCTATTCAAAATGTTGGTACCACGCGAGCGAAGCCGCGCGCAGAAGCTAGTTACAAATAGTTATAACACGTGAGGTATAATCGTTCTGTTTCAGCGCACAACAGCTAAGCACATTGCATCATTTAGTCATTTATCGCACATTTATTACGTGTACATATATTATTATATAGGTACCTAGTTAGTTATAGAATAACGCTAGTATTAATGTTCTAGATGACGCCTAAGTAGCATACTTTGTACATCAACGATCAACAGATAGTTGATCGGAGAGTATTACAAATTACAATAAAAAAATTATGACTGCAAAAAGGTTAATAATGCGTAAACTATAAATGTAACCTTTTAAACAATTATAAGGGGACTTAATCGCGGTTTAAAAATTTATTACCAATTTATTTTTTAAGAATATATTATAATAGTTATAGAAACTAAGCTATTACAATATGTACATACAATTAAAAAATATAATAGAATCAATCAAGCTATCTAAGGATCGTCGTAAAAACGATCTATAGATAACTCAACAAGAGTAGAATCACTTATTCTAAGTGATCCCTGAGGTGTTTTTTGGCTTTCAAACAGACTTACAAATAAAGCGATCTTCCTGTGTATTCTCCGGCTCAGCGAGCAATATGGCGGGAGCACTCCTATCCGTGACCCTCACTTCTTTCACCTCAGACACGACTCGACCTCCAGACGACTCCAGCATCTCCTACAATAAAATATTATTATTTTTGTTTGTCAAGTTGAACATGTTGAGATGACAGACATGGGGCCGAAGTTGTCTTTTTTTGAAAATTTCAGTTTTGTGTGATGGAGACCCAATACTGGCTACTATCCCTTCAAAACTATAAAAATTCATTCGCGATCAGTCTTCGGTTTGTGTAGAACTATTGAGGATATGGAAAACTATTACCGGGCTATGGGGTGGAGTGGTAGTGGACTGGATAATGGGGACTATGACACCCGCCGAAACAATGTTAAAGAACATGTAAAAATGGCGGGTGGAGACTGGCTACTACTCACTACTGCCCCCCCCCCATATTATTATTATATTGGCACTGTTAAGGCAATGGGAAAACATTGGGTTCAAATGGCACAGATCCGGTAACAGTGGCGTGAAAACGAGGAGGCCTAATAAGGTAATAAGGTGGATGTAAAGAACTTAGGCCTTTACATCTATATTATATGATTTATACAGCGTCAGGAGGCAACCTATGCGTGCTGTATAGATAGATTATTATATTAAGCCTATGTGTCCCACGGGTGGGCAAAGACCTCTCCCACTAAGTCGATCCCTCTCCTGTGATATTAGGGTCGAGCACGAAATTGATGAATTTCATAAAACATCCATCAAACTAGTAGGTTTTCCACAACTGGCTGACCTGCCCAGCACCTAAACCATCTCCTCAGTTTAAACAGGATTTAGGTAATATCATCGTATTTTCAACTATGATCAACAGTTCATCAAACTGACTCAAAAGTTCATTCAAATGCAATTTTACTAGTAGTGATAGGGTGATAGGCTGGGTGCAAAGTGCAGGCTGGCATGACTTCACCTGTTTTTGTTACAGTAGGTATTTTGGTAACACCTCTGGTTTTACCAAAATATTTTTTGTGCATGCATCTTCGAGGTCTCATCTCTAAGAATTTCTACATAAATTTACTGGTACAAAAACATTTTGCGTCAGTATGTACGTCTTAAAATAATTTTGCATGCTAACTAAACTTATATAAACTTTTACGCAAACCTTTTTTACAGAAAAAATGTGGCATTTAAAGTATCTTATCTACACAATAACAAAATTGGTATTCTGCACACACGTGTATTAGATAGAACATTTGTAAAAAAATATTTTTATCGTGTTTGTTTTGTCATCTAACATTTATTGCAAGTTATCATAAGTACCCATGTACTTACTTCCTCGATCAAACAGATAACATGGATAAAACTACCAATAACGAACTAATATTAAATATTATTGTTTGAGGATCTCTGCTGTGGGCGCGGGTTCGATCCCCACCGAGGGACAAAATGTTTATATAATATGTACGATCTGTAAGTGGATGGGTGACCGCAAGTGGCATTTTCATCTGCGCTTCCGTGCTTCAGAGGGCACGTTAAATTGTAGTTCCCGGCTAAGTCGTTAAGCGGAGGCCAAAAACTCCGTCACCAGAGTTGGCCACTGACTCATACAAACTTTCTTACTTTTTATTTATTTACCTTCAATGTATCGACATCTAGGACGCTAAACGGCTCCATACAATAGAATGATATCCCTTGGAACAGCTTCTTGTTGGCAACGCGCGAACGCCTTGGGCCTGGCTCGCCTGTACTATCTAGGGCTTCGTATTTTTCCTATAAAAAAAAAGCAAATGATATAATGAAGTGTATGAAGCTAAATATAAATTAAATTTACATAAAACGTTGCCCAGAATATTTGGAAATTAGAGTCAAAAGTTGCTTTTTTCTCTATGTATTTTGTATTTGAAATTTAAATAAGCTAACGTCCGGGTTAGATAGTTTTTAATAAAATGGCGTTTTACTAATAGGATAGAAATTAGTAACTTTTACTAATAGGATAGAAATTAGTAATATTCGTATTCTCACCTCACCAACAATATTCTTAGATTCAAGGCACTTCTCAACCCATTCGTTGGACACTATCCATTTGGATGCAGCCAAGGCACACATATATTTTACAGACCTGGAACATCAAAACTTAATAAATCCTAGAAGTTTTATATGAGTGCTAAACGGAGGCTAAGATGAGCTAAAAAAACCTCCGTCGCCAGAATTTGCCACTAGCTGATTCGAATTTACCTATCAGGTTTTGGTTGTAAAGAATTTTATACCTTTGTGATTTGTTTTCTTCGTCCACACCAACCACTAAATGCGTCAATTCCCTTGTATACTTGTCTACATAACTCCATTTGTACATAGAGCATAGCGCTTTAACTTTCGCCAGTTCATTAAACGACAAACAAGACCCCGCTAAGCAAAATCGCTTGCTTCTAATATTCATTGGTTTCACAACTTGAGTTGTTGGTGTTTTTTCAAACGCTCTCCTCATGAATTCCTTCTCTTGCGTAGTCTTTGCTACATCACTTGTAGGACAAAGAGTTTGTTCCGGATCATCGATGTTTTCACTTTCAAAGTTGAGAGACTTCCTTGCTACAGGAGTGGAGTTATGTTGTATGTGATTGACGAACTTATTTATAGTCAGTGGTGTTTCTAACGTGGTCTTTCTAGCATCAATAATTGTTACATTCTGATTTTTAACTTCCGAAGTGTCTAATAGATTGACAACTGTCGTTTTCTCGGATTCTGTTGATTTTCCGCTTTGTACTCGTGTCTCGGTTGCGTTGGTTCCTTGTGATGAGTTGTGGTTTGTTGTGATACTTTTCTGCTTGATTTTGCTGAATGATGTTGTTCTGTAAATTATATATTTAATCGATTATTGTTTACCGTCGAAAATAAAGTAATATACAAAAGTTGCTTACTTCTGTGGTGTGTCCTCAACAACACTTTCAGAGTCATCATTGATGATTTCAATGACCTGGCTGCCTACAAGCGCGCTTGAGGGTTCCTGATTCCTAGTCATCACTGGTGTGAGGAAATCTTCCATGTTTGTCTGCGATTCTATATGTGGCACCTGAAAACCCAAAACAGGTCTTTATTTATAAATTCTTTACACTGTTTAATATAATTGGTGCCACATGCACCAATTACACCGTGTCTACATTAAAGTTAACGGCCTACATTTTGTAGAACTTAGCGTTCCATACGTGATAGGTAATCCCATCACCGCATTTTAAATATTAACTGGTTTCTTCACAATGTTTTAGTTAAATTCATTGATGCACAGCCGCGATTCGAACTTCGAAACCTTCAGGTTAAAAGTGAGTAAATTCCACTAAACCAACACTCAGAAATATCTCTTACAAAAACATGTCTGAACAATTTCTGAAGTATACCTTGTCAGTTTTCGGTGCTGAAGCTTGAACCACATCCTCCTTCTCCACACAAACTGAGAAAATATTCTCACTGTCCTTAGGATTATTGAACTCATTCAAGGTACAATCTATCACAGATAAGCCATCTTGCTTTTGTGTTCCGTCTGCATTTTGAGTTGTTTTTTGTGTTTTGTCTTTCACAATTGATGTATTTCCGCTCAATTTTTGACTGACTATATTCTGGCTATTTATTTCTTCCATATCAGCATCAATGCTTGCAAACACTTGGCCCATTATTGAGTCATAGTTCATAGGTTCACTGTCAGGTTGTTTCTGTTTCATGGGCGGTTCAGCTGCTTTGTCTGTATCATTTAGCCTCTGCTTCTTACTTGCTGGTAAATCATCATTTGCATCACCTCTATCCCTTTTTTCAGTTGCTTTCTGTGTCTTTCTGTTGTGGGCTGTTGATATCAAAATTTCAGAAGGCGTTGTATTTTTAGCGTATCTTAGTAGCTGCACATTTTCTTTCACTGTATCACTCTCAAATATATCCAGATCATTCAGGTATGACAGATTGTTTTGAGTTTTGTCTGGTGTGTTCAGTTTTTGAGTGTTTTTAAGTTGTGTTTTATGTTGGGGAGTGTTCTTTCTTTGTGATGTTATTTCTGGGTTTGACTGAGGTTTAGATGAACCTTTTAGTGTTTTCTTTTCAGTGAGGATTGGTACACTTTTTGTTTTTTGTTGGTCTTCAAACTCTGCACACTCCATGATATTAGAAAGCTCTTTTTCTACACTTTCAGTGATTTCAAACTGCCCCGTACCTGTGTCAGCAGATGCTGTGTTCTTCTTTACTGATATTGTTTTAGTTAAAGAGCCCTGATTCTGTACATTGGATGTTGTATGTTTTGAGAATACTGCTTTATTGTCTTGTGTAATTTGCTTGTGTTCTATGTTGACTTCATTATTACTGTCAATATTGATTGAAACATTTCTAGTCTCAACTTTTTGGGGAGATAAATTTATTTCTTGAGGATTTAGAGATGTCTGCACTTCTCTGTCAGTATTAACTTTCAGTTGTACATCTTCTTTCTTTTTAATAACAATGTTAGTTATAGTGTTTCCCACTTTTATTGTGATCTCAATATCTTCATTTGAAGTAGTATTTGATTCTATATTATGATTTACAGTTTTAACTGGATTAGCTTCTTTAATTTCATCTGATTGTACTGCATCTGTGGTACACAAAGCACTTTTTTTGTAAAACAGCATTTTCCCTTGATTTTCATTAGGTTCTCTAGCAGGGCTAGTTTCTTTCAATCGATTTTTGCAGATTGATCTTGGTCTAGTCTGATCAAGTACTGACTGACTCATACTTTCAGTCATCTGTTTGGGTAAATTATCATTACATTTTGAATTCCGTAAATTGTCATGATCCATTTCTTGTTCATTGTGATGTGAAGAAACTACCTTTTCCATTTCAACATCTGGAAGATCATTCATAGTCAGTTTTGGAGTGTTTTCATCTATCTCATAAACTTGTGGTGTATTAACATTTTGCATTACAGTATTAGCCTTGGCTGTACTTTGTGTCTTCTTACACATTTCAATAGACACATTTAGTTTACTGCGGTTAACTTTGTTCAGCCTACTAAACTCCTTTCTCATTTTCTTCACATTATTCCAATTCTGTTTTACATTAGAAGATTTCTTATCCATTTCACCACTGCAGTCTTTTGGGTTTTCTTTTTCAATTATGCTGTTGTTTTTATTGAAAATAGCATCATTATTTTTAAGTTCTCTTTTTCTTGAGCTTCTTCTAGGATTATTTGCAGTATACTCATTGTCATCAAAATAAAATGGCTCTATATCCATAGGTCCTACAATGTTCTCTTTATTCTTGTCTACAGCTTCTGTAGCTGTCATCATTTCTATTTTATCCCAATCATCTTGCGGTATGGAAACATGAACAACTTTTTCAGGACTTATAGTCTTTTTTGGTGTTGTGTGAACTTGAATTTTGCTGGCTGATACTTCCAGAGGATTTGAATTTTGTTTCAGATCTTGTGAAGAAGGGTCTGAACTTTGAGCTGGTGCTGAAAATTGGTTTTGCGAACTTGCTAACCAATCTTTCACATGCTTGGTGGGATCATTCTCTGGTTCCATTTCATCAGTATCCAGAAAAAACTCATCCACTGGAAATAGAAATAATCTTTTATAGTGATTCAATAAAACTTCTGGATCTCCACACAATAAACAGTTGTACATACATTTTATATTGAATAGTTTTTCAAAGTTTTCCCCCAGCAGCTGGACATGTTCAGTTAACTTCTGAATGGGCTGGTTTAGCTTAATATGTTTTCTCTCAACAGGCAGTGAGCAGAGTGGGCATGTCTTGCGTCCATACCAGCAATTGTGACACAGGGTGTGGCCACAAGCTGCAGTTTCAGGTGCAATGTAATGTTTGCAACTGAAAAAAGAAGGTTATATGAGAGACCAAGCAATGACACTGTTACATAGGCCTACAGGTTGAATTGGCAGCATAGTTCCTCAGAAACAACCTACACAGTACTCTGTGAGAAAAGGCGGAGTATGGATCATAGATGTGGTATCATAGCAGTGAAGCCAAGGTTACACAGTCATAGTTTTAGCATTCTTACCATTCGAGACATGTTATGTTTTCAATTTGCTGGGATGTCAGTTTGGATAGCTTTACCAAGTCTATTCCTTCGAGATTCATTGTATCAAGTTGAAATATTCATCTGCAAAATCAAAACACTCGAGCCACAAATGTATCAACACAAACAAAAACTGCACGCTTTATCAAACTTACAGTCTGAGCAATGAGATAAGGAAAAATTACCAATTAGCTTTATAATACTCAATTATAAAAGTATTGTTTCCCTTTCTTTGAAGTGAAGTTCCTAAAGTAACTTGTTTTTCTTCTTTCTCCCGCCTCTTTTGTTTGATTCTTTGTTTTGATAGTTGAAAATTGAAAAATAACTGACAGTGACAGACAAATTTTGTATTTTTGACATTGACGTTGGCTGTAACAAGTTCCGACAGATTAAAGAAAATGAGTTCAACCACAGATAGTATCATGAAGGAGTGAGTGGTACCAGTGGGTACAACCTCAGAGTAACTATGGTACTACGCAGAAAAGTTTCAAAAATGAGTAAAGTAATTCGGAGTGCCACGCGGGAAGTGATTTTTAAAGTTTTCCAGCGATGTATGGCGGAGTGCGAAGCTAGACGAATTTTGTGGGATTTGGACGATGTTTATGGGCGAACAGTATCTATGACTGGTATGTAATCGTGTTATTGTTCGTGTTTAACCTGTCTGAATTTAAAAATTTACATAATTTACGTTTTGGAGACCAAAAAAGGCATTGTTTACATTGCACATTTTTAGGTTAGATGAGACAGAGTTTAGGTCACATTATAGTACGACCATAATGTTTTGATACTTTAAGGATGGTATTACTGAGTCGCAAGTTTTCCAATTTTTAATTTGAATCAATTGCTTCTTGTCAATAAGTTATTGTTTCCATTCCATTAACATATTTTAAACTCATCTTTTTCAGGAAAATCAGAGAGTACAGTTAGACGGATAGTCAACGAAGGCTTTAAGAATGATGGAAAGTTTACAACTCCTGGGAAACATAGGAAAGGCCAGCCGACAATATAATTGATAAGCAGTACTGTAAATAAAACAAACAAAATATGACTAATGTGTATTATTTATTTACTCATTTTACTTAAACGAACTGCTAGTATCAAAATCGTTTTGGTCACACTATACAGGGTTGCAACACGCATGTCGGCAGCGCCATCATTTAATGTCAAGACTTTATAGACAAACTGTAGCTATTGTACTCTGTGCTATGGTACCATTATGGTACCACGGTACCATTAAAGCTTAGATCATAAAGACGGGATGCGCAATACCTTGTAAAAAATTTCCTCTTTGCCAAAATGGACTTGACTCCGAATCATGTGGGTTACGTACGTCATAAACGAAATTTTCAATGTGTGCGTAAAAAAATAATAATAATAATAATGCTGGACTTTTCAAGTTTTCAGACATTTATGTACTACATGAAATATACTACTTAGTATACTTTTTTGTTTATAAATACATACATAGTAAACACCCAGACCCGAGACAAATGTCTGTAGATCATACATACATTGGTTGTGCGTAAAATGAGTGTGTACTGTCATTTTTTATGCTTCGGTGTGTGTAAAATGCGTTCGTGTGCTACCTCGTCCCCCGCAAAAACTTGCAGAAAATGTTGAAAGATGATTTTTTCCAATGTCCAATGCTTGTCAATAACTCGTCCATCCTAGTTTGTCTGAGCACTAAAGTAAGTTCATTTATTCAGTGGCCAACTCATCATATACTCAAGTTCATTCAACTCATTACCTTACTGAGCTCGTGTAAAGCTGCTTTTAGGGCTCTTCTGTCAGCACTAGACAGAAGTCACACAGACGGTAGTGTCACTGTCAGTCAGGTCAGGTCAGTCCTGTCAGGTTTAGGAGGTGCCGAAACGGGATTACTTCATTTTATTTCCATAAAAATCAACTGAAAACACCCCAAGTAAGCTTTATCTACGGCGTAATCTAAATTTAAATTTATGAAATATCTGTGTACCCCATCCTGGTTTGATTGAATAACCTAGTTCAGCGAAATTTATAAATTACAATATTACATAATCTGTTCTTGTTTTGGTTCCTTCGATTGTGGAAAAAATACTTTACATTTCCTCCGCAGTGCTATATTACTACAATTCGCGTGAAAGTATATAATACTACTATAGTCTAGTTTTATCAATTATATTCCTATTGTAATAATAATGTTTAGGGTGTCTTAGAGGTTAACTTTTACCCCATAGCCCCAACTCATTTCTTTTTAAGATTTCAGTGTATGAATAGTGAAATATACCTCCTTGTAATTACTTACAGAATGTCTCTTGCATTCCGTGGTGTGCTCCGTATGGTAGCCAGAAGGCTGCAGACCCGTACTTATGCTGATGCCCCTAAGGATGAAATGGCACTTACTTTTGCTGCTGGTAACAAGGTGGGTAAAACATTCTTGTAGATCTTTATTAGCTCTGTTTATTTTACTGATCATGCCTACTACAGGGCTTAGAGGGCTTTACTAATAATACTATTTTACTAGATCCAGCATTTTTTTTTGCGATGTTGATTTTTATTTGAAAGTTACAATCAAAGTATAAATGAAAACATTACTCATGGTTGCAGGTGTTTTACAACAAAGTAGCTGTGAAGCAGATTGATGTACCCTCATTCAGTGGAGCTTTCGGTATCCTGCATAAACATGTCCCCACGCTTGGTAAGTACATTTCCATACCATAACCATTTGTAATAGTTGTCATGTTCTTCAAATTAGGATATCAATGATTTTGCAACATTTGTTGCAAAATCATTGATATAAAGTAAAGTAAAGTAAAGTAAAAGTTTATTTTGCTAAATTTGTGGTAGGTACAAGATACAAGGTACAAGTTACATTCATGTTATTAGCAAAAAAGGTTACCACTCAGCATCGTGCAAGTGCAGAGAAGGATACCTCCCCTGCACAAGCGCTGGTATTATGTGGCACCAGATGCGAGCGCGCGACAGACGCTGCGATTACATGCGTTTAAACTAAGTAAGCTAAAGATACAGTTGTGTATTTAGAGAAATTAAAATTTATATCAAAATTTATATCAACAAATATATGATATCAACTATTACTGCTGGAAAATATTCTCGTGTCTGCCATCTCGTCTGGTCTCAGGCTGTATCTTACCTTCCCCAGAAGTATCAAGGTCTTGAGCCTAAGGTTTCTCAGCCTACCCTAGTTTCCTTACTTATTTGCAGGTGGGCACCCATTATATGACAATCCCCACCCACCTACCCCCATACCATGACCATGTTATCTCTATGGTAGAATATAATAAAATGACATTTGAGTTTAGGCAAAAGCATCTTCTGCGACCGCAATAATACTGAAAATTGTGTGAACGAAAATGTAATTTTCACCATTCTACCATAGACATAGCATGGTCATGGCAAGGGGGCTGGTCATCATTCACAGATCTTGTATGCCCAGGTTATTTAAACTTGTCATAATGATTGCAATGTTTAGACTCTAAATTCTAGCAGCTTTTCTGACAAATTAATATGCCCTAGCCATTTCAACCTGGTGGTTTGAGTTTTTTGTTTTATATTTAAGTACTACTTTATACATTTTTTTTTGTTGTTTTAGCTGTCCTCCGACCTGGTGTAGTCACTGTCACTGAAAATGATGGCAAAACCACCAAAATCTTTGTATCCTCTGGCACTGTCACAGTCAATGAAGATTCTTCTGTTCAGGTAACTTATACTAACTAACTTTTACTCATTTCTTTTTGGGTAACTTTGAGATGAGTTTTATTTTGCTCTCTGACAAGTTAGTGTGGATGGATGTTTGTTACTCATTCACGCAAAAACGAATTGAAGAGTTTGCATGAAATTACGCCTGTAATCCTGAGGGATTTAAGATGGATCACTAAAAGAAAGCTAGGCCCCAAACCGTGTTTGTTGCCTGTTGGTATTGGTCGTGAAGGAACAGGAGTAAAATCACCTAGTTTTAAGATGTTTCAAAGTGATCCCAAATATAAATGCTTTTTGACTTTGACATAGTAAGGAAGAAAGAAAGAAAGAATAGAAAGGCCGGCCACATACATCCTGAATATCTTGTTGAAATCAGAATCTGAAATTTCAGATTATGAAATTTGTCAAAAGTAGTGTGAAGTATAATTTCCTCTTCCATAAATATGTCTGCAACACGAGACTACTGTACTGATCAATCTGATTTTTTCTGATCATCTGATATTGAGGCAAGGTGCCAGAATTCAGAATATTAATTTCTGAAACTATGATTTTTTAGGCTCTAAGAGGCCGGCCTAACACCATGGAGCGCAGTTATAGCACCATCTTTAGGATAATGCAAAAGCTATTGCTACGAACCACTAGATGGCGGTATAATAGTTTATGCATAATTAGCATATTTGTGAGCTATCGACATCTTTCTGTGGGCATACCGCCTTGAGCGTTCATAGCGTTTTTATTCAATCATTTCAGGTGTTGGCTGAGGAAGCCCATCCTATTGAGAACTTAGACCGCGGCGCGGCGCAGGAGGCCCTGAACAAGGCTCAGTCTGAATTCGGTTCCGCCGGAAGTGAACAGGTAACAATTTTGCACATGTTTCCCATACCAATAGATTGTAAAAGAATGTACGTATGTATGTAGTCCCTGTTATAGAAATACTGCTTTTAGGGTTCCGTATCTCAAAAGGAAATTATTTTCTATCTATCTACTATGCCTTCCTAACTATCTGCCTAACTTTTTAGGGAGGTAGTACCTAACAGTTTGCACTTAGGCCTTAGTACTGAACCCTCGGTGGGCGAGTCCGACTCGTACTTGTCCGGTTTTTTATAAGAAAATTGAAATGAAAGAAACAAAATAGGATCATTGTATCCCAAGTCACATTCACCATTCGCTGGATAAAACTTCAAAACTATTTCATCATTTCAACTATCGTCGAATGATTAGATTGAAGCCAATAAATCGCTTTCTTAGATGCTCCTGTGGCAAAGTGGCACCTCAATCAAAATTATTTCACGCATTTCTCTGTTGTAAAATAAGATGAAATATGTAGTATTTGATTTTACTGATTGATTGATGATTGATGGTATGGTATCATGAAATAGAATGGTGCGAGATCTCGAAGGAGAGAGATGTTTGGAGGGATTTGGGGGACACTTTTGCCCAGCAGAGGGACGAAATAGGTTAATTAGAAAAATATGAAATAGTTTTTTTTTAATTTAGATTCATGCACTTTGGCATATTTACAAATTCAATCTTATTCCTTTTTCAGGCGAAAGCTGAGGCGGCTATTGCCGTAGAAGTGGCCGAGGAGATCGTCAAGGCGGCGTCTGCGTAAACCGCACACCGTCACACAGTTAGCGCTATTCAAGTTATTTAATTAAAATTATGTAAAAATAATAAACACATCCTCTGTAGAAAACTTCTATTTTATATGTTCTCATGTGATACCCCTCATAATTTCTGTATAACGTTTCTTTTCCTTTTCTCAATGGTTTGAAAGGGACAAAAAGGTTTTATAGATGGCGCTATAACGGAGTATGTAGAGGGTATATTTTGATTGTGATCGTTTTTGTGAACCAGTACAGGAGATTGTGAAGGATGAGAAAATAAAACAGCAATAGTACGGTTGACTTTTGAGTAGTTTATTTAACACAAATCAAACACTTTGGTACAGTTTGTTAGTTGCGGTTAGCAATATGTTGTGTAAATAACCATAAACTTACTTCCAACTAGCGGCAAACCAAACGCACAACACATTTAGCAAACATTACTTAAAAAATAATTTTAGTTTATTGTAGCCAATCTTTTCCAAATGAGAATAATATTATAGTTCTTTTCTTACTTCGAATAGTTATTTAATTTGTTCTCATAAATTTTATCTAAGTATTTAAATTTTATTCAAATTTTCTAATTGGAAGGTCAAGAGAAGATTCAGTTACTTGGAAGTCACCAAAGACCTAACTACAAGTCTACGTTGCGAAGCTTACACGACAATGCACAACAAAAGGGAAACATCTAGAAAATTACGCATTTCGCGTCTTAACCCTAAACCTTTGCATATTATAGAAGGATAAAAATTACGATTACGATTATTAAAATGCACCTTATTACTCTACGATAATAATGAAAGTTATAATTCCGTGTCAGTTTCAGTGTCGTCACTCAGTTGCGTGGGACAGTGAGCCGTTGCGGGCTCATAGGTAACTCTGTTTATGGCATTTTTACGCAGTGTGGTGTATTGCAATTTATCATTACATTGACAACATCAACTTTATCTTAATTGATAGTTAATGAGTAACTCGTGTAACTAACTAGCTACGGATTACATAGTTTTTAAGAGTTGAGTAATTACTTATATAAAGAAGATTATTCTTAAACCTTACGCTAAGTAGTTTACGCATAAATGCAATTCAAAACAATGAAATTATAGTTTATCAAAAAATACGGGACAATAACGTAAATAAAAAGCGATTGCAAACACCAATTACAATAAAGGAAGCATAATGACAACCTCGCGGCTGTTTCTAACGTTCTAGAGTATAGGGAGTATAATTATAAAGACTACGAGTACACGCCGGTATAAATAACGTTAGTGTTACTTCATATCAAAATTATAAAGGGGTAAAAATACAAAATATCACAATATTACATGTTGAGCTTAATTTAAATCGAAGCGTACAAACACCCCAATACCAGTCGACATACCACATTATAACCTTATTTAAATTAAGCTGAACAAATAAGACAACATAACTTAAAACTATAGTTAGTCGTAAACGCTGGAGTTGGGCTCACAGCTAAGTCTATATAATAATGGGAGAGGTTTTAATTCACACGTCACATACATAATACAAATATAGCATTTTGAAATATCTACCACAACCATAATTTCTGTTTTTAGATAACTCTAGGTGACGCGTGGTGGACAAGGAAGGTAGATGCTAATTTGTACATAACCCAACCCCGCACTTTACTAATAAAAGCAATGAGTAACTTTCCATGGCACGAATGTGCGCGTTCAAAATTAAAACTAAAAAGACAAAATCCAGCCAACTAAGTTGGGATAATTTTAACGTAAATTGCAACACAAAACCGCGACACACGATCGATAAAACTGTTTGGCACAATTATCACCATCTTGCTGATAGACGTATCGCTGGAAATGAGAAGAAGTTGCCAATGAAAGAAGCAGTAGGTAAGTAGAACTGAGAGGGTAAGCGCGAGCATCAGCAAGATGGTAATGGGTCCATTAACTTAAAGTGAAGTTGGGAGCGAACTGGTGTGTGTCGGTAGTGGCTTCACGCCTTACAGGTTACACTGCCACAGTATCGTAGGCTGTGAGTCCCCCCCGCCCGTGGACTGCTTGCTGGGGGATTGGGGTTGTTGCTTCTGGTCTGAAAACGTTGCGGATACCATTCAGTACAACGACCATCACTCACAAATAGCTCGGTCAACAGTCACATGGATTTTACAGTGCTCTTGTTTTTCTATGTAGTTTTAGCTAAGTGCCAGGCGGAGTCTAGTCTATGGACTATTTTTGTAGGAATAGCTTGTTTTGTACAGTATAGGTCGGCTATCAGCATGACTGTTAGAGCTATCAGCTAACTGGAAAGAATGGTTACATGGACAAACAAAAGGGTTAAACATTCCACGGTATCGGAGCGATCGGCACAAATCAAGGAAAAAACAGCCGTTTAAAATTTTGCCTTACCATAGATCCGTACAATAACAAAGTGCATAGAGTAAGTGTTAGCCACAAAAGGTTAATGACGTAACATAAAAACAGGCAAAGGTTACATTCAGTAAGTAAATTGTTTCGACATACTTGGACTTACTGTTTCCTGTAGATCACGGATGCAGAACATAACACATGCTTAATAACGAGCATTGACTATATTACTATGCTTTATTACATTGTCTAGTCTATAACACGAGCACAATATTCCGTGCCAGCGCACACACAAGGATTCGGTTTAGTAAGATTTTTCAATGTGTACAAACAAACAAACATCTATTGTTATTGGGGTATTATTCACACATTTCAATTGTGCATGTACCTACACTACTTAGTCCTGTTATATTCATTTAAATAACAGTTATTTCAAAATGAAAGTTGCTTCTTGACTACTCCGTATCGTAGTCTTCTGGTGCTTATTAATTTTGAGTAGTAAATGTATCCTAAGAGACTGACCTGTCAATGAGTTTCCTCATTTCCTCGCTGTGCAAACCGTCCTTGGCAGTGTGGGCCCTTACTGCAACAACACACAAGTCACGACGCGCTCTACGCTAGCCACGAGACCTGCCCTCTACCAAACACACCTTTTCCGTACAATATTCAATCTTTACTACACTACTTATTCACAGTTCTCGTATTATTCAGTTCCATTTGAATTTAGAACTACCACAAGTTTCCTTTCAATTATGAAAGATCTATTATCATTTCTCTCAGGTTTCAACAGAGAGTGAATATTGTACGAAAATGTGCATCTTCAAGAACACATACTAAAATCTACTGAACCATTAGAAAATAATTGTTAACACGATCACGTCTAAGCACATAAAGAGTTTTATCGTGTTAAAAGAAAATGTATTTCCTAGGAAATGTGTGACTTGGCAAAACTAATACAAAAGCGGGCCCAGTAGCGTGCCCTGAAAGATACCGACTCGTATACTAAAATTTTATCATGAAAATGAATATTTATTTACTGTTTTACTTTTGCCAAGTTCATAGTAAAGAAGATAATTTTGAAACGAAATAGAGAGTAAGCCAATTACAAGAGAGCTAATCTTGAAGCCTTTCAATTTGTTATTTACTTATTGTGCATGCTGTCAGTCACAAAAATTAAAACATAAAGGAATCAGAAAGTTTGATTCAAGTTTTACCGTCTTCTGTTCAGGTGACACCCAAGTGTGCGTTAACCAATTTCATAATATTAATTTCCAATCAGGTTTTGTGATTATGATGAAGGAGATGACTATGAAAGGGTTAAACTGAACAGTTTCTATATGACAAAAATGTACGATAAATCAATTTTGAGGAATGATTAAAATAATAAGGGTGGTTTTCTGGACTAAATGACTTTGTCAAATGCACTGAGAAAGCAATATTTTGTGCAACCAATGATGTAACACAACACCAATTTTATAAAAGCTAGAGCGTCTTATCTTTTTGGGATTTATGTTTGACAACTTAAACTGGGTGAAGCGAAAAAAATCATAATTAAAATCACAATGCAACACTGATCACGTGTCGATAGCGATGAAATATAAATTCATTGCGACAAAGGTAGAACATTTTGTGATGGCAAATTGATCGTAAGTTTTCTGGCTAATTGTTGCTAATTTTTTTCATTTAATCTTAAAAGCAGAAGTCAGAACATTACCAACATTACCATTTTAGCTTTTAGAATATGCTTAAAAACTTGTAAAATCGTGTAAAATGTGAAGTTAAAATCATCCATTGCTAGCTAACTTCACAACGGAAGCTTTATAAATATCAATGTTTTTAAATATTTTTTCAACACACTTGCTCATAAAGTGGCTCTATGGTCACTGCAATTAGGCACATAATTTATATCATTACAAATTACTGATTTAATTCTTTATAAAAATGTGTACCAAAATGAAGTTGGCAAACTAAATGTGTTTTTTTTTTCAGAGAATCAAGCTAAAGCAAGTTGTAATGATGTAATTTATAGCATACTCAGTAGAAGAGTTTCTATTTGTGTTAGAGCAGAACTGCCCTCAAGACGTGGATCTGTATCTGTATCAAATGAGGTAATTATAACAAGTTTATAAATTATTTTATTTGTAAGGTGTAACGGTAGCTTCAACTTGAACTTTTACTTTAAAAATCTTGTTTTTACAGGATCTTCAACACCTTCTATACTGAGCACTCAGGGAAATAGTTGATAAGCAAGCCCAATAACCCAGGCTTGATGTCCGGTCAATCAAAGTTTAATGAAAACAGGTGTAATGGAAAATAAGTACACCGGTGTTTGAAACCTACCTAGTTTCTAGTTATTTCATTATTCATTCTATTCATATGAATGTACCAACTCAAAAGTTTTTGATTAATAATTTAATTTTATTACATATTTGGACAATGTAATAAATGTATTAGGTATAATAAAACATAAAACTTTCTGTTATAACTAGTTTTATTGAAAAATAAACTGAATGTTATACTAATTATCTGGCAAATAGATCATGCTTCGGTAGGAAAACCTTAATTAACTTCTGGCCAATATAATCTCTTCGTCTAGTTGAATGTTATTGATTTCTGGGTCTCCGGAATCTGCAAAAGTAACATTATTCAGTATTATCATTCAGACTGCCTCAGGTAGTTAGAAATTTACTTTAGGATCATTAAAGTGATATCAGGTATGGCATGTATTATATTGTAGAATCAAAGGCTGTATTGCTTGTGTAGAGTAGGAGACGTTACATTTTGTAAAGAAACTGCAAAGTATTTATAATAATTCAATTTCACAGCTACGTACAATATTGTGAAATCTTTTCAATCTGTTCCTTGTTTTCATTTATAAAAATAAAATGGATTGCCTGGAGTAGTTGGGGATTCAATTATTTTGGTTTCTCTAGCTAGAATACACCATCCGTAGCGCTTGGGGCAGCTATTGGGCATATTATGCTTTGTTGAAATCTAGAACAAAATTATTGATTACAAAAGGATGTTGGTAGATAAGTTTAACACCAAATAATTGTGATTAAGCTTTTCAACAACTTACTCATTCTTTGCAGTCTCTTTGCTTTTGGGTAGTGATTTGATTTGATAATTCTTGATCCGCTACCATTGATTTATGTAGGTACATGCACAGAGCTTAGGGCCAGCACAGGGGATAGTAGGTAGTGGCTGAAAACAAAGATAAGATTGATGAGCACAGGTAAAAGCAAAGTTATGCTAGAGACAGGTTCTTTACTAGTTCAAGATAACAAAACAAGGTAAAAACAAGATACATTTTTCTTTCTTTAGTGGATGATGTAAGATGGTTTTCTTGAAGGGATAGCAGCTTGAAAAATACGAACTGAGCTTGAGAAACATTTTGTTTTCAGGTTAGGTTTTATAACCAAACTAACACCAAGAATTTGAAACGTAGGTTCAATCCTACAGCAGAAGCACTGACAACATCAAGATCCTATGTAAAAACACAAACCTTTACGAAAAATCCAACCACAAACTTGCATGTTTTCGGTGATGTTTTCAAACAATTTTCTCACAGAAAACTTACTCCTGGCGGAGGATTTCTTCTGGTAAAACACTCGAAAACACGTTTTGCATCACCTTGTTCATTACATAGTACTTCAATTAACACAAAAATATTATTTTGTTTGTTTTCGAGGTCCTACAAATCATATTTCACATCACAATCCTACTTGGTATTTTTAGTCAACACCTATTTACATGCTCGCTAAGATTAGGAATTTTACGCGTAAAACAGACTAAAAATGTACATTGAGAATAGGGTTTAGGCACTTTTGGCTAAGTTGAGTAACTAGCTAAGATTTTAGAGCTGTCATCCTAATTTTAGCTTTAGTTTGTTTCGCTAGAATAAGATAACTGACTAAAGCTCATTTTAGCGATTTTTAATTAGCTTTAGCTAGTTATGTCACACTCGGAATTGAGGCCAATGACACCCATAATCAAACTGTGACTTTTTCATTACTTTATCTCACTAGTGAGTTATACATTTTTTTTAAAATTTTATTGGTTGAGTTGCTTTGTTCTTAAAAAAGTTTTTATTAAAAAAAAGATCGTGTTCAATAGAACAAATAAATTAATGTTCCTATTGCTTGCTCATTTCATGCAACTTCTTATTTAAATAGATAATTTTAACTCGTACGTGTTTAATAAATAAAACTTTCACTCAAATATAACTTTTGTTTTCTGTGTAATATAAGAAAATTTTATATTCCCCATTTTGTACATACGTGGCAGAATAGGCGCGGAAAATAAAAAAAAAAACCTCATGCATTTAGTCTGTGGCCGATCGCAATGCGCGCGCATAGGAAAACTAATTAATTTTTCCCTTCTTCTTCTTCTTCTTCTATATCAAAATTTTTCAAAACTCGTTTTCACTGTTGTAAATGAGTTTTTATTGTTATTTTATTCACAAGTGTGTTGAAAAACGTCGTATGATACACGTGTGTATTGATGATTACCGTCCTCGGCTCTCTTAAGACCCTCGCCTACGGCTCGGGTCTCAATGGTGCCTCGGCGGTAATCACCAATGATACACACTAGTACCATAATGTACTATTATAGCAGTGCCGCAAAGCTGACAAAATCTAATCTGATTGAATTTTGAATTTTAGTCCGTTTTTTAGTTTAGTTCATACCGGGATAGTTACGTGGCTGGTCGCATTCGGCCTCGGAGATTTCGTTGGAGTCCTTGCTTTCGTTGAAGGATGAGGAGCAGTTGTTGTCAGCGGCGGCGTTGCGTGGTGGAGGCGGTGGTGGCTCGGGCGAGCCGCACTTGCGAGTGCCCCCAGACACGACTACAATACAATATGATAGATTGGCAAAGAGCACACTACACACGACAAAATGGTAAGTCTTTTGTTTATTATTGTAAACTTTTGAAGCGCTAAACCTACAAGGTGCTTACTAAATAAAGCTAATAGGTCTTTCGGGACCTTTGATAACCACAAAAAAATACTTCTTGCTTTTTTGGAAGCGATTACCTATGACGTAACTTAACTTAAAAATAAGAATTTTAGGTATTGCATTGTAATAAAGCCGCATTCCAGGACTTTAGGTCTGTTCTACACTAAAAAATGCGAAGATTCCAAACTGACCAATGCTAGGACGAGATCCGTAGTGGTCAGAGTAGGGAGTTCCGTAGGCGCCGGTGTATTGTTCGTCCTCGGGAGCGCAGCAAGCAGGCTCGTCGTACTCGGGGCCGCAGGCGTACATCGGGCGAGAGTAGCGAGCACGCTAAGCAGTAAGTGGGAAGTTGTTATTTTAAATTCAAATTGTCAGTTCAAGATTCGAGATAGGTTGTTGATTTGATTTTTACCGAGTACTTTATTTTGTTTGTTATGATTAAAGGATAGCAAAGAAAAAAACTTTCAATCAAGAAAGGTGGAATCAGATGGTTTTTCGTTCATTTTCGACTTTAATTTGGCACCTTTCACTCGAAATTAAATATCTGAACACAAAATGAAACAAGAAAATAATTTATGCATTCACTTTTCATGCTCGTCAAAACCTTTACGAAACTTTGAAATTGAATTTGTATGGTCTAGGAAGAGTTTTGATTATTACAAAATGTTCAATTGGAACTTGTACCTAAGGTGGTTTCGTAAACTTACATATTGGTCTTCTTCAGCGCAGGTAGCGGGGTCGTCGTACTCGGGAGCGGTGGAGTAGATGGCGCTCTGTCCTCCCTGAGAGTTCTTACGGGCGTAACGGCTGTTGGCACGGGGCTGGAACGACAATAATTATTAAAATAACTAGTATTACCTTAAGCATTTTAGTTACATAGAAATTAAGCTACTATAGGTAGTATAACTATATTAACATCATCATCATCCAATACTACACAGACACGTCGCGACTGCTTCATGGATTTGTCGAGCTCGCGGTTGATACCTAATGTTGGCCATACAAGCCACGGTCCACCGGAGAGGTTACCTGTATAACGATTCATACTTCAGCGGACGAAACCGTTCCGTGGAATTCGTTCAAAACTGACGTATCCTGCGATTGGTTCATCATCATCATCATCAGCCTATAGCAGTCCACTGCTGGACATAGGCCTCTTCTAATGAGCGCCATTGCGCCCTGTCCTCGGCTCGCCGCATCCAGCTTCTGCCAGCAGCCTTTCGCAGATCGTCACTCCACCTGGCCGGAGGGCGATTGGTTGCGGTCGGTTATGTCACGGATGCGTTTCGCCAAAGTATGCATCGCTAAGATAGACCTCCCGTAGCGTGTATGGTCAGCATTAGGTACCTAAACGTAAAGCGACAAATCTCGACAAATCCATGAAGCAGTCGCATCAGTGAATCGCTAACGTAACCTCGGTAAACCGTAGTGAGCGTATGGCTTATATTATGAATTGGGCATACGCATCCACTTTGGTGAATAGAATACTTTTTGTAGGTACCTGTACAAAACGACACTTGTTTGTTTGTTCCAAATATATTTTTCTACGTACCATGCTCTGAGATCCGGCGCGCGAGTGAGCGGGGTGGTGTGGGTGGGGATGGGCGAGGGTGCCGGCGTGCGCGGGGTGGTGATGAGGGAAAGCCAGCGCCTTGGTCGGGTCCATCTCTTCACGGAAGCCGAGCAGGTGGAACGTCGCGTAAGGGCAGATCTCGTCTTCCATGCCTGGAAGGAGATGTAGTTATATGAGATGATGTTTATTACATCACTTTTGTCCATGGTGGATAAAATGAAACTTTCCTTAGAATTGAGTATTTTAATTAAAGTTAACACCATTTGAATCTATTTATTTAGTAATCGTTAGTACCTATTAGTATCGATATAGCAATTTTGAGTTTGTTTAAACTGCGGTTTCACAAAAATCTTTTAAATAGGTAATCGCGGATTTATTCTGCATATAACAGTGACGATACCAATTCATGCCTTAAGTTCAATTAATTTACTTACTTAAACAATATAATGCTGTATAGTATTAGAACAAGTTAAATAAATACATATCATGTTAGTTTTTGCACAATACAGTCATCTACAATGCAAAACTATAATAAACTGTCAACAAAAACGCAAATAAAATTAACTGGGGGTTAGAGAAAAGCTTGTAAAAATTCAAATTTTATTCACAATCAACATTTCATATTTTGCTGTTTAAATAGAGTGAACCTTTTAGGTACAATATCTTACAACTTACGTATAGCAGGCGTAGTTAGTAACACTCCATTCTGTTCTCTGCTACAAATTATTCCAAGGTGGTATAGAATCATGCACAAAGATTGGTAGAGTCCGCAATCCAATGATAACTTTTCATGCAATGATTACAACTCTATTCGCAAACAACGCTAGGATTACGAGTATTTTGGACAGCAAATGTCGTATTTTAGGATGTTCAAGCCCAAAAATTATGTTTACAGTTTGTTATAGGTTGATACACGGGACATCATTGAATTGAACTTGAAATCCCCGCTCGAGCATTATGATTGGTCAATTTTGTGCGCGCAATAGCATCCCGCGTATCGAACTATTTATAGGTACCTAATTCAAACTGTAAACTTCAAAATACAGCCAGAATACTCCAAAATGAGCATGACAAGGTCCCACGTATCAACTTTCCCCTGGTAGAGCTACGACTGTCCGTTTAATATTGAAACCGGGCATTTATCAACAAACTGAAATATAACCCGGTGCATTAGAGAAACGAATCTGAAATACTCACACCAGTGACGGCAGTAGTGTAAGTGAGAGTACACAAACATTTCGAGCAAACATTCACATTGTTAAATAGCTTGGTACGTGGGGCCTTATCTCGCGCATTTAGGAGTAGTTTAGTTATTGTCAATAGTGTTGTTCGCGAATATTGCAAGCATAAAGCGGTACCTGTGGATATAGTCTCGCCAGATCCTCCACGGCGCATCATGGGCCTTCGCACTCGCTCGTAGTGATGTCTCCGCGGATCCCACGTGGAGTGCGCGCCCACTGTCCCACACTACCGTTAGCATGCCAGCTACTACGTCACTACCATCTCAACTGTCCTGTCTCTATACTTTTATATCGCGGTTTCAAGCTCATGGGTGCAATTTTTGAGATGCATTTTAAAAGCTATACTTTTTGTCTTATAATTTTAATCCCTTAACCATACTGGTTCGATAGGACTAGAGATAAAGAAGTAGATAGCCTATCTATACTAATATTATAAAGAGGAAAGATGTGTTTGTTTGTATGTTTGTTTGAAATGAATAGGCTCCGAAGCTACTAGACCGATTTGAAAAATTCTTTCACCAATAGAATCCTACATTATCCCCGATGAACATAGGCTATATTTTATCCCGGGGAAGTGAAGTTTTCCCGAGGGATCGCGGGTAACACCGCGGCGGACAGCTAGTATCTTATAATTTTATGAATCCCTTAACCTTACTGGTTCGATAGGACTAGTGATAAAGCAGTAGATAGCCTATATAAAGCCATTTTCAGTATTTACTTATATTGTTATAGCATTTCAGCTTATGTACTTTTTTTTACTTAGGTATACAAGAAGTCAAGAATATTAAAAATGCTGTCTTGAGTTATTTTATCAGTTTTTGCGATATAACGACAATCTATGTCGTAATGACGGCCAGGGTTGACAACTTCTGTCATTTTTCTTATAGCTTTTAAATATTTGAGATTACGACTGGTTGAGATGCTATTGGAGACGTTGCATTTACAAAACAAAATAAAGCTCCATCCATATCTTTACTAAATTCACGACAATTGGACAAGTAAAGACATTGAACGAACTATGATGGATTATGGGGTAAAAATATTTTTTAAAGAAACAAAGGATGACATTAAGAACCATTAAAACAATGGACAACAAAGTATTAAAGTTGCCTCCACCTTACATTCACTATTTACTAGGTAACACTTCGATCAACAATATTATAGATTTAGGGTCAGCGCAGCAAAACCGTCGTCGGTAAATAATAGCTCGCGCCGTTATTATGTTTAGCATTTTGACGTTTTTCATGATGAATGATCGTAAGTTTATGATAATGTTTTGAGGATTTGTGATTATATTACTACGTGCAGACAGAATTATGCTTTGATTTTGTACTTCACGTTATAATCTATAATATTGTTGATTGAATGTTTAACATCTAGAGATAAAGAGAGAAAAAATAAACGTGCATAAAAGTAGAAAATAGATTAAGAAGCAACTGGGGAAAGCTAAAGGCGATCTAAACTCTAAGATCAACCAAGTTAAATAAAAAAGAACTACATATTTAAATATTTACCCCCACAACCAACTTTTATTAACCCTAAACCCTTAAACAGAATTTATCCTCGCAACTTCGTAGATACTTACTTGAAGGATTAAGTTGTGCTTGATCATAGGAGAAACGTGTCTGAAGATAACGATACTTAATAAATGTGTTTTAGCATAGTGTGCTTGAGAAACAAGACATAACCAACCTATGATTTATGAGAATAAGATGGACTGTAAACAATATTGACATATTTGAGTCTAACAATATCAATCAAAATATAGATTTTGTTCACAAGATAATAGTAGTGCTTGTTCATAAGATAGTTGTGTCTGTTTATAAAATAGTATTGCATATTCGTAAGATAGATGTGTTTAGTCCATAGACGAAGAAATAACTATCTTCGTCTATGGTTTAGTCTTAAGATAGCAGTGCTTGCTTATTCATAAGATAGATGTGTTTGTGTGTGTTCATTTATGATAGTAGTGTTTGATCATAAGATAGTATTGTCTGTTCATAAGATAGTAGTGCCTGTTCATAAGATATTAGTTTTGTCCGCAACTATACTGTTTATTTTTCTTTTTTTCTCTATATATCCTAGTTCCTAGAGGATGTTAGTATACTCACTGATAACAGCCTGGCGTTTAACTCTATCGCAGGTGTTGTAGTTGGATCCGGGTACAGGGGGTAGTTTGCGGTTAGGCGGTGCGATGTAACCAAGTTCGTCGCGAAGTCCGCCGCGTTTGTCGAGGGTACCGGCGCCTCCGCCCATGGCGGCTTGCGAGGCGTTGTATACTGCGTCGTCTGGATAATAGTGGCATAAGTAGTGTGATTTAGGAAGATTAAGGTTATTTGTCGTAGGGAACAATTATAGTGAGCTTTATAACTCGTAGTTTTAGAGTGATAAAATGACTTTAGCAAATTTAGCAAAATAAACCTATACTTTACTTTACTTTTGAATAAGGTGAAGAGAATATTTGTGAGGTAATAAATCTGAGCTGGGTTTATCATCGTCATCTCAGCCCGGCATTAGATTATTGTTTGTTTTAAATAATACAGTAGGTTATAAGGTTTATAGAAAACAGTGACTTGATAGTTTAGTTTTTACAGTCAGATTGATGTAAGCTAAAATGTGACTACGACAAATAACCATCAAAATAAAACAATAATAATATAGAATGAATACATTTTGGTCATGACTAGGTATTCTAAAATATTGACTATGTTGATAAATGTATTAAGGTACCGTTCCACAAAACAAATAGTAGAATATCTACACGGGGGCCGATTACATGAATGCAGCAAACAATATTAATTATGAATTTTGACAGACAGACCAAACAATGTACCGGAACGGGCGATATTCATGCTATGACCGAGAAAGATCGAATTTAAATAAATAAAAAAGCGATGAGTACATACAATAACCGTCCTTCTGACCTCGCAGGCGATGCGGGGTGTTCCTGCGAGCGAGCGTCAGGCAAATCACAACCACTCCCACGATAAACACGACAATAGTCGCCAGAATCGGAACCAAAACCTCCGGTTCCAGCCAAGCTTTCACCCACGGAGGCAGCTCCTTCGAATTTGCGTTGCCTGGTAGGGGGGCGATGGTGCCTACGGAAACGAACCTTTGTGAGGATCCCTGGCACCCTTCACCACGCAAACCACAACGATAGCGATGATAATGACTAGTATCGCTGCGACGACGGGCACGATAAGGTTTAGATGCGAGAGGATTATCTTGAGGGTTTGTTCGGGGGTCAATGACCCGCCGCCGATCTCTCGTGCGGGCGCGATCGTACCTGAAATGCAAGCCTCCGGTTACACATATGGGGGTGATAAATAATAAGGCGATGCATTTCAGGTACGAAATTAATGTTTTTATCATTTATTTTCATTAGATTATAACAGGAATTACTCACGTAATCGTCGTTTTATAGATACCGACAGTGATTCGATCAATCTGGATAATCTTCATCTATTCACGGTAGTAACTTCTCACACGATTCAAGTTAAAAGGAGTTCGTATCAGTTAGTAAGTAACCACAGCTCAATCGAAACATTGTCGGTATCAGAATCACTAAGTACTAACGATTTTTACATTACCAGGAACTCGAATCCCGACAAATATACGTTTTATAAGAAGTTTGATGAATAATGCATTTTTTTTTTTCATTAATTTGTAAGCTTGATTTCCCTATCGTTATGGTTTGAGCTTGTTTGATGCGACATATTTTAGTATTGAATGAGACTAGACTACAGATGAACAAAGCGAACTTTTACCTCCAGTCATGGTGAGAGTAGCGAATTCGTATTCGGCAACGTTGAAGCCAGCGTTGTTGTGTGCTGAGATTCTCAACACATACCATGTCGCAGGTTCAAGATCTGAAATAGCACACAAATTAGAGCTGGGTACAATTCATAAAAAGTCAATTATTAAAAGTTGAGATGAAGAAGACGGATGCATGTGACCGAGATGCGAATGTTAAGATGGATGTATGGGGTAACACGGTTAGATAGACTTTATTGTGCATATTCTCTAGTAATTTAGGTATGTAATTATTATTTTCTAATGACAATGCCCTTTAATTTTTGCCCAAAAATAATGATCTATCAAGCTGCTGTAGCTATTATTTTATTTTAGCTGATAGATTATTATTTTATTTGACTTTTACCTTTATAAAAATGACTTAGTTTTACAATGTTAGATAACATTACTTATGGCTAGTTCCCTTTATTTACCGTCTTGTCTTTAAGGCTTTGACTGTTTTTTCAATTCAATTTAATCTGTATAATTTAATTTATTTAAGTTGTTCCTACTACATGACAAAACCAAGTGTGCCTTGAGCTCCTACGGCGAACAAATGAGTACCTATGAGTATGAGTAGTATGCGAAATGAGTCTAGCTAGTAGTGGAAGTCTCAAGTGGCGCCTATTTCCGAAAGGAAAGGAGTGCTAGATTGATGGTATGGACACATTATGAATATGATTGTGGCTGGGATGTATGCAAGTAGAGGAAGGCCGAAGAAGGTATAGTTGGATTGTGTGAGAGAGGATATGAAAGTTAAAGGAGTGAATGAACAGTTGACGAGTGATAGGATTGAATGGAGGAAGAATAAATAAATAATATGTTTGCCGACCCCACTTTGCGTAGGATAAGGGCAAGGGAATGATAATGAGAAGGCTTTGAGAATATTTACCAAGAACAACGAAGTTTCCACCAGGCTTGACAGCGTTCGAGATTTGGTTCCATTCAGCAGCTCCCCTGTTAATAAAACAAAGGTTATACAAAACTTGTATGTCCATTTCATAAGTCCTTATGAAAACTTGTCTGTCACGACAATTTTACTCTCCGAAGCACGAAAGCGCTCAGTTGTTATTGTCACTTGCAGCCATACATAAATGTAAAAAGTGTCACGATTGTATCCCCAAGGCGCGGTAGACATTCTTTCAGATCTTTTTATGTATTCCAGATCCTTTGAAGATGTCTAAGGGGGAAGTCAGAGGCATGTCCAAATACATCCTACTCATATAGTAAAGCTGAAAGTTTGTCAGTTTGTTTAGATGTTTGTATGTTTGTGTTTCAATCACGCCTAAACCAGTGAATCGATTTGGATAAAACTTGGTATAGGCGTAGATAGTGACCTGGAATAGCATATAGGCTATTCAAAATGTTGGTACCACGCGTGCGAAGCCACGCGCAGAAGCTAGTATAACATAATATGTAAATTAAATACCTATACGAAACCGGCATTACCAACATTGCCTATAGGCATTGCATACAATACTCTTATTGCTTTTCCTAGTCAAGTAAAAGTTCTTACTTCTTCTTGTTCTCAACGACGAAATGGCTCATAGGACAGCCTCCGTCCAGCCATTGTTTGAGATGCAGAGTGACGGAGGATGAGCCAACTTCGATGAAATCCGCCGCGCGTGGTACCGGGGGCTTGGAGCCGCGAGTGCGAGCGGTCACCACGTCTGAAGCTTCACCTGTGCCGATTCTGAAATATAATCATTAAGAAATGAAAAGTCTTATCAAAATTTTCAATTCTGACGGGATTAGAACCCGCGACGATCAGACGATCCTCCTAAAGCCGGAACGCCTTCAACCGCTCGGCCACAGAACCACTGGCCGAGCGGTTGAAAGCACTTCGACTTTTCATTTCTTAATGAAATACCAAGTGTGGATTAACATTATAAAAAATTACAAAAAATTATAAAATCATTGTTTTACAAAATCCATAAGCGGATTGGTTTGGGGCTAGATGACGTTGTGTGAAATTTCCAGCATTATTTATGTATTTATTAAGCGGCCCTTACACGTTCGGTCCTAATAAACATGGTTATTATAAATAATAATTTATACTAATATTATAAGGAGGAAAGATTTGTTTGTTTGTTTGAAATGAAATGATTCCGAAACTACTGGACCGATTTGAAAAGTTCTTTCACCAATAGAATCCTACATTATCCCCGATGAACATAGGCTATATTTTATCCCGGGGAAGTGAAGTTTTCCCGAGGGATCGCGGGTAACACTGCGGCGCACAGCTAGTTATAGGTATAACCTTAGAATAACCATAATAATTTTTAGTTTATACCTGTCATATTGTGCCTTGTCGTGTTTTGTCAAATAAAAAAAAACTGATTCCCGTCGGAATCGAACATTTTGATAAGACTTTTCATTTCTCTATGAAATACCCAAGTGTGGAAACACTTTAAAAATTATAAAAAAAAACTATTCTATTCATAGTACTAATACTATTCTACATACATACATAGATAAAGTCACGCCTCTTTCCCAAAGGGGTAGGCAGAGACCACGACCACACCATAATACTATTCTAACTAATAATAATAAATAATAAAAAACTATTCTATTCATGGTTTAACCGTAACTGCAAAACATGTATAAAAAATTATCTCCAACTCACTCTTGCGTCTCAACTCAACAGAGCATTCACCGCTCACCGCGCTGACATTGCTCTTTTCGAAATTGTAAAGTACATTTGTTATAAATGTAGTTCCTGTTTCCATTTATCAGAAGATTACAAGAATACCAAGCAATAACCATAAATGTGAAGACAAAAAAGTAATATAGCGCTTACCCGTTGTAAGCAGTAACGTAGAGCTGGTATCTGGATCCGCAGAACATGTTTTCTAAAGTATAGGTGTCAGTGGTGCTAGGAATCTGAAAAAGAACAACAGATATAATGAGAAAAAATATTTTTATTTATCTTAAAGCGGCTATGAGAGCTGAAGGCTCAAGTCACATTGAATTGGCAAGCGAAGCGACTTTTAGTTTTTAAAGCAAGCCGTTATAAACCTTATAAACAATGGTACTAGATATAGAAACGCTTGTAGAATCAACGAGTTCTTGAAAGGCCATCCAGCGGGACGCGCCGGCGCGAGCGGTTCATTCTACAAGCGTTTCTATATCTTGTACCATTGTTCATAAGGTTTATAATGGCTTGCTATAAAACTAATTGAAGCGCGCTTGCCAATTCAATGTGGCTTGAGCCGAAATGGAACGAGAAGAAATCCAAGACAGATTAAGTATTTTAATCAATTGGTGTACATAATGAGATCTCTCAAAATTGTCAGGAATGTAGCAAGTTTTCCATAAGGCACTTTTGGGGCAAAAGCCGTGATTTTCTGTCTAAACCTATTTTTTGTTAAGTTTGTTTTGAAATACGAGTATAATAGCAGATCAAATGTACCTGAACAGTCTCCCAGTCTCCGAACTCCTGTTTGTAATGGATGGTGTATCCGGCAGCGATTTGTTGTTCAACATCCGGCGACGGCTTGATGCGCAGAGTCAGCGACGATACGGAAGAAGATGCGATACTGAGCTGAGGCGGGAATGGCGGCGCTGTGGAGGAAATTTATATTAAATAAATAAATAATACTGGACATTTCACACAGCATCATCTAGCCCCAAACTAAGCAAAGCTTGTACTATGGGAACCAGATGACTGATATACTACTTATATACTTTTTTGTTTTAATAACGGGACGAGATCGCGTATAGGTTTTCGATACTTTTTATATACTTTTTGTTTGTAAATACATACATATTATACATAGAAACACCCAGACCCGAGATAAATATTTGCAGATCATACAAACATCACGCGGGGATCGAACCCGCAACCTTTTGCGTCGCAGGCGGGCTTTCACCCACTGCGCCACAGAGGTCGTCATTTGAAAACATAAATTTTTTCACTGTTGAGATTGGATATGTGGAGTGACGAGAATGGAAAGAATGTGTATAGGTATTAAAGCTAGTTATAAAGCGCAAGTGACTGAAACTTTGCGTCCCTTTGACTCGGGCGACAGAGGAAAAAGTAGAAGGTAATGTTGAGGGCCAGATGATGATGATTTTCTTACCGAGCACGGAGAGCGTGTGAGTGACGGTATCTGTTCCGAACTGATTGTCGACGTGGCAGGAGTACTCTCCGGCGTCTTCACGCGCTACGCCCGCGATTTGTAGAGAGCCTTCAGGTAACTGACGTACTCGCTCAGATGCTTCTAGGGGATGACCCTTCACCTATGTTTTTAAAAACAAAGAAAAAAAAAATCGGTTAATTCAAGAAGATATCGGTGAAAAATATATGCGACGAACATAGAACGTCAACCTTTTTTTGAAGTCGGATAATAACGGGACGTGATCGCGTAAAAGGTTTGTGAATTCATCGGAAGAACGATCGGTGCAACCCCAAAACCTCGAGATAAGTATTTAACTACTTTACTTACTAACATTTTAGAGGACATCTTATAAGGCGCCATCTACATTTGACTATGAGAGCTAGTTTTATGTTATTTACACACAAAAATTACTCCCATTATTATAATAAAGCAGAAAGTTTGTTTATATGTTTGTATGTTTGTGTTTCAATCACGCCCAAACCAGTGAACCGATTTGGATGAAACTTGGAATAGGCGTAGATAGACCTGAGTAGCATATAGGCTCAAAATGTTGGTACCACGCGGGCGAAGCCGCGCGCAGAAGCTAGTTCAGTATAAGCTAATGTTTTTTACCTTCCACAAAATGTTAGGGGGAGGCACTCCGACAGCGAGGCAGGGGAGTTTGACGTCTTCCTTGTATGTGGCAGTGAACGATTCATCGAATGACGCGATCTTGGCAGGTACTGAAACATATTAGAAGTAGGTACTTAGACTTAGCTTTTCAATGCGATTTCTAAAGTAAAACTACACATTAGTGTGTATAATATTAATTATAAATAGGAATTATTTGTTTGTTTGTTTGAATTAAAGAGGCTCCGAAACTACTGGACCGTTTTGAAAAATTATTTCACCATTACAATTCTGCATTATCCCTGATGAACATAGGCTATATTTTATCACGGGTAAGTGAAGTTTTCCCGAGGGAACGCGAGTAACACCGCGACGGACAGCTAGTTTGATATAATAAGAGGTGTAACTACTGTTTGTTTGTCTGTTTGTTCTAAGGTCAATTTAGAATGCACTCAAACGCACAACCAAATCCTATTAGAACATAGTTTTACGGGTAAAATCTCAAAGGAATTAAAACCTTATCAGCCTGTTTTAAGGGTTAGTTGTTTTAATATGTCAGAAATGCTACCGTTCCTAAATTCATAAGGACATCAGAAATGGCCAAATTGACAAAGAAAAAAAAAAAAAAAAAAAACCTTACACCGTAGAAAATAAGTACCTTTATCGCTAGGGCTGCAGGAGGCGGTGGCTGAGGGCTGTCCTTCGCCGATGATGGTAGATGCGGTTACCCAGAAGTCATAACGGCCGGCCTTTAGTTCAGTGGCGGAGTAACTGGTTTGGGTGGCTGGTACCTGAATATACAAGCAGGAGTTTTTAACCTGAAGTGCTATGAACTTACTTAGCATGAACGCCTGCCGGATATGCCTTTGACTAACCCTTAGACATTTTCAAAGTACATAAGGAGAGTCGTGACCTCTGTAAACCGACACAAAACAAAGGGTTGTACAAGTTTGACCCATGTTTAGTGTCTGTCGGACAAGAGTGTTCTTAAATGGGGGTACTACAAGAGAATTGTCACATATTTTGATCTTTTTCTAATTGACCGAGCGAGCGAAGCGTCTCAGTTTCGAGATTGGCCAAAAATGCTTTTGTCCTTCTGTCCGTCCGTCTGTCAGTAATCGCCTACAGGTCGCATTTTTCAACCGATTTTGTCGAACTTTGGCACACAGGTTCCTTGACTTATTAAAAAACGTTTGTCGATTGGGATTTTTGATTGGAGCGAAAATAGGGGGGGAAAGGGGGAAGTTTGCTGTAGCGTTATTTATCGACAGATTTCAATCAAATTTAAAATGCATATTATGGACTTCATTCTACACAAGTTGTTATGAAAAAAAAACCAAAAGTTGGAGGTGAAAGGGGAGAAAGCGGCAGGAAGTTTGTTTTAGCGTTATAAAGGACGTTTTTTCGTAAAATGTATATCTACCTATACCAATCAGACTACGCAATCCTCTCCGCCTTTACGAGACGAACCCGTTGACACCAGATTCGACCCCCTAGGACCAAAGGAACGCGAGCAATCACTAAAACTTATTCCTCTATTTTACTTAAAAGTTTACATAGGCATAGGTTAGCCTATTGGAGAACACAAAGCACCTAAATTTCAATTTTGGTCGCGAGATCTACTGTTCTCACAGAACCACTAGTTAATTATAAGGGGCCAAAATACCTTGTTAGGGTGAGGTTCGGCGTTCTGGGCTTGTGTGTATACATTATAGTGAGTAACAACACCATTGGGCAGCGCTGGAGGTCTCCACGATACAAGGATCGAGTCTTGTCCCATCACTAGCGCTTTCACCGCACGCGGGGCTTCGGGCACTGGAATTGAAAAGTCAGTTTTATGTCGACAGGATAAAGCTTCAATTTGCTTGGCACTACTCTAGCTAGTTTGATTTGAATATATAGTTTGATCGAAGATGACTTAGACATAAGTTGGTTCTTTTATTCTCATTATATCCATACCACATTGCAATAATCATAATTTTACTTCTAAGCAACACCCATACATCTTTCATATGTAAAACATAGACATTTCTCTTGTCAGAGAAGTGGATTATTACTGGACCGAAGACAAAGTTCATAATAACTTTTTAAGGAAGAATATTGAAATGCTTTAAGTGGACGCTTGTTTATCGCAGCGAAAAAGATAAGAAAAATATTTTAGCAACCACGTTTTAAGCAGCGATTGGAGTTGTTTCAAATTTGTGGCCGGCAGTTTTGGATTTTGAGCCAAAATGGATGATGTCCTTTTTGCAGAAACCATAATTATTAGCGCACTTTACATGCGGACGCTGAATTGAACTCTGTTTTCTAGGTATTTTTTTTTAATTTGATGTTATATTTTTGTTAAATACTATAAAATTAAATCACTTTGTCAAAAATGGCCCATATAGATTTGGCTGTAAGTCTTTACCGTCTTGTTCAGTCTGGCAATGAATAGGAGAGGATCGGACGCCGTCGCCTCCATTAGTAGTCGCGAGCACTTCCATAGAGTAGTTGGTGAACTTCTTCAGGCCATGGAGGATTGTTTCGCTGCTTGCTGTGATCTTGGTGTCTTTGGTTTTCTCATCTGTAATTTTTTTTATTTAACTTATAATTAGTTAGACCAATTAACTGTTACAGAACAGGATGATGAATACGACAATTGCACTTGGCGATTTACGCACACGTTCACTCTGTTTTTAGGTATGGTGCACAAATTTGGGGAAAGTTGGATGTGATAGAGAAGATGCTTTTACCAGACAGCGGGTAAAGTAAAAAAAAAGTATTTTTTACTTTTTTTTTACTTTACCCGCTGTCTGGTATTTATTGTTTTTTACAAGTGATTTGCTTAAACTAGGGTTGGGAACTTTTCATTTAAGTTAAGATAACTTGTGTTAGAAAAGTCCCCTCTTTCTTAAGGTCATTTAAAAACACTTGTGAGAGGGTTGGGTATCTAGGTAGGTATAGAATAGATAAGTAGGTATTGGAGTAATTAATAACACAAAATAATAAATACACTAAAGTATTAAAAGATACATGAAAGATAAGTATAATAAATAATAATGTATATTTCTCATATATATATTTATATACATATATACTTTATAAATAATATATAGATACATCAAAGTAGGTTTATTGCTAGGTAAGATAGAAAAATATATATTATTTTTTTTTAAACACTTTCTGAAAATAGGATTTAAATAATCTGGTTAAATTAAGTAGGTACAATATTTTTTATTTTTTATTTTATTTTTTATTATGCTATATTTTAAAGTTTTATAAGTATAATTTTATTTATATTGACTTCATAGTACTGGTTTTAGAAAATCTTCGGTTTGTTCATATGTTAGAGATTTAAGCCAACTAGCCACTGTCGTTTTACATTGAAGGTAGGTTTTAGTATAGATTTTTAATTTTTTGTTAATATCGTTGTATATTTGAATTGATTGGTCAGAAAACTGTTTTGATGCAAATACTGTTCTAGTCACTGGTTTTACTATTTTAAATCTACGTTTGTTTAACGTGCTTGGGTCAAGTTTTAACGTTTTATGTATTTTTAGTACATTTTTAGTACAGAGAGGGTGTTACAAAGGTAGATAGAAACGCAGGCTATTTTGGCCCTAGTCTTAGATACGGATTATTGTGTGAATTATTGTCCTAAGGATAGTTACTTACCATACCAAGTCTCGCTAGGTCCATAAACAACTTTGTAAGCCTTGATCAGTCCATTAGCAGCCGCTAAAGGCGGTGAAACCCAAGAAACTCGGATGGTCTGAGCAGTGAGGGTAGTGCAAAGGACGTCTTGGGGAGGGGCGGATGGAGCTCCTTCAGCTGTGTAGGCTTTGATCTCAGTAGTTACTGGACCGGAACCCATCTTGTTGAAGGCTTGGACCACCATCGAGTATTGGGTGTAAGTCCTATAGATGTTTGAATGAAATTATGTCTTATTTTGTGTACGAATCAACAGTGTTGTTAGCTTTTTAAATGTTACATAAAAAATACAATAAAGCAATTTGTAATTAATATGGTCAAGTATTTGAGTTTGAAAGTGATTTACTTGAGGTTGAGAATGTCCAAATGGTGTTCCTTGCCAGATTCCTTTGAGATGTCGACGGTTTCGAAAACGAATGATTTGTTGCTTGACGCCAGTTTGTATCCGACATAGTATCTGCAAACATATTCCTAATCAATAAACAGTCAAAACTTCTGCATATAGAACGGTTGATAAACGGTTCGATTTGGTCAGAATTCTATAAGTACGGCAAAACAAACTAAATTCCTCTATTTGTCTGAGTAGTTTTGTGACGTCACAAATCCTTTACCTAGTGGCAAGATGGATCACCTAAAAGAAAGCTAAACGCCAAACCATGTTTGTTTCCCTGGTTCTATACGGTATTGGTCGCGAAGGAACAAGTGATCCCAGCGGTCCTACTGAATAAATGCTTTTTGACTTCGGACCCTGTTATGACAAGAAAAGATAGAAACTCAGCCATAATAGACTTACCCCTGGAGTTCACCGTTCCAATCCTGGGGTGGGGGAGGTTTCCATGTAACCCTCAAAGTGTGCTTGTCAATAGCATCAACTTTCACGTCTTGTGGTGGCCCGGTCGGGGCTTCTTCAGCGGTGATGATTGTGACGGTTTCAGAGGGTTCAGATGTTCCCAGTTCGTTCTCAGCGACGATTCGAATGTGGTAAGCGGTGGCGGGACGAAGGCTGAAGACGCCTGCTTCGGTGGTGTCGCCTGGTACCAAAACCCTGGAATATTGAAGTTTTTATAGTTCCTGAATGTAAAGATTTATATTTAAAAGTGGTATTAGGCAATACCACTTTTTCCATCTCAATGTCCCAGGCACTACAGCGTCTCGTTGGGTGTAGGCATATATGTTTCCTCCTGATGTTTTATAGTATAAGTACAGATGTAAAGGCCTAAGTTTTGTTGAGAAAGATTCCTTATTTCCGCTGCTGATAAATCAGGATCCAAACTGAGTTCAACTATTTTTGAATGTGTGTTTTAGTTAGTGTGAATATACCTGTCGATGTCTTTGTCCCAGTTGCCCTTAGCGCGTTTGTATTCAATGAGGAACTTCTTGATCGGTGAGTTTCCGTCGTAAGGCGCGGCCCATGAAAGTTGGACGGTCCTGCCTGATTTGTCGAGAACCTTCAAGCCATAGGGTGCTTCGGGTACCTCTGTAAGAGTTTGTTTTAAAAATTATAAATCATCCTTTACAAGTGTGAGTAACAATATTTATACAAGAATATTAATTTTGCCAAGTGACTTTGATTCAGCAGATCCGAAAGTATTAGAATACATTGATGTCAATGGTGTCAAAAGTGTTGCCAAGTGTTTCACCTTGAATGATCATATTGATGCTAGTGTCGTCAGATCCAAAGGCGTTGGTAGCAACACAAGTGAACAGTGCGCTGTCAGACCGCTCCGTCCTTCTGATGCTGAGGTCGGATACTACTCCTCCAGGTAAGATCTCTTCGCGGATCGTGTAGCGAGGGTCAGATTTGGGCTCCAAGCGTTTGTTGTTCATGTTCCAGATGATGCCAATGGGCTAGATAGTGAAGATAGATTAAAAATGGGGATAACAATTTTTGTCGGTGTTTGAAAAGATTGGGTTTGGTTGAATTGGTTCTATTTTATAGGAGTATGACAATCATGCTTATATTCTTTAAGCTTAGATTAACAATTAACTGACCTTTTCTCCTTTAGCTTGGCATTGCAGAACAGCAGATTCGCTACGCCTGGCGGTTTGGTTCCTCATTTTAATTTCGAATTGAGGTGGGGCTGAATAAAACAAAAGCAGTTATAATTTTCTGTCGCATTGTGATTTGTGAGATAAACTGTTTCGAGCGCAAAGTAGCTGGTCTGCCATATATTGACTGACAGCTTCCCGAATAACAATATTTAGTACATACCCTGAACGCTGATAAGAATTACGGCAGACAGTCCTGATCCAATTCCATTTACAGCTTCGCATAAATAATAACCCTCATTCGTCTTTTGGATATTGCTAATAGTTAGAGTTCCATCCTCTACTTTCACATTAGGGTTGTTAGGCTTAAGGTCTTTGTAATCACCGGGCGTATCTCCTAGAAACAAGAAAACAATTAGAAATAATGCTAGCAACAATAAGTTGGTATTAGCTAGCTTCCTTCAAAACATGGTTATCGTAAGTTCCATTGACAATGTCTTGTATCGACGCTCCTTTTCCTTTTTCCAACTGGTTAGCTTGTATGATTCATATTATATTCCTAATTAGAGCTGTTGATGAAACCTTACCTTCAGCCCTCTTCCATGTGACCTGGGGCTTGGGGAAGCCATCGGCTTTGCATTCGACCTTAGCATCGGAACCTTGGGCAAAAGCCTTATCAGTCGGTTCAAGAATCCAACGAGGGGGCACTGAAATCCCACCGATCTGTTATAACACCTTGTTACGGGTCTTAAAGTTTATTTAATGGAATGAGATTAAAAGTGACTTTAAAATTTTCATAAATTTGAACTTTATGAGCTATAAAAAGTATGGTAACAGTCGGAAAAGATATAACTTCATTATTATCATGAACTTTTTTCAAAAAGGGTATTTAAGGACTTGGAATACTTCAAAGACTATATTCAAGAAAACTGAAAACTACATGTTTAGCCTAATGGTACAGATTGAAAAAGTTTTTGTAATTTCTGTCATCACTTTGAAATATTCCAATTCAGATCAAACACTGTAGTTCAAGAAATACGTAAAGCTTCTATAACGACGACAATTAGTCAAAGAATACTGTGTGATAGCAGCAGAATAAATGAAAGTCCATTATACAGTCTCTACATTATACAGTTTGAGTAGCTAAGCTGTCGCTATAGATGCTTTATATACAGTTAGCAATTATAAACCAAAGCATCTCATACTACAAAACAAAAATATAAACGGGACAGAAAGAATATAAAATAAACTTAACCAAAAAGCCCTTTAAATGCGCGCACATAAGTGTACATACATAATAATATAAACGAAATCATTTGTTATGATAGAATTTTAAAATTAATAAGTAGGTAATCAAATTAGATGTCTTGGAATATGAGTACTAAGTAACAAATGACTTCGTCAAGTTGTAGAACAAGCCAAGCATTATGCGCATAAACCAAATGGCCAAAATGCAAAACAATGAATGAAAATAATATACAGAAAGGATCCCAAGGAAATGGATAAGGCAACAAAGAAAATGCAGGGGAAGGAAGAAAAGGATCATCGATGATAGCCGCAGCAGGTTCCTATTCTCAATATCTAATGACTGAATCCTATCCACTGATAGATTTACTATTAGCCATTATCTCTCCTAATGAAATAAGTAATCTAAACTATTAAGAAATGAACATAAACATTTATTTCATTGGAAGTTGGGAGTTGATTGATTTTCATTGATTCTATTGATCAAGTTTTTTTATTATTTCCGCACTGAACTGAACAAGCATACAATATCGAAACTACGCAAAGCTATCCGTGCCAGGAATTAGGGTACACAGATGCGAGTGGTATACCATGGACTTCTAACGAGGCGGTATAGTTGGACAAGCCCGCGGGATTGCGCGCTATGCACGCGTAAGTGCCGGTATGCAACCATCCCGCTGGATCAATCAGAAGCAATGAAGCCCTCTGCGCAATTTTAGTCGCCATTACACCGGTCTTCTGCTTCAAGGGCTGCCCTTCAAAGTACCACTGAATATCGAGAGGCAAGTCGCCTTCCGAGACCAAACAAGTGACTTGAGTCGCCTGCCCCGCATACAGCGGAGTTTCGAATGAGAATGGAACTATACGAGGCAGTACTGGAAACAACCACAGAAAATTGGGTTAGAGTATCAATCGGCAGGCAATGTTAGCGAACAGGTGAGGTCGAAGAATAGATCAGTGACGGTGACAGATCGGTTCTTTGATAGTGCATTTTGTGATGTTAGTTCCCGGTATTATCGCAGCGTAATAATATTATGATAGACGTGCCGTTGACGACGAGAGTCGCTGCGTGCTCAGCCCGGCCGGCAGCATTTTGGACGATGCATGTGTAGTTTCCCTGGTGGTTCGCGCTCACTGAGTTGATAGTGAGGACTGAAGCCCGGGGGCCTAGAGGCGTTGTCGTGATGTCCCTTTGAAGACTCGAATCTATCGTTTCGCTGCTGAACGTCCACGAGATCTCTAGCGGCATATCTCCTTTAGTCGCGACGCAGTTCACTACCGCGGTGTCTCCCGGATTGTTTGGAACATCGCCGAAATTAAACGGCATTATCAACGGTGGTACTAGGACAAAATATTTAAGAGAATGAAGCTACAGCGTAAGGAAAATCAAATTTTAAAGAGGTTCAAAAGCAAAGTAACATTCACAAGTGGTGTTGTATCGCTCGCACCCTTTACGACTAATTCTGTGGCGTGAGAAGCTACACCCGCGGCGTTACTCGCAGTGCAGTTGTAGAGTCCCGCGTGTTTCGCATCCACAGACTCTATTGTGAGCACACTACTTCTTCTGTCGACATTACTGACGCGGACTCCCGGGACTGAATTAGCGGACATGTTATTGAATGTCCAATTGATACGGACAGGTTGGTCACCATGAGTTATGATGCATTGGAGCGCAAAATAATCCCCGAGAAAAGCCGGTTCCGGACCAGCAACGAAAGGTGAAATCTTGGGAGGAACTGAAACAAACATTATCTAAATGACAAAATAATGAATGTCTAGCACCTACGTTATTACCGACTAACCGTATACGATAAGATCTGTTGAATGGCTATTGCGC
This sequence comes from Epirrhoe alternata, assembly GCA_963565295.1. NCBI lineage: Eukaryota > Metazoa > Arthropoda > Insecta > Lepidoptera > Geometridae > Epirrhoe > Epirrhoe alternata. The sequence goes on from OY751384.1 coordinate 3,381,524, forward strand.
CCCGCACGGTTTTCACCGACACACGTATATGTTCCAGCATGTTTTGCATCCACTGATTCGATTATGAGAATGCTACTTCTTTTGGAATTTGTCATCATATAGTCATTATTCCTTTGAGATATGAGTTGTCCGTTTACCAACCAGGTTATAGTGAGAGGAAGATCCCCCAGGTTAACTGTACACGCGGCTTGTAAGTACTCTCCAACGTTTACGGGCTTCTCGCCGAATGTGAAATGCAGAATATTTGGGGGAACTGAAATTGTTAGATCAAAAACGATGGAAATTAACGAAAGAACAAAGGGAAACAAAAATGTTCATAACTAAGAAAATTTAATAAGAAATCGAACAACTAACTAGTGGAGGTATTGGAAATCTAGGCACCGTTAATAATTAACATTGAAGTATGGGAATCGTTCCCTGCAGCATTTTCGGTAGTACAAGTATAGTTTCCAGCATGGTTATGTGATACCGAGGGGATACTTAGTATAGCACTTCTTTCTCCGATATTGAACACGGTCACTCCCGACCTTGGTTTTATTGGTTCGCCATCAAAAAGCCAGCGCAGCTGTAGCGGATGATCACCCTCAACGACCGAACATGGAACTGTCACGACTTGCCCGGAATTCATAGCGACCTCCCCGAAGGAGAAGGGTTGGACCACAGGAGGAACTAAACAGAAAGCAAATATATTTCGAGTCTATTATTTATCAGTACCGATAACTTCTAGGAGAGCTGTGTGGCTGGTTGTGCCTGCCCTATTTGTTGCTGTACACGTATAATTTCCGCTATTAACTCCCATGGCATTGGGGATATCGAGAACAGAGACGCGATCTCCTAATGGTGTCGTCTTCACGCCCATTCTGCGTGTTACAGGTTTGCCTTGGAAACTCCACGATATATCCAGAGGTACGTCGCCTTTGGAGACGTGGCAGTCAAGATGCACGGATCCGCCCGCAAATACAGCTTCATCCAATTCGAAAGGTTTGATGTGGGGAACGACTGAGCAAAGAAAATATTTAATAAAAGTTAGTGTAGAATATATTATTGCATGCTGCGATATCTAACAGTGATGTACCCTTGACGTTTAGTGTTGTGGAGTATCTATCTTCTCCAGCCCTATTTTTTGCAATACAAGTGTAGTTTCCACTGTGTGCACCAGTTACTGATGCGATGGACAAAAACGATGTCCTCTCAGCCATCTTCATAGTTTTGATATCGGATTTTTTTGGTAAATCTTCGCCTTCAAATATCCAAGTGAGTGACATCGGACGGTCGCCTTTGCTCGCATGGCATGTTATTTGCACAGATTCTCCGTAGTATATAGACTCTTCAATCTCAAACGGCATTATGTGGGGAGGAACTGATCACAAATAAGAATAACATCTAAATTAATCTAAACGTGCAGCATCTAAACATTTATTTGTTTAAGACATCTATGGGGAAGGGACATATTCAGTAAGTACCATGGATGTTGACGAGAGCCGAGTGATAAGCACGACCGGCTCTGTTACTGGCAGTGCATGTGTAGTTCCCGCTGTGATGGCCCATCGCAGTTGGAATGCTTAGTACCGAAGCTTTCTCTCCCAATTTCGTGGTCGTAATACCCTTGTTATTATGATAAGGAATCTCGTGACCTTTAAAACTCCATGATATTTGTAGCGGTCGATCTCCTTTTGATACGTGACAAGTAAGGTGTACCGATTCACCGGCAAATATTGATTCTTCAACTTCAAACGGAATGATGTGCGGAACCACTATATTTGGAAAATAAATTGGAGCTACATAATCTATCTATCGTTAGGATACGGATAATGAGGATAAAACAAAAATTGCAAAAATGCAAGCCTGACAGCCTTCATAAGTTAGGTTTTGGTAAAATACCAATGATTTTGAGTATCGTTGTATAAGAAGTAGTTCCTGCGTGATTCTTTGCTGTGCAGGTATAGTTTCCACTGTGTGCACCAGTGACAGCTGGCAACATTAACAGCGAAGATCGGCCGCCAACTTTCGTAAAAGATCCGAGTTCGTTAGATAAAGCTTGACCGTTAAACTCCCAATAAACTTCCAGAGGTGCGTCTCCCTTCGATACGTGACACATCATTTGTACAGATTCTCCCGAGAATAAAGCTTGATCGACGTCGAATGGCAAAATGTTCGGTGTAACTGTGTCAAATCATAAAAAGGATGAAATAAATAAAACATGAAATGAATACAAGCGTACGCTGCTTATTGACATTTCAACAGAATTCATGCTAATTCTGCTAACACATCTTAAGCATCGGATCGCTGCAATGAAAGTATGATTAAATGAAACTGACCATGAACATTAACGACAGTGGAATGATTAGTAGAGCCGGCCCTGTTTGTAGCTACGCAGGTATAATTGCCGCTGTGGCTGGCAGTGGCCGCAGCGATGGATAGAAACGAAGTACGTGATGTCATTTTAGTAGTCATGATGCCGAGATGTGACGAACTGTTTTCGAACCCATGAAAATGCCATTTGATATCAAGAGGCAGATCTCCTTTTGATACATGACAATTGAGCTGGACAGATTCACCAGCGAACACCGACTCGTCCGCCTCGAATGGTACGATGTATGGCAATACTGTTAATCCAGAAAGCCGAAATTAATGCGGAGCAAAGCGTGCAACGTGCTATAAGGCGGGGTCACTGGCTATTGGAGAGAGGGATACCATGAACATTAATTGTGGCAGAGTGAACTGCGAGGCCGGCACGATTCGCGGCATTGCACGAATATTCGCCGCTGTGGCCTGCTGTCGCAGTTGATATGGTCAGCAAGGATGTTCTCTGACCAATCTTCATGGTGGTTATTCCTTGGTGAGAGGACAACTCCTTCCCATGGAAGCTCCAATTTATAGATAGAGGAGCGTCCCCCTTAGATACGTGACAGTTCAACTGAATTGATTCCCCAGCAAAGACTGGCTCTTCAGCCATGAACGGAACGATGTGTGGTGGAACTGGTGAGGATAAGTTTAAATAAAAATAACAAAACTAAAATAACATGAAAACATACGAAAAAGACGTGTACCCTGAACGTTTAACATAGCTGTGTGGTTTGTGCTTGCTACAATATTAGAAGCTGTGCATGTGTAATTTCCGGAATGTCTCTCTGTAACGGCTGGGAATGCCAAAATGGAACTTCTGGCTCCTACTTTAGTTATCGTTACTGCATCATTGCTTTTAATAGGTTTGTTTTGAAATAACCATGTAAGTTGTAATGGCATGTCGCCTTTGGGAATGTTACACATGACTTGTATGCTTTCGCCATAAAAAATAGCTTCGTCAAATTCGAACGGTGATATTATTGGTGCCACTGAAATGTGAAGCATAGAAGACCTCAGAATATCTATTTAATTCATAGCTGAGCGTAGACTGAACAAAATCTTGGGGGTGGTTATAAGATATTATAATAGAACAAAAAAGCACAGTTTATTCAGCGAGACCGTATACCCTTGACATTGAGCGTGGAGTGATGGCTAGATCTTGCGACAATATTGGAGGCAGTGCACGTGTAATTTCCAGCATGTTTGGCCGTCACCGCCGGGATTATGAGAGCAGACCCCATGTCCCCAACATTCATGATGTTCAGCCCCGGTAGTAAACTCACGTCTCCGCCATTAAAAGTCCACTTGAAGGTCAAAGGTTTATCTCCCTTTGTTACGTGACACATTACTTGTACTCCCTCTCCGTAAAATACTGATTCGTCGAATTCGAATGAGGCTATCACAGGTACCACTGTAAGGTTACTTGCGAAATTAATGCAATGTGGTGTCATAGGTACCTAGACCACATTCATGGCCCGCCAAAGTTACAAGGAAGGACAGGGAGTTTTCTAATAGGGAGTCAACTAAATACATAAAACCAATGTTAACTTTAAGAAAATCTTAAAAAGGGATTGCTACCGTTTACATAAAGTTGGGCAGTATGATTCGTATTTCCTGCGTCGTTATTTACCACACAAGAATAATTTCCTTGGTTCTCATGAGTAACCGACTCAATGCTAAGTTGACTTGTTCGTTTAGTGTTGGCAAGGTTTATTCCTTTTTCTCCCGACTTAATGGAGTTGCCATTAAAATACCACTGTATTTTTAATGGAAGGTCTCCTTTGCTGACCGTGCAAGTGACCAAAACCATTTCTTGAGCATTAACTGGTTCCTCACCAAATTCGAAAGGCATTATCTGTGGAGGGACTGTAAAAGGGAAGGGTTTAGCAAAAAAAGCTCAATCATATTTAGGTTTCTAGTGAAGATATAAAAGGAAATAAAGAAACGAAATTGTGAATGTCTCTTTTGAAGTACCATTGACGAAAAGTTCAGCCGTATGATTAGTAGTGCCAGCTCGGTTCTTCACGACACAGGTGTAGTTCCCCTGATTGTGATGGCTAACTGATTCAATAGTCAGCTGACTCGTTCGCTTTGTGTTGGTAAGCATAACGCCATTAAGTCCAGATTTAATGGTGTCACTGTTGAAATACCATTTAATATCGAGGGGCATGTCTCCTTTGCTGACAGCGCATATGGCCACGACCATATCCTGATCGTTGACGGGTTCAGTGCCAAAATCGAAAGGCGAAACTTGTGGTGCGACTAGATAACATTAAAAAATTTAGTGACAGTTTTATTTACATGAAATTTAATTCTCGTTTGAATTTATGTTTCAGGCCCTTATATGGTGTCCTTTTGCCACACACTTAACCCGTACATCACATGCCGAATTTGATATTTTTGATTACTTAGGTAAATTAGATAACTACTTTTTAGCTAAAAGAGTTACTCAAAGAACCGGATAGCTAGCACATTACAGGATTCCGTACTAAAGGACACAACAACAAACTTATTAGAATTAGCATCGTGCCAAAGAAGCAAAGCGTATAATTTTGAAGACTGGTGATTATAAATCAATGGATACCATTAACACTGAGGATGGCGCTGTGGCTACTATGACCAGCTGCGTTTTCTGCGATACAAGTATAGTTTCCAATATGTTCATGTTGTACGTTCTCTATGCTGAGAACTGATATTCTCTTCCCATTCCTGTTGATTGAAATACTGTTTCCGGAGTTGAGTATCTGGTCATTTAACTGCCAATGGATTTTCAACGGTAGATCACCCTTGCCAACCGTACATATAAGTGAGACAGTGTCGCCTGCGTTAAGGACATCCTCGCCGAAATCGAATGGTGTGATCTGCGGTACGACTAGAGAACAAGTTTCTGGTCATAGATCAGAAGCAGCTTCCCAAACCTCTATAATACTTTAAATTACGTTTTTTATGATTTTTTCTGCATATGCCTGCCCCTAGTTGTTAATGACAGTAAAGAGGATTTAATGGTTGTGTTGAGATTAGAGGACAAAACTAAACATATTAAGAGAAGCGAAGCATATTATACTGATACTGGAATTGAGGATACCGTTGACATTGAGTATTGCACTATGGCTGCTAACTCCAGCCTCGTTCTCTGCGATGCAAGTGTAGTTGCCAATGTGTTCGTGTTGGACATTTTCTATACTCAGAAGTGATATTCTTTTCCCGCTTCGGTTTATGAGGATGCTGTTCCCCGAATTCAGCAATTGGTTGTTGAGAAGCCAGTGTATTTTCAGTGGCAGATCGCCCTTTCCAACCGTACATATGAGTGAGACAGTGTCGCCTGCATTGAGGACGTCTTCCCCGAAATCGAACGGTGTAATTTGAGGCACAACTAGGAAAATCCAAGAAAAATATACATAGCGAAATACAAAAATACTGTTTTATTTACCCGTTTTTGAGTCGTTTTATTTGAGTGCAAATTAGGGAAAAGCTTCTTGGGGTACAAACACAAATAAATAAATCCGAAAGGTGTATGTGTGAGTAAAATATCTATGAAAAGTATTATACAAACGTGCGAGTAAAAAGCGAAGCGTATTTTAAATTGGATGTGGGATACCATTGACACTGAGCACCGCACTGTGGCTACTGCGGCCGGCTTCGTTCTCGGCTATACAGGTATAATTGCCTATATGATCGTGTTGCACGTTTTCTATGCTAAGAATTGACATTCTCTTTCCATTTCTGTTTATTAGGATACCGTTCCCTGAGTTTAGAATCTCGTTATTCAATTGCCAGTGAATTTTCAGTGGCAAATCGCCTTTTCCAACAGTGCAAGTAAGAGACACCATGTCACCCGCATTCAAAACGTCTTCCCCGAAATCAAACGGTGTCACCTGTGGTATAACTAATAGAAACAACTCATTAATAAAGATGAGAAATAAAGGTGCACACAATTCGTTGAATTCATATTAGGTGTGTTTGAGCACCACGTAAGATAAATCTTTATCACGATTCACGTCACGACGTATAGGAAATATGAATTTTATGTATTTTTTGAAGCTAGCCAATTAAACGAAAGTTAGAGGAAATTAATATCAGGGATAGCGTAAGGATATACACAACTAAAAAGCACAATCTAGCTTAAGCGATGTAGTGGACATAATTAAGTACCATTAACAGCTAGCTCTGAGGAATAGTTGGCGTGACCCGCTCGGTTGGTAGCTGAGCATGTATATACTCCTGAATGAATAGACGCAACAGAGTCTATTGAGAGACTACTTGATTTGTGGCCGATTTTGATGACTGTAAAGCCCTGAATATTTTGGACGGGCTTTCCATTCAAAAGCCAAGTAATATTGATCGGAGCGTCGCCTTTTGTAACCATGCACTGGACTCCAACCGTGTCACCTGCATTGGCTGGCTCCTCTCCGAAGGTGAAGGGATGGATTTGGGGTAAAACTGTCATAGGAAACTACGATTCAATCATGTTATACTACTGTTAAATTCAACCAACTACAACAAACATTTAAATAACCATTGACTTCCAACCGCGCGCTATGGTTCACGTGACCAGCCATGTTTTGAACGTGGCAAACGTAAATCCCTCTATGTGTCCCATTCACGGAATCAATGTTCAGAATAGACATCTTCTTGCTCATACTGCCGATCACTATTCCCAAAGTGTTGTCTTGTGATATTCTTCTTCCGTTTAGACTCCAAGAAAAGTTAGCCGGCAGGTCTCCTTTATTCATTACGCATTGAACGGACGCAGTGTCCCCCGCATTAGCAGGTTCATCGCCGAATTCAAAGGGTGAGAGTTGGGGAGGAACTGTGGTGGACATAAAAAGCGTTAGGTACTACGAAACGAAAATAACTAATGAGAGATCGAACCGTTTACGCTTAGGACTGTCGTGTGATTTGTTTCACCAGCGTCATTTTTCAATTCACAAGTGAAAGAGCCCCGATGAACGGAGCTTACTGCTTCTATGTTCAATATGGATGTTTTCTTGCTAATGGTCGTGAGAACGACTCCGAGGTTGTTGCGTGGTCTGATTTCTTCTCCATTGAAAAGCCATTTGAACCGAACCGGGAGGTCACCCTTACTCATCACGCATGAGACAGACGCCGTCTCTCCTTCGTTCAGTATCTCTTCTCCAAATTCAAAGGGGGTGATTTGCGGTGGGACTGGGTTGATAATAAACATGTTATTTTAGGAATTCAGGGGAAGTTTAAACAAACCGATAGAATAGAAAGAAAGCAAGCCGATGGTTATTTGGGAGAGTACCGTTGACTTCAAGAACGGCGCTGTGATTAGTGGAGCCAGCTCGGTTGGTCGCCACACAATAGTAAATGCCCCTGTGTACGCCACTTACGGAGTCAATGTTCAGTATAGAGGTCTTCTTATTGATAGAAGTTAAGACTATTCCCAGGTCATTTTTAGGTTTAAGGAGTTGTCCGTTGAATACCCAGGATATGTTGAGGGGTTGGTCGCCTTTGCTGACGGCGCAAGATATAGAAGCCATGTCTCCTGCGTTTGCCGGCTCTTCTCCGAATTCGAATGGCAACATTTGTGGAGGCACTGTATGGAAACTGCTAGTTTAAACTAAAGGGTATGCAAGGGCGTGTGTGGCAAATGTTGTAGCTTTGGCGGGCATTAACATCACAACTTCAATATAATCAATATTTTATGGTTTTACCTATTAAAAGTTCATGTCAATTCAATCACCTGAAATAAATTCTATTAGTAAACACATAAATCTAGAATCAAAAAGTACTCCATCGAAGTTCTACAGTATATTCTGTAATAAATAACATTTGACAGAATTCGAGCAGATCTTACACAGGAAAACAAGTTTTCTGAGAGATATCTATCTGATTCCCAATTCAATAGACATTTTGCGTAAGATCATAACTAAATTGACCAATAGTCCAAAATTTATCAGAGATGTTAATAGACTGATATTTCAATTTCTTGATCCGACTAGTGATTCGACTTACCCATAACTTGTAGTTCAAGCGTTCCCCTCGCAGCGTATCCTTGCGAGTTCTTAGCGACACAGGTGTAGGTGGCTTCATCGCTCATTCGTTCTACGTTCTCGATGACCAGGGTACCGTTGGGGAAGACTTTCTGCTTGCGGTTGATTGGCAGCACACTGGAATATTGCTTGAATTTAGCGCTCAACACTATGAAACAAATCAAATGCCTATATCATAGGCCATCAAGGATCTGTTATTAGTTACTGATAGGAGTTTACAACAAAGCCCTCAAAAAGTAAGTTTTCTGAACTATTCTGATACAGAAGTTTTAAAGATGCGATAATGAGGGCCTTTAGGCGGCAAAAACTCCTTTTAGTAGGCTTACATTCAATTTGTGACAGCGCAAACAATTCCCTAACTTCATCACCTGTCTAGACCAAGCAAGTAAACAAAAATAATGCCTCAAAAAAGAGATGATCCGACTTACCGTCCTTCTCTTTCCCACACAATAGAGTCGATAGGGTATCCAGCGACGGGGCAGTGAGCGATGAGGGTGTCTCCAGCAACCACAGGGCGTTTCTTCATGGAACGGACGTAAGGCAGGCCGTAGATGTTCACACGAGCAGAGTGAGAGGCACTTCCAACCTGGTAATACCATTATCTTTAGAACAAATTAATAAGTGATATAGAAGAATCGTCTGTATTCATAAGGCTTTCATAGACATACCTACATTAGTAGTTCAAAGTTATGTAGACTAAAATGTCGTGAAACTGAATGCAGCTTGCAGACGTTTTAAGTACTAGAAAGTAAAAGTTTTCGACACAATAGTTCAAGACAGAGTACAATAGAAGCGACAAGCCAACGCTTGTGAAGGTATTAAAAAAGTTGTTCACAGATAGACTAAGATTACTTTTTGCGTGCATCGTACTAGCGATTGTGGCTAGTTGGGGTGTTGAACGCTTTTTTGTGTAGAGTATAATATCAGGAACTACAATATTAAATTAATTGTTTGACGTTTTCTACAATGATAAAGTAATTTACAATATTAACATCCGTAATCTAGCTACTGAATGTACCATTATTCATTAAACAGGCGTTCCTTGGTAAAAAAAAGTTCAAACCGCTGAATACCTTGCTAGACACAACGCAGGTGTACAATCCGCCGTCATTGGTGTGAACAGATGAGATATTGAGGTGAGACTCGACATTTCCATCAGCAGTAACAAATTGCCCGATCTGGAGCCTCTCTCCACTGCTCATCTTATCTCCATCAAGAAGCCATGTGATGTCGGGTGTTGGGTTTCCGGACGCAACACACTTCAAACGCAGAGAAGGTCCAGAGCGGAAAGTCTGTTCACCGAAGCTGTGGCGGATCTGGGGTGGTTCAACTGTCAATCCAAATGGCATGCTGTTAAATTCATGGTAGCCCGAATGTGCAACAATTATTGTTTTCAAAATGCTATAATAGTTTCATAAGGTGTTGCAATTGCAATCTTTAAATTTCAGACGGGCTAGGTTATGCTATGCAACTTAAATAATACTTACATCGTCCCCCGAGTTTTAATTCTGCACTGGCACCAGCACTTTCTTGATCGTTCCTAATAAAACATTGGTACATTCCCTTGTCTTCCTTCTTTACGGATTCGATTCTAAAAAAATAAAAATAATTCAATATAGCTTAGTACAGTGAAGAGACCTTAGAAGATTCAATAAAGGTGCTATTTTGCTTCTGTTAGATATGTACTCGATGCAAAGGTACCTGAGCATAGCATCGTGATGTTTCATGTCCTTTCCATCCTTGAACCAAGTAATAGTTTTGACGGGGTTTCCTTCATATCTGCAGGTAAAAACAGCGGGGCGTCCGAAATCAACAGTCTGTGTCGCAGGTTCAACAGTTGCCTTCAATGGAGCGGTTACAGTTAACACAGTTTCGACAGACTCACCTAAAAACAGATAACCAGTTGTTATTCTACCATTTGCAGTCCTTAAATCAAATTAGACATCAAATTTAATGTAATTGTATGAACCGAATATTTAAATTACTTTAGTTCTAAACTTACCTCCCACAGAGTTGTTCACAACGCATAAGTACTTTCCAGAGTCCTCAACTTTAGCCTCTTTGATAATAAGGGTGCCAGACACTTGTTTTACTCTTTCATCGAGGGTAACTGGTAACTTCCTGGTAGTGCCATCGACAAACTTGTACCATCTGAAACAACAGAGAAGGAGTTCAGAATTTCATTGATAAACATCTACAAGTTCATACAGATTAGATCTTCAAAAACTCTACGTGTGTACAGTAAATAAAGAAAACAATATTTAACGGGGAATTACTCATTATAGAGCCAACACCCACCTGAAAGCAGGAACAGGAAAACCTTGACTAAGACAAAGCATGGTCCCAGTTTGCCCAAAAATAATGTTCGATTCTTGTAATCGAGCACTAGACAGCTTTGGAGGTAAACTGTTTGTTGGTTCTTGAAGAAGAAAAAGACAAACTAAGCGATGAACTAATTAGGATATCTAGCGTGTGAAGAAATCAGTAGTTAAATCTAGAGATTAAACGAAAACGCTCCCCTAAACACGATTTAGCTCAATAAAAAACAAACGATAAGCTAGCAATGGACAAAAGCTACCAGAGACCGTATTCATTTGTAAAGTTTAAAAAATAAGTGCAACCTTGACTCACGATAAGCACAAAGTAAAGATTAAAGCGCCTGAATAAAAGCAAGAACACCCTGACACTTACCAACAGGTGTCTGCGCCGCTCAATCGTTACTTTGGCTGAGGACCGAATAGAGGCGCGCGGCCGGCCGCGGTTCATCACGCCTTCATGTCACTGTGGCGGGGCGGCCGCCGCAACCGACATACTGCAATAACAACGCACGTCAGTACATTGAGATGATATGGTATGACTACGTGATGGATGAATGCGTGAGGTGCCGACGGCCGGCCGTGATCGAGTTCAAGCCGTACCTCATTAGGGGAGCGGGAAAGGCCTGAGCCTCGCAAAGGAGCGCAAGGGATTCGTCCTCTCGACCTACTTGTCGATTGAGCCCGTCGCCTGTCACCTTCGGCCCGGTCCTACCAGTGGGCTCTGGAATACAAAATCCACCTTGTACTAAGCCTACTCACCTAAACAAGGGTGCGGGGAACGCCGCAACTTGACATGTCAAAAACACGACATCCTTTTGAGGCACGGTGACAACTTCCCAACCTTCAAAGGTCTTAGAAGAATCTTTTCTAGGAGCGATCTTATTGGTTGGTTCTGTAATAATAACAGAGACGACTCTATAGCAATGCCTAATATACAGGAAGATAATAAGAGGGAAATAACTTGAGACCTTTTCACAAATTCCCGCCTAGTCAACATTGCGCCCAGCAATAGAATATTTTTGAAATATTAATCGACTCATTCATAGCCACCACTCATGAATAGGATTATAAACAACTTACCAATAGTTTGCGGTGGTAGACTTCTAACAAACGAATTAGGTTTGTGTAGGTAAATATCCACTTACAATGTTTAGTGCGGCAGTACAGGGTAGCTTGGGTTACGCCATTTACCTGTCAAATGCGGCTCACTTCTAGCGTCAGACTTTTAGATACGGGAACTGGAGTACTGTGATAACTTACTTAAACAAAGGAGCAGGGAATGCCGCAACTTGGCACGTCATAAATGCTGTTTCATTTTTGATCACGGTGAAAAGTTCCCCACCTTCAAAGCTTTTAGTAGTATCTCTTCGAGGAGCGATCTTATTGGTTGGTTCTGTAATAACAGAGACGACTCAATAACAGTGCTAAGCCATACCTGTATTGAGGTAAAACCTCATTACTCATGATGGTACCGCATCTAAGATTAAAACTATTCTGCTTTGAGTTGAGTGCTCCTAAATAATAACCAGACTTACCAAAATAAAATACAAATTGTAGAGCTCCTCAAAATGAATATACCAGACCTCGAGAACTCAATTTAGTCTGTTGTGTTCTGTTTACCTTGACATTGGAACGGGAAATCCTTGCGCTGGGCACACAAGTGCAAGAGATGAATTTATAGGGTAATGTAAGGTAGCCTTCGTTACACTGATACTCGGCGCAGCACTCCCGATCGGTTCTAAATAAAACATTTTACAGATGATTTGAACTATGCAAGTTATAAAATAACAATTGAACTTGCCTGAAGATGGGGACTGGAAAAGCTTGAGCTTGACACAAAAGGCCAAAACTTTGGTCAACACTCCTTACAAAAGTTGTGCTACGAGCGTCCGTAGAAAAAGTAGGCGCTTTAGATGCAACCGGCTCTGCGATAAAAACAATAGCACTTGCCTGAATGTCGGGGCGGGGTAACTTTGAGCTTGACAAAGAAGAGCAAAGCCTTGTCCTACGCGCCTTCGGAAAATACTTCCCATTGAATCAGATGAAAAAGTTGGGGATTTTGCACCAACTGGCTCTACAAAATTATTATTTCGAATTAGTTTAAACTTGCCTGAAAATTGGAACCGGGAAAGCCTGTGCCTGGCATAGTAACGCAAAACTTTGATCTTGATGCCTTTTTAGAGATGAAAGGGCTGACTCAGTCGAGAAAGAAGGAGCCTTGGATCCGACTGGCTCTGCAGAAACATTTTGTAAATGAAAGCGTGTATTTTGTAACTAAATAAAATCTTGTATGGTAATTCAAAACTACTTGCCTGAAGTTTGGTACGGGAAATGCCTGGGCTTGACACGACATAGCAAAACTTTGACCTTTATGTCTTGTAAACGCCGATAGAGTAAGGTCAGTTGAGAAAGTTGGTGGTTTTGAACTTACAGGCTCTGAAGAAAACAACACATCTTGTTTATTACCGACTCACCTAAATACAGGAGTAGGGAATGCCTGTGCCTGACAAAGTAAAGCGAAGCTCTGTCCTATTTCCTTGACAAAAATACTGCCTTTAGATTCAGTTGAAAACGAAGGCGCCTTCGCTCCAACTGGCTCTAGAAAAATATCAAAAGTTGTCAAAGGGAAACTAGCCACCTACCTGAAACTCGGTTGAGGGTACCCTTGAGCTTGACAAAGCATCGAGCCACCAGAATGCGCTTCAATGTCATAGTTGTATGAAGACGCGGAGGTTGGAAAGGCGGGTGCTCTTGCAGTTACTGGTTCTAAACCAAAGAAATGTAGCTTTAAGCTATGACACTCACTTGAACAATGGGGCGGGGTGTGCTTGCGCCTGACATAATAGAACAAGGGGTTGTTCTGCCATTTTTGTTAGTGTTGTACTTTTAAACTCCAGGGAAAACGATGGCGCTTTAGACCCGATAGGTTCTGTGACAAATATAAACGTGTGTGACATTTCTTACCTGAAGTTTGGGACAGGAAACGCTTGTGCTTGACACAAAAGCGCAAAGTCTTGACCAGTTCTACGAGTGATGCCAGAAAACTGAACGTCGTTTGAGAAGGTAGGGGACTTAGAGCCCACGGGTTCTACAATGTTAAATAAAATATTCATTACATTCACCTGAATGATGGGACTGGGAAACCTTGAGCTGGGCACAGGATATTTAAACTTTGTCCGACATCTCTGACGTACCAAGAAAATTTGTTATCGGTAGAAAATGTGGGCGACTTCGATCCGATTGGTTCTAAAAGTTACACTTGTATTTACTTACAGTAAAATAAATAAGTACTACGAAATTAATCATATATGTAGATACCTGAATTGAGGGACAGGATATGCCTGGGCACGACAAAGTAACGCTAAACTCTGTTCCGTAGGTCTCACAAACCATGCTAACTTATCGTCTGTTGAAAATGTTGGCGACTTGGAACCGATGGGTTCTGAAAATTCGTAGGATAGAAATAAAAGACACTGGTTAGTCTCACCTAAACGCTGGTACAGGAAAACCTTGTGCGGGGCATGTTAACGCGAATTCGTGTCTGGCCTGAACTTCAAGCGATTGTATCTTTGAGACACTTGAGAACGAAGGTCCTTTCGAGCCAATTGGTTCTAGAAAAATAAACATTCAGATACCTGAACATAGGGGCTGGGGATCCCTGCGCCGGGCAAAGCAAAGCAAATCCCTGTTTAATGTCCTTAACGTACCACGCCATTTTGAAATCCGTAGAGAAAGTAGGGGCTTTCAGGCCGACAGGCTCTAAAACAAATGCGTCTAAATTAATGAGTTTGAAACTCACCTAAACGCTGGCACCGGGAATGCTTGAGCCAGGCAAAGCAATGTAACGCTGGAGGTCACCTTGAATTCCACAAATTCGATTGTTTTGGTCGGGACTTTTGGTGGGGCACTATTAATGGGCTCTAAAAAAGAAGGATCTTGTCTTTAAATCAAATTTACCTGGAAGAAGGAAGAGGAAACGCCTGAGCAGGACACAGCAATGTCACACTAGCATTGACTTGTGCATTAAAACCTCGAGAGTTATCCATTGTGGGGAATTTCGGAGGAACTCTTCCTACAGGCTCTGTATGAAAATTGTTGTTCTATTTTTATGTTGGAACTCTATAGTAACACAGAAGTATTTTACCTGAACATTGGGACAGGGTATGCTTGTGCCGGGCAAAGTATTGTCACAGTATTATTGAACAAAACTTCGGTTATATCAATCACTTTCGTTGCTACTTTAGGAGCGGCGCTACCCATAGGTTCTATGAAAAAAATAAAAATTAAAAGATGATGCGAAATATATGACTTCAGTACCTGAAAGCTGGGGCAGGGTAAGCCTGGGCTGGGCACATAATAGTGATGCTTTCACCTCCCGAAGCATCGAAAGCTCGCAACTTATCACCGGTTGTGAATTTAGGTGAGACTTGACCAACTGGCTCTATAGACCAAAAGGGATGAATTTTAACCTCTACCCATTAGTTTCAAGGATTATTTAAAAGTCATGAATACAAAATAAATCACACCTAAGGTATACTTAGAAGGTACATTGTGGGGCGACCTATGGATTCATGAGTTACCAGAAACATTAATTAAAGTAATTTATATTTTATCTGAGAAAACATTTTACCTGAACATTGGAACGGGGAATGCTTGTGCCGGACAGAGTAACGTGACAGTATTATTGAGAGAAACCTCTGTTATATCGATCATTTTCATTGCTACTTTTGGCGCGGCGCTACCCATAGGTTCTATGAAAAGAGGATTTTTTTATTATTATAAACGAAATTAATGTTTTCAGTACCTGAAAGCTGGGGCAGGGTAAGCCTGGGCTGGACACAGAATGGTGATGCTTTGACCTCCCGTAGCATCGAAAGCTCGACTTTTATCGCCAGTTGTAAATTTAGGCGAAACTTGACCGACCGGCTCTAAATATCAAAAGTAGCAAACTTGAGACACTATGCTATTCTGATTTTACCTGAACGTTGGGACTGGGAACGCCTGCGCTGGACATAATATCGTCAAACTGCTGTTACACATAGTACTGAAACTCCTTGAGCTGTCCATTGACGGGAATTTTGGTGATACTCGACCCACGGGCTCTAAAGACATAAAATCTAGATAAAATAATGTACCTACCTGAACATCGGAGTGGGGAAAGCTTGCGCTGGACAGAGCAAAGTCACACACGAGTTCGAAGAAAATGTAAAGCTGCGCCCGGTTTCCATGGACGGAAACTTCGGCGATACTTTGCCCATGGGTTCTGTTAGAATGAGTATGGTGTTTGTATTTGGTCAAGTACCTAAATGCTGGAGCGGGGAACCCTTGCGCAGGACAAAGTAATGGAACTCCATCTCCCGTGTTAGCTACAAATGTTCGACTAATATCTCCTGTTGGAAATTTCGGGGACACTCTTCCCATTGGCTCTACGGAATGAATTTTAATTTATTACGTGGAACTCAGTTATAAAAGAAGTATAAATCTACAAATGCTTACCTAAACATTGGAGTAGGGAACGCTTGAGCGGGACAAAGTAGAGCCATGCTTTGGTTGGCATCATAATTAAACAGTCTACTCTTTTCTAAGCTTGGGAATTTCGGAGACACTTTTCCCATCGGTTCTGTGATAAAATTGATTGGCTATAAAGAAGAATGTGATACTTTAAATATTTATACGAAAATTCTACGACGAAATAATTATAAAATACTACCTGAAAATTGGGACTGGGAACGCCTGTGCTGGACATTGTAACGCGAATGCCTGCTCAGTCTTGATTCCGATCATTGTACTCATCACAACAGACGCTAATTTCGGAGACACGTGTCCGACGGGCTCTACAGAAGCAGTGTCAAAGTCAGAAAGAGAGTAACTTTACCTGAACAGTGGGGTCGGAAAAGCTTGGGCGGGACACTGCAAAGCGTAAGATTCGTTTTTCTTTACTTCAAACATAGTGCCAGTGAGTACTGTGGCGAACTTTGGAGGTACACGGCCGACCGGTTCTAGAAATGTCGAACAATGTTAACTGGAATAGAAAAGCTACCTACCTGAACACGGGGACAGGGAACGCTTGCGCGGGGCATTGTAATGTAAAGGTGCCGCCGGCGGTCGTGGCGAACATCGCTCCGATTTGAGTTGTTGACATTTTTGGTGGTACGCGCCCTATGGGCTCTGAGGAATGACGCAAAGGGTTGTTAATGAAAAATCTTACCGGTACATGGGCGCAGGGAAAGCCTGCGCGGGGCAGAGCAAAGCGATGCTGGAGGACTCGTTAAACTGGAAACCGCTGGTCGTCTGAGCGCTAGCGAACTTGGGAGGCACCCGGCCCACCGGCTCTGCGCATGTTGGGAGAAGGAGTCACGGACAAGCTACACCAAATAGGACTCGACTAGAACGACAGGCCCTAATCGCCCCTACACTTCTCTTAAAGGACGCAAATCTTTACTTCATAAAACCGCGCGAGTCAAGGCTCTGCAGGGTACCCTATCCCAACATTCAGGCAAGTTATACTTTTGTTAAGAAGCTTGTAGATCTAATAATCACTTACATCTACAAACTTTATTTTGTAAATTCAAGAAATACAGTTTGCTAAGAAATATAATTAAAAAAATGTTTTCCGCAACTAGCAATCTTCTATTCTAAGGATTTTCTGTGTCATGTTTCTGTTTTTTCAAAATCTGTATTTCTTGGATTTAAAACATCATAATCAAATATTGTAGGTACAGAAAAATAATGAAATATTCTCACGAATCAACAAATAGCTATACACGCAAGTTAAGTAACTTAATGTTTATATAATGAGAATATTTCATTAGGATGTAAATAATCTGAAATTATTTATTTAAAAGTCTGAAGTCATTGGCTGCTTATCCAATCATACGGGTCACGTGTAACTCTATAGATAATTGTTGTTGTTTTATGAAAGAAATGTTTAGTGAACTAACCTTTTCAATGTTTTAGCTACAACAATGACTTCAGGCAGAAACATCGCTATAAATTCATATTTCATCTTAATTGATTTAAAAAGAGGAAGTAGATTTTAAATTAAATAGCAACTGTAAATGAATGATTTGAAGCCGAAATACTGAACATGAATGAATTGATCGCGTGTTGTTGACTAATCTGAATACGTTCAAGGACTTACCCGTGATGACCAGTCTCCCTTTGGTAGCGGACAGTCTAGTTTCGCCGGTAAGTCTGTGCTTAGTGCGACATTGGTAGGATTTGTAACCGTCCTCGGGTCCGACATCTCTAATATGCAATTCTCCTGATGGAAGCACTAAGTATTTTCCCTCTGAAAATATTGTAAGTTATAGCAAACAATCAATTGATAAAGATGGCAAAAAATATGTAGCAGCGCAACTATAGTCTTTTTCACGGCGGAACGTTGGCAAGACACATTGAACTTGTTTCGTTTCACGTTGTGTAGCTCACAACGATTTTGAAACAAAAAAATCAAGAAAAAATATTAAACGATAAAACATACAAAAAAAAATGTTTTTGTCTATTTCCTGTTTAATTATTTCATAAATTATCATAAACGAGCCATAAAATATAAATAAGTAAACAATAAACATTTTCTAAAAAAACTCCGCCAAATAACAGTACTGAGTAAAATGGAACATAATCTATTAGAGAGTGCGAAAATGAAAATCGAAACAATCGATGAATTGATAAGTAAAAAAATAAGCGTTGGTTTAGTAATTTTGTCTATGAATGAACCTTGTAATCGATTGAGATGAATGATAGTAGTGAAACATAAATCGATGTTAATAATCTCGATTAAACTTTAGGACATTACTATTAGACTGATTTTGACATCATCTCGAAGTGTCTTACATACGTTCCGCCGTGAAAAAGACTATAAGGGTTGCGATTACTTAAAAATCCACAGCATGCAAGTTAGCCTAAGGAAGAAAGGAATAAGGACATAGGTAGGCCGTGAGGCCCGTGGAACCAAGGGAACCCGTTCGAGGAACACATCCCTATACAAACTCATTGATTAAAATCAGTATCTTCCATAACTTCGAAAAAAATGACTTCTAGTGAGGAGGCTTCTCTGGCTTAAAGGATGTTGGACAAATTATCATGATACGATGATATACCATACATGGAAAATACCATAATTACATTTTAAATTAGGTATATCACATATCTGGCAGTCGGTAGTTTAGTTTTATCGAACGCGCCTTCCATACAGCAAAGCTTTCATACCATCATAGTTATGAGCCGAATCGAGTTTGATCTCAACATCTTCGCTCTCTTCACTGATGATCCACGAGTTGACGGTAACGTACTCAGAGACAAAGCTCGGAATGTGACATTTCAATATAGCACTATTTCCTTTTAAAACATACTCCTCCATCAGATTAACGGCGTACGCCTGAGAAACAACTGAAACAATACGAGTTAGGTGTAGTAAACACACTTCAAAAATCTACACAGAAACGCTGTTGTCAAATTCCTATAAATACTAGCTCCTATAAAGCCTATAAGATCCATAGGTTTGGGAGACTATAGGAAAGGCAAGGATATGGAAGAAATTTGCAAATTTCGCCAACCTAGGTTTGACGAGGACTCCAGTTTAATTTCTTCCTCTTTCTCATCTTCAGAAATTATCCATGAATTTACCGAGACGTACTCAGATACGAAGCTGGGGATCTGACATTTCAAGATAGCTGCGTTACCGCGCAAAACGTACTCCTCCCAAAATTTAACATCGTAAGCTTGAGAAACGACTGAAATCGACAGAAAAATACTCAAATCAATCAAATGCTAAAAGCTTTTTCGATATCGCGGTGTCATAAAACAGCTTGGTTCAAGGTTGGGATAGGAAATAAGGAAGGATGGTTGAAAGTGGAGTGTTACCTAAATTGAAATCGGATTCTAAATTAATTTCCATCTCTTCAACTTCCCCTTCCGAGATGATCCAAGAGGAAATTGTGACGTACTCTGTTACGAAACTTGGAATGTGGCATTTTAGAATAGCCGCATTCCCACGTAAGACATTTTCTTCCCATAGATTCACTGTGTATGATTGGGACACAACTGAAACAAATAGGATTGCCTTCGTGAATGAAGAAAGAAAATAAATCGAAAGGCTTGTACGATTTTGATCGCTATAGACAACCCAAACATATCCCTGAGCGGAAAAGGATGTGGAATAAGGATTGGTTTTGTACATGATCAAGATTCTAGGGATTCAAGCAATACCCAAACTGAAACTTTTGTTTAATTTAATCTCCATTTCATCGACATCTGCTTCGGATATTATCCAAGACGAGACCGTAACGTACTCCGTGACGAAGCTGGGTATGTGGCATTTGACGATTGCCGAATTCCCACGCAAAACATTTTCTTCCATTAAATTTACTGTATATGCTTGGGACACCACTGAAAAAACACGCTACTTTCATAAAAAAATATGTAAAAGGAGGGCGGGATAGGAATGAAGGTGTGTAGCCTGTGTAGGTCAAAGTGCGTTACAAAATACCAATATCATTAGAATCAGCTTTGATTTCCAACTCGTCGGTGTCCCCTTCCGAGACTATCCAAGATGAAACGCTAACGTACTCCGTCACGAATGTAGATATATGACATTTCAAAATAGCTGCATTTCCTCGCAGCACGCTTTCTTCCATTAAATTGACGGTGAAAGCTTGCGACACCACTGCAAATCATGGATGCGTAGTTGAAAGGCAAAAAGAAAAACCTTCACTGAGAGGATAAAGGATTCATTTGGTGCGGGACTGGACTTATAATTAGTTGTCCAATTTTAAATACCCTCATTATCAACGACCCGATCCGCTTTTATTTCGGTCTCTTCATCCCCCTCCGAAATAATCCATGACGCAACGGACACATATTCAGTCACGAAGCTTGGGATAAGGCACTTGACAATAGCTGCGTTGCCACGCAAAACGTTTTCTTCGACCAAGTTAACCGTGTATGACTGAGACACCACTGAGAAACGAAGACAAGCCTATTAGATCTACGAAACTATATTATGTAAAAGTGGAAAAGGAATCAAGGGCATAACTTAGGTTATTCCTAAACATTGAAAAATACCATAGCTATCGTTGACTATGTATTCTCCGCCTTCGGTATCGTGCCACGAAACAACCATCACATGATCAGATACGAAAGATGGGATATGGCATTTAAACACAGCGGCGTTACCCCGGATCACGTAAATGTCATACACTTGCGATTCGTAGAATTGATTCACAGCTGTAAAATGACGTTACTAGTTACTACATATCTAGTGTCGTCCAATTGAAGTCAGGGATTTGGAGTGCGGATAGGGACAATTGGGGCCGCGGTACTCTCGATTACCGTAATTGTTCTCGGAGCCGTTGAACGAATATGTAGTGTCGGAATCGTCGTTTGCCACCCATTCTACGACCTGAACATAATCGGCCACGAACGAAGGGATCGAACACTTTACTATTACAGAATTGCCACGAAGAACATCTTCATCAATAACGCGGGGCTCGTAATTCTGATGAACAACTGTAGAACGAAACAAGCTCTATTTAACCACCGATACAGGAAATAGGGTAGGATGATAGTGTCAGTAAACTACGACTAAGCATTCACTACCGGAGGCGAAATTTCTATTTTCATCGGCGTTCACGGTATCGTTGTCCATAATCCAAGCCTGCACATGAACGAAGTCGGCCACGAAGGACGGCACGATGCATTTCAAAATAGCGGTGTTCCCTCGCAAAACAAACTCGTCGTTGACTCTAGCCTCGTATGTTTGCAGTACAGCTGTGTTAAAATATGCCATGAATGGAAAATTTGGGATGTGGGATTTTTTCTTCTAACTACATTTTAATTACCCTCGCCATTGCCAGGGTAATAGTTTCCACCCTCGCTGTCCATCCACATTTCAACATAAACGAAATCAGATACAAAGCTCGGCACTTCGCATTTCATTAATGCTGCATTCCCGCGAATTACATATTCGTTATCAGCTTCAGCTTCAAAAGGCTGTGAAACCACTACACAAAAGAAAACCAATTCAATTAGACCCTTTTAAATAAAACAAAACGGATATCGGAGGAATAAAAAAGAGGTGAAGGATAAAGGAATAATTTCTATGGAAAATAACGAAAAGGTACCCGGGCCGTTGTTTGTATTGTCTATGGTGAGTATTTGTCCATCGTCCATAATCCAGGCCTCAACATAAACGAAGTCGGTTACAAAAGATGGAATCTTGCAGTGAACAATGGCAGCGTTCCCTCTAATCACGTACTCGTTTTCGGCTTCGGTCACGTAATACTGTGACACGACTGAAGAATAACAATTAGATACTTAGTGACCAAACAGGTATGAGGTGTGAGGACTTGCATTTAGCGGGTACGGGAAGTAGAGGTATTGTTTAGCGAGGCCATTGATACCAGTATCGTCAGAGTGATTTATAACAGTCCCTTCTTCGTCAATCCACGCCTCTACCTTCACAAAATCAGCGACGAACGAAGGTATGGAGCATTTTAAAACTGCCGCATTGCCTCGGATAACATATTCCGTTAGAATCTCAGCTTCGTAGAACTGATTTACGACTGAAAGAAGACACGGTGTCTCAGATTTCAACATAGCATCTTGTAAGGAAAGGATAATGGGAGCAAAGGATAAGAGTGGTTGTTCAAAACTGGAGTACCGATATCATCGGTTGGCAAGTATTCTCCACCATCTGAGTCGATCCAAGCTTCCACTTTAACGAAGTCCGCGACGAAAGAAGGTATATTACATTTAAGTATAGCCGCGTTGCCTCGGATGACATACTCCGAGACTACTTCAGCTTCGTAGTATTGTGTTACCACTGGAAAACGCGATTCATTCTTCAAAAAGTAAAGGATATGAAAGGAATTCCGGGGACTTTGAAGGAACTTTTCTGTTAGTAAAGCAAGTGGTACCGTCTCCATTCTCAGGTTCGCCAAGAACAAAGGAGTTGCCGGCTTCGTCGTGCCAGGACACGACGGAAACGAAATCCGCAACAAACGACGGTATAGAGCACTTGAGGAGAGCGGAATTACCGCGAATAACGTACTCGTTGTTTACTTCCGATTCGTACTGTTGCTGTACCACTGTGAATAAAAAGTTTTTTAGAAGGAACGGGTGGGGTGAAGGTCTTGAGAAGTGCTTGTGAAATAACCGTAATTATCGCCGGGAAGAAAATCTTCGTCCTCGGTATGCCAAGAGACAACTTGCACAAAATCGGCGACGAACGACGGAACCTGACACTTTAATAAGATGCTGTTCCCCAAAATGACGTATTCCTTGTTGACGTCGGTATCGTACGTTTGGGCGACCACTTTATTGTACAAATAAGATAAGTCATAAAAAGTGTTACATAATCCCTGTAAAACTTATATATTAGCCTGTAAATAGACATACACAATATGGAAATGGAAACAATATTATACACATCAGGGTCAAGTAAAACTATGTGTTTCATTCAACCGCAATAAAATTATTAAGTAGCTGATAAGCTTTTATCGTCGTAAATTTTATGAAATACAGAGCTTTACTTTTAGAAATAGAGGTCGATTATGCAAGATTTTGAAATCCCATGTTGATGCGACTGAGTTTAAAATATTTTAACATTTGACGCTGCGTATTAAGCTGTAATGTAATCTCTCAATGGTCTATAAGTTACGCTCGTTGGTAGCTTTATTTAATTGACCTTATTTGGCCCCGAGACATAAAGGGCAGCGCCCTATGAGGGCCAATCAACCGCTTTATTCGTCCTAACACGCTCGTTATGAAAGCTTCAATGGTTGAATTACGGGGCATAGCTAAGCTGACTTGTTAGTCAGTCACTCACAATCACTCACAATACATTTGTTTCAAAAATATGATATAATATTTATGTGACACTCTCTGAAAATGCGTAATCTATTAAATTGAATATTTCAACCGTTTCGCTAGGTATTTATGAGCTATTTTCAATAAGACGTGTTATGTTGCCATTAACACCATGTTAATGTAACAGATTGTTGCTTAGAATATACATTTAATATCATACACCAAATTGTATGCTATGTTGATAACTACTTGACTGCACGCTTCAAGAAAGTAACTTTACGCAAACCACATCAAATAATTTAACTTGTTGGTTAGACGTCATCAAACGATATCAAATTACAAACGATCTCAGGTCATGAGTCAACAGTGGGAACTCCGAGTAAATGTATTATCATGTTCGAGATGACATAATTTATCTTCACACACGGTGGCAGGCACGGATTTATGATCCCTTAGTAGTTTGAGCCGTTTGTGTTACAAAAAGTGAACTTAGAAAAGAACAAAATATAAAACTTGCATTATCGCTCTTTATTAATTAATTTTTAATTAAAAGTAATCTAAAATCATCGACTGTTATTTGTTTTTCAGTAAGAGTAGATCCATCCGTAATAACACGTCTTTGATGAGCTTCGGCAACATTTAATCAACCCAATTACTTCAACTACCCAATTATTGAGTTCATTATTATTTCCGATGTCACCTTCATCAATTGTAATTAAAATATAAATTAACCAGTCATCTGACTTAAAGTTCGTAAGAGTTGGTGAATGGAAACTCCGTCAAACTCTATTGATAGAGTTTTAAAGTCGCCTGAAGGCATTTGTCATGTTTTCACTTAGCTGGGACAAACGTTTTACGTGCCCTCTAAAGTACAGTACCCACCACCGATTTTTGTCTGTCTGAAGTTAGCTGCACTAAACGATTGCACAGGTTTGCGCGAGTAGGCGAGATAGCACGATACAACAAACTAAGCGAGTGAGCGAGGCATCAAAAATGGGTTACTTCAGAGAGCTAAAGATTGGTTGTGCGTATTGTCATTGTCACCATCGGTTACTCATAGGTATTATTTGATCAAATGTTTAGTGTTTATGAACTTACCAGCTCGTACATTGACGTCGCGTGAGTGGATGGTTCCGACAGAGTTGCGAGCCAGACAGGCGTAAACCTGAGCGTGGACTTCTTGACGATAGTCCTCGGCACGGAATGGCGGGAACAGGAGGTTACCATTCGCTTGCACCTAGGGAAAGAAGACCAGTTTATATTCAGTCCAAATAAATAACCTGAGATAGCTCAAGAACATGATCCGTCTTTCATCATCTCAACCTTAACTCAGTATCAGCCAATGCGAAGGTATAGATCTCCCTCCCTTTATGCCAGACTTACAAAACGTTAACCGCTTGGGAAAGATGCGTGATATTATGTATGTATGTACAAAACGTTAAAATTACCAGCGTTTGCTGCCTGATAATTCTGAGCTAAGCTCGAAGAATAGAAGATTGAATTAGGTTCGGGAGTTCAATTCAAAGGATCCCTAAAATGAATGCATTAGCACAAAACAACTTAGGCCTTTACATCTATACTAGATGATTTATACAGCTTCATGAGGCAACCTATGCATTGGGACATTGTTTGAGATGGAATAGGCTTGCCCAGCACCTAAATCATCCTCTCAGCTTAATCGGCCTAGTCCACAGGAAAGACAACGTCAATACGTGTGGAGCTGACTATGCTGCGGGTTTCCTATTAGCACTAAAGGCTTGGGATTTTCGTTTCAATTTTTGGCAAAACCATTTTTCACTTTCATCTTTTCTAGTTAAAAAAGCTGGTTTTCCGAATACCCATAGTATGAATAAATTGACCTGACATGATTACAAGGTTAATCGGTCTCAGTTAGGTAGTTCCCATTGGGCTGGGTACGGCACGGTGTGGGAACAACAATTCGGTCGCACCTGAACGGCAGGGAATCATTTAAATCACTTTGACTTCATTGTGTATACCGTTTGTCCTGTTTGCTATAGTATGTCACGCTAATCGCCCATAAAATGGAAATACTTATACCAGTAAATGTTTTGAGGTTTAGTTAAAGAGGCAGCATTATGCCCAAAGAAAACCTTCTATAAGTTTCCCAAGTGCCACACATAAACCACCGCAATTCCGAAGAAATAGTCAAAATATGGAGATGAATCCGAACATATTTAGACACAAATCGTTATGAATGAAGTGTGATTTACTGCCTTTGTACAAAGAGTAGCGACGTATCGGCCGTCAGTGTAAAGAGAAACAAACTGGCCGCCCTCAAACGTAAACAATTTTTATGTGTGTACGCTTTACCACCGTATAAATTGGAGTACTTGTGAATATTCCGTTTCCGAGCGATTTAACGTGAAAACAAAATAGTTACGAATCGTAGGGGTCAAGATCTCGTAAACACTTATTTTGCATTTGCAATTGGGTATCAGATTCAAGATTTAGGTAGACCTCGAATCTACACTCATATTTCTTTAATTCCTTTGTAAGAAAGAATTCAAAACAAGTTAACTATAATGGTTTATTTTCTTTTTTTGATCTTTATGTAATGTTTTTTTTATAACTAATATGTTTTACGATTCAAAATGTATTTTCTGTCACAAAGATTATTTACAGAAACAAGTAATCTGAGATAATGAAACTAACCTGTCGCAATCCAGGGACATCACCCACAGCAGTGCCATCAGATCGCACCCAGAAGACGTCGGGAGTCGGGGATCCTCGGGCTGCGCACTCGACGGTGGCGCCGGTCGTATTGCTGAAGTCAACTCGGTTCGCGGGCTCTTTCATGAATATCGGGCCTATGGTCTCATCCTCGCATAGCACTGACCCTGTAGAGAAACAAGAAGGTCATGGTAAATATGTATTCAGAAGAATGATGAAGTGGTTTAGCTAAACTCATCCTCGTATTAGGGGCCTAGCTTTCACAGGGCTGGTAGGAGATCGTTGGCTGGAAACTACTAAGTTTCTCTCTGTTATGAAACTAAGTGTACCTATAGCGTAAGATCGACGAAGTCATCTAGTCTATTTTCATTTCCATGCTTGCTCTAGGTTTTTACTTTAGCTACACTTTAGATTGAGACGACCACGAGAACTACTAAGACGTTTCCGGCAAGAAAATAATTATAATCGTATTGTTATAGTGTTCGGCCTACGCCTACTGAACTAACAAAACTAAAATATGCGTGGCACGTGTGTGCACGCATGTGCATCGAAGTGTATTCTTTCTCACTCTTGTTTATTTTCTACACTAACCCACACCATAGGTTCGTGCTTTTAAATAACTTAATAGTATTAGAAATCTACAACAATAAATCAATTATTGTTCGCTAATCGAGTAATCAAATAGAAATCTATCACATCGAAGCATAAAGTGTTTATAGTCATTAATTTCAAATACATTTTACAATATTATTCGAACATAATATGCTATGAAATCGCTTTTGCGTAGTCCTACATCCTATTAGTATTTTCTAATGAGCCATTTTTGTAAAGTTTTAGAGAAAACATGCTGAGCTGTATTTGGCTCGGTTCTCAAACGCGGTACGGCAAAGTCCTTTGCTCTAGCTCAGCCTACGAACGACTCGACCCAGTTTGTAATGAAGCTTGGAAAATAATACGGAGCAAGTGTGCGACCTCGCTAACGACCGGCTGCTGCGCGATGAAGTGCATGACACTTCCATTAATTAGTGACCTCATTACACCGCCATTAATAGTGCTTAGCGTCCTTTTTGTTTCCGGCGCGTTAGTTGGTGCAACTGACACGATGAATGATGGAATCTTACGCCTCAACTTAAATTATGTTTGGGATGTGATGGTTTGTTTACAGAGCGTTATTTGCTATCTCCTATACACTGGTAACGTATTTCATAACCAACATAATTGCTCTGTCAAGTTCAAACACAGTAAAAAGCCTTTAAGAATATGAATTGGCCTAATTACAAACTCGCTGTGATTTGAATAAACGGTTAAAATTCAAAAGCTTTTATTCGAACCATTCAGTAGCCAACAAAAAATAGCAACAAAGAGAAAAAAAGTCGAGGGCGTGCGTGGTCGACAGATGTGCGCCGGCGCACGCTCCTGATTGGTCGCCTGCACGACAGATGTGTTCTCAACCTGATCGAGCTGATGGGCCAAGATGTTCAGATTGTGTGAAGAATCTTTTTATACTTGAAGAAATCTAGTGATGCACGTGCATTAGGACTGTGTAAGCAGGTTTCATTTACTGACATCATACCAGGTGGTAGAGTTCTTTGTCCAAAACAGTCCACATATTTTGAATTGTTTTTGCTGTAGAGATCTGAAGGTATTTAGTAATTAAATGATTAAGTTACTCTACTTTATTTCAAAGAGCCGTGTTGGCCGAATGGGGTTGTACCTCGACTTTCAATCCGAAGGTTGTGGGATCGAATCCCGGCCGTGCATCAATGGATTTTGCGTTTCGTAAAATTTATATGCGCTATAACACGAGCTCTGAACGGTGAAGGAAAACATCGTGAGGAAACCAGTTAGTATTCTTATAGGCGGCGATGGGCTTGCAACCTGTCACGTATGGAATACTAACTTCTGCAAGATGTGGGCATGTATAAAATATGTATTTGTACATGCCTCTGACTACCCCCTTAGACATCTTCAAAAGATCTGGAATATAAAGATCTGAGAGAATGTCTACCGCGCCTTGGGGATACAGAGTCGTGACCCTGTTTACGTTTTACGTTTACTTTATTTCAACTTCTTCGCTTAAGTACCTACAATAGAGTGCTTATGAAATAGTAAGCGGGTACACAAAATTATCTATACTCGACGTACAACCATATCAAAATCAAACCGTATCGACAAAGTGGAATCAGATAAAAACGACAGGTGATATAATTTGTGTACACAACACCGTATCAGATCATTGCTGTTTTCAATAGGTCAGTGTCGCTCAACCGGTTTGGTACTTGCGTTCGTTTATATTTTGCTACTAGCTGACCCGCGCAACTTCGTCTGCGCATTATTAGGAACAAAGTAGAGGAGTTTTGAGTGAATCGAGAGTAGGTATATACAAAATATAAAACTCCGTCGCTTGATATAATAATAATATTTTTTTTATATTTATGTTTCTCTCAAGAATCCCTTAATAGATAGAGGTAGGGAAAATCTTACCCAGATGTTGCAATGCTAAGAACAAAACGAATACGGTAATTGGTATAGAATCGCTGAAGCGAGCGGCAATTTTTTTGAAGAAATTGACTCGAAACATAATTTTTTTTGAATAGCAAGTACCTACTGTATGGTGTTGAATTTCGAAATAAAACGATTAACTAATATTACCTACCCGCGACTTCGTCAGCAATATAAAAATATCGAAAACTCTAAGCAAAAATCTCCATTAACTTTTCAAAACTCAAAATCGAAGAAAATTATACTCGATCGTATTTCGAAAAACGTTTTTAGAAGCGCCACCTAGGAGAAAAAGTGTAAAGTAGTTTTGACCTCTAGACCGATAGATGGCGTTCTAACTATAGCCAAGGAAAAAATATTTTAATATCAAAAAATCATAACTTCGGAGTTGGGATATATGTATTGATGGGTGGGAATACACATGTTACATGTTTATCATTAATTTTAAAATAATTTATTATGCAAAATACAAAAAAAAGTAAAAAAATCTAGAGTGCAAAAAGTGCCTTCGGCGGTCACCCATCCTTTTTATGACCGCGCCCAGGGTTGCTTAACTTTTTTCCCCATACAAACTTCCAACCCTTATTTTCCTGCCCCCTTATGGTAATTGACAAAACAAAGTAGCCTATGTCCATCCCTGGGGTATACTCTTTATCCATGCCAAATTTCAGCTTAATCGGTTCAGCGGTTTGGGCGTGAAAAGGTAACAAACAGACAGACAGACAGAGTTACTTTCACATTTATAATATTAGTATGGATTAATTTTAAAATAATTTATTATGCAAAATACAAAAAAAAGTAAAAAAATCTAGAGTGCAAAAAGTGGCTTCGGCGGTCACCCATCCTTTTTATGACCGCGCCCAGGGTTGCTTAACTTTTTTCCCCATACAAACTTCCAACCCTTATTTTCCTGCCCCCTTATGGTAATTGACAAAACAAAGTAGCCTATGTCCATCCCTGGGGTATACTCTTTATCCATGCCAAATTTCAGCTTAATCGGTTCAGCGGTTTGGGCGTGAAAAGGTAACAAACAGACAGACAGACAGAGTTACTTTCACATTTATAATATTAGTATGGATAATAACACCAGACTCTATCTAGGTACACATTACGGAGAGTAAAACTTGAACGTTTAAGATTACATCGATAGGACCTTTGAAAACTTAATAATGAATTAATATAGGTACGTTTATATTAATCAATCATTGTTTAGTAACAGAATATGCATAACCATGAAATCATTGATGCTCAAGCGATGATACGATGTACCCTCTTTTTTTTATATTTACCACTAGATTACCATACAATAGTATAATGACGATTGAAAAAACAGAAGTCGAGATTAATTGTGATAATTACGATGCCATCGCTAGATCTTGTACCTACCATGTTTTTATAATTTCTGTAATTGTTTTATAGTGCTGATCCACTCTTGGTATTTCATTATGAAATGAAAAGTCTTATCAAAATTTTGGATTCCGACGGGATTCGAACCCGCATCGATCAGACGATCCTCCTAAAGCCGGAGTGCCTAACCGCTCGGCCACGCACTGCTGAAGCGACATCTCTTAGTCATTTGATTCTGAATGTAATTTCAGACAATGAGCATGAGTTCACTAGTGAACGTGTAGATGGCGCTAATCGGTGCTCAACCGAAAAATATGAGACTTATCGAAAAATTTGGACACCGACAAGTAGGATTTCGTGGCCGAGCGGTTAGGCACTCCGGCTTTAGGAGGATCGTCTGATCGATGCGGGTTCGAATCCCGTCGGAATCCAAAATTTTGATAAGACTTTTCATTTCATAATGAAATACCATGTTTTTATTTTATAAAGCTAGCCTGTGCCGTAACGTGTTTCTACCATGGATTTATGGATTACCTACCTACATGAAAGCAATGTGATTTATTAAGGTATGAAGTGAAGTAACAAGGTAGTTATGGCTTTACTGTACCTGATAAGAATGGAATTTGTGCCTCAGGTTTTTATTATGCAAGAATGCATAAGTTTCAGTGCTTTTCACGCAGCATTCCAGTGTCAAATTATCATGGAGTTCATGCTCTGCATCCCAAAACAAAAACTGTGAACATGCGTGAACCGTCAAGCTGCTTGACTTGAGCAGCGTGTTGTGTTGTCTCGATTTGAATTACTAATTTAGAAAACAATCAACTGTCCTCGTGGCTGGCGCTAACGGATATATTGCTTTTTATGTTACAAGGGAAATTATCTTTTATGTCCATGTTCTGATGATAAAATTTACATAAAGTATCTAGGAACGTGATAAAAAGCATCAAGGAAAGCGAACCAATAGATAATTAGATGTCAACTACAATGGAAGAGTACGAAATTCTATAGTGGTCAAGTTACATTTTTTGCATTCATAGACTGCTTAAAATTCGATGGGCGATGGACACTTTGTATGATGTAAATAGCAAGGTATATCCTGATTAAATATCAGAATTAGCATCAAAGGTGTGAAGTCATGACTTCATTGTGTATTAGCCCGTAAAATGCGGTCATTCACCCGCCAGAATTCCTTAAAGCTACCGTGTTGTTATTATCTTTGCTTATCTATGTAAAGCTAACTATTGTCTATTCCGTGTCATTGTTTCACAGTTTTCATGCAACACACAGAGACGCTTCTGGTAGAGTTAGCGGTTATTTACAGATATTTATTTTTGCCTTAAAACTAATAAAAAAGCTTTGGATTCATTTCTATTTGAGATCAGTAGTTGAAAGCCCGCTTGGGACGCAGAAGGTTGCGGGTTCGATCCCCACCGCTGTATAAATGTTTGTATAATCTGCAAATATTTATCTCGGGTCTGGTTGTTTCTATGTACAATATGTACCTATGTATTTACAAACAAAATTATATAAGTAGTAAATCAGTTACTGGTTCCCATATACAACCTCTGCTTAGTTTGGGGCTAGTGATGCTGTGTGAAAAGTCCAGTATTATTTATTTGTTTAGTATTTTTGTCTGTACAGAAATTATTCTATTATGGGTAAGAAGGTTAAGTATTTTTACGTTTAATCGCTCAATTTCAAATGTTCAGCCGTTCTTCCAACGTTGGATAGCTCATAAGTCCCATACTCTACAATCGGCTGCTTGAGGGACTTACATAGTTACAAAATAATTTATGATGCTTTTAGTTTGTCGTGATTACGACATAAGTAATAAATACATAATACGTTGGTAGACTTGGTAGTAGCACCTACGCTTGCCCAGATGCGTGGTTGTAGTTTTCGGCGCACAGTTTATCCAAAAATTAAGTGTTTTATAGCTCAAAGGAAACTCTTTTTAAAGATAATGCAACTGCAATTGAAACATCGGAAATCTGACAACAATTTGCAGACATTTCCATGAAACTAAACCTCCGCCTATAGTATTTTTCACGTAGGAACGTATCCCTGACACATAGAACTTTTACGTTTTACGGTGTACAACAATGATAATTTTTAAAATAAATGAATTCTAGTAATACGAGTAATTCTAAAAGATACAACTTCAATTAAAAAGGATTTTGTCTATTTCCTTTTTAATAATTTGAGAAATTAACATAAAAGAGCCTATAGTATCACAGTGCAGCTGTGGTTTCCGCTATCTGTATACATAGTTGCATAAGCCTAGCCATAGTTTATGTCGCTTTGTTGTGTGTAGGTGGAATGTGTAACCGCATACCACAAAAGCCGAGGCCATCTTAATTTGTAAATTGGTGCTCCTTTAACTGGAGTATTATCCTATACAAACCAATTGTTCTGAATCTTATAGATACCATGGAACAAGAAAATAAGAGATGAAAAGTGCAATAAAACACTAAACAGAGAGATAAAATTAAAGTATGTAGTTTATTAGGTACTCACAGACCAACATTTACAGGTCGATTTTAAAGCAATTACCTATACGACTGTCATTAACATTACGCGAGAAGCCTAGTTATAAAACCACCCAAGAAAGCAATTATTCGTTCGTTTTGAACATCTAAACTGACTATAGTTCAAATAATACAAAACTTACACATAATCAGGATAAAATATCCACCAAAATGTTGATGTTAGTAAACAGTTCCACGTTATAATGGAGTCATTGCGTTTGCCAACATAGCATAAAAACCGAACACCATTATGCGACAGCAAACTACAACATTAAGTACTTCTATAACATTGAGTTATAATGTACTACGTACTTCTATAAGTACATATTCTGTGTATATGATGGTAATCTAACGACTAGAAAACACGCACAATTTCACAACCATCATAAAACCATCTCGGATTTTCTAGGAAATCATTGAGCTTGATGTCTTGATTCCCTCTCACTGGATATGGATATTACTCATGTTTTCTACTTACTTGTTTTTTTTTATTACAGACAATACCACTGTTTATAAGTGCTTCTGTATTTGAAAACGGTGCTAATGGTCAGTTGTTTTAGTTGTTTCCAATATCGAGCCAAAGATTTTTGTGCACTATTTTTTATAACTTTGATTTTACAACTTTAAAAAACTCAACTCAATGTAAGTACGTATATTATTAATCTTTTCGCAGTTCATGTTCTTGACACTATAATAATGATGTCATACGAATGAAAATAAATATTATTAAACGATTGAAACATGTTCTAACTTAGCATGTGAAAAGATTAATAATATACTTACATGTGAAGGATTTTTGCAGACAGACGGTTATGTTATAATATTTATATCGCACAGATAGACAACACAATGTGGTAAGCTTGTTTTGTAGATTTTTAAATGGTCTTCAACTGACCCATTTACTAGAGCTATTCGGCTATGATGAGTCACATTATCCATTGTGTACCATAGTATATCATAAGCATAGTTTTCAGAGAATAACTAAATGTTTACACACGTCTGCAGTTAAAAGGCGGGCATTTGCAAAAACTAAAGAAGTTGCAAGTGTGAATCACGGTCGTGACCTTCGGATCCGGCGCGTCGGATCGAAAGGCCAACGTTCTGGGTGTTTGTGAATCCTAGTACTTTTAGTTGGATATGACAGAACGGCTTGAACAGTTGAACCTGACGACCTCGGTCATGCTACCAATAAAGTGGCGCCTTTACGATAAGCAGATCGATTAGAAAACGATAACACTCGTCGAAAATGTTGTCTTGTACTTTGCTCTATATTTGCTCTTCCCATGAGCCTATATTACGGCTAGTTGGTACTTTATCAAAGATCACTGTCACTGTCACAGTGATCTTGGATAAAGTACGGTTTACTAGTACTAACCGAATATTCTGAACAGGTGTTCAAAGTATAAGCTTAAAATGACCAAAATACTGCAGAATATTCTGAAAAGTCTTTGAATTATCGCATTGAGCTTTTCACACTATCTACACACCTACTAAGACAAACAATCTAGGTAACGATCTTAACATGCAACAAGCAGTCTGACAGAGTGACGATAAACGAAAATCCTGAAATACTTTCTTATTTTAACATATCTCATGTAGCAAATCTAAATATTTACACGGAGCGCTTACTCGAGTAATTATATAAGGAAATAAACCTCAATATATTCGCAGAAGTTCTAATGAACTATGTAAGTGCAGTAACTATGTATGTAATGCAGTGTTCAATGAAAAGTGGAAGTAAAATGAAGTAATCTTATTCATTTTAAAACAGTGTTTTATATTAAACCCGTTTCTGTACCTAATCATAATGCTATGAACGAGTTCAAACGATATTTTTTTTTTTTTTTTTATGATGAATGGGTCGACTCTTGACCTCGAAACTTACATAGGCAAGAATGAGGTCTACGATGGAGCGAGCCTACCCAGAAGGTGCCTATTAACTCTCTTCTTAAAAACATCAGGGTCGTAGCTCAGCGGAAATACAGACGCGGGAACCTGATTCCACATTTTTGCAGTGCGCATAATAAAAGAACTTTGAAAGCGCTTAGTTCTAATAAGTGGAATATCAACCAGGTGTGGATGATAGTGAGCTGTGCGTCTGAATTACAATAATTTCGAGCTCAGAGAGAGTCTGCTCTACCTTGTGCTGTGTGTGCTACTGCCATAAATTACTGGATATATCCTCTGAAATTTACGAGCCCCGAAAACTGTGTGTGGAACAGATTAGACCGGGGTTGTGAGTAGTGATAGTGACGTGCAAATATTGGTTCGTTGCCCGGCCAGCGTCGGTACAAACTGTTGTACCCTCTGTGGCTGTATCGACCCGTGACGTCACGAGTCTCCCCTAGCCCTGAATACTGAGCATGCTACACATTCTACTATATTTTTTAATAAGGCATATTGCCTGTCGTAGAGATTTATGTTATGTGTATTACGAAAAGGGCCACCACACAGTATAGCGAGTTTCTTAGACCCTCTTTCAAACGAAATAGCTTGTCAAAAGTTAATGAGAAAGCCAAATAAAACGTAGGGAGCTGGTGTTCGATTGGTTGGCAGAGTAAAACTCTGCCAACAATCAACAAGGCCATCGAAACCTTATAATGGATCCGAATTGGAGAGGTTCTTTTATTTTCGTCAACCATTTCTTCATGCTCTCAATATAATACTCGAACCTTAATGTAGAGCTAGGACAAAACCAATACAAGGACTATGTTTATTTGTTTCTAAAATTAAATGGCAACACCACAGACATACGGCAACACGCTTAAACTTATTTCTGCCATCACAAGATCAGACGCTTTGTCTTAACGATATAAACTAAAACACTAAAACCAAAGTTCATCTAAATCCTTTCAGAAAACATACAAATAATCTTCCGACTTTCTAAAAGTGTTAGTGATTTGCTTACCTATAGTAGCCAGCACCACGAGGGCGACATATCCGGTGAGTGCCATATTCACAGTCACTTGTAACTTCACTGATCACTAGGTTGTTCACTAGCAACTCGAGGGTAAAACACTAACGTGCCGCGACGCGGCGGGCAATGCCCGAATCTGAAACAAACGAAAAGGCATAAAAATAAAGGTACAACTTGCCACCTCGGATATTTTGCATTGGAATTTCGGAATGCACACAATCCTTATTTTGCTTTGACTTTACAAGATCAATATTAGTTTTTTGAATTCTCAGACGTAACAAAAGAATGAGCATAGTAAGGAACGGTTCAACGGTACTTTGCTATCCCTTTCTAGTAATTTATTTAAAAGGGGAATCATAATTACAGGCACACGCGATGGATTAATGGAATTGCCTACTTGTACTTTCCCTAACAAATACGGTGCGGCGGCGCCTCTACGTATTCTGCATTAAGTTAATGTATTGTTCTCTGCATAGTAAATTTAGCAGCTCGTCTATCTTTTAAATACGTGCAGTTTTTTTTTACATCTTTGAACATATGCTTTTTTGACAATCCTTGCTTCTCTGTTTTTCTGTTGACTATTTCCAATAATATAGTTGTGTATTATCCTATGTTAAGAACGTTTATCTAGTGGGTAGGTACCTACAGATACAGCCCTACCAAGACTAGGTAGTCTTGGTAGGGCTGTATCTGTAGGTAAGGTATGAGTAGGTACTCATCTGCAGTTCTACATCTGCCAAATAAAAAGTGTCTTAGATTACATCCACCAAACGTAAGGTAGAGTCCTCATTGCTGTGACTTAAGAATTGTAGGTATAAACTTGTGAGATTGCATGTTTAATCTCCTACCAAAACACCACTCCAAGTGGATCGTAAATTACCAATGACATCATCTCAATTTGTTAACGTGGCCAATATATCATAAAAGATAGCACTTGGAAAATGTTCTTATACTAAGAGAGTTCAACAATAGAGGTCGCACAAGACCTAAATGGTAATTTTGCCTATTTCAGTGAGTATTCTGTGCAGGAATGACACCATACCTTATTGGGCATTCTATGGCTACATTCTAGGCAAGATAAACATTCACACACGAAACTCGTGTATGACTAGAATTGGCTTGAAATTCTGCAGTACCCTACGAGCTATGACTGTAAATGTCTGAGTGAGTATTAATGAGTTATGTTGTGAAATGAAAATGGAAATGAATGTGGATGGATATGTGAATAGAGGTAGACCTAAGAAAAGATGGATGGATTGTGTGAAAGAAGATATGGGTAAGAAAGGAGTGGATATGGAGATGACGAGTGATAGAGGAGAGTGGAGAAAGAGAACATGTTGTGCCGACCCCGCATGAGCGGGATAAGGGCAGGCCAATGATGATGATGTTGTGAAAGTTTATGGAATTCAAAAGGCTGCAAGAACATGGATTTAGTTCTGTTCATTCCTAGCTTCGACCACAAGACAATCAGAGATCGTTGATTCCTAGTTCAAATATAATGTAAGGACATCTTTTGAAGACCTTGATCATAGGCACGTCCTAAAAAGGTATGCATTTGGCTCAAGCTTGCTTTTATCTTGTTAGTATTCTGTAGGTACTTTCTGCTAGTTTATGCTTGCATCAAATGTGGATGTTGAAAAATTAGGTATCTATTAAAGTGGTGTTTTACAAGTTCGAATGTTTCCGTTTAACAGTTAAACAGTAAACAATATATTTGATGTGGGTAGCGACTACCGAGTAACCTCATGCGCGAGTGACGGAAGCCTATTTCTGGATCCATTATCCAGAAATGGACGCGCGTTCGTGTTTGGATTCAACGAGAGTACGTTTTTGAAAGAATCCAGTCAGATCGGTATCTGAGGAACGCTGCTGTAAAGTAATACAGTGTGAAGTCCTATGGCGAAGTCACGCTTTGCTGATTACCAGCTAAGTTTTATAGAAAAAACACGCAATAGATAGTAATAAAACTAAAACAAAATTACCAAGGCGATTTATAATGGAGGTACTTAACTTAAAAATAAACTAAAGCACTTTGAAGACGCACTCACAGTGCTCGTATAAAGTTCATCAGTTATACTTCCGACAAACAGGCGCGATAGATTTTTAAAGATGAGTATAGTGCCAGCTAAATAAAAGGATGAATGAATACAGGAAGTAATCTTTCTCTTTTCAGATATAAATCCATCCTTCTTATTCAAAGCAATCACAGCCTATGAATAAAACATTATAGTAGGCATAGGAACTAAACATGCATGAAACAACCGTTATCTTTGCAAAATAAATGCAATTATCTTATCCAGTCAATCAAGATGCATGTATCAACCGTTATGTGCTATACAAACACCCCACGCGATTTTATTTAAAGCCTTATTTACTAGCGAGGAGCTACTGCATAAAATAGTATACGGGTGGAAAAGTCGAAGAGTAAGCTGTAGGTACCTATACCACCTATGTATGTAGGCATTCTTTAGCTCTTGGAGAGAGTAATCGATTCGCCCCATGCCATACCGTCTGGGATGCATGCCCCCTCTCCCCACCCACTGGAAGATGGCAAATTCTGTTCATCCGCGGTCCCCCCTCGCCCATCCTCCTGCCAGAGCCGTCCTACGCAGGATGTGAAGGACATTCGTCGCAAGGATAATGGTCACTAAACGTTCACTTCGAATGGAAGGAAGGTTTGAGTGCGCAAAATTGTTTCCACTCAACTCAAAACCATTAAGCGTTATAGAAACTGTATCTTACTAGTTTTAATGAGGTTGTTAGCTATTTCAGATCTTCGTGTGTCTTCGTGATTCTAAGTAATATGTCCTCCTTTCAATCAGGATGCGTCGAACACCAAATTGTAATGAATAAATACAAGGGCGAACGTTTACCTGCCAATGCTGGTACGTAAAAAAACCGGCTGTTTTTATTTTGAGTGTCTGCACCTGCCGTCTCGAAGGAACTTGTTCTTTGTACAAAACCACCATGTGTTTCAAATTATGTAAACCGCAATCTCAGAAGGGACTTGTTTTTGATTTCTATTCATTCTATTGGCAGACTCCAATAATTCGAAATTTTTGTATTTATTTTGATTTTAAATGGAATTTTTGAATACTTAGTACCTATGTAAATTCAAAGTTTGATCTACTCAGATAATAAACACATGATTCAGGTTTCATTAAAAATCCTCATTCCTGGGAAATGTCTGATAAAATTTCGTAGAACAGATGGTCTGAAGTTCGTAATGATTTTGGTAGTAGGTAGAGTTCCAACTGAATCGTCACCCTCCGTTTGTGTGAATGGGGAAAGGTCGATGTGCCAGGAGGGCAGGGGCTTGCCGAAAATGGATTAGCACGAACTACAAACCATAACATTTATATATTTTTACGTTGGATAGTATTTGGTGTAATTGAGGCGTTGGAATTCATTCGGCGAGCTCTTGACTGTGCAGTATAAAATTGAGAGGACAGTAACATAGTCCTCTACGTATTGACTAATGTCTGTCCTGTGGATAAACACGAGCTGAGAGGATGGTTTAAGTGCTAAGCTAGCACACTCAATAATGTCTCAGCACCAAAGCTTCATTTTAAGAGTAGGCATCGGTTGACACCTTTCGCAGTACTTGCATATGCATAGTTTTCATCTTGAATAGATGTCTTTATTTTTAATTGATTACAAAAAAGGCGCAAGTTTTATGTTAGGTAGTCGTTTACAATATCATCTTCGAAACGATACTGTCGTCTCTAACTCTAATTCAAAGCCTAGCGTTGTATCTGCTCTTTAAAATTCTACAAATACCATTTTAAAGTTCTCTAAAGCTCCATCCGCCCACATTGTCCTTGGCTGTTCGCGTAATCCTTTTGCACAGAAATAAAAAACAAAGTCCCTAGATTCCTACTGGCTAGACAAGTTCAGACATAAATATCTAACGAATGCGTTCTACATTAAGTCTACGAGACCGGTTCTAGAGCGAAAGCTTCGCTAGAATAGAGTTTAGCTAACAAGAGGATCCTTTGAATAGCAAGTTCAGTATTTGAATACAAAGGTTCTATTGTAATGGTTTTGCCAAATTTAGGTAAACTCGGAAGACATATTTAGATTATAAAGTTTGAATTTTTTACCAATACTTTGTGTCCCACAACCCATTTCCACACAAATCACTATCTTGAGCTTTTTTTTAAAGCTCTAAATTACGTATGAGCCGTGATGGTCGAATGGGGTTGTGCCTCGACTTTCAATCCGAAGGTCGTGGATTCACATCCCGGCCGTGCATTAATGGATTTTTCGTTTCGAAAAAATTATATGCGCTTTAACACGAGCTCTAAAGGTGAAGGAAATCATCGTGAGGAAACCCGCAGCTTAGCATACACGTTTAGCATTGCATTGACGTCGTCTTTCCTGTGGGCCAGGCTGATTAAGCTGAGAGGATGGTTTATGTGCTGGGCAAGCCTATTCCATCTCAAACAATGTCCCAGGCTATACAGCGTCCCTTTAAGTGTAGGCATATGTTGCCTCCTGACGCTGTATAAATCATCTAATACAGATGGAAAGGACTAAGTTTTTAAATTACGTGTAATATTTTTCACACGCAATTCCGTAATATTTCGGAAAACCAACGTACGTGTGGCCTGATTGGTCTTCCAATTACTGCTCAAAAACAAAATCATCTACCTTGTGGTTTCTAGTTCCAACAACACTATCATCTCCTTGTGACCGAGGTATGTACCTAAGTGAGCTACGATTGTCTGCAACCACGTGCTTCACTTGAATGAATCATTGATTAGTCAGTTGCTTTTTATAGGGTGTGTAAAATGTTGCATTGATCTAAGCGAGCATTTAACCGTGCTATAAGTTCTAGTGTAAATTGGATCGATCGATGCATTTTACTCGCTGGACGATTGTGTCTGCGGAAAGCAGTAGGTATTTTAATTTTATCAATTATTGTTTATAGCATATACTCGTACTAGCTGCGCTCCCGCGGTGTGATTATTAAATTATTTGGGGATAAAATAGCGTATATCCTTCCCTGGGATACAATCTTTATCCATGCCAATTTTCAGCCTAATCTGTTCAGTGGTTTGGGCGTGAAAAGGTAACAAACAGATAGAGTTACTTTCCCATTTATAATATTATTATGTATGGATGTGATCGTGCGTAAATAACTAAATATTATCAATTTAGATGTAGGTATAAATGTATGGGGGTTATTCAATAAACGCCATAATTTTTTTCAGACACCCTTACTGTTGTTTTA
This sequence comes from Epirrhoe alternata, assembly GCA_963565295.1. NCBI lineage: Eukaryota > Metazoa > Arthropoda > Insecta > Lepidoptera > Geometridae > Epirrhoe > Epirrhoe alternata. The sequence continues at coordinate 3,422,236 of OY751384.1, forward strand.
AAGGGAGTATCAAGATCGATAAATTGCGAAACGAATGTCCGACCGCGGTTTCTCAATATCCGCCACCCACCGGCTTAATGATACTTTAGCCAATTGAATGAAGCCTAAGTATGAACCAAATAGTACTACTACCTATAGGACTGAATCATGAACCACTTATGCTGGTCTAGTTCTGTCCTTATAAATAATGGACGTATTAATTCAGCTCCTACCGGTTTAGAGCACACCGCAGCGATTTATAAGGACTTATGTTATCCATTCAGCGATAAACAAATAGAATATGGAACGCTTATTATCAAAACATTTAATACAAATATGGTATCAGGAAGGGTAACATTAGACAAGACGCAATATTGCGAGCCTCCCGTTCAAGACAACATCGTTATCGATCGCGGTCGCGCATTCGGCGGCCGGCGTTATTTGCAAAAACCTTTTCATAACACAAAGGAGTATTTTAATTCCATGCTTTTGACAAGTACAATGGATTGGGATGGTTACCTGCACGGAGGGAGCGGCGACTAGCGTAGCACCCACTACACAGAAAACCACTACACACGCGAACTGACGAGCGGCACAACCGGCTCGTCCGAGATACAGACGCGGTATGAGCTAGTTACTCTGTGGGTATGAGCAACTCGCAGAAGCTCGATCGCATTCGGCCGAGTGAGCAGGATGTGATACGAGTTTTATGTATTGTCTGATAGAGATAGCTATCTTTGCCCAGGATCGCAGGACTTATGCGCACGCAGGAATTGTCATCCTACGCGCCTGTCGATGCTCCACGCATGTCCGCAAGGATCCTATATCTGTCTCTTTCGCACACTGTAATCCCTCTGTATTGAATCGAAGATAATCTTTAATATCAGCCGAGTACTAGCTTGAGTTATCTGCAGGTGATTTCAATGTAAATGTACTTACAATCCTACGAGGATCTTCAGTATTCATATCTCTTCCATTCTCAATATGGTTCTGTCCTTATATTTCAGTTACTATCATTCGATTTCCTGTGAGTAATATAATATGATTAATATACGTGATCTCAAATGGTTATCGAAAAAGAAAACGTCGCTTATGATTAGATAATTTTATTAAAAATATAAATATGATTAAAATAACAACAGTTTTAGTTAGCAATCATTTCTACTGGCAGTTATGTTTGTAGAATAATTCTATACTTACATACAAACATCATACTTTTCTAATCACTAATATCCCTTCACAATCAACTCATATTTAATTAACTTTGTATTTTTTTTTATGACGAATTTTTGTCATTGTGTAAAGAGACGAAATAAATATTATGGCACATTAGTTAAATTCGAATATAACAAAATTCGATAACAACTAATTACAAATAATTTTTAAGTTTCATTTGTATTAGGAACCTGGATTTTGTTTAAAATATTGTATAACAACTGTACATAAGTTATCAACATGACATAATCTTTTATTTATAGTGTCTACTAGTTTCCACATAACTTCAAGCACTTACAATTTTTCTACTATCAATTTAAACAGTTCATTATATAATATATTTTCTTATCTACTTCTGTATTATACATAATTTAGAAGTAAGATTAAAATTTGAAAACCGGGGCAGTTAGTAAATACAAAAGAATATAATATGATATCTATATAGAGTAGTAAAATACCATTCCAAACGTATGGAAGAATATATGTATTGTTGATTTAAATAAATATACTTTTTATTTTAATAAACATACATGTATAAAAATAAATTGTTCCAATACATTTCTATTCTACAATCAAACTATATCGATTGAATACAACCAAAATACATAGTTATCTACTACTGAGGCAAAATGATTATGCTTACTGAAGATTCAAACTTCGCCCCATCCTGTGACAACACCCTAGCAAGAATTAGATTATTCCCTATTCAAGGAATTTCAGAGCGTTATGTCATGGACGGTAAAATTACGAACGGAAAAAACGAACTTAAAAAAACTCTATAGAAGAGCTGAAATTTTTTTTGGTGATAAGTTAATGTCAAATCATCTAATTCATGCTAGGGGCGCCAAGCTATTCGTTTAGGCGGTCTCATGGGGAGCGGGGAGTTTCTCCCACGTAGGCTCGACTCCCCAGATCTCACGAGCGTATTCAGCGATGGTGCGGTCAGAGGAGAACTTTCCAGAAGACGCGATGTTCAAAATCACCATCTCGGCCCACTTTGTCTGGTCCTGAGGAAATATAAAATAACTCTTAAGAACTTGACCGATATGCCGAGTTTCAACTCAATTGTTTGATTTACTGAGGAGTCATATTCTGCCTAATCGAACACCGGGAAAATAAAATTCAGCTTGAATTAACAATTTAAATCAAACCTTGTAAAATGCTGTAAGTTAATGCTTCACAGATTTTAAGTTCACCCACGATATCAAAGTTAAAAGTTTGAAGGCGGTGGATCTATGCATTCCAGATAGCTGTTTCGATACTCGAAAAAGTGCCACTGCGTACTTTGTTTCATTTCATTTATCTATTCACAAACATTCCTTTTACAAAATGTCTTTGAAAATGTGTTGATCGAAGACTGCGTATGACAAACGGTTAACTTCACGAATGCCTAGATCATTGATCGTGTTGTAGTCAGCTTCATAAGTTCATTCACAATGGGACATTTTTAAGTTTCATTTTCATTATGATAATTTTAGAATAAATAATAATATCACAGCATAATCTAGCCCTAAACTAAGCAAAGCTTGTACTATGGGAACCAGATAACTGATGTACTACTTATATACTTTTTGTTTGTAAATATTAACACCCGGACCCGAGATAAACATTTGCAGAACATACAAACATTTATCCTGCGGACCGAACCCGTAACCTTCTTCCAAGCGGGCTTTCACCCACTGCGCCACAGAGGCGGTCTGAAAATTGTGTATTAGACAGATTATGTACCTGGTAAACATCAGAGACCAACTGCTGCGCCTCGAGGTAAGAATCAAAGTCAGCGAGATGCAAGAATCGGTCGTGTTGTAGCAGAACGTCAGCGATATGAGCGAACTTGCCCGGCTCGCCCGGAGAGAAGAATCCACTGCGGATCTGTTCGATGCACTGACGCAGCTCTGGATTGCGCTCGTAGTATTCGTACGCATTGTATCTGAGGGAACAGAAATCTATGAATTGAATATGCTGCAGGATATGCGGCGGCCTCGAAGCAGATCACCTGCCTATTGGTCAAACGAAATTGTTAGGGCGATAGGAGAGCAGCGGATCCGGCACAAAACCGCCAGGAAAGGCATCATAGAGATGAGGCCTAAAGGGTAAACGCAGCAGTGGATTTTACCAGCTAAATAGATGTAAGTATTTAACACTAAAAATTGTATACTTGAACCCATATTATTCGTTTTGTCATCTCTATGCGTGTGCGTTTGCTATGTTTTTATTCCGTGCTGTGTTGTTTGTATAAGCTAAAATCATCTAAATCGGACACAAAGTAACAAGCCAAATATTAGCATCAATTTTTAAGCTGAAACCAGCTAAATCAAATTCCGATCGTCAAAAAACACAGCCAAAAAAAACTACATTATATTACAATGTTATCGATATTTTGTTTTGAAATTAATTCCTTTGAATTTCTTTAGCAAAGCGTCGATGTCATTTTACTAGGACCAACTATTAAGATTTTTTTTTAAATTAAATAGGTCAGCATTTGACCTCACTCTGCGTGATGTTAAGCAGTAGTGAGGTCTATGAACTTCCCCATCACCTAAAATCCTTTCACATTACCAACTAGATACAATATACTAACCCCTTCTTATGCAAAGCATCGACGTCATCAACTCGCATGCCGAAAATGAAGAGATTCTCCTCTCCTGCTTCTTCGGCCATCTCGACGTTAGCACCGTCCATAGTTCCAACAGTCAAAGCACCGTTCAACATGAATTTCATGTTGCCTGTGCCTGATGCCTCTGTACCGGCTGTAGAGATCTAAAATGAAATGAAATGAATATAGAGAAATACAAAACACAAGAATGTAAGATAACATGAATATAATATAAAATAATAATATCCATGTTTCATAATTTTGTATTTTTTTAAAGTGTTTAACCACACTTAGGTATTTCATTGAGAAATTAAAAGTCTTATCATAATTTTCGATTCCGACGGAACCCGCAACGATCAGACGCTCCTCCTAAAGCCGGAGTGCCTTACCGCTCGGCCACGGAACCCTAATCGTCACAATCCAAATTTTTGATAAACTCTTTATCGGTTAAGAAAATCTTGATAAGACTTTTCATTTCTCATGTTTCATCACTTGAAATAAGCGGTTCAAGGCGTATTAGCTATCTTACTATGATCTCTAAAGGGCACAAGTTACTTCTCAGATAAGGCTGCTAGCCTAAAACTCTGTAATAAGAATTAGCACATGAATTTTCTGTATCAATCAATGATCGATCGTAAGCGCAATTACCTGAGAAAGGCGGGACATAAAAGTATTTTTTTTTAAATCCGAATAAGGTTAGTAGTGTAGGTTGAAAATGTCCGAAATAATACCCCTTCAGACATCTTCAAAGGATCTTGCGTGACTTGATCTGAGAGAATGTCAAACATGCCTTGTAGACAACGTAATCCTGTGTTTTTGTAAAAATAGAACGCAACATACCTGCTCGCTCAAATCAGCGGCGGGCATGATCCTCTCAGCGAGAGTGACGCGGTAGTTCTCCAAGTAAATCAGCTTCAGCTTATCGCCCACATCAGGGTCATTGTTTACCTGCCGAAGACAAACAAAATAAGCCTTTCTTAAACAGACATACAGAAATGTATTGCGTTTTTTATAATGTGATGCAACAAATAGTCAAGGCATACACTGCTCTGTCCTCAACAGATAGCAATATATAAGCTTTAAATATAGCACTTTGAGCACTTCGAAGAAATTGTGGCTCAACTTGTTTTTAAATGATCTCAATGACAAGAGAACTAAAATAAACCAAACTAAATTGTTTACGGAAAATAACAGTTGACTTTCAGATGACTTTTACATCATACAACATGTAACTTTGTTTATGATGGCAGAATTCTCTTTATTTCACAGACCTTTCTGTACCAGATAGTTGTTCAGCCTGCAGCCTTCTTATCTAATTTGAAATCCATTTCCAGTTATCATACCAATTGAGCTCAACCAATCACACAATACGAAAATGACGTGGTTTGTCATTTTCGTGTTATGTGATTGGTTGAGCTCAATTGGGATGATAACTGGGTATGGATTTCAAGTTAGACCATAAGGCTGCTGGTCTCTTAAAGGCTCGACCAGCTATTGCGAAAGGTATTTTAAAGAAATACGCTAAAGATTCTGATAATATGCTTACGGGTTCCTCTTTGCTCATTGTAATAATTTCATGTTGACAAATTAAAACCAGGGAACAAAATAAAAAAGAAACTTACGGTGTTGCCAACTGCGCAAGCCAAAGCAATTATCTGCTTGGCAACATGGTAGCCAGGGGCAGCCTTGCCTCCAATCATAACAGTTCTGGGAGTTATCGGAGCGGTGGGGTCGCGTTTGATGCGGTTATACAGCGTGATCACGTGCAGAATGTTTAACAGCTGACGTTTGTATTCATGAATACGCTTTACTTGAACATCGAACATTGACGCAGCGTTTATTTTCACTCCAGTGTCACGCTCGATCAGCGAAGCGAGTTTGAGCTTGTTCTCTTGCTTGACTTTCATGACAGCGCGTTGGAACGCGGGATCTTTCGCGTAGCGCTTCAGCTCCTGAAGCTTCTCTAGATGAACAGTCCATTCTTCCCCAATCTTGTCACAGATGAGATCTGACAGTCCTGGGTTGCAGAGAAGCAGCCAACGGCGGGGGGTGATACCGTTTGTCTTGTTTTGGAACTTTTCGGGCCACATCTCGAAGAAGTCGCGGAAGAGCGTAGCTTTCAGGATATCGGAGTGGATGGCAGCGACTCCGTTAACCGCGTGCGAACCGACCACACACAGATGCGCCATGTTAACCCTCTTCTCCCCTTCCTCCTCGATTAGGGACATGCGACGCATACGGTCACTGTCATTCGGCCAGCGTTTCTGGACCTCCTGAAGATGTAAGAAGTTAATATGGTAGATCAACTGCATGTGGCGTGGGAGGCAGTTCTCGAGCATAGACGTGGGCCAACGTTCAAGCGCTTCAGGTAGAACCGTGTGGTTAGTGTAAGCGCAGCATTTGTTCACTAGCTTCCACGCTTCTTCGTAGGGGACGTTCTCTTGGTCGATCAGGATGCGGAGTAACTCAGGGATGGCCAACGCTGGGTGGGTATCGTTGAGCTGGATGGCTACTTTGTCGGGGAGATGTTCGAATGATGTTCTGACGGCTTCGCGGCTGCCGAACTTGGAAGATTTGTATCTGCGGATGATGTCTTGGAGTGTTGCGGCGCACATGAAGTACTCTTGGCGCAGACGCAGTTCTTTGCCTTCAAAGAAGTTATCGTTGGGGTAGAGAACTCGAGTGATGTTCTCCGCTACGTTACGGTCGAGCACAGCTTGGATGTAATCTCCGGAGTTGACTGGAATAGAAAATGGATGTTCCTTTTAAACTGTTCATTCAAAATTGCTTGTTACTGCAATGCCATGTTTCACGTGTTTTGTTACTAAATTTTGGAAAACATTAATTTTAATCTCTGTTAATAAATACAGAATAAAATACTCACAGAACTTCAAGTTGAAGTCAATAGGACTCTTGGCGGACCAGAGACGCAGGGTGTTGACGACATTGTTGTTGTAACCAGGAATGGGGTTGTCATAGGGCATAGCGAAGACGACCTGTAACAAACAGATAATTTGCTGTGGGGTTATTTTTCCTAAGAAAGCGGTAGGAATAACCACACAATAATCCCACTATCCCACTAATATTATAAAGCTGAAAGTTTGTGAGTTTGTTTAGATGTTTGTATGTTTGTGTTTCAATCACGCCTAAACCAGTGAACCGAGTTGGATGAAACTTGGAATAGGCATAGATAGTAACCACGCGGGCGAAGCCACGCGCAAAAGCTAGTGTCATATAAGCATTGGAACATGAACATTGCCGAAAGTAGTAATACACTACGGTCGATGGATCTAGGCATTCGTGAAGTTACGTTAGTGTCCAATGCTCAGTAGAAAAAGTATAAAAAGCATTACTGCACATGACAAACGGCTTATCACTCGGATGTTATTTCTCAGTTATTTATTGTAATTTAATAAGCATTAATTAGTCTATAAAGCTGTTATGAATGAAAATACTAAACAATGATAAGCGGAAATCGTTAGATCAGGGTTGTCATGATAAGATCATTCTACAATAACAAGTTATTGCAGCCGAGTGTACTATGTCTAATCTAAGTACATCGGTTGGTGCATGTTCAACAACAATCAACATGATGTGCATTATCCGAGCGGCCGCCTTCGGACTTTAAGATTTAGATATCTAGTACTTGCTACTCTCGTACTACCAACATTTTGAATAGCCTATACTTATGCTATTCCAGGTCAATATCTACGCCTATTACAAGTTTCATCTAAATCGGTACACTAGTTTAGGCGTGATTGAAACACAAGCATACTCGCAAACTTTCAGTTTTATTATATTAGTAGAAAGTAGGATAGCAACAGGGGAAACTACGATTAAAGTCGGTTCAATTATAATTATCTAAACTACTATTATATAATTATCTAGCTGCATGATAGATCTATGTGAATTGTCTCTAGTTGCTACGGGCTACGTTATCTGTGGTTAAAGATGTTTATTTCTCAAAGAACATGGTTCACTTAAAGAGAAACTTTACTTAAGCTAGTACATAATTGTACTGGTTGAAGACCAGCAATATAACATATCTACTTTCTACAATTTTTTAAACTATATCTATATTCTTCTCTCTGCCAGGACTTGGCAGATAAGGTAGCAACTAGCGGCATTCTACCTGGGAGGATTGTACGCACGACGCCGTACTATCATGACGTTTGAGTGAATTGAATGACGATTGTGTCCAGTTTTATTGAGAAAATGACGAAGTTTTATGATACACATGCCGTTCTGATTATCGTTCGTCAAATGCAATAAAAATAAAGTAACTTTTTCATCATGATTAGGTACTCTCATCTGATTCATTTTACAGCATAATATGTCTATTCCACTTTATTAACTACAAGAAAAAGAAGATAATGAAGCATACATAAGGTACGTTAACAGATATTTGAATACTATCGAATTTATCAAGTAGGTATTCACGCTACAATTTCGTGTTATGTTGGTGATAATTTTATTTATTGTTGTGACCGTATAGTTTTGACTAAACGTAGTATAAGTTCATTGTTCCTATTGAAAGTCCCCAAGACGTGCAGATGATAGGTACTATGTTTGAATTATACAATACTAGCTTCTGCGCGCGGCTTCGCCCGCGTGCTACCAACATTTTGAATAGCCTATATGCTATTCCAGGTCACTATCTACGCCTATTCCAAGTTTCATCCAAATCGGTTCACTGGTTTAGGCGTGATTGATACACAAACATACAAACATCCAAACATACTCACAAACTTTCAGATTTATTATATTACAAACTTTCAGAAGGATTAGGATATTAGGATAGGATTAGGATACATAAATAAATAATAATAAATAATGCTGGACATTTCACACAGCATCATCTAGCTCCAAACTAAGCAAAGCTTGTACTATGGGAACCAGATAACTGATAAACTACTTATATACTTTTTGTTTGTATATACATTCATATTATGCATGTAGAAACACCCAGACCCGAGATAAATATTTGCAGATCATACAAACATTTATCCCGCGTCGGGGATCGAACCCGCAACCTTCTGCGTCCCAAGCGGGCTTTCACCCACTGCGCCACAGAGGTCGAACATTCGAGGATTTCGATTCTACGGATCCTAAATGGGGTTAGTTCTAATAAGTATTGATTTTTTATGGCCTTTCGATTATGGTCCCTGTCTTCCAAGAATATTTTGTCTACGACCCATCCGTTACAATTGCCCTGTCGTCTTTATGCTTTTCTACGTTGATTCATGAACATGATAGCATGAACTCCGAACGCAACTTTTAGCAAAGACGGGTTACGCCACACAGTTTAGTATCGCAGCCATTCGTTTGTCAAGGGTAGACACATGATTGCTGCAACTGACCTGAGTTTCGATCCATTTCTTTCCCTGCGGCGTATCAACGACCCTTCCGTAAAATTTTACGGGCAGCATGAACTCCGAATACACCTTTTACCAAAGATTAGCTTACGCCTATCGCGAGTTGGCATACCTAGCCGTTCGTGGGTCAAGGGTACACAGACGATTGTTGCAACTGACCTGAGTATCGATCCATTTCTTCCCCTGTGGCGTGTCGACGACCCTTCCATAGAAGTTGACCGGCAGCATGAACTCTGGACGCGCCTTCTCCCACGGGTTGCCGTACCGCAGCCAATCGTCAGGCTCTTCCTGCTGTTCACCGTTCTCGATCTTCTGCGCGAAGATACCGTATTCATACCTGATACCTGGCAAAAGGATTAAAATTTTACTAAAGTCTAAGCTAAGCTTGCGTTTAAAGTGCCGATTCAGATGACAGTGTACCTACCTACTGCTTTAAGGTAATCCGCATAGTTCGAAGGAACAGAAACTTTTGGGCAGCCTCAATCTGAGTCAAGTTTGAATTTACCTATCTTAGTTTACCTGGGTCCAACACTGCTCATACAGGTGGACTCTGCGGATTGCCTAAACCTAAAACAGCTTCAATGTAGCCTGAACCTAAAGGTTTTAGTGTACAAGCACTCAGAGTCTGTAAGACAATTAAATTGTCATAATTATATGTTTGGAAGTCAGAAAGTAAATAAAGGAACTGTAATTCAAAACAATACCAACCAAAGACAATGATTTTTCACTTATTCACTCAGCCGTTGAATCAAATCAAATCTTTGGGTAGAATTATTACATAAATATTTATTACAGGTGCTGAAGCGCAAGGTTCAATCTCACAAATCTCATACACAGTAGGCCAAGGCGCGAGCAAAACTAACTATACTGTATGTTATGCTCTACTGTAGGCACTACAACAATTCTCAACAATTCTCAAGAAACTAAGAATGAAATCAATCTTTTTGTAACGAAAGAGAAGATAAAAGAAAAGATCCTGAGAAAACAAGTTTGTAGTATTGTGACCTAACAAACTGAATTTCCTACTTAAGTTCGAATAATTTTGTAAATAGATCTGAGTCGATATTTTTGAGTCTTGATATGTTTTAACGGCTGTCCTTGTCACAGCGGTTAAAATTAATTAATCTCGACATGGTTGTCTCATCTCGATGTGTTGTATCAAAATTCAAAAGCCATTTCAATTTACAAAAGGCATTGCACTCGTGACTGCTGTCATTTCTTATTTGAATAGATCGGTCTAGTGTCCTGCAAACATTGGTTTGACCTTGGAGCAAATGGTAAGACTATACTATTGAGGATAATAAATGAGAAGGAAAAGGATTTAGTTTGTCCAGTAGACATTTTGTGTTGGGTATTGAAGGGGAAAATTTGTCCTTGATTGTCTTAAACTAAGTTATTGGTAACACGCGAGCGAAACGGCAGGAGGAATGTAGGTAGTATTTTACAAATAATTTACTCAATTTTCTGTCTCTAATTTTCAAAAGAACAACTAAACATTCATTCAATAAAGTAAGTACATACCTACAATGTTTTTAAAGGCAGTTACATAAATGCTTGGAGAATTCCGTTTAAACACATTATATTTGGCGAGGCGCCAGCTCCCGCGGTGACCACCATTCAGTTCATACTTTGTTAGTGGTAATGTCAAGTATTTCAATATGACCCCCAATTTGAATGTGAAAGCAATAAAATTACGGTTTCACGACATCATATTCGTAAACAAGTCACGACGCTTGACACAATCTGTATTACGAATTTCAATATGGTTTTATTTTCATTGCTAAATCAAGAACCAAAAAACCAATACTAATATTATAAAGAGGAAAGATTTGTCTGTTTGTTTGAATTGAATAGGCTCCAAAACTACTGGGCCGATTCAAAAAATTCTTTCACCTTTAGAATCCTACATTATCCTTGATTAATATAGGCTATATTTTATCCCGGGAAAGTGAAGTTTTCCCGAGGGGTAACACTGCGACGGACAGCTAGTATTTTATAGTCTGGATACTCACCATATCCATAAGCTGCTAGCCCAAGAGTGGCCATTGAGTCCAGGAAACAAGCAGCAAGACGGCCCAAGCCTCCGTTTCCAAGACCAGCATCCTCCTCCAATTCTTCAAGCTCCTCAATGTCTAGACCGAGCTGGTAAAGTGCTTCGTCCACAGTTCCTTGAATTCCCAGGTTGATCATTGTGTTTTGGAGGGATCGGCCCATGTAGTACTCCAATGATAGGTAGTACACACGCTGTTAGATAAGAAACAGTTGAATCATTGAACAATAAACATCTCATTTTATGACAGAAAGAGAAATTAATTTGACACCTTTTCTGAAAAATGTATGTGCATGTTTCAAAGTGTATTTTTGTATGTGCCTGTGACAAGCTTAATATTTATTTTGAAGTAGTTAAAATAATACGTAACTAAATCATACATTTTTTTAAACTCTGTAAAATCAGCAAAACTGATACAATAATACTACTTAAATACAATACGACAGAGAGCAAACAGAAACTTTTAACTTTTGATGGTGGATTTCTTTCAAATAGAATCTAAGTTCAACGACCTGAAATAATTTATCAAAGGTTGATGAACAGGAACATATTGGATGAATGTTTGGAATAATACCTTCAAATCTACAATATTCTTTTCAGTTTTATTTTTCTACACACTTGCTTTAGACTATTATTCAAAGCAATATTCATAACCCCCTAGTGAATACATCAATAATAGTAAACACAAGAATAAAAACTACCTACCCCCTTCATAGTATAAAAAAAATTACCTTGGGGTCCTTTTCATAGTAATATTGTTGAGTCCGGATCCACCTTGAGACAAGATGATCCTTGACGGTATGCGCCAGGGCAAAATAGTAATCCCTGGGTGTCGCGACATTTCGGTCTTTCACCAGGGTATAGTGGACGTGACGGTTGAAAGCCTTCTTCACCTCCGCAACATTTTCCACAGCCACAATCCCACGCACGGAGATTTGTTTGCGCTTATCTGAGTCCGATTGAACGCTCATTTTCACTGTTTATCTTCAGTTGTATCAAGTACGAGCCGTGCAACAGCAGGACCCTGAAAACCCTGACTGGACCGAACCGAACGAACCGGCTCGCGCGCGATATCGGTCACCTTGAGAAGGTCAAATTTATCAAACAGACAGATTGCCAGCTCGAACAGAGAAATTATTCAAAATCCACCAGTATTTTATTTGCTACATAGCAAATGTTTCTACATAAATTAAAAATTTCTTGCTATACTATACAAACGTAGAATAAAAATAGGCAGATTTTTTATTCGATCGAGGCAGAAAAGGTAAACAAAACAATAACAAACAAAACAAATGTCACTGAGACTTCAGTGTCATGTCAAGTGTGGTGTCATCTCATTTGACGAAAAAAAAATTTCCGTTATTTTTGAAGAAAACAAGCCGCCATGTTTTGTTCAAACCATCGACATGACTTGACTGACTGGTCCGAGGACTGACATGACTAAATCTATTTACAAAACTTGACATTGGCAGAATTAAACTTAATTGTTTATAGGTGTACATGCGGACGGGGTGTCCACTTTCAATATTCCAGATCTGAATCCTTTAGGATTTTGTGAATATTCTAAAAGTTTTGTGAAATTGATATGGGATTTTGTGACAATCTAATAGTCGAGATATGGGCGAAAGAGTCGGTCACCCCGACCGCATATTGCCGTTGGGGTGTCATCCTGTATCTAAAAAACTAGGCACATTACAGAAGAACTACCGATGTCACAAAATAATATAGCATCAAACAAAAATTGTGGAGCTAGTATTTAATCTTAAATCACTCTCCTGTGTCGTAAATCTTACTCCAAAAATGACACCCAGACCGCTACCATGCGGTCCGGGTGACCACATGAAAACGTAATTTTAAGTGATATCTGTTACTTGCAGGACCTTTGTGCTTCACCAATAATTGTGAAAAAATATGTGCAAATTTGTGATACAAGAAGCTTGCCTCTACTCTTTGTAGTTTTAATTTTATAGCCTTGAGAACATTTAGGTCACCCAGGCTGTCATTTTTTTCAGTTTTTGTTGAAATGCGCACAAAGTACCAAACGTACGACAGATCTAAAGATACTAATAATTGTGAAAAAAAATGTGAAACATGTTGATACCAAAATTTAATTAAATAAATTCGTAAATTATCTAGAAAATGTAAATTACGTTTTATAACCTAAATGTATGAAATAGGGTGACCACAATATTTTCATTAAAGAGAAGATTATGGATAGATAGATCTTGTACCTATATCGATCAATTGCTTCATTCACCTGTGGTTCCATTTTACTCAGTACTGTTATTTGACGGTTTTTTGAAGAAAATGTTTATTATTTTTTAATTTAAATTTTATGGCTCGTCTATACTGAAATTACTATAAAACTAAAAATAAATATGATAATAAAATTTATGAATAATTAAACAAGAAATAGACAAAGATATTTTTTTTGTATATTTTATTGTTCAATTTTTTAAATACTTGATTATTTTTGTTTCAAAATTGCTCTGAACTACACAAGGTGAAACGAAACAAGTTCAATGTGTCAGGCAGGCATACGTTCCGGCATGAATGTACATTGTACCACAAGAGAGGAATAGTACATTGTTCCACAAGAGAGCAAAATTCGTTTTTGTTGCGAGTGCTGAGTTTGAATCTCGAACAAACGAAGGATTCTATGTTTGAATCACGAGCGTAGCGAGTGATTCTATGTTAGAATCCTGAGTGTAGTGAGAGATTCAAAAGCATAAGCAACAAATTATTTTGCTCTCGTGTGATACATACAACTTTTCACCTTACTAGCGAAAAAATACAATATTTTTTGTAATTTAATAGTGCTAATCCACACTTGGTATTTCATTTAGAAATGAAAAGTCTTATCAAAATTTTTGATTAAACTTTTTAAACTTTCGTGATTTGGTGACATAATTATTATATATTACGTCGGAAAAAAGAAATAATAACAATAGGTACGTGATAAATACCCGGTTTAAAAATTTTTGATTCTGACGGGATTCGAACCCGTGATGATATTAACCGATAAATATGAGCTTATCAAGAATTGCTAAATCGACGCATGTGGTTCTGTGGCCGAGCGGTCGAAGGCACTCCGGCTTTAGGAGGATCGTCTAATCATCGCGGGTTCGAATCCCGTCGGAATCGAAAATTTTGATACATAAGACTTTTCATTTCTAAAATACAAGATGTACGGAAAACCAATTCCCGCTTTTTTTCTTGCCCCTCAAGTGGCAGGCTACAGTCCTGCTACCAGGGTACCTAGTCCGCCGCCGCCTCGCCGGGCTGCACGCTGCGGCCTGTAATATTCGATTCTCATTGGTTGCTTGCAGCATTCTAAATTCAAATCACTTTTCCTCATAGTGTGAGCAAAGTAGAGTTTTGCTCACTGTTTTTACGCGGCAAAAGCGCCCTTTTTGAGCTAGTAAGGTGAAAAATTAGTTTTTGTTGCGAAATCCCGAACAAAGAAGGATTCTATATTTGAATCACGAGCGTAGCGAGTGATTCTATGTTAGAATCCTGAGTGTAGTGAGAGATTCAAAAGCATAAGCAACCAAATATTTTGCTCTCGTGTGATACATACAACTTTTCACCTTACTAGCGAAAAAATACAAGATGTAAAGGAAAACCAATTCCCGCTATTTTGTCAGATTTCAGATTTCATTTATTGACCATGAAGTTACATAACATTGGTTACATTTGTTTTTTTTTGCTCCTCAAGTGGCAGGCTAAAGTCCAACAACGAGAGCCCATCGGCCGCCGCCGCCTGGCCGGGCGCACGCTGCGGCCTGTAATATTCGCTTATCATTGGTTGCTTGCAGCATTCTAAATTCAAATCACTTTTCCTCATAGTGTGAGCAAAGTAGAGTTTTGCTCACTGTTTTTACGCGGCAAAAGCGCCCTTTTTGAGCTAGTAAGGTGAAATAGTACATTGTACCACAAGAGAGCAAAATTTGTTTTTGCTGCGAGTGCTGAGTTTGAATCCCGAATGAGCGAAGGATTCTATAATTGAATCACGAGCGTAGCGAGTGATTCTAAGTTAGAATCCTTCTTCTTCACTTTCGTGCCCCCAGTTATTGTAGGTTGCTCCTGGTTAGGTTCACTTAATAAAATAATCTCGTATAACTAGTTTTCAAGAACCTAGGTAGTGTAGAAGTAGGAATGTCAATACCTATTTATTCTAAAAGACGCTTTGTTGTTTGAAAAACGAAAACTTTATTTTATTCCTTCTGTATAAAGAGGCCAAGCAGCCAGTTACATAAACGAGGTTCAATTATTATCTCTAAATAGGTTGAACACAATAAAAACTTTTTAGAGAAAAGGTTAAAATTAAGTAAATAGGTAATTAGGTATGAATGTATTTAATTATTGATTCCACTCCACAGGTGCCTACCTGTGGAGTGGAATCAATACATAAAAGCGGCATCAATACATAAGGAGGCAGATACATAAAAGCGTCTATTATTAACCCAACAACTCAATACAAAGTTCTGTGGCCATCTTCTTCATCTTCATTGAAGCTGCCAGGCTTCAAACTTCTGGATACCTACAAAAGTGCGTGCCAAATACAAATAAAATGAAATGAAAACCAAACAACAACAAATAAAAACAAATCATGACAATAAAGTCAGCTTTCATAGACAAAATTATACATTTTTAGAGGTTTAACTTCTCTCAGAGGTCTGAGTATGTTACATATGTCAACAGTGTGTGAACGAATGACATTATCATTCAAAATATTGTCTCTCTCTGTTATAAATAATAAGAATGACAGAGATAGACAATAATTTGTATTTGTCAGTTTTTTTTATCAGTTTTAAGACTAAACCTATTGGTTCAAGACTCAGAGTAACTAGGAAGGGTTCTAGTAATTTTTGAAGTGAAAACTTCTGCACGTTAGGCATTTTTGAGATGGGAAAAAACCATTGAATTCGCGACACAGTAACCGTAACCATTCGGTAAAGAAATCTTCATTCTCCATTCACTGTTTGTTTGTAGTCGGTTCTGATTTTTTACCTTATTAGCGACTATTACCTATTTCTGGCTTACGGGACTGGACACCTAGCGATAAATCTTGTTTATACAAGATAATACCTTTATTTAGTACCTATGGTTAAACAAGATCTATCCATAATCTTCTCTTTAATGAAAATATTGTGGTCACCCTATTTCATACATTTAGGTTATAAAACGTAATTTACATTTTCTAGATAATTTACGAGTTTATTTAATTAAATCTTGGTATCAACATGTTTCACATTTTTTTTCACAATTATTAGTATCTTTAGATCTGTCGTACGTTTGGTACTTTGTGCGCATTTCAACAAAAACTGAAAAAAATGACAGCCTGGGTGACCTAAATGTTCTCAAGGCTATAAAATTAAAACTACAAAGAGTAGAGGCAAGCTTCTTGTATCACAAATTTGCACATATTTTTTCACAATTATTGGTGAAGCACAAAGGTCCTGCAAGTAACAGATATCACTTAAAATTACGTTTTCATGTGGTCACCCGGACCGCATGGTAGCGGTCTGGGTGTCATTTTTGGAGTAAGATTTACGACACAGGAGAGTGATTTAAGATTAAAAACTAGCTCCACAATTTTTGTTTGATGCTATATTATTTTGTGACATCGGTAGTTCTTCTGTAATGTGCCTAGTTTTTTAGATACAGGTGACACCCCGACGGCAATATGCGGTCGGGGTGACCGACTCTTTCGCCCATATCTCGACTATTAGATTGTCACAAAATCCCATATTAATTTCACAAATCTTTTAGAATAGGCACTAAATTCTGAAGGAATCAAATCTGGAATCTGGGAGAAAGTCACCCCATCCGCATGCACACGTTTATAGAGCCATTAAATAAAAGAAGAAGAAGAGAACTCAAAGAGAAAAAAAAGAGGATTTTTTTCATGACCGCAGAGCCAGTTTCTAATGCGCAATACACACTGAGCCCGCCGGGCCGCCGACATAATGTCGGCAACATTTTGTCGGCGACATAATATGTTGGCGGCTTCACTTATTACAAGTCGGAAAATTTGGTCGGCGGCATGTCGGCGGCTTGAGATGAGTTGTGTGGTTGTGTCATATATTTTATGCCGCCGGGCAACTGAGCGCAGGCAACCCAAGCCGCCAACATTCTCCCTTTATATAATTTACTCTATGGCCAACATGTCGGCGGCACAGAGTAACTATAACTAGTTGGCGGGCAACACGCGCGGGCACATGTTGCCGACATGATTCATTTCAAACAGGCCGCCCGCCGGGTTGTGTCGCCGGGCTTTGTCGGCGGCCCGGCGCGGCGGGCTCAGTGTGTATTGCGCTTAAGAGTGTGCAGGAGCGATTTAAGCAATTTTGTAATTCGAAATCGTTATTTATCTCAGAATCTGTGAAAGCTACAACCTTCATATTTAGGTAAATGATACTTCATTGTTTTATCTTGGATTACGTGTTTTAGAAACACGATTGGTGAAAGTTTTCTAGATAAAATATTTTTTTTAAAAACACATGTTTTGCACACTATTTGCTATTTATCTCAGGAACAGCACACGTTTTTTGGTGGGTTTTTGTTTTGTCAAGAAACCTATAAGTATTTCTTTAGTTGTATCTTTTAATTTTTCGATTGGTTGTTTAAATAACTTGTAATTAGCTAAAAAGTGTTTTAGCGCCATGAATAACTTTGCGTATCCATAGTTCTGTACTCCTCACACGCCGAACAAATCACACTCGCTGTCCCGCTTACAAAATGACGGCGTAAGGCACACTCTTAAGATCATAAAGACGGGATTGAACCTTTACCTTGTATTCCCCTCTGCCAAAATGTACACGATTCCGAATCATTTATTTATTTATTTATTAGGCAACACCAACAGCATATATTATATAATCTTCGATCATTTATGTTTATATTTCGTCCGAGTATATAATACACATTTTGTAGGAACATTTTAAACTTTTAAATCAGTCACTCTATACAGGGTGTAAAAAGACTACTACCGAAAACTGAGGGGTTGCATTCAGACCATGATTCTAAACAAAGGAGAATGGGCATCCCCGCCCAAATCAAAAAACTATCGCCCGCAGAGTGGGCGTATGGTGGAATGGGTAGACCTTCAAAAACACTCCATTTCATTGTATGACAGCTAAAAAATCCATCCTACAGAAATCGAGATATTTGCAGTTAAATGTGGTGACTCTTACCATCATGTTTTTTGACTTACAGGCTTTCCGCAGATAAGCAACTATGGGCATTCGATAGAACTTTAGAAGCACTACATTTCATTGTATGACAGCTAAAAAATCCATCCTGCAGAAATCGAGTTATTTGCAGTTAAAGGTGGTGACCATCATGTTTTTTTACTTACAGGCTTCCCGCAAATAAGCCACTATGGGCATTCGATAGAACTTTAGAAGCACTACATTTCATTGTATGACAGCTAAAAAATCCATCCTGCAGAAATCGAGTTATTTGCAGTTAAAGGTGGTGACTTTAACCATCATACGAGTATTTTTTGACTTACAGGCTTCCCGCAGATAAGCCACTATGGGCATTCGATAGAACTTTAGAAGCACTACATTTCATTGTATGACAGCTAAAAAATCCATCCTGCAGAAATCGAGTTATTTGCAGTTAAAGGTGGTGACCATCATCTTTTTTAAACTTACAGGCTTCCCGCAGATAAGCCACTATGGGCATTCGATAGAACTTTAAAAGCACTACATTTCATTGTATGACAGCTAAAAAATCCATCCTGCAGAAGTCGAGATATTTGCAGTTAAATGTGGTGACCATCATGTTTTTTGACTTACAGGCTTCCCGCAGATAAGCCACTATGAGCATTCGATAGAACTTTAGAAGCACTACATTTCATTGTATTACAGCTAAAAAATCCATCCTGCAGTAATCGAGTAATTTGCAATTAAAGGTGGTGACCATCATGTATTCGAGATATTTGCAGTTAAAGGTGGTGACTTTTACCATCATCTTTTTTAACTTACAGGCCTCCCGCAGATAAGCCACTATGGGCATTCGATAGAACTTTAAAAGCACTACATTTCATTGTATGACAGCTAAAAAATCCATCCCGCAGAAATCGAGATATCTTACAATCAAATGTAGTGCTTCTAAAGTTCTGTTGAATGCCCATAGTAGCATGTCTGCGGGAAGCCTGTAAGTCAAAAAATACTCGTATGATGGTAAAAGTCACCATCTTTGACTGCAAATATCTCGACTTCTGCAGGATGGATTTTTTTTAGCTGTTATACAATGAAATGTAGTGCTTCTAAAGTTCTATCGAATGCCCATAGTGGCTTATCTGCGGGAAGGCTGTAAGTCAAAAAAAATGATGGTAAAAGTCACCACATTTAACTGCAAATATCTCGATTTCTGCAAGATGGATTTTTTAGTGTCATACAATGAAATGTAGTGCTTCTAAAGTTCTATCGAATGCCCATAGTGGCTTATCTGCGGGAAGCCTGTAAGTCAAAAAACATGATGGTCACCACCTTTAACTGCAAATAACTCGATTTCTGCAGGATGGATTTTTTAGCTGTCATACAATGAAATGTAGTGCTTCTAAAGTTCTATCGAATGCTCATAGTGGCTTAACTGCGGGAAGCCTGTAAGTCAAAAAATACTCGTATGATGGTTAAAGTCACCACCTTTAACTGCAAATATCTCGACTTCTGCAGGATGGATTTTTTAGCTGTCATACAATGAAATGTAGTGCTTTTAAAGTTCTATCGAATGCCCATAGTGGCTTGTCTGCGGGAAGCCTGTAAGTCAATAAATATGATTGTAAAAGTCACCACCTTTAACTGCAAATATCTCGACTTCTGCAGGATGGATTTTTTAGCTGTCATAGAATCGAATGCAGTGCTTTTAAAGTTCTATCGAATGCCCATAATGGCTTATCTGCGGGAAGCCTGTAAGTTAAAAAAGATGATGGTAAAAGTCACCACCTTTAACTGCAAATATCTCGACTTCTGCAGGATGGATTTTTTTGCTGTCATACAATCAAATGTAGTGTTTTAGAAGGTCTACCCATTCCACTATACGTGCACTCTGCGGGCGATCGTTTTTTGACTTGGGCGGCGCTTCATACATGCCTGCCCGTTCTCCTTTATCGAAAAAAAAACGCAAAAAAAAATTTCACTTAGCTACGTAATTTTATGTCATTTTCCAGTTATTTACTACAAGTACAACATAATATAAATAATTTATTTACAGAAACTAAGCTACTACAATATGTACATAAAATTACAAAATACAATAGAATCAGTCAAGTTATCTAAGGATCGTCGTAAAAACGATCTATAGATAGCTCAACTGATCCAGGTCACTGCCAGTCGGAAGCGTGCCCAAAACACTGGCGGCGTTGCCACGCTGAATGGCAATGCTGATTCTTTGGGCCAAAAATTCGCCAGCTCTTGAATCACGCGACGCTTCGACCAGACGCCCTGAAAGATTTTTGAAGACGCGATGGGCCCCGGAACCCCACGGACCCAGGGTCTCGACCCCAAATGGTTCAAATATATAAACCCGATCAAGATTTATATATTTGCGCCTTTTGATATCCTCAGCTGAATCTGCCGCCGCGCCAGGCCTAACGGATGTCCCCGGTAGATGTGAAAGCGCAAGGGTATCTACGCAAGTAGCGTCCCATACCAAAGGCCTTCCCCTCTCCCAAGGGACAAGAGTCATACCGTCGGGGCGCTTGCCATCGTCACGCATCAGACCACTCGGTTCTAGAACGGCCGGTACATTGGCGCTGACAAGCGCTCGGCGGATGATGTCATTAAGACTGGCGTGGCGGCAGAACCGACCTGCGGCCCTAGTGCACGATAATCCGTGGTGTCCAAGCTGGTCGACCGTCCTACCACACTGACATTGGTGAGGGGCGCAACACCGCGCACCCAACCGTAGGCACACTGCAATACGGAATAAGACCATGCCTACCTAATAATTTCATTTATAAAAGAAAAAAACAATTAAAACTCAAAATACAGCAATCTAAGTAAAACAACGCGCCTTAGTACAACCGCGCGCCCAGCTGCGCGAGGTCAGCGCACGCGCGCGCGGCCGACGACCGCCATAACATACAGAATACGTACTACGGGCCGGGCGGTCAGCCGTCGCAGCCGCGCGGGCGCGCGCTCGCCCCACTCTCGCGTATTTGTCTACTAAACCTATGTCAGCCTATGTCTAAGTTCTACAGTGCTAATCTTAGTTACGTAAACTAGAAAAATTAAACATTTTAACTCACTTTTGGCTGGCTTTATTTCAGCGTTATTACATAAAAATGTTTCATTATTATGTTCTTAAACAAAATCGTGAGTAAGGAGAACTTGAACGAATTTTCGGTAATGGTTTTAAACTAAAAAAAAAATAAAAGTACAAAAAAACAAAAATTTAAAGTTTAAGAACATACGCTGGGATATGAACTCGGCCCTCTCGCATGGCAGTCGATGTTTGATTCTCCTAGGCTACCATGACTTTACCAAAGTTTGCGAAATTAAGGTTCACTTCAAAAAAAAAGATTACTGATATACAAAACTCGACCGTATTTCAATGGCGTTAGAAAACTATTACGCTTTGTAATAGCCATCCAAACTCGTCACGTGTCGGCGGCTAAGTTCTATCAAAATACTCTAATCTGATGGAAATAAGGTTCGAATTTCTATTTCGCTAAGACTAAGACTGAATCCTTTGAAATACCGCGTCTACATTCTAAAGCTGCATCTACATTGTTTGCGAATTAAGACTGAGTTCTCAAGGTATAACTACACCGCGAGGACGCTTCAAGTTCCTTTAACTTTTGAATCTTTAACTTCGATCGGGAATTCGGGATACACATTAATTATGTCAAAGTTTACACTAACAACACTAGGTACTAGATCAACTGTTCACTACATAAACAAATAATAAGTACCTAAGTAAACAAATAATAAGATCAATGGTTGATACGATCATCAGTTTATTGTATCAAATATCACTACAATAATGTACAGTGCCACAAACTTATCTGGACCGGTGGCCAAAAGAGGAACTAACGAATTTTACTGAAAAAAATATTTTTCTGCCAACAAGAAATGCGACAGTAGCGCCTCTCTCACCGGTTCAGATAAGAAAGTAGTATAAGTAAGTTTGTGGCACTGTAGTCAGACTACATCATCAGTTTTCAAACACGATTTCAACCTCTCGAGTAGTGTGAAGAAACATGCTTAGCAAAGTTGCACATCGGCGGCATTTGTCAAAGAGAATTAACCACTATTAAGAAATAGTCTTCTAAATTAATTACAATAAGGTTCAAATTTCTATTTCGCTACATGTTCTTTCTAATTTCTCGACTCGTTTTGTTTGATTTTATTTATTAGTTGAAGTTCAATATTCGACCGTAAAGTACGTATTGGACTCTCGCGCAGCGCAGACAAATTGCGTTACCGTATACTGTCGCGAATGAGTTTCTAGTGTGTTTTGTAAATAAAATTAAAGTGTAAGGTATTTTTTAGAGAAGTACATACCTACCTATGCTACCTGACTGTTTGTTTAGTGCGAGTGTGTTCAGTCAAAAATGCTTATTATTGTGATCGTGAAAATGCGTTTAATGTTATGGTCCTCGCGCATAAATGCGATGTTACCGAACCAACACCAACCCTTCGATGAGCATAACGGCTGCCTAACAGCGAGAGAGCCTCGTCCCATAGTCTCAAGAGCTCTGGAGGCTTTGATCAGCGGGTAGAAGAGCAGGTCTTGGTTCTCTGTGGGAGAACCTTGGGTACCTACCTTACCTACAGCCAGGCAAGCTCAGCTGTGCTTGTTGAACGAGCATATGCTTAGTTTGAGGTTACAGCGGAATTAGGTAAGTACGTAGGTATATCAATAATCAAATTGCTACGCACGTAGGTAGTAGGTAGGCACTGCCGAAGCTATCGCGTGCGATGTGTACATTGCTGGCTGACGAAATAAATGAAAATCTTCAAACGCTATTTTCTCCGGATATAATTTTTTTTTTGGAAAATCCTTTTGGATTTGGTTGAGTGTTGGGATGCTGTACCTACCCCTTTCGGCTTCGGTAGACGTCTTTTTACACCCTGTAGAATGTACACCCATTACAGGCATGCACAACATTTACAATATGTATTAGAAACTGACAACAGCTAAAAAGCTAATATAAGTTAATATAAGTTAAAAAAATAATGTAAGTTAATAAAAGCTAATATAAGTTAATAAAAAAATAATATAAGTTAATAAAAGCTAATATAAGTTAAAGGTTAATTAAAATCAAACCAAAAAATAAACTCAATTAAAAACAAAACAAAAACAATTCTAAAGTTAAACTAAAAATAAGACTAGGCAAGTACTTAATTGTCATCTTTGAGTTGGTTTTGGTGACCAATCATAAAATGTTTGTTCAATTTTCTCTTATAGGTAAATATGGAGTCACCAAACAGATCCAAGTCTGTAACTTTATTATTAATCAGATTGTAGTCTTTACAAATGCGGGTAAGAGGAGAGTTGAGACCGATGTTGGAATTTGAGAAAGGGGCGTTAAAGATTCTAATAATGGGTTTTCTAGGGTAATTTTAAGGAACAGTCAGTGAAATGCGGTTGATCTAGCTACTTTATCCAGTTTGGCCATTTATGATTTTGTGTAAGAAACTTAAATCAAGTATCCTACGTCGATTTCTAAGTGTGATCATATTGAAATGACTCAATCGTTCAGAATATACGTCTTGTAGTATTACTAGTATTACGTGCGTCATACACGAAAGCAAGAGTGTAGTGTGCATAAAAATGAGGATGATTGTAATTTTATATGCTTAAGTGTGTGTAAAATGCGTTCCTGTGCTACCACGTCCGTCCCCGCCAGAAAATGTTGAAAGATAAATGCTGACCTATTTAATAAAAAAAAAAAAAAAAAAAAAATCCTCTATTTTATCCGAGGCCAGTCTAGCTAATACTTACTCCGTGATCTTTATAGGTGACCTATTATTATGGCTGGTTTACACTCATTAAGTGCTTTAGTGTCAAGTAAACTTTTAACTTAAGAATATTGTTAATTGTGTGTGTAAACAGCAATTATGTGCTGTTAGCAAGTAAACCAGTTTAGTGGTTTGACAGCAACTATTTTTCTGTTTAGTAGCCCCTCTCTCCACATAATCCGCGACCCCCCCTGCGGTCGAGGTTTAACACTTCATGTATGAAGTCTATAGTATTTATTTCAGTTTGTACAATTTTTTGTTCATACCCTCCGTATTAACAAAAAGTTTACAAAAGTGTTTCAAAAACAAGTAGAAGAAGAGTATTTTTGGATCGTTTATATATTTTGTGGGCTGCGTTTCCACCAAACGACGAAGATGTCTCTCGCTACAGAGAGGCTGTGAAACGGTGAGCGGTGAGCGGTGTAAGCATGTGTAGTGGGTTCGTTTCTGATGCGCAACCGTTATTTTTTGCTAGTTTTATCCGTAGAACACATTCCTCGTACACTATTAGTTCTAAATTCGGCTGGTTGATTAGGGCTTGAATATTGATGGGTGCTTTTGGCAGATTGTTAGTTAACCCTTATCCAGGCGACAAGGGTTTTAGGGTCGATTCACATCTGACGGAAGATCCGTCGCGGAACGCCAGAACTGACAAATGTATAGAAAAACACTCGACCGTTCACACTCGACGGATGATACTGTTACGTGCTGGGGTTCGTCGATTCTGAAGATAAACACTAGGTATAACTTTCGAAACTTTATTACACACTAATTTACTCAAAACACACTTTAAAGTTATGAACAGTCGCACTGATATATCACTGGTCACTATTCACTCAAGTTAACACTCCCGTAATTCACAAAGAACTCCACGTGACGCGCAAACTGCCCGTTTATATACCCAACCGAACGCCTAGAACGTTCACCGTGGGAACTCTCTACAAATAAACAGGAAGCTTCTATAAATAAACAACAACACGTGACAAGCGACCTTGAACCTTATACACGTGTAATAAGGTCGCTTGTCAGTAGCGCCAAACAAATATGAACCTTAAGTCTAGGTATTACGATCCAATTGTTAATTCGGTATGTCTAAGCGAGAATGTTCGTGGCATCTATCCTGCGCGCGAGTCTTCTAGAACGTTCGAGTGCTTGTTCGTTACAATACGTTAGTCCGTCGAGTGTGAACGGTCGAGTGTTTTTCTATACATTTGTCAGTTCTGGCGTTCCGCGACCGATAATCCGCGACGGATCTTCCGTCAGATGTGAATCGACCCTTATTGAGGAATATTTATGAAATTTATAAATGTGCATAAATATAAAATAAAAATTTTTGAAAAAAAAAATTGAACCGGCTTCACAAAACACAAACAGACACTAAGAACCTACACTAAAAAGAGAAAAATAAGAATATACACATGCAATTATTATTTACAGTATTCAATTAATAAATTATTATGTTACCTATATTATATTTGAAGTCGGTGCCAACTATTCTATTCTAACTACTCGATATAATTTTGCACCCAAGTTCTATTGTACTCGTAATTTCTTCTTAGATAGTTGTAAATGCATAGTTGGCACCGACTTCAAATATAATATAGGTAACATAATAATTTATTAATTGAATACTGTAAATAATAATTGCATGTGTATATTCTTATTTTTCTCTTTTTAGTGTAGGTTCTTAGTGTCTGTTTGTGTTTTGTGAAGTCGGTTCAATTTTTTTTTTCAAAAATTTTTATTTTTCCATTTTTAGTGTAAAGTGTAAGTGTAAATAATATAGTAGGTTAGGTTAGTAAGTAATTACTTACTTAGTAGGTTAGGTAAGTAAGTAATTACTTACTTAGTAGGTTAGGTTAGATATTACAATAGTCAAGATTAAAGAAGTTAAAGTGAGGATGAGGTTTTTTGAGTTTTACGGGAAAACTATCAATCCCTCAGGAATAAAATTTATATGGGACCACCTCGAGAGTCTAAATATGTCAAACTATTCAATGTTTGACTCAGATTGTGTAGTGAGAATGAGGTTTTTGAGTTTTACAGGAAAACTATCAATTCCTCAGGAAAAAAAAGTATGAGGACCACCTCGAGATGGACAACCTTTCAAGCTAAAAAAAAGTTTTTGAAATCGGTCCACATTTTTCGGAAAGATCGGTGATTTTTTGAGTTTTACAGGAAAACTATCAATCCCTCAGGAGTAAAATTTTTATGGGACCACTATGGTAACATACCCTTTCAAACAAAAAAATAATTTTGGAAATCGGTTCACAACTGACGGAGATATCGATGAACAAACATCTAAAAAAAAAAAAAAAAAACATACATACAACCGAACATAGAACCTCCTCCTTTTTTTGAAGTCGGTTAATAAGAAACAAAATTTTGTGTTTTTTATATATTTATTTATTACTTTTTATAGAAAACCCTGTGGTCCAAATAAGTACCTTGCCCAGTGTGGTAAAAATATTGTGGTCTCTATTGGTACCTTGCCCTGAAGGGACTCCAGGTTATATTAGGTAATTCATTTCCCTAATCAAAACCTATAACTAATTAAAACCAACTTGTTTATAAAAAGATAGAATCTAGGGCAATTGTTTTTATTTTTAGATTATGATTTGTAGCATCAGTATTTAGTGAAACAAAGTTATATATTTATATTTTATTTATTTGGATAATTATTACAAATTACGAGGCACATAGGGCAAATGAAACTTTTGAAAACATGGTGTTATGCATATTGGGACTTTGCACAAACTACACTCTATTTTAGTCATTGAGTTATAATGTACTTACGTACCAGAGAGGACACCTCTACTCGATTGTTTGTAACACCTTGTTAGAGTTTACGCACTCCGACTCACTTAGTCTGTGCCAAGCATTGAGATTAGTACATTATAACTCAATGGTGCCATACTTTTTTAGGACATACTTTTTTTTGTCAATTACCATAAGGGGGCGGGAAAATAAGGGTTGGAAGTTTGTATGGGGAAAAAAGTTAAGGAATCCTGGGCGCGGTCATAATAAGGATGGGTGACCGCCGGAGAGCCACTTTTTGCACTCTAAATTTTTTCGTTTTTTTTTTGTATTTTGCATAATAAATTATTTTAAAATTAATAATAAACATGTAACATGTGTGTTCCCACCCATCAATATATCCGAACTCCGAAGTTATGATTTTTTGATATTAAAATATTTTTCCTTGGCTATAGCACGGAGTAAGTAATGGAGATTTTTGCTTAGAGTTTTCGATATTTTATATTGCCGACGAAGTCGCGGGTAGGTATTGCCGCTCGCTTCGGCAAATCTGACACCAGTTGCCGCTATCGTGTTGTTCTTAACATTGCAAGATCTGGGTAAGATTTTCCCTACCTCTATCTATTATGGGATTCTTGAGAGAAACATAACGCAATATTAGTTAATAATTTTATTTCGAAATTTAAAACCACACAGTTCTTGCTATAATAAAATACGCTGCGCTCGCTTCAGCGATTCTGTACCAATTACCGTTCTACCGTATTCGTTTTGTTCTTAGCATTGCAAGATCTGGGAAGAGAGATAAGATTTTTCCTACCTTTATCTATTAAATAATTCTAGAGAAACATATATAAAAAAAAATTATATCATGCGACGGAGTTTTATATTTTGTACTCTCGATTCACTCAAAACTCCTCCACTTTGTTCCTAATAATGCGCAGACGAAGTTGCCGCTCGCTTCGGCAAATCTGACACCAGTTGCCGCTATCGTGTTGTTCTTAACATTGCAAGATCTGGGTAAGATTTTCCCTACCTCTATCTATTATGGGATTCTTGAGAGAAACATAACGCAATATTAGTTAATAATTTTATTTCGAAATTTAAAACCACACAGTTCTTGCTATAATAAAATACGCTGCGCTCGCTTCAGCGATTCTGTACCAATTACCGTTCTACCGTATTCGTTTTGTTCTTAGCATTGCAAGATCTGGGAAGAGAGATAAGATTTTTCCTACCTTTATCTATTAAATAATTCTTGAGAAACATATATAAAAAAAAAATTATATCATGCGACGGAGTTTTATATTTTGTACTCTCGATTCACTCAAAACTCCTCCACTTTGTTCCTAATAATGCGCAGACGAAGTTGCGCGGGTCAGCTAGTATATAATAAAATGTTGAACAGTAGTGACATGACTGAGAATTTTTTATCTGTGCCATGTTATTTTATTTTAAGAGAATGTTATTTTTATTTTTTAACCGACTTCAAAAAAAGGAGGAGGTTCTATGTTCGGGTGTATGTATGTTTTTTTTTTTTCTTTTTTTTTATGTATGTTCACCGATATCTCCGTCAGTTGTGAACCGATTTCCAAAATTATTTTTTTGTTTGAAAGGGTATGTTACCATAGTGGTCCCATAAAAATTTTACTCCTGAGGGATTGATAGTTTTCCCGTAAATCAAAAAAAATCACCGATCTTTCCGAAAAATGTGGACCGATTTCCATAATTTTTTTTTGCTTGAAAGGGTATCTCTATCTCGAGGTGGTCCTCATACTTTTTTTTCCTGAGGGATTGATATTTTTCCTGTAAAACTCAAAAAACCTCATTCTCACTTCACAATCTGAGTCAAACGTTGAATAGTTTGACATGTTTATACTCTCGAGGTGGTCCCATATAAATTTTATTCCTGAGGGATTGATAGTTTTCCCGTAAAACTCAAAAAACTTCATTCTCACTACACAATCTGAGTCAAACGTTGAATAGTTTGACATGTTTATACTCTCGAGGTGGTCCCATATAAATTTTATTCCTGAGGGATTGATAGTTTTCCCGTAAAACTCAAAAAACCTCATTCTCACTCTAACTTCTTTAATCTTGACTATTTCAATATCTAACCTAACCTACTATATTATTTACACTTACACTTTATTTACACTACACACAGTGTTTATTTACACTAAAAATTGAAAAATAAAAATTTTTGAAAAAAAAATTGAACCGACTTCACATAACACATACAGACACTAAGAACCTTCTATGTACCTACACTAAAAAGAGAAAAATAAGAATATACACATGCAAGTATTATTTACAGTATTCAATTAATAAATTATTATGTTATATTATGTATTTGAAGTCGGTGCCAACTATTCTACTCCAACTACTCGATACAATTTTGCACCCAAGTTCTATTGTAGGTACTCGTAATTTCTTCTTAGATGTAAATGCATAGTTGGCACCGACTTCAAATACATAAACATAATAATTTATTAATTGAATACTGTAAATAATACTTGCATGTGTATATTCTTATTTTTCTCTTTTTAGTGTAGGTACATAGAAGGTTCTTAGTGTCTGTATGTGTTATGTGAAGTCGGTTAAATTTTTTTTTCAAAATTTTTTATTATTAAGAGTTTTTAGTTTTGTTTATTTTTGTACCACTTGTGCCTTTCTTTATTTATGTTAAGTTTAAGTTTTAATTAAAGATCTCACTAGGATAACGCATTAGTTAATAAATTATCTGTAATGTTAGCCTAAGTTTTTAATAAATAAATGACTAAATTTAATGACAATTGCACTTTGAACGGAGAATTTAGCGAGTTTATAAGTGTTATGCAACTTTCGACAACATGATTAGAACAGCTGTTACCTATTCCTATAACTCTTAAATTGTCTAAAGGTGTTGACTTTAGTGCCAACTTGTCCTTCAGCGATTTAGTTATGAATGAAGATTGGCCAGTAGGGCACGAACCTTAGTTTTTTGATTTGTTGTGGGCTTCGATCATTATATTTCGTCCGAGGTTGTGGGATTAGATACCTCAATTAGAGTCGTTGACAAGAGTATCTGCTTCTGAGTTTGTGTAGAACATGGGACTATAGTTTCAGACTCGGCATCATCATCATTAACATTGACACAATGTGCTACACTTGTTGTGAGACCATGAAGCAGAGAATTATGTTTCTTTTTGCATTCGCGACATGGTCCTAAATGGCACTCGTTTAGCGGATGCCCCTGTCTAAGCATTTCATACATAACCTGTATTTTTTAACATCGGCTAACCTATCCTGAACACTCTTTGACTTAAAAGTAATGCAATCATAGATGCGATGATTTGCACCACAAATGATGCATATGAATTTTGGTTCTGAGGTTGAACTTGTGAATGTTCAGCGAAATAATCAGAACAAAGCACTGAACGTGATGACGCCATTGAGTTATAATGTACTTATCTCGATGGATGACGCTTAGGTATTTTGTTCAATGGGCCACCAAACTCGCTTTATTTGTTGTAGGTATGGATTACCAGCGAGTTAAGGCGGGTACAGATTTGAGAAATGTAGCATACAATGTAATGCCGGGTACAGACTGGTGAAACGTAACATGAAATGTATCATGCAGTGAAAGAATTCGCCGTACACATTGTCGCAATGTAGGTATCATGCAATGTAACAGAATTCTCATAGTGTGGACGCCTTACGCGCACGGACCGTGCACACTACGCGCACGAACAGAGCATTTCAACTCGTGCGCTCTGCGATCCGCCATTTGTCGGATTTTTCGCCGAACACAACAAAGGGGCGCGCAGTGTGCATGCAGCGCCAGTGTGTACGGGTTGTGTGTGTCTGTACTGCGGAACGGGTGCCGGAAACAGATGCGAGTACGTACATACTCGGTTCGTGCGCGCCCTGCGTTCACACTTATGAAATGCTCCTTTCACGTTAAGAGTGCGCAGGAAACGCCGAACGAGACGGATTCGTGCCCCACTTCACCTCACCCTTCTGCCTAAATACGCAACACCGCCAACGCGGCAGAGTGCGAGAGTTCGAGTCGCGCATTGCCAATGTATTTTGGCCGGCTTATTTACGCACGGTACGTTAGGTAGTAGGACAGCAAATCAGCGAAAACATGAATATTATTTACTAGCTTCTGCGCGCGGCTTCGCCCGCGTGGTACCAACATTTTGAATATCCTATATGCTATTGGTAGGTAAGTACCTACTCGATTGTTTTAGATTTTTTAGCTGGTGGCGGGAAGAAGGACATAGCTTCCTACACTAAAGGTACAACTTTACCTATTTTATGAAAAACGATGGGCGATTCCGAGAAAAAGTGACCGTAACGTAATGGATTTCCACCCGGAAAAAAAAATATAAAATGTGAATAAGTAAGAAATTTATGTTTGAATGAAATATGGGCTATCAAAAATTCCGTTACGTCACAAAGTTTAGATATGATTTACATAAAATGCAGTGGGAATTCAAGTTAACCATTTATTTAAGTACCTTCGAAACCCATCAGCCTTCAATTAATACGTCATTCACGTAGGAAATAACATAAAACAAACATAATATGTAACAAAACAATTCCTAAACGCTACTTTATGGTAAGTTTAATTGCACATTTTTGTCTTAACTTTGGTATTATGTATGATAATTATGTCATTTTAAATTTAAACGAAACTTTAGTTATTACTCTACTTATTTGTCTTAAATTTGAGCGTTCTAATTTGCAAATGAATAAAATTAAGTTAAATCTAATATCACAATAATATGTGACAAGTGACGTTAGTGGAAAAGACGTCACGTTTAGGAATTATAGGGCAGGGCTTACATGAACAAAGGGTCAGTACCACCACTAACATAATAACGTGTCAGATAGCCTTAAAGACCAATTATAATAATTATGCTCATGATTTTGAATCAATCAAGAGAGATTTGCACATGAAAAAATGTTATAAAATATTTTACCAGCAAGATATATCAGCCACTCAAACAAATTTAATAAAAATTAACAATTGTAATTTTAATTATTAGGTATTTAGGTACCGAAATCACAAATATTAGTAGCCGAAAAATATTGTTAAGCTATACATGATGAGTTTTTGTATTTTTCGCATTTATTGATGACTAGATATCCGTCGCGGTGTTACCCGCGGTCCCTTGGGAAAACTTCACTTTCCCGTGATAAAATATAGCCTATAATCATCAGAGATAATTGTAGGATTCTAATGGTGAAAGAATTTTTCAAATCAGTCCAGTAGTTTCGGAGCCTATTTAATTCAAACAAACAAACAAATCTTTCCTCTTTATAATATTAGTATATACTATATATTGTTTGTTATCATTATAGAGCATCCAAAAATTCGAAAAAAGAAAAAATATACTGGGTGTAAAAGACGTCTACCGAAGCCAAAAGGGTAGGTACAGCATCCCAACCCAACACTTAACGAAATCCAAAATCGCCCAGCTGGATGAGCGCTATTAGGCGCGTTGTTTTACATAGATTGCTGTAATTTGTATATTATGTTGTTCTCGTAGTAAATAAGTGGAAAATAACATAAAATGACGTAGCTAAGTAAATTTACGTTTAAATTACCTTTCACTGAAAGTCCCATTCAAATCAGTTCAGCCACTCCAGTGATTAGCCCGGGACACCAGACAGATAGACAAAAAAATTAACAATGTTTGTGTGTGTTTAAGTATCGTGTCGATAACTACACAGACTGAGAAAACAGTTATTTTGAAATCACAGGGAGTTCTTTTGGTGATTACTATCTTCATACAAACAAACTTTTACCAGCATTATTTTATTCTATTTGAAATGCATTATAAGCATCAATAAGTCGGATAATAATATAATAGTAAGCGATATTATTGCAGGCACAATGTAAACCATGCTTAATAGTTCCATTACGTCACATTTTGCTTTCCGCTTATACATCACGTCGCGTTGCGGACGTAACGTAATGATGCCGGTCAATAAACAAACTCAAATAACGTAGTTGTTTATTACATTTCTACTGAATATTGCATTCAATCAAAATCTAGATAGATAAAGTAATTAGTCTTTAAAAGTTGTATGTCTAACGAATACTACTTATCAAGAAAATCCAAGTTCGTGGTGGAAATCAAAAACAGAACATCGTGACGCACGATCTTTCTAATCCATGTCACAGGCGCTACTGCGCCTAAAAATCTAATAAGATGTTTATCTATGGTCTAAAATATTGCCATAATCCTAAAACAACTATTAAAAATCGATATTATTAACTAAATATCGATTTATGATCGTAGCGTAAGCGGAATTTTCCACCGGTACTGATTTTAGTCTCAAGACAAAATAGTATTTTTTTAGTATTTTGAACTCATAAACGTTGTATTCAGGGTATAAAATTGCATTTCGTGCATAAGATCTTTCTAAAAAGCATAAAATTGACATGCAAAAAGACTATAAAATTTTGCCTTCGGAAATTTCAAAAGTTGGGTGTGACACCACTCGAAAAAACCGCCTCCCGAGATCTTATTTTGCCAATATTTTTGCGAAAAAAATGTATTTATGAGCTTTTTGTTATTTAATTATTATCAGTTTTTGAATTATATTGTACGATGTTGTTAAAAAAACCCTTGTTTAATTATCAATAGCCTGCAGAATATGAGTCGAAAGTTGTGTGACAGGCCATTTTTTCTCGGAATCGCCCCGATACCTAGGTAGGTAAATAGAAAAAAAATTGTTTATATTCAAAGTGTGACGCAGACAAGCACAGGTCCGTCCCGCTCGCAATGCCGTAGCCAACTGACTACAGAGCGTCGAGCGGAATGGCAAGATATGCTTTTCTCGTGAGTGAGTAGTACAGAGCGATAGCCGCGCACCGTATTTTATAACGACGTAAGCGCCAAAATAGTTTTTATTTAATTAAAAGTTAATTAAACAACCTATCGAAAAATGAAAACACAAAATTAAAGAATTACTTCAAGGTTTTTGGACAAATCGAAAACCCCAAAGAAAAATTGTCTTGTTCCTGAGATAAATAGCAAATTCTGTGCAAAACATGTATTTTTCAAAAAAATATATTATCGAGAAAATTTTAACCAATCGTGTTTCTAAAAAGAAGCAATCCGAGATAAAAGTTCGAAGTATCATTTCCCTAAATATGAAGGTGGTAGCTTTTACAGATTCTGAGATAAATAACGATTTAGAAGTACAAAATCGTTTCTAGCACACTCTTAAGAAAGAATCTTATCACATAGGTAGGTACATCGCAGCCTCGCAGGCATACGGTATTTCTCCAGTGTGAGTTCTCAAGTGTGCTGTAATTTGGATATTTGTGGGTTCCTGGAGGTCTCGTGGAGTGAACTATCTTCATTGTTAGGATACGTGTTTATTCCTTGATGGTTGAATGTGAGGTCTTTTACATTGATTCTGATACCTATAGGTAATCTATTGTATACAAGAATGCGCTGAGCTTGCGCGCTCACACTACATCTATATTTTTGGGGATAAATAATTTTAACACATCATGTTAGAATTAGTTCTAAGCTTTTATACATTACGTACTATTCAGATGCTCACACTACATCTAAATTTGTCACAACTGATTCTGAATTGATTGTTTTGAGAAATAATTAACTGCATAAAAATACATTTAAAATAAAATGTTCTGTCTAATTACCAAAACTTAATATTTTTCCTACAAACATAATTATTACGTAAGTACATAAAACATTTCATGTTACAAATCATTATTTATTTCAATTTTATATACCTACCTACCGACTTACAAATACGTATCATTATAATCCTTTTCACGTAGGAACGGTTCCGTGACAAGGCGCTTTTATGTTAATATCTGAAATAATTAAAAAGGAAATAGACAAAATCCTTTTTTATCGAAGTTATATCTTTTAGTATTATTATCACTAGATTTCATTTAGGTATTTCAAAATTTTTCATTGTTGTACAGCGTAAAACGTAAAAGTTATATGTGTCAGGGATACGTTCCTACGTGAAAAACACTTTATGTAATTTCAATTATTTTTCTTCAACAGATTACCAATTCATTACTTCGTTAGTACATTATAACTCAATGGTTGAAACAGAAAAATACAAAATATTTAGTGGATTTCCTACTTTTACACTCATGTGATTCACTTGAAATTTTACTTTTGTCTTTATTTATTTAAAAGTTTTACATTTACTTACTTCTCATAAAATTATATAATTACTAGCTGACCCGCGCAACTTCGTCTGCGCATTATTAGGAACAAAGTGGAGGAGTTTTGAGTGAATCGAGAGTACAAAATATAAAACTCCGTCGCATGATATAATATTTTTTTTTTATAAATTCAATTCAATTTTATTCATAAAACTTAATACATAAAATTACTTATTTATAATTAATTAATTATTTATTTTTAATTTATATGTTTCTCTCAAGAATTATTTAATAGATAAAGGTAGGAAAAATCTTACCCAGATCTTGCAATGCTAAGAACAAAACGAATACGGTAATTGGTACAGAATCGCTGAAGCGAGCGCTGCAAGCAAGAACTGTGTGGTTTTAAATTTCGAAATAAAATTATTAACTAATATTGCGTTATGTTTCTCTCAAGAATCCCATAATAGATAGAGGTAGGGAAAATCTTACCCAGATCTTGCAATGTTAAGAACAACACGATAGCGGCAACTGGTGTCAGATTTGCCGAAGCGAGCGGCAATACCTACCCGCGACTTCGTCGGCAATATAAAATATCGAAAACTCTAAGCAAAAATCTCCATTAACTTTTCGGAACTAAAAATGATCGATCTCCGCTGTGCCTCCGCTTTAGTAGCAACGCCACCTAGGAGAAAAAGTATAAAGTAGATTTGACCTCGGCGATGTAGATGGCGTTCTAACTATAGCCAAGGAAAAATATTTTAATATCAAAAAATCATAACTTCGGAGTTCGGATATATTGATGGGTGGGAACACACATGTTACATG
This sequence comes from Epirrhoe alternata, assembly GCA_963565295.1. Lineage (NCBI taxonomy): Eukaryota > Metazoa > Arthropoda > Insecta > Lepidoptera > Geometridae > Epirrhoe > Epirrhoe alternata. Next base: position 3,458,171 of record OY751384.1, read on the forward strand.
TTTATCATTAATCCTATAAATATTATAAAGGCGAAAGTTTGTAAGTATGGATGTATGGATGTATGGATGTTTGTTACTCTTTCACGCAAAAACGGCTGGACCGATTTGGTTGAAATTTGGTATGTAGATAGGTGATACCCTGGATTAACACATAGGCTACTTTTTATCCCGATATTCCCGCGGGAACGGGACTTACGCGGGTGAAACCGCGGGGCGCAGCTAGTTTTAAAATAATTTATTATGCAAAATACAAAAAAAAACTAAAAAATTTAGAGTGCAAAAAGTGGCTCCGGCGGTCACCCATCCTTATTATGACCGCGCCCAGGGTTGCTTAACTTTTTTCCCCATACAAACTTCCGACCCTTATTTTCCCGCCCCCTTATGGTAATTAACAAAAAAAAGTAGCCTATTTTCATCCCTGGGGTATACTCTTTATCCATGCCAAATTTCAGCTCAATCGGTTCAGCGGTTTGGGCGTGAAAAGGTAACAAACAGACAGACAGAGTTACTTTCACATTTATAATATTATAGTATGGATTAGTATGGATATAATTACTCGAAAAAAAATCAAGTTATGCCATTGAAAACAATACAGATTAATACTAATTTATCTTATTTCATCTTAATCTAATAAGTAGGTAAGTACATAGTTTTCCTACGATTTTTATAATCTATTCAACCCTTAAATTAAATCTACAAGATTTTCTGCGCAACAACTCCATTTCCTTGTCCATATTTATTTTTGTCTCATTACAATCATTATCTTTACTTACTTAATTCTTTTACAAAATTTAAATTCATCATGTTTTCTACTATGCAATTATCCATGTCGCTATCACATTTCATTACTTTGTTTCTCTTACAAGAGCGCATTTAGGTATCGAGCTGCAGCGAACACTTGGTACATCGACGATAGAATTTCGCTGACTCTGTGAGATAATCATTTCAGGTGCAGTCCTATGACGCATAAATCTTGATTTTTAATAATTTGTCTCTTTTTTACATTCGAAATATTCTTATGACCTTGATAATCATTTTCTACATTTAACTCATTCTTATTAAACAAGTTTCCTCAAAACTGTTTTCTTTCAGTACTAATTGTTTCGTTTTTACATTCAAAATAATTTATTTTCGCATTTAAACTGTTTCAAAACTCTTTTCTGTAAATAAAATCCGTGTTACTCCCTTTCAAATCAATAAAATATTCCTCGTCTAAGACTACTAGGATGGGTTCTAAAAGTGATGCAGGCTGTCTACATGCTATGAATAATCTTAATTGAGAATTACTAATCACAAAAACATTTACATAAATAGCAGATTTTTCGTTGACCTTGAACAAAATTTTTCTATTTTCTTCCTCTGAATTATCTAAAAAATCTAATTGAGCCAATGTTAATTCAGTTAAAAGATATTCAATTTCTTGACCAAATTCTACTATACTTCTATAACCTTGTCTACAATTTAACATTTTAACTTGCAAAGCTGGATGTGATTTCTTAGGCAACAAATATTTTTTCATATCTCAAATTAATTCCTCTACATTTTCATACTGAGACTTTAAATAAAATTTTTCTTATTGATTTAACCTACATAGTTTTCAACACAAAATTAATAAGCATTTTCTATCCTGGTTCCTTTAATAAACTACTATAAAAATCTATTCCCTCATTAAGAGTTGGTGTAACTTGCTCATCTCCATTAACTATTGGTAAAAACTCAATAGCTGTATAAAAATCAATTTTTTTTGAACCCATTTTTTATAAAAATAACTATTCTTTTTACTCTATAAAATATTTAAAATTCTACTCTTAAATAATCAATAACCCTTTAAAATAAAGACAATAAATTGTTCTACATACAATACAGGGTGTAAAAAGACAACTACCGAAAACTGAGGGGTTGCAATCAGACCATGATTCTAAACATATTTAGTGAAAAAACTTTACTTAGCTTAGTCATTTCATGTTATTTTCTGTTATTTACTACTAATACAACATAATATGACCATACCATACCTACCTAATAATTTCATTTTCATATGGCCTTTCTCCAGTGTGAGTTAGTTCTCAAGTGTGCAGTCAAGACATACTTATGTGAATAACTCTTATCACATACATCGCAGGTATATGGCTTTTCTCCAGTGTGAGTTCTCAAGTGTGCAGTCAAGTGAGACTTTTGTAAAAAACTGTTATCACATACATCGCAGGTATATGGCCTATTTCCAGTGTGAGTTCTCAAGTGTGTAGTCAAGTTACACTTGTGTGAATAACTCTTATCACATACATCGCAGGCATATGGCCTTTCTCCAGTGTGAGTTCTCATGTGTTTATTCAAATCATTCCTAAAATAAAAACTTTTATCACATACATTGCAGGCATATGGCCTTTTCCCAGTGTGAGTTCTCAGGTGCCTAGTTAAGTGAGACTTTCTAGAAAAACTCTTGTCACATAGATCGCAGGTATATGGGCTTTCTCCAGTGTGAGTTTTCAAGTGTGCAGTCAAGGAAAACTTTTCTGAAAAACTCTTATCACATACATTGCAGGCATATGGCCTTTTCCCAGTGTGCATTCTCAGGTGTCTAGTTAAGTAAGACTTTTTAGAAAAAGTCTTATCACATACATCGCAGGCATATTGCCTTTCTCCAGTGTGAGTTCTCATTTTTTTATCAATACATTTATAAGAGGCCAAACTACTCAAGTTCTTGGATGTAAAGTAACACCTGCTCGCCGTTTTGTCTTTGTGGTATGTTGAGTCTGTGCTCAAAAACGAGGACTCTGTTGGTTGATGTTTCTCAATGGGTCGGTCGACCACATATGGGAAGTCTACTGCTGTGACCACTGGCTCCTCCTCTGTAAATTCATCTTTTACAACAAATTCTTCCTCACTACTGACAAATTCTTCTTTTACAACATTTTCTTCCTCACTAGTGACTAATTCTTCTTTGATATAAGAAGAACCAACACTGTTTTTGATATTAAGAGCCATAATCGCTTAGAGGATGCCGACAGTCTACTCCGTACCTGTTGTGTGGTTGAACTTGGGGATATTTTCATGTGTGGCCTGAAAATAAACATTAGCATGATTGACTTGCTGTGGAAGGTGGGACTACCCTGACCACGGAACAATATGACCCTGACATCTTCTAGTCTAGTCTTGCCTTGTCGGTAGGTGTGTCATCGGCGACGCGCGCCAGGCCGGGCAAGCCCAGTGCAGAATTGGCCGCATCGCCACACACCTACCGCAACCGGCATTCTTAATTTCTGTTCTCAGTGTCAGTGTTTGTCTAGCTGTCACAGCCAAAGATAAATAATGTACCAAAAAGGTTCCATGCTAAATCCATGGTCACAGCGGCAACAGCAGAGCACGCAGCAGAGACGCGGACCAAGGACTGACTGGGACTGAGACTGACCTCGTTAGTGAGTTCTCAAGTGTCCAGTCAAGTGAGACTTCTTAGACAAAATCTTATCACACACATCGTAGGCATATGGCCTTTCTTCAGTGTGAGTTCTGAAGTGTGCAGTCAAGTGAGACTTTAGTGAATAACTCTTATCACATACATCGCAGGCATAAGGCCTTTCTCCAGTGTGAGTTCTCAAGTGTCCAGTCAAGTGAGACTTTTTTGAAAAACTCTTATCACATACATCGCAGGTATATGGCCTTTCTCCAGTGTGAGTTCTCAAGTGTCCAGGCAAGTGAGACTTTTGTGAAAAACTCTTATCACATACATCGCAGGTATATGGCCTTTCTCCAGTGTGAGCTCTCAAGTGCGCTGGCAATTGAAACTTAGAATGAAATCTCTTATCACATACATCGCAGGCATATGGCTTTTCTCCAGTGTGAGTTCTCAAGTGTGCAGTCAAGTGAGACTTGTTAGAAAAAATCTTATCACATACATCGCAGGCATATGGCCTTTCACCAGTGTGAGTTCTCATGTGTGCAGTCAAGTGAGACTTTTGTAAACAACTCTTATCACATACATCGCAGGTATATGGCGTTTCTCCAGTGTGAGTTCTCAAATGTGCAGTCAAGACAGACTTTTGTGAATAACTCTTATTACATACATTGCAGGCATATGTCCTTTTTTCAGTGTGAGTTCTAATGTGTGCAGTCAATTTAGACTTATGTGAATAACTCTTATCACATATATCGCAGGCATATGGCCTTTCTCCAGGGTGAGTTCTCATATGTTTATTCAAATCACTCCTAACATAAAAACTTTTATCACATAAATAGCAGGCATATGGCCGTTCTCCAATGTGAGTCCTCAAGTGTGCAGTCAAGTGAGACTTTTGTAAATAACTCTTATCACATACATTGCAGGCATATGTCCTTTCTCGAGTGTGAGTTCTAATGTGTGCAGTCAATTTTGACTTTAGTGAATAACTCTTATCACATACATCGCAGGCATATGGCCTTTCTCCACTGTGAGTTCTCAAGTGTGCAGGCAATTGAGACTTAGAAACAAGTCTCTTATCACATACATCGCAGGCATATGGCTTTTCTCCAGTGTGAGTTTTAATGTGTGCAGTCAATTTTGACTTATGAGAATAACTCTTATCACATACATCGCAGGCATATGGCCTTTCTCCAGTGTGAGTTCTCAAGTGTACAATCAAGACATACTTTTGTGAATAACTCTTATCACATACATTGCAGGCATATGGCCTTTTCCCAGTGTGAGTTCTCAGGTGCCTAGTTAAGTAAGACTTTTGTGAAAAACTCATAACACATACATCGCAGGTATATGGCTTTTCTCCAGTGTGAGTTCTCAAGTGTGTAGTCAAGTTAGACTTTTGTGAATAACTCTTATCACATACATCGCAGGCATATGGCTTTTCTCCAGTGTGAGTTTTCATGTGTTTATTCAAATCACTCCTAACATAAAAACTTTTATCACATACATAGCAGGCATATGGCCGTTCTCCAGTGTGAGTTCTCAAGTGTGCAGTCAAGTGAGACTTTTGTGAGAAACTCTTATCACATACATCGCAGGCATATGGCATTTCTCCAGTGTGAGTTCTCAAGTGTGCAGTCAAGTGAGACTTTTGTGAAAAACTCTTATCACATACATCACAGGTATATGGCCTATCTCCAGTGTGAGTTCTTAAGTGTGTAGTCAAGTTAGACTTTTGTGAATAACTCTTATTACATACATTGCAGGCATATGTCCTTTTTCCAGTGTGAGTTCTAATATGTGCAGTCAATTTAGACTTTTGTGAATAACTCTTATCACATACATCACAGGCATATGGCCTTTCTTCAGTGTGAGTTCTCATGTGTTTATTCAAATCACTCCTAACATAAAAACTTTTATTACATACATAGCAGGCATATGGCCGTTCTCCAGTGTGAGTTCTCAAGTGTGTAGTCATGTGAGACTTTTGTAAATAACTCTTATCACATACATTGCAGGCATATGTCCTTTCTCCAGTGTGAGTTCTAATGTGTGCAGTCAATTTTGACTGTTGTGAATAACTCTTATCACATACATTGCAGGCATATGGCCTTTCTTCAGTGTGAGTTCTCAAGTGTGCAGTCAAGACAGACTTTTGTGAATAACTCCTATCACATACATCGCTGGTATATGGCTTTTCTCCAGTGTGAGTTCTCAAGTGTCCAGTCAAGTGAGACTTTTTTGAAAAACTCTTATCACATACATCGCAGGTATGTGGCCTTTCTCCAGTATGAGTTCCCAAGTGTGCAGTCAAGTGAGACTTTTTAGAATAACTCTTATCACATACATCACAGGCATATGGCCTTTTTCCAGTGTGAGTTTTCAAGTGTGCAGTCAAGGAAAACTTTTCTGTAAAACTCTTATCACATACATTGCGGGCATATGGCCTTTTCCCAGTGTGAGGTCTTAGGTGCCTAGTTAAGTGAGACTTTTCTGAAAAACTCTTATCACATACATCGCAGGTATATGGCCTTTCTCCAGTATGAGTTCTCAAGTGTGCAGTCAAGTGAGACTTTTTAGAATAACTCTTATCACATACATCACAGGCATATGGCATTTTTCCAGTGTGAGTTTTCAAGTGTGCATTCAAGGAAAACTTTTCTGAAAAACTTTTATCACATACATTGCAGGCATATGGCCTTTTCCCAGTGTGAGTTCTCAGGTGCCTAGTTAAGTGAGACTTTTTAGAAAAAGTCTTATCACACACATCGCAGGCATATGGCCTTTCTCCAGTGCGAGTTCTCATTTTTTTATCAATACATTTATAAGAGGCCAAACTACTCAAGTTCTTGGATGTAAAGTAACGCCTGCTCGCCCTTTTGTCTTTGTGGTTTGTTGAGTTTGTGCTCAAAGACGAGGACTCTGTTGGTTGATGTTTCTCAATGGGTCGGTCGACCACATATGGGAAGTCTACTGCTGTGACCACTGGCTCCTCCTCCGTAAATTCATCTTTTACAACAAATTCTTCCTCACTACTGACAAATTCTTCTTTTACAACATTTTCTTCCTCACTAGTGACTAATTCTTCTTTGATATTAGGAGAACCAACACTGTTTTTGATATTAAGAGCCATGATCCGCATAGAGGATGCAGACAGTCTACTCCGTACCTATTGTGTGGTTGAGCTTGGGGATATTTTCATGTGTGGCCTGAAAATAAACATTAGCATGATTGACTTGCTGTGGAAGGTGGGACTTCCCTGACATCTTCTAGTCTTGCAGTATGCAGACCTGTATGTGAATAGTAGACAAGGAAAATAAGGTTTAGTCTAAGTAGTCCATGGCATAATGAAAGGATCTGGTTGGTGTACTTTCCTACCTCGAGAGGATACTGCTCAGTCACTAGCCTTATCCCACTCCATCCCATATAATAAAGCTGAATGTTTGTGAGTTTGTTTACATATCCACCGAAACCAGTGAACCGATTAGGATGAAACTTGGAATAGGCGTAGATAGTGACCTGGAATAGCATATAGGCTATTCAAAATGATGGTGTCACGCAATGTTAGTACATTATATACCTACCTATTCTTTTCATGCTCCATCCATTTATACTCCTAGAACATTAGTCCTTTAACAATGATCATACCAGATGTATCTATAATATGAATGTGCCTCTGCTATAGCCCTTACTTAAATGCACTTGAATGTCATCATCTTCCTGCCCTTTTCCCACATTATGTGGGGTCAGCACAACATGTGTTCTTATTCCATTATCCTCTATCAGCCGTCATCTCAATACTCACTCCTTTCTTACTCATGTCATCCTTCATACAATCCATCCATCTATTCATTGGTTTACCTCTACTCGTAAACCCATCAGCATTACGAGTACTATACCAAGCACTCTCTTTGGTACATGACCTTCTTCCCTAGCCTGTTGCTCCTCATCTTTTCATTCACTGGCGCCTTTTTCACACTTCCTCATATGTAGGTACTCATTCCTTACTCTGTCCATTGTCCATTCGCGTCACTCCACGACTCCACACATCTATCTCAGCATTCATGAGCATTCGCATCTCAGCCACGGACCTACGTACCTTTTGTTCATCCGTCCCTTTTGCAGGACAATGAATGTCAGAAAAGAAAATTAAGGAGAGGAGATTGTCACTGTTCATGATTACAGATAAAAACTAATTTTTAAAATGAAGTACCTACTTACTATACAGTCTTTTTCACGCCGGAACGTATGAAAAATTCACATTAGATAAAATGTACGTAGAGTGCACAGACGGACTAGATCTAGGGAGGATACTAGGTAGAGTGCCACCACTTCCTAATCTGTGAGTGCCACAGCCCACAAAGTACAACCTCGTTAGAGTATAATTTTCTTTGAGTACAACAAACGAGAAACCTGTCAAGTGTCAACCTCGGAGTCGAACAAATTAGAACAGAACGGGACTTCCTATTGAAGGAATTCTTCATACAAAATTTTCTGCCGTTTTGCGGGGGACGAGCTTACTCTGTGGCAAAGAAAATTATACTCTGTGGGGACGAGGTAGCAGCACACTAACGCATTTTACACACACTTATGCATTTCGTTTTTGTATCGCTACTAGTTATCCGTCCCACTGTTACAAGCATTTTGTGCAAAATACTACTTAATAAATTGTATACTTTATTCTTTACACACTTTATAGCTTAAGACATTTACCTAAGACGGTAATATAAAACTAGATGAAATTTGTAAAAATATAGAATTAAAGAGCGATGAAGTTAGAACTCCATGGTAATTGTAACCAATTCGAAACGTAGATACTAAAATTAATTTTAAATTTGATAATTTTCATAGATGGACAAATTCAGATTTGACAAAATTTGTGCTGGACGAAATTCATATTGGACAATATTTGTGTTAGACGAAATCGATATTGGAAAAAATTCATATTGGACAAAATTCGTGTTGGTCATTAGTTCTAGTTTAACATTTGATTTTGGACATTAGTAGCGCGAAGGAAAAATTTTAGTCGCAATTACCCCACTTCCTACTATTGAAGTGTATACATAATACTAGCTGACCCGCGACTTCGTACGCGTTAAAATCGAATATCGCCTTGACTGTGCATCGTCAACAAGTTTGGGCTATCAACGATTGCATCACACGTCATCAGAACCTAGTGTTCCTGGATTACAAAAGTCAAACGAGCTTCCCGTCAAAAAGTTCTTACACAAACTTTAAAATCCCTTTTAGGGGTTCTTTTGGAAATCCCTTTTAGGGGTCCTTTTGAAACCCTTGAAACACGTGTCCATTTATTTTATAACTAGCTGCACTCCCGCGGTGTAACCCGCGGTCCCTCGGGAATTTTTCGGGATAAAAAGTAGCCTATGTCCGTCCCTGGGATACAACCTTCATCCATGCCAATTTTCAGCCTAATCTGTTCAGTGGTTTGGGCGTGAAAAGGTAACAAACAGACAGACAGACAGACAGACAGATAGACAGACAGACAGACAGACAGAGTTACTTTCACATTTATAATATTAGTATGGAAGTATGGATATAACTAGCTGTCCCGCGCGACTTCGTCTGCAAGAACAAAGTGCAAGAGTTTTGAGTAAATTGAAATAACCAATGAGCGGCAATTTTTTTAAGAAACATAACTCGAAACATATTTTTTTTATAGCAAGAACTGTATGGTTTTGACTTTCAAAATACATAATATGATTAACTATTATTGCCTTATGTTTCTCTCAAGAATCCCATAGTAGATAGAGGAAAATCTAACCCAGAAAATCTAACACAAACTATCTACATTCCAAATTTCATCACAATCGTCACGGAGATACGTCAAGGCAAACATTTGCACATACAGACTTTCGAACCTTACGACTTTGAAACTGCCTCACTGTTTTGAAAAAATAAAAAAACGCGGGTTTTATTATTTACTTTTAAGTCTATTTTTACCAAGTTTGGAGTAAATCGAACCATGGAATTTTATTTTCCATACAAACTTTAACACTCTGTATAACGCCCCTAAGGGTGGATTTTCGAAAATGTTATACGTCTATATGTTATTCCAGTATGTGAACAATCTACATTCTAAATTTCATCACAATCGGTTAAGTCGTCATGGAGATACGTAAAGACAAACATTCGCACACACAGACTTTCGCATTTATAATATTAGTAAGATGTATCCAAACCGAGTTTCAAGCCAATAGTTTCCAGTCTAAATATTCCTATACAAACTTTAAAACCCCTTTTAACCCCATTTTAAGGGATGTTTTGAAAAACCCTGAAACACTGTTCAAGCAAATCGATAAACGCACTAAAAAGTTTTATACAAAACGTTTTCGACCCTTTTGGGGAAGATTTCCGAAACCGCCATAATGGGTAGTGGGTTATGTTATAAAAGAAAGCTACCCCATCTTTCAGTTTAGCTTCAGCGGTTTCGGCTCCGCGATGATGAGTCAGTCAGGTTAAGCTTTTTTAAAGATATAGATTAAATTATAAACAGGGCAATGATAGCTGTCATACATAGTTTCTAATTATTTGCTGACGTAAATAGTATTGCAAGGGAAAATCAACCTTGTTGATTCATGACGTTCATATGAATCTCAACCGTAGGGTGGTAAACCACTTATTTTGCTGACTGTACCTACCTACTAGTTCGTTGTAGGTGTCCAGGATGGAGTTCTATTGCATAGTTGTTTCCATATTTTTTTAAAGAAATATCTCATAAGAACCTAAAATAAACAAGCAAATAAAAGTAGGTACATACAAAACTTTTCTGAATGTTCATCTTCCGTTCATTCATTTAAACTATCGATATCAAAACCACTGCACTATAAAATGTCAACCAGTAGGTTAGGGTTGTCATCAATTTGAAATAATTGACCGAGCGAGCGAAGCGTCTCAGTTTCGAGATTGGCCAAAAATGCGTTTGTCCGTCTGTCAGTAATCGCCTACAGGCCGCATTTTTCAACCGATTTTGATGAAAATTGGCACACAGGTTCCTTGACTTATTAAAAAACGATTGTCGATTGCGATTTTTGATTGGAGCGAAAATGGGGGGGAAAAGGGGGGAAGTTTGCTGTAGCGTTATTTATGGACAGATTTAAGTCAAATTTAAAAGGCATATTATGGACTTCATTCTACACAAGTTGTTATGAAAATAAAATCCAAAAGGGGGAGATGAAAAGGGGGAAAGCGGCTGGATGTTTGTTTTAGCGTTATAAAGGACGTTTTTTCGTAAAATTTATACCTACCTATACCAATCAGACTACGCAGTCCTCTCCGCCTTTACGAGACAAACCCGTTGACACTAGATTCGATCCCCTAGGACAAAAATAATAATAATTATTCCACCCGAAATCATTATATAAGTCGATCTGTCGATCTGTATTAGTTTCATTTTAGTGACAACCCTATCAAGTAGTCTCGTAACATCTCCTGCGAGAACCTACATAGTATTGTAGAGAGACTACTAATTACTTATTCATTCATTCTTATGGCGGAAAATTCAAATTACTCAAATATAAATATCATCAATTCATTATGAAATACTAATTAATAGATAAGTTAAAATTAAATAATCAGAAATGAAAAGAGATGCAGTCTCTTTTGAAATTTGATGTTGCCGACTTGTTTCAACCTTATTCCGCCTTCACCGTTCTTTTACAGGGACTTCAGACGCACAGCTGACTATCATCCTCACCTGGTTGATATTCCACTTATTAGAACTAAGCGCTTTCAAAGTTCTTTTATTATGCGCACTGCAAAAATTTGGAATCAGCTTCCCGCGTCTGTATTTCCGCTGAGCTATGACCCTGTTGTTTTCAAGAAGAGAGTTAATAGGCACCTTCTGGGTAGGCTCGCTCCATCGTAGACCTCATTCTTGCTTATGTTAGTTTCGAGGTCAAGAGCCGACCCATTAATCATAAAAAAAAAAAAAAAAAAAAAAAAAATACAGCACAAATAGGTATTTTATGGCAGCTCTGTTCTCGCTCCGTTCCGAAGTATTATGTCAAAATGGCGGCCGAAGTAGTTTTTATAAACTGACACGATTCGGAGTCGTGTACATTTGACAGAGTTATAGTTACTCTGTGGGAAATACGAGGAAAGGCTCATCCCCAGCCCCACTTAATGATCTAAGGAAAGGAGCCTTGATCATTCGCCAATTCGCCATGCTCGGAGATTATCTGAGATCGTAGAATGTAATCAACTGAAGAATTTGCTTTTTTACTTTCTAGGCTGGACCAGGCTGGACGGTACTACATAATCAATATCTATGTATCGAAACCTAGGACCAAGTATCATACTGGACAGAGTGATTTCGTTTTACGCGTGTCCATTTTTTGCTAGTGTGCGGTTGCAGAATTGTATTAGTGTGCGTGACTAGAGATGTGACTTTGCTGTCGAGCCTATCGATAGAATAAAGACGAAATGAAAAAAAAAGCATTTTAACTTTACTGTAGGTACATCAATGAGAGATTACAACAGTTAGTTTACAATGACTTGACCTTTAAATAATATTAATTTTGTATACATATTTCTGACGCTGCTTTCAGCGACTGCATTCTTCATTACAAATTTCTAGGAGTAATCAATTGAATTTCATCTCTGCGCTGAGGTGGTTTTCTTTTCTTCGCTACCTGCAACATTCATTTTGAAAATCTATTAACCTGACTAAAGAATAATCTATCATAGACCCGCAGTAGGGCAGTGTATTAACACAGAGAGTAAATAAATAATAAATAATGCAGGACAATCCATACAGCACCATCTAGCCCCAAGCTATGCAGAGCTTGGTTATTAGTACTAGATAACTGATAATACAGGGTGGATTTTTGAGATGGGCCACGGAGGACAGGTACCTTAACCGTTATAGCAACAGGAAAACGCTCTTATGGGATCTGACTATAATTTTTTTTTTCAATATCTGTGAATGCAGTTCAAAATATCTCAAAAAGTTAGGGAAGGTCTCATAAGAGCGTTTCCCTGTTATAGTTCCCTGAATGTAGTTTATTTTTACATTTGAAAAACTTACCGGTTGATAGTATACTGGATGTCCTTCAAAAATGGTTGGTACTGCTTCACTCTTGATTTTTTTAATTGATAAGCCGTTGATAAAACAGGATTCATCAAAGTGTTTTGAACAAAGCTTGGAATGTTTTGCAGGCTCCCAGTTATCACGTCTAACAGCTTTGATCCACTCGGTTCTTATTTCTGGGCATTTTGGGAACCTAAAAGTTAATCGTTAAATTTAACAAACATGAAAGTTGAATACTATCGATAAAACTAGACTTGACTCTACGCGCATTACTAGCAAAGAAGCTAAATTTATTTAGGCTATTTATTGGTGGTTTTTACAGTATTTTGAATCATAATCACTTATGAACATAATAACTAGATTGCTACAATGCTATTACTACTGTTTTTATAGTCATGAACTCATTATTTTAGCATTTTTATGGAGGGAAAATGTTATCAAAAACTTACGCATGAAATGACAATTCCGGGTCTTTTACTCCTCCTTTTGTAGTTCTTGATGAACAATACACAGCTGAACATGACATATTTTCAATTTATCCATTCAATTTAAGCCTAAACACAGTATTTTTTAGGTATTTCTTGATTTTTCTCTAACGTTCTCGCATTGTTTTGACTACCAAGGTAGTCATAAACTGACACGACTTACACCTACAGTGCGGCGTTGCCAAACGTACACTAGCTATCTCTTTTACTCGGAGCTAAGCTCCGTGAGATAGACAAAGATACATGACTACTAGGTTGTTACACAGATACAAGAGCGGCAACGTCGCAGGCTCTGTCCAGTGTGATTCTTGGTCCGAGATCGAAACTAATATCGACACACTACAACCCACACTACGCTCCTATACTCTACAGACATAAAAGCACACTCGCTACAACCACGGAGTACAACACACACACACACGCACACACACACACTCACAACTCTAAACACATATGGCAGTAAACTTGAACTTATGTTTTAAGTAAAGGTTATACATTTGTTTTTATTGTTTTATTTTTAATTAGACTTATAAATACTTACCTTAAATTGTTAATTAAAATGTCAAACAAAGCTACCTATGATCAAAAAGATCATTAAAACGCCCATGTCAATCTTCAAATTAACTTTTTATACATAAGATGAGTGTAGTGTGTAAGCTCCTTATTTGGTCGAAGTAAGAATCTCTCGTATCTACATACAAGTCTCTACCAAGTTAGAACGAGGAACTCAATGCAGAAACTAATTTAGGTCAGTAAACTTTTGTAAGTTGATATGCATGTAGCATTTTTGTCTTCACGGTTCATTCCTAATTTTGATTCTGAGAATTGAAGAACCAATATTGACAATCTTTATGTGTAGGTCCGCCACTTTTTTATACAAACACTTGAGAACCAATGCATGCAAATAAAACGAAGTCAATACCTGTAACAATTTTATAATATCGTTGCAAACTTCTAAACAAGCATAGGTACAATAACTTCACTTATACATACTCTTCTTACAATCAGAATATCATATAACTAGCTGACCCGCGCAACTTCGTCTGCGCATTATTAGGAACAAAGTAGAGGAGTTTTGAGTGAATCGAGAGTAGGTACCTATATACAAAATATAAAACTCCGTCGCTTGATATAATAATAATATTTTTTTTATATTTATGTTTCTCTCAAGAATCCCAAGATAGAGGTAGGGAAAATCTTACCCAGATGTTGCAATGCTAAGAACAAAACGAATACGGTAATTGGTATAGAATCCCTGAAGCGAGCCGCAATTTTTTTGAAGAAATTGACTCGAAACATATTTTTTTTGAATACTTAGCAAGTACTGTATGGTGTTGAATTTCGAAATAAAACGATTAACTAATATTACCTACCCGCGACTTCGTCAGCAATATAAAAATATCGAAAACTCTAAGCTAAAATCTCCATTAACTTTTCAAAACTCAAAATCAAAGAAAATTATACTCCTTCATATTTCGATCTCCGCTAGAAACGCCACCTAGGAGAAAAAGTGTAAAGTAGTTTTGACCTCTAGACCGATAGATGGCGTTCTAACTATGGCCAAGGAAAAAATATTTTAATATCAAAAAATCATAACTTCGGAGTTCGGATATATTGATGGGTGGGAATACACATGTTACATGTTTATCATTAATTTTAAAATAATTTATTATGCAAAATACAAAAAAAAGTAAAAAAATCTAGAGTGCAAAAAGTGGCTGGCGGCGGTCACCCATCCTTTTTATGACCGCGCCCAGGGTTGCTTAACTTTTTTCCCCAAACTTCCAACCCTTATTTTCCCGCCCCCTTAGGGTAATTGACAAAAAAAAGTATGACCTATGTCCATCCCTGGGGTATACTCTTTATCCATGCCAAATTTCAGCTTAATCGGTTCAGCGGTTTGGGCGTGAAAAGGTAACAAACAGACAGACAGACAGACAGACAGAGTTACTTTCACATTTATAATATTAGTATAAGTATATAAGTATATAGTATATGGATCATGGCTTATAAAAACAATAATAAGTAGCATAACCTATCTCCTCCTATTCAGTTCATTCTATCATTGGCTATGGAACATTTAGAGGCAACAGAATTTCAATATAAAAGCATTGAAAAGATGGGGCGCTTCGCAAAAATATATTTTGAGTCATCGCCGCATATTTTATAATAACCGTAACGAAGCAAAAATAACCCGATCGCATTACATTCTCGCCCTACATAACACAAACACTTAAATGATACCCAGAATTAAATTCTTATTAAAAACAGTCACTTTATTTCGAACTAGCTTCTGCGCGCGGCTTCGCCCGCGTGGTACCAACATTTTGAATAGCCTATATGCTATTCCAGGTAGTGACCTGGAATAAATAGGCGTAGATAGTGATCTACGCCTATTCCAAGTTTCATCCAAATCGGTTCACTGGTTTAGGCGTGATTGATACACAAACTTTCAGATTTATTATATTATTAGGATAGGATAAATCAATGTATTTTCAACCTTCAGTGAAAATCTTCAAAAAAACTGGATATAAAATAAAAATCAGATCACTAGTTAATTGACCAATTGAACGGCCTTTTTTTCAGTTTATTTACTTGTCTTCCAGCGCAAGATATGAATCCTTTTTAATCCAGTATCACTTCATTTATAAAAAAACTAGCTGCGCCCCGCGGTTTCACCCGCGTAAGTCCCGTTCCCGCGGGAATATCGGGATAAAAAGTAGCCTATGTGTTAATCCAGGGTATCACCTATCTACATACCAAATTTCAACCAAATCGGTCCAGCCGTTTTTGCGTGAAAGAGTAACAAACATCCATACATCCATACATCCATACTTACAAACTTTCGCCTTTATAATATTTATAGGATTATTTGAATTTATAATAAAGGTCATTTTTTAATGATTCATATTCGATCGACTTCCCTTAAAAATATACAATCAAAAATATGTATAAGTTAGTTGCAACTCTGTTCTACAATATTACAGTCCCCATAAGGTATAATAATATAGAGCAGGGTCGGAGTGAGACAGTGATCCAAAATAGCATTATATCTCACTACAATAGCACGCATCATAGCAGGTATGATAAGCTAAACTTATTTGAATGAAGAGCTAAAGTCATTCGTTTTCTTCAAGGTCAGCTTGAACTGCAAAACATTAGTCATCTTGTGCATTCGCATTACAACAAAGTGAGTTCAATGCAATGACCTAAGAATCAAAGGTTAAATGACATTTTAAAAGCTGTAACAATGAAATCATTAGCTTGGAAATTGCTGATTATGGCACATGTCTTCCACAATTCCATACTAGCCGCGTCTCCATAGGTATGCCCACAGTACTTGGGAACACCTCACATATCGCATATGCGTGAATCCAAGGTATCTCAATAACAAACATCTCCATCGGTTCAGCTGTTTCAGCGTGAAGTGAAGGAGCAACAGGCATCTATGGACGAAGCTTTCGCATTTTTAATAGTTTCCATATAAAAATTGTTTCTTTTACTGCATGTCCCGTTTAGCTGTCTTCTATGATCGGTGTGGTTGTGGTAGGACATAAATAGATCTGTTCTGGGTACAGATCGCCTCTGATACGTAACGCTTTGACTCCCGCGGGCGACGCTCGGAACTCCAGTTCGCCTATTAGGATGTTGTCGGTGAAGATTGACCAGCCCTCTGCACCACGAACTATCTTGATTGTCACCTGGAAGGAAGATAATCAGTGGATTAATAGAGTAGATTTTATCATTATGACTTTTTTACGATGGATTGATTGATTGATAGATACCACTTGGCAATTGAGTTCTTTTAGGTTTATGGCCAATTTTGGCCTGAGCATAATTTAGGATGCTTGTTTGCTTTTTTCGGTCAATAATTTGATGGAGGTATCGGTTTAAAATTGGAAATAGATACATGAAGAACTAAAACTTGTTTTATTTATTTACAAAAACATCAAAAAGTCTTCCCAACTCCATGTCTGCCGCATGTCTGACAATTTATGGGCAAATCCGTTACTGAATGGGTGCTCTACGGAGATGGCGGGACGTTTTGCATGTATCAACCAGACTGGCCAACTATCAGCTAAGGACAGAAAAGTCTGGAAAATGTGGAGGGAGGCCTTCGCCCTGCAGTGGGACAATGTGGGCTCAAAATAAATAAAAATAATATGAACATCTGAAATATGACCTACCAAAGGAAAAGTACAGTTGAATTTAGAAGTCTTGTAGTTTGAGTAGGCAATGTGAAACTAAAAACAATGCAGCACAACCAAGAATGGAAAAACACGTGATAGGATATGAATGTGGTGTAACTTACATGCGACTGAGGTATAAGTCTAGCGGTCCGCTGCCGTAACTGCGGGCCCCAAGTGCCGAACCACGCATTAAGCACGACCATCTGCCGTTCCTTTTGCGGCTCGTCAAACGCGCGCACATTCACGTGTAAATGCAGGTTTGGTCGCGGCCATTCACGACCACAGTCCATTAGATCGATTGCGAATGAATGCAGCATTGGACGGATTCTGCGAACCAAAATGACTTTAGAAAACTTGTTTTGTCGTTGTTGTTGCTTATTATCGACCTATAGACGATATAGATGACCTTTGTGGCGCAGTGGGTGAAGGCCCGCTTGCGACGCAAAAGGTTGCGGGTTCGATCCCCGCGGTGGGACCAATGGTTGTATGATCTATAAATATGTATTCACGAACAAAAAAAAAAGTATATAAGTAGGTAGCAGTCATCAAGTACCCATAACACAAGCTCTGTTTACTTTGGCGCTAGATGATGCTGTGTGAAAAAGTACAGCATTTTTTTTATTATCAACTGATCGCTTCTGTACTTTAGAGGGCACGGTAAATTATCGGTCACGGCTATTCAGCCGCTAAGCCATGACGGAGGCCTAAAAACTTCGTCACCAGAGTTGACCAATAAATCTTACTTTCAACGTAGCATGCCATTTCGTTTTTGAGAGCACAAAAATGTCAGATATGCGCTAACTTTGGCTGTATGATAATGGTCATGAAAGCCTGATGCCTCCGTAATACCACTAGCATTCAGTACCGCTCAACTTCGACATATCAGGCATGACTTAGCAGACTTGGGAAGGATACCTACCTACTTTATTCGACAGCATTTCGAGTCGAAGAAAAGAGTGTAATTTCTTTCAATGAAACAGTTTTTGCGAATCATAGCAAATGTTTACCTTCCACATATAACTAGTTGGTGTCCCTCTGGCACTCCATTCGTCAGTAAAGCTATAACATTAGGCCGCCAGCTCGTCACCTCTCCTTCTGGGGGGCTGTCTATACTTGTTCTTATCCGAACCTGAAATACGATTGATTCGTTTTACAGTTTGTGTATCCGAATGGGGAAATCTCCGCTCGACTTTGTGATTGGTCACTCCGTTCTTCCCTGGTAGGGATTAGTAGGGATATGTGGAACTGGCGAGCTAGCTTAGTAAGTAATTAGGGGCAAGAGGGCACCCTATTACGAGTAACACTATCAATTTTGTTTCTAGGTTACACAGAACTAATGACCAGTTTATTGGGACAATCGTCTCAAGGTCAAGGGCGAGATAAAATTATCTAAAGGCGCATACTGCCATCCGTAACTGCACAGGCTGTATCTCTTCCTAGACAGTACGAGTAAAAGAGACAACAATAAGTACTCACTTCATCCAACACCGGCGCTAAGGTGGGATACACATCAGTCTTCTGTATTTGCAGAGCTGCATCGCGAATGCCTGTGACTTGCACCCAAGCGGCTGTGAAAGGACTCGGGTTTCGATGCGCGTAGCTGCAGTAATGCTCCCCGTCTACTGCCCATAAAGTCTCCTTCTCATCGACTACTATTTCTATCGTAAACGGCTTGCCGATTTTGAAGGGGAATGATCTGAAAAAGGAAATTGATCTGAGCTTTAAAGAGGCCTGTAAATGGGCTACAAAAATTGCATCTTGCAGGTAATTTTACGTGTTAACGTCTTATAATTCGATGGAGCCGGCTGCACGCACGAAAAACATGACGTCATGCGTCGTTACCTCGTCATGAGGCGTTCCATGTAAGGCTTGAAGTGCAAGCGAGAGCGCGGAACGAGCGACAAAGAAGCACAAACGTTGTACTATCGTCAGTAAACCGATCAAAAGTCAAAGTCAAAGTCCAAGTCCAGGTCCAGGTCCAGGTCAAGGTCAAGGTCAAAACAAAGCACAAACGTTAACACGTTCAACTATCGTCAGTAAACCGACTTTACAGACAACCATTTTTTTTATTTACAAATAAAGCTCAGTTTAATTGCAACTCGGGATAAATCATTTGCAATCTAGCCGGCTAGACATTGAATTTTTGCAAAGAAATATCATGACAACATCGCCGGGCTACACAGCAATATTGCAGCAATTATTACACTGTGTTGCGACATATAATCAGCAACTGGGCGGCTATACCATTGTACCAAAAAACTATACAATTGCCAAAAAACTAGCCCGTTTAGCGACGTTCAATTATTTCAAACATGTTCACTCTGAATATTTAGTTCGACCATGATGAAATCATAATGATTACCTACTATTCCTTGCAAACATTATACTTACAAAACATTATACTAACTAGTACAGATTTTAAATATTTTCATACTTTTTACGACCTTTGAAACAAAAGTAAGAAGGTAAATACACCTACATAATTTTACAACGCTTCTCACATCCTTGAGCTAATCTTAGCGAAGTACACTACTTAGTACCTACAGAGTAGGCATACCAACCAACTATTAAAAGTAGATGTAGCACATAAGCAGTTATCGCAGTAACTCGTCATACTTGCAAATTGATAATGAACAACAGTTAGTAAAACAGGGGCAGTCATTAAAAAGTAATGAACAATTGTAGTTCCTTTTTTTTTATTCTAATAAATGTAGGTATATCTTATTGTTTTTATTTTTTAAGATTTTAATAAAAGATCTCTTAATGTTAAGAAATGTTTGTTACACAAACACCATTTTTATATTTAATTACCTACTCATAAAATTTTGCGATGTCCTTGCAGGACTCATGTGTTAGCTATTATATACACCTATGCCTAAGACCTTGTACGCACACATGTACCTAAGCAATAAATACTTTGACTTTGACTGGACGAATAGGTAGCGTGATTTGATTTTCGATCCAGAGTTCCTGCCTTGCGACTTCGTCTACCGTCAGTAGTTTAATAGACAATATTTAGGTTCTGTAGTACATGGTACAAGAAAAGGGAATATAAAATGAGCAATTAAGTGACTTTTTTACTCGCGAAGCGATAACGAATCATACCAACCTAAGGTAAAGAAACATAAACTGCCATGACCTCTTTTCTTACGTGCCCCACCCTACGCGAGTGCTTCGAACATTTACTACTACAGAAACGCGGAATCGTAATTTGTAGATTTTCATAGGTATTGCAAGATCATCGGAGAAATATAAGCTTCGTATTGATTAGAGAAGGTATTGGGTAGAAGTTTCCTCGAAATGCTTTATTGATTACCTAATAATAAGAGAATCCCCGAGTTATGTGTGAGTCATCAAATTCTATATATTCCTTGTATTTGTGAATGAGAATACAATCTACACTCGGCATAGGTATTAGGTACATCTACGTACCTATTGCGCACTTGCTTTTGTAACTTCATTTAACTTGCATTTATAATTTGTGGTAAATAATAATTTTATCTTATCTATCTCTTGAAACTATTGGTATGGTAGATGGATCATAAACTAAATTAGTCCTTATGAAGCAGGTATTTACATACGACACTACATTAGAGTCGTGCGTATCAACTGAACAGATAGGCTGGTACGTATAGAACCATTAGACAGTTTTTAGCATTTATGTAACCTCCAACCAAGTCCCAACTTCGAGGAATTCTCAACTAGGGCGTTAGTACAAGTACACAAAATTATTGATTGCGCCCATATTGTGTCAGACACGCAAACCGACATAAATATCTATCTATACGTCCTGGAACAAGCTTATTGACCTTTAAATCACCATAATCGCTACCAGAACGTTGGCAAGAGCGTAAGTAATATTTCACTATCATTGCCCCAATTTTATCTCGAAAAGTATCTGAACATAACCGGGTACCTACGAAGGGATGAACAGGTAGGGAGTTCAATAACCACGACTTGATAATTTTAAAGGCTCTTTCTATGGACCAAATAGCATTCGTGTAAATTCAAAGTGTCCGACTAGGGTATTAAAATCTTATCAAGTTAATATTATTATATCTTTGTCATCTTCTTTTTAACCCCCGACGTAAAGTGAGGGCTGTTATAAGTTTAAGGTGTCTGTGGTATCGTAGCTCCCAAACGGATGAACCGATTTTGCTTTAGTATTTTTATGTCATAGATAATTTTATCCCGAGTGTTTTAAGTTCTTAGCCATGTTTCATGAAAATCTGTTCAGCCCTTTGCAGATCATTTGCTCTTTTCTAGTTGATGAGGAAATCTAAGTTCCTCATGTCCGATCGATTCGAAATTTGGTACCGTGTTACTTCAATGTGTCGGGGGGTTTTTTAAATTTATCCTAGTCGTCAATTTCGGCATAACTAATACATGCATTTCCTTGAATTTCTCTCTAGAGCCCCCTTGACCTCTTTATTCAACAAGACTACCTTCTTCACATGCCATACCTACCTTATAAAAGAATATAAAAAGACAATTTGGTATCCCCATACCTGTAAGCAGTGGTCTCCTCGGAGCCCCACTTGTCATGACGCCGCGTGTTCCGCACCACGTACCACTGCGGGAGACGCACGTTGAAGTGGACCGCGATATCCCCACGGGCCTCTGGTTCTCCACAACCAATATTCAGTGCAAACCTGTATAACCGATATCCAATCTAAAATGTCTATTGTGTATTTGTAGATCTCTATTGTAAACGCAAACAGAAAATCTGACCACGTCGTGGCGTGTGGCATGACGCAGAGATTTTTCATTCATGCTGATGAGAAATGCTTGTAAAAGATGTAAAAGCAGTTTATTTTTATATTAAGATCAACAGGAAACAGATGGTTTAATTAGAGATAAAATAAAGTGGATTAGACAGAGTGAATAAACGCGCAAGTAACTTGTTTAGTTAGAGCGAAACAATTACCTATTCTTGAAATGTTACAAAAGACAAACAATAACACCGGGCCTAATGTTATCTAACCATGTCTGATTTACTTTGAACAGTTGCCTAATTAGTAGGTATATGGGAATTCCAATAGAAAGATTTGATGAATGATTCACGAGTTCAAAGGAAGGCAGGGAAATATTTGAATATGAATGTATTAGCATTTTGTGTCATGTAAGTATAAGATTTAAATTACCGAAGATTCTAAATGTATTCGTCACTAGCTACTGCACGCGCGGCTTCGCTCGCGTAGTACCAACATTTTGAATAGCCTATATGCTATTACAGGACTATTGCAAGTTTCATCCAAATAGGTTCACTGCTTTTGCCACAAACTTTCAGGATTATTACCTCAGTGAGATATATCATATATCTACAAGGAAATTAAGAGAGGAACAACAAATACATAGATATAGACTCACCATGGTAAATCTTCGCAAGGAGTCCCTGTACAAACAATGTGTGATCCTATCGATAGTGGTACATTCAGTAATTGAACAAATTTCACCTCTTGTGCTTCAGCTAACTGGTTCTGAAAATTTAAAACGTCGATTTTAATGAAAAAAAGTGTGTGAACATAGATTAGGACAGGACCGTCCAGACTCTTTATATCATACTAGCTGTCCATCGCGGTGTTACCCGCGGTCCCTCGGGAAAACATCACGGGATAAAATATAGCCTATGTTCATCAGGGATAATGTAGGATTCTAAAGGTGAAAGAATTTTTCAAATCGGTCCAGTAGTTTCGGAGCCTATTCAATTCAAACAAACACATCTTTCCTCTTTATCTGTAGTAGTGTAGATCTTGTGTAGGTAAATAGTAGTTTTAATTAAAATTCCCACAGTTACCTACCTAACCTTTCCCACAAACCCAAGGCCATTTATTATTAATCAAGACGTGGTCTAGCTACCTATAATTTTAAGTAAAAACGCCAGTGGCCCCGATTCTGTCGTTCACTGACTAAAGTTAACTAAACTAAAATGGCTTCGTTCTTATTTCGTTAACGATAAAGTCCAAAATGGAATGAACTATTACAGTAGCATTCTTAAAATTTCTTAATTTTAGTAAAAATGAAGTATTTGTGGGTAGATTTAGTCAAGACCATTTTGCTTGCCGTGTAAAACAGCTGCTAAAGAAGCTCAGAGGCGCCATTTTGATTATACTTTTAGTTATGTCACTTTCAACGACATGCCATTTTCGTCTTTTGTGAGGACCAAATAAGAACGTGCCAGTTTTAGTTTTAATTAAGTTTAGTCAGTGAACAACAGAATCGACGCCACTACCGACTTATCGGGGACTAGGTATTTGATTCTAATTCCGTACCACCTACCTAATCAACTTCGCACTACTAACTTACTTATCTTTTATGTATGCCACCGTCCTCATTTGTTAATCTTATCCTGTCCATCCAAAGGTTACCTGGAAGAGATCGCTTTTAGCGATAAGGTCGCCCATTGTACCATATTTTTACATGTTTGTTTTTAATTTATGTTATTTTTCTGGTGTACAATAAAGCTATATTCTATTCTATTCTTATCGGTCTTTTGTAAAGTCGTCTTTGTAGTCTGATTACAATGATAAAGACTGCACGAGTAGTTTTATCGTTTCCTTAATTCATTAACTTGTGATAAACGTAAGTACAAGTACTTAGTTTAAATTATATTTAAAAAAAGTTAAGTTTTAACTTATGTACCTAAGTGTCTACATTTACACGGCAACAGGCACAGTTCATGAGGTACAGGTTAGGTGACAGTATTTGCGAAGTCAATTGGTTGTAAGCAAACAGCACAGGCAGAAGGATCAGTGAATATGATTATTGTATGAATTAGTATGAGGTCATCAGAGGTATGAATTTGATGATCACATGTTCAGGACCTCATAAGGATCGTCTATTGTTCCACCAACTAAAAATGCATGAAGCGTTCTAGAACGCATAAGGTCATGCAACGTTCATTTCATAGCTTTAGTTTGTGGACAGATAGCCACAGTTTTACATAGGTAAAGTTGAGAGAATAAATTGCATTACAATATTGCATCCATTCTTCGACTTATACTTTAAGGTTCATCATAAACAGGATAAAGTACCTAGATGATTCCCGTTCAGCAAGGACGTCTTATCACACATACATGTGTTAATTCGTCCTTGATTTCCATTTTTATAAAATGGATAACAACGTCGGAACAGAGTCACGTATTTATATATAGACCTATGGCTGTGCCTACAGCGACCATTTTTTTTTTCAAAATAATAATACCTGCTTTCTGTGAATCCGAGAAATTACAACAGTTACTTGGGGCTGTTAATAAATTGTCTGAGTTCATAGTTCAAGTCTCAAGTAATTTAGGAGTCTCGTAAAGCATATTATACCCGAGATGACTCATGTGTAGTAAGAGTTGTGAACTTACGAGTTGTAACTAAGTGAGAGAGATGCAGAGAAAGATTGAGACCCATACCTATAAAATTTGAACATATTGATATCAGTTATTAATAATTCTTATTATGTAGGATCGTGCTTCCTACATTAATCTTAGGCTACGTTCGGAGATTATCAATGAGAACATTGAGCCGGAAAATTGCTGGGAAATTCAAGATACAAGCTGCTGCAGTGACATCACCGCAACCTTCGCTGAAAATAAACTTGTCGGACATTCAAAATTTGAGGTATTTACATTAATTATTTCGTGTATTCAAGTACTTAACAATGGTGTGTAGGTAAATAATAAGTGGACATGTCGTTGGTATCTTATCAACCTACGTTCAAACACTTTATGGTGTCTGTGTTTGTCACCAGCCTATACCTCATTAGGTACCTACCTGCTTACAAATCTTACAATACAATTTTCGGTTTTTATCAAAATTATAGTTTTGTACTTAAGAGTGCGCAGGAAACGCCGAACGAGACGGATTCGTGCCCCACTTCACCTCACCCTTCTGCCTAAATACGCAACACCGCCAACGCGGCAGAGTGCGAGAGTTCGAGTCGCGCATTGCCAATGTATTTTGGCCGGCTTATTTACGCACGGTACGGTAGGACAGCAAATCAGCGAAAACATGAATATTATTTACTAGCTTCTGCGCGCGGCTTCGCCCTCGTGGTACCAACATTTTGAATATCCTATATGCTATTGGTAGGTAAGTACCTACTCGATTGTTTTAGATTTTTTAGCTGGTAGGATAGGCCTACTAGAATGTCAGCATGAAATAAAATAAAATAATAGGTAATTATTAGGAAGAAGGACATAGCTTCCTACACTAAAGGTACAACTTTACCTATTTTATGAAAAACGATGGGCGATTCCGAGAAAAAGTGACCGTAACGTAATGGATTTCCACCCGGAATTTTTTTTATAAAATGTGAATAAGTAAGAAATTTATGATTGAATGAAATATGGGCCATCAAAAATTCCGTTACGTCACAAAGTATAGATATGATTTACATAAAATGCAGTGGGAATTCAAGTTAACCATTTATTTAAGTACCTTCGAAACCCATCAGCCTTCAATTAATACGTCATTCACGTAGGAAATAACATAAAACAAACATAATATGTAACAAAACAATTCCTAAACGCTACTTTATGGTAAGTTTAATTGCACATTTTCTGTCTTAACTTTGGTATTATGTATGATAATTATGTCATTTTAAATTTAAACGAAACTTTAGGTATTACTCTACTGATTTGTCTTAAATTTGAGCGTCCTAATTTGCAAATGAATAAAATTAAGTTAAATCTAATATCACAATAAAATGTGACAAGTGACGTTAGTGGAAAAGACGTCACGTTTAGGAATTATATGGCAGGGCTTACATGAACAAAGGGTCAGTACCACCACTAACATAATAATGTGTCAGATAGCCTTAAAGACCAATTATAATAATTATGCTCATGATTTTGAATCAATCAAGAGCACATGAAAAAATGTTATAAAATATTTTACCAGCAAGATATAGAATAGAATAGAATAGAATAGAATATTACTTTATTGTACACCAAAAAGAAAGAAACACAATAGTAACAAAAACAGTTCTTAATTAATGTGCAACAATGGGCGACCTTATCGCTGAAAGCGATTTCTTCCAGGTAACCTTTGGATGGATAGGATAGAAAATTACATGGAAAGGACGGTGGCATACAAACATGCTCAATTTATAAACCATAATTATATACCTGTTATAAATACCTAGTTAAATTCAACTACACAGACATAAAAATACTATAACACATTATGTACTAAATTACATATATATTCATAAAACTATATACTTAAATAATATTATACATATACTTATTCCTACATTTATTTCAAATAATTAAGGACAAGAATGTTGAGACTATTTTGATAGGTAATGACGACGAACTAAATTCCTAAAAATGGGAAGAGACTTAGCATTTCTGATAGGTACGGGAAGTGCATTCCAAAGTTTAATGGCTTGAAGTGTAAAGGAATTCCCGTAGAAATCAGAGCTATGAGCAGGAGTTTTTAACTGACGGCTTTCAGAAGAGCGTAAGGATCGAGTGTTAGAAAGATGGAGAAACTCAAAGCGTTCCTTGAGATAAAGAGGAGTAGAAGGAAGGAAAAGGATGTTATAAAGAAGTATAAGGATATGCAAATTTCTACGTAGGCGTATAGGCAACCACTCAAGCTTCTTGCGATATTCAGATATATGATCGTATTTACGCAAGTTAAAAATATATCTTATTGAGAAATTTTGAAGACGTTCCAGCTTGTTGAGCTGGTCTTCAGTTAGGTCTGGATAACAGGCATCAGCGTAATCTAGAATAGGAAGCAAAAGGGATTGTGCTAGCGCAATTTTGGTAGCAGTTGGAAGGAAATTACGTAAACGCCTCAGGGAGGCAGAGGCAGCAAATGTCTTTCGACTAATTGCTGATAATTGTGGTCCCCAAGATAAATTTTTATCGATAAGTACACCAAGGTTCCTGACTACCTCACTGATTTCGATCACAGTGCCATCAAACATTACTTGCGGGAGGCTAGACCAATCAACAAGTGACAACATTCTTGAGCTACCTATTACGATAACTTGTGTCTTTTTTGGATTTACTTCAAGACCGTAAGATTTACTCCATTGAAGAATGTTGTTCAGATCATTGTTAGTGCACGAAATGGCTTCACACAACCATTCAGCCACTCAAACAAATTTAATAAAAATTAACAATTGTAATTTTAATTATTAGGTATTTAGGTACCGAAATCACAAATATTAGTAGCCGAAAAATATTGTTTAGCTATACATGATGAGTTTTTGTATTTTTCGCATTTATTGATGACTAGATATCCGTCGCGGTGTTACCCGCGGTCCCTTGGGAAAACTTCACTTTCCCGTGATAAAATATAGCCTAGAATCATCAGAGATAATTGTAGGATTCTAATGGTGAAAGAATTTTTCAAATCAGTCCAGTAGTTTCGGAGCCTATTTAATTCAAACAAACAAACAAATCTTTCCTCTTTATAATATTAGTATATATACTATATATTGTTTGTTATCATTATAGAGCACCCAAAAATTCGAAAAAAGAAAAAAATATACTGGGTGTAAAAGACGTCTACCGAAGCCAAAAGGGTAGGTACAGCATCCCAACCCAACACTCAACGAAATCCAAAATCGCCCAGCTGGATGAGCGCTATTAGGCGCGTTGTTTTACATAGATTGCTGTAATTTGTATATTATGTTGTTCTCGTAGTAAATAAGTGGAAAATAACATAAAATGACGTAGCTAAGTAAATTTACGTTTAAATTACCTTTCACTGAAAGTCCCATTCAAATCAGTTCAGCCACTCCAGTGATAAGCCCGGGACACCAGACAGATAGACAAAAAAATTAATAATGTTTGTGTGTGTTTAAGTATCGTGTCGATAACTACACAGACTGAGAAAACAGTTATTTTGAAATCACAGGGAGTTCTTTTGGTGATTACTATCTTCATACAAACAAACTTTTACCAGCATTATTTTATTCTATTCGAAATGCATTATAAGCATCAATAAGTCGGATAATAATATAATAGTAGGCGATATTATTGCAGGCACAATGTAAACCATGCTTAATAGTTCCATTACGTCACATTTTGCTTTCCGCTTATACATCACGTCGCGTTGCGGACGTAACGTAATGATGCCGGTCAATAAA
Organism: Epirrhoe alternata; assembly: GCA_963565295.1. NCBI lineage: Eukaryota > Metazoa > Arthropoda > Insecta > Lepidoptera > Geometridae > Epirrhoe > Epirrhoe alternata. The sequence goes on from OY751384.1 coordinate 3,486,390, forward strand.
CAAACTCAAATAACGTAGTTGTTTATTACATTTCTACTGAATATTGCATTAAATCAAAATCTAGATAGATAAAGTAATTAGTCTTTAAAAGTTGTATGTCTAACGAATACTACTTATCAAGAAAATCCAAGTTCGTGGTGGAAATCAAAAACAGAACATCGTGACGCACGATCTTTCTAATCCATGTCAGAGGCGCTACTGCGCCTAAAAATCTAATAAGATCTATGGTCTAAAATATTGCCATAATCCTAAAACAACTATTAAAAATCGATATTATTCTCTAAATATCGATTTATGATCGTAGCGTAAGCGGAATTTTCCACCGGTACCGATTTTAGTCTCAAGACAAAATAGTATTTTTTTTGTATTAGTATTTTGAACTCATAAACGTTGTATTCAGGGTATAAAATTGCATTTCGTGCATAAGATCTTTCTAAAAAGCATAAAATTGACATGCAAAAAGCAGGCTAGCTATAAAATTTTGCCTTCGGAAATTTCAAAAGTTGGGTGTGACACTCGAAAAAACCGCCTCCCGAGATCTTATTTTGCCAATATTTTTGCGAAAAAAATGTATTTATGAGCTTTTTGTTATTTAATTATTATCAGTTTTTGAATTATATTGTACGATGTTGTTAAAAAAACCCTTGTTTAATTATCAATAGCCTGCAGAATATGAGTCGAAAGTTGTGTGACAGGCCATTTTTTCTCGGAATCGCCTCGATACCTAGGTAGGTAAATAGAAAAAAAATTGTTTATATTCAAAGTGTGACGCAGACAAGCACAGGTCCGTCCCGCTCGCAATGCCGTAGCCAACTGACTACAGAGCGTCGAGCGGAATGGCAAGATATGCTTTTCTCGTGAGTGAGTAGTACAGAGCGATAGCCGCGCACCGTATTTTATAACGACGTAAGCGCCAAAATAGTTTTTATTTAATTAAAAGTTAATTAAACAACCTATCGAAAAATGAAAACACAAAATTAAAGAATTACTTCAAGGTTTTTTGACAAATCGAAAACCCCAAAGAAAAATTGTCTTGTTCCTGAGATAAATAGCAAATTCTGTGCAAAACATGTATTTTTCAAAAAAATATATTATCGAGAAAATTTTAACCAATCGTGTTTCTAAAAAGAAGCAATCCGAGATAAAAGTTCGAAGTATCATTTCCCTAAATATGAAGGTGGTAGCTTTTACAGATTCTGAGATAAATAACGATTTAGAAGTACAAAATCGTTTCTAGCACACTCTCCAAATTTTAAATTTTACATATTTTGTGATTGTGATAACTATAATTAATCAAGTATTTTTTATATGACAAACATTTCTATATTGGGTTAATAAGTACTAAGGTAAAATTTTTTGTGAAGAACCTTTATCCTTACAAAACGCGGAAACTTTAAGCCCATTCAGTTAGTTTACCGTTAAATAAGGATATTTGATAGATAAATAATGAATGTAATTAATAACATATGAATTACCATACGAGCAGGACATTCGTCCTCATTGTCCGTCTTCGGCGATCGGCAAAAAAGCCAGCGGCAGAATGAGAAGCACCCACATTTATCCATCAGGCGGACCATTGTCACAAATATCACAATCACGTTTATTCTCCAATTCAAATGCTCAACACACCCACGAATTCATTTCTGTAAATAAACGCTCGTGCCGCGGTCGGCGACACAACACGTCTATCTAGCACGCTACCTACCTCTGAACTTTCAATATGATTCTACCAACGAGCAAACAGGTTGGGCGCAGAGCGGTGACTGTTTGTTTTGATTTCGTCATCTACGCCCCTACCTTTAATACTAGGCATACGTTTGTCATAGTTAACGTGGTTAAGTAAATATTTTCTGATGAATTATGTGGGTAACGCACCTAAACTCAAATCACTGTTATGCATTGCATTTGGAGAAGGAATCATACCTATGTCATTGCGTATTGTTCTGTGGTCAATGCCAAGGGCGTTTTATGAGAAGTTACCTTGTTTTTATAGACTACAAAAACTAGATTCAGGTAAAAAGTGATGCATTCCTAAGAGTTTTGCATCTCGATAAATATATTTTACAATGTCAAAGTGCTCTTGAAGAGTGTTACTTCGAAGCTAATAGGCACTTAAAACACCTAGAATACCTAACAAAATAGAACAGTGTTTACCGGAATAATGCTGTATAATTTCTAAAGGGCTTTGTCAGCGTTACCCTTCTTTTGCGGGCACAGCAGGTGCTGACTCCGAGTTTTTATCATAACAAAAAATTACAAAGGGACGTACCGTGGGGTAGGTCGTACCGTACAAGAACACAGTTGAAGAATTAGAAGTGAACAAAAACCAAAGAACACTAATACTCGTGTCGGAGACAAAAACGGACCACAAATATTAGGTAAGGGGAATCACCAGCATTTTATACAATTATAATTACCTATTTTTACATTTTTGACCAAATTAAAACATTCATAAAAGCTATTAATATTTTTTAGGTTTTGGGGAAAGATTTTTTGCAACCTTGAGTTACGTTAGTACTAACGTATAACTTATCTACAAAATGATATCCATTCACTTGCTTGACCTATGTAAAAATTTAGATAGGATTGGTAGTCTGTAATTTTTTGGAATCGGCGAATTAGGTAATTAACCTAACCATACCTACGAATAATCGTTGGTATTCACCTAATAGCGTTTCACTAACAAGTAATACTTCTTGACATAAGCAATAGCAAGGTAAAAATAAAATAATTGAAGTAATTTTATCTTAGATTACCTATAGGTAAACCTAAGCCTCTCCACTCGACACACTCGAGTTCATTCACTGAAGTTTGATCTAAATATAGGGGCGTATCGACGCAATAACAACACAGCAACTAACCTCAAAATCCAGGGCATCCTCAGCGAAGTCGTACTCGATGAAATCCCTCGGGATGAAGCCGTCTTGAACGCCATAATCCATGTTTACACAACTCACACATGTCATTACTGAAACCACGATCCAGTAACTCGTACTATCGAAACACTGCTGTTTGTGATAAACGTCATTTCACCGGGAAATCGATACGTATGCGGACAAAAGATCCAGAGAGAACTGATACTTTGTTTGAGATCTATCCAACCATAATATTACTCCAGTTCAGTGAACGGAGGACATTTGTATACTGTTACTTCAAGTAACAAACCGGTTTGTAGGACGAGGATCGTGTCGTCAGTAAGTGAAAGTTTCTGTCTCGTGTCTACTCTGCATTATAGCCGGGAGAAAGAGAGACAAAACTAGATTAGATAAAAAACGTATGACCGTTTGTAAACATTGATAAATAAAACAGCAGATGGGAGGTTGATTGAACACCAACTCTTGTTAAAGCTTTGTAATTCAACCAAATTGTTTGAAAAATTAATTTACTATTTAGTTGTTATACTGTTTGAACATTTACCATCAAGACAATTGCATACGATTAAACTTCCTATGGCATAACATTTTTTATTTACCTAAAACAATACTTGGTCATTCTCACACATTTACATTTCAATAAATATTACTTCTGTAAGTATGTAGGTATTAAACCAACAGTAAGATTAGTTTGGGTTTTCCACCTTCAGTTTTTGATGACACGATCTATTAGCATAAAAGTTTTTAAGTGAAAACTTCTTTAGGCGCGTTTGGCAGTTTAGAGATGAGAAAAAATCTTGGATTCAAAGACAAAAAGCATTTATTCAGTAGGACCGCTGGGATCACTTAGAATAGTCTTAGAACTTAAGAGTCTTAGAGTACCGCTGTTTTTTTTGTTAGGTATATAAAATTTTATTATGAATATTATCGGGGTAAATTAACAGTAAAATAGCGCACGAATAAAACGCATAAGTATTCAAAGCATATAAAAATAATTTATTTCCTTAAGAATATTTTGTTGAATACTACTTATAGGTGGTACTTAACATAAGTTTTGATAAAAGTTAATCGTGAGTGATTTTTTTTTAAACAAATTATTTCATGTGAAATCTAGATAATTTTAAACCTTCTCCGTCTCCTCGCACATAGGCTACAATATTTTCATTACGACAGGTTATTCGTTCTATTTGCTTGGCGTTTAGCGTATTTCACAGTATCTAGATAAACATTTTACAAGATCGATGGAACTATCGACAAGACAATCCTAATCCTATCCTAATAATATAATATATAATAAATCTGAAAGTTTGTGAGTATGTTTGGATGTTTGTATGTTTGTGTAACAATCACGCCTGAACCAGTGAGCCGATTTGGATGAAACTTGGAATAGACGTAGATAGTCTGGGTGTTTCTATGTATAATATGTATGTATTTACAAACAAAAAGTATATAAGTAGTTTATCAGTTATCTGGTTCCCATAGTACAAGCTATGCTTAGTTTGGGGCTAGATGATGCTGTGTGAAATGTCCAGCATTATTTATTTATTTATTTATTTATAATGAATTATCTGGAATAGCATAAAGGCTATTCAAAATGTTGGTACTACGCGGGCAAAGCCGCGCGCATTAGCTAGTGTCATATAAGTACGAGTATTATGATTTATACACGATGTATCTCTTTGGTCTTTTTAAAATTATACAGCCCTACTATTATAATATACCCTCGACAGTAGGTAGTGTTATGGAGTGTAATTTTATACCTATTTATTTCAATTTTCATTGTTGGCTGTAGATATTTCTCTGGCACGTGGCGCCTGTGGGTTTTCCATCTGTAAGAAATGATTTTATCAATTCTTATTCTCAGGATGTTTATGTAAAGTCTGTAATTAACATTATGTTTACTTATTACGATGGACGCATGCCAAATCAATATAACTGATGTTTCTTAGAAATCTCAGAACGAATACTGAATTTCTTGAATCAACAAGTTTTTTTTTCAATTTTGATTGTTGATGAGCTCACGGTTACGTTTTAGCCGGGTTTATAACCTTTTTCAATCGACTGCACGCTAGCTAGCGACTTTGCTCTAGCCACTAGCTCTTCTAGTAAATAAAATAAATAAATAAATAATGCTGGACATTTCACACAGCATCATCTAGCCCCAAACTAACAACTAAGTAATACTCGTACTTCACGCAGAAAAACGACTTCCCGTTGTATTTTTTGCTGTGCCACGTCCCTATACAAAGGTACGCACACTTCACGCACGCAGGTAAAGTGTGCGACGAGTAGGTCTCCCCAACTTGCAACAGTTGCAACACGACTTTACGCTAGCTATCGACTGCACGCTATCAAAGTCAAAGTCAAAATTACTTTCACTTTGGATTGTTTCGCATCTTCATTTTACAATTTTTATACATTATTATTTTATATAGGGTCTTTCATTTTAAACTACACAAACTGACAGGGCTTCATTTTTGGGTTGTAAATAGACGTTTGAGCGTATCAATTTAATTCCTAAGCCGATATAAGTTTTCACTTCAAAATTTATCTTTTATTTATTTTTTTGGACATGTTGCATATTGATTTTCATGGAGAACAGACATTCCACCAATCGCAACCCGGCTACATCCGAGCGCACACACATGCACGCTCGAATGGACTAAGTTATACAGGAAGCAACAATTAATTGAAAGGATAGTCAGTACCGATTTTCTCGGAATTTTCATAACAAAACAAAAAAACTTCATTAATACTCGTACACATACACATAAATATTTTTTAAATAATTTGTTGAACCCAATTCCTGAATTATGTTAGTTTAAAATGTAAGACCCTATATAGCGTACGACTGCACGCCAACTAACGTCTTTATGTCATCGATAGTTTTACCTTGTGTTGTGCTCTAACGTGCTGTAATAGTTTGGCTCGCGTGGCGTACTGTCTCGGACAATGCGGGCAGATGGCTGGCTCGCAAGACTTCACGCCGCCCGCTATCGACTGCACGGCGAGTTTCTCTGCACCTAGATATTGGATAGATTAACCTTGAGTACGTTATGATATGACGCTATAACAGAGAATAACAATTGATATTTTGCCAGGATTGGAGTTTTCAAAATATTTATATCAAAAATGAATACGTATAGGTAGGTACACAATATTTTAACCTCAGCTTCTGTTTGCCTTTAGTACTGAAAGTTCTGTATAGATTGACCTATAATAGTATTTCTGATTTCTCATAGGTAAAAATCTTAAAAGGTCGTTTTAAGATTTTTTTATTTTTACTTTTCTAGCATACACATTAGAAAGGACCAATTTGTCGGAGGGGTAAATGAGTTGAAGGAAGAATGTATTGTTGGGCATTCGGATTTGTGTCCCGAAAAACCACCAATACTAATAAGAACGTTACATAGTTAGTAGTTTTACCTGGATGATGTACAAGAATATGGCGGTCGCGTTTGGCCGCGCTGCGGTAAATCTTAGAGCAGGCGACACACGGGTAGTGGCGAACCGGCCGTTCTACCTTACTCGTCGGAACAATCTTATGAGCCCGCCATAAGTGGTTCACTAACATGCCACGACGCTGTAACAACGTGCCGAGTTAAATGTAATGACCTCATAAATGATTTTCACTAAAGTTACATTGGCTATAAATATATTATAGTAGTATTATAGTGGTATTATCAACTGAGAGCTTCAGAGCTTAAAATTGTCGGTCCCGAGCATTGACGGAGGCTTTTACGCGGCCTAAAACTCCGTCACTGGCCACTACTAAGAATTACTCGCAATTAAGGCTTAGCCTAGTGCGGGGTTCGTGGTAAGTTATTTGTAAAAATTGTAATATTTATGTACATATTAAGTTTTATGAATAAATTGAATTTAATTGACTAACTCATACGAAATTACTTTTTAATACTAAAATTCCTACCATTACTTACCATCATTATTATTTCCGTCTGGAGAGGTCGAAGTAAATATTGGACGCAAACACATTGGGTCAACGACATAGTGAAGGAATGTTTAGATGCGAGAGGCGCTATACTCAGAAGTGCTATGGGGCTATGATAAATATTACTTACTTTAAATCGTTTTGAAGTACACTGTTCACAAGTATAATTCTTTCTTTCTGTTGAATCATGGCCCTGAAAAGAAACGTCAACGTTAAAGGTAGTAACGTTGACAACTTAAATACTCGCTCAACATACATAAGTCACAAGTTTTCGAGTTCCTCTTATCAGTTACGTACGTACGACGTTATTGACACAGGGAAAATGATTGTTAAAAATATTACAAAAATAATTCTGGCTACAAAAAGCACGACCTACCGTTTTAGAATCGTAGTTGGCGTTATCTGCTGAGTGTTCTTTGAGAAGGTGTTGTGCAAGTTTTTCCTTGTTTCTAAAACTCTTACCACATGCACATTTTAATTGTCTTCTTGAACATTCACTGTAAATAGATTTATAAATTATTAGCTGTCCGTCGCGGTGACCCGCGGTCCCTCCCGCGGACCTCGCGGTCACTTTCGCGAGATAAAATATAGCCTATGTTCATCAGGGATATTGTGGGATTCTAATGGTGAAATAATTTTTCAAACCGGTCCAGTAGTTTCGGAGCCTATTCAATTCAAACAAACAAACAAATCTTTCCACTTTATAATATTAGTGTAGATTAGAAATATTAAGATCAAGTCAAGATATTTGGGAGATAGCCAATGAGAGCGCGTGAAAACGACGTGATTGATTGAACAGCCATTTTATTGGTTAATTTAGGTAGAATATTAAATAGTTTTTTACCTTGTATGCTTACGTCTATTTCCTTTTGTAATTACTTTGTGACAGTAAGTACACGGATCTGGTGTTGTTTTAAAGGATGCTTTTGCCTGTAATAAAAAAATAATATTACGATATTATTATAAATAATATTATTAGAAATTACAAGTAACATTAAAATTTGTCGTTTAAAGATAGTGTTTAAATTTATTTTTATTATGTTTTGATAATCATTAAATTGAGCAATAAATTAGTCACTAAATCCACAAACCTCTTTGATCGCAATACTTGGTCCAGTAAGTTTTGAAAAACTCAAATCATTGCTTGCGCAATTATCATCTCTAAATGTAATATCGTAAGGGTTAAAATCGTCCGTTCGCGAGTTGCTCGATATATCGAGGTTTGATATCCGATCGGTGTCAAAGAGATTGGTTGAGAAATCTAAGCCGTTGGAGAAGTTTTGGAAGCTTTCATCTGATGGTATCCTGTTTTCTTCATCAATTAGATTTGGGTTGAGCTCCAAAGACGGATTTTCAGCAGTTTGCCTGCAATTTGAACGCTTCATATAGTCCTGGTTTAATCTAGGTGGCGTAAGAATAACTATAATGAAGAATAAAAAATAATAATAACATTATTCGATGATAAAAATAAAATTAAATAAAAAAACCATAGACAAGTACATACGGTTTTTTTGTTCTCGCTGTGCAATGCTTTAATATATGACGCCTCAATCTGTAAAAAAAGAGATTTAACTTTATAGTAAAAATAACGTCATTTGATGAGGAATATTTAAAACTTTTAAGCAAAATTTTAAACTGACGTGAATAATCTGCTGAACATCCTTCTACATTTCAAGCAGCGGTATCCACGACGAGTTGATATAATATCATCCTGGAAATAGAAATACAATATTTAAAGTTTATATCATGGGCGATTTTTTGGATTTAATTGAAGTGGTTCTAGAGTTAACTTCCGAGTGAAATGAGGGAATTGTATTAGGGTATTAGTAAGTAGAATCCAGAGAAACCAGGGAGGGATTCATCACGCCCAAGACAGATTTATGATTACCGATAATGATATACTGAACGATACTACTTTTCGCACATTCTGCGAGAAAAATAAGACTAACTACCTTGTGATAAACATCTGCATGACGCTGCAGTACGGTAGCCGACGGCAACGCTCGGTTACATTCGTTGCACCACCATTGTTTAGGATTTGAAGATAATACTGAAACAGAATAATTTGAAAATGTGAACACAATTTGGAAATAAAAATATCTGCGCTAAGACAAATTTTCCGCAGACACAGGAAACATTTTGCAAGAGTCTACAGTTTTGTTAATTTCTGGCTGATAACCTCCAACTGAGAAGCTCTCAAAGGCAGGAAGGAAATGTCATACTTCTAGAACTTGCAGCTTAAGACCACTGTCTGCCAGACATGACTAAGATAGGACTAATTTACCTGTTTCAAGATCTAAAATGGGTACTCCAGTGGGTAGGCTATGTTCCTCAGCATACTTTTTGCCGTATCCTAGTTTAAGCGGCTTGCGCGCGTTTATAGGCTCTGTTGTAATGGCATAGAGTTCATTATTCTCCTGGTAAAGCCATACGTTTGCATCGCCATTGTTGCCTAACGGGAGTAAGCCCATCCAGTTGCATTTATCTGTGATAAAAAAATTGTAATAATTTGAGTTTGAAATTTTTGTGAGTCACACAGAAATTACATAAAATATCGACGATTTGGATAGCGACAATGTTTCGATTCGTCTGGAGAATCTTCATCTGGCTAAGAGGGAGGGACTCACATTTTTTTGAGTTGATCTAAAGCAATAAATCTACGATATTTCCCGAAAATAGTTTACCTTTATCTGAGACGTCAATATGAACAGTATGATTTTCTTTCTTTAGTAAAAAGATTGGTGCTTCTGTTCTTGATACCAAAAAATCAGCATGTGATGTAGACACAACATTGTAAATACCTGAAAAAGGAAGTTTTAACAGATTGAGAATAAATAATTAAATAATGTACCTACTTAGAATACAAGCTTTTCTTTCACATAGACTTTTGACCCTCTTATGATTGAATATCCAAAATAATTCCTGTGTGTAAATTACTTTCCAAACAACAGGTTTCTTCCTTCTATGGTTTTCGCTTGGCACTGATGTTTTAGTCAGTTCTAGGTAATATGGCACAACATATGGCACAGCACAGACAACAAATGATTATGTTTTTTTACTATCAAATTGTGTTTTATGAATTATTAAATTTACCTTCCACAGGCCCAAAGCGTATACGCGCAGGTAAAGTTCTTGTTGGAAAAATTATGTTCTTCCCCCGTATCTGAAGTGCAGTTGGCAACACTGCAATAGCCCTTTGGGGCACTCGGACGTCTGATATGTGTACTGTAAGAAAATTACTGTACTATACTTTGTATGTCTTTTCAATGTCTTCATTATGAATAAAGTACTGTGTACCTAACATGAAAAAGCTGCGCTCCCGCGGTCCTTCGGGATTTTTTCGGGATAATAAGTAGCCTATATCCTTTCCTGGGATACAACCTTTATCTATGCTAATTTTCAGCCTAATCTGTTTAGTGGTTGGGCATAAAAAGGTAACAAAGGTAACAAACAGACAGACAGTTACTTTCACATTTATAGTATTTATATGGATGTACTAACTTACCATAGTTTTGAACCTTGCGCTTTATAGTTTTATTAGGCTGGTCATCTTCTTTTGATTGATTACCTCGAGAACCCTCTTTGACAGCCAATTTAGAATTATATGGGAATGACACTGAATTTATTTGAGCATTTTGGAATTTTTCACTTTGTAATGCTGTTTTGTAATCGCAGCTCATTGGGTTTAACATTACAGAATCATTTAAGCAGTTTGATGTGCTCATAGTTTCACGAAAAGTTTGTGGTGTAGGTGTGGTGACTAGAACATTAGTTTTGGGTGTAGAATTGCTGGGTGCTGTCATTTGTTTGCATAATTGAGAAGTGTTTCTTGCAACCACTTCTGAAACTGGGATGACTTGGGTTTTTATACTTGTAACTTCTTTTTCTGGACCTGCAAAAATATATTGGTGTAAGTATTCATATTGAAGTTTTGATAGAAACTGATACAAAAAAAACATTAGTTTAATAATCTTACCAATAAGCAGTGGCAAGGGGCATTCTGTTACATACACATGTGGGATTAACATTTCTGAACTTAAATCCTGAAAAAAAATTTGTTGAACTACAACACAGTGAATAGAAATAAATTAAAAGAAATTGGATGAGAACATACTCTAGATTTAAGTTAGGAGTATGTTGAGATAGTAAATAGACTCGGTGATTTTTATTAGCTATAAGGGCTTGTACACAAAACTGCGATGCGACGTCGCATCGCAAAAATCTGCGAGCTCCCTTTACTAATCCCTCTAGTAATTTTCTGCGTTGCGAATTCGCATCGCGTCGCATCGCAGTTTTGTGTACAAGCCCTAATGTTGTGATGACAGTGCTGATAGAACATATGAGGAAAACTTGTTGTAATGATCCCACAAAATAATGATTGGCAGACAGATTATATCGATTCATTTGGTATTCTACCTTCAATTGCTGGACAAAACTGATCACAATAGATACAACTGGACCAGTTTTCTAAGAGAGGTGTACTTACATTTTCCAAGATGTGCAGTGGAACAACTTGTGAGTGGTTCATATCCTCAAATCTAACCACTGGCACATGAGATGCAGTTGAGTAAAGATTCACAGTATCATTGAGTGGATCTGGAAAAAGTCTATCATAAATAGGTACCATAATAACAAATTGACGATATTAAATGTAAGTTTAAGACTTGGTATCTTACTCATTACGGCTTTATATCGAAAGAATCAGGACTCTGTAGTTCTGGTCCTTTTTTTCACATTGGCAAAAGAATACAGGCAAGGAAAGCAGGCCAGCGCGGGGAATTCCAGGTCCAGTCCACCCACAGTAGTATGTTTGTTGTCGTTTGTTTTGCTATGAGTTCAAAGAATTAGGAATTGCATAGTTGGAATGAAATATCGCGCCGCTCCGCTCTCCCTGTTGTTGTTTTATTTTGAAAAAAATCTGTTGTTCTTCATAATCCCGTTTTTTCTTCTTCTTCTTTTTTGGTCTCTTGAACTGCCAAAGTGCCAATGCTGCCAATGTCTGTTTTGTTGTGAGTTGACTGACTGACATTCGTCAAATCAATCAATGTCGGTCGCCTGCCTGACAATGACACTGCTGCTTTGCTTGCAGTCAGTTTACTTCAATCATTCGGTCACCATCTTCCATAGATATACTTACTCTGTGGTCTTCCGTTATTTTCTGTCAAGCACACTAGTGCTGCCCGCACATAGTTTTATTATTATCCCTACGGACATATTAATTTAGGTATTTTAACTTATTTCTCGACAATCAGTTGCAATGGCGTTAGACTGGAAAACTCGAGGAGAGGCCTATGCCCAGCATTATTACTATACAACATTACAAAAACTCAAAACTTAGACCTTTACATCCTTTACGTCAGGATGCAACTTAGGCCTTTATCACATAACGGGACGCTGTGGTGCCTGGGACATTGTATATGATGGAATAAGCATGCCCAGAACTAAACCATCCTCTCAGTTTAATCGGTTATAACCACAGGAAAGACAACGTCAATACAGGAGCTAACTAATAACAGCAACTATTTTAAGTCGGAATATTGTTTAACCAAGTAAAGTCACACAACATTATTATTTTATCTACATACCTACCAAGGATGTTTTTTTTTTTTTTTTATTATTATTTTTTTTATGGAAGAGGGGGCAAACGAGCAGGTGGCACACCTGATGGTAAGTGATTGCCACCGCCCAGACAACTGCAGCATCAAGAGGCACTGCAGATGCGTTGCCGGCCTTTGAGGTAGGAATAGGCTCTTTTCTTGAAGGCGCCTCAGTCGTATCGGTCTGGAAACACCTCTGGCGACAGCTGATTCCACAAGTCTGATGTGCGAGGCAGGAATTGGCGTGAAAACCGCACAGTTGTGGACTGCCAACCATCCACATGATATGGATGGTATAGGTATTGCTGTCGTTGCATACGATGGCGGAATTCAGCGGCTGGAATCAGTCCAAACAATTCCTCAGAACACTCCCCATTGTATATGCGGTACATGATGCATAGAGATGCAACATCTCTACGTAAAGCCAAGGGATCAAGCCGATTGGATAGGACTTGGTCGTTGACAACACGAACGGCTCTTCGTTGTATACGGTCAAAAGGAAGGAGCTGGTACTGGAGTGCCCCAGCCCAAAGATGAGAACAGTATTCCATGTGCGGCCGTACCTGCGCCTTATAAAGTTGCAGGCGATGAGCCGACATGAAATACCTTTTTGCCCTAATTATTATTGCTTTTTGTTTTAAATTAAGTACCCACCCATGCAGATTACTACATAAAAAGTGCAAGTAGGCAGGCACTCCGTTGAATTTTTTTTAAATTAGGTACCGATTTATTCTGTGCAAAATTTGTATAGTTTAAAATTACAGTGTTGTAAACTTGTTCCAATCTATTTCACCTAGTAGTGAAAATAGTTTGGTTACCGATTTAATCTGTGCAAAAATTGCATAGTTTAATTAATTACAGTGTTGTAAATCTGTTCCGTATGAGACCGTAAAAAGTGGCATATAGAAAGAGAGGCCTATACCCAGCAGTGGGCAAAGTCAGGTTGTGGATGATGTTGATGAAATCTGTTCCGATATATTTCGTCTAGTAGTGAAATTTGTTTGGTATATATTGGACTTAAGCTCACATTGACAGCTGTCAATGTGGTGGAAATTTGGACCACTTTTGCCCATTTTCCTGTCTAAGTAATCGTTACTGATTATTTTATCGAGATTTACAAAACCAATCGATCGGACATTCACAGCACTTTGACTGAGACTGACTCACAAAGAGAAATAATATCATTCCGTTCACTCCATAGAGTATTAATGTAAATCACTTCACTCACTCACCACCACCAACCACCAGACAACACAGATTATATTTTTTGTGTGAGAAATCTTCTTTTCGTTGATTTTCTGTAATAATTTTCTTATTTTCGAGATTCATTTCGATAATATTGTTGTGGACGAGTGATTATCACGTGATTACTTTATATTTTAGTCTAATAAATCTTAAAAATAAGAAGCCGCCCAAGTTCGCAGTTCGACTCACCTTTTTCCCGTCGGACAGATCTTGAGAATTTGTTGCTATCACTCGCCAGGCACCAGTAAACAAAATACCTACCAAATTTAGATAAGTCAAAACTTTTTTGACCGATCTTCCGTGAAGTGCAGCAGAAGTTCTACATTCGTATGATGAGCTAAGTCGCCAGGCTCGACAAAATAATGCCATGTATGCTCCTGACAATAGAAGAAAAGAAGCTAGAGATGTTATCTATCGTAGCAATTCAAGCCTTGACTTGATATATGGCGAGCATCCGTCGGGGAACGGCTTGCGTCGTGAGTATGGGAGTCACGGTTCGATCGACGTGATAGGTGGTGGCAGTGAGCGGTTGCCCGCGATGGTACACAATTACAACGGCGTACCTGCGCCCGACAAGCCACCGGGGTTCGGCCGCTCGGCGGATCGGCTCGCGGACGACCACACGGACGGGCCTCAGGCTAGGGCCAGCGCCAGCCCCAAACCGCGGCTCAAACTGAACAAACTATGGGGTGCAGGTACTGCGCTCTCCCGCCAAGTGCTGGACGACTCTACACTCTCTGTTCTGGGTGATGGTACAAAACGAAAGCAATTTGCTCATTATGACTGTCAATCGCTGATGGCCAACTTGAACTATGCAGCTGAAATAAGAGGAGCACTACTGAGTAGACGCCGCAACACAACTACAGGCGCCTCTGCAGCCTCCCTACTCGCGACGCGCGGCCTCCCGCCCGGGGACGACGCAGTGCCAGACCCTGGAGATGGGAGATCTAATGAATTGCTTGAAAGTTGTCCATTCTTTAGAAATGAACTGGGAGGTGAGTAGTAATTGCAGTATAAATAATATCAATACAGGACTCTTACGAAGTTAGCCTAGATCCCTCTAATAAGCACAGCAAGGTGAATGAATCTAGGTGTCTGTGAAGATATAAGTACCCAGTAAAAGTAATCAAGAATAACATGTATTTTACCCGATTCACTACAGAGTACTACTTACTACACAAGCATTGTGTCATCTGTGAATCAGGTGACACACAAATTCCGCTCTCACACTTGACATTGTTCTCAGAGCAATGAATTATGCATTACTTATGCCTAATACTCATTTATAACATAGTATTACCTTCATTTACTTGTGTGCTTTCAAAGCTTTAGGAATTCCTAATGCATGAATCATCACTTGAAAGGAATGCAATAGGAAGGTTGCTTTGCATAATTTCTATCTCCTTTTGGTTTGATATCAGTTGAATATTAATAGCTATTAACATTGTATTGTAAATAGCTCATTTTTATTATCTTCATAATAATAATCTATCATGGTCACAGTTGAGTTACGTTTTGTGTTTTGTTTTTCAACAAAAAACTTTTACCCACCATTGTGAAAATAAAATTTAAATACTTACTACACACTCAATGCATGCAATAATTACGCTAGCTTGTTTGTTGGTGCGTGAACATTGTGCACCTCGCAGTAATTAGTGTGTGATTTACAAATACCAAGTTTTTTAAATTTCAATATGTTCACAGACACAATACATTAGTTGATAGAGTGAATGAATTATCTGTTTGCCTACTTTATTCAACCTATTCAAATATTTTGTAAATATACAGAATGTTTGTTGCATTTTGGTTCTACTACAATTAGTTTGGTTTGTTTGTATTTAATAAATTAGGATTACTAAATGGTTAGAAATGCTTTATTTATTTATTAAAATGTAGAGTTTATTCAAGTGTTGCTGTTCTAGGATTAGCAATTTTCCCTTTAGTTTTTCCCAACCTGCAAATTACCCATGTAGGTAATAAAACACAGTGAGTGAAGCGTCTGCATTCTAGGAAAATTGGCTTACAATTTTGTTTACCTGTTGTGATGCTTCATCAAGTTATTTGGTGACATTTTACTGCTGTGTGTGTGCACAGCTCTTCACTAAGAGCAGGCATATACATATACATCCTGGGCACTGAAAGTGTTCAACATTTCAATTCCTTTATTTTTACTGAGAATTTTACAATTGGCTTAATTCTATTTTTGTACACCAGTCCGGCTATTCCTCAGTGTGTCCTGTCGACACATAGGCCTCCTCCAACTGCTTCCACTCTGATCTGCTCCTTGTCACTCGCAGCCAAAGTGGTCCTGCAATCTGTAATGTCGTCCGACCAGCTTTTTAGTTGTCTTCCTCTCTTTCTTTTGGTATTGCATCTCGGAGTCCACTCTGTCATGGTCCTTGTTAATTTCTGTGTCTTTTTCATTATGTGACCAGTCCATCTCCATTTTTATTCTTTGCATTTTCTTTACTTCAAAGGGGGTTTCCAAAGCATGTCATTGTATAGATTAAGTTAACGAAATAAACGATTTGATTTGATGATTGATTTATGTCTTCAAATTTTGTTATTTTCCTTACTTTTGTAGCCCAGGACACTTCTCTTCATGCTCCTCTGGCAAGTTCTTAATTGTTGATGGAGTTTCATGGTTATGAAAGTGTTCAACATAAATACACACAAACACATACATTCACTGTGATAAATCATATTTCAGGTGAAGAAGAGCGTTGCGTGTCTCTATGCTGGCGCACTGCTCGTGGTGCAATCCCGGGGCAAACCGGCGGGTGGCACCGCCCTAAAGCAGCCTACGGCATCTCTATGTTAGAGTTCCAATCTGGACAAAGCCACTGGCAGAATGGATGCCCCTTTGCTCTCTCCTTGGCCCCACTACCTATCGAGAGCCAGGACCGCGGCGCCTCCTATTATAGGAACTATTTTTATAATCATCGTGAGTTTGTATGTTTTTATTTGATTCCTAAGAATTCTGTATTTCATTGATTTAACTATACCAATTTATTTATGTAAATTAAATGTTTTTCCTGCATTTAATGCCCTGTTGATTGTTAAGGAAGGTAACTTTTTTCCAATAAGTAACATTTGAATAAACAATGTATTTCGTGTTTCCTCTTTCAGCTCATCAAAACTGGTTTGGCATGGATGAAACACTCGGTCCAGTTGCAATATCAATAAAGAAGGAAAGGGTCGAGTTGCGACGCGGAGGCGGCGATGCGTCCGTGCCTACTTCTCAGCTTGCTTGGCAATACCGCCTTATCGTCCGGACCTCTGAACTCCTCACGCTTAGAGGGTCCATACTGGAGGATGCGCTGCCTACGACAAAACCTAGTAACAATAGCGCAACTTACAACACCAAAGATGTATTGGAGCATGTCGTTTCGGAGGTGCAGACCAGCTGTTTGAGGTGATTTTTATATTACTTATGAGTTTCAAACTACTTTAGTTCAAACTAAGAAGTTGCCTTATTAAAAATCTACCCAATTTATGTTTTCAGACTTGGATTGAGTAGTAGTGGTGCTGAAGAACAGCTGCTACGCTTAGACGAGCAGTGCGTAACGCGCTCCTACAAAGTAGGCGTTATGTACTGCAAAAGCGGCCAGTCCACCGAAGAAGAGATGTACAACAACCAAGAAGCGGGCCCCGCTTTCGTAGAATTCCTACAAATGCTCGGACAGACCGTACGATTAAAAGACTTTGACAAATACAAAGCGGGGCTCGACAACAAAACAGATTCAACAGGACTGTATTCCGTGTTCGCGACGCACCAAGGCTGCGAGATAATGTTTCATGTATCGACTATGCTGCCGTACACGCCTAACAACCGCCAGCAGTTGTTGAGGAAGCGGCACATAGGCAATGATATAGTGACTATAGTCTTCCAAGAGCCGGGCGCGGCGCCTTTCACCCCGCGCAACATTCGCTCGCAGTTCCAACACGTGTTCGTGGTCGTGCGAGCGATAGATCCGTGCACGGAGAACACGCATTACAGTATAGCCGTAAGTCGTGCCAAAGAAGTGCCTTTATTCGGACCGCCTATCAAAGATGGAGCGGTGTATCCGAAGAGCGAAGCTTTCACCGAGTTATTGTTAAGTAAAGTAAGTTGAGTTTATCAACATTTTTGTTACTGCCTTTTGATGATGATGAGGTGAGTAATAGATGATATTTTCAGGTAATAAATGGCGAGAACGCCGCGATTCAATCACCAAAGTTTAGTACAATGGCGACGCGCACGAGACAAGAGTACCTGAAGGATTTAGCTAAGAATTATGTTACTACTACCACTGTGGAAAGTGGTCAAAAATTCTGTAAGTACTTAGCCAAAAGAAATCTATTTTTTCATTATTTAAAACATGACATGTGGTTTTATCGAGATGTGAATATTTTTACAATTGTGTTCATTCTTTTCAGCATTATTTTCATCATTGCTAAGTAAGAGTGGCAACAGTTCTACGAACAACAACACAGTATTGGCTCGCGTCGATAATTGTACAAATGACGTCTTAGTTGGTGGAGCTTTGTGTTATCATGTAAGTATTTTTCCTTGATGCAACTGAAAGTAAATAATTGATCATTGATTACATGATAACATTTTGTACTTATTTATTTGGTTTTGCTTCTGACTAATATCAAGATAATTAAGACATACTAAAGAACAAAGTCGTAAGCCCTATTTTTTATATTTTCCAGGTACAAGTACAGGACGAAGGTGCGGGAGGAATCCTTTTGGAGTGCATTATGGGGGTATCGGCTGACACAGTTGTTCTAGTGGAGAATATTACGCGGCAGATTGTCCTTGTTATACCTACAATATCTCTGCTAGGTAAGCAATATTGTGTATTATCTGTTCGGGTAGCTTTAGCCCCTTGTTCACTTGGCTTAGGCCGCACTACGGTTTTTACGCAGCTAAACCGCTCTACAGCGAAAACATTTGTAACGCACTCATTGCGATTAAAAACTGTGGAACTAGCCATGGTTTTCAGTTTGAAGATGGATTTCAAGAGGGCAGTACGCTCCCGCTTCACGCGTGCTTGGACGAATCGTTAGCCTTTTGTTTAAATGTATGTTTTGCAGGCTGGGTGAGCAGTGGCGGTTGGACGCGGCTCTACTACCACCGAGGGGAGAGCGTGCGTGTGCGCGGCGGTGGAGACGCGTTGTTGCGGCGGCTCGCGAGCGTCACGCCGCACAACGTACACGCGCTCTCTGAGATGACGCTACAACGCGGCGCCGCCTCGCAACTAGGTTAGTATTGGTAAAGTAAGTAAGTTCGTATGAGTCTGTGGCCAACTCTGGTGACGGCGGTTTTTAGGCCGCCTTAAGGCCTCCGTCATGGCTTAACGACTTAAATAGCCGGGACCGACAATTTAACGTGCCCTCCGAAGCACGGAAGCGCTCAGATGAAAATGCCACTGGTGGTCACCCATCCACTTACAGACCGTTTCGAACGTTGCTTAACTTCGACGATCTATCAAGAACGACTAAGCAAGCACGACCACGAGCGCTTCATTCCGAGTTAGTATTGGTATTGTACTAGCTACTGCGTGCGGCTTCGCCCGCGTGGTACCAACATTTTGAATAGCCTATACGCTATTTCAGGTTCCAGGTTTAGATGTTCCAGGTTAGATGTGCCCTCACAATGCGGTACCTAAATCCCACTCATATAATAAAGCTGAAAGTTTGTGAGTTTGTTTGGATGATTATATGTTTGTGTTTCAATCACGCCTAAACCAGTGAACCAATTTGGATGTAACATGGAATAGGCGTAGATAGTGACCTGGAATAGCTTATAGACTATTCAAAATTTTGGTACCACGCGAGCGGAGCCGCGCACAGTAGCTAGTACATAATAACCCCGCCGGTCTCGAAGCCAGCGGGCAGATCGCGCGGCACTAGAGCGGCGGTAGTATTGTGTTATAAGAAATTCCATGCCTTTATTTAACTGCTTGTTAGTTTGTATGAACGTGAATTTAAAACTAGTATTGTTATTAGGTTTCCACGTGCAACCGGATGGTCTTGTGATAGGAGTTGAAAGCGGCGGTTGCGCGGCGCGCGCTGGCATGCGGAAAGGCGCGCGACTTTTGGAAGTTTGTCGCGCGGCAGTTGTCGCGCTACATCACGATCAACTGGTGGATTTGCTGAAGACTTCAGATCCCGTCACGGTACGCCATTCATTTGTATTAACAAGCTTTTTTATCTTGCAATATTTGTTTGTTAATGTTAGTCCGGTCAAATATTGCAAGCCGAATTTGACCCACTTCCCGGTGTCCAGGCTGAATTTTGGCACACATATGAGCCTAAAGTGGCAGTATTACAAATCAGCCCGGTTGCACCCACTGTATATGCCTACTCTCTATAAAACTCTTCTGTTTTGTCTGATCTCTTGTATAAATTCCATTCACGTATCGTATCGTTTATCACAGGTGACAGTAACATTCGCGTCCAGCGCATCTAAATGCCAGTGCGAGTCTAGTATAGAAGACTGGGCGCCGCTCGGGCGTGCGGACGCGCAACACCCGGGGCGGCCGCGGCGTGCGTACGAGCGCGGCCACTCCCCGCCACGATCTGAGAGCTCGGGGTATGGCACCGGTGAGTTCTATACAAAAAAACTTTAGCCTTTATATCTGTACTAGCTTCTGCGTGCGACTTCGCCCGCGTGGTACCAACATTTTGAATAGCCTATAAGCTGTTTTTTGAGGTCACTATCTACGCCTATTCCAAGTTTCATCCAAATCGGTTCACTGGTTTAGGCGTGATTGATACACAAACATACAAACATCTAAACATCCAAATATCCAAACATCTAAATATCCAAACATCTAAACAAACTCACAAACTTTCAGCTTTATTATATGAGTGGGATGAGTGGGGTTAGATGATTTATGCCCGGTTTCTATATTCAACGGACATTCGTAGGTAAGAGCTACGACTCGTTTCCACATACAAAGTTTGACAGCTAATTCACGCCGGGTTTCTAGCTGTCAAACTTTTGTATGTGGAAACGAGTCGTAGCTCTTACCTACGACTGTCCGTTGAATTTAGAAACCGGGGGTAAAACGTTGATTCGCGAGACATCGCTTCTTGTTGTATTCTTTCGAACCAGTGTGGTGAGGGGAGAGGAATTTAGGTGCGCCAGAGGCTCCCTTCGTGCAGTTGACAAAATGTTTTCAAACTTTTTATGTTCCACAACATGACATAATCAACACTCAGACGAATACCTGTCCTGTCCATAATAATTTCTCAGGCACAATTACTTTGGTTTGTATGGTTTTCTAAAATCATACTGACTTTTGAAATCATGATTTGTATACAGGTGGTTCGAACCGCAGCGGTCGGCGTTCTCCCGTTGCATCTCCTTTATCAGACAGCGCGGTGCGACGTCGTTCACACGCAGACGCACCTTCGCCGAGACACTCACGAACCAAACGCGCCTCGGCCAACACCTCGCTCACTGTGAGTAACTTAAACAATTACAACACGGTCATGTTTCACAGATTGTTCTCCCACAAAAATAAGTTGGTTTTTATTCCCGCTGTAGACCTAGCTATGTGCTAGCTGGTGGGAAATGGGCCAGGACAGGGATGGAAAAAAAAGACCTAGCTAGGTGAATTTGTATACATACTGTTTGATTTATTATTTAATCTATTATGATGGAATACCTTAAAGAATGATAGGCCCCAAACCGTGTTTGTTGCCCTGACTCTTCACGGTATTGGTCGCGAAAAAACAGGAGTAAAATTTGTTATAAGACTAAGTGATCCCAGCGGTCCTACTGAATAAATTCCTTTTGACGATGACTTTGATTTAGTACATTTAAATACTCTTAGTTGATTTGAGGAGAATTAAGTA
Organism: Epirrhoe alternata; assembly: GCA_963565295.1. Classification (NCBI taxonomy): domain Eukaryota; kingdom Metazoa; phylum Arthropoda; class Insecta; order Lepidoptera; family Geometridae; genus Epirrhoe; species Epirrhoe alternata. The sequence goes on from OY751384.1 coordinate 3,507,908, forward strand.
CACTAATTTGTAGACTTTATTTGTATCGCTTACGCACACAGACACAAATCTACACACAACCAATCTACTTTCGTAGAACATAGAACCGCAGTGGCCGGCGCAAACTCAAGGCGACTCCGCTGACTCTTTTTGTTTCTTAGCAACCGACACGGAACAAAATGTTTGTATGACCGCATATATTTTTCCTGTCGTGGCCGTCGATTGGTTAGATTTGCGCAGGATTATAGTGGATAGCACAAGTTTACGAAGCCGAATGGGTATTCGGCTTCGTAAACTTGTGCTGCACACTGACTTTAGCCACTGCTGGGTAGCAGTGGCTAAAGTCAGTGTGGATGATGATGATTAAATATCCTTACTTGTATTTTCAGGAAGAACTAATGAGGTTTATGGACGCCGAGCTAGGCCAGACCCCTCGGTCGAACAGCGCGGGGGGTACACCAGTGGCAGGAGCGGCGGGAGGCGCGGGCGGCGCAGCTAGGACACCCCCGTTACCCCTCCCCGACACCGCGGCTTTAGACTGGGCCACGCTGGTGCATACTGCTACAAGGGCCATGTTACAGGTAAACATTGATTTTAATAACGAGAGGTGAGTTTTAAATTAATATTCGAACTTATCTTACCTCTACGTTTCGAAGGGATAACGAGAAGATTTAAATTTTTCACATTCGATTTCAACGGTAAGGGAAATTTTGTAAGGAAACATAACACTTATAATCCTTTCACCCCAACAATGGTTAATTGGAAGAAATAGACGTACATATTAAAGGGTAGCGAATCAAAGCGGAATGCATTCAACCGACCGGAACCAATCACAGTGCAGGAATTGATCTAAAACTGACGTTTCTTGCACTGTGATTGGTTGCGGTCGGTTGAACAGCTGACCTGTTCCAAACCGAATGTATTCCGCTGAACTCTGAATCGCTACCCAGGACAGATTTTTTTTGTAACTTAATTGGAAAATTTAAAATCTACCTATGAGTTAGTGGCCAACTCTGGTGATAAGGAGATAAATCAATAGAATTAAATTCCTTTGACTCAACGTGCAGTGAAAAATTATGCACATCGACCGCAGCCACTGCTTGAATAGTATTTATGCTTGTTTTAGATCTGTGAAGAGACGCAGTACCCATCAATAGAGAATGCGGATTCAACGTTGGAAACATTACCCAGTGATACTACTAACGAAAGTTGGTCCGAAACAACTCCCGTAAGTATCTATAATGTAATATCATCATTTACAACTTGTTGCTACCCACTACTGGGCATAAGCCTCTTCAAATACTATTCCACTCATCCCGTGCCTTTTGCATACAGTTTAAATTAAAAACGGGAATTATATGTATAACTTATTTAATTACCTCGACGTTTCGGTTGAAATTACAGCCACAGTGGTCCCGACTTCACGAGTTAGTCAGGGTCAGTTATCCATCAATTATGTACTAGCCCGCGTAGTACCAATATTTTGAATAGCCTATATGCTATTCCAGGTCACTATCTACGCCTATTCCAAGTTTCATCCAAATCGGTTCACTGGTTAAGGCGTGATTGAAACACGAATATCTAAACAAACGCACAAACTTTCAGCTTTATTATTTGAGATTTTTTTTATTTGAGCATTTTGTAAGTTTTACATAACTGATTTATCATTCAGACCGCCGAAGTAATACCAACATCAACACCATTGAACACATCACCAACCGGTCAGAACATTGGACCGAATACAAGCGGACAAAGTACCCAAAGTAACGGGGTTAGCCATGGGAATGGAAGTGGCGTGACTTGTGGCTGTGGGCTGGCCAGTCGCGTGGCTACCTTGGAGGCAGAGGCGGCCACTTCGCAGAGACATCGACATCAATTGGAAGAAGAGGTTAGTTTATTATACTGGTTAGTTTTGTATGATTAGTATCGCTTTATGTTAGTAATTCATTTGATAATCAGCTACATGAAATGCAATGGTATTTGTGGCGACCTCTAACCGCGATTGCCTGAACTACAAGGGCATCGTAATAAGAGTTGCCAATTACAGAGACCTAGCTACTTCAGATATCACCTAGCTAAAAGAGTACTTACTTCAGTATCAGTATCACTAGATGGCACTGAGATCACAGATAAGCGAATTCCCATACAAATGTAGCTAAATGTATAGAAATCCTTAATCGCGCTTACGAAGTTTTCAAGCACAATTAACCTATACAGAACTATCCGACATCTGTCGGCTGAAAGGCCCTAAGGTATGTGGACCAGATGGCGTCGACCTTAGCGAGTTAGTACTGCCTCTTTGCCATGGATTGGGGGAAATACACCTACCCCCAAAGTATTTGTTTGAAAAAATTGACATTTCATGTTATCCAAATCAAAGTCAGTATTGAAGAATCTTATAGTCAGGGCTGCTGGGATGACTAAAGCGAGGTGATTTTTCTGTTCCTACGCTGCCAAAACGGTAAAGAATCAAGGCAATAAACACATGGTCAAAACAAACATCATCTTTTAAATTGGCAATAAAGAATAGTTAGACACTAACAGGCTTACCATAGAACGTGACATAAAGTTATTCCACCGAATAAATCAAGAATAACCATACATTTTGACAGTTTACACTCCGGAATAACTTTATGTCACGTTCTATGGTAAGCCTGTAAGACGTTTTTACGCTTCATGATACAATAGTACTTTTTCTCATTCAGAGAGTCGGTCATGATCAAGATTTTTTTATATAAAATCTCTAAAGTAATGTTTTATTGTAGGTGCGTCGACTTCGGCGTCACAACACTCGATTACGCGAAGAGTCGGCGCGCGCGGTTTGGCAGTTGCGGCATTTCACGCAGTGGCTCAAACGTACCGTCGACCGACAGTGAATACCTTACATCTACAGGTACTTAAGTATCAACAGAAAGGAAAATACTGCATGGATCATCAACCGAGTGAGTTTTTAAAATTATAACATATTGCCTCTTAAAGCTATGTATAGGTTTTAAAACAATTGCCACTCACATTTTATTATGTCATCATACTGCATTTCTTTAAGGACATATTTCTGAGAGACTTGGATTGTGAATTTGTACAAAATTGATTTTCAAGTTTAAATCTGTTGGTTGGTTATCTTATCGATATCGTATGGATCAGAGTGTTGGGGAACCAAAGAGACGGATGAAAGAAGAGTACATGTTGCGGAAATGCGAAATGCGAGCGTTGAGATGGATGTGTGGAGTTACGAGAATGGACAAAATCAGGTATGAGTATATTAGAGGAAGTTTGAAAGTTGCGCAAGTTACGGATAAGTTGAGGAGTAATAGGTTGTCGTGGTATGGGCATGTTATGAGGAGGGAAGAGCGGAGTGGAAGAGGAAAACCTGTTTTGCCGATCCCACATAAAAGTGGGATAAGGGCAGGGAAATGATGATCATCCAACAGATTTAATCATCATCATTTAATTTATTGTGAACAACATGCAGCGAAATTTGACTGTAATACATTTTAAAGATAAAATATTGTTAACTAGTGATAAAATAAAACTTGTAGGTACGTCAATTATTAATTATTATAAAACGACGGCTTTGCTAGACTTATGCTTAGCAATAAGAACGTATAACACCAATATTAAAGACAGATCTTATGATGTTACTATAAGTGAAATTAAAAAATAATGCGCTGTATCTTATGAATTATGTGCCTTTTCTTAGCTTCTAGCGAAGCATTTGTTTTGGCGATACTTTATGTAGGTCATTTGTTGGAGTTAGATGAGTTCTTAGACAAGCGGCAATCTAAGCGTGTTACAAATTCTATAAAAATGTTGCGGACTGTTTTGTCGAATGTGAACGCTAGAATTGTTATTTGTCTAAGGGTATTTTCTATAACTAATTTGTTATCGACAAATAATCTCTTATTTATTGACGATGTGTTTCATCTCAGTGTTACTGATAAAATAGTGTAAGGTACTAATTTATTGTAAGTAGTGTATTCGTTTATTTCAATTTATAAAAAAACTTGCGGCGATCATTGTAAGGGATAACTCGATATTTTAATCTAGAAAGTCTGAAGGTATACGTTTTATTTAGATTCAGGATAAAAGTGCTTACTCATTTGATCATTGGCATTGATCGATCGATCAATAGCTTTTTCGAAGGTCTAATTCAATTAAGTGATATTTAATGCAATTGATTCGTATTGAAAAATGTAATCATGAGACTCAAAGGGGTATTTTTTGTTGGAAACTGGTTATTCGACTGTTAATTGTATTTTATTTTTAAAGTATAGGTAGATCAGATTAGTGTGTGATGTAGAAAGCATGCACGTAATTTTTTGGTAGCTATTAATTTATACAATGATTAATCTTAATCGAGAAGTGATGATCAGAATCACATTAACACCAACACTTTTGTTAGAATACTTTGATAGTTTGTTGTGGTACAAGAAATAATCGAAAACTAGTTATATTTTTTGACGTGTGAGTTTTCTTTGCACTTTAATTTATTTATATAGCTTAGGATCATGTTTACAATTATTTATACGATACCTTTATGAACGTAAATACTATAATTATTCAGTTTGTTAGATTTGAGACCCGCCAAATATTAAAAGAAAATGTATGTTCTTCATAATGTGTACCGAATTTATTCATCATAATTACAGAACTTTTTTTTTAGTTTACAAAGAAGCTAGTAACAGATATTTTTTTTATATTTTTTGTAAGGTTGACAAGATTCAACCTACACGCACGTAACGTTAGGTGCACTCAATGATGTCGGGCGCTCGCGATTTCCTATTCTATTCGTATGTCGAGGACGCACGACCGAACGAAATACTGTGTGTCCTAATTTGTGCTTTATTTCCATGCATTTAGTATGACATATGAATGGAATAGGAAGACGCGCCCGCGCCATTGCCAGACGCCAGTTAGGTGGGGCTTGCGCCTTACATTGTCCGGATAATATACAAGTCTCATCATAATTTAGGTATAATTTATTCGTAATGAAAATGAGAGCTTTATTAGTTTAGGTTTCATTTAGAAATTTAGTTTTTATAGTTATTTTTTCACCTCATTGATTTGTTTTTCTTCTCACAGCTAAACAATGACTTATCAAACGATTGAGTATTATTCATAACATAAGCTGCCAACCTTCTTAATCGACCCCAAAATACATCTTATAGTTTTCGCTAAGTAATCTGATATATTATTTTTCATATGATTTAAAAACCCTCTCTGAAACACTTTGATTTCACTTCGTTCAAGATGTGCCTTCTCTTTAAGTTTTATATCGTATAAAAGTAGTTATTGTTTCAAAAATAAAATTGTTGCAAATATACACATACAACGTTAATTGTTGATAAATTGTTTAGAATATGTACATATTATAATTGTTTATACTTGTGTGCCTACAATTTTAAATACTTACATCGAATTTTAATTATGTTGCGTGTTAAAAATGAAACAGGGCAAGTTAATGTTGAATCATCATAGTGTAAAGTTTTATCTGTAAGATGTCACAAATAGTTATTAATGTCAAAGATAATTTGCAGTTTTTTTGTGAAGTTGATCTGGGTGAATATCAGAAATACTCAATACGTTTTGGCAGTACAATATATTCCTTTGAAATCATTCGCGGCTGCATTACTATTTGTATAAAAGCTTACTTCGAAAACATATATTTTTCTACAGCAACCTACGTCATTTCGATTGATATAATCGAAATAAATATTTATGTTCGCATTCACCACTAAATTACGATTATTTGTAGTATGAGTAATCCCACCATAATCTTAAGTGTTTTTTATTCCTTCTAAATTATTGAATTGGTTTCTAAGGTAGGAAACAGGTGTTGTAAATCTAATGAGATAAATTTACCCTATTTTTGGTACATGTGGCCTAGCTTGTTACATTTACAAGATCTGTTAGTGAAACTGTGTTTAATGACACGACTTTATTTAAGTTTCTTATTTACGTAACCAAAGCAATTACTGTTAACCTCCATATTTTTGAAATTTGGATATTTTTCATCAATTTCAATGTTTATTTTTAGGTACTTAGTTTAAGTTCTTTACATATTTCTGTAAATTATTATAATGGACATTCCAATAAAAGTAATTATATACCAAATATTGTATTTCATTCGAACACTTTAAGTACTAATTTTTTAGAAAAAGACTTATTAATTTATCACTAACTTTATTCGTAAAACAATAGCTTAGACAAGCTAAATAAATCACATTGCGTGTAATAAGTGGATTAGATAGCTAAGTTCATACATATGTCAATCATAATCTAGTTAAATTAAATAATAAACTTACTACAATGAAACGAATAACAACTAGTGGTATAAGCATACCACATAATACTACGAGTAAATGTATCTATGGAAGCGGGTTTTACAAAACGAGGTAAAAACCAAAACCTAATGGCATTCATAATGACCACCAAATGCCACAAATATACTTTTTATGACAGTAAAACATTTGTTTTACAAAATTATCTGTTCATAATTTTAAAAGTTGCATGAATAGCATCTGCTATGAGTGCTAAGACACATCGTATCCAACAACGAGAAAATTCGTTGGTACGAAGTAATAATTTCTACCAAAAGAAATATCCCAAGCGACGTAATAAAATAAAAACTACAATCAAGCCATGTTCTAATCGTCCATTCGGTCAGTGCCTTGGCCTTTGTCAACGGTGTCAAAGTGAGTAGTGCGCTTGCGCGGCTTCGATGACCTATCCGTGGTTACAGTTGACTTCTGAAAAAAAAAGAAATGAGCTTCGAAGCCATAATGGAACGTACGAGTAAGTACATGAAACTATAGTTAATTTTATACTAGATAAAATCCCGCAGTGTGATCCGCGGTCCCTCAGGATTGTTTCAGTTTTTCGGGATATAAAGTAGCCTAGCCTATTTAGAAAATTGGCACGGATAAAGGTTGTACCCAAGGAATGACTCCCTGGGATGCAACCTTTATCTATGCCAATTTTCACTTATAATACCACAAGAGCTTCAAAATTATCGGGTATTTCCCGATAGGTTCGTTGCAAACAAATGAAGGAGTCAAGTTTTTCAGGTTAAAAAATCACTCGAGTGATTTTTCCTGAAAAACTTGAACCTTGAGGGAAATGCCAGATAATTTTGAAGCTCGTGTGGTATTCGGGGGATTATTTTTCCGTCCCAAATGTCGGCCAATAGAATTGCACCATGAGACGAAATGTACAGTTAATTTCATTTTCATGCAAAATCTCCAATTTTCACAATTGAATTCAACCTGTCAGTTTGACGTGTGGTTAATTTGACTGGATCATGTTTTGTTTTTTATATATAGCAACGACCAGAGAAAATTTTCAAAAAATTATCAGTATAATACCATGTAGGTTGTACCACGTGACGTCGAATGGTGCAATTCTATTGGTCGATATTTGGGTCGGAAAAATAATCAGCCTAATCTGTTCAGCGGTTCGGGCGTGAGGTACCAAACAGACAGTTACTTTCACATTTTTAATATTAGTATGGATAAAACTAGGAATTACATAGTTTACCATCAGTAAAAAATAGTATCAGATCAGTAGTTCATAATTCATTTATTGTAATTTTTTTCTGTAAATTACGCTTGTAGAAATATAGATTTTGATAATGCTTCGAATGTATGGAGTTTTGCTGAGTATCCGGGGCCTTTTTTTATTCCCGAAGAATCAGTACCGCATTACGGCCATTCTTTGCAGTCGTAAAGGTCGCGGGTTTAAGTCCCGCATGGAATTTGTGGGATGCATTTATATCTTCTTATTTACATGTTTGCATAGTAAAAATTAAGTCGCTTCCGCTTTCTGTTCGCTGAGGTCTTTTAAACTACTTAACGGATTTTAATGCAGTTTTCAGCCAGATTCAAGAGGAAGTTTTAAATGTATAATAGGTACCACGGACGGCGTTTCGCTAGTTTTTATATAAATCTTTATGAAATTAGTTTGTTTATACTTACAGAGTCAACGGACATGGCTTGTTCGATCTCCCTCTCAATGTTGGCGGCTTCCTCCGGGCCTACCAACTGTGCTCGCAGACAGTCCACAGCTATCTTCACAATACGTTGCAAGTCGTCGTCAGGTGCGATTACACCACAATCTAAAGTAATATTTGTTGTAAAAACTTGGGGGAGCGGCGCGGGCGCGAATCTCTTTGAAAAAAGTAAAAAAAAACAAGAGTCGAGGCGCAGGCGAGGTAGGGACGAGGCGCGGGCGAGGCGGCGTCGAGGCGCGGGCGAGGCGGGGTCGCGGCGCTCACCTCTTCCGCGACTCCTAATCACCTGTCTCTACTCATCTTTCGAATATGACATGTTGAATAAATGAAAAAAGACATAAACGCCGCCGCCTCGACGCTTAGCACACGTCAATTTCGCCCACGCTCCAACGCCACTACGCCACGACTTTGCTGTTAGCGACCTGCCTTACATCTTTTTCTTCTTGTCGTGTCACTATAGTCTTTTTCACGCCGGAACGTATGCAAGACACATTGAACTTGTTTCGTTTCACGTTGTGTGGCTCACAACAATTTTGAAACAAAAAAGTCAAGAAAAAAAATTCAACGTTAAAATATACAAAAAAAAATGTTTTTGTCTATTTCCTGTTTAATTATTTCATTAATTATCATAAACGAGCCATAAAATATAAATAAATAAACAATAAACATTTTCTAAAAAACTCCGCCAATTAACAGTACTGAGTAAAATGGAACGTAATCTGTTAGAGAGTGCAAAAATTAAAACAATTGATGAATCGACAAGTAAAGAAATAATCGTTGGTTTAGTAATTTTGTCTATGAATGAACCTTGTAATCGATTGAGATGAATTGATAGTAGTGAAACAAAAATCGATTTTGATAATCTCGATTGAACTTTAGGACATTACTATTAGACTGATTTTGACATTATCTCGAAGTGTCTTGCATACGTTCCGGCGTGAAAAAGACTATAGTTTTTTCGAAGCAGTGTGGTGAAAGGGTTATAAGTGCGTCTCTACGAGGCTCCAATTTATTAGTACCTGGGTACCTATATCATATTCGTCTGAGTTGCAGTTTGGTATCACGAGATCACAGTTTTTGAACTGCATTGCAATTTCGTTGGACAGAAACGAATCTGAAATGGCGGCTCTTATCATGTTCTCTCGCTTGCACCATTAGTGCCGTCACTAGTGTGCAAGCGAGAGAACATGATAAGCGCTGCCATTTCTTTAAGGACGGGTTATACGAGAGTTCTTAGTAACCCTTCAGGTAAAACATTACCTTTGATATCTTCAAGGATATTGAAGACATCGATGCGATCCAAGGACTCCGCGGTCAGCGGATGCTCCGCGTCGATGAGAGAGTTCACAAGCGATGTCATTGTTTCGTCAGTTTCTGAAAATGTTTAAATCGGCAGTTGCAAGGCGCCAATTTATTATACATTTTTCTTTATAATTTTTTTTACCTCCAAATGGCCTCTTTATTAATGAATTCTATCAATACTTTCAACCGTTTCAGCGTGAAAGAGCAACATATATCCCATCCATCCATCCTTTCGAGTTGAGAGTGAAATAAGTCAAAGATGTATGGGGGACAATTATTCGGACAGAGTTGCGGGAAACAGCTAAAAAGTTATGCGTTTAACGGCTCCTTGGTATCTGCCATGTCCCTTAGAGTCACTTCCAGAGATTATCTATGATGTGTTCATAAAGATAAGATAAGATATGTACCGATTTGAGCGGCGTGCGCGGAATGGAACAAGGCTGCGAGTGCGGGCCCGAGGCGCGCATGTAACGGCTCCTTGGCATCTGCCACGTCCCTTAGAGCCACTTCCAGAGATTCTATCACTTGCTGTGTATTGTCTGCGGCGCCTTCCATTGTCTCTATCTATTAATGAGGGTGGATATAAGTTTTGACGGAATACTAGTGCCTTACTCAGGTGGACAACCAATCCTTCATGCCAAAATATATAAGCCTTTGGAGATGTCCAACGGGGTTGTCGGAGGCACGAACAAAATGTGCGTCCAAATTGAGAGTCACTTGAAAACACTACTCGGATAACTAGCTTATTTGATTGTCACAAAATCTAAATACATTCATTGAACCGAGTTGAAAACGCTTGCGTCAATCAAGCGTTTTCAGCAAAGTGGCTCAATCCGGACGCACACTTTGTTCATGCCTCCGATCCCCTTCATCATTAGCCTATAGCAGTCCACTGCAGGACATAGGCCTCCCCTAATGAGCGCCATTACGCCCTGTCCTCAGCTCGACGCATGCAGCTTTTGCCAGCAGCCAGAGCAGATCGTCACTCCACCTATCCCCTTGCCTTGGGAACATAGTCGTGATTCTGGTTTTTTATGAGCCCCTTCAAGCGATCCTGAAAGAGTGTGCTCACATTGAATCCTCTTATAATCGCCCATTGAAGTTAACGTTTAAACTTCTCTCGGTGCTCTCTGATGGTCTCACGGGCACTGAAAGTGTTAAAACTGAGCTCACATGTTTCCTGACGAGCCGGTCGGCCAAGGCAGCCAACGCGTCGAACGCTCGCGTTTGTTTCTTGTACTGACTCGGATCGCCGCCATATTTCAATAGCCATTTCTTCACGAGCGTATCGACCACTTCGAAACGAGATTTTGCTCTGGAAATAGTTCGTCGAATAAGATTCAGATAAATGAAGATAAGATAATTTAAGAAGTGCCCAACTCTATAATTTTTGTATTTTTTAAAGTGATTAATCCACACTTAAGTATTTCATTGAGAAATGAAAAGTCTTATCAAAATTTTGGATTTCGACGGGTTTCGAACCTGTCTGATGACCCATCGTCTGATCGTCGCAGGTTCGAAACCCGGAATCGAAAATTTTGATAAGACTTTTTATTTCTCAATGCCCAACTTTATGGCTGTCATGGCTTAATCTTGTAGTACAATAGAATTTATTTTCGTTGATTCGAAGAGCAAAGTTATAAAGGCCAGTAAAAATCTCGAAGAAATAAGTCAGCTCCGCACATATTGACCATATTTTATTGTGGGTCAAGGCCGATTATGTTCAAAATTCTATCTGCGTAATGGAACAGGTTTAAGAACAGCTCTTTAGCCTGTATGCATGCTATGCCTTTGCACAGAAACAAAGAAATGTTGCCTCCTGACTTGACGCTGTATTATATCTAGTAAAGATAGGTAATTATAAGCTGCCATCAACTAGGTAAAATTCCCCACTGGATCCATACAGTTCCATAATATTATTATTGCAAGATATATGAATATGTTACAAGGGGTAAAGGATACCAGTTTCGGTCTCATATTTCACCAAGCATGCAAATGGTCAAAAAGTTTATTTTATTTCATTTATTTCTTAACATCTAGCCCTATCATAACAGGATAACCTAATACGAAAGAGAGAGTAGGCACCTATATAATTTAACATTACAAATAGCATAACAAATAAGTTGTTAAAACTCACCCAGATATAACATCAGGGAGTTCGTCAGTGAGTTCCTTCAGTAGCTCATCGGCGTCATCTCTTGTAACACGCATGGCGTCCAAACAATCGTAAAGGAGCTTCATCACATTTATGTCGTACACCAGTTTGATGGTAGAACCTAGTGGGGTGCTGAAATATAGAGCTGTTGTAACACCAGACTTTTTATAGTCACACGATGTCAATTCATTGTTTTAAATATGTTAAAAAGAATGTAATTAATACTCATAACCTGATGTAAATTCGTTGTTTTTGATATCAAAAACAAGACAGGTTCACAAATGTATTCCCAAGGAGCGGAAGACATAATCTCCGATATTTTTCGATGTATTCCAGAACCCTTTGAAGATATCTCAGTTCTGATCGTACACTTAGCCGCGCCGCACGCGCCGCAGTCATTTTTCTATACAAAAAATGCTGCTGACGTCAGAAAATGCGACTCGCTTCTGACGTCAGCAGCATTTTCTCTATTGAATTGACAGTTTGGTGCGTTAGGCTCGGCTGGACTGTGCGACCACCCTTATATCTCACAGGCATACCTATCCAAATACAATTTGGAACATGCTCACATTTAGCAGATAGTAAGCATAGTTGTACTATTATGACGATGCTTTTGCTGAAATTGTAACTTGTTAAAGTGTACGTCTATTAATTGCTGTTTTAAAATGTTTGTTACTTTGACTTGTCTAAGAACATGTAAATATGTCTATGGATAAATAAATCCAATACAATACATGAGTGATTGCAAGCCCCTATTAGAATTCTAACTTGTTTCCTGACGATGTTTTCCTATATTATTTAGCGCTTGTGTTCATTTGCACGTACAGTTAGCAACGAAAGTAACTTAACAGTCTGATTTCTAATAACGCCATTTGTTTTCGATATCTAAGAAAATATAAACTTTTCCTAGGAAATTAACATGGGCTGACACAAATATTTGTCAAAATATTGGTCATAATGTTACAGATTTTGGAAATATTGAGATTTGTGAAACGTCAAATAAATAAATAATAAATAAATAAATAAATAATGCTGGACTTTTTCATACAGCATCATCTAGCCCCAAAGTAAGCAGAGCTTGTGTTATGGGTACTAAGATGACTGATATACTACTTATAAACTTTTTGTTTGTAAATACATACATATTATACATAGAAACACCCAGACCCGAGACAAATATTTGTAGATCTTACAAGCATTGGTCCCGCCGCGGTGATCGAACCCGCAACCTTTTGCGTCGCAGGCGGGCCTTCGCCCACTGCGCTACAGAGGTCGCCAAAAAATGTTCAGCGAGTTTCGTTGCAGACTGTACCTATTCTTGAAACGCAAAATCCACCATTCTATAACCAGAATTCTAACTCGCAATCTGCGGATCAAAAGATTAGGAACTTACATGGGAAAATATTTCTTCTTCTGCTGCCTGCTAACTCTCGGCACCATGAACAGGTAAATCTGATCGTCTTCTTCTTCAGGCATTGCTTCCACTGGCGGAGCTTCCATGTGAGATAGCGGCTTTAGACGTAGAGCGTGGATCTCTTCTTGTATGTACTGTGTAGAAAACCATTGCCTAAAGATACTCCAAAATAATACCGCTTTACATGCTTTTTAAGGAGGTACTATGTTCGGCTGTATGAATGTTTTTTTGATGTATATTCACCGATATCTCCGTCAATTATGGACCGATTTCCAAAATTCTTTTTTGTTGATAGGATATACCCCCGACGTGATCCCATAAAAAATCCTGAGGGATGGATCGTTTTCAAGTAAAACTCAAAAAACCTCTTTCTCAGAAACGTCGCGCATAAGTCAAACATTGAAGTCGGTTTTCTTTTTAGTTAAAAAAAAACGTAATTATTAATAACACAAAAATATGACAAATAAACATCAGTGTAAGCAGAACTGACTAATCTGCAGTTGACCGTAATCGTTTTTAGTATTTTGTGTTGCTTTTGTAACCAATCAAAGACGCAACGACACGTATTCAAAAATTCAAACCCACTACCTGTAAAGCCAGTGAATTTGGCCAGGGTGGACCTGCATTGCGCTTCATACTTCAGCGGAACGCGTCTGTGACAAAACCGTTGCGCTGTTCAAAGTGTTTCATCGTCACTTTTTTTGTAAAGTTTGCACATTTAAGAAAAATAATGTATCTCACACAACACACATCTTTTATTATTCCCCATAAATACCTTGATTTGTTGCAGTTGTTGTGCCCTCACGATGCGCAGGCGCACCACGTCGCGTTGGTATTGCTCCGGCTGGTATCCGCCCGCCATTGTCGACGGATCCTTTCTTGGCTGTTAAAAACAACAATTTTATTACACACTTGTAGTTTGTTTTGTATTTGTTGTACCTTATGTAAAGCACAGGCACCACATTTTTAATAGGTAGGTACTTCATTCGGCCTTGCCTTTCTATCAGCAGTTATAACTCGAAGGTAAGTTAATCTAAATAAAAATATGATGTGATTTTCCTATGCGCCAATATCTTTGCCAGTGTTTACGACGGCGTTGACTCCAAATTTTTTTTAATTCAGTCTATCTTGTCCCACTGCTGGGCAAAGGTCTTCCAAATTTTTCTCTCCTACGGTCAATATCTTTTGCCACGGTCTCTATCCGCCGCCACGTTCCACAAATATGCGTCGAGTCGAAGACCTCAATGTCATCTCACCAACGTTTCCGAGGTTGATTCAAATTCAAATCAAAATATTTGAAACAAAAACACAAGCGAGTAAAATACAATAAGGAAACTTTGATTACCACAAAAGTTAAAAAAACTGAGAATCAGTGTCAGCGCTCTCCTCCAAACAAGAGAAGATCAAGTAAGAATATTGCAAAAGGAGAATACTGACTATGTTTGTGTGTGAGTGTGTGTGTGTGTGTGTGTGTGTTTGTGAGAGAGTGTGTGTGTATGTGTGTGAGAGTGTGTGTCTATGTGTGTGAGAGAGAGTGTATGTATGTGTGTGTGTGTGTGTGTGAGTTTGCGTGTAAGGGGTTGAGGGAGAGTATCTAAGAGTGTGTACTATGTGTTTTCATTCTTACAAGAGTCAGGAATTTGACAGAACCAATCTCGATCTCTAGTCTCTACGTTGCCGTCTCTAGCATCCAGGCGTGACGATGTTGGCCCATTTTCCCCGATCCATCCGTGTCACGTGCGGACCCACCCAATACCACAAGAATCAAGATTGCCTACCTTCTGTGGTAATACGTCTCCCTGCAATGCAGCAGCCATTCGGAGACGGTCTGAGTAGCGTTGCAAGATTTGCAAGTATTTTTTCTCCAGTTCACTGTGGCGTTCCTGTAAATTATTTAAGCTCAAAAGTTCCTTATCACTTCTTCTTGTCATGTCACTAGAATTCTTTTGAGCGACAATGTGCAGACAATGATTTCGAATTAGGTTCTTTCTACGACATGCCCGTTTCCACACAAACTTTTCCTTCATCGTTTGAACTGGGCTTGTGCACAATGCACATACCTACATTTTTTAACACAAAACTCATTGGTGCACGATCGGATTCGAACCCACGTCAGAACCATCGGAAGGTGGGGCAACTTCCACCACCAGCGCACTCCACTGTATTATCCTCTGTTGCTATGGAGACGTAATATTTTCTCGATCTACAAATTCATCATCATTTACAACCTGCCTAGTGCTGGGTAAGTATTGGATAGGTCTCTCTTTCTGATACCACTTCTTGTCTATAAATTGCAGATCCATATTTACCCTCCAAGTCCTCATCTGATTCAAGATCTGCGGTATAGCTCCCAAAGTAGCGGAGAACTTGTGTCTTCTCGCCATCTGCCTTAACAAATCATCAAGCGTCTTGTCCACTTTGCGTGGCTTGCCTAGTTTACGGGTAAGAACATCACGCATCTTAGCTCGCAGTTCTTCTGCCTGAGACTCCATTGCGCGTAGATCGATGTTCATACGGAAGAGATGGGTGCGGTTCACTCTGTAAGATTGTTTAGTAATTATTTTGGGAATCGTTTTAGTAATGTTCCGATATTTTCACTGTTTTGAAAAGAATAGGTCGTAAATGCTAAAGAAGAGTGAGGATGACAGGGCAAAAATTCCGGATCGGAGACATAATTTAATAGCTTTGTCCGATAAAAAGATCACGGTTGCACGGTTCAAGAAAAATAAGAGAAGGGTTTTTTCGGTTTAGCATAGGTACATTCAAGTTACTTACTGCCGCTCTTTTTGTTACTTCATTTCATCTTGCAGTTCTAAAGCACTACGCGGGTTATTTGAGCGAGACAAGGATAACCTACCCTGAACAATAATGTTTAGCACCTTTGCCATTGTTTTTATTGCTTCATCTCGTCCTGCTAATCCATGACCTCCGGAAGATTACGGGTTTTCAAGAGACCAGGTTATACACCTAACAATCACGCTAAGCATACTTACTTCTGCCGTTGTTTCTGCTGTTTTATCTCATCTTGCAGTTCCAACACCCTGCGTCGTAGCCTCGCGAGCATTGCTTCCGGAAAGACCACAGTTTTGGACAAACCAGCCGGGCCAGTGCAGCCTCTTATCGCGGACGCTCGCATTTGGTCGTAGCGTAACACTATCACTTGGTCCACGTCATTCATGCAACTTTGCTTTTCGAGCTGAAAAGGCATGTGACTATTTTATTATCGTTCTGTCCGGTCAGTTAGTGGACGGGCGACTGGACTGCCTAGTAGAATTATCAACTGAGCGTTTCTGTGATATGGAGGGCACGTTAATTGAACCATGTCAAAGGCGGCCTTAAAACTCCGTTAGAGAATTGGCCACTGACTCATACGAAGTGATTTACTTTTATATTCCGTAGATGCTTTTTTAAATCGCAATGACAAAATTAAAAGAGGATTACTTTAAATCGTCGTTCTATTTATATTTTATGAAGAAGAAACTGATATACTGATCTGTACTGAAAAGAAACCCTATATAGTAAATTTTTATAATAATTAACTCTCTGTAACTGAGTTGGCATCTACAAAATTCTTAAACCATTACCAACGTATGTGATGACTTGGTAGATTGGGGAATTGGAAATCACGATCTACCATGATTTCAACAGTACCTTACTGTCGTATATTACTGGTTTGTTATTACCATAAACTCCCTCAGTTCATTCTTCCTCTTGTCCAACTGCACAGACAGTTTGCGCTTCACTTTGTTATGAGCCTCGATGTCTTTACGCAGGAGGTCTACGAAGTGATCCTGTTCCATCATATCTTGCTCGTGCTTATGACTGTAAGTTATATCATTTAATCTTCATCATCAACCTTTCTTTTCAAATCAGATTTTTCAATAGTTGGTATGTATTAGATGCTTAGTGCTTTAGTGTGTATGTATTAGATGCTTTGCTGTATTTATTTTTAGGTAAAAAATTTCGTTTTATACATTTTAGAGTAACTTTTGGTTCATGTCGTCACCTGTTCGTTTCATTCTTTGTATAGTTCGTTCATATCTATCCGCGGAAACTTGTAATTGGCCTTCCATACAATATGTAGCCTCCTGCTGCATACTATTTATAATTTATATTCTATTGTTTATACCTAGCTGTTAGTTTTCCCAAAATTTGTAAAATAAAATAAAATAAATATCATGGCCCTTGAGTTTTTGAATTTAACAAATACCTAATTTAGAAGTAAGAAGTTCATTGCACATTTCCACTCGGTAGCAATGAGACACTTTTAGATTTACAAATTGTTGCATTTACTTTACTGGCGATTCCCATCGGACATAATTTAGACCAGTGCTTTTTACAGAAAATCGTACAATAAAATGTCTGATTAGTGTAATGAAAATGGGATTACAAAATTCACATTAGCTTAGGCTTAAAATCAACCAAACAGAAAACACTAAATCACTTACCGGGTATTCCTCAAATCATAAGTTTTATTGTAAATATCTTCATCGCAGCCTTCGGGACAGATATTGGGGTCGAGTCGTATCGGACCGATGTCTCGACTGTCCATGCTGCCTTCGTCTTCTTCCTCACTGGAAGACGATTCTGATTCCGATTCGGATGATTCTGGAGATGCAAAATAATTGTTTAGACCAGTTTAACACCTGATGCAAAGGTTGTACTTTACCCTCAATACCTAGTTAATACCAGTTTTCTGAAGACAAAAGTGTAAGTGTAAGTGTAATATGTACTTACTGTGCTTGCTACTTAAAATATAAATGCTACGTAAAGTCAAAATCAAAAAGCATTTATTCAGTAGGACCGCTGTGAGTCTTAGAACTAATTTTACTCCTGTTCTTTCGCGACCAATACCGTGAAGAATCAGGGCAACAAACACGGTTTGGGGCCTAGCATTCTTTTAGATGACCCATCTTAAAACTAAAAGTCAATGCTCCAGTGGGGAGCCGGTCATAGTTTTTCCATCTCAATAAGGCGGGTTGGTCATTTATTTACTAACTGCGCTCCCGCGGTGTAAGGTGTAACCCGCGGTCCCTCGGAATTTTTTCGGGATATGCCGCGCCGCACGCTCTGCAGTCGTTTTTTTATAGAAAAATACTGATGACGTCAGAAAATGCGGCTAGCTTCTGATGTCTCAGCATCTATTGAATTGACAGTTCGGCGCGTTCGGCGCGGATGGGTCGTGCCACCTCTAGATCCGTCTGCTATAGGAACTGTAAATGAAATATACCGTCATCATCTTTATCACGAGGCGGGCGATATTTCTTCTTGAAGATCCTTCTCAGGAAGTCAGCGAACTTGTTATCAACCACGAGCTTTTTGAACTGCCTCTGCAACTCTTCGCAGGATAGGTTCAACTGTTCCTTAGCCACTTGATGCTCGTCGATGCGATGCTCGCAATCAACGATTTGGTCTTGAACTGCTCGTACCTATTATTCAATACTCATGTAACGAAGTGGAGTCTCAATTCCTCATCGGTCCATAAAAAATGGACCGATTTTGAAGGAATTGATACTTTTCTCGCAAAAGTCAAAAAACTTAATCTTTATTCGGGGTCTTTAGTTTTTAAAACGTAATTATTCTGTGATTTGTTTTTGCCGATTAATCAATATGTAAGCATTTTCAATCCCTATTTCTTCAAATTACTCACTTATTTATTGCTTACTGCTGCGCTCCCGCGGTGTAACCCGCGGTTCCTCGGGATTTTTTGGGATAAAAAGTAGCCTATGTCCTTCCCTGGGATACAACCTTCATCCATGCCAATTTTCAGTCTAATCTGTTCAGTGGTTTGGGCGTGAAAAGGTAACACACAGACAGACAGAGTTACTTTCACATTTATAATATTAGTATAGATTGAAAAGTGTTTGTTGAGTAAGGTTAATCAAATATCTTAAGTTTTTTTCAAATCCCTTATCAGTTCTACCTAAGCTAAATAGATACCTGCATCAATTTCGCGTAAACTCTTTCAGCCAATCTATCCTCGTGAGCTTCGAAGCGATTTAAAACATTCATTTCGCGATGCATTTGATACAGATGTAACTCCAGCAGTTGATTCTTCTCCTGAAAAAGTAAGAACATACTTGTAGTTGTACCTTTCAGTTTTTATCATAATTATATTATTTGGTACTTAGAAAGGGAAAAGTTTAAGGATTCAATCAAACCTGAACTCGTATGCGTTCCCTTTGAAGTTGTCGTAAACGAGAATCAAACTGTTGAACTGAGACTTCAGCATCCGCTAGCAACATGTCTTGTTCGTAAAGATGCCTGAAATACAATACAAATACAATACAAACTTTATTTATTTTCTCTCACAAAGGTCAGCACTATGAATAACGGGCTATACTATTTGTACAATACTTCACAAAGATGTGCAAGAACCTGTTTTGTGAGAGACTGGTGCCTGTGATAGGTTTTACACCTGTGATACAGGTCACCAGTGCCCCACTCCACGGATATCTATAACATAAAGTGAATTAATGTTTATGCTTTTCAATACATTTGGCCATTTTAACTTCGAGCTGGTTCAAGAGAAATAAACATAAAAATAAGTAGGTTAAAGTTTGCCACGTAGAACAAGAGATGTGTGTGTGTGTGTGTGTTTAAGTGTATATGTGTGTGTGTGCGTATGTGTGTGTGTTTGTGTGTGTGCGCGTGTGGTGTGTGTGTGTGTGAGCATGTAAGTGTGTCTGTTTTAAATGTGAAGTGTTGGGTGCATGGGTGCTTGTGGAGTTTGCTTGAGTGAATTTACTTCGGAGGGGAGAGTAGGTCTTCAGTCTGATTATAATCCAGTGACCTGAGCCATTTGAACACAACTGTCTTGCACTTACTTTTGACAAGGGGATAAATATAAAGGGAACTATTTACATTGTTGTACAAGTATGTGCCAAGGAAACCAAAGAATCTAAGGGACGCCTCAGTACGAAAAGTGCCTGAAAAGTGGGCTTTTCCTTTCCTACGTTTACTTTGGATGGATGCGCTGTCGTATCTAGTTTGAGAATGTTGTCTTAAGACTATTTGTAGAATGAAATATTGTCTAACCGAAAGTACATCCCAGAGATTGTAGAGTTCAGTTGTAGGAAAACGATAAGGTAGCCCAGCTCCCACTTTCAAAATGGCCCTTTGGGCCCTTTCTATATCAAGGAAATGTGACTTGGCTGCACCACCCCAAGAGGAGATACAGTACCCTAAGACTGGTTGGCAAAGAGCTTGATAGACCATTTTGATAGTATCACGGTCTGCTGAGTGTTTTAGAGCTTTAAAGATATATATCAGCTTACGGAGCCTGGATACAAGTGCATCGATATGTTGCTTAAACGTGAGGGTCTGGTCTATATAGACACCGAGATATTTAGCACTATCAGTTCGCTGGATATAAGGGCATGAACAAGTTAAATCTGCAGTTACGCAGCTATGAGCAAATATAGAGAGCGTATCAGGAGGAAGAAAATCAGAGCGCAATGCAAAGGCGACGTAATGTGTTTTATCCACATTAAGTGTCAGGATATTTGATTTTAGCCACGAGCACACCTTGGTAACACCGCTCTGTGCCAGAGCAAAGACGTTGTCCCAACTGTCCCCTCTGAAGACGAGCGCGGTATCGTCAGCAAATGTTATTACCCTTCCTTTCGCCATTTGTATGTTACAGAGGTCATTAATGTATATTAGAAAAAGGGTAGGACCCAGGATGCTACCCTGAGGTACGCCCCAGGAGACAGTTTGCTCGTCGCTAATAAATTGGTCTATCTTAACACGGTGCCTTCTGTTTGTAAGGTAATCCGAAAATAGTTTATGTGGCTGGCCTCTCACACCAATCGATTCTAGTTTTGATAGTAGGATAGGGATTGACACCGTGTCAAAGGCCTTGGCCAGGTCTAAGAAAACCGCCAAACACTTTTGTTTTGCATCCAGGTTAGTCACAATAAACTTGGTCAATTCATGCACAGCGTCATTAGTTGATCGCTCTCTACGGAAGCCATATTGTGAAGGCGACAGTAATTCGTTTGATTCCAGGAAATCAATCAGTCTCTTGTTCATTAGTTTTTCCAATACCTTCGAAAGTGACGGCAGGATCGAAATGGGTCTAAAATTGGTTACACGGTTCGTTTCACCGCCCTTGTGGATAGGCTTAATGATGGCTATTTTTAATGTATTTGGGAAGACACCGTTTGCAATGGCCAGGTTACAGATGTGGGCAATTGGTTCTGCAAGTAGATTCACATATCTCTTTAATATATTGTTGGGAATGAAATAAAAATATTCTCTTTTTCCCGAGTCTCTTTTTCTTTGAATATACGATTTTAAAAATGCATCAATGAGGGATTTGAACTGGTGTGAAATTACCGATGCTTGGCAATGCTCTAACTGAGCCAATATGGGCAATCGATTTTATGGTTGAATTCCTTTAACTGACCTTTCAATGCGTCTTTCACGAATTTCTGTTTCGATCGGAGTGGACTCCATATCAGGCCTAACTTTCAAAAGCTCCCAGGAGGCAGCCAAGGGTCGAGTATCTGAAGAAAAACAAAAAAACTTCCGTCTTGTTACCTAAACAAGCATTAGTAGCAGACCTCTGATCGATTTGTTAGGGTCAAGGAAACAAGGTCAGACCCGTGCGTGCTACAAATGATTGTTTTTAGCTCATTATTTTGATTGCAAACGGCTATGAATGCAAAACGGAAACAGACGATTGTAGTCTAGACGGTAGACATTGATAGGTATTTAGTTATAGATATTCAGTAGGGAATTAGAGGCACGCTTTGCACATCTTACCCAAGTCCTTTTTTGACAGATTTCTAGCCCATTAAATCGCCATGCTCATGCCAATGGATCTTACTAAATCTCATGCCTAAAAGAACCTTGGGCAAAGGCTGCGTCTACACGGTGGATTTTCTTTGTTCCTGTACGACAAATTCTCCGAAACGAGAATCGACAATCCACGACAAGGATTTAAGAATCCGAAAGAGGTTACTTCCGTTAAATCGTATACAAGGACGATTTAGCTAGAGCTGTTAAATTGTCCTTGGTCCTATCTATCCCAGGGTACACAACTAAAAGCATCATTACCTTTCAAAGGCACGAACCGCGCCACCTTGGCCTGTCGAAGCCGAGGTTGTGGGTACAGGGTAGATTTCCTTCGTTCCTGTACAACAGATTTCTTCCCCATTCCACCTGCCCCACCGGTTCCGCCCCTTACAGGCAATTGGATAGGCTCTGGTTTTATCTGAATCGGAGAATTTGCACGAGAAGAAATATTAGCTGGATTGATTAATAAGTAAATAAATAATAAATAATGCTGGACATTTCACACAGCATCATCTAGCCCCAAACTAAGCAAAGCTTGTACTATGGGAACTAGATAACTGATACACTACTTATATACTTTTTTTTTTTGTAAATACATACATGTTATACATAGAAACACCCGCCGCGGGGATCGAACACGCAACCTTCTGCGTCCCAAGCGGGCTTTCACTGCGCCACAGAGGTCGTCTGATTAAGAAAATACTGAGATATGCATATCTCAAAATGGTAAGGTTCGTCCGCAAAGTCACATCATTCAGGCGTGACTTTGCGGACGAACCTTACCATTTTCAATAAATACTGAGATTACTGATAGATGTACCTACACTTTTGTTACATAATGCCTTACATAAACTTTGATTGTGTACACGTATGGTATACATAGATTGGCCTTGCGTGACAGGTAAATCTATTTGCATGGGGGTCCATGTTTGAATTTGTTTATTTTTATATTATCTCAGTCAAGTTCTTTCTTCTGTCCCTTTTCTACACTAACAACTAGACATTCTTATAGAATAGAATAGAATATTACTTTTATTGTACACCAAAAAGAAAAAACACAGAAGTAACAAAAACAGTACTACTTTTATTTTACTAAAATTTACCTCAAGATTCTTCTCAGGGAACTCCAAATCGTCTTCTATTATCGGTATAAGAGGCGGCGCCTTGACCTGTTTCTGCGGTATCTCAACTCGGATCTCAGTGAGCCTTTCACCTATTTGCTTCATGCGTTCTACCAAACGTAGCTTGTGGTCACGTAGTTCTAAGACTTTCACGTTGAACGCGCGTTTGTTATCGTATATCTGGAAGTATCATGTTAAAGTTGTATGGGTGTCCATATACTTAAAAAAATTTTAACTGGCAGACGTGGTCTTGTATCGCAGGGAGTGGGAGATAAAGGGGGAGACCATAGTTGCAGAAAATTTTTGTTCTCCCTGACCTACACCCCTCAGGCCCTTATAGGTAAGTCTGCACTGATGTCCCTCAAACAATGATTAATTACTCAGTTTCGATAGAGAAGGGAAACTTTAGTCTCAAACCCTTTCATTCGTATTTCAGTCGAGTGACGAGTCTCAAGGACTATGTATAAGTACCTCTTTTCTCGTCAGACAAACACGTAGCTGCGTGTTATGCCCAGGTGGGGCTACATAGTCCGGTTGAGTTTTCAGTAGTTTGTTGCCTATTGACGCTTCAGCCTCCTTCAAAGCCTCGGCAGCTCCGGGCGGCATCGCGTGAGGGTCCGGTTTGCGTGAAAGATGTTCTTGCCACTGTTGAAATATTCGGCCATATAAAAGTAAATAAAGATCTTCCTTTAAAAGTGATAAACCCAAAGTAAATACATGCTATGGTTTGTATGCTATTCGAAATCGCTGGATTTCTAATGAGGCTCTACAAAATCGTGTAATTACAAATGATACTCTACAATTAGAGCTACAGGGCAGAGAACCACTGCCTGCCTAGCCTACACTAAAAATCAAAGCGATAGTAAAGTAAAGTAAAAATTTATTTATTTGTTTCCAAAAACAGAAAATACACAGTAAAGAATATATATAGATGTTTTAAGGTCTTAAACTATGCTTACATATAATTTACACTAACTTTGGTCGCCACACTAGGATACCCTGTGTCGTGGTGACCAACATTGGATTTATAATAGTTACCACAGCTACACTGTTCGATAGTGATAGGTACTTTTAATTACATATGAAAGGGTGTGATGTGCATTTCCAAATTTTATCTTTAGACAAGGTCAAGAGGGTTAAGGTATGTATCGTCGTTAAGTGTAGTTTAGGTAGGTATCAAATGATTTATGTGTGTGTGTGTAAGTGTGTATACATATTTTGTGTGTGTATATATGAAAAGGAGTATATAACATGTGTGTGAGGTATATGTTTGTGTGTGTGAGTTTATATAGTTGTGTGTGTGTGTGTGTGTGTGTGTGTGTGTGTGTGTGTGTGAGAGTGTGTGTGTGTGTGAGTGTGTATGTTTGTGTGTTTGGGAGAGCGTGCGTGAAACGTTTATCTAATTGTGTCAAAATATGGGAGTATGGTCTATGAGAGATTCGAAGAACAATGTATTTACCTATTCTTATAATTATTTGAGATATGATAAGACTGCCTCAGTCTCATCATAGTTATTTTTAATCAGCCAATTATGCAGTATTTTTTTACAAGCTCTTCTTGTTTTAGAGAAAAAATTTAGCAATCTGTTCAATTTAGAGTATAGGAAGGGACCTAACCAGGGGAAAAAACTGCATAGGAATTGTGTACGTCTAGTAGGAGGTCTCCATCGGATATGCCTGTACGACATTATGAGTTTACTAGGTGCTACTTTGTGATATTTTAGGATTACAGAAGTAATAAAAAGTTGTCTTACTGTTAAGTGATCATACTCTTTGTACAATTGTAAAGTAGCATAGGAACGACGTTTCTTGTGAGCGACTTTGAGTATAGATCTTTGTGCTTTTTCTAGTTTAAACATATGAGTCTTGCGAGCCCCGCCCCATGCAACTATACAATAGCTTACTATTGATTGACAGAGACTTTGGTAAACTTGTCTAACTAAATTGGTATCCGCGATCGCTCTAAGTCGCTTAAAAATGTATGTCAGTTTCCTAACTCTGCCAGTGAGTGTATCTATATGCTTGATCCAAGTTAATTTGTCGTCAATAACAACGCCAAGGTATTTGAGTGATGTGACTTGTTGGAGTTTCGGGCAGTTGCATATAATGTCGACTTCATTATGGGTGCCATCATGTATTTTTATATCTAAGGGACGCGTCGGTGCAGTACGAACAGATATACTAAGAGGGAGTATTTTCGTTTGAATACTCCCCCAAGGGAGATTTCGATGAAAAGATATATTCATATTAGCAGCCATGGAAATTGCGGAGCCTCTTTGAGGTACTTTAATATTCCTTTCACCACACTGCAGTGTGTGAAAACCAGTGCACCGGTTTGAAAGAACTAGTGACAAGAAGAAGAAGAAGCAGCCATTTCAGACAGTTACTCAGAAAGTCTCTCACAACGTTGTAGTATTAAAAAAGATCGCTTGCTTAATTACCTCAATAAATTGAATATGATGTCGGTTCAACCGCTGATGGTAGTTCCTCAGGGCTTTCTTGAGTGGATGTGGCGGTCTTGGCGGAAGGCCCAGTAAGAATGACGCAACTCGTGGTGGTCCCCATGACGCTTTCCTTGCTGCCACTTTGCGTATCGTAGATTCTGCTCGCCTGTATAGAAGATGTTGTAATGTTACGAGTATTAAAGTAAAACTGGATCTTAAAACCTTGGATTGTCAATCAAGAAGTTTTAAAATCATTTGCATTTTGAGCCATAATTTTCAGAAACAAAAATATAAGAAGCAAAGACGGCAACGAATAAGTTGAAAAATGTTAGAACATAAAAAATCTTTATCAAATCCAAACGTAACAAGCATTATAATATATTTGCAAATGAAACCAAAATAATGTTTTTGTGTAATATTCTTCATGCAATCAAAAAGCACCGTAGGTGTGTCTTCAATTCACTTACTTCAACTCCTCTTCGGCTAATTTAACCAAATCCATATCCCTTTTGTATGCATGAATTGTATAAGAGACATCCGTTAAATCATCACAATATTAATTTCTTATCGATACTACAAAAACGTAGAGGAATATACAGCACAACACCACAGATAATCACTTACCTCCCTCTGAGAGCTGCTTCAGCCATTTTCTGATACACTTCTTCAAGTTGGTTATAAAAAGCTTTGGATAGATTTTTCTGTCGTAGCGGTCTAATCATTACTCCAGGATCTCTGAAAATGAAACAAATCATTATAGCCAAAAACTAATTTTCATCTTGCTCATAATTGCATTCTCTATTCGAAATTATCTATAAATGTTTAGGACTCAAGTCTAAATTATTATATTTTTACTGTCTGAGGACAACAAGAATCAAAAACACCTTGGTGGAACGATTTTCAAACCTTATTGCTTTCAAAATGAAAGGATACACGTCCAACTGAATAATATTTCTAGAATACATTTTGTGTAGAGCAAGGTCCGAAGCTTCTAATTGATGTGCTATCTTCCTTCTTGTCAGAGCCTTAGCTTCATCGAGCTCTCTTTCTTGGACTAAAAGCGGACGCGGATCGAGAGTCACGTCTATTTGTTGAGATGTAGGGAGCTGTTTGTTTCTAAAAAAGATATCAGTTAACCTTTAGACCCAGTTTCTCAAGTATCTACAATCTACATGCTACATTTTTTATTGTCATGTAAAGAAAATAAACATTATAATACTTAAAACATTTCGAAATAAGTACTTACGAAATTATATATGAAAGAAGCGCTGTAGTTTATTAACTTTCATAATGATAATAGCAATTGCAAGGTGTATGACAAGGATGTTAGTTGGGACCTCTTCTGTTCAACGTATAGTATATAGTATACATACATTTTATAATTTGTTATTTCAAATTATTCATTGTTTTGTGACTTACGCTTTTATGAGTTTGTTATATTCAGCAGTCAGTTCAGCCAGTTGGCCTCTGACACGTTTCTTGTGTGCATTAGCTATTGCCATCATCTTATCGTATTCTTCTTTTTGCTTGAGTCCTTCGTGTGACATCATCTCTCCTTCCAATGTACTAGGCTCTTTTGCTTTTTGTACTTTCTAAAACAATAATGTTACGTTGATCTTTACTTCATTTATTTCATCTTCGATTTCTTTATAGATAAAAAACTTACTGGTAATTCCTTCAGCTTCGGTAATTCTGGTTGCGGTAGCAAAGGTTCATCAAAATTAATCTCGTATGAAAATATATTCCCATCTGCACCACACGTATAGAAATATCTAAAAATACAAAAAAATATGAATATCCAACATTCCAAGATCCTCCATTTGCAAATCACATTTTATAGGTTCTTACTTTCCATCAGCACTTATTTCGAGACAAGTGATAGCTCCCGTGTAGAAATCGTGCATCGGCAAATAGTAATTGTCGTGGAAATCAAGACGAGGCGTTGGTTGTTTCTGAAAGAAATGGGGATAAATCAATTCTCTGCTAGTGTATTCAAATGCATTGAAAACTTAAGTACCTACGTCTGTAATTGAAAACTAAATCACATTTTGTAATCTCCGTTTATTTTACCTGACTTTTAGTCTACGTTATGGTTCGAGTATATCTTTTCTCTAGGCATTCATTTAGATTTATTAACCTCCTCTTTAGCCAGCCGTCTGCCTTTCAGTTTCTTCAAGAGTTTCTGTTGCGCCATCATCCAGACCGTGTGGTGGTATTCCTCCGTGTCTTCTTCTTCAGTCGCCATCTTCACTACTCTGATGTAGCCCGTGTTTGTTCCAATAATGAGATATCGATCATCACACCTATTAGGTAAACCGCTAATTAATAAGCAGAAATAAATCGCAATGTGCCTATGTATTTAGAGAAAAACACAAAAATGTGTTTCCAAATGAAATGTACAAAAGCGCCGGGCTGCACTACAGTAGTGTGTAACATGCTGTCGCTATAACATACACTCATACACTCACACAAACTTGAGCGAGGTGATGTCATCGCACCAGGCGCCGGGAAAGGGTCCATACTTGAGCACATTGTTGCACCTACACTCCGCCCTCGCAATATTCTGCCTGTGAGAGTAGTGTCTAACATGCTGTCGCTATATCATACACTCACACAAACTTGAGCGAGGTAATGTCATCGCACCAGGCACCGGGGAAAGGTCCATACTTGAGCACATTGTTGCACCTACACTCCGCCCTCGCAATATTCTGCCTGTGAGAGTAGTGTCTAACATGCTGTCGCTATATCATACACTCACACAAACTTGAGCGAGGTAATGTCATCGCACCAGGCGCCGGGGAAGGGTCCATACTTGAGCACTTTGTTAGCGCCGGGCTGCACTAGCAGTAGTGAGCCGGTTCCCTTCTGCACCACCCATACCCCTTCCTCGCAGTATTCTGCCCAAGTTAGAGTCGTGCCTAGCATGGAATCGCTTTCCACTGGAATACAAAATGTACGTTTTAGAGTCGTGTTGGTCAAGTGTCGCTCTCCTCTGAAATGTAATAACTTTTTGGATTTTCAGAGCTGTATTGTGTCGACGATCTCTGTGGCCCAGTGGGTGAAAGCCCGCTTGTGACGCAGAAGGTTGCGGGTTCGATCCCCGCTGCGGGATAAATGTTTGTATGATCTGCAAATATTTATCTCGGGTCTGGGTGTTTCTATGTATAATATGTATGTATTTACAATCGTCTCAAAAATGGTACAATGCGCTTTAACACAAGTTTCTAACGGTGAAGGAATAATACAGACAAAACCAGTTTGCGTTTGTCTTTGTGTGAATCCCAATGTGAATTGCAAGGGAATTTAACCCCTTTTTATACCCCTCAGTTAACTTACTGAGTTCAATTTCCCCAAGCCAGCCTTCCTCTTCGTCATCATCCTTTTCCTTTTCAGCTTCCTCTTTGGCCTTGAGTGCTTCTTCATCGATACTGGCGAGGTCCTCCTCGGTTGGGAACGGTCGATTGCGCATGCTAAATTTAATTCAAACGATTCACCTTTATAAGTCTACTATTTACTCTTACTTAAGACTCATTCATTTATTCGATTGTTTTTAGCTAAGAGCTTTTTTGACATCTCTAAGTTGATGTAGTTACTTCCTAAATAATTACTTACTTGGAAAGTAAAAAGTAACTTGTACCTGTAGTAAAGATATTAAAGCTAAATATCTACCAGTTAGTCTGGAAAATGGGAAACTACCTCAAAAGCCCTTATTTTTAGTACTTACAAATGTTTCTTTATAAGAGTTTCTTTATAAGAAACAAAGTCCAGCTTGAAAGTTGTTATTTGTGAGTATGGACGCACTTCGACATCTGGCAATACTGCCTCCATTAGGAAACCAACTTGCCCACATAAAAGTAACACCCTTTCCTAAAACGAGAATTCAACATGGTTAAAGATCTGAGATGAACATGTTTAAAGTTCATCCTAAAAATGCACCCAGCCAAGATTTAAACTACGGCCGGTGATCCGCGGCAATGATCTATGTAACTGAGCTAATGTGGGCAATCGATTGGTTGGAGTATTTATTATTCTGTGATCTGTCATTCTCTAGATAAAAACGGTTGAATTAATTTCAATACCTTTTTATTGCTATGAGTGACTAGCATTTTACCTACCGCTTAGAAAGTAACTACTTTAGCCCTAGAAAAATACCTACACAAATCAGAAATGAATAATTAAAAAATTAACATTCTACAATGTACAAATTACAAACCTCGTCAGGTTTCCAAGTCATATACTGAACATTATTCGGAGTTTCGATAAACCCGAGCCTCTGCAGAGTGAACGGTGTTTCCAACTCCAGTTTGTACATGAATATCGTAGTGTCCTTTCCGCAGGTTACCAGTAAGGTTCGTTGGTGGTTGATTGATATTTGAGTCAATGATTTTGAATGAGGTTTTAGTAACTAAAAAGAGAACAGCATTTACAAAAAGTTGGTAAGTGTAATACTTACAAACATCTTTCTTTACTTTCTTATTTGTGTTATTGGACTAGCTACGCGGCGTAGCAATAAGTCTACAAACTAGCTACGACATGCCAAAGATTCTTCGTATTTGGGTCAGACAATCTGTTGTGCTAGATATGTCTTGAGTCGTGGTGACCTGTGGTTTGACTATTCAAGATACGCTAGAGTCTATTTGGTGAAAGTGATTAGAAGCGTAGCTTTATGCTACACATCTTGCTACGGCGTAGTACTTATCTACGAAGAGCTACGATGCTATGAAAAGGAGTACCGATATAAGATCCATGACGTCAGCATGTATGGAGTCATCACTGTGGACGGTTAATGCAGAATGAACACGAATGTCAACCATAGTATTCTGCGCTTCCAATCTCTCCGGGTGTAAAAGCAACATTCGCATAATACCGTCCGCGAAACCTACCAATATTATACGGGATGTTTGATCGACCTGCAAATTATACAAAGAAGTTTTCGAGGTAAAAGAAGGTTAATTAAATATAAGAGTAGGCAGGTAAATTCAACCCCCAAAATTTTCATCCGTTTTTGGCTCCGAATTCCCATTGAAATACATTTCAAAATGGATTAAGTAAACAGTTAAAGCTCTCGCGTAAAACGTTGACAGACTGCAGACGTTATCATGTTTGCAACTTGCAGACAATCGACATTATTATTACTTAGGCCTTCCACAAAATGGTTTAGCCTTTATAGGTACAGCGTCAGGACTCAGGAGGCAACGTATGCCTAGACAACGGGACACACATTCACTATATATGCTTCGTAATTCAACTCACATCAACCGGCGGATACAACATACAAGTCACAGCAGTAGGGAACACATATCTGGCCAGGAGTGCATGCGTTTCAGTACTATAGGCCATTAGCGCACCGTCTTCTCCCGCTGTTATAAGTATAGGATGGGTTCGGAGTGCCGCCATAGCGACGACACTTCCCGCGTGGCAGGTCATGGCTTTACGATGGTTGCATTCTATCTGATCGATCTCGATGTCCACTGTCCATATACCGCCGTTGCCATCCTAAAATAACAAATAAACAACAGGAACACGATTGTATCTCCAAGGCACGTAGAAATACTTTCAGATCTATAGGAATCTCATGATTCTTAGATGTCGAACTTGAATAAATGTTTATGAGTAAGCTCTCGTAGATAAGTCAGAAACATAAATTCACAAATTAACGAACCTGAGCATACCAGAACATGTCTTTCTGATGTTTTAAGCACATTATTTGGCATCCGGGTACCTGTAAATAATATTGAGATTAACAAAAAATGGAATCGGCATTATCTACAGTTCGCCCAACGGATCTAGGCATTCGTGAAGTTAGCTGTTTATCTGCGCAGTGAGCGCTTTTTCATGCAAAATTGTGTTCTGCGCAGACAAACGGCTAACTTCACGAATGCCTAGATCCATTAGAAGAACTGGACATCATTATCATATCATATGGACGTTTCTATCTACTAAACAGACATTTGAGCCGTATTTACAAACACCTATTTCGATCCCATAATAGAATAAATTGTATTTTCCTTTTCACTAAAAAAAACTGTCTAAGAACTGTTGCATTTGGAATTTTAAATCCGCCGCAGCCTGTCTCTTAGCGTAGTTCATCGAAGTTTCAAATGGTTCTTTACACAAGTCTCCGCGACGGGATTCAGCTCCACATAAGGGTCCTCTTCAGGCGGGTCGGCTTGTTCCACCGTGTCCCAATACCAGGCGCGAACGCAGCCGTCCCGTGCTATAGTTGTGACTTCATCACCCGCTGGACTTAACATGAATTGAATCTACAATGTAAGTAATCATATGTTAGTCTGTTTTTTTTATGATAAATTGGTCGGCTCTTGGCCTCAAAACTTACATAGGCAAGAATGAGGTCTACGATGGAGCGAGCCTACCCAGAAGTCGCCTATTAACTCTCTTCTTAAAAACAACAGGTCGTAGCTCAGCGGAAACACAGACGCTGGAAGCTGATTCCAAATTTTTGCAGTGCGCATAATAAAAGAACTTTCAAAGCGCTTGGTTCTAATTAGTGGAATATCAACCAGGTTTGTATAGATTTGGTATCAAAAATATTCACTTCGCAAATTATTGTTTACTAACTGAGCGGTGTTTCCCGCAGTCCCTCGGCAATAAATTCTTCATTTGCCCGGGATAAAAATTAGCCATCGTGGTATTCCAGACTTTTAACCTATCTCTGTGCTGATTAATGTAGGCGTGAAAGCGTAGGACCTAACAAACATCCACAAACTTTCGATATACAGGGTCTTTTATTTTAAACTATGCAAACTGAGAAGGCCTCATTTTTGGGTTGTAAATAGACGTTTGACCGTATCAATTTAATTCCTAAGCTAATTTTTCACTTCAAAACTTATCTTTGATTGATTTTTAGGACATGTTGCATAATGATTTTCAAAGTCCACCAATCGCAGCGCAGCTACATCACGTCACACGCTCAAATGGACTAAGTTATACAAGAAGCAACAATAAATTGACTTTATCGATTTTCTCGGGATTTTCATAATAAAACAAAAAAAAAATACATAATATTTTTAAATTAATTTGTTGAACCCAATTCCTGTTAAGTTAGTTTAAAATGAAGGACCCTTTATAGAATACCTTGGGAATATTTTTATGAAATAGTGAACCTAGTAAAGCACTAGCTATGGGTCTTTTACTAGTAGGTATCTTACCACAGGCGCTGCATGACAGGTTTTCCTTCCACGTTGCGTCACTTCTACTTTCACCAGCCCTGCTTCCCAGACCAACACATTACCCCACTCACAGCCAGACAGTACCTAAAAGAATGAGTTTTTATTTTTTAAAGTGTTAAACCACGCTTAGGTGTATCATTGAGAAATGAAAAGTCTTATCAAAATTTTCGATACCGACGGGATTCGAACCCGCGACGATGAGACGATCCTCCTAAAGCCGGAGCACAGGCCGGAGTGCCTTACCGCTCGGCCACGGAATCCCTGACGTCACAATAGAAATCTTTGATAAGCTCATAGCTATTTATCAGTTAAAGCACCATTAGCGCCATTTACACGTTTCACTCAGTAAATATGGGCTTATCAAAGATTTCGATTGCGACGTCAGCGATTCCGTGGCCGAGCGGTAAGGCACTCCGGCTTTAGGAGTTTTTTATCGTTCAGAAGTGAACAAGAAACATTCCTGAGTGGGATAACTAGGTAGGTACACTATCTAGTATAGGAACATCCAGGAAACCGTGGTTTCGTCACACAGTGGTATTGTTCGTCTCATTCTTATAAAAGGCTGATAAAGCTTAGACGTTTCAGCTTGGCAAGTCTCCAACAAAGTCTATCTCAATAATATCCCAAACATTAGTCCCCCACTGTTGGCATAACCTCCTGTCGTATTATAACATCTAGAACAGTGATGTAACGACCGAAGACCGAAAGACAAAAATAACTGACTGGCCCTCACTGGGGATACAACAGATAGTTTTATCATTCGTGTTATTTTTATTCTAGAAAATGTGAGCATTTGAGTAACTCGGAGTAACGCTTAACCTCATAACATTCACTAAGTGAGCTTAGAGAACATCTGCAAACCTTTTCGTCTGGCATTGGATAGACGCCAAGTACATCGCAAATCTCTGTTTTACCAAATCTTCCCAGTTCACCTTTCAGTTTCAGGCCAGTGAACGTCTCTGCCATTTTCCAAAACTTTATATGGGCCGCACCTAAAAACATGAAGAACCAACTGAAGGACGCACCCAAAGGAAGATTATAAATCATTATCTGCACTTACTATCTCGAGTTTTAAAGATTGGTAGGTACATCAGCATTCAATAGGTAGTAGGTACCTTACCTGCTGTAGTCAACTGGCCAGGACAATAAGGCGAGAACATAACACCATTCACATCAAAGGTGAATGCGCTCGTTCGCAGCAAAATTCTGTGACGCTTCCACGTCCAAATTGTAAGGTTGTAGTCGGGTTCCTTGCCTACTGAAGCTAAAAGCTCGCCGTCGGGACTGCAAATAATTTATTTACCTAGATCAAGGCGTAACAGAGAGGAGGCTTGTGGGTGCAACCGGGCTGATCAGAAATCTAAATCAAGGGTCCGTTCAATACGCAATATCTATAGGGGTCTGTCGAAATGTACCCACTACAAATTGTATTTTATATGGATTCTCCTAAACTGAGAAAGTTAGTTACCGAAGAGAAGGCATGGTATAAGACACGAGGCTAAAGATTGCCAACAAGAGGCGTGTTGGTCGGGGGAAGAAATCTTGATTGAGGAACCTAATAAGAGTGGACGGGGATGGCGAGCGCTGCCGAAATATTTCTACCCTAAACCTCAGCTATGTGAATGCAATGGATTCGACTGGCGCAGGATCGGAAAGAGTGGCGAGTGACGAAAGAGTGGCGTGAATATGATTAGGCCTATACTCAGCAGTGGGTAGATATGGGCTGATAGATTGATAGAAAGCTCATCTCTTTGCCATATTGATTGTCAACCTTCGCTAGTCGGAGAGGCATCACAAGGTAAAGATGAATTATGGATTCTCCGGAAATCGATTTAGTTAACCTACCTATAAAAAAGTCTTCTATTGAGATTTGTAATATCCGCAATAAAACCGTCAATCGTTCATATTATAAGTAGAAAATACTTACCTAAAATCAAGAATAGAGAAGGCATTAGTGGTTCCATCTCTGAGGACAGCATCGATTTCCATCTGAGGCCACGTGTACATGAGGATCAGAGGGTCGCGGTCGCCCTCACGGCCCTCTGCTATCGCGATGCGGTAGTTTGGGTCTTTTCTGTACGACTGAATTATATGAAGAATTTGTTATTTATTGAAATCATCACAGTGAAGGAAAACATCGTGAGGCAAACCAGTTAGTATTCTTATAGGTGGCAATGGGCTAGTAGGTACCTAAGTATCGAATGTATCTGGACATGACTCTGATGACTAACACCTCGTCTTCGAAGGATCTGGAATAATTATTATACTACCTACCTACAGAAATCGCATCGGGGATACCTACTGTATCATAAAGATGTGGTCCTTTAGTGTTTTCTAAGAGTAAGTAGGTAGGAGGTACTGCACTCGGCAATATAGAAAGAAATATTATTTATTTATTCGCTACCAGAAGAAAATATAGGCAAACGCATGTCTTCATGCTACCGAGGTCTTTGATATTTGGTCCTAACGTTAGACTAGCACTCCGTAGGCAATAGGTAGAGCAGTAGTGGTAGGCGATCATCACTGATCTCCACTTTCTACGACCTCATCCTACGCCTCATTTACTAATATTCATGCAATAGTGCAAAGATACTGTTTGGACTATTTTATTTATGTGACATTGTAATTTTTATTGATTTTATTATATTGTGTAACTGATTTTGTATTATACTAAAACGATTTTATATTATGTAAGTACCAATTTCAAACACGATTATTAATTGTTACTGAATAAATGAACTTGAACTTGATACCGAAATATTCCCAACAGATCCCCCAGTGGTGGTTCTCCGGAACCAAGTCTGTTTGGTGTTAACGTCGAAGAAGGTGATGATGCTCCCTGCCGCGTAGCACACAACAGTTTCATCACACGCGCATAGGTTGAAGTATTTGTGGCAGTCGTAGCCGTATGAATGCCTATTACTGGCTTAGGAATGTTATTAGGTACCTCATTAGTGATCAACAAGACTTCTGATGACATGACTTCGATTGCATGGTGCGAAGTATAGGCGAAGTAAGTTAAAAGGTAGATACAGTGACACAAACTCTGGACCGGTGGCTAAAAGAAGAACTAACGACTTTTCTGTAAAAAGTATTTTTCTGCCAACGCCAAATGCGATAACAGCGCCTATCTCACCTGTTCAGATAAGTTTGTTGCACTGTACCTACGTAAACTATGTTCTACCTCAGAATAGTTCTAATAGGGATCTTGAATGCCTCAAGATTTAAGAGAAAGGGGATACGGGTGTAAACTTGTGATTCTGTTTCATTTTTGAATTTGTTCTTGTGATATTCTCCAAAGCCTTTGCAAAATTAAGATAGGTGGGTATGTACCTACTTACCTACCTATTCTTTTGAAAATTGTAAAGGATACTGAAACTCAAACAAATCCAAAGGGATTGTGGAGTCCAAAGTGTTGACGGCACCAGAGTGGAACTCATCGGGGTCATACTCAGTGAGCACGGACTCTGCTTCTACCTCCTCCTCTAACTCTTCTGGGAGTTCCGCAGGTAATTCTTCTTCTTCTCCTACAAAGTCGATAGATTTAGATAGGTGGGTAGGTACATAAAGAGATATCTATGTAGGTAGTACCTACCTACCTAGTTAGCCGTGATGTAGCCGCATAGGTAGGTCAGTAAGTAAGGAGTAAGTAGGTAGAAACTAGAATATGATTACGGCTGTTGCATAAAAGCTATTTGTTTGGCGTAGGTAGGTACTTAGCTGCACCGTAGCTTGTTTGGTAGTACCTACATAAGTAGAAAATTGGACCATCCAGACCTATCTGAACAATGTAGGTATAGATAATCCAAATCAGCCGTTTTGGCCCAAACGCACGGCTCAAAGAAGACAAGTAACAAAATAAAAAAAAACTTACAAGCTTTCACAAACAAGTTTAGATAATATGTTCTTACCTTCTTCATCAAGTTTTTCTTCATCAGCCATAATTAAATAAGTTTTCCAACGCCTATTTAGATCTCAAACACAACTACGGAATATTGAGAAAATATAATTTTCGTGATTGCCATAGTAACGTAAAGTTGTTGATTGTTTTTTGTATTTTCCCGCTTTCACTTCTTGAAAGATCGCATGTTCGGATCGGCCGCGTTTGATCATCTAAGGTTCGGATACTAAACTTAATCATAGATATCTCAACTCCCACTGGCCTCTAAAAATCATAGATTTAGCATGGTACCTTTTTAGTTCGTTTTTTTTAGTTTTAGCTTTTATGTTTAGGATGTTTAGGCCACTTCACTTCACTTCTTGGTTTATGGCTTCTGCGACTTGTTGTCACAATTCTGCCAGTGTCCGTGTCAAGATATTTTCGTAAACTGTAGATGGCGGGTCAAAATTTAATGCTATTGGCCGGTGTAAGGAGAATTGAGTTTTATGAGAATGAAGCCAGAGTGATTTTCCTAAAACAAAAGAGACAACACAACATATAGGACAACACAGTTTGTTAGTTAAACTATGTTTAGGCCAAACGAGACGTTTTCACTTCAGAAATGATCCAACACGATGTCAACACGTTTTACTGTCATTGTCAGTACTTATTGAACAATCAAATCTGACAAAGTCATTGTAAAAAAAGAGTAAGTAATTGTCAATGTCAGTACCTAATTGGATTGCTTCGATCGCACTAAAAAATCGTACTGTTTGTTTTTGCTGCATTATTTTTC
Source organism: Epirrhoe alternata (assembly GCA_963565295.1). Taxonomy (NCBI): domain Eukaryota; kingdom Metazoa; phylum Arthropoda; class Insecta; order Lepidoptera; family Geometridae; genus Epirrhoe; species Epirrhoe alternata. The sequence goes on from OY751384.1 coordinate 3,544,998, forward strand.
TTTTGTACATTTATTGGACTATGGACCTATCCTAGAAGTTTAGCAAATAACTATTATGTCGCAACCTCAAAGAAAAGCAGTAATAAATTTATACAAAACCGTGAGTACGCAAGACTCTACAAACCTTGGATGTTTGTAAACATCCAAATCAATAAGTAATAAGTAATCATTATGTATGTAGGTATAATTAGTGTATTAAGTAGGTAATTTTGTTCATAAGAATAGCCTACCTACTTACCTACAACATTCTGATTTGTAATATATGTTATGTTTCTATTTCAGCTGTTATACCTAGGACGAGATTGGCCGCAAGGTTATGACCTCTTTAGAAAAAGATTGCACAAAGTATTCTTTAAGAACAGCGAAGAAACAGACCAACAAAAGATAAGCACTATGATAAAACATGGAGAGTTTGTGGTGAAGGAGATTGAGGCGCTTTACAAACTGAAGAAGTACAGAACAATGAAACGGAGATACTATGATGATAGTTAACTGGTATGATGTTTCCTGTACTTAAAAAAGATACGCCCTCATTTCTATCATTAGATAGTTTGAATTATGGTAGGGATAATGTAATGAATAGGTAATGTTTGTGAAATGTTTTTAAATTATACATTTTCATTATGGGGCCACACTAGAAAGTAGGCAATGTAGCTGCATAAGTATAACATTGTTTAAATAGTACCTAAGTGTTATTATTAGATTGCACTTAATGAAAACTTAAAGAAACCAACCTGTGATTACTTTGGATTAGTAGTAGATAAGTGTTGAAAAAAAATATAAAGGATGTGTTAATCAAAAAAGGGAAAAAATAAAACAAAATCATCTATGTAATTAATGTATTATAGACATTTCTTTGTTTTACATAATTCATTTCTATAATAAACTCTATTTAAATTATTAAGTGTTAATAAAATAAAATATCTAACATTTCTAAACAAAATGTTATTAAACTTTTAACATAACATGACTCTGATAATGTTTTTATTTAAATGGCGAATGATATGATATTTTTATCAAGTTCAGAGATAGTTATATACATTTCTGATAACGGTTGTTATCACATTGGGTCATACTATTGCTCGGTGCAAAGGATGCAATGATGATACAGATAAACCCTGCATTCACACAATCTGACTACATCGAAAATCAACTTCGATTACATGGATACAATATCTAAGTTAGCAAAGAAGTTGGTAACAAACAGCGATAATTACAACAGCTCAACACATTCAACACCCGCTAATATGATATCCAAGGTGTTGAATGACATAACACTTCAAGTTAGTGATATTAAAAACTGGATTAAATATTTCATACGTTCTACGATAGCCTACATTGTCTTGGTCAGTTAGAGCCACTTGATAGAGACCAGATCATACAGATAGTTCACAAGTGCTACATGTTTCCTAACAAAATCCTACAAATATAAGAATTTGATGATCATAAATACAATCCTTGATTTTCAGACCTTGTTAGAATTTGATGAGGTCTGACTTGCCTCTTAAGCCGGGTCCACAGCACCATGTTTTTGTATGTAACATGTTATTAATAAAATAGGCGCGTGCCATTGGTGGAAAACAATGATAAAATGTTAAAAAACACTAAAACACGGCGCTGTGGACCCGGCTTTAGTACGGATAAGAATTTTTTACTTTAGCATCCTAAACCAACTGTCACCTAAAGTGGTTCTCGCCTTTTCATTCCAAACTAATGAAATGACACAATTGATAAAATAGTAACTACTTATATTTCTGAAGAAGATGATTTGTTTTTAAGTTGTTAAGTACAATTATTATATGTTTTCAAGCATATTGTATCATTTAATTAGTTTCAAATAAAATTGGACATGTAGGCAGATATTGCAAGAAATATAAGGTAGGTAGGTAATTAGATCCGCAGTTAATTATATCATTATTCTAGCGATTATTCACATACTTCGTGGTTTTTATTAACAATATTACAAAATGGTACTTAAATTATATAGCGATGGAATGTCTATATTGTCAATTCTACTGAGGCTCGATCACTCCTTTGATCTCAGATTATAAAGTTGAGTGTTTTTGCAACAGATTCATCAACAGTTTTCGTCGATAAAATTAGTAGGTAGGTAATTAATCAAAATTATTCTATTTTTGTCATATTTAAATAAATACTTTTTTGAGCTGTAGAGATTGAGCTTATTCTAGCCCTAAATGAACAATAAAATAAGTACTCTCAATATTTAACTGAACTCTAGACTATACTGGCAATAAATCTGTTGCATTTACTTATAAATACAACCTATATTACATTATAATTTAAATGTATTGTTAGACAGTATGTACTTGAACCACAACTCTATTCCTACTTGTGTTGGTGCATATCTAATATTACATGAAGCCCGATTCCGTTAGTTCTAGGTATACGTAGATATATTACGTGATCGTGAAATTTAACATGTGATTACAATAGGTTATATACACAATAACACATACGTTTGAGATCAACAGTTAAGCAATGGCTAATTACGATTTGAAATACTCAATTATGTATTTGTTTTATTTAAAAAATCGCAATGATGTTTTGTTTTTAGCACAATTTAAATACTGAAATAATATTACGAGTCTGATGTCATATAATATACTTACACGATATTATTTATTAATTTCTGATCATTGCCAAATTATGGAGCTTATAAAATACCGATATAGGTATTCATGTTCTCATTCATTATGATTGGGTATTGAGATTTATTTGTTTGACTAGTTTTTCGATGATACACACAAATACTTAAATTAAAGTGTCCGATTCTGAAACATGTGGAAGCTAAACCTACTTTCAACAAAGACCTTTTCTTTGCAAATATTAATAAAACATGGACACATTTTAACATTTATAAAGAAGTTGTCATGCCAAAACAATAAAATATATCAAGGTACCTATACAATAGGCCTAATATTCCTCCTAAGAGAAATGTATTAGAATATAAACATACTAAAACCAATAGAAGTTGTTCGGTTTATACTAGACATAGCAGTTAAACCAGAAGAAAGTCCTCTCAGGAGGAACACTACCAAGATTATAATAAAAGGATATAAATATTTTAACACTTACACGATAGTAAAATAGAATGTAGTAAATTTAACAGGATTCAACTTATTTACAAAATGTTAAGAATTTAGATAGGTAGGTATATAGTAGACTAAATTAAATCGTTAAAATTGAGAGCTAGCTTCTTTATAACGTTCGTAAATAGTTATTCGTTACAACGTTGAAGAAATTTTTGTGAAGCGTTAACAACATTTTTGTTAGAATATTTCAGAAAATAATTTTAATATCTAAGATCTTTTAGATGTCAAGAACAGGATAAATAGCAAACGAATTTTACTATAGGTAAGTATTATATCCTATACACTCTTCACACACATTACATATTGCCTGACTCTTAACCAACTAGCAACATCCGAGTATTAATCAAGGAGGAAGATCGTCTAGCTCTAGTCATTTAATGGTCTGAATGACCAAAAATGCATGAAAACTAGATAAAGAGAAGATTTTCCTAATAACGTTCTCGATCGGATTAAGAATGAAAATATCACGTTAACATTATTAAAAAGCTTCTTATACTTTTAAAATAATAGATAACACAATTCACTCCAACCAACTGTACTTATCACACAAAGTAAAATGTAGAGCCAATGCAATTTTAAAGTTTTCGATAAAAATAACACAATCTGCCGGTTTCAACAAGTAGACTCGTCGTTCTTGCACTCGTCATCGCGTTGTCAATACATCCTGCTAGAAATATAATAATTATATGAATAGGATCAAGTACTAAAACTATAGATTTTAGTAATGGTAATACCTCATCGTTCGCTTAATCCTTCTTCTCTCCATCCTCGGGGTCCTTGAGAGTGTGCCATTGGGCGATGGGGCGTCGAGGACTGGCCAGCATGTCGGACCAGTGGCGCAGCTCGGTACCTGATGCGTTGTATCCGAGACACACCTTCCCGATGGGCTCAGATGTGCCGATGCGATCGTAGTCAACCACCGTTACCACTAGATTCACTTTCTATACCACAAATTCAAATTAGTAAATATAATTTATCAAAATATGATTAATAGCGCAATCTAGATCACAGCGTGAATGAAAGAGATGCTGGCGATAGAGAATTGAAAATAACTGTCAAGTATTGTGATAATCTATTTTGTGCGAAAAGTTTGTCCACCATTAAACTACAAGTAGACTTTATGCTATTTAAAGTGGAAGCCACTAAGTTTACACTCAGATGTTATTTATTTTCTATTCTTCAGATAACAGATCTAGCAGCGACAAGTCTGCTGGACATAGTTGCTTGTCATTCAAATTTAAATACTAGCAACTAGTTAGGTTAAAGTGTGTTTATGATGCAGCATAGTTTTTATGAAATAAAAGTTAAATTACGACCTAATCGCTGTTATAATAGTCACGATACGACAACGGCAACATCGACATGCATTTAGCTTTATTGGAAAAGCAGCACAAGCGACATGCAGAACTTAAAAGTAAATAAAATAAAAATAAGCTAAATACTTGACTAAATAAGAAGAAATGAAAGAGATGCAGAAGAAGAACGAGGGACTGGATTCCTCAAAACCATAAGTTATTACAATTTGAAGTCACCAAATTGCAATGCAGTCACGAGGGGAGATTGCTAAACACCACTTCGCTTAGGAACGGCATGTTTGTTTCAGGCAGTAAAATAAGAGCTTACTGACAAAATGAAAATCTCTATCTGGAACATCTTGTTGCACATAAAGATCTATATTTTGCTGACGTAAAATCTAAAAGTACTGGCTGTAAACAATACATAAGAGGAAAGGAGGTAGGACAGAAGCTAAGATACGACAGAGCTTTAAAAAAGGAGTAGCAGACATCGAAGGACAACTACTAACAAACTACTAACGGACACAACGAAAACAAGACACTTTTTTTACAATAAACATCAGTCTTGGTCTACGTACTCAGGTCATTCAAGTAATTTTATGGATTGGGTAGGTACGTAGGATAATAATAATTTCATCTTGAGAAATTATCAGCGTTTTTAAAATAAAATCAAGTAAAAATAAATGTACAGAACACAAAAGGATATTAATATTCAGGAACAGGATTGGCATGGATGCAAGTGGTGCCTACCACCAATGTATACTGACAAAAATAAGTACACAACATCAAATGGCGCACAGTATAGACAATATCGAACGAAGAAGACTCGAATATCGACTGAAGAGTCTTTTAGAACAAAGAGGCTTTCTTTATTCTTGTTGTCCAAGCCGTGCGCTACAACATCGATTTTTTGTTAAATCTCGGCTCGCACCTGTATTTGTTCGAATGGTACTTCAAAAGTAAATGACTCGTTGTAATAGGGATTCAGTGTGCATTTCTTGATGCTCGTTTTCTTCTTCTTGAGACGTTTGCCATTTTGCATGAGTGCTATCTTTACGTACGGATCTGTTGCCAGGTAACGCAGTTGCCGGATATGAAAAAAGATAAAACACCTGTTAGCTCAATTTAAAGTCTAGCGAGAAGGTTAGGGTGAGTTGGTTTCAATTCAATCTGGTGTGGAAATGTGATAGATAAAATGAGATGCTCAAACGCCACTTTTGTTTTAAAAGTGTGGAATACTACGACGTTATCAAAATAGATGAAGCTGATGCACTTACCTACTTAGGTATATTTAATATTTGAAAAAAAGCAGAATACTTGCTTTCTCTTTATTTAAAATGCAATAAATTGTGTAAGGAATCGAAAAGCAAAACTTGTAGGTATAGGGTATGGCATTTATTAGCATTTTAATGGTGTAAAATTTCAAAGTTACTATCTACTGATCGATATGATACAAAACTTTGTAATTAGTTTGTACGTAGTAGGCAATACATAGGCTATGTTCCTAACCTACGTATATTCATGCATATGTTGGCGTATAGTTGAATATAGTGTGAATATACTAAAATGAATCTACCCTGAGAAAAAAACATGGTTTAATAAGTTGATACCGAGGTAAATAATTGCCCTAAACCCCTGTGAAATCAGAAATAGGTGTTAGGTAAAAGTGTTATTTGTTTAGTAGCATTAAGGAAGACAGTCCATCGGATTATTTTATGCATCGATGATAAAACGGTACCTGATAGACCGCCGACGTCCATCTTCTTCAAGTTCTTAGCCTCCAAGATTACAACAGTCAGTTTGCCGGCCGTCGGTACATAACGCAATGAGAAACATATGTCTCCCAACTTGTTATCCTGTAATATGAATTGATTAGTCAGTTTTTAGCTCTTAATTTATAAACAACAGAAACAACACCAACCTAATTATTTAAATCACGGCCATTTTTCTCCACGTTAAATACCAGCTTCATTAGCCCTGATCCTTGAATTACGTTTACTATGCATTTGTAGTTTTATTAAGTCGCACATAATCAAGCAAACTTGTTGGAATTTACCTACATTAAAAAAACATCTGATCAAATTTTTTTTCTATAGATCGTATGTAGAATATTTTTTAATTAAACCTTGATTTTTATTATGTAGTTTTAAGTTTATTATCAAATGTGATGTGGAAGATTTTAAGGGATTGAGTTGTGTGAGGGAAGCGTCCAGAGAACGGGTTGGAAAGCTGTTCATAAAACATAGTAAAATATAATATGGACCATAAATAACGCGGCTTAGGGCGGATCGGGGCACTCAAATCTCGTTACACCAAACAAAAATAAATAAACATAACAATAGCTCCGTGTAGTCACCTAAAAGCAAGTTTATGGTTGTTGGAACATCAGCACAGAATTTCAGCATCATTATGCATCAGTAGAAATAATACAAAAATATAAGTTAACTGAAAATCTGAGCTGAAAAACGTGCTTAGGACACATTGCCCATAAACATTTCAAATAATAGCCTCAAATATATAAAATTGGAGATTGCATCTAGACAAACGCACATTTGACGAACACTTCATTGCGTTACATATAACGTTTTAGCACATATAAATTCATCTAATATAACACATTTATAACTAGACGCACAAAACCAAAAATAACGACGTTCATATCAAACCTAATATAAAGCATTTCCCGCTGCGATATATATTATATTGATTGTAAAATTGTAGATAAGGGCTGTTAATTATTACGATCTGTTGCCGAAATGAAGCCAATTTTAATTTTATGACACCCAGCTCAGATCATCAAAATGTATCAGTATATATTTACACGTCACCTATTTGTCTACACCTACTCTAGTGTTTACGTATGTCCTGACTCAATCCTACCAAATGTACAAATGCATTACCTTGTGTGAAGACTAACCATTTTAGAAACAGATCGCAATTTACTAATATTCATACAAATAAATAAATCAACACATACCTAATTAGTCCACTAAAGATACGCTTGCTGAAATCAAGGATTGTTACTGACCAACGATCTTTAGTGGACTATAAACTATTTATACTTACATACAGTTTTTTTTTCACTACAGGATGTGCAGCACATACATCTCACTATACATATACATTTTGTACAACAGCGTAGTGATAGTGGAATAGGTTAATAAGCAGCGCGTGATACAATGGTGCAGGTGTGGCTAGTGCTCAAAGAATTGCATGTACATTTTGTTGTTAAAAAATAAATATTTTTTCTGGCAATGTAAAAACCCCTGGTAAGTTAATTAGTTAAGATACAAAATACACATCAATTGAATTGTACTTTGGTAATATTTAAAATGTTTGATGTTTTTCTTAACAACGATATTTATTTAACACGCTGTTTAAAAAAAAAAGATTTCTAAATAAGTACCTACTACATAAGTAATATTTTTCATTCAAATGTTTTATAACAAAGTTACACAATGAATCCTCTTCAAATAAATCTTATGTTTGTGCGGCTTAAGATACAAATAATATCTGGTTTTCAAAGAGCATGGAAATCTAGAGCACTGACTTTACTTATTATTTCAACGAAATATATTTGTTTAGACATTTTTATTACGCACCATGCACGTCATTGTAACATAGGTAATACCTACCATGCAGGAGGCATACATTGGTTCAGATAAGTAGGAATATTTTAGACAGACTTATTCCTTTGTCCACAGTTCAGGCAGACCACCTGTAATACTCCAAAAATAATCATCAGACAATATAGGTATTACATGATTAAGTAATTTATGATGTTGTAAATTAAACAATCTTTGTAGAAATCAGGGATGTAGCATTCAGAATTTAGTTTCTTGAATACGTATTGAAGAAAAAATGTTTTGAATCGCACGAACCAATGTAGTCTTCTTGTAATACGTTTTATAGCCAATCAGTGAGTTTGAGACCCTGAGTTAACATTTGCTTTCACCAGTCAAAGCAGCTTAGGTAGGTATACATAATAACACGATAAAACAAATGGCAAGTCAGGGACACGTGAACACAACATTCAGACGAACATGCAACATTCCCCAGCCGCAGTATTAAATTAAAATTAAAGTGGTGGATGGATATAACAAAACATAAATAAACAAAAGAAATCGTGGTATGACGGGTGATTTTAGGTAAAGATATGATATCTTTATTTTGTTTCAATTGACATTTTTTTATATGACGATGCGCCCTATCCTACTAACGTAGAACGCAATCATTCGACGATAATTTCCCTCGTTTCCACGAGTTTAAATTAATCACTTGCATTTAATTCGTATGTATTATTGCACGCTCGCGAATCAACACTTACTTCAATCGTAGAAATAATTTTGATGTGTCACAAAATAATACTTACGTGAATGATCATTTCGTTTTGAAGCGGCATGCAAGATTGTTCAGGACACAATCAAACACAGCCAAGCAGAGCAGAGAAAATATGGAGAAAAAGAGAAAAACCAAGTAAATACATTTTTGCTGTTGAAATTAATTATTATCAGAAAAATAAAATACTCAATCCATAATATTGAGGTTCCTTGACTCCAGGCAATGCTGTGCAGCATCGCTTTGGAATGTCTTAACGCTAATAATGATTGTTGTGACAATATTACAATGGTCAAGGTTCCTCTATTTAAAAAGTGCAGTAAGTTTTCAAAAAATGTTAACCATCCATTCAACGAATAATAATGTTGTGTGTTAAAGAATTTAAATGGAGAAAATAAACTTAAATAATCGTTTCTTCAACGAAGATATAGTTAATCACGACGCGGACGAATCAAGTGATTCAGTTTTCGTCGAATGAATAGCATGTTTCCAAAATTAAATGCTGTTCTGCCAAAACACAAAATTAACAATGATTTAAAGAAATAAACACAGTAAATACTTACTATAGTTAAATGTTTGAGTTTGGTTGCAAGTAAAGTATTATTGTATGTGTTTTGCCAGCCTAGCCTAAGCTAAGAAAAAGATAAAATTCTTCTTATTTATTTAAGAGCGAGTTTCTGTATTAAAGAGTCCTTTGTTAGTAGGTAGGTTTTGTACTATTGAGTTCTAGAGTCAGGTATTAAATCCCTAAATATTGTGTGCTTGAAAATGTCTGCTGATGTGACCTGGGTGTTTCTGGTTCAAGTTTTCCAATCATGATTTTGTGCAACATTTTGTGCCCTTTGCACAGTTTCTCCCTATTAGTTAACGCACTTGCGTAAGTCACTGTCACAAAATGCTATTCTATAAATACCTTAGGTTGCTTGAATCTAATGTTCTCGTTTCAAGTCTAAGTGCTGAATCTGAAAGCTTTTACAATGGTCACTGATACGATGAAGGCATCGCTGACCGTCTAGTAAAATACATACTTAATCCACTTATTCCTGCATAAAAAAGCAAGTGTGTGGTCATTGGCTTCTGTGCTCAATGACCTAAAATGTATATTTTTACATTTGACTAGGCATTTCATGTAAGAGCGGAGTGATTTTATAGTTGGAGCATAATTGTGTGAGTGTGATCGCACCTGTCCACCCTCGCCCTCGACGCTCTGCAGCTCGCGCCACTCCTCGATAGTCTGTGCCAGATCCACCTGACACAGCGGTACCTTCACCTCACCAATCTGGTCATGTTTCGAGAAACGATCGAAATCGAATATCGCGAACACGAGGGTCTTGTTCATAGCATCAGCATACGGCACGTTCTGAACAAAAACAAATGTTATGATTTTATACACCAAAAACGTTTTGTCAGTTATCTTTAAATTTTACTTGCCTTGAATTGGAAAATTTCGTTGAAGACAGGGCTTAAAGTCTTGCGGTGAACTTTGGTCTCAAACTTTTTCTTCTTGTCGGGAAGCAGATACACCTTCACATAAGGGTCAGATGTCCCGCCCATGTCGAGAGCCGGCAGGTCTTCAGCTTGGATAACCGTTACAGATAGACTGTTACTGTTAAAGTCATACTCCAGCTGCAAAACAGTGAGCAAGTCTATTAAACCTATTTTGCGAAATTGGACCACCTGTATTGCTATTCTTCATTGCGTAAATAAAAACGAGCAATGTTTGGGTTGATTTTATTGATAACATAGGTACCTACAACGGAAAAAGTTAAAGTCGTAAATGATTTACGAGAAAAGGAGTAATGTAACAAACGTAAGTAGCTAAAACGAAGAGTGAGGACCGCTAAATGTGGAGGTACATGTAAGACTTTCTGTGAATGAATTAAACGACGTTGGACATGTGCTAATCAAAAACTTTATCCTAAAAGTTTAGTGCGAAAAGCTTTGTCGATGTATAGCAGTGTGTTTGTGAAAAGTAGGTACAAAAGTGAAATCCATCACCTTGCGTTTGGGGAACCAAGCACAGTGCGTCTAGTGGGTCTTCATCCTCCGTTGTTTTCTAGAAGTTTTCCTACAAACCTTGTATTGGAGTTTCCCTAACTTCTGTTCTTCTTTCTTGGAGTCACCGTCGTCAGGTTCCTCAGCATTCTCCGTGAGCTCTTCCATATCCGGCTGAACCTACATGCACGTCCCGCGGCAAATTTCACATGAATAATATATCTCTTATCAGTAAATGGTCATGGATGTCAAACATAATTTATCCTGTATTTTATTTTCAATAATGTATAGTTTATGCAACTTCTATTTTAGTTGTTAACGAAGAGTCGCCTGATGTTTCCTCATTGTCAAGCATGGCGGCTTTGTTGATCCGTTGGACCGTTGTCTATCTTGCAGAAATATAATGTTTCTAAAACATTCAAAAATGCAGGGAATGTGTTAAAGAGATTAAGAATGATAATTAATCATCTATTTTTCCAAATTTATAGAAGAAACCTAACTTATTAGCTTGTATTCAAACTCATGAGTTATGTTAAATGATCAGCGAGAAATATAAATAAAACATTACCTTTTCCTTGTACGCCGAACCTAGAAGCTGGACTGACTTGAGGTCAACCCCCTTCATGCCCTTCTTGCCGTCCTTGGAGCGCCTCTTGCGGAAACACCGCCTGATGCAACAGAAGCATACTCCGAGCACCACCACACCCACACCTAGTTAACAAATTTTTTTTAAAGTGGCTCGCGTTAAGTCACTTCCTGCTGTTTGTCGCATCTCTGTACGCTTGGATCTTTTGAACTTGTGGTTTTATTTTTGCACTAATAGGGCGAAGATTCAAGAGAAAGGTTCTAAGTAGGTATAAGTATACTTACGTATGGTTTAAAGTTGATTTGTGTTACTTTGCACTTGTGCGAAACTGGGGCAGGTCGCTAGTTTAGATTAAAGATATTAAGAAATGAATTGATATGTAGTCTATTTAGGGTAGAGCTTTCATGAAACTTGCAAGAATTATTCGTATCTCTGTTAACTCTTGATCTTATGTTAGCACTTATGATAACATTATTGGTATAGTTAGTTTAAATAGAACAGTGAAAAACAACTAAGGAAGAATTCAGGACTCTGAATTTTTTATGTAGCAATTCCAGATCCTTTGACGATGTGTAAAGGGGATAGTCTGAGGCATACCTATATAAATAATAGGTGAGTAATTACGGTAAAACAGAAAACCTATAGATATAATAAAAATGAACCCTTACCAACTAGAATTGCGACAAGTTGCCATGTCTCCATATTCATCTTGCGCGCCATTTCGGCAGTTTTCTCGCCAATCGACTCTTGCGTAGGAGCAATGGTTGTGGAGCCGGATGACGTCGATCCGGACTCGCCTGTAATAAGCAATGTAGGTATTTTTAATTAAACATTTCTTTACCCCCTTAAGGGAGCCCATACTAACTTGGCTCTCAGCACCATACCTATACCTAATAATGATTGTCCTCATTTGAAGGATGATAATAAGCCGATTTTTTTATACTTATCTATGTCTACGTTTACGGAGTAGCTTATTTCTATAAACTTACAACGTATCTATAAACTTACTCATACTCTCAGGTGTTGTGGAAGTCATATCCTCGGCGGGGCTCTCGAGGGCCTCGCGGCGCCACCGGAGCAACGCTCCGAGCAGTGGCGACATGTCTGTAACAAAAATATGCAAAATTTCGAGATAATCGGTTGAGAAGTAAAGCATGAATACGTACCTACAAGTTTAATATATTTTAAAATACGTACTAAAATTATTCAACGTCAAAGTCAATTAAATCTTGACCCGTACCTACCTAAAACGCACGATGAGTCAGGCACGTCACCTTTTAAACAAAAAAAAGTGAAGCTAATAAAAAATAAACTAAACCAAAATACGAAATTATTTATATTTTTAATCAAGATTTATAAAATGAAGTTCAAGAGTGATCAATCAAAGCTCCTAAAGTATCGCTCAGCTAATCAACGGAAGGGCGAAGCTATCTTTGATCTTTTCAATTTAATTGCCATTAAACCTTTCCCTACCATCTTTAAATAATTCAGTTTTAAGATAAAACGGATAAATGCGAGCCACACTCATGCCCTGAGGGTTCCGTAGGTTACAAAATTTTGTAAGTAACCTTAACCTACCTACTGTGGCTGGTCATCAAATCTTAAGCAAAATAATGGGAAATCCATTTTCATTTACATAGGTTCCTTCTTTACCGCACATGAGATTTCTTCTGTATTTAGATATATTTCAAAGGCTTTCGTTCCGAGAAAAAAAGTGTTTAGATGGCCGAACAACGAATGCACCATTACTACCATTACCATAAGGGCTCCTTTTGTTACTAATGTGCGAAATACCAAAACCTATAAAACGTAGGTAAACAGAGGATAGGTAACTGTGGCCCAAGTATAGACGTAGGTAGGTACGCTCAGATATTCCGATTATCAATACTTCTATACTAATATTATAAAGAGGAAAGATTTGTTTGTTTGTTTGAAATGAATATGCTCCGAAACTACTGGACCGATTTGATAAATTCTTTCACCAATAGAATCCTACATTATCCCCGATGAACATAGGCTATATTTTATCCCGGGGAAGTGAAGTTCTCCCGAGGGATCGCGGGTAATACCGCGGCGGAGTCTTAAATAAAAACAGAAATATTCAACTCGTGCTTAAAACCTTAACATTGTCACTCGTGTTACTATTTTAAATGTTACATTTGGCTTAGATACGTCAACTTTATGTTAGTTTTAGTTTGCTTGCTAGTTTTTACCCTGCAAACTACAATGCTGCTGCGGTTTGTTGAAAAAGCTCCGTCGATTTTGTTTGTCAGCCTGCCTACCGTGACCTAGGTACGGTAGAAAACAGTAAAATAACATATAAGTTTAGGCAAAAATATCTCATCAACCGTGCGTGATTTACTCTTTACAGATTTTACTCTATTCGACCGTAAACAATGGACATCGATAGACATAGTAAGCAGACAGAAAGCGGATTCGATTATGAAAAACTTATTTTATTTCTTTCAGAAGAGAATAGAATATAATTTTATTGCAGAAACATCGGCAAAACATGGCGATGGAATCTACGTAAGCAAAAACTTAACTTATAAAACTTTAGTTGGAAACATGACTCAAGTGCACGAAAAGACACTTATAATACTTTCACCACGCTGGTTCGAAAGAACTGGTTACTCGACGAAGTATCTGCTTAATTGCATCTTAACGTGTTTTATGTCTCCCGTACCGCTACGAGTACTATAGTCGGTCCATTTTAATAGGCCACATTTGACATTTCATCAAAATTTAACAACGTAACTTTGTACCGGCGGGCATAAAATACTACTATTTTATCGAAGTTAGTACTGCACAATTGCATAACTTTTTTTCAATTGCGGTTAAATAATTTATTTGTCTTAACGACAAAAGAAGGTAATTTTATGATTTATTTCCTTATTACACCATCCAAACATATTATGTTTCAGAACAATTTCTATTTTCGAGAGAACTGAACGTTGTTACAATGTTGCGTCAGTAAACCCTTGTTCTCTTTTGACACTAGGTATGTTACCCAAAATAATCGAAATTTGAGAGTTAGAATCGAATGAAATGATTTCTCGTAAGGGAATATTTCACCTTTAATGATGATGATGGCGCATTAAATACTTATTGTTTTTTTTATATAAACTTTTAACCCGAAAACGTTACTAAATACCAAAAAGTACTTTTGTAAAAGGACAACGGGAATATCGCATAAAAACTTTTTTTCTCTGTATGACATGACAACCATAAACTTTTGAACAATTTTTATCAAAATAAATAAGTACATGGGGTTGTGACGCACTCTTGATCGTTGTGCAAAGTGACTTTGCGTTCTTGGTGTGCTATTTTTTTCAGACCCGGTTTTTTTTAACTGATCTTACCTACTCTTAGTTATCGGTTTACCTGGCGATAAATTTTAATTCATGTGAATGAATCGATACGGACTTCGAACATAATCGAAGTTTTTAAGAAGGTCACCTCACTAGAAAGCTCAGACTGACAAACGTCAAATGTGGCCTATTAAGTTGGACCGACTATAATGCCCGGTTTCTCTAATCAACGGACAGACGTACCTAGGTAAGAGCTACGACTCGTTTCCGCATACAAAAGTTTGACAGTTAACTGTTAGCTGTCAAACTTTTGTAAGTGGAAACGAGTGGTAGATCTTACCTACGACTGTGCGTTGAATATAGAAACTGGGCATTAGTATAACAAAATTGCTTATGGTATGGGCTTAGGTATTTTAAAACGCTGTCGCAAAAGTTGATTCCCTGGCAGGAGCCATGGAAATCGATAAAAGTATAGGATACCTATGAAGGTTATTAAGTGTCTCCTATTTTGCTTTATTTTGAACACAGGTACAAAGTCTTGTCAACCTTGGCGTCATAACAGTCATACCTACAAGTTGCAAACATCCGATCAGATAATGATGATCGAAATTCTCAGCCTCGGCTATAGGATTAATTAAGCCAAATCTCTGGCAAACTACCATCGACAGTTGATCATTAAGAAAAAATATTTCAATAAAAAAATACTTTCATAAAGTTGGTTTTTCGTATAACATTTGAATTCAAATTCTGCGGCTTATGTTTGTCCGCTGGCTCCAATAGGTTATGTAACACAATTTCCTTTATTTACCTACCCACGCAGGGTTCTGTATGGTTTTTCCTAGCACTAACAAATCGCTGTAGGTACCTAATACCTATATGATATTCTATTCACGAGGAAAGATATAACGAGTGAACTAAACTTTGAAAATCAATAGTTCTATTAACAAAAATAATTGTTATTCCATATCTAGCATCGTCTATAATTTGCAATAGGCAAATTGAAATCGAAATACGCTTTGAATTGGATCACGGATTCCTTTTAAATTGAAGGCTTTGCTGCTGTCATCCCATTGTGCAAGCAATAATGGAACGTATGACCAGTTATTAGAGTTGGAATGTGTTTATTGAGTGTCTGGGATGCTTGACCTAGAATTTCCTATTGTGCATGATACTGTTAGATTTTTATAAGTTTTTAACAATATTTTTCATTTTATGGGGAAGTGGTAATCTTGTTGATAACTATGTAGTATTAACCAAGATATTGTAGAGTTTATATCCAACACAGGAGGCATCTGAGGGATAAACGTAAGAAAGGGAGTTTGTGATAGATATTGGCAGTCAATTATAGTAAATCAATACGTAAGTAGTTTTTATGAAATCTTAGGAATATGTACAGCTAAAGTATTTCCAGCTGCGGGAATGAAAGTCTAAGTAAGGTCTACAGTATCCCAGGTTGAGAGAGTTGTGAAAATACATTGAATTTCTTCATTATGATTCATAAATTTCTAAATTTAATCTGACCTATAACACGCCTACACGATTCTTCAGATGAACAGAAGAGCCTTCAACAACGTAAACCATCATGGCTGGACCCGTAAGCGAATCAAATATGGACGTTGTCCTCACTAACCTTTAGCTTCTTCCTCGTCACAGTCAAACGTCACCTCCCTAGCAGTTTATAAGGATCCTCGTTGGTCACTTGGCACAATTTTTGTACATTTCTGTCGAAATTTACATTCAACTGGAGTATTAGCTTTAACCGGAGTGAGAATGGCGAAGGTGCGCGCGCAGACGATCGATTGCCGCTGCGCGATGCGATGCCACTACGATCACAGTTCCTGGCCAAGTCACGATGTTTACGTCATTCATTGCGTACATTGACGACTTAGCTAAGAACGCTAATTGTTGGATGTATGGGGCTCGCTTCTGAGCGACTAATGTACCGCAAATCCCAGTAATTTGATATTTCGGCTTAAGATATGAAGGTCCGCTTCGGAAATTATAGTCGGAAGGTACCGCTTATTTATAAAGCTTAAAATCCTTTGAAAACGGGTCTGCGCAGATGTATTAGGTAATAATTTTTTTTAATAAATGAACTTAATGAAAATTGCTTTCTGAAGTCAAGCAAAACCAATCTAAATAACAATGTTAGGTACCTAGGTCTAGTAATAAAATATTCTTACCTACATAAGACTCCAAATTAAAGAGTCTACTAGAGCCACTCAAACTTTTTTTTATTGTGCCAAAAGAAAAATAATAATAAAGACCCTGTTGTTTTCAAGAAGAGAGTTAATAGGCACCTTCTGGGTAGGCTCGCTCCATCGTAGACCTCATTCTTGCCTATGTTAGTTTCGAGGTCAAGAGCCGACCCATTCATCATAAAAAAAAATGCTTCGGTAAAAGTTGATTTCAATAGTCCAAACTAAATATGACATTTGATTCAAGCCCTTTTAGCAGGGCTTTGGTGTAGGTAGGTCTTCTATGCAATTGACCACCCACACCATTGAAAATATTCCATGAAGGTTCTATATCTAGGTATATTTTATTAATATCACTCCTACGCAGTCTGCAGTTCAGGAGGGGAACGCAATTCTAATTCCACGTGTAACAAGAATATTCTCTTTAACACTTTCATAAGATGTTATTCATGACTAGTATGGAGATAAACAAGCTTAAGAGTTTATTTCGAAAATCTGAAGATTGAAGATTTTCAAAATAAATCGTTATCAGGTTTTAGAAAATACTAAAAGTAAGGGTCGATTCACATCTGACGGAAGATCCGTCACACTCGACGGACTAACGTATCATCCGTCGAGTGTGAACGGTCGAGTGTTTTTCTATACATTTGTTAGTTCTGGCGTTCGGCGACCGATAATCCGCGACGGATCTTCCGTCAGATGTGAATCGACTCAAAATAGTAAGTCTGCTTTGTCACATGTATAGTTGTATTTTGTTAAAAAACTACATTTGATAAATAAAAGGATCATAAAAGCAGTATAAACTGAAGATTTACTTTAAACGTTTTCGTAGAGGCGTCGTAGCAATTTGCTACGAAAGTTTAATCTATTATAATGTCCTTCAAAACAACTTTTCAAGGGACTGATCGATTTAATAGTAATGTTGCATGCTAATACACAGTAATATTAAAATAAGTATTATAAATCGCGTGGTGTCAAATTATATTCAAAGTGAAACTAAAACTTTGTGCACGCTTTTTTATTTTTTTTAGTTCTTCGGCCAAACCAAACGTACGATTATATTTATTTACAAAAACATTCGAATATTTAGCTACAATGTTTCATTTATTTACAGAAACTAAGCTATTATAATATGTACATAAAATTACAAAATACAATAAAATCAGTCAAGCTATCTTAGGATCGTCGTAAAAACGATCTACAATGTGGATTTACATAGCTTAAAATACTTACTACAATCACTTCAGCCATCCAGAGATTATGATCTATTGATAAATAAATAAATAATGCTGAACATTTCACATAGCATCATCTAGCCCCAAACTAAGCAAAGCTTGTACTATGGGAATCAGATAACTGATATACTCCTTATATACATTTTGTTTGTAAATACATACATATTATACATAGAAACACCCAGGCCCGAGATAAATATTTGCAGATCATTCAAACATTTATCCCGCCGCGGGGATCGAACCCGCAATCTTCTGCGTCCCAAGCGGGCTTTCACCCACTGCGCCACAGAGGCTATAGATAGCCCTATAGATTCTGGTCTCTGCCTAAGTTGTTATTATTATTTTAAATAGTAACATCTCAACGATAAATAGCTCTCTAAGGGTGTTACTGACGAAGCTAACAAGCATTACTGTAATGAAATCCTGCGCGTATCACGGCCTCACGTATCACGATTAATCTGTTTAAGGAAATAGGCTGCCTTGTGATCGAAATTATAATAGGTCCCTACTGATTTTATAATCTTAGATGTTTTATGCAGCTTATTATTTATCTATACTATTCAAAATATTGAACGTGGGGGTAGTAATTAATTATTATAACAACTTATTCTGTTACATTCGATATTTTGATAAAAGATGGTTTGCATAAAGTGCTACTTAAGTAAGTGCTAAGTTTATGGGTACTTAATTACTAACTGCAATATATTTTCAACAAAATATTCTACAGAAATAAAACATCAATCATGCTCTCCGAAGTCTCCAAATAAAGAGTTCAAAAATAAAAGTTGGAATTCATTATGTTTACATATATAAACGGCAACTTTGAAATTATAATGATCGAGAAACCCTACGACCAATTTTGCCTTGTATGCCCTCTTAAAATAATAAACAATACCACATTTCCTTATTTTGATATAATAAGCATAAACTCATCATCATTCCCTTGCCCTTATCCCACGCTAAGTGGAGTCGGGACATTCACTCCTATAGCTCGTCAACTTTTCATCCACTCCTTTAACATTCATATCCTCTCTCACACAATCCAACCATACCTTCTTCGGCCTTCCTCTACTTGCATACGTCCCAGCCGCACTCAAATTCATAACTCTTTTGGTAACATAGTTTTCATCCCTCCTCATAACGTGTCCATACCATCTCAATCTAGTACTCCTTACCTTTTCGGAAATAAGCGCCACTTTCAAACTTCCCCTAATATACTCATTCCGTATATTTTCTAACCGTGTTACCCCACACATCCATCTTAACATTCGCATCTCAGTCACATGCACTTTCCTTTTCATCCGTCTTCTTCTTTGCCCAACACTCCGATCCATGCATCGCGACAGGTCTGATGACCGTTTTATAAATCTTCCTCTTGAGTTTAGGGGCATTTGCGGGTCACATATTGTCCCGGTTGGTATTGCCGTCGTTCTGGAGAAGCGAACCAAAGTACTTAAAATCGGGGCAGACTGGTAGGGTAACACCATCCAGGGTGAGAAATTGGAAGAGCCACTAAAGTTGCAGAACAGGTTTTCAGTTTTAGTGCGGCTGATTTTCAGGCCTACTCTTTCCAATTTCTCTTGCCATTTTCCCAGTCTGCTTTGTACCTCGATTGCTTTCTCTCCGACGAGAACAATGTCGTCGGCGAACAACATGCACCAGGGTGCCTCCTCCTGTATGTTTTGATGTCAGCATCAATTACCAGGAGGAACAAGAAGGGGCCTAAAGCCGTCCCCTGGTGAAATCCTACTGCCACATTGAACTCGTCAGTTGCTCCAGCTTCGGACCTGACGTTTGTTTGTGCACCTGCATACATCGCATTCACCATCCTAACATAGGTAGGTACCTGGCACTCCCTTTTCTTTCAAGGCCCACCACAGAACTTCTCGGGGGACTCGGTCGTACGCCTTCTCCAGATCAATGAAGACCAAGTGCAAGTGCAAGCGCACGGCGGTACTTTTCGAGGAGTTGGCGTAAAGAAAATATTGCATCCGTTGTCCCCCGTCCTGGCATAAAACCAAACAGTTTCTGGGTAATCATGCGCTCTTCTCTCATTCTTCTATCTATCACATTCTCCCAAACTTTCATACTGTGTGACATGAGCTTTATTCTTCGGTAGTTATTAAGTATAGAGCGATAATATAGAGCTCAAACACTTAGCCACATAGTTTTTGAAACTATTATGGTTAGGAACATAATTATTGTTTTCAACGGGATAATAACCATGATTTTTGAGTTTTGTTGTTTGATTGCGCATGCGACTGCGTCAAAATGTCGGGAAACAACAAAACTAAAAAAATCATTGTTATTATCCCGGTGATAGCAATTATTAAATTACTTAGCCACATGTTCGCTAGCCATGAATTAGAAAAACATTGGTCTCAGACGGTCTCATGTATATTATTTACATTTATTTATAACTCAAAGCCTTTTTTTAGGCAAATTTTACTAATGACTCTATGATAAATATTACATAGAAGATTTTTATTTACAGAAACTAAGCTACTACAATATGTACATAAAATTACAAAATACAATAGAATCAGTCGATCTATAGATAGCTCAACTGATCCAGGTCACTGCCAGTCGGAAGCGTGCCCAAAACACTGGCGGCATTGCCACGCTGAATGGAATTCTGTAATAATATATCTTTCCTCTCTAGGTAGAGACTATAGATTTCCACTTGCTAAAATCCTGACTCCTTTGACCTCATCGACCTGATCTAACATTATTATGCATAAGAAAGATTTCGAACCTTTTTTGTGGAGCAGCAATTAAAATAGAGTTGGTAAACAAATCCGGACAGGAAAATACATTATAAGTAGGTATTTACCTTAATACAATAACCCCAGTCAAACTAAGAGATAACCATTTTCCTTAAAATACACATCGCGAGTCCGATTTGCTGATGCTATGTTTTGTTCTCGTTGAGAACAAAGATTATTTGATATAGTAACTAACAGCATCAAACATGCATCCTCAGGGCAAGGAAGACTTTATCTTGAATCTGTTTAGGTCCAGGAACCTTTAAAGTTATCTAAAGGAAGGAGTACTCAGAGGCACGTCTAAAAGTATTGTATGTAGGTACTTATATCAAAAACAAAATTATTGTCTTCTGCAAAGGTACACTTTTATATACAATATATTATGTAAAATGGGTAAGTAAACAAGAAGTTAATTTGCCCAAATGCTACGCTATTTATTTGTGAAACAAACAGTTCACACGTTTGTAGGTACTTACTCTACGTAATACATAACCATAATAATATTTATTTTTGCAGTGTTTCTCCGTTTTATTTCCAGCAAATTAAATAGTAGGTTGATATCGTATCGTAACATTCGTGGGCGAGATATCATTATTTGCAAAACGATAACTAAAGTGTCACGGACTCCAATCGCTTTGTTTATGATTGAAATAACTACAAAAATAGAAAACAATCAGAAAAAAACTTTATTTTAAAGTATATTACGAATTACTTAGTTTTGTTTGTTTGTGAGAGAAAATAAATAAATTTATTATTATTTATTATTATTATTATTATTAGATACTTTAACAAGGAACGAAAGAACTGCCTACCTATTGAATATATTCATACCAGTATTCGATCTGGGTATAATATTTCGGTAAAACATTTGGGCAACACAACATTCGACTGCGGTACTCGGCTTACTCGTGTGCAAGTATTAAAAATTTCGATTTAAATCTAGTTAAATATCGAGAGTAAGGCAGACCGCTAACCAAAGCGGCAGTGCCGACGAACCGCTGCGCTTTAGGTACCTACTATAAAATTACTTCGTGAAATCTATCGCTATTCTGCGATCTGTCGAATTAATTCCTTTAGCTAATCCGAATTCGGAATCATACATTTTGCTAATTTCTTGTTAAACTAGCATTACCTAACCTACCACCTGCAAGTTTTACAGAATGTTTTAATGCTGTAAATCATGTAAATCAAAAATCATGGCAAAGTACCTATATCTAGCAAATACGTGCCTCCATCATTCGTTCTGCGTTGACTTTAGCCTCTGTAGAGTGGAAGCTCAATATCTAATAGAGTATTTCTACAAATGCCAATACTTGGCCAGAAGGCGTGGGAAGGCAATGGGCGGGGCTTAAGAAGGGTTCTTGGACTATTAATAGGACATCTAGATTTCATCCCTCTGCGATTTCTCTCCGTGATAATCTTCATTAATTGTTCTATCGTACGTTTTCATTAAAAAAGTGTTGCCTAGTTGGTTGATCAAATAAATAAAAAAATCTAAAACATAATCCTTCCATGGCAGTCACGTAAAAAAAGGTGCCTATAATATTCGTATTTAAAAAAAATATACTTAATTAATATACTAACATTTAAACTTACAATATGATTATTAATACTGATTATTACTGATTAACAAGAAATGTATCAAAAACCACTGGGCTTAGGTACCTATTGATGAAGTCAGATATTTATCATCACAGATTTTCTTATAAAAAACCTTTCAACCATTATGTGGGAGAAAAGAAAACCTCTCTTGTCTATAGCGTCAGGTCAAGGTCACTTTCAAAGTTGGTAGGTTTTTGGTTCAGAAAAACCCAATGTCATGAAAAACCTATGACAAAATCAATCCTGTTTTAAATCGATGAGGTAAGGAAAATTATTCGTACCTAATGCTCCTAAATAGATATGTTATAATAAATAACATAGGTACCTAATTGACTGTGTATTTTTATTGAAATAAACATGCAATAGGCGCATATTCATATTTAATATCAAGCCAAAAATGTATGTGTTCGTTTTGTTTTTTAACCCTGAAAGTTTGTGTTTTAAGATAACTTCGATATTCCTAATGCCTCAGTTATTTTGCTAATGTTTGTTTTGATATAACTTTATTAAATTACAAATTAGCGCAATTATGGCGACATACCTCTCTTGCATCTGGTAAACAGTAGGTTATTCACAGTCAGATACAAGGGAAAACTCGAATTGATTGAGAAAATCTAAAATGCGTGCGTGAAACTGCGGGTAAAAGCGAACGATAAATTATTATGTCTAGCAGGTAGGTATCTTTTGATTCTTATCTATTTACACCCCGTTTGTTTCTAACCTGGTTGTTAGTTATCTTCTGGTTGTTAGGAAGCTTACACATTTAAATGTAATTGAATACCTACGTAATTCTATATCGGATAGATATACCTAATGCAGGTAAGTGCAACACGCGTTTCGGTCTGGTTTTTAGCGATCACACGTAAAGAGCATCGTGGTCGCTGCTCTATTTTAACTTGACTTTCTACACAATTTAACACAAGAATTGAGTCTGAATATCATTTCTTAAGCCAAGGTTCAGTTATTTAAAGTCGCCTACTACATATTTTTAATGCGAGTTATATTGACTCTAAAATCTTACGAGGCAGAGTTAAAGAAATTGAAGATATAATAGGTAGGTTGACTTACCGTCTGGATTGTTAGGCACTATAGAGTTTTAACAGCACTATGTGGCAATCCCATCACGGTGAATGAACACAGGATGTGTCGGAGGCTCGCCACACGCCTTTCACGGTTTACGCACAAAGTCTAACTGGATTGGGGCGCTGCTGTCGCTCGCTCAGCTTTCAGCAATTTCAGCAGCTGAAATCGCTGAACAATATATTCAGCGGATTTTCGTTGTATCAGCAAAATTCGCGGTTCAACAGTTTTTTTGATTGCAGAGTCAGATCAAGAAATGATTGCGCGTTTATAAAATAAAACCGGATCATATCGGTACTGATTAAAAAACATCTTGAAATTAAAGCACCTAACAAAATGCTTGAAATATTACAATAAGTTCATGTAATGTCGGTACCTACCTACGTAGGCAGTCATAATGTTTTGTGAATTATGTATGTACCTTATCTTATGTACTCGTATAATGTTTGCAGTGTTAATATTATGCGCTGATAAGATATAAATTAAAAAATATATATTTGCTCTTATTTGTTAACCATTGTTACCTGTAGGTAATAACCACGAAGGATCAGATTAACAGTTTCTTACACCTACATAATGACAAATAAATAATTATTTTGTTTTGAAATTTGACACTAACAAATAAACAGCGCTTTATTTGCTGCAGAACAGAAACCACCCGCTATAAACTTCATTGATTTCGAAACGGATTTTATCGTTGAATCTAACTTTTGACCTTAAAATGTTCAATGCAACTGCTCAGGTAGGTCACGAGGTTGAAACAAAGTTTTTTCCACGCGAGGATTAATGAAGAAATTGCTGTGCTATGTGTTCATCCGATTAAAAAATATATTTCTCCAATTTGTAGGTAGTAGTAGGTTTGTGTTTCAATCACGCCTAAACCTATTTTTTTTTATAATTTTAACGTAGGTTCAAATTTTACCTACCTACGTAGTTTAAATACGAACTTATCCGCTGATCACGATTAGGAAACCTTGCCCTACATAGATTTAACCTTCACAGCTCCTGTTTTGATAGGGGTTAACGTAACCACGATAATTACTAAATCACTATACTTGTTTATCTAACCCCTATTAAAACAGGAGGTCCCTTACCTAGTATTTTTGTATGTTTGCAGTGACGGGCTAGCTTTGGATTTTAAGCCTAAAAGTTATTTTAGGGACACAACTGCGTCCAATACCGCCAATTAGCGCGATATTTCACTTAACATTTTCGTTTATGGCATTAAGCTGGCCTTTAACTTGTAAGTTATAAGTACGTAAGAAAAGCTCCGGCTCCAGAAGTGAGAAATCATAACTATAATTAATTATAAGTGTATTTTGTATCTCATTATAAAAGAACTGTATTGTTTGTATGAGAATAAATGTCTTTAAACCTACTTACGCAATTAACTTGCGATGCATTTGAAAACGTAAGCTACCCTTACCATTTATAAGTTTTACTCACGCAAGTAACATACAAGTGTACGGCCGGCCGTAGAGTCCCTGTCCCTATCGAGTAAGTATAGCATTACAATCGCTTGTAAAACTGCAACTTGCCTGTCTGCTGAGAAAGTATCCCGTGTAGAGTTCGTACTATGGAACTGCCCCCTTACCATGGCGTTTGTCTAGGTACCAGAGAATAGATATAAATGACAGTAATGACATTAGAGTGTGGATAAAACGGGTAGAAAAGTAACTTTTTTCCACTTTCTACGCGTTTTATCCACACTATAATGTCATTACTGTCATTTCTTTTTATTCTCTAGTACCTAGACAAACGCCATGGTAAGGGGGCAGGTGCTGGTTTACGTATGAAAATAAATTTTTAATAGCTTTGTCTTTAGTTCTACTAAATTATGTTCCTATTCAGCAATAGTTCGTTTCGCGCCATCTGCAATCAAACCCGTTAAGCCTCTAGTTTCAGCGAAAATCACACTGTGAATGATTCTGAAAAAATGGGTTACGAAATAAATACGACCGTAGCGCACTCTCACGAAGTGAAATGTAAGTAGAGATAAGCACTCCTCTATATTAGGTTCTATTTGTGACCGTTTGATTCACTATGTAGATGAAAACCTGAAACCCAGCCTTGAGTGCACGTAGCCACATTTTGTTTTTAGCTCTACCGATAGATGTCGCTACGAGGTTCTCTGTACCATCATGTTACGTACAACCCGGGCGCAATAACTTGACACCTGACTTAAATGACGTTTGTCTACAGTACTGAGTGCAAAAAAGAAACGTAAACATATGCATACATGTAGCGCCCCCAGTGCTCGTTTTTTATTTTTCTGGTCAGGCTTTATTATATTTTAACTAAAATAACAGTTTCCATTATAATTTGAATTCCAATGGAATTCCGCCGAATGGCGAGGTTTGAAATAAAAACCCTAACCTAACTAAAAACCAAAGTATTACTGATTTATAATTTAATTACCTACTGAGATAAAACATTTGTATACTAGTAACGAATGCAGTATTTATTGCTTAGTTACGAATTGGAGCAGTAATAAACTATTTAGAGTCTATTTTGGGATTAATTTCCAATATTGTTAATCAAATGTAATTTTTTATTCAAGTTCATACTAGTATCTACCTATACAATAAGTAGGTAAAACAATAAATTTCTTACGGAAATAAAACAAAAAAGAATGTTATATTAATTTATTATTATAATTATGAGGTAACAGTGATGCTAACGCTACTGAAGGACGAGAGCGGGGCCTCGCGCGGGGTAGCGGGAGGGGAGTCGAGTCGAGAGCCAGGTGTCTAGTTGTTGCGCCCGGGTTGTAGTATTTGGTTTAATTTGAAAACAAAACAACGTTAACGTTTTTTGGGTAGGTAATATTATACTAGAACCCAAATATATTTGGGTATCTTTGCCATTACGTATGAATTCTATAGGTTTGAGCAGTTTATAGTTTTTAGTTTATTTGCGTGGGCGAATTGCTCTTATTTAAAAATAAAAGTACCTACGCATTTAACGTAATTTCACGTGGGCTTTCAAGTGCGTAAAATAAATTGTAAATGAGAGTTTATTTATAGAAAATAACTTAAAACACTTCTTTGTATAGAATATATCCACAGGAGATTTTACGAGTACTATAACAACAATTGGAATCCCTACATCATCCTTTCAAATAGATTTTTATACATGAAAATATCAGTAGTTTATCTTGGTAAAAGCTGACGCCGGAACCCTCTGCTACTTCTTTATTATCTCGAAAATCCGCAGAAATCTTTTCTATTCTCACTAGATCATTATTCTCAACCAGAAGACCCTCGACGAAAAATATTAAGCGATATTTAATATCTGGCATAATGTAGGTAAACTGGGTAAAGCCTTTATTCACCCACATGTTGACCAAATTGTGAAATCTAAGCTGGTGGTTTGACAAAGTTTTTCATTGATGATTACAGTAACCCATTGTTTGTTGGTGAACATTGGTTCAAAGGGTAGGTAAAGTTCTTTCGATTGTCAGACCATACGAAGATTGGAGCTCTCACCCACATTTGTTAGCAAAATTGTAGCGATTTATTTTTCCTTTCTTATCTCTCTCGCTTATTTATAGTTTCCATCAATTGGAGATAAGAATACGAGATAGATACTTTATTCCAGATGTTATGGGGTTTGAGTGTGAACAAAACAACTCATTATTTCATTCGAGCTATTCAGAAAATAATATAAGAAAGGGGAGGATTCCCAATTGTTTTCGATTCGATAAATGCATGATAAAAAGCATCTAATTAGATTATCTGGGTGCTATAAATCGTAAGAATCAGCTCAGCTGTTTCAAAATTATCAGAATTTTTCTAGATGCGGTGTTGTCGTAGGGGGATAGAAATAGAAAACTAAATCAACAATTCCACAAAACGTTAGAGCACTTGAATCTTATACGACTGTGAAAATGATTCGCCCGAAATTGTTGAAGTACAAGGACCGTAGGCGATTAGGGCCACGGCTGGAATTGTAGGGAATTTCTGGGTCATCCCAGCGCAATGTCCCTTGACAGTTTTTAGGACTCTACCCTACGGCATATGCGCAACACCTTACTTTCAACAGATATAATGAAAGTATAATTTATTTGTATCGCGCTCTTTTCTGGTCGTGTCACTAATTCTTTCGAGGATTATAAAGGCATCCAAAAGATCACTTATTTGTATCGCCGTGATCACAGAACAGAAAAAGTAGATACCAAGCATGAGGGTGTGGCCCGCGTCTCTTAAATTTTTATTCAATGCCGATCCGCTTACCTTTACTTCTAAATAATTACCTATATAATTCTATTCGAATCCTAATTCTGATTCTATTTCAATCTTGCGTCTCTTATTATCATATTAAAAAAGATCAAACTATTACGACTTTATTTTTCGGTTCTGTGACCGGACCGTGATGCCCTAAAAACATTTAAATTAATGAGGACGCTTATACTCGTAGGTACGTGACCTGCACCTGACCCATAGAAATATCGTAGTTCATAAGATACATTTATTTATATATCCATCCATGGGTTAAACTTTCGCCACCTGTCACCAAATACGATTGTCTTTGCTGCTATATACAAAGTTTGAAAAACGGAGAAAATTACGTTATTACAATACCCACCTAGTGCCTATAGAAGTTGCAATATGCCATATTTATAAACATTTGATAAAATTACAGGTTTTTAGATAATTTTTCTTTATTTATTTAGTTTACCACATCTTATATATTAATAACTAGCTTCTGCGCGCGGCTTCGCCCGCGTGGTACCAACATTTTGAATAGCCTATAAGCTATTCCAAGTTTCATCCAAATCGGTTCACTGGTTTAGGCGTAATTGATACACAAACATACAAACATACTCACAAACTTTCAGATTTATTATATTATTAGGAATAGGAATATTAGGAATTAGGATATTAAATAATATTGTTACTTATATTTATTTATAATTAATTATTAATTATATTAGGTATAAATAACACATCACTTATTCTGATTTTTTTTATAACAAAATTACCTACTCTGCAACTAAAAGTAAGTCCCAATTTTCATTTGTGCAAACAATTGCGACATAAATAAATAATATTTATGAAAAGGAGCTCAAATTAGCGTTATCTCGTGTCATATTCCTTGAGCCTGACACATTCGTGCAGCGTCGTGCATGCACGTCGCGACTTGCAATATTTTAGCGACATTTCAAACTTTCAAACAAACGCTGCAAGTAAAGCTTGCTGTCCATGAAAGCGGCATTTCAACAATGCATTTGAAAGCTGGATTACTTATAATTATTCAATACCCATGCTCCATTGTTACCTTTATTTCTACTTTCGATACTGAGGATGAATAAGGCGAATACCGTGCGTCAAGGTGGTGGCAAGTGGAGCTATAGCTTGTGGGAACCATTACGGGAATTAAGTGCATTTTTGACTGAATTAAGTTAATAATAACCCAGATAAAATATACTATAAGTAGGTAGGTAATAATAGTAATTCCTAAAATATATTTTTTTTTCCTAAAATATTTTTCATAAGTGTTTTTCGACATTGAAATCTTAGGCACAAGTTTCCATAATATTACATTTTGCGGATTTTTCTTATTTTGCTAAATCCTAAGTCCTAAATTAATCCACCGCCGAATATCTACTAATGACTGTAGATAACTTTGTAGGAATGTGATCGGAACCATGTAGTTAATAATATCCGTTTGGAATTGACACATCGATAGCGACTAAAGAGAAAAATAAATGTAATTTTAATGGGAGTTTATTACTAAAGATTACCGCCCTTAAATATTTGTGAACCAACCAAATCATCACTTTGTATTGTACCTTACTATGGTATTACTATTGGAATAAGTATTTGAATATCTAATACTTCCTAAGTTTAAGTTTCTTTTGTTTCGCTCCGCTCAGCGTCGATGGAGGCTGAGCCTTAAGCTAAAGATTAATTGTGATCCTGTTTCTCTTGCAAGGGACCAAAACTTAATTTTGTTTCTTAAACTAATTGCTTACAGCTAAGCGCCAGCTTAAAATCTTTTGAACTCTTAAAGCTGATTGCTTCAACCATAAATGGAAGGCTATTTTCTAAGAAATTAAAATACAATAGTATCTCGTATAAGTAAACTAGTTAGTAAAGTAGTTAGTTAGTTATTATCCTAGCATTTATCTCTCTTTATACAGCTTTAAGATGTTCAACACAAATCACCGATCTCAATATAATTTTTGGTGAACTATACAGGGTTACTTGTAAAACACCGATAACCTTTCAGGACTGTATAATTATCATCATTTCTATGACTTTTTAAAAAACATAATACATTTATCAAAAACATACCTTCAAGATTTCGTCGTCCTATCTAACACATTTCGGCCCCCGCCGCCCTAACCCCGCCCCCCTCGCTATTGTACTATCGCGTTCAATTTAAATATTTCTATTTTTGTATGAAAATCTGATAAACTAAAACAATTGATGAATTTTTAAAAGTCATAGAACATAAGTTGTTGATTATGATGTTAGTAACAAAGTCTTGAGAGGTTGTCGGTTTTTTACAAATAACCTTGTATAGTTTGATAGAACTTGGTATAAAAATATATAATGAAACAACGTCGTATGCAAGAAGAGAAAGGTTTGGCGAAGACTGCAAACGGAACTTATTTCCTGATTACTTCGTCGTGAAAGGCATTTGTTAAAGCCCTGCTCGTCCATCGGCTAAGATCTGAGACTACGAAGAAACGTTCGCAAGATCTTATTAGATTTTTTTCTTGGACAAAGTTGGCATGGTGAAAATAGGATTTGAATACCATCAGAGAAATAAGGTACATTTTAGTGTGAAGGAGTGTGCACTTAACTACCGAAAAATCATTGCATTGCATTAAAAGTCTGCATTTTAATTCCAACTTATTAGTACCTACCTAATATAACCTTAAATAAATCTCGATAAAATTCTTAAAATAACTGAAATCAAATCAAGTTATTCAAAGAAAAATCATTGCATTGCATTAAAAGTCTTTGCATTTTAATTCCAACTTATTAGTACCTACCTATTATAACCTTCGATAAATCTCGATAAAATTCTTAAAATAACTTGAATAACTTGATTTGATTTCAGTTATTTTAAGAATTTTATCGATCACACTAAAACGACTGACTTAAAATAAAAGCAACTCAACCCAAAAAGTTTAGTGGATTAAAACTGCCGGTATGCCGTGGGCTTAGTTAGTTAGTTTAAAATATAGGTACCTATTGAACACCAAATCCTAGTCAAATAGTAGTTTATCCAATATTAGATTAACCGATACCGGGAGTCTAGTCTTGTGAATAGATAAACATAATAAGCGACCATTCTGGCCAACCGATATCCAGTATGAGCTGACGTGTTATTATTATTGTCAATATGATCTCTAGATCAACATTTGTATCTGTTGGTCAATGTAAATATCTACGTATTAAATTATGTCACTAGGCCTTTGATAATAAAGTAACTGTTTTGGGACATGCCTCTGACTACCCCCTTAGACATCTTCAAAGGATCTGGAGAATATCTGAGTCAGAGATCTGAATCTGCCTTGAGGATACATACAGTCAGTGATCCTGTTTTTTGTTATTGCTTGTCTAAATGTAAATAAATAAACAAATGTCTAAATAAATAAATTGTTTTTTAGAAATAATTTTAATTAAAAACGAATTATGCTATGGGTTTAGGCTTACAAAACTTGTTATTACGAGTATAACATCATTGCCGATAAGTCATTATGATTTGGAACTGTTAGTAATTTATCTAATTCAGAATTGCATCACAAAACCACATGTCGTTTATGACCAGAACTCGTTTTACTATGACCCAGTTTAAAGACGCATTTAGGTATGACACTGGTAACTCGCAGTACCTAAGACACAAAGTACCTACCTAAGGTACAATGGTCTCAGTCACACACAATCTTCATACTTCCACAATCACAAACGAGGGATAAACTTGCAAACTGTTTACTTTATACTTACATCTTACGTCTCTCTCATGCTTGAAACATCAAATAAAAACACATATCCAACACATTTTAGAAAATTCTCACAAATAGCCACAGCTACGAAAATCACATAAACATACTACACATTTACTGTAAAAAACCATTAGGTACTTACCCTACTTCAGAGTCGGGTCAAATTTATGTCCCTCTCAGATCAGTCTACAATTCTAGGAATATTTTTTTCTCAAATCGACAATAATTACCGTCTTGTTTCCTCGAATTGTTTTCATTTGAATCCAATTATGATCTACCTACTTATTTAAGAAGACAAATGATCTCGACTATCCCTAAGGCGCGGTAAACAGTATCTCAGATATATTTTTTTGTGTATTCCAAATCCTTTGTAGATGCATAGTCAGACAAACAGACGTGTAGTGAGGGTGGGTACCTAGTCAGACATATTTGGCACATGTCCACATTTCGCAGAAGTTAACACTCCATACGTGACAGGTTGCAAAACCATCGCCGCATTTAGTCTATTTAGAACATGTTATTACTTCAGCGTCCCGTTGAGTAGGCATAGGTTGTCTCTTGACGCTTATATTGATGTAAAGGCCTAAGTTTTATTTTATTTTATTTACAACTAGTGAACCGCCCCGGCTTCGCACGGGTACAATGCTGATAATAAATATTAGGGTTCAGCCAGCGAATTTTTTTATTTACGACATCACAATAGAAACCACTAAAATTATCATCTTCCTCTTGAATCATTCTATCTTTATAAAAAACCGCATCAAAATCCGTTGCGTAGTTTTAAAGATCTAAGCATACATAGGAACAGACAGCGGGACGCTTCCCGCTACAACAAAGTCGCTACTTCAGTTATCTGGTTCCCATAGTACAAGCTATGCTTAGTTTGGGGCTAGATGATGCTGTGTGAAATGTCCAGCATTATTTATTTATTTTACTTTGTTTTATACTAGTATGTAGTGAGTAGTGATGAAGGTGGCAACACCAATCAGTCGCATTAGTACCTACTTAGTATGGTTCCCATAGACAGTGTAGTAGGTTTGGCAAACCTGCTTAGTCTGTATTTGCGCCCAAATTGTTTAACAATTTATGAAGTGCCTGAGTTATGCGCAATCAGGATCGCTTTCACTGGCCCCGTGTGAATGGGCATGAAACGAGCATGATTTCACTAAGCGTAGGCTGGCCTATATAATGTGCAGATATCATTTTAAGACTGCTGAAATAGGGCGATATTTAAAAGGAAAGTACTTATAAGAGAAGATATTCAAATGAAATATAAATCAACACGACAGTTGTAAAACTGTATATTTCTTGTTTTTAATGTAGGTTAACCACTGCTAACAATAATTGGAACTAGGACTCGTTGAAGCTCGATATAAAGGGTGCTGCCAATCCTATGATAAAGTAATAGTCGTCACTCGCATCCTGTTCCTGACCAAGGGGGAGATATCAGATCGGGTCAAGTTATTCTTTGAAAGACGCTATTACAGGCCTTTTATTTCCCCCTCTAGGGAAGTAATAATTTATACTGAAGAGTAACAATAGTTACTGTAGTACCTTTTTTAAGACGTAGGTGGGGACCTACGTCTCCAGTCCGTATAACGTAACTTGAATATAATTTACCAATAGATGCGTATGCCTTATCTAATTTGTCAAAACAATTAGGTACCTTGACTTTATGGAATCTATAGGTACTCGTATGGTTTACATATGTAGCAGAAAAAATATTTCTACATAACTTCAAATAATGATTGTTTCTTTAAATTAACATATATGTATCTACCTAATATCAAAGTTCACGGTAAGTTCATCTAAGTTCACCCCAGTGATCTAAATGTAAATACAGAGTGTTAAATCTAATAATATTCATATGATCACAGAAGAAAATTAATACATTTTCTGTCACCACGTGCCTAATCATAGATTATGTTTCAGTCTCTTTCATTAAAGTTTAATTCGACACGACGACAGAGATGTTCCAACGCCTAATCACGAAAAAATACGCGATTCTATCTCTTTTATTAAATCTCCTTTAGTATGTACACGGGCGTTTAATATATTATCTGCTACATCTACCTGTATCCAAGGAACCCCAAATTAAATTGTGCCTATCTCGAGGCAAAATCTATTTCCGACGTGTTTACAATCTTCGTTACGTAGCGACTATAATGGAATTGAAAACTTGTCGGAAGCAAGCGTCATGAACAAAATCTAAGTGAATTTGTCAAAACGTAATAAGCTTTCAGTAGGTAAGTCTACTTTGAGCCACGGGTTTGCCGTAATTGTACGCTGCTACATTGTTGGCTCCTGAAAGTGATTTTTAATTATGTTTGAAAGGTTTTTTGTTGCTTCAGATATTGACCGATTCTTATCACGCCATATTCAGATCTGTTTTTTATTTGTATACATATAAAACTCACTGGATCGCAATAAATTATTGCAGCTATGTAGGTACCAACTTCGTTATTATGTTTCGATGGTTTTAAAAAACAGCAGCCGATTTGGATGAAACTTTGATAGGTTATAGATACTTATTTATTGTTGAGTGAACCAAACCATGTGAGTGAAGCTGCGGGAGGAAGCTAATGCACTTATTACATTATCCTGATTATCTCGTCCTGATTTTCGTTAGAAATCCTAAAGAATCGTATCTCTAGTCTCATTACCCGTTTCGATATCAGCCTCATGAATAAAATTTGAGTGCACGTTTCCAACGAGAGTCAATTTCGGAAACTTATCAAACATCTTGTCATGCTCGGAGCCATTCGCCCGAAATGATTTATGTGAAACCATTACACCCTTAACGACAAACATAAAGAAAACATCGAGCATTCGGCTGCGAAGATCCGTGGATCGGCGAACTCGAGATCAATTTATAATAGAGACTAAAATTTTCGTTGAAAGCCGCTATCCGATTACCTAGGGGATGTATTCCATACGCGTATTGTTTGGACGCGCTGAGCTGTAAGCTTTTAGCGGATCTGCAGCTCGGAGCGAGCAGACTTGCAGCTTTTAGAACCTAATGCTATGGGTTCTTGCAACCTATGGCTGTATAGGAACTATTTCCATTCTAATTATTAAATCTTTACTAAAGGCTCCGGGTAACTTTGATTATTTACACTGAGTTTACAAATGTATAAAAAGCAAAAGCAGATATTTTTTAATTTTAGTGAGAGCCTGCGTTTAATTTATGGGTTTAAGTTAAAAAATGCTAATGAGTTCATAATTATAGTTCTTAGTGGAAAGTTCATTTCACGCTGGAGCTTTGTTAAAATATTGTTTGTTGTGTAATCAATTGTTTCATTTACGGTTTTTTTTTCTGTTTTTCGTTGAAGTAGCATTTTCAACTGACAAATAGTACCTGATTCAAAACTGGTTATTTATAACAGGAGTGTTGGATATTTTTTTCTTTACTCAATAATAATTGAGAAGAGAAAAATTATCCAACACTCCTTTGAAATAAGCTCTACAAAGTCGTATGCAGTTATCGCTGCTCAATTTTGATACGATCGCTATCTTTCGTAATTTGCGAATATCTGGAATCACGCATACTTGTGGAGCAATCGACATGCGACGGCGATTCGCCTGGACTGAGTCGACTTGCTTACAGAAGTAGAATTACTAGTAAGTTTTATAGCTCTATTCAGTTCACAGAGTATCGGTGTATAAGATAGTGATGTGTGTTTCGCTGTTTTTTTTTTAATCTGAGTCCAGTTTCCGACGATGTTTTACAGCATCACGTCACAAACCCTCGGTACTGCGTTCGACCAAAACGCAAAAAAATAAGTAAAGCGGAGTTCATCTTGTTTTATGAGGTGTTAAAACGTGAAATTTCTGTGTGACTGCCAGACTGAGGCATCGATTTTGATTTAGTTTTGCTTGCAAGGTGTATCGAAATGATCCTGAGCACGATTCAAGATTTGTTGTCGTTTGGTAGATCCGTTTAAGTTCTTGTTCACTTTCCAAACCGCCTGCGACGCAAGAGGTTGCGGGTTCGATCCCCGCGGCGGGACCAATGTTTGTATGATCTACAATTATTTGTCTCGGGTCTGGGTGTATCTATGTATAATAAGTATGTATTTACAAACAAAAAGTATATAAATAGTATATCAGTCATGTAGTACCCATAACACAAGCTCTACTTACTTTGGAGCTAGATGATGCTGTGTGAAAAAAAAGTTCAGCAGTAAACCAAAATAAAAATAAATAAAATCCATCATATTAAAGAACATCTAAACTTAACGACTGGTTGGCTAGTGCAATATTAAGTAATAACTAAGAAGGAATGTTATATTTTAAGTGATACAGGCCAGACACTGAACTAGATTTATGACGTAATAACTGAAGATCGAACGGGTACCATTATGTTATTACGTACTTATGTTAGAAATACCAACGCTAATTGGCTTTTCTTTGGAAATAATAAACGAGTTTATACTCGTAGGTGCATAATACTTAGGCTGCTCGCCCACGGCGACTTTTTGTAGCGATGCTGTCGCGCGTTTTGAAAATGCACGACGGCATCGCTACTATCGCGTGTATAATCACACACAAATCGACAGAATCGCTACTGTATCGATACGAACGCACGTCAGCATCGCTACAATAAGTCACCGTGGGCGACCAGCCTAAAACTCTTAATTAATTCATTGAGAAATGTAAAAGACTTTATCAAAATTTTCGATTAAGACGGGATTCGAACCCGCGACGATCAGACGATGCTCCTAAAGCCGAAGTGCCTTCAACCGCTCGGTCACGGAACCACTGACGTCAGATTCGAATTTTTTGATAAGCTAATATTTATCGGTTAAGCACTGGTTAGCGCCATCTACACGTGTCACTCAGTGAACTCATGCTCATTGTCCGAAGTTACAATCAGAATTAGATGACGAAGAGATGTCGCTTTAGCTAAATCTATAATTTTTGTAATTTTTTTCTTAATTCGTTTAATTATTATAGTAAATAGACGTTTTCGGTGGCGCTGGCGTACCTAGTAGGTTTAGTCACAAAACTATAACAGTTCCTATCAGGTAATTTACCAAATCGTAAACTTGTTCGTAACATGATCCACAGGATTAGTAAACTAGGCTATACTATAAAAACAAAATCCCCGGTCATATAAGAAGAGTTAAATAAAGCGTGTAAAAAGACCCCTTACTTTTACGATTGCCCTTTATAGCTTACTAAAGATTGCCGGTGCTTGCTATCGTGTACGATGCACAAAAAGAAGAAAACTAGGCATCGGAATATACAGGTTCTTTTATTCAAACTACACAAACTGACAGGACATCATTTTTGGGTTGTAAATAGACGTCGACCGTATCAATAAGCCGATATAAGTTTTCACTTCAAAACTTTTTTTTTTATTTTTTTTTATTAATTAAATAGGTCAGCATTTGACCTCACTTAAAAAACTTAAAACTTATCTTTAATTGATTTTATAGGACATGTTGCAGAATGATTTTCAAGGAGAACAGACATTACACCAATCGCAGCCCGGCTACATCCGAATGCACGCTCGAATGACTAAGTTATACAGGAAGCAACAATGAATTGAAAGGATAATCATTATCGATTTTCTTGAGATTTTCATAACAAAACAAAAAAAAAATCATTACATAAATATTTTTTAGTTAAGTTGTTGAACCCAATTCCTGAATTAAGTTAGTTTAAAATGAAAGACCCTATATATATGTGAACCTATTGACTTCATCACCATCATTATCATCAGCCGTTTTCATCCCACTGCTGGGCATAGGCCTCTCTTCGCTTTTGCCATTCGCCTCTATTTTGAGCCAGTCTTGCCCATATACGATCTTATTACCTAAATATTTTTTTTACATATTGTAAAAGGTTTTGTTAATCATCATCAATTGAAGCTCGAAAATGCTCACTTTTGGAAATAGTTGTGTTAATCTTCAACAGCCAAAAGTCTATGACAATCACTGTTAGACATAATATGAATCTCATTTATTTGGATATTCTATTCACCACGATCATAGTGCTGCTGCTTTCATCTCTACGATTACGCAATAGAAAGTAGGGTACTTTTTATATCAAAACGTATTTCCTTTAAAAAAACCACAGGAAGCACCACAGGGCGCAGCTAGTATTAAAATAAACCGTTTAAGTAGTTCTATATTTATCGGAGGTACGGCAATAGTCGCCTCGCCTCATTCTGCTGACTGGACCGAAATTCATGAATTCGTTTCGGCAGTTGACCTAGTTACCAATTTCGAACTACGGCTCAACAACCTGTTTTTAATATACAGATGAGAGTTATTTGCAAGTGTAGCTGGCCCGAGATGAATATTCACAAATAAAGTTATGAATGGTAAAAATAAAATTGTAGCTTTCTTGTGATGGCAAATTGTTGGGTAAACTCAATGTTACTCAACTGAGATTTTCGTTAACCCTGGCCACTGGGAAATTCCTCGCTGGCTTTAATACTGCCATTCGGACGGCCAGAAAGGTCCACTTTTTGTGTCCGGGCTTTTTCCTACAAAATAATATAACATTAATAAGTCTCACCTCCCTTTTTACTGTGAGATGTCACGTATTTAGGTCAGTCCGGTATTCGTGTTGCCTTGATAAATAATATTCAAATTAGGAAATATACGTAGTGGCTATCCGTTTGAACGTGACATGTTTAAATATACGAGTTGGTTGACGGAGCATCGAGTAGACTTCCAAAATTATGATCTAAAAAGTGCTCCTGAATATGAAATAGACAGTTGATTATAAAATTCAAAGCTGGAATCTTAAAGTATTTTCAGAGATGCTTTAATATTATGATGATCGTATTACCAAATACCTAGTTTATTTATAGGTAGGTACTTGATATAAAATAACGATATAATGCTTACGGTAGAAACTACTTTGTGTGTGAGGTGTAAGTGGGGCGCACAGCATGTAGGTATTCTTCCTCCATTCTCTCCTATCACTCGTCAATTGCTCATCCACTCCTTTCACATCATCTAACATCTAACCACCTTGCATACCCCACCCATAACTCATTAAGTGACATGGTTTCCATCCCTCCTCATACCATGTCAATCTAATAATGTATTTCTATACCTATGAAATATATATTCACAGTCATAAGTTACAAATAAAATAGCGATTCATCATCTCATCCTCGTTGTCCCATAAGCTCTTTGCCGACAAATACAGTCGCCATCAATAATATCGCCTGAATCCATAGATACAGCTATGACTTATATGATGTAGGGTAGAATAGCAATGTTGGCGGGGTTTTTCCTACGTTATACCCTTTATTTGCATTGGAGCGAAAATATTTAATCAGCCGTATAATCTTAGCGTTCCCTGTGCTTTTGTGGTATAAATGTATAAACTCCTTCAACCTCGCAGTTACATGTTGAATAATAGGTAGGTTTGTGTAACCCTGTGACAGATGTATGTACCTACTCGTAAGAAGGTAAACATAAAGCTGCTTTGACTGGAAAACTCATAAATTTTAACCATACCTACACGATTCTTGAACCTATTAAATAGCTAGTAAGTACTAAAATATTATATTTTAAATATCGAAGATATCATAAAATATTCCAATTCAAATGCTTTTATGATGAGAACTTATTATCTCATCGTATAAGCTAACAAAAGTGTTCTTACTATGCGTTATTCAGTTTCAATCTATCGATTTTACTTCAGCGTTGTTAGAAAGCGGGACTTTCGCGATTTTCCGCACCATTAGTGATGTGACAAACGGCGGTTTGTAGTCACGATGTCGTTTTCGTCCATTACGAGATTTCGAAGATCGTACAATCCCATTCGCTCTTTTAACTTCGATCAGATATCGCACTTATCTCCAGCGCAAAACGCCATATTCCTAAATAATAAATTGTTGAGTCATCTCAAGCAGAAAATAAATTATAGAGATTTATGCTGAGCAGCAACGCTGCATTTTCAATAGTGATAAGTGACTGTCATATTTTCAGTGTTGTCATTTGGAATGAATATGCGACGGTGACGGCACTTCTGGGGCTGGTGTGACAGAGGGATTACGTGTGAGTAGTTTTCTCGCGGTTCCTACCTCCTGATGTCTGGCGCAGTTGCACTAAATACATCCGCATAATTTTCTCATAGTGTGCACACATGAAAGGCAGCTAAGAGGCTCTGGGGCGGGCAGCGGAAGGACGCGCCATAGCGCAGCCACTGCCGGTAGCCGTGACGTCACTTCCCTCCTCTCGACACGAATTATTTTAGCTGTAAAAGCTCTAGCTAGAGCACTCGCCAATTACATTAAGGACTTTTGACGCAGGCCTGTTTAAGGTATTGCAACATGCGAGGCACATTCAATAGGCTAGTTCCGATATGAATCGACTGAATATGAACCGATGTAAATGAGGCCGTCTTTTGTGGAGATCGTTATACCAATATTTTTCAATACGGTATTGGTATGGTTATTACTTTCAGTATGCATGCCTTTTTGATGTTTTTGTATGGATTAAAAACAAGATAGATTAAAAACATTTCGTTAATTTGATTCTAGATACTAATAAATAACAACGTAAAATACCTTTATTTTCTTATTTCGAATAAACAAACAAAAAGGGAAAGAGACGAGTTCAATAAAAGCGTAAACACGAAATGGCCAGTAGAAGGAAGACCGATGAGATACATGACTGGAATATCGTGAGTTCGTATGGATTTATTGTGCTTACATGCGACCTAGGTTCGCTCTTTTCTTTTCAAACTTTAACTCTAAGTACCTAAAAATTTGGATAATTATAGCGAAAATGGTATTAAAACAGTGTGGTAATGTATTCTTATATTTTAAGTGAAGCAAAATACCTATTTAGGTTTAGGGTAGGTAAGACATTCGTAAAGCACTGGCTATAAAGAGCATAAATAGTAGATCTATCTGTTACAGCAGTCCCGAAAACACGTGAAATAATGTCGCAAACAGTCGGGAATAGAGACACACGCCTGCGTCCATCATTTTCGCTGTGAAAAAGTATCACGTGCGGGAAACGCGACATCGCTGCCTAAACGGTCGCCTAGCGTAGTAGCCCCGTAATAAATAAAAAAGGTGATTTAGGAAATCCCGACATGACTCCACGGATTTATACAGAGTGTTCCAACGCAAACTTTTCCTAGAGGTCATCAAAATTCTCCCCTCGTGCGGACGATTGAATGTTATGGGCCGCGAGACGCTCTCCTCTTCTGAGTTATAGGTTGTTACCCCCTGACATGCTTACGGTACTGATTTAATTCAATGATTATGTTGTGGCCGCCTGTGGAATATCACGCGAGACGGAACTTCCTCAGCTTAAAGCCGCCCTTCATTTTGTTACGCCAAGAGTTTTACTTTTATCCTGGTAGATTGATTTTCTTCCTTGTTTTTAAATGTGCTCCAAATCTTGTTAGGTTGTTAAACACGAAATCCATTTTGCTAGCTGTTGTCTGTTATACATTGTTTTATTGTGCAAAATTAAGGACCAACGACTAAAAGCTCTAAGCAAAAACAGCTTATAGGTATGTGAATCATAAAATATTACGGATTAAGCAATGATTGCAAGTGATCGATGTATTATTTTATATGATTATCAGATGGTTTTAGCTTCTGTGGGATTAACGGAAATCGCTCTAAGCAACCCTAAAGCAACACGTTCATAAAGGACAACTGAGGACAGAACAACTTACACAATGGCCGTGTACCACACAATGTCAAAACTTGCCACACGCTCATGTACTCACATCGAGCACCTGCAGTTGTTGGCTAGCCGAAAATGAGCCAGTAGCCTATTGTGATACTGACCACTTTCCAATAGCTTATTGTCGAATACACATTATGCATTAGTTATCACAAACAGTAAAGCTTTGAAACGGTAAGCGCATAAAACTACGCAAAAAAGTGGCAACAAATAAAAAGTAGATTTGTCAATCATAAAACTAATTTATGGCGCAGGTCATAATTGCACCACTGTTTATTTTATAACCATTTATACAGGCAGCATTTTTCAATCTTTTCAGTGAATTATGCATAAAGGCCATAACGCGTAAATATAATGGCAAGAGGTTAGGAAAGTGTTTCTACTGCTAGTAAACTCAAATATTTGTTCTGTGGTAAGAGCGTCGGAATTCCTGCAAATTGCGATAAATGTATTATGTAGGTAGGTACAGACTCTGATGAACTAATTTGCAAGGGGACGGGACGAGCAGGATATTGGACCGCGATTTACACAGAGGCAGAATAAACAGTTCTATAACTACAGGGATTTCTGGAACACCCTGTATTAACATGGTCTGTGCAAGGTTATTTGTTTGGGATCGCATACATTATTTTATTAGCGTAGTGGCTTGTTAGTATTTCTTGAAAGGTAATGATTGTCAGGGAAAATATCTATCTCCAGTGAAAACTACCTATAGACGTTACATTCTAGGTCATTTATAAGAAATTATAACAGTTAATTTTCAATTACATAATTTTCCCTCTAAATAACACACAATATCTACACATTTTCTATAATTTTATATTTTAAAGAGGAAAGATTTATTTGTTTGTGTGTTTGTTTGAATTGAATAGGTTCCGAAACTACTGATCTGATTTTAAAAATTCTTTCACTATTAGAATCCTGCATTATCCCTGATGAACATAGGCTATATTTTATCCTGGGGAATTAAAGTTTTTCGACGTACAGCTAGTATTCTATAAAGTTATAAGTTATACCAAGACCAGGAGTAAAATCACCTCACACTGTTCAAAAAGTTGTTGATGAGACGCCTGCCATAGGGACAATGCCTGTTATACCTAATCAATAGTAATTGCTACTAAGCTATTTTAAATTTTCTCTACATACACGCCAACCGTTCAGTGTAATAGGGACAATCTAGGGAGCAGGGGTCTCGCGCTTTTCCGGCCTGCCGCAGGGGCTATTGAGCAAATTGCCGCTGCTGGTAGGCAATTCAGTAGCTGTTTCAAAGAATCCTCAGGTCTTATTGAATACTAGCTATACGTCGCAGTGTTACCCACGCTCCCTCGGGAAAACTTTACTTTCCCAGGATAAAATATAGCCTATGTTCGTCAATGATAATGTAGGATTCTAATGGTGAAAGAATTTTTCAAATCTGTCCAGTAGTTTCGGAGCCTATTCATTTCAAACAAACAAACAAACAAATCTTTCCTCTTTATAATATTAGTGTTGAAATGCTTATTGACTCAGGTTTAAAGTCGTAGGTGCTTCTTCTTAGTTTTTTTTTTTTATGAAGAACGGTGTTGGATCAGTAATCTGCTTCTTCTTAGGTTATACATTTTTTTTAGTAGAATCGTGTTGGATCAGTATTTGAATTTTGACATTCTCTAGAGTCCAAGAGTCTCGATAGTTATTAGCTCACGTCCCAACTAGTGCTAGTTGCTATATAAATTGGTCTTATCGCTCAGGTAATAACGGAAGCTTCATGCATCCAACGCGACAGCCGCTCATGTCTCTGTAGTTTGCAAACCAAATCACGCGATATCACTGCATTTATTAATGACCAAATGAATGATAGGGATTTAATATCACTACCTATGTGATAGCGGGTGGGCGTGACCTGAATTACGTACCTTGTAAAATGAATGAATGACAAATGAAGGTGCTAAAGTTCGTATGAAACTTTTTAATTCCGAATGATTTTATGTAGACAGAAGAGATGAGAATATTTTATTAGTAAGGTGCTGTAAAACTCGTAACACTATGTTACATTTTGACAATAGTGCCATACAAAGATGGATAGATGGTGAGAAAGTTGAAGTTGAGATGATGGCTGATAGAAACGGAAGAAATTTTGTTGTGCCGACCACAACACATCGTGTAAAAGATGATGAATGTTTCTCCAAACAACTAAACTTAAAATTATTATTTCTACGATTTGTCACAAGAAATATTTTTAATTTGGAAAGTACCTATTCGATATAACAACAATATCTGTGAAAGTACGCGCTCGTAGAAGACCCAATGATCAAATAATTTCAAGACCCCATAATTCATAAAGACGAAGGAACTCCCGTATTAATTTGACGAAGGGTGGATTAAGATGATCATTTGCTTCCTGTGCCTACATAATCTGCGCGCCCCATTTTTGACACTTGTGACTTTACATAACGATTTACCATCATATTATAGTAATATAATTTTCAGGGAGTTTTGTCAATCTATTCTTTGATGGATATGCATACAAAAGCTTTCAGGGCCTCATCATAATATAGTAATATAATTTTCAGGGAGTTTTGTCAATCTATTCTTCGATGGATATGCATACAAAAGCTTTCAGGGCCTAAAAATAGAATGATTTGGACTTACCCAATGTATGTTTATGTATGTTGCTATGTTTGACAAACCTGTGATATCATTGAAAGTGGAATAGTATCCACTATGTTATAATATTGTGATTACAATACTCTAAACGATT
Organism: Epirrhoe alternata; assembly: GCA_963565295.1. Taxonomy (NCBI): domain Eukaryota; kingdom Metazoa; phylum Arthropoda; class Insecta; order Lepidoptera; family Geometridae; genus Epirrhoe; species Epirrhoe alternata. Next base: position 3,588,893 of record OY751384.1, read on the forward strand.
ACTCCATCAATAACCTCACATTAGCGTGATATCTACGCTAACGTAGTAAAGGCTACGTGCTCGCGCCTATCAGATTGAACTGTTCGACTAAAATGGACAACCACAGGCAATTACCATAAATAATGTGTCACATCTAAATTAATAAACGTTTGGACAATAAATCAAACTTAATTTAACGCAATGCGGGAATTACATGTGAGCTATTACAGTTATTACTTGCAATGATTATGACTTTTAACGCTGAATGGAATAATTTTCTGTATGTTAATTAAAAGACCATGTTCATTAACTTCTGTCATTGACTGTACGCGTTCAATAAGTACGTGTTTACAAATAAACCTACATAAATAGATATTATATTTATTATACGAAAAAAGATTTTGTAAAAGTAGTTCATTTACGTACAATAGGTAAACTACATACCAACATAGATTATGATAATCTGTGTTTGATGTACCTACTCAGAGATAAGAAACTACTTAAAACAAAAACAAGGTAAGACCTAACCTACCACAAGTGATTCGTTTAACAAACTGTTCCCCGAAACTATACAATAGGTAATTACTAATTAGGTATTAACCTACTTCAGATAAGTATTTGACTTGAGTGGCTGCTCTCCAAATTCATTTAGGAAACTGAATAATTATTTTACTAAGCTCAAATCCCTTTTCAATTGGGAAACTTCAAATGAGCGGGTAATTTTCATTGGAACTCACTTTATTAGCTTTCGACGGGGTTTTTGCGGAACAAAAACAAACCTTTCGACTCATGAATATGTATGATGCCCACACATGAGCGACTCATATGTGTTATATCGTGCCTTTCAACAAAAACATCTTCAATTTGAGAGCTTCGACGATTTGTGAATGCGTAATTATTTATCCCATGCATCAACACCTGTTTTTATGTCCATAGGCTTTTAAATATTTTGGAAAGGTTCGTATATTTTTGAATAATTTGAATTACTTAAGTATTCTATTACAATTAATTATTATTTCTTAGTTTGGGGCTAGATGATGCTGTGTGAAGTGTCTAGCATTATTTATTTATTTATTTAATTATTATCCAATTGCGCGATGGGTAGATGTCATCAAGTGACACTTTTAGATGCGTGGAGCACAGGGGTCTTATTCGGGTTCCTTGTTTCATTCTTTTGATGAATATTGGGATGCTTCCCATCATGATTTCTTACTTCAAGGGCAAATTTTTCGGTTCGGAATATTTGGTCCCAGGTTAGTACCATGTTTTAACGTTTGAAAAATTGGTCCTTGGAGTCGAATATTCATCAAAAGAATGAAAAAAGGAACGCGAATACGGCCCCAAGACCGGAATGAATGGCGTGAACAGAGGAAGGCCTATATCCAGCAGACTCTTAGCTGCAGATGATGATGAAGATTCTATTACAATATAAGTAGTAATTGTTGTGAACCAACCTTATCTCTAATAAACAAAAATATAAAATTAGGATCTTAGATGTAAGAATTTAGGTTCTGATGACATGGAAATGTAAAGCTCTCGAAACAAAATGAACTCACTTATGCCAGTATACGGCCTTTGCAAACAACGTAGACTCAACGTTCATCTTAGCATATTGTGTTTTGATAACTACCATCAAAGTAGCCTCGTATAAAGTTTGCATTCGCTTTGATTGATTAAGTATCGATCAAGTGAGCGAAGTCAAGCGAAGCGAAGTCAGGTCATCCATTACCGTACGTACCCTCGCTTCTCTGGAGTATAGAGGTGACTACTTCAAACGTGATGCTTAAGATAAGTGTTGGATCTACGGCACTGGTTTTGGTAAGGCAAAATGAGTTTAAACGTTTAAAGTCGGTGGTGTGTCCATCTTTTTGTCATTTAAAAAGTGTTTGGAAACTTTCGCTGTAGAGATAATCTGTAGCGCAGTGGTCGAAGGTCCGCTTGCGCCGCAGAAGGTTGCGGGTTCGATCCCCGCCACGGGGCAAATGTTTGTATCGGGTTTGGGGGTTTTTATGTTTTATGTAAGTATGTATTTACAAACATAAAGTATTTAAGTAGTATATCAGTCATGCAGTATCTATAACACAAGCACTGCTTACTTTGGGGCATCATTATTTATTTTGTTTATAATTCAGTAAACATGTATTGAAACTAAACTATGAAAAGCCCAAAAAAACTTAAATAACATGCAAAATAAACAACCTCTTGGATCTTCATGACTCTTGGACCTTATTACTAAAAGTTAAACAAAGAAAAAGGAAAAAACAATAAAATCAAATTGGTTTCGCCCGATGGGGTTGCTGACATTTTGTAAACAAAAACAAAAAACTTATTTAAAGTGCTTAAAACTATTTACAATCTAAGAGATGTTGAATCTTAACCTATTATCGCATTCGTCTTTCTCCCACATAACGAAACAATAGAAACAAGCCTAGATAAAGAAACAAACTATCGGTAAAGTAACGGAATTATCGTGTAACAACTGGACTTTAGCCGTAAAAATGTTTGGAAACTTTCGCTGTAGAGATAAGCCTAAGTTTTATTTGGGATCCGTATCTTAAAGTGCTCACAAACCTTAGTAACCTAGTCTTTCAACAGAGGAATAGTTCTAGAGATGTTTAATCTCACGTGAATTCTAGCTGCCCTCTATAATAACCAAGTTAAAGTTATGAGTAGGTACCTACTTAATGCACTTTTGAATATAAACAAGAAGAAGTTACAGCCAAAGTTCGGCAACAATGCAGCCGCGCGTTCACTCGACTATTTACTCAAAGCTCTTTATTAAAGCGAAACATGAACTCCATTTGAAATGGAGCTTTTGAAAGAACATCATCGTTAAACTGAAATCTCTTGATCGGCGCACTGGACCTTTCGTTGTCACACAGATTTTTGAAATGTTTGACTCCTCAGTACACCTATCGGCATGCGCTTGTGAAAGGAAGTTTTTCCTATAGATATGCTCTTGCAATAGGTTTAAGTTTTTAACCGACTTCAAAAAAAGGAGGAGGTTCTCAATTCACCTGTATGTTTTATTTTTATTTATTTGTATCTTGTTACGCGATAACTCCGCCAATTGTGGACCGATTTTCAAAATTATTTTTTTGTTTGAAAGGGTGATCCCATATAAATTTTACTCCTGAGGGTTTGAAAGAAAGAAAACCCTTCCTGCCTATCGATCTAAGACTCTTTATGCATTATGTCAAATTGACGATTTACTAATGCCAGGAACTCACGTGCCGCGAAACTAGACATAAAATGTATGCAGTTTTGGCAATTAATGCCCTAAGACGCCGGTGGAGCCCAAGCATTATCTGTCGATTTGATTTCTTTTTCTTATTTCGATTTTTATGGATGGCTTATTGATTCCCTGAGTCACGCCGTGAGTAGAGTCGAACATTGAAGTCGGTTTTTATTTTAGTTTTAAAACGTAATTATCTAAATATTTTTTCGTATAGGTACAGTCAGTGTCGCCAATTCGTAACCCCATTTGTAAGGTGGTTTGTACTGGTTACCTATTATCCGTTCCTTTTTGTTATTTTGAAGATGAAATTGGCAATGTATCGCTACAATTTAATTTAAACTTATTTGTTTGATTTCATTTCCACTTGGTTTGGGAGTGACTTTGCTCAACTTCGCGTCGGATGTATGTCGAGGACGCATAAAGGGTGGTCAACCAATAGTAAAGTTTAACGCGTTTGCCGTATAACTTTCTGATATTGTTGACAACTTGCAATTGACTTTCACCGAACTAGTTACGTTCCTACATTTATCTAGCCACGAACCCTTAACCTACTATGTGAGTTTTAAGCACATTCAGTTGCAAGATATAATAAGTACAATCACAATAAAGTAGCCCTTGTTCCATCTAGTCATACACTTAGTTCTACATGTATGACTACTAAGAAAAAAATATCCGCCAGTTCTACATCTATCGGGATGAGCCTTACCTTGTAATTTCCCCTCTTGCCAAAATGTACATGACTCCGAATCGTGTGCGTCTTACACTATTACGTACGTCTTACACAAAACTTGCAAGAGTGTGCGTGAAAATGGGGTTGTATTGTCAATTTGTCAGTTTTTATGCAGTGTGTAAAATGCGCTCGTGTACCTTGTCCCCCGCAAAAATCGGCAGAAAATTTTGTAAGAGGAATTCCGGCAATAGCGGGTCGTTACTTTTTTTGTCTGGGACATTTAAATGACTACTTGGAATGCGTAAAATCTTGATCACACATCATGATCTTGATCATGTTTCACGCAGCCTACAGTATCACGGAAACTTTTCATCGATGTATCGAGTGAGCGACAGTAAGTTATTCGTAAATGTTTCTCAGGTTAAATGCAATACGATATTCTGCTTTCAACGAATGGTCTCATACATACTAGAATCTTTGAACCTCCAGTTGAACTCGCATATCAGCAGCAGTACTGTTTCCCATTGTTGTAAAATTAAATCATAACTAGTTACATGTTTTCTGAGTGCCCTAGCGAGCATTTAACAAACAATAACATGCCTGTTTTCAACTGTACTATGACATTAACATTTGCACATTGCAATTATGACATAATATTGTTAATAATGATGTGTACCAAGTATTTTAGTTACAATAACAATTTAACACCTGTTACACATCGCATATTAAATTACTAAGATAATATTTTGTGTATTTTAAATTAAAATATATGATTGATGTAACACGAGCTTTGAATAGGTTCCAATATTTTCAATACTCGCACGACTATCCAATGTTAAATACCTTAGTAAGTTATATTTTTGTTAGAATATTACTTTCAAACTGTTATATTAAATCCTGTTCAACACGATTTTCAAATAAACTAAGTTTAAAAACTTGTGAAACACTTTTGTCGCTGACTACACAATGCAGTACATATTATACAAGCTTTGCTCAGTGGCTGTACTTGCCAAGAATGAAACACCTTTGTTAAGAACTTGGTTTTCTTATAGTTAACGCTGAACTATGAAGTAAAGTTGCTAAGAAACTGTGGTTGGGTTGGTTAAAATTAAAAGCTTTTTAATTTTTAACTTACTTTATCAAAGACTTTATCCATATAGCTAAAATGCATGTCTTACAATTTTCTAACGTACACATTCCGTAAGTGTAAGTTAAGAAAATTCCTAATTATTTCTTTATTTTTTTGTTTCACAAAAATGTGTTTCATTTTGATAGTTTAACCTTCCAACTGGCCCTTTTTGATCTCACGGGATTAGAACAGGTGATCCCTTTTTATGGGCGTGCAGACTAACTCAATATAATATGCGTTTAGCGCCGGTTTTACCACAGCAATTTGTGAAATTCGAGCTGCGGGACCGTTTCACCACTCTCGGACAGAAACAGCCGACTCATTCCTAACCTGACCATAGGCTAGAGATCAATAAGCTATATCATTGCTAGAGATAGTCTTAAAATGAATAAAAACTTTTTTTTAGTTTATGTCCACGAATAAACTGTGCGTCTCTTTACCGATATCTTCCATTACATGATAGAGACTAGTCCAGGTACCTACGCGTATAAGAGATATCAATATTTTAATCGCTCAGTCCCGATATGTATGGTTAACTATAAAAGTAAATGTAAGTAACTTTGTAAAGTAAGTAAGTTCGTATGAGTCAGAGGCCAACTCTGGTGAGTTTTTAGGCCGCGTTAAGGCCTCCATCATGGCTTAACGACATAAATAGCCGGGACCGACAATTTAACGTGCCCTCCGAAGCACGAAAGCGCTCAGATGAAAATACCACTGGCCACTAGTAACTTTGTGTCTATGATATTGTGTGTAATTTTGTTTTCGCTTGTATCCCATACAATTTAGTAACGTGATTTAGCGATGAACGATGTTGTTTGTCATTTAGCTAGGCCTGTCATTTGTCTAGCGTCGCGTTTGAACGTTATTGAATTGATATCGTGTCGAGTGTCGCAAAATCATGAATTTGATAGACTAGTTTCAGCCAAAAATACCTAGGACAGTATTATGTGTAGGTATATCAGCCATATTACGAGTATACCCTGTACTAGAACTAATATTTAATATTATTTTTATGAGAATGAATGAATAAAACTCATAATACTCACAGATTTAAAAAAAAAATATACTATTTAAAACTTAATGCATTAATGTACGGCCAGCGTCATGAACTAGTAACCCCCCTGCCCCAATGGGCGGTCGATTTCTTCCAGACAACCATTAATGGAAAGAGGCGAATAGAATGAAGGTAATTTTGTTTATTGCACGTTCGGGTAGGTTAGGAACAGTCCCAAGTAGTCCAGTGGACTGTAGTTCCGACCTTGCGGGTGTCCGAAGAATGTTGATATTAGAAAATTCACTTGGTAATGAACCTTGTGCTAATTTTATTAATACCTTTCGGGGCTCACCTAAAGCGGGTGGGCTCTACCTAAATTATTATAGTGGCAATGGTAGCGTGCCCTTAGGTGCTTGAGAAGTTATTTCTGAATCGGAAAATTTAATTTCGAATGAAAACACAATTCTTTTATTGTATTTCATAAACGTGTTGCTGATTGAAAATCAGAATTTCTTTTGATTCTTACTTGATTTTTGTTAAAGTGAGTAGTGACAATCCCGTCGTAAAATTGAATCGGAAATGCAAAAAACTGTAACTCAATTGAATAATCCTTTACTATTGATGAGCTCCTGGAATATCTGGAATGAAATAGACATCTCACGATGATGAGGCTGGTACGTGACGGGGCCTGTGCCACTTTCTATCTGTTATACTCGTAGCTTCAAGACAACTTCAACCTTGGAGACAAGTTGGTATGTCCTCAGAGAAAATTCTGTCACGATTGTATTGAAACAGTTGTAACTGAGTACCTACTTATTTTTCTATTGTAGATACCGTACTGATAAAAACTAATTAAATAAAATCTTAGAAATGTGGATGCTTTTTAGCATTCCGTTCTAAACAAGAAACCCAAAACAACAGTTACATAAGTACCCTTATTACTTTAACCATAAGTACAGTCCGTCCGTCGATTTTTCAGTCTGTCCGAAGCTGTCATCTGGCATATTAGCGTAGGCGTTATATTATTCATCTATCCAACGGATAGAAAATGATCCCCACTTTATGTGTACGTACATTATGGGCCTTCTATTCGCCCATGATAGACGAATGCTGACGGTCACGAACGAGAGTGCCTCATTCGCCTGTATTCGCCTGTTATCTTCTATCAAAATAATAGTTCGGCAAATAGTTCGGCGAATGTGTAGAGTGGCCGTAAAAGTGGTTGTTTCCCCTAGCATTCATCCATCTCTCTTGTCGACAGTGAAACATTTGTAACTATACTCCGTATTATTCTGTGTCGTGACGACGATTCACGCCTGTTTCTTTCATTTCCGCTCTCGACTTCGACTCTTCCTGTCCTTAATGGACTATGACAATTTTATCCATAGTATTTTAAGATATGTTTTAAAATATCACGTTCATGATTAAAATACCTGTTTCCAATTATTATGATGGATTTGGTTAAATAATATATTTTCTAATGTCAGTTTTCTCAATTTACGAGTTGATCGAAGAGTTTACAGATACTTACTGTAAATATTTTAATGAATGAAAAAATTATAAAAAATATAAGTAAATAAATGTCCCTATTCGTTTTTTGAATACTCTTTTGTAGTTTTCTTAAAAAAACTTTGAGACTGGAAAAGTCTCAACTCTTTAAAAATACTTGATTAGTGTAAAGTTGTTTGCTATGAAAACCACTGTAATGTCTAAGTTTTACGAAAGGGAAGCGTTGACGTCACATCCGCCTGACGAGACAATGCCCGCGGTTACACTCTCGGCAAAAGTGCTAGACATTCATTTGCGCCTTTGTAAAACTTGAAGCTGAACTTTACAAAAAACTTCTGAAGAGTAAAAACTCAAGGTTTACTCTGGTTGCTCTGTCGGGAAGACATGTTCAAAGCGGAACGCAAAAAACTGACATATCAACTGACATGAATGTTTGTTAGTAATTTCAAGATTTTTTAATATAGAAACGGTTTTTTTTTCGTTTCTTTTTCATACTTTAAAAGTTATAGGAAGTCTAATGTTAATGTTTTTATATTCATACTCTGATAGGGTTAACTTGAGCATAAAAGTTTGTTGGGAAGTTCGTAAGTTTGTTGAAGCAGATCGAATTTCTCGCCACGAAGAAGGGCACAGGTTATCTAAAACTCAACAAAAGTCAACTTTGCCAAATTAAAGTCTGCCGACGATTCTAACACCAGTGAGTTCATGATGTTCCATGATTACATTCACACAAAAAAAAAATACACAACTTTTTATTAACAAAACTTTATAAAATAAACTAGATCATTTAAGCCATCAAGAAGTCGTTGAAAACAAACTAAAGATAGCTCAACTGATCTAGGTCACTGCAAGTCGGATGCGAGCCCAAAACATGCGGCATTACCACAGTGAATAGGTATACTACGAGTATATGCACCTTATTTTTGTAATGACGAGCGATTTCCTTTACGTTAATCAAGTATTTTTTACGAGTTCAGACTTTTCCAGTCTTGTTTATTTAAGAAAACTACGAAAACGAATAGGGATGTTTACTACTGACCTACTAATGAAATCAATGAACAATTTCAGAGTCAAACAGAATACTAGCAAACAACTAAATTTAAATGAAATCGTTTGACGATCCTCAATTTATCCAGCATCCCATCGGAGCTTAGCTATTAAAATTTTAGAAGACTAGGAAATTGGAATACCTACCTACTACGATTTTTGCATGTTAAATGCATAATAAATATGAGTAAGTATCATGACTCATCATTGGCCTGCCCTTATCCCGCTCATGCGGGGTCGGCACAACATGTTCTCCTCTTCCACTCTCCCCTATCACTCGTCATCTCGTCATCAACTCCTTTCTTTTCCATATCTTCTTTCACACAATCCATCCATCTTTACAACATGGATCTCAGTAAGTATCATGACTAAGCTCATTAATTGAGAGATCCCAGTGACCTTATTGAGCCTATTGACTTTGATTACGCACTAATTAAGTTTGATGATTCGCAATAATTGTATTTTAAGCATTGATGAAGTTGTCCAAAATATTATTGAGATCTTCTAACGGCGGTTACTAGGTTGGTTGTATGGGACCAGCATAATTGTTCAAATATTAAACGTGTTCCGGCAAAATTATCGTCGCCGCGTATATAAAATTACACGCATACGTAGGCAACCGTGCCATGAACCCAGAATAGCAAATAGTGTATACGCTGAAGTTTTACTATAGGTAAGTAAGCAAGACTTTTAGCTTAACGTGTGATGTGCATAACAGGTTGTTATTCATACTTTTACCATCATATTTCTTTTTAACTTTTACAATTATGTGGTTATTTGCCAAATCCGTTGAACGATTTTCTTTCCAATAACCCTTTGGAAATGTTCAAAAGATCTATTTACGAGAATGTTTATTGCACCATAAGAATACAGGAACGTTTCTGTTTCATTTTTTGTCATTTTAAATTCGTAAATCGTAGATAACGGAACCTTATGCCGGCCACCCACGATCCAGTCTACCGTCCAGTTTGCAGCGCTGCAAACTTGATCCAGTCGGCAGGACGAAGTTCTTTTTCGCTTGTCATGCACACCCATACACCGTCATGTTTACTGGACGCCGTATCCAGTCCGCGGCAGACTGGACGGTAGACTTGATCGTGGGTGGCCGGCATTATGCCTATAGGTACCTATTACATGAAAGTTCGTTGAACTATACCTAGAGTTTCACCTTGAAAGCCTATGGCATTTATCAAAAGTAATACAGCGTGGCAGCTATTACCTTCCAGAGCGATATAAAAAAAATAAGTATATTTTTTAAAGGTAGTTTTGAAGTGACAGAGGCCTGTCGTGAACCTTCCAGAGAACCCATTACTGGACACGGCCTGCTAGAACTGCTACATAATCCTACCTATAATACTAACCGAAATCACTACTACAGGGATATACACTATTCAGTATAAACAAACTATGGCTTGGTATTTCACCTTTAAAATATTTGTAACTTGTATTATACATTAATATTACGTAAATGTTTGTCGGTACACTTAAACAGACGCGACGTGAAGGTAAGCTGTGTGTTGAACAGGAATATAAAAAAATACTTAAGTACATAAAAACAGTGACACTCCGAACACGACACTCCGAAAAACAGTGCCGACAGAAGAGAAAACTTAAACGAGGTTTCGGTAACGGTCCTAAACTTAAAAATCAAAAGTACAAAAAAAAGTGCAAATAGTTACTGTCCTACTAAGATTTGAACTCGCGGCTGTCTCACTGAAGAGGCGGTGCTCTGTCGCTTTCTGACAATACAATGTGTAGTGAGACATGCCGTTAACAGTCCCGTCTCGCGACTCTAGTTTGATGTTTCTCATTTCAAAAATGCCCAACGCGCCTAAAGAACTTTTCACTTCAAAAAATCCGGTGTCTTTAACTACTAGAGGATTCGGTTAGGCTTATGAAATCTAAAACCTGAAACTAAAACTCACACATAAGCACTCTGCACACATATCAAACGTAAAATGACTAACACTTCGTATTCGTAAAAATCAAGTAAGAACGCAATCGAGCCCTCGACGGGCAGAGATCTTGATTGGTTCAGGTAGAGGTGTCCATTCTATACATGTTATTACTTATTCTTTGGCAGTGCGCGAATACCACACAACAATTCATTTGATAACTTCGATAGCCGACGTGTGGTCGTGGAAAGTGTGAGAAAAAGCAATAAATATTTGTTCAACCTAGAAATGTCTTGGCTTTTCTTCTGCAAAAAAGATGTTCCGTTCACAAACACTGGTTATAGGTAGATATTGATTGAATTGACAACTATACCTGAACAGCGAGTATTGTTTTTCGCGATCCATTGTTCGCGAAACAATAGTACCTACATAGTAAGCGGTGTTCTATTCTGAGAAGATATGATTTCGAACGGTGGAAGGGAAGAGTCTTTGTCCTATATGGGACGGAATAAAGCGGTATATTTTCTGCTATGTCAGGAAAAAAGTCATCGGAAAACGCCAAGTGATAGAGTCAAAAAAAACGACAATAATATTTGTATTGGTCGCGAAGGAACAGGAGTAAAATCGCCTAGTTTTAAGAGTATTCTAAGAGATCCCAGCGATATTACTGAATAAATGCTTTTGGACTTCGTTCACACCAATAAAGTATGAAAAAAGAAGTAAAAATTCGGTGCGTGTAGTGCGTGTAGCGCGTTAATAATTATGTGCGAGGACCACAGGCGAGAACCTTTACTGGTTAATATGTGTATCGCCATGTCGCAGTCGGTCGCGTCGCTCGGGCGTGTGGGACAGTGTGCGCGTGCAGAGGGCGAGCTCAGGAAGGTATTTGTCGCCCTGCCTCGACGCTCCTTCCTTTCATCGTTATGATTAATGACACGTTATTTTTCATTGAAACAGCTGCTGCGTATTTTTTCTACTTTCAAGTCTTCTGTTCCATGACGAGTACCTATTAGTCACGCTCTGAAAAGCTTTCGATGTGGATTTTAAAGCCGTTTTTTTACTTTGTCTTCGACATTTGAACGCGTTCCGTCCGGTTTCAGTTTGACTTTTTTGCGTCCCACCATTAGGTACATTTCTGTTTTTGTTCGTTTTATCCTTGTTTTTGCTCTGCGCTTTTTACGCCGAGAAAAACTACGGAAGGGAAAAAAGTCTAGGATTTCGGTATCTATGTAATTGTCAAATAATATATTTTTCAATATAAGTGAACAGTTTTAACAAATATTCTACAGTTATCATTAAAATTATACGAATACAAATACAATTTATTGCATTGAAAATAGATTAAAAGTCCTCTCAAACATATTAAAGTTTCATGTAATAGAAATAGTCATCCAATATAGCTTCCAATAATTTCGCTCGTATTTCAAAATCGAGACCATTGAATTTATAAATAGGAAATCGGAAACGATCAGCGCTAAAGTAGGAACTACCTATTTTAAACTGTCGTGTTAAAAGTTTATGCAACTATTATACGCGATTTATGCAGCTGAAATATAATATGCCCTATTTAAACAGATTTTGCAAACTTTTTTTACGATGTTTTTACAGCAAATGGAGTATCCATTTAAATCTTCATTGCATTTACTAAAGATAACAATCTAGCTACGTAGCGAATAGCTACGAGTCTACGAGTGCTACGACGTAGTGTCGCGTAGGCATGATCTACGACAAAGTGGCGGTGTTTCGGTTTCCAAATCAGAAAGTTGCATTCCGCCGGCGGCTCTAATTAATTTGTCAGAGACAGGAAGGATACACGAGGCCGTCACTTCTAATTGATGATGCACGGTGCACTGACACAACTTTGGCTATAATTTTCAGTGCGGTCTCCGCCGGTACACTCAGCTTCATAAATATTCATCCACCTGCAAACGTCCTTTCAACTACCAACTGAACTGTTCACTATTTTACTATCCAAATCATTTAACTTGCTAATTAAATAAGTGCAAGAGAAGTTTTACGGGCAAGTTGTAATTACTGAAAATGCCGCTAAAATTACTGAAAGAAAATGCAAAGTTGTAGAGAGCGCAAGAAGTAACAGTATTTCAGGTTTAATGCGGTCGCCATTTACAACGAGAGCCTTTTAAGATATCTGTAAGGTACCCGTTAGATCAAATTAGTTACTGGCCCGAGAAAGACAGCAGAAAGCGAATTATACATTTTCAAACATAGATTTGCTTCTTGTTTTTTCATCCTTGAGGGTAAAAAATTGGGTACTTAGGAAATTCACGGAAAAATAGAGAGATAGAGAAAAATAACTTTAGGAATCGAAATAGGACTCGGGTACCTACTTGTTTCTTGAGGAAAATTATCTTTGATGGCGTTCATTTCGAATGAAGTTACATAAATATTTATGTAGCCACCTAAAATTAGCTTTCATTCAAAAATGGGTACATCGTATGAGCTTCTCAACTTTGGTGACTAATAAGGCTCAATGCACATTGAATTGGCAAGCGACGCGTCAGTTAGTTTTATAGCAAGCAATTATAAACCTTATGATCAATGTTACAAGATATAAAAATGCTTGTAGAATAAACCGCACGAAAGTGCTCGAGCCAGCGCGACCCGCTAGATGGCTTCGCTAGACCTCGTTCATTCTACAAGCATTTCTATATCTTGTACAATTATTCATAATGTTCATTCTACTCTAACCACTGCCACTGCTATGCGTAGGGTTAACCTTGGTGCGACCGATAGGCTCGGCCCGGCCGGACGGATCGGTTGTGCACTTTTTGAGGGTAGGCTGGCACTGTGCGTGTGTTGTCTGCATTCCATATTAGTGAATACTATTTTATCTTTTAATAATTTGATTAAAAAAAATCATGTTATCGTAGTGGTACCTATAATGAGGATTACCTTAGATTGGTAGACAATTAGGTTAGTAAGTAAATATGCATATTGTAAAAAACATAAACTATACAAAGTGAGTGTACCTAAACTTCGTTCGTCGTAATTTTCTACATAAATTGCATTGCATCTCCGATTTATAAAGTGCTACCCATCTTATTTAAAGACTTTAAAAGGTGCAATAGCCTGTCGAGTCAGTGTTTTTTGTGTTTAAGTCTGTCAAAGCTGTGTTTTGAGTATGTACTTTTTGTTTATATATTTTATGTCAAATAAAGATCTTTTAAAAACAAAACAAAACTTGCCAATGCAATGTGCTTTGAGCCTAAACGAAACATTTATAAGAAAATTTTTTGAAAAAAAAATTGAACCGACTTCACATAACACAAATAGACACTAAGAACCTTCTATGTACCTACACTAAAAAGAGAAAAATAAGAATATACACATGCAATTATTACTTACAGTATTCAAATAATAAATTATTATGTTATATTATATTTTGAAGTCGGTGCCAACTACCTATGCATTTACATCTAAGAAGAAACTACGAGTACCTACAATAGAACTTGGGTGCAAAATTGTATGGAGTAGTTAGAGTAGAATAGTTGGCACCGACTTCAAATATAATATAACATAATAATTTATTATTTGAATACTGTAAGTAATAATTGCATGTGTATATTCTTATTTTTCTCTTTTTAGTGTAGGTACATAGAAGGTTCTTAGTGTCTATTTGTGTTATGTGAAGTCGGTTCAATTTTTTTTCAAAAATTTTTATTTTTCAATTTTTAGTGTAAATAATATACCTAGTAGGTTAGGTTAGATATTGGAATAGTCAAGATCAAAGAAGTTAGAGTGAGAATCCCTCAGGAATAAAATTATATGGGATCACCTCGAGCGTATTTAAACATGTCAAACTATTCAATGTTTGACTCAGATTTTGTAGTGAGAATGAGGTTTTTTGAGATTTACAGGAAAACTATCAATCCCTCAGGAAAAAAAAGTATGAGGACCACCTAGATATGTATACCCTTTCAAGCAAAAAAAAAAATTTTGGAAATCGGTCCACATTTTTCGAAAAGATCGGTTATTTTTTGAGTATTACGGGAAAACTATCAATCCCTCAGGAGTAAAATTTTTATGGGACCACTATGGTAGCATACCCTTTCAAACAAAAAAAAAATTTTGGAAATCGGTTTACAACTGACGGAGATATCGATGAACATACATCCAAAAAAAAAAAAAAAAAACATTCATACACCCGAACATAGAACCTCCTCCTTTTTTTGAAGTCGGTTAAAAAGGTACACTATGATCAAAATAATATTCCCCCTATCGGTGACTGTACCTAGAATGCCTCTCGTAAGAGTTGCTAAAGAGATTTCCCGCGCATAATGCTCACAAGTTTTGCAATACGTCAGCAAGTGCTTGAAAAGTTTATACTCATCTCATCCTAAGATACGGCTTAGTATACACAAACTAGATGGCGGAACAGAACAAATTTGATCGCGCTATCGTTTTTCGCTAGTATCAAGTAAACTAACGAAAAATGATACACAATGACACATAATCACCGATCCGCCTTGGTGAGCCCTCATTTTTGCTAATATATTTTTTGTGTGATGTGTGATGTCATATCCGGTCACATTTAGACAAGGCCCAGGTCAAAAGTACTATCATGATAGGAAATTTTTGGTCTTTTGCCTAAAGGAAATGGCATGAATTTAAGTAGGTAAGTACCTACGTATGGACTGGGATCATAACAGCATGCAGCAATAACAACGATACAAAAACACAACGATGATGTTACAAAAACATGAACAAAGTAATTTCAAGAACAAAGGCTCATTTTGGTCTGCAACGGACCTGTAAAACCACTGGTATATTTTCATTGATACGCAGGCGAGGTTCTAGAACTAGTTTGGAATTTGAAGTGCAATTGGCAGCAAAGACGTCAGCCCGATAGAGTGGCCGGCCATGTCGCGAATCCGCAACAAACTAACTTTGTTCAAAATCGAGATTCGGTCGACAACTTGACTCGCTCCACCGAAGTTTCGAGAGCTGCTGGGCTGTTTCGAGAGGACGGTTAGTTACACTAATTTATTCTGAATAAGTTGTTTTTCATTTGAATCTAGTTTTCATTTAGGTTTTAGGTTCGATAGATTCCGAGAATATTGGAAATTACATTGACAATCGTATTTTAGAGAAAACACTTTGTTATATGTACACAAGGGAAACGGATAACAGAAATACAAATATAACAAGTAGGTACAATGCTTGGCCTTATCACTAAAAGTGATATTTGCCAGGCAAGTTTGGATGGACTGCTACTACAAACAAAAAACATCTTTGTAAAAATGTTGCATTGAATTTTACTGTGTTCTGTACTTACTAGTTTTGTGTTTTTTATTTAGATTAAAACTGTTGGTTGTTGCAGTATAGTGTTAGTATAAGAGAAAATATGTATGATGGAATAATAATATACGGTCTTAATATTCTCTCAAAAATATCTTAGAAACTACCTAAACAAGCTGAAGCAAATTGGGCCCGTCTTCGCACCTGTACGCACTTTTATTACTCAGCTTGTCATCATGAAAGTTTACACGCCTTGCTTGGTAAACATCTCGGTCCACAGAATAAATAGCTCTGACTTTGTAGAGATTTCATACAAAATTTAGAAAATAATAGTAATAAGTGAGTCGTATGAATGGCGATAGGTAGGCAGGGATTGTCTGGGTGTCTGCAGATGGGCGACGAAGCCGGGGCAGGCCAAGAAAACGTTGGCGTGTCGACTTAAATGCCTTTCGAGAGGACTGGTGGGACGTGACAAGGGACCGTGAAAGGTGGAAGCAATTGTGGGAGACCTTTGCCCAGCAGTAGGAAAGTATAGGTTATTAAAAAAATATATAAAGTAATAAGAATTTTATTACCAACAATATAAATTCAAGAACTTATTGGTTCACCTGCTTTATGCCACTATAGCGGTTATTCATTGTGACCGCGCTGAATGTCATTTATCTTAGCAAAAATGGCTAACTAAATTAAGTAAGTACGAGTTATTTCTGTGTTATTTATAAGTCTAGTAGTAAAATGGCTGGAGTATTTGTACCTACCTAAGCTACTGTTGGTGTGAAATCACCATACCGTCAGAACCTTTCATTCAAGCATTACTCACTCAGTGGGTCACAGATGGCGCACTCTACAACAGTTTCGTGTACAGAAGCGACAATTTAAACATCCCCGGCTAACTTCCCCACTTCTAGCCGTTGCCTCACAAATAATGTGAAAACTTTACCTTCTTTTACCAGCGAGGATGCTTTGAAATTGGTTATTTACTTGTAAGGTGTTATAAAACAATAAGGCGTCAGGATTTGGTGAGTAATGAAAGCAAAATCGCAATTCTAGGTAAAGCTTTCGATACTGAAAGGAATGCTCAATAATAATTAAACTTCCAAGCAGAAAACAATGTTGTTACACAACTCGTATTTCAAAATCATAGGTCTATCTCATAAAAAGTTATAAAAGAACACAGTGCAACGATTGCGTGCGGTAGACGTAGAGAATCAAGAGTTTTTTTACTGTAGTGTTACTTTCTTATTTAGATAGGTACTTTTTATGAGACAGAACAATAGAAATAAACATTTCTTACCTACGCATAGTTTTTTTTTTCAACCTATTGTGTCCTACTGCTAGGCAAAGGTCTCCCCCAAAATGTTCTGCTGGTTCCTATCCCTAATGTTATCAAGCGAATATTTGAGCTTAAGTGGGTTTGCCAGGATAAGTATCCTGTCACGATGACAGGTAAAGCAGATTCCTAACCGAATGGTCATCCCAGGAGGGATATAAAAAAGCGGTAAATATCTAGTTGGTGGACAGTTCCTTGATGGGTCGATGGCATAGATAATTTCGCATAATAGGTTTGCATATACGAGAGATATGCTTAGTAGTGGCATAAGAAAATGTAAAGGAACCTAAACATAATCTAGGTTTTGAACTAACAATTATCGATTTAGCTTCGAACAAAACTTCGAAGTACCCACCTAAGTTGTGGCAGATACAACACGTTGACTAAGTGAAAAACGAATAGAGAAGATTTATCTAGTTCATGTCGATATTTCAGTACAGTTTATTGCATAATATCTTTACACATGTTTTTATTTGGGATTTTACCGCCTCTTATTCGGATTGTAAAGTTTGTCTTATTAACAACTAGCAGAGTGCTTCTCTGCAGTTTTATTCGTAATTCAGAAATTCCCACAAGGATTCAATACAAGGAGTTTTTATAAACAACCGTTCGCTTCTGCATAGTAAAATAGATTTAAAATCATGACTGGAATCATATGATGATTCGGAAAATTTTGATCAGTCAAATTGAAGACCCTGTTACTATTAATCGGCTGAGACAGAAGAGGTGCAAGTTCGATTCGCGCGAGGGGCAAATGTTTGTTGTGCAGGTTTTTTTTTCTGATCTAGGTGTTGTGATATGTACCGTCGTAGGTACGCGTATTTTTTATATCTTATATGGTATTTTTTATATCTATGTTGAACATAAATCTCAGTGTGGGGTTAGGACTATGTTACGTTACTGTTGGGTATTCTAAAAGATTGGATAAGATAAACCTCGAATCGATAAATAAGCACGATCATTCAGTTTGGCGTTAAGTTGAAGCTTCCAATTCTATTAAGAAGCACTTAATACAATTAATTTCCTTATAGTAGGCAGTCAAGACGTACACTTAGCTGCGACAATTCTAATCAGGATCAAATCTAGCTATCGCCTAGTTCCCTCGAGTGTGCGTGCTTGCTCAATTACTTCTGACCATAATTGCTATTTGCGCGTATAATTGACTAAGCTCTGTGGTTCTGCCATCCGACCACGTATTACCACTTCGTATCAAACCAATCTGCTGACTGAAAATTTGATTTGGTTATTCCGACAGTATCAAAACCGAGGTTGGGGACTTTGCTCACATGCTCGTAATTTGCCTACATAGATCTTATACTAGCTTGGCCTTGCGTTGTTGTTTGCCCCTCGGGTACCTGAGGCACTTAACTTTTTTGGGATTAACACAAATAAATGGGTCTTCTTGAAAATGTTCATTCACATACGGATGTGGAACGTACGGGTGTACCCGTTTCAACGTTTAGTAATAATAATTTTACATCGGTACAAAAAAGCCTAACTTTATTTAATTGTAAAAACTTATAGTTTCTACCGTATTATGTTATTATGACGTCTACAGCAAGATTCAATAGTAAGGTTCAACATAGCAAGACTATGGGAAGCACATTGAGGTACAATGGTCACCATAAATCGTAATAGATCATGAAAGCGCTTGTGCAATTCAATTTTGAGTTGACAGGCTGCAGACTGCGGAGTAAATTTCAAATGGTCTTTGTGAGAAACCATCAAAACGGATTACTCGAATAATTGGATTCTCGTGTAGCATAGTGCTGACGCCTGCTCAAAGAGTTGCGCTATATTTGATCAAAAATTACTCCCACCTATGAAGCACTCGCCACTGACGGCAGCTCTAGAAACCATCGTCTAATTCAAACGCAAAATTCCAACAGAAAATGTTTTGGCGACATACAATAAAATTGTTTTTAGTTTCTGTATCAGTATTGATACTGTCTTGTGATATTAAATTTCTTTGCACGACCAAACACGATCGCTGTTTTTTTTCCTAATAGTTTTATTAAATAAAAAAAATGTTGTTTGTTGTAAATCAGGAGCGTTAACTCTCTCTTAAGAAAACATAATCTCTCCCTCTCGGATTTAAATTCGATTCGAGCGAGGCACCTCTTATAGTTACATCCCGGCAAAATTGACACGTTTTTTAAAATAAACTGTGCGCGTAAGAGGGATTCAAGTAGAGCACTGAACGAACATAATTTTATACGGAAAGAAAGAGAATTGTCGAAAATGGAGGATTTGGGTCACTTTACCTACAGTCCTGAAGGGTCTCCATCTTGGGAGAACAACGTTTACCTTTGTAAGCATTAACGCACCTTCGGGTATTTAAAGTAGGTATGTAAATACGAGGGTAGTAAATCAAGGGGAATAGAATTCGGGCAATCGCAGCGACAAGAGCAAACAGATAACGGAACAGGGCGTTATTTTATTAGGACGTTTTATTTGTCACTATAGGCACAAGGATACCAATAAATTCAACAGAAATCTCGAAATTTAGATCAAAGTGGACAAACACCTAGTAACCGTCTATTAACCAATATTCTTTTTGTGTACCTACCTACTTTATTTTTTGTCGTTATGTTTGTATCGAAAACTTATTTTAGTTTCTTGACATAGGTACTTTCTCCTAAGATTTTTTGTGTGTTATTAGTCGGTATAATACGTAAGAACCCAATTTTTATTACAAATAAAACAGATTTAGTTCAATCATATTGACCTTTCTCAAAGGTCAGAGTAAATAGGCATTTTCGTAAAATTCGGTGCCATGGTCTTTTTCTTTTTGTCATGATTTTCCGGGACTCAAACGGGATCGGAACACTAATGAGGGCCAACTTAATGGACGTTATTATTCACACATTTGCCGTTTTACTTTGCATTTTTTTCAACTTACTTCTTACTTCGTTTCTTAGGCAATTATTGTTTAGTCAAATATACTGAATGAATCTGTTACTATAGAGGTAGAAAATACATCATTTAATACAAAGACAAGGAAAACGAAGCTATGCATGTATTATATAATTACCTACTCTTTTCTTTCAAGTAATAACGTGAGTAACGTAATAAGTAATAACGTAATTAAGTGACTTGTCCTTATTTTTTTTGTTACAGTACCTAAAAATATAGTTTTTTGAGATAAAATATTTAATCTTACTACTTTCGGCATCGGCATCGGTTGAAATCTGGGTAGGCTCGCTTCACCGTAGACGTCATTCTTGCCCATGTAAGTTTCGAGGTCAAGAGCCGACCCACATTATAAAAAAATACAACTTATATCATCATCATCATCATCCGCAGCCTTTTTCATCCCACTGCTGGGCATAGGCCTCTCCTCGCTTGTGCCAACCTTTCCTATCTTGCGCTTACAACTTATATATAAACTATATTTTCCAAACAAGGATGGCAACATGGCAACCAATTCTGCTTGGTGGGACCGCTATTAAAATATACTACAACTAGCTGCGCTCCCGCGGTGTAACCCGCGGTCCCTCGGGATTTTTTCGGGATAAAAAGTAGCCTATGTCCTTCCCTGGAATACAACCTTTATCCATGTCAATTTTCAGCCTAATCTGATCAGTGGTTTGGGCGTGAAAAGGTAACAAACAGACAGACAGACAGACAGAGTTACTTTCACATTTATAATATTATAGTATATAGTATGGATGGAACAAAACCTCCTCTTTGAAGTCGGTTAAAAATACAATATTTTCCAGTGAATTCCGAAATTATATATCCAGCTTTTAATGAAAATAGGTCAGTATAAGCATTCGTCACTGCTCGTCCGTGAAATTTAGGCCATAGCAGGATGATTGCAGAGTCCTTTGATAGAACTGCGTCGAACCGTGATCATCGATTGCTGCTGATTCAATCCCACTCGTTAGTTGGATAATCTTTTCATGGGATTAAGGCCGCATTTTCAAGAGAATTAGCACAAATTTGATTTTGGAAAATGTTGCGAATTGTATTTACCATTCAGATTTTAAATTAAATTTTATGCCTTTGACCTAAATACCTCGTAAATTATAAAACAAAATATTTTCATAACTTCTTAAAAAAACAGTGTGATCTACCTAGTAGGATCATCCAACTAAGTACTGAGGCTAATTATTATTATTTTATTTGGAACACAAACAGTAGTACAAACTAAATTAATGTATAACTAAATAAATAGCTTAACTGATTCAGGTAACAGCCCAAGACGCTCTGGCAACATAACAATCTGAATGGAAATGCTGAGCCAAATAGACACACACAAGATCACAAATGTCTCCCCATGACTCTGTAGACATTATCGCAGATAGGGAGTCCAAGATCCTATAATGACGCCTAAGGGGTAAAATAAGGTAGCAATAGGTAGTACAGAAAAGTCAAATCTTATGAAATAAAGGTAAACCGGAGTTTCTTAGCAAACCGGACACAGTCAGTGGCGTAGCTAGGTAGCCAAGGGCCCTGGTGCTAAATAAACTGGGGCCCTAATTGAACGGTTTAGGTTTTATCAAGCCAAAATATGCAGGGTGTGGCAAAATGTAAACATATTTAGATTTTTTTGTAAAATCGTCATTTTCTGGGCCGACTGTAGTTACATAAGTACATTTTTCAAAAATCTAAAAATGCAGTTGTTTTAATTTTTAAAATAATCACACCTATAGTTTCCTAAGAACAAAACCTTCCGGACTCTGAGTCCGAGGGCCCCTTGAGCTTGGGGGCCCCGGTGCACGGCACCGCCTAGCCCTCCGGTAGCTACGCCACTGGACACAGTAGGCATACCTACGCTCTAAAATGCATAAAAAACATAAGCTCTGCTTTCTTAATATTTTCTATTTACTAGAACTTTCAAGATAAGCCAGTGAAGAAACGACTAGCTTTATTAAGGCCTTATATAAGTTTTCATAATATCTTTGGGTATTTGCGTAACCGTAATGTGGAATAGTCGGTGTCTGGCGCCTTGCCAGCGTAATCATGGTTGAATAATAGCTAAGCACTTGTATTTGCGAACCGTTTGTGTTATTGCTAAGCAAAGTGTGTTTCCTTTCCCGCTATAGTACTCAAAGGTTATTTATATACAGGGTTATTTGTAAAACACCGGTAACCTCTTAGGACTGTATTACTGTAATCATAAACAACAACTTTTGTTCTATGACTTTTTACAAAACGTTTGGTTTGGGGGCCGCCCTCTACTCTCTAAAATTTACTAAAAGTTCGTGATTCCCTAATGCGATATGTGCAACCATCTGATTAAATCAACTGGCATTACACACACTGTATACAAAATGGAAAGATACCAAAGACATAAGAACTGTAAGTTCACGCGAAAAGTAACTTAAAGATAGGATAGATATGTCAGCCTCAGACCCTTTTCCAAAAGTTGCAGAGTGATAAAAATGCCTCGCAGAAAAAGTAAATTTTATATATCATACCCGACATACAAGTACATAGAAAGGACAACTTTCCTACAAGTTGGGGAATTCCCCAGAGTACCGAAACTTGTGAGATCTTCATATAAATGGGAAACGTTACGTCCGCAGTCGCGAAGTCAATCAATCGCGCCACCCGCCTGTGTAGCGGCAAATCGAAAAATCTCCAAAATGTCTCTGATTTTGTCAACGCGCTACGGAAGAAATATCGCAAAGTAGCTTCTGCCGATATTCCACACCCCGGACACTTGATGAAACTGCATTAAAACCCCGCGGTATAATTACTTACACATACTCAACACAGAGTTATTTTTATGCACGTGCAACTCAGTGTGTAACGCGCTCGCTAAAAAAAAAACGCAGTCGATAACTCTAGGGACAAGGAGTTTCGATTGGTGCAGGGCAAGTTTCTATTCTACTTATACGTAGTCTTTATTCTTTTACATATTCTCTGATACTGCTTATAGGTAAGCACGCGGCTTGGCGTTGCATTATGATTGCAGAATGTATTAACGGATGTTGGCACAAATACTTTATTACTTACTTCTGCGCGCGGCTTCGCTCGCGTGGTACCTACATTTTGAATAGCCTATATGCTATTCTAGAACACCATGTATACATATTCTAAGTTTCATCCTAGGATGAAACTTAGAACCGATTAGGATGGTTAGGAACCGATTAGGTGGATGAGTGCATTTGTAAGAGACTATAAATATAGGTTTTTTTGTCGATCAAATTTACTGATTGTGAAGACAAACACAACAAACGATATACTAACACTACTGTTGTTAAACTATGTTTTAACGTTGCGTGCGTCTCCAGTTTAGTCATAATGGTTTCCCCGGACAATCATTAAATTAAATGAATACCTACGTGAGGTGCGTAGGGCTGTGTTAGTTGTTTTCCAAATGTACAAAAATATTAATAAGCTTCTCTTTCTACTTTGTCATGTTCTGTGTTATCTTTCTAAATTTTTTAGATATTCGGTGATAAAAAACATAATAGTTAAATCGCATTACAGAACTTACAGACAGCTGAATAAAGCCCATGTTACATTACAAATCGATTCGAAGTGGCACAGGCCCGATTTGTCAACACGGATAAATAATGTATACAGAAACACTCGAGTCGACGTGGCTTTCGGAAACATGACGAGGTAGGTATTAATTGAAGCTGTTTCAACGTTTCCTCCTACTTGTCATTTCCAGGACTGTGATTTTTTTCTATTGATACTGTTTCAATACTGATTTGTCGACGAAATTTTTGGTAGTAACAAATTTTAATTAGTCGATAGCTCTTTGACTTAAAACTGAATTGTTTTTATATGTATGTGTAAACTTGCAAAGATCAGAAAGGCAAAAAATACTGCAGATTTTTATTAATATTTTTTACATAAAAATATCCGAGAAAATTATTTTGCAACTGCAATTTGGAACACAAGTGTATATACATTTTAGAGTAGGTAATAAGGGCTTATCAGAATGCATACATTTTCAGCTCATTTGGAATGCAAGCCGAGTCAGCCATTACGAACGCAGCAAATGTAGTTAGGAGTTAAATTAATCAAGGTATATAGAAGTCCACAATTCACATGATCTCCAAGCTTAGTACTAATGGAAGTGGCTGCGCTATGTACTTATACTTTTGGTTTGTAGGAAACAATCTGTGTGTCTGTGTCTGTGGAGAATAAAGTTGATCGCATATACGTCCACGCCGTACGCGCCGCAGTCAGCTTCTGACGTCTCATCATTCCTCTGTTGAATTGACAGTACGGAGCAGAAAGCTGATTTTGTAGTTGTGAATTCAATTTCAAAAACGATTTCCAACTGTTTGAAACACCTTGTAGGAATTCGCTGTTAAGTGTTGTCCGAGAGACACGGTAACTGACTCGAACTATTATTTATTACATTTATGAAGAAACCTGCCACCAACTGATTCGCCATTCTCTTGAAATATTGGCTGATCGAACGAATGTCAAAACAATTTCATAAGCCCGACTCAACAGAAAATATTATCCTAAAATGAAAAGCGACACAAAACTTATTACAATATTATTAATTTTGTTACGCTGTTGTCCGATGTTGTCCCTGAAATATTGATGGCCGTGTTGATTACAAAATATTAAATGAAGTTTTCATTTAAAAGGGCTCTTTTGAATACAAAGCCAATAATCGGCGCTTATGAATATGACTGTTCAAGTTTCACTTGGAACAAAACACGATCAAAATTTTATTCTTTATGGTATCTACCTACAATTTTGGCACCTACCTGAAACATTCCATTAGAAAGTAAGGATAGTGAGGTCCATGCCTCTACATAGTCTGAAGCTGTGTGTTCTAAGTACTTAGCCACTTATTATACTTACTAAATTCTTAATCGGAATTTCCTTGAGAGTCGTGTTGGCCGAATGGGGTTGTGCCTCAACTTTCAATGGATTTTTCGTTTCGTAAAACTTGTATGCTCTTTAACACGAGCTTCTAACGGTGAAGGAAAACATCGTAAGGAAACCCGCAGCTTAGTCATCTCCACACGTATTGACGTTGTCTTTCCTTTAGATAAGGCGGATTAGGCTGAGAGAATGGTTTAAGTGCTGGGCAAGCCTATTCCATCTCAAACAATGTCCCAGGCACTACAGCGTCCCGTGAGTGTAGGCATACCTAGGTTGTGTCCTGACGCTGTATAAATACATACTTATGTAGGTAATGACTTAAGTTTTTAGAAGTCAATCGGAATTTTGATATTGTTGAGTATCAGTACAGTCAAACAATTAGGTAAGTAGGTACTAGAGCTTAATACTCTAAACTCGGTCAAACGTTTAAAGTTCAAAACGTTCGCTTCTACTCGTAGTATTGGCAATATACATATAGTGAAGCTTCAGTGATCACCCGCTTTCTACGTGGAAACGGCCCATCTCTTCAGATAACAAGGATTTTTTTTTTTAATTTTCTGCTCTTCACGAATAAAATATGAAACATTCGTCCTTGAAATTCGAAACGGATAAGTACCAACATTTTCAGAATCTGGCCCGACCTTTTTTACATAACGACGTTGAAAATCGAAGCGAAGGTTTTCGATCCCACCTCCATACCCATCTAAGGTCTGTAAATTTTGGATTCTTATTGAAATTCATTCCATTTTGTAGAATAAACGTTTTCAAAATGCTTCACTTTGAACGGTAATGAGGTAGCTGGTATCAGCAGTACCTACATAATCGAATAATCCTCAAATCGAGTTTTGCCATTAGCATAATGATTTCTGATTTGTCTGCATTTCTCTTGTGGGCCTAACTAAATATACAGTTCTGTTTAGTCATGCAATTTGATTCTCAATCATTGAAGGCATATATTGACACCAGCAAGGCATAATTATTTGAGATGGTTGGATTTTTTCCGCATGATTGGAGCTATGATATTGATACCTCTTGTGTACCCAGGATAAGAAACTAGTTGAGTAAAATAGGCTCATGTCGGTCGCTTTTTTTATAGGAACCGAGGTTTAAGTCGAAACACGAAAACTAATTTCCGCGATAATAAAACTATTACAAAAGGTAAACTTCCCTTAAAAATAACACAATTTGCCTCGAGGAAAAATTCAATGCGAAAAGAGGTTAGGAAATTGAAAATTGTGCCGCGGAATATAACTCCATTACTAAGGAAATGAGCTACGTGAGCATGTTTTAGAATTCCTCCCCGAGTCGCGAACCGACGCGGATAAGTTTCACCTGAGAGCGTTTTACACTTGCCGATACTTTCATAATAATTACAGCCGGACTATGGTTGATAGAAGCTTACCAACCACCTTGAAAAATAAAGATGAAGTAGGTAGGTAAGTAAAAACAGCACAGACAAGGTTACTAACTCGAGCCTTAATTTTCAATCTTTTGAAAATTACAAATCTTGGTCTTTCTCGTCTTGGTACTTTTCGTTCGATAATGTTCTTTGTTTAGCTGCCGTATAAAATCACACCCTGAAGAAATTGCAATCAACCAGCGACTGTCAAGTCACAGGGTAATATTTATTTTTTATCAAACTCTGTCTGCCAAATAGCTAATACCTACAGCAAACAGTGGAACCATGCTAAGATGGTTTCATTTGATAGTTTGCGTAAGGAACCAAAGAATATCGTTGCCGTTTAAAATCAGGAGCTTTCGTGTGTTGCTTGCTTCGATCAAAAATTGGCTTCGATCAAAAGAGATTATTGGTTGCTTGATATAAGTTGACAAGTAAAAGCAGTTCGATTGATTGTTTTTTATACATTTTATTTGACGTTGTATAGTATCGCCTATTATCTGGGGTATCGCTATATTATCTGGGGTATCGCTAACTAGTCTTGTCGTGTCGCGCATTATGAAAGTGTTTTAAGGATATGTAGCTTTATCAATGCAGAAAATTGTGTTGTTTAATACCAGTATGTTTCGCCTATGTTTCATACTTTAGTTTTTATTGGAAACAAGAATATTTTGTTCTGAGGTAGAACTCTAGGTAGGTCTGATGGAAGCGATTATGAAAACTGATTCAATTTTATGAGACTTCTTATAATTGAATCAGTTTTCATTATTTTAATAGAACTAGGAACAGTTGGTTAAATATTGGTTGATACGAGGGTCATTGACATGAGTTGACTAATCACGAAACTCGAGCGGAGATTCCGTGTGTACTAATGAAAATAGGTTGAGTAACCTATTTTCATTTTCATTAACAAAAACCGCTCCAACTTGTTCATTGTTTTAACTTCATAGAACATAATTTATCAACTATTAGGACTAAAACAAAACGAAATTAAAACTTCGTGATGAGACGGGACTCCAGCGGGCAGCAGATGGTGAAATCAGAGGCTATGAATAAATTTACCTAATGGAATTAGATTGTGTTGGATTGGATAACGTTACGCTCACAAGCCGGATTGTGCACATTGAGCGGGAAAAAAATGCGCAGCAATCGCGTCGTGCATTTTAGCCGAAACGACATTTGAAAAAATAATGAAAGCGTTTCTTTTTGAACCCTAGTTTTAAGATTTATTTTGAAAAGGAAACAATCGGACAAGTGTGCAAGTGTAGATTGCCCATTCGCTCGGTTGGCAGAGCTTTGCCACGGATTGGCAAGGTAGTGGGTTCTACTTTCAGCGGTCTAAAACAAAATATTATATTTGAACTGATACTAAATCAAATGACAGTCCATATAGACCGCTCAGTGTGCAAATGACCTGGTTAAATTACCGAGCAAACTGCAATTACTGATGTTTGTCTTTGTTTATTTGACATAACCTAGGTATAATATGCAATATGTACTTTATCTATGAGTAGGTATGTATTGAATTAATAAAACCTAGTTTTTAAGTGCGGTCTGACATTTTCGTTCGTTACCACACCCGGGACACTCGAAAAAACTCTATTTTGGACAAAAAAGGCGCGCGCACGAAATAACGCGGTACTGAAATAACGCGGTTGAAACTTACATCTAGAGACACACAAAAATAACATGTTTCATGTCTGTACTACGGCATACTATTTTGTCAAGTAAGTCAAAATATGTGAGTGACTTGAGCAAATAGGTCAAATAGTGCAATGGCATAAGCGCCATACAAATAACAGTAATTCGACGCGGCCGCTGCTGCTAATTTCTGCAAAGTAGGGTGGGTGGTTTTCTGGAAGCTTCGTAATTACCAGCATTTCTGACTGGCATCAGTAGTTTAATCAAACCGTGGTATTGGTACAACCCTAGAAATGTGTTTTTACATATTTTGTCTTCTTTAGTTTTTGAGTGTTTTTTTTCTTTTTTTTTTGGTACCTACTTATTGCTGTTGCAAATAGTTTTTTTTTTCTTTCTTTCTTTCTTATTTTAAAGATTTTATTTTACGAATTTTTTATTTGGGTTTATTTATCTTTCCCCAATGCAATGGATTTTGAAGATAAACATAGTCTAATATCCGGTCAAAAGAAATGGGCCTTTCGTGGTGACTATGTGTGCAACTTTAGTCAATGAAACAACACGGTTACGAGTTGAAATAAACAGTCTGAGTTGCATAGGCAATGTTACTTGAGCGAAACCGCGAGCGGGCCGGAGCCTATAAATTGATGAATGTACTTTGTTTATGAGCGAGTTTATTTGATAACGTTCGGTAATATCGCTGCGTGCTCGCGACGCGCGCCACAACAGATCGTCCTAATGAGAAAAGTTGGATAGCCTTCGTGAGCCTCAGAAACAATGCCGACACCCTACAATCTCGTAACGCTGGACAATCAATTCAAAAGCTTTTTACAACCACCAGAAAGCCGACTTTTCAAACTTTTTTGTTTCGACACTTGAGCTTTTTGAAATTCTATGAAAATGAGTTATCGGATCTTTTAGGTTGCTATGGCGTTTATGAAAAGAACTTTTTAATTTTATCGGATAAATTGACATTTTTCAGGCATTTTTTTTATTCTATTGAATCGTCAAAACAAAGGGCTTCATCTTAGGACTCTTTTTTATAATCTTACCAAGAATTTTATTGCCGAATTAAATAAAAATAAAACACTAATTTCCTGCTAACACCAACTTCATTCAACCAAGTCATTTAAATTGAAGTTGAAGCGCCATTATCTCCAGCTTGATGCGTAGGAAATAAGTAACTGTTTTAATTCTCCGTTTGCTCTTTCTAGCGTTTCGTATGTAATATTTTAAGTATTCTTATTTTATATTAATATATAGCAGTCTATTGTTTTGTATTACTTATACATGTATTCGGATTTTTAAATATAGTTAAGTACTAAAAAAATTTTTTTTTCTCAAACTTTTGTGCACTACCGTCCTATTTCTGCTTCTTTAGTTTATTTTCCATCCAAAGGTTGCCTGGAAGAAATCGCTTTCAGCGATAAGGCCGCCCATTGTACTAATGAACTTGTAAATGTCTCTAATGTATTGTTTTCGTTGTTGTTTTGGTGTACAATAAAGTATTCATTCATTCATTTATTATTTAAAAAAAAAAAACTCGAACTAAAAGGCAATAAAATGGATCGCAGATTTTGTTCGATCACACTAACGTACTTTACCGCTCAGACCAGACACTTTCAACAGAGCAAACATTTTCTTAAAGACTTTAAGGGTCGATTCACATCTGACCGAAGATCCGTCGCGTATTGTCGGTCGCGGAACGCCAGAACAGACAAATGTATAGAAAAACACTCGACCGTTCACACTCGACGGACTAACGTATCATCCGTGGCGTAACGTATCAGATGTGAATCGACCCTAAAAGCATAGAGTCAACTATACTCGAGTTAGTTTATTATGAAAAACTGATAATGTAATATTAATACTAGCTTTAAAAAATTAACGGCCTTAATAAACTTAATGTAAAGTTATGACCTAAGAATACCCATACAATTTTTTAGTTTATACCTGTCATAAATTTACACCACATTTATTATTAAAGCCGATAGCTACCTATTTAAAAGTATTATAAACCAATTATCGATGTGGTGCATAAATGGAAAATAGCAGTAAAATTCACTTGTATTCTCTCCTAGATATCACGATATTGAAAGTTCAATAAAACTCGAATCTAAATTGCCAAAAATATGGCTAACTATAACATAATGTGGCTGTGTGCCGAACCTTTTGAAGACGTTATTCAATAAATCATTTACTTGATAAAATATAAACAGTCGAAGGGAATCCCTTCTTTCTGTAGCCACCTACAAAGGGTTCAATCGAAACGAACAAATATTGCTTAGCTTTTATTCGGAAGGAGGTAAATACCGAAATATAAATTTGAACTGTCAGTTTTTGCCTCTGAGGCCGTCCCTTGTCAAAGCAGGCTGTTTTGTCACCGTTGCGTTTTTCTAACTCAGCGGTTCTCGTCGGAAAAATAAATACCTACATAAATAGACCACGTTTTGATTCATTGTTTGCTTTGTTAGGTTTGAATGAATTGAATACTGTTTTTATTACGATGGAATGTGAGCGAAGTTACGTTCGGTATTTACAGCAATGTTGAAGTTATTTGGGGGTTAATGTTTCATTCATTAAAACATATATATTTTTTTAATTAAATAGGCTGCCTGATGTTAAGCAGTAGCCCAGATAATATATAGTGAGGTCTAAGATGGAGCATGCTTACCTAGAAGGAACCTATTTACTCTTGATTTGAAGACCCCTATACCCTTACTTTTCGGGAAATACAGCGCCCGGCAATGAGTTCCACAATTTGGCGGTGCGTATGTAAAATGTAGACTCAAAACGCTTTGTACGAACTCGCTACGAATATTGTACCTTGTCTTTATAAATTTTGTTACTTATGCACTCGAAAGTTTTACACGATATCAATTGATAACATCGCTTCATGTTGCGTTCAAATCACTTTTGCAAGAGGCATCTTTCTGCAGCTAAAATGTGTTTTCATAAATAATCAAAATGAAGCCAAAACACAAAACGTCAAACAACAAAATAAAACACACAAGGCAGCATTAAATCCCGGATAAGTACTATGTATGTCACGATGTACGAATTCTCAGCGGGCCGCATTGCAATATATCGCAGCATTCATATTTTATGATTTGTTAGCAACCTAATGCGCATTGCATCTAATCATGAAATGCATACTAACAATTACTCTGGTTATTGTGCTGAAATTTACATAATCTCTATTACTTATTAGAAATTGTTATAAGTACAATGTTGTTCTTGCAGCGAGCAAATTTTATATAATCTTGTTCTTGTAACTTAACGTAACTAATCTACCTATTTCTTAATACCTTTTGGCAACCACAGTGGCGTAGTGGGTGATTTTTTGGTACGCAAAAAGTCAGTGAGACAAATTAATATTTTCATGATCTGCAGGTGTCCATGTACGTATGTTACAGTACCATTGGTATTCGTATCGTAGTATCTGATATCCACGACACCAGGAATCCTACGGTGGGGCAGGACTGGTTTATTCCTTTATTGATTATTTTTTCTACAAGTTTCAGTTGATCGGCACTAAGTACCTATTATCCACAAACACTTATAATGTCTTATCTCTTTTAATGGAAGCGGAACAATATCTAAGTAAAGTAAATAAAGATAGAAAAGTGAGAAAACAATGGAAGTTATTAAATCAACTAGCACAAATAAAACGGGCGGTCCCTTAAGTACTTGAGACAATGATATCTTCACAGAAACACTAACAATAAATGATTAGCTCGATTCCGCGTGAAGTTTAACTTGAAATGTGCAATTGTGTAATACGCTTTGTAATAACGATAAGATCGCGGTTTCTAGATTCCATTTTAACATTTCAAAATTACCTAAACAAGGAAAGGCGAAGGACATTTTCTCTATCGATAAGGGTTCTTTGGATTACTTCACCCTAGAGAGGTGCCGGCAATTGCACGGAGACGACTGGGGTTAACATTAACCTAAATGAATGAGTGTCGTCTACCCCTTCTACCCCTTCAACGTCTCAATGGCTGCTGTATTCTGCTGATATTTCAAAAATGTGATATGAACTTCGAAAATTACATACGTAGCGAGAGCCCGACTAAAACATATGTGATAATAGGTGCAGATTATATTTCATAGCGGGAAAACTTTTTATAAGTATTGAACAATTAAAATTGCGTTATAGCTGGATGTTGTAGTACATACAATCAGCGAGATAAGCCCCATACACAATTTAAGAATTTAAAATTACTTCCAAGGCATTTAAGCAAAAATTTTGGTTTAAAAACTAGGTAGATATTGTAGAGTATTTAAAACATTGTGTTAATGTTACCCACAACACAGAGAAACCAAGAGTACCTATGACTTATTCAAAAACTCAAGTCAATAATACCAAAAGGATAAAATAATCGTCTTAAGATCTAAGAGGTTTCCTGTTTTTTGCGAACAAATACCTTAGAACTAGGACAAGAAACATGATTAGCCTGGATTTTTTTCAATGGGACATCTTTTTTACATCTATATAACTAAGCTGGGGCTTAGACGAAGCTCTTATTGTTCGTCCTGGGGTAGAGCTTCGTCAAAGAAAGTAAACCCACTGTATAATTAAAAAAAAAGGAATTGTTGGTTGATAATAAATAGTTGGGTCCGCGCTGAAACATTATATGTATTTGTAAAAAAGATGTTGAATTAATTATTAAAACATATTCTATGTAATGTGGCACGATAGGTATTCACTCCATTTTCAGTGTGGCAATAAAATTACAAAAGACAAAACTGAAACCAAAATCAAACACTAAAACCGAACTCTTTTATTGATCCATACATCAAGGGTGCAAACAGATAGCTATTTATTCGTGTATTTCAGAACGGTTGTTGACGCACAAAGCTAGAGCAAAAAAAAATCGAAACATCCAGTGAGCTATACAAAAACTATTGCACAATAACAGTACGCTGGATTTATGAAAGGAAACAACACTGACACAGCTCCAAACGCCCTATCCAAAAATATTGTTTTTAACTCGCAACTGGTTGTTATTTTCTAGTGCATAGGTTTTAGTTGTGTACATAATTAAATTATCTGGCCATGTTCAAAACGCATAGCTGGCGATCCCATGCCATCAAAATGCTGTCCCCAAATTGTTTATAAATTAAGTCGCATAACATTTGACAAAGCCGAATAATATTTAACCATCATCACTAACTGCTATCTGATTTTTTTTAAACGACTTGGAGGATTTTCAGTATAGTTTTACTAATTTGATGTTAACCATTGAGCATGGTGAGTCTCTAGTTTGAGCCTCTTAGCCTCTATCCCTAGGGGTAGGCAAGACCACCGTAAGGTAGAAATATACAAAACGAAGTAGGTAAGTACTTTATTTTGAATTTTTCTACCATAAACGTAAAAATAATTCAAATGAAAATTAAGATCCGTTTACGCAGAATTTAAATCATTTTCCTTTACAAGCACCACGGACCCACGAAGCTGAAAAAAATAATTTGTAATTCTAAAATGCAAGGTATGATTAAGGACGAGACGTGTCGGCGGGGCAAGAGGGACTCTTCTGCCCTGTAGGGTCCTCTAGGCCTCTCGTAGGCCCCTCAGCCGTCCCGAATGGCTGATAGCGCACGCGTCGCCGCGGGCCCCTCAAGGACTAATGCGATACGTACACGAACAATGATGCATTGTAAACTTTCTCAAACGTAGAAATACCAAGGAAGTGAAAAATCTAAATCTTTTTAAATAATAAATGAACTTTGCCTGCAGCTTTGCTAGCGAAGACGGGACTTAGATAAAGGTGAACTATAAATGAATCCTTATCTGTAATCTGATAATCTCTCTACCCCGGAAAATGTGAATACAAATGTTTAAAAATATAGAAACTAGTTTGTGTAAGAAAAACTGTTTTGCGTGTTTTTGGATAGTTAGAGGCACGCTCAAATACATTGGCACATTCCCATATTTACTCCCAGTTAATAGCAGTAAACCAATCGCCACCTAAAACTATGTTGCATGTAATAGGTAATCTCGCTGAGTCACAGGTATCAAAGTATCTATAGGTTTTAACGGAACTACCGCATCTTAACATTATATGATCCTCTGTACGCACCCCTTTATGGCCCACCTCAAGTGTTATTCTAAAGTGTACTCGTAAACTAACAGAGAGCACTCGTTAAGCAGTGCAAGAATGAAGGGATTGACGTCAAGAGGACTCGAAAGTTCAGGGTTAATTTATAATTTTGTTTAATATGAAACTTAGGAGGGAAAAGGGTTATGACGAGAAGAATATTAGGTTTGAATGTGGAGGGATGTAGCGGAAGAGGCAGATCGAAAAAGATGGATGGACTGTGTGAAGGATGATACTATGAGTAAGAAAGGAGTGAGTGTTGAGATGAGGGTTGATAGAGCGGAGTGGAATAACAAAACTTGTTGTGCCGACCCCACATAAAAGGGGGATAAAGGCAGGGAAATGATGATGAAACCTAAGAAAGCGTATACGCTACTTCATCTTTTGAGATTCTTCATGAGTTTTTCTGCATGTTTATAACGAAAAAACGCACGAAGAATCTTGTAATTTCCTCTTCATTTATAAGCTTTAAGAATTTTAGATTCGACTTTCTCGTCTTTACCAACTCTAGCCACGTATCAACAACTTTGCTTTCTTTGCGATTTCAAATGCGGACATCTTAATAACTACCATAGGTGACCCCTATGCAGAGTACTTTCAAATTAAAACATACCTTACTACTACGGACTTTAAATCAATAAACGTATTGTTCTGAGCCATTAACAATGTAAGTAAAACATTGGTCAACACTGAATAAAACAATGATTGTAGTTACTATGAAAATGTCAATACCAGATAAACCGACAACTGGCGCCTACTTTTGCTGTGTTTATTTATGCAATGCAAGCGCTTCGCAAGTGAATGTCCCACAAAACGTTTTAGCCGCTTCACAAAACATACTGTCCCAAAGTTTTCAATCGAAAACCGCAAATGCAAGTTAATTTTGGAATTCCATTCTCTGCGGGCGGAAGTAACTATTGGTCAGGACTATCTTTTAATTTAAAATACGGGAGAGGATACAGGGCAATGCTGGTCCAAGGTAAAAAAGCTTTGCCTACATGTGCATTTACGAAATAAAATGTAAAACTCTTCTTACCTACTTTCTCATGTACTTACTCGAATAAAACTACAATAAACAGAACATATTTAAAGAAAACTAGCAGTTATTAGCACGGGTGGTCTATTGGAAGCAGGCTCTACCGATTCTGAAGATATGTCTGTAGATTCGGAACCTAGCACGTCGTAGAACCTAAACAAGATAGTAAACATATGTTATGTGCACGTAACTAACTAGTGACGTGACAATAAAACTGGTTCAAATACAATACGACCTCTGTAGCGCAGTGGGCGAAGGCCTGCCTGCGACGCAAAAGGTTGCGGGTTCGATCCCCGCGGCGGGACCAATGTTTGTATGATCTACAAATATTTGTCTCGGGTCTGGGTATTTCTATGTATAATATGTATGTATTTACAAACAAAAAGTATATAAGTAGTATATCAGTCATCTTAGTACCCATAACACAAGCTCTGCTTACTTTGGGGCTAGATGTTGCTGTGTTAAAAGTCCAGCATTATTATTATAATATAATTTGGGTCTGTATAATGATAAAATCACATTTTAAATATTGTGAAACAGAATTATTCAAGCGGCGTTTAAAAGCCCAAACTCAATTTTCGACGAGTCACGTTTAGCATTCAAAGCATGATCGCATTTTGCCATTTTCTTTAGACTGTAGCTTTTTTTATAATTGGGCCAATCGCGCCCAGTTTCCTTTAAACAGAGGAAATTTAGTCCCCAGTTTATTCTGGTGCGGTGAAAGCAGGTGCGGACTGGCCCCGAGCTCCGTAATTAACAAAACAAAGGCTTTTCACAACGTTAACAGTACTTGATGTTACTGGGTATATTATGCTAAGAACGCAGTGGATTCTTTTGGTTAAGCGGCTTGCGAGTTATGGCACGAAGCACCTGGGTCCCTCGCAGCAAGACTACAACTAATTGGGCACTTTATTAATTATACTTTTCCGGTGAGGGCTTAATGATCTAGTTATCTTTTGCAGTGATTAGCATAATGACATGGAAGCGAATGGAATAAAAGAAAAAATAAGAAAATGCTACGCTGAAAATAGTACATTGTACCACAAGAGAGCAAAATTCGTTTTTGTTGCGAGTGCAGAGTTTGAATCCCGAACAGACGAGGGATTCTATATTTGAATCACGAGCGTAGCGAGTGATTCTAAGTTAGAATCCTGAGTGTAGTGAGGGATTCAAAAGCACAAGCAACAAAATATTTTGCTCTCGTGTGATACATACAACTTTTCACCTTACTAGCGAAAAAATACAAGATGTAAGGAAAACCGATTCCCGCCATTATTATTTTTTAACCGACTTCAAAAAAAGGAGGAGGTTCTATGTTCGGGTGTATGTATGTTTTTTTTTTTTTTTTTGGATGTATGTTCATCGATATCTCCGTCAGTTGTAAACCGATTTCCAAAATTTTTTGTTTGAAAGGGTATGCTACCATAGTGGTCCCATAAAAATTTTACTCCTGAGGGATTGATAGTTTTCCCGTAATACTAAAAAAATCACCGATCTTTCCGAAAAATGTGGACCGATTTCCAAAATTATTTTTTTTGCTTGAAAGGGTATCCATATCTAGGTGGACCTCATACTTTTTTTTCCTGAGGGATTGATAGTTTTCCTGTAAATCTCAAAAAACCTCATTCTCACTACAAAATCTGAGTCAAACATTGAATAGTTTGACATGTTTAAATACGCTCGAGGTGATCCCATATAATTTTATTCCTGAGGGATTCTCACTCTTACTTCTTTAATCTTGACTATTCCAATATCTAACTTAACCTACTATATTATTTACACTAAAAATTGAAAAATAAAAAATTTTGAAAAAAAAAATTGAACCGACTTCACATAACACAAATAGACACTAAGAACCTTCTATGTACCTACACTAAAAAGAGAAAAATAAGAATATACACATGCAATTATTACTTACAGTATTCAAATAATAAATTATTATGTTTTATGTTTGAAGTCGGTGCCAACTATTCTACTCTAACTACTCCATACAATTTTGCACCCAAGTTCTATTGCATTCGTAATTTCTTCTTAGATGTAAATGCATAGGTAGTTGGCACCGACTTCAAATATAATATAACATAATAATTTATTATTTGAATACTGTAAGTAATAATTGCATGTGTATATTCTTATTTTTCTCTTTTTAGTGTAGGTACATAGAAGGTTCTTAGTGTCTATTTGTGTTATGTGAAGTCGCACTATGTTCCCAATCGCCAATCTGAGCGGACAAAAAGGGTAATCGCATATTATCGATTGAAATAGCTTATCCGCTAGCAAAAACCCTCACGATCACGATTCTAAACTTAGTTTTGTGAAAACACGATTATCTACTGAGATTTTCTTCGTGCAGTGCCAAAATGTGGGTACTTTTAGCAAAATTATTATGTTTTCTGCGTTTTACTCGTTAACTCCTCACAGTGATTACGAAAAAGGTTCTCATATTTTTAGTTATGGATCGTGAAATAGATAATAAGTAGTATATTTTTTCATTAAAGCCTTAGCAAATATATATTCTATTGCTGCAATATATGCAGTTAAACATGAGAGTTAGCAAATTTTATTACATTTTTCATGTATCGGAGACAAAAAGTGACATGTACCCACTTGTACCCAGGCTGTATTTTTTATATATTATAGCCTCATTTATGCTCTTTAATATTCTGTAAAGTAGAAGCAGCACAAGAGAGTACAACTTTCAGTTTTTCTATTTTTTTTCTTTTGGAGATCCTTGTTTTTGTAACAAGGAGGGAGTTTTACGAAGCATGCCTGAGGCATGCTAAATTGAAAAATATGCTCGTTTGCTCGAATTTATATTGCGTAAATTTGATTTGGATAATGTAGCACAAAGTACCATATGGAATTAGCAAACGATCATAGCGCGAATCACCAGAAAAGTGGGTTCAATGTGCCAAAGACAGAGATATATTTGAAAAAATAATGACGGTTTCTAATTGGCTTAAAGGGGAAGATACCTATCAAGTGTAATGTTGCATATCATCTGCAACAAGAGTCTGCATCATCATCAGCAGAGGAAACTACCCCGAGTAGGTACTCCGAGACCAGGATGCCCAAAAATTAATTTTGAGCAAGCATCATATAAACAAAAAAAGACGAGTAGATCAATTAAGTAATCCAGTCACGGTCTATACCATTATTAACATTAGCTGCTCACATATCTATGATATTTCAGGTAGGTACCTACTAATCGTGATGCTGCAGGTCTGTCTTATTATCTAAGATGATGTCTTCTATGTGTGATCATATCGGATTCCTTATTAATAACATCCTACAATCTGACCACTACCCTAAAATGCTAAAACAATCCCGTCTCACTCCTCTCTATAAAAACAAAGGCGAGACGACGGATGTACGAAATTTCAGACCAATTACTATTGTACCAACCATATCCAAACTGGTGGAATCTATCTTGTCAGAATCCATTCTAAAACACCTTCTCAAAAGCAATGTATTTGCAGACTGCCAGCATGCATATAGACCAGGTAGATCGACTACCACTGCAACCCACACATTTCTTAAATCTGTCAGTGAGCACCTAGAGTCAAAAAGGAAAGTAGCCGCAATATTTTTAGACCTATCAAAGGCATTTGATTCGGTATCACACGAACTTCTGTTACAGAAAGCAGAGGTATATGGAATAAGAGAGAAGAGCAAAGCTCTATTAAAATCATTTCTAGACCAAAGAGAGCAAACCGTTGAAATAACAATAAACCATAAAAAAATAAGATCTAGTTCGAAATGTGTCAAAATAGGAGTCCCGCAGGGATCTGCGCTTGGGAACACCTTATTCTTACTATTTTTAAATGATATAGCTAATGTTAAAGTTAAGGGACAAATCATTCAATACGCGGATGACACAACGATTATAACAGCAGTTAATACAACAGAAGAGCTCCCAGTTAATATAGCAGAGGCTGTTGAAATACTAGGAAATTGGTTTGCTATAAACGGGTTAAAGTTAAATGAAGAAAAAACTAATGTTATAATCTTTAATACATCATCGCCTAAGCAACCAGTTATGCAAGTGTCCCTTCAAAGTGGTAAAGTGCTACATACTAGTAACCTTACTAAAATGCTCGGATTTGAATTAGATCCCGCACTAACATGGAAACAACAAGTTGACTCAACGTGTAAAAAAATGGCAAAAGGCATTTACGCTATAAAACAACTGCTACCCATAACCTCACAAGAGAACCTAAAAGATATCTATTACGCTTACATACACTCAATCATGTCATACGGCATACTATTATGGGGAAACTCGACAGACACGGAGCGAGTGCTAAAACTGCAGAAACGTGCTATTAGAGTCCTTGTGGGTGCAAAATATAAAGATTCTTGTAGAACACACTTTAAGACGCAAAAAATACTTACCTCTGCGTCCCTGTACATTTTTGAAAGTCTCAAGTATGTCAGACAAAACTTTCAGGATTTTAAAATAATAGGAAATAATAGCGGACGCAGTAACAGGCATAACATGTGTTTGGAATCTGTAAAACATAGACTAACTTTCTCCGAAAAACTGCCTCAAGTAATTGGAGTGAAATTATATAATAAGCTACCATTAAAAATTAGACTCCTGAAGTCTGACAACTCATATTATGATTCTATAAAAAATTTACTTCTGGATAAGACAATATACAATGTAAGGGAATATCTAGATAATGACTACAAGAAGTTTAATGTATAAAAACTGACGGACACCTACTATGTTGTGGTGCCGTAACCTATGACCTATATTTCTATATATTTTTTTTGGTTTGTATTTAACGCCTGTGACGCCTCTCTACAGCGCACATTTGGTTATTATAACTTAAATTTTGTAACAATCTATGAAATAAGACGAGAAACTGATGTCTCAGTTAACAATATTATTATTCATAATAATGTCTTTGTTAATATGTATTCTTCAGGTTTCAATAAATACATTTCATTTCATTTCATTTCATTTCTGATGAAGCCTACACGGAGACCTTTTGGATTGTATAATTTACAAAAGAAACCGGTGGAATACTTCTGATGTACGATGAGCAAATACAAGCATTTTGAAAGACATTGATGCGACTCTGATCCAAGAAGTTGGATCGTGTCCCTAAAGAAAAGCGTACGATGACGTGTTCAAAAATTTTGGATTTCATCCGAAAAGTACGGCATGAAAATAGTATGATAGATGTGATTGTGAGTTGCCTAGCTTTGAGGATTCTGATTAGGTACCTACTTTTGTAAATAAATAAAGGTTAAATTGATAATTAAGTCTTAATTTTTCACAAGCAATTGTACAAAAGCATTAAAATGTAGTGTAAGTGGTAAAAAATTTAGTTAGAATCCTGAGTGTAGTGAGGGATTCAAAAGCACAAGCAACAAAATATTTTGCTCTCGTGTGATACATACAACTTTTCACCTTACTAGCAAAAAAATACAAGATGTAAGGAAAACCGATTCCCGCCATTATTATTTTTTTGCCCCTCAAGTGGCAGGCTAAAGACCTGCTATCAGACCACTTCGGCCGCCGCCGCTTGGCCAGGGCGCACGCTGCGGCCTGTAATATTCGATTCTCATTGGTTGCTTGCAGCATTCTAAATTCAAATCACTTTTCCTCATAGTGTGAGCAAAGTAGAGTTTTGCTCACTGTTTTTACGCGGCAAAAGCGCCCTTTTTGAGCTAGTAAGGTGAAAAATATATTATTTGCATACTTTTAAAGCTCTTGGATATCAATTTATGCATCAATGGATTTTTCGTTTTAGGAAAATATTAACCTCATATATGAGGTTGAAACACTGAAGGAAATTTATCGAAATTTGTTCTTAAAGGTTCTAAAATTATTTGACCTAATATGAGTTGCTTTGACGACCTCTGTGGGTGAAAGCCCGCTTGGGACGCAGAAGGTTGCGGGTTCGATCCCCGCCGCGGGATAAATGTTTATATGATCTGCAAATATTTATTTCGGATCTGGGTGTTTTTATGTATAATATGTATGTATGTATGTATTTACAAACAAAAAGTATATAAGTAGTATATCAGTTATATACTTTTTATATACGATCCTTAGATAGCTTGACTGATTCTATTGTATTTTGTAATTTTATGTACATATTGTGGTAGTTTAGTTACTGTAAATAAATGTATACTGTATATCAGTTATCTTGTTCCCATAGTACAAGCTTTACTTAGTTCAGGGCTAAATGATGCTGTGTGAAATGTACAGCATTTTTTATTTATTATTTATTTACTTTCACGAAATATAGGCAAGTGTCAAATACGTTATTGCACAAAGGCCGATGTTAAATGCTTAAGATCTGTATATAGGCAAGTCCCTCGGGGCTGCGAAGTGTGAACCTGTTTCTTCAGTCTTGTTTTTAATAGTTTCTGCAAAGTAATGAATATTTTTCATACCTACTTCGTTTTACTACGAGTTGTTTTTT
Organism: Epirrhoe alternata; assembly: GCA_963565295.1. Lineage (NCBI taxonomy): Eukaryota > Metazoa > Arthropoda > Insecta > Lepidoptera > Geometridae > Epirrhoe > Epirrhoe alternata. The sequence continues at coordinate 3,630,375 of OY751384.1, forward strand.
ATCCGATTGAACTTCACCGCAAAGTTCTTTTATGGGATAAATTCGAACTGCAGACGGACAAGAATTACTATTGAAAGCGGACAAAGGAAGTACAGTAATGGGATTCAATTTTTCAACGCGATTCCATTTCGGACACTACGTTGTACCACATTGTTGGTAGTTTATGAACACAGATAACATTTTTATAACCAAAGGAACAGGATCACGGCTGTATCTCCAAAACGGTTAATATTTCAAAGGTATGTCCAAATACAAACTTGGCGTATTCCCTATACATTCTCACATTTTGCGGAAGTTAGCACTCCAGACGTAACTGGATACAAGTCCACCGCCGCCTATTAGACCTATCTGGTTTCCTCACGATATTTTCCTTCACCGAACTTATGTCAATGCGCAATACGAGTATAAATATCATCTTAATACTCATCTATACCCATGGATATAGAATATGAATGAAAACATGAAACAGAAGGCGTATGTGTACTACGAATAAGTTAAAGTATTGCCTTCGGTTTCATTCCAGCATTTCACTTATTAAATAGTTTGTGTTTAAGAAAGACTATAGTTTGTGCTATCTGTAAATCTATTCAATAATGATTACAGGACGGTGTTCGCGTGGCATGGTACCATTAATCTTGTCAAACGAGAATGAAGTGGTCAGACGTAACCCTCATTTCTCACAGCAACAACGACGACTAATTAATTACCATGAAATTTCCTATCTATGCAAATGGGGGCCTCCCCGAAAAATGTTTATTTGGATGATTCTGTCAAAATTATAATATTTGCGAGATTATGATGTCAGAACCGGTGACAGCAGTTAAATGAAACTCGATTTAAGGCTGTACTCTCTCATAGGTACGGTAGACTCTCACAGGTCAAGTTACTCAAGATCCTTCGAGATGTGTTAGTGTAGTTATTTTCCTTCATCTTTGCCTATAAATTGCCCGAAATTAAAAATTCTTTGATTCATGGACGGGGCTAGAACTTGCAACCTTCGGTTAAACGTCATAATTCGGTTAAGCATGCATAGATGTAGGTATAAATGCGACACAGAGTATATCTCTTTTTTAATAAGGCTTTTAAAATCAGGGATTATTTATTTTGTAACGCGACAAGCTCTAGCAAGATTCAAGTTTCATGGAAAATTAAATTAAATTTATCACTGTAGGTAATTTATATAAAAATGGAACTGAATATTAATATAACAGAGTTAATCTACACAGCTTTACTCGTATAAAATAGCATTCCTACTGCGTCATATCTGTTCTGTGATTGGGGTAAGGGCGCTCGTGGTTTCGAAATGGCCGCAGTTCCCAGACCCGCTCGTAACGCCCCAGACAATTATAATAGAGCGCACAGGGAATTAGCCTCAAACTTCATTTAAATAAAAGTAATAGTGCCCGACCGAATTCGGTCCCAGCTTCGGCTAAAACTGCTGGAAATAAAAATCAGAGATACTTGTAACACTTTGGTAAGAGGGTTTGTGTTGGGAATAGGTATTCCACTGAAGTTTTGCAAAAGTATTCGGCCGGGGGGAATATTATAGTTCCTTTCACTTTAAGAAGTTTCTTCGCCCTATGATTTTTCTTTGGGAAATCGTCCGGCAAATAACAAATCTGAAAGTGAATAGGAATTGAGTTAACTTCGGCCAGAACTAGCCGAAGCCGAAACCGAATTTTCTTATCCACTTAAAAGTATGTACTTAAAGAGAATTGCATATTGTATGGCTTAATCCGCATGCAAAGGACTTTTTCAATTTATATCGCGTTTTAATGTACCTTATCTTGAAGTAATGATATTTTTTCTAGACATTTTTGTAAGACCACAACTGAAAGGGTGCCCAACGCAAGACGTCCACGCGGCAGTCCACCACGGAGATGGCGGGACGAGTTAGATGTGTATCTTCCAGATTTCCCCACTGCAGCCATGGATAGGAAAAACTGGTAAAAAGGGAGGGAGGCCTTTGCCCTGCAGTGGGACAATACAGGCTGAAATAATAATAATATTTTTTGTAAGTACAGCGAAATATGATTGGGAGTTTAATTTTTTTTATTGAAATTGAATTTAATAAAAACAAATACATAAAGTAATAATATTGGTCTAACAATATACTATTACCATGTTTATTTTGATTTATAACAGTTAAAACGAACAACTTTTACAAACGATATTAGAAGTAAATGTTACACAGTAAATAACTCTTCAGACCTCTTTTGGAAATCTCTAAAAATGCAGAACTCTTTTGTGACTGCAAGAGCGGTGAGCTTAGCAAAACGACCGTTTCTAGATGCAGTTGCTAGCAACTAGTAAGAAAATATTTTCTCTTTGACATCGGTACAACTGCAGATTATTCACAAGAGTCGTGAAAAATATTTTGTAAGTAAATTTTAATGATTCTCGTCCTGCTCGTCGTCTAGAGTGGATCTTCAAGATTGAAATTAAAAGGAAACTAACAAATTACACTCAAGTTGATTGAAAGGTTTAATATCTGTTTATTTATTCATTATGTAAGACTTTGATTACGTCTTTCTTACATACACAATGATATTAAAAAAATATAGATCATTGTACTTACAAATAAAAAATGTAGTACTCATGTTATTAGATGTTATCTTTTAAGAGAATTTAGAAGTTGACAACTAGATCTGGCACCTAAAGGCGTCAAAATTCAAGTCGAGTCGAGACCTAACATAGCTTAATATCTTTGTTAAACAGTCCGGTGAGTAGCCGCTCAGCGGAGGCACTGACCGTGGTCTGTTTATTGGACCTTTATCCCCGAATTCACAAACAAAAAATGAAACAAAACTGTATTAGCCTTACTATGAAACGTGATATAAAGTTATTTCTCGGAATAAACCAAGAATAACCATACATTTTGACAGTTTACACTCAGGGATAACTTTACACCAGGTTTATTAGTAGGCGCCTATGACAGTAACCGAAGACATGAAAATCAGATCTTTAGTCAATATATTTAAGAAAATTTAAAATTGAGATACTATATATACTCTTCTGAACACGACTTTGTTGCTTTTTGGCGTAAATTGTACATGAAAGGTTCGTTTTACAGATTATTACGATTTTATCGAATCAAATCAAATCTACATTTTTATTGTTTCATACTAGGGGTCATCATTATCTCTTATCTAATCATTATCTCTAGTAACGTTAAAAATTAACACAGCTTTAAAAAAACTGAACATTTTACAAAGCATCATCTGGTTCATAAAAAGTAGAGCTTGTTTTTAAAAAGTGTTTTTATAATTAGTCAATTTAGTTAGGTTTGTCGTGTTTGGTTCGTGTCGTTTGTGAATACGGGTGCTAGCTGAGCTCGGTCCGTTTATCGGTCCCTAATCCCGAGTTAGGCTTCGGCCTGATTTCTTTGGCTTCTAATTGGAGGGTTTATTTTACGATTGATACAGTTAGATTCAGATATAAGCGTTCTCTTCTTAGCAAGTGATTTGTTTTCATTATTAAGTTACCTAATTGTTGTGCTTACGCTGTTTTTATATATATAACAACAAGAATGATTATATTTTAGCCTCCTTATTATAATTATCCACTTTTCGTATTTTATAAAGCTTTTCTCGCTTTACCAAACTGTGTGGTCTTTATGGCAGCAGCGTGATTTTTAGATTTTTTTCAACGCGTAGTCCTTAGTTTTTAAATATTCTCGTATATTTTTTTCAGAAACTATCAAAACCTAGTTACATTAAGCTAACATTGATAAAGTAGGTAATGTAATGAAGCAAGGAAAATTTAGATTTGTGAATCTGAGTTTCCGCAAAATTTAAGCTAATGTAGCCACGTTGGATAGTTGATGCTAGAACTAATAAACTGTAAGTAAACTTGGATGAACTTACTTTTCGCGGTGAATCTGTGTAAAATATAGGGTAGAAATACTTATACTTGAAATAATGTCGCAAGTAAAAATACAGTCAAGACTCAAAGAAAAATGGGAAGCAAAACAATGTATTGTGCTATAATGATGCTGTGTGAAATTGTCCAGTACTATTTATTATTATTATAAACCTTATAAAAAATATATGGAAACAGTTTTGTTAAGCATGGGATAGTGGAGATAAATACAGGGGGACAAACATGGTCAGGAGTTGCCAGGGAGCGGAAGACGTGGAAGCAGTTGGAGGAGGCCTTTGCCAAGACGGGGCAAACAGATACGATCGTCGATGTCTAGTTTAGTTATGTACATATTCCTTTAATGATTGTAAACATAATTTAAGTGTCTGAATAAAGGCTTTTATTATTATAGTGGAGATAATTCAAAGAATTTCCTCGCGGCTTAATAGGAACGTTGCGTGAGTGCTATAACAACGTTTGTGACAGAATTCGAGCACGTGCTCCATTTATTCCGAGTTCAAGGATTGCCGAATATAGATTTGTCGGCTACCGTCGATGCTTTTCCACGTGTCAATCAACGTGATTGTATGCAACAGCTTTTAAACTCGAAGTGGTTCCATGTTTCGTAGCCTCAACGAAATCCAATTTTTGTTTGCTTTTGTCAACAGAATTGTCAAACACAATGGTCACTAGAGTTAGCAAATACATTTAAATTAGGACCGGCCAAGACGAAGTTAATACTTCCTTTTTGGGACTGAGTATCAACCGACTGGGATTGGAATATGCGTTATTGTTGTCCTACAGAAGTGCACTAAGTACCTACGTATTTTAGTAAAAAAAAAACTATGTAATAGTGCGACAACCATAATGGTTGCTAATGAGTACCTACGGTTGTACAAATATTATTTTGGCGTGTTAGTTATTTTGAAATATTGAATAGAATTTGTAAATAATCTATTACTTGGAACGAATTTTAATACCTCTCTACATTTTTGTAAGTCTATGGTTCGGAACAAAGGTTTGAGACAGGTCAGTGAGTCTCGCTCATATGACAACTTTCAAGTTCCTGCATCGATGTATTTGCAGGCTATAAAGCAATGAAGGGTGTCCCACAAAATAGTTTCAGAAAAGCAAGTAGCTTCCCCGCATGTTTCCGCTTGAAGCAATTTACTGGAAGCCTCTTTATAGCCAGTAACTAGCTTCATTACTGAAATGGCTGCATAAAACTAAAACTATACATACGAAAGTAAAATCTTCGTTAGGTATGTAGAAAGTTTCCAGTTTTTAGTATACGTACTCTTTGCTTAAAACTTTATATTAAAGTGACATGGGAAATGACGTCTCTATAAGCTTATAATAAAAGTGGAATAGTGCGGGTAGCTCGATAGCGGGAAAAAAAGAAAAATGTGTACCCTTTGCGAATCGTCTGATACTCGCGATGATTCCGTCTCCCCTAATGGACATACACTCAATTAGCCTTTACTGCCGCGGCGCCGTTCAATTTAACGCCTAACAGCAACCGCATTGGACCACGTACCTATTTATTTTTATTGACAACAAAAACACCCGGGAATTTATTATTTATCTTGCTTTTAAATGCTTCTTTGTTATTCATTTAAAAATGTTTATTGCGGCTATAAAAATTCTGTATGAGATTGGTCATAAACGTATAGCTACCGGAAGGGATTTGATTCAATGTTATGGTTTTTTGTATGAAAAAATGTCACAGGATCACGACTGTATGTATACCCAAGCATGGTAAAATTTCTCTCTGATCTTGGTGTTCAAAAATATTTGAAGCTCTTGAGAGCTCTTAACGGTGCATATTTATTTTTTACTAAACAATAAGTAAGTAAAATTAAGTAAGCTCGTATGAGTCAGTGGCCAACTCTGGTGACGGAGTTTTTAGGCCGCCTTAAGGCCTCCGTCGTGGCTTAACGACTTAAATATCTGGGACCGACAATTTAACGTGCTCTCCGAAGCACGAAAGCGCTGAGATGAAAATGCCAATGGCGGTCACCCATCCACTTACAGACCGTTTCGAACGTTGCTTAACTTCGACGATCAATCAAGCACGACCACGAGCGCTTCTACTAAACAGTGTATCTGATCTACGTACAGTGCCACAAACTTATCTCGAAAAGAGAAACGAACGATTTTACTCTAAAATTATTTTTTCTGCCAACACTAAATGCGATAACAGTGCCTCTCTCATCGGTTCGGATAAGTTTGTGGTACTGTATTAGGTACACAAAAACACCGAATCATATGGCTTTTCAGTAATAACTCAACCTTTCTCTTAATTAAATTAATAAAATAGGCAAATAAAATAACCCGGTCATATTGTAATGTCGTCGTTTCAGGAGGGATCCGTATTGGTTGTTGGCGGCACACAATGCGAAATTAAAGGGTTGGAGTGTTCCGTGGTTAATTTCACCCTTCCGTAAGGGTTGGCTTTCACACAAAATCGGCTTACCAGGCTTTTTTACTTTTTGATTTTATTCGCAAGATAGGCAGGTTTCATGGTTTAAGTTTAAACAAACTGTTTCAGTTGGTCGACTGAAAAAAGTCCGTGGCTAAATAAAGCCACTTTTATAGTTTCAGCCGACGTAAAACTGAGTTCTCGGAGTTGGGAATGGCACCCGTTGTTCAGTTAATTTGATGATGAGAATGTAGATTCTAGTATTTTCTGGGATAGTTGTCGTTGGGTCCAACGAATTTAATTTATAAAATACGAAGCATTAATAAAACGTAAGAGTATCATTTTTGATTATTCAGGTCACCGTTTCCTTAAATCATTTTAGATAAAGAACAAAATGTACACTTTCAATTATGAAAATTCACATTTTCCTATAAAACAATCAGCCGACCCCAATTTAGACAGGGTTATGAGCTTATTCGCCTGTTGGGGCGAGAACTGATGTAATTTATAATGAGAAAATGAGGATTCGTTTCCACAATGAAAGTCAGTAAATACCTCAGGTAAAGCTATCTACTAAAGGGAACTAAAGGGATTTTAGTATGTAATAATCACTAATGTTTGAAAATTCAGTCGTAATCCTTTGTATAAGATAACTTTCATATTATGTGGGTAATCAGACTGGGGGTTTACATACAGTTTATTAGCCTTTTAATCTGGTCAGTAAACCCCAAAAGTTTGATCTAGCGTATAAGCATGATTTTTGTATGATTCAAGCGATTTCACTTATGATTCACTAGGTAATATTAATACGAGGTCAAAAACATACTGATGACTTTTGTTTGTTTATTTAAGCCTAAAACTATAGAAAGTTTTAAGAAACAAAATACATTACTAATAAGTACCTATCACCAGAAGATTTTTTTTCTTTAGCCAAACGAATTTAACGACTTATTTTATCCCTTTAATCCTAACCAAGTAATTAATCCCCAACAAAAATACCATGAATTGAAACTCCTTTATAAACGCAGACTGTAGATGTGTCTGATAAACTTTACTAATAAATGTTAGAACAATCATTTCAGTGGATAGTGGTCGCATTACTCAACCGTAAATAGTTGGAGTGGGTGCCTTTTGCCGGCAGTGTGAACGAGCGAGGAATGTGATCATTGCCAGGTACTTTGAATACTAGCTTAACTAACGGTTTCTTGGAATTTAGTTATCTGTTCTGAAAATTCGTGACTGCTGCTTTCCTGGTAATTTCTTTGTGTTTTTATTATAAAAAATCAGTATGTATGGCGTTATTTGCTTCATATTTAGACGTGCCTCTGACCAACCCCTTATTAGTTTTTTCAAATCCCGCAGGATGCAAAAGGATGCATCTAAATTGTGACAATTTGACAAAAAAATCTGTTATGTTTATTGACCGTATGACAAAAAGAGTTCTTTTCTTCTAAAGCGAAGAAAAAACTATACTTGGTCTCTATACCATAGCCTTCGCAGAAACACGAAGAACCTAAATATTTATTTATGCTACTACTTCGTATTCCATTATTTTCTCTCAACTTGCTCATGAATCATGGTAAGTCGATATTGAAAAGCGAGCTATATCCGATTCACAAGTAATTTTACGAGATGCATAAACTTTTCCTAAGCCAAGGTCTCCAAAATAGCGTCGACCGTTTAACGTTGTATGAGCGAACATAAGTGCTTTATATGAAGCCCGAATCTAAGACCAAGTATTACTAACCAATCCTAACCAACAATCGAAACTTCTGTCATGGTTTTGGTCGGGCCCGAATTTTCAGCGTATTCGCGTTCCTTTTTTCGTTCGTTTGATGAATATTCGGATGCTACCCTACGATACTACACTACGATTTCTGACTTCAAGGGCCAATTTTTCGGTTTGGAATATTTGGTCCTAGGTTAGGATCGTGTTGAAAAATTGGCCCTTCAAGACAGAAATCATGGTAAGAAACATCCAAGTATTTATCAAACGAACAAAAAAAGGAACGCGAATAACCACTAAGATAGGTAGAGGTCCTAAGTTGTTGCTGTGTTTTTGCAGCCACATCAAAAATGCCTGAGCAGCTTTTTGAGAAACAATCTGTTTTTAGTGAAGCTAGTCGACTGGAAATTCCCTCGTTGCAAATCCATAAATAAATAGATAAGGTTCCGTAAAGTACTAACTTTAATATTACTATTTAAGAGTAAAAAACAGAGGTCCACTATCGGTTGATTTCCTTAGTTACATTTGAGTGAGGTGAGACGTTTATATTGTATTTTTTGTTACTGAACCAAATCTGTATAAGTGGTACTAAATAATCACTTTTTACCAATACGAGAATGCTTTCAAGCGGTGATGGGAAAGAAAACATCGTGAGAAAACTGACATAAATCCTAATAAAACCCTAAAGAAGCTTTTTGAGGCGCACTTGAAATTTTTTCACCACACTCTGGTTCAAAAACACGAGAAACAAAAAAATCGCGAGTTTTTGCGATTACATGATGAATCGCGGCATTGAGGTCTTGAAAACTGTTCAGTCGCTGCATCGAGCGTCTAAAATGCGACTTGATCGCAACGCCAGGAGTTTGTATGTAGATTAAAGCATTCAGACGTGGCATCTAGTTTTCTGAAAGTTACTTGATACTCGATGTATCTTGTAACTAAAGAAACTTGCAAGCATAACAGTTTTCATTACAGCATCTAACTTTACTAACCGAACCTAAAGGTTTTTGAAAACGTAGGTACATACCTACAGTGCTTGTAGTTTCATGTTCCTCACTTACCTATGCGGAATTTTAATTGCTCTATATTCTTGGGATGCAATTAATTGCACGTTCACTGCGCCATCATTTTCAAAAAACTTTCAGCTGGTGCTTTGGAGATCTAAAAGATCTCGAAACTAACCTACCCTTTGGTGCGTTTGAGACCTAATCAGTCTCCTAAAAATACAGTTTTGAAAGTCCTTGAATTCACCTTTAAATAGGAAGCAAATATGTATATTTGTCTTACTCATACTTAAAGAACTTTACACGTTAGAGCCTCCCGCAAGGAGTGAAACAACACGATTATAGTCAACGCACAATACAAAAGTCCTGCATGAGATCTGATAGATCTCGTAATGCAACGAACGTGTTAAAACAAATAAGCAATCGGACAATTGGTTTACCTCCTAGCTCATCAAACTCGTACGTCTCAGCCGTGTTGTTAGACTATGCTACCGAGGTCATCATTAGATAAAGCTTCGTATTATTATTCTTAAAAGGTAATTTCCGTTTTCTTTACAGACATGCCGAGGTTGCATGAGTATCATGTCTAGCCGTAGTAAAATGCTATCAGTAAATATTTTATGTTGTACGCCGCACAAAGAGCCTAATAAGTACGATAAAAATAATGCCACGTTTCGGGCTATGATATTATTTGAGTTCTTCAAGAAAATAGCGGGAAATATTCCTAAGTCCAATTCTGATAGCAGGATGACAGAGATTATTTTCTTCTTATTTCTAATTTGTTTTTTTGTAATGTTTTAGGCATGCATACATGCAAAAAAATCATTCTATACATTAACGTGTTTTTCCAAACAAATTTTTTTTTTTTTTTTCAGATTATGAATGTATGAACAACCTGAATTTCAGATTCTGATTTCAGCAAGACATTCAGGTTGTATGTAGCCGGCCGGTTGCTCTGTTGATTCCAGTTTCTTCCGTTGTAGTATCTATGTGTGTGTCCAAGAAATAAGCTTGTATTTGCAAACAAAAGAGAGCAAACGACAACAACTAAACCAATCGAAATACTGTACTACTGCTCTTAGTAAAAATAAACCGGATATGAGCGACTCAGACTTAGGATCAAAGGTCATCATCCACGTTTCATACATTTTTGGTCAAAAATCCAAATGTGCCGGCCAAAAAAAAAGTGCTGTATTCTGATAGAACACGTTGGCCCTAGCATTTAATAGTATGGCACCAAAGCTGTAGCATCACTATTTAGTGGTGCTATAAGCTTTTTGTTGGCACTTTTGGATTTTGGACCAAAATCGATGATGTCCTTTAAATAAATATCCATTAGTGTCGTCCATGTCCAAAAATTTTGTACCTTTTCGCATGCGCACCTAATTATCTACTACGCCAAAGTGTTGTCGTTGCATTATAAAATATTATGATTTGTCAATTAACCTGGCAATGCGATTCGTGAAAAAGTAGCTTGTACGAAACCCGTGTTGATGAACAAATTGAACCATAATCATTGTGCAGTGCGCTCAGTAAATCGTGCAGACAACTGTAATATTTTACAGCACCTTTTTCAAAACATCGTCTAAACTTATTCCTATAATTCAAGTCATAAAAATACCTACCTATCTTCGTCATTTACGTGAACAAACGTGGGTAGAAGCTAGTTCACAAAATAATGAAGGGTTCACTTCTGATAAATAAAAAAATAATAGAAGGATTATATTTTGTGTCACAATAAAACACAACATTTTAAAATTAAAACTAAATGAACCATATCGCGACGCCAAATCATTGACTGTTTTGAAGAGACATTTTGAAAAGAAACATTTCATATAAAATATTTTTGAAAAACTTGTTACTGAATGAGCTTGACTTTTTTGTTACATTTATGTGTTATTGTTTACCTAAGTAAAATCCAAAGTAAGTCAACAAAGAAAATCCGTTTCTTTACTCAACGAAAACATTTTATGGGGACAGGAAAAGTGTATTTACAGATTAACGTCGTCGCATGATTTAATAGCCTAATATGTCGAGACCGCACCCTTTGCTGGTTATTTACTTCGATCGCTATAGATTGCAATTGAAATACTTTCACCATACTGGTTTAACAATTTCGATGTATAAGTTTAGGTAAATTAAACTGATTTTTTTTTAAAAGGGACGGATGAACTAAAGGTGCACGTGGCTGAGATGCGAATGCTGAGATGGATGTGTGGAGTGACGCGAAAGGACCGAGTAAGGAATGAGTACATAAGAGGAAGTGTGAAAGTGGCGCCAGTGAATGAAAAGATGAGGAGCAATAGGCTAGCATGGTATGTGCATGTAATGAGATGGGAAGAAAGTCATGTAACTAGGAGAGTGCTTGGTATGAATGTTGATGGATTCACGAGTAGAGGTAGGCCAAAGAAAAGATGGATGGATTGTATGAAAGATGACATGAGTAAGAAAGGAGTGAGTGTTGAGATGATGGCTGATAGAGGAGAATTGAACAAGAACACATTTGTGCCGTCCCCACATAATGTGGGAAAAGGGCAGAAAGATGATGATGAAGTTAAATTAAGCTGAGAGCTAGGCCAGCAATCCTAACAGTGCCCCAAACGCCTCTGACGCTGCATGAATCACCTGATAGATTTATGTATTAGATTTGAATTAATTTTATTTAAATTAGACCTACCCAATACAATGTTTATCATGTTCTTAGTTTCCAAAGACTATTTCAACATTTGAATCTGATTTTCATTGTTATAACATTTGGAAATAAGTTTGAAATGCAGTTTGAATGCAATAACTTTTTCACAGATGCTGTCTCTATTCGTACTCGTACCGTGAAAGTTATATGTAGGTAATTGGAGAACTTTGCTGGTATGCATCAGGTGGGTTTCATTACTTCTCCGTTTCCTAACGCTTATGGAATACCTATAAAAATTATAATTTGTTCTATCTAAACTTACTGGCAGTTGTTTTATCTATAGACTGCCCCATTTAGAATAGATTGTTCCTTTGCCACAATCAGCAATCAAAGTACCTAAATACAGTACCTATTTAAGTGAAAAAAATAAAGCATTCCCTCAGCATTTGCTCCAGCAGCTCGGCAATCTGTTGGATCGCTTGTTTTCAGTGGCACCGTTTCTAGTTAGTCTTAATGTTTTATAAATATTTTACTTCAACGATTCAAGGAAATGGATGTAAATCCTCATTTCTTCTTCCAGTTTATAGTCCAAATAAAACGTGATAAAAATGAGTTTGCAAGCCAACTGATAATAACTGGCAATCGGCACGCAGATGCACTTCGCTCATACCAAGCGTTCAGTCGCGCAGCAATTTCAACTAGGTATGAAATAAATTCTTATTTGTAAAGGCGTTTTTTCAAATAAAACAGGAAGTCGACTGTCAGTGAGCACGATATTTACTAAACATCCTTGCTCTATAAATAAATATTGTTTCAGCTCATTCTATGAAAATACTGCAGTTATTTTTTAATTATTTATCATCATATCTCTATAAAAATCTAAAAATCCAAAAAGGTTTTTATACCTGAAATATATAGTAAGTATATGACGCTTACTGGTCAACACAATCTACCATAACAATAGATTCATAAAAAAATGATACACATAAAACCATAAATGTCATCAAAATACACTGAACCTAAGTGATATTCATACGTTATTCATGTTTACATTTTGTTTCATTTCAATATTGCGTAGAAAGGCATTGATAATCTGTTTACTGTGAACAAGGCCCTTTAGAGAGTGCTGAAATAGCGCATATTGCTGTCTTCATACACTCGCACATATCAATTCTTATTGTATCCGTTAGAGCGTCGGAAGTACGCACGGGACGCAACACAATGCCCCTGCGTAGTAAATTGCACAGCGCGCGTAACGACAGACAGCCTTTATACAAACATGTCATAACCTGGAGTTGTGGCCATTACACATATTTTGTGTGCCCCGAATGTGCGAGGGCGAAGCTCGATAACACCATCTGAAAATATATAGACAAAACTTCATAAAAATCCGTAGCCTAAATTAGGTTCTTTTGAATACTTTGTCCTATCGTAGCTTCAACTCTGGTATAGTTCCGACGGTTTAAGTATGCTTAGGATAGTATTTATTTCAGAGCTTATCAACCAGCTAACGAGACACTCCAAGCAACCAGATATAGCAAGGCGTACAACAACGTGTTGTGGCGTTGGTACTAATTGTAAGGCATTGAGTACTTGGTGTGTTTCAAGGCAAGTTGAGTTGAGCGTCTTTGAATCAGAAGAACTGGTTTAGAAATAAAACCTTCTTGAGAATGTCGTGTGCATATTAATCATGCTAAACGAAACAGTGTGACTTCCAGCGTTCTTAATTGGATAGTTATTTTTTTAATTTTGTATTTTGTTAGTAGCCGTGTTGCACTTTCAATTAAAAGGCAAGTAGTTTTTTGAATTCAATTCAATTTATTTATTTCAGCATAAGTTTTTTGCATCCACACTGTGCAGTAATGGAATTTAAATTTGAAACATGATGAAATAGCCCAAAACCAAAATATTAATTCTATGCTAAAGATCTTAACAGCTTTCTTCTCCCTTGAGAAGTGAAAAGTCTTTTCAAAATTTTCGATTCCGACGGGATTTGAAATTTGACGACCTCTGTCGCGCAGTGAGTGAAAGCCCGCTTGAGACGCAGAAGGTTGCGGGTTCGATCCCCGCCACGGGATAAATGTTTTCATGATCTGCAAATATTTATCTCGGGTCTGGGTGTTTTCTATGTATCATATGTATGTATTTACAAACAAAGAGTATATAAGTAGTATATCAGTTATCTGGTTCCCATAGTACAAGCTATGCTTAGTTTGGGGCTAGATGATGCTGAGTGAAATTGTCCAGCATTATTTATTTATTTATTATTTATTCTTCCTATTAGGTACTAGTATGCGTGATGTTTATACTTTAGTGCTATTGTCGATTGGGATCAAGTTGATAAAGGTAGCTAACTCGTCGATAAAGTGACAGGTGGCTGTGTGTTTACGAGCTAACAAAACAGATACGCGGCGTAAACCCCTTAATTTGTTAAACCTCGTAAAATTCTTTAAGCAGCCTTACCAGCTAACGCTCACGGGAAATAAGGGAGCTCACGGGATAAAAATGCGTTTAAAGTTATCAGTTTTTAATGAAGTTTTAAATTGATAGTTGAATTACATTTTCACTATTGAACTACTATAGTGAAAAGTTCATTATTAAAATTTCGATAATACCAATTACTTATTATGTTTTCCTACTTAGAACTAACTTTATGCCAAATGTGTGACCACACGCTGCAACTGTCGACACAATACAAACCTTGTATGGTTTAATGTGTCGTATATGTATGATAAGTTTTCTATTCTATAATATTAAAAAGAGGAAAGATTTGTTTGTTTGTATGTTTGTTTGTTTTAATTGAATAGGCTCCGAAACTACTGGACCGATTTGAAAAATTCTTTTACCATTAGAATCCTACATTATCCCTGATTAACATAGGCTATATTTTATCCCGGGAAAGTGAAGTTTTCCTGAGGGACCGCGGGTAACACTGCGACGGACAGCTAGTTGATTAATAAAGAACATACAATAAAAAATACTTATCATCTCTAAATGCCCTTGCCAAATAACCAAGCGTTTCGAATCTATTCTTTTTCTATAATCTTTAGCCTGTTAGCTGAAGCAATACTACGATATTATTGCCTAAATAGCGTTCAAAAACTTAGACATCGTTTTATAAGCGCTATCAAAGGTGCGACTTGGCTGCCATTTTTCTATTAGTTTGTTTAGACCTCGTGATCGATAGCGTTAGGATTTTATTTATATTTTCTTTGTGTAAATAGAGTTATAGCAGTTATAGCTTTATAACTTGGCTAAGCAGATTAATCTGTTAAGTAATTTCAGGAACACGTAGTTCCTGAAATTATCAGATTAATCTGAAACCAATTTTATCACTTTATAATTTCAGTAGTTAAGCGGTCTTTCCTATTATGAAAGTTATAGCTGTAAGAACGTGATCCACATAGATATCCAGCACTTGTAGCTAAGCTAGACAAGTTTCAGTAGCGAAAATGTCAATGTAAATATAATGCTTTATAATGTTCATAGCCGATTATTTGTATGAGTAATAATTTATTATTATGTTATTTTTAATTAAAATATTATGCCAATAAAAATTATGCCAATCGTAGGCCACTCATACATGACACGGATAATTTGGATATGTGTCTTTGAGTTGAAACACTTCCGCGAGTCGACAGTTGGTTTATCGTCCCTTGGGAGTGACGTCAAACTTTGACCGCGGTAAATCTTGGACAGACTCGGTTACATTGTACCCTCGCGTCTTGTTCAACATTCAGACAGTCGTTCTCTCGGGGCAAATCGTGAATTATTGCTAACAGTGTATACAAAGTACGTACAAGGGTAAGACATGACGGTTGCAATAAGTTCAAATAAGTTTGTGGGGTAATATTATTCTAGAAAAGAGCAATGTCGGCCCAGTGGGATGGCTCAACTTAAATCCGAAGCTCAAACCTGAAAGTGCATCATAGGAATTTTGGTTATGAAAAATTTCAGATTCTAGTCATAACTCTTTTGCTCAGGAAATTATACTCCAGGTGCAATTTTTGGGCAGCATGTGTTTAAAATTAGTAGTTACGAGTATTTTTAATACTATAAGTAATTATTACCTATGTGACTCGGATTCCATTTTCAACGAACCGAAAACCGACAGTCACTGACTGTCCTCTTTTAACATTTATTAGATATTCTCTGCCATCACGAACAAATGCGCATGAATTAACATCACGAGAAACAGAAACAAAAAGGCACAAAAGGTGCGCGACCGTCCTATGCAAATACTCAAATTGCTGAAAGTAATCACTTAGGCTCACGTGCCAGTAAGCGTAGCGAATTACCATAAAAACCCTCATAACAACTTTTTAAACAATCTCCACACGAGCAAACGAAGGATCTGAGATAGTAATCAAAACAAAGGAACACAAGAGGTCAACGTCATCGCGAGAACAAGAAACAAAAAGGTACAAACGTATGCAAATAGGTAGCTTGCAGAAAGTAATCTCTTAGCCTCACGTGTTACTTCCAGCAAGCGTGGCTAATTTCCGAGCTGGCGGGCCGGCTTTTAGCCCGCCTTCCTTCCGCTGTGTTTACGCGCGCGCGAGCTACGCGCCAGAGACCTAAACGAGGGCACTCCGACTTAATGACGACCACCGCCATTTTGGTAACGACGAGTGACATAATCATCCCGCGTCAAAATAACGTCTCGTGTGAAAATTTAATTAAAGGGAAACGCAAATTAATACTACGGCTAACTTACGTAGGCTTACGTATCGTTGCGAGGAAGAATTGTTTGATCGTTTTGAATTTGGAACGCAGGAATTATAATAATAATAAATAAATTATTTATTTCAGGCCACACAGAATAAAATATACAGTGATAAAATGCCATTTGTCTATAATTATAGACAATACAGACCTATAGATCTACCTTACAGACTAACTTAGACGCTCCGATGACGTCTCGTTTTGATGTGTCGATGATGTGATGGTGTCGTTTTAGTGTTTTAGATTTTGAACTACAATTCTAATTACTCAAAAAGAATAAATGTATTTATACACATTAAAAAAACACACTAAATACACAATCATTGTTATGATGTTAAATTCAATACGTGTAGTAACTATCGAACTAGGTTTGTAGGTAAACATTAAATGTAGCGGAAGTTAGATCCATGTACACCGACAATGTATTGATTACCCTCACAATAATTTGATTTGAGAATTGATATATTCATGAAATAGCTGAGAAGCGTACACCTCCGTTGATCCAGGATTTGCTAAAGGAAATTGAGTTGTAAGCTTCAACAACTCCGGGATAAGGAAACGTTTTCGACATAAGCCGAGCGAGACATAATATGATACTAACGCTCCGCTTTACGACTACTACAGGCAAGTTCAATTTTATTGCCTATTAATGCCTATATTGCGTACATACGTACATACATTTTAACGTCCAAAGTAGTATACAAAATCATTAAATAGTCTTCTTTCTGTCGTGTCACTATCGCGGTGAAAGTATTATTAAGAGCGACGGTTTCCTCAAGATGTTTCCCTTTAACATTTCAAAGTACTACCATTTAGGCAATGAACGTAGGTTTCCTGTAACCCCATGTTCATACGTTGCATTGCACTACAGTTAAATGAGTTTTACAAGATAGATTTCACATCTATGTTAAAGTGACTTCAATAATCGCTAGGTAATCGTGCAATACTTGTGCGAGAAACCACGACAAGAGTTGATCTGCCCGATATCGTTGGTATGGTTGACAGGTTGGGTCGCGTTCGCAAGACTCGGAACAATAGTCTTGTGGTTTTACACTATTTTACAAAATAAAATTTACTCTATGGTTAGAGGTCCCTACTCCATTTTGTACAGAATAAATGTAGAGTCAATTAAGAAATAAAAAGTCATATCTAAATTTTGGGTTCCGACGCGATTCGAACCCGCAACGATTAGACGATCCTCCTAAAGCCGGAGTGCCTTACCGTTCGGCCACGGAACCCTTAGTCGTCGCAGTCCAAATTTTTGATAAGCTCATATTTATCAGTTTAGTGGATTGACACTATAAAAATTACAAAAAATATATAAATGTAGAGTCAACAATGAAAGTTAGCATTAGAACTTTGAATTCAACATTGAACGTTTGATCATAATTTAAAAAAAAAACTATATAATAACACGATCAAGATGGTTTACCTGGCGCTATGCCAAGCGATCTTAGGTTATTGTATCACCTCCTGGGGCGGCGCAGCTAAGACCCATCTGATAGTCCTAGAGAGAGCTCAAAGAGTTATCTTGAAAGTTGGCGCGTACCTTCCGTATCGTTTCCCCACAACAGAGCTGTACGTGAAATGGGACATTCTAACAGTCAGAAAGCTATTCTTGCTCCAAATTGTCCTAACTACACACACTCAACTAACATACAACCCGGACCTAGTAAAAGACAAAAGAAGAAAGGGAAAAGTTTTTCAAATCCAATCTGTGCGTACAAGCCTCTCTCAGAACTTTATTCGTTTTTTAGGTCCCTACATATACAACATTATTAATAGTGAAACCTCTATATACCCAATGCACCGCATTAAATGTAAAAAAACTGTCACCAATTGGCTCAAAAAGCTCACCTATGAGGAAACGGAAAACATCCTGTCTCCAGTTAGTTAACCCCAGATAACTAGATAAATATTAGCAGATACTTCTTCCCTAATAGCATAGAGACATCTACTCATACATACACTTACACGTACACGCACACATACACACGATTACACGCACACTTACACACAATTACACATAGGTACACATGATTACACGCACACATACACACGATTACACATAGGTACACATGATTACACGCACACATACACCACACTTACACCAGCCCAAATTTATCTGTTTCTTTAATGTTTAAGTAACTTTTGTTTAAGTAATTTTTATTTTTCTATGTAGTTCCTTTGTATTTTTATATTCCTGTTATTGTGATAACTTTTCTCCCATAGGCATAGGCCTGCCTACAATGTAGTTCTTGATTTATGTATTAGGTTGTTTAACCGTGTAGTGAGAGCACCTGGTGACCTGTATTACAGGTTTTTCATAAACCTATCTCAGGCACCAGTCTCGCACAAACAGTTCAACAACTTCGTTCTAACTTTTATATTATGCCTAACAATATGTTATGAACCATTGTGTGAGACAATAAACGTTATTACTTATTACTTATTATATATATCTAGAATACAATATAATAATAAAATAACTTTGTGTTCACATTCAAATAAGTAAAAAGTCTACAAAATATTCTAAAACAATAGACAACTTTATCGTTTAAAACAATCTCTTTCATATCGATTTTCATTAATATTTTTCGTCGATCATTGATTTGAGCGTCGCTACACTATGGCCCTTTCATTACAGTTTCTGTATTTTCAGTTCACGCACAGCCTCTGTTCCACGAACCGGCGTTTAACTATGTTAAACTGAAGCATTGTATAACTAGAGCATAGCCAAAGCGACAGCAAGCAACTGCACACACGCCAAAGTCTTTCGCCGCCAGGCAACCTTTATACGAATATATTGGACTAAGAATGACAAAGATATAAAATGTGCATGTAGGTTAGGAATAGTAGTAGGAATTTTGATACTCCAAAAACGACTAATAAGAAATCACTCAAGTTTGTATGAAGTGACATAGAAATTAAGGTTCTTTTCCATCACATCCAAAAAAGATTCCTACTCACAGATCTATATAGATATTACTCGTAGAATAAGCCTTTCTAATTACTAATGGCGGTGTTGAAACTAAACCTTATTCCATTTCGTGTTCCGTATTAAATGCAACGCACTATTCGATCTCAATGAAATACGTGTTCAAAAAACCGTAGTTCATTATATGTTTCCAATAAGTAATTTACTTTTGTTTAATTTAAATTGACGGTAAACAAATTGAGACAAATAAAAATATTGGTTTACCACTTCGAACCAATTAACAAAATTGCGATAATACGAATTATTGGCAGCATATGTGCGGAAATGTTCGACGGTTTCCAGTGTCCGGTATATTGCGCACCGAAGATTATCCACAACCAGTCGCGAGGCAAACTTTATGCCCTTATATATTTTCAAAAAATTGCCTGAAGATCTCTGAGAATGAGATACAGCCGTGATCCTGTTTATTACAATTCTCACAGTAATCGAAGTTTTTATTGTACATTGTATTATTTAAGATCAAGTCAAGCAAGAACAACTAATCATTTACAAAGTAATGTTGGTCAAATTATTGTGCAAAATACCGGTTGATCATTTACTGAGCTACAAAAATAAAACTTCAAAGAGCAAAGGGACCTCGTTGTTAATTTGTAGAAAATCTCCATAATCTTTTATTTAAAGTATGACTTAAATGGTTAGAGAAATTTATTGACTCATAAAAGAACAGGGTTCACTTATAATGAGCTTAAAAACTAAGTTTATAACTAATAGTTAATTTAGTAAGTTTCATTCCAGAGACCTGGCGGATACATTAGAGAATATTTTTTATACATATATAAATTTCTTAAGTTTAGTTTTAAATACAGGTAGTGATTCGGCGGATTTTATGTCATCAGGTAAATTATTAAACATTTGTGCACCCTCGTACATTATATTTCTTTGACCATAATCAGTTCTAGCTTTTCTAAGCGCAAGTTTATTGGTATTTCTTAGGCTATGACGAAATTTTCTTTTTGTAAATTGTATTTGTGTGTGTATTTTGTTCATTAATATCTTTTTTACTAGAACGCAAGTTGTGAAACTGGACTGAAAACCAGCACTACGTACCATGTGCGTAGATTAGCGCTGAGTCCAGCCCAATTGCCGAATATTTTTATGTCTGCTTTTGTTAATTTTTTTTGTATGTGTGCTTTCTTTTTCGTGCAATAAATGTATTTGTATTTGTATTTGAAACGGTAGAGTTGTTGTAGATTGAATATTTTAGTTTCTTCGTAGATGGTTTGTGTGCTTGTCAAAAAGGGATATTTAAATAGAGCCTTAATAAGTTTATTTTGAGATACCTGAAGGTCTTTGAGATTGGATTTAGCAGCGCTACCCCATATTTCTATGAGGTATTCTAAGTGTGATTTCACAAGGGAATTATAAATAGTCATGCGAACTTTTCTGGGTATGCATCCTACAGATCTTCGTAGTGCTCCCGTCAGAGATGTAAGTTTGGACTTTACGTATGTGATATGTGGTATCCAGCAGAGTTTGTCATCAAGTCTCAGGCCGAGATACTTCTCCTGGTGCGATCGATTTATTACGGCATTGTTTATCTTTAAAGGCGGGTAGGGTGGTATTTTTTTGTTTTTTGCACAGAAAATCATGAAAGAGGTTTTTTTCGTGTTAATTGTAAGCAAATTGCTTTGACACCAGATGCTGAATTTGTGTAAATCAGATTGGGCATCTTTCATCAGTACCTGCAAGTTCTCTCCGAAGTAAAAGAGGCAAGTATCATCAGCGTAAAGGGTTATATGACCCTTCAAGCCTATTCTACTGATGTTATTTACATAAATCAAGAAAAGTAACGGGCCCAAGACAGAACCCTGAGGAATGCCACACACAATTTTTTGAAGACTACTTTGATAGTCACCAGTTTTAACAATTTGGTACCTATTTGCTAAATATGATTCAAAAATATTTAAAGCTGTACCCGCTACCCCTAGATTGCTTAACTTATCGATTAATATTTTATGGCAAACTGTGTCAAATGCTTTTTTAAAATCTATAAACTTCGGCATTTCACTTAAATACCGAAAAGAGAATAAATAGTACCTAGTTCAGCTGCCATAGCCAAGGTAATCGTTTTGAATCTAATTCTCTATCTGTAATTATTAGCGTGTTAGTGAAAGCAATTCTGCAAAACGATCGCTTAGAAAACTTTGACGTCGTTTCGAAAGCGCTATCCAAAGTGTGCCTTTTTTGTTGTTCCTTTTTTTCTGACCACGTGGTTATCAGGGCACTTTTCCTGTGCCCGACTGCTCACGCTAGGCTATGGTTTTTTATACAAAAGGACTCTACATGTGATCGTGCGCGAGCAGTGCGACGCACGTTTGTTGGCCGGACTGCTCACGGTCGGCTATGAAAAATCTTAGCCGCTCGTAAGCAGTCTGCCACCAATCGTCAAATTTGAATGCGCCCTTAGAACTGGTGTCATTCTCTTACATATATGTTTGGCGTATGCGATTTTGGCTATGTCTTTTAACTAAGTTCTCTAGTAGCTTCTAGATAATTCATGTAAGTTAACAACTTTCCATGTGAATTGCGTCCATAGGTTTTCCACGTGATTGATGACGGTTCGTTAATCCATGGTTTTGTTTATTTAATTAAAGCTTAAATACATTTTCCATTTATTAAAGTACCCAGGTCACTTTGAACAAAATTGTAATTTAAAACTTTAGAGCTTAGCTCCTGTTAATACATAGCAATTTTCTCTATTTATCTCTCTCCAATGAAAATCCAAAATTACAATCAATTACTGGTAAGTAGTTCAAACGATCGGTTTTGAAAGAAAAGTGACGTTGGTAATTAAACCAAAAATAAATTTTCAGAAGCTTTAAGAGAATGCAAAGAGAGGTAATAACTCCCGTGCATGAAGCCCAAAATCAATTTCTACCAAACAAAACCAAAACATTCGAATCAAAACGAGCATTTTACAGCAATTGATATCGGAACGGTCTGTTAAAGTCTTTAAACACATTAAGCCCCACGGGACGGCCGTTTATGGATTTCTAAAGGAAATTAAATGGTTTTACCCTCCCAAACAAAGTCTGGGCCACAGTAGTGAAGTTTCGTCAAAAAGTATTTCCTTTGAAACTTTGTTCGTCAGTCATTCTACTTTATTTGTTGTTGGTTATGAATCATTATCAACCACAGCCCTATTCTTCCCTTCTGCGGAACAGGCTGGAAGCTGGACAGGCTTCATTCACTGTAGATACTCTCTTCACGGTTTTTGGCTAGGTAGTCTCTCAATATAGCGATAATAGTGACAACCGATAATATGGTCAATTTGTGTGTATATGATTAACTTCAAAGATTTTAGTTTCGCTAGCGCAGCGAGTAGGCGAACTTTCTAAGAGCCGACGAAACTTATAATTCCTGGTTTGAAACGGAAATGTCACTACCTTGCTGAAGTAGGTACCTACATTATTTAGGTACCAACCTCTGGTAAGTTAACTGTCATTCCAGCATTTAAAAAAAATTATGGTAATCTAAAAAAATAAAAAGTAAAGCGACTTCAATGTTGTGTTCCACTCATGACCTGACGAAGTGCGTCAAGTGAGAATAAGGTTTTTTTAATTTTACGGGATAACTATCAATCCCTCAAGAACTAAATTTATATGAGATCACCTTGAGAGTATACCTACCCTTTCAAATAAAAAATAATTTTGACACTTGACGGTGATATTGTGGAACAAAACATGAAAAAAACATTACATACAACCGCTTAAAGAATCTCCTCCTTTTTTTGAAGTCGGTGAAAAACTATTTATAGGCAAACCGTAACGTTGCTCGTATTTTTGAATCAGAATCCATCCTAAAATAAAGCTCGTTGTTTTGGCTGTCATCCAAGTGCTTGTTAAGGAAACTAGGGAATTTCCAGAGCCACCATTGTTTCTTGTTGTGTACATAAAAGCAGCCCGACTTCTTGGGTAGCTACTCTCTGTAAAGCGAGCGTCGATCACTCGATTGCACAAACTAATGAATGCTTTTCAATTCGACGCTTGACGAACGCGTTTGATTTGACGGCGAGAAGCGGAAACTCCAAGTTAAATTGCTATGAAATAAGTCTTCATTTTGTAGGTACCGATTTAAAGGAGTTTTCAGTCGGTAGCCTCGGCTTATGAAAGTTGTTACAAAGACTGGCTCGTATCTAGACATTTTTGTCGCAAGTTTCAAATAGAATTTTCACTTCTACTTTACCCAGTTCCTACTTATTATATTGCAAGTTTAACTCCTCGTTCTCATGTACTTACTTATTTTAAAATACCAACTGAAACGTGAACTAAACGTAATAATATACAAAAGTTTACAAAGTTTTTCATCATTTTCATTGAAGGATTTCAATCCCATGAAACAGTAATACGCTTTTTTAAAACCAATGAACAATTAAATCACTGTATTGTGAGTGCTACGTTATTTACGAAAAGAATCATGTTAAAAAGCAATTCCGAAAAAGAGGGTAGAGTCGAATTAATCACACTTCGTCTTCTGTCCATCGAAGCTGTAATTACGAAGCCCGAAAATTACTGCTAGATAGATAGATCTCATTTATTATTCTATAAATGCGACCTCTACTAACTCTAAACATAGGTAAATCATTTAAAACAATAGTAATACTTGAGATAGACGTAGTATAGAACGCCCTCCGGCCAGGTGGAGTGACGATCTGTGAAAGGCTGCTGGCAGAAACTGGATGCGTCGAGCTGAGGACAGGGCGCAATGGCGCTCATTAGGGAGGCCTATGTCCATCAGTGGACTGTTATAGGCTAATGATGATGATGATGAATACTTGAGATCATTATTAATTATTCATATTTTACCAGTCACTAGATCTATAGGAAGTTTGTCAGCCAAATCTGAATCAGGGTCAAGATATAAAAATCTATACCAACAAATTGACATACCGACTTGCATGAAAGAGTCTTCGGTTTTCTGACTTTCCGACTCAGATGAAGCCGTATTCAATAGTCTCGCAAAAGCCACTTGTCTTTGTAAAGCTTAGGTCTCGTAAGTAGCTCATGTTCCCTTATTTAAATGAGACAATGTGTGGTACTAGGAATGATCCTTCTTTGATTGGATCTGCAAGGGACCGATTCTCGAGAATTTGAATTTTATTTCAATCATGGAGCATTTCATTGAAATCGACACGGTTTAGGGAAATACGTGGAGATGTAAGCAAACAGCAGTCGATACAATCGTGTATTCAATTTGTGCGAGGATTACTTTTGCTTTCCACCCTAAATTTTATTTGATCCTCGAGTGAAGGTAATATCGATTTCGTATTTTCTTACGCGATTTAGATTTCTGATTGCTTTGCGCTCAAGGCTGTATCTAGAACGGCAATTTATTCAGCGCACTGAAAAATAAAACAACTCATGAATTTGGAACATTTCTCAAAAGACAGTGCTGAATATTCTTCGTAGTATGTCCAGTTATACAATAATTACGTTTAAAAACTAAAAGAAAAACCGACTTCAATGCGTTACTCTACACACGGCGTGACTTAGGGAATCAATAAGCCATCCATAAAAATCGAAATAAGACAAAGAAATCAAATCGACAGATAATGCTTAGGCTCCACCGGCGTCTAAGGGCATTAATTACCAAAACTGCATACATTTTATGTCAAGTTTCGCGGCACGTGAGTTCCTGGCATTAGTAAATTGTCAGTTTGACATAATGCATAAAGAGTCTTAGACTTATCTGTCGATTCGATTTACAATGGCTAGGAGGGAAGGTTTTTAGAGTTTTACGGGAAAACTATCAAACCCTCAGGAATAAATTTATATGGAGTAAAGCCTTTCAAAAAAAAAAAAATTTTTGAAAATCGTTCCACAATTGGCGGAGTTATCGCTTAACAAGATACAAAAAAAAATAAAAAATAAACATACAGGCGAATTGAAAACCTCCTCCTTTTTTTGAAGTCGGTTAAAAACTCAAAGTAGTTCTATGTGTGTGTACTTGAAGTTTTTGATACACATGACACAGGAAATCCTAGTGTGGGAGGAAAGTGTCAATTGGGGTGTTTTATTTTATTACAGTACATATTTTGTAACAACATGATTAGGTAAAGATTTACTAATCCTGTTGTTTCAAAATATGTAGTTTGTCTTACTCTTGTCTGCCTACGTAAAAGTAAGCTCGTATGAGTAGCCAACTCTTTAATAAAACTCATTCAAGCAATACCTACCAATGATCTTTTAAAACCTACATTTCAAAGAGCTGCTTCATAATAATTAATCCTTTTAGCAAGTCAATATTCTGAAATAGTCACGTATGCAATACTAGAACAATAATGTTCGTAATAACAATAGTAGGAAACATTTCTTGCAGTCGTTCTCTAATTGCTAATAACGACTACTAAGTAGGTAAGTTGCATGCGTTGCAACTGCTTCAGTTTTTTGAAAATCGTGGAATAATAGTGCTTTTTCTGTCAGTAAGTGTACACATGCTTGAGACGTCGAAGGTAACCACAGCGCGGCCGCCCTGCAGAGACGATTTAAATGCTTTCAGCGGTTTGAAAGAGGACTACACTTGAGGATCGAGAAAACCGTTTTTCCCATTTTCCTCTCTATCCGAGTGCAGTATATTTACTGAAATAGAATTATAGAGTATTTGCAACAACCGGTAGGATAGGCTTCGTATCAAGACTATGTGACTGTAGGAATATGTTATTACTGTGAGGGCTGTTCACGTCTTAATTTGTTACTGCTTAATTATAAGCTAAGCTGATAATTAGGCTAGTTCTACTGTAGATTACTGTACTGTATATACTGTACTGTAGATTTCACTTTATTGAAGACTGTAGGATACCTATCCTACAGTCGAAGTACGAAGCTAAATTAACAAAACAACAGAGTTTCATTATGTAAATTCATGTCCGTGTCCGCCTACTGCTGGGCATAGGCCTCCTCCATTAAAATATTCGTTCCAATTGATCCTACTTAAATAAAACATTTAAAAATTAACTCAATATAAACTCTATAATAATGCAGGTAATTAGTAAGTTTTTGAGTTACACACTTAAACTGCTGAAAGCCTTTTAAATTCTGTTTCCTATTCAATTCAGTGTGAGTTAGCTGAAGTGCAGTGTTGTTAAGTAACTTTGAAGTTTAATAGCTAAGTTCTATACACTCACACAAAGTAGTTGGAACTTGGACAGTACCGTTCTCTTGATTCACATATGCATGACTCATTTTGAGTTATAATCCACGTACTTACTTACCTATAAAGTGTATATTGCTACGAGTATAATGTAGGTACGAGTAAGTAACCGTCGTAAACATAAATCTGCTGTGACATAAATAACTCGTTTCGTGGTTAGATGTTGGTAAATAAGTTTAAGTTTTCGAGCTTTTAAGCCCAGCGTTCCAACTATTAAGATGAAATGAAAATAAGCGGTAAACTCACAGCAAAAACCATTAAATAGATGAGACTCATACCCATACTGAAACACTACTCATCTAATCAAATTTTAATGTAGAGGTTCAATGATTGTTTCGCCATAATACCTACGAGTATTCTGAAATATAACGATGTTTTACATATATATTTTGGTAAATATTTAGATTTGAATCTACTAAATAAAAGAACTCAAAGCATAATTTTCGGCTGATAGAGGGAAATGGAAGAGGAATACATGTTGTGCCGACCCCACATAGAGTGGGACAAGGGCAAGAAGGTTATGAGAATTGTTTTGATAAATATAAACAAAATCACGATTGTATTTCAATGGCAGATTATTGTTTCAGATCATCAGTAAAATTGTTTTTTTTTTAAACATTCACACCCAGCATAAACACCACAATATTATTTGGTAATTTGTGTAAGCATTGTTGTTTTACAAAGCTTCAACAAGACTGTATTGTGTAAGGTTGTTCACGTTTACAATGTAGATTCGATCAAGTTAGGGTTTCTCAAAGAAAGCCATTGTAAGGTTTATGCTAAACTGAGACGTGGTGTCATAAAATTGTTTTAGTGTTTCTTACATTTATTTTGTGTCGTAAACTTTGTCCAATACTACCTACACTACAGTCAAGAATAACTTCTAACTTAAGTTATAAAAACGAAAGAAGTAGTAATCAATCGAATCTACATCATCATAATTTGCCTGTCCTTATCCCGCTTAAGCGCGGTCGGCACATGTTCTCTTCTTCCACTCTCCCCTATCACTCTTCATCTTCGTATTCACTCCCTTCTTACCCATATCTTCTTTCACACAATCCATCCATCTTTTCTTTGGTCTCACATATCCATCCACATTCAATCGAATCTACAATAACCTTAAAATTATCAAAAACTTCAAGTTTTTATAAAAATCAAAATCTACCAACGACGTGACAAAGCAAATATATTTTTATTTACTGAATATAGTAGTTTAATAAACACAAATTAATTATAACCCTTGATCCGTTGATAGGGACTCGTAAGCTCAATCTACCGCTAAGCCAACCATTCAAACAAATGAGCCATTTTCGGTATGAAAACTCATAATTATTCCTTAATTTCCCCACGGAGGGATATTACTTTTGAATAATAACAACAAATTTTAATGTTATTTCTAATTTAATAGTTTAAACGATATCTATCCAGGTAGAATGACAAATTTTATTTGAACCCGGAGATTTGGCAAGTGCTAGAGATATTTCACCGCCCGCCCGTCGGTTCCGCTGCTTTTGTCGTCATATAGCACTAAATCTTATAAATTTAGTTGCTTTCTTCTGCAAATATTCCTTGGATCAAGAGCAATTTCTAGAATTTTTGTGGAAGGATACCGAAGAAAATTTATAAATTTAATGTAACAGCGCTTTTACTATTTTTGTAAGTATGGAAATCGTATTTTATCGGGAATTTACGTGTTGATAAAAATAGCATGCAAAATGGCTCTCAATGTAACTGTTCCAAAATAAATATTTGCTTAGCTTTCCCTTCTTCCCTTCTCACACCGAGATTTGACGTGGGTTAATTACGATCCGTTGTAAGTAAAGTTCCAAATAAATGCTTATTTATAAAATCATAAGTAGGATTGTTAGCACATTACGTAGGAAAACGTTTTATTAATAACTCCATTATGTTTTATTTCTGCCTTTCTGTTTTTCTTAAACACTCAGTTTATCTGAGAACTGCTGTGGAAACCATGAAAACTCACGCCAACTATTACAAGAAACCAAACATTGGTGGACATTTTCAAGTAGGTACCTACTTACTAAAAACAAAGTTTAAACACACAAAATAAAGTTCATTATTATAACTTTGCCTAAAATGTTTTATATTAAATTTTATATAATACCACTGATATATACACTCGTACTTATACCTAATTGGGACAGGGAGTTGTCGTATTCACTTATGCGAACCACAAAATATCATAATAAAATTGAACGAAAACAAAGCGTTGAGGATAGAAGCCGGAATATAGAGGAAAAGGGTATTCTTGGGATAATATTTTTCGCTAATGCGTCGTGCAAGTTCGCGGGTACCTCCTCGATCCTGTCGCGGAGCGGGCGAGTAGCGATAATTTTGCGAAAATGGCCGCCTTGTCGACAGCAGAGCCTTGCTACGAGCCCGGGTGAAATAATAACCGCATTATGATTTTAGACAGGCCACCGCTTAGAGTGGTTTAAGGTGACTCGTAGTAAGTGCCTTTGTTAGCCACTGTGAAAATGTAATCAGGATATCCTTTTCCTGTTGTTCAGTTTTAACTCGCGTGGGTACATTGAAATGTGAAATGGGAGTTTTATCTTTGTGTTCATTGGAAAAACTGTACACCACTAGGTAATTATGTGGCAAGAAATAACACGTACGAATATAAACTCAGCCTTTTATTCTGGTGAGTGATTCTTGATGTGAGATAATATATTAATTTCATTGCCGCAACATGTATGTATGTATACCAACAGATTTTATGACAATGTATCCTTCACCGTTAAACGCACATGTTATTTTTAAATTTTTCGAAACAAAAACTGTACAAATTGGATCAAAGGAGTAAAAAAACTAGGCCAATACAGCTCTACCTACTCTCCTTATACGGTTTTAAATGTTTACTGTTTAACTAACTGTCTAAACAAAACACTCATTAAGTCCTTTTCGTTTTTAAATCGGTATTTGGTTAAATACTTTTTAAAAGAAATACGCTCCCAAAAAGTTTCCTGATTATCATCCACAAAAGACGCAAATGATGAATTATAACGTTGCTTACATTTCTAAAGTTGAATAAGTACAAAGTTGATACCGCATCGATGCTGTTAAAGTAACAAAGAAATTAATTTCCTTCGTCTCGGCTTTCAGAAGTAATTATTTGAAAACAGATTGCGCCTGTCACTAGAAAAGACGCGGTGTACTTACAGACTTGGACACTTATCTTCAAATTGAATTTTTATATTTATGAAAACTCGTTTTGATATTTTAGATGGTTACACGAGGCAAGATAGAGAAAGCATAAAAGAGGGGAGACCTAATAGGTAATAGGTGAAATGATGATGTTGATTTTAAACGATCTGGTAGATAGTTTTCCGATCGTTTGATGGAATAAGAAAATACTGATGAATATTGACGTGGGTTTGATGTCCATCTAGAACAAACATTATGGGCCCTCTACATATTCGCTGATGATAGACGAATGCCGATGATCACGAACGTGTAGAGGGCCTGATCGCCTGTATTCGCCTGTCAGATCCAAATAAAAGTTCGGTGAATGTGTAGAGTGAATGTGAGAATGTTGAAAACTTAAATTTGTAATGTGTAAAAAATAAAGTTTTATAAATATGATGTACAAAAACAATCAAGCTTCTTTTATGTAGGTAATGTGGTGAACAACTCAAACAAACTTTACTAAGCTAGATTTTTCTTGGCTAGATTAGCGAGATAATGCTGATTGAAATAAGTAAATAAATAAAATAAATAAATACGCTCTGAAATATCTTTTTCATTAAGTATGTACACAATTCTGCATAAAATAAATATCCTTAATTGATGAGGTAGTAAAAGTTGCCAATAAATAAAATCCCTGCAGATTGAAACAGACCGCTAATTGATTGAACTCATATAATTAACACAGGAATAATTGTGCCCATCAATACTAATACACGTGCTTACACAGATCATCAGGTACCTACTTCATCATCATCATCACCCGCAGCCTTTTTCATCCCACTGCTGGGCATAGGCCTCTCTTCGCTTGTGCCTACCTTTCCATCTTGCGCTTGTCTGACCCATGTACGACCTGCTGTTTTTATAAAGTCGTCAACCCATCTAAGTGCCGGAGGATCCACTCTTCTGTAGCCCTCCCGGGGGCACCACTCGGTAATTACTCTGTTCCACCGGTCATCACCGCGTCTGGCTAAGTGTCCTGCCCACTTAGCTCCTCTAGGTACCTTCTTAGAAGTTTTTAATTCGATTTGAATTTGTTGTCCTCGAACCCTTCAAGATCGGTTAACGTGCCTAAACAAATAGGAAAGCCGGGATAATTCTCACAAGCGAGTTTATTCAGGGCAAGCTAATCAAAATCAGTTAGATTCAGACTACGCTTGAATTATTGGACCGTGCAATTTTGACGATCGAAATTGGAACCCAGAGGTTGTTTGTTGCGTTCATTCATATGACTCTAACTGTTAACAGACTCTAGAGGTAGTGCTTCATGGATAACAAAATTTGATAACTTCCTGTGTAGCTATAAAAAAGAGTACATATTAAAGTAACAAGACAAAGCGAATGGTACAATCACAATCATACAAGAATGTAATATATACATTTTCTTATTACAGCTAGTATAAAAATATGATATATGAGTACGCACAGATTGGAATCGAAAACTCCTTACTTTGTTATTTAATTCATACTCTTGGTTTCTTTGTCTTCTAAAATGTCATTCTGTTCAAATAACAAAGTTATGTGAGACCATGCCAAAATTAATTACTCATTATCGCGCGTACATGTAAGAGTTTATGGGCACTGCGTTTCAAGAATATCCGAAAATGCTTTGCTTTATATAGGTACTTTCTTAGTAGTAGTTTCATAGTACAAGCTTTGCTTAGTTTGGAGCTAGATAATGCTGTGTGAAATGTCCAGCATTTTTTTTTCGATTATTTCTTTTATTTCTAAAACGATTCAATTACTGAAAAATCAAAAATCGCATTTTAGCCTCAATTATCTATCTGCACTGGCAGGTATAGGTACTAATTATAGAGAATATCACTAAAATAAATTCGTATGCTTCAAGTATTTAAACCAATTTGTTACTTGAAAATCTATGAACAAAGTCAAAAGCTTAAACCTAAAAATTCTGAAATTTCGGAGTTTTCCAAGCACTACGCCGTTAGTATTTGTTATTCTAAGCTGCAAACATGGTTTTAGACTATTGGTATCTATCCTTACAGCATCAGCCTACAATGCTTTATATGTCTATTCTCTATGTTATTTCACAGCTGCCGTGCCGTGATCATTTTAAGTACAAAATCAAGCCCCGCCATGTCAACTTCTCAGCTGGTTGGTTTTAAAAACACATTGGAAATACAAGGAAGTCAAAGGCTTGGTTTTCCTGGCGATATTGTTTTGCTTCACAAGTTTTCTGGTGCTTTAATATTTGTTAAATACATTCGTGAGTGCTTCGGATTCGGATCAAGTGTATTGTACAATCGCCCTTAAGAGTAGAAGATGCCACGTTTGAAACAATCTGCGCAAAAACTTGTATGATTAATAGATACAACTTTGAACAGCTTTGAAGTATAAATTACACAGAGGTGGAAAATATTAAAAGTTTTATTAACTTTATAACTTTAAAATCTGAGTTTTCATACGAGTATTAAATTTTCCAAGTACTCGTATCTCTTGCTGCTATTTTTTGTAATGAATCTGAATTGACGATGTGGTCGCGAAAGAACAGGAGTAAAATTAGTTTGTGATTTTTTTCTAAGTGATACCAGTGGTCCTACTGAATAAATTGCTCTTTTGCACCTTGGGGATTCATTCGTGACGCTATTTTATTTCGATTTGTCTTTTTTTGCAGCTATGCCACCTACCCTACTGTGACTCCGGAAATCGATATTTTCAAGTATCAAATTATGGTATAAACATTACTAAAATAACAGCAGAGAAAGTATGTCACTAAGAATAAAGCCGTTACATTCTATTATGAAAAATCTTTAATTTTGTATGAGCCACTCACCTCCATGAACAACTTAGTAGGTAATAGCTGCGAAGTTCCTTTCCCTAACTTGCCACTTAAACGTAGCTATCGCGTTTCATGAATAAGGCAGCTATCAAGTCAGGGTAATGGTGAAGAAAACATTTTACTCATACCTACCCACTTATATTATGCATACGTTTTACATGCTTACACGCCCACACATACACGCATGTTTCGTGTTATCTGGGTAAAACCTGTTAGGATTATACAAAGTAGCCTCTTTTGTCACTTTGGTTATGCTTGTGTAGGAAACGTATAAATGAAACTATAGATTCAATCAGGGCTACGCTCAAATACATTTATGAACATACTCATTCATGAATGTATGTTGAGCGTAGCCCTGAAAACCCCCTTAGACCATGTTCAAAGGATCTAGAATGACTTGATCTCGTATTCATAAAACAAACATTCACACTTTTATACTAGATCATTGCACACATTATAACGAAAACTATTTTTTTTGGTAATATAAGTAATAGAAAAGATAGATTAAATTTTTGGGCTTGTTTGAAATTGAATTTGAAGAACTGGCTTGCGTTTCTACATATTTCGAATGCCACTACGGCTACGGTTTCGTAGAAACTCTTTGTAGGAACAAAGTTTGTGAAATAAATAGTCAATCCTCTTTTGCGCTAGTTATTCTTAGTACCAATTATTTGTTTTCTAAAGTGCTGCAACTCTGTTTAGCTAGAATTTCGTTTGGTTTGTTGATTCCCGGCTGTTTTACAAAATATTTAAGCGTTAAAGGAAAACATTATGAATGGACCATTATGTATTCAAGTCTAGATGTGAAGGCCTAAGTTTGTAGGTAATCGTCATTCTAATGCATGGAAATGCGTTTGTCTAAAGGCCGCTGTGCATACAAGCGCCAGTTTCTCATTCAAGTCTATACTTATACGATTATCTACAAACTTAGGCCTTTACATCTATATGTAAAGGCCTAAGTTTGTAGGTAATCGTCATTCTAATGCATGGAAATGCGTTTGTCTAAAGGCCGCTGTGCATACAAGCGCCAGTTTCTCTTATCATTTGGAGAAGAGCCAATGTCTCAGCAAATGTAAGCCACTGATATCGATTTGTTTACCGATTTGGGAATACTAATCCCCTATCTACTGAATTAGAATTCAATAATGCTTCGATCGATAACATGCAAGCTGTGAATTACTAGTTAGAGACTTCCACTTTGTAACCAACAACCAAAACTCTGCAATGTTGTAATAGAGTTATACTTACTTCAATCGTAGCATTGCTTACATGTGTCTATCTCCTATGGGATTGGGAAATACTGAAATTCCTTTTACTAAATCCCGATATTATGATTTATGTCAGGCCATGGTTTTCATGGAAATCTTCAAGCAATGTAGGCATGCACGCACACACAGTACTAAAATAGTAAATCATGAAGTATAAAATCATTTCTTAATGATGTTACTTATCATAAAATTATTTATACTACTTCTGACTTAAACTTAATTAGATTATTTCTTCCACTTGATGTACATTCAAGCATCTATTTGTATAAAGATGAGTGGGAAATTTTCTCCAAAGTGTTTTGTTGCTATTTTTAATATTCCGTGATGAACTTCCCGCTTGTTTATTTATAGTAAAAATATGCCAAAGGTTCTCTGATAGCAACTTGGCAACAAAGAACTTTAGCTCACCCCTTTTAATATCTAAAATATAAAAGTATTATGATTCATTCCCTGTTGAATATGCAAAGAATTGAGAATATTCATGGCTGGCTCGTTAGCGGCACCCGTAGTTATGGAAAGTATCGCATTTAATACGTAGCCTTTATAATATTGGCGTGTTTTTGTTCTGGGCACAAGAACATCAGTTCAATATTCCGGGTGATTCCGATAAAATAATATAAATTTAAAAAGTACATTTGGTTTTCATATTTATTTATTTTTAGCCCATAATGTCCCACTGCACTGTTATTTGGAGATATAAAAGTATCTAGAGCTTTTAGAGCCGCCCTACTGTTAGGGATTAGTATTGAGAAAAACCTTCAAAGACAAAAAGTAATATTTGGGAAAAACCTTAGCTGTTTATTTGACATAAAATAGAGCAAACTAGGTTTGTAAATATACAACGAATAGTCGAACCCTTTTAGCCACTCAGAATCCTGTAAAAATATTGTAAAGCAGTTATATCCAGAAATCCCAAAAATCTCTTTTAATTATGTTAATAAGTGGGCCCGCAATACGCTTCAAAATAATGTTATTATATTCATTATAATTTAACTGATAAATGTATCCGAAGCAAAATAACCACGTTCCTGTTTTATTGAGACCCAAATACTGACCTTTTTATAAACTCGCTGTTTCCGATAAAATCAACGCAATCGAATGATTCGGCTCGCTTGCCAAGTTCGAAACAAAATGCCGACCTTCAGACGATAAAAAACACTCATGTTTTGTACTAAGGCTTGTTAGCGCTGTACCTTGAGTTTCAATCTGAAAAATGTATTTTAAGTCAAGTTAAAAACGCTGGAATACATGTTGATTATTCCTCACTTAGGATTTATTATTCCAATGCTTACATAACTACTTTCAAATAAGAAATCAAAACATTGCAATGGGAAAGTCACTGTTTATCTGTCTATTAATTAATTATCAAGTACATTTTCATATCGTCGCAACAAGACTTAGGTAAGAACAAAATACGTAGATAATTTATCCAGGTCTTTTAAATCTTGTTGCATAGACGTGCAAAACCATTCTGTCCTATACGTAGCACTTAATAAATGTGTAGGCCCGACTCCGTCGAGCGGATAATCCGTCAATATACCGCGGTAATCGCTGACTGTCGCCCGCGATTGGTCAACATTGGGGACTATCAAACGCTGTATACCCAACAACGTTTAACGTGCAGGTAGCTGTGACGAAATAGGTTTACAGAGCATTTGTAATGTTGTGATAGGTACTTTGAAGTGGTATTTCCATTACAGTTGTTTTACATTGTGTTTGTTGAAAATTATAGCCAAGAAACTGTTAAAGATGTTGCGTTTCTACGATAGTTGACAGCTGGTGTGATGTCTGTATAGCTATGGGCGGCTTCTGTGATAGTTTTTTATGGTTTATTCCCAACGACCCCACTAACCTCCCCACTAGTGGGGTAGTTGCGAATAAAAAGTCCCAACGACCCCACTGCTTATGTCAGTGGGGTAGATAGACAGCATCATGCCTGCTTGTTTCGGTATAATGAAGAAAAGGAAAATACGGTCAGAAAACCAGTTAATATTCCAATAAACATGTGCGAAAATGTATTAAACTCTGAATCTACAAAGAATGTTGAATGAATAAAGATCTTAAATCATCATCAGTGCCTTAATTTAGGATTTAATCGTAGTCCTGGTTAAATGTTTTTATGAAATACCCCAAATAAAGCAAGTAAATAAATCTACAAAACTACATTTAGAAATCGCAAATACTTTTCTGTTATGGATTGGAGCTACGTGCCTAGGCATAGCTGAGAAAGTATCAATAGTGGTCCAGCTTTTGTGATCGAGAGCAATAACTCATCTATGCTGGAGCACGGATTACAAAGGTGGTCCACAGAAAAATATATCCAGTTGAACTACACACAAAATATGTTACAAAAAGTCAAACAATTTGTCTGTAAATGGAAAAAAAAACTATACTATTACTAGACACAGATTTTTACAGCGTCAGGAGGCAACATATGCCTACACTCATGACACTCAAAGTACAACATAGTAAGTAAACAATTTTTTTTAATCCAGAGATTGTGGGCTATCTTAAAAGGATCTTAGACCTTATGATCTTAAAGAATTTCGATCGCATCTAAGGATACAGAATCGTGATCCTATAAAAATAATAAAAGTAATTATGCAGTATAGTTACTAAAGTTGAAGTCACGGTTCGTATACCTTACCCTATTCTAAGTTTCGCATCACATCCCTACTAGCCATGTAAAGGGTTTCTATTCAACTCTGATTTGTGGGACAAGATAGACGCCCAACTTTACGTTCTCATCAACAATATTTATTGGCACAAGTTACTTTTATAGCACACTTACAAGCACAAAATGGTACGTCTTACGGGAACCTTTGAAAAAGTACCGCCATATGTTACACTGTTTTAGGGTTATGAATCTAAAACGAAGAAACGGAATTCTCGAACTAATTGAAAGTAAGTTTCTCTGTTAGCTAGTAAATGTTGTATATCGTTCGACGATTTCGTGGATATTTTAAAGTTATACTCAATCATCATCATCAGCCTTTTTCATCCCACTGCTGGTCATAGGCCTCTCTTCGCTTGTGTCAACCTTCTCTATCCTGCGCCAGTCTGGCTCATGTACGACCTGCTGTTCTTATTATGTCGTCAACCCATCTAGCTCCTGGATGACCTAATCGTCTGTAGCCCTCCCAGGTGCACCACTCGGTAATCACTCTGCTCCACCGATCATACCGCGTCTGGTCACGTGTCCTGCTTAATAATGAGAACTTTTAAGAAGGTACAATATGATTTCAGCTAGTCCAGATATTATAGTTTCCATAAAAGCTTTAAAGGTTAAAGTCATGTAAAATTCCCCAAATACCTGAGAGAGTGTCTTGCTTTTTAATAATTAAGAACGTAGGTATAATGAAACAAAAATAGTATTTACTAATAACAGTGGTACCTTAGGGAGTAATACCGACTCCAACATGCCCATATTTATTTCGTCCTACATCTGTCGCATTTCATTCAGACATAGCAGATTTAGAGGCACGTAACTCGTAGGAACAAGCTATAAAACTCCTTTTGACAGCAAAACTAATAAAACTTTTATGAAATAAATTACGTCCTCATTCAAGCTCCTCCTGCAGTTTTATAAAGTGAATAGCGAGTGGATGGACTTTTTGTAGTGCAGCTGTCAGCAGTTGTTTTTTAGGATGCCGGTAATTTATATGAACCTTAATGTAGGTAAGTACGTACCCGCATGAGATATGGGTACAAGGGGAAGTTTCAGTTCCGGCTCTCAATCTACGTTTCGACTACGACATGGTAGGTCGACACGTACAATATTTAGGTACGTCTTGAAAATAATGAAGCTAAGATTTAGGCACTACACATACATCTAATTCAAGCTATTTGTTGTAAGCTAGTTGTTGTACATGGTCGACATTCCCAGAGTTCGTACAAAGCGTTTTGAGTCTACATTTTTCATACGCACCGCCAAATTGTGGAACTCATTCAAATCAAGAGTAAATAGGTTCCTTCTAGGTAAGCATGCTCCATCTTAGACCTCACTACTGCTTAACATCAGGCAGAGTGAGGTCAAATGCTGACCTAATTAATTAAAAAAAAATTGGTTTCAAATAAGAATTATGACGTCATTATTTACTTCAAAATAAATTGATCAAAGTTGAAAACAAGCTGCACTCCAGAAATTTTTAACTTTTCTGGAAAAAAGCCTGCATGTTAATCATGGTATGGATATGAGCTACCTTTACAACTTTTATACAAACCCGTTCAGGTGTTTCAGTGTGTAATGGGCCCTCTACTTATTCGGCGAAGATAGACGAATGCCGACTGTGACGAACGTGTAGAGGGCCTCATCGCATTTACCTGTATCCAAATAATAGTTCGGTGAATAGTTCGGCAAATAGTTCGGCGAATGTGTAGAGTGGCCGTAACAAATACACACGCTAAAACTTCACCAACATCTCATTTCAACTTTTACCCACAACTAAACATAGGCCGCCCATCTCTGTATCTTTTAACTAGCTGTCCTTTGCGGTATTACCCGCGTTCCCTCGGGAAAACTTCACGTTCCCGGGATAAAAAATAGCCTATGTTCATCAGGGATAGTGTAGGATTCTAATGGTGAAAGATTTTTTCAAATCGGTCCAGTAGTTTTGGGAGCCTATTTAATTCAAACAAACAAATCTTTCCTCTTTATAATATTAGAGTAGAAGTGTAGATGTAGATAAATGAAATAGCAATAGTATGTTTTTTTTAATAGCTATAAATACCTCTCCGTGCCCGTGCCCTCGAATCCCGGCCGTGCATCAATGGATTTTGCGTTTCGTAAAATTTATATGCGCTTTAACACGAGCTCTGAACGGTGAAGGAAAACATCGTGAGGAAACCAGTTAGTATTCTTATAGGCGGCGATGGGCTTGCAACCTGTCACGTATGGAATACTAACTTCTGCAAGATGTGGGCATGTATCAAATATGTATTTGTACATGCCTCTGACTACCCCCTTAGACATCTTCAAAGGATCTGGAATATAAAGATCTGAGAGAATGTCTACCGCGCCTTGGGGATACAGTCGTGACCCTGTTTACGTTTTATAAATACCTACTCGTAGTAAGAACCGCTTGTTGTAGTGAAATAGCGTTCCACGTCCACATATGAGATGACCTCTTAGTGGCATCAATAACTTAGTGATTTCGTGCTTAGAATGATACTGCTCTCCATCCAGTTCGTCTAAACTTTTCATCACTGGCCTTTATTCATTTGCTCATTCTTTAGGGATTATCTAATCAGCTTTAAATGGTTAAGGAAAACATTGTGCAACCAGCTAGTAAGCGGCAATGGTATTGCAGCTTGTCATGTATAGCTGACTTCTGCAAAATTTTGGCACGTTCTTTAATGTATTTGGATTTTAGACATGCCTCTGACTATCATAGATATTTTCAAATATTCTTTTTGACATAAAAGTTGTGACCATGTTTAGGTACTGCAAGTACAGTCGGGGATACAGTCGTGATAACATTGTTTGTTTTTGAACTTTCATAGAAGTACAACGAGCAAAGTATGACAAAGTAAAATTTCTTGCCCGTAATATTCACGCTAAACATGTTTGCTCTGCGTAGCACGCTCAATTTACTTTCAATTGAAAAAGTTCAAAAGCGGAAACTTCCGAACCATTCTCACACTCTGCTTACTTCCACGATGCTTTTATTGATCGCGCGTAGACCAGCCAAACGTTTTTCAAAGCCTTTAATAATGACATGGATTCATTAAATAAGGCTCGACGGAAAGCTCTTAGCCGGTTTCTTAGGCAATTTGCAAAATTTATTTAGGACGTAGTTCTTGTTTAGGATCTTCAGTTTTTTATACTGATCATGATTAGGTATTAGTTAAAAAGGAGTAGACTATAATTAAAATAATTCTTTAGTTACTAGGCAGCTTTTGGCTAGTAACCTGTCAATATTTTATACCTACTTATAGAATGCTAACTTCGGCATAATGCGCACATGTCTCAAATATGTATAACACCCATATTTAGGACATGGCCATAAGAATGACCCTCTGGGCTTTTTAGACATTTTCAAGGAACTTAAACTAAAAGAATTGAAAAGTCTTATCTTGGAGATACAGTTGTGAGGAATGTCAAAGACGCACTACACTTTTTCTATACAGGGTGTAAAAAAACGTCTACTGAAGCCGAAAGGGGTAGGTACAGCATCCCAACACCAAACCAAATCCAAAAGGATTTTCCGAAAAAAACATTATATCCGGAGAAAACAGCGTTTGAATATTACTATTTGCGTATGTTCGGGCGCGTTGTTTTACGTAGATTGCTGGATTTTGAGTTTTAACTGTTTTTTTCTTTTATAAATGAAATTATTAGGTAGGTATGGTCTTATTATGTTGTACTAGTAGTAAATAACCGAAAGTAACATAAAATGAGTAAGCTTAGTCAAAATTTTTTTTGCGTATTTTTTTCGCAAAATATGTTTAGAATCATGGTCTGATTGCAACCCCAGTTTTCGGTAGTTGTCTTTTTACACCCTGTATGTGCGTCATCTCTTTCTTAGTGGCGGCCGTTTGGTAGCGGTTGTCTCACGAAAGCAACGTCCGTCTACGAAACCAAAGCTTAATAGAAAGCTCTTCCTCTAAGTTCTTATTTTGTTACGAGCACTACACGTCTGTGGTTCTTTAACTCTCTCACATAGATTGAAGCGCTCGCTGCTGCGGCTTGCTTAGCTATTCTTGATAGATCGTCGAAGTTTCCTAAGCAACGTTCGTTGCGGTCATAAGAGTCGATGAATGATCTAGCTTCCGTGCTTCAAAGGGCATGGAAGTTGTAGGTCTTGGGTATTAAACCATAACAGAGTAAGCTACTAATTCGAACTTTTTACGTTGACATGGACAGATGATTTTGAAATGATAGTCTAAATGCATACGTACATAAAATTTTATCTTTCCTTTACGAGTAGGCAGTTATCATAATTTACACTTGCACCGATCCCGATATTTTGCCTCAGTCTCCTCACATTCTTCGTTTTTAATCTCGCTGGTTTAATTTAATCATGTTATAACTTCATAACAATTTCAGAAAATCTGCATGTTTACTTATTAATATCCTAGGACAAACTCAAAATGCAAAATTGACCTACCTTGTTCAGATTTTATGGGCTGCATATTATTTACCAACAAAATTATGTCATGGATTCGATGAATGAAAGAATAAATTGCGACCTGTGCTTCAATAGTTACAAAATTGTGGTATTATTATATTTCCGCGGTGAATTGAAATCAAAATTCGAGTGGTGTGATTCTGATATTTTAATATATTCGACCTGCTATTGTTACGACATCACTGTAGTTATTGTTAAGCGATTTCTATCTTACGTTATTATATGGTACATGGCACGTGTTTGAAGTCCTATGGATGACACTTTGATAGATATACATAGAATCATTTTAAAAATGCGTTTTGATATATTTTTTCAATTAAGGTCAAAAAATATTGACATTTATTTTGTACAGTCATGATTCTGATCGTGTACCTACTGATTGGATTAAAAAAATAAATTCTGTTGGTACCTTTTTTGCCATGATCCTAAGCACGTCATTACGAGTAGAAGTGGGTTCTCAAACGTCACTGGTTTTTATAGGACCAATTAGTAATAAAGTAGAATATAAGATGCTTCTAACAAAAGAAAGAAAACTAACGTCGATTGAATCACGCTTTTAAAATCAGCTGAAAATGTTTAAATCGGTAATTTCACATTTGTAAACGTTCTTAATGAGGTTCTTTTTGTGAAACATTAATTCTAAAGCAGTTTGAACGTTAAACACTGCAACGAAACATTGCACTTGAAACGTGCACAGCAGTTTGGCACAAACGTCTTGCTCTGTTTTGCGCCAGTCAAAAGGTCCAATTGGAGTTCAGGATTAATGGTATCGTTACACGGACTTGAGTCACTCTAGGACGACCTCTAATGGCGCAGTGGGTGATAGCCCGTGGGACGCAGAAGGTTGCGGGATCCTCGCCGCGGGATAGATGTTTGTATGATCTGCAAATATTTATCTCGGGTCTGGGTGTTTCTATTTATAATATTATGTAATATATATGAAATGTATCAAGTTAGATAGAGGCGTAAAAGATAATTTCAACAGTGAAACTGCTTGCCGTTTTCTCGTCTATATGTTTAGTTAAAACTTGTGTATGAAAAGACAACGTTAAGAGCACACAATAAATGAATGAATGAATGAACCCTTTATTGTACACCAATATATGAATAAAAACAAAACATTTAAAACAATAACAAGTTCTTAGTACAACCTTTTACATACACAGTTACAGCATATTATAGAGTTTTTTTATTATACTTTGAAAGACTCCAACTGCTGCTACAGCGTTTGAATTATCTGCTAGTCATAAGAGTGACCATAATACTCGTAGTATCCATTACAATATTTTAAAGTTTTAAATTAAAAAAAAATGAAAGTAAAAGCATGAATAATCTGCAACAAGTTCCTAGAATCTCCACGATTCACTTTATAGAAGTGGAATATATTTCCAATATTCCTGTTCGCTATTCTATGACTGGGAGACAAAACCGGAGGGTCGAAGGCGAGGAAATAATTAGAGGAACTAGTTGTTCTCTGTGGACTATTAATGCTCGTTCGCCGGCGAGATTTACAACTTAGCTCGCTTCTAGAACTTACTAATAGAAAGGTTTGATTTACTTTTGCAATCTCTCTTTGTTTTAGAAGACCAAAAGTGAGTTTCTGTCTGGTAGAGATCGCTATTTAGCGATAAGACCGCCGATTGTATGTCATTGTGTTTTTTGTTTAGTTTTCCATTTTTGTTTATTTTTATTATGTGGTGTGCAATAAAGTATTTTGTATCTATCTTTCTATCTTTCTGTTTATGAAAAAACAAAAATTGAATTTTTCTCGCGTGATGATGTTTTAAAATTAAAAATCGAAACAGGATCACGACTATAATTGTCTCCAAGGCACGGTAGACATATTCAAAATAGGTACTTTGAAGTTGGATCAGAGTATAGTAGGAAACACGTCCAAATACCTACAATTTAGAAAATGTTTACATTATGCAGAAGTATTTGATTTTTTTATGAATACGTCAGTGAATTGAATTGTTTTAAATTGTCGACATGCTCCACACAACAATTTTGTCATCAACTCTGCCACTAGCTAACGAACTTATGATCAAATTAATGGGATACGCCCCGCTACCGAGTTTGTCATTATAATCATTATAATGTAACTTGATTACACTGATACTCACACACACATAAAAAGTTCTGGCAAAACATTGTGAGAAACCATAAGTTATCATTGAACCGGAATTGTGTTCCATGAGCGAAGGCGAAAGTTTCGGGATAAGAGCAATGGCTACGATTTTGTGAAAGCAAGAATCCTTTATATCCCATTTTCCCTTATCAGTTATTTATTATATGAATGTTTTTTTTTTGTTTCGGGGAATGAAAACTTGAATTGTGTTTTCAGACCAACCTGATATTTGGCTAGATTAGATTAAAGTTCAGGAAATAGCTCCGTACTCATCGATAGGTATACCATACATCAAACATGATAAAAACACTTATTGCTAAATAGTCACGTGGCAATCGGCATATAGGTACAACTTACACTCTAATATAACGCAAAATCTAAAAAAAAATATCAAAATAAATTTTTTGGTGGGTTATTATTTTTATGTTAAAATATTTGGTACCCACCAACGGTATTCTAAAAAATATAACAGGGAATTGGAACCACGCCCTGAAGCATGTGACTGACAAAATATCGGACCAGATTTGTTCGTAATTGGATTTGAGGATTGAAAGGCCTCACGTTACACACGATATTTTGAAGCTGTTCAAAACGCCGTAATAGGGTATTTACAGTCCTTTATAATACAAGTCCTTCATAATCGAGTCATTTGGTTTCCAAATACAAAATTTCCTACAATATTTATTTATTTAAATAATAAAAAAAAAGTAAAATAATACTCACTTATTTAATTATGGTATCAAATAGAGCGATAGAGATAAATAGAGATAATAGATAGCTGATAGAGCGGAGTGGAAGAGGAAAACCTGTTGTGCCGACCCCACATAAAAGTGGGATAAGGGCAGGGAAATGATGATCAAATAAAAAAAAATACAAGTAAACAATTATCACTGGAGGTCCCCGCACTAAAGCTACACTTGAGCTACTCTCGGGTACATACTTGATTATCTCTAAGTACCTATCTACCAAAGATGGAAAAAAAATTCAGATCAATAGCATCTCTTTGATGTAGCTGAACCGTTTCTAAGGGAAAAATTAGCGATGTTATCCTTTTGATCCTGAATAGACGTCTTATGTTGACATTGAGGGGACAGCCGTATGTGTCGATTCAGAGTTCAGACGCACTCCGTACGTGCGTTTATTTACGCTTCTTTAGAAATAGGTGATGCGTCGCGTTCACGCCTTTCGAAGGGAAAAAAGGCTTATTTTTTCACACATTTTTCCATCTCTTTTCTTTTTGCTCAAACGATCTTGTATCATAGTAGTGTACCTGCAATTCCCAGCAAGTGTGTAGAGCATTCATTTAATGGCCTCATTTACTCAAGGTAATATACGGGAACATAAACATCCCCTAAAAGCCTGCTAATTTGTTTATAGGTGTTTAAGTGTTTAGTTTGCTAATTTACTAATGTTCCAAATGTTACTAATGTTCCTGGCTAGTGATCTTGCTCAGGTAGCAAATGCACAACATACGGTTTCATGAAACTGCTTGAAGTTTTATGCTTCAAAACATCTACATACACGCAATGAGGTTTCAAAGAAATATATGGACCTAGTTTGAAACATTATCTGCACAGGGCTCTCAAAAATCCCCCTTGCATGCACGAAAGCGATTCATAAGGCTTGCTTCGTTTGGCCCAACTCGTCGGCAATCTTGTATCTCCGGAGTTTAAGTGTTTGACCTCCCTTTGCCCAAATGAAGCTCACGAACATGTCTGCCAATATATTACACGATTTT
Source organism: Epirrhoe alternata (assembly GCA_963565295.1). Classification (NCBI taxonomy): domain Eukaryota; kingdom Metazoa; phylum Arthropoda; class Insecta; order Lepidoptera; family Geometridae; genus Epirrhoe; species Epirrhoe alternata. Next base: position 3,675,163 of record OY751384.1, read on the forward strand.
ATATGAGCCTTATTTCCTTCACCGCATAGTGTATATTTCATCGTCGTAAGGTCTAAAGTAATCTTGTCGGTTTGCGCCTTTTGTATTTCTTTTCCGTTTTTTGCCTCGCTACCAGGAGAATTTACCAGCTCCAATCCAAGTCTGTAATACTCGTCCGTGAGAGGAACGGCAAGTGAAAGCTGAATATGTACGCGATTTAGTAATTTTTTCAGACATGTTTTTGTGGAAGCTTGGGTTTTCCTTGAAAAGGTCTTGATGGCTCGATTAATGTTACCATTTCTCTCGTATTTTGAGGAAAACGTTTTATTACATCAGAGTAAAATCATTTTGACATATTCAGCAAGCGATGAATATATTCTATATTTACCGCAAGCATACCTTTGTTTTTATTTGTTGTGCTGTGATTCTGTTTTACGACAGTTGAGTATTATTTGTGTTATAAAGTAAAACTATACTCGTAGCATGCACATGTATGTAACAGTTTATTCTGGTATAAGGTACATTACATAGTCTATGCTATGTACCAGTATACCTAACCAATTCAAGTTTATGAATAAATGGCAAGCTTGAATGCATTTGCAGTCGTGATTGAATGCATTCAACGTTTCCTCACGTCGGAATATTGTTTCGCTACACAATCGAAGCAAAGTCATTGGCGATAGGTGAAACTGTAACGAACATTTCCCAGTTATCCAACTAATAGCTGCAATACTTTGAAATCCATTTGCACGTTCATTTCAAACTAGACATTGTAGATTTATAGCTCTTGCATGAATTGATACCTAGGCCATCTGATAACCTTTTACAAATCTATATTTTATTTGAATTTATTCAATAAAAAAAAATTACAAACATTGGTTGAAGAGAGAGAGGAGAAATGAACCATGTTTCTCTTAGTGTTTCTACAATGCATTGTCATCCTAATCATGATCATCCTACACTACGTTGCAGTTACAATGCACTGTATATTTACACTAAACCATTTCATTCTTAACTACTCAACATTATATTATTCAATATAGCAATCACAAAATTATGTGAAAAAACATTTTGCTTAGTGTTCTAACGTTTAATTTGTAGTTAATTAACATTTAAGCATTGCGGTGTGCAACAACGAATGCTATATTTAATTAGACATTTTATATTATCAAGTTCATCCGTTTATGAACTACAATGCTATAGACAGACAGGTAGGTATGTAAATGTGTGTGTGTTTTGCAGGGAAAATCACAGAGATTACGATCACACGACTGAAAACTGAGTTATTTCTGGAGCAGATGATCTCGGGATAGGATTTGGCCTCCTCGCAGACTGCAGACTTTCTATCGGCCGATCGTTGAGACGGAATATACTTCAGCTCGTAATGAGTATGGAGAATTAAGCCGAAGTATGTTCCGTCTCAACTATCGGCCGATAGAAAGTCTGCAGTCAGCGAGGGGTCTCAACGTCGCCTATCTTGTAATCACGATGTCCGTCCGGGGTAGTAATAATACCTACTGTGTTACGAACATCAAAGTTGTAACTTTACCTACTCAGATGCAAAAGTAAAAAAATTTTTTTTTTTTAATGTAAATACATACATATCTACTTATAGTATGACATCCAGACACAACAAACACCAGTGTTCATCAGATACTGAAACATCAAATCACCACAAGTTTATGATTGAGAATCAATCGCACGACCTACAAAATAGAACGCAGAATCACAATGAGCTATAACTTAGCTGTAACTTCTGCCGAAAAAGCTAGACTAAGCCAGACTGAGCCATACTCGGTGACTAGTCAATGGGTTCGTGCAATCACAGTGTTTACGTAAGGGCCGTGATATTTGTTTGCGAAACTCTCGAGGATTCACCTGCCAGCACCGCTACCCTAATTCCCAAATGAAGCTGAATAAGCTTTTGATTGCGTTTCGATAAACTCTTCAACAAACATGCCTTGCTTGTTGCCAATTGGCACGTTTTGTATTATGAAATTGCCTGGTTTGTGAAGTACTCGTGCTTATTTTCAGAAGTGAGTCGCGAACGAGGAACCGTCGTAGCTTATTATAAAAACTAATAAGATTGATCATGTTTTGATCAATAATTGGCTTAACTAAAATATACTTAGCTCCAGAAAGAAAAAGATCGGATCACTTATACTAACTTAGCCATGCGACATTTATTATTTTTTGCTTTATGTTTCCATCCACCGACTACTCATGAATATGGAGAGAGGGCTATTTTCCACTTAGTTTTTATCCATCACACTAATATAATAAAGCTGAAAGTTTGTGAGTTGGTTTAGATATTTGGATATTTGTATGTTTGTGTTTCAATCACGCACCAGTGAATTGATTTGGATGAAACTTGGAACAGGTGTAGATAGTGATATGGAATAGCATATATGATATTTAAAATGTTGCTACCACGCGGGCGAAGCCGCGCGCAGTAGCTAGTTCTAAATATTGGTGAAAAAATTTTGAAAATCCAAAGCTCATCTTCGGAGTTTTTCATACATTCATAAAAACATGCCTCATTATAATAATTAGTGTAGATAAAGATTACAAGTTACAAAGCCAAAATATTTTTTCATATGAAATTACTGCGATATAAACCCACGAGAGTATAATAAATGATAATATCCCTTTGTGTAGTCAAAACAACAATTGTTATCTTCGCAAGGCGCTGCCTTTGTCCGTTGCTTGTTTTAGTTCCAAAGATTAACACAACAAAGTCTCGATCAATCGTTAAATTATAATCCCGAATGAATTCAATCACTGTCATCCATTTTAATGGCTCAGAGCCTTTGCTTCGGTCCAATAAGAGTTTTCAATTAAAACTGGGCAACGATTGAAAGCTTTTTGATAGGGCAGTGGCAAGAACACCGTACGGGATCCGTTTCAAAAGATTTTGCAATTAAAATGAATCATGAATGACAAAACCATTATATTTGATCCATAAAGCTTTGGAATCAAACGTGAATCATTAGTGTTTAAACCAATTATTTTGAGCTCAGACTCGACAAAATAAAATCGGATTTCAACTTTGTAATTGTAGATTTAGTTAACGGTTTTGTGCGTTCACATTCTAAAGGTATAAATACAATGATTTGAAACGCGACGGTGGCTGGATAGTAAATCAACAATTTTTATAATTTTTACAGTTATGGTTGATATTGTATCGTGCCAATTACGGCTATAGAATTCGACAATAGGTAATAATTATATTAAACAGGGTCACGACTGTATGCCCAAGTTACAGTAGATAATCTCTTAAATCTTTTATATTCCAGATCCTTTGAAGGTGTCAGAGGCATGTCCAAATACATATTTGATATATGCCCACATCTTGCAGAAGTTAGTATTTCATACGTGACAGGTTGCAAGCCCATCGCCGCCTATAAGAATACTAACTGGTTTCTTCACGATGTTTTCCTTCACCGTTCAGAGCTCGTGTTAAAGCGCATAAAAATTTTACGAAACGCAAAATCCTCGTACACGGCCTGGATTCGATCCCACGACCTTCGGATTGAAAGTCGAGGAACAACCCCATTCGGCCAACACGGCTTTATATTATGTATAAGATTATAAATACATGCATTATATTATTAGTATTTTTATCATTCCAGCACAGGTTCTTACTTAAAAGAGGATCCCAACCCCATGAAGTTGTATTTAGTTTAAGTTAAAGAAATAAATATTTTGTATTTGTATTGTATTCCCTTTTCACAACGTTATTTTTTGATCATGCCAAGGTAATTTTACCCTTAGCAATAAAAAACCGTGAAAATATCGAGATGTAAATAAACCTTTGAAAATACATATTTACCATATGCCCATATTTTGCTGAAGTTAAGTAATATTATGACAGGTTGCAGGCCCCTTGCCGCATCTACTATTTATTTATTTGAAAGGTAAAAACTGGAATATCGTGAGCAAAACTCAACATATTCCCAGATGCAGCTAACCATGATTTGTAATACAGAGAAGTTAGGAGCGGTATATCCTAAACTTTACCTAAAACCGTTTTGCAATATTAATGTAGTGTACGTGGCAATCTTACTGATGCTGGTGAAACTAAACAACTGACATTATAATAACTGTCTTGCTGTTATCTAGCTACAGAAACGATTATCCTGATATACGGTATGGGTTACCAAATAATCTGTATAGAATTTTATTTATTCAAAGTAGATGACACAGTCATGATGGGAAACATGCCCTCGATTTATAAAGAAACAATAATATTGTAATATAAATAAACCTAAATTCCATGAGCGCATAAATATTTTTTCACACCCGGTCCAAGATAACCATACATTTTTTCGTCTCACCTTCTTAACACGTTCACTGCGCCATCATTTTCAAAAAACTTTCAGCTGGTGCTTTGGAGACCTAAAAGATCTCGAAACTAACCTACCCTTTGGTGCGTTTGAGACCTAATCAGTCTCCTAAAAATACAGTTTTGAAAATAATTTATATCTTCCATAAAACCAATGACATAATATTTTGAAGTTTTTGTGGGTCAAGAGAGGCTATTGCTCTACATTTTGCTAGGTTCGCACGCAGTTATGACATTAGAATAAACTACAAATACCAAAAAAAAATTAGGTATCGATTGTATCTCTTACCGCAACCGAAGATAGTTCAATATGTGTAGTAAAGTAGTGATGGGAATAAAATAATATCTCGTCGATTGAAAAAGTTTTATTAAAAGTGTTTTTCATTAAAACATGGTAAGCACATTGATTGTTTGCATTGCGCGCAAATATGGTAATAATTCTTTTGGCTTTTTTAGAAGCGTCAGTGCTGTTGAATGTACGTCGTAATTTTTCGTAACTGGACGATGCAGCAGTATAATCCGGCGTTGAGTTTTCGTTTGTAGAAATCTCACCAAAATAAATAGACTTTTTACACTTTTTCCCTTTAGAATTATTCATTGTTTATTAACAATAATCAACACACTTTAAAATACAATTACGTAGTGATATTTTCGAACCGTGCGCGCGACTTCTCACGTCGATGCTAGGACAACACTAAATCGAGTCACGCGGCGCCCGCGCCGCCCATCCTCCTTCTCTTGCGTCTACGAGGCGTACAATTTCACGAGTACCGACAGGTCTCCTAACGCAAGGAATAGAAATAATTATACTTCTGTGCGTTAGGGACCTAATCCATCTCTATAATTTTTTTTATGTCCTTGAATTCACCTTTATATAGGAATCAAATATGTATATTTGTCTTACTCATACTTAAAGAACTTTACACGTTAGAGCCTCCCGCAAGGAGTGAAACAACACGATTATAGTCAACGCACAATACAAAAGTCCTGCAAGAGATCTGATAGATCTCGTAACGCAGCGAACGTGTTAACAGAAAGTAAACCATTACTCCCTCCTAAAAAACAAAATGGCCGGCGGGAGGTAAAGTTGTATGGGATTTCATTTCTCCCTCTGAACCTCATGTGAACAGATAAGTAATGAGATTTGAATTTCGAACTTCAACATGTCTATTAAAATTTTTACTATTGAGTCCACACCCAATAGAACTTATACGAAAAAAAAAGAAAAAATGTGGCAACTAATCTTTTTCTTCCGAATTTATTTTTGATGTTTCTATGAAAATGTTTACCATAGAGACCTGCACCAAGTAGAATTTATTCAAACTTAAGGAAAAAGTGTGGCTAATACCTCCAAACTATAGAGCGATCTAATGTTGTTGCTTATTAATGCTAAAATATTTCTTGAGAACGAAAGGACGACCTCAATAAAATATTTTTTGAGAATAAACGGACGAACTCGCCTCCTTCGATAGCGGGTGGTGGGAGCTATCAATGAAGAGAGATGGTTGGAAAGAATTGGGGGAGACCTTTGCCCAGGAGTGGGACAGTGTAGGTTGAATAAAAAAAACGAATAGATTATTATTATTCTACCTATAAAACCTGTTCATTAGACTTGCTTGCTATTTTCTGGGTTCACTATTTTTCTCGCAGTACCTATGTGTGAAAAGCAGAGTATTCACCTCGGGGTTAAAGCTGTCTTAGTCTTGGGCGCTCTTGAATCCCTCGCTGTCTCAGGATTCTAGTCATTAACTCCCTCGTTGTAAAAACCCTCGCTGCCGCTCGGGAGTTAACTAAAGAATCCTTCGATGCGCTTGGGATTCAATATGGCACCCGTGACATAATACACTGCTTTATCCCCTTGGTGAATAATCTACTATAAAATTCAAAAGCAAAGAAAAACAGAAACAATTGTGAACAGTGCCAGTGAACTAAAGCAAGCATGTAGGTAGTAAAGGCGTGTTGGAGTGTGTTCTTGTCGATTCTAAAATAATTGTATTCATTCTTCGGCATTGGCGCGGCTTAGGTATAGGTAGATACGATAGAACATTGTACAAAAAATATAATTTTTGATATCATAGGTCCTTTGAACTTTCGAAATGTCACTCTCAATATTTTTTCGACCGCTGCGTGGGCCTAAGCTCATTGATCAGAGATCGTGTTTCCAGAATTGCGTTGGAACTGTGTGAAAGACGTGTTAAAATTGCTGAAAATCCATACTAATATTATATAGAGGAAAGATTTGTTTGTTTGTTGAAATGAATAGGCTCCGAAACTACTGGACCGATTTGAAAAATTCTTTCACCAATAGAATCCTACGTTATCCCCGATGAACATAGGCTATATTTTATCCCGGGGAAGTGAAGTTTTCCCGAGGGATCGCGGGTAACACCGCGGCGGACAGCTAGAATCTTCTTTGAATTATTTAATAAATAACTAGATACAAATAGTTTGAGCCAACGCAGCTTTATGAAGACCAAAAGTGTTTCACTTGATCACAATAAAATAGTTTACCACATGTCATCCCCTTTGATATCTACTAGCGTTGATTGTCTATTATTTGCACAAATTAAACTCGCTACTGCAGTCTACACCTGGCACCCACTGTACACAGACGTGTAGACCAATTATGGTTCTCGCACCTTATGAACACTTATGAAACGTTGCAATATACCCACACAAATTCCTTTATTGTTCACTCAAACAGCTCATATTCGTAAATGATGAAGAATAAAACTACAAATCATAAATAGTTTATTCACAGAAGCTAAGGCACATATTTACATGAATTTAGAAAATACAATCAAGTGATCTGGACCAGTTGAGCTATATAGATCCTAGATCCTTAGATGGAAAGTCACTGAAAATTAATGGATAATGAATATTTTTGAATAGAGCCTGGCATACCTCTGTCCGCCATTTTGAGAAAATCACGTTTTGGCGACAAGAGATTAAACATATGCCAATCGAAAAATGTTCCAAGTGTTATACTTTCTGAGATATTTAGAGTTTGAAAAATAGATTTGAATAGCATTTTGATATAAATAAATAAATAAATAATGCTGGACATTTCCCACAGCATCATCTAGCCCCAAACTAAGCAAAGCTTGTACTATGGGAACCAGATAACTAATATACTACTTATATACTTTTTTGTTTGTAAATACATACATATTATACATAGAAACACCCAAAGCATATCATGCAAAGTAATATTATGCAGTATCAAGCATTCAGGACATATTTAAACAAAGGTTCTATGCTCTGTTTAAATAATGTTACTTTGCATCATATCAAATTTATGCTATTCAAATCTATTTTAGCGGATCCGAGTTTTTTGCACGAAATTTAATTCTATTTCTATTCTAAGTCGTGCTGGTCTGGATAAAAGTAAAGGGTTCCAACAACTTCAAATGAATTATACGCTTCGCCACACTCCTCTCAGGAATCGTATATTTCCACGTTTCGCTTTGCTTTGCGTCGTTGTGTTTGTATGACGAATTCACTATTCATGGTGAGTGTCTTTCCAGTCTGCAAAGGGCGTCTGAGGCTTGTTGGTCTACGTTTCCCCGTTCCTCATCACAGGCAATATCGTAATCTTAAGCTTGAAACTATTTTGTAAATTTTCAGTATTTACTAGCTTTGTTGTTGTCAAGTGGAAGAGAATTACTATTCGTTCATTAATCAAATCATCTTACAAGGTCTTATGAAAATAGAAAAACTAAGGAATAGGTATAACTGATTTATACACCTCTATTTTTTTATTACCAAAAAAAATTAAACATGGTCTTGGTGTCTGTTACTGATCACATTTATGTAATTAAAACTCAAAAAAAAGAGAAAAAAAATTAGAACCTCAAAAGGAGACGAGACGAGTCTGATAGCCGAGTATGATAGCTACTGCGGTTTTACTGACTGGGGATGATACGAGAACATAGTTCTAATGAGAGTCTGTACGCGATTGTTGTCTATAGAACTTATTTGTACAGTTTTCATAAAATTTTGTTCGGTTTTGGTTGACTACAATCCTCGATAACTTTGTGATAGTTAAATAAAAAAAAATCTGACCATGCCATTATCATTTTCTGCATCTGTTGCAACTGTCCTTTTTTTTATGGTAGTCATAAAATAGCGGTGTATATAATAATTGAACGCTTATTTCTTGAGATATTGTGATAGAGCAGGCTTTCCAAGCACGTAAGCCATTTCTCAGCTTGGTAATGGTCAATTAGCGTAGGTTATCTCATGATATTTTCATACACAAAGCTCTTTAGCATGGATAAGCTTGAAATCTGTACCTTCTGATCGAACTTTAATCCAAATACCTACGTTCAGCAGTTTAAGCGTGTAGGACAAACATCCAAACTTTTGCATTTATAATAGATAGTAGTGAATAAAAATTAGGGCAGAGAGATGATGCATAGTAAGTTAGATTACTTTACAAACCCACTATGGTGCTAGGGCAATTTGAACCATAATTTTTACCGTGTTACAGTATTAAAATGTTGCCATGACCCAGTTTATTATATAAGGTATAATATTATCTTATAGGCTGATACATACCGGAGGCGCCGAAGTACGATGGGGTGCGATAGTCGAGATTGCCCCGAGACTAGTTTCAGAAGCCTCAATAGATGAAATTTCTATTGAAATAAAGTGATCTTGCAAATATTATGAAGTTTAGCTTGTGCTGCGTTGTAAAATAAGATAAAACATAGTGTAAACGATTTAAGATTATTTAAAGGAAAAATTTAAAAGCTGGTTATGGACGACAATGAAAATCAATTACATAAGTGACTGATTAACTAAGCTAAACCTTATTCAGGGTAATGAAAATTCTTCACTTACAGTTTCAGGCCGTTATTAATAAACGTGGTGTAAATTTACGTCAGGACTAAACTCCAAAAATTTTATGGTTACTCCTAAGTTACACCCGGCGTAACTTTACACGTTTATTAATAACGGCCATAATTATTATCATAATAATACTTCGCTATAATTCAACGTCAGGGGGCAACCTATGCCTACACTCAACGGGACACTGTAGTGGGTCATTGTGTGTGAGAGAATAACAAAGTATGTTGTTTTATGAAACACGCCAGCAACCTCACTTAGACCTGTTAGTCCTTAATTTCTACACTTTACCTCGTGGTTTCACCGAGCTTAATATTATTCTCATAACTAATCCCGGGGTCCCACAAGCGCACTCATTCAGCGCTACATAAACGCGGCTTAATTTTAACGTTTTACTAAAGGAAGCGCAATAAAAACTCGTTTATATTCTCCACGGAGAGTTGGGAGGTCGAAGGCGAGATCGTAAATAATCGGCTCATTCAACTGTGGGCCACATTCAATGAGAAAGTCATGCCATAAACGCAGGGAGGGCTGTATTCAGAAATATCAGTCTATATCCGTAAGCCATTCTAAATCTCTGGTAATATCATCATCATCATCATAGCCCGTCTATAACTATATTAGGTATAGGTAGGTTTAAATAACTACCTACATTGTAAATTACAATAAATAACATAGAATGAAGTGTGACTGGCAAATAAACTGTCGGTATTTGTGTAAAAAAGATCATTGCCTCAATCGCTCGCTGATAATACTAATCTACTAGATTTTGTTTATTTTTTCCTACATATAACTTTATGCCAAAGTGGCAACACGCTGTAACTGTCGACATTTATATTATATTAATATTATTTTCGCCACTCAATCTATATAAAAGCTCGTAAGTAAGTTATTATGATTCAGTGGTCAACTCTGGTGAAGAAGTTTTTAGGCCGCTTTAAGGCCTCTGTCATGGCTTAACGAATTAAATAGCCGGAAACGATAGTTTAACGTGCCCTCCGAAGTGTTATTAAGTATTTTATACTTATGGTATATTTTTTTGACTCTAGTTTCTGTAAATACGAGCATTAAAAAATTACGAATTCCAAATCATCCGAAATTTAAAATATACAAAATTCTTTATCCACTTTAAAATCCCAGGAACCCACACACATCAACGTAACTAGACAAGTGTTTGTGTATAATTCAAAATAAAAATGAACTTGCAAATATGACCTGCAATCCAAACAGCCCAGTGCAGCAGAGATCATTAAAATAATTGCATACCCAACCCATATTTTTCGTCTCTTTAATGAATTTTAGAGCCATGTATAATCTGACTTCTGACGGAATGGAGGTCTTCCTTTTAATAACACGAGATATTTGTGTAGACACGAGCATTTCGGAATACATTTCAGAAATTATAAGGTATTTTCGTCCAACTTTAGGTATCTAGGACACAATTTTTTAATAAGATAATTTTAGTAGCAGGAAAAATTTAAATTACTTCAATAAGCGTGACTTTCAAAATTATCTGTTATGTGAAAGTATTTATTTCTCATTATATTTTTTATTGCCTCCATGCATGGCAGAAAAGCTCCTAATCCTAAACCACAGTGGAGACCGCAAATGTACGATGAACTCAAAAGAACAGCTGGAGGCAAATGGATAGAGATTGCACAAGATCGCAAGAAATGGTAATTTATGAACCAACAACAAAAGGGTCGAAAGTGGCTAAAAAGAAAGAAAGAAAACTTCCAGGTACTACAGCTTCCCGTTGAGTGTAGGCATGCGATGCCTCCTGCCTTATGCTAACATTAGTAAAAGCTTTAGCCTTGAAAAAATTCAAACTTATTCGATTTTGTTGCTAACTGTACTTATTTCATCATTTTCTAAATGTATTTTCCTTGAAAAATACTAAATTATAAAATGTAACTAGATTTATTTTCGTGCGACACATGAACAACAAAACAACCTGTTTGGCGCCATTTTTGTCATCCAATTCATCAAAATGTTTCAAAAACATGCTCTAAAAATACGAGCTGCACAGGCGTGAAGCGATGTTGAATTATCGGACCAATTTGCGCCGGTGTCGATCATTGCTGTTATCTTAACGAAATTCTGTCGAGCCGCACGCTGAGCCGAAGCAATTCCCCTCTACGTTTCGCCTCTTCGTCATTTCCACCCGACGTCGGAAATCTTGTGGATACGATGAATTACATAAAACATTTTGAATCGTCAGTAAGGCAATAATCCACGTCGATCATGGTACTCATGAGAGTAGGTACTATATTTCTCTTATCTTAACACGAGTATGAACTCGTAGAGTTAAGATAAGTCCATGAATAATAATGATAATGATTATATTAAAATGGACAAGTATATATTTTGTTTACAAAAAGTAGACAAAAATAAAAAAATACCGGATATTCCGGTATTTCCTCAATTTTTCTTTTCATAAATTCGGTACTTATAGCACACAGAATTCAACTACAGCATTTTTAATCCCTACAAACTGTCTTCATTTCCAACGAACTCTGATATCAAAGATCGTTGTTCATACCATAAAATTCGAGAAAGTTTACATATGGGACACAATAATTACCAAAAGCAAGACTTCAGACTCTTAATGAACGCTATTGAAGTTAGAATAAATACATCTTTGTCGGCGAGTTGTATGGGGGCGAACTCGAGTGCTCCACAGCGGAAGTTATCAAAGTGGCCGGAAGGTACGGAAGTGACGTAGTTTATTTCTGAAGGTCTGACGTGAATTTAACATGTTCACAGAATGATGCTTACTATAGCAATAAGTTTCATTCAGAGTTGTTCTGACACCAACAGAACAAACTGTTTAATATATTATAGTACAAGCTATGCTTAGTTTGGGGCTAGATGATGATGAATAATAAAAAAAAAAAAAAAAAATTTGGTACATCAACGGTAAAGTCGGTAAATACAACTTAAATAATTAAGGATACGACTTAATTTTCAAAGCTAGACACTCTCTAAACTTTGAGGATTTCTAGGTAAGTACACATAGGTGGGATATGGACACATAAATGATAATGAATTTAATTTTAAGAAGCGTTTTCATCTCAGAGAAAAAAGTAAGGACTCGCTATTGACGTAATTCCTCATACAAAATTTTCTGCCGATTATTGTGGGGGATGAGGTAGCACACGAACGCATTTTTCACACACTCATGCATAAAAACCGATAATTCACCCTCATTTTTACGCACACTTTTGCAAATGTCGTATAAGACGTACGACACATGATTCCGAATCATGTACATTGTGGCAGAGGGGAAATTACAAGGTAAGGCTCAGCCCGTCTAAATGATTTAAGGTTTTTATTGAGCTCAGAATAGCATGTCAATAATATTTCTTCATACAAAGTTGAATATGTCAAACACAACACGTTCACGCCTTCACTTCATATTAAATTCCATCGGAATCTATCATATTGCATTTTTATGCACTTTCAATAACCTGTATGAAATACTTTTTGTACCAAACAAAATATTGTGCATTTTTCAAGGCAAATACATAAAACTTGATCGCACATTTTGTTCGCGCGTTAGTTTTTGACGTCTCAGCATTTCCTCTATTGAATTGATAGTTCGGCGCGTTCGGCGCGGATGGGTCGTGCGACCACCTTAAAGGAACGATTAACATTATAATAGAGGATACTAAACCCAACAGAAAACGGATACAGACTGATCATGATAATGATTGACTAAGTTTGACATGTAACATGATTACGACAGATAAAATCGATAACATTTAACTTGCCGCTTAAAGGTGATCCTTAGATTATCGACTGCCGCTCCAGGTGATCGCACGACCCATCCGCGCCGAACCCGCATTTTCTGACGTCATCAGAATGCGCGTGCGGTGCGGACATTATGTGCGATCAGCTAATATAGCATCATAATAGCATGATAAAATGTGCACCATAGACTTTTCAAAAAGAAAAAAATAGACGTCAGTTGAACCCCGCAGACCTGAATTGCAAGGAGACCCTACTCGGCCAACACGGCTTAAATGACAAAGAAAGAAAAAAATAGAGAAATAAAGGTATTGTAGTAGTTTATTCTGTGGCAGTAGAGTCATATCTCAGGCATATTTGGTGAATACTGGTCCACAAAGATCGTATACTGTCGATAGTAAATAGACGCCAAAGCACAAGACATAAACAGAGAGCCACTTCACAACCTTTGATGAAAATATAATCAAAGCTCACAACTAATATAATTTTCTTCCTCCTGCGTACTAGGAACCTACAGAAACACATTCTGTTTGAAATCGCAGAGCTTGTCAATAACATCTCGTTACCGATCGTGTACTGTCTTCATACGAATAGTTTCTCCTATTTCGTGATTTATGAATTGTACTGATTCGTATTTTATTTGGAGGAGGTAAAAAATACTTGCAGTGTAGGCGCCAAAGTTTTAACATTGATGCTGCGTTAGCATTAAATGAAATAAATAAAAAAATAATGTTGGACTTTTTCACACAGCATCATCTAGCCCCAAAGTAAGCAGAGCTTGTGTTATGGGTACTACATGACTGTTAAACTTCTTAAACACTTTTTATTTATAAATACCATACATACATATTATACATAGAAAACACCTAGACCCGAGACATATACTTGAAGAACACACAAATATTTGTCCCGCGGCGGGGATCGAACCCGCAACCTTCTGCGTCAAAAATTAAAAGAAGATAATAAGACCTCAATCACTTGTACTGTACATACAACAGTAGATTCTACTTTTTATCTTCCTGCCTTTCTTTTATTTTACTAACTACTTTGAAACACGGCTTGGAGTCTAACTAATTCAGATGATCTTTAATCGAAGTAACCAAGATTATAATAATAAATAATGGTGGACATTTCACACAGCATCCAAACTCCAAACTAAGGAAAGCTTGTACTATAGGAACCAGATAAGATGTGGCGCGTATGAAACTATTGATTTTCTTCTTTACTTGATGAAGCTCACTTGGTTCAACAAAGTAGAAAAATCAAAGATGCATGCTACATTATGGGCTGAATGATTAGCATTTTATCGATTAATAGGCAAGTCATGGACATGTGCCAACTGTGGTTGAATCTCTGGTGGCCTAAGCCTCCTCGCAGACTACAGACTTTCTATCTGCCGATAGTTGAGACGGAACATACTTCGTCTCGTAATAAGTATGGAGAAGTAAGCCGAAGTACGTTCCGTCTCAACTATCGGCCGATAGAAAGTCTGCAGTTTGCGAGGGGTCTAAACGTGCTTTAGCGTGGTTTTTATCAGCTCAAATATTTAAACAATCAATACCTAAGCAAAATCACAGTAAGCTTAATCGAACTTATGCATTGACGTTCCAACAGGCATTTTCCATTTGGATTCGCACAAACCGAAACGGTAATTCAGCCCGAACTCACAAAAGCCCATCACAAATTACAAACTAATCATAGGCCGCCAATTGACCAGCCGAGAAAGAGGTTAATTTCCCAATAGCAGTGGCGATAGGATGCATCCATGCAGAAAACAGGGACCGTTCTAAACGGAACACGACCATGAGTGTATCTCCTAATAGCGGTGGAGTTTATCTCAGATCAATTCATTTAAGATTCCCGCAAATGCCTACTTTATGTAGAAGTTGTTTAGCATCAGCATCGGCAAACTATGAAAGAAATAATCATCAAAAAAAACAATTAAACAAATGAATCTTTTTAGAACTCATAAATTATTTTCCGAGAACAATGGGCAAATATATTTGCTTATGTATGACTATTGAAGTGAAAACTACTTTAGGCGCGTTGGGCATTTTTGAGATGGGAAATATCTATTGGACTCAGACTGACAGTGTTACCGACACCACTTACTTACTTACGGCGTCTCCCACCGCTCGCCCGAAGAAGATTCAAAAAAATTCTTGACGATTCAAAAAATACACACGTAGTTGTTCAAGTTTTCACTTCTGTCGACACTCCCGGAGTTCCGCTGTTTTTTTTTCTTGTTAGGGTCGATTCACATCTGACGGAAGATCCGTCGCGGATTATCGGTCGCGGAACGCCAGAACTGACAAATGTATAGAAAAACACTCGACCGTTCACACTCGACGGACTAACGTATCATCCGTCGAGTGTGAACGGTCGAGTGTTTTTCTATACATTTGTCAGTTCTGGCGTTCCGCGACCGATAATCCGCGACGGATCTTCCGTCAGATGTGAATCGACCCTAAAGGAATTTTACAAGCTCGGGCAGTCTGCTTCCGTCACAAATGTTGCCAGAACGTTCCGTCGGATACTGCCGCCCCACCAATTAGCTTTTACTGCCCTTGTGGTCCGATAACTACTCCACAAGACTTATCTATCGGCCGATCCGAGTGTTACGCCTTAGTAAACACCGTTACACGTTGTATCTTAAGTTTTGTACCCGTAGCATTGGTTCATGCGAGAATAATGTTGAAAATGAAACAATAATTGAGCATGCAATGCTTAATTATTATCTGGGTCAGTTTAATTATCTTCTGTTGAGGCTGTAGGTATGTTTTAATAATTAGATAATTTTCTGTAATAAATTAAGCTAGCTTATAATTAGGCTAACTTTTTTTTCTCAATATTATTGTATGGTTCGTATAATAGCGTTCTTGTGAGTCTATAGTGTTTGTAAACAAAATAGAATAGATAGAAATGCCCTGATTTCCCCTAGCCATGTTGCAAATCACAATTGAATAGAAATCGAATCGACAGATAACGCTGAGACTCCACCTGCGTCTTACGGCATTATTTGCCAAAACTGCATACATTTTTTAAAAATTATGGCGGCACGTGAGTTCCTGGCTCTATGTCAATCGTCAGTTTGACATAATGCCAAGAACTCACGTGCCGCGACACTTGACATAAAATGTATGCAGGCGCAGGTATATAGTCTCAGCGTTATCTGTCGATTCGATTTCTATTTCATTTCTATTTGTAACATGGCTAGGGGGGCAGAAATGTAGTCGATTAGCGAGGTTTGACCCAAACTAACAAAATCCACGAACAAGCAAGATAACTAAAAGCCAGCAAACAAGAAGTTTCCGCCATTGTGGTCCATTTTACGGGACGTACACTTTTTTAGGGATGTATTAGACATTTAATGAGGATTGTTGTAATTGGATGTTGTAAGGAAGATGTCTTTGTAAAATTACTGGTAAAAAAATTATGTGCTTGGAGTTTTTTGTTCAAAAATTTATGTAACAAAATTGAATTTTTTCCTTTGTTTTACGATGTCATTCAATGTTTGGTTCTTTGTGTTCATCTTAAAAACCACTTCGTCTAGTCATGTTGATGCATTATCAGATTAGAATAAGTTGTAACAACTTCAATTTCATTGAGAAATAAAGTCTTATCAAACTGTTCGATTCCGACGGGATTCGAACCTACAATGATCAGACGATCCTCCTAAAGCCGGAGTAAGAGATAAGACTCCTCATTTCTCAATGAAATACATAAGTGTGGTTTAACACTTAAAAAATTAAAAAAAACTTCAATTTCTCTATCAATGATCATTTAAGATATTATTTTCTGTCTCAGGTCTCAAAACACAAGGGAGTGGTAATTGGTGTGACTTGATCCTCATTTTAAAGCGTTGTACAGGAAACTCGCTTGCTAAACTCAATAATAAAAAAGGCATTAACATTCTCTTCAGTGAAATGCGAGTAAATTCGAGAAGCTCTCAAAATTACATTTATAATTCAATGCGTCTCCGCACCTAACACACAATTTGTAGTAGCCAGAAGAACCGCACCTCTTACGCTCAAACAAAACAACTACTTACCAAATATTATAGCCTTGTGTATAAGGCCGATAACAAAGGAACGAACACAGAGAATTTCCATCTTGTTAGGTTTCTACAAAGCGGAATTATTCAAGAAGTCCTAAAGGAGTCGAAGGGACTCGGACGACTCAATTGTGAAACAGAGATCGGCCGGTCTCGACTTTTACGACCTAATATTGAGCTATAAACCATAAAAGCTCTCCGCTTTATAAACACTAAAACAAAACACAGGCCACCGCATATTTCTGGTTTATTGACTAAGAGTTAAACAACGAGTCCACGCACTTAAATTCCTGTGTATTAATAAAATGGATTTTAACTAACCATTGGTTAAAATAATTATTTGTGTTAATGAAAAATAGAAAATGAGTAGGTACCTAGGTGCTGGTTGAAGATGCCACTAATATCAGCACTCGGAAATGCTGAGGGGTACCCCTCATTCTTTTTTTTTACTTTGTTGTAGAAATTTTGGGGGTGAGGGGGTCAGCCTGGGGGGGGGGGTCACCACACTAAAATTAGACTTTATTGCACAATACACAAGATGTTTCAATTACGATTTTGAGGGGGGTCATGTCCCCCCCCCCCCCCTCCGACCGCGCCTGGTTGTATGTACTTACCTTTTATAGTGTGTTTTTGTTTTGTATTGTGGTGATAATAAAACTTTATTATGTTAGAAGATAAAGGAGATCAAAAACCTCGACAAAGATAAATGCCACCTAATAAGGGTTAATAATAGGAAATAATAAGTTATGTAGGTAAGTCCTTTATTTTCTTGTATGACATGAAAATATTCTACAAGACAAATTAAATAAAACTATGATATAAGTATTACAATTGGTACTGGTAGGTACACAAGTCTTGCATCTTCCGTCCTGTTGTAAAACTCGCAACTGATGTTGATATGACTGCGGAGTTTCTTCAAACATTATGAAAATTGAGTTTTAAACCATAAAAGCTAGAATTGCCAGTTGATACAAAATTTTATGATACTGAAAATTTAACAGTTAGCAATATAGGAAGAACTCCCAACCACAGGCAAATAACAGTTCAGCGATATCGATTTACTCTTTACCGCTATTACAGTAATAATGTTTTAATTAGTAGTACTGTTTTAGTGTTCAGCCGTCGGCCCAATTACAGTCACTAGAAGTAAAACATAATGTAGGTATATAATTGAAGAGAAAACCGGGAAAAAGAAAAACAAATATAAAAATACTCTGGTGAAGGCAAATATTGTAAAGAAACCCAGGAATTACTAAGTAAGAAGTATTTTCTATACAAGGTATTTTTTTTTTAAATCCTACTCCATCTAGACTAACTGCTTAGTAAGTTGATTGTAGTATTAATCGTAATATAAATATATAAGCTCATCGCAGTATCCATCCGCGCCGAACGCGCCGAACTGTCAATAATTCAATAGCAAAAATGCTGAGACGGCATTTTCTGACGTTATCAGTATTTTTTCTATAAAAAAAATTACTGCAGTGCGAACGGCAAGGACATATGGGAGATCAGCTTTAAGGTTATTAAAAGCTGTTTATTAAATCTTTGATAACAAAAGTTTATCATAATACTCACAACATCATGTTTCTGGTTTTCTCAGTATTGTTAAATTCCAAGTAAAATTATAACAAAACAAAAACATTGTAAAAGTAAGTTTGTTCATATATATTGCGTTTCATCCCATATCGTTTCACATTCGCACTGAGAGCGATACACATCGCACAAATCCTGCTGAGGGCTCGCCGGCATCGTCTCAATGTTCCAAGTCAACAAATGCAAACGGCAACATCGCGATCTCCTAGCTTATACCACTTGGAATTGTCTTTTACTCTTTTACGCCACTTGTCTGATAGCTTATCAACTTAATTTATCCGATATTTAGGTTCATTTTCATCCTACTCTAACTACTCGTAAGTAACCCTGTGGCCAAGCACGTAGATACCTGGATGCTACCCTAAGTTTAGTGAGTAGGTGACGCATCATGTTATGCTTCGTTTTATTTGTGCCGGTCTAGTTCCAGAGATATCACAAATAAACTTTATACCAAATCAGGCAATCCCCTCAACTTTATTGAATTTTCTTTTCAATATCATCATCATTATTTCAGCCTGGTATCACCCACTGCTGGGTATAGGCCTCCCTTCTTTTATGCCAGTCTCCTCTATCTTGCGGTTCTCGTAATATGCATTTATATCTCCTGCTCTTTTCAATATGCATTGAACTAACTTCTACAAACGCTTATTGTTTTGTGAGTGAAAATTCAATGTGATGTTATTACTTACTCTGTAGGAACGTCTTATTTTTCAGGAGAGTCGACCCGTTACAGCAGAGATTTACATTTGAAATAGGCTGGGGCTGAGACACTTTTATTTCGCTCCTTTTATTTTTTTCTTCGCGATGCAGTACTCATGACTCCTAATTTATTTGACTTGTTTTACCGGAAATGAAAAACTTGGAGAGTTTGCTGGTTTCTAAGAAAAATGCATTGAAATTAATTAAGTGCTTGAAGCCAATTTTAACATAATTACGCTTGCATTCTTGAGTTAACTAACTAAGCATGGTCTCAAGCCGTCCATTTATTACAATTATATAAAATGTATTTATTTATGTAGACCACCACAAACTGTAACTACATTTTGCACGATAGTTGATGTTTTTAAATTGGTTTGCTTTTTTTCTACCTACTCTACTAATTAAATAAAATTGAGATTAGTATTAAACGGTTATAGAAACGTTGGTCGTCCGGCAGCGAGATGGGCAGACGATTTGGTATGCGTCGCGGGCCGCACCTGGATGAGGTTAGCACGAGACCGTAAAAAGTGGCATATAGAAAGAGAGGCCTATACCCAGCAGTGGGCAAAGTCAGGTTGTGGATGATGATGATATTAGTATTTAAACTTTAAGTCACAGATTTGGACTTTATAAAAAGTATAAAATATATAATGAAACAGTATGCAAAGTACATACAGTACTTAGTTAAAAATGTTGTTTATTTGAAATAAGTACACTAC
Organism: Epirrhoe alternata; assembly: GCA_963565295.1. Taxonomy (NCBI): domain Eukaryota; kingdom Metazoa; phylum Arthropoda; class Insecta; order Lepidoptera; family Geometridae; genus Epirrhoe; species Epirrhoe alternata. The sequence continues at coordinate 3,695,153 of OY751384.1, forward strand.
ATTAGTCTTGAATTGAATTGAAATCGTGTCGTAGGCGGTTCATCGCCCACTACGCTACAGAGTCGACTAGTTTATGTTATGTAGATTTTATTAAAAAAAACTGTAGTCCGTCTTTCCTCTTAATTTTCTATGTAAATGGGTAAAGTCAAGGTAACGCGGGTGAGTTTGGGGATGAAATGGCTTTATAAAAATATTAGGGAAACAAATTGTGCTATCCATCAAAGATTCACGAAGTTGCCGTGGTGTTGCGTAACGTTATTGATGGCGTTAATAATCGCGTAGATACTTTTAGACGGCATGCTACACAGTAAATTACCTTTCATAAGACCCGTTGCCATCGTTGGTTCGAAGCACGACTAGTATTCGAACTTACGACTACAACGGGTATCCATTGAATTTCAGGAAAATAATGCGCTTAAAAAAATATCATTTTAATTTCTTTACCATTCAGTAAATCACAATAAATAATCTCTATGGCTTATACAGGGTGCAAAAAGACTGCTACCGAAAACTGAGGGGTTGTAATCAGACCATGATTCTAAACATATTTAGCGAAAAAAAAACGCATCGCTTAGCTTCGTCATGCTATGTTATTTTCGGCTATTTACTACTATTACAACATAATAAGACCATACCTACCTAATAATTTCATTTATAAAAGAAAAAACATTTAAAAATCAAAATCCAGCAATCTACGTAAAAAAACGCGCCCAAAACATACGCAAACAGTACTCTTCAAACGCTGTTTTCTTCGGATTTTGTGCATATTTCGGAAAATACTTTTGGATTTGGTTGTCTATTGGAATGCTGTACCTACCCCTTTCCTACGTCCTTTTACACCCTGTATAATGGTTTTAAGCTGACCATCATCATTGGCCTGCCATTATCCCGCTCATGCGGGGTCGGCACAACATGTTCTCTTTTTCCACTCTCCTCTATCACTCGTCATCTCCATATCCACTCCTTTCTTACCCATATCTTCTTTCACACAATCCATCCATGGTTTTAAGCTGACCAGATGGTCAGCTGGTCGTAATACACATTACCTATGTGTATTTCGAAATTAACAGATAAATAGTTAAGTGGCTTAATATTTCCTTCCGGGAAGAGCTTGTGTAATTACATGCACTGGCACCGGGTAAACTAAAATGTTTACTGCAGTAGATTCGACTAAGACTAGATACATACACTTGCTTTGCTTTGGTGCCCGGTTGAAGAGCTCTGGAAAATTAGATAAGTTTACTCAACCCTGGCTGTCATATGTATTTAGAGCATAAATCAAAACTATGTAGATATTCTTACAAACTTCATTGCATGGTTTTTAAATCATACTAGAATTTTTTACAAAGGTGTGTTGTTGTATTGTTTTGTGTTCCTTTTATGTTTCTTCTGGTTACAATAAAGTGTTATCTATCTATCTATAATTTTAAGTTCTCACACGTATTTGTAGGTGAGTTTCAAAATGACGTAATGCGTATTTTTGTTGGTCAATTATGACCAAAGTTTGATAGCAACATTAATAATACCACAAAATAGCTCTGATTCCAGAGAAAAATAATTAACTCCAACTTGGTCCAAAAGTCAGCAGGTACATTTTCCTTTCCTCTACTAGAAAGGAAATACCTACAATACAAAATGAAGACAATTTAGTCCAGGTTCTAATTTAACTTAGACGCTGTCCTAATTGGCAGATGAAGCGATGCGTGATCACATTGATCGTTCGGTTCCATGAATAAAGTCTTTGGGGACCTTGATGTTGCTAGATCAAATCAATGCTTCGTGTAATCCTAACAAATCCTGTTAATTAATATTCTACAAGAGATTGTTAGGTTCGTGGTAAACTCTGGTGACGAGAGATCACACATTTTTGAATGTAATTGAGCCTTTTACAAACTGAGGATTTTTCATATTTCCTTTGTATATTTACTAAAACTAAGATTTTTTTAGTTTGTGTTTATTATGAAAATGAATACAATTATTAACTGATTTCCTTTTTCTCTCGAGACTTGAAGACAAAATATATAACGCAAAAATAGCTGAAATCTCGCAAGTATGAGTTGCTCTTCGCTTAGTATTTCGTAGTAAAATTTGTAATAAAACTTTAAATTCACACCATATTTCATACACGAAACGTATAAAGCATTAAAATAATTAAATTATGAAGTCTTCGCCAAGACGTTTAACGTCCCACATAAGACAGAATGACATAATTAAGTTAGCTATTTGTTATGCCGCGCCACGTACTCTCGCTTACGAAAGGACGTGTCAGGCTTTTGAAAAACAGAAGCTTATAACAGGCGTGTGTCACTAAAAATATTCAATAAACTTACAAAAGAAGACGGATTCTATTTTAATTCGACGAAGCTTTAATAATAGATGGATAGAACTTTATTTAAGACCACACAGATATTGGTGTTCAAAAGTTAGCAAGGCGGAGATAACTGCTAGTCGCTTGACAGAAAATTCACCCTTAAGGTGGTAGAGCACATTTTTTTGGTGATAGTACATTACATCAACAGAGAACAGGTAAAAAAAAGACAAAAGTAGGTGACAGAGTTATGTAGTATGGACCTCTGTGCATACATACCTACATACAATCTACAAAAAAAGACCTAATCAGTAAAAAAAAATTAACAGTAAGTAGTACGGTCTGTGCTGGTGTTAGCCAAAAAGGAGTAGTCCCAGCTTAATTTATCTTAAACACATTTTTTAAAATCATCTAAGTATTATTTTTCGCTGTGTGAGAGATTTTTTTACACATACTGACACACCTTTAACTTACTGCTCACGGCTACTTGAGGCTTAACATAATAATTGACCTTGATATTGTTCAAAATAGTAGATAATCTTTCAACGATTGAGAGATTTACAAAGCTATTTTATCCGAATATTTTGGAATACAAAATCATTCCTGCAGGCTGCCTTTGATCTTCGGCATTACATAATTATTATTCCACTGACTTTTAAGTACAGAAACTGGAAAAATAATAGAATAACAAGAACTATGCCGTCTCAGATCTTTTGAATCATTCTTTTGTATTTTACTTTGTAATTAATCATGTTGGCTCTTCCTAGGAGCATTTTCTCGGCGGTACCAGCTGAGTAACTTCATTTATTCTGCAGTACGATCACACTATGCCACTACAAATCTGCGTATAACGCAAAATGAACACTATAGTTCTAGTTAAAAGAGTATTCTATAAAATTCATTTACAGAGCAAATAAAGCCATTTTTGAAAGTTATTTTTTCTATCGAAAAGAGCAACCGATTTTAACCACGCATGCATCTCTATATATTTTAGGTATTCTCATAAATCTTTATCTCCTTAACATGTTCACTGTTAGTACGTTCGCTTTGATAGTTTTCTATGAAGGGCATCATCGCAGAGAGATGCATTGGACGCGTTTGTGTGTTATATCATATTTTACAATCTATTAGTAATGCGTGACTGGTAGGGGTCCATTTATATTGAAGCAACAGTGAAAATTATATTCGTAACTATTATTCCATCCACGTTACCTATTCATTGTTACGTAGAATTGCTTAAAGTTTCTTGAACTAGATAAATTAGCTTAGAGTGCTGCCGCGGCGCCATCCGTTTCATCTTTATTATTCTGCAAACCATGCGCTTTTGCAACACTTGCTTGTTTTTACTTTACTTATTTTGCCCTGGTAGTGAGATAACTAACCTACATCTATTAAACAGTATGTAGTTACTTACATACACTTTTTAAATTGAAAGCATGTAAATTACAGGATCACGACAATTTTTTGTAAATGGTTTTTATTAATGAACTATCGGTACAACTAGCGGTGATAAAAGTGTGATTATTATTTAAAAAACTCGCGCGAACTCGACTCATTATTCAAAACATGTTTTTTTATACAGGGTGTCCCAGGAACGACTGTTGAGCGGAAGTCCAGTGATGCAGCACCCCAAGGGCTACCCGAATCACCCCCATGTATGTTCAGCGATTTTTTGTAGTTTAGAAGTTATTCACGTTTTTGTGACATTTTATTTATTAAGCAGTTGCAAGACCATTTTGTTTATTTTGAGGTGAATAATTAAGATAAGCTCATAATTTTTTCTCTGGTAATTAGCTTAAAGTTAGGTCTCTTCAATCCAATGACTATTTACTTCAAAACCCACTCGACTGCGCCATAAAATAAAATGATCTAGCGTAAAATGAAAAACTGAAAACAATACCAATACTTTCAAGGGCATTTTCTGAGGAAAAGTCATAGAACTTTTGTTAATCCGAATGTATTTTAAAAACATCGCCATTTCAACAGCTATTTACCCTGTGAATTTCGTCAAGATACCTTTAAGGCATCCTACTTAAATTTGAACACAAAGTGTACCAAGTCTTGAAACCAACTTTTTTTGGATAGTTAAAATGTCGCATTTCTTTAAAGAAAATAGCGGTATTGAACCAGATTAAGCTTCCCTTGCTTAAAACATGATGCGGTGAACCCGATTTGCATGGTTTTTGAGAGAAAAGACAACGCCAAGACCTATCTTTGCGCTCTCAGTACGATACTCGTAGATCGTCGTTTAACGAGTCAAAAGCTCAGTTAGCCGCTAAAAAGCTTGGCATCTTTGTTAAGGTGAGGCGTTATTTCACTCCTGTACAGCTGCTCACTCTTGAAAACCCAGGTTTGAGCCTTTTTGAGGTACTGTTTTTACCTAAAAGAGGGCTCTGCCAAGCAGGTACTATTTCTAGGCCCTAGGTTCAATTAAGAGGCGCACCCAGAAGCTGGTAGTCACGGCTAAACAGCTTAGAGCTTTACCGTAGAGTGCCTTGTTTGAGGTTATTTACCAGATTCATTTTGGAAAGTGTGCTCAGTACTTTAATTAGTTCATGCCTTTTTTTCATCCGGCCACTAGGTTAAGAACCCCAAAAGGTGCCAGTAAGACATGGTTAGTGTTCCTAGTGTTTGTGATAAGTGTTTTAAGTTTACCTCGCAATCGACTCCAGAGCCTGGAATTGATACTTGGCGGAGCCCTCCCTTAAGCGAGAACAGTACCTCAAACAGGCTCAAACCTGGGTTTCAAGAGTGAGCAGCTGTACAGGAGTGAAATAACGCCTCACCTTAACAAAGATGCCAAGCTTTTTAGCGGCTAACTGAGCTTTTGACTCGTTAAACGACGATCTACGAGTATCGTACTGAGAGCGCAAAGATAGGTCTTGGCGTTGTCTTTTCTCTCAAAAACCATGCAAATCGGGTTCACCGCATCATGTTTTAAGCAAGGGAAGCTTAATCTGGTTCAATACCGCTATTTTCTTTAAAGAAATGCGACATTTTAACTATCCAAAAAAAGTTGGTTTCAAGACTTGGTACACTTTGTGTTCAAATTTAAGTAGGATGCCTTAAAGGTATCTTGACGAAATTCACAGGGTAAATAGCTGTTGAAATGGCGATGTTTTTAAAATACATTCGGATTAACAAAAGTTCTATGACTTTTCCTCAGAAAATGCCCTTGAAAGTATTGGTATTGTTTTCAGTTTTTCATTTTACGCTAGATCATTTTATTTTATGGCGCAGTCGAGTGGGTTTTGAAGTAAATAGTCATTGTATTGAAGAGACCTATCTTTAAGCTAATTACCAGAGAAAAAATTATGAGCTTATCTTAATTATTCACCTCGAAATAAACAAAATGGTCTTGCAACTGCTTAATAAATAAAATGTCACAAAAACGTGAATAACTTTTAAACTACAAAAAATCGCTGAACATACATGGGGGTGGTTCGGGTAGCCCTTGGGGTGCTGCATCACTGGACTTCCGCTCAACAGTCGTTCCTGGGACACCCTGTATAACTGCATCTTCTTGCACTGACAAATACTTATTTGATTTTATAGTTATGGATATGCAGAATAATATGACATAGCATCTTGTACCATCAGACTTCTTATCTTAGAGCATCATTCATGTACCTAATGGTTGTCAGGACACCATACGGCTAGTTAGGGCACAATACCAGTTAATCAAGGTAGATACAGCTTGCTTTGTGGGTATAATCACTTTACGGTTGCATGGCCACGCATGGCTGTGGCATTCACCTAGAAAGCAGATTACCTGTTTCTGACGCTTAGGAGGAAAGAGGGGCGGTGATTTGTTTTGAAAAACTGCCTATTGTACTAGTTATAACTCAGTTGCTAACGGTTAATGAATATATCTATACAAAAAAACAAAAACTACAATATATTTTCACTCTAAATATTACACTCTTTATATATTTTCAGAATTTATTCACAAAACTATAATAAAATCTCTACATTAGAGATGAGTTGAAAAGTGTTTCAGTATGGGAGCGTAGATCATTTGTAGCCGAATGATGATATAATAATTGACTAATAATTAACGTTCTCGTCTATCCTCTTAAGCCGGCGGAAACTTCCTTCCAACATGAATGCGCCCTAACATTCTGCATCTGGCCAGGCTATGTGATAGTAAGCTATGCTTATGCACGAAGTATGCTGTCGTGCCAACGAGTTCATTCCGAATGCAACTATAAATGTAACACTGACTGCTTGAAATTACCTTGTTTAAAATTGTAACTCTACACTCAAGACATACCTAAGCCCACAGGATATCAGAAATTCGTACCAAAAGACACATTATAACGAAATGACTCATGTGCCTTAATTCCTCTGTCAATCCTGGCTCCCGTTGGAATGAATCGGGATTACATTACAGGAATCGATTGACATCGGCTGACGAAATTAATGGCTCAACGAATGAAATTGTCTTTCAAATAAACTCGAAAAGGTCATGCCTGCCTACTCCTACGAATACTTACCAAAAATAACAAAGAATATTATCAAATTGTAAGAGTGATTATCAAAACATTCAATGCCCATTATATACCTAAGCTTTACCTTAGATCTAGTTAATAGATATTTTTCGTGTTTGGAGAACCATCCTCTATGATCCACAAGATCCAAAACGCTATTTTCGTTAACTATGGAGCCAAAATTCATGTATTATTATTGATCAACTAGCTCATCCGCGCGCGCCTTCGTCTGCCCATTGTTTCCATCTTTGGAACTGCCTTGCACCACCCCTAGGGCCGAGGGGTAGTTTTGTAAAAATTAAGATGATAATTTTTCAATTTATATTTGCTCTAAATCTGTAGCAACAAGATCATTAGGATTGCAGTTAGTACTGAACCGGTGTGGATCCTACTAAGCAACGGATTTTAGTACTGTTTAGAGTTATTTCATATTATAATGTCCCGAAATGAAAGATCCATAAAAATGGGATAGATCTAAATAGATTCATAGGTCATCCAACCCTATAAATAATTTTATAAAACAAAATAACTTTAAGCTCTCCCACAGCCGCCGTCAATATTACTTGGAACTGTAACCGATACTCAGCGAGACAAATAACCTTAAATTTCCATTAGGTCGTGACATTCGACGACGGCTAATCCTAAATGCTTTTAGGACCGTATTAGATTCACTGCGGTAAAATTGTACCACATGCCATAGTATAAATACTAGCCAATGGCTTTTCTTACGCTAAAATTATTTAAAAAATTACTTCAAAGGGGAATCAATCGATACATTATCATGGGTAAAATATCCATAATACTCTCTATTAACTTTTTTGGCATCATAAAATCTCTCGCACTTGCCTTTCTCGCCAATATCTTTACTTTAATATTAGGTTCTCTATTCGTGTTATGCGGTCTCTATGCGGTTAAGTTTTACCTCCTAAGCCCACTAGCGGTTGAACTGCGCTCCGCGATTCAAATTTTAGTATAATTTGTGGCGGTTAGTGGCGGTAAGGTGCGTACAACAATAACAACAAGCGGTTGCATACTAAAACTGGAAAAGCGGCCCGCCACGTGGCTAGCCGCCTCGCGGTTCAACCGCTAGTTCAAGAGCGCTTATAGTCATAATATTACGCTCAGTCAATATTAAAAGAGCTTAGCTTTTGTCGGTGCAAGGTTTCTCTCATTTATCTCTTTCCAATGCAGTCTCTTTTAGTTTTTTATCATTTTATGTTAGTGTTCCATAATCCCAAAAGAGCCCCACTGCTTGTTTAATAGTATGATTTCTAGCCTCTAGTATTTTTATGCATAGACATTTAACACAGACAAACAGAACGACCATGCTTCACTAAAATCTGATTGTAAAGATGAAAACTACTTACAGACCTATGTTTGAGTAGGCCTCGGACTGCCTCATCATTCGGCTGGGCCAGCTTTAGAAGTCAATTCACGTACCTATATTATGTATGGTTTTTTATGCCTTTATAGTCTAGTTAGATTATTATAGACAGTTGTAGGAATCTAAGCAGAATGTCAGTAATTGGGACAAGGTTAAAAAAACTGAAAATATAAAAAAGGATGCTGTTGGAGCGTAGGCGCCGACCGGCCGCCATAACTGTCAGTGTCATGTGTCAGTGTCAAGTGACTTCGTATTTTATATATTCGTGGACTGAACTGAACATTGTTCCCGGCAAAACGTTATCTTCGTCTAAAACTTATTATAAAAATAGTAATAAACCTGTAATGTAACGTGATGCAGTTTTAATTGAAGAAACAACCCAAACCAAGACAGGAGTTGAAATAAAGAGATCATACAAATGCTTTTACCAGCAGATAAACACTAAACAGCCACTAACAAAAAATGATAGGTACCTACTCTTATACAAAGAATTTGGTACATTTTGTTTACACGTAGATGTATCATGCATGAGCCATATATCTTTTAAAATAATATTGTAGGTTTTATCGTCAACCTTTTCTAGGAACAGGTACCTTTTTAAATTGCTCGTTTAAAATCTTTTATCTAAATTAAATTACGAGGACGTCTAAGAGAAAATATTTAGTAACTAGAATGAATGTCTCGAGTGGATTCAAGAGCTTAAGTGAATTGTTTCGTTTGCGACGTCGGAATACAAAATAGTAACAATTTGTGAAATACTTGTTATGTTCATTTAATTTATTTACTTACTCCCTAAGTAATGGCGCTCCTACGCGGTTCGTCGGAAACGTTCCTCGTTCTCGAAAATCTCTGTTTTGTTGTGAATAAACATGCTACTAAGTCAACTTGCAACATAAAATTGCTATTTTCTGCCATCAAGCATTATTACAGGGTGTAAAAAGACAACTACCGAAAACTGAGGGGTTGCAATCAGACCATGATTCTAAACATATTTAGCGATAATTTTTTTTGACTTGGCTTAGTTATTTTACGTTATTTTCGGTTATTTACTACCAGGACAACATAATAAGACCATACCCCCCCTAATAATTTCATTTATAAAAGAAAAAAACACTTAAAAGTCAAAATCCAGCAATCTACCTAAAAATCCGCGCCCAGAACATACGCAAACAGTACTCTTCAAACGCTGTTTTCTCCGGATATAATGATTTTTTCAGAAAATCCTTTTGGATTTGGTTGTGTATTGGGATGCTGTACCTACCCCTTTCGGCTTTGGACGACGTCTTTTTATACCCTGTATATTATGTTCGAATACAGTATCACCAACATTTTGAGACGTTCAGTCAGACATTCAAAAAACATAGATCATAAAAATTAATGAAAATAAAAACAAAACAATCCAGTCTAAATAACGTTACCATTAACAGCGCTATTTTTACAACCCGCACTACAAACTCATATTTCTTAAACTTTGTAGAACTAAATATCTACAATCTACAAGTCCGAGAGACGTTAAACTTTACAGAGACCTTTAAATCATGCCCGTACACTCGCTAGTCGTAAACACGGTAAAAGGACTCGATGTTTTACTGTTTATCTGCCAGTGAGTGCACGGCACTTTATTTTAGCGTCATCAGGACTTCCCCCGGCTACACATAGATTCGGGGATAGACAAAGAATGCGCGATGAAAGAGCTTTTCATACTCCGAGCTCTGCCTGTGTGTTGTGATAGCGGCTTACGATCCACTACTTGTAAACTTCTGGATGTACGCTTGTGTAACTTTTCACAATAGGCCTTTAGCGGGTAAATGTTTTAGATTGCTTCATCGGTTGAAATACTGGATGTTGCAATTAAAACTTTGAAGCAAATTATGAAGTAAGGTTAGATTATAAACTATTATGAACCAGACGTTTTTATAAAACATCTGATATTACCAATTGTGGGGAAAACTATGTTTTAGACATCGGCCTCTCGTATATACCTAGGTATAACTAAGACGGACAATTTTGAGCCACCTCCATCCACTACCACACCCTCCATTACAATCAAACTTGAGAGCTTGTTAAGAGCCTTTGATTTATGACGAACAATTATATTAGACAAGAAAATTATATTTCCTAAGCTTTGAGATCCTGACTATGAATATTGGCTTTTTATTTTACTATGAAATGGACCAAACCGCAAACTATCTATGGATTAATGCAGTTCGATGTCGAGCGTCGCCTGGTATTGCCAGGTAAATTAATTATCAGGTTAAATAAAATATAAAGTAAGCAAAAAGTTGCCAAGAAAGCTTCTAAGCGCCAGCTGCAATCGCAGCAAACTCAATGAAGCTCTACATAATGTAATTGCTTGGTCATTTCTTAGAAGGAAGAGTATTAAGCAACTTTGAGCGCTAATGGCGTAGTTTATCTAGATAAATAATTCCTATATGCTATGTATAAACCTATGTCCAGCAGTGGAATGCTATAGGCTGATGATAATGTATAAACACAGGCATGTATAGTGGCTCCGAAGCTTAAACTGTGATCGTTAAGCAATAAAAAACAAACAAAATAAACAAGCTTCATTATAAAAAAACACACTTTAAGTTTCAATTGCCAGTCCCTGATTCTTGTCCTTAAGTCTTTGTCTGAGATAAGTACCCTATTTTCGTTTTTTTCCCTTTAGATTAGAGCTACGTACAATGTATGTACATACATCGACGACATGTAAATAACGCAACGCTACAAAATGTAGTTTGTACACATTTCTTTACAAGCCTTCTGTGATCGCTTTAAAAAAAATCGCATCCGAGTACTTAGTAGCTTATATCTGTTAATGCCATTCAATTGTCCATTCTAGCCTCATCCAGGTACGGTCCTAGCGAGTAGTGCGACGTTAAGTATGATGATGATAGGTAGTTTTCATTTGTCTATCAGCTTGTATTGTGCACCTATGTTTTAATTTTTAAACTTAAGCCTGAAGTCTCCCGGTCTATAATCCCAGTCGGAGTTGTCCGCTACACTTGGTACTTACAGTGCTCGGGTATTGATGCGGCTTGAGTGTCTGCGTTATTTGTGCCGCGCTCCTCACAGTCGTTTAACAAAATGACGGGACCTTTTTATCTTAGTCGGGCTACAATTTGTTTCTCGCTCTATTTTCTCGGAACCGCAGACCGACCGAGCGCTTGCTTTGAATATCCCTTTTCTCCGAAATTAAATAGAATTTGTCAAGTTCTCTATGTGTGATTTAAAATGCTATAGAACAAATTAGGTTAAGTAGGTCAGTACAATTAATTGTTAGTATTTTGACGACCTCTGTGGCACAGTGGATGAAAGCCCGCTTGGGACGCAGAAGGTTGCGGTTTCAATCCCCGCTGCGGGATAAATGTTTGTATGATATGCAAATATTTATCTCGGGTCTGGGTGTTACTATGTATAATATGTATTTACAAAACAAAAAAGAATATATGTAGTATATCAGTTATCTGGTTCCCATAGTACTAGTTTTGCTTAGTTTGGGGCTAGATGATGCTGTGTGAAATGTCCAGCATAATATATTTTTTTTAATAACCTTAAATATTAGTCCGGTTTGTATTTCTTGTTGGCTAAATGCGATAGTTTTTATGTTTTGGTCCAAAAGTTTATAATTATTACGACATCGCATCAATATGTTAACCAAGGGGATAAAGCAGCGTATTATGTTACGAGCGCCATTTTAAATCCCAAGCGCATCGAAGGATTCTTTAGTTAACTACCAAGCGCCAGGGAGGTTGTTTATAGTTAATTCCCAAGTGAAACGAGGGAGTAAATGACTGGGATCCTGCGACAGCGAGGGATTCAAGAGCGCCCAAGACTAAGACAACTTTAACCCCGAGGTGAATACTCTACTTTTCACACATAGGTACTGCGAGAAAAATTGTGACCAAATACACCCAGAAAACAAAAAGCAAGTCTAATGAATAGGATTTATACAATAATAATAATCTAGTTATTCGTTTATTCTCCAAAAATATCTTGTTATTTTGAGTCAGAAATGAATTACTTTCGGTTAGGTTTGTATGACGTATAAAGTTATATTTTCAAGCAGTTGGTGTGAAAAATATTTTGTAGTTCTTTACATCTGTTATAACATATTGTATGATTCTCCTCTTTTATCTAGCTAGACAAACAAATAACTTCATTAAATTTTACGTTAGACAATATTACAAACTTTACTCAACAGGACAATTTATCCGAAACATGTTTAAGCCTCAAGAAATATACCAAAATCTGTACTTATTTTGGTCGAAGTGGAAAAGCTACGGAAAAGAAAATTTCGATAGAGATGTAAGTACCGAAAAGGTCCAATAACCATCAAACTCTGTCAAAGCAAATCAAAAACATTTTTGTTTGATCGTACGAAACATGAAATTCAGTGATATCTACCGAATACTACAAACGCTACATTAAAATTTTTGTTTTTAATTTAATTACGACCGTGACATTATGGAAGCAATAGACCTTTGCCCAGCAGTAGGAAAGTATAGGTTAATAAAAAATACAAAAAAATATATGTACTTGTGTGAAACTACCTGATTTTTAATTCAGTATCTCTGTTTTTTATGCAAATAATATTAATTTATTCTATTTGATTATTTTATATTATGTAATTATTTTAAACCCACAAAAAGTTCTCAAACAGGATTCAAAGTTGAAATTCAAATTATGGCACTTAACAGAACAAAGGTTGGCTCGTTGTACGGTAGATTTGATTCATTCAATTATTAAAACAATGCAGACTGGTTCATGAATTGGTAATACTTATTTGTATTCAAATCCATGAAAGCCTTTCCATCGACACTCACTATAGCCTCAACAACACTGCTGTTTCTATTCAAATATATTTTACGAAAAAGTAATATCGAAAATACATAAATACTTATAATTTTACTAGATAATAGAAGCAACATCAGTCAGATTTAATAATGGTCACTGCTCTAGGCCTGCTGTAGACTCTCTATGAAATTTCGTATATTCTGAATGTAAATAGACAAGCGAAACCGTAGACGCTAACTAGTTTTTAATCATTTTGGTTCCATTACCTTCATCGCAAGGTTGTCTGGAAGAAATCGCGATCTAGCGATAAGACCGCCAATTGCAACCAATGGTTCTAGGTAATTACTCTATTATAAGTTACCTTCCTACTTTTTGTTACATTGTGTTGCAATAAAGATTTTTTCATTTCATTTCATTTTAAGCAAGTCTTTTAGCTCACATACCTAGTTTTATATTTTTTGAAATGATTATTGGATGTGTACCTACAACATTCGTATAGCACCACGATCATTTTTCTAAATAAAAACTCCATTAGATTGTCGAAGATGAAAAGCAATAAAAAGAGATCTTGTGGTGGTCGAGCCGAGCAGGCCACCAGATAATTGGTTCAGCTGTCGTTGGCAATCGACCACTCCCGTCGTATTGCGACGAAACGACTTCAATATATCGTCTGAGAGCTATCATAATGTGATTTATACGAGTTTTAGTGGCTTTTTGATGTATGAGACTTTTTGTAGCTCTTACAATTTAGAGCTAGCAATCATTTAGAAGCACTAAGTGTTTTTTTTTTTAGTGTAGAATAATGTTCTTTTCAATCCTTTAGGTTATTTACGATTAGGTAGCAGGCATTTTGTTCTCTAAGCACTCGTTTTTACGCAAGTAGAGATACTATTAATACGAGTAATAGTAGATCATTAACTGAGGGGATAAAGCAATTTTTCCGAGTGCATCGAATGAAGATGTGCTTCGAACTCCCCTCGAGGTTTTTAAGTGAATCAGATGCTTGATTGTAGTTTAAGATGGAGCGCATTTTTTGAGCGTAAAATGCGCAGAAATAACGCTCACCTGAAATCGCTCTAAGATCGTCGGCTTAGCACCTATAACTGCCGCAATGAAAATCTGTTCAACGTTATCGAGCAATACAGTTCTTTAAATCCTTATAGCTGAAAGTTTGTGAGTATGTTTGTGTTTCAATCGCGCCCAATCCAGTAAACCGATTTGAATGAAACTTGGAACAAGTGTAGATAGTGACCTGGAATAGCTTACAGGCATCAAAATGTTGGTACCACGCGAGCGAACCCGCGTGTAGAAGCTAATTGTTAATAAATTACGCTATACTATGAGCGAGAGGGAATGATAATCTGACTTAGAATAGTTATTCCAGGTCATGCTATCTCACTTTAACAACGTAGGCACTATAGCAATTATCGGCGATTTAATATTTTCATTGATCAGTGACAAGTGTAACTAATACCAAAATGGAACATGGAAACACAAATGTTTGTCTAGTACTATTATTATTCCATGCGAATACATTAATTAATACGAAGTTGAAATTCGAGTTAATTAGCCGCCTAAATATACCTATACCTAGTCAAGTATTTGTTTGTTTCATTATTGTAAGCTAGTTAAATTTCAAAGCTAGAATGTAGTTTGATTTCTATTGTATGTATTTGAATTATGTACCTAAAACAGATTTAGTTTACTGTTGTTTACTAGAAATAAACCTATAGACAATAGATTTTTTTCGCTACGCTCAAGATAAACCAAACGACCGTTCTTTTACAGGGACTTCAGACGCACAGCTGACTATCATCCTCACCTGGTTGATATTCCACTTATTAGAACTAAGCGCTTTCAAAGTTCTTTTATTATGCGCACTGCAAAAATTTGGAATCAGCTTCCCGCGTCTGTATTTCCGCTGAGCTATGACCCTGTTGTTTTCAAGAAGAGAGTTAATAGGCACCTTCTGGGTAGGCTCGCTCCATCGTAGACCTCATTCTTGCTTATGTTAGTTTCGAGGTCAAGAGCCGACCCATTAATCATAAAAAAAAAAAAAAAAAAAAAAAACGAAGAACGGATCTTTATAAAGAATGATATGCCAAACTTTATAATTTTGTTGAATTTCAATACTTTATCAAAGAATTGTTATGTAGCTTGCGTTTTTTAAAAATAAACAGCTACTGAACCAAGGTTTGCCTTAGCCGTAGTTGAGGAGGAACTTAGTAACCCAGCAGTTGAGTTAGTAATAGCTGGTCGCCGTAGGCTTGCGTTGGCCCATCACGTGTTAGTACAGTTTCAATCACCCGTATTCAAATTGGCGCGCTGGCCTCGACACACCATGCGGTTGCTGGTTGCGAAACTTTATAACGCAAACAAAATATCAAGCGCGTTTCTAAGCCCAAACATCCGGATCCAATTTATACGTTCGCAAAGTTCGGCACCACATCCTTAGCCAACAACTCGGATCCTCAACAAACCGTCGGAGGTATGTGCCAGTTTTTTTGCTCCCTCCAATCTCAGCAAAGCGAGCGAGGGCGGGTACACTTCGTTTGTCGCGATATCGCTCATAAGCGCGCTATCTCGCAGCGCGTCGCTTCTATTCACCCGAAATAGTACCTCAAGGAGTTCGGTAATGAGTTCCCTTGAACACTGTTACCTCCTCACTACTTTTAACGATGCCATTTTTGAAAATTGTCTCTATATGCCGTCTACATTCTACCGTCTGGAGCAAACAAAGACCGTTGAGGTAGTTTTTACTCGGGGCGTAGCGAGTACTTAGGTACGGTGACTTGAGTGTCTATTATGTAGCTTTGAAAACCTCAAGGAGTGTGTTTCGGTGTACGGATTGACATACATGCTTACATCTTTACGGATCCTTTTTATCTTCAGGGGGTTTTAAATAAGCATTGTTTTTAAAGAAATCGATGATAACCACCAGTATAACTAAATATTAGTGGTATATTATCAAAGACGATCTTGTATATTTAAATCCAGTTTCATTGTAAACAGACAGATGTCATCTTAGCAGTTAGTTGTGTTGGTTGAGTGGGGTAACTTCTCCACTTATAATCGGTTCTGAAGGTTCGTATAAGATTGCGTCAATAAGATTTATCGTTTCAAAAAATGTATGCAAGCATGCGCTTTAAAGGGCGAAAGAAAACATCGTGAGGAAAGCAGTCCAACCAGAAACAGGAATCTGTCGAATCGATTTAAGATAGGCGGTCATTTGTTCTAAATTGAAGTTAACAAACATCCCAACAATCCAACAAACAAAGCCCAGCAGGTAACTTTGATAACAAATCACAATGCAAAATTGAAAAGTTTACAGCTAACAATCCAGTTTTCTAAGTGGAAGTCAGTCCTCGGACCCGCTAACTAAGGAAAGGTAAATTTACATTACAAACGAGCAAAATACGAAATCTACGTACGAGCAAACGTCCTTGTATTTTCATAATAAAGTGCTCTCAGATTAAAAAATAATGTTGTTTCAGTTAATTCCGGTGCACGGATACCTTGAACTTTTTAGCATTTCTTTATTTTTTGCAAGTTGAAATAAAAATATATTATTTGTTAATGAAATAACTAATGCAGGTTTACAAAATAACAGTAAAAGAAAAGTTTTTATCAAGACTTTCAAATCCAGACCCTCAACAGGAGCTCAACTGTATCCCCAAAGCACAGTAGAAATTTTCTCTAAAGGAGAAATAAACACACATTGCATGCACTCACTTGCTCACATTTGCAGTTAGCATTCTACAAGTACTTTAAACTCAGTTTATCGCTAAGACGATGATCTATACTAATATTATAAAGATTAAGATTTGTTTGTTTGAATTGAATAGGCTCCGAAACTAGGACCGATTTGAAAAATTCTTTCACCATTGTAATCCTACCACCATTATTATCCCTGATGAACATAGGCTATATTTTATCCCGGGAAAGTGAGGTTTTCCCGAGGGACCGCGGGTAACACCGCGATGGACAGCTAGTATATTATATATATTGTTTTCATTTCGTATGAAGCACATTTTAACCTCGTCAAGAAAATCCGAAAAAAGTAACTTCAGAATACCTACCAACTATAAATTTTATATTCTTGTGGGCTCGTTTATTATGGCCATAAAAATACGAGTAACCCAGAAAACAGTGTTTCAAAGTTTTAACGAACATTTTTGGGGCACCTTACTTCATAAGTTAGAAAGAAACATATAGGTACCTAGGTGTAGGACCAAACTTTTATTTTATTGGAGCATGTTACGAGTACTTATCCACTGTGAATATTGAAAGCGTCAGCAATTTCTTTGTGAAGTCAAAAAATGGGGCTTATTTTTCCGGAAAATAATATGAAACATGGCATGAATTGAAAAAGTCTACGACAGGCTCCATTGTTAAACGACACAGTACTTTTTGAAAAAGTCTGGTTCGCCAACCTACACACACATTCAACAAAAGTCTCCGCAAACTCAGGACGAGTCTTTGTATCATCTCGAACTAAAGATCATACTGTAAACATGCTGCTAAGAAACATTATTCTGGATCCTATACGCGATCTCGTCCCGTTATTAAAATAAAAATCACTATTCTGGAGTTTGAAAAATGTTCTACCAACTCAGGCTTAATTTCATGAACATGATATTTATATTCGTGATTACTTCCCGCAGTTCATGAACGTTTGTAAGAGTTAGTTTTAGCCAGATTTTACATGCAAACAGAAGACCTAAAAATCGAAATGGATCGTCGACATTGAAACGCCTAAATATTTTATGGAAGAGGAATTTTAAATGTGTTCGGGAACGAGACCGAGGTCCGTGTATCGCGAGTAGAGATCGCCGGCAACAAATTGCGGTTGGACGAGATAAAAAAAGGTCCGTCCGTCATTTTGCTAAACGAGCGGTCGGAGTGCGCCGTGGTCGAGCCGCACCCGAAAAAACGACGACCCTCGAGCAGACCAGCGCCGTCTTCAAATAATACCAAAGTCAATTTCTATTTACGATAGGTCCAAACTCCCCGTAACTTGTACCGACCGCACTGAAGACAGCTAGTCAGGTTATGGACCCAAAATTGAAATAAACATTTGGCGCACTCGTTCTTCGCACGGCTAGAATGTGAATGTGGCGATTATTCAAATTCTATAACATTCTTTTTTATAGCAAAACGCTTTTTGGCTGAAATCTTCTATTTCATGAGCCAATTGAGCCGAATGAAACGCAGATTCTTTTAATTTGCTGCGTCAATTTTAAGCTGTCATACTATCCTTTTATTGTAAGTAAAATCCTACCTTAAATAAAAATTCACCAACTTAGGTGTTTTTTGGCTTCCATCAACGATTAAAACGCCGGCATTTTAATTTTTTTTTTTTTTTGTCAACCTACGTCGTCCCACTGCTGGGCAAAGGTCTCCCCCAAACTCTTCCAACGGTCTCTATCCGCCGCCACATTTTAATATATATATATATATATTTTGTGTTTAACGTTTAGTTGTTAATGCCACCAGCTTGTTAATGCACCCAACGATTTTATGCACTTATCTACATCAAGAGACTGATATCTGAATAAAGTACCTAAGTCATATTTTAGTTTATATTTTTTGAATCTCGCTAAAAATAAAGTGGTTTTTGTTATAGTTCTTGGAAACTTCTAAAGCTATTTGACATACGCGTAATGGAATTGGAAAAGTTATAGATACGTTTCCATCAAAGTTTTTACAGTAAAACCTAACTCAATGAATAAAACTATGGTAATTGCGAGAGAAAGAGAATATGAACGCGAGCAACATTGAAACGAGTGATGCCATTGCTTAAAAATACAAAAATAAAAAGGTTTAAAAATACTCATAAATCGTCACTGTGCAATTGAGCTTTTTAGCCATTGATCTGTTCCAGTACTGGATTTACTGGACAATAACATTAAATCAACGTGAAGTTTTAGCGAGAATACGCAACGGGGAGCGACGACATCGTCTCGGGAAGGCAATTTACAACAACAATAAAAGTATCGCTTTTATTGTCGAACACACAATTCGCCTGGACAGCTGTAATTGCGAACTCTCGCAGTGTCTATTGGTCGCGCAATTTTGATGCTACTCCAGGCTATTTGTGTTGCAACTGAACGTTCAGTTAAGTTCGCAAAAATAATTACTGCAGATTGTGATTTTTGGTTGAGTATGTTACACTTTGGCCTGATCGAACTACTACTGTAGCTTAACCCCACGTTCACACTAACAAAAAAGTTGTGTAACTTGGAATTTTAAAACACCAGAGATACAGACCTGTTCCACAAGCAAAATTTTTGCGTACACCCAAAAAATTTACCTAAGCTGGTACTACTAAGGCGCGAGCGATTCCTAAGCATTATGCTTCTCTTTCAAATTTAATAAGTGTTTAGATATCGTTGTGTTTAGGAAAACGTCTAGTCATAATAAAATACCCACTTTGAGCATCTGTATTTTATACAGAGGTTGTTGTGGGCGAAAAAATCTATTCAATTCGACATAAAAAAATACAAACGATAAACTTATATCCATCTAAAGCAGACAATTATATGCTCATAATGGTTCGGCTGTACTGAAACACAGTCCACGGCTTAGTTTATTCTAGTCCATGAAGGCCGCTTTGGTAGGAGCAATGACCTCACCGTATAGTTCTAACTACAGGTGATATTATTAGGTACCTATTCCTAGTGCACGAAAGATTGGCTAGGTTGTCCGGGTATTTTTAGGAAATAAAATTCTACTATACTTAGGTCTTGCGCCATCGTATAAATCAATGTGATCTTTGTGCAAAAACTTAGTAACAATTTTGAGTAGGTATTATTCAATTTTTCAGCGGATATAGGTACTCGTCGTGAGTAAAATGTAAATTTTTCATAGATTTGAACTAAAGTCGTTAGTTCAAACATGCGATTTCTGCATCAACTCAAAAGTATTCTAGCGATTATAATACTTATCCCAAGCAATTAGGTATCTGTTTTTTTTTTAAACTGGAGTAGTCCAGTTTTTACATAAAAACGAGCACAATTATCAAAGAACTCCGCGCCCTTCACCTGCCTTGCTACACCTTCGACGACTTCCTCGAACGCGCCGGATCCAAGGAACTTTGTTAGTGTTGATTTGTTCGCAGCGAATGTGATGTAAGTTTGGACGACAGTAGTATGATAGGACTTTACAAACCAAACCGCGAAGAACACAATGTTTATGCTATAGCATTTTTTAACACGAACTCTAAACGTAAAACATCATGAGGAAACCAGTTATTGTGCATTTTTTTTCTTGCTGTGATTCAAAATATAAATATAAATTTTACGAAATTTATATGCACTTTATTTTTTACTTTATTTATACACGAGCTTTTAACGGTGAAGGAAAACGTGAGGAAACCCGCAGCTTAGTCAGCTCCACACGTATTGACGTTGTCTTTCCTGTGGATAAGGCCGATTAAGCTGAGAGGATGGTTTAGGTACTGGGCAAGCCCATTCCATCTCAAACAATGTCGCAGGCACTACAGCGTCCCGTTGAGTGTAGGCATAGCTTGCCTCCTGACGCTGTATAAATCATCTAATATAGATGTAAAGGCCTAAGTTTTTTCTTGCCATGACACTACTTTTTCGAACCAGTCTGGCGATAAGATTGAGTTCTAATAGGCAGCCGGAAGGATTGAGTTAGTATTCTAATGGACATGCAACCTGTCACCAATATTTGAACTAGCTATCTTCGGATTTATATTTGAAAGTACATTTTTTTTTAAATTAAATAGGTCAGCACTTGACCTCACTCTGCCTGATGTTAAGCAGTAGTGAGGTCTAAGATGGAGCATGCTTACCTAGAAGTAACCTATTTACTCTTGATTTGAAGACCCCTAAATTGTACTTTTCGGGAAATACAGAGCCTGGCAATGAGTTCCACAATTTGGCGGTGCGTATGAAAAATGTGGACTCAAAACGCTTTGTACGAACTCTGGGAATGTCGACCATGTCGACATCATCAGGCCAACACTCTCTGTAACCTTTTGCATTGCTAGTAAACACGATGTACGAAGTCTACACATCAAATAGAGCCCTGGAAGTGTAAATAGGAATACAAACTGAATTATTCTGAATTCTGCAAACCATCTCCTTCTGTTGCTTGAGTGCAGCTCATCATTCCACTTGCATACAGAACACAGACGAATGTGTAGTACTTACCATTCAAAGTTTCACCTAAAAGATTTTGTTGCCAATACAGGTAAGACTTTTCATTATTTTTGTTGCTTCCATCCTATCTTGTTCACATT
The DNA here is from genome assembly GCA_963565295.1 of Epirrhoe alternata. Taxonomy (NCBI): domain Eukaryota; kingdom Metazoa; phylum Arthropoda; class Insecta; order Lepidoptera; family Geometridae; genus Epirrhoe; species Epirrhoe alternata. Next base: position 3,716,404 of record OY751384.1, read on the forward strand.
GACTTCAAACAAAATAAAAGAAGATTGTATGTACTAGGTGTAGATTGTCACTCGTGCATTGATCTGAATAATAAATAATAATAAACATAGTTTTAAATTGTGTTTTATTTTTGGAACGTTGCTCGAGTACCTGTAGACTCAACAGTGATCTCAGTTTAAACTAAACTTAAGTTTTCGCCAGTTTGATCTGAGCGATGTCTAGAGCACGCTTGAGAATAGTTTACTGCCTGTGATTGGTGGATTGGTGCTGTGAGCAATCACAGTTTTGCGAGATAAACAGCTGTATGTTATATGTACTACACTAGCTGCGCTCCCGCGGTGTAACCCGCGGTCCCTTGGGATATAACCTATGTCCTTCCCTGGTATACAACCTTTATCCATGCCAATTTTCAGCCTAATGCGTTCAAAGGTTTGGGCGTGAAAAGGTAACAAACAGACAGACAGACAGAGTTACTTTCACATTTATAATATTAGTATGGATTCCAAAGAATTATTGATTAGATTTTAAACAGTACTTGAGGACAATCAATAAATGCTTCAGTGACATTAGAGGCAGTGCCATTGCCTAACAAGACACGGCTATGCAATATTGAATCCAATGACGACTCTTTTAAGTTTATTTTAAATTGGAGGATTCAAAGCGACTAAGGCTTCCTGGGAATATTCCGGAAGCCAGTAACAAGCCCCGAGCACAATCTTTTATTTAAATTCACCTTTATTGTATTGAAAGCTTCACTTTCCGAAGGTACCTTCGAGTTTCAAGTCTTTTCACTGTATCAATTGAATAAAAACTGTCTAGCAAGGTTTTAAATTAGTTTTAATCTTACATTTCAAATATATTTCTGTATAGATTTATTGATGAACACCATTCAAAATCGAAGAGGAAAAATGATTAGACATCTTATACGACATGACAGCTTTATTAAGAACATCATAGAAGGAAAAGTGGAAGGAAGACGAGGAAGAGGCAGGCCTAGAATCAATTTCATGAGTCAGATAAAGGAGAAGATCGCTGTCATGTCGTATAAAGAAGTAAAGGAATCCGCATTGAAAAGGGAGAGGTGGAGGAAGTTGCATCATTGCACCGACAAGAGCTGAGCTCTTAAGTTTGATGATGATGATAGATTTATTGTGATAGATATTTCCATAATTACTTTTCAATCTAAATAATGTTCATTATCTTTTAAGATTTTTTGCTTGTCAGTAAAAATTTACAATCCCCTAAGACATTTATTCTTAAGCTCTCTTTACATCTGCGAGAATGTCTATCCCTCCTTATAAGGCGCAAGCCCCACCTAAATGGCGTCGTGCGCTGGCGTCTTCCTATTCCATTCAAATGTCATGGAGATAAAGCACTTAGGACACAAGGTATATCGTTGATCGGATTGGGGATCCGTGATCATGTTTAGTTTTATTAATTATTTCGGTGTATGGCCATCATAACTCGCTTTTCAGTTTCACAAATGATCAATCAGAGCTTCTACTGAAATAGGTACATGGACTGCATTGTTCGAATAATTACATTGTAGCCGCCACACGTCATACCAAACAACGTCCATTTAGAAAATACTTGTTCCACCTAATGGTTTTCACAGAGTGATTTTACAGCAAAACTTTACAAAAAAACAGTTAAATCTATTCGTAAAAAATGACATGAATTTTTTTATAAGTTTTATTGAAAAAAGTATAAATCCTGTATAATAAAATGTATATTCGTACATACAAATATACATTTTATTACTCTAGGTGGCCACATAGCCACCTAGAGTATACAGCCAAACATATTATGATCTCCTTCCCTTTTAGAAGTTGATTGTAGATGTTTCTATCTATTTTAATACGTTTTTATTATCTTCCAATTTCCTTTAATTAGCCATTATTTTGAACAATATAAAGTATCGAAACTATTTACTAGTGCATAAAATACTTCCAAGAGATGAGGTTTGTATTCCGAAGTTGTTTCCAATACTTGTTTATATAAGCTATTGAACGGGACGTTTCGAGTAGCTATCCTTTATTGAGTAGCTCATTATTTCTCCAGATAGATACGAAGCTATACTGCACTATTTTTTATATTCAAACAGTAGCAATCGTCTATTGAAATTTTAAAATAACAAATTTTATTTTTGTATTTGAGTTTGCACAAAATAAACCAAACTAACAACAAAGCAACACTAATTTGATCACTCTGGTTGATAAATATGATTGAATTGAATAACAAACAGAATAAATTGAAATTAATTTATTTCAACATTTAAAGAATGCTCGTTCGCATTTCACTTACAAACAATCTTACCATCAACGTCAGTTCAATTATTTACAATCCATTACATCTAAAATGTTGTCTAATTGAATTATGTTATCATCAAATGATTTAAAAGTTTGAAAAGTTTATATATCCAAGATCGCTGGTATGTATTATAAAAAAATCTACTAGTTTCGATACAATAAAGTCTTCAGCCATTCGGGCCTAGGCTGTTGGGGTTTGTACTCGGGCGGGCTGAGAGCGAGCGGCGACGCTGCGTCAGCCAACGCCACCGACGACGATGTCTCCGTCACGGCTATGCTAGGTTTGCCTTTCAGAATTGAGCGTAGCTCATCGCTCTCCACCGCCCTCGATCTCTGCAAGTTTTCTCTTGTCTCCTTCATCCTTGAAAGCTGTTCTCTTAAAGTCCTGTACTCCTCTAAGAACTTTTCAAGTTGTGAAGCTCGAAAATCATAGTCTTCCATTGTGTGGGCGGCACTTGCGCGGGAATAATCCCTTAGACCTGATAAATCGAGTAGTGGAGTGGCGGACGGCACGGCAGGCTGCTCCCTTGAGGGTGAAGCAGGTAGGCTAGGATTGCGGCGCATGTGGCTGCTGCCTGCTGATAGATCTAAAAAACTATTCGATCGTCTGCTGTTAGCCCTCTGCCGGGACTTATCGTAAAGTTTATTGTCGAGAAACGTTACCGAATCGCCACCGGAACTGTTTCTTCTGCTGCTTAGGAGCGGGCTGCGACTGTCGCCGTCTTTTCTTCGCGGCATTGTGTAAAAGCAGTAGGGGTCCTGTTTATCGCTGCGTATGTATGAAGATGTGCCTAGAGCACTCATTTCTATTAGATCAGGGTAGTTTTTTTCACTGTCGCTTCCCGAGAGATCGTTGTCGAGTCGGTCGCGAGTGCGCGCACGAGCGCTTTGTCGCGGATTGTTATTGTATCTGCTGCTTTCTGATAGTATTTCCACGTGAGGGTTCATGATGTTCGTTGAATTTGAACTCTGCATTGATTCTGAAGTTGCCTCAGACCTAAAAAAAAAACAAAATTACATTATTTCAGGAGTTACCTAAAGGAAAACAATATCAAGGGAGTTAGGGCTGCCATCAGTTGGTGAAGTCATGCTGTAGGTGATGATGATAATGAAGTGAGAAATTAGTTGGTATTCTAATAGTTTTGCAAACTGCTGTTTGTTAGTTTTTTTATTATTGAACAAGTGGACTACAAATGCATGTAAACATACACGTAATAGGCTTTACAAATTAAAAAGATCTGAGCGAACTTAATCGTTCGTTGGGGCTACATCATTATTATAATTATATGATAACAACGTTGCTATTAAAATATTGTGATAGCCTTGTTCCTATCAGAGGCTTAGTTTTGCGCTATTACATACCTACTATTTAAAAAGTGTACAAAACATTTACCGTAGATTATAATCGCTGAATCGGGGTATGTGAAGATCTCGTTCAGGTATACTCCTATTGCCAGTAGAGTCGAACTCGACTCTCCGCCAGCCGGCCTCCAGTGGCGGCGTGCTGGACCGCTCCCGCTCGCCCCGCGCCCTCGCATACCCCTCGAACTCATCCTCAGGGTCATGCAACGGCACGTTCCTATAGTCCCCGCGCTTACGACCCATCTCCGAAGGTATCACACGAGGCCCTTCCCCTTCGTTTTTAATAGTAGAGTCTATTTTTTCATAACTCTCTTCGCGGTGATTTGTTGTCACTATCTGCTCATTCCACCTGTCCAGCTGTCTTTTTTTACGTGTCTCGTACGCGCACAGCCCTATCAGACACGAGCTTAACACTATCACTGCGGAGACCGCCATGCCTGCCATTAGCGCACGTCCACCGAAACTTTTACTCTCCGGTTTCTTTTCCACAGCTAAACTTAAAATCACTTCCGCTTTTCCAGCTCGATTTTCAGCGTTACACGTGTACGAACCTGAGTCTTGGATATCAGCGGATTTTATAGTTAAATTACTAGTTTGACCTTCGCTACGTAACAAAAAAGCTCTACCGGAATTGACATTCGGAGTACTGTTGCCAAGCAGACGGCCCGCGCGCACCCACCGCACCCTTGGCGCCGGCACGCCCGTCACCCGACACACCAGAGTCACCGCATCGCCTTCTAAGCCGTAGTAGTGACTTGCCAGAGCGCTGACCTCGGGCTGACAAGCAAAATCTTCCAAATCGAGTCGATCCCAAGACTGAGTCATCAAACGCGGTGGTAGAGCGCAATCTGGCACAACCGTCGCCGGGACGTTCTTCCTAATCATCCAATCGCGCAGTGGTCTCAGCGCACAGGTGCACTCCCAGGGATTATTTGCAAGCTCCAAGCCTTTAAGTGTCCGCAACGGTGCCAAAACTGCTACGTGTAGCACCTGCAGCTTGTTTTTGCTAAGCTCCAAATATTCCAGCGAAGATTCTAAGCCTGTGAAGCCTCGCGGCTCTATCTCTGAAATCTTGCACCCGCTCAGAGATAGCCGAACTAAATGCGTCAGTACGCTAAAAGATTCATCTGCAATTTTGGCGATTGGGTTACCGCCCAGTCTTAGCTCTCGTAGTTCTACGATCGAAGCGAAAGCGTGCGTCGGGATGGCGTCGATGCGGTTGCGCGACAGGTCGAGCTCGACCAGGTTGACGAGTGCTCGGAAGGCGTGCGGCCGGACGGTGCGGAGGCCGCAGCCGGGGATGTAGAGACGTTGAAGGTTGAGCAAGCTGGCGTTGAAGAAGACGTCGTCACGAAGTATGGGCAGGCGGTTCTCTGAGAGGTCGAGCAGCTGCGTGGTGGGGTCGAGGCGCGGCGGCACGGCAGCGAGAGAGGCGCGCGCGCACAGCGCTGACTCCTTGCCGCTGCGCCACTTGCACTCGCAGTGGCGCGGGCAGTCGGCGGAGGCGGCTGCCGCCAGCGCCAGCATCACCCACACCCACATCGAGCGAGCGCTTGCCGCCTCACCCTGCGCCACACCGTTCGTCTTCAGCCTCAAGCGACATCCCCTAAATTGCGTCCGACCTGTCAACAAAAATACTTCCATTAATATCGATTCGCAATTTACCTGAATGAGGATCTAATCTGATTTTAATCATAAATTCAATATAAAAAGGTCGATGATGATGAATGAATGAATAAAAATTCTATAATGTACACATAAGAATCTTAAAAATAAATTATGACTAATAAATCTTATGAATATATGCACAATGGGCGGTCTTATCGCTAATGATGATGATTGACAAAGGTAAAATTACAAACTAAAACAACATTACCAAATGGAAATAAAGGTATTCAAATCCCAAAACATTTCACAACAAAATATGATGATAAACGAGCAAGCGTAAATTGCGGAAAAGGCTTTGAAAGTCGCTTCCTGCGCTCGAACAGGAAAGAGTTTCTAAACTTGCACAAGTTATTGTCAGTTTGATGAAACGGGCGCACGTGTCAGTGAAATAACAGAAACAGCTTTAGTTAACGAGCCAGATTTTTCTGTTACCGTCAACATCACTGTAAAATATTTTTTAGTTATTGATATAAAAATTAACAGGACAGGGCGCAATTATAGCGCTCAGCTCATTAGGGGAGGCCTATATCCAACAGTGGACTGCTATAGGCTGATGATGACGTAAAAATTAATACCTACAGCTTACAGATTGATGTGTTAATACAGTTAAATAGCAGTAGGTTTACCTACTAGACTACGAGTATAATACTATATGGTTCCCTTGAATATGCTAGTAAAGACCATCTATATCACCTGTAATCGGATACTCCTTCCAACAATTTTGAATAGTTAAGCTTTCGTGCCAAGTATTAGTTTACAGCTTTGCGGCTGTTATGCAAATACGAATGGGCGCCTAAAGTACCCACAGCCATTGTTTCACCTCGTAGCCTGACACAGGTACACCGGTATTGGTATAGTCACATGCCTTTGCTTTGAACACGGTTTGTATGAGCACTTCAGATGGGCAATATACGTAGCTATGGAGTTGAGAAGACGGTATCAAAGAAACATTGCCGCCATTGTGCTTGAGCCTCACATTCACTTATATATTCGTGTAATGCTCAGATGAGCCGGGAAAGTGTTTTAAAAGTTAACGATGTCAAATTAAGAGCTCACACACATTTAATATCGTCTCTTTGTGTCACGCGACGATAGCGTGGTAGCGTGCTCCATATTTCCTTTCCACATGCTGTTTTCATTAAAGCATAATTTTTGCGTAGACCGCAAACATTTATTACAGCTCACTCTAAACCTTTGTAATAAACACTATATTATCACTTTATATCATACTGTGGCTCATTTTGTTTCATTCCCGAGCTTAATGGGGTAAGGTCATGATGTACATTACGGGCGTTTGTTTAGACAGTTATAAACTATTGCATGGGAATTATAGTGCATGCGAGTGCAATATAGAATTATCAGGAACTTTAATTACTGGATTAAATCTGTATTTAGTCATATCAAATCAAATCATGGATCTATAAACGTAACCTAATTTCAGTTTTTTTTATAGTAAACATCCTAATATTTTAACTATTTATTATTGAAGTAAATCTTCTTTAGATGTGTTGGGCATTTTTGAGATGGGAGAAAAATATCAAACTCAGTCACGTGACTGTTACGACCTTTTCTTAGTATACCTACGTTAATTTCGTCGCACATTGTATCGTCATAATAGTCGAGGTGAGACCAAAAAGCACTTATTCTGCTCTAAGGGTGAGACAAACTTCGCCACTGAGTGAGACAGGTCCGGGTTCAAATCCTAGAGTAGGACAGTAACTTTTTGCACTTTTTTATGTACTTTTATTTTATTAAGTTCGTAATTTCAGTTACAGTCCTCCAAACCTCACGTTTTCAATTAGGTCTCAAAACCACAGAGGAAGATAATATGGCCAGTTCCAATAATACTTCAAATTGGTCATAATCTATTTAAACTAGGTTAATGGAGAGAAAAATAATGTCCTCTTTTTTGTTATTGCATCTTTCCAGGAGGCAACCTATGCCTACACTCCACGAGACGACGTAGCGTAGTGCCTGGAAAATAGTTTGAGATCAGCCATGTACACAGGAAAGACGTCAATCAATACGTGACGTCAACTAAACTGTGGGTTTTTGTAAAAAATCCTAGCTAGTGTATTAATACTGTACATAAATAATCGGATTTTCAACTACATCAGATCAGAAAATATCCCACGGTAAAAGCACGGCAACATGAAACTGGTTTTAAACGTTTATTATTTATCGCTCTATCTACGGTTGGCACTGTTTCAGAACCGTGAAAGGTTTTCGATACACGTCAGTCAATGGTGGCATCGTCACAATATGTTGTATCAACCATTCCCGTCATTGTTCCAGCAAATTGATGTCCAAATATATATTTTTGTATCAATGTATTTCTGGAGATTTTCCTTATTCAGGTGCAGATAATGTTTTGAGAGCGAGGTCTGATTATGAGTGACTATTACCTTACATCTGGTCGATTGTCCTCAGATTTATGGGAAACACTTAGTACATGATGGATTTTCTGGCGGCATTCATCCATGGTTAGGTGGTGTTATGTTTAACACCTGCTGTTCATGATTTTATAATATCTACTAACTTATTAACCCTGCTTCACGCGCGTCTTATACCTTAAAACTGTTTAAGTTATAATCTAGGTCTGGGCGTGTGTTTCTATGTATAATTTTCATTTATTTAGGTTGTCAGTTAAGTGATTCCCGAAGCAGCTCTTGATTACTTTGAGGCCAATCACGCTGGTCTGTGACGATGATGTTTTGTGAAAATCAGCGTTATTTATTTACCTATATTCTCTGTATTCTTAAGAAAGTGATACCTTTATTAAAACCCGTTCATTAGCTTTGAAACGAATGCGATTCATACTGAAGCAAGGACGAATTAATTTGTCCTTGTACTGAAGTGAAGTGCTTCCAAATTGATAGACTGGCGAAAATTTAAATGTTTTTAATAAATTTATCTGTTATTGGAAACTGTATTTCAAGTTTTCCTTTCCTATGATGGGCCCTCTACATATTCAGTGAAGATAGACGAATGCCGAGGGTGACGAACTTGTAGAGGGTCTATTCGCCTGTCATCGTCTGTCTATCCAAATAATAGTTCGGCGAATAGTTCGGCAAATAGTTCGGCGAATGTGTAGAGTGGCCGTAAGACATCAGTCAACATATTGTTTTATGGATGCTAAACTTTAAAAGAAACATTATAGTCAAAATAAAATAAAGGATTTTACCAAATGAATTCTAAAACACATTTCTACTTTCGACTGAATATTGATACTTCAAAGTAAATTAGAATCAAATAAAAAATCTATCAGCGAAAGTCTCAGTGAACTCCAAAACCTTGATCCCCAAAAATCTGTGAATAATTTAACATCAATTGAATTGCTCGATGCCTTCCTCAAACTTCTGATTGTTCTTTGAGAGTCCATTCTTTCACAACTCGCCAAGTAATTTCTTATAAGCACTCAGTTTGCATTTTTGGATTGTAACAATTTCAAATGTAAATTGACATTGTAATGAAACTTTTGACATTTTACATTGACTCGTGCAAGTCTGCTGGGAGCCGTTGGTGCAGGCTGCACAAGATCGATCGCTGAAGAAATCGATGGGGGAGGCCTATGTTCAGCAGATGGCTGAGATGATGCTGAGGTGCAAGCCTTGGAACGTGTGAACGCGTAGCCTGGAGTGAGTAGTTTGTACGCAGCTTTTAAAGCTGCGTACAAACTACTTTTTTTCCGCCTTTACATTTCACAAGATGATTTATCATGAATCAATCTAACTCTACCTATATATTATACTTAACGAGACTAATGGCTGGGGCAACGTTGAGATGGATAATGTTTGCCCAGCACCTAAACTATCCTATCATTTGATCGGAAAACTATAGGAAAATCAATGTTAATTTTGGGGCTGCTTTCCTTTACCGTTCACGTGTAAATACATTTTCCGAAATGAAAAATCAAGTATTTTTTACTTGCAATGAATGATTTAACAATTTTTGTTTATGAATTCGTATGATGCCGTCAGAACAAATTTCTGATTTATGCCGCGTGTACACTAAGTGAAAACTTTCGATATGGTCGTAAAACTAAACTATAGAGGCTTCTAGAAAAAAACATAAGATTCAAAGCTAAGATCGAGTGTATCAAAGAATTTCACCGTCTAAAAAAATCGTAATATTTCATCTTTTAAAAATAGAACTCACGCTTTTCATAGGGTTTGCTCAGAATAAATAAAGCATTGCGTAAATCTTCCACTATCTTAGCAAATGTGTAAATAGAAAAATAGTCCCGAATAAAAGTTCCGCAACTGAATATTCCGATTATTTACGATCTCTTTGACCTTCCGGCTCTCCGTGAATCTAAGCGAGGTTTTTATTGCGCTTCCTTTAGTAAAATGGTAAAATTAAGCCACGTTTATGTAGCTCTGAATGAAAGCGCTGCGGGACTGTGGGATTAGTTATGAGAATATTATGTTTTAACTCCAGTCGTGGTTGAGATAAGATAAATTGAGTTAAATGGTGTGACTGGGAAACACATCCAGTTTTGTATGAGTAATTTCTGTAATCTTTTGAACCTGACTTGAAATGAGTTTAAAATGGAAGTGCTACTGGTATATACTTTGTATTTACATGCTACATTTTTGGCCTGCGACGAGAAGAGCATTTTACGTACACGTCTGGTGTAACACGTGTTTATGAATCTTATTACACCTGTTGAGTGTTGAAAAGTCACTTTGAAGGAATACGAGTAATACGATGTAAGTTAAAATAACAAAATATGTGCACGTTGTCTCTATCTAACCCCATAAATATCGTCAGAGGAATATTGAACTGCATATTTTAAAGATTATATTTTTTTAGTGTTAACCGCACACTTGGGGATATTATCTTTCTAATGTAAAGATTTTATTGCATAATATGTAGAAAACAAAGTATATCATATTTACTATAAACTACCCATAACTATAAATCGGTCTAAGGTCAAAGATTGCCTGGAAGAGACCGCTTCTCAGCGATAAGGCCGCCCATTGTGCATAGTAATATGTTTCTCTTTTCTAATGTATCTTGTAGTTTTAAGGTGTGCATTGTGCAATAAAGTAGGTATTTTCATTCATTCGGTCCACAATCGAAAATGGTGAAAAAGCATAAAAAAATTCATACAACCGATTAGAGAACCTCCTTCGTATGTTTTAGTTAGTTAAAAATTAAAATATAGCTTATTCTCTAAAAAAATTAAGCATGACGAATTTTTAAGCCGCTTGAAGTTCTAATTTATAAATAAAAGTACTTTTAGCCAAATTACATTTACATAAAATAAACCATTTTAAAATCATTGTAATAGAATAATTTCGAATATCACGACCGAGTGGTACCGCCACCCCCAGGGCTTGGTTGGGAATTGATTTTTTTTACATCAAAGTTCTGTTTTTCAGGTCTATTTATATCCTTATAAAGGACCCAACACAAAGGGGACACCTAAATTGTATTGGATAATCATGTTTGGTAAGCGCAAGCGTTCCCTAATGAGTAAAACTTCCTAAACAAATCGCCATTTAATAAAGACCACGGAACTTTCAACCTTAACGGAAAAGAAATAAGGGTGGAATTTATGTTTAAGACACGCTGCCATCACGATGACGATGGATAAAATTTATCTGTTGAGGGATGGAGGAGGAATACTAATAACACTCTGTCGTGAGCTTTCAGATTCGGTACAATTTGGATGAAATAATTGCCGTATTTTACGAGTTTAGACAATTGGAATAGAACACAGCATTCAGAGTATTACGCGGCTGTAATTATATACATAAGAATACAGACGAGTATTATACTTATTTACATTTCTTACTCAAATAGCTCAATAAAACAGACTCAAGGCTGTATAATATTTACTGCCGTGAGTATTATAGTCACGGTATTATGCGCCATTAAAAATGATTTTAAGTATATAATTCTTATAAAGGCTTGCAATATACCTCTAGAGCATGTTTAGCGAAGCTGTTTTAATATAAAACCGCCAGCTAAGAATTTAAAGTGAAAATTACTTGCAAGCAAAGCAACTACCTTCCAACAATGAGAGTATCCCAATATAACATTAGGAAAAAGCTATGTTGTACCTTTAGCAAGTACAGTTAGCAACAGAGTTCTTTTTTTTAGGTTTTCTTTCTTCAATAACTTTTCGCAATACCAATGTGATAGAACTAAAAAAGTATTAAGAGATGACTGGGAGGGATTAAGGATTCTCAATGGTCTCAATATTTGGGAACATGGAACTTCAAACTCATCCCGTTTTGTTACGCGAAGGGTAAAAATTCACGCGGCAGAGAACAAAACTCAAAAAATAACAGTTGTTCCCGCTATCATTCGATTATTTCTAAGCCCGCGCCATATTTCGAGTTATTTTTATTTTCGAATCGAGAACGCGGCTACTGTTAAATCTACTGTTGTTGCTGCCTGTACAATAGTGGTCAGCTCAGAAACCCATTCCAACCAGAGTACCACAATAGGCTTAGAATACACACGTCGAAAGGAACGTCACATGATATCAGAAACTCATTTCGGTAACAAAAGTGGATAATGTGGGTAGGGGCGGGCTTTGTAAGCTCTAAAAGATGTATTGTGTTGAGGATTTCTATCTTCCAAGTTTACAGTTGTCGCTGTTGGTTTGTGGTTTTGGTACTTGTAATTACTTACTTATATTATTATGTAGGTAGTCAGTCCAGCCATACCATTGCATTTTAACATTGAAAAAAATATATTTTGCAAGGATAATTCTCGAATATTTTATATGAACACAACAAAAAAACAATAAATAATTACTATTAATTCACATGAAATGATAATAGATGGCTGTCTCTCCTCGATCTTTTAAGAAGAGATCATGAATAAAAAGTTTATCATCATGCATCTTTATAGATACAAACAATGACGCGCTCGTGGTCGTGCTTGCTTAGTCGTTCTTGATAGATCGTCGAAGTTAAGCAACGTTCGAAACGGTCTGTAAGTGGATGGGTGACCGCCAGTGGCATTTTCATCTGAGCGCTTCCGTGCTTCGGAGGGCACGTAAAATTGTCGGTCCCGGCTATTTAAGTCGTTAAGCCATGACGGAGGCCTTAAGGCGGCCTAAAAACTCCATCACCAGAGATGGCCACTGACTCATACGAACTTACTTACAAACAATGACACACAATATCTGTGTAATTCTGTAATATTGATTGTAACAATACTTAAAAACAAGAAGCTATCTTTTAACTTGAAAACCCCTACTCTTTCATTCCTCTTCACATATCATTTCATTAATAATTTTAACTTACTTACTTTAGAGGCATTGCACATTCCATATTTCGACTGAAATTAGGTTTTACAGTATAGGTACCACACTAGCATTACGAATCTGAAGCATGAAATCAACCAATCAGCGCAGCCTCCGTGGGGGATTAGATGCGGTCAGTATCCAGCGTGTAACAGGTTGATGATTTTGATCATTGGTTCCCGCCAAAGCTTGTTTGTGCTGTGCATTCTAGAATAGCAGAACGGACACCAAACATCAAAGTATCATGGCTATGCGTTCAATCATACATGCGACTTTGAAAATAGTAAATATCCACTTCAAACCAACATTTTTTTGAAAAAAAAATTAAGAAATCGTTTTAGTTTTTAAAGTAAGTTTTTTTTTATGATGAATGGGTTGGCTCCTGACCTCGAATCTTACACAGGCAAGAATAAGGTGCCTATTAATTCTCTTCTTGAAAAAAAGGATCGTAGCGAAGCGAAAATACAGACGCTGGAAGCTGATTCTAAATTTTTGCAGTGCGCATAATAAAACTTTGAAAGTGCTTAGTTCTAATAAGTTGAATATCAACCAGGTGAGGATGATAATCAGCTGTGCGTCTGAAATCCCTGTAAAAGAACGTAAGTGTAACTTTGGCGTTACGATCTCGATGCCTTCAAGAAAGGCTGGTAGAAAATTGGCCGGGACAGAAATGATTGGAAGGACCTTTTCCCAGCAGTTGGAAAATATAGGTGAAAAAAAGAACTGTATAACTAAAATCCATGCGTTGGAATCGAATCACACAACTGGATTAGATTTGAGGCACTCACTATACTTCGGTCAACATTGTTCTGACCTACAGTACTCTTACTTGGCTTCATATAAATAATTTTAAGCTGCCACTTTTATGAGCTCAACGTACGTGTTCTGAACATCAAATGCATGCAAAAATATTTAAAGTTGTAGCCATTTATGTTATAAAATATTATGAAACTGAATGTAACCTAAGGCATAAAAATAAAAACAAATTGGAAATAAAATTATCAATTTTTGATCGTAAACTACTCGTAGCATTTCCAGTCGGACATGAAAAACATTTACATACAAAAAATATCGTTTTAAATCCCAATCTAAGCGCTCTTACGCACTAGCGGTCGAACCACGGGGCGGCGAGCCGCGTGGCGGGCCGCTTTTCCAGTTTTAGTATGCAACCGCTTGTCATTGTGCGCACCTAACCACCACTAACCGCCACAAAATTCTAGTGCGTAAGGGGGCTAAGTTCATAGAAACATAGTTAAAAATCAAACATAACAGAGTCATTTAAGAATTATATAATAGTTGGAGTATATGGAAATATTGTACCTATGTATTACGAGTACATCTTACTTTGTGGCTAAAGTTTTGCCTTGCTTTTTACATTCAAATCTATTTCTTTCGACTTTAATAAAGCAGGTTTAGTTTTTGTTTTCAGCTGCGAAATCTTTAACACTTGTTCATTCTTCATGTAGCCTGTAAATTCTCATTGTCACGGCTTATTTTTGTCTAATTCTTCGACCATTGATCATAGAATGCCATATAATCTTCCTACTACCAAACTAACTTCATTGAATCAGGTGCAGAAATTTAAGTTACTAATTACCACTGATGCTAGATGAAAATCCAATTAGGCAAAACACTAATTATTATGAAAATGATTTCCATAATATAGCTGCCATGACAACGATTCCATTCACGATTTATGCCCCGTGTATAATTGGATTACTAAAATAATTGTTTAGTGACCAATACTGCTGACCAAATACTAATCAGTAACATAAATATACAATTGTTTGCGCAAGTTTCTGTTGATACAAATAAAATAAAATCACTGGTTACGTGTGAGTAAATCGAACGCTTTAAAATATGCTCTAATTTCAAATCAAATAGTGTATTGTTTTCCTGTTGTACAGCCGCTTGTAATAAGATGTATACACTCGACAATGTTTCAAGTCAGGTAAAGGTATGTCCAACAATTTTCTCATACTTTTATTGATTTCGCCACTAGTTCAATCTATAAAATAAGTAGTAAATAAGTTTATTTTATGTATGTTACATTAAGGTATATATTTTATAATATGCTTCTACTTTTAACTAAATAATGTTGCCTGAAATAAAACGTTTTTTTTTATGTGAAATCAATTTCCGCTTTTTTACCCTACACCCATTAGTTTTAGTATGACTTTAATTTGAAAAGTATGGAGTGTATACATCTTATTGCATGTACACTTAGCGCTTCTTTCTTTAAGTGCTCGCATAAAATTTAGCTCCTTTCTTACAGGGGTAGGCAGAGACCACTTGTTATTATCCAGATATTAATTTTTCGCCTTAATTACTCTCATTACATTCGTGATACAAGCGAAAACATACATACAATTATATTTAACAAAAAAACATGATATAATAACACCCACATGCATGTTAACTAGGATAAACCTCTGTTAAGCTTGTCTGTGGATGGAAACATTTTGCTTTGACACGGATCAACTTTGCTACGAGAGCTACGCCGTAGCTGCGCATACGCTCGTAGCATAATCTCGATAAATCGTAGATATCTTGTAACTGCCAGTTTCATATTCATCTTATTATTTTCTTGATTTCATATTTTTATTTTAATAATTTCAATATTTATGTAAGTTTTAGGAATAAATTGAATTGATTGGCTTATGTACTCGTAGGTTGGTCAAAGCTTTTTAAGAATCAGCAAAGCTTTTAAGTATAAGAAATAGAGGAACAACAAAACATTTTTACATTGAAAAAGTTCTATTGTAATAGGAATGATCCGAAACGATTTTATAGTAAGCCTGCTTTGTCACAACATAAGTTTTCTTGCAGTCTGTTGTTACCCTTCTCAGTCCTGTGCCAATCTGACCCACGTTCAACCCTTGTTTAACAGTTCTTTCCAATAGAATATTGCCTCAGAATATTCGTTTATTTACATTTGGAATATAAGTAACTCATAACTTATTCATAACATTTCAGGTGAAAAAAAGTATGAGTAAAAAATATCAGCCAAGAAGGAGCCTGGAACTTGCGCATTGAGAGTAAGTTACGAAATGAAATACAAAATTGTGGTTTAATTATAAAACCTATTGTAGTTTTGTTTATTCCAACTAAAAAAATTTTTAATAGGTCAGCATTTGACCTCACTCTGCCTGATGTTAAGCAGTAGTGAGGTCTAAGATGGAGCATGCTTACCTAGAAGGAACCTATTTACTCTTGATTTGAAGACCCCTTTATTGAATAGTTTTGTCTTTTATTTATTTATTTTATAATATTAAAAGTTGCCAAACTAGAAACATTAGCATTTAAGAACAGTAAACAGAAGTGAGAGAGCAAAACTAAGATTATTATAAGTACTTATCTCTGGGTTCCTGATTGCAAAACCATTATGAAACAACACTTCACTCGGAACTTAAATACAATTTCGTCGGACGAGAAACTTCAACTACCTGACGACGTTTCATTATAATTTGCTTTTACTTTGAAGGATAATTTTATTGCTTTCCCCGAAAAGAATATAATATTTACGAAAAGAAGGAACGGAAGTCAGCAAAAGAAATAGTATTTTATTTTATTTATTTATTTTTAGCCCATACTGTCCCACTGCAGGGCAAAGGCCTCCCTCCACATTTTCCAGGCTTTTCTGTCCTTAGCTATAGGCCAGTCTAGTAGATACACAACCAAATCGTCTCGCCATATCCGTGGTAGTCTACCGCGTGGACGTCTTCCGTCGGGCAAGTATAATGTTTTTTTTAACTATGTATATCATTTATAAAGTAAACAAAATTCAATTTCGGTGTTTTCGGAGACCCACACCATAATATAATAAGTTTTGGTCATGTTTATATACATGTATAATATAAGGAAACAGAAGAATATGAAATACAAAGTGCACAAGCCGAACTTGTGCTTGTCTCGTGTCGATCGTAAGTCGAACTTCGTGCTATGAAACGTGGCATCCCAGCTCAGGCTAAGTGGTACACGGTGTCGTCCGTTGTACGAAGTGAACTAAAGAGTATAAAAGTTTATCTCCGGAGAATCTTTTGAATTTTTGAATATATTTTTTTGAGTAAAATTTCCAAAGAAATTCAGAGTATGGAATTCTGTGAAAACCCAGTTTGAATCTTATGTCAATACTGTTAAGCTGAGCTGTTAAGGCATTAAGATGATGAGATAATGAGAATTAAAGTCAATATAAAAAAGTATTTATTTAGGAAGACCAGTTTGGTCCCTTGAAATGGTCTTAAAACTAGGTTATTCCTGAATACCTAAATACTCTTCGCAGTGGAATTTCAACGTGGCTGCTTTTTATGTAAACAAGTTGTAAACTAGAGAGTGAAGTTGTTTATTCGATTGAATGAACTAAAGAGCATTCGTCCTATGGATGTTTCCATGGGTGTTCATACTTTTTTTATAAACCCACTTGTACTAATAGTGTTTGCTATACATAAGTATAGACATAACGTATATTTGATCTAAGTGCAGTTGTTCTAAATAGTATTGGCTATAATTGTTGTATTAGTTCGAACACTTATTTACTATAGGTCCATATTCTATAAAGTTTTTTTGTTATAACTGTATCATATAATATACTTTAATATTGCTATATTGTGCAGTTTATATAATTATTATAAATATAACTAAAATATGACATAAAATTGCTCTAAATAGGAACTTTCTATATATTTAGTGTTGCCATAACAGGATAACAGACCTGTAGAATAGGTTGCGAGGAGCGTAGCGACGAGCATGGTTTCAATAGTGACCAAACCATGCACGAGCCGAGCGAAGCGTGCCGCGGTAGCGGCCGGCGAGTGCCAGAACCGACTTGTTCCTATTATAACCTTATCGTTATAGGTATAGAAAAAATAAAACAAACGTAGGTATGCATGCAAAATTAATAGAATTATTTCATTTAGATCTATAGGTAGTCCTTAATACTATTTTAAATAAAGGTTAGAAGCAATCGCTCTTAAAAATTCACCTGGTTGGTCAATACCAATGTCTAAGGCGCTTTTCATGGTGTAGATAGGTACAGTTTACTTATTGAATATTATTATAGCAAAATACTATTAGTAATATTGCAATTAGATCTGATAAACTTTATAACACATTAAATGTATCGCTAATGGTCGTTATAATAAAAACAAATATGTATTTTACGATTAGAGAATATAGTACAGTTATATAAATCACAAATTAGTAAAAGTGGTTTTAGAACAAAACTAGTGTATAAGAATTGAACCGTTATATCTATATTCGGTTATAGCTGCTGAAGTTATAGCAAACGCAATTAGTAAAAGTGGGTTTATAAAAAAACATAGCGCACCGTTTCCATGACTAGCTATTTGAAGTATGAACGTAGTCAAGGTAATTTCACAACTTGATTTTGATGATATTATTATCTTTTGGCCAAATTCTTTTCAAGTAAAGAGAATGGAATGAAAAATGTTATGGTCCCGCGAGTTGGCACTTTCTAATATAAATTCCTTAAATCTAAAAATGACCCACATAGAGAACCTTCAAGTCCTCGCGTCAGAACCATAAAACCGTTAATAAAATCCATAATAAAACCCACAAAATGTGCTTTACCGATATAAAAGCTCAGTGGGTGTTCCAAATAAAGTGGGCCAGACCGAAAGGGTAAGAAACTATAACTCGTTGATATAATATCTACAGTATAAGTATCTACTTAGCTACGAGTATATTATACAGGGTGTGCACGAGCTTAGGTCCAATCGGTACGGAACCGAAAGCAGTTTACAAAACTGCTTTCCTTAATGTGCCTTCCTACCGCAATGTTAACTATTAACGTCGAGAACGAATAAATTGTGCCTATTTATAGAAAAAATATCCTTGGAAAAATATTTCCACATTTTCTAACTTTGATTGTTCACTGTAAAAAAAACAACTAAAAAGGCCATAGGTTTTAATTATATCAAGAATATATTTCATTTTACACTCATTGAAATGAATGAAATGAAAAAATCTTTATTGCAACACAATGTAACAAAAAGTAGGAAGGTAACTTATAATAGAGTAATTACCTAGAACCATTGGTTGCAATTGGCGGTCTTATCGCTAGATCGCGATTTCTTCCAGACAACCTTTATACTAAACTAAGCTACAACATAGTATGAGATTTAGCAACTGTCTAAGATATATGAAATTTAGAAGTCTGGAATAACAGTGTTAATAAAATGTAAGTAGTAGGTAAATATGAATAATGCAATATGCTAGGATAAGATAAATAACTGTTATCTCCTTAGAGGTCTCTAAAAAGTTCTGAAAACTCAAACTCAAACACCCTGTATAACTCCGATAGACATGATGTATGAAGACAGTGACCGTCAGCTATTATTACAAAATATCTCCGGGACCCTCGCTCCGCTATCGTATATCGAGAGTGGAGAACCATTTGTTATCAATTCTGGGCCTATCGTTAATCTTCTGATAATTGTGTTTAGAGAGGTACGCCCTTGAAATGTCACATAGGATAGAATTACTTAAGAGACTAGGTAAATCAATAGATCACAAACGGTAGAAGAATATTGTGGTACAAAACCTAATGTGCAATTATATCCTACTATCGTAAGGGAACATAAAATATTTTTATGTCACGGCCACTCTACATATTCGTCGAACTATTTGCCGAACTATTCACCAAACTATTATTTGGATAGAAAATGACAGGCGAATACAGGCGATGAGGCCCTGTACAGGTTCGTGACCGTCGGCATTCGTCTATCACTCACATCATTTCATATGGTGTACAATAAAGTATTTTCTATCTATCTATCTATCATTGTGCACCTACGTGCACAATGTATATTTTGATGGTGAAGTGTTATGGGCCCTCTACCTATTAAAATACATTGTGTTTTCGTTTTAAATTGATATCCGTTAAGCACATCTCTGAACGGTAACTAAATAAATATAATTATGGTGAGTAATGCAATTCGTATCTAATGTTATGCTAGTGCATCATAAAAAATATTAACTTACCTCAAATCTTTATTTTATTTGGTCTGTGGTTGCTTGTCGTAATCTGAAATAAGAAATATTATTATTAGTATTTTAAAGAAACTCATCTTTTGAATGATAAGCTGACCCGCCCGCAGCTTCACGCTAGCCACTGTCTGGCTGTTGTCTACAGTATACATTATATGAATTTATTACTAACAAAAAGTATATAAGAGCCGTGTTGGCCGAATGGGGTTGTACCTCGACTTTCAATCCGAAGGTCGTGGGATCGAATCCCGGCCGTGCATCAATCAAATTTTGCGTTTCGTAAAAATTTATATGCGCTTTAACACGAGCTCTGAACGGTGAAGGAAAACATCGTGAGGAAACCAGTTAGTATTCTTACAGGCGGCGATGGGCTTGCAACCTGTCACGTATGGAATACTAACTTCTGCAAGATGTGGGCATGTATCAAATATGTATTTGTACATGCCTCTGACTACCCCCTTAGACATCTTCAAAGGATCTGGAATATAAAGATCTGAGAGAATGTCTACCGCGCCTTGGGGATACAGTCGTGACCCTGTCCCTGTCATATAAGTAGTATATCAGTCATGTAGTACCCATAACACAAGCTCTGCTTACTTTGGGGCTAGATGATGCTGTGTGAAAAGTCCAGCATTATTTATTTATTTATTTACAAAAAAGACTTATAAGTAGTACTTATATAATTAATGACTGGTTGCCATACCCACCATGAAACCTTTGGGAACACATGATGTTGTGTGAAATGTCCAGATACTGTTTTACTTTTACCAAACGCTTAATTTTGTGTACACAATAGTGTGACGCTTGTTTCAATACTCATTACGATTGAATGCCCAAACTGCCCAATCCTATAATACAAGGAATAGAGATACAGAGACTGCCGTTACTATGAAGCCTCTGCCGTACCGAGGCGTTCGTTAGGACAAGTTCCTGTTTATTTTGAACATCACAAAGGTACATAATCCAGTTCGGTTTAGTTATATCTATACATCTATCCCTTGTTCTGAACTCGGACAATTCTGTAGACAGACAATACATCTTATTATACAAAGGGTATGCTGTACTCCATTATTAGTTATAGTGACACCCATCCCTGATGGAGTGCTTCTCAAGTGCCCTCATGAAAAACTGAATAGACCAACATATTCATGGGTGAAAGCCGTTTTGTCGCAAAGAAAAGATAATATCTTAGCCATTAAAGACTAATAGGATAAATTATTATTGTATTATGTTGCTTTTTGCGGCGGGACATATTATGTTCACATGTTTTGCAGATATTTTTTTGGTTTTTAATACCCAAAACACAGGGAATCTTAGCGTGAGATCAGGTCAATGAATAACAATTATTCTAGTATTCTGTTGGGGGGAAAATATATTTTCCCAGTTTATTCATAATGCCCTAATAATATACTAAAATACTCGTCATTTTTACTCTAAGGCGTTAATTAAAAAAGCCTGATTAAACCAAATGTTTATAACAGTTTGTTAACCTCAAATGGTCTACACGTGACGACTTCAGAAGCGCAGTGGACGAGGGTCCGCTTGCGACGCAAAAGGTTACGAGTTCGATTCCGCCGTAGGATTGTGAAATGTTTGTATGATTTACAAGTATTTGTCACGGGTCTGGATATTTTCTATGTATAATATGTATGTATTTACAAACAAAAGTATTAAAATAGTTTAACAGTCATGGTAACCATAATACAGCTATGCTTACTTTGGGGCTAGATGGTGAGGTGTGAAAAGTCCAGCATTATTTATTTATTATTTTCTTATATAAAGTAATTTACCAAAAAGTCGTAAACTTCTGCGGGTGTTAGGATTTAGGTGAGAGCGCATTTTAACGCGTTTCAAACTTGAATTACCACTAAATCCTTTATTTTGTAGGCTATGCCAGGACTGTACTTATGTTTGGGCCCACCACTAAACCACAAGGATCAGTGGCGAACCGAGGCCCGACCGATTTCAATACGCAAAGCAATTCCCGGTATCCATAGTTATTGGGGCCACTACAAATCGAGAAGTACGTAAGTTAGGAACGTGTTTTAGTTAGGGAAAATATTTTGTATTTTTTTTATGATAAATGGGTAGGCTCTTGACCTCGAAAGTTACACAGGCAAGAGTGAGGTCTACGATGGCGCGAGCCTTACCAAAAGGTGCCTATACTCTCTTGTTAAAACAACACGTCGTAGCTCAGCTAATATTCAAGGAAAAAATATTAAAAAAAAATGAGAAACAAACAAAAAACCGGCCAAGAGTTGGACTCTCGCACGAAGGGTTCCGTAAGTACCATTATCTATAAAAGCGGCAAAAATCACGTTTGTTGTATGAGAGCCCCCTTAAAAATTTATTTTACTATGTTTTTCATAGGTATTTGTTGTTATAGCGGCAACAAAAATCCATCATCTGTGCAAATTTCAACTGTCTAACTATCACGGTTCATGACATACAGCCTGGTGATAGACGGACAGACAGACAGCGATTTCTTAATAAAATGGTTCCCGTTTTACCCTTTTGGTACAGAAACCTATTACGATGATGCTGCAATGTCATTTTTGAAATAAAATACATTTAAGTATTTGAAATGAAACAAAAACATATTACTCGTAAAGTGGTTCTAAGATATTCCCAACAAACATTTAGGTAGGTACGTACGTACGTAATTATTAAACTGGCGTCGATTATGAAACAGTAATTAGTAGCAATTAGCGTTACAAAATGAAACGATACTCATAATATTGAAATTATTAGAAACATTTTCTTTTTGTTTGTAGTTTTTCTTTGAATGATGGTCTAATATTCTTTGTAAAAGGTCCTTTTTTGAATGATCACTTAACCCGGTTCAGTTTTGATGAAACTTGGAACAGATGTAGATTGTGATCTGAAATAGCAAATTGACCTCGGTGGCCTTTCTTATTGTACAAATATAGCAAAAACATTTGTGGTATTCCACCTAATAAAGTGATGCGTCAGAGGCACCCCCTGCAGGGATATGGTGGATGACATCGGACTGACGAACTGGTGTGAAGTTTAATCATTAATTCAGAACTTCATATACTTTCTGATACACAATATGGGTTTCCACCCGGAAAAAGTACAACACAACTCATAACACACTTTACGAATCATGTTATTAAACAACTAAACAGCAGGAAACATCTATTAATGGTATTTATAGATTATATAAAGCATGTTTCTTTCACAAAGAGTTGTTTTTTGTAAGCATTTTACTGGTTTTTTCAATAGAGGATACCTATAAATATGTGGGACCGCATTCCCCGCCTGGACGCTTCCGTCGTACAACTGCAGCCATAAAAAACCATCGAGCGTGTTAAATGTTAATGTCAGACAAATCGCGGGGAAATGAAAAATGAAATTGTTTGCTAAAAATATCAATCTTGTTCATGTAACAATGGACATCATTCATTTGATTTTTATACGGCAATTGGGTATCTTTTTTATTAGTAGTCGCGTGCGAAGTGAGCAAGGGCCGTTCGGTGGTGTAATTGTAGTGTGCCCTTTTGTAGTCACGCAATCGCGTGTTGGACTCGAACACTCAATGCACAGTACGAGAATGAAACAGTACTGTTGATACTGTAAGAAAAGTCAATGCACTTTGACTTGACGTCAGTTTTCTGTCGAATTTTTAACGATTTTTTTTCTTGCAGTTCGTAACAAGTTCACCCGTTTCAATACTCGGTTTATAAGTATAACAAAGCTATCTGAATCTATAAGTAAAGCATTTAAAAAAATCTTATTAGCCATAAGAAGAAGAGTGCGGTAGGGTGATTGTTGCTGTGCATCGTTTTAAAGTTAACATACTGTTTGTTGTATATTGTGAGCTACCTCTCTATTCGAGCCGTTCGATTCCATTGAACAACTTTATTGGTTTCGCCCACAATGCAATGGACAACCGACAGTATTCCGGAATCACTGACAGGAATCCGGATTCTGTGAGCGTTATTCCATTTCTCGACTGTTACAACGCAGATGTCTCTCGTTTTTTCATACCTCGTAGTTCAACTGCAACATCCTCTCACCTACTATTTTAATGACGTCACTGAGTTAGTTTTTCCTATTTCATTACCTGAAGCTCGTAGTTAAGGTGCATTTACACGGTGCGATTTGTCGTCGGATTTGCTAGGCCGCGCCCATTCGGTGTGCCAACTTGAGTTAGACTTAGCGCATTCACACGACAAACTGCGCTTGCGATGCGATGTCGCGTCGTCACTACGATGCGATATCGGAGATCCAACTCGCCATCGCATCGCGGCGAGTAGGGTTACCATACTAAAAATTGGAAACCCGGACAAATGCCAGACAAAATATACGATTTAAATGGAAACGCACGTGGCTTACAACATATTATGTTGGTACCACGTGAGTGAAGCCACGGTGCGTTCCGCAAGCTCACATACCTAAATGTAGACATTGATATTTTAATGTTCAATATAATAGTCTTAATAACGAGAATTTCATTAGTTTTCTACATAAAAAAATCTTGTAAGTACTTATTTTGTATCATAATATCTTAGAAAAATCTAAATAAAACGACAGGTCTGGAGAAATCTTAACATAATATATGGTTACTGTAAAATGGGCGGATTATAGGGGCGTATGCCACAGAATAAGTTTCATAGTTACCTAGACTTTTACTAACTGCGGAAGAGCATACGATATTTGGTAGATTATAGCGTTGTTAAATTTCAACAATGTTCTCAAGGGATCGATAGTGGAGTGGTCTAGCGTGCGGTTTCCAAGAAGAGACATGCTGGTTCAATTCCTTGCACAAAAATGTTTTTGCATTTTTTTTTATTTTTGCTTCTCTAGAATTTTTTTTTTATGATAATGGTGAACATCTCAGTTTCATAAACTTTTTAATAAAAACTAAAGAAAATAAAATTAAAATTCAAGGTCCGAACAGAGTACTTACTTAGATGGTAATTTTACCTAATACTAGCTGTCCGCCGCGGTGTTACCCGCGATCCCTCGGGAAAACTTCACTTCCCCGGGATAAAATATAGCCTATGTCAAAGATTTAAATCGTTAGATGTGCCCGGACGCCAAAAACTATGGCGTTGTCTTTACATGTGTGTTATCAAAATGCCGACGTACGCACACACACTAATGATTAGTTAAAAATTAGTGGATTTGCCAATAAACTAAACTTTTATTTCACCATTTACTGTGCAATAATATTGCACGAACTTTCGTGAAAAAATATATGTATGAAATTGAAAAATTCTGTATGTGTGGCTCAAAATACCTACGCACGCAACTTAGCTAATGAGTACGTATAACATACATAAATAGTGTTATTGCCAATAACCTTAATTGAAATTATTATCATTTATTGTGCAACCATATTGCACAGACTTTTGTAAAAACAAAGGTCATATTATGCCCTGAAATGGAAAATAATGTACAAGTCTAAAAATGTGCAATCTGTGAGGTACGGTCAGCAAACTCATCAGATTAAGTATGTACGTACTGGCTTGGGTGAGTAAAACCAAAACAATATGAATTACATTTTTATTTTATTTTATTTATTAGGGACAACAAACAGCTACAATATACAGCGTATTTGAACTTAATAGTAAGAAATGACCATTAAGTACTTAGAAGGTAAAATATACATGACAGGTAATATAATATTTGAAGTTGTCTAGGTTACCTTTTTTTATTGCGTATTGCGGATAGGTAGTAGGTAAGGTAGCGCTCGTGGTCGTGCTTGCTTAGTCGTTCTTGATAGATCGTCGAAGTTAACCAACGTTCGAAACGGTCTGTAAGTGGTGTAACTGGTTTAAATTCATGCTAGGCGAAAAAAAAAAAGTGACATTGACATCTATTGTCCATGTCACGTTGACAGTATAGGTGTTGCAAGCTGTCAAGAATCTGCAAATTAATGAGTTGTTTGGAAATCAGTCTCGAGTTGAAATTTATTGTATTCTTTTGTTTTTCGGATTGTTAGTACGCAATGGCGTAATAGATCGGTAGAAGAATGACCTGGTCTGGTCCAATGTGTGTTCGAGCTTGTTTCTGTCGGACTAGAGGGTGAAATTGCTCGCTACATCTTCCTTATGTTTGGGAGGGAGCCAATACCGGAGGAGCTGGGATCCCTAAATTCTCTACTGCAGACTTCGAAGGACGTGGCTTTTCTTTTGGCTGTGAAACTCGGACTGAGTGTATACTTTTTACTCGTGAACTTATAAATCCTTACTGGAACCTCTTCAGCTGGTATGTATCTTAGTGATCTACCTGTGCGTAGCTTCGCCAGCTCTGTAACTAAAATTCTGGTTCTTTTGGTGGAAATAGGACCTCGTGGTCAAGTCGTCACGTCAGCCCGGTGTCCGGAGCCCCATGGCTGAGTAAACCTGCTCTCGTTTAACACCTGCAGAGGAGCCGCCGAGAGGATTCTTTCCCTGGGATCCGAAGCTACGTTCAAGGTACTTTTTATACCGGCGATAGGCAATGCCACGCGTCACTCCCTAGGGTTTCCTATCTTGAGGAACACTTCTTTAACACTATTCTCTTGTCTCCCCCCCCCAGAGCACTGGCAGCGGGGTCCAGCTGAAGGCTCCAATTTTCTCGTTTTGTGTCGTCCCTGGAACGGCCTGTGAGAGGTCGTTCCCTTGGCAGTGCAGCACCGAAGGAGGCCTGGCCCCTTCTTTTGAGCTCGGCTCCTGCGGAGCGCCTGCGGAGTATCCTGGTACCACAGTCGGACCTTGTCCGCTGTGTATTTTTCTATATTCTGTGTTGTGTCCAAATTAACTAACTTTTACCCCTCGGTCAACTCTGCGGTATCAGATCCTACAAACTACAAATGCTGAAAATCATCTAGACGCAGACCTTGCTTTAATTTACACCTATTATTATTTATCTGGTTGCTAGGAAAGTTAATGTAGGCCTTCACGCCCTGTTAATACTTCTCGTTGCTATACCGACTTAAGCTGGTCATATAAAATTAAGGCGCCCAACATTCTTCAACACTCTGTAATAATTTAACTTATCAATATTATAATTTTAAAATAGCTTCTCTGTATTAACCTAATTTATTAGTTTTATGACTTTTGTATAACAGTGTATTCTGAAATAAAATACTGTTATTAACGCCAACCTTCTTGTTTTCTACTTATACATCCCCACTTCTAAATTATAAAGCGTTACAGTGGCGCCCAACGTGGGGCATGTAGCAACGAGAAGTATTAACAGGGCGTGAAGGCCTACATTAACTTTCCTAGCAACCAGATAAATAATAATAGGTGTAAATTAAAGCAAGGTCTGCGTCTAGATGATTTTCAGCATTTGTAGTTTGTAGGATCTGATACCGCAGAGTTGACCGAGGGGTAAAAGTTAGTTAATTTGGACACAACACAGAATATAGAAAAATACACAGCGGACAAGGTCCGACTGTGGTACCAGGATACTCCGCAGGCGCTCCGCAGGAGCCGAGCTCAAAAGAAGGGGCCAGGCCTCCTTCGGTGCTGCACTGCCAAGGGAACGACCTCTCACAGGCCGTTCCAGGGACGACACAAAACGAGAAAATTGGAGCCTTCAGCTGGACCCCGCTGCCAGTGCTCTGGGGGGGGAGACAAGAGAATAGTGTTAAAGAAGTGTTCCTCAAGATAGGAAACCCTAGGGAGTGACGCGTGGCATTGCCTATCGCCGGTATAAAAAGTACCTTGAACGTAGCTTCGGATCCCAGGGAAAGAATCCTCTCGGCGGCTCCTCTGCAGGTGTTAAACGAGAGCAGGTTTACTCAGCCATGGGGCTCCGGACACCGGGCTGACGTGACGACTTGACCACGAGGTCCTATTTCCACCAAAAGAACCAGAATTTTAGTTACAGAGCTGGCGAAGCTACGCACAGGTAGATCACTACGATACATACCAGCTGAAGAGGTTCCAGTAAGGATTTACAAGTTCACGAGTAAAAAGTATACACTCAGTCCGAGTTTCACAGCCAAAAGAAAAGCCACGTCCTTCGAAGTCTGCAGTAGAGAATTTAGGGATCCCAGCTCCTCCGGTATTGGCTCCCTCCCAAACATAAGGAAGATGTAGCGAGCAATTTCACCCTCTAGTCCGACAGAAACAAGCTCGAACACACATTGGACCAGACCAGGTCATTCTTCTACCGATCTACTACGCCATTGCGTACTAACAATCCGAAAAACAAAAGAATACAATAAATTTCCACTCGAGACTGATTTACAAAACAACTCATTAATTTGCAGATTCTTGACAGCTTGCAACACCTATACTGTCAACGTGACATGGACATTAGATGTCAATGTCACGCCGTTAGTTCTGACAATTTATTATTTTTTTTATTTTATTTTTTTCGCCTAGCATGAATTTAAACCAGTTACAGTACATCCCCACCCCAGCAGAATTTACGCAGTAAATTCGATCGGCTGACCCCAGCCGAATACCAGAACAGAAGAAAAAACACCAGAAAACACCAGAAATGTTAATCTATCAAACAAAGAAAATCTTATTTTAAATTCGAAGTAAACCCTATGAGTACCTAAGTAGGTTTATTAGCAATGAATAAGCGACGGTTTAGTCCCGCTACCTATCATGATAGTTTAAAGGTAAGAAAAGTAGCTAGGAGCGTACGTAACTATGCATCTGTACAAACGTACCTAGTTAATATTATATTTACATATCCCAACGTATAAACTAATGGTAGGTAGTAGTATATTTACATGGTAGGTAGTAATTACCTATAAAGAAGCCCTAACCTACCTACTTCCTATCTACCTACTGTCTAACCTAATTATTCTAACATGCATTTAAATCTAATCGACTATCTAAAATCCCCATAGGTAGTATTTACCTATAAAGGAGCCCTAACCTACCTACTTCCTATCTACCTACTGTCTAACCTAATTAATTCTAGCATGCAACTAAATCTAACCGATACTCTAACCTAACCAACCACGCAACAGGCCGGCGGAAGTGAGGGGTGGTGATTACAGGAGATCAACCACACGACACTCCACTGGGTAGCGGGCCTGTGCCTACCAACAAAAGAAATAAAAGCATGACACCAGCAATCCAACAAACCAAGTTTATTCCAACTCCCGGGACAAGTGTTACGTAGCCTGGGCTACGGTCCAGGGCTTTCTTGAGAGCTTGAGAGTCTCAGACAGTCCTAGTCAGAACTGTTTTAGATCTTAGTTAGAAACTAAGTTTTAGTCTTAGAGGAGTTAGGTAGTAATAGCTACCATCTCATAGCGAGCTTAGAACGCGCTTGAGTTAAGTTTTAGTTTAAGATTAAGTAAGTAGGAGTACCTAGCTTGCTGCTCCTAGCGAGTTAAGACGCGCCATCGCGCTATGTTTTACTAGTTCAACTCTTCGCAGGTCAGTTTGTGAGAACATCTCAGACAAAGTGAACTAAGGAGAGTATGAGCCAGCATCAGCGGACTAAACGAATTGAATCTTGCAACGTAGATCAGTCAGTTACTTAGGTTAATAAGAAGTTTTAAGGTTCTTAGTATTGCAGAATAGAAAGAAGAAAGAATTTATTTCACTATCCATTGTGTTCTAGTTTACCCAACCAATGCAAAAAAAATAATCTGAGTATATTTAAGTATTTAATTTTACTTATGTAGTATTAGTGAGAGAATTTAGTAGTAGATATAACAAAAGTTTGAAATTTTATTTATTCATCACTGCAATGTGTTGTTATTTAGTATTAGAGTTTTAGTGTAAAGTGAAGTTAGTTTAGCAATATTCCAGTAAATCAATGTACATACCACCACACAAACAACAACTATCCAAGAAGAAATAACTATTTACTCAAAGCAACCGAGCCAAATTGAAGTTTTAGAATTTCCTACTAAACAAAGTTACAATTCTAGATAAGACCAGGTATCCTAGAAATTACTATGATTAAGCAAAGAATCTAACCGGGAATATATCAAGCTAAGGATCATCACAGCAGTAGTTCCTAGAATATTAGAGTAGAGTAAACCCTATCCAGAACTGAATTCAAGAAAATGTAACACCGGAACAACACTATCTATTGAAGCACAATTCCACCATTACAACACTATTGTAAAAACTAGAGTAAACAAAGTGCTGTATGTTTGCATGAGCTTCTAAAGAAGTAAGTATGCAGGTATTAAAATATTAAGTTTAGTTTTAGATTTTTAAGTTATTTGGTTGCTAAGAATTACAATAAATAGCTGGACAGTTTACACAGTAAAGTTGGCACCATACAATGATAACATCTTATAGTATACACACAATAAAAACAATTTACACAGATCCAATACAATCAAAGGAAGGAAATAAAACACAACAAATATATTTTACACAGTTGTTTTGTTGGTTAGTAAGTATTGTTCTAGCAATAATGTTTTTCACTTAATGCTGTAATTTAGAAACAAAAGAATTCCTATCTTAAAGTATCTGTGGTTGCTAGGAGTTATTTACCAAGTTGGAAGCGCCACTGTAACGCTTTAGAATTTAGAGTGAAGGCCTACATTAACTTTCCTAGCAACCAGATAAATATTGTTAGGTTTAAATTAAAGTAAAGTCTGCGTCTAGATGATTTTCAGCATTTGTAGTTTGTAGGATCTGATACCGCAGAGTTGACCGAGGGGTAAAAGTTAGTTAATTTGGACACAACACAGAATATAGAAAAATACACAGCGGACAAGGTCCGACTGTGGTACCAGGATACTCCGCAGGCGCTCCGCAGGAGCCGAGCTCAAAAGAAGGGGCCAGGCCTCCTTCGGTGCTGCACTGCCAAGGGAACGACCTCTCACAGGCCGTTCCAGGGACGACACAAAACGAGAAAATTGGAGCCTTCAGCTGGACCCCGCTGCCAGTGCTCTGGGGGGGGAGACAAGAGAATAGTGTTAAAGAAGTGTTCCTCAAGATAGGAAACCCTAGGGAGTGACGCGTGGCATTGCCTATCGCCGGTATAAAAAGTACCTTGAACGTAGCTTCGGATCCCAGGGAAAGAATCCTCTCGGCGGCTCCTCTGCAGGTGTTAAACGAGAGCAGGTTTACTCAGCCATGGGGCTCCGGACACCGGGCTGACGTGACGACTTGACCACGAGGTCCTATTTCCACCAAAAGAACCAGAATTTTAGTTACAGAGCTGGCGAAGCTACGCACAGGTAGATCACTACGATACATACCAGCTGAAGAGGTTCCAGTAAGGATTTACAAGTTCACGAGTAAAAAGTATACACTCAGTCCGAGTTTCACAGCCAAAAGAAAAGCCACGTCCTTCGAAGTCTGCAGTAGAGAATTTAGGGATCCCAGCTCCTCCGGTATTGGCTCCCTCCCAAACATAAGGAAGATGTAGCGAGCAATTTCACCCTCTAGTCCGACAGAAACAAGCTCGAACACACATTGGACCAGACCAGGTCATTCTTCTACCGATCTACTACGCCATTGCGTACTAACAATCCGAAAAACAAAAGAATACAATAAATTTCCACTCGAGACTGATTTACAAAACAACTCATTAATTTGCAGATTCTTGACAGCTTGCAACACCTATACTGTCAACGTGACATGGACATTATATGTCAATGTCACGCCGTTAGTTCTGACAATTTATTATTTTTTTTATTTTATTTTTTTCGCCTAGCATGAATTTAAACCAGTTACAGTAATGTCACGCCGTTAGTTCTGACAATTTATTATTTTTTTTTATTTTATTTTTTTCGCCTAGCATGAATTTAAACCAGTTCATCCAACCTATTTAGAAAAGACAAGATACAAGTTTTGCCATTGTATTTCAAGTTTAGAGAATGTACTGATGTCGGATGGATATATGTAATTTTGTGTAAACAGTGTTTTGAAGTTTCCACCTCTGATTCTTCACCGGCAGAATCAGAATCAGTATCAGCATCAGTGTCTGCTGATTTAGCTGCAAGTTTAGACAAAGCAGTGACCAAGTCAACTCTAATTTTCTCCAATAACTCATCGTCGGTGATATCTACTAATCTAGATGATCGGCTCTGTAAATGGTAAGCAAGTGAACGTAGCCTTTCTATTTGTGCTTTTGTCCTACATTCAGATGGTGTAGCTAACTGATTAGAGAGTGAATCAGTTTTGGACTTCAGAATTGTAAGTTCACCGGCATAGTCAAAATCTGGTGGAAGTTTATCTGGGTTGGAGTCTCTGAGGAGACGTGCCACCTGTGATCTGAGTTCCTTTACTTTAGATGCCGGTTTCCCCCCTCTGACAAGAACTTCATATTCCAATTCATCTTTCTTTAGCATGTATTATTATTTATCTGGTTGCTAGGAAAGTTAATGTAGGCCTTCACGCCCTGTTAATACTTCTCGTTGCTATACCGACTTAAGCTGGTCATATAAAATTAAGGCGCCCAACATTCTTCAACACTCTGTAATAATTTAACTTATCAATATTATAATTTTAAAATAGCTTCTCTGTATTAACCTAATTTATTAGTTTTATGACTTTTGTATAACAGTGTATTCTGAAATAAAATACTGTTATTAACGCCAACCTTCTTGTTTTCTACTTATACATCCCCACTTCTAAATTATAAAGCGTTACAGTGGCGCTTCCAACTTGGTAAATAACTCCTAGCAACCACAGATACTTTTAGATAGGAATTCTTTTGTTTCTAAATTACAGCATTAGGTGAAAAACATTATTGCTAGAACATAACTTACTAACCAACAAAACAACTGTGTAAAATATATTTATTGTGTTTTATTTCCTTCCTTTGATTGTTTTGAATCTGTGTAAATTGTTTTTATTGTGTGTATACTATAAGATGTTATCATTGTATGGTGCCAACTTTACTGTGTAAACTGTCCAGCTATTTATTGTAATTCTTAGCAACCAAATAACTTAAAAATCTAAAAACTAAACTTAATATTTTAATACCTGCATACTTACTTCTTTAGAAGCTCATGCAAACATACAGCACTTTGTTTACTCTAGTTTTTACAATAGTGTTGTAATGGTGGAATTGTGCTTCAATAGATAGTGTTGTTCCGGTGTTACATTTTCTTGAATTCAGTTCTGGATAGGGTTTTCTCTACTCTAATATTCTAGGAACTACTGCTGGGATGATCCTTAGCTTGATATATTCCCGGTTAGATTCTTTGCTTAATCATAGTAATTTCTAGGATACCTGGTCTTATCTAGAATTGTAACTTTGTTTAGTAGGAAATTCTAAAACTTCAATTTGGCTCGGTTGCTTTGGGTAAATAGTTATTTCTTCTTGGATAGTTGTTGTTTGTGTGGTGTGTACATTGATTTACTGGTAATGTTGCTAAACTAACTTCACTTTACACTAAAACTCTAATACTAAATAACGACACATTGCAGTGATAAATAAACAAAATTTCAAACCTTTGCTATATTCACTACTAAATACTCTCACTAATACTA
This sequence comes from Epirrhoe alternata, assembly GCA_963565295.1. NCBI lineage: Eukaryota > Metazoa > Arthropoda > Insecta > Lepidoptera > Geometridae > Epirrhoe > Epirrhoe alternata. The sequence continues at coordinate 3,749,395 of OY751384.1, forward strand.
CATAAATAAAACAAAATACTTAAATATACTCAAGAATTTTTTTTTTTATTTTGTTATTGCATTTGTAGGGTACACTAAATCACAAGGGCTAGTGAAATAAATTCTTCTTTCTTCTTTCTATTTTGGCATATTAAGGACCTTAAAACTTCTAATTAACCTAAGTAACTGACTGATCTACGTTGCAAGATTCAATTCGTTTAGTCCGCTGATGCTGGTTCATACTCTCCTTAGTTCACTTTGTCTGAGAAGTTCTCACAAACTGACCTGCGAAGAGTTGAACTAGTAAAACATAGCGCGATGGCGCGTCTTAACTCGCTAGGAGCAGCAAGCTAGGTACTCCTACTTACTTAATCTTAAACTAAAACTTAACTCAAGCGCGTTCTAGGCTCGTTCTGAGATGGTAGCTATTCCTACCTAACTTAAACTAAAACTTAACTCAAGCGCGTTCTAGGCTCGCTATGACATGGTAGCTATTCCTACCTAACTCCTCTAAGACTAAAACTTAGTTTCTAACTAAGATCTAAAACAGTTCTGACTAGGACTGTCTGAGACTCTCAAGCTCTCAAGAAAGCCCTGGACCGTAGCCCAGGCTACGTAACACTTGTCCCGGGAGTTGGAATAAACTTGGTTTGATGGATTGCTGGTGTCATGCTTTAATTTCTTTGTTGGTAGGCACAGGCCCGCTACCCAGTGGAGTGTCGTGTGGTTGATCTCCTGTAATCACCACCCCTCACTTCCGCCGGCCTGTTGCGTGGTTGGTTAGCTTAGATTATCTGTTAGATTTAGTTGCATGCTAGAATTAATTAGGTTAGACAGTAGGTAGATAGGAAGTAGGTAGGTTAGGGCTTCTTTATAGGTAATTACTACCTATGGGATTTTTTCTTGTTCTGCAGTTTTTTTTCAACAAGGAGATGTTCCCCAATTGCCATTTAGCGGGTCGTGACTATTGAAATAAGCCAACACTGGGTATTTTGGATACACTCACTTGGTTACTATTGACAGTCTTACCATGTCTAAACAGGTAGACTTCATGATGTATGTTAGTTTTCAATCACAGTATCTTCAGTTCCATAGGAGAAACTGTGTGTGCTTGTGGAGGTATGATTGTGTGATTTGTTAGGGGGGGTTTGTGAAAGGGAAGAACGAAAGAGATTGTTTGGAAGGAGAATGTATCAAACTGCTTAGGATCTTCAATCCTAGGGAACTAGACCCCTAAGCCAGTAAATAACTACTACCTACTATTAGTTTATACATTAGGATAGGTAAATATAATATTAACTAGGTACGTTTGTACAGATACATAGTTACGTACGCTCCTAGCTACTTTTCTTACCTTTAAACTATCATGATAGGTAGCGGGACTAAACCGTCGCTTATTCATTGCTAATAAACCTACTTAGGTACTCATAGGGTTTACTTTGAATTTAAAATAAGATTTTCTTTGTTGGATAGATTAACATTTCTGGTGTTTTCTGGTGTTTTTTCTTCTGTTCTGGTATTCGGCTGGGGTCAGCCGATCGAATTTACTGCGTAAATTCTGCTGGGGTGGGGATGTACTGTAACTGGTTTAAATTCATGCTAGGCGAAAAAAAAAAAGTGACATTGACATCTATTGTCCATGTCACGTTGACAGTATAGGTGTTGCAAGCTGTCAAGAATCTGCAAATTAATGAGTTGTTTGGAAATCAGTCTCGAGTTGAAATTTATTGTATTCTTTTGTTTTTCGGATTGTTAGTACGCAATGGCGTAATAGATCGGTAGAAGAATGACCTGGTCTGGTCCAATGTGTGTTCGAGCTTGTTTCTGTCGGACTAGAGGGTGAAATTGCTCGCTACATCTTCCTTATGTTTGGGAGGGAGCCAATACCGGAGGAGCTGGGATCCCTAAATTCTCTACTGCAGACTTCGAAGGACGTGGCTTTTCTTTTGGCTGTGAAACTCGGACTGAGTGTATACTTTTTACTCGTGAACTTATAAATCCTTACTGGAACCTCTTCAGCTGGTATGTATCTTAGTGATCTACCTGTGCGTAGCTTCGCCAGCTCTGTAACTAAAATTCTGGTTCTTTTGGTGGAAATAGGACCTCGTGGTCAAGTCGTCACGTCAGCCCGGTGTCCGGAGCCCCATGGCTGAGTAAACCTGCTCTCGTTTAACACCTGCAGAGGAGCCGCCGAGAGGATTCTTTCCCTGGGATCCGAAGCTACGTTCAAGGTACTTTTTATACCGGCGATAGGCAATGCCACGCGTCACTCCCTAGGGTTTCCTATCTTGAGGAACACTTCTTTAACACTATTCTCTTGTCTCCCCCCCCCAGAGCACTGGCAGCGGGGTCCAGCTGAAGGCTCCAATTTTCTCGTTTTGTGTCGTCCCTGGAACGGCCTGTGAGAGGTCGTTCCCTTGGCAGTGCAGCACCGAAGGAGGCCTGGCCCCTTCTTTTGAGCTCGGCTCCTGCGGAGCGCCTGCGGAGTATCCTGGTACCACAGTCGGACCTTGTCCGCTGTGTATTTTTCTATATTCTGTGTTGTGTCCAAATTAACTAACTTTTACCCCTCGGTCAACTCTGCGGTATCAGATCCTACAAACTACAAATGCTGAAAATCATCTAGACGCAGACCTTGCTTTAATTTACACCTATTATTATTTATCTGGTTGCTAGGAAAGTTAATGTAGGCCTTCACGCCCTGTTAATACTTCTCGTTGCTATACCGACTTAAGCTGGTCATATAAAATTAAGGCGCCCAACATTCTTCAACACTCTGTAATAATTTAACTTATCAATATTATAATTTTAAAATAGCTTCTCTGTATTAACCTAATTTATTAGTTTTATGACTTTTGTATAACAGTGTATTCTGAAATAAAATACTGTTATTAACGCCAACCTTCTTGTTTTCTACTTATACATCCCCACTTCTAAATTATAAAGCGTTACAGTGGATGGGTGACCGCCAGTGGCATTTTCATCTGAGCGCTTCCGTGCTTCGGAGGGCACGTTAAATTGTCGGTCCCGGCTATTTAAGTCGTTAAGCCGTGACGGAGGCCTTAAGGCGGCCTAAAAACTCCGTCACCAGAGTTGGCCACTGACTCATACGAACTTACTTACTTTTAGTAGGTAGCACAACTGTAGTAGGTAGGTACCTTCTCGCAATAGTGTAACGTACCTACCTACTAGGTAGGTGTTGAGATTATCTTTATTGTATTGGAAACATTTCGAAAAACTGAATCTACCTACCTAGCTAGTTGGCTAGCATACCTAAAAGTAGGTACACTATTGCGAAAAGGTACCTACCTACTACTGTGCTACTAGGTACTGCGAGCGATACCTGTGATGTATGTAACTTGGAGGAATAGGTAGGTAGGTTAGGTACCTACTACCTACCTACCTACTTGCCTCGCATCGCATCGCACGCACTACGCTACCAACGCAACGCCTCTCTGAATTCTGTGCCAACGCTACGCAGCGCATTGTTGTTCACTGTTCAGTCAGTGTTCTGTTCACGTTTCAGCAGTGTTGCCAACTTAGTGGATTTTCCACTAAATCTGGTGGTTTTAAACTTTAAAATATGATGGCAGTAGGACTAGAACTAGGAGCGGTTCAATGGAACTCCTCCTGAATAATAGTATAATATCCATACTTGTCCCTATTGAAAAACCATTTTTCAATAAAACTTATTCTCAATACATTTTGCATGAAAACTAAAATTTAGTATTTTTAAGTGTTCCAATAAAATTAAGACCATAGTTATTTGAAGTATTTGTTTGTAAACAGATAGAGCCTCCAAATACGCAAAAAAAAAAAATCAATAATATCCTATCTCAAAAAATATAAAAACTTTTTGTTAATGCAGTTCTCTGCATTAAAAACAAGTGCGCTACGACTTCTCCGTGACGATCCTTTTTGTGAATATTATGACGCGTATTTTTGTATTGTGTTTTTGAATTTGTATGGTGGTGTGAATGTGAAATACAAATTAATGTTGAATAATTTAAGTGGTAGTAGTAGCTATAAGTAACGTACCTAAATATTTTAAAGGTTTATGAATATACTTTGTACATTATACAGTTTAGTTTTAAATAGATAAGACTTACTTATCCAAATATATATTAATATATTACACCTACCTACCAACTAAAATATTAAAATTTATAAATGAAATTATCTATTTCGACTTCCATATTCAATAACATGATCTATTGAATCTGCTGACGCTACTGACCGTGAGGTTGCGTACTGCACAATGCACAACGCGCCTACCGAGAAAATTGTGTCATCTCTTTTTCTCCCAAGGTAGTTGCATTGCAAACTAAGAACTCTCCATCTCTTTCGTGCACTCGCCATAATTTTAATAAATGGCCAGCTTATCCATACTGGGTCCATACTAATATTATAATGAGGAAAGATTTGTTTGTTTGAAATGAATAGGCTCCAAAACTACTGGACCGATTTAAAAATTCTTTCACCAATAGAATCCTTCATTATCCCCGATAAACATAGGCTATATTTTATCCCGATTGGAATCCTTCGGGGGGGACAATAATATACCTACCTAGGTACTTAGCTCAATGTTCAAACGCAGTGTTGGAAACATTTCAAAAAACTGTAGGTAGTACCTAACTAAAGTTTAAACAGGTAGGTTGTGGATGTAAAGTTGGCTAGATAACCTAGCAGACTAGGTAGGTACTAGGTAGGTAACTACCTACCTACCTAAATCGAAAAACTGGACCTACCTACTAGGTAGGTCCAGTTTTTCGAAATGTTTCCAATACAATAAAGAGGCGATTTGTACTTACCTACCTATATCACAATGTAGGTACTTACTTACTTACCTATTTAGGTCAACGGTAAATAGTTCCAACAGAAAGACTCGCAACTGCGTCATTGTCACTTTGTAGAAACGCTCATGGTCGTCGTAAATGGATGGGTGACCGCTAGTGGTATTTGAAAGCTTCCATGCTTGGGAGGGTAAGGTTAATTGTCGGCTTCGGAGGCCTTATACGGCCATTATACGAACTTACTTAGATACCTATATCTACATTATACACACATAAGTAAGTAGGTAGGTTTACCTAGTTTTGAGTTTTTGCTTTATATTTTCATGTTATTATACATACCTATGTACCTACATACCTCGGTACCATTAGGTACCACAGGTACCTACCACAGGTAGGTAGGTTCGTAGGTAGTAGCTACATTATCCTTAAAATAAAAAATCTTTATTTCAGACATTTTTGTGTCCCTAATGTTATTACCTATTATTATAATAATAAATGGCCAGCTTATCTATACTAATATTATAAAGAGGAAAGATTTGTTTGTTTGAAATGAATAGGCTCCAAAACTACTGGACCGATTTAAAAATTCTTTCACCAATAGAATCCTACATTATCCCCGATAAACATAGGCTATATTTTGTCCCGATTGGAATCCTTCGGGGGGGACAATAATATACCTACCTACTTAGCTCAATGTTCAAACGCAGTGTTGGACACATTTCAAAAAACTGTAGGTAGTACCTAACTAAAGTTTAAACAGGTAGGTTGTGGATGTAAAGTTGGCTAGATAACCTACCTAAATGTTTCCAATACAATAATGAGGCGATTTGTACTTACCTACCTATGTCACAATGTAGGTACTTACTTACTTACCTATTTAGGTCAACGGTAGATAGTAGGTAGTTCCAACAGAAAGACTCGCAACTGCGTCATTGTCACTTTGTAGAAACGCTCATGGTCGTCGTAAATGGATGGGTGACCGCTAGTGGTATTTGAAAGCTTCCATGCTTGGGAGGGTAAGGTTAATTGTCGGCTTCGGAGGCCATATACGGCCATCATACGAACTTAGATACCTATATCTACATTATACACACATATGTAAGTAGGTAGGTTTACCTAGTTTTGAGTTTTTGCTTTATATTTTCATGTTATTTATACATACCTATGTACCTACATATCTCGGTACCATTAGGTACCACAGGTACCACAGGTAGGTAGGTTCGTAGGTAGTAGCTACAAAAAACAGGGTCACGACTGTATCCCCAAGGCGCGGTAGACATTCTCTCAGATCTTTTATATTCCAGATCCTTTGAAGATGTCTAAGGGGGTAGTCAGAGGCATGTACAAATACATATTTGATACATGCCCACATCTTGCAGAAGTTAGTATTCCATACGTGACAGGTTGCAAGCCCATCGCCGCCTATTAGAATACTAACTGGTTTCCTCACGATGTTTTCCTTCACCGTTCAGAGCTCGTGTTAAAGCGCATATAAATTTTACGAAACGCAAAATCCATTGATGCATGGCCGGGATTCGATCCCACGACCTTCGGATTGAAGGATTTGAGTAGCTACATTATCCTTAAAATAAAAAATCTTTATTTCAGACATTTTTGTGTCCCTAATGTTATTACCTATTATTATAATAATAAATGGCCAGCTTATCTATACTAATATTATAATGAGGAAAGATTTGTTTGTTTGAAATGAATAGGCTCCAAAACTACTGGACCGATTTAAAAATTCTTTCATCAATAGAATCCTACATTATCCCCGATGAACATAGGCTATACATATTTTATCCCGGGGAAGTGAAGTTTTCCCGAGGGATCGCGGGTAACACCGCGGCGGACAGCTAGTATTAGGTAAAATTACCATCTAAGTAAGTACTCTGTTCGGACCTTGAATTTTAATTTTATTTTCTTTAGTTTTTATTAAAAAGTTTATGAAACTGAGATGTTCACCATTATCATAAAAAAAAAATTCTAGAGAAGCAAAAATAAAAAAAAATGCAAAAACATTTTTGTGCAAGGAATTGAACCAGCATGTCTCTTCTTGGAAACCGCACGCTAGACCACTCCACTATCGATCCCTTGAGAACATTGTTGAAATTTAACAACGCTATAATCTACCAAATATCGTATGCTCTTCCGCAGTTAGTAAAAGTCTAGGTAACTATGAAACTTATTCTGTGGCATACGCCCCTATAATCCGCCCATTTTACAGTAACCATACGTTAAGATTTCTCCAGACCTGTCGTTTTATTTAGATTTTTCTAAGATATTATGATACAAAATAAGTACTTACAAGATTTTTTTATGTAGAAAACTAATGAAATTCTCGTTATTAAGACTATTATATTGAACATTAAAATATCAATGTCTACATTTAGGTATGTGAGCTTGCGGAACGCACCGTGGCTTCACTCACGTGGTACCAACATAATATGTTGTAAGCCACGTGCGTTTCCATTTAAATCGTATATTTTGTCTGGCATTTGTCCGGGTTTCCAATTTTTAGTATGGTAACCCTACTCTGTTCTCCGACGGCGCGTCGGAGCTACCGATGCCGCATCGCAAAACACTAAGTAAGTCCCGACGGCACATCGCATACTAAGACACATCGCATACGATGAGCGTTCACACGGGAAAAATTGGCGTGCGATGCTAAATCATATCGCACCGTGTAAATGCACCTTTAGCTGCATATATTTTCTGCTTCTATCTAAGTAATCTATCAGTTATTGTAGCTGTTGGTTTTCCTAGAAATAAATAAATAAATAAATATGTATGTAGTATGAGTTTGTTGAATTAAGCTGGACTTCATCGTTTGTTTTGTTGTACGAAAACAAGTTAGAGTCGTGCTAAAGTCTTGATTTTGTACTGTAAAAAGAAGTAAGAGTCGTGCGATTTTGTACTGTACCTAACTAAGACATTTATGTCTAGTCTAACATTTTATTAAACAAAAAAAGTTATACTCGTATCCTCCTAGACAGTGCTACGAGTACCTATAACTTTTTTTGAGAGAGATTTTATTGACACATACTAGGACATGCTTGTCCTTGGGCACATGTGTGGTACAGCTTAATATTGGCATAATGTACTCAATTCAACTGAAATATGACAATAGATGGATTTGTATTATAAACTAAACATGTCTATTGTATGACATGAATCAATGTTATAAGGTTTCCTTTATTGAAACTTGCTCAACCCTTCTCGAGACTGTCAGCGCTCGATTGTTATAAATGTACAATTCACGTCACTTTTGATCCAAGAGTTTGATGACACTAATGAGCAAAGAGCTGGTGCTTAGCTTGATTGAATGAATGACTTTATTAAAATGAATGAATGATACGAAGTATCGCCACTCAATGAGCCAATAATTCCAGCTTTTGGGCACCCTACCGGAGGCTGGATATCGGAACTCGGTTCTCTATCACTATCGTTTAATTTTATTTATAGATATTTGTTTGCGTTTTATTAAAACTTATTACGAGTATAATAACCGCATTTTATTAGTGCAACGTGTGACATGGAATTTTATTTATACACAGGGATTACTGAAGAGAGAAAAGGGGAACCTTTTCTGGTTTTGTTTTTTTTAGTACAGGCTCTTAATTATTATTATTTATACAAGATAGGGGAGACTGGTATAAAAGAAGGGAGGCTTAATACCCAGCAGTGGGCGATATTGGGCTGAGATGATGATGATGACGATGATGATACGAAATCTCTGTGTGTCGATCTGATGACCTTATTTAAATAAGTTTGAAACCCAAGAATAGAGTAAAAAACTGTCTCAAATTCTAAGTAGTCGGCTCAGCTCACGCTAAGCTAGTTTTCTGAAAAAAATGTTGTTAATTACTGAACGCTCGGTTATCTGCATGCCTATTTGCTTTTGGCGAGCAGCTGTGGTCTTACTAGTCACGAGTTACATAACGCTTTATGATGAATGAGCTCTGATAAGGTCACACGCAACGCGTGACGACTATCGGGTGATGTAGCGTTGCCGCCGCAATTGGAATACGGCTGCATAACAGTGAGCTCTGAATTCTAATGCTTTTGAATTTTTTTCTGATACATCTGATGATTTTTGGACTATTTGCAAGAAACGAAGTGGAAGGATGAGGAGCAACATGCTAGCATGGTATGGGCATGATGATTTTTCTTTTGCATTTCAACACAGAAAGTTAGCACTTGACTGTAGTCACGTTCTTGTACGATTATGAACGGTCCTGCGATGATCCTGCGTTATCTAGCTCGGTGCGATAAATATTGTAGGTATAGACTAAAGTTTGTTCATGAAACCAAAAGAGTGTGTCTCGAAATTAGCATGTCCTAAAATATGCTCAACTTTTTTATATGAATCACCATTATTCTCACAGACCTTTGTGGCTTTATGGGCCAATATTTTTTGAAGATGTTCATTGGGGTAAAGATTGCTTGAAGAGATGTCTATGGGAGTCAGAGGCTCCTTAAAATGTAGGTATATTTCGCGCATGTTAATATGTAGAGGTATAGTTTTGACGTGCATAGTTCTTTCGAACTAGGTGGGGTGAAAGGTGCGTCTCAAAGAGGCTTCTTTCATGCAATGATACTCTAGTGCTTATATTATACTACTAATATGTAGGTACTAATAATACTATTCGTAATTACTAATATGTAGGTACTAATAATACTGGCGTCACGGAAGACCAGCGTTACAGTAGCTTCGGCTGCCGTAACATTTTGCTGAGTGACGACCTATTTTGCGGTCACTTATAGTTATTTAAGTTAAGAGTATAGGTACTAATCAGATTATGTCTAGCTTATTTTAGTTCAGTAGTGTTACAATGTACCTGCATTATAATATTCTTCTGTCTGTGGCACAAAATAAAAGTTTCTTTCTTTCTTTCTTTCTAATTATACTCATTGTAAGCAAAACAATAATATTGTGATTTCTACTATACTACAATAATCATAGTCAAATATATTTTGATTGACGCATAATTTATCGTATTCGGGTGGTCGTACGACCCATTCGCGCCGAACTGTCAATTCGATAAAGAAAATGCTGAGACGTCAGAAACGAGCCACATTTTCTGACATCATCAGTATTTTTTCTATAGAAAAATGAGTGCGGCGCATACGGCGCGGACATGTGCGATCAGCTTTATTCAACGATCTCACAGAGTCACAATAGTCATTTTTGTGAAAGTTAATTGTGAAAGTCTCGTTCATTCCACGAAGCAGCTTAATATAATATTGTGTTTAAAAAAAATTCATTCACTTCATAGAAGTAAAATTATTTTAGAGCATTACTAATAATACTGGACATGGCGCTTGGCCTAGTTACTTAATTCATTTGGCCTTACCAAAATAAGTATGTCAAAAAGTTATCCTAATTTTCCCTGAACATAATGTATCATGCGTGGTATCGCGTAATAGAGCAAAGTAATTCGGTTATATTTAAGATTAATTACTCGTGTTGTCACAGGACACTAATGTCGTCGGCGGATTACGCGGCTGACGAGGGTCAACGAACTGTATTTACGCAACCTTTTTGTCTCGTATCATAAACTGTGAATAAGTTGTTTTTGTTAGCATAGAGGGACAGTGACATTTTGACGAGTAGTATTTTGTACTTAATCGTTTGATTTTGCAGTTTTTGACCTAAACAGTACCAGGTCTCGGATCGCGCGTCACTTTGAGCGGCGTCCCTGAAATAATTGTAAAAACGCGACGGGCTTCAATATCGTATGGACTGGTTTTAACCCCAAATGGATCAAATGTTGAAGCCCTATTCAGATTTAACTACATACTTCCTAAATATGGAAAGGGAAAAACCACAAGCACTGTGCCTCCAGTATCTCGGAAGGCACAATGTGACGACGAGGGGTTCACCAAGGTGGAACGGAAGAAGAAGAAGCCCTCGTCTCGAAATCAATGCGGGACCGCCGCACTGACGACCGAAACCCTACATCTGCTGCGTGCTGAGGTTCCAACGACTCAGCTCTACGTGTCCCGGGTTCACTTCGACGTGAAGCCTGAGGACGTCGTGGAGTATGTGAAGCGGAAGACCCAGCTCACCGTGAGGGTTGTGCAGTTGGCATCTCACCGTAATATGACCTTCAACTCATATATGGTGAGAGTGCCGACTGCCAGTCTATCAACCTACATGGATGCAGCATTTTGGCCGAAGGGTGTTGTGTTCCGACGGTTCCGTGGGCGCCTGCGAGACACCCCGTTTGTGCGTACAGTTCGTACGTAGGTAGTGATAATTTTAGTTTATTATAATCTATATAATATAATTTATATGTATCTTAAGGTATTTATTATATGTAAATATGTTTATTTAATAATTACACTCGAACTGCCGCGATACAGGCCTAGCCTAGTGCGGGGTTCGATGTAAATTATTTATAATAATTGTAATTTTATGTATTAAGTTTTATGAATAAATTGAAATTGAATTGAATTGATATATTTCGGGATCGCAGCAGGTGAAAATCGTGACCACTGTCTATTCTCTTTAGCTCTCGTGATTCATTATGACGACCTCTGTGGCGAAGTGGGTGAAAGCCCGCATGGGACGCAGAAGGTCGCGGGTTCGATCCCCGCCGCGGGATAAATGTTTGTATGATCTGCAAATATTTATCTCGGGTCTGGGTGTTTGTATGTATTTACAAACAAAAAGTATATAAGAAGTATATCAGTTATCTGGTTCCCATAGTACAAGCTTTGCTTAGTCTGGGGCTAGATGATGCTGTGTGAAATGTCCAGCATTATTTATTTATTTTATATGAGACAAATCTTACCCCAGCTTTATTCTTTATTTCACACTTACTTCTACTAAAATCGAACAACAAAGCTGCCGCCATAATTTGAGATGTCACGACTACTCGTACCGAATCTTGTTGTCAATGTGACAAGGGTCAGCAGGGACACACTAGCACTAGTTTTTTTTATAAAATTGATCTAATAAAAGAATCTAATTTCTTTCTTATAAAAATATATTTACTATTATCGATAGTGTAACGTAGCATGCTCAAAAATACATTAATTAAAAAAATTATCCAATAGCTACGAAATACTACCTAAAGTAGGTATCTATATTATGGTTACTCTGCATGTGAATATAAAAAAAATTACAGTCTACAAAACTAACGATAAACTAACGCATTTTGCATTGATTTTTTTTTTATTTTAGACGAAGAGCCTGACCCCATCACCACGGGTACGGCACCGTCACCGTAAAACGGCGCGCCACAGAGCCGTAGACTGTGCGCCGCGCCTTTGAAAATTCACATCAGTTGCAACATCGGTCGGGTCCGAGCAATACACGACCGATGTTGCTCTTTCATTATCCATAACTAGACTAGACAAGCATGTTAGAGCGGACCGACTGCGAAATATCTGTCGAAGAGCCAGGCGCGGCGTGCCGTCTACGGCACCGTACCGCGGCACCGTACCGTGGCAAGACGTGCCGTATGGCGACGGTACCGCGCCGTTTTAAAGTGGCGGTGCCGTACCCGTGTACCCCTTTAACTAGTGCTTAAACAATATAACTATGGAACTGGGCTGTCCAAAATCACGGGTTTTGTTTTGTTTCACGTAACCTACTTACGGAAAACCGGTTAACTTTATCGGCACTTTAATGTCATGAGATTTGATACCCAAGTAATTTTATAAGACATATTTGAGTGAAGCGAAATAAAAGAAATTACAAACTGACCCACTGCTACGAAAAAAAAAACTAAAGCTAATTTTTTGAAACCAGAGTATATCAAAATTAATAAAACCTTTCTGTTTTATATCAAATTAAATACTAATTTAATTTGATTTAAAAAATATATCGAAAGTAGGTTGTTAGAAAAATTCCTGGCCCTTAAGACGAGGTAACCCTGCAACGTTTAATTTGAGCATTTTTTACGAAAAATCCAACCAGCAGTTTTTAATAAAAATAGCTTTGATCATGCAAAATTTGGAATATGCAATTTAAAATAACAGACTCCATAAAAGTAAAGCATTATTTGCAATGGACACTTAGGTCACGTTCTTGCACTAATCAATGCAGAGAAAAATACAAAGCGTTTTGTAAAAACAAACTAGTTTGTGTAGAACGAGTGCATTTTATTTTACTTCCGACTATTCGATTATTTGGGTGCAGGCTGCACAAGATCGATCGCTATAGAAATCGATGGGAGAGGCGTATGTTCAGCAGTGGACGCTTGATGACGGAGATGATGATGAGTATTCGATTATTGGTCGTATTCCGGTTGCTTAAGTCTGAATTTTAGAAGTGAAAATCAAAGTAAAGTATAGGTTCTCATTTTGTAAATCATTTTGAAAGTGTTAGACGTATGTGAAAGTGTTAGAATTTAACTTTTATATCACATTTGAACGCCTTCATTAATATCAAATACTGGTAATCAACAGTAAAAAAGTAAAGTATAAGTTATTATAACTTACAGTAAACTTACTTACTACAGATTACCAGTATTTGATATTTTGAAAGTATAAAGGTAGCGTTGCCTATTCCCATTTTTTTCCACTAACCAAAGCCCAGTTTCAAAATGAAAATAAAATTGTTCTAAAATTTAAACGTTACCATTTTATAAAGACTTGTTTTTCCTTTTTTTAATCAACTTGTGACACTTACACAGTTTCAAATATCCATCCCATCAAGAAGCACTGATTCAGTTCGTGATGTGAATAATTATGGGGATTATTTGGCTCTCAAGACATTGACAGTACCTTTTGGCCGAACTTACATAGAATACAGTTCGATCGCCGCCTTTCGCTAGTCTAATATACCCAGAAATTTAAATGGTGAGCTTGGTTTGTCGTTCTTGATATTTCGTCGCAGTTTCATACATAGTTCGTCGAGCGAGCGAAATACAAGGTAGATTTTGTTTTCTCTTCCCGGACTTCCAACGATTATAAAAAAAAACGACAGCATAAACGCTTACATACAAAATAAAAAATGTTTATTTTAAATAAAAATATGCTTCAAGTAGAGTTGTCTTACCAACAAACACCATTTAATTTATATGTAATAAGTTTTATTCTTTAGATTTTGTAGATGTTATTCTTAATTTGTAATCTTTAGCGTAAAGAAGAATTAGTATCAAAGTCGTTAGTTAAATCAATTCTGACTTATGTCTTTGCCAATCTTTTGGGTAGTATGATTATTCTCGTGATTTTGTTTAGTTCTATTTTTGTTTATGCCAGTCACAACCGTGAGCACGCTCTGGGTAACCGACTTGCGTGTCTAAAGGTCAGAGTACGCGTAGTCATTTTTATTATTTACTTACGACATGAATGGTTTTTATGAAATAAGCAATGCTTATTCAGGAGCCGTTGTGAGCACTTATCACAAGACTATTTGCATTTGCACAAACAGAGAGATGCTGTAGATTAGATAATGCTGATTATTTACGAGTAGCGACTATCGCAAAAATGTATTTTAACTTGAAGTGTGATTAGCAGTTAATATCTTATTAAGTTTGAAATTGAAGATGGACAAAGCACTTGGCATGGTAAGAAGACGGTAGATGGACAGCAGTTACCGAGTGCTGGGCACGCGAGGATCAAAGAATACCAGTCCCCTTACCATGGCAATTGTCTACGTACCGGAGAATAGATAAAAATTACAGTAATGACATTATAGTGTGGATAAAACGCGTAGAAACTGGAAAAAAGTAACTTTTCTACCCGTTTTATCCTCACTCTAATGTCATTACTGTGATTTTTATCTATTCTCTATTCTATTCTAACGCGTAGAAACTGGAAAAAAGTAACTTTTCTACCCGTTTTATCCTCACTCTAATGTCATTACTGTGATTTTTATCTATTCTCTGGTACCTAGACAACCGCCATGGCAGGCAGACCACTAGCCAAACGGTTTGAGGATATTGTGTCAGTTGCGGGAAGGTAGTGGATTGAAATGGCGTAAAATCGGAAAAATTAGCGTGAATAAGAGGTGGCCCATCCGAGCAATGTATAGATGTGGGATACTTAGATATTGATCTAGGTGTTGAACTTTACAGCATATGATCAATAAACAGTCACCACTTTCTACGTGAATGTGGCCTTGTACGATGAAGCCCGTCAGAGCAATATCCCAATTTCTCACAAAACTTTGCGGGATGCATAACAATAGCCTCAGAACATCGTATTATCTCTCAAGTCTAAACGGTTTGATTTATGGTTGGGCATACTCATTACTTTTGCTAATTTCGGCAATTCACTTCACAATGTAAAAATATACGTAGTTACTATTTTATTTAGCCATATTTTCAGGTATTTCAAAGATCTATCACAGTTAGTTCTAAATCGTAATAAGTGTAAAATTCAATTTTATTTTTAGTGATAAGTACCTACGCACGACAGCTACGTTTCCAAAAAATAGGGTGAATTGGAAAACGCTTAAAAATAAGTATTTTAAATTTATTTTTGTATGAATGTATTATATTCAAATAAGTTATATTACCTCGGACAGAGGATAAGTATAGCCATCCAACGAGGTAATGCCGCCAGCCTTTTGGGCACGTTACCTGCGGTCGGTGATTTGAACACTGTTTTTTATCTTTAGTTTAATTAAATTACGTACGTATTTTTATGTTTATTGTTTCGTGTAAATATTTTTATGTTTTATGAATAAATAGTTATATCACAATAATAGCCCAACATTTAAATGTATTTTAAAAAATCACTAGACTTCCTCGATACAGGCTTGCGTGCGGGGTCCATAGTAATTATCCCTAAATAATGTCGTTCTTTCTATGTATAAATTATTAAAAATTGTCACTGAGATCAATAAATGCACTAAGATAAATAGTAAAATAAATAAATAAATGTACAACTTCGTGCCAAACCATACTTGCCCGCAACAAATCGACATGGTGCGCGATAGCTTTGCGTGATGCTCGCGTGCTCCACATATTCTGGGGAACTATAGACCCCTCCTGAAGTTTGACGTCTCAATTCAAATTCACCCTGTATAATTAAGTTTTCTTGTTAAACGAGGTTCAAACTCCTTTTTATGGGTGCCCATCTCACTACAAAATTAGAAGGTTTCATGTTAACGTTCCAGGGATTGCTACCATCTTTGTTTGAGAAGTTTTAAACGCGGCCCTTAGAGCGATTCCCATAGAAGTTTTTGATGAAAACATTTCCTTCACAGGATATTACGGTTACAGCTACCTCTACAAGGTTGGTTTAGTTTGTTTTAAACGTTATGAAATGAAAAGAAAATATTGTTATATCTTCACTTCAAAGAAGGTTAAAAAGAGAAAGAATTGTCTTCTCATATAGACTAAGAAATGAGAGTCCTGTTGAAGAAAAAACACATAGAGAAAAGAGAGAATGTTGTACTATAACGAAGTAGTTTGTCCTGGGACATTTTCTAGCAATAGTAGTGATGCTACTTAGTTTTATATGCGTTCACTGATACTGTCGTCTTTTTATTGTAAGTAGGCGACATTCGAAGATATTGAAGGATCATACTTTCGAAGCTTTCATCATTTAGACGGGATGCGCCTTACCTTGTAATTTCCCCTTTGCTAAAATGTACATGATTTCGAATCACGTGCGTCTTAAACGAAATTTGTTGAATCTGTTACGAAATTGAGTGTATGTAAAAATGAGGGTATATGATTGTTAGTTTTTATGCATAAGTGTGTGTAAAATGCGTTCGTGTTCGTGTGCTACCTCGTCCCCCGCAAAAATCGGAAGAAAATTTTGTAAGAGGAATTCCGTCAAAAGCAGGTCCTTACTTTGTTGTCTGAGTTTCGATGTAGTCCTCTAGACATTTTCTTTCTAAGTGATTGATACTTTATCTGTAAAACTAATAAACCCTTACTTACTTGTATGTTTCTTAGTACCTAGTACAACATTGAAATTAGTTTAATTTTTTCCTTAACTATTTGCTCAGAATTTGTTTTACAGTATAATAAAGCTTTTATTCAAATGTAAAAATAACGACAACTGTTCTAATTATACTTCCAACTGTTCATTTTGTTGTTGTTTCATGTTTCATCAAATGACGCGATGTAGGTAATCGTTAAAAGTTGCACGCGCGGTTCTATTGTTTTAAAATCGCCGCATCGCTCATGTTTCATGTCAGTAAAACCTTCGTCTCTTGGATAACGCCTCGAAATAAAAGCTCTTTTCATTGGCTGGCTGTCATAAAGCTGACCGCACATGTATGCTTTCGGCCACCCCAATTCTCCCATTCCACAAAGTGTTCTTTCATTTGGAAAATACGAACGAGTGTATTCGAAGTGACTGCAAATGAAGTTCAAAATAAAAAGTTTTTCTTAAACTACATACCTAAGTAAATTTACATTTAAAAAAAAATTACTATCATATGAGGGCTCAACTGATTTAAGTGTATTTTTAGGGTTCCGTACTCAAAGGGTAAAACGGGACCGTATTACTAAGATTCCGCTGTCTGTCTGTCCGTCTGTCACCAGGCTATCTCATGATCCGTGATAGTTAGACAGTTGTTCACAGATGATGTATTTCTGTTGCCGCTATACAACCAATACTAAAAAACGGAATAAAATTTATACTTAAGGGGGCTCCCATACAACAAACGTGTTTTGTGCCGTTTTTATTAATATTGGGACGGCGCCACTTGGCCGGCTTTTTAAATATGTTGCATAGAGTTTCTAAGTAACTAAAATACTTGTTAGGAGAGATATGGATCATGATGGCCTAATGGGGTTGCACGGTCTAGCCGAGCCGAACGATCCGTACTGTCAATTTAATAGAGAAAATGCTGATGACGTCAGAAGCGAGTCGCATTTTTTATATAGAAAAATTACTGCGGCACGTACGGTGCGGACAAGTATGCGATCAGGTTAAAACCTCCGTCAGATTTAGCCACTAACTCATTCGAACTAACTTATCAGCTTTTCTAAAAACGGTAGCCGCTTTTTAGAGAGCTAGGCTTGCTACGTGGAAATAGAGTTGCAGCGTTTGTTTTGCGATGCACGCGAGGATAAAATCGAGAGTTAAAGCCACAAAGGAACCATGTTATTAGCAGTGAATTACTGCTTCTACAATCTCACGTAGTTACTAGCTTAGGATTTAACTTCACTCGCGTGGTACTGCGATAAAATGAATCCGTTCTATGCCAAAGTATTAGATAGCATGTCTGTATATAACATTACATTTTATCGACGATATCAGTCCCGTGGAGAACGTATGCTCGTCTGAGAAGCAAGCCTCGATTCAGCGGTCCTAACGTTTGAATGATCTCTAAACAATCTAAGAAACGGTAAATCAATAGAGACAATCAATACAATCACAGATTGTTGTTTTGAAAGGTTAAGTTTCAAACAAATTCCTTTGGATTGAAAATTGAAGTACCTTTTGTAGTACACTAATATAAGGGAATGCAGTGAATGAAATAAAAATCAAAAGAAGAATTATCACGGCGTCGTTCTGATAAGGTAGTACTAATTACGAAAAGGAAAACTCTTTGAGAACATATGTACCTACATCATTTCAAATAATTTCATTTGAATTTCCCATGTAAAGTTTATATTTTCTTATCAATCGAATACAAATGGCGTTATATGAAATCAGACTGTTAATCGATTTTTGTTGCTGACTACCTATGTCTCAAAATATTTTCTTACTTGTACATCGAGCAATACAGTGGAATACTTGTTTTTTTATATAATGTATCATTATTATTCTTCTCTCTTTGTTATATCATTTATGCATCATACCTACCTACTCGACATCCAATAATTTTTGTAATATGTACCAATAATTTTCTCTCTTTTTTTCTGACCAAACTTTGTACCTACATAATAATTTTGTTACTGTAAACGAGAACGTAGTGTTTAGACAAACCTAATAAAGGCTTAGAAACACTACTAACTAAAAATTGTTAACTTTTGAAAAATAAATATATCTATCTATCTATCTGCTCTAAATATTATCTAATCTTGACATACTTTTATGAATTAATCCATGTACTTAAATTGAATATTGCACGCCATAACATGGCAGAATACAATGGACATACTATGGCAAATAACATCTTTGTAACATGTATATCTTGCAATAAATGCTACTTTACTTTTTTTTTTTTTTTTCTAACCTATGCTGTCCCACTGCTGGGCAAAGGTCTCCCCCATCATTTTCCAAGACTTGCGGTCGCCAGCTTCGTCCCACCAGTCAGCTCGGAATGCATCATGCATACTTTACTTTACTTTAATAAATAGTAACATTTTGTACGACTAATTTACTTCAATTCTTTATTAAAGTTATGAGCACGGATATAAATAACACTAATAAAATAAATCTCATTTGTGCAGTAAAACATCTTTTGAAGAATAAAATTACCATTCCACAGTTCTCATTACCTACCGACAAACAAAAGCAGAAAGGTGACCGCCGAAAACTAATAAATCAACAAAAATACGGCCCTTTCGCGAAACGAGCACAATATTTTCCTACCTCAAATATATAATATTAACGGAAATTATGCAATTTACTTTGTTAATGCAAATGTATTCAGAATCTAGGAATGTTATGATACATCATAATTACTTGACTGCATTTAACTTGACTGTACGGAGGAGGAAGGAGGACTATATTTTTTTAATTAATGTGAAAAACAAAAGAGTGGTACTGTAAGAATGATATGCTCGCGCGAAAATGAGTTTTATTTTTAACTAGCTGTTCGGTGCGATGTTACCCGCGTTCCCTCGGGAACACAACACTTTCCCGGGATAAAATATAGCCTATATTCATCAGGGATAATGTAGGATTCTAATGGTGAATTCAAACAAACAAACATACAAACTAACAAATCTTTCCTCTTTATAATATTTTATTGTATTATAGTATAGACAACAAAATTTAAATACTAACCAATAATCATACCAATTATGCTTCACGTCTGCTCTGAATAGATTATAAGAGTATTATGTATATAAACTACTTGTAGTCTCGCGATTAGTGAGCCAAATCAACACTGAAGTTAGGAAAATGCTTTGCTATGGATGTCATTGTCATCCTTTTAAAAAATTTTAGGGTATCTGTGTATCTGTAGGCCAATGTCATTCGTTTTTTAGTGCTCAACTCAACACTTTACTTTCTTGTGTTTCTTTCTTCGCAGTGTGCTGGAATGCGTGAAAACATTCCAAAATAGTCTTAGTGTAAATGTTTTGCAGTGCAAAGTATGTGAATGTGAAAAAAGTGTCGATAATTTCTTGAAGTGTGCTGGACGTATCCAACGTCACCTCAACCCGGCTGGACCGACTCTGAAGCCTATTAATGCATTAGGCATATGAAATTATAAAACATGATGTTAATCAGATAATAAGGTTCACTATCGAGTGATTGAATAGCCTCTGTGTCTTGAAGCACCCTACTTCAAAATGTTCGTATTTAAGACTACATTTTATTGAGAGACTGGAAGGTGGGTTTAATACGAGTATTTATGAGTATCATGTATCGACATGTATTGATGAGGTTTCTACAAAGACGTGTTGACGTATGGAAAATCGTGTCCAGGTATTTACCTACATACATTTATGCATGTCTTGATGCAATAAAACAGGTTTGCGTTCCTACCATTGGGGTTTGTAACCATACCTTTCATACCAACATTCTATTTAGAATACTATGTGAATATTCCGCGTAGGTATTTACCTACAATTTTTAATTGCAATCTGAGCTGCCACTGGGGCTGTCTCGAAGCACCGAAGTTACGGTTGGCGTCTTTTTCGTTGGGAACTATGACCTAACCTTTTCAAGTTAACATTATTAGGTACTTCTTGTACCTTATTAAGTAGGTGCATAAGAGGCAAATTCGCTAGCCGACTAAACCTACATACCTACCTACGACCGTTACATCGTTACAGAAGAGCCAATGAATTAGGCGAGTTTTGTACTTTCAAAATACCCACCTTCGAAATTTAACCTTTGTAGGTACCTATTATGTCTGATAACAGTATACCCTGCTGTAGGAGACTGCTGTAATGAAATAAATTGAACCGTCAACTATACTTGGAGGAATTGATCAAAATGGCAAATTCGGCCAATAAATGGCTGATTATGACAAGGCCGGTCGGCGCAATAGCCGCGGCGCCGTCTTACCGCGCCGCGCCGCCACCACGCCGCCGCCACACCAAGGAACGCGAAGCAACCCGACGCGCCCCGCGCGAAGGACGAAGCGCGCGCACGTACTTCCGCCACTATTCTCGTCGAGCCCACAGGACGTCTTCCTCGCTACTAGCACCTCCAGATGAGTACAGATATTTGCCTCCATATTTTGATCAATGTCAGTATTATGATTTATGTAGTATGTACTGCATCGAACCTATAGTTTGTGCCCGGCTCTGGTGACGGTGTTTTTTGGGCCGCCTTTGTAGCCTCCGTCATGGTTTGACGGTTTGGAGGGCCGGGACTGACGTTTTGACGGGCTCCCCGAAGCGCGAAAGCGCTCAGCTGACAATCTCATTTCATAAATGAAAGTGCCAATGGCGGTCACCCATCCAAATGCTGACGGGCCGGAACGTTGCTTAATTTCGATTAACTCATTGATCGCCACTCTAGAAAGTAACGTCCCCCCCCCATGCCGCCGCCATACATTGGTATTACTGCCGCCATACATGCGAGTCAAAAACTTCATCCCGCCGTTCGGCGTGCCGGCACTAAACGAGTTAAGCAAGCTACACGAGCGCTTCTTATTACGGGAGACAGTACATTCTTTTTTGAATAAGAAATATGTAAAATTACCTACATTTCTTTATAACCGGTGTATTAACACTCTACACCCGATAATCAGTCTTATTCAGATACAGATAAAGTTTGTTTACGACATTATGGAGAAACGTGCTTCTTCCTTAAACCCTTATAATTTTTAATTATAAGTGATTGATAATTTTAAGTTGTATACAACTTAAATAAGTATGTACATGCCTTGACTTCGACATCCGATCGTCAATTCGTCATGCGTCGTTTTCTCGTAATTTATTGAAACTATCATCTCATCTTGTTTACATACCTACCTAGGTCACAGAATACAGCCTAGGTTGAGGTTATTATTCATAGGTGGAAAAAATATTTAAATGTTTATAATAAGATATACGAATCTTTCCATTTTAGTAAAATGGTGTAAACGAGGGTACCTACCCTCAAAAGTCATGATGTTCGAGAGAGCTCGTAATTATAATAATTAACCGATACAGCAATTTACCTGATTCATATTATAATGCCTTTATTATGAGTTTATGGATAATTTTAACAAACAGCATCATTAAAATTTTGCTGACGCTCAACTATGGGGTGTAATCACGGGTGTAATCATGTGTATGGGTAGCGGTCAGTGCATAATCTTAAGGTTCTTTAAAACTTTCAGGCATTCGCATCTATTGACAGCTCCTTGGAATTTTTTTTTTTCTACACGAATAGAATGTTAGATTAGGTACTTATGCAGGTGGTAGAAGTACTAGGTGTTATTCAATACCTTACCCAAGTACCTATTACGAAACGACCCTTTTGTGGCTTTTCTATTATAGGTATTTAAGTTTAATATCCATTCGTGTAATATTTTTTTTCAGCATACTTATTTAAATTATATTTCAATTAGCTAGGATCCAATTTACCAGTCGCGTAAATATGATGTGCATGGACACCTATTAATTCATTTATATGATGACTTCCAGAGGCGTTTGCCATAGATCCATTCAGGGTCATAGATTGTCATAGATCTATCTATTTTTTCTATTATCTCCCTATTTTTTGCCACTAAGTATTTTGAATGATAAATCATTTAGGAAATATAATCGCAGATGAAGCTCGAGGAATCTCGGTTGCTTTGCCGGGGCGGCGCGCCCTATGGCCAACAAAACTATCAAGATTAAGCATCCCAATTCTCTTTGAATAATATTTTATTGACACCACTATCAGCCAGTTTAATGAAACAATATGTTATTATTTACATATTAAAGTGGTGAGGTTATTTTGTGAAAGTCTTATTATTATCATTTTTTTTTTTAATGGGTACTTACCTACTTAAATGAAAGTCATTTAATTGTGTCCTACAATTAAGGTGCATTCACACGGGATACGCCCTTGACGATTCGTCAAAAGTCATCGTGAATGTTTTATGATTATGACAAACAAAATAGATCGACACGAATCGTAAAAAAAAAAAAAAAACACGATTCCGTATTCAATGTGAACAAGCTCTAAGATACTTTTTAAGGACTTATTTTAATAGCTTAGGTAACCAACTAAGTACCTCAAATTCGAGTCAATCTCGCATCCTTATAACCTTAGAGTTCTGTCTTAGGGCCAATAATAAATATTTAGGTATTTACCTAATGACTTATATTTTTCATAAAAAATTAAAGTGTGTTTCGTCAAAAATGCAACATTGGAAATAACGATTTTGTATAAGTACTCACTCTCTAAGATACCTTGATATTATATTAAAATCCTGTCTTGGAGCTTTAGCCTTTGTGGCAGGTATTCTATCTAAAATTAAATTTCCTAAGAAAGTCTTGACAGAACGACGAACCTAAATGCTACTACTACGAGTACTGTACTCGCAAGGGTTATTAGTCCAAACAATACGTTCAGACTTATTTATTTTTAAATAAGATCCGAAATATATAAATATCCGTAATATGTTAAAAAAAAAAAAAAAAAAACAACCTATAGGACTTCAATTCAATTTATTACGATTAAATATTGTAAATAATTCACCGCGAGCCCCGCACGGGGCTTGGCCTGTATCGTGGCAGTTCAGTTAAAATAAATAACTTTACCTAGTAAAGTAAAGTTATAAGTACATTTTTAGTTATAAGTACATATTTTTATAGCGTTTTTACCATTATTTATTTATTTTTTTCCGACATTTCGGCTGTGTTATTACATACAACAGCCGTGGTCGCGCGCGTCACGAGTTGCACGCGCTCTCACTCGGCATCACTGTTGGTCGATAGGTACCTAAATCCGTGGGTACCATCCACCAATAGACATTTACTGAAAGCTGGATCGATTGCATCTCCACCTTTGCTCGCCCGTATCATAGACCTTTATCTATTATTCATAGTTTAATAGCTAATAATGTTAATGTATTTACTTACTAATAATCCTACATACTTACATAAGTAGGTATATATAGGTATCCAAAGTTGATTCATAATCAATTTACCAAGTTTATTAAATACTCTGCGTATCTACAACACGTTTTCCTCCTATAATAGTATCATTGAAAACTATTATAAGTAGTATCTATTAATAATTTTTATTAACTGAAAATTGTTATAAAGGTTTGAATTATTGGTAATAATTTATAATTGTGGTCAATCTTGACAATAGAAACTCATTAAATTAAATACACATATTAGATGACGAAGTAAGTTAAGGTATATCCTTATTCCAAGCCTGGTAGGTAGGTATCTACATAACTTATAAATGGTCGAAATATAAACATTGTTATTTCGCAAGACTGGCATGGGTTGAATTCCTCATTGATGTTATTCCCGTAAAAACTCTCAAGGTCTACAAGTAGTTTATATACATAATACTCTTATAATCTATTCAGAGCAGACGTGAAGCATAATTAATGATTAAACGAACTTACCTGTCAGTGAAGTTCTATCATAATTATGCGAACGTCTGGTCTGAATAGATTAGTATCCCGCCCACCCATCGTGGTTGCAACACTCCCAATATAGGTAACATTACGGTAATACTATACTACATCAATGAGGTCCAGGATCTGTTTGCGTATTTTACTACTAACTAAATGACATTGGCCTACAGATACACAGATACCCTAAAATTTTTTAAAAGGATGACAATGACATCCATAGCAAAGCATTTTCCTAACTTCAGTGTTGATTTGGCTCACTAATCGCGAGACTACAAGTAGTTTATATACATAATACTCTTATAATCTATTCAGACCAGACGTTCGCATAATTATGATAGAACTTCACTGACAGGTAAGTTCGTTTAATCATTAATTATTCTAAAACGATGTGAAAACAACAAAGCTTAATTAAATAGTTTTAACCACCTTCCGTTTTAATTACCAAATATATTAAAACTCTTTGGGATACCCAATCAATTACGAGATTTGGTGAAACCCCAAAAGTGTGGAATAGGTAATCCAATTTCCATCCAATTACTAACAGGGACGCTACCTAAAAAGTGGCAAAGTAAATCATAATTTTGTACAACTATTTGATTTCCTAATAAACTGCGCGATATTATTGAATACCTATTATAAACTAAAAAGCTTTGATTACTTTTCACTTGCCATTTCAATTTTTTACCTGAAAACTTTATTCGTTTGGTAACGTAGATTTAAAGTTTGCCAAGTCAGTTCAACCACTCAAGATAACAACGAACACTATTTTATTTTTACTAGGATACTAGGTAGGTATAGGTATACCTATATTCTAGGTTTAGAAAATAAGACTCTATGGTATTAAATAAATAAATAAATAATGCTGGACAATTCACACAGAATCATCTAGCCCCAAACTAAGCAAAGCTTGTATTATGGGAACCAGATAACTGATATACTACGTATATACTTTTTGTTTGTAAATACATCTATACTTATATTATAAAGAAGAAAGATTTGTTTGTTTGTTTGAAATAAATAGGCTCCGAAACTACTGGACCGATTTGAAAAATTCTTTCACCGATAGACATAGAAACACCCAGACCCGAGATAATTTTTTGCAGATCATAGGTACAAACATTTATCCCGCGGAGGGGATCGAACCCGCAACCTTCTGCGTTCCAAGCGGGCTTTCTCCCAATGCGCCACAGAGGTCGTCGTGTTACATATGTATATTTGATAAGGGTCGTAGTTTTTAAGTATTCAACATCATGTACTAAAATGATTGTTGCCTGAAATAAATGTTATATTATTATTATTATAGACTAGGGTCCCATCACATCGTAGCCGTTAAAACATTAGACGTTAAAACGCTTGAATGCTGAATAATGGAACCTAAATATACGTATATAGGTTTCATTATTCAGCAAACTCTTTGATAAATCTGTATCACGAACGGAGTCTAATTTTAATTTAAAATTTTACAAAAAGAGAGCCTTTACACAAAGCTGGGATCGTCACACCTTTTAGATGTAATATTATTTAGCTTGGCGGAAAAGTGCCGCGTTCAAAGTGACATTTTAATAATTTAGAAGTGAGATAGAATTCAGTTGCAATAAGAATGTATTATAAAATAAATAAAAACCACGACTGAGGGAAGTGGTGGAGTTTTTTTAATACTACATGGAGAAATAAACATCATTATCTTTGTTTTTGTTTTTGACTACCAACTCTAATATTAACAAAGAATTCAAACTTTATTTATTTATATTCCCTCACAAAGGTCAGTCAGCACTAAGAATAGCTTCATTCACCCTTATTATATAAATCAAATATCATTCTTAAAGAGTCGTTTATTTTTTCAGACAACTCAGAGAACTATTTAGGTATAGGTACATAATAATTTGAAAATATTTTATTGAAACCGCGACGAAACTTGTATCAGCAAAGAGCAATATTCAGCAAGATGCCTAGCCCACATACAAAACCGTCCACAAACAAGTGTTTGTTAGTTACTAGCTGACACGGTCAGTCGGTGACCCTTCCGACAAAATGTCAAAACCCTTCAATAAGACCACCTTTAATAATGCTGTTTCAATCACCCGCCTCGTAAGTTCTAACAAATCCGATTCAGCATTAAACAAAAATACTGAAAGCCATTCAACCCACACAATGAACGTGCTTTGTTTGTAAATATTCGGTAACAATAACAAGAAAACACAAATCATATTCTATTAACTATTTTAACTGCCGTAAATATAATTTACCGTTGATTTACAGTTGTTTTACTGTGCTATTTTATTATTGGTTTCAAGAGCCGCTATTATAGCTTAATGGCTAGTGACCACGAAGTTTTCGAACCAATGAATTGAAGGTAAGGTAAGAATTCGACTGGCGGAAATCATTTTTGGCCTTTACAACCGTTTCAATAAATTATTTCAAAGTTCAGCTTAATTCTAAATTTAGAATTTTGCTCGAACACAATTGGAAACCTTTTCTTTGAACTTTGGGAAGCCAATACAAATATATAAAAAAAAAATTTTGGGCACCTTTCCCGACCACAGTAAACTGAATCAGTTGAGTTTATAAAGATCATTTTCAACGATCCTTAGATGGTTCAAATAAATTTAAGGTAGGTAGGTGTAATAATAATACTTAGTTTACGTATCTATGATATTGTGTAAATCATCTACTTACACAAGATACCTACCTACTGTGTACACACCATCATTGGCCTGCCCTTATCCCGCTCATGCGGGGTCGGCACAACATGTTCTTCTCTTCCACTCTCCCCTATCACCTAAAACCTACTGTGTACACACCGAAGGAACCTAATAACTAGGTACCTACAAACAATAGTACAAACAGTTCGACGATTACTTACTACTTTGTATAACCTAACTATAAGCTAAACTAAGCGACTCTTTAAACCTTATATGAAGTGAAATATATTTTACGTAATCCAAAATGTTCACGGATCATTAGCGGTTCATTCACCTTTATATTTCTTCATATTTAGATCTCAAACGTATCCAACCCGGGAGAATATCAACAAAGTGGGCTACATTAAACTTTATGTATTCGCCACATGCTGCACATACGATGTGCGGCCTATTTCAACAAAACTCAAATCTCTCCTCGCAATGCGAGATCACGTTGCCTCAGAAAGAAAACTTACCGTACGTAAAGCTTTGTTTTACTGAAATCCGGTAACGCGATTTTGATGCTACTCTTTTACTTTCAAAACTTACTAACATAAGAACTTTCGTAAGTTGTATGTTGTACGGGAATAACTAGAGATAAAAACATGTCAAAATGAATCAGAATCACTGTCATCACTGTATCATGTAGGTACCTTTAAAATGATGACTAACTTCTATCCTATTTTAAGACCCCTCGCAGACTACAGACTTTCTATCGGCCGATAGTTGAGTCTAAATATACTCCGGCTCGTAATGAGTATGGAGAAGTAAGTAAGCCCGTCTCAACTATCGGCTGATAAAAAGGCTGTAGTCTGCGAGGGGTCTAAAAGTTATAATAAAAAAAGAAAATTATATTCTCAAAAAAAATCTGCAGAGTTATCTTCGAATAGACCCAGTTCTCTATTGTTTAAGCAGGCATATTGTGCATACTATGTGCCACAAACAAGTAGGACGGTTGAGACGTCGCGTCGGTCGGTTGTAAGTGGCCTAGTTAAAGCTTTTGTCCTATCTAAACAGTTGGCATGACGCGGTCTTCCTACTTGCTCATGTGACATCGGCAAATGCACGTTGGAAACTCGAGTTTCCTTGTAAGATGTCTTCGAGTTGCTATAGTACTATGAGATGTGTTGGGTGCATTATTATTCAGAGACAATGGTCATATGGGTAACACAGGATTGCTCTATCTAGATCTAAAATGTCTTTTATAAGATTAGCAAAAATATTTGAAAATAGTGGTTTTCAAAGATCTAAAGACATTAGCCAAGACTTAATTGTGTCTGCAGAAGTTGATGTTTTTGTTGTTCTTTTTTATTTAAATCTAGGTACCCAGAAGTATCAATGTGTTTTCCATAATAACGTAAAAAAAATATTTCAAGCAACATGCATCATTGTGTCTTTTAACAAGCTTTAAAACTATTGTCCCGAATAACAGTTTTACCTGTACTTTTTAAATACACTCAGTTTTCCTGTTGAAGAAATAGTGCGGTAAAAGGTTCCGATGCAACTGACAGAAACTATTTTTAACTCTTACCTCATCCGTAGTTTTTGTGAGCACAAACGGTGAAACTTTGTACCCAACCAAGCACGGCTATAAATTATTTTGATTTAACCTACCCATTGAATAAATAGAATAAATAAATAGCCTGCGGTGGAGCTTTACTGTGTAAACTTGCCGCCGATTTGTTCGTTCACGACGCTTTTGCACAATCCCACTTCCTACTTACGAGTGCTCGTGGTCGTGCTTGCTTAGTCGTTCTTGATAGATCCTCGAAGATAAGCAACGTTTTAAACGGTCCGTAAGTGGATGGGTGACCGCCAGTGGCATTTTCATCTGAGCGCTTCCGTGCTTTGGAGGGAACGTTAAATGGTCGGTCCCAGCTTAAGGCGGAGGCCTTAAGGCGGCCTTAAAACTCCGTCACCAGAGTTGGCCGACCCGTACGAACTTACTTGCAAGTTTTTATAAATATGAGTATGTGTACTCACATACTTAGTACTCACATAGGTAGGTACTTAATATAAATTGAGACGTGAACCGTCTCAATTTCATTTCTCGTCTACACCAGCCCGAAACGAGGTTAGTACCTAAATGTTAACGACTTTACACGATGTTGGCACTTTACGCCAAAGTCCAGTTACGCTGATAAAGGCCTCAGAGGCCAACTTAAAGTCCATCCGAGCAATAAAGTTGATAGTTGATGTTAAATGTTGATAGTTTTAATAATATTTTTATTGCGAGTGGAGATCCGTGGTCTCTGCCTACCCCTTTGGGAAAGAGGCGTGATTTTATGTATATTTTTTAAATATTTAATAATGCTGGACATTTCACACAGCATCATCTAGCCCCGAACTAAGCAAAGCTTATGTACTATAGGAACCAGATAACTTATATACTTTTTGTTTGTAAATACATACATATTAAACATAGAAACACCCAGACCCGAGATAAATATTTGCAGATCATACAAACATTTATCCTGCAGCGGGGATCGAACCCGCAACCTTCTGTGTCCCAAGCGGGCTTTGACCCACTGCGCTACGTCGAGTTATTCAGTTAAAAAAGTATAATTCATGAACTTTTAAAAATAATTGAAGTGTTAACTGAAAAAAAAACGGAAACTGTTGGAAACTCTTTAATCACGCGCAAACGGCTCCAGGAATTGAAAATGAAATTTTTTACTCAGCAAAACCACCCAGCCAGTTCATATGAGTTAGCAGCCAACTGTGGTGTCAGTGATAGGGTTGGATTAGGCCGCCTACATACCCCCCCTCCCCCCGTGGATTCCGATCTTGTCGCGATGGGGGGGCTCATTAACCGTGGTTTGAACGCCCACGGTGAAGCTAACAGGAATCCCAGGCGGGGACGCTCCGAGTGGGCTTGCGGTTGGGCCCGCTCTGGATGCGTCTGAGGCGGGTGCGGAGGACGGAGTAATTTCTGTCCCCCGCAGTCAGGAGGGGTCGCGGGAGAAGAGGCGTGTCGGTGTTTCGTTGCCGTTCGCCCTATCTTCCGCGACCAAACGGTGGCGCACCGTTGATGCGTTGGCGGTGGGGCCGCAGTGGAAGAGGAGTGTCGGTGTTACTTTGCCGCTCTCCCTGTCCTCTGCGGCTGTTTGGAGGCTTCTCCACGCGCACTCTTTAATTAGAGCGCGCAGTGGACGAAGGGAGCTGAGAGCTCTGGTGGTGAGTAGCGGACGCTAGGTGCGCGGGCACCTTCGTCCGCCTTTCACTGCTCACTACGACGCGGGACCCGCCATAAGGGCGGGGATCGCCGGAGGGGGTCTGGATGTAGAGGCTCTGCCAGTTTCCCGGACCCCCTCCATTCCAGGCGACGCCGGAAAGGCGCTGGGACGTTTAGTGGGTATACCGGGAGTCCCACATACCCCTCTCGCCCCCCGGCGGAGGGGATGCGTAACGCATATTACCCAGCGACAAAAAAAAAAAAAAGGCCGCCTACATACCCCCGATCTTGTCGCAGGACACGGTAAGGCTAACAGGAATCCCAGGCGGAAACGCCCTGGTTGCGTTCGAGGCGGGTAGGGACGCGGGAGAAGAGGCGTGTCGGTGTGTCGTTGCTGCTCGCCCTATTTCCCATGACCCAACGTTGGCGCACCGTAAGATGCGTTGGCGGCGGGGCCGCAGTGGAAGAGGAGTTTCGGTGTTTCGTTACCGCTCTCCCTGTCCTCTGCGGCCGTTTAGAGGCTTCTCCATACGCACCTCTTTAATTAGAGCGCACAGTGGACGAAGGGAGCGGAGAGCTCTAGTGGTTAATAGCGGACGCTAGGTGCGGGGGCACCTTCGTTCGCCTTGCACTACTCACCACTGGACTGGATGAAAAGGCTCTGCCGGTCTCCTAGACCCCCTTTATTCCAGGCGACGCCAGAATGGCGCTGGGTCGTTAAGTGGATATACCGGGAGTCCCCGGGGAGTCCCACATACCCCTCTCGCCCCCCGGCGGAGAGGATGCTTAATGTATTTTTCCCAGCGATAAAAAAAAAGAAGGCCGCCTACATGGCCCACCTGGAAGTCTGGGTGGGCTGCAGGTATAACTTAGTCAAATGAGGTTATTCTGACGTAGTACAGTGCGATTGCGGAGTCCCACAGACCATGCAACATTTGCTGCTGTCTGCAGTGCCCCAACACCTGCACTTTGCGCGACCTGTATGATGTTGCAGTGAGTGTGGCCGAAAAATGTGATATATGGAACCATAGACACGAAGAAGAAGCAGATTAGGCCGCCTAAAGGCCGCCATCATGGACTGTATAGCTGTTTATTATTTAGCGCTCATTTATTATTTATTACCACTAGCAATATACATTCTGTGACTATGCAGAACGTTGCGTAACTATGTCAAGAACGTCAGCAAGTTACACCACGTAAGCTTCATCCTGTACACTAGATTAGCGTAGATACTTAATTAGGATGCCAAGGAAAGCAACGGGTGGAATTCGCAATTACATTTGAGAAAGATTATTCTTAAAAAAATCACAAACATTTTTACAAGCTCCACAAAGTAGTCTAATTTCATCAAGCAGAACCGCGATCAAAGTTATCTCCTATTTCATAAGAAGGGCTTCATTCGCCTGTATTTCTACAGGGAATGACAGGAAACTTCACTCCCAAGAGATATTTGAGGAAAGTATCCGCGAAACTTGCAAGATTTCATGGCTCAAGATTTATAGGAACTCTTACAATCTTTTTTGACATTCTTGATTAGCAGTACATACTTATTATGTTTTTTTTTTGTTCTGATAAATCAATTCATTCACGTTGACAATATGATGCGAGGAAACATCTCATTCCTAACTTTTACACATCCAAGAAATCTTGAAAACCCGGATTCCTAAAGATCTGGGTCTTTCTGATCTCTTTTTTTATTAAAACCACGTCCACATCAAAAATCATCAAAGATGGACTCTCTTGTCACTAAGAAATTATTTTCTTCAAGCTATCTTCGTAAAATGACTTTAAATTACGTTTCCAAGTTGAAGCATGTCTAAGCGACTTTGGTAGGCAATTAAAATTACCTCTTATGAAGCACTTAATTAAGTACGAAATCCAATTACCTCGTAACATCAATGCTGGGGCGAAATTAATTTGATTTCAAGAACGTATTCATTGAAAGAAAACGAACGAGTACTAATCATCTTATGGTATTGAAATAACTTTTAATAACATGACAGCAAAGATAAATAATGTACTAGATAGAACCATAGAGTAATTTGAGTGTCTCCACTTTTCAATCCATTCATAGACAACTATAGATATGTTTTTAAGGTGGAATAGTGTTGTGCATTTCTTATCGATAATTACATGAAATAGGATTTAATGAATTTTTAGAATTGTCTATTCTTTAAAGGTATTATTTTATTGCTGTAAAACGAATTATTTTATTACTGTAGAACGAAATAAAATTGTAGTTGCCTTATTATTCATCATTCATTGGCCTGTCCTTATCCCGCTTATGCGGGGTCGGCACAAAATGTTCTCTGTCTCAACTCTCCTCTATCACTCGTCATCTCCATATCCACTCCTTTTTTACCCATATCTTCTTTCACACAATTCATCCATCTTTTCTTAGGTCTACCTCTACTCTACTCACATATCCATCATTCATTTCCGTCACCCTTTTAGTTACATGAGTTTCATCCCTCCGCATTACGTGCTAACCTATTACTCCTCAACTTTTTAGTCACCGGCGCTACTTTCAGACTTCTTCAGTTACCTAATTATTAAAATAAAACAATATCAAATTCAAAACATGTAATTCCAGTTAAAGTCCTCAAAATAAAACAAGTATTAATATACTTGTTATCTGTTAATTATTGGTTAAATAGTTTTAACCAATAATTAACAGACTGCTTAGATGGTATTCCTCGATATCTAAAGCAGTAGATGAAGACGCCCCATAGCCAGAATGTCTAGCTACGAGCTTTCGTTTTCTGGGTAATTTCAGAAAATAAAGAATACGTTATTGAGGGTAGGATCCGTATTCCGTAGCTACCTTCAAACGAACCATTGAATTGTACCGGGCACGAGACTCGTGCAGTGAATCTAAAGATTTATCCCTATCTCAAAAATTCCCAAAGCGCCTAAAGAAGTTTTCACGTCAAAAAAATGAGTTGACATAT
Organism: Epirrhoe alternata; assembly: GCA_963565295.1. Classification (NCBI taxonomy): domain Eukaryota; kingdom Metazoa; phylum Arthropoda; class Insecta; order Lepidoptera; family Geometridae; genus Epirrhoe; species Epirrhoe alternata. The sequence continues at coordinate 3,782,595 of OY751384.1, forward strand.
TCTTCGTTCTTACAGGTTTGCACGACAAAAGTTGGTTTGGAAATATTGTTGGCACTGCAAAAGAATGCAAAATTTTTCATCCGTAGACCATGATTTTTCAAAGTGGAACATATTCTTGTAGTTGTGTAGGACTCCATTCTTCGCCTTTCTCGATATTTCTAATCCACGATTATTTCAAATCTAGGTCAGCTGGAATCCAGAATGTAAAATAGACCAAGTTAATAGTTATGTTTGTTCATTAAATATCGATAAATATGTCGATACAACTACAACACTATTGCGCAGCGATGGAGTACAAGAAATGTCAAAAATGGAATGTAAATTTCGCTAGAATGAAAATTCTAAATGAGATTACCCAAATACACGCATGAAATCGAAGTAAAACGATGTTAAATGATGCAATGATTAACTTTTTATAAAATAGCTTCCGTAACTCTAAACATAAACGTATTTTTCACTGGTATGACTTACCGACAAAAAGAAATATTTGTTTCATTCTCCGTAAGCATACCGATTCTGCTTGGAAATTGTGAAACAGCACAGGACATAATTGCCAAACCAGCACCTTATCACAAACATAGTCCAAAAAAGCCATTTATTTATGAGAAAATTCGTAATTTTACATCTCGAACTTGCACACAAGCTGGTGTGTAAACAAAAAATCTATGGTGTAGAGGTGGCGCGCTACGTCACAGGCCGGTACGCAAGTGTCATTGCGACCTCTCTTTCTAACACAGGCAAAATGGGCCATAGAGTGACAAATATGACGGACAATTTCCTAGTTCAACTTGAAATGCGGAATCCAGTGTACCAAGAAGGTTCAATGCTAAATCCATGCATGACAGAAATAGAACTGACAGTCCCAAAATACTTTGATTCGTCAGTTCGTACGAAACCATCTAATCTTAGGACGCGGTAGTTTGCCGATAGACAAGCCAAAAAAGAGAAGCACTTTCTCGAAGTGTTTTGACATAGGTATTGTTGAAGCTAGCAAGTACATGAGAATGGTATAAAATCGAATCTAGAATTTGCCCTAGGTAATTATTTAGAGTTAATAACTTATCTTGACAATTTCAAACCCTTACTGGCATAGAAACCGGCTAGTTGCCAATCGAAGTGCCAACCGGATCGAAACGTCGAGTTAAAGATACCAGTAGGCACATCCTAAACTTTCTCACGATCTCATCCTGTTATCATGTATGTTTAAAAAGAGAATTCAGGTACATTTGTTATGATTTTTAAATGTATCTTATTAGACATAGACATAATAGTTATAAGTACTTAGAATATCGTGTCACGCATATTTAGGTATAGTTCCTGAAACAAACTATAAGTAGATGAGTTCACATTTGAAGATAATAACATACAGTCCAGCAAAAAGCCAAACTATCCGATACGGTTAACAGGCTTTAGCTCTTTTTCACCGTTGAAAATAGCCTAAAGTGCAATAGCTAGTTATTCGTCCGACACTTGGGTACTTCGTTACTGGCTAAGGGGATTATCGACGTGTCGGCCACGCTGCACAATGTTAACATCTATGTACCAGTACACTGTCATGTTGCTTCGCCACACCGTCTGTAAGTGATGCTCTTTCTTGCGTAATACTTCTGTACGTGTATGTTATTTGATGTAAGTACATTATTTTACTTGGACTTGTTATGGGTTTTAAATAGTTTTAATTAGACATCACGCGATGGTTTTTAGGTACATCGAGGACCTAGCTGCGTGACGTGGCATACAAAAACAAGAGATGCGAGTATTTTTGCGGTCAAATGAACGAATCTTGGATATAGGTACTGCTACATACATTTAAAAACATAGTTCTTGGTACAAAGTAATAGCACCGAAACAAGAAATAATAATTATGCCCAAAGTCTAAATTCGCTGATTTGGGAGCCAATTTTGACTCCCTAAAAGAGACATGAGTCACTACACACGTCAAATTTACAACACAACGCCCCTCTTTTGCGTCGCAATTAAAAACCTGAATAAAAGGGTTTATTTACGCTGTTAGTACCTATAATTCCAGCCAGTATTGCCGAACGCTAATTAAATAATAGTCACAACTCACAGGTAACCCGATAAATTGAACATTCCGATAAATACAGACCTGTCCATGGAATTGAAGAGCGCATTTAACATTTTCACATTGAAGTGGAACATGTGACAAAGAGGGATAGGTTTTACTGGATCGAATGACTACGAAACTGAGTTGATTCAAAGAAACCTCGATATATTGTTTAATGACGGAGCTACACGTAGTGGGTGAGACAGTGATCTCGGGTGAGTGCTCGATACACGTCAAGTGCCGAGCGCTCAAGTAATGCTCAACTCTCTCGGTCTAGTATTATTTTATTGCATCTACTCAGTGCGTAGTAATCAAGCTGTGTAGTTGAATGTAAAGCCTGTTTATTTAAACTGTAAAATTTTATTATACCTATTAAACAATGTCATGAAGGCTAAAATACAAAATAGTTGTTTTTTATTTTTTTTTATTACTCACAAACAATTAGGCTAAGCATTTGACTATTAAAATATGGTGGACTTGTGAAACCGAAATAAAAGATTTGAATTAAATAGCAGCAGCACATTTGGTTTTTAAGTGGGTATAGGTAATAGCTGATAAATTCATGATGACTATCCACTTCAATGAGATAATATACGAAACCGCTTTGTCGTACACAAATATTTCAAAGGTACATTCACAGAGATACCATTTGCAAAGTTTACAATTATTAGAGTGCTCCTCGCTGTAATATTGCAGCACAATACTTTTTTAACGATCGCGGCATCAGTTTCATTTATCTGAGTTTGTTATTTTGTATGTCTAGTTAGTGCACCGATAAAAGTAAAACGTCTGTTTTTTCCATGGTTTTTTCTGGAGCAATTGGGCTGTTTACACGGAATTCAGAATTTAGCTAGTACGAAATTTAGACGCAATATTTACTTATCAACAATATTTATATTAAAGATCATAGGAAAAAATTCTGGGTAAGCGATAGAATAAAATAAAGCATAATAAAAGCAACAAAAACTTTACCAATTTCGCAGAAAATATCAACATTTTAGCAGGAAAATATAATGAAAGTTCACAGATCGACCTCCTTGTATAGTGAACCGAAAAGAATATGATAAATGACGTGTCAAAAGATATCCCGCATGAATTTGGGTGTGCTCACTGGGCTCCTAAAGATGCAGAAACGTAAATACGCAGGGTAGGCGCGCATTCTCCAAATGTGGGCACGAAAAACATAATTTGAATTCGGAATCTCTTTGCCGGGATTTAATTAAGTAAGGTGCCAAAACCATACCAACAATTTGTATGTGGAGCGAGCGCGCTCAAAACATTTTTTAAATATCTTCCGTGAAATTTATTTCCGGCCGTTTCTGTGGTTTTTTAAAGTTGGGTCTGGAAAAAAGAGTATGTAAAGTTAGACAGGCGCTCGGGGTGTTAGTCTGTTTAACTGTGACCTCTTGAACGGGTGATTTGTTTTTGCTCTATTTTTATACAGAATGAATTCGATAAAATTAACTTTTTGAGTAATAATACTAAAACTTACACGAATGTATAGAATGATAATAACATGTCAATCACTCAATCATTCATCTACATTTGTGTGAGAGAAGTGTGAGAGGGATCACTTTTACCTGAGCATGTGATTATATGAGTTGCAGAATCAGTAGAAGTTGTAAAAAACACTACGTCGTAACACTGCGTTTTATGAATAAAAAATAATATAAATAGTTACACTAATACTGCTTTCTACGTAGACATAGGTCAATATGCTGAATGCCTATTTAATTATGTTGACCTCTAAAATATCATCACGACCGAGGGGCTTCCTTTTATTCTCCACTCTCTGCTAATTAAACATCCATTGTCTCCTATTAATTGAATTACCTACAATAAAGTTGTCGAGGGGGATATTACTCTAAACCTGATAGATATGTTATCAGTGTACCTGTTCTATCTTGAATGGATGCCTTTGTTTGTCCTCCAGAGGTACAATAATGGCTGAAATCCTATCTACTATCTATATATTGATTCAGACAATGTTGGCATGCGGGAGTAAAAATTATATATGCATAGTGCAAAACACAATGTATTTTGTCCTTGGAAAAACGCAACAAAATCATAATCTAATTAGATTTGTAAATAGTTTTATGCATTTCGCTGCCTTATTAAAAGTAATATTTATTCTTGAGTGTGGCGAACGAGTCCGTGGCTAAGCATCAAAAGTTGAGTTCCAAAATGGTATGATTTGCAAATATTTGTTCCAAGTCTGGGTACCTATGATACAATAATGGTTTTTAACTCTAGCAAGACATAGACAATCCTAGTTTTCAAAACAGTGCTTTTGTAGGATGTTATTCATTATATTCCCGCGCTAAAACAGCCGCAAATGGACCATAAACGTATTCGGTTCATCGACCCAAAACACCAAGAAAAACCCTATCATCATGATAAACAATACAGCTTTCTTTTAAAATACGATTAATAACAATGAAACTGAATTATGAAGTAGCTTTGGAGCGCATGGGGTGGAACATAAAGGTAGAGATATTTTTCCAGTAGTGGGAGTCATCATTATTTGTAGCTCAAATTGATAGCCCACTGCTGGACATAAGCTTCCCCCCTCAAACGCCACTCCAATCGGCCTTGTGCCGTTCTGATCTCAGTCAAACTTGCGACTGGCAGTGACCTGGATAAACTGAGATATCTATAGATCGTTTGCAACGATCCTTAGAAAGCTAACTACATACACATAGTATTGTTGCAAAATGGTATATTTACGTACGATTTTAGGTCATGCATTGCTTGTTTTTACTAATCTCATAGCATAGTTCGGTTGGATAATGATCCTTATTCCGGGTCGTATTAGCCTAGCCTGTAAAAAGCTTCAGTACACGCCGAAATAGTCCGTATTCTCTACCACATAGCGATGTTTGACAACCGACAACTACAGACTTAATTGCTGAAAATAATGTGACGATTCGCCATAAAGCACTGCTCTAATTACGGTAACACGTTGAAACATTACCAACGCTGTTATACCTACCTTCTAATTGAAACGTTAATTTTAGTTACACTCGACAGGTATAATGAAATAAATCCAAGAATTACCACATTATTTAGGTGGAGGTAACTGGGTAACTCGTGAAAGTTGCTGGGGCTTAAACCAGCCAAAGCTATCCTATCCTACTAATGTTATAAATACGAAAGTTTCGATGGATGTAGGTATGGATGTTTGTTATTCACGCTGATTCGGCCGAACAGATCTAGATTAAACTTGAAATAGATGTAGATCATAGCATGGAGTGCTTAATCTAGCATGCAAGGGCAGCTGCGGGTGAAGGCTAGTGTCTTATAAAAAACTGTTCGCCTTTTAGGCGGGACTGAAAAGTAAACTCCTATTCACATTATCATAATCATACATTTACATTACAAAATGGTTTAAGTTGAGTGAATTAAAGTAGAGTCAAGTTCAATCATTAGTTTAGATAAAATAACTAGAGATCACTAATCCATTTTTGTTACCACACGTGGAGTTGATTATAGTCAATCTATCTAGAACGATAAGATTTTTAATAGTGCTATTTAAGTACTTAGGTACTACGATAAAATATGAACTGCCACTCGCTGCCACAAAATGTTGAAGTCATAATTGTTGTTAAACCTGACTGACGCCACCTAAATCATCTGCAATAGTCGATTTAAAAACTATATTTTATATCTTCAATACGATTGCTGTAATCAGTAAATTATTAAGTTACTGGTACCATACCAGTACATCATATTCTGGGCCGTTTTCGCGTCCCTTTTTACGAATATTTGAATTTTGAATATTCGAAAGCATCCGAATATTCATCAAACGAACGAAAAATGGATCATGAATACGACCCCTGTTGTTTTTAATTACATCTTATCACGATGATCGAAGTGATCACGAGTGTATAAAAGCACGTTTTTATAATAAAAACTTTTCCGCCAAGGACACGGGGATATTTTAAATAAAATATACTCACCTATGTTATGTCGAAAATAGTGCTAATTTTTGACATTAGACTCAAGTGAGTCACTAGCATTAAATTATAATCGTCCTTTGCATGCACATACACGTAGGTACAGGAGCCCGCTTAAAATGTGCTTACAAAAAAGAAACTGACGTAGAATATAGTCCAAAAATGGTAAAACTGCTTACACAAATCCATCTCCAGCCAGACTAAATTCGAGACATTAAAATATACGTTTATTCAAACGAGTACAATTGTAAATAAGGACGACTGGCAATTAGCGAATAATGTTAATTTCGAGCTCCTCCTAATCGAATTAATACAATTACTCGAGCGGCTTCCTGATTAAAAAACCTCTCGGTTCGTTACACATTCTACTTTAAAAGATTCACGCCAGCTAAATCAGGCGTAACAGAAAAACAACACCGTTTACGCAGCATAAAAAATGTACTAAGTTTTTTATTATCTTACCTCGGCAAATGTCATACTTTTAGTAGGCTGCTTCAACATATTCCCGCCGTAACTTAATTTTCACAATCCAATTTCACTAAACTCGTGACACTTTCACTCATACATAAAACTAGTTCAAGTTTTGAAACAATTTTCTTTGATCAGCACGATCTCGATTGCAGCCGAATAATTTTGTATTTAACGATGTTACATTGAATTGGGAGAGGGGAGGGCGACGCGTGTCCTCCGTAGCGACGTTTGAAGACTGAATTTCCGCCCGCCCATCGAGCCGAGCAGTACCGAGTTCTTCCGAACTCTCCCGACCTCAGAACTGAACTCGATTCATGAAACCCACTCGATGAAGTGGTAAGTTTTTACGACTACCCGTTGGCGAGTGCGGTCGGGACCAATATAAAAGGATTGTTTGACACCTGTTCCTGATTATTTCCCTTTATTTTCTCCTTTTCATTTGCGAAACGTTCGAATGAATTAAGTTCTCCGATTCTGCCAGTTCATAAATTATAGGTGCAAAACAAAAGCTGATATGATTTAAACAATTTTCTTCACGAATAGATCTTATTTGTAGTTAATGCGGTATACGTTAAGGCCGAACTATTCGCCAAACTATTATTTGGATAGACGAATACAGACGATGAGGCCCTCTACACGTTCGTCACCATCGGCATTAGGCATCTTCGCCGAATATGTAGAGGATCCATTACATTAGAACAAAAACAAACCTACATGGATCTACTATATTTGTTGTAAAATATAGTGTTTCATTCAACACCCCATAATTTATTTGAAAAGAAAACCCTGTGTTTTAGTACCCAGACTATGTCCACAATGTCCAGTGATTCGTTTTCGTTTCAAATCTAGCCCAATGCAGTTATTAGACAGCCACGTTTCATCAAAATACGATTTCCGCTTGCTCAATATGACAGTTGGCATATTCCGAGGCTACTTTCGCCCCATTGTTGTTCAACGAGTCATAACAGCTGATCCCGATTTTATTGCATTTCCCGGTTGCAATATTCTACAGTGCGCTTTCACCTGTCTGAAAACTCTGGATAAGCTCTACTCTACCACATTGTGAACTCTATCTAGGTAGACTGAGTATTCCTGCATTTATTTGTATTTAAATATTTGTCTCATCTTGGCCAGTATTTTAAAAATTGAATTCAGAAACAGAAACAATTTTTCTAGATATAAACACTTTTGTGATAAAAATAAATACAGGGTGTAAAAAGACGTCTACCGAAGCCGAAAGGGGTAGGTACAGCATCCCAAAACACAACCAAATCCAAAAGGATTTTCCGAAAAAATCATTATATCCGGAGAAAACAGCGTTTGAAGAGTACTTTTTGCGTATGTTCTGGGCGCGTTTTTTACGTAGATTGCTGGATTTTGAGTTTTAAATGTTTTTTCTTTTATAAATGAAATTATTAGGTAGTTATGGTCTTATTATGTTGTACTAGTAGTAAATAACCGAAAATAACATAGCATGATGAAGCTAAGTAAAAAAAAAATTGTGTTTTTCGCTAAATATGTTTAGAATCATGGTCTGATTGCAACCCCTCAGTTTCGGTCGCAGTCTTTTTACACCCTGTATAATAATAATAATAATAAATAATGCTGGACTTTTCACACAGCATCATCTAGCCCCAAAGTAAGCAGAGCTTGTGTTATGGGTATTAAGATGACTGATATACTACTTATATACTTTTTGTTTGTAAATACATACATATTATACATAGAAACACCCAGACCCGAGACAAATATAAATATACCACCCATATTATAAGTACTCCAGTCGAACGTCCCATGCTCCCAAAACGGGATATCCCCCCCTCCTTCCCATTTATAATAATAGTATGGAAGTATGGATTCTAGAAAAAAGTTTATTTTAGAAATGAGTCTACAATTTTGAATAATTGTGTGGGCACTTTAGCGTAACCTGAAGCGTGCTTTACATGCAGTTTTAAATGCGTTTTACTATCGCCGTGCCACTGAACTGGAAACTTTTATTCCGGGCACATACTTCAACGAGAATTGTTCTAATCACGTTTACCATTATCTTTATTTACAGTCTTGGATTTTTATAAACAGTCATAGTACAATAACTAACTGTACAGTGTTACCCGCTGTCCCTCGGATATACTTATTTTCCGGGATAAAAGTTAGGCTATGCGAGTATATGCTACCTACTTCTATACCAAATTGCATCCGAAACCGTTCAGCTATTTCTGCGTGAACGAGTAACACCCAGCCATTCATCAAACTTTAGTTTTATATAAATAAATAAAAAAAGTTTATATTATTATATTTACACCTATAAAAATAAATATAAAATATTTACACCTATAAACCTTAATGTACAATTACAGAATAGATCAAAGCCATTAACCAATCTAAATTAATAGCTTATTATGATAATGATAACTAACTAGAAATTGAAGGTCAACTCAATCTAACCTAATTTTCCAAAGCAATGCGTCTGTGATTAGTAATTATCTAATCGACGTCTACATCTCAATCGCAGGCTTTGATCGATGAATACATTACGTAGAGCGACAGGAATTGCCACACTTGCAAACAGAGGCATTCATCTTACGCTTCTGCGACGTGTGAAGAAAATGAACACTAAGCCTCCTTGGCCGAAAGTTGAGACGGAATATACTTCGGCTTGTAATTAGTATGGAGAATTTTAGCCCGTCTCAACTATCGGCCGATAGAAATCTGTGGTCTGCGAGGGGTCTTACAAATACTAACGAGATGCTAAAGATTAGTACAATACTAGCTGACCCGCGCAACTTCGTCTGCGCATTATTAGGAACAAAGTGGAGGAGTTTTGAGTGAATCGAGAGTACAAAATATAAAACTCCGTCGCATGATATAATATTTTTTTTTATATATGTTTCTCTCAAGAATCATTTAATAGATAAAGGTAGGAAAAATCTTACCCAGATCTTGCAATGCTAAGAACAAAACGAATACGGTAATTGGTACAGAATCGCTGAAGCGAGCGCAGCGAGTTTTTGAAGAGAGAGAGAGTTTTTGAAGAAATTGACTCGAAACGTATTTTTTTATAGCAAGAACTGTGTGGTTTAAAATTTCGAAATAAAATTATTAACTAATATTGCGTTATGTTTCTCTCAAGAATCCCTTAATAGATAGAGGTAGGGAAAATCTTACCCAGATCTTGCAATGTTAAGAACAACACGATAGCGGCAACTGGTGTCAGATTTGCCGAAGCGAGCGGCAATACCTACCCGCGACTTCGTCAGCAATATAAAAATATCGAAAACTCTTAGCAAAAATCTCCAACTTTTCAAAACTCAAAATCAAAGAAAATTATACTCGATCTCCGCCATAGTAAAAACGCCACCTAGGAAAAAAGTGTAAAGTAGTTTTGACCTCTAGACCGATAGATGGCGTTCTAACTATAGCCAAGGAAAAATATTTTAATATCAAAAAATCATAACTTCGGAGTTCGGATATATTGATGGGTGGGAACACACATGTTACATGTTTATCATTAATTTTAAAATAATTTATTATGCAAAATACAAAAAAAAACGAAAAAATTTAGAGTGCAAAAAGTGGCTTCGGGCGGTCACCCATCCTTATTATGACCGCGCCCAGGGTTGCTTAACTTTTTTCCCCATACAAACTTCCAACCCTTATTTTCCCGCCCCCTTATGGTAATTGACAAAAAAAAGTAGCCTATGTCCATCCCTGGGGTATACTCTTTATCCATGCCAAATTTCAGCTTAATCGGTTCAGCGGTTTGGGCGTGAAAAGGTAACAAACAGACAGACAGACAGACAGACAGACAGACAGACAGACAGAGTTACTTTCACATTTATAATATTAAGTATGGATGAATCTCAATTCCAAATTCAAACTAAATAGTTTGATTTTAAATAAGGAATTGATTTCAAACGTGATTCAAACTTAAACTTTTTTGAAGTAAATTTTTCAAACATGTGTTTCTCCTCATGTTTCTCACGTTCTTTTTTGTTTTTTTTTCCATTCAAACTTGCTGGATAAGCCGGTTATGGTGGTTATGGCTTACATACATTTGGTTATGTCAAATGCAAGATAGAAAATAGACTGATATCTCCTTTTGAAGACGTAGGTATTATTCAAGATAGTGGAATTCCGTCCAGATTCCCGAATAAAACAAGTTGATCCGTATCATTGTGAGAACTTAACAAGAAACTTCTGCTAGGCTTGAACCTTTTGAGCGGATTCAAAGCTGAAGAAAGTCAGTTTTCACCTACTATCTCAAACTCCCGAATATTTAAGTCTTATGAAAATTAATTTCGATTCAGACGTTTCATAAAATCAAACGCCAATAGTCATCCTTAAAATTTAGCTATCACTATTCGTAATTTTTATTAGTAAGGCAGGAATTCATCGCATCACCCATAATACTCGTATGGAATGCTCTATAAATGTGAGCATATGCAAACATGTATTTGGTGCCCATGTGTAAGATCAAATATGTATTTGTACATGCCTCTGACTACCCCCTTAGACATCTTCAAAGGATCTGGAATATAAAGATCTGAGAGAATGTCTACCGCGCCTCAGGGATACAGTCGTGACCCTGTTTACGTTTTACGTCTAAGACATTTTCACAGACTCTTGAATGGCTTTATCTGAAAGAATGTCTACCGCGCCTTTGGAACACATTTATGAATTTGCTTGTTTTTTGTTAGTATAAAAAAAACCTTTCACGATAGAGCAGCTTCAGATGATATATTGTTTTACTGATAATGTCTTGAGACATAAATAGACATCTCTAGTGAGAAAGCCTAGAAAATATTCGCCTAATCTTCCAGGGTTTTCATGAGCTCATGAGTTTTATGTGGTTTTGTTCATAATTGCTGAAAGAAGTTCTCTTAAATTTTGGGGAGTAGTTTTATCACACTCTGTAATAAAGTTTTTTTTTTTCACACAGCATCATCTAGCCCCAAAGTAAGCAGAGCTTGTGTTATGGGTATTAAGATGACTGATATACTACTTATATAGTTTTTGTTTGTAAATACATACATATTATACATAGAAACACTCAGACCCGAGACAAATATTTGTAGATCATACAAACATTGGTCCCGCCGCGGGGATCGAACCCGCAACCTTTAGCGTCGCAGGCGGGCTTTCGCCCACTGTGCCACAGAGGTTGTCTCTGAATTGTTTCTGAAAATGTTGTATTGTTGGTCACTGTTTAACAGTCACTCTTCACATTCGCCAAACTATTCGCCGAACTATTCGCCGAACTATTCGCTGAACTATTTAGATAGAAGATGACAAGCGAATAGACCCTCTACACGTTCGTCGGTATTCGTCTATGTTCGCCGAATATGTAGAGAGCCCATAACAAATACAAGATTTGGTTTATTCAGAAAACAATATCACTGCATTTGTTGGCCCAGCTGGTTTAGGTATTCAGAAAACAATAAATTAATCTTTTTTTTTTAATGTGAAGTTTTAAACCACACTCAAGTATTTAATTGAGAAATGAAAAGTCTTATCAAACAAAACTAATTTCTGGCTTTAAGAGGATCGTCTAATACTCGCGGGTTCGAATCCCGTCGGGATCGAGTTTAGATAAGACTTTTCATTTCTCAATAAAATAATTGTTGAATTTCATATACTCTATCATAATCCACCTTTTAGTTGGCAATGTAAGAGCTTATTATGGAACTTTATAATTAGCTCGCTACCTGGTACAGTCAACAACAAAGCTAATGAACATTTGAAGTTTTCAATTACTAGCATTTGGCTCGGAACAAATATTTGCAGACCACGCAAACATTTGTCCTGCCCCGAGAATCAAACTCGTACTCTTCTGTCTCAGAGAATTGCGTGAAGTTTTTTTTTTTATATAATTTTGAGAAATATCTCAAACTTTTCTTTCAAACGAGCACTTTCGTGCGGTTCATTCTACAAGCGTTTCTTAATCTTGTACTAAGTTCATAAGGTTTATAATGGCTTTCTATAAAACTAATTGACGCGTCGCTTGCCAATAAAATGTGCATTGAGCCTAAGTATCGTTGAAGGTCGCTGCTCCAAGTCCCGCATGGGTGCAATTTTCGAATGCATTTAAAAAACTTTAAGAACATAGACGTTAAATTCAGAGAGAATTTTGAGCTAAAATTGCAATAGCTGACTTTACTTGAAACCTGAGATGGCTAATTGACGTTGCGTCGGGATCCCTGTGAGCTAAGTGCATGAGTTTCGTTTTTAATGAGATTCACGTATCACTTATTAATTACTAGCTGCGCTTCCGCGGTGTAACCCGCGGTCCTTCGGGATTTTTTCGGGATAAAAAGTGGCCTAATGTCCTTTCCTGGGATACAACCTTTGCCATTGAAAATTGGGATGCCAATTTTCAGCCTAATCTGTTTAGTGGTATGGGCGTGAAAAGGTAACAAACAGACAGACAGACAGATAAACAGAGTTAGGGTCGATTCACATCTGACGGAAGATCCGTCGTGGATTATCGGTCGCGGAACGCCAGAACTGACAAATGTATAGAAAAACACTCGACCGTTCACACTCGACGGACTCATCCGTCGGACTCATCCGTCGAGTGTGAACGGTCGAGTGTTTTTCTATACATTTGTCAGTTCTGGCGTTCCGCGACCGATAATCCGCGACGGATCTTCCGTCAGATGTGAATCGACCCTTAGTATCACATTTATAATATTAATGTCTATTATATAGTATGGATTAGGTTGGACTTGGCGTCCATGTCCTTTGAAGATATCTAAGAGGGTGTCTGTAAAATGTGGGCATGTATCAAATATGTATTTGAACACGCCTCCGACTACCCCTACATTTTATTTCAACAATAAATCATCTTCATGAACAGTACCTACATCATCATCATCTGGCCTTAATTAAGGCCTCTCTTCGCCTCTATCCATTATTTTCTTCTGTTATCTCTTTTTGTTAACATTTGACTACCTACTTATAAGAGAGTGACATGTCATGATCATTATCCTATTTTTGAAGTGAAAACTTCTTTAGGCGCTTTGGGCAGTTTTGAGATGAGAGGATTCTCCTCGAAAAAGTCACGTGCGAGTCACGTGACTGCTCACCGACACCTACCAGCAGCGCCATCTAGGTCTGTACTCGGTAAACTTTTACGGCAATATTTTTACATTTCTAAAAACTCATTTTATAACTAAACGGGTGAAGTCATTAGCTTTCGAATTTTTTCTATTTCCTGACGATTCAAAAAATACACTCGGCACCTTATTGTTCAAGTTTTTTTTTCTAAGTATATCTCTTCTTCTTTTGCTATCTCTATCTATTCTGCATATGCATATCTATTCTTAATATGTATTAGTACATGCCTCTGACTACCCCCTTAGACATCTTCAAAGGATCTGGAAATAAAAGATCTGATAGAATATCAACCGTGCCTTGGGGATACAGTCGTGACCCTGTTTACGTTTTACCTATTTAGTATTAAGTTTATTAATTTACCTACGTACATGTATAAGATGTTATAGAACCCGAGTTAAAATAACAATGGTGAGGCAGTTAAGGGTAGACCTACTCGTAAATAATACATCAAATATACCTATACCTATCTATAGCCATATACGTAGGTATATATAAACGTCGTCAGAGTAATGTACTCGTCCGGTTCGTTAGGCCGATACCCTGTCGTTTTGATGGACTAGCCTGACCCTCTCCTAATATGATCACTGTTACTTATAATATACATAATACAATACAAAACATTAATGGAGATTTGAGACATGAAAGAAATCTGTTCACGACCATTTTACCCAGGCATGGTAGATATTTTCATATATTTCAGCATTGCATATTAATATGACAAAAATATTAATTGCTGTACGCGTCCACTTATAATTACGTTTTGATAACCTACATTATTGTATTCGATATCTTTGTAAGTAATCAAACTCAAACTTTGTACGTACATAATAATTATGTTATTGTAAACGAGAACGTAGTGTAGACAAACATAATAAAGGCTTAGGAAAACACTACTAACTAAAGATTTAACTTTTGAGAAATAAATATCTATCTATCTATCTAATTGCGCCCTGAACGTTCCACCACCAGATTGGAGGAGAAACTAGTTGGAGCCTATTTAAAACGAAGATTCGAAATAACACAGTAATTTAAAAATATATAAATGATATACCCTACAAATTCACAGTTGAACGAAAACACATTAGGGAAATCAAAGTGTTACTGAGTTCCCAATATTTCGGTAGTCTCGTAATGTAATTGTACGCTTAACCAGTAGTGCGTAGCAATTAATGTTGAGCCTACGAGCCTACGCGGCGTAGCACTGCTACGAAAATAGAGGTCAAGATGATGGTAGTTTATTCATTGTTTATTACTTTTTTTTTATTTGGAATTACTAAATCTTTGATTTAGTTATTACAATGTTTCGATTTCCGGAGATTTTTTGTCTGTATAAGAAGGATAAAAAAAAACATACATACAACCGAACATAGAACCTCCTCCTTTTTTTGAAGTCGGTTAAAAAGTAATGCGTACGGACACGGCCGGCGTTCCGGGCTACGAGTTGACGCGTTCCATCTGCAGCAACGCGTATACATTTTGACATATTACTCGACTTGCGCGGGAATGGAACGCATGAATGCGTAGCCCGGAACACGTACTCCGTACAAGGCTTAAGAAGGATGAATCGCGGTACTATCAATCACGCATAATTCGTCTCACACTACCACACATACATGAATAATTATAAAATATACCTAATTATAAAGTTAGAGGAACTTGTAAGTTCTAGAAATATGAAAATTCTAAAATGTAAAGGAGGAAGAAAATGTCTTTCGTTCAATTTCAACAGGATCACCAATGTATCCACAAGGCGCGGTGGACGGTCAAGCATTTCAAGATTCCATTGGTCAATACAAAACACACACAAAAAATGTCACGCATAATGTCCACATTTTGCAGACGTACATTCCAGAAGTGACAGGTTGCATCAAATCGCTTTTTATCCCAAGGAATACTTGTACCTATTATACTTACATTTTATATACATGTAGCCTATGTGTTAAACAAGGGAACGAGCTACCTTCATAAAAAATCATCTAAATCCGTTCAGTAGCTATGTGAGGAAACAAACTTTCGCCTGCCTGTATACTGTTAAGTGTGATCTAGATTGATTAATTTCAACACCAAAATACCAGCACGATTTGTTCGATAAAAGTAGAACTTTGTCGTAACTTCCTTGAGGGCAGATAGGGAATTCTAAGGGCTCCTTAAAGCCCGGATTTACATGGCAAAATTATTCTCCAATCTCTTGAAATTCGTCCACATGCGAGACGCCGTTTTAATTGTGTTTGCCAAGACTTTGCCAACTCTGAGCTTCTTAATTCTTTGAAGGGATAAAGATAATAATATAACACTAACCTACCCACTTACGTTTGTAGTCACTGTTTTGCATTTTAGGAGATTTGATAACGCTTCACTCTTTTAACCTGTGAGGTGCAGGATGAAGGCCCCACTGTGATGTAGAAAGTAGCGGGTTCTAGTCTAGCATATTTATATACCATAGGTCTAATCACAGACCTAAAAAAATTGGCGTCATCAATTATAACAATAAACGCACTTGGCGATATCAACTGTAGAGGTACCTACAATTCCGTAGCTACCCTTTAGCTCTTCACCTTTGCGCCTTTGCGCCTCTTCACCTTTTTGTAATCAAAGGAGGCCAAGTGGCTCGCATTTATTGAACATCTTTCTTTATACAAATCCGATTGAAGTTAGGTATTTTTCGTTCTTCAGCGTTCTGTAGTTATTATAATGACCATTAAAATTATAGATTTGTACCTACTTACGTAAGTACAAATATTGGTAGGTAAGTATTTCATTTGGTACTTGGTAGATATCTATTTAAGATGACATCGTACTACTAAGATTTGCAGATGACATCGTACTTTTCTCAAATACATCTGAACAACTAGAAAGCATGATAAGAGAACTGAGCGCTGCCAGCGAAAATGTCGGCTTAAAATTAAACACAGAAAAGACTAAAGTTTCCACAAATAGCACTCAAACAGCGATAACCGTAAATAATACAACTATAGAATACGTGGAAGACTATATATACCTTGGGAAGCAGATCTCGTTTAAAAAATCTAGACATAAGGACGAACTAGACAGAAGAGTAAATACCACCTGGAAAAAGTACTGGAGCTATAAAGAAATTCTTAAATCAAAACTTCCAGTAAAACTTAAGAAAAAAGTTATGGACTCCTGCCTACTACCATGCCTTTCATACGGAGCGCAAACCTGGATCTTTAATAACAACACAAAGACAAAAATACAGACATGCCAACGCGCAATGGAACGAAGCATCTTGGGTATCAAACTAATAGAAAAACAGAGTAGCAAAAATATCAGAGATAAGACTAAGATACCTACTAGATGCTCTTCAACATGCACAAAGGCTGAAGTGGAAATGGGCAGGCCATATAGCTCGTGGCACGGATGAAAGGTGGACAAAGAAGGTCACAGAATGGGTAGGCCCAGGTGGTAAACGGGCTAGAGGTCGCCCCAAGGAACGATGGGCAGATGAAATAGTCAAACTGGTGGATGGAGACTGGATGGAACGAGCAAAGGAAAGAGAAGAATGGAGACAGATGGAGGAGGCCTATACCCGAAACGGGGCCTGACAATTATATTTGCAAAAACTTAAATTTACATTATATGATATGTATATATTTATAAAAATTCTAATATAAATATAAATCTAAATAAATTAATACTAATATAAATCTAATTTGAATTAATTTAGGAATACTGTAGCTTAATTGAAAATTGTGTCATTAATATTATTGTAAAGAACTAAATTTTATAATTTTGTATTGTTATGGAAATAAAGGCTTAAATAAAATAAAATAAAATAATAGATATCTATTTAACCACCTACGCGAAGTTTAGCAAGTGCCCCCGTGCCCCCCCCCCCTGGATCCGCCTATGGGTATATCAGTCATCTTAGTACCCATAATACAAGCTCTGATTACTTTGGGGCTAGATGATGCTGTGTGAAAAGTCCAGCATTATTTATTTATTTATAGATAGGTACTTAGATATTGCTCTGAATTAATAACATAGCTTGTCAGGCACCTATAGGTAGCTAGCTAGCAAGACTAATCGATATAAAATTATTCAAAACTGTCCGTTATCGCACAGAAACTTTGCTCATTACACCAACATCGACGAAGTAATTTTACCTGAACGAGTCACATGTACGATAAGCTTAACGACAGTTCCGATTTAGTACCCTCAGAGTGGATTCGACAATCGGTAGAAGACGTGCGCTCGTTACCAAATAGGGCACTGTTTGGAAACCTGTGGGACATCAGTATGAAATGTAGCAAAATATCTATCTAGGGTTGATAACATAGACGAAACAGCCAGACCTCTGTGGCGCAGAGGGTGAAAGCCTGCGACGCAGAAGGATGCGGGTTCGATCCCCGCCGCGAGATAAATGTTTGTATGATCTGCAAATATTTATCTCTGGTCTGGGTGTTTCGATGTATAATATGTATGTATTTACAAACAAAAAGGATATAAGTAGTATATCAGTTATGTGGTTCCCATTAGTACCTACCTACCTACAAGCTTTGCTTAGTTTGGGGCTAGATGATGCTGTGTGAAAATGTCCAGCATTATTTATTTTATTAGCGACCCGCCCCGGCTTCGCACGGGTGTAATGCTGATGCTAAATATTAGGGTTTAGGCAGCGTTTGCAATGTAAGCGCCAAAAATGTATTAGTAATTCACGACAGATTCACATTAGATACCTCTAAAATTATCAGTGTTCCTCTACTACATTATGGATGTTTATTACATATAAACCTTCCTCTTGAATCACTCTATCTATTAAAAAAAACCGCATCAAAATCTGTTGCGTAGTTTCAAAGATTTAAGCATACTTAAGGATATAGGGACAGAGAAAGCGACTTTGTTTTATACTATGAAGTGATTTATTTAGACTTTTTGGCTGTTTCGTGGGTTGAAAAAAATACAACGTACCTGTAACTTAATTTTAAAGATTAAAAAAAACAGTGCCAGAGTACTTGAACAATTAGGTAGGTACCTTACCTACACGAATTTAAATTGATGTCTGTGAGTAGGTACCCACACTACGCGCGGTACGCGCACTATCATTGCACGTAGGTACAGTCACGGACAATAAGATGTATACACGCCATAATGTTTCAACCCATGTACAGGTCAACATGTCCAACAATGTTCTGGTATTTTTATTGATTTCGCTACTAGTTCAATGTGAAATCAATTTCCGCTTTTTGTTTTTAACCTACATCTATTAGTTTTAGTGTGATATTAATTTTAAAAGTATGGAGTGTATACATCTTATTGTCCGTGACTGTACGTGCAATGATAGTGCGCATCTAACTATCCTACCTAAGTACCTAACGTTTTGTAGAGTCTATTTCATAGTAACTGTGATTTAGTCGTTTTTCATTAGTAGGTACCTGAAGGTGTAAGTGTGTACTTAGGTAACTGTAGCAGCCGCACTTAGTAATAAGAAATATGGACACAAAAATGTCTGAAATAAAGAATATTTTTTATTATTTCATAATTGTATGCATTTTTATTCACTCGTTTATTCAAAAACCAGCTTTTAAAAATATAAATAAATAAATAAATAAATAATGCTGGACATTTTCACACAGCATCATCTAGCCCCAAACTAAGCATAGCTTGTACTATGGGAACCAGATAACTGATATATGTACTATACTTATATACTTTTTGTTTGTAAATACATACATATGTATTGCCGCATTCGAGATGTGGTGCTGGAGGCGAATGATGCGAATACCGTGGACGGCCAAACGCACAAATGCGTCAATCCTCATAAAACTCAACATCAAAGAGCGGCTATCCACAATATGTCATCGCCGCATACTCTCATATTTCGGCCACATTGTGAGACGTGGAGCCGACAATCTAGAAAAGTTGGTCATCGTTGGCCACGTGGAGGGAAAACGATCCCGTGGGAGATCACCGACCAGATGGACTGACCAACTTAGAGACCGGGAGACGTCGTTCTACAGTGTGGTACAGATGGCGACAAACCGGAGTCGCTGGAGACAAGCCGTCCATACTTGCAGAACGACGCATGGTGATCACGACCTTCAGAAATGAAGTAACGACCATAGAGAGAGAGAGAGAGATTGCCGTAAAAATTTACCGAGTACCTACCTACCTACAAAACTCGCTAGTGCTACTGGTAGATTAAATCGCGCTTTCTTTTTTCTATTCCTACTCTACTCAGTGGTTTTATGCCCGGTTTCTATATTCAACGGACATTTGTAGGTAAGAGCTACGACTCGTTTTTACATACAAAAGTTTGACAGCTAGAAACCGGGCGTAAGTCAGCTGTCAAAATGTGTATGTGGAAACGAGTCGTAGCTCTTACCTACGACTGTCCGTTGAATATAGAAATCGGGGGTTAGTCAGTTTTCGTAAGTTTGTATCCATATTCTTCTCTACACAGTGTCTCTACCATAAAGTCGTACACCGCCATCTTCTTGCGTCTGAACCAAAACAACAAACTAGAGTTAACAAAAATAATTGTAAACGTGCCATCTACCGGTGGCTTTAAGAACTACATTGCTAATAGGGTTGCCCACAACTGTATAGTCATTTTAAACGATTACTTGATTCGATTATTTCAACTTATTTAATTATTACTTTGGTTACGGTTTCTGAGGTAGCGGTCGGTTAAACAGCTGACCGATTCCGACTCGAATGCATTCCGCTGAAGTCTAAATCACTAGGCTGATAGGAAAATGGCTGAAAAAATGTACAGTTAGCCAGTTAGCCCAGAAAATGACATGTATAAAATAGTTAGTCTCACTCAAGTCTCTATCGATTTTCCTATCAGCCTTTTTTTATACGGATAGAAAATCTGCTCACAGACATCAAATTACGTCGAGGGAACGTAATGGGGTGTATGGGGTTGTCGAGCACTCGACGATCCACTAAAAACTACCCGACGACCCACTAGAAGCTACCTCCCGTCAGACCATTAGTTATTCGACATTAGGTTCCAGATTATTGTCGGACTTAACAGGGCACACCGCGGCCCTTCAACTGCCGTTCCCCCCGGTTCCTCCCCGGATCCGAGATATTTATATTGTAAGGCTTGTTTATGATAATTATTAAAAATAAAATAAACAAACACATGGGGGCACGTGTATAATGTGTATGTGTTTCAATAATTTTTGGAGTCAATTTCTACAAAAAAATTGTGGCTCGCTACGCTCACCTATTGAGGTGCTCGCTTCGCTCGCATCTTTCAGCAAATCTTACACCACATGCTACTATCGTTTTGTTCTTAGCATTGCAAGATCTGGATTTGATTTTCACTTCGTTTATGTAGGTACTATGGACATCTTGAGAGAAACATAACGCAATATTTATTATTACTATTATTCTAGCCCATTGTATCCCACTGCTGGGCAAAAGCCTCCCTTCTTTTCTTCTAACGCAATATTTAACATTTTTTCCTACTTTAAAACAATACAGTACTTACTTGCTATTAAAAAAATTCTTAAAAAAAATTGCGGCTGCATCCCTTGCACCCACTTGCAATTAATGAAAGATGATAATTAGGTAATCAGCGTTTGCTAGAGCGATACGTTCTGGGGAAAAAACCGGACAAGTACGAGTCAGACTCGCCCACCGAGGGTTCCGTACCAAAGATTATGTATAACAGTGCAAACTGATATGTACCTACTAGGTACCACCTACCTACCTACATACACCAAATTTATTAGGTAGGTCCGCCTAGTCCAAACTAGGCCTAACCGATGTTGAGAATTTTTTTTAGCAATATGAATGTATTAAAAAACAAGTAGGTAGGGAAATCAAATGATTTTAAAACTTTTAACTGAAGAGTACGCTGTGGTTTGATGTTGGAAGGAAAATGCTGCAATGAATATGAAGTATATACCAGTAAACCTCCTCGCAGACTGCAAATTTTCTATCGGCCGATAGTTGAGACTTCGGCTCGTAATTAGTATGGAGAAGTATAGGCCCTCTCAACTATCGGCCGATAGAAAGTCTTTAGTCTGCGAGGGGTCTAAGCGTTATAAAACAAATCGGCACCAAAGAAGATTTTTTAGTGGAAAATTTAGCGATTTTGGGTCTGGGATAATTTTTTGATTTTAATAGTTGACTCTAGTGGTAAACGAGTATATCCTAGGACCAAGTATATCCTTTCGACTGTCACGAACTGTCATTATGTCAGAAATCTTCGGCCAAACTTTTGTCCGAAAAATGTGGCAGGTTTGTAGCGCATCGGCGGTACTGACGCCGCGTCCTAGTAAAATGTCGATATCTCTTTTATTTTGTATGAAAGGTATCAAGAAAGTTATATTTTTGAAATCGGGATGAACTAAGCTAACAGAATATGTATAATTTAGTATACCTTTACCTAGTAAATATACTTTTAAACGTAAGGTAAAGTTGGAAAATTTAGTGAAAGCGTATATTTCTCATGATATTTCGAAAATAAAACCATTTATTCCAATAACTTTTGTTTTATTTACAAGACAATATACATTTTTACAATAATTCACTAAAATAATACACCTTTCCATATAGTTTTTTTATAGGACAAGCTTTTTAATAACTTGACTCGTTTAGGCAAACCGTGCGCAACACGAAAAAAATGGGTATGTTTAAAATTTAATTCCAGGAGAACTGTAGACAAAATGGCTAAGGACTAACGCTTATTCGATAGTATGGTTCGTAAACTAAGCACAAACAAAGTTTCAATAGTTAGGCACGAATACTTTACAAGAAATAAACAAAACAAATACACACTTTTCGCCTTGACACAACCCCCTCCACCCCCACCACCCCTGCCGCCCTGTCTGTCAAGCCTTTAGAAGGCGTATTTGTATTTCGTATTTTAGTTTTGGTGGCGCTGCAGTCGCAAAGTGTAGTTGAGCTCCGTGAAAAAGTTGATTTTAAAAATTGATAAACTCAGTAAACCAGTGTTATTATTAATCGAACCTATAAATAAATAAGTGACTCAAGTATGTGAACGTTATCCAATCGAAAAACTAAGAACTAAAGACATAACAGTGAAATAAAAGTTTCGTGAGCGGCTACACTCGGAATAAAAAAAAAGGACACAAAAACAACAACAAATAAATCAGTGACTTTCCTACCTTAGTGTGTGAACATTATCCAATTATCGAACAAATAAATAACTACAATAATAACAGTGAAAGTGATTGAAACATTAACTAAAACAATAATAAAAACTGAGGGTTGAAATAAAAAACTTCTCCAAACAAATTACGTTTGCAACTTGGATCAAATCAATAATTTCAACGTATAGTTCACTGAACCAAGTGGCCAGTTGGTTGGTGATACCGACTGCGAAGACGGATCTCCGTGTTCATTTCCTGAGACAATACTCTTTTTGCACAAAAAAAATATTTTTATTTTTTCCAAGTTAATTTCCGGCGAAGACCACGAGTTTTTATAAAGAAATTTATCGAGCTACGAATCCTTTTGATAATACTGAAAAATAAAGATGGAGGAGCAGCTATTAAAAGCCATACAAGAAATTGGTAAACAAATAAATAATACTGAAAATAAGCTATTGGCCAGAATAGATACAATTGATGAAAAGTTAGGAAACTTTAAGGCTCAACTCGATGAATTGAAGATAGGCTATGATAAGCAGGAAGAGCGTCTGGATTATTTAGAGAGAGAAATAAGAATACGCAATGTGGTTTTCTTTGGATTACCAGAACAAGAAAAGACATATTTCGAACTTGAAAATACTATACTAAAAACAATTAATGAAAACCTACAACTAGAGTGTCACAAAAATGAGATCCAACACGCAAGAAGAATTGGGCGAAAAATCGATAAACCCAGACCTATCGTTGTGGGACTTAGTACCTATGGAAAAAAGTTACAGATAATGAAGAACAAAAGCAAGCTGGCTGAAACTGGCTATTATATTAAAGAAGACTACCCACCCAAAATTTTGAAAGAAAGAAAATCTCTGCAGGAGCAGTTAAAATTGGAAATTGAAGGAGGAAAAAATGCTTTCATTAGTTATAACAAGCTAGTGGTGGTGCAAGAAACAAGCGAGCTTCCCAAAGATAGCAACGAAACCTACAGAAATAAAAAGCGCACTTTACCTAAAGAATCTAGCCCGATTAACAACAAAGGAGAATATAGAAGAGCACCAAAGAAAAACAAACCTGCAACTGAAAACAGAAACATAACCCAATACCTATCATATCAAAATAAAAACACACCACAAAAAAGCATACAAGAGAACGTGAATAAAGAAATATAACAAGTAGGGCCACCACCTCATGAAAAAAGAAAAATAATACAAACGAAAAATCCACCTCTCCCAATATGGCTGGTCCCCACGGGAAGAGTAGACCAAAACCCTCCAATCTAACAGAAAATAACACTAACTACGTACAAAGAAAAATAAATAGATAGAAAGAAGATATTATATGTACAAACTTACCATTGGAAACGGTTGGAGGAGACCTTCACCCGCACATGGGTGGTCCCAAATATAAAATACCTAATCATTAATATTAATTAAAAAAAAAAAAAAAAAAAAAAAAACGGATGATAATATTTAAGTGCTTAAAACAATATTTATTTTAAGAATATTTTTTGTGTACCTAATAATTAATTTAAATTTATTAGTAAGTAAAGTATAATGTAATTTAATAACTTTTTTTGGGAAATAAAAAGGTTTATAATAATAAATTTTAGTTTTACGCTCATTACGCAAAATGTAATCGAAGATAACACAAACTAAATACTGTATACGTTTGTAAAAACATATCTTATTGTTGTGACAAATTACATTTGGCGCTTACTGTAGTATTTTTAATTTAAAACAAGTCAAAAGTGAAAAAAAAAACGGCGCATGGCTGACTATGATTTTTGATACTTCTAAATTTCTACTATAAATCTTTGTCTACAACATGTGATAAGGATTAAAAACTGTTTAGTTCTTTCCGCTGTATGATGATCACAAGTCACACTTTTAATTTCCTTTCCGAGAAATTCACAATTGTGGCACAAACCAACCCTCGTCGTCTCGTCACGCGCGCTCGTCCATAGTGTATTTGAAGGCAATGAACTCACCTAAGAATTTTGCTTCTGTAGATGGCGGAAAGAATTGATTGAATGATACAACCCATCCTTGTCATTTTTCTATACCCACAATAAGTTGGAACAGGATAGAAATAGGTTCCAACGGTTTTATTTGGCGCTCAATGTTACCGCGAAAAATCGTCCTTCTCTTGGCTTTTGACAGAGGCCACATGTTCAATTTTAGTGTCACGACAAGGTCGAGAGTCGAGACAGTGGATAGGATATATCTGTTGGCAACATTGTGGATGACATTTTGGTTTGTTGAAAAGTTGAGGAGGTGATAAATCTTTTCTGCATTTTCTTTTCTAGAAAAAGTACGCAAATGAATGATTATCAAACAGTTGTATCTATTTTGCACTGTCGTAAAATTAATGTCAATGTGTTTGTTTTCAGGGAAAAAAGAATCGCTCTGCTCTTTTACGAATCGAAAGTGCGTCGTAGCAAGAAGAATTCTATTTACCGGCAGTTTCGTCAAACAAATTGAAAAATGAGTGCCTGTCCTTTCAATACCGATCAACTCCTGCAGTTGCAGCATTTCATCGGTATTTGCCAAGACAACAGTTCGGTGCTTCACCATCCCAAATTAGATTTCTTCAAAGAGTACTTATTATCTCTGGGGGCTGTTCTACCGCCGGCTCCAACGACCAGGTCTATGCCATTTGGAGACACGTAAGTTTATTGAGTTTCTGTATGATTTCAATTGTTGTTTTTTTGTAAATAGGGCCGTAGCGTCACTTAACAGTTGTTTATATACGCGTATGTAACTAGCGGCGCTCCCACGGTGTGACCCGCGGTCCCTCGGTATTTTTCCGTGGTAAAAAGTAGTATGTCCTTCCCTGGGACACAAACTTTATCCCTGCCATGCAATTTTCAGCCTAATCTGTTCAGTGATTTGGGCTTGAAAAGTAACAAACATACAGTTAAGAGTTACTTTCACATTTATAATGTTATTATGGATTCTATCAATCGCTGAGATGCCTTCACCTGTTTACTTCTCCAATGCAAAAATTTTATAATCTTACAATTACAATTATTATATTTGTTAGTGATTCCAACCGTGCCTTGGACTGATGAAATGTCATAAAATAGAATAATTATTATCCACCAGCAACAATGCCGGTACTACAGAAGATAAAGCAGATTCCGAGGATTCTGATGAGGAATTGGATGTGGAGCTGGACATGGAAGGTATGCATAATCATCATAAATCTCCCTGCTCCTTTGCCTCCAAAAAATAAATGGGTTTAGGTTTAAAGACATTTATTCTCATACAAATATTACAGTTCTTTTATAATGAGATACAAAATATAGTTATGATTTCTCAATATACAAAATAATTGTAATAATCTAAACTGCATTGTATTTATCTACCCCTAAGTTTTCTAGATGAGTTTCCTTTTATCAAAGCTTTATGTATAAATCTTTTATGCATACGGCTGGTTTCTCGAACGCTTTTCAAATTGACAAGCTGATTAAACTTGGTATACTTGGTCCTCATTGGTCGAATGACAGATTTGACCAATGATTAGCTAATTTTGAAGATGATTTGCGTTCGAGAAACCGGGTAATAATGTCTAACCCCCCGGTTTCTATATTCAACGGACAGTCGTAGGTAAGAGCTACGACTCGTTTCCACATACAAAAGTTTGACAGCTGGAAACCGACGGTAGGTTAGCTGTCAAACTTTGTATGTAGAAACGAGTCGTAGCTCTTACCTACGAATGTCCGTTGAATATAGAAACCGGGAGTAAGATGACTTTGGCAATGGACATACCAAAGAAATCTTGTTTCCCACACCAGGTGTGACTGAATCAGCACCCCTGGACTGTGCTCATGAAATGGGTGATTCATCAAAGGAGCCAACAGATGAGGAACGCGACCAGTCAGATGAAAAGCGTTCTGAAGCAATGAGGGCATTCTCAGAACAGCAGTATGATGAGGCCATCAAGCTTTACACTGAAGCTATACTTCTGAACCCGCAAAGTGCGCTGCTCTTTGCCAAAAGAGGACAGGTGTGTTTACTTGATTTATTCAATATATATTGTCCTTGGACGAATATTCCTTGCACACATCTACATCTAATAAGACAGCTACACCATCAGAGCCAACTAAGTTAGAAAATCAAGCTAGATAGAAAACCAGA
Source organism: Epirrhoe alternata (assembly GCA_963565295.1). NCBI lineage: Eukaryota > Metazoa > Arthropoda > Insecta > Lepidoptera > Geometridae > Epirrhoe > Epirrhoe alternata. The sequence continues at coordinate 3,809,434 of OY751384.1, forward strand.
CAAATGAAATAACCATTCATACTTACATACTCAAGAGCGCATTGTGATTTGTATTTTGCATTGCAGGTCTATCTTAAAGTGAACAAGCTGCATTCCTGCATCAAAGACTGCTCACACGCCCTCGATTTGAACTGTGACAGCGCTGCTGCCTACAAGTTCCGAGGCCGCGCTTACAGGTAACAATGCATTCCACTATTCAACTGAAAGCAACCAATCGCATTGCAGGAAACATCACGACGACCTCTGTAGCGCAGTGGGCGAAGGCCTGCAAAAGGTTGCGGGTTCGATCCCCGCGGCGGGACCAATGTTTGTATGATCTACAAATATTTGTCTCGGGTCTGGGTGTTTCTATGTATAATATGTATGTATTTACGAACAAAAAGTATGTATGTAATATATCAGTCATCTTAGTACCCATAACACAAGCTCTGCTTTGCTGCTACTTTGGGGCTAGATGATGCTGTGTGAATAGTCCAGCATTATTTATTTATTATTTATCAGTTTTGGATGAATTCCATTTGAGTTTTGGAAGGGATGTGTTTTGCTGAAGCATGAATCTATAGGTTTTCATGGAGTTTCAACTTCAAACTGTGATTGGTGATCATTTTATAACTTAGGAATATGAGATTGATTTCATGTCCACTTTGAATCTCACAATATAATCACCATGAACTAATTTCAGGCTTCTGGGAAAGTTTGAGGAGGCGTCCCACGACCTCTGTGAATCTCTGAAGATTGACTATGATGATCAGACCAACGAGTGGTTGCAAGAGGTGAAGCCAAATGCCGAGAAGTTGCGCCAACACAAACTTAGCGTCCAACGTAAGCAGGAAGAGAGAGAGGTAAAAAGCTAATATCTATGTTAAATTAAATGTTTCTGGAAACAAGAATAATAAATTGAGAGTTGAACCTACGACCTTCAGTTCGAAAGTCAACTATCGACAAGTCACTTCTCACGCATCCTGAGCTACTTTTTTCCTATTGCGTGGGGGAAAAAAATAATGACATGGGCGATACTCGTCCACACCTAGTGAAAAGACCACGTGATCAACGACCTAGCCACTCTGGTGCCGGGTTCCCACTATGCCGGACCGGCAGATTTACCGGCTCGGTAAAACTGCCGGAAGAGCTAGTGGCTAAAGAGTTTTTATGAAAGTGTTTACATTACGTCGGGTCCGGCAAAAAAACCGAGCCCGGTATTTTAACCGAGCGATTTGTCACTGCGCAGCGCCGGTAGAACACCCGGACCGGAATAATGTAAACGAGTTTGCGCCCGGTACCTGTGTCCCCCGCTCGCCCATTCAAAGCTCTAAGATCACCCATTAATGTTTCAAATGTTGCAAGTGACATTTTTCATTCGCACCGCCAAATTGAAGTGGAACTAATTGCCGGGCTCTGTATTTCCCAAAAATACAATATCTCTTCAAATCAAGAGTAAATAGGTTCCTTCTAGGTAAGCATGCTCCATCTTAGACCTCACTACTGCTTAACATCAGGCAGAGTGAGGTCAAATGCTGACCTATTCAATTAAAAAAAAAAATTCAAGTTTAATACTCACCTCAGTCGAATTAGGATCTGTGCGCACAATGGACGACGAAATTGTTGTGTTGTGACGACAAAATGAAAGAAAACATTGAGTACATCCTATTTTACGGGAAAGACTTTTTCTTCTTTTTTTTTCAATTTTGTCTGCGCGTTCGATCTACAGACCATATAAGCAGATTGCTTGAGTGATTTTTCAGTGTAATAAGAGTGAAAAGGCCAGTGCCCCTTCTCTGTCATAGGATATCCTCTTCAGCCGCTGCATTGTGGGGAAAGAGTCCAGCAGACTTTGAGTTGAACAAAAGTATATGAATAAGATATTATTTTATTTCCATTTTAGCATCGCGAAAAAGTCCGTCGCGCCCGCAGAGCGCAAGAAGCTCGTGCCAGCGCCGCTAGAGCGGCAGCAGAGGCGGCGGCGGCCGGCGAAGACTCCTTTGGTGGTGCTTTCAACGCTGGAGCCGGCGCCGGCGGTCCCGGGGCATTCAAGCCTCCTGGGGCTGAACAGATGGACTTCGCCAGCTTACTCATGGATCCCGAGATTATGGCTGCATTCCAGGTATAATTCATTAAACATTGGCATTATTATTATCCCAATAGCGCGTAGATCTCTCCGAACTGATGAGGTATTACAAATACAACAAAAAAAATACAAAAACGGATCTAGGCATTCGTGAAGTTAGCCGTTTGTCTGCGCAGTGACCGCTTTTTCATACAAAATTTTGTTCTGCGCACCAAAACAGCTAACTTCACAAATGCCTGGATCAGTTGAAAGAACTATCCACTTTTTGCAGAAGCATTACCTATGTGACAGGTTTCAATTCAAGCCCATTGCCACCTGGACTAACTGGTATTTACATATTTTCGGAAGCTTTATATTTTTTCAATAGTCAAAGTCAAAAAGCATTTATTCAGTAGGACCGCTGGGATCACGTTGAATAGTCGAAGGACAATGGATCTTTTCTTACCCTCTGTATTTTTCAGGATCCTGAAGTTGCTGTTGCTTTCCGAGACGTTTCATCGAACCCAGAAAACTTCATAAAATACCAGAACAATCCTAAGATAGTGGCTGTTATCGAAAAACTACAGAAGAAATTCGGAAACACTGGCTTCCCTGGTTCTTTTCCTGGTAAATCAAATGACGCATATTTCTTTACGATTTTATAGTAATTTAATGATGTATTTCTGTTACCGCTTTAACAACAAATACTAAAAAACAGAAAAAAATATTTAAGGGAGCTCCCATACAACAAACGTGACAGCACGCTTTTATAGATAACCAGCTTCTGCACGCGGCTTCGCCCGCGTGGTACCAACATTTAGAATAACCTATGTTATGCTATTCCAGGTCACTATCTACGCCTATTCAAAGTTTCATCTAAATCGGTTCACTGGTTTAGGCGTGATTGATACACAAACATACAAACATCTAAACAAACTCACAAACTTTCAGCTTTATTATATGAGTGGGATGGCACGGAACCCTTCGCGCGCGAGTCCAACTTGGCCGGTTTTTTCATTTTACTAATATCATGTCATGTATGTTTTTTTAGGTTTTGGCAGTGCTGACGCTGGTCCTAAGAAGCCAGACCATGACGACGTAGGGCTCGACTAAACGCCAAAGTTGCCATCTCATTGCAACTCATAAAACGCATTTACTCTTTGCACTTTACTTGCTAACCATCAACTTGTAAGCACAATACAACAGTGCTAACATACGTTTTTTATTATGGATGTAACAAGCGTATTTAATGTACTATAATCGCGTAAGTTTGCCGCATTTAACGCGTGTGCTTGTGAAAAACCTTCTGTTCAGACTCAACTTCTGAATCATGTTTTTTGTTGATAATTGTTCTGATTTGTGAAAAACCTGTTCAAAATTTTTGGCCAAAGATAAAACTGTTGTCATAGAATATTGCCTATATACTTGGTGCTGGTTTATTAAAGAATAAAGGAATTTAGTTTTATTTTGAAAAAATTGACTATTATGCCAATATTGGAAATGTAAAAATATAAAATGCTTTCAATAAAGTATATTAAGCATACCTAATTACTTACATTGTAAATCTTGGTTATCTAATTGTCGATTCATCAGAATGGCAGAACAAATGATTGAGTCGTTTTCATTACATATTGTAAGCTTGGCATTATTTATCACATTACGTATGGTCTGATAGTTTTTATTTTAAAATGTAATGGTTAATAAAGATTTTAAAAAATATCTAATCTTTTATTTTGTAATATTTTTTTTTTATTAGTGTTTAAATAATTTAAAAAAAATATATATTTACTATTTTGTAATGAAGCTATAATTTTTCCTCAGACATAAAAATGAACTATTTTTTTATACTATTGAAAACTTAGTAAAGATATCTATGCAAGATTAACAGCATTTGTGCTCATGGTGAGGAATTTGAAGTGCGATTATGCGATCGCCGCACTCGCCACATCCCTAGCCCCCTAGGCCGTTGGATGGATGGTCGACCTGGCCCCACAACATTATTTATAAATGTATTTTTTGCTACAAAATAATACTCAATTGCAATAAAATAATACGTTATCCTATAACGAATTTATAAGGGAACACGTAGACGAAATTTTATTAAAAAAATTTAATAACCAGCAAATGAAACTGCTCCTCTATCCATGGGAGTATCTCTCTAAAAATGAAGATATAGAACTTGGCGATTTTTTTCTATCAAGTCAAGTCAATCTTCTTTCGAGTTCGACTCGCATAACTTACAAACTTAAACCCTAAACTTTTCATTGCCTTCATAAAACTACATATTTAAAACTCGATGTTTTTTTCCATAGAAGGGAGAAGAAATAAATCACCTTGAGTACTAAATACGTAACCTTTTTATTTACATAAGTATAATTATGATTTAAACATCATTGACTCTACCCCAGCCCAGCCTTATCTTCCTCTCATGTAATTTCAACCAAGATGGCATGTTTTTAGGCAGTGGTTGAGCATTGGGGAACTTCAGAGGTTCCTCAGGCATTTTGAATGGATGCTCATTCTTCAGTTTAAGCAGTAAATACTCCTTGTTTATCTGCTTTGGGTCTCTGTATTTGTCCATGTATAAGTTAAACGGTTTTCTTCTTGGGAACCATTCTTGAGGTCTTATGTAAGGTTCAGGAAAGTCGTATTCATACACTGAAAAATACAAGTATGTTTATCAATAGGTAAAACTCCATACATGTAGAATATGGTAAATTTCTTTAGAAAAGGCACTTTTTTAGGGTTCCATACCCAAAGGATAAAACGAGACCCTATCAATTTCAATTTTTGTTTATTGCTTCATGTTAGTTACAATGTCTTAAATATAGGTAGGCGTTTCATAACATGAACCCCGCTGGGGCACTGCAACATTTGGTAGGTTGCTTATAAACTAACTTATGTAGGTATATATTGGCTCAGCCCTTAAAGATATTTAATTTAAATATTTTTGGTTCAAGTACTATTAAATATATATTTAGAATCCGAGTTTACTTTTTATTAAGGGCCGATTGTTCAATCATCGAATAACTGAACAAATAACTATCTAGCGAATTCGTTTATTTGACTGATAAAAGGACAAATAAAGTTGTTGCATTTTTCAATGGCCAGATAGCAAGCGAATAGTTGTCTGTGGATTTTAGTTGCCAACTCCACTGTTATATTGTGGGAGCGAGAAACACGCATACAGTGTAATGTGTGTTAGAAGAGGATAGCAAATGTTTTGACATTTGTTTATTTGACGTTTAAATAACCAACAGTGATGTAAAAACTCCCAGTGGCAAAGAATCGTAGAGCTATGAGTAGTTGCAACATGGGTGAGATACATTGGTTCCTGAAACAATAATAGTGTTAGAAGTAAGTACCTAAGGGACAGTAAAATTTACAACTGTATTAAAAATTGTATGCAAAATTGAGTTACTTTGCCTAATTATTTTTTAAGAATTATTTTATGTATATTTAAAGAAATGTATGTTTTAGGTTACGTTTGTACCTACAAAAATTCCACATCGAATTTGGCTGAAGTATACCTAGATCACTATTAATTATTGTAAAAACTAGCTGGAACTTACCTTTGTGTTTCGTGCTTAATTTTATCACTTATCACGGGGAGGAAATATAGTACAGATTCTTTTATAAGTCAGCCCCCTTACCATGGCGTTTGTCTAGGTGCCGGAGAATAGAAAGAAATGACAGTAATGACATTAGAGTGTGGATAAAACGCGTAGAAAGTGGAAAAAAGTTACTTTTCTACCCGTTTTGAAACGGCAATGAAATTCTTTTGAATCCCACATAGCAAACTGGTCGGGCCTTGGTCTGATTACTCTTTGTTTCCTTTCAGTATTTAGATATTCATACATTATAGCCTCTTCTTCAATTGCCTGATCGTCAACAGTATCGAAAATTTCCATAATTTTGATATTTCTTTGGAAAAGAAGAAATAACCTCAAACTAAACGTCTAGTTGTAACCTATCTATTCATTGAATAGACGTTTATCTGGCCCTCAAAGAGGCAGATAGATTTATTCGTCAAATAGGGCAGATAATGACCAGATAGAGCCTATCTGACGATTGAAAAATGCAATATTTTGGTATCTGTCTAATAAGTACTATCTAACTGTTTATCTGAGGATTGAAAAATCGGCCCTAAATCTTTTATTGTCATCTAGATAATCTTGAATATTGTAATAACTTTTTTCTATGAGGTAAGATTTTAATTTTTTGTTTAATATTGTATTTTCTTCTAAGTTTTGTAGTTCTGAGGGTAAATTATTATAAATTTGGATTGACATGTTATATGTTCCTGATTTAACTATTTCTAATTTTGTGTAAGGTAGGGCTATTTTATTTTTGTTTCTCAAGTTGTGCGGTTTGGTGTATTGCTCTTTAGATAATGTATAGAAAGTTTTATGTGTTCTTACAAATTTACAGATTTCATAGATATATATTGAAGTTAGGGTTAGGATTTTTAATTTACTAAAATGGATTTTACAGCTCTCTCTTTCTGAAATATTGACTAAGATTCTGATACATCTTTTTTGTGAGACAAATAACTTATTTGGCTCAGAGCTATTTCCCCACAGGATAATACAGTAGCTTAACCAGGAGTGAGCATATGCATAGTATGCATTTATACTTATTTCCAAGTTTGTACATTTTTTTAGTTCAAATAATGCATAGACAAACCTTGACAGTTTACTAGCTATTTTATCTATATGACACTTCCAATTCACTGAGGTGTCTATATTTACACCCAGTAAATTACATGAATCTACAGAATTTAGTTTATTATTATTATAGTTAAGATTATTCATATTTAGGGGTATTTTTTGATAAGGTTTAAACTGCATGATTTTTGTTTTGGTTATATTAAGTTCTAAATTATGTTCTTTAAGCCAATTTATTATTAAATGTAGTGTTGTGTTTATTTCTGAATTAAGGTATTGTTGCTCATTACACGGAAAAATTACAGATATATCATCAGCATATAGAATAGTTTCAGTAAGACTGCTGTCTGTCTGTCCATCTGTCACAGGCTGTATCTCATGAACTGTTAAAATTTTCACATTATGATGTATTTCTGTTGCCGTTATAACAACAAATACTAAAAACAGAATAAATTAATATTTAAGGGGGCTTCCATACAATAAACGTGTTTTTTTTGCCGTTTTTATAGATAAATAGCTTCTGCGCGCGGCTTCGCTCGCGTGGTACCAACATTTTTAATAACCTATATGCTATTCCAGGTCACTATCTACATCTATTCCAAATTTCCTCCACATCGGTTCACTAGTTTAGGCGTGATTGAAACAACTTACAAACATTTAAACAAACTCACAAACTTTCAGCTTTATTATATTAGTGGGATGGAACCATTCGTGCGCGAGCCCTGACTTGCAGTTGGCCGTTTTTTTTTACTTTACCTGGCTCTTTCATCTGCAGCTTAGAATGAAAGAACTCTTTGACTGAATTGTCCCAATCGCACTGGTAGAAAGCAAGTCCGATCGGAGTTATGTTGTCCTGATATTTCTGATACCAATCTCGGGTAACAAAAGTTCTGTCAGCTATTGGTGATGATGATGTCACTGTAATAAAATAGACAAAGACTATTATTAACATGGCATTGTCATATTGTTTTGTCAAACAGGTTATTTAAATTGAGAAATTAAGTCTCATAAAAATGTTCGATTCCGACGGGATTCGAACTCGATCCAACGATCAGACGATCCTCCTAAAGCCGGAGTGCCTTATAGCGCTTGGCCACGGAATCCTTAACGTCACAATCAAAATTTCTGATAGCTCATATTTATTGGTTAGGAACCGGTATTTCTCAATGAACTCTCAATGAATGAATGAGCGTGGTTTAACACATCTTTATTTTGTTTGTTGTGCCATATCAAGTTAGCATTTTTGATTGGAATTAAGTAAATTAGCATTCTCCCTTGTGTTTACATACAAACCATATAATATATCCACCTCAAGTCAAATGTTCTAGTTCAATTCTCTTAAAGTTGTTTTTACTTACCTTTTGGCATTTCATAGGACATTCTTTCATTTTGCTTATAAAGAACAAAGACGTATCGATGATATCCAGTGCCTTTTAGTGGGAAAGGCTGAAGATATTCCACAAGTGTATCTCCCTTCTCAATGGAGTTGCCAGGAATGTTCGAAACCAACCAATGAACATTTTCCTTTTCATTTTCAGTCAAATTGCCATCCAAACTTGTCAGAGCTAGAGTCCAGAGGGTATTCCCATCTGATTCAAAGAACACTGTGGGGGCCTCCAAAGCTTCTGATGGTTTTATGACATTTCCAGAATAAACAGGCAAAGCAGAACCATCCTTGAGATCATAGGTTATATCCAAGTCAAGATAAGGGATAAAATAGCCTTCTGTGTAGAGATGATCAAAAATGGCGTAGTGATCTGCAACCTGCTTTTTATGGAGTGGGCCATTGGTGTTCAGCCATTCCTTTCTAACTTCATCTAGGTCAATCTCAAGCTTGACATAGCGGGCCAACTGTTCCATGTTCTTATCATTCCTTATTGTTTTTAAGTGTTCCACTCGAGCTTTGCGTAAGTCTTCTGCTGATGATCTGTAATAAAGTGGTCATGTTTAATTCATCTCTAGTATCACATAAATTAGTCACACCATGGAAGTTTGTTTACAGGGCTTGTGCTTTCTTTATTTTTGTTTCATTTTCAGTTATTTTGTTTTTTTTTTATTTGTGTGTACCTATTTTTCTAAATTGGTTTGTTTCAATTCTGTTTTGTGTTGTTTTTGCTTGTCAAATAAAAAAGTATTCTATTCTACACCTCTTTGCCATTTGCAGAGTCCTTGATACATCTTTCACTTTATGCACTCTTATTCCATTCATACAACCACATTGATTTAGAAACAATTGACATGACCCTTATAAATTAATAATGCTGGAAATTTCACACAGCATCATCCAGCCCCAAACTAAGCAAAACTTGTACTAGGGTAACCAGATAACGGTCCGCAAGCGCAACTGCTTGTCCATTTTAAATAATTTCACACACAGATGACCTTGGCTATTAACAACTGATATACTTTTTGGTTTGTACATACATACATATTATACATAGAAACACCCAGACACCAAGATAAATATTTGCAGATGATACAAACATTTATCCCATGGTGGGAATCAAATCCCCAACCTTCTGTGTCGCAAGTGGACCTTCGCCCACTGAGCTACAAAAGTCGCCACCTTTGAAACGTCAGCTATATCTAAGTATGTTCGCCTCTTTCCCTTTAAGCTAGCCTATACGTCATCGGATAAACAACTTTAATTCATGCTCTATATTATAGATAGCCTCATAATAGTTGGTGGAAAAATTGTATTGGTACAACATGCATGTATACGTTTCAACTAAATTAAAATGCAATTTAGACTTACTTTGGCCGAGGAAATCCAATGTTAGTCTTCGCAGTGTACAGTTCATCTTGATAGTTAAGTTCATCTATCCGTTCCTTTATTGTTCTACAGTAAATTGGAGCCTTTCCTCTGACTCTGTGACCATAACGGAGTTGCTGAAGTTGAACATTGTATAGTGCTCTTCGAAAAGTATTCAACATCGTATCCTTTCAGTAGTTTATTTCACTTATTATTATCGATACTATTTTTACAAAAAGATATCTCGTTTGCCTCCCACTCGTTAAGAATCTGGAATGCAAATAATTCGATATCACTCGCACTAGACGTAATTCTAACAGAAAGGTACCAAAGGAAATTATATTATGAATATTAAAAGTACTCTGTGATTCTAACCTAAAATTTCCAAAAAATATTTTTTTTTTTGTTTGTTAAAGTTTGTTTGACATTTTGTGATTTGACATCGACATTGACTGCATGATTGATTGACGCAGTCAAGAGAGGAACAAAAAGAAGAAGAAGAAAAATAAAACCTGCGAAGTGAAAGTCGGACTCGACACAATAGGGTTCCGTACCTATAATACACTCAACGGATCTTATCATGGCATTCGTGAAGTTAGTCATTTTGTTGCGCACGCCCCGGGCGCGCCGTTAACGCCTTTCTATTATAGATTGTCTACCGGACATCGAAACAACTAACCAAACTAACTCCATAGGACGTAGGTATTATTTAATAGGTACCTATGTGAACTGATAGGTAATATAAGATCTAAGGGTGATATGGATGGGGGAAAAAATACATACTTACCTATTAATTTACCTACAAAATATGTAGCAAGTAGGTTTGACCATAATGAGTTAGGTATAAACTTGGTCCTAGGTTATTTTACCTAATTCTACATCAACATAGAACTATCAAGCAACTTAAAACTTAACAAACTCAACTTAAAAACAAATAGAGGTAAGTAGGTAATAAACCAACACACGTGTTATTTTCAAATGTAAAAAATGTCCCTTGAATTGAAAGAACCTATTCAATGTTTTGTGTCAATAGATCGGGTCGGGTACCTAGGTACTATTGTTTGTCAACTTGTCGTTCAAAAGATTTTTTCATTAAGTAGCAGTAATGTTGGTATTTTAAACTTCCTTGAACAAGGAACTCAAACCCAACTCAAACCAAAGACCAAACCGTCCAAAACAAGTCAAATAAGCATTGGACGAAACGTCTAGACGTTTCGTACAATTCGTTCCTTTAATGTTCTACAGTAAATTGGAGCCTTTCCTCTGACTCTGTGACCATAACGGAGTTGCTGAGTTGAAATACGAAACGTCTAGACGTTTCGTACAATTCAATCGAGATTCATTCGACCAAAGACAAGAATCTCGATTGAATTGAATGGAACGTTTCTAAAATTACCTACCTTCGATACATTACGAACAAAGGGAAGGAAAGAAGGAGTCCGTGTAGTGTTTGTCGTTATATTAAAATACCGGAAAGTCGTAGTGTAGCCAAGCTAGCCAACCAAATGGAGAGAACGCGATTTTTTTTGTTCGTTGCATTTCCTGCAGCCTGCCCTGCCCTGTTTTGTGCGGCGCGGCGCGCGGCGTGTTGACTGCCTTGCCTGCCCTGCCCTGCCCTGCATTTGCCTGTGTGTGTAGTGTGTGTGTGTTTTTGATTGACGGACGTAACGTAGTGCTGTGCGTGCGTGCGATGTTTTGAGAGATGAAATAATTATTGATTATTTCTATCGTACACTTTTTAATGCGATAAACTCAATAATTCTTTGTTATAATTCAGTGATTAACGCTGCGGAAACATAAATACTTGATTGAAATGATGTGAATACCTACAACAATAAGGAGTAATGTGTTGGTTCTCGTGGTGAAGATAATTTTAGGAGCCATTTACACTTGACGAAAAGTCACGTACTACACTGAAAATAAGTCTACTGCTTCCTGCAATGCTTCTGCAATGCCCAATCGTGGTTTAACAGAGTAAGATACATAACCGAATCATCTATCGTGATTACAATATGGATATAAAAAATATTCAGAAAAATGCTATGCAGAAAAGTGCAGAATTTACTTTCACTCCACCTCCTGAAGCGCCCGTCTTTGAGCCCACTCTTGAAGAGTTCTCGGATCCTCTGGGTTACATAGCTAAAATCCGCCCAGTAGCAGAAAAAACAGGAATCTGCAAAATAAAACCACCATCCCGTTGGCAACCACCATTTTCATTAGATGTGGACAAATTAAAATTTGTCCCTAGAATACAAAAAGTTAACGAGTTGGAAGCCATTACGCGATTGAAGCTTTTGTTTCTAGAGAAAATTTTAAAGTTTTGGGAACTTCAGGGCTCACCTCTTAAAATTCCCATGATAGAAAATAAAACTCTGGATCTTTACTGCCTAAAGTTTTGGGTTGATGAAGAAGGCGGATTTGAAAGATGCGACTCGCCAAAAAAATGGAGAAAAATTTCTCATGCTATGGGCTACAGTCAAAATGGAAATACTATAATTTTCCTAAGGATTAACTACGAAAAAATCTTGCTTCCCTACGAAATATTTGAGAAGAGTAAAGCTGATATCATAAAAACTGTAAAAAAGACTGAACAAAAAGAAGAAACAGTTGATTTAACAGGAGAAGTTGAACCAAATGCACAAATCATCAAGGAAGTTCCAATAGAATCTATAACAAAATTCAAATCTGAAATCAAAGAGGAAAAGCCACATACAAGCATTAAAAAAACAAAAACTGGATCTGATATAAAGCCTGATATCGAAACCAAAGCTGAAGTTAAGAAACACAATGATAATGAGGAACCGAAGTGTAATAGGGAATTAAGAAGGCTAACTTGCTATGGACCAGGACCTAAAATGCCAGGTTTGAACGATGAAGAGTTTGACATAACCAAATCAAGAAAAAGGCCTCGTTATGATATGGATCCTTTGGCTATCTATGTTTGCGCAATATGTCAAAAGGATGATAGAGAGGACTTACTATTGATTTGTAATGGTTGCTCTGATACTTACCACACATTTTGCCTCAAACCTCCTCTCCGCTCAGTCCCAGATGGAGACTGGAGATGCCCATGCTGCATAGTTCAAGAGGTTCACAAACCAGCTGAAGCTTTTGGGTTTGCTCAAGCAGAAAGAGAGTACACCCTTCAGCAATTCGGAGAAATGGCAGATAAATTTAAGTCAGACTACTTCAGTATGTCTGGCCATCTGGTACCAACCTCGGTAGCAGAAAAAGAGTTTTGGAGAATAATATCATCAGTTGAAGAAGATGTTACAGTAGAGTATGGAGCTGATCTTCACTCTATGGACCATGGCTCTGGTTTTCCAACAAAGTCTTCTCTGAATCTCTACCCTGGGGACCAAGAGTATGTTGACTCTGGATGGAATCTAAACAACTTGCCAGTATTAGATGGTTCTGTGTTAAGGTTTATCAACGCTGATATATCAGGCATGACGGTGCCTTGGATGTATGTAGGGATGTGCTTCTCCGCTTTCTGCTGGCACAACGAAGACCATTGGAGTTATTCAATCAACTACTTGCACTGGGGTGAAGCTAAGACCTGGTATGGAGTACCAGGTGGAAAAGCTGAGTTGCTAGAAAATGCGATGAAAGCAGCTGCACCTGATCTCTTCAAATCCCAACCAGATTTATTACATCAACTGGTCACCATAATGAATCCTAACATATTGATGGCTGCAGGTGTTCCAATATACAGGACTGATCAACAAGCTGGAGAGTTTGTTGTGACATTTCCTCGAGCATATCATGCAGGATTTAACCAAGGTTACAACTTTGCTGAAGCTGTGAACTTTTCACCTCCAGATTGGTTGAAAGTTGGCAGAGAATGCATAAACCATTATAAAAATCTGAAACGTTTCTGTGTCTTTTCACATGATGAACTGATATGCAAGATGGCTTTAGAAGGAGACCGCTTAGACTTAGATACAGCTTTGCAAACTCAAAAGGAACTTGTGCGGGCCACTGAAGATGAAGGGTCTCTGAGAGCTAAAATTTCCAAACAGGGATTGAAGAGTGCTAGAAGAACTGCTTTTGAGTTGTTGGGTGATGATGAACGCTTATGTGAAGTGTGCAAAACTACATGTTTCTTGTCATCAATTTCATGTAGTGAATGCAAACAAATGGCCTGCCTGCAACATTCAAATGACCTATGCCATTGTCCCTTGGAAAAGAAAACTCTCTTTTACAGATATGACATGGATGAACTGCACATAATGCTCCAGACTATTGATTTCAGGGTTAATAGTTTTGACAAATGGATGACAGAAACAAAAAATGTTTTGCTCCCAACATGCCCTGATATTGGTCGGTTGCAAAAGCTAAAGGTACTGATAGATGATGCTGAAGAGTTGAAAATACCAAAGTGTACAATGCTCTCACAACTGAAAACAGAGTATAATAAGGCCACTCAGAATGATGAACCTATTGTAATTGAATTGGATGATGATTAGATTCTGAGACAGTGCTATGGCTTAGTACAAAATATTAATTGATGAAGTATTAAATGATGTTTTGAAAGTAATTGATATAGCAAAGAATTGGCGCAGACAACTATGGACCGTTACACACTGTCGGTAGTGATGCGTCAGTTCTAGCAAAATGTATGAAGATGTGTTTGATGCATTAATCGTGTGGACCGCTGTTTAATGCCTATACTTGGTATTGTAATATTGACCTGTGAAAATTAAATGATTTATCAATATGACTACGCATAACATTTTCAAAATACAGACAGTTTGTAGGTATATTAGATAAGTATTCATTTATGTATGTGGTTAAAATGTTTATATCCCACCAAGTAGGTATATTATAAATAATTTGTTTAGTTGTATACATGCAGTAAGCTTAAAGACAGTGGTTAATTCTTGTGTGTAAACTATACCTACTTACCTAATAGACTTTGGTTATTTTAGGATCAATAGGTAGCTTAAAGTGAGTAGGTACTTATCTAACTTGGTAGGTATTTGTTTAGGTAGGTAGTAGAACTAAGTAAGATTCCATCGTTAATATTTTTTCACGTGAAAATAATTCAAATACTTCTATATAACATTTTCATCATTATTGAATATGTATATTGTGCTGGTTAATTAAAAATAATGTGAAAACTTGTATTAGTAGGTAACTAAGTATGTTTTAGTAAATAAATAAGTTAATTTAAGTTACTTTGAATAGGTAGGGATTATAGTATTGTGCGAGTTGTGTGTAGCCTACAATAAATTAGTAAATATGCCACCAAAATATTGTAATTCATAGAAAATAACCAAAATAGGAATTAATATTTATTGGGTGTTGATCTCATATTTTTGTAATCCTGGCCACCAAATAATGACATTTAGCAAAAACAATATTAGGCTGCATTAAAATGTTTAATATCAATTACTTACTTTAAGTACCTATGTAGGTAGAATATTTATAGGCTTACTTGTATTTAAGTTATGTCAGTGAGAAAAAATATTAAGTATTTGTTTTCTTACTGGCCTTATTGTAAGTAATTCAGATTCTCGCTAATGTCTTGCATGAATAGAAAATAATAACCGGGTAATTGAGAAAGGTAGCCTTTATAAAAATGTATAAACATGCTTTTTTATTTTGGGCCTAGTTTTTCACAAACATATTTACTTACATTGTAATAGCAGAGCCAATTAAAAAAAAATACTATTAAGTATGTCAAAAAACGCAGTCATGGGTCCTGCAATAGTACTAGAGTTATTCAAACATTGATTTAATTTGTACTTGGTGTTTAAGATATCTAAACCTATGTAGGCTAAATTATGTCTTAATTTAGTTAGTATCTAAAGATCAACTGTTTACTTGTAGCATAAATGTGTCTAAGGAATATTGATTCCTTAGACTTTGTCAATTGTATAGGGCTAACAGCGCTGGGACACGTCATATTTTTTATCAATTTAACTAAATACAAAAAGCGCCGCGCATAAATATTAAGTCATTACTACTTAGTACTACCAATAGTTTTTTACCTCGCACATAAGGAGCTTTGAGATTTTTAAATGCATTCCAAAAATTACACTTAGGTGCGCAAAACTAAACTGTTCAATCCACAGACGAGAAGAAATGTTCAACCTTCTATGGCTCTAGCTAAGTTGGTAGAGCATGGACGAGGTCCAGTGGGTTCAAGTCCCCACGTGGTTGCAATTTTTGGTTGCATTTATTATAAGTCTTTTTCTTATCGTTCTGTAAATAATGTCTATTAACATTGTTTTGACTGTATAAATAAATAAATAATGCTGGACATTTCACACAGCATCATCTAGCCCCAAACTAAGTAAAGCTTGTACTATGGGAACCAGATAACTGATATACTACTTAAATACTTTTTGTTTGTAAATACATACATATCTGTGTGTGGGTCTGGGTGTTACTATGTATAATATGTATGTATTTACAAACAAAAAGTATATAAGTAGTATATCAGTCATCTTAGTACGCATAACACAAGCTCTGCTTACTTTGGGGCTAGATGATGCTGTGTGAAAAGTCCAGCATTATTTATTTATTTATATTATACATAGAAACACCCAGACCCGAGATAAATATTTGCAGATCATACAAACATTTATCCCGCCGCGGGGATCGGGTATCTTCTCATGTCTTGCTGGCCCATAGCAAATTATTATTTTCTGATGTTTTCGTTCAATAAATAAGACCCATGTTTGTGTAATTTAATACGTGGAGTAGATGACGCGAGTTAACAGAGTATTTTTACATTAGTCTTACTATTTTATGCCAATATGACTGAATTTTTTTATTTATAAAGTAACAGAGATAAAGAGGATGTTTAATTTTAGTTGGTAATTATAACTGTGATTTGATTTGCTGCTGAGAAATGGATGTTTATTAATTAAGAACTTGTGTGAGTATTATGTGGGGAATACCTAGCTATAATTTAATTCGTTCAAAATATAGAATCTTCCACTCAACGCATTTGTTTTATTTTGATGTTACCTACTGTACCTACCAGCTACCACAGTATACCACCAGTACCCACTGAATACCTGTTAGATGCTTTGAAGATGTTTAAGGGCAGTTGGAGGATTTTATTATATTACTAGCTATTGCGCGCGGCCTCGCCCACGTGGTACCAACATATAAGCTATTCGTCACTATCTACGCCTATACCAAGTTTCATCCAAATCGGTTCACTGGTTTAGGCGTTATTGAAACAAACATTCAGCTTTACTATATTAGTGGGATTGCAATATTAGTATTCCATTGTGACAAGTTCCAAGGGCAATAGGTAACAAAAATACAGAAAAAATCATTTTAAAAGTGCATGTTTTATTCAATTTATTTTTAAGTGAATACTTATTATTAGGCAGATTACATAATATTTGGTGAGAAACGTGATTTAATCACTGTAGCAGTTCAGAATATAACGTATTTCGCGCAAAAATGCCTTTCTTAACATTACCTACCACATTATTAAGTACAAAAATAAAATATAAAAGCGTGTAAAAAGATTATAATATAGTTAAGTATATAAAAATGATTAGGTATAATATTCTATTAGATAAGTGCAATAAGTACCTACCTCCTGCACAATCAAAATAAATAATTAGACGCAGGCATGTATAATAAATTATTCACCTTATTTATCTAGAATAATTTATCACAACCGAAAATATTAGGTACCTTTATTATATTTATAATACTGATACATACTATCTGGAAGACAATACAATCTTAATAAGTACTAATATATTTATTTAGTAGGGTCTACCTACCTATAGTTTGAGTAATGTGTAAAAGCATCAAAAAGAGATTCAACAATAACATTAAAAGACAGAAAATTAATATCATTCAGTCAGATCCCTAGTTTTAAGTAAGCGTAATGAAATTTCTAAGTCAACACGTGTTATTTACAAGAAGCTTTGTTGAAGCGTTAGCCTTGGCCAAAAACTTACAACATGGTCGACGGATCTAGATTCTTGAAATTCCTGAAGTTGCGCAGTGGCAACTTTTCATACAAAATTGTCTACTGCGCATCGAAAAAGATGGAGCCATTACTTTTATTCGAATGCTCTTTTTATCGCAAGTAGAGTAGTATATAAAAGCTAAGTTGTGTAAACCGGCCCCTTGATTACGGATCTCGCGACAGGCTAATCTCGCAGTCACTGCTGTCAAACTTGTGTTAAACGGACTTAGTTATGCGTAAAGAAACCAATCCACACTCATGTCGTAATTGAGTTAAATACAATTCAGACTCGACATGAGTATGGATTGCTTCTTTTACGCTAATCTACGTCCATTTAACACAAGTTTGACAGCAGTAATTGCGAGATTACGCCTGTCGCGAGATCCGTAGTCAAGGGGCGGATCGCACACTTGTCCGCGCCGTACGCGCCGCTGTCATTTTTCTTTACAATAAATGCTGATGACGTCAGAAAATGCGGCTCACTTCTGACGTCAGCAGCATTTCCTCTATTGAACTGACAGTTCGGCGGACCATCGCACTGCGACTTAGTAATACATGACAACGTATTTTCGATTAACATGGAAACTATAAAATGCATCCTTATCACATCGCAACCTTAAATATCTAGGTAAGTACAGCACAAAACATGTTCACACAAGGTACTTGTGAGAAACTTATCAGGGTGTCTAGTATGAGTTTTTTACGCGTTCGTTATCGACGCCGTAAACGCAGATTTGTATGGGAAAATAGGAGCGCCATCTTTTGGTACTCGCTCATTACTAATGAAAACCAGTACAAATCCACGTTTACGGCAACGATACCGAACGCGTAAAAAACTTATACTAGGCACCCAGGTTAATATTATCCTTTGTTACATTGGCATGGGCATAAAATATAAATAATAAAAAAAGCTAATAATACACGAGATTCTATCAGTCAAAAATGTAAGTACAAGATCTAAGCAAAAAAAGGTTTAGCTATTGCGCTCATGGCTTCGCTCTTGTGGTCATTTTCCATTATCAGATCAGCGCTGTTTCAAGGCGACAATATCATTGAATGAATCAAACAGTGGACCGAATTTAAGCTGAGTAAATACATAGTATTCTCAAGTATTTTTTTAAGTACCTACTACTTGAGAATACTAGTATTCTCAATACTTTTTAGGCATCGAACTATATCACTGAAAGTGACACTTAAGTAACTTTTTTAGTAATATAGTGTTTTAAAGTTCATAACTATAGTACCACGAAGCCGTGAGCGAAACTAAATTATACACAATTTTTAGTTCATAGTAGGAGTAATAGTCTCTTTCATTTCCCTTCCTTTGGTTTCTATGGGCAGCAGCAAGCATGCCACCGCAGCTAATAGTGCCGCTAAGGAGTAGACCCCTGTAGCAATTGCTACCGAGTTCTTGAGAAGCACCTGGAATACAATTTAACAAAAAAATAATCTTATTTCTTTTAGAAATATTTTGAAGTTTAAACCAAACATCTTCCTGCATCAATAATGTGGTAAAAGGCACATTATGTGGGGTCGGCAAAACATGTGTTCTTCTTCCATTCTCCTCTATCAGCCGTCATCTCAGCACTTACACTGTTTGTATGATGAAACCAAAAATACAAACAATATACTCTAATTAATCCTCATATTTATTTACTAGCTTCTCTCGTTCTTCGAAAAAATGACATAATATGTGGGTACATACAGGGTGTAAAAAGACGTCTACCGAAGCCGAAAGGGGTAGGTATAGCATCCCAACACAAAACCAAATCCAAAAGGATTTTCCGAAAAAATCATTATATCCAGAGAAAACAGTGTTAGAAGATTACTATTTACGTATGTTCTGGGCGCGTTTTTTTACGTAGGTTGCTGGATTTTGGGTTTAAACAGTTTTTTTATTTTATAAATGAAATTATTAGGTCTTATTATGTTGCACTAGTAGTAAATAACCAAAAATAACATAAAATGACTTAGCTAAGTCAGATTTATTTTTGTGTTTTTTTTTCGCTAAATACTATGTTTAGAATCATGGTCTGATTGCAACCCCTCAGGTATCGGTAGTTGTCTTCTTACACCCTGTATACTAAGTTATTTTAAAAAATGTATCGAACTAAATTTCAGTTTCGAATAACCCAGTTCATTATAGAAACGTCGCAATTTATCATGTTTTCTCGTTTGCACACCAGTACAGTCACTAATGTGCAAGCGAGAGAGCATGATAAGCGCCGCCATTTCAGATTCGTTTCTTGTTGTCAAAATTGCCATGCAAAATTTGCCAAGAAATAAGTTCATGCTAGCACGTGCGCGCAACTCTACGATAGCTCGATCATGTTATGTGTCGCCATCTCATGGATCAATTTTGAGACAGAAACTGTGAAATAGTTATGAATAACTGATTGAATCACCTGTGCTACGTAAGGAGTGATCATAGCACCCAGTCTCGCGACGCCACTACACGCGCCGACCGCCGTCGACCTTAGCGATGTTGGATACACCTGGAATTGAGGTTACACTTCATTTATCTGTACCAGAACAGTTATACTTTGCTAAGACAAAGACATCAAGTAAGGGGAGAGTTTTCTTCGAGGAAACCATTGATGTGCTGAATGGCTATTAGGTTTTTCATGTTTAAGTGTAAGATATTAAAATGGTAAGGAAATATCTAGTACTAATCCGCTAATCTATACCTACATATATAAATAATAAATATAGATTAGCAGATTAGTAGTAGATATTTCCTTACCATTTTTAATATCTTACAATGGACTTCCGCAAAGTCACGCCTGCATCATTTCAATATGTTTAAGTGTGTAAATTGACTTTTTGCAACGCATCACTTAGAAGCCGTTTACTAATCCTTGGCGATTTAGTGGGTAGATTGATTTAGGAAATATGTATGTAGGTTCATTGATATTTTCTCAAATAGAGTTTAAATAGGGGCGTAACTACCGCCGTATCAATGGGCCTCCGGGCTAAAAGGGGTCCGTACTTGTGTAAGTAAATTGTAAAATATCATTTCCCCCACTTGGGTCCCCTGAACAAATGATACAGGACCCGGCTACGGCAAGCCACGCTTCTCTTCTCTATTTCCTTGGACTTCTACTATAAAACATTTCACACTCACTATTCATAATTACGTATTAAATAAACGGGATTTATCGCGTACCTTATTTCATTATTTCCCGACGTTTCGCCTGTGTTGCAACAGGCGTGGTCGCGGGCAAACTACGCGTTTATTTAATACGTAATTATTTCACACTCACCTCTGGTGTGTAAACATATGCAGCTTGAAACAGCCCCGCGATTATTCCTCGCGCCACAAACAGTATGCACGTCAAGAAAGTTCGACTGAAAATAATAATATAACACTTATATAGAACCACAGGTTTTGGGTTTTAAGTCAATTATAGTCTCCAGTAAATTCATAACTCAATTCATCAAACGGGTGTGTATGGGAAAGCTGGATAGGAAGGGCCTAGAACATACTTGGACCGAATGGTGACATTTCACAGTGCGACGTATTAATTATATATTACTAGCTTCTGCGCGCGGCTTCGCCCGCGTGGTAACAACATTTTGAATAGCCTATATGCTATTCCAGGTCACTATCTATGCCTTTAATACCAATACTTTTCTTATAAGCGGCGATATAACTTGGTCTTGAACACGAGAATAATGACTTTCCAAAATGTGGTCAATGTCTTTGACATTGTTCTATTATGTAGTACTATTATGTATTTGAACGTGACTCTTAACTACCCCTTCAAACTATCTTGAATGATTTGATCTGAGAGAATGTCTTCCGCGAATTTGTAATACAGTTGTGATCGTTTCGTTTTCCGTTTTTTTACATAAATAACGAAACACTAACTTTCCATTGTAGATGAGAATGCAAATGCATAATGCGAAGATGACAAATTGTGTGGCCATTGTCTTCTTGCGTCCAAACTTCTCTATAATAAATATCGTCGCGAAGATACCTGAAAAGATAATATTCATGTTGTAATGAGTCTTATTTACTGCTATTTTTAAAGGCAGAATCAGTGATTTACACAGCGTCAGGGTTAATAATAGTCATAATAGCTCAGACAAAATAGAATGGACGAGTTATTGACAGAATTCCTTCAACATTTTCTGCCGGTTTTTGCGGGGACCGAGCACAGGAACGCATTTTGCACACACTTAAATGACAATACACCTTCATTTTTACGCACACTCTTGCAAATTTCGTATATGATGTACGTAATACTACAAGACGTACATGATTCGGAATCGTGTACATTTTGGCAGAGGGGAAATACATGGTAAAGGCTCATCCCGTCTTAATTATCTAAGCATAATAGTTATCAGAAAAATATTTAAAATCAAACTTATTAGTATTTATTTTTAATTACTTATTATAAGTAATTAAAAATTATTCGCATTAAGAAATATGATTTATTGGGATATAATTTTACCTGGGAACTCGGCCAGTGTAGTCCACAATAGGTCCATATAGTCTGTGGTCTGCAAAGGGCGACAGTCGGCGGCGCAAGGCTCTTCTATAGACCCCGGTGACGTCTCAAATAACTCTGTTGTCATCAACACAAGACCGTAGTAGCAGAATGCACACGACATCCTAAAACGGAAAATTATGAACATGATTGTTTTTAGTCCATTAGTTATTAGTAAGACAGAATCAAATTGATTAAAATCAATACCAAACTCTGAACGGTAAAAGAATAAAAAAAAAATATTGGATGTTTTCACTACACACACAAGAGCAACGCCTTCGTGTGATAAAACAACTATAGTTACCATATAAACCAGAGCAGCAAACTGGTGTTTCTAAGCTGCGGTATGAGCAAATGTTTTAGTCTACCTCGCTGCCCGATACCGACTGAATCGTCGCACACCAGTCTCCCTAACAGCATTGGTCTACCGTTGTCTTGTGCTATCTGTAAATAATAAAAAAAACAACATAAAACAAAGTTATCTTAAGTCTTGCTTGTCCAATATGTGATGTGACCTTGTCTTTCTTGTTACCAAGGCAGATTAGGCTGAAAGGATGGTAGGATGGTGAAACAATGTCCCAGGCGGTTAAGTGTAGGCATAGATTGCCTCCTACGATAGCGTCAGGAGTTATATGTCCCACTATCCCACTTATAATATCCCACTCATATAATAAAGCTGAAAGTTTGTGAGTTTGTTTAGATGTTTGTGTTTCAATCACGCCTAAACCAGTGAACCGATTTGGATGAAACTTGGAATATTCGTATATAGTGACCTGGACTAGCATATAGGCTGTTCAAAATGTTGGTACCACGCGGGCGAAGCCGCGCGCAGAATCTAGTAAAAATATTTAAAGAACATTGGATGATCAGGCACCTGTTCGAGCGATAAGAAGCCCTATAGCCTGCTACATAAAGATGAGATTATACAGTGAGTTTTTGAGAGCGCCCTCTGAGGGGAAAATCTAAACGGCTACAGTTATGGAAAAACGTTGTTAGGAGTTAGGAGTCACGGGCTCACCTGTATACGTAGATAAACATTTTTTGAGCATAACAACAATAAATTCCGGAAGTTACCTGTTCCAGTGTGGCCAAAGCTTTATCGGGTTGCCCGCTAGCGACGTGATATCTCGCAGATTCTGGCAGCCACTAAAACCATTTAATGTGAAAATTAATCTTCCCACTCATATAATAAAGCTAAAAGTTTGTGAGTTTGTTTAGATGTTTGTGTTTCAATCACGCCTAAACCAGTGAACCGATTTGGATGAAACTTAGAATAGGCGTAGATAAATAAATAAATATTGCTGGACTGTGCTGAACATAATGATCCCATTTCGAACAACAAATACTAAAAAACAGAATAAAATAAATATTTAAGGGGGCTCCCATACAAAAAACCTGATTGTTTTTGCCGTTTTTAAAGGTGACGAACCCTTCGCCGGTTTTTAACAAAAGTCAAAGTCAAAAATCATTTATTCAGTAGGACCGCAGGGATCACTTAGAATAGTCTTAAAACTAATTTTACTCCTGTTCTTGCGCGACCAATACCGTGAAGAATCAGGGCAACAAAGATATTTGAAGGTATACTTTACAGGGCATATCAGTGCAAAGATGAGTAGAGGGATAGTGGAGAGCGCTAGGAGCCAATGCACTCCCAATGTTGGCATCACCACAAGCGCCAACGCCACCTCGAGGCAAGCGCCTAGAGCCCAGAAGCACTGGAATAAAGGATTAGCTTTAGTTTTATTACCACTGTGTAATTGATCATAAGGCTCAATGCCGAATGAACCGCACGAAAGTGCTCGAGCCAGCGTGGCCCGCTAGATGGCTTCGCCGGATCGCGTTCATTCTACAAGCGATTCTATATCTTGTACCATTGTTGATAAGGATTATAATGGCCTGCTATAAAACTAAAAGACGCGTCGCTTGCCAATTCAATGTGTCTAGGCTCCGAAACTACTGGACTGATTTGAAAAATTATTTCACCATTGGAATCCTGCATTATCCCTGATGAATATAGGCTGTATTTTATCCCGGGAAAGTGGAGTTTTCCCGAGGGAACACGGGTAACACCGCGACGGACAGCTAGTTACTAATAAAAAAAAGTATTTTTTCGTTCAGCATCAAATATAAGAGCTCAAATATATCAGCTCTTGTCGGTGCAATTGTGCAACTTCCTCCACCTCTCCCTTTCCAATGCGATCTCCTTTACTTCTTTATACGACACTAGCTGACCCGCGCAACTTCGTCTGCGCATTATTAGGAACAAAGTGGAGGAGTTTTGAGTGAATCGAGAGTACAAAATATAAAATTCCGTCGCATGATATAATATTTTTTTTATATATGTTTCTCTCAAGAATCATTTAATAGATAAAGGTAGGAAAAATCTTACCCAGATCTTGCAATGCTAAGAACAAAACGAATACGTCGCTGAAGCGAGCGCAGCGAGTTTTTGAAGAGAGAGAGAGTTTTTGAAGAAATTGACTCGAAACGTATTTTTTTATAGCAAGAACTGTGTGGTTTAAAATTTCGAAATAAAATTATTAACTAATATTGCGTTATGTTTCTCTCAAGAATCCCTTAATAGATAGAGGTAGGGAAAATCTTACCCAGATCTTGCAATGTTAAGAACAACACGATAGCGGCAACTGGTGTCAGATTTGCCGAAGCGAGCGTCAATACCTACCCGCGACTTCGTCAGCAATATAAAAATATAAAATATAAATTTTGCTTTATCCATACTATCCATACTAATATTATAAATGTGAAAGTAACTCTGTCTGTCTGTCTGTCTGTTTGTTACCTTTTCACGCCCAAACCGCTGAACCGATTAAGCTGAAATTTGGCATGGATAAAGAGTATACCCCAGGGATGGACATAGGCTACTTTTTTTTGTCAATTACCATATGGGGGCGGGAAAATAAGGGTTGGAAGTTTGTATGGGGAAAAAAGTTAAGCAACCCTGGGCGCGGTCATAATAAGGATGGGTGACCGCCCGAAGCCACTTTTTGCACTCTAAATTTTTTCGTTTTTTTTTGTATTAAGCATAATAAATTATTTTAAAATTAATGATAAACATGTAACATGTGTGTTCCCACCCATCAATATATCCGAACTCCGAAGTTATGATTTTTTGATATTAAAATATTTTTCCTTGGCTATAGTTAGAACGCCATCTATCGGTCTAGAGGTCAAAACTACTTTACACTTTTTTCCTAGGTGGCGTTTTTACTATGGCGGAGATCGAGTATAATTTTCTTTGATTTTGAGTTTTGAAAAGTTAATGGAGATTTTTGCTTTATATTTTTATATAAAGCAAAATTTATATTTTATATTTTTATATTGCTGACGAAGTCGCGGGTAGGTATTGACACTCGCTTCGGCAAATCTGACACCAGTTGCCGCTATCGTGTTGTTCTTAACATTGCAAGATCTGGGTAAGATTTTCCCTACCTCTATCTATTAAGGGATTCTTGAGAGAAACATAACGCAATATTAGTTAATAATTTTATTTCGAAATTTTAAACCACACAGTTCTTGCTATAAAAAAATACGTTTCGAGTCAATTTCTTCAAAAACTCTCTCTCTCTTCAAAAACTCGCTGCGCTCGCTTCAGCGACGTATTCGTTTTGTTCTTAGCATTGCAAGATCTGGGTAAGATTTTTCCTACCTTTATCTATTAAATGATTCTTGAGAGAAACATATATAAAAAAAATATTATATCATGCGACGGAATTTTATATTTTGTACTCTCGATTCACTCAAAACTCCTCCACTTTGTTCCTAATAATGCGCAGACGAAGTTGCGCGGGTCAGCTAGTATAAAAATATAAAGCAAAAATCTCCATTAACTTTTCAAAACTCAAAATCAAAGAAAATTATACTCGATCTCCGCCATAGTAAAAACGCCACCTAGGAAAAAAGTGTAAAGTAGTTTTGACCTCTAGACCGATAGATGGCGTTCTAACTATAGCCAAGGAAAAATATTTTAATATCAAAAAATCATAACTTCGGAGTTCGGATATATTGATGGGTGGGAACACACATGTTACATGTTTATCATTAATTTTAAAATAATTTATTATGCTAAATACAAAAAAAAACGAAAAAATTTAGAGTGCAAAAAGTGGCTTCGGGCGGTCACCCATCCTTATTATGACCGCGCCCAGGGTTGCTTAACTTTTTTCCCCATACAAACTTCCAACCCTTATTTTCCCGCCCCCTTATGGTAATTGACAAAAAAAAGTAGCCTATGTCCATCCCTGGGGTATACTCTTTATCCATGCCAAATTTCAGCTTAATCGGTTCAGCGGTTTGGGCGTGAAAAGGTAACAAACAGACAGACAGACAGACAGACAGACAGACAGACAGACAGAGTTACTTTCACATTTATAATATTAGTATGGATCACAGCGATCTTCTCTTTTATCTGACTCATGAAATTGATTCTAGGCCTTCCTCTTCCTCGTCTTCCTTCCACTTTTCCTTCTATGATGTTCTTAATAAATATATATGATGTGCTTTATTAAGAACATCATTTTTCCTCTTTGATTTTAAACGGTGTTCATCAAAACATCCTTCTCAAAATTTTTTCGTTATGGAACAGAAATCTTCAAATGATCCGAGAGAATGTCTACCGTGCCTTGGGGAAAAGCCGTTATAAAGTAGAGGATTGAAATAGCTATGCAAAAAAAGGAACATTTTTTTCTAAAAAAATACTTTCTTTAATTTTAACATTGACGTGCGGATATTTTTATTGAAATTTACCGTTTGATACACCCTGTATAAAGTACGGCCTAACACTTTTTACAGGCTGAGGTCTAGTTACGTCATAAGTTACCCGTTGGCCAAATCTAAAAACTTACATCAAGAAGCACCACACATTTAGCTCTCTGCTTTGTTGGTAAAAACTCTGCATACAATGTAACTCTGAAACAAATGAAAATTAACCGATTTTAAATCACGTAATATCTGTATTGTATAATATTGTGATAATATGTAAGTGTGAGACAGGAGACTGTGCCGGGAAAGGAGTCTTATCGTAGTGGCTGGTTCCCATCCATAATAGGAGGTCTCATGAAGTCTTTAGTTTGTTCCTGTGGTTTGTCTTTGTTGCCATCATATAAGCATTGCTAAGTTTGGGGCTAGATGGCGCTGTATGTCATGCCTACTAATATTTAACTTATATATATCTTGCTTCTTCGCGCGGCTTCGCCCGCGTGGAACCAACATTTTGAATAGCTTATATGCTATTTCAGGTCACTATCCAACCTACGACTATTCCAAGTTTCATCCAAATCGGTTCACTGGTTTAGGCGTGATTGATACATACAGACATCTAAACAAACTCACACTCTTTCAGCTTTACTATATTAGTGGGATTTGTAGACTTACGATTGAGGTACGCATCCTATAGCGAATCCAACCAACCCTCTTAGAAATAGCAGCCAGAGGAAGTTCGGCGCTATTGAGCTCAATAAACCGTAGTAGAACAGTAGCACGCCACACATACTTAGAGCCTGAAAAACATAGAGAGCTGTTACATCTCATATTTTCCAAAACAATTTTTTACAGATTCTAAGATAAATTACAAAATCTTTAACTAAGAAATGTCTAGTATGGAAATTTCGTCATATATGAAAACTTCTGGTGTATGTATCTTTGCTTCCTAAACAGCTTGAAAGCAGCTTTTTGTATTATTGCAACCATACTTGGTAACCAGTTCTACTGCAACACTGTTTCTGTGTTTTCTAACACCTAACATCCAACATCGAACAAAATATGTGTGTGGCATTACATATTTTGCCAGCAAAAATGTTAACCGAGGCAGATGGAAAACGTGTTTTGTTATTTTTAGCCGCAGGAGAGACACGGTTTAAAGCCAATCTGTTTCAAGATTTATTTAAATAAATTCAGCTGTAGTGAAGAATTGATTTGCACCACAGACATCAGTTTGCACCATACAAACATCAACACAAACTTTTACACTTTATAGTAGAACTAGCGACCCGCCACGTCTTCACACGGGTGCAATTATGATACTAAATACTAGGCTTCAGCGTTTGCAATGTAAGCGCAAAAATATGAGTCTACAATATCACATTAGAAACCTCTAAAATTATCAGTGTTTCTCTACTATATTCTACATTAGGTTTAGTCTGTGTAGTAACAAGAGAATCGTCGCCAATGCATATAAACCTTCCTCTTGAATCACTCTATCTATTAAAAAAACCGCATCAAAATACGTTCTAAGCATACAT
The DNA here is from genome assembly GCA_963565295.1 of Epirrhoe alternata. Classification (NCBI taxonomy): domain Eukaryota; kingdom Metazoa; phylum Arthropoda; class Insecta; order Lepidoptera; family Geometridae; genus Epirrhoe; species Epirrhoe alternata. The sequence continues at coordinate 3,837,598 of OY751384.1, forward strand.
AGGGACAGACAGCGGGACGCAACTTTGTTTTAATACTATGTAGTGATTAATTATTGAATGGTCTCTTACAGTTTTCCTTCCGTATCTGTCACTAAGGTTGCCCCAGAATGTGGAGCTTAACATCATTCCTAGGAATACTACTGTGGTAGTCAGGGCTTGCTGATATCTGCAAGAAACATAAGACTTGAATAAGTTCTACCCTCAGACTTATTTATTTATTAATTACTTACAACCTAACAGCCTAGGCCAAAACGTTTGTAAGCCACTTAAAATATTCTACATAGATAACGGACACAAATCAACTAAAAAAACATACACAAACAAAGACAAATAAATGAAGTTTCATGTTGAACACATCTACATCCGGTTCCTGAGCAATCATCGCGTTGAGTAGTGCAAGATTTGCAGATTGCAACCTACGGGTGCCTTTCTCTGAACACTTCAAAACAGTAAGTAATTCACTTAATTATTACAAGATTATCTAGTTTCATGTTTCATTTGGTATTTATAAAGGACTTGCAGTGCATACCGCAGTGTAATCCGCGGTCCCTCTGGATTTTGGATGTCCGTCCATGGGATACAACCTTTATCCATACCAATTTTCAGCCTAATCTGTTCAGTGGTTTGGGCATGAAAAGGTAACAAACAGACAGACAGAGTTACTTTCACATTTATCAATCAATACTAATATTATAAATGTGAAAGTAACTCTATCTGTCTGTCTGTCTGTTTGTTACAGTTTCACGCCCAAACCACTGAACAGATTAGGCTGAAAATTGGCATGAATAAAGGTAGTATGCCAGGAAAGGATATAGGCTACTTTTTATCCCGAAAAAATCCTGAGGGACCGCGGGTTACACCGCAGGAGCGCAGCTAGTAATTTATAAAGGATCATGTTTTATTGAGAAATTCACTAATTTCTCAATAAAACATGATCCTTTATAAATTACTAAAGCCACTGCTTTAGCTTATAAAAAAACAAATATTTTTCATCAACAAAGCTAGGGTAGAATTTTAGAACTTACCAAAGCTTACTTACTTCTTCATAAAGCAGTAATCACTTCAAATAATTATGAAAGTCTTACTTGCTGATATTCCATTCACAATGCAATGCTGGGGATAAGATACTGAGTATAGTCATTTCCATGGAGTCTGCCATCCAACAAAGGCCAGTGCATAGCGACAACTTGACTTGGAACCAGCCGAACCCAAGGGCATTCACGGCTTGTGTCACTGTGAAAGTATCTGGAATTCGCAACAAAAATTACTTATTTTAAATAAGTATAGGTTGTAGGTTAGTATTAATTTTTTTTTTCTGAATATTTTTGTAAGACAATCACTACTTTGGTTAGTTCCTTCGAGAGTTATGAAAGTTATCAAAGTTAAAACACGTCTGGTTAATTTTATTACATTCTTCAGACATATTTGAAGTATATTTTATGAGAATGTTTGAAGTAAGTTGGTACATACCATCAGGGACCACAGACACTGAAGCCATTTCTATCTCCTGCGGTGGTGGCATAGGTGCTTGTGGTCGACTTCCCGTCGCATGCTCGTCTAAATCCTGGTATCCTTTAGCACGACGCATTTTTGTAACTTGAATAAATAAACTTTGGAAAACTTCTGACGTGGATTGCCGACTAACGGGAGTAAGTAATAAAACAGTTACACTGTAACATTTATAATGAGCCTTTGGTATCAACCACACAAGCCCTAATATAAACCTTGAGATTAGCAGTAGACTGTTCTCATCTCAATCGAGTTTGATACAATTTTATTTGAAAATTCAGAAAGAAAGTTTTGAAAAACTATAAAGTTTGTTTGTGTGAGGTCAATAAACTCGGCACAGCACGGCAATCTTTGCTTTTTAAGTCGCTGTCATCTGTCAGTGTCATTACACAATCAAGAGTATTTCAAAGTCAAATTTGACATAGATGACTGACTGACTGAGATGCTCGGACGATGAGATGATAAATGAATTTAAAACTTGACATTGGCAGAATTGTACTGATAACTAAAGTTAGTTGCCATTTAATAAAAGAAAAAGAAGAGTTTTTTTGAATTCACCGTTTTAATTTTTGCATTGTCGTTACACTTTCTACGAATCGGCGATTAAAAATTTGTGGTGTAACGTTTTGCAGTGAATAAAAGCAGATGGCGCTGGCGTAGTAGTATGGCCATTTTGTGTGTATGACTAATAAGAGTGTCCCAGGCTTAGATCTCGTTAGAGTATAATTTTCTTTGGCTTAGATGATCGAACGCGGCCGCTCCAGGAATACCTAGCTGTCAGGCCAGCGGAAGTCCGTGATTTATTTATTTATTTATTTACACACACATAGATGGTACATCACAGAATTAATTATTCTAATTCGTAATATCTAGGAATCTAATAATAATAATAACATTTGACAGAAAAATTACGCAACAATAAAATAAAATATAATAGGTAGTAACACTAAAAATACACACAAAATAACTGAACAAATTCTCAAAATATTAAAACAAGACTACAACAATAATTAACAGAGGTACGTAATAAGTAGGTACCGCTACCTGCTAGTTTTCGCAGAAACTGAGACAAAGTGACAAAGTGATGCAGCTCCGACAGCAGTATTATTGTTCTTTGAGCACAGCACCCCAAAGGTTACTCGAATCACACCAGTCAGGAGCATGTTCATTGTTCAAATAGGTCCTAGGTACTTGGTAGGTACCTATTTGGTAGGTAAGTAGGTACCTCAAGGCAAATACAAAACCTAATAAGTAAGTAAGTACTTACTCGTACTTATCCGGTTGGAATCGTAAACCAGGGTATAAAAAACAAAATAAACTTAGCATAAAAAGTTAACTTTGGGACCCCGGGGAACAAAAAAGCGCGGTGACACTTTTGTATGATTGGTAGATAAGCACCTACTAGTCTGATTCCCTAGCCGATTAGTTTGAATACGTACGTTTGGGGTTCACATACTTCAATAGCTGCCTACTAACTGAGCGAGTAGCCTAGGGCATTTGCCTCGTAACGTTTGCCGTGCGCGAAAGCCTCGGTCTGTAAAATTTATTGCATGATGCTGCCGAAATGAGGCAAACATTGGTAGCGCGCGGCAAACTTATTATGGCGCCTTTGAGCATCGACAAAAACCGACAACGCTCGGCTCGTGCCGCGGGACGTTCGGGCAGAGGCAGGGCATGTGTTTGCCGAGGGCAAGGCACGTCCGAACCGACCGAGGATTTGCCAGCAGCCACATGAGGCTGCTCGCTCAGTCAGTACACGGCTAATTGTGCTGAGAAGGTGCCTACCTTCTCAGCACAATCATCTCTAAAGCTCTCCATTCTGGTCAAAACACCAATGAGTCACTGTTGTCTCCTTAGTCACCGTACCGTACCCTCCCTGACTAAATAAAGAATCTTAGGATTCTCGGGTCATACATATTTTTTACATGATGTTAGAATTTACGTTCACTGGATTTCAATCGGTAGGCTACCTATCTAAGCTACCTCGTATAAACCTATCCAGAATGTAGATAGGTAGGTACTTGCTACGTACGTGGACGAAGTTATGAAAGGTCAAAGGTCTTGCAGTCCTTATGTAACATGAGCTTATTCTGCACACAGCACAATGTTTTCTAGGCAAACTATTTAAACACCACTGTACACAAAGTCTACTGCTACGGCGTAGTGCAATGCTACGCCGTAGAGCTTTTGTGATTTACGAAGTTCTTGTTTTACGTTTCTATCCTTGGTGAACAACCTTTTACAATTATGTATTGATTGGTACCTTTTCATGATCTAAATGCCGCAGTTATTTCGCATATCACGACCTGGGTTTATTAGGTATAGTGGGTAGATTACCTAATGTTTAAAAAGTTTATGGACATGTCCGTAAAATTATCCATTACTTTAATTAATTATGACCTAGTGGTATGTCTGACAGACAAGTAAGAACAAATGTTTTGGTTTAGTGAACATCTATTTTTAAGATTGACCATAGATTTATATCTAGTTCCAAGGGGGTGGCATATAACGGCCCTTTGATTTGACCCCGAACAACCTGCGATCCATAAACTGTTAATCTAGGTCGTGCATCGTAGTAACTAGGTCATTTTAGACGGAAATGGGTCATATTAAACCAGGTCATAGTGCATTTTGTTACACAATTTTAGAAGACTAGGCATATGAAAGAATAAGATTACTGTATCTACTTATAAAATTCATTTCTTATCTCTATCTTTTGAATTGAAGAGTGGGTAGACAAGAACTGAAAATAATAAACTACCGTAACTATTAAGCAAGTTGCTCTGCTCTACGAGTACTATGGTGAAGGAAAACATCGTGAGGATAGGCATGGGATATATTTTGGACATGCAAAATTTTGATCATGTTTCTCTGACTACCCCCGGTTTGACTTGACTTACCCCGGGATTTACACAATACAGGGCCTTGAGTTCCATTCATTCTTCTTCGAGTTGACCGTGATACTGATTTGTATAGATTTAGACGCAATAGCGGAAAGATATTCAAGAAATACGCTTCTTGGTGGACGTGATCAACGTTCTCAGACAACAATAGATGAGACCCGTGAGGGAATGAGACTGGTGTATTAGAGTGCTAGAGACTAGCATCCGCCCACGGCTTCGCTAACGTAACCAACTCAACACGCTCACTAACAAATTACCTATACCTTTTTGTAATTTGGTGTAAAAATATCAACAGACAGGCATTGATGATGGTTCAGTTTCGAGCACGATCTCGTACGAATTTCTTGCTCAGAATTATGAAGGTAGAGATAGGGATGAGATTGGGTTAAAATAAGCTTCCTTTCATCATGACTTCTTTATTTATTTTCAATAAGTATGTTCGTACAACTTCATCAAAGTTTACGAAGAACTATCTTTATGCAGTTACAATTAGGCGACAATTAAAAAAAATACGGTATTTTAAGGTTTATACAAAATAGATATACACAAATGCATTCATAAGGAGCTATTTTGACAAAAATGAGCAACATTGTATGTACTAACACTTTTCTATCAAGTTTGCTTGTAAAGATGCTAATACTACTTGAATGTAAGAGTTCGAAATAAGGAACTGTCTTAGTTTGAATTCACTATTCACCTTATAGTATTTTACATTGAACAATAACATTTATTTACCATGACTAATAATACTTTTACAGATCTACTAATTGATATACATTGTTACAAACTAAGGAAATTGAAAAATACTTTGACTACCCCGCAGGAAAGTAATTTGACTTTACTTGTAGTAGATATGTGCTTTAGAAAGATATATAATTATCAAAAGTTATTCTATTTAATGCAGCCAAAAGTGTACGAAGGATGGCTGGCAGCCTTAGAATGAAACCAGTTTTTACAAAATTTAGCAAAAATGGATTGTCGTACGCAGTATTATTTTAAAAGTATTAGGTCTTAGACCGTTCCACTTTAAAATCGTTACATAAGAAGCTGTAAAGCTAAAATATCACGTACTAACCCTCCTCTCGAGAAACTCGACTTAGACATAGGTATACATAACATCGTTTTTGCTTTGCAAAAGGTATTGTATTGTCTGCGTAGACCGTATTTTTAATGAAGGTAAAAAATATAACTTTAGCACCTGAAAATAGAATCGGTTCTTATTATAACGTACGAAATAGGCCGAATTTCACGTAGGCCTTGTTTACAACATCGTACTGTAGTTTTAAATTGAAGTTCTTAGGTAGCAGCGTTAAGGTGGTAGGTTAAGATGTTAATTTCGAATGATTAATATTTCGATTTCTATCTACTTATATATAAATAAGTCTTAATTAAACAATTATCTACATGTATTTACAGTGCACACATTATTGTGCGATATCATAGCTGCACGTCGAAGGAGCAAATTTTATTTACTTTCTATTCCTAATTTTTATTTTGACTATTCATGCATTACAAGATAGACATATTCTCATGGGATTATTATAGTCACATTTTGTACGATCATTTACCCAACTACTTTACACCATTCCTTATAAGAAAGTTGCACTACATCATTTAATAAGATCATAAGGTCATTGAAACCCATCATCGGATCTGTCGTATAGACAAGGACATTGGACGACAGAAATTCAGGAAATAGGGAAAATATTTAAAATGTTTTTTTCGGTTTTGATGTCCTGTAACACGACTGAAAAGTCGTTCATGAAATCTCTAAATACTCTACATAATACTCAGTCTCATGTTAGTTGGCGATAATTCAGAAGGTTTCTGCTTAGGTTGGGATACGATGTTTGAGCCCTCGCAGTTCTAGGACCAGGTCGGAGTCGCCAGCAATGAAACGTTTTTCAATTCTTCGCTCCTTGGAAGGTTCCTGTGGACAAAGGAAATCCGTTATTATGTGAAGATTTATGGAGGAAGTGATTTATGTGATTAAGTTGGTGGCAGATTAACAAAAGAGAGTTGGAGAGCTGTAAATAGGTGGTTGTGTCTCCCCCCGCACTCGGCTGACCCGGCCCCGGTACTGTGTCACCCGCCCCCCCCCCCTCTCCGTCACCCCTCGCCCGGCACCCGGCGGCATCGCAGGCTATTTTTAGACTTCGGGGTTTCCACGGCCTCAGAATCGCGCAAGATAATATTGAATACTTATATCTTATACGACTGTACTTTGATACTTTACTTTAATAAACATGGAATTTTGTAGCATCGTAAAACTTACATGTGAGTGTGTTTTAGCTGATTTGGTCGCCAGCAGTTGCGTAATGGTCTGGTAGAATTTGTTTTGTTCCTTTTTATTTTGATGATGGGTTTGGGCGGGTCGCGGCACCATCACTTCGTCCTGGCCGACCTTCGGTGGCGCTGGCGAGCTGGTGGCAGGAGCGGCCGTAGTAACACTTCTCTTGTTGCCGTTCCAGTTAATGAATCCATCGTCAGCGGGGTAATCTTCGTCTTCATACTTTGGTACGGTCTTCGGCTCGTGGTAGAGAGGTTTGCCAGCGAGCGCTTTCAGTTCTCTGACGTCCTCGTCTTCGAGGTCTCTCTCCTCGTAGTCGACGGGAGCGAAGGCTGCGCGGGCATTTTCACGTCGCCTTTGTGCATCTTGAGCCATTTGGGTAAGGATTAGGTTATCGAGGAAAGCCGCATTGACGTCATCCACGTCGTTAGCCCGCCAATTGGGCGTGGTGTCGCTCTCAAACCAAGTCTCTTGACCAATGGGCAGTGCCGCCATCCTTTCTTCTTGCTCCTTTGGGATTTCGTTGGGCACAAAGTTACCGTACGGATCGTAATAATACGGGTATGCTAACTGACCGTGAGATTCTGAGAGACTCATTGCAGGGGCGTCGTAGTAATATTGCACTTTTGGTGCATAGTAATATTCATCATCATTGTACTCTCTTGGACTCTGAGGGTACATAGGCCAAGCTTGCATCGGGTATGTCTTTGCTTGAGCTACTAAATAGCCAAGTAAGAGTGTCAACAGCCTAAAACAATTATTTCACCGGTTATTACAGTCACAGCAACAGTACACGTTCCAAGCAAAGAAGGACATAATATATTGAATTTATGAATTGCACAAAAATGCACTTTTATTAAAACTTGAATTTGATATTCTACATGACATGTGTAGGTAAAATTAAAGAGCACCTACCTTGAAGTTGCAGGATGCATGTTGAACAATCACTATATTATTCGATGTTCTTTCGGGCACTGCTAGATCACGACTGTACGTGGGAGGGGAGGGCCGGGCGGCTTTATAACAGATCGCCCACGCACCCGCCTACACGTTCTCAATGAAACAACCCACCACCCTTCCTCGGCACTACACCCCCGCAATCCCCCGACCCGCGGTATTCTGCTATTGATCGCAGCGCTACAATATTCATCTTACTCGTTGTGCTAATATTTTTACTACCAAAATTTTGGCAAGCTATGCCCCCATCAATCCTGACCGAGCGATGGATCTAGCTGGTGTCACAATCGAGGAAAAACAACGAATGGGCAAGTGGAAAAGTTAGCTTAATGTTGATACATGAAAAGTTATGACGCTGCTGTTGTGGCGGTGTGGGGGCGATAATTTTCCATGCGGCGCGGCGGGCACCCTGATTGCTTGAACCTTCCAAGCACGTACTCGGGTACATTGATTCTCTGAATTATATTTAGAACCACAATAATATGTTATTGGTTATTGAAGTAATAATAGAACTTTACTTAAATGATATCTATTAATAACAACACTTAGAATCCTAAAGTTGGTTCGTTGTATGGTATCATTCTAAATTAAACTTGGGGACATTGAAAGGTTAAGTACAAATAGAATTCCTTATAAATAAACGATCGTGTACTTAAACGAAATCTAAATTCAGAATTGTTACCTATATATGAGAGTGAATGAGGCGAAAGTTGTGTGTCAGGATCGTAGCGACTGGAGATCCGTGGTCTCTGCCTACCCCTTTGGGAAAGAGGCGTGACTTTATGTATGTATGTATGTATGTATATAAAGATACAAAGAGGCGTGTCTCTTTGATCATTGGTAAAATGTTTGTGGTAAGTTTTTTTTTTTTTTGTAATAGCTAACTTCCCACGTTAAAAACACGAAAATTTTCCGTGATCTTGGTTTCATTATTAGAATAGAATAGAGTAGAAACTTTTTTTATTCAGGTTTTTTACTGCAATATTGTTCTACAAACTTAGATTTACGATAATAGGTCTAATCTAAATAGAAGTATAATTCCTTAATACTATTACTCAGCGTAGACAATCTGAATAGTCCTATAATTAACCTAGCGAAGGCTATCCACACAGTTTATGCCTGCGGCTAGCCACATAAGTTCAGAGAGCAGTCTCCATTCATATTCAGGGTTACGTCATGATGGGGAGATGTGTGCAATTCCAAAATATTATATTGTTTCGCTCGCCACTTTGGCGCGGACTTTTCACTATATCATGGTATTGAAACCGCCTACGCAAACCATTTGTTCAGAATTAAAACCAACTCAATCGTTTAATTTTACTGTTCCACAAACAAATTGTATTTTTCATTCAGGACCGATTTGTCGATTGCCAATTTTAATACCTCTCGGTTTATATTTATAATTACTTGGTTTTGAACTTAAAAGAAAACCGACTTCAATGTTGTACTTAAGTCGAAAATTAAGCAAAAATGTGGGTTTTTAAGTTTTACGGGAAAAGTATCTATCCCCAGGAATATGTTTCAAAGTCAAAGTCAAAAATCATTTATTCAGTAAGACCGCAGGGATCACTTAGAATAGCCTTAAAACTAATTTTACTCCTGTTCTTTCGCGACCAATACCGTGAAGAATCAGGGCAACAAACACGGTCTGGGGCCTATCAATCTTTTAGGTGATCCATGGATCCATTGAGTTGGAGTAGAGTTTGTTTTCTATACTAATATTACAAATAAAAAATAAAGAGGAAAGATTTGTTTGTTTGTTGTTTTGTTTGAAATGAATAGGCTCCGAAACTACTGGACCGATTTGAAAAGTTCTTTCACCAATAGAATCCTACATTATCCCCGATGAACATACGCTATATTTTATCCCGGGGAAGTGAAGTTTTCCCGAGGGATTGCGGGGGTAACACTGCGGCGGACAGCTAGAATAAATTGAATCGAATTGATGTTGGAACAATTTATATGGGACCACCTCAAAAGGGTCAAAAAACAAACAAAAAAAATCATTAAAATCCATCAATAATTAGCGGAATGATCACGGAACAAATATACAAAATAATGTACACGAATTGAGAACCTCCTTCTTTTTTGAAGTCGGTTAAAAATGTGTAGATGGTAAGTCTGGTCGGTAATCACAGAAACCACTCATCCGATTTAAAAAAATCTTTCAGAGTAAGATAACTGGAATATCCGTGGGTTTAATAGGCTAAGTTGGCACTACGTAGCGAAATCGAGGGCAAACTGCTGGTATAGAATCGGGAATTTGACAAAACATTCTTTACAACGGCTATCAACGTTGAACCAATTTTTTGGTATCAGTCGTATCAGCAACTTTACTCTTCAAACTCCGTTTATTTTATGATGCGTTGTTTTTTAACCGTGGAAAACTAATTTTAAATTAAGAGTTTCAGAATTAGGGTGACCGCACAGTCCTTCCGAGCCGAACGCGCCGAACTGTCAATTCAGTAGAGGAAATGCTGTTGACGTCAGAAGCGAGCTTTTTCTGACATCATCAGCAATTTTTGTATAGAAAAATGACTGCGGCGCGTACGGCGCGGACAAGTGTGCGATTAGGTTTAAAGAGAAAATGAACGAACTAGTTAGATGAACCACCGTCTATTCAAATACATGGTTTACTCACTATGTTTTCCTTCAACGATAAAATTGCGCGTACATTTTTTTCTAAAGAAATAGTAGGTTAATGTCGCTTATTTAACTTCATTGGCACTTCAAGTGGAGTGTGAAGCCAAGCAGGACTTATTTACATACAATATGGTCTATTGTTAAATATTTGATATTATTTACATAAGGCGGAGCCGGACAGAGACGTATCCGAGGTAGAGAGATTTATAAGTTCTGAAACATTTTGTAATATAATAGATCTTCCTGAACAACCCAATAGCTTATTGATCAGATTTTTTTGTTGCAGAAAACATAGTATGATTGAACGAAAAAAATTACTATCTTTCAAAGCTTTAAAAAAAACATCGCGGTAAACAGTATTTTCTTTTTTTGCGATAGTCGTGATAGTATTTCTGTATTTTTTTCTCTAAGTACCTATAGAAAAAAAATTTCTCTTCTATTTAATTCATTAACGACGACCTCTGTGGCGCAGTGGGTGAAAGCCCGCTTGGGACGCAGAAGGTTGCGGGTTCGATCCCCGCCGCGGGATAGATGTTTGTATGATCTGCAAATATTTATCTCGGGTCTGGGTGTTTCTATGTATAATATGTATGTATTTACAAACAAAAAGTATATAAATAGTATATCAGTTATCTGGTTACCATAGTACAAGCTTTGCTTAGTTTGGGGCTAGATGATGCTGTGTGAAATGTCCAGCATTATTTATTTATTTATTTATTAATGAGTTGTGGATAGTATGTAAGCGCATTCGGTTATAGGCATGTATAAAAACTGCACGCAAGGCAGCTCGGGGAAGTCGGAACTAGTCGGGTGCACTCGGTAACTGCATCGACATCGTCAGGTTTGGGCACGGAAGTCGACAAACAAGGGGTCAACGACCACGCGGCGCCCCCGCGACTGCGGTAGTCAATAATATCCCTAAAACTTAAACTGCACCTATAACCATTCTAGAAAACTCTTCGAAAAACGCAACGGTTATGAAACTGGAAGGTAATCGCGTAATAACAGTATTCGTTACCGTTTAGCTCCATGAAAGTAAATTCTAACAAATAAAACATAATTCTTGTACGTTATTAAAAATAAAGTAATATCGTCTGAGCAACAAACAAAGATTTATCTTAGTAGTAAAACAATATTACTTTTTTGGCACAGTCGGCGGATTCGTAGACTTTGCTACGACAGCTCTACGCTGCTACGCAATTACTTGAATGAAGTTTGTGGCCAACGCTACAAAACATCATAATTCATTTCACCTGTCCTGTTACCAAAGCGAGAACGTTTTTTTCTCTTGTCACTCTACTTTAAATGAAAAGAGATGACAATAGCTTTAGCATTTATCTGTGGATCTAGAAATAGACCAAGCTAAAAGTAGTCCATTATAAATATCAGGGTATTAACACCGTTCCAATAATTGTGTATTCGGACATGATTATAATGAAAGTATATTGTACAACATGATATTCCTAAAATATAGCTTAGAGATAACAGACAACGTTCCACGTGGATGAGTGGGCAGGGATTTCCTAGAACCTTAAATCAAGGATTATATTCAAAAGGAAATGCTATGTTAGTTATAATTGGTAACTTGATTTTCGGCTAATACCAAAGATCGTGGTCTAAATCCATGCGTGTTTTGTTACTTTATTGTTTATTGTTTCGAGAAATATATGCGCATGAAGGGTATAAAAACATCGCGAGGAAACCAGTTAGTACTTACAGCGATACAATCATAAAATTTTCCATGAAACCTAAAGTTCGTACATAATCGATGCTATCCATTGACGTCATAGGAATTAGTAAAACAGTTTATAATATACATAAGTATCTAATTGGAGAATAAATTGTTTTGCTTTCACATGTTGTGTTTTGCTTCTGTATTTAATTTTAGTTCATTCGAAAATAGAATTTACGTTTGTAAACATTTTGAATAAATTAACTCTTAGGTATTTAGTTTCAAAACTAAAACCCTTGTAAATGACACTTTAAATTACTTATTTCATATACATATAAATTAACAGCTAGCTTTTTTGCCTGCGGCTTTGCTCGAGTGGTATTTGCATTTTTCGGCTTTATGCTATACTAGATCATAATCTACATTTATTCAAAGTTTAATGGCGTGATTAAAACATAAACTTTTAGATTTATACCTAATGCAATATGTACAGTGTAGTACCTGTGAAAGTAGATAATTTTACTGCAGCCATCATCATGAAGTCGTTTTCAGTGTTTGGAGTATTCTTGGATGTAGAATTTTTTTCATTAAAAACTACTTGGCACAATTCAAACATTATCACAGTTTCAAATATAACTTTGTATTACTCACCCAATTTATTAAATAACTGAAAGGGAAATTTTAAGCAATTTATTAAGTACCTACTCAAAGAACATTGTTGACAAAGTGCCTAGTTATTAAAGTGTCATGGAAACAAACTGTGGAACACTTTGATAAAAAAAATAATTAATCTCAAAAGCACTACCAGTGCTTTTAAGGCTTGTGTTCTCTAAAAAGTGGCTTCCGACACAAGATTAACGTAATAATACTTATACAGGGTGTAAAAAGACTGCTACCAAAAACTGAGGGGTTGTAATCAGACCATGATTCTAAACATATTTAGCGAAAAAAAACGCAAAATTTTTTTTTTACTTAGCTTCGTCATGCTATGTTATTTTCGGCTATTTACTACTATTACAACAGACCATACCTACCTAATAATTTCATTTATAAAAGAAAAAACACTTAAAACTCAAAATCCAGCAATCTACGTAAAAAAACGCGCCCAAAACATACGCAAACAGTACTCTTCAAACGCTGTTTTCTCCGGATTTAGTGCATATTTCGGAAAATCCTTTTGGATTTGGTTGTGTGTTGGGATGCTGTACCTACCCCTTTCGGCTTCGGCAGACGTCTTTTTACACCCTGTATAATCAACCTAGCCGTTTTCGGCTACAGTGTCTTGGCTTTAGGACTGAATCATTGGTAAATTAATTTATACATTATAAACAATACTCTAACAATGTTATGAAAACATAAAAAGGTCAGAATATATCTCAGAACTCAAATTTTTAAGTCAATCTCTTAACGGGTAAGAGTTTGATATTTTTTTAGGGTTCCGTACCTCAAAAACGGAACCCAGGATTACTTTGTTGTCCGTCTGTCGGTCTGTCTGTCTGTCTGTATGTCTCCTTTATCTCGGGAACGCGTGGTATCGAGTTGAAATTAAAACCGTATACTCAGGTCTATGGTCCTTTTAAGCTATGAAAAAATTAGACTTGTAAGTTAACGCAAGAAGTTAAAAAGAAACGGCTGTTTATGCCGCAAAAAAACGTATATTTCGACACTCAATAAATCAAAATTCATAGGGTAATTCCCGTTGACCTAGAACTATGAAATTTGGCAAAAAGTATCGTCTTTTTTAGTTACATGACAAAAAAACAGAGCCTAATTAGCAAGGAATGGGGGTCCTTGAAGTGAGTAAACCGTGTCATGTGGGGTATCGTATGAAAGGGCTTCGTTAGCACAAGCTTAAATAGATTTTTAATATTTTATGATGTATAAATGTTCGCTATATGACGAAAGATTTTAAAAAATATGGTTTCCCTTCTTATGTACGAGTACCTTATAACTTTGATGTATGTATTTACATAACAGTTTGCACTGTTATACGTACCTACTTAGGCCTTTGTACGGAACCCTCGGTGGGCGAGCCCGACTCGCACTTGTCCGGTTTTTTACTTACCAAAACCCATATTGGGTCCCCATCCAAAATAGTTTTGAGAGTTCCTTTTATTTCTGTCGCCGCTATGTAGGATAGTGCACCTTAAGGGCTTACTCTGGGATTTTTCCGTAGCAGTTTAAAGGCCACGTCCATGAATAAAAGATTAAGAAAACGGTTATAAATAGTGTCTCGAAAATTCGATTCCGAGTTTGTGCGAATCCTCGAATTCTGGGATTTCAGATTGAAAATTTGTATGCGCATGAACATGAGATCTTAGCAGTGAAGAATATCGTGAGAAAATCAGTCGAATATATAGTTTCCAGATACATAACTGGTTTCCTACGTAATAAATAATACCTACGTGTAATTGGTGGTGATGGCTTTTAATCTGTCACGTTAGAAATGCTAACCTTCATCATCATCATCCACAACCCGACTTCACCCACTGCTGGGTGCCCACCCCTCCCTAAGTTTGGGCCATCCACCACGATCCTGCGCTAATCGGACCCATTGACGGCCCGCGACGTGTACAATATCGTCTACCCTACCCATCTAGCCGCCGGTCGTCCTACGTTTCTGTACCCAGATCTGGGCCACCATTCAGTCAATACTCTACTCCACCTGTCATCACCGCGCCTCACTATGTGTCCCGCCCAGCTCCATTTTAGGTCCATTATCCTATTCCCGACATTCTGGACTTTTGTCTGTTTTCGGATTTTAACATTTGGAACACGGTCTATGAGTTTGATGCTAATCTTGGTAGCATATTATTAAATAATATGTGTTCGCATCGTTCCATATTTTCCAATTCTTATTTAGTCGATAAACACACAATGCCGAACTTCCAGAAATTCGGCATGATTACATCAGCAATGCTATTTGAATTACTGACGACACATTATGCCGAAATTTTTTCATAATTGTTTTCACCTGCTGAATTCCTGCCGCGGTAATTCGGTATTGTGTGCTTACTTGCTTCAAGTTTGTTCTTTTCCTGAACAATAAGACGTGTTTACATGTGCCTGTGAGTATCCCCTTCGACATTCCCGAATATTCATTTCTTAAAAAGATATAAGCAAAAATGTGCCTCAGGGATACAGATTTTCTTTTTGGTTTTTATTTATTTTAATAATGTGTATTCAAGGAAGCGCTGGAGAAACGACCTCAACTCCTTTGATAGTGGGTGGTGGAACCTATCAAATAAGAGGGACGGTTGGAGAGAGTTGGGGCAGACCTTTGCCCACCCCCCCGTGGATTCCGATCTTGTCGCGATGGGGGGGCTCATTAGCCGTGGTTTGAACGCCCACGGTGAAGCTAACAGGAATCCCAAGCGGGGACGCTCCGAGTGGGCTTGCGGTTGGGCCCACTCTGGATGCGTCTGAGGCGGGTGCGGAGGACGGAGTAATTTCTGTCCCCCGCAGTCAGGAGGGGTCGCGGGAGAAGAGGCGTGTCGGTGTTTCGTTGCCGTTCGCCCTATCTTCCGCGACCAAACGGTGGCGCACCGTTGTTGCGTTGGCGGTGGGGCCGCAGTGGAAGAGGAGTGTCGGTGTTACGTTGCCGCTCTCCCTGTCCTCTGCGGCCGTTTGGAGGCTTCTCCACGCGCAGCTCTTTAATTAGAGCGCGCAGTGGACGAAGGGAGCGGAGAGCTCTAGTGGTGAGTAGCGGACGCTAGGTGCGGGGGCACCTTCGTCCGCCTTGCACTGCTCACCACGACGCGGGGCCCGCCGTAAGGGCGGGGCCGTAAGGGCGGGCATCGCCGGAGGGGGACTGGATGTAGAGGCTCTGCCGGTTGCCCGGGCCCCCTCCATTCCAGGCGACGCCGGAAAGGCGCTGGGATGTTTAGTGGGTATACCGGGAGTCCCCGGGAGTCCCACATATCCCTCTCGCCCCCCGGCGGAGGGGATGCGTAACGCATTTTACCCAGCGACAAAAAAAAAAAAAAAAGACCTTTGCCCAGCAGTGGGATAACATAGGTTAAAGAAAAGAAATGTGTATGAAAAATGTGACTTCTGTAGTCACATTTTTAAAGTCACATTTTTCATACGCAATTAAAACTTGGCAAAAACGTGATTAGAATTATAAAAGGAAACCATAAATATGCTATTTTACAAATTACAAAAAGGGCAAGTACCCTTTTTGATAAACTTATAAAGTTCTAGCTTGTTTTTATGTCTTCGGTTAAATGTTGTTCAGTTAATGTTCAAAAACTTTTGGTTTTTAAGGTTGTAATTTTAATTAGTTTTAGCGGTCTGCTGGTGGGTTTAATGAAAAGGTGAGTGAAAACCTGTTTAAACAAATCAATTATGAGTGAAAACTCACCACCCGTGGCCATATTTTTGTTGATCTAAATTATAAAATTGTATAATTACGAAACTACTACGATTAAGTACTACTTATTAGTAGTTTGGTTCTTTTGACCTACACTACATCTAAAATATTATAATTAAAATTGAACTCGAAAATCTGAAGGAAACTTTGAGTACATTTGTGCTCATTGTAGGGTGTGAAATCTGGCATAGGCAAATTTAATCATGGAGAAGAAATGCAGTGTTTAGGTAAGAATAATTACTAAAATTTAATAAACTGTAACAATTAAATAGAGACCATCAAAGGATCTGGAATACGTATAGATCTAAAAGAATGTCTACCAAGCCATGGTGATACAGACAATTTTAGAATAATTTTTAAAGTGAAATGCAAAATGATGATGATCTAAATCTATCAATATGACATAAAAAAAATACAAATTATCGCCGTATTTATTTTGGAACGCCAACATACGTAATATTTGTAATTTTTCTTAGTTATTATAAATACACAGCTACTAGCAAGTCTTCCCACGCAATGTATACCCTTTTAGATCATCGACTTGTTCACAAAATATTGTATCATTCGAGTTGCGTAATCTGAGGGGAAACAAATGTAGTGCCTCTGAAGTGGATCGATGTTCCTATCTGCTATTTTTAGACGCTGCTGGACGGGGCGCCCTCCTTACAGTAATATGAACCTACGCAATATCTGTGCATTCAAGTTATCTCATGAATGCTCATGAGTATATTGTTCACTTAGATAAACTCAAATTCGATAGTTCTTATTGATTTTACGTATAGACGAAAATTTTAAAAAGAAATAAGATTTAAAGATACATTTATATAAGTCTTCTCTTTGGATAGAAGACAGAAAAACACTCAAGGACATAATTTACTATTTTAGGAATATACTACTGTAGTATAAGTGCACGAAAGGGCCTATTCGAGGTTTAAGGATGATATGATACCCTTTCACCACACTGACTTATTTGAAAAAACAAGGGATACGACAAGAAGAAGACAGTTTGAGCTTGAACAAAATAAGAACAATGCATATTACAAAAGTAACTCAGCCAACATGAGAATCGACACCACTCTAGATATGATAATAAATTGAACGATATCGGTTGGGTAATAGTTGTTATTGTATTTTCATTGAAATTGACGTTATCTAATAATAGCTGATAAGATATCAGTAAAAAATAGATAATGTTTTTGACCGAGTTGTGGCCACGCGAGAGTCAAAAAATGGTATGATGATATTGTAAGGAGGCATTGGGTTGGACTGGTTGGACAAGACCGGAAAAATGGTGTGAAAATGCGAATACTTATTACGCAGTAATATTACCTATTAGTGGGTGGATGTGAGCTAATGATGAAGATAGCTAATTTAAGTTATTGGTGATCATAGTTACGACCTTGAATTATCTCTTTAACTTTTGTAATTCTTTATTGTTCACAAAAGAACAAAAAGATGTAAAACAGTACATATTGTACAAAAGCGAGCTTAATCCATAGAGATTTCTACCAGTAAACCTTTGAGTCTAGTTGTGCCCTGTACTTAAGATAGGACAGAAAACTATAATAACTTCTTATTAAGGGTCAACTTTTCATTTAAGTAAGTATGCTTTTTGTCTATCACTCTCAATACTTTTTCTAAAATATTGGACTATACATACATACTTGGTCTAGGTTGGCTTGTCATCACCATCGGCAGTGTACTATAAAAACAAGCTCTATACATCGTTTTATGTGTGGTTTCTTACAAATATGAACTTTAAAATAAGTCACAGACAGCTCAAATTCCTTTATTTGATTTATACAGGGTTATTTGTAAAACACCAGTAACCTCTCAGGCCTGTATTACTATCATGCTAAACAACAACTTTTGTTCTATGACTTTTTACAAAACATAATACATTTGCCAAAATTAAACATTAAAGATTTCGTTTTCCTATCTAAAACATTGTCCTATCGAACACATTTTGGCCCCCACTGCCTTCGCTTTGTACTATCGCTTTCTTTTGTATCGCATAGACTTCGTAACATTTAGCGCGTTCGATTTAAATATTTTTATTTTTGTATGACAATCTGATGAAAAAAAATAATGATGAATTTTTAAAAGTCATAGAACAAAAGTTGTTCCTTATGATGATAGTAATACAGTCCTGAGAGGTTACCGGTGTTTTACAAATAACCCTGTATAATCAATACTATCTTTGGGTGAAACTGTAGTCCATGCTAATCGGTGGTTATAAGGTTACCTAACATTCTTGGAAAACAAGATCTAAGTTCTAACGCCCACCACACTCTCGAAATTTCTACCCGTTTCAGGAGTACAGTCAGTCACAAAATTGTATTATTTTTTTTACCAACAGTTTGTAAATTTGTCTCATAACTATGTAAAGTCCTAAATTTTTATGAGAGAGCTAGAATCTAGCAATCAGCTACTAAAAATGACTGTATTCTCTGAATCTAGAGATAAAAAAAATGTGAAGTATCACGAACATATTTTATATAGATAAATATTTGTTGGTACCACTTACGAGAAAAAAAAATTTAGATCCAGCTTTCAAAAGCTTTTTACCTTTGGATACCTTAGTCCTTTGTTTTACTCTACTCGCTATTTTGGTCGCGTCTCGTATAAAAAAGCAGCTAGGTATTAAACGCGGTACAAGTCAGTCAAATATATCTATAGGTATTTTTATTATTCATCTCTTCTTATGCTTTGAGCTGCTGGCGTATATGCGACACTATCTGCGGTCCCCCGGGAACACCACTTTTTCGGGATAATACGCAGCTTTTCTTGGCTATTTTCATAATAAATAGTAAATAATGATTATTTACTATTAATTAATTTTAGTAGATAAGCAAAATAGAGCAGCAAAATTTACTGCCATATCGTAACGATATTAGCTTTTCAAGATTGTCAAAGTCAAAGTCAAAAAGCATTTATTCAGTAGGACCGTAGGGATCACTTGGGGATAGGTTACCTATGAGTCATTAAAGTTAAGTCTGATTCTGTTCACACAATATGTTCTATGAATCATAAAAATTACAATGCGTGTAGGTATAAATGACTAAAAGATCTGAGCTGAAATCCATTCATGAATGTTATTTACGTCAGCAGCCAGCCCACTGGGGTGCCCCCACAAGTAAAGCTGGGGCGAGGGATGACGTCAAGCGTGCAACAAGTGTACCGATATAAAACGTAGGTCCCTAGGTATAAGACCAAGGCTATTTTTACCGGAGCCCTGCAAAGGTCCCTGCTTTGGGTTATGAACATTGTTGTGCCACTATTCAATTGAACCGATTGATGTAACTTCTAAAGATTGGAGCAGTCGCGATAGCAGAACATTGTTCAAAATTACTTATTTTTTAACAAAATGATTCACCCTCCATTCACCAAACATTTCAACCAAATCAGAAAAATCTAGTAACTATTCTTGAAGAAGATACGAATCGAGACAAACTAAAGTACAAAATATGTTTTCTTTCTATCATTACTTGGCCTCCATAAATTGAAGCTCTATTTATGGAGATTTAGTTTTATAGCAATGAGTGTGTGGATATTTGACTAAATATGTATATTTCGTAGTGTATCAACATTATTTTAGTATTCTTGACACAAAAATACGACATTCAAAGGAATTGTTGAGAAATACTTTCTGGATATATCAGCTTAGGAGGCTATGGAAATTGGAATATTTCGCATCGTAGTGGGTGTATTTACAGAAGGCAATTGCGTGGTATTAGAATATTTTTTGCAAGTCTGGATAATATTTTATTCTCGGTATAATTCTGGCCAAGGACTATTAAACCTCTTGGGTGGTTAGCAACATGATGTATTAATTGCCTAGAGGGATAATTTCCATTAAACTTGAATTCCATCCCAGATAAAATATAAAATACTAGATTCCATCTAGAACTCTACATAATTTCGTTTTAAAAACTAAAAAAAAACCGACTTCAATGTTTGACTCAGGGCGAAAATTAAGCAAAGATGAGTTTTTTGGGGTAAACGAGTTCTTGAGTGGAGACCGCGACTCGGCAAACGTAGTGTAGGATGCCCTCCGGCCAGGTGGAGTGACGATCTGCGAAAGGCTGCTGGCAGAAGCTGGATGCGTCGAGCTGAGGACAGGGCGCAATATAAATAAATAAAATAAATAAATAATGCTGGACTTTTCACACAGCATCATCTAGCCCCAAAGTAAGCAGAGCTTGTGTTATGGGTACTATAATGACTGATATACTACTTATATACTTTTTTTGTTTGTAAATACATACATATTATACATAGAAACACCCAGACCCGAGACAAATATTTGTAGATCATACAAACATTGGTCCCGCCGCGGGGATCTAACCCGCAACCTCTTGCGTCGCAGGCGGGCCTTCGCCCACTGCGCTACAGAGGTCGTCAAATACAGTCAATATACAGGGTGTAAAAAGATGTCTACCGAAGCCGAAAGGGGTAGGTACAGCATCCCAACACACAACCAAATCTAAAAGGATTTTCCGAAAAAATCATTATATCCGGAGAAAACAGTGTTTGAAGAGTACTGTTTGCGTATGTTTTGGGCGCGTTTTTTTACGTAGTTTGCTGGATTTTGAGTTTTAAATGTTTTTTTTTATAAATGAAATTATTAGGTAAGTATGGTCTTATTATGTTGTAATAGTAGTAAATAACCGAAAATAACATAAAATGACTAAGCTAAGTCAAAATATTTTTTTGCGTTTTTTATCGCTTAATATGTTTAGAATCATGGTCTGATTGTAACCCCTCAGTTTTCGGTAGTTGTCTTTTTACACCCTGTATATGGGAACACCTTGAGAGTATAGTCCCTTTCAAGCAAAAAAAGAATCTTGAAAATCGGTCCACAATTGGCAAAATTATTGCGTAACAAGAAAAAAAAAACAGCTGAATTCAGAACCTCCATTTTTTAAGTTGGTTAAAAAAAGAATCCCACTTAACTTTTTTTTTAATTCGGATGTTTACATGGATGTTTGTTGATAAATACTTCACGATAGAACCGCAATACGGATTTAGAATAATTACATATTTAATTAATTAGTTCTAGAAGTAGGTTATTAAATACCTACCCTTGATTAACGCCAAGACTTCGTTTTATCCCGGAAATTAAAATGACGATCTTATAAAAATAAAAAAAATACAAATTTATTTCAGACTCATATACATTGATCCATAGATTAAGACATTTACATTTCAAATTTAAATTTAACTTATGGTGTGAACTTGAGCCCAAGTAATGATTCGCTAAAGTTTAGTAAATTCGCGTAGCTTTCGGTACGATTCGACGCAGAAATTGTTTTCTTCATTCGGGACTATGAATTGATCTGTCATTAATAATGTCTTTATTATAAAGTTGCGTTGAATTATAAAGTTTAACTAGTGCAAAATAACGTAAACAGGGTCATGACTGTATCCCCAAGGCACAGTAGACATTCTCTGAGATCTTTTTTTATGTATTCCAGATCCTTTTTTTTTAATTGTCTAAGGGGGATAGTCAATTCAACTAGTGCAATTAGGACTTATTTATACTTTTGAGAATCTACGTGTCGTCACCATCATTATTTTCCTAAGAAATGATCACAGTTGAACTAGAATGACCTAGCAGCGGTCCGTAATACTTCTTCGATGACATGAGTACTTAATAATTCGCAGTATCATTTTAATCATACCAAATATTTATAACATAGACTACCTAATCGTTCACCAAAACACAAGCCCAACGACTCTCCACTAGACAAAGGTGCGCCATCTAGTGGCGTGACTTGAAATAATTATGTTGAAAAGCTTTGATGCCAAAGCTCGCGGTTCAAATTTACGCGAACCAAAAGCTGTACATCGTTGAACTAAGTTTTCAAAAGCTCCCGGCAGATGGAGCTTTAAGTCTTTCCAAAACCAAATAACTAAAATTATTTTATATTTATAAAGAATCCTAATTTATGTCCAGGATTATATCGTTGTTGCTTATTGTATAAAGTTATTAAATACGTACTATAGTTTTACACATAAGCTCTCACTAAGAGTTATTTTTTCATACAGAGGTTTCTTAATAAATTAATAAATACTTAATAGAAGAACACTATTTCATCGTTATTAGATTTTTTGTATTTATATAATACTAGCTTCTGCGCGCGGTTTCGCCCGCGTTGTACCAATATTTTGAATAGCCTATATGCTATTCCAGGTCACTATCTATGCCTATTCCAAGTTTCATCTAAATCGGTTCACTGGTTTAGGCGTGATTGTTACACAAACATAGAAACATCCAAACATCTAAAGAAACTCACAAACTTTCAGCTTTATTATATGAGTGGGAAGTGGGATATGAGTGGGATTAAGTAATAATGAAAATCACATTAAAAACACAGTATAAATCACCTTTTTAAGGTGAGTTTTCAAATAAGGTGTATTTTGATAAAATTAGTGGTACTTATTCAAACAGAAAATATGAGAATTATATCAAATAATTAATACAGTCATATTGACCTTTATACAAATGTACGGCGCATGAGCATTTTCATAGATTAGACATCAACGCGCACCTCACACATAATTTTCACGCAAATATTGTGTAAGTACCAGTTTTAAATGTAACAAAATTATCTTTTATTTCACAGGCACATAAATTCTTAACGTTAAAAATAACTTTTTCTATTATTGAGTTATATCAAAATATTACAACCATAATGATATTAGCTTTGTAATAAAAGTTACCAAAAATGTAACATCTACCTGTGCTCCCGTGAACTTTTCCTGGAACTGTGACTGACTCGTATCGAACAATAAATAGTAGAGTCCTGCGCCGCCATTATCTTGGCATCATCATCACGCTGCCTCAGTGGGAGCTCTAAGCCGCGGGAGAGAGCGAGGGGAGGGGCGCGGGGCGGCGTGGAAGCCTCCGCCTGTCAGTGCCGCGCCGGCTACGACGAAGCCCGCATGCCGTATCGCGCTTCCGAAAACACTACCGAACGAACAAAACATTTACTGAAATCAACTTTACCTTTGTGATTTGTGACTATAAGTTGAAGTGTTTGGACTCATATCAAAGTGTGTTGATGCGGACGAATCGATTGGACAGTAGATAGTGTAGTGTCACGTGTGTTTACCAATGAATGCGACGGCGTAGGCGCAACCGCGGTGGATCGCACTCTCCGTGAGATATTCGTGCGCGCGCAGGTCGTCGCGGCCATGCTGCATACCTGAGGCGAGCGAGCGCGCTAGCCTGCGCGAACGGGACACAGCGACCGCTCCCGGCGTGAGTCGACTTTCGCTGACGAGGAACCAACCCTGCAATGTTTTTGTCAGTGTCATGACGAGGATGGGGCGATGGCACGTGGCGCTGGTCACGCTGGCGCTGCTTGCCTGGCCACTGCACGATGCTGCCGAGCTGATGCAGTCTCGCGCCGTCGACACCGGCGTCGACCTTCGAGTGCCTGAGGACCAGCCCATCGGAACCGTCGTCGGAAGGATCCCCACCAAACCCGGCTTTACCTACCGATTCAATGAGCCCCCGAAAGAGTTCGTTCTCGATCCAGTGACAGGTGTAATTAGAACTAATGTTATTCTTGACAGGGAACATGTAGATCGCTATGCGTTCGTCGTGCTGTCGAGTCAGCCGACGTATCCTATTGAAGTGCGGCTTCGGGTGACTGATGTTAACGACAATTATCCTGAATTCCCTGAACCGAGCATAGCTGTTGCTTTTTCTGAGAGCGCGGCAGCTGGGACTAAGTTATTACTTGATGCCGCGACTGATAAGGATTTAGGAGAAAACGGCATCACTAATGATTATCGTATAGTGGACGGTGACAGTGAAGGAAAATTCAGATTGAACGTTACTGGAAACCCCAGCGGGCAAACTTTTTATTTGCACTTGGAAACAACTGGCAAGTTGGATCGCGAAACCACGGATTTTTATGTTCTAAATATATCGGCTCGTGATGGAGGAGATCCGCCGAAATACGGATATTTACAAGTCAATGTAACCATTTTAGACGTGAACGACAATCCACCGATTTTTGATCAAAGTGACTTTTCTGTTTCTCTAAATGAAAGTGTGCCGCCCGGAACAACAGTTTTGAAAGTGACCGCTACGGACAGCGATTTGGGAGATAACAGCAAGATCACTTACGAAGTAACGGACACGGAAAAGCAATTCGCAGTCGATCCTGAATCTGGTGTTATAACGACATTGAAAAAGCTGAATTGTCCCAAGTATTGCAGTAATACAACCTGCAACATGACCTGCGTCCTTACTATCATTGCGAAAGATCACGGCGTTCCGCGACAAGATGCGCGGACTTATGTGACCGTAAACTTGATTGATGCTAATGATCACGACCCCGTGATTACATTTACGTATGTTCCACCAACTGCGAACTTCGCAACCGTTGACGAAAATGCTAAAAATGGATCATTAGTTGCAGCAATAACTGTGACGGATTTAGATGCAGGTTTGAATGGTATAACTACTATTGGAATAGTGTCGGGTAATGAACTAAATCACTTTAGATTGGAAAATTCTTCAAGTGTTTATATTGTGCATGTTAATGGCGTGTTGGACAGAGAAGAGATCAGCAAATATAATTTGACAGTTGTGGCTACAGACAGAGGTTCACCACCACGTACAGCAACGTCATTTTTAGTTATTCATGTAAACGATGTCAATGATCACGAACCTGTATTTGAAAAATCGGAGTATTCAGCGATACTTACAGAAATGGCTCCTTCAGGAACATACGTAGCCAGCATCACTGCCACTGACGAAGACACAGGAGTCAATGCAGAGATATTTTATGACTTTTATGATGGTAACCAACAACAATGGTTTTCTATCGACCATTTGACTGGACTTGTCACGACTAAATCAGAACTCGACCGTGAAATTCAAGGAACGGTAGAATTGAATGTTTCCGCCAGGGATGGAGGCCCAAATCCTAAATGGGCGTATACTAGACTAAAAATAACCATTCTGGATGAAAATGATGAAGCACCAAGCTTTCCTCAAACATTGATAAACGCCTCAATTGCAGAAAATATCAAACCCGTAAAAGAGATCCTAATTTTAACTGCATCTGATTATGATCAAGGAACAAATGGCTCAGTGTCATATTATTTGTCATCAAGTATAGAACGGAAGTATCCGAACACTTTCACATTGGACCCTATCACTGGACAACTTAGTGCAATAGTTGAGTTAGATAGGGAGAAAATACCATTTTATGAACTACCAGTCATCGCTAAAGATCAAGGATTTCCTCCTCAGTCATCTTCCGCTACAATTTATCTCAAGGTTTTAGATGTTAATGACAACAATCCAGTATTTTATCCACAAAGATACATTGAAACAATCAGTGAAGATATGCTACCTGGTACAAACATTCTCCAAGTAAAAGCTTACGATTTAGATGAAGGAGAGAACGCAAGAATCATTTATAAGCTTGAGAGTGGAGGAGGTGGATATTTTGACGTTGAACCTTCAACTGGACATATAGTTTTACAAAAAGACTTTCATATGGCTCCTGAGACAGTGTATTCGTTGAAAATTTCTTGTAAAGATAAAGGAAACAGAGAAGCTGTAAATAATGCCATAGTCGAAATAGTTAAGGTATCCCAACGGAAAAGATTACAATTTGATGGATACAATGGATACACTTTTAAAATAGTAGAGGATGTAGGACTCGCTAAAGCAGACATTGGAAGATTTGTTGGAAAAGTTCAAGCTAGAATTTCCAGTGATACAATATCATACTACATTTTAGAAGGAGACTCAAAACACGTTTTCAAAATTGATGAAAAAACGGGTGTCGTAACTACAGCTGCCAATGTAGATAGAGAAGATAAAATGACTTATCATCTGAAAGTTATGGCAAAGACCGGTGTGGCATTTGGATTTACAACAGTAAATATTTCAGTATTAGACATGAATGATAACTACCCCATTTTCATTGAAGACAGAGATGAAATTCATATACCAGAAAACATGGCTGTTGGACAGGAAGTATATTTTGCTAGAGCAACAGATCGTGATTCGGGATCAAACAGAACAATATTTTATACTCTTAGCTTTAATCTCGATAACTATTTTCGTATATCAGAAACAACAGGTGTCATTTACCTAAATAGACCAATTGCAAATGAGCCTGGCAGTGTTTTGTTTGTTGAAGTTACAGCAACGGACAATGGAACTCCAGCCCTTGCTACTAAACACTCTATATCAGCAATCATAGATGACGTCAACGACCACACTCCAGTCTTCGACCACACGTCTTATGAAACCTCTCTTTTGGAATCTACCTTAGTCAACACGAGATTTTTTGCTATATCTGCTTCAGATGCAGATCTCAGCGTCAACGGAAAGATATCATATCACATAGCTGAAGGAAACACTGATGATAAATTTGGCATATTCCCAGATGGGTTTTTGTATGTGAAGAGTTTACTCGACAGGGAAGAAAGAGACTATTACTCTCTCACCATAATTGCTGCTGATCAGGGTAATCCACCAAGGTCATCGCAGGTTCCAGTCGTTATACATGTCTTGGATGAAAATGATAACAGCCCTCAGTTTACTAATACTACCTTCATCTTCAAAATCAAAGAAAATGAACCTCCAGATACCTTTGTTGGAAAATTAACTGCGACAGACAGAGACATTGGAAGAAACGCGGAACTAACATTTTCATTGCCAATTGCTCAAAGTGATTTTAGAATTGATTCCAGAAATGGTTTTATCAGAACGATAAAGACTTTTGATAGAGAAAGCTTGGCCCACATCACTGGACAAAACTACATAACGCTCACAGTGACTGTAAGTGACAATGGGAAAATAAGATTGACAGATTCTGTGAGAGTAACAATTTACATTACAGATGTTAATGACAACGCTCCTGTCTTCAAAAGAACTCCTTACAAAGTAGAGGTATCCGAAGGTGCTGCTGTTGGTGCTTCCATCATGAGAGTATATTCAACAGATGCTGATGAAGGACTAAATGGTGACATCTATTACAAATTAATTGGAGGCGATGATTTGGGAAAGTTTTCACTAGACGAAGCTACAGGCCAGCTCCTTATAAATAAGCCCCTTGACCGAGAAACTACGGATCGTTACCAGCTAAAAGTATTGGCTCATGACTCCGGGCAAACTATACAACTGTCTGCCACAACATCCATCTCAGTTGTGGTTTTAGATGAAAATGATAACGCTCCAGAATTCACACAGACACAGATGAACGTATCTGTTTTGGAAACTGAACCTATCAACAAGAGAATCATACAGTTCCACGCCACAGATGCGGACTTGGGAATTAATCAAGAAATGCAGTATTCCATCACTTCAGGTAACAGAAAAGACGCATTTTTTATTGACAGTTATTCAGGAGAACTCTTTTTACATAAACATTTGGATTATGAAGATATTACATCATACAGTCTCAATATTACTGCAACTGACAACGGAAGTCCTAGCTTATCATCAAGTATTTCGTTTACAGTTAATGTAATCGACGCAAACGACAATGCGCCAATATTCACCAACACAGCCATTGTGCGCCAAATTAGAGAAGGTATTCCTAAGAATACTCCTATAGTGACAGTGACCGCAGAGGACCCAGATTCAGGTTTGAATGGCAAAGTTTACTACTCGATCACACACCAAGAACCTAACGACAACAAGCGACATTTTGCCATAAATAACGTAACCGGGGTCATACATACATTATTGCCTATTGACAGAGAAAGCATCGACACGTTCAGAATAACTGTGGTTGCATACGATAGAGCCGAGCCACCTTCGGCTAGATTATCTGCGGAAAAATTAGTGACCGTGATTGTAGAAGATATCAATGACAATGCTCCAATATTTGTCTCGATGAACGCGGCCGTCATCAACTCTGAGAGGATGGGCAGGAGCGCCGGCCGCGGAATATTCATAATGAACGTACTGGCTCGTGATCTGGATTCAGGAACGAACGGACTGGTCACATATAAACTCATACACGGTGGAAACGATTTATTCGATTTGCATAGAAGCAACGGGGCATTGACTCTGCGGTACCCTTCAGCTGAGCCCGAAGCAAGATGGAACCTCGTTATAAAAGCGACCGACGAAGCTGTGCTGAGTGAGCAAAAAAGCACGGAAACTTACGTGTCTGTTATAATGGGGGGTACGGTGTTAGAAGGTGTAACTTGGAAAAACGTTAAGTCAGTTTCTGTGGCGGAAAACGAACCCGCAGGAACAGCGGTGTTGAATTTGACTAACAACTATAAATCGGGTTTAGAATATTACATAGTGAATGTGACTGGTGACGGTAAACAAGTGGATAGGTTGTTCGACATTGATTCGTCGCTGGGAATTTTATCCACGGCTGTGTCACTGGATCGTGAAGTTGGTGTGGACCGGTACGAGGTGGAGATCTGCGCAGTTTCATCCGGGACGCCCCTCAAAACGACTACAACAAAGGTGAGTTTGTTTGATTAATTAGTTTGATCTTATCTATGCCAGGCGAGAAAAAAAAAGAATGAGAATCGAATCTGTTTGACTGAACTAACGACAGTTAGCTATTGAAAGCGCACAATCCAATTAAGCAGCACAATCGTCGGCAGAAGACAAAACATCGGCACCGTACTGTTGTTAAAATAAAAATAAATTGAAAGTTGCTCGTTAGCGTATGTCGGCCGGCGCAGTCTAATCGGGGGCTCTAAATTACGATAAGTCGCTCCTCGCAAACGATATCAGAAACACTCGTTCTGAAACCTTTCGAAGATTATGTATATGCGAAACATAACTTTGTTGGTTTCGTATCACTTCATTATAATTAAGCACCTTCATCCCATCATTATTTTGTGTTGAATGATTTATGTGTTTCTAAATAATATTTCGATCTGGAAATAAAATAAACTTTATAGCATATTGCTCATGAAAATAATGTATTGAAATCAAACCATAAGTATTCGTATCAAGACTGACGAATACTTGAGTTAGTAAAAGATTTATGTTGGTTTATATTTTTCGTGTTTTACAAGTGCACTTTCAGCTAAAGGATGCAATTTTATACTTAGAGTATGAATAGGTACTTTATAAAGGTGATTTCACATTTAACATTTAACCTTAGGATAAAAAAAATTAAACACAAAATTCATGTTTAGTTTTTATGTCTCTGGGGGAAATAAAAAGGTACAGGTAAACTGGTCTCGTGCTCGTATAATCTCGTCACATTACGCTTACGACTCTGCTGTTCACCTTTTGACGAATAAATGGTGAACTTGAGCAGTTGAGCCACGGACAATGGTCTGCTGGGAAGTAAGCCACATAATATATTCAAAAAATGTTTAAATAAATTATGGTTAAAAGCACAAACTTAACTTTATGTGTTTCTTGCTCTACATCTGCAAAATTTATCTTACTCGACTCTCTTCTGTATTTTTTACAATGTTACAGTTATAGTTAAGCCTTAATTAATAATATTGGTTTCACACTTGCCCAATAATAATGTAAATAGATCGAATTTTATAGTTTTAACGGGTCTTCGGCCATTATAAATTGGTTGCTTATCGAACAATTTATGGACAAGTGATATTTTTAAATATGTTTTAGATTCAGAAAACAACTAATTAGGTGTGAGAGTATCGCGTCATTGACATCATCTGCTGGATCATAAAAGTGCTCGAGTTATATCACGTTGACACCACCGTTATCTCGGCCGCCGCCGGCCCAAACGACTCGCATACCTCTCTCTCGATCTTAAGTTTTAAAACTGAGAGAAATAATAAAAGCGTATTAACTCTGAGCACACTTATTTGAATACACCAATCGAATATCTGGCTTAATCAACGGAAAACGATTGGCCGATGCAATTGAGAAGTGTCGCGTTTACTGCATAATATATTTTCATAAAATTGTACTTCTAAATAAGATTTTTTATTTTGAAATAGCTACAATCTTGTTTATATAGCTGTTGATTTACACTCATTTAGGATTTGGTTTAATTTTATTATTATTTGCATATCTTTTATCGTAATGTTGGATATCACTTCGAACTGAAAGTGTTCTATACCTGTGGATGCAGGTATTCTAGTAAATGTTCATACAAACTTCTACTGAAGCTTGTGCAAAGACAGTATCAGTTTATTATCTTGCTAATTTAGAAGCACCTTGCAGAATATTCGATATATTCCCAACGACCCCACTAACCTCCCCACTAGTGGGGTGGTTGGGAATAAAAAGTCCCAACGACCCCACTGCTCATGTCAGTGGGGCCGTTGGGAATGTTTATTCCCAACGACCAGCCTCCCCATCAGTGTGGTCGTTGGGAATAAAAATTCCCAACGACCCCATTGCTTATGTCAGTGGGGTCGTTGGAAATAAAAATTACCAACGACCCCACTGACTTTTCTTTGTGATTAGTGAAGCCAATGAGAATATTTTTATACTTTAGTGTATGAATATTCAATCTCAATATTGAATTTGTCCCGCATCGCCTGAAATTTTAAATGTCTATATTTGAAAACGAATTTGTCCCGTAATGCCTGAAATTTTCAATGTTAAAAAAACGGTAGGAAGAAGTCGGTTCTGGCACTCGCCGGCCGCTACCGCGGCACGCTTCGCTCGGCTCGTGCATGGTTTGGTCACTATTGATACCATGCTCGTCGCTACGCTCCTCGCAACCTATTCTACAGGTCTGTCAGCCTGTTATGGCAACACCATAAAAAATTAAAATTGTTTTAATTGGACCTGGGAACTCTACTATGGTATACGACCACACTGATGGGAAAGGCTAGGTGGTCGTTGGTAATTTTTATTCCCAACGACCCCACTGACATGAGCAGTGGGGTCGTTGGGATTTTTTATTCCCAACGACCACACTGATGGGGAGGCTAGGTGGTCGTTGGGAATTTTTATTCCCAACGGCCCCACTGACATGAGCAGTGGGGTCGTTGGGACTTTTTATTCCCAACCACCCCACTAGTGGGGAGGTTAGTGGGGTCGTTGGGAATATACTGAATATTCAGGCATTAACAAAAAAAACTTAATTTATTAACCAACTTAAAAAAAGGAGGAGGTTCTATTTTCAGCTGTATGTATGTTTTTTTTTATGTATATTCATGTCTTCGTTAATTATGGACCGATTTCCAAAATTATTTTTTGTTTGATATGGTATACCCCCGAGGGGGTCCCATATTAATTTTATTCCTGAGGGATTTATAATTTTCCCGTAACACTCAAAAAACCTCTTCCTCAGAAACGCCGCGCCCTATAAGTCAAACTTTGAAGTCGGTTGTCTGTTAAGTTTAAAATAAATGTAATTATATCAGTAACCAATGATTTTTTATAGTTTATAAGATCATTGATTAGTACAGCAATTAATAAACATCAAATAACCTCCTTCCTTTTCTCAAATAGGATGGTCAGGTGATATAATAGGGCGCGAAGGAAATAAAGAACTTCAATTTAGAGCTTTTCGTTCTTTTCAGCTTATGATGAGAGCGAGTCATTCATATATGTACGATACAGGCACTCCTAGACTGGAATCAATAATGTTACTCTTGGGTGCTATTAATCATACAAAAAATATTATCGATAAACTTCTCGAAATCGGATGCTTTGCTGTTTATAGCTTCTTGATAGTTTATTATATTTTTTCACCAGCAGTTAACCGTACCAGTATCTTAGTTTGTACTATAAATAGAAAAGTAATCGTGTGTCCTGGTCATTATCTTGGAACGGTTAAATAATAATAAACGCAGAAAAACTAGCATTCACGACAGGGCTCCCATCGTTACTCTAGATATCATACGTTATAGCAAAAATATAAGTATTTGAATTTACACTGCGTAGGATGTATAATGTATTTGTACTAGTATTTAAATGCCTTTCTCTGAACCTAAACTAAAATCTGAATATAAATAAGCCTTAGACATCTTCAAAGACACTCCCTGCCATACCTTCAATATGTTCGTTTCTTTCCATCCAAAGGTTGTCCGGAAGAAATCGCTTCTAAGCGTGAAGACCGCCCATTGTACATTGTCTCGTTGGATTCTATTGGTTCATATGTGTATGCTTTCTAATTATTGTGTACAATAAATAATTTTTCATTCATTCATTCATCAAATATCTGAGAGAAAGTCTACCGCAACTTGGGGATATAGTCGAGACCATGTTTACGTTTGACTAGTAGGTATGCGTAGCGTGAACTATTTATGCGCATGTCGGACATATTTACACAAGTTTAGTTTTAGTAATAGATAAACTCTGAAATTATTGAATTGATTTTCATATCTCTTTCTGAAAGTACATACCGCGTGACCACGCGGGCGTTCATCTAGTCACTCAATTATAAAATACATAAACAACTTTTTTAGCTGAGTTTCCTAATTTTTTTTAACTCTGACGACACGAAGAGGTCTCTGCTGTGATTGACAAGTCCAGACGGAGGCCTTCAGAGTTCTGCCACGAGAGTTGCCCACTAATTTGAACTTGTTTGATTTGTGAACCCAGTTCACCCCGTTTTTAACTAAAAATTAGGGGTTCTGGTAGGCTATCTGTAACACCAAAAGCGCATTAAGACGCCAACCGCATACCCCGCCTGATTTATGCAAGTGGCACCCGACGCGCAGGCATCGACAGCCTTAATGAACGTACAAGTTGTGTATACTGTGAAATAGGTGCCATTATTTCGCGCAATACTAATAGTTCTACGCGCTAAATCTTCCTTTTTCTACCAACTAAAAGGGTCTCTTTCATTATCAAATGCAACTGAAACGAAATAAGATCACGACTGTATCTATAAGGCATTTTCTCAGAGCAAGTTACTCTTGAGTCTTTTAGAGATATTAAATGAGGTCATTACGCCAGAGATACATCCAAATACTACCTATTCATACATTTTTCAGAAGCTAGAATTCGTGATATGTCACAAGCCTATCATTGCCCAACCTCATAATATTTTCCTTCACCGTTAAAATGAATCAACCATGTTAATATTTCTTAGTACCTATAATATGCCAATCTAGTGCTCTTTAGTCTGGTGACAGGATTGATTGATACACTTAGATGAGCAAATAATATTTCCGTGTGAAAATACCATTCTTATCATCCTTATGCGTGCCTGTAATGTTTCGCCTTCACAAATAAAAAAAATACATAGAGATGTATGATGTATGTATGATTATGTTTTTTTCTGCAAAAGTTGAAAAACAAAATTTACTAGGAAAATTCAGTAAAACTTTCTTTTTTATATGGCATTTTTTACTTATTTTTGGAGTCTAAGAAACTTTGAAATTACCTTAGGATAATAGCTCGGTACATTCGAGTACTCTTAGTATCTTCTGTGCTTTATTAATAAGATTGGGCCTCAGTCGTGACCAGTGGTTAGACCACAAACTAGGACTCCCAGTACTGGGCGTGTGGATTACGGTCCCACAGACACCATGACTTGGGGCGAATTCTTGCATCTAAGTGCTTTAGATATTTGTTCAGATACCTACACTAAGAATTGTTTGACTTGAATATCTTTAGAAAATATGCGCTCAACTACAGGAACATCTTGCAAAATCACTACAAATTCGTGAGGATTTAGGAATAAATGTTTTTTATAAATAAGTATCAAGTGGATTAACATGATTTATATTACGATTTTTATTTGTGGTATTTTTTTTATTTATAAGTGCTGTTTCGGAATTTGGAATACCTTTTGTGCATAACTCATTGGTTGGTATGTAAATTGTAATCAATGGACGGAAATTACTTAATGCACTTTGGAGATATGGAAACTTTTTTGGAAACGAAAAGGCAAGAGCTTCGATAAGCTGGGACCTGCTGAGCCACCCAAACTCGTTATCAGCGAACGCATTTAGGCGAGGTAACAGGTTGAAACAGACTTTGATTTAACATTTTGAAAGTTTCGTCCAAATCGGCACGTCCGCCCCGGCTAATAAATTCATTGATAAAAAGCAAAACGGTACTAAGTTTGAACGGCGTCGTAAATCGGGACGAATGCTCTGAAACTCTTCACAATCAGCACACGCCGATTATGACGTCATTATTTTATGATGTGATCCGAGATTCACGAGGGACTCAAGATTCCAAGATTTTAATTTCCAATCCCGGGTATTGGAAAATGTTTCTGTAAAGTTAAACTTCAAAGCCTTCTATGTTCTGGTCCTGTAAATAAAAACTATCAAAATAACATGTTTGTAGGGTTCCTTACCTCAAAAGGAAAAAAACGGAACCCATATAGGGTCACTTTGTTGTCCGTCTGTCTGAATCGTATGAAAGGGCTTCATTAGCACTAGCTTAGATAGATTTTTAATCATTTTTATGTTTTATAGTTTGCACTGTTATACGTACTTAGTTAGTTTTTGGTACGGAACCCTCGGTGGGCGATCCCGACTCGCACTTGTCCAGTTTTTTCTTTTACATTTTCATCGTACTTATCTTTATGTACATATTAGTCATCTAAGAATCTTGCAGAAAACTTGACAAAAATGTTTGCTAGCTTTTTAACGCTCTTATTTGGTGACGATAACTGAACAAAACAGGTGTATAAATCATGTTTTGAAGTTCAACTTGTACACCTACAAAATTGTTTGTTCGTGTGAACGAGGGGTTAGTAGTGAACATAGGCTGAATATCTAATTTTTAATATAGAATTCTAATTTATAATATCTTCTCAACATTGAGAGATATATTGGGGTTTGATTTACGTGTCAGTTATTTTTATTTTATTAGCCGCTGCCAATAACATTTTTAAACGGTTCCTTTTTATTGTACATTTTTACAGGCCATTACTTGTTTTATGTGTTGTTGAGTCCTTGAAGTTTTTTTTGTTGAAAACTGGAAATGTTTAGCTGCTACTATTTGAACTAGAATACAAGTTGATTTCACATTACTTGAAATTTCAAAAAGATATTAAAATTGGCCACTGACTCGTGCTAACTTACTTTAAATAAAATTGCGAATAAAGACGATAGGAAAATGTTTGCATGTGCCAAATCTGTGTTTGGATATGTCTCTTACTACCCTCGAAAGATCTCCAGTGTCACGCCGGGAGTGCCGACAGAAGTGAAAACTTGACGTGTGTATTTTTTTAATCGTCAAGAAATATTTTTGAATAGTCACTGGGCGCGCGGAGTTCAAAACTAGATGGCGCTGACGGTGGTGTCGGTAACACTGTCAGTCTGAGTTCAATATATTTTTCCCATCTCAAAAATGCCCAACGCACCTAAAGAAGTTTTCACTTCATAAACGATCTGAGAGTAATGTGTGCCACGCCTTGGGTATACATAATATTATGGTGATAATGTTTCTTTCTATCATTTTTGATAAGCAGCAAATTTTTATTACGTATAAAAGTCTTTTATACCTACTGAAATTAAACTACTAAAGTAAACTCTGAAAACAAAAAAATTTAACCTGGGCGACCCGTCTGTCCTGTATTATTTATCTTTATGTATCTAAGTTTTTTACTTGAACAACACAGAAATTATGATCTTGGTACGATTACATTATGAGATTATCCGTTGATCTACTTCCAGCCGTTTTACGAGTATAACCTTAAATTTGTTACTTGACTGATAACTTTTTTATAACATTCAGTATTGCATTCAGTTTACTATTGACATTTTGTCAAACCTATACAATTAATGTAAAAAAATAGTTTGTTGAAATTATGCATACAATCGTGTTTATGGATTTTATTCGATCTGAAGTAAAATTAATACTACCCAAAAAATTTGTCCTCTGCATGCCTTATACCGTTTTATTGGAGTCAACGACCGATACGATTTCACAATAAAGTTTTGATGAAGCAATCGAATGCTCAATAAACCCTTTTTAATGAAATTTGGTATTATGCAAATGCAATTTATTAAATGCCAAACCACAGTAAATATTATTATATTTAATTATAAATGACAGAAAATTATTATTAAGGCAAATATTTTGAAAGCATTGAATTTGTTGTACAAACAATTATTAAAGTAATGTGACGCAATCAATCAATTATTTTGATGTCGTTTTGCATAAAATAAGGAAATTAGCAATAAAGAAGATTTTCTTCTCCTTATTTAAGGATTTGATCCAGGCTCAATTGATGCATCTCTCTTCAGCCTCCTTGACCTATTAAAAAAGATCTATTACTCAATAATAATTACTAATAAGTCAATAATCATAAAATAGTTAATTAATTTTATGCAAACTGTTTAATAGTGTAACATGTCTAGGTACTCCCCGATCACAAAATTCCAAACCCAGAAATATTTAATAATACAACCTCTAGCTTCTTCTATGATTTGCAATCACAATATTATTTTGTTTCTTGACAGTCTCAACTTAGACCGCTTTCATATTTCTGCTGGCTGTATCGACCAGCAGAGCGTGACCTCTCCCTCCCCTCACATACATTCTTGTCGAGAGCTTTTGCGGGCAAGATGATCATGCTGTCACAGGCGTCGCTTAATTGGACACTTTATATGTGTATGTGTGCACTTGAAAGTCTAAACCGGTTCAGTTTGAAGCTCTACCAGCCATCGTCATACGTCAGTGTGTGTTTATGTATACGGATAGTTATGAGAGCGAGTGTGTAGCTCATAGGTTTGTATGAAGATTATTATGATTTGTGTATCATTGACGGAGGCGTGATGGGGGTTTAGTTGGAACGGAGTTGTACCTGTCGTCTTTATTAAGTTCATATCTTAAGTAGCCGAGGGATGTAGCAATGCTGACCATTAATGTATATCATAAGAAAACTCATTCATTTACAAGTTCAATACAGTTGGAGCATTTATTGCAGTAAAAATATTTATTACCGGAAATCTTATTAGTTCAGTATATTTTATAAACATACAGAGAACTCTTGATTTTCTTCGAGGATAAATATATTAAAATATGCTGTTTTAACTTCAAGTTTTGTACTATAAAATATCAATGATAATAAACTTGTAACGTCTTCCCTTATCTTTTTTATTTAAAATTATCTAACAAAAAGACGAAGAAGTAAGATTTTTTACATTGGCTGTTAGAAATTTAGTTTTGTATTTTAGCTAAATCTAAAATAAGTGACAACTAAACAGATTTAATTTCAGAATCGGTGGAATTTTAATTTGAAGCATTACGTCGTAGTTATTTTACGTTTCGGTTCCGTGTAAATGATTTTGGTGATAAAATGACGTAATTGGATGCAAGGGCAATTCGTTATTTACGATTCGATTACATGCCGGACGACTAGATGGAACTCTGAAGGCTCATGACCTTCGTAAAGTAACAATACTTGATGGCTGTTCCTTTGGCTTTCAGATTTAGATTTTTATTTTATATGCACTAATTTTAACATGCACTTGCATATATTTTACTTAGTCTATTATATCCCACAAATATCTTCATTCTCCCTTTTTAACTTACACTCTTTAGCATATAAGTCGGAAAAATCTTGACATAAAATGAAGGTCTTAAAACTAATGTTAGTTATTATTTTTCTTGTAACCACCTAGATCTTCTTCATAAAAGTAATAGACTTATTTAATAAAACCAAAAGGATAACTGAATATAAAACGTAAACGATGCTCTGGAGCCGCGGCATATTTATTATTTAGAATTATGTTGTGAATGTTATTAAAAATATAGAATTAAATGCAATCTTTTGATTCAGAATAACACCACCTGCATCTAAAGGCCACTAATATTACGCCTCCACGATTTTGTTGCAAAATTGATTTTCTGATTTTATCTAACCTCCTGAGGGAACGCTGGATAAATAAATACTTTACGATAATCTTCGCAGATCTGAGACAGGCAAGAATTACAGGCGCGGCCTCAATATTATTGCATTTTAATTCTGCTTTAGACACACCTCACTCGCATTACGGTTAAAACGTAAATAAAAATTTTTTGATATGATTTAGTGCGTCATTGTACACTTTAAGATGTAAGGGCGCTTTTTTTGAAATATAACAAACGAGCGATAATAATTGAATGGCGGCTTTGTCGTCACCATGGTCGCAAAGAATTATGTGTGTCAAAAGAACTGATGCACGACGTCTTAAAACAATCTTCTTAAGTTTTTAGTTTGTGTGATATTCCATTTAAATAACCCTTCTCCAAAAATTTTGCTTCCATTCCGGCAAATCATTTATTTATTCAGGAATATTCAACACAATCATACAGTGTAAAGCCTATTCCCTCAAATCTTATCTACGGTGTGCTTGATGTGAAAAGAAGGATAGAGAATAAAAGATAATGAATAAAAAAGTCTTTACATGTAGGGATAATGTATATACCGTGGCGTGGTGATAATAGTTGGGCAATAATTACGTACCCTAGTATAAAAGATCATTGACCTACCTGTATGTGTCTTATGTCAAACATATTTTGGAAATGTATGCGTGGCCAGCTGATCCTTTTATTGCTTTCAATGTGGTCTACTAAATTACAATCAGGGATTATATTTTGACAATTCCCTTTTGAAATGCATGTTGTTATGATCGTAACTCACCTTTTGATAATTTGGTTGGCAATTGTTATGCATTGTGTAATCTGATACGATTTATCGTTTACTCCATTCAGAGTTACTACAAATGTCTTGTATTTTCGAATTGACTTTCCCGGTTGTTTTGACTAATTTGATTGTAGCCCGGAATAAATAGGCTATTTAAAATGTTTGTAAGTACCATGTGAATGAAGCTGCGGGCAGCAACTAGTTTAGTAATTGAAAAATAAATACTGAAAACGAAAGAGAATAAAATGAGTACCTAATGGGTAAAAAGGTTAGGTAAATGATACAAATATTAGGTCCTTATCACAGAAACGATCTCATACTAAATACCATAGGCCGAAGAAGTTCAATAAATGTTTACAAATTGTCCAATAAAGGAGTATGTACATTAGGCGCTAATCCCCTCC
The DNA here is from genome assembly GCA_963565295.1 of Epirrhoe alternata. Lineage (NCBI taxonomy): Eukaryota > Metazoa > Arthropoda > Insecta > Lepidoptera > Geometridae > Epirrhoe > Epirrhoe alternata. Next base: position 3,876,850 of record OY751384.1, read on the forward strand.
GCGTTCTTAATGTAAACTGTATGAATGACGCAGTTCTCGCACCAGCACGGTATAATTTTGTAATATCATGCAGAAGTTTCACTGAGACACTAAAACAGACACCAAGCATGGATCAGTAAAATGCGAACGAGCGATATTGAATCATAAATTCAACACGCAAAAGTTCAATTCTATTTGTACAAGAACTCTTCCATCAGATTAACCACACTATTTTTGAGATACGAACACATGCACGCATTTTGAACTTACCCACCCTAGCCTTGTTCATTAACTTTGAAACCAGTGTAATAGAGTTCATTTTACATTGAAATCCAATTTGAAGTGACACAAGACTGGTCTCGTTTAGTACATCGATAAAAGTTGTAAAATGCAAATGGCACTAGTGAAATGTTAAGAATCTTACGCCCACGCCCAGCTTTAGCACCGTTATTTTATTCACATCGGCATTTTCACACAACTTTGGTATATATTTGGATTGCCTACGGATTTATCTCTAATATTTCAACTCTTTATGGAAAAACGAGCTTGATATCAAAGAGTGATACGATATTTATGTTCTCCGATCGACTTTGATCTTTATAGGCTTTGCGTAAAGTTTTAAATGCCTTCAGTATAATAGCGAACGGGAAATCGTAAACTATAGGTTAAAGACAATAGAAAACAGCTTTAGCTACATTTCATCCACTAATTGTAGGGGCGCAAAGGCTGACTGTCGATGATCAAGCGGCTCAAACGGCAGCTAAACGCCATTTTGTTACTAGTGACGTTACTTGATGAACGTAGCAATCGATAGTTTAATATATTTTGTGTTTTACTTTGAAATTTAGTACACTTACAATAAGTCTGATTTTGCCTAACAAAAATGACACAGACAGCTTAACAATCAATATCAGTTACTTATCCTAAGACAACAACGGCACGAAAGGAGCCTCTTTGAAGGGCACTTATTACTCTTTCACCACACTTACATGTATGAAAGAACTTGGCTGGACAGGAAAAAGACAAATTTTCGTTAAAATTAATTCTTATAAAATGTGATTTCATTGTAAACTCTTTAATAATAATGCTATTAAAATATTTTTGTTATAGTTAACCTCACCCTTATGGATCTTAATAGATGTTTTATAATCTTTATTAGCGTGTACCCAAAAAACTGTGTCGTAAAAATAACAAAAAGCGAATAAACGAAGCGTAAAAATTCAATCGTGCACAGAGGCACATCACTAGGCGGAGGAAACCGGCCGTAAAAATATTTAATTTGGTTAGCGCGTAACCCGTAATTACCTTACGTAGTTCTACCCACAGCATGTGAATAAATTCATTGTACGATTGGCTCTAGAGATGTTTATAGTCTACAAATAGAAAAAATACTGTGGGTACCACAAAACTTCCAAAGTATGTTGTTTTTGAATCTTGTTTATGAAAAATCACTTCATCAAAAGTAAATAACATACATACATAAAATCACGCCTCTTTCCCAAAGGGGTAGGCAGAAAATCACGGATCTCCACTCGCTACGATCCTGACACACCACAACACAACTTTCACCTCATTCACTCTCATTACATTCTTCATACATGCTCGTCGTTTTAGGGTACTTTTAACCTGGCCCTTCTCCAAAATGTCGATAATTTGATCCAAGACGGTTCGCCTAGGCCTTCTCCTTCCAGCTGTCTCATACACACTCGCCTCATACACTTGCTTTGTCAAACGACTGTCATCCATCCTCTCTACATGCCCAAGTAATAAAAATAAAGTCTCTAATACCATGAACTTTGATAATTTATTATGGAAATAGCCAACAATGATTTTCTAACATTTTGAACCAGAACCACACCAGAACAGATTAAGCGGGATATTACCTTAATATATTGTACAATAATCTTAATTTAAGACGCAATTGCTATTAAATGTGCTCTAACTGAGAACCGAGAGCCTTTTGTTAGCTAGCAGCCTTTTGTTTAATAAGCTCAAATTACGAGCGAATGAAGTTCTAAATGAATAAACAAAAACAAGTGTGAGAAAATTGAGGGGCAAGTAATGGTGGTGTCCCCCTCCGTTGTACGTAGAGTATATTGTGATTGAACATTTTATTGATAATCTTTAATCAGATAGTGAACTTTATTATTGAATGCACTAATTAATTAATTATCTAGTTCCCATAGCAGAAGCTTTGCTTAGATTGGCTAGATGGAGCTTTGTAAAGTGTATAATGCAATACAAGCTTTAAACGGCGAAGGCATCATCATCCTGTCCTTGTAAAACAAATCAAAGAAAGTCTACCGTGCGTAGGAAGTCGTGTGGATATTTATTTATAACTATCATCGTCATTTCTCCCCCTAAGTGGGGTCAACACCACAGGTATCTGCGCTCCGCTTTATTGACACGAGCGTAAAATGCAAAAATAATGTAGTTATGATAAAAATAGGAAGGTCTAACTATGTCTGGAACAAGTGAATGAAGCATGCTTGAAAGTCAAGACTTCCTACTAGGCAAACACTTCCCACTAATATAATAAAGCTGAAAGTTTGTGAGTTTGTTTAGATGTTTGGATGTTTGTGTTTCAATCACGCCTAAACCAGTGAAAAAAATTTAGCGTAGATAGTGACCTGGAATAGTATATAGGCTATTCAAAATGTGGGTACACTTTGTTACAACTGTTTTTTCCGGAGATGGGTAATTTTGGATTTTTTTTATATATACGAGCCAATTTATATAGGTAACTTTAGTACAGAATAAAATTTTGCTAGCTATGAACTGCTGAGCTGGACTCAAAGAACAAAGAAATTTCTTGATCTGAAAGTCTCTACCACGCTTTAGTGATACAGTCGTTATCCTATTTAAGTTTTTTTTATTCAACCTATACTGTCCCACAGCTGGGCAAAGGTCTCTCCCAATTCTTTCCAAACATCTCTTTCCTTCGATATTCCTATTTCATTAATTAATATTTTTCACTACATTATGATTCCTTTAACATTATCCCAGATGTGTACTATGTAGGAATAATGTCTCTATTCTAGGAGACTCGCAGGTCTCGCAGTAAAAGGTTATGGGCGCGATCTCAGATAAGATGGGTATTTAAAAGTGTCTCTTGTTACTGCACTTAATGACATTATACAGTCACAAGCCTGTTCTGATATTGTAGGGCTAACAAATTCTACAACATAATCCAAATGCTGGTTTAAAAATAAACAAATGAAACAGGATCATTATTATTATTGTTTTTTTTATGATGAATGGGTCGGCTCTTGACCTCGAAACTAACATAGGCAAGAATGAGGTCTACGATGGAGCGAGCCTACCCAGAAGGAGCCTATTAACTCTCTTCTTGAAAACAACAGGGTCATAGCTCAGCGGAAATACAGACGCGGGAAAAAAAAAACAAAAAAAACAACAAATGTGGCAAATAAAACATATTCTATTCTATATTCTATCACGACTGTATCTCCAAGGTACGGTAGACTTTTTTTAGATCAAGTCATAATCCTTTGAAGATGCCTAGCGAGTCGTCCAAATCCAAGTACATAATTTTGCATAATCCCAAATTAAAAAATTATGTTAATGTTATTTAAAAATTACACAGGTTTAACAATATTATTAATATTTTATTATTATAAACTCGTAAAATTGTATTTAGACTTTAGATTCAATTTTATGATTATCTAGAATCTAGAATTCTAGATTCAGTTTTACGATTCAGGATTCTAGAGTTCATCCTAGATCAAGATTTCCAGTGAAATAGTGATGTGTAAAAAACATTTTTATGGCTAAGTACAGGTTGCAGCATTCTATTTCTAGTGAATGTCACACTCAAGATAAAATCTAATTAATTTAAGATGGTGAATTCTCCATGATCTAGTGCAAATGATAAGCTATGAGTATCCGTACTTAAAACATCCCAAAAATACCAATATTTTATTAAATTGCTGTTTTTTATGCGCTTTAACACGAGCTCTGATCGCTGAAGGAAAACATCGTGAGGAAATCAGTTAGTATTCTTATAGGCGGCGATAGGCTTGCAACCTGTCACATATGGAATACTAACTTCTGTAAGATGTGGGCATGTATCAAATATGTATTTGGACATGCATCTGACTTAGCCATCTTCAAAGGATCTGGAATATGAAAGATCTGAGAGAATGTCTACCGCGCCTTGGGGATACAGTCGTGAGCCTGTTTACGTTTTTTATTTGACAAATTCATAGTCTCTCTATCTAGTAAGCAAAATTTGAAATCAGTAGAAGGAAAATACGGTTAACTAACTTCTGATTGTATACGCAGACGTGTGGTGTGTCGATTTTGACATAAGCATACAAATAGCATCCAAGTGCAGCTCAACGCAGGACAGAATTCCTGAGCAGTTAAACACCTTTGCGGTGACTGGTTTTTCTGATCAACTAAAATAGTCTTCGAGGATTGTAATCTGAATAGTCGACGTGTCGTCACCGTCACATTCTTGTTTGTCATCTTTTTCAGTCCAACTATCCTTCCTTACCTACTCATATTAATAATCTGAAAGATTTTTAAGTGAAATCTTCGGGGCGTCGGGCATTTTTGAGAAGGGGAAACTCTATTGAACTCAGACAGACCGTGTTACTGACACTACCGTCAGCGCCATCTAGTTTTGAACTCTGTTACTAAACACGGTAAAGAACTTTTATCACGGCGTTTCCCACAGCGACTCTGGTGACGATTCCAAAAATACACACGTAATTGTTCAAATTTTCACTTCTGTCGGCACTCCCGGAGTGCCGCTATTTTTTTAAGTATGCTTGTGTGTCAATTACCATTTTGTTTCATTTACTATTGAAATTATTTGAATAAAACTTAGGGTATACAGACATGGAATAGCTAAAAGGCTATTTAAAATGTTGATACATCGCGAATAAAGCCGCGGGCGGATGCTATTGTTATGAAGCATAAATCAGACTTTGAAAATGAGATATTCAAAGCATTAGATATTTAAATAATTAGAAATAGATTGCAATTTAATTAACTTTTAATTAATGATCCACGAGAAGAACACAGAACTTTTTAGGGTCGCCTTAATAACTCTAGCTTCGTAAATAAACATCTGGACGTTTACGACATTGCTTCATTTAAACTATAAATAATTACAAGTTTAAGTTCGAAACGAACTTTAAATCAAAACAATTTATGTTTTAAAATGTCACTGTGAGAGATATGGGAACGATGAAACAGAAGATTAAAAGTAAATCGTTCATAAAATTTATAATCATGAAATCCAATTGAAAATACAATCTACAACTTTATTCAACTCATTCATATGATTAAGACCAAAATAAAACACCATTTTATTTATAGCTTAATAAAGAACTGCGTAGCAGATTAGTTTTCTATTAAAATAGATTCATGAGCTAGTGGCTCTGGTGACGAAATTGTTGGTCTGCAAAGTTATCATGGCTTGACGAATCTACAGCCTGGACTGACATGACGTAACGCCCACTTTAAAGCACTAAATCACTACGACTCCTTTATAAAAGCCTCTAGCGGTCACCCATCCATTTTATGACTTTGCATATCTACTAATATTCATCACCCATGTCCTCATCACTTTGATGGTGAAGTCGGTACAACAGGTTTCTCTCTTCTGCTCTGCTCTATCAGCTGTCATCTCAACTTACCTAATAATATCCAAAAATGCTTAGATACTTTAATATAATTAAATAATATTATATTAAAGTAAGCATTTTTGGATGTTTAGCTTTCAATTACGTCTCATACATTGAAACAATTTGAATGTTTAGAATAAGTGTAAATTGAGACCTAAAATATTTTAGTTTTTGAAACAAACTACACTAGCACTTTAGTATGTACTTACGTTTGCATTCTACTGTTATCAATACATAGTTGTATATGTAAATGCAGTCATCGGTCGTGTTATCCGTGGAGTTTGAAGCCAACAGACGCATTCGCCGCTCATCCTTACGTAGCTGGAGGCTATAAAGGTGCGCCATAAAACGGGTCCCATTTTATGACCATTTGTCGAACTTCGACATACGCGACGCTTAAAGACATTTCTCAGCCGCCAGCCACCGGCGTGACCACTTTGCTCTCATGCCATTCTTATTATTCTGAAGGATTGTATTATCCCTATCCTTGACAGCCTTGTTGGTGTATCGAAGGCTAGTCTGAGACGAGAGTGGTGCGAGTTTAATTTTTTATATGTTCCGCAGTATTTGTTCCGGGTATTATGGTACCAGTAAGTACTTGAAGTTTCTCATTAGTTTCTGATAATATTCAGAAATATTTACGTGACTGTTAAGTGTTTATTATGTTTATTTATTAGGTATTAAACTAAGTATAATATTAGTTTCCTTACCAAGATTTAAAACGACAAATGTTTAAAATAATTTTTATAAAGAGCGTTGTAAATACTTTGATAAATTAACGATATTTGCGTTAACGAGTGTTAAACGTCCGTTTTATCGAGCATCGAAGAACTGGTTAGAATGGGGTTGGTGTTAATGGCGGTTTACGTGCTGGTGAATATAAGCTTAAATTAACTTAAATCAGTCAGAACTATCTGTAGATGATTGTTTAGATGTAATGCGTTTGGATCGCTAACAAATCGTGCTGGTAGAGAGTAGAGGGCCAGGCTATCTAAGGGGAATCTGTAATCTCGACAATGCTGTATCAATATTCATGCTTAAGGTCGCGACTCCGCACTATTTGCATAACTGCGCAATGCATTCTCTCGACTGCAACTGTTCTATTGTTTTATGATCCAAATGACCAGGCGATATGGGTCCGGTCACGATAAGCTTGTAAATATGCATGTTTATGGGCTTCGATACAAATAAATGGGAATTTTGTAGCGTCATGTTTCGAATTACTTAGAAATTACTTGTATTAATAGTCACTTTAATTATGAACCATTAAACACGCATTGCACGTGCTTACGAAGGGAGCTGTTTAAATTAAAATTGTTTGAATCCCATCGTATAAATATATAGATAACGGTAATGAGGATTATTTTAATTTGTTTCTCGATTGGTCTTATTTCAACCGTATTTATTATACCGTATGCCAAATGACGTTGAATAATTAAACTTATATATAATAATTATTTCTATGACTTCTGGGTTCGTCCAACATCTAAGGACGTCTAAGGACATAAATACAATTATTAATTACCCATAAGTTTTTAATTCATCGGTTCAGACGTTACAATATTAGACGACCTCTGTGGCGCAGTGGGTGAAAGCGTGCTTGTGACACAGAAGGTTGCGGGTTCGACCCCGCTGCGGGATAAATGTTTGTATGATCTGAAAATATTTATCTGGGTGTTACTATGTATAATATATATGTATAATATGTTATCTGGTTCCCATAGTACAAGCTTTGCTTAGTTTGGGGCTAGATGATGCTGTGTGAAAATGTCCAGCATAATTTATTTTATTAATATGAATAACTTGATATTAAAATCTGGTATGTTTGAAACACAAATTCCTGAATTTGTGTGTCCTATCCTGATAGAATGTGGCAATTCTTTGATTATTGAACAGTGAATATAATGACCTGAAACTATGTCAGTATCAGGAGTAAAGTGGAATAGGCAGCACAATAGACCAGACTGAAGATAATTCCATTGTATGAGCCTTAAATAATAGCTAAGCATTGTTTTTTTGGTTACAGGTAAGCCTTGCCCGGAGCAGCCTATAAATCTGTCTGTCAAGTAAGTATAAGTGAATTCAGAAACCCTTCTTAAAAGTATTCAAGTTTAATTTGGAAAACTACTCAAAAAAATTGTATTACGTATATGTACTAGGTCACATAGAATATGAAATGGTTAGCTTTACTTGATCAGAAGACGACACTCAGAAGCCAGTCGCTAAATTATCGCTAAAAGTTTGATGCTTAGATGGCAACACTGATTGGAGTGCAAATGTAGTTACAAAATCTGTGTATAATTAGTTTTGTGGAAATAATCTCTGTACTCGGAGGTGGGCGTTAATTTCCGCGACACAGTTTTAAAAACTAATGCGGATATTATCGTTAACTATATGTTTTGTTTGTGCCATGTTTTTGTTTCCTAAATAAACAATTTGAATTTGAATTAAAATCGACAATTTCATCAGTTCCTTAATGGGAATTAAGGAACTGATGAAATTGTCCTTAATTCCCATACCTACAAGTTTTGTTTTTGGGCTGTTTTTGCTATAAGGTTACATAATACTCGTGCGAAGCCGAAGCGGGTTCCTAGTAAAATGTAATGTGGTTACCAACGGAAGGAGGCCTATGCATTTAATGTTAAAAAGCAAATATAGTTGTATGAAAATCGTAAAAAAAACCAGCTGTCCATTAGAAACAGGGAATGGCGCGCACTTAAGAGGACATTGACAAGAATCACAAGCGTAGCCGCGATAGCCTGCGACCCAGTCTGCGTGTAATGAAATTGTTTAGCTTATTATTACATTGCATTGTGCTTTCAGCTTTATAATTAGTTCAGTGAGAAATTAGTAAACTAAACGACTCAGTATGAATATAAAATCTGTAAAATCCTGTAAAGTTTAGCAAGTCAAAATTTTGATCAAGGTGTCGCTTCTCCAGCAGCTCAGTTGGTTGGTGCATGGTTTGGGATCGGCTTGATGTTCAAATCTTCCCAGAGTATAACTTTTCGTAACTATCCTCATTACTTTTTGATGCAATGTTTTATGAATATACTTACCTACCATATCTTTATTCTACAACGTTTGATGAATGTGCCATGAAAAAGAACCATGTTACGATGGATGTTATATATCAAACTATAAATATCTTTTGAGTGCTAATCATATACCACAATCCCTTTCAATAGGCAATTAAAACTTAAATACGGAATAATAGTTCACATCCTTTATTCATGAAGGATCCTTGAAAAAATACAGTGCCGGCGGCTGAACACATAATGAACTCAATATATAAAACTGTTGCTTTTCTGTCTTGCAGTTAATCCCCTTGACATTCGTTTCTATGGTAACCATTAACTACAAGTTCTACTATAACGTGTTCATGAGTCAATGTCTGTCTAGATAATTCGAGTTTCATGCCCTCCCGTTACTAGTGTCGTATGGAATTTAGTGAGTCAAATAAGAAATGGTTACGTCATAAACTTGGCAGGGATCACGATTGGTGTTTATAAATAAAACAGTAAGAGCTCCTTGGACTCTCTCAGTACCTTACTTTAACGTTGCTTAGACTTACAAATAATTGGGCAACAGAAATTTGAGGAACTTCATCATCATTATTATCACCCGCTGCATTATTCACTGCTGGATATATTATTTGCGCAAATAAAGTCAGGGCCAATACTAAAGCTTTGGCAAGTAATTGATCAGCTGGATGAGCGCCTCAGACCTTTATTTATTGTCTTGTTTTTAATAAATACTTCAATGCATGTATAATACGTTGGGGAATTCGTCCTTTGCTAGTGACATGTTAAATTTGTCTTGTCATGACTTCATTTAATCATGAACGTATGAAAGTTCAACTTCCTCATTCATGCTTTGAACTCTTCCAAATTAAAGGAAATCTTTCAAATCATTCTCTATCTTTATTAAGTGGCTGTTACACAAGGAAAGTTTCTTGCATGCGAGTGACGATTTCTTCTAGGCAATAATATGCTCGCCTTGTGTAAACAAATGCTTCGAGCCTATCCTTTTATATTTGTGAACATGAATCTTTGCTTTCATTATATGTTAAATTGTCTCCATAAAATAGGTTTTGAAAATTAACAATTTTACACATCATTATATTTCTGCATTCATTTTATTTGTTTATTAGTAAAAAGTAGATTTTCTGTAAAGACGCCTTCATGAGAAATACATTAACTCACGAACCATAACCCGCTAATCTTAAAGATCTTACCAATTCCCACAGCAGTAAGTAACTAATTAACTTGCTTAGAGCCAAAAATACGATCACAGGTCATTTGTTACAACATTATCATGCTGTTTACTTTATACAGGCGTATCAATCTGTCGAGGATCAAAGGCCATCCCCCATGTTTAGGCATGCGAGTTTAACGCTGGATCTGTTGTGTTGAAATTGAACAATAAATTGTGAATAGAAACGCATTTGGTATGTACCCATTGAGCTAGTAGGATACTACAAAGCTACAATCTGACAAATAAAATGTCCGCGCCAAAACTCGAGTTTTTGTTTTTGCGTACAAGCGACATTGAACACATAAACAAGTGAGATAACGTCTACATTCGAGCAAATGTCATCAAAGAACGGTGCACGGACATTTTTTGAGTCAGTTAGAGATTGTGACTCTTTAGTATCCTAGCTCAATGTGTGTACCGTCTAGATATATACCACTGTTTCAATGGAGTATCTATTAGTATGTAGAGGAAGAAACTCGTGTTTTGGATTGTTACTTAAAGGCTTCATTTTATTAAGGAAAACTTTTGGCACTATATACTTCAAATGAGAAGGATCTGATATCGTGAGTCGAGGATATAATCTCTTGCCTGTTTTGTTGTAAGTTTCACCTCTATCAAGTATTTAGTTTCTAACACGGCAAGAACTCAGTTTTGTCATAAATTGCAACTTTATTTACGATCAATATCTTTCTCTGATTTATAACGACAGCGCTATTACGATACAGTAAGAATGCATGACCACCTTTTGTCCTATTAGGCAGACGGAGTCTTAAATCAATTGCTTTGGACTCGATTTTAATACCTTTTGTGATCAGATACGCATTAGATAGTTATGACTCAATAGGCACAATCTCCTGAAGTAAGTTGTAAACAGTCACTAATAACAATTTTTCAGTTTTTATTGTGTGCGTACATCAATTTAGTATGACATTTAGTTTTCAAAATTATTGGGTACTAGCTGGCCGCCGCGGTGTTACCCGCGATCCCTGGGGAAAACATCACTTCCCCGGGATAAAATATAGCCTATGTTCATCGGGGATAATGTTGGATTCTATTGGTGAAAGAATTTTTCAAATCGGTCCAGTAGTTTCGGAGCCTATTCATTTCAAACAAACATAAAAATAAACAAACAAATCTTTCCTCTTTATAATATTAGTATAGATAGTATAGATGTAATCTTCTTGAAGGCGACTATGCACGAACTCATTTTTAACCGACAAAAAAAAGGAGGAGGTTCTATGTTCGGCTGTATGTATGTTTTCAAATGCAATGTATGGATGACCGTCATGTGTTACATCTGTATAAAGCTTTAACCACCCTCTCAATATAGTCGTAATAGATGTGCTAAGTGTATGAAAGCATAAAAAAGTTGTATAATTATGATTTTTCCGCAATGATACTTGCATTTTTGCGGTCAACGCTTTGATCTTCTTCTTGTGTCACTAGTTTCGAATCGTTCTGATGAAAATGTTACTCGTTTAATTGATACGTTGCGTGCTGAGTTATAGTATCTGATCCCTGCACCTTAGGCAATTCTATTGGGCAAGTTATTTATATTGATTCCTATACCAACCTATCCTAGAACCCTTAGACTACTTTATGCGCTCGCACTAAAACACTCATGGGCTGCATGAATGAATAAAATGACTAACGCTCATTGTAAACTTTATTGGTTATTCTGAAATATAAAGCCTGTGAAATGTATCTGTGGCAGGAGTTTTGTACGAATAGCAAGATTTAAATAACAACATCAGTTGGATCAGTTGAGCTATCTATAGATCGTTTATAACGATCCTTAGATTGTGTGACTGTATTGTATTTTGTAAATTTATGTTAATAATATACAGGGCGTAAAAAGACCTACCAGACCATGATTCGAAACATATTTCGCGAAAAAAAAACGCAAAAAAAATCTTGACTTAGCTACGTCATTTTATGTTATTTTTGGTTATTTACTAGTAGTACAACATAATAAGATCATACCTACCTAATAATTTCATTTACAAGAGAAAAAAAACAATTAAAACAAAAAGTCCAGCAATCTACGTAAAACAACGCGCCCAAAACATACGCAAACAGTACTCTTCAAAAGCTGTTTTCTCCGGATATAATGAATTTATCGTACAACTAAAATATTATGTAAATATTATAGATTCCATTGAAGTCGCGGACCGTCAATGGATCAGATTGGCACAGGATCGTTGTGGATGGCACAAGCTCAGGGGGGGCCTCTATCTAGCAGTGAGCGAAGTTGGGCTGTGGATGATGAGTAGATTAGTTTTTGTAATATGATTGAACTTATATTTTATGTTCAGCAGTTTTGTATTTTATATAAATAATTCGGCTCTATCTAACAACATTTTATGAGTTTATTTTGTCACAAATGTTAAACCCCCGTTGCGTTATTCCTGGGAACATGATGTTTGGTTTCGTTTTTAGGATCCTGTTTTTCCTGATGTGTCCTATCTTCCTCTGTTTTTAATTATATTCAATTAGTTTGAAACTTTATCATAAGATTATAGTACGATCTAATCGGAGGCATTATTTCTATTACTATGATGTTTTTATGTTATTTACCGCAATTAGAGCCTTACGAAGATGCATATCGCATATCAGTCAGCCGGCAACTCGAAAAAAACACCTCCTAGGATTCTACCTCCAAGTTCACCATAAACTAGCGATTAAGCCGTCGTACGTTTATAAAAAAACACAGTCTCACACATCGTTATTGTCATTGGTAACACTTAATACAATAACTGCTGGGTCTACTCCTGCTGGATAAAGGCACACTCAAGCAACGTCCTAATACATGAACTACACACGAACTCACCGGCACAACAGAAAACCACCTTCAAGTTGCTGCAGCACACGCTGAATGGTGGCCAATTTTGGGTCTATTAGTATACTAATGTAGGCTTTTTATGCCACTAAATAAACATTTTTCTATTCTATTCTTCTAATATTCAACTCAACTTTTAATGTTGTTTAAAATATCAATGATAAGTAATTTTCCTATAGCAAAAATACTTAATGACGTCAGAAATTGCGGCTAGCTTCTGACGTTTCAACTGAATTGACAGTTAGGTCGATGGGCTGTGCGACCTTTATACGAGTTTGAGATATCTTCAAAGGATCTTCAATACCTAAGAATCCGAGAATGTCTACCCTGCTCTGGGAATCGTGATCCTATTCTATTTTTATGAACTTGTTTTCTACGATATAACTAGATATAAAAACCTTGTTTCAGTCGTAGATATAATCAGAGCTTTAGTTAAACCGCAGTTAAAACGTTCGTTTGAGATTTGATAAACTGAGCTTAGCAGTAACTAATTAAACTAGGATAGTGGTTAACTTGTTTTTCCGTCTGTTGCATTAAGTTTACTCCGGAACGTACCACTGTCCACTGGTCCCTTCTTGGTCAATGCGGTGCCTGTGTTATTTTATGTTCAAGGTTTTATATTCCTGCGTGCCTATTTGTCTAGATAATTTGAACAAGCTCTATAAATTTTATGACCCTATCTACAGTTATTTTGCTATTTTCAATATTTAATTTAACTATGGACGATGTTGCTATGGTGGTATTAAAATAAGTATATAAACTATCAATAACCACATTACATAGTCTTGACCCCACACTTTGATTCCACGTGCTCTTTGCCACATTAACTACATCCTGAAGTTCCTTGATTCCTGCTTCATCCATCTTCAAGTTTAACAGTAATTGTCATCATTTGAACCAGCATTATTTGTTATTTATTTTCCGCATATTCCTTCACCAATCTAATACGATTATATGCCTGCAAATAACCTCTTAAAATGAACAGAATTACACTTTACAAATTACCTATAAGCAATTTCGGAAATAGTCCATTCAGCAAAAAGGCCATTAAGTGTACAGATTTTATACAATTCATATTAGTCTAATCGGTATAAACATACATATTTGGTATGGAATGCCATATCTACGCGTAGATTTATCGTCAATTACAAAACATTGAACAAAGGTCACAGTAGTAGCTAACTCCGGATTTGGAGTTCAGCGCTTAATAAACCGTCACACACAAAGGACATTAAAGCCATACGTTTGAAGACGTCGTAAACGTATCTAAAAGGTGATTTTAAAAATATCACAATATTATGCATACGCGTTATCTACTGAGAATGCGAACAGCGTGAGAACGGCCACTGCCACTGCCAAAGTATTCTGAATACGTTCAATCCACGTCCTTGATGCGTGACCTGTTACTGAATCACTAATAACGAACAAGCACAGGTAATAATGTATTGTTACTTCGCACGTACGCGTACACTCAACCGTCCTACCGGTTATCTAGAAAACTGCTACATCGCGATCTTACTTCGATTATATTCCAAACAATAAGTTATAGTTACCTGTCACGTTATCTTGATCTAGTCTTGACGGAAATAGCCACTGAGTAATCGAAATATCAATACAATGCTCATGCGCACCGAATTCCGACTCGTCCGGCTGCTTTTTCTTTCCTGTAGGAAATTTAGTCATTCATTAAATAAATTAAGATTCTCCGAGATATAATAGGCTCCAAATTGAAGAAGGTAAAAACTTGTAGAGAGCACGTAAATCGCAGTTAAACGATTAATACGAATAAGCCGTGGCCGACGCAATTATTGCTAGGAGGCGAGGGGCTTCCGATTGTATATTTAAAGGAGAATTCAGTTTACGTATTAAGAGGTCGATGTGTATACAAATTAGCAGACGGAAGCTGCGTAGTTAGTGCGGGGGGCGGGTTGTCCTCGTAGCGATAAATCATAAGTGCGCAAGCGTCGCTGGGCGGACTATGGGCGGAGCGAGTGATTTTTAAACGGTTTTTTGAGTTTCACACAGCCAATGCACGAGTAATTCGGGCATCCTTTTCTGGCGTTCCGAAATGACGACACTTTTTCGTTAATTAGGACAACCATGATTACCACTAATTTTCTGGACAACGAACTCCCGAAAATGTTTCCTATGTAAAAAGTTTTCTTGCTAAATGCGCACCATGGAGTTTGAATTACATTTATACTCCATTTTAGTTTATTTTGTTTATTATTTTTCTACATTTGTTTGATTGTATTTCCGGATGTAGTGTGATTAAAAAAGCATTTTTTCTGAACGCATTGTCACCGTATTAACTAATTAATACCCCCGACGTCGGTCGGCTGCGCAGGTACGCGTCGTCCGTCGGTTTTTGCGCGCTTTCGTCTCTATTGTTCTCCGTCGGATCACATGATGTTGCCCTTAATTCCTTCTCACTGCTGCATGGGCTCTGAATACTGATTGACATAAAGGGTTACTGACATACCAGTGTGTACGATGTGTATGAAACTATTTATAAACTGCCTATAATCACTTTCGTCTCAAAGCGCTTAGGTAGGTACCTACTCAAACAAACATCTAGAAGTATGTGTATAATTTAATGTAAGAATGGGTCAGACACCATTGTATCAAATTTATTTAAAGCTCATTAATAAAGCGTCGGTTTTTGTCAGCTTCCCTATAATAAACTTTTAGAAATTTGTCAGAGGTAGATGAAGGCATATTTTACTCATCCAATTAATGAAGATGCTAGTATGTTGTAATTTGAGACGTTAGGTGATATTGGAATACTTTAGAAGAGCAGTGATCACCTCGGGGGCGTTACTGTCTACATATTATATCAGATACATTTAAAACCAGTTCCTCCTCGCCACTCGATTCTAACAAGAATTTGGACTCTCACAAAAATAAATACTGTCCACGTAACATGAAAAAGGTAATAACATCATACGGAAAGGTTTGCCAATCAATTCTGAACTAAAATATAAGTGTTTAAGACCTGTTTTCGGGTACACTATACCACGGTAGTTAATTCATAATAAAGTTTGAAATGAAAAGCTATATAGCAGTATTTATTATGACATCCAACAGTAAAGTACAAAATTGATTTTATCGAGGCTTACGAACTTAGCTTGAATGTCTACAGCTCTCTTAATCTTTTCTAGAAAGGTAATTACTATCATGATATTAATTTGGTTTTAGTACTCGAACTTTTTGTTTAATAATTAAGCTTAGAAAAGGTTATACTTCCTAGATTCCATTATGTATTCTTCAAAATGTAGGCACGCGCCAATAATGTATTAAGACATGCCTCAAACTGACCCGTTAGATGTCTGCAAAGGATCTTAATAACTCGAGAGATACTGTCTGTCACGATAGAATATCCCTGAAAATACAGTTCAAATCAAATATTTTATTTCAGTAACTTAATCTACTTTAGTTAGATGGGAAACAAAAAGAAACAGCCATTATAAAAATAACACAGTTGTGGTCCTGTTTGTATAGGTAGGATGGTCAATCAGCTATCAAAAAAACAACGATATTTCAGTCTTGCTTACCTATTCAAAAATGCGGGATATCGGTTTTCCTTGATAGCTATTATAATAAGTTTTGTAAACCAAGTTTCAGTTGCTTTGGTTTGTTGAAGAATATAAAGGGATGTCCTTAGATATTGTACTAACCAGTTTACCGCACTTGCATTACGTAACTGCAGTGATTAGAGAGGTTGTTCAACTTTCCCTCATGTTGTTAACTTCGCCAGTATTTATATAGAAATCTTATGGATGATTGGATATTATCAAACTGAAATATTGTTAGTATAAATATGTTCGTGGAAAACTCTGGAGACTTTTAAGCTGCCTGAATGCCACCGTCATGGATAGTCAGAACCTAAAAAGTGCTCTTCCGAGCACGCAATGTTACACCACTATCGGTCTAGCGGTCACCCATCCATATGCCCCCCAGCATATGGATGATAAATGAAGTTAAACATCAAGTATGCCGTATAGTGAAAAGGTCACTAAGCATAGTGAGCATAAAATAATTAACTTGGGAACTGTATCAATACACTTCCATACTACACTTAATTTTAAGAAATACCCCATTTTCGAATAGCCTCAGAGTGGTGCTCTAGGAAATTCGCGCTAAACCATGTGCAGTTTAAATGGTGATATAGATATTTTATTAATAAAGGCTTTTAGGTTTTACGACAATGGCCGGAGTGGAGATAAGGTTGCGCTTTATTCGTTGAATGTCCCTCTGAGTAATAGACCAGATAGCGACTATCGCACTGCGTCAAGGGTACGTGATTTTTATAGACTCATCCAGCTGGTTCGTAGAACAAGAGACAATGGTTTAATACATCACAATAATGCTGATTTTAAGAAGTGTTTTGAGAAAGTGTCTCTACCTAAATGTTTAGAAATACAATTTAGAATGATGTTTTTTAAGTTGTGCTACATTATTAAACTTTACTTTTAAATAAGTATCTTTCTTCTTTTACCTTCCAGTATATCTGTACCGGAAGATGTTTCATATTCATACTTTATGATGCTATTACCTACAGGCTTGTTTTAAACGACCCTTATGATGGCTATTGGTTTCTGTAGGTGCTTATAATAATATGAATACTATATAATCATGATAAAGTATAAGTAAAACGAATCACGTATGTCACGTATAGAATACTAACTTCTGCAACATGTGGGCATGTATCAAATATGTATTTGGACATACTACTAATACTACTAAATACTAATGCTGGACATTTCACACAGCATCATCTAGCCCCAAACTAAGCAATGCTTGTACTATGGGAACCAGATAACTGATATACTACTTATATACTTTTTGTTTTGTAAATACATACATATTATACATAGTAACACCCAGACCCGAGATAAATATTTGCAGATCATACAAACATTTATCCCGCCGCGGGGATCGAACACGCAACCTTCTGCGTCCCAAGCGGGCTTTCACCCACTGCGCCACAGAGGTCGTCAAGACATGCCTCTGACTACCCCCTTAGACATCTTCAAAGGATCTGGAATATAAAAGATTTGAGAGAATGTCTACCGCACCTTGGGGATACAGTTGTGACCCTGTGTTTTTTTAAAACGAATCACAGACTAGGTTACTAAACTAGAATAAGTAAAATATTATCAATCTTAAAAATACGTACGTGGTTTTGGTAGAGACAATGCCGCATAAAAATCTTATTAAATTACCAATTCGAGAGACGAGGCACAAATCTTATAAATCACGAGTTCTATGCTAGTCGTATGTCATTTTATCGTACGTACCGTAGGTAGTAAAATGCAGGTTATTTGAGTGTATGGGGACAATGCCGGTGCGGCTGGCCGACGAAGCGCGTACGCAGAGAAAAAGAAAATGCTCAATAGTCCTCCACAGCCCACACGCCAACCTATGGCCACTCAATCGTTCGTGTTTCTATAAGCACAACGAATGGAATGGAGTGCACTAGCTGTTTTATTTATTATTTTCTCA
Source organism: Epirrhoe alternata (assembly GCA_963565295.1). Taxonomy (NCBI): domain Eukaryota; kingdom Metazoa; phylum Arthropoda; class Insecta; order Lepidoptera; family Geometridae; genus Epirrhoe; species Epirrhoe alternata. The sequence continues at coordinate 3,895,084 of OY751384.1, forward strand.
TTAGTTTCCACCCAGAGATTCATGCTTGGTACCAACATTTTAAAATTTTAATGGATAGCATAATTCCATTCCTGGCAACGATCTACACTCCTAGTTTTACCCAAATCTACACATACTATAAGGCTTAATTGAAACAAACACACGTTAACTAACATCCAAACTTTTAATAATATCAGTAGGACCATTTATATTATGAACTCTATATTTTTTTTTTGTAATTTTTATAGTGTTAATCCACACTTGGTATTTAATTAAGAAATGAAAATTTTATTTATTTTTTATTTTCAGCCTATATTGTCCCACTGCAGGGCAAAGGCCTCCCTCCCTTTTTTCCAGTTCTTTCTATCCATGGCTGCAGTGGGCCAATCTGGAAGATGCACATCTAACTCGTCCCGCCATCTCCGTGGTGGTCTGCCGCGTGGACGTCTTGCGTTGGGCACCCATTCAGTTGTGGTCTTTGCCCACAAGTCGTCCGACATGCGACAGACATGGCCGGCCCAATCCCACTTGAGCTGGGCGGCTTTTTTGCCGACGTCGTAAACTTTTGTCTGGGAACGCAGCTCTGAGTTCCGTATTCGGTCTGTTAACCGAACGCCTAGTATGCTGCGTTCCATAGCCCGTTGACATACTTCGAGTTTGTACTTTTGCTGAGCAGTCAAAGACCAAGTTTGAGCACCGTAGGTGAGGATGGGGAGAACGCACATGTCCATGAGTTTGCGTTTGAGGCAGAGTGGAAGTTCGCCTTTCATTAGTTGTTTCATCGACCAATATCTCCTCCAGGCGTTTTCGGTGCGTCGAGCAACTTCTTTGTCTTGTCGCGCCTGAAAGGAGACTATTTGGCCGAGATACACATACTCATGGACATATTCGATCTCAACCCCCTCTACTTGTAGGCTACGTTTTGTGCTGTTAGTCATTAACTTGGTCTTCGACATGTTCATCGCAAGTCCAACCTCGAGACTGGCTTGGTTTAGATTGTCTAGCATGCAGCCAAGTTCTGCGGCTGAAGAGGAGAATAGAACTATGTCGTCGGCAAAACGGAGATTAGTTAACCGCCGTTCGCCTAAGACAACCCCTTTGTCGACCCAGCTCGGTGCCAACTTCCTAAAAACTTCTTCTAAAGTTGCGGTGAAAAGCTTTGGGGAAAGCGGGTCTCCTTGCTTTACCCCTTTTTGAATCATGAAAGATGGACCAGTGGTTACAAGTTGAATAGCAGCTGTACTATGTCTATAGATGTTACGCAAAAGATTAATATAAGTTGGTTCAATATCCTGTTTAGAGAGGGAGTCGAAAAGTGAAAGATGTTTAATACTGTCGAAGAAATGAAAAGCCTTATCAAAATTTTTTGATGACATCAGTGGTTCCGTGGCCGAGCGGTTAAATGCCTTCAACCGCTAGACCGCGGAACCACTGACGTCTTTAGGAGTCTCCGGCTTTAGGAGGATCGTCTGAACGTTGCGGGTTCGAATCCCATCGGAATCGAAAATTTTGATAAGACTTTTCATTTCTTAATTATGAACTCTCTTTAGAAATTCATATAATTATTTCAAATTACATTAAAAAGAGCATTTTAGCAAAGTCAATCGTTCCTCTCGATGTTTTTTAATTGGAACTTGACACACGCACACTCAAACTGTTAGTAATATTTTAAAAAGTGAAACACTACTCCAAGCGTTCATTGTCCTATTTACTTGGAGCAATGACACAGCGTTAATTTTCAAGAGATACTTCGATTCTTTAGAAGTTAAGTTCGAGGCACGACCACGGCTAACGAGTAACGATTGACTGGAGTGCCTTCGAGTACATAACCCGATGCTTTAATGATTTATAAATAATATCGAATGTAGGAATGACAAACATTCTATTTATACCTCCCATAATTTTCATAAATTTGATTAGGGTTCTCTTTTGAGAGTTTAAATAAATAATGCTCGACACAATGTTGGACATTTTTCACACACCATCATCTAGCCCCAAACTTAGCATAGCTTGTACTATGGGAACCAGATAACTAATATACTACTTACATACATTTTGTTTGTAAATACATACATATTATACATAGAAACACCCAGACCTGAGATAAATATTTGCAGATCATACAAATATTTATTCGGCGGCGGGGATCGAACCCGCAACCTTCTGCGTCTCAAGCGGGCTTGCACCCACTGCGCCACAGAGGTCGTCAGAGGTTGCCACAGAATATTAGTTCTTGTTCCGCTAAGTTTGAGAGAGGTAAGAATACACACCTGGTACTCTTCATAGTCGCTACGAATATACCTTTTGTATGTATATAGCTAAAAAAGACATTTCGATCCAGTGATCTAAGAGCTGAAATAATATTTAATAACAGATGAGGCAGTCTTGACCATGTCTTTGTTAGGGCAAGCCTAAATCTTAAACAAAATCACAGGCGCTGCCCGTTTAGTTTAGGCATAGGCCCCTGTAAAAGTGATCTAATAAAGATGGTCTACAGTTTTTTGTGATAAAGCCAAAATAGATACTGAATGTCGTGCTTGCTATGCATTCCCTCACGTATGATCCTAAGAATACATTTACCTTTGCTACATAGTTTCTTTGCAGATGGGACAAGAAATATCACCTGTCACACCGAAACCTTTGGAAGAGTTATTGAATCATGAAGGGCAATCGTCTCCTTTTCACCACAACTAAATGGACAGCATTACCCATACTCATGTGAAAGTCTTGACGGAATAGGTCGTAACTCGAGTCCTGACAGTAAAGTATGGAGCATAATATCTTAGGATTTAACTAAGTGCCACAAACTTATCTGATCCAGTGAGAGAGCGCATTTGATCTTGGTAGAAAAATAAATTTTAGAGTAAAATTCGTTAGTTCCTCTTTTGGCCACCGGTCCAGATAAGTTTGTGGCACTTTACAAGGTTCAGACTAAAATTGTCGATGTCAACCACAAAGCAGCACAAAGCTGTCAAATTGAAGTGTGACTGAGCTGGACAAAGGCACACTTGTGCCATATGCGGGATGAATTGTGGCTGAAATAAACAGTGGGTAAAAAAAAGCGGTCTCATGATCAGCCTAGATGGATGGTGGGACAAACTGGACGTACAATGACCGGGAAGAATAGCTTCCTGGATAAAACTCTCTTCGAAAAAATTGAAGATATTCGCCCAGTAACAGTTAAAGAAACGTCAACATTAATCTGACCGTTATATTACTTCTAAAAATATATAATTAAAGCAAAATCATTTTGTTCCTGGGGCTTTTTCTTTTTTTTTTCATCATGGCTTCGCACTGTCAATTGTTTTGGTTTTACAATATGATTACTATAATGATATTTTTAAAACAGGCGATAGAATGCCTACGCTCGTAGTATCCTAATGCTATCCATATCCAAAGGTATCAAAGGCAGTTTATTCTAATAAAAAGTATAGAAACGCTGTATTAGATCAATAATTTTACATGACATATTTACACCATTGAATTGTTAGCAACAATATAGAAACATTTATAAAATTTAAATCCAGAAACCTCCCATGAGCAGTGAGGAAATAAAAACAAAATGATTTAAGCATGCGATCACGTTTTACCTCTTCTTATTGACAGTATAAAATATTGTTCCTGAGCGTAGGTACTTAGGTATCCCATACAGACTTTTAAAGTAAGTATTCTATTTGTTGTTTGAACAATACATTGCCTACACGACGTGCGTCTCAATGCCTTTCAAGTCAGATTAAGTTAAGAAAGGTGCATTATTAATAACAGCCAATAACTTAGCTGTGGCTTGAAATATCGAAGTTAGTTTTGCTTAAGCGACACTCGTATATTATGTGACCTAAGAATGTGTTTCCGGATCGAATAAGGTTTTGTCATTGGCTTGCGTTGGGATTAAATTTTCTATTTTTATTGGCGGGATTGTGATGTTGGTAACATTATTTTGAAACCTTGCTCACAATACCCACCCAGTAGACGAATAATTGCACATCTTGAGCATTGTTTATTTATTCATCTTTACATGAGAGCGCATGGAATTAAAGTTCTTACTTAATTTATGTAACAAATATTTAAATATACATGATGTTAAAATGTAATGCGCTTGTAAAATTGAACTTGAACAAATATTTGTTTGACATGGGTCTTTAATGCTTATACTGGTAGGCGTTTTGTAAACCAACTCATGTTTTATAACCATACAACTATTGTTACATATACTTACATTATTGTAAAGTTGATTCGCAAGACCCAGAGATTTGAAAACAAGTCTGAGACAAAGTGGAAACGCCTCGGAGCATAGAATGTTTCAATCTTGCGACGATGTTCTGTTCAAACGACCCGATTTATCTCGGAAACAAAAGCAAAGTAGATAGAGGTATTTATGGCGTTGGCAACACATCAGATGGTTGGTATTATCTGTTATTTACAGCGGCTAAGGAAAAGCCTTTCAAAGGTTTCCTTTCGCTAAAACGAATGCTCACGTGAACCTTGTTATGATTTTAGTACTAAAGAGAATGATTTATTTTTTGTAATAGAAATGCTTTTGCATAGACATGTCAGTCATTATTATTGTTTATTTTAAAAGAAGGAATGTTTTTGTTCTAGAGTGTATTGTTTTTTGCATGTATCGATCTATTGATAAGTATATCGAGAGACAAGAAAATGTTAAGTTCCTTCGCATAGCCTTGCTAACTTTTTGAGCTTTATGAAGACGTGGAATGCGATTGTTTAATTTGAAGTAAGCATTGAAACATTGTTATTACGTAAGAGGTACTTGCGAACTAAATGCGGGCTGTACTAAACTGCCTTAAACGTAATTTTGTTGAAGGAAAAAAATATGTGAGACCAAATTCAAGACTTGACATAGACAATACCCTCATGCGCAACTCGTTCGCGGGTTCACACGTACCGAGCTGAGGGGGAGACACAAAGAATGATTAGTAAAATATTATTGGCGAGACAACAAAATTATACTAGGCTGTGAGCTCACCCGAGCACTCAGTTATGTCACAATTTTAATCAAATAAAAAAGATTAACAGAGACTAATTTATTGGTTTAAGTATTTTAGACACTCATAGATGTTTTAGGCATTCATTGAATATTTATCTAGGGTAGTCAGAGGCGAAACCAACTACATTGCGGTTATAGCTATGATCATTGGGTTGAAGGTTTTAACAGTACAAAATTGAGTATTACTAGGGTAATATTTCATTATTATTGTGTGCCAAGCTATCTTCGTGATATGGACTACGTATAGCAAATGACTCATGTTTTTTTATCTGAGTCAAATCTTCACCATGGCCGTTAAACTTTAGTGCCTGCTAGGCATTATGGGAAAAAACCGACACATGACATAAATTACTTTTTTGTTCGCTAAGTGGCAACGTGGAGCTTTTAACTTTTGAATACGGCTTTCTTAGCCGTATTCAAAAGTTAAAAAGTTAAATCTTTAATAATAAAACCAGACCTTTTATGAAAAAACGTCATGTCGCGGCTTTTTTGCAAAACCCTTTGAAAGTTTCCTTATTTACTACAGAATAACAAAAAATGTATTGGTACAATGCATGTTATTTATTTAGTATTTTTTTGTATCTTTCAATATTTGTGAGCCAAAATGTCGTTATATTGCTAACCCATTTGCTTTAAAACACGCCAAAGCCATTGATAGCTAAAGTGGTTGGTATACGTCCATTACCATATTTTTTTACAAAAAATGTTTATAAGAATGGTGTTCGCGTTTACATATTGAACTGTTAAACGTTATATACAAATTGAAAGAGTGGTATATAATTAATTCGATTAAAACGTATAATTTCAAGGCTCATACAAATGTAGTCATTATACGTTTTGCACAATTTATTGAACCGGTTTAGAGTTTACCCGTCATAATCATAATAGTTCCAATACATTGACAGTGAATCAATTTCGAAGGCACCTCGATCAAGGCGCCATGTAGCTGTGGTTTTAGGGTTGCCAAAGTGTTTCAACATCAACAATTTGGTAGACACAAGCCAGAAAACTTGAAAATATTCCAACATAATACTTTATAAATTACTTATAATAATAATTACTTATAAATAACCTTGAACTCGAATAAACTTGTTGTTACTCTTATGTACATACATACATTGCATTTAGATTCCTGCTGTATTAACGGGATCTATTGATTTAAATAACAATTTAAAAGTTCAAGATTTAATTATCAAGGTCGACGTGTTTCTGATTGCAGTAGCTGGTGACCCTATACAATTAGTTTGCGATTATAATGTTGGAGTAATAGGAGTCATTGAAACATAACTTAAAGGGCATTTGCTAATATTATTTAATAGCTAGGTTTACCATTATTTATGGTATGCATGGATTTATAGATACGAGTACCGGCGCCGGGCCGTGATTTGAATGGCGGGCTGTGATTGGCGGGCGCCGGGTGCGCAGGCGCTCACGTATTTAGGTCACAGCGTAGGTCTAGTCTAGTGAGCTTTTGTAACCAAAACTATTCTGGGGCACAATGAAATCATTGCCTTTATTTATTGCTGATTATGTAACCACATTATCAATGATTGTACAGGGTATGTGAATTTGCATAACCTGCAAATTGTTTCTTGTTTTACTCAAAACTCCTACTGGAACCTTATCTTTGCGGTAAAATAGACTTACTGAGGATGATATTCGAGGATTTGACAAAAAAAATATCAATGTTTATTATTTTGCATACAAAATGATGTTGGTATGTTAGGTATCCGCTGAATGGCCAAACAAGTAATTGGTGTAGAAATTATGTTTGAGATGGAGTTAACTTGCATAGCGCTTAAGAATGACTCAGATACTCCCAGCTGAAAAAGAAAAAAATGTTGGTCTTGATGTTTTCTTTAACTGCTTACAAGTTATGCCAAAATTATCGAAGAGGATTTCCACAAAAAGCATTTTTCTACTATTTTTTGAAACGTATGGATTAAATATATAAAATGTACAGCATTATTTATTTATTAGGTATTATTGTTATAAAATAAATGTTTGTCAAAACAAAAAATCATTGATGTAAAGCTAGATCTAAATAGAAAAAAAAATTGTTTTTCCTATAAACAGTTTTTTAACATAACTTAAAAGGTAAGTGCATTTTTAAGCTCATACTTGAATAAATAACTTGTATGCATTTATATTTAGTCGCAAAATGAGGAGACAAAGAACCGCTTTCACGATAAAGAATGAATAATGGTACTTACCCACTGACATTAATTTCGTCTTCGACAACGAGACAAAGACTTTGCTTCTGCTATGGTGGTTCTGTGTCACTTATATGACACAGAATTTCCTTGATTTAGTTGTTTAAGGTTTCCTTGTTTTCACATAATATTCATCAATATCGACGGAAGACAAGTCATTTATAAGGGTCGATTGACATCTGACGGAAGATCCGTCGCGGATTATCGGTCGCGGAACGCCAGAACTGACAAATGTATAGAAAAACACTCGACCGTTCACACTCGACGGACTAACGTATCATCCGTCGAGTGTGAACGGTCGAGTGTTTTTCTATACATTTGTCAGTTCTGGCGTTCCGCGACCGATAATCCGCGACGGATCTTCCGTCAGATGTGAATCGACCCTTAGTGTTCATTGTTATTGAAATGTCAAAATATTTAATAACATTCGTGTAAAATGACCGCATCTTCGCACCAAACACCCCTTGAGTTTCTATTGCGTTGTTTTTGTGATAACAAAATACAATACAGTGTGTTTTTAAATGGTTTTATCTATTGTATCTATTCTATATTTTATATTCCTTGTCCTTTTTGTTGTTGGTTTTGTGTCAAATTTAGTTTTTTCTTTGTAAATACATTACTTATTATGCTTAGAAAGTTACATCTATATTAGGTGATTTATACAGTGTCAGGAGGCAATCCATGTCTACACTTAACGGGACGCTGTAGCCGGGACATTGTTTGAGATGGAATGGGCTTGCCCAGCACCTAAATCATCCTCTCAGCTTAATCACCCTAGCCCACAGGAAAGACAACGTCAATACGCGTGCAGTTGACTAAGCTGCGGGTTTCGTCACGATGTTTTCCTTCGCCGTTAAGAGTTTACCTCATAAACATTTTACGGAATGAAAAATCCATTGATTCACGCCCGGGATTCAAACCCACGAACTTCGTATTAAAAGTCGAGGCACAACCCCATTCGACCAACACGGTTCTTCCTTAGAAAAATCATCCATGATATCCATATTCACCACACAAATATTAGTTCTGGACGGGAATCAAACTCACGACCTAGAGCGTGAAAGGCAAACTCTAATGAACTGCGAGGCCAGTCATAAAAGCGGAATACTGCGGAGCAAACTGGCTAACAACCGAGACGCTTAAAATATTTCTACAATATCAATGTTTCGGCTTGTAATTCATTTACACGGTAAATAGTGTCGGTTCTGATGTTCACTGAGTTACTAAATTAACGTAAAATGCAGTGCTCTTATTTTATTCAAGCTATGAAAGTTAAAAAGTTATTAAAATTGACGTTGTAGTGTGTACACTCTGCTTTGTTTTCTAAACTATTCTAAAAACACTTGCATCTCGTTTGTCTTTAGTGCGCACAAAATAGGAACATCGATTTTAATTAAATTAAATATTTAATACCACCATGAACATTAACTGCACAAAGATTTTTAATAATAATAAGTTAAGTTATATTTAATTTATTAAACAATTGGCGCTGTTTAACATTCCTATATGCAGGATGCAATTCAATTGCTTATTGGAATACTAACTGGTTTCCTCACGATGTCTTCCTTCAACGTTTTGAGTAGCAATATCAAATTAAAGTTATAACAGTGATAGCCAAGCGATCATCCTTAAGTTGAATACACTATAGAGACCAGTAAGCTAAAGTGGCGCTAAGGATCTAATGACCAAAGGCAAGGTCTTGTCAGACTTCATAAAATATTTTATCTGAGCAACTCAGTTAACAGGACTCGGTGAGAACAACCCTATGGCTATAAAAGCTTAAGTTAAAAAGGGGATTTGTGGAAAAGTGCGAGAGGCGAAATAATCATAGGAGGTCTGAGGCACAATAGGTTAGCTCGTCCCTCGGAGGGCACGTATGCTCATAAATACAGCGGACTTATTATTAGCGTGCATTGTTTGGTGCGAGGTACACTCAGCTCCAGGCATCTTGGGAGCTAAGACGTAAACTATTAAATCAGATTTGAGCTTTTGTTCGCTCCATAAGTATGCATTCACGAAACAGTTTAAGGGTGAAATATGAAATGTTATGTCTACGGTATTGACAACAATACGTACACAAGAAACTGGGTTTGTTGTGTGAGTTTGAATACAAGGCATGTATTGGGGAAGAAAAAGACATTTTATTACATCTTATTACCTACAACTTTCTCGCGAATTAATGATTAGAATGATTCCTAGTTCTGGGTATTTGATTCGATTTAATTATCCAACATTTTTTATAAAACCTGTTTAGGTTTTATAAAAATGTTTTAACAAATAATGTTAGTATAATTTATAGAAAGGAGTTGCGCATAGTGCAATGCCGCCAATATGGTCTTGCGGTTTCTACGTTTATTGTGGCTGAGTGTCCGCCTAGTTCGTCGGATATCCGACACTCGGTTTAATGGCCAGTCCTGGCGCAATCCACTCCTAAGTAAACGCAGTTCTGTAATTAGCTACGGCATTGATGAATTTTCGATCAATATTAACCCATAACTTTGCCTTAAACAGGTATTAAAAAGTTATTTGATTTGACTTGTTTATTCAAAAAATGTGGCCGAACGTAAACCATTTGAATGTGTAATGTTTAAGTTATGAAATCTATAGAGTCGTAAAGTAATATACTGATGCCATACATTAATTTGAAGCCACTATCTACTTACCAGTTAATTACAAAGCTTTAAATTTTTGATCTTATTGCAAGCTTAAATAAATGTAAAAGCGAACTAAAAGCAGCTAGATTATCATTTTTATAGTCCTGCTAGATAGACTTAAATAGTTTACCTACATATTACTGGTAGAGAATGTTTATGATTTTATGTAGTAGCTTTACCTTCTGAATAAAATGAAGAAACGCCACAATGCTACATTTCGGGGCGAAATTAAACGAATTTGTATTTAAATCAAACATTGGGTTCGGGTTCTCAGGTAGAGCGTTGTGGGACGCCAATCCGAATCATTCATCTTTTAATCTGACGTGTGCTATTGTGGTCGGCAGCAGGTATACGTTTAGTGGGGGCCAGAGGTAGCTATTTGTAACTTCCACATTTGCTCTACGTTTAATAAGGAAATATTTGGATGTATCGAATTTCACGAAAAAACATTTATTCCTCGTGCATATTGAGAACTCTCATTATGTACACATTCAACAAAAACTACGCCTAAGTTGTAATCTTCTGATCTGTAAATTCAATTTATTCTGAACAATTGCATCGTAATTTCGTAAGTCATGTTGATTGAGATGTTATTTTATTTTATAGTAATAAAAATGTGAAGCAGACTGTTCCAGTCGAGTTTTAACAGTCTTAAAGGGTTGAGAAAATATGACTAAACAGCTATAAGTTGTGAGCGTAAATAAAGCTTTGCGGCTTCACTAAAGGGCAGTCGATTAGAGAACGAACACGAGCAACAAGAATGGCTTTTTAACAACGATCCATCAGACACTGGGCGCAGATAAGGCCATATACCTGTCACAGTAATAAGTATTAAGGCTTGAGTCATACACACCAAATAAAAATACAAAAATATACTAATGGGGTTCCGTGGCGAAACTAAAAGAAGATACTGTAAGTTTTTAAAGTACCTCAAAACTCACATCCATACGGGATTTGAACCAACGACCTCGTTGATCCTTGGCAACGCTCTGATCAACTGAGCTAATGGGCAATCTCACGCTCTATAGTTGAAATTTTGTTTGAGTACAATCTAAAAATCGAAACACTTAAATAAACCTTTCTAGTGATTTATTGTTTTTATTTTAAAGATCTTGGAAATATAAAGCAAATACGCGAATGGAAATTTGGTCGGTACCTGTTGTCTCTGTTTCAAATTAGCTCTTGCAAATTAAAGCAACTCTGTAAGTGCGTGGAATGGAATCCAAAACAAGGAAAAAACTCATCTAGATTACTATCGTATTATTTTATCGCCCCAGCTTTCTGCCTTATAAATAGACGCCATAATAAGTGTAAGTGGGAGAAAACAATTATTTTATTATAGTGTCCTTATTAATGCTGAAGTCGTTATTGGTTGTCATATAAACAGGTTTCGCAGCACCTTTCATGGCGGACTGGGCAATCCTAAAGCAAAATCGAACCTCTTCTTTGCTTCAAATATAATTACATATTTTTTTATGGAAACTTGTGCTAATTTTATTAACAGACGCAAGAACATTACGTGATGATGTGAGAAATAACTTACCTATTTATTAGTGGGAGCGATATTGAACTGCCTACATTTATGGCAGTCAAATTCTGTTATTAGTAAACTGGAACGAATATTTGTAGGAATCCCATCCAACTCATATAATAAACCCGAAAGTTTGTGAGTTTGTTTAGATGTTTGGATGTTTGTGTTTCAATCACGACTGAACCAGTGAACCGATTTGAATGAAACTTGGAATAGGTGATGATAGTGACCTGAAATAGCATATAGGCTATTCAAAATGTTGGTACAACGCGGGCGAAGCCGCGCGCAAAAGCTAGTATTAATTTAAATTAGAGATCTGTTACTCAAAACCTTTCGATAAATGTAAAGAAATAAGTAGAGTAGTTTCTAGGTGCTAAGAAATGTCTAAATTGAGGAGCTCTTAAACCAGGTATTTTTTAATAGTGATTGGTTGATAGAGATATCGATTTTCGAGCTGAGTACAAATTTTTTTTAGATGTGCAGTTTTCCTTTTTATTAAAATCGATGACATAGATTCCAAGAACAGATCTTCATATATGTCTTATGGTTATAGTAGGATTTATTTAGTGAAAACAAAACACCATGTACTATAGACGAATTTATTTAGTCAAACTGACGTCATAATAGTCTTTAGAGCTAGATTCTATTGCCAATAAGGTATTAAGCTAATAAAGGAGTTTATTATTTATAAACTGAGCAGGTAATATCAACGTACACAATACAGATCGAGGTGAAGTTCATCCAGAAATGTCGGATAAACATCACTGACTAGGCCAGTGACGACTACCTATTTCTGATCCAAACAAGATAATGTTTAACTGACATGTGGAAGCTGAATAAGAATATTCCGAGCATGTTCTCGTAAACTCTACATCGTCATGTCACTTACAGTTATAAATACCGTTTTGGCAGCGATACCCACTGAAACAAGTAGTACTTTGTGGCAGGTTTGATGCAAACATCCTACGTTCTAAAAGATGTTTGTAGGTATAGATGGCGGGTTGGGCTTAGTTGTGTGTGTGCATACACATGGACGTTGTTTCTGTGTGTGTAAGCTCGGGAACGCTTGATGGACGAATGAGCGCTCAGTATCGCTTACGCACACTGAAATAACTCTACACACACAATTAAGAGCAATCCGCCATCGTGAGATAAAACAACTTGTACTATTTATTGCAACTATCTTACTTCTATTAAAAATGCAAGTGGGGATGGATTTTAATAGCTTTTTCACACTGAAACTGATAAACCTATTTAGATGGGTAGCATACAATCTTGTGTTTATGCATAGTTTTTTATTTATCTAAGAAAAAATAAGTTATTCAATGGGACTGCTATTTTTTTTATTGAGCGCTCGTACTTGCTTAGTAGATAGATCGGTGAAGTGAAACGATGTTCTGCGCTGGTATAAAATATGATCAATAAAATGATCAACAGCTGAGCGTTTAATGCACCTTGTATTCCTGGTCAATGTGCCTGGCAGAAACCTTCAAGCGACCTTGAACCATCGCAACCATTGCTTTGCTCAGAATATTCTGAGGTGCTGTTACCGTCTTTCAATCTTTGCCAATACGAATAATACGCTCTACTGCTACGAAAAATAATGCTTGTAAAACGTTTGTGGGACATACTACCTTATACCACATAGAAGAGATGCAATGCCGTAAAGAACAAAAACAGGAAATAATAACAATTTTATTAGTAGTTTCGCGAAGGAATTTCAGAAACATTCAGAATTGTTTGAATATTTCGATCAGCGCTTATTAGTGTATAAGGATTATATTTTATGAGTGCTATCCAAATAATACGAGTAATATAATTTCACAATCCCAGTTTACGTCAGCCATGTTGTGGACTCTTATAGCTGATCGTAAAATCGGAATTGCCTAATGAATATACCGGATTAGTTTAATAGCTAGAGGAATATGCGGTTTTTGTCATATTATCAGGTAGTTGTACTTTAGTAATTAATCTTCCAATATAATGGTTGACTTTACTCTACCGCGAGCTATTCAATTGCAATAACTCATTACCAGAGAACAGTTTAAATTCAGACTGCTGTGACTCACTGAAAAGGAAATGAAACGTTCTTTAGTAGCGAGGTTTAATGGGCAGAGTTTTGTTGTCATTAGAAACAGTGGATATGAACGGGCTTGTTAACTAAATATAGGTTTTGTGTTCTCTTGACGAGTAGTAAATTGTTTGTCTGACCGCCGACTTTCCCCCTGAAGTTCGCAGACGCTTTGACTTGTTTTTTTGTGCATATCTACTGGTATTCACTTTTTGTCGGTAATTACGCTTGTGGAACATAAAAGTTTTGCTCCACCGCGGCAGCGAATATAAATCGGCTGTTTCATGAAATATCGAGTCACAGCCGTGGGCTACACGCCGTGGACGTCGCCGCCCTTATCTCAGCCGATACGATTTTATACGATATTCCATTTTTCTTTTTCTGACTTTTATGGATCGGTTGTTCGCGGTGTATCGATAATTCAAGATCGGTCTTTTATGTTAAAATTCCTATACAGGTAGCAGGTCGGTATTTTCACCGGCGCTGTTCAATATTTGATTGTTGGATAAGCATTGTCACCTTGCTGATACTTCCTGAGATAATTTTAGAAATTGCTGAAGTTAAGACGCTTTTCCTATAAAAAGCGTAAAGCTGCATCTAAACCGGTTGTGTGATAGGTTCTGAGAATGTTCGCTAGCTTCATAACTGGCTACTTTATGCTATTGTAATGATCTAGGCGAGGAGCTGGCACTGCTCACAAAAACACTCGCATTGTCTGTGCAGCAGACCTTTTGCCGGCGAACCACTATTTTATCACTTCGCATGCTTCCTCAAAGTCTTTATTACTTCTTTGCATTTTAAATTTTTTCACAAAGCGCCCTAAGCTAAGTGGATCAAATGACGCGTTGTAATAAGTGATTAAGTATATTGCATATAAAAAAAGTGTCGTTTAATTAAACATTCAGGAGAGTCTCATACACATTTTCGCATTTTTCTAGTGAATGTTAACAGCTCGAGATCGTGAGGCATGGAGGGAATGGGGAGAGGATTTTGGTCAGCAGTGGGACACAAAAGTCTACTAATAAATTAAATAAATATTAACAATACTTTTTACGATAAGTAAATAAAATAAAATGCTTTACTATTTGATACTTTCGAAAAAGGCTGTGAATATTTATGTAAAATGCGTAATATGAGTAAAAGCTGAATTTGGAAAACAAAATTCCTCTAATTTTTATGCATTTTAATTTACAAACTAACACTAATGCGCTTAGGAGCTGTTTCGCGATACAATCGCTTAATGAGTGCAAAAAACGAAGGTCCTACTTAAGAATTCCTGTTGTGTACACAGTTTTTTGAAAAACTTTTCGCAGACGAATTATTCATAATGAGTATCAGAGGATGAAAACTTACTCCAAAGTATTTTATGGCTTATTGCCATATTATTACGACACTTTTCTGATCGGAGATTGTCGCGCCCATGTTCGAAATTTTTATAACGTATCGCTTTAAAAAATTTAAAAACACCGTGTTTGTTGCTCGAGGGTTGTAGGATATCGATTGAGTTTATTATGGGTATTTTTTATGTTAATGTACTAAATACGCAGTTACACGCTCATGATCGTGCACTGTGTATGTGAGATCAAGTGCTTATACTCGTAAGCCTGGACTTCCTGTTGCATCATTTGATATACCTATTATTTTTACTTTTACGGGCCAGTCTCATCTAAACTTTATTCGCCTACAGTAAAAGACTGGGCAAAGCTTAAACTGTTTACTGTCTGGTTCAATGCCGTAGTGTCGTGGATCGAAGTAGTTTTCATTTTAGTATTCATATTTAACGATTACATTCTAGCGATTGAAAACGTTCGTACTAATACCAGATTCTCATCCTCAAAGCGGTTTAAAATAAAATGTGAATTGCTCTGTTCATAAGATCAAAGTGGCATTATTTAATCTGTGGCAAAACGTTTTATTTTGGACGTCGGCGTTTGTTGCCGTGTCATAACATGTCGTGAGGAGGTTCGTTACACGCCGGTAATGTTACAAGACAAGCAACCGGACACCGTGTTGCGTGCTGCGTGAGGAGACCAGCCCGACAGTCTGGTAGCCCACTCCTGCGAATACCTATCATAACAATGTCCTACAAGTGCTCGGCTACTCTCTAAGACAAAGCAGTATATTAATTTCAGTTAGCATTTACTACTAATATTATAAATCTGCAAGTTTATATGCTTGTGTTTCAATCCGAATTGGATGAGACTATAGCATAGCAGACTATAGATAAATGTAGATAGGATGTTGATACTTAGCAAGCAAAACTGCGGGCAGAAGCTAGTATAATCTAAAGTCACTAGGTACGAGTATAGTATTTGAATTTTCAATAAAACAATTCAAGCTATTTTTTTATTTTTTTTTTACAATAAATTTTAACAAGACAGACCTAATTATTGTTAGTACAGGAAAACATATTTCATCATTCAAACGTTCAAAGTATAACATAAGTAAATACCAATCCTCCGTGGCTGCAAACATTGAAGCAGATCGTTCCAAGAAAACGAAGCATCCAATTTAATAATTCAATTTGCAATGTTGCTCTACATTGTAAATCAAACTTAATAACATCTCAGTGGCGGTTTTCTCACAAGCTCATAATTTTTCACTTAGTTACCGATACATAATTACTTAGTTATACTATCCTCGAAAATAAAACAGCATAACCTAATCGTATCGTTATGCCCCCGTTCCTAAATCCACCATGCGACGGAATGCTGGAGAACGAGTTTTCTATCCGTCCTTTTCGTTTCTATGGCCGTGCTATCTCCGTCCTTGTCGGTGTCTTGTCATTTTCTATAAGTTTTTCTAACATTCTCCGGTGCACCGCCCCCTCTATTTCGGCCAAACGCCTGCGCTAAGAGCTATAACTCGTGTTTGTTCAACAGTTATGACTATTGTTCGACACACAGATGCTTGTTACGCTTGCTATAAGTGTTTGCTCGCTTAATGAAGCTCTGTTACTTCATCCTCCTAATGATTTGTTTACTTTTTGATAATGAACAACATGACTCCATTCCATTTAAGCCTCAGAAAAGTCTCCGACACCGAAGCTCGGATACCTAAAAGTAATTTTAATTGAGTCATTAATTTCTCGAAACAATTTCCTGTTCGTGTTAGAATTTGTATTAAACAATTAATGGACGGTATTGGCCGACATAAATTAAACCAAAGTTTCTTGATATTGTTGGAAGTCATGAAATACGACTGCGTTGAGTTTGCCTTTGCCCAAAGTTGAAATCTCAGCGAGAGCGCCTCCGCGCGCCGGTCGCTTAATGCTAACGAGTTACAAATTAAAAGAGACTGAGACGTGTGCCAAAGGTAACTTTATGGGCTTCGCATGTCTTATATCAATAAATTATTAACTACGCTCCTTGTTTGATTTCACATTCATACTTATCAATTTTCATTTTAAAATGAACTTTAGAACACTTGTTTATGGTACAAAATGGGCTGACGGGCGTGTGAGAAGGGCCATTGGAATTTAATCCATAAAACCGAGTGTTAATGTTTAATTTATGCTAGCATGGAACAAGTACAAATAGTAGCGAGGGAGTAGGTATTTGAGCGTAAGTCGGGAGAGGCGAGAATCTAAGTTTTAATTAATACGCTGAATCTAGGCACCGGGTATTCGCTATTTTCAATTAGTCCTCGACGCCGGTAGCGTGTTTTGAATTGTGTGATTTAATGGGAACCTGTATTTGCCACACAATTAGTATTATATTGTAAGGTTCTTTAACAAGGCCCCACTTAATCATGAGCTAAGAAATAAATAAAACCATAAAAAGCGAATACAAATTAGTGTTTTCCCATGAGGAATCTGATCTATCTTTAAGTTTAGCTATTTTAAAACCAATACTTAGCTACAATAAATTTTGCCGATTTTTAAAGTACTTACGAATTTGTTAATGAAGACAATTTATGATCTTTGAATGTGACATTTAAAACGGACCTAGCAACTAAATAGCCACCTTACTTTATAAAAAAGATATGAAAAACCTTGTACCAACTATAAAATTAAAGCAACACAAATATACTGAAGTGAAACTTAATCTACACCTATTACTGCGGCACTGCGCTGTACGTAAAGTAGAAAAACAAGAAATTTATAATGTGTTCGTAAAGACATAAACTTGTCAATTTATGATGAGGGCACTAGTATCGCTGTATTATTCAAAATAAGAAGAAAATATTCATGTCTACATTTAGACTGTAGTGATATCTGTACGAATCAATGGCTTCGGAAACACTCAGATCGTTAGCTCTATAATTTAAATAAATTATTTGACACCTTAAAGGTCATTAACCACTTAAAATTTCTTTGATATGACATTCTTATTTCTTATAAGCATAAATAAATGTCTTTACTTTTTATATTTTAAACGACATTGTTATTTTGTATCAAATACACACATATCTTGATGAAACACAAGTCTAAACACAAAAGGTTGCATTATGCAGTTCCCGGCAAATTATTAATAAGTTGACCGGTGACCTGAATACCAATGATTAGAGTTAAAGGAATATGTGAAGCTCCGAGAAAGCCTCGCGAGAACTAAGTGGTCAAAGCCTCTTGTATAAACAGTCACGAGTCTGCGCTCAACTGATGTAATTCTCACGACTCACTATTGACACCAAATAATAATTGTCACGTTGACTGTCAAACACATCGTGTCAAACAAAGCTCTTATGATTTTCTCAAACGCTGCATTGTGTAAGATCTTAGATCTGTTTGTTACGCGTGAAGGTAGTAATGGAAATGGGAACAGCAATGATTTTTCGGACTGTCGAACAACCGACAGTGAAAGAAACAAAAACCTCGCCACTTTCTAATACTATGGTCGTGAATAAACGTCTGAAAGTGGAAAGATGATGTAGGAAATCAAAGCTTATTAGAAACTAATTTCTTATTGTAAAACATTATATGTGAAATATTAAGTCAACAATTCTAACTAGAGCGACATGGAGATTCAAAATTAATCCGGTTTTAATACTGTCAGCTCCGACATACAAGTTAATTTAAATTTAAAGCTTTTTGATGTTCCATTAATTTCTCAATTTTATTACAAACATTTTACCTCAACTTTATAAACTAGCAAAATGCTGTCTAAAATACTTATGCCATATTCGTCCCGCGGAAGTTCGGACCACATCAAAAAATCTGCTTTAGTCCTACATCGTATGCTGTATTCGGCCCATAACATATTTTATTTAAAAAAAAATCTTTATTGATCCCACTTTTTCCCTATTTATCTTTATAAATCTTTATTGATCCCACATTCGGCCCAAGTTTTTTTGTAAGCAAATTATAATTATTTTAGTACAGTTGAAGCAGTACTTGACTATGTGTTTACTGGCTCAATGTTCCAAGTGTTTTCATGAAGTTTTCATTCTCAATTGAGCTTTTGATAAAAAATTGTTACTTTTGACCGCTGTGTTTCCTATTTCATTCAAGGATGTTCAATGATTGAGATTCAATGCAAAGCATGTGCAACTGATTTCTTCTACCTATTAAAGAATACCAGTTTATTAAATTGATTTATTCACTCTTACTTGGTGATGACAGGTGGAGCTAAGTACTAACTGAGTGGTTGCCTAGATATGGCAAAAGGAGTATCGGTCGTCCACCTACAAGATGGGTCGACGACATCGTGAAATCCGCAGGTCATGGGCAAGACTGACTCAGGATGAAGGCAAAAGGCAAAATCGAAGAGAGGCCTATGCCCAGCAGTGGGATGAGAAAGGCTGATGATGACTTAATTGTATAGGTATTTTACACCAAAAAATTTACAAACTACTTCTAGAACAAACAATTAATATAAATCGGTGTTTGAAGCACGACTGAACTTTAACTACATCCCTTTATTCATTTTCGGTCAGATATAAACACACTCGTATCATCGAGTAAATTATAATTTTCATTACTTATCATTAAGCAGCTGGACAGTAAATTCCTGCAAATTTAGTCATGGAAAAAAGAGAAAGGTATAATGTGCAAAGAGATGGATATATTGAAAATCAATAATGAGTAGGAAAGTAGTGAAAACGAATGAAAGGTAATAAAGGAGAGTGAATATAGAAATCTATTAAGTAAGACAAGGACATATAACATATAATTTAGTTATCAAGAAAATGTTCAATAAGTTGAAGTTTATAAAATGACTGACCAAAGAGCAGGCTCAAAGGGTTTGTGTTGAGCTAAACAAGATGTCAAATTAAGCAATAATTTTCCAGTAAAAACCTGTAATTGACAGATATTTATATTGATTAATTGGATGGTAATCGTATGTACATATTTAGTTGTATTGTAAATTCAAAATAAAATATATGAGGTTGACGAACTTGTGGCCAAGTGGGAAGAAAAGCAATAAAAGTTTTTTATAGTCCAACTATTCCGAGTCTTTGGCTTACAATACGTTGATACGTTGTGCAACTATTATTGAAAACACTGTCTTTTGATATTTATTATAATTATTTACTCAACTACTAATTTAGAGATACTTTACTTTTAAGTATCATTTTATTTGTGGCGACGTTTCTGTAGACTAAAGCCTACTTTCTACGAAGCGGCACTTCAATCGCATGTTGAGTCATTTATAGCTTACTGTACGCTTGCGTGCATCTAGCATAGGAGCAAATGAAGCTATGTCCATGGAAAAGTTGCATATCTCTATCACGAAGCGGTATGCATCATATCCAGAGCGATAATATGTCAATGTGCTCGAACCACACCAATCATAGTTAACTTTGTTTTAATCGATATAGACGTTTTTTAATCGATTTATGTATGATGCCAAAAAATCTATGACTGATTCTTTGTCTTCCAATATAAAATGTATGCTAAGTACATATGTACAAACAGCTTCAACGTTACTTCATGCTATTTTATCAATGACTAGCTGTCCGTCGCGGTTATACACGCGGTCCCTCGGGAAAACATCACTTTCCCGGAACAAAATATAGCTTATGTTTACCAGGGATAATGTAGGATTCTAATGGTGAAAGAATTTTTCAAATCGGTCCAGTAGTTTTGGAGCCTATTCAATTCAAACAAACATACAAACAAACAAATCTTTCCTCTTTATAAATATTAGTGTAGAAAAAAAGCGCGTTCACAATGCTAGACTTAAAAGAAATAGAATGCATGAAATTTTATTGCATTCAGCATCAATATCATCGCTAGAAAATGTCGCTAATTGTTTAAAGACCGACTAGATATATGCCAGAAAGACGGCGTGTGAATTTCCCCGCAAGTTTCTCCTTATGTGTGTCATTGTCTACAAGCTAACCTGAATAGCCGAGCTAACGCCTTACCTACCAATCAAGAGCGTAATTACCATCTAATCAAAAGTAAGGCAGTACTTACGTTAGTTAACCGGTAGTTAGGCTTGGTTTAGCAGTCGCGGAATCTCCGCGGGTATTGAAGGGGCTTCCGGCGCATGCGCAGCGGCAGCTTTCTCGGGACCTCCTACTGAATCGCCTTTTATGCGGTACATAAATATCGAGGGATTGCACTGTTTTCAGCTTGTACTATTGTATCTTGGATTGCTGTAAATGACCTCAGTCGGCGCTCTTTGTTGTAAGTCAAAGGTATTTCTTAATGTTTAGTTATTATTAAAACGTAGATATTTTATCACCTTATTTTCTATAGTCGCATAAATATTTGATTACTGTCGATCGGTCTTCCGGCTATTATGCCGTTTCTAGAAATAAAAACAGATACCTACATAAAAATAGAGAGCCGTGTTGGCCGAATGGGGTTGTACCTCGACTTCCAATCCGAAGGTCGTGGGATCGAATCCCGGCCGTGCATCAATGGATTTTGCGTTTCGTAAAATTTATATGCGCTTTAACACGTCGTGCTCTGAACGGTGAAGGAAAACATCGTGAGGAAACCAGTTAGTATTCTTATAGGCGGCGATAGGCTTGCAACCTGTCACGTATGGAATGCTAACTTCTGCAAGATGTGGGCATGTATCAAATATGTATTTGTACATGCCTCTGACTACCCCCTTAGACATCTTTAAAGAATCTGGAATATAAAAGATCTGAGAGAATGTCTACCGCGCCTTGGGATATAGTCGTGACCCTGTTTACGTTTACATAAAAATATATGCACAAATTTTATACATACATAATATTACATAATGTTATCATTGATAAAATTGGTGCATATTGTTTTATGTAGTATCCGAGGAAAATTACCTAGGTACTTGAAAATGTGTGTGCGTACGTGTGTACGACCATTTTTCGGTTGTTCTCATTATTCAAGTATTTGAAAGTTGTCGATTTGTTTGAACCGAGTCATGTTTACACGAAGTGTGAACTTCACACAGTTGCTTGAGACGTGACAGCTTTTTGAGTTACGACTCTCTGTCCAACCTTGTGATTAAATCACCACGCCCCTAATGATGAAGTCACTTTTTGGACATGTCCCGGACGTTTAGTGAAATCAAATTCTTTCGTGCTTTCATCATTTTTCAAAAGTTTATTGATATGACCTTTACTTTAACCGTGTCTAAAGTTTATATACCTACGTATTGTTTTGTTTTTATGCATATTTGCTGGCCATTAGTAAATTGCGGTTTGAAAGCAAAACGGATAAAACATGATTTTTATTGGATTCACAATAAAACTACCAATCGATATTTTAAAAACTCGCATCTAAGCACCGAAAATTAGTTTCTTAATCAGGACGCTGGGTCATTTGAGAAATTTATAGCCTCGTCAATACATAAGTGTTTGTTTCCTTCGGTCGGCAGGTAACATATCTTGCGCGCAGCGGGTGGCGGCCCGAACTTATGAGATGAACGGCGGCTGCATGTAACCATATCTATTTTTATTTGTGTACATAAGGACCCTATGACTTTGATGACTTAAAACATAGTTGATGGAAATAGTATTTATACCTTAAGATATACAGGAAATGTATTGAATAAGATTTCCGCGAAATAGGAGCCTTACTAATTTAGCCTTGATCGATAACATACTAGTTCGGTTTCGTGTCTGATTGTATCTGTATCTTGAGCGCAACAGCATTATTCAATTACAGTTCATAGCAGAGATACCGTTTTATCGAATCAATAAATAATGTTACGCAAATTCGCTTGCTCTATAAGTAGACACCATATTATTGGCAATAAGTGTAATAGTAAAAATATAGATTGCTGCATAAATAAATGCATTTTATTATTATTGCAAAAACTTCTGTAGCCATCATTTCTCTTCTCGGTCTTGTATCCGACCTCAAAAAAGGAGAAAAACCTCAATTCAGTTTTTTGTTTGTTTGTTTCCATAATTCTTCTCTGTAATTGCTGGATTCATTCTCATGGTTTTGAGGATGTTTAGCAAATGATCGTGAAATTTTCTCGTTTACAATTTATACATTTCTGAAAACTTTTTTATTTTCCTATAAAAATTAACAACTGAGTTAAAAATCAAAGAAGCAAGATTGTTCATAGAAGTAACAACCTTTTTGGTTTTCAGGTTTCGTAATAGTTATGTAGGGCACCTTTGTGAATTATTAGGGCAGGTATACCTGAGCTCTCGGCTCCAGTGTGGAATCGATTAGGTCCGTTTCGAATGTTAATTCGTCGAGTTCCGTCGAGTGACTAGTCCTTACTTTTGTCGCTTGATTGCTTTTTGATGCGGCGATAAATGTGACTTATGTGGTTTTGGGCTAACGGACGCATTTGTGTAATGATGGGGTAGTGCAGTTTAGGCGGGACCGTTTAATGTGTGAACGCTATTATTATGTTTTTTCGACGATGATTCGAAGCGATAAACGTAATTTGTTAAACCTGTTTGAAAATAATGACACTTTAGATTTGCATGCCAATTAATTTGAAGTTGGTAGTCGAAACATGTTTCTTTATTTTGTGTGGTCAGTTTAGTCTACGCATAATCAAACGTTAACTTGCGTGTATTTTTAGTTTTATATATTGCTTATTGCACTTTATTAATAAAAAAAGTTCTTAATATTTTGTTTGTTCCAGGTAATAAACACGAGCATTTATCAAACAGTAAGTGTGCCTATAACTTCTCTAATGACACGCTCAGAGCATTGAATAGCATTCAATTAAGATAATCACAGAACACTTATGAAACAAAAAGTATATTAATTTCCGAGGAGCATGAGTAGTTCCCGCATGCCACATGCCCTCAGATCCTCGAGCTAGATCGCCGTTGGCAAAGCAGCACAGCTACTAGTCAATCTTGGGTAGGCATGTGCCGCCATCTTTTTCCCCAGACGGACAGACGGACGAGCGAGTAGACGCTCGACTGTAATTGCAACGCTATTCGCCTCTGGCCGTTTTTCTATAAAATAGCGAAATACAGAGACGCACGGCGATTGATCTTTCTGAGGTTAGTCTTAAGACTGTGAAAAGCTTCATTGTATCAACTTCTTTTGTAATAATTAATAAACTTATATCATTTCAAATTCGAATACAAAAAAATCCTTCATATGACTATGATTTCGTCGTCCCAATACAGGGTGTAAAAAGACTTCTACCGAAGCCGAAAGGGGTAGGTACAGCATCCCAACACACAACCAAATCCAAAAGGATTTTCCGAAAAAATCATTATATCCGGAGAAAACAGGGTTTGAAGAGTACTATTTGCGTATGTTCTGGGCGCGTTGTTTTACGCAAATTGCTGGATGAAATTATTAGGTAGGTGTGGTCTTATTATGTTTCACTAGTAGTAAATAACCGAAAATAACATAAAATGATTAAGCTAAGTCAAAAAAATTTTTGTGTTTTTTTTCCGCTAAATTTGTTTAGAGTCATGCTCTGATTGCAACCCCTCAGTTTTCGGTAGCAGTCTTTTTACACCCTGTATAACTGTATAACCCCTGTATAACCCATTCGTGATGTTCCTCGGCCTCTAGATTCGAGTATTCACAAAATTAGAGTGTCCACTAAATTCACTACAAAGTTGTTGATTATTCTTAAGTGCCATTCAAATTGTATTTTTAATGAATACCTCTTAGAGATCCAAAAAATAGTCTAATGTCGAATATGTGCGAACAAAAGACTAGTCAACAAACCTACGATTCGTTACGTGATAATGTTTGTTTATCAGCAATTTGACTGATTGGAATAGATCTAAAGTAAAAGACGACCCAATATTATAGTTATCACGAACTTTATGTTATTTATGACGCGAACAAAACAACTGACAGAGCTTGCTTAAAAACGATTTTGTTATACAATTCTACAAATACTTATATCTAGGTAAAATAAACTGAAAATATTCTCACAATCATATTCAGCAAGAAAAAGATTGATATCCTTATAGCAAAATATATAAATCCTAATAGAAAAGTGTTAGATTTTAACTATTATGTGAGGCACGTAGCAATCCATAAATGGTTTGTAATTGTAGGTGAATGTGAGGCGGTTTTTGCCGGCCGGCGAGCACAGTCGCGATCCAACACTAGTTTTTGCCGTTCAATCCCAATGACATATTATCTATCTCGGATGAAATGAGCACGCCATTTAACTTCCTACGTGGTTTAGAATTACTCGATAGTAGCGATTCGTACGTGACTCAATAAAAGCCTCTTTGCAAGTTATTCTGCTTTTTACCCGCGAACTGTTTTACCTGAACCTCTTATTTCTGTAAAATATACTATTCTTGTTTCTTTTTCGTTTCGGCTGTGAACTAGTTTGATACAAACTTCCGGCTATTTTATTGCTGACCGACTTTATAAAAGGAAGTTTTTATTTTGTTGTAGTGATTCTGTTCACGTGCACCTTTATTATTGAACTGTCTCTATTCGGCGTTTTAGTACGGTATATATTATTTTTTTGAATCTGGAATAAATAAGATCTGAGAGCATGTCTACCGCGCCTCGGGGATACAGTCATGGCCCTGTTTTTTTTATATATTTTTACAAATAGCACAGAACCAAACACACACACAAACAGACACAGTTACAGAAACTAAGCTACTACAATATGTACATAAAATTACAAAATACAATAGAATCAGTCAAGCTATCTAAGGATCGTCGTAAAAACGATCTATAGATAGCTCAACTGACCCAGTCCACTGCCAGTCGGAAGCGTGCCCAAAATACTGGCGACATTGCCACGCTGAATTGTAATGCTGATTAAATATTAATTCAGAGTATAATTGCTAACATAGTTATATGTATGTTACATCTACAAATGTATATAAAACGAGCTGTCCGTCCCGGTGTTACCCGTGGTCCCTCGAGAAAACTTAACTTTCCCGGGATAAAATAAAGCCTATGTTCATCAAGGATAATGCAGGATTCTAATGGTGAAAGAATTTTTCATATCGGTCCAGTAGTTTCGGAGCATATTCAATTCAAACAAACATACAAATCTTTCCTCTTTATAATATTAGTGTAGACAACACAATATGTGGGAACAAAACGTTTCTAAAACCTACAAGTGTGATAAGTTAGCACCTTCAAAATACATTAATTAATCCGAATTGGTATCTTTTACACACCCAAATCCAATTTGGAGCCAATTTAGCTACCGCTAAATATGGCAGCGCAACTTTCGAGATTTCCACAACCAGATCTGTGAATTCTACTCTTACCAATAGTTGCTTAAAATAACAAATGCAGTTATTGTGGAACAAAGAGACAAAGCTAATACATATTGTTTTTCGATCTTGTTCCTCTTCTTGTTGTGCTACTAGTAATTTCGAAACAGCAGTTATGTAAACGGATTTTATTTGTACAAGATGATACCTACTTTATTGATTAACAAAGCCATTTTAATATTTTTCGAATTAACCATAACTGCAAAATGTTCTTATAATCCATACTAATATTATAAATGTGAAAGTAACTCTGTCTGACTGTTTGTTACCTTTTCACGCTTAAACCACTGAACAAATTAGTCTGCAAATTGGCATGGATAGAAGTTGTATCCCCGGGAAGGACATAGGCTACTTTTTATCCCGAAAAAAACCCGAGAGACCGCGGGTTACACCGCGGGAGCGCAGCTTGTCATGATATATTTGTTGTTATCATTGCTCTTTGATACACATACTACGATGATAATGCTGTTTGTTCTTATAGAACGTATTTAATTTTTCCTTACGATAGGGTCCTATGCAGATTCACGATTTCTGATCTCTATAGATATCATCTCTAACTATACCGATTATCTCTATACGAGTATAATATGTATAGTTCGAGATGATATCTCTTGTTAGAAAACTAGAGCTTAAGCTTAGTCTATTCTTGTTTATGATTTATAGGGCCTTTAGTGCGATGTATCAATAGTAACGCGTGCGACAGACGTTCCAAATGACATTATGATATACTTCGTCTTGAGACCTCAACCTCCCGCCCACGTATGAGTAACGCAACAGCTTGATAGCTATTTAATGTTCGACTTGAATATTTCTATGCGATACGGGATATTTTAATAGAGTAATCAAATCAAATATTAAAATTTTACTTAACGTGAAACATTTTATATTCTTGAATTTTTTGTTTAACTTGTTGCATAAGATAATAAAGTGATTTAGGTACAGTTTACATACTTGTTTAAATTTTTATTTAGACATCTGTATTTTAAGATAACCTAAAAATACCCACATAAAATTCACAGGTTGATCTTTATTTTTATTTACCTAGATTGAGAAATGTATACGTACGAATAATAACGTGTGTTGACGGCAATTTTTTATAGCACCTAAGTTACAGTACAACATAAAAATATCGAATAAAATTAGCTAAACTTAAAATAATATTCAATAGTTAGTAGCCTAGCATTAGAATCGCTCATCGATTGAAACTGATCTGACAACTACATTTTTTGTGTCAAAAAAAGTGGTTATACATATTTGGTTCACCCAAACAGGATCTTGTTTGTCGTTCTCTGTTTGTTTTATTGTAGAACATGTGTATGCTGCCCGTATGTGCTTGTTGGGACTAGGACTAGCACCGGTAACTATCATTGTCTGTATCATGAAGTGCTACAAATATTCGGGGATATTTTTTCTGCGATTTACCTATGTACTTACTTAAGCTTAACATTAAGTCTTTACTGAATTTAATTTGGGATCAGTGGAGATTTCTTGTCTAATAAAAGTAAGTTCGTATGAGTCAGTGGTGAACTCTGATGATGGAGTTTTCAGGCCGCCTTAAGGGCTCTATCATGGCTTAAATTTTTAAAGAGAATTTCTTCTAATGAGAAAATAGGATAACAGGAAGGAAGTTTATGAAAATATATCAGCATTATATTAGCGTTATTCGCGGACTCGTTGACGACCCGTTTCCATACTCTACTTTTATATACTTAGCGTGAGCCCTAATGTAGCTTGCTATTCCAAACTTACCGAATTAGGGCTCACGCTAAAAATAAATGACTTAATTGTAAATAGGAACATTATCTCTCAATGTAAATAGCTTAGCTTATAAATAAAAAAAATATATAGTCAAGGTCTCCGTCGTCGAAATCGAAGAGAAGGACTATATTATGTACTCACCATGCAAAACTACATATGAAACTACTATATCAATTAGTGCGTTAGAAACTTGTGCTAGTGTCAAAGTTTATTTAGAGTATGTATGCGGAAGTGTTGCACCAGATAACAAGTAAAAGTGGTTGGCACTCGATTAGGTCGAGAGAGTATGTAATTAGTACACTTTGCATGGGAGGTCCCTATGAGTAATTAATTTGACTTTGTGATTAGTTCATTGCAGTTGCCAAAGCAATTCGTCGGCATTTGTCTCACTAAACATATAATGAATTATTCATAAATGTGACGTTTGATTGCTGTTTGATTTCTCATAAAAAATGACTACAAACTTCATTAAAGTTTGCTACTAGCTCTACTAACAAGTATTAGGATTGGACAAGTCTCTTTTGCATTTCTTTGTATTTGTTGTATACTTCGGTTCGTTGATAAAATAAACAATAGAAAATCTACAAGTATTCCGTATTTTTCACCAAAACGTTAAAAACCATTGTGAGTCATCATTTAGAGCAAAAGAAATAATTGACGTTGTAACCTGAAACTGTTTTGTATATTTTACGCGAGGCTTGCGGGCGATAATTTTGATACTCGCTCACCGTCTGGCTAACGTGCCAGTTATGATTTATAATCCGGCCTCGATGGGTCCCATTCTGAGGGACAGCCTTAAAAATAATTTCGACTTTAAATTGGAAGCAACTTATTAAGCCCGGTTTTATGCGACGGGACATCGTGATTGGCAGTTCGAATGCGCTGATGTCCGGCCGAACATTCCAATCGACTATTCATGTTTTTGAAATATAAATACTTATCCTAAAATAAATTATGAATGTTTTCCTTCAGTTCTACATCATTATAGCTGTAGTATGTTTTTCTTTTGTCTCAAAAACGTGATTCAGATGAATGTAAGTACATCTAAAACACTTTCATTATAGAGTATGTGCAGACAACAATCTTGTTACGCATTAACAAGATAACACAATGCTTAATAAGCAAGATTATCATGTAATATCCGTAGGGCACACGCATCACAAAGCCTGTGACAAACTGCCTATGATTCAAAGCGAACGTTCACAGCCACCTAATTACAGCAGTCACGCTTCAACTAAGAAAATCTTTTGTGCTCTTTTCCCGACCGAAGTTACAAAACGAGTTGAATTTTTTTTTCACCGAAATTACTTTAGTGTCACGGCTTTGACCGGTGACGACTAATGAGAAAGCATTGTGATCGCTGAGCCGGGCGGCTGCGCTGTGTCGAATTGTTGTGAAGCTCTGCTGTATAAGGGTTGCAGTGCACGTCCAGACTCTTCACAAAAGCGGATTTTTCGTGTTTTATTTATGTAAAATGTATGTACAGTACCTACATATCAATGACATTTAGCTAGGCTACTAGATAATATACTTATTGGCACTTGTACACAATAATGTAGGTACACTTTTTTTTCGGTTGAATTAATGTATCAAACTCTTTCGAATTTTTTATAATTTCTTTCGCGACCTATAAAATCTTGTAAATACCTACCGTATAAAATCTTGGGTGCAAATTAATATTTGGTGGATCCGCGCGTTATTATATTCAAATATTCATAAACGATTGTTGTCCTTATTATTTTATCACCTTCGAAAATAAAGTAGTCTAAGGTAATTCTTTTTTTAGTTTGCCCTGTTCGAATATATCTACTCAAGTTCAGTCTGTTGCGACGCTGCAGCTTTTACTGTGACAAACGTTTGTAATGCAACTCTGTTGCTGTTGTTTCTTATTTCTTAATTACAATCAGTATTTTACAATATAGCTTTGCAGTTTGTAAACTACTCATAAAAGTTCTAAATTAATAAGATATTGGGTGATAAAATTATACTATAAATAAATCAACAGTTACGAAAGCTAAACTATTGTTAGGGCCCGTTAACTGTTCCGGGCTGTTCGTATCCATCAAAGGAAATTCTATGAAATTGGCTATTGTGTCGGCTGGGCCCATAACTCGAACAAGCTTAGAAGGATTGCTCCTTAACCTTGCGCTCGTGATGTCGCCTCGACCCCGGGCGAATCTATTTTGCCCATCATAATCGCTGCTTTCAATTTACGGTGGCTATTCTATCGGTTGATGTATGGCGGTGTTTCGATGTTCTATGGAATTGCTCAACAAACGACGCGCAATTCCACTTCAAATATAACAAATATAATAGTACTTACTAGTATTATGATACTGTGGGTACTTTATAAACATTGTTTTCTGAGAATTCTATGGAATAATCCCACAGCAAACTATCGTAATGTTGATATTCAAAGTGGGCACGTAATGTATTAATCCAATAAGCATTTAAGTAAGTATTTTTGGAGTGTGACAAAGCTGTTGCTTGGTTTACTTATAGTAAGAGACCAATGTTTATTTCTTATTCGTTTACACAATTAATAAAAAGGCTTACCCATATAGAAATCACATTAAATAAAGTCAGAAGCATTCCGATACACACGGGAAGTATGGAAACCTTATCAATAAGGCGACGGGGAGTCCGATCATATCGCTCGTTGGCTGCGAGAATATCTACACAGAGCTACAAACTTTTAAACATTACATTGTGTCGAAATCGTGACTCAAAAATATTATATTGACCATTTATATCGTTATCTGTTTATATCACGTTAATAGGCGCTTTACTATATTTATGTTTCTTCTTTTGTTATGCTTTGTGTTCGTATAAAAATATAACACTTGGATTTATTGAACTATTAATAGTTTACCATAAACAGTGACCTAAGTTTAGCTTGTTATATAGTAGCCTGTTATAGGTAATAAGCTGTTATTATACCCAAGCGCATATTTATAGTAATGTCTAAGGAGTTATCTTCTAAAATATAACGTCCTATGAAAAAAGTATGACGAAGTAGTATGTGGTAGCCTTTTTTAAATGGTTGTATATTCTATGGTTGAAATAAATCTTTAACAAAGATGGCGTCCGGGAAACGGTTATTGGTAATGGTGGGGCGATTGCGCAGGCGCATGTGATTCATTCATTTTTGTTTGTTTCACATTGAGATAAACGGATAATTTTGCATTGTCTATTTGTTTGTAGGTACATCTTATAATATGTATCATTTTTAATTCATTTAATAAATGTGTCAATATGCGATCCGGTTTCTTTCTGATCAGTTGAGCCAAAATGTTTCAGCTATCTGATCACTTCGTCCAGCTAAGATCTTTTTAAAAACTCTTTAGATTGCATAAATAATAATTCTAGTGTGGTTTTTAAACCTGTGTAGTAGCTTAGTTTCTATCTTGTTTCTGCAAATAAATATTTCATGGAAAAGTGTTAAAATTTTCCAATACAATTGCACTGTACCGCTCGCCGAGAACAATTTAAACAATAGGTACAGGCACTATAACAGCACTGTTTATTATCCAGACAGATGGACAGAAGTGTGTCGGTAGTAAATAGCTTTTCGTGATAGCGGAGCGGTCTGCGTGTGAACTCTGGCACTGGCTAGAGTTGCAATCGATCCGTATTCGCAATTGTGCGGAAATCCGGAAAATACGCCTTTGATTTTATTTATTTTATACAATGTTTTTGATTAGAAATTAAATGAAAATATAGTAAACCTGAGCTAATCTTACTGTTAAAGACTTAGAGAACTAAGAGCTCCTTGATAAGTTCTTCCTAGTTGTTTTGTTAGAATTCGCTATCGATTTGCTAAATGTTTCTCTTCTATGGTGATTTTTTAGAAGATTTGATGAACGTTTGATTGGGCCAACGACGTTTCATCAATGTCATGGTTTCCGTATCCGCAAAAATACTCGTCACTACACCAAACTCGAGCTTTCCTATCTGTTTATGGGATAAATGGTACGTGATTATGATAATACCTATTTTTGAACCAAACGTTACCGTGAAGATTCGCTTTAGATAAAGCTGTGGCCAAAAACGAATATTTGTTAAATAATTTTTAATCATGCTACAGCGGAGGAAAATAACTCATGGTGGATAGATATTACACAGATTTATGTTCGTAATAACAAGTTTCAGAAAATATTGAGATATTGATAAGTCTATTGGGCTGTCAAAAGTCTATTAATAACACCCTTAATTTTCCGCTGTGACACAGAATATATCAGTAGCTATAAGTACATGTTTTACATAAAACTGATTTCCTGGAACCGATCTTGTAGAATATCTACACTATAATAATATTATAAAGAGGAAATATTTGTTTGTTTGTTTAAACTGAATAGGCTCCGAAACTACTGGACCGATTTGAAAAATTCTTTCACCATTAGTTAAGTTTACCCGAGGGAACGCGGGTAACACCGCGACGGACAGCTAGTAAATAATAAATATTTAATATGCGTTTTCTAAAGAACTAGCCAAACTCTCAAGAGCTCTCGATTCAGATAAATTATAAATAAACGATTCTATTTATAAAACTGTTATCTATGGTTTGCTCCTCCTCGACCGTCATTGCCCTACAGGCTGGACCTAATGTGAACTGTCCATACAGTCCGCTGCAGGCGTAACTTAAAAATTACTCACGCTTTATCAAACTATCCGTGTAGAGACTGGACTACAAGAATACTACTTATCCGCACTAACGTATTAACATTTTTGATTTAAATATAAATATTTTATCTAGTATAGAACAGTAGTATAGCTAATTCACGACGTAAGAATAAAGTAGTTTTTTTATATAAATTGGATTCATATTTGACAGCTTGGGAATAGTGAGAGGAGGCCTTCGCACACAACGACTGATAGTAAAATAAAATAGTAGATAAATGATCAGCGCTTTTTTAAATAATGTTTTTTACATAGGCTCATACTTTAGCTATCTCCTGATAGATATATCTTACACATCAATCGATATAGGCACTTGGTTATTCATTTTCTCGAACGAGCATTCCTCCATTCACATGGGATCTAAAAGGGTCTATGTTTCCCTATCATGTACTGAATGATGATTATAAATATAAAATTGCTGACCGCAGGCCTTGTAGCAAAACTTTTATTTTGTTTTTACGGCATGAACTCTTATTTTTAACGCCATGACAGCAGCATTGCGTGCGCGTATTGGGAACATTGAAAGAAGCCATAAATTGTTCCATAGCATGTAAAACACGCGTCCAGAATAATTCAAATATAATAACCGAAACTTTCCAATTGAATTTTAACAGCAATCAATATGAAGTGGTCTACTTTTACTTAAGGAACGAACAGTTTTTTTTTGTTATCTGCAAAAATTAAACAACATTACTTTCTCAGATCCCTCGACATAATACATGTCACATTACAACCAACTAGATAGACAATCTTCAACAATGGTTTACTATCCTTATAATTTGTCGAGTATTGATGAAGCAAAAGCTTATTTTGCTCATAACCATTTTGTTTTATATCTATTGCATTTTTTACCATTTTAAAAATTAATCCTCTTACTTGTGTCTGACAAAGGGAACGTATTAGAAACTAAAATCGAATAAATAGAGTTGTACATAGGGATTGGAATCCGGACTCGTTTTCAACCCGGCCGGATCCGGTCAGATTTCCATCGATTCGGCCGGATCCGATCGGATCTGGTCACCGGATCGCAATCCCTAGTTGTACGCAAAAATATTTTAGTGCTTTCAGATTGTATTGGCACGTTTATGTGAAACCCACACGTAATTCTCAACAAAGTGCATGTATTACCTTCTCGGAATGACATTTACATTATAAAGTCTAGATTCGGCTGCATTCCAAAACATCTGTAACATTGTTACATACATACTAGAGTCACTCCCCATGTAACCTATTAGATTTGTCGCAGCGACATCAGACGATTAACTAGTTTGTAAACATAAACGTTACTCGACCCGATTAGAAAGTCACTTATCTATGATCAAGATGAAGATATCGTGCGACTCTTTTTTCTGTACTCAATTATTAAAGTTATGAGAATCAACAAAAACTTTGGCAGTCTATTGGAGTTTTTCTGCCGGCTCTTGTTATCGTCACGCTTACTTTTGATGCAATCGAGATGAGTAGATTTGGATGAACAATTTATGAAAGAAAATAAGCTGTAAATTGATGCTTGCTAGTTGCTAATTAACTGCGAGTATATATTTTTATAGAAAAAGATATTTAGAAAATTATATGTCTTTGTGTCTGAAAATAATCGCAGACTATGAACGTGTAGATTGCTGTTGTGTTTTAGAGACATAAAACTCTTCTAAAGCATTGTGTTCCGTGAATTATATTACTTTGTGTTATTACTAAAGGAAAATTCGAAATAGCAGATTGTAATCAAATCCTGCTGAGTAAATGTTAGCCTTTAACTATTAACACTCAAAGGCGAGATTGAACAAAGTTCTGAAAATGTTAAGAAATAATATTATCAAGACAATAAAGTGAAATCGAAGAAAATTTAATGTTATTCTTTTACGAGCCTGCATAGATGAGTCATTCATGTGCCATCTACGATACTGACTAGCTAGGAACCAGTTTCACCGATGCACTGCAGCTTTACTGTGGACAAACCGTGGCGATTTCACATCTCCATCTAATGAATTCACCACTACGGGTGTGGTTGTAGAGTAATTTGGTATTTTCAATATTCATCCACTTTCGTTCATAAACAACATCAACAAAAAACAGTACTTACTTAATTATTTTTTTCTACGCATAACTTTTTTCAGAACACTTTCTCCTCATGTTAAACCAAATCTTTTGGTCAGTCGTAAGAAGTAGGTACCTCATTTTTTAAATGATTGTTTTAATACACAAAAAATTATGGACCTCTGGTCTGAAATAAACAATTTTTTTTTATTTATTTAAAGGCATTTTGCATAAAATTACTTTGATAACCTATCATCTCATCATTTTGAAAATACTTTTACCAAGCTGATAACAAACCTTATTTGCTTTTTAATGGTTCTACACTTCCATTTTAAATATATAATTTTTTTTACATTTAGACCATTCATAGTTACTTTTGATATTGCTTTACCAACTCGAAAGTAAATACATGAAGCCCACTAACTACACTTGGTTCCGGATGATAAAAATACGTCTATTTAGTATTGCAATCACTGGTGCTTGTTGACAGAAGCGATAAAGAAGAGAAAATAAGTGTCGATGCAGCAACTTAAATGCATGTTTGGATAGCGCAGTTCCAGTGCTGTAGTAGACAGTGGCTTTAAGTAGACTCAGTAATTAAGTTTGTCTTGATTTGTAGCGTTATCACGGTGTCTGCCAGTTGTAGATTTATAACGCTTTTAAACCGAAGTATGTTCTATTTGCAAACTTAACATGAACTGTTACTGGTTCATTTATTGTTCTCCTTGGTCATCAAATAAATGAGGACAGCTATTTCCAACTATTATTGCTTATTACTTCATTATTCTAATGCTGTATAATTATTTTGGATGAAGACAAATAGTCAAAGATTCAGAGGATTCGATTCCAAACCAAGACAAAGAGGTTCTTATAGCTTGCCTATTTTGGGATTAGATAGGTTGATTGGGTTGTGTGCAACGTTCAAAAAATGTTGTTTAAACTTATTGTATTTAATTTGTTTTACTTTCTAAATTAAGTACATAATATTGTCTATGTAACAGTTTAATAGTATTTCTATTTCAAAAAAGTGTTATAACCATTTCACACATAACGATAGTTTTTTGTAAAAGTGAATTGAATGGTAGTAACATTCTCACCCAATTATTTTACTTCAATAGATTTTATCACGCCCATGTTGACTCTGTTGTTTCCATTTCTAACAAATAACAAGCTGTGCAGATGATATCAGGCAAGATTCCGGGTAGCTTGTGTGAGCTTGAATGCCTAACGGACGCGTCTTAGCCTAGACTTGGTGTGCCTAGCTGACGGCCTGCCCAAGACTGTCCTGTCACTCAATCTCCCCAACAGATTATACCTCTACAAATAACTGTGCTAAGACAGCCAGCAAATTTCACACCAGCAGTGTCGGGTTTCTTAGGGATACTAATATAAAAAAAGCTACGCACGGCGGCTATAAAATATCAAAAATAAATTTATCCTGTGCATTAAAAATTACACGTTGGAACGTAGTTAGTAAATTTATGTGAATCGTTGTACCCAATAAAGTAAGAGGTGTCTCGTAAATCGAGGGACGGTCACATAGAGACGCCTACGGAGCGCCGCGCGTCTATAAGTACTGCATCAGTCCATGGCTCTTACAAAATATGCCTGAGCTTTAAAGCTACATGGTATTGTGCTAGAAATACTTCCAAAGATCCTTTGATGAAAATCAGAGTCACAGAATCAAATATGGTACTTATTTCTCCACATTTTGCAGAAGTTAGTGTTCCTTGCGTGACAGTTTGCAAGCTCATCGACTCTAGAATACTAACAGAAATAACAAAAGTAGGTCCCTCTGTGATATTAGCAGGAAACGTGTGAAAATATTAAAACAGATCAACAGAAAAACAAAAATAAATCTACTCTGGCTGAGCGCGTTCATGTCTTTTCTACTGAAAATGTTGCTGAAGATTTAACAGTTAATAATCTATAATATAAAAATGTTATATATAAAAAAACATAAAATTATAATGTTATTTTCTGATTAAATGATCCCACGAACGCAAATGGAGCACATCGCTATTCTAGGACAAAATTATGCGCACTGTCGCATCGCATATCTATTTGTCTCAAGATGGCGTCGTCCCACAAAGCCAGCCATATCATTTATCTGGGTATTGGATTAGCACGTGTAACCCTAACTGCCGGCTTGAACGGTACAAATAGTTCGCACCGCGATCAACCATCTATCCCGCTAGACAAATGGCCAACTGAAAACTACAACAAGACCTTACAAGAGCTCTGAACAATTGCGCATTGACGTGTTTTCCAGTTTTAAAAATGTATTACAGTTTCTAGCTTAGAGCGTATTTTGATTGCGATGATCGGTTGTCTAGATGGGCCGGTATGCCGACCTAGCTGGGCCGGTGTCGAGTAGCAATAGGTTCATGGGGGTCAGGCAAATAAGACCATAATGAAATTTGATATTACACGTACAAGCAACACTAAAATTTATGATACCGCAATCATATTAAATTAAAGTCGTGGCAGATTATTTGACGGTGAACAAGGATAAATATGAGTGCTGATATTTGTCTCTACTAGTGAATTTCAAAGTATATAAATTAGATTAATGTTTATTCAGTTCATTGATATAATTAATAAGAAAATGTTTTCGTTTTATAGAGGTATTTTCAAATGGTTATTGAACTATATTATGACACTAGTTGCACTCCCGCGATGTAACCCGCGGTCCCTCGAGATTTTTTCAGAATAAAAGTAGCCTATGTCCTTCCCTGGGATATAATCCTTATCAATGCCAATTTTCAGCCTAATCTGTTCAATGGTTTGGGCGTGAAAAGGTAACAAACAGACAGACAGACCGATAGACAGACAGATAGACAGACTTTGACATTTCTATTATTAGTATGGATAGGTATATCTATATCAAAATCTACTTTCAACTTGGATCTATAATTCTGATTTATTAGATCAGAAAACGGTCAAAATTTTATTGGTCCATAGTCAAACCACAGTACAGCTTTTCCATATGAATGTACAATATGTAATGTAAATGGCCTTTAAGGTGAAAGCAAAACACCTTAATGTTGCCACAAAGATAATGTTACAGAGCTAAATGTCCGTCGAATATTTTCTCCTAATTTTGAAAACCAGATTTGGTTTTCTAGATGGGAGAGCTGTATAATGTTCTTAATACAGCGGTTGATTCAAACTTTGTAGGTTCATCCAAACACGGATGACTTTTCCACTAGTGATAATGTTGACGTCTTTTTGGCATACTCTTAGCATAATACGAGTATTATCAGATATAAGCTCCTAATATTATCAGTTATAAGAATGTCAATTTCAAATAACCCGGTTCATTACAAAAACGTCGCAACTTATAATGCTCTCGCTTGCACACTAGTACTGTCACTAATGTGCAAGCGAGAGAGCATGATAGCGCCGCTATCTCAGATTTGTTTCTTTATGTCAAAATTGCCAGGCAGTTCAAAAACTGCTTTGAAATAAGAGTTCATGCTAAGCCACCTGGTATCTGAAAACAGTCGTAAAGAAAACTGCTTTTGAATTGTCAAAAGTTCCTAAAAATACTTCAGCGTGACCAACACTTGTACTTTCACATGCACTTTTGTAATGCGATGTTCTAAGACCGTAATTTGACGACTAGAATGGTATAGCAACGGCTTTAGACATTTACGGCAACAGTGCCGATAGTGACACCCGCTTGATCGCCATGACCTGATAGTACACACAACGTTGCATGTTCGATCCACGATCTCGGTTCGTTTTGTTTGCCTTTGTAACTACTGTCTTTTTTGAGTCTATCGTCAGAGTTTTGTTGTAGTCTGTACACATAACTCTGAATCATCTTTAATGTTTTATTAATTATATTCGGAGAATGATAATTAATTTTAATGCAAAATTTTAACGTGCTCAAGGTAGTGCGCTACTTGAATTTTTAGCATGTTTTATTTGTAATGTTTTTATTTGTGTATCGTGCTTGTTATTTTTTACTAAACTGAAAAAAAAAAAAAGTGTTCATACCAGACTCACAAAACGCTGTAATTTAACAGGCCTTTTAGGGTGTGAATATTTGGTAGCTTGTTTAAATACATATTTAAAACCGATCAAATAAAATCATGAACGGAAAAAACTAATAATTCAAGGCAGAAACAGGGAATATAGCACCATAAACTTAGCGAATAGAATTTATTGTTACATGAATGGCGTTAGACTGCGCGTGCGTGCAACTCGCAAA
Source organism: Epirrhoe alternata (assembly GCA_963565295.1). Taxonomy (NCBI): domain Eukaryota; kingdom Metazoa; phylum Arthropoda; class Insecta; order Lepidoptera; family Geometridae; genus Epirrhoe; species Epirrhoe alternata. Next base: position 3,933,807 of record OY751384.1, read on the forward strand.
AGCAAATCCATCCCACACAATATCTATCCAATAAATATCCAAAAAGCTTGTTCTGCAAGCATTCCTCGTCCATTGTGTGCCTTACAGATATATCTTGCGTAAGGAGCCTGCGATTGTTGCGAGCTTTCGCTTCTACCCACGCTGCTAAACGCTCGTCACCATTGATTGACGAAGTATCCATTACTGTATTGAAGCGGACTTTTATCTGAATCGATGGGACGTGAGAAGGAATGGACGCGTGACGCTTTTCTTGGTCGCATTCGTCGCAGGCTTGCAGGGAACGGTTTGCTAGCCACGGTGACCGGTTGCCTAATGCAACGGTTGACAAATCGCTCAATTGTCCCGGCTCGGAGGCTGTCGGGTCCCGACTAGTTGGGTGGCGGGTTGCGCAACCGGTGCCCACTTCTGACCATTTGACGAATGCCGGAAGACGTCCAACTTTACTGTGCTTTATTGCGATTGGATGGTGGTAAATGGGGAGCTGCGTCTGTGAAAATATTTCATTATATTGAAAATTGAATTGACTTTCAATTTATCGTAGCATGATAATTTTCGTGAGAATATTCATATTGTTCGAACAATGTAACTGTTATGGGAATGTTGTTTATGAAAAATGAGTGAATTCAATTGGATAAAAGGAATTTTTATATTGTTTTTATAGACATAAATACTGCAGTTTCCTTATTTGAAAAGATAATGGTAGGCAAATAAAAAAACTTGATTTTATTCAAACAACTAACCTAGTCCTCACAAAACGTATTGAATCATAGTAAATCTATATATTTTTACATTGAATGTTGTTTCTTATTAACGACTACCTACATCCCAAGATCACGCAAATGTGAAAGAGCTATAACTGTTCTAAGGTAGAAAGGTCAACTAAATGCGGCTTCCACTACGCAGGACCAATTTAATGTATTTGGTTCAATATTTCCATACAATAATACATTGTTGTGTGGCTAATTGAAATCAGCCATGTAACATTTGGATCGTCAACGGACATGCCTTCTTAATTAACTTATGAATGGGATTTATGAAGCAGTATTTAGGACACTTAGCCGTTAATAAAAAAGCCTTGATTGGTCATTTTTAGTTTTTCAACACAGAAATATTTGCTAGTCAAAAAAAAACCACAAAAGTTTTCTCATTGAAACCAGAAATTATCGTTAATTAATACTTTTTCTGGTTTGAAGTTTCTTTGAGTTGTTTTAATAAGCTCTAGAATCTATTATCTTCGTGAAATGAATCGTGTGAAACACAAAGAAATCTTGGAATCTCTGTCTGAATGTGCGGCAAGGTGCGGCGCGGGAGGCAGGAGGAAAAAGGCAGGCTGGAGGCACAGTACACAGGTACACACCGCGAAATATTTCCCGCGATACATCGGCACGAGTGCGATGCGGCGATATCAGCGCGCGCCAGTTCGAATCGTCTATCGAGTCTATGATCGGCTCCGACGAGGGGTCACGCGCGTTAAACGTAAATCAACATATCTCTCGACGGGAGATCTAGCCGAGCATGCGCCCGACCAACAAAAACTCAATTTTATAGCCGTAACACTACACCCGGGAAAAAAGTAAATAAATTGGACGGGAACGAGCGAACGTCCGAGCTTACGGCGATCTTACAACGTCCACTTAAACGGCTTGTCGAAGGAGTACCTACTTATCTAGTGTAAAATGTGGCCCACCTTATAATCCGCCTTTATCTGCCTCGGAACACGCTTCTTTATTAGGGCACGGCGAGGATGTGTGACGATTTCTACTTTCCATCATACCAAAGCAGGAAGTGAACATCAGGTATTTATAAGTATCTTAAGTACCATATACAATCGTTTTAATTGAACATGACATGTTATTATTCAGCAAAGCTTACGTTTCTGTAAAGCGGGCAACATCAATAAGCAATCAAAACAGATAGCCATCTCTATACGTGGATTTATTATAAATTAAGGCACGTGTAATTAAATCTTGCTATACTAAATTAATAAACTAGTTTGCGGGTACTGTAACTGAGTTTACAATAATGCTGTTATGCAGAAACATTGCCGGTTAATTTTATTAAGCCCTAAATGAAGGGAATCGATAACTTGCCAAAGGGAAACGTTCTCTATATCAATGCCTTTAAGGTTCTCTGGGTTGGCTGTATAAAGAATCCTTTCTCCAGAGTACTGGGCAAATGTCGTCCAGCTAAGCCTGGGACGAGATTCGATTCGTATCTTTGCAATTGATTCTTATCAAGACAGTTTTACGCGTCGTGTCACGGCCTTACTCTCGATGAATTCAATGTGACTATATTTCCCCTGTATAAGCGCAAATAAATATGTAATAAATCATGGCTGCCGCAGATCAATAGAATTTCTTATCTTATAAATACTAATAAGTATTAACTTATAAATGGAGGAATGTGTGCTAATGTTTGATAACTTAAATAAGAACAACAGTACCTAAGAATAGAAAATAAATTAATTTATTGAAGCAGTAATGAGATATTTTTTATTATGTAGAACTATTTCTCTAGCTTGATAAGCTGGTCTATTCTTAGTCAAAGATGTCCAAACGTTCATGTCTCGGGTCGCAAGTAACATCGAATTTGAATAACAAATTAATTCTTTAACCAAATACGCTATTGCTTCAAGCTATTGCAATCCGAACGACGAAATTATTAACAAAACACTTGTAAATTCAAATGAGGTTTTTATCCGTGATAAACTGATATTCATCGTCTTTTCCGTTTCTATGGTATTACTTCTGACTAAATTCCTGCATTGCCACCAAAGTATCAACTGAAATGTTTTATGAATTATTCAAGGAATATAAATATACATCTTATGTGACAGCACCCATTCTTGAATACACCAAAATTCAAAAGTAAAATAGTTCGGTAGCCACAAACACTATTCAATTTACGCTAGCTAGTCCTGATAAATAATGTAATAAGTAGGCTTATAAATGCCAGCACATGCTCGTAAATAATCACAACGCCTATAGCATTCTTTATCTGCTTGCATTTGTTTGCCATTTCAACTAGATAAACCGTTCCAACGTATCACTTTTACACGGAACCCTGTGGTCGTTTTTTTGTAGAACAAACTTTAATTGCGTTCGTTTCACTCACTTCACAGCGGAGAGATCGATAACAAAATCTATTTGAAACTCCAGATAGTTGCGAAGCGAGTTTAAAAGAAGTGAATCAGCAAAGTGAGCGCTAAAAGCATCGGTAGATAAGTACAGAATCTCTGGTAGAGACGAGTGATAGCACTAATGAACCCATGTCGCCGTCACACGAGTGGCACGGTTTGAACGATGGCGCGCCCATTAGAGGAAACCTCAAGGCCAGGCGAGGGCGGACAGCAAACCGTAATTATCTTAAACAAACCTAACCTAAAGGCGGATATATCGCACTTGTACTTTATTACTGTTCACTGCCAACTCGGATCAACGGTAATTAGAGAGAGTTGATACCTATTTATAAAACCTGACATCTTGCAGCTATGCCATCTGATCTCGCAGTTTCCAACGCATCACGGGAAGCATTAAGCATGCTTACTTATAGTAAATGTGGTGTAATGACTATGTAAATATTATTATTTTAGAGGCAACAGTTATCATTAAGTAGTGCTTATCTTACAATGTAGATAGGTGGTTACTTATGTATCGCTTAGCGTCTAGGTACTGATATAATGTAAACAGTTGTCATGTCATAGATCGTATGCATGGAGATAAGTCGGATTGCATCATGATAGGCTCGGCCCGACAGTGGAACCGCTATATTGATGGATTGCTGTTAAAGTAAAGGCCGTGATTTAAAGTAATTGTAAAGCAAATTAAGATTAATTAATTAAGCTAAATTGATTATTAATTGCAACAAACTGAGATATTTAAACACCTATAATAACAACCTTTTCTGACTCTCGTAAAGATAGTAAAAAATAAAATAAATATCAGTGTTCTAATACATAATAAAATACATACAGGACGCATGAACTAGAATAAAGTGAACATAATTTATGTTGTGCAGTTTTGGTTTGTGAAACTGTCAACCTGTATAAAGCTATGGTTCAATATTTCCTACTGCCACATCAATCTAAGAGTACCATGGACGCGTCGGGCCCTTACAGTTACAATGTCCAACGGACTTGTACTAGCTAATCAAGTTCTTCAGATTACCATCGATTTAATTTATAATGATTACTTGATAGCTATCTGTCGTGGAAGTAGGGCGCACGCGTCACTTCGTTAAACGCTTGGTGGAGGTTACTCTACTTTTACCCACCCTGTACGTGATCAGAATAAATCGCTTTATCTTACTGTTTTCGTTTGATAGAAACGGTACTGGCTTGAGAAACGCGATAATTGACTCTTCGACTACGTACACATCTGGGACACATACTCTGGCTACCCTCATACCTATTCTCTAGGGATCTTAAAAGACTATGCCATGATTTTGGTGTCGTGATTTCACAGTCAAGTTTTAGTATCTATACAATACATACCTAGTATATTCTTCATTTTCTAGTCTTATTCTAGTCTATTAACTATTCTTAGCAAAGCCTATTTTACTCGCTAGGCAGAAAGCACGAATGTAGCACGCTAACAATGTAGAACGCGTCTCTAAGCTAGATACTAGATACTAATTCACTCTCGCTTCTAACCCCACACACCTAATTACCTAGAAGAACATTAGAGCACGCTATATATCTTTAAGTATGCACATTCTAACACAGCTTATCCATTTCGAACGTTGATGATACCTTTATATTGCATCAACCATAAAAAGTTTTGAAAAAACATTTTGTTACTTAGTTACGATCATATAAATATTTGATTGTTTGCCATTTATTATTTACATTAGTAATGTTTTTATAATGGCGACTTTTTATTTTATTTACGCAATCATCTTTTGCTGCGAGGCAAACGTTATTTTCTTAGCAAATAATTTAAGTCTAAAACAAATAGCAACAGGATACTGTCGTATGGATGCAAGCATGCTGGGATGACAAATTCCAAATCAGTACACATAAACTGATAAATGTATCGTATCACTTTCCTTTGAACGTAATAATTTGAGGATTTATTCAAAATATGTGCTAGTGGCCAGCAAGGGGTCTGGCCAATTAAATATGATGCGACCCCCACCGAGACTTATGTTATTTTTGTGAGTATGTCATCTTTTAAAACGATTTTTAAATTATTTTATTATTCAGCTTTGCACTTGTGAGTGTTTGAACAAAATTGAAGAGATAATAATAATCAAATTGAATCGGGGACGTGTGTCGAAAGTGAAGAAGCGGCTTTTGAGAAATGATTGAACGATCCCTAATGAACTGGGCTTGGCAGGCCCTAAGGTAGGAACTTAGGGCATGCTCCGACTTAATATAAAGTTAATTAAAGTATAAAGTGTACAGTATACCTAACATACTATTAACATACAAACAAACCTATTACTAAAAAAACATAATATACGCATTCAAGTACTATCAGGGATACGGCGCTGAAACAATCAATAATGTACCATTAACTACAACAAGAACTTTACTTACTTAATATTTTATGACTTAAAAAATCATTGTTATTATTATTTTAATAGAATAAATTATTAAACTATTACCAACAATTCACTGTTACACGCTAAAATAAATTTACACAGAAAAAATATTAATGTCATTGGGATTTTTTATATTTCATGCTCATTTTAGTGAATTTGAATACACTTCAGTGCATAATACCCCTTATGCGAGGCCTACAAATGAGTGTGAATTATTTTCGCAGTGACGTCTCATCAATTTTTGGGTTCCGATTTTTCGATTAAGTTTAGAGTGACGATAATGAATCCTGGTACTTTATTGCGTTGAATTTATAAGGCAATCCGAATCTTTACTTTGAATGCCTGTTCTAAATTCTTTAATAAAATCTGAAAGATTATTTTTAATAAGATTCATATCAAAAATCGGATTGAGTTTGAATTAAGAATTTATTAGTAAAGGTTGAATTTTATTTAAAACCTACTTTACTAAAAAAAGCATATTCAGAACTTAGCTTATACCAAAACAATACACTAAGTAATACTCCCTTTCTTCTCAAGTATGGCTCTAAAATAAAGTATTCCTTTGTTTTCGAGCAACTTTAACTAAAACAGTGTTCAATTGTTTAAGTTAAATGTTGGAACATAAAAACGGTATTTAGGTAACGCGAGTAGGTACGTCCGTTCGTTAGCCCGATTTCGAACGGGAATCGAACCTGCGCCCGCGGCCCTCGTGCGCTGACAACGATCTTGCCATTGTGTGCTCTAGACCCAATTGATAACATTCTACTTTACTGTTAAAAGGAGAATTTTAATGAAATAAAAAGTTTAGTTTTCAATTATGAAGCTACATTGTTACTGAGCTATTTAACCGTAGTTTTTTTTTCACATTAAGTTCTATACTACGCCGTAAATAGCAAAAATATTACAGATTTTTAAGCCACGCGAGCTAATTTAAAATTAATTTATATACTCTATTGAAAAATGCGCTCTCTAGTAGCAATGATCATCAGATAGTCTTGTGAATTCTCTGTGAATATTTTACTTGTGTTTTTTGCACAAGCAATGCTTTAACGAACTATGAAGCTCTACGTTAATAAGTTTAGGTGTTTATTAGATAATTTCTGAAAAAGCTTGACTTCATACGTATTGAATATCTCTCTGTTTCATAAAAATTATATTGAACGTCAAATAACTAAATAATGGAATAACTAATTTCAGATTTTTATATGTCTATGGGGGAGGCCTATGTTCAGCAGTGGACGTAAAAAAGGCTGATGTGATGATGATGATGATGATGAATTTCAGATGCATATCACTAAGAGTGACTTTGATTGAGGCCTAAAAATATTTTCAGGATTTAGTGAATGTTCTTTTGCTGGAAAGCCTACCCCATCTTAAAACAAAGTCCGGTTGACTTTTGTGACTGTAATCATCAAAGTCATCCTAGCGGTTCTACTGAACATATGATTTTTGACTTTGATCTAGTAAAGATAAAGGATTAAGTTATTTTTCCAATCACAGATTGTGGTCTCAAGTAGGCAAACTAACAAATTAAGTAAAAAACTTGCTGACATTTGAAGTTGCTATTGGTCATTTTACTTTTCTTGTTGAATAAGGTTACTTAGAAACTAACTGAACAATGGTTTACTCAGAGCTAAGGAGCCTCTAGTGAGCTCAGTAGTAGGTAGTAACTTTACTAACTATGGTACTGGTACGTAAGCTCTGGTCAAATATCAAAATGTTGTGCAAATAATATTCAAACATAAACATTATCCATCAAATTGCAATAAAAACAGTAATTGATATAATTATGTGCAGTACTTGCTTAATCACAACACTAATGGAATAGTATTGTATGCTTGTAAAGGTTGGGTTCGACGTTTTTCATACTATTCGGCTATTTTTCGGCTTGAGTTTTCTTTTGCCAATATTTACCTCAAGTCTCTATCAAAGTTCGCAATTTATGTACGCCATTCTATGGTCCCTTTGTCGCAATGAATGAATTGTTTACAAATTAGCACGATATTCCATTTTATCCCGAAGATTTTGCCGTGTAATAAATCTCTATTAATCTTAATTGAGTATACGTAAAATTACAAACTAAGATGTCTAGCACTCTCTTAGCACTAAAGTACAAAATGTAGATGTTTTGGTAAACATCCCGTTTGTAGTGTTGTTTCCAGCATTCATAACTATGATAGTTCAAAAAGTTATAAGATGCTTAATAGTTAATTTTCTATTTTTCGGCGTCCCATTCGGCACATAAACTGGTCGCATGCAGTCACTAGTATGGTTAGATATTTTTTATCCGCGATAACACACCTACGTCGTCCGGCATCCATTAGTGACTGTCCAAACACGATGTCGATGGCTTTTAGGTGTCTAATAATAAATTATTTATGTAAAATAAAACTACTTATTATTAAGATAGTTGAGACTAGCGAGGCCGAGTTCAACAAACTCCGATTTCGAAGCTTTTGTGTCCCAGAGGTCGTAGGTCATATTAATTGTGATTCTTAGTGAAAATTATATTAGAGTTATGTGGAGAATTGATAATGCTCATGAATAGAACTGATTAATAATAATATTTATTAAAATTGTATTTATGAAAGACTAGAAATAGAGATTAATTGCCCGGTAGCTTACTTGGTTTCTAACCATGGCCACGACAATGTTGCGATTCGAAGTCTTCTTGGGATGGTTTACATTATGTTTTGTGCGAAAGTAACCTAACCTATCGTTTCTCATGTTCTTAGAAAAACGCATTGAAGTCGCCTTATATCTTCTAAGCATCTTTGTACTGTAAACTGTTCAAAAAGACTCTCATCATGTTTCTATATCTTCTTACACGAAGTACAACTAACAATACAAGCAGAAGCAAACCAGCTCTGTCACTGTACCATGTTTCTATTGTACAAGCGGATCTAGCAAAACACGAGCTCTACGAACATGGAAAAAGTCGTGACCGACTCTCAGGTCATCCGGGATACTTCGGGCGTAAATAATGCTCCGTCTGATCTTAATTATCGCTCCATCGTTAGATGACCGACGGGCAGTAACTTGCGACACCACAGCTCAAACGAACTTATACAGCGGTAATACTTGAAACGTTGGACGTCGGTTTTACATGTCGATTTCAAGATGATCTTGAAATCGACATGTAAAACCGAAAATATGTGTCCAGTACAAAAGCTTCTTGAAGTACTTAAAACTCTTTCACCATCATCATTATCATTATTTCAGCCTAAAGACGTCCACTGCTGAACGTAGGGATCCCCCATCGATTTCCATAGCCATCGATCTTGTGCAGCCTGCACCCAACGGCTCCCAGCAACCATCAGCCACCATACTGATTCGAAATTTTGAGTTTCTAAACTGTACAAATAAACCAAAAATAAACCAATAAGTAGAAAATTTCGTTTTATTTGCATCTCAAAAAGTTTTGTTTCAAACGGTTTCCGCAACTTTTTGGTCCAAGTCGAAACTATAATTTGTTGTAGCTGTCAAGTAGATCTCGGCCATCATTATCGACCGTTCGATCGGCCGGCGATAAATTGCTAGAACCACCTGTACCACGATCCGGTGTTATTGTACATTTTGGCAGCTCACAGTATAATTCTTTTGTTGATGCTATTATTCCCATTGTGATGACTTGTGACTTTGCAATTGTAGATGGACGATAATGTCCGATGATCTGAAACCATTGTAGATAGCATTGTGATTTGACGATCGCATTGTAGCATTAAGTTATGTCGGAGGCGTGTGTCGAGCCGATATCAAAAGGATTAAATAAACAATTTGTGCCCAAAAATAAGTTATGCTCTGCTCTCATTTTGTTTCAGTTCGTTAATCGTTGGTCGCTTTGTGGTCGCCGCTCTGGGTCCGATCTCGATCCGCGAGCGACGTTGAAAAATTCAGAGCTCGTGATTTTCATTCGTGTGCTTCATTTATTTGTCCAGGAACTCGCAATATTGTTTGAAATAAGCACTCCTTTCTATTTGATTTATATTTGTTGTGGCAGCAAATATATTCATATTCATACATGATCACATCACTATTTTTATTTTTCTTAAATAAACTTAATAATTTAACAATTTATTAACTTACGATTCAATCTGGGTCACTTGCAGAATTTTATATGGCGTGTTAATGCTTTCGATGTTATCCAAGATTCTTCAAAAATATTATGTGCGACGCGCGTAGTTATTACGAAATTATACTATCGATCGGGCAATAATACAGGCATAGTGCCTGCGGTGGCGAATTTAGGAGAAATTGAGGGTGCCTTGCGTGCCTTCCCGCGAGCTGAATAACCCTCACATGAATATAATTAATGTTATTCATCGTCAGATCATATAGCACATGGTCAACGATTTAGCACAATCAACATGCTTGGATGACTGCGAAACAGTTTCAATACGATTTTAGGGGTCCGTCTTAAATAGTGCTGGATATTCCACATAGCGTCAAATATATTAGATGCGAGTATATTAACTGATTTTGTGCTGTGAATAACTTGCATTAGTTGTAGTATAAAGTCACTGATTTTACAATATTATCTGAATGTAGTAAGTGCTAAAAAGTGTCTTAATAAAGTTGACGGGGGTGACGCATCAGCGTTTACCGTAAACATAGGACCAAATATTCAACGGCGTGCTCAAGGCGATGCAAATTGCGTCGCCTCTTATCGGCGCACTTTATCCGGGGTAGGTAGATACTTTTGTGCATATTTTACATAATATATTTGCCGGGATGCGGCCAGTGTGGGCGGTGCCCGCGCCCGCTCGCTAATGCACGGTCAACTCCATGGACTGCTCTCGGATAATTTGCCTGTGTCTAGACTAGGAACATCTTCAGGTGCAGACTGGTAACAAGTGCACTGTGGGAAGTCTGCCGGTACATTCTGCAACACGCACGAGTTCAAAAGGTTCTTAACGCGACTGTACTAACGCATAACTTAGCAATTGTATTGGTTTGTTGTTATTGAATGCTTTTTGATGGTAGAGTTTTTTAGTTTATCTACGTCTTATCAACTCGTACATTATGCAGATTGTGAACTATAAAATAATCGTATTTTTTTATTAGTACATTTAGTTCGATTTGCGTAGGCATAAAATAAATATGAGCAATAAAGATCGGTATCTGTACTTGTGGCAACTAATCTCTGACACCATAACATAATTGTGGAGAGTCCCGGGGGTATAGCGGCGCGCTGCGGTCACGAAGCACTCTAAACATAGACTGTAGCCCTAAACGGTGCCACCATATCCGTTGGCAGGCTGCATCGAGAGTTCGCATGGCCCTACCTCACGCCGTCGTGTTTTACATACTCATAGCACTCGCCAACTAACTTTGCGTTTGTATAAGTAACCAACTTTGCGTATGTTTATACTATAGATTAAATGCAAAGTTCGGCAAAACAGACGAGACTAGCATCACCCAATACATTTATCACTAGCCAGTGCCCAATCACATTTTGGAACAGTACTGTTTACGATAGAAATGATACTATTTTGTAATCAATTGAGTTTTAGTCAGGCGAAACTAACGCAACCAGTTTTAAGTTTTAACTTTCACACTACTCCGTGTACTAGAAGTTGCTTGACAGTGAACAGATATAAACGAATTAATTAACTAAAACATTCGTTCACGGATATTTTTTGACGTAGCATAGGAAAAAAGATAATTTTTGAGTCAGAGAGTAATAATAAATAAATATGTAGATTTTTAAAGTTATATTTCGATACTTTCACGTCAACAAAATAATTAGATATCCAACAGTTTCAAAAATGTAAAATGAAATAATGCGTCACATCGAAGAAGGTAGTGACGATGACGTTAAAATTTCCAAAGTAAAAGAGTTGAATGATTGATGCATGCGAAATTACCTACAATACTTCAAAACCGACAGGACTGTGTGGTCATATTTTAAGGTCGAAATATGAGCGAAATTAAAAATTTGCTGCGAGCCCAGTTCCTTATAATAAGCAAATTGAAGCGGATCAAAGTAATTTGAAGCTTAAAATTATTTTACCATACACATAAAGTTTTATACCTAGCTTAATTGAAAACTTTAACTTTAACATCCTGAAGTTTATAGTTTGCTGCTATATTTAGTTCAAAGTAAAATTTCTAAAGTGAAGTGAAAAGCTCTAATGTCTTTGAATGAATTAAACGTGTTTTCTTAGCCTATATTACTATTTTTCTGCAATTTGCCTTACAAATTAAGAATTATCTTGTGCGAAGATTCATTTGTGCAAACAAATGACTGCTATTCATCGTCATCTACATAATATAATTTCTGTTCAACAATAATTTATGTGAGTTATGTTCAAAATATTTCTTGCGAATTAGTGTTGTTTATTGTAATTGAACGAAAATATATTTACAGTATTTTGCAACGTTAAATCGTTAATATTATTATGATCTTCTATAAAAGTAAAGTAAATGTTCTTGTGTAGTTAGCAGTTGTTTATCAATCTCGCTAAAACAAAATGATCTTTTGGCATTGTGTGAGAGTCTGTAATGGTATTGGAATTCCACCGACAGCGCATAGATACAGGTCATTTTTCAACACGTACACTACAGCGAAACACAAAGTATTTCCTATTAATCTAGTAGCGAACCGCAATCAATTATCGAAACTTGAGTAATCGCCGAACCCAATAAATTGACGTACTGTCATTTCTCTTCCTTTAATCGATTATTTCAAACAAGCCATGGGGGTCCCGCAACCTATGCGTACGGACCCTAAGTATTTGGTTTATGGATAATAAATCAGATCACTCTTTGTTTTATGTAATAGGTTTAATTTTTTTCAAATGTCTGAATCTACGTTATTCCTGATACAGAATATTTTTAATGAAAGGAATAACCTTGATGCAAACATAATATGAGTTTTGTTTCATGATAAATTACAACGCTGATGTTTAGACACTTTTGTAAGACAGCATCTGTGTTTACTATCCCACAATTTCCCAAGCGTTCTTTTCCGAACAATAAATTTTATTAACACGTCACAATTTATATTCACAAGAGGCACGGTCGCACAATCAACTTTAATTGCTGCTCCTCTTACGTAGTGCACCGTGGGCGTTGGGTGCTTGTATTCTTTGCCTCTCTGCCTCCTCAATGCACCCTCCGCCGATACAAAGGAAAGATTGAGTCATCATAACAAATACGCACGCTGTCCACGAGAGCAAAGAACTTTCTACAATCGCCTTCTTCTTATCTATGATGGCTGCGATCATTGTGTCCCGAATGCTTCGTGCGTCGGCTCAGTCCATGAATGACGAAATACTGCAGCGTTTTACTCTTTTACTTTGCTGTGCCTTTGTTGACTTGTCGACTTCTCTTCGAATCGTTTTTTGTAAACGTCTGGTCGGATGGTTTGTAAAGCTCGGCTCTAACTCAGATAGATACCTTATCTAATTCATCGCGTCGACCAATAGTAATACCATTTAATAGATAGAAGATAATAAAAAACAATGACACGATAACTTTAATAAACGTGTCTATAGCTTAAAGTTTAGCTACGAAAGTAACTCCACGCGAGGTTCATTACCGATACGCAATCATTTGGATGTAATCAATCTTTGCGAAATATTCAAACAAAAACTCACCAAACCGTACACTGCCTAAAATGACGTACAAAAAAATGATAGAGGGGACAAAAAGCTTAAATTACAAGAAACAGGAAAAAAACTGGTCCATTAATCATATTGATGAATGCACTTAGAACGGGTATCACAGATACGTCCCATACGATGCGCCGCACCGAAAATATTTTTGATTTCTCTTAATTCGATGCTGTTGATCAATAGGCATCCAAAATCGTTTAAAAATGCAACTCATCTTGAGCTTCGTCGAAAAGCTGCTACAAAAACTAGTTTGAATGTTGGTATTTTAAGAAGGTATAAATGCACCTATAAAGTTCTGAGGAACGTTATTTTATTAAACGGGTCATTGGGGTGACGAACTTAATATTGCGTGGACTGCAAATTATCGAATGGTATGTTGGAATTGTAGGTGGTTGCGTTTTTACATAATTTCTCTCAGCTAAAGCACCAATTTCTTACTAAGATCCTTTGCGTGACGTTGCCGTTATTCCAATACCGGATCACAGTCTAAGGGTGTATCAGATAAAGAGCCAGAAGCATATTTTGTCATCCCAAGAACATCTCGCACACTTAAACCGCATTTTCTTGAACAGCCGCTCGCTGCCTGCATTTTTAGAATTATTAATTTGGTCCGTGTTCTTATACTGTGTTAAAGTGGCCGATTTTGTACCAACCTCATACATAATACATCGCTGGGCCTTCTCGTCTGTTTTGTAGGAGTCGACGCATGGTTAAATACTTTATTATGAAGTTGCATTGCATTGTTTTTGCCTTTTTGTTTGTGTGTAAAAACGATTTTCTTTTGTTACAGGTGGAAGTCGTGATCCTGGATAAGAATGATAGTCCTCCAGAGTTCAAAAACATCCCACCAGCGTACATGGCATCAGAAGACTTGGCGCCTGGACAAAGGATTGCTACCATCACGGCTGAAGATCCTGACACCATCGGAACAATCGCATACAGCATACAGAACGACTTACCCACTCCATTTACTCTAGATTCACAGTCTGGAGTACTAACTCTAAAAGACCCTTTGGATAGGGAAACCATTTCAGAATATAAAGTGATTATACGAGCAGATGATGGGGTACAGTTCACCGATGCTACAATCATTGTACAGGTTTGTAAATGGTTTTGCATTTATAATATTGCTTAGGATATAGCCGGTAACATAATAAAAATAAGTTCATAAAAGTTGAATAGTTCTGCGGTACAGTCAAACACATCAGCCAATCTCAGTTTGTCTTGCTCAAGCTCAGTGATCGCTGATTTATGGAAAAATATCGACTTATGAGTTTTACGGCAAAAGCACAATAAATATCACATATCCGTTTAAAACTCCTCCAAGACATGAAGAAAATATGTCAGAATTGCAAGTCTAACTCGTCAACTTGTTCTATTATGTTTAATTTATGGGAACAGTTTTGTAGTCGATTGTATTTCGGTCCCAAACATCTGTACCTCGGTCGGCTGCCGTGTCGGCTCCAATCACTCAAATTGTTATCGCTGTGTCTACATCCAGAGACGGTTCGTTGGCGATTAACTAATCATTAGAGCATTTACGTCTGTCTACTCCACATGTCTATTCACATCGATGTAAAGTCTTACCGACTATACCGATGCTACTTCCTGCTATAGATAAAAAAGATACGCATTGTTATTTATACTTAGAGTAAACTGTTTGTTTGGTGACGGTCACCATTAATGATCTCTTGTAGGCGATTGTTTAAGTCTTATCTTTGTTTTTCCAAAAAAAAAACAAGATTATCATTACAAAAAATAATTTCAACGCGTTCTAATGAACTTTTGAGTTCAGAATAAACGAAATGCAATTTTAATGTCAAACAGGAAGACAAAAAGTAAAAGGCGCAACCCTTAGGAATTTAATAGAAGTATTAAAAAGGCTCTAAAATTCTAGATACAGATTAAGTTCCGTTACTTCGTTTATTACTCTGCAAGGGTAAATGTTTCCAGCATTTCATTCCAATTTACTATTAAGTTTTGAATTTAGAATTAATAAATGACACTAACATCTAAATTGATTTCAGGTTACGGACACAAACGACAATCCTCCAGTTTTTAAGGAGAGTGCGTACTCTTTTGATATTCCGGAAAATGCTGGCAGAGGGATTATAATAGGGACTGTGGCGGCGCTCGACTTGGACTCAGGAGCGAATGCCCAGCTCACATACACTGTGATCTCCGACTGGGCAAACGACGTTTTCTCATTGAACCCACACACAGGCGTGTTCACCCTTACCGCTCGACTTGACTATGAAGAAGTAAGTTTGCTATTCATTTTTGTTACTGTGCAGTCTTTACACTATTCAATTATGATATTAAATTGGAGTATCGTAAAGCAAGAAGTTAAACTGATTCGATGTTGATATGTAGATAAAAATGAATTTTAAGAATTATGTCATAAAAATAACATATCAAAACTACACACCGCCTTTGCTTGTCTTAAGGAACTCTGTAAAGAACCACTCTAAAATGTTAATTGGGTTTTAAAATCGATTGAAGTATTTAGTAGGTAAATGCGTTCTGTCAAAATAAAACTCACAGCGGGAAGGAGCCACTGCTTATTGCAAAAATAAAGACATGAACAAGAAACAAAATAAAACAAAAACTCGTAAACTGGCACGGCATCGCAATAAAAGCGAACGAAATGCGCAATTAAAAACACTTAAATAGATTAAACGATTAGCAGCAAAAGATATCACGACAATCAAGGATTGAAGCCTTCGAGACCAGTTCAAAACCTTGACATATCAGGAGATGACAGAGTTTGTTACTTTCATAAAATTTTCGTATGCTTTGTTAAGAACTTATAACTATCTCAGAAAAACTTCTCAAATCAAAAGTATTCTAGTGACGCAACTCCAACTAACGGGTGTTGGATATCTCTATGATGTGTGCAGACGATAATTCACAGGTAATCATTATGTCTGGAATATTTTACCTAGCTCGTAAAAGTACCTCGGAAAGTGTGTAGTGGTCAAGAAGTGATAGCCAAAACCACTTTAGTATACTGACGGAGCAAATATGCCAGTCATAAGACTATAAACAAAGTCTGCTTATACGATTTAATGGTTTATGCTAACGAAACGACGCCAATGTAGTAGTGTTGACTGTCGACTATAAAGCTAATTGAGTTGCAAGTTTCCTCCAGCTTGTGCTGATAGCTATGATATCTACGTAGCTAGTTCTTGTTTTATATAATACATATAGGAGGGTATATTACTCAAGGTAATTTACCTTTAACACGAAGGAATTAAATCAATTTATTTTTAAAGAATTGATTATTTATCAGTTACGATTTTGTAAGCATATTCAGTTTTTATAGAAATGTACAACGTTATTTTTTTATGTTTATTTTAGTGATCCTTTCAGAAAAAAATCGTTTTTTTTAGAAGTATAAACGCAATATGAAATGTAAATTGATTTTACCTAGATAATACAATCTTTTTGCATACCTAGAATGATTGGTGGCTGGAGCACGAGAGTACCTATTCACATGCCTCTACCATCCCGAAGTGCTCGGGGCCATACGTTGCGGTTGAAATAATTATTATCTTAACATAGATCTTGTCAGGGCAATGACCGTACAAGTTCTACTGTACCGCCGCTAAAAACTTACCAATGGCTCATTATAATATTACGAAGTTTTGATTGTCACTCAACTATACATTGTAATGCACCTGAATCAGCAACCAACGTTCTTGTAAATTATGTCTGAAATATACTAAACTTTTTTTAAAGTAATGTAGGTAGGTTTATAAAAAATTCAAGAGTTTTTAGGATAGGATAGTAAAATGGGTAAATGATAGTGCTTTGACAGGAACTAATTTGACTTAAAAAAACAGTATCTCTTTACAAAAGCCGCTGCAAAGCCTTTTGGCTATAAAAATAAAAAAGTATACGTAATAATGAAATATGTATTATGATCCATGTTTAATAAACGTATTGTGAGTTATATGAGGTTACTATCATTCAATTCTGAAGGACAATGATGCCTTAAAGGGAGGTTGAAGAAGGGCATTTTGCAGGTATGCATGGCATAATATTATGTTTTTTCCTAGGATGCAATTTAATTTACTTTTTAAAGCTTTTTTAGCCTGCGGATTCGACGCTATAAAGATCATTGAGCCGCTTCTGCTTACTTAAAAATAATACTTAAAAATAGTTTGATATCAAAACCATCTAAATGGGCATTCAGACAAGCCCTTAAAACTTAATTCCGACATCTGTCTCTGTGTAATGCGGCATAAAAAATCTTAGGCGCAATACACACTGGTTAGTCATTCCTATTTAGTTATTTTAAAATAGCAATCATAAATTTAAAGATTAACTCAGAAGTTGGTAATTGCGAATGAGATCTATTGAATCGCACTGGCGGAGTTGTATTTTCAAAGTCGCTTGCTGTGTGAAATAGGCTTTTATAGGTTCAGGCGTTCGGCTATAAACGGGGCTCGCGTTATGGTCTCTATTTTTATTTTCGTATTAAAGTCCGACAGCTTAAAGCTTATTTAACCAGTTTTTGCAGCAACGCCGTCGCAACAGCCTTATTGTGATACTCATCAATGCCATAGTAAAATGGCAAGCAGCTCGTTAATATTTCTATGGATATAAATCATGTGTTCGTTAGTAAAATGAGCGTGGAACAGGTTGAATTATAAGAATAAGTTCTTAATTTTATGTTCTTCTAATCAAAAATGGTTGCACATCATTGTAATTTATTTAGTGTTGGAAAAATGCATGATCATAAATTTATTTGCATGCGTAGTATATTATTAAACTAATTAGTTAAAATAATTGTTTTTGTTTTAAATCGAGCAAAAATTCTATAATCGTCATCATATCAGTAGAACACCAAAAGCAAATGTTAACCTTGGATATTGAATAGGAGCAAACTTTCAGTTCAACGATTGTATTGATAACAAATTAACAGATGCATTTTTTGTCACATGACGACAAAACTCGTTTCATTGTTTTTGAAATGATCGTCGCGTTTCGTTTGCCTTTCGCGACACAATGTGGAGGGAGCGCGGCCATAAGAGCTCGAATAGCCGTCTCCGAGACTCATCAAGTCGGCCGGTCCTGCTAATTAGTAAAAACAATTCGCTGTGTACATTCGTTCTCTCAACCGTTCGACCGCCCGCCAATTCGGCGTACCCCGCTAGAGAGAGCTGCTAATTTCATCCCGGTACTGTTTTTTCGGCGGCGCGCATCATATTCGGCATTTGCCCGCTCGATCCGCCATCGAAATTAAGGCTTGAACAATGTCTGACAAAGCGGCCGTCGGCAAAACATCCCCGGGCCGGATTCCGCAGCCGCTGCCTCTTTTTTAAATCGCCATCTCGCTTCACGATCCACGAATGAAGGAGCTTGTCATAGCTGGGAAGCTTCGGTGTCCTATTATATGGAAAATCTGAATTCCTCTGCGTCATTCGTTTAATGTTACTTTTGAGTTCGTTACTCATACTTTTTTGGTGCATCTCAGAATGTTCCGAAAATTACGTAAGCGAATATTATGATGAATTTTATAATGCTTTCTGTACAAATATATAATTATGTGTATAAAGAGGTATTTATGTACCAATACAATGTTCTTAGAAGAGTTCTTGAGGGTTGATAACCTAAAATTCATACATGCAGAGAAATGTTACGAACACTTTAGATAAGTTAAAACTGACCTCAATATTTAACTTTCCAGACTCAGCACTACATCTTGGTCGCGCAAGCTCAGGACAATGGTCACCCATCGCTCTCGGGCACAGTGACGGTGTACGTTAACGTGATTGACCTAAACGACAACGCGCCTATATTTGACCCAATGAGTTTCTCGAACGAGATTTTAGAAGACATCCCGGTGGGGTCTTCCGTGGTCACTATCAGTGCTACAGACCTGGATTCAGGTAATATTTTCGCACTTGTATGTACTACCAAACGAAAAATGTAATTTTCTAATAAAAATCATTGTTTGCCCTTTGCTTCATTGGAACTTTACGTGAGTACCTATAAGACAATTACCAAGCATAAGATTTTATGTGCAATTAAGTCAGTTTTGTATTACTTCATACATTTCAGGTTTAAATGGAAAAATACAGTACAGCATTACGTCTGGGGATGAGAATCAAGAGTTTAAAATAGCCGATAACGGTACAATTTTTACGGCAAAACCTTTAGATAGAGAAACGGTGCCAATTTACAACCTTGTGGTCACTGCTAAGGATATGGCAAAGCCTCCAGAACCACAATTGACTTCAACTGTTCAGGTTAGTACATTTAAGTTTAGTAATAAAATATACTCTTAAGTTATTTTTATGATCCTGGTAAATAATGTCAATGTGTAATGACTAGTATTATAATATTGATTATGACTTAAATGACTAGTTAGGTGATGTAAGAGATATACTTTGCATCATGTGACGGGAAATTAAAAAAGATAAAATAATACGCCATGCATTATTATAAACGATAAATTGTGTGGACAAAAACTCTTAATTGTGTGGACTTATTATACCTATCTTACTCATGACACGTTATGTTGAAAAAAATTTACACAAAATAAAGAGTACAAGCTCACTCTCATGACAGACTTATTACTTTACGTGATTTAAATAAGTTAGCACTTTTCAATCGTCTTTGAAGGGTTCATTCCACGTTTATTCCATGAGTGTATTGTACTTCGTGGAACATTTGATTTTATTTTGACGAAGTAGTCAACTTGCCCATGCATAGTTCAGCCATATTTACTATTATAAAATAATTCAGATAAAGTTGAATTATAGTTTAATGAATAGTTCTAATAGTATAAATGTTTGTATTATCTGCAAATATTTATCTCGGGTCTGGGTGTTACTATGTATAATATGTATGTATTTACAAAACAAAAAGTATATAAGTAGTATATCAGTTATCTGGTACCCATAGTACAAGCTTTGCTTAGTTTGGGGCTAGATGATGCTGTGTGAAATGTCCAGCATTATTTATTTATTTAGTATACAAACTATAAATCGTTTTCATAGTTGGTGTCCTTTAAGGATATGCTCGTTACAGCCTATTGTTGAATTCTCCATTGTAAAACTGAGACTATTGTGATTCTGTGATACTTATTAACAAAAGGAAGAAGTCTTCTTATATTGTCGTTATATTATATTTACTTTATGACTTAACTTTCAAAAATAAATAACATATCTCTATTTTTAAACTCAGGTGACAATCCAACTCAAAGATGTAAACGATATGGCTCCAGAATTCGTTACGCCAAATATTACAGCCATTTCTGAAAATATACCGCTCAACACTGTAGTGATGACGATCAAAGCCGTTGACAAAGATGAAGGGCGAAATGGCTATATCGAATATTTCATGACACCAGATCCAGAAAGCAACGGATATTTTTCACTTGGAAACGTAGACGGAATACTAAGAGCAACAGGAAAGCTTGACAGAGAATTAAAGTCTAGTTACACACTAACAATCACAGCGAAAGATAGAGGTGATCCTCCAAACATGACAAAGACGAAGCTGAAAATAAATATTTTGGATGAGAATGATAACAGTCCAGTCTTTGATCCAAAGCAATACAGTGCTTCTGTACCTGAAAACGCTAGCATAGGGGCCAGTGTACTACAGGTATAAATTACATTACTTTGTTTAACTGAATATTTTAATATAAGAATATGATTGATATTAATTACTTAACAGTTTTTACATAGTTTTTAAATTAGTTATCACATAAGAAATTATTTAATTACAGGTATCAGCAACGGATATAGACGACGGTGCTAATGGCAGAGTCAGATATTCTATTGCGTCAGGAGATAAGAATCGCGATTTCAGCATCAGTGAAGACACGGGCATTGTGCGCGTGGCTAAAAATTTAAACTTCGAAAGGAAATCTCGCTATATCCTAACAATAAGGGCCGAAGATTGTGCAAAAGACGATGTTAGATTCGATACGGCGGAATTATCCATTTCCATTGAAGACATAAACGATAACCCACCCACGTTTTTAGATTCACCATACTTAGCCTATGTAATGGAGAATATTATTCCTCCTAATGGTGGATACATAATCACAGTGCATGCATATGATGCTGATTCACCACCGTTCAACAATCAAGTGCGCTATTTCATAAAGGAGGGTGATGCAGATCTATTCAAAATCAATGCTTCTTCTGGTCAGATTTCTCTGCTCAGAACCTTAGATCGCGAAGCACAAAATGAGTACACTCTCGCTCTTGTTGCTATGGATACAGGTATGCATAATTTTTTTCAAGCAGCCACATCCCGTATTTTCCCGCAATTTTTTGTAATATTACCTACTTATGTGTTATTTTTCTGCTTACAGGCTCACCCCCTCTTACTGGATCCGGTACCGTCAAAATAATAGTTCAAGACGTAAACGACAATAGTCCAGTTTTTGAAAGACAAAATTACGTTACCAGTATAAAAGAGAACTTAGCGCCTGGGACATTTATTATTCATCCAAAAGCCACTGATAATGATATAGGAAACAATGCGAAAATCCGATATAGCCTTCTTGGTGAAAAATCTGAGCGATTTCAAATAGATTCTTCAACAGGTGTTGTTTTTACTAATGCCACTTTAGATCGAGAAGAGTGGGATGCGTATTATCTAATCATTATGGCACAGGATTCATCAACAACAGATCCACGAACGGCTACAGCAAACCTTACTATAATTGTAGAAGATGAAAATGATAATACTCCCACGTTTGCTAACCCTGTTTATGAAGCTCATATTTCTGATCGCACCATCAAAGGAGATTTCGTATTTGGTGTGAAAGCTAAAGACAATGATATTGGGTTGAACAAGAAAATTGTCTATGATCTAAAAGGTGAACATCAAGATTTGTTCGTTATCAACAAAGAAACTGGAGTGATCAAAGCCAATGAGAATCTAATGAAATATCAGGATAACACTTTCAATTTGATTGTAGTCGCCACAGATAGTGGTGAACCACGCAGACACAGTACGGCTGAATTGATTTTAGTGCCAAAAGCTGTAAAAAACTTTCCGAAGTTTACAGTAACCAACAAGCTAACTTTTACCTTTTCTGAAGATACTCCTGAAGGTGTTTTGGTTACTAGACTTTCAGCGACTTCACCTAAAAAGGGTCCAGTCGGCTTATTACAGTATAGTATTGCAGGAGGCAACGTGGGAGATGCATTGAGGGTTGAACCAATGAGCGGTGAAGTTTTCATAACAGGCAAAGGTTTAGACTATGAGACCATGCCAATGTACGAAGTTTGGTTTGAAGTCAAAGATTCAGATAACCCTCCATTAAAATCTTTCATAGAAATTGAGATAAAAGTCGCTGATGCTAATGACAATGCTCCTGTTATTGAAAATTTACTTTACAATGCATCTGTACTAGAAGAAGAATCTCCTCCACAACTGGTAATTAAAATAGAAGCACATGATGAGGATTCTAACGAAAATGGTAGAATTTCATACAAACTTATCAACGACTATGAAGAAACCTTTTCAATAGATCCCGAAAATGGAGAAATTTATACCAACATAGCATTAGATCGAGAATCAATTCCTTTCTATGAAATATTAGTTGAAGCAGTGGATCATGGAGTTCCTCAAATGGTTGGTTCATCGACCGTCCTAGTCACGGTACTGGACAAAAATGATAATCCACCCAGATTTACTCGACTTTTCAGTGTAAATGTTACAGAAAATGCAGAAATTGGTTCATTTGTCATTCGAGTGACAAGTTCAGATTTGGACATTGGTTCGAATGCTAATGCAACGTACAGTTTCGTCGAAAACCCTGGTGAAAAATTTACAATCGATCCAATCAGTGGCAATGTTACAGTAGCAAGACCTTTAGATAGAGAATTGCAAGATGAGTACATTTTAAAAGTCGCAGCTATTGATGGCGCATGGCGATCTGAAACACCTCTAACTATAACAATACAAGATCAAAATGACAATGCACCAGAATTCGAATACTCATATTACAGCTTCAATTTCCCAGAATTACAAAAGAAAAATAGTTTTGTTGGTCAAGTAATTGCCAACGATAGAGACAAACAAGGCCCGAATTCGATTATATCTTATTCGCTACAACAACCCTCGGACCTGTTCTCAATCGATCCAGCAACTGGAGAAATCTCGAGTAAATATGTGATGAGCTACAAAAGAACATCAGTAAACACTTCCCCAGAAAATACTTACTCTGTCATTGTTGTTGCAACTGACAATGGTAAACCTCCTATGTCTTCTGAGTGTTTGGTTACCATAAATGTTGTAGACGCCAATAATAATGCACCTAAATTCAAGGTTCATGAAAAGTTTGTACCCGTGCCAATAGATGCAACACTTGGTGAAAAAATTATGAAACTCGTTGCAGAAGACACAATAGATTTTGGAATCAATGCACAGATTGAGTATTTTGTCAAAAGTGGAAATGGGACATCATACTTTTCAATTGATAGAAGTAGCGGATGGGTTATTGTTAGCAAACAGTTTTACTATTTGGGGCAATATTATGGACTCAAAGTTAAAGCAGTTGATAGAGGAGTTCCTTCGCAATCAGATGAAACTACAGTGACCTTTGTAGTTACTGGTGAAAACATGTACAGTCCTAAGTTTACCGCCCTGAGTTACCAAGTTATAGTACCTGAAAATGAACCAGTGGGATCATCTATTCTTACTATAAAAGCTAGCGATGAAGATGTGGGTCCTAATGGTATGGTCAGATATTCAATTTCATCCGGAAACGCTGGAAAGGTATTTAAAATTCACCCTGTATCCGGTGCTATCAGTATTTTACGACCACTCGATTATGATGCCGTTCAAGAATACCGCCTGAACATAACTGCTCACGATCTTGGTTTCAAATCTAAAGAAACAACAGCCACTTTAACAATTATCTTAACGGATATCAATGATAATGCTCCACTGTTCAATCAATCGAGGTATGTTGCATATCTACCTGAAAATTCTCCGATCAATAGTTTTATTTACAAAGTGAAAGCAACTGATATTGATTCTCCAAAGAATGCAATTATAAAGTACTACATCAGCAATAAGATGACATCACTTTTCCACATAAACGAAAACACTGGAGAAATATTTTCTAAAGAAGTTTTTGACTATGAAGAAACAACTTTATACAAATTAGAAGTCCGAGCTGAAAATCCAAATTCAAACATGTGGAACACAACCGAGGTTTTTGTGCACATAACTGGAGTCAACGAGTACTACCCTAAATTCAAGCAACCTGTTTTTCATTTCGATGTGTCTGAATCAGCTGACGTTGGAACGAATGTTGGCGTAATTCAAGCAACCGATCAAGATAGTGGTGATGATGGAATTATTTACTATCTTTTTGTGGGCTCTAGTAATGATAAAGGTTTCAGCATTAACTCTCAAACTGGAGTAATAAGAGTTGCGCGATACTTAGACAGAGAAACACAGAATAGAGTAGTGCTTACAGTTTTAGCTAAAAACTCTGGTGGAATACGGGGAAATGACACTGACGAAGCTCAAGTTATTATATCAATTCAAGATGGCAATGATCCTCCTGAATTTTTACGTCATCACTACGAGGCAACTGTCTCAGAGGGTGCCAATGTAGGCTTTGAAGTTATTCGCGTACAAGCTGTCGACAAAGATGTGAGACCACAAAATAATCAATTCAGTTTTTCGATAATTGGCGGCAATACAGATCAAAACTTCAAGATTGATCCTCAATCTGGAGAAATAGAAATAGCACGACATTTAGACAGAGAGACTTTGTCGATGTATAGTTTGATTGTAGGCGCCATTGATACTGGAATACCCCCACAAACTGGAACAGCAACGGTGAAAATATCCGTAACAGATATCAATGACAATGGACCAGTATTTGATGTTGGCAGCTTTGAAGGATCAGTTTATGAAAATGAGCCACCAAACACCAGTATTGCAACCCTTTCCGCTACAGATCCTGACCTACCACCAAACGGAGCTCCATTTTCTTATGGTGTCATCGGAGGAAAACATCAAAATTACGTTAAAGTCAATAAGCACACTGGAGTGTTAGTAACAACGAAGAAACTAGATAGAGAAATAACACCATTTTTAGAAGTAATGATTGAAATTGAAGATAGTGGTGTCCCTGTTATGAAATCTAATTATACACTACAAATAAAAGTGCTGGATAGAAATGACAACCCTCCTACACCAAGATCTGCACACGTTCTTGTATACGCTTTCAACACAAAAGTTCCTAATCGCAAAATTGCTGATGTTAAACCTAATGATCCAGATATTGTGGGCGACTACAAATGCAAAATCCTGAAAGACTCCACTTCAGAAGCCACAATATCAACCTTGTTCATAAAAACTGGATGTGATCTTTACACAAAGGCAGTAAAACCTGGCGAAGGGTATTCCTTTTCGATTTCCGGAAATGATGGAATTCATAGAGATGTAATATCATCAATAAGTGTTGAGTTCTTTTCTTTTGACAACGCGACGGTGGAACAATCTATTACGTTAAGAATACTAAATACAACTGCTTCTGACTTTCTCACACACTACTATCGCAGTTTGCTAGAAATATTGAAACATGGCTTGAAAAATAGAGAAAATATTAACTTGTATAGTATAAACCAAATTGAAACCCACTTGGATCTGACGATAGCCATCAAAGACGGTCACTCGATCTGGAAAAGACAAACTACAGAAAAATATTTGAAAACAAAGGAATCTGAGATGATGAAATCGTTGAATAGACGAATTTTAGTGCCCTACTTCCCATGCTCATCTAATCAGTGCAAGAATGGAGGTCGTTGCACTGATGCTATCCGAATATTGGATGACACAAAAATAACAGAAAGCTCTAGCCTCATACTGTCTTCACCTTTAGTCAAACATGAATACGCATGTCACTGCATAGGTGGATTTATGGGAACTAATTGCGATAAGAGACAAGATCCTTGCACACCAAATCCTTGTAGTTTTGGAGGACAATGCCACAAACAGGGTCACGACTTCACCTGTTCATGCTCGCCGCGACGAGAAGGCAAAACATGCGAACTAGAAAGAGACGATGTTTGCAGTAGCAACCCTTGTAAAAATGGCGGCTCATGTAAAGAAAGCGCCGATAGAAACTCATTCTTCTGCTTATGTCGCCCCGGCTATCGGGGTAATCACTGCGAAGCTCTCGTAGACTCTTGTCGACCCAATCCTTGTATGCATGGAGGAATCTGCATCAGCCTCAAACCCGGCTACAAATGCAGTTGTACAAACGGCCGATATGGAACACACTGTGAAAGTACTACCTTTGGATTCGCTGAGTTATCTTACATGCAGTTCCCGGCACTCGATGCGTCGACTAATGACATAAC
The DNA here is from genome assembly GCA_963565295.1 of Epirrhoe alternata. Taxonomy (NCBI): domain Eukaryota; kingdom Metazoa; phylum Arthropoda; class Insecta; order Lepidoptera; family Geometridae; genus Epirrhoe; species Epirrhoe alternata. Next base: position 3,960,331 of record OY751384.1, read on the forward strand.
TATAATATTTGCCACTACGAAACCAGATGTATTACTGCTATACAACTATGGTTCTCAAACAAGTGGGAGATCGGATTTCATAGCGATCGAATTGCTTGGTGGAAGACCCTTGTTTTCGTTCGGAGGGGCACGAACATCAATAACATCTGTCTCCATTGCAAACAAGAACCTAGCCGACGGGAACTGGTACAAATTAACTGCAACAAGAAATGGACGAGTTATATCTCTGAGCGTTACCTCTTGTACAGATCATGGTGATGTTTGCACGGAATGCGATCCTGGGGATGACTCCTGCTACAATGATGACACCGGACAAGCAGGGTATGTTTAGTCTAATTAACTTATAAATATTTTGTATAATGTACGCCATCATCGTCATCATTGACCTTATTCAACGCGGTAATTTTGTTTAATATAGTGATTGCAAATCTATAGATTTATTTTGAAGTTACCTTCGATCACATGATCAAAGGAAATTAAGTCATTTTTTGCAGTAGGAGAGTTTTAAAAGCATAAAATATTTAATTTATAAAAACAATAAATGATATCTTTATGCTTATCTTATATTTCGTTTTTCAGGACGCTGAATTTCAACAACGAGCCGCTGCTGATTGGTGGACTGCACAAAGCAGACCCTGTTTTGGAGCGTCCAGGGCAGCTACACTCGGATGATTTTATCGGTTGCATGCATAGTATATCCGTGAACGGTCGACTTCTAAATTTGTCGAACCCTATAAACGCACGTGGCGTTGAAGCGAATTGTGCTCGATCAGAAAAAGGAGCCTGCTATAAAAAAGATTTATGTGGCAACGGTGAATGTCAAGACAGATGGAAAGGCCACATGTGCAAGTGCGATAGAACATTCATCAGTCCTGACTGTAGTCTCTCCCTTCAATCCATTTCGGTAACTGAAAATGGTTTGGTACAGTACATCATAAAAGACAAGCATAGGAGAATGCAATTACTGGAATCTTTTTATGGTGGAAATACAGTGTGGGACAAGAAAGCAAAAGGATCCGCTAAAATTACAACTAAAGTCAGCAACCCATCAAAGACATTGTCTTTCTTCTTTAGAACACAAAGAAAGGATGGCATTCTATTTTATGCAGCCACTGATAAGTACTACACATTGATAGAACTACTGAATGGCAAAGTGGCTTACACATCAAAACAAAACTCAGTTGTAAATATGACTCAAGCTGAACAAGATGACGTAGCCGATGGCAGTTGGCACAACGTTACCTTATTTTCCATGGGCCGCAGCATTCGTTTGATTGTAGATGGTTCACATGTTGGCGAAGAACTAGATGCGGCTGGAGTCCACGACTTTCTAGATCCTTATCTAACTATCATTTCACTTGGTGGGATTAAACCAGAATGGCTAACTACATCTGCTCAGAACAAATTTGAAGGATGTTTATCCAACTTTACAATAAATAACGAAATCCAACCCTTTGGTGGGAACGGAAGTATATTTAGAGAAACTGCTTACAAGGGAAAGGTTTTGATTGGATGTCAAAGCGCTTTTGCTGGCGGTATTGTACAGAATACTTCTCCGTTAACCGTCGGATTAGTGTTGGTTCTTGTATTTTTCATTATCCTCATGGCGGCTAGTTTGTTTTCAATAATTTACTACCGTTTACGCAGACAGAAAAAGGAGAAAGGCAACAGTTCCACTAGTAAAACCAACTTATCTCATTCAAAACAAAATGGTGGTCCTGCAATGCTGAATGCACCAAACTTAATAGCTGGAACCAACGACAGTCTCATGAGCAGAAACCTTCACAACAATGACACCAATCTTAATAGTTACATGTCTGAAAACGCGGATATTACTAGAAATGTGGGGCATATCGTTGGCCCAGAACTTCTGTCAAAGAAATACAAAGATCGGGAAATAATGAACATAGATCCACCTAGACCTCAAAGGCCGGATATTATAGAACGCGAAGTCGTAGGCAAGAGCCCAGCTCTCAGAGAAGATCATCATCCACCACCACCACCATCCACAAATACGTCGCACCATACTCATGATCATCCCAGCGGTATGGATTTGAATTCAGAAGTTCCTGAACATTATGATCTCGAAAATGCTAGTTCTATAGCTCCATCCGATATTGACATAGTGTATCACTATAAGGGTTTCCGTGAAGCAGCAGGCGCTAGGAAATACAAAGCCACCCCACCACCCGTCGCTGGGTACCATCATAAGCATCAGACTCCACAACACCGACATTCCCCGCATCACCCGAGTGGATACCCATCCAGAATAATGCCTCAAGCCTCCCAGCATCCACCGCAACCAACGCGCCAGCAGCTACAAACAACGCCTTTGGCTAGGCTATCACCCAGCAGTGAGCTGAGTCAGCAACCTCGCATACTTACGCTACACGATATATCCGGGAAACCATTACAGAGTGCTTTCTTGGCTACCACATCTAGCTCTGGTGGCGTTGGAAAAGATGCGCTACATAGCAACAGTGAGCGAAGTTTGAACAGTCCCGTCATGTCGCAGCTTAGTGGACAAAGCTCATCAGCTGGGAGAAAAACCCCTAGCGTTACACCTCAAGTACCTCAAGTATCTGTTGGTTCAGGTGCAGTTGGTCTGACAGCAGAAGAGATCGAAAGAATGAATGCTAGACAAAGAACTTCTAGCTTAGTTTCCACTTTAGATGCGGTGTCTAGCTCAAGCGAGGCACCGCGTGGAGGAGGTGTGGGCCATCACATGTCCCATCGACATCATTCACCTCCAGATGATAACAGGAGCTCGACGGGCTCTGATGATGAAAGTGGGAATGACAGTTTCACTTGCTCTGAAATAGAGTATGACAATAACAGCATCAATGCGGACAAACTTGAAGATGTAAGAAGGCAGAATGTCAGCAGTGGGAGTAATCAAAAAAAGCCAATTCTACCACCTCCATATGAAAGCTTCGACTCGTCCTTTCGGGGTTCATTGAGTACTCTAGTCGCGTCTGATGACGACTTAGCACCGCATGTCAGTTCAGCGCTGTACAGGCAAGCCAACGGGTCTCCTGCTGCGGCTGCACTTGGGTGGGATCATTTGTTCAATTGGGGCCCAAATTTTGAAAGCATGATTGGAGTGTTCAAGGACATTGCTGAACTGCCAGATTCTGTTAACGGGCGATTGTCTTCCTCTTTAAGGCTTCAGAATGGAACACCCAAGCCGTCTGAAGAATATGTATGATATAAAATATTTGTAAATATAGTTTAAGATGAATTTCCTTTAATCTTGTCGCAACAAATATGACCTCATTTTATTTATGCCTCAAGATAATGAATGTAATATAACAATGTAAATCCTTGTACAAATGTAAAATGAAGTTTAGTTATCATAGAGGTTGAAGAAAATAATGATAATTTAACGCATTGAATTAGTAAATCACATTAGTGTTTCGTGCTGCGTTTTGATTATGAGCGCAGAAATATTTGAAAACTGTTTGTATTATTTTATATTTTGTAAGACTACCTATATAGACTGTAAAAATTAGATTAATAATGTTTAGAATCTTGTATCAAGATATCTAAATTCTTGCCATATTATTGAAGAGTGTATTAATTTTTTTTCTGTATAAAAATTAAAAGCCCTTTCCTGGGTACTTAAACACTCTCCAATTAATTACATAATTAATATTTCTGAAATTATGTTCATCAACCATCACTCATGGGCTGTTATCATGTTCGTGAAAACAATTTACTTCTTGTTTCTTTCAAATAATATATGGCTGAATATATCGTAATGTAAATTTTATTTTGCATTTTAATAGTTTTGGAACAATAACCATAGATAAAAGTAGGTATTCTCAGAAGAAAAACAGCCATTGTATGTAGTTAGTAAGGTGCCAAATGTAAACTGAAAAGAACTGACTAAGTTAATTAAAAATAAAGACAATTTCAACACTTTCAAGAATATGTTTTTGTTATTTTCATCATCCCTATTAGTTGTAGGTACAAGATAGGTGTTAAGATATTAGTGATTTATTTAGGTAGCCGGCGAAAAGATCGGTTCAATCTATAAGATGTAAGATAATCTAAAATCTACAGCGTAGCTAGTGATAGTAAAAGCAATTGCACCTAAACATGTTAAGATCCACTAGGTTTCAATATTGATATCAGGAAATATGTAGATAACCCAAACAATTACAAAGAAATAGCTCACCGAAATACAACTTCGGCGATAAAGCGCCCTTAAAAACATGTTCTGCGTGGTAATTGATTTCATTTACATACTTGAAAACACTTTGGAATTTGGAACAAAATTAAAATTACACGTACATTGACGGTATATACGTAGGTAGGAGTCATTCGTAAGACTGTAACTTACGAATGAACTACGAATGACTACTACCGTAAATCCTTAGTTCAACGGGGTTCTTTAGGAGTAGGTACCTACTCTAATTTATTATGTATTTATCCAAAGCTTTGTTAAATAGACAAGTAAATAGGGGGACGGACCCGCTCTACCTAGGCTCTCCACCTGATTCGAGCCAGAGATGGTCCCGTGCTCCAACTGATAATCAATAAGATATTAAAAATGGTAAGGAAATATATAGTAACAATCAGCTAATCTATTCTCAAACAAAGGTTTCTTAAAACTAGTACTCACCCCAAAGCCACCCAACCACCCACTAAGCTCTGCCAAGCCTCCTACAACTTATTAGGCTCGGCAATCTGGAATAATATCTTACAATGGACTTCCGCAAAGTCACGCCTGAATCAATTCAATATGATAATCAATAATCAATACAGTTAAGTGATTAAGAAAAACACATATATAATTAAATTTAAAATCAATAGGAAATCAACGCATTTTCTACAAAAAGATGGCCTAAAAAAATTCATCATCCGCAGCCAAGTAACCTAACAGCCATATTCTATTATACCTTATAAATATAAATTACTTAGATACATATAGATCTATAGATTGTTTTTACGACGATCCTTAGATAGCTTAACTGATTCTATTGTATTTTGTAATTTTATGTACATATTCTAGTAGCTTAGTTTCTGTAAATAAATTACTTAGTGCCATTTAAATAGTAAATAATTATCAGAAACGACTGTATGGTAAAACAACAACCAAACCCGGTACGAATATACATGCAAACATTTGTCCTAGAATTGAATTTGCATCTCATGCTTCTCAGACAGTCTGAAAAAGAGTAGAGTAATGTAGAGTAAAATACACTTTAAATTAGAACCTTGACTCTGGCAGCGACTAATTAAAAAATAACTAGCGATAAACATAATTTAAATACCTTTTCGTGAGTGTACAATGTACATGGATACATAAAAAAGTCATAAATTATACTTCTTTACATAATTAACAGCTGAGTAAAAACAAATATCGGATGTATCACGAAATACGCATGTAGGTACATTACATGCGATTTCACGAGTGTCTGCATAGAAACTCGTAATCTCGTAGACATGATTATAAGCCTCAAATCTTTGGCGTGAAGATAATACGTGAAATCAATTATGTTACTGCATTGATTTTGAAAATAAAAATCCCTCGGCCACGAGATCTGTCTGTTTGTACGCTTCATGCATCTTTTCCACCAACCACTGACAGAAAATGTAGATCGTAGGTACAAGCAGATTCTATGTCAATAAAAAAGCAGATAATTAGTTAATCGCTTACTGTTCTACGAGTATAACATTAAAAATACAGGCAAAAACTCGATATCCACTAGTTTGCAGTGACAAGACCTACCAAAGATACGTATCAAAGAAAACAATCGCTCTTCTTGCGTAGCTAATCGTCGGCGTAGGAAAAGGTGCATTGGTCTCAGTAGTTATAGTATGAGGATTGCAGTGCTGCGGATTAGATTATGAAGTTTGAGACTTCAACCTTACACCCTCTGAATAATATTAAGTAGAGCCAAATTGAATACAGCCTAGTAAGTACCGAAAGGAATAGGATTCCTTTGGATGCTGTTTCTGTAATCTGGATTATGAGCACTCATGTTTGAAACTAAATTAAATTAGGCTTATAAGTGACAATATGAAACAATTAAAAATTTTGATTTGATTTTGATTTGAGCCTCATTGTTATCAATTTAATACAAATTACACTTGAATACCGATTGGAGGTCAAGAAACGCGCTTTGTAGGACACCTGAAAAAAGAAGAACGGTAATTTTGGTAATTTTGTTCAGTAAAAATTATCAATGTAAGCCTAGTAACGTTGCTTGTTCATTGTTATTAGTCGATAAGCACCTGAAACTGTAAAACGACTCAGTACACTTCGAACCGTCAAGACTCCTCTAAATACAAAATTAAATTAAAAAATTCTAAGTTACAGTGGCAGTTGAGTTTTATTGTGGACATGTTTTTAAAAATTGTGCTATCGTATCTTGGTTGTTGGATCTTATGTGAGTATTGTAATCCCAGTTGTATTCTTTAAAACATATATAAAAAAAATGCAAATTCAAAAGACTCTCTTCATTCATTCTCCTTTTGGCTCCATTTAGGCTGTGATTTAGGCAACGCTTGTTCAAAAGTAAGCTTTTGCCTCCTCGCAGACTGCAGACTTTCTATCGGACTTTCTATGGAGACGGAACATACTTCGGCTCGTAATGAGTATGGAAAAGTATAGCCCGTCTCAACTATCGGCCGATAGAAAGTCTGTAGTCTGCGAGGGGTCTTTATAACTCGTATTCTTTCAGATCCATCAGTAGTTCGATTGGAATGTATTGCACCTCCAATGGAATGTCCCAATAAAAATATCACATTTTGGGTTTATTCAAGGTGAGAATACACAAAAACAAAACAAACATGATACAAAAATTGACACTTCAAAATTAACATATTAAATTACGAAAACCACCTACTGAATGAGGAGTTTTGAAAACTCAAAAAAATGGCTTCTGTTGAAGAAGACTTAAGTACAGTCAGCAACGAAAGTCGATTTACATTTTATGTTTCAGAAATCTAAATATTTTCGAAATAGGTACTTATCATGACTAAAATGGTTACTAATATTTGAAGATAAAAGTCTTGGTTCGTAATAATTTCCGATGAAAAGTTAAATTTTTTCTTAGTTATTAAAAACAAAATTCTTTCAAAAAGTCTGTTAATCGTTTCCGACTGTACCTACTTACCATTTTCATTGTAACAGTAAATAAAATAAATAATGTATTTTTATCTATGGTATAATCAGACAGAACAAAATTTTATCTTCAGTAAGGTTAGCTTCAAGATCAAGATCAAAGAGGTAGGTCAGTGGAAGTTATGGAAAGTTTTAGGTTTTAAGACATTTAAAGCTGACCGCACATAATTTTTTTAATGAAAAATACGGATGACGTCTGAAAATGCGACTAGCTTCTGACTTTTCAGCATTTCCTCTATTGAATTGACAGTTTTTTTTTTTTTTTTTAATTTATTTATTCAGTATACAGACTACAAAATTTATATTGATATTGTGCCTGAAAACCATATTAGGTTTGAGTAGGCACTCACATTCGTCTAAATTATGATATTATGAGTTCGGCGCGTTAGGCGCGGATAGGTCGTGCGACCACCTTAAAACCCCATGTTCTCTATCTATCTATTTACTGAGTACAGTAGAAGGTTGGTTTTAAATTACCAGCTTTCAAAATAACTCTGGGTCTTATTGAAAGATTTCCTTTCATTTTTTGGGTATACGAGTTGATGCGCAGTTTGTTTAACGATTTATTCCTTTGCCATTAGCTCATGGTAATGCGTATAAACATAATTAGGAGGTTTCCAAAAATGCATTAATTTTGATCACTGCAATTATATTTAAGGCAAAATGAAAATGACGGACATCAAATAATGGTAGATGACCCAGAATCTATAAAATTAGCGCCATGGGTCAAAGATGCGCCTATCAAAATATTGATACATGGTTACACAGGTCATAGGGATTTCTCGCCAAACACAGAGATAAGACCAGGTGAGTCTTTCAGGCTATTTATTACAGTAGGTACCTATTGTACCTGATCTACATTGCATGTTCACTATGCTTACACCATGAAAAGTACATCAAAACATAATAGAATTTGGCAAAGAAACGTTAGGACCAGAAACGTGGCTCTTTTTATATTTTTTCAATCAAATATCCGAGAAGTTGGTGATGAAACTAATGATAAGGACCTGGTGCTTACATTGGGCAGAGGATAAGTATTCTAATAATTTAACAAGGAAATGCCATCAGGCTTGTGTATACTTTACCTGCGTTCGGTGATATGAATGTTTAAACAGGAGTTTTGAGGAAAAAGTACAAGGGCATCAGAAGTTGAAAAGAAGTTACACTAATTATAATGATTTGCATTTTGCAGCTTACATGAAGTGCTGCGACTACACCGTGATGTCAGTGGACTATAACCCGATCGCTCGTGAGCCGTGCTACATCGAAGCCGCGAGAAATACGGAGCTTGTCGGCAAGTGCACCGCTGAGCTGATCTGCGAGCTGGTCACCAATTATGGCTTCAACCTTAAGCAGTTCCATATTATTGGCTTCAGTCTTGGAGGGCAGACGGCGGGGTATATCGGCTCTTATTTGTGGTGCGGACGGTTGGACAGAATTACGGGTAAGGATGAAAAAATATTGGAAAAATTATGAATTAAAACCCGACAAATGTGAATCGGTCTCGTCAACCGAGGGTTGTACTAAAATTTGAACCGCGCGCTAGTATGTGGGGGCTAAAAATAATTCTAAAAATAAAAAATACGATCTTGAAAGTGTCATATAAAATGTATTTACAGAAATAACTAAAGTGTCTTGTTCATTCATAATATGAACCCATACTCATATTATCTCATTTTTAAATGTTACTTGTTCTGTCATCATTTTAAAGTAATGAAAGTTTTTTTATGTCTGCATTATGTAAGACTGGCGCTGGGTAGTCTCTCTGAGTCAAAAACTAGTGTGTCTTTGGTTATTTTCACTTGGAATAATGAGATAGGTTTGATTATAGCTTATAAATAAAACACTAATTTGATTTCAATTAGGTAATATAAGCAAGATACTTTGACTCCTTATAATAAAAGTATAAGGTTTTATATAAATAAAAAATAATGCCTATAAAATATTCCAGCATTAGACCCTGCGATGCCCTTGTTCGTCACTCCTGACGTAAACAAGAAAGTGGACAAGACGGACGCGAGTTTCGTGGACGTCCTTCACACAAACGCGTTGGAGAAGGGGAAGCTAGAATCGTGTGGTGACGTAGACTTCTATGCAAATGGGGGCATCACCCAGCCAGGTTGTAAGGCGACTGCTGAGCAATGTAAGCTGGCGTTATTTGTATCACATGTGACGGAGTGAGTTTTTGTAAATGTTTATGATGGCCCAGAGGGAGGATAATGTAGCGGTATATTAGGTTGTGGATGATCATAAAAGCTTCTACGTTTATTTAGGATAGCCGCATACTTTTTAAATACTTAAATGTTCCTTTTCCACTTCAATAGTCCAGTCTTTAGGACCATGCAGATGTAGGAAAACCAGTCTGGTACTTTTCGGAACAACAGTTTCCAGGTCATTCAACCCTTGCGTCTGGAAGGACCAGTGACACAAACAAGTTAGCATCTTCTATTTTTAGCAAAATCCGGATGCAACCACGCCAGAGCACCGATCTACTATGCAGAGTCTATAAACACTGAAACGGGATTCTATGCAACAAAATGCCAGACATGGATCACATATATGATCGGATGGTGTGAGCTGTACAACTCCAATGCTGAAATTTTATTCGGCGAATATGTTCCTTGGAAGTAAGTAAATAACGTGATAAACTCTCGTGTATCAATGTAAAGTATTACATCAAACAATTTCAGCTAAATTTTCATAAAAATACATAAGTAGGTACCTAATTTAATTAAACTTAAAGATAAAAAACGAGACTTTAAGACCCCTAGCAGACTACAGACTTTCTATCGGCCGATAGAAAGTCTGTAGTCTGCGAGGGGTCGAATTTGGGGTGCTATTTGCTTAGTTTCTATTTTTAAAATTTTTACATAATAATATAGTTGAAATTTTAATGAAATATGTTTATTAATTTAACTGTACTCCCTCGGCGTAAAAATTAATACCTTGCTGTCTGTCGCCTATAATTATAATATAATATACACCCCTATTTTTTAATTACCAAAAAAATTTTAAATAATGGTCTCGGTGTCTGTTACTGATCACATTTCTGTAGTTAAAACTCAAAAAAAGAGAAAAAAAAATTATAACCTCAAAAGGAGACTAGACGAGTCAAACGTAGATTTATGATAGCTACTGCGGTTTTACTGACTGGGGATGATACGAGAACATAGTTCGAATGAGAGTCTATACGTAATTGTTGTCTATAGTACTTATTTGTACAGTTTTCATAAAATATTGTTCGGTTTTGGCTGACTAAAATCTTTGATAACTTTGTGATATTTAAATAAAAAAAGTTCTGACCATGCCATTATCATTTTCTGCATCTGCTGCAACTGTCCTTGAATTTTTTTTTGGTTGTCATAAAATAGTGGTGTATATTATATACATATAATAACATTTAACTAGTTTGTAAGAAATAGTGTACCATTTTTGCATGACAAGATGTATATTGTGTTGGTGGTTCTAAATAAATAAATAAATAAACAAAATAAATTAATGCTAAATACAATACTACGAAATTGTTGCTCTAGGGGTCGCTCTACCTATAGAATTACTCATTTATTTTGAGTTATCACAACAAACATCATTCATTTAAATAGTGAGCTATTCAATAATCAAGTGCAGGCACCGAGACACTTTCACTGTTCACAGCTCTGTATTTACGAACAATCAAGACTTCCTTTGTCATAGGCAGGGACGCACCTGCGTCTGATGGCATTAATTTGACATTGCATGCACACATTTTATGTCAAAAGTCGCGTAAATTAGCGGCATTCGACGCTGGTGTGTCCTTGGCATTATAAATACACCATCACTGCAATGCTAGACGGCGATGGGCTTGCAATCCGTCACGTGTTGAAAGCTAACATTTGCTTTTTGTTTGTTTGATCTAGGGTTACGGAGGATACTGTTTGTTTTTTAAGTGAAAATTTGTGTAGGCGCATTGGGCATTTTCGAGATGGGAGAAAAATATCAAACTCAGTCACGTGACTGTTACTAAACCATCCTCTTACTATACCTACCTTAATTTTGTAACACATTGTATCGTCACAATGGTTGAGGTGTTTGAGTGACCGCCTCTGGTGAGATAGCCCCGAGTTGGAATCCCAGACAGTAACTTTTTGCACTTAATTTTTTGTACTTTTTTTTAAGTTTAGAACCGTTACCGAAACCTCGTTCAAGTTTTCACTTCTACCGGCACTCCAGGAATGCCACTGTTTTTACAGACAGGTTTGACTGTTTTTAACCGACTTCAAAAAAAGGAGGAGGTTCTCAAGTCGCCTGTATGTTTTTTTTATATATTTTTTTTGTATCTTGTTACGCGATTACTCCGCCAATTGTGGACCGATTTTCAAAATTATTTTTTTGTTTGATACTCCAGAAGTGGTCCCATATAAATTTTATTCCTGAGGGTTTGATAGTTTTCCCGTAAAACTCTAAAAACCTTCCGTCCTAGCCATTGTAAATCGAATCGACAGATAAGTCTAAGACTCTCTATGCATTATGTCAAACTGACGATTTACTAATGCCAGGAACTCACGTGCCGCGAAACTTGAGATAAAATGTATGCAGTTTTGTGGAGCCTAAGCATTATCTGTCGATTTGATTTCTTTTTCTTATTTCTGAGTCACGCCGTGTGTAGAGTCGAACATTGAAGTCGGTTTTTCTTTTAGTTTTAAAACGTAATTATTACAGAATCACAACTATCCCTTATCGTACCATGGTTATTGTAATTATCATAAATTAAAATGAAAAAGAACTTCCATTTGTCAGGTAAACACATAATAACCGGTTTATAGTCAGCAGATGCTTGCTTACACAACTTTTACGTAATCTTTGTAACACATTAAACAGTCACAAAAAGTCGCCTACTCCACTTATTCAAAAGGCACTGTACGGTACGATTCACGATGAATAAGTGCCATCCATATGCACTCACTCGATGTGACGATGACATTACGAATAAAGGTCACGGGAAGTCTGTAGTGTGGACCATTGGCCTAATACGACCTTGCATTCTGACCTTAAGATCGTGGATTCAAGTTGTACTACTAGTAATATAGTAGTTTTGCAACACCCTAATTAGTAAATATAGTTGGCTGAATGGCATGTAACCTAAACTGATCGCGTGAATCCTGACCGTGCTTCAATGGATTTTTCGTTTAGGAAAAATGTAATCGCATTAATACGAGCTCTAAGCGGCGAAGAAAAACATCGTGAAGAAACTTGTCACGATGAAATTTTTGGCTCGCTTTACTAAGCCATTTAGCGGCCGAGCAAGCATTGCACTCACCTACTTAGTAAATAATAATAATATACTTAAAGTTTGTTTCAGGCAACGTTAGAATAATACAAAAATGGTAAAAACTAATTCTAAGGCCCATAGAAATAAATACCTTAAACCTAAAAATAAGTACTTATCAATAACTTAATCTAGGTCACACGTGAGATGGTCGGCGTGTCGCGGCGCGGCGGTTCTTAGCTCAGGCGGCCCTTAAACCATCGGAACTTCACCCCTTTCGACCAGAAGTTAGGACTCATGAAGTCTCTGCTTAGGGACCCCTACCATAAATGAGCTAAAGCTCACATTATGACGCTTCTCGACCCTCAATCCCACTCTGGTTTTCTTTCGGTTATATTCCACTACCTCTGTCCTTTGCAGTCTTCAAGTCGAAGTGAACACGAGACACGTAGATCTGCTTAGTGGGGACCTCCGCTTGGAAGTGAGGCTCGCTGGTCAGAGCATCGTCTAAAGACGAGTATCGGTTGAAATTGTTCCGTGTAAATTATGCTTACTTCTGCAATGTCATATTGTGCTGACTTGGTCCAGTAAGAGCCACAACCATCAATCACATGCATTTTTATATTTTCAGTGCCACAGGAAACTACTTCTTCAGTACCAACGATAAGGAACCGTACGCAAAAGGATCCAGTAATAATAAAGAGAAACGCAGCGTGTCCTTATTCAACATTAAAAATATACTACCTTACTAATTGATTTACACTTGTTTTAATAACCGATACGTTATTGATCTTTTAGTGTCTTGTGGTCTATCTCAAAAGTAGTAGAGAGTAGAAATGAAGTGTCGAATATAAGTACCTACTAAGGTATACTGTCACCATTTTTTTATTTTTAAACTTAATCGAAAGATTTTCATTGTACATACATACCTACTAAAATAAAAGAGGCCATTCAGGGTCTATACAAGGTTGGACCCAAAAGTCAAAAGTGCTGGCCCATGAAAATAAAGGCCTCATCGCTATTGGGAATGTTGATCCGAGTATTTTTTTGTTAACTTGCACTAAGTATATAAGTCCAGTTCAAAAGATTTCTTAAATTAAAAAATCTGAATTTTCATATTCATATTGGATTGCCCTATAGGGGTGGCACCTTTATTTTCGTTGGCCGGCACTTTTTGACTTTTGGGCCCAAAATGAATGGCCTCCTTTTTTACCAGTTTAAGAGTATACAATGTGTTGCTAAAAAAATAAAATGTAGGTACAATATAGTTAAAGATTTTTTCGTCAAATGATTTAAGATTTTTTGTGTTTTATGCAACATAAGTAAGCCTAAGTAGTATTAGGTATTTGGTAATACAGGATTCGTAGTAACAGTTGTCGTTGAATGTTTGTAAGACTTTATGTCCATGTCCAACCAGCATGTTTTTGTTTCGTATTTTAATTCAGCTATAGGTATATTATCGGCCTTAAATTATAGGTAAATGTTGTTTTGAAAGTAAATACAGGTCAATAACCTGTGTGCCTACTTCCTTGTCTCAAAACCCGATCAAGACGTGAATGGATCGTGATAGAACATCGTAATATGTTTATTGCTCCTAAAATACAAATTATATTTAGGTTGCACTCGTTTTATTTGTTGGCATAAATTTCAAAGCAACTCAAAATTTAAAATCATATTCAAAAGAATTTACTTACAAATAAATTACTGTGAAAAACAAAAGTAATTTATTTATAAATCGTATATTTCAAAACCTCCTGCTAAAATTGTAATCGTTTGTAAGGGAAACACGCAAGTTTAAAATTCACATTCACAAAGTGTTTTGGATGTTATTATTTAGATCAGTTGAAAAAATTGGAAGTACCTATTACGCTAAGCTACGTCAAATATCCCTTTTTAAACCATAAAGCCATTTATGCAGCTTCTTCGGAAATCAAATCACGTCATATTGTTGCAAATACCTCATTATGATTGCAGTCGGAATGTTGTTGCTAACTAGCTCTATAACGACGTAAAGCTGCATTAGGGGACAAGGTGTTCTAGGCCGTTTGCTGACTGACTTCGCAAATTATGAAGAAACAAGAGAACATTATAAGAGATACAAAGAAAAAATATAAGAGAACATATAAGAACATATAAAAAAATTCAAGGAAAGACCAACATTTCTGGACATATCTCGGCATAAGTAGACGGTATGAAGAAACAAAATTATTTAAAGAAAGAGGCGTGACAATAACAAATGCGTTACGCCATAAGCATTTAGCGCTTGCTTAAAATGTTGAAAAACATCGTGATGAAATTGTCACCAAGGTTTTATAATGAGATATGTGATGCCATCATCAACAACTCTCTACATGTAGAATGAATATTTCCTAAAGGGCTGAGAAAACTGAGAATAACTGAGAAGCCTATCTCATATTAAGCAATATTCCAGGAACTAGCGTTCTGTGAAAAACAGGCATAGCCTGCCTTCTGACGCTTCATAAAAAGGCTAAATTCGGGAGCGGAACTTTGCTCCATCTCGTTCCTGGACGTCAAAACCTTGTCAGCTATCTAAAAATATAGTTCTCCTCCTCCTTGAGTCATATTCCTCAGTGCTGAGGGTAGTGACCTCCTTTTGGTATCACTCTCTCCCTTATTATGTTTCTCCATCTTCCTCTGTCCCCGGCAGTATGAAGAGCATTGTGAATCGTGGTGTCGAGAGTGTCAGACCAGCGCATCGGACTTCGCCCGCGAGGTCTTTTTCCTTCTAATTTTCGGGTCACTATCAGCTTCTCGAGGTTGTCTCCCTATTAGAAATATAGGTACTATATAAGAAGTAAGTATATTAAACTTAATACCCTATCAAATATTTCCAAAGAGTTAATAATATGGTGATCGTGTCCTCAGACTCGAGTGGAAGCAGTTATAGTCGTTTTACCAATATCCTTGGTCATCCACAAATTATGATTGCAAAACTGTCTCCGGCATCGCTGCTAATCCTTTCTTCCCAACATAACGATACCGCCATAGTTATGCCAGCATTAGGTACGTACGTATGGGGCTATGTTTGTGTAAAAATGATGACGATGACAAAGAGAAGTACGAGTATGATTGAACCATTGCATGCACGTCAATTTACCAATCAGGGCAATCATTGAAGCCCCGACCACACTAAACAATTTATGATCAAAGATAAAAGTTTAATTATTGTTGCTGATAATAAAAATTAGCGAAGTTATATCAGCAACAAAACTGAAAACGCTTTTAACTTGACATACAAGTATAATATGCCTGGTAATAAAGTCCGAAAATAGAACAACTATCTACTTGAAAATATTTATACGTCCTTTATTATAATATCCATATTGCAATCTCAAGTAGACTGATTCTATTGTATTTTGTAATTTTATGTACATATTGTAGTAGCTTAGTTCCTGTAAATAAAACTTTGTGTCAAACTTAACGAATATGAAACTAAAACTATGCCATCATGTGTTTCCTTTTTCTACTTTTAACGGCAGTAATATAGCGATCAACGTATTCTCGTAAATCAACGCTACTGAGTGCGACCGTGTGTATCAGCATCCGTGTTGCTAAATATCACTGTTTCGACAACATAGCCTTCAGTTGTGTAGTCGATCCAATGGTTCTTTTTTGGTCATCTTTGAAACTTGAAACCACCTTCAAATTTAACAGTCAAGTCTACAACAGAAGAATCCAGTTCATTATATTATTTTTATGGTTTTCTATCCGTCCATCATCATCATCATTGGCCTGCCCTTATCCCGCTCATGCGGGGTCGGCACAACATGTTCTCCTCTTCCACTTTCCCCTATCACTCGTCATCTCTGTATCAACTCCTTCCTTTACCATATCTTCTTTCACACAATCCATCCATCTTTTCTTAGGTCTATCTCTACTCACATATCCATTCACATTCATTTCCATTACCCTTTTAGTAACATGACTTTCATCCCTCCGCATTACATGCCCATACCACGCTAACCTATTGCTCCTCAATTTTTCAGTCACCGGCGCTACTTTCAGACTTCCCCTAATATATTCATTCCTCACCTTATCCATTCGCGTCACTCCGCACATCCATCTCAACATTCGCATCTCTGTCGCATGCACTCTTCTTTCATCCGTCGCTTTATGGTTTTCTATCCGTCCATGGACGAGTTATTGACAGAAAACATTTTTTTGCCGGTTTGCGGGGGACGAGGTAGCACAAGAACGCATGTTACACACACTTGCATGAAAAATGACAATATACCCTCATTTTTCGCACACTCTTGCAAATTTCGTATATGACGTACATAATTCGCTGACCCGTGACGCGTGAGGTTATTCTAAAATAGTAGCACAACGTAAACCACAGAACACTATTACTCCTAGCAGACGTAAACTTCAATTAAAGAACGATAGTTCAAGGAACCGCTAATTAAGAAAAAATTATAAAAAAAAATATAAAATTAAAATAAATTTATAAATTCAAATATTTTTTTACACAATATCTCTTGTTAACATTGGCATGTTTGTAATATTGTATTAATTTACATGACAAAAGATACAAATTATTTCGAAAATTGCAAAATATGTGTAAAAAATATGAGTCAAAACACTAAATAAAAGAGCTTAAAATCATCTTAGTTTTTAAACCATTGCAGTTGGTAGTGTTTTATCTAAAGAAAACTTCTTTGTAATTTTTATTTTCTTCTATGTACTCGTATTATGTATAACCAATAGAAATCATGTTGTTTTAAACACAAGCTCAACTTTCTTTGGAGCTAGATTACTTATTAAATGTGCCCCAAGTCTAAGTGTAACCAAGCAAAACTGTGATCTTATGAGCTAGCAAAAATATTTTAAGTTTTATAAATATTAGTAAAGATTTATCTGACAATTGTAGTCAAAAAAATTTGTCAACGCCCAAGGCATAAAGGTTTTGGAAATTCCATATTTCCTGGTAGCTAAAAGAGGGGAAAGACTGCGAGGGTCACCTACGCTACCAGCTGGCTACCACCACCACTTTCGCTCTCAGTGCCCGCTTGGAACACGCAAGTACCGCACGCATAGGGACCCGTACACCCTAGGAGTGACCAAATAATGTGATAAAGTTCTGTGATTATTTTGTGATAGTAATAAACTAAAAAATGGTATCAAACACAAAATGGCTGTTTTTGATTGGGATTACGGCATTGCAATTTTCTGGTGAGTGAATTGTTTATGTTTTTGTGATTAGGTACTAATAGTATGTTACTTACAGCTATTGTAAACATGAATGGAACTTGAGTATGAAACTAATTTACTAGTATCTAATAGGTTTTACGATTCATGAATGAACATCTAAGGATTTGGGATAATAATCATAAATTAACTTTAATGTGATTCAATCTAACAAATAATATATTCCATAGACTTAAATCTGGCTATAGAGCTTATGAATAAAAAATGTATATCTAAGCCTATGTCACTCGGAGCATAATAATGAATTGATAGAGCACTCATTCATTGAAATCGGATACATAGTTTAGATATCGATTGACTTCGCGTTTATCAAAAACGAATTTACTCGTTGAACAAACATATAAAATTCTTTTTGATCTTTGCCGTGCTAAAAATGAGTCGTTCTAATATTTTCTAGAACAAGTTCAACGCGTTTGAACGTTACGAGCAAGTGCAAATGCAGACGTAACCTACTGCGTTAGTAATTGCATAATATTAGTAAGTTTGTTTGCTCTTCCTCATCCGTGTTGTATGTTACATACAGTCGGCATCAAGAGATTAATGGCTGAGCAAGTGTATGAACAATTAAACTTGAATTCGTTTGCAATGACCCTTATAGGTCAACTGTTCAAGTGTTTTATAGTAATAAAAATGTTTTTGTTCTAAATAAGTTTTTGTTAATAAACGCTCTCGCGTATACTTTAATCAAAAGTTTATGTATATTATACAATTTCGATTGAGTGCCATTCCATTACACCTAGGGATAAAAAAGTCTTGAAAATGAGGAAGCAAGCCTTTGATAAGACAATAATACAACAAAAAACTATTTGTAATTGCGCAGTAAAACTCATACATGTCTGATAATTATAATGCCTACCAGCAAAGCAATGGTGAAAAATATAGATGTTAATAATTTTAAAAGTTGTTTATTAAATTAGGTATGTATAATTTGAGGGACTGTGCCTATCGTTTATTTCCGTAATGCACGCATTACAAGGTTAACAACTATAAAGAGTAGATTACGCATAGGTTCATTATATCCGAAATAACTGGTTTTGATATTACTAGTTCATAATTTATAGGTAGGCATAATTTAGATTGCATTTCATGAATATTTTTTTATGAATTGTAATGTAATCAACTCATTTTCAATTCATTTTAGTGCTGTAATCTTTTTAAAGAGCTTTGATTTTAATTACACAAAAAAGGTAAACTTACTTGACAAATCAATTTATGCTATTAAATGATTTTTGGAACGAAGTTCCTTTTCGGACGGTATCGAGGATGGGGGCTAGAAGAAAAAAAGCATAAGATTTTACCGTCACGATATGCGGCACATACATAGGTCAAATTGTCAAGTAGTCAAAAACTTCGTACAAACTTGGGAATAAAAATTCCCAACGACCACCTAGCCTCCCCATCAGTGTGGTAGTTGGGAATTAAAAATCCCAACGACCCCATTGCTTATAAATGTCAGTGGGGTCGTTGGGAATTTTTATTCCCAACGGCCCCACTGACATGAGCAGTTAACATGGGGTCGTTGGGACTTTTCATTCCCAACCACCCCACTAGTGGGGAGGTTAGTGGGGTCGTTGGGAATATATCTTCTAAAGTTAGCGTCTAAGCGCGCGTGCAAAATGTTTGTCACTTCCGAACGATCGCGACCGACATTCTCATTACATAACCGTGAACCACAAGCGACCTCTCGTGCTTTCTCGATGTTCTGATTATTGTTTTATTCGGCCTTAGTAAAATGGGACAGATATGTTTAGTTTTTTAAGGGAGCTTTGACCTTTTGCCCTTTACATAATTCCGCGTAAAAGTTACCAAAACGATTTATTGAGTGTGAACTCGCGTCCCTTTTAGAAATAAAATCGTGTCTTTCAATTAGCTTATTGAAATACGCTGGTAACGTGTATTGTGCTAAACACGATGCAATGCAAATGACCCAAGCATTAGGGTGACTGGCCATGGAGTCACCTTCTTGCTCAAGGCATTACGTAATTCAAAAATAATGTATCTTGTTAGAATCGGAAATAAATATTTGTAATTTATACGGCTGACCTTTTTGCAGAACCTGTTTGCAGTTTTTTATAGGTCCGGTATCAATTTTAGTCTAATTTTAAAGCTACTCATTTCGTTTCCTCATTTCACCTGCATAGTCTTCTTGACTTGAATTCAAAAAAGTTCTAAATTATGCTTCTTTACTGGATGTATTTGCAAAATGTTTATCAAGTTTTTACTACAAAACAAATGAAATTATATACGCTAGCTCTGCGCTATATTTGTTATTGAATTTAACTCAAAACTTGTCGTCCGAACCAGTCTATATAAAAAATGATGATCAAACTTAGATCTCAAACGGCAAATATTTTTATTCAATATGTACCTACACTTTGATAATTTAGAACAGTCGAGCTAAACCACGATTTCACTCCTGCTTGTATGCAACCAATACGAAAAACAGGCCAATAGCATTAAGTTGCAATTCACATCATTAATAGCTACTTCTTCTATGGCTCGAATTATATCTAGCTTCTACAAGCTAGATGTAATTCGAGTAAATAGCTACTTGTATCTTTGAATGAATTAACACTTTATGGTACACCAAGAAAATAGTATCAACAAAAACATTTATAAACAACTAGCTGCGCCCCGCGGTTTCACCCGCGTAAGTCCCGTTCCCGCGGGAATATCGGGATAAAAAGTAGCCTATGTGTTAATCCAGGGTATCACCTATCTACATACCAAATTTCAACCAAATCGGTCCAGCCGTTTTTGCGTGAAAGAGTAACAAACATACAATATTTATAGGATAACAAGTTCTAAGTACAATGAACTTTACACTTTACTTGATCAAAGACTTTGATACACTTTGACAACGTTTTAGCAAATATTAAGTATTAATTGGTTACACTGCAGCCATGGGTAGGATCACTGGAAAAAGGGGAGCCTTTGCCCTGCAGTGGGACTATACAGGAATAATCATAATAATTGGTTATACGCTCCTCATAACCTTTTTCACATGGAAATAACATTTCGCAAGAGCATTGAACACCTTAGCTGACGAAACCCATTTATTTTCAATGATGTTGTTCTGATACTTGTGATATTTGATACTGATAAGCTTATTCGATTTATAACTATAATTTGTGATTCCGAGATTCAATCTTTTTACGTTTACATTGACATAAAAATGTTCTTTTTCAATTAAAGTTCAAGAATCTTCGAAATATTTTTTCTATGATTATAAATTGAATACTAAACCTCGTTCACACCACAATATCAGAAAACATTTCTTACAAAACATCGTGGGATAAACCAGTGATGCAAGACCTATTTACGAGCGGGTTTTATATGACAAGTGAGATCAGCATCGATTGGTGACGTAAATAAAACAATTCGATAGGTCGTAATACTTTCACTGGTTCACTTTGCTTTCCAGTTGTCGAAGATCGTGAAGTGATCTAGTTTATGGATAATAAGTATAGGTATTTAGATAATATTACATAATGTTATGATTTAATAACACTTACTGTTAAATAAGCTCTTGTAATAAGATTCAATAGGCATTTACCCACTAGTGTCTGTTACAGGCTTCCTTTTTTAACTGAATTAAAAAAAAGGAGGAGGTTCTATGTTCGGCTGTATGTTTTTTATTTTTTTATGTATGTTCA
Organism: Epirrhoe alternata; assembly: GCA_963565295.1. Lineage (NCBI taxonomy): Eukaryota > Metazoa > Arthropoda > Insecta > Lepidoptera > Geometridae > Epirrhoe > Epirrhoe alternata. The sequence goes on from OY751384.1 coordinate 3,981,596, forward strand.
CGCAATTTCCGTCAATTGTAAACCGATTTACAATTTTTTGGTTTGTTTGAAAGAGTATAATCTCGAGGTGGTCCCATATAATTGTTACTCCTGAGGGATTGATAGTTTTCCCGTAAAACTCAAAAAATCACCGTTCTTTCCGTCAATTGTGGACCTAATATCCAACAATTTTTTTACCTATTAGGTACGCTGTCATTGAATCATAAGAAAGTAAATAAAAAAAACATACAGGCGAATTGAGAACCTCCTCCTTTTTTTGAAGTCGGTTAAAAACTTAGGTCCTTACTAGATATCTTTTTAGACATCTTTGTGCTTTATGCAGTGTGCAACCTATGCCTACAAAACTAGTAAATATTCAAAGTTAAATACTAGCTAGCCTTATCCATTGTCTGAAATTATAATTTTTAAATCAAATGAATTGTTTCGAAATAGCCTCGCACATCCAAAAATACCAAGTTACAAACTTGATCTATTAATATAGTGTAGATAAATTACTGCCTAAGAATTTAAATGACATAATTATAATTACAACTAACTACAAATTGTAAGGAATGTGAGCAAAAAGATTCAAAGTACTTGCATTAACTAATGTAATAATTGTTTGGAAGAATCAGAGCGTAAAGTGTTGAGACGTGAGTCTTTCTAACTGACCACGCACTTTGACTCAGCGATGCAAGAGGATGGTATGCAGTTTAGTAACCTTTTAATTGGCAGGAAAATTACCAATAAAAACGTAGACTAGCTTACAAATTATTGTTTCAAATGCTACCAGATCTTCAACCGTTGAAGATGTGGAGGGAGCTGGTTGATTTGGCTTTAAAATTCTAAGGAAAAATTATTCACCAACAGCAACCAAACAAAATGAAACAGCTACAACAACGCCTCAATAATGTCACCAGAGTTTGCCACTAACTTTTGAACCTCAATTTTAATAAAACGAAAAAATACTCTAATTTAGATTGAAACTATCGATTTCAATAAATTGAAAAAAATCGAAGGTGATTTTGTTAGTTATCAAAGCAATTTGCAGAATGTAAGTATTTTTAGTTCTCCTTGAAATATAATACTACACGAAATACACAGAATACCAATGTGACACCGATGCGGTCACCGCTCCTCAGCCTCGACTACTGATATTATGATTATTACAATGTTTTATAAAGTTTTTGTACAATTTTGGATTGATTTTATATTATCTCCATAAATCTACTTAAATTCAATAAAATATGAAAATCCCGAGATGATTTTATGCTATCAGGACGTCTAAGCAATCACTTAACATGATAAATACCATAGTGTTACGGCCACTCTACTCATGCGCCGAACTATTCGCTGAACTAGTATTTGGATAGAAGATGACACGTGAATACAGGCAATGAGGCCCTCTACACGTTCGTGAGCGTCGACGAATATCGTCGAATATGTAGAAGGCCCATAATAGCAAATATCTACCTAGGTAACAACAAAAGAGGCAATCTTATAACAAATGCCATTAGGAATAACACTAGTGCATTTGATAATGAGCTAAAGAGCAAAACTAAAAGCTCTACATGATTATTTTTTTCTCATCCTATATTTTGCCACTGCTGGGCAAAGGTCTTCCCCATATCCTTCTAACCGTTTCTGTCCCGGCCCATTTTCCACCAGCCTTTCTCAAAGGCATCGAGATCGTCACATGATTACAGTGAATTAATAAATGGGAAAAAAAACATTTTAATAAGTAACACAATTTTTTCAATATGCTGGACAAAAGTGGTCTGGATTTACTTCCTTGGATTTATTTTGGATTTGGATTGTTATAGTTTTTCAGAGTACGTACCAGAGTTGGCCACTGACTCATACGGACTTACTTACTAAGAGTACCTACGTACTCTTTATTGCGCGACTGTCATAGGTAGGTTTTTAAGTACACAGTGGCGTCGATTCTGTTGTTCACTGACTAAACTTAATTAAAACTAAAACTGGCACGTTCTTATTTTGTTCTCACTAAAGACGAAAACGGCATGTCGTTGAAAATGACATAACTAAAAGTATAATAAAAATGGCGCCTCTGAGCTTCTTTAGCAGCTGTTTTACACGGCAAGCAAAATGGTCTTGACTAAATCTACCCACAAATACTTCATTTTTACTAAAATTAAGAATTTTTAAGAATGTCACTGTAATAGTCTTTCCATTTTGGACTTTATCGTTAACGAAATAAGAACGAAGCATTTTAGTTTAGTTAACTTTAGTCAGTGAACAACAGAATCGGGGCCAGTATAGGTAGAATCATAATTATTCTATAACATCATAATAGAGATTCTGTTCCATATTGGCTCCTAACAGCATGTAATGACTGAGGCACAGAATACAGACTGAGGTGACTGACCTTGCGGTCGCGTGTCAAATATTACAAAACCGTTGTCAAAGAGCTGTGATTATGACTGAAGGAAGGAGGGTTAATTGGCCTTACTTCCAAGTTAATACGCGTTTTAGTAGTAAACGTTTTTGCATTAATTAGGACTAGAGTTTACAAAACGCTATTAACAAATTTTGTTATTACAATCTTAGCTTGGCGTGTCATATCGTAAATATTCACGACGAAGTTGGTTTAAAATGTTTAAGCCTAAGTGAGTTTTGGGTCTCAACCATGCACTAAAAGTTGAGTGGTTTTTAATGAATCTTGTAGGTCTTATGAAATACTCGGAGAGTAAAGGCTTACTGGTTTTCGTCTTACCTTTGTTGCACTTTGTTTTAGGTAGGTACAGTCACGGACAATCAGATGTATACACTCCATACTTTTAAAATTAATATCACACTAAAAGTAATAGATGTAGGTTAAAAACAAAAAGCGGAAATTGATTTCACATTGAACTAGTGGCGAAATCAATAAAAATACCAGAACATTGCTGGACATGTTGACCTGTACATGGGTTGAAACAATACGGAGTGTATACATCTTATTGCACGTGACTGTACCTGGGCTTCAACGTGAGCAAGTTTGAAAAACTATTTTTTTATAAAATAGGTCAGCATTTGACCTCACTGCCTGATGTTATGCAAACCTATTTACTCTTGATTTGACGACCGCTATATTATGGTACTTTTCGGGACTAGTACGTTTTAAAATTTTAATAATATTCTTTGACTTTCTTACTATAAAAAAACCGTTTAGACGGCTACCAATTTTTTAGGAAAGTTTTACTTCACAGGTAACATGTACTTAATAATAATAATAATGCTGGACATTTCACACAGCATCATCTAGCCCCAAACTAAGCAAAGCTTGTACTATGGGAACTAGATATACTACTTAAATACTTTTTGTTTGTAAATACATACATACTATACATAGAAACACCCAGACCCGAGATAAATATTTGCAGATCATACAAACATTTATCCCGCGGCGGGGATCGAACCCGCAACCTTCTGCGTCCCAAGCGGGCTTTCACCCACTGTGCCACAGAGGTCGTCACTTATTTAACATCCTTATTTACTTATCCACAATTGCTCAAACTTTTCAACTTACGTTTCTTTTTCAGTATCAGAAAGCCAACAAAATGCTGAGAAGACGGGAAAAGAGAAGAAACCACAGTCAGTTCGGGATCTTCTTAATACAACGTCATGTATCCCGCCGCCCTACAGATGTCCACATCCGAGAATGCAGTACTATTTATATACTAGGTAAAAGTTTAATATATCAATAGAGCTCTTTATTTTATGCCTGAAAAAAAATCAGAGCAGAGCCCTAAAAAAACTACTACAAAACTTTTTCATTCGTACTACACTGTGGAATATAAATAACTTTGTGCGGTGTTTAATTAACAATAAAAGAATAGGTACCTACATTAACAGGTCACAACTAATAGTTTAAAAAAAGCTTCTAAAGGCGATTGTTGTACATGTTTTAGACACACACAAGAAAAAGGAGAGCTTATCAATACCCTGGACAATGACTCCCTGACACGCTCGAGGTTTAACACGAAGCATCCCACGAAGATCGTAGTCCACGGGTTCGGAGGGGGTCGGAACTTGTCTCCAAGCACGGATATGAGAAAGGCTTATTTTACCAGAGGAAACTACAATATCATTATAGTGGATTATGGATCGCTGGTCAAGGAGCCGTGTTTGAGCCAGGTACCTTTTACTAATTTTATAAATGCGAAAGTTTGGATATGAGATGGTGTGTGAACAGCTAAACAGATTTGGATGAAGATTTTTATAGAGCTTATACTCTTACCCTGACTGAACTTTTTATCCCGTAGAACTGGAGTGTTCCTAGCCGCAGGCAACATGTATGGGAATATTCACATAACTAATTAGACAAATAGAGAGTTTACATATTGTAAGGTTGTGTTTTATAATTCGTCCTTGGTTTTATACATAAACATAACTAAAGCCTTATCCAGAAATGGCTTCCACACACCATAAACGTCGTGTTCCGAGTCATACGTAGGTACAAACCTATCCATAGGTCGTCTAGCGAAAGTATCGTCATAGTCATTCAACTCTACTAATGCGCGACCACGTAACGTATTATCAAAATTTTTGGCATAACTAAAAATTCTCATACACAATGCCTGCTATAAAAACAATGGTTTCTACGGTGGATGGCTGGTAATTTGTGGCTGAATTTGTATTGTTTATGAGAAAACAGCCGAATTTATGGTGCATTTAACAGGTGACGGCTCAATGTACGAAGAATTTGCAATTCAACTACGATTTGTATCAAAAAAAATTGTTGCCATAGGATGCTTTAAATCATCAAAATTTAATTTAAGGTTGCCAAAGTGTGCTATGTACTGTAATTTGGGATAATCCTAGGGGATAAGGAAGGGTATAGGGTAGGCACAAAAATAAGGTTTAACAAAAACAGAAGCCTATATTTATTTAAGTAAACAATATAAAGAAAGTAAATCAGTACTAAGCCTCTATAATAGTAAGTAACTTACCTAACCTAGGGTGATGATGGTATGGAATGGATACAATTTATGATGAGAATGATAAGGGTTGGTGATCGCCTTGATTCTAGTGAGGTAGTGATACAGATGAAAACTTGTATTAAACACTGGAAATACTCCGGGGCGGTGGACACGTTAGAACGGCACGATATTGGTCCGTCGGACCCAGTCAATTTGGTTAGTAGCGAAATTTTCGCGAGCACCCACTGTTATATGCCTTCACACACATAAAACTCACAGTACGCTATACTTCACAAAAACACCAATGCTTTCCTGATGAGCGAAGGAGCTAGGCACAGAATGCGGCGGCAGGAGAAGCGCTTCGGTTTCAAAAGATAAGCACACAGAGCGATGCCCGAGCTGGGGGAGTCGCTGAACACTGCCACGTATAGATACCAGCCGGGAAGCCAGCTGTACAAAGGACCTCTATTCTGTAAAGAAAGAAACCAAACCTGGGTAAGCAATTGCCGGACAGCACATGCGAGCAGAAGGAGAAAAGATGGGATGCCCTCAGGATCTAGGCATCCTGGAAGTAAATAGCTCGCATGGCGTAAAACAAAGGATTTCCACGTCACGAATTTTTCTTACCAGAGACTATTTCAAGATCCACGTGTGGTAATCAAACGACGTACAATTTGCCGACGAATGTAGCAGAACAATCGATCGTAACAGATCGGGCGTAATTATATATTGAAATAAACGGAAAAAGTTAGAATCTGATTTGCCAAATTGCCAACTCATACGCCGATGACAAACCATCCGTCAAATGAATCCCAGTCTTCTTCTTCTTCAAGATGGCAACTAACTATAATACCACTTTACTTCCGTCAATGTCAATCTGTCAATGTCTCGTATTGGTTTTTTTTTTAGCATGACATTACTAACGATCTGTCGATTCATTGACGGCCGTAAACGGAGCTATCAACCAATCAGAGCGGCCTACAGAATGACACAGCTCAATAGCCAATCAGATCAAGACTCACAGAATGATATGATACCAGAATATATCCATATATGATAGTGTTGCCAGTGGTTATAATTTAATTATTTATAATCTCGCTGCCGCCAAGCTTTGAAATAGCGGGCGGGAAACTTTAAAATGAAGGGACTCACAGCGTGAACCGCTGTTAACTAAAACTGGATGTTACAGTACCTGTAGTAGTTTTGTACGTAAATTATTAAGAATACTTACAGTATAAGAATTAGGTGGATCACTATTTTTATACGGCGTTGTTCTACTAAAGTAAGTTCGTATGAGTCAGTGGCCAACTCTGGTGACGGAGTTTTCAGGCTGCCTTAAGGCCTCCGTCATTGCTTAGCGACTTAAATAGCCGGGACCGACAATTTTCCATGCCCTCCCAAGCACGGAAGCCCTCAGATGAAAATGCCACTGGCGGTCACCCATACACTTACAGACCGTTTCGAACGTTGCTTAACTTCGACGATCTATCAAGAACGACTAAGCGCTTCCTGTTAACTGTCTGAAGGCCTCCATCACTTATAGGAAGACACCGAAACTTAACGAAAACAATCTTGGTTCGCTGCTTGATAGTTCTTGATAGACTTCTAGAACTTAACCAAAAGATGATTGTGTTTTCCAGATAGAGTGGGGTCCGCGCTTCGCCGGCCTCTGTATTACACAACTAGTGGAATACTTACAGTACCATCCTGTGAAGTCAGTGCCTCCTGAAGAGATGCACACAATAGGCTACAGTGTAGGAGCTCACATCCTGGGACTAGTAGCCAATAATCTTGCCCAGGGGAAACTAGGAAGAATTACAGGTAGAAAAAAACTAGAAACTAATTACTGTATCAAAAGTTAACGTTAAATCAGGATCACGGCTGTATCCTCAAGGCGCGGTAGACATTCTCTCAGATATTTTTATGTATACCAGATTATATGAAAATCTAGTAAGAAAACAAATAATTATTGGAGACTTAAGCTGATCGCACATATTATGTCTGTGTCATACGCGCCACAGTCATTTCCTCTATAGAATTGACAGCTCAGCGCGTTCAGCGCGCTTGGTTAACGGTTTTTCAGCCTAATAATAGAAAAGATTTACAAGGCTGTAAGAGGTTTATTTGCTTCCCTATTTTTTTACGAAATTTTACTAATAATTATTAACACGTAAGAAAAATAATTAAATGTCATTTCAGCACTCGTTTGTGGGTGGTTGATTTGGAGGTCTCATAAGATAACTTTAGTCTCGTAAAAGTTCCTGATGCAAACCTAGCGATGTGAAATTCTGGGCTCTATAATGTGGTTATGGGATAGAAATTAAACGACCGCAGTCAGCTTACCACGACTACCCTATCTCTACGGTAAAAGAGTGAAATTGACATTTTCGTTTAGACGATTTTGAGTTTTAGTTATTCAGTTATTTCGGTCGCAGAAAATATGCTTTTGCCTAAACTTAAATGTTTTTTTTATGATGAATGAGTCGGCTCTTGACCTCGAAACTAACATAGGCAAGAATGAGGTCTACGATGGAGCGAGCCTACCCAGAAGGTGCCTATTAACTCGCTTCTTGAAAACAACAGGGTCATAACTCAGTGGAAATACAGTTGGAAGCTGATTCCAAATTTTTGCAGTGTGCATAATAAAATAACTCTATTCTACCGTTGAGTTAACGTGGTCATGGTAAGTGGGCTGAGCAGGCATGGCGGGAGAATGCTTAGGTGAGACGCAAGAGGTACTAGTTCGATTCTAGCATCGACAAATATATGCGTGTTCTTTTCAGTTGGCTGCTATATCACCACGACCCATCCCATTCTTAAAAAAAATCTCTTAAATGATTTAAAGATGTCTAAAATGTCCAGATGTAGACTTTTCCGCTAACTTCAAACATTATGGGTTTCTAAAAGGATAATTTATTTACGTGTGTTATTATAATACGAAAACCTATCAAAGCAATGTATTACTTTCAGGTCTAGACCCAACCATTTTCTTCTACATGGGCAACAACCGCTCTCGGGACCTGGACCACACAGATGCGTTATTTGTGGACATCCTCCACACTGGAGCTGGTATCCTTGGGCAATGGGGACCCAACGGTCACGCTGACTTCTACGTCAATGGTGGTTCAAGTCAGCCAGGGTGCGCGCATGATACTATCTTCCGTAAGTTACTTTACCCTTCATAGTTTTTCCTGCCCTTATCCCACGAGACCCACGATAAGTGGGGTCGGCACTAGGTACATGTTTTCCTCTTCCACTCACTCCTATCACTCGTCAACTGTGAATCCATTTTCTTCGATGAATAATAAAGTTATCTTCAGTAGGTATGCAATTTTTTTTTTTTTTTTACTTATGCAATAATTACTAATTACCTATATAAAATCTCAATAACATATGGTACCTATAAATAATTGCTGTTGACAAGCAAAAATTCCTAGGTTATTAACTACTTATATCGGTTTCCGTTACTAGGTACCTAGAGCAAAGAGAATATAAAAACTACGACTTAGAGGATAGTCAGTATTAACCAGAGAAATGGGATACTAGTTACTTATAGTATACAACATCATTGGTATTAACAAAAATGTCCATCAATGTTTTCAACAGCGCCATCTTTCTATCCCACAACGAATCAAGAGGTGAATTACTCTCCAACCTCCTTACGCATAAGGTCCCTCTCTCCATCTTCAATTCTTATAAAGAAGTCGTGGAGCATATAGTAATCTAAAAATGATACATGGCAAATAGATGGCACTACCATACTTTTGTCGATTATAACTCTTGACTCTACCACAACTCTACAGCCGTCCGTCAGTGTTACTTCATACCCAATCTTGCAGTAACAACTTACTTTTTACAATTAATTAAGAAGAGAATTCTAGGTATAAATAGGTCTTGTTTATGATGTGGATAAGAAAATTGTAACTTTTGTAAAATGAGGCATTTGCCCTCTCTCTTCATAAATGAATAATTATTACAAAAAAACTTTCAGAAACGTTATCATGCGACCACACAAAAGTAACTCCATACTTCATAGAGTCGATCAACAGTCGCGCCGGCTTCTGGGCGGGGCCCTGCACCAGCCTGTTCTCCTACCTCATCGGCTGGTGCGAACCCAAGGATACGGAGTATGTGCTGATGGGAGAACATGTTACACATAAGTGAGTAAAAAACAGCCTCACTTAATAAGTACCTTAATAAGTAGCAAAAACGATTCAGTAACAATATTCAAGCTACTTTTTTGGATCGCAAAATAGGCACTACGCCCAGCATGAGATTTATTTAAATGAATCTTAAAAGTATCGTTTTTAATGATGAAATTAAAATGAAGTTGGAATGGTATGATGATGTTAAGCACTTTCAAAATGCTTGAATTAGGTACTTTTTTAGGTATATTACACCACGTTACTGTAGCAGTAGTATATAACTTTATGTGACAAGTACACAATTTTTGAATAAATAAGCGAATTTCTTTATTTTCAGTGCCCGAGGCGTTTACTACGTGACCACAAATGCAAAGCCTCCTTATGCAAGAGGCTTTCCGGGAAAAAGCAGGCGCCTGAGATCCATCACCCCATATAGCTGATACCGTAACTGGTTATTTTGCAATTACAGGCATTGTGTTACAAAATTAGTAAATTAATGCATTTTGGAATCATAAGCATAGAACTAGCAGTGAAACTAGTGAAATAGACTTTTCAGCCATTCAAGATGGTTCTAAATTTGGTAGTGGTGAATATTCCTCTGTAAATCTCTGTAGATGGTTTTTTCACATTAATTGTGTATAGTTTTATAGTACAGGAGAGTTAATTAAAAGAATTGGAGCCATAGAACAAAATTAACATAATTATTTATTCGGATGAAGGTGTTTCTCATAATTTATTCAATCTATTTTAGACTAATACGAGGTGTATGTATATTTTGTAAATAAATAACAAAGCTTAGAATGAGTTCTGTGAATTATTATATTTAAGTAGTTTAAGTAAATAGTTAATTTATTAGTGGAGGTTTACTATTTCTTTGTAATTCGTCTCAAAAGTTCAATAACATGAAGTTACCATTAGATTTAATTTATATTTATCTGCATAAAAATAAGAATAAATAAATTATTTGGTAAGTTTCGCGTGTTTTAATCAAAAATTACTTTTGATTGGAAAATTTTAAGCGATTTAAATTTAATACAAATTAAGAACTAATTAATAATGTGATTAGATAAGTAATTAAATAAAACAACATTACTTTTTAACATATATTTGGGAAGATAATGTCACCACAAAAGAAAAATATTTAATTTGACTAAGATTTGTAAATAAATCGTTTTATACACTTTAAACATAAAATAAGAGCTTAACGAATAACACAATAAAAACCTAAAGTGTGTTAAAAATAAAATACATGAGTATTTACAAACATAATTATTAATTTTAACTTAACATAATTTGGAATGCTTAATACACAACACAAACTAAATCAAATTTATTATTATTCTGAATATCATATGCATTGACAATAATAATAATAATCGTCATTGAAATCATCTGATATTAAATTTAAAAACAATTTTCATTCAAATCAAGCGATATCAGAATGTAACAAAATATTTTTTAGTTTAGTATGTTATTTTCCAAAACCACATTTACCATTCTCTGTGCTTAATCTAAAGGAACAGTTCAGGTTTAGGTATGTTCTATTAGGTATAAATGACTAGAAACGTAGTGTTAGACTAATCTCTAAATTGTTAACAAAAAACAGCGTAAACCTATAAACAAAACAACTTAAAATCAACTAGGTACAAAGACAGGCATTATTGTTTTCAAATTCACGATGTGTTGCAAGTATTGATTTTTATATTTACCTTCCACATAATTTATTTTCATTGTTATTTACAAAATACATTGGATAATTTTTTTTATAAGGTATCAAAAGCAAAATAAATAAAATTGTACACAAAAACATGTTATATAAGTAAATTACTAAATCGAATCTGTTAAAACATAAAATAATCAAGTCAGTCAATGTCAATCTAAAAAATAAACGTAAACAGAGTCACGACTGTATCCCCAAGGCGCGGTAGATATTCTCTCAGATCTTTTATATTCCAGATACTTTAAAGATGTCTAAGGGCCAAAAAATTATCTAATGCTTTATAATTATAACAATAATAATTGTATCTTATTAAACATATATAGTTATTCAAATATTTTACTACAGCATCAAAGAAAACACTTGCCTGGCGCTGTAGTGCCTGGGACATTAAGATGAATTCAGCTTGTCCAGCACATAAGTCGTCCTTTTTGCTTAATCAGGCATAAACACAGGAAAGATAACCAGCCATAATCACAATAAAGATAACGTCAATACGTGAGTAAGCCACGGGTTTCTGCACGATGTTTTTTTTTCACCGTTTGAGCTGGTATTAATGAGCAATGAGCATACATTTTACCGAAACTATAAAAATCCAGTGAAGTATGGCCGGGATTCTCTCACTCGATCAACACAGCATTTGAGTTTCGTAGCAATAAAATAATAGAACAGAATAAGAAAATACTGATTTCGATTATTAATGCACCATATTAAGATGGTATATTCATATTTACACTTACCTTCAAATACTCATAGTTTATAATCTAACCACTAAGTTGAATTTCTAATGAATGCAAAAAATTAAATCAAATAAGATGTTGATGCAACATAATCATAAAATACAAAAAGTAAAATTATTCTATAAGAAAAGCAAAATATAGCGATAAGCATTATATACAGCTGATTTAAAAATGAGGACTTTAAAGCAAATCCTTAATCATGAGTCTAATCAGTAATTGACAAATCAGTGCTTCTTATCTTTTTTAACACTATCTTACATTTAAATACTATTTTACTATATTTCGCTCTAAAAGTAAACTAAAATTAATATTACTTAGCGTAGGATTAAAAAGTGAATCAGTAACGTTGATTTAAGTTATTACCTACATTTTAAATATACACCGCTATTTTGTAATTACCAAAAAAATTTTAAACATGGTCTCGGTGTCTGTTACTGATCACATTTATGTAGTTAAAACTGAAAAAAAGAGAAAAAAAAATTATAACCTCAAAAGGAGACGAGACGAGTCAGACATGGATTTATGATTGCTACTGCGGTTTTACTGACTGGGGATGATACGAGAACATAGTTCGAATGAGAGTCTGTACGCGATTGTGGTCTATAGTACTTATTTGTACAGTTTTCTTCAAATTTTGTTCGGTTTTGGTTGACTACAATCCTCGATAATCTGTGATAGATAAATAAAAAAAAGTTCTGACCATGCCATTATCATTTTCTGCATCTACTGCAACTGTTCTTAAATTTTTTTGGTAGTCATAAAATAGCGGTGTATAAACTTCATGGAATGCTTTTTAAAATGACATCAAATCATTAAACTTTGTGACTTTTCTATATTTTTTACAGTTGATTGCTAAGCATGGCTAAGTTATATGTTGTCAATTATTAAGTACTATTTACTATTTTATATTAATTATATTATTTAATTTTCAAAATAGTAAATACGAGAAAAAAATTTAATGTTGCTAAATCTTAAGTTCTAAACTAAAATTATAAAATTATAATTCGATTTTAAACTATATAAAAATCATAATGAAGGATTTACATTGAACACAGCGTTTTATTTATAATAAGAGCTTAATTATTTATATCTAATATATTAGCTATGGTATTGTCAAATTTATACATAAAAATACCTCTTTCTTAATAATTATTATCTACTGTCGCTCCGAAAAGCTTTATTGTCGACACAGCCTCACAGAGTGAGATCACCCCATTATTAAAACTAAATTATTGTCCTAAATTATTGTTACATTTATTTAAATAGCACGCTAATATATTGAAAAATAATAATTTAAAAGATAAACTAAACTACAATTCATGATTTTTTACCTAGAATTTTTTTATAAAATCGAAGTACGTTAAAATTATACTATTTTTTATCTGAGCTATTGCAAATCAAGGAACAATTATTATTAAATGTCTTGTTTTTATCAATACCTAAACTACCTAAAACTAGCTATCATGAACAGTATACATTATCAACGGTGCATGCCAACGAGTGCATGGGGGATCATTGGTACCCTTACCGCCATTGCTTGGACATTGTGAAAATTACCATTAAAATATTAATTAAAATAAGGTTTACCATTTTATACTTAGCATATTGCACTTTCTCCGGCCAAAAATGTACAATAATAGTTTACATAATAATATATTGTTATATTGAAAGAAATATTTTTACAATAGGTTAATAAGGTATAAATTCTCAATTGCACTTAGTAAGTGAAAAGTTATTGGCAAAAAGTCTAGCCTCATTTACCTACGTATATAAATAAATATTGTTTAAGATTTTCTCAGAAAATAGGTACTTAGATTATGCCAGATATGAACTGTTGATATTTCAAACGTTTTTAACATAAGTGCTATATTTTGTAAAGTTGTATAATGGTAGAGTAAAATATATAAATTGTAAAATATTATATATCGGATATATAAACTACACACTGATTTATTTATTTCATTTTATTCAAAGTATATTTTACATCACTGAATTGACGGCGTAGAGATTCGTCTTTTAAACAATTATATTGCTTTGTTAATAATTCTAAATTTAATTTTAATGCTTACCGTTAAAATAACTTGATTGTGAAACAATTAGAATTATTAATATTGATTTAGTAACATTTGTTAGTCATCAAAAAAAAAATAAGATCTTTTTTGTTTTTCAAGACATAAAACGTGATCTAATTCGAATCATGCTGCTTGGCTGCTTTTTTATTTGCGACAAAATAAACCATCTTATGCTGGACAAATTACTTTTATGATAATTCTCACCGATGTCCAATTTAAAATTAAATAATTTATTTATATGATAATATTATTATTGAATGCACCTTAACTACGTAAGTATTATAATATTTTTTGTTTTTTATTTTATTTTTATAAAATCTACTATTATATAATGTCGGTACACACAAATTATTATTATTTTTTTTTTATTTTTTTTTTTATGAGTCCGTGATGTCACACTGGGGAGCAACGGCCTTAATTTTAATTATTATTACCTTGAGAAAAATTATTGTTATGCATACGGTCACCTTGAAAGTTTAACAGGCTTATTTTTGTGTTTCGAATCACGCCCCAAGAACAATAAAATTACAAGTACCTATAAAGCAGAGAAAATATCCTGCTCTGCTCTATACATATCATTTTATTGTCTTTCTTCACATAGAAAAATCTATTTCCGCACAAGCGAAGCTGCAGTAGGTATCTCAAAATTGTAAAATTTTATTTAAATCGTTATCTGAAATTTTAAAAAAATATATAAGGAAATGCCGAAAATGTTCTAAAAGAGTGCATCATAACAAGTGGTGATTGGTCTCAAATACCTATAATCACTAGTATTATTGTCACTGTAAAGATCAGCCACTCCTTAATTAATTTTTATTTACGAACTCAAATATTACGACAAAAAAAATGCCAAACACAGTCATATATATTTTGTTTTACAAGTTTCGACTACTTACATACAAAATTTGGTATTATTAAGCAGTGATGTAAGATTTCACATCACAGAAAATCTTAAGAAGGTAAATTACATTAAGCTATTTAAATTAAGTAAAGTAAGTATGTTCTACTGTGTATCACATTTGCATTATAAGTCCTTAACTATAATTTAACCTATTATTAATTATATGCTTATATTATTATTTGTGAAATCAGTAACTAAAATTATGATAATAAACTAATACTGTACCTACATCAAAAATTTATTACATTTTCTAATTTGTACTGTATACAGAAATAAAAATGTAAATAAAAATGTTCATTCTTATCAGAAAAAAATATACTAATATTTTAAATCTGTTAGAGATATATAATTACTTAATTATTTAATGCTTTCTATTTATTAACTAATAGTAACACAGAGAATGGTAAATGTATTTCTTATAAGCAAACTCGCTTTGATAATAATTAATTTAACAATACTTATGACATTTACTTTTGCGTAATGTTGGCTTTCAATGACTTATATTATGACTCAATGCAAAAAGAAATGACATGTCTCGAATATACGTTATATACGTTTGATATTTGAATTATGTGTGTTTGTAACATCGTAGCCCCCAAACGGATAAACCAATTTTGATTTAGTTTTTAAGCCGGAAAGTTGACAAGATTGACCAATGATTCAAGAAAATCTTTTCAACCTTTTGAAAGTATTGGAGTTTTTTTTATTTGCAAAAAAATGTTTGTGTATTTTTATTGGTTTCCAATCTATTATATAATGTTGGTTTCACTACTTCCCATTTTATTACATAATTTTGACTACTCTATCGGTAAGTAGATAGGTACACAATTATTTTCAAATGTTCTTTTATATCACTAGAGAACAATTTAATAAATATATTTTATAAACATTTTACAACAATATCAAGAAACTTAGCAACAAGGTCGAGAGATCATTTCTATAAATTTAATAACAGTTGATGCAAAATAATACGAAAGACGCAGTTGTTTCCTCTTAACAAACTTGGAAAAAATACGTTACATTGTCACTTTATTTAGTAAAAATAGTGACCAACCACATGGAAATACACAACAAAGAATGAGCAAGTAAATAAAATAGAGGCTGAGATCCCTTGAATATCTGCCGAACATTTTATGATATGCAATGTATGTAATTTATTTACAAAACTATGTACAAGAACTGATCCATCGCATCGATAGATAAAATATAATTATGATATTTTTTGAGATAGAATCTAGAAAATAATGTAAAACAGTGAAATTAATGCTCGTTTAGGTAGGTCATCTCTTCCAACATCTTTAATTGTTCCAACTGTATTTATACCGTACCCATACCCAATTAATGTATTTATTCATTATTATTATTATTTCCTTAAACATCATCCCAATAGATCCAAACCTTACGAGCATCTTACAAAAACAAAAAACCCCAAGCTAAAGATTAAAGCTAGTTCACAACAACAAAAAAATAATTGCTAATGATAGTGATAACCAGGTACATCGATATTATACAAAACGACTAGAATATAACTAGAGCTAAAAGCGTTTAGTATGTGCCGTCGTCGGTGAGCTCTGGGTAGACCTGAGCTGGCGGTTGAACCGGCTCAGCTTGATAGAACGCGCCGGAGACGAAGGGATTGTTGGGGACGTGTGCGGCTGCAGGGGCAACTGCGGGGGCAGGCGGCCGGGGGGGTGCTATAGCCCCGTATGCTGGCTGCTCGCCACTCTTCAGAGGCGCTGTTGCTGAAGGCTTCTCCGTCTAAATGTTATATAGTGGTTTTTATGTAAGCATAGAATTGGATATACTAAATTTATAATATTTTAACCACAATAAAAAAACATGAATCAGCAATAAAAGTAAATAATCAGCAAGGGTGCATTTACACGATGCAAGTTTTGCGTACGATTTGCTAATCCCCTCCCATTGAATTTGCCGACGAGGGACGCGCTAACTATGATAAATCGCATACGATGAGCGTTTACACGTGAAAAAATGCCATGCGATACGATATCGTGTGGGTTGAAATCGCATCGTGTAAATGCACCTTTACTCCAGCTGAGGAGTAGAATTTCAAAGATTGTCGATTCGGAGTAGAATTTCAAAGATTGTCGATTCGAAGTAGAATTTCAAAGATTGTCGATTCTTTCAGTTCAGCCAAGCTAGGTAACGCGTGGTCATATTTAGATTAGGTACAATGTTTACTTATGTTTCAAGATAACCAAGAACTCTGGCAGTCCTTTCACAAGTTCTTGAAACCGAAAAGAGGCAGTTGGATATCTGAAGAATTTTATTTAAACTACTCCTAAATCCGTGACAATCAGACGATCCTCCTAAAGCCGGAGTGCCTTACCGCTCGGCCATGGAATCCCTGACGTCGCAATCGAAATGTGTTTTTGATAAAAAAGTATTTAAGTATTCACAAAATAAATACTTTTTAGGATAAAAATGATAGGCTTATATTTATCGGTTAAAGCACCGGTATCGCCATCTACACGTTTGACTCAGTGAACTCATGCTCATTGTCTTAAAACGAATCCCTGTAGTTCAATATCGCTTACACAAAATGAGTTTGTTATGAGCACTTACAAATGTGGTCTCATGCTCTAGCGAGATGGGCGGTGGCTCGTCACTCCCAGCGTCAGCCCACGGTTGCAGCTCACCAGACGCGAAGATGCCGTATATGGTGATGCCAACGAAGTGAACGGTAGCTCCCATGAGAAATACCTCGCGCCATTCAGTGATCGCTTTTTCCAGTTGATCCTGTTTTATTTTACGTAAAGTTGAGTGAAAAGTTTCGATCAATAATTATCGAAGGTGAAAAGCCAAAGAAGATTTAAACTTTTGACCTGAATTATGTAATAATGTTAAAAAGTTTTATTATAAACTCTCAAGAGAATAATCTGCAATCTAATATTATCCCTGTTAGCTATAATCAGGGTAACTCAAAATCAAACCTATGGTTTTTGTTCTCCAATTACAGTAGTACATAGTAAGTACACCTTAGTTTGTTCATACATTGAAAATGCGTCTCTAATCAATAACCTTCCTCTGCCTCTCTAATCAATCCAATTAATAACTAGGCTAATACTAGGCCAAGGGTTTTTGAGAAGGTACCCAATACTATTTATCATGAATTTTAACAAACTACAGCCATTACAAAAAGCGGTAAACTTTCAAACCCTCCAAACATAATGCGGTGATCATTCGTGCGCGCTGCCGCTTCGGAGCGAGCGTTAATAAAGTGCTCAGCGCGAAATATACTGCGTGAAACGCATCGTCGCGCACCCACAAAGCTACTCATTCCATATTCCGTGCGCGTGTCACGAGTTGCTCGATTTCCTATTTTAAATTAGCCACGGCCGAATGTCCTTTTTGTTTCGAGTACCGTTCTTGAAAGCGATACCCTATCTCCGTTCTCCCGTTTGGGGTGTCACATCAAAGTTTTATATAAAACGCACGAATTGAAATTGAAGAAAGGTTTCGGTTTCTTTTGAGCTGATTCAGATTTCATTCAGATTAAAAAAATGTGCGCGTATTACTGTTACGGATTGTTTTCTGCTATTGTTTGGATCTGATAAAAGATGGTTGCAAATCTAAAAGAAATACACTAACATTCAAAACATTTCACTTATAAATAATTTGTCGAAGACATGTTTACTAACCTTTTCCGCAGTCATGTGGTCAATAACGATAGGCACGACAAAACCAGCGATAGTACCGATGCCGTTAGACAGTCCCATGAGGATAGAAGCGTATCGGGGAGCGATGTCCAGATGGTTGACGTTATAGCCCGATATAGCGAAACCACTGCAAGCTACGCCAAGAGTCAGCTCTATGGTTGCCACGTACTAGAACAAGATATTTGTACTTAATGATTTTCTTTTACACATAGTTGGCGAAGGGAAAAAACACTACTCCTGTAGTTAAAGAAAATAGAGGTTCAGAAAGAATATTTGCAATTATTGAACTCATTGTACGTCTCAACTTATACTCAGATTTCACGTGTTAGCCTAGCTTAATAGGTTGCCATACAAAATCGTTGGCAGAAACGGGACATATAAATGGAACGCCCACGAGGGTCAATGCTTCTTCATTCAAGAAAATTGAGGGCAATTTCTATTTCACTTAGAATTCCCTTGTGGGAGAGCATACTGTAAATTTAGACCGTTGACACTGATTATAAATAGTCTGAGTCTTGTATAATATGAAAAAATTGTCCGGAGATAGTGATAGATTTAGCTAAGTGAATACTTTTTATATTTTAAAGACACTTAAATCTCAATGTTATTTAAAAATTTCAGTTTATCAACAGATATTTGATAGATATCAAATAGTACATCGATAATATGTCTAATTGCTCTATGCAAGACGGTAACGGCTAAAAAAATTATGATATGAACGTGAAAGGAGTAGATCACAGATGACGAGTGATAGTAGTGAGTGGAGTATTATAACAGTAACTTATTAATAAACAAAGATTTCAACTTACCTTGTTATTAGCATAAGCGACGAGTACAAAGAAGAAAGCCTCAAGTCCAAACCCTCCACAGTTAAACAGTTTTCTCACGTTTGTGGTCGTCATAATGTTGTTCTTGCGCAAGTAGTCAGCGAGCATTCCTCCAATCGGCACCAATGACGTCATTATCAGATGTGGGATAGCACCGACAAAGCCAGACTGAAATTATAGTAATTTTAAACTCTAATTCTTTAATAGAATGTTTCGTGCTAGTCAAAAATGCAGATGCCTTACTTCAGTGATCTGCATATTGAATCTGGTCTTGAAATACGCAGACTGGAAGATGACAAGAAGACAAAAGTTCCATGTCCGGCAGAAGTTTGCTACAATGATAGCGTAAACCTAAAGCAAAACATTATACAATAAGTAAGAATCTTTAGTACAAACAAATATAATTGTTTATAGGCTGATGACAGTTCCCATAACACGTACGCTTTTTTTGGGGTAAAATGATGGTGTGTGAAATATTTATAAAAGGTAAGATGAAAACACTAACATTATCAAAAATAGCCTTACCGGTAGTGAAGTAGCGAACTCTTTCCAGGGCGTGGCATAAAATCCAGGCATAGCAGCTTGCGTGGCGGTACCGAGAGACTGTTCGATGTACGTCAGCTCCTTGGATGAGATGCAAGGGTGCTTGCTTGGCCTCTCGAACACTAGCCAGAGCCACATCGTATACCTTGATAAGATAACTACAATTTTAAACTTTTGCTACACGTACTGCGAATGGGCTAAGAGTGCCTACAAAATGCAAGAACAATATTTTTTTTCGGATATGGAATGGCATGTCAGAAATTTGAGTTGTGACCATGTGGTTGTGACTAGCAATAGTGTAAGTAACGTTTCTACGTTAGAAATTATCTGTTAGAATTTAAATTACCAAATAACATATACCAATAGCATAAAACTGCTAGCAAGTTCCCGACAAGAATGGATCAAACAATCTGGCACCACTATTCTGTAACTAATACTGCGAGTATTAAGTAACTTACCAGATAACACCAGACACTCCGTAGAAGTAGAAAGGTGCCTGCCACCCGATGTAGTCAGTCAGTATGCCAGAGAGCGGCATACCAACCACGATGCCGGCGTATGTTCCGCAGAAGGCCAGCGTGGCTAGTCGAGACCGCTCCATTGGAGGCGCCCACATGCGCCAGATACCATGGCATGATGGGTACGTGACACCCTGTATATGAGAAGTTGCTCAAATCTACAGTTTTGTACATAAGTTGATGTCGTTTGATGTCGTGAGGTAGAGTAGGTTTAAAAAAGCCGAAAATATTATAAACGTTTCACTTTACTAAGCACAAAAATAATCCGTAATGAAGTTTATAGAAAAGATTTATAAATCCGTATTGAATAGAACGTTACCTTATCATTTCCAAGGTTGATATCAATGCCATACAATTTCATCTTTAATAGGATAGCATTGAGGAATCAACTAAGCTTGGATGTGCGCCATAAATACGTTGCCATGGTTCCGAAGGGATCCGTAATCCTAAAGAGGCTCTGTAGATACCTATATTCGCATTGAAGAACATTGATTGCTCGAAAACGATTTAAAATGTCGCTGATGTGTATATTCTACTGTGTAACGCACAGTGAAACGTGTGTTTTTTTCAAATGAGTCATGCTAGAAATTTCTTTGAAGAAGAAGGTACGTTTTACGTGATTTAATACTTAGAATAACATTGTAATCTTACATGATTTTAGATGTGTGTAAATAGGATCAAAAACATTCGAAATTATGTGAGACAGCTCAAAGGGGAGTTACACCAAAACGTGACGAGTTGCAAAATGTCGGGTGCCGAATTTGAAGCATCTATAATAAGCTTGATCATGCACCATCACGTCCGCTGCGACAAATATTCGAATATTGTGGAGATACGACGTTTTTGACTAAGCTACCCTTCCGCTTTATTGGTTTAGCTAATGGCTCCACTGTCCGCTAATTGCATTGAACAAGAGATGGATAGCAAAAATTGGGATGACTGAGTATTTAGACAAGGATGTTTCATATTTTCAATATGATTGTCTTATTTTACTTTCAAAACATTTGCTATCATAATTAACAAAGCCTCTCTACATTTTATTTCCTGAAACTTATGTATGACTCTTGTTTATTTTTCATTATTATTGATACATTTTTAATATTTAAGTTGAGGTTAGACTGTAACGCTAATGATTGATAAACACTATGCTTTTCATAGCTGGGCTTACCCATAGTATTATTTTATCTGTGTAAAAAAAAAAATTAAAAACAAACCTCAATAAATCCTTGAGCGACCTTGAGAATGACGACTGCTGCCGGGCCGACAGTCATAGCTCCAGGGATAGCCATGTTGAATAGCGCAGAAAGAAAAATCGCAAAGCCAAAGATCCTATTTGCAGGATACATAGAGGCCAGAAAACCACCAGGGACCTGGGTGATGAGGTAGCCAGCGAAGTAGGACGAATCTATCGTTGACTCGATATCCACTGTCCAGTTAAATGGACTGTCTTCTGATGATGCCTATAGAAACAATATTAAAATAAATAAATTGTAATTTGATCACTCGTTCTCCTAAACTTGTTTCAGTGTTATAAAAATCTTATCTTATGGTATTAGTCATAAAACACTTTTTTATTCGCTACGAGCACTTCAATAGAAACCTGAAAGCATAGTAATTGGTAGGTGACATTCTATCCAACCTCAATCCAAAACCATCTTTATTTACTAGTAGAATACGGATCATTTTGTCTTGCTACTCGTATAACTTGGATACAAGCCTTCGCAATAAAGCCACTTTGCTGAAAAATGGGTAACACTTACATTGCCTTTCTCTGTCATCTTCAGCTTGGCCATACTCATGTTGCAGCGCATACCAAACATGATGCTGAAGCCGAAGCAAGCCAGCAGAGCCACCGTGTACCGCGCTGTCAGGCATGGCAACTCTGCCTTTAAGTATTTATCTGGTAAAGAATAACAAAACAAGAATATGAATGAACCAATTTAGAATAAAATTTAATCAATTTTAAAATTCATTTCTTATGTAAAATATATATTTTTTATTCGTTAGAATTTTATGTGCGTATAAAATGCAATATGGATTTGATACACTTCCTATCCTGACCTATCTCTACAATAGATTAAAGTAAAATGACATTTGAGTTTGGCAAAAGCATATTTTCTTCAACCGACATACATTTTAAAATTGAGTGATCTCAATGTAACCGTAACCCTACCGTAGAGAAGTATTGGTCCCCGGTAAGCAGGCTGACTCATGACACCCTTGAATGAAAGATCCGGCTTTACTCACCTATGTGTCGTGGTGGGGGCCGATTAGGTGACGGTGGTGTTTCCAGATCTTCACCATCGTACATGTGGTCGTAGCCCTTCTGGTCCATATGGAAGTTCTCATATTGGGCATTTCTAGAACAAAAAGGAGATATAAAATAAATAATAATATAGATTACGTTTATAAGTCTGTATAATCATTTCCACAATATTCTTTTCATGAACAAAACTCTAAGGAAGTGTCTTCCACTTCAGTTACTATGAGAAAACTTAGCTCATTAATTTGTGACGTCAGCGGTCACGAGAAACTTGGTCTGTGAAGATTCTTCTGGTTCTGAGCGATGCCGTTGTTTAAAACATTCTCCTCAGGTAGACAAGAGATTAAGTTTTCAAGAGCTCTAGACTTGACAAAGACTCAAGAACTTTGTAGAATTCTTCACTTTGAAAAGTTTTGGAGATCTCGAGTTATGCCGCAATACTTTAAAAATAGTTTGTAATTAAATCGAGGACCAGAAAAATACAGATATATTTTGAGTTTTATTCAATACGGCTCTTGGATTTATTTCGATGTCAGGAACATTATGTACCTACTCATAGTAAAAACACTAGCAAATACACAAACAATATCGTTTTTATTCAAATACCTGACTTTCATAAAACTCCGGACTTCAAAAAGCGTAAAACATCCATCGTTTTATACCCTTAAGCTCTGAGATTGAATTAGTTGGCGAGGCGTGCCTTTACCAAGATAAATATAGGTATGGGACATAAGTTTTCGCTCTTATGTTTCTGATGTAGAGCCACACCATGAAAAGATTGGTGGCATGGTTCTTTGCTCACACCATGTAGGTACTACTCTACAACAGGATATTCTCTTGAAAGGAACGTTATGCTAAAATCTTGTCCGGGTTTTATACCTTTTAGGTCTTATTGTTTGCAAGCAAGGTAGATCTGGCAGGTCGAGTGTAGGGATTTTAACGTTGTAACTTCGTTAAAACCCGTTTTGTCGATAGATGAGTGCAAAACATGAAAATGAAATTTCAATCTAGGGGCTCGGCATCGGCAGGTCTATTCAAAGCTTTCGGGAATATTGTTTCATGAAAGTTTTATGGGAATATATTATTACAAGGTATTTTTTAACAACAATAAAACGATTTATTGCAAAAATAGTTTAACTAACTAATACATTTTAAATACAATGATAAGTTGTTTTGTAATAAAAAATGTAATAACATAGGCTAAAAAAGCAATATGTGTAACAATACGAGGTCATTCAATTCAAAGCTAGGGGTGCATCCTTAAATAGAAACAATGCAAAGTATTGGGATAATTTTGGGGTGAGAAATGTATATATTTTTTTTGTTATTAATTCATTCATTCGTCGTATTCTCATACATTTTAAATTTGTTTGCTCCAAAATGAAGCCACCGCTATGGCTCTATCTGAAGCCGCAATAAGGTCTTCCTGTGTGCAGCTGGTTGGGCACAAAGGGCAGGAAAGGAGATGCGATATATTTTGTGTTCCGCACTCACACTGGATTTAGAAAGGATCCCCTATACCCCATTTGGCTAAGTTACTTTTGCATCGACCAACCTGTGTGCGAAGTCTATTGAGCGGCTGCCAGATTGGTAATAAAAAGCTGCTTTCACATATGACATACTACCTAGTATAGGTAGTATGTCATATGTGAAAGCAGCTTTTTTGATTTTTCGTAAAAAAAAATATGACGATCACTAGAGCACTATCTCAATAAATACATCAGAGCGTTCGGGTGTAAACTCATTTTTCCGCTGACAAAAGTAATAAACGCGGCTATCTGTCCGCGTCCCCTTTCAACGATGTTGGTAATGAATCGTCGCATAAAAGGCATAACCAAGTGGAAGGGCCTGCGTCGCGTCGACAGTGGCGCCCTCGTAATGCGTTTAGCGACTGTTGACGGGCGAGATGTTACGCTGGAGGGAGTCCCGGCTAATTATCCCGTTTATGATATTGGATTGGATGTATTCTCTAATTTTATTCATATGTTTTATTTGGGTTCCCAGGACCGTAACATTCGTATTGGTAGGTACTTTATAATAAGCAATTAATCTGTATCAAGCTGATGCTTGATCCATTCAAGAAGTTATACCAAACCACTAGCTACGCCCCACGGTGTTGTTTGCGGAGAAAAAGAAGCCTATGTAATAAAGATGTGTATCCCAGTCAGCTATTACTTATCGAATGATTTATCGTAGAGATAAAAATATTTACACTTACGAGTATTACAGACTCACAAGAATTCACAGGGACTATTTTGTAGATATAATTATTTCCTTCTAATTTGATAATAAATTTAAAAAATAGCATAGCTGTACTTTGCTTATTTATAGACAGATTACTAAAATATATCAAAATAAATGTTAAGAAATTCAGGAAAAAGTTATAAATAACTTGTAAAATTGTTGATGTCCCAACATAAAATATCAACGTGATTATCTCCGAACCCTCCGTCAGCCATTGTGCCGCTAATGCACCCCACACTACGTCTATAATTATGTGACGCAACTCAAAATGTCGTAATTACTGTTTTATCCCCGTTTGTCTACGCCCGTTAATGGATATTGTCATTTTGTTTTAAATCTATGTTGATTTTTTGAAACTTTGTAAATCACATTTTTCTTCGAATATGGACCAAGTTTTTGTAGTAAATATTGCGTTGACTAAATCAAAATTCCTTGGTATGCCACGCGTGCTTGTGTCAATCTTATACCTATTTCTTAGGGCTTATTTCATCCATTCTCTAAGTGCCCAACGCTTAGAAAAGCACCTTTTCTATAATAATTATCATCACTGAAATTTTCCCACACTCCACTTCAAATTACTATAAGAAACAAATCTTGCGACTGAGATAATAAAACCTTCTATCTATATTTTCTAATGAAATTCAGCCTTTAATTGATATGCTTCCCAGATAGACTTAGACAGTGCATTGCATTTCATTGATAAAAAATCCAAAGGTGGAACAAAGAACCATCACCCGTTCTCACTCGTTCCCTCTAATGAATCCCGCAAAATATAACAAAGTCAGGGAGCCGGATAGTTCCTGTCACGGCTTAGTTACAGTTTCGGTTATGCCTCGAATTACAGTTGACCGACTTTATAACTCTTCTGCCAACTTCGCTTTTAGTTCCTTTGTACCGGCACATTGTCTTAAACTTGTTGCAGCTAGTTTAACTTTGCTTATGAGCACAATGCATGTTCGGAAAGGAAACAAAATGAAAATCTTTTGGCTTGTTACTGAAAATCATAAATCAGTCTTTATTATCTTCACTCGCATCGACCTACATTTGATACACCCCAGATGGTACTCGAGGTTTTCCTTTTTTTTTTTATTAACAAAAAATCCAAACATTCAGATTATTAATATCAAATAGAAGAATCTCAATTCTGAATTTCTGGTCAGTGTTGAAATTAATTAAACCTTTCCTGTTTTCAAATAAATTCATTAGCACTTAATTATTCAAAGTTGTGAAGATTGCATCCGTGACATCTGAGAGCCCTAGAAAACTAATAGCCAATAATTACTTTCCCGAGCATGCAGGTTTCGACTCCTCGAAGACAGAACTCCTGAATCAGACGTGAAGAGCAAGGGGCGAAAAAGGGGGGCATTACGTAGATCACAATATGCACTTCAACGTTCCTCGCTATACACCTACAGATTCCAGGCTGAACTGAGGACTTCATTAAAAGCAAAAACATTCAGTTGTTTAATTGGAATACAAAACAGAAGCATTAATATCTTTGTTATAAGTTTCAAGTGAAGATTAAAAGACCTAAGCTAATTTATTATGTTTGCTGCCAATGACTTAGTTGTATTCTTCTTGGATCATTTGAGCTATCTATAGATTGTTGGCAATGGTTTTCAGATTTTTCGTGTTTAGATTTGCATTATAATGTAACTAATTTTAATGTTAATTTTTTAACTGACATTTAAAATGGGGGAGATTCTGTATGTGTAAAAAAAAACGTAAACAGGGTCACGACTGTATCCCCAAGGCGCGGTAGACATTCTCTCAGATCTTTATATTCCAGATCCTTTGTTGATGTCTAAGGGGGTCGTCAGAGGCATGTACAAATACATATATAATACATGCCTACATCTGTGGTTTTCATAATTACGTTCACCGATGAATATATATTTTGTCGGTTTTTTTACTAAATGATTTGTTGATAAGTGTATGTTTATGATTCATGGAACGTGTAAAACATCAGATAAAATATATTTTCCGATTCCATCCCTGGTGGGACGCGTGGGGGGTAGCTATTACACCCCATAAAGCCACCCTCTCTAATTGATTTACAATTGTCGGTTAAATTTGTTTCCCGACCACCCTCTGCGATCACCGATCGCAAATGCATTTAAGATACTTGTACAAATGAATTTTAACTTTGTTAATGATTTTATTTGAAACGGGTTTATTTTTAAACCTATTTAGTTTTGATAATCGTAACCAAAATTGAAACATATCATACGACTGTACTCCTGCCAAAACATCCCAGTTTCTTGGTTATCTAAAGCATGATGATCAGAAGTATCAAGATTTTCTTTTTGACACTAGTTCTTTTGAACTAGATTGGTGAATGGATTTTAAGTGCGCCTATAAGAGGCTTTTTTGTGTACTTGACATGAAGTATGTTGCATAAAAGCTTTATAATCAAGAAGAAAGTAAACTAGAACAAAAATCGTTTGCATCTTACGTTCAGAAAGTGGGCCAGTCTGTCAACTCGAAAGCGCGAGGATATTGAATAAAACATGTAATAAATAAACGTAACCAGACGTGACGACCTAATGTAGGTAGGGCCTTTACTGGACCTAGTGCTGGACAAATTGAGTGTATCGTATAATATGTAACTTTAATTAATTTTTAACACCCTTGCTCGTAAAGCTGATGTAATTCCACCGGTTTTAGATATGTAAAGCGGGTCATAACAAACGCGTGTGTTATCAAAGCAAATAGTTATGTTATAGTCCATACAAATTCCATAACAGCATTATTTGCCATTTCAAATATGGAACTGATCGCCGCCGAGCTGGAGTCGTGCCTCCAGCTAGAGTGCGTTTCATCAAATAGTTCCTATGCCGTCATGTTGGTAGTACTGAAAATAAGTGAATTGTATTGGTTTATGTGGTGATTTTCTCAAGAAATTCCAAAAAAACCACAGGGGTGCCAACATTACGGCATCGGAACTATTTGATGAAACGCACTCTAGTGAGCAGCGCGCTGTTGCTATTCAAATTTCGAACTAATCGCCGCGCGGCGCCAGTCAGTAGGCAGCGCTAGCGCGCTGTTAAAATGGCGGGAAAGCAACAATGTGCATTCACAGATTGAGTTTATTTAAATGTTTTTTTTCTGTTTCCTCGCAAATGTGTTAAAAAACGTCGTACGATATACGTGCGTATTGGTTATAACATGCTCGGCTCAATTACGCCCTCGCCTACGGCTCGGGCTGAAATTCCGCCTCGCATGTTATAACCATCTTTACGCACTAATATCGTAATGTACTATTATTAATTGCAACATAAAATAAGTGAATTTTAAATAGTAGTACGAGACGCCAGTATTTTGTCTACGCTTCTGAGTGGTAGTAATCTGGATCAGTTGAGCTATCTATATATATTTTGTAAACTAACCATAAATGCCTCAAGTTTTTTGGGAAATGTTACAGTCTAATTTCTATAAATAAACTATAAATTTTCGGTAAAAAAACACACATAAAAAATTAGGGTTTTTAAAATAAAATGTATTTATCTAAAAGAGATGTCGCTTGCTTCTTCTGCAAGAAATATAGGAGTTCATAAATTTAAAACGCGCAGTCAATAAATAAATCAACTGAATGATATCGCATTTCGACACTCGCAGTATAATAGAGTTATGACAAAAATGTAGAGACGGGTATAACTTGCGAACCCGAGACGCTTGTTAGCGTCTTTCCGCTTTTATTTATGACCAGATTTCTTTTATGACCGTTCACGGATATACACTGAAATCAAATAGGGGAAGATGGTAGAGGCTAACACAATAATATCGTAGATTTGGGGCGTCTTGGGACGATTGAAATAGAAAAAGATGCACACATGATACTAATAATAGATTTTTTTGTTGATGCTGATCTAATAGAGAATTTTTTTAATCATTACGGATATTTGCTGCATTTTATGCGATCAGTGTTTTTAATAGCGCCTAGATGTTACAATTATTCATTTCCACTGATAACACCACAGCTCAATCATTCAGAGAGAACCGACGTATAGTTCAGACTGATGTTTAAAGTCTCAAGTAGTATGATCACCTGCTTCCTTCTTTTTGGTTAAAATTAAATTAGGTTAGACATTTCATATCGGAAAATCGGAATAACGATCAACAAAAAAAGAGACAAGCATTATTTTATCACGTAGCTCCGTCATTTTCAGCCCGAGTTTCATTTCAAATATTTTTGTTGATAAAATCTGACAAATATCATAAAAATTGAAGGTAAACAAGTGGGTATTATTTGCCGTGGTGATATCGAGCTCACGGATCCTTGCTCTCTTTGGGCCTTAATCTGCCGGGCTGCGTGGACCTCACGTCCGGGTAAGGCCTCTGTTGTTTCTTGCTTTTCTATCGACTATTTGTAGAGTTTTTGTTTTTACGGAAACTTTTCATAAAACAATTTTGTGAGTAAACAGTGATATTGATATTGAAAGTATTGCTGTAAACGTAAAAAGGAATATAAAAAGCTGAAATTACTGAATGCTGAACGGACTTTACAACACAAGTATATTATATGTTTATTGTTATATTGTTGGTGAAAATAAATCATTTTATTATTATTCTACTTTACAACACAACACGGGTAAGGCCTCTGTTGTTTCTTGCTTTTCTATCGACTATTTGTAGAGTTTTTGTTTTTACGGAAACTTTTCATAAAACAATTTTGTGAGTAAACAGTGATATTGATATTGAAAGTATTGCTGTAAACGTAAAAAGGAATAATAGAAAAAGCTGAAATTACTGAATGCTGAACGGACTTTACAACACAAGTATATTATATGTTTATTGTTATATTGTTGGTGAAAATAAAACATTTTATTATTATTCTATTCCGTTTGAAAGTTATTGCGATGCGATGACCCATATTGACATCATAATGCAAGTAATGAAAGTTAAAACGTGCATATTTTTATGCTACCAAGAAATCGGACTTCGTGCCATACAATCGTACTATTAACCAACATCTCAAGAAGCAGAACCTTTTCCGGGAATTGTTTCTGAAGAGGGCCGGTAACCTGTAAATGTTATCACCACTTTCACTGCAGGCTGTAAATATATTTAAGTGAATTCACTGAGAAGGAAAATCCAAACAAATTCCCGTTTAATCTGAAGAAGAGCCGCCCAAATCCAGGTTAGTTGTAAATATCAATTACCCAAATACCCCGGCTTTAGGAGAGCTCTTAAACCGGGAGCTTGTAGATGCATTTACACTCAAGGGGTGAATGCGAAACGATTTATTTCTGCAAAATGTTGTAGCAGATTTCAAATGATGTAAACTAGCTTTTACGGTCTTACGAACACATATGATAATTTAAGATGTATAGTAATATAACCATAGTTTTATTGAGCCACAAATGGTTAAGATGATTGAAGTCACCTTTAGATTTATAAAAAAATGTTTTTGTTGTGAAATTTTAACTTTTATAAACGCGTAGACTAAAACAAAAGAAAGTAGTGGTAGTTTTGGAAGATGGGTTGAATTCTACATATACCCATACAACTCACTGAGCCCTTCATTCCAGGATAATGCTGTCAACGAGATGAAAATGTTTGAAGCAAAACCTACACGGTTTTGCTGTTTAATATTATTTATACATACGATTTACATATATTTATGAGTACAAATTTTGAATTTCGCTTGTGTATCTTTCGTCTCGTTCTACTGCCTTGCTTTTTCTCGTGAATAGCTGACCCCACATCCCGCTTAATAAAAGTAGAATAGTAACGAGCTAACTCTACAAAGTAACAAATAAAAGAAACGGGCAATTGGATAAAACTCTCCGGGGATATTTTTTCCTCAAATCTAATAGAGTCGGGACGAGTCGATGATTTTAATATTCGTGTCGCCATCCCTAGAGTCTTGTATCGATCACAGCAATGTACTCTCTGATTTACGAGGTCACCGGATCTTATGAAACAATTTAACTTTTCAACTCTTCTCTTTTTTAATATCTGCGTTAAAATCAGTTTCAATGTTTTTATGACAGGTTTTTGATTTGATTATGAAGCCAAAATCCGGGGTTCGACCCCACGACCTTCGGATTGAAAGTCGAGGTACAACCCCATTCGGCCAACACGGCTCGGCGTAAAATTTATATGCGCTTTAACACGAGCTCTGAACGGTGAAGGAAAACATCGTGAGGAAACCAGTTAATATTCTTATAGGCGGCGATGGGCTTGCAACCTGTCACGTATGGAATACTAACTTCTGCAAGATGTGGGCATGTATCAAATATGTATTTGTACATTCCTCTGACTACCCCCTTAGACATCTTCAAAGGATCTGGAATATAAAGATCTGAGAGAATGTCTATCGCGCCTTGGGGATATAGTCGTGACCCTGTTTTTTTTTAATTATTAAATTCGGAAAGTTTGTAATTATTGCAAAACTATCAATAGCTACATGTACCGAAACGAAGTCGTAAAAATAAATTGGTGTACCTGTGACACAATAATTCCGTCTCTAGAGAGCGGTTTGAAGGGGCATAATGACATATAGAGACATAAGCATAACGGCGGCTTATTGTGCCATGACGAAGGGCAAAATCACTTTGTGGAAGTCCTTGGAGACGAACATTGTCATACATGTAAGATAGGAAGTAGGGATACTTAGCTTAGAAGAATATTATTTTGAAACAAATGTGTTTCAATAAGAACAGATATATTTTTTATTAAATGTATCCCTAAAGTTGTATACATGTATGTAATTTCACGACCTAGTCGATCCTTGGTCACGCTAAAATTTTAAATGCCATCGACAATCTGGTAACTAAAAGTAAGTTCGTATGAGTCAGTGGCCAACTCTGGTGACGAATTTTTAAGAAAGAAAGAAAGAAAGAAAGAAAGAAACTTTTATTTTGTGCCACAGACAGAAGAATATTATAATGCAGGTACATTGTAACACTACTGAACTAAAATAAGCTAGACATAATCTGATTAGTACCTATACTCTTAACTTAAATAACTATAAGTGACCGCAAAATAGGTCGTCACTCAGCAAAATGTTACGGCAGCCGAAGCTACTGTAACGCTGGTCTTCCGTGACGCCAGTGTGCGTAGGCAGCAGCGACTGTGATACCTACACAGCGAAGATTAAAATAAACATTCTATTGAAATGCTAAATAGTAAAAAGTGTATAGAGGTATTAAGTTTTAAGTATGTATAGAGGTATTAAGTTTTAAGTTAACAAGTTTATAAAATAAATTAATATCAAACAAATTTAACTACTTCTAAATTAAAACCCAGAACGGCTGCCTAATTGTGAACTAGTTTGGGAGAGTAACAGGTATTTTTTTAGGGAAATTTTAAAAGAATTAATTGATTTGCAATTTTTCACAGGCGGTGGTAAGTTGTTCCAACATTTCGTGGCAGCATACTTGAAGCATACTTGAAGCAGCATACTTTAAGGCCTCCGTCATGGCTTAACGACTTAACTAGCCGGGACCGACAATTTAACGTGCCCTCCAAAGCACGGAAGCGCTCAGATTAAAATGCCACTGACGGTCACCCATCCACTTACAGACCATTTCGAACGTTGCTTAACTTCGACGATCTATCAAGAATGACTAAGCAAGCACGACGACGAGCGCTGAAATGTAGGAGAACTTCCAATTTTCATTGTTCTACGTTAGTATTCGATTCGAATGTTAAAGTGATTTGGAAAATCTAAAATGAAGACTGAATAATAAAATACTTTTAAGGATAATTTATATTTGCTAAACTGAAAATTTTATGAAAGCAATTGCGAAGTAAATGAAAATAATAGAGTGGAGAATTGAGAATGGCTGTTGAAATGGATGATTTTATGTCGCGAATGGAAACTGAAAGATTCTCCTTACCCTACAGTTACCTCTACCATACCATTGATTTAGCGACATTTTGAAATAGAGTCAGCTCAAAAGTGTTCTAAAATTACAAACTTTTATGATAAATTACACACATTACAATGAATAAAGCAAAATATGTGTGACAGGGTGGTAGCAAGTTGAAATCTGTGGCCTGTACCCCTAAGGAAAAGGAGCGTGAATTTTTATGACTCAGGAAAGAAATATTTTTATAAGACTATACACCTTTCTACTTTCATTTTCTATCTTATATTTTAAGATAATTATTTTAGGTAAGTATTTAAAACTAAGATTCTATTCGTAATAGTATGTAATATTTATGAAAAATTTCAAAATTTACAGGAATACCCACCTACTAATCATACACAATTTAGCAACAAGTAGAAATGCCTACAGCAACACTTACGTCCACCTCCAAAACATTTTCTTCGAGATTCCTTCACAGGAATCAACAGGTGATAACTGAGTTCACACCCTAAGGGAATCTTAAACAAATTGCTACCTTACACTCCACTTACACGGTCCAAATTTCAATCACAACTATTTTGTAGTAAAAAACAACCTGTGGATTTTCAGCATATTTTTATCAACTGAACATTACTAAAAGATCACTTAACTTATAAGTAACTAGGTGATTTTTTGTAGGTTTATTAAATAAGAAGTTTATTCACTAATGGGACGTTTGATTTATAACGAAAACGTGATTAAAATAGGAGTAATTTATTAGAGAGCGGAACGGTTTTGACGTCACGGGCGCTGATATCAAACTAGCCTGAAATGCTTTCTACGCTCACTGCCCCGACTCGCAGGGTTGTTCTGCTGTACATTTTCAGGACGTCTTTGTATTTTGTTGTACTCATAAGCTCATATTACTAGACGTGAACTCAAGTTATACTATTGGTATCAATGTTTAATTAAGATTTCTAATAACAATTAACCTGAAAGATAGTTGTGAATGAATTTATTAATGGCTTTACATAGTAATTGTTACCTAATCAAATATCTACAAAGGATCTTAAATGTTGAAAGATCTGAGAACTAGTCTACCGTGCTTTGGGGATGCAGTAGTAATCTAGTTTTTTTTTCATTTACCCACGTAAGTCCATTTAATTAAAACAAAAGTGAGCCTTGTTACTTACAATCATAGTGCTTGATTACCTTACTTAAAAATAATGCATACCTAAAAGTAGAAAAACAATGTTCATCAAGAAAATGATAAGGAAGATTTTATGAGAATCTCACAGCAAATTGATCCCGTATTCTGGTGACGATGTGTAGATATAGTGCGAGATGCTGTGCGCTAGAGTGAAATGACTACAACATCAGAGTGAGAAAACAAAAGAGAATTCATTCAAAGATCGGCTATCTTATTCTGCAAAAATTCCCCGCCGATTTCATAATCAATCTCTCTCTGTCCCTGTCGGATCTGTGCAAAAACTTATCAGTCAGAGCAAGAGGGTATGTCGGCCCGGAAAATATATTCTTTCATGAAGTTGCGAAATATGTCCTAAAGTCGCGTCTATGCTCTAGAAAGAATAAGTCTAGTTACACACTGGCCGCCACCTCGGGTCGCCATAAAAGGTTCAACGTTGAATCTGGCCATTTTTGCCGATGGATATTAAACTTAAAGTTATCATCAGAAAGTTCAGTTCCAATTGAGAAAATTAAATGAAAAGTATCATAGACGAACTTATTGATGTTTGATCGGCTAGTGATCGCTCCAAAATGAATTCAAGCGAATGGCGTTAGAGTTTACATTGCAATGGAAGCTGATATAGAGTGACGTCGCCTTCGAGTGCTCCAGTTTCACAGACAATGCCCCAATTTATATCCAACTCACTTACTGGAGTCGGGGCGACACGGCAGTTGAGAGTAAGAAGGATGCTAGTAATATTGTATCCCTACGACTTGTGCAAAGCTTTGATCAAAATAACTTTTTATTTAATAACGAGTGTGTACCTGGTATTACTAGCCTGTCGTCGGGCAAATGAAACCAAATGCAAACGTCTTTTGTTAATAAGATAATAAAAAGGTTATAATTATAATATTTAAAAAAGTTTTTAAAAGGAATAACTTATAAACATGATGTTTTTTGAATCACAGCAAACGATATAGAAGTTTAAGTCATTATCTAAAAAAAATCTCCTTAACTTTGGTAGAGTTGAACAATAGGATGATGTAGTATTGATTTTTAAAGAAGACCTACCTTAAATCATTTGATCAGATTAAACTAAGTAAAATGAAAATGAATAACGATATCGCCTATAGTTCCGTATCACATGTAGAAAATAGGGTAAAAACTCATCGCACAAAGCCAATTACATTAAAACATTCGGCCGGGGACAAAGGGCGAGAGAACAATGGCAACTGGAAGGAACCCGCGATACGTCTTTCAATGCTTTTAGCTTTCTACTGATGGCGGCGCGAGGGAAAAATGGTGACGTCCCGCGACAAATACCCGTGAAATAGAGCTGGGTGCTTGTCGATAAGAAATATTACTTACTTATCGATGTTTTTTTATACTTTTTTTGTTAGACTTTTTAAAACACAATGTATAAACTTGTCTGTCTCACCCTTCTTATTGCGATAGATTTGACTCTCAGATAAAATTTCGAACGATTGAATACATTCAAATTAAATCTAAGCAATATTTTAGTTGTGATTTGATTTTATCTGAGCTGAAGTAATAAATCGGTCCGTAGATATAGTTAATATTTCTTTTATATTTAAAATAGTTATTAGAAAATAGTCTCATTAATTTAACAATGATTAGTTATACTAATAACATGAATGTAACTTGTACCTACCACAAATTTAGCAAAATAAACTTTTACTTTACTTTACTTCTAATCATTGTTAAATTAATGAGACTATTTTCTAATAACTATTTTAAATATAAAAGAAATATTAACTATAGTATCTAGGGACCGATTTATTACTTCAGCTAAGATAAAATCATTGAAGAGATAAGATTGAATCAGGCAAAGGATGTGTGTCACGATCACTAACATATGAAATCGAACGTTTCACTCTACCTCTACGAGGCGTGGTTTTACGTACTTGAGTAATCTGAGCTTATATGAAATCTAATATCACTGAATGCTAGTCACTTTGTAATACAACAGGTTCTTTCCAAACTACAAGGCAGCATGTAACTTATTATATTTTAGTGTCAAAATATTTAATGTCATGCAACCATCATCGACATTTTGATCGCATCACTAGTAAAGAAGTGAGACGTAACCAATGGGGTATCACGGCTTGGTTGCACCGCAAACTCATTTTATAAATCGGCCGTCCGCCTACCCGGAACCTCGCGTTACCCACCCTACCGTTGCGACACTATAAAAACATTAAAAGCTTTCCACGTAAAAAATAGTTCAATAAACATGTTGGTATGTTTCCTATAAGTTTAAATAAAATCATTGAAGGATAAGAACTTCAAGGATACAAATATATTTATTTAGAACAAAACAAAACGTGAACGATACTGACAGCAAACTTATATTGGTATAATTACTATAATCGTTTAGATTTTGAGTTGAGTACGATAATCTCACTACCAAAAATTTAAACCATAATATTTTTTCAATAATTAAGGACCTTCCTTGAAATTAGTTTGTAGGGTTAGTTTACGTAGCAGTAAGGCCAATACAATATTTAACATGCACGTTTTACGCCGGAATTTTATTCATTTTATTTCTCGGCCCGAAAACTATTTGAACCATCCAACTATAGGTACCTAGTCCCTTGTAACAATACAATGTCCCTTTATAAACGACCGTCCCGATCCACTCGCTTAATAGACAGTATCAAAGCAGAGATCTTAAGTAAATCAAATCGCCCCATGAATGGCGAATGAGCCGGGGCTTTTCAGAGTTTTCCACAGATGGCTATCACAATGGTCGGGATCAAGAGAAACTTATCTCTGAGGACGCAAAAATGTTTCTTAATGCTTATTTTATTTTACCCATTTGATGGTATCAGTGGGTAAGAATGAAGACGATTTTCATTAAAGTTCAATATTTGACCTCTTATGATAGTATTACTATTACTTTGCTTGATGATTTGCTCATTTGAATTTTATGCTGACCCCCTCCCCCCACACACACCCCATTGGAAAGCTTCTAATATTTATTTGTGGTTTTCAGTTACTTTCCCAAAATTCGACACATTTTTAAGTAAAAAATGTCATTCTTCGAAACAGTCTAGACGAAACAAAGGATTTTAATACATTAATCACTTCAAACAGCTTCAAGCATAAGAAGCTTAAGTCCAACGTGCACGGTGCTAGAATTTATATGAGTCTAGTCTTTACATCAATTTTAGATGATTTATAGAGACTCATAATAGAATCTACAACTACTTTCGTAATAGTTCAAAGTTTTGTTGAATTTAAGAATTCTTAACTTACTTTGGAAAACTTACAGCTAGGCAAAACAAAGTAGGTACTTACTAAGATTATAGAACACATACCTACTTGACATAGGTACTTATTCACTTAAAGCCAATTACAAGTTTTCACATCATACTCATAGCCTTGATCGGAAATCAAAGTCAACATGTAGATTACAAAACACATTTTAGAATTGTGGTCTTGACAAAATTATGATTCTGTAATAAAACAAACCATTTGTGTTCCATAAAATTCAAAGTCGTTAAGACAATGCAAACGTTAACCATCCTTAAAAAGATTATTCATCACAATTTATCATTGTAAAAGAGACTTTATATAGCATCTGCATTTACATTTTTATGGTTCCTAAACACTCAATAAAACCAACCGCAAGTATAAAAAATCTAAATGTACGAAGCGTGCTACAAATCTGTTAGAACCGGGAAAATGCATCGTAGTAGAACTAATCCAGTAGATCAACTCTAACTTTGAAATGGAAACATTAGAATCAGATGTTTTTGTGTTTTACTTCTGAATCTAATGAATTTACTTATACGTCAATGAAATGAGATAGCAATAGATTATTCAGTGGTCCGAGCTGTAGCAAGCTTTTCATTCCAATAAATAAAACAGGGAAAGAATATAAAAAATGTGGTTTGGAAACTGTCTCTGATTAGACTACCTGTTTCAAAAATTCTTGGAAGTTTAAAGTTCTGAACAGATTTCAGATAACATTTTTTAGTTAATATCAAAGCCAAGTTGTAGGAACATGCCTGAAAAAATATTTCCTCCTTGCGTATGTTGGCGACGCTTAATGTGAAGTTGAATAACTGTTATAAAGCTGTACTATGTCAGCGTAAAGACCCTTTCAGTGGGCGAAACCTCGACAGGGCTTTGAAAAACAACAATAACCCTCTCCATACGTATGTATGAGGATACGCAATATACTTCAAAGTACTCTACGTAGACCTATAAATATGAGGAGAAGTCCAACAGTCTCATACAAATACAGTAATGAAAAATGCAGGTAGGTACTGTACGGGAAAAGGGTTTTTTACAAAAAAATTAAAAGTTCACAACTCATAGATTTTTTTAGAGTGAGGAAAGGTGAGATATAAAACATATCTCGAAGTAAAATGTTTAATTTTATAACCCGTGAATTAAAATGTACGTAATTCACTTTTTAAACTCACACGATTTAAACTCATTTTTGTTTTAATAACGGGACGAGATCGCGTATAGGTTTTCGATAATATTCGAACTATTATCTTACCTCGACGTTTCGACCGGGTTGCACCGATCGTGGTCACGAGGGGGGTGGTTCCCTCGTGACCACGATCGGTGCAACCCGGTCGAAACGTCGAGGTAAGATAATAGTTCGAATATTATCGAAAACCTATACGCGATCTCGTCCCGTTATTAAAACAAAAATGTACGTAACTTACAAAATATATTATTGTACAAATTAAAAATCACCCTAGTCTCATAAACGGCATTGCAAGCGCCAGATTAAAAGCTTTAAATAAACACCCACTATCTTATTTGCATACAACTTTGTCAGCGACAGGTCGTTCGTTTTATTAGCTCTATGCAACCCCTCTCCATTTAAGAGCCACGCTATTTTCATGTTTCGGGAGCACAAATGGAAATCCATTTAAATACTAAGCCATCGTTTCAATACTGATGTAAAGTGCTCAGTGTTCGTAGGTGATCTCATATAACCCCAGTGTATTAGATCTTGTGGGACTCTGAAAACCACTGTAAACAATATATTCGTTATTTTTCACTGATATTATAAATTATGATGGACCGGGGAAAATGCGCCAACATA
The DNA here is from genome assembly GCA_963565295.1 of Epirrhoe alternata. NCBI lineage: Eukaryota > Metazoa > Arthropoda > Insecta > Lepidoptera > Geometridae > Epirrhoe > Epirrhoe alternata. The sequence continues at coordinate 4,020,230 of OY751384.1, forward strand.
GTCACGCCATGGATGCCAGAAGGACGACGGCGTAGAGGTCGTCCTCGGAAAAGTTGGCGAGGTGACATCGATGCCTTTGAGGACGATTGGTGGAATGGTAGGATAGAGACCATTGGAGGAGTTTGGGGGAGACCTTTGCCCAGTAGTGGGACGAGATAGGTTAAAAAAATATATATAAATTAAGTGTGAGTGGGACGAGATAGGTTAAAAAAATATATATGAATTTATTGTGAATGAAATGCATGTAATATTATATAATAGGTACCTAATTTGTACACCCAGTGGGTAGATCACAGTGGCTCTCTATAAAATACAAACACCTTGTAAACCTGTGTATCACAAATAAACGATTTGAATTTGAATTTGAATTTGAAGTTTTCTATTCTGAGTGTTCGAGAACTTGCAATAGACAAACTCAAATTTACCACGTAAGTGAAACCAAGGCTGAAGATTATAAAATTTACAGTTAAGCTTTCCAACTTGCTACAATATTCAAATGTAGCTAGTTTATTTGTGAAGCAAAATAAAATCTCAGAGTACATTTAAATTGCCTCGTAAATTTCCATTTGTAATGGCAATGAGCCTTCCTTTGTAAGTTTCGCAAAGGCTTGCGCGGCTTCTCGCTTCTTTGAGATGCAGTTGAGGGGCTTGGGGTACGGCAGACGATTGCCGATACTCTACTTGTTTGCCGCCAATCGGGGGAGAAACGCAATTTAAAGGCTTCACACACGCTTGCCGTTTGTATAGAGCAGTCGAATTAAGGTACAATTCAATTGGATTTGTGATGAATGGAATGGAGCTTTATTCATTTGTTTATTTTATTTTATTGCGTAAGATAAGCCGCTACTTTTCTATCCCTATAACTCGCCAGTCTGATCATTCATCTTGTCCCGACAACTCTAGAGGTTGTTTGCTGCGCGATCTTTATTTCAATCTTACTTCTACCCAAAGTGGACCAGCTAGCATGAAATTTAAGGCTCTCCCTAAATAACAAATAATACTCAATTTCATTTCAATCCATTCATACTCTCAAGAAAGTCGACAAATCTGGAGTTTTGGTTGAAAAAATATTTATTGAGAAAACAAATAAAGCAATTACTTACTTATCCGCTGTTGATTATGAATTTGATGCTAAAAAAAGTTATGCAGACTTAATGAAGTTGATCATCAGTACAGAACTTTGCTCACCAAGGATAATATTAGATTAAAAATGGCCACTGCGTAACGTTCCCAAAAAACTGGAACTTGTCTTCCTCAATTAACATCAACAACTTTACTTTCAGGAGTTACCCCCGAGATTGTATTTTAGATAATGGCTCGGTAATCACGCTGGTGATTTATCACTGTGCTATCTCAGCCTTCACTGTCCATTAGGCAATTCTGACTGCAACCCTTTTGTCGCAGTTGTCACCCTAGTCGGCAAGCTCACATGGCTGACGGCGACCGCACGTTGAGGGAAGGTTTAACAAAGCTAGATGTGAAACGCTCTATTGATGATTGATAAGAGCTTGATTGGAATTCTGTACTTATCGTATTTTCAAGTCAATGGCTCTAAGATTTAAGTAGTCGATTTACGATTAATCAGAAAACAGAAAATAAGGTCTTCTCTCGACATGTGATTTTTTTTAAATAATAAAGTGTTTATTTACTACGAGGTGATTGCATAGTTTTTATTGCCACTGGCAATACTTCCATCTATGGTTCTCTTTCTCTCTATGCTTCAGTCAGGTTAACCTCATATTTATAAGCTTATATGTAGAAACAAAATTATCAAAATCAAAAATGCTAGGCGACATCGGCCCCGAGGTCGGTAACAAAGTTAGGGGCCAACAATTGACATGCATTAACAGTATTTCCGGTGGCGTTTGGCCCGCAATGTTGTTACGAACCGGAAATTCAATCGAATTTGGAACGTCTCTTGCGTTACGTCACTGCTAAAGCTAATAGGATGACAAAGTTAATGAATTGTGAAAGTAAAGTCATATCAGGAAAATATTTAACTATGCTCTCTTAACACAAAGAGAAACAGACCCTATTTCCTGGTGAACTTAATGAATCTTTAATAACATAAAAAAAAATATCAGTTTTTTCTAAATTTTGTATATTCAGGGCCTGAAACTGTTTTTTAGATAAATAAAATGCATTTTGTGAGCTTGATCACATTTATCATCAGTAAAAGGCTCGTTTTGAAGTTTAATGATCCCTTAAAAAATGAAGAGGATTGAGAAATAGCTGATGAAGCGAAGAAGCATCCAAGTCGATCTTCCGATATCCATGCCAACATTGTCGCGTTATGTATGTCAAGCATTCTTCTACTCAAAGCCAAAGAGCGCAAAGTTGCACGTGCTTAGGAAGGGATATTTATCCGGCTGCCTTTTAAAAAAACCTGTTGACTTTTTAAAGACGCGGTCGCGCAGTTCCAAGAAAACTATCACAGCTTTGCATCCATACATATAAAATTACAAAATAAACCTATTTATAGAAGTAAGGGGAGGGATAACCGACACTGTTAGTAAAAAGGCAATGATGGAGACCCTCACTGAGTGGATTCCATCACACAGAACAATAGTCAGCCAGTGAAAAGTTCAAACTACCTTATTCACTTTTTTATTTTAACTTTATGTTTTAGGGTTTTTTATATTGAACTATCCGGCCAATATTAAGGAAATCCTTGGTTTGTTCCGGCTTTTAGATACAGCTCTCAGGCACGCGCTCACAAGCCCTCCAGACGTGACGGAAGCCGGCTGAAGTGTGAGTGCGTCATGATCGCGATCGATAAGTCTTGCCGAACTCAAATATTTGCACACGACGAACATTAGTCGAGATGAACGGGCATGCATAGAGTCGTTTGCTAATAAACACTAATATACTAATAATATTATAAATGAGAAAGTTTTGATGGATGGACGTAGGTTTGTTACTCCAAGCTAAAACCGATGCCATGAATGTATGAAACTTAGAATTTAAGTTCAATTTCAAGTTCATACCACGCATGCGATGCTAAGATAAAAATAATACAGCAAACTCTACCAAGAGTGCCCGTCTCGAAAGAGTGTTCAACACTGATATAATATCATCATTATCATCCGAAACCTGAATTCACTTACTGTTAGTAGCTTTTAGCTCTTCTGTCCCGACCAATTTGGCTAGGTATATGCCTCCTCTCTGTAACGCCAATCCGTTCGGTGTGGTGCAATCTTCTCCAACGTTTTACCAGCTACACAGACATTCAACTATCACAATAATGTTTCACGGACCAAGAAACACGAAAATAAAACACCAATAAAAAATAGTCGAGTCACCACTCCATGACTCTCCGAAGCACAAAACAGTGTATTGTGCGCCCACACTGAAGTGTAGGCGCCGTGAAGTCTACTCAACTGTTCTTCCGTGGCGCCAGACATCCATCTCTGAGGTAATGGCCACAAACATTCGGGAGATATTGACTTTATTTCCATCAGCTCATCAATCAAACCGCAATAGAGTGATTCAGCAAATAATTAAATTGCAAAAAAAATATGATTTTATTTAGCTTTAGCATAATGAAGTAAAGATGAGAGCAATAGTTTGACATGGTACGTTTTATAATAAATTTATAGAAAAAAATGACACGTATAGATAGGTAATAATACACCTGCTTCTTATTATTACTCCTAATAAATAAATAAATATTATGTGTATGTTAACAAAAGAGTGAATGATGAAATGACGTTTGATGTGATATTAGTGGTAATAAATGATATTGTTTTGCACACAAACGTAAGAACAAAAACAAAAAAAAACAATAGATATTTTCTTAGGATTATAATGAAAATCCAGTTCCTGCAATGAAATGAAAGCGTAGGAATGTCGCTACAGTAACAAGCTGTATCGTTCCACCCCTCTAATTAAAACCAGTGCTGTACCATACGTCAATAATAATTAATCTCCGCAAAGTCAGCGTTCATTTGAATATAATACAGTAGAGGTTGTAATTTAAGAGTGTCCTTTGAAGTGGGATTAATACCGACCAGTCCCGCCCTCTACCGTCCACACGGCGAAATTAAATCCTTGTCCTCTCACAGAGCTTTCATTTGTGCAATTTGGTTCCCTTAATGAGGATGGGAGTCGGTCGATTCTCGAAAATCTTGATGGAATTGGTTGGAATAAAACTATACAGGAGTGTGTTATTGTTTGTTATGCATCTCGAAGATATCCGAATATGTGAACCAGCGACGACTGCTTTGCAAGTAAGTATTGAAAAAATAATAGGTCCTCTAACTATGAAATTACCTACTGTTCTGCAGTACCTTTCAAACCAAAATATTTTTTGTTTGGCTATGAATTTAATTTCAATTTAATTTTATCTTGTATGAACGGAATTCCTTTTTCTTAATTAGTAATTTGTTTATTGATAAAGCATTTGAATCTTTTTCGTCATCATGGATACGTTAAAAATTAGAGTAAATTTGGAATTTGTGTACCATCGTGGGAGCAATGCGGCACAAGCGGTATGCAACATCAACGACGTTTGCGGAGCGAACACTACAAATGACCCTGTAATTGGTTTACCCGCTTCCGTGAACCCCTTGGTCGTCCGAAAAGTCGGTCGACAATGACAAAATAAAGACGATAGTGGAAGTTGATGATACTCAAACTACTACTGAATTAGCAGCAGCTTCCGACGTTGGCATCAAAACAATATTATTGCATTTGCCTCAAATTGGCAAGATAAAAAAGCTTGTCGAATGGGTGCCCTACAATCTCGCGAACACTTCTTGACGGATACCCGAGAGGCACTCAAAATGTCATAGGTAAGACCTATTATTTCTTTCCTTGAAAGAACATTCATTAAGGATTTAATACAAAATGTTTTAGAGTTCCTTTGAGAAACTAAGTTTCCTCATCTACTGTATCTACCCTACTACTACGACTGTGACCTAGTTTTATGTCTTTGTAAGAAAGTTCTGGTACTTCACCGATAATTTTAAAATGTTCGTTTGGAAGTACAGTCAGCAACGAAAGTCGAAAAACATTAGATGTTTCACAAATCTGAATATTTCCGATATAACACCAAGATATTGACAATCATTATGGCTCCTGTGAAATTTAATAAACAAACAAAAAAGATCACGACTGTATCCCCAAGGTGCAGTAGACATTCTCTCAAATCTTAATTATGTTCTCTAGTAGGTCCAGTTAAAGACTTAAATGAATATTTATTAAAATGTTTATATATTTCTTTACATTGGTTACAGAGTTAAAGGCTAATCAAAGAAGACTCGGAGACGAAAATAAACATAAATATGATTTGTAAAAGTGGCAGTTAGAAAGATTTATCTGCGGCGTCCCCCTGGCGCCGTCGGCGGCGCCGTGCCGTCCCGCCGGGCAGACTTGCGGGCGACAATCTATCGATCTCTGGAGATGACGCAGACTAAACCTTGGCCGCTTTTTTATTTGGCAAAAGCTTAAGCCTTGCCCTTGTTTCTATAATAAGATATTCGAGAAAACTTAAGATCATCCCTCTCCACCGTCAGGGCAACCATTCTAGGTTTCTAGGTTAACCATTCTAGGTTTACCTGGATAGGTAGCTATTTTAATCAAAGGATGTCATCTCAATTTTCGACGACTGACCCGTGGTCACACCAGATTGTCACACTGGTGTGACTAATAGGAATTTATTTTACTCTTGGTCACACTGTCATCCAGATCCGGGCATACTTATTGACCAAAACAAGGTGAAACTTTCATACAAGAAGTTATAGCGCTTCTAAATCTCATTTAAATAAACTAAGTACCTACTTGTAATGTTAATCAAGTAGGTACAAGTAGGATCAATAAATCTCCAATTAACAATCTCCTTTAAATTGTCGATAAACTCTAAGCAAGTTCAAAGCATTAGGTATAACTTCATGATCAAAATGAAACAACACAAATGTTATCAAGTATCCCCGTCAATACATCAACGCTCTTTAGAGGCATCTCTAGCTAATTGGCCGTCGTACCACGACGGGCCCACAAAAGGCTCAGACTCATTAAAATTTCATCTGCCATCCCGGAGGCAAATGTTATAACAAGCGTTTGTGGTAATGCAACACCCGTGCGTATCGGCCTGGAGTTTTGAGAGCTAAACAATAACGGTGATAGGTAATTTAAATATGAAAATAGAGATTTTTGATACTTACAAAGAGCCGTGTTGGCCGAATGGGGCTGTACCTCGACTTTCAATCCGAAGGTCGTGGGATCGAATCCCGGCCGTGCATCAATGGATTTTGCGTTTCGTAAAATTTATATGCGCTTTAACACGAGCTCTGAACGGTGAAGGAAAACATCGTGAGGAAACCAGTTAGTATTCTTACAGGCGGCGATGGGCTTGCAACCTGTCACGTATGGAATACTAACTTCTGCAAGATGTGGGCATGTATCAAATATGTATTTGTACATGCCTCTGACTACCCCCTTAGACATCTTCAAAGGATCTGGAATATAAAGATCTGAGAGAATGTCTACCGCGCCTTGGGGATACAGTCGTGACCCTGTTTACGTTGTTTTTTACAAAGAACAATATGATCATTAAACAGTATCTTATATTACCTAATAGTTACCTTATATTATGGAAGATATTATTGTGGAAGTAAGAGGTAAGTTGTTATTAAGCAAATGAAAATACATGCATGAATATTTGCAAATACCTACGTTGAAAAAAAAAAAAAAAACATATACAAACATCAACAAAGTAAAAGTTATAAAAATTCCAATCGATAAGGAAAAAAAAACAATTTCGTTTCCATTTTCAATATAATGTCGAGTGCAAAATAAAACAAAGCTGAGTATTTGCGAGAGAGCAATTAATTTGGGGAGCTATAGCGACCTCTGGCGGACCAATCCAGTAATTGTCGCTGGCGATATTCAAATGGCGGAAACAATTAGCGTGAGTGCTGTGTACGCATTTGTCTGGACGGAGCTGGTGCCACCTAGATGTATTGTTTTCATAAGCTTTTATCAAAATTACGCTTCATTTGCACATGTTAGCACCAGCGCACCGCTTATTCTTTGTCTTTTACAGAAGTATGAATCGTGTCGATCCAGTAAGGATAGTGCTTCCAGCATGTATCAATATATTTTAGTTTACAGAAAATACCTACATATACTGTCGGCATGTAGAGACGTTGATACAAGATAAAGTCGTTTAATACAAGTGTACGAAGCAAGTTTTTTTGGACCATATTGATGCCATTTAAAAAAAGGGCCGGTCATTATTGGGCTTTAAATCATTGCTGCTACATATTTAAGACCAGTTTAAACATAATCCCAATCGTCATTTATTTGTCAGGATTTTGAGTAAAAATTTTCCTGTAAAACAATATATTCACATTTCTAATAGATATTCCACGACTAAAAACAATAAAGTCTTTATCTCCCTCTGTCAGCTTATTCCAAATCACTTTTGTGTACTGCCATATCGCTACAAAGCCTGCTAATGTCCTTTAAGGACTTAGTGATTTAAACGGACTAAATAATGAACCAGCTACCCTTCCTCCGTCGCTACCCGCTTTCCAATTTATGAGCTTAAGCCTTGGGGTAATTTGAGATGTACCTCTTGATACAGTTGTTTTAAAAGTGATTCTCTATCTTGATTTAATTATTTTTTCAATCAACGAGGGTTATATCAATACTCATAGCATCAGAAAATTATGTTTATTGTGGTGTTATGAAAATATTCCCATAATTATTACTGAACAAAACTCGTCAGATATTACCTTCATCGGTTTTATTTTAATTTAACTTACTTTTATAATCAACTTTAATAATTATTATTGTTAATAATGAATACTAAAAGATCACTTAAACTAAACCTTTGCGAGTCCATTGATCTACTAAAATCTACATGACTTGATGTGGATTAAAACTTTGAAAGTTATTGTTATACAAATAAAATATATCCTTTTGACGTACTTGCTCCGGCTAAAACACATCCCCAAAAAGATGATAAACAAACAAATGTAGGGTATTTTATAGAAGGGCTTGTATGGATTGTCTGACAAGCGGATCATTTTGCGTCAGTGCGTATATCCGTGACCAGCGAAGCATCGCTCCTAAGCCATAAGAAATCTGAACACACCAGATTTCCAAAGCTACACGATATGGGGTGAGATAGAGTCATAATGATGCTTAAAACTGTGGGTATAAAAAGTATTTCAAAATTTGCGTACAGTTTTATTCCAGTGGGCATATGTTTGTGAACCATATGGTGATTTTGGTTTTGAACTCCCTGATGATGGAATAATCGTAAAATGTATATGCGCTTTAATATGAGCTGCATATAGTAATGGAAAACATGATGAGTTAGTAGGTATTCTGATAGGCGCGAATGGATGATACAGTCGTGCTGTTTTGATACAAGTATTTGCAGTTAAAGTAGGTTTTCAGTTTTCTAAAACACAACATTAATAATATGCTGACTGATGAAATCTCAAATCAGTCACATCCACCAGAACAGTCGATTCTCCACATTCGCATGACGACACAAATCCGGATGATGTCTGTTTGTTATCAGCGCTGAGCAGTCGGCCGTAGGGTTGCCACCCACCAGATAATCGCATTATTTATCGAATCCACTCGATTTACGAACAAACTTACGGTTCCTAATCTTTATTATTATTGTTGGATGCTGGACTTCATCGAATCCCAAAAATAAATAAGATAGGTACTTCGATGATTTTAATTCAATTAATTACTAAGAATCATTATTTCATTATAAAAATGTAGTTACATCAACCCATTATTATATTATAAGACCTAATGGGTCTTATAATATAATACCTATTTCAAGTTATTTTTATGATAAAAACTTGAATGAACATAGTTTTTATCCACGAAACAATATTTAATAGTCCACCCCAGTTTGGCCCACAAAAACTTTAATAATAAAACAATTCAATTATTTCAATGGATTATTAGTATTCCCCGTGACTTCACTCGTTTAAAAATATATATAAATTCCAATTTTTAGCACGTACTTGTTACAAGTTTCAACTGAATTCCATCAACCATTCATTGGAAACCACCTCACAGAGTTTTACATTTTAAAATGTTCTATGCAGCGTCAGTAGGCAACCTCTACACTCAAAAATTCGTTGTAGTACGTTCGACGGATCTAGGCATTCGTGAAGTAAGCAGTTTTGATGCGCAGAAGTTCTGCGCATCAAAACTGCTTACTTCAAGCATCAAAACTGCTTACTTCATGCAAAATGTGCAAACACAATTTTGTATGAACGCACACTAGACCGCGCCGTACGCGCCGCAGTCATTTTTCTTACAAAAAATGCTGATGACGTCAGAAAATGCGGCTCGCTTCTGACGTCAGCAGTTCACTATTGAATTGATAGTTTGGCGCGTTCGGCTTGGCTGGACTGTGCGACCAACCTTACATACTCGTCAGAAGAGTCCGAGGCTGGCACTCCCCTTAGATTTTATTGCACACGTATTATCCGCTTGTCAATATTATCGTCGATCGTCTCTCAACTCCACAAAATTGCTTCGACTCCCCGACTGTTATTGTTTCTTTTTGTGTAGTTTGTTAACGATGTATTTTAGATTGTTAGAAACTGTATTTTGATCAACTGTGTAAGATTATCCTACAACTTTAGTTGATGTAATAAAAGATTGACGACCTCCTGTGGCGCAGTGGGTGAGAGCTCGCTTGGGACGCAGAAGATTGCGGGTTCGATCCCCGCCGCGGGATAAATTTTTGTACGATCTACAAATATTTATCTCGGGTCTGGATATATCTATATGTATAATAAGTAAGTATTTACAAACAAAACGTATATAAGTAGTATATCAGTTAGCTGGTTTCCATAGTAAAATCTTTTCCTTTTTTTAGGGCTAGATGATGCTGTGTGAAATGTCCAGCATTATTTATTTAGATAAGATAATTGATAGAGATAAAATGATAAAAATTTATTGATACTGATTAGTGAATACACGAACGCGTACTGATTGCTTTAGCTTAGGTTAGTATAAAAACGCATCGCACGCAAAGATGAAAAATGTGCAATTTACATCAATTGTACAAACTGTCTCTCGTATTTTGTGAATTGGTGTAAATATTTCGAAGGTTTTTTTTATTTTATAACAAAATGTATATTTTTATCGCATGGGTAATTATAATAGACACAATTCTAAACATCCCAACATACTTTCAAAGTAATATTAGTTTGATCGTTTTGTTTCCGACCAATCTTTCTTTCACTAAGTTCCTCTTCAACCAAAGGTTGCCTGGAAGATCGCTCTTTAGCGATAAGGCCGCCCATTGTACATTGGTATCTAGTTGTTATATTTAAGTCATTATTTTATTTCATTGTTTAAGGTGTACAATAAAGAATTCTCATTCATTCATTCATTCATTTCAGGAAATTAAACATGATTAACACTCCAGATGTGCCATTCTAACATCATTCTTCTTCATAAAAAAGGAGAAAAATCGAATATCAGTAACTTAAGGCCCATTAGTTTAACATCACACCTCTACAAAGCATTTACAAAAGTCATCCTAAATAGAATAGACGGTCAGCTGGACATGCATCAACCTCCAGAACAAGCTGGCTTTCGGCCTAGCTTTTCTACCACTGATCACCTCCATAGCCTAAACCAAATCATTGAAAAAAATCACGAGTATAATAAACCCCTGTATCTGGCCTTTGTGGATTACACAAAGGCCTTTGATAGTATCACCCACACAGCTATTTTCAAAGCATTAAAAGATCAAGAAATAGAACAGACATACATAGACTTACTGGAAAATATATACAACAACAGCACAGCCACAATCAAACTCGAGAGTTCTGGTCCCTCCTTCAGAATCGAAAAAGGTGTTAAACAGCCCCATATCCCCTAAACTTTTTACAAGTACCTTAGAGGAAGTATTTAAAAAGTTGGCGGCATCCTGGATAACATACGGGATCAACGTTGGAGGTAGAAATCTTACGAACCTGCGCTTTGCTGATGATATCGTGCTCTTTGCACCATCAGCACAAGAACTCCAAACGATGCTCCAAGGCCTGAGCACAGCAAGTCTTGATGTAGGTCTGGTAATGAATCGGTCAAAGACTCAAGTCATGTCAAATAGCACGAAACGTAGCGTCACTGTCGATGGGCAGATAATACAGTACGTCGATGAGTACATATACTTAGGCCAAGTAGTCTCCTTCCAATGCAGGCAGGACAGGGAAATAAGTCGCCGCATTGAGAATGCATGGAGGAGCTACTGGGCCATGAAGCAGCATATGAAGGGCAACCTTCCCATATCACTAAAGCGCAAACTCATCGACACCTGTATCCTGCCCATATTGACCTACGGTGCTCAGACATGGTCTTTGACTGAATCACAAAAATCGGACCTCAAGATTTGCCAGAGAGCTATGGAGCGCAGCGTTTTAAAGATCAAAAGAACCGATAGAGTCCGAAATACCGTAATCCGATCAAAAACAGGCATAGCGGATGTAGGTACGAGGACTGCACGTTTGAAGTGGGACTGGGCAGGTCATGTGGCTCGAATGCACCCAGAACGTTGGGCGAAGATCGTCACTCAGTGGGTGCCTGAAAACAGTCGAAGACGACGCGGCAGACCCAGAAAAAGGTGGCGAGACGATCTGGATGCATTCGAGCCAGACTGGCAAACCGTGGCCTTGGAGCGCAAGGAGTGGAAGCTAAGGGGGGAGACCTTTGCCCAGCAGTGGGACGGACACGATAGGTTGAGTAAAAAAAAAAAAAAAAAAAACATGATTAATCTTTATTTTATTATTATGGTATCTCACTTGTTCAAAGAACAATATGTTATAAGAAACTGTAAAATTCTCAAGTTAAAGTATATAGAAACCAGTTTTTATGGAAAAATTGTCTCCAGTTATTATTAATTTGTAATTCAGGATTATTTATGTGCTCACACTATATTAAATGCTTTGCCGTCGGCAATAAATATTTCGTTGTAATTGGAAAGTAGCTTTTTAAATAAACCTTAAAACAATTGATTTATATAGCTTAGGGTAAGCTCTCAAGAAGAAATATATGAATTTGATCAGTTATAAGAATAGCTAGGTTAATAAAGATAAGAATAAATATTTCAGAAATTGCTAATTATTTAGGTCGTTTACATATGACATATTTGCTTATTGGTCATCGAGAAAATAAATTGTAATTGAAATAATAAGTGACTTACTTGAAAAGAAGGGGTTTGTTGGCGAACAGCCCGGAGGCTTTCTCCTTCGCAGCCTGGAGCCCCTGCATAGCTGCGGCCCGACCTCCCACATCAAACTACACAACACCACATCTGAAAAAAATGGCCATTTAAATCCCTGTCAAACACAACTTTTTCTTTCATTTGCGTCATCCCGAAGCTGCTATAGGTACTCACAAAAACTTTTTTTGGCTGCATGATAATAAAACATTAACTTATGTAACACTAGATAGATATAGATGGTTATGTAATGTCCGTCATATATCTATGTATAATACGAGTATGTCTATAAGAAGCGTGATGAAATGAAAATGCACGGATTTGGAGTATAATGATCAATATTTTACACTTTTTTAGATAAAAGGATGGGTTTTAGTGTTCAAAAAATAATAATAATTTGAGTACTTACTTTCAGTTCCCTGGCGTAGCAGCTACGGCGTAGCGTCTGTGGCTCGTAGCACCCCGCGCGCCGCTACGGCGTAGCGCGACGACTGCGCGGTATGGCCGCACCCATTGGCCGCGTCGCTTGCTGATGTAGATAAACCTCCACCAATCCCCGACGTCGCTGTAAAAGGGCGTGGTTTTCCAGTTTTCAGAAAATTTTCAGATCTACCCAAAATAATATGTACAGATACCAGCAACCCCATTAATGTTTCCACATGAAAAAGCAAGGAATGAAACCAAAGGAAAACCGATGCATGCAGGCATATAGTCACTGTTTTACGAACTAAAATAACAGTAAAAATAATCCTTTTATTTTATTCATTTCATTTCGAGTTTCATTTCATTTAGCCATTCAATTTTATTTGTTTGAGCCCAGAAAAAAACATTAATTTGTGAATATCAACAAGAATTATCAATAAGATTTTTATAGAGTTTATTAAGTGATGAGTTCTTTAATAATGATTAGTACATGAACAGGTGGTAGGTATTTAAAAAAACATCAAATTTATTGAAATATGTATTTATCTTCTATTTTATTTAATGACTATTTCTTTGTCGTCTACAACCCGGGCGCAATAACTTGACACCTGACTCAAATGACGTTTGTCTACAGTACTGAGTGCAAAAAAGAAACGTAAACATATGCATACATGTAGCGCCCCCAGTGCTCGTTTTTTATTTTTCTGGTCAGGCTTTATTATATTTTAACTAAAATAACAGTTTCCATTATAATTTGAATTCCAATGGAATTCCGCCTAATGGCGAGGTTTGAAATAAAAACCCTTTTTTTTTTTTTTTTTTTTTTTTGTCGCTGCGTAAAATGCGTTACGCATCCCCTCCGCCGGGGGGCGAGAGGGGTATGTGGGACTCCCGGGGACTCCCGGTATACCCACTAAACATCCCAGCGCCTTTTCGGCGTCGCCTGGAATGGAGGGGGCCCGGGCAACCGGCAGAGCCTCTACATCCAGTCCCCCTCCGGCGATCCCCGCCCTTACGGCGGGCCCCGCGTCGTGGTGAGCAGTGCAAGGCGGACGAAGGTGCCCCCGCACCTAGCGTCCGCTACTCACCACTAGAGCTCTCCGCTACCTTCGTCCACTGCGCGCTCTAATTAAAGAGCTGCGCGTGGAGAAGCCTCCGAACGGCCGCAGAGGACAGGGAGAGCGGCAACGTAACACCGACACTCCTCTTCCACTGCGGCCCCACCGCCAACGCAACAACGGTGCGCCACCGTTTGGTCGCGGAAGATAGGGCGAGCGGCAACGAAACACCGACACGCCTCTTCTCCCGCGACCCCTCCTGACTGCGGGGGACAGAAATTACTCCGTCCTCCGCACCCGCCTCAGACGCATCCAGAGTGGGCCCAACCGCAAGCCCACTCGGAGCGTCCCCGCTTGGGATTCCTGTTAGCTTCACCGTGGGCGTTCAAACCACGGCTAATGAGCCCCCCCATCGCGACAAGATCGGAATCCACGGGGGGGTGAAATAAAAACCCTAACCTAACTAAAAACCAAAGTATTACTGATTTATAATTTAATTACCTACTGAGATAAAACATTTGTATACTAGTAACGAATGCAGTATTTATTGCTTAGTTACGAATTGGAGCAGTAATAAACTATTTAGAGTCTATTTTGGGATTAATTTCCAATATTGTTAATCAAATGTAATTTTTTATTCAAGTTCATACTAGTATCTACCTATACAATAAGTAGGTAAAACAATAAATTTCTTACGGAAATAAAACAAAAAAGAATGTTATATTTATGATTACGTGCAACGGTAACAGTGATGCTAACGCTACTGAAGGACGAGAGCGGGGCCTCGCGCGGGGTAGCGGGAGGGGAGTCGAGTTTCGAGCCAGGTGTCTAGTTGTTGCGCCCGGGTTGTACGTTACAACTTTTGTTTTTAAACACACCTATTCTACAAATGGAAACTTTTAATTGGCTTTAGGTGAACATGTACTTTGTCAAGTGGATGTGTGTTCTATAATCTTAGTACCTACTTTGCTGTACCTTGCTGTAAGTTTTACAAGAAAAAATTAAAATAAAATAGAAATAAATAAAAAAAAACAGTAAAAAAGTATCAAATATGAGACGCGAACCTATAAACAATATAAATTTCTAATAAATAATATGTGACCTATAGTCTGCAAGCCCATAATTTGATATTTAAAGGTTGCCTGAAAAATGGTGGTCTTAACGATATAGCCACCTACGTACAAATTCGTTCTTTTTTTACAATAAAATGATATATATGTCTCTGATTCAAATAAAATCATGGAACGCTGAGTATGCTTACATTTTAATGTAGGTAAAATGGGTACAATTATTTTAACTAGGTACTGCGCATGGCTTCGCCCACGTGGCACCAATAGTTTGGATAGCCTATAAGCGATTCAAGGTTACTATTAACGCCTATTTCAAGTTTCATCCAAAACGGTTCACTGGTTTAGGCGTGATTGAAACACAAACATTAAAACAAACTCACAAACTTTCAGCTTTATTATATTAAAAAAGGATAAAGGCATGTCTTTATCGCAGTAATGAATATTATACATATTTCGAACTACATTTTATAATAACTCTTGTAGTTTCTTTATACATTTTTGAAGCTTTGCGAACCAGCATAAAAATCATTACTAGTGGACTCAAGCGAAGAAGAAAAATATTGAAAGGAAATCATTCAGAATTATGAGCGACGACCAACAATGGAAATTCTATCAACATCACATTTTTATTATCTGAGTTAAATACATTAATTAATTCTATATACATTATTTAGTTATTTTTTTCTTCTCATTTTGTATTTTGTGTGTGCTTGAGTGGCAAATAAATAAATGTCTATGTCTATGTACATGAAATAAAGATGACTAGGATATTTTAATTAAGTAAATAAGTAGTTGAGATAATTTATAACAGTAGAAGAAGTTGTTGCAGAAGTAGGTAAGTATTCCATTGGAGCCTACGTCACTACCTACCAGAAACATACAAAATAATCTGTACTTATAGAAAATAAGTCTACAAAGAGCCTATTACAGTCAACACATGTGTTGACTAGCGTGCACGCTACTAGAAAAATACATTACCTAGCTAGAATACTTTTATAAATAAATAATGATATTATAATATTTGTTAATACCATGTATTTTTATAAAAATCTTTTTACTCGGTCTACCGCGATACAGGCTTGGCCTAGTGCGGGGTCCGTTGTAAATTATTTATGTATGAAATAAATAAAAAATAAAATGGTGCCCCCCTAGCCATGTCAAAAATTGCAATACAATGGAAATCGAATCGACAGACAACGCTGAGACTCCACCAGCGTCAAATGGCAATAATTATCAAAACTGACGATTTACATAGAGCCGGTACTCACGTGCCGCGATACTTGCCATAAAATCGATTCGATTTCTATTCTATTGCAATTTGTGTCACGGCTAGAGGGGCTGGACATTAGACACAGCGTCATCCAACCCCAAAGTAAGCATAGCTTATACTATGGGAACCAGGTAACTGATATACTACTTATACACTTTTTTGTTTGTAAATACTACTCGTAATACATTGAAACACCCCGACCCGAGATAAATATTTGCAAATCATACAAATATTTATCCCGCAGCGGGGCTCTAACCCGCTTCTGGGTCTCAGGCGGGCTTTCACCCACTGCGCCACTGAGGTCGTTTATTTGCCAAGATTAAATATATCTGGTTATATATATTTCAGCACAGTCGCATACTCTCTGATCACGAAAGAACCAAAGTATTCATAATCATGACAGTTTAGAAAGTTATATTGAAAAAGACTCACGACTTTAACCCTACAGGGTACAGATTTTCTCAACTCAATAAGGAGTTTTCAATGCCTTTGAAGAGGACTAAAGAGGTAGTCAGAAACTCATCAAAATACATAATATATGATACCATAAACATGCTAACTTGCCTACATTTTTTGGTAAGCATTCTATACGGGACGGGTTGCAAATACGCTACCAAAAATAAAAAGAAGCAACATAGAGCCTTATTTTTTAAAGCCGGCTAGTAAATAACTCCGGGGATGAAGCTAGACCAAAAAATTTCATAACCATGATGTTTAAAAAATTATATCCATATCTATTGCTCGATCAGTATCCACACCCCAGATGCCGTTTGCTGACGGCTGAGTACGGCAATATCGCCAGTTCATTTCACGGCCAGAGGAGCTGGCAAATGAAGTTTCCCCGGTCCAACGAGCGCGTCTCCTCGCCTGATTTATGTGAAATGGATACGGTATGGACGGAATTTTGAATATTTCGGATTGGGTTTTGGTATAGCTAGTAATCTTATTTCGATATTAATGCAAACTTCTGCAAAATGTAGGCAGTGCTTAGACTGTCGTTATTAAAGGAGTTTAAGTGACTTGAATAATGACTTTCTAGCCTTGGGGACACAGTTGTAGTCCCGTTTCGTTTTATATAGATTTTTATTTATTTATTTTATTTTATTTTACAAATTTTGGGAAAACTAACAGCTAGGTATAAACAATAGAATATAAATTATAAATAGTATGCAGCAGGAGGCTACATATTATAAGGAAGGCCAATTACAAGTTTCCGCGGATAGATATTAACGAACTATATAAAGAATGAAACGAACAGGTGACGACATGAACCAAAAGTTACTCTAAAATGTATAAAACGAAAATTTTTACCTAAAAATAAATACAGCAAAGCATCTAATACATACACACTAAGAATATTGCTTTTGAGTGCTTAATCTAAACGTCAAAGAAAATGTCATTAAGCAAGCGTTTCAGCTTACTTGTGCTGGTGTTAAATAAATCTACGTCACAGTTTGCCTTAACTAATTCATTAAAAGAGCTAGAAGCTCTATAGACAAATGCATTCTGCCTATAATTTAGTGTTGTATTCGAGTAAAACATTCTCAACAAAGTAAAGTAAAGTAAAGTAAAGTAAAGTAAAGTAAAGTAAAGTAAAGTAAAGTAAAGTAAAGTAAAGTAAAGTAAAGTAAAGTAAAGTAAAGTAAAGTAAAGTAAAGTAAAGTAAAGTAAAGTAAAGTAAAGTAAAGTAAAGTAAAGTAAAGTAAAGTAAAGTAAAGTAAAGTAAAGTAAAGTAAAGTAAAGTAAAGTAAAGTAAAGTAAAGTAAAGTAAAGTAAAGTAAAGTAAAGTAAAGTAAAGTAAAGTAAAGTAAAGTAAAGTAAAGTAAAGTAAAGTAAAGTAAAGTAAAGTAAAGTAAAGTAAAGTAAAGTAAAGTAAAGTAAAGTAAAGTAAAGTAAAGTAAAGTAAAGTAAAGTAAAGTAAAGTAAAGTAAAGTAAAGTAAAGTAAAGTAAAGTAAAGTAAAGTAAAGTAAAGTAAAGTAAAGTAAAGTAAAGTAAAGTAAAGTAAAGTAAAGTAAAGTAAAGTAAAGTAAAGTAAAGTAAAGTAAAGTAAAGTAAAGTAAAGTAAAGTAAAGTAAAGTAAAGTAAAGTAAAGTAAAGTAAAGTAAAGTAAAGTAAAGTAAAGTAAAGTAAAGTAAAGTAAAGTAAAGTAAAGTAAAGTAAAGTAAAGTAAAGTAAAGTAAAGTAAAGTAAAGTAAAGTAAAGTAAAGTAAAGTAAAGTAAAGTAAAGTAAAGTAAAGTAAAGTAAAGTAAAGTAAAGTAAAGTAAAGTAAAGTAAAGTAAAGTAAAGTAAAGTAAAGTAAAGTAAAGTAAAGTAAAGTAAAGTAAAGTAAAGTAAAGTAAAGTAAAGTAAAGTAAAGTAAAGTAAAGTAAAGTAAAGTAAAGTAAAGTAAAGTAAAGTAAAGTAAAGTAAAGTAAAGTAAAGTAAAGTAAAGTAAAGTAAAGTAAAGTAAAGTAAAGTAAAGTAAAGTAAAGTAAAGTAAAGTAAAGTAAAGTAAAGTAAAGTAAAGTAAAGTAAAGTAAAGTAAAGTAAAGTAAAGTAAAGTAAAGTAAAGTAAAGTAAAGTAAAGTAAAGTAAAGTAAAGTAAAGTAAAGTAAAGTAAAGTAAAGTAAAGTAAAGTAAAGTAAAGTAAAGTAAAGTAAAGTAAAGTAAAGTAAAGTAAAGTAAAGTAAAGTAAAGTAAAGTAAAGTAAAGTAAAGTAAAGTAAAGTAAAGTAAAGTAAAGTAAAGTAAAGTAAAGTAAAGTAAAGTAAAGTAAAGTAAAGTAAAGTAAAGTAAAGTAAAGTAAAGTAAAGTAAAGTAAAGTAAAGTAAAGTAAAGTAAAGTAAAGTAAAGTAAAGTAAAGTAAAGTAAAGTAAAGTAAAGTAAAGTAAAGTAAAGTAAAGTAAAGTAAAAGTTTATATAAAAAATATACACTTATTATATGGTCCACAAGACAGAAAGCGGTGACTAGTCTATGGATGCATATAACAAGTAACAACAGTAGTGTTCGACTCCGCAATACAGTCGGTACCTACTTTCTAGTGGTTTATAATATTCTAGCTGTCTGTCGCGGTGTTACCCGCGTTCCTTTGGGAAAACTTCACTTTCCCGGGATGAAATATAGCTTATGTTCATCAGGGATAATGAAAGATTCTAATGGTGAAAGAATTATTCAAATCAGTCCAGTGGTTTCGGAGCTTATTCAATTCAAACAAACAAACATACAAACAAACAAATATTTCCTCTTTATAATATTACTCGTAGTATAGACACGCACGACCTCGTGTACCTATATAGCCACATCACATTAAAGTTTTGGAAAAGAAAGAAAGTACTTTTTATCGCTTTTCTGAGCTCCTTGTTACGGATCATATTGCTACGCTGGTTGGATAACGCGTTTGAATCAGTATCTGTCCATCCAACCGTTTCAACTTTTATGTCTGCAATCCTTCAAACCCTTGAAAAAGTCATTAGGATTATTTTTCAAGGGTTATTATTTTTCGCGAATTATTCTGTTATGATTCAAGTATAAATCAATAATATGCATTTATTCAAGGGCTGAGATGACATTTTAGTAAGTAGTAAGAATCAAGCAACAAAAGATTTTGATTATCCTTTAATTTGATGTAGTAATTTTATTCTAAAATTCTTATCATTGAAATTGAACAAAATTGTTTTGTGTTCAAATAGTTTATCTGGTTTATCATCAGGTTGGAAAATATATACCCTGGCATTATATCTAAGAACTCTCGCAGACTACAGACTTTCTATCGGCCGATAGTTGAGGCGGAATATACTTCGGCTAGTAATGTGTATGGAGAAGTATATTCCGTCTCAACTATCCCCCGATAGAAAGTCTGCAGTCTGCGAGGAGGCTAAGGGTTATAACTCATAAGGAAAAATGGAAGCTTTATATCAAGATAATAATCAATCATTAATAAAAATATTTAATGTTTGTATAAATTATTTATTTTTTCAATCTCATTTTATTCAATATGTTTTTTGGTAAAAAAAAACTATAATAAGTAATCTATTTTTAATAAGTTTTAATTTTTATAATTTTTAATGCATGTGGCTTGCGCCTTTAATTGAGGTGGCACTTAGTTTAATTATTTTTATTCATTTCTATAGCTCGTATTGGTGTTCACTTTGTTGGTGCAATTAAATAAATAAATAAGATGAAGCTAAAATCCAGGTCTCTACCTATCTACCTATGTAGCACTTTTGATACACATGTATAGCTTTTTGATCTTGGTGATCCAACTCTTGTTCTTTCGCGATCAAGACTGTGAAGAATCAGGGCAACAAAGAAGCCAAGCTTTTTTGCGGTGATCTATGATCTGCAAAAGTAAGTTTTTACTTTACTTTTAGGCCTTAAATAGCTTTAGATTGATTTAAACAGAACAAAATAACCAGTTTTTACGTATGATAATTCAAATGTTAAAAACCCTAACTAATAATACCAAATCCATCTAAAAAGTCCAACCTAGAAAAACGGTTGATACCATTGGATCTCGGTGTTTGCCGCTTCCATGATGAATTGCATTAGGGATGTAACTTCATTAAAAAAGCGGGACGTTGCATATTTATCTGCGTAGTAAGCTAAACCGACAAAATGCCACCCCTCATGACTAATGGATTCTTTGCGAAGCAATCCGACTAAATAGTAGTTACGGTTCTAAAAATTTTAATGCATTTTAAGCGTTCTTTCATTTTTGCATGAATAAGTACAAAGCACTTTTCACCGCATTGGTTTTAAAGAACTCTTGAACCGCCAACAAGATGAGGAATGCATTTGAGTTTGTTGATTGCTGATTGAAAAAACAATAGTCGCACTCGGGTAGTGCCGACAGAAGTAAAAACTTGGTGTCGGTAACGGTATTAAACTTAAAATAAAATGCAGTATACAGGGTGTAAAAAGACAACTACCGAAAACTGAGGGGGTTGCAATCAGACCATGATTCTAAACATACTAAGCGAAAAGAAACGCAAAAAATGTAATTTTTAATTGTTTAATTGTTAATGTTATTTTCGGCTATTTACTACTAGTAAAACATATTAAGACCATACTAGGTACGTAATTTCATTTATAAAAGAAAAAAACAGTTAAAACTCAAAATCCAGCAATCTACGTAAAAAAAACCCGCCCAGAACATACGCAAACAGAACCACTGTTTTCACAGGAAATAATGATTTTTCGAAAAATCCTTTTGGATTTAGTTGTGTGTTGGGATGCTGTACCTACCCTTTCGGCTTCGATAGACGTCTTTTTACACCCTTGCCTCTGTGGAATACGATCCAGCCGCATGCCGCATCGTAAGCCGAGTTATGAACTGATAGACCAAAATGCATTCAGATTTGATTTTATTATTGTACAGTGTAGGTACAGCAAATCGTTAAGTATATTTTTTACCCTAATTATATAGGTATTTAATTCAATGGGAGAGCTTAATAATTATATCACTACTCTTCAGACCTCATAAAACTAGATAAGGGCCATAACTAGCATAATATTTATTGGCTGTTTGAAACTGTTCTAGGCTATTAGTAATTTGCCGTCGGAAAGAAACAATTCAAACGAACGCCTATCAAAACTCTACCAATCTGTCCAATAATCTCTTCCAGACAAAAAATCATCGGAAACTCCATTCCATACGTTTGATGCTTAGAAAATACCGTCTAAAATAAAAAAATGCTCTTTGAGAGTCAATGTATTGTGTTTAAGGGGTACTTTTTATCGTAAAAGTGCTAACGCGTGTTTTGCGATATACCTAGCCCATTGAAGGGGCCAGCCAACCTCTTGTCGGTGATCGAACGCCCAAAGAGTCTACTCAGCTTATCGGCTCTTATGCAGCTCTCGATGTGACGATACAAAAGCTTTAAGCCAGTGCGAGGACAATAGAGTTCTATAGAACGTTGCTAATGGGGAAACGAGACATTTAAATAAAAACAATGTATAAATAAGGTATAAAGACATAATACTTCTATTTGTCTTACTTGTACTAGATTCAAAGTCAAAGTCAAAAATCATTTATTCAGTAGGACCGCTGGGATCACTTAGAATAAGTCTTAGAACTAATTTCACTCCTGTTTTTTCGCGACCAATACCGTGAAGAATCAGGGCAACAAACACGGTTTGGGGCCTATCATTCAGGTGATCCATCTTAAAACCAAAAGTCAAGCTGCAATGGAGAGCCAATCAAAGAGAATTGAGGCTCGTCAAAGTTACTAAGGTAAGGTAAATTGGGTTACTAAGGTACGTTTTAAAACTCCTAAACAATAAATGAATGGTGGTTATAAGGTTCAATGATCTAATTAACTTTAAAGGTAAGTAAGTACCCGTTATTACTCGTTCGAAATGTTATTTTACTACGTAGAGGTGTGGTAGTAATCCTGGAGCTAGTGCTCTGGGATTTTAAAACATCAACCGAGTATGCAATGTACCAATACATTGTCTTTGATTCTAATAAAAAAAAAATCTCAAGTGCCCTGAAACCGTAAAATGTGATTGATTTCTTATGAATATACTACAGAGTGTGTGAAAAAGTAAGATATAACAGAAAAAATCTTCATTTGGTGACACCTCATGGCCCGTCCAAAGGTACCCTTTTCCAGACGATTGCATATCACCATCACTACCTGGGGGAACACCCCTCCTTTTCTAACATAAAGTTTCCCCCATCTCGCTGTCCCTCTCCAACTTCTATTTATGACTTATTAACTCCTCGAAGGTATCATGGCAACCGCTCCCACGTCGCTCGACGATTTAATATAGAAAATTGTGAAGTCAACTGAAAATAACTTTGATACAGTTTATTAAATTCTGCTAACCCGAGTGGCATTCAATTTGTAATGCTTCATTTCGTACCGGCTTTATTGAATCTTGTTCAAATATATCTGGGAGTAAATGAACTGAATATTTCTTCGAAGTTAGAATTCATAGTTGTTTGGTTCTTTACGATATTGGTCAGCAGGGAACAGAAGCTGAATCAATAATCTCTGTAATTGAAGTGGTCCTAAGAATAAACAGAAACAGACATTGTATAACTATTTTTTACATTACGTAACAGAGATTTAAATATAAAATACAAAATTCAAAACAGTGTTATTATATTCTGCATCCCAGATAAGACACTCGTCGAAACAGAACGAAAATATCTGTCTCGAATAAGAAAATAAATTTTCAAGTGTAGAAATCTCGGATCTGTATTCTCCCGCGGCAGATTTCGATGTTTGCCAACCGATCGCTCCTTGGGGAGGCTCAACCAGTTCCGCTCACAAAGCAATAAAATTTGCCCCTAAACTCTCCGATATTTATTGAGAACTCTGATAGAAAATACAGATGCTTATCGCGAAAATATTAGGCTTTCATACAATATTTGCATGAATTCCAATAAGTAAAATTAGTTTTTGCCTTTTTGAATAGAAAAATTAGGTAAAACCATCTGAAAAAACATGAATAGGTTAAACTATGATAAACATTGGTGAAGTGCCATTTCTTAGTTTCTAAACAGTTTAAGTGTTTGAAAATGTACACTCGTATACCGTTATAATAATAACTTACTTAATACAACGTGTAGTTTAGCCTAGTGCGGGGTTCGATGTAAATTATTTATAATAATTGTAATTTTATGTATTAAGTTTTATGAATAAATTGAATTGAATTGAATTGACAATGATATTTGGAAAAAACTTGTAAAAACAGATACGACACCAATCGACCAGAATGGATTTTCACAGGATTTTGCGTGCTCCATTTTATACCACTCTGTTGCTCAACATCATGCAAATGTGATCAAACGCAAATCTATTTTAAAATAAAATAAGTATCTTAATTTCAAATACACCATTTGGCAACATCAATATCACACAAAGAACTTAACATCTACATAGAAACTTTGCTGTTTAATCAGGATAGAAGATATATCTACATAATACAGCAATAGTATTCATCTCTTCATAATTGAGTAGCACATTGATAGCACATTATACTACATTCGATATAATAATAAGCTATAGATAGGTTAATGAGTTTTCAGGTGAGGGCGGGACTAACAGGCCCCGCCCCCGACTTCCATTGTCTCTCGCTCAAATTGAATAAATTAAATAACTCTATTAGCACTGATGCAAACAGCTCTTGACGTGTAGTTTAGTCCAATGTTTAGGGGATGGTCCGTTTATTAGATTAGTTTCTTTACTAATGGAGGGGAGAAATCTTGCTGATTAATTTGATTAAATCCGGTGTTTTGTAAAGGGTTTTTTTTTTGTGAAATTTAATTTAAAGAATATTATACATTGCCACAATATTATATGAGATTTTGCACAGGACTAAAGAGAATTATTTTTAAAATTCTTTATAATTGAAAAAATCGTAAATGATCCCTGAGTATGATGATATGATCATTTTAATTTTTTTTGTTTTTTATTTATATTATACACATAAAAAATTTACAATGGACCCCGCACTAGTCAATTATAAAATATAAAATTAATTAAATAATGCTGGACTATTCACACAGCACCATCTAGCCCCAAAGTAAACAGAGCTTGTGTTATGTGTACTATGGCACACACAGATGACTGATATACTACTTATATACTTACTTTTTATTTGTAAATAAATACATACATATTATACATAGAAACACCCAGACCCGCTACCAGAGGTCGTCAATTATAAAATATGTTTATTTATTTCAATTAATTAGGTACTTATTACAATGATATTTAAAACTTGTATAATATGTATGTATTTACAAACAAAAAGTATATAAGTAGTAAGTATATCAGTTATCTGGTTCCCATAGTACAAGCTTTGCTTAGTTTGGGGCTAGATGATGCTGTGTGAAATGTCCAGCATTATTTATTTATTTATTTATAACTTGGAAAGCCATATGACATCGACAAGTTTTTAATACTGCTATTTAGCAGATAAACACACGCTTTTATGTCTACCAAGAAGGAGAAGTCCGCCCATTGTACTTCGCTTTAAATAATTTATCTATATATATTAAATCTCTATTTATTAAATATTGTATCTTTGTTTGCATTTTCTTTTAATGTCTATCTATGTGGTGTAAATCTTCTGTGTAGTTAAAAGGAGTCCGTACATGTAAAGGGAAAATAAACTTTTATTATCACTCTCGTTGTCCGTCTATTAAGAAACTTTTTGTCCAGGAACGGGTATCAAGGGGTACCTATCAAATTAAAAAGTAAGAGAACCAAATATTCAAGTCTTGAATAACTTAGAACTGTGTAAAAAAATTAGGACCTTACTAATAAACTCGTGTACCGTCGCTTTAGGGAGGCAGCGCGAAAGCAAAGTCCCTCTAGTGTAGATTTAGTTAATAAGTAGGTAATTATTATAATATTTATGTGTATCTACATTATACATAGTTGTATCTAAGATATTTATTTATAGCAATATATATTTGTTAATACCGTGTATTTTTATAAAAATATTTTTACTCGGTCTACCGCGATACAGGCTTGGCCTAGTGCGGGGTCCGTTGTAAAATATTTATGTATGAAATAAATAAATAAAATAAACTTGACATCAAGTTATGTCATGCATAAACGAATTTTTATGGTTTCATATTTATGCATGACATAACTTTATGTCAAGTTTATTAGTCCTTACTAATAAAAATAAATTAATAAATAATTTAATGGCTTTGGGTTAATGTAAGTTTGTAGTTTGAAACTTAATGTAAGTTTGTAGTTGCAACTGAAAGTTTTTGTTTTACTAACCTTTTTAAGCATAACGATGGAATTATAAGCACATACAGTAAAATATGAGTAGGTACTGTAAGTTATTTGTGACAAAAAAGATACTAACATTTCATTGCAGGCTGAAAATTATATGAATAGTAAACAAAGTTTCTTACCTCTCTCAGCTTTTTCCTTCACCTAACACACAACGCTATATAATAAACATGAATATTTCTAAGTACTTAAGTTAAGTTCTAAGTAAGTACATTTAATTCTATATTAAAATTAGATATGATTTAGTTTGATATGTTTGTCGTATTGATATTCTTTAGAGTTGTTTTTGCATTGTATACAAGACTCTAATTCAATACTTAAACAATTATTATATGTTATTGATACGCATTCTTCCAATGATAAGTTAAGCCGGGGGGCATCACTTTTAAAGTTACGATAATATTAAAAAAAAACTTTTATTTTTATATATTCACATCAAGTTTTTTATCACAAACAAAAGTAAACATGATTATTATTCTGATTACACTTATTCCATTTTTAAGGTAATAAAAAACTTTTTTATTTTGTTTTTGTAGGTTTAACAGTTGCAGGTTGTATAGGTGACTTAGTCCATTTTCAAAGGATAATGAAAACTTTTTAGGTTATGTTTTTTGTAGGTTTGACAGTTGCAGGGTGTATCGATACCCCTAAAAGTGATGCGCCCCCGGCAAGCGCGCCACGTGACTGCCGGCCTGCCGAGGCTTTGTGTTTACATCCCCTCCAGCCACCCCGCCGATACACCTACCCCTGCTCTTATCCGCAGTGGAAATACTATTGTTTTTCATTATCAGCAAACTTTTTCATTACTGCGTTTACTTCAAAATGATTATATATTTTATAATGTTCAACTCGCATTTAGGGATCACTAAAGATTTTAAATGCATCCCAAAAATTGGTTGGCTCAACTGATTATAGTGTGGGTACTTTGCAAAGTTATGTAAATAATAACGTACCTTTTTGATTCGTTTCTGTACGCTATGATCTTTATGTAATGCTGGACATTTCACACAGCATCATCTAGGCCCAAACTAAGCAAAGCTTGTACTATGGGAACCAGATACTACTTAAATGCTTTTTTTTTGTAAATACATACATATTATATATAAAGTAACTAAGTTCGTATGAGTCAGTGGCCAACTCTGGTGACGGAGTTTTTAGGCCGCATTAAGGCCTCCGTCGTGGCTTAACGACTTAAATAGCCGGGACCGACAATTTAACGTGCCCTCCGAAGCACGGAAGCGCTCAGATGAAAATGCCACTGGCGGTCACCCAT
The DNA here is from genome assembly GCA_963565295.1 of Epirrhoe alternata. Lineage (NCBI taxonomy): Eukaryota > Metazoa > Arthropoda > Insecta > Lepidoptera > Geometridae > Epirrhoe > Epirrhoe alternata. The sequence goes on from OY751384.1 coordinate 4,047,286, forward strand.
CCACTTACAGACCGTTTCGAACGTTGCTTAACTTCGACGATCTATCAAGATCGACTAAGCAAGCACGACCACGAGCGCTTCGATATTATACATAGCAACACCCAGACCCGAGATAAATATTTGCAGACCATACAAACATTTATCCCGCGGCGGGGATCGAACCCGCAACCTTCTGCGTCTCAAGCGTGCTTTCACCCACTGCGCCACAGAGGTCGTCAACTATCTATCTATTCACATTGGGATTCCCTGCATCGTCTACGAAACTACGAATACTTACCATGGTATCACAAAACCACGCCATCGGGGTCGCAAACCAACAATGTCCATTTACAATTGGTTCAGTAATTGTTCGTTACGGGATATTTAGTTAATTTGAACACAGAATTGTTTGATCCAATGCTTATTCTCATAAATATAGCTCCTACGAAGCGAATACCGTTTTTATGGCGCAAATCTTCTTATCGCCTCTTCCACTCCACCGCTCAGCGAGAAATGGGTACTTTGTCAGGACTGTTCGTAACATGATTTTGTTGTACCCAGTATTGTAGACGTAAATTGAAACTGTTAAGTTACATTGAGTTTTAGTGTTTGATTTTCTTTAGTAGGTAAAGCACCTCTACTGACCACATTATAAGTTAGTGGTATATTGCTAAGCTCCCAAACTGGGTAGACTAAATAAATAATGCTGGACTTTTTCACACAGCATCATCTAGCCTCAAACTAAGCAGACGTCATGTAGAACCCATAACACAACTAGTGTTATTGGTACTACATGACTGATATACAACTTATATATTTTTTGTTTGTAAATTATACATATTATACATAGAAAACACCCAGTCCCGAGACAAATACTTGAAGATCATACAAACATTTGTCCCGCGGTGGGGATCGAACCCGCAACCTACTGCATCGCAAGCGGACCTTCGCTCACTACGCTACAGAGGTCGTCAACACTGATTTTGATTTTTCTTTTTCTCGTTTGTTATGACTGAACGACAGTGTTGATTCAAGTAAATCTGTCCAGCCCTTTGATGTCGGAGGTTTTTAAGTTTCAAAGCTACACTCCAGTTCATTTTTTTACCAGCTAAACGAAAAATTGGAATTGCTGCACATTTTTAAATAGCGCACCGATTTAAAGCAGTGATAGTTACAGTTAAATAGTGTCTAATGGACTATTGCCATTATTGTGGATAACATCAACGATCACGCGACATTATTTTACCCTATAATTTAACATGTAATAAAACAATGCGATGAACGCTGTACACGAACCATTAAACTACTTTTAAAAGCTTTCCCACGTCATACATTTTCGACCAAAACAGTTCAAAAGGTTAGATTGCTCATTGTTCTACATTGCTAACAAACTTTTGTATTTGATATATTATTTTTTGTTGAGGTGATGCGTAATTCATAGTTTTGTTCAAATTCATTCAAATCAAAACAATATTTTTCTGTCAAATCCATAGACGATATGATTTTTTCGGTCAAGCATAGGATTAGGTACCTTCTAAATTTTTCTCGTTCCGTTTCTTAATTTTTTTATTTATTAGTTAAGTTTAGATAATAAAAAAAACAGGATCATCACTATTACCCCAGGGTGCGGATATAATTTTTTTTTCAGATAATGAATTTTTTGCTGTGGATATCTTTAAACGCCTCTGTTGAGTCCGCGTTTAGTAAGGGCTTCGAGGATTTTCCTCTCTACCTTGGCTTCAACTCGCAGCGGTAGCTACCTCTGGCTCAATGATTTTTTTACGTCGTAGAAATTGTTTGCCTGTCAACATTTTAAATAAAACTTTTATCAAAGAATAAAAATGTTCATAGTTCTCAAATACAAGTTTAGATCTCTCGACGGTATAGTAACTCCCACTCATATTTTTCTCTAAGCGGGTATTTTGTGCCGCTACGCAAAGGCTTGAATAGGGAGCTAAGCAGCTTACCTGTTTATAAGCTGCTCTAATTGGCGCACTTTGAAGAGTATGATGTGACTCAGGATGCCTCGTTAGACTGGATTTCACTTCAACGAGAAATCCTGCAGGTAGAGCTGTTCATAAGTTGTCTGATGGTTTAAGAAATATAATATCCATATTATTTGACGCTAACTAAGATAATATGTTAAAAAAGCTTTGTTTTCACCAGCAGTTTTCTTTGTAAGAAGGTATGCGTTAGATTATTAGTACAATGCGTAAATCACACTTTATGCCTTAAATAATTTTTAAATAATTTGGCTAAGAACTTTTTTTAACAACAGGAACATATTTTAGGGCGGAATACTGTCTTAACAGGAGTAGAATCAGGACAGCAATAAATTCAACAAATTAATATTTTACCCAGCAGGACACAAAAAAGGGTTATGTCGTTACTTTTTAATCACAGAAGTGGGGGACCTGGGATATTGTGATTTGTTGTATAAAATGTTTACTGAAAAAGCCAAAGCTTTGGCTCTGCTAATTATTTTATATTTACTTTAAGTTATCCGTTTTTTATCAAACAATTATGCCGATAATATAGCTTTCGAAAATTATTATGCATATAACATTTTGTAAAAAGTATCCATCATTCAAAATAAAACATCCCGTCATTACAAAAAGGCTCGTTTGCTTATTAGGAGTTATTACTTCCATAACTGTGCTTTCAACATCGATAACCGCCCGCGGACAAATTATTAATATCTCGCATTCATCAACGACCGGCATTGAGATCCAATGAATGCTATCCGAAATAATCTCGGTAGGGGTTGACAGAGCTGTAGTTAGTGAACGCAAATGAAGAATGGAAACTGTGGCTGGAAAAATCTTCTGATTTAGTTTGTATTACTAATTTGTTTCACAAATAATATAAATAAATAAAATTATGATGATTATAACATGTTGTAGAGTTGTTTTCAGGGCGATACTTTTGTTTTAATTGTTTGATTTTTATGACAACCTAGAATTTAAACTACATCAAGTTCAAAACTTCTATTAGCCACATAAGTCCACATACTACTTTGAATACAATCAGTTACCATCCTTCTGCCTTATGGGTACACAAATACCTTCAATGTGTAAAATTCTGCTCTAGGCATTAGACCATGCTTTTTAATAGGTTTCCCAAAAAGGACTGGGAGTTGTCCTCTTACATACCTTCGGTAAAATTCATCGTGTTCTTCTCTACAATCCTCGCTTCCTCTCTGGTTTTGGGGATCTTTATGAAAATAGGAAAGTAGGTGAAGGGAAGGGGGGACAACGGTCTCGTTACGCAGCATCCGCCGGAAGTCGCCTCGTGATGCATTGTCGACGCCTCGGAGGGTGGACACTGTTTACATTATACCAGCGCAAACATTTATACTCCTTGTCATATTTTATGAAGTCATAGATTTTTATAACTTTTTTTAACTACTGTTGACTACCAAAATTTTAGTCTGCAAATTTTGAAATAAGTAAGAATTAGGTAGTACAAAGGAATTTAATTTTGCAGTAAAAATTAAACCTAGTAATAATTCCTTTTTAATGTCTGAATTTTTTACTCTAATGCATTTCTATATGCCTACTTAAGTAGGTATAACTTAATTAATAAATTAAATGTAGTCGATACAATAAAGCTACATTTTCTCTACCCTACTTTGACGAATAAGATTCATATTGCATAAAATAGGATTAACTTTATGATTGATGCAAAAAGAGGTAGTAAGAGCGTAGATATTAAATTCTAGAAAATTATCCTCAGAGCTTTATCACACCAACAAGCTAAATACGTCACAAAATAATCACGAGTAACTCAGTACAGAGCAGCTGTCGAAGTATGGAAAAGTAATATCGTGATGCATCCAAGGTGTCTTTTAGGTCCGAGCCCCCCGGGAAATCACGGTAATCCTCCCTGTCGACAGCCTCCGCTAAATCTCTCTTGAACACTAGTGACGTTCACGGTCGATGAAATACTATGTTTATCGATAGTACTTACTATCGATAAACTGAGCCGTTTTGGCCATGTGCCATATAGGCTTTCGTTTCAAAGGTGTATTTCGAAACGCGAAAAGAGTGTGAGGATTTTTGTTACTCCTTCATGCAAAACCGCCGAACTTATATTTGGACATGCCCCTGACAACATACAAAATAATACCCTTAGATATCTTCTAAGGATCTTGAATAACTTGATCTGAAGGAATGCCTCCCGTTTATATTTTTAGCTCGGTAGCTTTCATCGATTTTAATGACCTAGGGATGTCCTATCTCATCCCTATCTAAACCGCGGTTGAATCCAGAGATCACAGTGAATGGATCCTGATGAATCATGCCCGTTCACATGGAACGACCAACGTAGGAAGGTGCACTATATATACTTACGACGCCCAAATTTAACATTAAGGTATAAGTAAGTATTGAATTGTAGGTGCTACGGTGTAGTCTTGCTGAAAAATTCAAAACTTAATTAATTTGATCTTTACTTACCTTCATACCTACTACAACGTTTTTGTTTTAAATTATTATTTTTTTACCCTATTAAAACAAAATATAAACAAATAAATAGGTATTTAATGCTGGACATTGATAAACCGATCGCGCACATTTAAAATCTTTGTATGATTGATTTCCCCTACTCTGCATCACTCTGCCATACAAGCTTGTCATTCAACAACCAGTAGTCCTGTATCAAGAATCTTCCATAAATCTGTGACGGAAAATAATGGTAATTATACTTGAGACGTCAAAGTCAATTTAGATAGCAGCTGATAACGAGGGCTGTTTCCCCTAATAATAGAGATGACAATTACCGAGTTTGAGACACGACAGCCAGACTCATAAGTCTTCATTACTCCGACTTGCTGGCTACGCAAAACTTCTATGAACGAGCTTAAGATGATCCTTGTCTCGCCCCTCGATTTTATCGCTTAGTGTGCTTAAAAGTACCCCTTCCGATAGTTTTTTACAAGCCTTGGATGCATTAAACACTCTTTGAATTCCAGTATAGACTAAACTGGTTTTAACCGAAATTGCGTTCATAGCTTTAACGCTGTAAAAAAGAGGTAAACAGTATGAATTTAAAAGTAAGTACCTACTAACTTATCTAAAAAACTTAGGTAAGTCCTTTTAAATTCAAATGCCTACTAATGAACTTTACATAAAGTTATGTCATGCATAACCTATGAATAACCATACAAATTTTTAGTTTATGCATGACATAACCTTATGTCAAGTTTATTAGTGTCCTTTTTACTTTACCTTTTACGGATATTTTAACACTAGTTTCTTAGCTTATAGTATGAGCTATGAATGCTATACGTAATTCTGAACAAGAAACAAAATAACAAAGTCCTCATTAAAACTGACAAGTCTTTAGAGAGAGTGAAAGACTATGAGAAAAGTGATGGATAATGTTGCCCATCAACGCTATCTATTTTCTTTGTCAAAACTTTATCTTTTGAAATTAATGAAAAAAAAAACAAATATAACTAAAATTATAAAGAGATACAATTCAGGCCAAAATAAATGCAAAATTAATAAAAGCAAAAATTTCAAATAATAAAAAATTGTAATACTAAAACATTGACGTATCTTTGTTGAGCTTGTCGCGTAGGCTACGCGGCTACGCGGCGTAGCACCTCGTAGCATGTACATGAGCTCGAATTTCATACGCAGAAATTGATTTCGTGATCTACTGGTACTATCATAACACTCAATCCAAAGGTTGCCTAGAATACATCGCTTCTTAGCAATAAGGCCGAACAATTGTACATTGTTATTTGGTTTATTGTTTGTTTTTGGTTGATATTTAAGGTGTGCAATAAAGCATTTTCATTACATAATAACGATCACCATCATCATTAATACCCCTTTGGTAAAACAAAAATATGTCCGTCTTTCCTTTTGCTACCTACGTCATTATCTTTCCGAAGAAGCAAGTCCATTGACGCTTAAAATCGCATTGAAAAACAATAAAGTTTTCTCCTAAAAATTGTCTTGCTACCATTGGATAGGTATATTAAAAAAGTTAAGTACAAGTTTCAATGAGCCCCTTGCCCGAACATTACACATCAGCATTCATCGTGTAACCGTCATTAACATATTGAGCGAACGTTTTGTACGTTTGGTTGATGTTGCAGTCAAAGGTAAAAAAGTGGCATCACTCTCTATTTAGGTACTTTTGCGTATTTCCTACCCTCTATCTGGTCTAAAGGTTTAGACCTGGATGATTTGCCGACAGATTTTATGCAAGGTGTAGGTACACCTTGCATAAAATCTGTCGGCAAATCATATAAGTAGTTACCTAGCTCTAGAAAGTGCAAAATTGGTACTGAATAAGGTACTTATAAAAAAAAATCAGACGATTCAATTATTTATTCATATTATTATTTACTAGCGACCCGCCCCGGCTTCGCACGGGTGTAATGCTGATATTAGGGTTTAGCCAGCGTTTGCAATCTAAGCGCAAAAAATGTATTAGTAATTCACGACATCACATTAGATACCTCTGAAATTTATCAGTGTTCCTCTACTATACAATGTGTAGTTATGTAGGCGAACTATTCCTACCTAACTAACTTTAGAATAATAAAATTAATTTATCGAGAAGCGATTAACTGAATGAGATAAGAATTTAGAAGAGATGAAATGAATAGTTTATTTAAAGTGTGAAATAATGATTTTAATAGAAATAATTACAACTGAACAAGAAACAAGAAGAAATAAATTTAGATACAAAATAATGCGAAAACACAAAAGCAAAGCAGAGCGGGACGCGCGCACGCAAAGCGAGTAGAAGCCGTAGTGTCATTCTTCATGTATTATACATAAAAGCCGCATCAAAATCTGTTGCGTAGTTATAAAGATTTAAGCATACATTCCCTATGTATGCTTAAATCTTTATAACTAAATAGGGCTATAGGGACAGAGAAAGCGACTTTGTTTTTTACTATGTAGTGATTCTTCTTTGCACCAATAAAAACAATTTTAAACATTTTAGATATAGATCATAGAAAGAGAGGCATTGGCGAAGGCGATTCAATTACTTCTGATGCCATTAACACGATGCCATTCTTGACACTTGCCGAGTGAACCGAAAGTGCTTTTTCTATGGGATTTTGCTCAAATACATTTTTGAAGTGAAAACTTCTTAAGGCGCGTTGGGCATTTTCAAGATAGGAAAAAACCATCAAACTCGAGTCGCGAGTCACGTGACTGTTACCGACACCATCTTTCACTACTGGGTACCTTAATTTCGTCTTACATTGTATCGTCAAAATGGCCGAAGTGTAAAGAGAGACAACCGCGAGTTCAAATCCCAGGAGGACAATAACTTTTTGCCCTTTTTTTGTAATTTTTTTTAAGTTAACGTTACCGAAACCTCGTTTAAGTTTTGACTTCAGTCGGCACTCCTGGAGTTGTACTGTTTTTGTTTTTATTTTTCAATCGTTTTGTCTGATGTTTTTGCTAGGCAGGCAATAACAGTTTTGTGATGTTTCATACTACATCCGGTGCAGAATAATCGGGGTTTAGCCGGGAGGCGCAACGATATTGCTGTTTGCCGTCGACAAACATTTGCTCGGCCAGCCCGCCCCGCTACTTACTGGAGTTAAATCAATATTTAAATCATTTCAAACTTTGATTAATTCGCAGAGATATTGTTTACAATGATGTCGTTACATTCAGATTATGGTAATGTTATTGACTCTTATGAAATTAATTGTTCCTTTTACATCCCATACTTTTTCAATTTTATACCAAAATTAGTACCTATCTAAGAGCCTTCTTAGGTACTGAAATTACCGATTAATTGTTACGATTTAATCATTATCAAGTAGGCCTATACTTTCTGTTCAGTACTCCAAGTTATACATCATTCCTATGAAATCCTACATTATGATCAAATAAAATAAAGTCTAGGGTCCAGTCCAGTATATCTACCTATCTATTTATGCGTTTCCTATCCTAGACTAAACGATGCACGATGCATTTACACGATGCTATTTTTGTCTAGTTTTGTTAATTCTCTACCTACACCTACAAGAGATTATTTATGCAGCGTCCGTTTGATTGGTCCGACACCTACGTAGATGGCTAGCAGCAAGTAGGCCGATACGAGAGCGACAGCTACGACCGCAAAGTTGACACAAATGTAAAAAGTAAGTTCGTATGAGTCAGTGGCCAACTCTGGTGACGGAGTTTTTAGGCCGCCTTAAGGCGTCCGTCATGGCTTAACGACTTAAATAGCCGGGACCGACAATTTAACGTGCCCTCCGAAGCACGGAAGCGCTCAGATGAAAATGCCACTGGCGGTCACCCATCCACTTACTGACCGTTTCTAACGTTGCTTAAATTCGACGATCTATCAAGAACGACTAAGCAAGCACGACCACGAGCGCTTCAAAATGACACAAATGTGTACCTTGTCCATTAATAGACTGATCAAATATCATGTTGAGTCTGTCTATCCTGCCTGATACATAATAAACTGCGGCTATTAACCGGTTTTAGGGCATGAATACTTTACAGCCCCGGTGTCGGTGTCGCCAACGCCAACGTCTCAAGGGACGCGGAACTCCACTAGCACTTAATTAAGGGGAAGCGAAGGGAACAGATTGTAAACGCGTGATTCGCTTGTATTGTTTAGTGTAAATTGAAAAAGAGTGTTATGGTTTTTCTGGGATGAAGGTAGGTACTAGAATCAGAATGAATACCTAAGCAACATGCAGCATATTATCATCAATCGAATCATTTAGTTGGTGAGGTTAGGTAACCTACCTATTAGGTAGTCTGTATTAGCCAAAGCCTTGTACGGACTAGGCGTTCCTGTGTACGCGTAGTCGGTTATGCGAAGGTCTACATTGGAACGCCTAGTCTGAACAAGGCCAAGTATAAGTAGCATTTGCACGATGCAATTTCAACCAATACGATTTAGCACCGCACGGCAATTTTGCACGCGTACAATCCTTTTATAGGGAGCCGTGTTGGCTGAATGGGATTGTGCCTCGACTTTCAATCCGAAGTGTGGTCGTGGGTTGGATTCCAGGGTGTGCATCAATAGATTTTTCTTTTCGTAAAAATATGCACTTTAACACGAGCATTTAACGGTTACGGAAAACATCGTGAGGAAACCCGCAGCTTAGTCAGCTCCACACGTATTGACGTTGTCTTTCCTGTAGATAAGGCCGATTAAGCTGAGATAATGGTTTAGGTGCTGGGCAAGCCTATTCCAGCTCAAACAATGTCCCAGGCACTACAGCGCCCCGTTAAGTGTAGGCATAGATTGCCTCGACGCTGTATAAATCATCTAATAAAGATGTAAAGGCCCAAGTTTTATGTTTTTTTTTATTACTTACCAACACAGCACATCCAAAGGCAGTCTTCCAATATAGAGAACCAACAAAAAATGCCATGAATACTATTTATCTAATAATAAATCTAAAAATCAATTTAAAACTTTTCTCATTTCCCATTATAGATCGTCAACAAACAATCATTGAAACTTCCGTGCAAGCGTTGAAAGACGAAGACAAAGAAATGGAATATTTAAATAAATTTAAAGAGGGAGATCTAGTTACTGAAAGGAAAGTGGGAGCTAATAAAAATGCCGAAGGAAAAACGCGCCGTTTCAATGAGTAGGTAAGTAGGTCGGTGCCTACCTACTATCAAAATGGATAATCTGTTTTTTTATTATACAACACAACTTTCAAATATTGGAAGAAACCTGCGTCTAAAAATACTACTTAGGTAGATCGCTATGTTACACCATTTAAGCCCGCTGTCCTAGATCTGGGCCATATTTTCAACTACCCTAATTTTTTCACACTTAGGCGCTGTCTCCACGAGCGAGAGAATCGCGACGAGTCCGCCCTCATATCGTCGGAGAATCTCCACGAAAGAGCGATAATCTCGCCGCGTATCGTCGCGAGTCGTAACGGAATCGCAGCGTTTCCGCGGCGACTCGAAACGGTATCGCCGCGTTTCCTTGTCGAAATGTCCTGGCAACGCTGAAATGACGCTGCGTTTGACAGCGCGCCTGCTAGTCGCGACGGGCTAGCGACGATGTAACGACGTTTCGCGCGCTCGTTGCCACTCGTCGCATCGCGGCGATAATATCGCCGTGTGGAGACGGCTTCTAGAGAGTGTATAGAAATACGTGGCACGACGATAATATCGTCGCGATTCTCTCGCTCGTGGAGACAGCGCCTTAAGTGTTGAGGTATGTAATATGTGTATTAACCATATTTTTAGTCGATATCTCGACTCTTACTTGGTCGTAAAAAATTCTTGCTTTATGACATTTCCATAAAGCCGGCTGTACACATGTGGCCAAGGTGTTGGGCCAACGTGTTGGGCAAAAATGATGGAAACCAAGATTCCTGTTCACACATTGGCTTACTGATCATTCTGCATTGGCCCTTCAAAGATGGACGTAGAAGTTCTTGCAGCCGCGGCAATTTATTTATACAGTGCGTTTAATTATTACGTACATGTGCACCAAAGTAGCGTGACTAAAAAGAAATGGCGCAAAAGAAGGTGGTGGATGGTGACTATTCATCGGAATAGAACGAGGTAAATGTGTTATTAGTTATTATTGACTAGCTGACCCGCGCAACTTCGTCTGCGCATTATTAGAACAAAGTAGAGGAGTTTTGAGTGAATCGAGAGTAGGTTTATACAAAATATAAAACTCTGTCGCTTGATATAATAATAATATTTTTTTTATATTTATGTTTCTCTCAAGAATCCCATAATAGATAGAGGTAGGGAAAATCTTACCCAGATCATGCAATGCTAAGAACAAAACGAATACGGTAATTGGTATAGAATCGCTGAAGCGAACGGCAATTTTTTTTGAAGAAATTGACTCGAAACGTAATTTATTTTGAATAGCAAGTACTTTATGGTGTTGAATTTCGAATTAAATCGATTAACTAATATAACCTACCCGCGACTTCGTCAGCAATATAAAATATCGAAAACTTTTTTGAAAAAATTGACTCGAAACGTATTTTTTTTTGAATAGCAAGTATTGTATGGTTTTTAATTTCGAAATATAACGATTAACTAATATTACCTACCCGCGACTTCGTCAGCAATATAAAAATATCGAAATCTCTAAGCAAAAATCTCCATTAACTTTTCAAAACTCAAAATCAAAGAAAATTATACTCGATCGATCTCCGCTATAGTAGAAACGCCACCTAGGAGAAAAAGTATAAAGTAAGTTTTGACTTCGGTGATATAGATGGCGTTCTAACTATAGCCAAGGAAAAAATATTTTAATATCAAAAAATCATAACTTCGGAGTTCGGATATATTGATGGGTGGGAATACACATGTTGCATGTTTATCATTAATTTTAAAATAATTTATTATGCAAAATACAAAATAAAATAAAAAAATCTAGAGTGCAAAAAGTGGCTCCGGCGGTCACCCATCCTTTTTATGACCGCGCCCAGGGTTGCTTAACTTTTTTCCCCATACAAACTTCCAACCCTTATTTTCACGCCCCCTTATGGTAATTGACAAAAAAAAGTAGCCTATGTCCATCCCTGGGGTATACTCTTTATCCATGCCAAATTTCAGCTTTATCGGTTCAGCGGTTTGGGCGTGAAAAGGTAACAAACAGACAGACAGACAGAGTTACTTTCACATTTATAATATTAGTATGGAAGTATGGATATACTGGCAACCAACGTGTGAACGCTGTTTGCGGAGCGCGCCAAGATCCTTTGATGTGTGCACTAAAAACCGACACTATTCGGATGGCCTGCCAATGTTGGCGCCAACTAGACCAATTAAGCCAACATACCGCCAAGTAGCTCTCTACACGTTGTCCCAACACGTTGGCCCAACACCTTGGCCCCATGTGTACAGCCGCCATAAGAACGGTGGAGAAATGAACTGTCATATCAAGATTGGTCGCGAGTCGCGACGTAGGTAGGTACCTTGAGATGACAGTGAAGTCGAGATTGAGATAACGACTAAAGATATGGATGGGGTGCTCGTAGTATACCAAATCACTGACATTGTCCATTCGCTGTTTCAAAATATGGGTTTTGTTTGAGACAAGTCCCTACGTTGGTTGGTAGGTCTATGTACGGTCAGCGTCACCAACTGGTAACCCCCTATTATGCAGTTCCTCGTAAGAGGGGGGGGGGGGGGGGTTGGTGACGCTGACTGCACTAGGTAGGTAGGTACTGCCACAAAAGTAGGTAACCTACCAGGCGGTTCATAAAATATATTTTAGGAAGGTATAGGTAGGTATAAATCGCGTCACGTAAAAAGAACGCTGGCTGTCATGCTGCGCCATGGACGCTTTATGGGTCCATTTGACGGTACGGGGTGAGGCGCGGGGCGGGATGGTCGCGCGCCACACGCTTGCCAGCGCGCTATTGGTTCGTCAGTTGGCATTTGCCTTCCGCGAAGTGCCCACGTTACTTTTTCTCTCAAAATACCATCGCGCACAAAAGTTTTTAAATACGAAATCGTTTAACATAAAAAAAATTAGAAAAATATTTATGGCGTAGGTAGGTATATTGCTGTATGAAAAGAGGGGTTGATAATAATGCATTTGATATTGTAAAACAAAGTATCAAACGGACAACAAAGGCATCAAAACATTCCGTGTCTACAGTAAGACGAATAAAATTGTAAAAGGTTCAAAAGATTCGGAATACCACTACGACTTAGTGGAAGGAGTTTCAACATTAACATTAAATTTAATGATTTTAATACGATTAAACATTCTGTACGGAATTAAATATGTTTTTAATTCTATTTAATGATTACTCTATCAAATATATTTGAATGTACCTACCACTAACCAATATACGAAGCCGCAAGCGAAAGGCTAGGTCAAAAATAAAACATTAGGTTGAGTACTTTCGTGCGCGAGTGTACCCATGCGCAAATATACCCCCTCCACTTTTTTCCAGCGTTCTTTTTACGTGACGCGAGCTATACCTAGTCCACAATAAATATTTTAAGTAAGAACCTACCTAGATATGTAGGTACCTAATATTTTAGAAGTCGTTTATCTTGGTTTTACTTATAGAATCATAATTTAGCAGTGATCTTGATGTGACATAGGTAGCTTTGTGAAACTGTAACTAAAAAGCTTTGTAAGTACCTACCTAGCATAGAAACTGGTAGAGTATGTGTCGCAGCGCGACATAATCGACTCACAGCGGCGCCGGCGCAGCCCTGGTAAATTATCCCATCCCTAGCGGCGTGGCGCTAGCGTCGCCCTCTCTCTCGTTCCGGCACGGCTACGGACGGACGTGTCCGCCCGCTCTTTAGATATTTTATTTTAACTTTAGACAAAACTGATGTTATATTGATTACAAGTATACAACTAAAAGCTCGTATCATTTTGACCAACCTCAACATGGTCCTCCGAGCCTTCGAAAAAAGAACGAGCTACTTTATAGAATAATTTTCAAGAAGACGCCACGTTGCCGAACACGGCAATCGCAAACATTTTCAACTCATATCGAGCATCGTCTGCATTTATACCATATTCTGGGAGCCTCGCACGACGACGAGACGGAGCCGCAGAGCAAGAAGAGCAATAATTGATCAGTGGGAGTTGGGAGCGCCACGCACAGCGCATGCACAGAGTTCAGCTAAGTCCTATTCCTCTGCCTTTCACCCTCTCCTACACACATTTCAGTATAACCTGTAATATCAGTATATTCACATACACACCTCAGGTTATACACAAGTCAAGGTACACACATTTCAGTATATCCTGTAATATCAGTATATTCAAATACACACCTCAGGATATACACAAGCTAAGCTACACGCATTTTTAACCTGTAATATCAGTATTACACTAATACACACCTCAGGTTATATGCACGCTAAGCTACACGCATTTTCATAACCTGTAACATCAGTATCACACACAAATACACACTTCAGGTTAAATGCACGCCAAGCCACACGCTAAACTTCAAGCCATCACATTGGTTTTCTTGCTATTCTTTGCACACTTAGCATGGGTTTCATTTGCTAGGGAGCGTTGGTGCACAGTGGCGGGATTGCATAGCAAACAGCTACAATCAGTTGCATGATGTATTCTTCACTTGTCTGCATTGCCACTAAGTTTGCATAGAATAAGCTAAATTAATTTCCCCACGCATTTCGTTCATAGAAACGTTGGCTAGTCACATCAGTGACATCTTTCAGCTTGGAACCAAGGCACATTCAGTCTGATTTCAAAGCACCTTCAGCTAGGAAGCAAGGTAATCTTATCGCAATCATCAGTGGTAACAGATTTAACCTAATTTTCATAGCAGCATTCAGTTGGAAGCAAGTTACTGTTGCCACAAGCATCGGTGGTAACGGAATCAAACCTGATTTTCAACATAACATTCATTCAAAGCAAGGTAGGTTATCTTGCCACAATCATCAGTGGCAACAGATTCGAACCTCATCTTCAAAGCATCATTTTATCAAAACCTATCATTTGGTTTTCAAAAACATTCATTTTGTATTATTGCATCAGCGGTAACAACCAAATTTCAAACATTTATTCATTCCCAAGCAAGGTAATCTTGCCACAATCATCAGTGGTATTAGATTCAACCTATAATTCATATAACAACATTTGGTTTTTTAATATATTTCAAGTTTTTAACTTTTCAACAAACTTTTCACTATCATTCAACTTCTTATTTAGAACATTATACATTCATTCACCCATTAGGTACCATTCATTTTATTCAAGCAATTTTTTAACATCTAGGTATATCAATTATTTAACATCATGTCAGAAAAGGATTTAAAGTTTTTAGTCCGTCATAGAGGAACTATTAAAGCTCGCTTGACAAACTTCACCTCATTTATCAACTGCATCTCTGTAGATGAAGGGCCAAGTCCAGACCTCATACATGAGGTTCAATTACGCATAACAAAGCTGGAACCATTACTAACAGAGTTCAATGATGTGCAATTCCAGGTTGAAATGAGTTGTGATGATCCCACCGATCAGCTCAAGGAAAGGGAATCATTTGAGAACTCATACTACAGCATCATGGCCCGAGCAAAAGCTATCATCCAAAAGCTTCTCTCTGCAACTGAGGTGACCTGTGAGGCAAAGCCAACCGGTGAGACCAAGCCAATTATTGATCATGAGGAGCATGAGGTAAGGCAAGCAAAGCTAGGTGTAAAATTGCCTGAAATTAAATTAAACAAGTTCGATGGTACATACAGCCAATGGTTGGAGTTTCGGGACATGTATGATTCTATGATTAACAAAAACAAAAACCTAATGGATATCACAAAGTTCTATTACTTGAGGTCTTACCTAGAGGGTAGTGCGGCACTCGTTATCAAATCAATTGAATTCTCAGCACAGAACTATCAGGTAGCATGGGACTTAGTATGTGATAGGTACAACAACAAGCGACTGCTAGTATCTAACCATGTCAAGTCACTTTTTAATGTCTTTCCAATTTACAAAGAAAGTGCATTTCAATTGAGGCGTTTAGTCGACACATTCATCAAAAATCTCAAATCACTTGAAATACTTGAGGAACCCACACAACATTGGGACACACTTCTCATACACATCCTGTGCACCAAACTAGACACAGAGACAATTCATGAATGGGAAAAATACAAAAGTATGAACCCTGAACAGCAAACAAACAAATTTGAAAATTTAACTCATTTCATTAGAACAAGAGCAGACATGTTAGAAACATTAGAACAAAGACACACAAAGGGCGAACGCTCAGAGCGCCCCAGAGCATTACTAACTCACAACACTAACAAAACAAGCTGTCCAATCTGCAAGTTGGAGGCTCACGCATTATACAAATGCAAAACATTTCTAGACATGTCTCCTAAAGACAGAGAAACAAAATTAAAGGCATTAGATTACTGCACTAATTGCCTCTTCAAAGGCCATCCTACAAGCCAATGCAAGTATGGTTCATGCAAACATTGCAACAAAAAACATAACACATTGCTTCACACACACAAACACAAACATGATTCTACAGAGAATCACACATCAGCTGATCACACTAGTGCTGTACTCATGTGCAAGTCGTTGCCCCAGGGTCTCTTATCGACAGCTATCGCTCAGGTACATCATTCAGAGCTTGAAAGGCCTGTCCCGGTACGTGCTGTACTAGATTCTGGCAGCTCAGTCAACTTAGTCACCGAACAGTTTTGTAAGAAACACAACATACCCACTAGTGATGTAGTCAGCCCTCTCACTTGCCTCAACAGCGTTGAGACAACAGCTAATAAAATGTGTAGCATAAAATTAACATCAAATTACTCTGATTTCAGTATAGAGTTAAATTGTCTGGTCATCAAGGACATCACAGGTCCGTGGCCTCAGAGCAACATAGATAGGAAGGGCCTGGGTATCCCAAAGGGGATAAAGCTAGCTGACCCAGAGTTCTATCAACGCTCCCATATCAACCTGCTGATAGGTAATGGCATTTTCTGGCATCTACTGCGACCAAATAAGATTGAGCTTTCATTAGGTAGCCTAACATTATTTGAAACAGTCTTCGGTTGGATACTGGGAGGAACTCATTCAGACTGTGACATTTTCTGTGGATTCACCCAGAGAAGCATGGTCACTAAAGATCAATCATCAATTCAAGATCAATTGGAAAAATTCTGGAAAATTGATTCCATTGACAACAACACTTCCCAGTATTCAGCTGAGGAAACAGCTTGTGAGCAGGACTTTGTTAGGAACACAAAGAGGCTAGACAGTGGTAGGTTTGTAGTCAACATACCAATGAAGCAATCTCCAGCTTTATTAGGTGATACATACACACTAGCTAAACAAAGATTCCTGTCACTAGAGCGGAAATTCAAAACCAATCCTACTCTAAAGGAATCATACACAAAATTCATACATGAATACATTCAATTAGGGCATATGAGTGAATCAAACACAAACACATCACAAGAAAGACAAGGTTCATACTATGCACCACATCATGCAGTTATGAAACTAGATAGCACTACAACAAAATTAAGAGTGGTTTTTGATTGTTCAGCAAAATCAACCACTGGTTACTCATGCAATGACCTGCAACAGGTTGGTCCAACCATTCAAGATGACATTCTGTCCATACTTCTGCGGTTCAGGCAGTACGACATAGCTATAACCGCAGATATTGAGAAAATGTATAGGCAGGTGTTAGTAAATCCAGAACAAAGAAAACTACAACAGATCTTATGGCGGGACCACCCACATCTCCCACTCAAAGCCTATGAACTGAACACAGTCACATATGGCTCAGCAGCATCAGCATTCATCTCAATACGCTGCATAAAACAACTTGCACTTTAGTGTAGCGAACCCACATTGCAGGAAACCATAGCTAAAGATTTTTATGTAGATGACTACATCTCAGGGGCAAACACAGTTGAGCAGGCCATTGACTTATACACAAACTTAACAGAAACACTCAACAAAGGCTGCTTTCCCTTGAGAAAGTGGAGATGTAACAACACAGAGGTCAGTAGTGCAATTCAAGCAGACACAATTAGCAATCAGAACACATTAAGCTTACCTCCTAGTCATACCGCGAAGGTACTAGGATTAACATGGGACAGTGAAGCAGACAACATTTGTTTCACTACTAAGGTAGAATCAACTACACATATCACTAAGAGAAACATATTATCAACAATATCACAAGTTTTCGACCCATTGGGTATAGTAGCTCCAGCTGTTCTGGAAGCTAAAATCATGCTTCAAAAGCTCTGGTTACACAAGCTTACTTGGGACCAACAGGTACCCGATGATATCAGGGACACATGGATAGCATTTGTCAGGACATTAGGCAGCTTAAATGATGTACAGGTACCTAGGCAGGTAATCATTCATGACCCATGTAATATACAATTACATATTTTTACAGATGCATCAGAAAGTGCATACGGTGCATGTGCATACATAAGATCACAGAACAACAAGGACACAGCTATACACTTGCTATGCGCCAAGGGTAGGGTAGCGCCCCTTAAGCCAATCACAATCCCACGCATGGAGTTATGTGCGGCGCTACTAGGTACTCACTTACTAGTAAAAATCAAACAATCAATGAGAGTCAGTTTCGATCACTGCTTTCTTTGGACAGATTCCTCCATCGTCTTGGGGCGGTTAGGCATGCAACCAAACAAATTACACACGTTCGTTAGGAACAGAATATCAGAAATACAGTCCACTTGTAGTAATCATGTTTGGAGGCACGTTCCTTCCCAGGAAAACCCAGCAGACATCATATCACGAGGCTCACTCGCCTCTGCACTTGTGCAAAACAGCCTATGGTGGAATGGTCCACAGTTCCTAAAGCAGTCAGAGGAGAACTGGCCCAACCTAACAAACAAAACTCAGAACAAAGAAAACACATTACCAGAAGTAAAGACAATCTGTCTCGCAACTTCAATTAATAATAAAACTGAAACATTCCCATTTCACAGATTCTCAAACTTTCGCCACATGCAGAGAGTTGTTGCATACATGCTAAGATTTATGCACAACACAAGGCAGGCAGACAAGCGCACAGGCGCACTCAACACACAAGAGTTAGTACACTCTAGAAACACACTAGCACTCTCGCAAAGGGAATCATTTGCCTCAGAGTACTCAGAGATACACTCAGGTAAACCTTTGTCAAAGAAATCTAGCTTGCTATCCTTGAATCCATTCATATCAGACAAGGATAGCTTGTTGAGAGTAGGTGGTCGTCTACCTCTCTCTTCTTACAAGTATGACAAGATACATCCAATAATCATTAGCAAAGATCACACATTCACAAAACTTTTATTCGAACACCAACACAAAATACTAATGCATGCGGGTCCACAGCACCTGCTATACTCATTGAGAGACACATATTGGCCAATTGGAGGTAGAGACTTGGCACGACAAGTAGTTAGGCAGTGCCTTCTTTGCAGTCGTTACAGGGGAGACACCGTAACTCCAATCATGGGCAACTTACCTAAAGAACGCATTCAACCCGCCTTTCCATTTCAATTTGCCGGCGTCGACTATGCCGGGCCTGTCATGATGGCAGACAGGAAAGGACGTGGCTCTCGTTTGGTCAAGGCTTACATCTGTATCTTTGTTTGCTTTACCACTAAGGCTATTCATGTCGAGCTAGTGGGTGATATGACCACACCTAACTTTATTGCGGCTCTCAAAAGGTTCATCTCACGCAGAGGGAAGCCTACGGATCTATTTTGCGACAATGGTTCCAACTTTGTAGGCGCTCATAACGAAATCAAAAAACTCATCAAAAATAACTCAAACGCAATCACAAATGCATTTTCATCTGATTCGATAAGGTTTCATTTCATGCCACCTCAAAGCCCTCACTTAGGTGGCCTGCACGAAGCAGGTGTCAAATCCGTAAAACACCATTTGCGTCGCGTTTTAGGCTTGGCACATTTAACTTATGAAGAACTACACACCACACTTACACTTATCGAAGCATTACTCAATTCCAGACCCTTGACACCCCTCAGCACCAATCCCAATGACTTCCTACCCCTTACCCCAGGACACTTCCTCGTTGGCAGAAGCTTAGTGGCGCTCCCAGAGACAGACTTCACTACAGCGAAGACCACGAGACTGAACAGATACCAGAGGATTCAGCAGCTCCGCCAGCACTTCTGGACCAGATGGCAACAGGAGTATGTCAGCGAACTTCAAGTCCGAACAAAATGGAAGCAATCACAAGGTCGCATCACAACTGGATGCCTTGTGCTGATCAAGGACAAGCAGCTGCCTCCAATGAAATGGCTGCTGGGCAGGATTGTCAAGGTCTTTCCTGGAAGGCAAGACAACATCAACAGAGTGGCTGAAATCCAAACAGCCAATGGAATCATAAGGCGAGATTTCACAAAGATTTGCATCCTGCCTCTGGATCTTGTTGAAGACGACGCTTCAACGGCGGGCAGCATGTCGCAGCGCGACATAATCGACTCACAGCGGCGCCGGCGCAGCCCTGGTAAATGATCCCATCCCTAGCGGCGTGGCGCTAGCGTCGCCCTCTCTCTCGTTCCGGCACGGCTACGGACGGACGTGTCCGCCCGCTCTTTAGATATTTTATTTTAACTTTAGACAAAACTGATGTTATATTGATTACAAGTATACAACTAAAAGCTCGTATCATTTTGACCAACCTCAACAGTATGTATGTACCTACCTACTTACCTAAAATTAACTAAGGACTGTTGCTGACCGTACCTAGGTACTTTGACACCGTTAAATAATATCCATTGAAGTGTTGTTTGCTTAGCGTCTAATGGCTGCAGGGGTGGCGATATTGCTTTAACAACCCCTAAGGAAGTAGGTACCTCTAAGTGGCCAAAATCCAAAATCATTAAATCCTTTGCTGAAAATTATTGCACCTACTTAGGTACCTACAATTGGCACTTTGGGATATGTGACCCTTACCACATGAAAGTAAAGTAAGTAAGTTCATATGAGTCAGTAGCCAACTCTGGTGACGGAGTTTTTAGGCCGCCTTAAGGCCTCCGTCATGGCTTAACGACTTAAATAGCCGGGACCGACAATTTAACGTGCCCTCCGAAGCACGGAAGCGCTCAGATGAAAATGCCACATGAAAGTGATGACTCAACATAGGTACTACCTATTATATTAATTACAGTATTCAGTTCTTTCATTCCTAGTCAAAGTACCTACCTACCTATACCTACCTAAATAGGGACCGTTAGAAAATTCAGTTATATGCCTTTACCTACTACAAATAAGATAAAATAAAAAAGGTTTTCGCCCTTACGGAGCCGGAGGCCGGAGCCGCGACCACTTCGGCAACTATTCGTCACGCGGTCACACGTCCATTAATTTCTATAGGAAAATACATTAGATGCTGTTAAAGCGCCTTCGATAACATCAAAAGCACATTACAGCATTAATGAAGCTTGTGTCCAACATCCAAAGCAGAAAAGAATAATGTAAGTAGGTATATTATGCAAGTACTATGCTCGAGCATTTTTAGTAGGTATTTTTTTTTGCAAACGCAGGTTTATAGGTACCTAGATCAAATAAGGTTTTTCTGAAAAGGTTCAACAGTTCTGTAATAAATATTTGAAATAAGTAGCGCCATCAATTATAGTTTCACCAGACACGAAATTCCATCCACAATCAATAAAATTGTTTTTAATTTTTGACTGTTTTTTTTTTGATTATCGGTCAAAGATGGAAACACAAAATTGGACGAGTGGCCCAGAATACCAGTCCGATTCACTGAGCTATATAGCTCAATGGTCCAATTTTGTGTTTTCACCTTTGACCGATAGGTACTTATGTATTTACATCATAGGGGCAACCCACGACGGATACCTACATCTTTTCATTTTCGGTTTTAGGCAGTTTAGGTAACCTACCCACGATGTACTACTACATCATACTCGTAATAGGTACTACCTTCTGGAAACGGATCTGGGGAGGAACCGGAACCGGGGGGAACGGCAGTTGAAGGGCCGGTGTGTCCTGCTATGTCCGACAATAATCTGGAATCTTATTGTCAGATATCAATGGTCTGACAGGAGGTAGCTTCTCCGCGGGTCCCTCTGGAAAGAACATGGATACCATGTTAGAAAATTATCTACATACGTAATTAAGTACATATGTTTATCTAGGTAAGTAAGTGAGTAGTATCTTTCTGGAGTAGTATCTTTCGTTCGTTTCGAGGGGCGTGCGTATTCAAAGGCGTACTCAGACGTACTCTCTAGTCTGCTCAACTCTATAGATGAGCTCGTTTCATTCGTTCTCTAATTAGTCTGAAGTATAAACCAGACCAGTTGGTTTGGAAATGTTTGGCACCTTGATTTACTGCTATCCAATCAGATAACTATCAAACAATGTCCGCATCCGGTTCGCAGATGGATGAAAGCTAGGACCAAGTATTATACTGGACAGTCCTGGAAGGACATCGCAAAAAATAAAAATAATAAATAACTTTAAAATATTTTTTTAATTCGCCCCGCAATAATGTGGACCCTCGAGTTTTCAATAATAATTGCTTCAGCGATATATCCCATACAACAAACGAGTTTTTTTGCCGTTTTTATAGATAATGGTACGGAACTCTTCGTGCGCGAGTCCGAGTCGCATTTGGCCGGTTTTTATTTAAATAAATTCGTACAAATTATGACTAATGCATTCACTAGCAGAATTTTGGCATTTATGAAAAAAAAAATTGCATTTAGCTCAGTACATTGCAAAATGTTCAATTTAAATCTGGTCACACTGTCACTCACTCAACTCACTTTATTCATTCATTTAAGAGGTTCACTCACTCACTTTACTCGGCTTGCTGCGACTGATCGATTGTTCGCGCACCGCATGAAGTATTTTTATTAAATTAAAATTTCTGTCCCGCTTCTTCAGAAATCCCATCATAACAGAAACCTAGTTCTGAAAATTAAATAGAGGTAAGAATTCTATAACATTTTGCATTTCCTTTTATTTTTGCTTAGGTAAACAGAAATAGGTATGACTGCCCGCTAGCGATCTCATACTAAGAGAGAGAAATAAGTAGGAATTTTACTTATTGTCGAGTTGTTTGAAGGGATATGTACATTTTTGATTCAATGCTATGCTAATGCTAGAGACCTAGTGAAAGAAGCCTCGACTTCCATGCCCGTTTATTTATTATGTCCGCCATTTGTAAACATCTATGACGTAGAAAAAGTGGTAAAACATGCTAATTTGAGAGCTTTCATTTTCCTGAAACAGTATTTTTATGTTGATCTACTTCAGTTAACCAGTAAGAAAAAAAACTTAACAAAAACCCCACGTATAAAAAACAATTCTACCGGTTTCAGTTTACGCTGCATCAGCAAATTCAGCTTTCTTGGAAAGGAATTTGATCTGTTTTCATCACAATTACTACAAACTCTGTTAAAGTATTCCCAATTTCCCATCAGGTAGCGATCGCACCACAGTTACTGTTACATATTTTATTTTACAACCTGCGTTATTGTTTCGCCAAAGCGTCCGTTAAAATGCTAGCGTCTTAACATAAAACGTAACATAAAGTTATTCCGGAGTGTAAACTGTCAAAATGTATGGTTATTCTTGATTTATTCGGTGGAATAACTTTATGTCACGTTTTATGGTAAGACGCCTAGTTTACAGTTCTTCAAATGGATTTAGGCTTTCGTGAAGTTAGCCGTTTGTCTGCGCAGAACACAATTTTCGTTCAAGCGCTCACTGCGCAGACAAACGGCTAACTTCACGAATGCTTAGATCCGTTGGGCGAACTGCATCACTTGTGAATGGTCGAACCAAATTTTTGTTAGTAGTCGCAATGGGAGATCGCGGTCGAGGTCGTGCCCGCGGGCGCGCAGGTCGCGGCGGCGACAGTGCTGGTCCCGCGCCACGTCGACCGGGGGAGCAGCCCGGCCCCTCGGCGCAACAACAACCGGTGCCTCCGGGTCCTCGTCCGCAGCCGCCTTCGGCTTGGGGCCAGCCTCAATTAGCGCTGCCTACGCGGGCCGGAGCACCCGCACACCCTGTGTCGGCTGGCCGAGCCTCGCATCGCATCACTCCAACCATCAGGGACGAACATCCAGGGGACACTGATCTTCAACAACGGATGGCGCATGTTGATATAGGTTATTAATGTTGTATTGCATAAACAGTATTGCCGGCTGTCCTCATTACCTTTCTCAGTGAAAAATATGAACAAAGCGCTTGTCGCAGCTATTTGTTTCTGTTTATTGAGTATAGTCCACAGTAATAATTTATTTTAATTTAGGGACCTTGATCGATTATCGAGCATTCCAGTCCCATAGGTCTCTCATTGCCAGTAATAGTTACAAATCTTGACTTTGTTATGATGATGACAAGGAAAAGGACGATCAGATTGTTGGGCCCACATTACATGTGGGACTGGTAGTTTTCTGATGTGATGTCTTTAAGAATACTTGACGACCTCTGTGGCGCAGTGGGTGAAAGCCCGCTTGGGGACGCAGAAGGTTGCGGGTTCAATCCCCGCGGTGGTATAAATGTTTGTATGATCTGCAAGTATTTATCTTGTGTCTGGGTGTTACTTTGTATAATATGTATGTATTTAGAAACAAAAAGTATATAAGTAGTATATCAGTTATTTGGTTTCCATAGTACAAGCTATGCTTAGTTAGGGGCTGGATGATGCTGTGTGAAATGTCCAGCATTATTTGTTATTATTAATAATGTATATCTTTTATTATTTGTTTAGGTGGTGGGCATCCATCAGCTGGAGGGGGTGACACTGCTAGCAGGGACGCATTGGGCCGTGGCAGCCGCCGCGGCGGTGGCAGGGTGCTATCAGAACTGCCTGCGGTTATACTCCGCACCAGACCAACTGCACTTGCCACCAAGAAAGGTATTTTATTTGTCAAGTTGTTAAGAAGATTTTATCCCTAAGACAGAGATCATCATTATTAGCATACAGTATCTATTAAAAAAATGGAAAAAAATCTAATACACAAAATAAAAAAAGGTCAACAATTTTAGTGAGTTTCTTTGTTTAAAGGAGGCCATTCAGGCTCCATACAAGGTTGGGCCCAAAGTGATTTTTTTAATATTAAATAAATAATGCTGGACTGTTAACACAGCATCATCTAGCCCCACAGTAAGCAGAGCTTGTGATAACACAAACATACTACATGACTGAGAAAAAAAAATAATGCTGGACATTTCACTCAGCATCATCTAGCCCCAAACTAAGCAAGTGCCGGCCAATGAAAATATAGGACTCACTAGCAATACTAGTGAAGTGGCGGCGTAAGGGGGGGGGGGGGGGGGGGCGGTCCGCCCCGGGTACCAGGCTCCAGGGGCCTCAGACACCACCGCAGCAGACAAAGGAAATGGTAGTAAGCCGGGCGCCCCTTTACATTCGGCGGCCTCAGGCACCCCCAGAGCAGGCAAAAGAAATGGTAGTAAACCGGGCGCCCCTTTACATTCGGCGGCCTCAGGCACCCCCAGAGCAGACAAAGGAAATGGTAGTAAGCCGGGCGCCCCTTTACATTCGGCGCCCTCAGGCAAAGGAAATGGTAGTAAGCTGGGCGCCCCTATCATGACCCTATCAATTATTATCAACACTAAAATCACGTTAAATATCCCGTTAATAGTGTCGATTTCTTCAAAAAAGTATTCGGCTCGCTTCGCTCGCCCATCAAAATCAAGATACGCTCGCACTACCAAAACTACGAACACTTGTCGAGTTCGGGGCATTGGGGTGTTTGACTTAGCTATGGTAGGTAATTGGTATTCAAAACAGAAGTAGGTGAGTACCTAATACTATCGACAAGAACTAGATGTAGGTATCGTGTTGATTTTTTCTAAGACGCTCAAGTCGCTTGCCCATTAAGATGCTCACTTTGCTAGAAATAGGTAAGTTTGTACCTAATACTATCGTCAAGAAAGAAGAAGAGATCAATGTATCATGTTGATTTTTTCTAAAAAAAATCGGCTATGAAAGAATTGTTGTGTTGTTTCCTTATTTTATGTTAAGGTTTACTCTGTGTTGGTGAACTAATAAATAAATTATTCTTAGGTCATTGGGCTCAATGCACACTGAATTGTCAGCGACGCGACAATTCAGTGAGACCTCGTGAGTGATTCGATGAGACTATCAGTTTTAATACCAAGATTTATAAACCTTATGTATTAACAATGTTACAACTGTTACAAGATATAGAAATACTTGATGAATAATCTTCAAAAGATCTCTTAAGTCGAAAAATCTGGATTTTTATTTTATACAATTCAATATTTTTACTTACAATATAATTTCAAATACTTAGTTGACTGACACCGGTATTCACAAACATTACTATGAGGTCTCTCTCACAGTGCGCGCGGACGCACAGTGTCCCAAAAACCTATTGATTTTGGGACCCTGTGCGTCCGCGCGCACTTGGAAACGTCAAAGTAATGTTTGTGAATAGCGGCATTAGAGACTTAGTGCCATGTTGAAAAATATTCAGATAGACTTCCCCAATAGTGGTGTCACCTTTATTTTTGTTGGTTGGCACTTTTGACTTTTGGTCCCAAAATGAATGACCTCCTTTGGTAAGTTGAGTCAAAGTGCTCTATGTTGGTGAGGTAAGAAAATAATGCTTGTTGTCCATTTAATAACTTTTATCTACACTAATATTATAAAGAGGAAATATTTGTTTATTTGAATTGAAGAGGCTCCAAAACTACTGGATTGATTTAAAAATTATTTAACCATTAGAATCCCACATTATCCCTGATGAACATATATTATCCCGGGAAAGAGAAGTTTTCCCGAGGGACCGAGGGTAACACCGCAATGGACAGCTAGCTAATTAATAAACCAGTAAGCCAAAGCTAGCACAGTTACTGATTGATAATGTTTTCAGGGAACTTTGGAACACCAATAGATTTGATGGCAAATTACTTCACGGTTGAGACAACCCCACAGTGGTGCTTGTACCAATACCATGTTGATATAGATCCTCCAGAGGACTCTACCTTTGTGAGGAGGAAACTTCTTCGCGTACATGCAAACACCTTGGGCGGGTAAGTTTAGTTATTGTTTTTCCTAGGTTTACATCCTTAAGCTAATTCATCAACAAACTTCTTAAGAGCATGAGTTATCAGTCATCATTCCCTTGCCCTTATCCCACACTAAATGGGGTCGGCACAGCATGTATTCTTCCTCCATTCACTTTTATCACTCTTCAACTGTTTATCCTCTCTCACACAATCCATCCATACCTTCTTTGGCCTTCCTCTTCCTCTCTAGTACAACTTCTTAATGTATTGTAACATTATTTACAGTTATGTGTTTGATGGTACTGCTCTGTACACAGTCAAGAGGCTGAACCCAAATCCACTGGAGTTGTACTCTGACAATAGGGATGGACAAAGGATGCGCATCCTCATCAAGGTTAGTTTTATTTCAATGCAGAGTGCTACTCTTTGACTGTTTTGTCTACTATTGAGATTCTAATAGTACTTGTTGACACATTGTTTATGAAATCAGCATTACCTGAAGAAGTATGAGATAAAATATAGTTTGATTGCATAATTAATCATTTTTACAGTTGATATGTGATGTGAGCCCTGGAGACTACCATTACATCCAGGTGTTCAACATAATCATACGTAAATGCTTTAATCTGATCGACTTGAAACTGATCAACCGGGACTATTTTGACCCAGTGGCAAAGATTGACATCCCTGAGTACAAGCTCCAGGTCCTGCCTGGGTACAAGACGACAATCAACCAGTATGAAGATCGTCTTCTTATGGTAACAGAGATTACCCACAAGGTAAAATGTGTTCCAAAGCTACATACATTGTGTATCCTGTTCTCATAGAACAAAATTGTGTATGAATTAAATTATATTCCAGGTTTTGAGAATGGACACAGCATTACAAATGCTGACAGAGTATGCTGCAAACAAAGGAAACTTCTACAAAAAGGCTTTCACTGAGGATATAATAGGTTTGTAATCTTCAAATACTTATCTTGTTACTCAATACAGCTCCTAGTTTTATTAGCATTGGTATACTTATTCACAGGAAAAATTGTGATGACCGATTACAACATGAAGACTTACAAAATTGATGACATTGCCTGGAACGAGAGCCCTAGCTCAACCTTCAAAATGAGGGATGAGACAGTTACATACCTGGACTATTACAAAAAGGTATTTAAAAAATCAATTTACAGTTGAAACAGTGTCAAATGTCAATGGCAGATAGCAACATCCTGTTTCTTATCTGAGTTATGTCCCTGTGTACAATGAATGAATGAAAATACTTTATTGCACACCATTAATAAATACAAAAAACAAAAGAAGAATCAGATAAAAATGTAAATAGGCGGCCTTATCGCTAAGAAACGATCTCTTCCAGGCAACCTTTGGATGGAGAGGAACATCAGTGAAAAGAAGATACAATAATTTTCTACTAATTAATTTGCTCTAGTTTATACGTGTGTCATTCTTGTAAATGAACTTTACAGAAATACAATATCACAATCCACGACCGAGGCCAGCCATTGCTGATATCCCGATCACGGGAGCGTGACATTCGTGCGGGCATGCCACCGCTCGTGTACCTGATACCGGAGCTATGCCGCCAGACCGGCCTATCCGATGAGATGCGTGCAAACTTCAGGCTCATGCAGTCCTTGAACATTCACACCAAAATAGGACCTGACAAGAGGATCCAGAAACTTCTTAGCTTCAATAAGAGATTCACACAGAACCAGGATGTAGTGAAGGTAAATAAGTGTATACCTAGATGGGTCCAAGCATATTCTATCTCAAGAAACTATGTTTGACACGCTTCGTTAATTGTAGGCATAGGTTGCCTCCTGATGCTATATTATCTAGAGATGTAAAGGTCTTATGTATGGTAATGAACATCCTACAATGAGTATTTATTTTGCAGGAGTTGAGCACATGGGACTTGAAACTGTCAAACCAGTTGATCAGGATCAAAGGACGTCAATTGCCTGCGGAGAATATCATGCAGGGAGGGAACGCTAAGTTTCCTGCTGGAGATACCACTGAAGGGTGGACCCGGGATATGAGGTATATCTTCATAATATAATTTCTGTATGTGTTACAAATGCAAGTATTATAAAAGCTAGTGAAACCACAAGCAGCAAGCATTTATTATTATTTTTGTGGTTTGAGATAACATTTGCTTATTATCAATGCTAATTATAAAAACCTAAATAACCATTATGCTGTACCAAATTTATCAGAGAGACTATTTATATGAACATAAATGAAAGGTCACTCACTAAAGCTGCATCATGGGTCAAGTACCAGCAATTATTGCCCAATCGCGTCGTGCACAACTGGAACTGGTTGTGTGAGTGATAAGTGCACCCTCAGTGAACTCAAGAATAGACTGGACAAATATTTAAAGCGCACTGAAAAGGACTAAGATATACATGCATCAGCTCTGAGAGCTGCCTGTGTATTATAAATAATAATAATTCTAACTCGTATGTAAAATTCTAATGTGAGCTAGATTGTTTCTTTAATTCTTACGCATTTACGCGTAATCTACCATCATGAAATTTCGCATACAGGTTCATGGTTTTTCTCAAAGGACCTGAATTGATGGCAAAATTCACTGGAACTTTATGCGTGATTGAAACACAAACATCTAAAAACTCACAAACTTTCAGCTCTATTAAATGTGTGGGATGATTTGGAGCATAACATTATTTAAATTGTTTCAGGTCCAAGCCGCTATTCTTAATAGCCCCTTTATCATCATGGGTTGTGTTGACTCCGGACAGGCTGAAACGTGATGCGGAAAGCTTCACTGAGATGGTGCTAAAAACTGGCAGCGGTTGTGGCTTCAGGATGCCTCGACCTGAGATGAGTAAGAAAAATATATTTTTTGCTGTAGTTTGTACTGTGAAACTACTAAGTGCTCGTGTTTGTGCTTGCTTAGTCGATATTGATAGATTGTCGAAGTTGCAACATTCTAAACGGTTCGTAATTAAACAGGTGACTGCCAGTGGCATTTTCATCTGAGTGCTTCTGTGCTTCGGAAGGCATGTTAAATTGTCGGTTTTAAATCATTAAGCGTGTCATTAAGTGGCCAACTCTGATGACGGAGTTTTTAGGCCAAAAAACTCCGTCATCAGAGTTGGCCACTGACTCATGAACTTACTTATTATTTTATTTTGTACTGTGATAATTTCTGAATTTGATTTTTATTTATTTTGTTTCTTATTGTTCATTTCAGTTACTTTGCGCAATGATTCTGCTCTTGAGTACGCGAACACTTGCGAGCAAGTGATCGCTCGGAAAAATCCAGGTCTCATCATGTGCGTCCTGATGAAGAATGTTGGTGACAGGTTAGTTTCTTAAGAAATAAATTTATAGCTTAGGCATGAAATAATTAAAAAGTAGTGTAAATCGCATATCGGAAGCATATTCTGAATCTAATATTTTAGTTTTAGGAACGCAATTTGTTTACATCATGTATTTTAATATTTTTCGTACTTACTTACATAATAATATTTTTTCAGGTATGAAGCAATTAAAAAGAAGTGCACGGTAGATCGCGCAGTGCCGACGCAGGTTGTCTGCGGTCGCAACCTCTCCAGCAAGTCTGCGATGTCCATTGCTACTAAAGTTGCAATCCAAATTAACTGCAAGGTATACAAAACACCAACTACCTTACATTTCAATTCAATTTATTTATTTCAGCATTAATACTAAATAATACATACAGCCATAGATTTAATAATTCAATTTCAAAGCCTTTATTTTTACTGAGAGTTTAAAATTTTTTCGTTGTCGACACATAGGCCTCCTCCAACCGCTTCCACTCTTGTCACTCGCGATTTGACTATGAGATTTAATAATTAAAACATCATAAATTAATATTACACTACTCCTTCGCATGGCACTATGTGAGCGCGTCCAGTGCTTCATAAAAGTGCAGTCCGCATTCAGCCTTCCAGCTTTCGTTTCAGATAGCTACTGGTACCGCCTCTGAGATTTTATGTCCCTTTTACTCAAGATTTTAAAGCTCCATCAATACCAAAAAGCCTGTTTGACTCCAACATACCTAAACCAGCATTATTATATATTACATAGATATCTAGGGTATGAAAAAGTTCTTTTATTGTACATCAAAGACATGTTAAATATTGTTTTCTCAGTTGGGAGGAGCGCCATGGTGTGTTGACATTCCACTGCCAAGTCTGATGGTGATCGGTTTCGACGTGTGCCACGACACCCGCTCTAAAGAGAAGAGTTTCGGCGCGTTTGTCGCGTCTCTCGACAAAAACATGACGCTCTATTACTCGGCAGTGAATGCGCACACCTCCGGCGAAGAGTTGAGCGCACACATGTCTATCAACATAGCTACAGCTATGAAGAAATTCCGAGAAAAGAACGGTAAGTTGTGCACATAGTTTTATCCTATGAAACCCTTATCGCGTTGTGCTTACTTCGCGACACTTGAGTCTCAACTCAATTCTAAATCTATGATACTGATCAGTCATCTTATTTTTGGTTCAGGTGACCTACCAGGACGTATCTTCATCTACAGAGATGGAGTGGGCGATGGCCAGATTCCATATGTGTACAGCCATGAGGTAAGATTTTTTTTATTGAATACAAATTTTCACATGTTTTTATTTTTCTTCACTGTTCATTCATGAGACATTGTTTCCAGGTTGAGGAAATCAAAAAGAAACTTTGTGAAATCTACGGCGGTGAAACTTATAAAATGGCGTTCATAATCGTATCAAAAAACATTAACACGCGCATTTTCACAGCCAATGGTCAAAACCCGCGACCGGGCACTGTGATTGATGATGTAGTAACGTTGCCAGAAAGGTAAATTTAAATATTGTTAATTTTATGTAATACAAGTGGTTTTGGTTGGAGGCAGAAAATACATGCCGAAAACAATAGGAATATTTATTTCAACTATTGGGGCCTTAGATGCGAGGATCTAAACAATATTGTTTTAATTTTTAGGTACGACTTCTTCCTGGTGTCCCAAAACGTCCGAGAAGGCACAATCGCTCCGACGTCATATAACGTGATCTGCGACAACACAGCACTTAATGCCGATCGGGTAAGTAACCATGAATTTCTATCTCTGCAATGAGGGTATT
Source organism: Epirrhoe alternata (assembly GCA_963565295.1). NCBI lineage: Eukaryota > Metazoa > Arthropoda > Insecta > Lepidoptera > Geometridae > Epirrhoe > Epirrhoe alternata. Next base: position 4,078,889 of record OY751384.1, read on the forward strand.
GAGTGGTAGTAGCGCTCCAACTAGATTGAGTACTTAACATTATGTAATTTAGGCAAGATTCTAAACTTTAAGTAACAACACGAGTAAGACGGTCATAGCTGTTTTTTTTTTAATTATAATGTTTGTTGCAGATCCAACGTCTTACGTTCAAACTAACGCACATGTATTTCAACTGCTCAAGCACGATGCGTGTCCCGTCGGTGTGCCAATACGCGCACAAGCTAGCATTCTTGGCTGCCAATAGCTTGCACAGCCAGCCACATTACTCCCTCACAGAAACCCTTTATTTCTTGTAAACATGTTTATTGTCACTAAAGTCTTTTTCACGCCAGAACGTATGCCTGACACATTGAACTTGTTTCGTTTCACGTTGTGTAGCTCACCAATTTGGAAACACAATAGTCAAGAAATAAAACTAAACGATAAAAAATGTTTTTGTCTATTTCCTGTTTAATTATTTCATAAATTGTCATAAACAAGCCATAAAATATAAATAAATAAACAATAAACATTTTCTTAAAAACTCCGCCAAATAACAGTACTGAGTAAAATAGAATGTAGAGAGTGCGAAAACGAAAATCGGAACAATCCATGAATCGATAAGTAAAAAAATAATCGTTGGTTTAGTAATTTTGCCTAAAATTAGTAATAAACCTTGTAATCGATTGAGATGAATTGATTTTAGTGAAACTAAAATCGATTTTGATAATCTCGATTAAACTTCAGGACATTACAATTTGACATTATCTCGAAGTGTCACGCATACGTTCCGCCGTGAAAAAGAAGCTATGTTCTAAGAAATTGGAACAGGCTATAATTTTCGAATCACCGTGAAAGTATGAAGAAACTGAATTAGAGTAAGGAACTTAGAAGATTCCATACACCACTAGCAACGGTCAACCAAAAAGATATCTTTTTGGTTACAATCCTATGGTGCTACAATACGTGTAACTACATGCGTAAGCAAGGGTTGCTCTTAACTATACATGTTTGTAAGCTAAGCTATTAATGTTGAGTCCTTCTGACAAATCTGATTGTATTTCTTTTAATATTCTTAAATGTCGCAATTTTCAAATCGCTTTATGATATTGTTGAATGAAAACTATTTGTGTGCAAAAGCAATAAGCATTATGTATGACACAACTTAAAGTAGGTATTTTCTTTGGTTTATAAGTTTTTTTTTGTTGTAGTGTTCGCGATAAGCTCATAACATACCGTACACACCTCATTCATTAGTTGACTTGACTATTCATTGTAATACTAGCCATTTATATAAGGTTCTACTATTATTGTATTTTGAGAATATTTTCTAAAGCATTTGCATTTGTAGAGTATATTTTTTATAAATATGTGACAAACCTTTCACATGTCAAAGGCAATATTTGATGATCTTACCAAACATTCTCAAATATTGGCTCTGATAATGTAGTATTCTTGATCGAAGGATAATTTGATTACTTTTTGGCAGGTTTGGTTGATTTAGATTAAGATGTGCATTAGCACTTACTGATTTGTGATAGTTATTTTGTCCTAAAACGAGTTTATGAGGTTAATTAAAAGCTCAAATCTTGACAAGTCGATAAGCCCACCTGAGCAGATAAAATTAAGAATAAGTGGAGAGAGCACGTTATTAGAATTGACACTAATAGCCTTACCATTATGCGTGACATAAATTTATTTCTGGGAATAAACCACTAAGTGTACTAATTTTACACTCAGGAATAACTTTATACCAGGTTTATTAGTAGGCGCCAAAGTGTTCCCCATAATATAGATTTGTTGAATCTCGTGCCAATATATTCTTGTTATTAGATGTAGTCGTTTGATATTATATAACTTTGGCCACGCCACTATTCAATGTGATTCATTGGGATACAAAAATATGTAACACAGGGATTGACGAGTCCTTATTTTTTTCACAAATTATTCAAATCAGAGTTTGTGATGGCTGATTTGACATTTAGATTTTTATATTTCGTCAACCTACGTGGTTATTATTATGTACCAACTTGTTAAAGGACAAATTGAGTCCTAAATAAGCTAATCTTTCGTAATTTAGGTAAATATCCCCAATGTTACTAAACTGTACTTACAGGTTACCTACCAATAAATAGTACGTGGATAACAATAGTTATTATAATGTCTAACTTGTTATAGGACAAATTGTGTCCTAATTAAGCTAATCTTTTGTAATCTAGGTAGGTAATAAATATCCTAAATGTTACACTGTACTTTCAGGTTACCTACCAATAAATACTTTCTATGAAGTACGTGTTCTTATTCTAATCTATAGTCAACTGAGATAATCTTGTATCCTATACATTGATAGTAGTAGGAACGCTTTTCCGGTGTACCCCAGCGGCATTTGTTTTTTCTTGAATATCTCTGAAACCTTGATAGGTACATATTTTATTTTTGGGGCACATTTACAGGATATAGGGCACTTAATTTTTTACCAAAGTTACATCAGGATCCGAGTTAACATGCCGCTAGGGTAGCGCACACAGTGAAAGGGGGTTCATACAGTACAGACATAATTACTTAGCCTCTTTCCTGAAGGGATAGGCAGAGACCATCTCCACTTGCTACGACCCTGATACAACTTTAGACAAACTTAGCCTTTTTATTATGACGAAGGTCCTAGGACCAAGTTCTTGGTCCGAGCGAAGGTCTACCGGTTGCTGGCTTCTGACAGTATGTCATAGGCAGATCGAAAGTAATGCGTAAGGTAGGTAGGTCCTATTCCACTACGGACACATTTACGATTCTACTTAAACCAAGGACTTGTAGTCTTATCGATTTTCAGTGGTTGGTTGGTGTTTACATGCTGGAATTCATAGCAACGCGCCACCACCCCGTCGCGACGCTTGATGCCGCACAGTCTGTCGAGCTTTGAAGTCGGATCACGGTAAATAAACAAAAGTTGTGATGGAAGAGGATAAAGGGAGTGAGGATACCGAGAACTGGAAGGTATTTGAAACGCTTTGTCGCAAAACGCCAACAGAGGTACGTAAATTAAATTAACACGTAAACAGATCTAATGTTTGTATGATCTACAAATATTTGTCTCGGGGTCTGGGTGTTTCTATGTATAATACGTATGTACAAACAAAAAGTATATAAGTAGTATATCAGTCATCTTAGTATCCATAAGACAAGCTCTGCTTAGGTACTTTGGGGCTAGATGATGCTGTGTGAAAAGTCCAGCATTATTTATTTATTTATTCCCTCCACACATCCCGATATTGAGCCGTGATCATCCACTCCGGGAAGAATTGGTCAAGCTCATCCCGCCATCTTCGTCTCGGTCTGCCGTGTCGCCTTCTCGTTGGGTCGAGGCGCCACTGCGGTGGCTACCTTTGCCAACAGCTCACCATGACATGCGACACACGTGACCTGACCAGCCCCTAATCCCACATAAGCTTTGCGGAATTGCGGCCTTCAAAACTACGGCCGTGATGTGGGCCTGTGAGCGTAGCTTGGTGTTGCGGATTCGATCCGTGAGCCTGTCACTAAGAAAGCTACGCTCCATCGCACGTTGGCTTGGCAAACCTTGATTTTGAACTTCTGAAGCAGAGTCAATGACCACGCTTGCGCACCCTATGGTGCGCAAGCGTGACACTTGTATTCTCCCCGTCCTTGCCTATGCAAGGACGGGGAGAATACAAGTGTCCATCAGCTTTCGCTTGAGTGACAATGGCTAGTGTGGATCTTTCATTAAGTATCCCATGGCCCAATAGCCTCTCCAGGCATTTTCAATTCGACGAGCGATTTCCTTATCTTGTCTGGATTAGAGACTATTTGGCCTAGGTAAATATAATCTTCCACATAGAGTAGGTAATTCTTCCCCGTCTATCTTGGTTTTAACGCCATTGGTCTTGAGTTTAGTCTTCTCTCTGTTCATCTGAAGTCCAATCTCAAGGCTTGCATTGCTCAGGTTTTGTAGCATTGACTGTAGCCCTGATGCTGAAGAGGAAAAGAGGACGATGTCGTCAGCAAAACGGGGGTTTGACAATTTCACATTACCGACATCGAAACGGGGTGAGCTTTGTCGAGCGCCCTCTGAGGGGAGAATCGAAACGGCTAATAGGTATGGAAAAATAGGTCACGGGCTTGATTTCAATAAAAACTGCATTAAAAAAAATTAAAAATGTTATATTATTTTTCGAGAAAATAGATTTTTTTTCGCATTTTTTTATGTTCTAACTGATAACAAACAAAAGATCCAAAATAAGTATGGGTCTAACGTTGCTGGAAAATAAAAAAATATGCTGCATTTTAGTTTTCATAAAAAATGTAAGGAGAAAAAGTATTTTTAGTTTTTTTTCATTTTTTTGTATTCTGGGATGCTTTGTCTTATAACAAAAAACACTTCGAAGTAAATATGTTGTTGGAACAAAAATCGTACATTTTCGTTTTCATAATAAATGTATCGCGGGAATGCAAGGCAAACGCTACATTTAGTAGGCTAACTAAAAAAAAAACTTAATACTCATACTCATTTATTCGCCGTAGGAGCTCATGGCACACTTGTTTTTGTCATGTATAAATTAATTTATATAGATTAAATTGAATTGAAAAAACAGTCAAAGCCATAACAGACAAGACGGGTAAATAAAAGGAACTAGCCTTATGTGATGTTATCTAAATTATCATTTTCATTTTTTTTTATGCAGCTTTTATATTTATCGAAATCGAGCCCGTGACTTACAACATTTTTCCATCTATAGCCGTTTAGATTTTCATATCTATAGCCGTTTAGATTTTCCCCTCAGAGGGCGCTCGACAAAACTCACTCTGTATAGAATAAACTTTTTTTACGGAAGCGGGGGCAAACGAGCAAGTGGCACACCTGCCCCCTTACCATGGCGTTTGTCTTGGTATATACCGGAGAATAGATAAAAATGACATTATAGTGTGGATAAAACGCGTAGAAAGTGGAAAAAAGTTGCTTTTCTACCCGTTTTATCCACACTCTAATGTCATTACTGTCATTTCCTCCTATTCTCTGGTACCTAGACAAACGCCATGGTGAGGGGGCTGCTGGTAAGTGATTGCAGCATCAAGAGGCACTGCAGATGCGTTGCCGGCCTTTGAGGTAGGAATAGGCTCCTTTCTTGAAGGCGCCTAAGTCGTATCGGTTGAAACCTTAAAACTTAGTACCATTAAATTCATTTTTTTTATTATTATTTTTTGTTTTGTGTGTAGTAGATCTAATACTTTTTTTTTGCTGTGTCAGTTTACTAGGTACCTAGTTATGTTCGTCTGTGTGTGTGTTTTCCCAAATATATTTTTTATCTTATCTATCTATTTCATGTACATGAGTGTAGGTTGATATAACACAACACAGGTAGGTAGGTACCTAACGTAACCTAATTTTATCATTGGTCCGCGTTCACTTGGCTCATAAAAACAAAGTAGGTATGTAGTAAATGCTTTATTTACCTGCTATAGTCTGCGAATAAGCTCACAGTTGTACATACATTCATGGCTGATCTCAAACTCCCAACTAAGTTACCCTGTGTTTCTGCTAGAGAAACTAAAGGCACATCCTTGATTTTTAGTTTTTATGAGCAGTTAATATGAGCATTCAAGAAGCTCGTAGGAACCATAATAAATAAATCAGTTAGGTAGGTTAGTAAAAGCCCAGATAATATGTAAAAGTTAGGTAATTCCTACATAGGAAGGTAGATAGATGTTTTGGTAAATGATACGAGTAATACAACTTGTTTTTGAGGTGTTAACGTGGGGTAAGGTACAAATGATTGTATAGATTCACCTACTTTCAGCTTAACTTAGCTACTTGTACCTTTGGTATTTCATAATGGTTCCCCATGAAGGGGGTGGAGCATGCGATACTTCGTACCTCGTACGAAACTCTTCCGGTATCGTTTTGTACTGTCGGTAAAAAAATGGCACATATCTAATTTAAAAATAAGTGCGGAATTTGCTTAAAAAAAATACACTTAATCGATGTAGGTGTACCTGCACCTACATATTGGTAGGTACCTCATATCTATATTGATAAGAGTCTTTGTCCTGTCTGACGGTCTTTATATATCATAGTTAAAATGGCGTAGAATAGCATGTAAGTATATAGTACCTAGTTCTAAAAAAATACGAGAGACTTGTCTTTGACTGTACATACTTACGTAATTTGCAACATTTTAATGGGCACTTTGATAAAACTTTGCAGGAGCTTCCTAATCTGAATAATTGTGGATTACGTTACGGAAAATGTCATGCAAACAAATCGTTAAACAGATCCCTGGATTTATGTAAATTCCCAATTTCTGCATGCACGCTGTATTCAATAAGATATCGTGACTCCGGTAGCTAACTCAAAAAGCGAGCCGGATCACGCTACATGCAACGTGAAGTACCTACTTTTTTACCCTAGTCGTCTTTTGCCAGTCACGACTGTGCTCGTGTTCCCCAAGGGAAATTAAAATACTTTGGCGTTTTGTCTGATTACGGCAAAGATCATATTTTATCAATATTTCTGGTTAAGTCGTTATTTCACTTTCAGTTGGATTCCGAAGTTGGAAATGACCTAATAACATCATTGAGAAGCGACCTTGCAGGTCTCCAGTACAAAAGGGATAAACTTATTTCAGAAGTGAGCTTAATACATTATTGTAAAACTACATTTTATGAACAATAATGTTTCATTTCGGTTTAAAATTATTTACAGAATAGTGACTTGAAAAATCAAATGCACTCTCGAGATCAAAGAATCTTAGAGCAGCAGGTGGAGATAGATCATCTACGAGAGCACAATGCTCGACAGAATGCAGTTATATCGTCCCTCAGAAAGAAGATCCAAGACCTTGAGGAAATACAAAGAAACCTTCAGACCGCGCAGGGGAGATGCGAGATCACAGTGCAGACTCTGCAGAGGGATAATCGCTATTCCGACGAAAAGATCAAAGATCTGGAAAAAAAGCTGCGAGCTCTTGAACTCGAGTGCCACAACGAAGAGCAACTGAAAGAAAATGCACGATGCCAATTTCACGATCTAGTTCGGCGGCTATCGGCAGCTTTAGACGCAGATATGTGCGATACAGCTCACACCCTCTCACCTGAGAGCCTCATTATAAAAGCCGCTGAGCTCGTTCAAGAGATCACCAGATTGAAAAACAAATGTATGAATACGACGGAAAATCTATCCACCACAGAACAAGACCTCCGAAGTTGCAGAGATGCGTTAGAAAGAGCCAGTGCAGAGAAAGATATGCTTCAGAGGCAACTGTCATCACAGCTCCTTGACATCGAAAGGCTCAAACAGGAGAAGGAGTCCCTTTTAGTTCAAAATAGAGTTTTTGAGAGAGAACTGCACGAAGCTAGAGAGAAGTTGGCACATTGCTCTAAGAATTTGAACGTCGTGACTGACAATGTGAATCAAAACGAATGTTTGATAATTCAAATGAAAGGTACGTTGAGCTTTAGAGGTGTGCTTGTCTTATTTTTTAGGTACCCAACCCACTAATGGGCTTTTTATGTGTTTGGTGGTTCATAAAACTTATAATAATTGGAGGAATTGTTTGGAAAAGCTAATAGTGAAGGAGTGATTTAACCTACTCCAAACAATTACGGAGTCATTAATCAACGCCTGTACACCGTGAAAGAGTTTTCTTTTCAAATAAATTTGTTTTCTCAAAGGAAAGTTTTATGAAAAGGCTATTATTCTCGAAAGTAGGTACTTTAATGTTACTGTTTTTGTGTATTTATACAGAGGACCTTAAACACCGTGATGAGAAGTACCTGAGGCTTCAAGCAGAGTTCCGAAATACGATGGAGTCTATTGCTATACTGCTGTCCTTGCCTTCAAGATTCGTTGAGGCTCATGAGAGCACTATCAAGGATAGGATTCGAGAAATTCTCAGTGAAAATAAGGATCGTGCTGTGGTATGTTATATGTATCTAATAATAGCCCTCGTTTAGAACATTTATTCAACAGTAATACAAACCACACATTTTTTCGAATTTCGTGGGAATAGTTTTATACTTACTATCTAATCTTGCAAAGAAACTTGCCTTTTCTTTGCTTGTATAAAACCGTGTTTTGAAGTCCCTATTTAGGTAATTACCTACCTATACAACTTGTTTTTGGTGTGATCGTATACCTACTATTTTTGAAACATGCTAGATGGTGAAATTTGTAACTTCGTATTTTGTACATAGCAAATAGATGCGTTACGTGACAAACTAGGCCTGGAGTCTCAGCAGCTCAACCGGACAGCGCATATAAACGAGCAGGTGACCACCAGAGTGCGGATTCTTGAAGATGAAAGGAACATGCTGGAAGCCAAACTACACAAATTAGAGTCTGAGCTTAACGCCATGGAGCTTTCTAGGGAGAGTCTGAGAAAGGATAAAGCTAATGTGAGTATTAACAAAAAGGAAGGAAGAAATAATATGACAAAAGGAGAATAGAAAAAAGCTAATGTGGCAATTCAACTTAATTTCAACTTTATCCTCGTATTAGTCATTAGTCATTCCACTTTGTGAATTTTATGATGCCTACTTTTTGTGCAGTAATTTACAAAAAAAACTCGCAGTTGGTACCTAGGTACGTTTCACGTAAAGTAGAAGCGAAATGCTCAGTTTATTTTATCAGGAGTTTTTCGTTGATCTAGATACGAGATCTATGCTATGATCTGCTATGATATAACTTCATTATCTCCACCTCAACACAAAGGAGGTCATTCGCGCTCCATACAAGGCTGCCAAGGTCCCAAAAGTCAAAAGTGCCGGCCAATGAAAATAAAGGCCTCACCACTATTGGGAATGTCAACCAGAGTATTTTTCAGTATGGCATGTCCACTACTTCAAAAGATTTCTTAGGTTGAAATAAATCTGGATTTCTATACCTACAATGAAATTTTGTGACTTACAAAATCTTTTGAAGTAGTCGACTTAGGGACTTGGTGCCTTACTGAAAAATACTCCGATTGATTTCCGCAATAGCGGTGACACTTTTATTTTCGTTAGCGGGCACTTTTGACATTTTGGGCCCAAAATGAATGACCTCCTTTTGTTTGTAGTTTATTGGCTTCCTAGAACGTCTGAGCAGGACATTGAACATGGATGAGCTGACTCAAGACATTGGCTTGGAACTGCATACTGAGTCGATTATGCATCGCGCCGAGCAACTTGCGCGATTGGAGAGCGATAAAATTGTTGACAAGGTCAGTCAAATGTTATTATTTTACTTATTATTAGTGAGCAATGTAATATATACTGTACAATGTATATAAAATACTGCTTTACCAAGTCCTAGGTGAGGTGAGTGAGCTTAGTTAGCTGTGAGTTTACCCTAAAATGGTAGGGCGTAACCAAGCTACTCATCCGATTTACTTATTTGCTGTTCCGGTAGGTACATTATAAAGATTAAACCATAGATAACTAAATATAACTGAACTAATTTTAATTTATAGTTTAGGTTAATGATACAAGCTGTAGCATCGCATGCCATCGGTCTGCTATAGATAAGTAATTCGTCTGACTACTCGCTTATATTAATACAAGCTCGCCGGTTCAACCAAATAGAAGTGATTTTATGATGTTTTGTAACAATGAGTATTTTCTGTAGATGCTATATTACGGATACTATGGCTCCCTCCCGCGCCTGCGCAGAGAAAGGTCCTTCCACGACTTGCCTTATCTTAAAGAAGTAAGACACACAAGCATGTCGTTATGTAGGTTTTATCTGTATTCTCATAAATGGATGAACTTGCTTGGTAGAATATTAAGCGTAGTGCTAGCGACACATGCCTCGATTGTTGGATAATTTCTAATAACCAAACCTACCTACTATGTTTGTACCTAACTGAAGAAAAATTTATAAGTATCCCTAAGAAATATGATGATGTTCCTACGGGTTGCGTCCGTTTAACCGGAACCATACAAGATAACCAATGCAAAAATGGTGGTCGCAACTCGAGTTGGATCGACTGAACCGAAAATAACCTTAATCTGCACTGTTCCTACGAGGCATTGTATCATTCCATAATTAGGTATATCATAAATATCCAATTAATTGTGTTAATTAGGCATGTATTTTGTATATTTTTCCACTATATCATTAACACCGGATTGTTATTATAGGTGTACAAGTATTTAATCGTATCAACTTTAGTTTATAGTAACTTGTAATATTCGTATGTATTTTGATTCTCTAAAATTACTTAGATAAGAATCATTATTGTATGTCACCTCACTTCATCAGGCTTCTACGATGACTGAAGGTCTAATATTTTTGTTCTGCACTTATACATATAGGTAACTAAGATTCGTCATTATACTTTACCTACTTACTTCATTGATATCTGCCTTTACATGCCCATAATTATTTCCTTTATAGGTTAACTAGCTGTCCGCCGCGATCCCTCGGGAAAACTTCACTTCCCCGGGATAAAATATAGCCTATGTTCATCGGGGATAATGTGGGATTCTATTGGTGAAAGAATTTTTTCAATCGGTCCAGTAGTTTCGGAGCCTATTCATTTCAAACAAACAAACAAATATTTCCTCTTTATAATATTATAGTATAGAAAATGAAATTTGGAATTTCCAGTCTTATTAAAAGCAAATGCAGGTCTTGTTTGATTTGTTACACGTTGCAGACAGCAGTAGTGTATCAACTTCAAAGGCGTATCAAAATACTCCGGGAACAGCTTCAAAGGAAAGACCTGCATTTGGACTTACTACGACGCAAGCTGAGCGTCCAGGTAAGCCTGGCCATTTAAAGCATAAAGCCATTCACAAATGTCACGGTGGCCTTCCACTCTTGAAAATAAATATGAAAACTCATGTCACAATATTTGTATCTAGAAGTTTGTATTTGTACCCACGCTATTAGTCATCCTTGTTATTCATGAACATAAGCTTCCTCAACTGACGGTTAATTTCATCACTCAGTCTTGTAAGAAAACATACGTAATTTGACCATTATCCTAACTTTTACACAATTTGATATGATCAAACATTTCTAAGATCAGTATAGCCTATGCTTGGTCAGGAGGAGAGTTGCCGCGTGCGTGCCGTGTTGCAAGCCGAGCGGGATGAAGCATTGTCGCGCAGCAAGAAGCTCGCGCGACAGTGCGACAAGCTGTCCGTACAACTAGGTGACGCACGCGCTCAACTCCGCGACTTGAACTCACAACTGGCAGATGCGGCTGATTACAAGGTACGTAACGTTGTGGTGTAGCTTCTTTAGTCGTTCTTGATGATTGGGTTCTTTGCATGTTTCCCTTGGTCTTCACATGACCAACCTTACAATTTTGCAATCAATATCAGTTACTTATTTTAGTTTTACATGGTTTAACCTAGTCATTCATTATTCTGGTATAAAAATAGACTAGGTGTACGTTATTGTATGAGATTTTCATGAACATTGATGTTTTTGAATCTTCAATATCTACTTTTCTTATACTCGTAATGGATGCTTTACTTTGCACCATTACTATTTGTGAAAAATAGGTAATTTTCCCATAAACAATGATGAAAATGACGCTTTGAAATCTCCAATTGTTCATGAACTTCTGTCGCTGACTGTACCTAGGTTATACGCTACCTCCATAAGAAGTTTATCCTAATCCGTTCAGCAGTTTCAGCATAAAGGAGCAACAAACCTTCACTATAAACTATTTGGTGTTGGTGTATCAATAGACAATTTTCTATCTATCTCTCTATGCTCCGTCTTAATACTCAGTTGTATCATCACATCACAGATAGCCGCATTAGAAAGGGCGCGAAGAGTAGAAGAGCTACAGAAGAAACTAGATGAGGCAGAATTAGTTCGCGCACGTTACAACCGCAAGGTGTGCGTTCTCAAAGACGCAGTGAGGTCCACAGGCGAGACCTTCGAGCAAGAGAGAACCAGTACTGAACACCAGATCAACATCCTGAGAGATGATCTGGCTAGAACGAAGGAGATGTTGGCGGAAAGTCAGAGAAGAGAGGCACAGTTGCAGAGCTTCAGGTACCTATGTTAAGAAAATTTCGTTTTTATTGTTTAAAACGAGGTATTGATAGGACTAAATCTCTATGAACGCCAGAAAATTAGCACTTTATAGAGGTAATGTAATAAGCTACATACTCAAGATTATTGTGATAATCCCGTGAATGTTTTATCATCATTTTATATCCTAAACCCGATTAGGCATAGGATCAGCCGTTGGTTTTTGTAGGCCTTCACTTTTCTAATTTGTTTTCCCATTCTCTTTTAAAAATAATCTTTATTTGTATTTAGGAACTCAATCGCGAAGCTCCTAGGCATCCTAGTCCCGGCCTCGGTGTCCGACTTCGAGATGGTCTCTCGCCTGCAAAAGTTGATAGACGCGCACCATGACTTCACCGTGGTGTCGCGACGGTACGACGACCCGGCACTACTGCGGGCGTCGTCTCGGTCTCCACCGCCATCACGTTGTAGAACTAGAACTCCCGACAGGTATACTTTCCTCAGCATGGTGTAACTTACGAACATAGATACAATACAATGACTTCGCCTGTCGCGACGGTACGACGATCTGCCCCTCTCGGTCACGTTGTAGGACCCTTAAACTACTTTCAAAAAAGGAATATTGCTTCCAACTTCCAAGCGATAAGACCGCCCATTGTAAATGTGTTATTTCTATGTGTTTCTGGGTGTTTCTATGTATAATATGTATGTATTTACAAACAAAAAGTAGTATATCAGTCACCCTTGACATAAGCTCTGCTTACTTTGGGGCTAGATGTTGCTGTGTGAAAAGTCCAGCATTATTTATTTATTTAAACATAAGGTTTATTTGTCTACCTAAGTATATATTTTTTTGACATTATTCATACTTATTAGTCTCATACAAAAGACATAAACGCGCTCGTTTCGCATTGCCAGTTTTACCTAAAAATTGAATTGAAAGATTTTAACTTTAAGGCATATTAAAACGCTATTATAAAAACCTTCACCGCGAGCAAAAGCTAGTAAATTAAATAAATAATTAATCTGATAAAGATGTGCATTCTCCCATGGAACGATACAAAACTTATCTGAATGGCGCTTCAATGCACAAATTGAAAAATATGAACGAATTTATCTTACTTGACTAGAACTAATGTTTCTAAGATGACAGTGCGCATCTGATCTGATGCACCGAATACTGACATCTACTTTTGATTTGTTTTATTTTTTTGAACAATTAAGCATTCATAGAAAATGACGTTTCAGATTTTTTGTCTAAGCTTGCAAAATATAGATGACTAGCTTCTGCGCGTGGCTTCGCCCGCGTGGTACCAACATTTTTAATAGCCTTTAAGCTATTACAGGTCACTATCTACGCTTATTCCAAGTTTCATCCAAATCGGTTCACTGGTTTAGGCGTGATTGAAACACAAACATACAAACATCTAAACAAACTTACAAACTTTCAGCTTTATTATAGGAGTGGGATGTTGATTATAAGTAATTTAAAAAGTAGGAACTTAATTGGAACTATCATCCAAGATAATCGACTTGACTCTAGTAAATGTCTTACGTTTAAAACGTTAATAAAATACGTCTTTCTTGAACAAAATAAAATATATCATCATAATTATACGATGAGATGCTACATAAATGTACAATATAATGGCCCTACAGATTTTATTGGATTGCACAATGAACTTCAGAGAAATTCCTCGCAAAAAACTTGTTTCCGGACACGGATGTCATGTCATGTTGTTTACTCTTGTAGTGGTGGCTCTGCCTTCTTTGTAGTCGTACCTATGGGTACCTTTTTTTTTTTTTTTTTTTTTATTGCGGATAGAAAATCTGCACACAGACATCCAATTACGTCGAGGGAACGTAATTGGGGTGTGTGGGGTTGTCGAGCACTCGACGACCCACTAAAAACTACCCGATGGCCGGCCTCTATGCATAACGAAGGGCTCCGGGATCTCCTACGGAACTCACGCGGTGCCCTTCTCGCATTTTGCCTTGAGCACAATCCCGGTAATGGTACCCACAGCCACGCCCGGCACCCACACACGTGGCTGTTAAACCACGTGCGTGGAGCTCACGACGACACCTGCCTAACAGTGTCGCCGCCCTCCCGGGATCTGCATGATGAGCAGCAAGAGCCCTCACTCCGACCGCCCGCAGACCCGAAAAGTCCCCTGTTGGGCAGGGGATACCACTCGCCCCCTCGCGGGGCAGGCGGTGCGTTCCCGCCTTCCATCCCGAGTGGGTTCGGCCTCGCTCCGAACCCACTCCGCGGCCTCCTCATCCAGACCATACAAGGGACTGGTACCAAGGCAAGTCAGTCAGTGTATATCCGACCGAGTCGCCAAGGCACCCACATCCCTTGATGCCGGGCAAGAGTAGCGAAGGCGGTGATATCGCGTACCACGCGCTCTCCAGAGCGAATCTTGGAGGTACCACCGCCTTCCACCTCTTCGGTGTTCCGCCGCCTACGAGCCTACCAGCTCGTCCTAGCTTCATCCACTGCGCCATCTGCAAGTCAGAGGGACGCGCGGAGAAGCTACTTCCCGTCAGACCATTGGTTATCCGACAATAGATTCCGGTTTATTGTCGGACTTAACAGGGCACACCGGCCCTTCAACTGCCGTTCCCCCCGGTTCCTCCCCGGATCCGTAAGGGACAAGCAGCTTTGGGCACACGAGAAGGTTGTCTGACCTGGTGCCCCACCTATGGGTACCTACACTCCGTCTGTAGGAATTTTTTTTTACGAATGAAATTAGGAATGCGTGAAACAACTAATCCCACTAGCTTCCGCTGACCGATACTTTTCCTGTAAAACTGAAACCTCATCTTCGCTTGTAATTGTGTGTAAATGTACGGTCTACTTTTCTACTTAGTCCAACTGTATCCCGAAGGCGTGGTAGACATTCCCACAGATCTTTTATGTAATCCAGCCTAGTGATTCAGACTTCAGCGGAATGCATTCGGGTCGGAATCGGTCAGCTGTTCAACCGACCGCAACCAATCACAGTGCAGGAATTGATGCAAAACTGACGTTTCTTGCACTGTGATTGGTTGCGGTCGGTTGAACAACTGAACTATTCTGTAATTCTTTATTGTACACAAGAGAATAGTGACAAAAACTATATGTTAAAAAGTACATGTACAAAGGCGAGTTTCCCCCTAAAAGAATTTTCTACCAGCAAGCCTTTGGGTCCAGGGAGAAGCCATAAACTAATGTGGATGCGCTGTGTACATACCTACCTACAGAAAAGAACCTATTCCGACCCGATTGTATTCCGCTGAAATCTGAATCGCTACCCAGGTCCTATGAAGTCTTAAGAGGGTTGTCCGACATATATTTGGCACATGCATAGGTACCCATATTTTGCAGATGTACGTAAGCAATATCGGTTTTCTTGATTTTTAAAACGTAGATAATTATTTATACAGGTCTTTGCGCTACGATGACTCAGGATACGCCGACCCGATCCCATTTGACCTCGAGGATGACTTGTACAAGAGCCGAGCTGGCTTGTGACAGTCTCGGCGCCGCGCTCGCTTCTAATGCAACAAACGTTGTGCCTGAAGACAGGTGCGGATTGCGACCCGCAAGGGTTATGGTAAAATATTGTATTTATATTTAGTGCCTTCCACGAATACCCCTCTTTCCGGAGCGGGACGGATTCGACGCATGAATTGACCAATCACAATGCTTGAGCGGAGATTTCGAGAGTTTGATTTCTCCGCTCGATCTTTTAAACTCATTATTCATACTCCTTTCAATGTAGATTTAGAGCAGATGTGGGAATTTACCACTGGGAAATAAAATACAATCCTTACTTCCCCAAAGTGCTGTGGATTTGCTCTCAGATAAAGCCATTAAAGTCAGTCACAATTAGTAGAGTCGACTAATGTTAATGGTACTACTATCAACAACATAATAATGGATGGACACAAAAAGAAACAAATCAGATTTTTTTCTAGAATTACTATAATTCGCACCAAGTATCAATGCCTGTTATCGTTTTATTATAAGACGCATAGGTTTTTTACTCTCGATATCCACAGCAAATAATTATAAGGTAGATTTGAGTAGAAACCTGCGTCTTTAGTCCGACCCTGGCACATACCGATCGGTATCAGTCAGGGTCAACACTATCCGAGGGCCTTCCATAAAGAAAGCGTTTCCTATTGCTAATATTTGACACTGAAATATTGGCCTTTATTCCTGTCTTGAGCTGTATAAAAAATTATATAGGCTCGTAAAGCCGACACCGACAAAATGCTCAAATGGAAGCTAAGAGGACAAGAAACTAAATATAAGCAGCACAAAATTATTAATGAGTATCTATACTTAGGAAATTAATTTGTTAAATAAATTGTACGAGTGACTTCTCTGTACGAGATTTAGGGCAAAATCGTGACCTACATTCTGAAAGACATCGCGTTCATTTCTTTTCTTTGTGTGGTGTGTTTTGTGAAAGCGAGCTTCGGCTCGCCCGCCTTACGTCGAATTTTGTAATGATAAGAATATCAGTAAAGTAAATTATTATCTTCACTTAGATGTTTGTGAACTAGATTGCACTTTTGTCCAACATTGTGAGTAACATACCTACTATGTACTTACAGTTCTTCGAATGTTAGTCGTTTGTCTGCGCAGTGAGCGCTTTTTCACACAAAATTGTGTTCTGCGCAGACCAACGGCTAACTTCACGAATGCCTAAATCCGTTTGGGCAAACTGTAGTTAGCCTGTTAGGTTTACTAGGTTGCGTCCACCAATATTAAAAACCATAAATTTAGTTATATGTTGTATTAACAAAACTATTTTAGTCTTCCATCTTCGCGAATTTTTTTTTATTATTCTGTACTTACTTCCGTATCATTAAGTATCATTTGTAAATTATTGGTTCCTAATTAATTCTAAGTTCGCTTTTTACTCAGCTATAATTTATATAATAAACAAAATACTCGTGTGAGTTATTTATGTAGATAAATGTTTAGTGTTGTTAAAACTTCGATACATAATTCAATTTGCAAGTCCGTACCAAATTGTTATTACCCTAAATTATATATCATGTAACGGAACAGTAGTCATTAGATAACTTAATTAAGGAAAACCAAATATATTATTTATGTACATAGACATTGATTGCTTTATTTTTCGTTAATAAAAAACTAATCTCATTACCATACCCACCCACTTAGTGATGACATTTTTTGTGAGTAAAAATTACATAAGCAGAATTAGAATTTTCTGAAAGATAAATTATATTATCAAGTGTTGGTACGTCTATTTGAAATATTTAATTATGTTATGCAAGATGCTTGGAATGTTTCCATTGGATAAACATTTAACAAAAAACAACATCGTTCAATAGTCACCAGCAAAAATAATGTTATTAAATTATTAGTGTTATTAAAAAGTAAAAACATCATAAAGTCTAGTCGACTGAAAGAATAACACTAACGAATTGGGAAATTGGACTCTTACACGAAGGGTTACGTAAAAAATAATAACAGGATGCCAAAATAATAGGTACGCCGCCCCAGTGTCGATAGTGTTATTAAAAAGTAAAAACATCATAAAGTCTAGTCGACTGAAAGAAAACTAACGAATTGGGAATTGGACTTTTACACGAAGGGTTACGTAGTAGGTAGGTACCTACTGTACGAAAAACCTATCACGGACCTTAAACTTTTTAAATATCTACCCATAATGGTTTATAATATAACTAGATTTATATCGAATAGATAAGAAATAGAAAATAATCGTTATAGATTTAAATCGTTGATAAGAGGGTAGTAAGACCTGTCTTGGACAAGCTATGAGTACGACACCCAGTGATCACGAAAATTTTGAGGGTAGACTAGAAAAATTATATGTGACATTTTTAGTTTATGCGGACTAGGTTATAGTAAGGTGATCTGGTGGTGCGGACTTGCAGCAGTTAATTTCAATAACGATTAGTGTACCTTTATGTACATTTCTAAAATGTTCGTCAAAATAATTTATGTTGCTGTGCTGGCCAGTTCTGGTAAGTCTTGTTTTAACTAATTACTATTTGAGGTTAAAGACTAATGAGTTTGGTCGTTGATGAGGCTATGCAGTTTGCTATTACTCTAAACTATGACGTGACGGCTTAGCAGTCACTGTTTTTAAATGTTGGATCAATGAATCGGTGACTAAGATATTGTAAAAAGCAACTAAACTAAATATGACCCATGACTGACCATATTTACCAAACGTGGTGACGCTCACCACGTTTGGTAAAAGATCTTATAAACCTAGTAGCATGCCTTCAAACCTACAAGTGGAAATTAAAAATAATCCTACTTATAAATTTCTAGTGCTCTCTCGAAATGTCCCAAATTTCGAAGACTTGGACGAAGATGATCAAATACTGTTCAAAGCTGCTTACGATTCATACGAGAATCCCTCTTACAATAATGCCAATCCATCATACAACGTCAATCCGTCATACAATTATGATACCACATCATACAATCACAATGAAATACCGTTTGGTAAGCTGGACTTGCTAAAAGATGGGATGTGGGCTTTGAAAGCTAAGCTGAAAGAGTTGAAAGCCTTCGATAAAGCTTTGGCGGCAAACTTACTGTTGACGAAAATGCAAGTGAAGGAGTTATTGAAGCATCAGTTGAAGCCATTGAAGAAACACCAACATGTTGAAGTTGATACGAAGCCGGCATACAGCTATCAGGTAAGATATTTATATACTTACTTTTACCTACTACGCCCGCAACATTTTGCTATTCTAGGTCACTATCTACTACGCCTATTCCAAGTTTCATCTAAATCGGTTCACTGGTTTAGGCGTGATTGAAACACAAACAGAAAATGAGGGGATGTAATTTTACTATTCTTATCGTAAACCTGTAATTGACTCTTAGAAATAGTTTCAATATTAATTATCCATCTTAGACGCTCACTCGATAGCTAATTATATTTCAAGAATACTAACTATACTAATTTAGACTGACACTAGCTACTGCTCGCGGCTTCGCCCGCGTAGTACCAACATTTTGAATATCCTAAGCTATTTATTCTCTCTATGCCTATTCCAAGTTTCATCCGAATCGGTTCACTGGTTTAGACGTGATTGAAACACAAATATATAAACAAACTTAAAACTTTAAGCTTTATTATATTAGGTACTAGTTGTTCGTCGCGGTTTTACTGCGGCCCCTTCGGTCCCTCGGGAAAACTTCACTTTCCCGGGATAAAATTCATCAGGAATAATGTAGGATTCTAATGGTGAAGGAATTTTTCAAATCGGTCTAGTAGTTTCGGAGCATAATCAATTCAAACAAACAAACAAATCTTTCCTCTTTATAATATTATAAAGTGTAGATATTAGGATTTATGTGTTCGCGTTTCTATACTTACCATAAAGGATCCCTAGAAGGATTACAAACATTATGTTCTAAAACTGGGTCAATATAAACAATTTAATGCTCCCAATTTGGAGTATTCAAAACTATAAATAATTCGAATAAATGCCGTAGAAAACCATATGTTTATTAACTACACGTGTGCTTTGATGAACGCATAAAATTGCAAATAGGTGCAAAGCACGCACGATGTCATAAAACCACGGATTTACAAACAAAATATTCTAATCCTTATGAGACTCCATTCCATTATGACTAAGTACAGTCAGCGACTAAAGCTCATGAACATTTGATGTGTTTATATCTTCGAAGTTCGTAGGGTTGTTGTAGCTAAAACTTTAGCTTATATTTGATGCTATACCTTGCAATATCCTATCCTAATATCCTAACAATGTGAGTATGTTTGGATATTTGGATGTTTGTATGTTTGTGTATCAATCATGCCTAAACCAGTGAATCGATTTGGATGAAACTTGGGATAGGCGTAGATAGTGACCTGGAATAGCATATAGGCTATTCAAAATGTTGGTACCGCGCGGGCGAAACCACGCGCAGAAGCTAGTTACCTAATAATTGTAAAAAAAATACACAATATTCCCACAAATCATGATGATATCTCTAATTGTTCTAAACTACTGTCGCTGACTGTACACCCCATTTGTATTATTATTTATGGCATTCTTTACCCTTATGTGTTTGTTAGTACCTACCTACTGACTTGACGTGTTTATGTGGAGCTCCGTAGCATGATAACGGTTTGTCTACGGAAAAAAGACAAATTAATATCTAAATAAAGTACCTACTTACAAAAAGTTTTCAATTTCATGGGTTTCCTACACTAGTACAAAATTTCCGTTTTTATTTTCAGAGAAAAGAAATAAAATAATAATTATCTAATAAAGAAATCATCAACAACACTAGATTCGTTTCCGAGATACCACTGTATAAAGTTATGGAGCATTTTTTTTTGCTTGAAGTAGAAAAAAAACACTTATTTTTTCTATTCTCTAGAGATTAGAAAAAAAATGATATTTTGTCTAGACAAAGCGTTGTTAGTTGTTCATGCTAGAGTCGCTCCGACTACTTCTAGGAAATTCTTGAACATTGATATCCATTCAAACGAGCTTATGATACACGCCGGTGTCTGCTGATATTTGAATAATATAGCCTTGTGTTGTCGTGGAACTTGCCCAGCATGATGGCAGATGTAGGCAGGTACTTATTGCATCTGTTATTTGCACTACTACTATTTGCATCTAATCGAGTTCAACTTTGTGTAAAATGTACTAGGGTTGCAAATCTTGTACAGAGCAAGTGATAAAAAAAAACAGAAAAATTTGAATGTGGGTTATAGGTTATCTTGAAGTGATTCAGACCTAAACAAAATTCAAATTGTTGAACATCGACCCCGCATAAGCGGGATAAGGGCAGGCAAATGATGATTTTCATAGGAAACATATTGAATCGATTTATCTTTCGACAGTAAAAAACAAAATCATAATTTGTTCTTCCGTTAGGAATGCATGTTACAGAGCTGGAACTAAAACTCAAAGCTAATAGAAATTGTCTTCCTTTCAGCCTTCACCATCATATACGCAATACGAACAATCGCACCCGCATTACACGGCATCCGCACCCGCACCCGCACCGCAATACACCGCGCCTGCACCCCAGTACACCGCACCAGCACCCCAGTACACCGCAAACGCACCCCAGTACACTGCTCAACATTATGGAACCCAGAAACCTGTCCACGACCCATATTATGGACACTAATATCATAGAAATTCACCAATATTTCGATATCCTTGGTCTTATCTCTCTCCTCTTTTATCAAAGAAATAGAGTTGAATATTACAGTTAATTTGCAAGATTGTTGAATAAAAACTATTAATTGAGTTCTTTGTCTCATCTTAGATGTAAGTCGCGCCAGTTATGTCGTGAGCTCGTTGTAACCGCGTCATAAGAAAGTGCATTAATAAAATAAATTCATAATTGCTAAGGTCACCAAGACTGTTGAGTGGCGTAGTTACCCGCGGCGCGCGCGCAGAGCACTCGTGTACTAGAAGCGAATCGCTTATTTGATCATTATCGAAATCGAATGAGAAGATATCGCTTAGTTTTACAGAGTTTCGAGAGCCGTTATGTGCCAAAAGTAAATTCAAAATTCGAACAAACGAAAAAGATGTTTTTAAAAACAATAAGGGATAGAGTGGATATGTCTTTATCGATACAATAGGTCACAGGTGTAAAAAGGTTCGAAGTACTGCAGTTTCCGGCGAGATGAACAGGAACTTGATATGGATTTATGTTCTGGTATGACCTGAATTACTACATTGTTATAATATTCACAAACCACGCGAATGACCTAGGAAATAATAGACTAGACTGATTGGTACGTTTTTGTTCTATGATAATTTAGACATTTGTTCAATAGTGCGTAATCTAGGTAATTACAGGTATCCACGTTAAATGTCCTTAGTACTTAGTTACCTGGCAGCGTCTAACTACTGCAACTACGAGTAGGTAGATGTAGGTCCAAAGTCGAGACCTTGCTACATTTTTACAAAGCTTTACGTGAGAATTAATGAGCCGAACGTTAAGTATCAGGATCATAGCAAGTGAATTTCTGCCTTCACCAAATAACTTTAAGTGCCTCCATACGAAAATCAAACCAATTATAATCTGCTGTGATTTTGAATGTTTAGATGTCTTACCAATTTTAATCGTGTTTGGAGAGATTGAGAAAGATAGTGCATCTAGGGACATAAAGTTACTATACAGAGTGTAACATTTAGAACGGTCAGTATGGGAAAGTCTGAAACTATAAGACCCCTCGCAGACTACAGACTTTCTATCGGCCGATAGTTGAGACGGAATATACTTTTCCATACTCATTACGAGTGAGCCGAAGTGTATTCCGTCTCAACTTGAGACGGAATACACTTCGGCTCGCCGACAGTTGAGACTCTCAAGTGTCGGCCGATAGAAAGTCTGCAGTCTGCGAGGAGTCTAAGACATAAGTAAAATCGATGACATGGTTCCTAACAGATTTTCGTATGTCTTATAGTTTCAGACTTTCTCATACTGGCCGTTCTAAATGTTACAGCCTGTATAATAAAGATGGCCTCACGAGTAAAGCCGTTGGCAGAAGTTTACCTTAAGTTAGCTTCAATACAAAGTTGAATATTTCAAAGTGTTTGAATTCCAATTAATAGTTCGCAAGCTTATTATAATATTGACAAGCTGCGAAGAAGCCATGTCTGAATAATTAGGTGAAGCATAACGCTTCCTTTACTAGCCAAACTCTCGAGTCATGCATTGCACTCGTTGTCCATTATTAATTGTAACTTATCATGATAAATTAATGATTTTAATCTCCATGCTTTGTCAGAATCAGGCGATCATTTAGCTCGTCAGCATGACAACTGAACTTTCGTAGCAGCTGGCGCGTTTATGTCTTTTGTATAGAATTGTGAGCCAAATACAAATAAACCTTATCATTACTTAGGCATAGACTTTTTTATTATGTTTGCTTATAAGAGAAGTAAAAATCCTTATTTGTGTTGTTTTAGTTCATAAAGTCTATTCAGTATTGTCAGAAGTCAAATTCACAAACTTATTTAAACGACTTATTTCAATAAATATAACGTTCCGTTGTCAACGATATATTAGCATACGGACAGGAAATTGGAAGGTAACCAGTAAAGTAACACATTATTACTGCTTAGTTTGTAATTATTTATGACACAAAGCAAGGTTGCTTTTAAATCGTGCCTTAAATACATTCACATGCAGTATTTGGGCAGCGTTATGCATTCACTAATTATACAGAAGGTAGGTTAATGTATAGAACGATTTGGTCAATTACCTATTTTGTTGTAACAAGTAATTAAAAATAGCCTTCTTCCAGTATTTCGAGTTTTATCAAAATATTAAATCTTACAGAAATCTAACCTAGGTACGTCTAGTGAAACTTACCTAGGTAAGTACCTTTATTTTTGTTACTTGTAAACTTATAATGTTGAAAGGTAATTTTACACTCAGTACAAAAATAGGTTAGTTATTTTTTATGCGTCTCAAGTTGCGTATGCGTTAGTTAGTACCTAGGTATACCTAATATTAGTACGATGAGTAGAAATGTTGCTTTAGGTCTGTGAAAAAAGTTCTTCCTAACTATACAGTACTATGATAATTATGTAGATTTCACATCAACATTTTTGAAGTGAAGTTTAATAATAGCCAATACCTAGATATGAATAATTTTCCTTAAATATACTTGCTAAAGATCAATTGTGTTGCCAGGAGCCTGGGGTTTTACACCCAGCAACTTGGCCGTTCCCTCTGGTTTTAAACGGATGGTTAAAAAGAAAACATCAACATCGTATGATAAATGTCAGACTGATCTTTAAGCAAACTGGATCGCGTATTTGCTACAGTTGAGGGCGAAACGAGTCTAGTTCACTTCCTGATGTTTTTATGAAATGGCGTCAGGTAGGTAGCTGATTGTAGGTGTAGAATGTCCGCATGTATTATGTGGAAATGTATGGCTATTAATGTGATGATAAACCTGGCGAACCTTTTTGGAGAAGGGCCAGGTCAAAAGTACCCTAAACCGTCGAGCATGTATGAAGAATGTAATAATAGTGAATGAGGCGAAAGTTGTGTATCAGGATCGTGGCGAGTGGAGATCCGTGGTCTCTGTCTACCCCTTTGGGAAAGAGGCGTGATTTTATGCATGTATTTATGTATGTATGTATGTATGTAAAACTGGCGATTCACTCGATAAATAGGTAAATCTTACGTTGTATTGATAGCGTTTTTCTAAACATTTAGCAGGGTCACGACTGTATCCACAAGGCGCTGTGTCTACAGCGCCTTGTATCTGGAATATTCTCTGTATTCTCTCGGATCTTTTATGTATTCCAGATCATTTGAAAATGCTCTAAACGGTGAAGGAAAACATCGTGAGGAAACCAGTAAGTATTCTTATAGGCGGCGATGGGCTTGCAACCTGTCACGTATGGAATACTAACTTCTGCAAGATGTGGGCATGTATCAAATATGTCTTTGGACATGCCTCTGACTAACCCCCTTAGACATTTTCTTTTCTAAATATACTTATGAAAATTGCTTTATTTTGCTAAAAAATAAAAAGCACGTACGCAACGTTATTCAATGCATTATGAAATCTGAACCCTTACTTTGAATAAAAACGAATCACAAAACCATTCCTACAAAGCAACGCAGTGCTAAGGACTATCCAATTATTAAAATAGTAGATAAGTAATGTTTTTTGTTTGACTCAGCAATCAATTTGTTCATTTGCAAAATAATTTCGTTTGGCTGAATTATTATTCGGGTGTATGTAAGTATAGGAAAAATATAAGTAGATAAAAGCTTAGCCACAGAGGTACATCAAAATATAGTCAAGGTGATTTCTCATAAACTTTTTGGACATAACTTTGATTGAGATAATATCTCAATCAAAGTTATGTCCAAAAAGTTCAGGTGCTTTTTTATTATACATTTTTTTGCTGACTGTACCTACTTATTGTCAATCCACATCGCTAGAATGTTCATTACAAATAGCTCCTTCTTTATCTAGGAGTTAAAATCAGGTTTGCATCAATTATTTCTTTTACGCGGCAATAATTTGATTCAATTACCTTTATACAACTAATCCAATTAAATATCTAATGATATAATTCCGAGATTTTTATGATCGTTAAAATATTTATTAGACTTAAGTAGTCTAAGTAGGTACCTAGGTACATAATACAAAGATCATTAACTCTTTAGAATAGAGTAAAATGACATTTGGGTTTCGGCTTCAGCATATTTTCTACAACAGCGCGGTAGAACCCAAATGTCATTTTCTCTATTCTACCAAGATAAAGTGGTCGTGGTAAGCTGAATAGCAGGTTTAGTTAATACAGAAAATAGTTAGAGACCTAAAGTAAAGTCCCCTAAGACTCAGCTTACTAGAAGAGGTTCGTGGAATCTTAAGATAGCTCAACAGATCCAGGTCTCTGTCAGTCCGAAGCGTGCCACACAGGCGGCATTACCACGCAATGCTGATCCGTTGAGCCAAATATGACCTAGCTCTCGGCTGTGCTCTCGGATAACGTGGCGCTTCCTAGATAACCTGATAGCATTTTGCAAACGAAAATTCTACTATCCTACAATGTAATAAATGCGAAAGCTTGGATGGATGTTTGTTACTCAATCAAGCTGAAACGGATGAATGTATTTGAATGTTTGGCACAGATATAGTGAAGTATTCCCGAGGGATCGCGGGTAACACCGCGGAGCGTAGCTAGTAGGTATAATTTATATAACGTTCTTTAAATAATAGGTAGGTACGGCTTAAAAGGCAAAGGTTTGTTTACATAGTATCATAAAGCCATTGGAAGGGAATGGAGAAGGCCGCAGCGTCTGGAATTTTCGCGGTCTGTTGGTTTCCGATCATGGGTGGCGCAACTGACTCCCGACCACACAAGAAATTAGATAGAAACAGCATAAATCAACCTACATCAAAATTAATGAAAATAGGTTAATAAGAGGAAAATATTGTAAAAAGTATAACACTTTTCCATCAATAACTCAAATAAACGAAGTAAGTACCTACAGAAAGTCGAAACAACGTAACAACAAAAAATACATGCTAGCAAAGTCACCCGTGCTTAGCCTTAATCGAACCCCTCACTGTTCTATAGGTAGGTACCTACTCAATTTCATTTATTTATAATACCTACAGAGATGAATTAGATCACCATTAACAGCAGTAGGTAAGTGCAAAAACAAGTACTTCTTTGTCCCTTCAAGTTCTTTATCATGGGCCAGCATTTGCATTCAAGTTTAAAATACCGCACGATCTGGTAAATCAGAATGAGAACTGGTTTGCCGCCTCGCCCTACGCTGGTAGGGTATTATACGAAACTTGGATTCTGTTTCTTATCTCAAGTTCATGTGCCTTTAGTTACTTCGAAACTTTTTGTCTGACAATGCAGAAATCAGCAAGTGCCAGTAGAATACGCATACGACGGATTCCGTACCTAAGTAGGTACTACTTTATTTTATTGCGATGGACTTCTCAGTCGCGCAGGGAATGCGGGCTAGAGCAAAATGTGAGTAATGTGCCAAATAGGTATTTGGCTGTGACAACTCCCGAGATACTTAAGGATCTTGAACGCCTTAAAAGCAATATTGCTGTAAGTTGCTGTTAGGAGATAGGCTACCGTTTAAACGGATTCTGATTTAAGTTGTTGGCCTTTTTCAATCGTTTTTTGTTTATTTTAATCAAGACGGGTTACAGGTACGGTACCTACTTTAAACATTTCGTAAACAAAATACTTCAACGTTTCTTCAATCATTTTGCAAACAAAAGACTTCAACGCGTCACTTGCTACGCTTTTAAAAACGAAATAAAACACAGGATCGCGGAGTCGCGGTAGACATTCTCTCAGATCTTTTATGTATTTCAGATCCTTTGAAGAAGTCTAAGGAGGTAGTCAGCTTCTTAAAAGTATCTTAAGTAGTATATCAGTCATCTTAGTTCCGATAACACAAGCTCTGCTTCAGGCGCGGTCGCAGAAATTTGGGGGGTCACAACACTAATATTAGACTTTATTGCACAATAAACAAGATTTTACTAATAGACGTGTAAGATTTTGGGGGGGGGTCATGTCCCATGAGCCCACCCCCCTCGGACCGCGCCCTACTGTGTGAAAGTCCAGCATTATTTATTTATTTACTCTTGTCACGTTTTAAAATAATAGGTTAATTACCTTCCGAAGAAAAGAGACAACACTTTCGAACTTTTTTTGTTTCATTATGTAGATTTTAGGCTTTATTGAACTTGTAAATCATTACAAGATAGCTAAATAGCTATTTTAGAAAGATCTCATTAATCATCCTAAATCACAACCAAACCGACACATTTATGTGTTTGTAGGCGGTGACGAGATAAAATGTTATTAGTTTATTCAATTAGGTTTAAGTTTTATTTTATTTGGTTTGATTAATTGAATTATGTATGTTTATGCTTTATATCACACTAGAAAAGCACAGAGAATTTCATACCTACTCGTATTAAGTTTACTACGCAAATACTCGTAACTAAAAAATTTAATAACGGTCCGTTTGAGCAAAAACACCGTATAGGTAAAACACGTCCCTTTTATTATCTTTGTAACATAAAGTCAAAGCATTTATTCAGTGGGACCAGTTTGAACTACCAGTAGGGATATGTAGATTTAGAACTGCAAGAAGGAATGGTATTTTAGGTAGTTTCGAAGATAAAGAAGATGTAGGTGTGTATTTACTAACAAAAATTATCTATGTATATCAGTTGTCTGGTTCCCATACCTAATACAAGCAATGCTTAGTTTGGGGATAGATGATGCTGTGTGAAAGGTCCAGCATTATTTATTTATTTAAAACATCAAAATGTTGATGAATGAACTATACCTACCTAGGCTGTTTCATTTAGCGACCTTCGTTTTTCACTGCCACTGGTTGCGCGCGTGCTAACGTAACACCCACGCACGCTCGCTGATAAAGCTCCGCGGTTTTCGTTTTAGTCCATGCAAATACATTAAGGAATGCAACCTTATTATATTGATCGTATTGGTAATAAATTACTCAATATAATTGTTACAATTTATGTAGCTAAGGGCGATTTTCCACTGAGTGAGGAAGCGGAGTGGAGCTTAGTATCACAAGCGGGAAGAAATCAGAGTCGCGATCTCCGTCCTTACCCAGAGAATAGAGAAGTTGATGGAAGATAATATTTTCATTTCTTTAATCTGTCAGAAACCTAGAAGCGATAATAATAATGATATTTACTTTATACACAGTCAGCTAGTTATATTTTCGAAGTATCGAGGTACCTAGGTAGTCATCGTAAATTATGGAAATTATTGAATAGTCACTATTGTACCGTCGTGATATAATTGAATTCCATACAGCAATTTGCATCTGTTATTGGAGGGCAAAGGGTAATTTACTCCTACGACAAGATTAGATTACTAAGCTTGCTAGACTTCCCATGCAGATTCTACTGGAAATCTATAATTTTTTAAGATCCCGAAAATTAATAGCCTCGGGCTGTAATTTTCAAAGGCCAGCTGTTCCAAGTTCTATTGAAGAAACATTTTGGCAGTTAATAGTATCTACCAAATAAATCAATGATTCTGTGCTCAAAATAGAAGGATATTTAGGTAACTTTTGGATGAAGCTAGACCTTACAGCTGTTGATTTATATAACTGTTGTTTGGCTTGCATACGTATTGGTTCAATAGTGTAAAAACCTATATTGTTATCGCAGATCAATAGAAAAGCCAGTGAATTGGTATACTACTTTAGAATTCTGTGAGAAAAGCAAAGTAATGGATTTGTGGTAACCGGACAGACCAAAAGTTAGCTCGGTGCAAGGACACTCGCGGTCACTGACAGCCAACGCCTAGCAACAACGATATTCTATCTGACTTGCCATCAACCGCATTTAACCCTTTAGAGAAATACTCGTATATCATTGTAGGTTTAAGGATGGACCTTGATTACAGTGTAGTATAATAGTGCCAATTTTTGTTATTTAAGTAGGTCATCATCATTTCCCTGCCCTTATCCCACTTTCATGTGGGGTCGGCACAAGAATAGGTATATTTTTCACTTTGGTGTTAGCTATAGTTCTTACTATTACCTTAAATCAGTAGGTACTTGTTTTATAAAAAAAATCGATCAAAATTATTAAAATCTATATTTGAGTTTGCTACTCTTGTTACTTAAATATACGTTATGGTATGTAGGTATTTATTTAGTTCGACCTTTGTAAATAAT
Source organism: Epirrhoe alternata (assembly GCA_963565295.1). Lineage (NCBI taxonomy): Eukaryota > Metazoa > Arthropoda > Insecta > Lepidoptera > Geometridae > Epirrhoe > Epirrhoe alternata. The sequence continues at coordinate 4,108,093 of OY751384.1, forward strand.
TTGAGGGTTCAAGGGGACAAAAAACTGCTTCCGTGTTATGTACCTACTATTTCATAATCCGTTTATTTTTTATCGTAACATTTCTCAGAATTAACTGGAGTTAAATACATTGATTCATGTACCTACAAAGAAATGATTGGACTTGCCCTTTTCTTAAAATAAGGATCCACGGCATCCGCAATGATATTATTTATTCATCTGTAAATAAACAGTATAAGATATAAAGACCGTCTTCTCTATAATCTGTTATAATAAATTATATAATTTAATAAGTTGAATGGGCAGATCGATTTTTATGTCAAGTGAATGCGAATTTCCGCGTTCAATTACCTGCCCCTGTCCCTATCTGGAACCAACTGAGAGGAATGTGTCGTGTGACATTCAAGCTACGTATAATAAATATCTCACAAGACCTTTACACACGACTCAAGAGTAGACACATTTATATTGTTGACGGAAAGATATTACTTACTGTCTTGCTTAGGATCGACCAGTCGACCAGTGCCTTATGGCGGGATTAGGTACACACACATACCGAGTAGATGAGCGGGACAGTGATCTCGGCCGAATGCTCGGTACAAGTAGACACATCACCGAGTGCTCGGCCGAGCGCTCAACGATCGCCTAATTCTCTCGGTCTAGTATTATTTGCTGTCTCCCATCTCATAACATCAATCTTATCATCATCAACTTACTAAATAATACATAAGTTCTTAAGTAGCGTGTAAGTAACTTACCTATATTTTTTACACTTTGCTTACATTTTCGTTTGTCTTCTTTCAGGTATTACAACTCTGCTACGTGTGTACTCGTCCTGCCGAAAACGCCGCTAATACGCAAAATACTGGACAGGCGCTCCCTCAAACCAGCGATAATGTATCGAACCAAAACGAAAAAGTTATATCTGTACGAATAACATCATCAGTAGCAGTAGCGAGAGGGAATGGAAAGCTGACCCAAAGAGCTGATACTGAATTACAAAAGGAACATTTGAGAATTACTACAGAAACAGTAGAACATAATGAAAGTGGCGATGACGTCACCGATTTACCGCCGAACTTAAGAGGCGCTAATATAGAATTTCTAAAACAACTTAATGCAAAGAAGGAGTCGAAATCCATTGCTCAAAAACACGTTGACCATTTCAAATCGTCTCTTCGATATGAAAATGATGAAAGAATTTCCTACGAAACGAATAATGACCAAGTGAATACAAACGAAGAAGGTATTCAAAGAGCCCAAAAGGTATTATCTTCTGATGGCTTTAAAGATTTTAGGTCGAAATCAATTTCCATTTTAGACGAAGCCTTAAAATTAGCCGACGATCGCCTAAATGTTACTAACACCAATGAAAAGGTAACAGAGCCAACCACGGAAAACGCTTATTTGTCCACATTGTACGATGAAAGCGAATTCAATGGTGATGATAAAGATAATTACAGTCAATCAGAATATCTCAAGGATATGAAAGATATCGACGACTCCATAGCAGAATCTTCAATAAAATCTGTACTGGAATTAGTACATAAACATAACGAAGATTACGAAAACATTGATAACGTTCCGCTGGCTAGGTCACTAGCACATTCGCCGTCCTCAAAAAATTATATCCAAGGTTTAAACAATAAACCACTGAGCGAAAGGGAGTCTAGCACCAGACTAACAACAGTAAGTTTTAATATAGTACACGATGCCCCTAAAACACCTAGTTTCAATGACCGTGGAAAACCTTACGTAAATCCGAGTCAGTCGTTTCAAGAACAGCACAAGTTTTATGACAGTCCAACAATTTATAGTCGTCCTGCTCAAATATACAGTGAGCCAGCAAAAGTATATAGCGAACCTGCAAAAATATACAGTGAACCTGCCAAAATATACAGTGAACCAGCCAAGATTTACAGCGAGCCCGCCAAGGTATACAGTGAACCAGCCAAGTTCTATAGCGAGCCTGCATCTTTACATCTGAAGCCCAGCGCTCCTTCTCGCTACCCGGAGTGGCAGACACCGGCCCCTCCTATCTCACCCACTCTCAACACTAGCCCTGTCTCTAGCACAACTATCCCCGATTTGAAAACCAATCACCCTCACCAACAACCGGAAAGAAATTTCGAAGTGGAGGAGAATGTTAGCGTCCTCACAGACGGACAAACTCACGGAGAACAAGAGACGACAACGGAGAAATGTAAGCAGGAGAATTGCAAAGTCGGCTACGTGGTGAAGGGACGACAGTTCAATAAGTACAGGGTGGAGGAGAGGACCTCTGATGGTTTTATCGTCGGCGAATACGGCGTGGTGAGGAACGAGGACGGCGCATTGCGAGGTGTGCGGTACACGGCCGACAGCGAGGCCAGCCCTCGGCTCATATACGACGCACTCATGAAGTTCCTACAGCTCAAATAGTCATTGCTCTGAAAATAAAATCCAACTAAACTTAATTTGCTCATTTATTTGTAAGTATTTTTAGTACGAATAACAATCATGCGCGTTACACCTTTAACAGTTAATAATAATTTATTTGTAAACATTAAGACTGACTGATTATAATGGTTTAAATTCAACTAATTGGTTACTCGGAACATGGATTTTGCCACAATTCTCTCCTAGCGCAAATGTTATCCATGACAACAGGTCGATATGTACATAATTGTGTTCATATGAATAACAAACTTTCACTTGTAACACAGCACTTTTCAAAAAGTTCAAAGATATAAACATTACAATAATTTGGCGCTAAAAGCCCTATGAGACAATGTTAGTTTGATTGTGACCACAAAGGGTTAGATATGTTTTGTTTCAAACTTCTTTTGATCGATGCTTATGTTATTTAATCCTTTTTGAATCAAAACACCACAATGGGATTTCTGGCAGTAAGATTCTTTCTTCAGTTAATTGTTTTAACAAGTAGTGAACAGTGTTTAGAGACAATACGTTTTAACGAATAAGGGCGTTGCCATACTGGAATCATGGTCTTATTTTTAATTTATGTTTACCAAATTTTTGGTGAACGCAGATTAAAAATTTGACTAAGAAAATAACCACTTGTTCAGGATATCCAAGGGTTTTGATTCCAACAAGAGTTTTCACAATTAGTCCTCAATTGTAGACTTTCTTGAAATATGAGCAACTACCTTGTTCAGGTGAATATTTTTAGTTGGTACCTAGACCATTCTCATATTATAGACTATAATAGTGCCATTTGTCTCATATTAAATGTATTATAAGTTAAGTGATAGAATGCTCTTAGTAATGAAGTAACAGGAACTATTTTATAAAATTAATTTTGCAATAAAAATTGAGATATAGAACGAAGTTTCCTTTAAATATTTTGATATCAAACATTAAAATTAGATGTAGTATGCTTGGAAATGGTACTAGTTTGTAACAGATAAATATTTCCATAGATTATGTGAGTCATATTAATAGTATTGGTATACATTTTTTTTGTGATAAATTAGGTCATACAGTGCGTTGATACATCAATCTGAATTTACCAACTTGACAACAATGAACCTAGTCTGCTGTGAATTAAACTAGCTTTTACCTTAACACTTACACTATCATATTATATTAATTTAAATGCACACAAACGCACAGGCTTAACATTCATAAGTCATACATATTTTACAACAATTTTATGTCCTATAATGACAATTAATAGATAAATATCAAATATTAGGTTTCGACCTCTGTCAATTTAGAAAACACGTCTAATTCAACTATACGTGCATAAACATTTTAACATTTCAACGATTAGTGGAAGCACATATTCTCAGTGGCACTGTGCTGGATGGATGTTTCAATGTTCGATGAATGATGCCACAATGTTGCTTGCTTACAAGTTACATTCTACAAATTAGTGCTATCTATTTTCCTAGCAATTTTATACTGGGTGTAATAAGCCGAAAGAGGTAGGTACAGCTTCCCAACACACAACAGAATCCAAAAGGATTTTCCGAAAAAATCATTATATCCGGAGAAAAGATTTGGAAGGTTACTGTTTGCGTATGTTCTGGGCGCTTTGTTTTACGTAGATTTTGAGTTTTAAATAGATAGATAGATAAACGCTTTATTGTACACACAAACATAATACAGAGAATACATAAAAATAGACATTATACAATGGGTTTTCTTCCTGGCAACCATTTGTATGGACAGGATAGTCGAATACAGAAATACAGCGATGTACAAAAGTTAATCTCAGAAGAGAACAGTAACAAACTAAGTACCTTCCTATACACCTGTTTTAATTGTTTGTTTTTCTTTTATAAATGAAATTATTAGGTATGTATGGTCTTATTATGTTGTTCTAGTAGTAAATAACCGAAAATAACATATAATGAAGTAGGTATGTCAATATTTTTTTTTGCGTTTTTTTTCGCTAAATATGTTTAGAATCATGCTCTGATTGCAACCCCTCAGTATTCGGTACTCTTTTTACACCCTGTATAACGATTATAAACGGTCACAAACCCTTGGCTATTTCGTGAGAAGAGACGTGACTCATAGTAACTAAACTTTTACAATACATTTATCTGGCTTTAAAAAAAAACAGGAATAAAATAATTTAGGCCGACATTTTAGTTATACGAATATTTAACGGATATAACCAACCGTGGTCTTAATATTTAAAATCGTGTTTTTAGTTACATTATGACTGTCAACATACTACTGTAACTAACAGGGACTAAAAGAGTCCGATAACTAACAAGTGAGTCTTCGTTGCCTTGCATGGCCTTATTGGATTTCCTAGTGAGTTTGTGCCAATCGCTATCGTGAGCGAAGCTTACACATACACGCCCTAAATCACTACGCTTATATTTAGATACTAACTGTAACTCCCGACTTCTCTCGTATCGAGATTCTTACAAATCTTTTTCGTCTAACACCATTCAGAAACATGATTTTTTTAATCTAGGTACAAGAAAAGTTTCCTGAAATGACGTATAGACGTAAAGCATTATATTTTTCATAATATAGTATAAAGAGACACTTATTACACAAGCTTGAATAAAAAATCAAAAACTTATTTTAATAGATGTAAACAAGCAGTTAGAGATTCGATGGAGACATCGATTTATATACTTACAAGATTAAAAAAATCGTAGTATCCTTATTTTGAATGGTAAGATTGAATCGAATAAAAGTTTCTATAAAAAGCTATTTGGCCTTATATCTCGGCGTTACATGATACATACCTATAGATAAAGTACAAGACAAATGCATACATAGCATCAGCGTACACCTACATTAATCCTAATATTTTGTTCCACGTCGGGTATCTTTTTTCTTACAATAATAATATAATCTATTTTTAATAACGAATAAATATTATCAACTACAAAGCATTATGTCTATTCTATACAATATGTCTTTTGATATATATGCGGTACTAGCGTGCATTCTAAGTTCATATAAGAATAAATAAAAACTATAAGTTTTCTAAAGTGCGCTTTGATATTTTGGTTACTACTCCCCACACTGAAATACCTCTAAAGTACAACAAAAACACATTTCTCAATGAAACAAAAACACAGTTCATTTTAATCACGGGCCACTCCCCACCAAAGTACATTTAGAAAAATAATAACACAAGGGAGTTACTGATGTAAAAACCCCGTGTTACACAGTTATTATAGTTTAGTACAACTTACTGAATAGTGAGTTGTGAAAGTGAAATACAAAATAAGTCGCTGTGCCTGTATTCAGAGTCTTCACACAATTGTGTCTCAAGCTCTCAAGCGATGTTTAAAGACTATTTCCATGGATATCATGGTCTGTGTGACTCTGAATACAGCCCTTGAAAATGTGCAGTTTAAACAAAACTAAAATATTACTCTTAAGGATAATTAATTGAATCTTAGCCTATCGAATACATTAAACAGCTATTCTACGGAAGCTGTAAACACCAAATCAAAATTCTACGAGAACTCGATATTCGAATGCTTTCATACTTCATACGCTAAATGTATAGTCGGCCAAACATCAAAGTGGGTACTGACCAGCGTTATGAAACGTAATGTATCATTCGAAGCGAGCATGTTACGTTACGTGTTCTAAAATCCGTCTACAAGTAGCTGGTTGCTCGCTACGACCGCCTTGCATCCCCGTACTGACTGTGTAACTCGCTGTGTAACACGTTAACATTACGCCCCGTAACACCGGTCCGTAACCATCCTAAAGGTGGGTACTGACCAACGTTACGAGGTGTAATGTAACATTCGCATCGAGCGTGTACGCATCGAGCACGTTACGCTGTGTTCTAAAATCGGCGTAACATGCTCGTCAAAACTCTGTGCTCCATATTCGCCGCCAGTTCACTCAAGATGGCCGACAGCGAGGCCGCGTTGGTATCTTTGATTCTACTTAATTATTGTTTTATCCAAATTAAGAAAAAGAAAAAACGTTACTGGACATCAAACTTATTTAAAAACAGAGGCGTATGTGGTGGTTTGTCATTGATAGCAATTTTAAAAAACCAAATGATTACTGGACAGTATAAAAACTTTGTACGTTTGCGCTCGTGACTACTTGCAAGAGCGTACTGACTGAACCGCGTAACACACAAAGGGTTCGCCAAAAAACCGACAGCCGGGTGGAGCACTCGCAGCGAGCAACGAGCGGCTCGTTGCTCGCTGCGAGCGCCTTGTTTCTACGTACTGACTGCACAAATGCTCGCTGTGTAACACGTTACATTACACCTCGTAACGTTGGTCAGTACCCACCTTAAGGGTTTACCACATATATTTTTTTAAGAAAACAACGATCACTTTGAAACGTCAATGATGTCTAAATTTTTCTTTTTTAATTCTCCGAATCAAACAATGAGACACACAGTTTATACTAGTGATTTCGTAATCCAGGTGTCGTCAACATTTTTGTAAATAGTTTAGTCGTAGGTCTCTGATTCTTGTTGCACGAGTTTGAACCGTCGAGGGCTCTTCACTGCGATAGAGCCATGACCGTCCAATGACAGACGTCCTTTCATCTGCAGATATCTGGGGAATAAATTGGTATGATAAGTAAGTACGGTACCGTCTCTTTAACTTAAATTCTTCTTCATGTTGTGTCACCAGTTCCAACCAGTATGGTTAATGGTTTAGTTAACATCTACCTACACTAATATTATACAGAGGAAAGATTTGTTTGTTTGAATTGAATAGGCTCCGAAACTACTAGACCGATTTGAAAAATTCTTTTACCATTAGAATCCTACATTATCCCTGATGAACATACTCCCAGGAAAGTGATTTTTTTCCTGAGGGACTGCGGGTAACACCGCGACGGACAGCTAGTTCAATTATAAAACGAACCAAGTAGGATCACGTCTGTAGCACCAAGGCACAATAGACAGTATTTCAGGTTTCAAAATCCTTTTAAGGTGTTTAAGGGGATAGTCGTAAACATGAAAATTATGGAATACTATCTCCATAACTTTCATGTTCAACTATCCTCTTACTATACAACCGAAATAGAAACAAAATTGATAGTAAGTTAAATAGAATGGATATACTCAGCAGTGGGTGCAACCGGGCTAAATAGATAGATAGAAATAGAAGGAATTGAAATAGACTCACCGTTTGATATAGCGGCAAACCAGCTTAGTGGGTCGTTGCTGCCATTCGTCCAAAACTTCTTTAGGCGCTAGAACCTGAAATTCAAAAGTGGGTACAATTATCTAACTACTATATTTTTGACAAATATACTTTTCTAGGCTGACTGTGCTTTTTTCAATTACCTAAAAGGTGTATGTTTCTTCATAATAAACCTATAGTTTCCTAACAAACAAAAGCAAAAATGTAAGCTAAAATTTCGCAGCACCCTGTATTTTTGCCCCATCCTGTACTTACCTGATCTCCCTTCAGTCTGTCAAGCAGCGTGACGCATATAACCGCGGCCTTGATTCCGGCGTGGTGTGTGAGCGCCGCGAACGCTAACGATTCCATCTCAATGTTGACGACCCCTGACTTGTGGATACTCTCCAAGTACTCCATTTTATCCGCCTCTGTAAAGTCACAGAAGGCGCCGTCGAGACGACCTTGTCCTGAAAAAAATAATAGACACTAAGTTCGCATGTTAGTGGCTAAGGGTGATCGCACGACCCATCCGCGCAGAACGCGCCGAACTGTCAATTGACGTCTCAGCACACGTCGGAAGCGAGCCGCATTTTCTGACGTCATCAGTATTTTTTGTATAGAAAAATGACTGCGGCGCGTGCGGCAGGGACAAATGTGCGATCAGCTTTTATCGGGTGACAGAATTTTTAGACCTTGAAGACCTCTATCATGGCTTGACGACAAAAAACTATAAGTACCGGCACTAGTATTTCACAAAAGGAGTCTCTGCTTACTTTAATTCCTTTCACCACACCAAGAACTAGTGACACGACAAGAAGACACTAATTAATATTATAAATGCGAAAGTTTGTCTGTATGTGTATGTTTGTTACTCCTTCACGCAAAAACTACTGAACGAATTTGGATGAAGTTAGTTCGTATAGTACAAGCTTTGCTGCTTTTTGACGACCTCTGTAGCGCAGTGGGCGCAGTGGGCCTGCGACGCAAAAGGTTGCGGGTTCGATCCCCGCGCCGGGACCAATATTTGTATGATCTACAAATATTTGTCTCGGGTCTGGGTGTTTCTATGTATAATATGTATGTATTTACAAACAAAAAGTATATAAGTAGTATATCAGTCATCTTAGTACCCATAACACAAGCTGTGCTTACTTTGGGGCTAGATGATGCTGTGTGAAATGTCCAGCATTATTTATTTATTTTTCAAAATATTATACTCGTGCACTTTCACTACCGAAGCAGTCAATCAAGTACGCACATTGTGGCAGCTGGCCTTGACAGCTGCATATCGGAGGCGGAACGGAACGAAAGGACAGACTGCATTGTCGGTGAGTACGGAACCAAACACCGTTCTACACCATTAAATAGGTAAAAGTGTATAAGTAATATATCAGTCATATTATGGTTCCCACAACACAAGCTCTGCTTACTTTGATGTTGTGTGCAATGTCCAGCAATTAGGGTTGCGTACCCTAAGGGTAAAACGAGAACCTATTACTAAGACTCCGCTGTCCGTCCGTCTGTCACCAGGCTGTATCTCATGAACCGTGATAGTTAGTTGAAATTTTCACAGATGATGTATTTCTGTTGCCGCTATAACAACAAATACTAAAAAGCAGAATAAAATAAATATTTAAAGGGGCTCTCATACAACAAACGAGATATTTTTGCCGTTTTTACAGATAATGTTACGGAACCCTTCGTGCGCGAGTCCGACTCGCACTTGGCCGGTTTTTTATTTATTTATCATCTACACAACGACCGATTTCATTTCGATAAAAAAACAAAAATATCACGACTTTATCCCCACGCTAGACATTCTCTCAGATCAAATCTCTCAAGACCCCTTGAAAATGTCTAAAGGAATAAAAAAGTATTAATTTTCAAATTCTTCATGGACTACAATTGATTACCTTCGTAGAAATCGTATGTGCACATAGTCTTGCCAGTGACGGTGTCGTACGGGTCCTCAGGGTCACCAAGTCCCTTCAGTTCGCGAGCCAAACGCTTGTCCAACTTCGCTGGACGCTGGATGTTCTTGCCAAGCACCGTCTGAAGATAAAATTAGAATTTTTAGTCCAGGATTAATCAAAAACACTCAAACTATCGTTTGTATGAGTCACAATTTTGAGCCCAAGATTCTTAAAGTCCCATGCAAGTATGTTAAAAAAAAAACAAACTCTTCTCCGAACGGCAATTTCTGTGCGGCAGGTGCTGGGTTATCCTTTTATGATTCTTTTGATTGTGTCTCGCTTCTTACAAAATAATTCCGTATTGTTAACTATAAAGGTTTTAAATTCGGCTTTGCACGAACACAAGCGCGCGCGCTCACACACACACACACACACTAGAAATAATTCCTCCCCGAAAGGTCTTATTTCGTGTTATATCACTATCGTTTATATCACGTTAATCGTAACCTTCGGTGTTTTTCATCACCGAAGTTACCTACCAATTCCAAGCAGTTCTTGAGCGCACCATCCACAGCCTCTTCAGAGATGACGACGGTGCCGCCTTCGTAGCCAATCCCGCCACACGTGCCGATGCGGAAAAACACCGGATCGCGCACCTTCGCGTGGTACATCAGCTTTATCACCTCGTGAAGGAGAATACCCACTGAGGGTATACCCATCCCGTGCTGCAAAAATAAACGAAATGAACTACTATTGCACTTTCTTCCTTCGTTTGAAGTCTAGGATATACCTAATAGAACAGTAACTAGGCATCTTAGCCCGGTCAAATTAGCTCAAAAAACAGGGATCAGCTTGCAATAATTCGCATAAAGCTGAAAATTGGTACAAACGTTGGGAACACCATTAAGAATGAAATGTCAAAAGTCCCCAATTATCCCACAAAACACTCTCCCAAAAAAAGTTATTTAAGGTTAAAGCTCACAAAAATATATTTTTTGCATTTTTTAGCCAAACTATAAGTTTTATCAAAAAATGTGTACGACGAAATTGTAGATCATGCAATTATCCATAAATATGGTTTGAACACTTTTTCCTTAAGAATCATCATTTCTGAGTTATGCGAATGGTGTTCCCAACGTTCGTACCAATTTTCAGCTTTATGCGAATTTTCGCAAGCTTAAATGTCTAATTTGCTGTTGACGTTTTAATGCGCAGAAGACAATCTTATATGAAAAACCGTCTACTGCGCTTACTTAACGAATGCTAGGCATTCCTTCATCAATGGATATAGGCAAATGGCCGATGGGCCATAATGTAACCGAGAATGTTTACTTCTGAGTACTCGTTGAGTCTCTTTCTTTTGTAATTGTGAACCAGCACGAATAATGTTACTAGTGTTTCATTCATTATGCATACATTTTGTAACTGGACAGAACATCAATTTACTTCGACAATATATCAAGAACGACTAAGCAAAATGTGGCGTAAAGAGAAGAATAATTTACAGTTTTAACTCCGTGGTTTTAATCTTCCTCATAATGAAGTTTAATGAAATGCAGCTTTTACTTTGAAAATTTTTACGTTTGTTATAAAATACTTATTTCATCATCATCTTCCTGCCCTTTTCCCACGTTATGTGGGGTCGGCACAACATGTGTTCTTCTTCCATTCTCATCTATCAGCCGTCATCTCAACACTCACTCCTTTCTTACTCATGTCATCCTTCACACAATCATAAAACACTTATTTAATTATGATTTTTTTTTTGAAGAGAAAACTTCTTTCGCGTTTGGCAGTTTTGAGATGAGAAAAAATTCTTGGATTGCCTCGAAAAGGTGCTCACCGACGCCGGGTTATACGAGTATGTCAAATTTAGAACCGTTCAATCAAGTTTACACTTCTGCCGGCACTGCTGGAGTGCCGCTGTTTTTTTTTTAACTTTTGGATTTCCACTGATCGGTAAAAATCGTGGATTCAAGTCCCACATGAGTGCAATTTAATCTTTAGTGATCCCTAAGTATAATCTTTATTAAAATATTTATGATATACGATCCTGGTCATAAAAGAGCATAGATACCATTCAATTGTGCAAATGTAGCAAGAACGTACGAGTTGTTCATACTAATTACAACTAATTAACAACTGAGCGTGACCAATTAATTGATGGACAAGTTGCTAGATAAAATTAACCTCTATCTGTAAGCAATAAAGATAAGTGTAAGTATTGATTTTTCAGACAATGAGACCACCTAACATGAGCCCTGTATATACAAATATATCTATACTATAGCTCACAATATACTCTACTGCTAACTTAAACTGAAAAAGGCATTTTGAAAGGTATAATGGTGTGGTGATCATGTGGTGATCCTAAGGTCGAGGGATCAAATCAGGTCCTACACCAATGAGTTTTCTGTGCAAAAATGTATGCACTATACCAGTAGGTATTCGTACTCTGAAACGGTAAAAGAAAACATCGTGAGGAAACCGGCATGTCGTAGAACCTGAAAAGTTCGGCAGCGTCTGTGCGCGAATGGGCTCTTTGAGAACCACTTAAAATCAGTTTAGCACACTGTTTCGAAAGAACTAGTGACACGACAAGAAGAAGAGGAATAAAGAAACAATCTTTATCTATTTAGATCATTGCCATTTCTGATAATAATATGTCGTCGATATTTAGCAAGTATGAAGTTGATGGAGGAAAAATAATTATTTTATTGCTTCAATTGAAAATGATCGTGACAATATTCGCCGTAACTGAATGGCCGCATCGAACGAGGTAGTCATGCGCTCACTCGCTGATTGAAACAAGATAAGTGCTTTCATGAAGGGAATTGTATTCAATAGTTGGGTAGGTATATTTTTACGTTTTTATCTGGCATTTCTTGCTCAGGTAAAATATTACCAACGGTTCTCGGCATTTGTGAAGATAGCTGATTTGATGCGCAAAAGACAACTTTATATGTGCGCATCGAAACGGCTAACTTCAAAAAGGGAGAGATTCACCCATTTACAAAACCAAAATGGGTTCGTTGGCAAATAAAGTTATTTGTATTTTGTATTTGTATTTGCCGTAGTGAGTGGTAATGTACAAGCTCACATTACTTCCCAAGCATTAGAAGACATGAGAATGAAGATGTTAGCGAAGTCTTTAGGATGACAGATTATCCCACAGACTGCGCCAAAAATGAATACTTACACTGATACAAAGCACAGGTCCCACTTTGTACATGGAGTATCGGTACGAGAACTGACTGATGTCCTGCAGTGTAGTCCCGCACGGCAGCTTGTGGCCAATCTCCGCCATGATAGTGTACGCGAATTGCTCCATCCGCTTAGGAGTTCCGCCCATGCACACGAACTAATCAAACAAATTGCACTCGTTATAAAATACTATTTATTTACTGATGCGCAGTTTCTAGACCAATCGGTCTCTGGAATCTGCGCATTACCTATTCTTCCAACCTAACTAGGTTAATTACCTATTCTTCCAACGAATCCAACTATGTTTTAAATCTGGTAGGTATGGATGTATTTTTCACAACTGGATTTGAATAAGAATTGATAACAATGTAAGTCTATCGGTTGCGTGGGTATAAGTACTCTGTATTATACTCGTAATCTATAAATATACAATATGGTCTATGCAGGTCTTAAGTAGCAATTTTCAAATGTGGAGAATATTATCAGGAACAAGACCAATATGAAACTTCTCTATTGAACGGAAAGGAACATTATTCACATGGACAGGCTTATATTAACCAGGGCGAAATTGGAGCAGGCAGTAAGAAGTACAAGCCTGTTAGTCTTATTCACATTTTGTATCATACAATTCTACGTTTGAAATAAAACCGATGCCTTTAAAATTGTTGGAATTAAATTCTTCCTTTACCTTGACATCTCCGAACATCTCAACGAGATCGTGCGAGCCGCTGCCCAGCGCCAAGTGGTACAGGATATCTTGGTCCATCAACTCGATGTTGGGGTTACGGAGACGCACCGTTCCATCAGGATACCTGAAGAAAAACATTTTTCATTGAAGCACATGACACAAAAGATGACTAGGGGCTGCGTTGTCTTTCTGCTGAAAATGATGTTTTCAGAGTTCCATGATTACGATTTTGTTTGAGTCATTAAGTCTTCACAACATCAATTTAGTGGGGTCTACATCAACAATCAATTTGTTTGGACGGTTTTGTAAACAAGGATATATTGAAACGCGACATCGTTCAACACTTGGAATGAGCCTGAAAACAAAAGTACCTACCTATATAGTCGGTTTTCAGTCTTCTTCTTGTCGTGTCACCATAGTACTTTCGAACAAGTGTGTTGAAAGGATTTCAATTGTGCCTCAAAGAAGCGCCATGGCGCTTAACTCATCTTGACAGATGCAGTTCATCCATAAGTTGAACAATAAAAAAAACGTATTCAGTGTTTTTACATGAATTATTTATTTTGCTTTATTTCCGTACTTTAGTAGATACGGAAAGTAGGTACTTAGTGGTTGTGACTGGAGTAAAATAAAAACCGTAAAACCACCTAACAGTTTCCCGGGGGGTAATCTCGGATGTCTGTGGATCCAAGTACTCGTCATCATTGTCGAACACTCTCCTGTGTGGATGATGCCCGTTAGACTCGGTACTCCGGCCGTTCAGCTGACAGCCATTACTGTGCCCTGAACCGGAGTCCAACACATCACAGTTGCACGGCATCGCGAGAACTAAAGAAAAAAACAAACAAAAATAATAACAGTTTTGGTAGAGATAAGACGTACGAAAACATTGAGGATAGTTTAGTTTCATCAGTTCAGAATTACCATCGTAATAAAAGTAGTTCGTATCTATGAGCGAATGGCCAACTTAGGTGAATTTAGCGACCAGAAGGCCTCCGTCATATTTTCTCCATCAGTCTCGGATTTCATAGAACGTGCTTTGGATGCATACCTACGCTTAATGTCACTAGCGGTCTTGTTGAATAAGTCCCTCAGTCAAACGCCTTTTCACGGCCAATTAATATTGTCAGTATTGGAGTGGTACGTTCTAGCTTCTGACACAGCATAGATATTATATCAAGGACGTCGTTAATTCTATAAATCTTCGGTATACCATCGGGTCATGTTTAGCCATTATCAGTAACAGGGTTATCAATCAGTAATATCAAAATATTTTTGTATAAGCGATTGTTTGTCGACTGCGTATTGAATCATGAAACCGTTTGCAAACAGTCAATGAAGGTCATGAGAGGATGCCAGATTATTCCTAAGATAGTAATACGCAACCATCAGATTTGGCGCGCGGAAACGATGCAATTAATAATGATTATATGTCCAGTTGTTCAAGCATAAATTATTTTCTTAAAATAAATTATTAATAAAAATAAATTATTTTCTTCTACAATATCTCTGAAAATACGTGTACAAAATAATATTTAAATCTTTAAGTCTATTCATAACATATTGTGTAACTTGCAAGATTTTTTATTAAAATTAAATATTTGAAATCAGGCATTTCAACATAAAGTTGGGATACTTTAATGGTATGATTACAAAGTAATTGGTACCTACCTAATCATAATAATTAAAACACATACTTACATGAAAAGACTTACCTCCAAAATATTGCATTCACACACACTTATTTAACACTATTTTAGCACAACGCAGTCTGAAACGTTCGTTCGGCCCGGCTTCTCAGAGTCGAATACAGTTTACCAATAAAAAGTCGCAGCCTTTTACGCCATACTAACAGCTTGTTATTCTACGCTTCGGCCAAGTGTTCAGGAATTCACTGCTGCACTACGTTGCTGCGTATAATATCAACAGTCTCAGTGAACATTGCTGTTGATATATGGCAAGTTTGTTAGTTGAACAAATCAATACGAGCAACAGAATCAGTACTGGTGCTACAGTCGTACTCTTCTAACGTCTAGATTCCGATGGCTGATTGTTGCCCAGTTTTTATTCAGCTGTAGCGATTGTTGATGTTTACTTGCAGTGTGCAAACAAAGGTACTACTTTAATAACACCTTCGCTTTGGCTATCGGCTTTCTTTAATTTTGCAAACCTTACATCTCCGACTTTTATATATTTTTTTATAAAAATTCTATACTCGGTTTACCAGTAACATGAAGCGGGCTTTTTCTTAATATAAAAGTATTCTAAGGAGATTTAGGAATGAGCCTACCTAGATACTAGGAAACTGTACAATCACTTAATCGAAGTACTATCATATCCTTAATGCTTATCTTGTTTTAATAGAGATATACCTAAGCCTATGAATTATACGGCGATAACATCGGTTTTTTTTCTTTTTGCAAACTAGGTATTTAGGTAAGTATATAATTATGTGATTTACACGACTAATGTCAAAAAATAAAAATGTCCAGGTGAATCTGGCCCCGAGATCAACTTGCATATCGATTTCTTGATTTTCAAATTTAACGCAAATGCTAAATTAAACGAACTAGCCATTTTTTTAATTAAACATTTTTTCTATTGGACATTATTTTACTATTGGATATTTTTAGTACAGGACATTTTAATAATTAGACATTTTTATAATTGGACATTACCTATTACTTTTGGATAACGCTTTCCCTCGACTTTACCCGTGACAATGAGTTTGCATTTGCATTATTAGGTGGGTAATTATTTTAAGAATCACGATGTGCTTATAGGTATAATCACTAGATTAAGATTAATAGCCCGTGATATCCGACTGCAGGGAAAAGGCCCCCCTTTCTTTCTTCCATTCCTCTCTATTGCGAACCAATGTGTCCAGTGTGGAGAGTGAGAGTCAAATACGTCTCTCTTTCCACCGCCGCGGTCTGCCGTTTCCTGTCCCGTGGGATCCACTTTGTGGTGATTCGTGCCCACAACTCATCCGACATGCGACAGACGTGGCCTGCCAAGATAATTACTAATAATGATAATCACTAAGAATCAAAATGTTTTAGAAGCGAAATGGAGTGCAGCTTTTATTGTCAAGTAAATTCAAGCTTGGATTTCAATATCAAAGTGGGACCCAATTACAGTTTGCCAGTGCCGCTGTCGTCGTATAATTGAACTCACGTACACAATAGTGGTTCATTACAATCCCATTTCAAGCTATTACAGTGTAACTAAGACGCAAATATGATCGCTTTTCAGCAGGCAGACTGATCGAATATAAAGTTATAAACATCATCTTTTTCACCGACGGTTTCTTTTTTAATGGAGTAAAATCTTTAGTCATTTCATCATTAGTTATTAACGTGGATATGAAGACCAAATGCATAGCTACTTCCTGTATTTATAAAGTTTAGATAACTTAAGCCTTTACAGGACCTACTACTACCTACTAGATGATTTAGGCAACCTATGCTTACACTCAACGGGACGCTAGAGTGCCTGGGACATTGTTTAAGCTATAAGTCGGCCTTGTCCACAGGAAAGACAATATCAATACGTGTGGAGCTAAGCTGCGGGTTTCCTCAGAATGTTTTCCTTCGCCGTTAAGAGCTCGTGTTAAAGCGCATATAAATTTTTACAAAACGAAAAATCCATTGATGCACGGGATTCGAAACCACCTTCGGATTGAAAGTCGAGGCCCATCCCCATTCGGCCCACACGGCTATATAACATAACACTACACTACATAAACACAGAAAAACTACAGTAATAATGATCTACCTAGATGTATAAAACTAGGTATTGTATGTTCAGCACCTACATTAGTTTTGAATTGTAGAATCATGTGGATAAAAGGATGTGGATCCTTGTAGGCATGACTACGTGACGCAATGAAATAAACGGAAACACCTTACATTTTCTCATCGAATTTATGGATTTATGTTCGATTTGAAGAGGTCGTGTCAAGTTCGTGTGAAAGTAATCTGACCAAATTGGGTCAAACCTGTAAAGAGGGTTTGCATACTCATTGGAGTTGTGTCATGTACCATACGCAATTCCATACACGCCCGTTATCACCGACGCAGTAATTATAGCACATTCTTTTACACAGCGTTTCATATAAACACCTTAGCAAGATAGGTAAGTATAGGTAACCAACGCGTAACAATTGATTCGCCTTGATTTTCCTCGACTGTCGGAATGAAATAAGAGTGGGTAACTTACTCGTCGCGGAGTTCATCTTTGTCGAATGACATCGTGGTAATTCTGTTGCACTTCACTACACTTAAACAATATTTGGTCCCGATCGATCGATGGGTCGGGGCAGGCGGGCGATGCGCGACTGGCCACTTTCCGCCCAGCAGCAGGGCGCGGGTGAATAAGGGTCTGCGCGGTTGTCTGCGCGTATACTGACAAACTTAATCCTTTGTTACGTGTTTTTGTATCTTATCATATATTGCCTGCAATCATGGGCGTCTTAGTTTGAATCTGCTTGATAAAATGAATTAAAAAACGATGAGTATGAGAAAATAAACTCGCATCTTAATGTCAGCAATCCAGCAGTCTTATTGAGATTGAAATGTAACCTAATTGATTGCGATCAAAATTATCATTGTGGATTCAAACTTATGATGATAAGACCTAGGTACCAGCACCTACACTTAGATGTTACTTTCTGCCATCACTAATAAGTAAGTACCTACAGATATTGAATGGGTGAAGCACTCCGGGGTAAAGTCAGTTTGCGGATAATGCAAAATGATCTCTGCAGCAGAAGGACAGTACGCAAAATCCCAGATTAGCAGGACATGATTCGCATAAAGGCAAATAAATATGCAATATATTTTTCCGAATAGATACCTATTCATTTTATGAATGGTTAATTTTGAATTTATTTCCCTGTACCTAATCAAAATGTGTATGGGATTTTCACATATTTATTTTATAAGGTAAGGAATTTGTAAGCACTTTGTAAGACAAACGTAACCTTGGGTCTGAGTTCAAACCTTTAGAAATTTCAAAACTTGAGCGAGTATTGAGCAGCCCAAACGATCCGCTCAAAAAGGCTCAAATTGAGACGCACGTAGCTCAATCGCCTGGGGGGAGCATGCTTAAGTTGGTACAAGGCCAAGAAATTGGCTAAGTAGGTACTTAAAATAATACGAACTGTGTTGCTTGCACATTTTATTCGAATACATAATATAGATACCTACATTGATCGATTAGAACTTTTTACATCTCAGAAAACATTTCAAACACTACAGATCTAAGGGGGAATAAGTTATAGAATTATTATTTCATTGATATATTATTATCAAACTTTAAGCATGGAAGAACGTTTCAGAAAGTTGTTTTTGTATTTTGTACTTTGAAAATAAGTAAGTAGGTATGTCCCCAGACAAAATAGAACACCTTTAACAACTATCATGAATACATGTCAAATCACTGGCCTATTTATAATAAAATATTTATTTTCACGTTCACATAAAAGAATATTATACAATTTCTTATGAAAATACCTTCGTAAGTTTGATATTTTTTTACAACAAAGAGATTTTATGATTGAATGAAAGTAACCGAAAACAAGGTAAAACAGGGTAAAATAGATCTATAATATTTCATCAATTCTACGAATGAGTATAATCAATTAAACTAAAAATCACTGGTTTTATGATGCAAAATAGATTAAATAGATTAAAACAACTACTTAAAGCTCAAAAGAGTAAAAAAAAAGTGTAATAATTGATATATTGATTTTTTAAGCTATGGTCATTGCAAACTCCTCGTCAACTTACACATCAACACTTACGATGTGTGTGTTTCATAAAAAGTTAGAATAGTCATAATGTCAAGACTCTATCTCGATCTTGTTATGAACACACACCACTTATTAACGATATGATATTTCATTGGTAATAACTACATTTATAACGGTACAATTATTTGAGTGGATTTAACTAAAATAATTAGACTACTGACTAGTAGACGAGATGTACCTGTAACTTAAATTCACTAATTACTATCTACTAAAAGCATCATAGTATAACTAAAAGGCCATTTACACGATGCGATTTCAACCCATTCAACCCATTTTTTGGCAATTTTTGAGGTAAAAACTTCTTTAGGCGCGTTGAGCAGTTTTAGGATGGATAAAACTTTTGATTCGCCTCGCGAGTCACGTGACCTGTTACGTGATGTAACACCGGTAGAATGGACACCGGCTTATTTTTGTACTTTTATTTTTTAAAGTTTAGAACCGTTTCGAACTCATTCAAGTTTTCACTTCTGTCGGCACTCCTGGAGTGTCACTAGTTTTTTTAGTTAGCGCGACGCTCGATCACACGTTTAATGTGCGGGGCTTAGCAAATCGTAGGAAAAATCGCATCGTGTAAATGATCTTTTTATAATTCGTAAACTACTGATGTCTTTTTTACTAACCTAAATAGAGCCCAGGCGAATTTAAAGTTTTGTAGCTACTTAATCGCTTTCTTAACAAATGCATGCACTCACTTGATACATTAAAACATCACTATTTAAGTGTTTGACGGATCTAAAAACAAATTCACTTTTAAGCATTATAAGGCCCGTACGTTACAGATTGTCACTCAAGGATTGATCTTAATTTAAACATGGTTTAGTTACGTTTTAATTTTGGAATTTGTTGCTCCATTATGGAACACACGAGCCAAGAGTCCGCTCAGCGAAATCATAGATTTTTGACAGCTCTTTATACCATCTCTTGAGAACTGATTCACATTTGAGTGACCCCACGTACGGGCCTCAAAACTCACTATTCAAATGATAAATGACCACACTGTAGCACGATGGATTACTTATAATAGGGCAAGATACGTCTTTTCATAATCTTAAAAGTTTAAACAAAATTCAGTCATCAGTAATTTAGTTCGACGAACTAGTCAGACTATAAGTTAAAGGTACGCGACCACCTGTGCACTCATACGGTGCTTAAAGATATCACACAATATACATACCTATAACAGGTGGATGACTTAAAAGCTATTTTTATTATTCCCTGCAGTTTAAAAAAAAGGTTTTTGTATATCAGTGGACGCGTACCTTCAGCTGTCAGTTATAAAAACACAAATACAGAACACAACACAGTGGCTCACTGGGATTATTTTCTACAATTTGTTGCTAGTAAAGGTAGTTTTTTCTGGGGAAAATGGCGTGTGGCTCCTTATAGTTAGGGTCAGGTTGGTTGCGGTAGCGTCGGGCGAGCCAAACAGCGAACAGCTGAAATACGTAATCAGCATCAAATTATTATCATATTCACTTCAAATATTCACTCATCTGTTTTTGTAGTTAGGACAGTTTACCCACGTGACATGAAACATTAAACTGTTAGTACAAGTTCATTACATGATTAGTCAGCTACTACGCCATGAACAGTTAGAATTTTATTTTCTCTTTTCATCATGCTACTATAGGGATATTGTAGAGTTTGTTTAGAAATAGGTAGTATATGCGTGGTATGTATGGGCATGTCATGAGGAGGGATGAGAGTCATATAACACGACGAGTGATGGATATACTGGTAGGGGTAGGCCTAAGAAAGGATGGATGGACTGTGTGAATGCGGATATGTTTGTGAAAGAGTAAGTTCTGATATGACGTGTGATAGAGGTAAATGGAAGAAAGAAACATGTGCCGACCCCACTTAATGGGATAAGGGCATGAAGAAGAAGAGTTTAGAAATAGGTAGTAATAGAACAAGTTATTAATATAACCAAAAATGAGCTTTAAACCTACCGAAGATATTTAAAATATCGAATGTTCATGAACTCATTTCCGTAAGTACTTACAAGATTGAGCATCTCATCAATCAAAATGTTTACCCATCCATTTCATATTGGTTAGTTTCACGTCTCGAGGCTAAAAAGTCAAGTCAAAACAGCAAAATCATGCATCCATGCAAGTGCAATCATGCATCAAAGCGTGCCCTATTTACAAAGCGCAAACAGTCAGATATAATGCTTCTTACTGTGAAACTCCATGAAGTATGTAAATTCACTTTGAAATATTGTTCTTGCAAGTAGCTGTTACCATATTACCACCTTTAAACATAACAAAAACCAAACCAAGTATCCCAAGGCGCTGTCGGCGATCAGCCTGCTTACCATCACCCTATCTCTAGTGAAGAATCGAGTAAAGAATGAATTTAGACAATTTTCAGTTATCTAAAATGTAATTTTACTCGATTCTACCGTAGAGTAGTCTAAGGAGGTAGACACATGCACGTCACACATTCCATGCATAACGGGTAGACGGTACGGCCCATTCTTTAACAGGCCCAAGCTTTATGTTTTACTTTACGTGTAATCACTTTCAAATCTACATGCGAGTCTGTTTTTTACAGTGTATATACAAGGTAAAATGTCCACTTTACATTCGCATGCAAGCTGTGCGAGATCGGTATCAAAAGCTTTCAAGATTTTGATTTCTTGATCTGAACTTTGTTGGTCAAGTGCGCTTGATAACGTTCGCGTATCAACCTTACGAAACAAACGGTGTGGCGAATTTCTAGTCCAAATTAAAATCGAACAAATATCCCATCAGTAATTTGTTTCGTGTATACGATACGGAAAGTTCACGTACTGTCGGTAAAATGGATTCGTTTTGTACGCAATTTTGCGGCGGGATTTATAGGGATATGCAATACATTCACTACGGACCTATTTATACGGATAACTGCGCATTCAAGGAGGATTTGGCGAATCAATAAAGTTATGTCAAGCATCACCCCTTGAAAGTCAGTAAGATCTTTGACCAAAACCAACATAAAAACCCGTTTTCTTGCAAAAAATAAACTGATTCTAAGACCCCCATAATAAAGATGCTTTTATATGGGACTTAGAGCGACAGAAAATAATACATTCACTGGTACTATTTCCTTTTTGGAGTTGTTTGACGGTAGAAGAATCAACTCCGTGTATTATTCAGAAACATTTAAGTTATTTTTCGGAGCTTTAAAGAAGCTCTCCATATTTTTGACATTGCCGTATTTCTAAAACACCTTTAAAGGAAGGTTTCGGTAAAGCAATATATTTCTTAAGGCTTAACCCCAAACTTTCTGAATAAACGATTATGATATATTGGTTTTGGTCGCATGCTATGACACATAATGCAACACTAGTCCACCTCAAATGATATAATGTCGCGAGTCCGTTCAGATCATTCACAGAAATGCACTGGGGTTAGCGCTCGGGTCCTTTTGGTTACGATATCTTACGGTCAACCATACACCAAGAAACTGGAAAGTATAACACCTTGTTAGTCACATTAAGCTCGCGGTCGGTTTTGAAAGACCATTGCCTTACTTTATCCCAAAAATTCTGGACGGCTTAAAGCAACCCTTGCTTTATTACAATGCCTTATACAATAAAAATTGCCAATTTAAGATAGTACACGTTAAAAGCCAAATTTTTTCAGTATTCATTTTAGTATTCCAATTTTTTTTTACTCAAATAAAATTATTTTTTTCTCTCCTAAAACGGGATATTTAATTTAAGTACTTAAGAATTCAGATGCATATTCCATTCTTTTTTTACTTTGATTGTAATTATTTTAAAACAAGTTTTTCTTAGTAACAAAGCGAGGGTGACGGAATTTTTGGGATAGATCTCTCCATTGTATGGTAGTAGTACCTTGACCAATTCAGTTTTAGCACACAATGATAGTAAGATTAGCACAGTGCATTTTATTTTATCCTTATCAGTTCATCTTGCACATTGCATAAAATAATTGATATACATCAAAAAACTCAATCATACATATCTATGATTTATATCAATATTTTGGTTACCCTGTTGCGATGACGACACTAATGTGGCCATGACTTTTCAATATCCAATAATTTGAGTAACTATTTACATGAAATAGTTTGTTTGGAACTGATACAGAATAAAATGTATTGAATAAGATTATTAAAGGAAAGATGTAAATATGTATTATGTTACTAGTAAATACCAAAGTGGCAAGCACTTTATTACAAATGTATGTACTATGTAGTGCAGCGTCGAGATTTTGCGATGTATAAGTAAAGTTAAAAAGAATTGAAACTAGCGTGCTAATATAAATCGAAAATACCTTGAGTAAGTTAATAAACATGAGTGTCAAATAAATGTGAGGATATAAAAACTTTAAAAGGCACTTCGCAAAAAAATCTGAATTAAAATTATACAAAATCTCACATTTTTTTTATAAAAAATTCTTTATAGTTACTACATGCCCACTTTGTGTTTTAGCAATTAGTATTCCATAAGATATTGCAATTTATAATGGAATACTAATAATTCATTCCAGCATTCCCAAAGAAACCAACAGCAGAGACAATATCTTACTATCAATGTCTACAAACCATATTCCATTCAAAAAATGTAATTGGGTATTTTCGATGTAGTAAATTTTTACATTAATATAATACTGATACTGGGTGATGAACGCTCTGAAGGAGAATGGGAGAGTACTTGATTTTTAGCACATTTTTTGAACAGAATCCCAACTGCATTGACGTACACAAAATGATAACATTAACCAATATGAGGTTAAATTGCAAATGTTACCTCTGTAAAGCTGAAGAATAGGCCGATGCCACCGCAAAGTTTGAACGAGTAGTCGATGGATTCTTTCAGCTTCTCCATGCACGGCTCGCACTGGCAGGCGATAGATAGAGGCATGCCTTTGAGGCTGCAGCAGTCTTTCTGTAATACCAGGTAAATTATTTATTTATTACTTCTAAATTCTAATTGCTGGTTAATTGCTGGTTGAGGAATAACTTTACTAAGTGAAACACTTAAAATTGATTTAAATAAAGATGTGCAAACTCACATCATCCCTCACATCCCTCGGAAATATTGGCGAGATTACATCAATGCCTTAGAAGACGATTGGTGGAATGTGGCAGAGGATAGAGACCATTGGAGGAGTTTAGGGGAGACCTTTGAGTGGGACGAGATAGGTTGAATAAAAAAAAAAGAAACTCACATCAACCAAATCGCATGAGGGGTAGTCAGCTGTGCCGTTCAGCGGTACCAGTCTATTTTGGAAGGCACAGCAAAGGAACTTCTCTTGAACACTCTCCTTCACATCCATTGTCACAGTATTCCAACCCTGAAAATACTTTTACTGTCAGTTCTTCAAACTTATTCAAGGAAAAGATTATTTAAATTATTTTACTTTGTAAGTTAGTGAAAAACAATTGAAATTGTATCAGGTAGATACCATTCCAGTTTACTTAATTTAGTTTGTTATTTATATTTGATTGCTGCTGAAGTAAAAGATAAATTATAATTATGTTAGTTTCATATCAGCGGAAAAGTTTATCATATATTTGTCAATATCATGTTAGAGCTCCATGAAAATTATCTAATTTGATAACAAATGTTTACTCAAAAATAGTACTGACGACTGAACTAATATGAATTTATTGTATGAACAGAATGTTACTATGAGATTTTATGAAACAACTGCATTAATTTCAATCCTGTTTTGCTATTCCAATCATTCTCACAGTAACAATCAAGTACTATCTTCTTCTTGTCATGTCAATGCTTCATTAACAGCTCTATCTGTGGCAGCATTGAGGTCCTCTCTTGTGCAGGTCTCATGGCACAAAGGGCACACCAGTAGGTGCTGCATCGAGTGAACTGGAGCACCACAGTCACATCGCGTTAAGCTTCATTCCCTTAATCCGACATATTCAGTCTGCAGCGGCCAACTTGAGTGTGAATCTGTTCAGTAATATTACCAATACGAATGTTTTCATAGCATGGCATATGATTTCTACTTACATAATTGTATTTTGTGGTGTAATTCATTGTATGTGTAACTCAAGGTTACCGGTAAATGTAGTAATCAGTGAAAGTTCTTCTTCATGTTGACCTCAATGTCAAATACTTGGAGCTGTTTATACTAGCTTTTCTCTTGTAGTGAAATTTTTTTTAAAGAGTTTGACAATATTGTGCTATAAAAGACTAGGTATGCAAGTCACCCAAACTTAGATCGAAGTTATATACTATTGTACCTGCTGAGCCAGCATTTCCTGTTGATCAGAGTTGACGGCAAGGCAAGCACAGGCCACTGAGAACTGCACGAGGAACAGCATGAACAGGATCACCATGTACTGAACTTGAAGTCAAGGTTATACTTTTACAACACACTGCATTGTGAAGACATGTCATGCAATGTCTATGCTAAGGACTTAGTAATAAGGAATAAGTAATAGCATATTTTAAACTGCATCTTCATCTACCTAATCATAAATGTTTTATTATATTTATATTTGAATCATGTGCATTTGTCACACACTTATATTTTATGTTAGATAATTATAATCATTGTTCTTTCAAAAGGATACAAAAAAGAGCATGACTTGATGGTGTTTCACAGCTCCAGCCAATCCGAGCAGGGAAATCAGAATCAAAAACACCCCACATGCTAAAATACCACCCACAATGGGCAGGTTTTCACCCAGGGATGCAGCTTGCCCGTAGACAGCCACTGATATGAGTATGCTGGCCACCACCTAGAAAAAAATATTTTTAATATAAAGAAAGTTTCTAAGTTACAGTAGGTAAATGAATCATTTGGAAAATCTTCAAAAACTGCGTCTACTTACCACATAAAGAACATTCAGTGCAATCAGAGCGTTTTTAGAACATGTAAACCCACCACACATCTTTGGGAAAATTACACTTATTTTTATTTGCGGAAAGAAATTGCACCAAAAGCAGATTTTTTCTTTTTACGGATAAAAATTATAAATCTCGCAAACAGAAAGTAAACTTCCTTCCTTCCATCCAATTCAAGATGACTGACTGATTTGATGTGTGCATGCGGATGGGGTGTCTTTCTCCCAGATTCCAGATTTGATTCCTTCAGAATTTAGTGCCTATTCTAAAAGATTTGTGAAATTAATATGGGATTTTGTGACAATCTAATAGTCGAGATATGGGCGAAAGAGTCGGTCACCCCGACCGCATATTGCCGTTGGGGTGTCACCTGTATCTAAAAAACTAGGCACATTACAGAAGAACTACCGATGTCACAAAATAATATAGCATCAAACAAAAATTGTGGAGCTAGTATTTAATCTTAAATCACTCTCCTGTGTCGTAAATCTTACTCCAAAAATGACACCCAGACCGCTACCATGCGGTCCGGGTGACCACATGAAAACGTAATTTTAAGTGATATCTGTTACTTGCAGGACCTTTGTGCTTCACCAATAATTGTGAAAAAATATGTGCAAATTTGTGATACAAGAAGCTTGCCTCTACTCTTTGTAGTTTTAATTTTATAGCCTTGAGAACATTTAGGTCACCCAGGCTGTCATTTTTTTCAGTTTTTGTTGAAATGCGCACAAAGTACCAAACGTACGACAGATCTAAAGATACTAATAATTGTGAAAAAAAATGTGAAAAATGTTGATACCAAGATTTAATTAAATAAACTCGTAAATTATCTAGAAAATGTAAATTACGTTTTATAACCTAAATGTATGAAATAGGGTGACCACAATATTTTCATTAAAGAGAAGATTATGGATAGATCTTGTTTAACCATAGGTACTAAATAAAGGTATTATCTTGTATAAACAAGATTTATCGCTAGGTGTCCAGTCCCGTAAGCCAGAAATAGGTAATAGTCGCTAATAAGGTAAAAAATCAGAACCGACTACAAACAAACAGTGAATGGAGAATGAAGATTTCTTTACCGAATGGTTACGGTTACTGTGTCGCGAATTCAATGGTTTTTTCCCATCTCAAAAATGCCTAACGTGCAGAAGTTTTCACTTCAAAAATTACTAGAACCCTTCCTAGTTACTCTGAGTCTTGAACCAATAGGTTTAGTCTTAAAACTGATAAAAAAAACTGACAAATACAAATTATTGTCTATCTCTGTCATTCTTATTATTTATAACAGAGAGAGACAATATTTTGAATGATAATGTCATTCGTTCACACACTGTTGACATATGTAACATACTCAGACCTCTGAGACTCAGACAAAATAGAAGTTAAACCTCTAAAAAAGTATAATTTTGTCTATGAAAGCTGACTTTATTGTCATGATTTGTTTTTATTTGTTGTTGTTTGGTTTTCATTTCATTTTATTTGTATTTGGCACGCACTTTTGTAGGTATCCAGAAGTTTGAAGCCTGTCAGCTTCAATGAAGATGAAGAAGATGGCCACAGAACTTTGTATAGACGCTTTTATGTATCTGCCTGCCTACCTGTGGAGTGGAATCAATAATTAAATACATTCATACCTAATTACCTATTTACTTAATTTTAACCTTTTCTCCATCTAAGGGGTGTTAGAAATGTTAACAAAAAGTATTTATTGTGTTCAACCTATTTAGAGATAATAATTGAACCTCGTTTATGTAACTGGCTGCTTGGCCTCTTTATACAGAAGGAATAAAATAAAGTTTTCGTTATTCAAACAACAAAGCGTCTTTTAGAATAAATAGGTATTGACATTCCTACTTCTACACTACCTAGGTTCTTGAAAACTAGTTATACGAGATTATTTTATTAAGTGAACCTAACCAGGAGCAACCTACAATAACTGGGGGCACGAAAGTGAAGAAGAAGGATTCTAACTTATTATTATCCTTCGCTCGTTCGGGATTCAAACTCAGCACTCGCAGCAAAAACAAATTTTGCTCTCTTGTGGTACAATGTACTATTTCACCTTACTAGCTCAAAAAGGGCGCTTTTGCCGCGTAAAAACAGTGAGCAAAACTCTACTTTGCTAACGCTATGAGGAAAAGTGATTTGAATTTAGAATGCTGCAAGCAACCAATGAGAATCGAATATTACAGGCCGCAGCGTGCGCCCGGCCAGGCGGCGGCGGCCGATGGGCTCTCGTTGTTGGACTTTAGCCTGCCACTTGAGGAGCAAAAAAAACCAATGTAACCAATGTTATGTAACTTCATGGTCAATAAATGAAATCTGAAATCTGACAAAATAGCGGGAATTGGTTTTCCTTTACATCTTGTATTTTTTCGCTAGTAAGGTGAAAAGTTGTATGTATCACACGAGAGCAAAATATTTTGTTGCTTATGCTTTTGAATCTCTCACTACACTCAGGATTCTAACATAGAATCACTCGCTACGCTCGTGATTCAAATATAGAATCCTTCGTTTGTTCGGGATTTCGCAACAAAAACTAATTTTCCTCTCTTGTGGTACAATGTACATTCATGCCGAAACGTATGCCTGCCTGACACATTGAACTTGTTTCGTTTCACCTTGTGTAGTTCAGAGCAATTTTGAAACAAAAATAATCAAGTACTTAAAAAATTGAACAATAAAATATACAAAAAAAATATCTTTGTCTATTTCTTGTTTAATTATTCATAAATTTTAGTATCATAATTTTTTTTAGTTTTATAGTAATTTCAGTATAGACGAGCCATAAAATTTAAATTAAAAAATAATAAACATTTTCTTCAAAAAACCGTCAAATAACAGTACTGAGTAAAATGGAACCACAGGTGAATGAAGCAATCGATCGATATAGGTACAAGATCTATCTATCCATAATCTTGTCTTTAATGAAAATATTGTGGTCACCCTATTTCATACATTTAGGTTATAAAACGTAATTTACATTTTCTAGATAATTTACGAGTTTATTTAATTAAATCTTGGTATCAACATTTTTCACATTTTTTTTCACAATTATTAGTATCTTTAGATCTGTCGTACGTTTGGTACTTTGTGCGCATTTCAACAAAAACTGAAAAAAATGACAGCCTGGGTGACCTAAATGTTCTCAAGGCTATAAAATTAAAACTACAAAGAGTAGAGGCAAGCTTCTTGTATCACAAATTTGCACATATTTTTTCACAATTATTGGTGAAGCACAAAGGTCCTGCAAGTAACAGATATCACTTAAAATTACGTTTTCATGTGGTCACCCGGACCGCATGGTAGCGGTCTGGGTGTCATTTTTGGAGTAAGATTTACGACACAGGAGAGTGATTTAAGATTAAATACTAGCTCCACAATTTTTGTTTGATGCTATATTATTTTGTGACATCGGTAGTTCTTCTGTAATGTGCCTAGTTTTTTAGATACAGGATGACACCCCAACGGCAATATGCGGTCGGGGTGACCGACTCTTTCGCCCATATCTCGACTATTAGATTGTCACAAAATCCCATATCAATTTCACAAAACTTTTAGAATATTCACAAAATCCTAAAGGATTCAGATCTGGAATATTAAAAGTGGACACCCCGTCCGCATGTACACGATTTGATTTGATTGATTGAGCTTCAATGTCATAGAATGAAAGACAAGTTTTGTCAATGTCATTTCCTACAGTGACATTAGTTGTAGAATAGTTACTCTGAGGCAGTAGACCACGAAAATAAAAATCGAATACGAACTTACTTACTTACCTCAGAGTAACTTTATATGACGACATAATATAATGTTGTCGCTCAGCGACAAAGCCGATACTCGACGGACTAACGTATCAACCGATGATACGTTAGTCCGTCGAGTGTGAACGGTCGAGTGTTTTTCTATACATTTGTCAGTTCCACAGAGTAACTATAACGGTCAGTTCTGGCGTTCCGCGACCGATAATACGCGACGGATCTTCCGTTAGATATGAACCGACCCTAAGTGTTTATGTAAATTAAAAAAAAAAACTTTCTATGACGATCGTGAGTAGATGATTGATGCTTAATAATAATACTAGGTAGGTATAAACGGCTACGGTGTGGTTTTTTTGAGGTTGGCGGGCGGAAAATGGGAAGTGTTTATGTAAATTAAAAAACCTACCTACGGCTACGGGGTGGTTTTTTGAGGTGGGCGGGCGGTGATGGCACAGTCCGAAACTACGAGAGTAAGAAAAAAGTCGTGAAGGAAAAGATCAAAATAGTAAGCAGATATGTGGGTACCTACTTTAATACTTATTGTTTTGAAGTGAAAACTTTTTTTAGGCGCGTTGGGCATTTTTAAGATGGGAAAAATCTGTTAGAATGCGCGCCACGACTGAAGTCTGAATCAATGAAGAAATAAATGAATCGAAATGGCGTTTTTGTTAGTTCTGCTAAAATCCGTAAGAGCCGTAAGACTTCAGTCGTGGCGCGCGCTCTAAACTCAGACTGACAGTGTTACCGACCGTCAGTGCCTTTTAGTTTTGAACTCCGTAACTAAACGTAGCACAGAACCTTTATCAGGGCGTTTCCCGCCCGTTGAAGATTCAAAAATTATATGTAGGTAATGTTTAAGTTTTCACTTCTGTGGGCACGGTTTTTTTTTGTAAATCGAGGGCAAACATCTCTTTTCACAACTTTTCTCTAATGGTGCCTGGACAAGAGGGCACTCAGTGAGGTAGAATAGTGGGCAGCAAACAGCATGCTATAGGTATCAGGCAGCTTGCTGTTTGCTGCTGCCCTATTGGTGCGCCCACTGTTCTGTCCTCGTGTGCAAGCAGCATCTCTAGTGGCTTCGGACTTGGCCATCACCGCCCTTTACAAAAATCACCCTATTACTCATTGCCTTATCACGGCCAGCGTATCATTAGGGTGGCGTGGACACTGCACATCCTCTAACCTATCTGTGTGAATGTGCGGAAAACTTGAAAGTATGCTTTTTTTACGCCGTAGATTTTATGTAAAACGTACCTACCAACCTAGATTAAAGAAAAGATTAAAAAAACAAAGCATATTTTATTGCATTTATTTTCTTTAGGTAACTCAGTCGTCGCCTGCCGCTTTCATAAAAGATATTGCTTTGTTGTATACCAATTCGTTAGCTCTTGTTCCCCACATGAAGTCCAGATGACTGAATGTATCGTGAGGGACCTTGAACATGCCGACTGGTTGCCCTAATTGTCTGTACAACGTTTGAACATCATATACATGGGCAAATAAATCGTTGTCGACGTAATGCAGGAACACTGGCGCTGTTATTTTCTTTAGGTCAAAAGATGGAGGTCTTATGCTTCCATAGATTCTCCGGTTAGAAAGACGACCATGGTCAAAGCGTCTGAAGAAATTTTTCCCAATATGTTGACCGTAGTGTACCAACTGTCTGACCGACGCCCCCGCAGGTGTGTGCCCGAGCTTTACCGGAAACATGGTCTGAAAATTGATTTTGTTTTAATTTTCACATCACAAAACCTTTTTTTACAGACACTATAGTTTGAATCGCGGGGAATTTAAAATATAGGTTGAATCGCGGGACCTATAGCTAGTACTTGAATTGACCAATCACAATGCTCGAGCGTAGAAATTCAAAACTTTGCTCGAGCTGTGATTGGTTAATTCGAATGCGCGTATCAACGGATAAAAGTGGAGTTCAGTCGGACTGAACTAAGTCTCATGTCGTGATTAAATTACACACACAATTTTAAACTTAGTAGTTTAATTTGATCTAAAACTTACAGCATTGTGCATGTCTTCACTCCTTCCAGCTATGAGGAAAAGTCCGTTCGTACAGATGGGCTGCGTCGCAGAGGTATCTGAGCAAAAAGTTTGTCCCAACTCCGCCATCAGTGGAGTATTTGGGAGCAATTCATTCACGCCGATTAAGTTTGCTACTGACTGGAAAAACAAAGAGAAAGTATGGTATTAGTAACTAGCTCCATTTTCATGTCTAAAAATTAAGTAAGATAACTCGGGTCTGGGTGTTTTCTATGTAGGTATAAGTGGGGTATAAGTATGTATTTACAAACAAAAGTATAAGTATATCAGTCATGTAGTACCCATAGCACAAGCTCTGCTTACTTTGGGGCTAGATGATGCTGTGTTAAAAGTCCAGCATTATTTATTTAAGTACTCGTACCTATCTGATCCATAATTACCTCAATGTTATCTGCATGCGGTCCAAGTAAAAGGAACAAGCGGTTTTCATTATATTGCATATAGGCGACAGGTGCGAAAGCTTGCATGGTTATGATTTTATCATTGTATTCCGGGAGGAGAGAAGCCATGACGAAGAACACTGTGGTTCCTTGCGAATGTCCGATGTAGTGCAAGCGGGATTTTCCAGTAACTTGGAGAGCATAGTCGATCATAGCGGGCAAATCATGACTGCCTATTTGTTCCCAACTGAACCTCCAATAGCTTCTGCTTCTATCAGGGTTCAATCTGACGTGGTTTCTGGAGTAGTAAGTACCTCTTTCATTGCCTAGCCACACGTCGTACCCTTCTTCGGCGAGTTGGTAAGCTGGAAGTAGATAAATAAAATTTCCGTGTTTTATAGATAAATTAAAGGGAAGGAAGTATTTTTTCATCCCATCTATTCGAAATGGACGACTTGGTTCGCCTTTATGTGCACCCAAAGGTGGTGTTTTCTATATAAGAAACTTTGAGCGGGCAGTAATGAGTTTTTATTCCTCTTTAAGTGCGCCGCAATTATCCTTGCCGCGCACTTTTTGAATTTGGAACATCTTAGTGTTCAGCGCCAAAGAATTCGAACGCAATTTTTTTGAATAAAGACTGGCTTGATTTCTGAATAAAAAAAAATCAAACAAAAAACGCGCGAACTACAGCCCGCGTTTTTGTCAATTTTCACGGATTGTTAGAAATTCATGGTTTTGTTTTGAAGAACATTGAGTTATAATGTACTACGTACATTATAACTCAATGTTGAAGAATGAGTTCTTCAAGTGACAGTGAAAGTATACAATTAACTCCTGAAAGTATTAAACCGACGAGCATGTATGAAGAATGTAATGAGAGTGAGTGAGGCGAAAGTTGTGTGTCAGGATCGTAGCGACTGGAGATCCGTGGTCTCTGCCTACCCCTTTGGGAAAGAGGCGTGACTTTATGTATGTATGTAAGTATTAGAACTGACGCAAGAAATGTGATGGATAATCTATTACCTGCAAAATCCCGGCAGAAATATATGAAAGCCTATGGTAATTTTATAGTTGCCTTTTATTTTCTCATAGAGGGTGATGAAAAGTAGAGTGTAGGTATCACTCGGGCGCAAAATATATTTTTGGCTCGGGCGAAGTACTTTGAATCCCTCGCTATGTTCAGGATTCTACTAAAGAATCCCTCGCTACGCTCGGGATTCTACTCTAGAATCCCTCACTTCGCTCTGGATTCAAAAAAACGCCCTCGCCGTAAAAATATTATTTTGCTCCCTTATGATACAATCTACTATTTCATCCCATCTATTCGAAAAGGACGACTTGGTTCGCCTTTATGTGCACCCAAAGGTGGTGTTTTCTATAAGAAACTTTGAGCGGGCAGTAATGAGTTTTTATTCCTCTAATTATCTTTGCCGCGCACTTTTTGAATTTGGAACATCTTAGTGTTCAGTGCCAAAGAATTCGAACGCAATTTTTTTGAATAAAGACTGGCTTGACTTCTTAATAAAAAAAAATCAAAAAAAAAACGCGCGAACTACAGCCCGCGTTTTTGTCAATTTTCACGGATTGTTAGAAATTCATGGTTTTAAATATAAGTTTTTAGTTGTTTTATTATTAAATTCGGGATTCTACTCTAGAATCCCTCACTTCGCTCTGGATTCAAAAAAACGCCCTCGCCGTAAAAATATTATTTTGCTCCCTTATGATACAATCTACTATTATGCATGGCAAGGTGAAGTTGTGATTGGTCAATCCGATCTGATGGTACCTACCTGTGGTTAGAGCTCTGTTGGTCTAGTGGTAGCGGCCTACCGATCCTAAGGTCTTGGGTGCGAATCTATAATAGTAGTGCACCAACGAGTTTACTCATACCTACCTACTCTCAAACGGGGAAGGAAAACATCGTGAGGAAACCGGCATGTCATAGAACCTAAAGTTTAGAAACATGCATGCGCACGAAAAGTTCCTCTTTGAGGATAATCCTTTCACTAAACTCCAAAGAACTAGTGACAGGAAGAAGTGCTTACCAAGAGCAGTGCCAGGCCCCATAAGAACCCAATCGGCGGCAGAAGCGAATATACCATGCATCACGAAGACGACCGGCTTGCGCGGATCTAGCGTATTATTGTTGTCACGGCCGTGAGGGATCCTCTGCATCTCCAAAATATATCCATCCTCGGTCACCACGCTATGCACTTCTACGGGGTACCCGTACTTTCTTATAAGGTCGGGCTTTGAACAGAAAATAACAAAATGTATTAATTAGCAGTGCCATACTAAAGGTGCATTTACACGGTGCGTTATGATTTAGCATCGCACGTCAATTTTCCCGTGTGAACGCTAAAATCGCATACGAAGAGCGTTCACACGGGAAAATTGACGTGGGATGCTAAATCATATCGCACCGTGTAAATGCACCTTAACTAATCACTTTCTTTGTTTTGATGTCTGCCCCATACCATCATTAACACTACCTTCTTGCCCACATCCTGGGGTCAGCACTGGGGGTTTTTTAGGGTTCCGTACCTCAAAAGCAAAAAATTGAACCCATAAAGGATCACTTTGTTGCCAGTCTGTCTGTCTGTCTGTCAAGACCCTTTATCTTGGGAACGCGAGAACGTATCGAGTTGAAATTAAAACCGTATACTCAAATCTATGGTCCCTTTAAGCTCTGAAAAAATCAAACTTCTGCACTATTAGGTCGATTTATATCTACAGACATTGAGTGTGGCAGACACGTGCCGTGACAGACACCGACAGACACCATTTATTTATATGTAACGTATAGAAACGTGCCGTGACAGACAAGTGCATAGCTTACTTACGTCCCTTGTGTAACAATCTACTAGTACGCAGTTCCGATACTCTATTCACACTGCCCGGCAAGGAGCCACAGACACGTACAGACATGAACCGCGCAGACAAAATATTCTTTCCGAGAATACTGGCCGGGCACGACACGTGTCTGTAAGCGTCTGTACGGCCGTGTTACGATAGATATAAATACGTTAATAGTTACTGTATGGAAGAATATCATTTTGTCTGCCACGGCACGTGTCTGCCACACTCAATGTCTGTAGATATAAATCGACCTTTATACGTACCTACCTACTTAGTTCTTCATACGGAACCCTCGGTGGGCGAGTCCGATACTTGTACAGTTTTTTAATACGCAGTTCTAGTTTTCGCTTCTAGGTGTCTTTCATAACCGAGCCATCTTAACATTTCTTCTTAGGTGTTTAACTGTTTAGTTATTGAAAGAAAGAAAGAAAGAAAGAAAGAAAGAAATAAACTTTTATTTTGTGCCACAGACAGAAGAATATTATAATGCAGGTACATTGTAACACTACTGAACTAAAATAAGCTAGACATAATCTGATTAGTACCTATACTCTTAACTTAAATAACTACTAACTGACCCATCCATTTTATAACCGCGCAATACGAGGGCGGCACTGAAAATTTCGGGAATCAAGGAAGTGACACAACATTACTATTTAAAAATGTACTTATTGCTTTTCGAAGTATTCTCCGCGAAATTTGACACATTTTTCCATACGATGGAACCAATCATTGAAGCAACCATTCCATTCGGAAGTTGGGGTCTCCAAAATGGCCGTTTTGTAGGCGTCCACAGCTTCTTCAGGTGATGAAAATCTCTGCCCACGCAATTTATTCTTTATTTTAGGGAAAGTATAGAAATCATTAGGGCTTAGGTCGGGGCTGTACGGCGGATGGTCTAATAATTCTATGTTTTCTCGCTCTAAAAACTCTTTTGTTCTGTGCGCGGTGTGAGAACTCGCATTGTACACTGGACTGGACTGAAAACCAGCACTACGTACCATGTGCGTAGATTAGCGCTGAGTCCAGCCCAATTGCCGAATATTTATATGTCTGCTTTTGTTAATTTTTTTTTGTATGTGTGCTTTCTTTTTTCGTGCAATAAATGTATTTGTATTTGTATTTTTTTTGTCGTGACGGAGGCTGATGCGGCGGTTGCAGTTCTCTTTACGGAGTTCAGAAACGACCTGTGGCAAACAAATGCTAGCATACCATTCTGCATTAACCGTTCTTTGCCCCTCAAGAGGAATAGTCGTAACATGGCCGGTTTGGGAGACAAACGTGGCCACCATATTTTTTGCAACACTCCGTGAACAATTTTTGTTGGCTTTAACTCATTTTCGAACACCCAAACTCGTGACTGGTTTTTTGTTTCGGGTTCGTACGCATATATCCAGGATTCGACACCTGATACGATGTTGTATACCTACAGCATTTGAGGATCCTGCGTGGAATCTTTCGAGAGTTCTGACGCACCAAGTAACGCGAGCCGCTTTTTGCTCTTCACAGAGCGAATGCGGTATCCATCGGGGAAACAACTTTTTACACCTAATTGTTCATGCAAGATTATTTGTATTTGACTCATGCCAATGTCTAAAGTTGCCTGAATTTCGCGGTATGTCACATGTCGATCTTCCTCAATCAGCTTACGCACAGCATCAACGTTTTCTTTGGTGACTGCAGTTTTTGGACGACCTAGACGGGGATCATCACTGAGCTTGACACGTCCACGTTGAAATTCAGCAAACCAGCGATAAATTGTGGTTTTGGATGGGGCTTCATCACCAAATGCAGAAATCATCCGGTCAACACACTGTTTTTGTGTTAAACCACTTCGAAAGTCATAATAAATCATCGCTCTTGAATTTTCTCGAGTCAATTCCATTTTCTCAACGACTAAACAAGTTTGACAAAACCTTATGACAAGACCGAGAATCTTTTTTTAAATAAATAAATGGTATTTGATTTTTAAAACCAAGGAGTTTTCAATTAAAAAGATTTTAATATGACAGGAACAGTGGAAATATTACATTCCCGATACTTTTAGTGCAGCCCTCGTACATCTATCATGAACTATTAATCATAAGAGCTTCCTGCTCCATCTCTAAATATGAACAATAAAAATTCTCACCACATCAAGAATAGCATCCTCGGTTAAGTTGTTGGAGTACCTTCCAGCCTCAGGGCCATTTTTATAATACTGTTCAACGAGGTCGGCGTGAGGAGAACGCCGGCTGTAGCCAGTTGCCGCAAGGCACAAGACCAATAGCACTCTCAGCATTTTGCTAACATCACACAGAGCTATATATGGTAGCCGGTAGGTAAAAAACCAATTAATAGATATCTGATGATATTGAAACTGTTTGTCGCTACATTGCTGGTGGCAAACAAAGATTAAATTTATTTTTTATTTAAATACCTACTTTATTGCACAAAATTTACATAAAATTTGCACAATTGGCGAGCTTATGCTCATTTTCTACCTGCTAACCAACGTGTTGTTGAAAAGGTATAAATGGCGTGCTAACAAATAAAGTAATAATTTAAACCTTAAATTATTATAACAAAAAAAAATTAACAATATAACAGAAAAATAAATATAGTGACACATTAACAATAATCAAAGGTACCCATCTAAAAATATATAATAATATATACATAATAATAATACTTGGAATAGGTATAATCGAATAAAATATATTATTATCTACATAGAGTCTAATAATAGTTTCCGAGTCCGTCTCCTAAAGCATTCCTTTGAATCAGTAAACCTGACATCATCAGGGAGATCGTTCCAAAGCGTTACCGCTTCTACGCAGAAAGACTTGTCACGATAGGAAGAACTGTGGGCAGGAGTTGGTCTATCGTGTGAATCCGCTAATAAATTGAAACGATTTTTAAGAAATTTTAAAAGAAATAGAAAAAAGAAGACACAGAACCCTCAGGTTTCTACGTTCACGGATAGGGAGCCACTTCAGTTTTGCTCGGTATTCGCTAATGTGGTCATATTTACGGAGACAAAATATGAAGCGTATACCAGCATTCATAAGGCGATCAAATTTATTGAGTAAATCCAGAATCCTGATCCACTGTTCATCATCCACTGTTCTATCCTCGTGTGCAAGCAGCATCTCTCGTGGCTTCGGACTTGGCCATCACCACCCTTCACAAAAATCACCCTGTTACTCATTGCCTTATCACGGCCAGCGTATCATTAGGGTGGCGAGGACACTGAACATCCTCTAACCTATCTGTGTGAATGTGCGGAAAACTTGAAAGTATGCTTATTTTACGCCGTAGATTTTATGTAAAACGTACCTACCAACCTAGCCCCTGGATTAAAAAAACAAAGCACATTTGACTATATTGCATTTATTTTCCTTAGGTAACTCAGTCGTCGCCTGCTGCTTTCATAAAATATATTGCTTTGTTGTATACCAATTCGTTAGCTCTTGTTCCCCACATGAAGTCCAGATGACTGAATGTATCGTGAGGGACCTTGAACATGCCGACTGGTTGCCCTAATTGTCTGTACAACGTTTGAACATCATATACATGGGCAAATATATCGTTGTCGACGTAATGCAGGAACACTGGCGCTGTTATTTTCTTTAGGTCAAAAGATGGAGGTCTGTAGCTTCCATAGATTCTCCGGTTAGAAAGACGACCATGGTCGAAGCGTCTGAAGAAATTTTTTCCAATATGTTGACCGTAGTGTACCAACTGTCTGACCGACGCCCCCGCAGGTGTGTGCCCGAGCTTTACCGGAAACATCGTCTGAAAATTGATTTTGTTTTAATTTTCACGTCACAAAACCTTTTTTTACACAGTATAGTTAGTAAAAGGTTGAATCGCGGGGACTATAGCTAGTACTTGAATTGACCAATCACAATGGTCGAGCGAAGAGTTCAAAACTTCGCTCGAGCTGTGATTGGTCAATTCGAATGCGCGTATCAACGGATAAAAGTGGAGTTCAGATTGAACTAAGTCTCATGTCGTGATTAAATTACACACACAATTTTTAACTTAGTATAAGTAACTGCGTAGTTTAATTTGATCTTAAACTTACAGCATTGTGCATGTCTTCACTCTTTCCAGCTACGAGGAAAAGTCCGTTCGTACAGATGGGCTGCGTCGCAGAGGTATCTGAGCAAAAAGTTTGTCCCAACTCCGTCATCAGTGGAGTATTTGGGAGCAATTCATTCACGCCGATCAAGTTTGCTACTGACTGGAATAACAAAGAGAAAGTATTATAGCTCCATTTTTATGTCTAAAGTATAAATTAAGTAAGATATATATAACTCGGGTCTGGGTGTTTTCTATGTAGGTATAATAAGTATGTATTTACAAACAAAAAGTAAAAGTATGAGTATATCAGTCATGTAGTACCCATTACAAAAGCTCTGCTTACTTTGGGGCTAGATGATGCTGTGTTAAAAGTCCAGCATTATTTATTTAAGTACCTGTTTGATCCATAACTTACCTCAATGCGGTCTGCATGCGGTCCAAGTAAAAGGAACAAGCGGTTTTCATTATATTGCATATAGGCGACAGGTGCGAAAGCTTGCATGGTTATGATTTTATCATTGTATTCCGGGAGGAGAGAAGCCATGGCGAAGAACACTGTGGTTCCTTGCGAATGTCCGATGTAGTGCAAGCGGGATTTTCCAGTAACTTGGAGAGCATAGTCGATCATAGCGGGCAAATCATGACTGCCTATTTGTTCCCAACTGAACCTCCAATAGCTTCTGCTTCTATCAGGGTTCAATCTGACGTGGTTTCTGGAGTAGTAAGTACCTCTGGCGTTGCCTAGCCACACGTCGTATCCTTCTTCGGCGAGTTGGTAAGCTGGAATAAATGAAAATTCTGTGTTGTATAGAGATATTAAAGGGAAGGAAGTATTTTTATGCATGGCAAGGTGAAGTTGGTTATTTTTATGTTTAGCTTTCCGCTCGAGCTTTGTAATTGGTCAATCCGATCTGATGGTACCTGTGGTTAGAGCTCTGTTGGTCTAGTGGTAGCGGCCTTCCGATCCTAAGGTCTTGGGTTCGAATCTATAATAGTAGTGCACCAACGAGTTTACTCCTACCTACCTACTCTCAAACGGGGAAGAAAAACATCGTGAGGAAACCGGCATGTCATAGAACCTAAAGTTTAGAAACATGCATGCGCACGAAAAGTTCCTCTTTGAGGATAATCCTTTCACTACACTCCAAAGAACTAGTGACAGGAAGAAGTGCTTACCAAGAGCAGTGCCAGGCCCCATAAGAACCCAATCGGCGGCAGAAGCGAATAGACCATGCATCACGAAGACGACCGGCTTGCGCGGATCTGGCGTATTATTATTGTCACGGCCGTGAGGGATCCTCTGCATCTCCAGAATATATCCATCCTCGGTCACCACGTTATGCACTTCTACGGGGTACCCGTACTTTCTTATAAGGCCGGGCTTTGAACAGAAAAAAACAAAATGTATTAATTAGCAGTGCCACTTTCTCCGTTTTGATGTCTGCCCCATACCATCATTAACACTACCTTCTTGCATAAAGGATCACTTTGTTGTCAGTCTGTCTGTCTGTCTGTCAAGACCCTTTATCTCGGGAACGCGTGAACGTATCGATACTCAAATTATGGTCACTGTTATACGTACCCACTTAGTCCTTCATACGGAACCCTCGGTGGGCGAGTCCGACACTTGTACAGTTTTTTAATACGTAGTTCTAGTTTTCGCTTCTAGGTGTCTTTCATAACCGAGCCATTTAACATTTCTTCTGAAGCACAGGTGTTCAACTATTTAGTTGTTATTGCTAACTGATCCATGAACTAATAATCATAAGAGCTTCCTACTTCATCTTTAAATATGAACAATAAAAATTCTCACCACATCAAGAATAGCATCCTCGATTAAGTTGTTGGAGTACCTTCCAGCCTCAGGGCCAT
Source organism: Epirrhoe alternata (assembly GCA_963565295.1). Taxonomy (NCBI): domain Eukaryota; kingdom Metazoa; phylum Arthropoda; class Insecta; order Lepidoptera; family Geometridae; genus Epirrhoe; species Epirrhoe alternata. The sequence continues at coordinate 4,149,120 of OY751384.1, forward strand.
TTTTATAATACTCTTCAACGAGGTCGGCGTGAGGAGAACGCCGGCCGTAGCCAGTTGCCGCAAGGCACAAGACCAATAGCACTCTCAGCATTTTGCTAAAATCACAGAGCTCTACGATGTTTTATATGGTAGCCGGTAGATAAAAAACCAATTAATTCTACTGATCATTTTTAAATCTATAGATATCTGATTGATAGTTGAAACTGTTTGTCGCTACATTGCTGGTGGCAAACAAAGATTAAATGTCGCCAAGGAACATTTTAGTATGTAATACTTAAGGACTTTTCCTCAAAGGTGGATCTAGCCTGTCGTCGAAGTCCAGACGGGATAGGTAGAGACCTCGAATAAAACCGTCAAAGAACGATATGGACTCGATGTATTGTACGCCATAGACACAGCCCCACCATTGGGTGGGATCATGATCTTAAAGATCCCATCATAGTATCCAGTCGCACACGTCGAAAAACTGAAAAGATGTAGGTACTCATACAAAGTTAATAAGATCGTGATTTCAAATCACGCGCGTAGGTACTTTCCGTCTTTTCTTAGGTACCTACCTACTTTACGTAATCCGGTTTTGGCAGTTCCTAAACTCTTCACAGCTGTTCCGACACTGTATTGTCGAAAAGACAGTTGGATTCGATATCGGAAACCGACGAACCAAAAACGAAAACCAAAGAAAGGCCTAAATTGTTTTCAATATTATTATGAGTACCAAATTTTATTTCAATACCTAATTCAAAAAAATTCTCATTAATAATAATTTATCATCAAGATAGACACGTGCCTAATTTATCAGCAAATTTTGCGCGCTATGATATATCTTCCACTGATAAACTTAATATTTATCATGTGATCATAATTGATTGTTTTTGTAGATACACATTGATTTTAAAAGATATTTCTAGAACCATTCAAACCTACACAGTAGTAAAATAAACAAAATTTTCTACACACTAAAACAAGTCTTTCAATGAAGAGAAATTGCTTCCATGGAGAAAGCGAAATAATAGTGTCAGTAGTGCTAATAGAAGGTGAAAATCTATGTTTTTGCCAACACTTATGGGGAAGAAGTATGTAAAAATAATGAAAATAAAGAAACTTGCCTTATTCATTCCAATCATTTATTAACATCCTTTGGTTTAACTCTGGCTATTATTTCATCTGGGCTCACTTAATTCCAAGTCATATTTATATTTAAACTAGTTATTCTTCTGCAGTTTTCTCTCCTGTTGCATTTTTAACTTCCTTCAATTGTTCTTCAAAAAATTGTTTCCTATGCATCAGTGCGAGACGTGGCTGTCGCAATCCAAAGTTTTCATTCCCCAATTTGCTATATTTGCTCTCGCCTTCCTTGCCCATAAGTTCTCTAAGGGCTTGGTTTCTTTCTAATATTTTTTGATAAAATATCACCCCACTTTCAATAAAATCTGGACCCAGCTCGCAAAGTTTCTTATCAACCTCAGTTTCGTAATAAACCTCTGTCATATCTTTCATTAGGAAATACATTCCAGTCCAAAATAAGCCCACTATTGAATAAAGAACAACTCTGAGACTTGCAGGCCCAGCATATAGATTCATTCTTCTATTCATGTATGTGTTTAAGTTGTAAGCAAGAAATATGCAGGCAAATGGATAGACCGCCTCAAATGTAACTTTGTTGTTCTGGGTCATTAGGATTTCTCTACAAATAGCAAATTGTTGTACTTTTTCTGGTAAAATTATAGCATTCAATAGTTTTTGGCCAGCTTCAGAAGTCCAGTCCACTTTCTTCTGATTTACCTGAAATTAATCAAGTTCTTTTTAAGAGTGTGCAGTAGCGCCGATACGAGACGGATTTCGTGCCTCTCTTCCCCTCCCTCTCTACCCTTCTACCTAAATACGCAACACCGCCAACGCAGCAGAGTTCGAGAGTTCAAGTCGCGCATTGCCGATGTATTTTGACCAGCTTCTTTACGTACGGTACATAGTTTAGTATGTATACGTACTAATAAATAATTATTCTGTTGTAGTAGGCCAGCAAATCAGTTAAAGGAGCGTGATGCGATAAATATTACTATAAAGGTCATCATAGAAGTCAATAGCTGGCTATAGGCCTCTCTAATTACCATAGATGGATTTTAAGCTGCCTTCATTCACTATTCATTTGCCATCTTCATAGCGTAATATTTACCTGTATGTCATCCTTCTCCAGGTCTTCCAAAGATTGGTATGTGAAATTAACTGGTATTCCAACTGCTGCACCAAACTTCGAACTAGTACTTCCTGCAGCAAAAAGCAGATAATAAAATGTATAATAATGTGTGAAATGTCCAGCATTATTTATTTTTTATTTATTTATTTTATATAATTTTTTTGTCTACCAACAAATGTCATGTAACTAGGGAGAGTGAGTGCTTGGTATGAATGTTGAGGGATTTACGAGTAGAGGTAGGCCAAAGAAAAGATGGATGGATTGTGTGAAGAATGACATGAGTAAGACAGGAGTGAGTGTTGAGATGATGGCTGATAGAGGAGAATGGAAGAAGAACACATGTTGTGCCAAAAAGGGCAGTAAGATGATGATGTCTACCAACAAAATGTTACAATATTTCATGCGAAAAATTGGAGGTACTTACTCCACAATGATTTTTCTAATTGAAGAAAATCAGTTAAAGGTAAAACAGCATGCAATTAAAAGTAACAGTCAAACACAAAATGTGGTTGTAATGATTGTGTTGTTGTGTCTGAATTGTTGAAGACATCATCTTGATCACAACAGTTGAAGTCTTCTCAACAATAATAAATAAAATAAATCTTATATCATAAATGTGATATCTATAGCCTAAGTTTTAAGTTTTTTTATAGTCCACCATACTGAGCCTGTATCGGATATAGAATGTAGCTAGTTCAGTTGCTAGAGCAGTGTTCATTATCATACTAGGTCTCTCTGTAGTTCAAAACTGTATGAAAAACAGTTTGACACACCAGTAACAGCAGCAAATCATGAACCATTTAATCAATGTACAGTGCCACAAACTTATCTGGATTGGTTGTGAAAAGAGGAACTAACCAATATTACCGTAAAATTTATTTTTCTGCCAATACCAATGCGATAACAGCGCCTCTCTCACCAGTTCAGATAAGTTTGTGGCACTGTAGTGAATGTAGGAATGAAGCTTACCAGCATGAAAGAGGTCATATCCAAACACACTGAAAGGAGTTGTCAACTTGCGATGCAGATCTGAAGCTTTGATTATGTCTAAGCATTGTTGGAAGCGTTGTTGAAGCATATCAGGCAAATCCACTGGCTTTCCATTCCTGTGAAAGTAATAATTATTACTAAGTAGGTACGGTCAGCAAAGAAAGTGGTCTACCACTTTTGACAACAGTTTCTGTGAAATCTAACTACTTTTCTAACTGTCATAATAGTAAAATAAACCTTGTTGTTTCATAACGTTCAGATGAACCTCAACTGTAGGGTGGTAGACCACATTTTTTGATGAGTGTACACTGTTTGTCTGCACAGTGACAGCTTTTTTATACAAAATGTTCTTGGCAGACAAACATCTAGCTTCATGAAGGGTCGGGGAATTCTTTCTAAGTCCCTGCCGCCTACTAACTACACAAAAGAATATCCTCTGTTCACATCAAATTAGGATTTGCCTACTTCAGGTACCTATTAACCTACACTCTACCTACAAAATATGCTGGTACATTTTGTTGTGAATTGGTAGGACTGCCAATATTAGTACAAGATAAGCGGGATTTCTGCACTGCTTCTATCAAGACAAAAATTAGGTAGAACTTACTTGTAGTAGTGAACATACTCTTTGTATTTGTTTAGGAAAAATGTGTGTGGTGCATATTTTGCTGTCGTTAGTCCTAAACCAGCAGTAGTTACTGCACTGTAGGTAAAAAATCTTCCATTTTTGGTCAAGAACCAAGATATCGGTCTCTTCGTTGTCATTTTTACTATATTAATCCAAGTTATGACATTACTACCTTCACCGGGCACTAGGTTTTCTTTTCGTTTATTAGCAAAATTCAGTTTTGCGTCTGGAGCAGAATTTAATTATTAATTTATTATAATTGCTCTCAACTCAAAGCAGTTTACTCAAAACTCGATGGATGGGATGATTCTATTAAAAAAAAAAAATCTTTAGCATAGCCTCTCTGTGAGCTTATCACACACATGGATGTATGGATGGGGTGAGTTGAGTTCATGAGTTGAGTAGGGATATTCCGATGCTTGTAAATACGAGTAGGTACTCGATACTTTTGATTCGATACCAAGTATTTACTGTATCGAATCAATTTTGCGATACATACTCGGTATCGAAACAGAAGTACTTGGTATCGAATCGAATCAGCAAATACAGAACTGAGAGAGCAAAAGCCACAGAACACTATTACTCCTAGCGGAGGCAAAAGCTGATCGCACTCGGTTACCGAGCTACCTACCGGTATTCGTCGCGTGCGTGCGTGCGTAACACAGAAAGAAAACTTTGTCTAGGGTCGCGTGGCAGCGTGAGCAACGCGTTGTCTCACGCTAGGCATACTTACTCTGTGCGCTAGGCCAGCCGAATTCGTCCGACTTCAGCCGAACCCGAGCCGAAAGCGAGCGAGAGAGGGAGACGCCCGCACCGCACCCGCCCACCAATCATCCCGCTAACTAATCCGCCATTCCGTTCCGCCATTGTAAAAGCAGTAAAAGTGATTGTTTACATTACAAGTAATTTTATATCGATATCAGTAAGTATCGATACTTTAGGAGTACTTATTTAAGTAGTATCGAAAAAGATATGAGTATTATCGAAATGAGTAGGTATCGATCTTCGATTCGTCCGAGTATCGATACTTTGGCGGTATCGGAACATCCCTAGAGTTGAGGTGGCCGAGGTTAAATCAACCTAATCTGTGGGTTAAATGTCCGAGAAAACCGGCCTAGCTAGCGACTACCTAGTTACTCTGAGGCACAGCTCTGAAGTGACTACTCACCTCACAATAAATAAAAATACAATGGAAGGAAATTCAAATTAAAGCTTTTATTTCTTTAGCGGCTTCGGCTTGGTTGTGATTTAAACCGCCAGTCAGTCAGGTTAAGCCACTTTTATGGATATAAGTAGATCTAAACATAGAAAGACGTGTTCGACAGTGTGACCCACCCGGGGGCGGAGGAAGGTAAAAACCACAGAACATAATACTCCTGTCGCTAAAAACTCAATGAATCAGATATTATGAGAGCCACGCAATCAGTAAAGAGGTCTAATCAAATTCGGTTTTTTTCAAAACTATGTTATCCATAATGTTGCAAATGGCATATTTTTATCACGCGATTTGTCATTTAATTAAAATACTCATCAAAACATTGCAAGAATCTATTTTGATGTAGGTATAATGGGACAAAGCTAATGTGGTTTCACCTGTACTAATCTAAAATGTTCATGTTTTGTAAATTTTACGCGGTAACGGCTTTACGGATTTGAATGCAATTTAGCTTAGATAGAGATCGATATCTGGAGAAAATGCTTCGCAATTTATACTATTTAAGCATCGTACGAGAGAAGTCATGTAATCTTATCTAAAAATAAATTATGTAGTTTGGAACATTTCGAGAACCTTCTCACACAAATTGTTATTTTGCAAAAACGATCCTGCCGGCTATTTTCGTTGATATCTATGAATGTATTATCGAATTGTTAAAAAAGAATATGCTCATGGAAGCCCATTCCGATATTCTTTAGATTGTCATAATAATCATTTTATGAAAAAAACACGCAGAAACTTGACTACTTTGATGACCTTTGTGGCGAAGTGGGTGAAAGCCCGCTTGGGACGCAGAAGGTGGCGGGTTTGATCCCCGCTGCGGGATAAAATGTTTGTATGATTGCAAATATTGATCTCGGGTCTGGGTGTTTCTATGTATAACTAGCTGACCCGACAGACGTTGTCCTGTCTTAACAATGACTTTTATATAGAGACTTTCCTGAATTTTCTTTGCTATAAACCTCACGGAGCCCGAGACTTTCCAACGAATGCAAAACCGTGGAAATCGGTTCGTGCGTTCTGGAGTTATAGCGTCAGGAAGGAAAACCCGACTTATTTTTATATAGTAGATATGTATGTATTTACAAACAAAAAGTATACTCACATAAGTAGTATATCAGTTATCTGGTTCCCATAGTACAAGCTTTGCTTAGTTTGGGGCTAGATGATGCTGTGTGAAATGTCTAGCATTATTTATTTATTTATTATTATTTATTTTGACTGGTCTGTGGATTGGAACATTTCTGAACAATTTGGCATAACTATGGCGGATGCTACACGCTCGATAATTATCGTGATATTTGGATCGTGATCCAGGATCACGATATTTTGGATCAAAACTACATAGGTGGATGGTACACACTCGATACGTCTCGTGATATTTGGATCGTGATCCAGGATCACGATCCATATCGTCCATATCGAGTGTGTAGCATCTGCGTATCCGGATCCGGATCGTGATACGGATCGCTGAATAAAATCCTGTATCCAAATATCACGATCCGTATCGAGTGTGTAGCATTCCCCATACTACACACTCGATTCGTATCGCGTCAGTACAACGGTACATTTCATTCACCACAGATGATAAAAATTACATATTTGACATTAGATCCATACATTTTCTGTCAAATCACAGACCAGAGACTAGACACTTGTTATGGATCGACGATATTTGATACAGATCGTGGGATTTTTGGATTTTTAGAAACACTCGATAAATATCGTGATCCTGGATCACAATCCAAATCACGATAATTATCGAGTGTGTAGCCTCGGACGAACTAGAATCGAAGTGTGTAGCATCCGCCTATGATCCTGATCATGACATGATGACTGACATGCTGAGAAATACTAAAACTTGACATTGGCAGAATTATAGTGTTAATACAGGTAGTTGCCATTTATTAGAAGAAGAAGGAAGGTAGTGAAAATAGCCATTTCCAAAAGTATCGGGCGCGAGCAAGAATGAAGCGAAAACCGCGAAATAAATTGTTTGTGTTGTAAAATAAATTATTGATTTGCATCTGCCTACTGAAAATAGAGAGGCCTTAACATGGGATAATAAACCACTTTTCAAACGATCATCACGATCGTCACCTTTAGGGTTCAAGCAAACAAAATATCTTTTTAATTGCTTGCCCATCATAGAACTCAATTTGTTTGCCTGAGTATATACCTACCTATCAAGTAAAACGGAATCAGCGAGGAAGAGTTACGGAAATCTAGAAGTCTATTGAATCACTTACTAAACCTCCTGAAGATGGAAAGGGTACTAGATGAATTAAGTAAGCTACGTTTAAACCGTCTCCCAGTTGATTGGGTAGATTCTGTTTTCTATTTTGAGTTTACTGGATTTCAAGATATTCCATCTGAATATGAAGAATTGTTGGATTCCATTGAAATACAGAGTGTGTTTGAGAACCTTTTGGAGTACATCGATGAGGCAGAGGATTCAGAAGAGAACACTTGGGCTTCATTGTCAGTTGTAATAAGACTACGGAATCTGCTAGCTGTGATTGGTCACTACATCAAATATGGCACAGATCATGTGTCTGCAAGAGAGCATCGTGACAATGCCTTGCTGGCTGCTCGAGTTTACTTTAGGTTACTGCTGATTCCTGGAGCTCGGGCTTTTGATGTTTACCACTCCCAACTGTTTGCACATTCAATTTCCTGTCTTGGATTTCCTAGACTAATGTGTGAGAATAGTGATCATTATAAAAATAATAAGCACTTGTCGCAAGAAGTAAACATTGTTTTAAAAGAGTTGGCCGAGTATGTGGTGGACCTTAGGGGAATTGTGTTGCAGCTAAAGTTGACTCCTAGCGATATTAACTATGAGGAAATTCTCAGCAATCTTATTGATGTCACTGGTGGTGCTATTACTCAAACATTGAATAGTGTTGGTAAGTTGTAAAAAAAATATTAAGAAAGAAAGAAAGTATTTATTTTGCCAGAATATAGGTTACAATTTTGGTTGTCAATTTACATCTGTTGTGCCTTATATATTCTACCATCCACCTGGTGTGCAAAATTTATAACATAATATTAAGCTAAATAATCTTCTTATAATTATTCATAAGGATCTGGAATATAAAAGATCTGAGAGAATGTCTACCGCGCCTCGGGGATACAGTCGTGACACTGTATTTTTTTTTTTTTTTTTTTTTATAATTATTCATAATTTTATATAATAGTCAAACATTCAAATTAGATACATTTATATTTAAGTACTTACATTATTTCTCACAATAAAATTGTTTAAGCATGTCAATGTTAAGTTAATTATTAAAATCACTTGAATGCGTCAGATATTCATTAATGTCATAAAAGCAATATTGCATTAACCATTTAGTTATTTTATTTTTGAACATATTAAAAGGCAAGTCTTTGAAAGAATTAGGCAACTTATTATATACTTTTATGGCAGTTATAAAGACATTTTTACCATAAATATCTAGTCTGGCCCTAGGCATCTAGGTATTAAATCTTAAGTCTCATTATTTTTTGTAGATATGTTGAAGAATGATAAAAAAAAATTATGACGTCTTTGTTTTCAGATAGGATTCTACTGTCAAGTGTATCCAGTGTGATCTATCAAGTGATAAACTCGATGATATGCAATTATGGCGAGCATCCCAATCCTCGGGCTATTGAGTTGCTGTTCAAATGTATGGTGCCTAAGCTTATAGCAACTTCTTTGGACAACAAAACTCCTACTGTAAGTCTATACTAATATTATAAAGAGGTATATTATAAGATTTGTTTGTTTGTTTGTTTGAAATGAATAGGCTCCGAAACTAATGGACCGATTTGAAAAATTCTTTCACCAATAGAATCCTACATTATCCCTGATGAACATAGGCTATGAAGGGAAAGTGAAGTTTGTCCGAGGGATCGCGGGTAACACCGCGGCGGACAGCTAGTACCTAATATAATATTATTTTCATTTTGGGTGAAAATGTTCATCTAATTCCAATGAAGGAATCCGTGGTTCTTTTATTGATTCAACTTTTTTTTTTCAGGGTTATGTAAGAGCTTCGTATGTGACATATGCAGGATTTATTTTAACCAGTCATTGTAAAGCATCTATTAAATCTTTCATTATAATGCTGGAGCATCTCTGTTACACTGCCGAGTCTTTGGTGAGTATCATTATAAAATGTTTGTTCCTTTAACTGTATGACCCACTACCAAACTGGAAAGTTAAAAGTGGATGAGGGATAGGGAGACATGAAGACATAGTCGTGAAGCAACATGAGTAAAACCACCTAGCTTTAAGACGATTCAAAGTGATCCCAGTGGTCCTACTGAATAAATGCTTTCTGACTTTGACACACATGCATACTGAAATACATTATTATGCTATTTCATATTAGGCTATTTCATAATTTTAATGGGAAATATGTGGAGTGAATTTACCTCTCAATTGTAGCCATAGGTGGAAACTAAAGTTTACTAACTAACTGTTTTCTTGGTTCTATTTCTAGGAACGCGCGGAAGCTCGCAACGCTCGTGCCGATTTAGTAGTTGGACTAATGAGTTTGCTACCAGATCGCCGTCATCGGAAATTCGTCAAGTGGGTGCTGATATTGTCAACCACTGCTAAAATTGTGCACCGACATATTGCATTGGTAAGTTTACGTATAACAGCCAAGCTGAACTATGCAGGACATGTGAGCCAGATGAACAGCAAAAAATGGGCCAACATTGTCACTGTGGTGACGCTGGAGGGATGACATGGACTCCTTTGAGAGTGGGTGGTGGAACATATCAGAGAGACTCAGTTATAATAACTTGGGGGAGACCTTTACCTAGCATTGGGCCAACAAAGATTTTCTGAACACATGGTTTCCATGAAGATACTGGCCTCATTACTGACCGTCAGCATAACTCTAAATAAGGCCATAAAGTATCCATACTTTTTACAGGAAATCCTTGCAAGGCTATTAAACAATGAGCCAGAAATCATAGAGCAGAGAGAAACAATAAGGAATGAGATTGAGAAGCAGAACGCGGCGACCAACGCTCTCCCGAACGGAAACGGACCCGCTGGCGACGCGCCTGCTCTGCAGATGGATGATGATGATGCCTCGCAAGATAGCCAGGAGTCCAAGGAAAATGTATGTTATGTTATTTTATGGAATAAAATTTTCATTTGGTTATCCACCCTAATTTCTGAATGACATTTTTATTCCTTTGAAAAAAGTATGTTGTTGTAAAAATTACTTTGTGGATGAGATACTCATTACATACTTACATTTAGTAGCGTTTTCTTTACGACATCATTTTTGAGATGGGAAAAATCAATAAACTCCAACTGATAGTGCTACCGACACCACCGTTAGCGCCATCTAGTTTTGAACTCCGTAACTAAAAACGGTAAAGAACCTTTAACATGGCGTTTCACGCCGTGCGCCCGGTCATTAAAAAAATACACACGTAATTGGTCAAGTTTTCACTTCTGTCTCCACTCCCGGAGCGCTACTGTTCTTTTTTTAAGATTTCTTTTTGTGGTTACTATACTACTGTATGCAAATTGTCTGTGGGTCTGATAAGCCCAATACGTAATTAGTGTTATACTTACAGGAGGAACCTGATGAAGAGGACGAAATAGCGGGTCTACTACGCCTACAGCCTCACACAGTCCCGCTCGGTCAGATCCTGCGCGCCGTGTTCGAATGCGCGAGTGACACGTCCAGCACCGTGCGGCAGCGCGCGCTCGCCGTGCTGGCCGAGAGCGCGGCCAGCGAGCGACGGCATATGCGTCGTGCGCTCACTGTACGTAGACACCGTCCCGGGACCCTGTTGTGTATCTCAACTGGCAATGGACATCGGCTTTATTTTGACATTTGAAACCTAGCCTCGACTTCAATTGTCATTTTCGTATTGTGCCACGGGCCACGCGCTCGCCGCTCGTATCTCTAGCGCTCGTAGAATTGACAATCAAATACCGAATCGAAATACAGAATTAAAGGCCGATAGAAATAAAATACTGGTCAAATTCTAACTACAATTTAAAAGAATGATGGCAGATATGATGATGGAGTCAGGAACTGAAACTCCTCAGTGTATAACAGTCAAATATAAATGGAAGAAATCGCTCACAGCGATAAGATTTATGTTCTTGTATCTTTGTTTGTATTTTGTAATTTCCATGTAGTGTACAATAAAGAATTTTATATTTATTTATCTAAGTATCTGTGTTAGTTCATTAGAATCAGCTCATGTTTTTGTATTCAAAACTTGTACTTATTTGAAAATACTTTTTAATAAAAACTAATGAGATTTTTATTTTAGGAGTTGAACGGCGACGGTTCAGTGTCCCGCCTGATGGCGCTAGCCGCGCGCTGCGTGTGCGACGAACGCGCTGTGGTGCGACGCGGCGCTGTGACGCTCGTGCAACGTTTGTTAGCCGCCCCCGCACCGCAGCCCACCCCTTCCGATCTACAGGTACTGCCGGCAGGTAGCGCTAGCGCGCGTGTGCTTGTATTTTGTAAAACGGACAGCCCCTACTGACCTCTTGAACTGAAAACTTGTGCTCACCTCTGCGTTACGCCGGGTCCAGAGCGCCGTGTTTTCGTATCCGAATATACGCGTGCCATTAGTGGAAAACAATGCTAACATTTTAGAAAACACTAAAATACGGCGCTGTGAACCCGGCTTAGCGTAAACAGGGTCACGAATGTATCCCTATGGCGCGGTAGACATTCTCTCAGATCTTTTTATACACGTATTCCTCTGCGATGCTACATACTATTTTTACTAAAAAAACTTAAAAAAAATCCTAGGTGATATTGTAGGGCAGAACGAAGATGTGTTAAACATTACCTATTTATGATTAAAATAATAGTATTCGTAACGTCTCCCTCAGATCCTAGTCGGCCTCTGCCGTGACGCGGCAATAACTGTCCGAGGCGCGGCCATTTCCGCGCTCAATGAATTGTTGGTGAACAGACCAGACGAAGCCTTGTTAGACGCATTTCTAGCTGGTCCAGTACACCAGCTCTCTGATCCTGAGACTAAAGTAAGTAAACATATATTTTGAATACTATACAGGATTTTATCGTGATTATATAAATACCTTAATTATTGCCCGACGAATCCTGGTATTATAAATGTGAGATGTGATCGTGAAAGTTCGTAAACAATATTTTGAATACCCTATATGCTATTCTAGGACCTAGGCTACCTATCTACATCTATTCCAAGTTTCATCCAAATCGGTTCACCGGTTTAGGGGTGACTGAAACACAAACATACAAAAATCCAAACATTTAACCATCTAAACAAACTCAAACTTTCAGCTTTATTATATTAGTGAGATTAAACCTGATCGCACACTTGTCCGCGCGTACGCGCCGCAGTCATTTTTATATACAAAAAATGCGGCTCGCTTCTGACGTCAGCAGCATTTTCTCTTATGAATTGACAGTTCTGCGCGTTCTTCTCGTCTGGACTGTGCGACCACCCTAAAGCTAACACAAAATACAGTACAGAGAGAGGACAGAAAGCACTTGTGGGTTCAAATCCTCTAGTTCTCTGTCCAAAAATGTATGTGCACCATGCCAGTACATTCGACGGTAAATAAAAATATCGTGAGGAAACTGGCATGACGTAGAACGTAAAAAGTTCAAACTATTATTGAGTCAAGTACAAACAAGGAGTCTCTTTGCTTTGAAAACCCCTCTACGGTTTGAAAGAACTAGTGACACTACAAGAAAAATGTTACAGTTAAAGTGATTCTAATATTACAGATATAAGGTTGATTTTTCTGTGACAATTATATAAAATCGTTTTGCAGATTCAAGAGCAAGTAAAATCACTCATAGAGCAGATTCTTCTCCGGCGGCTTTCGAAATACGACAAAGATAACTCCAATGAAGATATCCTTCCTTGGATGTTTCTAGATGGCATCATTAAACGCAACATGCGCAAGAATCTAATGAATGCATGTGTCTTACTTGCCAAGACTGAAAATTGCATAAGGTAAATTTTATTCTTACAATCCGAACTGCCTCCACAGATTAAACTGCGGTTTTCATAAAACAAATAGAGAAAGTGAACCTTGTGTTTTCATGGAGCGTTTTTGACTCCAACCGGCATTCTCGGAAATTCATAATGACTATTGTCTTGTATTCTTTAAGTTATCTGTTTCTCATACTTTGCTAGGTTAGCTATGCTAGGTTCGAAAATAGATAGCTCTGAGCGAAATATTTATTGAAGAGAAAACTTCTTCAGGCGCGTTTGGCAGTTTTGAGATGAGAAAAAATTCTTGGATTCGCCTCGAAAAGGTCACGTGCAAGTCACGTGTCTACTCATTGACACGGGGTTATTTGTTAAGTTTAGAACCGTTCAAGTTTTCACTTCTGCCAGCACTCACTGGAGTGACACTATTTTTTTTTATTCACTCATTGTTTAACAAACTGAACCGGATCACGATCGTATCCCCAAGGCAAGGTTTGTATTGGAATCCCTAGAACTATTGGAGCCCATCGCCACTTATTAGAATACTAACTGGTATCCTTCCGATACTCATTGTTAAAATACTTATATTATTTTCAGTGTCCGTCTAGTGGATATACTGAGCTCGCATCTCGGTGCTAAGGACGATAGCCGCGACTTGCAGTGTTTGGTGCTACTTACTTGTGTGGCTCGCCATGTTGATTATTCCGACATTGGTTTTGTGTTGGACTACTATTACAGGCTGGCTGAGATCCGTGACGCGGTAAGTTGTGTTCAAAAGTCAGAAATAGCACTAAATGCTTTAATTTAAACTTAATTATTATTATGTTTTAAAGACTTTTTGGAACCAATGAAATCATGAGTATCAATAAGAATCGAATTTCCATATTTTCAAGGCTCTTAGGCTCAATGCACATTGAATTAGCAACCGATGCGACAATTAGTTTTAGAATTAACGAGGTCTGGCGAAGCCATCTAGCGGGCCGCGCTGGCTCGAGCACTTTCGTGCGGTTAATTCGACAAGCGTTTCTATATCTTGTACCATTGTTCATAAGGTTTATAATGACTTGGCTTGTTGTAAAACTAATTGACGCGTCGCTTGCCAATTAAATGTGCATTGAGCCTTATCCCGGTATATTAATGTAATGTTCTTTTTTTAGGAGCCGATACCAAAGAAGACTGACTGTCGACTGATGATATTAGTGCTAGAACTACTGAGCTCGTGGTCTAAATTTGCGAAACCTCCCGATCGTGCCAAGTTGAGGGACAGTCTCGTTGATAGGTTGGCGTCTAAGGGAGATGATGGTGCGTATACAATCAAATCTAGTTTTTAAACCTATGTTTATACCTGTTGCTTTGATGTTAGGTAGCATTTGAACAGTGAACGCTTTTTCAGAACCAGTTTGCTTATTTATTTTCAGTTATTATAAACATTCTTAAATAAATAATAAATAATGCTGGTCATTTCACACAGCATCACTAACTAAGCAAAGCTTGTACTACTATGAAAACCAGAACAAACATTTATCCCGCCGCGGGCATCGAACCCGCAACCTTCTGCGTCCCAAGCGGGCTTACACCCACTGCTCCACAGAGGTCGTCGAGGTTTATGATGAATGGGTCGGCTCTTGACCTCGAAACTTATACAGGCAAGAATGAGGTCTACGGTGGAGCTAGCCTACCCAGAAGGCGCCTATTAACTTTCTTAAAAACAACAGGGTCGTAGCTCAGCGGAAATACAGACCCTGGAAGCTGATTCCAATTTTTGCAGTGCGCGTAATGAAAGAACTTTGAAAGCGCTTAGTTCTGATAGATAGAATATCAACCAAATAAGGATGATAGTCAGCTGTGCGTCTGAAGTTCCTGTTAAAGAACGGCGAAGGCGGAATAAGGTGGTGTAGCTACTAGGCACACACATCGTAGTACACTCTGTAGAAAACCGACAAACCCGCCACCTCCCGACGATGGCTTACACTGTCAAGTCTTGCTTCGGCAAGATGGTCTTCACTTATGAGCCTCTTGGCTCTGCGCTCCACCGAGTCAAGTGCAGCAAGTTGAAACTAGGTAGATCCTTCCCAGAGGTGACTGCAATACTCCATACAAGATCAAACTTGAGCTTTATATAAAGTCAGAAGTTGACGTGTGAAATATCGCTTGACCTTATTCAGGATGACCAGCTTTACTAATTTGAAAGGACTGTTTCTACAATGAACTTGAATAACTAAATCTACAACAAACTTGTAAAATTGTTTTATCATTTTAAACATTTTTTAAGCCAAAGTTTTTTTTGCTGCTTTATTTCAGAATGAATATAAATAAATAAATAATAAATAAATAATGCTGGACTTTTTCACACAGCATCATCTAGCCCCAAAGTAAGCAGAGCTTGTGTTATGGGTACTAAGATGACTGATATACTACTTATATACTTTTTGTTTGTAAATACATACATATTATACATAGAAACACCCAGACCCGAGACAAATATTTGTAGATCATACAAACATTGGTCCCGCCGCGGGGATCGAACCCGCAACCTTTTGCGTCGCAGGCGGGCTTTCACCCACTGCGCCACAGAGGTCGTCAATATAAGTAATAAGAATCAAAACTATTATATTTTTTTGTAGGTTGCAGAATACCGACCGTGATGTTGGCTAAAGATTTGGATCCGGAGAACTTGTTTTGGGCGACGGAACTCATGCAAATGTGTAAGTGTTTATCAGTCACTAACAAGGTAGTTCGCCGTGGGTTAAAATCCCGAACGCGCCATTAATATTTCGTTTTGACTAAACTTTACTAGCTCTAAACAGTGAAGGGAAAATATCATGAGGAAACCAGTTAGTACAACCTATATACCTAAAAAGTATTTATAATGGACGTGCTTTTTATAATCTGCAAAGCAAAATCTTGAAAGTACTAAACAATCTGAAAAATTTATTCCATTGGGAATACAGTCGTGATCACGTTTCGTTCTTAGATTTCTTGTCGTCGTACTACGTTTTGTAACCAGTGCAGTGTGGTTTAGATATTTAAAAGTGCGCTTCAAAGCGTTATTTCGTCTTATTTTTTAACGTAGGTTAAAAAAATCTTATTTCCAGCGGAGCAAAGCGCGTTGGACGCTCGTTGCATTCAAGAGGCTCTGCGCGTGGCAGACTTGTCGCTAGTAGCACCCGTGCCACCTTCGCCGGCGATTATGCAACTCTTCTTGTCTGTCATCAAAACTCCGCCACCATGTAAGCTCGTTAACACGATCTAACATCCACTTCTGTGTCCGCATAGATTGGTAACTTCGAAAATTTATCAAAAAGTACTGAAAGTCACTATCATTATATCAACTCGGAAACGGATAGTTACCGTATCAACTCGAGCCGTTTAGTTTTGTATGCAACTCCCTACTGCAACGCACACTAATAGGCATCATATTGTTATTGACACGCCTCGGAATAAGCTTAAACCGCGCTACAATGTGGTGGTCAATTTGTAATTACGTCAGAGCCTACGTTTCTGCCTACACGGGCCTACGTATCTTCGATGTTCAAAGTCAAAGTCAAAAAGCATTTATTCAGTAGGACCGCTGGGATCACTTTGAATGTCCGGCGAGCTTTAACCGCGGCATCGAGCCGAGCTGCTCGTGCTTACGTTACGTTGGTTGACGGCGAGACATACGGTGACGATACCTACCCGAGTTCATATGCTGTAACCTAGCAAGCCACGAGCTTGCTGACGTTTACTCGGACTACCGAAATACCTTGGCCTAGTGTTGGGTACAGTGTAAGTTATTTTTGAAATAAATGATCTTTTGTATTGCAGATTGGTCGGAGGTGTGCGCAGGCGAGTGCGTCGCTGGCGCGGGGCGGCTGTGCCTGCGCTCGCGCACCGCCGCCGCCGCCGCCGCGCCCGCGCTCGCTGACCTGCTGCACTCTGCCGCGCCGCTGCAGGCCAGGGTCAACGCCCTGCTCGCCCTGGCCGACTGCTCGCAGAGGTATGTAGCTGGCGCGGGGCGGCTGTGCCTGCGCTGTGTATCTGTGTGGTATAAAGATTCGACGGTACCTCAGGTCAAACAGCGTCTGCGTCCCTGCAATGACATACGACATACATGAAATACGCAACCTGTAGTTTCTTACGTCTATCTAGACGCAATCTATAATCGCATCTGCGTCCCCCGTGTTTGACGCGCCGGTTTGGCCGAATCAAGTCGTAAGGTATGTATCTGTGTGACTTTTGGTGTGCGTTATGGTACTAGCCCGAAGCGGCGTGACTTAATATAACTGGCATTACGTTAACCACGCTCTTCAGGCCAGGGTCAACGCCCTGCTCACTCTAGCAGATTGCTTGGAAAGATACGAGAAAATCTATGGACTTTCGTACCAAGGCGAGATAGTTATAAGTACTCTGCAAGTAATGTTCAATGCCGTAATATATTTGAGTGCTATGCCAAGTTTTCTCTTCTTCAATCCATAGTCAATAGTAGAAAGAGTATATATAAAGACATACGTTTACAGATACGCCAACATGGTGGAGCCCCTAATGGGCACAATATGCGGCTGCCTCTCGCCTCAAACGCCGCCGCGGCTGCGTCGTGCCGCGGTCAGGTCACTGACAGAGCTCTTACTTAGCGGGTTCCTACGTTTACGTACACCGCTCTATTACAAGTGAGTTTATACTTTGTTTTATTGGTTATTTTTATATCGATAACTATCATCATCATCTTCCTGCCCTTGGACCACTTCATTCCTCCACCATTTCCTTCTATCAGCCGTCATCTCAGCACTCAATCCCTATGTCTTTTCTATTTTTATGGTTACTAATATATCTCTTTCAGTTGAGATACGATTTTGAAAATACCACTGAAATATATTTCAACATAAAAGTCACCTTTTGATTGTTGATTGTTTTGAAGTGAAAACTTCTTCAGGCGCGTTGAGCATTTTTGAGATGGGAAAAAAAACATCAAACTCGAGTAGCGAGTCACGTGACTGTTACCGACACCATCTCTTACATACCTTAATTTCGTCACACATTGTATCATCAGAATGGTCGAAGCGACAAAGCTCGTCTCTGAGTGAGACAAGCCCGAGTTCAAATCCCAGTTTTTTTAGTTTAGAACCGTTACCGAAACCTCGTTCAAGTTTTCACTTCTGTCGGCACTCCTGGAGTGCTATTGTTTTTTATGTATACTGACACATTATTTCCTTGTCTCTGCTTACTCCTTCAGGAAAGAGGCGTGATTTTATGTTTGTATGTATTTCATTTAATAATTCTAACCTTCTTAAAATTTCAGTTACTTTGCGCTCATAGCGGACGCAGACCACGAAGTGCGTGAACCGGCTGAGTACTACGTGACGTCATGCCTCAAAGTCGACACCATATCCCAAAACTTCGTGGATTGCGTTCTACATTACAACAGCGGTGACAGTAAGAGCAAACGTTATCTTTTAACTAAACTTTAGCGTTATAAAAACGAACTCCCTGGTTAGGTTTGGCCTAATGCGGGGTCCGTTGTAAATTATTGATGTATGAAATAAATAAACTGGCTACGTAAAATACCGGCCAAGCGCGAGTCGGACTCGCGCACGTAGGGTTCCGTACCATTATCTATAAAAACGGGAAAAAAATCGTTTGGTGTATGGGGCCCATGCAACAAATTTGTTTTTTTTTTGCCCTTAAATATTTATTTTACTACGTTTTTTTAGTATTTGTTTAAGCGGCAACAGAAATACATCATCTGTAAAAATTTCAACTGTAACTATCATGGTTCATGAGATACAGCCTGGTGATAGACGGACAGACATATAGCGAAGTCTTAGTAGTTCCCGTTTAACCAATTTCGAGTCTTCAATTTGCCCTACAGTGGGCCCAGAATGGCTAAATAATAATAATAATTTTCACACGCTAGTAATCAATCTATATTTTTAAACATCATTCGTTACGAGGGAATATAATTTTTCATTTCTCATACTCGGAAAGTAGTGTTCTTTTGATTTGATTATTGGGTGGAAAATGCTACTTTCCTTTCTTATGCAGGGAAAAACTCATACAAATTCATCCCGACCCTAGGGCCTTTGAATTGAATTTGAATGAACTTTAAAAATAGAACTGCTGTCAGCTGTGAAGAGTTTTATGTAAAAAAAACTAATTTAAAAAATGTCATGCATGACTTTCTAAACAGCCAAGTGTGAATTTAGCGCGAGTTCCATATTTAAAATTTAAAAAGTCAACAAAAATTGGCGGGATACTAAAATCTGTTATGTAAATACTGTATCTGTGACGGACTTTTGTGCTAAGATTTGAATTGAATATTAAAAATTTCCTCATATTTTAAATGAAAAGTAGAGTGTTTGCCACGGGTAAAAGAATCAATTCCTACTCGGACTATAGCCGTCTAACTACCTCGGGAATTGATTTTTTTCAACCCTAGGCTAACAATCTACTATTTCATATACTGACTTTGTTTCATAACTAGTTTCAACTTCCAGACACTCTGGACTTCGACGCTCGCCAGCTCATCTACGACGTGATGCTCCAACGTCTCTCATTGGTCCAGCGTCTGGGCACGCAGTGTCGGCTCGCGCGTGAGATTCTCGCGCACGCGGCCGACCTGGCCGACGACGCGGAGGAGCTGCCCGACTCGCTCTTGGCCGCCATGTTGGACACCATCAAATTGCTGACAGGACCTCGCATGAGACTACCCAGTATGTAGCTTCCTCATAGCTATTGATGACGACCTCTGTGGCGCAGTTGGTGAAAGCCCGCTTGAGACGCAGGTTGCGGGTTCGATCCCCGCCGCGGGATAAATGTTTGTATCATCTGCAAATATTTATCTCGGGTCTGGGTGTTTATGTATAATATGTATGTATTTACAAACAAAAAGTACATAAGTAGTATATCGGTTATCTGGTTCCCATAGTACAAGCTTTGTTTATTTTGGGACTAAATGATGCTGTGTGAAATGTCCAGCATTATTTATTTATACGAGTATTAGCAAAATTCATCTTTAACCATATGCCGTGATGCTGAAGCATGATGCTGAAACTGCTGCATATCATAAAGCTGTTTAGAGGCTGGCCACTGCCCAGTATATGTATAGCTAATTTTGTTCGACTAGCTCCCCACTTGAGCTTGGCTATTCAGTTCTTAAGGAGAGGAAGATGATTAGAATCACCATGTTTTCCACCTGTCTGACGATGCGGAGGAATTTCTCGACTCGCTTGGACACCAACAAACTGCTTACTGCACCTCGCATGAGACTGTCCAGTATCTAGATTGTTTGGCTGGCTTCTTTCTGGAGCTTGACTATTTATAAATATGTATAAATAAATATAAATAATGCTGGAATTTCACACAGCATCATCTAGCCCCAAACTAAGCAAAGCTTTTACTATGGGAACCAGAAAACTGATACTTATATATATTTTTTTTGTAAATACATACATATTATACATAGAAACACCCAGACCCGAGACAAATATCTGTAAATCATACAAACATTTGTCCCACGGCGGGGATCGAACCCGCAACCTACTGCCTCGCAAGCGGACCTTCGCCCACTGCGCTACAGAGGTCGTCAAAATTTATTTAGTTTTAATCACTTAAAACAGAGGAATAGTATGGTGATAGGCGATTTACACTTTATTCGTATGGACTCGATAATATTTCTCAAAAAATTTAAGAAATTTTTCTAAAGGAAATTCTTCAATGGAATAATAAAAACTTTTATTTTAGGAAAACCTGCGCAAACCGGCGAAGTCGCGGACATCGATGACATACAGGAACGAGTCACTACCAACATAGTGTCACATGTATGTATTTATTTACGCACTGTATTTCTCTTAACTACCAAGTAAAACGTACGACGAAGCATTTCCAATCTGCGAACGTGAGGCAGAGTTTAACCCTTGCAATACCTAATCATTATCGGTTTAGTTGTATGGACTCTCATAACTTGATATTTCTGTTCTAAATAAACGCAGCTGTCGAAGAAGGACCTGGTAACAGATTAAATAATCGCATGCTTCATTTTCATTCATATACGTATTGAACATTGCATTTATGTTAAGAGCATACTATACTATAACTTCTTTGGTTCTGTAGTTTTTTTTTATTTAAACAGCGTTGTAATAAAGTCCTATTATCTGCCCAATGTTATTCTCTACAAGCTTTATGATATAAAGGAAAGTTACTTAGCGCTTTGTTCACAAATTAGTGTTATGATCAGCGCACGCGTTCAATGTTTATCTTCGAAAAGTCTCGATTTATTATTTTTAGGGTTCATTTGATAGGAAATCGTACTTCTAAGTCAACGCAATGCAATATAAAGATATGGCCGCCTCTTATTTGAGACTCGCATTATAAGCGTGAAGACGATAGACAGCGATATTACGTATTACTTACCTCTTAATTAGTTTTAGTCCTGTCCATCAAAAGGTTACCGGAAAGAGATCGCGTTTATCTATAAGGTCTCATATTAGGATACGTCTAACAGCACTCAGAGACACTAATGGCTACGATTACTTCCTTGTACTTTATGAGTATCTAAACTTACATTGACGAGCCTCAATTTCGTTTGACTGGCTCCCAACTGGAGCTTGACTTTTTAGTTTTAAGATGGAGCACCTAAAAGAATGCTAGGCCCCAAACCGTGTTTGTTGCCCTGATTCTTCATTGTATTGGTCGCGCAAGAACAGGAGTAAAATTAGCTTTAAGACTATTCTAAGTGATCCCAGCAGTCCTATTGAATAAATGCTTTTTGACATTGATTATGGCTAAGATTTTCTTTGCAAAATCTTTACTTAGCAACGATTTAACCATTAATGTCTCTGAGTGCGGCAGTTATTATTTATTCTTTCGTTCCTTTTATGATTATGGTGTACAATAAAATTATATTATTTTCCCCTGTATGATGCCTATAGTTAATTTTTTTTTATGAGGAATGGTTTTCCACCTGCATAGCGATTCATACACTTCAGCGGAACGCATTCGCGACGAAACCGTTCCGCTGTTCAACCGACCGCAACCAATCATAGCCCTTGATTCAGACTTCAGAGGAATGCATTCGGCAGCCTCATTGTTTGACTTGGAATCCATTCCCAGTTATCATCCCAATTGAGCTCAACCAATCACATAACACGAAAATGACTCTCAATTGAGCTCAACCAATCATATGTCATATTGTCATTTTTGTGTTATGTGATTGGTTGAGCTCAATTGGAAGGATAACTGGGAATGGATTTCAAGTTACACATTAACGCTGCGTCTTACGTGGGCGATGCGAACGCGAAGCGGCGCGGTGCGGCACTCAAACTACAAACAGTTGATTTACAATTGAAGTGTCCTACGTGAGCGGCGTGGCGCGTATTAACATTTCAATAATAAATCAACTGTTTTTTGTTTCCGCACCGCACCGCGCCACTTCGCGATCGCCCACGTAAGACGCAGGGTAAGGCTGCTGGTCAGAATAGGTCAGCTGTTCAAACCGACCGCAGCCAATCACTGTGCAAGAAACGTCAGTTTTAGATCTATTCCTGCACTGTGATCGGTTGCGGTCGATTGAACAGCTAACCGATTCCGACCCGAATGCATTCCGCTGAAGTCTGAATCACTAGGCGGAAACGTCAGTTTGGACGAACTCCACGGCACGGTTTTGGTCGTGTTCTAAACAGAAGAAGAAGAAAAAAAGAGAAAAGTGGGCAAAGAGTGGAAGATTAATGAGAGTTTGTTATTTTAGAAAATGAAACGCACCGTCGCAGAAGTGATGGTGCCAGCTGTAATGCGTTTATATTCGCGGCTCGGTTCGGGCGGCGGACAACTCGCAGCTTACCTCGTTATGTTGGCGCAGGACCTTGTGATAGATTATAAGGACGAGGTAATATTGCTACGGGGAAAGTAACATTGTAACTAAGGTAGTAAAGTAAAAGGCCGCTATGTTGACAGTTTTGAGCAGTTTATAGCGCTCGTGATTTAGTTGGATCGGTGGGATTAGATCATTATCATCTGCGCGCTTCCGTGCTTCGGGAGGGCTCGTTTATTGTCGGTCCCGGCAATTAACGGTTCAGGCCAATTTCATATCTTTTATTTTACTGCCTTTAATAATAATAGTTTATTTTTCATAGAAAAGACAAGCGTACAGATAATGTGACAGTAGTTACTTAAACTTAAGTGTGTGATTAAATTATAATTATGTAGGTAGGCAATCAGGTATGGTTTTTTTTTACAAAAAGTACTATTAGGTTACAATTAGTTTCCATTGTATCGTAGATATGTGTGAGTGAGAGACCTGGGGCCTTATTGTCTAACTTGAAATCCATTCCCAGTTATCATCCCGGTTGAGCTCAACCAATCACACAATACGAAAATGACGTGTTTTGTCATTTTCGTGTATAAGGCTGCTGCACTAAGATTGAAAATCTTGTATCGCAGGTGCCTGCGTTTCCTTCTCTTCTATTTTATTAAACTATAGCAGCATCAGTTCCTAATACTTATTGTAAATGTTGTGCATGCCTGTAATGGGTGTACATTCTATAGAGTGGCTGTTTTTAAAATGTTCCTACAAATGTGTATTATGTATGCTGTTGGTGTTGCCTAATAAATAAATAAATAAATCATTGAACACACAGTGATACCCATCGTGAAGACACGTTTAGTTAATTCAAATATTCAAATTCAACTTCATAACACTAGTACCCCTTTCAGATCGAGGAACTATTAGAGAACGACGAAGAGCTAGTGAAGCGAATCGCGCTGTTCCGTGAAAACCACGCCGTGGAGTCCACTACTGGCAACATGCGTAACCTCGTGACGACATCCGGCCCGCCGGAACCGGAAACGCCGCGGCCGCAGCGAAAACGCGCGATCAGACGGGAACCGCTCAAAAAACGCTCCCTGAAAATTTGACCCGAGCTTAATCGCTCCGAGCGATTGTCCGAACTACCTGAAACTCCTACGAGCCCGACCCCTAGCGACAACCCCGACTTACCCATAACTCCCCCGCCCTTTGAACTCATGCTAACCGGCACCGATCTCCTGTTCGATAACGCAATGATGCGCCGAAAAGTACCTATTTCCCCTGTTCCGATTCAATCGGCTAGGTCCACATTAACCCGCACGATTGTGCAACTTCCCAAACCGACTAAATTCAAACGCCGCCAGTTCGTATGTAAAATGCCTCCGCTAGTCCCGATAAAATCGAAAAATAGGGCGTGCCGTATCCGGGCAAATAGAGCATTGACTATATCTAGTCCTCCCCGGTGTGACTCTCCGGATGACATGCCACTTTCGATGCTCAATCGTTTCTCGGAGACTAGATTCAGCCTGCTTCCGCCTTTAGTTCCCATCCACAGTGCTTCAAGCGCCGTGCTCGGGTCGAGTTATATTGATGAAGACGACGTCACATACAGGCCTAAAACGAGGGATTTTGACGCACCCGGTACAAGTAGAGACATCTACGTGGAGAAACGAAGCGCGAAAATCGTTAATTCGAAAGCAAAAACTCCCGAGCCTGCGCTAGAGGAACCGCCTCGCAAGATATTCAAGAAATGTGATCCGTCTAAAGCGAATCTTATAAAGTCATCTAAACGAGCGAAGCGACAAGTTCAGCCTTCAGATGGACCTAACCAAGTCGCAGATCCTAGTACTGAGCAATTAGAGCCATGCCGAGAACCGGGCTCTTTTTCTGATCCAATAGAAGGTCCTAGTGGTTCAGGACTATCAACAGCAACTATTGCAGGATCTACCCAGGCTATCGGCGGGTCAAACCCAGCTCCGTCAGCATCTAACCAGACCTCAGATGGTTCTAGCCAAGTTGATCAAGTTTCGGCTGGAGGCAGTGCTACATCTACCCATGATCCGGCCCAATCTGGCCAAAATTTAAAAGCTAGTATGATAGCTGTGAAATTCAGCGATTCTGATTAATTGCATCTTCATCATTATCTACTAAGTCGTTGTGACTTCTATGATGCTCGCAGAGAGAGATTATGAGACGGAATGCATGATATTGTAAGATACTACAGGTTTTTAAGAAACTATCAGTAAACATACCACGGATAAGGGTTTACGGACTTTCAAAAAGTCTAAATTTGATAATTATATTTAAAAAATCATAAGGTTTTTACATCGGACTTGGTCGCGAGAAATAGTAGCATCACTTAATTCTCACACGAAATGATTCTTGTTACTTCATTAAATAATAGTTGCCAATTTCTAACTATATCTCAAACATGAACTATTTGATACGACTATTTTACTGCAGTAGATTTATAAAATCTGTGAACTACATATATTTTTCATTATTTGTATTTAACGTGCTCATAAAATATTGAATATCTTTATTGTGTATTAATATTAATGGCTGGTATGGTTAAAGAAACCATTAAAAGCAAGTAAGTCTGGCGTTTTAAGGGTTCCGCACTATCATTTTTGTTTTGTTTTTTCATCAATTTATTGGTTGTACTTTAGGTATTTTGGAGTTTTTAAGTCGTTTCCAAGTTCTTTGAGAGATATATTGAGTATACTCTAAAATAAGATTTGTTTAGTCTTCAAGTACAATTAATTATGGAGAAAAGATTAGTTAGGTTTTATTGTAAATGTTTAATCTTGAATGTCTTATTTTTGAAGTTAAAACTAGGAATAGTTCATAATCATAGCCTTCATAATCGTTTTCGAAGAAACTAAGTATTATAATCATTTTTTATGAAACAACAATGAGTCTTTTAAAAACTTTTTCTTCATTACCTATACAAAGAGCTAACAAAAGCAGCAAAAATGTCAGATAAGAATTTAAAATTCGAATGCACTGAT
The DNA here is from genome assembly GCA_963565295.1 of Epirrhoe alternata. Taxonomy (NCBI): domain Eukaryota; kingdom Metazoa; phylum Arthropoda; class Insecta; order Lepidoptera; family Geometridae; genus Epirrhoe; species Epirrhoe alternata. The sequence goes on from OY751384.1 coordinate 4,174,908, forward strand.
TAGCACGGAACCCTAAATTGGTACATTATTGTGTATATTTATATATTATATTTTTATTATAAATCTTTATAATAATATACAAACATATTTATTGTAGTGTCTTTGATGTGTCTGTAGATCGTAAGTACATTTTTGTATAAGCATCATTGATGTTTCTTATTAATCCACAAGAATCTATTTGTTTTATGTGCAGAGTTGAGTATGATGAATTTATACACTTATTCCATCGAGTAGGATTCTAACTCGATGTCTTATTCTCCTAGCTAGGGTATGCATAATAACTACTCGGTAGTGTGTGGTTTGGAATAAATAAAATTAAAAATATAATTATGCATTTCTTTACTTTTGTCAGCCTAGAAATAATGAAAAGCCAAGAAAAATATGTAAAAAGAATGGGTACACAAATAATGGTTTTAGAATTAAAGTGAAAGTATAGTAACAACAAATCATTTAATAATTAAAAATAAACATTTGTAGCAGATCATTTTATCAACTAAAATACATGAATATTATTTTGACATGCTTACTCAAAACAAACAATAAATAGTTAACTTTAAATAACATCTATAAAACATTGCTTAAATTTAGTTTTACAACTAAGTCACTTTCTTTTTCTATTTTCAATTCCTTTTTAAAGGTTTTCTTTAGCAACATGTCGATAGCTGCTTCCTCTGAAATAAAAAACGCAGTATTTATAAACTTAAAAGTGTGCAGGAGCCGCCATTTTGCAAGCGGGACAACGAGTGTGATATGTTCGGCGTATGAGAGTACAGAGCTATAGATACGCAACGTCATTTACCGCACCAAAACACTTTTTACAAGATTTTTAAATAAACAACCAATCGAAAAATTAAAAGACTCAAAATCAACATAAATTAAGAAATAGTCTTGTGTATGTTTCTTGACAAAACAAAAACCCACCAAAAAAAGTGTGCTGTTCCTGAGATAAATAGCAAACAGTGTGCAAAACATGTATTTTTCAAAAAAATTTATTATCTGGAAAACATTTACCAATCGTGTTTTTAAAACAACGTAATCCAAGTTAAAAGTATAATTTCCCTAAGAAGCTTGTAGGTTTCACAGATCCTGAGATAAATAACGATTTCGAACTACAAAATTGCATAGATCGCTCCTGCACACTCAAAAAGGAAAGCTTCAACTAAAAAAACATATTTTGGGGGTTTTTTCCACATACCTGTAACTTGTATTGCTAATAACTGGTGCACAATATGCCTCGCTGTGATTTTGAACAAGTCGCGGCTGCTAATGTGCTTGTTCTTGTAATAAGGCATTAGGAGTTTCACAACGAGCCCAGCAACATCTAACTTTTCAGTTTTTTTCTCTGTCTTTTCTTTGTGTCTATGTTTGTGTTTCTCTTTCTCTTTGTGAACCTTTTCTTTGTCAGGTTTGTTTAGTTTCTGTTCTTTCGATTTGCTGCTCAAACTCAAGCGGTGTTTCTTAGTTTTGTCGATTTTGATAGTAGGTGATAAGGGCTTATTTATTGACGTAGGTGTTTCTTCAACTGGCTTTATAGGTTCAGGAATAATAAGAGGTTCTTGAGGCATTTCAGCAAATTGCTTTAGTTTCGCCAACACTTCTTCAGCTTCAATGCTTAATTTGTGGGCTTTGTCTAGTTTTCTGTATTCAGCACTGGTTTTGGGTGGTTCAGAGACATTCTGAGATGATTTCCCATCTTGATTTTTCTCTTCTTCAGAAATTCTTGATTCAGTTGAACTGTTTAAATCTTTGTTTACGTTTTCAAGTTTTAATGTTTCTTCAGCTGCCGAACTACTATTATGTGTTTGTGTACCGTCATCAATCACTAATTCTTTTTCAGATTCACTATCAGATACATTCCCAAATAATATCCTTTTTTTTCCAGGAATAGGGCTTTTGTTTTGCTTTGACTCTTTTCTTTCCGACTTTTCTGCCTTTTTATCCTCTTTATCTTTATCATTATGCTTCGAGTGTTTTCTTTTATGCTTGCGGTTCGGACTTTCAGTTGATTTACTTTTCTTAGATCTTTCCGTTTCTGTTTCACTTTCTATTTCAGTTGATCCACCTGATCTATTTTTCCTGTTTTTCTCTGATTTATTTTTCTTAGATTTTTCCAGCTCAGTTTCACTGTTGTTTGATCTATCTGCTAATTTATTTTTCTTCTTTTCTGATTCTGATTTAACATCACTAGTGGTTGAGTTTGTTTTTTTGTGCCTTTCCACTTCTGTTTCACTGTCAGTAGATTTATTTTTCTTGTGTTTTTCTGACTTCGATTCGTGTCTGGATGATGATTTTGTTTTCTTATGTTTTTCTGGTTTATGTGTGATAGAGCTTGATTTCTTTCTCTTGTGTTTTTCTGAATCGGTTTCGAGATCGGAAGACTTCATTTTCTTCGGTTTCTGCAGTTCAATTTCACTTTCTTCGTCAGATGACTCTCCAAAGAGAGCTTTAATTTTTCTTTTCACGGGTTTAGGGTTTTCTACAGGTTTCTTGGTGTCATCATCACTTTCGCTATTGCTTATATGTTTCTCTTTGCTAGGAACTCCCTCTAGAGTGATATTAATAACGAAGCTTTTTGATGACCTGACGGGTGAGTTTGGCTCAGACTTTATTTTTATAGTCATATCATTGTCATTGTTTTGATCACTATCCTGTTCTGTTAATTTCAATGTAGTATCATTATTTTTGTTTTCATTTTCCTCAATGACTAGAGTATCTTCGTTATCGCTTTCGTCAGTTGGAGTTGTGATGTCGGGTGATGCATCAGATGCTTTTTTGAAGAAATTTTGTAATTTTGTTTGCGTGAGCGGATCTCTTTTGAATGAGCTAGCTTTTCTTTTGCTATGTTTGTCGGATTTGGATAGCTCTTTAGAATCTTTTGATGCCTCTGCTTCATCTAAAAAAGTTAAACAATCAATCACATCTATGTTTTTCGATGAAAAAAAAAAAATAACTGTTACTCTTACCTATCTCCAGCTCAGATGCTTTAACAAATCCATCATGTTTTTCTCTCCGTTTCTGGGATTCAAATTCTTTCACGAACTCTCCGAGAGTGTTTTGTTTTTTAGGTTCGAAGGTTTTAAGTTGCGGGTAAACTTTTGTTTTGCACGATTTTACTGCAGATATCTAGGGAAAACAAAAATGTTAAAAATACTTAGTTTGAAAGATAAAAGATTATTAGAAATTTCAGATTTATTTACCGCTTTCGTCATAGCTCTCCTGTATAAGCTAATTACAGTACTGCTGGAAAACACTTCATACTCCATTTCCACAGCGCATTGTTCAACATCCTGCCTCGATAAGTGTCGCTTGTAGTCTTCATCGGCATCTTTAGTGCTCGCAAGATTGCTGTTCAACGCTTCATTCAATAAAGAGAGGTAACTTTCCCGGCTGGGAATAGTTAGACCGGTGACCTGAAATATTGACACTCCATAATACGTTTGTTTCTGGAACTTGTAGATCTTTCAGAACTTTCAACTGGTACCTGATGTTACAATCATGTCATAGTACGTACCGTTCGATTTTGAAAACAAAAAATTTACTTCTTACGAACTACCTTCTACCCACGCCTTCGCTTTCGCACCGATCTATACTAATATTATAATGAAGAAAGGTTTGTTTGTTTGTTTGAATTGAATAGGCTCCGAAACTACTGGACAGATTTGAAAAATTCTTTCACCATTAGAATCCTACATTATCCCTGATGAACATAAGCTATATTTTATCCCGGGAAAGTGAAGTGTTCCCGAGGGAACTCGGGAACACCGCGACGGACAGCTAGTATTTAATATGACCAAAAACACCTTGTCTGAGTTGACTGTTCAAATTAACCATTGATTGACGCTGGATTTACAATTCTATTAAGAATCTATAGAACAGGGTGTACAGGCAACAAATTCATATACTTATCTCACCTTTTTCCCCGTACTTTCAGCAGCTTTACACCTAGAATATTGAGCTGAGTCTTCGTCCTTGACCTTTTTTTCCTCGACTCGTTTCTTTCTGTTGGCGAACTCTTTCATAATAAGTGACTTGGTTTCTTCGGCGACGCGCCGCCGGCTTTCCTCTCCTTCCGAACCATCACTCGCATCTCCGTACGCTGATGCTTCACTGAAACAATGTAATAACTATTTAATAAAACTAATTATTATAATTATGTACTCGCAGACAACTGATAAGTAGTAGTATAGATATTTTTTTGCATCAAATTTGCAAAAAAATATCTCTCTATTTTATCATGCAGGACCGTGACGAGTCTCTGTCCTGCAGCGTGGCGCCTGCTACAGTTTGATAAATATAACTTTCAATACAAGTTCAATACAAAGCCCGCTCTTGATTCTCGCGCTATGATAGGTCATTTAAATAATGCTGGACATTTCCCACAGCATCATCTAGCCCCAAACTAAGCACAGCTTGTACTATGGGAACCAGATAACTAATATACTACTTATATACTTTTTTTTGTTTGTAAATACATACATATTATACATACGTACATTACGTACATTTGTACGTAATCATGTGATGTAAATGTCCCGTTTTCTGTAATGCGTATTCCGGTTACTTACGTTTGCTGTCCGAAACGTCCCTCTCCATAGAGATCGCTCGGGTCCTGAGTAACCACAAGCCCCCCGCCACGCAATGTAGCGGACATGGCTCTACGCGCGTGTTGTTCTAACGCTCGCCTCACTCCGCGCTCGTCGTAGCACACGTCGCAGCGGCCGGCGCAACGCGGCGCTTCCTCGCCGAAGTAGTCTGCGAATGTTTTGTGTCGACATCTGATGGAGGAAATAAATATTGGATTGTATTGATGATTATATTATGAACAAGGTATTCACGAAGACGGATTGGTCTTCATTGTGTGTGTCGATTTCTGTCTGCGTAAGCGATACTGAGCGCTCATTCGCCCATGGTGCGTTCCAACGCTTACGCACACAGAAACAATGCACATGTGCATCTTTACGACCACCCGCCTTCGATGGAAAAACTATAACTGATAGCATTGCAGGTTGGTGTGAAAGTGTAATTTTTCAGAACATCCCCACTGTCATTACCCACTGCTGCATTATTCAAGTTACAAACTAGAAAACCAAATTTTCACCTAAACTTAAGTAATTGTAAGCAAATCGTACCTAACTTCCTCGCAGTATTTGACCATGATCTCAAAGCTTTTGTACGCATTCTTGCAACGTTGCTTCTGCTCGGGAGTCTTGCTTCGACCAAGCTCGGATTTTAGCAGAAAGTCAACTGTATTCCTCTCGCTCCGACAGTAGTAAATGCGGCAAAACGCTGGCTTGCCATCACGACCCGCTCTTCCAGACTCCTGCCAGAAAAAAATTACGTAAAATATGAGTTTACAACAAATCACCGATGGAGTTTTTAGGCCTGAATGCCCCTGTCATGGCGTAATCTGTATTATCTGTGGCATAATGATCTTATAACCGGAATCAATAATCTAACATGTTCGCGTCGCGGAAGAACCTAAGTGATCAGTAGTCATTGCCTCTAGTAGTCATCCACTCATATTGAGGCTGCACAGGATGTTGCTTATTTTTGATTTTGTGTTTTTCTTTTATGAGTTCTGGATAGATGTTGTTTAGTAGTACCATGGTATGGGTACTCAGTTTCTGATACCAACGACACAGCGTATCCTAGTGTGGGATCAGGACTGTTGAGTGCTATTTTTTTTTAAATACCTGATAGTATGCAGCAACATTATTAGCCAGGCCCCAATGCGCGACTGCTCTAACATTCGCTTTGTCCACGCCCATCCCGAACGAGATAGTTGCGCAGACACAAGGACACTCGCCCTTGGACCACTGCTCTTGTGTTGCTATGCGATCACCAGACTTCATGCCTAAACAAAAGGTAACGTCATTCAGGCAATCTGGATTGGAGGCAACTGACAAACTGTGGCTATATACTACCTTAGAGCATAGGGAGTTGAAGATAAAAAGGGATACTTTTGCCCAGAAGTGGGAAGGATAAAAATGAAAAATCCATTATTTTTGTTTCTTAATCCACCATCATTACCTTCTTCTAAGTTTGCAAGAGGCAGAGAGAGAGAAAAGGCACCTTTACGATAATATTTTATGGCAGATGTGTAAGGGACAGCTAGAAGGGAAATCCCTAGGCAAAGGATATTTACCTCCATGATAAGCTGATGACTTCAAACCCCTTTTATTAAGCATGCTAGCTAGATCCTCAGTTTGTTCTCTTGTGCGGCAATACACTATAACTGTATTTTTATTATTCTGAAATAGAATATTAAACTTTTATTACATACTTTTCATTTAAAACTAATAAAGTACATTTATGTAACAGTTACCTGCTTGACACTATCTTCCTCCTTCAAGCTTTTTTTCAAGAAATCTGCTAAATGCCCAATCTCATCTTCAATACAATTTTGAAACATGACATCATAAAATAAATTTCTTCTGAAACTTGGAGTTTTAAACTGTGCAACTGGTGTTAAAAGCTTCAAATTTGTCATTATATCCTTTACAACTTCAGCACTTGCCGTAGCCGTGAGCGCAACCCAAGGGATCTCTTTATGTTTCTCTCTCAAGTCCCCCAATTTCAAATAGTCAGGTCGGAAGTCATGCCCCCATTCACTCACACAATGAGCTTCATCAACAACTACATAAGAGACCTTCTTAAACTTGACTAGATGCTCCAATAGAGACTTAAAAGTGCCAGTGGTTGCTTGTTCGGGGGTAACATACAAGAACCTTGTATCAGGCTTCATGCTCCTAAGATCATTCAGAACTCTCTCCCTGTCCTTAGTAGTCATTTTAGAGTTAACAGATTCAGCAATAATTTTGAGTTTCGTTAAATGATCAATTTGATCTTTGATGAGTGCCAGTAGAGGTGAGAAAACAATAGCCACTTTGTTATCCTGCAACATTGCCGGCAGCTGGAAGCACAGGGACTTCCCGGAACCAGTCGGCATTGACACAAATACATCATGGACACCTGAAATGTAGAATAGCTTTTCAAATTTTGAGGGGTGAAAGAACTCATTTATTATGTCCTTAGCTAATATAAAGTAGGTACCTACAATAATAATGTTGGACTAATAACTACATTTATATTATAAATTAATTGATTAGTAGTAGAAAGTATGAAAAAAATAATACAACAGGTTTAATAGCAAACAGAAACAAAAGCCGACCTTATTTGAATTTCGCGTCAATAAGTTTGACATTTGGCGCTAATAAAATAGCCTACCCCGTTAGGTTGAATGCGCACTTTAACTAAATGAAAACAAAAGTGATACAAAAATAGTTTACGCTGCGCTGCATAACTTTGGCAATTGTGTGGCATTAAAGGCAGGTAAGTAAAGAAATACCTCTATTTATTGCTCTAACAGCTCGCTCCTGTAGTTCACTTTTGAACTTTCTGTGTCCAAAACATTGTAATAATTTATCGGTTACGCTATCCATCTCGAAGCAGAGCGTCGTAGGATCATTTCAAGAAAATTGTGATGTTTATAGTATAATTTCACCGTTTTTGCACTTCTAATTTATTAGATCTCGCTGTTTTTATTGTAGTAACCTATAACAGAACAAAATAAATTACAATTATTTTAGAAATCGCAGCTGCACAATTTGTTTGACATTTGCAGTATTGTGACGTGACGTAGGAATCAAAAATGTCAAGAATGTCAAAGACAGTCACATCGATTAAATTTTGTTGAATCGATATCTTCTTATTTTGCAGTTTTTACACTTTATCCTTTCTTATTGTTTACAATCTGGATAAAATTCACTTGTAATTACTTATTATTATAAAATGGTAGTATTCACTTTACCTCTCTACCTGTCAAGCAATATGCAATATTGGCAATTTATAACGTATCGTAATCGAGTTGCAGAGTAGAGACAGTAGCTAAATATTCCGCGAAATTTCAAATGCCAAAAAACTGATTCACATCTAGAAAATTATCTACACTGAATAATTATTGTAAAATCATAATTCTTTATAATTTAGGCAAAGATGAGTAAACGGAAAAATCCCTCTAATGACGACAATCTAAACGCTGACTTTTGCGAATTTCTTATGGAGCTAGCCGAATACGAGAAAAATGTGAGTCGCAACGTTCATAAATTCAATGCATACAAAAAAGCAGCAAGTGTTCTAGCTACGCACTGCAAAAGAATAGAATCAGGTGATGAGGCGAAAAAACTCAACGGTATTGGAGAAAAAATTTCAAAGAAAATAGATGAGTTCATTCAAACTGGCAAACTAAGAAAACTTGAAAATATCCACCAAGATAAGGATGCGCAAGCTATCAACACACTCACAAGAGTGACTGGCATTGGACCTGTTAAAGCTGCAGAATTTGTCAGAAATGGCATCAAATCCATCGAGGACCTTAGAAACAATACAGATAAATTGACCCACCATCAAACAATTGGAGTAAAGTAAGTATAGTACCTACAGTCAGCAACGAAAATCGCTGAACATTTGACGTTTACAAATCTCAATATTTCCAAAATCTGTAGGTAACATTATGACCAATTTTTTTAAGTGAAATCTTCTTTAGTTTTGAGATTTATAAGAAAACATTCTTGGATTCTTCTCGAAAAGGTCACGTGACTGCTCACCGACACCGGGTTATTTGTCAAGTTTAGAACCGTTCAAGTTTTCACTTTTGCCGGCACTCCTAGAGGGCCAGTTATTTTTTTGACAAATATTTGAAGAATAAGTGTCAGCCCATGGTAGTTTCCTAGGAAAAGTTTATATTTTCTTAAAAAGCGAAATCAAATGGCGGCATATGAAATCAAACTATTATTCGACTTTCGTAGCTGACTGTACCTACTAATAACGACATCTTTAGAGTGCAATCTATATAGATATAGTATATATATACTAATAATTATGATGTTAATTTTAGGTATTTTGAAGATTTCGAAAAGAAGATACCTCGAACAGAAATTCAGGATATTGAAGTCAAGCTAAAGAGCCTCATTGAATCGTTGGATTCTGAATTTACATTGACTATATGCGGCAGTTATAGGTAAGTTAATTAGACTTTAATATAATAATGCTGGACATTTTGACACAGCATCATCTAGCGCCAAACTAAGCATAGCTTGTAATATGGGAACCAGCTATCTGATATTATACATAGAAACACCCAGACCCGAGATAAATATTTGCAGATCATAGAAACATTTATCGGGATCGAACCCGCAACCATCTGCGTCTCAAGCGGGCTTTCACCCACTGCGCCACAGAGGTCGTCAAGTCTTGCATTATACAAGTAGGTATAATGCTAATTCAATAATCGTGGTGTCTTTTAGACGAGGCAAGAAAGAAAGTGGTGATATAGATGCTCTAGTGACGCACCCATCTCTCAAAATTAATGAAAATAAAAAGAAACATGAAGCTAAGCTAATGAAAAGTTTGGTTGACGCACTGAGAGGACTTGTGACTGATGTTATTTCCATTGGAGACACTAAGTTCATGGTAAGTATTCCTTTATTAAACGCCACTGATATGCGTACAGCGCTATATTATAACCGAAACTCTTTCACTATGTAAAACCAGTCACAGTTAACTTTAATATACAGGGTGTTTGTCGGCTCTCCGAGGATCTCCCTGCGCGTCGGCTCGATATCAGATTAATACCGTGTGAACAATACTATTGCGCCATCCTGTATTTCACCGGTAGTGACGTTTTTAACAAAGCTATGCGAGCACACGCGATTGAGAAAGGTTTCACTCTCAACGAGTATGCTCTGAGGCCTATTGGTGTTACAGGTGAGTAGATGAGTCAATCAACTATTTTACCCACACAATTCTGTCATCGAGCACTTTTATTAGATCGTTCTTCTCAGTCTGGCAACTTGAAGACACCACCTATGGATACCACCGCGCCATGCGAGACAAAAGATGCTAATTATGGTAAAAGGTGCCATTTAAGTGTTTCCAGTCGATATATAAGAGGGTAACTCAGCATCCGAATTTTGATAGGACATCCTAGAATTTGTATGCTGAGTTACCCTCATAAATTGCAACTGGAAACACTTAGATGGCACCTTTTACCGTAATTGGCTTCTTTTATGTTTGCTTTCGCTCGCATGGCGCGGTGGTGGTGTCCTCTGGTTGTGTCGTCAAGTTGCCAGTCCACCAAGAACTCAAGAAAATATGTTCGGGGACAGAATTGTGTGGGTAAAATAGTTGATTGACCAGATAAGGTTTTTTTGAATTTGTACCTAATAATAAACGCTTCTTAAGACTTATATTTGAAGAAATATTGTTACTGAATAACCGCATACCTACTGTCTTAGCGAGCAGACTCACGTGGCAGCCCCGCAAGGCTGCTCGCTCAGCCAGTACGCGGCTAATCACACGCAGAATGAAATAACTCTTCCGTTTTTCACACATCACTAAAGTCGAGCTTAGAATTCTGAAACTTAATCTTGTTTTACTAGGTGTTCCTGGTGAGCCAGTGCCGATATCATCCGAAGAAGATATATTTGACTATATTGAATATCCATACAAAAAGCCGGAAGAACGAAATATGTAAAGTTTTCTCACCATGTTGTTGACTATAATGATATAATAAACAACTGATTTACTTCACATTTTTATTTTTATACAAAGAATAAAAACTATTACAATCATAATAGCCTGAGTCAGTTGCTCGTCAATTTATATCACAAAGTTATATTAAATTAAACAAAGTCATAAGAGAACAAATTCACTATTACTACTATACCTACATACGGAATGTATTCTAACGCCCGTATTTTTTTTAACACTGCAATAAATAAGGTGCTCACAAAAATAAAAATTATGAAGCATCTTATATTTAGATTAAATTCTATTAGTAAGTAATTCCGTAACGAACAATAACAAATAATACTAAATGAATACCTAATGAAAAACTTCATAATTTTAATACAATGACAATATATAGTAATATAATAAAATAAGTATAGATTTAACCACTCACAGACTACATCTTCATTCGACTAGGTAATTCATTTTCTTAGTCTTTTGATTGATATGACTTTTAAAACTAAATATTAACAATATTTATATTAAAACACATAAAGGCACGTTAATAGCGAGCCAGTCAAGTTCAAATTATGATTTAGTAGTAAATAAAGCATCCCAAGAGAGAATCTTCCTTGTTTTTAAGTCAATTATATGTCAAATTAAATATAAATGATTCCTGGCAATAATAGAATAATAATAAGAATTTCATAAGTCGTTCGGCAATCGTTTCTCGGAATGCCTAGTTATTAGAATGGCAAGTTCAAAAGAGACCAATAAATAACTAAATTCATACTAGTTTTCAAGCTACATAAATGCATGCTTCAGTAGCGTTTAAATCTGGAATGTTATATGATACGTAATGAACTACCGCTGAAGCATGCGATAACTTGTAGATCACGAATACTTCTGGCAAAATTATATTGTTATTTAAATAAAGCTCAGTTACTTTAACTACAGATAGGTAACTATTTCTGCGTGGTATCCACTTCGCTTTAACTAAGGAAACACATATAATGTATATTTTTGGCTTGATCTTTCACTTAAGACATATTTATGAATCTCTATAGATTACTCCTAGCTTATTCACCTATAACAGCACCAAGTAACACACACACACGCCTGTCATGAATAACTTTAGCTACACCGAATCACAAACTTATTGCGAGTAAAGGCCGCTTTGAAATGATTCAGTCACAGTTCTTATGAGCTTGAATTTTTGGGTTCATTGAACTTAACTCACTAACCCTTACAACATCATATCGCTAATGCCAAAAGTTCACGGAAAATGATTTTAATACGAATGTCCGTCGTCATAGGTTGCTTTATAAAACGCTACACATGACACACAATGGATTTAGTTGAACTTTGAATAATTATCTCTCTTTGTACAAATACTTGAATGTTAAACATCAGAAATTTCGTAAAATTCATTGGGTGCCCTGTGGTGCGAAGTGCATACGTAGATCTTATTTGGACAATTTGGCTGTTGTTTTGATGTGGAAGACCAATCTAACAAAAAATCCAGGTCTATTCAAGATGTCCACACAACGTTAAAGTGGAGCGTCAAGCAAGTAGATCTAAGCTTGAATCAAGGCTGTTTAATCAATCAGAGCCTGAGTCACGAAAAAAAAGTCCATTCGGAGTGGCGCTAGCATTTACGTCTATAGATAAATTGTCTAAACCCCTTCGTTAGTTCTAAAAATATCCGCGGGACTTCTTCACTCAGACGGACTTGCAATATTTTCTTGTCAAGCAAATTGGGCGAACTCTATGACAAAACAGCTTGACAGTGCTTGATCTATTTGTTCAAGCCACTACGCGCTTGATCGTCTCTTAGCGCACTTCCCCACTTACTAGCTTATAGAAATGCGAGTCATAGTCAGCTAATGCCTCATCGGGCGCTCTTAGCTCAATCACTTTCCCACCCGACATTACCATGACCCGTGTACACTCGAGCACACCAGCTGTTCGGTGCGCGATGAATAATACTGTGGAACCGCCGAACGACCAACGGATTGTGTCGAGGATTTGTCGCTCCGTTTCGTGGTCGACGTTGGCTGTCGCTTCGTCTACTAGTAGAATCTGAAAATTTAATTCAATATTTGTTGTAAATAGAAGTAGATTATTAAAAACTCTAGAAACTCTAGTAGAACCTAGCCTTATCCCACTTTTATGTGGGGTCGCCACAACAGGTTGTTCTCTTCCACTCCGCTCTATCAGCCGTCATCTCAACACTCACTTTCTTTCTTACCCATATCATCCTTCACACAGTCCATCCATCTTTTCGAAGAAGATTCATTTCGTAAAAACAATTGTTTGTTTACTAATAAACTGTTTTTTTTTGCATAAAATCACGCCTGTTTCCCTTAGGGGAAGGCAGAGATAACTGATTTCTTACAATGTATTTGTTGCTGAACAATAATTTAGTTTGAAAAAAATCTGTACAGCATAAAAACAAATATTGGGTATTTATTTTCTTCAAAGGTGCTTCATTTCTGATACGCATGATTACAAAAAAATCTGTTAAAGTAATATGAACCTTAGCTCGGTGCAGTAAGGCTCTAGCAAGGCACAGCATCTGCGCATGCCCCCGCGACAATTCACTCGCTTTAGCGCCGAGATCGCCGACCACCGCGCCGGCTCCGCACGATTCTAACGCAGTTTTCACTTCTTCTACCGTATATTGGCGGAGTGGGTCCACGTTGTCGCGTATACTGCCCGTGAATATGAACGGCTCTTGGGGTATCACGCCGATTCGTAATCTGCAATCAAATAATGATTAGGTTATTTTTTCAGGGAATTTTAGCTCACTGTCACCCTATATTTGCATTGACATCACCGAGGACACATAAACGTGCCGATATTCAGCTCAATTGGACACCGCAAATACAGCTTGCATGACTTCATCTGGACATACATCCCACTAATATAATAAAGCTGAAAGTTTGTTTAGATGTTTGTATGTTTGTGTTTCAATCACGCCTAAACCAGTGAACCGATTTGGATGAAACCTGGAATAGTCGAGATGTGACCTGGAATAGCACTATTCAAAATGTTAGTACCACGCGGGTGAAGCCGCGCGCAGTAGCAAGTACATAAATATATCAGCTCTCTCAGCTCAGGGTTTATATCAGCTCTTATTACAAGGCACTTTAAGGCGCCATTAAATCCAACAGCGTCTTCAACTGACTGCCAATAAAGAGCTCATAGTACCCCTGTTATGTTCTCATCTAGACTTGTAATAAAAAGTAAAAATGCTTCACCTTAGCGCATGTAAGTGTATTTTAGTGACGTCAACGCCATCAATTCTGACAACGCCACTATCGATAGGTGAAAGGCGCAGTATCGCTTGAAGTAAGGAACTCTTGCCGGCGCCCGTTCGCCCAACTACGGCTAGTTTCTCGCCGGGGTAGCTTGAGAATGTCACGCCATCTAGCGCCATTGTGCCGTTGTCTCGACCACTGGAAATAAAGTAACTATTAAAAGTTCCTATAAAAACTTTGATAAACTTTATTGAATAATTCTGAATCACATTTTTATTTATTTTACAATTTCAACAAGTATTGCAATGTTGAAAATAAGACAAGGGTTTTAAGATGGTACTTCTTCCTGACGTGTTACTACAGTTCTTTAAAGTAATTTTAGGAATTAGTGATCCAGTGCGATTAAAAAGTACGTCTTGACGAATATTTTAGATTTTTCTCAGATGCCGCTTTTTAGATGACTTTAGACATGGGCCATTACTAATAAACTTTACATAAAGTTATGTCATGCATAAACTAAAAAAATTAATGGTTATTTATAGGTTATGTATGACATAACTTTATGTCAAGTTTATTAGTAATGACCATGATGTTTTCCTTTTCCGTTAGTGGATACTGGCAGCTTGCACATATATTTTTGAACAGAACTCATTGTTACACGACTGGAATCGCCGCTGCTATGGGACAATGCCATGTGAATATAGTTTCAGAAGTTTTATAAAAGTTACCTGTATTTTAACTTGACATTATCAAACTCAATGACGCCCTGAGAAGGCCATCCGTACGGCGGAGGTTCACCGTCAACTCTTTCACATTTTATCTGAAATCAAACAACTAATTGGATAACTGTTCATGCAAAGCCACTCATAACTAAAAAGAGATTAATTTACTGACCTCTCTAATATACTCGCCGACTCTTTCTACCGCGATCATCTCTCGCTCTGTCTCTGTGAATGCATTCAACATGTTGCCCAACATCGATGTCATCGACAGGGCGTAAGATATCGCGAGGCCGATGAGACCTGTCGAAAAGAAGAAAGTTAGACGGAAATGCTCATATGAAACTATTCGTGTCCGCGACTTCGTTCGAGTGTGTTCGTTTTTCCCGCGTAATTTCCGATCCCGCGGGAATTCCGTTATAAAGCCTATGTCCTGGTCTACAACCTCCTCAATCTTCAAATGAAAGCCTCATCAGAATCGGTTCAGCCGTTCCCGAGATTTGCCCGGACAAACAGATTTTTTTTTTCAAAAAGCTTAATTGTGTTTTAGTATCGTGTAAATAACTATGCACTTGAGAAATCACAGTTATTTTGAAACCACAGACAGACACTTATATATTTGATTGATTATTGTTGTAATTGATTAGAGATGGCAGAGCGGCGCTAGATAAACGAGAGACCAGTGGTATGCATGTGTCAGTTTAGGTATGCGCGTGTGTGAAGGTATGTATGTGTGTGCCACCCCCTGCAGTGTGCGTGTGTGTGTACCGGCGTGGTGCGAGTGTGCGGCGCGCTGTAGCACGGCGAGCGCGGCGGCGCCAGCGACGGCTGCGGCCGCGCTCCCCTGCAGGCGGAGAGCCAGCCACTGCGCGGCGGCGGCCCCGCAGAGCGCGCAGCGTTGCCACGCCTCCACCAGCTCGTCGCCGCGCGCCCCCCAACGTGCGCCCGACCCACTCGCGCGGATACACGTCAGACCTGTAAGAATGCTCTTTTGAATGACCCCGCGCTACCTAAACAAGCTATGTTCGCGCGGATTAAGGCCCCACCAGGAATACCTACTTCTTTTTTTCTGCGTTGATTCAAGGTTGTTTCCGATACGAATCCAATGGCCACTCCGACAATTTAAACTTGTCGGGTAGTTTCCAAAATCAAATCCTATGGCCTTTTCGACTGTTAAAATTCGCGGACCTTGAATTCGACTTATTCGAGTAAAAGTACACTTTTAGGCCGGCCACATACATGCTGAATGTCTTGCTGAAGAATCAGAATCTGAAATTTAGATTAGGGAGGGCTAGCTACAGACGAGTAGGTCGTCCGGCAGCTAGATGGGTTGACGACATAATAAGAACAGCAGGTCGTACATGGGTCAGACTAGCGCAGGATAGGGAGAGTTGGCAAGAGCGAAGAGAGGCCTGTGCCCAGCAGTGGGATGAAAAAGGCTGCGGGTGATGATGATGATGATGAGGCACCACGGGTAGCTAGTAATAAAACAAACCCCGCACATAAGTAAAAGTCATAGATCTCCGAGTTCTATTTTAAAAGTTAAGTTACCTTCAAGCGTATCATTGAAATGCGTATAAACAGGCGAGAGTGTGACACTCTGCAGCCGCTTCAACTGCCGCGATGTGATTCGGTACCGCCGCTGTATGCTGTAGTAATAGATCGATAGCGGCGCAACGCCCACTAGTAGCCATGGCAACCCGTATACTGTCACTGCTACTGCCCCTATAAGTAAAGGTTAAAAAATATAATATCTTCGTCATTTGATTCTGAATGTAACTTCGGAAAATGAGCATGAGTTCACTAGTGAAACTTGTAGATGGCGCTAACCGGTGCTTAACCGATAAATATGAGCTTATCAAGTATTTCGAATCTGACGTCAGTGGTTCTGTGGCCGAGCGGCCAAAGGCACTTCGGCTTTAGGAGGATCGTCTGATCATCGCAGGTTCGAATCCCGTCAGAATCGTCTTATCAGCAACAAAAATACAGGGTTGTCTTCTTTTTTGATACTCGTGGTTTCGGACTCGGCCATCACCGCCCTTCTCAAAAAAAACACACTATATGTGAATGTGAACCAAACATTATGTTCAACTATTTTTCACATGAAACCTTACCGATCAAAGAGAAAAATTGCGCCAATAGGATGTTCATTATAAACGGCAGCGAGTCGTCCACCGTGTACGTGTCAGACGAGAATCTGTTGAGGATTCTACCCGCGGGAGTCACGTCAAAGAACTTGGTGTTTGCCTGCGAATATACAAAATAAAATAGTGTAAAATACATAGAATTGTAATAGTGTTTATACATATCAAAATATTGGGGAAACTTATTTTATAAAATCATACGTTTTTAAGTTATGTATGACTCACATGTTATAGTTGTAACTAGTAATATAAAGCAATAATTATACAATTCATAAATCAGTTTTTTTTTTACCTAGTATTATTTCTTACCTTTACAACGACTTTCAGGAGAACTTTGTGTATTGTAGTAGCCGCTTTTACTCCGCCGTACGCGAATAAAAACGCTCTCATTATAGTAAAGAGCAGATTCAATCCAGCCAATCCAAAATACACCTCCAAGTAGAACATATCTTCATAGTTCACAGATACGTTTGAACTTAGCGCTTCTTGTAATGGAATCACACTTTTGTTCAAATTTGTAGTATTATACCCATCGAGTTTGTGTATTATCGATACAGTGGAGTTGTAGATATTGTGTACTAGCCCGTCGATTGCTTCAATCCCGTGGTCCAAAATTGAAGTCTTCTCAGTGGTGATAGGGTCGAAATTATATTTGTCGATATTTTGAGTGATGTTTCGGCTGCGAGCTTGTACCCAGTACGTGAGCCATAGGAAGGTGAAGTTCTGAGAGAGTTGCATGAGGACGAGAGAGAGGACGATGGTTATTGAGAGGAAAATGCCCACTGAGCGCAGGTACAAGCCGATAACCCACCAGCCAACTGTGCCTTGAGACATTGCCTCCTGAAACAAATAAGATAAGATAAAGTTTATTGTGACAGAAACAGGTATAGCGGTACAATGGTTTCACTAATAACAATATTGGTAAAAAAAAACTTTTACGTTTTATTAAACTAATAAACGCGGATGATTAATAAATTCAGCAGTTTAAAGTGCAGCGATGCGCTTGCAACCTGTCTTAAATCCTTACTTCTGCAGTATATGGGGATGTGCCTCTGACTACGGCCCTTAGACATCTCCTCACTGGAGCTTGACTTTTAGTTTTAAGATGGATCACCTGAATTAATGATAGGCCCCAAACCATGTTTGTTGCTCTTATTCTTCACGGTATTGGTCGCGCAAGAACAGGAGTAAAATTAGTTCTAAGACTAAGTGATCCCAGAGGTCCTACAGATAAAAATCTTTTTCACTGACTTGACTTCGACTTGAAATATTTACCGTCATCCTGTTTCGTTTTGAAAGTTTTGGTCCGTTTAGTTATCGTGCATAAAATAATTATTATTTGACAGTCCAGCGTTAAAATTCAACGCTGAATATGCCAAAATTGACTAAAATTACAGAATATCATGAAGATATGCAAAATGTGGGCATGTATCAAACATGTATTTAATGTATACATACCTCCGACTACCCCCTTAGATATCATCAAAGCCCTCGTGGTCGTGCTTGCGTAGACGTTCTTGATAGATCGAACAACCCGTTAGTGGATGGGTGACCGCCAGTGGCATTTCCATCTGAGCGCTTCCGTGCTTCGTAGTGCAGGGTAATTTGTCGATCCCAGCTATTTAAGCCATGACGGAGGCCTCAAGGCGGCCTAAAAACTCCGTCACTAGAGTTGGCCACTGACTCATACGAACTTACTTTTTTATCAAAGGATCTGAGAGAACTGTCTACCGCACCTTGAGGATACAATAGTGATCCTGTTTTTTACGTTTACGCATCATAATGGTACCTCTTCTTCCAAGCTGTTTCGACTGACATTGTCTTGTTGGTCGGTCGGAGGCGCGATGGGCCGCGGCGGCTCCTCCCCTATAGACTCTGTCTCACTTGGCAGGAACTCTTCTATGTCATTGAGCACAGATTCCGGTGGACCTAAGATAAGATCATGATTATACTTAATTAAAAAAATCCCACTCATGCCACTCATATAATAAATAAATAAATAAATAAAAATAAAATTCGTTTATTTCAGACTTAGTCCATATTTTGTTAGTAGGCTCTTATAAACTATGTTAGTACTTGCTTAACCTAAAAATAACAATCACATTCACAATCACAAATAATTATTGAGACACTAAACGAGCCACTGGCTTGAGTACAGCCAGCCAGTGTCTCATGTAGGTCGAGCACAGGTCTTTAGCAACAATGGCTAGACAGCCATTGGAGCCGCCACGCAACCGCCGCACCAGGGACGCCGTTCTTTTTCGTATGATCGCATAAAAGTCATCAGTGCGTGCGTCTGCGAACATCCCCGATGCACTACAGAACCTTGGCAACCCCAAGAGCATTCTGAAACCATTGTTGTACTGGATTCGTAGGGCGTTGAGCTGAAAGTTTGTGAGTTTAGATGTTTGTATGTTTGTGTATCAATCACGCCTAAACCAGTGAACCGATCTGGATGAAACTTGGTATATGCGAAGATAGTGACATGGAATAGCATACTTATAGGCTATTCAAAATCTTGGTACCACGCGGGCGAAGCCATGCGCAGAAGCTAGTATAAGAATATTTCATAAAAAAATGTACACAATAAACAGAGAAATGATTTGTGTACCTAAAGCAAATAATTTACTGGCTCTATTGTATTGTAGGGTGCAAAAGATTTATCTCGGGCGGCGATCAATGGGTTAATTGTATCACGTGTGATACATACCATGTCTAACAATCCGTCCATCCTTCAGCAACAGCGTGGCATGAGTACGCGCGAGGTGTCTCGGTGAGTGAGCGACCAGAATACGCGTGCATCGCCGCAGCAATCCTAACACGCAGCGTTGCATTATGTGCTGCGCTACGCCCGGATCCAAACCAGATAGCACGTCGTCCAGTAGGTACACTATGTCAGACAAAACAGGCAATTGATTTTTAGTTACCAGATAAAACATGTAGTACATCCAATGGCATGGCAAAATTGGTCTTAGGGATTCTTGAGTTGTTATATACAAGCGAGGCATAATTTTGAGGCAAAAAAATGTGTAATTTAATTTACCTTGTTTTTCCTGATAAACGGCGCGAGCGAGTGCAATTCTTGCACGTTGTCCGCCGCTGAGCGTGCAACCGCCTTCCCCGACGTATGCGTTCCAACCGAGAATGTTTAGATCCTCTGGAAAATATATTGGTGGACATTTTACACACTATCTAGGCCAAACTATGACAATGGACATATGGAACTAATAAACTGATACTACTTCTTCGTCCTACTCCTACGAGTATATTGCAGAGATTGCTATTGCTTTTCATCTTCCGTTAACAATTAATAAACTAAAGTTAAACTAGTTTGTTAGCCCCGCATCGAATCACCAATCACACAGTATATTCGATTTAATCAATTCAGCGTTTTTTTTAACCCGGTTTTATACGCACCGGTAAGAGCGCAAGCATCGACCACAGATCGAAATCTGGCTTCATCGTAATGCTTGCCAAACAAAATGTTATCTCGAATTGTTCCCCTGACGAGCCATGGCTTCTGCGAGACATAGCCGAAACCTGCAACAGAACATTGTATTGATCTCTCCGTAACAAAAAAACAGAAAATTAATCACTAAGATTTTTCAAATGCTTCCCAAAATTGCATGCGGCGATGGGCTTGTAACCTGTCACGTTCATGAATCACCTGTGTTCATGAACTCTCGTCGACCGTACGAAGTGTATGTTATTCATTGGTGTTGATAATTAGAATACCTTTAAAACTTACTATACATACATTTACTTCCAAACTTACTGTTCAAATTCTCCGATAGCTGCAAATCACCACTCTTTTTGATCATTTCTCCAATAATTGCCAGCAACAGAGACGTTTTGCCGCTGCCGACGCTACCTGTCACTCCAATCAGCTCTTCTTTGCCGATCTCTAAAGATATGTCCTTTAGCGTGAAAGGCTCATCGGTAACCAATACTTCAGAGGATGACGTCATTTCTTCTGACCTCTGAGTGGTATTGCCTCTTGATAGACGTTTCTTGGACTTTCCTTTGTTCTTGAGTTTCTTCTGAGGTTTGTGTTTAGATGGCTTCACCCAGGAGAATGTCGCGTTTTTAAAGATGATTGCTTTGTCTTCGTCATGATTTTTGTTTATTTTGTCGTAGTAATGCTCGGCTTGCATGTCCGGTAGCTACAAATATACCAACAGTTATAACTATTTATTGAAATACTTGCTTCCACGTGATACCAACATTTTATAGAAGAATAGAAAAACACTTTATTGTACACAAAAGAAACACATAACAGGAAATACACAAAGACAAGTAAGTAGGTACAATGGGCGGCCTTATCGCTAAAAGCGATCTCTTCCAGACAACCTTTTTTTTATATAACCTACTATCAGCGTTAATGTCTACACCTATTCCAAACAGCAAAAAATACAAACTGTATAGAAGCGACACAAAAAGTTAGTATCATGTAAGTGAAACTTCCTCCATTTCTCTCAATTTAACTGTCAGTACTTTGACCAAGCACAATGTGACTAAGAATGAATAATTACAATCCTATCAAAAAAATTATCAATTACTTACGTCAATGAGTTTCTGTATACGTTTCACTGAGACCCAAGCCTCCATGAGTCCGTTGAGTACCCACGGGAAGGCATTCAAAGGCGATATCAACATGTTGATGAGCGCGATGGTAGTGAAAACCTGAAATCAACATTCCCTTCATTACGATTCTTGCGATGTGTCTGTCAGTATTTCGTAGGATTGTAAGTAACATAGTTGATTTTCATCCATGTCTCATCTAAAAATTTTCGACTTGTGACATAATAAGGTCTGGCCAACAGCTGATGGTCTACCTCTTGGTTTTAGAGCTTTTTTTATGTTTTCGATATAAAAATAGAATAGACATACGGTAGGCGCGTCAAGCGGCATTTTTCTCAGCGCATGCGTGCCAAGAGTGAGTGCCGCGACTAGAACTGGCGTTGTCGCCCACAGCACCACGCAGATCGCGTCCAAGTACTTGCGGCCGCGGAGGTACTTCAACTCTTTACGGCGCTCCTCTGAAGATGAAGCACATAAAATAATGTTAGGTAGATTTCTTTGTAGAATAATAAAATCAATGCCGCATTTACTGTGATTGGTGCACGCCGGGTAAGGAACAAGCGACGCACAAAATAATCAGAATGCAAACACAATATCTACTGTTTAAAAGAAACGAACATGCAAACATCTAAAGTTATTCACAAATTCAAACTTATAAGATTATTCTATTCAACAACTCATTTATATTATGACTATCAACTATAGAATTTTATCTTTCTTAGCTGTAAACAATAGCTTGACGCATATGACACTATGTACGTCTACAAATTCAAATATGTAATATCATTACCAAACAATAGTAACTGTTGTGTTCTATTCACATAGTACACATAGAACTAAATAAATAAATAATGCTGGACATTTCACACAACATCATCATGCCCCAAACTAATATACTACTCATATACTTTTTGTTTGTAAATACATACATAATATACATAGTAACACCCAGACCCGAGATAAATATTTGCAGATCATACAAACATTTATCCCGCCGCGGGGATCGAACCCGCAACCTTCTGCGTCCCAAGCGGGCTTTCACCCACTGCGCCACAGAGGTCGTCTAAGAAGAACTAGGTACTGCTGGGCATAGGTCTCCTTAGCTTATACTTGTTAAAGTTTACTGAATAAATATAGTTGACGCACCAGACACACGGTTTATGAAGTAGTTCTCCCAAACATGAACCTTCACTGTCCTGATTCCTCTCAGCATATCAGATATGAGGCTCACTCGGCCGTCCTTGTATCTCATGAGCTCCGTGCTTAGATCTCCAATCTTGTTCGCTATGACTTTGTTTATAGGGATTAGTAGCACGGAGAATGCCACGCCAGCAAGAAACGATATGCCCACTTGTTGGTAAAGAAGGACTAGAGTTATTACCAGCTGAAAAATACATAATGCTTATTCATTGTATTTCGTGGCGGAAATATTAAGAAAGTACCATAAAGAGGACAATTTTAAAACATTTATTATTCGTGATATTTTATAAGAATGAAAAAAATCTTATCTACCTGTAGAGGAATGCTCCACAGTGCGTGAAAACTAGGACAAGAATTCACAATCCTATCAGTGTCAGTCGACATGAAATTTGTTATTTCGCCGACAGAAAACGACTTCGTCAGCTCTGTCGAGGTCACGCTGAGCGTTTTCCTAAGAATCGTCGCAACGAGTGCACCGCGCATTTTCAATCCAATTATCGACATCAGCCAGTTGAAGTGTACATTGAACAGAGCTGATACCAATGTGGCTGTTAGTAGACCGCCAGCATACATGTAGCTGGAAATAAAATTAATTACTTATTGATAATTAAGTAATGAATATCGAATCTCACTTGTTCAGCCAAGCATTCGGCCGCCACGCTACTAAAAGTCGTAATAACATAAAAGGATACATTTCATGCTCAAATAGACCATTACAAGAAGTTTAAACTACAAATTGCTGTTAACATACCCATAATGAAGATCAATAGTTTCGTCTTCAACAAACGAGACCAGCTTGTTCAGCAGCAGTGGCCCTGCAAACCCTGCCATATCCGATACAAGTTTCAGTACTCCAATACTGTAGAACTGGAAGGCGAAGCATGTATGCAGGGCTCTGAGCAAGGTGACATTCTGGCGTCTGATTGGTGGGAGAAGTACACGAGAGGTCGGGGTCACAGGGGTCGATTGAGGAGCTGTTTCACCAGTGGCGCCGTATCCTTGAAAAAAATACTCATTTTAAAATATTTTATTTTCGTCTTTACGTCTATTACTGGAGATGACTAGGATGGGTTAATGTTTAAACTGGTTAGATTCCTGAAGCAGAGAATTCTAGCCTCTTTTTATAAATTAAAAATAACTGGCAAATAATTGGACCACCTAGTGGTAAAATGTTATTTTGTACTGCCCCATCCGGGCTCATGTTTGAAACTTTTATTAAATTAAGACCATTGTAACAAGATGAAACATTTAAACGAATTTGAATTTAAAAAATGTTTAAGTAACTACATAAATCGAATTTTGAAGTAGTAAAATGTACAGTCACGGACAATAAGATGTTTATGATGTTTCTCTATAATATATCACTCTATAATGTTTCAACCCATGCACAGGTCAACATGTCCAACAATGCTCTGGTATTTTTATCGATTTCGCCACTAGTTCAATGTGAAATCAATTTCCGCTTTTTGTTTTTAACCTACATCTATTAGTTTTAGTGTGATATTAATTTTAAAAGTATGGAGTGTATACATCTTATTGTCCGTGATTGTACATTCACATGCAGAAACTAGTGAAGGCAAACATCAAAAAATAATTTATTAACTTAAAGTAAAGGACATTTATGGCTAAAAGTAGATACAGGATGTACTTGTAATTATCAATAAAATAAATATCCCTTGTATGAACCTTTGAGGGGAAGAACATAAAACATTTAACCATGAATCATTTTGCATTTACAAATGACTCATGTTTGGACTCAAATTGATTGTTGAATTTGCTTTTGAAAACTACCACAACATTATGTAGTAAAGGAGAATGGGTAATCCCAATTTAAAAACAAACATCCACCGGGTTGACACATGGTACATTTTCTTAAAAGAGAAAATGTTTCAATTCCAATAAAAGACAACACGCATTTATCGATTCTTGTGTGATGTGTCTAATATGGCTTGTTAAAGACCAAAAACATTTTGGCATGTTCTTCATAAAAACTATTAGGAAATATGAAGTATTAGGGAATATTTACCTGAAGCAATAAATGGCTCATGTGGCACATCAGCATATTGTTGGTACTCATCAACATTGCCAATGAGGGAGCGATCCATCCGTGCCCCAACATAAGAACATCGGTACTCAGACGGCAAGTCAAACAGCTCTTCGGGGTCATATAACTTATTTTCTATTCCTGAAATTAAGACAAGGATTTAATAAACTGTTTTATTTTAGCAAACCTCAGAAGTGGGCATGAAGAATAAGGAATAAAAACACCTTAGACAACTATTCTAGAATAGAATAGAATATATCTTTATTGAAAAATACCTAATAACAACAATAAACAAAATGAAATAATGAGAAACAGAAAATATAAAACTTAGGTATAACAATGGGCGGCCTTAACTAGTATTATATTAGTCTAGTATTATATTATATTAGGCCTTATTCTAGGTGATGCCATTCAAAAAATCAGCTCTGCAACAGGTCTAAGTTGGTGCAGCACATGCTGAATGTTGTATATAAATTATGTAGGTAAATAATAGATACCTTTCTGAAGCAGTGGATTAACCCAAGAAAAAGACAATGTCGATAAACATCCATTGCCTTGCATTGCAGTACCCAATACACCTTCATCTATATGTGGAAGCAGTGGTGTATATTCACTCTAAAATGAGACAATCAATTATTTTTTTCAGTAAATGAAGCATATAATCAAGGTGTAAAGATTGATATACATACATGAGTGTGTTGCGAGCCCACAAGACAAGGTGAGTAGTAAGTTGGCCTGGATTCACTTGAGGGTAACAATGTGAGCAGGTATATAGCATGGCAACATAGGGATGCAATGCTGAACCCCACGGATGAACCAGCCAACACATTGCTCCTCAACATGATTATATTCAGCATTGCTGCCAGGCTCCACATGATCAGCTGAGACAGAGGTCCACGTGAACTGGACCCCAGACGATGTTTCAAGGCTAGTATGTAACCAAAATGCACCAA
The DNA here is from genome assembly GCA_963565295.1 of Epirrhoe alternata. Classification (NCBI taxonomy): domain Eukaryota; kingdom Metazoa; phylum Arthropoda; class Insecta; order Lepidoptera; family Geometridae; genus Epirrhoe; species Epirrhoe alternata. The sequence goes on from OY751384.1 coordinate 4,200,321, forward strand.
CCACGAGAGGCATGATGTTCCCGCAGCAAAATAATCCACAGGGTACAGCACGAAAGCATCCTTCGTTATAAATACATACAGTTCAATAATAGGGATAAATACAAGTACTAACACCACGAAGCTACGAATAGTTATTGCGCGCTCTTGTGCTTTCTCGCGAATCACCCAATCTTTTCTATACCCGACGTAGTATCCCGAAATTATAGCAATTATAAAACCGATAGGAATCTGCAAAAACAATTCCTCAAAACACTGGCTAAAGTCCATTGCATCGTCGTCCCATGGCTGCAGGCCTTTAGGCCCACAAATATCCTCCCATTCCACACCGAGATATCCCATCGTAGTAATTCACTGCTTATCTATTTGAAAAGATGTTGAATCAAGGTGCATTGTGTACACTTAATATAACAAGTCCATTCATTACGGCACAGATTGCTTTTAAGCACTCTTACAGGACGGCGGCACAAATTAAATGAAATGTCCAGCTTGCTGAGCAATGCGATAATTTGTGATTATTTGTCTTTGTTATTTTAAAATTATTTTGCTATTTTCGCGACAGACAGATGAAATGAATGAGCCGACATGACATCACATCAGACATGACATGACTTTGAATTGAAATCAAATCATGTGTCAGTCAACTGTATTGGCAGTAAGTAAACTTACAGTGTCACTGTCATGTTTAAAAAAAAATAATGCGTTTGTTGACGAAAGATATCCGTTGGAGTTTGAAGTGTTATGCTAGAAACACACTATCGGACGCGGACGCTGATGGACGCGGACAGCCGCGACTGATAGGTACCTATGCACAGTACAAAAACACCCAGCGCGCCAGATCGTTGTCGGATCCTTGTCTAGCTTAAATCAGGAAACATACTATCGGACGCGGCTAACAGCCGCGATCTGGATAATAATTGTACACTGAGCTGTGCAAACTATCGGACGGACGTGTCCTTGAGCTTTCGGACGTCCGTCAACGATCTGGCGCGCTGGATGTTTTTGTTATACCTTACCTATCAGTCGCGGCTGTCAGCCGCGTCCGTAAGCCGCATCCGATAGTGTGTTTCTAGCTGTAAGCCCCATGTTTTCTTCGAAACCATTGACAGGACTGACTAACTGACATGATATGATTTTTTAAACATTGAAACTTGACATTGGCAGAATCATCATATTAAGTTATTCAATAATGAAAAAGAAGAACTTACTGTGAACTTACTTGCTTTGCTACTTAATTGTTTTTATTTTCTTTTCTGCTCTGCAATACGACCCGATTGCGATTTTTAGAAATAGGATTGCTATTTACTACATTATTTCCTAGATTATCATACCTAACCTGCGTACTTATGTTCCGGCATTCAACATCACATCAGTTCTTTTAGTTCTTCACGATTGTAATGATGCAAGAAGCTCTTGAAAATCTGGAAGAGCTTGAAGAAGAAACCATTGTTGATCCGTTGGATGATATTATTGACTACTTAGTGCGATCTGCCAGGATATCCTTCAAGAATGCCCATGTTCATGAAGCAGAAATTAGAACTAAAGACAAAATACGCATGGCGAAAGAAATGTACACCCGATCGCCAATTGAATTTTTAGGTCAATTTGGAAAGCACTTGGCACCTTATCATGTGGAATATTTTGAAAGGAAATGTCCTAAGAGTAATATTTATCATGAATGTATCAAAGATTTGAAGGTGTATCATTCTGAAGCAAGCCGTCACAAAAGAGTTAGGAACAGAAGGTACAAAGCTCTGCAACAATTACAAAATGAAACAGATTACTTTAGTGAAAAGCAAATGATGCTCAGAAATCCTCTTCTTTATGAGCAATTAGTAGGTCAATATTTGACTGATGAAGAAATAAGTGAAAGGGATGGTATTGATAATGACAATCTGAATTTACTTACAATGATTTTGGATACTGTAGACAGGAATCACATGAGAGAAATCAGGAATGAACAGATGCTTGAGGAAGGACTTGAGGCAGTCAACATAAATGGTGAACTTAAAAACAAGAAGAATGAAAACAAAATATGTGATGATTTTGAAACTCCTGATGAAATCCCTCATTCCAAGAAAAAGTGGGGTGAATTTGAAACACCAGACACAAAACCAAATACCAACAAGCGTTGGGGGGACTTTAAAGTACCTGACACGATTCCCAGTTTTAAGCCTGAGGTTAGAAAGCAGGCAGTGATTAGTGCTCCCGAGAGGAGACTACTCCGTGAAGAGTTTTTACAGGAGATGTATAGCAGTTTCATAGAAGGGAGGGATGATTACGATTATGATAGTGTGGATAGTAATGAGCAGTTTGATGACCTGAAACAAGTCTCCCAAGATGCTGAAGACAGATACTTTGATTCGGAGACCAATGAGGTTGAAAACCTGGAAGAACACATGAAGCTGGTTGAGGAATATGGCAGAAAGAATTCAAATAGTTCCATTAATGATCCATTAGATGAATTTATGGTCCATATTTCAAATAAACTAAAAAATTAGAGATGTGTTTTTTTGTGACCTAACGATCGAGATACAAGACCTAACATATGATCCAAGTAACTCACTATTACAAGAAATACCTAACGTAATCAATTTTCCACAAAAGCCTTATTAAATAAATTGGGCTTTCATATTACCTACAATTACAGAAGAATTCAGCTAAGTATCAAACAGCAAATTCCTAAAATAAGTACCTAGTAGGTAATTAATAATAAAAGAATTTGACTGAATATTATAAACATTTTATGGTCAACAAAAACAAATGTTAAACTTTGATCAAAATTACATGCCGGTTTGATTCCCGCCGTGGAAAAAATGTTATTATGACTACAAACATTTATTTGTCTCTGGTTTGAGTGTTTTCTATGTATAAATTATGTATGTATGTATTGAAAAAAAATATAATCTACTTATATTCTATCACTGGTTCCCATTGTACAAGCTTTGTTTAGTTTGGGGATAGATGGATGATGTGTAAAGTGTCCAGCATTATTTTAATTTAGCCCCAGATGAACTACTAACAACTTTATGAAAATCCATCGAGCCATTTAGATTGCAGTGCATTTCAAAAATTCAGGCAGTCTAGACTCCTGCGGTTAGCATTCTGGTTTTTAATCGTACCTACAAGGAAGAGATGTTACCTCGTCATTTTAGATGTTACCTCTGAACAAAATCATAAGTAGGCAATGACGTAGGTATTACGGCACTTAAGTCATAGATTGCGTAGCATCTGCTTAAGGTAGGTAAGTGAATCTAACTCCATAGAAAGTATGCAAATAGGAATTAATTAGGCAATGTTGCACAATTAAATGTCTTCCTCATAATGCAACAGGAACCTACTTAGTTATAACTATAGTGCGTATATCGATAATTGGTCGTTTCGAATACTGGCTGCGTTTCACTGACACTACTTATCGCGTTTGTTGTGTGGATGCTTCTTTCTAAGGTAGTAGGTGCGTGGTATGCATTCTGAGAAGTATGAACTGCAAATTTCACATACTTACTTAACGCACCTACATACCTAGCGCCTGTTGGTACGTGTGCTGTGGAAGTGTGGACCTTTCCTTATGTGTAAAGTGTAAACTAAAGGATTAGGTTGGTGTATAAAACTGCAACAATGTATCGATCGAGTAATCTTTCTCTGGTAATAGTGAGTAAACTAAACTAACTTAACTAGTTCTATTTCTATTTTCTGAATCAACTAAGTGAAAAGGTTGTGTAACTTCATAACAAAAGGTAGGGGAAGGGGGGGGGGGGGTAGCGGGATTTACCGGGAAACTAATCGATTGTTTTAGCGAATGGCGGTGTACCATCATGATGCTAATCCGTCAGTTTAATTTGGCGTGAGGGGGCAAGATGGGGTACGTATAGGTCTACTAAGCAGTAGATACCTGCCTACTTATAAGTATTATTAATTACTCTAAGCTATTATATTATCTGGGGTATTATTTATCTTACATATGAATGGAGAAAACTTATAAAAGAAAATTAAAAAGAGGGGAATGGCCGGAAAACTATGAAAAGAGGGGTGGATGCTGTTTATGATTCCTGCTGGCAGCAAAGACGTTTTCTGTCCCGTAGAACTTTAGAAAGAAAAGTGAGCATAGGAACCAAAAAATAGAAATCCCAAAATCACTAGGTACCTATCTATCTACGTCTTTCTTTAAGAAACACGTGGCTATGTCTCGTGTATCACCAAAACAGGAACAGTGATACATGAAAGCACTGTTTGTATTGTGAAGGTCGTTCGTGGACTTAATTGAAGGATGAGCTGTGTGTTCGTTATGTGGCAAATCCCCGTCTTGCCCCCCTCCTCCTACCTATTTTATATTACCTAAACTGCTCTCTTTATGTACCTTAGTAAAGAGGACTTGCTCTGCTCGCTGTGAGCTTTCAACCTAACCTGACTGCCTCTGCCTGCTATTTAAAATAGCCAGCCAACATTATAAGTAGGTATTCTTAATTGACAGAAGAAAAATGAATTCTCGGTGCGTCGCGTCACATCGACCCATCCATCCATACCCTCGGCACCATCATTTACATACAATGCATGACAGAGTAGCGGTCCGCGAAATTACCAACAAAAACTCGAAACCGAAACTAAAGATTTAAGCCATTTAATGGAAATCTCGCCTAATGGGGCCAAAGTTTGTAAATTTAATTAACGGCTTTTTCTTTTTAGGGTTCGGTAGCTCATAGCAATAAAGGAGGTAGGTACTTTAGTAACTTTGGTTTTTCAGTCCGCAACAAGCCATAATTTTTGTTGTGGTGCTGCAACACAACAAAAATTATGGCTTGTTGCGGACTGGTGCTTTCTAGACGCGCGAGTACCTAGTTAGTACCTACTCATTTTATTTTTAACACTTTAAATCATAATCAAACTTAGCTTTGAATCTCAACGAATGGGTTACCATTATGGTGGGTGGAGTGAGCAATACAGCTCAGATAATACCAAGAAGGCCCAAATTATAGTAGGTCCTAAATACGGAAGCCACTCGATCATGGCTCTCTCGCGCTTGTCCGTATTTTTTTAATAATATCATTAGCCGTTTCCTGAATGCACTCAATTAATAATGCCGAAGATGAAGTTGACGAATGGCGTATCAAGAAACACCGAAAGCTGATAGGTACCTATTTGACTTTTATATGCTTCGTTAATCAGAAATGAGCGCATTCATTTATATTCATGGGCTATTCGCAGAGATAATCACAGACGGCACTTTGAAATGGACAAAGTGCCAGCGGTCTCAGCGGTCTGTATTTATCTCGGCGAAAAAAACTTAGAAAACAACTTACCTATCGAAGTTATCTAGAACCTAAGAAGCTAACTAAAACGAATAGTATTTAGGTAAAGTCAAAACCTAACAAAGTAGGTACATACGGACCTCAATACTTTCGAAACTAGGTATGTACCTAACGCTAACGATGGTAAAGCAGGAAATTCTTCGGCATTTTCCATTACTCATTCAAACTTCGATGCATCTGCATTCTAATTAGGCGACGATAATAAAATCCAACCAGCATTGAAAAACGCAGTTACGAAAAAAATCCGGAAAGCTTCAAAAGCTAGATAAACAGAGGTCATTGTAGCATAATATCAATGTTTGACATACGTAATAGGAAGTTTCGAATGGACTGGTCAAGTCGGCGGGCGGCAGAGTGCGCTATGAATGACCACTGGATCAGCAGACGCCGCGCAGACACCGTGCGGGCCACGCGTCCGTCCTTTACCTACTCGCCTCCCGATGAGATTACTCACGTGCTTGACTTATCGTGAAGAGTGCTACCTGTGATGGCTAAAGCGAAAACAATGTTTCTGGTAAGTAGTTTCAAAAATAATCTCGACTCATAAATCAGCCTTAGGGTGAAGCAAAATAATAATTGTACGTATCTACTTATATTACACTATTTACTTTCAAATAGGGAGGTTGGTTAATTTTAATTTAAGTCCTTATTCATTTATATTAATAACCTACAGTTTATTTTACTATGCTACGAATTCGAGAAATTACCTTTGATTTTATAGTAAGTAGGTAAGGTACCTACTTAGTTCACTAATTTACCTAAAGATTAAACTCAATAGCACACAATATAATATCTATAACATCTACGCAAAACAATAAAAAAAGACTTGCTACGAATCACCCTTGAAATCGGTAGTACAAAAGATTTCAACGCGCATCTGCTACGCCGCGCGCTAAATTACGACGAGAGTAACAAAAACTCTACTGCCATGTAGTTAATATATTTCTAGAATTGATACATATCAAATAAAAAACAGTAGGTAACCTAAAAATTATAGGTATGTACTTACATACGTTTAGGGTAGGTACTAAAAGAATAATTCAGAGGAAATCTTAGTACTAAAGACATAAACGCGCTCCCACTACCACCCCGCAGCTCTTTGTCTACATAATGATCCCAATTTATTACGTAGGTACACCTACGTATAAGTTGGGATCATTATGTAGACAAAGTATGTGGATTGAAGAAAATAAATGTTTGAAAACCTATGTTTGAATTTGAATAAATATGAGTATTTTGTGATATGGGTCAAAAGAGCTTAATTTGGGCTGTACCTATCATTCACCGAATTGAGAAGATAATAGAATCTACTAACTACGCGACGCGGGTCTTCTTTCTTAATTTCCACTTCACTTTGACACTAACTTCATTCATTTAGTAATGTAGTGCTATTAGGTACAGGTGAATGTCTTCCCAAAGACACAGTCTCCGTTTTCCTTCTCGGACTTGCCGCCTACATGGGTCGGTAAAGACCCGACAGTGACCATGGATTGGGTACATCTGCCGACAGGTCAACGACACAAATCATGTGAAAGTGTTAATGTCTCCTCCAGCACCCACACGGATCCACTTCGTCCCGTCATCGCAGGAACATCACTATACACTCACTGACTGTGCCTACTGGCTTACTGCGATATAAATCAACGTCTAGGTGTGGAGAAATATCAAATGTGGAATAAGTGTATTAAATCCATGCACGATCCGTCAACCGTATGATTTTATTATCGGACGCTTATTTATACAATCTACGAAAAATCATAATCCTAAAAGGACTTAGTACCTAATCGCATCAAGCTTCTGCGTAGGTAACAAAATCGCTCTAATTGCTCATTAGGAATTTGCCTCTATTTTCTAGCCTAGTGACTCTGGTTCCAGAAAAAATAAGTACTTATTATATTTTCATGTTATGAAGTATGAATCCTAATATCCGTCTTACTGAAGTTTGTGAGTAGGTACTTTTACGTAGACCGATTTGGATGAAACTGGGATATGATGGCAACAGCTTAGAACGTTGGAACGCGGAAGCTAGTATCTATATAAAATATAGGTTTTCACAGGACTCAGGTTCTAGATTATACTGATCATCTCTTTTAAAGCAGATGACGTGAGTGTTTCAAGTAGGTAAGTGTACATGTGCGTGGGCGTGGGCGTCGAACCGCCCGTGGCGTCAGTCAGTCTGCATTCGATTTTCTCACGCCTCAGATCAGGCTTGTAGTCGGAAGAGGGGCGGAGACGGATTTTTGACCGAAAAACAATAAACAAGAAAGATACACATTATGGACAGAAGCTAGTAATTAAAATGTATGATTTTTATGGCCAGAAATTATACTTATTGCCATCGTTATTATTTTTACAATGTGTTTTCGATGTAAGTTAAGATTGTTAGCTATTCCTTATAATTTAGTGTTACGTTTTTTAAGTTTTACACCTGTCCGGGGTTGCCCCTTTACTAAATCCTGAATACAGAGATTTACCCACAGGTTCTCATAAATCAAAGCCAAGTTTTAATAAATAAAGTTACTCAACACTTTCTCCAAAACGCTCAGTTTTAGGAAGTGCGTGGATATTATTAGTAGGTACTAATCGTCAACCGGTTATGCTTTAGTATTGATGTGATACAGGTCGTGCATTTAATTTCATTTTTAGGCGTACGTATTAAATTCAATTTTACTAAACAATTACATTTTTTTATTTTTGTTAAAGTTTTAATACGTTACCTAAAAGCCTAGAAAAGATGACTTTAAAAATCAAGGTTATAAATCCAAGATAACAACATACACCTAGATTTATGTTGATAAGTCATATAGCGGACGCTTATGGAATTTGTGTCAGAGGCAGGTTAGGTTCGGAGGTTGTTTTATGACACTTCCACTGAAGAATACACATTTACACATACACTATGCAATTGTAGGCTAGGCAGGTACACGGTAGCAATGCTAGTGTGTGCCTACAATTGCACGTAAATAACAATGTGTTTGCTTCGAATAAAATGCACTCTACATTACCTACGCCTGCATATTTTAACAATCGTAAGCTGTTTGTTCAGAGCAGAAAGATATAAGTTAGAAAAATACTGAGTTCAGATTTGATTGATAAACAGAGAGCGCGAATTATACAGGTGATGATTAAAAAGCGCCGGGAGTAAATATTGCTTGCATGGTAGCTACCTAAACCGCAATGTAACATTAGCCAGGATTTTCTTCATACTTTCGACCTACTACGAGCGGCGCCCATATGTGGTTACATTCAGTTTAAAAAGCATAGAGTACCGCCGCCTAACCACAATGCTTATAAAACTAGAAATGGAAAGTTGCCTCGCAGCCGGACTGGGCAAATGTTTACTGAACGTGCCGTTTCCGATAGTGCCTGTTTTAAGGGTAAAATTAAATCAATGTGATTATAATTACTACTGATAAGATATCTAAACTAATAGAGCTAATTTGTTTAAGGTAAGTGGTCCGCCCACCATTCGAGTTCAGATTTATGTAATACATACAGGTACCTAACCAACAAAATCGCCAAAATCCTAATTTTCAGATCTTTACGTGTCATAGTAATAGGTAGAAGAAAACCAAGAGACTTGACTAGGGCGGGGAGAGCTGCTCTACATAGTCAAAATCAACCTTAAAGGCGTGCCATTGGATGCTCTGACGAGTGATAGCAGGCTGACTCATATGACTTTACACCAGGCAGCGAAGTATTACTGCAGTATTATAGTTTAAAGTGCATATTGAGTACTTCTAAATACTTACCTAATGTGCTATATTTTTACAAAGTCACATTTTAGTCACATTTCCAAATTTTTTAAATACTTATGTTTTATGAAAGTAATTAAATTTTTAACAGTATTGTTCATGATTTTCCCTCTACAAATAGGTCAAGTCTCTCTACCGCTATGATCAACTCTCCTTCGAGTTGAGGAGATAATGAGCTAAGAAACGCCGCAGTTAAAAAAAAGTTAGTTTTTGACTAAGTTAGTGATTTAATTGTATGTTTGACATTAGAAAATGGAATATAACTGTAATTTTCTCAGTAATTTTTCGAATCATTGTTACAATTTTACTTGTTTTAATAATTGGGGGTTTAACTCTCCCGCGGACTATTACTAGGTAGGTATATCATAAAAATAACATCAACATTAGGTACCTACCTAGGTACTCATACCTATTGTATGAAACATTGAAGTTAAGATCTACAACATCAACCTATTAGTGGAAGTCTAGGCAGCTACACACCCATGAATACATGATGCGCTGGCACATAGTGACATAGAGTAGGTGCCTATTCTACGTTACCGCATTTCGTATTGCATTGCGGCAGGTTATAGGTACCGTTAGCGTGCAGTGCGTTTTGATGCACTTTGTGTCATTTTATAGGAAGCCTATGTAAGAGTGAAAGGACAATCGAAAGAGGGCAAATGAGATGCAAAAACACCTTAGCGATTCCCGGCAAGTATCAGTTGTGTTTGCGATTCGGCGCACGTGCCGCTTTCACTAACTCCGCGTATCCTGCTATTCGCATTGTAGACGCTAATACTTCAAAGGGCTTTTTAAAAAACGTAGTTCACGAATCACGAACCTATATCTATCTACACCTTAGGTCTATCAAAAGCCTGGGAGTCTCACAATTGAGGCACGAGCACACGACCAGTTTCTCCCAAAGACCGATTGAGGTCACGAATTTTATACAGCTACTCATAAATAAAGAGGATGTTAAATATATTGAATTACCCTTTATTCCCATTGGCCCTGGCATTTTAACGAGCATCTCATGCACCGAACCACCCAAAAAACTGGCGATACACTCTAATTGGATGAAAACCTCGGTAGGGCCAGTCGCTCAACATTATACTTAAGTATAATATCTGTATAAAAAAGCCAGTAGGTGCCTAAAGTTGAGTTTTGTACACCATTTCCGAAACATACTTAATTTTTAGGGTTCCGTACCCGAAGGGTGAAAACGGAACCCTATTATTACTAAGCGTCCGCTGTGCGTCTATCAGAAGGATCTATCTAATGAACCGTAAGAGGTAGACAGTTAAAACTTTCACAGAATGTGAATTTTTTATTGCCGCTATAACAACACATAATAATGAAAATAAAATAAATATTAAAATTAAAGGGGGCTCCCATACAAAAAAACGTGTTTTTTGGCTATTTTTGCTCTAATTTCTTCAAGTATGTATCTTTTGAAAGATGAATGTGAAATGTAGAAACATGAAAGTTTCTAGAAATAAGATACAGTTCAATTTTAAAAACAAATACCAAAATTATAGAAATGTTGAAATATTACGGGAGTTTCCGAACATGCGGAAAAATTATGTTTAAAGAAATTCGTTACTGATTTCATTATAGATATCGTTAGTAAAATTGGACTGGCTCTATAAAAGGTTCAAATTGTGTTCAATCTGTGCGTTAATGAACCGTTGATGGTTTGTAGCAAAAAATTTTCAGTAGGTAGGTACCTACATTTTAACTATATTTAGTAGGTAAATATTTAAATATTTTTCACAGATTAAAAATAGCGCGTTGCTTCTGCTACTGGTGTCTTTTGCTGGCTATGGATCCACCGATGCGTTCGGCTTGCAGCATACTCTAGAAGATGTAGTTTCTCGACGGCTTAATATCACCCGTGAGTTGAATCTACTTTAATTTTAGTTTAATTTATTAATTATTTATGACGCGTTCCCTGCCACACTCAAGCTGCAATAACTGCATATTCATTTAATGGAAAACTAACAGCACATAAAAACATAATAAACAAGGGAGTTTTTAGTAACAGAAGGCTTATAATAAGTTTTCACAGTTAGAACTAGTGTAAGCAAATATTGTGCACAAATTGGTGCGAGCAAGCTATTATAACAAAATATTTTTAAAGAGGTATTATATACTACACATTCCTTCTAACAAGGGTTAAGAACTATATATAGTTCTTAAATAAACTAACTTAGGTTGCTATAAGTAACCCATTTAATTAAATATAGGTACTCGTAGTACACCATGTTCGTCACGTCATAAGCAAGTGTAATTTTTCGTATTAGATATTTATTGTTATTTATATTTACTTTCGATTACTTTCGATTGTTTCAGATACGAATGAGCAATCAAATCCGAGTGGTCTGGCTTCAGTATTCTTCCCACGAATGGACTTTGAGCAATGGAAGCCGCTGACGGGTCGCGGTGACCCGCTACACAATGACCCCACATACGACTACGAGCCGCCTGTCTTAGAGAGGGTTCATTATTGGGCAGACGACAGGAAACCGGAACGTGAACATCATGAAAAAAAGTCAGAAGTTTTAATGCTCGGTGTATCGTCGCGAAAGCCTAGCGTCACTTCTCGCCAACCACCACTGCCACCGCCACGACGGCACCATCAATTCCGGCCGCCTCCGCCTATATATGAAGATTTTACATACAAATTGAGTGAAACCTACCCAATGACTATATTAGTACCGCCACCACCACCACCACCAGGTCATAAACCATCACTATTCATACTTGATGAAGAACAAATTCCGTTGTCTAACAACCACATAAAAGAGATACTTTCGCCACTGGTCAGTACAAAGGATACTACTAAGGCTCCAGAAAAACTGACATCAAATTACGCTCTGCAAGAAGCAAATTTAATTTATCAATCGTCATCTACAAATCAGAACTGGATTCTAGAACCTAACGACACGCTACCACATAACATAAACAATGCGGTGAGCAGTGACTACGCTGGATGGGGGCCCACCACGCCCATAGACGTGTACGAGACCGCTAACGAAACTCATAATCTAGTTTCTACTGATCATGTGGAGATTTCCAAACATCCATATTCGTTCTACAGACCAATGTTATCAGAAGCTCCACCGCCACCACCATCAGATCAAGATAGCTTCTTACATCAGCCCACGTTTCTGCCAACATCACTGCCACCTACGACCGTAGCAGAAACTACGACAAATCTACCTGAAACAACGTGGAACTCCGAGCAGACTACTTATGAAACAACGATAGAGAACCAGGATTATTATGAAGAAACCTCAACAGAGAACCCTACTTACGATTTTCGCCCGACACCTGTAATGAGTAAATCAACAGACAGGCCTAATTCCAATGAAGTTGTAAGTCTTTTTAGTATGATCGGTCCTATGATGTCAATGCCAATTTTAAACGGACCTGATAGGCCAGAAGACAATCTGTATGCACATGCATCAGAGAGTATGCAAGTATTTAAAGAAAGGCGCCCTGAAGACGTGATGAAACTTGAGAATCTGCAAACTATGCAGCCTCCACCACCCGTTATGTTCACGGAAAGCACTACTCCATCTCATAAACAACCTTATCATGCAAATACAAATAAAATCAGCTCTGTACAGCAAAACAAACCATCTTTACATACGCACGATCCTTATTTGCATATGCGTTATACCACACCGCTTTCAACGACTTTGACTGACACTTTTGATAAAAACAAATCTACGACCGAAGTGTCAGCACCTATGTTCCTTATTATTCAAGGACATTCCAAAGTGAAGACCTACAGTTCTAAGCCTAAACCAGGAGACGACAACAAACACATAACTTACAATGAAATTCTGAAACCTAACGAAACGAACGAAGTGAAACACTTGCATCCGAAAGATAAATCCTCCAAAAAACTTGTCCCTGAAGTCAGAAAGAGTAAGGCGCAAAATTTAAAAGCACTCGTAGATCACGGACTCGGATCCATAGAGATCCAAGAAGCAGATTTAGGCATACAATACGACGTGAGCGATGGTAGTGACGTGCCTGCAGAATTATACAAAAAAGGAATTGTCTACAGTGATGAAAACAATTATAAATCTTCACATAACAATACACAGAAGCGAGATAAGAGACAAATTGATTTAGAAGACCTAATACCTTTCGATGAAGACACAATTGAAGAGTTTGTTTATAACTTTTTTGAGGGAAAAAAGAATGAAAGTTCCTTCACAGGACTTGTTGCTCAGGCAGTCACTAGCAACGCCGCCAACGCCGTGGACGAACTTGAAGACGACGAAGACAGCAACGAAGTGAAACAAAGCAACGAAGACAGATGAACTACATCGTACGTCATAGTGACAAAATTATGTTGATGCATATTATTTAATTAGTGAATACCTACCAAAAAGATTTGGTGAGAAATTTATTAGTTTAGTTAAGTACCTACTTAACTACTGAATTTAACCAGAAATTAATAGAAAACTTCTGGTTTTTGGCTAGGTACCTACTACTGGGTTTTCTGTAAGTACTTAGCTAAATAGAATACATAAATACAATGATTATTCCCACCGATATCTCGATTCCGAATGAAATGGTTTCTACAATCGATATAAAACGCGTTCTAAATATAATTTTGCAAGAACCATAATGATTCTAGTGCACTCACGAGTAGAAAACTACGTATTAATTCGAACCAGTATAAAATGTATGTAGCACGTAAGTATAAATTAAATATTATTTATTATACATAAGTATCTGACTAAGTAATTTATAAAAATAAATTAATTTGTTGAGTATCATCACGGTCTTTTTATGAGATGAGAGTTAAGATAGATCGAGTGAAAAAAAAAACTGAAAAGACATAATATTGTGTAGAATTTTCCATTTTTCTGACTATGTTATGTAGGTGTCATCACCTACACAAGTCTAATACTCATGTATTGGACTTGGGTACAAAAACTGCACGTGCGACGCAGCGGACGCGTCCCACTAACACACGCACTTCTTACCATCCTTTTCGTAGAAATAGACACTGGCACCAAGACAAAGTGAAAGCTGCTTATAAACCCATAGAGTCACATTTATTGCGATCCACTGCCGATAAGAAATCATCCATGAAAAGGGTCCCATTCCATTCATAAGGCAATGATACGAATTACGAAGACGCCCGAGAACATTTTCTTTAATAAAACACACGCGTTCGTATCTTAGATGAATGATCATATAAATAGAATATAAATCAAAATGAAAATAAATTTGATCTTGGTAGAGCTAGTTATGTGTATAAAAGGGACGACTTTTGCGCTAGAATTACACCAATCTGCTTGGCACAAGCACACTCTGTACTCTGCATCTGGATACCTAAAATAAAAGTTGGTATTGGATCGGTTGTTTAGCCTTTAAATGTAAAATGCAAGCACGGAGTACATAATTGACCTTTTGTACTGACCTCTCGTGTTTGCAAGTCATGGCCCTAGTGGGGCGGGTCATAGAGTGCGGCAGCGGATCGCCGCTGACCGGCAGGTAGCACCCTCGCTGCACCAGCCACTGATGCTGCGCCCGCTCAGACCACGACCTCACGAAACACATTGCGTTCTCTGTAATATTTCGCAAGCAATTAAATAAATCTTACTAGTAAATAAGCGTCTACCAGTAGAAAATAGAAGGTAAATAAAAAAATTATGTACCTACCTAAAATTTTTTTTTAAGAAGTTCAAATTAGGTCATCGTTAGGACAAATTGTTGCGTATTTTCTTATTGTTGCGTGGTGGTCAACGCTTTATTCTAAAATAGAGTGTTGTAAGCAGGTTTCCTAACTTTGGTAGGTTTTAGGCAGGATAATTGGCAGAGCACAAACACAATAAGCTGACCCTTCAAACAGGTTTCTTGAAATGACGATAGGAATAAGAAATCCTAACCTCCTGTGCAGTTGAGTAGAAAATGCCTGCTGCTGTTGAAAGGAACATCTAAGGGGCTGAAGCTTCCGCCGCATAGACTTCCTTCTTTGTTCGTCGAAGAACAGTTGTAGCAGAGCAGAGCTTCGGACATACTCCAGCAGAATATAAACCAAACATTCCTTAGCATTTTAGGATACTATTCTCGAGCAATTTTTGTTTTCAACGGGTGAAGCGATTTTCCTATTCAAATTATTGTTCAAAATGCCGAAAAGGATGAAATATCCCAAAAAGGTTCAATGCTAAATCCATGGCTCAGACAAACTAGAACATCGCATGTCTTCCGAGGAAGAATGTCAAAATATGTATTGTCACCATTGTCAGTCACTAAAGTGTCTTAAAAATTACAGATAATTATAAAAACACTGAACTGTATAGAGCTTTGTTAAAAAACATGATGAAGTCTGTGTGTGATATACTTACCTACATAATCTTCTTTTTATTCTGAGTTTATTATAAATCTTTGTAGGTAGACCTGTAGACACAGAACAAAAAGCATGTGGAGAGGGCAAACGTGGGGCAAACATTTGCTTTTATACTTAGGCTAACCCACGGCTTACCTCTGACAAAAAAAAAACAAAATCAAACGTGTACACGAGGGCAGGACCGTGAGGGTAGCACCAGTAGGGGAGCAGCAAACAGCATTCCCTATTGATGCTGCCTTCACTGTCCTGCCCTTTCTATTCTATTCTGTACAAGCCGCATAAGTTCCGAGATCATATCTACCGTGCCTTAGAAATACAGTACGTACTAATACATGATTCTGATATTTTTACCCGACTGTCAAACTCAGGGTTATGTTTTAGCGCCTATCTTGTGTATGTATGTATGTAATACGTTTTTCTTTGTTCCCTCGTATCGTATCTTCCAAACGACTGGATGGATTTTGGACATTTAAGACATCGTTAGATTCGTCTTAATTATCCAAGTGTCTTAAGATAGGTTTTTTGAAAATAAAAACAAAATGGCGGATCTGCGCGAAATAGTAGTTAAGAAAAAAAATTGCCAAACATAACATAACGAGTGGGGTATCAAAATCAAGGAAATTAAAAGGAGATTATAAAAATATATATGTCATATGTTTAAACTTAGTTTTGAATAACAAATTGGTAATTAATGCATGCAAATGGTTTTATTCATAGTTTAGGTACCCTTATCCTGTGAGGGGTACCTCACAGGATAAGGGTACCTAAACTACCTACGCATTGCAAAATCTCAAAAGTTGTATTTCTTGCAGTCGGGTTTATTTAATTTTTTATTGTAAAACTTGTTTACCTTTATAGGCTAAACTGTACCTGGACACTTGACCGTCAAAGCGCACCTCAGTCTTGTTATAGATTTTCTACTCGGAGAAAAAATGCCTCTGTATCGCAGAGGGTCCTCCTTGGATTCCGCGTGCGTAAATGTACCATTGTAACAAAGTAGAGCGTTCGTTCTCTGTATAATAAAAACTAAATACACAATAAACAAGATCATTGCACACCATATCGACGGCTTAGCCAACTGGTTTCTAGAAGACGTCGTCGTCCGCCAAAGAACGATTACATTGTTAGTTGAGAGTAAGTAATAAAAAATCACTTTGGCAAGTACCTTCTACCTATTTGTGTGTTTTCTTCTATAAGTATAACACTTGTCACATTGGTATTGCACCAACAGTTTTCCTGATGTCATTGATCCTAATCTACGAGTAAACAGAGAACAGATTGTTTAAGCTATCTCGTTTAAGCTTTTTGAGATGGTTTGTCAGATGTAAATAGATTTACAAAATCATAAGTAAAAAATCGAATTCATTTCAATAAATGTATTTCGTAGTTTTTCATAAATTGATAACTATTCACTATCGGTGAGGTAACAACTCTTGCGGAACCATCTCGGCGAGCTAATTCTAATTCACAATATAACTGATAATTTTGAGGTGCATTCAATACATAGCTTGGTGCCGCCATGCACCTACTCTACGACAAAAAATGTAAAGACAGACGGGCTAGTCTACAAGACACACTAACGGTTCCAGCAGTTCTGAAGCCCCTTAGTGTTCATAACACATTATTTTACGACAAAACAATGGGCAACGCACACCGCAGCGCATGTGTTAAATGCACCCTGATCGCCCAACACTCACCGCCGCTCAACTCAGACACACACATTTACGAAACTAGTAACCACGACCTCTAGTCGCTACTCTTCATACGAAAAGCTTGCGGCATCAAGCATAAAATAATTTAAAATTTGGACCCAAAAAAAAATGCTAAAATACAAAATGTGCAATCGTAGTAACAGTTATCAAGCATACAATAGGTACAATAAATTTCTTTATCCACGTAGTGTTGACATTTCAAGCAAATTTTAAAGAACATCACTATTATACATAATTTATAATATTTACGTAAATAAAGGAGTCAAATAACAGTTAAAATAAATATTGACTAAGAGTCTGATTTCAGCAGTATGCAATCACAGGGAACATACAATATTACTAATAAATACATACATAGAGCTATAATAAATGCATAATTTTGCGACCATGCTACACCGAACAATCCACAAAAACTGTATGGCATCAAATAACAGATATTATTTATATCTAACTCTTATCAAGGGTCAAAGGTACATGGCATTTTTTTACACAATATCTATGTAACAATAACAACTTGCTTTCTAAATAGAGTTTCTGTTACACTTCTCAATCTTTCCTATTACAACCACAAAATTTTCTTAAGTTTGAGTGTTTGTTGTCCAAATGACGAGCATCGCCAATGCCTGTTAAAAGTGGGCTAGGTACACTAGCTAAAGTTTTTAGAATTAAATATTGATGTGCTGAATCTTACTTCAAATTAACTATCAATTACATACCTACCACGAATTTAATTTTAGACAATTATGATCAAAAGGAAACATATATTTACAATAGAATTTACCAAATGGCTGGACATTGACCCATCTAACTAAGAATGCTTAGTCATTATCAAATGACAATGTGAGAGTAGTAGTAAACATTAAAATCTATGGGATGCACATTCATATTTAATGTAAGTACATAATGTAATTAATTATTATGTCAATAAGTATTTGAAATGTGTGACCAAATATTTAGCAAAAACTTACAGATACCCTGAATAATGTTATAATCTGAGCACCTGCTGATAGTGCGGTGATATTCCTAACAATAAACCATTGTTTATTTACAAACACCTACACATGATTTTTGTAAGTTACTGAATAGACTACCAATAGCATGATTCGCCGCTTGTTTTCACAAGCGACGGGGGTATAGTCGGCGGCGGCTCCAGGTACCTCTAAATTCCCAACGAGAAGCTGGCTAATCAAATTTTAAATACCAATCTGACAATACACAAAATTTTATAGTTACATTAACTTAAAAAATTGAGGAGAATGGATGTTGTAAAATTTGGACGGCCAGATTTGGTTCTCGTTGGTTTTGCAGCAATGTTTGGGCATAAGCCTAGCTCACAGTCCAGTCCAGTCCCCAGCGCTCGGATACCTTTAGTTGAGCTGCAGCAGCATCTTTCAGGGAGAACAGGTGAGTCATTTCTAATTCTGTTTTGGCCAGTGATATGGCCTTTTCAAACAACTCCAATGACCTCCTGAGGTTACCCCTGGAAACAAATAAAAAAAAAATTAATGATTGTAATTTACAATAATTACAATAAGACTGGTGGGAAGCAGCATGTGAGCGAAAGTCGTAGAAACTTATGGGGGAGACCTTTGCCCAGCAGTGGGACCTGCACTAGGTTAAATAAAAAAAACACAATATTTTTTGTTAACACCATACAAAGTTAACAAGTAATAGGACAGTTGTGCAGATCCCACATAAGCATGGGATAAGGGCAGTAGTACTGCAAATATTTATTAATGCATTGGTTTAAATGTGATTGGATAAGGTAAGTCATGAATCTTATCTAATATTGTTTACCTGCCTACTGATAAAATAGCTCAAAGATAACTCTCAAACTAAAGATATCAGATTTAACAACTAAGAAATGAATGTGAACCAGTATACAATACAAGGTACTATCAGTTAACTCAATAAGATGGCTTATCAACTCCTCTGAGCAGATCTGTTCAAGGCCAGAAATATAAACAAATATTTTTTAAATAAAGTTCACTTTGACAAATGGTGGATAAAATAATAATGTAATGTAAATAATGTAATGGGTGTACATTCTATAGAGTGACTGATTTAAAATGTTCCTACAAAATATGTATTATGTATGCTGTTGGTGTTGCATAATAAATAAATAAATATATAATGAATTTACCTCTGTACTTCAATGGTGCCCAAAGTTTCATACGCAAAGTCACATTTGTCATCCATCTCAATAGCCTTGTTGATAAGTTTGACTGCTTTATCAAAGTCTGTACTCTTCTGTAGCTGAACCAGACCCTTGTGCACATACAATGTAGCGTTAGTGGGATCCACACTTAGGGCAGAGTCAAACAGGGACTCGGCGCGTCCCCACTCTTGCTGGTCTGACAGCACTTGTGCAAAGAGAATGTATGCCTCAGCACACATTGGGAATCTTTCTAGAGCCTTCTCAAAGTCATTCCTGACTTGGTGCAAAGCTCCAACATTCTTGTGTATCTGAGCATGTCTGTAGTCAGCATAACATTTCTGAATGTAAGCAATTGAGAAGTTAGGGTTGAGCTCAACAGCTTTGGCAAACTCGGAAGTGGCTTCATCCATGCGCTCCAGTAGCAGGTATACCTGTCCGCGGTGATGGTAAATGTCTGAATTGTTAGAATCCAACTCTGCAGCACTGCTGAAGTCTTCCAGGCAGCGCTCAGTGTTCTCCAGCTGGGTGAACAATGATGCTCTTTTGATCAAAGCATTCACCTTGACCTTAGTAGAAGCATTGCTGTCTATAACTTGGCCGAGGTCAGCCTGGGCCTCTTCATGCCTGCCTAGAAGCAAGTAGAATGTTGCACGCAGTAGCAGAGCCTCATTTTTGTACTGTCCATTAGCTTCTAACTCTTCTGTGCAGGCTGGTAGTACAGATTCATACTCCTGTGCAAGAAGAGCCGCCTTTGCCTTTGCAAATCCACCAGTAGCATTATCATCCAATTGGATCTTGGTAATGGGATCTTCAGAGAAAGCAGAGAAGTATGTCTTGATGAAATGCTTGGATGGCATAATGGGGCGCCGCTTGGCAAGCGCCTCCCGCGCGTGCTGCCGTCCGAGCGCCTTCAGTATTCTGTCAGCATTGACTAAAGAGCTCTGTACTTGGAATTTTTCAAGAATGCAAGCAGAAGTAACATCTTCCAGAGCTAGAACTAGATCACCACTCTTTTCAGCTGCGCGAGAGCGTCGCAGGAATGCCTTCACATACTTCTCGTTGAGCTTGAGAGCAAAACCGCAGTCCTCCTTCACCTGATCCCACATCTCACGCTTCTCGTAGCAAGCCGATCTGTTTTGGTAGAAAGTTGCTAGATCTACTGTACGATCTGGTGGACATGTTTCGATAGCTTCGTTGTACAAAGAGATAGCTTTGTCATACTCGCCCGCATGAAAAGCTCTGTTCCCGGCACCTTTCAATTTCATGGCGCGGTCGATAGCAGACTCTGAGGTTTTGGCGTTGTTCTCTTCATTGTCTAACGAGATAGTAGTTTTTGCCTTCAACTCGGCCACCTTTTTCTTCTCTGGGTCTTCTAATCTGTTTCTCAGGTAAAGGTAACCTAAGCCGATGGCCAAAGGTGCGCCGAGTAGTATGGCTAGTTGCCATTTCGGAAACGGCGTACTCCCGGTAGACATATCCTTGATGGAGCTGTTTATGATCAATGAACTAAATAACCATTAACCTCACTTCGTTACACAATAAAAGTCAACACTGAACAATAAATTTTTAGTTTTCACACATTTCTTTCCATTTCTGTAAACTGACATAAAGTCGGATGACAGATTAGCATGACAGCCGCTGGCTGAGCCGCCATCATAGACAATGTAGATCTGGACTGGACAGCATGTACAGTACCACAAACTTCCGTAATAAAAAAGGCGCGCGCTGGGCACGCATGTCCCATGGCGGCTGCGCTGTTAGACCGCAATTTATTTATAAGAATGAGAAGTAAGTTACATTACAGTTGGTACCAATACGTTACATCTATTTACCAGTAATAAAATGTATAAAAATAACATACAATAAAATAAAATATTAGCGACAGGAGTTCTCTGGCTGATATTTGCATTTTGGTGTTGGCAGAAATTTTTACAAAATTCACTAGTTCCTCTTTTGGCCACTGGATATGATAAGTTTGTGGCACTGTAAACTGAATCATAGACATTTTTTTTTGCTATTGGGAGGCTATTGGATTGGATTGGCTATTGCTTTGTCGTATTGTCAAAAACTAGGAGAATGCAGCAATTTCATAAATGAGCGCTATAGATATGTCAACGTCAAACTCCATAGCACAGCAAAATCAAAACAGCTGATTGATATTTTGGTAGCGCGCTAACCTCTACATAATATTTTCTTGTACATTTTTTTATTGGTACACAGTGGTGCTGATGTTATATACTTTATCGAAATGTTTTCGTCAAAACTGATGAACGTGGTAAGAAAAATATGTTTTGGATCCCATTGAATATATTTTATCTTCAATGGGATCTTGAATGCACAAAGCATCTGAGAATATCTATTATCTATCACGCCCAAGAGAATTTTGTCTTTTTCATATTCGAGGGCTTCACTGAGAACTTATGCTTAGTGAGGGTTAAGATGTTTTTTAATATTTCCATTTCCATTACAGGTAAAATTCAACAAATTGATAAATGCAACTCGGTTGTCCAGCTTACCCCTCTTACAATGCCAGCAAAATCGACTTAGGAGTGATGTGTATGAGCCTGGGCAAAAAGAACTAAAGAGTGATCTATATGAACCTGACTATTTGATTGTAAGTTCTAGTCTATACTAATATGAAATAACAATAAATGTAAAAGTATGTGTAAACTAACAAGTCCAAATAGGTTTCCCCAAGGTAAAAGGAATAAATGATTATAATAAAATGCATAGGTACAAGTTTGTCCTGCATTAAAATAATCTGAATCACAATAATAATAGAATTTTTGAATCAACTGAATCAAATACTAAATTTCTCCACTATATTAGAGGTCTGCGCTCGGGGTTTGTCAGAGGGCTATGGAGCGCAGCATCCTCGGAGTGTAGCTTACCGATAGAATAAGAAACACTATTCTGCGCTCCAAAACGAAGATCGTTGACGTGAGCCAGAAGGCCGCTAAATTGAAATGGGACTGGGCCGGACACGTCTGCCGCATGTCGGATGACCTTTGGGCCAAATTAACAACCGAATGGGCCCCCAATGGCGGAAGACGACGTCGCGGCAGACCTAGATTGAGGTGGAGAGACGAGCTGGACTCGTTCATGGAAAGCTGGTCCTCCATAGCACAAGACCGAGAAAGGTGGAATGGGGATAGGGAGGCCTTTGCCCTGCAGTGGGACGATGCGGGCTAGCAATAATAATAATAATAATATTATGCATGTATTATACATTTAAACCTTCCTCTTGAATCTCTCTATCTATTAAAAAAAACCGAATCAAAATCTGTTGCGTAGTTTTAAAGATTGAGAAAGCGACTTTTATACTATGTAGTGATAATGATTTCAGGCTATGATGGCAGGAGAGATATTCAGGCAGGGATATGATGTAGATATCAAGATGTAAAATACTAAATCTAAGACCTATAGAATATTAAAGAGTGTTAGTCTTTTTCATAAAAATATATTTTTGAACTGAAAACTTCTTTAGGTGCGTTTGGCAGTTTTGAGATGAGAAAAAAATCTTGGATTCGTCTCGAAATTATAATTTGTCAAGTTTAGAACCGTCTGGGGAACCATTCAAGTTTTCACTTCTGCCGGCACTCCTGGAGTGCCACTGTCTTTTTTCAAACTATTTATTTTTACTTTAAGGATACAGTCATGATCCTGTTTTGGTTATTCCAGAGTTTGGAGCCTGATGAGCCAGTATATGACTGTTTGAACATACAACTAAAAGGATATGACTTTACCTTGTTAGAATCAACTCAAAGCCAAATACACAAGTATGCTGAAGTCATGGGCATACAAGTAGAGGAATGGTAAGATTGTATTGATATTATCATCATTATGGACTTGATTTCAACAATATAATATAATAATAATATGGTATCCACGAAGATGATGAAAACATAGTGAAGAAACCAGTTAGTATTCTAAACGGCAGCGTTTGACTTGCAAGGAGCTAACTTCTGAATCTGTGATGTATGTATTTGGACATGACTGTCACTAACTTAGACATCTTCAAAGGATCTAGAACCAACCTTAAAAGTAACTTAAACTTAAATAGTTAAACTCTAAAGTAACTACTTGTGTAAAATACTTAAATACGCAGAGTAACACTTGCAAAAATATATTAAATAGGATGTAATGTACATTTAAATATTATATCTTTGTTCCCAGCTGGGCCACTCCTGCGCAACAGCTGAAAGTACTCAGATACAAGCCCGGAGGAACTGTAGTGGATGCGGAGTACCATCTGAATGTATATGAGCGCAATGTTCAGGTAAAACTTATAAAATACTTATCTTCTATGAACCTATTTTCCTTCTAATGCCTCAATGCCGCGACAAATAAATAATGCTGGATAAATAAATAATGCTGGACAATTTCACACAGCATCATCTAGCCCCAAACTAAGCATAGCTGGTACTATGGGAACCAGATAACTGATATACTACTTAAATACTTTTTGTTTGTAAATACATAGAAACACCCAGACAAACATTTATCCCGCGGCGGGGACCGAACCCGCAACCTTCTGGGTCTCAAGCGGGCTTTCCCCCACTGCGTCACAGAGGTCGTCAAAATAAATAATATTTTGATTTGATAAAGCAGCTAGTTTGACTATTCTGAGTCTGAAGTCTCTCCCTGCGGTCCTACCTATAAATGCTTTTTGTCTTGATTATAAAATCGCGGGCGGAAACTAGTAATAAATTCTTATTGTAATAACTTCGTAAAGTGATGTTTATACAGTAAGGATCATTGGTAAGGAAACATCACTTTTCGAAGTTCTTCGAACCTATGTATTCAAATGAAGTGTGCCCATTAGCAAATTATTTTTGTTAGGTGACAGACGTGCCTGCGTGGGCGCTAGGGACACTCCTGCGAGTGTCGCGCGCTGTCTTACCGGAGGGCTGTTCGCTCTCCGTACACGAGCACACGGCAGAACATGAAGAAATACGCTACGTGCCTGATAACCAACTGCTGGAGCTTAAACAACAACTCGACGGCATGGGCGGACCTAAAATCGACAAGAAGAAAGGAAGGAAATAATACAATTTATTTCATAGCTTTTGTAATTAATTAGGTCTTAAATAAATTAGACGTTTAAGTAAGTGTTTTTATAATATTTTCGTCAACTTCTACTTCTTTTTCAACTCGGCTCTGAACTCTGATGACGCCCTCAGAAATCTTCAAAATAATCCTGAATTTTTAAAAGTCTGAGAAATAGTCTACCGTTATTTAAAAATACCATAACGAAAAAAATCATAAGTTATTTTTCAAAATTAAATAAGTATAAAAAGAAGTCATGTCCCTAAAATACAGGTATCGTCGAAGGCGATAACTTTTAGAGAAACTAAATAAATCTACCAATTTTGATTATTAAGTATGCCCTTTTAATTGCTACCGCCATAAACGTCGTAGGTATTGCAGTTAAGTACCATACATTTTAATCGAAGGTAAACTACAACTCCCAATTTTATGAGGAGGTACCTACGTTCCTCTACATTTTATGTATCAAAACAACTACAAAATGAACTCATCTGTTTTAGAGAGCAATTAGGTTGTAATTTACAATCACTGATGTAGATTGTCTTTGGCCTTCAATCACATACCTACAACACCCACCCATCTGCGAGGTAATTATGACTATTCGTCCGTCCGGTCCACACTAAATCACAGCTTAGAAGGCAATGGCTGTTGCATCCATAACTTTGGTACTTACTGTGACTCTTCGATCTTATAAGAGATATATGATCGAAGCTGTGACTGGACTCTTATCTTTCTTTTTCTCTTATTTTTTCAGTTAGGTACTCATATGGATAAATCGACCTCCATTACTTTCCATCGCCCTTGAGCTATCGCTCAAGATCCGTCTGGGGCTTAGCCTTAGAACTTAAATTTAGAATCCATTTATTCAGGTTTCTTCTTAATATCGAAATGGATTATACTTACTGATACTAGGTTAGGTTTGTGACAATATTTATAGGAATACACCTTCAATAGAATTCGGGAAGACGGAGCTGTTAATTTTCCTGTGGCACAAAGTGCCTCTTAGCAGAATGCTTTGTTTGGTGCCTACTATACTACCACAGATAAAATAATAGGCACTACGATTAAGCAAATATCACAGATTGATGGTAGGATCTCGATCTGCATGAGAATAGTGCTGTAATTGATGGAGCTAAGTGCATGTTGCAGCAAATAGCGCAGTGTCGAAACTAGCTCGACACACGGAAAATGTTCAAATGGATATAACAAAGAGTTGGCGGCTAGTGATCCTGCATTCGTGGGTTCGAAGCCCGGTCGTGCACACTGTCTCAGTAGAGTCACGAAATATGAATCTGCGATCGTTAATCACTCATCAATGATTTTTTGAACAAACCTAGGCAAAGGTCACACCAGAGGAAAAGACTGTCCGAATCATCATCATTATTTAGGTCTAATTAGCGGTTAGCGCATGCAGCATGTAGGTACCTAAGTAGGTACATGATAGAATAACTGTCCATTAAGTAACTGGTTTCGAGTGTTTAATACGCCTATTACATTTTAGGAAACTAAAAATCCATTGACTGATATTGCACCTAATTTTAAATGGCCTCCCGACTGTCCGAACCCAGTATTTCACAGATACCACTTATTTTGAAAGGCAAACCTCTCAATTTCAAGTTTGAGTAATGGACGCAGTAATACAATATCTGAGACGGTAATCACTCGTAGGTAGGTAAGTAGAGTAGTATCCTTTCTCTCTGTTTAGTAAAATGATCGCCTGGCTGCCGTTCTTACAAAACTTCATAGGGCGTGCGTGACAATTCCAAGGAGGTAGGCACGGAATATGTTGGTGTTATCACAGAATTCCTAAGGTGCTGATCATGGTTTTGGACCTAAGAAGACCTAAGTAAGATAATGTCGACGTTACTTATGAATAACATAAGTAATTAGTTTTTTTAATAAGATGTTTGATTATTTATAATATTGTGCGATAATCGTTTTTGGAGTCGGATGACTAAACCCCAGACTAAACGACGCGGTTCCAATTTAACCACTCCTTGATATTCAAATCTTGATGCCTTCACTATTTACAAATTCAATTGAACTCCTCAAATAAGCGTTAAGCCGTAAACGTTACTGCATCTTTGGCTTACCTATGTAGTTATATTCAAATTTTCATTTGTAGGAGCTCATTTATCAGAGTAGGTATAGGTACCTACCTATTTAAGCTAATGAGCAATGGCTCATGAGCTAATGAGCTGTAGATGTTAGAATTAAAAAAATTACCCATACGGGATTTGATCTCACGACCCCGTCTAGCTGCAAACTACATAACGGATTTTGATGCGGTTTAGTAGATAAGAGTGATTCAAGAGGAAGCTCTAGGATAATTATACATGTATGCCAAGAGTATGTTAAAAATTAAAAATTTTCGTTCATTACTATATCAACTCGTGCGAAGCCGGGGTGGGTCGCTAGTTTTCTATAGATCCCTTTCTAAAGTCCCGTCTGGATTCGCCAAAAAGGCACCCAAGCGCAAGCTATTTGAGGGGATTCCACCTTGCGTATATTTTAACGGTAGGTACACCTGTGTTCACCTCCAGCGTAGATTAAGATATTAAGCTGCGTCACCCTTGACCCGCCGCCAGCCCGCCACCCGTGCTTGTCTCAAAATTACACAATTTAGCAGTTTACATGTTCTGCGGTGGATATTCAGGACGCGCGCTGCGCCGTTAGCGTTAGCCTTCGACTTCGCCTAGTTACTCTAGATAGGTAGCGTACAGTATCCCGATAAACAACAACTCCTAAATGAAAACATTTACCGCCACAACACACATACACGTGTTGTTCGAATACTAAGTGGGTAGGTATATTGAAATTGAAATAAATGTTTCGATAAAAGCATAGAACTCATAGAGCTCTCTAGATAAAAGTAACTCTACATAAATAAGTAACCAACCTACCTAAAACTTGTAATGCTATACAACCTAGGTACCTACATAGGTACAACGTTTGAGATACCGATTACATGGAATGCTTTACGGTTTGGTGTGACGTCTTGGGAGACCACAATAATCTTCTTCGCATTACTTACACAAATTAGTAAACCACAACTTATGTGGGCGATACCTAGGTACTCTGCAACATAGGCTAATTAAGTTGCATGAGTGATCAAAATATGATGAGCACTAGTTTAGGTAGGTACTCGTAAATAGTAGCATTTCAGTAGGTACGTATGTAGTCATGTTTTCTTTGCCAAGTAGGTCCTGTTACGGAAGTTGAATAACCCTTGACCTCTCTTGCTCTAGCCACAAGTTCGCCTTGCCACTGAATGTTTACTAACAAAATAATCGTTATTTTGAAGACCTACCTAGTACCTACGTAGTTTATGTATATTTTATATGCTACAAGCTACAATGCATCTAAACATACTAAGTAGGTACTTAGGTCGGTAGGTACTACGTCTATAACTAGTTCCTAGTACCACCGGTAGTTCTACCACGTACGGGTAAGTACTGACAAAATTTTATTACAAAATGATTAAACCGAAACTGATTTAGATGGAGCTTTAGTAATGTCCAAATTTGTCGGCCATCCTGAATAACAATTGTGTAAGACACCTTTTACTTCGTAACAGAGCAATTCGTCGTGAGATATGGATGGCAAATGTGGCGGTCTTCATTTCGCAAGGCAATATCAAAATGCGGACATCGGATTTGCGTTACCGATTTTGATTATGACTTCCTGACTTCACTATGCGCCATAATAAAAATCATCGTCTCGTCGCTCTAAGACCAAATAAACGATCAATACCGAAACGGGCCGAAACTAAGCAAATCGTGTTGGTCAAAAATTTGAGGAGAGTAATTTCCTGGCAGAGCTGAATATTGAATATTTCGTTTGGGAAATACGGTGCTTAATCTGAACGGTAAAAGAAAATATCATACGAAAACCCGGGCCACATTTATTAAATAAATAAATAATGCTGGACTTTTCACACAGCATCATCTAGCCCCAAAGTAAGCAGAGCTTGTGTTATGGGTACTAAGATGACTGATATACTACTTATATACTTTTTGTTTATAAATACATACATATTATACATAGAAACATCCAGACCCGAGACAAACATTTGTAGATCATACAAACATTGGTCCCGCCGCGGGAATCGAACCCGCAACCTTTTGCGTCGCAGGCGGGCCTTCGCCCACTGCGCTACAGAGGTCATATTATGAGTACCTAACCTACTACGGAATACTCACTTCTGCAAAATGTTTCGGCACTTACTTACCTATTTGGATTTTTTTTGTTGTTAGTGGTTGTTCGGGACTAGGGACTATGTTTGCGACACAAAAATCCGATGTCATAATGAGCTGAGAAGCACACTAAACGTTCTAGGCGACAGTGCAGTGGTGACAACGACACGCGAGCTGACCTGATGATGGAGTCAGGAGTTTGACAGAACTTTCAGTGATTGAAAAAGTAACTCTGTATTTTGGATAATTTAAATCAGCCACGCTAACTGTTAAAAATTTAAAAATACCGTTAAAATATTCAGCGAATAAAAGACATCAACGCGCTTCATAAAATATGTACCTACTTATGTATTTTGTATCTGCACGAACGAGAAGCTGTTTGTGTAATCGATGTAGAGATGAAAATCATAATCTTCCTTCAAATACCAACTCTAATAACGACATTATAATATACATCGATTTACCTACGTGTTATTTACACATTGAAAATAAATAGGTGCCTTATTAACATTCCTCGATCATTATTTAAAATATCAAAAACCAATCCTCAAAATCTACTTTTACTGTTGGTAAAGGCATTTTAGCCACAGTATGTTTAAAAGTAAATATGGCAAACAAAAATATCATTATTGGCAAAACATCAATGACCGTTTATCCATACAAAAGACATCAACGCGCTCATCTTAGATAAGTTAAATGTAATTATTTTAGGCTCCATTTCTAATCTAGGTGATATCCCAACCATATAAGTGATATGCCATGCAACGTATGAATCAACCATTGAAGTAATGGTTGATTGATTGATACATCGCACTAAACTAGCTGTGCCCGCGACTTCGTAAGCGTGAGCGGTAGGTACCTACGCAGGGCTACGCATTATTAAGTGTAGACAGACAGCTCAGGGAAAATAAAAAAAAATGTTTGTGCTTTGGTATCGTGAAAGTAAATAACTACTTATAACTTAGGCCATGAGAAAACACAGTTATAGGTATTGAAATCACCCTTTTATTTCGTTTTTTTTTTGTAATTTTAGTTAAGTAGGTAAGTATTTCTGTATCCAATTTTTAGATTGATTTTTTTCAAACTTATTTGGTTTAAAATTTTATTATTTATCTACTTATAGGACTACATTCCTACACAAAATAGGGCCTCAAGTATCATTTTGTTTAGACCCCAAGGTATAACCGTAGTAAATTGGTGTTTACACGCCTTCATGACCTTCATTTAAAATCATCTTCATTTTATCTAAGAGCTTGTGTAACACTGATAATCATCTATGATTAGTCAAAATTACCTCAGTAGTTTACATTTTATTACCTTTTTAAGTATGAAATTTTGTAAATTTTTACAATGTGCAATTTTCAGTATCTACTAAGATCACAAGCACCTACTAGGTACCTAAATATTTAAGTACCAACATCTTGGATCACCAAGAAACTATATTTCCTACCTAGGTATGTTTATTTCAAGAAATTCTTAGGTATATTCTTAGGTGTTCTTAGGTATATATTCTTATGTATGTTTGTTTTGTGATTCAATAACCCAACACTCCCTATGTCGTGAATATCAGAAACTACGAGTGTCATGGTATACTATCATCCAGATTCCAGGCCCGTGAATAATCAGCAGATCATGAAAACATTTTGTTCCGTCGAGAGAATCGAACACCTCTGCGTCTCAGCAGCAATCATACCACGCCACCGAGGTTGTTAAAAATACTATTTATTTTGAATTACCCTGATACAATTTAAGCAGGCCATGCACTTAAAACATTGAAAAGCTTCGGTCATCATGAATAGTTTAGATGACCTCATCAGCATTGGCGAAGGGTGATGCTGTGAACTCCGCGACGGCGGCTCTCTGTGACCACGACTGGCCAGCAGCAAGGCCAGTAATCTTATGGTTTCGAAATATTCACAGCAAATCATTTTATTCTTTAAAATTAAGCATGATTTTATTGCTGGAAGTAATTATAGACGATGTTATTGATGTAAAGCATTTGGGTTACTTCATCGCGTCGAGTTTTAGGATAAAAGAGGAAACGGAAGTTTCTAAAACAGGCCCATACCCATACGTAGGTACTTACCTACTACAATAAAATATCCCTATTATTCAAGACCTTCATCAAGTTCAAATATAGCTGTTTTAGAGAGACATTCGAAATGTTCTCTAAAACAGAAAAAAAAAATACTCTAGAATATTCAATTCAATCCTTCTTCTATCTAAGGATATTAATGATCCTTAGATAGAAGAAGGCCAAACGATCTACAGGTAACGCAACTGATCCAGGTAACTGACTGTCAGTTGAAAATGTGCTCAAAGCATTGGCGGCATTATCACGCTGGCAAATACTAAATAAATAAATAAATTATGCTGGACAATTTCACACAGCATCATCTAGCCCCAAACTAAGCAGAGCTTGTACTATGGGAACCAGATAACTGATATACTACTTATATACTTTTTGTTTGTAAATACATACATATTATACTGGCAATGCTGATCCGTTGAACCAAATATGCACTGATCACGCATCGCTTCGACCAGACGCCCTGAAAGAAATTTGAAAACGCGATGGGCGGTAGGTAACCCTCGGACCCAGGATGGAGAACGTATCAGATAATTTAACTATCGAAGGTTTTTGCGACTTATGAATTGTTGTAACACACTCGATTTCGGACTGTAAATTTCGTTTCACATCGTAGCCTAACTAAAAGTTTTGGTGAGTGCAATTAACAATTCTGCGTGAAATTGTAAAATTGTACGTGTAGATTGGTAGGGACCTACATTACAGGATGGTATTAACCTTGTACCAAACATGAAGAATGATTAAAACGGCTAATAGGACCCTACTTAACGCCTGTTACAGGGGGGAGCAAAATTTTACCCCATTGATTGCAACTAAGTTTCTGTATAGTGCAACAAGTTATATTATCTAGAGGAGGTAGTGTGTCTTTGCTACTTTAGAACATAGTTATTTTCAATACTTAACGTATTTAAATTGATTTTTAAGATTAAATTAATTATTAACTCAACTTTGAACTATGATGCTATTTAGCAGCGTGTCGTAACAAACACGTAGGTAAAGTATTTCGAAGACACCTTGTTCTGCATAACTTCTTTGTAATTATGTATGCATATTTTATATTTTGCGTAACACCGATTCGATTATAGCCACAACAATTCTTTTATGTTTCGTAGTACGGGGTAGTACCTACCTATGATGTAGGTAGCTTACAGTCGGCAGAAAAATAGTGGACATAGTATAAAAAAATTGATAATATACATTTTCGAGTGGTATTGGTACCTAATTTTACGCACAATTTTATTTTTCGTATGACATTAATTTAATTTTGCATAAGTAAGTGTAAGTACTTATCACCTTTTGCATAAATCTTTTGTCGCATAAAGTTTAATTAATGGCATAACTAAAAATGCATACCCTATGTTATGTACCTTATGTTAAATAAGCACAATTGAAAAACCCATAATAAAATAATTAATTCTCGTAGTCATTTCTAATAAAAGAAATAAGCCTCATAAAGTCGCACTCGCCGGCAGCGCTGCCGCGGTATGCTTCCCTCAGCTCTATCGTAACCATCACAGACGTACATACTAGGGATACTGCGTAGGTACTTTATGGTAACCATGCTCGTCGATACGTTCCTAATTATGCCAATGAATTGAGCTTTATAACATACTAGCTGTCCGCCGCGGTGTTACCCGCGATCCCTCGGGAAAACTTCACTTCCCCGGGACAAAATATAGCCTATGTTCATCGGGGATAATGTAGGATTCTATTGCTGAAAGAATTTTTCAAATCGGTCCAGTAGTTTCGGAACCTATTCATTTCAAACAAACATACAAACAAACAAACAAATCTTTCCTCTTTATAATATTGAGCTTTTTAACATACATATGCCTTGTAAAATAATTCTACGATAGTGTTAGAACATATATAAGTAGATTATGCCTGATACGTACGTACGTGCGTTCAAAGGCGGCATTCTTTTAGCCGTTTGACAGCGCTTTTTCATACAATATTCTGTTTCTTTGCGAATGCTAGATCCGTTGAACGTAGGTACTGTCTGTACTACAAATAAAACTCGTAAAAGTTTAATTTAGTTTCTTGATAAAATTCGAAGTCAACCTAATTTCCTGGCTGAAATTGAATCCTAGAAAAGGAAAAAAATAGTTTTTAAGTTCTAGCCACAACGACGCGACTTTGCCTCTAGTAAACTTTGTACTAGGTAGGTACCTAGTTAACTTTATTTTTTATACAAGTGACGAGGCTATAACATTAGTATGTTTTATGGTACCTATGCTTTTGAAACCATTTCTTAGAAGTGATTGTCTATAATAATCCAACTAAGTTGAATGTTATCAAAATCCAAAAAGCTCATCAATCCTGGGTGAGAGTAAAAGTTGTATTGCAAAGCGTCAGTGAGGCAATAGCTTACAAATCTTTAAACTTTACTTTTAAATATTGGCCGTCGAAGTTATCATTTTAAGCAAATGTGGCCAGTAGCATTCCTCTACATCTACACTAATATTCATCATCATTGGCCTGCCCTTATCCCGCTCATGCGGGGTCGGCACAACATGTTCTCTTTCTCCACTCATCATCTACATCTACACTAATATTATAAAGAGGAAATATTTGTTCTTTGTTTGTTTGAATTGAAAAGGCTCCGAAACTACTGGACCGATTTGAAAAATTATTTCACCACACCATTAGAATCCGACATTACCCCTGATGAACATAGGCTATATATTTTTATCCTGGGAAATTCAAGTTTTCCCGTGGGACCGCGGGTAACACCGCGACGGACAGCTTTCTTCAAAAAATTGGGCTATCTGCAAATACTAGTGTGTTTAACTGTTCATCAGGAATAAAAAAAAAACAAAACATGAAAAAATAAAATGGACGCGATTATATCTTTGTTAAACCAACCAAGCTGAATGTTATAAAAATAATAAAACTCATTAGTCCGGTCCTGTTAGTTACAACGCGCTACGGCGCGGCGTCAGTGTGAAAATAGCTTAAGATTTTTATAATTTATTTTTAAAAATGGCCGCTGAATATTTTGAGCAAATGTGGCCAGTAGCATTCAATCAAATATTTAAGTAGGTACTAATAAAAAAGTTTTATTCAAACTGGCTTTTGAGGAGTAATAATTACTGTGAATGGGTAGGTACTCGTCTTGGAAGGGAAGTCTAAACAAGAACCTACCCAGGTAAGATTGGATATGCGTATCCTGAAAAAGTTCCAAAGGACCACGGGTAGCACCGCGGAGCACCATGATGTACAGCACAGCTTACTAAAATTTTGATTAGAGATGAAAAGAAGTAAAGCACTGTGTTTTAGAGCTACTTATCCAAACAAAAGGATAAAGTCGATGCATATTGTATGAGTTAATATCCAAAACGTTATAGAAATGGAATCTACTGAATAAGATTTTTTTAACAAATGATGTATCTAGGTACTATAATGTAGACGCATTTTTTTTGAGCTAAGCGAATAAGCTCGGATCAGTTTTTAGCTCCTTTATCTTGCAACTTTTCGCCCAAAATTCCAATAGAAAATAGTATGGCCACGGGATGTTTACTAGCATCTCGACGAGAAGGGACAATGGTTTGCGTCATGTGGCCGCGACGTTTCCGCTCGCTCTTCAAAGCTAGACCCGAGTGGGAGATACCGACTCATATATAACGCACACAAACAGACCCCTCAGCAAGCAGTAGCATAACAGCTTCAGCATGAAGGTAATAAACTTGTATTTACCAATCGGCTATTGGGCAATTTATAATTCAGGGGTATAGGGGTCAAAAATACCATTAGTTAGAGCAGAGGTTCAAATAAACCAAACAAAAAGTTGGGGTAAAATTTTGAGTTCTATTCAAAATAGTTATAAAATTAATGAATAATTTCTTCAGTTAAGATTAAAAAAAAAAAATTTTTGTAAAAATTGGCCGAAAAAATTAAATTAAAAACTAAAGGAGGATTATTTTGGAGTGTAACAATGTCGAAGTTATAACGTGTTTTAGTTTTAATGCTATTTTATTAAAAAAAAACATAAAATGAACCCTAAACATCTTTGTTTGGTAACTATGCATTGTTTAACATATTTTAAAGCCCGCCAGTTAAGAAAATGTCGAAATTAATGTTTCCTCCTTTCATTTTGTTAACAAGATGTACGTAACACAATGTACCTGTTAATCTATAGTCATGTCATGACACTTAATCGAATTCAACATGATGATACAGCCACCCAAAAATGTTACGCTAAAAAATCTAAAATTCAATACTTTTACCTAACAAATTATTTAGCGACAGATTTAAATAATCTGAAATAACTTTGCATGATGAAATTCACAAAGCAAGTCTGTGAGAACTGTGCTAAAATATTCTTTGTTATTACTCATGTTGCGACATGCATTAAACGGCTCGCAAATTTGATAATGTCGCTTGTTCATTTAATTACCGGACGTCCTTTGCCCGGCATCCCATCTTTGACCTCGCTCTTCCTACGTGACCTTTACCATCTTGCTGAAGAACTTAAAGGTGTAACCCGTGTAACGTATAAAGGCACAGGGGGTCCTCCATAAAAACTTAAATGGGAGCTTGTGCTCAATAGTTCTCATTGAGCCCCGCGTAACATGATAATTTGGTTAGTGTTAATAAAGTCTCAAGAGTTCGATTATTTTACCTTTAATCTTTTTATTCAATTTAAATTTATTTGTGAAAATGGTTTTGAAACTTAAAATTATTTTGCACTCTAGTAAATTTGTAACTTATTTGTTGCGGCGGAATTTTTAATAATAGGTTATACCTACTTAGTGGAAATAGGATGAACGATTTCAAGCTCTTTCAGATTATGGAGCGGTTCACCTTTAAACGTTCCCTTAAATCTGTACGCGCTAATGATAACATGTTGCAACTTACTCTTTACAGGTCTTCGTGTGCCTATTAGCCCTCACCGCGGTCGCCAGTGCCGGTTTTATCGGCGGCGGTAGCAGCGGTTGGTCGAGCGGCGGTGGCGGCGGCGGGTATGGCGGTGGCGGTTTCGGCGGTGGCAGCAGCGGCTGGTCGAGCGGCGGTGGCGGCGGCGGCGGCGGCTGGAAGCTTGGCGGCGGTGGCGGCGGCGGTGGATGGTCCAGCGGCGGCGGCGGTGGCTACGGAGGCGGCGGCTACGGGGGTGGCGGTAGTGGAGGACGTAAGTACCTATTGTTGCTCATATTCAAAGATGTACTTACAATACAACCTTAATACCGCAATACTATCGACTTGATAACGATTTCCATGCAAAATAATTAGTCATCTAAAAACTTTCAGTCTGAGAAAAGCTAACTCGATAACATTTTGTACAGTCCGATTCGCTCTAATTTTTGTTAAATTTCACGTTACAGAAGTAAAGATCATTAAAATCATCACCTCTGGAGGAGGCGGCGGCGGTTATGGTAAGTAAAATCGTTTACATTAGATAGAACTAGATTTCGGATTTGTTCGGCCCTATTAACCTTATTTGACCTAATAGGAACTTACAAGGTAGATACCTATAACAGTTTGGCCAACTACAACAAACACTACTTATAAAATGTCGTATTTATTTAACAGAATAAGAAATAGTACCTGAACTAAGATTCAGATGGAATACAGATAAGTTAGCTACTTATGAAAAGATGGGGGTCATCCATTCGCCGAGAAGCGAGTAAGTTCAAATTTCGCAAGGGTCCTACGCATCGCTACATTCTGCCCGGGCCAAGCATTAGAGTTTAAATTCGGAATTATAAATGTTTTGCGCAACCATTTGATTACCTAGTAAATGATAAAATACGCTAAAATTGGGAAGGTACCCATAGGTACACGGAGTTCAAGGTTGCTGTTGTAAACCATTAATTTCCCGGCCGCTACATTGTATCAACGAAGGTCAATAATTAAAGTGATGTTCTTGTACATTCTAAGATTTGCCTAATGCTCTGGACTTGTGACCTGAAGAGGCTTTTGACCTTGCTCAGAGTTGGTTTACACAACCTTGATCACTTAATTGTAATATCAAATCGCCACACTAAACAATTACCTACTTACTTACCAATTTTCTACAGAGTTTAAAATTTACAAGACTTCTCTAAATTTTCTTTTAAAACTTAACTTCTCTTAATTCTTCACGCAATGTGTGAAGAAAGTGACTGAATTAGAGAAATTAACCATCGCTTGAAATACGCTCGAGTGTAAACTGTGAAAACGAACTGCAGCGTGGAATTAGAAATTACTACACATAGAAGTTATAATTACTTCTTTACCTATTTAACACTTACTTATAATATTCACGACTTACCCCAGGCGGCGGTAGCTCGGGTTGGTCCTCCGGCGGCGGCGGCGGCGGCGGCGGATGGAAGCTTGGAGGCGGCGGCGGCAGCTCGGGCTGGTCTTCCGGCGGTAGCGGCGGTGGCTGGAAGCTCGGCGGCGGCGGCGGCTCTTCTGGCTGGTCCTCCGGAGGAAGCGGCGGTGGATGGAAACTCGGCGGCGGCGGTGGTTCTTCTGGTTGGTCGTCCGGCGGCAGCGGCGGTGGATGGAAACTCGGCGGCGGCGGTGGTTCCTCCGGTTGGTCCTCCGGTGGTGGATCTTCCGGATGGTGGTGATCTATTCACATTCTATTAGCTCGAATACAATACAGTGATACCTCCAATCTGTGACTTTTCTTTAAATCCCTAGTGTTAAATTACACCTTAATAAAAGTTGGTATTGAGAAATAAGGTGTATATTGTCAGCATCAAATAAATGTGACAGTTACGCTCAAGTTTCCTTTATCAAATATCATCATGGTAGTAATAAAAGCAGACATAGGTATATGAAAATAATTATATTAATAATATTATACCTACATTTAAAATTACAAAAACAATAACATGCAAACATTGTCATTTCTTCACTGGTTTTTTCTTTGAATTGAATGGTCTCTTCTTTCTATTAGGGTTATAGTTTTCTTTATCGGAGGAATCGGTACTGGTTGGTGTATGACCGCGAGCTGCACGCCTCGCTCTCTTACTGTGCTCTTGGATATCCTCAACTTCCCCAAGCACTGATCTAAAATAAAAAATCTATAAATTAACAGTCCCAACTTAACTATAATTTAATATTTTATCAAAAGTTATTTCTAAACTCTTGCTTCAAACATCTAAATATTCTCATCGTTTGCATCATAGACCTTAGAAATTGTCAAAATCAAAGTCAAAAAGCATTTATTCAGTAGGACCGCTGCGCTGGGATCACTTAGAAAAGTCTTAAACTAATTTCACTCCTGTTCTTTCGCGACCAATACTGTGAAGAATCAGGGCAACAAACACGGTTTGGGGCCTATCATTCTTTAGGTGATCCATCTTAAAACTAAAAAGTCAAGCTCCAGTGGGGAGCCAGTCAAATAAAAAACTAAAATAAAAAATAAAAA
Source organism: Epirrhoe alternata (assembly GCA_963565295.1). Taxonomy (NCBI): domain Eukaryota; kingdom Metazoa; phylum Arthropoda; class Insecta; order Lepidoptera; family Geometridae; genus Epirrhoe; species Epirrhoe alternata. The sequence continues at coordinate 4,238,304 of OY751384.1, forward strand.
ATCTTTACATAAGAAAAGTGATCAACAAGTTTTTAAATTAAATAAAGCTACATAGATATAGCCAATGTTTTTGTTTTTAAACAAAACCATGGAAACACATTAACTTACATTTCATCACAGGACCTGTGCACATCAGCAATAATTTGCAAACTGGTACTGTGCTCCACATCATCATCAGATTCTGATGATTCTGTCTCAGCTATTATTAAATTTGAGGATTTGTTCATAGATTTATTAACTGGGCTCATATTAGCCTCACCCAGGAAAATATCTCTACTTTTTGAGCTGCTTGGGATGGGAGAAAAAGCTCTAATAATCCCTTTTTCATTCATTTCATTTTCATGCCTCTCATCAAATCCATGATCACTTTCCAAGTCGGTCTGCACTTGAACAGACTGTTTATCATTAGACTTGGTGCTTTTCTCTGCTTTAGAAACATTTATAATTGCAGTAAAGCTTTTACTTTCCACTGTGATAGATACATTTGGTTGGTCATCAGGTTTTTCAATTGATTTCTTAACATTACAGTAAACACAATTATCACTGAGAGGACTTTTTATATAGAATGGTACTCTTTTCTGTGTGATAGGAGATTTGTGACTTAGATTAGAAGCTTGACAGGCAATAGTTGTGGATCCACACTGAACATGTTTTTCTGCTTCGAGCACTGCCAACCACGCATTCATATCTTTATCAACATTGACACTTTGAGAATCATCAATGACAATGACCTCATCATCAATAGATATTCCACTATCATCCTTGTTTTTAGCTTTTGGGAGGTTTGCTGTTATTTTTTCTTTAATTTTTTTGGAGGGTGTTACATTATCAAGGAAAGTTTGATTTTCATCACCCCATATTTCTGAATGGTTTCTTTTTCTCTGAGATCTATTTACATTATGAGTATTCAATATCTTACGAGGTTGATTGTGTATTGTGTTTAGTGATCTTGAATTCTTTAGGTCCCCTAATGGCTTTCTTTTGACACACATGTTGAGCCACTCTCTCACATTAGCATTCGAATTTTCCATTTTATTCAACAATGACACTTCTTCGCCAGGAAATATTGTGATGTTATTTTCTTTATCTTCTTTTGGCTTTGATTTTTTTTTCTTATTATAATACTTAGCAGGAGCCTGTATGCATTGTGGAAACAAGTCTTTTTCAACTTTCAACTGCTCGGATATTCTTTGTCTTTTGTACACTGGAATGAAATTTTGTAATAGGTAAAATATTTTATGGAATTGATAAAATGGGGAATAATTAACAAATACCTACCATCAATATTAAATTCTGCTTGAAATGCATTTATTAAATTAATGGCATTCCGTGACCTCTGTGTAAATGATGTGTCAATGCATGGCACAGCGAAGGAAGACGAGTCTTGAGGAGTGAGGCAGAGTAGACAACTTTCAGTCGCAGCCACACATTTATCACAACCCGAGTGTCCGCAAGGGTATCTCATACGTTCTCCATTAATCTTGTCACTGGAATTGGCGTATCATTAGTTTAATAGAAAAAATTAATCACAGTAAAACCGTTAGAATGGACTCATTATTTACCAAATGGCACATCGATTAGAGTCAACTATGTTTTTTACAAGTTCAGTAGCCTGATCGATATTTATCGACTGATGCATGACAAGATAGGTTTTAGATTTAGAAATCGCAGTTTAAAACCTAAAGGAAAGGTAAACATACTTTCAACAACTCTGAATAAATAAAACACCACATCACATCAACAAAGAAAGTGAGAGAAATGTCATTGTGGTGTGGAAGACGTGACGTCCTCAAATTCTATGACAATGACAATACAAAACCAATGACACTGACAGCAGTAGAATCTTCGATGTGCGTAGACAAAAAAAATATATTAAACAGACATTAGATCATTTAGACGGGATGCGCAGTACATTGTAATTTTTTTCTTATTTTCCCTCTGCCAAAATGTACATGATTTCAAATCATGTGCGTCTTATTTATTAGACGGCATACACGAAATTCGCAAGAGTGCGTAAAAATGAGGATATATTGTCTGTTTTTATGCATAAGTGTATGTAAAATGCGTTAGTGTGCTACCACGTCCTCTGCAAAAATCGGCAAAAAATGTCACAGAAAATGTAAGAGGAAAAATTTCGCCACTAGCGGGTCCCTACTTTTTTGTCTGAGAAACAGACATCCAAGCCATTAACCAAGCATCCAAGAAATGGCTGACGATGATGACGATCCAAGCCACAATCCAAGCCAAGCGGAGGGAAAGAGATAAAAAATACAACAAAACAAATTACTTCATCTTTGAAATTGAATGGCGATGTAATGTTGTCCGGCCGGCGTTCTTTGGAATATTCGAAAAAAACTAACAATGACTGAATTATCTGACTATAAACATTATTTCCCCATCGATAGCATACAGAAAGTGTGTGTCTTGTTTGAAGAGCAATTACGCAGTGACAAAGAAGCAGACTTGGCATTGTTTTCCATTATTGTTGGTGCCGTTGAAAACAATCTTACTAATGTTAAACATACCGATAAAGATGTAAATTTGGCAGCTAACAATCTCAAGTTTCGTTCTGTGGATTGGGAAGAAGTGCATAATCTTCATGACCAATTTGTTTCGTTGATGCGTAGTGGCGTCGACAATAAACTGCTGAATGGCGCGTACGCCACCCGTGATCTAGTAAAACGAGTGGCCGACGTCGTATGGAACTCTCTCACCCGCAGCTATTACAAAGACCGAGCTCATTTACAATCCATCTACAGTTTTCTAACTGGAAACAAACTTGATTGTTTTGGTGTCGCATTTGCTGTTACTGCAGGATGTCAAGTGCTTGGAAAGCAGGATGTTCACTTGGCTTTGTCAGAAGACCATGCATGGGTCGTATTTGGCAAAGAGGGAACGGAAACGGCAGAAGTAAGTTTAGTTAACACATATTTCCCAATATTACTGTAGGTACTAACCATCAATACCAAATTATGCCCTTTGTTTTTTTTCTGTATACATGTTTTCAATATTTCAGGTAACATGGCATGGAAAAGGCAATGAAGACAAGCGAGGAAGGTCAATTGAACACAATGTGTTGGCTCGCTCATGGTTGTATGTGGCAGGAAAGCCGGTGGTGTGTACTCGAGTCATGGAGCTAGCTGCATTGGTTTCCTCAATTAACCCAACGCTAACACCAACTATAGATGTTGATGAAGTTGCACAAATGCAGTACAAGTTACTTTGGCTGTTATATGATGGTGGTAAGTAAAATTGTCGTTCAATTCTAGTGTAGATTTAGTTAATAAGTAGGTAATTATTATAATATTTATGTGTACCTACATTATAAATAGTTGTATCTAAGATATTTATTTATAGCAACAGTCTAAATAATTTTAATTATACTTGTTAATACCATGTATTTTTATAAAAACCTTTTTACATGGTCGCCTGCGATACGGGCTTGGCCTAGTGCGGAGTCCATTGTAAATTATTTATGTATGAAATAAATAAATTTCATCTAAAACAGCAGATTCTCATCAGTGCATTATCTCCCAAAACTGAAGTAGTAAGTGTTTATTTAGTACTATTAATAAAAACGTATTTTTTCAGGTCATTTGGATGCCTATCCTATGGCCTTAGGAAATCTGGGGGATTTAAATGAGTATATATCCAGCTGTCCGACTGACACAGAACTGCAGTTACCCTTAGAACCTAACTTGAAAGCTGATGGTACTCCAAGGCCTGACTCAGCCACACTGTATGCTCAAGCAATCAGGTCCTCCAGAACATATTATGAAGACAAACATGTCTACCCATATACATTTCAAGGCGGGTATTATCATAGGCTGAAAATGTACAAAGAAGCTTTCAACGCCTGGGCCAGTGCAGGAGATGTTATAAGGCAGTAAGTTTTAGACCTTTTTTGCTTAATTTTTATGATTTTAATTACAGTAATAATATTTCAATGTTTTCTTGCAGCTATAACTATTCTCGGGATGATGAAGAAATATATAAGGAGTTTTCAGAAATAGCTAATGAACTGATCCCCCAGCTCATGAAAGCTGAAAGCTCTGGTCACTCAGCCAGGTCTATATTGAAGGATCCTGAATGTTTTGCTTCATTACTCAGGTCAGCATCATTTTAAAAGAATTCTGGCATTTTCAATACTTATTGAATTCATCCATTGAGTAATCCCTATTTTTTAATCAATTTATTTCCTTGTTATCTTGTGTTACTGATTTAAAAATCATTAAACTGAAAATGCTACTGGATCATCATCATCTTCCTGCCCCTGTCCTGGGGTCGGCACAACATGACATGTGTTTTGCTTCCATTCTCCTATATCAGCCGTCATCTCAACACACACCCCATTCTTACTGCTGGATATCAAGTTTTCTTTTTCTTTGCATTGAATATCAACCTGACACTAAAATGAGTCATCAATTGCAGGTTCTATGATGGCATATGCAAATGGGAAGAAGGCAGCCAGACGCCAATACTTCACATTGGTTGGGCAAAGCCTCTAGTCAGCACCATCTCCAAGTTTGATGCAGAAGTAAGAGCGCAAGTTCATATTATCTGCAAACCTGATACAGGTGATAACATGGCATCTAATGATTCTGAAGAAAAATCAGAAATTGAAAATAATGGGAAATGGAGCAGTGCTGAGAACACAGAGATGAGTGTGCGTGAACAGTTGACTGCAGCAGTCAACAGTAGACCCAAGGTTACTCTTTACAGTCATAAAATGGCAGCTCTGAAGCCTTTGCTTCTGGCGGAGAGACTTAACTCTAATGCATTGCAACTGCAACTGACTGCGCAAAGTCAGTTACAGAGACCGCATGCACCAACTAAGAGAAGAGTTGATGAAGAACAAAATGGCAACCAGACAGCAAGAGCAAAACGCGCGCGGCGAGAGCGTTGATCCATCATGTGTAATGTATCACACTATTATTCTTAATCTCATAATTTGAGTCAATCTGTGTCTGCACTCAGATTTAAACCAAATTGAGTAATTGTGGAGTGATAATACATCATTTTTATATAAGCAAACATGTGTGGATACCTACAAATGACGCTTTCAAGAAGTGTCACAACTACCTTAAAAACCAGTCTTGAAGTAATTACCAAGTAAGCATACTCAATTAAAGTTGATTTCTGAGTGCAAACTTTGAATGAAGAAACTAGTACTGGGCTATAATGTCAGTATTGTATTATCCGGGGTATTGGTGAGGCTAGTGAGCTATGTTGTCTCTAAACATGACCTGTTGGTATTGTGTAGATAAAAGTATTAAAGAACTTTAATTTAAAAGAACCTATACAAAACTACTTTCATATTGACAAAATGTGTATGAATTTTAATTTAAAGTATTTTATTGTGCATTTATTTGTATATAGTGTAGGTCTAGTACAAAGACCTTAAATACTGTATTCTTCATTAAACAGTTAATAAGGGCTTAAAGCTTATCTATGGATTCAAAGCTTAAAGGCTATCAATCATCTTGATTGACTGAAATATAAATTATTATACCTCTATGTATTTATTGCATATTTTTTAAATTTAATTTTGTAAGGATCACCTATTATCATTCTACATGGATGTTATAAATTATTATCATGAATGTTGCTGTATTAACTTTCACTTTGACTTGGAAGGAAAGTTTATCACTTCAAAAATAATTTTATCTTTGGATCTAAATAAAATTTACAATTGTAATGGGTTAGATCTTCGATCAACGAAGACAGTTGATGGAATGGTTACATATTTAATAATTATTTGCCGAGGTCTTTATGACTACGAGTAATAAATATTTTATCTCAGGTAATAATATTATGTTGTGTTTTTCTTCTTTAGAAGAGTAATGAGAATACTGTTATTGTTGTATCAAAAAGTAATGGATTAATGTTTTTACTTTATTCACTTTATTGTAAAGTTAAAGTACATAATAATATAAGTCATAATAATAGTTTGTAACTAATAGTGTCTTTAAAAAATATCTAATCTTAAAAACAAAATGAATAACAATGGAATGATTCACGTAAAAATACCGATGCTACAATTCAGCAGATTCTTCATCAGGCAGGCTTTGTCACAGCTGCATGTCACTGACAAATGTTTTTACGCGAGTAATTCCCGTTCGTTATTTTTCTATTTTAAGAATGTTTTGGAAATGTTAACTATCACCCTAACTGCTGGAAAAACTGTACATCACATTTTAATTAGCCTGAACTGTCACACTGCTGGGCAAAGGCCTAGTTAATAATTATACTTACTATTATTTATTTACCTAAATAACGCAATAATTCCTTCACAATTAAGATCTATAGATCTTTGTTTTGCTATATCACTTACCTCAAATGTTTTTTTTATTATCTCATAGTACTAGACTAAGTAGATTTATGCTTGCCATTCACATTGCATTATAGTGATAATTATGAACCACCGCCCCTGATAGTGTGATATGCAAAATGTGTAATGTCCAAATCATATAATTTTGTAATTTTTAAAGAGTTAAAAAGCAGTTATCCATTAAAAATATGAGCTTATCAAAAATGTTGATTGTGACGACTAGGGTTCCGTGGCCGACCGGTAAGGCACTCCGGCTTTAGGAGAATCGTCTGATCGTTGCGTGTTCGAATCCCGTCAGAATCGACAATTTTGATAAGACTTCATTTCTCAATGTTCAAATCAGTTTCTGGTTTTCTTTTTGGCCTGTTTCTTTATAGATCTACCTGGTGTGGATGTTAGTTTATAAATAATGAAGCGCTCATGGTCATGCTTGCTTAGTCGTTCTTGATAGATCGTCGAAGTTAAGCACAACGTTCGAAACGGTCTGTAAGTGGATGGGTGACCGCCAGTGGGCTTTTCATCTGAGCGCTTCCGTGCTTCGGAGGGCACATTAAATTGTCGGTCCCGGCTAATTAAGTCGCTAAGCCATGATGGCCTAAAAACTCCATCACCAGAGTTGACCACTGACTCATACGAACTTACTTTTTATAATTCAATATCTATTTAGGCACAACCAGAGACAGATCTAAGTAAGAAACTGACTAAAGTACACATAAACAATATTTACAACTACCAAATCAGAACCTTACTGCTTGATATAAGTTCCTCAGTAAAAGATTGCATTTAATTTTTTTTAATGTAAAGAAGTACCTAATTGATGTTGTAGCTATATGTAGACTTTAATCCATTCTATACTTAGAAGTTGTCATGTTAAAAATATATTTTTTGAATAAAATAAATACTGTGAGTATGTACTTATTATATATTTGATTAGAGGATCATGTAATCATGTACCTATACATTGTTGAAATGCTTTCATTGAATAATGGATTTCTTAGAAACAAACACCTAAAGAGTTTTATTATTTAGCTTTACACAATCTTGCCGACTTTGTTTAGATATACCCATTATACCAACTTACGCAGTTTAATCCTCTGTTGCACATTTACCATAGAATCTATCCACAGTAAGCAAAACCAGATCGATAAATCATGTTATAATAGCACATTTTGTTAAATTTAGTACATGTAGTAGATAAGTTTCTGTAAATAAAATTACTATCAGGTAATTCATTGAATATTTTATATCATGTTGGTAGTCTCAGAATTTAGAAGGCACATAAAATAACATTACTTAGGTAAATTTTATGGTTTATTTGAGTTGCTCAAGTTCAGATTACTCTGGTATTATTTTAAAATGGTCGTAATTAGTTCCATATCGTAATAGTGTTATGTTTCATTGCTGTCTTCATCATCATCGTCATCATCAAATGATAAAAGTTGTTTACTTTTCTTTTCCTTACATGATATTTTGTGTTTAGATTCTTCCTTCCGTTTCCTTGTTACATCTGTCGCTGAACCAGTTTTAGGTTTAAACACTATTCTTTGACTGAGATCCGCTTTAGTTTCTGATTCTACTTTCTCTAAGTGTTTTCTTGCAGTTTCAGCTTCTTCCGCTGTTAAGTCACCCTTTTTCAGTACTACAACTTGTGGTTGTTCGCTATCATCATCATCTACAAAATCCCTTTCATCGTTTTGGAGTTCATCAAATTTATGATTTCGATCATCATAACCAGCTTGTTTTTTGAGAACTTTTAGAAACTCAGGGTCTTCGGGCTTAATATAATTTACATTGCGTTTTCTGTTCATCTTCTACGCCGCCGGCCGTAAGAAGAAAGTTATAAATTAAATTGGATATAAGTAAACTTGTAGTTCGTAGGATTGAATATAAATAAACTTGTAAACTGGATCTACACAAGTAATAGTTTAATATTTTTCTCTAGAGCTCAAATGCAAACAAACTGCAATGTAAACACATTTGACAGTGATGACAATTCAATGTTATTGACGTCTGTCACTACGGTAAAACTTTTTAGCGCCACTGTTGGAAGATGGCTTTGGAATTTTGAACAAAAAGCAAAACAAACTAGTAAAATAAAGCTCGACCAAAAGGGTATCTTGCATTAGTTTTCAAATAAAATTTTCCCTCGATGTCTCTGCTGACTTCTTCTCCCATAAACACGCTCTCGATACAACTATTGTCCAAAAACTGAGTCCAATTTGTACATCGATATGATGGGAAGGCTCTTGGCCTTTCAATGGATTCTGCGAAGTAATAATATGAACGTCCGTGACTGCAAGCCTCTGAAATGTTAGTTTGTTTGGGTAAATAAGTACCTACTACGCTGTAGGTTCAATCAGCATCAGCTGTTTTCTAATAAGTACCTACTTATCTAGTACAAAGATCTCCGATCTCCTAAAATTACAGACCAACAACAATTAGGTAAGTACCTATGTACCTACTTACCTAGTTTTTTTTCAGTAATGTAGATGAATAAATTGTAAAAATTTAGACTAACTAGGAAGCGAGCTGCTAAGGGTTTTACCTAAAATTTGAGGTATAGTCTCACAGCCTGGCTGTGGAGGTATGCCTCCATTAGGGTAAAAGTCGACTACACCAACATCTGACTCGATGCCGAGGACCCCGCTGCAGGTGTGGATAATATCCACGAAGCTAGCATCTGTTGCATCCAGCTTTCCTTTATTGTTTCGGCTAGGGTATTCAAATAGCGGTCTCGCAGGATCTAGCCCTAGAAAGTTAAGTAGGTAATAAGAACTGCGTTAGCAAGAAGAACAGTTACGCCTATGACCTACCTTTAGTGTTAATATGGTGTTTTGGGACCTACACAGGTGGTCGCACGTACGACCCATCCGCGCCGAACTGACAATTCAATATTAGGCTCAAGCCACATTGAATTGTAGCCTAAGAGCCAGCGACCGGCAGACCATCGTCATTTTACCAAGGCTGAGAGTTTGTCTGTGTGTAGTCCCAGTATAGTTATGTACGATCCCCAAATATGAAGTTTGGGCACCTCAAAGGTGCCCAAAATAGCACCCAAGATTCGTCATTTTACCAAGGCTGAATTTGATAATGTTACTTAGGGAGCTACAAAAAGAGGTTTCCCAAGCGGGCGGACACCTGCGATGGTTCCTTCATCACAAGCGTTTCTATATCTTGTACCATTGTTCATAAGGTTTTTAATGGCTTGCAATAAAACTAATTGACGCGTCGCTTCCCAATTCAATGTGCATTGAGCCTTATTGTTCTGTGCCTTTTATTTAACTAACAACATGAAATAAACGAAGGAATTTGATTTGAGACAGCTCTGTGATGTAAAAACTTAATAAGTGCTAATAAAATCACTAACCTGTAATACGGTCTATGCTAAGGTTAGATTGGAAAGCAGCTATGCCCATTACGTGCGCACCAAGACTATGTCCTATCAGATGGATCTGATCACCAGAAACATTATATCTCGCAGTTAAGGCATTCAGGAATGTTGCTAACTCAAAACCAATAGATTCCGTTTGGTTTGCTACCCAGTGGTAAAATATTGAACTGGCGACATTGCTCCAATCTACAGTCAATACGTTTACGCCTTCTTTTCGTAAATAGGCATCTTTTATGCCATCTACAGCTTTGCTTTCGACGGATGATCTCCAGCCGTGGGTTATAACTTTTAAAGGCAATGTCGATAGTTTAATTTCTTCGCCGATTTCGAGTATTGGTTCAGCCTTATCATTCAAGAGAACAGAGTCCGTTAAATTACTCCTGTAAAAAAGAGGAACAATTATGCAAAATACCTACTTAGTGCGTGCTCTGAACTTGAAAGGAGCCCATCCTACCTATCATTTATTGAAATCATTGGAAATCATCATGTACCTACCTAAATGGGGAGTTCATCGACACGATAAGAAGAAGAATTAGCTTACTACGAGTATCATGAAATAGCTATACCAATCGCTTGACTAGGTACCCGCATTATATCATTATATCTTTTCCCATTGATATCTCAATTAGTATTCTCTGAATAGAGACCGCGGATTTATGAAATTTTATAAATCCGTGATAGAGACAGTCGTGATCTTATTTAGTTTTTCATCAGTTCACCGATAAATAATAGAATAAACACTTGGACGTGCCCCTGGATAATTTCCCGTGTAAAGTGATTTGAGTTTGTAACCTACCTGATGTAAAGTCTAAATTCGATGTCATTGAACTTGCTACGTTCCAGTGGAAGCATCTCCTCATCTACTCCACCGGTCAAGCTGACGTAATGAGGTGTACCATCGCCATCCGGAAAATAGATCCATTCCGTGCCATATCCTTCACCATACTCATTGCTATAATTTACTGGAGTTCCTGTGCCTGAAAATAAAATCTAAAATAGATACCTACCTAACAAAACAAGGTAATCTAGGTAGGCATATTAGGGTACCTAGGTTACCTTGTTAAGCGCAAACGGACTTGCTACCTGTCACGTAGGTACCTATCGAATTTAAAATGTCTAAAAAATAACACACTTGCAGTTTAGGTACCTAGGTACAGTCAGCGTCACTAATTGGTAAGCCCTTTAGGAAGGTGGTTTTTAATGCAGGGGGGCTAACAGTTGGGAACGCTGATCTACCAACTCACTTTGAAAATTAGAGGTAGGTACCTAAGCGTAAACAGGTACCTACCTACTTACTCACTTTTCACAAGATTCCATAAGGTAACGAAATTAATAATAATAACATTAACGAATTTTTTTTGTAAACCCATGGTTCTTGCAGCTGTCTTAACTGTCGCAGGCACTTTAAAACACAGTGTTTGGGCATATAATTGTAGTGCCTTGATAATTAATTATGTAACCATTTCTAATCTTGCGTTTTTAGGGTTCCGTAGTAAACAAGAAACCCTATGAGATCCGCCACAACAATCTTTAAAGTTCTGTACCTGCCAGCTAAACGGCTTCTAAAGCTATGCTCTACCAGGTAGGTATATCTACCTAACCAGGTAGGTATATCTACCTAACCAGGTAGGTATATCTACCTAACCAGGTAGGTAGACGACTAATTTATACCTACCTACATACCTATTGAAAATTACTTAGATACCTAAAGCCCAGTTAGAATATGTGTATTAGGTACCTACTTATGAAGGTGCTACAGTGCCACAAACTTATCTGGACCGGTGAGAGAGGCGGGCGTGATACCGCATTTTGTGTCAGCAGAAAAATAAATTTGAATATTAAATTCGTTAGTTCCTCTTTTGGCCACCGGCCCAGATAAGTTTGTGTCACTGTAGTTGTGTTCTATTAGTATCTACCTAAAAAAAAAATTACAGAACAAAGAACTATAATTACTGTTCTCTATGAACAGAACCCTACACATAGCGTGGCCAGACGCACACTTGGTCAGTTTAATAACCTAGGAATTTGATGGGGGCATTAACTGTCCTTAAAATAGTAGTGTTCCAAAGGAAACAATGATAAGTCTTTTAAAGGTACAAAACTAACCAGAAAAAAAAATTATTTTCAATACGAAATTACTTAGTACCTACGTAGATAGACTAGAGTTTTTGTAGGAATCTACTACGAGAATTCCTACCGCGCCTTGAGGATAGATCCGTGTACCACAGCCATCAGAAATAAGGTACGAATAGTAGTCGAGATCCTTCCTGTATGTGGATCTAAATAAAGTTGATTGTACCATGTTCTTAAAAATAACCATGCTCATTTGTTCCAGATTAACTAGGTAAATATATTTAGATTTTACGCTCACATTAGTGACGTTTCTGACTTTTACTGACTAAAGCTAACTTGATTTAGCAGATTTTAGCATTGCCTAGCTAGACCCTCAGTCAGCAATAGCGGTTACTAATGTGGCTACTTATTAAAGGGCTACGATTTTGAATGTTATTTATTTCTTATCTAGCTGCGCTCCCGCGGTGTGACACGCGGTCCCTCGGGATTTTTTCGGTTTAAAAAGTAGCATAAGTCCTTCCTTGAGAATCTCAGGGAAGGACTGTGGATAAAGGTTGTATCCCAGCCAAGCACAACCTTTATCCATGCCAATTTTTAGCATGTTCAGTGGTTTGGGCGTGAAAAGGTAACAAACAGACAGAGTTACTTTCACATTTAAATTATTATTATGGATGAAAAGGGTCGGCAAGATGGAAATCTTGCCGACCCTTTTCATGGTCAACATGCGGAAGGAAATGACTAGGAACAAAAACAAACAATAATTAGTTATCTACAGAGATTACACGCGAACTACTAGATAAACAAAGGTAAGTAAAGGGCACGCGCGAATAGGTAGGTAAGCTATTCACACCACGGAAAAGGAATGTTTCGGTTACAAAATTATCCAATTCATAGGATTTTTTTCGGCTTCAAATTGTTTCGATAAAGTTGCCTAAATCTCTCATACAGAACGAGTGTCTATCCATACTAATACTATAAATGTGTTAACTTTGTCCGTCTGTTTGTTACCTTTTACGATTACGATTAAAGATTATTTATTTCTCATAAGATTTACAAAATAAATCACTTACTGAGAAACCTTATTATACTACAAAGTATTTACACATTTTAAATACAGTGAGCGATAAATAAGTATTAAAATTATTACAATAAACCTTAACGTCCTTCACGCCCAAACCGCGAATTTAAGCAACTTTTTATCCCGAGGGACCTTAGTAAAATATAAACATTTTAACCACATAGCTTTGAAAAACGAGTGACACAATAGAGAAGCATTATTTGTAGTTAAAAGTGGCGTAACCAAATAGGTATGACATTATAAGATAATTAAGGTAGTAACTTTGTTTTATCACCAACAATACGGGAAAACGTACCGCACGCGTGGTTTGCCGAGTAGAGAAACAATAATTAGACTTATTGTTATATAGGTACCTTACCTACCACGATTTCTGATGTGTGCGGTACAACCGTGTAACGCTGGTAGCCTGGTACCTTTCTAGCTTTTTTTACAAAGTTATGTGCAAGATACTATTATTTCACTAGAAGATATTCTGCAGGGCCAAGAGAAGACTTCTTTTTCTTTACAATGGTGATTATTTCCATGAAGAGGTTTAGAGAGCTGCGAGCATCACGACAGTCAATCATCAGTCCGTACTGTTAACGTTTAGTAAAACTGGTTTTAGTATTTATTGGTTTATTTCAAAACACAAAATTGAAAGATCGGACATTTAATCGAATCCAAAATGCATCTGGAAACCTTACCTTCGACGTTTAGATTCCCAAACCATTACAAAATTAGTTCTGATAACATAAAACAAAACATAAAATATTACTAACAGCAATCACTTTATAAAGTCCTACAATCCCGGTAATACTCAGATTCTGTAGCTCAATGTTGTACATCGTACACTGGATTCCATCACAGAGATTTAATTACCTACTCAAGATTACTTAAATAGAAATAATATTCCACTTATTTCTTAGCTAGCAATGTAAATTAATGCATGATTTCCTGCCTATCAAAATTAAAGGCTCTAAGTTGTCTTGTGCTTGCAAATGGAACCTTTCCCAACTACTTAATTAAGTGATCATAAACCTTACACTCATCACCTTGCATTTTACCGTGCGTGCAACCTTACAGAGTCCGGCCCTATTTACAGGCACAAGACCGACTCCGTGGCAACAGCTCACAAAACTAACCTAACACATAGTTAATTTAGTATCATTGTGTGTATGTGGGGCTCTACTGCAATTCAAAATCGATAAATATATTTACACGAAAAATTACCACTTTACCAGTCAACTTCAGCAGGTCTACCGAAAATATGCCAGTAATAATATGTCACATAAGGTTATTTATGCAAAGGAAGCTTAACTATGAATTTAGATACACTAATCTCAATTAATATTAAACTACCTTATCCTGATGACAAATTATGAAAAAAGGGAGATATAAATAATATAAAGTTGTTTCAGCATTTTTGTAACAGTACGCACAGAGCAAACAAAGGTGCCAAAAGTTCTAACATTCTTTTATAGAAATGTTGATGCTAATGTGTTGTTCTGGTTTAGGATTGTCCAACAGATAGCACTAAAATACATTATGTCAATTAGATTTAGAATAAATCCAGAAACAAAGACTGGAATTGGAGATCGTTATTAAACAGATAGACAATGCTGAAACAATGTCGAAATAAAAGCTTCAGTTTGTATAGCCAAATTTACATTAATGTTGTGCAACAATGGACCGTCCCTCAATACTGTATTTTGTTGGGTTGTTGTTTACGAGAAAACGATCCGCTAAATATATAAAATTATGCAAAATTTTTATTGATTCTATAAAAGATAAAATATTCAAAGTTTGCCATATTATGCTCATTAGGCCATAGTGTAATTAATTGTTAGATTGGTTAGAAAAATGTTCTTCTATTACTGAACGAATTCTACTACGATACCTCTATAGCTCATTATTAATAAATAATGTTGAATGCCTCACTTCACAAAATGCGGTAGAAAATCTACTGAATCTGTTTACAGCATTTTTTGACATTTTAAATCAATGTTACATGTGAACTGTTGCCATTACATAACTAATGTAAAACTCCCTTATCCATATTGAAGCCACTATTGCATGGGACGTGCGTCGAGGCGCGGTCACTATTTTGGCATGCGGCAGTGGGATGGACGTGAGATTGTTAGTCTTGCATTTCCTCGGGGATTTCGTGCGGGTTGAGGATGCCAGGCACTGAGAGCTGCACTCTCCGCTTCTCCTCTTGCGCCTGACGCAGCGCGAACAGACGCTCCTCCAAGTACAAGTCGCTATCGTCTTCGCCTGTGTATTCCTGCAAATAATTATCACAATGATGTACCTACATTAACACTCAAAAAAGTTATACAGGGAGTGGCTCAATTTTACCGCATCGAGGTTTAGGTTTTTAGTTAGGTTATGTTCTTTAGAAATATTATTTTTGGATTTTTGACGTTGATGTTATTTAGTCTACAATAAACTTACCCTGATTTGAACTAAGAAGTCTCTCAGATGATCTTTGAAAGCGGGAATATCTTGGTCAAAGTTGAACAATCCTTGAACAGTGATTTTTATCTGATTGTCACTTAGATGAGGGAACGCAGTTTTGAGAAGGTTAGCAACGTATTCCTGAAAATAAATTATAAAATAATTAAGTGAACTTATAGGTAGGTACCGCATGGTCAAGCTTCCTAATTTTGTAACAATAACTGAGGCTTGGAAGCCTCAGTTATTGTTACAAAATTAGGATTGAGCCATGGATGGCTCAGATGGCTGCTAAGTTGCAAAAGTTTAAAGTAATGAAAAGAGTAGAGGAAAAGTTAATAAATGTTTGCATTTTTTAGTTTTCAAAAATCCTTTCTCAAATTTTATCATACTGTATGATAAAACTCGCGAAAGTATTTCACGTAAATATATACGCAGCACTTCTTACACACCTGAATGTATAGAATATTGTCTGGGGTAGGTCCCAATGGTACTGTGACGCGGCCGGCCTCCACCAAGGAAAATATGTAAGCCAGGATAGTAGCGTGCATCGTCAGCCCCGCGCCGTGAGACGTATCCGTTACCACGCTGAACACATGCTCCAAAATATCACACAGGTAGGTCTGATAGAAACTTTGAGCAGCTTGCGGATGTTGCTCTACATTGTGGAGCAGCCTGTAAAGAATCTGCAGACCTGTATCAGCAACATTTCTCATTGTGTGCTTAAATGCCCAAATAATGGAATCCAGGACAAGTTTAAACTGTGCTGGTGGTATGCTTAGGAATGCCTTGAAACAGTGGGTGTTCACTGCCTGCAATAGCAGGAAAAACTCAGTCCTGTGCTCGGGGTACTCTTCAAAGTCTTTGTTGATCATTTCCAGGGTACATTCGAAAACTGCATCAAAGATCTTAGGAACTTCAGATGTTATGTGCCCTTCTAGTTTGTTTACGATCGCAGCCATACACGAGAGCACCTCGGGTTCTCGCGCATCGGGCACGGCAGTTCTTTGGTAGTCCAACAGGACAGCATCTAGCAATGGAGGAATGAAGTTCTCCAAAACCATGTTGTTATCAGTAGATCTTGACACCCAACTGGCTATTAGTTTTAGAGTCTCTTTCTTTATAATTCTCATATTTTTGATGAGGGGCTGTTTCGTTACAACAACGCCATTGAGAGTGATTGCTTGGCTGATGTTTTCAGACATGACCTTGTAAACGTTAAGCATGTCGAGGTATATTCTGCCGAGTTGCACGACATAAGGGTGTCCGAGCGCGCGGCAGGCTCGCACGTTCGTCTTCAGAATACTGACAAGCTGTTTCACTGCCTCTGGGTCCTTTAAGATGTCTACATTGTGCGAGGCTTGAGAGATGATGTCATCCCAAACCTGGTTTGGCAGCAACATGTATTTCTCAATGAGTTGTTCCTGAGCAACTTGGTCAACTTGTGCACTGATCATATACCCAATGGCCTCATAGAAAGTGTGCACTTGCAAGGTTTGCAAATCACAAATAATGGAACTGATTGTGCTCAAAATTTCTTCAATGAATGGACAGGCTTCGCCAACTTGAGTGGTGACAAAGTGTCGCCGACATTTTAAAGCAATTTTTATGAATGTGTCACAGGCCATGTCTTGAACACCATCATGAGTTTCGTGCATGAATTCAAAAAGTTTGTTTACAACAGTTTTCAAAAACTTCCAATGAGCTCTGAGAAACCGTGGATACTGCCCTACTACATACATTATGTTGCTAGCAATGATTGCTTTGTTGTCTTTACCCTTTTTCTGTTCACACAGACCCAACAGTTCCTTTATGACTACAACCAAGAATCGTTTCTCGTCTTCCTCTAACATTGCACCTGAAATGGATCCAATGGCCCAACATAATGTGTTAAGGTTTTTCCAAGACCATTCAGTACCATTCACTTGATTTTGCAGCTTCTCAGTCATAATACGTTCAGTATCCTGGTAGTCTAAATGAGTAAGATAAGCCAAAGTCTCTCTCATATTCTTATATAAGTTTATTGAATCAGTATCCTTCATAAACTCTCTTACAACTTCACCATTTTCATTTTCAACCACCAAAACCTCTTCGGGTCTTGCCATCCTAGAGATCATAATGTAGCGAACACGACTCAGTACATCAGAATAAAGAGCTTTTCTTCCTACACTCTTACCAAGGGTGTACAAGCTTGATGAATGTGAGCATGGAGCAATCTTATACAAGTCCGCAGACAAGGCATTCCAAAACTCCAGACAAATCTTAAAGATTTCAACCTCCTCAACTTCAGATATAAGCACAAGGTACCGTAATGCATTCATCAAAGTGTTAGTCAAACCTCTTCGTTCTATCAGCTGACCATGTTCTTTCAGGTATGTGCACAAGAACAGAGCTAGGTTTTGAATAAAAACTTGTTCTTGGTCACGGCCGGCAGAGTATGCCTCACGGATGTTTGTGTTCAGAGGAAGCATTACCTCAAGTTGCTCCATGGTCTGCACCAGTAAGGCTACAAACTGTTCCTCATAGTTACTGACAGTTACACCTGCAATCTCGGTCAAGCAACTCAGTGTTACATTCCGGAACATTGGTACATTCAGAAACTTAAAGATGAGTGTATTCAGCAGTTTCATTTCAAAAATGTATCCCAGAGGAATCCAGTTCAAAAATAATAGCAAGGTATGAAGTGTGGCATTCACCAATGGTGCATTTTGTGAGTTTTCAAGCACAAACTGACACAATTGAAAGATTTGACTGAATTCTTTACACATAGTGTCCTTCAGGTGTTTAGCTTTGGTTTGGGTCAGTTGTCCTGTGCTGAACCCAAACACTTCTTCGCTGAGCAACTTCAATATGACCATATTGTTTTGGCATAGACTTTCATTCGTTTTAGAGGCACCCACAATATCACTTATGAAAGTGTCCCAATTGTGGGGCCATTCTCTTTTTAGCACTTGAATCAATATCATATTCAGCTTTTTCAGATACACTTTGTTGTTATCCATGGTGACGGGATCTGATGAGTTTTTGATAATAAGTCCAACTATGTACTTTTTTATACCCTCACATTGATTTCTAGGTAATATTTTCCATCTTGTCTGGATCACTTGTTCTAGAATCTGTAGGGCGTAGTATTTAGTTTCCTGGTTGTGTGAAAACTCGAGGATGGTATCGACGCGCGTCCACGCGTCAGGGTGCTCCTTCAGCGCCGTCAGGATGTCCTGCGCCACGCGCTGCTGCTCGCCCACCGACGAGTACAGGCATCCCACTATGTTATCCAACAAACTAATATCTAATTTCTGATTGAAATCCAAGAGTTTAGAGGCTTGTTGCTCCATAGTTGCCATTATGATTGTTATTATATGAAATTGCTCCCTTTAGAATATCAAAACAATATTCATTTATTCTCTTTCATTCCTCACCATACGCAACACTGAAAAATAAAAATCCTGGATTAGAATTAGTTCCCAAATACGTATAACCTCACACAGATTAGCCGTATAGCGAATGACGTACAATCCAAGACTTCAAATATAATTGAGACTATTTCAAGGCATAACTGGGATGATAACATTGCGAAGATGGTTAGATCTAATCCTTTTTACCTTTCTTATTGTTAGAAAAGAAAATATAGAGCACACACCCCGCACAGTAGTCATAAAATCTTTAATGTATATTTACTCAAATAACTGTGCAAGATATTCACCGTTACTCGTTCTCATCATTTTGCGACATAGTTTTCAGAAGCATACAATAAATAAATCAACTTACCCGATGAATTATTTTGCGGCGCAATCAACTAACGCACTACCACACATTCTAGATCCGTTGTTTTCGTGAAGAAGAAGCTTGAAATGAAATGAAAAGCTTGCGTACTTTTTGTCTATGGATGGCATGGTTTTTACTATCTGTGGAATTTAGCACAGATAAAAAATAGTTTAGACGGCTGTATTTCACCTGTATTTACCTACCCTACTCTATTTCCCTCGGACCAAGAATCATACCATCATTGGTCCTAGCTATTTCCCAACGTTTCATCTTAAGATCATTGGTCCTAGCTATTTCCCAACGTTTCACCTATGTTTCAATAGGCGTCGCGGGCAAACGGGAGTATGTCTCAGAGCTGCCGCCCCGGGGTGCCGCGGCCGTTGATGAGCCTAAAATTTTTGTTGCCCTGATTCTTCACGGTATTGGTCGCGAAGGAACAGGAGTAAAATCACCTAGTTTTAAGACGTTTCAAAGTGATCCCAGCGGTCCTACTGAATAAATGCTTTTTGACTTTGACTTTGAAAATAATTGTAGTGATCGCGAATGTGTAAGAAAGTCTAAAAAATCACTTGTTCGTTTTTTATTAGAACTATTACTTGATTTAGTTTTTCCAATAAATAATAAATTGTCGAGTGGACAATAAGTGGGAATATGAAAGTGTAAGATGAAGTCGTTTAAGCAAATCTACCGATTTTTATTTCAATATACCAAAGATCTCGGACCAAGAATCACACTTATGATACTTGGTCCTAGCCAAAGATCATTGAATTTACCGATTTTTTCAGACGATTTCTACCGAATTCTGGTTTCTATGATCGGCAACACTGATCACCAAACTGGCTGACTCTATTCTTGGTCCGAGGGCTGACGATATACTTACTCTGTGGGGCTGACTGACTGGACTTGACTCATGACTGGACTGGACTGAAGAGTGAAGTGAAGTCAGTCAGACAGAAAACTCAGAAAAGTAGAAAAGCGTAGTGTGTGAGGTGAGTGACATTGTGGAATTTACAAGAATTTACGAATAACCTATTCAAATAATAGTCATAATGTTAAGATAGTACCATTGCATTGAGCTTTATTAAACAAGCACTAAGTCGTCGATAATCCAAGCACTAAGTTGTCATTTTTTTCAGTTTCCAACCATGGAAAACGAAACATCTACGCCCAATGCATCGGGAGATGATCCTTCTACAGAAATATCTACCACTGAACCCAGTGCTCAGACAGTTGATAATGTTGATGTAAGTGTAACATTTTACCTATTTCTCTAAACATTTGAATCTAATGAAATCTGAACATCAAATCTTGAAATTTTGCTAGATAGGTACTTCTGATTATCCCTATGATTGAATAGAACGAACTTGACCTAGTTGGGAATTTATCTCACTAATTCAAGGTTTGTTTAACAGTTTCTGTAAATTTTAAAAAGGTAGTAGCTTAGAGAAAATAATTTTATGTAGAAAGAATCTCACCATTAGAAACACCATTAGAACATTAAGAACATTATATTAAGTATTTATTTTGTATTGCAGATAAATGCAGAGATTGATGAGCAACGCCGCAGAATGCAGCCAACTAAACTGGAATCTTTCTTTGCAATTACAAAATCATTAATAATAAGAGCTTTAGTTGTATATTTCATAACATCAATGTTCCGTCAGCCTGCTGCACCAAAACCAGATGTTGCAAACCCTACAGGAACACCTCGGAGTCCTTCAATCAACATGTTTGCCAATGGCACTATATTAGACCTTTACTGCTATGTGTCAGACAATGAATTTTATGATGACTACAAAAGCTCTGATTTAATTTGGAAACACTCTGGAATTGTTTATGGGGATTGGACTGCGGGAGAGCAAAATGATGGTACTTTTACATTTTCTACAACTATCACCCCCTCCAATAGGCTCAAGAACAATGGGTCTACATACCTCCACACTTACTTTGTGCAAACAGGTAAATCACCGGATCCAAAGGACAAACAAGATTATGCTGGTCCCTATGTTTCCTATGGCAAGAAAATGCTGAACAAATACAAGAAACTGCGCTATCTGAAGACTCACAACTTGCTAACCGGGCAAACCGAAAAGTCAGCTGAGGAAGTTGAGAAAGCTGAGACCATGAAAGAGGAAATAGTGTCTCACTGGCACCCTAACTTGACCATAAACTTGGTGAATGATCAAACAAACTGGGTGCAAGGCAGTGTTCCTCCACCTCTTGATGAATTCATATATTTTCTGCCTGATGGCAAACAGTACAAACCTGCCGTGTTCCTGAATGACTACTGGAATATGATGCGTGATTATGTGCCTATAAACAAGACCACCACTACTCTTGAATTACAATTGACCTATCAGCCCTTGAGTTTGTTTAAGTGGCAGTTGTACACAGCTCAGGCAATGAGGGACAAACTAAGCATGTTCTCAGCATTGGGTGGTGAGGAACAGGATGAGGAGCAGGATACTGTAAAAGAACTGCTTTTGGAAACTTCTCCCTATTTACTGGCTCTCACTGTGTCTGTATCTGTGCTGCATTCGATATTTGAGCTGTTGGCATTCAAAAATGATATCCAGTTTTGGAATAACAGGCAGTCTCTGGAGGGCCTCTCTGTTAGATCTGTGTTCTTCAATGTGTTCCAGTCAACAGTTGTGTTGCTTTATGTACTTGATAATGAAACAAATGTTATGGTCAGAATTTCTTGTGGCATTGGACTATTAATTGAGATATGGAAGATAAATAAAGTAATGGATGTCAAAATTGACAGAGAGGAACGGATATTTGGCATACCTAAAATATCCTTCACTGACAAAGGATCCTATGTGGAATCCAGCACTAGGCAGTATGACATATTGGCTTTCCGTTACCTCAGCTGGGCCTGCTTTCCCCTTCTGATAGGCTATGGAGTTTACTCCTTGTTATACCAAGAGCACAAAGGGTGGTATTCCTTTACCCTTAATATGATGTATGGATACTTATTAACATTTGGATTTATAATGATGACCCCTCAACTGTTCATTAACTATAAGATGAAGTCTGTGGCTCACCTGCCATGGCGTATGATGACATACAAGTTCCTGAACACATTTATTGATGACATTTTTGCATTTGTTATTAAGATGCCCACAATGTACCGATTGGGATGTTTTAGAGATGGTAAGATATTCAACTGGCTATATTTTCAAAAAATAATGTTTTAATCTGGAAGATGTTCATTAATGAAATATTTTGTTTTAGATATTGTTTTCTTCATCTTTTTGTACCAACGCTGGATTTACAAGGTTGACCACAAGCGAGTCAATGAATTTGGATTTTCTGGAGAAATGGAAGATCAACAGAAACTGTCCCAAAATAGCCAAACTCCAGCCATTACAGAGACAGAACAACAGCCAGATAAGAAGAATGATTAAGTAAATTAAAAAGCCATTTTCATATTTGTTGAAAGCAAGGCATTAATAATTATTTATTTTGCTAAATGAATGTTCCACATTCATTATTTGTAGGAAATGAGCCTACATTGTTTATTTGGGCTTATTTACAGTATTCAACAAGAAATAGTTTAGCTAGTTGTCTCAATGTCATTTCGACAAATGTTTGTGATTGTTATCTATTTTATTATATAGTATTATTTTGAATGCTGTGAATGTTTGAGCCTTCATAAATGATAGTATAAATAAATAACCTATAAGTGCCCATTTTAAAGAAAGCTTTTAGTAGATAAATGGTAAATGTGGCATTGATACTAAGATTTTTCAACTGGAATGTTGTATTTAGTAAATTTTTTGTAAAAAATGTGTTGGTACTGTAATTTATTTATAATGATATTATTATGAATTGTTTTATTATTTTACGTTAGGTACGAATTTAGCATTTCAATTTTAAATGTTTATTATCTATGGCTTTTCATTCAGTTTTGTAGTTTTCATTGGCACATTAAAAATATCAAGCACCCTAAGAAATAAATGTCGTTGCGATTCTCATTTCTATTGTGTAATTAGTTTTACAAATAGTAATCATATATTATTATTGAATAGTTATTCTGATAAAGACAGCACTTCTTTTTCTTGCATTATTTTAGAATTTCAATTTAAATTGATATGGTTGTGTGATATTTCTGATAGATAGGTAACTTAATGTTTTTCAATAGTTATTAGATTAAGTGAACACTTCTTTGTCAGTTGTTTTTGACTTAACTCAGCACCTCACCATTAAAATGATGGTGCTTTTCCAGTGAGTGATCCAAGTTTTGTCATGTTCCACAAAACCGATTTTTAAATTTTATCATTTGACATAGCCTGATAGATTTGTATTCAAGATTCAAGAGCCTTATTTCCACGAATTATTTTGCACAATAGAATATGTTTCTTTCTCAAGTACTGAGTAATGTGAAATGATTTATGATTATTATTATCTTAATAAATTTGTTGTTTCAAACCACTATCTTTCTTAATTTTATTACTGACCAAAACTGGTACTAGAAGTCTAAATCTAGCGGCTATTAATTTTGCTTTTTTACTCGTACTGCCAAAGGAAGGGTTGTTTTTCGCGTGTATTGTATGTATGCAATGCGTCAAATTTCTTTGTACCCTCTTATCTACCAAACGACTAAGATCGAAACTACGGTATCGTTAAGATTCGTCTTAGCCCGGGCAGGTCTTAAGTAACCCAAGTGTCATGGATAAGTAGATTGAAAAAAAAAATAAAAAAATAGCGGATTAATGCGCGAAATAGTAACACGTTAATATAAAAATAACCAATAACATAAAGTGGGGTAAAAATAAGTACTTACAAGCTTTTAATAGGTTACCATGAGCTGATTGAACTCACCGATGTAAGTACAAAATTTCAACCTATTTTCTGAGGAGTTCCGTTCTCTATCATCGGATCAGCTCGCAGTCATCATATTTCAAAATAGTAGATATTGATCGATGTAGTGAGTTTCAACTCAATCAACCTATTATCTGAGGAGTTCCGATCTCCATCATCAGATCAGCTCGCTGTCAACATATTTCAACATTTTAGATGATACTTGATCTACAAACAAAGTTTTAACTCAATCGGTTGATTATCTGAGGAGTTCCCTCCATCATCAGATCAGCTCGCTGTCACCATATTTGAAAATTTTAGATGATACTTAATCTACGAACCGAGTTTCAAAGTTTCAACTCTTATCGGCCTATTTTCTGAGGAGTTCCATGGAACAGCTCATGACTCCATCATCAGATCAGCTCGCTGTTACCATATTATTGCATTGTCACCGAGGACTCACAAGTGTACCAAAATTCAGCTAAATCGGACAACGGGAAGTGGGTCAAATTAAGCTTGCAAGATTTGACCCGGACAAACATACAAGCATACAAACATTGCCAGTTAATTAAAAGCTTTTAAAATGAAGGAAATTAGGGATTTTATAAGTCATAATGTATGTATGTATTATGTATGTGTCATAATATGTTTCATTCAAACTTAGTTTTGAATAACCATGCAAATGGTTTTATTGATAGTTTAGGCACAGAATAAAGAGAGGTTTAGGTGCCAAAAAAAAAAGTTGAACTAGTAAACTGATGATGTAGTTGATCTTACACAGGATCTTATGAACCATTGATCTCATAATTTGTTGATGTCGTGAACTGTTGATCTAGTGGTGTTGATATTGTAAACTTTGGCATAATGAATGTTGGGGTCTTACGTATGTACCCCTATGAGTACGAGGACCTACATGTAATTGTATATACCTCCAGTCATACCTACTGGTATGACAAACTAGTATGACCACGAGGAAACCGCCCTATTTCCATGAGTGGGAGCCAAGTAAAATACTTACTGAATTTTTAAAAAATCTATTTATTTTTAATAAAACAAAATACAATGTAAATCATACAAATCATCATTGTTTGAGCTCCGTAAAAATATTTTTTATAGCTTATTTGATGATTTTTAAAAACAGTAATTCAGTGTTTTTTTTTCAAAAAATATTTAATTAACAATGTACATACCTACATAATAAAATACACGGAAACTAATATATGGTTACTTTATAAAATCTGTCGGCGACCTACTTCTATTGCCCACCGTCTGAGTGAGACACCCTTCATAGCCTTATTTAGAATATTTGTGGCGCACGATTAGGAATAAACATGGTAGATTCAACACCTTTATAATACCTACTATTTGAAGAAGCTACGATGAGTCGCATGCTAGACGATACTAGAGTCGTATCGCAGCTTCTAGTGACTAGATGACCAAGGTGGCAAAACGCAGCCTGGCATGTAGGTCCCTAACAGATCTGTATATATAATATCAGAAAAGTAGGATTGTCTGGATCCAGTCTTAATGGAATGTAACCTGCCTACAACATCAGCCTTGCGCTCACGGCACTAACCGTAGACAAATTTTATGAACCAACCTAAATGAAAATAAGATTATTTACATACCTACATCACAAACAAATCTCGTCCCTTTCCTTTATTCAATTTTAAGATATCTTGATGGTATAGTTCTATTCATGCGGATAAATTGCATAAAATGCCTGTTATTTTTATTTGCTTGGGAAGCAAAGATGTGAGGTATGTGAATACACCCCAATACAATATACTCTACCTACTTGACGAACATTCAATAATTATAAATACATTTACTCGGATAATCGCGCTATCTTTTGCAGCACAAAAACTAAATTGTTAACAACAAAAGATGCACCTGAAAACAATTTTTGAACAAAAGTAGGTACCCAACTAAGCATTCATGCTTTTATAATCTCTGTTTAACATTTCTTTTTTAACACATTAAAAATATACAGGGTGTAAAAAGACGTCTACCGAAGCCGCAAGGGGTAGGTACAGCATCCCAACACACAACCAAATCCAAAAGGATTTTCCGAAAAAATCATTATATCCGGAGAAAACAGCGTTTGAAGAGTACTGTTTGCGTATGTTTTGGGCGCGTTTTTTTACGTAGATTGCTGTATTTTGAGTTTTAACCGTTTTTTCTTTTATAAATGAACTTATTAGGTAGGCATGGTCGTATTATGTTGTAATAGTAGTAAATAACCGAAAATAACATAAAATGACTAAGCTAAGTAAAAAAATATTTTTGTGTTTTTTTTCTCTAAATATGTTTAGAATCATGGTCTGATTGCAACCCCTAATTTTTCGGTAGTTGTCTTTTTACACCCTGTATAAAATAAATTCACCCTCTGCGCTTTCCAAACACTAATATCACTAGAGTCTTGCTATACAATGCTACATCCAGCCAACCTTTAGGTGGATTATACAGGAGATCATCAAACCATCTCAACCAACACAATCATGTACGAAATTCACAAAAAATAGCATCGTAACTCAGACAGCACAACATTAAGAGCTAAATTTCGTACAAAATAGTGTAATTTTTGAAAATCCGAAATCCATGGTATATAAAGTTAGGAATGTCCGTTCAATTGACACGTCATTAGTCTTTCCGCGCGTTTATTTTACTTTTGGCGTTGACAATTTTTTATTATAACAATCGACTTTACTCATGAAGAAGTTTTAATCGTAATACATAGGCGCATAATTTTTTTTGCCTCAATCTCACTAAAGCTGCATCGTGGGTCAAGTACCAGCAATCAAAGATAGCACATATTGCCCAATCGCGTCGTGCACAACTGGAACCGGTTACCAGAGTCAGTGATAAGTGCCTCCCCAGTGAACTCTTTCAAGAATAGACTGGACAAATATTTAAAGCGCACTGACAAGGACTAAGATATACACGCATCAGCTCTGAGAACTGCCTGTGTATTATAAATAATAATAACCTAATGATAATGAGGATCCAATGAGGGATCTATCCAAGTCATGATTCCTGATCATAAAAGAAGAATTTATGTTCTTGGTCTGTTTTTAATTATAAATATAATAATAAGAAATCTTTTTAAATTCTTGCAAATATTAAGAATTTCATCATTCTAATGCTAGCCATTACAATTAGGTGCCACAGTTTGTAGCGCAAGTTTGTTGCCGATGTTATTGGCGTAGATACGCCAATAACATCGGATGTAAAAGCCTTGCGCGATCTATCTAGATCTAAGCGATTATTTTCCATTCATTAAATTCGATCCCACTACTATATCCTAGAAAACGATAGACTAAAAAAAAAGCAAACAAAGGAGCACGACTGTAGCCAGAGGCGCGCTAGAATTTCTCTCATATTGTAAGAAGGTAAAGGCATTGTCCAAATACTATTGATCCCTGCTCACATTTTGCATATGTTATCGTCTAAATGCAAAAACTTTTGATGCACGGCCGTGTTTCGATCCCACAACCTTCGGACAGAAAGTCGAGGCACTACCGACTAAGACGAATGGCGTCTTTCTAAACTTTCGCGATCACTATTCATCATTAGTAAATCTAAAGTAAAATAAACGCGTGGACGGAGTATAGTTGTTCCAAGTGGAGCTGACGACAGTGGTTAGTTTTGATTATCTGAAGGGGCAACCAGGGGCCCAGTGTCCTCGCGCGCCGCACGCGAAGCATCGCCCGTAGCCGCCGTAGTAGGCGCCATCGACGCCGCGGATGTTGCCGCGCCGTCTTCTGCGGCCACCAACACCGGCGCCCTCACCTGGAAATAAAACGACGGCATCAGTAGCATAGTAACTTCTGCAAAATGTGGGCATGTATCAAATATGTGACGTCCTCTGTGGCGCAGTGGGTGAAAGCCCGCTTGGGACGCAGAAGGTTGCGGGTTCGATCCCCGCCGCGGGATAAATGTTTGTTTGTATGATTGTCTGATGTTTGTCTGCACGCGGCTTCGCCCGCGTGGTACCAACATTTTGAATAGCCTATATGCTGTTCCAGGTCCCTATCTACGCCTATACAAAGTTTCATCCAAATCGGTTCACTGGTTTAGGCGTGTTTCATACACCAACATACAAATATCCAAACATCTAAACAAACTCACAAACTTTCAGCTTTATTATATGAGTGGGATGTATTTGGACATGCCACTTGAGTGATATAGTGACGATTTTGATCATAATAATGTTGATACGGCGACGCATGGCTACTTTGTGTTTATATAATAACTCTGATAACCGTCTATAAAACAACCAGTCGCAAAAATCCCATTACTAAGTAGTCCTAGAAATAGATTCGCATAGAGGTCAGCATGGCATCACATCACTACAGTACGCACAACCGATCTTTACCTCTCAGTAGCTGCGCAGAACCCATTTTTGATGAAGCCTAAAAGACAAAGACAGCGTTGTATAGCTGCCTCGCTCACTTGCCTGCTCTACCAAACCTGCGCAATCGTTTAGTGCACCTAACTTCAGAGAGCTAAATATTGGTTGTGCGTACTGTACCAATATATTTGTTATCCTGTAAGATTTGAGATCATTTACATTATAATGATAAATTAGTTCTTTGTGTAACATAGTGATAATGGGCAATAACATCACAAGATCACGTGAGGATAAAATAGGGTAACAACTTAAAAAAGTTGAATTTTGGGTAAGTAAATAAATATACATACAGAAAAGCTTAAAATTAATTGTCTTTCTTTAAAACAAAGTTTCGAGTTCATTCATCGATTTTTAGTAGAAAATGTATGGGAAAAGTTTTTGACGATTTCTGACTTTTCTAGTACTCAAACCTTAGGCCATAAAACTGAAACCTTAGGCCATAAAACTGAACCTTAGGCCATAAACTTAGGCATGAAACTGAATCGATTGGCACAAAAAAAAAAATTTTTTTTACACTTGGCATTTTTGTCACTGACTGTATATTTTTTTCAAAATCTGTGAATGCAGTTCAAAATATCTCAAAAAGTTAGGGAAGGTCTCCTAAGAGCGTTATCCCTCCGTGGCCCATCTCAAAAATCCAGCCTGTATATAATTTATATAAAAAAATAGGTTGTATAGATATTACAAAACTATAGACGGATTTACAAATCTGTGAGTTATCGCTCTACTGAAAAATTTAGGTTTTTCTAGTTGTAACCCTATTTTATCGGGAGGTGCAAAAGCAAGATGGGAAAGAGTATGAATGCGACTAGCACTTGACTGCTCAGTCTTTAGCTGGTAAGCATAGTTACGTACCAAGTGACAGTCTCAGTAGGTAAATGTTCCACCAACCGAGCATCGCAGAGCGACTTTTTTCTTGTTGCTGCGGTAACATGACAGTTCACACTGCCGTGAATAGTCAGAGATCAACTACTAATTAGGCATCTCTTTGATTTACGAGGTAAATTCTGTCGTACGTGTCTTGCGAAAATAAGCGTTGGCTATTTCGCTTTCTCGTCGGGGGTGGGATATGTTCATATGTTATTCCTACTCCTACCTGTCGTGTTGGCCGACGTAGCAGCCTTATTGGCGCGCCGATCGGAGGCCTCTCACCAGGAGGCATCGGTATCGCTAGTGCCAGAGTTTGTCTCTGTCCCTGGCGGCAATATACAAAGAAATACTTCACTTTGCGCACAGCACTAAGCTAAACAGATTCCGCAAATTGCACTAGAAATGCTCGGTGTAAACAATGATACAGGCAGTAAACAATGAACACGTTAGACATAGATATTTTAGATTCATGAGAGGCGCTTTTTTATCACTTTTTATTGAAATTGGATAGGTACGAGTATAATAAATAAAAGATAATGAGGTAGGTCAGTATGTTCTATTATAATAATCTAATGAAACTTTCCAGTTCTAAGGCACAATCATGCTATTAATAATATAAAGGAAAATAAAAAACCGATAATTTTCGGACGATGGATCACAAACATGACTTCTAGACAATCACATTGGTAATCTTTAATGCAGCAACGTATAAAGTAACTTAAAAGCGGTTTCTATTTAGCTCTCTGTTCTGTGGTTTTTACCTGATGTTTCTATGTGAGATTTCTCACTTTCAGACCACTGCGTTCTGTAGAAGGCATTTGGCTCTGAGGCCTCAGATTCATTAGTAACTGATGCAGCGTCAGATTCTTCATCTCGATCTGAGAACCCTATTTAAATAGTTTAAATTACTCACAGTTTCTCGACGTATTTCGAGGGGTCGGCTGAAATTCATTCCGTGATAATTACGAAATAAATAAAGCTGCGTGCGTTTCTGTGCATATGAGTGAGAGCGTTCGTGAAATGCAGGAAATGACGTAAGTAATTTAAAAAGCTTAATAGATTCCGGACCCAGCTTGAATTAAACAATACAAGAAAACATTACATCGGTTTGTATTATTTAGCTTTATACTCTTTCCGTCTCACCAATAAAAACTAGTTATTCCGAAGTTCTATCAAATTTACACATCGCATAGCTGTACCTTGCGTAAATTCAGAATAAGTCAGAAAAAATTTCTTACCAATAATAAAAGGTGTAGCTATCCTTCTGATACGTAGAGATGCACAAATCGGCAACGTCGCATCCAAGTAGAAACCTCAAAATAAGTATCATTTTGTCTATGAAAGCTGACTGAATTGGTCATTTTGTTTGTCATTCTTGTTTTTTTCTCATAATGGCTTCGCACTTTTTGTGCATTCGCCAATATTTCACATGTAATTTTTTTATTACAAAATCATTTTGGTTTCCGCGCTCGGATTTAT
Organism: Epirrhoe alternata; assembly: GCA_963565295.1. Lineage (NCBI taxonomy): Eukaryota > Metazoa > Arthropoda > Insecta > Lepidoptera > Geometridae > Epirrhoe > Epirrhoe alternata. Next base: position 4,268,944 of record OY751384.1, read on the forward strand.
TATCAAATTACGATTTTTATTTTATAAAATCTTCTCGCCATGCTACCTCTTCTATTGGAATGTAAGATTTGTCCAGATAAAGTTATTTTTTTCTCCCGTAAATTTATCTGGAAGTACTTAAACAAAAACTCCTTGGTATGTACGAGTAAAATATATACGAACTCTTTGGTGGTACCTATGAAAATATTTTTACAGTACCTACTAATATGTATTCTGTGGTTACACTAGATTTAAACAAGGGTGCTAGCTGGTGGAACTTCGGAATAGCGTTTGTATGAAAGAAATGTCAAAGTTATGCAAGGTGGAACTTTCTAATTGGTTTATTGGTAGCCATTTTGCTTATTCTTAAGTTGAACTAAAGAAAAACTTTACATAGTGTTTATTGGTGACACTGTTTAACTTTATTACCTGTGATGACGGTGTTATTCTCGCCAGGTTCGCTGCTGTCACTTGCGTTCCGTGATCGCGCGTCTGATGCCTCTCTCTCAGTTCCGTCATACTCTGACTCCTCTCTCTCGTGTCTCTCGTCCTCTGACGTCTCTCCCTCAATTCCACCATCCTCTGACGTCTCTCCCTCATGTCCATCGTCCTCTGACGTCTCTCTCTGATCTCCATCATCCTCTGACGCCTCTCTCTCGGATTCATCGTCTCCTGGCCTATATTCAACGGGTCCATCGTCATCTGACCTATATTCCTCGGGTCTATCGTCATTTGACCTATATTCCTCAGGTCTATCGTCATCTGACCTATATTCCTCGGGTCTATCGTCATCTGATCTATATTCCTGGGGTCCATCGTCATCTGACCGATATTCCTCGGGTTGATCGTCATCTGACCTATATTCCTCGGGTCCATCGTTATCTGACCTATATTCCTGGGGCCCATCGTCATATGAGGTATATTCGTCAGGTCTATCGTTACCGGACTCTGGTTCGTCATCTGACGCATATTCGTCAGGTCTGTCGTCGCCTGACTCTGGTTCATCAGGTCGATCGTCATCTGACGCATATTCGTCGGGTCTATCGTTACTTGACTCATGTTCGTCTGGTCGATCGTCATCTGACGCATATTCGTCGGGTCTGTCGTTACTTGACTCATGTTCGTCTGGTCGATCGTCATCTGACGCATATTCGTCGGGTCTGTCGTTACTTGACTCATGTTCGTCTGGTCGATCGTCATCTGACGCATATTCGTCGGGTCTGTCGCTACTTGACTCATGTTCGTCTGGTCGATCGTCATCTGACGCATATTCGTCGGGTCTGTCGTTACTTGACTCATGTTCGTCTGGTCGATCGTCATCTGACGCATATTCGTCGGGTCTGTCGTTACTTGACTCATGTTCGTCTGGTCGATCGTCATTCTGTTCGTCGGGTCTGTCGTAACTTGACTCATGTTCGTCTGGTCGATCGTCATATCGTTCTGTTCCGTCGTCCCCTGGCGATGTTGCGCCGGATCTGTCGCGGTCTGATTCGCGTTCGCCTGTCTCATTTGATTCAGATATTCTTCCAGACTCACTGTCGGAAACTGGTCTCTCCCTCTCAGTATCATCTATAGAAAAATAATATTAATGTCTAACAGATCTTAAAGCCAAATATTATCTGATAGACTGGGCGAGAGTTTATTAAGGTTTAATAAAGCCATTTTTGGGTATATTTTACAATTTCTGTATTTATATTGGATTTATGTGAATTGATATTATTTAGCTTTTTGTTCTGTAAGGTGTACCTGGCGAGCGAGGAACCTCGTCCTCAACAACTCCATCTGCCCGGAAGGCATCGGCCCACCCGCTGTCGATGTCTGTTGGCGATCTATCGGGTCGATCATCTGCTGTTCGTCCATCAGATAAAATCTCTGATCCGATATGCGAATGTGACCGCTCTATACGAACAAAGAAAGTAGATTATCGCTCAGAGTACAAAGCTAAATAGATTCCGCAACGATGACATAGGTTGACACTTATACAACGTTACACATAATTAGAGTAAAATTATAAAACTATATTCGAAGTAGTTTTTTGAAAGAAAACGAAAAGCGGTATCTATTAAGCTTCCCATTCAGTGAGCCAGAAGTAGGTTGGTTTACTTACCGGTTTGAGTAGACATTGCATGTAGTACCGTTAACTTGGTAGGCATTTTTAATTGTACACTGGTTTCAGCTACGATCAGATCTAGTATTATGATTTAGCTCACCTGTTGTGACCCAACTGGGTCAATATTGTGGCACCCATTCGTAAGACTTGCACAGGTTTTGATCTCCGATCGTGTGGGATAACACTGCATACCTACTGTAACTAGGCTGTAGGCTTGAAGTCGGTTCTTTCTTGATGTAACCCAGACAGCCTGATTTCTCACAAAGTCAAAGTCAAAAAGCATTTATTTAGTAGGACCGCTGGGATCACTTTGAACACATCTACACAAATACACAGCGGACTACCCGAAAACTCAAATAGATTTTACCAAGCTCTTGATAATAAGAAAACAAATAAAGCAACATACAATTCGACATTGTTTGGCGTGTTAGTAAAAGAAAAATATGACATTTGCTATAATTGTTCGTTTCCTAGCAGCTTTCCTAAAAAGCTATGCGTTAACCAATCCGCCATTGGCCCAGATTCACTTTACCCATTATTACATACCTTACTTTTTCATATGAATTAAGTTACATGTATGCACTAAAGTTTCAAGGAGGTAAAGAGACAAAGCGTTGTTTATGCTCACCAGAATTTGATGGCGTAGTTGAACCAGTTGGTGCGGCGTTAGGGTCTGCACCTGTTCCCGGATCGTCGGAATCGGCAGCATCGTCAGATCCACTGTCGGGATCCGAGCCGTAGAGTCCCGGTCTCCCCTCCCAGAAGTCGTATTCGTCGTGGTCGAAGCTGTGGACACGTTGAGACAATTACCAGCCTGCCTGCCATGATCCTATTTCATTCTATAATTAAATATGTCAGCATTTGACCTCACCCTGCCTGAAGTTAAGCAGTAGTGAGGTCTAAGATGTCGCATGCTTTCCTAGAAGGAACATATTTAGTCTTGACGCGATGCTCAAGGCTTTGAAGCCGAGACTCAACCACAGTGTCCATCAACTATTAGCTTCTTGGCTCGCCTCTCAATCGAGCATTATATGGATGATGATGGGTCTAGAGCATTTTTTCTATATCCACTAAAACTATAACGTCTAAATTCAAATGTAATTTTATTCCCTCATGAGCAGGTCATCTAAAACGCAAAACATCAAAGCAGCCTAATTTGTACAGTGTCTAAAACGTAATAGTAGTAACGTAATAGTAAGCATGTAATGAGAAGGGAAGAATGTCATGTAACTAGGAGAGTACTTGGTATGAATGTGAATGGATTGTGTGAAGGACGACATGAGTAAGAAAGGAGTGAGTGTCGAGATGACGGCTGATAGAGGAGAATGGAAGAAGAACACATGTTGTGCCGACCCCACATAACGTGGGAAAAAAATCAGAAAGATGATGATGAGTATCTATATACCAAGGCATATTACTATTGAGACGTAGGTAATGCAGTGCGGTTAATTTGATAAACACAATGTTGTGCCTTTATAGTTAGATTACTCAAGATACATTCTTAAGTATCTAACTAAACAAAATCACGAAGTATTAAGCACGAATTAATTCTCCATACAGTCTCATGATCAGCTGGGGATCGAGAAAGATGGCAACAACTTGGGGGAGATCTTTGCCCAGCAGTCGGAAAGTATAGGTAGTTAAAAAAAACAGTCTCCTGCGCTTTTAGTTTTTCATCAAAAGTTATATTACTCCCCAGTTTCGCAAAGCGAAAAGGACTAATATTATAAATCTCGTAAATGTGAAAGTAATTCTGTCTGTCTGTATTTTTGTTGCCTTTTCACGCCCAAACCACTGAATAGATTAGGCTGAAAATTGGCATGGACAAAGGTCCCAGGGTAGGACATAGGCTACTTTTTATACCGAAAAAATCCCGAGGGACCGCTGGTTACACAGCGGGAGCGCAGCTAGTAAATTATAAAGGTGTGCACTCACTAGCCATCCTCCTCGTCGTAGTCCTCCTCCTCCTCGAGCTCGTCGTCGGAGATTTCGATCTCAGAACCTCCGCTGTAAAGAACGCACCGATTGAAACCCATGAAACATGCTTCATTGGTAGCCCGAGCGTAAGCAAATCAAGAATATAGCATGCTTACCTAGAAGGAACCTATTTAAGTTCCTTCTAGGTAAGCATGCTCCATCTTAGACCTCACTATTGCTTAACATCAGGCAGAGTGAGGTCAAATGCTGACCTATTTAATAAAAAAAAATATAGTATATATATTACACTAGCTTCTGCGCGCGGCTTCGCCCGCATGGTACCTACATTTGGAATAGCCTATATCTATGCCTATACGAAGTTTCATTCGAATCGGTTCACTGGTTTAGGCGTGATTGATACGCAAAAGTACAAACATCCAAATATCCAAACATCTCAACAAACTCACAAACTTTCAGCTTTATTATATGAGTAGGATTTGATTGTACCGTCACGAAGCGTAGTGAAGTAGTGAAGCTATTCACTAACTCGTAACTAGAGGTGGGAATAACGGCTTAAAACTTTTAACATGCATATCTGCTATTGCTTAATTTTTTAAGCTGCTTTTTATAAGTTGCTTATTTGCTTATGACATAGTCATAACCCCCGGGAACGCAGTTCAAACCGCTTTATTAACCTAATCGCACACATGTCCGCGCCGCCGTACGCGCGCGTTTTAAAAGCTTTTAATTAACTTGCAATGTTTGTATGTGTGTCCGGGTCAAATCTTGCAAGCTCAATTTGACCCATTTCCCGGTGTCCGATTGAGCTGAATTTTGGTACACTTTTGAGTCTTCGGTGACAATGCACTATTATAGTGACAGTAAGCTGATGTGATGTGACGATGGAGTCAGGAGCTGTTCAACGGAACTCCTCAGAAAATAGGCCGATTGAGTTGAAACTCGGTATGTAGATCAAATATCATCTAAAATTTTAGAATATGTTGACAGCGAGTTGACCTGATAATGGAGAACGGAACTCCTCAGAAAATAGGTTGATTGAAATAAACATTTTTACTCACATCGGTGAGTTCAATCAGCTCACGGTAACCTATTAAAAGCTTGTACTTGTTGAAACTTTTTACAAAAAATGCTGATGACGTCAGAAAATGCGGCACGCTTCTGCGTGCCGCATTTTCTGACGCATTTTCTGACGTCAGAAGACGTCAACATTATTTTCTCTATTGAATTGACGGTTCGGCGCGTTCGGCTCGGCTGGATTGTGCGACCACCCTTAGGGAGGGTTACAAATTGGTGATGCTTATAGTACACACACAATGCAATGCGGCATCTTAGTTCTATTTTTTATTGGGTATACTATTGGCTACTACTCGGTAATTATGATCAAGCTAATTACATGTTCGTGTATACCTAATACGAACTGGATAGCTCACAAAATAATATACTTGCAAAATAAGTGCATAGGCATACCGGCTAGTCTCAGCAGTGATAGACGGCCGCAACGCCTGCGCTTCGAGTTCTGCGAACAACACAGCTTCATAAACTCTATCCACTCAAACCGTATAGGTATCACGTATCACTTGGTACTAGCACTCTTGTACATTAGTTTTAATTTATTATCCTTGTTTTTATTCTAAGGTTCAAGGGAGACCGACTCAGTCAATGGAGTTATAAACCCTTCACCAAGATTATACAAAGTGAACCATGCATAAACTGCATAAGGTTAAACTTTGCAAGTGCGTATTTGTACATTGAGTGCTATAATCATACCACGAGAGTGCAGAATATTTTCAAATACTAAATGAATACTGCAAACGTGGTTAATCTTTATATTTTTAAGTGATACGTCAATTTTGTTAGTAACTATACTAATCCCATAAAATTAAAATTATTTCACTCAACATGGTCTACTTTGGACCATTGTATTCTTATAAATAAGCCCCTGTGTACATTACGAAGCTGCATTGTTCCCAGAGTTAGCATACAGAGTATACACACCTGCTCTGAACGCGAGCATATCTTGCCGCTTTTTCTTCATTTCTTCTGTCAAATTCTGTACCATTCTCTCTATAAACGAATCTAGTACTAAACTTTTGCACTCTGATGCTATGGGCGTCCTGCAAACGAAATAATTTAGACATGTAGTTAAATTTGTGGGTAAATAAGTTTAAGGGCTTTACCTCCTCTGAATAAACTGTTATTTTAACCTGCATATAGGACAATCCTTTTTCTTCTTCTTCCACATAGTGATGCAGTATTTACAAAACGTGTGCGAGCATTTAAGAGTTGTGGCTTCGACAAATAGCTCGGCGCAAATGCTACATTGCAGCTCACTTTCCATCAGCTCACCAAACTCATTCAATGTATCAGTTTTAGACGTCGCTTCGCCGGGCGGGTCCGTGCATATATTCTCTAGAAGAATATTCTTTTCAGATTCCACAGTCTGAAGTTGACTTTTAACCTGTAATAATATTCAAAATGATTACAGGCTAGCTATAAAATCGCATCTGTAAACAGTAGCCTACAGTAGTTACAACATTTGAATATAATTCGCATTCAAACAATATGATGATTCATGATGGAAATTATCTGAAGAAATCGAAACAAAGTCTATTATATAACGAAGATATGCGGTTAATTTCCATGGGTCATACTGTCAAATGAAATTTTCAAAATATGCATACCTTTTCCAATTGTTGTTGTAATGTAGAGATGACTTCGCTAGACTGATCCACCTGTTTTTGTATACGTTCAGCTGCCAGAGCTGCTAGTTCTGTTTCTCTCTCTACAACGCGTGCCTGTTGAAGGGTACATTACGTTTGCATTTGAACTCTTAGCCCAATAATATAAAAAAAACTCATGACACCAGTCAACTTATGAAGAATCTAAAATAAGCTGTGATGCCAATTATAAGTAAAACATACTGACCTGTATTTCAATCTTAGATTTTTCAGCATCATTCTGCGCTTCAGTTAATTTCCTTTGGATCTCTTCTCTTTCTTTTTGCTGAAATGTAAGACCAAGACATCTTTTACTGTCAAACTTTATTCAATTTTATTGATTCCTAGCATCAGCTCTGATACAAGATTTCAAATAGTAAATATGCTGTGAAGTGTTTGAGAGTGTGACTGGGTCAAATACATACCTTCACCTAGCAAGTCAAAGAAATCTCACATCCCACACACTACTTAATGTTTCAAAGGGCATATTGTAGAAACGAGAGAGAAATAAGATTCGTACCAAATGTTCCATTTTAACTTTCTCCTCTTCTTTGAGCTTATTCATTTGCTCCATTTGCAACTTCAGCTCCATTTCAGCCTTGACCCTTTGCTGCTCAGTTTGTTCAACTTGTTTTGCGAGATTCTCCTTGATGCTGGTCAGTTCTTGTTGTAGTTCTATCTCTCTTTGACGTTTCAACTCAGCCATTTCTTCAAGTTCCTAAAAAAAAATAAAGAATTCAAATTATAATTGAGAAGGAGCCCAAACGCAACATATGTCTCATCTCCTTTCCTGCCCTTTGTGCCCAACCAGCTGCACCCAGGAAGACCTTATTGCGGCTTCAGATGGGGCAATTTTGGAGCAAGCAAATTTAATATGTATATATGAGCACATTGACACGACGAATGAATGAATTGATAAGTGATTTTTTAGCAATATCTAAGGAGCCTTCTTCTCGAGCAATAGAATCATGGAGATAGATATTTAAGTTAATAAACTTCTAAGTTAGGCATCAATGTAAAATGCTGGAAAAATTATGAGCTTGGGAGACCAAGATCCATCAAGGGAATGAAATAGTTTAAGAGCCTGCCTGGGCTTAGCCATGTGATACCAATAAGTCCAATAACATGTTCATGGTGCTTACTTAGGGTTACTTTACATTACATCCTACATACAATTCATAGTAACTCCTTTTATTAATAACTAGCTGCGCTCCCGCGGCGTGACCCGCGGTCCCTCGGGATTTTTTCGGGATAAAAAGTAGCCTATGTCCTTCCCTGGGATACAACCTCCAAACCATGCAAATTTTCAGCCTAATCTGTTCAGTGGTTTGGGGGTGAAAAGGTAACAAACAGACAGATAGACAGACAATCAGACAGATATTTCACATTTCTAATATTACTAGCTGTCCGCCGCGGTGTTACCCGCGATCCCACGGGAAAACTTCACTTCTCTGGGATAAAATATAGCATATGTTCATCGGGGATAATGTAGCATTCTATTGGTGAAAGAATTTTTCAAATCGGTCCAGTAGTTTCGGAGCCTTTTCATTTCAAACAAACAAACAAATCTTTCCTCTTTATAATCACTACTACATAGTATTTAAAACAAAGTCGCTTTCTCTGTCTCTATATCCCTATTTGATGCGGTCTTTTTTAATAGATAGAGTGATTCAAGAGGAAGGTTTATATGTTATAAGATTTATAACAACATTGAATCCTCTGGCGCCGATTTATTTGCAATCACAGAGACGGGCTGTGTAGAGTCCATTCATGATGCAGAGATAGTACCTCCAGGATACCAAATCTTAAGATGTGATCGAACGGACGGGAGGAAACAGGGCGGAGTGTTCCTAGCGGCGTCGCACCGCTTTCAGTTAAGACGAGCACAGGTCCCAGACGGTGTGGATATTGACGCCTGCGGGTTCGAATTGGTAGGCGCAGCAGTATTTTTAAAACACAAATTTTTATTTTTTTGCTGTGTTGTTTATATTCCACCCAATAGTACCGAAAATGATTATTTAATTTTGTTTCAAATTATAGAAAAATGGTGCCCTAACTATAAGTCTTGCATAGTAATAGGTGACTTTAATTTATATTCATGTACTGAAAACGTTATAAATTATTTTGAATATTTTGTAGCCTTTTGCGAATTCGCTCAAAAGAATGAAGTGAGAAATTGTAATAACAGGTTGCTAGATTTGGTTTTGGTTTCTTCAGAGATGGATGAAGTGCAAGTGGAGACGGCTGATGAGGCACTAGTACAGGTGGACCAGCAGCACCCGCCGCTAGCAGTGACGGTGTGGCGCTGCGGGCGTACCGAGCCCGGTGCAGCCGCAGCGCCGCCGCCGTTGCCGTCACCGATACTGCCGAGTTGGAACTTCAATAAAGCGAATTACCATGACTTGTACACCAATATAGCGGCAGCAGATTGGAGCACTCTATATCGGGCACAAGAGCCCGAAGAAGCTCTGGATTGTTTCTATGCTACCCTGAATGATATTGTAAACGCGTGTGTACCTAAAAAACGCATAGTAAAGGTCAACTCTAGGTATAGTTATCCAAGGTGGTATACGGTGGAGATTATTCGAGAAATTGAACGCAAGGCGAGACTGCACAAATTGTACAAGGCGAGAGAGTCCAAGGAGAACTACCAGGCATTTTCAGAATGTAGAGCGAGGGTCAAGGAAATGATACACACAGAGCATCAAAATCATCAGGAGCAAGTGCAGAGCCGACTAGCGGAGGACCCAAAGGCATTCTGGGAATACGTTAGAGCTAAACGGGGTGCGGTAGACAGAAAGAAGATTACTAAAGGCGGTAAGATACTTCCGGAGCCCGAATGTGCAGAGGAATTCGCTAAGTATTTTCTTTCGGTCTACGGCACCGCTGCGGCGGCCCTGGACGTGAGCGAAGCCGAGGCTTCAAGCCGCACTGGCAGTGCGCGCGTCCACGTGCCGCAGCTCACGGAGGCAGAGGTTCAGACGGCACTCACACGGCTTAAACCGAAACAGTCTGCAGGCCCGGACGGGATTCCCGTGTTCGTCATGAGGGACTGCCGTAGGGTTCTCGCGCAGCCACTCAGGCACATATTTAACTTATGTCTGGAGGGGTCACATTTTCCTGAACGATGGAAAGTCACGCGGGTGATTCCGATACCGAAAGGCGACAGCGGATCAGAAGTGTGTGGTTTCAGACCAGTTGCCATACTATCAACACCGGCAAAAGTGTTCGAGTCGGCAGTGCAACGCAGCATGCAGCAGCAGATATCGCCCCATCTCTCGGACGCTCAGCACGGCTTCAGACCAGCCCGCAGCACTACTAGCAACCTCCTCAACTCGATGTCTTGCATACTTCCAAACGTGGACGCGGGGGTTCAAGTCGACGTCGCCTACTTTGATTTTAAAAAAGCTTTTGACCTGGTCAATAATGACATTTTATTGAAAAAGCTGGCGACGATCGGCTGCACTACCCAATTGCTGCAATTCCTTGCGAGCTATATGACGAACAGACAGCAGTATGTGGAGTATGCAGGATGTAAGTCTGAACCTTATTTCACGAAGACAGGGGTAAGCCAAGGTAGCAACTTAGGGCCACTGGAATTTATCGTTATGATCAACGATCTGCCCGAGGTTGTTACAGAGGCCAAATGTCTATTGTTCGCTGACGACCTTAAGTTGATCTTGCCGATTAAGGAAGAAGGAGACTGCGTACGTCTTCAACAAGACGTGAATAGGGTGGTGGAGTGGAGCCACAGAAACAAGTTGCAGTTTAATGTGGACAAATGTTCCGTAATAACATTTAGTAGAGCAACTGCCCCACTCCACTACACCTACCAGATAGAGGGAGCGCAGTTGAAGAGGGTAGAATCGGTGAGGGATTTAGGGGTTCGACTGGATACCGAGCTGAGGTTCAGAGCCCATATTGTGAACATTTGTAAAAAAGCGTACAGAATTCTAGGATTCATATTAAGACGAGCAAACGGGTTCACAAACATTAGGGCTCTAACAGCAATGTATGATGCCCTGGTCAGAAGCCAGATGGAAAGCGCAGCTTCTGTATGGGCTCCTCATGAAGCTAAATATAGTCTCATGATGGAGCGCATACAGAACAAATTCACTCGCTACCTATACTGGAAGAGATATGGCGTCTACCCTTTCTATCCTTTGATGTATCCAACCTTATTCGTTTTAGGTATGGTTGGATACAACAAGTTAGAAACTAGGAGAGGAATGGCGCTCGCGCTGTATGTGTTTAAGGTGTTTCGAGGGATAATATCCAACCCGACTATCTTGGAGATGATGAGGCTGTGCGTACCAGACGAGTTCGTAGGGCGGCGCAGGCGACCGCCGCTATTCGCAGTGCCTCGCGGAAGGACGAACCTGCTGAACAAGGCACCACTGACGCGCACTATACAAGCACTAAATCTAGTAGCGGCGACCATTGACGTGTTTCACTGTTCACAGAGCGAGTTCGCAAGGGTGTTATTATTTAAATTGTGTTACGACATTTGAATCTGACTATTGGACTATTTATTTTGCATTTTGACTAGAATGGAATTATTTTAGCTTCCCATTGACATTTTTACTAAATTATTGTGCTTTTATTATTTATTATGCTTTGACTTGTATTGTGTGGAATTTATTGAGTTGTGCATTGACATTTAAATGGAATTACGTTGCTGGTTATTTAGAATAGAATATAATTGTATAAAGTATAGAATAGACTACTCTATTGCATTAGGTCATACCTGTAATAATAGATGTAATGTTTTAAATAAATACAAAAAAAAAAAAAAAAAAAATGTATAATACATGCATAATATAGTAGAGGAACACTGATAATTTTAGAGGTATCTAATGTGATGTCGTGAATTACTAATAATTTTTTTGCGCTTACATTGCAAACGCTGGCTATACCCTAATAATTAGCATCAGCATTACACCCGTGCGACCCCGGGGCGGGTCGCTAGTATCAGTATAGATAGGTATATAAGTATGTATCTATATTAATAAAAGGAGTTAGTGAAAATCACTTGTTTAACATTAACAACAAGTATAGAAACATTCAGAATAATTAAATCCCAACCTTTTCCTTCGCTAATCTCAACTGCTCTGTTTCTTGCCGGAGGGCATTCTCTAGCTCCTGTCTCTCTTTTAGCCGCACTTCTTCTTGCTCCCGTATTTTGGCTTCCAGTTTCTCGAGCATGTCTTGCTTCGATGTGCTTTCCCGATTCAGCTCTGACAAGAAGTCTTCTCGTTCCTTCTCAAGCTTCTCCTTCAATGAGCTGTTTTCTCTCAGAAGCTCTGACTCTGTGTCACGTTGTTTGTTGATTAGCTCCTGTAAAGTTCACAAAATTGTCACCTATCTAGATATTTTATAAATTTTAAAATAAATACTTTGACAGTTAATCAAAATATTAAGTACTAGCTGTCCGTCGCGGTGTTACCCGCGTTCCCTCGGGAAAACATCACTTTCCCGGGATAAAATATAGCCTATGTTCATCAGGGATAATGTTGGATTCTTATGGTGGAAGAATTTTTCAAATCAGTCCAGTAGTTTTGGAGCCTATTCAATTCAAACAAACAAATATTATTATTTATAATACACAGGCAGCTTTAATGAGTGTCCTCTCAACCTTTCATTTGTGTTCATGGTATATAGTGTCTCTGATAAATTTGGTACAGTATAATGGTTGTTTAGGATTTTATAGGTCTCTATAAGATCTCCGCAATCCTTTCGTACTAAAATATTTAATTTTTTAAAAGATAGAAAGCAACCTGGCTTACACCTTTTAATATAATTCCCGCTAAGATTATAGACCCAGAAACATATATTTCCTCTTTATAATATTAGTTAGATAAATCATCTTTTACATGTAGGGCAACATTTTAATAAGTTGTTTTAATTCAGACTTGTTGCATGTTCAGTTGGGTAAGTGATCAAACAGTAGTGTGAACTTACCATTAGGTCTGAAATCTTGGCCTGCATCTCTTCTTTTACTTTAGTCAGCTGTACATCTCGCTCCTCTATAAGCGAGGCCTTCTGCATTTCAACTTCATGCTTCTCACCCTTCAAGTTTTCAATTTGAACAGAGAATTCCTTTTCAAGCGCTTGTATCTTTCTATCCATGTCCTCCTGTAACTTCTTTTTCAGTGTCATTGTATTTGTTTGCATTTGCTTTGCATTTTGTATTTTATCTTCAATGTGTTGTATTTCACATTTTTGGGACTCTTCAAACTTCAATTTGACATTGTTCAAAATAGTGGAATCGGAACTGTCATCCATCTTCATCCGTTTTCTTGGTATTTCAAATATATCAAGGGCTGGGAGCACAAACTTGTAGTATAGCTCACCTGAAGGCTCCAATGCAATGAGGTCTTCATGTTCAAGCTTTCGTTTTGAGCCTTTGCCAAGAACAACATTATTTACTTTGATACCAGCAGTGCTGTGATCCTCAATACACCATTCATTTTCACCTATTTTCTTGAATGTGCAATGTTTTCTTGATATAGCAAGGTGTGGTATGCAAGCAGAGTTGACAAGACCTCTGCCTAATTTGAACTGAAAGGTAGAAACGGTGGACATGTTGTTAAATTCATTAAAATGCTTTATTTATATACATAGGTAATTGAATTGTATTTATCTTTTGAATTTTTTTTAATTCTGAATTAGAAGTAGACAAAATACATAAATATTTTGGAATTTCCTACGTACTGGGAATCTCAATGGCGTAATAGACATTTATTGATTTCACAAGTAATGGTACTTATAGACTTATTTCCTAAGCAGATCAATAGCAAAATAGAATTGGCTAGAAACTTACATCTTCGGAGTTAATGGCAATTTTCTGCAGATGAGCAAACTTCTGCTCCAAGGGGAGACACGCCAGAAGATATGGATCACTCTCATTCTCCTCCATAACGTCTATTTACGTTCGTAAGTTTAGAATTCAAACACTTCCTAAATGTAGCGAGCTATAGCAACGATTAACTAATGTTATCTAATGAAATAGTGATTTTAAAACTGTAAGGTAAATTATGAGCATCAAACAAACAATACGATGAAAATGAGAACAATTACAAATTTGAAAAGAAGTCAAGCTTTTTGTGACACTGACAGTGACAGACAGAAATCAGCATGATTAGCATAGATTAACTATGGATTTACTCTGTGCTATGGATAAAGTGAGGGTTAAGGCTGGTCCACAGAGTAACTAGGGCTGGTCACAGACCTGTCGGTTACCGCCGGGCCGGCCGGTCAGAACAGGGCGCAACCTGGAGGTCAAAGATTCATACAAATTGTACTGTTTTCATCTACGGTCACACACAGACCGATAGTATTCCCCGGGCCGGCCGGCCAGGGCAGGGCGATTTGACGTCACCAGCACAGCAGTACGAATTCAACATTCGTTCACGTTGGTCGTTTTTGTGTCACAACTAGGAAGTCAAAGAGAAATTATGATATTAGAAAAAAATTATAAAAATAATTTCATGTAATTTCTATTTATTTATTTAGGTTCCGTGGCCGAGCGGTTGAAAGTACTCCGGCTTTAGTCTAAATAAAAAATATAAATATAAAATGAATGTCTATGTCTATGTCTTTATGAGGATCGTCTGATCGTCGCGGGTTCGAATCCCGTCGGAATCGAAAATTTTGATAAGAATTTTCATTTCTCAATGAAATATCAAGAGTGGATTAGCACTAGAAAAATTACAAAAAATTATATTTATTTACATACATTTTGATCATATATTAAATTTTCTTCTTTTTATTAAATGGCAACCTATAATATCAGTATAGTTCTGCCAATGCCCAGTTTTAATGTTTAAAAATTCATATCATGTCAGTCAGTCAGTCCTCTTTATCCGCCTCTCCGTTGTTGCCGCTTTGACAGCTAGACAAACACTAAGAACAGAAATTTAAGAACGCCCGGTTTCTCTAGGTGTGTGGCTATGCGGCCGGTTCCACCCTGCCCTGACCGGCCCGACGTCGACCGATAGGTCTGTTACGAGCCTAAAATGGGGCTAAATAATTATTAGGAATTACTAGCATGAATTAGTCCCAAAGACTGTCGGTAAAATATTTTAAACCGAATAATTATCTTTATAGTTTTTACTCTTTTTACTACATATCTACACTTACATAGTCTTTATTTAATTGATTGATAGTCGTAAAAATGTCTTTCCCATACCACATAACCAGTTCCCGCTGCTTACAATTAGTGTTCTGTAACAATTTAGTATGTTAGCCACTAGATGGCACGCCATGCCACAAAAACCTCACAGAGTAGGTAGGTACATAAGTATCGTAAGTATATACGTACGACACGACCGGCGCGGTCCGAGGGGGGTGGTCACAGGGGACATGACCCCCCCAAAATCGTACACGTCTAATAGTAAAATCTTGTTTATTGTGCAATAAAGGTTTATATTAGTGTAGTGACCCCCCCCAAAATTTCAGTAGTGACTCCCCCCAAAATTTCAGGCTACGACCGCGCCTGAGTCCTACGATACGATATCCAAGCATACGCCTAGCCTTTGTAACATTTAGATCGGTCAATATGTAAAATGTCTAAAAATAAGAACAGCATTGTTTTAATCTCCTTTAATACAATTTTAGGCATCTAAACGAATTGAATGTTGTATTGAAAAAAATGGTAGGTATCTAGGTACTATAATAAATTAATGGATATTAAAAAAATGCTTTAATTAATTTTAGACATCATGTTTATTAGTACCATTTAGGTACTAGGTACTGCTTAGGACCTACTCAATTATATCTAAATACGGTTCGATTGCCGAGCAGGTAAAAGATTTTTTGAATTGAAAACGTCTTAAAAATAGTCCCATACTGACCGATCGAAATGTTACACCTGTACCTATACCTACCTCTCAGAGTAGTAACTAGGTATAGACTGCTATAGACTAATTTACGATTATTTCTTTATCTAATTTTACATATTTCCATAATTTATCAAGAAAAGACAGAATGTGCCTTTACCTTGTAGGTATTTTCTAGTTATTCTGAGGTCTGAGCCTACTCGTTTTTCTTTACAAACAACATATACCTAACTACAGCAAAATCAAGGAGGTCGGCTTTTCTTAAAACGTAGTCTCGTCGTTGTGTTGATTTTCCTTTCTCACTAATGGAGGAAGGGGAGAAAGGCTCTTGCGGAATGAAGAGCCAACGAGAGTCGAGCGAGAGTGAAAGCATATTTCTTGGTGGATAAAACGAATAGATAGAGGTCTTTAATATAAACGAAGCAGGCTTTGGTACTCTCGAAAAACGCAAGATGCCGCCCGGCCGGGTTCATACTGAATTTTTAAAGGGATGCAGTGGTTGTCTCGCGCCTTTCGTAAACATTTTATCCGAACCGGTTTGTGCTGGCCCTAGTTTTACAATGCAGATTTGAGGATTGGTGTTGGTTGATAGGAGGATTATAACCGCAATAAACACCAAAATTCTTAGTGTCTCAATAGACAGCTTGCTCGTGGGTAGTGCCAAATATTTATTTGAAGGTACCTACTTTCTGACTACCCCTTATCTTCAAAAGATCTTGATGTGAGAGAATGTAGAATAGAATAGAATGCCTACAGACATCATCCTGTTCCGATTACCTTTAACAAGGACCATATAGGTACTAATAGGTGGGTGCCTGCCTATCCTACCTAGTTGTTATTATATACCTTCCTAGATACCTACTTCGCCATAAATGACCCGTAGTAGGCAGGGGACTACTGTAGATAAGTAGAACCACAGAATACAGAGGTAGAACATGCTTCATAATGTGGGTAAGTTTTATGGAGAAACCTATTGTATTTTCTCCTTACTATACCTAACACAGTTAAGTGGGTAAGTAAATCAAGGCAGGAAAAGGAACGATCTCTATCGTGAGGCAATTATTATGTTAGGTACCAGTAAACGAAGTAAAGCCTGTTTTCCAAGCAGGAGCAATGCGAGAAAATATATAGGGAACATAAAATAAATGTTAGATTTCAGTTACTAGGTACCTACCTTACCTACTCCATTGGGTATTAGGTATTTTTATTATTTTACCTGCAGGTAGGTAGGTAAACATAATAAAGTATTTTACTATTAAACTAAGCAACCAAGCCGTGTGGGCCGATGTGGACTAGTGCCCAAACTTTTGATCCAAAGATCGTTCTATACAAGTTCTAAACCCCGATCGTGCGTACCTTCCAAACGGTGAAGGAAAACACTGAATCAGATATTAAATTTGCTTATTTTACTAAGATCAATTTGAAAGTTTGGAAGGCGTTAGATAAAACGAGATATCCGAGAGTCGCAGACTCTATGTCATTGGACTGCAGGCCCTAAAAGTGTTGCGCCGACGACGACGCGGCCAGCTCCACACCACACCGCCATCGCCCCTCAATATATCAACACGGACAGGACGAAAATTGGACTGGACCCTTGTTAATGTCCCGTACTTCGGCCCTTTCGTTCTTGTTTCTGATTATTTATTTAAGGCTTATTGATCAGCGGTAATAAGTAATCGGCAGCAAGAGTCATCTTGTCGTACAGCCTGCATAATTAAACGATAACCATTTTGGAAAACGTTTTGCCATTACCTACGACTTCGATAGTAGGTACCTAAATAGGTATTCATGATAGTGCAAGAAACTACCATCTATTTGTGTAAGTAGAATCTATTTTCTGGAATACCTAAGTACCTATCTACTTATATAAAAAGCCTATCTTCCGTTTTTATTTTTAAAATCAACAACACCAACTGGGAGAGTGAATCTGGAGATCGTGACACCTGGAGAAACACCGTTTCTGACGGTGTTGTCGCTTACGATAAAGCCTGACTCGACCGGATGGCACCAAAGCGGGCAGCTCGCCACCAACGCGCCGCGAACCCTGCAACATCCCCAGGGTTTTTTGTCTTTACAAAGTGCGGCCGTGGCTGCCCCTCCAGCCACGAACGGAAGTGTTTAGGTCTTAGTGTGACTGGACTGACGCCAACTAAATCATCTATGAAAAAAAAATCATTTATGATGAAAAAAAGGCCAATGACAATGATGATATAAAAAGCAGGATCACTTTATCCTATGATGGTCGGCATTCTGGAATAAATGTAATGCATGTAAAATGTAATGTAAAATAATTTATAAAATAGTCAGCATTTATAAATGAACACTCGCCATGCTTCGTAGAAGCTAACATTCTAATATTAGGTAAGTAAGTACATGGTGTATGGTAATGTTTATTACCTACGCCGAGTTTATGTATGTGGCTTTGGTAAACAGAAAGTCAATAAACTTGTGCCCCTTATTTTGCCCAACTTTTTCATTTGATATTTTATCTATTTCACCACAACTTTACTACATAGCTTTGCTACGCTGGCAGCTACGAGCGTCTACGAGACGCTACGGAGTAAATTAATTGCAGTAACAGTTATGAGTGTATTTATTGCATTTTTCAGTATTATGTTTGTGTAGCAAAACTGCTACATTCATTAAAATAAACAAACGAGATAGTGAGTAAAGTTTGAATTAAATTTCTTTTAACTGCAACGATTTTGTTTCGCATGAACGAATAGTGAGAGTGGACATTTGTGACAATTCGGTACTCACTTGTTATTTTTTTTTATCTAACTTACTGAAACTTACTTATCTGAAAATTGTTGACAAAAAAACTACTACGAGTATGCTCACTGTTAGAGTATACTGTTAGAGTATTCTTACTGGCAACTAGAGTCTACGAGTAAAAATGCTCGGTCTTTATTAGGGTATAGGTAGGTACTCGTATAAGAAGTTTGGTGCATTTTGTTTGGAGCCTCTGTGAGGCGCACTTATAATCTTTTCACCACACTGGTTCGAAAGAACTAGTGGCACGATACGAAGTAGAAAGGTATACGAATAAAAAAAAATCATTCTCCAGCTTTTAGATAAATAATCAAACTTAGATCCTGATTCCCAGAATACATTCTATTCGTTACCGGACAACATGGTAGAAAATAATAATCTGGTCTTGTAGAGCTTTTCCTCCGGGCAGATCATCGTCGTCCCTCATTGTGGTGGAAATAAAGGAACATCGGATTGTTTAGCACCTGTAGGTAGTACCTACCTGCCCAGCGTAAGCTCTCTATCTGATCTTATTAAAAGCGGGGTGAATCCTCCATTCCGATCACGTAGACAATTATTCGACTAAAGTGTGCGGGCTTGAATCACTAACCTCAGCGAACGGCCAACTTTTACAATAAATCCATCCTGGTCTCGACACTTAATCAGTCCTCCGATAAAAGCTTTAATCGTGAGTTAGAGGTACCTACAAAGGCAACTGATTTTATTCCGATGTTAGATGAACTGAATTACAAAAGGGAACTCTGAATTACTTTCAAAAGTTGGATATCAAGCGCTTACTTTTTTAATAGCCGCATTGATTTTTGGCACTCGAATTTTATTAGGTAAGCAATTTCATGTTTATCACTCTTTTTGTTCGATTTTTATGCTGATCCTTGACTGTAAAGTTCAACAAGTGAAAAAGAAATAAAAAACTCCAGCAAACTTATTACTAGGTAGGTATACAAAGATTTCGAACATCGTGCTACAGACCAATACCTAATACTTAGTTGATCACCATGCCATTTACATTATTTTTGTTGGCATTTAGTAAATTCAAAAAACATTAATGACTACAGACTAATGGTATCAATACTCGTATCTAATCTACGTCAGTCTTACGTGGATCTATGGCCGAATAAGGGCAGGGTTTATTGGTAGCTTTACCGAGGTAGCGCCGCAGTTAATTTCACTTAACCAAGATCAATTTGGCTTAGATGCTTCCTGATTTCTGCCTCTTGAGAGGGAATACCTATATCCATTATAGGAGCAACTCGGATCAAGCGTGTTACGACCTAGAGCCGGTTGCCTTGCCAAAAGTCAATCGGGACCTGTTTTAGAGATCATCCATTCCGCAATCTCCTTTACGCACTAGCGGTTGAACCGCGTTCCGCGGTTCAAATTTTAGTACAATTTTGTGGCGGTGAGTGTCTGTGTGTGTGAGTGTGTGTGGTGAGCGGTTGCATACTAAAAATAGAAAAGCGGCCCGCCACAATCGCTAGTGTATAAGAGCGCTAACTTAGCTTGTACACTTTCAGCAGAATACTATAACCAGAAATAATCATCACGACTGTATCCCCAATGGACGATAATCCATTGATGCTCGGCCGGGATTCGAATTTGTAACTTCGCATTCAAAGTCGAGATACCATCCTACTAGGCCAACACAGAACTCAATAATAAAAGTAAACATGCATAATCCTTTCAGGTCCCTGACATAGGTACTCTTTTGCAGAGTTTTTCGTTTTAGTTTTGAGCGGGTTACAAAAAATATATATTTACCAAGTAAAAAATATTCATTATTATAATCAGCTGGCATGCGTCCATCCCCAGCTTTGGTTTTGTTTCAAACGAAGAGAAAAGAGCTTGAATCGTGTTTGTACTCTACATACATCTTTATTTTTGTTTCCTATTTTACTTTACCACTCTTTATTTCATTGGATATTGTAAAACGTCCATCCTTTAGGTATAATAAATGCTGTCAATTTATCGGAACTGCATTCAGCATCACAATCGCTATCCGTGGAACTTCTCAGTCTATTTTTGAGTTTCAAAGTTTTATGGGGAACCTTGTCCGATGCACTTTGTTTACGAACAAAGCGAGCTATGTTCGATAGCGGGATCGAGTCCGCTATTCGCCTTCAACTTATCCGTCTTTGTTCCGCCAACTACGGCGACGGTGCCTGATGAAACTTTGTCGAGTATCTATTCCATTTATTCATAATGTATTGATTGGTTTTGTTTTTCTTTCGCCCTTTGAGCGATTATAAACTCAAACGTTTTGAAAACAAAGATACCTAATAATAGCAACAACGATTTCAGTAATATAATTGTTTAGGTAATTCCACCTTTTAGTCAGCGAAATCTTAAAAATTACATCATTACTATACAACATCAAAATTTACTCGTGTGCATTTACATAACACTCTGGCACAGACCCTTAGCACCAGTACAGTATACGTGTTAAGTGAGTGTTTTGGCATCGTTTACTAGCCAAGGTTGTCTAGTAACAACAGCATCAAAAAAGAGACTACGCAATATTATACAGAAAACTGAAAATAATGAAGTAAATGTAAACTGAATCCGTTTCGTGTAGGTACATACCTATCGTGCCTCATTGTGAAAGATCTCAACGTCATTAATTAATGCGTCGATTGATGTCATCGCTATCGTATAAAGATTTCTGGGACATTACGATAGACTAGTGCTGAGGGCCCAGTTTTATGTCCCGCATGAAGCGGGTTTTTCCGGAGAGACACCGTATGAGCAGATGAGAGACGTGATTCAATTTGCATGCTATGATGGACGGATTACTCGCTGTACTCGTCCCTTTGCACTCACAAATAGCATGTGAAAAAACGCTGTTGTTAAAATATCTAAATCATTTGTTCGCATTTGTTGCCTGCTTGCTAATGTAAGAGTTAAATCCTCGTGGCAGTGACCTTGGGCCACTGACCGGAAGACTGTTGGGTTGCATATTAAAGTAGGAAAGGGCCCGACCTTTTGACTTTTTAATTTTCTTGTCTGATTAGATGCCACACTGCAAAATAAAACCTCAGAAAGCCGAGTAAAACATTCTCACTCTCGTTCGAATTCTGCACTTTGAAGAAATCAAGTTGTCTTGCCACGTCCGTCCAATAAAAACACTGCTGAAAATAGTAAGCTCGTAAAGCAAGCACTTTGTATAAAATGCGGAGATACTCTTAAATTTCGGTTCAAGGAAGTTCCTTTTCGTGCAAGGACAAAAAATGTGGTTTATAGTTGAGCGAGTCCCCCTCCCTCTCGTCCACTAATGAAGGAGCTACTCTATGCTTTCGCATGGGGTTACACTGAGCTGGTTTCTAGGGGATACATTTTTTATATTAGAAGATTTGTAGTTTTTTCTACTAGCAGCAGTAGGTAAGTATTTACTTATTATGTTGATATAAGTATTATTTTGTGAGTATAGGTACTTATTACTTTTAACATTTAACATAACAAAAATTAAGAAAAACTGGGTGTGTTCTTTAGAAAAGTTTTGATTTATGTGAAAAACAAACAGAACATCGACACGTTTCGTTTATTTACTGCATAAGCACACATGGACATCAATAGGTTAAAAAATAAAAACAGAAGTGACTAAGTAAAAGTAATGGTTGCGTATTCCATGTTACTTTCCATGTTACTGTTACTTTTAACATGGAATACGCAACATAAAATTAAATTTTAATGTTGAATGTATAATACAGCTTATCGTAGAATCGTCTCTACAATATAGAGTAGGTAGCTACATTGTAAGACGTTCGGAAACCGAAGTAGGCAATCATGTAAAAGGTTATACGGATATTGATTAAATCAGAAAGGCTCTTTTACGGTCTAATAATTCATATTACAACGGAACGAACACAGATATAAGTATTGGAATTTATATGGTTATAAGTAGGTACCTAGCGTACATACGCTGTTGCTATGTAGGTGGGTAATCACCTTAGGTGTAGGTACACTTAGATACTTACCTTAGTTATCGCCACATTATGATTTTATTCCGATACCTATTTTATTGTTTTTAAATCTGTATTTTATTTAAATAAGATTATAGTGTCTGTGAAATTTAGTATGTATGGCCATAAATAAACGTAGATTATTAAACAAATTAAAGACCATAATTAAACTGACGCAATAAGCATAAAAAAAATACTTTCTACATGTAAACACAGCCGTATCAGAGGCGCTAATGAACCGCGCGAAGAACATCGTACTAAAGACTTTGGAGTGATCTTGGGGTGGATTTTTTGAGCGCACCTTCCCTTGTTCATTAGTGTAATTAACTTATGCCGAAGGTGCCCATTCTTTTACAATTCGTTGAGGCCCGGTTATTAAATTACTATCTGACTGTGAGCCTCTGGCGATCTTGTTGCGAACGGGAGCTTAAAATTTTTATGAGAGAATCGTTTGAAGTCATGGAATTATGTCAGTTGCCTTCCAACTCGACTTAAATGTTTATACAATACAATAAAAATACATTTATTGACAAAAAAGAGAGCACACGTACAAAATTAACAAAAACTGCGCTTATTGGGGCTGGGTTGGTACCTAACTTGTTAGATTGAACACATCAACGCAATATAAGAGATGAAGCTTTCTTATCATCGTCAAAGCAACGTCCTACTATGTTCATAACAGCAAAAGTAAATCAATTCAGTAGCCGACCTCATAAAAGATTTATAGCTTTTATCAGAAAATATTAAGAAACAAAAGGGTTACTTTTAAGATGACCGATCTGATCGAGTCCTTCGATATTTTTAAACATAGATTCAATAGCGAACAATCTATCAATATAGGACAATCTATTTTTACAATTTAATCTTCCTACATAAAAGCAACGTTTTCCATGAAAGAGATTGACATCCGAATAACATTTGTTTGTCCCGAAAGCCATTTAACTGAGATTCGATGTAATTTACCATTATGCCACTTACAGACTTTGTAGCTCCTCTTGGGCAAACTTGGCTAACTACAACTAAGCGGTTCGTTTATTAATTACGACGAATCCATTTGAACTGGGGAGCGAGTTCCGAAGCGATTTCCATATTTTGTAGTGCAGAGTTTTGTTTGAAATGTTTTAGTATCATAGGCGGTTTTGTTCAGTTTGTGGCGCGGTCGGTGGATGGTAATTGGCAGACCGGACGGCAAGCTCGCAGAAGTTGAATTAGTTTTTGCTGGGACGTAGCCCAGACAGTGACAAGAGACACAGTGCGACCGGAACGCCCTCATCTAGCCTCAAATT
The DNA here is from genome assembly GCA_963565295.1 of Epirrhoe alternata. Classification (NCBI taxonomy): domain Eukaryota; kingdom Metazoa; phylum Arthropoda; class Insecta; order Lepidoptera; family Geometridae; genus Epirrhoe; species Epirrhoe alternata. Next base: position 4,292,542 of record OY751384.1, read on the forward strand.
AATTAAAATAATTCGCTGAAAGCGTCACGAAACCCCAGCTTGTTATCACGCTCTTGTTGCTTTGAAAACATTAAGCTCGCAGCTTCCTCACACTCTGCTCTCGTAATAAATTCTGGCGGCGGCGTGTCGTAGCATGTGACTCTTCAATATCGTCCTATTAAAATTTATTAGTGCCGTGTTTCGCCGGATTTGCGGAAGGGGCTGACTAAGTGAACAAGCTGCGGGCGCCTCCTCATTTAAGACTGAACAGAAATCTGGAAAATTACTTGTGATAGAGCGCTTAGAAAATGTGTTTTTTTTATACAATCGGGATATAGCTATTAATCAAAGCAGCGAAGGCTTTTACCGGTTGCGGAAGTTTTACAATTTTGAATATTTTTGTGTAATGAATAAAATATATCTTGTTTAAGTCTGAAATGTCTAAATTGAGTGAGTAATGGGTAATGGTAGCTAAATAAAACTGGCTGGTTGGTTAAGCTTGAGATTCTTTGTAACCGTGTAAAAATGCACAAAAGGTTGTGAAGTGCAATATGTGCCATTTTGAGAGCACTTGAGAATATGTTGATGCTAGGTCACGCATGGATGTCGGGGCACGATTCCGGGCGCCCCCGACCGTGTGATGACCTAGACGTGCTTGCTGCTACAATGGGATAGGAGGTTAGCTTCCCACATGTAACTACTCCTTTAGTCACTTCAGGAGAATTATCTATGAACGAAGACAATATCTAACTAGATGGCATTAATTTAATTTGAACAAGTACTCGAATCTTAAATCGGAAAAATACTTTTATCTTTCTCACAACTAGTTCGTAGTCTGATACTAAGAATACTATAACGTGGTCACCATTCTGAGCCTGGGCGTGGCGCAGGTACTAACAGTGATCACACATGACGTGGGTTAAGGGTTAACAGGGAGATGATGAATATGCTTGTAAAGGTATATTTTTTTCAATAATATTCTGGGGCTGTTTAGGTTTAATATAAAACTATTTAAAATCAAAGCCTAAATCCTACTTCGTAAGTGCTGCAGATAATTTCAATTTTCAAATGCCTAGAGGCCGATGTCCCAGCACTGGGATCTTATTAAGGTTGATTATGGTATGGCCAAGTGAAGCCACAGATTAATTATAAGTTCCACAAAGGCTCGTTGTAAATAAAGGCACGTACACACACGCGGCACTATCTACCGGGGCGCGCGGCACTGTCCAGCCACGAAGTTTTTACGCCGGAACTCCCTATGAGTTAGGGGACCGTCGCATCCGGCAGCGCCTACCTTTAATATTTAATCTAGCAACAAAACTGATATGGATATTCACGCGATGCTTGGAATGCGATAAATACAACGTCGAAATATGTGAGTGAAATATTTAGTTCTATGTAAGTCAGAATAACAAAATAACTCCTATTTAAATTGTAGGCACACACGTACTGTTCGTGTTGTATGTATAGTGTGAAAAGTATTAGGTATGATTTTAACATAATTTACCGAAACTGTGGCATCAAAATCTACTATCATGATGACAGTCAGATCCGGGTTGTAGTGAAACGCCATCCTGCAGTTCACTGCAGTGTAGTGATGCCTTTATTTTACGTATAAACGAACACTGAACATTTTGCTTGCAGAAAATGGGACACGATTCAACGCAAGAAATTAATTGGTTCAGAAGCATGCAAATAAATATGATGTTTTAGTGCAAGCTTAAAACATTTCTAGAACAAAGATATTAGGTATTCGGACTTGTTGGCTAAAAAGCGGCTGAGGGCATCGAATGAAGCGAGATGATTCAGATAAATTGACTTTTTTTTAAAGTACACTGGAGAGCAATCAATTCGGGTCACTGGGAATCCGGTAAAGAAACCTATAAATCTCGAAATCTAAGAATGCTAGCTTAATGAAGTAAATTGTGTTTAATAGACAATTTATTATCCCTTAAATGAAAGTAATAAAATTTTATTTACTACATTTTATTTACTACAAATTACATAAAGAAAAAAACTGCTGATCTCGCATTAAAATAAAAATAGGAAACATGACATTTTTGAACAAAACTACATCGGATAACGCTTTGTACTGTTGACAGCGACACACCAACTGTCCTGGTTGTATCGCTTTGACTCCGGCCGGTTTCCAGCATTGTGAGAATTCTGGTGCATTCTTCAGGTGTTTGCGACATGATTACAGCTTAAATATTAACTATTGAACACTATCAATATGGTTTATGTACCTATCCACTTAAGTGAGAGATTAGAAACAAAAGCACAATCAAATGCAGTAATTTCGTAGCTCTATCATCGAAAGTCTCCCTTTTTCAAATTAGATTTTTTTATGACACAATTTTACAATAAGTAAGAAGTTTGAATACCTTAATTTAAGTAGTATTAATTTGTCTATTAAACACAATTTATTTCATTAAGCTAGCATTTTTAGTTACCGAGATTTATAGGTTTCTTTACCGGATTCCTGGAGATCCGAATTCATTGCTCTCCAGTGTACTTAATTACTTACGAAGAATAAGAACTGTGACTAATCAAGATTTTTAAATAACGGCCATTACGTTTATACTACCTACAAGAAGAAGAGCAAGAGCCAATAATAATTTCCATTGTGTTCTGGTAGCTCCGTATGATATAGGTAAGCTATGTATTTTTCTGAATCCGCAATTTTGCGAAGGCCGTAACATGATTTATGTTAGCTATATTACAAATTGTATTGGAAAAGGGAGGGTACTGCATAATTATACATATAAAAACATACCAACTAGATTTACTATGAGAAATACAGCTGACTAATTCCACTTTTACGATTTTTTCATTTACTTACCTCGTTGTTAAGAATTTTACAATAATTGGTACTACTATTAAATAAACAAGAGTCGTTATGAACTCTTGTTTATTTAATAGTAAGTAGGTACTCATTTTTTATGTTAAGCCTATAAATATACCTGACAAACTAAAGACTAAAATAGTGCAAACCAAAACAATAGCACAATCTTATTGAATGTGCCGCCTAGTAAGTGGGTGATAGTAAAATATTCACCCAAGGGGATAAAGCAGTGTACACGGGCGCCTTATTGAATCCCAAGCGCATAGAAGGATTCTTGAGTTTACTCCCGAGTGACAGCGAGGGTGTTTAATGACTAGAATCCTGAGACAGCGAGGAATTCAAGAGCGCCCAAGACTAAGTCAGCTTTAACCCCAAGGTTCTCTACTTTTCACTTACCTATACTGCGAGAAAAATAGTGACACACCCAGAAATAAAAAGCAAGTCTAATTTCACTCAGGAGCTAACTGTATACACCCTCGCTGTCGCTTGGGAATTAACTCCAGAATCCTTCAATGCGCTTGGAATTCAATATGGCGCCCGTGATACACTGCTTTATCCTTATTCCCTTAGGTCGTTATTAATAAACGTGGTGTAAAGTTACGCCAGGCTTAAACTCCAAAAATAAAGAGAAATGGGTGGGAGAAAAGGGTGTAACTTAAGAGTAACCATACAGGTTACTCTTAAGTTACACCCGGCGTAACTTTACACCACGTTTATTAATTTCTAGTGTGCTGTGCGCTTCATACAGATGCAGCGGCATCGCATAGTTACTGCACCATGTAAGTACAAATACGCTGTTTTTCTTCTGTTTGCACCTAAGGTGGCTCAAGCAAGTTGAAGCCATAAAATTATTAGCATAAATGGCCCATTGTTCTACTGAGATCGTTACACTGGCAGCCATTTGTATAAATATCTGTGGCGGAAAAAGTCGTGGCCGGATTAAGTTGCTCGTCGTACATTATGAGAACATCCGCATTATATTTCACAGAGCGGCATGAATTATGTTCCGTTGGACCGCACAGTGTAAAGTTACTTTGAATCAGGCGATGGAAAATTCCGGAGATGCTACGAATTTTTCTCAAAATTTTCCACGAACCAACATGGCGGCGGCGCGTAGCATATTGCTTTTCCGTGAAGAATGGGTTGGGTTAGCGAAGATTCATTTGCGATCTATAAAATTCAAGTAAACTCTAGGAATTGACACCGTTTCGAGTACCTATACTTGAATGAAATGTTTCCAAAGATCAGCAAGTAACCAAAGTGTTAGAAAGAGTAAACACTTATTTTCTTTGCGTTCACTATTTAGAAACTTCTTCGTTGAACGGGGCGAATATGTAAAGGTATATTGTATATTAAGTTTTATACAATATTTTACATATTTTTTAATTATTTTGTCATACAGACAAGTAGAGATTACGTTGTGTATTTGTTTGGCTGCCTCATTGTAGTGATTTAGGTAGCGCTGGTGCTAAAGTAGCCGGCACAAAGGGGCTAAGCTGCGATATAATCTTAAGAGTGACGTTAAGTTGGAATATTACAGCCACTATTATTCTTAAAGATAAGAGTACCTACTGAATTGTTTAATTTAAATTATTAGAATCTTAGGAGAGGTGTCAGAACAATAGATAATAGGAGTCTCGCGAACGTTAATTGAATATCTTGTGGGACGAGCTCGCAATAAGACGGACGACTGAATGACTGAATACATTATTTTGGATTATAATTAATTGCTTATCATAAAATGACAGATACCTATCTCTTTATTTATCCATTCAGCAGTACTTAATATCAAGCTACTGTTGGGTAAAGAAGACTCTCTCAGTCCTATCCGATCCACTGCCCTTTTCTACTTATAACATCAGAAAACAACTATTTTATTTGCAATAATACCTAATATGGCACGACCTTATGTGGCGCAGTGGGTGAAAGCCCGCTATAGACGCAGAAGTTTGCGGGTTCGATCTCTGCCGCAGGATAAATGTTTGTATCATCTGCAAATATATATCTCGGGTCTGGGTGTATTTTAATATTTACACACAAAAAGTATGTAAGTAGTATATCAGTTACCTGGTTCCCATACTACAAGCTTTGCTTAGATTGGGGCTAGATGACGCTGTGTGAAATGTTCAGCATTACTTATTTATTTATTATTATTTATCAACAGTTAGATTTCTCAATGGAAATACAAGAAAAAGAACTCATACGTTTATATTAAAAGAAAAAAAAAACAGCTTAGTTTTTAGAGGCAAGAGAACAATATCGACAGTAGTAGTCGACAATCTCAGCTCTGGCTTATTCAGCGAGCGTTATTGCCTGTTTGCGACGAAACCCAGCAATTGCAACAAAGATTTTAGGGTTCCGCAGAATGGATTCTTCTTATCCAGCCAATGTTCAGCAGAGAGAATAGATAATGTTATTGCTATGTAAACAGTGCTGTAAAATTTAGATAAATCTCACAATGTTGCGGGACGAAGGAATTGTAGGGATGAATGTTGTTACTTTGCGAAAGTAGGGAAAGTTGCGGGAAACATCTATCTGTTGAGTTGTGCCTTTATTTGAGAGACTGCTGGCTCATCCGTTTTAACAGGCAAAGTTTTTTTTTTCATTTCCTTTGGGCGATGAACCTAGTATCCTTGTATTCGTTGGGTCTCAGAAGTTGATTCCATATCCATACGGCTATGTAAACAGCGTAACCGAATTTGGATCGTCAAAACGTTGACAATATTTTTCTGAGAAAGTTTTTGAAATTGGTATTTTTTCTGTTGTGTTGCGAAAAATAAGAAAGGCGACATTTTGCATGGTTTCCGCGCAATCTCCCGGGATTGAAGGAAGTTGGGATAATTAGTGGGAGCGCTAAACACGACGCTAATAGATCTGTAAGATTGATGGTGCGCACAAAGAAAAACACAAACTCATGCATCAATCTGACACGTACGTCGTATTCCAGAGTTTTGTTCCATGTTTCTGTTTAATTCATCAACGGGAATTGTGCTAAGCCATAGCGGCTTTATTTTATTTCTTTTGAATAAATAATGATTCCTGCTACGGTAAGTAAGTGCGTATGAGTCAGTGGCCAACTATATACCTATCTACCATATTATTATTGGAACGAAGTTCCATAACGCGCGTTGTGAAAGGGGGCTAGACGGAAAAAATTCTTACGAAAAGTTGTAACGACACTTTTTGCTATAAATATATAAAAATCATACTTACACATCTGAATGAAAAAAAATATAAATATAAATTGTTGTTGTTATTTTAAATTATTACAATTCCTTCACTAAAAAGGAACTTCGTTCCATCCGGGTGTCCCTTGACACCTCTCAAGTTGTTTTTATTTTTTAAGTCACAAGTTTTATAGTGGAAATATTACCTATTGATATAATTTTGATTAGGTATAAGTTCTTCAAATAACTAAAAAAGTTAAAAGAAAGTAGATGTATTGGAAAATAAACATTAGAATAGAAGACTTAATACAAACTTAATTAAAACATACCTATTTTATAAATTCATGTTTGTTTAGGTAACAAGAAATTGAAAACGCCAAACATAACCACTACAAACAAACTATGGTGAATGTACCTTGGCACATAATAATACACATATATTTGAAATTCCCTGCGTGTATGGCTAACTTCCCGATTTTCCGTTTATCTTCCGATAATTTCCGGCACCTCGCGTCTTTTATCACAGAATAAATAACAATTCCTCAAAAAAAGATTCACATGGTAATCTCTGGAGCTACATACCTACTAATATTTGAAAATTATACCTACCCTACATGCACTAATTTGTGTTATATACAGACATAATTTCTTTAAATCTCTGATGTTATACCTATTATTCAAGTTAGGTTCGATTTTTAACATGTGAGCGATTCCGTAGGCAGTAATTAGAAGAAAAGTAAAGCTTAAGTTCTGAAACTACATAAAGTACCTACCTACTCGTAGAGGTCATTATTTGTTTTGTCTAGGTACTTTTTTGTTTGAGTTCCTAGTAAAATATCTTCGAACAGTTGATATTTGACGACCTCTGTGGCGCAGTGGGTGAATCAGGGGGTGAAACAGCTATCTGGTTCCCAAAATATTAATATTCGATTCATTTTGAATTAGGTACGTACCAAAACCAATAAAAGCTTTATTCTACTAGATCTAAAGCTCATTTTATGCTGTGTGTGTAAAGGTGTGACACAGGCCTGCCACGTTTCTACTTTATGAATTTTCTGGAAACTATTTCCCTCTTTGGAGGTTGGTGCGATCAAATAAAGCGGAAAACATTCATATTTTCAGGGAATTTCGACAAGTTGCTCTGAAGGTACTTAGCACATAGAAACAATGTCTGTAATTCTTTTTATTGATTTTTCGACGGTCAAGTAGATTTTTTCTTTTCACTTTTACTAACATAACCACACATTACTTTTCCGGGATAAGAAGAAGGCTATGTACTAATCCAGACTAATAAGTAATCAATCTCTGTGCTAAATCCATTTAGGTAGGTTTTTGTGAAATTGTACCTAACAAACATCAACCCCCGCATCCACCAACCATCAAACAAAATTTCGATTTTAGGATTGTATGAGAAGAGTAAAATTAAGACATAACAATAATAGGGCTTTTAAAGAACACTTTTGTTTGTCACATAGGTAGGTACACCCAGAAGGTCTTCGTTAGCCCAGTCTATTCGATTCTGGAGAACGAACGAAAATTGTCAAAGTAATTTTCTATTTACACACTGGCTTAAATAAATTAACGCGAAAGTTTATTCGTGCGGGGCGTATTTAAACTTGTATTGGATTGGAACAGTAAACGAGGCTCTAATTAATAGAATGGCAACATCGACATAGGTGCGGGGTAGTCATGTTTATTATAAATACTGAACATTTTCCTCGAGATTCGAGATGTTTCACATTTCTAAATATTTCATCATGATCAACATTTTTACAAATACATATTACCTATGATGATTTGGCTTTTTTTCATAGATATCGAAAAGAAATGGCGATTAAGACCCCTCGCAGACTGCAGACTTTCTATCGGCCGATAGTTGAGACGGAATATACTTTGGCTCGTAATGAGTATGGAGAAGTATATTCAACCGTCTCAACTATCGGCCGATAGAAAGTCTGCAGTCTGCGAGGAGGTTTAAAGTTCATACTGTTATTCATCTTTCGTTCCTGACTGTACATGCTGGGGTAGGTATTCTTTAAATCTCCGCATTCAGCTTAATAGGTGCGCAGGTAAATACAGCGGAAATGCGATAAACGTAAGGTTTATATCGTGCCCATATTTACGGCCGATAAACAGCCGTTGCTCCTTTGAAAACTTCTTACGATAATCTCCAGTCAGCTTAGTACTCGCATGCTTACATAACATCAACGACTTTGTGACACAGAAAAGGATGCTGTACTGTAGACATCAGGCTTACGTTGTCTAGTAGGCAATGAGTGAGATCATTGCTAGTAGTAGGATAACAACCTGTATCATCCGCGTCTTTGGGCTGATTTTTCACTCACACAAAAAACACGTTGTGTAGTAATATGTAAAAGATAAACCAACTCGTGCGTCCTACCTATCCTCATTTTCAGTACTATTGTTGGCAGTTACCTACCTTGGACATTGGTCTCAAGTAGATTTTTATAAGGTTTGAAATATTTTTGTACCCAGTCACGTCAGTAAAACAGTTAAAATACAACTTTTAAACAATTATTTTCAAATAAAACTTCACCCACATAAACCAGTCATTTAAACTGTAGACTTCAAAGAAATCGCTTTGTAAAAGGTGAACAAATAAATACCTACGCAAAAGCCTTTTGAGAAACATCGTTAGCAAAAAATCAAGAGTGCCGTGCCGCACTCCCTCTAACAAAATAAATAGAAATGAATAAATCAATAAAGCGTTTAAGCATCAATATATCTTTAGTGTCTTTAGAGGTGCATTTACACGGTGCGATTTGACGTCGGATTTGCTATGTTGGTGAACTTGGCAGATCATTGTCCAGCAGATCAAAAAAAAAAGTGAGTTCTTATCGCATGCAGATGAGTTCTACAGTTCCTGATACTTTTTAGAAATAGTTCTGGCGTTTTTACCTAAAAAAACACCATGGACAAAATGATCTGCCAACTTCCCGTAGCAGATCATTTGAAGCAGATTGCAAAAAAAAAATTGGTTCTGTTCGCATGCGAATGAGTTCTACAGTTCCTGATACTTTTCAGGAATAGTTCTGTACTCACTTTCGAATACCAGGGGATCAAGGAAGAAAAATTTAAATGACGAATTGTAAAAATTTCATTGTTTCAAATATTTCTAACCAGCTAGAACTTTCGGTTCTCTTTCGTTTTTCACATATCCGAATCAGAACTACAATCTAGAACTCTTTTCAAGTCCAGAACTCACGTTCCAGTTCCAGCAGAGCATACCTAAAGGTCAAATAGGTCGAAAAAAGTAATAAACATCGAATGTCATGGATTTCATCATCTCAAATGATGGTGAGAGGCCAGAACTCTTTTAATTTTCACAGATCAGAATCAGTACTACCATCTAGAACTCTTTTCAAGTCCAGAACTCACGTAAAAGTGCCAGCAGAGCATACCTAAAGTTCAAGTCAGTCGAAAAAAGTCCAAAATATCGAATGTCAAGGATTTCATCATCTCAAATGATGGTGAGAGGCCAGAACTCTTTTAATTTTCACAGATCAGAATCAGTACTACCATCTAGAACTCTTTTCAAGTCCAGAACTCACGTAAAAGTGCCAGCAGAGCATACCTAAAGTTCAAGTATATCGAAAAAAGTCCAAAATATCGAATGTCAAGGATTTCATCATGTCAAATGATGGTGAGAGGCCAGAACTCTTTTGATTTTCATAGATCAGAATCAGTGCTACAATCAAGATTTATTTTCAAGTCCAGAACTCACGTAAAAGTGCCAGCAGAGCATACCTAAAGTTCAGATAAGTCGAAAAAAGTCCAAAATATCGAATGTCAAGGATTTCATCATGTCAAATGATGGTGAGAGGCCAGAACTCTTTAAATTTTCACAAATCAGAATCAGTACTACCATCTACAACTCTTTTCAAGTCCAGAACTCACGTAAAAGTGCCAGCAGAGCATACCTAAAGTTCAAGTATATCGAAAAAAGTCCAAAATATCGAATGTCAAGGATTTCATCATGTCAAATGATGGTGAGAGGCCAGAACTCTTTTGATTTTCATAGATTAGAATCAGTACTACAATCTAGAACTCTTTTCAAGTCCAGAACTCACGTAAAAGTGCCAGCAGAGCATACCTAAAGTTCAAGTAAGTCGAAAAAAGTCCAAAATATCGAATGTCAAGGATTTCATCATGTCAAATGATGGTGAGAGGCCAGAACTCTTTTGATTTTCACAAATCAGAATCAGTACTACCATCTAGAACCCTTTTCAAGTCCAGAACTCACGTAAAAGTGCCAGCAGAGCATACCTAAAGTTCAGGTAAGTCGAAAAAAGTCCAAAATATCGAATGTCAAGGATTTCATCATGTCAAATGATGGTGAGAGGCCAGAACTCTTTTGATTTTCATAGATCAGAATCAGTGCTACAATCAAGATTTATTTTCAAGTCCAGAACTCACGTAAAAGTGCCAGCAGAGCATACCTAAAGTTCAGGTAAGTCGAAAAAAGTCCAAAATATCGAATGTCAAGGATTTCATCATGTCAAATGATGGTGAGAGGCCAGAACTCTTTTGATTTTCATAGATCAGAATCAGTACTACAATCTAGAACTCTTTTCAAGTCCAGAACTCACGTAAAAGTGCCAGCAGAGCATACCTAAAGTTCAAGTATATCGAAAAAAGTCCAAAATATCGAATGTCAAGGATTTCATCATGTCAAATGATGGTGAGAGGCCAGAACTCTTTTGATTTTCATAGATTAGAATCAGTGCTACAATCTAGAACTCTTTTCAAGCCCAGAACTCACGTAAAAGTGCCAGCAGAGCATACCTAAAGTTCAAGTATATCGAAAAAAGTCCAAAATATCGAATGTCAAGGATTTCATCATGTCAAATGATGGTGAGAGGCCAGAACTCTTTTGATTTTCATAGATTAGAATCGGTGCTACAATCTAGAACTCTTTTCAAGCCCAGAACTCACGTAAAAGTGCCAGCAGAGCATACCTAAAGTTCAAGTATATCGAAAAAAGTCCAAAATATCGAATGTCAAGGATTTCATCATGTCAAATGATGATGAGAGGCCAGAACTCTTTTGATTTTCAAAGATTAGAATCAGTACTACAATCTAGAACTCTTTTCAAGTCCAGAACTTACGTAAAAGTGCCAGCAGAGCATACCTAAAGTTCTAGTATATCGAAAAAAGTCCAAAATATCGAATGTCAAGGATTTCATCATGTCAAATGATGGTGAGAGGCCAGAACTCTTTTGATTTTCATAGATTAGAATCAGTACTACAATCAAGATTTCTTTTCAAGTCCAGAACTCACGTAAAAGTGCCAGAAGAGCATATCTAAAGTTCAGGTAAGTCGAAAAAAGTCCAAAATATCGAATGTCAAGGATTTCATCATGTCAAATGATGGTGAGAGGCCAGAACTCTTTTGATTTTCACAGATCAGAATCAGAACTACCATCTAGAACTCTTTTCAAGTCCAGAACTCACGTAAAAGTGCCAGCAGAGCATACCTAAAGTTCAGGTAAGTCGAAAAAAGTCCAAAATATCGAATGTCAAGGATTTCATCATGTCAAATGATGGTGAGAGGCCAGAACTCTTTTGATTTTCATAGATTAGAATCAGTACTACAATCAAGATTTCTTTTCAAGTCCAGAACTCACGTAAAAGTGCCAGAAGAGCATATCTAAAGTTCAGGTAAGTCGAAAAAAGTCCAAAATATCGAATGTCAAGGATTTCATCATGTCAAATGATGGTGAGAGGCCAGAACTCTTTTGATTTTCATAGATTAGAATCAGTGCTACAATCTAGAACTCTTTTCAAGTTCAGAACTCACGTAAAAGTGCCAGCAGAGCATACCTAAAGTTCAAGTAAGTCGAAAAAAGTCCAAAATATCGAATGTCAAGGATTTCATCATGTCAAATGATGGTGAGAGGCCAGAACTCTTTAAATTTTCACAAATCAGAATCAGTACTACCATCTAGAACTCTTTTCAAGTCCAGAACTCACGTAAAAGTGCCAGCAGAGCATACCTAAAGTTCAAGTATATCGAAAAAAGTCCAAAATATCGAATGTCAAGGATTTCATCATGTCAAATGATGGTGAGAGGCCAGAACTCTTTTGATTTTCATAGATTAGAATCAGTGCTACAATCTAGAACTCTTTTCAAGTTCAGAACTCACGTAAAAGTGCCAGCAGAGCATACCTAAAGTTCAAGTAAGTCGAAAAAAGTCCAAAATATCGAATGTCAAGGATTTCATCATGTCAAATGATGGTGAGAGGCCAGAACTCTTTAAATTTTCACAAATCAGAATCAGTACTACCATCTATAACTCTTTTCAAGTCCAGAACTCACGTAAAAGTGCCAGCAGAGCATACCTAAAGTTCAAGTATATCGAAAAAAGTCCAAAATATCGAATGTCAAGGATTTCATCATGTCAAATGGTGGTGAGAGGCCAGAACTCTTTTGATTTTCATAGATTAGAATCAGTACTACAATCTAGAACTCTTTTCAAGTCCAGAACTCACGTAAAAGTGCCAGCAGAGCATACCTAAAGTTCAAGTATATCGAAAAAAGTCCAAAATATCGAATGTCAAGGATTTCATCATGTCAAATGATGGTGAGAGGCCAGAACTCTTTTGATTTTCATAGATCAGAATCAGTACTACAATCTAGAACTCTTTTCAAGTCCAGAACTCACGTAAAAGTGCCAGCAGAGCATACCTAAAGTTCAAGTATATCGAAAAAAGTCCAAAATATCGAATGTCAAGGATTTCATCATGTCAAATGGTGGTGAGAGGCCAGAACTCTTTTGATTTTCATAGATTAGAATCAGTACTACAATCTAGAACTCTTTTCAAGTCCAGAACTCACGTAAAAGTGCCAGCAGAGCATACCTAAAGTTCAAGTATATCGAAAAAAGTCCAAAATATCGAATGTCAAGGATTTCATCATGTCAAATGATGGTGAGAGGCCAGAACTCTTTTGATTTTCATAGATCAGAATCAGTACTACAATCTAGAACTCTTTTCAAGTCCAGAACTCACGTAAAAGTGCCAGCAGAGCATACCTAAAGTTCAAGTATATCGAAAAAAGTCCAAAATATCGAATGTCAAGGATTTCATCATGTCAAATGATGGTGAGAGGCCAGAACTCTTTTGATTTTCATAGATTAGAATCAGTGCTACAATCTAGAACTCTTTTCAAGTTCAGAACTCACGTAAAAGTGCCAGCAGAGCATACCTAAAGTTCAAGTAAGTCGAAAAAAGTCCAAAATATCGAATGTCAAGGATTTCATCATGTCAAATGATGGTGAGAGGCCAGAACTCTTTTGATTTTCATAGATCAGAATCAGTACTACAATCTAGAACTCTTTCAAGTCCAGAACTCACGTAAAAGTGCCAGCAGAGCATACCTAAAGTTCAAGTATATCGAAAAAAGTCCAAAATATCGAATGTCAAGGATTTCATCATGTCAAATGGTGGTGAGAGGCCAGAACTCTTTTGATTTTCATAGATTAGAATCAGTACTACAATCTAGAACTCTTTTCAAGTCCAGAACTCACGTAAAAGTGCCAGCAGAGCATACCTAAAGTTCAAGTATATCGAAAAAAGTCCAAAATATCGAATGTCAAGGATTTCATCATGTCAAATGATGGTGAGAGGCCAGAACTCTTTTGATTTTCATAGATCAGAATCAGTACTACAATCTAGAACTCTTTTCAAGTCCAGAACTCACGTAAAAGTGCCAGCAGAGCATACCTAAAGTTCAAGTATATCGAAAAAAGTTCAAAATATCGAATGTCAAGGATTTCATCATGTCAAATGGTGGTGAGAGGCCAGAACTCTTTTGATTTTCATAGATTAGAATCAGTACTACAATCTAGAACTCTTTTCAAGTCCAGAACTCACGTAAAAGTGCCAGCAGATTATACCTAAAGTTCAAGTATATCGAAAAAAGTCCAAAATATCGAATGTCAAGGATTTCATCATGTCAAATGATGGTGAGAGGCCAGAACTCTTTTGATTTTCATAGATCAGAATCAGTACTACAATCTAGAACTCTTTTCAAGTCCAGAACTCACGTAAAAGTGCCAGCAGAGCATACCTAAAGTTCAAGTATATCGAAAAAAGTCCAAAATATCGAATGTCAAGGATTTCATCATGTCAAATGGTGGTGAGAGGCCAGAACTCTTTTGATTTTCATAGATTAGAATCAGTACTACAATCTAGAACTCTTTTCAAGTCCAGAACTCACGTAAAAGTGCCAGCAGAGCATACCTAAAGTTCAAGTATATCGAAAAAAGTCCAAAATATCGAATGTCAAGGATTTCATCATGTCAAATGATGGTGAGAGGCCAGAACTCTTTTGATTTTCATAGATTAGAATCAGTACTACAATCTAGAACTCTTTTCAAGTCCAGAACTCACGTAAAAGTGCCAGCAGAGCATACCTAAAGTTCAGGTAAGTCGAAAAAAGTCCAAAATATCGAATGTCAAGGATTTCATCATGTCAAATGATGGTGAGAGGCCAGAACTCTTTTGATTTTCACAGATCAGAATCAGAACTACCATCTAGAACTCTTTTCAAGTCCAGAACTCACGTAAAAGTGCCAGCAGAGCATACCTAAAGTTCAAGTAAGTCGAAAAAAGTCCAAAATATCGAATGTCAAGGATTTCATCATGTCAAATGATGGTGAGAGGCCAGAACTCTTTTGATTTTCATAGATCAGAATCAGTACTACAATCTAGAACTCTTTTCAAGCCCAGAACTTACGTAAAAGTGCCAGCAGAGCATACCTAAAGTTCAGGTAAGTCGAAAAAAGTCCAAAATATCGAATGTCAAGGATTTCATCATGTCAAATGATGGTGAGAGGCCAGAACTCTTTAAATTTTCACAAATCAGAATCAGTACTACCATCTAGAACTCTTTTCAAGTCCAGAACTCACGTAAAAGTGCCAGCAGAGCATACCTAAAGTTCAAGTATATCGAAAAAAGTCCAAAATATCGAATGTCAAGGATTTCATCATGTCAAATGATGGTGAGAGGCCAGAACTCTTTTGATTTTCACAGATCAGAATCAGAACTACCATCTAGAACTCTTTTCAAGTCCAGAACTCACGTAAAAGTGCCAGCAGAGCATACCTAAACTTCAGGTAAGTCGAAAAAAGTCCAAAATATCGAATGTCAAGGATTTCATCATGTCAAATGATGGTGAGAGGCCAGAACTCTTTTGATTTTCACAGATCAGAATCAGAACTACCATCTAGAACTCTTTTCAAGTCCAGAACTCACGTAAAAGTGCCAGCAGAGCATACCTAAACTTCAGGTAAGTCGAAAAAAGTCCAAAATATCGAATGTCAAGGATTTCATCATGTCAAATGATGGTGAGAGGCCAGAACTCTTTTGATTTTCATAGATTAGAATCAGTACTACAATCTAGAACTCTTTTCAAGTCCAGAACTCACGTAAAAGTGCCAGAAGAGCATATCTAAAGTTCAGGTAAGTCGAAAAAAGTCCAAAATATCGAATGTCAAGGATTTCATCATGTCAAATGATGGTGAGAGGCCAGAACTCTTTTGATTTTCATAGATTAGAATCAGTGCTACAATCTAGAACTCTTTTCAAGTTCAGAACTCACGTAAAAGTGCCAGCAGAGCATACCTAAAGTTCAAGTAAGTCGAAAAAAGTCCAAAATATCGAATGTCAAGGATTTCATCATGTCAAATGATGGTGAGAGGCCAGAACTCTTTTGATTTTCATAGATCAGAATCAGTGCTACCATCAAAAACTCTTTTCAAGTCCAGAACTCACGTAAAAGTGCCAGCAGAGCATACCTAAAGTTCAAGTATATCGAAAAAAGTCCAAAATATCGAATGTCAAGGATTTCATCATGTCAAATGATGGTGAGAGGCCAGAACTCTTTTGATTTTCATAGATCAGAATCAGTACTACAATCTAGAACTCTTTTCAAGTCCAGAACTCACGTAAAAGTGCCAGCAGAGCATACCTAAAGTTCAAGTATATCGAAAAAAGTCCAAAATATCGAATGTCAAGGATTTCATCATGTCAAATGGTGGTGAGAGGCCAGAACTCTTTTGATTTTCATAGATTAGAATCAGTACTACAATCTAGAACTCTTTTCAAGTCCAGAACTCACGTAAAAGTGCCAGCAGAGCATACCTAAAGTTCAAGTAAGTCGAAAAAAGTCCAAAATATCGAATGTCAAGGATTTCATCATGTCAAATGATGGTGATGGTGAGAACAACTTTTTTTTCTCGATTCGGATAACCAGGGTCAGTGATGGCTGTGGTGTCGATCATTAAATGCGACCCGTACTCATTTATGCAAGTAATTTTGGTTTTGCATTTGTGGCAGGATCTTGCAGTGTTTATTCCATCGTCTATCGCTTCCTGTATCAAATCAAGGCCCAGGCATAATATTGTATCAATATTGATACTTAAAAACGTATATTTGTGCTGGTTTCTATATCCGCAGGAACAATCGACCCTAGACGTATAGCTCGGTTCTTTTTCAAAAAGAAATTGCGCTAGATGGGCAGCATTGCTCTCCACATCTAAACGCATTACGTTTTTCGTATAGACCGTTTCTCGAAAGATTGATATGCCTGTTAATATTTTGGCACGGTGGACGTAATGTTCTCGTACTATTTTCTTCTTAGCGTATACACTCTGCGCCAGATTAATGATTGTACAGTCAGATGACTTTAAGGTCTCGCAGTAAACTTTATTTGATAAGAGCCCGCTAAGAACAACCTGGAAAATTGAATCGAATGCACAGGTGGATGTTACATTCAAATATCGATCATTTAAACGCACCGATCCTGCGATATTACCGTTTAAAAGAACCGGTGCGTGGGCAGTTTTTGAATGGGAAATAAAATCCCACTCAGGACAATTATCCAAACAAGTTGGTTTCGTCCGTCTTTTGACCAGTGACAGCGTGTCATCAGTTTTATTTTTTATTTTCGGGTTCAAGCCTCTCCAGTTCTCACTGACGTTCCAATCATTATCAGCCGGATTTCTGGACAACTGCGTTGTTTTATGCTCTGCATCTTTGACGATCCTGGAAGGATCGGCAATAGTGATGATATTTTCGACTTTTGACTCGAGACTGGGTACTGGGGACTGAATGGGGGAGGCTGAGATGTTTTTTACTGAGATTTTTGGAGTGCTGCATACGTTATGTACAGTGACATCAAACGAAATATTGTCAGGCTCCAGCATTGTATCACGAGGATCGTCGACTTCCATGCTGTTCGGCAGCTCTTCCGCCTTAGCTCCCGAAGATTCGTTGAGGCCGGTGTTATCTGGGGCTTTAGATGATTCGTCTCGGCTTTGAAGTGAACCATCCGTCGTCTTGCAGCGCTCTTTAATTTTGTCGTTGATTCGCTCAAGATGTTGCATAACGAATCTGTCTATGCGCATCGGGATTTCGCCCCTAAACTCGCGATGCTTCAAATCAGCAAATTCGGATTCGACAGCGGCGGAGGTGGCGGTTACTGAGCCTCTTCTAAAGATAGGCACCATGATTGCGGTCCACAGAGGTGCGTATGGAAGGAGGTGTCTTTTCAACCTTTTAGCGAAATCGATACTGTAGCATGCATTGATAGTATCACCTTCTGACGACTGATCAGCGATTTCAACTGCAGCGTCGTACAATCTATCACACCATGATTTCCAGCCTGCTTTGTGCATTCCTTTTCTGACCAGATTCTGTTCCGGATTTGAATCAGATTCCTCGTCAATATTATCAGCGGCTTCTTGGTCACTTTGATCTGTTTCATCATCGTCATCGTTCATCATTTCTATCCCTTTGATCTTATTGTTCAAGAAACGGAGACGATCAACTGACGGTAAGATCTTGTCATCTGGTCCAGATCCAATGCATTTGCTGAGCGCAACGATGAGAACCGATTCTAGAAAGTACGATAAGTCTTCTAGATTCGTGATTTGGCAAGCTTTTCCAACGCATCGCTTATAAAATCGCCGTACCAAAGACTTATCCTTTCCTTTCAGACTTGGCCATCGCGTAATCATTGATGACAGATGACATACATCTAAACGCATAAACGTTGATGGCAGCGATGTGGCCTCGTTCTCAATAGCATCATAACACCTTTGCAAATAATCGTGTAAACTTGCACATTGGCCAAATATTCGTGCTACCGCAATCAACAAAGCCCACCCGAAATCAGTTACGACAATCGGCGGGATAGGAGCGTTTGCAGCAAGAATGTGGCTCAAAAAACCAGCGACGATGATGGATCTTTGATCGGCTGAAACCATCTGAAAAGTTGGCACGCTACCGTCTTTTGTCACGAGCACACACTGATACAAAAAAATGTGCGGCTCCTGTGACTTATCCCGCTTAGCAATGCCCCCCGTAGCATCGATTGCTAATGTTGCGTTAGGGTCATTTCGACAACGGGAGCTGTATATTTGTAGTTGTTCGGGTAGCCAATAGATACAGTTGAAGCGATACACCCCGATGGATTGAATGGAACCTACCAACCTACCGTGCTCAGCGCTGTTCAATAAATTTAATGCAGGGTTTCCGAATTTTAACCCATATTTATTCAACAATCGTTGTTCCTTGGCTTTCCGGACGACTTCATTACTCGGTAAGATTGGCGGATTTTTACCTCCAAATTCCTTTATACGTCCAGCTTCTTCTCGTCGCCATGTCACCGCATCTTTACGGCTATTGATTAGATAGTCTGCAACTATAAGACGACGAGTGCCTCTCAATTGTCTTCTTTTCTTTCCTGAATGGGATTCGTGCTTAATGCCATCAATGTTACATTGGAGTATCACATCAACTCCTTTCGTTGGCTCTTTTAGCAATGTACAACAGATCTTTGCGTTGCATTCCCGGCAGAACCCTTCTATAGTCAAGAAAAATTTGGAAATTGTACTCAGGTATATATTGTGATTTTTGAACGAAAATACACAGTCCAAATGATGCTGCACCCACAAAGCTTCAGCTACCACGTCTGCCCACCCTTCTCGTAACTTCCAATATACGCGCATACCGTATAATTTTTCATGGGGTTTAATGTTTTGCCATTTCTCCTGAGAAATTACCAGGTTCACCTTCATTGAAGTTAAACTGGTAACTGTGGATTGGTCTGTATACTTTTCAACACAGTTATTATTTTCATTCACGGAGATGCTCGAGAGCGAGATTTCTCGCTCTCGGATACCGAAAACTTCAATTATGCTATCTCTAAATCCAGCACGATTATTGTTAATAATGGTGTGAACATGCTTGGGTGTGATAACTGACCCTTTATCAGCCATCAGGTTTGAAATTTTTTGGTATACCTCATGAGAAGGTTGAAGAAGACGCCCATCATCATCAATCGTACGGCATTCAGCATTAGATAAAATTTGTAGTAGGGCAATTTTATCGTACGCCGATTTGGTCGGCATTTTATTTTGACTTAGCCTCCTCTACTAAATTATGGATGATGGATGTTTTAGAAAAATGGGCTATTCCATTTAGTGGTTGATTAAGGCAAAGCAAGTACCGTAATAAAAAAAAAACGAAAAAACGGCTACTATATATTATGTTAAGAATGTCAGCATCTAATGCATAATTGTTGATCAAAAATAAAAAGACAAATCGATAATTTGAAAACCCGAGCCATTTACGATCTCACCATCGTACATACAAACGCAAGTGGATATGCGGACGCTTTCGGTAAAATACTATTTCGGATCGAAATAAGTCAACGACATAAGTCAATAAACCGTTTTTCGACCGATCACCGTGTTTTTTGGTATCAATGCACGAGGATGAAATAGAGCTATTATAATCAATCGAATAAAAGCTAATTTGACCACCGATATTTACGAAATGTTACCTGAAAACTACGAAAAATTCAAAGTAATGAAAGTACTGACAAAAGCTAGAAAAAATACAGAAAATTAATTTCAAAATGGGGGATGAACACCAGGAGAAACAAAAACACAAATTTGAAACAAAAGTAAAAATTTTGATTCACGAAATGTATGGGCGCTACGCTCGGGTATGAAGACTTTTTGAGCGTTAACTAACCTAACCTAACCTTTTTTTTTTTTTTTTTTTTTTTATTTATATACCCAGAAAGAGCTAAAAAACCTCGAATTTAGATAATTTTTTATTTTGAGAAACAAAAACACAAATTTGAAACAAAAGTAAAAATTTTGATTCACGAAATGTAAGGGCGCTACACAAGAGAAAAACGGCAGGAATTGACTAGTACTAACCTAACCTTTTTTTTTATAAATATATAACCAGGAAGAACTAAACAACCTCGAATTTAGATTAATTAATGTTTTGAGAAACAAAAACACATTTGAAACAAAAGTAAAAATGTTGATTCACGAAATGTAAGGGCGCTACGCTCAGGTATGAAGACTTACCTAACCTAACCTAACCTTTTTTTTTTTTTTTTTTTTTTATTTTTATTTATATACCCAGAAAGAGCTAAAAAACCTCAAATTTAGATTAATTAATAATTTGAGAAACAAAAACACATTTGAAACAAAAGTAAAAATGTTGATTCACGAAATGTAAGGGCGCTACGCTCAGGTATGAAGACTTACCTAACCTAACCTAACCTTTTTTTTTTTTTTTTTTTTTTTTTATTTATATACCCAGAAAGAGCTAAAAAACCTCGAATTTAGATAAATTTATATTTTGAGAAACAAAAACACAAATTTGAAACAAAAGTAAAAAAGTTCTGGCCTCTCGCCATCATTTGACATGATGAAATCCTTGACATTCGATATTTTGGACTTTTTTCGATATACTTGAACTTTAGGTATGCTCTGCTGGCACTTTTACGTGAGTTCTGGACTTGAAAAGAGTTCTAGATTGTAGCACTGATTCTAATCTATGAAAATCAAAAGAGTTCTGGCCTCTCACCATCATTTGACATGATGAAATCCTTGACATTCGATATTTTGGACTTTTTTCGATATACTTGAACTTTAGGTATGCTCTGCTGGCACTTTTACGTGAGTTCTGAACTTGAAAAGAGTTCTAGATTGTAGCACTGATTCTAATCTATGAAAATCAAAAGAGTTCTGGCCTCTCACCATCATTTGACATGATGAAATCCTTGACATTCGATATTTTGGACTTTTTTCGACTTACCTGAACTTTAGGTATGCTCTGCTGGCACTTTTACGTGAGTTCTGGACTTGAAAAGAGTTCTAGATGGTAGTACTGATTCTGATTTGTGAAAATTTAAAGAGTTCTGGCCTCTCACCATCATTTGACATGATGAAATCCTTGACATTCGATATTTTGGACTTTTTTCGACTTACCTGAACTTTAGGTATGCTCTGCTGGCACTTTTACGTGAGTTCTGGACTTGAAAAGAGTTCTAGATGGTAGTTCTGATTCTGATCTGTGAAAATCAAAAGAGTTCTGGCCTCTCACCATCATTTGACATGATGAAATCCTTGACATTCGATATTTTGGACTTTTTTCGACTTACCTGAACTTTAGATATGCTCTGCTGGCACTTTTACGTGAGTTCTGGACTTGAAAAGAAATCTTGATTGTAGTACTGATTCTAATCTATGAAAATCAAAAGAGTTCTGGCCTCTCACCATCATTTGACATGATGAAATCCTTGACATTCGATATTTTGGACTTTTTCGATATACTAGAACTTTAGGTATGCTCTGCTGGCACTTTTACGTGAGTTCTGGACTTGAAAAGAGTTTTTGATGGTAGCACTGATTCTGATCTATGAAAATCAAAAGAGTTCTGGCCTCTCACCATCATTTGACATGATGAAATCCTTGACATTCGATATTTTGGACTTTTTTCGATATACTTGAACTTTAGGTATGCTCTGCTGGCACTTTTACGTGAGTTCTGGGCTTGAAAAGAATTCTAGATTGTAGCACTGATTCTAATCTATGAAAATCAAAAGAGTTCTGGCCTCTCACCATCATTTGACATGATGAAATCCTTGACATTCGATATTTTGGACTTTTTTCGATATACTTGAACTTTAGGTATGCTCTGCTGGCACTTTTACGTGAGTTCTGGACTTGAAAAGAGTTCTAGATTGTAGTACTGATTCTGATCTATGAAAATCAAAAGAGTTCTGGCCTCTCACCATCATTTGACATGATGAAATCCTTGACATTCGATATTTTGGACTTTTTTCGATATACTTGAACTTTAGGTATGCTCTGCTGGCACTTTTACGTGAGTTCTGGGCTTGAAAAGAGTTCTAGATTGTAGCACTGATTCTAATCTATGAAAATCAAAAGAGTTCTGGCCTCTCACCATCATTTGACATGATGAAATCCTTGACATTCGATATTTTGGACTTTTTTCGATATACTTGAACTTTAGGTATGCTCTGCTGGCACTTTTACGTGAGTTCTGGACTTGAAAAGAGTTCTAGATTGTAGTACTGATTCTAATCTATGAAAATCAAAAGAGTTCTGGCCTCTCACCATCATTTGACATGATGAAATCTTTGACATTCGATATTTTGGACTTTTTTCGATATACTTGAACTTTAGGTATGCTCTGCTGGCACTTTTACGTGAGTTCTGGACTTGAAAAGAGTTCTAGATGGTAGTACTGATTCTGATTTGTGAAAATTTAAAGAGTTCTGGCCTCTCACCATCATTTGACATGATGAAATCCTTGACATTCGATATTTTGGACTTTTTTCGACTTACCTGAACTTTAGGTATGCTCTGCTGGCACTTTTACGTGAGTTCTGGACTTGAAAAGAGTTCTAGATGGTAGTACTGATTCTGATTTGTGAAAATCAAAAGAGTTCTGGCCTCTCACCATCATTTGACATGATGAAATCCTTGACATTCGATATTTTGGACTTTTTTCGATATACTTGAACTTTAGGTATGCTCTGCTGGCACTTTTACGTGAGTTCTGAACTTGAAAAGAGTTCTAGATTGTAGCACTGATTCTAATCTATGAAAATCAAAAGAGTTCTGGCCTCTCACCATCATTTGACATGATGAAATCCTTGACATTCGATATTTTGGACTTTTTTCGACTTACCTGAACTTTAGGTATGCTCTGCTGGCACTTTTACGTGAGTTCTGGACTTGAAAAGAGTTTTTGATGGTAGCACTGATTCTGATCTATGAAAATCAAAAGAGTTCTGGCCTCTCACCATCATTTGACATGATGAAATCCTTGACATTCGATATTTTGGACTTTTTTCGACTTACTTGAACTTTAGGTATGCTCTGCTGGCACTTTTACGTGAGTTCTGAACTTGAAAAGAGTTCTAGATTGTAGCACTGATTCTAATCTATGAAAATCAAAAGAGTTCTGGCCTCTCACCATCATTTGACATGATGAAATCCTTGACATTCGATATTTTGGACTTTTTTCGACTTACCTGAATTTTAGGTATGCTCTGCTGGCACTTTTACGTGAGTTCTGGACTTGAAAAGAGTTCTAGATTGTAGTACTGATTCTAATCTATGAAAATCAAAAGAGTTCTGGCCTCTCACCATCATTTGACATGATGAAATCCTTGACATTCGATATTTTGGACTTTTTTCGATATACTTGAACTTTAGGTATGCTCTCTGCTGGCACTTTTACGTGAGTTCTGGACTTGAAAAGAGTTCTAGATGGTAGTACTGATTCTGATTTGTGAAAATTAAAAGAGTTCTGGCCTCTCACCATCATTTGACATGATGAAATCCTTGACATTCGATATTTTGGACTTTTTTCGATATACTAGAACTTTAGGTATGCTCTGCTGGCACTTTTACGTAAGTTCTGGACTTGAAAAGAGTTCTAGATTGTAGTACTGATTCTAATCTATGAAAATCAAAAGAGTTCTGGCCTCTCACCATCATTTGACATTATGAAATCCTTGACATTCGATATTTTGGACTTTTTTCGACTTACCTGAACTTTAGGTATGCTCTGCTGGCACTTTTACGTGAGTTCTGGACTTGAAAAGAGTTCTAGATGGTAGTACTGATTCTGATTTGTGAAAATTTAAAGAGTTCTGGCCTCTCACCATCATTTGACATGATGAAATCCTTGACATTCGATATTTTGGACTTTTTTCGACTTACCTGAACTTTAGGTATGCTCTGCTGGCACTTTTACGTGAGTTCTGGACTTGAAAAGAGTTTTTGATGGTAGCACTGATTCTGATCTATGAAAATCAAAAGAGTTCTGGCCTCTCACCATCATTTGACATGATGAAATCCTTGACATTCGATATTTTGGACTTTTTTCGATATACTTGAACTTTAGGTATGCTCTGCTGGCACTTTTACGTGAGTTCTGGACTTGAAAAGAGTTCTAGATTGTAGCACTGATTCTAATCTATGAAAATCAAAAGAGTTCTGGCCTCTCACCATCATTTGACATGATGAAATCCTTGACATTCGATATTTTGGACTTTTTTCGATATACTTGAACTTTAGGTATGCTCTGCTGGCACTTTTACGTGAGTTCTGGACTTGAAAAGAGTTCTAGATTGTAGTACTGATTCTGATCTATGAAAATCAAAAGAGTTCTGGCCTCTCACCATCATTTGACATGATGAAATCCTTGACATTCGATATTTTGGACTTTTTTCGATATACTTGAACTTTAGGTATGCTCTGCTGGCACTTTTACGTGAGTTCTGGACTTGAAAAGAGTTCTAGATTGTAGTACTAATTCTGATCTATGAAAATCAAAAGAGTTCTGGCCTCTCACCATCATTTGACATGATGAAATCCTTGACATTCGATATTTTGGACTTTTTTCGATATACTTGAACTTTAGGTATGCTCTGCTGGCACTTTTACGTGAGTTCTGGGCTTGAAAAGAGTTCTAGATTGTAGCACTGATTCTAATCTATGAAAATCAAAAGAGTTCTGGCCTCTCACCATCATTTGACATGATGAAATCCTTGACATTCGATATTTTGGACTTTTTTCGATATACTTGAACTTTAGGTATGCTCTGCTGGCACTTTTACGTGAGTTCTGGACTTGAAAAGAGTTCTAGATGGTAGTACTGATTCTGATCTATGAAAATCAAAAGAGTTCTGGCCTCTCACCATCATTTGACATGATGAAATCCTTGACATTCGATATTTTGGACTTTTTTCGACTTACCTGAACTTTAGGTATGCTCTGCTGGCACTTTTACGTGAGTTCTGGACTTGAAAAGAGTTCTAGATGGTAGTACTGATTCTGATCTATGAAAATCAAAAGAGTTCTGGCCTCTCACCATCATTTGACATGATGAAATCCTTGACATTCGATATTTTGGACTTTTTTCGACTTACCTGATTTTTAGGTATGCTCTGCTGGCACTTTTACGTGAGTTCTGGACTTGAAAAGAGTTTTTGATGGTAGCACTGATTCTGATCTATGAAAATCAAAAGAGTTCTGGCCTCTCACCATCATTTGACATGATGAAATCCTTGACATTCGATATTTTGGACTTTTTTCGACTTACCTGAACTTTAGGTATGCTCTGCTGGCACTTTTACGTGAGTTCTGGACTTGAAAAGAGTTTTTGATGGTAGCACTGATTCTGATCTATGAAAATCAAAAGAGTTCTGGCCTCTCACCATCATTTGACATGATGAAATCCTTGACATTCGATATTTTGGACTTTTTTCGATATACTTGAACTTTAGGTATGCTCTGCTGGCACTTTTACGTGAGTTCTGGGCTTGAAAAGAATTCTAGATTGTAGCACTGATTCTAATCTATGAAAATCAAAAGAGTTCTGGCCTCTCACCATCATTTGACATGATGAAATCCTTGACATTCGATATTTTGGACTTTTTTCGATATACTTGAACTTTAGGTATGCTCTGCTGGCACTTTTACGTGAGTTCTGGGCTTGAAAAGAGTTCTAGATTGTAGCACTGATTCTAATCTATGAAAATCAAAAGAGTTCTGGCCTCTCACCATCATTTGACATGATGAAATCCTTGACATTCGATATTTTGGACTTTTTTCGATATACTTGAACTTTAGGTATGCTCTGCTGGCACTTTTACGTGAGTTCTGGACTTGAAAAGAGTTCTAGATGGTAGTACTGATTCTGATCTATGAAAATCAAAAGAGTTCTGGCCTCTCACCATCATTTGACATGATGAAATCCTTGACATTCGATATTTTGGACTTTTTTCGATATACTTGAACTTTAGGTATGCTCTGCTGGCACTTTTACGTGAGTTCTGGGCTTGAAAAGAGTTCTAGATTGTAGCACTGATTCTAATCTATGAAAATCAAAAGAGTTCTGGCCTCTCACCATCATTTGACATGATGAAATCCTTGACATTCGATATTTTGGACTTTTTTCGATATACTTGAACTTTAGGTATGCTCTGCTGGCACTTTTACGTGAGTTCTGGACTTGAAAAGAGTTCTAGATGGTAGTACTGATTCTGATCTATGAAAATCAAAAGAGTTCTGGCCTCTCACCATCATTTGACATGATGAAATCCTTGACATTCGATATTTTGGACTTTTTTCGACTTACCTGAACTTTAGGTATGCTCTGCTGGCACTTTTACGTGAGTTCTGGACTTGAAAAGAGTTTTTGATGGTAGCACTGATTCTGATCTATGAAAATCAAAAGAGTTCTGGCCTCTCACCATCATTTGACATGATGAAATCCTTGACATTCGATATTTTGGACTTTTTTCGACTTACCTGAACTTTAGGTATGCTCTGCTGGCACTTTTACGTGAGTTCTGGACTTGAAAAGAGTTTTTGATGGTAGCATTGATTCTGATCTATGAAAATCAAAAGAGTTCTGGCCTCTCACCATCATTTGACATGATGAAATCCTTGACATTCGATATTTTGGACTTTTTTCGATATACTTGAACTTTAGGTATGCTCTGCTGGCACTTTTACGTGAGTTCTGGGCTTGAAAAGAATTCTAGATTGTAGCACTGATTCT
Organism: Epirrhoe alternata; assembly: GCA_963565295.1. Lineage (NCBI taxonomy): Eukaryota > Metazoa > Arthropoda > Insecta > Lepidoptera > Geometridae > Epirrhoe > Epirrhoe alternata. The sequence goes on from OY751384.1 coordinate 4,319,474, forward strand.
AATCTATGAAAATCAAAAGAGTTCTGGCCTCTCACCATCATTTGACATGATGAAATCCTTGACATTCGATATTTTGGACTTTTTTCGATATACTTGAACTTTAGGTATGCTCTGCTGGCACTTTTACGTGAGTTCTGGACTTGAAAAGAGTTCTAGATGGTAGTACTGATTCTCATTTGTGAAAATTTAAAGAGTTCTGGCCTCTCACCATCATTTGACATGATGAAATCCTTGACATTCGATATTTTGGACTTTTTTCGACTTACCTGAACTTTAGGTATGCTCTGCTGGCACTTTTACGTAAGTTCTGGGCTTGAAAAGAGTTCTAGATTGTAGTACTGATTCTAATCTATGAAAATCAAAAGAGTTCTGGCCTCTCACCATCATTTGACATGATGAAATCCTTGACATTCGATATTTTGGACTTTTTTCGACTTACCTGAACTTTAGGTATGCTCTGCTGGCACTTTTACGTGAGTTCTGGACTTGAAAAGGGTTCTAGATGGTAGTACTGATTCTGATTTGTGAAAATCAAAAGAGTTCTGGCCTCTCACCATCATTTGACATGATGAAATCCTTGACATTCGATATTTTGGTCTTTTTTCGATATACTTGAACTTTAGGTATGCTCTGCTGGCACTTTTACGTGAGTTCTGAACTTGAAAAGAGTTCTAGATTGTAGCACTGATTCTAATCTATGAAAATCAAAAGAGTTCTGGCCTCTCACCATCATTTGACATGATGAAATCCTTGACATTCGATATTTTGGACTTTTTTCGATATACTTGAACTTTAGGTATGCTCTGCTGGCACTTTTACGTGAGTTCTGGACTTGAAAAGAGTTCTAGATTGTAGTACTGATTCTGATCTATGAAAATCAAAAGAGTTCTGGCCTCTCACCATCATTTGACATGATGAAATCCTTGACATTCGATATTTTGGACTTTTTTCGATAAACTTGAACTTTAGGTATGCTCTGCTGGCACTTTTACGTGAGTTCTGGACTTGAAAAGAGTTCTAGATTGTAGTACTAATTCTGATCTATGAAAATCAAAAGAGTTCTGGCCTCTCACCATCATTTGACATGATGAAATCCTTGACATTCGATATTTTGGACTTTTTTCGATATACTTGAACTTTAGGTATGCTCTGCTGGCACTTTTACGTGAGTTCTGGGCTTGAAAAGAGTTCTAGATTGTAGCACTGATTCTAATCTATGAAAATCAAAAGAGTTCTGGCCTCTCACCATCATTTGACATGATGAAATCCTTGACATTCGATATTTTGGACTTTTTTCGATATACTTGAACTTTAGGTATGCTCTGCTGGCACTTTTACGTGAGTTCTGGACTTGAAAAGAGTTCTAGATGGTAGTACTGATTCTGATCTATGAAAATCAAAAGAGTTCTGGCCTCTCACCATCATTTGACATGATGAAATCCTTGACATTCGATATTTTGGACTTTTTTCGACTTACCTGAACTTTAGGTATGCTCTGCTGGCACTTTTACGTGAGTTCTGGACTTGAAAAGAGTTCTAGATGGTAGTACTGATTCTGATTTGTGAAAATTTAAAGAGTTCTGGCCTCTCACCATCATTTGACATGATGAAATCCTTGACATTCGATATTTTGGACTTTTTTCGACTTACCTGAACTTTAGGTATGCTCTGCTGGCACTTTTACGTGAGTTCTGGACTTGAAAAGAGTTTTTGATGGTAGCACTGATTCTGATCTATGAAAATCAAAAGAGTTCTGGCCTCTCACCATCATTTGACATGATGAAATCCTTGACATTCGATATTTTGGACTTTTTTCGACTTACCTGAACTTTAGGTATGCTCTGCTGGCACTTTTACGTGAGTTCTGGACTTGAAAAGAGTTTTTGATGGTAGCACTGATTCTGATCTATGAAAATCAAAAGAGTTCTGGCCTCTCACCATCATTTGACATGATGAAATCCTTGACATTCGATATTTTGGACTTTTTTCGACTTACTTGAACTTTAGGTATGCTCTGCTGGCACTTTTACGTGAGTTCTGGGCTTGAAAAGAGTTCTTGATGGTAGCACTGATTCTAATCTATGAAAATCAAAAGAGTTCTGGCCTCTCACCATCATTTGACATGATGAAATCCTTGACATTCGATATTTTGGACTTTTTCGATATACTAGAACTTTAGGTATGCTCTGCTGGCACTTTTACGTGAGTTCTGGACTTGAAAAGAGTTTTTGATGGTAGCACTGATTCTGATCTATGAAAATCAAAAGAGTTCTGGCCTCTCACCATCATTTGACATGATGAAATCCTTGACATTCGATATTTTGGACTTTTTTCGACTTACTTGAACTTTAGGTATGCTCTGCTGGCACTTTTACGTGAGTTCTGGGCTTGAAAAGAGTTCTTGATGGTAGCACTGATTCTAATCTATGAAAATCAAAAGAGTTCTGGCCTCTCACCATCATTTGACATGATGAAATCCTTGACATTCGATATTTTGGACTTTTTCGATATACTAGAACTTTAGGTATGCTCTGCTGGCACTTTTACGTGAGTTCTGGACTTGAAAAGAGTTCTAGATTGTAGTACTGATTCTGATCTATGAAAATCAAAAGAGTTCTGGCCTCTCACCATCATTTGACATGATGAAATCCTTGACATTCGATATTTTGGACTTTTTTCGATATACTTGAACTTTAGGTATGCTCTGCTGGCACTTTTACGTGAGTTCTGGACTTGAAAAGAGTTCTAGATTGTAGTACTGATTCTAATCTATGAAAATCAAAAGAGTTCTGGCCTCTCACCATCATTTGACATGATGAAATCCTTGACATTCGATATTTTGGACTTTTTTCGATATACTTGAACTTTAGGTATGCTCTGCTGGCACTTTTACGTGAGTTCTGGACTTGAAAAGAGTTCTAGATGGTAGTACTGATTCTGATCTGTGAAAATTAAAAGTGTTCTGGCCTCTCACCATTATTTGAGATGATGAAATCCATGACATTCGATGTTTATTACTTTTTTCGACCTATTTGACCTTTAGGTATGCTCTGCTGGAACTGGAACGTGAGTTCTGGACTTGAAAAGAGTTCTAGATTGTAGTTCTGATTCGGATATGTGAAAAACGAAAGAGAACCGAAAGTTCTAGCTGGTTAGAAATGTTTGAAACAATGAAATTTTTACAATTCGTCATTTAAATTTTTCTTCCTTGATCCCCTGGTATTCGAAAGTGAGTACAGAACTATTCCTGAAAAGTATCAGGAACTGTAGAACTCATTCGCATGCGAACAGAACCAATTTTTTTTTTGCAATCTGCTTCAAATGATCTGCTACGGGAAGTTGGCAGATCATTTTGTCCATGGTGTTTTTTTAGGTAAAAACGCCAGAACTATTTCTAAAAAGTATCAGGAACTGTAGAACTCATCTGCATGCGATAAGAACTCACTTTTTTTTTTGATCTGCTGGACAATGATCTGCCAAGTTCACCAACATGGATTTGCTAAGCCGCGCTAGGCCGCGCCCATTCGGTGTGGTGCATTTACACGGTGCGATATGATTTTAACCGACTTCAAAAAAAGGAGGAGGTTCTATGTTCGGGTGTATGTATGTTTTTTTTTATTTTTTATTAATGTATCTTTAGTTCTCAGCATCTAATCCAATTTCATTGCACAGGTAATGTAGTCTCAGCTGAGTTAATATGAGCTATTAGTATAGGTATAGTGCGCTGAGCTAATATCTAAAAAAAAACATACATACACCCGAACATAGAACCTCCTCCTTTTTTTGAAGTCGGTTAAAAATGAAATGGCGTTTCAGCAAGCATCGCAGCATCACCTCGCTACGTTGCCTTTTCATAAGGTGTATGATTCTTCTAAGAAATAAAATATGATTTTTCTTATGTAATACACCCAGGGAAAGATTTGTCAAAATTTGTCAGCGTAATAAATTACATCCCTATCCAATTATTTAGTTCGTGTCGGGTAGCAGATCAGCCTCCCGAGAGTGATCTAATTTATGTACACTTACACGATGGGAATTGTTCCTTATAAATTTTTAACGAATGGGAATTGGTATAATGGATAAATGAATGAAGTTACATGAAAGAGAGAGTATTGAGGAAATTATTTATTAATTGCAAAGAGATTCAAATTACTTAAGCTTATTAAAACTTGTTTAGGTACATTAATTTCTTTGTGTGATACAATGTTTATAAGGTTGCTTTGACCATATTAAGGTAAGTACGTTCTAAGTCTAACAAGTTTTTTCTATTTTTGGAAATGGTCACCATCATTGTGAATCGCAACTTGGGTATGTTTAACTAACGTTCATACATACCTTTGTTAAAAATGATCTGGTTTTTGTTTAAAGCTTTAGTAGGCTATGTACCTATAGGTAACAAGTGCGTAAGTTTAACAAAATAAAAGTTTTATTTATTTTCAGGACAGGCCCGTTCTGGCATGGTTTGTCAGACACGATAGATATGATTAATTGCCAAAACATACTATGGTCGTTTATCTAACGCAAGTAATAACAATCCATCGTGTGCTCCGAGAGCAGCGTGCAGGCACTTCCTCCTAATCGCATCGCTACATTCTATGGACAACCCGCGTAATGGCCTTTTTTGTTTTCCTTCATTTAGGCTCCAGGTGTGGAGCTAGGAGAAAAAAGCTGCTATAGACGGATATAGTAGGTAGCAGTGAATCACCGGCCTCACCACTGCAAGCCAAGGGCCCATGCGGTACTCCATCCTGAAATTATGACTTTGCTACGTGCCCGATATTTCGGATGAGATAAGAATACCGTTTTATGTGTATTCGCGTCGCAGAACACAAAATTACTGTGAATGATAAAGTTTATAGCAAGCGAATGTCCAATATTCCGTGCCTGCTTATCCCTCTCTAGGTATTTTTACTTTACTTCCCTCGTATTAGTTTGGTGATATTTTGCAACTGCTTATGTATTTTGCATGCCACTATTTTAGTTCTGGTAAACTTTGTAACTCAATGAAGACTGTCTTAAGTCACGTCACGTGGGTTTAAATGTAATATTATAAATCGTGAATGGTCTCAGCAAGGTGGACGGTGGGTAAGGACCTAAGAACCCAACTTTTTAAAGTTGCAGGGATGCAATGAGTGTACTTTGACCTTTAAAGTGTTTCCTCATATAAGTTTAGTTAAGTTTACTTTGTGAATAAGTTAGTAAATGAGAAGGCCGTGCCTTTGAACCGGCGAGTTGTAAACAAGTGGATTTAATGGTTATGGAGTAGTCGGGGGTGCTAAGTGAAAATGAAAGTGATTCTCAGAAGTCCGAGCTAACGAAAATTATGAGGAACATCTGGTCTTCATGCTTCTCAGTTTGTGACCTAACTGAGTAGGTACCTACTTCTACCCTCGGTCATAAATCATTACCTATTAATTTATGGTAGTATCAGTAGGTTTTAATCTATCCCACAGCTGAATAAAATATATCTCTACCAGGTCTAAGAAATTAAAAAAATTATTGTTCAACTGTGTTTTACAGTTAAGATTCTCTAGTAGTCTGTAGTATAGGCGCTAATAAAATTCAGAATCTTAACCTAAATAAAATAATGCGGGGAAACGTAAGCAGTTTTGTGAATAGAGATTGTTGCAAATAAGTTCTCCGCTGGGATAGATTAGCATTTGCGCTACTTTAGGCTGTTCTTTAGGCATCTAGGTTACCTACTTAGGCGTAAGTTTCAATTTCCCGTCGAAATAAGGACAAAGTTACTTCGTTATTCATTTCCAAAATATGTCCGTAAAATAGTAAACAAACTAAGTCATGTTCAAAGGGACCACTGAAGTAATTTGGGCAGCAAAACGTCACAATTGGTTATTCTACTTTTGATAGATAGATAGATAATTTATTTGTAAAAACACACACACAGACGAACATAACATAAGTACATAGGAAAAGTAACACAGAGAGTCGACTTTAATAAAAAGAGGAAGGTGAACGGACGTCTGTGTTGGTGCAGTCCAAAAATGAACAGTCTCGCTTTGGTTGCTCTGCACCGGGGAGGTACAGAGCAACGCATATCAGGCATCATTTGTTCATTTTGCAACCATGACGCTTAAGCGTAGTCAGTAGATAATAGATAACCGCTTCTCTTTAGCCATGTAAGATCTTTTGATGTAAAAGGTATAATCTGAGACAAGTTGAAACACAGATAGGTATAAGCTCGCGTCACGTAAAAAGAACGCTGGAAAAAAGTGGAGGGGGTATGTTTGCGCATGGGTACACTCGCGCACGAAAGTACTCAACCTAATGTTTTATTTTTGAACTAGCCTTTCGCTTGCGGATTCGTATATTGGTTAGTGGTAGGTACATTCAAATATATTTGATAGAGTAATCATTAAATAGAATTAAAAACATATATAATTCCGTAAAGAATGTTTAATCGTATTAAAATCATTAAAGGTAATGTTAATGTTGAAACTCCTTCCACTAAGTCGTAGTGGTATTCCGAATCTTTTGAACCTTTTACAATTTTATTCGTCTTACTGTAGACACGGAATGTTTTGTTGCCTTTGTCCGTTTCATACTTTGTTTTACAATATCAAATGCATTATTATCAACCCCTCTTTTCATACAGCAATATACCTACCTGCGCCATAAATATTTTTTTATGTTAAACGATTTCGTAATTAAAAACTTTTGTGCGCGATGGTATTTTGAGAGAAAAAGTAACGTGAGCACAGCGCGAAAGGCAAATGCCAACTGACGAACCAATAGCGCGCTGGCAAGCGTGTGGCGCGCGACCATCCCGCCCCGCGCCTCACCCCGTACCGTCAAATGGACCCATAAAGCGTCCATGGCGCAGCATGACAGCCAGCGTTCTTTTTACGTGACGCGATTTATAATAATAATGACAAGCAGAGAGACTAGTGACAACTGCTGCAACTTAATTTTCCTTCGTTTGTTCGTAGAAATGTTAATTTTCTTTCATAAGCTTTCGCGATCACTGTTCATATTTGACTAATTCGTCCTTGACGGGAGTGTATCGCGTTATTACCTTTGTGAGCGACGCGAAGGAGTTTGATTAGAAAGAAGGCAGCCTTCTTTAAAAAAGTAGTTTTTAAAAGTTTTTGGCAGCTCGCTGTCTTGGATAAAAAGAATGATGTCGAGTTAGTTGTTTTAAAAATATATTTTGAGTCTTTTTCCAGTTTCATGTTTTGATTATTCATATTATCACCATTTTACACAGTGCACCGCCAACATTGGTCCTAACGAGCCGGATTAGATGTACCGCACACCGCCGAATAAAATGGTGAACACGCGTAGTGCTGCGCGGAACGAAAACAAAGAAAACAAAGCAAAATTGCAGAGAATGGAAGTTAGTGATGCACAAGAGGTCGATTATCCTGCACAACCTGGACCTAGTACTGACAGGGTATCATCGAGAAGGTCTTCATCGTCATCGAAATCTGCAATTTTAGCGGAAAAGAAGAAGCTGGAATTAGAAGCTGAAAAGAAAATGGTTCGATTACAAATGGGAATAATCGAGAAAGAGTTGGCAGCTGATTTGGCAGCTGTTGAAGCTCGACATAGTCAGAAGACATACAGTCCACAAGCATCGGAAGTTGAAAGCCAAGGTGACGGCAAAGATATTGAAAAGTGGCTTGAGTGCAGCCAGCAGGAACTGGAGAAACAGAAACCTCTCGATCATGGTAATATTAGAGGTTCTCCGTTTTCGCCGCCGGAAGTCGACGGCACCAACGTTCCAGTTCTACAGCTGGCCAGCGCACTGAGGGACCTGGTCGCATCAACAGCAGCCACTAGCCACAACACAAATCTCCTTAGCCGTATCAGTACGCCAAAGGAACTTCCATTATACTTTGGTGACCCAATGGAATGGTTATCATTTAGAAACGCATACGAAGAGTCAACGAACATCTGCAACTTTACTGAAAAGGAAAATCTGTGGCGACTGCGAAAGTGCCTGCGTGGTTCCGCTAAAGAAGCAGTGTCATCGTTACTCATAAGCACTACTTCGCCGCAACTAGTAATGTCCACACTCGAATTACTGTATGGAAACCCGGATATTATTATATCAAGAATTTTAAGTGATATTAAAAAACTCAATCCGCTACCACAAGAATATTATAAAGATATAGTAACATTTTCCGTGAAGATAAAAAACTATGTGGCAGCAGTACGTGAACTAAAACGTGAAGAGTATCTACATGGTGTCGGCGTGGTGAATATTATACTAACAAAGCTACCTACAGTCCTACTGTCTAAGTGGGCGGACTATAGCTACTCACTTATAACTGAACGTAAGAAAGCTAGACTGGACATACTCTCAGAATTTTTAAGCGAGGAAGCTATCAAAATATCTACGTGTAGTGCTAACCTGATAAACCTGAGATGGGAAAATAAGCGAAAAATCGGTGAGAGTAATCCTACTTACAATCAGACTGTTCTTGTACAAACAGAAAAACAACCAAGTGACCAAAAGTGCCGTTACTGCCGTGGCTATGTGCATAAACTAACAGACTGCAAGAAGTTTAAAAGATCATTACGAAAAGATCGGTGGGCATATGTGAAGCGCGGAGGTATATGCTACAAGTGCCTGATATCTCAGCACGACCGTCAGACCTGCCCGGCGGCCGCCTGCGACGTTGACGGCTGCGGCGAACCTCATCACCGTCTACTGCATTACGTACCAAGCTCACGCCCAAATAATAGTGCTGCTACTGTACAACCAACTGAACAGTCGTCGGCAACAACAGAGACGGAAACTTCGGCAGAAAATGTTAATCATATTAACACTACATCGAACAGTACAGTGTTATTAAAAGTGGTACCTGTAGTCATTCACGGACCTAACGGTAAATTTAATACCAGCGCCTTGCTCGACGACGGCTCCACCGTATCTATGATAAGTGCGAGACTAGCGGCGCGCGCGGGTCTACGCGGGCGCAAGATATCGATGCGAGTTCGTGGCGCGTGGGACAATACAGAAATATTGTGTGACACGGAACTATTGGACTTGACTTTATCAAACAAACATGGTGATAAATATAATATCAGTGTTCGCAGCGTAAATGAACTTAGTTTACCTGAACAAGACCTAACTTTAGTGAAGTGTGAGAACTTTAACTACTTAAACAAAGTTAAAAATGAACTGATTTCTGGTTTGAACAAACCAGAAGTACTTATAGGACAGGACAATTACCAACTAATGCTGCCTTTAGAGGTAATTGTAGGCGCCCCGAGTGAACCGTGTGCCACCCGCACACCGATGGGCTGGTGTCTGCACGGCAGGGCACCGCACGCACCTACTTCTACGCATCAAAACCACTCTACACTCTTCATGAGCACCAACAAGGACATTTATGTGAATGATGATGATGATGTCGCCTGCAGCCTACGTGATCTTCATGATGATGTACGACGCTACTTTTCAATGGAATCGATGGGAGTGTCTGCCGTTGATCCACGGCAGAACTCAGAAGACCAGCGTGCTAAGCATCACTTGGAACAAACGGCCACGCTCATCAACGGCAGGTGGCAGGTTGGCTTGCCCTGGAAGGACAACAACTGTTCAATGCCTAACTCACTACCTACGGCATTGACTCGTCTTAAGGGAGTAGAACATAAAATGAAAAAGGACATTGGGTATGCACAAAGATACCACGAACGAGTACAACATTTAATAAAAAATGATTTCGCAAAAGAATTGGAAAATACTGATACCACTGCAACGTCTAAGACATGGTACCTACCTCATTTTGGTGTTGACAATCCAAACAAGAAGAAGCTTCGATTGGTGTTTGACGCGGCAGCGACTACTTCAAGGAGATCTCTAAATGACTATCTACTTAAAGGACCTGATCTACTCATGTCACTATTCGGAATAATGCTACGGTTTAGAGAAAACAAAGTAGCAGTCATGGGAGATATTAAAGATATGTTTTTACGAGTGAAAATTTGTCCTACCGATCAAGATGCCCTACGATTTATATATAAAGGTGACCCATTTACAGACTACAACTCTGAAATGCTACAAGAACCGATAAGAACCTACGTGATGACGTCATTGATATTCGGCGCGAATTGTTCTCCATTCGTCGCACAATTTGTTAAAAATAAGAACGCCCAACGCTTTGAATCAGCAATGCCCACTGCTGCTGCAGCTATATATACACAACATTATATGGATGACTACATACAAAGCCTACCTGATGAGGAAACTGCGATCCAGCTGGTAAAAGACATTATTTACATTCACGCACAAGGTGGTTTTGAAATACGCAATTGGATCAGTAACAGCAAAGCAGTTCTTAACAGCCTGCCAGAAGCGATTCTCGGTGAGTCGGCTGTAAGGTTCAAAATGGGACAGCACAATGACGGAGAACGAACGCTTGGACTTTTATGGCATACCGATGACGATACTTTGAGGTTTGACCTGTCATTCAAAAAGGTACCTATGAACATAATTGACGGAACCAAAGTACCAACAAAAAGAGAAATGCTACGAGTCGTAATGTCTATTTTTGATGTTTATGGATTCTTATCACCGTTCACAATCAATGGAAAACTAATTTTGCAAGAAACGTGGCGCTTGAATATCAGCTGGGACGAACCAGTCAACAAAGAAATCTATAATAAGTGGCTCAAATGGATAAGTTTGTTAAAATCAATTAACAATTTAAGATTGCCGAGGTACTATCCGGCAGCTACAGCGAGTGCGAATGAAACGGACAATCTGCTACCGTCGCAGTCACACATACAGACGAGTACATGCGCTACGTTCGTAGCAGACCATAAGAGTGCTACGCCGAGTGCTACGCCGAGTGCTACGCTACCACTTTTAAATGAAACTTGTTATATGAATTTACAATTGCATATATTTTGCGATGCATCTACAAAAGCATTCTGCGCTGTGGCCTATTGGAGATGGACTGACAACAGTTTAAACGCACACGTAGCATTCATAGCCAGTAAATGTCGTGTTGCAGGGAATAAATCGATTACTATTCCGCGTTTAGAATTACAAGCCGCTGTGTTGGCAGCTAGATTAGCGGACACGATAACAAAAGAACACAAAATGATCGCAAAGCGCAGAATATTCTGGAGTGATTCAACGACAGTAATTCAATGGATACGAAATAACTCTCGCTGCTACAAGACGTATGTAGCCAACCGCTTGGGAGAAATAGATGAGCTTACGAAAATTAATGAATGGCGATATGTACCCACTAAAATAAATGTTGCTGACATCGCTACAAGAGAAACTTATGACACTTCAGTTCTTCAAAATGAATGGATATATGGTCCTACCTTTTTACGAGAAAACTGTGATCAATGGCCACTGGATATCGTTGAACCTGCAAACGAAAAATCGGAATTATTAGAAAGCGTCAATATGATAAATGAGGTTAATGTTGACCTACCTGTACCTACACCTACAAGATTTTCTTCGTGGCTACGTCTAAAGCGCGCTACTTCAAAGGTACTTACCTTTATTCAGAGCATAAATAAGAACCTGACAACTCTGCAGGATGACGCAATGGACACAGCTGAGCGACTACTACTTCGGTACTCACAAGCTCAGTCATTCGGTGAAGAAATCATCTTACTAAAAAGGTCTGAAAACTTACCTAGTAACAGTAAATTACTTACTTTGTCACCTTACCTCGACTCGTACGGAGTTCTTCGGGCTGGTGGACGTATCGATGCTGCTACTGACGTGTTTCCAGAGATAAAGAGACCTGCAATACTGGATGGAAAGGAGTATATTACTCGTTTGATTGTAAGACATTACCACGTCAATGCTGCGCATGGAAACCAAGAAATGGTTGTCAACGAGATAAAACAAAAATATTGGATAATCAGATTACGACCCACTGTCAAAACTGTGGTGGCGCAATGTATGATATGTAGATTACGAAAATGTAAACCAGAAATACCGAGAATAGGTGACTTACCTTACGCTAGAATGGCTCATCATAAACCACCCTTTACGTTTTGTGGAGTCGATTTGTTTGGCCCCATGGAGGTTACTGTCGGGAGGCGCCGTGAACTAAGATATGGAGTTTTATTTACGTGTCTCACCGTGCGGGCCATACACATAGAAATTGTTTCATCGCTAACGACTGATTCGTTTATTATGGCTCTGCGTCGTATGGCTGCGCGACGAGGTTGGCCTTTACAACTTTATTCAGACAACGGCACAAATTTGCGAGGAGCCCATGCCGAACTACAAAAATCTATGCAAGAATTAAACCAAGATGAATTACAAAATGAAGCCATAAATCATGGCACCAAGTGGACTTTCATACCGCCTGCAAGCCCTCACTGGGGTGGGGCTTGGGAGAGGCTCATCCGGAGTGTAAAAACTTCATTAAGGGTTGTGCTCAAGGAAAGAGCCCCACGTGATGAAGTGTTAAGCACGTTGTTAGCTGAAGTCGAAAATATTGTCAACAGCCGACCGCTAACCCACGTGTCCGTGGAACCTGGAAGTGTTGAAACACTTACTCCAAAACATTTTCTGCTCGGAACATCTTTGGAGTCGCCGCAGATAGGTAAATTTGATGATAATGACCTGTACTTAAGGAAACAATGGCGGACTTCACAGCGGCTGGCAGATATGTACTGGAACAGATGGATTAAAGAAGTGTTACCGGATCTGTTACCTAGAAACAAATGGAACAAAGAAATGCGACCTCTACAAGTTGGTGATTTAGTATACTTAATAGACCCAAACGGTCCCAGGAATAAGTGGCCAAAGGGTATAATACAAGAGGTATGCCCAGGAAAAGACGAAAGGGTCCGGATGATACGAGTAAAAACAATGACTGGAGTAATCACAAGATCAGCTGTTCGCGTCGCTCGAATCCCCTTAGCTGATGAGTGCTACTAGCAGCACTGGGGTGGGGCGTGTGAGCGACGCGAAGGAGTTTGATTAGAAAGAAGGCAGCCTTCTTTAAAAAAGTAGTTTTTAAAAGTTTTTGGCAGCTCGCTGTCTTGGATAAAAAGAATGATGTCGAGTTAGTTGTTTTAAAAATATATTTTGAGTCTTTTTCCAGTTTCATGTTTTGATTATTCATATTATCACCATTTTACACAGTGCACCGCCAACAACCTTTATTTTCTCGATTTTTCGGTTACTCAGTCTGCCTGCTCCAATGCGCAATGCCACGTTAAATATTGTACAGTGTGTCGTAGGTACCTACACAGCTACACTTGGGCAATGTGGTATGCTGACCTATTAGGTTATGTGACTGACTTATAGATATGCCGGTCCTAACGTTATGGGTAAAACCCGTGGGTCTCCTACTAAATGATTCACATCTATAATGGGTTCGATGACGACACGAAGAGATTGTGTGGACATTCCGTATCGCTTAGGGACTAAAGTGACCCTGGGGTATTGAAACTACTTGTTTTACATAGCAGTTGGGTAATTTGAAATAAACATTATAGGCACACATGTCTTTCAACTTTCAACTTTATTTATTAAACATCAAAAGGTTTACAGTGTTAATTAAGACTAAAGAAAATTATGATTACACACGAATTACACTGTAGGACTTGGTGCCCTGAGTTTCGGACAAGATTTTCTGTTTCCCGATCCTCAGTGCCCGCCCCCGAAAAAACAAAACCATATCAGTACCTATGTGTGAATGTAGGTATCTGTCTACATACAAAAATAGGTAGGTAGGTTCTAAATATTAACTAAATATACGTAAGTAATTATAAATTAACTAAACATTACATACTCACCCGAAGCCCAACAACAATTACTCAAAAACTACATAAACAGAATTGGTACATGTGCCTATAATGTGTGTTCTAACGTGAAAAAAAACAGGAAGACACTTTTGACTCTTTTAGGGTTAAGCTCGCCTTTGTACATGTACTTTTTAACATATTGTTTTTTGTAACTGTTCTCGTGTGTACAATAAAGAATTACAGAATTACAGAAGACAATAATTTATATTTTCTCGAATCTTTCAGGAAATCGAGGTCCTTTATACAAATATCTAAGGAGAAGTCAAATGGTGGGCTAGCTAGCTTGATCATCATCATTATTGGCCATACATTAAAGGTATCATGCCTTAACATTTTATAAATTAACGTACCGTAATTTCTTTAAACATTAAATAAAACGAATTAAAATATAATGCAACTGCAAGACAATTTGCAAAAAATGTTTCAAGAAAAACGCAGCACCCGAACGCCACTCTTCACGCTAAAACCAGTCTTATCCCTATTCCTGGACTGCTCTTGAAATGTACAGCATTTTTAAGCAAGTGCATATTTGAATTTAAGTCGTGTTACGGAGAGTGGTATAATCCCAGTTTATAAGAGTTAGTGTTATTGCGGTCCGTAGAGACGGCGCGCTTACAGTTCGTAGAGGTTTTTAAAGGATTAAAAGCAGCCAGCGAGGTCTGACCTAATTGCAAGCGCAAATAAAAACCTTATGATGGTTGCGTCAAATAAACATGTTATTTTGAGCAGAATTTGAATATGTTTTTCGAATAAAAATAATATGCTCTGACTTCATAACAACGAAGTGGACAAGGCAGATTAGATAAAAAATAGATAACCTACTTATTACAAAACAGCTTTGAAAGCAATGTGTGCTTTATGAAAAAACATTCCAGAAAGTGTCTTGCGCAAATTAGATGTAGAGAGCACTTTTTCAGGCACTTGTACCAGAATTAACCTATCTTCCGTATTTTTTTATAAAGTCACGTTTAGTAATGTTTCTTTTTTATGACTATTGTAACTATTAGGTAGGTGTCAGTTGGTGGCAAAAGAAAATAATAATTAATTTATCACTCCTGAGTTCGAGTAATCTTAGTGCGACGTCATCACGCGCATCGATATAGTAACTTGGCCATTCAAACCTAGCCTCTAATATTTACGTTTTGGAAACTAAAAAAAACAACTTCAATGTTTGACTCAGGACGTGGCGTGACTCAGAGTTTTAAGTGAGGATATGCCCACCATAAAAATCTAAATAGAATAGAAATCGAATAGACAGTTAACACCTGCGTCTAAGGGCATTAATTACCAAAACTGCATACAATTTTATGACAAGCATCGTTCACGTGAGTTCGTCAGTTTGACATAATAATGCCAGGAACTCACGTGCCGCGGTACTTAAAATGTATGTAATTTTGGCAAATAATGCCATTAGACGCAGGTGGAGTCTTCGCCTTACCTGTCGATTCGATTTCTTTTTGTAACATGGCTAGGAGGGAAGGTTTTTTGAGTTTTACGGGAAAACTATCAATCCCTTAAAGGAATAAAATTTAGATGGGTAGTCCCATAGAAGTATACCCTTGTAACAAAAAATAATTTTGAAAATCGGTCCATAATTGGCGGAATTATCGCGTAACAAGATACAAAAAAAACATACAGATGCTTGCTTAGTCGTTCTTGATAGATCGTCGAAGTTAAGCAACATTCGAAACGGTCTGTAAGTGGATGGGTGACCGCCAGTGGCATTTTCATCTGAGCGCTTCCGTGCTTCGGAGGGCACGTTAAATTGTCGGTCCCGGCTATTTAAGTCGTTAAGCCATGACGGAGGCCTTAAGGCGGCCTAAAAACTCCGTCACCAGAGTTGGCCACTGACTCATACGAACTTACTTTACTTTTTTTTATTGAAGTCGGTTGAAAATAATCATTTATTTCGGTCTAGAAACTCACTTATTTTTATACATTCGCTATACAGTCACAAAGTTTTTCATAGGGTTCTTGGTATCACTTTAGTTTCAGGAACATTAGCATTGTAAATCTGATAGGTACTTTCAAAATAACAACCAACCAGAATAGCAAAGTAAATAGCTGTGCCCGTGGGAACATAGGCGGTGGTTTTTATCAGCAATCCGATCAAATCTTGCAAAGTTTCCATTACCTACGGCTGAAAAACGTTTAAGGGGAGCGGAAGAGAATAATATAATTGGGCCGGAACGGAACGTAACGCATTGAGTCACGTCTCGTGTTGGTAAATAAAATCCCAGCCAAGCCATAAGTGACTTAACATCATTCTACAACCTGATAATGCTCATAAGTACCTACATTTATGAGCATTATTAGAATAGATTTTCGGCAGAGAACAAGAACTTTAAACATAAGTACATATTATATTCAGTCAGAGATGAAAATAAATTTGTTCTACAAAATCTAATAGTGCAGTCGCATTTAAATACATAAGTAGGTACATATGCGTATTATACTCTACATGACGTCCGAGTTTAAAAAACAGCTACGATATAGCTGTTTTTTTAAATCTTTTTTCTGGAAAGCTTATGATTACTTAGGTACTTGCTTACATATCAAACTTCTGCTCACTGAGTTGTTGAGTTACTTTTGGTATCGACTCTACTTAGTTATTTTTAAGAGGCAACCCAATGTGGATTTACTGCTTCATGCAAACACGCGGAATCAAATCGCTATCCTGCAGTCAGTCTCTAGAGTTTTTATAATGCTTCCGGTAGATAAGTAGGTAATACTTGATCGTAGATAAACTTTTATTTAGGAGGTACTACCGACATACAGAACACGTACATTTTATTCTCATCACTATTCACTATTATATTATATTATTTTATATAATTATGTTGTTTGCGAATGTTTATTGTTCTATCAAAAAATGAACGGCTAAACCAGTAGTAGACAAATCACAAACAATGAAAATAGATGAATCGATTCACGTTTTGATTCCATATTACAAAGGTCGTGGCTTACGATTTAAGTACAAACAGGTATCTGAAGAGTCACCTAAAGTAATAAGAACATAACAAAAAAGGCTCTGCAATTTTTTTACATGAAACTGAGATTGTATTGGTAAGCATAGATTGTAAGATTGATGAAAAATCGGGTAGCTCTACTATCAGTTATTCCTGTGATTTTTCTCAGGCTTTTGCCAGCTAAAGTTAGCTAGTCTTATCCAATTAAGGCTTGTGATAGATACTGTCCTCTACTTATCTTAACGCTGGATGGCAGACGTTTCTATATGCAGTACTAGGACTTTATTCAGCTTGTTCCTTACTCACGACCAGTCGTCATCTCAGCATGCCAGGTGACGCCCTTTATGAAATATGGAAGCGATAGGCATTTATATTGAATTCGTGGACGAAAGCTTCTAAGCTAGTTTAGTATAAAGTTATTAAAGCGTGAGAACCAACAGACGCGCGACATAGTGTCCTATTTTTCCTTTTATGAAAAGAACTCTGAAATAAAATGTCTTCGTGAAAATAACATAGTCACGTAGGAACTCATTTCATACCTGCTTAAGTATGTGCATCTACATGGATATTGCACAGTAAAACAGGGTTTATGCTATAATAGCGTACATGCGGCGGTCGTAAATTATGGTCACTCAATCCACAGCACACGTCGAAAATAGCTGTCAATGGTGTGGTTAACAGTATTTCAAATGTACTCGTATGGTTACCACTGCAGGCAGTTTATGTTCGTATGAGCTAGTCCCCAACCGCAGGCTTTAGGCCGCATAAAGGATTCCGTCATGGCTTAAGGACTTTACAGCCGGACCGACAAGCAACTCAGAATCCCTTTCTGTAGTTTCCTGCTATTTCAAAACAATAGCCTCTATCGGCCGATAGAAAGTCTGCAGTCTGCGAGGGGGCTTACACTTATAAAAAAACTATCTGGCCATCATGAAAAAGAAACTGTTCAAGTGTTCATGAATCTAACTCTGCTGCCTTTTTAATTCTATATTAACACCTCGTAAAATCTCGCAGTCAAGTGAGCGGCGAAAGTTCCGATAAATTATTTAGATCCTGTAGCACACAAGGGTGATGTAATCGCGAACTTCGACGCGTATTTGACCGCTCTCCAGGAATGTGAGAACAAAAAATATTCATTAAAGTTGCACAGTACACCGCTTGTTTGCAGTAGGGGCGAGACCGTGCTGATATTGCAATCCCCTTCGGTCCCGACCGGGTTAACACGCTGTCACATGATAACGTGGAAGTGAAACTCACGTACACACTCATGATGAAGATAGTGTTCAGCCCGATTTCGATTTCCGGACTGTAATTTCGTTTTACGGCAGTAGGTCGTGGGCTTCTAGGCGTATTTTTCAGCATCGTATCGTTTTTAGTGTGTAGACTTTACAAAGATATAGACACAGTTGGAAAGACGAACACATATTGAATTTGAATTTTTGAAAAGATGGTATGATTTCTTGGAGTATGATAACAGGACTTTCGGTTCTATGTGTGTATTAAAATTTTCTGCATTACCTACTGAAACCGAGTTACCCCACTGTCTATATTGCATATTAACTTTTACTAAATTCTGCAAACAGTGCGAGAACGTCAAGGTTTCACAGAAATTTAATTAGCGTATACCTTGACTATGTATGTACAACTAGCACCTACAGCTGTGACTGTCTGTGTGCTGACCGAGTTAATCGATGTAAATTTATGGAGGCGAGAACTAATGAACTAATATCTATTCCTTATTAGTTGAAAAGTAAACATTATAATGCAGGAGTTTTGGGACTGATTTTTGATTCAACTTTTTGCACGGACCTTTGGAATGTTTTGGGTTACTTTTCTGGTAGTATATGCTTTTGCTCAATGAGTCGTAAAGACTCTTATTAGATACCTGATTGATCAGTTAACTTCCGAATTATGAATAAAAAATGCTAGTCTTGATTAGCCTTGAGCCTTAGTGGGCACACAAACTAAATTATTCCTTTCAATTACTTATTATTTTAGAAAGAACAAAGAGAACAAGATAAGTACTGGCACAATTCCATACGGGATACGCTTTAGGCATATTCAAGTAGGTACCTATTAATTAATCTATTGACTATAAAAACGTTTGTAGATCATATTTAGTTTCTTTTATTCCGTATTGTGTTTCATTTATGTTTGTTGTGCAATAAAGTATTTATTATCCATCCATAGGCGGATCCAGAGGGGGGGAGGCACGTGCCCCCCCCCCCCCAGACGATATTTTTGTGTACCTACTAACTACGAAAAATTTATAAATTGTGAAATTTTTGTCAGTTTGTGTTTCTTGTGCCCCCCCCCCCCCCCCCAGAAAAAATCCTGGATCCGCCCATGTATCCATCTATCTAACCTACATAGTGCATGATTTCTGCATCTTTTTATTATGGTATGATTAATTTGATAATTTAAAGCACAAACATACATTCAATTTGTGTTCTTGTAATACTCGTATACCTAATTAAGTATACCAATAAAACACAGTCAAAAGTTATCTTGGAACTAAAGAGAAGAGTTTAATCAAATCTAATAAATAAGCAGACGGATGTGAAACCTAACCAAGTATTCTTTCAATATTCAATTCCATTCATGTTAAATGTTCGCACAATGCTGATGAATAGCCGCTAATTGTATGGAATAGCCGCAAAGTGTGAAAGGGTAGGGTATGGTGTGGGTGGATCGTTGTAATCAGCGAACAGAAAATAAAGTAGGAATACTATGATCCCTACTTCCTGCGGACATGCTTTAAATAAGGTCAAAATCAAAAGCATTTATTTAGTTGGATCAGTTTGACAATTTAAAATAACAACACAGTGAAGAAGGCATCTCATCTCAAAATAGGCATATAATTACCTACGTAATTTTCGGCTAAGCGTGCCACTCCAAAATACTACCTCTACTTTTTCTTTTTGATATTTTATACTTATACTAATATTTTTGTTGAAATTCACGAATTTTATTCGGATGCGTTCACCCAAAGTCGATTGTTGGATAACGAAAGAGCAAAATTTGCATAGCATTTAACGCTTCGCAAGTCTATTGCGATAATTTTGCATTTTAATAAAACTTTATCGTAGGTACTCGTATTTACTCCACATTGTATCTATCCCTACATCTAAAATTATGCATAAAATATAATACCTACATAGGATAAATTGTAGGTTCAGGTGTATAATACTTCGATCATAAAAAAGTAGGTAAGTATCATAATGGTAACAACAAAATCATACTGAAATTATATTGAAATCTCTCTCGTCTGACACTCAATCTGAGAATGAAAATCTAAGCAGTAGCTTCGGCCAACGGAAGCGCTTTCCGCGATCGAGAGGAAAGTATTAGCGCTCTCTAGCTTTGACTTTTCACTTGTGGCACCACAGAGAAACTATAGTGCCTACACACCTTTATCACTCAGACCATAGATTTAGCATGGTACCTTTTTTATTTTAGACTCAGACATTTTAGTTTAGTGCTAACCTGTAAGTATAATTATAATGGAAATAATAACAGCTTTTGCATTAACTTCATAACTTACAAGACCTTTTGGTAGAGCTTTGCTGAAAATACAGGGTGTAAGGTATAACACACTCTAAAAACTCAAACCGATCGACCACGATTTATTTCCATATCATGACTTTCATGAATGCCCACCGGAAAAGGTACAGTCCATGAGGTACGATGTCGGTACGATATTTAGCCACAGCTAAACAGTCGTGAACAAAAAATAATAAAAAAATAATTGGGCCGTATTCGCGTTCCTTATTTCGTTCGTTCTTCATACGAAAAAAGGAACGCGAATACGGCCCCATAATCGGAGTGACACAGACGTGACAACACATCTAAAGCTACTTTGAGGTAAAGAGAGAAATGTTTTATGGCAAACTTTACTTCACTTTGCCTGTGACATAAGTATAGGTGACCTACTTTTTATACTCGTCTAATATTTCCCCAAAAATCGTCACTTGAATTCATTTAGTATAGTATCTACCTACAATCATAATCATTTATTCATAATTCCAGGTACATAGAAAGATCTTAAAACTATTTTCCCAGCCGGAGCCTGCCCTTACAGGCGTATGAATAAAACATTTACGTATTAAAATAAATCAAATAAACAAAAACACTTACAATTAAATTAAATAAAAAATGACAAAGTTTAGTAATCATTATAAAGTCAAATAAAAAATGTCAAGGTAGGTGCTATAGTACATTACGATATTAGTGCGTAAAGATGGTTATAACATGCGAGGCGGAATTTCAGCCCGAGCCGCAGGCGAGGGCGTAATTGAGCCGAGCATGTTATAACCAATACGCACGTATATCGTACGACGTTTTTTAACACATTTGCGAGGAAACAGAAAAAAAAACATTTTTAACACCCTTGCTCGTAAAGCTGATGTAATTCCACCGGTTTTAGATATGTAAAGCGGGTCATAACAAACGCGTGTGTTATCAAAGCAAATAGTTATGTTATAGTCCATACAAATTCCATAACAGCATTATTTGCCATTTCAAATATGGAACTGATCGCCGCCGAGCTGGAGTCGTGCCTCCAGCTAGTGAGCAGCGCGCTGTTGCTATTCAAAGGAGAACTAATCGCCGCGCGGCGCCAGTCAGTAGGCAGCGCTAGCGCGCTGATAAAATGGCGGGAAAGTAACAGTGTGCAGATTGTACAGATTGAGTTTATTTAAATGTTTTTTTTTCTGTTTCCTCGCAAATGTGTTAAAAAACGTCGTACGATATACGTGCGTATTGGTTATAACATGCTCGGCTCAATTACGCCCTCGCCTGCGGCTCGGGCTGAAATACCGCCTCGCATGTTATAACCATCTTTACGCACTAATATCGTAATGTACTATTAAATAAACTCAATCTGTGAATGCACACTGTTGCTTTCCCGCCATTTTAACAGCGCGCTAGCGCTGCCTACTGACTGGCGGCGCCGCGCGGCGATTAGTTCTCCTTTGAATAGCAACAGCGCGCTGCTCACTAGCTGGAGGCACGACTCCAGCTCGGCGGCGATCAGTTCCATATTTGAAATGGCAAATAATGCTGTTATGGAATTTGTATGGACTATAACATAACTATTTGCTTTGATAACACACGCGTTTGTTATGACCCGCTTTACATATCTAAAACCGGTGGAATTACATCAGCTTTACGAGCAAGGGTGTTAAAAAATACCTTACCTATATGAGCTTTATTCGTTATGAAGTTTACTTCTCACAATAACTGTAAATGTAGGTAAGTACTTAGTAACTTTTGAGCAACTTATTTGAAATTTGTATATAAGTACATAGAATCTGTATTTATTTATCAGAGTGTTGCGCACAGTGAAGTAGCCTTTGCTTGGAATTATACTTCGTTGGCAGTTGTAATTAGAATAATACTTTAGGTAATATATAGGTAATCTTCGGCTTTATTCGCTAGGGTCGATTGAAGGTTGTCCTTCAGACAACGTATTTTTTAAAGAAATAATATTTATTATGTGCTATGCTGACTCAATTCTGTTTATGCTCACAAAATAATTTACATTTATAGTAAGCAAAATTGGTAGTTAAGATTATCATAAAAGAAATAGCCTAATATTTAGTTTTTATTTTTACTTTGACGTTTTTGAAGAATTAATGAATTTCCAATAACAGATCTGTCAGAATTCCGATGTCGGGTATGAAAACGTTGACGGATTAGACGGTAGGTGGCGCTGGATGCGGATTCCAATCTAGCGGTAAGCGGAGACGCTCGCCACTTGGCTCCCTGAGCCCTAGTCGTAGAATAACGTGAGATGATGAACTTGGAATGTGTGTGTAGTGTGGAATATGTGGTGTAGACGCGTTGACCGAATTGGGTAGTTGACTTTCAATCCGAATGTGGTTTCGTGGGTTCAAATCCCGGTCGCCGCGAATTATAATTCAATATTTTTTTTAAATGTGGAGGAATAGGAAAAATTCAATTTAAACCTTGAAAATCTAAGCTACTTACCAAAATCGTAGACCATACAATTTTTTAAATAACAATATTTCATGTAAAATATTGAATACAGCGTAGTGACTGAATTACCAAGACTTCAAAGAATGTTCAGTTTTGTATGTAATTTTAATAATTATATTAGAATATTTACCTACAACATGACGACAAATTTACCTCATGGAATTTAATCGACTTCAAAGAATGTTGAGTTCTTAAAAATCTGAGAATACAAAGGTTTAGTCATTGTTCCATGTTTGTCAAAGTCTAGCTTTAAAAAAAACTTAGGCCTTTTCATCTTAAAATAGATGATTTATACAGCGTTAGGAGGCAACCTATGCCTACACTTAACGGGACGCTGTAGAGCCTGCTGGGGACATTGTTTGAGATGGTAAGAATATCCTTGCTAGCTTCTAGCACACTTCTAGCATAGCTTCTAGCTTACTTTAGAGGTAATTACCTACTTACTTATGATTTACTTATTTAGCATAGCATAAAATTAATTATAATATTTGAATACTTACTAATTATAACTTCCTGCATTGTTTTAAATTATTTAATTAGTTAGTTATTTCTTGTTTTTTGTATAGGTAAGTAGGTAAAAGTAGGTAGAGTTTTTATTAACATAAATTGTAGAGTTTTTTGCAATGGACCTCGTTCTGATTTAACTTTGGAATCAGATTTTTCTTCAGTTCAGTTGTTTGCTTCTAAATTCGTTCTCAAGAGAATATTTACCTGTTTAGTTCCAAAACGACTCCTCTTCATTTGCTCTTACGACTTGAACATAAACTTATGTTAGAACTGAGATTTTAAGAGGGCATAACAAGGCAAAACTATTCTCAGGGTATCTCGATTATCTCAGTTTCTGTAAACGTCTCCGCCATACAAAAATTGGGTAAAAAATATCTCTCGGTGTCTCTTTCTCTCATAAGAATTTATAAGTTAAAAAATGTTGCAGTGCAGTGCCAGCGGGGTTCATGTTATGAAACGCCTACCTATATTTTAAGACCTTGTAACTTACATGAATTACATGATAAATAAAGAAAATACAATACAATACAATAAAAAAAAAAAAAAAAAAAAAAAAAAATTAAGCAATAAACGAATTTGAATTGAATTGAAAATAATAATGTGTTAGAGGCCGTCTCTTACACATTTGGTCGAAATCTTAGCATCCTGATTAATATCTACCCTCTCTCTACGGTAGAATAGAGTAAAATGATATTTCAGTTACCATTTATACCATTTTGAGTTTTATCGCGGTTGTGAAAAA
This sequence comes from Epirrhoe alternata, assembly GCA_963565295.1. Taxonomy (NCBI): domain Eukaryota; kingdom Metazoa; phylum Arthropoda; class Insecta; order Lepidoptera; family Geometridae; genus Epirrhoe; species Epirrhoe alternata. The sequence continues at coordinate 4,343,453 of OY751384.1, forward strand.
GATGCATAAGACAAAGAAGCAAAAAGCCTTCTTGACTCTATTCTTCCGTAGAGATGGAGTTTTATGGTAAGCAAGCTGGTAGTCGAGAGTTGGGGTGCCAGTGTCGTTTCTTGAAGGGGGTTCGGTTGTGCTGAGACCCCCTCCCCCGGCTCCGTCGGTTCATTATGCAGCCGCCCACGCCGCGCGCCAATCACATAGCATCGCAGCGATATTGCCGTTCCTCTAGGGATTCCAACGATGTTTGTCGATTACTTCGCCATCTTACTTAGTTTGTTTATTTCGTCGGGTACCTAGATGTAACGTTGGCTTGTATTTTACAAGTGTGCACACTTCTTGAAGCGTAATATCATAAATTGCAATCCTCTCTACTTGAACGTACCTACATAAAGGTCTCTACGTTTCATCACAGAGTAGATAGAAAGATAGATAGAAAATACTTTATTGCACACCACATAATAAAAATAAACAAAAATGGAAAACTAAACAAAAAACACAATGACATACAATCGGCGGTCTTATCGCTAAATAGCGATCTCTACCAGAGTCTATAGTTTACTCCTTCTTTGCGTCATTTGAACTAGTTTTTTTCGTTAACATTGCACGTTGATTTATTTATAGGAACTTATCTATTTACACAACTATTTACCTACATAGCTAAACAAAATATACTTGCGTCAGTTCAGTCGTCATTAATCTTATAAAATAATAAATAAACAAGTTTTGAAGGAAACGGAAATCAATATTTCGTCCAAAGTAAATAAATCGATAGTGGCATAAAGGCTACCGGCCCAGCACTTTAGCACCTGTTCCTGGCATAAAGAATAAATCCGGGTTGGTCGTCATTGTGTGTACGGACGACAGAATGCCTCATTGCTTGTATAAGTAACGTCTGCGAGGTTCGGAGTCAGCTGGATTTAAGTATTTTTATTGCTAACTACAGACGCAACTGGATTAGAGGAAAACATAATGATATTATTTAGCTTAGAATTCGTTATTTTGATTAGACATTAGTCAGAAATTTCTTCTTCGATTATAGGAATAATCATTGTGGCATCAATCTTAATAAACTTAAACTAGTTAAGAGATTGCTAGATCCATCCTCCAACTATGCAATAAATACCTAAGGTATTTTGATTGTGTGGGTGGATTGATCAGGATGTTTAAAAATTCTACAAGTTCATTCAACTAAAGAGGCGAATATATAAAGAATATCCAAAATGTTACTAACAGACACTTGTGATTTGCATAACAAGGCTCGTGAGAACGGGGCGGGCGCTGGCGACATTCAATTGGAAGTGGGATTGTCATATTTTGGTGCAACGTAATTAGGGCTGGCAATAATAATACTTATATAAAAAATATACAAAATAGTATATTTGATTCAAGGAAATGAAGAATAATTTCAGCACAGGCAATTCTTTAAATGAACTCTTTTTTCGAGAGAATGAAATATGTTTGTTAGTACACACATCAGTGCGTGTAACATGTGCGAATTATTTCTTCTGCAGTATCATTTTATCCTGAGCCCATCAACTAGTTCGTAAACTCGTGCCTTGAATTGTAACTCCAGTTTTACACAGAAATTTTAACCCCTAAGCGATACTGAGCATCATAATATGGCAATAAAACACGTGACTTTGTGTTGATATCATGGGCCTATGACAGCTGATTCTAAATCTAAATCAATAGTTTTTGCTCCTGTTTATAGGTACTTAGTGCTAGGTTCATCAAAATAACTATATTTTTGTCAGTCGACACATCCATAAATAGCTCTGGTACGTTATGGACGTAGGTACCGGATGTACAGCGTATGTTGGACATTCTACGACGCATCTGCCATGTCCTGAATGATTGTTTGACGCATGCCATTAAAAGTGGAGCATCTGGAAAGGTTCTTCCTACTAAAAATTCTTGAATCTAGCGCTATTGTAGCTCTACATGTTTGTGTAACAAAGTGATTCGAGGTCAGCTCAAGTCGAAACGAGTAGTAGCCCTAACCGCAACAGACATTCTAAACACAATTTCCCTTTTAGCTCGGACTACGTATTTATCGATGACACGATCTCGAAGCCCTCTCGCACGGACCCAAGGAGTTTATTTATACGAAAATATTTATATTGGATCGCCACACACCGGCTAATTTATGTGGGGTTTTTGTTTGTGAATGGAACATAAAGTATCGTTAAAGAGTTGGTAGCAAGGTATCTTATATAAATATTTATTCTTCGTTTTGGTCAAAAAACTGATAAATAAACGCAATTGGGTATGTGTTTGTGTACCTGTAGTGTCTATAACACCATGATATCGTACTCAAATGTAGGTAATATTTGTTTGTTGAAATAAAATAATCGTTTTTTTTTTAAATATGTACCTATTTTTAAACGTTTCTCAACATTTAGCAACATCCGTTATGAAACCAAATGTATCGAACATTTCGAATAGATAGATACTAAATATAAAATACTTATTGGAACAGTTGATGAATAGTTTGCAATAGTTATCATGCAACAGTTGCCAACAGACTAGGTAGGTACTGTTTAAAACACCACTGTGGGAGGATATTAAAACTCGATGCTCCTAGTTTTACAACCAAACTCAGTTTATTTAGGCTATTACTATCATTATAAGGCTGCAGATACTCGTAAACTTATATGACTAATTAAATGTACGATTACCTAATGCAAATGAGTCATATGAATTGTACGAATAGAGCACTCGAATTCCAAACAATTTAGCGTAGGTAGAGAGCCCATACTATTCAGTATTATACCCCAGTCACCCGTCCGTAGTCCAAGAATCCAACCACAGGCGGACCGGAGTGCAATGAATGAGCTATTCAGGTAGCCAGCGGCCATGTTTCCAACTCGATTAGTTACGAAAATTTACAAAATAGCTGGTTAGTTAGATGACTATTTCATCTTGTGTTTAAGTTCGTACTTCATGAAGAAATACCTACTTTATGTAATTTATCTTATCTAGGTAGGTACTTATGTTATTACCAGTACATAATATATGTGTGTTCGGGAAGTCTATCTATATTTGAAATAGCCATATTTTAGAGTATTATATGTATTTAATAAATGTTCATGTGAGAGTAAACTTGCTATGTTGGCTGGCATCCCACATCTCCGGCGTATAGTAGGTAGGTATACGTTATAATATCATGAGTTGCGTAGGACATCCTGTCCAGACACGCTTTGAGCTTGTGTGTGACAATGGAGACTGTTGTACCCACACAGACAAGCCTTAAGACTTGTAATAACCTGTCGATTCAAGCTTGTTCCTTTGTCGCAACGTATATCGCTATGCAAACGAGCGTTGCGGTGATAACACTGACTCATAGTTTATGTTCTGACTACCTACGTAAATACCTCATTTTTGAAGGTACTCTACCTATTTAATTGTTAAATCAAAATGTCTCTACCAAGGTCCCCACATTAAAATGTGTAAGTAAATAAAAAGATAGGTAGGTACAGTCAGCAAAGAAAGTGGTTTACCACTTTGGACAAAAGTTTCAGTGAAATCTTACTAGCGCTACGGTTTACTTTTCTAACGGAGAAGAGATGCACAATTATGACGTAATATCCGCTAACTGATATGCCTGACATTTTTGAAGTCACTGGATAATTTGGTTATTTTGAGCTCTATTATCAACGCAATAGCTTGTTTTTTGCAATAATAAATAAAATCTTCATTCAATAACACAAGTTCGATCTTTTTTGAGAAAAACTTTTTACATCTGAAAAAGAAAATATCTCTGACAAGTGTCACTGTATTACTGTCAACGTAATAAATATTTAAGGTAAAGTGGGGATATGGCAACTATCGGATAATTTCAACTAATATCACAATTTTCAACAGGCTTGATATAAATAAATAAATTGTTCTCTTATCTCCTAAAATTAGTAAAAATTTAAAGACTCGAAAAGTAGTATTCATTTACTTGTCGAGTTTATAAAATCGCGATAACGTGCCACTATTTGTAGGTAAATAGTTTCAATTACCCGTCCCACTGTTACAAGCATTTTGTGCAAAATAATACTACATATTATATTGTATACTTTATTCTTTACACGCTCTACAGCTTAAGACATTTACCTAAGACGGTAATATATAAACCAGGATGAAATTTGTAAAAATATAGAATTAAAAAGCGATGAAGTTATACACTCCATGGTAATTGTAACTAATTCGAAACGTAGGTAGATACTAAAATTAATTTTAAGTTTGATAATTTTCATAGATGGACAAATTCAGATTTGTCAAAATTTGTGCTGGACGAAATTCATATTGGACAGTATTCGAGTTAGACGAAATCGATATTGGACAAAATTCATGTTGGACAAAATTCGTGTTGGTCATTAGTTCTAGTTTAACATTTGATTTTGGACATTAAATGATAAATGATTTATTTATACACAAGTAAATACAAGCTTAAAAGTAAATTTACATTAGTAGCGCGAAGGAAAAATTTTAGTCGCAATTACCCCACTTCCTACTATTGAAGTGTATACATAATACTAGCTGTTACCCGCGACTTCGTACGCGTTAAAATCGAATATCGCCTTGACTGTGCATCGTCAACAAGTTTGGGCTATCAACGATTGCATCACACGTCATCAGAACCTAGTGTTCCTAGATTACAAAAGTCAATCGAACTTCCCGTCAAAAAGTTCTTACACAAACTTTGAAATCCCTTTAGGGGTTCTTTTGAAAACCCCTGAAACACGTGTCCATTTATTTTATAATATAATGTATCTAAACCGAGTTTCAAGCCAATAGTTTCCAGTCAAAATGTTCCTATACAAACTTTAAAACCCCTTTTAACCCCATTTTAAGGGATGTTTTGAAAAACCCTGAAACACTGTTCAAGCAAATCGATAAACGCACTAAAAAGTTTTATACAAAACGTTTTCAACCCTTTTGGGGGAGATTACCGAAACTGCCATAATGGGTAGTGGGTTATGTTATAAAAGAAAGCTACACCTTCTTTCAGTTTAGCTTCAGCGGTTTCGGCTCCGCAATGATGAGTCAGTCAGGTTTTTTATAGATATAGATTAAATTATAAACAGGGAAATGATAACTGTCATACATAGTTTCTAATTCTTTGCTGACGTAAATAGTATTGCAAGGGAAAATCAACCTTGTTGATTCATGACGTTCATATGAATCTCAACCGTAGGGTGGTAAACCACTTATTTTGCTGACTGTACTTACTGTTTGGATGCGTTTAAAAGTAACTAGTTTTAAAAAACGAAATACGTAACCGAAAATTATTGTTTAATTTTATTCTGTGGCGTCTTCTTCATTCATCTATGTGAACGAAGCCTCAAGTGCATTGCAGCGTTCAAGTAAATGACGTCATAAAAAACAGGAACCTGCAGGGCGATTCAAACCTCGTTCGAATGAATTCGATTCGAAGAACTTCTTTGAAAATTGTATTCTTTTTTGTGCAATAATAATAAATAATGCTGGAAAATTTCACACAGCATCATCTAGCCCCAAACTAAGCATAGCTTGTACTATGGCGCTAATAATTATATTATTAGCATCCTACAGTTTTACTTTAAATAAATTATAATAAAATAAAATAAAAAAGCCTTTATTCTACTACTATACTTTAAGTTGTCTTATTCGTTCCTTTAAATCTATAATTTTAGTTTTTTTCCGTATGGTTTTGTTCCTAACTTGGTCTGATATCTTTAACATTAGCATGCTCCTTTCCATTTTTCTTTGGCAAATAGCTAATTTTTCTTCGTCTTCTTTTCTTAGAGACCAAGTTTGGCAACCATATGTAAGGCTTGGGAGGATTGCTATGTTAATTTTTTTTCTCTTTATGTCTATCTTTGTTTCTTTATTTTTCATTAAGCCCCCAGTATTTTTTCCATGCTAATGCTATTCTTCGCTGTATGTCCTTTTCGGTAGAGTTCTGAAATGATATGAGCTGCCCTAGATACACATAGTCTTGGACGTATTCTAATTTTTCACCCTCTATAACTATATCCTTGTTCTCACTATTCGTTATTAGCTTTGTTTTAGACCCGTTCAAGGTCAGCCCAACCTTTCTACTTTCTCTTGATAGCTCGTTTATCATTTTTTCCAACTCCGGTGCTGTTTCGGCAAACACAACAATGTCATCCGCGAAGCGGAGATGACTCATCAACGACGTTGATGAGTCAAATAAATTATAGGTAGTACTTAAATCTGTCTATTCATCATCATCATCATTTCAGCCTGGTATCACCCACAGCTGAGTATAGGCCTCCCTTCTTTTATGCCAGTCTCCTCTATCTTGCGCCTCTCGCGACCAAACATCTGTCTATTAAAATTGATATTTTCTGTTAAGCAGGGAAATGAGTACAAATTATTTATCAAATACCTATCCATAAATCTAATACTTTAGGTACTTTAAATTGGAACTTCTTACAGGTAGGTATACCTACAAAATATATTTAAAATATCAAATCACTTTGATGATGATGCTTACTTTTCTTAAACACCGCTGTGTAGAGTAGGTAGACATGCCAGGTGTAAAGTAATTAACTATCAACAAAATAAGTTCTATCCATATGCCGATTACCGATGCCGCCGGTCCTCCACGGTTATTACAAAAGCAGGTGTGCGAGAGTCATCTTGGTAATTAGTAAGTACCTAGGTACCTACTTATAAATACCCTACTAGTCTGCCTGGTTCTACCTTTTTACCCGTATTCATCACGATAATCGCAAAGAAAGAAAAGTATAGGGATGAGGAAAAAGAAAAGAAAAGGATGTGTTTATTTGCATATACCGACCTTCTGCTTTAGAAAAGGTTAAGTACTTATTTACACGAATAGATTACGCTTTAGAGACTTATTACATCGTTCAAAAGGACGTCTCAGGTAAATTGTGATAAGGAAACAATTTTAATGCTTGTCAAGGGAGCTACTTGAGTGGGAGATGAGAAACGAAGTAGGTACTTCCCTACTTATGTAGGTGTTTTCATTACCCTAACCTGCATACTACTTACCTTTTTGTTTTGACTATGATGTTACATTATAAAAAAAAACGTTACTTACAAAATAAAGTGATAAGTTGGTAGGTATATTTAAAAGTGTGTTCTTAAACATGTTGACCTGAATCAAGGCTGTCATGAAACTTGTATAGACTTGTTGTAAGTAGCTAGTTTTAAATAAGTAGCGAATTTGTTCATGTAGGTATAGGCATACATAGTATAAATACGGATACACGAGTACCTAGTTGATAAGTGCTAAAATACTAGGCTAAGATTTGCGTAGGAAATCGTATTATTTTCATCGAATACTGCCTCGGTCGGTACTTTAAAAAAGCTCTAATAAAAATAAAGCTTTTTAGTACTACCTAACCTCTATTCGGATAAGAATGATAACAAAATGAGAAATCAATGTAATAAATTACCTGAAGTCAATATGCATAAGAAAAAGTCAACTACCTACGAGGAGAGGGTTTTATTTTATTACCTCTAAAGGAATTCTTACATCAAATAAAGTCCACTAGGTATATATAAACATAATCTCATAAAGGTTATTCTAATGACGATCTAGTTTGGTTAATATAGATATAAGTTTTCTAAAGGTCTAATGATATTGTGCGGAATTCACAGTAGAACGGACTTTAGTAGGTCAGTCGGTAGAGAATAGGCAAAGGTGAGAACAAACTTTTATCACGCGCTAAATCCAGCAATCGGTATCGTGGATATTGACTATAGTCCATTTCAATATACACTAAGTTTTACTTGTAAAATAGTAGTTTTTTCTGACGTGAAAGGAGACAGCATTCACAACATATGAAATAGACTATCGACAAATTTTCTGAATGCGTGGCATCTGCAAAGAATGAATGAAAAAAAAATTTCATTCAAAGAGCGAGCGTCAGACTAAACAATACCTATTTGTTGGGTCATTATTAGGATAGAGTAAAATATTGTCCAGCTTATATTACTTGCTGGGAACGTGAGGAAGCTCTGACTAAACCGCAAACTCCCTTACGAAAGGAGGATTTTTTTTACTAGATTTTAATCTATCATGTGTTACGAATTGACCTGAGATAAATAAGTATACCTACTCACAAAAATATAAAGCACTAGCTGTCTGTCGCGGTGCTACCCGCGGTCCCTCGGGAAAACTTCACTTTTCCGGAATAAAATATAGCCTATGTTCATCAGGGATAATGTAGGAATCTAATGGTGAAAGAATTTTTCAAATTGGTCCAGTAGTTTCGAAGCCTATTCAATTCAAATAAACAAACATACAAACAAACAAATCTTTCCTCTTTATATTATTAGTGTACTGAGATGACAACTAAAAAGGCACCTGAAAACCTACACGCTTTGAAATTAGCCATGCGCAAAACATATCACCTAATTGAAAAGATAGATATATATCTTTTGATCGCTGAGAAGTATATCTATCTTTTAGTTCCGTAGTTCAATTGCCTTTGTCATTCTCATCGCTCCAATCTGTATTCATTCATAACTTATCTTCTAAACTAGATAGATAGTTTAGTTCAGTAGTCCAATCTAGTCCAATGTATCCCCTGTCTGCCTCTATCGTTCTCGTTCACAACGTTCATATCGCTCATTCGCCGCGCGGAACTACGGAACTAGAGATATGATTGGATTGAAATTGAACTAGTGAAGGAAGAACTAAACGCAAAAGAAGTAGTCCAATTGAACTATTAGTTCCGGAACTACACAAGACTATTTGAAATGTATTTTTGGACCGCTTTGTGCGACTATAAATTGGACATCTACTTCCAGGTGATGAGGCTTATTCCCGGGTCACGTGGTGGCAATGTATTTGCGGCTGTAAAGGGTGTAAGGTCAACTAAACTGAGAGATATTATTATATCATGGCTCGTAAACTAGCCCCAATTTGTGAAAGAGCAAACTAGCAACTATATTATCTATCAAAACAATAATGATGGGTCAAATTGATTGAGCTTCGTCTGGTTGTGACAGGTTTAAATTATAATAAATTTTTGCAACAAATTATGAAAGTAACTCGGCATTTTCTTTTGGACAGAAACATTTATTATGAATATGTTACACCAACGTTCACACCAACAAACAAGTTGTAGGTTGCCCACCTTGAAACCTATACATATAACTTCTGCAAGATTAGTAGGTACCTACAGTTATACACTATTCCATTCCAACCAACGAAATGTTAGTACCTTCCTAAGTTTTCAGGTAGGTAGAGTACCTACTTGTTTTCGATGTGAAAAAAAAACAGTGTAGTGTAGGTAAAAGTAGATTTCATGTTTTATAGCTTGGTGTGAACGAGTGGTTATGGAACGAATGAAAATCAATGGTAAGTACTACACTTGCCATGTTTTGTTGCGATTAAAATTCCCATGAAAATAGCATTTTAAGAGAATTTTCCAGCTTTTCCCCAGCTAAAATCTAGTAAACAATAAAAAAATAATGGAACTATGCCGCGGAATTTGTGATATTTGCCTGGCGGGTGGTGGCTCCGTAACATTGTTTGTTCAGCGGGAGAAGTGTGGCGATTGCAGAGCTCCGGAGTTCACTTACGGAGAATTTGCGAACTATCCAGCGCTGACCACGGGTGAACTATTTGTTAAATATGCACATTGTCTTCACTGGCATGCACTTAATGGGACGCTAAGAGCACTAATGCTCGCGGTCATGCGCCACTTATTACCTACTCGCTTTAATAAAAAGCTTTTTCGCACTCGAGCAAAAACGACTACATATTTGCATAGTAAAATGTTTAATTATCTCCAATGTTGGAGCAGACTGATATTGTTGGGTATAATTGTAAGAGCATGGCGTGATGATCTGATTTGGTATGCATAATCATGTATGGTCAAATTGAGGACAGAAGTTCGCTTGTCCTGACACGATACAAGGAATTTCAAACAGAAAACAACTTGCGTTACCCTATTACTGCTCATGTTCATGTGATACGAACATGATATGAACATATGTTGCTAACCTGACCAGCAGATTATGTATCTTTTTACTTTTGTACGATTTGCATGGCATGTAATACAGATATTTTTACTTTTAATAAGTCAAATCAATGCGAACAGAATTAATTTTGTTCTCATTTGAGTAACAACAACAAATACCCACACAAACTTCTGTGATTATAAGATATGATAATAATTAATCTCAACAATAGAACACCTAAGGGTCCGTCCTAGTTTTCGATACGGACAAAGTTTTGAGTAGCACGGGCAGTTTCAATTAACGTTCACCTTGTTATTAGATTTTAATAGCTAGGTGCTAAGGCTTGAATATCCCACTTCGGACGCGACCTGCTAATGCTAAATCCTTTTATCCACGATATTTTTGTTTACATAGAAGAAACAAAGGCCTAAGTTCATTTATCAACTTAAACCTTAAAGTAGCCCACATGAGAACAAAGGCCCAGCACATAAGTAAGTATAATCAGTCTGGATATCGGATCGTCAATGCTATGTAACGGTATAATAATGTCACGTTGACGAAGCCTGTGTGTCATGGATCAATTTCTTCCTTAGTAACGCGTGTAAGCACTTGAAAGTAACATTTATGGTATAATACGCGATCTTTGCAAAATAATTATAAACAATGAAGATTTACCTGATGTCATTAAATAAATTATTCCAAAACTCTGAACGGTTCCTTTGCAAATTCTGAATTCCTTTTACGAAATTCAACAAAAAGCAGGAAGCAAATGTGGGATTATAAATACGTGACACGATGTGAAGGATGGCGGTTTTGTTCCCCTTGCTTCTTAGTTAAAAACCAGCGGCGGTTTTCTTACGTCATCAAAGAATTGGGTGATGTAGCATTTTTATTATGTGTTCTATCATTTGATGAGATAAACCTTAATTTTTAGAATAATTATCGCGCTAAAATCTGTTAAAAGTTTCAATGCGAACTGAAACTATAACAACTCTAACCTAAAACTAAATTTTCCTTTCATTCTCTCCACTCAACAAACCTCTGGAGCCTCAGCCGTCAGCTGTAATACCTAATGTGCTTCCTGACTTGAAGTACTTGCAGTATGACGTAAGAAAACCACCACCGTCCCTGGGGATATCAGACTGTACCCTGTGCTATGCTTTGTTCGCAATGAGAATGGCAAACAAACGGCGTTCGGTTCGGCGTGGTAATACAAATGCCTTCTATTCCTTGAGATCGAACGACACGTCCGTCTCAGCTCAGGTAGGAATTTAATTTTTTATTCGTTTCCAAGCAGTCCCATTTTGTCCTCAATGATCTTTCGGCGCTTTTGACCATTCATCTACTTTTTGTTTAGGGAGGTACCTACCTAGAAAACGTATTAGTCGATAAGTAGATCCCTGATTGATATCGTGACTTATTAAAAAATATGTGCATTTATTTGGGCACCTGTGATTTGTAATTTGAACGCTCCTTAGGTAAGTACTTAGGTATACGTATTTTATATGGTTTTTGGGTAGGTGCCTCCCCAGTAGGTATCTAGGTAAATTAAACAATAAGTAATTAGATATCTACTGCGATTAAATGAGTTTGCAAAGAAGGTAATGAAAAACAAAGGCTTTTGTCGTATCGAATGAAAAAGCTCTACCTGAGAACTTATTGATTAGTTAAACCAAATAAAATAAATGGATTTTGACTTCCCCGTGGAAGTGGCTGGGTAGGTGGGGTAATCCATTAAAAAGCCAATTATGAGCTACCTGCCCAAACAGGGTCCGTCGATCTTTTACAATAACAATGAAACCGGACTATTTGATTTTGGTGCCGAATTGCTAGCTGAGACGTAAGTGGTGCGAGCTTGATTCTTGCGGCGGGACAAATGTTTGCATGATTGCAAATACTTGTTCCAGTTTTATGTGTTTTGGTACCATGGTACTCGAAGTTAGTGATACCCACGATACAGGGACCCGTACTGTGGAGTCAGGACTAATATGTACCTGTGAGTTTGTGTTATTTACTTTAGTAGGTACTAGGCCATAAAAACTTGTGAGTAGAGATGCTATCTGCTAACTATCCGGTACGTAATTACGTTTTAGATAAAAGCACTTGCATTACGATTTTTTTTAAGCTCTTCTGATTATTTTAAATCCGGTATTCGGTAAATTCAAAATTCGTTTCATCACAAGAAGGTGCCCCCCCCCACCTACTTCTAAAAAACCCTGTTAGAGCCTGCAAAAGCTAAAGAAGTAACTATTAAGGTAGGTATGAAGATATTTTAGTTCTTAACTACTTAACTGATAGTTTGCAACTGAAAGTCAATTTGGGAGCAACCGGAATATTTGCGAACAGTGAGGGTAGGTTACCGCATTGTAGGTCTCTTATGGTGTAGCAAATTAAAAAATACCTCTGAAACTGTTGATGCCGTAGGGTCCCTTAAAAGGGTCTATTCGAAAGCTTCTATGGAAGTAGGTTAGGCAACATACTTTCGGTAATGAAAAGGTCTCGGGATATAAAATGATTCGTTCGATTCCGAAGTACCTAATGTTACCTACGAAACGAATTGGTAGGTACAAGTAAAGTGCTTTTTTTCATTAAATTATAGTAGGTATCTCATTTTATAAAATGTCTATTGATATAAAAAAAAGTAGGACTATAGCCCAAGGCATGGTAGACGATTTCTTAGATCAAGTCTGATAAGATTCTTTGAAAAAAAATGCAACACACGTATGTTAGTAGGGTTCCTACAATCAAAATGTCATATAAAAACAGCAAAACGTGACACTTGATAGGTTCTTGATTAAAATAAGGCCGAAAGAAAATAGCAGACATTGTTATTTGTTTGAAAGTATTGGAAACATCTTCGGAATACTTTGTTTCGTGGACATCTTCGGCGCCGGCCGGACTTTCCGGAACAGACCTTAACTGTGATATTTCTTATCTGATGAAATAGAGTTTTGAACACCGACGACGCACTGCAGGTTGTGCAGGTACCTACCTGTAATTTGCAGTTACAGAACAAAAATAAAATTAAGTACTTAAGTATAATAATTTAAACTCATGCGATGTAAAATTTTGCATAATCGGTAGCCTTGCGTTCAAGACTATTGTGTTGCAGAAAATGATGTGAAAGGAGATTGTGAAAACGTTGTTCGTAAGTATATCGACCGTGTTCCTGAATAGTATGATTATTTTAACTCACTTTGATTATTCAATACATTAACGAATAGAATAGAATGAATGATATGAAAAGAATAGAAACATGAAATTTATTTTCATGTTTCTATCAATAGGAAGAAGTTTGTAGGAAGATATAATAGATAGCTTGATTTATTATCGACGACCTCTGTGGCGCAGTGGGTGACAGCCCGCTTGGGTTGAAGGTTGCGGGTTCGATCCCCGCCGCGGGGAGCATTGTATGATCTGCAAATATTTATCTCGGGTCTGGGTGTTTCTATGTATAATATGTATGTATTTACAAACAAAAGCATATATCAGTTATCTGGTTCCCATATTACAAGCTTTGCTTAGTTTGGGGCTAGATGATGCTGTGTGAAATGTCCAGCATTATTTATTTATTTATTGATTAGTTATTGATAGTTGATTACCTACTCGGCTTGCTTGAGCCCCAATAATGGAGTCCCATTCTTTCAGAGTTTTTCACAATGACTTTACTGAAAAACAGAAGGCTCTATATTGCGCCTCAATAATCAAATTTCTGAAAGAGAAAAGTGCCTTTCCGTAAAATCGTTAATATCGAGTATGTGGGCGGCACCTAACGTTTAATAGCTACTCTCATACAGGCAAAATGCAAATGGCCGGCACAATTCCACGAGCAGGCGAGGCCGAAGTTGGACCATGCTTTTTAATTTACCGAGTGCCGCCATTACCCGCCTTATCGTTCCAGTTGCCCTCAGATCTGAAATAGGGTGCTCTAAAATTGCCTCCTTATTCAGATTATCCATGCGCCAATGCTGAAATTTAGAATGGTGTGAGCCAAACGGGACTTATTGAGCTTTAATGGATCCGGGACGGGCGTCGATATTCCCTTGCTATCTACAACAATGAAATTAATTTCGAGAGGTAATGCTGTCGTAAAGTTTAAGCAGTCCGTTTCAGCATAAAGCTCGTTGCGTAAGCTGCAAAGGCAGACAGATGTACCTATAAGTATGACTCTATTCACTAAGCTAGCTTAGCTATGAGTAAGTAGAGCATAAATTTTTGAGCTCGTTAGTCGCGCCGGTTAAGTACTAACTTCTCAAAGAAGTGATAGAATCGGGCTGCCGCCCGGCAGCACTGTCCCTCCCTCTGGCTAAACTTATGATGATATTAACTACTAAACTCTCCTGATGGAAACTTCTAACTTAAAGTGCGAAAAAAGTACAGTAACAGTTGTCTACCTAAATTTAAATCGAGACTTACCTTTATGAAATAAGGAATTCTCAGGCAGCCTCGAGGTTTTACTTAAATTGTTGAAACTCGTGTAGCGAGACATACCTATGGCTGACGATAGAAAGTAAAATATCGCGTTTTAGTTAATTTTCTTTATGACGGAACACCGAAACTCTATTACTTATGTCCAATATATTGGACATAAGTAATAGAGTTTCGGTGTACCGCATATATGCGGTCACGGTGATTACTCACAAAAGATGCGCTTCTATTATACAGGGTGTAAAAAGACAACTACCGAAAACTGAGGTGTTGCAATCAGACCATGATTCTAAACATAATATTTAGCGAAAAAAAAACGCAAAATTTTTTTTTACTTAGCTTAGTCATTTTATGTTATTTTCGGTTATTTACTACTATTACAACATAATACGACCATGCCTACCTAATAAGTTCATTTATAAAAGAAAATAACAGTTAAAACTCAAAATCCAGCGGTTTACGTAAAAAAACGCTCCCAAAACATACGCAAACAGTACTCTTCAAACGCTGTTTTCTCCGGATATAATGATTTGTTCGGAAAATCCTTTTGGATTTGGTTGTGTGTTGGGATGCTGTACCTACCCCTTGCGGCTTCGGTAGACGTCTTTTTACACCCTGTATAAATGCAGTTTCACAGGATTTTTCTTTGTAGGTACCTCGGTGTTTTTTAAAAGACGTTTTATGAGAAACACTGAATTCAATTTAATGTAGAGCTAATAATTTCGTGTGATCTTAAAAGGAATCGAGTCCAACAAGTGAACTTTAGATTGCATGGACTATTTAGTCTGTAGTCATAGCATGTGGCACACAATATAACTTAAGCTATAATTATATTGTTCTCTAAACTGTGTAGAATTAAGCCTGTTCCACTCCGTGTGATGCCAGTCACGCCTCCGAACTACGAGCTTCCATCATGCGACTTTCCATGCTTGGTTGGTACAGTATACACAAATACTTGAAAAATATAACGAAATATATCCAAGAATTGCAAACATAGTCCTAATTCTACACTAAGATTCCTTATTTCGTGTATAGAAGAAAGTACGAGTAGGTACCTGTGTTCCAGTGCTTGCAATGTAGAAAGCTTTTTAGAAATACCCACTGGCCTTTATGATCAACATCCTACATGTTCATTCTTAGTTTAACTTGAACTGTCAACTTTAAATGCCCTTGAACCTTGGGGTGACCTTTAAGCAGAGGAATAAAATATTAATATTTTTATACGTTGTGTATTGAAAGTATCAAGGTCACGTTAAAATGCGGTTTATATTTAAGTCTGTTTGAGACCAATGACAGTGCAGAACTCAGCGGCCCTGAAGGATTAGAGGTTTAGTGAGTAGCCGGCGGCGGCGGCGGCGGCGGCGGTGGCGGTGCGGGGTGGTGCGGCAGGCTAGCTCTGAGCTCTGACCGGAACTAGCTCATAATCATTAAATTGGGACGCTCTCGTTTTACTGTTAATTATTGCCGGCCGGCGACGGCGCTGCGGTCATTAAGATCCTCCGGAAAAAATAAAATATACAGATGTGAATTCGAGCGATATTTTAAACGCAATTAGCTATTTAGCTAAGCATTTAATACCCAACAAAACGAGTTTAATGGTCTCATTAGGAATTTCCATTTTCGGTACATAGACTTCACTGCCCTCAATTGTTTCGTTTGATGTTCTCTAATTCAGTTATTTCTTGGACCCGATGAGGTTAAGGCTAAAATAATGTTATTTCTTTGTACTTTTCCCAAATTTACTTTGTTTTGATTTTTATGCGTAGATAATGACGAAGGCAGTCTTTTTTGTTCCTCTTTTTGCTCAACTAATTTTTTTGCAGTGTCACTAGATCTTTCGAACCAATATGGTGTTGAAGTTTTATAGTGCGCCTAATAGGCTCTTTTCATACATTATTTGTTATCCTAAACTCTTTTAGATGAATACATGAATGAATACACATACTCGTTTATAGTAGTGCCAAGAATTAATTAGGAGCTTGACGAAGTTCAGTTGGTTTGCGGCTATCTCATGGTGGCCTTGTGGCCTAAGATTGACCTCAGACTCGTACAAACGGAGACGCGTTGCAAGTGTTGAATTGGCCCTAATTAATAGGACCTAGTGGTTCGTTTATCTATAAGTATTCTGGATGTACTCTTTTAATTTACCGAATTGCTAAACATTTCTAGCTGTTTTGCGAGGTAGATAGGTGTACCTACATACTATTTACAAAATGCAAAAGTTTTACAATCTGCTCTGAAACAAGGTTCAGGTTTGTAGCATAAATACAAACTTATGTTACGCATAATAAACTGAAAACAACGTACGCGAGTTGTAAGTTAATGAAAAGGGAACAAAAAAATAAATAGACTCTAGGAATTAATTTTCAAGTACGTAAATCTTCAAATTTCCCCTTAGACATCTTCAAACGTTCTGAAATACATAAATGATCTGAGAGAATCTCTACCGCGCCTTGGGGATACAGTTGTGACCCTGTTTTTTTTAAATCTTCAAGCATTTCATTCAAAATCGTAGGTCGTACTCGTAGATTCTAAATGAGGGTTTAATCAGAGGAGCGTCCTTTTTTGAATCGATCCCATAACTCACATGCGAAATCGTGATAATTATACCCTATTAAGCAGATCAGTAAAATACTTAAAATAACCCCGTCATTCATATGCATTTGGTAAGGTTTTAGAAAAAAAAAAAAATTCTTGCCACTCTCCAGGCCAGTTTTCGTTAAACATTCCTAAGAGCTATTATTTTAAAGGTCTAAGCAAAAAAGTGCCACTCTGAAATTGATATTGAATCTATGGATAACACAATTGGACACCGGGAATGGGGTCAAACTCATGATTTGACCTAAACAAACATAGGTACCTCCAAACACTGCAAGTTAAATGAAAACTTGTAACGATTGCTTTATCTCGCAATTAAAGTATATGGTATAATTATTTAACTTGGCAAACGAAGCCACATTTAAGAATGATTGTTGATGTTATATTTAGCTTCAGCTTACTTTAATTTCACTGAAATGTTATGACTTATGATAATACCACCAACTTTTGAAATTGTTATGAAATCATCCATATGTTTACCATATGGACCTGTTTCATTTTATCTGTTAAATTATTTTAACTAGAGCCGTGTTGGCCGAATGGGGTTGTACCTCGACTTTCAATCCGAAGGTCGTGGGATCGAATCCCGGCCGTGCATCAATGGATTTTGCGTTTCGTAAAATTTATATGCGCTTTAACACGAGCTCTGAACGATGAAGGAAAACATCGTGAGGAAACCAGTTAGTATTCTTATAGGCGGCGATGGGCTTGCAACCTGTCACGTATGGAATACTAACTTCTGCAAGATGTGGGCATGTATCAAATATGTATTTGTAGGTACATGCCTCTGACTACCCCCTTAGACATCTTTAAAGTATCTGGAATATAAAGATCTGAGAGAATGTCTACCGCGCCTTGGGGATACAGTCGTGACCCTGTTTATGTTTTTATTTTTTATTTTAACTTACTTACATACCTACAGAGTCGGTCGATTGCAGAGTATCTACCTAAGAAATGAAAAGTTATAATAATAATATTTATGTGTGTTTGTATCACTTGTTTAGGTACAACCTTTTACCACACTACTGCCCCCCTAGCCATGTCACAAATCGCAATAGAATAGAAATCGAATCGACAGATAACGCTGAGGTCTTCATGATACAGGCTCAGCCTAGTGTGAGGTCCGTCGTTAACACATAAGAGTTTTGCTGTCAGCATTATGTAGGTACATTATCTTTAGGAAAGATTATCGATTTGTTATCCACAAGGTCTATGTTTTGCTTGAAATAAATATTTTTACTTTACTTTACTGAGACTCCACCTGCGTCTTACGGCATTAATTTCCAAAAAATCATACATTTTATGTCAAGTATCGCGGCACGTGAGTACCTGGCTGTATGTAAATCGTCAGTTTGACATAATGCCAGAAACTCACGTGCCGCGATACTTGACATTAAATGTATGCAGTTTTGACAATTAATGCCATTTGACGCTGGTGGAGTCTCAGCGTCATCTGTCGATTCGATTTCTATTCTATTGCGACTTGTGACTTGGCTAAGGGGCTGGTTCGAAAGATGTTGTGACATTTCTAGACTTCAGGGTTCGTGTTTTACACTGTTTCAGATTTAGCTAACGTGACACAAGTCATGACTACAAAGTAATTTCTTTATCGCGATTTTATTAAGGAAGGCGTTTTTTGGGTGCAGCCCAAAAGGCTATTGCATTATCGTCATATTCCAAAAAGTACCTGGAAGTACATTTAAGTAGCTTACTAAATGCATGTCTAGAAAACATTTTAGTTAACAAAATGTCAGAGTATAACATTTCCCAAATTACAGTTCAGCATTATCGACGTAATCGGATCATGCGACATTCTACGGTACCTAGTTAGATTCCGTTACGTGTAGCTTGGGTAAGTGGTTCTCATAATTTTATTAAAAGCTCGGAAGCCTTACCGAGGCATGCAGGAGACAGACGGCGGCCTACACGTGCATGTCACCAGGTGCCGACGCAGCTGGCACCAGCTCGCCTGCACATGGCGGAGCGTGCGCCGCGGTGCGACTCGTGCCACCCGTCATCACTCATTCCACTTTATTAGCTTCCTTTAAGACTTCACTCATGATAATCACATCTGTGCTTCTCTTTTTTTTGCGGCCTTATTTGCAATTTACTAAATAACTTAGATTATAATTTATTGAACAACATTATGTTGTAGATGAGCCGTCTTATCAAAGCAATGAGAGGGCTCGTAGTGAATGGTGATTTTCGAAAGTAGAGTCATGTCATGAAGATTCTTACAACTTTCATTCAATAATTGAAAACAAAAAAGACGTAAAATTAAAAGTATGAATGAAAAGTTGTGGATTTCGACGAACACATCCTGTGCTTTTGTGTTGCATTGTTGCCATAAACCAGCCTTCGTCTTTAGTCTGCTAGTTTATTTACAATGGAATTAATTTTCTACCTGACACCCAGCCCCGATGAACGTGATTTTAACAAAAATATTTTGTACAGTATAAAAAATCGAAGCGGTTTGCGTGGGACATGAACGGAGCGGGCACGTTGTTGTCGGCGGGGTATCTGAGCCCGACGCCAAGCCGCTAGTCCAGGTATTCATGAATGAACGTGTCGGACTGGTAAGCCGGATGGTCGGTCGCGGTCTCAGCCAGGTAGAAAATTACACTTTTGGAATTCTTTCAACAGATCGCTTTGAGTAGAGTTCCTCGTCGCCGGTGATTCAGTCGCCTTGCTAGGGGCGCCGCAGAGCGGGGCGAGGGGCGACGCCGACACGCATGCGTGGAGGCCCGACCACTGAGACGATCCGACAATCCTGCCCTCTCAGTTCATTGAGAGCCGTCGCGGGTGTACGCCGTACCGTCATGTACCGTTTCTCAACTTTCTCGAGTAGTGATGTGATTCGATACCAACATATAAACTTGTTTTGTTTGTGAGATTATTTCATAACTCTATGAGTGATAGATCACAGAGCACATGTGAACTGTTCAGTGAAAGAAATGTTACAGTGACTGGATTTAAATTGGATTGGAACCAAAATGAGGTGGTTTATAGTGACGATGAGTGTTATGGTGTGGGAAACTATATTTGCCGGTGTCGCGCCACCCGGGGCTTGCCCGGCGGTGTGTGCGTGCAAGTGGAAAGGTGGTAAACAGACCGTGGAGTGTGTGGACAAGACTCTCATCACAGTACCGCAGCCTGTGGACCCAGCCACGCAAGTACTCGATCTTTCAGGAAATAACCTTCAGATATTGCCACAAGAAGCATTCGCCAAGACGGGACTTGTCAATCTTCAGAGAGTATACTTGCGCAGTTGCAAAATAGGCCAAATAAACGAACGAGCCTTCAAAGGCTTAACAAATTTGGTAGAATTAGATCTCTCACATAATCTGTTGACTCATATACCTTCTGATAGTTTTATGGACGCCCCATTCCTAAGAGATCTCACATTGGCTCAGAACCCTATTCTAAAAGTCCATTCGGACGCTTTGAGCAACCTCGGAAGCGTCGTTAAGCTGGATTTATCCAAATGTGACATTCGAGAGATAGCCACAGACGCGTTTAGAAATTTACGGTCTATGGAATCTTTAAAGCTCAACCACAATAAGCTACGAGAGCTGCCTCTTAGATCACTGGAGAGATTAGAGAAGTTGCGAGCAATAGATTTATCTGACAATCCTTGGACTTGTGACTGCCGACTTCGTGAGCTGAAATTATGGCTGGCGAAACATAAATTGCTTTCAACTCCCAGTTGCTCAGCGCCAAGTCGACTGGCTAATCGCCCTTTTTCGGAGCTACCAATCGAGGAATTTGCTTGTAAACCAGAAATATTACCTGTCAGCCGACATGTTGAAGCGACAGTTGGTGAAAACGCCACGATCATTTGCAGAACAGAGGCAGTGCCCAGTGCTAATATTAACTGGTATTGGAATGGAAGGCTACTTCAGAATGGCAGTCATTTCAATGCCCATCAGAAAATTTACGTCTATGAAGACGGTGACGCAAAAAGGAAATCGACCCTAATAATTACGAACACGCAAGAATCAGATTCCAGTGAATTTTACTGCGTGGCTGAAAACAAGGGTGGAAATGCCGAAGCGAACTTTACGGTACACGTAACACAGATGGCGGCTGGAATGGCATCTTTGGGCAATGCTCAGATAGCGAGCCTAGGAGCCGCATTGTTCTTAGTCATTGTTGTTATTTGCCTAGCTTTACTAATTGCATTTGTAAGGTTTCGTCCCATGCCAACTTGCGAAAGTAAAACTCCAAATACTCTCGACAGAGTTGTCTCGGGAAATGAAGTTCATCCAACAGCAACAGATAGACCCCATGTGGCAGTTTTAGCAAACAGACAAGAGTCACCCAACTACGGTGATCAGAAATGCAACCCAATATCAAAGCCACCAAGAATCAATGATATTCCTTATACAACAAACCATTATGAAGGCCGCGGTAGCGTCGTGACAGCCGGTGGGCCCGTCGTGGTTTCGCCCACAGTATCCGCTTCCATAGATCCTGATCTGATCAACGACACGCGGCCGGACAGCGCCGCGAGACCTGGAAGCGGTGAATACGCACGCGAGGCTTCCGATTCCCTCTACCCGTCGGGACTGTGGGAACAAATGAAAATGAGCCAAGCGAATCATCTGTCTCGAGCCGTGAGCTCTGCGATTCCGTCTTACTACAATGATCGGACGCCTATTATAGAGAACAGCAGCGTGAACGGGTCTCAAGAGGAGCTGGGTTACATGAGTCGTACGTTTCCGCGATCGCACGCAGCAGCGGCGGTGGCTGCGACGGCGGCACCCGTGGCTAGCGAGGCACCCTACCCGCCGGACTACGGGCTGCCGGTGGGCGGCGCGCGCACGCTGCGCGTCTGGCAGCGCGCTCCTCCGGTGCTACCACCAGTCTCGGCTCTCAAACGAGTGCTCACCATCACCAGACCCTCCAATGAGGACAGCTTCCAAGATGGCTGTGCAACCGATGTATAAACTGTTGTAGGCATATCTTGTACGCATTGTTACATATCTAGATATGACATGTCAGAATTTATTGTAAATTTGTATGTATTTTAAGCTAGGATTGATCTATACGTAAGGTACATGTATGTATGTATACCTAAACAGGTTGTTAGTGTAATATTTTTTGTAATATATAATTTATTTAGAGTGTAAAAGGAGCGTTAGATACATTGGATCCGACCAATGATGGGTCCGCGACTGATTAGTTGAAGAATGTAAGTGTAATTCTCGTGATATGGAACGGTATTGACTATGATCGCCAAATAATTATAAACTGAGTATAAATAAATGTATATCTGCATTGTTAAAATCGTGTATAATATTGTGTTACATGACTCGAAGTAATGTTAATGATTATTTTAAGACATAGAAAAATGAATCCAAAGATATATTCAATCAATCCCTCTGAATGTCTTATCTACTCGTACTATGGCAGACTAAGGGCTGATTTCAACTTCGATGAGCGAAGAGATGCATGAAATAAACCGGCAAAATAGTGCCAAATTATAAATGGCCTTAATAACATTACACCCTAGGCTATCCTCTTCTTTGGTTTTTTTTTAGAAATACAATCCGTTCACCTTTGATGGATACCTGCCCTTCTTACTAAGTAATATTACTGTAATGCACGAAACACTGTTACTTAATGTATGTAAGTACAATAATAAATGTATAAACTTTATGTTGAAGAAAAATAATGTTTTAGAAGTACCTAAATAAAATAAATGAGGCGATTGTAAGAAAATATTTAAAATTTTATTTCAAACACTTCAGCAATCCTATAGGTAGGTATAATAAATACAGGATGTAAGGGGACTGCCACAAAAAACTGAACGTGTAATCAATGTTGATATACTATTCAATGAACGTGGCTTTCATTCAAAAAGTAATATAAATTTTCGTTTGATGCAGTGTTTAGAAAATCTATATTTTTACATATTTTAATTGAAATAGATTAGGAAAGATGGGAGCGCTTACCTTACACTGTATACAATGCAAAATCAACGAAAAATTTGGCTTCAAGCCTTGTAGGAAATAAGAATAGCAGACTTTGACATCAGGTCCATAGAGAGAACATAGTCTCTTTAAAGATACCTGCGAAAAATCATATTTTTATCTCTATGTGATTTTCATACATATAAATTATTAAGAACTCTTCTTACCACAGGTATATAAGTATTACAAAGCATATATTGTAGCATACACTTTAAAAATTATATATATTGTAGTGTAACAAATTAGGAACTTTTAATAAATTAAACTTGTTTCATAATAATTTCCGAATCTCGATAAATTGTGGCTAAAAAAAGTATCATCGATCGTTGGAGAGGCTCTGACAAGGCGACAAAAAAGAAATAAACCTCGAGCTCACCTCCGAAGCACCGAAGAAAAACCGGTTAGCGTTATTTCATTTCCGTTCAATTCAGTCCTTTTTATTAGAACCGAACCTTAAACGAGTTCAATGGAGTCGGGAATTTCAAGCCGACCGACGATATTGTTGGATGGTCTTTTTTCGTAGACATTTACATTGGAATAAATGCGCCTTGGGACTTGCTCATATATCCTAAGAAGAGTTGATATTCGAAGTTGAAATTATTATTATCGTTGTATTTTGGTAGATAAAGATAACTACTGTTGATACTACATTTGATCGAGATGAAAAATTCAGTAGCTATGATAATAATACAGAAGGTGGCGATACCTCGGCCACAATATCATTATTCCGAGGTCAGCGTCCGAGCTCCAGATACCTGCAGTTGGATCTTACTTATGTGATAAAACTTTATTTTCTACTCTCGACACCTACAATATTCTGAAGTAGAAGACAGAGTTTGAAACTATGGGTAGGTAAGTGTGGTTAATTTTGTTCTATATTATTGTTTATAGTAATATTTTTGCACAAAAATAATCGCCAAATTGAGAATCTCCTCTTTGGTTTTGAAATTCATAAGTATTTTCAGTGGTCTTTTACCTTTTAATTGTTACAATGAATAGAAGATTTTATTATTTATAGATGATAAGATCAAATATTTAAATTAAATTTTGTAGAGTTTTTGTAAAAAATCTTAGAAGCGAGCTTCAAGGCAATTCTCTCAAAATGTGTGTGCTATTAATTCTATATCACGATAATCTGTGTATGGACAGAGCAGGTTTATATCGTACTTAGTATTTTTACTGAGCTTGGCCTTTATTCTATGGCTTGGCATCTGTTATTGATAAGAACGTCCATTCCATGAGGCTAAGTAGGTTGGTTTACCCTTTAGAGCAAAAACAATACGCGACATTAATCGTAGTTCAGTATAACCCGTTTATATCGGCTGACGCTGTAAAATAAGTGCCTAATCACGAAAGTGTACTCTTGAAAGCGACAAAAAAAATTCAGTTAGGTATGCGTAAACGAAATAATCCCACGATTATTGATTTATTGGTTCAGCTTCAAGCAAATAATTGCAACGATTACTGTTTCGCGTTCATGATCAGACCTTCCGGTACCGCTTTGAAGAGTAAAATCGATTTCTACAAGTTGGGCCATCCAAACTTCATCATAATGGACTAGTGACGTCAGCAGATATTGAATCAAAATGAGGTAAGTATTGCTTAGGATGTGATACATTTAACACAACGCCAATAAGGGCTAGCTCACAGTGAGTCGCGTTGCGACGAGCAATTGTTGCGGTGCAGCGAAACGCATCGTGAAGCTGAAGCTGCTGATACAAATTTCGAGTTCTCACAAAACTGAGTACCTTTTTTGTGTAAAATCTATTAACAACACAATATACAAGTAAACTGTCGAGACTGTCAACGCATTCGTTTGCACCTTGGAGAGCCTCACCGGCTCGCTGGTTAGCAAATTTCCGAAGTTTTTAAAAGCGTGCAACAAAAAGGTTTTTCAAGCAATGTTGCGTCGTGTCGCGTTTCGGCGTGCACTGAGCCTTAAGAACGCTTATATCAACGCGGTTTTGCGCTTTCTGCTTGTAAAAGCAGACAGACTTTCGCAGATAATAATGATGTTTCGACGGTAGCAACAATGGAAACTCGGGGGCGATTATATCAT
This sequence comes from Epirrhoe alternata, assembly GCA_963565295.1. Lineage (NCBI taxonomy): Eukaryota > Metazoa > Arthropoda > Insecta > Lepidoptera > Geometridae > Epirrhoe > Epirrhoe alternata. The sequence goes on from OY751384.1 coordinate 4,368,446, forward strand.
ATTTCAATTGTGAACAGCTTTCGAGAATCGCTCGACGTTCACTCGTTTTCTAGCGTGAAACTTTTGCTCGTAATATTGTTGTAGAAGGTGCCGGTATTTACATCAGTTTATTTTTTTTAGCACGTACCGCCGGCCGTAATTCTCTTACAATAAAGGCCGTTAATTATTCAGATTTTTATGATTTTTTTTACATTACTATACCTAATACATTAGTTAGAATGTGTTTTCTGCAAAAGCTTTCAAAATTAAACAAGCTTTATACATATATTTGTTTAACCTAAAAATACACTTCAAAACAAAAAGACCCCCAAGGCGCGGTAGATATTCTTTCAGATATTTTATGTATTCTAGATTCTTTGAATATGTCTGAGAGGGCAGTCAGAGGTACGTCCAAATACATACATGTTTAGCACATGCCTATACGACATACGTGACAGGCTGCCAGCCTATCGCTATCTATCAGAATTACTAACTGGTATTCTCACAATGTTTTTCTTCACCGATCAAAACAAGTCGGGTCGGAACTTAATTTTAACTAAAACGTGGGCAATCATTTATATTGCGAACAGTTTAAAACGAATAAAAAAATCTAGTTAGGTATTCGATCGGAAGTGCAGCGCGGCGCATGATGGCGCGGAGCTGCGGAATTCGATTCTGTTTTTCGAATATTATTGACAGTTCCCGTTATTAAATCGAATATCGTGTGCAATTCCACGATGTAAAAAATAAATGGTTTTTCTCTGAACTTTGAGTTTTATGTTGCATCAATGATCATAACCATTACTTATGTGTGTTTTTGTCACATATTGACACTTTCACATAATCCCTTTCTGTGATATCAGTTCTCCTTATTTTCTTACTCATTTTAGGCATATTTCACACATCACCACTGGTTTTTTCGTTGACCTATTAGTGCTTCTATATCCCACAATCACATTCAACACTCTTCTTTTTATATTTTTATTGTGAGTAACCACATCGTACCGGATCTAAGCAAGGATTATTATAATCTCTAGCTAGTTGTTAATTAGACTAATTTAGAACCAATTAGAATAGTGCCTTCGCTGAAGCAGGATTAAACCTTGCCAGTTCCGCCTAGGGTGGAATATGATATGATGCTGCATACAAGTTAGCCGGTTATATTACTTCAGCTTGTTTAATGTCGAAACTGGAGGTTGTAGGCAGTAAATTAATTACTTTTAAGTATTAACTAGAATGCTTCTTCTCAAAATTTCAAGTATCTAGATAAGTAAGTACATTATTTAATAAGAGAATGAAGTTAAGAGTACCTACCGAGGTGTAATATTTACCTACCCTTTATTATCATAATCAATAGTTGATTGTAAAAATACTTATTTATACAATTCCATTGAAAAGCAATAAGGTAGCGACCTAAAAAAACAGTCGAAGCCATAGTAAAGTAATGGAATATTTTTCTTACATTTGAACGTGTAAGTCCTTTAAGCCTTTGGCTGTGTTGTGTTTACCGCCGAGTCCGAGGGCGAGCTTAAGCACCTTAAGGCTAATACCGGGATTTCCTTATCCCAGGCCCCGGTCAGCTGGCTCTCATCTTAACATCAATTAGCACTGTGTTGGTCTTCATTGCCACCCCCGCTGCTGCTTACCAACCAGCAGCACCTTTATTTTCGTTATGGACATACCGAATACCGAAAATAAAAATCTTTAGTTGCTTTTACAACAAGCAACGTGGAGATTATGACAGATTCCTTATACGAATGGCGGCTCATCCATCAGCATTCGATTGTAAATCAGGGGACTACGTATTAATTTTATTTACATTCCACGGGAAAAAACCCTTTTAACAGGAAGGAGTTCAGAGTTTACCTTTGTACTAATACGTTATTTCCCACGTGAAAATAAAGTAACTGCTGTAACATTCAATATATTTTTGAAATCTCATTAAATATATAGTTATGTAGGCAAGGTAATGAAGTTTATACCTACTACTGTTGGTACGTAGCGAGTGTGAATATTTCACCAGAGTAATGATGGGAAAATTAAAATGCCAACGTTGCCCCGGGTTGTGTGAGCTCTACACGCGCCAACAAAATGAAACATCGATCACAAACATTTTATTTGCAAAAACGACGATACAAAAAGCTTGTTGACACGAAAACTAGTGCCTTGCAGGTTCACCCCACTAGTTCTAAATAATTGGTAGTCCAATAAAAAAACAACAACGTAAAAGTTATCCACACAGGTATTTGAACGATACTTAAGTACCTAAGTGCACTACACTCGATTTAAAAAAATGCCAGTTTGATCGCTCAATTTTTGAAACAGTCACATGTACTCGAGTTTTATGGAAAAATTGCTTTTCTATGTCCTGTCGATTAAAATAGAATTTATTTATTTAGTAGGTAGGTATACCACCTAAAGGGTTTTTCATTTTAAACTACGCAAACTGACAGGGCTTCATTTTTGGGTTGTAAATAGACGTTTGACCGTATCAATCAATTCCTAAGCTGATATATGTTTTCACTTTAAAAAATATTTTATTTCAAAATAATCTAATAATAACAATAAGAATGGTTTTAAACAAATGCCGTTTATTTTTGGTCAAAGTAGTTCAATAAAGGTTTCTTTGTTTATTTTCTACATAACAGAAAGTTTGTGTAAGCTTAGAATATTCTCCTACTAGAATTCTACCTAAGTAAATAATTGAGAATTAAAATGAAATAGGTAGGTGTTATTTGATATTACATACATATGATATTATAGTAGGTATAGCTCGCGTCACGTAAAAAGAACGCTGGAAAAAAGTGGAGGGGGTATGTTTGCGCATGGGTACACTCGCGCACGAAAGTACTCAACCTAATGCTTTATTTTTGAACTAGCCTTTCGCTTGCGGATTCTTATATTGGTTAGTGGTAGGTACATTCAAATATATTTGATAGAGTAATCATTAAATAGAATAAAAAACATATTTAATTCCGTAAAGAATGTTTAATCGTATTAAAATCATTAAAGATAATGTTAATGTTGAAACTCCTTCCACTAAGTCGTAGTGGAGTGGTATTCCGAATCTTTTGAACCTTTTACAATTTTATTCGTCTTACTGTAGACACGGAATGTTTTGTTGCCTTTGTTGTCCGTTTCATACTTTGTTTTACAATATCAAATACTTTATTATCAACCCCTCTTTTCATACAGCAATATACCTACCTACGCCATAAATATATTTTCTAATTTTTTTTTTATGTTAAACGATTTCGTAATTAAAAACTTTTGTGCGTGATGGTATTTTGACAGAAAAAGTAACGTGGGCACAGCGCGAAAGGCAAATGCCAACTGACGAACCAATATCAAAATAAGTAATGATAAGGGTGGTCCTTATCATTACTTATTTTGATACTTTTTTTTATCATATGACTATTGCGTCATTTCTACCAAAAAGAGAATCTCGTAACTAAGTAGGTAACTCGTAATTGTATGACTCTTGTCTGCTTTTCTATCGAGCATCAAACGGCACTCAATTAGGTACAAAACATTAACATGTTCGAATAGGTATTATTTTATTAGCTTTCAATTGATATTTTTAATTTGTGTCATATTGAGTTTTATGCCGGAAGTAGGTACTGGCTTTTTCATTGCAGTTGCCTATAAAAATAAGTTTGTTTTTAAGTAGGCTTTGTTTGGCAACCTTTTGACCCATGTTTGTATATTTAAGTAGGAATTATCTTTTGACTTGTAAGACAATACAATCTGAAGATAAATAATTACCTACGAATTGATTCTTGTTTGGTCTAGGTATCCTTATTCTCGGCCTTTTTCATAATAATTAATTAATAATGGACGAGATTATTATTGAGATTATTTAGGTACCTGTCCTAGGTACAGACAGATTATCTTACCTCGTGAAAACGTTACAGTGCCACAAACTTATCTGGACCGGTGGCCAAAAGAGGACCTAACGAATTTAATATGATTTAATATGATTATTTTATTTTTCTGCCAACAACAGATAAGTTTGTGGCACTATACCTAGGATTACAATGGCAGACTTTTATTCATAGTGCGGGAAAATTGAATGATTTCAATTAAAGCTGGGTGTGACAGCGTAATGGATGTGAATTCATCAGCCTGCACGCCCGCTCTGACGGTTGGTGGCAGAGGAAACGTTTCCATAAATAAACACGGATTCCGTCAAATGAACTCGATCAATTCCCATTCCTTTGTGCGCATTCTCTATTTCATTCAAAAAATAATGCAAATGGTTTCTTTTTATAGTAGGTCTAGGTACGAACCTACTTACAAAATATCTTTGTGTTTATTATTTATTGTTAAGTATAGAGATTACAACTACCATAGGTACATATTTGAGATTCCCTACGACCAATTTCGCTTTATAGATATAAGGTAGGTATGTCCTGTAACCGGACAGTCAGAGAGTCAAACGGATACGGTCTATCTGGGTACATAAAACCAAATCCAACTACCAAAAATAGGTAATCTGTTTGTTTCCACGAAATTGGTCTCATTGCCTATACCTACTTGGTGGTGTGCTTTATACAGTGACCTTATTCTGGCTCACTAACGGGGTTATTATGTAACATTTCCTGACACCCAATCTCAGAGTAGGTAAAGTCGATACCGGCTGTTTCACACTCACATAGGAAGCAGATTGTAGGTAGACCAACGACACTAAAAAATATATATCTTTAGCTGCCGCAAAATGTGTGATTTTGGAGCTGTATTTTTAACTAGGTATGATGAAGTAACGAAATGGGTTTGTAAATTATTCGTTGGTAATAGCTATACTCGAACCTAAATAAATAAAGTTCAAAGTTCAGACATGGGTAACACTAAGGCCGTACTTTGACCTGGGTCAAAGTTGTAAGTTATTTCACACCCAATAATATTCTTCAGAACGGTCAAGTTAACCACAACACAACTAAGTCATATGAAGAACAAACATAGCTATGTGTAAAAATGCATTTATTCAGTAGAATTGCTTGCTAAAAAATGCGTGAACCAAAGACTTCATGATACTTACGTGGTGCCGCTCTGCCAACTAATGGGCAATCAATGTAAAATGGTTGAAATTCTGTGAGATTTGTGAATTTTGTGAGACATACTTATACAGCTTTTCGCTCCCGCATGCTTCGGGGCAATTTTCAGATGCATTTAAATGTTTAAAGGTGAATTGTATGGTGATTCTACTCCTGTTCCTTCGATAATACTTTGCTACCGTGAAGAACCAGGGCATCAAACACGATTTAAAAGTCTGCTAAGTCTGTGGAAACACGCTTTGTACGTAATCTGAAGTTTTCAAGCTTTTTGGTGGCGTGCTGGAGGCCGTTAGCATGCATAATCGCCCTTGTACGTTAAATACCCCTCGTTGCTCATTATTCACCTCGTTTATTATTATTTCTAAACTGTATCTGCGGTAACCGATGTCAATCATGTTCGCACTTGTTTAGTTGAATTTAATTGGGTTGTTATGAAAATGACTATATGCGGAAATTCTGGTGATTGTCAGTGATACATATTCAATATGTATAATTATGTGAGTGGGTTAGACGCCTATGTTTAACTTAATTAAATAATGAATAGGGTAAATTGACTGAGTCATCATTTGGTGGCAAATACCTCCACACGTATTTTTATACGTTTCATTCGATTGAGTTAGACTGTTAGCTGATAAAACAGTGGATTATCATTGTTTTATTGAAAATTATGAACAATGAATGTTTGATTTGAAATTCTTATTTATAAACTGCATCCGTTTGCTGCATACCATTCAGATATGTTCAACATAGAATGACTTTTTAAATGTATTTTGCCGCATCCAAAAGCAAGTAGAAATAACAATCATTTGTTCAACTTCAAATACGAACCACAATTTTCATGATTACGTTAACCAAAGCCTAATTGCTACTCTGTGGTTGTGATTTAGTTAGAAAATAGTGACATCATTCATGGTTATGTTCGAAAACTCTCGAGCAATTTTTAAGCACTTTAGTCACAAAATGAAGTTTAATATTTTATGTTATGAATTAAAAAACGATCAATATCCTGCATAATAGTAGTGTTGTACTGCAGGGCAAAGGGCTCGTTCGCCACTGTTGGCTCTATCTCTCTCTCTGCCTTCTTATCTATAGTCTCTCTAACCACATTGTGGTAAGCTGCATTTCGTTTTCCGTTCAGAGCAGAGGTGTGTGAAATTGTGAATGAATTGTGGCAGTTTTATATGAAAATATTCTACTTATGGTTAGGGTGGTGATGTGTAACAAAGAGTGCGCGTGGCTGAGATGAGAATGCTGAGATGGATGTGTGGAGTGACGCGAATGGAGTAAGAAATGAGTACCTACTTAAGAGGAAGTGTGAAAGAAAGAAGTGAATGAGAAGATGAAAGGCAACAGGTTGTCATAGTATGGACCTGTAATGAGAAGAGAATAATGTCATGTGACCAGAAGAGTACTTGCCACTTGGTTTGAATGTGGATCGACATACGAGTAGAGGTAGGCCGAAGAAGGATGGATTGTGTGAAAAATGATATGAGTAAGAAAGGAGTGAGTGCTGGGATGACGGCTGATAGAGGGAAATGGAAGAGGAATACATGTTGTGCCGTCCCCAAACAGAGTGGGACAAAGGCAAGAAGATGTGGTTCCCTCTGCAGTGTCAAGAAGATAAAAACTAAATTTCCGAAATAATTGTGTGAAAATTAAGACATATTTTTTTGCGATGATGATCGCGAACGGCGATAATCTTCTAAATTGTGCACTTAGTTAAAATCATGTCATAAACATGTAGACAAATATTATTTGTTAGGACGCTTGTATATAGGTAGGTACTATACATAATCGATATTGTAGTATCCTTGCTTCTGGTGCTACCAATATAAAGTACTTCAGCCTTCGCTTCGTTGAGTTTTCTTTATTTCAAACTTCTATCTATTATAACTTGTTTTGCTTTTGACCTAGTTCCCTTCTGTCAAGCTCCGACATCAATACTAGGTAAACAATATAAATATAGGAAATTCATACTACATACTAGTGTGATGTATGTGAAAGTAACTCTGTCTGACTGTCTAAAATTATGTTACCTTTTCATATTAATAACTTCAAGATATTTTTTTTTATTCACAGGATGGAAATTGTGATTATAATATTCTACTTATTATCAACAAAATGTCATCACTATGTGACGTACAGTTGAAGTGTTTTGCTGGCACAACAAACCTTAATGTTTCTGGACCCGGTAGGTATTAGTTAGTTAGCACCTAATTTCTTCTGGTCTGTGGTTAGCACTCGTGATTTTTTTTTAATTTCCTTACATATTCACCAGGACAACGTCTATCGGGTTGGCTTGTTAGCCTCCTCGCAGACTGCAGACTTTCTATCGGCCGATAGTACGTAGAGACGGAATATACTTCGGCTCGTAATGAGTATGGAGAAGTATAGCCCGTCTCAACTATCGGCCGATAGAAAGTCTGTAGTCTGCGAGGGGTCTTAGAACTCATGTTAGTCTAATGATCGAACTTTTAAGTGGGGCTTCTCAACTTAAAACTGAGTAAACCCATCAAATAGTTTTCTGAATTACTAAGTTAGTTTTTTATTTGTTTTAGAACAGAATCTAGTGATTGGTGAACCTCTGAACCTTTGCCCAAAACTTTCTAACATTGGTTTGTAGCCTATAATGCTAACTGCATGGCCAAGCTAATACTTGTCATTGTGTTTTTTTGTTTAGTTTTCCATTTGTGTTTATTTTTGTTATGTGGTGTGCAATAAAGTATTTTCTATCTATCTATCTACTTGCCTTGTAATACGATGATGTGGTGTGTTATGGTACTGTTTCGGCGACTCATGGTGATTTATTAAAGTGACATCCACTTTGTCATATAGCCCCATCGATCGTTTATGTAGGTCGAATACAGAGAGAGAGGCAGAACAAGGCTTTTATTTCATACCAGTAAATTATTATTTAACAACACCCCCATCGTGAACTACTCAAACAAAATCACAAATAAAAATAGAATTTACCAGAAGCCTTAAAAAGTAGTCCTTTCAGCTATGTCGAAGAAAACTTACACAGATTGTTTTTAAACTTCGAAACGTCAACGTTCTCAGTAATTAATAAGTTAGGCTCAGACATAATTATTGTTTTGTGATCGTCGGCGTAGATACCTACAAAGTTTTTGAGTTATAGCTGTAGTGGCACTTAGATAGCTTCATAGCATCATCGCGTTGAAGCGTGGGCGGTCGCTTCATCATTTGCGTAGGTGTGACTTAGGTAAGAATGTTTGTGTAGCTATAGTTCGAACACGTCGGACACATTCCACGAGTCAAATAAAGGAAATTATAATATAGCCATGGATTATTCAAAGATATTCAGTAAAACAAGTTATTCGTCTATATTGGATGTAGTGTAGACCCCCCATGTACCTATTATAGTGAAATATGTAATGTTCTATTGAATACCTTTATAAGAAGCTCAGGATAATGTTTTGTAAATACGATTTCAAAATCAATTAGAACGAAGCTTGTTTCTTGCAAACAGACGGGGATATTTTTGTCCAATAATGAATGAACGTTTTTATACATATAGACATTGAAACATTACTACTAATACTTGACTATTTGTTTCAATAAGTCCGCATATACTTACTCTAAATAATTATAAACCTACCATAGGTTCTTCAATCAAGTTCAAATATACCTAAAGCTGAGGTCTGGCATGCTAAACGAGCAAACAATAAATTTAGATCTAAAGCCGTATTGTCACTGTGTCCCATTCGTAAGGTAATAATGTCTGCCTACGAACGTTTACAAGAAGCTACGATTCGAATGCTCTTACCTAAAATCTCAAACCATAGGATTGAAACTCGATGACCCATGCAAGAACGTGTTCGGGCCATAGAGTCCTTAATTCCGATTGTTACTGGTTGAAAAAATATCGTTTTCCAATTCTCATCGCGGGTGTGCAACAAGCCTTCTGCTGGATACATTAAATCGGGATTAACATAACTATTTACGACGAGATATTGTATGGAACTAATTGTTCGGATTAACACGTCAGCTCGGGTTCAACTTACCTACGTTTGGGTATTGAACATGGATTTACGGAGGATGTGTTTTTAGCAGTGTTTGGTTACGATTGGCAAAATTGCTTTTTATTCATGGTTCACATCGGTATGGTGGCAATTCAATGTTCTATTTTTCAAGTTCATACTGTAATCATCATCTTTCTGTTCTTGTCTTTTTTTTTGCCTCTGTCATCATAATAGTAATAATGATACCTAGTCAAGACGAATAATATGTCTGATCGATGTCGAAATAAAAATTAACCCTGTACCTGAAGTAACTACTTGCTTATTTTAAACACCTACAGGCTTACCATAGAACGTGACATAAAGTTATTCCGGAGTGTAAACTGTCAAAATGTATGGTTATTCTTGATTTATTCGGTGGAATAACTTTATGTCACGTTCTATGGTAAGCCCAATAGTTTAAAATATTTATTTTTACCATCAATTTTTACAAACAAAATAGGTATAACAGACCGCTTAATAAATCAACAGCACTAGAAAATAAGCTTATAGAATAGAATAGAATAGTTTATTATGCACAATTTAAAATTATAACACAGATTACATACAATTTTTTTATGAAACTAATTAATACACTAGTTAAAATGTAAGTAAGCTTAATTTACTGTTAATAACATTTCAATTAAAAGATAATTACGGGTACAGGTTCTATGGGTGAAAAATTAGGTGGCAAAACGACAAATTATTTATAATTAGGTATTTTTATTTGTATCATTGATGGTATGACTAAAAAGGGCAAAGGTGAAGCTCTGTCTAATTTTTGGAGGGCCTAATACTACACTAACGACCTATGAGGCCGTTTTAGTTTTTTACCGGACTATGGCGAGCACTGAAGATGCCGAGGGTGTAAGGCCTAGAGAGAAGTTACTGTCTAATAAATGTAATTGTGGAATAAATAAGAACTTTACAAGTGTGCGACGAATAGCAGCGCTTAAAGTGCCCTACAAATCCCCGAACAAAGCTTAATCGCCCCACATCGAAGTGGGTAAATAAAAGTATAATTGCCGTTTTACGATTCACGCTGTTATAAAAGTGTAATATCCAGGAAAATTGTGGATTACTGACTTAATATACTGTCATAATGATTTCAAATAAAAGTACGAAAGAGCTGCAGATAACGCCCGGTCCAAGCAATTTTGGTAAGGGCTTGTACACATAAAAATTTTTGAAAAAAAAATTGAACCGACTTCACATAACACAAACAGACACTAAGAACCTTCTATGTACCGACACTAAAAAGAGAAAAATAAGAATATACACATGCAATTATTATTTACAGTATTCAATTAATAAATTATTATATTATATTTGAAGTCGGTGCCAACTACCTATGCATTTACATCTAAGAAGAAATTACGAGTACAATCTTGGGTGCAAAATTGTATCGAGTAGTTAGAGTAGAATAGTTGGCACCGACTTCAAATATAATATAACATAATAATTTATTAATTGAATACTGTAAATAATAATTGCATGTGTATATTCTTATTTTTCTCTTTTTAGTGTCGGTACATAGAAGGTTCTTAGTGTCTGTTTGTGTTATGTGAAGTCGGTTCAATTTTTTTTTCAAAAATTTTTATTTTTCAATTTTTAGCGTTAATAAAGTGCAAGTGTAAATAATATAGTAGGTTAGGTTAGATATTGGAATAGTCAAGATTAAAGAAGTTAGAGTGAGAATGAGGTTTTTAGAGTTTTACAGGAAAACTATCAATCCCTCAGGAAAAAAAAGTATGAGGACCACCTAGAGATGGATACCCTTTCAAGCACAAAAAAAAATTTTGGAAATCGGTCCACATTTTTCGGAAAGATCGGTGATTTTTTGAGTTTTACGGGAAAACTATCAATCCCTCAGGAGTAAAATTTTTATGGGACCACTATGGTAGCATACCCTTTCAAACAAAAACAAAATTTTGGAAATCGGTTTACAACTGACGGAGATATCGATGAACATACATAAAAAAAAAAAAAACATACATACACCCGAACATAGAACCTCCTCCTTTTTTTGAAGTCGGTTAAAAACTGCGATGCGACGTCGCATCGCAAAAATCTGCGAGCTCCCTTTACTAATCCCTCTAGTAATTTTCTGCGTTGCGAATTCGCATCGCGTCGCATCGCAGTTTTGTGTACAAGCCCTAAAACCCAAACGTGTAGAGCAGTTATTTTTTAGCAAGTGAGGAAAGAATACAGAATTTTGAAATTCAGACAATCATGTTTTTAAAAGATTAAGTTATACTTTTGCTAGTGAATGGATTTTTTTTATTGAGTCAATTATTAAATGCAAAAACATCGTTTTATATTTTACAAAATTAAAAATACTAATTTGATCTATTAAGTACCTAGCTACTATTGTTTTATCTATTTACAAAATTAAAAATCACTTTTAAATTGCTTCTTTTATATTTTAGTTTGTGAATGTATATTTATGATTATACATACAATAATGTATGTATATATGTATAATGTATATGTATGACTAATACATTTACAAACACATAATATAATAAGATATAAAAGAAGCAATTTAAAAATGCTACTGGCACACCTCAGTACAATATTGCGTAATAGTTAGCAGGTTACTACGTTAGAAATAGGGGAGTGATTTAATTTAAATGGTATTCGTGGAAGCTACCTCGTTATCGACGCTCACATGACGTCAATACGAGCCTTTCAAAATTGAAAATTGGATGAACTTACCAAGTGAAATCCAATTGTAATTTTATGAATGTAGATCTGAAATATAAATTTACTGAGTAGTAATCCTTCATTACTCAACGGAAACATCGCGATTTTTATTTAGAGCCTTGAATAAAAAAAAAAAAAACAATAGACATCCTTTGTTTACTCTGTGGGTAACACTGAACGTCACTGATTTAGAGCTTACCAGGGTACCTAGGCTACCTAGGTACCTACCTACCCATTATGCTCTGGGTCAGCTTCCAGCTGAATATACTGGGCTGGGTGGGTGTGTTTATATTTCAGATCTACATTCATAAAATTACAATTGGATTTCACTTGGTAAGTTCATCCAATTTTCAATTTTATTTCAGGTAGATCTGAAATATAAATTTACTGAGTAGTTGTTTAGAGTATAATTATATTAATTATAGTGCATAATGGGCAATTATTCATATAACTAATGCCTAGTTAGTTATGTTTGGTTTCTTATCTATTAAAAATTAAAAAATATTTAAATGTTATTTAGTTTTGTTTATTTTCTCATAAACAGATATAAACATAGTACCTACTTATTAAGTAATTTAAAATTATTAAGGTAGAGTACTTAATTAAGATAGAAAAAAGTTTTTTCCTTACAAGTATTAATGATTAGTACCTACACAGCATATTATCTGATGCTTAAATTAATGTGTCTACTTATGACCTTATCTATCTTATGATTTAAATAGGAAGTATGACCTAAGTACTGAGTAGTTACACATTATAATCAATTGCAGCTAAGTATAGTAAAGTATTCAAAACTTAGCTTATGATTAATTAAGAGAATTGTTGTTAAAGATAGATTGAACAAAATCAATATTATCAGTATTGTGGTTCTGGATAGGTAAGTTATAAAACTTAGCAAATGTTAATGAACTATCTGACCATCCTGCCGTTTTTCTGATTATGTCCATGGACACACCGGCTCTATTAGCAGATGAGGTAGCAGAGTGTCGAGTGCTATGTGAGGTGAATTTACTTGTGTCAATGCCACTTTCAGTGAGGGTGCATTTGATCCATCTGCTTATGGTTTGCTTTGATGCACGGTGGTAAGGTTTTTTGAAGGTAATGAAAAGATATGGTTCATCATCTCTAATAGTAGCTGTGTTCTGGACATAATCTTGGAGTGTACTTGCAGGGCAAATTTTTGGCTCTTGAGAATAGAATGGGAGACATAAGCTAGTAGGTTTTTTAGTGCTTACAGATGTTTTGACTAGGTCACTGATAGTAATGTTGATCTGAGTACTGGTTATTGTTACATTATCTAGTCTTATCAATGATAAAGTTTGTACCCTTTGAGCAGTCGCCAAAGCTAATAAAGTGGCCAGCTTTTTTGTGAGCATTTCAAGGTTCAGAGCCGAGTTTGGGGATAGTTTTGCCAGATGATGCAATACAATACTTGGGTTCCAAATATCTGTGTATCGAGGTATACTAGGTTTTAATCTAAACACTCCCTTAAGGAACCTCTTGATTCTGTCGTCTGTGCCAATTTTTTCTCCAATAAGAAGGGAGAGTGCAGATTTATGACAATTGATTGTATTGTAACTAGCTCCCTTTTCATATTTTTCTGTTAAGAACTGGATAACAATTGGCACAGATGTCAGGAGAGATTCCTGGTTGTTTGAATGACAGAAATTCCACCAGCTTTTATAAGTGGTATTGTATTGTTTCATCGTACCTTCTGATATGGATGCTAGCATGATGTTTAGTGAGCTTTCTGGCAAACCTCGGCGTCTGAATGCTTGCCGCAGAAGATGCTCGCTGCCAGGGTAAGGTGGCTGCTCAGTGGGTGTACAGTCCTGAGAGGAGATGTCAACAAGTTAATACTTGGCCTGAATATGATAGGTTTTGTTACCATTAGATTCATGGCCAGTGGATACCAGGGCTGTGACTCCCAGACTGGGTAGACCATGATGCCTTTTGCTTTATCATTTTTTATTTTTTGTAAACATTTTGTGATTAAGGCAAATGGTGGAAAAGCATAAAAAAAATACTGTCCCCAGTTAAGAGTCAAAGCATCTATGTTGAACGCATGTGGGTCTCTTTTCCAAGAAACATAAACATCACATTTTTTGTTGATCCTAGAGGCAAATAAATCAATGTGAGGGTCCCCAAAGTGATATCTGATTGAAGAGTAGGCATCTGTGTTCAATTCCCACTCAGTGTCAATATTTGTGTTACGTGATTCCTCATCTGCATAAATATTATCTTTGGACTTGATGTATGAAGCATAGATGTTAATATTTCGTTCTTCACACCAAGTCCATACATCTCTAGAGATTTTATTTAAATGTGGGAATTGAACACTTCCCTTTTTATTAATACATGCAATGGCGGTGGTGTTGTCGATGCGAAGTAGTATATCACAATGATTTAGTGACTTTGCAAAACATTTCAATCCGAATAAAGCAGCTAATAATTCTAGTTGGTTTATGTGAAGTTCTTGTTCTGAGTGTGACCACAAACCGCCAACACTCTCACCATTGCAGTGTATTCCCCATCCAGTCAAAGATGCATCTGAAAATATTTCTGATTTGTATTGCCTGCCATAAATACTTTGATTTGTGATGGTTATGTTGGAAGACCACCACCTCAAGTCAGGCAAGATATTAGAGTGCAGGGTCATTATAGCATCATAGTTCTCATGATGTTTTAATAAAGCTAAATACTTTTCTCTTTCCATTATTTTTGTATGTACCATACCATATGGTACTGCTGGGCAGGCTGCTGTAAGGGTGCCAAGTAATTTAGCAAAGTCTCTTATTTTGCAATGTGACAGATCTTTAAATTTCATAATTGTAGCTTTCATTGAGTTTTGTTTCTCTTGCGGTAATTCAAGAGTCATATTATGAGAATTAATTACAAATCCCAGAAATTTGCAAGATGTGCTAGGTATTAAGTTGCTTTTCTCATGGTTTACAATGAGGCCCAAGCATTGAAATAGTTGGAGGGTTGCATCTCTATTAGCTAGACACTCATCGTATGTGCGGCCAATACATAAATAATCATCCAAATAGATGGTTGATAAGAATCCTTGTTTTCGAAGGATGCCGACTACAGGTTTCAAAAGCTTGGTAAAAACACTAGGAGCTGTGCAAAGGCCATACGGGAGGGCAGTGAACTGATATAATGTATCCTTAAATTGAAACCGTAAAAATTTTCTGCTCTCCGGAGCAACTGCTACTAAAAAATATGATTCTTTTAAATCTATTGTGCACATGTAGTAGTCATGGTCTACAATTTTAATAGCTGTTCTTATGTCTTCCATTTTAAAATGTTCAACTTTAATAAACTTATTAAGTGGTTTCAAGTTGAGAATAAATCTGAACTTTCCATTAGGTTTAGGTCTTAGGAAAATTTTGGAAACAAATTGTTCTTTACTGTGATTACATATTTGTACAGCTCCTAGTTCTAGCAAATTCATGATAGCTTCTTGCATATTACCAAGTTCTGAGTCAGGTAAATTATTTGTAGGCATTATATTTTGTGTAGGCACTTCATGAAGAGGAATGTGATATCCTACTACCCACTGTAGCAGTACAGGGTCATTAGTGATTTGTTCCCAACAGGAAAAATACTGAGCTATATTGCCTGCATGTACCTGATTCAGCGTCTGCTGTGTGGCCCACGTGGTGCAGCCCTCTCGGAGCGTGAGCGGCCGTAGCTGGAACCTGCTCGTTGATGCGGTGGTTGTGTTGCACGGCTCCTGGGTCCACCTCGATGTGCTGCCGCTTTGGTTTGCAGGCTGGGTTGGTTCTGAGGTGGACCGTATCGGTTTCCCACTGCCTTGAACTTGGGAGCAGGTTTGTTTGATGTCGGTCTTGGTGTATATGTTGTCTTCTTAATTTGTGATGATGATTTCTTCAGTTCTTGGTTAGTCTTTATTTTGGCTCCCAAGTCAATACCAAAAAGGTGTTCGTCTCGCTTCACTTTTTCAATTAAATGGTTGAAATTTTTGTCTAAGAGCGGTGCAATAAGTGTTCTTCTGGTCTTTGTTTTGTGGAAGTTAATGTCATTGAGAAGTTTTGATGCATCGGTTAGTTTACCTACTAACTGTATTTTATTAATTTCTTTATTTTCAATGAGGTTTGTCATGACATGGCCCACAATAGATGTGGCCACCCCAAGCTGGTGTTGCACCATTTCCAGAGATCGGTCCCTTATTTTAGAGCTCTCTGTCATGACTGACTTAACTTCATCATTGAGGACTGGTGCCTCCAGTAATTGGCAGTTCTCAGGTAGTTTATATTTTTTGAGGATCTCATCCTTTTCTTCTTTGGTAAGTCCATTGACTAGGATGTGATTCCAACGTTTTGAAATTTCGGTTTGAATTTTCCCTTCGAACTTAGAGTCATCATCACCATAGTCAGCACCTAAAGCATCTTTGAAGGCGTCCATTGGGTCCACGTTGCTGCAGCCTTCCTCAACATATTCTGAAAATGACAACCATTTCCTAAACAGGTTGTTTCATGACCAGAGCACCGCGTGCTCTGAACGGAGGGCCTCACTTTTAGTAGGTAGGTATCTCGTACCAGGGTGGATGTGAGTAGATACTGTATCACGTACGTGTATCTTTTAGGTATCTCGTACCAAATCAAGACTGAGGTATCACGTACCCAGTTTTGATCTTCGTGCTCTATCGTATCTCGTACGGGCACGGAAAATAGGTAACAGAGTCCCTGTTATCGGCGTTTCGTCCAAGCTGCAATAATAAAAAGACGTAATTTACCTGGAACATCCGAATCCGAACGGTTGGAGGACGGCGACGAATTCCGGAGACGTGATCTTGAGCGGCTTCTACTCCGGCTTTTACTCATTTCCCGATAAAGCCGGTTGATACGATCTTCGTATTTTTCGATCTTTCTCCTTAGTTTTTTATCATTAGGCATAATTGTAAATGAAAAACTTGAGTGATTAACAAGATTTAAAAAGATTTGAAAAAATTCGAAACTTTTGCTTGCGATGTCGTTAGAGCGCGAAAGAAAAGTGACGTTCAGTGTTACCCACAGAGTAAACAAAGGATGTCTATTGTTTTTTTTTTTTTTATTCAAGGCTCTAAATAAAAATCGCGATGTTTCCGTTGAGTAATGAAGGATTACTACTCAGTAAATTTATATTTCAGATCTACCTGAAATAAAATTGTTGGTAGCTATATGGATGTGACTGCAGAGACACTAGTGTTTATACGTGATCAACAAGGCGAATTCCAGACCCCAAAAAAATAAATAAATAAATAAAATCAAAATTATCAACACAAAGCAAATTTAAAATCACTGGCTTTTAAAAACCCGAAAACTATTTGCGTGTTTGTTTATGAAAAGGCACTAAGATTTTATTGGAATTCTACGCACACCTTTACACACATTATACAAACATACTTATTTATCTAACACTAAAACTTACCACTTTTTGTTCTCGTCAGTACAATGCTGACATGACCGTGTGCTTATTTTGTATGTTGTGGTTTATTTATATGTATGTATATATTTAAATGTAATATATAATATGTATGTGTAAGTACTATAATCTCATTATTTATTAAAAGTATCTATACTTACTCATAATTATACTTTTAGGGTATTTCCATTGTTATTGTTTTTTCTATTTTTACACTTTTTGTACATCGCCGTTATTCTGTCGTACTTTTCCAGTCCATCCAAAGGTTGTCTGGAAGAGATCGCTCTTAGCGATAAGGCCGCCCATTGTACCTACTTACTTTTGTGTACAATAAAGTGTTTTTCTATTCTATTCTATTCTAAAATTAAAAAACAATGTCCCAGCACTACAGCATCCCGTTAAGTATAGGTTGCCTCCTGACGCTGTATAAATCATCTAGTATTGATGTAAGGGCCTAAAAAAGTAAGGTAAGGGAATTGTTTTAAACCTAGTAGGTACCTACCTGCCCTATTAGTAACCCTGGATTAATTTGTAACGTAAATAGTGCTTTGAGATTGTGCGACCAGGCATATAATGAATTGAGCCGAGTTGTAGGAAACGTGATTTAACCCACATTATACCCAATGGTTCTTATTGACCCAAATAAGGAAACAAGTACACCCAGGGAGAGCCGTGACGAAGCGTTCTGTGTTCCGTATTTTGGGTTCTTTGTGACGTATGGAAATCCTAGCAACTCAGCCCGTATTTAGTCAGTTCGTAGCGGTCGAAGGTACACAAACATAGAATGCGAAACACCGGAACATTTTTCACATAGGTTTTATTTTGGTCTCATAATGGTAAATGTCAAGGTATTTGTAGGTATATTATTTTTTACCTGTATGACTTCACTAATCATAAATTGTATACATATTATAACAAATATGTAACCTTATTATAAAAAAAAACCTGCATTTCTGTTATAAAAAAGTAAAAACAATAATTATTTCTATTATGAATGGTAATAATATAAAACTATTTGTTAAATCTGAGTAGTTTTAGGAGCAGCAGCGAAACATAGTTTTTTTACATTTGGCAAGGAGTCTTGATCTTCAATGTATTCATCCCAAATAAGTGAGCTGAGCTCAAAAGTATTATGGGCTCTACCGACATATCCTTTATCTGCTGCGAATAAAAAAACTATGTAGAGATCGAAAAGAACGAGCTTGAATTACAATGATCCTTGTTTTCGTTGGACTTTGTATTTACAAAAGGATTCTGATAATGGTTTATTTTTCCAGATTTTCAGACATTACTGATCTAAAAGAGAGCTGCTATGCTTGGAATAACCGTCGTAAGGTTGTTTTATACGTACCTATGTATTTTCCATAAGTTCACCGGTATCTCCGTCAATTTATTGTGGACCGTTTTTCAAAAATTTTCTTTGAAGGGTATAGATAGGTACCTACACTCGAGGTGGTCTCATATAAATTTTATTCCAGAAGGATTGATACTTTCCTATTTTTACACCTATTGTTATACCTAATGTTGAACTAAGCAACTAGAGATCTACCAACAGTTTTGCAGTTCATACAGAAACCTGAGCAGGTATCCATTGTGGTATCTTCTTCGTTATGTCTGTAAGAAAGGAAGCCCATTCAAACACGAATTCATTCTTTCTAAATTGGATTTCGGTTAATCCTACAACTTCTAAGTCGACATCCGTATATTGTTGCTCGGAAGCCCTGTTCCAAATATATTGATTTTATAACAAAAACGAGGGGTTGGTTGCACGCGGGGTGAATGCCCCTGTCACTGCAGATTCGCCCCAGCCATATTGGTTGGGGTTCCCGCGTCACTAATGGAGTGGCGCCGGCTAAAATATGGGCCCGTTCTTCTCTTCATACGTTGAAAAACATTCGGATTTTGAGGAATCATTCCCTGAGTTAAATGTGGCATACATCCTCCGAGATAAATGATGTACTGGCAACCGAGTCCTTTTAAACCCTGTATATTCGTATATCTATGTGTGCGTTTAATCCTCTACTCGTATTAGGTATGTAGGCTTTTATGTGAATATGTATGGATAAATACCTACATTTTTTATTGCATTAGTGTTAATAGTGTTTTTTAAAATGAATATCCTCAACATAGCAATAAGCCCACATAATAAATTAGCTTGTAAAATTTTTTTTGCCGTTTAGAGCAGTGATTATGCCAGTGATATCTCGACGGGTTCGAGAGAGAGTGGTGGGAGATCGCAAGAGATAGGGACGTGTGGAAAATTTTGGGGGAGAGCTTTGCCCAATGGGACACAATAGGTTGAATAAAATAAAGAGCAGTGATATGTTAAAGCGTATAAAAATGATAAACAAAAAACCTAATAAGGCATAGTTAGGATTCAAACCGATCTTCGGACAGGAAGAAGTCGAAGCGAACATGACAATTCAATATACAATATACAAGTCCTACAATGAAGTCCTTGAAGGGTTTACATTCGGAGGGCACGTTAAATTCTCGGAGCCATGACGAAGGCCTTAAGGCGGCCTAAAAACTCCGTCACCAGAGTTGGCCATTGACTCATACGAACTTACTTATTTTTTATTAAATACTTATAGGTAAGTTTGTTAAGTGTAAATTGACAATAGACTTGAGTGTGTTTACTTAATTTGAAAGTCCATTAAACTTTTCTAAAACAAAAATAAAATATTAATTGAAGTATCTATCCGGCTTGTTCCTAAATTAAAAATTTTGGACTTTGATTGCTTGGGATCTGTGAAAGCCTTTCGTTTTAAATAACAGCGATCCTTTCGATACAAATTTAATTTTGTTTCATTGAACTTTGTTATTCATAAAATAAATCTCTGTATAGAACCTAATAATTAATTTATTGAAGGACGGAACTTTAAATTGTAATATGATTTATCAACAAAAACAAAATCGTCAAATTCTAACAATATAATACCTACCACCCACTTATACTTTTTAAATACTCTTGAATTAGTGGAGCTATCTAAGTCAATACTTTTTAAATTACGCCAAACAGCCAAAAAGATTTTGATTAGAAAGTAGTGCACTAACAGCGCCAATCGAGAGTGTATATCGGCTTTGATTGTTATACAGGTAAGTAGGTATTGGGAATGCTGATCCGTTGAGTCATGGTAAAATATGGTAACTCAGAAAGAATAGTAGGTAATGGGTACGCATTGTTTAATATTAGGGCTTACAAGGATATTATGCCTGTAGCTGGCATGCAAGCTAATGTGGCGCACATGACAGTAGCTGGCACGTGCAAGGAGCTGGCATGTAAGTGTGTAACTACAGGTATGTGTATCTTTACCTTAAAACGCAGCAGCTCTTCCAACCAATATTATATCCTATCAGATTTACTTCAACCTATTTGATAGTTTGTTCATATTTCAATCACGCACTATTCTACCCAGTGGTTGACTTTGTAAGTTTGGAATAGGTGTACCTAGATCGTGATTTGGATGTTTGCAATGTGACACCACGCGAGCGAGGCCATGGGCCGAAGATAGTAGGTACGTAATAACAAATACGATACTTAGTTTATTATCAGTTCAACGTAATGAAAAGACATGTTTGCAGCTTTGTGAAAAATATTTTTTCTCCTTAGCAAATCACCTGCTGATATCCACCGAACAGCATCAATTGAATTCCACTTTGAACGTACGAGAAATAAAGTAAGCCATTCGTTTCACAAATTGTCTTTTAAATATCTACGTTCGTTTTACATAGAGGGAATTTAGCAGGATATGGCCTCGCTCTCGTGCAAGTACAAGTCGAGTGCAAGCGTTCAGTGAAACGTTTCATATGTAAATGTACCCGTAATCTGCAGAGGAGTCCCGGCGAACAGCCATCTATCGCCGATAGATCGGAGACTCAACTGCAAACTTTTCGTTTGTTACATAATACGGATTTACTCAGTAAGCAGCAGCAAAACTTTGTGACACATTTTTATGGAAGAACAAACTAGAGACAACACTTTGTCTGGCGGTCTGGCGTTTGTGACGCTGAATCTTTGAAGTTCTATGCTTTATTCATGAGTATGCGGATGAAAGAAGATCCGCCTATATCTAGTTACATTACTGCTTTCTGGATCCTATCTAACAATTATTTTAAGGTGGTCGCACGGTCCAGCCGAGCCGAACGCGCCGAACTGTCTATTCAATAGAGGAAATTTTTTGTATAGAAAAATGACTGCGGCGCGTACGGCGCAGACAAGTGTGCGATCAGGTTGATCTGTCAAGCATTCAGATATATTCTTAGATTTAAAGCGTGGCAATGGCGCCAGTTTTTGAGCACGCTTCCGACTGGCAGTGACCTAAATCAGTTGAGCTATCTATAGATCGTTTTAAGGACAATTCTTTTAAACTTGACTGATTCTATTGTATTTTGAAATCATAATGTAGGTAGCTTAGTTTATGTAAATAAATGTCAAGCAAATCTGTGTTTTATATGAAAAGAAGATCCATAAGCACAATTTCTTTTTGAGGAACTCAGAAAGGAGACATAAGGTAATTTGCATTGGTAGAGTCTACCGAGTGTTGCATGCTGAGGCATTTAAAGTTTATCAGCGAGATATCACAATAAGCGTTCGTGTAGGTAGTAAAGTTGAGGCTGCAAGTAAAAATATATTTTCGAATGTAGAAGCTACAAAGCTTACTATTTTTTATTCTGCACCATTAGTCAATGGCGATAAAAAACACCCGTCACCAAGGAATAGGTAGGATGGCCCCTTTTTGTTCCGTGGCTTCTCAAACGCGTGCACAAGGGTCCTCGAAGGCAATCGCTATGCCTTTCTATTTCACACCATTTTGTACACCACGCGCCTTTTAGCCTGATTTTGCCGACTAAAAGGAAATGGGTATGTACGAGTGCGGAGCCAGCTCTCGCCTTTGATTTGAAAATATATTTCGCTTAAAGGACCGGAAAGTATGTGGGTAAAGTACCTAGTACAATCAGCGGCAGGAATTTTGGTTAACCTTAAAAGTTGTACTTACATTATTTTACATTCACATTGCTTTATACCTATATACCAAATGCCAAAGGGAAGCATTTAACGCGACTACAAATCTTTAAATGCACATACTACAAGTTTATGTTTATTTTCCTTCTCTGTGTTTGTTATGGTGTATGTGCAATAGAGTGTTTTCTATCTTATCTATCTATTGACAAGCACACAACCTGCAGAAAATTCCAAGTAAGTTCGGCAAAGCTGAACGTAACAATATCTGTGGTGTAATCAATTAGCCACTTTGAAATCTAAAACTATAACGTAAAATTCCCAACTATTTCCTAAAAGGTTAGTAATTTTAGTTTGCAATATAGGCCATGCATGGCTTTGCACTTTAGGTAAATATTGATGAATGAAAATGTACCGGAACTAATAATAAAGCCTGAGTCTAATATTTCTATCAATGCTCTTTGAAGTATACATGCGGAAAATCTCAATATCAATTTAGTAACTTCATACCAGAACCTTCTCTGTTGTTCAATATTTGAGAAATATGTAATATCCCAAGGTAAGGTTCAGAAATGAGAAAGCATGCAAGGTGTTATCTGTGTAGTTTTAGCGTTCGACGCCAAAGCTAACGCAGTGTCAATGAACAAAGTAAGGCAGGTGTTGTTTTATCAGACGAGCGGGAACGTTGGCCTCACTTCCGCCCTTATCTGAGTTTACTTACCTTTGCTTGGGAACTACGAGCTCAGCCACACTCAGCTGAGCGCCGAATGAATGGAGCTTGCAGCGAGGAACCGTTCAACATTTTGTACGGAATGTGGTTACGTGCCAACCGTTTGAAGGTTAGTTTGGTGAATAGTGCTCTGCAAGTAATAAACTTGCTTATGTCATATATCTTTGTTTTTGAAGCTATAAAAAGGTATTCAGGATATTGTAGTACCTACTTATATCGATCAAAATTGTTTCTCCATTTTGCTTCAATAGATACAGACCACTTTAGGAAAAGAAAAAACTTAATTACAATAATAGCTGTAGGTATGCATATCCTCTACAACGTTGCTCAATTTATTCCATCGATGAAGAATTCAAGGAAAATGGCAGCTCTTGAGTTTATGTTTTTTAAATTACTCCAAAGCAAAAAGGTATTTGTTTCAATAACGAATTTATTATCGTTTTATCTCGGTGCCCACACCTTTTGAGATAAAATGTGTTGTAATAGTCCATTACTCGTTTGTTTTGGATTATTATAAAGCGTATCAAGAAAGCTACAAGGTAGCATATTCGTAAATGAGGCTCAAGGATGAGAGCAATGAAAGGGTGTAAAATAAAAATGAATGTTCGAATCTCCTTGCTGAGGTGTGAGAATGTGATATTCAAAAGCGGTTTTGATGTTCCTGAGTGCCGTGGAACCTTCTCAACGAGCCTACATACATATTTACATATACCCACCGTTTTCGTTATTGTGGTAGCATCGACGAGGGGCAAACTTTCATGAAAGGTTTCTGACATCAATACAAACCTACCTACGGTTCCGATGAAATGTGTTGATGTTGAAGGAATAACGTAGTATGGGTTGATTAAATCTAAAACTCGAACGTTAACTTTTGTAAGAAACTATTGCAAGGAAGTATACGCTTGCCATGCATTGTTGATGATTCTTTCCACATTTTTTTAATGGAAGAATGATCGACGGAAGTTAAATACATGCCACTGTAGGTACCTTGTATAGTATCTATAGGTACAGTTTGAGCACCCACTTTGGTCCAGATAAAATCAATGTGGATAAACTTATGTTTATGATTTTTTTGTAATTTTAAAGTGTTAAGCCACAATTAGGTATTTTATTGAGAAATGAAAAGTCTTATCGTCGTAATCGAAAATAATAAGACTTTTCATTTCCAAACATATGTTTTCCAAAAAGTAGTAGAATGTTTTAGTTTTCAAGAGCAGTTACTTAAACCCTATAGGTCCCTAAGTTCACACTTGAAGATAGGTACACTCAGGTGACTATCACGTAGTGTGCTCGACAGGCGCCAAGAGTGAAGCTCTACGAAAAGATAAAGCCCTTACGTGTATTATGTTACATCTTTCGTCTACTGTATTGACTGTGATAAGTAGTAGTAAGTTCGTTGCAAATGATTCAAATAGGTAATCACAATCACAAGATACTTAAGGTTTTTTTGTCTTAGTTTGGATGCAAAAGTCTCGTTACTTTTTGTTATGATAAGTTAACCATTTAGTGATGTAGTCGCTTAAGCACAAAGCCCTTTTATTAAAAAAAATCTAATTCAAGCGCCATTTTCCAAATTATGCAAATTAATTGCTCGAATCATCAAGTTTCTATAACAACGCATCAAACTCAAGTTAAGTAAGAAGGTATGTTAATCTCTCAAGACCGAAGACACAGAATTTAATAAAGAAATATGGAAATCAATGATAATGATACCCCACCGTTTCACATCGCCATTTTACTTGCAAAACTCTTTATTCACAACTTCTACATAAACTATGCCGTGTTCTTTGCAATATCAGGCTATAAAATCCTATCTTTTACTTTTTATAGGGCCTTTTATGTCCGCTGGAACCGACTACAATCAACTACAACTTATAAAACTGCGTGAATGTCAGCTCGTGTTATTCTCACTTTAGTAGGTATACCTACAACTTTACACAGGGATGGTCTATGAGTACTTATGTATTGGATCGGTAGGTAATTATGTTTAAGTACCAACAATCATAACAAGCAATATTTATTTTTAGCGTAGGTAAATAGGGTTTTCTCTTAATAATATGTAAGAGTCTTAAGACATTACCTAATAACAATGTTACTTAAATACCCGTTTATTGCACCTGATAGAATTCAGATATCAAAAGTTATTACCTGCATCTAAGAAAATTCTTTGCAAGTCTATTGAATTAATATCATGACAATATTATTAATATTATTTTTTTATACAAGTAATTTTAATCTAAGTAGCACAAAATGTTTCCGTTTAGTCGCTCGTCTGTTTAGAAACGTTTAAACATGCCACTGAGTATCGTAGTAGACATCTTCTGAAGAGTGAATAGGTAACCTATGTAACCTATGTAAGTTAACCTACCTATGTATAACTCAATGTATTTACGTAAAATATACGCAAGAATGATTTCAGCTCATTAAAAAGTTCTGACATGCAATTTCTAAAGTGATAGCTTGTTTTCGTATCAATGGGCATCGAGTTCAAACCATGACGGTTGTCGTCCAGTGCATACGTAAGTAAGCAGCAAGGTAAGTAACCCTAACGGGAGTTAATGTTATGCTACTGCTCCATTTGCGTCTTAACGCGTTTAAAACTGACATATTGGCACTAAATCCATATATTTTCTGTCAAATATGTCACTTTTTAACGCGTTAAGACGCAGGCGGAGCAGTAGCATTGAACGAAAGTTTCAGTTACGAAATAAATTATGTAAAGAAAAATTGATGGGAAAATAGAGTGCTCTGATTATTTATTTCGATTACCTTACTAAATAAGTAATCTCTGAATTTTGAAATCTTGTTAAAAGTAAGTAGAAGGCACGAGGGTTTGTATTACGAGTAAAAATATTCGGCCCATAATTACACGACGAAAACAGGCTTTTGAAAAGGAAATACGACGCCCGGCTCCTAAACAAAAAGAAAACTTTTACGATCTTAAATGTGAGGAAGGATTTCTGAATAAACGTAGGTACATACAACGAAAACAAATTTGTAACAATTGTAGTTACAACTGTGTATCGCGTCTGCGTGTTATAACTCTAATCTTGGAAAACTTTAACCTAGTTTGTTTTAAAACGACCTCTTGATACTCCTTGAAAATGTTTCGCAGAAATAATTTTATTTAACTTAGCTTCAGACTAAGCTTGCTGGAATAAGGGATAAATAATGCATGAATAGATTATCTTGGTATCTTTGTTATCGAGGATTTACTTTATGTGCAGGTCACTGTAAATGTAGAGTCAATGAAACAACTCCAAGCTAACTTATACAAGTAAACGCTGTGAGCATAGGTAATTCTGGAATTTGAAATTGTGCAGATCATTGTGTGGTCGGTTGTAATTAAAATGTCTTCAGGATAACATCAAAATTGATCTATGTAGGTACAATTTGGAGCCATTACGCTAACTCACGCAAGCAATCAATCTACCTTTAATGTAGGCGGCCGCAGATGGGATATGTTGGGACAACTTCTGATTATGAATAAACCAATTTCAGGACGAATCTAGTGTTGTAGATACACAAACAATAATTAAAATCTATTCAATCATCGCTCAGCTCGGTTGTATTTCAAAAGTACGTCTTACCTATATATTTTTTAGATTTAGGACGCTTGCTTATCCTATTAAAAGTAGAGAGGGGCAACAAAATGTTTTATTCGGATATGTTATTAAGTACTTATAACTTTTTGTACAAAGTATTAAAATAAAGATCGATCAATATTGTGAAATCGTAAAGGAAACGTAGTCAAATCGACACCGGTACGCAGAGTTTGCCGGGATTCTCACGATTTATGAGGCAATATGTTTAACGTCTACTACGGGAACCCTCTCGGAACATAACGGGGCTGTTACGTAAACAGATTGCTCGCGGGCGGTGGGCCGACGTTCCAGATATCGGCCTACGAACGATTTCTACACTTACAACTTTTGTACGAAATCGACAGCGACATTCGCTCTCCGTAAACCTTTCGGCATATGAATAGCTCCAGTGGCAATTCCAGAACTATTCCGATAAACGATTGACGCTCTGTTGAGATTCTGTACTATGCGCATCAAGGTACCCGTCCAACGACAAAATGCTATCATTGGGTCGTTGGACGGGACATAATCATCGAAAATAGCACAACTTTTTGCAAAAATGAGTTCGGGTTACCTATGTCCTGAATAAGTAAGCAATTGTATGTGGCTCTGAATATCTATCTATTCTTAGGATGCCGCCATGAACCAATGGTTTGCAAAATGTTACCATAGTAAGCCGCTTATAGCCCTCCTGGTTTTAATCTATACTAATATTACAAAGAGGAAAGATTTGTTTGTTTGTTTGAAATGAATAGGCTCTGAAACTACTAGACCGATTTGAAAAATTCTTTCACCAATAGAATCCTACATCATCCCCGATGAACGTAGGCTATATTTTATCCCGGGGAAGTGAAATTTTCCCGAGGGATCGCGGGTATACCGCGGCGGACAGCTAGTACCTATATCATAAAATTATTGTTATGAACTGAATAAGATAGGTTAATTCGTTACTTTGTAACACTAATTTCGTCTATAGATTTTTCAAAATAATTTATTCCAACAAAATTATCACTTAGATGGTTTATTGGCTAGCCAATTTGCGATATTGTTAAGTGACCACATATTACGAGTCGGTACGGTTGTACCTACTCGTAATATGCTGGTCGGTCGTACCTACAGGTTTGTAGGTAATATACTAGGAGAGGAGGAGGAAGGAGAATAAGAATAATAATAAGAATAATAGCAAGTCTTATTGTGAAAAACCACAAAAATGACACAAGAAAAGAAAATGGCTTAGAACTTTCTTAGTATCGGAAGGATTGGACATCCTCAGCTGAGGATCTATGGGTTACCCTCACGATTCATAACCGTAATCCTAAATCAACATATAAAATGCACATATGTGTTGTTTATATTTGTGATCAATATCGCGGTAACTCCATGGAAACTCAGTTATCTAACTTTAGCTACAAACTAACGGAAATTGTATTAAATAATCCTCTTGATAAATTTGTAGTACTCGGTGACTTTAACATGCCTTTAGTTTCCTGGTCTATGAGTAGCGATGGTGTGTCGCTTGCCACTAGCAATCTACAAGGCGCTCATCAACTGGGCTTGTTTGATAGTCTTAATATTTCTAATCTTTTACAATATAACTCTTTCCTTAATTATAGTCATGGCCGCTTACTCGATTTAATTCTTTCGAATAATGAGGTGACGGTGAACTCATGCGATCGTCCATTGGTACCTGAGGACCCCCACCACCGATCGGTAGTAGCGTACGCGGACTTCGTTCAACTACATACCATTAAACCAATGTCGTATACTAAGTATAACTACCGTGACGGGGACTACCAGTCTATCTGTTCCGAGCTCGACTCAATTGATTGGTATTCGGAATTTATGAATAAATCCTTAGAGGATGCGGTCTCATACTTTTATAGCACTATTAATAACCTGCGCAATACTTATATTAATTCTAAAACTGTTACCCCTTCTCGTAAATACCCATTATGGTATAATAAATCATTAATTAAAATGTTAAAAGAAAAAAGTAAATATCATAATAAATATAATAAGTACCGTAACTCATATGACCATGACTCGTTTAATATCCTGAGGGAAAGGGCGCGCTTATTGGAAAATGAATTATACAACAATTATATGAATAATATAGAAACCCTTATAAAAAATAATCCCCGTGCATTTTGGACATATGTTAAAACTAAAAACCATTCGAATAATTACCCATCTGTGATGCA
This sequence comes from Epirrhoe alternata, assembly GCA_963565295.1. NCBI lineage: Eukaryota > Metazoa > Arthropoda > Insecta > Lepidoptera > Geometridae > Epirrhoe > Epirrhoe alternata. The sequence continues at coordinate 4,397,112 of OY751384.1, forward strand.
GTACGACGATCGTTCGTCCGACAAAGGTGAGGAGATATGCAATATGTTCGGGGAGTACTTCCACTCTACTTTTCTAAATTCCGATTATACCACTATTATACCATTGATTAAAGAAGACCCTACTTTGTGTCCCATGTCATCTTCCGATATAGAAAGAAAGAAAGAAAAAAAATATAGGTTCAATTGAGGTAATCCAAGAGGAAGTGCTCAAATTGCTTACATCACTCGATCTAAATAAATCTGCTGGGCCCGATAATATCCCTCCTATTCTTATAGTCAAGTGCGCTGGAAGTCTGGTTCTGCCACTCACTATACTGTTCAGTAGCACGCTCACAGAAGGCATAATGCCTAAAGTTTGGAAGACAGCTTTTATAACCCCCATACATAAAAAAGGATCTAAAAATATAGTTGAAAACTACAGACCTATCTCGAAATTATGCCTGTTTGCTAAAGTTTTGGAAAAAATTGTCTATGGCCAGTTGTACTCCGCTCTTAAGCAAGATCTCGCCCCTCAACAGCACGGTTTTTTAAGGGGCAGGTCCACTACTTCAAATCTTCTACTATGCTCTGAATTTCTCTCACGCCATATGTCAGAGCCTTCTCAAGTGGATGTAATATACACTGACTATAGCAAATGCTTTGATCGGATTGACCACCTAATTCTCTTACATAAGCTTCAGATGATGGGCATCAGAGGTAACTTGTTCAGATGGTTCTGCTCTTATGTTAATAATCGGTGTCAGACAGTAGTACTGGGTGGGTATTCCTCATTGCCTAGAAATATCCCCTCTGGCATTCCCCAGGGTTCCCTTTTAGGGCCGTTGCTTTTTTCCATTTTTATAAATGATATCGCCTCTTGCTTCACTTACTCCAAAATACTTCTTTATGCAGATGATATGAAGATTATCCATCGTATAAACAGCATCGAGGATGCTCAGCACTTACAAGATGACTTGAATGTCTTTTTCGACTACTGTATTCATAATAAACTTGATTTAAATATTTCCAAATGTTATGTCTGCTCTTTTACGCGAAAACCTGTACCGTTCAAATTTGATTACATACTACGTAGCTCTATATTATCAAGAGTTGAGTCCATCAAAGATTTAGGTATAACATTCGATAGTAAATTATTATTCGATGAACATATCAATAACGTTATTAAAAAGGCATCGCGGGCATTAGGATTTGTATTGAGAATGTCATCTGAATTTTCCTGCATAAAAACTTTTAAGATTTTGTATTGTGCTTATGTCCGTGGTCATTTGGAATATGCTTCACAGGTATGGAATCCCCGCTATGATGTTTACTCAACCAGGTTGGAACGTATTCAGAAAAGATTTTTGTATTACTTACAGTTTCGAGCGAGGATATTTTTACCAGACTACTTAGCGAGGTGTCGCAAATTTCACTTTCTCCCATTATTCGAACGAAGGGCAATGGCTGATATGGCGTATCTGTTAAGCATTGCTAATGGCACAGTGGACTGCGAGGAGCTATTGTCTTTAATTGGACTACGCTGTAACACAGCCTCCTTAAGAAGACCTAATATCATTTATATTCCCTCAGCTAAAACAGACTACAGGCAAAATGCATTTATGATAAGATCAAGTAGTGAGTTTAATGCTTTGGTTAAGTCGGGTATGGACATTGATCCATTTAATACGTCAATACCTACGCTTAAGCGTTTATTAAGTGATAAGTTCTTCAATAACGATTAGAACATACATGAACAATGGTAAATAGGTATTTATAGAAAAAAAAAAAAAAACCTTCATAACTATTTAAGTACTTATGTCGTCTATTTTATTTATTGTCTATTTTTTATTTGTCGTCTTCATTAGAACTTTTGTCTTTAAACACACCTTTTCTATAAGTGGAAACTTGTAATTGGCTTTAAGTAAACATGCACCTACGTCAAGTAGGTGTGTGTTCTATAATCTTAGTACCTACGTTTTTTCCTAGCTGTAAGTTTTCCAAAAATTTGAAAAATAAAATAAAATAAACTTAGTAAAAAGGTGGACGATCTTATCGTTGAAAAGCTAATATTTTAGGGAATCTGGGAATTAAAAATAATGATTGATGCAGCAATGGATGGCAGTGTATAAAGAAGAAGAATTATCCGTATATAGTTATAGTTTGTATGTCATCATCATCATCATCCGCAGCCCGACTTCACCCACTGCTGGGTATAGGCCTCCCTCTGCTTTTGCCATTCTTCCCGGTCCTGTGCCAGCCTGAGCCACTGTCGGCCTACGACGTTAATAATGTCGTCCGCCCATCTCGCTGCCGGACGTCCGACACTTCTCTTGCCAGTTCTAGGCCACCATTCTGTCATCCTTTTACACCACCTATCGTCACCACGTCTTGCCAGGTGTCCTGCCCAGCTCCACTTGAGTTCCATTACCCGTATACCTGCGTCCCTGACTTTTGTTCGTCTCCGGATCTCAGTATTGGGAACTCGGTCTAAAAGTTTGATGCCGAGCATGGCACGCTCCATGGCTCTCTGTGCAACCCTCATCTTGTACACAGCCTCCTGCGTGAGCGTCCATGTCTCGGCACCGTAGGTCATTGTGGGCAGAACACACTGGTTATATAAGCGGGTTTTCAGACATTGTGGAACGTTTCCAGATTTCAGAATGTCGTCCAGTTTCCCAAACGCAGCCCACCCAAGCTGTATACGCTTTTCAATCTCCTTTTTCTGATGTTCTTTACCAAAGGATAGTGTATGCCCAAGATAAATGTATTTTTCCACCATCTCCAAACTAACATTTCCGACTGAAACAGTAGGAACTGTGGCACCGGAGAGGTTTCCCATTACTTTTGTCTTGGACATATTCATCTTTAGCCCTACCTTCAAAGACGCATCGTACAGGTGTTGCAACATAATCTGGAGATCGTCAAAGCTCTCTGCAAAAAGAACGAGGTCATCCGCGAATCGCAAGTGCGACAGAGAGACACCATTGATGTTTATACCAAGATTGTCCCAGTCAAGCATTTTCACTACATCTTCTAAGACGGCCGTGAAAAGCTTGGGTGATATGGTGTCTCCCTGCCTCACTCCCCGTTTAATCGGTACAGGGTTCGAAGTAATGTGCGCTCGAACTTGCATCGTAGCTGATGTATACAGCTCCCGGAGTACATCCACATACCGCGAATCGATATGGCAGCGATGAAGAGCGTGGAACACGGCCCAATGTTCAACACTGTCGAAGGCCTTCTCGTAATCGACGAAGGCCATAACAAGGGGCCGGTTATACTCATGACATTTCTCCATCAACTGCTTTACTGTGTGGATATGATCAATGGTCGAATAACTGCTCCGGAAGCCAGCCTGCTCCACGGGTTGAGCTTCGTCGAGCTGACGAGTAAGGCGATTGGTCAGAATTTTGGCAAAGAGTTTATATACATGTGATAGTAAACTGATTGGACGATAATTGTCCAATTTAGCAATATCCCCTTTTTTATGGAGTATTTTAACCACTGCATTTTTCCACTGTTCTGGAGTGCGAGCCCCGTACATAACCCCGTTGAAGAGCTGCACAAGGACCTTTAGAACGGGATCTCCACCTGCTCGAAGCATTTCGACGGTTACTCCATCCTCCCCAGGAGACCTATCTGCTTTCATGGCGAAAAGAGCCCTTGAAACTTCACACGGTAGAATAGGTGGTAAGTTTTCCGTATCGTGGTGTTCAATTGGAGGAGCTCTTCCGTCACTTTCAGGTGGGTTTGGTTCTGCTCTTTTCGATGCGTATAGTTCCCTGTAGAACTCCTCAACGATGGTCAATATCTGAGCTCGATCCGTTACAATGGTGCCGTGTTGGTCTTTAACTTTTAATAACTGTTTGGATCCTGTACAAGTTTTTCTACGAAACACTTTTGGGCCTCTATTTGCTTTAATAGTGTTAATAATAATATTGGTATTATATGTTCTTAAATCTCTTTTAATCGATTTATTTATAACTTTATTTATGTTATCCAGTTCTTTTCTATCTGCAATAGTAACACATTTCATATTTCTACGTTCTACAATTAAATCTAATGTTTCTGGTGAAAGTTTATTAGTTTTTTTGCGCACTCCACTTAGGTGTTGTTTTGCGGCCTCGGTTATGGTTTTACAAAGCAAGTCGTTGGAGTAGTCCACGTCCATGTTTGACTCTTCTAGACCTTCAAATCGGTTTTTCAGGTCTATTTGAAAGGCTTCTGGGAGTAGAGCGAGTTCTTCTTTCTCATACCTTTTCTGTGATGTAATCATTTTAGCTCTTTCACTTTTAAGGTCAAAATTCAAGGTGGCCCTCACCATTCTGTGGTCGCTTCCAGTTTTGAAGCGTGCTAGAGTTGAGACATTGGAAACTACATATTTATGTGAACTTATGATGTAGTCTATTTCATTTTTGATTTGTCCCCCTGGTCCAACCCACGTCCATTTTCTCGAGGTTCGCTTTTGGAAAAAGGTGTTCATAGCGTAAAGCTTCCTGTGTTCGAGAAAATTGACAAGAGTTTGTCCTCTTTTATTTCGCAAACCGAGACCAAACCTTCCGACAGATTTTTCATTCAGCAATGGCTGACCAATTTTTGCGTTGAAGTCGCCAACGATGGTGCTATAGTGGCATGGGGTGTCGTTTAATGCTTTTGTGATGTCATCGTATAACTCCTCAACCTCTTCATCTGGATGGTCAGATGTTGGAGCGTATACTTGGATAATCTTAAGAGAGTATCGTTGGTTCAGCTGTAGGACAACAAAGCAGACCCTTGTGGATAAACTTTTGATATTAGTAATGTATGGAGCCATGCTTTTCGCTATGAGAAAACCGACGCCTCCTAAAGTGGAGTCTTCATGGCCTCGGTAGAAGAAGAGATCACCTGAATTAAGTTTGATTAGGTCTTCCCCCTTTCTTCTAACTTCCGAAAGCCCTATGACATCCCACTTGATGTTCTCTAATTCGGCTTGCAATTCTATCAATCTCTCGTCCGTTCGCAACGTCCTGGCGTTAAAGCACGCCAGGGTCAGGGTCGTTGGGTTGTGGCAGCTGGGCGACTTCCAGAGATTCTTAGCACCCTCTGCCCCGCCGGAACCATAACCGCTGCCAGAGTTAGGAATAGCGGGGCCGCTGGGGACTGAGGGCCGTGGTTTTTTGGCACTTATCATAAGCAAAGGGGGGTTTAGCCTTAAAACGCCACGCTGGCCAGTGCGTCTTGGCGAGTTTTTCTCCCGGTCTCGTTAGCCTGTGTTGAGAGGTATCATACGTATAATATGATACCTCTCCGCACAGTTACCAGGGGGGACCACGCGGAGGTGTGACTCGGAACTGGTACAACATAGTCCTATGATTTATGTTTCGGCATAGAGACTTGTTCCCTTTCCCCCCTTTTGTATGTAACAAACTCAAAAAAATATAATTGCGTATGCTAAATAATGTTTTCATAACAATTAGTCAACTTAAATGTGGTCGGCACAACAGGGTTGCTTCTCCTACTTCGCTCTATCAACCGTGTACAGTAATAATATACCCTATTATACTTACTTGTAGTAATAGAAATAGGTATTCGATCCATCACTGCAGGTGGCATTGGGCTCGACGGACTACCATGCATAAGTAATTCTTTATCGATCTGAAAACTGTAGACTAACCTAAGTAGGCTGTCGCTGGCTAGCTCAGCAAAAAGCTCTCTAAAAACCCATCACTTTTTTGACCGATGTCTGTTCTTTCGTAATCCGTTCTTTCATTAATCGTATCACATTCGACAGACATTTGAAGTTTTCGTGTATTTATTTTGCTTTACATTGAATATGTTTAAGTACTCGTACTAGCTATTAGCACACTCAATGTGTACTCAATGTGCCTGCAGTTTGGCAGTGTACCTACGTGTTACATAGTGAGGTTTCTTATAGGTAAAGGTACCTATCGGAACTAGTTTCTGTCTCAACTAAAAAAAGGCTTCTGCTGCCTAGTGGAAGTGGAAGTGTTCTGGAGTGTACCTGAACTGATTTGGAGAAAACTCTGAATATAATTATACACCTGAAATAGCATTAGGATATTTAAAATCTTGGTATCATGCTATACTCGTATAATGTTATTTAAAACGGACGACCCATTTAGACCCAATAGACGACCTATGCAGCGCAGTGGGCGAAGGTCCGCTTGCGACGCAAAAGGTTGCGGGCTCGATCCCCGTCGCGGTACAAATGTTTGTATGATCTACAAGTATTTGTCTCGGGTCTGGTTTAACTTGGTTTTTTTAAATGTCGACTGAACTTCATCTTTCGCATAATTATTTAATGACACCATAAACTTTGATTGAAACGGCAGCAGCAAGCAAAAAAATCGATGCAAGGCTCCGGCGCCGGCCATGCCCACGCGACGACCTAATCAAAATTAGAATCATCCTACCATCACGCAGGTATAAAAACCGGCTAAGTCAAGATTCGCACACGAAGGATTCCGTACCACCAAACAATATTAGGACTATTTATTAATATATAAATAACTAGCTGCGCTCCCGCGGTGTAACCCGCGGTCCCTCGGAATTTTTTCGGGATAAAAAGTAGCCTATGTCCGTCCCTGGGATACAACCTTTATCCATGACAATTTTCAGCCTAATCTATTCAGTGGTTTGGGCGTGAATAGGTAACAAACAGACAGACAGACAGACAGAGTTACTTTCACATTTATAATATTAGTATGGATAAATAAGCAGAGCTTGTGTTATGGGTACTACATGACTGATACACTAATAAAATAATTTTTGTTTGTAATTACATACATAGAAACACCCGAGATAAAGGAGAATGGGCATTCCCGCCCAAATCAAAAAACTATCGCCCGCAGAGTAGGCGTATGGTGGAATGGGTAGACCTTCAAAAACACTCCATTTCATTGTATGACAGCTAAAAAATCCATCCTACAGAAATCGAGATATTTGCAGTTAAAAGTGGTGACTTTTACCATCATGTTTTTTGACTTACAGGCTTCCCGCAGATAAGCCACTATGGGTAACCGATAGAACTTAAAAAGCGTTACATTTCATTGTATGAAAGCAAAAAAATCCATCCTGCAGAAATCGAGATATTTGGAGTTAAAGGTGGTGACTTTTACCATCATGTTTTTTGACTTATAGGCTTCCCGCAGATAAGCCACTACGGGTAACCGATAGAACTTTAAAAGCATTACATTTCATTGTATGAAAGCAAAAAAATCCATCCTGCAGAAATCGAGATATTTGCAGTTAAAGGTAATGACTTTTACCATCATGTTTTTTGACTTACAGCGTTTCCGAAGATAAGACAGTATGGGCATTCGATAGAAATTTAGAAGCACTACATTTCATTGTATGACAGCTAAAAAATCCATCTTGCAGAAGTCGAGATATTTGCAGTTAAAGGTGGTGACTTTTACTATCATGTTTTTTGACTTACAGGCTTCCCGCAGACAAGCCACTATGGGCATTCGATAGAACTTTAGAAGCACTACATTTCATTGTATGACAGCTAAAAAATCCATCCTGCAGAAATCTAATATCTAATAATAATTATAATAATAATCTAATCTGTAACCATACCTTATTCTATAATTATTTAAGTATTTATGAACTAACAGCTCTTTTTTTTAATTGTCTTTTTTTAATAACGTGATGTCACCCAACTAGTAGCAGTCTGAAAACCAGCGTTGCTCTGTACCTCCCCGGTGCAGAGCAACACAAAGCTGAAATACATGTTTTATACATGTTGCATACTTGTTTGATACATGTTGCATACATGTTTTATACTTGTTGCATACATGTTTGATACTTGTTGCATACATGTTTGATACTTGTTGCATACATGTTTTATACTTGTTGCATACATGTTTGATACTTGTTGCATACATGTTTGATACTTGTTGCATACATGTTTGATACTTGTTGCATACATGTTTTATACTTGTTGCATACATGTTTTATACTTGTTGCATACATGTTTTATACTTGTTTGATACATGTTGCATACTTATTTGATACATGTTGCATACATGTTTTATACTTGTTGCATACATGTTGCATACATGTTTTATACTTGTTGCAAACATGTTTTATACTTGTTGCATACTTGTTTGATACATGTTGCATACTTATTTGATACAATGTTGCATACATGTTTGATACTTGTTGCATACATGTTTGATACTTGTTGTATACTTGTTGCATACATGTTTTATACTCGTTGCATACATGTTTTATACTTGTTGCATACATGTTTGATACTTGTTGCATACATGTTTTATACTTGTTGCATACATGTTTGATACTTGTTGCATACATGTTTTATACTTGTTGCATACATGTTTTATACTTGTTGCATACATGTTTTATACTTGTTGCATACATGTTTTATACTTGTTGCATACTTGTTTGATACATGTTGCATACATGTTTTATACTTGTTGCATACATGTTGCATACATGTTTTATACTTGTTGCATACATGTTTTATACGGCAGACTTTGAGGCTGACCGACATGATGAAGGAACCACCGCAGGTGTCTGCCTGCTTGGCAAACATCTTTTTATAGCTCCTCAAGTAACATACTTGTTGTATACTTGTTTTATACTTGTTGCATACATGTTTTATACTCGTTGCATACATGTTTTATACTTGTTGCATACATGTTTGATACTTGTTGCATACATGTTTTATACTTGTTGCATACATGTTTGATACTTGTTGCATACATGTTTTATACTTGTTGCATACATGTTTGATACTTGTTGCATACATGTTTTATACTTGTTGCATACATGTTTGATACATGTTGCATACATGTTGCATACATGTTTTATACTTGTTGCATACTTGTTGCCTACATGTTGCCTACATGTTTGATACTTGTTGCATACATGTTTGATACTTTTTGCATACATGTTTTATACTTGTTGCATATATGTTTTATACTTGTTGCATACATGTCTTATACTTGTTGCATACTTGTTTGATACATGTTGCATACTTGTTAGATACATGTTGCATACATGTTTTATACTTGTTGCATTCATGTTGTATACATGTTTTATACTTGTTGCATACATGTTTTATACGGCAGACTTTGAGGCTGACCGACATGATGAAGGAACCACCGCAGGTGTCTGCCTGCTTGGCAAACATCTTTTTATAGCTCCTCAAGTAACATACACAAAGTTCAGGTTTTATACTACTACGAAAGCATACTTACAATTACTTTTGTTTAAGGGTGACTTTCAGGGGGTTGGAACTGTACTAGGGATCTGACAAAGGACGACGTGATTTCTAATACTGTTTCAAGCCAAATATATCAAAATGAGCTTTATACCTTATAGATTTCCTTATTAAAATCACCCGAGCTCGATCCTACGGTAAACTTTGTGGCTGACCGACATGATGAAGGAACCACCGCAGGTGTCTGCCCGCTTGGGAAACCTCTTTTTATAGCTCCCTAAGTAACATATATAAAATTCAGCCTTGGTAAAATGACGAATTATTATACTATTTTGGGCACCTTTGATGCCTCATATCTCCCAAAGCCACCCGGACCCAAACTTCATATTTGGGGATCGTACATAACCATACTGGGACTACACACAGACAAAGTCTCAGCCTTTATTAAATGACGAAAGTCTGCCGGTCGCTGGCTCTCACCATATAAGTCAAAAAACATGATGGTTAAAGTCACCACCTTTAACTGCAAATATCTCGATTTCTGCAGGATAGATTTTTTAGCTGTCATACAATGAAATGTAGTGCTTCTAAAGTTCTATCGAATGCCCATAGTGGCTTGTCTGCGGGAAGGTAACACAAACACATTGATGGTAAAAGTCACCACATTTAACTGCAAATATCTTGATTTCTACAGGATGGATTTTTTAGCTGTCATACAATGAAATGTCGTGCTTCTAAAGTTCTATCGAATGCCCATAGTGGCTTGTCTGCAGGAAGCCTGTAAGTCAAAAAACATGATGGTAAAAGTCACCACCTTTAACTGCAAATATCTCGACTTCTGCAGGATGGATTTTTTAGCTGTCATACAATGAAATGTAGTGCTTCTAAAGTTCTATCGATTGCCCATAGTGGCTTGTCTGCGGGAAGCCTGTAAGTCAAAAAACATGATGGTAAAAGTCACCACCTTTAACTGCAAATATCTCGACTTCTGCAGGATGGATTTTTTAGCTGTCATACAATGAAATGTAGTGCTTCTAAAGTTCTATCGAATGCCTATAGTGGCTTGTCTGAGGGAAGCCTGTAAGTCGAAAAAAGATGATGGTAAAAGTCACCACCTTTAACTGCAAATATCTCGACTTCTGCAGGATGGATTTTTTAGCTGTCATACAATGAAATGTAGTGCTTCTAAAGTTCTATCGAATGCCCATAGTGGCTTGTCTGCGGGAAGCCTGTTAGTCAAAAAACATGATGGTAAAAGTCACCACCTTTAACTGTAAATATCTCGTTTTCTGTAGGATGGATTTTTTTGCTGTCATACAATCAAATGTAGTGTTTTAGAAGGTCTACCCATTCCACTATACGTCCACTCTGCGGGCGATCGTTTTTTGACTTGGGCGGCGCTTCATACATGCCTGCCCGTTCTCCTTTTGCAAACATTTTATCCCGCAGAGGGGATCGAACCCGCCACCTTCTACGTATCAAGCGGGCTTTCACTCTGCGCCACAGAGGTCGCGTACCATAGTCCTGATCCAGTACTATGAACTACCAGTCCCATCGTATCATGGGATCACAACACCCGGACCGGTACAAATACATATTATGTAGGTCATACAAACATATTTGTCCTGCAACGAGAATATCCACGTTACTCACCCGCTACGTTACCAAGGTCATCAAATAAACCTAATTAACACTTCTTCTATAGTAAAAATAAAATAAGCGTAAACAGTTACCTACGTGTTTACGTCGCTGTAACGACAGGCGTAAAAAAGGGATTCTTCTCCAAAAAAGCTCTCCCTTCTACCTCTTCTTTAAAAATCCACGACCCAAATTATCTAAGAAACCATTTTGTGTTTAAAGTAACTACTCTATCACAGTATCGGTTTTTTTTAGGGATAAATTTTTGACGACCTCTGTGGCGCAATGGGTCCCGCTTGGGACGCAGAAGGTTGCGGGTTCGATCCCCGCCGCGGGATAAATGTTTGTATGATCTGCAAATATTTATCTCGGGTCTGGGTGTTTCTATGTACAATATGTATGTATTTACAAACAAAAAGTATATAAGTAGTATATCAGTTATCTGGTTCCCATAGTATAAGCTATGCTTAGTTTGGGGCTAGATGATGCTGTGTGAAATGTCCAGCATTATTTATTATTTAATTTAAATTATGTTGAGTATTGTACATTTGAGGTCAAAGCGAACTGTTCAATCTCAAAGTTTGAGCACAAGTGAGATACACTTTAGGAATGAATCGAAGCCCAAACCCGGACCCGTTGCTGCAGCAATAAATACTAAAGCTGGCCGAATCCACCGTAGTATTTGCTCTAAAAGTTCATCTACCTATTTGCGATGTGAGATTTATCTCTCAAAATAAACTGAAGTGATATTTCCCTCAAGGACGGTATGAAAATAGAACACCACTGCATATTTTAAGAACTGCTTTGTAGACTGAATGCAGGTATGTTCAATTGTTTCATTTTCGGCGAAGATAGACGAATGCCGACGGCGACGTGGAGGGCCTCATCGCCTGTATTCGCCTGTCGTCTTCTATCCAAATAATAGTTTGGCGAATAATTTGGCAAATAGTTCGGCAAATGTGTAGAGTGGCCGTAGGTGCAAGTATGAATGTTACCTATATTACTTAACTAAGTATGATCAAGTTTTTGTTTAAAATAAAAAGTAAGTGATTATAGAAAACAAACTTTTATCAGAGCTACGAGATTGAGCACTTCTCAGTGCAATTAGAATGAGACCAAATACGTTTAGCGTTTTTAATGGCCAACTCCTGGCTCCACCATCAGAGCAGCTCTTTGACATAACTTTTATATTTTATACAGTATGCAAAAGGCACACAGCTAATTTGAGCGGTTCGAGGTACAAAGAAAAAATTTAGAGCTTTGAATAAATTACATTATTGCTCTGGAGCGAGGTATAAATATCGTTGTCCTAATTAAAGGCACCAAAACTAACAGATTCGGTGATTATGAGTTGCTTTTACTCTGTAAGATAATATTACTCCAATTTAATGAAATGCTCATTTCAATGCCAGTATTCCTTGCATAGTATTTTACTTTGAGGTTAAACTAATCAGTTTCAGTATTGAAAGGTTTCTAAAAGCTTGATTATTATTTATTAGACGCTATTCCATTAACTCATGTCTCGCGAGAGATCGTATGAGGTAGAAGTAGTGTTGCGGTGAAAACTTGATGAATCTTTAAAGTGAATTTCAAGGTGAGAAGGTATATTGGTTAACCGTCCGGATTTTTCTAAACTGAACGTGATAGTGGCGCTTTCCTTCTTTGCGTTTGAGATTTATCAAAAATAATATTTCATATAAATAAATAAATAATGCTGGACATTTCACACAGCATCATCTAGCCCCAAACTAAGCAAAGCTTGTACTATGGGAACCAGATAACTGATATACTACTTAAATACTTTTTGTTTGTAAATACATACATATTATACATAGAAACACCCAGACCCGAGATAAATATTTGCAGATCATACAAACATTTATCCCGCAGCGGGGATCGAACCCGCAACCTTCTGCGTCTCAAGCGGACTTTCACCCACTATTTAATTTATGACCTTCCCCTCAGATCGTTAGCTAACAAATCAACACTTTTATTCAATAGAGATGGCATATCGGTTATAGATGTGAAAAAAATATCAAAATGCATTGCACTAAGTTAATACTTAGTGCAATGCGTTTTGATTTTTTTGGTAATTTTTTGGTAATCCAAAGACCTACCTTATCCTTAGTGTTTCACCATTACCTATAATAAACTGCTTTGAGATTCGGAAACTGTGCGTTTGAATAATGGACTGCAATGAACATCGCGGTCTTACTTCTCCGAAACTTGGTAAGTAGACTGTTCAAGCGTATGACAGATTTTCAGGCTTGGACATAACTTGAGCAAACGAACAGTGGTTTTAATTCAATATTTTAGACAAGTTAACTAAATCTGGTGAAGTCGAACTTATTCGTTAAATAAAATTCAAACAAAAAGTACTTGTTACTACATGATTTACCAAGATACCTACAATAAATTAAATCTCTCGGGTGCCCTTGGAAAGTTTATCGCGCACGTCTAGATATTTGGATAATAATACGACCGCGAATGTTACGCGCCGTTCTCGGAAAAACCTTAAAGGGGGTTGAAAAAATAGATCACTAGATACTCTAAACTACCCTTTAATAGAGAAAAATGTTCAGAGAAATCAACAGTTAGTTTTATTATTATAACCCTCATCGTGACCAGGTTACCAAATGAAAAAATGTTTCGCACGCTCGTGTGCATCGGGGATTTATATTGAAATTGACGAGTCAATAATAATCAACACTACGAGTATTTCTATCATTCAGTTGATCCTAACGTACCTACGTGTACCAAAGAGAATTACTCTATCATTCATTTGAAAATAAAAAAAGGCGTTAAAAATAACTTTAGTTACTATTCAATATTACTTTAAAATAGTTTGAAGAGGTATATCAAAGCACCGTAAACTGATTAATTACCATTTATGTACTCCAGCCGACATCAGCCGCTACTCGTGATTTTGCTGAAATTATCGACACATACAGCGTACAAGTTCGTGTTAGGTATGGAGGGAGGCAGCTCTAAAACTTTACCAGGAAGTGGAAATAGAGGGAAGGTATATTAATATTAAATATGCACAAATTAGTATCCTTATCAGAACAGCACTGGTGAGGTGAGTTTTAGGATGCACTCGTTTAGGAGCTTATTCATTGATGAGCTGGCGATTTAACGATAGCTGTTGATTATTTTATTGAAATTGGGAGTTAAAGCACGTCAAAGAACCTATTATATCCTTTTTTAAGTGATCAAACCAAAAACGCATTTATGTAAGTACCTACCTATGTTCATTAGCCGCATAATGTCTATTCACAATTTCGATATTGGTATAGGTACATCAGCTAAGTCGAACTAATTTACAAAAATATTAGCTTTTAAGCTAATATTAACGTTAACGTTATTTATTTATTTATAGGAAAACCAACAGCTACAATAACTGATAGGTCACTTAGATACTCGTAGAAGCAGATTATAAACGTAGAGACACCGTCGGGACACAGCCTTTAACATAATATGAGTTGTACCTAGAGCCACGGTCTAATGCATGTCTTTTCTGCTTAAATCTTAACCTTAGCTCGGCTTTTCTGTAGTCGAGTAAAAATTATAAGAAGGTATCGAAGGTACCTATATAGCCACAGTTTCTAAGCTCCTCAAGAAAGCGCGGGCTTTGATTACAAGATTACGAGATGTTTATTGAAGCAATGACTCCGTTTTTTCACCGAACTCAACAGCACGCTTCGCTTCACATTGCTGTCATGGTAGATTGACTTGACGTCTTCATGTACTCCGAGATCTCAAAACAGCACTCTAAAACACTGTAGGTAGTTTAGTTAGGAATGACCTTGGTGGCGTGTGGCCTAGACACGCTAGAAATAAGAGTTTGGTTTTTGCAACGTGACAAAAAGTATTTCACCACATCACAAGAACAAGAACGGTACAAATTATAACTATGCAAAATTTTGTCGGAATGATCTTCTCGCTGAAACGGATGAATGGACTTTAATGCCAATATTTTTTTTAAAGAAACATGAGTAATGAAGCCAATCAAAGTTTTATTAAATTTTATGTTCAATCATAACAAGCGTTAAGACTACAGTAATGTACATACGTACAATCTGTAATTGACACTGCAATTAATTATGCACGCCGTATCATTCACACATGGGCAATCGATTGTTCAACTGCGTGATAGAAGTTAGGGTGCATGAGATAAGTAAGTCGTCCCATGGCGCTGTGATGCGCATGATAATCTGGTGACCTAACTGCTGAATCATAAGGATTTTCGTTCACATATTTTTTACCAAGTTTACGGTGGATTATTCGAGGAAAGCGGCGTGTCGTGTGATTCAGCCGTATCGTCGCTCATTATCGGCGACGGCGGACGCGCTGAACCGTGCCTACATTACAATTGAATTCGCCTTGACGACTCGTGATTCACGATCGAAATCCCATTGCGTATGATTCGATAATGTTTATATTTTAATGAAATAGAATGTTGTTATAGCTTAAATTTACTTTATGCTGATTTGAACGCTCAGTAGGAGATATCCCGACGCCAACCCGAAACCGTAGCGTTCAATGTTTAAATTGGGTATTACATTGAGAATTTATTGGAAAGATTTAGCTGCGTCTCTGTCTACAAACAGGAAAAGCGAAATAGTTGATTGAGGGTTTTGGTGTCGTGCAGCAACGGTTCACGGCTGAAAGCTCTCTTATTACAGGTCGCAGCTCCGAGGCGGAGAAGCATTAATCGTCTAACGCGACGCGCATACATCACCTCGCTGGCGAATGTGACACAGCACACTCCAGTTAACGTAAATCACTCATTAGAAGCGTAGTTAATGAGTCATCCACTGAATGCCTTTCTAATGACAATTTAATACCGTTCATCGCTTAATTTCGCCTAGTAATCAAACTTTCGAGCGTCGTAGCCGAGGTAAGCTGCGGATAATAGACAGCACCTTTGAGGATCTGAATACATTAGCCGGGAGTGTTGTTTGATGATTTATTATTACACCGGCGTCCTCCTCACTCAAAACTCAATCTCTGTGTTTTCTTGTCATTATGTTTACTAATCTAATTTATATTCTAATTGGAACCTATCTTCAACAACAAATATAGCTTTATTTGCAAACGGAAAATTGGGGTTTTATTTAATGTATCTATAGAAAACAGAGTTCATTGTTCGGTAACGAGTGTATTCAGGCGGGAAAATTTAATTCATTTGATTTGTTCGGCGCTGGAACATAAGGACCCGGGGCTACATTTTTGTAAGCTTTAACACACACTTTTGGAGATTGTTTTCGAGTTTACTGAAAATGAGAATAATTTTGCTGAACAAATAAAACTTTGTAAGTTTTTAGTTTAATTGGATGCCATGATAATATTATTTAGATTTGAAAAATTGCAAATACCAAAGCAATTTTGGTTGCGACGTCTGTTCTCAGTAGTTAAATTACCTAAGTATTGAATATTTGGTTTTCATTTTGAATTTAAATTGAACTGAAAGCAAAATAATTTTACAGACATCAAATAAATATTTCACACTCAGCAGTATAAAGTGTTGTTATAATAAAATAACTTTTTTTTGTTTCAAGAAATAATAGTGATTTTAATGAAAGTGGAACAAAACTCTAGGCATAGCAGACATTCTCTCAGATCTAAATCAAAGTCTGAAATACTTACTTATCTAAGTATGGCTTGATTAGGCAAGTCTAAATACAATTGACGACCACTGTGGCGCAGTGGGTGAAAGCCCGCTTAGGACGCAGAAGGTTGCGGGTTCGATCCCCACCGCGGGATAAATGTTTGTATGATCTGCAAATCTCGGGTCTTAGTGGTTCTATGTATATGCTATCCTATCCTACTATAATATTATAAATGCGAATGTCTGTGTGTGCGAATGTTTGTTGCCACGTATCTCCGTGACGATTAAACCGATCTTTATGAAATTTGAAATGTAGATTTTTATAAGTTCGGGAATAACATTTAAGAGTATCAAATTTTAAAAAATCAACCCCTAATGGGTAATGGGTACAGGGTGTTCAACTTTCTATGGAAAAAAAATTAGTCTGATTCACTTCAAACTCGGTACAAATAAACTTTAAGTAAAAAATGAAACACGCATTTTTTATTTATTCAAAACAACCCCCATGGGTGGTGCTAGGCAGTTTCAAAGTCGTTAGATTCGAAAGTCTATGTGGGCGAATTATTGAATGGAGAACAACATAACGCTGTATTAGTTAATCATTTAATTTCGAAATACAAAACAATACAGTTCTTGCTATTCAAAGAAATTAACGTTAAAATTATTTTTGTATCAAGCGAGGGATTAAATAGTTTGTATATTTTTTCGATTCACTTAAAACTCCTGCACTTTGTTCCTAATAATGCGCAGACGAAGTCGCGCGGGCCAGCTAGTGTATGTATATTTAAAAACAAAAATTGTATAAGTTGTAGGTATATCAGTTATCTGGTTCCCATAGTAGCTTTGCTTAGTTTGGGGTTAGATGATGCTGTGTGAAATGTCCAGCATTTTTTTTTTTATATAGGCATGTACACATACATTTTGGAAAATTTCTTTTCTTTTTTTAAAAAAAATTATTAATCAAAAAATTTTGAAAGGCCACATCAAAATGCAATGATAGGTAGTGCAATCTTGTTTGAAGCGATCGTTTTTCCTGTAAGGCGTAGAGAAACAAAGACGGTAATCTATATAAATAAAAATGAATTGCTGTTCGTTAGTCTGCTTAAAACTCGAGAACGGCTGAACCGATTTGGTTAATTTAGGAAAGGTTTAAACATTGAGAAACATAAATAATAATTAACAGAAAATAATAAAAACGATAATTTAGTTTTCCAGTACAAAATGTTCCTGGCTATGAAATGAGGTCCGATCACTTTGGTCTGTTCCTAAACAACGTTTTGCGGGTCAGCTAGTTTCTAATATTTGTATGGCAACACCTAGGAAATTATCCCACGAAATTATTCGGTAGCATAGCAACTACTACCTGACACAGTTCTAAGAACCATTTTATCTGTTTTTGTTGATATGAGCGTTTGAGCAGAGATCGATCGAAGTGATTTAGGTAAATCAGGCTAGGTCTTTTTGGATTGTTTTATAACTCATGAAAATCCAAGCCTGGAGTCGCCTATTAGAATACTTGATTGATATACTAACGTTACCTTTACTACTTAGAGAGCTTGGTAACAAAAATCTTCGAATCGCAGCTGGGATTCGAACCCAACTTCGGAACTACTACTCAGTCAACATGGGTCAAAAAAGCCTGTAAATGATAAATTCCGCCTTGAACGCCCTCGCTCGGTTCGTGCCTCAATTTCGCTGCGGTAACCACAGTCCAAGAAGTAATTAATTAAATTTACACTCGGGCCCGTTGGACCGACAATGATGACACGCCAGCCTTCCTAAATACGATCCCTCAATCTTAACCGATTGGACCTTTGTGTTTAATCACAATAAAATGTTTTGCCGAAATAGATCTTGGCCTTTGTTTCCGGTAACTTTTATTTTTCAGAATCGTGCGTTTTCCTTATTTTCTAAATTAAATTAATGAATTTATCACAGATGGAAATCAAAGATCACCTAATCCGAGTCAAACCTTTCGTTATCTTTTTCAAGCAAAAGGTTGCTAAGCATATTTTTGGTTTGCCAATATAGGATGAATACTCTTATTAAATGAAACCTTATAGGTAGACCTAACAGTATTCTCAGATTAGCATACCGACTCATATTTTTTATCCTACTTAGGAAGTAACTCTGACAGTGATTTATATACTTAGGTAAAGATCTAAAGTACCTACCTATACATATACGAGTAGATATGTTTGGCAGGTGTTGTTTTTGGCCTCTGAAGTGTCATTATTGGAGCTACCTATCTTAAGTCACTGATTGTTTCTTAGGCACTGTGATGATAAAATGAACCCCAGCAGAATCAAATTATTCATTGGCAGATCTGCGGCTAAGATATCAAGAACCAATCGCAGCTCAATAAATAGTGGCGTGGAGGTCGGAAACTAGATAGCATCGATAACCGATCCATCTTCGTTGTAGCCAGTTAAATTGCTCTGGCTGAATTATCAAAAACAATGAGATGTTGGTGCGGCCTGTTCGAGACACGAGGGCAGTGGCCGGCGCCATTGTCGCTGGCCAGCGGTGTGTGGCAGCCAGCCGACCACGAAATCGGTTCCAGCCGCGCACCGGGTTCGTCTCGCTCCCAACAGCCAAAAATCATTCACGAAAGCTCACCGATTGTGCCATTAACCCACATGAATACACTTTTAAAATTGTAAAAAAAAAAACCAAAGGAAACACGGTAATGAAACAGTTATAAGTTATAAATCTACTTATATGAAATAATTTATAAAGAAGAAATATAAACAGAAAAAACATCCACTGACCACTCAAATTTTTTTATGTAAATGTTAATCACGTTAATCACTTTAATTCATAATACTGGGATAATACCTAAATTAAAAATTTCAATTTATAATTTTTTGTAAATTAATAATTTCACCCCCATTTATATTTTTTTTTCTGTAATCCTTGATGCATCGGTTCGAGTCACTATCATACTCAGCCAAACGGATACCGATATTCTTTAAAGAGCCTGGAAAAATCACACAGAGCGAAAGTAAGCAAAAATGTATGTTACTTGGATAATAAATTTATCCTAAGTCACAGCTCAGGTGTCCGTTACGATAAATAATGTTTCGTTTTTTACAAAATATATTTATTTAACACCCCAACGTTTTTAGGAGGCTGTAAAATCTTTTTCTCTCGCAAAAGCGAATTATTTAAGCTAAGTCCAAAAAGGACGACTTATTGGAAACATTCATTCTCGGATCATCCTATTAATACTGCTTTCAAGAGCATTCTGCTACAAAGAAACAACTTTACGAAGTGTGCGTTTCCCGAAAAAAGCAGGGTTTCGTCCAATAGACAAAGCAAAATGGTGGGTATATAACTTTTAATGGCGCAAAATTTCTTAAAAAATGATTCCTTCGATAATTAACAATTAGTAGAGAATAAGCAGTAGGTAGCTGAGAAATCTCGAAGTAGAGATGGGTTTGATTTTTTTTTAAGATATATGGAGATCTTTACATGACCTTTTCTGGGTTAAATAAAAATAAGATTGGCTGTGTGGGTGACGCAGTGGGCGAAGACCCGCCTGCGGGTTCGATCCCTGCCGCGGGACAAATGTTTGTATGATCTATTTGTCTTGGGCCTGGGTGTTGTCTACGTATATATATGTATGTGTACAAACAAACAGTATATAAGTAGTACCTTTATCAGTCATGTAGTACCTATAACACAAGCTCTGCTTACTGGGTACATGCTGCTGTGTAAAAAGTCAAGCATTATTTATTTATTTATTCACAAATCTTCAAGCTTTATTTTGAATCAAAAGTAATGCACTTATATAGCAATATTTTCAGTGTGCCTTGTTTCTAGTCATTGGACTAACAGCATGCATAAAAGTTCAGAGTTGTTATTTAAAACACGTAACCCTAAAAGGGTATAGGAAAATTTATATTAAATATAGAATTTATTATAGGCAGTAACTTGTGAGCCGATCGGTGAAGTTGAAAGAGGGCTAGAAAATTATTTCAAGGGTGACCATCAAACAACTCACCGTAGTCACCGTTCACTACAGAAACTTCGCGTGACATAAAAGAAGTTTTATGGGCCGATAAAGACCTTTTCAAGGGTCGTCGAAAAAGCGAGTGAACCAACTTTCATTATAGCCTTAGCGCAGCGCAAGTGGCCTGAAATTAAAATGGAATGCTGTTTTATATTTTTTAATTGAGGAAAGATTCATTATAACGAGCAAAGCGGTGTTGTCACACAAAACTTGAGGCTCTGGATTTTGTTTCCATTTTACTTTATTTCAGCTACCTAATCAATAAAATTTATACCTAGGTAAGGTATAAACTTAAGTTTTCCTTTTTTTCGTAAGCTGCAATCCTAGACAGTTACCAAATACTAATCAATTACTTATTAAATTTATAAATACATTTATATCATTTACTGCCAGTTTTAATAATTTGGTTGTTAAATAAATTGAAATTTTAAACACTTAGAATGAAATTAGCAAACGCCTAGCTTCTTTTGAAAAGCAATAAGGGCCGAGCGAAATGCCTCTTGCTATTCTTTTGATGTAGGCTTTCAACTCGTTTAGGTAGGTTCTATTCTGTTGTAGTCTTTGTAAAATACTTTATTCTTTAAACTTTTATGTCTTCTGTGCTTTATTTGAAGGAAAAATGAGTAAAAAAATCCGTTACGCACTATAAACCTGATCACACACTATCCGCGCCGTACGCGTCGCAGTAATTTTAAAAGCTTTTAATTTACTTGCAATGTTTGTATGTTTGAATGTTTGTATGTTGTTCAGTTTGTATGTTTGTCCGCGTCAAATCTTGCAAGCTGAATTTGACCCACTTCCCGGTGTCCGGTTGAGCTGAATTTTGGTACATTTACGAGTCCTCGGTGACAATGCAATAATATGGTAACAGCGAGCTGATCTGATGATGGAGTCATGATCTGTTCCACGGAACTTCTCAGAAAAAAGGCCGATTGAGTTGAAACTCGGTGTGTAGATCAAGTATCATCTAAAATTTTAAAATATGGTGACAGCGAGCTGATCTTATGATGGAGAACGGAACTCCTCAGTTAATAGACCGATTGAGTTGAAATTTGGTTTGTAGATCAAGTATTATTCAAAATTTTCTTTTTTTTTTAATGTATTGACTGTTCGGCGCGTACAGCTCGGCTGCACGTGCGAGCACTCTAATAGAATACTTTGAATGAAATTTATTATTGTCTGTGAATAAACAATCACTACTGATTCCCAAGGATCAGCGTGTTTCAGTTCATAATGTAAATTGAGGTTCCTAAACCGATTGAACATAGAGCATTTTGAATAAACACGAAAATGCCGCCTGGTTGTTAAGGTGTTAATGGTATGCCTGTATACCCACATAACTGACACTATTTTGGGGTAAGGTAGGTAAGTAAGTACAATCGGGTCATTGGCAAAGTCAACAAAACGGCTATTCAAACGTTTTCATACTACCACAGAATACAGATACCTACTACTTATATAATAGTTGTACGGTAGGTACAGTGCCTATTCCTTGTATCAAAACTACTCAGTGGCTATCGATTTTCATTTAACTCTTCTCAAATAGGTCATTACAGCCGCCAGTGTGTTTACGAGTAGACGATCGAAGGGCAATATTGCGCTTTATGCCGCAAAACACAATAATGGCGTGATTAATGGCTCAACCGATACGCGAAGCAAGTTCTTTGTTGTTCAGCAAATATTTGATCCGCCGTCGACATCGCAATCCGTTCCTTTGATATCACATAAATCGATGATTTTCCTAAAGCCACGGATATCACTGATGTCTCTAGGATTTCAGAATTTTTGCACTCCATTGTTGTGTCAAAGCACCTAGTGACGTGTTTTTATTGATCGCTCATTTAATTTTTATCCAATCCCTCCATCCACCACAGTCTTTCAGAGTGTCATCTCGAATAGTTAAAATATAGTTTTTTGATTTGTTGAGTTATAAAAAAATTCCACAATTTTTCTGTCAAAACAGTCTGAATAAAAAATAACTCTGTTACTGTTCAGAAATTGTTTCCCTTACTCACTGTGATTTCAAAAGCTTGACCTAGAAACTTGTAGCCACAATGTTAGTGGGCCATGGTCAGAACTCTCAACGAAAATTATTTCGGGTATCCTGCGACGGCAGCTTTTGGAGTTATGAAGGAAATACTGTGTTTATAATAATGTATACCTATATAGCTGCGTTAAAAATGGTTATTGGCTACAATGTAGATAGTTATTGACAAAGTTTTATAAGTAGATATGTTCTAAGCAAGATTGAGGGAGGTTACAAAGCTTTATCTTCAGATGTAATATCTCGAAAACCTGTGATCGAATAGCAATAAGGAGTTCCTTTGATTTGTGAAGACTACTTGAATTCGAATCCAGTGGTGTCGGTTACTAAGAATTGTCGACCGTCAACGAGGTTCCGTTAACAATGTTTTCATCTAAGTATTCTATCTATAGATAGTTAAAAACGATCCTTGGATAGTAGTGAATTTTATTGTTGATTTTATAAGGGCTGCCGATGCGTGGTCACCTTTACATACGTACATTTATGGACAAAAAAAGGATCAGTATTTAATTATTTATTAGTAAAAGGAGCGCAGCGGTGAATATTTGATGTTGTTTGTCGACACTGCTACTGAATACACCTCTTCGATAAGTTTTTGAAACGTTTAATGGAATAATACTTTCATTTAAAGTTATTTCCTTGTTATCTCTAAACGTTGAAAACATAGGAGGGACCAGTTATTATGCTAACATTGCAGAATAGGGCTGGTGTAAAAAAAACAGCCAATAAAAACTAGAGTTTTTGATAGGTAAGTATTTTGCTATTCGTGTATTCTTGTTTTTTTTTATCTTTTTTTTTATACCGTCAGAAAATCCATTATTGCGTATACCTACTGTTGTAACCACTGTAACACAGACAGGGGTTACTATGAGCTCTTATTTTCCGACAGTTTTTGAACTGCGCGAATATAAAATGGCGGCGCATATTATACTCTCTACAGCTCGGACAAATTAGAATCTAAGCTCTACAGTCAGTTCCACAAACTTATCTGGACCGGTGGAACTAAAGAATTTTACTGTAAAAATATTTTTCTGCCAAAACCAAATGCGATAACGCCTCTCTCACCGGTTCAGATAAGTTTGTGGCACTGTAACTTGCACACAGACTGCCGACTTTCTATCGGCCGATAGTTGGGACGGAATATACTTCGGCTTACTTCTCCAATACTCATTACGAGCCGAAGTATGTTCCGTCTCAACTATCGAAATATGAAAGCGATGAAAGAAATATATGAAAGCGACCCTGCTAACTATAGACCAATTTCGATTCTGCCTGCATTAAGTAAAATATTTGAAAAAGTTATTTTGAATCAATTGCTAGCTCATTTAAAAAAAAAATTTTTTTTTTGCTAGCTCATTTTAATCTCCATGGACTACTGCATAATTATCAATTTAGATTCACCAAAGGTCGTTCAACAACTGACGCGGGTACTTTGCTTCTAAAGCACATCTATGAAGCCTTTGAAAACTCAAAAGACGTGATCGGAGTATTCTGTGATCTGTCCAAAGCATTCGATTGTGTATGTCACGAGACTCTGATTTCTAAGTTAAAATATTATGGCGTTCAAAATAAAGCTATAGACCTTGTCCAATCATATCTCTCCAATAGAGTCCTTAAGGTCGATGTAGGTGGCGAAAGGTCTTCAGGGTCAATTATTGACATGGGTGTACCACAAGGCTCGATATTGGGCCCGTTCTTGTTTCTAGTGTATATAAATGACCTCCCTTCTTTTGTAACAGACATGTGTGACATTGTTCTGTTTGCTGATGATACCTCTTTGGTTTTTAAAGTTGATAGATATAAAGAAGAGTACGATGATGTTAATGCGTCTCTGTCTCTAATTTTAAACTGGTTTACGGCTAATAATCTCTTACTTAATGCCAAGAAAACTAAATGTATTAAATTTACTTTGCCTAACGTGGTTCACAAAGCAACAAAAATTGAATTAAATGGGGAAGCACTCAATCTGGTCGATACCGCTATTTTCTTGGGGCTAACTGTTGATTCCAATTTGCAGTGGGGGGCTCACATTGAAAGACTTGCAGGTAGACTGAGCTCCGCCGCTTATGCAGTTCGTACGATTAGGAGATTGGCTGACGAAGAGACAGCTAAGATAGTATATTATAGTTACTTCCATAGTGTGATGTCATACGGTATATTTCTCTGGGGTAAAGCAGCCGATATTCAAGATATATTTGTTTTGCAAAAGCGAGCTGTCCGTGCGATTTACAAATTGAAACCACGGGACTCACTGAGACAACGTTTTAAAGAAATAAATATTCTAACAGTTTTTTCCCAGTACATTTATGAAAACATTTTGTATACTCATAAAAATATAAATAACTTTAGGAAAAAAAGTGATGTGCATAGCATTAACACAAGAAATAAGAATAAACTTTATTTGCCTAAATTTAGATTAGAAAAAGTAAAAGGTTCTTTTATGGGAAATACGATACTTTTTTATAATAAACTTCCTGAAAACGCGACTAAACTGCCTATTCTAAGATTTAAAACTTACATAAAAAATACTCTTATAAAAAAAGCTTATTATTCACTTAAGGATTATATTAATGATAAATTCGCGTGGCCTGATGTCGCTCTGCCCCTCGAAGGCTGATGTGTCCTCAATGTCTTTGCTATCTTGTATTATATAATTTAAGCAATTGGTAGGTACCACCTAAGTTATCATAAGTTTAGATTTAAGATGGATCACCTAAAAGAAAGCTAGGCCCCAAACCGTGTTTGTTGCCCTGATTCTTCACGGTATTGGTCGCGAAGGAACAGGAGTAAAATCACCTAGTTTTAAGACGTTTCAAAGTGATCCCAGCGGTCCTACTGAATAAATGCTTTTTGACTTTGACTTTGACTTTGACTTTGGTGACGCTGACTGTATTTATTATTATGACATGTCATGTTTTTCGGTAATTGCATACAATATTTGTAAATGACCAAGACGTTACCTTATCAGTGCGAGCGTCGCAAATGATTATACCTACCACAAGTAAACGAGAATTCAAATATGTTTTGAAAGCGCCTCTCTGAAGAGAGCATATCAAATTGCTACTGAGTTTGGCGATTGAAGTCGAATGCTTCCGATTCAAAAAATCCATTCGATTTGAAAAATCGTTCCATTCTTGCATTGAGTTAGTACATTATAACTCAATGCATTCTTGTCACATAAAGTATCAAACGCCTTTCTAGCTAATTTTTAAGAAGTATTGAAGAAAAGTAAATAAATCATTATCTAAGCTAAAATATGAACACTAAATGTTAAGTCATCATTTTACGATGAACTTAAAAGATGCAATAGATGTTGCGATGATGAACCTTTATATTGAATTTTGAAACCTAACGTAAGTAAAAAAGTAATTACACACATATCACTGAAATTATTCATTAAATTATTAATTACACATTTGGTTAATACCATTGGTCAATAATAAAATTCATTACGTAGCCACATTTAAAGCTTCCTCGATGGAATCCTGGCTTCGCACTTGTTGCTTAAAATTAATTAGGAAACAAGTTAACAAAAAGTGCAATAAACTTCGTTTAAGGAAGCTTAATTTCCTCCTGGGTTCTAAGGAGCCTGACATTAATCAAATGAAATCGCCCTCGACGGCCGCGAATTTCAGTCACAAACACAAAACAGCAAAAACAAAATATAAATACCTATAAAGGCGCCTACTAATAAACCTGGTGTAAAGTTATTCCTGAGTGTAAACTATCAAAATGTATGGTTATTCTTGGTTTATTCCGAGAAATAACTTTATAGTTTCATAATAAGGCTAAAAGAGTTTAATAAAAGTGTTACCAGCAAGCCAACGTCGCTTACGTTATTATCATCAATTTGTCACGATCAACTGTTAGCAACACTATAATCACTAACAAAGTTAATTAAAAGGTAAGCCTATAAGTAGCGGTAATTCGTATCTGCCTACACTACTTAGGTACCTTTCATCCATACTATATACTATATACTTATACTATATACTATACTATATACTATATACTATAATATATAAATGTGAAAGTAACTCTGTCTGTCTGTCTGTCTGTTTGTTACCTTTTCACGCCCAAACCACTGAACCGATTCAGCTGAAAATTGGCATGGATAAAGGTTGTATCCCAGGGACGGACATTGGCTACTTTTTATCCCGAAAAAATCCCTAGGGACCGCGGGTTACACCGCGGGAGCGCAGCTAGTAAAATATAATTTTAAAAAATCATTTATTTCAGGCAACATTAGTTGAGTACAAGATTAAACTACGGCCGATATTATTATAAAATATTTACCTATACCAAATATGGCTAACCAAACCTATTCGATACCTACTTCGAAATTATGGAACGCCTATAATTTTATCATTGTTCTTCGATTTTCAATTTGTCTTTTATTGGTAAGGTTAGGTATACAAAATAGGAAAATCAGCTGAAGACGCGTTTTCATCTAGCCCCAAAGCTCTGTATTCTGTGACCAAAGTAAGCATAGCTTGTGTTATGGGTACTAAGATGACTGATATACTACATAAATACTTTTTGTCTTAGAAACACCCAGACCCAAAACAAATATTTCTAGATCATACAAACATAGGTCCCGCCGCGGGGATCGAACCCGCAACCTTTTATTTTATACTTCAAATTAACTATTTAATCCTAACTTTAGTTATGAATATGCTTTATGGTTGGTACCTCCATTAGGTACCTAGGATGCCTCCTCACGCTCTGTATAAACCATTGTATTATATAACATTTTTCTTATAAACAGCTGGACGTGAACAAACACACGACCTTTACATGACAAAGGTACTGTTATAAAAGAACAAATCTTCGTAACAAAAATATCTAAATCTAATCTTCTCCAACTTTACCGAGACACTAAGTTTCTTGGCGCACATATACCTACTGATATGGCACCGCTTAGGCCATTCTATTATTGAAGTGAAAACTTCTTTATGCGCGTTGGGCAGTTCAAGGTCACGTGCGAATCACGTGACTGCTCACCGACACCTTGCGCGTTGGGCAGTTCAAGGTCTGCTCACCGACACCTACCAGTAGCGCCATCTAGTTCTGTTCTCGGTAAACTTTTACGGCAATATTTTTACATTTCTTAAAGCTCATTTTATAACTAAACGGGTGAAGTCATTATCTTTCGAAAATCGATTTCCTGACGATTAAAAAAATACATTAGGCGCCTAATTGTTCAAGTTTTCACTTTTTCGGCACTCCCGGGAGTGCCAAGGTTATTTTTTTCATTTATTACAAATACTTTAGCTGGGGAATCTGGGGATAAAAAGCATTATGCATAGTTAAACATCACATACCTATGGTGTAGTAAATTGACTTTTGGCTTTGAAGTGTCGATCAAAGTTTAGGGCTGAGCCGAGACCGTTTGTGATCGCGAAGTTTCCTCGTTTGCATCGGTTTGGGCGTGGAAAGGCTTTAAGTGCCGCCGTGATTAGCTCGAGTCTCTCAGATAGTTACCTAGCACCAGGGACAGATTCAGTTTCATTTTATTCATTAGCCTGTGAACTGCAAAAGTAGAACCATTTCGTTACCGAAGTGATACACATTCATAGAAAATATTTCGTAACCGGTCGAGCTAGTAGAAAATCAGTGATAACAATAACACGATTTTCTATAAAAGCCCCAGTTTGGCAGCAAAAAGTAAGTATTTACGATTTTCTATAGAGAAACAAATGTAGTCACTTATACCTACGTCCAAAGTTGCGAAAAATAGGAAACTGTGATTGATATAACAGACATCCTATCTTAGACATCCTATCTCCCCGGCAAATAATCTCAAGATCTTTCTTCTAGCTCTATTCGTCGTCGATTCCCAACAGGAAGGTGTCGGTGTGATCTTGCCCTATAGCTTCCTCGGCTGACATAAGAGTCAAATTTGCTCTGGTAAGACGATAATCTATTACTTATCTGCATAAAATTTGAATGAATTTCTTTCCAACGCTTTTACAAAGCTTTCTAGATACGACCCTGGCATCTACCCCAGACCCTTGATTATAATGAAACCTTTTATTACATAGTTCCTTATCTTCACGCTTCCTTATTGTGCGCCCAAGACTCTTGTGAGTCTTTGTTCATATATGACATTTTACCGCGTTTGATTTTATTGGGAAACCTTCTATGGTGCTTGTCACATAAATAATGACTCTTGTACACTTCTATGACAAGTTCAAGTGATAGATGGTCGTGCAAAGCAAAACTTTACCTTTGAAGTGAATTCCTTTATTCCAATTTATGAAAGTTTTTGTTCTGAATAACGTTAAGCCAAGAATACACACACAAGTAAAACGAAACAGTAGCTTGCATGCCAGCTAAAGGCATGTAAAAGTTACTGGCACACAGTGAACACACATGCCTGTACAACTTGCATGCAATGATATTAAATAACCTTTACGAGTAGATGCGATTGTTCATAGTATCGAAGTTTATAATTTGAGCTTGGAATATGACTGTCACTTACAAAAACGTCGCTCAGTTTGACGCAAACTGAAGTACAATCTGTGCTAATAAGACTGTTTCGATGTAACAATTTCCACGCGCTTGTATATTTTTTAACATCATTGCTTGCATGCCATCTGCGTCCTAGCATGCCAGTATTACTAAGATGCCGAGAATATACATGCCTGTAGCTGAACGCGTGCAAGTTTTGTAGCCCCCCGCGGTCTAAAATGAGGGAGAGGTCGCAGTCAGCATGAAAGAAATCAAATTGCTTGCCATTACTTGCATGCCAGATACAGGCATGCCAGTAAGTGTATACACAATGACAGTAGCTGGCACGTGCAAGAAGCTGGTACACAAGTGTGCCAGCTACAGGCATATGTACCTATTCTCGGCTTTATGAATAGAACCACAATATCACCATTAAAGAAATTGATTGTTAGAAACTAAAAGGAAATCTATATCAAATCTTTAGATGATTTGTAAAAAGATGATTAATAGATCTTTTATTCTGTGATAGAATAACTTAAGTATGAAAAAGATTAAAAAATATTGTGTATTTATAACACTATCGCTAAAAACTATATCTTCCTAGTTACCGAACTACGTCATTTAAACAAAATGCAAATAAGAGAGCCGTCCTTAAAAGTTTTAAATCGGTTCATTACGGCGTGATTGAGTATCAACAACATCCATTAAAACTTTTGCATTTAAAATATTAAGTTACCTACAATATCAAGTAATACCAGTGCAAGCAAATTACACTAAACTATGTACAATATTAACTTGTCAGTCTAATACTAGAGTAATTAAAAGGTAACTTAATATTTAGGTAATTAAGGGTAATTTTAGTTAAGACTCCGATTTACCCACATGAAGTTTTTCATGATAAATTGGAAAAAGTAGCTAAATGCCAATTATTAGCAATAAGTATTATTTTTAGTTGAGCAATTTTAGTACCTACTCGTAAAATCTCTAGGTAATTACCTAAAGTTGATTCTGTTGTAGTTCATTTATCATCTCTCTCATTTCGAAATCAGATCACGTATTTTTTTCGTACTAGCTGCCAGTCTTTATCTAGTCTAGGTAATAAAATATAACAATAAAGCTTTAACAAAAAGAATAAGGTTTAATAATACAGTATTTTGATGGTCGAAATACCTACTATAGACTGATAGTGAGCCGTTTTATGTTATTTATTATATACTCGTATATGCTGAAAGATAACATGCTTATCTTTATGTATAAATATTATTGGTAAAATTAAGTTATTTCATCATCATCTTCCTGCCCTTGTCCCACTCTAATGGGGTCGACACAACGGTAACGGTAAATAATTTAATAAATATAAATACCACTGAGAAAGTGATAGGTGATAAATAACTGAATCTCGAAACGTGGAAAACAAAAACAAAACTTTTTTTACAACAAAATCCACACCTATTTTTTTTCAATACTTACCTACTAAACTTCTTTCTTACATACATTACTCTTTCACAATGGACCGTTGTCCCATCATCATCTCAGCCATCTAACGTCCACTGCTGAACATAGGCCTCCCCCATAGATTTCCACAGCGATCGATCTTGTGCAGCCTGCACCCAACGGCTCCCAGCAACCTTTACAAGATCGTCGTGGGGGGCCGTCCTCTGCTGCCATTTCCAGTGCGTGGCCTCCACTCGAGAACGTTGTCCCATCTACGTACGTAAATACTACGAAAGTACGAGCATTTTACTTTCAAGTTGTTAACATATAAAAAGTACAATCACACTTTTCATTGCAACACTGATTTTATGAAACTACAAAATAAGAACGCTGCATTCTTCATTTAACGAATTTCTCGCCGAGTATAATGTAATCCAAAGTTAATTTAGCTGCTACAAAGACTTTTCATACTCCCTTCAGCATTCAGTGAGGCCTTCTGCTAATCTCTTGCCGTTTCAATGATATTAAACTTCCATTGGCTTTCTTTTCACTATGAAATGCATTGTCTTTAAATCCTCATTTGTCTTCCCGGTGTGAAAATGGAAAAACTTTTATGACTGGCTTTTATACCTATATTGATAACAGAATCCCATTTTGTGAAGAACATTTAATTTTAATTAAAATAAAATGCTCTTCTATCTTGACAGTGCTTTTGAGTGCATCTTTAAAGACTCGGAATTAAGTTGCTGATTTATTAATTACCTGCCTAACCAGTTTGTTGGACTGAGCTAGTAGCCAACTCTTAGTGATGATTTTAGGCCACATCAGGGCCTCATAATGGAGTTAAATGATTGAAAATACAATACCTAATGTTGGTGAATATTGTAGGTAATCCTATTTTGCGCTGTTCTATTATTGCTTATAAGTGCTTAGGTATTTGTTTTTGCACTACATTTTATAAAAAAGATTTATAACCTAATTGATAACCTCTGTGCCGTAGTGGGTGAAAGCCTGCTTGGCACGCAGACGGATGCGGGTTCGATCCCCGCCGCGGGATAAGTGTTTGTATGATCTGCAATTGTTCATCTCGGCTCTGGGTGTTCCTATGTGTATGTATTGACAAACAAAAAAGTACCTGAGTAATTATATCAGTTGTCTGGTTCCCATAGTACAAGCTTTGCTTAGTTTGGGGCTGTGTGAAATGTCCAGTATTATTTATTTAGTTTGATCTTGTTTGTTTTAACAATCTGTTTAGATAACTTTACAAAATAAAAAAATAGAAAGTCAATTACTCGTTGAATCAAATATATAGTACGCATTTACAGGATCGAGGTTTGAAAGCAAATACTCGCGCTTTTGTTTTTATGAAATGGTTTGCGAACGTAAAACAATTAACTATTTTTCAATTTTCTCTCAAAATCAGTTGTGAATAAAACCGTACAGAGGTGTAATTAATACATTTTTGTTACTTTTAGTATATAATAATAATAATAAATAATGCTGGACAATTGCACACAGCATCATGTAGCCCCAAACTAAGCATAGCTTGTACGGGAACCAGATAACTGATATACTACTTATAAACTTTTTGTTTGTAAATACATACATATTATACATAGAAACACCCAGACCCGAGACAGGTATTTGCAGATCATACAAACATTTATCCCGCCGCGGGGATCGAACCCGCCACCTTCTGCGTCTCAAGCGGGCTTTCACCCACTACGCCACAGAGGTCGTCTACTTTACTTGTTGTTTATTATTATATCTAATTCTAATAGTAGGTACATTAATAAACGACCACTTTATGGTACATACATACAGGTCTTTGTAACTCTATATATATCTATCTTGTTCTTTTACACTTTTTCAATATATGAATGATAGCAAAATAAGGAATATTTTATGAGAAGTTTGTAATTTAAAATTCTTTTTGTGGGTAATAGATAGTCGTTATACGATATTACTTCAATTTCAATTTTCAGTCATCCCTATCATTAGGGTTCTTGCTTGGCTTAATTTTCTATCCTTACCGGCTAGGTATTCGACATGGAGGGGTCACCCCAAGGACGAATTTGTGCTTTTGCTTCTCTCCTTCATTTTTACAGGTACAACAAAATTCATATAAATAATACCGAAGAGCATGCTTTTGATCAAGCTTTGCAAGCAATCGAACTTTTGCTTGCAAGAACTTTTATTCAACTTTACATTGTTCATTGCGCAGGTACCCATTAGCATCTAATTTATATTTCATCGTATTCTTTCTTTCAAAGACTGTTTTATTTAATAAGCTTGATTGGCTTCTATTCAAAGTGGTTACCATTCAGAATATAAATCGGTAAGAGAGTACCGTAAGTTCAAAGATTTTGATAAAATAGTTATTCGTTTAAGAAGAGAAGATACTATTATATATCTGGACTATTTAGTTACGTATTTTGAATTTTAAAACATAGATACGTAGTTAATATTAAAACAGACTTAAAGAATTGGAATTTCTTTTAAACAAAGTTATCACTTTTAAATTTCAAATCTCAGTTACCTTCATAAATCAACTCAAAGCTAGCAGGAGAGATAAAGCTTAACCAACATCACATCAAACCGAACGACTTTTCAATGTACGCAATTACTTTTGACAGGTCTCAGAGATTATTAAGATTTTGGAACTAGAGTGAAACAATGTGGTCTTCTTACAACAGTTTAAAATCTTACTTAGAATATTTATTAGTATAATAGTAAACACTTTATGGTGTGGTAATACAAGTTGAAATCTTTTCAATATAGGTACATGTAACATGTGTAACATGCGAATGTCACGAAAACTCCATCTGTGTCTACGTAGTACCGCGCGGGCTGCCAGGCAGGGTGTTATTTTTTAATAAAATGAATGTAAAAATGAAAGGAAATTAAATTGCGGCAGATTTAGTCCACTTGAACGCTCACTAGAATAAAAATGAACATGCACGAGTTTGGAATCGTCGAACATCGCCAAGAATTTCTGCGCCTTCTTATGCTGACAAGCAATTGATTTACGATTTCCCAGCCCACGGAAATGTATCGCAAAGTGTTATGTTCCTATTATCTGTTTACATTCTATTACAAATAACATTGCAGGCTTTTCTTTGGAAGATAAATTCGACACGCCAAAGATAGCACAAAACATGGAAAAATATATACAAAGGGAACTAATACTATCTGGAAAAACAATACATAAATAGTATTCGATTTCATTTTGTTTCCTCATTATAGATTTTTATAGGTTACGATATGCTTTAGGCATATAAAAGATCTAGATGCCAAGGTCTAATTATCGAATTTAGATTAAACTCATCATGTGCTCGAAATTTTAGTACAATCTGTGCAATAATAGTACAATTTCTGCAATAATAAACATTGACAACAGCAAAACAGATTTGGGTCGTGTTATATTTTTGTCTGGGATATGTAGCCCGGGGCTCTGCGGCTAATTAGATGGTATCAATAAACTCCAATTCAAATATGTAATTATATCCATAATGTGCTCGCCTGATGAATTCGCTAATCTGCCCTGTAGGTATGAGTATTTCATGAAAGCTTTAGTGCGGTCGATTGGTAGCAATTGAAAGTAAATTGCATTTCACAGTCTATAAAGTATCTGTTTGTCCCGGAAAAGTTTGATAAATTCAATTTTCAACTGGGTTGCTTCCGTGTCTCGGTTCACGCTTGATACTTTCTGAATAAATTGGCCTCGCGCCGAATCAATATTAAAACTTATCTACGGATATTCTTGAATAGCAACACCAAACTTTGTGTCGCGTATTGAAAAGTACTTCTGAACTTTCAGAGGTGTTAGCAGTCACTGAAATGGTTAAAATTATTTTGCTGTGGTAGAATTTTTTTCCAAGGACGAACCAACTTTGGGCTAAACTGATATGCCCTACACACCAGGCGGCAGACCCTCGAGAAGATGACGGGACAATCTCGACAGCCATACAGGTGTCAGGGAAGTGTGGAACATGAATTTAAGCATGCAATATTTGGCATCCCAAAATACATTGTGCGGTGAGTGGCAAAAGCGATTTCCCTATTATATAAGCAGTCAAAAAACTTTAAATTTCCAACAGCCAATTAGGTATTCAAATACGCAAATCAAAGCGCTACGTTGAGGACGTCAAGGGCCGTCGTTAAAGCCGACCTAAAAATAATTCAAATGGAGAAGTCCCCAATGAAGGATTAGTTTATGCGGTGAGCCCATACCCTTTAAATCTGGTGCACGGAGACCAGGACTAATCAGCGCGGATTGTTGCCCTTCCGCCACTCCACGCCCTGAATCAAGTAA
Source organism: Epirrhoe alternata (assembly GCA_963565295.1). NCBI lineage: Eukaryota > Metazoa > Arthropoda > Insecta > Lepidoptera > Geometridae > Epirrhoe > Epirrhoe alternata. Next base: position 4,431,791 of record OY751384.1, read on the forward strand.
ATGAGAAAACTTTCTAATTGGAATTTCAAATAGGCCTCCGTTTATCCAGACGAGAACTGTTCGCGGTTCGACGCCAACATGCTCGCATTATAATTCTCTTGGATTAGGCAATTGATACGGGGTTTTGTTAAATTAACGTCGGAAGCCTAAACGCGTGGAATGTACCGCTTTAATTTCAAATCATATTACTATATTCGTACGCGCATGAACAAAATAACCTATTTATTGTAAAATTTGCATTGAATACCAAAAATTTTTGTCTGGCTTCATTCAATTCATGTTTATTAGAACTCTTTAGACGTACTATCATCTGATATTTCTATGCTCAGCGCTGATGAAAAATATATTTATTTATTTAATAATAATATAATAATTTAAGTATAAATATATTTTGGGATGAATTTTAAAATCTTTATACATTAGTTTCTAAAACAAGCTTAATCGAGAGTCAGCCGCAATAGCTATAATCCACCATTCCCAAACCAAACAGTTACCCTCTGTTATCTAACCGGTATAACATACATAGAACCGAATAGAAAGGACTAAACAAAACAACAATGTGAAAGGCATTGTTTTATATCTTTTGAACACAAAACTTCTTAGAACAACCAGTGTATTAAAACCACTTTGTCTCAAACAGTTTATTTGTATAATCTCTGAAAATGTTTCCGCAGAAACTATAAAATCGTATTGTTCGCAGAAATAAAATAGGCACGATGATGAGTCAGCAAATGAGTGTGTGCACATTGTATTAGAGGGTTTCATCACAGCATTCGTGTTACATCAGAGACGTTGTAAAACTTGCCCGGCCGATGGTCGAGTAAGCTCGGAACGAAATTGCCAATCCTCTTTCACAATGGACCGTAAAATGGTTTTCCGTTTTTGCCCGACCGAGCGGAGCGCTACTCGTTGATTCACTGGACACGTCGCGCGGTGGCCTATCACTAGTTTGGAGAATTTGTGAAAATAACTCTTTATATTCCCCGAACTTGCATGTCGCTCTGTCACTTTTAGCAGGAAATCGGACTCGGAGATAGTTTTCGGACGAAATCCATTGTATTTTTACCATTCGGATTCTTACTTACGATTTTTTATCTTTATTTGCATCCCGCATTATTCCATTTGTGTAGTCGGTCGATATAAACTGTCATTTCCAACGAGCAAAGAAATAAAAGTAGTAGAATACAAATTGTGTCTTCACGTATCTAGATGCAGGGAATAAAATAATAACATTGCAGAAGCAACACATTTCAGCGCTGAGTCCGTGGAGTACAATGTGGCGAGACGACACAAGTGTATAAGCCAGTTGGAACTACTGGCGGTGACAGCTACAGGCAATATCTTTGCTCCACCAGACCAATATCTGTTGTTGTAAAAAATAATGAAATTTTAACTTTAAAACAACCTTTGACATCTTTTATACCCATTTTTACTTAAGTTTCGTGACAACGAACAATAAGAAGCACTTTTTTGTCGAGTCAGCTAATTGTTCAAACGCGAATTACTGCTGTAATTAAATCTAAGCAATCCGTTTTGTTCTCGGAGCCGTTCTATACTTTACATGAATTTAATTAATTGTTTCTGGTGTATTTACGGGTAAGGTAATTATCAGCCCGTTTTGAGCCAAGAACATCCAGTTTCCCTTACACGGATTGGGCTGAACACTTGATGTCGTCAAGCTAATAGCTTTTTTAACCAATTTGACAATTTAATCGTAATAACCATCCACGTTTACAACAATGTTACTATTATAATTGGAGTATAAACTCAATCATCAGTTTCATAAAAAAATCAGCGTGTAGGCCTGTAACCTATGTTTGAATTTAATTCAGCTAGGCAGCGGTGTAGCTAATTTTAACTTCATTTGAGATGTCTAAATTAACCAATAACGATACACAAGTGTTTAACTAAACTATCCAAGCAATAATGTAATCATGAATATTATATTGAATAACATCATTCCAACTTAGTTAAAAGGAACATATTAAAAGCAACAAAGTCCAATTATTAAAGTAGTCGTCATCGAAAGCGTAATGCAGCCACCGCATAAAATCAAGTGGGTAGTTATCCAAGATTGTCAGGCTCTATAAATACATTTAAACGGTGAAGTTAACGCGGTCATATAGCTATTTTCGCGTAGTCTATACTTTCTGCGGAGGAAAAGATCGCGTATCGTAACGGAAACATTTCTGAAGTATCCCTGAACATTTGGGCGTACCCTATTCGGGTCACGTTCGAGTAACAACGGGAACGAGCCGAGCGCCCAGAGGTTTGTTGTGATATCGCCGGTTTTTTCACAATACCTGACCCTGCTGCCCACCAGGAGAGATTCACGTAACGTTAGTTCCTACCTAGAGATAGCTTGTCGAACTTTATGGCTATGTTTTTGTTTTAGTGGGCACGCACCCCGAATCTTTGTTTTATATCGCTGGTAAATTTTATTAATATTGTACGTATGATCGGTATCGTAGACCCTTTTTATCTAACGTTTAGTGAATTCTAAATACTTTACAGACGGCTAAATAAATAAACCTAAGTACTCACAAAGTTAAAATCCTGTCTACTGATCTCAGGCCTAACTTTCTTCGCGATGTTTACACAGCAGGGTGCTGCGAACTTCTAAGGAAATTAACGTGAAGTGCCATGTCAGTTTATTTTAATTACTTTTCCGCTGCTTTTGCTTCATAATTTGAATTATCAGACTCGATAGATTATCATTAGCGTTCGGGTGTTATTTCTGTTTTAAAATAATGAGAAACAGTTAGTGCGCCGAATTAAACAAATGTGTGTTCGAGCTATTACCAATTTATCTAATGAAGCGCTGCAATGCAACTCTCACTGAATGTATATGGTAAGGTACATATATCAGGTTAATTTTAATAAATGAGTTTCTCGATATACTTGGCAACAATGTGACAAGTACGCTTGTGTCATTAAAAGTTAATTATTATATTTAAGACCCATGTGGAACCAAAATTAATACAACGCAGTTAATACAACGAAGTATGGATTATATTCATAATATAACCACTTAGAGTGCAAAAATATACCAGCTATTGCTGTGGTTGCCGCTCTGTTGGTTACCTATGACTAAGAATTCTATGAATTCACAAGAAAACTTTCCAACTCCGATGACTTGGGTTTCATGCTACTTTCAAGTTCTCTATAACTCTTTGAATACTTCAGCATCATGTCAGAATATTTATGAAATTGTATCGTGTTAGTTATATTTACATGAGTTAAAAATGATTCGGACGAATAGAGGACAGGCTTCCTTCTTACTTAAATGCTGCGGTGAAATTTTATGATGTAATGAAATCATTACTTCGCAGTAAATAAGTATAAATAAAGGAAGACATAGAAATATCAAAGTTTCTGTAATTTTTATTTGATAGCTACTTTACGACCCAAATCTCTTCTAAGGCGACTTAATGTATGTCACATAAATGTATATCTTTGAGTGAGTCTCTTTTGTAAGCTCGTTCAAGTGTTAAGGCGGCTATGATGGTAAGGACATAAGCGCATTATGTACGTATACGTAAGCAGTTATTATGTAAGATACTCAAAGCTCAAAAAATAATGTATTATTTATGATAGTTTTTTTTTGGTAAGTTTATACAGCTTTTCTGCTACTACAATTCTAAAAGTTTGTATGTTTGCGTTTTAATCACGCTTCAACCAGACCAATTGGGATGAAACTTGAAAAAAAATGTAAGTAGATCGTAGCCAAGAATATAATTATAGGCTATTAAAAATAAGGCGCAAATGAAGCTACGGGAGGCTAAATAACGCTATCTATAATACACTTATTGCTAGAATTATCCAAATTAGTCCAGTGATTAGTATAAGGTATGGGATAATATAAAAATTTCTACTTACTTCATTAGCAGTCTTGTAGTTCCGCAATAAATAATTCACAAGCAAAGACAATTTTATACGAAAGACCTAAACTTGTGTAATAAAGAATTTTCGGACAAACGGGCGTATTTTTTATTTCATGTGCCTTTTTCATCCTGAACATCTTGAGGCTAATAAAAAACTCTAGGGAATCCTTGTATGTATATCTGGGTTACAATTACTTTTTTGTTTGCTCTATATTACTAAATAATGTCATTTAGGAACGTTCATAACTTTATACTTACATAAACTTCAGTTTATTTTTATAACTAGATTGAATAGCTCTTATGCTATTCTAGGTCACTATGTACCCTATTCCAAGTTTCATCCAAATCGGTTCACTGGCTTGGGCGTGATTGAGAAACAAACTCACAAACTTTCAGCTTCATTATAAGAGTGGGAATATTTAACATAATTATCTATACATATAAAATGCTTTGTCCTGAATGACTGACGGATCAACGCACAGCCTAAACCGCTCATCGTAGAGACTTAAAACTTGGAGTGTGTATTCTTTGTATGACGTAGGGATCCACTAAGAAGAGATTTTTTGAAATTCAACCCCTAAGGGGGTGAAAAAGGCTAAAAACGTTTGTATGAAAAATCGTATTCCTGGCACTTACAGACATGTGAAACTATGATAGTTCAACGGTTTAAATGAAAATCTGCATCAAAACTACCCCTACAAAGGGGTGTAGGGGGTGTAATCTATACTTATAAAATGCTGTCCTGAATGACTGACGAATCAACGCACAGCCTAAACCGTTGATCGTGGAAACCTGAAACATGGAGGTTGTGTTATTTGTATGACGTAGAGTCCCACTAAGAAAGGATTTTACGATATTTTATCCCTAAGGGGTTGAAAAACGGGGGCAAAGTTTATATGGGACAACGTGATTCCTTAGTCCAATCCACTTCATGCACAAACATTCTTAAACTACCTACTTCTACCACCATCCCCTATTTTCAATAGCGATATTAGTACTAAGGCATATGGCAAAACAACGTTTGCCGCGGGTCAGCTAGTTAGGTATAATTTCAGTCGAATCCAAATAGTTTTTTTTTAAACTAATATAAGTTTGTTCTTTTTCCGATTTTACTTACGTTACTCCTCGATGCACAAGTGTTATACTCGCACTTGGCAGGTTTTATAATAGCCGGTACTTTTAAATTCCATTATAGTTACAGCTACCAGCTCCTGCGTGCGACTTCTACAAGGGCACCTACATTTTTAATGCTAGTTTCAGTATTTCCTTATATACGAATGTTTGGTACATGAATATTATTCAGCCTTGACATTTTACTGGGGGTGGAGAAGGTAGCTCATATGAGAAATATTAAGGCTTAGCGATCGCCACCAGCTGACGCGGACGCGCGTGCCTCGAGACGGGAAAATGCCTTGCGACCTCCTTCATCTTCAAAATGCCTTTTATGTTCTGAATAAAAGTAATTGTTAAAGCGTCAACATCGAAATTCTTTTTTGTTTTCCCTCTTTATTCTCGACTTAGGTTATGGAGGGGTGGGAAAAATTGTGCTCATTTAAAAATACGCTTACAGAAACGCTACGAACCATGCTACATTGTAGACGCTCTACGAACTTTTTGTTTCGCTACGACGGAACCTAGTTTCACCTAATATCACCATTATACTAAACTAAATATCTTTAGGTATTCATTAAACCAACGTATAATGTTAAATGATGAATTAAAGTAAAACAAACGCCAGATATATGTTCGGAGAGGGACGTTTTTGGAAAAAAAAACATATTTCGTTCATCTGAGTTGAAGCTCGTTTGTCAAGGCGCGCGGCGAGGCGCGAGGGCTGAGCCCGGCGCCTCCAGCAATCTGTTTGTCCAGCTGCCACCGTCTTTCTTTTAACAAGAGCTTAACTTGACATTCGGAAATTTATACGTTTCACAATTTGCTACTACTCGTACATTCCATGAGTCGTTACATAATAAAAATTCATGTCAATCAGTATTCATTTATTGATTTAAATAAAATAGACATTCTAATAATACCACAGATTTAGTAAGTAAACTTCTGAAGTAAAACGTCTGACACAAGAGAAAGCATAAGCTTGAAATCTGATAATGATTGTTTTTGCGTGGTGAGGGTGGGTCCCAGTGGATACCGGGCCCTCATCAAACCCTCGGCTATCCACGTCTAACGAACTCTGACAACTGTATGGCACAAGTGCAGGCTTTACGAGCACACGAATCATTAACTCATTGTTCCCTAGAAACTCAAAATAGCTCATTCACGGCTACGTATTGTTCTCGAATATTATGATCGCTCCCTCGGTTGTCCTGAGCTATTAGGGACATTATGTCCTCGGGAATTAGGTCGGTTATTCACATCATATTATCCCATGTATTACTTACTCGACAAATTTTCTTATCTGTTATCGCACTGGATAAAAAGTAGGAAAGTATCGCCGTAATGTCTTTCCTTTACTGAACATTACATTAATGATCCAATATCACGTAAAAGTGCTATCATATTATCATCAGTTGGGTGTATTATGAATCAAAATATTCATTGCGTAATTGAAAGATGGTTGGAAAATCTATGGCAAAATTCAATTATTTTTATTAATATATTTTACAAGTGCTTGAGTTGTGGTTTACTCTTCAAGCAATAACATCTTATAACTATGTACTATGGGAACCAGATAACTGATATACTACTTATATACTTTTTGTTTGTAAATACATAATTATTATGAAGAAACACCCACACCCGAGAAGCATATTTGCAGATCATACAAACATTTATCCCGCGGCGGGGATCGAACCCGCAACTTTCACTCACTTTCAACTTTCACCCACTGCGCCACAGAGGTCGTCTAAATCTAGAGAAAAAATAATTTTTATGCGATCAGCGACGAAATTTCAAGAAAATTTTCATGTTTTTAAATTCTACATCTTCTAAACCTTTTTGTAAACCTAGGTTTACAAAAACTTGACTTGTATTAGAGACTTGAGGGGAAAATATACCTATAAGTTATCCACAAAGTTGAAAAAGCTACTTTCAATTCTCAATTTTTTCTTGGATATGTCGTTGACTGTACATACAGCAGTGATTGAAGGTAGGCCAACTATCGCTAGCTAAATTGACTTAGAAAATAGCTCATCGTTTCTAGGTATAAAAACAGTTTGAAAAAAAAAAATTATTTCAATTTTCATGAGGGTTCAACAAAGTAACCAAAAAATAAACTGGGACTGTCTGACAGTAAAACTCTCGCTTCATAATTAATCTCAAAATAAATAAAATGGAGCGTAGCCTGAGCGCAGCTAATGATTTTATTGTTTATGGAGCACTTTGTTTACATATAAATGTCAGTAGGTGGCGCGTCGGATCGCTGGACGTTGGTAATCCACAGTGCATCCATCATTCCGTAATCCTGGCTCTAGCTCCCCACCGCTCAAAATGGCTATAAACGGACTTTAACGATTACGTGTGTAAGTGCTTCTTACTCTACCGTAAACTGTTTATTAATACTTCATAATTTTGATACCTAATTTTTTATTATAATATAATGTTTCTGAGAAATCGTTTTACGGAAAACAACACTATATCTTTAGGAGTTAGGAACAGAAACCGCACATTACGAGGTAGGTGGTTCGTTACTACCAATAACCACAAACAACCAGATCACAAAGTTAGCTCGGGCATTCATTCTTGCCGATGTAGATGCATATCAATATATTTTGTGAACGTTTACAAGACACACATTTATAATGAATGCAAAGGCAGAATATAAAAATAAAAACTAAGCACATTTATGCCACTAAAAAAATATTTGGATATGCCTCTAACTTAAAGATCTCGAATAGGTATGTACAAGATCTGAGAAAATGTCTATTTATTATAAGGACATCCAAAGGAAAAATCACAAAATTATTATTAATTTCGTAACTACTATCTATACTTATATCTAGTGTTTCCCCAGTTATAGGATGCCACAGCATGCACTATAATATGGACTCAACTAAACTAAAATAGGCATTTCTACCACGCTTTACAATACACCAGTATTTTATTCTTTGATATGCTTCGTGCACGATATACATACTCGTCGTACCGTTCACAAAAGAAGTGTTGACAAAGATAACATATAATATTTCCTAATTTATTCGCGTGGCGATTAGGGTAAGTACCTACATAATAATGCAATCACTGTCGCTGCCAATCACAAAGCTCTTAACCACCTCCTTGGTGCTTAATTATCAACATCATAGATCGCCATTCCTAAAAGATCCTTATTTGAATCAAAATTAATTTTGCGCGCTCCCAAAACCGTTGATAAATGAACAATAAGTAATTTTACAAACGCGTGAAAATTTGTTATCGAGCATCAAAATAGCGACATTTTTGCTTGCATTTAATCATTAATTAATATTAAAATTAACATTAAACTTCGCCAGATTACGGTTTAATTGAAAGTGATGGTTCGGTGACGTTTGAGTTCGGGGTTTAGCTAATTGCAATTCTGAATAGGCCTTGAAAGTACCTAAGCTGGTTTGGTTATGATGTCCGCCGTACCCGAGGCACGTAGCTGGAGCTCCCCGGGCGCTCGCCTTCACGGATCCGCTTGTTTTTGACGTTTCATGGCTATAACTCTCACAAACTAACCATTTATTATCTTACGTATAGTAATCCTTAGCAATGGATATTATAAACTCAAATACAAAATTGTTATTGTTCTTAATTACTTTCGTAGAAATACTCCGAAGTTTGATAATTTAATACAAATAAAAACTTGAGCTAAAAATCTTTTCGATGATGTTTCTGTAGTAGGTACAGAAGCTAACCATACATTCCAATTCAGTATTGTATCCAAAGATGTTTTTTAGAATGTACAAAACATCCAATTTAGAAACAAGCTCTTTTATACTTATCGGTCTTAAATTACTGGCAAATTCTGCCCAAAGAGTTTTTGAACGGAACCCTGAAATAGAGAATGACAATTGTTCGCAGTTGATATTCCCCGAAGAAACTCAAAATAGGCACTGTTATATTACTGTGGAGTGGATGCTGTGTCATTCGGTTGTGATTTGGTATTCGTAAGTATATCAAGACCCATCAAGACTGAATTTCCTGGAGTCACAAAGCAATTATTCATAACTCCTGTATACTTAAGACGATGTATATCGCAAAACTCACGTTTTGACTGTACGTCAAGTCATTTTTAAGGCATAAAAACACCGATATTTTAATACTTTTTTGATGACAATGAGTTTAGGATATTACTCGTAGTTTATGAGTTATGTGAGTCAAAACACGATTAACTTAATTTGACTCGATAGAAAAATAACACAAAGTTACCTCTAAATCTTCATATAAAGCAGTTTAATTTGCTGGTTATTTAAATTTAACTAATTTAACGTTACTTAAATTTTAATATAATTTCGTCTACGTGTTCCCTAATAAATACGGTAGAGAATTACGTATCTATTTTATTGCCAAGGAGTATTATTTTGTAGCAAAAAATACATTTATAAATAACGTTCAGTGTAATGGTGTGCGGGCCGGCCAGCACACCATCAGACGGCCTAAGGGGCTAGGAGGGTGGCGAGCGGGGCGATCGCATGATCGCACTTAACCTATGTGTACTTTTAGGTGTAGTTTTTCGTCTCATTCTGATAACATTTCAATCTTTTTCAAAATAATTTCATCTACAAAGCTTTATCATTTTGTATGGCATGAATAGAACACGAATTTCAAGGCCATCTCCAAAGTCGCATTGATTGAATTCCTGTAAATTATTTCTTGAAATGAAAATCTTATCAGATACCGACAAACGGTATGTCGTGACTTTCATCTTTTAGTAAGTACCTTTTTACCTTCGCTTGCACTGGTTTTTTTTCCACAAATACATCTATTCCAATTTTCATCCAAATCTGTCCATTGTGCACTGATGGTAAGGGCGTAATTGAAACATTTACAAACAACAAATATTTACAAACTTTTCAATTTATAATAAGTAAACTAAGTATCTAAGATCTTGCTTTTGTAATTTTAAAATCTGCGTTACATTGCGTTTGGTTTAATGAAACTCTATGGGTAGGCTAGGCACCTACATATGTATAGGTCCAGCAATCAATAGGTAACTTTAACTCGGTATTTTTAGAATACTAACCGTTTCTCTCAATATTTTCCTTTACCATTTTAGAGCTCTCATATTTATTGATGACCTATTGTGTGGCCACGGTGAGAGGCCAAACATACAGGGTGTAAAAAGACGTCTACCGAAGCCGAAAGGGGTAAGTACCTACAACATCCTAACACACAACAAAATCCAAAAGGATTTTCCGAAAAAAACATTATATCCGGAGAAAACAGCGTTTGAAGATGACTGTTTGCGTTAGTTTTGGGCGCTTTGTTTCACGTAGATTGCTGGATTTTGAGTTTTAACAGTTTTTTTCTTTTATAAATGAAATAATTAGGTAGTTATAGTCTTATTTTGTTGTACTAGTAGTAAATAACCCAAAATAACATAAAATGACGTAGCTAAGTCTAGATTTCTTTTTGAGTTTTTTTTTTCGCTAGTATGTTTAGAATCATGGTCTGATTGCAACCCCTCAGTTTTCGGTAGTGGTCTTTTTACATCCTGTATAAAATATTTTTATTGAATAAGCTTATTTTACCCACGCATAGAAACTAAGTCTTAGCTTGAATTTCATGACCACGCAAAGTTTATTCTGCAACGGTTAACGCAAATAAATAATATTCTTGATTCGACGATAAAGTTTAATAAACTTAGACAAAGAAAATAAAACATTGTAACTCGGATTGCTTTTGGTTGTTATGCTGGTATAATTTCAGAATAATAAAGCAGCTTTAAAACTCCTTTTCATGTGTTCTTATAAACTGGTAAAGAAATTCTCTAAGCGGACGATCTATTTTGCTGCGTTACAATAAAGCTGTTTTATCAAATAAGGAAAGAAAATTGAGTGTAATATAAGAAAGAAACTTGACGGTCTTCATGTTGTTGTTTACTTGGGAACGGGGCACACAATTGCAAAGGAAGACTCTTGTAATAACGAATAAACTGGAGAACGAACTAAAACGACTTCATTGTACTCACATCAACAGTAATTACAAATAGTTTCAACCATTTTTATTGCCGTAGTAATCACATTAGAAGTTGGTTTCTTTAATTTAGATTACACCTGCCAGCTTTTGTGGTGCATTTACACGGTGCGATTTGTCGTCGGATTTGCTAGGCCGCGCCCATTCGGTGTGCCAACTTGAGTTAGACTTAGCGCATTCACACGACAAACTGCGCTTGCGATGCGATGTCGCGTCGTCACTACGATGCGCTATCGGAGATCCAACTCGCCATCGCATCGCGGCGAGTAGGGTTACCATACTAAAAATTGGAAACCCGGACAAATGCCAGACAAAATATACGATTTAAATGGAAACGCACGTGGCTTACAACATATTATGTTGGTACCACGTGAGTGAAGCCACGGTGCGTTCCGCAAGCTCACATACCTAAATGTAGACATTGATATTTTAATGTTCAATATAATAGTCTTAATAACGAGAATTTCATTATTTTTCTACATAAAAAAATCTTGTAAGTACTTATTTTGTATCATAATATCTTAGAAAAATCTAAATAAAACGACAGGTCTGGAGAAATCTTAACGTATGGTTACTGTAAAATGGGCGGATTATAGGGGCGTATGCCACAGAATAAGTTTCATAGTTACCTAGACTTTTACTAACTGCGGAAGAGCGTACAATTTTTGGTAGATTGTAGCGTTGTTAAATTTCAACAATGTTCTCAAGGGATCGTTAGTGGAGTGGTCTAGCGTGCGGTTTCCAAGAAGAGACATGCTGGTTCAATTCCTTGCACAATAAATTTTTTTGCATTTTTTTTTATTTTTGCTTCTCTAGAATTTTTTTTTTATGTTAATGGTGAACATCTCAGTTTCATAAACTTTTTAATAAAAACTAAAGAAAATAAAATTAAAATTCAAGGTCCGAACAGAGTACTTACTTAGATGGTAATTTTACCTAATACTATTTTACCTAATATTAGCTGTCCGCCGCGGTGTTACCCGCGATCCCTCGGGAAAACTTCACTTCCCCGGGATAAAATATAGCCTATGTCAAAGATTTAAATCGTTAGATGTCCGGACGCCAAAAACTATGGCGTTGTCTTTACATGTGTGTTATCAAAATGCCGACGTACGCACACACACTAATGATTAGTTAAAAATTAGTGGATTTGCCAATAAACTAAACTTTTATTTCACCATTTATTGTGCAATAATATTGCACGAACTTTCGTGAAAAAATATATGTATGAAATTGAAAAATGTGTGGCTCAAAATACCTACGCACGCAACTTAGCTAATGAGTACGTATAACATATAAATAGTGTTATTGCCAATAACCTTAATTGAAATTATTATCATTTATTGTGCAACCATATTGCACAGACTTTTGTAAAAAACAAAGGTCCTATTAATGCCCTGAAATGGAAAATAATGTACAAGTCTAAAAATGTGCAATCTGTGAGGTACGGTCAGCAAACTCATCAGATTAAGTATGTACGTACTGGCTTGGGTGAGTAAAACCAAAACAATATGAATTACATATTTATTTTATTTTATTTATTAGGGACAACAAACAGCTACAATATACAGCGTATTTGAACTTAATAGTAAGAAATGACCATTAAGTACTTAGAAGGTAAAATATACATGACAGGTAATATAATATTGTAGCCCACAACATTATCTAGACAAAGAGAGTTTATATAAAAAGTGCCACTAGAGGCAAATACAAATTATTTACCTAACACTATTTGTACAAGTATTAGGGTAAAGGCCCCAGTAGTCGGCCCCTCTCCAGTAGTCGGCCATTACTGGCTTTTAGTTTGAATAAATAGCAAAGTAATCCAGATTTCCGCGCCAAATTAATTTTGATTGCTACTATGATTATGAAATCATTAAAAGGGCAATCTGTAAGCTTCTATAACAAAGTCCCAAGCGAATTGCAAAATATATCAATCACTAAATTTAAAAATACAATTAAACGTCATCTCTGTAAAAAAGCCTATTATAAGATATCTCAATATTTGGATGACAAAGAATCTTGGGACTTGCTCCAACTCAATGGATCCATGGATCACCTAAAAGAATGATAGGCCCCAGACCGTGTTTGTTGCTCTGATTCTTCACGGTATTGGTCGCGAAAGAACAGGAGTAAAATTAGTTTTAAGACTATTCTAAGTGATCCCTGCTGTCCTACTGAATAAATGATTTTTGACTTTGACTTTGAGTGGCACTCCCAGGTGTGCCGACAAAAGTGAAGGCTTCGGTAACGGTTTTAAACAGCAAAAAGTTACTGTACCACTGGGATTCGAACTCGGGGCTATCCCACCAGAGGTCACTCAAACAACTCTACCAATATGACGAAATTAAGGTAGGTATAGTAAGAGGATGGTGTCGTTATATATTCATCTGGGTTGGTAGGTTCCTATGATAGGTACTGCCTACCTATGGTAGGTTTACCTAATGGTACCTAGGTAGGTAGGTACATAGGTATGTATAATAACAAAAATATATAGAAAAAACTCAAAGTAGGTAAACCTACCTACTTACATAGTTGTGTAGAATGTAGATATAGGTATCTAAGTAAGTTCGTATGATGGCCGTATATGGCCTCCGAAGCCGACAATTAAACTTACCCTCCCAAGCATGGAAGCTACAAAGTGACAATGACGCAGTTGCGAGTCTTTCTGTTGGAACCACCTACTATCTACTAGGTAGGTTAGGTACCTAGTAGGTATGTGAAGTTGTCTAGGTTACCTTTTTTTATTGCGTATTGCGGATAGGTAGTAGGTAAGGTAGCGCTCGTGGTCGTGCTTGCTTAGTCGTTCTTGATAGATCGTCGAAGTTAACCAACGTTCGAAACGGTCTGTAAGCGGATGGGTGACCGCCAGTGGCATTTTCATCTGAGCGCTTCCGTGCTTCGGAGGGCACGTTAAATTGTCGGTCCCGGCTATTTAAGTCGTTAAGCCGTGACGGAGGCCTTAAGGCGGCCTAAAAACTCCGTCGCCAGAGTTGGCCACTGACTCATTCGAACTTACTTACTTTTAGTAGGTAGCACAGCTGTAGTAGGTAGGTACCTTCTCGCAATAGTGTAAGGTACCTACCTACTAGGTAGGTGTTGAGATTATCTTTATTGTATTGGAAACATTTCGAAAAACTGAATCTACCTACCTAGCTAGTTGGCTAGCATACCTAAAAGTAGGTACACTATTGCGAAAAGGTTCCTACCTACTACTGTGCTACTAGGTACTGCGAGCGATACCTGTGATGTATGTAACTTGGAGGAATAGGTAGGTAGGTACCTACTACCTACCTACCTACTTGCCTCGCATCGCATCGCACGCACTACGCTACCAACGCAACGCCTCTCTGAATTCTGTGCCAACGCTACGCAGCGCATTGTTGTTCACTGTTCAGTCAGTGTTCTGTTCACGTTTCACTGCAGTGTTGCCAACTTAGTGGATTTTCCACTAAATCTGGTGGTTTTAAACTTTAAAATATGATGGCAGTAGGACTAGAACTAGGAGCGGTTCAATGGAACTCCTCCTGAATAATAGTATAATATCCATACTTGTCCCTATTGAAAAACCATTTTTCAATAAAACTTATTCTCAATACATATTGCATGAAAACTAAAATTTAGTATTTTTAAGTGTTCCAATAAAATTAAGACCATAGTTATTTGAAGTATTTGTTTGTAAACAGATAGAGCCTCCAAATACGCAAAAAAAAATTCAATAATATCCTATCTCAAAAAATATAAAAACTTTTTGTTAATGTAGTTCTCTGCATTAAAAACAAGTGCGCTACGACTTCTCCGTGACGATCCTTTTTGTGAATATTATGACGCTAAGTATTTTTGTATTGTGTTTTTGAATTTTGGTGGTGTGAATGTGAGATACAAATTAATGTTGAATAATTTAAGTGGTAGTAGTAGCTATAAGTAACGTACCTAAATATTATATTAAAGGTTTATGAATATACTCTGTACATTATACAGTTTAGTTTTAAATAGATAAGACTTACTTATCCAAATATATATTAATATATTACACCTACCTACCAACTAAAATATTAAAATTTATAAATGAAATTATCTATTTCGACTTCCTTATTCAATAACATGATCTATTGAATCTGCTGACGCTACCGACCGTGAGGTTGCGTACTGCACAATGCACAACGCGCTTACCGAGAAAATTGTGTCATCTCTTTTTCTCCCAAGGTAGTTGCATTGCAAACTAAGAACTCTCCATCTCTTTCGTGCACTCGCCATAATTTTAATAAATGGCCAGCTTATCCATACTGGGTCCATACTAATATTATAATGAGGAAAGATTTGTTTGTTTGAATCGAATAGGCTCCAAAACTACTGGACCGATTTAAAAATTCTTTCACCAATAGAATCCTTCATTATCCCCGATAAACATAGGCTATATTTTATCCCGATTGGAATCCTTCGGGGGGGACAATAATATACCTACCTACTTAGCTCAATGTTCAAACGCAGTGTTGGAAACATTTCAAAAAACTGTAGGTAGTACCTAACTAAAGTTTAAACAGGTAGGTTGTGGATGTAAAGTTGGCTAGATAACCTAGCAGACTAGGTAGGTAGGTAACTAGGTAGGTAAGGTAGGTACTACCTACCTAGTTACCTACCTACCTAAATCGAAAAACTGGACCTACCTACTAGGTAGGTCCAGTTTTTCGAAATGTTTCCAATACAATAAAGAGGCGATTTGTACTTACCTACCTATATCACAATGTAGGTACTTACTTACTTACCTATTTAGGTCAACGGTAGATAGTAGGTAGTTCCAACAGAAAGACTCGCAACTGCGTCATTGTCACTTTGTAGAAACGCTCATGGTCGTCGTAAATGGATGGGTGACCGCTAGTGGTATTTGAAAGCTTCCATGCTTGGGAGGGTAAGGTTAATTGTCGGCCATATACGGCCATCATACGAACTTACTTAGATACCTATATCTACATTATACACACATATGTAAGTAGGTAGGTTTACCTAGTTTTGAGTTTTTGCTTTATATTTTCATGTTATTATACATACCTATGTACCTACATATCTCGGTACCATTAGGTACCACAGGTACCACAGGTAGGTAGGTTCGTAGGTAGTAGCTACAAAAAACAGGGTCACGACTGTATCCCCAAGGCGCGGTAGACATTCTCTCAGATCTTTTATATTCCAGATCCTTTGAAGATTCAAAGGATCTGGAATATAAATGGTACCCCCCTTAGACATCTGTCTAAGGGGGTAGTCAGAGGCATGTACAAATACATATTTGATACATGCCCACATCTTGCAGAAGTTAGTATTCCATACGTGACAGGTTGCAAGCCCATCGCCGCCTATTAGAATACTAACTGGTTTCCTCACGATGTTTTCCTTCACCGTTCAGAGCTCGAGTTAAAGCGCATATAAATTTTACGAAACGCAAAATCCATTGATGCACGGCCGGGATTCGATCCCACGACCTTCGGATTGAAGGATTTGAGTAGCTACATTATCCTTAAAATAAAAAATCTTTATTTCAGACATTTTTGTGTCCCTAATGTTATTACCTATTATTATAATAATAAATGGCCAGCTTATCTATACTAATATTATAAAGAGGAAAGATTTGTTTGTTTGAAATGAATAGGCTCCAAAACTACTGGACCGATTTAAAAATTCTTTCATCAATAGAATCCTACATTATCCCCGATGAACATAGGCTATACATATTTTATCCCGGGGAAGTGAAGTTTTCCCGAGGGATCGCTGGTAACACCGCGGCGGACAGCTAATATTAGGTAAAATAGTATTAGATAAAATTACCATCTAAGTAAGTACTCTGTTCGGACCTTGAATTTTAATTTTATTTTCTTTAGTTTTTATTAAAAAGTTTATGAAACTGAGATGTTCACCATTAACATAAAAAAAAAATTCTAGAGAAGCAAAAATAAAAAAAAATGCAAAAAAAATTTTTGTGCAAGGAATTGAACCAGCATGTCTCTTCTTGGAAACCGCACGCTAGACCACTCCACTAACGATCCCTTGAGAACATTGTTGAAATTTAACAACGCTACAATCTACCAAAAATTGTACGCTCTTCCGCAGTTAGTAAAAGTCTAGGTAACTATGAAACTTATTCTGTGGCATACGCCCCTATAATCCGCCCATTTTACAGTAACCATACGTTAAGATTTCTCCAGACCTGTCGTTTTATTTAGATTTTTCTAAGATATTATGATACAAAATAAGTACTTACAAGATTTTTTTATGTAGAAAAATAATGAAATTCTCGTTATTAAGACTATTATATTGAACATTAAAATATCAATGTCTACATTTATGTATGTGAGCTTGCGGAACGCACCGTGGCTTCACTCACGTGGTACCAACATAATATGTTGTAAGCCACGTGCGTTTCCATTTAAATCGTACATTTTGTTTGGCATTTGTCCGGGTTTCCAATTTTTAGTATGGTAACCCTACTCTGTTCTCCGACGGCGCGTCGGAGCTACCGATGCCGCATCGCAAAACACTAAGTAAGTCCCGACGGCACATCGCATACTAAGACACATCGCATACGATGAGCGTTCACACGGGAAAAATTGGCGTGCGATGCTAAATCATATCGCACCGTGTAAATGCACCTTTACGATCATAATAAATTAAGTTTCTTCAAAACTTTTCCTGGCCCGAAGTGGGATATACTTAATAGGTACCTAATAGGTATACCAAAACTAACTTCAAATCAAAAATTCTTTTTTAAAGTTCCGAATGGGACCTACGGTAAAAACAAAAGTTCCAAATTGAACTACGCTGTTAATTTCGAAACGCTTTTTAAACATTTTCAAGAGCCGTAATTTGTAATTGTAATTTGGAGCAAAGGGTCTTTGAAGTTAAAGGAAAATCTCACAAAGTTGCGAGTAAAAAACATTTCAAAAGAAAGTGTTTTGTGATATTTTCGGGTGCGGCGACTCGTAATTCATATTGTTACCTACCTAAGCAAATCAATGTAGGCACTCAATAAAAACATATACCGAAAATTACGAGGGTTTTTAGTGAGGGCAAATAAGTAGGTGGTCTACAGTACACTTCATGATGTAAGTATAAAATATACAAATTTTGCTCGTAATACGAAGGAGAATATTAACTTAGGACTGCGTCATTGCGTAGGCTATTTAATATGACTACCTACTACAAACGCAAACAAGATAGGTAGGTAGGTATGTCTTTTTTAAATTGTGAAACATGAGAAGCTAAGAGAGTAAAATAAAGCAAACAATGGTGCATCATTATAAAGAATGCGCAGTGCAATCGATTTTGTCTGAGTACAAGCAAAGTTTTCGAGGCGTTCACCATTGGAATTTTAAAATCTTTAATCTTATTTATGCTGCTGTGTAAGAAAAGTTAACGAGCTAAGTAATTAAATGTTTAAAACATTCAATCAGCATTATCCAGTCTACAGTCGTGGAACAGTTAGGCTTGAATAAATGTACTAAATATAGAGATCTTCGTATAATATTTGTAGAGAAACATTTTAAAGCTTCACAAACTACGTACGAGATTAGATTGATCACATCCACAACGAGGGAAACTTGTAAAATCATCCTAAAGTGGGAACACAACAAGACAAACGCGGTCATTAATATGTCCAAGAAGTTGCGGGTATAGTGTACATCATTAAGGTTAAGACTAAATAGGACAGCGTTATAGAAACGGTTGTGCAATCCATCACGCGTAAGCGAGCCCCGACAGACCACTTAGCCACTGTCCGACGCCAGCGGACGCGCGCCTCCACCAACATCCGCCAGCGCTGCTGACGGTACAGGCCAGCTCAGAAGAGAACATCTCGCTCACAACATATAGGAGAACTCAGAAGAGCCTGCTTACTATGCCCTTATATCATATATAAATGTATATGATATAAGGGCATGCATATATAAATGTAAGCAATGTACTGGGAAGAGCACTGTTTGTCTGTAATACAGTTTATACTTAAACTAAAACAGAAAACAGAGTCTCAACTCCACTTTGTAAGCACATTTTATTAGGTAATAAACGATTTTGTATTTTGTATTTATTTGTATAAATAAATAATACTGGACATTACTGGACATCTCTACGGTGGAAAAGAGTAAATTACATTTGAAGACAAATCATATTTTCGACATTTTTGCATATTTTCATATTTGCCAGTTTTGCCAGTCAACTGCTGGACACTTCCCGCACAGTGCGGCGGCTGAAGAGAAAGGATATACTTTGAGAGAGGAGAAAAGGCACTGGCCTGGAATCATTCAAGCAATCCGCTTATGGTCAAAATACCGATCGCAGATGAAAATGAAAAAAAAAACATATTTATTCCATATTTTCTGCAACTGAGCTAAGTTTTTCTTTTTTTACGCAATTAACGGAAAAGTTGTTAGGATTCTTAAAAACTCCTGTTCTTATTAGACACTATCCATACTTATATAATATTATAAATGTGAAAGTAATTATATCTGTCTGTCTGTTTGTTACCTTTTCACGCCCAAACCACTGAACAGATTAGGCTGAAAGGCATGTTTCACAATGAGTTATCACTGCAAAGTACCAAGATGATATAAAACTGATGGATTTGAAGTAGGTTGCATAAAGCTCACCTATCACGCCTACAGATATTATTATAGACTCGAAGTAAAGCAGATAAAATAGATTTTACAGTCACGTTTCAGTCCATATTTTATTGCTTTTATGCGTGCGCTCTCGAAGCGTTGCCTAACATTCGAATACAAGATTCAACTTAGACACTACGTCCCCACTCACAATCAAGATAATTTGTTTTAAATAAAAGCTGCGAATTAAAATCAATTATAACAAAAATACACAGAGAAAAAGTCAAGTTACCCTAACCGTCATTCTGTTTTAGTTTATATAACCAACCTGAATAACAATGCACGCTCCTAGTCTGAACCACTTACATGTTTAAAAGTTATTGAAAGAAAGAACCACATGCAAAAGAAACTTCAGGCGTCCAATAACAAAGCAGACAGGCACTGTAACCAACACTGAGTCGGAGGTGCCTGTTTGAGACTTGCAATGATAAATAGAGCACACCAGTGGGTTATGTGCTACAAAAATAGTAACGTATTGTCCTTGAATAACGGTTATTATTAATTTTATATCCATTACGTTATATTCAACAATAAAACCTAAGAACAAATAAAATAATGCAAATCCGGAGAGTCAGTCAGCTACGAGCCGTTTGCACTGTGGAAAAACTGTAACGAGCGTACATCGGACAAAGGGAAATACTTAAATACCCTGCTTTTCGTCGGCAAAAAGCTTTCACGTGACTTTTTATTAACCGAAAGTATTTTATTAATACTTCTTATGGTTTAAAATAATTTATTTTAAACTAACTTCTTCTTACTTCTTATGGTACCATTACTGACCCAGATATTTCTTATCATAGTAACTGAATTCCGTCTGAGCATCAAAACGTTATCCTGGACTCCTAACAGGATAAACTGGAAATTACACTAACAAGGCAGGATTTTCTGAATTGGCTTAGCTCCAATTTAATAACACTCGTATGAAGGTGCAAAAATAAAAATGTTCTCGCGTAACACAATCAAAACTTAATAAACAAAATGCTGGCTGAAATTCGTAGGTCACTTGCATAATATATTTTTATTTGGCTGATACAACGAATCGTGTACAAGTTTTTATATGTGTACCAAATGCTGCTAACACCAAATCCCTTGGATGTTATATTCATGAGGTTATTTGGCGTGCAATAATGAGCTACAACCCATCTACCTAGATACAATAACACGCCGTGGGAATGTGGATTCGTGTAATGAGAAATCACGATATTCATGATGCGTTATTATAATTACAAATCGGAGCCAAACGAACATATATTGCGTGACCTGGAATGAATACACAGGGCTTTCGGCCATTAGCCGTGTAAATACAAACGTTAACAAATTGAAAAATAGCTTTTTAGCGAGACGAGTCGTTGTGACAGGACTTGAAGTCCTGAAATATTCCTAAGATACACGCATTACGGTGTAACAGTGATAAATAAAAAAATACAATAAAAAAACAACAAATCTTAATAATATTAATATAATCTTTATTTCAGGCAACTTGAGAATAGTATACATGTTAAAAACTAATTCTAGAATCATAAAACTAGGGCACACGTGTGACCGTCAGAAAACCAAACCAAACAGAAAACAATAACATGTAAAAAAAACGGAAAATCACAGTATTATAGTTAGGTGGGGTTAGGTACATACACCTACAATAATCTGAAAATAAAAATATGATAAATTCCAAACGACTCCACGAGTGGGGTAGTTGGGAATAAAAAGTCAGAACGACCCCACTGCTCAAGTCAATGGGATCGTTAGAAATAAAAATTCCCAACGACCACACTAACCTCCCCATCAGTGTGGTCGTTGTCTTACTTACGAATCACTCTATTTTTTTAGTTTAATTTAAGACTAGCTAATGCGCGCGGCTTCGCCCTCGTGGCCTTCGTGGCTCTATTCTAGGTCGCTATCTACGCCTATTCCAAGTTTCATCCAAATCAGTTCACTGATTTACGCGTGATTGAAACAAACATACTAACATCTTAACAAACTCACAAACAACTTTAATTTATTATTGGGATATTTTCTACATTTTATTGTGGGATTCTATTATACTGGATGGTTCTTGCTGTTTTCGAGATTTATCTAAGTATTATTGGGTCAGTGCAGGCGCGGATTTACTATAGTGGACACTATGGGCATGCCCACAACCTTAATTGACCGAGCCACAACCTTTCTTGAGAACCTTTCTTGGTTGGGGCAGAATTTCATCCAAATATTTATTTCCATGAAATTCCAGTACTACCTACTACGAGTAGTACGAGTACCTACTTTCTACTTACAGGTGTTTAAGATTTAATTCACGTGAATATTTAAACTTAAACATGAACTTTAACGTTATTTTACGTGAATATTTTTACTAATAACTTTGGGATCGCGATAAAAATGTAGAACACATTTCAACACTCTCATTAATCAATTAACCAGAAAACAAAAAACATTAAAACAACCTGCACTTTAATAATACTGATTCGTATTTTTATAGAATTAAGTAGCAATTGGTAGATGGTCAGCCAGATTACTGCAGGAATTACAGACACGCTACGTTATGACGCGCGGCAGTGATTATACATACCTATGTATTTTAATTTGCTGGCTTATATTTTATTTTATTTTTGAATTTTCGGTAAACTAACACCTAGGTAAATTTATAAAACATTAAAATAACACATGTAAGGTAACACATGCCAGCATAGGGCCAATTAAAAGTTTACACTGATAGTTATAAATCTAAGTATGTTATAAAAGAAAAACAGTATGTGGACGAACAATACAAAGTTATAGGAACAAGTATGCATTTAAATCTACTCACACAACGAAAAAAAAAAGAAAAACTCTGGCAAATGGGGGATAGCGACGCATCCGTGCTCTTACTTATTTTTGAGTAACTACTAACTAAGAAAGAAAACAATATTATATGAGTGAGTATTGCCAGATACACATAAATATTAGGTATAGACAATACAGACTTACTTTGCTATAATGCTATACTTATCCGTCACAGATGGTAGAGACACCGGCTAAAGCAGTAAATGAGTTTGTATAAACTAATGACCAACAACAAAGCACAACAATTTTTCCACCAGTCCTTTGGTTTGTTGAAGAGATTGTGTCTTTTACAGGCGACCCTCACTACTCTATCATTATTATAGTTTCTACGAAAAGAGTACTAGAGTAAGAGTACTAAAAAGAGTATTAGGTACACTTAACTAAAAGTAATATTTATATCAGTAGAGGAAGGGGGGGTAATTTGGAATACCATTTTGTTTTAGGCCTGTGTTTTTTTTTCTGTAGTGTTTCAGGATATAAAACCTTTATTAAATGAAAGCTACATCTATAACCTACTAATCTGCAAGCTATCAAAAATATCTGAACATTGCTACAAGGTAAAGTTTTAAGGTAACCGCAAAATGGCTGAATTCGGTTTTCGACATTTAGTGCAGGTATTTTGGAATAGAGGTATTCCAAATTATATGCACTAAGCTTAACTTAGTTATATAGATACTATTATGCCAATGTTTTAGAAGAAAATGTAAGATATACAAATACAAATGATATCCTAAATCAATACCTAGAGCAATACAATAAAATTGGTTCATAACTTGACTGAACGTAATTTGGAATACCAATTAGGTATGCCAAATTACCTGCAGTGAGTTTGAGGTTTCACTAAAGTATCTAAGTGAGTCTACAAATAATATAATATTCTATAAATAATAGGCGTACGTATATTCGTTTTTAATCAGTTAGTTAGATTCTCTCTTTAAATCAAATCAGTGTAATCAGTTTTATAAATCACATAAATAACACATCACAAACATAGGATCCATCTTCATAGTCGGCACATTCACAGTGCACCCAAATCCCACACATTAAGAATCAATTTCTACTGGATACCAACAGATGTCTTGCAAACAAAAATGATGGTGATTTGGCATATTCCAAATTACCATCACCTCGGGTATTCCAAATTAGCAACAAGATGTGGTCGGACATAACCTTGCATCATTTAGTTCTATTTATACAAACTACTGAAATCAAAGTCAATATGCAAAATTTATGATTCATTTTACAGTATACATAAAGCTAAACTGTATAAACATAACAAATTGTCAAGATCGAAGCGGGTTAATTAAGTACCTCAAAAATTTTCAATGACACTCCTTCAAACTTGAGTCTCTGATCGCCATCTTGGAAGTTCGGCTTACGAACGGTGTGAACATATCGACAGGTGGCGTCAATCTCCATTGCTTTACTACCATTAAACCTAGATTGCACTACTAGTTTCTGTGAAACCTTACTATTCCAAATTACCTGCAGTATTCCAAATTACCCCCCTTTCCTCTAGCGCTTACCTACTTTCACTGTTAGCAGCTTCTTAATTTTCGCTAGACTTGATAACGTGACCGTGCGTAGTATCGCTATTAATATTCAAGGATATCAGAGAACGAATATTAGGTAATATCTTTATTTTCTGTCCCGAAGCGAGGGATGGTTTACTCTTGCGGGAGAAATGTTCAATATTAACAGATTAACTCGGTCGGGGATCCGGCTTCATAAAAATAAATTCCAATATTCCCCTCGTTGCTCTCATAACTCGTAAGAAACGACTCTCACTGGAAAGTTTAAGGCGGACGATTGGAGAATAAAAATTGCATTTGTACCATGTTAAATTAAGTTTTTATTGTCTAATTTATGAGGGGTCTGAAATTCCGTTTGTTTATTAAAAAGCAGTGGCTTATAAATGCTTTGTTAATGTGATAAATAGTGCACTGTGTGAACAGACTGGATAATACAGGCAAATGTTATATCGAATGCCAAATACAAAAGCTAGAGCGTAAAGACAAACACTCGTCAATGTTGTGTTTGCTTTGCATCGTTTGTGTTGTATTGCATGCGAATGTTTTGTATGAGGAAGTAAAGACCGGCTCGTGCATATTAAAGTATTTTGGCTGGCCTATTCGGGGAAAAAATATAAAACCACCAACAGTTTTATCCTTCATGCCTTGATCATAAAATATAAAGTGCGGCTAAATCTCTCTGTCTAGACGTTTTTGTTCCATTATCAAGTCTGCGTAGTTTAGACATAAATTCCTATACAGCGGATGGGTAGAGAAAATTACAAATTATAGATAAAAGCAGCAAAACACATCACATAGTAAGTATGCAAAAAAGAAACCAATTTCATCCAACGAGTGTTTCAGAAATAATTTTAAATTAAGCCGATTTGGTAGTTTTTATAAAAACAAATACAACTTTGGAATTGTGGAATTGTTTTATTTGATAAACGTGGGAGTAGGTAACTGCAACTCGTGCGGTAGCTCAGCACAAAGCTGCTCTCGCCGAGCGACTTGTTCTTTTTAGATAACATAAAACATACCTAGTGAGGATTTTAACTTTAACAAAGAAGTGTTCAAGTGAAAACTAGTTTTCCTAGGCACACGTGGAAGCTATCAGTTACATAATGAAAACAAAATACAATAAACACAATATTGCAGTATACTTACCTCGTCTACATTCGCAGATCCATAATTATGGTGACTGACATTATTTTATATCAAGTAAAACTTTTTAAAATATAAGTTGCATTTAGATGCAAAAATACGTGGTCTGTTATTGTAGAGCTGACAAACCGTGGAATTAATTCTTCATGATGGGATCCTGTCGATTTACATAATGTTAATTGTCCTAATATAAATACACATAACATACTAGTCCTAAAATACTGTAGTCATACTGTTAAATTTCCATAGACTTATACTGACATACATATATTTTGTCCTAATAAATTAAAGTCAAAAGCCGCCCAGCTGAAGTGGGATTGGGCCGGCCATGTCTGTCGCATGTCGGACGACTTGTGGGCAAAGACCACAACCGAATGGGTGCCCAACGCAAGACGTCCACGCGGTAGACCACCACGGAGATGGCGGGACGAATTAGATGTGCATCTTCCAGATTGGCCCACTGCAGCCATGGATAGAAGAAACTGGAAAAAAGGGAGGGAGGCCTTTGCCCTGCAGTGGGACAATATAGGCTAAAATAAATAAATAAATAAATAAATAAATTAAAGACATACCATTATATTTACATATTCGTCTCAACTCCTAATATATGTTATCATAATAGTTATTATTACTATTGTTAAGTTGCATAAACTATTTTGTCCTATTTTTGATCGTCCTAATGTTTATTTATCCTAATAAATACTATTTAATCCCTACAAAACTGATATGACAGCTGCCGAAGCGCCAGAACACTTCACTAGAGTCACTTATTCACCCAAATCGAATTCAGTTGGTTAGGTTAGGTTTGAGCAGTGACCAGAAAAAGTTTAGTGGATTCACTCAATCACCCAGATGGAATTTAGTTTGTTAGGTTATGTTTGAGTAGTGACCACTAACACAGATAAAGTTGAGTGGATTCACTCATGCACCCTGATCGAAGTTATGGTGTTCATACTTTTCCTATAAACCCACTTGTACTAATAGTATTTGCTATACATAAGTATTGATATAACGTATAATTGATCGAAGTGCAGTTGTTCTAAATATTATTTGCTATAATTGTTGTATTAGTTCGAACACTTATTTACTATAGGTCCATATTCTTTAAAGTTATTTTGTTATAATTGTATCATTTAATATAGTTTAATATTGCTATATTGGAATTGGACTGGGCATGTCTGTCGCATGCCAGGTGAGCTGTGGGCGAGGGTAGCCACCGAGTGGCACCCTGACCCAGCGAGAAGGCGACGCGGCAGACCGAGAAGAAGATGGCGGGACGACCTTGATAAATTTATGGTCGATTGGGAGAGCCTTACACAAGATCGCGACGTCTGGAGAGAATGTGGGGAGGCCTTTGCCCAGCAGTGGGACAGTAGCGGCTCATAATAATAATAATAATTGCTATATTGTGCAGTTTATATAATTATTATAAATATAACTGAAATATTACATAAAATTATAATTGCTCTAAATAGGAACTTTCTGTCAATTTATCGTGTTGCCATAACAGGCTAACAGACCTGTAGAATAGGTTGCGAGGAGCGTAGCGACGAGCATGGTTTCAATAGTGACCAAACCATGCACGAGCCGAGCGAAGCGTGCCGCGGTAGCGACCGGCGAGTGCCAGAACCGACTTGTTTCTCTTAAACCTTATTATATTAAACTTGTTATAGGTAGAAAAAAGTCTAGTATTTTATTTATACAATCGTTTTTTCGGTT
The DNA here is from genome assembly GCA_963565295.1 of Epirrhoe alternata. Classification (NCBI taxonomy): domain Eukaryota; kingdom Metazoa; phylum Arthropoda; class Insecta; order Lepidoptera; family Geometridae; genus Epirrhoe; species Epirrhoe alternata. The sequence continues at coordinate 4,458,641 of OY751384.1, forward strand.
ATAGCTGCCGAAGTTATAGCAAACGCAATTAGTAAAAGTGGGTTTATTGGAAAACATAGCGAACCCGAAGTTATGTTAGTTAATTTATTAAACCTTACAAAGTTGACATAGTTAGGAATCTATTTGGGTATATTAGTTAATAATAAAATTGTGTATAGTTGTATATCAAATATATTATAGTTTCTGTCATCTGTTTATATCTACCTTCATTAAAGTTTTGATTTGTAATATGAGGTAAGCGCCTGACGAAATGTAATTGCAAAATCCCAAACTGCATCTTATTCATATTCATTCATATTCATATTCATTTATTTATTCTGCGATACATGGGTAAACTAAGGTCAATAAAATAAGTAAATGTGCCACCATGATCAGCATAAAGCATGCAAAATGTTACACAGTAAAAATGTCAAATCAAATAAGTAATACGAGTACAATAATGTCAATGCAATTAAAAGTTAATAACAGTCAAATTATAATTGAAAATTAAGTCCTATACACAATTATATTCTTCAAATTTGTCCATAAAGTATTCGTTAATATTGTAGTACGCCTTTTTTAACAGTAAATTTTTAAGATTATGCTTAAAATTATCAATGTTTTCTAGTTCTAATAGTGAATTTGGCAATTTATTATAAATCATTGGAGCCATACAGAAGACGCTGGTACTAAACTGGGCTGACTTACTTTCAGGAATACATATTTTAAGCCCAAGGCGTACGCTTCTAAAAGTATGAAAAGTGCCTTATTTAATTTAACAAAAATAGCCATTTCAAATATATAGATTGAGGTTAGGGTCAGAATCTTAAGATTTACAAAATGTGGCTTGCAACTGTCAGTTTGTTTTAATCTACAGATTGCCCTTACACATTTCTTCTGAGCTTTAAAAACAGATTCTTTTCTGGTTGCGTTTCCCCAGAATATGATACCATACCTTAGGATTGACGCTGTGTAACCGTGATAAGCGGTTAATAGTGTGGTCATGTTAGATACTTTAGAGAGCATATATAGGGCGTAGGATTGTTGACTTATTTTATTACATAAACTATCGATATGGGAGCTCCAGTCGATGTTCGAGTCTATGTTTACACCCAAAAACTTAGTGGACTCTATTAGTTTTATTTCTTCTCCAGAATAATACATACATACATACATAAAGTCACGCCTCTTTCCCAAAGGGGTAGGCAGAGACCACGGATCTCCAGTCGCTACGATCCTGACACACAACTTTCGCCTCATTCACTCTCATTACATTCTTCATACATGCTCGTCGGTTTAGGGTACTTTTGACCTGGCCCTTCTCCAAAATGTCGCCAATTTGATCCAAGAAGGTTCGCCTAGGTCTTCCCCTTCCAGCTGTCCCATGCACACTCGCCTCATACACTTGCTTTGTCAAACGACTGTCATCCATCCTCTCTACATGCCCAAACCATCTTAACATACCTTTCTCGATCCTCAACACTACATCTTCTTTCACTCCACATTGTTCCCTTATCACACTATTTCTCACTCTATCATTCAACGTTACCCCACACATACTACGCAACGCTCTCATTTCAACAGCATTCACTCCACCAGAATAATGTATGTCCATATCTTGAATTTTCTTTATTCTATTTCTAAAAATCATTAATTTTGTTTTATTAATATTTATCTTTATATTTATTGATGTCAACCATTTAATTATATCCTTAAGAGTATTATTTATGTCAATTTCTAGTAACAATTTGCTCTTGCCTGTGAACATGACTGTGCTATCGTCAGCAAACATTATTGTGGGATGATTAGTGATTTCAGGTAGATTGTTAACGTATATAATAAATAGTAAAGGTCACAGTATGCTACCCTGTGGAACCCCCATGTTTACGTCCCTCAATTCTGATAAATATTTATGCTCAGTTTTTGTCACAGGACAGATACTCTTTATTTCAGTCATTTGCTTCCTGCAACTTAAGTAGGATTCTAACAGGTTAGATACATTACCTCTTATGCCATACGAGTTGAGTTTACCTATTAGTATTTTATGATCCACAAAGTCGAACGCTTTTGTAAGGTCCATGTACAGAGCACATGCTACCAAATTATTATTAATTATCTTCAGTGCAATCTCTAGAAAATTATAGATTGCCTGGTTAATGGATTTATTTTTCCTAAATCCCACTTGTGCAGGTGAGAAAAGATTGTTTATTTCAAAAAACTCATAAATTTTGTCGTTTATAACCTTTTCAAAAATTTTTGATAATGTTGAGATCAGGGCGATAGGTCTATAGCACGCAATGTCATTCTTATTATCTTTCTTAAAGACAGGTTTTATTACTGTTATTTTTAATTTGTCTGGATATACACCCTCGAGGATGCATACGTTTATTATATAGGATAAAATGGGTGATATCTTTTTTGCAACATGCTTAATTATGATACTAGATATGTCATCGTAGCCTGTACTGTTTGTGTTTTTTAAATTGTTAATTATTTTGTAAATGTCATTTGGAATAGTAGGGCTCATAAACATTGATTTGTACTTACTGTTTTGAATAGGATCAAAGTCCGCGCTGTTTAAATTTGATTCTTGGTCCACAAAGAAGTTATTAAATGAGTTTGCAATTGTAAGAGGATTAGTTATGATCTGACTATTAACTACAATTTGCTGTATTGCTTCTTTAGGTAAATTATACTTTGGATTATTGATAATGTCCCAAGTTGCTTTAGATTTATTGCGGGCTGTTTTTATATAATTTTCATTTTGGGATTTTTGAGTTAACTTGATAATGCGATTTAGACGTGATGAAAGGACAGTAAAGTTATTCTTGTTGATTTCATTACGACATTTTCTATATTTCCATAATAATTGTCTCTTTCGTTTGCAGCACTGTCTAATGCCCTTTGTGATCCATTTAGGACGTCTTTGCATGGGTATTTTTATACGAATGATTGGGAAACATAATTAATAAATCAATGTAAAAAGATCCAAGAACATGTCAAATACTGTTTGCGGATTAGCGCAGCTGAATATGTCACTGAATGATAGAGAGTCAATATGTTGTTTAAACTTGAAAATATTCTCTCGACTATAGTCTCGTTTTTCAACATACCAAAACTTCAGCACTGGGGTCGGCTTCACAGGACATGTGAAGACTTAAGTATGGTATTTTTTAAGGATTTAATGCTATTATGATTTCAATTGTTATTATGTTTGATTATTAGGAGTAATATTGTTAGGGCTTATAACTTTAGGAGTAAATATTGTTAGGGCTTATAACTTTAGGATTACCGTATGTTAGGAGATGTGATTTTATGACTATTTAATGTTATGTTCACCTAATACTATGACTATTGTTAATTAGGTGTAGTATTGTTATGTCGAGTAATCATTAGGACAATTTAATATTAGTACCAAATACAGTATGGGAATTAAAAATAGGATAAGAGACGTTATGTGAATCATTAGGGAGCCCTTCATGATGTTTCCCGTAGCCGTTAGGAGCTAAATAAAGGAGTAGAGAGTAGAGTAGTTAGGAGTAAATAATTTTTGTCCAATATTAAAAATTTATGCAAGCAGTGATGGCTAAGTCAAGCGCCATAGAAAAATACACTTATTTACCGGAACACTCATATAAAATTATCGATTTAGCAAACAGTGTGTTTAGAAATATTCGATGGAAGGTAATACAGTGCAATACAAATGAATTGGACAATGAATTTAATGGGTGTGTGATGTATTCAGTCGGCATCGGCGCACCGCCAGCATTTCCATCTGCACCGAGGCTCGGTGTTAACGAACACCCATCAATCAAATCCCTTTATCCAATCATTCTTTTTCGAAAGCTTGGTCGTGGAGGATAAGATTTTGGAGGGATTTATCATTTAAAAATGTAGCTTTATTGAAGTTTGTGAAATTGTGAGTAAAACGAATGTGAAGCCGGTGATTTAGGATATTTTGTAGGTGACTAAAATTATTTTCGAAAGTCCACGCATTTACCTACTCTGCCAACACGATATTAAGTACCTACATATATTAAACTGAAGTTGTTAAACAAAATACAAAATAAGAAAATACCTACAAAAAGAAAAGTTGTGTGATTAAAAACATAAAACACACTCTTGCACCCAATACAATATCAAACGGTTAGCAGCTGAAGCTCAATATTTTATTTAGTGCAAGGTTTTCTGATTGACATTTTGAAAGGTAAAAAATGCAGTCTGCATATTTATCAGAGACGGCAAGCGACTGAGTCTGGGACGAATAGAAAATTTTAATATTGGAAAAGTCGATCGTTCGTGTTTATTTTCTTCGGGTGGTACGTGTTAATTGGGGACGCGGAGCACGTCGGCTTGTTGACTTGCGACAGGGCCATTAGGCCTGAGCAGTCTCCCACCCCAAACCCCGGCTCTCCCATTCTTTGTGGGTTTATCTGCATTGTATGTACGTAGGAATACAGAAAATCATTTTTCGTAGACTTTATGAATAGAAATATTTTTGTGTTCAGACGCAGATCAAAGAGATATTGGCACCCATATAATTATTATAGTAATATTGTTTCTGGTCATAGTATAGAGGCAACATGACATGGTATAGCAAATAAGCAACCCGATTCTAAGCTTCTATAGGCCAAATACGTACACATAATATGAATGTGACAGGACATTGCAATAAAAACAGATGACAAAATATATTAATCAGACATGTCAACGTCAAGCCTGTATATAAAACCTGATAAGTGAAGTAGAAGCATTTATCGAATTTTGTTATTAATTTCGTAGAACCCCCGAAAACTTCCTCTATGGCAGAAAAATCACAAGTACTTACGTAGGTGTTTCTATGTCCAAAACATTCATGCGGAATAAGAGTGGTCGGTGATGGGTTAATATTGCGTGCGCACTCGACCCGGTCGACCACTAGACGTCACTCTAGTCCTGCTGACCGGCGTGAGGCCATGATGTCGGTAATTACTGCATCCCATCACAGCAAATAAGAAAAACAGTATTGCCAGTACGGAAAAACTTCACAAAAAGTGGTATATACAGGGTGTAAAAACACGTCTACCGAAGCCGAAAGGGGTAGGTACAGCATCCCAACACACAACCAAATCCAAAAGGATTTTCCGAAAAATCATTCTATCCGGAGAAAACAGCGTTTGAAGAGTACTTTTTGCGTAAGTTTTGGGCGCGTTGTTTCACGTAGATTGCTGGATTTTGAGTTTAAACAGTTTTTTTTTTATATGAAATGATTAGGTAGATATGGTCTTATTATGTCGTACTAGTAGTAAATAACCGAAAATAACACAACACTACGAAGCTAAGGCAAAAAAATTTTTTTCGTTTTTTTTCGCAAAATATTTTTAGAATCATGGTCTGATTTCAACCCCTCAGTTTTCGGTAGTGGTCACCCTGTATGTAGGTTTCACAATGCGATTATCTTCTTGTCATTTCACTAGTTCTTTTCGAACCAGTGTTGAAAGGTTTCTACGTTCGCCTCAAAGAAGCTCATCTCAGGCACTTGAAACGTGTTTTCGAACTAGGTTCTATTACATAGCGGTTTCTTCACGATGTTTTCCTTCACCATTTAAGAGTACCTACTGGCTAGTGCATTTTAGGACAGTAAAACCCATTGATGCACGATCGGATTCGAACCCCCGACTTTGAATCGGAGGACCTTAAGTTTCAGTCGAAATCCTGTTTGATTTTTTAGTTTTTTTTGTATCTTAGAAAAAAACATCTTAATATTTAGATATTTGATATTGCTAAGATATTCATATTCGATATGAAATCAAATAATGTAAATGAAAATAAAACCATTCCGAAAGATTTTATAAAAATATGTCTACTGTTTAATTTATCGTGCAGTATCTCAAATTGTCCGGCCGATTCGAGCTGCGTCCATTTCAATTAAATTCCAACACGAGTGTCGGTGGCACCGCGCGTTCAATGGTCACTCACTGGACGGATCAAATCACTATATTAAACCAGTTCCCAACATAAATATTTCAATCTACACTTCTACACTATTAAAGAGAGGCCCTTTTTGTAGGTAGGAGGTAATCTCTGAATGAGGAAGTACTCATCTGGTTTCAAAAACTATTTCACCGCTATTAACTATTCCAAATTGGGATGAACATACGCTACCCAAATATAAAGTTATCAACGAAGACTTGTGTAACCCTTTAGTGTATACCTTTTAGTGTATTCAGACACTGTATAAGTAAGTTTTCAGCTTGGAAGATTTGATCGGGATAAACGAAGAATAGTATGTAAAATACACTCATAGGTACGCTATTTTAGCGTCACTTTGCATTGAATCGCTCCTGATTTCTATATTTAACGAGTATTGAAAAAAGAACACCCACGAAACTCTCGCGGGTGTCTGTCTATTGTTTTCATTTAGCACAATATACGGGGGATGACTTTTGCTGCTGAATAAAATAACAACAACTAAATTTTTCAGGGTTTCACGTGTCATAGGCCCTCATATTATTAATACACTTTTTGTTGAAATGTTTATTCAAATGTATATGTATAAAATTAAAATATTAAGTTAATGGTTATCACGACCAGATAAATTACATTCTACAAAGTTAATTGGTTCCATTATTATATTATTCAGTTTATGGGCGTATAATGGACCAATGAAATCAATGTTAATGGATTCAAGGCCTTATTTAATTAGCAATTGTTATTTTTTACTCATAATAAAGATATAACTACGATATAAAGATGATAGCAATTAGGTAATTGATGTGCAGGGCTATTGTGGTTACCTGGCACAGGTGTGAAGTGGAAACCAATCAAACAGTGGACCCTCCATCGTAGCGCCCTAGCACATCGTAACAAATGAATAGCTATAGTACCTACAGGTGCGCAAAGGTATATGGATCAATTCATTACTAGTTAGTCCTACGGTCCGATGCGCAGGAATCGAATCATTCTATAGAATAGGAATGGAATAGCATAGTTTCAAAACCCCATTAGAAACGTTAGTTATAAGACAACAAGCAACTACAGCTAGTAAAATCCCTGCAATTGAATTGAAACTGAAAAAAGAAAATACTTATTTCATGGCACAACTACATATTTGAGTAAACTGACACCATTTAGCTGAAAATAAAAATACTCAGTGCATGCGAGCGCAGGGTTTTTATGCGTGCGCGGATTTCGCGTGAAAGTTGAACTTTCTAACATTTTTACGAGTTGTCGAGTCCAGTCACGCTTACGAGTTACGAGATCCGAACCACGAGATTGCAAGAACGGGTATAAGCGTGGAATATATATCCTTTGTGGGGTTTTATATGTGTTTCTGATAATGTGATATACGTTAGCAATAACTGGAACAATAGAATGTTTTAAATAAACTACCAAGTCCTTGAACGAAGCCACAGAGCTTCACAGTCATTTATCTTTATATTGTCTGTATTATCTTTATACAGTAATAATGTTTACGGCGCATCGTAAGGTTTTGACTACTTATATACGAGGTTCAAATAAGATAGGTATTCTACGACTATAGGTAGATGTCCGTAAGACACATTGTTATTGAAGCATTGAGTTAATTTCAATTTTCGAATGTGTTTGCTCGAATTAAAAATATAAATAAAATTCGGTAAAATTTGAGTTTTGTGAAGACGCGCAGACATTTAATTTCACATTTTTTTTATTTTTGGCCTGAGTTTAGTGGGGCCCGTTCTAAAATAAGACCACCGCTTACGACTAGTATACTTACTCGTTAACTACTTACTCTATTTGCAATTTTTTTTACAATATAATTACGAGTACCTACAACATTATTATCGGAAATAGATACCTAGACTCGGATTCGGCTGAGGATCTCAAAAGGCGCAAATATATAAATCTTGATTGGGTTTAAATATTTGAACCATTTGGGGTCGAGACCTTGGGTCCGTGAGGTTCCGGGGCCCATCGCGTCTTCAAAAAACATTCAGGGCGCCTGGTCGAAGCGTCGCGTGATTCGAGAGCTGGCGATTTTTTGGCACAGAGAATCAGCATTGCAATTCAGCATGGCAATGCCGCCAGTATTTTGGGCACGCTTCCGACTGACAGTGATCTGGATCAGTTGAGCTATCTAAAGATCGTTTTTACGATGATCCTTAGATAGCTTGACTGATTCTATTGTATTTTGTAATTTTATGTACATATTGTAGTAGCTTAGTTTCCGTAAATAAAAGATACCTAAGTCAATAGGACAATCAAGATCAAGGAAATAATATACTTAATCTTTTTTCACCTGGACTACAAAGCTTTATTTTCCAGTATACCTGAAACGATATGCTATTCTCCAAGTTATTGGTAGATTGTCGTGTCGTGGCATGACGATTCCATTTGTCTTCGACGGTCTCAAACAAGTGTATTCCCACCGGAGTTTTCAGAGCAAGTTTACTGCGCGCGCGATAAGATAGAATAAGCCCTTTGCGCTCGTTCCTCATGAGTTCCGCCTGCAATCTAGAGCTCCGGATATTTGCATAAAAATGTATCGTCATTGAACGTTTCTTTAAAAAACATTTTGCAATGAGGAAATATTTTAGAAACAACAGAGACAAAGGAACAAAACACAAAAATGGTATGGAGATATTTTTAATGAATGTTGATCTAACGTACTCGTATGTACGAGTATGTACCTATACCTTTTCTCGCATAGGTATCGTAAAAGTTGAAAGGTTTTGATGGTAGGTAATTTCATAGGTTATTGGTTTTAATTTTTAACTTAGTAGGTACACAACTACCACACCAAACTTCACATTCATATTAGGTATTGTATTGTTCATATAACTTTTGGCTTTACGGAAACATACAGCTACTTGCAGAAGCGACTTAGTGAGCATATTCTAAACTCGTCCCAAATGACATGGATTATTTTTGGATTACCTTAAATCATCTCTATTATGATAATAAAAAGTAGCATAAAAATATAATCAAAGGAAGACACGAAGGCGGAAAAGTCGTCTGGTAACTAAATAAACTGCGCAATTAAAAGGACACTAATTTTACTACGTGCGAAGAATAGCGATGATAGTAGTAGTAAAATCTTTGATTTTATCTGCGAACGCTGACTGGCAAACTGTGACCGTTGAACGCAAAGAAAGAAGTTTAAATGGACCTTTACCCATCAATGAGACATTATAGGTTAAGAAAGAAAAATACGTTTTATTAATATAATTTAAAGTTGAAATTATGTGTCGAATATGTATTTGGGCATGCCGCTGAATACCCCCTTGGATATTCTGAAAGGATCTTGAACACTCTAGAGAGATACACGATTTAAAAGAATGTCTTTCGAGCATTGGGAGTTGAGGATAATACAGGGTATACAGATATACTCGGGGATACTGTTTGTATTTGTTTATATGTATATTAATCATATTATTTGCTATAAATACCTAACTTATATTTTTATATAAGTAAGAAGAGAAATGATATTTTCTCTAAGCTCTACAAAACAGTATCGAACCACAAACAAACAGTAACCTAATCGGCTTGGAATGGAGCTGTCCCTCCGCCCTATGATGGATGACGTCCAACAGCCAGCTCCATTTATTTGAAGTCGAGATTGCAGACGTATTTCTGTCGTGTTTCTGTAATATTGGTAGGTACTGCTTTCAACTTAACCAGTTGATCTGCAGCACCAAGATAAATATTAAAAATCTAAGACTATCTATAAATAAGTTTGACCAGTGAATTGGCTCACATATTAAATTGAATACCTTGAGAAGACCTAATCTTTCGAACACACACTCACAGAATTTTTATATAATAACCATAGCGAGCTATAGTTTTAATTTTGGTTATTTCATGTCAAAAGTAAGAGCCCTAATTACCGCGGAGCTTACCAAAAGAACGGCTTATAGGCATCCAAGTAAAACATGATTCCTCGGGTAAACTGCTTCAAGGATATTTTAAGCAATAAATCAGGCCACTTTCGGGATTTCGCCTTTGTGCGATAATACGATCCTTTTCATCGTATCTTATTACCTGTTGAACATGGGCATTGTTTTATTACTTATTGTAATGAGCTGGTGATACTTATTTCTATCACAATGTTACTATTTTTGATACCTCGTTAGTCGGTACCGTTATCGGCCTGTTTATAAATGAGTATCAATTACATGGAGGCGAGCAAATAATTATACCTTGCTGCTATCTTAACATTTTTTGGTAATTTCCAAGAATATTAGTGTTTGCATTAGTGGCCAGTTCATTCGAAGTGGGTAGGCATTTAACATTAAATAAATAACGTTATGAATATTCTGCGATATAAGTAGGTCTGCAGTGCGTGCTCAAAATAAGTTAAAATATCAGACGAAACTTTGAATATCATAAAAATATGGCAATTTGTTTCTAAAAATATGAATCCAAGTTGCAGAGAAAAATGTTTCGTAAAAGTCGAAGTGACACTCGCACCTGTGCCGCTTTCTACACAACTTTAGATTTCCAATTTCATAAACTGTATAAAAATGTTCTGTCTAGTATGAAATTACCACAATAATATTATTGCAAAGATCCATGAATAAACCACATTTATGAAAATGTTATCTTGTGGGTGTGATGTTACCTATATACCTAAACTATGTCCAGTCAGCAAAGAAAGTAAATTACCATTTGATGTTTCAAGAATCTGAATATTTCCAAAATCCATAACATCAAGACCAACATTTAAGCAAATTCTGAAGATTAGGTCTCAGTCCATAATAAAATCTGAAACAAAGTTTATTTCTTACTTCTTCTTATAATCGTGTCACCAGTCCTTTCAAACCAGTGTGTTCACCACACTTATTAGTGCGCCTCAAAGGGGCTCCTTTCGTTCACTTGACATGACATGGCACATGCTTTCAAACTCTTTAGGTTCTACGACATGCCGGTTATTTCTTATCAAGAAATCAAAAAGAAATGTCATTTTAAAAATCAAACTGTTTAGTGACTTTGCTTGCTGACTGTAACTAGAACCATGGTGATTAAAAAAAACACTAGCATATAAAATATGTTCCTACGAGTTAATAAAATACCCATTTTATACAGGGTGTAAAAAGACAACTATCGAAAACTGAGGGGTTGCAATCAGACCATGATTCTAAACATATTTAGCCAAAAAAACACGATTTTTTTTTTGACTTAGCTTAGTCATTTTATTTTATTTTTGGTTATTTACTACTATTACAACATAATAAGATCATACCTACCTAATAATTTCATTTGTAAAGGAAAGAAACAGTTAAAACTCATAATCCAGCAATCTACGTAAAACAACGCGCCCAGAACATACGCAAACAGCACTCTCCAAACGCTGTTTTCTCCGGATATAATGATTTTTTCGGAAAATCCTTTTGGATTTGGTTGTGTGTTGGGATGCTGTACTTACCCCTTTCGGCTTCGGTAGACATCTTTTTACACCCTGTATATATTTAGCATCGTCCAGCATTCATTTCATTTTAGTGGACCGTTTCTAAATCCCAAGACTCCGCAGTAATCAAGCAAAAACATTGAATAAGCATATTTTGGCTGGACAAAGCTGTGCGTGGCAACCCTATCAGTAGGGCACAGTCTTCAATCCTTCCGCCCGTATACACAACACATAAAAGAAAATTTATGGACCGATTAAGACCCTTCGAAGGGTGGCCGCAAATGTTCTTCGCCGTCATTTGCTAAGCCGCTAGTTCGCCAAAACTTCACATTTTGTATCTATTAGGCGTATCTACAACGCCAATTATATTTTTATGAACTGCTTGGTAATGGAAAATATTTATTTACAAGTTTTGTTTCTATTCTTTAGTAACAAACAGTGTATTGGGATGTGGTAATTATGTTGGAACTACTCAGTATAATGAGAAAAAGGTTTTGAAGATTAGATCTCAAAATTCTTAACGGTGAAAGAAAACATCCTGAGAAAACCCGCAGTTTAGTCAGCTCCACACGTATTGACGTCGTCTTTCCTGTGGACATGGTCGATTAAGCTGAGAGATTTGGTGAAATTACAATTTTAAATTTTGTCTACCATTATAAAAGAGGGAAGCAAAACACACATATTATCTTTAATAATCTGTGTGTTAGCATAATGATAAAATATTTACACTTTACACTAAAACTGATCCACCGATCGATGGTGGGAACGAAGGTTCCAAACAGACAAGTGAAGCTGTAGGATTTTCTCAGACTCTACTCGTTTCTAAAAGACTCCACCGTCGCTTCAATTGATACTGGTATTTGCTGAATCCCGATTGCGAGCTTAGACATTCAATTTAACTTACTGCACACCAACAGAGATCTGTGATAGCTATGCATCTGCTCTGGCTCAACAATACTGTTATGAACTGTAATGAGTTGGTCGGAGCTTTTGTTTGAGCTTTTGCTATTGCGTACTGGCAAATCCAGGATACTAAAATACGTATATTTGTTTTTTCGCGTTATCGTTTCAAAAGCAACTTTGTTTGCAAATACAATCTATACAAAGGCTTAATATGAGCTTGCCTTGAGTTTATCTAAATATTGGCTTAACTGATTTGTAAATAGGAATTGGTGTAGCACTTTTGAATGTTTCTAATTCATTTGTAACTTGAGTTTGATAAAGAAATACACAATTTCCATTATTCCTAATTACGTTCTCCTATCATACTCGTAGTCCCGTGATAATTTCGACGTCAAGAAGTGGAGCCATTTTGGCGTGTAATAGATTGTCATCATCAAATTAAACAGCCCCCAATATTGCGCGCCTAAATTGAGTCCATTATCATTTTAGTGTACCTATCGGTGACCGTATTTATTAAATTATCGATTCCCATTATGTTCAGACGAAGTGGAGGCGATTGCAATGAATGTTTTGGCGCGCGTAGACGCCAGGATTTGTACGTTCCACAGGACAAAAGTAAATGAGAATTGCCCTTAATTGGAATTGTAAATGAGTCCTGTGGCGCGCTTTCTTGTAGGTTGAACGCCCGTCCCGCCATCACAGTAGAATAAACTGTACTGATTTTATTTAATTAATTCTCAGAACTTCCCAATTGAGACATTTCTCCGATTGTAAAATCTTCACGCTCACTCGAGACTCATGTCATCCTATAGTCAGTCTCATTAGCGAATATTTGTCGAAAAAAATCCATTTAAAAGTAAATTACCTTTTTGTAAAACAAAATCGAGTTGGAGAGAGGAATTAGTTGTCGGCATTTGGTGATTTGTTCAACTGAGCAAGGCAATTAGTGTTTTTCACTTTTTACTTGTGTCTAATTGCCTCCAGGGAGAAATTTTCATGACACTACTTTCTAATTCTATTATTTAATTACTCACATATAAATACTTATTAGAACTTACTCCTGAAACAATAATTACCAATAATTCAATAGAGGAAATGCTGAGATGTCAGAAGCTAGCCGCATTTTCTGACGTCATCAGTATTTTTTCTATAGAAAAATGACTGTGGCGCGTACGGCGTGGACATAAGTGCGATCAGCTAGTCTTACCAGGGTTTTCTAATCTGAAAAAGGAGTACCAATGTACAAATTTATCTATATATAAATTATATGTTTTATAACATTGATTTGAAATTTATTTCGGTTGAATTCGTTACAAGGGTGCCGATACTGTTTATCCAGAAAGATACACCTGGTGCATTCACCTTCGTCAAGGGCTGACGGGGGTCAGGCACATTAGTAACAACTGTGTAAGACATGTAGTATCCGAACGGATCAAGAAAAAGTTATAAACACCCCAGGCGGACCAACGCGACGGATACAAGTTTTAGATTAGATTTTAACAATACTTTCCTCAAGTCAAAAGACTGAAACAAAATAATAATTCATCTTTATGTTCCATGAAAAATCAGGAATCGAGTAATACCTAACTTACCTATGGTGATATACCTCTCTTTACTATTTTAAGCTCAGTAGGTACAATAAATATCATAATTCACTACAAATTGATGACTATGCGAGCTCACTTAAATTACTTGAACATAATTAGGTATTACGTAAATCATAATTTAAAACGTATGCGTCATCGCCACTGTGTTGTTGAATAAACTATATCGTCACTTCTAATTTAGTAAACTGTTGTGAAAATTTACAGAGTGAGTTTTATATTTTTATGCAAGGTTGTACAAAAAAACCACAACCGTTAGGATTACTTTTAACAGCAGCCGGATCAAGACATAAAAATGTTACAACAAAGTAATTTCATATTCATTACCTAAGGGTTCAGTTTACTTTCAACTTTTATTCTTGTGAAAATTACGTTAAAGCTTTATCTGCTATAAAAAGTCGAATTCAGCGAAGACATCCATGCTTTAATCCATTTTGTTTATACAAAGTTCACGATCTTATTTTGAGAGGTTTTCATCAAACAATCACAAAGTAAAACATACCTCATACTCGTAATATGTATCGGATTGACTTACCAAGAAGCGCTCGTGGTCGTGCTTGCTAAGTCGTTCTTGATAGATCGTCGAAGTTAAGCAACGTTCGAAATGGTCTGTAAGTGGATGGGTGACCGCCAGTGGCATTTTCATCTGAGCGCTTCCGTGCTTCGGAGGGCACGTTAAATTGTCGGTCCCGGCTATTTAAATCGTTAAGTCATGACGGAGGCCTTAAGGCGGCCTAAAAACTCCGTCACCAGAGTTGGCCACTGACTCATACGAACTTAGGTATACTTACTTACTACCAAGGCGTGCATAGAAACCTTGTATCACATTTTGAAACTTGAAAAATTAAGAGACTAAGGAGAATGTGGAGAGATTCTTGCTTATTACTCACTGTTATAAGCTAAAATCTTTACAAATAATTGTGACCCACAAATAGCATTTTGTAATATTACAAGAATTACAAATCTTAAGACAAACTTTGGTTCTCCTCGTGGATGAAAAATAATGACATTATCGAGTGATAAAAAGTAAAAAACCAACTCAGCTTGTATCAAATGTACGTTAAAGCATAAAATTTGAGGCGAAACTTACCTATCCAGAAAACACTTTGTCCCAACCAAAGTTAAGTGGCTTGTCAAAACTTCTTCTCTTACGGCATTCCCTTTTGATTTATGACTTCGATATGTCAATTTAACGTCACTCAGTATGATTTATAAGGTCATGTGAGTAACCTTTCGCGTGCCAGTACATTACATGCCCTATTTATTTCTCCTCACTTTCTGCGAAAACAAACAAGACGTGTGATTTTTTCGTTAACAGCTCTCATATTGAGGTAAGTATTAGTCCACATATTCCTTACGAATAACAAAAAACATCGAGGAACGCTTTTCTATATGTAGGTTAAGTAATAATATAGGTAATGGAAAGAAGTAAGGCTGCGAGAGAAGTAAAGAGTTATTATATATTAAGTACACTATTGTTGGACGAAAATACTCCAAGCCATGTATCAATTTTGCAAAGCTATTCTAATTATTGCATTACACACAAGTCGACTAATCACCCAAGTTGAAAAGAAAAAGGGAAAACATCGCGCGATAATTCGATAAGTTACAATTCAAATTTGTGTCTGCGTGAAAACACAAAGTCGAGTGCGTGAAATAAATATGATGTTGTGTGTGAAGCTAAACAATATTTTCCATTAGTGTCATGAAAAGGTACCACTTCGAAATAACCGCGAGACCGGAGCCATATCCACGTGTGATAATGCGCAGTAACATTTTATAAGGGATCTAAATGTGAGCAGATGGCACAATGCGAATCGCTGGTAGTACTTCCCAGCACGGCCGCAATCTGCCATTACATTTTATGCAAACACTGCTCGAATCATTTTGTTTGTACAATCTCTAAAATATAATACTTACTTGCAAATAAAGTATCGACAGGATACTACGAGTATAATCTATGGATACTACCTATTCTATTGAGGTACCACAGTACGTAGGTAAACTCAGCTCAGCTAAATCTTTACTGGGCGAATCCGTGGCCTGAGAACTCTCCATTTCTTGAAGTGAAACCCAAGTAAAAGAGGTGAAGTCAACGTCGTTACCGAGTGAATCGTTCGAACAGTGAATCGCTTTCCTTATTGAACTCTTGGAAAATAACTCACTTCCTTACCCACTTACACTGAAAAGCAAACTGGGCTTAAAATATCAACGAGATGTTTGTTCTCGGCTGTTATATTGTTTATTCGTCCTTTCCTCTTTCAACTTTGCTTATTGTTTGTCTAAATTTATTTATTAATGAAATTCAATTCGGAACTTGACTAAAGCTACATAAAAGCTCATGTTGAGCTTTGTTGGCCTGGACACCTGTAAGTTTCATTTGAAGGCTTTCGGCTCCGATCACAATAGTGTATTCATATTCACTTGCTTCGGATTTATTTATAAGGAAAACCAACAGCTGAAAAATCTTAATTGGGTGAATTTATATAAAAAGAAAGCCAATTACAGGTTTTCATGTTTAGAGGCAGATTAGTGAAAGAAAGTTATACACTTAACATAAATACTTTACCTTACAGTAGGTCCTCTCTGTGGGATTTAATAGTTTTAAATTAGATAACTTCTATTGTATGCGATATATTTATATAAATATGTATAACTTAGTTTGAAGATTAATTTTGGTGTACCTATTGGTCACGGTGTCGTGTGGGGAAGGCCTGGCGCGGGTGGCGCGAGGGTAATCGAATGTCATACGCGGTCGGTACCCGACAGAACTATTCACGAGCTGCCATCTGGCGCACTCCACGCCCTGATTTATATCCCTTTAGCTGTCCAACTTTCTGCACCTTGTTCCTGCAACATTTGTACATGACATCTCAAATATATAACAACAAATGGCGAAACTTGCAAGTTTTAGACATGTGAAGCTTGCTAGATATATTTTTGTGTAAAACATATTGTGTTACAAAACGTAAAAGGAATAGGAAAACATAACAGGATCACGAGTGTAACCGCAAAATTCTTTAATAATTCTAAGGTGGTAGTCAGAGCCACGTCAAAATACATATTTAGCACTTGCCCACATTTCACATCAGCTTGCAAACCAAACGTTATATCGAAACCTCTATGGCCAATTACTGGTTTCCTCTAGACGTTTTCCTTCACCGTTTAGAATTACTGTCACTGTAATAAAGAGCATAAGAATTCTCGGGAATGAAAAATCCAGCCATGATTTGAACCCACGACATTTAGATCACAGTCGGTCACTCACGGCAAAAAGGTACTTTACAGTTTGTTTAACCACGTAAGATAAACATTCAAATCAAATCAAATCAAATTTATTTATTTATGATACACAGGTTTAAAAAAGATGTTAAAAATAGGTTAATATTCCAACTGTGATCTGCCAGTCGGCGTATAAATTTAGGTACATTTTTCTTTATTATTATTAGATAAAATTAAGATTATATAAATTTAAATACACAGAATATTACCACTTAGTATCTTTTAGGTATTATAATATATACATTACTTGTAAGAAGCTGTGAGAAAAACCTTCTCACCTTGACTCGGGCTGACATATGATACAGGAACACACATAAGTGTGAATCATGGTCTCAATCATTGATTTGTCGCTCAGTTTCCATTGAGAACTGTTAAAAGCCGTAGCTTTAGACACGCCTCGAACTTAGTGTTCAGTATTTGTGTATGAAGTTGTGTCGTTGTATGTTTATGAAATTATTAGTTTTTAGCCCAGTCAGCAGATTTTGCTACAACCATTTCATATTTAAGCCTGCCGGTACTCGTTGGTATTCAAAATAAACGAGCATGAGCACCAAAACAATTATCATCCGACCCGTAAAGTGAATGCATTGTCCATTTCGTTTTGGTAAGTCTAATGACGTTAAATTAGCCTGTAGGGAATAAGTTCATCAAACATGCGGGAACGCTTCTAACGGAGTATACCTACATATATCGCGGGAGGCACTCATAAACTCATTAAAAGTTGCCTCCATATAGTAAAACGACTGGCCTTATCCATATAGACGGCAGTTTTAATCGAGACCGCTTTACGAACCATTAAATTCCACGGGCGGTTATTGTCGAGCTGGGACCGTTAAATGGAATTCTAGACATAGTAGCCGGTCACTCCGGTAATGGCGCACGGATTTGCTAAATTAACTTATAAATATCGCATACAATCAGCAGCGAGGTAAGTAGAGCCGGCGCTGGAACTGAATCGATCCGCAAAGGCTACAAGTAAACCTTAGCCAAGCATTGCGACTCAACTCAAACTTTGCATTATTCCTTTTGTTATTTCTGCTTCATTTCAGAATGGTAAAGACGTGATTAAACTTCCCAGTAATAGCTACTGTGAGGATAAAGGAAGTCACATTTTACGATATTGCCTTTCAAGTGAGTCCTTGTTTAATCTAGTAGGTAGGTAAACCAACTTAACGACTGTAAGTAGCTACTAACAACGCTGCCTCGACGAAAAGGAAAACTGCGCACAAAGAATAAAGCTGAGCATCTTTGCCAGTCGGTTTAACCATATTGTAGGCACATAAATTGAAAATCGAAGGAAACGAATCGAAAGGATTGCTGAAAGTCAAACGAGCAGTAAGCTTATTCTTGACGCCAATTTATCGGTTCGAAGGTGCGCCGTCGACTAAATGGTACTGTATAAACTCATCACCTTCTCAGCGCCGCCTCTTCCATGTAAGAGGGATTTCGCTCGTTCATTCACCTTAAATCGACGTCATTCCAAAAGGCAAAATAGAGCACTTCTGAAAGAGTTTCCGATAAAAGGGCCTATCAAATTTTTTCAATATCCATTTACGGAGGAATAAGAAGGGATTATGCGCAAACCAAAACCCTTTAATCCGAGATATGGGTTATTGAAACATTGCGGGCGCCGACGAATTACTTCAGCCGCGCGCATTTACTCCTATAATCTTTCTAATCTTACTAGACCTTTTTCCAATAATTGCAGACAGGATTGTGAATCACTGGGATTGAAATCTACCCTGTTCTGCGAGGAGACATCACTTCATTCTGAGGAAACTCTCTGCGGCTATAAGAGTTTTGCTTAGCTGCTAGGTAGGAACTAGGTAGTGATCATTATGAGACTGAGTTTTATTTATGAAGTTATGAGA
This sequence comes from Epirrhoe alternata, assembly GCA_963565295.1. NCBI lineage: Eukaryota > Metazoa > Arthropoda > Insecta > Lepidoptera > Geometridae > Epirrhoe > Epirrhoe alternata. Next base: position 4,477,645 of record OY751384.1, read on the forward strand.
ATGTTTGAAATCATTTCATTTATTAAGCTTTGCCCCGTTTGTAAACTTTTCTTCTCATTCTTTAGTAACGAATTACCTCCCAAATATTTAAATTAATCTTATTTATTAAATATTTCTCTTGCTACTCGTACCTATATAATAAAAACTACTAAATTATATTTTACAGCAAACACGTGTTCATATTTTACCGTAGCATACATTAATCGAATTACCTAAATATCTGGACATCTAAGCCATTCTAAAACATTTATATGCATAACCGCCCGTCAGTGAACTTTGGACTAAGTGCATTAAGCTGATGCTACCCCAAGAGTGTTATTGTGTTATTTCAAAGCCAAAAGCTCAAAAGGTTCCACAGTCACTGACCGCCAGAGTGGATGTTGAGTGAGTCAAGAGTGAAGGTGCGCGAGAAGTTTTTCCTGCGGACTATCTATACAGGGGTACAGTTCGTAAATTTGAATGAAGTAATAAACGAAACTATTCATAAACTCTTTATCATATGGAAAACTCCAGTTTTAGAAGCTCGTTTATGCTATGTTGGTACTACGTGAGCGAAGCCGCAAATCACCCCTAGTTCTTCTTCCTTATGAACAGGTAAAGAATTAAAATGAATATCTCTAAACTCTAGAGCTGATTTGCGGCATACCTATTATTATACGACTGATAGCATATACGAGTAATATTCAACAGAGCGTTTTTAAAGATGACTAACACGCTGCTACAGTAAGTTGACACAAATATTCACAAACATTCAAGATCCTTTTGAAGTAGTCAACATGCCATAATTGATGTAGGTATTATTTCTATAATATTCAAAACGAAGGAAAGTCATCCCATTCATTCGTGATCATCTAGATTCCTGAAGTCATTCATCAGAATAATCAACCCGTCATTATCTACATATGAGTTATCGGCAGCTTGGTTTCCTTCCTTCAGTCCACTTTACCAGCCATCTCAACTCCTCTTTTAAAAAAAATACTTAATCCCTTTATTCTCTGGCTAGCAGAAATTCGCTTGATAAGAAACTCGTCGTTCGTCGAGTAAGATGGGCTTGGATCTCAAAATTTACGCAAACATAAATTAAAAATGTAAAAGGCAAACGAGAGTTTAGCTTGGATTTGCAAAAGAAGTAAAGGTACACAGATAATCAGTTAAAAAAATAATTTCTAACAATGCTGCCCTTGAGCGCAGTTTTCATTTGTTAAACAAAAGCGGTTGATGTAAACGGTGTCCCTTTAACATTTAGCTCGATTACATCTTTTCGGCTTAATCTCGCTTGTGTTTTGTTTTTAAGAAATAAAAATAAGTTACTACGAGAAAATAACAATTTTTTACAGTGTATGTACTTTGTCAATATTCCCATAATGGTAGAGATTTTTCTTCAAATCGTTGGCATTGGTAATTTTTTCTATTATTCGATAAAATAACGTAAATGAATAAATATTACAAATTGAGGAGGAAGATTTGGTATAATATTATTCATGCATGAAATATATTGTAGTTTTATTTTCTAAGATAATATCAAAAAAATTAACTCGGCAAAACAAATTAGGTATCAGTATTATTTTTGACTTAATTTTTCATTTTATATTTATAACAAAATAAGTACACTACGGCAATATCAATACTAAACCACTGTTTCTGTGTAACTCATCAAGTAATTTAGATCAAATCTCTATGATGAAAGAACAATGTATCGATTTTGTCAACGAAATTATGCATAAAATACAGATCCAATCCATCCCATTGAAAGTCAAGGGATACGGTTAGGGAAGAAAAGGAAAAATCAAATTGTTTTCACGAAGATATCAAATCGTCGATGTTTAAGGAAGAATTTAGGTCACGTCTCATGGATTACGGCTTATTTCCCGCGTCTCTTTTTCTTCGTTTGACGCTAATCCCGACGGGCTTCGCTGAGATTTTGACCTCTGTACTTGGCCTAACCCCGTGCCATCAGTTTCAAGGTCAGAAACTCATAACTCAATTTACTAAAATAACAAGAGAAATTATCATAAACTGCTTTGTTCTCACGGCGCTGTACACTAGAATCCATTACGCAGCTTAAGTACTAACAATATGGTAGCAGCACAATTTCAATTAAGCTATTTACTTAACTTGGTTCGGTTTAGCTTAGCTTAGTATAATTTCTAGAACATATCTATGACCTACTTAAAAAGTAGGCAGATTCAGCAACATGTTGCACGGGGGCACCGTGCAACGTGCAACCGTACTAAAGTAATTATATATAGAAATTAATAACTTAGATTAAATAAAATTTATCACCGAAATGTAAGCAAAGCCCTATACCCGTGTTTATTGCTTTGATTTTTTGAATCATTGGCACTGTCGCAAAAGAACAAAAGTAATTTGAGCCCAGCTGACTTTGATTTTAAACATCACATTTCTATAATTATGTATGAACAAGGTCATAATAAATAAATTATCATTGACTTATTACATAACAAACATCACTTATTTTCATAGTAGATAGTTTTATTGTAGGTAATTGTACCCCCTTGTTCTGGTTTACTGGTAATAAGAAGTGGATGGCGACTTTCATCCTAATAATCTCTCCAAGGAGTCAACTCGAGCGAGCGCTCCAAATCTGATTATCTGCTGAGTGACGGCGCAATTCCAACCGAATATTAATCGAGCAAGAGCACAATCTGTTTTTGATCACTACTTTTATTACTACACAGTAACTTTAAAAACATGTTTTCCCACTTTCATGCGTTTTAGATGTTCCTTTTATTTTAAGCTTTGATTTGTGATTTTTGTTTTAATATTTTATCTAGGTACTTATTATTTCTTAGAACTAGTAAAATACAGGGAGGCAAGTGGCTTTTACCATAGAATCCGCAGTGCAATACCTACATCAAGCTTATAAATTAAGTTAAAAACATCAAATACAGTGTAAGAATGTTACAACTGATCAAGCAAAATATTCCTGCACGAATGATTAACTTGGACTCGGGGTTACACGGGGAATCGTTTAATTTGCTAAATTATACAAATTTGCCGAGTAAATAGCTCTAACTCGAAGAAAATGTCGTCGTATATCATCGTGACCGGGTCCGGCCAACCGCTGTAAAAGGCGTTTAATTTGCATTAGCTCTAAAATCATGTAAACGGTTTTGAACAAAACCTGGACCATTCACAATGGACCCACGTTTTGTCACGAGTGTTTATTAATGTAGTTAGTACAAACGTGATGTTTCAATTTAAGCCAGAAACGGCAAGGTCGTCGAAAAGATCCAAGTCCTAATCAAGTTTATCTTGTCTCTTCACTGTATGCCTACTCTTGAGAATAATGTGTGTGGCAAAATTAATAGAAAATATAGATTTTTTTTTATTAAAAATAAAAAGTTTAAGTAAATAGTTTTTTTTTCAAAATGGCTACATTGAACTCGTGCATTATTCCAAGTGCTTAAAAAATATCGCTTGAAAATTAAGCACATTTACACACCAACATCAGCAAGTTAGTGAGTTAAACATAAAGCGTCTTACCATAGAACGTGACATAAAGTTATTCCACCGAATAAATCAAGAATAACCATACATTTTGAAATAAATCAAGAATAACCATACATTTTGAAAAAAAATGTATGGTTATTCTTGATTTATTCGGTGGAATAACTTTATGTCACGTTCTATGGTAAGACGCAAAGAGCTCAAAATATGTGAAAACATGCTTACAAAATGTTTCTACGCGGCTGTATGTTACCTCTTTTCTTTCGTTTCGTATAGAACTCACATACTCTGTGTGAGACAAGACAAGCAGGCAAACAGACTGCGACGGAACTTGTGTGTTCTATCTACGTGCTCCTGCAATAATTTATCGCTGGTGTAAAAAAAGCAATTCATGTAGGTACCTAGTCCTAGAATACGTACCTATTCTTCAATCCATTTGTCGCCAAAAGGCTGGACAATAGCTAGTCAGTGGACACTTCAGCTTCATTGCATTTGCTTGGCCCTGTAACGTCCTTGTATCTCGACATTCAATGCATTGACATCATTATTCAGCCGCAATGCACCTGCGTGTCTTGGCATAAATTACAATGTGTTTGCATCTTAAAACATTCTTTGTTATCAAAATGAGTTTAATTATTTAAAAATTATTTGAATTGAAGATAAATTTATATTTATCCAATATCTGGTGCAGCTGAACAAGGCTGGCAAAATGTTGGTTATACGTTGGTGCCAAAATGCAGCTACGCATATGTAACCACAACATTCCGAAACTACCGAAATGCAATTTAAACTCTATATAGCCACTGTTCCTGCGCTGTTATGTGACAAGTTAAAGCATTATGCAAATTCAGTTTAAATCTGGGCTACAAATGTACATGTTACTTAGTAGGATCCTCTTAAATATAATTTTAATCATACCTTTCTTCTTTTAGATGCTTTATATTCAGTTCTAGTAATACAATATCATCATCATGGTCACCATAAAACCCACAGTCGCTAACGATTTTGCTAGCAAGTTAATAATATTAATCCTAAAACTCATAAAAATACAATTTTATAAGATTAAAAGCAATAATATAACATATTCAACAAATACAAACTACATCCTGTGTAATTTTGCTGTGGCACAAAATAAACTATTTTGTTACTATTATTACATTTAATCATGTAGAAGTAGAGCTAAGAAATTCCCCAAGTTTATCTCCGTCATTTACCGTCAATGATTCAATCAGAATGACTGGGAAAGTCCCTCAAGACTGCTAAATAAAAGTACAGTCGGTTCTTAAAATAAATAATCTCCTCTTAAAATACTACGCAAGTCGGCAAACAGAGGGAAGGTACTATGTTACGTAATGCTTGCTCCAGCAGCTCTGCTAAGCGATTTTTCATGAGGTGTACCGCGTTAATGTGTACAAACGCTCTTGGCTTTTGAGGCAGACCTACTCTGCTTCTTTGCAAGAAATAAATTATGCTCAAAACTGCTGGCGGGGTTTCAGAAAATTCGCAAACAGATAAGATACATGACTTTTCGCATTCACTTTTTATTATGAAACGGCAAACGGATCATACGCGCTTTTATTGCCTTACTTGGGAGAGATGAAAAAAGGAATAACTTTCGGGGGGCGCTCTCAGAGCAATATACATGACAACCTGTTATAAAATCTATGCTTTGTGAGCTTAATATTACATCCATGTAGCGAGGAGCTTAATATTTATTTACATTTCATTCACCAGCTCTTATGTCGACCTCCGCTTGGATTGCAAATATGTGCGATCGTAAATCTTATGTACGTACCTAATCTTGGCAGCGATTACTGATTATCGTTTCCGCAAATAACAATACCAACAAGCTAGCTGGAATAAAAACATTTCAAATGGTTAAATAATTTTATAAATACTGTGTGGTGCAGTGGTCTGCGAGTTTTATACTGCACACCTATGTACAAACAAACAGATAATTTGCACCTTATTATTATTAGTACAGAAATAAAATCTACATTAAAATTAAACAAGGTAAGAAAGTGTCTGTTTCTAATGTAAAAATGAATATAATAATGCTGGACATAACTATGAAATTCTGTGCTCGTGAACCTTATGACTGATATAAAACTTTTACCTAAAAGTTAAAATGCATTAAACACCAAAAACATATGTTTTTTATGAGAATACTTAGATTAAAATAGTATTTTAATTCCTAAAATTTCCTTTTTTTATTATAAATGTTTCCAAAACACTTGATGGAAATAGTTTTTTATCAATTTGTGTGGTGACTCTAACTACTTTTTCAAATCAGGTCCAAGACCTTCAACATAATAGGTATAAAATATAATTAGCAAAATGCTGGTTTATGTGACCATACTACGATATATTTGACCGCCAAAATAAGATACAAACCTATCAAATAAAGTAAAGGTTATCACACTCATTATCATATTGGTATTGGACAGTTATGTATAATGGCTTATTCAATGAAATTAATAATAATACGGCAGGTTTGTAAATAATGATAGATGGTCTTGTCAAAGCTAAGTTAAGGTTTATAAAGGTAAACTAGGTACCGTAAGTTTAGAATTTCAATAAATGTTGTGAACAGACTACTAAAAAACTAAATAAGTACTATTTTTTGAGTAAATATTTCTTTTAATAACGTTCGTAGATGATATTAAACTCAAACAGTGCGTTATCGGTTACTTTGACGCTATAAAACCATTCGTCGACACATTATAGAATTGATTGACGCATGCATTTAGTTGTCGCATACCTTAGTCATACACATTAACCTATTTTTCCGGTTATTCGAGTTAAGGTAAACAAGTGAGTTACCGCGGCCTTTGGCCGGTTGAACAGTCGGTCGGTTCCTATCCACTGGACAAGACGCATTCAACCAACAACATGAAGGTCTCACCAGTTGTATTGATTGTGCTCCTCTCATGTGTGTGCGTGAGCTACTGCAAGGACCTCATCGTCGGCACTAGCTTCAACAACAGGATGCTCTGGCAAGAGAAGGCGGAGTACAACGCAATACCGCTCAAGAAGAGAGTGAAGGAAGTTTTCTATTCCGACCCGGGACAGCAAATTATAAAGGTGACAAATACTGCTTGTTTTAATCCTACACAAGTCTGATGCAATCAAGCGTTAGCTGTTTATTCTAGGTAATAATAAGTAATGCTGTACTTTTTACACAGCATCATCTGGCCCCAAAGTAATTGTTTAAACTATAACTATGTAGATATTTTTGTATTTTACCGTTACTTATTACCCCAGATAAACCTATAATACAGCATCAGCGTTTTCTATATCTATACTAATATTATAAAGAGGAAAGATTTGTTTGTTTGTTTGTTTGAAATGAATAGGTTCCGAAACTACTGAACCGATTTGAAAAATTCTTGCACCAATAGAATCCTACATTATCCCCGATGAACATAGGCTGTATTTCATCCCGGGGAATTGAAGTTTTCCCGAGGGATCGCGGGTAACACCGCGGCGGACAACTAGTTGTATATAAACTATGACAAACTATATCATACTATCAAGGTGGGTGTACTGCCTAGGACATTGTTGAGATAGAGCAAACTTCCCCAGCATCTAAGCTGCTCCCAGCCTAATCAGCCGTATCTACAGTAAAAACAATGGTGTTGTTACTCAAGCATAAGCTGAGTTATTCTAAAAAGATAAATAAAAAAGACCCTAAACATTTAGTATTAAGTTCTCCCTTTCCGTTCCACTTTGTTATCCCTTTTTCAAAATTTTTGTTTAGGTTTTTACCTATATAAATCAGTTGAGTAGGGCACTGATGACTTGTAGCACAGGTTTTTTGTATACCTATTTCAGGCACCAGTCTCTCACAAAACAGGTTTTTATATCTATAAACTTTTTGGATTTTTAATGTATTTATTTTTTAGATTCTTAATTATATTATTACCTAATTCTAAATAAGTAGTAGCTACCCTAGTATTTCTTAGGTATTTAAAGCAAAAAATCCGATAAAATGGTAATGGCTGTAGCCAGGAAATAATATTTAGCTTTTAAACTCGCAGAAATTACAAAACGAATAGTTAATACACGAGCGCATCCGCGGGCCGAAAATAGTTATTAAATGGACCCTTGATAACAACGATTCTTTCTAAGAATATCGATTTTAATATAAATTCTTTGTCTAAAGACACTTTACGTAGGTACACTCGAGACTTCTGTCAATTTCATTAAATAAGCATCTTTAAAAGTGAAGAGTTCTTGATGTTTCTTAAAGTTTAACTTATAAATAATTACCTACTATAATTTGCAAAAGCCCTTATAAAAAGCGAAGATCAAAAACCTAAGAATTAAGATTAAAACTTATAATCCTTTCACCACACTGGTTCAAAAGAAGTAGTGACACGACAAGAAGAAGAAGCGAAGATTATCATGAAGATCATTGCAGTGCTTACGAATTTTTTTTTAGTAAAACATAGATACTAGAGCGTTAATAGTAGATTATTCACCAAGGGGATAAAGCAGTGTATTATGTCACGGGCGCCATATTGAATCCCAAGCGCATCGAAGGATTCTTTAGTTAACTCCCGAGCGACAGCGAGGGTGTTTATAGTTAACTCCCGAGTGCAACGAGGGAGTTAATGACTAGAATCCTGAGACAGCGAGGGGTTCAAGAGCGCCCAAGACTAAGACAGCTTTAACCCCGAGGTGAATACTCTGCTTTTCACACATAGGTAATGCGAGAAAAATAGTGAACCTAGAAAATAGCAAGCAAGTTTAATGAACAGGTTTTATAGGTAGAATAATAATAATATATTCGTTTTTTTTATTCAACCTACACTGTCCCACTCCTGGGCAAAGGTCTCCCCCAATTCTTTCCAACCATCTCTCTTCTTTGATAGCTCCCACCACCCGCTATCGAAGGAGTCGAGGTCGTCCGTTTATTCTCAAAAAATATTTTTTTGAGGTCGTCCTTTCGTTCTCAAAAAATATTTTAGCATTAATATGCAACAACATTAGATCGCTCTATAGTTTGGAGGCATAAGCCACACTTTTTCCTTAAATTTGAATAAATTCTACTTGGTGCAGGTCTCTATGGTAAACATTTTCATAGAAACATCAAAAATAAATTCGGAAGAAAAAGATTAGTTGCCACATTTTTTCTTTTTTTTCGTATAAGTTCTATTGGGTGTGGACTCAATAGTAAAAATTTTAATAGAAATGTTGAAGTTCGATATTCAAATCTCATTACTTATCTGTTCACATGAGGTTCAGAGGGAGAAATGAAATCCCATACAACTTTACCTCCCGCCGGCCATTTTGTTTTTTAGGAGGGAGTAATGGTTTACTTTCTGTTAAGAAGGTGAGACGAAAAAATCTATGGTATTCTTGTACCGGGTGTGAAAAAGTTTTTGTTTAACGATTTTATCGCTATTTTATGATTATGTATCTATTGGCGTTAATGTTAAAATATCTTATGGGCCCTCTACATATTCGACGAAGATAGACGAATGCCGACGGTGACGAACGTGTAGAGGGTCAATTCGCCAGTCATCGCCTGTCATCTTCTAACCAAATAATAGTTCGGCGAATAGTTTGGCAAATAGTTCGGCGTATGTGTAGAGTGGCCGTTACAGTCAAGACCACCCGCGGTAACGAAGACAACCGAAAACGGCCGAGCCGTTCTCGAGTTTTACGCATAGCATCATATTCGACCATCTGCTCCTTGTCGTGTCACTACTTCTTTCTAACTAGTTTTATTTTACCATGAATTGCTTGAACTATTTCCTTCATTTTATATACTTAGATTTATGTACTTAAAATCTACAAAAAGAGGCATAGACAAGTGGAGTAAAAGAGCTACAATTTGGTACCCAAAAACGGGAAAAAAAGCAGAGGAAGACAATACAAACGCTGGAAAGATGACAATAAAGACACAGGAGGAAAGATATGGACAAGATTAACAAGCGGTAGAGAGAAATGGAAGGAATTGGAGAGGCCTATGCCAAGGGGCAGACAGACTAACAAATAACATAGATAGGAATAAGTCTACTAATTTATAAGTCTGAATAAACTGCTATTATTATTATAATCTACAAAACCCACCATGTAAAACTTATCAATAAGTAAATACATAGTCATTTTTAAATTAATTGAAATTGATAACGTTTTGTTTCAGGGTATAATAGCCCGTGACTTAGACCACACGGATGCGATAGCCAGCATCACAGCTGGAGGAATCGGATTCTCTTACGCGAACCTCAGGTTGAAGAGTGACCGAGGCTCTGGACTCAACTATCAAATCGAATTCTACGTTTAAAAACTTAGAACAGACCACAATATACTAAACCAAGCTTTTCTGTTCTCTGTAAATATAAAGACTTTTTTAATCAATAAGCGAATTTAATTTATATACTTACTGACGATTTTGATTAAAAAACATTTAATAATACTGAAGGTTTATTTTTATAAAAGTTACCTTATTATCGCGCGATATCGAGCGCTTGTCGGCGCCCAAGTATCGGTTGTTCTGGAACCGATCTGATGCGTGACGATTTGGCAAGTATGATTTAAAGTCCTCGAAAAAAGTATTCCCAAATCTTAAAATACAGAAAATTATATTATTTCTTCATATTTGATATACTATGTCACATGTATATGAATAGGTATTGTAAAGCTATTAAAATAATACATTTATTACCAAATAAGTAAACGACATCTGGCGAAGCAAAGTTGGATATGGCATCATCATCATCATCATCATGCGCAGCCTTTTTCATCCCAATGGTAGGCCATAGGCCTCTCTTCGCTTGTGCCAACCTTCCCTATCCTGGGCCTGTCTGACCCATGTATCTCTTTGTATCTCTCTGTATCTGATTCAGACTTATTTTGAGTGGATCATGAGGAATAACATTAAATACAAGGATTTTATTGCAATAGTTTTATTGTAGGTAATAGAAACAAAATTAATAGGTAAAGGTGCATTTACACGGTGCGATTTGTCGTACGGTTTGCTAAGCCGCGCTAGGCCGCGCCCATTCGGTGTGCCAGCTTGAGTTAAACGTTCGGTATTGATAAAACGGGGTAAATAATATCGTATTTATAAAGTAATAAATGAATTAAGTGGTACCTTTGTTTACCAACTCAAAACATGATGTTACAATAAACCGGCAGTTTTGTTTAAACAAGGATCAGAACGGATAAAACACAGATTCCCTATTTTTATATTCGGAAATGTTATCTCGAATTAAATATGATGAAGTGAGTCATCTAAGTATTGTTTTTAAACTTTTATTCATATAATAATTTGGATGAAACTTGGAATAGGCGTAGTTAGTGACCTGGCATACCTATTAGCTATTCAAAATTTTGGTACCATACGAGCGAAGCCGCGCGCAGAACCTAGTATAACATAGACACAGAATTTATTAATAACTTACTCTTTGCTTGGGTTAGTTTAACAGCGCGAATGTTAGTAACCAATGATAATTTTAATGTGATTGTTGGTAAGCAATTTGTATTATGTTAGTTCAGTAATTATAGTTTTTTCCAAGTTCTCATTCACGCGGCCACAAGCCACAACAATAGAAGCCTTGCCTGAGAAAAATAGGAGGAAATCTTCGTACACACGCTCCATGATGTCATCCAGTGCGATCAAGTGACCAAAACAACAGGAAACCTTCGTTTACCATATCAAGTAGCGGTCGAGGACAATTTATTTGTCAACTTCACTACTCTTCTCTCATTCTACTCGTACTCTCGTACTATTTACCTATTCTCTTTGATTAACACATACTGTGGATTCTGCGGTTGGATTATATCAAGTTTCTGTATAATACTATATGCACACACTTCATAGTACGATATCGGTTAAACATAGTAATTGTAGGGCTACGAATTAATTTGATCTTCAGATTTGTTAGCTTCCTATGATCTAACGACTTATCGTTACTTGTACTACTTGTACTTATACAGCAGTCCCAATAACAGATAAGGTTATTGCAATTCAAAAGCACGTCACGCTGGCTTCTTTACTTTTCTTTGTTGACCAAGCAAAGCTTAGTGTGTGAACAAAACATGAAACAAAGCTTCATTAGTATTCTTTCAAGTCAGTTTGAAACTTCGAAATAATAAAAATTACGTTTCTTAAAATAAAATGAATCAGCATTTTTTTAAAGATATTTCCTCATTGGTACAACTCATTGCTGACAACTGCAACTTTGAGCCTTATTAATTAATTATAGCACACCATATTGACTCTCTGAATTCTCAAGGGTCTTCACAGGGTCACCGCTCCATTATATTGTCATACGGTTCGAGATAGTTTCTCCAAAAGTTTTTATTTTTTATTCGGCAACTACTAAAGGGGACTGTCTACAGAGTACGCAACCTAGTATTCTAATTAGGTAATTAAAATACTAGGTTGTGTACTGTATCTTCTAGTACTAAGTTGCGTACCTACGATAAGATGGAACGCTGAAATGCTAAATTACTAAATTGAAAATAAAGTCACAACCCCAGCGCAGAGTAACATTTCCCGCCACATTAATTTTAGACTACACAAAAGAGACATATTAATACGACTAGGTAATTAATGTGGGTACGTGCGCCTAATTATCTGTAGGCGGCCGCTGTCATGGATATTTCTGTATTCTGTAATAAATTAGACGGGAGAACCTTTATACAACCGAGCAGTTTTCGGGATTTTGGTTAGAGGGCGATAATGGGATACCTGTCGTCATACACCTGCAATTTATGTCTTATTACCTGTTGAATGTGCACATAGCGCACATGGGATCCATACCCGAAACAATATTGCTCTAACGTGGCCGACCTAGCTGTAAAATATTACAATACGTGTTACGAATTTATTATATTTCGCGGTGATAAGACATTTTTTCGTAACAAATGATCCAATTCAATTAATGCCTTGATGTACTGAATAATAAATTGGTTTAGGTAGGTTATACAAAACAATCTAACTATAATAACTCCAGTCGAAGGCGTAATATGGCTACATTCTTACATAATTTATCGATTTCCTTTCAGTTGCATTGCATCTGTCGTTTGCAACACGATTTCTGCTCGTGTGTAATTTCCTGGAGTGGAAATTAGAAGTTTTAATGTAGACGGCACATTGGTTGGATGTGTTTCCTCGGAGTTCACTGAACTGAATCGGCAGGAAGAGTTTTAGGGTAATTCAACCGTAGCATAACATGTCGGACTTTGTGCATTGGCATGAACTGACGACTGGTAACGTGCCTACACTACACAGAAAGAGCGACAATGTATGGGCCCGACAAGATGCATTATAGGTACCTAATGTACAGCGAACTTTGGAAAGGGTTTACGATCTAGACATAGAAAATGACGGAGAGGCCAAAGCCCAGCAGCAAAACAGAATAAATAAAAAAAACAAAGACGCTCCCGAAAAACTCATTTAACAACAGTTAAAAAGGACTCTCAGTAGGACTGTTAAAGTTGAACTCGCTTGAACATCTTGTGTCTCAGCTATCATCCACCACACCACCGAGATCGTGAATAGTGAATGCGTAGCCTGGAACGCGTAGTCCATAGAGGCCTATGCCCAGCAGTGGGTTAAAAACGGCTGATGATGATGATGATGAAAACCAAAATATTGTTGCTAAAATTACTATGCCCAAAGGATGCCATATAAAGCTTTGTACATGGGGCGATTCATCAGACAGCTGTTAACTCGCTTCTATACCTGGAAAGGGGTGTGAATTTCTGATGTAGTTTACTAGAACATTGTATAGGCATGCGCTGACCTCAAGTGTGAATACTCTCAGATAGTCCTCTGCCTCTACCCTATTCTAAGTTGTTTGATTCAGCTGAACTTAGAGCTCTTATTCAATAATGTTCTCAATTTAAATCTATCCGTGAGGTAAGTGTATTATCAGAATCAAGAGGTTGTCGATCAGAAGCAAGCTAACTTTATAGCCGAGGTTCAGACACATTATTTATTCAGCATCAGGTACGTTCGCTGAAAGTTCTGATCGACTCACGCATATTGTGTTTGCATTATCTTACCTTCATAAAGCCGCCCATAAAAGCGTAGTATGAATATTATTTACCAGCTGAAGTTGAAAAGATAGTCGTAAACCCTGAGCGAAATTAAATATGGGATCACAATGCCTGACCTTTTGAATACACTAACTTTTTGACTTTGAGTCGCTGACAGAAACAAAGTACCAAAGTAGCAAGTAAGTAAGCTTTAGATTTATCAAAAATGTTTAGCGAAGGTGTAAAATGTTCATGAAGATGATAGGCACTAGCGCAAACAAACAATTCGTTTTATATTTGAAACAACGATTTTACAGCAGCGCGAGAAAGTTTATTTATCTAAGTACTTTTAGCAATACACACGTTTAGACTCATCCCGCCGGACCGTTACTTAAAATTGCATCGTTTTGTTACTGGCTAAGTAAAGTAAGTACAGTGCTTAGTGGTACTTGTATTTGGACTGAGTTGAGGAAGTTAAATGAAGTTCAGAGTAATTACTCTCGGAGAGGCGGTTAAGTCGGCTCCTGGTTATGGTGACAGCAGCCACACCGCTTTCCAGCTATAATTGAGCTCAACGTACCTAATATTATTATGTAACAGATGGATTACTTTGAGAAGCTTCTTTTTATTTTATTTTTAGAAAATTAATTTTCATAAACTTCCACTATTCAGCTAAAAGGAGTTTTAGTTTTATTAAAAGTCAATAGTAATGTTGATGGCTATATTCTCTTATATTACTCTATAGAATTCCAGATCATTTGGAGATGTCTATCTACATTAATATAATTTAATATAAGTACCTACTACCTATAAAATTACGATGCCTTGATTTAGCCAGCCGTAAATAAGAGCGCCTGGCTAAGAAGTTAATGTTAGCAAACGAGCATGTTTGCGATGCTTAAAAAATAAGGAAAAACTTAGGTTTTAACTTCTAAGTTTCTAGCACCTATTTCTATGAATTGTACCTACATAAAAACAAAATCGTAGAAAATATGTTTTGACCAGGATTTTGTTTACGTATGATGTCTATATGATTATATAATACATATTGCTGGACATTTCACACAGCATAATCTGGTCCCAAAGGAAGCAGAGCTTGTGTAATAGCATCAACCACATGACTGATATTAATAGGTTGTTTGAGTACTATAGTACACAAAAAACCTATTCCTAGTACCTAGTATGTACCACTATACTCACATACGAACTTACTAGTTCCTAATATCACATTAGGAACTAGTAAGTTCGTTTGAATCAGTGGCAAACTCTGGTGATGGAGTTTTTAGGCCGCCTTAAGGTCTACATCATGGCTTAAAGTCCTAAATAACCGGACAAACATTTTAACGTGCCCTCCAAAGCACGTAAGCGCTCAGATGAAAATTCCACTGGCGGTCACCCATCCACTTACGGACTGTTTCGAAAACGTTGCTTCACTTCGATGCTCTATCAAGAACGACTTAACAACTTTACTAAACAAGCGCTTCTTTTTGTCATGTAAAAATTCTAAATCGAAAACTACTCGAAGATTTTTATAGTTGTAAACGACTTACCTATAAAAAACCTTCGAGTTGTAATAGTCACGAATTCGATATACGACTATAAAATATCGAATTAAAATACCTGCTCCTCCGAACACCATCTGAAAGGGTAGTTAACTGTAAAAATTCAAATATTCAGTGCCGTTTCCCGTATTTGATGATGACTGTACATACTTAACTGCAATGCGACAACTGAAATTGTTTGTTTGTGAAATATTTCAGTAATTTTTCCACCATATTAAATAAAAGCATCTACTCATTAAACAAGTGCCTATATTTTAATTACGAATGTTATTAAAATGCATCATACCCATAAAACTAAATTACCCACTAAGGATTTTGTTATTATCTCTGTAAAATAAAATTAAATCTGATGAAGTGTTAAACAAAACTGCGAAACGAACACGGAACTGTGGTGTGGTGCCATCTGTGGAAACGACACCAAATTGAGTCTATGGAATTGGACTTGGTTTTTGATTTCGTCATCTTGACAAAAAAAACTGATTAAAGCTATATCGATTATCGGTATTTCGTCACTTATAGCGAAGCGAAGACACGTCTATGATTTTTTGCACTTAAACAAACTCAAACAACTCAAAGCAAAAAAAACAACAAATTAGATGATTATCACCGAGATGCTCAACCAACAGCCACCAAAATATGTTCAACTACAAACGATCTGAAATAAAGATTAAAGATGATGATGTACTTGGGTATTACATCTCGTGGCATACAAATACGGCTTTTGTCACAAATCTGGACATACACCTGACATAGTTATCATTTACATAAGTAAGTTAATATAATTTAGTCCGTTTTATGGTAAGATGCTGGAGGCAGGTAGGTACTAACGGGATGCATGTAGCTCAACATGAAACATTCACCAGCAGACGTAGAGGCACGAAAGTCGAAAAATTGTGTGACCAAACTACATAAATATTCAGAAACTAGGTCGTTAGCCGAGAAATCCGGTTACACAAAAGACTTGGTCGGCTGCAGAGTATTTCGTAGTCCGCAAACGAATTGCAAATGCGGAGTTTGCACACTCGGTCGCCAAACACTGCTGATGCCGCTGCCGCCACGCTGAAAACCGCATTGATGCAGAAAGCAGGCGGTCTGTATTGCTGGTGATACGGTGATTTAACCTGCGCACTACTATGATGTTGTGCGCAGTTCCGTTCAAACATTTTCGAGTAATCTGTCGCTGGAAGCCTGCCCCGCGTGTGAGTGCAGCCAAAGACTACCCCCGCCGCGTATGCCACCGGAATGACAACCGAACGAGCAATAAACACAATATTTGAAGACCTCAGAGCCACCATAATTGCCTTCAGCTGCGTATTGAGGTTAAACCCCTAAGGCACTGGATAAGTTTCGTTGTGACATTTTCTGAGAAACTCATATGAGCTAAAATGAAATTGTATATTCTAGCCTAGAGCATCACTAGGTTTTATATTAATTTCTTCAGCTTCTCCGTACGCGCTGTCTACGAGACACCTACTTCAACAAATGGTACTATTTTAATTCGTTACTAGAAATGTTACAAAAATTATAATCTGTTAAGGCTTTTTTGCATTTTTGTAAAGGCCTAGTTGTGAGTTCAAATCCCGGCCTTTCATCATTTAGAAAAATGTGCGCATCAATACGACCTCTAAGTATGTACATGAATTTCATAATGTAATTTTAAAACTAAATAAACCGGTTTCACAAAATATCCAACCAGAAAGCCCTAAGCTGGATAATTCAAAGTTACAAAAACGAGTAGCTAGGTACTTACAAGCAAAATAGTTTTCGCAAAATTTTCCCGTTTTATATTTAAGAGAGGAAATGAAAAAGTTTAGGGAGTTACCCGCGCTGAGAAATATCCGTTCTCAAATTCTTTGACTCGAGCTGGATCATATTTTTGCTAAATTTGTGGCAATGAATCTTTCCCAAGTTTTGATTGTACACATTCGTTACCTTCTACCATTCGTCAACGTTAAGAGTTTTATTCCAACCAACTTTGTGGCTCAAAGAGTTAGAGCTTGAAACTGCTTCTTCTGAAATTGAATTTGTAGGTAGTAAGTAGGGAATCAAGTTTATCGCTTCTGAATAAAGTTTGAAAATATTGAATGCTAAAATGCGTGAAGGAGTAACTTTATTGTTCCTAAAACATGCATAGCCATTTACACAGAGAGGATCACGAATACATCCCCAAGTCACGGTAAACATAATTTAATATCGATAGATTTGTATGATTCATTTATATATTTCTATTTATTATTCAAGATTAAGTATAATATAATAATAATACTTAGATGAAGATCGGAAAATTAAGAGGAAAATTTAGGGGCGCGTCCAAATTTATATATCTTAGATGCCATCATTTTAACTGTAGGCTTATTGACTCTTCCTTAGGACGATAATGACATAATCTCAACTCTTTTACGGCCACTCCAAACATACGCCGAACTATTTGCCGAACTATTATTTGGATAGAAGATGACAGGTGAATACAGGCGATGAGGCCCTCTACACGTTCGTGACCGTCGGCATTTGTCTATCATCGGCGAATATGTAGTAAAGAGGGCCCATTAGAGAAAATGATGCTGTAATTTGTTAAAAATT
The DNA here is from genome assembly GCA_963565295.1 of Epirrhoe alternata. Taxonomy (NCBI): domain Eukaryota; kingdom Metazoa; phylum Arthropoda; class Insecta; order Lepidoptera; family Geometridae; genus Epirrhoe; species Epirrhoe alternata. The sequence goes on from OY751384.1 coordinate 4,495,257, forward strand.
CTTAATAATCAAAATGAAAGCTGACGATAGTCGGATTTTGATGAATGATTCGCGGCATTAAATATCCGCTATTACAATAATGCCTGACTCAGTATTTGGCAGTGAAATAATACTTTTCTGATTAGCGTAATAATCGTCATCATTAAACGGCCACTCGAAGAGATGAGACTGGAACTTTGCTAAAGTTTAATTCGCTCTACAATCATGATTTACATTTCTTTAAAGAGGTGCCTATTAAAACTTTTTTCAGATTGCAACTCCTTTAACACTTTCAATTCTAAGTGCAATAAATCAGAGTAACCGCGGCAGCTTTCACGTTATGACTTCCTCGTAAAATTTACATTTAAAAGTTAATTTTCTCGTTTCCCGGCTTAGGGCAATTGTTAATCTTGGAATCTCTCGTGATACCCTCGGTGCAAAAATTATGAACATTATTCTAAGTTGGCCGCCTTGTTCCCTTGTTACCTATCTCCCCGGAGGTGGCTACAGCTAGCCGGGCACAGATCGCTAGTCGGACTGCGGCCTGGAAACCACTATCCCCGACCGAAATGATTTATTATTATAAGCTTTTGTTTATTCTGTTCTTATTTTGTTTACTTCATGAAAACGATAATACAAACTAGGTAAGAGTTTCATGAATTCTATTCTCTCTTGAAGGCTGTATTTTATTAATTTATCCGTCGCAAACTTTTTTAATTAAATCGGTAAAAACAAACTTAAGCAGTAGGTAGTACCTATAATATGCGACCCATACAACAGTAACTGACTATTTTCCAAGATTTAGAGTCTCATCGCAGTGTATCTCGAAACGTGAAAGCTTGATTTAATGGAGGCTTCTTACGAAAGCGGGGGTACTCAATTACATTATAATCAAGGCATCCGGGAGCGACGGAGGCATGGGCACTCCGCCCCGCAGCGAGTTTAAATGTCACCGTTAATGCACGACCCATTCATTACCTAAATATTTCTCTAAAATTGCACTATAAATCCTTCCTAGAGATATAAGTAGCTACTTTGATTACTATAGACAATTTTGTAGTATTTTTTTTATCTACGTTCTTCTAACTAACGTAGATTACTGCGTTAACATAACCTTTCCTGTGATCGTTTTTCCCGAATCAAATTCAGTTTATACCTAACTGTTTTGGCCCAGGCTGGGATATCAACAAAATACCTGGAATACCACATGGAATACTGACAATGTTCAAATATTAACTTTAAATTATGTTGAACCCAAGATCAAATACGAGCCTTAAAGTTCCGTTTTGAGTTTATACTATTAACCCTTGTTTATTTAAATATGAACAAAGAGTAAACTTACCTCTTACTCTCGAATCGAGCTACTTTACTTTTGTTGTTAATTTGATGATTATGTCTTCACCCTTGTTACCCACAAAACAGAAGAGTGGTGACGAAAGTAAATGTTGTTACGAGTAGTATCCACAAGGGTCGACATAACCATTGTGACATAACATTGTTTATAAAGTCAACGCAAAGAGATTATAGGATGCAGAATTTGAAATCTGTACATACCTAAAATATGAAACTTTGAAGATTTAAAAATAGCATTCCTTCCATTAAGTGAGAGAATCCGGTGAATAATATTTACAGCGTTTCGCAACATAAGGCTGCTCCTGTGGGCTGCTTACTTAGACCCCTCGCAGACTGCAGACTTTCTATCGGCCGATAGTTGAGACGGAACATCCTTCGGCTCGTAATGAGTACGGAGAAGTATAACCCGTCTCAACTATCGGCCGATAGAAAGTCTGCAGTCTGCGAGGAGGCTTAGTGGCCGAGAACGATGAGTGTGAAGTGGCCGAGTGATGAAAATTATTTGTGAATGAATGATTTCAGACTATCCAAGTTCAGACTAAGATGGTGAAACAATGATGCTGCTCCCTTGCATCAACAGAACTTTAAAATTTTAACATAATAAATTAAATAAATGGATTTACTTATTAAACTAATTCAAAACAATAAAATTGAGTTGTCTTTTTATATATTTCGATTTAGTGTGACAAAATATTAAAACACAAAAATAGAAACAGCCGAAAATATACCTACAGTTAGTTCGTATGAGTCAGTGGCTAACTCTGGTGACGGAGTTTTTACTAAAATCCATTTACTCGTAAAAGTTTCTTATTCATTAAAATTAGACATTGTTATTGTATGCAACTTTATATTTTCCTACGTCTAACCGGCATATTCCATTAGGTATACTCGTATATCACTCGCACCTAATTTCATATTTTGGAATGTTCAGAAAGAAAACAGTTAATTTCTTGTGCGGATTCTTCGATTCTCTTTCTTATATTTCTTGGGTTAATTAGGCAATTACCAGGTTTCAATCTTTCCATAAATAGCCCATGTGAGAAAGTAAGAGCTAACTCAATTACATTATAACATCCAAAGACCAATGATGCAGTTCGGTAGACAGGAATATAGTTGACATTATTTCCTATCTACATACCATAAATACTATCTCCGGTCCAGTTGGCAGTGTTCGAAGCTATATTATAGACGAGACAGTAAAACGGGATAATAATAAGCACTGGGTGCAATAAAATACGGCGCTTACGACCACACAACTCGATGACACCAATAAAATTGTGCTGCATCACCTATTCACGTTTTTTATGTGACACTCGCAATTTATACCTAAGAACTGCTTTTATTTTATTGAGGACTAAATAAAATTTATACCTTTGTATGGAACAAATCAAACCGTATTTCAGTATAAAACGTGAATCGTAAGTGCTAACGTTCAGTAGGGAACGCAAACGCACTCGCATTTTTAGAAATACTATTTTGCAAGCACCGCTTTCCTATTCTGCTCTACATTTCATAGAAGTCATGGTAAAACTGGTGCGCCATTGTTATCCACATTTTAACGGCACCATATATTTTCGTGGCCCTTTTCTTTTATTCTCCTCGTTATGGGTAGTACCTAACATATCAAATCGTAATGTAAGCACCGTTCGTACCTAATAGTTTTTTTATTGCAGAAGTTTTAGGCTGCTCGGCGAAGATTCCGATTTCTTCACAGCCACAACTGCCATAAAAATACTTGAGTGATTTTTATGCCTCTTTTTTTCTTCTTTTAGAATCTATATCCTATAATTCTCCCGATCAAATTCCAGGACTACCTACCTCTATTTATAAAATATTAAATTAATGGAACATTTTATGTCTGTAAATCACACCTAATGCGACAAAAGTATCAACCATTAAAATAGGCGGGATCGTATAATGGTAGTTTCTGTAACACTTTTGAACACAAATTACGTCATCGATGTTACAATTAATATGCATCGTTACTTTGAAGTTTAGTTAGTGGGAGTAGGGCGGACTAGGGCGGTGCGAGGCAAGTTTTAATAAGGGTCTCTCTGGGTCATTACAGGCTCCTAGCGGTAATTGTGACGGCGGCGGGTCCCAGCACTTAACGACACTTCTGGTTGACGCAGCCAGCCACTTCTTACTGCCGCCTCGTTTGTATTTCAATGGCTTTGTCAAATAAAATAAAGATGGCCGATAAAACTTTATGCTAATAATAAAAACTCTTATTAGTGTATTGCAACGTGTATTAAAGCTTGAGTAGGTATGTTTTATTTTCGTTTTTATTAGCAAAGCTTAGCTAAAAGAAAGAAGTTGGAATAAAAAGAAAGATATTAATTAGAAACCAAATGATCATTCACTAGCTATCTAGATGGAAATAAATATTATTATGTAATTTGGTTTTTAATCGACCCGAACCTTGTCATTATTTAATGATAAGCGTAGGAATATTTGACCTATTCAATCAACACAATGAATAATTCATTATTTAACAACATTAAACCAACAGTCCGCAAAATAATAAATTCAATCCTCTAATTGTTAATATTGGTATCATAATTGTAGGTAGGTGCTACTTGAAACCAAAATAAGTTTACGAAATTGCAACTATTTAGCGAGGACACTGGTATAGATCTCAGAGGGAATTAAAAGTATAATACTATTCCACAACGGAGGATACAATCCGGAGGAGCAGGTAGCATTGTAGAAACCACTTCAAGAATGCTGGCAACGCAATGTACCAGATTGCAGCCGTATTGGCCAAGTGAAATCATGACTCTGGGTCCGAAGGTCGAGAGTTCGAATACCGGCCGTGCATCAATGGTTTGTTCGTTTTATAAAAGCTATAATTATCAATGTGATTAAATCGCGTTATATGAAATCAACTTTGTATATTTCTATGATATCCAATTTTAGTGCCAAGGGAAATAAGTGATACCTAAGAATAAAGTTACTATGACTTTGCACTTAGTGCTAAACTGTTTAGGCTGTTGACTGCCTAACTTTGTCTTGGAGTTATTTTCAATTCAGCAATTTTCGCTTTCATCGGAGTCGGTCAATCAAACCCAACATTCAAAACTTATATAGGTACCTTGAACTTGAAAAGCAGATAGATGCGGATGAAGCTAAAACTTTTTTATGGCGCGGATACCAGATAGCAGACACTTTGATACTTTTGACATTATCAATCACGAACTTTTATCATGATCTAAAATATCTCCGCAACGAACATTATCTCCATAACACTCTAGATACTTAGGTAACAGCTATATTTTTCTGTATTTTAGGATAAAAATGTTTTCATCGTCCCTGGGCGCTTCTACGGTGGCCGACAACCAGTCCGCTGTCGGCAAGTAAGTATTGTGGAATGATTAATTGTTCTGTAAATTGAATTCACCGTGATAAATGAAATATCCGCACAATAGGTAATAAATTACGCTGACCCGTTTGGGCGTAAGATGAAACGGTCTGAAAGTAGGCACGGACGGATGTTGCAGGATAATAGCTATAAAACACAACACACGTTAAACACCTGCCGGAGGTATTGTTGGCGTTTTCTTTCGCACGGGGCACGAACCGCTTTTGTTCATCGCACTCGTACACCTACAACATATATTTTATTTTGTACTTCGCGTGTTTACACCCATTCCAATCTTATTTAATTCTCTATCAAATTAGAAAGAATATGAAGACAATCTTAGAGTCTCATCCAAATGACTTAGCTTCCATGTTCCAGCCTGTCTCACGTGGTCTTTACAACAGTGCATTACTTAGTATAAATAAGTGCCTTTGTATTATCTATACTAATATTATAAAGATTTGTTTGTTTGTTTGTATTTTTGTTTGTTTGAATTGAATAGGCTCCGAAACTACTAGACCGATTTGAAAAATTATTTTACCATTAGAATCCTACATTAGAATCCTGATGAACATAGGCTATATTTTATCCCGGGAAATTGACGTTTTCCCGAAGGAATGCGGGTAACACCGCGACGGACAGCTAGTGTAGGTATAAATGTGTTCAAAGTGATCCCAGCGGTCCTACTTAGGTAATAAATGCTTTTTGACTTTGACTTTTATTCCTTTTAGAGAACGGTTGACTTTAATGATTTTTTGATAATGAATAATTAAATGAACATAGAGAAAATACGATTCTAACATTTTTCTATAACTCCTAGTGCTTCATATAAGTACTGAGATAGGTAAGTAAAAGTAACCCGCGTGTAAGTGTTTCAAGTCTTCTCGACTTACAGGGATAAAGTATGATTAGATAAAGTGGCGTTTAAAGAGTGGAAGTGAGAATGTAACTTGAAAATATCTTGAGGCACAGCTAACGAGTGCAGGAAATGAAAGGAGTTATACCTATTGCTGATTTTATTAATGTGGTAGTTTATACACTTGTTATATATTTAGTATAAATATACCTATAGGTACATAGAAAGGGACATGGACATTAGGTATTATGCTTCAAATATGCCGTATTCAATTACCAGTGGAGGAACTCACGAAAATCTCACTATTTCTAAATAATTACATAGCGATAATACATAGGTAAGGTAAGTAAGTGCTTCTTACTCGCGTAATCAAGTGAATAATTGCTTAGTTAATGCCAGCGATGCATGTGCACTTTGAGCGATGTATTTGGCTGGAGACTGCCATTAGCTTAATTGGTTTAAGTGTCTGCGCGACGACTTGCACATCGGTTCGAGACCGGAGTAAAGTGGCAAGCCTAATAGCTAAGAATACATAGGCCTACTCCTACCTCTTATTTCACTTAACAGCGTTGTAGGTACAAGCTGAATTTCTCTGTATAAACTATAAAGCGATCTTAATATACAATTATGATTGTGTAATATGGGTCGAGCATTGTGAGAAAGGTACACGAGGCACACATTTATTGAACAAAGCGGCAAGAAAAACGACGGCAACAAGCGGCGCCGGCTGTTCTAAATTGCCAACACTTCGGCTGTGAGCGTTTACTGAAGTTCACTCTAGTTCATTATTTGTAACATTGCATCGATCCGAGATCTCGGGAAGGTGTATAAAAACTGCCAATAAACTCTCTCAAATGGATTTGTGATGTTATATTTTTATTAGGGTTTCGCACTTTCGTGTGCACGTGTGATTCTCTTTCTTTCATTTGTTGCAGTGAAGGCGAACTCTCGTATGCTTATAACAACTCTACCTACACACTTTACACAGATTTGAAACACTGTCGATAAGCCCCCAATGCGGCTTATTCTGCGGTTTGTGACCAAAACAGTGTAAATGAATAATGACTCAAAATAAAAATTCGTTTGTGTATTAAAACGGTAAGAGGCACAGCGAGAGTAACTTTTTTAAATTCCAAACCAACTCACTAAAGTAATTAGAATTTTTCCTACGGCACCATTGTGCTACGAACTCAGCTCACGCAAACTTTTAATGCGACTTAAATTCAAATGCTATTTCACGGTTTCTCTTTGGGAAGCTGATTTTAATGAAATATCGGACGAGCGGATAACTATTGATTTGCTACTTTCGCAACTGGTGAAGGTGATTTGCTAAGGTATTAAAACAGAGCTTAAAGCTTTATTTCACTTGAACACTAATTACTATGCTTCTGGCGGTGGCCTATTAAGATACCTAGGTATTTTGCGTTATCTGCTTACTTGCGCCATCACTTTCAACGTATTAAACGTTAGTGTTTTTGTTAACTATTATTTTTTTATCTTCTCGCAGTTTTATAGTGAATGCATCTTGGTGAAAGAGCCTCTACGTTCTATATCAAGCTACTAGTATACTAAGTATACTACTTTAGAGTATATTATATAGTATACATTAAGGTACTTTATATTCAAATGACTATGTCTGAAGCCAAGCTAAAACTCATTGGGGAGACTGATCGCATTCCGCGCAAATAGGACCCATCAATCGGAGGGGCTTTCGATCAAAGACAAGGGACAAAGGGACGGTCGCAAGATATACCTGAAGAATTACTGCGCAACGAACGTCGAGAAACATACGTCTTTATTTGGTCGTCAGTGACGCGTGAGCCGAAACCTCGGTTATTGAACTAAAACCAGCTTTTAACTTATTTCATCGTGAAACATAAATGTTGCAGAAAGATTTATGAAATTATGATACAGTAATTGATTATTTTATATTGCAAATAAAATTGTGGATTAACTAAAGAATTTCCATTCACAGTATACTTACAAAGAAGTTAAATAAAAGCTCGTAATATTTACGATGGCGATCGCAAATCAGATTATCAGTGCATTTCGAAATCCACTAGCGTAAGCTGAAAAGCACCTCTCAACCGAGCTTATCGAGTTACACACTGGACAGTGCAATTTACGGACACTGTCCTATATTTATTTTCTATCCCAGTTTCGGAGCAAGTTTAGCATTTGGATATTAAAATAACAAAATAACTAGCTTTTCGAATGAACAACACTTTTTTTTATTTCAAATGTTGAAAATAGTCAGAGTTCATCATCTTTTGTTATGTTTGTTCAAAAGTACACAAAATACAACTGCATTAGATAGTGCAGGTACTTACATAAGCCTAATTGAGATAAGAGCCAATAATTGAGCTTATATTACTCAAACTAAAGCAATGATTCTGCAACCACCAACGGAATAAGACCAGATGAACTTCATAAAATAGAACTAGACAACCACATCGAAAAGAAAAATAAAAATAGCAAAGCTTTTCAAGCTTTGCCGCATCCTAGCAAATTGATTGTATAGTCCGCAGAATCTTTTGTTTACTAAGCAAAATCAATTACAGAAGCATCAAACCAACCACACGTCACGATCGAGAGATTGCGGCTGCAGCCGTCTGGATAACTCACGAGATTTATCCAATCCGACATTTCGGCCGTGGAAAGTTCCTAATGAAATAAGTTGGTAATCCTCGGTAATTCGTTAAGTGTTTGTGCGATAGATGCTTGTTCCGAGCCAAGTAGTTGAGCGTGTGCGGCCAGCGATAACAATGACGACTAACGTTTCATTAGGAGCTTTTGCTTGCCTCTTGTAGAGAATCGTTTTACTTATCTTCATATACTAAATTGTTGTGGGACACTTTTGGAATGAACTCAAACAATTAATCTTGGCGAGATAAAAATAATAGGTAAATAGATTTTCTTAATACTTACTGAATACGTGGGTAAATGGTAAGAGTATCTATACGTTGTCATTTAAATTATTGTCAAAAAACCTCCAAACTACAATTCGCTTAAGAAAATAATTTCTTCGTTCATTATTGCAAAGTTGTTTGCAATTTTCCATCGCTGCTTCGCCCAGACTCCCGTCACTATAATTGCTACCAGTACATAATTAATGCTGAGCCTCCGCCGTAGATACCAATTTTCACGTAATTGACGTCACTGATCACTGAGATCACAATAACTATCGATATCCCTTCATCAGTTAGGCAGTGGGCAGTGTTCTCAGTTTTGCACTATAAAATGATTATGTACTTTTTTATTAAGATTTTTATAATCTTATCGGCAGATATATTTTTTTTTATACTTATCACATAATCAAATATTCAAAGGACCTGGAATATAAAGATCTGAGAGAATGTCTACCGCGCCTTGGGGATACAGTCGTGACCATGTTTGTTTTGTTTTGTTTATCACATAATTATCGTGAATGATGTGCAAGTTCATTTTCCAATTTCCCGTTCGTTTTGCTTCTTAAAAATTATGTCAAATAACGTTGTCATCTCGTCACTGAAAACTGGCAAAATATACCTCTAAAAGAGCTTGTCTGAAAGAGACCGCTTTTAGCGATAAGGCCGCCCATTGTACCTACTTGTTGTTTTGTGTTCCTGTTGTGTTTTTTGTGTACAAAGATAGATAGATAAACACTTTATGTTTATCTATCTATCTTTATATATTTATTACCGATGAATAATTAGGAGGACACTCGTGTAATAAATACGACCCTACTGTAGCAAATCGCTCGTTCAAGTGGTATCAGAAACGTTTGCTAAAATAAAGTTGAACTAACCAACGGTCGGGCGCAGGTTATTTATATAAGTCATGTCTGACAGCGCCTCCGAACTGAAAGTTCACTCATATTTTTTGTTTGACAAATTGCCGTGGTAACGGGACTTGGCTAAAGTTTCACCTCCATTTAAGCCACCATTAATACCTACCCGGTGCGCGTGACTCTTTTTACATTTTATGAACGTTCCAATAACGGTCCACTTGTATAATAACAGTGATTTAGTGCCTGTTATTTTCTGTATAAGGATATCCAAATCCACTCTAGAACAGGAAGCGATGATTACACTTAATAAGAAACAAATATCTATGTTTTTCTTTCTTCTATTTTATATTTTAGAAATTAATTGAATGATTCAATCCATCAAACAATAGGTTGTTTCGTTAAGTGTCTAGAAAAGTATAAAAGCAATTTACGTTACTGGATTAAATAATCATCTCTTCATCTTACTTTTAGCTCTGAAAGTACATTTTATTTTTTATTTTTTTATTTTCAAGTTCTCAGATTTCAACGTTGACTTTTATGAAAATGGTTTGAAATAAGCTAACTCATGATTATCTTTTCAGAGTACAAAGTGCCTACGTATTATACAAATCTATGCATATGTATATTCAGATTTTCGAGAGAGATCGTTGTTATTTTCATTAAATAAACGGCAACAAAATAAGATTTCAATGCAATGTCAAAACTTTCCTAAAGAGCTGGCTGCTATCCCTAAATAAAAAGTTACTAGAATAAAATATGCACATAATAATAAGATCATTCAGAAGACTAAAATATATTTGTAGACTTCGCAGGGCAGATACTCGTAGAGCTGCTACGGGTTACGAGGTCTACGGAACGCGTAGGCGATATGTAATAAATCCGAAGTACTTGAGCTTTTATGATAAACTCTATCACAACATAAATCTTTAACTTTCATGAGTTGAGCAAGTTTTCTATCAACATAAGATATCTATCAAAATAGCAGCTTTTCTAAGCAGAAAAGTATTTCAAATAATAGCAGAAAACTATAACACTTTCTCAGAAAAAAGTGTCCAGCGATTAAATATTCTATTCGAAAGATCAAACTTTACATTGAAATTCAGCGTGTATGCCAGCCGCAATATCAAAATCAATTAAATATACATTCCGAGTCAGCGAGCTGAGAAATGCATGGGTGTGCTCGCATCGGACTCTGGGGCCCGCGAGCTTCGAGTTGGGAACATCAAAATTAAGCCAAAACGAATATAAAAAAATATTGTTCTTGTAACAAAAAATATGTTCAAATAACATCTAAGTACTTCAAATCAATACATCAAATGGGTAAGTTAAAAGTAGTAGTTATAGTAGTCACAATAAGTAAAAGTATGTTCGTACATATGATGATTTTGGCTAAATGAACACCACTTAATAAGTATTCTATATCTGTAAAATAAGTCTTTCCTTTGTTAATCTTTCTCTATGTAACCTTTATAACTTGTTTTACTGCAATAAATATTTTTTCATTTTGATTTTTTTTTTTCATTTTGATTTTAATCAATTCAAATCAAGCAGAAATTATCATAATTTACTTGCAAAATAGAAGTTCATTTACGATAACGGTTACTATAAAAAAAATATTTGATCTTATAAAAATCCTGCAAAACTACGCATAATAAAAGAACTCGTGCACTGTTAAACTACCTTTTTCGCAACAAAAACCAGGCTCTGGCAGGCTAAACTGAATCCAGTAATCGAAAGGTTTACCTCGCCCATTTGTCGACTTGTTCTACAATTTACACCTCTAAATTTATGATGAAGGCAAATTCACAAAATAAAAGCTCGCTTAGGTAAGTCACTATAAATTAATAAATAGCTGCGACCCACACTTACGAGCTTTGCAGCTATGAGATCCACTGTTAAACTATTTATATGAGTTTCAGCTTATTTTATCACAATGTTGATACTTTTCATTATTTTCTTCATATACAAAGTGCTCTTAAATTTTATTGAAATTGCTCACAAATACAATCTTGAGTAAGCACATAACTAAACTCGGTAACAGAATAATCTCATAAAGTAAAACTTGAGCAAAAACAGAAGACTAAGTAAAACTTATTTCGCTGTTTTCATGTAATTTATACGCACTCTAAAATGCTAAATTTGATATCTCCAAAGACTCCGGCGTAAATTAATATAAAAAGTTAAAATATCAAACGGAGATAAGGAGATATTTTAACCCCCGTCGGCACATAGAATGAGATGATAACAAGGCGTTTAGTATTCCAGTCACGGAGGCTCGATCCACCTGCTTTTCATATCACGACAATTGCCGACCCCGAGGAGCCGGCTCTCCAGCGGAATGACAATTCTTGTCTATGAAAATCAATTGGAGGGAACGATGAGCCCGACTCCGGCGACAATTCCAATTTCATTAATGGCTTCCGTCGCGTCGCCTCCTGCGGGTTCCAGCCTCCAATCTGTTTGTGGGATCGCCGATACCGTCATACCGCCGCCTCAGATATGCGATAAAATGTCACCGCTTTAAATAATTCATTTATACATTCCTGACATAACGAGCCCATGGGGTCTTAATGAACCCATCAACAAAAGAGAAAATTTACATAATCAAGATGTAATCGAATAGAAAACGTGCTTTTTGTGTCCCATTACCATTGGAAGCGGAAATAAAACAGTAACTTCAGAAACCAATTTACCCATTAACAAATCAATATTCGTTCCCGCTGTGAACTCGCACCAAATTTTCATATTGCCGCAATACAAATCTGAAGCGGAGTCGAAATGGCTTTGAATTTCCATTATCGCTTTGAGCGTGTTATGGCACGACTAGTAATAACAACTACCTACCTCATAAGTTCGCATGTGTTATGTGAAACTAAGATTTGATTATGCGGATGGATTTGAATATCGGATCATTATAATCAGTATCTACTTATTCCGGCCCTTGAATTAATTTGTATGAATAATCTCTAATACCGAAATATACTGTGAATCGATTCAATTGGTTCGGTTAAATACTCTTCGATCTACAATCACTTACATAAATATAATTTGCGGCAGTGTAATTTGATTCACAATGTATTTATATATTCTGTACTAATTTAACACATATTTACATAACTTTACAAAATACACTGCTAACATTATAAAAAATATCTAGGTAGGTACTTACCTAAGCTCAACCATCATATCGGTTATAAAATAAACTATTCTCTATACATAGACCCAACTAACTTACTTAGAGATATCTATGCATAGAGCGGACACTACACTGCAACGTCCATAATGTCCGAATGCATGCTCGTAAGACTGCGGTTGCTGATCAACTCATAACGAGTTAATGCTGATTGCAAACTTGTTATGTTGCCGAGTAATGTGTGAATCTAGAGGGTAGTTAATTTGTTTAAACGTCAGTTTTCTCACTACGGGTACATAAAATTTCACATGTTCAATTTGTTAGTTAACACAAGGCGAAACGAAAGTCTGTAAAGTATGTTCTAACACATCAACCATAGCGTCGATTTTTGTATGTACTTTCATATACGAGTAATATATGAAATATGTGTAGGTATCTCAGATATATCAATAGACCAAATAATTTTTATAAAAACCTATTTACTCGAACTACCGCGATACAGGCTTGGCCTAGTGCGGGGTCCATTGTAAATTATTAATGTATACTCGTATAATAAACGAATTGAATTGATAACCCATTAGCTTAGTAGCCAGAGCGTTGCTACAGATCGGCTATAGGTTGTTGAGATGCATTTAAAATCGTTAACCCTAAAAAAATATACTTAGCCAATATTAATTAATACAACCGATGTTAAAGGTACCTACAACCTGTAACGCAAGTAGGTTTACAGTTTCAGTCACCTATTAAAATGTATATTAGGTAGGTACGTCTGATTAGCCCGTCCAACTACTCATTTAATCCGATCACTTGGTCCGAGTTATGTTCAAAGGCTTTTAATTTAAAGTTATCTGAGTTTCAAAATCATTATGCCAATCAACTCTCATTGTTGACTGCACATGATTGATGTAGCATCTATTCATAAAGGCTTCGTCCCCTAATCCATCGTTCCGCAGAAATAACAACGAATCTGCCAATTTTTTGCCGGAAATAATTAAGGGATTTTAAAAGCAAAACGCTAGTGTTGTGACATTGTATGAGTGAGTGAGACACAGTGTTTAATTAGTAGAGACAGCGTGCCTGCTGGAACAGTATTCAGGGCTTCCATTACAAACAATATTGGATCTAGGAAATAAGTCGACATTATTCAATCTTATTTCTGTAATTATACTAGCGCAAATACAAAACTGACTACCTAAACATAAACGAATCTACATATCTACGTTTTTTTAAATTAACCTATTTCGTCCCACTGCTGGGCAAAGGTCTCCACCAAATCCCTCCAACCATCTCTCTCTTTTTTTTATGATGAATGGGTCGGCTCTTGACCTCGGAACCTCTCCTTCGAGATCTCCCACAATTCTCTCTCGAAGGTGTCGAGATCGTCCCGCCAACGCTTCCTCGGCCGACCGCGACCCCATGTCCCGTCGGGCTGCCAAGATGTTATGGCTTTCGCCCACTTATCAGGGTTCATTCGGCTGACGTGACCCGCCCAGTCCCACTTGAGTCGCGCTGCTTTTCTGCCAACGTCTGCAATGCCTGTGACTGAACGCAGTATGCTGTTTCGCACTCGGTCGGTGCGTTTGAATCCGATATACTACGTTTTTACTTACCAAAAATTGCTAAACGATGTTAAGATCGTAAGTAAGTAATACGCCCGATCGTTGTAAACAATAAAATTCTCTTTATATGCACCTAATTCATGTAGGTATGTGTCAATAAATATTTTAAAAGAGAAAAGCAAATACATCTTACTTCGTTAACAATGGTATTAGAAATAAAGAAAAAATCAAGGGAAAAAAAGAGTTAAGAAATAAAGAAAAACTTATCCGATTCGTTTACAAAGTTCGAGTGTTTGTAGAAGTAACCTGTGGCCGATGTCAGGGATCCTCGCCTAGCAGCCCTGAGCGGGCCTGTTGCGTGGAGGGAGGGTTTTACACGAATCTATTCTAGCTGCGCGGATTAATACTTTGGTTTGGTTTAGCGCGGCGGCTTACAGGCCTACAATGTAATTAGTTTGGGTGTTACGTGCTACGAACAATTCCCTTCAGATATACGATTTATTCACCCCCTCATTGTCTTCGGAAATGTACGCCTCGGTGGATTCACTAAACTTTATGAATATGATTATTTTATCTATAAAACATGAAACTTTACCACTACACTGGCGCGGTGGTTTTTCTCAGATCCTTTGATGATAGCTAAAGGGATGATCGTATTAGTTACCCTTTCTATGTGTTAGCATTCATACTTGATTAGTTGCAAACCTATCGCTGCATATAAGAATGCCTAAGCCTATACCTAAATGCTGTCGTAGTTTTGTAGTCATACAATTTCAGTAAACCGGGAGAGCCCGTGACATAGACACTGCTTTATCTTCTTGGCTAATAACTCTACTATAACCATAGGCGGATCACACACTAATACTAACACGAAAATAATAGGAGTACCTACCAATTTAATTTAGATTGTTGATAATGAAACCAAAATGCCGTTTCCATGTGAACTTACGTCACTAAGTTTGTTTGGGTGGTCGTACCTAGGTACTCTAAGCGCGTGGGCACTCATCCGGAAACAGTGACGAAAGAAATCGATCACCGCGATTTTATTATACAAACGATAATGAAAAAATGGGGGCGACGGCTTCGCAACGCCACCTTGACATCGGACGCCCTTGACTTCGGTGAAAACGGTCGCCACCTCTCATCAGCTGATCTTTGGCTTGTAAAAACTATTTGATTTTGCAGACGGGCGCTAGAGAATTCAATTGCTTTTTATAAAGCAAACTGAATGAGTAATGATATCACATGCGCAGATTGACAATAAGGTTGGGATTAAAAGGTTAACGATATTGAATACTGACAACGTTGAATTATAGTACGTACCTACGTCCCTCAGACAAACTAGCTATGTCCCTAATTAAGTCAGTGACTGGCATTATATTTTTCTTATAAATATATTCATAGCTTACTACAGTAAATGTTACTTAATTATCATGTTCGCAGATAGCCTACTAATTTGACTGAACATATTTTTGTTTCTTTATATTCTGGTGTACGATAAAAAGCGAATTAAATAATTTTTTATACGAGAACATTGAATCGTGGTCCTAGTTCTCTTCTTTTGAAACCAATGCCGTAAAGAACGACCGCTCATACTTTACGCAGTATGCGAGGTAAACGTTTTTTGTCTGATTGTGGGCTCCAACCGCTAGCTAAATAAATGCTTGCGTTCTGAAAAAATAACACCTATACTCAACTATGTTGTTACTAACTCGAGAAAACTTAGTTAAAACTAGGTACCTACTTAACGAACACTTTAATAAATCTAGTAAGCTTGCTTCTGAGAAGGTCTCTAAAATATCTGATTCAGGTCAGCGAAGCCTGTGACCGCCACTCTTCACCCTGACATTAAATACAACGATAACAAAGACAGTGCTTTAGCAATAGTATAAAAGCTAATAGAAAACTGTAACAGGCATCATTCGGTAATCGTTGCCTAACAGAACCTAACAGGAGATCAGAACAAGATGGGGAAACTTGTGCTGGTTTGCTTAGCAGCGATGGTCGCGGTGGCCTGCGCACGAGATGTGCGTCACAGAAGAGACCTGCAGGCTGCGGCGTCTAACCACTGGGAGAAGGATGAGGGTGGCGAGCATCACGCCGATAACCACCATGAACACGGCGGACACGGCGAGAAGGGCTACAAGGGATACCACGAGCATGACCACGGCAAGAAGGGACACTCGCACCACGAAGGTCACAAAGGACACTACGACGAACACGGTGGCCACAAAAAAGGCCATCATCACGACGATGGCTACTATGACGAACACCATCATGGCGAAAAAGGAGAAAAGGGCCACGGCTTCGATGAAAAGGGACATTACCATAAAGGCCACTCTACCAAGGGTCACCATGGTATCCACAAGTTAGACGAATTCAAGAAAGACAAACACTTCCATGACAAACATGGAGAATCAGGTTTTGAGGAGGGTTATGGTGGTCATCATCACGAAGGTGGTTACGAGAAGGGCGGGCATTTCGACAAGGGCCATAAAGAAGGTGGGTTCCATGAGCACGAGCATGGGGAGAAGGGACATCACGAAGATGGCGGCCACCACCACGACGAGAAAGGTTTCCACGACGAGGGAGGACATGACGAGCACTGGGACCACAACGCTGGACACGCCAGCCACGGCGGACATGACGACCACAAGGATTGGGGCTGGAAGGGGCACTAACTAAACATCTTTCATTTTTTATTCTTGATTTTTATGTTGTTGTTGATATATTGTGATACGGAAATAAAATATATAATATAACCTACACTTATGCTTATTCACAGCCCGTAAGTTTATACGAGTACACATTAAAAGAACAAGCAACTTAAACACCTGAGTAAATACCTAATTAATCCTCATGTGTGCCAGCCCCAGCAAACAGATACAAACGATTTACTGTTTAAAAGAAACATAATTCCCAGTGTTGCATAAAATAAAGCCCTCTATATATTTTATTTCGCCTTAAAACCATGTTCAAAGCTGGCAGGTACGAGAAACGACATAAACGTATTGTTGGTGTTGGAGAGTAATCGAGATAATAATGAGCCTCATTTTTCTTTTGTATTTTCTCGTACATGAAGGAGGCTATCTGGCTACGAACGGATAATAGAAAAGAATCACTTTCAGTAGCATTTCACTATGAGGTACTCGGGTGTACCTACCTATCTCTTGTGAGAAGTAACACGTAACATTATTTCTGTTTCTATTATTATTTTGGGCATAAGCACTTTTAATGCGCTCGTATTAAAACGGGATCGGGAAAACGGGATCAATATCTTAGGGGGTAGACACGGCCACATTTTGCAGAAATTAGCATCCCATACATGACAGGGTCACGACCTTTGGATTGAAAGTCAAGACCAACTCGGTCAACTCGGCACTTTTTAAAATATAAGAATAATAAATGGATGTTTCATAAATCCCTCCCAACACATGTTTCAATGCCGAGCATACGATGCCATGGTTTAATTAAACACAAATACACTTCGTAAGAAACTCAAAAGAACATAATACTCGTTTTATTTTCATTGAGGTTCGTCTACTTGGTGGAATATCACAGCAACGGTTATTTATTCCATTTGTAAGTACGATTCTCCGCATGGCCTGCTTGATGGGATACCAAATACTTTTTAGGGTTCTGTACTATAAAGAAAAAACGAAACCCTTTTAGAATCACTTGGTCAGGCAGTAATTTTATTTTTTCTTAGGAATGGCTGGAGGTATAATTACATTAAGAACAATATTTAAGAATACATACATACCATCCATCTTAGACCTCACTACTGCTTAACATCAGGCAGAGCGAGGTCAAATGCTGACCTATTTAATTAAAAAAAAATACATCTCATATACTTACATCGAAGAAAATCAAAACCTTTGATCTGCTAGCACCTATGTGCTGTGATGACAAAATTATAAGTACCTTATTTTTTCACTAAAACGTACCTACACACTTGAAATCTTTTACTAGGTATATTAAATGCTGAAAGACACGCGGTATTAGTTTATACGGAACACTCAGTGCGCGAGTGGCTCTTGTCCGTTTTATTTCTTATGAGCCATAACATTTCTTGGAAATAATA
Organism: Epirrhoe alternata; assembly: GCA_963565295.1. Classification (NCBI taxonomy): domain Eukaryota; kingdom Metazoa; phylum Arthropoda; class Insecta; order Lepidoptera; family Geometridae; genus Epirrhoe; species Epirrhoe alternata. The sequence goes on from OY751384.1 coordinate 4,513,351, forward strand.
TACTTATAGTTCGTTTTCGTATTTACTAAGTATCAACCTATTTACCGATTTTTTTACACAACTAAAATAAATACAATTTACTTGAAAAAGCTCATTACACAGCAGAGCTGAGGAAAGAGGTTGACCGCGAAAGTCGGAATTTAGACATATTGGAATAGCTTCTGTCCACAACTCCGCTGCAGGAACAAAATAAAAAACTAAGCAATTTTCAATAGATTATATGTATATTTTTATCAATGATGTTATATACTATAAGTAACTAAGTATAGAATTCTGTGATTTTTATAGTGTCACTTGACAAGCTGGATTGAAGGGATTCCTTTAAGTTTAGTTTTTTGTGACAAGTAGGTACAATTAAAATTACAATTATTATAGTAAAGCATAACAGATTATAAGTAACATAGGTAGGTATTGAAGGTTTCAAAGAATACCATGCGCCTCTACCTCCCAGTTGCAAGACATTATTCTGCGTTGAAGCCCTTTTTTGCCGCTGCTGTAGCACACAGATTCGATTTCTATTCTAGTTGTGTAAGTACTGTTTGTGTGTAAAATATAATGTTATTAATTTTTGTCAACGAAACTGTTTTATTTGTATTTTAACACAGCTGCCCGTCTGTTTTAATAAATAGTACCTACGTACCAGTGAGGCACTGGTACGTAGGCACTATTTATTCAAACTTTAGTTTACAAAATAAACAGTCAGGTAAAGGCCGCGCAGTGAGAGTTAAAATCAATCACATTTTCATTTTATGTTCACAGACAAAGTTTGATATTTTTTAATAAATTACACAAAAGTGGCTCTTTAACAAGGAAAATAAAAATATCTTCTAATAATTTTAAAAACCTTGATCACTAAAATCATTAAAAATACCTTTAAGGTGGACAGGAGGAACCGACAAATATTCACCCTAGAGGATCCTTTTCGCTATTTACATTATACATAAGTTTAGCCGGAAACTTTGAACCCTAATATCATGATGAGAACTATTTTCCCATAGCCTCTACTATCTGTATTATGTGCCTCTACGGCGTAGCAACTACACCTACGTCGTAGCACAATACATTTCAAGCTCAGCGGTGACGTTGGGGCTCGCCAAGTGATAGGAAAATCTGATAATTTCTAGTATTTTATTGCATACTAGCTGTGCCCGCGACTCCGTTCGTTTTTCCCGCGTAAATCTCAATATGATATTGAGTAAACTCATTGAGTAAACTACTATTACGAAATGATAATTAAGTAGGTAAGTAAATAAAGTCACACATGTTTAAATAAAATATTCGAACACATATGAATCAGTAACAGACAGTCATTCACTTATTGGATAGCAAAACAAAATTAACCTACTTTTATAAAATACAAGTTACAATCAGTCCCCATATTTTGAATTAGAGTATTAGGAAGGAAGTGCAAAATCTCTCTCGTTATCATACTGAACCTTGACACTACAAGGCAGCAAAGTTACCTCACCGGTGTTTATTGTCGGTATATAAAATGTTTGTCAGCGATGAAGCTATCATTCGCAACTGCAACAACCAACCAACCATGAGAAGCAACCTGCTCGTGGCGTTCGGTCTGGTGGCCCTCGCGGCCGCCGTCTCCTGCCGGGAGATCCGGGAGAAGCGGGAGGCTGACCTGGAAGCCGCCGCCTCCGGACACAAGTGGGACAAGGGCGGTGGCCACGAGCATCATGAACACCATCATCATGACCACGGGGAGAAGGGACACAAGGGACACAAGGGCCACCACGAACACCACCATGGAAAAAAAGGACACAGTCACCACGAGGGGCACAAAGGCCACCACGGCGAACACGGCGGACACAAGAAGCACCATCACCACGATGACGGCTACCATCATCATCACCATCACGGAGAGAAGGGAGAGCACGGGCACGGGCACGAGGAGCATGGCCACTGGCACAAGGGTCACGACACTAAGGGACACCACGGCGTCGAGAAGCACGATGAGTTCAAGAAAGACAAGCACTTCCACGACAAGCACGGTGAGAAGGGACACAAGGAGCATCATGGCGGACACCACCACGAGGGCGAGTACAAGAAAGGAGGACATTACCACAAAGGACACAAGCACGGCGGCCACCACGAGCACCACCACGGCAAGAAAGGTCATCATGAGGACGGTGGGCACCACCACCACCACAAGGGGCACCACGGCGGCGGCGGCCACCACGAGCACTGGGAGCATCACCACGACCATGGCAAGAAGGGCGGTCACGAAGACCACAAGTCCTGGGGACACAAGGGCCATTAACATGTTAAAAGATGAACTGAATTTGTTATTTGCCACTTCGTTACAAATAAGTATTTTTGTTATGTTTTATACGTCAAAGAATTAAACTTTAGTAAAAGATTTTTATTTTATTTTCTCTTCCGAAATTTTGCTTATTTTATACCTTATTTTCTATACCAAAACATTGTATTTAAATAATAGGTACCTACTTACATATAAACTACATAAACCAGTTGCCTTCGACATGTCGACAAGGTGATGTAGCATCACACATCACGCAGAAGCATAATTATGTTTAAGGTGAAGTGCGCTCTGAATTCCGCCGCGCTCGCCACCCTCCAAGCCCCCTAGGCCGTCTGAAGGTGTGCTGGCCGCGCCCGCGCATTGAACGTTATTTATTACCTACTTACATACATATAAACTACATAAAGAGCATGTGAGGTTGTCAGGTTTTCCTGGATTTTCTGATAGTTTTTTGAGTGATATAACTTTTTAAACTTTCATGGTTAATCAACACTTTTAATACAAATAAATAAATAATGCTGGACTATTCACACAGCATCATCTAGCCCCAAAGTAAGCAGAGCTTGTGTTATGGGTACTAAGATGACTGATATATTTTTACTTATATACTTTTTGTTCGTAAATACATACATATTATACATAGAAACACCCAGACCCACGACAAATATTTGTAGATCATACAAACATTGGTCCCGCCGCGGGGATCGAACCCGCAACCTTTTGCGTCGCAGGCGGGCCTTCGCCCACTGCGCTACAGAGGTCGTCAGATATAAATAACGGGATATTTACCATGATTTTGTACTGCTTTTTGAGTTTCCCGATATTTCTTCTTCTCGCAATGACAAGTTCTTCCGTGATCATGGCATATGCAACTGCGCCGATATATCGGGAAACTCAAAAAACAGTCAATCATGGTAAATATACCGTTATTTGTAAGTGTTTTATGATTGAATCTTGCCAAATATTGACGCACAATACAAACTACGCGATCATTCAATTATTTAAATTAATCTATACTAATACTAATATTATAAAGAGGAAATTTTTTTTTGTTTGTTTATTTGTTTGAATTGAACAGGCTCCGAAACTACAGGACCGATTTGAAAATTTCTTTCACCATTAGAATCCATTATCCCTGATGAACATAGGCTATATTTTATCCAGGGAAAGTGAAGTTTTTCCGAGGGACCGCGGGTAACACCGCGACGGACAGCTAGTATTGTATAAAAATAATACTCTCATAAAAAACTTGCCTAGCTTAACGATTTGACAAGGACCTTGAAGAACCTAGTGATTTCTTTTATTAATTACAAACACACCACAAAGGGTAGATTAAAAATTGTTTGTCACTAATCTCGAGAATATTTAACATGACAAAACTTGATTTTTATCACTTAACTAATAACTACCTACACGAAAAAATTGGTACGTAAGTGTCTTTTTAATATTAACTTTTCTGTCGGCAACAGAAACAATAAATCATTTGAATAATGTTATCTTTATTACCTAAGAAATTATTTGGCTTGGCAATTAGGTAGTTAAACGTAGGTAATAGCTCCAAGCCATTTGCCTATTATCATTCAGTCTAATGAAACGACTAGGCGTTTAGTTGAATGGCTGATTAAACCAGTTGCCTGCGACATGTCGACAAGGTGATGTAGCATCACACATCACGCAGAAGCATAATTATGTTTAAAGATGATTTTATACCTTTTAATCAGTACCTTAAAATCCAATAATTCAATATTCAGATATTGTACATTATATGCAGGGTAGGTATGTACTATGTACGTAAATGTAAAAGCAAATTCTTTATACTTAATATGTAATGTCACATACACTTACTTCAGTTTTTTTCAAAGCTCTTTTTTGTAGTATAAGAGCTGTTTAATGGTAACGGTGGTCATTAAGGTAGAAGCATTTACAAGCATGAAGTATAGTGGGGTTTAATAATATCTCCTTGTGATCGTAAGTATTGATCAGAATACGTCACACAATGCCCTCGAGATAGCACCGAGGTATTTGTGTAGTAGACAAAGCCTACGGGTGATCTCAATATTTCGTGAAAACAGAAATCCGTACGATGCGTGAACTAACCGGAAACAATACAAATCTGAAACCGCATAAAGTAATTTGGTTTCGTCCGGCCGCTGCTGTCACAGTGTCACGCCCGCGACTGTTTATTGTAATTCGCGCTCTGTGGCTCCTATATGTACGAGTAGGTACAGCTGCAGTCAGCATTTAAACTACATTTTCTTAAGGTATATTTTTTTACTATTGGCGTATGCAACTGCGCCAAAATATCAAAATAATCAAAAAACATTGAATCTTTTTCTCTATAAAGGTTACCTACAAAGTTTTTGTTTATTCAATCTTTACTGTCCCACTGCTGGGCAAAGGTTACAACATTACAAATCTATTTCATAATCGGATTCGTTCTGTTTTTTTTTTTACCACTGCTTTAACAATTTTGGTGCTTAGTGTATTTAGTTTCCAATTCCTTTTTATGTTGACCGTACAATACCCTAGGTAAGGGTTAGACACTATGTACCGCTTCACGCGCCACTCCTGGCAGAAATGTGGCTCATGTTTTAGCAATTCTATTTAAACAAAAACAGTTGGACAGTTACTGACTAAATAATCTGACTACATATTGAAAAGAAATTGAAAATAATTGGTTGTTCTTTATAGAAACCGTGTAGGTATTTTTGGTAGCAAAAGATGACGAAACATGCCGTTTGAGTTTTTGAAAAGTGTCAAATTACACACAGATCTTATCGACAGGTAGGTGCACAGACTAAAGTATCGTCAATAGGTAGGTACCCCAGATGAAAATTATCTTGAAAATCAGCAGTTACCTACCTACACATAACAGTTTCATAACTGTCCAATGAATAAGTATTTTAATTTGCGCTACCAGTAGTTACAATCTATCAAAGAACTATCTGTGTACGGTAAACATTTTGACTAGGGCGTTTGACCTTGACAATAGCGCAGTATGAAGGTATTAGATTTGAAGAGAAATCATTGCCCAATACCGGTGTGGAGAAAATCACAGCTACTGTCTATAAAACCTTGGTCTGGCCGTAATTATTATCATAACAAAACAAACCACAGAAACCAATAGTTGTCCCAACAGCAATAGTCCTGAGAAAAAATGAAGGTGGCTCTAGTTCTGAGCGTGGTGGCTTTCGTGGCGTTGGTACAAGCGAGAGACTTGCGAGAGAAACGAGAAGCGGATCTTGAAGCTGCTGCAACACACCACGGGTGGGACAAGGGAGGCGGCAAGGAACATCATGCGCATCACCACCACGAACACGGTGGCAAAGGAGAAAAGGGGCATAAGGGTCACCACCACCACGAACACGGGAAAAAGGGACACCACCACCATGAGGGGCACAAGGGCCATCACAGTGAACACGGCGGACACAAGAAGCACCACCATCACGACGATGGGCACCATCACGAACATCATCACGGCGAAAAAGGCGAAAAGGGCCACGGTTTCGAAGAGAAGGGACATTACCATAAAGGGCATTCAACGAAGGGTCACCATGGCATTCATAAAGTAGATGAGTTCAAGAAGAACAAGCACTTCCACGACAAGCACGGAGAGTCCGGTTTCGAAGAGGGTCACGGAGGACATCACCACGAGCACGGACACAAAAAGGGCGGACACTTCCACAAGGGCCATAAACACGGCGGTCATCATGAGCACCACCACGGCAAGAAAGGCCACCATGAAAAGGGAGGCCACCACCACGAACACAAGGGCCACCACGATGAGGGCGGTCACCACGAGCACCACCACCATCACTCCGGACACGGGAAAAAGGGAGGCCATGAAGATCACAAGCACTGGGGATTCAAGAAAGGACACTAAACCTTAGTACAGTAGGATAATATGATTGTTATTACATACGTAAGCGTTTTTATGTGGATTTGTAAATAAAGCTTGTACAAACTTTGAATGTTATAATAATGTATTAACCTACCTAAGATACGATACTTACCTACTCGTAGCTATAGGCTTATGGTCAACCTCTACCGATCTAGTGTGAAACTAGTGTTCATTGTCAATTTAATTGGCTCAGTTTGGAAGGGGAAAATAAGAGAGTAGATAAGAATAAAGCATAAATCTTGTCAAGTATAATGTAAGCAATAAAATAAGGGATGCTGTAGGTACGCCATTGTCTCTTTAAAATGATAAGGAAAATTCCATGATACGAGATGCAACGAAGATCACAGATCATCTAAATGTATAAAACAATAAGCATTTTTCTGGCGCCACGGCACAGCCCCATCTACCTGATCTAATTTATTTCATCCCGCTATGAGAATCAAACCCAAAGGCATTCGCCCTCATCGCCACGGTAAGTGAGTTATCATGAATTCTTAAGTAAATGTTAATCCTTTATTTAGATAAGTATTAAGCCCTATTAGGGGGAGGGCATTCATTTCTTAACCAAAATACCAAACTTAAACCAAAGTTACGTAGGTACCTTACTAGTTTATTTCTTAAGTAAATTGGACTGCGAAAACCCTGAGAGTGCCAAGTTTTTGTAATCTTGCTAAGAGCTAGAAAATTGCATTTCGCAAAGTTACCTATGCAAGTAGTTTTGATACTAATTACACAGCAAGTAATAAAACCGAAAAACCGAATCGACTTCAATATCCACTAAAGGGATACTAAGTGTATTTTTTAGAATCGTAGATTATCTAGATAATCTTCACATCACCAAGGTGAAATTGATATTCAAATGAAAAGTCTTATCAAAATTTTCGAGTCCGACGGGATTCCCGCGATGATCAGACGATCCTCTTAAAGCCGGATTGCCTTCAACCGCTTGGCCACGCACCATTATGCACATATCAAAATTTTCTATTCTGACGTCAGTGGGTTCCGTGAAAAAACTTTTAATTTCTCAATGAAATTCCGTGAAAAAACCTAGGTGTGGATTAACACTTTTAAAATAAGTTAAGTTGGCCACTGACTCATACGAACTTATTTTTTCTTTTACTTCAAAAATTACAAAAATTATTGATATTCAAAGTCCTCGATTCCAGTAACGAACAAGCTGTTTCGTTCATTCTTTCACAACCATGATTGATAGCTTTATACTTAGATTAAAATGCCAAATAACAAGTAATTATTACATAAAAAAATTCAAAACCCCGACCAAAACAATGTCAACTTTGAGATTTTGCAATGCGTGGGTAGGATTACTTCCCCTCCGATGGATTCCAATCAGGCGCGGTCCGAGGGGGGTGGTTACGGGGGACATAACCCCCCCAAAATCGTATACGTCCAATAGTGAAATCTTGTTTAATGTGCAATAAAGTCTATTATTAGTGTAGTGACCCCCCCCCCAAATTTCAGTAGTGACCCCCCCCCCCCAATTTCAGGCTGCGACCGCGCCTGATTCCAATCTTATCGCGATGGGGGGGGGGGTTCAGTAGCCGTGGTTGGGGGCCACGGTGAAGCTAAAAGGAATCACAGGCGCCAAACAGGGGAGTTTTCGGGTCTGCGGGCGGTCAGAGTGAGGGCTGCTCATCAGGCAGATCCCGGGAGGGCGGCGACACTGTGTGGCAGGTGTCGTCGTGAGCTCCGCGCACGTGGTATAATAGCCACGTCTGCGGGTGCCAGGCGTGGCTGTGGGTGCCATTACCGGGATTGTGCTCAAGGCAAAATGCGAGAGGGGCACCGCGTGCGTTCCGTAGAAGATCCCGGAGCCCCTCGTTATGCATAGAGGCTGGCCATCGAAAAGTTTTTAGTGGGTCGTCGAGTGCTCGACAAACACCCCAATTACGTTTTCTTGGCGTAATTGAAAGTCTGTGAGTCTGTGAGCAGATTTTCAATCCGAAAAAAAGGTACTTATGTCGCTAACTCCTATACCATCGCTGAAACGGCTGAACCGTTTTAGTTGAAGTTGTGAAGGTAGCATAAGCATACCATTCATGCCTATGTAAGTTTCGAGGTCAAGAGTCGACCCATCATAAAAAGAAACCATATGGGTAAGTAGGTACAAACGAATAGGTTACTTTTTACTCCGAAAAATTTGAGTACCTAGGTAGGTACATATTTCCCAAGGGCCGCGGGTTCGAAGACACTTGGGTGCGCCCCCAGTGTCTTGGTAGTATGTAAAAAACATTTATGATGACACGAAAGCAATTATAGCAGATGCAGAAGTGTAAGAAATATCTGGATGCCAATAAAAAGAGTAACGATGTTCAGTCAGTCATAACTAAGATGTCTATTTCCGTTTAAGAAATAAGTACATTTACTTATTAGATTTAGGTAGTTAAATAAAATTAATATCCAGTCAGAGTAATTTAGTCGACAATTGCGGCTACCACAGCACTCTAACCAGGTTGATGCCTAACAAAATAAAATAGCAGCCTGACCGTATTTCACAGTCTAGTCGCATGGTCGCGTGCTTTTAGTTCGCGCTAGGCGTTTCACGACAAATATTTTTTATCGTGAAATAAAAAGGTTGTGCAAACAAACTTTGATTCCATGAATAAATTAGCGTCAGGTTTGTGGTTTTAACCAGTTGCATGCGGTTTTTATTCTTTTGTATGGTTCATTGTTGTAGGTAAATCGATCGGAGGTTTGTGTTACTTGATTTGTATTTTACTACCAATAATGTTGGTATTTTATAGTACCTTTATAAAATAACTCTTAGATGAAATATACCTACAAATGAAATACAATCAGAATGGCTAGCTCATTTGAATGCAGCTTACAAATAGCTTACCTTAACAATAAACTTTATCTTATCGATATAAAAACTACCACTTAAAGTGCAATAATATTGCTAAGAATATTTTTTCACTTTTAGGTTATAGTAGTCAAAGTCAAAAAAAAATTATTCAGTAAGACAGCTGGGATCATTTTGAATCGATTTTACTCCTGTTCCTTCGCGACCAATGCCGTGAAGAACCAGGGCAACAAACACGGTTTGGGGCCTAGCTTTTTTAGGTGATCCATCTTAAATCTAAACTTAAAGTATTTATAGGTGGTATCTACCAATTGCTAACATTATATAATAAAAAATAAAAAAAGCTTAGCCAAAAAGATCATTGAGCTTAGCAAGATAGCAATGAATTGTATTGTATACACATCATCGGTCGAGGGACAGAGCGACATCAGGCCACGCGAATTTATCATTAATATAATCACCAATAGAATAATAAGACTTTTGATTTAACTTTTAAATCTTCGAATAGACAGTTAAGTGGCGTTCTCTGGAATTTTATTATAAACGGTATTTTCCATTAAAGAACCTTTTACATTTACTATCTTAATTCAGGCACAAAGTTTATCTCTATTTCTAGTATTAATACTAAGCACGTCACTTTTTTTCATAAAGTTATTTATATATATTGGTAAGTGTGTAGTAGTACCTACCCTATGCAATTTATTGATGATTTCCTATATTTTCTTTTAATGGAAACCGTCAGAACTTTTACCATCCGAGTTGCTGTGACCCATAAATCTAAAACGAGGTGTCACATTACTAATCTCCGCACTCACTCGTTAATTAGTGTAAGAGGGTTGTCAATAGATTACTCTTGCAATTCGGAAGATTCTCGGAAAATGCTTCTTGGTAAATGAGGTGGGTAAGCCAGAACGATCTCCTCTACTACTTCTACGGGAATGTTTTATTTATTACCTATCCTTCGAGTAACTGGATAGCTCAGTTATCTTCGTTATGAACGCGCAACGATTGACGTTACAATGTTTAAGTTTTGCAATAAATGCCGCAATATACCTATTCCACTTGCATTGTCGAGACTTTAAATAACTTGAAAGCTAGATGAACTCTACAACACAGTTTATTTTCTAACACAAGAGCTGATTAATCAAAATTAACTAAGTACCGAGATCCGCTGGTGCATCCGCTGATACTTTAAAAAAATAATTATTTCTCAAAAGACCTCAAAGATGTTATTTTGCCAGAATAAATAAAATAAATACGTAGAAAGTGCGTAGGTGCCTCAACCATAAGCTGGGATGGGTGAGATTTTCACGTCACTCCTAATAAAGTAAACATAAATACGGAGCAATGGAGCAATTTTCCAATTTCGTCGACTTTTTCAATAAGACCTAGATGACTCATTCATTCCTAACCAACCCAGTTACATTACAACACGGCGAGATTGTCTTCATCTGTACCGCTATAACAATAACTGACCCAAAACTGATGTCACACAGACTATTTTACTATTCTATGGTATGGCAACACATGTGGAATACAACACCAATATGGGCCAGATAGATTTACGAGTATAGATAGGTACCTCCGACCGCACGCCACAACATCGTGTTTGTTATACAGCGAACACAATAGTGGTTATAGGATTCCGAAAGGATTCCCTGACGTCTCTACATAGTGTTCGATAAAATTTACCTACCATTTCTCTGGATCCTTTGGGATCTTTGGTAGGCTATTTTACTTTAGTACCTAGTTATCTTAAAGAACAAACATAACTTTGCTTATAACCTTTGCAGGCAAATTTTATAGAAGCTAAGCTAAGACAATCTATTCAACTGATAAATAAAACTAATGACTAAACAAAAACATTTTTAATAACTTAAATTGTTTGTCCTTCGTTGGCCTGGTGTATTTTCATAAATAAATAAATCTTACAAACATTCATGACTTGACCCTTAATGAACAAGAAAACATTACAAGTAATCAATGTCCTTTTTTGTACCCGTACTTTTTGTGGTGAGAGTGCTCGCCCTTTTTGCCATGATCATGATGATGCTTGTGATGAGAATCATGCCCTCCAGAAGTTTTGTGTCCCTTGTGTTCGTGGTGGTGCCCGCCTTTCTCATGGTGTCCCTTTTTGCCGTGTTCATGCTCGTGGTGGTCCCCGTGATGATGACCCTTGTGATATTTCCCTCCCTTCTTATGTCCATGCTCCTCGTGGAATCCTCCATGTTTTTCCTCGTGGCCGGAATCGCCCTCTTCATCGAAGAACTTCTTATCTTTTTTAAACTCGTCAAGCTTGTGAATTTCGTGATGGCCTTTAGTGGAATGTCCTTTATTGTAATGACCTTTCTCCGCGTATTTATGCCCCTTCTCACCTTTTTCGCCTTTATGATGTTCATCGTAGTGGCCATCTTCGTGGTGGTGATCCTTTTTGTGACCACCGTGATCGTCATACTCGCCTTTATGCTTTTCCTCCACATGGTGACCCTTTTTGCCTTTCTCGTGGTGATGATGACCTTTGTAGCCTTTATGACCTTTCTCGTCGTGTTCATGGTGATGATGTGCATGATGTTCCTTGCCACCACCCTTCTTATGTTCCTGACTTTGATGTTCTGCTTTTTTGTGGCCGGTTGCAGCGAGATCTTGATCTATTAGATCTTGAGTTTCCTTTCCATCGCGGTGAATAGGGAGGCGGCGAGCTTGAACTAAAACTAGGAATGTGAGAATCCCCAAAGCAAAAGCAACCCTCATGTTACGAGGTCTGTAATAGCACAGTGCACTGCTGCAGTGTCTTCTTGTTCTAAAATTGGCAGCATCATTGATGGTGCAGCAGGTTTTATATAAATAGTTGTGTAAGGTGTGGTAATCATCGCGTTTCGATTAGACTAGCGCAGCAGGCGAATTACGGCAGACCTTTCTTATTTATCTGAAAACGGATTACATCTATGAAATAGGTATTGATACCTACTAGGTACTACTACCCGGCTATACACGAGTTCTGTTATTAAAATGAACTCAACTCAATCCCTTAGTAAAGGACTAAACCTACATATAAATAATTAATTTGAAACTAAATAATTGTTTTAATCGAAATGACTAAGTACACTCGTTTATCTCTACATCGATAGATGCTAATGGCCTTCATTTACCTTTATATAAGACCTATTATTCATTCTTTGATAATGACAAAGCTTCAAGGGTGAATGAGTCTATTCAAAGGAATAGTAAGGGGACAATTATGTGCTTAGTTCAATATGCAATAGGGAAAATCATAATAACTAATAAAGGAACTTTTATACTTTATCAAATTAAAGACCCAGTTGCACCTTTACATACCTCTTTAAAACATTCAGATATTGTTCCTCCTTTGTTCCTCCATTCGATTACTGCTATCCACAAAGCAGTAACATCATTCCAGCATTCAATATTATATGGCTCATGATGGGATCGTGTGGTTCACCGCACGCCTCAAGACTCGCCCACTTGTTGCGTGAGAAAGCCACCGAACCACATTTGGGTCACTTCGCATAGTTAGGCTCACATACTCCATTATAAAATGATAAATTAGAAGATTAATTAAACACTCGTTCGGTCTGACTCAACTAGAGCTGTACTAAAACTAAACCCTATCATTAGGACCTTGTCCATATGGCACGGAGCCAGCATAGCAGACTACAAGTTCTTGTCACAAGCAAAGCGACCGACGACGCACGCCATACAAATCGACCAATAAACGAAGATCTTTACATATTGCGGCGTTCGATATACCGTTTACACATAATCCAGCCAACAGTAGGTAGTCTTTTTCACGAAAGGTAGTCTTTCGAATAGATGAAGCATCTTCGGGTGAAGATAAATTGCCATAGAATTTTGGTTACTTTTGCAAAATAGGTACCGCGAGACTTCTCATGAAGAAGCTAAAATTACAGAACTAAAAATCTATTAACAATCGGTTACATTTGTGATGATCTGGGACAAAAATCATCCAAAATATGACAGTACCTACGTCTAACTTTAATGTTAAGTACCTACCACGCGAGCGAAGAAGCGAGAAAAAGTTAGTTTAGTATAATCCAAAAATAGAACAATAATAACGATGTTCTTTATATTATTTGTATAACAGCTAAACTCCAGCTAAAGAAATCTTGCCTTTTGTATTTTAGGTGAAATGTGAAATTCAGAACCAACTCTTCAAACGTCTTTGTTTTCCAAACAAACAATTGAGAAATGTTATAAATTTCAATGACAAACAGTTCTTATTCTAAACGGTTGATTGCATCCACGACTAATTCGTTGACCACTATGTAGGCCAATCTCGGGCAGCGCTCTAGTTTCTCAACGCAGAGTTACTTATCTGGCCGGGAGCCGTTGCCAACGGTCCACCGCCAACAATTTTATGTAACTTTGTTGTCGAAACGTGCTGTGAAATTGATAAGTTTGTTTTGCGCTTGGATTTAATTGTTAGCAAGAATTTTTCAGTACATTCGCTGGCCTGTAAGAGATAATAGCCAGACCGCATGTCAGCAGATTATGTGAAAACAATACACGCCTTGGTTTTAGGTAGAAGCTTTATAAATCTGATAGATTAAGTGAAATCTTTTGAACGGTAACCGCACTAAATCCTCTACACTAGAGCTTACATTTAGTATGGGGCGAAATAATAATTATTAAGCAATTTTGTGTAACGTATTTTAATATAACAAAACATCACAGTCAACAACTTAACAAAACATTATGTTTAGCTTAAAATTATTAACCTAGAGAAAGATATAGGCTGTAAGAGAAAAGTAGAGTCGCATTTAATGTCCCTTCTTATGACCCCACTTCTTGTGATGTTCATGGCCTCCCTTGTCTCCGTGGTCATGGTGATGATGGTGGTGCTCATGGTGGCCGCCTTCCTCGTGGTGGCCCTTGTGGTCGTGGTGGTGACCTCCCTTCTCATGGTGGCCCTTCTTGCCGTGATGGTGTTCGTGATGGCCGCCGTGCTTGTGTCCTTTATGGAATTCCCCGCCTTTCTTATGTCCGTGCTCCCCGTGATGGCCGCCATGGTGCTCGTGGTGGCCGCCCTCATGGTGTTTGTCGTGGAAGTGCTTCTCTTTCTTGAACTCATCGTGTTTATGAACACCGTGATGGCCCTTAGTAGAATGTCCCTTGTGATAGTGACCCTCCTCGTGGTGTCCGTGTCCCTTGTGGCCTTTCTCGCCGTGATGGTGCTCGTGGTGATGTCCGTCGTCATGATGATGGTGCTTTTTGTGTCCGCCGTGTTCTGCGTGATGACCCTTGTGTCCCTCGTGGTGGTGGTGTCCCTTTTTGCCATGCTCATCATGGTGGTGTCCCTTGTAACCTTTGTGGCCCTTCTCCCCGTGGTCGTGGTGATGATGGGCGTGGTGCTCGTGGCCGCCGCCCTTGTCCCACTTGCCGCCCTTGTGAGTCGCCGCGACTTCCAGGTCGGCTTCCCGCTTCTCCCGGGTGGAACGGCAGCTGACTGTCGCCAGCGCCGCCAAGGCAAGGCAGCACGCTAGATACACCCTCATGCTTCCAAGAGATCAAAGTGATCGAAGTTGAATGATAACTTTGCCGGTAGCTGACAAGGTTTTATACAAATATTCTGGTTCGTATTGTATGAAAATTGTGTAAAGCCCAAGGTTGCACTTGCAGTAGGTACCGTTGTTGGAAGTTCGTTGCGGAACAGGTGTCTCAATAAGAAACACAGTATCTACGAGGTAAAATTAATAGAAACTAATCTTTGTTTTATAAGTACCTAAGCTCCTCCTAATTTGATTACTTATACGAGCACCTACCATGATATTGTCATGTTCCAAAATAATCAGAGCCCAACGGACACGGAACGGATTTAAATAAAGGTAAGACTAGATATGACTTCATTCATTATGTCATGTATGTAAGCGAAAACCCGAGCGATATACTTTCTAGGCTAGGGTTATTTATGATCCCAAAATATACGTACCAAAAAACTTAATGTGTTATTGTTGAGCAAATTGATTGGAATGAGTCAGCATTCTGGATTCGTACAAAACCAATGATTGGTTCCTTTGTTGTTGTCGATGTACCTCTTCATTGAATTTTACGTGTTTTTAGCGATGAGCGATGTGGTTCTCGCAATATATCGCACTTTGCTATTTTGTAGACCTTCTAAATTTGTAACATCCACAGTTTTATTATAAATATTTTATCTTTTTAATTTTTGCTCTGCTAAAGGCTTTATATGATTATTAAAGCTTTAAAAATCCCTTTTAGTCCAAAGCATGTTTTTGCAAAGTGACTTTTGCTGGGCGATATAATAAATTAAGGAATATGATATGGCTGGTGCTAGTAGAGTAAATGTTAATCCTAATAGGGCTCTACATTTTCGAATTATAAAAGTAGCTCAAAATATGTTTCTCTCATAAACACCTACCTGTATATTGTAGGTAGGTAAATAACTCTTTAAATATAATATAACTTTACTCGCTTCTGCGCGCGGCTTCGCCCGCGTGGTACTAACAATTTGAATAGCCTATATGCCATTCCCTATCTTCGTCTATTCCAAGTTTCATCCAAATCGGTTCACTGGTTTAGGCGTGATTGAAACACAAACATCTAAATAATCTCGCAAACTTTCAGCTTTATTATATGGGGAGTGGGATGTCCAAATGTTTATTTGGTCGTGTCTCTGACTACCTCTAGATATCTTCAAAAAATTCTTGATCTTAAAAAACGCTTGAAGATCTGAGAAAATGTCTGTCATACTAAAATAGAGCATTATTAGTATTTATTTTTCCTTTCTCAGGGGTAATCACTTTTACCTACTCTGTCAGAAAATACTTCTCATCAAATGTAATTTCAGTGAGTGATTAGGATCATAAGCAAAAACGTTGATATTTTTCTTATTTTATTGATATAATATTCATCAACAACGAGTTACATGAAACTACAAGATGAGATAGTTATTTAAATCTACATATCTAAAGAATTTAAACTAATAATAATATATTCGTAAGGTTATTTATTTTTATAATAAATCACAATTTACCAACTTTAAGTTGACAAAATTATTCAAATAATAAAGGAACATAGCTAAAAATAATTATATTAGAAACGCATATTAGTGTTTCACACCCTGAATTGTTTTTTACTAATTATCAGTCCTAAAAAGAGCAAACAGCGTCCAGATTAGCTGCATTACACTTGAAACCAATCACACGATTATATTATTTGTTACACACTGCAAGTGTTGACAATCAAAGTAGGTAGGCATCAGTTTTCAGCGAGACAAGATTTAAATAATTTAACAACGAACAATTCTAAATAAGCTGCATCTATCAAGGTGTGAACAATACAAGTAAAAATTTCAATAATTTTTAATGAAGCCAAACCTTGTTTTATTTAGTAATAATAGCGAAAATTGCCCACCTATCCTATTAATGATATCCAAAAATACATCTCAACCTGAATACTCGTTGGATTGTACTAAAACTATTATTGAAAATTAATGTACTCGGGCCCAATTAGAAGGTACACTTTGGATAAAACACCTAATGGGCACACACTAACCTAGCTTCTGATAACACCACCACTGTATACATAACCAGTATTACAACGACAAACGTAGAGAGTATGGATTTCATACGGGAAAGCCATAGCAGGATCCTCAGCAAGAAAATATTTATACATTGACGTTTCTGTGTCGTAATCCGTACTCCATGAACCTTGAAATCTTATTCCATTTCCAACACCTTTTAAACCGAATCAGAATCAGCGCAAACGCATTATTTTCATAACTTGCGTCATCGTTAAGTTTCATCCACTAAAAAGCTGGATAGATTTCTAGTCTAGGTGATTGTTAACTAATTCGTGCAAGTTCATTTTACAAGCAAAGACAAAACAAAGTGTAACATAAACGAACGAAGCCAGACGAATTTGTATCTCAATTTATTCCGTGGTCTACGGGAGACATTCGACGGTAAAGCGGTAACCGTTAAGCGATAATGTTTATTTAACTGACATGAACTTTGTCACACCAGTTAGTGCGCTCGGCCTATTTACTCATTATGTAAATTTACGGTTTAAACCAACATCGTTAATCGTTATCTCATCCGCAGACTGCAAAAGCTCTCGGTGCGATTCCTTCTATATCTTTGGTCACCTTCGTTCATAAGAAAATAAATCAAATAGTTACCAACAAGAGTATTAAATATAACTGATAATACTATAAGTTAGTTGAGATGGAAGCCGCGTTCGTTTGTTGCGGCGAGTAACCGCTCGCGAAGCACCTCTTTGCAGGAATATTCTGGAAGCTTCAGGTAATGCACGCACGTGTTCACTGACGGGTATGAACCGTCGCCGGCATCCACCTGCAATAAACAAATATTACTTTATTACTGAATTTTACTACCAGTACTAGCATAGTAAACAATCTGTTCATTATGAACAACCAGAAAAAATAATATTTATAGTTGATGTATTAAAAGTTCGTATAAGCCATTGGCCAATTCTGGTGACGGAATTTTTAGCTGCCCTTAAGGCCTCCGTCATGGCTTGTCGACTTAACAAGCCGGGACCGACAATTTTACGTGCCCTCCGAAGCACGGAAGCGCTCAGATGAAAATGCCACTGGCGGTCCGTTTCGGACGTTGCTTAACTTCGACGATCTATCAAGAACGACTCAGCAAGCACAGCCACGAGCGCTTCACGAGCGTTGTATTGATGAAAATGTTTAATGCATGGATCTCAGTTTCTGTAAAATTGGTTGTGAATGAAACACTGCTAGCGTATTGAAACCCAAACAAACAGACTCCGAAATGTTTAGCAACGTTGTTTTTGTATATTTACCTTTCTGACGACAGTGAGTCTGGGATGTAAGTTAGCCAGCCCGCCGGGCGGCAGACTGCTGCAGCCGGTCGCGAACTGAAGGAACGCTTTGCGTTCGCGCATAGTCATCTCCACTAACACGTCCACTAGGCGCAGGAAGCCGGGGCTGCAAATAAGAACATGATTTCAATAACTTTACCTTGTTTATTATTATTTGAGCTAATGTAATGTCTCTTGTCACACCACGGACACTACACAAAACTCTAGTGTACATTGTACTTTATGTAAACGCGTATCAGTGTGTAAGCTTCTTCTTTGTACCTACGAATTCGTTTTATCGAGGGGCAGGAAGTCTCGGGGCGAGGAGCGTCTATTCTATGATTCTAAGTGCACGTCATTCCCTCGGGAATACTTCATTTTTCAGGAAGGATACCTATGCCTTATATAAAATGTAATCTCAATCTGTTCAGCTGTTTTAGCAAGAAGAAACAACAAACATCCAACCATCCTAACTTCCACTTTGATAAAAGAAGATAGCGTAACGGTACCTGTCTCTAGTATATCCTAGTTTTGGCTCTGTGTACTGCAGCAGATGGTCTCGCGTCCACACCGGGCCTCGCTCGCCACACACGAGCAGACGGAGCTCAGAAGGTGAAAAGGCACGGAGGCGTCGCGCAGGGAACACTGCGCCGAAGCCACCGCGGAAGGCGGCTGTTTGCCGCCGAATACCTTCGCGAACCATCCATCGAGCGCTCGACTCGGCGTATGCTCGCGCGTTTGATGCCCCAACCTACAAAATTCAATCATTATTACTCAGTCAAGACATTACGTACTCAGTTTACTGGTAAATTGGGTTAACGAATACGCACGGACCGAAGCCTAATCAGGATCTACCTGAATGTTATTGGGACTCTTCACTTGGGTCAACCTGTAAGAACTATTTGACTACCCAGCACGTTTTCAATATGATCGGTTTTTGAACAACAATAATTTACTGTGAAGACTTTGACGCTTCGTATCACTGCTGACCAATGCAGTCCTTTCTTGACTTGCGCTCCAATGCTTGGCCTTTGTGGTTTAACTGAAAATCGATTGCCTATCCATATAAATTGATCTACATCATACTTATGTTTTTTCAACTCGTACCTCGATATTTTCCCCGCTATCACAGAGCGGCTGTATCGATACAGCCGGGTTAGCGTTGGCCGCCACATGTGTCATTGTAAGCGCGAGTTCATCGAACGTAGCGCCCTCTACGGTCAACGAATTAGCCTTCTCTTCCCGCTCTTCAGCCTCTAGTGACGTATCTTTCATTATACTTTCGTACTCTGCCGCCGCCGCCAGTACATAAGTTAGGAACCTGAGGAAATATTACAGTATTATTTACATACAAACATTACATTTCAGGGAAAACATTACATTAAATTGCTACCAGAGAATGTATAAAGAAAGGTCTCATTCAATGTTTTATCGGAATTGTACTTGATTAGTTTTATACCTGTGTCGAATTGGGTCGATTTCTTCCAATAATTCAGTCGTTAGCTCCTCGCCGCACATAATTCTTAAGAAAGGCTCCGAGAGTGGGAGGTCGACTAAACGGCCGTCTTGAAGAACCTGTAAATACAAAACCAATTTATTTTATACTAGCTTCTGCGCGCGGCTTCGCCCGCGTGGTACCAACATTTTGAATAGCCTATATGCTATTCCAGGTCACTATCTACGCCTATTCCAAGTTTCATCCAAATAGGTTCACTGGTTTAGGCGTGATTGATACACAAACATCCAAACATACTCACAAACTTTCAGATTTCATAGTATTAAGCGGAAGTGTATTATTTTAAACATGGCTATTGATTGCAATTTGTCAAACTTCGTATAACTACTGATCGTATTTCGTCACTCAGTACCTTAGCTAAGAATACACCCAGGAACCAGAAGTATTTGCAAACTTTATCACAGATGGGAGAGTCTTGAGGCAATGGAGCTGGGAAAAGACCACCGGATCGCGTTACGTAGTATCCCGGGGGCTTTTCTGTAAAAAGGAACAATGATATTGTATACCAAGCTAGAATGAATATAAAGCACTCAAACTGAAATAAAGCATGTTAAGAAAAATACAATTCCATCATGCCACGGATCGACATCGACATCCTTGGATTGGACCTTGGACCATGATGAAAAACTAATCCACCCTCTCAGCTTAATCGGCCTTATCCACGGGAAAGACAACGTCAATACTTGTGGAGCTGACTAAGCTGTGGGTTTCCTCACGTTGTTTTCCTTCGCCGTTAAGAGCTCGTGTTAAAGCGCATATAAATTTTACCAAACGAAAAATCCATTGATGCACGGCCGGGATTCGAACCCACGACCTTCGGATTGAAAGTCGAGGCACAACCCTATTCGGCCAACACGGCTCTCAGACGGAAGAACACACAGAACACACTTGGATAAAAAGAGCTTTGCTTCAGTCAAAATATTTCACCATTAACATGAAATAGATTGTTGGATCAACAGTGGGTGATACGGGGCTGAAATAATGAGTTATAGTTACCGTCGGGTGTAACAAGATGATTCGGCGCATCGTCTTCATCACGATGCGTGGGTTCATGCAGCCACATATCCAGGTCAGCTCTTTGTAGTTCCGCGGCCACGAGCGCGTAGAACTCTAATGTGGGTCCCAAACCCGTGCCTTCTTCACCGGCGAACTCTACCTCTAGTACTGATTTACGGCCTGCGTGGACCCGCATCACCTGGAAAATAAGTGGAGTGGGTCTGGGTGTTGTTACATTATGGTACGAAGAATGAGTTTGGGTGGGCTATGGTACCTACTGGTTTTTGAATACGTAAGACACGTGGTATTCTAGTGTGGCAGAAGGTATGATGTGACTGTTGGGTATTATCTTTTATTTATTTTTAATAGGCGACATTTTAACTGAAAAAGATTCCTTCTAGAAAAGCTTTATATGGACAGTATAAAGGACTATCAAAAACATAAATTATGTCGGTATTGAAGAGATAACCACAATACTCTAGAAAAGTATATTTTACATGGCGCAGCCTGCGGGATCATACAATAATTAACCTATCATCATCATCATCATCATCATCCGCAGCCTGACTTCACCCACTGCTGGGTATAGGCCTCCCTAAGTTTGTGCCATCCACCACGATCCTGCGCTAATCGGACCCAGTGACGGCCCGCGACGTGTACAATATCGTCTGCCCATCTGGCCGCCGGACGTCCTACATTCCTGTACCCAGATCTGGGCCACCATTCAGTCAATACTCTACTCCACCTGTCGTCACCGCGCCTCGCTATGTGTCCCGCCCAGCTCCATTTTAGGTCCATTATCCTATTCCCGACATCCTGGACTTTGGTCTGTTTTCGGATTTCGACATTTGGAACTCGGTCTATGAGTTTGATGCCGAGCATGGCGCGCTCCATGGCCCTCTGTGCCACCCTCATCCTATACACAGCCTCATGGGTTAGCGTCCATGTTTCGGCACCATACGTCATGGTGGGCAAGACACATTGATTGAACAGGCGGGTTTTCAGACACTGTGGAGTATCAACTGACTTCAAGATGTCGTCAAGCTTGCCGAACGCAGCCCACCCCAGTTGTATCCTTCTTGAGATCTCCTTTTGTTGATGCTCCTTGCCAAAGGATAAAATATGTCCAAGATAGACATACTGATCCACCACCTCTAGCCTTTCGTTTCCCACTGTTACAGCGGGACTTGATAAACTAGAATGGTTTGACAGGACCTTTGTCTTGGACATATTCATTCTCAAGCCCACATTCTTGGATGGAACCATCATAAAGGTGTTGTAGCATTATTTGAAGATCATCAAAATTTTCTGCGAACAGTACAAGATCATCGGCAAATCGTAGGTGATTAACCTATCACATTAATGTATTTATTAGTAGGATTTGGCGATGCATAACATACCTGCATGGCGGATCGCAATAAATCAGGATCTCTTGGGATCCGCACACGCTCGTGACGGAGACGTCCCATTCTGAACTCCGTAGCCTCTAAGTCAGCCCGACGCGGCGATACCGTGTTTCCAGCCCTAAAATACCAAGTTTAAATTTGTCTTCTTACTAACACATATCACAAGTACTAAGTATTGCTCAATAATTCTAATAAACTGAGTAAAAATAACTAATGAACAGAGTAAAAATATAAAACGTACCTTTGTCTGTCAAGAGCGCGGTCCCTTTGTGCCTGCAGCCAAACGATGGTCCGAGAGGTTCCAAACGCAGTACACGCAAAGAACATCTGCCGCGTCTCCAATGGGAACAGGAATGGACACCAGTCGTTCAACTGTTGACACCTAGGTGGAAGAATTAAAAATAAAAATATTTACAACTAGCTGTCCGCCGCGGTGTTACCCGCGATCCCTTGGGAAAACTTCACTTCTATTGGTTTCTATTGGATTCTATTGGTGAAAGAATTTTTCAAATCGGTCCAGTAGTTTCGGAGCCTATTCATTTCAAACATACAAACAAATCTTTCCTCTTTATAATATTATTAGTGTAGATATAGACTAGCTGTCCGTCGCGGTGTTACCCGCAGTCCCAAGACAACTTAACACTAGTCACTCTGAAACAGCAAGGAAAACGTCTCAAACTATTTACCATAAGCATAGAAACCTAAGGAATCAAGACATTTTACTACAAACCAACCAAAAGCTATTAGTAAAATAATCCTTACACCATCGTGCGGCGTAGGATTGGCTAATGAAAAAAATACTTACCATGGTGGAGTAGCACTAGCCGCTAGCGTGAGCGGCTCTTGAAGTTGTTGGTGTAACTTATTAGTGAGTTTGGTTGATAGGAACGCTTCGGCAGGAAGCAAAGGCGCGGCGGCGCGTAGTCGACGTAACACTCGAACGCAGCATGTCGCCATTGTGCCTTCGCTGCCGCTTGCACCAGCTATACCACGTTCTAGGAATAAATTTTAAAAACTTGTTTAATATAATATTGATTTAGATACGAGGTACAGTCAACAACGGTTTACGATAACCATTGAATATTACACAAATGTGAATATTTCCGAAAACCATGACTAATCTTTTAACAAATGCATTTAGAACTTAGTGGGATGAAGGCAGGATAGATGACTTTACAATCTTACCGCCTTATTAATTAGAAAACCCTAATTCTAGCTAAATCCGAGACTGCTCTCAGAACTGTTACTTCTTGGAGTAACATGATGAGTTTAAGGTTATTAATAAATCGGTAGGTAGCTCGAATCAGTAATACATTTCTTGGATCGGGACTAGCGCGTGCGTTATGGCAACCCATAAAATTTAAAATAAAAACGAGTGAATGAACGAATATTATTATCATTTAAAATATTGTCTGTCTCTGTCACTAATTATATGAATGACAGAGATAGACAATAATTTGTATTTGATAATCTGTTTTATTCAAAGAGGTTTGAGGTTTTATTCTTCTCAAAATTTTTGGTCAAGTGAATATTGACCAAAAAGTTTTTAGTCGTAAAAAAAGTATTTACTGTGTTTAGTAATTTTTAACTGTTTTTTTTGTTTCTTGCTAATGCTAAATGATTTTTTACCTCAAAATCTACTTACTTGGATTTTAAATTCAGTTTCTTCGAGATCATAAAATGAAATTTTACGAATATTGTAATTTTTCACTCGCCTCATTTATCGTAATTGGTATCCATCCAACCTCATTAAATTTTTCCTCAAACCATCAACATATCCATCCTATTTGCACAACCTTTTTTTGGTTATGACATGAATATTATGAAGTAAAATGTCACAATTCATGACAGAGTATGCTTACTCCATCTCTATAATAGGTTGCACCTAGGCGTAATTCTTGCTCCGAGAGCAGCGTCGGATTAGCTTATTTCCTCCTTGGTCTTTATTTATTAATACAGATTTGACCTACTACTGCCTTATGCTTTGGATTAGCTCTAATTCTACCCAAGTTCGTGTTTATTAATAACAGGGTTAAAGATCAACAAAATTGTGCGGTTAACAATATAAAAAAGTCTAATGAATGCTATACGCCTAGCGTAATATTTAAAAGAATCAATAATAAAAAATGAATGTATGAACTAAATTATTCTTACCAGGATCATTGGGCTCATCGTCTTCACTATCACTCGATGACGCGAATGTTTCCATTCCATCAATTTCTTTGTATGTCAACCTATAAAATGCAAACTTTGAGAAAGTGTATTTTTATAATTTATCAATTTCATAATAAATTTACTAAATAATTAATAAATTTAATTAGTGTAAATGCTCAAATCTGAATATTTATTTATCCATTTTAATATGTTTTCGTAGGTAAATAAACAGTCATCACAAACTAAGCATCAACAATTAATTATCAAGAACAAGCTCGCTTAGAAAAACAAAAAAAAAAACAATCACCACAGTAATATCATAATAGCACAACATTTTACTCACGTATAAGTGGCATCGCGGTGCATATCATGCGGCGGCATTCGCGCATTGAGTGCTAAGATAGCACGGTAGACAGTCCAAGCCGGCCGTTCCAATGTAAGCGAGGCCCCGCCTCCACTCAGCACAAGTCGTAAAGCCGGTAATCTTGTGCTAGCGGCCGCCGCATTGGCCGCAGCTGCCGCGCTCGCCGCAGCCGTCGCACTGCAAACAGCGTTGTTTTCCTCTCCTGTTTCAGCAACGTCTTCGCCGTCTGTTTCCTCGTCCTCTTCTTCTGAAGCCTCGTTCAAGGGTATTTCGAGATCTAATGTAATAAAAAATTTGTATGAGATCGTGGCAAACTCTGAGAATATTTATGCGTGAAACAAAACAATACACAACCACTCACTTTGGTTGAGTTCGAGGGCGGTTATGAAGGTGTTAAACAAATACAAAGTAAGATCTGTAAGATCCTACCGGCTGTGCCAAAACACAACAACATATAACTCACCGACAGTTTGGTTGAGATTCGTGCGTCCCGGTCGCGGGTCGAACGCCGGTATTAGTGCTGAGAACTGCCTCTTCAGTACAAAGTCTTCGTCCCAAGGTCGACGCGCGCGCGCCGCTCCGCCCAAACCGCCTCGTACTGCTTCTAAAGCCTCTTCCTCCATCAGAGATAACAGGTTTCGAGATACCTGAACAAAACCGAACTGTTCAATGAATGAATGACTGAATGAATGAACAAGTGACTGAATTAATGAATGAGTGGTTGGATGGATGAATGAATGAATAAAATATAGGTTTTTCATCTAGACTAGATGTAGTTGTAGTCAGTGCCTGGGTCATTAGAAAATTGAAGCGCTTGTGGTCGTCTTTGTTTAGTCGTTCTTGATAGATCGTCGAAGTTATGCAACGTTCTAAACGGTCCGTAAGAGAATGTGTGACCGCCAGTGGCATATTCATCTGAGCGCTTTCGTGCTTCGGAAAGCACATTAGATTGTCGGTTAAACCATGACGGAGGCTTGAGGAGGCCTAAAAACTCCGTCACCAGAGTCGGCCACTGACTCATACGAACATAATTTTTATTAGGAAATTCAAAATCCATTGATTGCCTGGTTGGAACTTACAACCCTTTGATTTGATGGCTCATAACTGGGTTTGATTGAGCCAGTCAAAGTCATCAAGCATTTATTCATAGGACCAGTTTGATTACATAGAATAATTTAAAAAGCTAGGTGATTTTACCAAATTCTTCGCGACCAATCACAGATTGAGGTCTAGTTTTCATTTCATCTATAAACCTACATTTCTCAAGGACAATAATCTAGTAGATAACCAATAGGCTGGGATTCCCAAAAAATATGAGCAATTCTAGTCTACTATATAAAAATAAGTCGGCTTTTCCTTCCTGGCGCTATAACTCCAGAACGCACGAACCGATTTCCACGGTTTTGCATTCGTTGGAAAGGTCTCGGGCTCCGTGAGGTTTATAGCAAAGAAAATTCAGGAAAAATCTGGTGGCATCTGGTGGCGAAACGGAGTTCGCTGGGTTTGCTAGTACTTATAATAAAATGCTTATCTGCTACATACAATACTAACCACATCTTGATATGACGGTTCGTTCTCCTTATCGCTGTCTAGAGCGTCGTCGCCATCATCGTCATCTTCCAACTCTGTGAGCAATGCCGGCGCACGGCAAGATTCTAAGAAGTCTTCTAAAGATACCTGAGAACAAATGGTAAACAATAACGGCCATAACATGGTACATCAAGTTCTACAAAATTACGTTTATAAGCATTTGATTTTTTTCCAGTTAATTTTTTTTTTTTTTTTCAACCTATACTGTCCCACTGCTGGGCAAAGGTCTCCCCCAATTCTTTCCAACCATCTCTCTCCTTCGATAGCTCCCACCACCCACTATCGAAGGAGTCGAGGTCGTCTCTCCAGTTCAATACAAGCTTTTAATTTCTTATTATGAGCGGATTCAAATGAGCCCAAACACAGGTATAAGTCGCGTCACGTAAAAAGAACGCTGGAAAAAAGTGGTGGGGGTATGTTTGCGCATGGGTACACTCACGCACGAAAGTACTCATCAACCTACTGTTTTATTTTTGAACTAGCCTTTCGCTTGCGGCTTCGTATATTGGTTATTGGTAGTACATTCAAATATATTAGATAGGGTTATCATTAAATAGAATAAAAAAAAATCTAAATTTCTAAATTAAAAATTCTAATTCTAAATTTTTTATGTAAAACGATTTCGTAATTAAAAACTTTTGTGCGCGATGGTATTTTGAGAGAAAAAGTAACGTCGACACAGTGCGGAAGGCAAATGCCAACTGACGAACCAATAGCGCGCTGGCAAGCGTGTGGCGCGCGACCATCCCGCCCCGCGCCTCACCCCGTACCGTCAAATGGATCCATAAAGCGTCCATGGCGCAGCTTGACAGCCAGCGTTCTTTTTACGTGACGCGAACTATATTACAATCTTATTTACTGAGGACTTCCATTGGACAACTTACCTTACCATCATCAAAAATTCTGCTCAATTGGACACAGGAAAGTGGGTCAAATTCAGCTTGCAACATTCGAACCGGACAGATACAAAAACATTGCAAGTGAAACAAAAGTTTGTAAAAAAAACTTACTTGTTCACTCTCACTAGATGTAGATGTCATTGATAAGCTTAAAGCGTTTTGAGCATTCGGTGCGAGTGAAGGGTAACTCTGTGCAGCGGATAGTAAACCTCCCGGGAAGTTGCTTGATAACGCTAAACGGACAAGGCTGAAACAATGATATATGTAAAGCTACAAGCTAAAACCACTTCCTTGGGGAGCCTCACTTTAAAGATCACGGACGGAAGATAAAACACGATTTAAACAAACTGAAATCCAACTATGCTGACCTTATCACCTGGACCATTATATCGAATAGATTGGCACCTAATTTATCAAAAGATGTAAGTTATGACATGACAAAGGGGAGACAAGACAGTCCCTTTGTTTATGTCGTAGACAGTTAAAAAACAAACGCTAACATCTACCTTGGAAACAAACTGGCTGCATTATTCGTGCGATTGGTTCGCTGGGGGTTGCTTCCACGGCCGGCGCCTGTGCCACGCCCCATTCCAAGAGACTCGAGTAGACGTGCTGCACCCTGTAGAAATACAAAAATCATTGACCATAGAGAAAGACATGGATGAGATCAGCACAGGGCCAATTGGAGTGACGTTTGGGCGGAGGAGGCAAGTCCAGAAGTGGGCTATTATTTGAGCTGCCATTGATGATGAAGATGATAGCAGCAGTGGGCTTCTTATTTAAGAAAAAAAATCACACAAATGCTACAGGTAATCTCCGCACTAGGCCAGAAACCGCTCATACAAAACATGATTACTCATTTTAGAATAACAATTCCAAGGCAGAAAGAATGAGTCAACATACGAAAAAAAGGTCAAATCGCAGTAAGTGACTTTATTCCGCTTTTGTGTTGGTAGTGTACCTGATTCGTCAAATCCGGTTCACTGGCACTCATAGTACCGGATCCACCGCTGGAGTTATTGTCTTTCTTGATTTCGGCGTATTGGGCTGCGGCTCGATCGTCTCTCTCAATACACTGTTGACAACAATAATTGGTATTACAACCGTTTCGTTCTCTTTTTAAACTTTTTTTTTGTACACATTTTTATTTTGTAAGACAAATAGCTTTTCCATTTGACGAAGGCGGGTTGTAAGGGTAATTGTGTGTGCGTTTCTGTGTCCGTAAGTGTCGGAACGCTCCACGGACGAATGAGCTGATACACAAGAAAAAAATCTACACACACACTTAAATCGAACCCGCCTTGAGATGTAACACCTACATCTAATTCTAACAAGTTTAAAATATTTGAGATGTGGATGACATTGCAATTTCCTTACTTGAATCTGTATTCGATTAGCGTTGTTCCTTAGTGTGTGTAACAGCGAGGCAGGTAAGGAGAGTAGTTCACTGAGCGAGTTCGCGCTGTTTCGAACCGCTTCGTTCTCGTTGTTCCGAGACTCGTCCTGTGTTACATAATAGTGTCAAGCCACACAAAACTACACGTGACAGAGCTTTAGAAAACTCTGTGTAAAACATTCACATGTAAAGTGAGTAAATAGATAAACTAAAATACCATGCAGATATATTAATCTTTCACACATTAGCTTCTTATCTGACACTACTGATAAGTTACATGATACTAACATCTTGTGAATTTGTTTCGGGTACCGGTTCTTTGGCCGGGTATGGTTTGGTGATATCCGTTATGCTAGTTGGTCCCATTTCCATGTTCGTGAATGAGGTGTTTGCCAAATCCGCCATACAGTTGTTGCTCTCAGCGCCGAGGGTTAAAGATTCCACTATTGTAGCGAGGTCTGTGGGAAGAATTTTTATTACATTACTTTTTTTTAAAAGAATCATTTGATACCATAATAATTGGGGCCCATCATTGACAAATGAAGTCAATAGATAATTTTACAATACAATACAATATATCTTTATTATAAAACATAAAACAAACAATAACAAAGAAAAAAAATAAGTATAGGCACAGAAAAAAAATATGAATTACAATGGGCGGCCTTATCGCTAAAAGCGATCTCTTCCAGGCAACCTTTGCATGGACAGGACATATTTGAAAAATAAGGACAGTAGAATTTAATAAGTTATTCGAAAAATATGCATTGAACTACCTACTAATCTGTTGAATACCTACTTACAATAAATATTAATAAACATACAAAATATTACATAAATACACCTACATTAAAATACATATTATACCAAACGGAAACAGATTTTAAACACTTGTAAATATTTTATTTAAGTATGGACTGTATTATGGATATGTTAGGCTATCGTTGTACTGTCGCTATGGAAGAATTCACGAACTTACGTAAAAGCGATTTCAATTTATGTTCACACGTTATACTAGCTCTGAAAGGACATCTTTCAAGGCGCACTAAAGTTAATTAAATAATAACCAAAACAAACAGACTGTGCCGACCCCACTTAGCGTGGGATATGGGCAACGGAATGATGATGAAACAGAATAATAGCTAACCTGTATTGATATGATGCGTTGAATTATTGATAGCGGAAAGATCTGTAGCATGCGTGCGTGGTCGTGACATATTGCTCGCCATTTCTTCACCGGAGATATTGTCTGCCGATGAGGCCTGTTCCGTTGATGCTACTGACACCTAATCATAAATTACTTTTAGTAAAAAGAAATATAAACGAGCTTTAATTAGGTAACAACTCAAACGACTTACTGAGGAGTTCGTTCAACAGCTCCTGCTCCATCATCAGATCAACTCACAGTTGCTTTATTGCACTGCCACCATTCATAGCTAAAATTCAGCTCAATCGGGCCCGAAATTAAGTTAAGTCCAGCTTTCAAGGCATGAATTGAACAAGCAAGCATACGCGTTTTATCTTCGTGAACTTTTTAGCATCTCAGCAGGATGTTCGAGTATCGGAACTTTTTAACACTTAGTGACTGTTAGTCACGTTAAAATACATATTTTGAACATATTTATGCTCACATTTTGCAGTAGTATTGACAAGTTGCCTGTATTTTTACCTGGTTTTCAGCGCCCGTAGCATCGGGTAGACTGGGTGTAGAGTGACTCTTCCTGCCCGGCTTAGCGCCCTCTGTCGCGCCGCCACTCACAACTTTGAGATCAAACTTCCCCTCAGCTCCCATGCGGTATGAGTTTCGTCCACCATGGTCCCACCTAAACAAAGTATGTACGTACTCATTATTTATGCAGAACTATATTTTAAACTAAAGAATTGAAAAGTAAGATTTGTCAAGTTGACAGATGACAATAAATAATAAAAAAGTCCTAATGCCAGTCACTCACTTCACTAATACGCAAACCCACAATTATGGGGCGATATTCGACGATTCGCCTAAGCGAAGTTTTTGCGGAGCTTGCGGGTTTCCAAGCAGTGGGTTTAAGCGCACGGGAGCCTTGAGCATTTGTGAATCTATAGTGAGTTTTTGAATAAATGTTTGAAGATCTGTTTGTGCACAATGAGAGGTCTCGGTGAGAGCTATGTAGTTATAGACCATACCTGACATCAACCCATCCATTATGCAAATCAGAGGTGACAGTGCCGAGCGCTGGATGCGGCCCGTCCTGGTCGCGCCACTTCCAGTCAGCTCCACGTAACACTCTCGCGCCTGCGCAGACGCCCCGTGCACCACGTGACCAACGTCGGGCTCTAGCGCCGCCGCCGCCGGCCGCTGTTGCCGTTGCCGCTGTCGCGCCGCTGCCGCATTGTCGTGGGGGACTGTCTGCTACACCTACAACCTAGTGAGGACGAATGGGTTACAGTTTGAATTGACACATTGATACCACTTGAGCATACGCACATGAAATGACAGCGCAATAAACAAAGTTCGGAATCTTCGCTCGAGCTTTGTGATTGATAAATTCAAGTACGCATGACAACGTGATGTCAATTGCCCTGTGTTTCGTACTATATTTAACAAAATGACCAACTGTTAAATAAATAAATATTTTTTAAATGAAAATTCTCCCTTTCATCCAGGAGCAACAAGCCATATAAACATACCTTGCCGTATATCTCCAGTCCCGATACAGAAAGATAATGGCTCTGTCCACTCGCATTCTTGCCGTTCTGCTGTATACGTAAATAACGGTACGACGCGTCACAACGGATCCGCCATGTCGCGGTACTGCCCGGCTCTTGGAGCGCTTGTTCGTCGCTATGCGCGAGAAGTGTTGTCCACGCTACGCCGTCCATTGACATCTGTAATGTTCAATGGTAAATTACTTCAATGAATGTCAGGCGCATCGTAGCGTAGAATAGATAATCATAACTATATCCTCAAGGCATGGTAGATATTCTCTCAGATAACTTGAGTGACTTCAAAAATCAAAACAAGATCAAGTGACTCAAGATTCTTGATATGTTTGTATAAACTAAGGTAGTATTATATCAGAAACACGTCCAACGTCCAAATATTATTTCGCACATGCCCACATTTTAAAGAAGTTTTCAGAATTATTTATTGCCAATTTATAACCAAGGATCATCATCGTTGCTATAGCCGATTACAAACCTTCGTTCCTCGAAAGCTAAAGAACTAACCGTCTCGGCCAACACTGGCCGTAATTAAATACCTATAACGGTATTCAGACCGTCATTTTACTTAATCCTTACTAACTACAACTTACTTGGAACAGCCAATTCCTCAATGCCGATCTGCCGTACCCTCTCGCATGCCGCAGAGTGTACGCAGACGGCACAATATGCAGGCCCAAGTCCACAGCTATGAACGCACGCCTATCATCATTTGTATGAACGTTCAAAGGTTCTGGTGATCGTGATAAAGCGTCTTCTGCCCGGCCATAGGGTAACTGGCGACCGTCGGATGACCAAACGCAGACTAGGCCGTGTACGCCAGGGTTTACCCACTCGCAGGTACCAGCGTTGGTGCCGATGAAGTATAGCACGCCGTTTTCGTCGAAATCATGCTGTGAACAAGTTTTTTGTTGTAATAAAAACACCAAATTGGGTCTTACATCTTTTACAGAAGGGTAGCTGAATATTCGTTGGACACAACTAAGTAGTTATTGGAAAGTTGGCTTTTATTCTAATTATACAAGGGATATAAGATACACAGTGGGAGTCATATATCCCTAGTAAAATTAGTGTGTATCACACACCAAGATAAAGATAACTACAAAATTAATGCTGAATTGTACACAGCATTTGTCAAGTTGACCAAAGGCCCACTGTCCAATAATGTAGCGACCAAGGACTAGGTAGTTACCCTATATTATTTTAATAACGACTTACATCGTATGTAAAGGTGATGGGTCCATCCGTCCTGATCTTCTGCATGAAATGGAACGTAGATCGCTCCATATCGTACCACTGCCTAGCGACTGACTTGGCGAGGAACCGCTCCAATTGGCGTATTGTCGTAAGCGCCTCCACCTTCAGATTGCGTCCGTTGTTGTTGCCGACTGGATTCGCGTTTGGATCTTCCACAGAATCGTCGTTTGCACGTTCCACGCGTATCCTAACAAACAAAAGTTCGAATTAGATATTCCTATAGTTTGTGGTGACCTACAAACCGGTTCAAAGAAATGAAACAAGCCTAATGTAAGGTTCGTATTCAACAACTCGGACTTTATCCGTGAGCTCCTTGGCAGGCAACATTGTTGCTACATACATACATACACCATTTTGAAAACTAATTTCTAAATTCATCAGATATAGAAATCTTGGGCATAAGTGATTACCCCTTTATCTTCAAAGGATCTCAAATACAAAATACAGATCTGAGAACGTCGTTATCCTGTATGTGTGCGAGTTCGTGGATCTGTGTGTCAGTGCGTGTGTCTGTGAATCAGTGAGTGTTTGCGCTTGTGTGTTATAACAACTGGGGGCTGAGCATGAGCTCTTATTTCAATGTGGTTTTTGAATTGCATTGCAATTTCGTAGCATGAACGCTATAATCCATCCAGTCAACGGTTTGAATGCCTTGAGACTACCGTTTTCGGTAGCATGAACTTTGTTTAGCCATTCTTTTAGCATGCCCTAGCTGTCAAAATAAGCCATTCACCTACAATTCAAACATGGCGCGCAGATAGTAACTTTTATTGAATTGTTTTGGAATTTTTTGTGTTTATTTGAACATTTTTAAGAATTTAATAATGACAGTGTCTGTGATTTACAATAATTAACGATGTGTGATGATTTCGGATTGTTTGAGTTCCTTTTATAGAAAGTGGCTTTCGTTCAACAAAAATACTCGTAGCTAGCGATTCCTTTGCTTTGGACATAGAACTCAAGTTTACATAAAGATCTATGGCTTTGGATGTAGATAAAAGCTATTAGGTACCTACCATACAGTGTGTTAGGCATCTTTTTACTATTATGTAGGTAGGTAAAAGTAAGTTCGATAGTGGCCCAATCTGGTGACGAATTTTCCTACATATTTCTATCAGAATCTGAAGCGTTAGAACTTCCGATGACGGCAATAATTCCTCTTCTATTTATTTCTATATTAGCCCACGCTAAGTTGCGCGCTTTATCAACTGCTTTATCAACTGTGAACTCAACACTCCTTTCACATGCTCATAATTTTATCTCACACATATAATCCAGCCATTTCTACTTTGGCCTTCCTCAACTTACATAGGTAGCCCTGGTTTTACCCCACCCACACATCCATCTTACTAATTCCCCACTAATTTTTATTCCATCTTCATAACCCAACACTCAATTATTATCATTGAGATAAAATATAATTGTATAATAACTCAATGATTATTATCAATTATTCAAAGTAAGGAAATATGTAGGTATGTGCATAAACAAAATAAATATTGCCTACTATTTGATATGAAAACAAACATTCATGCTATAGTACTGGATTCTTCCATTGAATAATTAGTCGATTCAAACTACCAAATCATCATATAGGTACAATCTTTGGTAAGTCAGTACCTTTGTAAATCACAGACATCAATATTCAACTCATGTTTAATGTATTATTGTGCAAATTACACAAAACCTTCACAAGCAAGTGGGCAAAAGAAACTGGGCATCACCTATGTCTGTTTTACCCACAAAATATAACTATAATAACAATGCAAAACATGACACACACACACACACAGCTGATTCCTCAGTTTTGATTATATCCAAATCTATGACATGATGATTTTTCCTAGCAGCATTTTCTTAGAAGTAGGTAAGTATTTTTACTTGTGGGTTGAAGAAGACCAGAGAGGAGCCGGAACATTCCAGAGCTGCAGCCAGAGCATTTCAGAGCTATTTCTGTCCAACTAGACTAACTATAATATAAAGTTTTCTGTCTAACTTTAAAAAGCATATTACTGAGATGCAAGGAAACACTGAAGAACATTTAGGTACAATGACAACCTCTGTGGCCCAGTGAGTGAAGCCCTCTTGGGATGCAGAAGGTTGCGGGTTCGATCCCGCCGTGGGATACATTTTTGTATAATCTGCAACTGTTTATCTCAGGGTCTGGGTGTTTCTATGTAGGTATAATATGTATTTACAAACAAAAAAGTATATAAGTAGTGTATCGTTATCTGGTTCCCATAGTACAAATAAATAAAATATTTCCACACACAATCACACACACATGTATTCAAACTTTCAACTTTTGTCATTTCATTGTCGGTTAGCTGGTTAAAAATAATATAAATCCATTATTGGCTGTAGGTTAAATCTTTAAGTTTGTAAATGAATCATAAGAGCTGTGGATTTTGTTAACAAATAAATAAATAAATAATGCTGGACATTTCACATAGCATTATCTCCCCAAACTAAGCAAAGCTATGGGAACTAGGTAACTGATATACTACATATATACTTTTTGTTTGTGAATACATACATATTATACATAGGAAACACCTACATAGGTAGTCTACTTACTTACTCTTGAGGTGCATAAAGCTTCAGATAACCATCGGTGATGGTGTGCATAGGTTGTATAAGTATAACTTTTAATTTATTACAATGTTCAACAACAAAACTTTATTTATCTAAAACTCTGCCTTTACATCTATCCTAGATGATTCATACAGCGCCAGGAGGCAGCCTATGCCTACACCTGCCTGTGGGTTACACTCAACGGGATGCCAATTGTCATAAAAAAAAATGTTGTAGTGCCTGGGACATTGTATTTATTTACCTAGCTAGCTGCAGCTGTCACCATCTTCCTGATTTTGCCCCACATTATGTGGGGTCGGCACAACATTTGTTCTTCTTCCTATCTCCTGTATCAGCCATTATCTCAACACAAATAGCTGTAGTATTGATTATAATAGAAGAACAAGAACAGTTACTGTAGTAGCGCTAGCTATTGAATGTCTGAGCACTTACCCATAACAACACATTTGTTAAATGATAGTAAGTAGATGTTAAAAAAGTATAAACAAATTTCTAAATTAGGTATTTATTAGGATGAAATTACACACAAAACCATTGAGGGAGTTTACACATCACTTCCTGCAACATTGTTCAACTTGCATTCTTTATTTGCTAGCATCTCCTCTGTTTCCTATAGGTGGTAGTAGGAACGTACATTATGTGAAGACAACATTTCGGTTATTCTGAATCACGCTCCCCATGAGTCTTCAGAAGTTTTAGATGGTACACTTGCATTTTACTACATTGATCTTCTTCATGGTAGTAGGTAGTACTGCTAGATGCTTGATCCATAAAGCGTACCACAGAAGAGTTTGCCTCATCCGAGTTTACATAGTCTAGCTAGGCAGTCACTTCACATCACACTACGATCCCGGTTTTACATTTGCCACATTTTCTAGGCATTTCTTCGTTTTTATAAGATTTTCCAAAGTTTTGTTTCAGCTCGCCGTGATAATAGGATGAATAATTGCAACAGACGAACGAATCTAGTCGCGGTACTTAAATTATCAAAGATCACCTCAAAGTAATATTTGTGAAACAAGAGCAAATTGTAAATAAACATTTTGCCGGCTAAAATGCAGTTTGTTATGTTTTGACCACAGAATGTAGGTTTTGACTAAAAAATGACAACAAACAAAGCTTTTCTAGGGAGGGATCCGAAAAAGTATCGATATCGATTATACCTCTGAGTATACTCGACGCGTTGGTTACGATTTTTGTCTGAGTACCAAGTAATTTAGGAGTCGATTCTTTTAAAATACGATACTGAGTAAGAATCGATACTTTTCAGTCGGGCTAAAAGTTAATTGCTTTGCTCAGGCTAGTAAGAAAACATGAAAATACATGAATAAATAATAAATCTAGGAAAAACAAATCGTAAATACTGGGAGTAATTAAATTATTATTTATAGTTCATAACCTACCGTTTAAAATGACACCAAATATTATTACCGTTTTCTATTAAAAAAAAAGTACTCTATACCTGAGTATACATTGATGCAAGTACGATACCGGATCGATTACCTTTGCTGCGATACTACTCATGAGTATCGATACTTTTGTTTCGATGTTTCAAGCATTCTCATTCTGAAATTTTCGTCCGGAAATTCAGTACCGTTCATAACATAAAGTTGAATTTCAAAAAACTTTTTAAGTAAATACTATTTAACGGTAATTGTGAGATTATTCGTGTCTTTATAGTCGGTCCAACTTAATAGGCCACATTTGACGTTTGTCAGTTTGAGCTTTCTAGTGAGGTGACCTTCTTAAAAACTTCGATTATGTTCGAAGTCCGTATCGATTCATTCACATTCAATTAAAATTGCCAGGTAAACCGTAAACTAAGAGTAGGTAAGATCAGTTAAAAAAAACCGGGTCTGAAAAAAATAGCACACCAAGAACGCAAAGTCAATTTGCACAACGATCAAGACTGTGTCACAACCCCATTACTTATTTATTTTGATAAAAATTTTTCAAAAGTTTATAGTTGTCATGTCAAACAGAGAAAAAAAGTTTTTATGCGATATTCCCGTTGTCCTTTTACATAAGTTCTTTTTGGTATTTAGTAACGTTTTTCGGGATAAATAAGTTTATTTAAAAAAAAAACAATAAGTATTTAATGTGCCATCATCATCATTAAAGGTGAAATATTCCCTTACGAGAAATCATTTCATTCGATTCTAACTCACAAATTTCGATTATTTTGGGTAACATACCTAGTGTCAAAAGAGAACAAGGGTTTACTGACGCAACATTGTAACAACGTTCAGTTCTCTCGAAAACAGAAATTGTTGTGAAACATAATATGTTTGGATGGTGTAATAAGGAAATAAATCATAAAATTACCTTCTTTTGTCGTTAAGACAATAAATTATTTAACCGCAATTGAAAAAAGTTAAGCAATTGTGCAGTACTAACTTCGATAAAATAGTAGTATTTTATGCCCGCCGCACTATGTTCCCAATCGCCAATCTGAGCGGACAAAAAGGGTAATCGCATATTATCGATTGAAATAGCTTATCCGCTAGCAAAAACCCTCACGATCACGATTATAAACTTAGTTTTGTGAGAACTCGATTATCTACTGAGATTTTCTTCGTGCAGTGCCAATATGTGGGTACTTTTAGCAAAATTTTTATGTTTTCTGCGTTTCACTCATTAACTCCTCACAGTGATTACGAAAAAGGTTCTCATATTTTTAGTTATGGATCGTGAAATAGATAATATGTAGTATATTTTTTCATTAAAGCCTTAGCAAATACATATTCAATTGCTGCAATATATGCAGTTAAACATGAGAGTTAGCAAATTTTATTACATTTTTCATGTTTCGGAGACAAAAAGTGACATGTACCCACTTGTACCCAGGCTGTATTTTTTATATATTATAGCCTCATTTATACTCTTTAATATTCTGTAAAGTAGAAGCAGCACAAGAGAGTACAACTTTAAGTTTTTCTTTTTTTTTCTTTTAGAGATCCTTGTTTTTGTAACAAGGAGGGAGTTTTACGAAGCATGCCTGAGGCATGCTCAATTGAAAAATATGCTCGTTTGCTCGAATTTATATTGCGTAAATTTGATTTGGATAATGTAGCACAAAGTACCATATGGAATTAGCAAATGATCATAGCGCGAATCACCAGAAAAGTGGGTTCAATGTGCCAAAGACAGAGATCTATTTGAAAAAATAATGACGGTTTCTAATTGGCTTAAAGGGGAAGATACCTATCAAGTTTAATGTTGCATATCATCTGCAACAAGAGTCTGCATCATCATCAGCAGAGGAAACTACCCCGAGTAGGTACTCCGAGACCAGGATGCCCAAAAAATAATTTTAAGCAAGCATCAAATAAACAAAAAAAGACGAGTAGATCAATTAAGTAATCCAGTCACGGTCTATACCATTATTAACATTAGCTGCTCACATATCTATGATATCTCAGGTAGGTACCTACTAATCGTGATGCTGCAGGTCTGATGAAGCCTACACGGACACCTTTTGGATTGTATAATTTACAAAAGAAACCGGTGGGATACTTCTGATGTACGATGAGCAAATACAAGCATTTTGAAAGACATTGATGTCGACTCGGATCCAAGAAGTTGGATCGTGTCCCTAAAGAAAAGCGTTCGATGACGTGTTCAAAAATTTTGGATTTCATCCGAAAAGTACGGCATGAAAATAGTATGATAGATGTGATTGTGAGTTGCCTAGCTTTGAGGTTTCTGATTAGGTACCTACTTTTGTAAATAAATAAAGGTTAAATTGATAATTAAGCCTTAATTTTTCACAAGCAATCGTACAAAAGCATTAAAATGTAGTGTAAGTGGTAAAAAAACCATAATTATCTAATAACTCAATAAACCAATTTAGCTTGACCCCTCATCCCTAACAAAATGTTTGTAAGAAAAGGCCAATATATACTGGTTTCTAGCTTTAGAGCTATTTCTACTTGTTTTTTTAAACTATGTTTTTTTTTGATAAATTATGATTAAACATAACGTATAAAGTCCATTAAAAGCAAAAAATAATTTTGTCCGCTCAGATTGGCGATTGGGAACATAGTGCGCCGGTACAAAGTTACGTTGTTAAATTTTGATGAAATGTCAAATGTGGCTTATTAAAATGGACCGACTATAGTTGCTATATTATATACCTAATTGTGTTAAATAAAAATACATATTTTCAAGATATTTCACAAATCACACCATGAAAAAAACCCGCTTAGTTTCCGGAAAATATTTTTGGCGTTTTTGAACGAAGAAGGAACGGAGATAGATTGGATTTGGCTAGATCTGACTAAAATTTTGCCAAAGTAGCGCGAATGCCGAGCATGGACAATAGCCAGTGCAATACAGTTCAATTGCCAATCAACGGCCTGAAACCTGACAGGTTTTTTATAAGCTCATGCTAAGCCCCCTGGGGGCTTAGCATGAGCAAAATTTTTGTCAGATATAGCCAAATCCAATATTTTATGCTACATCTAGCCAAATCCAATCTATCTCCGTTCCTTCTTCGTTCAAAAACGCCAAAAATATTTTCCGGAAACTTAGCGGGTTTTTTTCATGGTGTGATTTGTGAAATATCTTGAAATATGTATTTTTATTTAACATAATTAGGTATATAATATAGCAACTAAAGACACGAATAATCTAACAATTACCGTTAAATAGGCTTTTTAAAGTTAGACAGAAAACTTTCTATTATAGTTAGTCTAGTTGGACACAAGTAAAAATACTTACCTACTTCTGAGAAAATGCTGCTAGGAAAAATCATCATGTCATAGATTTGGATATAATCAAAACTGAGGAATCAGCTGTGTGTGTGTGTCATGTTTTGCATTGTTATTATAGTTATATTTTGTGGGTAAAACAGACACAGGTGATGCCCAGTTTCTTTTGCCCACTTGCTTGTGAAGGTTTTGTGTAATTTGCACAATAATACATTAAACATGAGTTGAATATTGATGTCTGTGATTTACAAAGGTACTGAC
Organism: Epirrhoe alternata; assembly: GCA_963565295.1. Taxonomy (NCBI): domain Eukaryota; kingdom Metazoa; phylum Arthropoda; class Insecta; order Lepidoptera; family Geometridae; genus Epirrhoe; species Epirrhoe alternata. Next base: position 4,553,047 of record OY751384.1, read on the forward strand.
TTACCAAAGATTGTACCTATATGATGATTTGGTAGTTTGAATCGACTAATTATTCAATGGAAGAATCCAGTACTATAGCATGAATGTTTGTTTTCATATCAAATAGTAGGCAATATTTATTTTGTTTATGCACATACCTACATATTTCCTTACTTTGAATAATTGATAATAATCATTGAGTTATTGTACAATTACATTTTATCTCAATGATAATAATTGAGTGTTGGGTTATGAAGATGGAATAAAAATTAGTGGGGAATTAGTAAGATGGATGTGTGGGTGGGGTAAAACCAGGGCTACCTATGTAAGTTGAGGAAGGCCAAAGTAGAAATGGCTGGATTATGTGTGAGATAAAAGTATGAGCATGTGAAAGGAGTGTTGAGTTCACAGTTGATAAAGCAGTTGATAAAGCGCGCAACTTAGCGTGGGCTAATATAGAAATAAATAGAAGAGGAATTATTGCCGTCATCGGAAGTTCTAATCGCTTCAGATTCTGATAGAAATATGTAGGAAAATTCGTCACCAGATTGGGCCACTATCGAACTTACTTTTACCTACCTACATAATAGTAAAAAGATGCCTAACACACTGTATGGTACCTAATAGCTTTTATCTACATCCAAAGCCATAGATCTTTATGTAAACTTGAGTTCTATGTCCAAAGCAAAGGAATCGCTAGCTACGAGTATTTTTGTTGAACGAAAGCCACTTTCTATAAAAGGAACTCAAACAATCCGAAATCATCACACATCGTTAATTATTGTAAATCACAGACACTGTCATTATTAAATTCTTAAAAATGTTCAAATAAACACAAAAAATTCCAAAACAATTCAATAAAAGTTACTATCTGCGCGCCATGTTTGAATTGTAGGTGAATGGCTTATTTTGACAGCTAGGGCATGCTAAAAGAATGGCTAAACAAAGTTCATGCTACCGAAAACGGTAGTCTCAAGGCATTCAAACCGTTGACTGGAAGGATTATAGCGTTCATGCTACGAAATTGCAATGCAATTCAAAAACCACATTGAAATAAGAGCTCATGCTCAGCCCCCTGTACAATATACATACCGGATCCGCTTGGTGAGGAGATGCAGCGAGGCGGCGGGAGCGGGCGGCGGCGCGTCCCCCGCGGGCGCGACGACCGGCAGTCGTTCTACACTCTCTAACACTCCGACCAATCGCGCCGCGACGGAGCCACCGCTGCGTCCCGCCCATTCGCCTACTACGCGAGCGCGTTCCGTAGCTTGACCGGGACCGTCTGTATAACACAACAGAGTGTTTCAAAAGCCAAGGTATACAACATACGCATTCAAATCCCACTCACATAATAAAGCTGAAAGTTTGCGAGTTTGTTTAGACGTTTGTATGTTTGTGTTTCAATCACGCCTAAACCAGTGAACCGATTTGGATGAAACTTGGTATAGGCCTGAAATAGCATATAGGCTATTCAAAATGTTGGTATCACGCGGGTGAAGCCGCGCGCTGAAGCTAGTAAAGAATAAATGCAATGAGAAAACAACAGATTAATATAAAATAAAGATTACACACCCAGCGTCATCAATTAGAAGCCCTAGGGGTGAGCACGAGGCACGCAGTTCAAGCCGATGTTGCCTATTGGTGACGCTTACTGTACAGTGTAGTACAATAATCATAACACTATCTTTCATACTACCCTGCTTACATACCATTCGCTTGAGGTGATAGAACTTGTAGCAAAGCAGGTGCCAAGCCAGACGATTGCAGTTCATAAGCCGATAGATGTTCGTCTCCGCATAGAAGTTTGGTAAGTTGATCAAGTGATTCAATCAGTTCTTCTTGCCAGTCCCCTGTTGATAGAAAGAGATATAGAGTTATAAGATTGAAACTTATTTAGAACTCTTTGGTCAATTGAGTAATAAACAACTTATGATAACCTAGGTAGACCTAGCAGTGGGTGCAAACGGGCTGATTAGATAGACAGTTAAACAAACCAGTAGGCTGAGTCGCGATTCGTTGCAAACGCGCCAAAAGCGCCCGCAGACGAGCGACCGGCGGCCGCGGCTGTCGCGTCGCCGCGCTCGCCAGATGTCGCGAGTATAGGTTTCTAGCACGCTCACAAACCTGACAAAAAGATTTCATGAATAAACAGTTAGCTAAATATAGGTTGATGAACATATTGTGGGATCAGGACTAAAGACTAATTAAGTAAATACTGTTGAGTTATACGAGTATTTCATTCTAAACATATTCCGCCATCGAATACATTTTTATTCGATGGCGAAGTATGTACTGGATCTCTAACAAAGGACGACTTTACTTTTTTGTATATCCAACCCAACACAAAGAAGCCTCAAAGAAATACCTGTGCTTTAACAGTTTCTGTCTTAGAAGCTGCACGAGCTCTGCTAGGGTTCGCCGCAGTGGCAGCAGCCGCAGCCGTTTTACGATCATTCCATCCACTTCCCAGCTCTGAAACTACACAATCAATATTAAATTATTACAATCCTTCGACACGACAAGAAGTCTTAAATTGAAACAAATTAACCAATGAGAAATAAAAATCAGTAGGTTAGGTACACATGAGACATACCAAGGAAGGTTTCAGCTGTGAACGCGTGCCTAGTACCCCGGTTCGACTCGAATATAAAGCCGGCCAATTCTTCTCTCAGTATCGTAGATTGCTGTTGTCCATCAGTATTGTGAATATGAAGTTCTTTCTCCCTGTAAAGTACCATAAATATAAACTCTGTGTGGCTTGAAAATTACAGATTGCAATATAAAAAAATACATACTTCTTGCATGTGAGCGCCCAGTTGCCAATGATCAGTTTGTTGGGTCCGGGTTTTGATAGGATCGGTTGTGGCACTGTATTCTTGGCAGAAGCTCTTGCTCTTTGCAATTTATCGATGAATTCACCGCGATTTTCTAAAATAAAGTAAACATAATGGGTTTTAAAATTATTTCACTGATACAAACTTACACTGTTTTTGATTGAGACAGACTTTTTAAGTCAAAAAAGGCAAAGTTCACTGTGAAAAACGAAGGTAATTTAATATCAGGGCACATTCAACTACAACTTCTTACCAGTATTATCCGTCTGATGTTCAGGACTGCCACTGGAATACATAGTCGCAAGTTTTCCATCAAGTAGATAGCGGAACCATCCGTTACTTCCAGTGCTGAGCTCCAAAGCTGCGACGTCACTCCATAGATACAGAGCATCGCGACCGCGACAAAGTGCCCATTCTCGCCAGGAATATATCACGCTACTTGAAAGACAGGATGCATCTTCACTGCTGCTCACAGCCACGCTTGAAACGCTGGCTACTGCGCCTAGTAACACAGTATTAATATTTTTAAATCTCTAAAAATACATAATTCGAAAGATTTTTTTATTAAAAAATTTACGATCACTGAAAATATATCTCCAGTAACCACGCCATGAAGTCGATTCTGTGATTAATTTTATCTTCCGTTTCAAATAAGTTTTTTGATAAATAAAGAAAATACAAAATACAAATGTACATTTTTTATCAACAAATATGAATTGGTAATGTTACCTGCTGACGATGTAGTGGATTCCGTAGCAGGAACTGCAGAAGAGGCTAGTGCCTCCACTTTGCTGAAGACGCCGAGGCGCGCAAACTGCTCTAGATAAATATCAGAGGCTTTGAACATCAGCTCTTCAGCGATTCCGAGTACGACTAGGTGACCGTCATCATCGTCCTATGAAAAATAAATAATTGGTGAAAGTGAAGCAGTTATTATAAAACCACAAATTGGCCTGCTTCTCAAAATGATGGGTCTTTTTACTATATTGTCTGAAAATTATAGGATTGAGAAAGAAATATTAGTTTCTACTCAATGAACTCAACATATAATCACAAAAAGTAACAAAATAAAACAACACACAAATACAAAGGTCAAAAGTATTTCTAATGCAAGTAAGTTTCGATGGTGTGATGTTTTAACAATGTGGATGCATTTAGACAATACAAGTTATGAACTGTGAGGTTTAAGTATCAGTTCAAAATCATTAGTATTTGAAAGTAATGGTTTCATGGCTACATAAATGTGCTTTCAAATCATACAAAGCCGAGCGGAAACGCCGTGTGAACTCATCGAAGAATAAAGTTCATCTATACGACGTAAGCATAGATGACATTGCAGCTCCCAAATATTGAACGCATTCCCGAGAAATCTCCATAGGTAACATTTCTATACATCCGTAAGGAACATTTTTACGACCAAATCTCTCCGAATCTACAATTTTTTCATCAGTACATTGTTATAAATTTGGAATATAATACGGTGCCCCAATAGTTTGTGAGCCAGCCAGCATCATCCATGTGAATTAGTGCACAGGTTTCATCACACCATCGGAACATTACCGCTGGCGGGCGGATATAGCGGCTGCGGAGTATGCGCGTCTGCGATCTGCGCACCGTCACCTCACCCTGATTGTTCATATTTAGCTTTTAAATGTCCGTTACTTTACACAAATGTAAGTAGAAAACGAAGAGCTTTATACCTCTGACAGATTTAGAAACGGCTTAGAGCGCGGAACCACCGCGACGCATGCTGTGCACGGGCACGCAGCGCATTTTAGCTACGTGGGTTCATTTGTTTGACAACGTGGGTTAACGTTTCCAATGCAGCACGAATATTAACAACAACATTACAACTGTAGCGCAGCACAGTCCCGCAACACGCTTCCGTGTACCGCGTGCACAGCCTGCATGGCGCTGACAGCATCGAGCTATGTGAGCATATTCGAGCAAGCCACGCGTATACCAATGACGTCGTAGCGTGTTCGTGGGTTGCAGTGGACAGAATTACATAGATTTTCTCTTAAACGCTTGACGCACGTGCGTAGCCTCTCCGTGCGCCACGGTGGGATTTATTTGCCATTCTTTATGTATGGACAAGGGCAGCAAATACCGCTTCCGTCTCTGTTAGTCCTCTATTTAGTGATAATTTCAAGCCACATGACTGACTGTATACTTATAAAATACTGAAGATTGAATGCTCATCCAACTATTTTGACTACAATAATCAAAGTCTGAGACAATTGTACGTACCACATTATCAAGCACAGCGGCGACGAGTTGTGTAAGTAACGCAGCGGTGTTAGGATTGCGCGCACGGGACATGTCTCTCAATAGCTTCGCCGGCGCATAATGTACCATCTTGCGAACTAAAGATAAGCAAGCGCGACGAACGCCCGCCGCGCCTGCGCCTAAATACCGCGCGCAAAACGCTGGCACTAGCCGACTGAAACAATACACAAAATGTTAACCAACTAGTACTATTTGCACGATCAGCTGCAGATATAGCGATAGTCTTGGTAAGCAGGCTGTAAATATTTGTAATGATTGTGTACTTCAAATCACAGTTTCTAATACAAAAGATACAGAGAATCCTAGCGGGATCAGATTTACGTGATTGTTAGATATTATTTATCTCGCTTCAATGGCTGAACCGTCGAATAAAATAACACTATTGGATATATCTGTATCTCCAAGACAAGGTTGACATTCTCTACAATTTTCAATCAAGTGAAATTATTTCTAAATCACAATCTATATCACTACATAGTATAAAACAAAGTCGCTTTCTCTGTCTCTATGTATGCTATATTGCCTATAATCTTTAAAACTACGCAACGGATTTTGATGCGGTTTTTTTTAATAGATAGAGTGATTCAAGAGGAAGGTTCATATGTATAATACATGCATATAGTATTGCACCCGTGCGAAGCCGAGGCGGGCTAGTCCGCTATAAGTTTAACTCATTCAGTGCCGAGCCCGCTGATCGGCGGGATGAAGTTTTTGACCGCGGATTGGCGGGCTCGGCATGTATGGCGGCAGTAATACCAATGTATGGCGGCGGCATGGGGGGGAGGATGTTACTTTCTAGGGCGGCGATCAATGAGTATATTGGTTATAGATTGTTATTCATCTTCAAAAGGATCTGGAAATTCTGGAATACATAAAAGATCTGAGAGAATGTCTACCGCGCCTTGGGGATACAGTCATGACCCTATGTTTTTATAGATTGTGAATCAGAAAAGCATATTCCAGTATCAGTTGAAATTCATCATACTAACTCTAGATAAACAGCAGCCATTTCCTTATCGCCCGTCTCAGGGAAATCATCTTCGTTGCCTGATGATGGTGAATCATGATTGCCAACTACCAGCCATTCTCCTGGACACTGAAGTATCGCCGCCACTTCTCTGTGACCTGAAAATACTATATCAGTTATGATTCAAAGAAAGGACACAATATTTTTGTATGACACAAATCATAACGTGTAGTTTACCTTGATCATGTCGTTCCCTAGCCTTATCAAGGGGCGTCTTTCCGTCTTCATCGCGCAAGTCTGCGTTGGCACCGTATCGTAGCAGTACTTTAGCGATCGCCGGCCGACCAAAACACGCAGCGTAGTGGAGGGATGAACTGCGTTGTCCGCGGTTTACATCCGCTCCTATAAAAAAAACGACAAGATTTATTTGCCACTCAAGCACACGTACAGAATAGATTGAAAAAGGGTACAAAAAAAACACTAATACAACAGAAAGCGATTCATGTATCTATGTACTACACTCTGCTACAGCAATGTCGAAAATTACACCTGGCATACACATTTGACAAAGAATCTAGCATCCGACATAACAAGCGAGCCTATCGCTATTCAGTCAACTGTAATGTACAGTGACTATTTACTTCTGGTTTGCTTGACTAGATTAGTGGTAACAATAATTATAATTACCCTTTTCACAAAGAAATTCGACCATTTCCTTAGTACCGAACGCGGCCGCCCAGTTGAGTAGCGTTTGACCGACGTCATCGGTAAAATTAACGTCGACAGCGCCACTTGATACCGCCGCTAGAAGTGCCTCTGTATCTTTGCCGCGAATACAATCTGCAAAAATAACAATACATTTGAATAAGTATAAAAAGTCAACTAGTAAACAAGTGTGCAAGAAAGTAAAATATGTAGATATTATGTAATATGTTGAATGTAGATTTAACGGATCTAGTTATTCGTATAGTTAGCCGTTTCGAGAAAATTCTGTACGAAGAAGCGTCTACTGCGCATCGAAATGGCTAACATGGCAACGACATGACAACTAAAAACATTTTTTTTTTGTAAATAGATACATAAAACATGAGATAACCAAGGTTATAGGTTGCAGATGGATGGGATTAGGACAGGATCGTGTTGGATGGCACAAACAAAGGGAGGCATAGGCCCAGCAGTGGGCTTAATCTGGTTGATTGTAATGACGAAATACATTTATTATTACACTACACATTACATTTTTTTTTTTTTATTTATTTATTTATTTATTTATAGGAAAACCAACAGCTACAATAACTGATAGATTACTTAGATAGAAGCAGAAAGCCAATAACAGGTTTTCACGTATAAGAAACAATTTAGGATACAGTAAGGTCGTGGACGCTAACAAAAACAACTAAGTAACAATACTAAAACTAAAAACAGAAAAGTAACTAACACTAACCACTAATCTAAAACATCACCAACGCCAAAAAAGTCTCTGCTCAACTGCTGCCTAGCCGAATTAACACTCGTACAGAATAGATCAAGATCCAAACGCTTACACAACTCATTGAAGTCATTACTCACCCGCACCATAAATGAGTTCGTACATACATTACAAAGACATTATTACTGGTTCACAAGCGCAATAGTTACCTATAAGCTGCCTGTGAGACTTGTCGCCTCTTGGCCCAGCGACGGAACTGCTGGAGCCTTCTCCACTGGCACCGCTGCTGCTGCCAGCCGCCGGAGTGCCATTGCGAGACGCGCCGCTACACAAACAAATAATAATAAACATTGTGTGTTCCATAACACCAAGGGACGTTTGTGCTTAATCATGAGGGCTGCGATTCTTGGAAGTGTTTATGCAAGACCTGGAGTAGGCGAAAATCCTTCAGGTTTGAAGTACATCCTTAACTTCACGGCTTAGATACCGGGAGGTATAGGTAATTGTTGATTCCACTATGGACCACCCACCCACAATGTGATCATTACCACAAACAACAATGGAACTTACGTCTGTATAGCGTGTCGGCCTTCACACAACAGCACCAGTAGCAAATCCACAAGCCGCATACATTCGAGGCACCATCGTTCGTCAGCCTGCACCGCTGCCTCCACTGCTGAGCATAGTTCAGCACGGACCAGATCCTGGAAAAACATTTTAATTCTTTTTTAAGCTTGGAAGTTATTTTAAACAGGAACATCACAGAACACACAGAAATCTCCACCACGCGCACGCACTAAGGCATAGCTGTCAGAAGAAAAAAAAACCAGCTCAAGTGGCTGAATGGAAGGCGTGCTGGCAGACCACTATATTAGAGAACATTGTAATGTGATTCAAAACTTACGTGTGTGATTTGCGCCGATCCACGACAAAGAGTTGAAAGAAGACTGACAGTGGTAGAAACTGAGGGAGCAAGACATTTGTCATCGCCACTTTCAGTGCTGCCTAGGCGCCGTATTAACTCTTCTATTAGACCTGCAATTCAAAATTAATTAAATCGTTGTTAAAGGACTTGTAAAATTAATAGCAACGAAAAGTAAAAAAATTGTACTTCATGAGTTCGAAAATGCAGAATGATAGAGCACTTTAGACTAAAATGCTAGGCAAAGGTCTCCAACCAAGGCTCTGGCAGAGATATCCTTCTAATCAGTAATTTGTCAGTACAAGACTATTCTGTACTCTACTAGTAGTTAATCTCAGGACAGTATAGCAGTACATACCATGCTCAGCCAAAGGCGCGGGGTCGGCGTGAGCTCTTGCGAATCTATCGGCCAGTGACGCGAAGCAACGTAACGCGGCGTCAGCGACACGCGCGTCACTGTGCCTGAGCAACGCGGATAGAGAAGAAACCGCGTCACCAACGCGAGCGTCGCCGGGCTCCATCTTACCGCAAACCCTAGCAATTCAAACACTTGAATAAATAAATTACGCCACTTATTATGGCAGCCAAAAGGAAGGTTCCTTATTTTAGAATTATTCAGACTATACATATGTGTGTAAATAAATAAATAATTAGCGAACTATGTCACACACAGTTTCACTGTAGCACCTGAACTACTTATCCGATTGGATAAGATGTTGCTCAATTCCTTCTGATAGTATAGTAACAGTGGGTGAGACACAGGCTGATACAATGAAATGATGGTTGAACTATTTTATTTCTTGCTTCATTAAAACCATATCATAGTTGATTTCCAATCAGATTTCAGCTTTTTATCCTAATTTCCTACTTCATTCATAATGAAATAAGCAGGATGTTTAGGCATCAATTTATAATTCACTTTAAATCGGAATGCTTTTAATGAGTGTAGCTTGATTGGAAATAGATTACATTCAAACAATTAACTTAGCCATACTTTTGCAAGCTGTGATGCAAGAATTGTGATTCACTTGAGCTATTGTTTATTCTGTGGTTTGGTTTGGTGTAAACATGTATGTGGTTTCAAAACAGATGTATCAGTTACAAAAATACCTAAGTATTCATTTACCTAGAGACCACAGCCATGGCAGAATGAAGTGTGTCCTTGTGCACGGATGTGCCATGATGAGTGATGAAATGTAATACTGATGGCAGGCCACCACCTTCCCAAACTGCTCCAGCCTCCCGAGTGCAAACCAACTCCAATACCTAACAAAATTATTAGATCTCAAAACAAAATTTCATACAATCTATTATGCTCTTCACTTAGTTTTATTCAAGGCTAAATAGAATCAGTAAAAACTGCATTTTTTATCAAGTTCAAGGTTAGGTATTGAGGTTAACAGATGAAGAACTTACTTTAATGCACTGCTCTGCAAGGTCCTTGCTTGTGCGGTTATTAGGATCTACAGTGAAAAGTCGACTGCAAATAGCTTTTACTGCTCCCTCAATAGCCACAATTCTTCTTGTGCATTCAGCTGTGAACATTGTATAATTCAATTTACTTTTACTTGTTAAATATTCACGGAAATAATGTTACTAGTAACTGTAAGTACATACCAGATACATCCAAGTAGTATGTAATGGCTCTTGCAGTCACTTCCAAAACATTGTCTGGCGCATACTCATCCAAGAAAATTTTGCAAAGAGCTGGTAAAAATGTCCTAGGGGGACAGCTGAAAAGGAAAATTATTTGGTGATAAGGAGGAAAAATATTGGCAACACAACTTCCCTTGAGACCTAGGGCTAGACACATTTTTTTTTTCATCTCCCCACTCCTCTCTAGTATATTGTGTGTGAAATGTAGGTAGTCTAGTGTTTTAAACAGAATTTGTATTCATGAAATGTCACTGTAACATAACACACTCAACAAATATTACAAAACAAAAAAAAACATTAGTACAAAACTGTCATTGTTATGAAATATATCACTTAGGGCTTGTTCCTCAATCTGAGTAAAATGGTTACCTTTCAAAACACCTGTCCACATTGTCCGACATAAGTAGCAGCATACATAGTTGTTCCAGGGCAATGAGCTGCATATCACGCTCATCACCCTGTCCTGTTAATAACCATTCTAACAGTGTTTCCGGATCTACTTCTGCCATCTGATAATTTAAAAAAATAACCACCATTTATAATCCTATATACAAAATATTTCATTTTTATGATTCGTATGTTCAATGTATTTGTGTTTACCTTATATGGATGTGTGGTGCAATTGACCTGGAAAAATGTTTAACTTTAGTTTTTTAAAACTTACACGAGTTAGTTATTGAGGTAAAAAATTCATGAAATTATAAACTAGATTGTCTTAAAAACATGTTATTGTTATTAACTGGGGCAATTACATTGAGATTCCCAAGAAGTTCAGTGAACCATGCACTCTTTAATGTAGCTTTGGGTTACATTTTAAAATAAATAACTTCGATTAAAAGGGAAAACGCAATAGTTAAGTATTTTACTATTTGTAAAATACTTAAGTAGGTTAGGTTTTACAACAACATAACATTATAGTACTTATGTGTATTGTGAGCAATGCACAGTGCACCTTTCTCTTCCTGGTCACAATGGTATGAAAGTAATTCGTATTATTAGTTTTGTAACTTATTATATGATAACATTGCCACATAAATATTACTATGCGAAGATCATTAGAAAATAGAACAAGCTAAATTATCAACAAATAAATAAATTAAGTTTGAGGACAGGTATGAAGGTGAATATAGCTTACCACTCAGCAGTAATACAGTTAAATCATCGATATATTTTACAAAACACGATAACGATCAAAATAAATAGCAACAAACACTCAAGCTAAAGCTAGAACGCAATTACACAATGATTTTCAATGGAAAGAAAGCAAGAAACTTCTGTCGGAACTCGGAAGAAACCTCTTTTCGCAAATCCAAATACCAAAAGCTAAATGTTTCCAACTCTAAGGTACCACAGACCAAGAAATAATATATCCGTGATCAATTTGTTACCACACTTGACGGACCTCAGAGTAAAGGTAGAAACCAAGGGTGCTGGAATGGGTGCCGGTAAAAAACTCACCACTTAGCTGTCTTTATTTGGCAAATGTAGGGTTTAGTGCGCTAGAAGGAGAAGAACAATCACAGATTTGTGGGAACGTTCAATTTTACACACACATGCACGTACACTGTACATGAGTTTGGAGCAGTTTGGAGCGAAAAGCTAGTGTGGGGTCATATCGATAGTTTGATGACGATAATTACTATGATTAGCCGGCTTGGTAATAACTGCTGCATATTTTATTATATAAAATTTATTATAAATTTCAATGGGGTAACAATGTTTTGTTAAATTCAAATAGAAAAAAGAGTAGGTAAGTAGATAAAAGTCCTATGAATTGTTCCGGCAATATTCAGTACCTAGTTACCTTGGCCACGTAAGTTATTTTTAAATGGACTGCAAGTTTATAAGTAGGTATCTTCATTATGTACATATTATTATATGTTTAGATGTTAATGTTTGTTTCAATCACACCTTAATAACCACTAGTCTACTAGCCACTCCACTCCAAAAATTTTGCTTGATAAAGTAACAAACATCGATTTATCCGTCCTCACAAACATTAGCTTTTATACATATAATAATAGGTAGTAGGATTTTATTGAGGAGGGAGCTATTTTAAAATAAAACGATCTACTAGCATTTTATCTATTTACATTTATTAAAAGTAATTAATTTCCGGGATACAGTCTATAGGTACCTGTGTTGAACAAAAATCTCCTATATCTTCCAGTGAAAGTCCCACTAAAACATTCAGCCGTTCGGGAGATAAGCCGGACAATGATGGCGCCACAGGTAAGATTAGAATGCGCTATCGAATCGTTTTGGCTCCAGATAGACCTTTCGACCGCGGGCTGAAAGTGTTAAGTGTGGTTCATTTCACAAATCTAAATGTGTGCTGTTTTAATTGTATTTTTGTGTTTTGCTACTTTTAATTGATAAATTACTGACACCAATCTACTCGTATCAACAGTCATCGTAATAAAAGGTGCCCGCCTCACGAACAACAAACTTTTTAACACAAATTTGGTTTTACAAAAACCTATTGTACAAAAATATCGATACCTTAGGTACAACACTAGTTGGACATAACCTATTCAATACGAAATCAAATAAAAACTATCTAAAACGCAAAATTATCAAACTATAGGCGTAGCAGCATGATTACCGATTGAAAGTATTATGATGACGATGTATTTAGTCCACATTTTATTGAAAAAAGGAGCAAAACACTGAACTCACCAATGAACGCAAATGATTTCACGAATATTATCTTTTTTTGCTGTTCCTTTGTGTGAAATCACTGCACAAACCATGAAAAACGTGCTCTGGCTTAATTTAGTGTAGCTTATTTGCCTCTACTAATTGGAAATAGTAAATATTACATGAATTTCGAATCAACGCACTTCGCAAGACTTTGTTGAGGATATCCAACATCCTAAACATAAAAATCCGATCAAGTAGGGATGCTACTGCGCGATAGAGATAGAAATACAGAGTAAACGCGCTGAAACGAGACATCTATAGTACCTTTTAAATTTAGTCGTGTAGTAACGCTACAACATTCAAGGAGTGCCACACTTGACAAGCTAATACATTTCTTCTAGCTATACTTACTCTGTGCTAGAAACCTACGGACCTACGAACCTACGGACGCGGCTTACGGACGCGGCTGGCAGCCGCGACTGATAGATAGGTATGCACAGTCTTCGATCATTAATTCGTCCGAGATGAGTATAGACAGGTCTAAAATTATCTTCACTGTCCCATCTCTATTTTTAGTTCCAAGTACGCTCGATGCTGCTCTCAGCGCCAAAATGGCGATTTTCAAATGGCCTCATTCATTCATTAAAAAAAAGTGTCTCAAAATAGTTACTCTGTGTCAAAATCTTAATTCATAGATATCCATCACATCAGTGCGTGCTCCCAGGTATTTATGATTCTTGGTCCGCCGTCCGAGCTACAAACTGAGGGTTCAAAACACAGGTATAAAATACAATTATTCGATTCTGTGCTGCCGTGCCGCCCTCCTGCCATGCGACATGCGTGAAGTGAAGTGCCGTGAATAAATGCATGCCGGCCGACCCGAGATTAATGAATACGAAACGAGAATAGATAAAAATGAGGTGCCGACACCCGACAGTTACTGACAGACTTTGTTTTGTGTAAAAGAAACACTGCTGCGCTGCGTGCGTATTCTTTCGTTGCTTTCTCTGTTCTCATTCGTCCTCGGAGAGTTCTCTTCTCGCCATTTTCGCCATTTTCGATAAGATCGATTGATTGATATTTGGTTCATGGGTAATTATGTTGATGCTGAATCCATTTTTTGTGTGCGAGTGGATCTCCAAATCCTAATCCTCTCAAAAAAAATTCATTAAGTACGTCCACATTTCGTTTCAAGGAGAAGTATCAGATTTTGAACAAAGTCACATCCTAAAAATCTATGGATCCTTACAAAAAAATGAACATGCCTAGGGATAAGAAAGATATTGACTATCCTGTTGAATTGGAAACACAATTCATTTTGAGAATGCCTGAAGAACCAGCAAAAAATCTCAGGGAAGTTCTAAAGTTAGGAGAAAACTTAAAGAACCGGCTGACAATACAAATGGAAAATGATATGCGCCATGGTGAAGTCCGGTTTGATGACTGGCTGCTGCATGCTAAGGTAGTAGACCTTCCAACTGTTGTTGAATCCCTAAAAACAGTTGATAGAAAAAGTGTATACAAATCTGCAGATATATGTCAGATGATGATCTGCAAAGATGAAATTGACCCAGCTTCTACAGAGGAGGAATCACCAGTGAAAAATAAGAAAAAAGATCCATACAAAGTAGACAAAAAGTTTTTGCATCCACATGGCCTAACGCCTCCTACTAAAAATGTGAGGAAAAGGCGTTTCAGGAAAACACTGAAAAAGAAAAGTGTTGAAGCTCCTGAAATAGAGAAAGAAGTAAAAAGACTCTTGAGGGCAGATAATGAAGCTGTCAGCATCACCTGGGAGATCATAGAAGAAGCTGTCAAAGAAGATGAGCCTATAGTCAAACCTGAGCAGAGCGTTTCTGTTAAACCAGAAAAGACCAAAACTAAGAAAGAGCATGTCAAAGCGGAGGGGTCTAAACAATCATCTTCAAAGGTTGAGGACATATTTGGAGGAACTTTAAGCGACAGTGATTTGGAAGATGAAAATGTGAATGTGGATATTGAAGACAGCAGACTATCTACATTTGATGATACATATTCTGAGACATCCATGCAAGCACAGGAGATCAGTAAAAAAACATTTGCTACAGAATTTAGTTCTGACATGTTTTATTACCCACAGTCTGGGGTTGTGAAAACACCAGAAGCTGGGCCCTCAAAGGGCAGGAAGAAACAGCCAAAGCCATCAACATCCACAGCAGACCCGTACGCTCTTGGAGATTATTCCCAGAATGTTGAAGTAGATTATAAGTTGCAACAGCTCACAGTAGAACTTGAGCAATTGAAACAGAGGAAGCAGAAAACTCAGCAGGAAATATCAGGGCTCGAGAATATGACCCTACGGCAGAGGTTCCAAGAAATATTGCAATCCATTAATAAAGAAATTGCATTCAAAGAAATTGAATACCAGAGGCTTATGTCATACAAGTAATAAAATTGTTATTTGACAAATAACAAGCATTTCATAGTTTGTAGAGTAAAAAACAAAACAAACAAACAAACAGAGTCACAACTGTATCCCGAAGGCGCGGTAGACATTCTCTCAGATTTTTATATTCCAGATCCTTTAAAGATGTCTAAGGGGGTAGTCAGAGGCATGTACAAATACATATTTGATACATGCCCACATCTTGCAGAAGTTAGTAGTCAGCATTTCATAGTTTGTAGAATAGACATTTCTAATAAGTATTCTGTATGTACTTACCAACCTAGTGAGCATTTATTTTTCTAGTTAAGTCTAGATACACATTAATTTATTATCAAACTTATATTGGGAAACTAATAAGCACTTTATATAACTGAGTGAAGTAATATTATTATGAAGTGTGTAATAAGTAATTAATAATGGTATTTTATTTCATTATTTTCTTATTTTGTGTTCCTAGAAAATACCTAATCCATTCATTGATAGATCTAATCAATGTATTTTGAATTTAATGTAATTATAATAATAATGAACTTTCCAGAGTTACCAGAATAAAAATAAATGTATGTAGTGTAAAATAATTTGTTTTATTTTAGCCCTAATGGTCTCTATGGCCCTCTATGTGAAACCGTTGCTTGGTTACTCAACTAGAAACACAAGTTTATGTTGACAAACTGCTTGGTTTGGTGAGCAAGTAAGGAACAGTTTGAAGAAAAATAATATTTGATGAAATAAACTTATCAAACTCAAAGATAGAAGCTAGTACAGGGTTGAATAGTTGGTTTTTGTCATCATTCAACAAATTACATCTAATAACATGTTATCTCTGCCAGAAATAGCAACAAATATACTTGATAAAACCCTATCACAAGGAAATGAAGAGAATTCAAATACTATAGTAATAGCTGGGAGCAAGGATGTGGTGAGTTTAACTTATGCATGTAGGTTGTTCATCATGCTCATCATCGTCGACCTATGACGAGACGGATCTATAGGTAAACTTGTAAACTTACGCCCTAAAACAAAAATGTCTGTAATGATATTTAAAGTAAATAAATAGCAGATAAGCTGTTGTTTAGCTGTAATACTGACGATAAGACGACCTCTGTAGCGCAGTGGGCGAAGGCCCGCCTGCGACGCAAAAGGTTGCGGGTTCGATCCCCGCGGCGGGACCAATGTTTTATGATCTACAAATATTTGTCTTAGGTATGGGTGTTTCTATGTATAATATGTATGTATTTACAAACAAAAAGTATATACGTAGTATATCAGTCATCTTAGTACCCATAACACAAGCTCTGCTTATTTTGGGGCTAGATGATGCTGTGTGTAAAGTCCAGCATTATTTAATTTATTTATTTAATACTTAGACACATTTTAATTTACTTTGTTTCATTCAACATTGTGTGTTGTCTGCTCAATAAAGTTATACGTACCTCTACCTACCTATGTGGTAGTGCTTCACCAGAAAACATTCAAATTCGTTTAACTTACCTATTATTTTTTCAGGGTAAATCTACTCTTCTTTGCACATTTTTGGATAAAACTGAGACACCTCGAGAGACTTTAGTTCTAGAATACTCCTTCGGCAGACGATCTGGTCAGAAGCAGAGTATTGAGAAAACTATTTGCCACATTTGGGAATACGGCGGTAAATTGGAAGCCCTGAAAGATGTTTTACCTTCAATTCCAATAAAAGGAAAGTATTACTTCTACGTAATGGTGGATTTGAGTAAAATGAAGCGAGCTGGAGATACAATAGAAACATGCATTCGAGCGCTTCAGAACACCTATTCAGAATCTGAGAAGAAACCGGAAGTTGTGATAGTTGGCGGAAAGTACGACATCTTTAAAAACTATGGTAAGTAGGTACCAACTAGGACCTTTTTTTGGGCCTAATACTAATGGCCTATGAGGCCGTTTTCTTGTTACCGGGACTATGGTGGGCACTGAAGGTGAAGGCCGAGACGAGACGCCTAAAGAGAAGTTACGACAACATGCGCAAGGCACCTCTAGTAGCTACGTACGGTACGGACGGACCTCGGCTTGCGCTGCTGCCGGAGAGAATTTACTATATGACTAGGTGACGGTAAAGTAATACCGCCGTTAGCGAGAGAGAACGTTTCTTGGCCTTCTGGGTGTAACTACGAATTTCCGCCTATTGCGGGTGCCTACATCGGATGGCCGCTTTGGGCCTTGCGTAGACGACAACTGGATACTCTGGAAAAGAAGGAAGAGATGATTCGGATGATGCGAAGCTGAGTCATAATAGCGCCGAGCGGCGCGTTTAATAAAGCAATGGACTGCGTGAAAGTCAAGGCTAGGACCATGGACCTTGACCACAGAATACAAGCCTGGACCGCCTTATTAGGGGGGTCACCAAGGGCTTTATCATCCTTGGGGTGGGGGCAACAATGTATCTACCAACTTACATTTACCTACTGATATATTTCCCACCAGCCAGGCAAAGCCAGGTTTGCGCTGCTCTACTTTTAGCTATTCATTGCTGTGCTCTAATCGTTTTACATAATTACAGATAGCGAAATCAAGAAATCCGTATGCACTACAATCAGGAGTATGGCAATAGTTTACAAAGCTCACATTTTATTTTATTCATCCAAGGATGCTGCATTATCTCGACGTGCAAAAGAAATCCTTCAAAACTCTGCATTCGGAAATGGAATAGTTTACAAAGAGAAGAATTCAAATTTTACCAAGCCTTTATTCATTCCACTTGGTGCTGATTCATGGGAGAGTATTGGTATTGCTCCAACATCGATAGAGCAGGTAATTAAAATTATTGGTATAGGTATAAAACGAAGGTAAATACCTACCTAGGTACTTATACTTACCTTATGCATTAGGTACTTAACCAACAGGAAATACCTAGATGATCTAGACTCTTAGGACTTCTGGACAGCGGCTGATCAAGAGTTCTGACCGCCTTAGGCTAATAATCAGGACGCGCCCCCACCATGTGTGTTACGGTCGGCAACAGTAGTATATTACTTACTTTTGTCTTTGTTTGTAAAAAAGTTAACATGATTCGTAGTCATACTACTTATTGTAAGTTTGCAGATCGATCTGAAAACGAAACTGACGTTGTCTTTTAATCTGCGCGTCCAAAATGACCAAAATCATGACACATGACTGCAGGCTGGTGTTCATACTTTTTCTATAAACCCATTTGTACTAATAGTGTTTGCTATACATAAGTATAGACATAACGTATATTTGATCTACCTAAGTGCAGTTGTTCTAAATATTATTGGCTATAATTGTTGTATTAGTTCGAACACTTATTTACTATAGGTCCATATTCTATAAAGTTTTTTTGTTATAACTGTATCATATAATATACTTTAATATTGCTATATCGTGCAGTTTATATAATTATTATAAATATAACTAAAATATGACATAAAATGATAATTGCTCTAAATAGAAACTTTCTATAAATTTAGTGTTGCCATAACAGGAAAACAGACCTGTAGAATAGGTTGCGAGGAGCGTAGCGACGAGCATGGTTTCAATAGTGACCAAACCATCCATCCATCCATGCCAGAACCGACTTGTCCCTATTATAACCTTATCGTTATAGGTAGAAAAAATAAAACAAACGTAGGTATGCATGCAAAATTAATAGAATTATTTTATTTAGATCTATAGGTAGTCTTTAATACTATTTTAAATAAAGGTTTGAAGCAATCGCTCTTAAAAATTCACCTGGTTGGTATTGGTCTAAGGCACTATTAATGGTTTAGATAGGTACTTTACTTATTGAATATTATTATAGCAAAATACTATTAGTAATAATGCAATTAGATGTGATAAACTTTATAACACATTAAATGTATCGCTAATGGTCGTTATAATAAAAACAATTATGTATTTTACGATTAGAGAATATAGTACAGTTATATAAATCACAAATTAGTAAAAGTGGTTTTATAACGAAACTAGTGTATAAGAATTGAACCGTTATATCAATATTCGGTTATAGTTGCTGAAGTTATAGCAAACGCAATTAGTAGAAGTGGGTTTATAGAAAAACATAGTGCACCCTGCAGGCTATCTTGTAGAAAACCAAATCCATGTCGTGTTTGGCCGCATGACTTGTATTGGCTCAGTTTATGTAGACTACTTAGGGTCGGTTCATATCTAACGGAAGATCCGTCGCGTATTATCGGTCGCGAAACGCCAGAACTGACAAATGTATAGAAAAACATTCGACCGTTCACACTCGACGCACTAACGTATCATCGGTTGAGTGTGAACGGTCGAGTGTTTTTCTATACATTTGATATAATTCAAATCTCATTACTTATCTGTTCACATGAGTTTCAGAGGGAGAAATGAAATCCCATACAACTTTACCTCCCGCCGGCCATTTTGTTTTTTAGGAGGAAGAAATGGGTAAGACGAAAAAATGAATGGTTTTCTTGGACCGGGTGTGAAAACTAGATTTATAGTGCTTGCGAAGATACGATTTCATCGCGCCCCCCCGATCCTCGCGCCCTAGGCTGCAGCCTAATTAGCCTAAGGGTTAATCAGGCCCTGCTTCTGGAAATCCTACTTGTTTACAGAACATTGTTTTTATATGTTAATACTTTTCAGCTCAGGGTCCGGCATTTTTCCCACATATCCTCGGAGCCCATGGAGTCAGAGACCACCCGCGTCATTGCTGCACAGTTGAGCGCGCAGTCACATCCGGAACCAACACTAGACAAAGTAGCGGCGCTTAAGTACGAGGAGTTACGGAATATGGAATCACTGGATGTTTCTATAGACGATTATTTGATGAGTGTCAGCAAATAAATGGACAATACCGGGTATATTATATGAATATATTTATATTTCAAATCTTTTTTCCTTATGCTAGCCCAGGGCCCAGACAATAAAAAGTTTATAATAGGTAGATAAACACATAATATACACATAAGTACCTACAATTTACATTAGGTACACTATAAACAGCTTCTTTGGTTTGTAGGAATGGACCTACAGCCTAGATTTACATTTTCCTAGCAAGTAGTCTAGCATCAAGTGCTCGTATCGCATCTCTTACTCCGTCGTTTTCAGAGTTGGTAGCAATGCTCACTTGTAAACAGCGTCGAGCTAGAGACACGTCACCTGTTGACTGAAATGAAAAGCAAAAAAATTAGAAGATGCCATTAATACACATTTTAAACTTTCGCGACTCGAAGACATTTTAAATTTTATAAACAAATGTTATACCTACGCGATTAAGTCCCGTTATAAAATTTAAGATGCCATTAATGTCACCAATTTTGTATAGGTACCTACGCGTAGGTAGGTAGTTAAAATGTATGCACTTACAAGCGCCACATGGGCAAGGTTAAACCAAATGTTTGCTCTAGTTTCCGGGTCAGTTGAGAAGTACAAGGCTTGTCGGAAACAGGGCAAAATGAGATCCCATTGATTACAGTACAAACAGCAGAGACCCATGTTGTTGTAAATCTCAGGACCAGGGGGATTCGTTGCCAGCAATCGTCTAAAATAAATATAAACTCATAAGCTAGGTTTGGTAGAATTCATGTAGGTACCTACGTACGTACTGTACTACCTATAACATTAGCAAGGCATAGGTACCTACCTATCAGCAACAAAGTCGATTAACATTCGATGTTTCACAAATCTGAATATTTTCGAAATCCGTTACATCAGCATGACCATAATTTTTACTAATATTTGAAGATAAATGGTTCACGATAATTTCAGATGAATGCAAGAAAAGTTTCAGTAATTTTCATAGTTATCGAAAACAAAAGCCATTTTAAAAGTCCAACTGTTAATCTACTTTCGTTGCTGACTGTACCTAAGTAGATAGATACTTAAGTATTTTTTCCATAACTCTTCGTGATGGTTCATAATAATTTCGTAGAGAGTAGGTGCCTAAGTACCTTTCTCACATCTTCTGGATTGTTGCTAACTCTACTAGAGTACCTACCTAGATAGCAATCTGTCAAGGAGACGTTGTGGGTAGGTAGGAACTTGCCTGTAGTAACGCAAAGCGATTTCAGGTTGGTCATTGTAGAAGTTATAGAGAGCTATATTTGCTATAGCTTCTACATTTGAAGGATCCTCAAGAGCAACCATCCGATACTCCTTTACGGCCAGTGCAGAGTTTCCCATTTGGTCATGAATCCGAGCTTGCTCCAACAACAGGGGAGTATACTCGTGAAACACCGAAAGCCCTTGTTTACACACATCCAAAGCAGAGAGAGGTTGATTCAACCCCACATACATGGCCACCAGTCGCAGATAAATAGAGATATGCTTATGTTGTTTGAGAGCCTGGCGCAAGCAATCTTCGGTATTTCGAAACATACCGAGAGCAAAATAACATCTGGCTAATGAAAAATTCCACCACCAGTCCGTTGTATCGCTTGATTTCTGAGCTTGAAATGCTACTTCCATAGCCTGACAAGAAAACAAAACATTAGGTTACCTACTGACTGAATGAAAATGTCTTGATTATTCCATCCAGCCAGCCATCAGCTCCTAAGCTTAGATATCTCATTCACATACCTTCCGAACATCACCTTCACAGTAATACACATATTCAAAAAGAGTTTTGGCGGCTGGATTGAACAGTTTATCCTCTTTGCTCAAAAACCTCAATGATAATGGGACTCCAGGGTTGAAGGCCCCTCCGCTGGAGAGAGCCGTGGCTGCCCTGGAAGCTCTCGATGCAGTGTGAAGTGCCGTCCGAGCACTGCGCCTCACGTACGCTGAGTTAGTGCCACCGCGAGATCTGGCCGTTGCTGTAGCAGTGTATCTCTACAAAGGTAGTTACTATGAAATAAACACTCACCTACCAAGTTAAAATATGATAGGTAAGTTAACTACTTACCTTAGATAAAATAGAAAACAAAAATGTACCTTTGTCAATTCAAAGTTTTGCGCCGTCTTACTAACTTGGCGCTGAAATGAGGTCCCCGGCCTCGGAGTTTTCGCAACAGCGGTGGAAGTCAACCCGTCTTGCTGAGGGAAATATTCCACTTCTTCGTATCCATTTCCAGCTATTTTAGCTTGGATAGTCATAGCTCGCATTCTGATAAACTCTACCATGCGGTCGTCTCTCTCTTGCAGTGCGACTGCACATAAAGTGAGACATTCATCGTATTGTTTTGTTTTGTAGAGATTCAGTATTTTGTAATCGATTTCCATTTTTGTCAGAACTTTCACTCTTTAGTAACCTCTTGCAGTGAGGTACTACAATACAAACCATAGGTACACACACACCATAACATCAGGACAAGGACGATTCGTCCATGTATTTGGGTTGTTGCTAGGTAACTTAATACAATCAACAAAGTACCTACTTAGCTAGGTAGATACATACATACCTAGGTACGTAAGGTTACTATGTAGGTACCTAAGTGCCTACCTACCTAACTAAGTTTATTAAGAAGTTACTGAAAAGCAAGGTGTTTGTAGTTTTTAATCTAAGTATCTCACTTGTAAATTTTCTTACAGCTCGTTAAACTCGTCATTTGTCGCCCGTCCACCCCATAACACTTTATTGTTCCTATTTACATCAATGTACTGGAGTGAAAATAAAACCTCCATTCGTTAGAAGTTTTGGCAGAGATTGCGAACATTTTTATTGTTGGGAACTTCTAAGAATATTCGACACTCACTTTTGTAACACCTACCAACCTACTTAAGTAGGTACCTGCGTACTAATTAGTTACCTACCTAATGATAGGTAAAGTCCCTGTTCCTTTTGGGATGATGAGATGAGTACTACCTCTCTACGTTAAAAGGTTACCAAACCCTGCCGTTACTTCTGACATAAAAACGAGGAACTTCCCTTATTTTTTCCATTCAAATCTGGAAAATCATCCAGTACAGATCAACATGCTTTTTAGGTGTCTTATACTGGGTTTAGCCATCAGTCAGATTCTTGCCATGGAATCATGGAGAAAACCTGGATGTCATAGAATTGGTATGTACCTAGCTTAGATAACTTGGCTGTTTATTGTTTTAGTAATGTGACTTAAGAGCCATTATTGGGAAAGTAGTACGTAGGTTTTTAGCTTACCTATCACTTCACGTTTCGGAAGCGTTGTACCTAAGTAGGTATGGATAATTTTCTAGGACATACCAGAAACATCAGCATACCAGACTGTGTGGAGTTCAAAATAACAACGAACGCATGCCGCGGCTACTGCGAGTCTTGGTCTCTCCCGAGCATCATGCTGGGCGTAAAGCGGCATCCGGTCACCTCGCTGGGGCAGTGCTGCAATATTATGGAATCTGAAGATGTAAGATAAATTAAAAATGAGTAAGATTTGGTAAGTTAATTAACGTTAGATTAAGTAGGTGGTAAGTAAAGACATACCTAACTCTTCTTGCTCCACGGTAATCCAGAAGAGGTCATATCTCTTCATAATCACAGTCTCTTCGCCTATTTTAATACAAACTCATTGACCAGTGGCTTATGTTTCAGGTGCCGGTTAAAGTGCTGTGTCTAGATGGTGAAAGAAACTTAATTTTTAAGTCTGCAGTGTCATGTGCTTGCTATCATTGCCAAAAGGAATAATACAATGCTTATCCAATATAAACATACGTACTCTTAATGATGTAAACAAAAATCAATTAAGTAGGTACTTAAACTTAGTAGGTTAAACTTAAAATGAGTTTAACTTGTAAAATAATGATGTGTCCATGCTTGTAACTCTTCAGAAAAATTTAATTGTTAGGTATCATTTAAATCCTAACTACTTCTATTCTAAGATTAAATCACTACCGAGGCGGTAAAGGCCCTGTTTGTATGGTAGGTAAGTAACTGGTTTGTTATTAACAACGGTACCTACAATAATGTAGACTAATAATAAGGGTAGATTGTTTGGTAGAAAATATTTATTTAATATACACATTAAAGAACATTACTACCATTACCCACATTGTTTATATTCTTTACTATAAAAAATAGTGTTCTTCAGGCACCACAGAACACTATTAGGTCTCCTAGGTCCTAGCGGGATAGTAAGCCGGGTCCGCAGCGACGTGTTTTCGTGTTTTTGTACAAAATAACCTGTCAATTCGGGCTTGGCATAGACAAAAATAACAACAAAATGTTTTCCGAGAAGAATGGATAACATCCCCCGCATTTGCCTGCGGGGAGGGAAAGTGGTTTGTGTTGAAGAAGTCAATGTCAAATGTGTAAATTTTTTTGGTCTGGAACCTTAGATGATCAAACGCGGCCGCTCCGTCTGGAACTAAGATAAATAGTGTACCAAAGAGGTACCATGCTAAATTCATGGTCTGGAACGTCTTGAATTATTGGTTTAGCGCTTAGATTTTCATCATCTCATCATCGGCCTATATCACTACTGGACATAGGCCTTCCCTTAAATGACAGACGCACTGAGAAGACTTTCGTTTTCAAACATCGCGGTATGGGTGACGAGAAGACTCGACGTAGTTTTTCAAATGCTGCCCAACCCAGCTGAATCCTTCTCTTGGACTCCTTCTCAAAGTTGCTTCTACCTAACGGCAAAATCTGCCCGAGGTATGTGTACTGCGAGACAACTTCAAGAAGGTGACCATTAACAGCGACCATTATTGTGGAAATGCAGTGGACTAAAGAAAAAACTTTGCTTTAAATACAACTGTTAGGAGTAAGAACGGTGCTTTGGGATTTTACGTTGAAAGACTAAAGAAAAAAACTAAATAAAAAAAACTAAAACCTTTATTTAGCATGGTACCTCTTTGATACATCCTATTTTTATATGGATAAAACAGTTTTCATGTCTTCTTCGTCGGAACTCATTTTTGAAATGTAAATAAAAACAATAACTACAAATAGGCGCAGAGGACGGGCGGTTATGTTTTTATTTTGTACAAAAACACAAAAACAAGTCGCTGCGGACCCGGCTTTACTCTTCGAGTCGGTGTCGGTCACACACAGAGTAAGTATACTCAATCTCGGTCTGTCGTTTGATTTGAAGAATGAAACATTATCTCAATGAAAGTCATAGGCTCAGAGTTCAGATCAATGATCAAAAACTGTGTTTTAACCCCTCCACTGTTTAAACTAAATATTTCGTCCGAGGTTTTATGCAGCTCTAACGCCCGCCACAGTAACGCAGAGTTTTAGGTCATTGGCTCAGAGTAATTATTACTCTGTTCTGTTGCTATCTGTCACGGAGTAAGTATAGCTATCTGTGACCGTAGCCATATTTAAGGGTATTGTCAAATTCAATTTAGATTACATTCAAAAATAATTGTCTGTCAATGTCATCGCAGACGTGGAAGTTTACCGAGAAAACCTTTGCAATT
Organism: Epirrhoe alternata; assembly: GCA_963565295.1. Classification (NCBI taxonomy): domain Eukaryota; kingdom Metazoa; phylum Arthropoda; class Insecta; order Lepidoptera; family Geometridae; genus Epirrhoe; species Epirrhoe alternata. The sequence goes on from OY751384.1 coordinate 4,578,502, forward strand.
GCCGAACATAATTTAATTTTCAAGAAACATTACGACAAAATGCATAAATTTTAGCATTTTTATTACCTCGGACGCTTGTGAAAACGACTACTCATTTTGTGCGTTGGTTTTAGTGACGTAAACTATTCATTGAACAAAAATGGTATGGAGGACGAAGGAGCTCCTTGTAAGAAGCCTATTTGGCAAAACTGTGTCCACTGTCCAAGGCTATTGTTTTCCACTACAACCGAATTTGAAAAGTAAGAACATTTGTAACCAATGTGTATCAAAATTGTTGCATTGATTTGCTGAAAACCCTTTTTTTTACACAACACTAGCAAGCTAACTTGTTTTAATGTTTTTTCAGGCATATTCAAGACAAACACAGTATCAAGGAAGGGTCCATCATTCTATGCCAATATGGGCAAAATGGGATGTGTTCAGCATTACAATTTGGGGATTTACGAAAAGCAGGCTTCAAGTATCATGTGAGGGAGTACCATTTATATTCAAATGATGAGAACAGTGATTGGACCTTCTATTCTTCATCACAAAACCTGCCAGCCGTATTAAATGACCCAAATAGAGGTAAACAGAGCAATTTTCTCACTAAGACATGGGGAGATAGTTTTGTTGACAAAGTAGAAATATTTCCTAGTCCTTATCTTCCTGACATCACGCTTGCACACTTTGAATCATACTGCAAGAGGATAGCAAGAAAATATCGTCGACATTGTAGACTCAAAGAAAATGTACCTGCAAAGGCCAAGATACAAACTGTGACAGAAAATGTTTGTGAAGTTCCTGAAATATTTTATGAGCAGACATTACCTCTGAATGATGCCACAGTGTTCAGTAAGGTGTTTCCTAGTCTATGTGATTCTGAAGATTCTAATGCTGCAATAAGATCCCTTCAAGAAACATTGAGTACTTATCTTGATGTTGTGGAAATGAAGATTTCTAAACAAGTGGCACTGAAGTCAGATGCATTCTTCCATGCAATGTTGTCTCATGACACAATAATGGAACAAATGGCGAAAGCAGTCAGCACCGTTAGAGAGACAAGACAAAACATCAAAGAAGTGAAAGAGAATTTGACAGAAAGTCCATTAAAGCTTGTAAGTCTCACTAGAATAAATCATAATTTAGGGAATGTACACGAGCTTCTTAAACTTATAGCCACTGTCCAACAGACACAGCCTATGATACAGCTGCTGCTGAGTACTTCAGATTATGTAGCTGCTCTTGATTTAATAAGTTCCACTCAAAAAGTATTATCCACAAGACTTTCAGGTATACAAGCTTTTAGACACCTATCACCTCAGCTTACAGAAATGAAAAGACTAATCCATAAAATGCTAAGTAATGAATTCCAGAGATTTATTGTATCAGACTTGAACAGACCACCTAGAGATTCCTCAGAAACAGCAGATAAGGATAACATAGTATCAATTGTATCTGGGATTCTACGCTTGAAAGAGTTTGACTTTATAGATACCTTTAAATCAGAAGCTATGACTTCAATTCAAGCAACCATTAAGCAAAGTGTTATAGAAATTATTTCAGAGAGGGATGGGAGCTCAGAAATAGTACTGAGAGGATCTAACGCAGATAACATGTGGCTTCTATGTAATGAGGGGATCACCTTTCTTCAGAAGGTCACCCCTTGTTTAATGAATTTGTTCAGAAGGATTTCATTTTTGACAAACTTAATAATTGAAATTTGCCAAATGGAAGATGTGACAGGTAATGATAGTGAAGAAGCATGGACACATGAGGAACTAGCATCAGCTGAAGAAAAACTTAAGAAAATGATTGTTTCACTTTCTGACTACAGCAATGAGAGATGTGCCAATCTCATTGTAACTAAAACTGATAAGGATTATGTATTCTCTGATCTGACCCATCTTTCTAAACTTTCAAAACTAATTGAAGTTTTCTGTGAAGAGTGTGAAGCAATAACTGGTCACCACAGTAATGCAATGAACTTAGCATTGAGAAGCTTTGCAATGAAATATATTCAGACGTTGCACTCAGAGCGGAGAGCCCAACTAACAGCAACACTCAACAATGAGAGGTGGAAAGCAGCAGAAGTTCCATATGAGTTGCAAAGTGCTGTTACTAAGATTTGTGACGGAGGTGAAATTCCCAACAAAATAGAGTATGAAACTGGAAAACCAGATGGCAAATTTTTAGTGATCAATAAAGAAAATTATTCAGTGGTGGGGACTGTTCAGCTCCTGATCAAAATCTTATTAGAATATTGCGATGCAACAAGACAGTCTCCTGTCATAGTTCAGTATTTATTGCATTGCATGCTGGAGCTCATTAGACTGTTTAATTCAAGATGTTGCCAATTAGTGCTAGGAGCAGGCGCAATTCAGAGTGCTGGCTTAAAAACAATATCAACCTCCAATTTAGCTTTAGTTTCAAGATCACTGCAGGTGATCATGTGGTTCCTCCCCATGATCAGAAGCTTGCTTGAGAAGCATCACTCTAAAGAACTGACACTGAATGGCTTTGGTAATATTGAAAGTGATATTGTTAGTCATAAGAAGGAAATAGAAAATAAGATTAGTACTATAGTTAGCAATATGTTGTGTTCTCAGTTGACAGGGTGGGATGCTAAACCACCTGTACCATCTCAAACATTCCGAAATATATCTAAACATTTAGTTAAATTACATGAAGCTCTGATTGATATATTGCCCACTGAACAAATACAGTTTATTTATAAAAGAGTACATGATAACTTCAAAGATAAGCTACGAGAACAATTAGTGAAAATGAATATTGTAGCTAATGGCAGCCCCCAGCATGGTGTGGTCACATCTGAGCTAACTTTTTATTTGCAAACACTTAAGACTCTCAGAGTGATAAATGAAAATGATAATGAGGACAATATACTGTATGATGTTTGGCTAAATTAATTTATTGAATGTGTAATTAAATTATTAACTATTGTATGATAAAATTATATATTAAAAATGTTGTATGTATGTATAGGTGAGATTTTTATTTTATAGTGCTTCTAATTATTTCGATGGCAAATAAATGAGACCAAAGGTTGCTTGAGTTTATTATCTTAAGCCACCCATACCTTCAATGACTGCAGAAATTATTTCCTGCCCAATTCATTTATCAATAACTTTATTTTTGATTGAATTACCTTTAATCCAGTACAGAAGAGCTGTTTGTACCAAATTAAATAATAGCATAACTGATTGTGTAAATATTTTATTGGTCTTGCTTCCATCCTTTTACTAGGTGTATCATTATCTTGTATGATTTAACTTATACCTAACTTATGTAAATTAAATGCTTACAAATTAGTAAGACAAAGCTTGCAGATTGTAGGTAAAGATTGAAACATAAAAAGACTCCTAAACTTTATCCACAGTAGACATTCTCTATGGCATTAAGTGACAAGATCTTGTGTAAATGTCAAGAGGCTAGTCAGAGGCAGTCCTGATCACACAGATATTATAATCAAATGGAAACTAACATGGACAATAGAATAATTTCATTGATGTTGTAGTAGATACCAGGAGTGTTATATCACATAAACATTGAAGTATCTTCAATAATATTCCATCATTCTCTTTTATTCTACGAAGCACAGCTCTTTGGTATTCCTTAAAAAAATATCCCAGACATTAAGATGACTACCATACATTTAACACTTAAATTACTAGAGGCTGCGCCAAGAAAGACGTCCTTTCAAACAGTGCTGTTGGTATAAATGTGAATAATAGCTTTTACATAGAAGTTCTGCTTATTCCGCAGGACTTTCTTCGTGGCACCGTCTCTTAAATGATGTGTTATGATGAATCATAAAAGTAATTGGCCATAGGGTACCTTATCAAAAATGCAATACAGCTACAAAAAACTTGGAATGACAGGAGTGTTTTTGTCAATCGAACCTCGGATGTAGGTCCAATTTTTATCAAAAATAAATTAATTAATGTTAAATTATTGATAATTATGCTCTCATTATCTTCAACTCTGTCAACCAATCTTAATGCAGTGAGTACATAAACAAATAGCTTTGTCAGAAAATTCATATCTTTTTTAACAATAACTGTTCTACTGGCTTGAAGTAAATTAGTTTCAGCACTGTACTTTGGTAGCCGATGTCTTGGACAAGGAATAAAATGGAACAGCTGAGGCACAGAATAGAGGAAGTTGATAATCTGTGGCAAGAAGAATAATAAAACTGTTTTGCTGAAGTGGCTGAGAATCCCCACAACAGCAAATGTCATACCAGATACATAGCAGAATGTGTCTCCGACAAATACCCTTGAAGGATACCTGAAAATAAGAAGGATATTAGGGAAAAAGATTTATGTTTAAATTCAATATTCAATTTACCCATGTCAATACATAAATTAGACACCTATCTACAGATAGCATTGTTTATACACAACTTTTATTATATTTAGTGCATCATGTCATCCACTGCTGGGCAAAGGCCTCCTCTTGATCTCCCCACTTATCTCGGTCTTCTGTCATTTGGATCCACTACCACTATACACAACTACCACATTATTAGAGAACATTGGATTAAAAAAAAACTACCCATAAAATGATATTTCTCACCAGTTATGTTTCAGCAAGGCTAATGTTGTAGTTAGGTATGGAATCATTATGCTCAGTGCGAAGATGTGAGCTTTAAACTGGTCTCCTCTCAACTCCGAAACATCAAAAATTATAATGGAGATTGCAATTATCACTGACTGGCCAACTTCCAAACCATTGATTCCAGCCAAAATATTTATTGCATTAGTGCAGAATACTGCTAGCATTCCCATGTACACATAGTACAGGAACCCTGAAAATAAAATACTTTGTAAATTGCTAGAATATAAATAAAAATATATATATTTAGAGCATAGATTAACAAAAGTTACAGTAGCTCAAAACAGAAGTGTAAACCGTGTTTTTAAAAACTAAAAACTGTTAGGATTTGTTTTAAAAAAGCTAACCTATGTTTACAGAGACACCCAGCCAATATCTCAGTGGTATTGGAACTGCAAATGTTGTTGAATTGAAGTTTACATAGTAGACAACAAGCAGTGGCAGTGATGCTACAGTCGGGAGTAGTAATTTATATCTCCAACGTAGATCTAACACATCATCAGCAAAACCCAGCAGCAGCATGCAGCAAATAGATAACAAGGCTGCCAGCAACTCTGCAAACTAATTATAAAAGTTATGTTAGTATTTATTTATTCAAAAATATTACAAACTCCACCACATAGGACAATTTCTTACCTCATTATGAGGAAAATGTTCTGTGTCCATTAGACCATACCCAAAATTTATGGGTATAAATAAAAAACATGTTACTAGAAACACACATCCTGACACAACACCTAATGCTTCTGGTCTGAAACAAAGTTACATTACTTCAACCATTTTAATGTGAGATTACAGGTAAGGTGTATCAGTATATTGTTTAGGATTCGATAATAAAATAAATAACACATGTTTCATATAGGTAAGTACTTACATTTTATTCTTATTATTTTTACAAAGGTCAATCCCGAATAAACCGGCGTTGATAAACAATTCTTTGAGTTTTGGTATCAGTTCATCGGTCGTAAAGTATGCGATTGCAGACAGAATCAAAAGTATGATTAAGGACCACATATCGACGTTTTTTTCTTCACCATCACAGCTTGTGAATTTGCAAAACAAATAGAAGTAAAAAGAAAAATAAATAACACCACTTGTCGAGAAAAATGATGTGGTCAGTGGTGGACTTTTTGATGGAAGGATTGGGAAGGATGGACTGGACGTCTTGTTTTGTTGTTCATGTCAGTGTCATAGGTACTGGACGGAGATCTCAGTTCTGACAGTTCTCAGTTCTCACTCTCAGTTTTTCCTTTCCTGTGGTTTTTCCTTTCTGTATTCATTCTGTGGTTTTGATCAAGTTTTGATTGAGGTGAGGAGGATTTTGTTTTGTTTGGTTTCTTTCACTGAGGTTTCTTTGGTATCTTTTAATTTGTTTGAAAAGGAACTGACTATAGAACCCTAGAATCTGTGCCTAACCTACTGCTCTGATCTATTCTAAGCGTTGCCTAGATCTCAGAGTAGAGTAAGTATATTTAAGTGAGTTTTATACCGGCACCCTTGATCTAGATTCACAAAAAAATCCTAATTCGACTATCTAACCCACGTCCCATACTCCACAGGCATAGAGCAAAATACAGCCTACAAGCGACTTGTTGCTAAGCTAATTTTTTATCAAAATGAGCACTATGGATGAAATAGAAGACGAAGCGAAAGCGGCAGCTGAAAAGATGGTGATGAATATGATGCAGAGGCCGGGACAACTAGAAAAGGTAAGCTAACAAACTTTACTGACCTATTACTGATTGATGTAGGTACGTCTGACCACTTGATAAGCCCGCCCCCTGTTTGAATATTGTTTATTATTATATAAAATACACAGGCAGCTCTCAGAGCTGATGCATGTATATCTTAGTCTTTGTCACTGCGCTTTAAATATTTGTCCAGTCTATTCTTGAAAGAGTGCACTGTAAAAAACTGTTAAATGTGTTATTTTTACTTATAATGAACTTCTATTTGTAGTTTACCTATACTTGTTACAGGTAGAACAGTATAAAAAGAGGATAACACACAAGAAAGCCTCAATAGAGGCACAGCTAAAATCAGCTGTTCAGGGTAAACTAGACGGAGTGAGTGTGGGCCTCAAACAGCTTCAAGAATGCCTTGATGATGTTCAACAAATTGATGTGAAGTATGATGCTAGCTAAGTTTGTTGATAAATAAGATATTGGTTGAGCTGGTATAAATGTTGTTTGTTAAAACTTTATGTTATTTGTTTTCAGAATGGATGAACTTGAAGAACTACTAAAGGGGGTTCCACCATTAGTAGCCACTCTGCAACAAGTGAGAGAGGAGGATTCACGCCATTCCCAGTATGTCACTGCTATGGACAGCTTGAAACACATATTCACTGTTCCAGAAAGTGTGGCTAAGACAAAACAGTGGATAGGGGAAGGAAAACTGTTACATGCTCATCAAGTAGGCACATAAAAACACTGCTAATACTTCTTTATTATATTTAAGTCCAGAGAAAAAGAAAGAAATAATCTACTAAGCCTAAAGGATAGTCTTATCTTCTTCCTATTCTCTTTGAGCTAAGCTTTACTACTTTCTTAAAGTGCATTTACACAATGCGATTTCAACCCATACAATATTGTATCGCCCGGCAATTTTTCACGTGTAAATGCTCATCGTATGCAATTTGTTGAGTAAGTGCGATGCTCGTCGGCACATTGAATGGGCGAGCCTTAGCAAATCGTACGAAAAATTGCATCATGTAAATGCACCCTCAAACTCAATCTTAATAATCATCATTATTTTTTAATGCAGTTAATATCTATTTGCAGTGCCTTAATGATCTAGAAAACTCTAGAGATGATTTATTATATGAGCTGCATAGATTGCCCAACCAATCTTCCCATGACAAGATCATGCTGAAAGCATACTTTGAGGATGTGGAAATGGTTTCCAATTTGCTAGAGAAGCAAATCAAGCTGATACTTGCAAGAACGTTGAATACTGTCCGCAAGGAGCCAACAGTTATTGTTACTGCACTGAGAATTATTGAGAGGGAGGAAAAGAGGGATCAAATGGCTTTGCAGGTAAACCTTCCACTGTCCCTATTGATTCTCTCATCATACTCATGTTGGATTACATACAATAAAAAACACACCTTATCCCATCAGGGTAAGGCAGAGACCACATATTTCTAGTGTTCTACTTGCTAAATATTCTGGCATACATCTTTCACCTCATTGAAACTCATTACATTCTGTATAAGCAGGCCAGTTTTGGGTTCTTTTTAATTGATAATCCTATCCAAGTATGTTCACCTTAGCCTTCCCATTCCAGTTGTAATCTCTAATATTAATTTATTAATTCAAATTCAAATTCAAAGTGTTTATTTGCATTCATGTTGTGTTTGTACATAATTGTAGGTCTTATAATTTATTGTACATGTGGTTATAACATGAGTCCTGGAAGGATACAGGCAAAAAATAAAATAAAAATACTGGGTTGTTATTGTTATTATTTACAGCAACAGAGCCAGTCAGGATTCATGCCTCCTGGCCGGCCTAAAAACTGGCGGAACAAAGCTTTTGAGGTCTTAGAGTGCGCAGTGGGGCAACGCGTGGAAGGTACACGCGTTGACGAGCGCGAAGACAATAAGCTATGGCTTATCCGGTACTTAGAGCTCACCCGACAACTCATACTCGAAGACTTGAGAGTTGTGAAGACGCTGTGTGTTCCCTGCTTCCCGCCGCATTACGATATTGTCAATAAATACGTCAATATGTATCACACGAGTCTTTCTACTAGCGTAAGTGAAGTTATGACAAGATCTTCAAATTCATTCATTACTTCCTAGGCCAACATAGCTCTTACTAAAGTGGTTACTTCATTGTAAATTAAAGCTAATTTTGTATTAAAATATAAGCTTGTCTTTCAGCTTCAAGATGTGTTCCTCAGTGGGATAGAAGGAAATGAATACGTCACGCTCCTTTCATGGACGTTAAATACTTACCCCGGCGAGGAGTTGATGGGTAGTCCAGAGCTCAACATAGATGTGTCCACGTTACCGCCTCTGCTCAATGATGAAATGATGAAGAAATTGCAGGATGAGTATTTACAGGTAAGTGAAGCCTTAGGTCTTACATACAATGTTTGTTTGGAAGATTGGCAACGGTTGTTTCGCATGGTCGGTGCTTAGATGAGGCGCATAAATTGTAACAATTTTTCTCTTTAAAAATTGCGTGCTAGTACTCTCCAACGGTTAAGGAAAACATTGTGCGAAAACCGTCTTGTCGTAGAATCTAAAAGTTCGTAAATTATGCTGTCAGTGTTTCAACATAAGTAGAAAGGGGAAATAAACAATGAAGCTCATTTCTTTGAAGCGCATCTAAAATCTTTTCTCTACACTGGTTCGAAATAACACAACAAGATAAACCTTGAATCATCAATATCGTATTTCATTGATAATTTTTTTAGAAAATGGAGTCTAACTACATGGAATGGATGGAGAAGACGTTAGAGTCTGAGCAGGCGGAATGGGCGGGGCAACGCGCGCCCGACGTCGAACCTCACACAAATGCATTCCACACGCACGCGCCTGTCATCATCTTCCAGATGATCGATCAAAACTTGCAGGTAACAATAATAGAAGCTAGTTTTCGGGAGTAGGTGAAATTTCCTCCAGATAATTGCAGAGGGAGATCTCCCTCACTCTATCAGGCCGACCCATCTGGTCCACTTGCCTAGTGGTCGACCGATAGTTTATATCGGATGGCACTGGAATGCATTGAGCGTTCCAGTCCGGTAACTGGATTGGCGGTCTACTTTGAATCGAGCTGGATTCGATCGATGGACTGGAGTATTTCTTAGTCCATCGGTTTATATTATTGTAAACCGGACTTTACGACCATTACGACTGAATGCTCAGTACGAGTTTTTACTAACTGCTTCGTTAACGTTAACGCAGATTTGTATGGGAAAATAGCAGTGCCATCTTTTGGTGCTCATTCATAACTAATGAAAACCAATACAAATCATCGTTACGATCAAGTCGGTTAAATAACTAGTAGCGCCCACTCGGTATTCAATTAACTATACGATCGAGAAAGAGTTTTATTACGCACGAAAAATACTATTGACTGATGCAATATTCAGTAAGATAACGTGTTTCTAAACTAAAACTCTCTTTTGTTTGTGCCATGTTCAATTAATCATCCAAAAATCACACCATTAATTTTTCATGAAACGGTGATGCTGAAAATTGGCATTTATACTAAAAGGTATAGAGGTTAGTTTTGTTTAAGTTTTTAAATTGTTCTTACCAATCATAAATGACATAGCTATTAACAATCATTAGCTCACCTTTTGTTTAAATTCCAGGTCACAGAAACCATCAGCAAAGAAATTACTTTCAAAGCGCTGTTACTAAGTATTGATCAGGTGACGCGCTATGGGAATATGTACAGAGAAGGCGTTATTCAATTCAAGGTGAGTGACATAATGATGGAGTCAAGAGCTGTTCAACTCCTCAAGAAATTATCAGAACTCTTCAGATAATGGACCGATTGAGATGAAACTCGGCATAACGCTCAAGTTCCCACCATATGCCTGCCTGACGCAGGAGGTCGCGGGTTCGATTCTTTCCACGGGAAAAATGTTTGTATGATCTGCAAATATTTATATTTGTTTAATTTAAAATCCCGACAAATGGGCGAATCTTGGCAGCCCGATGGGAGACGTGGTCGCGGTCGGCCGAGGAAGCGTTGGCGGGACGACCTCGACTCCTTCGAGAGAGAGTGGTGGGAGATTTCGAAGGAGAGATGGTTGGAGGGATATGGGGGAGACCTTTGCCCAGCAGTGGGATTGTATAGGTTAACAAAAAAATAATTTAAAATATGCTAGTGAGCTGATGTGATTATAAAATCAGGAGCTGTTCAATAGCTCCTTAGGTCAAATTATGTATTTCGACATGCCCCTGACAAGCTTTTAGATATATTCAGAGGGATACATGAAAGTTCTGAGTGAATCTACCGCGTCTAGAGTCGTAATCATGTTTGTTCTTTGTATCTAGAACTCGCACTTCGCTGACCGATCACGCGTAGCCTACTTCACCCACCACATGATAACGATAGTGAACAACAGCGAGCAGATGGTGAAGTTAGCGCAACAGACGCAGGCGCGGCACTGGCCGCCCGCCAGGCACGACCCGCATGCTGAGGCCAAGTTCGAGAAATGTCTCAATACATTCCAGGTAAACCTATATACACAAAGAGGCGTCTGGGAGGACCTAGCGCTGGTAATGCTCTCAGTTTGACACACATTGACACCACTGAGTACCAAAAAGTGTCTCACTCGATCGCGTTGTAAACTATGATTTGTATGGGACAAGTACAGCGCCATCTATTGGTACTCTTTCATAACTAATGAAGACCAATGTCACGCGATCGAGTAAAAAACACGTAATACACTTCACGCACATGATCACGATAGAAGCTAAGGCCAAATTCGAAAAGTATCTCTACACATTCCAAGTAATCTTACTATACTTTTATGCATATTTTTCTTTTGATAGAGACGTCCCCTTGTATGAGTAAAGAGTTCCACTATAATAACTGCCACGTACCTGCAAAGAATTATTATATGGTGTGCCCGACATCCAAGACATTACACTAGTTTGGTCTGTGTTAAATGCATAATTTTGTTACAGAATCTAAGAGACGAAGCTGCACAATTCCTTCTTGATGAAGCATTCTTGGACCTCGGCGTTCACTTCGAAGATCTATTTACTATCAAGTGGGTATCCTCAACCATTCCTGTCGACACCATCTGCATAACTCTCGACGATTATTTCCAAGACTACAATCATTTGCGGGACAAGAATTTCGAGTACGTGATAAACGAAGCGCAAAATCTCGTTTACAAGAAGTATATAACAGCAATGTTGTCGAAGAAAATCACTTTTAAGACTGTGGAAGAGGCTCAACAAGCGGCAACGAAGATAGTGAAGGAAGCGAATCAGATTAGATCATTCTTTAGAAAGATAGCGGCGGAAGGAGTCAATGTAGACTACCCGTTTGAAGTTATTAGCATGCTAGCTGAGGTGAGAAATATATTTATAGAGCTGTTGATACCCTTTAGTGCCTCGTCTTTTTTAGCTTTAAGAAATGATTTTGCTATTCGGTCTGCAGTTCTATAGGGGCAGTTCTATATTTGACGACCTCTGTGGCGCAGTGGGTGAAAGCCCGCTTGTGTCGCAGAAGGTTGCGGGTTCGATCCCCGCCGCGGGATAAATGTTTGTATGATCTGCAAATATTTATCTCGGGTCTGGGTGTTTCTATGTCTAATAAGTATGTATTTACAAACAAAAAGTATATAAGTAGAGTGGTTCCGATAGTACAAGCTTTGCTTAGTTTGGGGCTAGATGATGCTGTGTGAAATGTCCAGCATTATTTATTTATTTATTATATTTATTTAAAAAAATTGATTAAATTAACTTTCATTTACAACTTTTAGGAAGGTACTAGGAAGGCCTAACGGCCGGTTTCTCGAACGCTTTTCAAATTGACAAGCTGATTAAACTTGAAATACTTGGTCCTCATTGGTCGAATGACAGGTTTGACAAATGATTAGTTAATTTTGAAGATGATTTGCGTTCGAGAAACCGGCCGTAAAAGTTGTAAATGAAAGTTAATCGTCTTCCCCCACGGTGACTAGCCGGCTTGGGGTGCTTTGTTGGGTTGTTGTTTTTTGTTTAATTATGTGTTAGCTTTGATATGGTTGGTCTGCGGTTCCGGGTGCTGGTGCTGGTGGCGGTTATTAGTTTTTTGAAATTTCTGAGGTTGAGGCTGTCTTCAACGTAGTTTAGAATGTTTGGTCTTATTATGTCTTTTGTCCCATTTTTGGTCGATTAAACTGGGTTGAATGTTGAAGTGGCTTTCTTTTGGTTGAGCGAGTTAGGCGAAATTAGAAAAAGAATTTTTCAAAGGAATTTTATAAAAAGAATTTAAAAATATCTATCCTTGTTACTATGTCTAACCCACAGTTTTTTTGTATTTTGTATTTTCTTTATTTATCAAAAACTTATTTATAGTCTTACATAATACGACACATTAAACCATACAAGGTTTGTCTTAATTAGTTATGGGTATATATTTTATAGACGAATTATTTTTTTTCAACAGGTGCTGCGCTGTCAAGACATAGAGATGCTATCTTTGGACCTGCACTCAGTGGTCGCGAAATGTCCCGACATGACAGAGGAACAACTAGCGCGATTAGTCAGCCTTCGCGGTGACGTCACACGAGCTCGGCTAAGAGATACCGTTTCCATAGCTCTGGCTTCACGTCCGCCACAACGCGCCAACTCACACCCTTCTCTATTCAAACACATCACGTTCAGCGACCGACTGTTGTCTCACTTCAACTTGTAGTTTTCCGTCTCGCTCTCATCTGTACGCACTGAAGTTAAATGTAGTGCTAGCCTCTTCGCAACAACAGGCCAACTCACACCATTCTCTATTTAATCACATCACGTTCAGCGACCGACTGTTGTCTCACTTCAACTTGTAGTTTTCCGTCTCGCTCTCGCCTGTAGGATGCACTTAAGTTAATATCCGTAGCGCTGCCTTTTGCTCTTCCAATACATATCTCATCTCTCTTCATGTAGCATGCATCTCGCTCCCTCATTTTTAGGAACACTAGTTGCGTCCTGCGATGTTACCCGCGAGCCCTCGGAAATACATCGCTTTTCTAGGATAAATAGCCTACCCTTATCCAGGTTATAGAGGTAGTTACCTCTATAACAGATTTTATACAAATCCATTTAAGTGTGAAGGAGCACACTCATCCATTTATTGTAAACAGCCCCTTAGGTATACCTTTCAGTCCACCGGATTGCTACAGGTATTGTGAAATAGTTTACTTCTCTATAATAGAATCAAAGGTAATGGTGGGAACGAGTGATATTTTTTCTACAAAAACGATGCTGTCTAATGAGAAATTAGTCATACTCAACTCATGTGCAATAGCTTTTTCTGTATACCTAATTGACTCCGGTGCGCTTTGATCAAACTAGCTCGAACATTAATCTATTCGTTGTATGATAAATGTTATACCTATTTTATTTATTGTATGTAAGCATGTTAACCTTGTTAAGTATGATGATAAGTCAGATATTTTCTGTCAGATGTAAATAACTAAGTCGTATTTTAAAATTTTATGTTACTAAAATATCGTTAAATTCCTTACTCAAGTATTAGATACTTAGATTTATAAGAAAAAATATATTATTTACCCTAAATTATATCAATTTATGATTACCTACCTGTATGCTATTATTTATCTCTAAACCAACACTCCTAAATCACTAGGAATTTGATGTAAACAAAAGCTAATTCTGTGTCGATTACCGCCCACTTAGAACATAAACTAGGTACAGTAGTATTACCTATACTCGCGTAAACTTAAAACATATTCATCAAAAGCGTAGTTTTAATAAACACGACTGTTTGGTTCATTTTGAATCACAGTCGTTTGGCATGATTTGGTTTACCTCGCGTCGATCAAGGCCAATTTAGTTCGAAGGGCGGGCGGGTGCCGGCCAGTCAGTCGTATCGTCGCTATCGCACGCGCTCCGTCCGCGATGTTCCGCGAAACTTTTCCCACCAAGCTTTGGCTTCTCCTATGCTGTGTCGCAGGTGAGACTCAACTATACAAGCATTGCGCGCACCGAAATACAAAACAACATAACTATCCAAGCTTTATGCGTATCAAAATAAAATATCTCAGTGCCAGTGACATATTATATTGTGATGTATGAACGTGTTATTGCCACTGAAAAGTGTTCCCAGAGGTAGTCTACTGTGTAGGTATAAGATGCACAGTTTTGATCTGCATTGATTGTTAATCATGCCGGTTAAAGTGTATTTTTGTTTAGAGGGCGTTTGGTCTATAAATCTTTATGTTCGCTTTTAAACTTCAGTGTATTAGCGAACATGCAGTCATTTCTTATTTATGTATGGCCACGTGACAAAATCGACTACTGTGGTTCTGAATAATACCTACCTGTCGTTTTCAATCACATAAACAATCCCAATGATAGGTAGTAGGTAGTAATTTTTAGGTCAAAATTCTGGGATCATCCAAGAAAAGAGTGGCGTGACCAAAAAAAGGTGGTTACAAATTATCTGAAGTAAGCTTCAGATTATTTGTAACCACCTTTTTTTGTTCTTTGGCACCTTAATTGATTTTACTTGCTGTTGTTGTTTCTAGCCCGCAATGTCCCATTGCTGGGCAAGGCCTCCCCTCGAGTTTTTCAGTCTTTTCGGTCCAGTTTTTGAAAATACTGTCAGTCTGCAGTTCTGCACGGTACCTATTTACATATTAAACATACATTCCCAGCATTTACCATTCCTTCTGTTGTTTCTAAACATCATCAAAAAGTTGTCACAGTTCCAACTTTTTTCTTTATTGCTAAAAAGCTACTCTACAATCTACATCGTACAGACAGACCCAGGAGGTCTTCGACCTTATTATGATTTTTTAATACAAGTTCCGTGATAGGTTCCTATTTTATTTTATTATAAATTTAGTGTGCCATATGCGAAAACACGAATACCTGAATTGCTAAATAAAATATAATTAGGTCAGACGTCGCCCAATTAGATGCACTTCTCTTCATTTAATGATCCTAGCATAGTTCGTGGGAAAGTTTATTTTAGGTGCGCGGCGTGAATGATCATTATACGTACATTGAGACTAGGACAAGATATGAATAAGGAAGGACATAATAGAGTTAAGATCTATCATCCTGCCACATGTAGCCATCCAGTCATCAGCGGATCTCGCAACCGCTTGTACTCAATGGACAGGCATTTAATCGAATAGTTCGAATAGCCAGTGTTCGACCCACACGGCGTCCGCTCCGCGGTGGTATTTTTAACATTCCCGGACCGCCACAAGGTTAGCCAAGACAGTCGCTTATTCATTTGAATATGACCTAATTCTCTATAAACATATGAAATCCTAAAACCATAAGTTAATCCCACACGTGACGTGGGTAAACATTTTGATTCGGTGCTTGCGCTTTTCAATTTGCATTCCTCTGTTTATAACTCAAAATTAAGATAAGGAAATTAGAATTCAAATTTTTGATTGCCAACCAATTCCTGTAACTAAAAATATTGAGCAATTTACCTATTGATTGTTCAGTCAACCGTTACACACTCACACTAACAGATGATGTTTTCACTATAGGTGCATTAGTACCCACACACTGATACTTACGAAAGTCCTTTCAGTACCTTTCAATCCGATGGCTGCTAGTTAAAATCCTTGCCGCGAATCAATGGATTTTTTCATCTTCAACTTATAGTGTGCATATAGTAAACAACTTGTAGTCAACTCCACACGTATTGACCATGTTTCTCCTGTGAATAAGGCCGATTAAAAGCTGATGATGGTTTCAATTGCATACTAGCCGTGCTAGGCACGGGCAATAGGGAGGGCCAAACTTTATCCATATCAACAATGTCCCAGACAACAGTTTTCCATTAAGTGTAGGCCTAAGTAGGTATAAGTTACAGTCAGCAACAGAAGTTCATGAACAATTGGAAATTTTGAAGCTTCATATTCATCATTGTTTATGGGGAAATTGCCTATTTTTTCACTAATAGTAATGGTGAAAGGTAAAGCATCCAATATAAGGTAAAGTTGTATCTAAAACCCAACGAACTTCGAAGATTTGAAGATTCAAAAACATCAAATGTTCATGAACTTATGTCGCTGACTGTACCTACTGCTGTTACTTTCCTAGTGACCGACGTCTTCGTACAATGTAGGTAAGTACTTTATAAACTCAAGCACATAAATAACGTCAAGTAGGTGCATACAATAGAATAGGAAGTACCCCCTAGGACCTAATACAAAGATTACTGACGTGGGTGCTGCGGGATTACAACACAAATGATATCAGACGCACGTTTGTCATTCATCTTGTTCCTAATGATCGCAATTCGCATGACTAGCCCTGGCATATTCAGATTTATTCTGTTATTATAATATTAAACTCTGGATCAAAAGAGCTGACGCGTAGTTATTGAGCTCAGTTTCACAATCGATTGCTCTCGAATGATGAAATCGGAACATAAAATAATTAATATACATGAGAGATACATTGTTTTTCGTACATGTCTCTAAAAAACACTATTTTTTTATAAATTAGTGATTTTGTTTTGGTATTCCGCTTAATTCCACTTTAAAACGAAGAATACCTACATTTTTAGAGATCTGTGAAATGTGGAGCTTTTACTTAGTAGGACCTAGGTACCTAATGTTTCCATTGCCACGAGCTTCATTCAACATTGAAATAAATATTTAACGGAAATCATAAATTGAAAGTCTCTAGCGTAAATAAATAGTAGAGAGACTTTTATCTACATTTTCAAAGATAAATCGATGAGTATTAAGTAATCCTAAAATATTTTTTTTACGTGACAGTTTTAATAATAATACCTATTTAGGTAAAGATCTTATATACCTACTTATGTATACTATAATATCGATAAGCCAGTGTATCTCCAAACCAATATTCCTGTCACCGTTCTTATTTCTTGATCCATAGCCAGGTTGTAAAGACTCTAGCTTGCCTACGGTCTGCAGTAAATAAAACGACAGCTACTTATATAAGCGACCAAGTTTTATTGATTTAATGTAAAGTTATACCCATATAATATTATGTTAGGTAGACAGGTATTAATAAAAGACTATTTTGGTTAAAGGTCAATATAGTATTTTCCGCATAACACTAAATTACGTTATTATGTAAATTTTGAAATAAGACTATGGAGTGCAAAGAGCTGATAGCAATTAGCGACTGATTGCATGATGTCGAGACGTTGACTTCGATAAAATGATGAGTTCCCCATTCTGACCTCCTTGACTATCAAAACAAAAGGACGTCTTACGTGACCTACCCAGTCCTATATTTTAAGCTCACAAAAAAATGTTTTCAGTGAGTTATCAGTCGAAAATATCGATAACGGAGTTCAAGGTCCCCCAAGCGGTGCAATCCGGCGAAGATGTGGAGCTAAAGTGCATATATGATTTGGGCGACGAGCGGGATGAGGGGCTGTTCGTCAAGTGGTGGCTCATTTCGTTGGACGATGACAACAGCAGGACTCCGCTCTACCAGCGGATATCGCCGCAGCCTGGAGAAGCTGTACGGCATACAGTTGGTAAGCTTACAGAATTAAGGTACCTACAGGATGATCTGGTTATTCTAGGTCCACATAAAATAATTAAGTACTCAAGTTTCATAAAAAGAATCGATTCTCCATAGCGACTCATACTTCAGCGGAACGCATCCGCGACGAAACCGTTCCGTCCGTGGAATTCATCCAAAACTGACCGTTGAACAGCGGAACGGTTTCGTGGACAAGTGCCGAGTTCGATTCGAAATAATAATACCTAAATATACAGGCTGTAAAAAGACGTCTACCGAAGCCGAAAGGGGTAGGTAGATACAGCATCCCAACACACAACCAAATCCAAAAGGATTTTCCGAAAAAATCATTATAACCGGAGAAAACAGCGTTTAAAGATGACTGTTTGCGTATGTTTTGGGCGCGTTGTTTTACGTAGAATGCTGGATTTTGAGTTTTAACTGTTTTTTTCTTTTATAAATGAAATTATCAGGTAAGGATGGTCTTATTATGTTGTACTAGTAGTAAATAACCGAAAATAACATAAAATGACTAAGTAAAGTGCGTTTTTTTTTCGATAAATATGTTTAGAATCATGGTCTGATTGCAACCCCTCAGTTTTCGGAAGTTGTCTTTTTACACCCTGTATATTGTATTGGTATAGGACATATTATATGGATGCAGCGGTATGAATAAAATAAACTTAACTATTGATCTTATGTAGGTAGGTATATTATATTCCTGATATGTATTATTTCAGTTTTGAAAGAAAACGAGCTGGACACAATCATGCTCTTGAATGTGACGCCGGCCAATTCGGGGATCTACGAGTGCGAGGTGTTCAATAGTGACGAAGACAGGAAACACCAGCCTATGATTGTATTTAGTGAGTAGCCAATGCTTAGAATTTAAAAAACCGTAAACAAGACCACGAATCCCCAAGGCGCAGTAGGTGAGCTTTAAACTGTAGACGTATTCTAGATCCTTTAAAGAAGTCTCAGGTGGCAGTCAGAAGCATTTCCAAATACAGATTTAATAAGTAAGTACTTAAAAGTGATAGGTCTTTAAAGGGTGCCAGGCTAGGTACCTACAGGGATTCTTCCTAGGGATTCACCTTGAAAGATGTAGGGAACATCTTGCGAGAGTATATAAACGTCCTATTAGACGAGATGTTTTAGAGATCTGAGACTTATAGGGACTTTAGAAGCATCTTCCCATTTTTTCCTTCGCAGTTCGCATTCTTCAGAAAGAAAAATCTATCGATACTAAAAATGCTTCCCAACCAATAAAATTAATTGCACCCATGCGGAATTTCAATTCAACCCACCGCGATGGCGACGCTCTTACCAACTGAACTAATGAGCTATCGACGCTATAGTTAAAATCTTGTAGGAGAACATCCTTTTAACAGCTTTTATTTGGTTTATTTTCAGCGCCCGGTAGTGGTCCCCAGTTGAACCTTTCGTCGGTGGCAGACGGCCCCGATGAAGACGAAGAAGAGGACTTACTAATCGAGTGTGAAGCAAACGCCGTCGCACCTATACCGGATCTTATCGTCACTGTGGACGGGTTAGTATACTTGCCTTTTATATTTTTAAGAGTTGCACGGTAACGGCCTGTTAGTTTTATTATCCTGCTGTCAAAGGAAGGGTTATGTTTATAAACACATAGACACCTTTGTTTATAATTTCCCGACGTTTCGGCTGTTGCAAGTTGCAATAACCGTGGTCGCGGATGAACTAAGGCCTTAATTTTTAGTGATGGAGTAGTAAACGATTGTCAAGTTCGGGTTGGATCAAAAATAGTTAATCCTCATTATTTAACGTGACTTGTGATTGTTAATCAAAACTATTTACATATTAAACAGGGCGAGGGCTCTCGACTTCTGAAAGGAAAATCTAAAAAATTACTGGCATTTTTATTTGGTCTACTCTGTACATGGTCAAAATACTTTTAATTACAGGGTAGAAGTAAACATCACGGAATACATAGAGGGTCCGGATGAGAAGGGATTGTACGATATCATAGGTAACGCTACCGTCAGTAAGGACGACGTCGACGGCGTTGATATCCGTTGCGAACTCATCTATCTTAACCCCAACATAACCCACCAGCCGTACTTCGACACTGAAACCTATACAGGTATGTTTTAGAGTCCATTTTTCGGTAACGGAAACAGTAGTCAAAGTTGAATCAAATCATTATCAAAATTGGTCAAGTCAACAGACCTGAAAAGATATTAAAATATGTATTGAAAGTACTTAAACGTTCTGTTATACTCTTAAACTAATTTCTTTATTACTTATTTTACGTCGTAAGTAGCATGTCAGATTTTAATCGGAGTAACAACTTTCATTTCAAAATACCTATCTACTGTTATGGAAGACGAATAATTACTTTAATCTAATAAATACATACATATTATAATGAGAATTAAAACAGTGTATGTTGTTAGATGTCTGTTTATGCCGCAACGCAAAGCAAGCGGAATGATTTTGTTCGCATGTGTACGTATGTTAAGTGAGTTTGCATACCGAAGCCAAATTAACATAATGGCTGGATATGTCTTGGTATTTAGACACTGGTGATTATAACTTATGCATATCGAACTTAGCGCGAGCCTCGGAAACAATGTGTAAAACTACGAGTACAAAAAGGTGTAGTAATTCGAAGTATAGTGCGGTAAGTAAACGGAACAATAAGCTATTTATTCAGCGAAATGTCAAAAATTACGTCAGTTATTTTTCACGTTCTTTCTACGTTATTAGAGTATCCTTAGAACTTGTGCACGCTGAAATGATCATCATCAGAATATCACATATATATTGCCTTGAATTTTACTTTTTGTTTAAAAAGATCGGGGCATGACTCAGATTTTAAAACCTACACCATATTAAAATATTTTACGCGCATTTTTTCCGAGTCTAAGCGGTTCCATGGACCAAATAATAGTTATTTAGTCCATGGCGGTTCTGAGTAGGCTTAAAGCGTGTGCACACTCGCCTAGCTTGTAGTGTGTCGCTGTATGTTACTAACTTAGCGGTTGTACGGAGCAGGCGCGGGTTTCACCACCGAGTCGCCAGAGGACACCACTGAACTGGACTCGACGCCCGATTCTTTGCAAGATGAGAGTAAGTGCAGGCAGAACTCATTTCTTACTTTGCCCTTACACCTCACTTCCGGTTTACATATACTTTACCATTTTATCAATACATATTACTATCGGAGCTATAGTCGGTAACTTTTATTTAATTTGAGGTTAAAACTCGAAAGTTTTAATTTGTTAACTGAAGTCCAAAGTAATAACTTAAGTATATAAAAACATAATTACTTAATACTTATATTGCTTTTATTATGATTATACAAGTATTATGTTTCAATATAAAATAGTTATATTCTACAGTATATACCTGCTCGTATTATATTGTATGTAGTTTATTTGTAATTTGTGTATTTTTTTTGTCATTTTAATTTAAAATAGGTACACCATTAATTAATCCAATAACTAACGTTGCACATTCTGATTTATGTTGCTGCTGCTTACTAAAATAAGTAATTATAACAAAATTAAAGTATATTTGGCGTTGTTTGAATAAAATTTAATTCATCATAATAATTATGACAACTGACTTACTTACATTTGTTTTAAATATGCTATGCTAAGCTTAGCTTCTTAAATAAAATCCAGTTATATTTTAGTTTGAGGTAAAAAAAATGTAGGTTGGTAATGTACACAACACGTATTATCGAAACCAAACCTAAGTTTCGAAATATTCTGAGTAGGTGAGGTACTGTCACCGGATTTTTTTCAACTAATAATGACACGCGTCGAGGCTTTTGCATTTCTTGATTCATAGCCAGTTTGTAAACGCTCGAACTAGCCTAATTTTTTTCGTAGAAAAAGAAAATAACGTTGTTTACATTCATTTACATTGCAATCGATAAGGTATTTTTCCTGTGACTAATCTCAGATCTCATTATTTCAGGAGGGTTCGGCAGTCAGTTGCAAGCTTCATGGACGCTACTCGCTGTACCAGTGATAGCTCGGTTAACTTCTCTGATGTAATTCAATGTGATACTAATATTATTTTTATCTAAGTGTTGATTTGATTCTGTGGTTATTGAATAAATGTTTTTTTTTTATAAAATTGTATCCTCTTTCTATTATACAGGGTGTAAAAAGACTACCGAAAACTAAGGGGTTGCAATCAGACCATGATTCTAAACATATTTATCGAAAAAAAAACGCAATTTTTTTTTTTGTCTTAGCTTCGTCATGTTATGTTATTTTCGGTTATTTACTACTAGTACGACATAATAAGACCATACCTACCTAATAATTTCATTTAAAAATGAAAAAAACAATTAAAACTCAAAATCCAGCAATCTACGTAAAACAACGCGCCCCAGAACATACGCAAACAGTACTCTTCAAACGCTGTTTTCTCCGGATATAACGATTTTCTCGGGAAATCCTTTTGGATTTGTTTGAGTGTTGGGATGCTGTACCTACCCCTTTCGGCTTCGGTAGACGTCTTTTTACAACCTATAAAAATAGGGGTGTCTAATTCTACTTTACACGAATAATTATTATAAGATGACTAGGTATAGACAATTGAGTACATATTCATCATCATCATTTGTAGTAAGGTCAGATTTGGTATTAAAGCGAGAGTGCCACTCTTTTCTCTTTCTGAAAATAAAATAAAAATGGACGTGTTACAATATAAGAACGAAAGGGTCATAGCTGTATCATTAT
The DNA here is from genome assembly GCA_963565295.1 of Epirrhoe alternata. Classification (NCBI taxonomy): domain Eukaryota; kingdom Metazoa; phylum Arthropoda; class Insecta; order Lepidoptera; family Geometridae; genus Epirrhoe; species Epirrhoe alternata. The sequence goes on from OY751384.1 coordinate 4,601,026, forward strand.
CCAAGGCGCGATTGACATTCTTTTGGATCAGAATACTTTTTGACTTTAACAATATTAATATGAATACATTTTGGTCTATAGTTTCGACTACCAGTACCGAGTATGAACAAATTAAAATAAATAATAATTTCAGCTTACCTAAGTTGATGAATTTCTTAGTAATGACGGTGTAGTCGACTTGAGGAATTTTCAGCCGGCAAGCAACTTCCGCGTTGCTGAAATATCGAGCTTGTAAGACTGCATTACACTCTGCGTCGTAGAAGGAACCGAATCGCCATATACGCTGTTGCTGCGGTATTGCTATTCTGAAATATATCAAATAAGCTTTATTTCTTTATAATTTTTGAAAAGTCAAACTACAAGAGATGTTGGTATGACAGAATTACTACACTTTTATGTGTAAAACGAGAATGTAAAGAATCTCGGGCCGTATTCTGCCGGCCACCCACGCCACGATCCAGTCTACTGTCCAGTTTGCAGCGCTGCAAACTTGATCAACTCGGCAGAACGAACTTCTTTTTCGCTTGTCATGCACATTGAGTTATAATGTACGTAGTACATTATAACTCAATGGTCATGCACACCCATACCAATACACCGTCAAGTTTACTGGACGCCGCATCCAGTCCGCTGCAGACTGGACGGTAAACTTGATCGTGTGTGGCCGGCATTCGCGGTGGTCGTGAAGTCGGATTTCGTGGTGGGAAGCATATTCATCAAACGAACGAAAAAAGGAACGCATAAACGGCCCCTGGACTTTGATTGAATGGAGAGAGACTTTTCTGAAAAGAGCTGGTAGGAAAAGTGCTAATATAATTCAATAACAACGACATACCATACGTACTTACATACCTAACACGAGTTATTGTGTTAGGTATGTTTTCCCGAAATAAAAAATATATAAATAGGATCACGACATTCACGACTACGACTCCCTGGCGCGGTAGACATTATCTAAGATCTTTTGTTTTCGAAATAAATTACATATCTTAATGGACGAATTATTTCATCCAAGTAAATGAGTAGGTGGTTTGGTTGTGTAATATCATGATTAATCTTACTTATTATATTCAATCATCAAATCTGGCTGTGGGTAAAGCTGTTTGGCAACGCATTTTATGTTTAATACGTCCGGTGCTACTCTTTTAAACGTTAATTCAAAATCATGCTCCTGACCTGAAACATAATATAATTAAGCTAAGTATTGCATGTTATTGTAAACCTGTATTGTTGTAGGAATTGAAACGAAATTACAACAAGCAGTTATTTTTGCTCAACATGATATTAATTATTTCGGAAAATTCGTCCCGAATCGTAAAGTCGTAGGTAGATACATACTGAAAACAATCATATTCTTGGTTTGCCGAACCTCCTGGCCCCGACTTTGCACCAAGCAGGTGTAGTCGCCGCTTATTTCTGGAGTCAGTTCTATCAAGCGTAGAGTCTGCCTCTGTACTGGATGCAAGACTGAAAAACGGTTACAAAACTTCAGTTAAATGATCCGTCGAAAAAAGAAACCCTATAGTCAAATGTATATTATCTCCAGACTCCAAGTAGGTCTATAAATAAATAAATAATGCTGGACATTTCACACAGCATCATCTAGCCCCAAACTAAGCAGAGCTTGAACTTGGAACCAGATAACTGATATACTTTTTGTTTGTAAATACATAAATATTATACATAAAAACACCCAGACCCGAGATAAATATTAGCAGATCATACAAACATTTATCCCGCGGCGGAGATCGAACCCGCAACCTTCTGCGTCCCAAGCGGGCTTTCACCCACTGCGCCACAGAGGACGTCAAACTTCAGTTAAATGGTCCGTTGAAAAAAGAAACCCTATAGTCAAAGTATATTATCTCCAGACTCCAGGTAGGTCCTACTTCTACTTCGCTACAGGTGAGTTCATTTCATGAATGATTCATGGGTAAAGGTAGTATATATAAAATGTGATTTTCTTTTATGGTGAGCAAATGTTGAGAGACAAAGTTGTGTTTATGAATACACGTTTATCTTACTCGATGTCCTGTGTGACGAATCGAGTCTTCCTGCCAGCACTCCACTGGCTATAGGCTCCGTGCCTTCACTCCACTCGTACACTTGGCTCCCATTGAGCAGCCAACGCACCATGACGTCATCACCAGCTCCGGAATAAACGCATTCCAGCGTTACACTGCTGCAGTCGTTTGATATCACTTCAGGCACAACAAGCTTGTCTATCCGAATTGTGCTCAGAATATCTGCAAGCAATATTATTCATAATTCCTCGATCATAATAATCTAGCTCAGTTTATATTTTTCTAGGTTTTTTAACAGCTCCGAATTTGAAAATATGAATATTTAAAGCCTTGCTAAATTGGCTTGGCAGGCGAATTTTGTTTTATTTTTATTTACTTTAGGAGCAAGTAAGGTATTATTTTCGTGTAAATATTTTTATGTTTTATGAATAAAGTAATTAATTGTTCAATGTAAGAAAATGTTCGAATGTAATAAAGTAAATTGAATCTTCTTCAAGAAAAAAAAAGTAAGGTATTTGGAATTGTGTCTATTAATACATAACTATGAATATTTTCTCCACTTACTAGTCATGAGCAGAATTCTTTTCGCTACTGGTTCCAAATAAGTGTTGATCATTTCAATACAAAACTGATAATGAATGTTAGAAACCGCGAAAATCAGTGGCTGCGCAGGGAGGTGCACTTTTATGCATGGACGCTCTTTAAGAAATAGCCAGTTCCATACGAGTATCGTCGCGAAATGCAAGCGAAAGTTACTAACAAAGACGATGTAAGTACCTACTACTTACATACTTTTTACTCACATTCCTTTAGGATGAACTATATGTTTTGATTAAAACAATGTATCTCATGGCAACTTCAGTTTAATCACAATAATAATATATCTTTATCCATTGCAATGTAAAATTATATAAGTAATTTACATTATTTGGTTTTAATTATGTTTATGGCTACAAATTGCAACAATGTTTACTTAGGTATTAGATAATTATGATAGCTAGGTTTTAAATATAATATATTTAAACATAAAATAAACAATGATTAATTTTATTATCATACAGTTTGATGTGCAGAACAGCTATTACGTAAACTGACAAATTTCGTAAAAATAGCAGCCAAAAAATCAAAATGTATAAACCCTCTTACATTTCGATATACCCTAGATACCCGAATAGGTATATTTTTTTCGTAGTGAATATATTATATTCACTATTCTGTTGCGTGGCAACACCATTATATGAGTAGGTACCTAAGCTTTTTGACTATGGACGTTAGGTTACCTATCTTTGTTTAGATATCAATTATTTCATACGATTATACTACAATTTCGTCACGTTCATAGCTACAGTCTTTGGTAAATTAATATAAATAAGGTACTAACTTAAAGTCAAACAATGCACTTAAAAATATGTATTTATCTAAATTATTATTTTTTAATTTGTATTTCACCATTGGTTAAATGCGTGATTTCAATTAAAATTCAAGGTATGTAGGCCTCTTTAGGTTACAGTTTGCTGAGTGCAGAGTAGGTATGACAGTACCTACCTATCTATGCACAAAGGTTGATTTTGAATGTATCAATATTTATCATCTTTGTGTTTGAGCAGCTTCGAACGACACTTGCTTGATATTTGATTATTAAAATAAATTAATTTATTATGTTACCCTACAACTATTTATGACTACAACCAGCAACTTCAATAATAACCAAATAAGCTACCTACCTATCTAAAAATCAGACTAATATTGTTACAAATAATTTGGCCATTAAACTCTTACAATAAAGTTTAAATATTACACAGTGTCATAGATTCACATTTTATGGCATAATTTTAATCCTCTTCTTGAAAAAATTTCATGTCTTTCAACATAATTATTATAAAGTTGGTCTATATACATATGACCAGCAAACTATGACGAAAGGTAATTGTAAATATTCTGTAGCTTCTGTAAAATAATAACTCAATTCAATAGGATCAGCTAAACAACCTACTGAAAATGTCTTGAGTGATGCCCTAATGTGCAATTTTAGAAAATTAATTGAACATTTATCAACAATTAATATGCTATACTTACTGTAAATGTATAGAGAATTTAACTATTGAATATATTTATATTTGGCATAGTATGTACTACTTTGGCAATCAGTATATTATTTGTACACATTTATACATTCTAGTCATTATTTCTACATTCTAGTCATAAAAAGATAAGGTCCAGCTCGCACCGAGAAGCGAAGCATTGTGATGCAGACATTTTCTTAAAATAGTAATACAAAATACAACTTCCTACTACATAAAATAAAACCCTAAACGCTAGTTTCACTTTTTACTGAAGCTAGTGCAGCAGTAACATTGCAAAATTATGAATGAATGAATGAAAGAAAAACTCTTTATTGTACACAATAATTACACAACATACACTTATGAATCAATAAAACCCAACGAGACAATGTACAATGGGCGGTCTTATCGCTTAGAAGCGATTTCTTCCAGACAACCTTTATGTGAGTATACCAAAATTATGTGAGTTCCCAACCAAAAAAGTCACACTAGACTAGCTGAATTGTGTTCATTTTTGTTTAGTCAATAAGTATTATTTTGTCTTGCTATCTCTTCTTGTCTTGAGAGCCTTTTGCGTCGCATGTTGGTGTGAGAAGATCCTGAGACATTGATATTTGATATTGAGTTCTAAACTCATTATTTGCATTAAAATTATATTTAATGTATATTCATACTATCAAGCCTCTTATCACTGGTTGGTATAAGTTGTGGTGCTAGGTAAAACAATTATATACGTTTAGAGAGTTTCTCTATCGCAAAATATTTGGCATTTGTCAGACGCAATTCTTAAAGCTACAGCTATTATAGAACACACATGGAACTTTCACTTCAAAAATGTTCTTTTTATAAAATACAACATACATTTTGTAACATACCTACCTAGTACCTATTATAGCCTACAACATGAATTCCTCTTATACTAATGTTTATATATCTCGAAACGAGACGCACCCAGCACACACTATATTTTAAAATAGCATCAATACCTCCTCTACTGAATTATAAAGATACACAGTTCAGTGACATGACAGCACGAAAATGGCAGATGCTATGAGGTCTCACAGTGCGCGCAGACGCACAGGGTCCCAAAAACCTACTGATTTTGGGACCCTGTGTGTCCGCGCGGACTGTGAAACATCAAAGTAATGTTTGAGAATACCGGTGTTATTAACGCAGCGCGAAGTCGCTGTCATTACACTGCATAACATTTTATACAAGCAATAGAATATAACCCATAACTTTGGGAATGCGCTTCGCGCCACGGTGTGAATTGACCCTAACAGCGAATAAAAATATGTATTTAATTATTATTTTTGTGCTTTTCTCCATTGTTTGGACTGCCACAGACTATGTTACAAGAATTATGCCTCATTTTGCGTGGACCATCAGAATCAACATCAGCATCTGCAGCAACTGAGGTAAGAGCAACTGTTTTGTCAAAGTCAATCGTAGTGTATCCATTTTTGGCAATAGGTGCATTCTCATTTGAATTAGTGGTATTATCAAGACTACTTTGTGACACAAGATAGCTGCGACGTTGAGATGAGTATGAAGCAGAACTTTCATTCTTTGGACTGCTGTATGACTGGCTTGGAGGTGAGGCCACTTCTCTAGGTATTTTCGCAGTCTCCTTATTAGAGTCAATATCAAGTACTGCATAGTTCACTTCAAGTTCTTCTACAGGCGACATGGACGTGAATGTGTCTGACTCTGAGAACTTCTGATTATGATCCGTAGAGAAGCTGAATACTGGTTTGCCACTTTTAAAGTTGTCCCCTAGCTCACCAAGTGACAAATTTGCATAGGTATTGACTTCTTGTTTAGGACCTAAAGACAGGTTGCAGTATTCTACTTGCTTCCCACCTGGTGTGGGTGGTGTTGAAGGTGCTACATCACTCCTCTTCAAATCTTGCAGGTTTTTATCAGTCAGTTTGATGTTGATGTAGTACCTGGCCGATTCTTGTTGCTCCAAGCTAAGCTGTGCGTAGTGCTCACTGGTAGAGCTCAATGTAGGTGACAATGGACTTTTGGGTTGGTTGTTACTAATATTTGTATTGGCATATCTGTTCTCTAAGAAGTAAGTTTCGTCTTCATCATCTCTTATTTGCAACAAACCAGCCTCCTGTTTCAGAGTATTTCTTAGCATAGCAAGGTCCCTGTTGAAATCATTTGAGTATACATGTACCGAGTCAGTTGCTGGATCCCCTTGATTATTGTTGTGTTCTCGCTTAAAATCTCTCAGCTGATACACGTTGCTGGCATGATTAGAGCTTGCTTGTGGACGCGGATAAAGAGGCATGACTTCCAATATATCCGCACTAGAAGGTGATCTTAAGGTCTGATTTGAATTTCTTTCAAGCCCTGAAGTTGGACCATTGATAGAAACATTACCATTATTGACTGACCTTAAACTGTCTGGCTGTCCATTATCTATTGAGGATCGATGAATAACATTGGCCTGCAATGTTTGCCTTCCTTGAGGGGATGGATACATACGAGAAACTGGGTATGAAGTAGAATCATGTGAAATATTTCTCAATTGAATCTGGTTTTGTAATGCGCGAAACAATAAGGAGGCTCTTCTGCACTTGAACGCATAAATTCCTTCACCTGTATCGCATCTTCTACCTGAAACGAAATATTTTAACACTTTAGGTAGGTACTATTTTTTATCACAATATACAAGTGAGCGCACACAAAATAAGCAGGTATACTTATATAACATCGTTTACCTGATTCAAAACTGAATACTTCTTCATCAAATCCATATCTTCTGAGGGAGTGCAAAGGCCAAACTAGTGATTCCCTGCCCTCTCTGTACAGAACTATATTGGTGTCTGTAATCTCGAGTTGACCTGAACAAAGGGCTACCCCTTGTTCATCGATGTTGATAACTCGAAAAACATTAGGATGTAGATCCGAAGACTCTTTTTTACTGTGTAAGCACCCCATTTTTCAGATTAGGAAATCTTATCAGAATTTTTACAGACTAGTCACGAGTAACGATCACATCACTTAGGCAATATTACTAATTGTCGCGTCTATTCTTAATTGTGATTCAGTGAGTATTTTATTAGGAATTTTGGTAGAAGAGTAGAAGTAAAGAAAAGGGTGACCAACCAGATTAAACCAAACAAACAAGAAACAATTTTGTACTCTATTGTATGACAGACATGGCAGTGTCAGTCAATGATCTCTCTCTGTCTGTCTGACTTGACTTGACATCTGCGACCGACATGCACCCATGCAACTGACAGCTAGACACTAATGTAATGACAACGACATATTTACAGCATGACTACATGAAAGAAAACGAACAACGTCAAAACAAAATGATTCTTTCTCCAGAATTTCGTTCGTATTACCAAATTACCAATTTTTTGTGAACTTTAATTCTTCAGTCTAACATTTTTCAGTGAAGATTGAAAATATAGAAAAGATTACACCTAATGGAATTGTTCTAAGGAAATCTGATACCTACTTCCGACTTCCCCTCGTGCAATGGTAATCGAAAAAAAGTAGGCAAGCTGGAGGCAGGCCCTATATCTTCCTACATCTGACGCTGAGCGATTTGTAACCGGCTTTTTAAAGTGTGATAAAGTGGATATAGCATGATGATTGATGAAGAGACTCTGGAATCCCTCCAGGATATTCCCAACAGAAAGACTAAGTTTAGGTTGGACATAAAGTCAAAGGTACTTATTATTCATGCACTAAACAATGGCCAGTCAAAATCAGAACTGGCTAAACATTTTAATGTGACTGCACAAACTATTAGTAATATAAATAAAAAGAAGGAATATCTGCTGGAGAAATATGTAAAAGAGCATAATCTGTTGCTCGGAGCACATCAAGTAAACATTGACCAAGCATTTTTAGAATGGTTCCTGTTAGAGACAAAATGTGGAAAATATATCAATAAAAATTTGCTTCACCAAAAAGCATTGGACATGTTTAGTACAAATAATGTCAACTCCGTTGATATTAATGATTGGATAGATAAGTTCCAAATAAAGCATCATATCACGGAATTTGTTGCTGACATAAGTTGTAGCTTGGAAACAAAAAATGAATGGATGAATTTCATAGCTAAGTTTGATCCAAGTAGTGTGTATTTTGGAGGTATATTTGCCATATCTCATAGTCTAGATTTAGAGAGTTATATGAAAGGGCATGATCCCGAAGACTATGTTTCAATTATGCTTGCAGTAAATGCATTGGGAACAGATAAGCAACCGTTGGCAGTATTGGGTAAAGATGCCGTTGAAAGTCCACATATTAAAAGTCTTCCAGTTCAATACTACCTCAGTCATACAGACACCCCATTGTTTAATTATTCTATATTAAATAATTATTTGAAAAATTGGGATCATGCTTTAAACAAATTAGGGAAAAATATTTTGTTGATTGTGAACTTACCAGATCATCTGCTGCACAGATTCAAGTTTGAGAATATTAAGTTATTAGCTATGGGAAACTTGGAGTATATAACACATGTTTTAGAAAAGCTTATTGAATGTTTTAAGTTCCATTACAGAAGATTACAAATAAGTAATAGAATTGAAAGTGAAAACTTCTATTTAAGTCTGGCATCAGAATCCATTCACATGATTGCAATGGCTTGGCACTCTGTCTCAATCAAGTACATAGAACTCCTGTGTTCTCCTCAGAGGGATGGAATGTTATACTTCAATGTAGATGACAAAAATTATGGAAACCACAGTTTAACTAATTGGTTTAAGATGAATAATTTACCCTTAGGTACAGATCAGTGCTCAGATATCTTAGATAAATTCATTAACTGTGATAGCAAATTAAAATGTGAAGATTGGAGTATGAAGAAAGTTCCTGCCAAAAGATGGAGAGCTGGAAAATCTTCACTGGATATGACACAATCTTGTTCAAGTTTGGAGGCCTACCAAGCTATGAGTAATCTTGTTTCCTATCTTCAGGAACAAAATGCTGGTCCAGTAATCAGAAGTGCCAAACATTTAGAAAATCTGATTGAATATGAAGCCCTAACCCAAATGCATATAATAAATGATATATAATAAAAATCTTGTTATATTATAATAACAGTTTGTATATTATTTCTGATAAATAGATCCTCTATGAATCTTACCTAAAACATTACATAAAAATACTAATATAAGAACTTAAATGCTAGAGATAAATACAACATCATTTACACATACAATACACTATGAAGATCTTGTTAATAATCGTGTATAATATTTGCGAAACTTCATAAGATTTCTTAATAACATCTAAACTAACTATTTCGTTCTTTTGTCTTGTTATAATCTCAGAGCAATCTTTGTACTTTCTAAAACATCAATGAACGTGGCTTACGATGTTATTGCTTAGGTATGAGTATAGTGTAGTCATTTTCGTCAGTTCTGTTTTCTTTAGTGCAATTTATATGCCAGGGGCACGAAAGGAGTACCTACTTTAAAAGTTGATTCACACACATTACCCTAAAACCATGCCCCATCCTCTATGAGGATAATTAGGATTAGAAAAACTTAGGCCTTAACCGCGTTACGTTCGTCGCCGTGTGTGAACGCGAAAGTGTGCCTTACGCATCCTAGAAAAAGTTGTTGATTGCTTGTAATATTACTTATCTAAAAAATATTCTTGCACTGCTGAGGCTGTAGTAGAGAAGTTTGTACTCTTCTTCTAAGATTTTAATTTTTTTCTCAGTAAGTGCCAGAGCTTGTTGCAACTGCGTCGAACCTTTCAACTTCTGCTCCTCAAGTGAAGATCTTTCATCCTGGATATGTTTCCAAATAGAATCAAACCAATGAAGAGCTTCAAAGTTTGGGTCCTGAAACAATAAGATAAAGAAAATTCTAGGTGTGGGTGTTGCGATACCATGGTAGAAAGAGTAGGTACTAGGTACCTACTTCTAGTTTCGGATACCTATACGAAACAAGGAATTTTAGTAACAACAACATACGCGCGTCCAACTTATCTAATGCCTAATAATCTGAAGAGAATGTCTGTTGTCTTCTAATAAAGTGATAGGTAGGTATCATGTTATTGGACAATCCGCTTGGGACGCAGACGGTTGCGGGTTCGATCCCCGCCGCGGGATAAATGTTTGCATGATCTGCAAATATTTATCTCGGGTCTGGGTGTTTCTATGTATAATATGTATGTATTTACAAACAAAAAGTATATACGTAGTATATCAGTTATCTGGTTCCCATATTACTTATACTTACAAGCTTTGCTTGATAAAGAGCTAAGATTTTGATTGAAAGGGTTGTAAAAGAAACCGACAAGAGAATATGGGATGCACAAGCGGGTTTTCGAAAGGGAATGGGATGTACGGATCAGGTCTTTTCCTTGCGAAGCATAGCCGAAAAGTTTTTGGCCAAAGGTCAAAAAGTCTATTGCGCATTCGTGGATTTGGAAAAGGCCTATGATAAAGTGATGAGGAATGAGCTTTGGTCGGTACTGTCGATGTATGGAGTGAACAGCAACCTCGTTCGAGCTCTAAAATCTCTCTATGAGGATTCTAGTGCTTGCGTGAGGATACATGGGTCATACACTGAATGGTTTAACATCCAAAAGGGCGTTAGGCAGGGATGTGTAGCGTCACCATGGCTGTTTAATCTATTCATGGACAGTTGCTTGAAAGATTTGAAAGATGGTGCAAATGGTTTAAGAATGAATGAGTTACTCGTCAAATGTCTTCTCTATGCCGATGACCAGGTTATACTTGCGTCGTCGGAGAATGAGTTGCAGGAGATGGTAACAGTTATGCATGAAGCTTTTAAGCGAAAGGGAATGAAAGTAAATGTGAGCAAGACGAAAATTATGGTTTTTGAAAAAGATGAATGTATGACAGCATGCAATATTCTGATTGACGATGAAAGAGTGGAACAAGTGAAAGAGTTTGTGTATCTGGGGACATTGTTTACAAGAGATGGGAAGTACGATGAGGATATCGAAAGGAGAGTGAATGCTGGAAACCGAGTGAATGGGGCTCTCCATGATTTTATGAGCAGCCGGAAAGTGTCCGACAAGGCACGACTGGCAGTTCATAGAGGAGTGTTGGTACCGACATTGATGTATGGAAGTGAAAGTTGGGTGTGGCAGAAAAAACATCAGAGTAGAGTGAATGCTGTTGAAATGAGAGCGTTGCGTAGTATGTGTGGGGTAACGTTGAATGATAGAGTGAGAAATAGTGTGATAAGGGAACAGTGTGGAGTGAAAGAAGATGTAGTGTTGAGGATCGAGAAAGGTATGTTAAGATGGTTTGGGCATGTAGAGAGGATGGATGACAATCGTTTGACAAAGCAAGTGTATGAGGCGAGTGTGCATGGGACAGCTGGAAGGGGAAGACCTAGGCGAACCTTCTTGGATCAAATTGGCGACATTTTGGAGAAGGGCCAGGTCAAAAGTACCCTAAACCGACGAGCATGTATGAAGAATGTAATGAGAGTGAATGAGGCGAAAGTTGTGTGTCAGGATCGTAGCGACTGGAGATCCGTGGTCTCTGCCTACCCCTTTGGGAAAGAGGCGTGACTTTATGTATGTATGTACAAGCTTTGCTTAGTTTGGGGCTAGATGATAAAAAAAAAAGTAAGTAAAGCTGTGTGAAATGTCCAGCATTATTTATTTATTAAATATCTATATACAGGGTGTAAAAAGACTGCTACCGAAAACTGAGGGGTTGCAATCAGAATGATTCTAAACAGATTTAGCGAAAAAAAAAACACAATTTTTTTTTTACTTAGCTTCGTCATGCTATGATATTTTCGGTTATTTACTACTAGTACAACATAATAAGACCATACCTACCTAATAATTTCATTTATAAAAGGAAAAAACAGTTAAAACTCAAAATCCAGTGATCTACGTAAAATAACGCGCCCAGAACATACACAAACAGTACTCTTCAAACGCTGTTTTCTCCAGTTATAATGATATTTTCAGAAAATCCTTTTGGATTTGGTTGTGTGTTGGGATGCTGTACCTACCCCTTTCGGCTTCGGTAGATGTCTTTTTACACCCTGTATATGTTAGTATAATAAAACATACCTGATCCAGTAATTTCAATACATAGGCGATTCCCATAGCGAATCCATCATCGGTAAATGCAGCACCTACTTTATTTTTCTTCGACATTTTATCCTTTGATAAAATCATGTGTTCAACAAAGTTCAATGTTAGAGGTGGAACAATAACATAAAAGTTTTTGAGATGAATATTCTTCGGATTCCGGAACACCGGCGCAAATACGTCAACAAGTAGCATGAAATATTCCGTTCCCTGAATGAAGTTAGAAATCAGTCCATTGATGTTTTGATCAAGGTTCTCAGCTGAATTTACAGTTATGGACCCCAAATCATTTTCTTCACTCAGTTCTTTGAAGGAAACCAGATTATCTAGGCTAGGTAGAAACATGGTGGCATCGGAACAGCAGTGGCGACCTCCAGACCTCACCATGCGGACATAGCCCATAGCATTTCCAATTTGACTAATCAGGTCACGAAACAGATCTAAGTAGCTTTGACCATCTTCATTTAATCCTAGGGTCCTTATACCTTTGTTGAATTTTTCCGCACTTTTGTATGGGTACATATTTCCATTTAAAGCAGCATTCTCTTTGAAATTTCTCAAGTCTTTGATCAACCTAGATTTTATGTGTTCATCATACATGAATTGGGAAAATGTGAAGAACTTTTTTTTCAAGAACTGGTAGGTGAAATTAACTGTAGTGTTCATAATGCCAGTACCATGGGTCCTGATAGAGTTTGCAATGTGCCTGATATTTATTGAATTCAAATGCTTGTTATTGCTACTTTTTTCAATGAATATCTGGTTATTCAGATTGTACAGATATTTTGATACAAATATGTGTATATTCCGCATAATTTCCAACACATCTAACCCTTGTTCTAAAGTTTGGGTGGGCAAGTTGTCTTGAACAGTGGATAGATTGAATTTAAATCTTGCCATTTGGCGCATTTCTCCATAAGTTTTCCAATCAGACAACACCACAGTTGTCAAATTATAATACATCACAGAAAGGTAGTGCTCCACTGAGGGCACAACAGACATGTACAGGCAAAGTATCCTGAAATTATTTGCTATGAGCAAAATTTGCTTAGTCATATCAAAAGTAAATGGATTTACCACATCCAACTGCAGGTGGGAATGTATGTGCAGGCGTAAATTGGTTTCTATGTTTTGGCTGATAGATGTCAGCACTTTATCATCAACAATATCCTTTGCTTTTTTCATAAACACTTCAGACTTCTTGGCTTGATATAGTAGATCAGTGCTATGCAACAAAGCAGCACTGTCTTCCAAAACCATGACAAAATATTTCAGTTTCAGAACATTCAATTGAACACTAAAATTCTGTTCAAAATAAATAGGTATAACATTTTGATGCCATAGCATCCAAGAACAGTTGCAATATTTTTCCATGCTTTTAATGTAATTAGAGAGGGTTTGTATTTTTTCAAGAAGCATACCAAGCCTTACATAACTGTCCTCTATGTATGTGGTGTCTGGGACGAAGTTGAGCGCCACGTTAGCTGCTACACTGCGTTCCATGGTGGCCGCGCCTTTCAGGGCTCGTTCCGCGATCACTATGCATGTGAGCTCATCAAGCCGTTTGTTTGCATAATTCTTATCTGTCATCAACGTTTTCTTTACCTCAGCCATTGATGCGGTAGCTTGAAATATGAGGTGCTGAATTATCATGTTTATAGATGTAATGATCTGATTTCTGTGGCGATTGATCACATTTATCAAACTCTTCAATAAGTCAATTATATCAAATATGGACATCAGCATGCTCTTGGGCAGAGGTATGCCCAGAGAGAGATGTAAGTTGAGCAGGGTCAGCATTGAGAAGTTAATGCTGGATACAATGTCAAGCCCTTCTAACAGTGTTTTGGTGTGTAAATTCATTTCCGCAGCACTCAGCTTATGATGTTTAGGTGAAAACATGTTTTCCATTGTAAGTACCCACTGAGAGCTCACTATTTGCAAGTTGACAATGTCTTTGGCTAAACCAGACTTGTATGCAGCTACAAAAGCTTGTCGCGCCTTGAGCATGGTTTGACTTATTTTTTCATGTCTTGCACACAAGGTAGGGACATGCCTATGAAGAAATTGTTCCGGAAACCAAAGTGAAGTGCCAATCACATAAATACTGTGGGCCTGCAAAATGAAATAGGGTTTAATTTTAATGCATGTTCAAAAAAAAGTAGGTATTTGAAAGGAAGTAACATAAAGTACCTTTGTATTCAGCTCAATCAAACTTTTAAATATTTTTTTGTCATTATTTCCAAATAAATGTGCATTCAACACAAACAGAGCATTCACTTTGATGCACTTGTACATATTATCCACATTTGTCTGCTCTTGAACCAGCTTATCAAGATTCATTATAGCCTGTTTTAAGTACTGAGTGAATTCCCCAGTCACTAGAGCACTGTTCTTTCCAATCAATGTTTTCCTAAGAGCAGATACATTCCTGAGCGAGTTCTGTACAATATCATCATTCATTATTTTTGACTTGACAATATCTACAGCACCAATCAATGCTTTAAATTTTTCTTCAGTCATGTTTAGGGATTCTGGTGAGTTGCCGTATGATTTTAATTTCTTGCTGTACTTACTCCAATTTGTTGGCAATGATGTATTTGATATCAACATTTCTAATAGTATAAGAATGGTAAACATTTCTCCAATGTGGTTTACAAGGTAATGCAGTTGCATTCCATCTGCAAAATAAATAGGCAGGTGCAATAATCTATTTCACTTAATTCTTTAACAGTTTTCAAATATCATTGATTTTCAAAGAAAGAAAAGATTTTTATTTACTTACACACTACAGACATGATTAAACAAGAGACACAAAAGAAGTACATGGGAATGTCTTACTCAGATTGACCACTTGCTCATTGTATATTGCTAGAATTTGAGAGCAGAGGTTGCGAAGTGTTTCATCACAGCGGGTTGTAAAAGCACTCAGTGCACATATTGCCTCCATTTGTGAGCTGACATCATTGTTGCCGTATTCTTCGTACACAGATAAGAACATAAAATGTCTGAAACCCCAGAAGATAAATAAACAGATGTAAAATTAAGTTGAATATTTTGTTGGTCTATTTTGGTTTCTACTTTGATGATTATAACATATTTTTTTATTTCACGCCAGCTATACCAAAACCAAATAAAAATACGTACCTTTCAAATGCCTCCAGTTTTAGATGTTTCACTTCAACACATAATGAAGTCAATACACTAAGAACTTTTGTCATCAAAGTATTATCAGATGATACCAGCTCTATAACGGGGATATGCTCGACTGGTGCATAGTTGAGTTGAATAGGCATAAAAGCTTTAGCTTCATCCCATCTATTTCCATCAGATACAGACAAAAGTTCATGAAGTTGTGTTTTGAAAAACTGACCATACTTTTTTAGTAAATTTGAACTGGCTTCTTTCTCTAAATCAGTGCCCATTTTTGAACTATTTGCTCAAATTACCGTGAATGCGAACCAATCTATAGCTTCCAACATTAATAACACAGAACCAGAAAAAGTCGAAGAGTCTGAGGAAAAATATTAAAAACACAAGGAAAGGAAAGGAAGATCTGTGAAAAGTGTGAAAGAAACACAAAAACAACAAACATGGTTTGACCGTTGACGTTGACGTGCGTGACATTGACTGATTAAAATGATGTACATGTTGATAGTTCACAATATTTTTACGTAGGTACTACGTAGAAATAACCAGTCGATTGTGAAAATTAAATTGACTAATTGTATCGTGAAAATAACCGCAAAGGTATTTTATTTTGTCTGTTTGGTGTAGTTACTATGAATATCAAAATCAATAATATTTATTTATCCTTTTGCTAATAATGATTCATAGCTGAATCATGTAAATATTATAATAAACACACAAAACACAACAGCAATTAAAGTACCAAATTTATCAAAATGAAAACAGAAAATCTCCTTTTGGATGGAAAAGAGTATGATAGCGGTTCTTTTGTTATTGGCTTGAGCCTTGCAATATCATCCAGTGCATTTATCGGATCTAGTTTTATTATAAAAAAAATAGCCCTAAAGAGGATTAGTGCATCAGGCAATGTAAGAGCAGCAGCTGGAGGGTTTGCATATCTCAAAGAATGGTTATGGTGGCTCGGACTGTTAACTAGTAAGTCTTGTTTTTAATGTAAATTTGTTGCCTACTTAGGTATCCAGACTTCAGTTGTTTTATTTCATTTCAGTGGGTGTTGGAGAGGCAGCTAATCTCCTGGCATATGCTTTTGCTCCAGCTGCATTGGTGACCCCATTGGGTGCCTTGAGTGTTTTGATTGCTGCAGTACTAGCTTCAAAATTTCTAAGTGAAAAACTGAACATTATAGGAAAGGTATCATTTCAAATTAAAGTTTTTTTTAATGTATTCAAGCTTAGTTATTTTATTGTATGCTATTTTGTTTCAGATTGGTTGTTTCCTGTGCATTATTGGATCAATAATATTTGTCATACATTCACCTAAATCAGAAGAAATCAAATCTTTTTCTGAATTAGTATCAATGCTGAGCGACTACATGTTCCTATCCTATGTGGGAAGCATACTCCTTATGAGTTTTATTCTCAAAATAGTATTTGTTCCTAGATTTGGAAACTCAAACATTGCTATATATTTATTACTGTGTTCAGCAATAGGCAGCCTAACTGTTGTGTTTTGTAAAGCAGTTGCATTGGGAGTGAAGGAATCTATAGCTGATGGTGTTAATAACTTTGCTAACTATATATTTTGGCTGCTTTTTGGTGCATCTATGCTGTGCATAATAATTCAAATGAACTATTTGAACAAATCTCTTGATATTTTCAACACCAGTGTTGTAACTCCTGTATACTATGTCATGTTCACTGTTTTAGTTATTATTGCTTCAGGAATACTATTCAAGGAATGGGATAGTATGGAATTCAAAGATATATTAGGGTGCATATGTGGTTTTTTGGTTGTTATAACTGCAGTAATTATGTTAAATGCCTTTAGAGATGTTGAAGTTTCCCTAAAAGACTTGCAGTTAAATAGAAGGAATAGGAGATGTTCTCAGAACATTGAAGCGCAAGAAACACATAGGCTTCGAACAAGATAAGTGATTCCTAAAAGAAAAGCTTATAAAAAAATGCAATATTAGTAGAAGTTTGCTAATTAGTAGTAAGAGTAATTTCTGTAAGTACTTACCTATTTATTTTAGTGTTAAGATTTTATGTACATCAGATGTTTAGGTCTATTTTTTTTAGCTCAGTTTAAGTCTGTCCTGTACCTATGTCAATTTAAAGTACCTGAAATAAAACAAGTACATTTGTTACTTACAGTTTTTATAAATTTATAAGTTCTTTACCACCAATAATAGTTTCATTATAAAAAATATAACCTGCATTAAAACATAAGACTATATTATTTACACAAACTTATCTTAGAACAGATCCATAGTGAATACATTTGGCATGATAAAAACATTTCAATCCAAGATGATAAATGCTTAGAATGTATAGTTATTTTAAGCTGTGGCCTTAGTAAATACAGCAAACTCAGAAATATATTGCAGAAACACCATCAATTGAGCAGACCAATCCAATAACTAATAGGTACTATACTAGTAATTGTCTTCATGGTTGCAATTGGTTTACCAATATTGCCACAACCTTAAGAATACAGTCTTGTCACAAATATACAGTGACGGAATGGTAAATAAAAGTGCGACAAATAGGACAAGTTCGCTGGTAACCATACAGTCTTCTACAACACTCTGTACACAAACAGATATGCCGACATGGTAAAGTTAAAACACATTTCTGCCGTTCTTGACAGATTACGCAGAGCACATCAGCACCATTGTTGATGTCTTCTGCATCTACTGTGTCATAAGTCTGATTCATAACATCCCCTTCAGTGAACATTTGTATTTCTGGATTAGTCATATAATTATAACACAAGTGATATGCATACATAACATTTCTTACTACAGTCCAATATAAATTCACAGCTTTCAATACAATAGTGTCTTTAAAATGTACACATAGTCGCACAATAATAATGGCACTTATCATACCCGAAAAAGATTCCAAAGGCACTTCTGTTAAATAGTTAGTAAACGTCAATAGTTTCATATAGGAATCAACAATCAAATTGACGATTATATTCAGCAAATGCTTGACAGTTGACCTGATCATTTGTGGAAGTTGCACTGGGATAAATGTTATAATCAACCAAGTTGTTTCTCCCAGTAATACAGCCGCACCTAACAGCAGCTTAAAAACTTCACTCACTACAAGAATTACAGCATTTGTTAGTGACTTTGAAGATGACAATATAGCCTCAATTTTGTGGCATATGTTCAAACAGATCTCCTCAACCACATTTTGAACAAACATAAATTGTTTACATGCTGCATAAACCATATCTTTTACAATATTTGGTATATCAGTGAAAACCAACACATTGTCTTCGTATACTATATGAAAAAATCCTATGATATTGTTGAATACACTCATTACTACAGTGCATATCCATAATATGACTGATATTATAATCTCTCCTGTAAACGATGCTGTAAGAATTGCATTCTGTAATGTCGAAGCGACCAAACATAGTGCTCTGGCGACATAGGAAATCATTATTATTGCATAGTTAGGTTTTCTGCAGTCAAAACCAGTGTATTTCATAAAACTCCCGAGAAAATGGTCCGACATCCAAGCCGACTGCCGACTTTTATCAAGTAGTCTTCGCTTTCCAGCCAACGTCGATAATTCGAAAATACCACCTATCTGCAGGAAGGAATGTAGCAGGTACTTTTCATCAAGAATGTAAGAAAGAAATTAGAAAACTGAAAAGTTGTTTTGTAAGTTTCCAATTCCAACTATTTCCAACTTGTTTCCAATTTTCATCAAACCAAATGTGTTGTGTTTCCAAACGTTTTGATTGATTTGAATTGAGTGATTGAGTCGTCCGTCAAAGTCAGTCGTTCTGACTTTGACTGAATTGAATTTAATTACTTTTTTCTCGTGGTACGCTGCAATGATAAAGTTACTCTGAGATCTAGATCACAGAGTTAGTATAACATCTAGCTGCACTTGATATTTTTTTCAAATCGGAAAAGCACGCCACTTTAAAAGTTTTCTGAAGACACCCAGGCAATGTGCTGAAGGGGTGACCGACTCTAATTATTAGATTGTCACAAAATCCCATAGCTTTACAAAATTTTTCTATTATGCATTAGATCTTATAAGTTCTTAATTTAGAAAAATAAAGTGGCTTTTGTGAGAAATGGGATACTAAAGTATAATGTAATACTACTAAAAAAATGGGAATAATGGGATACTACTAAATAAACAACATCATTGGCTCTCACATCTCGGACGAACTAGAAGTCTCACATGCACACAGAACACTGTTTCTTTCATAGATTTAGCATGGAACCTTTTTGGTTCATTAGATTCCGCATTTCAAGTTGAACTAGGAAATTGTCCGTCATATTCGTCACTCTATGGCCCATTTTGCCTGTGTTAAAAAGAGAGGTCGCAACGACACTTGCGTGCCGGCCTGTGACGTAGCGCGCCACCTCTACACCATAGATTTTTTGTTTACACACCAGCTTGTGTGCAAGTTCGAGATGTAAAATTACGAATTTTCTCCTAAATAAATGGCTTTTTTTGACTATGTTTGTGATAAGGTGCTGGTTTGGCAATTATGTCCTGTGCTGTTTCACAATTTCCAAGCAGAATCGGTATGCTTACGGAGAATGAAACAAATATTTCTTTTTATTGGTAAGTCATACCAGTGAAATATACGTTTATGTTTAGAGTTACGGAAGCTATTTTATAAAAAGATAATCATTGCATCATTTAACATCGTTTTACTTCGATTTCATGCGTGTATTTGGGTAATCTCATTTAGAATTTTCATTCTAGCGAAATTTACATTCCATTTTTGACATTTCTAGTACTCCATCGCTGCGCAATAGTGTTGTAGTTGTATCGACATATTTATCGATATTTAATGCATTTTTTTGTGTAGATACTAGGTAGGTACGAACATAACTATTAACTTGGTCTATTTTACATTCTGGATTCCAGCTGACCTAGATTTGAAATAATCGTGGATTAGAAATATCGAGAAAGGCGAAGAATGGAGTCCTACACAACTACAAGAATATGTTCCACTTTGAAAAATCATGGTATACGGATGAAAAATTTTGCATTCTTATGCAGTGCCAACAATATTTCCAAACCAACTTTTGTCGTGCAAACCTGTAAGAACGAAGAAAATGTCAACTCATTTTTTGACGTGAAAACTTCTTTAGGCGCGTTGGGAATTTTTGAGATAGGGATAAATCTTTCGATTCACTTCAAGAGTCTCGTGCCCGGTACAATTCAATGGTTCGTTTGAAGTTAGCTACGGAATACGGATCCTACCCTCAATAACGTATTCTTTATTTTCAGAAATTACCCAGAAAAAGAAAGCTCGTAGCTAGACATTCTGGCTATGGGGCGACTTCATCTACTGCTTTAGATATCGAGGAATACCATCTAAGCAGTCTGTTAATTATTGGTTAAAACTATTTAACCGATAATTAACAGATAACAAGTATATTAATACTTGTTTTATTTTGAGGACTTTAACTGGAATTACATGTTTTGAATTTGATATTGTTTTATTTTAATATAATTAGGTAACTGAAGAAGTCTGAAAGAAGCGCCGGTGACTGAAAAGTTGAGGAGTAATAGGTTAGCACGTAATGCGGAGGGATGAAACTCATGTAACTAAAAGGGTGACGGAAATGAATGATGGATATGTGAGTAGAGTAGAGGTAGACCTAAAAAAAGATGGATGAATTGTGTGAAAGAAGTTAAGGGTAAAAAAGGAGTGGATATGGAGATGACGAGTGATAGAGGAGAGTTGAGACAGAGAACATTTTGTGCCGACCCCGCATAAGCGGGATAAGGGCAGGCCAATGAATGATGAATAATAAGGCAACTACAATTTTATTTCGTTCTACAATAATAAAATAATTCGTTCTACAGTAATAAAATAATACCTTTATTTAATAGACAATTCTAAAAATTCATTAAATCCTTTTTCATGTAATTGTCGATAAGAAATGCACAACACTATTCTACCTTAAAAACATATCTATAGTTGTCTATGAATGGATTGAAAAGTGGAGACACTCAAATTACTCTATGGTTCTATCTAGTACATTATTTATCTTTGGTTTCTTTGTTTGCTTTGCATGTTTGTCTTTTTCAACGGAATGTCATTTGTCAAATACATCACGACGTCTAAATTGTCATTTTACGGAAGAAGGAAGGAAGTCGCTTTGGGAATTGGGAACTGTAAACAAAAAGAAAAGCAAATATTTTTCATGTACTTATTATTTTGTGAGAAAAGCTTTGATTTTATAATGTAGATCATTGTCAAAATGATCAACTATGATGTTAAATTTGTTACGTGTGATGAAAATATTATTATAAAAAACAGTGATGTCAGAAGTTACAAGTGAGTTTCTGAAAAGTGTTTACCCTACCTAGCTTTCTAATTTCTAACTAAACTTTTTTTATTTTATAGATACGAGACGAGGAAAAGATCAGACGAAACAGTTTATGATTATGGAAAAAGAGATTATTATGTTCGTCGCGGTGGTCACTGGCGAACATCGCATCCGCGACATCTTAAACAACTGGAGGCAAAATTACGTGACAAAACTGTAGTAAAATCCACATGGATGAAAGAAAACCTGGTTTCCATTGTGTTTTCTTCAGGAGCCATTGCCTACCTCACTGTAAAATTAGAAACCTTAGATGTAACTCATATACTGTTTGATAGATACTTTGTTGGGAAATTAGCTGGACAGATTGTTACCAATGGTAAAGTTCTATAGGATTATAGTTTATCTAGATATTGGTAGTCTTTCAGTAGTATCTTTTACATTTCAAAAAAAAATATTCATGTTGATCTATATTACATTGTGTCCAATATGGTAATGTTTTTTTGACCAGGCCTTTATAATCCATGTCCAATAATACATTTTTAGTTCAATAAGAATGAACTCTTGCGAAACTATGCAATTTCTAGGGAATAATTGAATAACTATGATATTTTTATAACTTTATATTATTATGCAATGAAAAGTCTTATCAAAATTTTGGATTCCGATGGAATAAGATGACACAATGATGATAAGACTTCATTGCATAATGAAATACCAAGTGTGGATCAGCACTATAAAACAATTACAGAAACTTTATATTATGTATTTATTTTGTATAATATTCATCTGTTTTTAGTGGTTCTCTGTAAATCCCATATGCTGTTTGTACACAATGATAGAATAGCAACACTTGTCAGTTTTGGGAAGAATCCTACTACAGTTCCATGCCGTATCTCGGATCAGGATCCTAGTTTACATGTAAGATGAATACAATTTTTTTAATTATTTCTAACTTTAAAAATAATCTGCTGATTTCTTATTCAGCAGAATATTAAAAAAAGATCCTTGATAGAATATACAGGTTATTTCTAGTAACCTGTATGTAAAAGACGTACTGATCTGATCTTATACCTCATTTCATCCAATTTATCTCACAAGTTATTTAACTCTTAACTCAACAGAGCATAGAACTTGGCGGTGGTACTCGTCGCACGGAAAGACACCTATCATCTTGTGACACTCCCAATGGGGCCAGGATACTGGTATGGAGTGTCACTGCAGCAGAGCCCGCACCTTGGAGCCCTATCAGTGCCATAGAGGACCTTGCTAATTTGCACCTCTACCAAATAACTGGGTAATTAAAATACCTAAATACCTATTTATTGCCATTCTGGCATTCCTGAAGGTGGTTGTTGCATTTAAAAAACACTGACAGCATTGGCATCAAAATACAACAAAAATTCACAGTACTACTATGCAATGACTTTCAGGATAGTACTAAATAGGGCCATAATTTGCTACCCATCAGATGTAACTTATTGTCAGCTTGTTCTATTCATTTATCATTTGCAGGAGTAATATTTCTCTAGTAGCATATCATCAATTAGAAAGTGAGACACTCTGTGCCGAATTATCACAGAATCACGACAATGCCATCCATATTGTGGAGCAGATTGCATGCCAGAAGGTAATTATATTATTTCATTTCATGACTTTTGTACACACAATGACTTTCAGATATTAATCTTCATCAAATCTCATTTTCATGTTATTTATTTTTTGTATTTTTGGGATATTTTGTATTGAGAATTGAGATACAATACAAAATTTATTACTGAAACCATTTTACAATATCCGTTAATGCTAATGGCATGAGGGGTTAGCACTGACTCTACTAATAATACACGCATTGTATTATGTATTATTATAGATCAGTGGGGGTTAGCCTGTGTCGCGGGAGACCTGTATTATAGTGATTGACTGTAGATAGTCCATAGGCGGATCCAGGGGGGGGGGCGCGGGGGCACGTGCCCCCCCCCCCCCCCGACGATATTTTTGTGTACCTACTAACGACGAAAATATAATAAATTGCGAAATTTTTGTCAGTTTTTGTTTCTTGTGGCCCCTCCCAGAAAAAAATCCTGGATCCGTCCATGACTGGTACTGTTGTGCTATGTTAAATTTTGCAAGAACAATAATGTATTATGATAAAGGTTTATGAGTTTTCCCTGTATGTATTATATTTATTTCAGAATGGAGTGAGTATAGACTGGTTTCGCTATGATATACCGAACGCAAACCGCGCGACAAAGCTATCGTCACGTGAAGGTGCAACTCGTGTTTCCCTCCCGGCATTGGTCAGAGCCGCACGTCGTTCCCCGTGTGACGCGCTACTTTTGGTCGCGTGTATTGATGGATCTTTGCATGTTGTTCATCAGATCGCCGGATTAATGAATTCTATAAAAGCTGGATTTGTGAGTATCTTTAATGCAATAACGGCTAATAAAGCGAAAACATTTGCTAAAAGGTATCTTTAACTATATGTCACTATGAGCGCTCCAAGTCGTCGAAATTATCAAGGATTATTCTTTTGTGGAATATGCAGGTGAAATGCAGGTGAATGATCTAAAAAAGCTTATTAATGATCCTATAGCGATACAAAAAGAAACACAGCTTTTGTCGTAGTCGTAGCAGCTCTGTGCTACGGCGTAGTAATGGATCTACGCCGTATGACCTTATTCTATTTCTCACAGATCGCAACAGACATTCAGTGGGTTGGGGAGTTGATAGTGGCCTCGGAGGAAGGTCGCATACAGTGCTACGATCGGGCGCTCTCTCTTCTCCATCATCATACTAAATGTTTTGATCTGACTTCCTATACACGGTAAATGTTGCTACCAATCTTCAGTCATATTTTTAGTACTTAATTTAATATTTTCACTATTATTTGAGGTAAAGCCTATCGCCTTCATAGCCGGTACCAAAAATTTGACGTAATGAGTTACCTTCGACAAATCTATCGTGAACGGCTAAACAAGCTACTATACCTACGAACTTTCCAAAGTTAGTTTCTTGGTGATTTCCAAACTTTGCCTCCAAATTTCAGATACTGTGTGAAGTTTTTTTTTTAAATCAGATTAATATAGTTTCTTATATTATTGTACATCCTAGCTACAGTTTGTTGCTATCTTTTGTTATTTGCAACCCCGTAAAAGGTAGTTTGTTCCTGCGTGTCTCGTGTACCAGTTCCGGTTGGTGACGCTGACTGTAAATAAAAATCGAAAATGTGACCTTTGGCATTAATATTTTTAAGGACAGAATTATAATTATTTCAGCGATGGTCGTAGAATGCAGGTCCTGTGTTCACAAGGCCCGCGAGGCGGCCCTGTGATGCTGACGTCATTTGCCGGCGGTCCCTTAGCACTACTTCGCATCAGACATCCTCGCTTATTGACGGTACTTAAGATTTATTTACAAATATCAGTATAAAACCTGTATAAAACTGATGAGACGCGAAGCGGGCGGCAGCGTTAAGCGCGAAATTAGGGATCATGACAGTAATCAAGTTTCGCCAAAATATTTATCTGGTCTAATTAAATAGGATTCCAGGATTGAGAAAAATGCATTTATTGTCCCAATAATGTCGAGATTATTAAATTATTTAATAAAATAAATCTACAAAATACAACAATCCGCCATGATAGCTGTACGCCAATCAGAGCGCGTGACGTCAATACTCAATATAATAGACCAAACTGCGCCTCTTGTTTCCTTTCAGCTTTAGCTATGCACGTAGTTTTTGCCTTGCATGGGTGAGCTGTGACGTCAAAACAGCCGCCATGACACCGACGAGCGTTTTGGCGTGAATTTCAAATTTTAATTTTAAATTTGATTTTTAGGTTTGAAAACCTTTATTTTCTATTGAAATATGATATTTTTTTCACATAATTAATCATTCTGAACAACATAGAACAGATTTTAAAAAATTGTCATCATGCCTAGTAACGTGCGCCATTGATACGCCATAGCAACGCCTGCAGCACCCGCTTCGTTGCCCGCGTGTTTAAAAAAAGTTTGAAACGCAGCTTTCTCCGAACAGCGAACGAAACGTTAAAATTAAATGAATTAGGCGTTAAATTTATTTAAACCTTTATAAATATATATTTCCAGGCGTGGATTCGAGGTCGTCGCATGTCGAGTGCAGTGGCGTTAGTGCGTGCGATGGATTGGGAGCGCGAGGGCACCGAGTGTCTGTGGGCCGTCAACAAGATCGTCTGCGCAGCGCTAAGGAGTGGCGCTGGTAACAGCACATCCTAATCAATAGTACAGAATTGTCAATAGTTCCGTATACAGTGTCACAAACTTATCTGGACCGGTGGCCAAAAGAGGAACTAACTAATTTTACTGTAAAATTTATGGTGACATGTTCTCGTGCATTTATTTATTGGCTGTGGGATTGAGTTAGGAGCGATGTTAGGGGATTGAGTTGTGCATGCCTGTAATGGGTGTACATTCTATGTATAGAGTGACTGATTTAAAATGTTCCTACAAAATGTGTATTATTTATGCTATGGTGTATTATATATTGGTGTTGCCTACTAAATAAATAAATAAAGGAGCGTTTAGATGACTAGTTAGCTGTATGACCAGTTCGCTTGGTTGTGAACTTGTGATGTGTTGTCCTGATCAAGCGTGCTATTCTTCAGAGTGCATTTGTGAAGAACGAAGGGCGCAGGCGGCGTTGGGCGCATTCTTAGCGCCGCGAGCACCTCACGGCACGCAGGCTTTGCGCTTCGCCCCGCCATTGCATGATCTGGCTCGGAAATTCTTCCACCATCTACTCAGGTACGTCTACCTATCTATCTAATCAGCCTACATCTACCCACTGCTGAGTATAGGCCTCCTCATTTTCACGCCACTCTTTCCGATCCTGCGCCAGTCCAATCCATTGCCTTCCTGCTACTGCCACAATCTGGCTGGTGGTCTGCCTGGTGGTCTATGACCCTCGCGTGGCCACCACTCGGTAACCGCCTTTGTCCATCTCACCAAGTGTCCTGCCCATCTCCACTTTAACTGGTTAATCCTCCTACCTACATCTACGACCTTGGTTTTTCGTCGTATTTCGACGTTGGGCACTCGGTCAACCAGTGAAATGCCTAGCATGGCACGCTCCATGTTCCTTTGAGCAACTTTAATTTTATGGACGTGCTCTTTTGTAAGTGGCCACGTTTCGGCACCTTGGTCTTAAGGCATTGCGGGATATCAGACTTAAAAACGGTTTTGAGATTTTCAAAGGCAGCCCACACTAGTTGTACTCTTCTTGTGATTTCCTTCATCTGGGAGCCTGGATCGAAGGACAAACAATGTCCAAGATAGACGTACTGTCTTACCAGATCTAATGACTACCTACGATTATATTAGGTACTTGTCCCGAGATATTCGTCATTATCTTGGTCTTGGACATGTTTATACGCAGTACAGGTACGTGAAACGTATCTGAAGGCTTTGATTCTTACTGCAGCCTGTTTGTATGATTTGCAAATATTTTTGGCATGGCGGTTCACACTTCAATCTAATGCATCGGGACGTTTCTCACAAAGTAACTCCAAATCGAATCGTTAGGTTTTGCAAAAATTTAAGTTGTTGAATAGTGTACCATATTTTGAAAATGCGGTTATTTTCTTGCTGCTCTGCGCCTGAGCGTGGATTTGAACAAAACTTATATAAAAGTACCAAAAGCATTGAATTTTCTAATAAAAGGGTTAAACAACGAATCTGAAATAGCGGTACTTATCAATGTTCTCTCACTTGCACACTAGTGCCACTTGTGCCGTCACACAAGCGAGATTAATGCAATTCAAAAACTGCCAAGAAATCGGAGTTTACATTAACCTCTATGAAGAAAATATCAGCTTCACCTGTATGTTGTTTCAGACGCGGGCGCATGGAGAAAGCTCTAAGCCTAGGAGTAGACCTAGCCGCGTGGGATCTATGCTGCGACGCTCGCTGGGCGGCCGCGGCTCGTGCCCGCCCCGACCTCGCGCTCGAGGCTGAACATATGGCGCACCAGTACGCGGAACTCGCACGAGGTACAGACAACGTCACTTAGTAACTATAGACAACGCTATAGACATATTCCTCTTCAAAACCACGACTCTTTCATTAGTGATTGAAATTGTTCTAGAGTTAACTGGCGAGTGAAAATAGGGCCTTACATATTTTGCTCATTTGACTTCTATGTAGTTACGAATTAAAAAAAATTCGCTATGCTTAATGCTCGTTTACCTAAACTTATTTATGCTTGTTTTCAGATTCCGAGTGTTCTGAATCGTGTTCGGACTGCACATCGAGTTCATGTTCCAACTACGACGCAGAAACGAACGGATCCTCAGAAATCACCAAAACCAAACCTCCACCGCTACCCAGAGTAGCGTTACTACCCACGTTACTGCCCGTGCCAATATCGCAGCCCGAACCTATCTCAACCAACAGCATCCGACCCAACTTACACCAATACTTAGACAGAGATAACACTATATGGAACACAGAAGTTAGAAATACCCACGATAATTTGAAACCTATTCTAAGCATGCAGAGTTCAAAGTGGCATGAAAACGGTCTGCCTTACAAAGCGCCGACTAAAAGCGTCCATATAAAAGATAACAAGACTGTTATAGACATAATTCCGAGAGCTAACGAGGCTTCTCATTTCAAGCATGTGTTCCAAACTGATTTGAGAGACGATACACCAAATACATTGTACAGGTACCAAAATTACCCGAACGTAAAGGAGCGAATGTATAGAAATGAAATTGGTTCAGAAAAACAAGGGAAGAATAAAGTAAAGTTCTCAGATACCGTCACAATTGCGGTTGTTTCGGTAAGTGAATCTAAATAATTTATGAAAAGGAGAATAGACAATCTCAATCTATGTTAAAAAATATATCTCGTAGGGTTTCACAATGCCTTCCATTAGGCGGAAAAAAAACTTATTTCAATTAAATCTGGCTTGGTCTATCTCGTTATCTACTATTTTCTAACAATGTAAATACCGACGCTTTCGTTTCTGACCTAGTGGACATGAAGCTCTTATATGAAGTTAGTGTCTAGTGTCATATTTTTCTGCAGGATACACGTCCGTCGCTGCCGGAGCCAGCGCGCGAACTGGCAGACAGCCTGCCGCTGTGTCCTCCGCACAAGTACCTCGCCGCCTTCACCCCCGCGCCCTCCTCACCCGGTACTATACTCGATTATGTCGAAGTGTGACGCATGAACGCATGTTGTACGCATACACTGGCACGCATGGCACGCAACGCATTATACTGAGTTATTATTTTAATGATGCTGTCTAGCACAGTACGTTCAATAGATCTAGGTATTCAAACGGCTAACTTCACGAATGCCTAGATCTGTTAAACATACTGTAGGTAGGTACATATTTATTTATAAACGATTTGAAAATAATTTGGAGGAGGTAAAGTAGTAATCTTTTGGACCTCAAAGAAATTGTACTAAGGATATTCGAAACGATTATTCTTCTCATCTAAAAGTTCATATTGCATATTACCATGGACGAATAAAACTAGTCCATGATATTACTAATAAAATGAAATTATTATTATAAACTATGTATTACATAAATCACTAATAAAATGAAATGTATTTATTTCGAGATCGACTGGTAGATATTTATGTTTTGGTTCTAATGTGAATGTATTTATATTTATATTTTGCACGGGAAGCTAAGCATGTTTGTGTCAAATAAATGAGTCAATGGTATGTATTAACCAGAATAGTTTTTTATTGTCACGTAATACTATTTTGGTTCCTTTTCAGAGAGTACATCGCAAAAGCAACCCAAAATCAAAGTGATTCAGCTCGGAATGATATGATGAGTATTATAGGTACAATTGTTAGTATATTAATGTACATGGTGATACTTATTTCATAAATAGGTGCTATTATTCCGTCCATTTAAGTAAAACGAATTTATTTTTATCTAGAATTTATTTAGAAATACTTAGATTAAGTTATTGGTCCTAGTCAAGTATGCAATTGCGCTCAAATATCATGAGCAGTTAGGAAGTTACCCTTCCAATCATGGTAGATGAGAGTTGCACTTGATTTTCCACACACTGTCTAGTAATAAGGTACCACAGTTCAGTTGATGTTCTTTTAATCTATAAAATAAATGAAAATGGATTTTTAATTTATTGTTTATCTTGTATGAATTCCTTCATTATTATATTTTTCCCTTAAAAGCGTAATGGGCCTGTCATATAAGGAATAATAACTTTGTATTTGAACTTGCCTCTGACTACCCCGTAAACATCTTCAAAAGATCTGGAATCGGTTTACGTTGTTTTTTCAAACATGAATTGTTTTCTAACACAATTTAATTATTTTGTTGTCACATTTAAAAAAAACCCATATACATATTTTTAAAGTAGAGGAAA
Source organism: Epirrhoe alternata (assembly GCA_963565295.1). Lineage (NCBI taxonomy): Eukaryota > Metazoa > Arthropoda > Insecta > Lepidoptera > Geometridae > Epirrhoe > Epirrhoe alternata. The sequence continues at coordinate 4,631,060 of OY751384.1, forward strand.
ACTCCCTATTTGCACTATCATGCTAAGATTTCAAAATATTTGCATAACCCTGGATACCACACAAAACAATCGTCTGAATCCATACATAATATTATAAATGTGAAAGCCTTTTGGCTCAATGCGCACATTGAATTGGCAAGCGACCTGTCAATTAGTTTTATAGCAAGCCATTATAAACCATATGAACAATGGTACAAGAGATAGAATAGCATAAAGCCTATTCAAAATGTTAGCACCACGCGGGCGAAGCCGCGCGCAGTAGCAACTAAAAGCTCTAGCTACTGCGCGCGGCTACGCCCGCCGCGGGTAATTCTCATCAAAATGTTGGTAGGTACCACGCGGGCCGCCCGCGTGGTACCTACCTACCAACATTTTGAATATCCTTTAGGCCTATTCCAGGTCAACTTTATACGCCTGCCTATTCCAAGTTTCATCTAATTTAGGCGTGATTGAAACACAAACATCTAAACAAACTTTCAGCTATATTATATTAGTGGGATAGCATAGAATACCAACAACTATGTTGATAGGAAAAAGGTGAATTGAATCAAAACACAAACATTGAATGTTTTTACATTTAATTTGGGTTTCTTAGTAATATATGTAGAAAATTAATCCTTCAGCTTCTTCTTAGGGCGGAGGTTGTTGGTGTGTCCACACTTGGTCTTGCGGCAGTTGGTGGCACGCGGGTGAAGGCGCGCGTAGCACTTGCGGCAGATCATCTTGTCGCAGTTATACTTCATAGCCAGGATACGAAGAGAGGGCTCGATGGCTCCTGAAATTTTATAAGAAATTAGATGTACAACACTAATAAACATAGCTTTTTGGCATTTACTATTAATTACTCAAATTATACTGAAGTACTTAGAGATACAAGCTTACAAAACATTTAGGTATGGCAACATTATTGCAATATGTTCAACAGCCTTACATGTCTGCATTGAACGCTTTTTCATACTAAATAGTGTGCAGACAAGCGGCTAACTTCACAAATGCCTAGATCCGTTAAACATATTGAGTCTTTAAACTCAAGATCATTATGACTGCTTACCTCCTCTAAGCCTGAGAACCAAGTGAAGAGTTGATTCCTTTTGGATATTGTAGTCGGAGAGAGTGCGACCATCTTCAAGCTGTTTGCCTGCAAAGATGAGACGCTGCTGGTCTGGCGGAATACCTTCCTTATCTTGAATCTTAGCTTTTACATTCTCAATAGTGTCCGAAGCCTCCACCTCAAGGGTGATGGTCTTCCCTGTGAGGGTTTTGACGAAGATTTGCATTGTTTCTGTAATGAAATGTTTTATTTATTTTTAGATTGTGTAGTGGTTTCAGTCCAAGGTAGAAATTACTGGGGGTAGAACATAACATGCTAAATCTATGGGGCAGAACAAAACCTTGTGAGAATCGATGACATTACATGTCATACAAAACCACACGCGCACAGGTTGAATTTCGAACACATACCAAAGTTAAATGGATTGTTATCAAAAGTTTGCTGTTATTATCCTTGTAAATGGATAGACGATCCCTAGAGAGGTATTTTCAAAGAACTGAAATAGACAATTTACAAACTAACCTTTTCCCAGGAACGTGCTACGAAAAAGAAATGTCAGATTTCGAATCGAACTCAAGTCACAAGTCTGTCAGGCAAATGCAAGTACAATCAGTCCAGTCCCACTGTCAGTCAAGTCAAGCAAAGTATTCCGTCCAGAAACTAAATTTCTATTTTGTACATTGTTGCTTTCGAATTCACACTGGCCTTCCCGGTAAGTTTTTATATAACTTTTTAAATTAAAACTGTAAAAAGTACTGTATTAGTCTCGGACCAAGAATCATATCATGATACGATCATTGGTCCTAGGTATTAGTAGAGTCAGTGAGTTATAAGCTTGACCTACTGTGAAGAGCCTAGTTTCCTTCTGCCTTGGTAGTTACCCTAGCTAAGTACCTACACATAAAGTAGATACCACTACTATTTTAATTTATTTCATTCTTAGTTGGATATGTACCCACGCAATATTTAAATAAGTACCTACCTATTTAAGTTTAAGTCGTTATCTAATTTTACCTAAATAATTTTTTTAAACGAGTTGTTATAATTTTTTGAATTTTTTTTTTGTTTGATATAAAATGTGTTCTTTGTAAATAAATAGTTTATAAGTTTATGATCTCAATCTCATCTAGATTATCGCATTAGATTTAAAATTAATCTGTAATGATAATTTAAAGTGAATAAATAACTGAATAATAACTGAATAAAGCTCTAAGGTTGAAGCAGATTTTTTTAGATTGTTTCCATCTTAACTTTTGTTTGTAAAGTTTCCGAACGAAAAGTGCGTTTAGTAACTAGTTACCCTACTTGCTAGGAAATTAAAGCAGTGTTCAATATTCCTCATTTATTTAGACATTTAGATGGCTTAAAAATAACTTAAGAATATTGTCTTTTTGTTAATAATTAATAATTATGTACTTATAGATTTTTAGCTACTAAAAACCTATAAAACAACATTACATCTGTCTGTTTATACCGGTGAATAAAGCATAGAGAAAAATACTATGTAACTAATAAAGATAAAGGTAGATAGATCACTCCTAGCGAGTTTCCGAACGCCGTTGATAAAGTACTTGTTTCGTAATCGCTCGTATCGTATTTTCAGGCTCTGCCTTTTCTGTAATTTCTGGACAAAGTTGCTGTAAATATGTATCATCAGTTGAGCAAAGTTACCGGCAGGCTCGTCGCCGCTACCAACTTACAAAGTCCACTGTTTCCAGTTGTATGTATTCGTTTTCATGGTAACCTAAACCTTAGGTCATCACATCAGCGTAATTTACACTTATCTCTACCAGGTACCAATTGCTCTGCAACGGGTGGAGTCGCCAGCGATTCAGTACACTGCTTCGCTGTCTACTGTGGCGGAAGCCTGCCCAGCACCTGGCAGGAGGAACCTCGTTCCAGGCACCAACATTCCCTACCCTGGTGTCTCTGAAAAAATCCGTCAACAGCAACAACAGTTCCAGGTAAAATTATTGTTTCCTATTGGATATATTAGAAATTTATTTCAAAAGGCAAACAAGCTACATCATTTTACTGCATAAAAAAGGAGATAAATCAGAAATAGATAACTACAGACCGATAAGCCTAGTCTCGCACCTATACAAAGCTTTTATAAAAGTTATAGAGAATAGAATCTCGGGCCAATTAGATCTGCACCAGCCAGCAGAACAAACTGGTTTCCAACGAGGCCTAAGCACCACAGACCACCTTCAGTCACTAAATCAGGTCATAGAAAAACACATCGAGTATAAAATTCCACTTTATCTTGCATTTGTGGACTATTCAAAGGCATTTGATAGTCTTCACCACACATCAATGTTTCAAGCACTGAAAAACCAGGGTATAGATCACACGTATATTCAGCTTTTACAAAGTATTTATGCCAACAGCACCGCTGCTATTAAACTTCACACTCCGGGACCATCTTTTTACATACAGCGTGGAGTCAAGCAAGGAGATCCGCTGTCTCCTAAACTTTTCACGGCCACTTTAGAACAAGTGTTTAGGAACTTGGCAGCCACCTGGGTAGAAAGGGGAATCGTCATCGGCGGAAATCGGTTAACAAACCTCCGGTTCGCCGATGACATCGTTTTATTCTCCTCCTCAGCGTCTGAACTAGGCTTAATGATCAACTGGTCGGACTGAAGATGAATATGACAAAGACCAAGATCACGACTAATGACAGGAAGCGCAGAGTAGAAGTGAATGGTGTGGGGATTGAGTACGTCCAAGAGTAGGTATCTTTATCTTGGCCAAGTAGTATCTTTCCAGGCCAGAACCGACAAAGAGATTGCTAGACGCATAGAAAACGCCTGGAAGTGCTTTTGGTCAATGAAAGACCTGATGAAGGGTAAACTACCACTCACCCTCAAAAAGAAACTCATGGACGTACGCATTCTCCCCATCCTTACTTACGGCGCTCAAACTTGGTCTCTGACAAAACATCAAAGGTCGGCTCTCGGGGTCTGCCAACGGGCTATGGAGCGCAGTATCTTGGGAGTAAAATTGTCAGACCGCGTGCGGAACAGTTTACTGCGCTCCAAAACCCGAATCGTTGACGTTCGTGAAAAAGCCGCCAACCTAAACTGGAACTGGGCCGGACACGTCTGCCGCATGTCGAACGATTTGTGGGCAAAACGAGCCACGCAGTGGACCCCACAAAATGTGACGCGAAGACGTGGAAGACCCAGAATGAGATGGCGAGACGAACTTGACTCTCATCTAAGAACATGGCCTGTTACAGCGTTGGATCGTGAAGAGTGGGAGAAGGGAAGGGAGGCCTTTGCCCTGCAGTGGGACGAGAATGGCTAAATAATAATAATAATAAACAAGCTACAATACTACTTTTGTTTAACTTGGTATTTGGATGAATCCTAGAATTGCTTACATTTTACTCTGCCAAAAAACAAACTAAAGCTCTTAACTCAATATAATAACCAGATCTTCACCTCTTTGTGAAGCATGAATGAATTTTCTAAAATATAGTTTTTGGTATTTCAGAAAGAAGATGATGTCCCAGTATTTTTGAAGGGAGGTCCCATGGATGGCATCTTGTACCGCCTGACTTTGTTCATGTGCATTGTTGGTCTTGCCGGAGTGGGTCACACCATCTTCAGCCACGCTTTCCCTAAGAAGCAGTAAATTGATAAATCAATCATTAAATTATGTATTAGTCGCCTGTTTAAGTTATCCAGCAACATGATTAGAAATAAAAATGTGCAAAGATTTATTGTTTTTTGCTCACTTTCCTAACTCATCATCATCCACAGCCAAGCCCTCTGCTGGGTATAGTCCTCCCTTTGTTTGCGCTATTCATTCCAGTCCTGTGTTATCTCAGTGAAAAACAATATCTAATCATATCAATAGCATTATGGACAAAAATGAACCTGAACTACTAGTGGCACTCTGGTTTGATTGTGTTATAATGTGGTTTGATCATTTTTTTGTTCCAATAACCAACAAATGAGATGATAATGAATGTTGGGTTAAGTTTCAGGGATCTTTCAATTGTTAATTTTAATTCAAATAAAACACAATACGAACATTTAGATAATTTCACTATATTGATGTATATGTAACTTGTACAGGTTATAAGGTACTATAGTAGGTAGGTACAGTGCAACAGTAGATGATACATCAAGTACTTAGGTACTTTTTAGTACTTACCTACCTACCTAACTTAACAACAGTTATAAATTTCTACACACTCATTTGAACAGCAATCCGCATACAGGTACAATGCACAAAGAAACACAGCTACTTATTAGATAACAATTTGATCAGCCACCATATACAATTCTAACCATGAACAGTGAATAGCTCTGTATTATAATATACTTCGCACACAACAGTAAAGTATACCTACTTACCTAAGTTCATTATGTGCTTCCTACTCACTTACACCAAAGTAGGTAGGTCTAAAACATGATGTATAGGTAAGTACCTAAACATCATGTTGAAAGCTAAACCGATGCACTTTTATAGGCTGCACTATTTAAATGGTGAAAATAACAACTAACATAAAGTTTGTTGCTGGCCTCCAATGAATATTCCAAAGAACTACTCGTATTACTAATACAATCCAGTTAATATGAGTGCCCAGATATAACTCATCTATTTTAATTTTAATAAGGTTCTAACTCTTTCGGAAACTTTCAATAATAGAATCCAGATATAAAATCAAGGAAGTAGTGTTGGAGACAGAATGGATGACCAAAGTAGAGGACTCTATCTGTATGAACTCCTTACCATGCAGTTTGACAGGCTGTGCTAAAGACACTTTAGGGGATCCAATTAAGATCTTTGATTTCTTTTTTTCATTACAATTTCATGCACCATTATTTTTACTGGTAGTGTGACTCGCATTTATGTTAAAACATATAAAATACCTAAGTGTCAGCAGTTTTAAGAAAAAAATCTAAATAATTAATCCAAATAACAATGTTTTTTGCAAAAACTTCATATAAATCTCATTAATAGTAGGTCTAGTAATTTTTAAATTTATTTTTACATAATCTGGGTGACAGAAATAAAACTATTTACCTTAGTAACTATGTAGGTATACCTACGTGCCGGACTCCACTTCAATGTCCAGAGTTTATAAAAATATAAAATACATAAAAAAATACAAGGAACATAGGAACGTACTATGTACTACATAATTTAGTTAAAGAATAATAAAAACATTAACCAAGATCATTAATTTAAAGCATGGATTAAAATAACATTAAAAATTAAGAATCCAGCTCTCAAAATGCTTGACACAGCCATAAATTAATTAAATTCCAAAGCAATAAATTCGAACGAATGCCACATAATAATACCGATAATATGGTAAGTACCTACATAAATATATTATGTGATATATTTATTAAGAATCCACTTTAACATTACACCAACTAATAATGACATTTACGTAGATAAATAAATACAAAAAAAAATTAACTAGTAAGTATCCACTATGTAAGAGCTTAAAAAAACTATGAAGCGTTTGAAGTGTCTTAGTTTAATTTTTCTACGTAGGTAAATTTTACAAACATAAAGCTAATAGGGTATGTAATTGAGACAACATCCAAATCATCGTTAAAAAATATGGTAATTGTATTCAGTAGATACAGTTAGCAAGTTAGATAACTGCACAAGTCGCACGCAACATAATGGTGCTGCAAGCTGCAATTTCTATTGGGCCTTACATTTTAAGGGCATAAAACTACCTACCTACTTATATTTTGATCGATTACGTTATTTCGCCTACTACTTAAAACAACAATGCTGTACTTTCTTAGATCTAGCAATAATTTAATAGTTTTCCGAACTAATCGTTGCAAAAGCATCTGATGTGATACTATTTTTGGTCTGCTGAGTATAATCCACAGGTGAGTAAGTGCACATACAGAAAAGTACGTCACCTACATACCTTCGATATCGATAATTTATGATAAGCCGAGCCTTTCAGATCGAGACGTATCTTTTACTGTCGCTGTTTATGCGGGTCGTGGGCGTGCGGGCAAAGGTGGCGGCGCGCCCTGTCTGGCGGGCACGGGCGGCGGAGGGCCGGCGGTTGCGGCAGCGGGCGGCGGCGGCGGCGCGCACGCCGGCGGACCCGCGCTCTCCGCCGGCGGAGATGGCGCCATGCCGGGGGACTGAACTGCGGGAGGCGACGGTGACTTCACAGCACTAGGTGATGCCATCCCCGGAGGAGATGCCGTTGGCGATGGAGTCGTATTTTTGGAAGAGTCCGGGACGAGAGGTGCGGGTCGTGGAGGCGGCGGGCGTGCGGGGCTGGCGGCCGGCGCGCGCGACGGCACCAGGGGCGTCGGCGACGGCGCCGGCGGCCGACTGGGCTGCTGCCGACGCGGTGTCGGAGGCGCCGAGCGCAGAGGACGCTCCTGCTGGACCTCACCGAACAGCGGAATCGTATTGTTCGTACATAAACTGATCTCCGAGCGAACTATTTCGACCCAATCTGGGGACTTCAGTGTGATGCTGAGCGGAATCGAACAGACGCATATTTCACCTTTCTGCGCAGCTGCTAGAGCATGTTGTCCTTCTCTGAACGTGATGCTCAGCGATTGATCGTCGATGAATCTCACGAGAGTCAACTCGCCGATGGTAGACAGTTCTTGAAGTACCGCTGCCATTACGTTATCGTCGAACACGGATTCGTCACCACTAGGTTCATCAAAAGGTTGTACTATTATACTAGCATCAGGAGGTCCGAGATCTTTGACTACTTCATAGAACACCTCCATACATTTGGTGTAGCTGACTTGCAATACTTCAATTTCGAGGATGGCTATCACTGGTCTATGATCACTCTGCTTTAGCTCAGCGCGACCGTAATGAAGTAACTTTCCTTTAGCCAATTCCGACGTGTGTTCTGGATCTATTGTGTGCTTTCTGCTTCTCCAAAGTACGCGATCTGTCCAAGCAGGAGCCCTGCATTTTTCACTGGTATCGAAATCGTCACTAAATAAATCATATTTATAAGTGGGCGGGAAAGTTATATCTCCTTCAAAGCAATTCTTGAAAACTAAATCTTGTGCTTTCTGTTGCAGGAGCTGATCTTGTTCTAAAATTCGGTGTAAATTGTTTTGCGACACTAAAAGGCGTATCTCGTCCTTGTCTAGGTCCACACGGTAGTTGAAATCTCCACACCAAAATACATAGTCGTGAGAGTAAAGAGATCGCCCCATTGGAAACGCCATTTTTCTTGTAATTTCAGTGTAATCTGCATTACGCTCTGTTACCTGAGATTGTCCAGCAGCAAAGTGCGCACACACAAAGCAAAGGGACGTGCCGTAAATGACCATGCGAATTCCGACGGCACCTTTATTTCCTGTAGCACCTCCCAGACCCGTTTTGACAGAATCTAGGGCAACATCTCTGATATGAGGAATGAGATCCTTTCTAACAAATATGAATAGACACACACCAACTAACTGGTAACTTGAAAGTAGAGTATAAGGTGCATCCCTGCATAACACCTTTTCCAGCTCATCACTCCATGCTTTAGCATTATCAGAACTTGCTGCCATTATGTTACTGGCATTTAAATCCACAATCTCTTCAAATCCAATAGCAAAGATATCTGAAGGCTGCTCTTTTAGGTTCACAGTGTTTACCAAAGAAGAATTTGGACTGTCCAAAAGCCAATCAGCAAGAGACACATCTTTATATGCAAGACTTCTAAAATGCTTGCCACCATTAACATTATAGGTGCCAATGGTGATACGAATACTGGTTGGTTGAGTAAACTCATTGGATCTGCGACACATCTCTCTCAATACTGGAGTGGAAGTATGCAATATGTTAGAAGGCAGTAGTATCCTTGTCCTGTCTGCCAGCTCTGAGTTTAATGTTGAGCCTAGCAAAAGTATGTCAATAGCTTCTTGTTTTGAATTATCCAGCAAGTTATTTTGGATGGTGCGTGCAGCTGACCTTGCTCCATCAATCAACTTTGAACCTCCTTGGATTGCACCAGTACCTGCATATATTTTTGATACTTCATTCCCATTATTCACCCACATTTGTTTGAAAACTTCTTCAAATCTATTCACATTTTGCTTTTTATCAATACATTGCAGCAACATCAGTTGGATAGCCAGCATATCTAAGCCAATGAATGTTTGTATTGAATTCGTTCTATCCAAGCAATCAAGGCAGTTAGTGCGAATAGCGCCTTTCTGTATGTTGTAGATATCTGAACTTTTGGCACTGAAAATACTGATATTATCATAGTGCTTTTCAACTATCTTCTTGAACTTGGCTAATGCTATTTCAGCTGATGCCCCTCTAACTTCTTGATGATAGTCAAATATTATTTGAACTACGTCAGAATGAGCAGACTCATTAAGATGCTTCTGAAATGCATTGCTCAAAGTTGCTTCACCTTCACTGCCACCAATTAAGCTTGAGCCCAGAAGGTTGACAACAACCAAGGAACCATAGTTGCGTTTCAATTGTGAAAAATGTCTGTCACAAGCACTAGTAGAGGCATCATATCCCCTGGACATCTTCACCTTGTGAGAGCCAACTTGAACTCCTGGTTGCTCCCAGAACAGTGGGACAGATCCTCGAGTCTGTATGTAAGAGGATACAGAGTCATCAATATAGATAGCTTGCTCAGTTTCTACAAAGTTTGCTACATTACCATCATCATTGCAGCCACGCACATTAAATCTAGTTCCAGCTCGCTCACAGCTCAGACGAGACACCAAAACTGCACGAGCCTGGCGGTGTCCCACATAAATAGTGCGGATTTCCACAGATCCACACATGGCTCTGGTAAGCCAGTCATTACAATCAATACCAAACCTTATTAGATGAATAAACAGAGTTCTATTCCAGAAGAACCTGTTATCAGAGTTTGCACCTTTACTTTTCCTTTGAGCGCATAATGTGAGATCAAAAAGATTTTCTGTGGTTTTGCTGGAGCTCCAAGAGAAGTAGAATGTTCCAGAATTAAGCAGTTTTCTCAACTCTGATACTTTGTCCTCTCCTTGAGAATGATGAAACAGTGGTAGAAATTGAGTCTGTGTAATTTTGAAGACTTCAACATCTCCAACTTTGCCGACGGAGCAGCAGCCTGTGACCAAGACGAGGTAGAGATGGCAGTTCTCGCCGGAGTTCAGTTGGAGGACTCCCAGGCAGCCATACGCGTCTGCGATCTTATGGTACTGTTTCCGTAGAGTTTCAGTCTCTTGAGGGGACAGGGAGACCACAGCTTGAGATTCAAATAGGAGTGAAGTATCCTTGTTTCTGTGTTGTAAAATTATGCTGTACGGACTTGGTGGCGCTGATTTTTCTAAGACTTTGAATCCCTTGGACATAGCCATGGTTCTTGCTTTACTCACACGTAGCTTAGTGCCATTTGATACGCCCCCCGATACAATTTCACTTTAATTTTACAAAACTACTTTGCGTAAAGACAGGACGACAACGCAAACCCACGGTAAACCACAGACGTACTAGGGATACTGCGTATCAGACGGAAAACTCAGGAACAAATCTACTCGCCGTAATTTAATCTGTGGGCCACATCTCATAGATTTTGACAAATGAAACCACAGAGTATTGAAGAAAGCAGCGTGCTACCACCGTAGATAATAAATGATTTCTTTCCTCATTCATTCCAATCACTCATTCTATTTCTATTCTTTCCTATTCATGAGCCGAAGGCCCAATGTACTTAGGTAATTAGGAGGTGTTGTGAAAGGCAAGAAATAATTTAACATATTGATCATTTATTAATTTTTTTATTTTTTAACTTAGTTTTATATTTATTATAAGCTTTTGCCTGCATGGCAGGTAATGTCTTGTTGGCTAATCTGACAACATCCGTACCTTTTAAAATTCGGTTTATTATATTGCACCAGTTAAATACTGCTAAACGTAACGTGAATCCCAGAAATAGATCTTTTACAAGATTTTTGTGTAATTCGCAATGGAGAAAGTCAAGCGAATATTTAGCTTCTATATTATTTTTGATGCTTTTAATTATTTCTTTACTATGTGGTTGCTTTTCTAAATATTCGTTGGCTTCCTCAGTAATAATACCAAAGAACCTCACGGCATTTTCTGAAGGGTAGGTTAATTTTTTTTCTTTTACGGATTTGTATTCTTTAAAAGATATCCAATTATGGATGGAGCCTGTTTCAAAATTCAAATTTGTAGCGGTTAACTCATCCTCACACTGCCGACATTTAATTTTTCCTAATATTTTTCTTATAACCCACCCTGCAGTATATGCACGTGAGTGTACATGTAGTCTTTCTTGCCTACTTGTAATAGATGTAGGAAATATTTCTGGTCCTACTTCAGAGGATTCAGGGACATTATCATTATTTTCAATTTCATTTTCCTTGGTGGTGCTAAACAAAGCCTGCAATTTTAACAATTGGACCCCTGAATCCTCTTCACAATTATAATTTTTTGAGTGAAACTGTATAAATCTAGTGATTAGCAGTGATTTAAATGTGCTTATAAAGGTGTGGCAATCTGGGTCATTATTTCTGAAATTATACGACCGCACTTGACCGAAAAAGTTTTCAATTGGGTCCGAGTTAAAATATCGCGGACGCATAATTTTAATTTCTTTTTTTTCCAACTGTTGCCACACCCTTTCGTAACTTTTTAATGTTACAATCCAATTTTTCAAAGAAGGTACAGATGTTTCTTTTCCTTTTTCATCAACATATCTTATTTCTGAAAGTTTTTTTATAGCATCTCGCCAAAACGTGTGGTGCATTGAGTTTTTTGTAACTGCATGTCTTAGCGGTTTGCCTTTTGATTTTTTTGAGTATAAACTCGCTCCATTCACTGAGTCGAACAAATCGTCAAAAAATGATACCACTTCTGCGGTATTTTTTAATGTAGGGCTCACTGGACTGCCATCTGCATATTGCGCTGCAACAAAAAAAAATGAAGATATTAATATGCGAAAACGAAGCTTCGCTCTACATGATGATGATCATGGCTATTATGAGGGTCGGATAGTAGTTTCCTGATTTACTATGAAACTAGGTACTTAAAGGAAATTTAAGCTTACGTACTAAATTGGTTCTTATCTATACTAATATTATAAAGAGGAAAGATTTGTTTGTATGTTTGAAATGAATAGGCTCCGAAACTACTGGACCGATTTGAAAAATTCTTTCACCAATAGAATCCTACATTATCCCCGATGAACATAGGCTATATTTTATTCCGGGGAAGTGAAATTTTCCCGAGGGATCGCGGGTAACACCGCGGCGGACAGCTAGTCCATACTAATATTATAAATGTGAAAGTAACTCTGTCTGTCTATCTGTCTGTCTGTCTGTTACCTTTTCACGCCAAAAGCACTGAACAGATTGGGCTGAAAATTGGCATGGATAAAGGTTGTATCCCAGGGAAGGACATAGGCTACTTTTTATCCCGGAAAAATCCCGAGGGACCGCGGGTTACACCGCGGGAGCGCAGCTAGTATTATATAAAATGCTTACCAAACTGAGCGGTGTAAGACAAAGTGGCTGCAACCGTTTTACTAAAAACTCTAGTACAGTTTTTTACCTGAAACATAAATATAGTTGAATAAGCTTACCGCTGAAACTAAAAGCAAGAAATTTTTAAATATAATTACAATCAAAATTCAAAAGAGAGAAATTACTAACCTTCATCTTTTTAATTTTTTCTGGAATGACATGTTCATCATTTAACTTGTGCAGTAGTCGCATCTGTGCATGGTTGCAATCTGTTTTGTATACTTCAACAATATCAGACCATTTTGATATCTTGCCTTGGTATATTATGTTTTTTGTAAGAAAGTTGTTTCGGAGCCCTTTAATTAGGTGTGGTGGATCATAAATCACACTCAAGACATGTCCGTTGATTTCAATAACTTCATCTGCAATATGACTTGATATAAGATTCACATTATATTGAACAATAAATCCTACTAATATTTTTTTTTTATTTTATTTTATTTTATTTGGGAAACAAACAGTACATAGTGACAATTAAATTAAAGAGCATATAAAAACACATAAACCAATCAAGTTAAGTTCAAGTTAAGTTAATATTATAAACTAGTTACTAGTTTTCCATTCTTTTTGTAGGTTTTCAAGTAGGTACCTACTTATGTTATTTAAGTCGCGGGTACCAGCTATAGTATGTATATCATGGTTCAAAATTAAGAAAATTTTTTTAGCTCAAACACTTACCAACAATTTTATCAGCACGTATCTGTTCTCTTTTTGTATCCTCCAGGAGACTTTTAATCATGCTCTGGAATGCTGTCCCTTGATCACAGACTATTGCCAGAGGTTGTAGACCAGCATTTATTATGGCTGTTACCATATTTTTAATAATAATTTTTAACTGAACCCCCGAGGTTGCTCCTTTGCAAAAGTAAAATGCAATAGGCTGCTGCCATTTGCAGAGAGCGCCCCTTAGCATGAAAACAAGGGCATGGTCTGCGAAATCCCTTGACTTTTCGTTGAGTTCAACAAAACCATTAATTTTATCTTTGTTTTTGTCATATGAAACAGCTGGCTCCAGGGCTACCTCATCAAACAGAATAGAACAATATTTTTTGTTTTCATCCCAATTTGAGACCTGCAACAAATGTAATAAGATGTAATTATGGCTAGTAAAGTAATAATTAATTAATTTAATCATTAAAAATCTTAAGTTACAGTTCGCCCAACAGATCTAGGCATTCGTGAAGTTAGCCGTTTGTCTGCGCAGTGAACGCTTCTTCACACAAAATTGTGTTCAGAGCAGAAAACTTAAAAACTTATTTATTCTGAAATTAAATATATTGGTCTCAGTTCGGTGAAATATTACCTCTTGCTTTACAGCTTCAAATATTTTTTTATTGATTCCAGGTTCTATGTTCAACTCTGAGATCATTTTGTTCAGCGTCTGCTTCGAAGGCAAAATAAATATTCGATGCAGAAATTTATAGCATTTTGGGCTCTGCTTCATAATAGATAGGGCTATCAATTTTTCTTCATTTGTGAATCTTCTGGCATTGATATGTTTGGTGCACTGTTTAATTTGCATCCACATTATTTTCTTTGTAAGTGGATTCATGTTGTCGGTCAATTTTTCGAAAGATTCGTCTTTTGTGAATTCCATGGCTCTTCTGGCTCTACGGCTGAAGTCCAATTGTTTTTTTGACTTCACAAATGCACTGTAAAGTCTTCTACAATTAGGAGTAAGACTTTTCTTCTTATTAATTATTTTTTTCCTCATCAGTCGTTTAGGAGTATGATGTGCAGGTACTTCTGCAAATGTATTAATAGATTCAATAATTTATAATTTAAGGTTCAACACAGAAAAACATTCTATGAAAACTTGAATGATAAAGTTTATTCCAACTTTTAAAAACACTTCATGTTAACTTTAATGCAAAATACATACTGTGTACTATATTTTTTCTTACCGTTAGAAGCTGGGTTTTCAACAGCTTCATGCACAAATTTTACAGGTAAAGAAGTGGAGGTGATACCCAGTACATCTGAAATTGAAATACTGGTAAAATATTTATTTCTGGACTTTTCACACAGCATCATCTAGCCCCAAAGTAAGCAGAGCTTGTGTTATGGGTACTACATGACTGAAACTACTTATATACATTTTGTTTGTAAATACATCCTATAAATATTATAAAGGCGAAAGTTTGTAAGTATGGATGTATGGATGTATGGATGTTTGTTACTCTTTCACGCAAAAATGGCTGGACCGATTTGGTTGAAATTTGGTATGTAGATAGGTGATACCCTGGATTAACACATAGGCTACTTTTTATCCCGATATTCCCGCGGGAACGGGACTTACGCGGGTGAAACCGCGGGGCGCAGCTAGTACATAATTATAAATAGAAAACAGACCCGAGACAAATATATGTAGATCATACAAACATTTGTCCCACAGCGGGGTCATACTCGAAAAAATGGTAAGATTTTATCCATGCTATTACATTTATTACCTTTAGAAGCTGGGTTTTCAACAGCTTCATGCACAAATTGCACAGGTACAGAACTGGAAGTCATACCCGTTACATCTGAAACGGAAATATTGGTAAAATAAATATTTAAAATGGTAAGATTTTAGTAAGTAAGTTCGTATAATAGATTTTAGTTATATTATCTAATCATGCTAATTATTATATTCAACCAATCATTATGAAACTTTGCATAAACATTTCAGGGGTATCGAAATGGAGAAACTTCCCGGAAGCCATAATTCCATAATCCTGCTGTTTCTAACAGATGTTTAACACTATTTATTATTGCTTACTCTTCTAAATCAATGCCTAGGCAGTAATGAGTCTAGTTTTTTTTTACCAACCAGAAGTAGAGGTAGTCTTCATCCAATGGATCTAGGCATTTGTGAAGTTAGCCGTTTGTCTGCCCAGAACACAATTTTTGTATGAAAAAGCGCTCACTGCGCAGACAAACGGCTAACTTCACGAATGCCTAGATCCGTTGGGCGAAGTGTACGTCTACCTATCCTGGTTTCTATTGAATATTTTTTAGATATTTAAGTTAAATGCTCACCATTATCAGTCCGCAAACGTTTTTCTTTCGGCATGGTTTTACAATAGGAATGTTCAATATGAATTCTCTTTCGAGAATAGTCATGATCTGAGATCTTCATCGTATACCCTGTAAATAACATTAGTAACATTATTAGTCTTTCGAGATGTAAGTATTTTAAAATAATGGGCATGGGTGTACAAAAGGGTAAGCAGCTGTACTCACCAGTGTCCTTAGAAGATGCTTCAGGAGTTCCACTTGCTATCTCGTTGTCCGTGAACAACGTCGGATAGGCATCATAGCGAAGACGGCATTTCAAGCGAGATGCTGTACGAAACCGCTTCTCAAAATGTTTCGAACACACGTAATGCCTTCGAAGCCGGTCGAAGCTAAGGCTTCGTAAACTATCACTATTGATAAACTCCAACCACTTCTTGAGTCCTATCTCAGTTTTGGGAAACTTATAAAGAGTGACGTTCTTTCGCCTACTATCACAATTTACAACACAGCACCTTGTGTACATCTTTGAGTATTATGAGAGGATAAGTTGCGGAAATTAATCAACACAAAACTTCACTCGATCACAATACAAACAAAATGGCTGACGGAAGCGGTTAGCGGACATACGCGTTTGCGCGGCACCACGGCTCCGGAAACGGAAAGTTTACCAAAAGACATTCGTTCCGTTCACAGAAGTTCACAGACGAGGTTGTTTCATCTGTGGTTCCGTTCAAATTCATTCCGATTCTATTAGAGGTCCCATAGACAAAATTCCCAATTTGTTTGTATGGAGTCAACCTGCCGTGCGGTAAACTAAACATCAATAAAAAAATCAGATGTCAGTGTCATTCATTTTAGCAGACAATGGTGCGTTCCGCGCCTACTCACTTTCCTACCTCAGAGTAATTATTATTACTCTAAATATTACTCATTTGTGTCCCACAGCTGGGCAAAGACCCCCCCCCCCCAATCCCTCCACACATTCCGATCCTGAGCCGTAATCATCCACTCCGACATGAATTGGTCGAGCTCATCCCGCCATTTCCGTCTCGGTTTGTCTATCGTCGGCCTTCGGGCGACAGGAGTATTATTGTTCTGTGCCTCCGGGGCGCCATCCATCCACCACTCAGTGGGTAGGGCTACCTCAGAGTATCTCTAAGTTCGTTATCATTTTGTCTGAGGTTCTATCAAATCACTGCTTTACTATAGCTATAATAGTGGCCTCAAACAAAATAGTAGCTACCTTTGCCCACAAGCATAGCCCACAACTCACTTTCTTAGGCGCAAGCGGCTTGCGGCAAGTCAAGCCCCACCTAAACTAGCGTCTTCTAATTCCAAGCACGACTATGCTATGCTTGTATTTTAGTCGAGTAGCGAGTACCATATTACTTACCAAAACTTGTTCGAACACCAAAAATTTCATCATCATCATCTACAGCTTGTTGTCACCCACTGCTGGGCATAAGCCTCCCCGCTCAAACGCCACAGCACTCGGTCCTGTGCCTCTTTCATTCAGTTTTTCAGTTGCATTGTCACAATGTCATCCATCCATCTGGCTGCTGGTCTGCCTAAAAAATTTAGTACATAAACTTATCTAAATTCACACACTGAGATGCTGAGGAGCGAGATTCCAAGCAACTGCATTGCATGGAAAACTCTTCTTTCTCACTTTAAAATTCTAGCAGCAATTTTTATATACTTAAAGTGACAATGTATTGTCTTTTTGTGAATAAATGTTAGTAAACCTTAAAATAAAACCTTGGTTGACAGAATATTAAATAATTTTATTTTCTTACATAAACTAAGTAAACAATACAAAACATAATATTACATACTAAGTACCTTAGTATAAGTTATTATTGCACATATAAATCTGTTTTAGATGACAGAGGCTAAACTTTCAATAGTTTACAAAGTACAGCTAACATATTTCTTGTAGATGGACTGAGAAGCGCTTGACACCGGCACCCGGCCAGTATACCGCTGTACATAGTCGTGGTAAATCTCCCGCGAAGCGCGCGATACAGTTGGCGGGATAACGTCCACTGAGCTGTCGATTGTCAATGCACTACTGACCGTCATCACTATGTGTATGTCCGGATCATAGCGAGGGTTTGACCTGCGCTCGAAGTTCACGTAGCGTCTGTACCTGTTAGGAAAAAAAAACATTAACCGTTTCTTCTTGTCGCGTCACTAGTTCTTTCAAATCAGAGTGGTGTGGTGATTACCCGCTAACATTATAAGATACAGATATAATACGAAATAACCTACTTACTCTGATCAATAAAAGTTTTAGTCACTATAGTCTTTTTCACGCCGGAACGTATGCAAGACACTTCGAGATAATGTCAAAATCAGTCTAATAGTAATGTCCTATAGTTTAATCGAGATTATCAAAATCGATTTTTGTTTCACTATTATCAAACTTCGATCATTAAGGTAGGGATGCGCCATAACTTGTATTTCCCCTCTGTCAAATGTACACGACTCCGAGTCGTGTCAGTTTATAAAAACTACTTCGGTAGCCATTTTGACACAATACTGCTGAACCTGAGCGAGTACAGAGCTGCCATAAAATGCCTATTTGTGCTGTATTTTGTTATCGAAACAAGTCGGCAACATCAAATTTCAAAAGCGACGGCATCTCTTTTCATTTGTGAGTATTTAATTTGTAACATAACTATTAATTTCCTTATGAATTTATGATATTTATATTTGAGTAATTTGAATTTTCCGCCATAAGAATGAATGAATAAGTCTATTCACGTGACTATAATACTATGTAGTATTCTATGTAGCGAGTCAGGGATGTCACTAAGTTTTTTCAAAATCAAAACACGTTTATTTTAATTTAGTTACATTTTAATTGCGTTTCTATAATGTGTTCCATAATTTTTAACATTTAATAAACTGCCAACAGTTCAGTTAATAAAAGAGAGTTGAAGAATGCGTGAACTGGTATATAAGCGGTTCTTTAAGAAACTTGTTCTGGGTGCTTAGGAAGTGAACATACTAAAAGTACTGATGTCTAGGAGGTGAGCCGGAGTGGGGAGGGGAGGGAGTTGACTAATATATCAAAAACGGTGCGTTGCAATGCAATTATTATGCCAAATTAATTTACTTATGATCTTTTGAAGGGTATGGACCCTTTTCCAGAATTTCCAACCGTTTTCAAGCTCCGTAAAATAGTAGATTGTATCATAAGGGAGCAAAATAATATTTTTACGGCGAGGGCGTTTTTTTGAATCCAGAGCGAAGTGAGGGATTCTAGAGTAGAATCCCGAGCGAAGCGAGGGATTCTTTAGTAGAATCCTGAACATAGCGAGGGATTCAAAGTACTTCGCCCGAGCCAAAAATATATTTTGCGCCCGAGTGATACACTCTACTTTTGATCACCCTCTATGAGAAATTAAAAGGCAACTAAAAAAATTACCATAGGCTTTCATATATTTCTGCCGGGATTTTGCAGGTAATAGATTATCCATCACATTTCTTGCGTCAGTTCTAATACTTTCAGGAGTTAATTGTATACTTTCACTGTCACTTGAAGAACTCATTCTTCAAAACAAAACCATGAATTTCTAACAATCCGTGAAAATTGTCGAAAACGCGGGCTGTAGTTCGCGCGTTTTTTGTTTGATTTTTTTTTTATTCAGAAGTCAAGCCAGTCTTTATTCAAAAAAATTGCGTTCGAATTCTTTGGCGCTGAACACTAAGATGTTCCAAATTCAAAAAGTGCGCGGCAAAGATAATTGCGGCGCACTTAAAGAGGAATAAAAACTCATTACTGCCCGCTCAAAGTTTCTTATAGAAAACACCACCTTTGGGTGCACATAAAGGCGAACCAAGTCGTCCTTTTCGAATAGATGGGATGAAAATGTTCTTTTTTATCTTTAAGTTATTTTTTTTTAACCTTTGTAGCTTAACATGACTGGTTCTGAAGTTATAAAGCTGAAAAGGAAGGTAGCTTCCTTTTATTCTTCCGGAGCGTGTAGCTTACCTTTTTCCGGAGCGTGTGGCTCAAAACCGCAAAACCGGATGAAAATTCAGAATAGTATATTACAAAAGTCGTAGAGAATTATATGATCTTTCATTTAATTTACAAACTTTTTGTCATATGACGCACCGCTATCGGAATATAAGCGAAAAGCCCAAAAGTGGGAACTTTGATCCCCCCTCCCCCAATCCGACTTATTAACTATGAATATATTGTGAATTAAAAATTAAAAATAAAATGAAACCACGCAAAATAATTACAGGTAATTTATTTTAAAACATAGTAATAATTATTTCAAATTGATGACAACCCTAACTTGACTAGTTGAAATGTTATATAGTGCAGTGGTATTGATATCGATGATTTAAATGAATGAACGGAAGATAAACATTTTTAAAAGTTTTGTATGTACCTACTTTTCTTTGCTTGATGATTTTATGTTCCCAAGAGATTATTAAAGAAAAATGGAAACAAGCATGCAATAGACATCCATCCTGGACGCCTACTCGGACTATACAGGATGGATTTTTGAGATGGGCCATGGAGGGCAGGTACCTTAACCATTGTAGCTACAAGAAATGCTCTCAGAAGACCCTCCCTATCTTTTTGAGATATTTTAAACTGCGTTCGCACATTTTGAAAAAATGTACAGACAGCGACAAAAATGGCAAAAGGAAAAATTGATGCCAATCTATTCAGTTTCAGGTAAACATCAAAAGACTTTATGGGGTCGTTTGAGTTCTAGAAAATTCAGAAATTGTCAAAAACTTTTCCCATACATTTTGTACTAAAATCGATTCAGTTTCATGTAGGGATCGAAAAAGCCTATGGGACCATTTGAGGTTTAAGTACTACAAAAGCAACAAACATCTCTCCAGAAACGACTGTCAAGCAAAAGTCTAGTGATGCAACACCCCAAGGGCTACCCAAATCACCCCCATGTATGTTCAACGATTTTTTGTAGTTTAGAAGTTATTCATGTTTTTGTGACATTGCAGCAACAGTGGTCCTGCATCACTAGACTTCCGCTTGACTGTCGTTCCTATGACATCCTGTATATACTTACATATGGCAGAATTAGCTATAATTGTAATGAAAGTTCAAGGCTATTAAATTTAAATAAACTAGTTTTACAGTACCTAAGTATTCAGAAAATATAAGTTCCTACCTATGTAAACTCGTCATCGTCAACGTATAAAGACGCCTCTTTGAGGCGCACTTGAAATCCTTTCGCCACACTGGTTCGAAAGAACTAGTGGGACGACATCAATAGACCGATAGCTTACACACATTAATAGTTTCGAAATTCGATATTTTGGTAGCACTGTACAATTAAATTTTACGCTCTAACCGATTTTTACTTGTTATTAACTTATCTACTACATTGTAAAGCATTGTTAGGTTAATTTTATTCACAATGCAAAATATACGATTAATAGAAACTGAGAAATGGAAGAAATAATTTGTCATCATTCACTCATTCACACATATAATCGATAACGATAATATTATTGACGTTCTCTTCCCTAATTTTCTTGATGTGTGCTTCTTTCTGTTTTACGTCGCTACATTATGTTTATACGAAATTTGCAATAGTGTGTGTAAAAATGAGAGTGTGTTGTAATTTTTATGTAGTGTGCTTGTGTAGCGATACAAAAACGAAATGCGTATGTGTGTGTAAAATGCGTTAGTGTGCTACCTCGTCCCCCGCAAAAATTGGCAGAAAATTTTGTATGAGGACTTCCTTCAATCAGATGTCCCCTTATATTTCGTCCGAGTTATCAAATCATCTCAATCGATTACAAGGTTCATTCATCGACAAAATTACTAAACCAACGATTATTTTTTTACTTATCGATTCATCGATTGTTTCGATTTTCATTTTTGCACTCTCTAATAGATTACGTTCCATTTTACTCAGTACTGTTAATTGGCGGAGTTTTTTAGAAAATGTTTATTGTTTATTTATTTACATTTTATGGCTCGTTTATGATAATTTATGATATAATTAAACAGGAAATAGACAAAAACATTTTTTTTTGTATGTTTTATCGTTAAATTTTTTTTCTTGACTTTTTGTTTCAAAATTATTGTGAGCCACACAACGTGAAACGAAACAAGTTCAATGTGTCTTGCATACGTTCCGGCGTGAAAAAGACTATAGTATTGGCTTATCAATGAATCAATGGGCCCTTATCAGGTCAGGTTTATTAGTTGTTTATTTATGCTGGTTACTTAGTTATCATAATATTTTTTTTTTCTAAAAAAGGGAGCAAAATTGTAATCTGACCCGATTCTTCCATTTTCCTCTTTCAGCTTTTATCTCAGGGAGTAAAATATTGTCAATTTATCCTCAAAACTTACATGATCATATCACGCTTGCTAGGCTCATTGAGTAGCACGCGATTGGATCGTTTGACTGCCTTAAACAACGGCGTATCTTCAGATGGCTGCGATTCCAATATTTTGGCGACTTGTGCGAGAGGAGATGGGGCAAGGCGTGCGCTCGGAGTCGATGATGTAAGGTCATCCTCACTTGATGAGTCGCTGTTCGAACTAGAAAAAAAATAGATACTTAAGTAAATTATCCCTGATGAACATAGGCTAAATTTTATCCCGGGAAAGTGAAGTTTTCCCGAGGGAACGTGGGTAACACCGCGACGGACAGCTAGTCAATAATAATCTTCACTCTCACTTACAAAACAGCATGCGCTTATCTTTCTCTACGGTAAAAGAGATTAAATTACATTTGGGGCTTTTAGGGCAAAATCATTGCAATTGCGATTGACAGTTTGAATAGCCTAATGCTATTCCAGATCACTATCTATCTACGCCTATTCCAAGTTTCATCCAAATCGGTTCACTGGTTTAGGCATGATTGAAACACAAACATCTAAACATTTGAATTTTGTAAATAGTAATATTTTAGTAGAGTTTTTGTATTTTAATTTTAAAGATGAGTTTGAATTTGGCCACACTATTGTATTAGGTTAAGCCTGTAAAAATAGTTAAGAAGTGGTGAATAAATAAATAAATAAATAAACAAACTCACAAACTTTCAGCTTTATTATATTAGTGGGCTATCCTTCATAGGATCTGGAATACCGATGTATTCCAGATCCTATGAAGTGGTATAAACGCTGTATAATCTGCTAATTAAAGGACGTTTGCTTACTCGCTAGAGTTGTTGGAGGCGGTGCTAGAGCGGCCGCTGATAACTGGGTTCTTGGAGGAGGGTCCTTTGGCCGGGCCGAGAGCTCGGCCTCTTACTACGAACGGACTGTAGTTCTCTGTTAGCGCGGGTGCTAGGTCGCGACGGCTGTGACACATCTGTGGATGCACTTCATTTAGAATAGAATGTTATTATTACATTCAGATGTTAGTGTACAGTCAGCTTCACCAACTGGCTGAACCGATTTTAATACGACTTTTACTGGAAGAGGAGGAATACGATTAAGGAGCAACATATAAGCAGGTTACTGTAACTTTTAATCTCGGAATTCTTACGGGATCGGGATTACGGGAAAACCGCGTCTAAATATCCAAACAAATACGCAAATGCAGTCGCGGGCACAGCTTTTTTGATACAAAATGTATGCATATAATGTCCAAAATGACATTAGACGTAGGTGAGCATGACTCGATTATACTCGATTTCTATATTCGATAATCGATTGTAGAATATAGTAACCGGGTATAAGCAAGACTTCTAACGTATGAAGAAAATATTTACCTGAAACTCGAAGCAGTCTTGGAAGGAGGTGTATTCAAAGGGGCGGTTGTAGTCGTGATAGGGGTCGACCATTTCCGCGGCGGAGTGGCCTTGCATACCGATAATCTCGCAGCAAAGCTTGCGCATCTCGTTACACGGCGCCGGCAGGTGGCGGAGAACTTCGTCGTCCCACCATTTGGTTAGAGACCTAGAACAAAAAAAAAAGTATTTTTTAAATGTTTTTTATATCTTCGGCAAAGCGGAAGTATAAAATGTAATGCCTCAAGCTTATTATTGAAATTAGTCATTTTCTAAATTCTCGATTACCATAGGTTGCCCAAGATTTGCCGTATGGAATAGTTTGTATGTAATGCTCCAATCTAAAAGTCAGGTTATTGCAATTTGATAAGGCATCATCATCTTCCTGCCCCTTTCCCACATTAGGTATGTGGGGTCGCCACATGTGTTCTTCTTCCATTCTCCTCTATCAGCCGTCATCTCAACACTCACTCCTTTCTTACTCATATCAACCTTCACTACACAGTCCATCCATCTTTTCTTTGGCCTACCTCTACTCGTAAATCCATCAACATTCATACCAAGCTCTCTCCTAGTTACGTGACATTCTTCCCTTCTCATTACATGCCCTTAACATGCTAGCCTCCTATGTAGGTATTCATTCCTTAATCTGTCCATTCGCGTCACTCCACACATCCATCTCAACATTCGTATCTCAGCCACGTGCACCTTATGTTCATCCATCCCTTTTGTTGCCCAACAAATGTTTGAACCAATATTTGTAAGAAATCTAGTAAAAAGCAGTTGTTTATAATAATAATAATAATAATTATTATTATTATTATATAATGTCCTTTATTTTTATTTGACACAATGTTGTTTTATTTTAAATAGCTGCGCTCCCGCGGTTTGACCCGCGGTCCCTCGGGATTTTTTCGGGATAAAAAGTAGCCTATGTCCGTCCCTGGTCTACAACATTTATCCCTGCCAATTTTCAGCCTAATCTGTTCAGTGGTTTGGGCGTGAAAAGGTAACAAACAAACAGACAGAAAGATAAACAGACAGACAGACAGAGTTACTTTCACATTTATAATATTAGCATGGATGGATGACAGGGTATTCGTAGTGGGCATATTCGCCTACATTACGGGTTGCAAGCAATAACATTAGATTTCTATAAAATAATACCTTCTATTAGGAATGTACACGGTAGCCTCAGGGTGATGCAAGTGGTAGTCAGTCGGGTATTCCCAGATAGCAGGACGGTGCGGATCCGGGACGAACAGACCCAGGAACAGATTCATAGTGTTCTGTTTCTCCGCGTCAGAGAACGTGTTGGAATAGTACCGGCTGAGGGTTTGCATAATGTCGTTGCCGTGCGACGACCATGGCGCTGTTTTGCGGTAGGTTTTTATCCTGGAAAAAAGTTATTTTGAGACCTTGTAGCAGAGAAATACATTGAACTTACGAGAGCGAAGCTCATAATCTCTAACAATAATTAGAGAAAGTTTTATTTATCTCTCTCATGTCATTGAAAAGAGATCTACCAAAAAGAACAGTCGTTCGAGTCAGGTAAATCCAGGATTGTGACGGTACTCAGCTCAGCACGGGTTTGTACCTGGCTAAACTGATAATCATAATTAGTTATATAAAAAAAAATGCCATAAGTTATGTTATAGCCATATTCATATAGTTTAAAATACTACCTTTCTATTACATAGTTAGACCAATGCTTTACCTATGTACTAGCTGAGAGCCGCCATATTGGAGTGCCAACGTATCTCCGTGATCCTCGTACAAACCCTCCAGCAGTCTCGCGCAGTCTGAATCAAACTCTATATTCGGATTTCCAATGAGACCAAGCGCGTACAACTGCAAAAACAGATTTGGAGATGGTTGAGCAAAGTAAATTTAAACTGGAAAAATCTATAGACAATTCCGAGAGAAGATATCTCATAATTACGTATTAACTACACGGGTTTTTTTTTTTTTTTTTTTTTATCGACGGGGGCTCCGTCACATACTCCAGTTTGCGACCACGCTTGTTGCAACACAGGCGAAACGTCGGGAAATAATAAAATAAGGTACGCGATAAATCCCGTGTAGTTAATACGTAATTATGAATAGTGATCGCGAAAGTTTAAGAAAGAAAATATATTTTTGAAATGGAGATCGCCAGAGACTGAGTGGACTTTTATGTAGCACCTAAAGGATCACATACCTACATACCTAAAGGATCCTGATATCACACTAGGCTTATCTATGACGTATGCAAGAAGGTAGCATAATACAACACCCAAAACTAGAAGAATATTTTCAGATCATGCAAACATGAGTCCCGCCTACCGAGCTCGTCTGGACCTTTGCACTAGTAGGATACAATAACAAAATAAATCACAAAGGCAATAACAACACGTTCTAACCCAAGTTTTAACTAGTTTCCCTTCTTGGAACATGACTATCCCCAAGGTGCGACAGAATAAATCATTAGAAACGTCTAGGTCATTTCATTAGTCTGTAATTGCATTCTAGATATTATGTTTTATCCCGGTGGGAATAGCTGTGAAACCGCGGAGCGTTGAGTTAATAACGTTAAGTAAACAAACTGGAGTGTGTAGACGCAAAGGAAAAAGATTGGAATTTACAGTGGCCAGGGTAAATTCTGTAAAAATAGAACTTATTTTTCGTGTCCTTTAAATTTTCGGGTCGAATTTGGCCACGCACTGTGCGTCTTATTATACATAATATATATATATATATATTATTCAATATTATTATGCATGCTCTTAATTAACGAACGGAAAGTTCCGCATATAGGTTTAGGTGTTATGATTGCTTATTGACGGTTTACATTGGTTAAGATAGCACCTAGACAGCCTTAAAAATGTCACTTGACAGGCTGTGTAAACACTCACTATTTAGGTGCCCACCACTTGCCGCTGTCCTTGAATGATCCATGAAGTTATAGATAAAGATGGAGACCACACTTCGAATACCTATTATATTAAAGATTTTATAGGTATAGAAGAGAATTCTGCCCACAGAGAGTGAGATATAGAAACGTAGGTATTTGAACTCCATTTATGTATAACTTGTTGTGTAAACGCATTATACGTGGGAAGTTTCACCTGATGCGCCAGCACGCATTTCCCAATAGCGAACTGCGCAGTATTCGTACGATCGAGGCAATCCACACAGTTGACGCGCACGAGGCCGGTCTGCAGGCGGCCATCTTGGTGGCCCGCCGCGCCGCCCTGTTCGCCGTAGCCGCGGCAGCTCAGGAATATGCCCGTCTTGCGGATTACAGCACGGGCTATGGCTGATAATCTAAAGATTCAACATTTTTATGGCACATTTAAGAAAATTACTAAGGGCTTGCATTACGATCATCCCATCCCACTCATACAATATTGCTTTACTCATATAATAAAGCTGAAAGTTTGCTTGTTTAGATGTTTGTATGTTTGTGTTTATATCAGGCCTAAACCAGTGAACCGATTTGGATGAAACTTGGAATAGGCGTTGATAGCATTAGGCTTTTCAAATTGTTGGTACCACACGGGCGAAGCCGCGCGCAGAAGCTAGTTAGAAATAATTAGCTATTGATAGACAATAGACATGTTCTGTAATAACTGTAGAACGCAAGTAAAAGTCTGCGTATAGTTTTCTTAAACAAAGTGGAGGTCTTAATTCTGTGTGCACATGCACATTGTTTCTGTGTGCGTAATATGGACGAATGAGCGCTGAGTATCGCTTACGCACTTAAAAACAAATCTACACACATGCCTTCGCGAGATAGAACAACAAACTAAATACAATTTAATAGCGATGACAACGTTATGGAAGCCCTCTACGTGGTAAAACTTTGCCACACCCTGCATATGACAAAACCTTCACAGTCCTATCCTCCTGTTAATATTATATACCTGTCCTGCCTGTTAATATTAAGTCTCACATTGTTGTGGTAAAGTTTGAAGGGAGATGATGAAGTATATTTAATGAAAGAAAAGCTTACTTGTCCAAAACCTTGGCATCTGCACCCTTATTCATCCTCGCCATGTCCAAATGATAATACTGCACGGCATGCTCAGGAGGCAGGAACTGGTTCAGATACTTTATGGCGTTACTTATCACATCAGTCAAGAGAGATTCGTGTTTCTTTTTCTCCCTCTTTTTCACCAGATTCAAGAACATTATAGGTGAACCATATCGTAGCATAAGGTTGTTCAGGTGTTTGGCAGGTATTTCTGCAAAGGGATCACTCAGGTCTATAGCTATTGCTGGTTTTGGTACCATCTTCACAACATCTTGCGACCAGTAACTTGGTATAGAGCCTCTCATTTGGACAAATGAACTGAACCTGGAAACAAGGTAAATATGGAAATAAGGCAATCACCTCACTATAATCTGATTTGAGAGATTTTTATGAAAACAATAGATAAACTCAGTTCTGTTTGACTATTTTCTTTGTCTATGGATGTTTTTAGTTAAGAGGTTTGTTTTGAAGCGTGGATGTTTTGTTAGTTATGGGATCTCTTTTCAAAATTTTAAGATTGAAGAGAAATCTTACTTGCCAGCAGCAAATGAAGAGACCATGGAGTCATGTACGATTTGCTCAGTTTCAACCTCATTCGCCACATCCCCATGCATATTAGCACCTCTCTTCAGAAATCTAGTACCTGCATATCTGTTACTTCGTCTAGCAATAAGTGTCAGGTATATGGGTCTCCCGAAAATGTTTAAATTGCTCTGTTCTATGAAACCATGGACTATGTACAGAATCCAGTCTGGGTGTAAATGTGCATGCACTGGTGATAACAGGTGACTGTTCCAGACAAATCTCCATTCTGGTACTGTTCTCATGCCAAAGTCCATCCTCTGATTTTGGCTGAAAAACAAATTGAAATGAAAAAAAAAAAAAATTGTGTAAATAAAAACTACATTCCGAAATACCATTTTGTCTCATTAAGAAATGAAAAGTCTTATCAATATTTTGGATTCCGACGGGATTCGAACCCCCATCGATCAGACGATCCTCCTAAAGCCGGAGTGCCTTACTGCTCGGCCATAGAATCCTACTTGCTGGTGTCCAAATTTTCGATAAGCTCATATTTTTCCTCACCATTACCATTACCATTTTGTCTCATTATTTATTCTACCATTTTAAGAAATGTCTATAAAAGAACTGTGGTCATAATAACATAAGAAAGAATGTAATTATTTTACAACTCAATGGCTAATCAGATTTGGATAAAACTTTCAATACAGATTGTAGGTACCTGGAATAAAGTCTACACAGGTTGCTAAACTGTGGATTTAAGCTAGTTTAATATAGATAAATAAATCCTGAAACTTACCCAGTTTTCTCTTGCCTTTCAGCTATCTGCTTCTTCCAAGTCTCAAATATGTCTTCATCATCATCAGTTTGGTTGCAGGTGCACTGCTTTCCTTCATCAGTTGACTTGAGCTTAGATTGGTACACTGTAGCAGTCACAGGCTTAGGAAACAAAGCTGGAGCCAGTTTCCTAGGCGGAGCCATGTTCATCTGCAGAGTGTGAGTGATGTCATAGCTATAGCTGTAGTAGAAGTTAGTTGAGAGGTCTATAGCTAGGAACATTTTCAGATATCTCTGCTCATCCGGGTGAGGTGGTTTGTTGCTTTCATTTGGAATGTAGATTGTGGCTGTGTCTTCTATTTTGTAAATAGTGTGTGAACCAATAGCGGCTATCTTTCTTCGCTTCCTTACTAAGATTATGTAATATCCTTCAAGAAATCTGATGAAACCTGAAATTTTTTGAATAACGTAGAAACAATGTCAGGTATTGCATACATGTAATAAAAATCCAGCAATAAAAACATGATTTACATACCAACAATTCCAAAAGCTGAGACTAATTTGTTAAAGCCAGGTGTCCTTCCGGTCCTGTTACCGAAGCCAATCATATTCAGCAGCTGATGGATCTCCTGTTTGTTGTACTCCACTTTATCATCTACCAGGATCAGTTCACGAGGGTCTGTTCTGTCTATTTTTAAAACTCTAAATCTAGTCTCAGTATTATTAGAGCCAATCAAATAAAACCTCTGAAAAGAACAAAACTCAATGAAAGGCCAGCTCTTGAACTGTACTTAGTACTAAGGGGTAGATAGGTTTCTCAAGTGTACTGGTACTTACAGCTTTGGTTTCATACAGAGCTATTCTTTGTATAGAGCTTATTATAGGATGAAACATAACGCTTTGTTTAGACATTCTTACTCTGTTTCCAAATTATTTGATTAAAATAGATAGAGCTCAAATTTTAATTCTCTGCTGATCAATTTCACAAAAAAAAACAAACACAAACCAAATTGACCAACTTTGAGAACATTGAAGTTTGATAAAATTGACAATTGACACTGACATAGGTGATGGCTAACGACATACGGTTCAAAGATAAGAGAACCATAGAGTAATTTGAGTGTCTCCACTTTTCAATCCATTCATAGACAACTATAGATATGTTTTTAAGATGGAATAGTGTTGTGCATTTCTTATCGATAATTACATGAAAAAGGATTTAAGGAATTTTTAGAATTGTCTATTCTTTAAAGGTATTATTTTATTGCTGTAGAACGAATTATTTTATTACTGTGGAACGAAATAAAATTGTAGTTGCCTTATTATTCATCATTCATTGGCCTGCCCTTATCCCGCTTATGCGGGGTCGGAACAAAATGTTCTCTGTCTCAACTCTCCTCTATCACTCGTCATCTCCATATCCACTCCTTTTTTACCCATATCTTCTTTCACACAATTCTGAGTGTCTGAGTTATAGTCTCGGAGTGTCTGAGTTATAGCGAAGAGCCTAGCTCTTTGATGCCATGGTAGGTTAGTCTTATTCTTTCGTGTTTTCTACTGTATTTATTTTTTTCTATGTACCTTTATATTGTTTGTTTTTTATTTTTATCTTTTTTATTTTTGATCTCACTAGGTTAACGCCTTAGATATAAGTATCTGTAATGTTAGCTTAAGTTGTAAATAAATAAATGTCTAAATGTCTAATTCATTCATCTTTTCTTAGGTCTACCTCTACTCTACTCACATATCCATCATTCATTTCCGTCACCCTTTTAGTTACATGAGTTTCATCCCTCCGCATTACGTGCTAACCTATCACTCCTCATCTTTTCAGTCACCGGCGCTACTTTCAGACTTCTTCAGTTACCTTATTATTAAAATAAAACAATATCAAATTCAAAACATGTAATAGGCATGATGACAGTAATCAAGTTTTGCCAAAATATTTAACTGGTCTAATTAAATAGGATTCCAGGATTGAGAAAAATGCATTTATTGTCCTAATAATGTCAAGATTATTAAATTATTTAATAAAATAAATCTATAAAATACAACAATCCGCCATGATAGCTGTACGCCAATCAGAGCGCGTGACGTCAATACTCATTATATTAGACCAAAACTGCGCCTTTTGTTTCCTTTCAGCTTTAGATAAGCACGTAGTTTTTGTTTTGCAGTGGTGAGCTGTGACGTCAAAACAGCCGCCATGACAACGACGAGCGTTTTGGCGTGAATTTCAAATTTTAATTTTAAATTTGATTTTTATGTTTGAAAACCTTTGTTTTCTACTAAAATATGATATTTTTTTCACTTAACAAATAATTCTGAACAACATAGAACAGATTTTGAAAAGTAGTCATCATGCCTATTCCAGTTAAAGTCCTCAAAATAAAACAAGTACTAATATACGTGTTATCTGTTAATTATTGGTAATTATTGACTGCTTAGATAGTATTCCTCGATATCTAAAGCAGTAGATGAAGACGCCCCATAGCCAGAATGTCTAGCTACGAGCTTTCGTTTTCTGGGTAGGTAATTTCATTTTAATACGTTATTGAGGGTAGGATCCGTATTCCGTAGCTACCTTCAAACGAACCATTGAATTGTACCGGGCACGAGACTCGTGCAGTGAATCCAAAGATTTATCCCTATCTCAAAAATTCCCAAAGCGCCTAAAGAAGTTTTCACGTCAAAAAATGAGTTGACATTTTCTTCGTTCTTACAGGTTTGCACGACAAAAGTTGGTTTGGAAATATTGTTGGCTGGCACTGCATAAGAATGCAAAATTTTTCATCCGTATACCATGATTTTTCAAAGTGGAACATATTCTTGTAGTTGTGTAGGACTCCATTCTTCGCCTTTCTCGATATTTCTAATCCACGATTATTTCAAATCTAGGTCAGCTGGAATCCAGAATGTAAAATAGACCAAGTTAATAGTTATGTTCGTACCTACCTAGTATCTACACAAAAAAATGCATTAAATATCGATAAATATGTCGATACAACTACAACACTATTGCGCAGCGATGGAGTACAAGAAATGTCAAAAATGGAATGTAAATTTCGCTAGAATGAAAATTCTAAATGAGATTACCCAAATACACGCATGAAATCGAAGTAAAACGATGTTAAATGACGCAATGAATTACTTTTTATAAAATAGCTTCCGTAACTCTAAACATAAACGTATTTTTCACTGGTATGACTTACCGATAAAAAGAAATATTTGTTTCATTCTCCGTAAGCATACCGATTCTGCTTGGAAATTGTGAAACAGCACAGGACATAATTGCCAAACCAGCACCTTATCACAAACATAGTCCAAAAAAGCCATTTAAATAAGAGAAAATTCGTAATTTTACATCTCGAACTTGCACACCAGCTGGTGTGTAAACAAAAAATCTATGGTGTAGAGGTGGCGCGCTACGTCACAGGCCGGTACGCAAGTGTCATTGCGACCCTCGGACCAAGAATCACCTAAGATACTTGGTCCTAGTTGCGACCTCTCTTTTTAACACAGGCAAAATGGGCCATAGAGTGACAAATATGACGGACAATTTCCTAGTTCAACTTGAAATGCGGGAATCCAGTGTACCAAAAAGGTTCAATGCTAAATCCATGATACGGTTGGTTACAGCTAGACTTAGATCATTTAGACGGGATGAGCATTACCTTGTAATATCCACAGAGTAAGTAATATCACCTCTGCCAAAATATACATGATTCTGAATCATGTGCGTCTAAAAGTAAAAGTCAAAGGTTGCGAGTTCGAATCCTGGACTATCATTTTATTTTACGTTAAAAAAAATAAAAAATCATAGATAAATAAATTAAAATTAATAGCGCTCCTATGCGCTACTAATTTTAATTTATTATTAGCGCATATGAGCCTATTACTTCACCGTTAGGTACCTACTAATACTTTAGTAGGTACCTAACGCCAGCTTAGGTATATAGTCAGCTCCACACGTCGTGAAATTATTGACGTGGTCTTTCCTGCGGATATTATACTGCCTGGACACGAGGGCAGGACAGTAAAGGAAGCACCAATATTACAAGTAGATAACTTAGTTAGAGTGAGGGTCCATGTCAAAACTTTACAAGTTTAAGGTGATAGATCACTAACATCAGAACCCTGTGGCCGAGCACGTAGAGACCTGGTTGCTATCCTAATGTTTAGAGAATCGCATCATGATGTGCTTCTTTGTTCTTTCATAAATGTACCTACTTAACCTTTTTAGTTTAAGTCACTTAAAACATGTTTGTAAAGACTTTCTTTGGTAATAAATATTATTATTATTATAATGCTCTTATCCAAATGAAGTCTGATAAATCACCAGGAGAAGACGAGGTTACAGTGGAACTTTTAAAAGCAGGTGGGGAGCCAGTAGTGAAGTTGCTTGTAAATCTCTTCAATAAAGTTTTAACTAGCGGTCACATGCCAAATGCATGGAAAAACGCAGTCGTTACAATCTTACACAAAAAGGGAGATAATACTAAATTCAAACTATAGACCAATAAGCCTTCTCTCTCAGACATATAAACTATTCGCTAAAGTCCTCTGCAACCGAATCACACGTCAACTCGATGAGTGTCAGCCGCATGAACAAGCCGGTTTTCGTAAAGGATATTCTACAATTGATCACATCCACGCCGTAAGACAGCTGATGGAGAAATGTAACGAGTACAACCGGCCCTTATGTTTTGCGTTCGTAGATTACGAGAAAGCATTTGACAGCGTAGAACATTGGGCTGTGTTCCATTCTCTCCATCGCTGCCAAATCGACTCACGGTACGTAGATATCCTACGGAATTTGTACGATGCGGCATCAATGAAAGTTCGCTTGCACGCGCTCACAAAAGAGATTCCTCTGAGAAGGGGAGTGCCACAAGGAGATAACCTATCACCCAAACTCTTCACTGCAGTTTTGGAGGACATTTTAAAATTGATGCAATGGGAAGATCTAGGCATAAACATAAATGGTATCAACTTGTCGCACCTCCGTTTTGCAGATGATCTCATTCTGTTTAGCGACAACATGCAGGATCTCCAAGGCATGATTCAAGACCTTTACGATGCCTCTTTAAATGTAGGCTTAAAGATGAACATGTCCAAGACGAAGATCATGTCTAACATCTCCGACAGTCAGACAAGCATTGCCATTGGCGGTGTGACCCCGGAGATGGTAGACCACTACATCTATCTTGGACACTGTTTATCTTTCAGTGGAGCGCATAGAACCAAGGAGATCATGCGTCGCAAACAGCTAGGATGGGCAGCGTTTGGTAAGCTGGAAGACATTTTCAGGGACCGTAAAATGCCACAATGCCTGAAAACCAAACTTTTTAACCAATGTGTCTTGCCCACAATGACATACGGTGCCGAAGCATGGACGCTCACTAAGGAAACTGTGCACAAAATGAGGGTCGCACAACGGGCCATGGAGCGTGCCATGCTCGGCATATCGTTACTAGACAGAGTCCGCAATACGGATATTCGTAGGAGGACAAAAGTAGCAGATATCGGAGACCGTATTGCGAGACTTAAGTGGCGCTGGGCAGGACACTTGGCCAGATTTGGTGATGGCAGGTGGTGTAAGGCTCTGACCGAATGGTACCCAAGGGGAAGTGCTAGAAGCCGAGGCAGACCAGCAGCCAGGTGGGTGGATGATATAGAGGCCATTGAGGGAAAGACATGGATGAGAACCGCACAGGGCCGATTAGAGTGGCGTTTGAGGGAGGAGGCTTATGTCCAGCAGTGGGCTATAATTTGAGCTGCCAATGATGATGAAAATGATGATGATTATTATAATAGGGCAGCAGCAAACATCAAGCTGCCTGATGCATACAGATGCTACACACAGGTGTAGCATGCTATTTGCTGCTTCCATCACTGTCATGTCCTCGTGTCCACGCGGCATTAGTTATGAGCTGGGCGAGCCTAATTCCATCCGTAGTAGGTATCTCTCTCTACCTAATAAATCTGTGGTTCCATCTCAATGTCCTACCCAGGCACTTAACAGCGTGCTCCAGCGTCCAGTCACCTATGCTGCCTTCTGACGCAGCATAAATCATCTAGAAGAAGACAATTTTACGTAAAACAGGAGTGATGGTAATAGTCTTCGTTCTGTGGAGACAGGTAGTTAGGTACCTAATTATGTAAGTATAGGTAGGTACCTACCGTTTACTCGGTAGGACTGGTAGGACTTAGGAGAAATATCCTGAACCTTGAAAGGGTAGGCAAGACACCTGGGTTACCTAGGTAGGTACCTACCTATCTAAGTCTACGAATAATATTGCTATGTGTAATTTGTTACATTGTGATGGCATGCCACTCCCAAAGCTCACTCAAATATTAGTGCGGTACGAGAACTGGGTCACACTCACACCCTCTGCCATTAAACGTGAGCCCGCGAAACATAATCGCACGGTTCGAGTGCCAAGAAACCCCTGTGCCTTTGACGGGATTTCAAATTTAAATATCTTGCTGGACTGCATCGAGTATAATATTTTGTATGAGTTGATAAGAGTAAACAGGGCTGGGGGGCTTCGGCCAGCCCGGCACGGAGTCCGGCCAGAGGAGGGCGCATGCGCGGCGCGCGGCGCGGCGCTGGTGTCGCGAGGCGGCCCGCGCGGCGCGCCAGTCCCTTGCGCGTCCCCACACGAGCCCGTCGTAGTTGCCGCGGTTGCCGCCACCTCGCTTGACGCATCGTTCCCTATCGAACTCTATGAAATAACAATGACTTCACCCCCAGACACTAGCCTCTCAGTGTTCTAGCACTAATGTTTCTGTGATAAAATCACTTCGAGTGATCCCGAGGCGTCCTCGCGACCGGTCCAGTGAGGGAAGCTGCGCCGGTCTCACGCCCGTCTACAGTGGAATGCGGCAATTTTAACTACTGCGGGCCCGGGAACGATTTCAGAAATAAGGATCGAGCTGTCACGGTTCATGCAATAAGGTAGGTGTTTTGGAAGTCTGAGTAGTCTACGTAGTTACGAGCACGTAGGTCCTACCACCTAACTACCTTTTCAAATTTAAGAACCAATATAGGTAGGTAAGTGCCTCCTTAATTAACTACTTAATTAGAACTTGGATAGGTAGTTACGAGAACTTACCAACAAATGTTTTTCTTCTACACGCTTTAGACGACTAAAATACCGACCTAAAGAAGTAGATGCTTTTACCTAATCTAGATTAAGAGATCTGTTGGGAGCTTTCGCTCAGAACGTTAAACGGGCGTTTATAGACATTGAAAACAAATTGTTGGGCTGGTAAGTAATAATATCTTGAATTGTGGGTTTTTTCCGGCTCTATGGCATGAAGTAGAAATACCACTTATACGAGCCTCCATACTCTGGCAGCGGCAATGCGCTCTTCATAAGACAACAAGGTTTCTTGTAGGTAGGTACTTACCTACCTACATGACAAGCTATCCATTTTTTTATTTCATTACCTAACTTCCGAAGATGAAGATATAGGTAATAGGTTCGTCCGTGGTCAGAGACGCCAACGGCTGATTAAATCCGTTATGGTTAAACATTACTACCCTATACCCATGTTAGATAGGTAGGTACCTAATCGCGAAACCAGCATGATGTCGGCGCAGGTACGACGGATTAAGTAAGATGGATCACTTTCCTTTCGGTCGGCAACGGCTCCATCTCGAGCTTTGCTTCGCCCTCGATTTCTCACGACGCAATGTCTGGGAACTAAATAAGTGCAAATGGCTACAAGCTCATTGTATTGCCTGCCACGCCATGCTTAGTGCTCTTAAAACTGGACTCTTTAGTTTCTCTACATTGTTATTTGAACACTGTAGAGAATGAACTAAAAAGTCCAGCTTTACTGAGCAGTAGGTATCTAATCTACCCATCTGGGGGCACGGAAGTGCCCCGCCAAGACTAGGTTGCTATATTCAACAACTTCTGAAAAAAGCATAAAGAAAACATAGACTAGGTGAATTGAAACCTTAGAAACGAAATGTTAAGTATATGTTTATTTGTTTTTGAGTTTTTAAATAAGAGTCTTATATATTTAAATAATGTAAATACCTATCTTTTCTTTGTTTAGGGTTAACATCGCATTGGAATGTTTCTGTTATAACTACTTATACTACATAAAATAAATAAAAATTATAATACCTCAATACCTATGATGAATTATCCCTAACTCATATGTGAACACACATAACATGACTTTCGGACAGAAGAATCTATCAAAAAGAATTGGATGAATCAAAATAAACTTATCAGCCTGTTAGCGTTGAATTGTAAATGAATACTGTTTGTTCGAGGCTGGAGCAAAGTTGCTTTGCATTAAGCTCAATAAGAATGCAAATCATTATGTATATTTTATTGAATTTATAGTATTTTCCATAAGGTTTCCGTGAGTGAGTGCGCAGCACCTGCGCAGGCGTGGCTCATGTTTCTGATCTTGACACACATTACAATAACATACATGAGGAATGTACCTATTAGTTCTTAGGCAGACTAGACTACTATTAAAATAAGTTTTTTTTTTAGTAGCCCGTAGGGATCCCACTGCTGGGCAAGGGCCTCTCCCAAACATTTGGGAATTAAAATAAGTACAATATTAAAAAAACACATACTAAGTTGCAATTAAACACATAATTTTAAGTTGTTGATGTGTGTAATCACCAAGACAAACGATGAAAAAATTTACCTAGGGCTAATTTTTAATTTTGGTTGAATGAATCATATAAAAAAAGCTATGGTCTATGTAAGTTTTGTGACGCCGCCCGAAATATAACTACATACTTACTTAGCTCGTTTGTTAACGTGAATGGGAACACTAAGGTAATAAATTTTGTTGGTCCAAGGGTTCCCATGAGTCAGGAAGTTAATTTTGCAATGTTTGTTATGGACGACTTAACTGGTGTGCCCTCAGTCGGGTGTACCGAGCCAAGCATGTAGGTGGGTGGACTTCGGCGTCGTAAAGGGTTCGCTGCGTTTCCCATGGTCTTGACTGTCTTGAGCAGTGACGGAGCCAGGACTTTTGCATTACAATTTTGCAATCGATCACAGAGTACAGTGCCACAAACTTATCTAAGGCGGTGGGCAAAAATCGAACTAACTTTAACAACTTTAATATTATGATTTATTTTTCTGTCAACACAATTGCGAAACAGCGCCTCTCTCACAGGTCCAGACAAATTTTTGGCACTCTACCTTCAGGGTGTCCCGTAATGAGTGGATAATCCTGTAACTTCGGGTAGAGGGCATCATAACGAACCAGAAAATCTAAACTTGTGCCCAGTAAAAGTCTCACGGTTTTCGAGTTATTGGACATGTTCAACTTTTTCTACCCTCGTTCATTCTTTTCGATGCCACATTTATCTTGGCTCACTAATAATTAACAATAATAGGTGGCTGCGTCGACGAGATCAAACGACGTATGGCAATTTTGGGATCAGCAATGGACAGGCTTAAAAAGATCTGGAGAGATCGGAACATTATCCGGACAACCAGAACTCGACTGGTCAGAGCATTTATATTTAGAATTTTTCTTCACGCGGCAGAAACGTGGACCCTCCGTGAAAGCGGCTGGAGGAGGACGCTTGGAGTATCATGGACAAAGTTTCGTACCAACCAATCCATACTCGACGAACTCGGCATCAAGCAGCGTCTATCGTCTCTCGTACAGTCTCGCATCCTCACGTTCTTTGGGCACGTGTCGCGGCGTAGAGAACTATTCATAGAACGTCTCAGGGAAAGATTGAGGGTACAAGAGCACGAGGAAGATCTCCAATGAGATGGACGGACCAAATCAAGAAAGCGCTGAACAGACCCTTAAACGAGTGCACCAGAAACACCACCATCAGAGACAAATGGCGCAGAGTTGTAAATCGAGTCACACTACTCCCAACCTGACCACGACCACTCTGTCAAGAGTGAAAACGACTGAGAAGAACAATCAATGTGAGCAACATTCGTAGAATTGAAACTTAAAGGTGTAATATAAGTACAAGTCTACTACACCGCGTGACTTCTCTATTTTGGGTGTACAATGGTCATTTTGTTTTATTGATTTTGGGTTCCCCACCTATGCATGCAATGCCCCCTGGGTAGCCCGTTACAACACTGGCGTAGACCCAGGTAGGGCGGAGTATAATAGTATTGTTGTTATCCTTGCCATTTAATTCTCGAGACGGTTGTTTGATATCGGAGGCGTTTTCGTTATGCTATCTAACACAACGTGATGATTAGCCATGATCTTTGTTATACGGGGTTATAATGAACGATAAAGAGTAAGGCGGGTTTTTGTAACCATTGAAGTAATTTTTAATTGAAAAGACGGTCGGTCTGGTTCTTTCAATCCAATCCTCGTATTAGTGATTCAGTGGATTCCCAAACCATTGGGGTTATTTTACAAGAACTACAATGGCTGGTCTATATTGTAACTCGCACTAGGCCAGTTTACTTCTACCTGTCCGAAACATCCCCATAAGTGTCAATGAATAAGCTAAGAGAACCATAAATCAAGATAACGAACACCCAAAACACTTTTTATAAGAAGTTGGAACGCTACGTCCATTTCACAGATTTCACGTGAGAAATTCAAATAAACCATCTCATTATTTTCTTGTTTAGGAATACAATTTACATAAGATTCCGTCCATAAATATTAGTTTAGGAACCAGAATGGGGAACTAGAGCCTACGCGCGTGTGGAATGGAAACCGAGAATTCTTCATTCACAAGTGTTCATGACACAGTACATACAAAACCACTCGCATGTTTAATGTTTATTGTACCTCGAGTTATACATTTCATTTTCAACCATCCTCATTGCATTCTTATGTTTAGAAAATATTATGCACAATACATAGGCAAAAAGTAAGAAAAATATAATTAGGTTAAGAGTAAGTACCTATATAGGTACTTACCTAATTTTATATTTTTCCTTAAAAAGTCCTGCATCGTCACTTGCATCTGTAGTGCAATACTGAAGCATACGTATTACGACAATTGTTTGACTTATAAAGTTATATGTTGAATGGTGCAGGACTAAAGCGTAGGAGGGTCAAGAATGCACTTTACTAAATGGTAAAAAGAAATAGTTCTGAGCTGTCTTGCCAGTAGAAATGGTACCTAAGGTGGTAGGTAAAATACACGGTCACCCATGTTATTTATTGCGACCCTACAAAACGTAATATGCGACCATAAAACCTGCACTATTATGTAAGTAAGATATATTTATGTAAGTACATGTACGGTCAGCGACGAAGATTTAATTTGAACCCCTTTTGGCTCAAATTAGGAAGCGTACACATTTCTTCACTTAGTTTCATGAAAAAGGAGCTTTAAATCCTCAAACTGCTCTTGAACTTATGTCACTGACTTTAGGTAGGTACATAAACATAAATACCTACACCTACTAGGTACATACCTAATCTAAATGCCCTCGCAACACTACAAACTACAATGGTTTATGTAGGTACAATGAGACATCCTAATAAATAAACTTGATACATTACTTAAATATGCAATGCAAAACAGCTACAAAAACGACCTCGGATTAAAATTCAAACCAAGTGTTTACTTGGCGCAGGTGTGTGAAAAATGCTAGACTTCTAAATCAAAATTTTCTTACACAACATAAGTTGGTAATGTTCTATGCAGTGGGTGGGGTAAATACAACATTGAAAGTATTTCCATCCCTAGAATCTTCTTAGAATAAAGGTTTATCAACTGAACTGCTGCATCATAGAAACCCGAATTCTTAGGAAATAAGGTCGATTTTCGGACTCTTCATGACAGTTGACATGAAATGGCAAAACAGTATTTCCGCTCTGCATTCACTGCTCGCTACATGCAATTTGCATTTTTTTCGAACAAAAGACATCAACGCGCTTCTCTATTAAGCCGTCATTTGTGTTCACTTCCTCTTCCAATAATTATTATGCATGTTTCTGTTTTCCAGAACATATAATTTCCTGTCTATCTCGTAGTAACATTGACAAATGTATATAATGTTACTCATAGTTCCCAAACCAGTATCTCGTAGTACATATTTATTATTTGATCTACTCACGTTCCAAATATTACTTCGCTCACAAGGGTTTGAAGCAAAACTTCGTGCGGTGTGGTATAGTCGCTTGAAGAACAAATTTACATTCTGATGCACGCAAATAGGTACCTAGACCTACTCCATGAAAGGGCTGCAGTGGACTATGGATGATTATGAACGATATGGTATTTGCATATGGAAGTGACATGGACCACGCCTCCTGACCTACATAACCGTTATGCGTCTGTAATGCTTCATCCACTTACTTTTGAGTAATCGCCCGTTCGAATGGATAGTTTAGTACGTAATAAAATAACACCTTAGTTGATAGATTATGGTTTTACTTACATAAACGAAACTCTTTGCTATGGCATGACGATTAGTATGGTTATGTCATGGACAGCTTAAATTCAACGTTTGCGCTATGGTAATTATATTCAAGTAGTATAGAAAAGACCATTGAAATTATAATTCAAACTCAATTGAGAAATGTGCCTGCTATAAAAATACATACATACTTACAAAAAGTGTGGACTATTCTGTAGTTTCATTAAAAAACTATGTAGATTGTGCAATAATTCGAACGTACAGTGAAACGGTGGCTAATAAATATTATTTAGTCCGTTCAAGTGAGTCGAGAGGGGATCGCGAGCAGTAAACATGCTCAAAACAACGAGGGGGCGCGGCGGCGGGAGGCATCAGTGCTCAAAGGTGAGTATGCAAGGCTGTGGCTTCTGCGGTTGCTCCCCTCTCGAGCACTTTCACCGATTCCCTCATTAGCGATGCCACACCGACTCTTCTGTAAACACTTGGCGCCTACAAATGGTTGTTTCTCGCCCCGCATATAACGTTCGCACACGTGCTCTACAACAATCTTTGCAAAAACGAATGCGCAGTTTTAGATACCTTCTCATGTGTTGTATATAGCTTTCGGATTCCATGTTTTTTAGCAGCACACTTGTCGCGTTATTCTCTTAAATAAATCTTTCAAAATAAATTTGGATTAACACCAATCTGAGTAAGATTTACATAATTAGGTATTTTATCAATAGAAAACAGCTTTTTAAATGCAGTCATAAGAAAAGGTAGCGCGCATTTAATTCCACATCCATTTTAGGTAGGTTGTGGCGCCTTGTATAAACTTCTAATTAACTAAAAGCAGAAGCTTGTCCAAGCGTAGTGTCCGTTACATAATTGCAGTTGATGCGAAGATATGGATGCGAGCACAGATGCCGCGGAACTCCGGCCTACTCTGAAACTACTTACCAACTACGAATCAAAGCCTTTATGAGTTCAGAGATTTTCCACTCGTAAAAGAAAAATATAAACGAGTTCAGAACTCATGCATAGAACTTTGTCAGATACTTAACCGTGACTAATTTTGCTAGGAGAACTTTGAAAACTCCAACTATGAACTACACAATAATACCTAATATTTTACAAGAATCGTTTTAACAACTGTTGGTGCAATGCGACTTGCTGACACCAATAGTTATGCAGTTCTGTGGTAATTTTTAGATTTCACGAAACAAATAAAATTGTGTAAGGAACTTTAATTTAGTAGTACCTGCATAGAGGCTATATGAAAGTCTTTAATTTTTAGTAGTTATTACATATGTACTGTCGGTACCTAGATAAATATATTAGTTTTTTATAATTACCTACTCATATTATAAATAAATGATAGTATGATCTACAAATATTTATCTCGGGGCTGGGTGTTTCTATGTAGGTATACTGTGTGTGTATGTATTTACAAAAAAAACCAGTTATCTGTTTCCCATATACTCGTAGTACAAGCTTTGATTAGTTTGGGGCTAGATAATGCTGTGTGAAATGTCCAGCATTATTTATTTATTTATTATAGTAGTCAAAAAACGTAATCCTCGACTTATTACACTAGGTATATAATAATATGCAGTGCAAATTTTATTTTTATCCACAAACGCTTAGTTTTCGTAGCGTTTGTGCGAAATGAATGACTAAAGACAGAGCTCATTGAGGTTTGAGTGTCTTATAAGCGCTACGCATGTTTTTCTCAAATAGTAATAACTAGTAACTACATTTGTTTTTTCCATGAACAAAAGCTGTAAAGCCGTAACGATATAACTTGTCTGATTCTTCGTGGTAGAGCTTGTGGACAGAAACCTGCTGGGCGAGGTTGGTTCGATGCCCGGCTGAGCACTTGTCGCACACCGGACGAGCGTATAATTTTTTATCTACTTTACTTCCAAGATCATACGCTATCGTGACCAATGTTTAGCAACGGTTGTATAATAGAATTGCGTCAAGTACTGGGAGGAGACCAATCCCATTCACTAAGTTAGGTATAGGTAAACGAATGATTTCGAAGATTGTTTCTATTAAGGATAATTTATATTTGATAAAAAAGTAGATTTCTACTTTTCAATCAAGATCTAATTAGTAAATATTATAGCTTTCATAAAAGCTAGTACCTAAACACATACATAAAACTTTATAAAAGTACATACCTACACAGACTAGTTATAGCATAGGTACCTACTGAAGTTTTTAAATGTAGGTAGGTACCTATTGCAAAGCAGGTGTTACAGTGCCTGCAGAGAAAAAAAAATTAGCACCTACACCGAAGTAGGTACTTAGTAGGAAAAAGGTACTACTCGTAGTTATAACTGAATTAAAACAGATGCACATGGCTTGATGTATAAGAATAGGTACTTACTTACATAATAATATAGGTCATATTGTAATAGGCGATAAAAATCAAAGACAAATGTACGAGTAGATACATACAACTCGACGTTCAGAACATGGCTCCCGTAGTAAATTGAACGGACAAGTAAACAATTATAACGCCATATGGTGTTATTTGTCCGCCTGACTTCCGGTAGTCTTCATTCCATTGGCAAACCAATACAATGGTTTAAAACCATCAGCTGAATCCAGTTTCAGAAATTATTTGATAAATATGTATTTTTAAATATGTATTATCTTTTTAGAAAAAAATAACAGACTTCCGAATACAATATTTAGAACCAAAGATTGAAGAAAACAGTGACTTATCTTTTCGTATGTTTTAGCTTTCAATAGGATAGTTATACCTACCTACCTACAAACCTAATGCTCAATAATTACGTTTTAAAACTAAAAGAAAAACCGACTTCAATGTTCGACTCTACACGCGGCGTGACTTAGGAATCAATAAGCCAACCATTAAAATCGAAATAAAAAAAGAAATCAAATCGACAGATAATGCTTAGGCTCCACCGGCGTCTAAGGGCATTAATTACCAAAACTGCATACATTTTATGTCAAGTTTCGCGGCACGTGAGTTCCTGGCATTAGTAAATCGTCAGTTTGACATAATGCATAGAGAGTTTAGACTTATCTGTCTGTCGATTCGATTTACAATGGCTAGGAGGAGAGGTTTTTAGAGTTTTACGTTAAAACTAGCAAACCCTCAGGAATAAAATTTATAAGATAAGTTCTCTCGTTTGGAATTGTGCAGTCAAGAGTTAATACCTAAGTATTTCCTACATAAGTAGTTGTAGGAAGTTAAGGGCGAGCTTATATTAAATATTCCGTAATCTCGACTATTTGAAAGCGAGTGGGCTGGTTACAATGAAGTCCATTTGTTAATTTAGCATGCGAACCTGCCAGCCTGTTTCATGCTCCATATCGTATAATAATAGCACCGAACGTAACACGCTAAGTATTGTATACGTGGCCCTAATTAACAC
This sequence comes from Epirrhoe alternata, assembly GCA_963565295.1. Lineage (NCBI taxonomy): Eukaryota > Metazoa > Arthropoda > Insecta > Lepidoptera > Geometridae > Epirrhoe > Epirrhoe alternata. The sequence continues at coordinate 4,675,449 of OY751384.1, forward strand.
GCGCGGCATCGAAAAACAGCAAGTGGTAAAGTAGGTAGGCTTTGCCCAACGGATCTAGGCATTAGTGAAGTTAGTTCGTTGTCTGCCCAGAACACAATTTTGTATGAAAAAGCGTTCACTGCGCAGACAAACGGCTAACTTCACGAATGCCTAGATCCGTTGGGCGAAGTGTAGGTACTCTGTGTCAACCAGATAAAACATTTTCGTGATTTTTTGCATCCTTCCAGTGCCAAATCTATATCAATAGATCATAATTAACCTATAGTTCAAATAAGCTCCGATATAATAAGCTTTAGGTACGAATTTACCAAACACATAATGAGCTAGCGTATTTTGATTGATCGGAATTCTACAAAGAAAGATGCTTATCAAATGGTGTGGACTCATTTGTGTATAAGCGTAGATAGATAAGTCAATAAAGAGATAGTTCTTTACAGCAGTAGTTTAGTAATTTACTGTGCAAAGTCGCGGCGGGGTTTGTGGGGTGTTTGCGCGTCCTGTCCCGGCGCATGTTTGCACTCAATAAGCCGAGGCAAACACTCTCTTAGAGCTATTCCTCATCCAGCTTTCGACTGTTCGAGATTACCTCAATCTTTTTTACGATTTCCCATTGTTATGTTGTGCATGACCGGCTTTTGTATCGCGTGTACGTTGAGATATCGAAAAATCGATAAGAAAACGGAACTTGAATGTTATTTAGCATCACACAGCCCACATGGGATTTTAAAAAATGTTTTTATTTTTTTTGCTGAATACACCTACTTACTCGGATACCAGTAACCCCAAAGTGGGATTTAGGATTTATCAAATCCGAAAATCGATTTTGATTTTCAAGCGTGCTCCGGGCAGGCCTTCTGGCGAATTTAGTAGTTCTAGGTAACTAAGATCATAATTGTTTAATAAATACAAATATACGTGGGACACTCAGAAAGTTTTAAGAAACTGAAAAACTAACTTATGGATAAAATATTTTTTTTAAATCTTTTTGAAGAACTCTCCAGTAGCCCTATACCTACGAAATTTCATGCGTCTGGGCCAATTTTGGAAAACTTTTTAACATGCCACACGGGCCTGTTTCTGAGCTTCGTGAAGGCTGTCCGGCACGGAAATCGTAAAAAAATTCGTACAAATGAATGAAACACAAATTTTCAATTTAGCTTAAAAATGTGGTCGCAATTAAAAATTCGCACGATTGTATTTTAACTTATAATCAGCCAGGGCCTTCTTACAAAAAAACTTTTTTTTGCTAAACTTTCTGCATGGCCTAGTATACATAGGTACTCGTACTCCAGCAACGTTCCAAAATTAAAACTTTACTATTTATGAAGAAAGCCGAATGACTTTCTGTAATATCTACGAGCCATATGTGTATGTTTTCTCATTGTGTTCGTGTTCAGCAATATAGCTGATGCTTAAGGAGTTAAGCTATTTATTTTATCTACTTATGTGTATCATATCATAGCATGAAAGCAATATCCTTTATCCAACTTTTTCAATGCCATCTTTCTATTATTCCAGACATTATCAAAGAGTAGTTATAATGAATAACTTTTTTATTACAACAACAACATGCGCGATAAGATGCCGGGTGTGGTGGCATTGTTTGCTCCTCGAGTTTTCTCATAATATCGGCCGCCCCACTGCCATTTCGCAGCGCCCGCCACTAAGCTTGTGTGATATTTGTAATTTTCTACATATTTTGTCCGGCCAAGTTGAACGTTGGAAATATTATGATATTATATACCTACAGCAAATTCATATAGGTAAGTAAACAGGTTACATTGTAAGAAGCACCTGTAATGTCCACAAACCGATGATACAGGCTTATCTACCTACTTACTAAGTAGGCAACCTTTTCTTTATGCCTATTCGATAGTGATGATACCTTACTTAGTTACTTTCTGAGAGTTAAAAAATACATACAATAAAAAATACTATCCTGCTAACTCAAATAAATAACCGGAAATGTCCGGCTATTTTATCCGGTTTTTACTCAACTGGCCCAATTCTATCATACCCACAACTTATGCAGCGTCCTCACGCGAAAGGCGAAACTTCAGGTTAATTAACTCGTCTCATCAGGCTCCCGGTGCCCGCGGGAACTACTGATAAACTAATATTATTACATGCTGTTTTAGTAGGTATCACCGGGAACATCTCTAATTAATTAATGAGTAATGTTTCTTTTTGAACTTTTTACATGTTTGAAAATTGTTTGTACTTTTATACTTTTTGATTTTTGAGACTTTTGTTTTGTCATCATTATAGGTAAAGGAGAAATGCTGGACAGAAAGAGCATGTTACTAAACGCCATCATTTTGGTTGGTTTGGTTGAACATAGGTATAAGTACCGACAATTAGAAGATTTATACAGCCACAGATTATAGAGAGATACAGCGTCAGGACTTAAGGAGCCTATACCTAAACTTCATCCTCTCGACTTATTTACACATGCTATCCACAGAAAAGTCAATACGTGTGGAGCTTACAAATCTTAGGGTATCCCCACGTCTTCACCTTTTAAAATAGGTTAAGTTAATTAGAGTGGCGATTGAGGGAGGAGGCTTATGTCCAGCAGTGAGCTATCATTTGAGCTGCCAATGATGATGATGATGAAGTTAATAAAAATAATAATATCTACCACTAACACAAGTAATCGACTAAATGCTTACACGTGTTGTAATAAACCACATCAGCCAATAAATTCCGGTAATAACGGAAAAACAAACAAGTTTCACGGTGAGCACGATTGCCAATGTATGGCAATCGCAAACTTAGATAATAGCAATAAGGAATGAGCTCGTGTGGCCCGCCAACGAATCTATAGCCAAACTTTGACAGCACTGTAATACGGTTCGTTAATGAAGCGGGGTTTTCACTATCACACTAATATTATAAACTAGCTGCGCCCCGTGTTTTTACCCACTGTATTTTAGGAACACAACCTTTCGTACCAAAAAAAAGGGAAAGCTTACTTATGTGTTAATTCAAGATATAAGCTACGTTCATTTTCATCTAAATCTGTTCAGTTGTATCAGCGTGTAGGAATCAAACATCAATCCATAATTTCACATTTATAATACATAGAAATGAACACTACAAAATTAAATACTTACCTAAAAATAAGTATATTAATGTAAACTCTATAATAATACCTATGACAAAACACAAACGTCAGTTGAACGTCGAGTATCGTAGAAAACGATCTATAGATAGCTCAACCTAAAATAAAAAAGCTCCATTAACATTAAGGTAAGTAGGCACAATATTTTGCGCCAAGGAGTGATTTCCACTTTGTATTCAAGAGCGGCAGGTAGCCGCCTGCTTGGGCCCGGTCACGCAAATAGGTTAATAGCTGCCAAAAAAATGAAAAAAAGCCTCTAAGGAAGGTTAATCATAGAAAAATATGGATATTCCTTTGAATTCGCGGGTCTTTATTAAAATTCGAGTTGAGAGGCGCCTCGTCCATAATTACTCAATATAAATTCGGTTAATGCAAGTCTGTCCAATATCACGATAAGCAAAATTCATTCAAATGAAAATGAGGAATTTTCTTTTTGTCAAAATAAGTAAAAAATGAGAAGAATTGAACACATGCACACCGGAATCGGAAGATACGATCATTTTTGTAATTTATTGCTTGTACGAAAAATCTAAATATTTTTTATGGTTCCTACACCGTAGATAAGTACCATATATCAGACAATCAGAACTAAGCAACCTCTTTAAGTAATTCCTCAGTATAAAATATTATCATTCATAATTAATGATTAAACGAACTTACCTGTGAGTGAAGTTCTATCATAATTATACGAGCGTCTGGTCCGAATAGATTATAAGAGTATTATGTATATAAACTACTTGTAGTCTCGCGATTAGTGAGCCAAATCAACACTGAAGTTAGGAAAGAGCTTTGCTATGGATGTCATTGTCATCCTTTTAAAATTTTTTAGGGTATCTGTGAATCTGTAGGCCAATGTCATTTAGTTAGTAGTAAAATACGCAAACAGATCCTGGACCTCATTGATGTAGTATAGTATTACCGTAATGTTACCTATATTGGGAGTGTTGCAACCACGATGGGTGGGCGGGATACTAATCTATTCGGACCAGACGCTCGTATAATTATGATAGAACTTCACTCACAGGTAAGTTCGTTTAATCATTAATTATACCTCGCGTCTGTTCCGAATAGATTATAAGAGTATTATGTATATAAACTACTTGTAGACCTTGAGAGTTTTTACGGGAATAACATCAATGAGGAATTCAACCCATGCAGCCTTGCGAAATAACAATGTTTATATTTCGACCATTTATAAGTTATGTAGATACCTACCTACCAGGTTTGGAATAAGGATATACCTTAACTATATACATACTTCGTCATCTTATATGTGTATTTAATTTAATGAGTTTCTATTGTCAAGATTGACCACAATAACAAATTATTATCAATAATTCAAACGTTTATAATAATTTTCAGCTAATAAAAATTATTAATAGAAACTACTTATAATAGTTTTCAATGATACTATTAAAGGAGGATAACGTGTCGTAGATACGCAGAGTATTTAATAAACTTGGTAAATTGATTATGAATCAAATTTAGATACCTATATGTACCTACTATGTAAGTATGTAGGATTATTAGTAAGTAAATAAATAACATTATTAGCCATTAAACTAACACGTCCCAATGAGTAATAGATAAAGGTCTATGATACGGGCGAGCAAAGGTGGAGAAGCAGTCGATCCAGCCTTCAGTAAATGTCTATTGGTGGATGGTAGGTACCCACGGATTTAGGTACCTATCGACCGACAGTGATGCCGAGTGAGTGCGCGTGCAACTCGTGACGCGCGCGACCACGGCTGTTCTATGTACTAACACAGTGAAAAAATATGGTAAAAACGCCATAAAAATTCTGTACTTATAACTAAAAATGAATAGGTAGCTTTACTTTATTAGGTAAAGTTATTAATTTTAACTGAACTGCCTCGATACAGGCCCAGCCCCGTGCAGGGCTCGCGGTGAATTATTTATAATATTTAATCGTAATAAATTGAATTAAAGTCCTATAGGTTGGTTCTTTTGACGTAGTTATAATCAAGATTTAATAATCAAGGTTTGAGTAAAGCTTGGTTCTTGAATAAAAAGCTTAATTTTTTAACATTTTTTTTCGGATCTTATTTTAAAATAAATAAATCTGAACGTATTGTTTGGACTAAAAACTGCGAGTAGTAGTAGCATTAAGGTTCGTCGTTCTGTCAAGCAAGACTTTCTTAGGAAATTTAATTTTAGATAGAATACCTACAAAGGCTAAAGCTGCAAGACAGGATTATAATATAATATCAAGGTATCTTAGAGAGTGAGTACTTATACAAAATCGTATATATTTCGAATGCTGCATTTTTGACGAAACACACTTTAATTTTATATGAAAATATTAGCCATTAGGTAAATACCTAAATATTTAATATTGGCTCTAAGACAGAACTCTAATGTTATAAGGATGCGAGATTGACTCGAATTTGAGGTAGTTGGCTACCTAAGCTATTAAAATACGTCCATTTAAAGTATCTTAGAGCTTGTTCACATTGAATACGGAATCGTGTTTTTTACGATTCGTGTCGATCTATTTTATTTGTCATAATCATAAAACATTCACGATGACTTTTGACGAATCGTCAAGGGCGTATCCCGTGTGAATGCACCTTAATTGTAGGACACAATTATATGACTTTTATTTAAGTAGGTAAGTACCTACTTCAAAAATAATAATAATAAGACTTTCACAAAATAAACCCACCACTTTAATATATAAATAATAACATATTGTTTCATTGAACTGGCTGATAGTGGTGTCAATAAAATATTATTCAAAGAGAATTTGGATGCTTAATCTTGATAGTTTTGTTGGCCATAGGGCGCGCCGCCCCGGCAAACCAACCGAGATTCCTCGAGCTTAATCTGCGATTATATTTCCTTAATGATTTATCATTCAAAATACTTAGTGGCAAAAAAAAAAGGTTGGTAATAGAAAAATAGATAGATCTATGGCAATCTATGACCCTGAATGGATCTATGGCAAACGCCTCTGGAAGTCATTATATAAATGACTTAATAGGTGTCCAAATCATATTTACGCGACTGGTAAATTGGGTCCTAGCTGATTGAAATATAATGTAAATAAATATGTTGAAAAAATATTACACGAATGGATAATAAACTTAAATACCTATAATAGAAAAGCCACAAAAGGGTCGTTTCATAATAGGTACTTGGGTAAGGTATTGAATAACACCTAGTACTTCTACCACCTGCTTATATGTACCTAGGTATAATAAATATATTTGATACCAATCATTTTATTCGTGTAGAAAAAAAATCCGAGGAGCTGTCAATAGATGCGAATGCCTGAAAGTTTTAAAGAACCTTAAAATTATGTTAGTATTTCTAATGTTGTAAAGGATTGACCACTGACCGCTACCCATACACATGATTGCACCCCATAGTTGAGCGTCAGCAAAATTTTAATGATGCTGTATGTTAAAATTATCCATAAACTCAAAACAAAGGCATTATATGAATCAGGTAAATTGCTGTATCGGTTAATTATTATAAATACGAGCTCTCGAACATCGTGATTTTTGAGGGTAGGTACCCTCGTTTCACACCATTTTACTAAAATGGAAAGATTTGTATATCATATTATAAACATTTAAATATTTTTTCCACCTATGTACAATAACCCCAACCTAGGCTGTATTCTGTGACCTAGGTAGGTATGTAAACGAGATGAGAAGATAGTTTAAATAAATTACGAGAAAACGACGCATGACGAATTGACGATCGAATGTCGAAGTTAAGGCATGTAGATACTTATTTAAGATGTATACAACTTAAAATTATCAATCACTTATAATTAAATATTATAAGGGTTTAGGGAAGAAGCACGTTTCTCCATATTATCGTAAACAAACTTTATCTGTATCTGAATAAGACTGATTATCGGGTGTAGAGTGTTAATACACCGGTTATAAAGAAATGTACGTAATTTTATATCTTTCTTATTCAAAAAAGAATGTAGGCAGGAACAAGCGTACTAGGTACTGTCTCCCGTAATAAGAAGCGCTCGTGTAGCTTGCTTAATCAAAATTAAGCAACGTTCCGGCCCGTCAGCATTTGGATGGGTGACCGCCACGGCACTGGCACTTCCATTTATGAAATGAGATTGTCAGCTGAGCGCTTCCGCGCTTCGGGGGGCCCGTCAAAACATCGGTCCCGGCCCTCAAAACCGTCAAGCCATGACGGAGGCTAGAAAGGTGGCCCAAAAAACATCGCCAGAGCCGGGCACAAAGTATAGGTTCGATGCAGTACATACTACATAAATCATAATACTGACATTGATCAAAATATGGAGGCAAATATCTGTACTCATCTGGAGGTGCTAGTAGCGAGGAAGACGTCCTGTGGGCTCGACGAGAATAGTGGCGGAAGTACGTGCGCGCGCTTCGTCCTTCGCGCGGGGCGCGTAGGGCGTCGGGTTGCTTCGCGTTCCTTGGCGCGGCGGCGGCGTAGTGGCGGCGCGGCGCGGTGAGCCGGCGCCGCGGCTTTTGCGCCGACCGGCCTTGTTGATCAGCCAGAATTTGCCCTTTTGATCAATTCCTCCAAGTATAGCTGACGGTTCAATTTATTTCATTACAGCAGTCTCCTACAGTAGGGTATGCTGTTATCATAAATAATACCTACAAAGGTTAAATTTCGAAGGTAGGTATTTTAAAAGAAGTACAAAACTCGCCTAATTCATTGGCTCTTCTGTAACGATGTAATGGTCGTAGGTAGGTATGTAGGTTTAGTCGGCTAGCGAATTTGCCGCTTATGCACCTACCTAATAAGGTACAAGAAGTACCTAATAATGTTAACTTGAAAAGGTTAGGTCATAGTTCCCAATGAAAAAGACGCCAACCGTAACTTCGGTGCTTCGAGACAGCCCCAGTGGCAGCTCAGGTTGCAATTAAAATTGTAGGTAAATACCTACGCGGAATATTCACATAGTATTCTAAATAGAATGATGGTATGAAAGGTTAGGTTACAGACCCCAATGGTAGGAACGCAAACCTGTTTTATTGCATCAAGACATGCATAAAATGTGTGTAGGTAAATACCTGGACACGATTTTCCATACGTCAACACGCCTTTGTAGAATCCTCATCGATACATGTAAATAAATATTAAACCCACCTTCAAGTCTCTCAATAAAATGTAGTCTTAAATACGAACATTTTGAAGTAGGGTGCTTCAAGACACAGAGGCTATTCAATCACTCGATAGTGAACCTTATTATCTGTTTAACATCATGTTTTATAATTTCATATGCCTAATGCATTAATAGGGTTAGAGTCGGTCCAGCCGGGTTGAGGTGACGTTGGATACGTCCAGCACACTTCAAGAAATTATCGACACTTTTTTCACATTCACATACTTTGCACTGCAAAACCTTTCCACTAAGACTATTTTGGAATGTTTTCACGGATTCCAGCACACTGCGAAGAAAGAAACACAACAAAGTAAAGTGTTGAGTTGAGCACTAAAAAACGAATGACATTGGCCTACAGATTCACAGATACCCTAAAAAATTTTAAAAGGATGACAATGACATCCATAGCAAAGCTCTTTCCTAACTTCAGTGTTGATTTGGCTCACTAATCGCGAGACTACAAGTAGTTTATATACATAATACTCTTATAATCTATTCGGAACAGACGCGAGGTATAACTCCTAATCACCCCATAGACACTTTTTTAGCCCGCGTAGTTCCACCGCTGGGCAAAGGCTGTCCCTACCGCTTGCAACATTTTAAATATGCTGAAAGGAAGTTTATCTACTGTAATTAAATGAAAGCAATCAGTAAAATTACTTAGCTTATTTAATAAGGCTTTATAATTATTATTTACCTACTCACCAAAATAAATCATTTGGAAAATGGATCGAGGTTAGAATGCCGTGCTACTTATCCATATCCATCATATTTTGGGCATTGCGTTGTAGCTCATTGCATTGCATGGAGTTTCGCCACGAGGCTCGGGCCACCTTGGACACAGTCATTATACCCATGAGCAGTTATTAGTGTCGTAACATCTTTGCAAGTAATTTTCCTTACATACCTGCGTAGGCAGACATGTTGACTTTAGAACAATACATACATTAATGGCGCTGAACATGTTAGTGTTCTGATCCGGCTTGCGGGTATTTTACTAAAAAGTAATTAATCGCTGTAAGATTGGAATACATTTGAAAAACAAACTACCTTTTTTATCCATTTACCTCTTTTACACGATGCCATTCTGGCATACTATGCTTGGCTTGCCTCTTGCCACAGAATATTAGCTCTTGTTCCATTGAGTTTGAGAAAGTAAGAGGCAAGAATGGTGTGCCAGAATTGCATCGTGTAAACGGCGTCTAAGATACATTTATCATAACGTACGCCCGCGACTGAATTTCGATTTTAATTTGGTCTAAGCTGAAATGAATTTATTTATAGTTCTCTATCTCAGCCCTTAGTTCTTTATAGGTATAATATTTTCTAAGTTTGGTTGGTTTGGTTGGTCAGAACGCCAATTTTATTCAAAGCTGTTTCCTTTCCTATCTTGTTCTTTTTTAAGAAATAAAAATAAACGAACTTAGGAGCCCCATGCATCATTTATAGCATAGTGTGCGTTTGTTTATTGTTATAGTGTGTTAGACACACGTTCAGCTTACATTATTTCATAGAGCGTCCCATTTCTGTTCTATACAGATTTTCTAGTTAGTACAAATGCTACAATAAACAGGTGCAATAGTAACTCTATGCGCCTACATCTACATTTGTAGTTTATTCTTACATTATACCGCTGTAACATTACAAAAGCCTTCTCAATAGCTGGCGAAATATGTATTAAATGTCAGATAACGTTACTTTCATACAAATCTGTTTGACTCTGCTCACCATTATTCCGTGGGGATCAAAGTTGAAACAAATTAGGCTGTGTTAAAGTTGGTAAGAATGGACTTTTCGAAATGCAAAGATAATGCAAACTTTTATACTTTCATTTATCTTGGCGTATAACGAGGGACGGGCAGCCATAAAAAAGTGAGAGAATATTGCACCACGGAATGCTAATGTGAATTGCATGTGGATATTTGGGATGATAATTAGCATTTTATCGGAAGCTCTCTTTTCTACTTTCGTAAGGATTATTATATCGTGCTACTTAGAATTTTATTTACAGTATATCTCCACGTTATGTCATCAGATACTTTGTAGGTAAATACATTTTTATACAGGTACCTTCCTTAGGTCGTGATTCCACATCTCCACATGCGTCTATTATGTTAAAAGTTTCATTAATATTGATAAAAATCGCAATAACACGTGTGATTCGACTGGTTAGTAAAGTCACTGACCCACAATAGTAGAGTTTTAATGTTTTCCGATAGAGGTTAGATTTAAATAACTGTAGCCCTAAAGATAACCTGTTTTCTTGGAGTCAATATCCTCATTGTATTTTAAAAAGATGTTATGTATATAAAATAAATATTTTTTTTCTATAAATGAGCATCTTTAGTGCAAATGTACGAAACGTCTAAATAATTAAATAATTGAAATTGGAAGAAAGACAATGTTCCTGAAGGAAATAAGAAAATTCAATTAGTAAGTTGGTAACGTAGGCTCCACTTCACACGTTTTAGAACGTCTTAATGTAATCAACTCTGTCCTATGCCATTTCTTAAAAGCCAGCCAGCCCAGCCCGTATAAAATCGTCGTCGTATGCGACGCGTGCAACATTAAGCAGGTAGGGAAAGCTCTGATTAAACCGTAAAAGAGATTGGTTCCTCGACGGAGTGCTTTATCGTTGACGTTATGTCGGCAATTTGGTGTCGTCTCGACATTGCCGGTGGATTTCCATCGGAGCCACCTATGCGTGCTTATGACGAGGGATGGAAAGCATTAACTCACGAGTGAAGGGAAACTGAGCCTTAGCTACCCATATCGTAATGATCTTCCGCTATGTCTCTTTCGCTGCTCATCATAAAATTATTCTTAAAGATTTTTCTTTTCACAAAGTTACCTTTCTAATTGGTTAAGTCTACCTATACTTACTGCCCGCTATTATAAAGCAATACATACATGTGTCTAAGGGGGTAGTCAGAGGCATGTACAAATACATATTTGATACATGCCCACATCTTGCAGAAGTTAGTATTCCATACGTGACAGGTTGCAAGCCCAAAAAAAGAAAAAAAAAAAAAAAAAAAAAAAAAAGATCAAAAGATCAAAGGATCAAAGGTTCAAAGGATCTGGAATATAAAGATCTGAGAGAATGTCTACCGCGCCTTGGGGATACAGTCGTGACCCTGTGTGTGTTTTTTACATACATGTGTGCAGTACCGTACCTACCTCATTAATAAAGATAAGATAATTATACAAAATAGGGCTGGGAAGATCCGGGATGTATGTACCGGCTTGACTTTGAATTCGATGGCTGTGGGTTTCAAAATGACCGTAAAACAATGCGTTTATGTTACAAATAATAAAATAAATAAATAATGTTTTTATTGATTAAGAAAAGTTACATAGGTAAGACGGTAATGGTCTCCAAACTAGGTTAGCCTGTATTATGGAGACCTCCTTCCTAATTGAACAAAATACTTAAGCATAACTCAAAAAAACATTAATGTTGTTTACATGGTGAGATACAAAACATTAACAGGCCACGATCTCTCAATCACGTAGAATGTTCGATTTTACGGGATCGCGATTTGGCAAAGCGTATTTGGAGTTGCCCCTGCCTACTCTCATTCTGCTATAAAACCCGTTTACGCTGATACTTGAGTCACCGGACAATTGTATAGGAATATTTCTAAATTAGGATTAGGTATAAAATGTGGCAAGGACATAATTTGTATCCTTATGTATTTTCACTCGATGAAATAGGTAACGAAGTTGACCTAGTTAAAACACTATAAACCTATCGTAATTATTAAAATGGAACTACTAATAAGACCGTTAAAAGTCTGGAATGATTGGTCTCGCTGGCGTGTGGTCTGTAGTGGAGAGCGTTCGCGAGAGCACTTGGCGGCCGCAGTAAAAACACTAGATAAAACAGGTGCCAGTTGAAATATGGCTCCGCATTGGCGAAGCCCTGCAGCGGTCCCGATGCACTCACCTATTTGTATGGCTGGCTCTTTGAAATACGAATATGTTCAGCGTGATGTAGTATGCTGAGTGGGTTGCCCACGAATAAATTGTTGTTATTTTTGGAATTAAATAAAATACCAGAATAGAAAATTATTTGACTAGTGTATTCGTTGACGAGGCTCAAGTACCACATGACAGTTTATCATTCATAGATACTAAAACAATGTCATAGACAATAAAATGAGTATGTATGCTTATTTCAACAGTTATGTATTTTGGATCCATTTACCATGCTTTAACACGCTTTTTGTAACTTGGGTATTTGAAATGAAAACGTTCTATTACATTTTCATTCAGTAAGTATACATTAATACTTTAATAAAGTTATGTGTGATTGAAAATTCGGATAAATAAAGGTAGAAAGCTGATCAGCCTAGCATAATAAGTTTACTTCATTAGATATTCATTCATCTATAAATAAACTAATCGTAGATTAACTCAAAGGGCTACTTATGAATTTACTTTCGAATATATACCGTGTCATTTCCTATAATATTTATGAAATTAGGGCCTAGAAAGTCCGATGTAAGTATATTTGATGTTTTCTAGAGACGCTTTAGAACTATTGATCTTGTAGGTATTATAGTACCTATAAATAGCGCGAGTGGAAAGATCATATCATGACAAAGTTAGTCGCTATATTATCATTCAATTTTATGTTGGGATCATTCAATTTAGAAGCTAAATCCGAATCGAAGGACAGAAAAAGAAAGTGTAGGAGGGTGTATCAAGTAGATTCGGTTCGTTGGTAATATACCAAGGGCTTTCAGACAGATGACCCAGTAGGTATAGCTATTACTTACCTTACATTACCCTCGTTTCCGTTTCCGCACTATGCAGAATTATTTCGCAGAACCAACTGCGTTCATGTGCAGCCCAGCCCAGTACTTCACGTCCAATGCAAACCATAAATAATTTCCTACTTGATAATCTAGGTTACGTTATCGACCTACACAAACAGTAGTGGCTCTTTGTAAAAGCGAAATAGTAACTTGAAGTTGAAAGTTCTTTTCTCACACGTGTTTTGTTTGTACCTAACCTATCTATAGGTACTTAAAACAAAAAAAAAAGTGTCGCATTTATTATGACCAGGGTTACCGAATAAGATAATTGCGTAAGTGCTTTTAATATCGACCGTGGCCCAACCCAACTTCTCAGTAAGCGGCGTGGCTTCTCTTTGGCAAATATTATCTAATATTCTTTGTTAACTGAGGCTGGCATAATGAAAGAGCGCCGGCACGTATTTAGGGGGAATGTCTCAGGAAGTTGAGGAAGCCAATGAAGTTCTTCCGAGTTACACTGCAATCTCGTGTCGACCCAATAATAGCGGAGTTCTGGGAAGCGATTTAGTTTTGTGTACAAGATTTGGCTTATTTTAGCGCTCCAAAGAACTATTGTTTCGAGAAGAAAGAATTATTGTTTCGAGTACTTTATTATTGGTAAGTACTTACATAACTACCTACTTATTGATAAAACAAAACATCATGAAAATGTCTGGGAAGGTATTCTAATAGGCAGCAAGGCAATGGGATTGCAACCTGTCATGTATGGAAAATGTTAAAAATGTGGCAATTACCTTTCGCGTTTCGAGCATATTTTTTTACAATAAGTTATGTCTTACCACCTAATTACCTAATTCAGTCTTTGTGATGTTATCTAGATCATCAGATATTATAATAATATTCCCTACGATTCCTAAGTGCGTTGCAATAAATAGATCCCATAGAGTCACGTAACAAATGGTCCCGACACGCGCGGCCAAAGGCCAGCTATTTCAATAGACGCGAACGTGTTGACAAAATAAATAAGGCTATCATCTGAAAAGCCTAGTTGCACACATAGCGGAGTAGCGGAGACGCGGCGGGGTCAGCGACCGGGACCGGTTCGTGAGTGCGTTTGTAGGTACCGACCCAGCAGCCGGCTATCTGTACGGTTTTTGCTATTTGGCTATTTTTGAACCCAGCCTTACCATGACCAACCTATCTCTATCGTAGAATAGATTAAAATTTCTTTTGAGTTCAAAAGATTCAGAGTTTTATCGCAGTTGCAATGTATTGTAGAAAATTATGCTTTTGCCTAAATGTTATTTGACTCTACATTTTAATCTTGCTTTGGTTTGGTACTAGGTACTCCTCACTCAGTGCTTATATAATTGACCAAAGTTCCGCTATAAACCTTTGTTTTATGTAGGTGTAGGTATTAATACATAGAAGTCGTCGTACATACAAGGGATGGATTTATCAAAAAAAAAATGTGAGTTTATTCGCTGTGAACTAACGGGACTCATCGTCGTTGCGGCTCTATTTAAAAATACATAAATGCTTATAGGTAGTTGTCATACGTACGAGGCTAGAGCTAACAACAGAAGTACATTGTAATGTAAGCTTAGAGGCTCAGTCTAAATGTGGGTCATGCGGCAGGCATGCCAAGTAAGACGTTGCACTATATTATTGCTCTAATCTTACGCTTTGCCACAATCTCGGAAATATTTAGGTTATCAGTGTCTAAGCAGAGCTTACAGTGGTCTTCCAAGGCGAATTTCTCTCTACTCTTTAGAAGTCAAGTCAAGAAATTGTGGAACTCATTGCCGGGCTCTATATTTTCAAAAAAGTACAATATAGGGGTCTTCAAATAAAGAGTAAATAGGTTCCTTCTAGGTAAGCATGCTCCATCTTAGACCTCACTACTGCTTAATAACAGGCAGAGTGAGTCAAATGCTGACCTATTTAATAAAAAAAAAGTAATATGAGTCAGGTAGTTCCTAGGCGAATTTCCTTTCTGTAATACCCTAGCCCATCCAATACAGTGTATTTTCAAAACCATAAAAAGTTCTCAACATGTAGGGAGTTATTAAGTTACGTTTCATTATACGTTACTTAGTAAAACAATGGAAGCCGTGTGGGAACATTCATTTATCTACGTCATGGAACGCTGCGTAGGCGCCTGGCCCTGCATGCGTGCATAGAACTTGAAAGCGTGGGGTTGACATTGAAACAAGGCAGCATCTTATGATGTTCATGTAGCAGATGGTTGATTTCCCAATAAAACGAAATATATGTAAGTATAGCTATATCATTTGATCTGATATACGTACCTTTTCGTTTATTTATAGCCCCTTTGTATATCTTATAGTAGGTAATTACCTTCTTGTCTACATTTTTGGTAGATTTACCTATCCTTGTCGGGGATTTTAACAGCGTTACTCGCAGTATAAATTTCTCCACCCTCTTTGTCAAGTAAAGCACCTACCCTTCACATATCACTCGACTTCCCATTGTTGACATATCCGCATGTCAAGGCAAGCTCGACTATCCCTCTACTGATACCTTCAACCTCACCTTTCCTTCATGTTTTTACATGATTATAATTTTGTGAAGTATCAAAGTCCCGTGTATTTTATTATTTACGCGTATTTTATCGCAATGATGGAAGAACGCCGTAAGTACCTACCTACGACTTCATTCATTCATCTTAGGCGTTGGCGGATTATTTTACATAATGCTATTAGTTACGTGTAAATTCAATTTAGGTCAAGGTGTTCCGTTCCACACACGTTATGTTTACGTAGCTCGAGCGTAAATTACTACATCTTTAATTTATTTTTATGGTAACCAATTTTCGCCTAAGGGCCTAGCGTCGCCCTATGTTGTATTCAGTGTTCTCTTCGTATCTACACGCCGATAAGGTTTTTGAAAATATATTTTCCAACATAATCTAAGTAACGTAAGCATCTCAAAGTTCACATGTAAAACTTTCAAAGTAAAATAAGTAGGTAGAGCTGAACGCAAAACACCATAAACTTTTCAACTCGAACATTGAAATGTGGAGTAAAGTATACCAAGCAGGTACTTTGATTTAAGCGAATTACCTCCTCTGAAATGTTGTTTCGCAGCAAGGAGTATTTTGCGCGAATGTGGCGAATGTGGTTCGAAACGGCACAAGTTTGTGATTTCATTTGCATCAATAACTTATTCCGGTGTACGACTACGGCTCTGTATTTCAGTAAGCTGCGTACCCAACACAACTTCCCTACATTCCTTATATTCTTGCGCCAAAATGTTCGTATAGAGCCCAATATGTAAGTTATTTCCTAGGCCTAGGCTTAAACTTGTCCGTAAAGTAACTACTCAGGTATCTTCTACTATAAGTAAGTAAGTTGTTACTTACTTACTTCTACTACTAGTATCATTTCACTATGTATACCTACAACGATAGTACCAGTTTTACCTTATTAACTAGTTCCCGTTGATCGACATAACGCGATCTGCATCAAACAGGAAGAGATGCGACGAGGCAAGCGGAGGCTGGTTCCCGGCCGCCTAATTACTGGCCGATACAGATGATTGGATTCCCGGTGAGTGAGAATACGTCCGCAGCAAGCTGGGATTTATTGCAAAATAATTGAGTCAATACTAAGTACCTACTGACTTAAAAGGATCTTTTAATTGAACTTTTTCAAGTACATTTGTATAAGCTCTGGCTGTGTTGTACAGAAGAATGATTTTAATACAGAGACCGGCTAATGTTTTGCGTATAAATACATGGAAGGTAAATTTTCCTGACTCCGTCGGATGTCACCATGATATTGCAATATCCCTGAAGTAAATGTAGTGCTATAGGTACCTAATCTTTTACAAAAAACCCATACGCTCAAACGTCAATAATTTTGAAATAAAAAGTTCAAAAATCAATAAGTTTACTTCAGATTCCAACACCGAGAGTCATCTGAAAACAATATTAAAACTAGGAAGAAATAACTTTCCAGCGATGCAACTTGAAACTTTGTGAAACGATTGCGGATGCAGAACTAATTACAATATCCCGGGACTCGAACCATAGATCATCTAGGATTTGCTACGTCCGCATATTTTTTTTATTCCGTAGCGTGGAAATAGTGCCAGCATTGTAGATTGTAATCCCCAGCGAGGGTTCGCGTGCGATCGGTTTCGATTGACAATGGTCGTGCGTGGAAAAATGCATAGCTTCACTAGCTTCCACCTGCGCTATCGTTAGTGGAGCTTTATTAAATCCATTCAGTTTCAATTATTCAAAGTATGATATAATCAATCAATCCTTCATTAGTTTAGTTGTAGTCAGCGATAGAAGTTCATGAACATTTGATGTTTTTAAATCTTCAATATCTTTGAAGTTCGTTGGGTTTTAAATACAACTTTACCTTATATTAGATGCTTTACCTTGCACCATTATTCTTTGTGAAAATTGTGTCAATGTGGAAGTGGCAATTTTCCCATAAACAATGATGAAAATGAAACTATAAAATCTCCAATTATTGTTCATGAACTTCTGTCGCTGACTACAGTACTAGTCTAGAATCTATCGACTTCGTAGGTTCGGATTTTTTTCAGTTTTATTAAATATGGCAACATTTTGTTTAGTTGACGCGTTCAAATAAAATGGCACCTCATTTGATTTCGCAAAGCTCTCTTCCTTCCACTTGATTCCACTATGAACGGGACATGTAAAAAGCCGAGTTAAAGTCGTGTAATGGTTGTCTTATCATACTCAGAGCCTTAAATAACTAACCATAACGAGGAGCCCGTTCTCAGAAATCAATTATTTAAAGGATAGCTACCCGTTGCGATGCGCTCCTGTTTACCAAGTAGAGAACGAAATTGGGCCACGAAAACTCTTTTCTCGCTGTATTTTCTTGCCGAATTTTTATGTCTACTCTGCCTACTACGAGTAGGTAGGTAGGGGAACATGCTTAGTATAAGTCATAATAAGCAGGTATATTTTACTTTTTTCAGAATGTTATAATAAATGATAAGTATTTTGCTGTTTAGGTTTATGTTTTTTTTCTATTTAAGTACAAATCTTGCGCAGCGGGTAAATAATAAATAAATAATGCTAGACTTTCCACACAGCGACATCTAGCCCCATACTAAGGAAAGCTTGTACTATGGAAACCAGATAACTGATACTGATATACTACATACATACTTTTTGTTTGTCAATAGATACATATTTGGTATACATAGAAACACTATTATATAATGTAGTTTTAATTTATCAAATTTGACTGAACAATCGTAAAAGTGTACTCTTCACCATTTTCTTATGTGTATAATGTACCTACCTACTTGAAATCCACAATCTCTTTTCTTTGTAACAGCTGTCCAAACCGCTTTTCAGCATTAATAGTTTGTCTTTGATGAGACTTCAATTTGTTACTTGGTTAAACGAAGTCGGTACTTGTACCTGCCTTTCACTAATTGAAATGAAAACTAAGGAAGGATTACGCGCCCGCCCAGACCGACGCCGACGGCTTTGCGAGCCCGGCACAGCCTCTAATCACTGGCGCTAATGAATGTGACATCGAGCCAGCCACATTGCGCCTGATAAACCTGAATACTCTTGTATTCGCAGCCGCGGCGAGATTCAGTCATCAAATATTCACGTGTGGAGGTATGGTTGCCATTTTACTGGCCGACCCGTCCCCCCGCGCCGTGGTGTCTCCCCGCACCCTCACAGGCCTCGCTCACTCCGACGACCCTGTCTGAAACAACTGAATGTGCTGAAATCAATATCTGTTGTTTGACAAAACTTTTACTCCAGACATGAGCTGTGAAGAAAGGGCTCATTTCTTTTTTAGCTAGCATTTTTGCGGACGTACTATTCATACATCGACGAAGAAGACGACCTCTGTGGCATATTGACTATTATGATTTATTAATTTTTTTCGAATTTTGGAATACGAATGATGTTAAATTTGCATGTGCCTAATGTTGTCGAAAACAGATAAAGATACTTCATTTTTGTTTTAATAAAAAAACCCTCATAGTAGGTAAAGTCTTTCCAACCTACATATTTTAATTGAACTGAGAATCCTAACATTACCCTGTCTTTATATTTATAAGATGACAATTTTTGTTTAAATTAATATTTTGTTAAACGTCAAAGTAACAGGCACAAGAATAAAATATGTTTTCCTAAAAACAAAACTGCACTATTCAATCACTATTTAACAAAAGTATGATGTGTATGGCCTGCCTGAAGCTATACTAAATGCTCCAAGCCTTAATACTTACTTTAAAAAAATCTTATACAGGGTGTAAAAAGACTGCTACCGAAAACTGAGGGGTTGCAATCAGACCATGATTCTAAACATATTTATCGAAAAAAAAAAAAAAACACTTAGCTTCGTCTTGCTATGTTATTTTCGGTTATTTACTACTAGTACGACATAATAAGACCATACCTACCTAGTAATTTCATTTAAAAAAGAAAAAAACCATTAAAACTTAAAATCCAGCAATCTACGTAAAACAACGCGCCCAAAACATACGCAAACAGTACTCATCAAACGCTGTTTTCTCCGGATATAACGATTTTCTCGGAAAATCCTTTTGGATTTGATTGTGTGTTGGGATGCTGTACCTACCCCTTTCGGCGTCCGTAGACGGCTTTTTACACCCTGTATTATTTTTACATGGAAATTCTTTAAGTATTGCCTTATTATTATATAATTTTATTTAATGAAATATAATATAAAATATAAATATCGCATGCGCAAGACGTTGATTATGGCTGACCGTTACTGTATCACTAACACCTGTGACATATCTACCCATAATACGCATAAATAATTTAGTTAATTGTATTTAGTACCAGCAATTTAGTGCTTTAGTAACAAGTAGACTACTAAACCAGTTTAGTGAATGCTGGTCTGGTTTCTACGTATGTACAATTATCTAAATTATTTAGTTAACAAATTAATTAGGTACTTAACAAAAACGATCTACGAGTATAATGATATTTGAATTTCAAACGTCAATAGGTATTTCTATGAAATTTTTAACCATTGAGTCCTGCGCCAAATAGAACATGTTGCTACACACACAAAAAAATGTGGCTACTGATCATTTTCCCTCACTATGGATATTTTGGATTCAAAATCAGTTTTGAATGCAAAAAAAATATTACGGCAATATTTAACATGAAAAGTACAAAATCTCTTCGCTCTATATTCAATCAACACAACAACACAAACAAAACAAAACAACTAATTATTTTAGAAATTTGCCTCTTTGTGAAAAATAACATGTCCTACTTTAATAACAAGTCTAGTCGAGCAGATAACCTACCTACAAAGTATATTATTAATAAGTAAATATTATTAATATTAGTAATAAGTATATTATTCAAATTCCACAAATTAACAACACAGTTTTCTATAACAGTACATAATATATTACCTACAGATTTAAAACCTAACCTAACAGACTAACATACATAAAAGTATTAAATACTTAGGCATAATAAAACTACTTTTAATAAAAGTACTGACTGATAGTTTAAGGCTTTAAATTAAACTATACATTTTGCTTATGTAAACTTAGGCAAATGTAAGTTTTACCTAATTGTAAGCTTAATTTTAGACATAACTTTTAATGAAGGTAGGTATCTAATACTTACCTTCAT
Source organism: Epirrhoe alternata (assembly GCA_963565295.1). Taxonomy (NCBI): domain Eukaryota; kingdom Metazoa; phylum Arthropoda; class Insecta; order Lepidoptera; family Geometridae; genus Epirrhoe; species Epirrhoe alternata. The sequence continues at coordinate 4,696,133 of OY751384.1, forward strand.
ACTATATTAATGTACACCACTGCTGGCAAACTGTTGATACTATCTTTACAATAACATCTGTGTGAAATACAGTTGGACTATTTTTTTCTTATTTCAAAGTTGAATTTTGATATAACCAAATGCAAAAAATTTTTTTTGAAAATAAACGAATAAATTATTATTATTGAAATATTTATTGCACTTACTATGTTAGTGTATATATACATTGTTTCAAACATAAATCCTTTTAGGGCACAGCAATATTTTGCTATACTTACATACCTACTAAACTTATTTCCTACTTTACTGACTAATGACTTACGTAGGTATAACATTTGTTTATTTACCTCGACGTTTCAGTAGCGTTACAGCTACCGTGGTCACGAGAAGACACTCGCGTTATAAAATTGAATTTTTTTTTATTACCTATTCTAGAAAACCTAACCTGAAAAGTAGAGTATTTACCTTGGGGTTAAAGCCGTCTTTAGTCTTGGGCGCTCTTGAATCCCTCGCTGCCTCAGGATTCTAGTACTATAAACACCCTCGCTATCGCCCGGGAGTTAACTCAAGAATCCTTCGATGCACTTGGGATTTAATATGTACATAACACCTACACTGCTTTATCCCCTTGGTGAATAATCTACTGTAACAAAACATCAAATATATTTTTATTAACTTACCTACTTACGATTCATAGAACCCATCCTAAAAATCGTATTCAAAAGCGGTTTAGAATGAAAAATGACCGAATTCTACCGCCTGGGCTTACTTACCATAAGAGGTCACCAGATTTAGGTAGGTAAATAAAACTCATGCTATGCACTCTTTCGTAGATGAATGCTAGGAACTGGGTTAAGAAAAACGAAAGGAAAGAAACCCTAATTTAATTATTTGGTGCAGAGTTTCAATTATTCCTGGCTCGAGAGCCGACCCGCCACTCTGCAAAAGAGGCCCAAGAAGTTGGTTAGGTTAGTAGCCTCGGCCCATAGAGGTCACATCGTTCCTCTATTGACCGAGCCGGCATTACGCATCTCATCTGCGCTTCATATGAACTCTGTGTTCGACACAAAACGTAACGATAGCGCGATTCAGGAATCGACCAAAATTAGTAGCGACATCTAGTTTTGATTCTACAAACTAAAAAAATAACAGTTTTTATTTTAAAACTAAAACGTTCCAGTACCTAGGTATCTTTTCTTTTATATATAAGCATACCAGCCTGCTTACCATGAGCGCCCTCTTTTCTGTGTCTGAACTCTAATAGCATTTACTCTATTCTACCGAAGAGATAACGTTGTCGGTAAGCAGGCAGTACTTATGCCCAAAATTGCAGTAGGTACCTGAAGGCAGCTAAGGCGGGTTCTGATAGCGAGTGTACTGTACAATATCCTGTTTGCCCCGTCACTGTCATCCTGTGTGTCTGTTTTTCCTGAATGAAAAGAACTTGTTTTTACAGGATGTTTACTCACCCGCCATGACACTCCCTCCCTTTGACATCGTAATGCCGCGATCCTGATGAAAATGTGTTTTATCAACCGACTTCAAAAAAGGAGGTTTTTTGTTTTATATTTTTTTGTATCTTGTTACGTGATTGTTCCGCCATTTGTAGACCGATTTGCAAAATTCTTCTTTTGTTTGAAAGGGTATACTCCCCATATAAATTTATTCCTGAGGGATTGATAGTTTCCCCGTAAAACTCTAAAAGCCTTCCCTCCTAGCCATGTTACAAATAGAAATCGAATCGACAGATAAGGCTAAGACTCAACCTTCGTCTACTGACATTATTTGCTAAAATTACATAATTTTATGTCAAGTACCGCGGCACGCGAGTTCCTGGAGTGAATTGGTATACTCATCATGGTACCTCTTAGGCGCATTTGGAGTCTAAGCGTTATCTGTTGATTCAATTTCTATTAAATCTCGATTTATATGGTGGGCTTATTCTCACTTTCTCGCCACCATTGAAGTCGGTTTTCTTTTTAGTTTTTAAAACCGTTGGCTTATTGTCCAAAAGTTTGGAAAAACGCGTTTGAAGTTTTGTGAACATCAAATCATAACACTTTAAGTATACATACATAAATAAAATAGTCATGTCTCTTTCTCGTAGGCGAAGCAGAGACGACAGATTTCCACTTGGACGTAAGAATTGTTTAACTTGAAGTAAGAAATAGTTGTTGACCCTTGGAGGAAATATTAGTACTTACTTACTTACTTTTACCTAGGCATAGTTATTTAAGACCTTTGTTTGCCAAGGTGCATAGAGTAGCGTCAAGAGAGTTGCAACCGCTTCGCTGCACGTGGCTTGTGGCGGACGGTTCCCGTTCGTTTGACGGGATGAGGTTTGCGGTTTTTTCCTGACAGTTGCTGCACTTGATAGGTCAAGAGAGTTCTGTACTTATTTTCTTTTAAGGAACTTGAAGTTACTAAGTAGGGACTCGGAAGGTATTTGTTTATATAAGAAGTAGGTTTTTTGAATCGTAATCTAGAAACGATTGAGTAACTCATTGACCATCACAGACACAGTTTAAAGCTATTTAGGTATTTTTTTATTTTTTTTAATTAAATAGGTCAGCATTTGACCTCACTCTGCCTGATGTTAAGCAGTAGTGAGTAGGTATTATACCTACCAATACTGTTTAAAGGCACGAGGGCAGAAATAAATGTAAAGTGCGCTATAAATAAGAACGGCAGCGAAACGCGAGGTAAAGCTGCGATGATTCGATTCGTTTAGGGACTTTTCCAAAGGAAATTAGATTTTTTTATCAAAGTCCCGGTTTAATACGCATTAGCAACTCCACATTTACCGTAACCGTTGTGTTCTGTGAGAATCGAAAGATAAATTTACCAGATAACGCCAGAAAATGCAGCAGATAAAAATATGATGTTCTTCCTGTACTTCTGATCTGAATTCTAAAGGTTTTTTTCTGTAACGAGAGCACATTTTGCAACCAAACGTTTCCTAATTTTGCAATTAAATGTTACGACACTATGACCAAGACAGCTTCGGAAGAGTGGTATTTCTTTAACATAGTAAGAAAGTATATATTATTGCGCTTAAAATTTCGCGTAAGTACCTACCTATTCGTAACCACGAGAATCAGGTAGCAATTATGTTACAAAATGCGGGCCGCATGCTGCGCAGCAGGTTCCACTTCCGTCAATACTGTGTAAAGTCGGGCGAATATCCACCGCAATCTGCTTCCTTCCTACCCACGACCACTGCCTGTTATGTGCATTAGGAAATACTGATAAATGAATTTATTACAGATATTCCACTGGATAAATTTATAAATAATGCTGGACATTTCACACATCATCATCTAGCCCCAAACTAAGCAAAGCTTGTACTATGGGAACCAGATAACTGATATACTACTTATATACTTTTGTTTGTAAATACATATTATACATAGAAACACCCAGACCCGAGATAAATATTTGCAGATCATACAAACATTTATCCCGCGGCGGGGATCGAACCCGCAACCTTCTGCGTCTCAAGCGGGCTTTCACCCACTGCGCCACAGAGGTCGTCAAATGACGCATGGATGTATAGTGAAAATTATCTAAGTAAATGAATAATAACACAGAAATTAAAAGACCTTAGTTTAATTTTGGTAAAATAGGTACATAATTTAACTCATTCCCCTGACCTGATGCCCCTTATCCTACGCTAAGTCGGTTCGACACACACAACATGACTTAGATGTTGTAAAATATTGTGGTGTCTATACTAATATTATAAAGAGGAAAGATTTGTTTGTTTGTTTGAATTGAATAGGCTCCGAAACTACTGGACCGATTTGAAAAATTCTTTCACCATTAGAATCCCACATTATCCCTGATGAACATAGGCTATATTTTATCCCGGGAAAGTGAAGTTTTCCCGAGGGACCGCGGGTAAAACCGCGACGGACAGCTAGTATGAAATAAAGCCATTTTAATTAATAATTTATAAGGTCAACCAACCACCTTGGGATTCAAAACTTACGGAAGTAGAGTAATTTGTCACATTTTTTCATGACAATTCATCAAGCTTTCATATTCAAACGCCCCGTCATAGAGCTGAAGCTGGCGGCGCTAAAGCATAACGTTCTGGGGGTATGGAGAAAATAATAATCTGAAGACATAGTTAGATCCCAGTCCTGATAGACCTCATGAACATACCTGTACGGTTCCTTTGAATATCAAATATTTTGTTATAGACCTAGAGGATAATGCCCATACCACGCTGCGTCATAGGTATATTAAACTAATAGTATTTATTTGTTTTGTCTATTAACTGATAAAAAAGAGCATTTTATGAACCGCACTTAAAAAAAATACATATACTTACAGGGTGAATTTTTGAGACGGAATATTAAAGGCCTTAGCCATAGTTAAGGTACATTAAAAGTACCAGCTACAAGAAAACGTTCTTAGAAGACCTTCCGTAACTTTTTGAGACATTTTGAACTGCATTCACAGATGTTGTAAAAAAGGTACATTCAGATAAAAAAAAATACCAAATTTTTTTTTATGCCAATCGATTCTGTTTCATGTAGGGATCAAGAGACTCTATGGGACCATTTAAGGTTTGAGTACTAGAAATGTCAGAAATCGTCAAAAACTTTCCCCATACATTTTGTAATAAAAAATCTTTTCAAATTCTTATTTGTAACGAAAAGATAAATAAAAGCAAGTATTCATTGGCTTTGACGCAACCCCAAAAATGGGCATTGTCCTTTCATTAGGTACTCATGTATCACAGAATGAATAAGAATTTTAACCCATATGAATGAATTAATGATAGATTCCGGATGTCGTAAATATGCGTTGAGTAGGTAATTTCGTTGTCAGTTTCTGCCCTCCTTATTATTAGCACAGATAAAATAATACTAGGTATATTATGTACCTAATAGTGAATAATGTAAGTTAAGTATCACTGGCTCGTGTGACAGTAAATAAGTACACGAAGTTCTATGTCGGGTGGGGGTTGTGACAGAACACGCGCGATGATTAAAACCAGTCGAGTTGATTACGTTGCATGTTTGTGCCCTTTCACAGTGCGTGGTCGCCGATAGCTTTATTTCAGATGAATATGTACGGTTGCTTTTGACTGCCGCATGTTTGCCTTTCTTTCATGTGATGCGGGCGGCAGTCGCGAATATCTAATAGTGCAATTACTGTTTACAACTGCAATTACTGTTGACAAGCTTTGACGAGAGCACGCGTGAATTTAATAAAATGAATCATAGGTATAATGCTAAGGTTCTTTTTCCGTTTTCACTGTCTGTTCCTATTCCCACCCAGGTCCGATAGCGAGAATTAAGAATCTTTTGTACCCCTCGCAGACTTTCTATCAGCCGATAGTTGAGACGGGCTATACTTCTCCATACTAATTACGAGCCGAAGTATATTCCGTATCAGCTATCGGCCGATAGAAAGTCTGCAATCTGCGAGGAGGCTTAGATAAGTCTGTGACGAACCCATGTCAGATTTGGAGAACATTATAACATATCAGCATGGGACATCATAGATCAATCAACCTGGCAGGCGTGGAGCGCGTGCCTTGCGATTTGACGTGCGCCTCGGCTAATTCATAGAATGGCGCGTTTTTATTGCATTCCCATTGTTATTACATTCCTCATAAATATCACTTGAGCTGTGAACTATCTGCCTTCAGATATAAATGTTTGGATTCCATAAATTATTCATGGTCAAAAGAAGAAGGGAAGCAACGACCTAGGCTGTTATCGTAGAGTCATAATTAGCACGCTACGCTAGTAGGTAATGTATCTCTGTGCCAGCAGTCCGCATATTATTTTGATAAACACAGGTACAGTGTTTATTTTTAGAGCCAAAAAACCACTAAGTATGAACAAAAATCAATGAAAATCAAAATGACGTCGTAAAATAGAATATTCGAGTATAGTTTACTTAGGTAGAACGATTTGTTTATACTTTTCAGGAGATCGTAATAGTCTAGCTATAGCTTGAATTTAGAAACCGTGCGTTAGGTATGGTCTAGTTGGAAATGAGATAGATAGTTCAAATTCTGTATCGAGTAGGTGAGCGGGTGGCACGCGGCTGCGGTCGCGGCACCAATCAATCATGGCGACGTGGCGGGCACAGCTGCCGCTGCGGGGGTCCCTTGCCGCAATTTATACTATCGCGACATCGGTCATATCAAGGGCTGCTGCCACTGTCATGAACCGATGAGCGCATATACATTATGAAAACGTTTATGTCAGTCTGCTAGCTTGGCAACTATTCAACAAGGAACCCTAAAAGATGAAAGAAAAGTCGATACCATAGATACCACTTGCTACGATCCATGAAGTTACAGTGTACTACCCGGGCGCAATAACTTGACACCTGACTCAAATGACGTTTGTCTACAGTACTGAGTGCAAAAAAGAAACGTAAAAATATGCATACATGTAGCGCCCCCAGTGCTCGTTTTTTATTTTTCTGGTCAGGCTTTATTATATTTTAACTAAAATAACAGTTTCCATTATAATTTGAATTCCAATGGAATTCCGCCGAATGGCGAGGTTTGAAATAAAAACCCTAACCTAACTAAAAACCAAAGTATTACTGATTTATAATTTAATTACCTACTGAGATAAAACATTTGTATACTAGTAACGAATGCAGTATTTATTGCTTAGTTACGAATTGGAGCAGTAATAAACTATTTAGAGTCTATTTTGGGATTAATTTCCAATATTGTTAATCAAATGTAATTTTTTATTCAAGTTCATACTAGTATCTACCTATACAATAAGTAGGTAAAACAATAAATTTCTTACGGAAATAAAACAAAAAAGAATGTTATATTAATTTATTATTATAATTATGAGGTAACAGTGATGCTAACGCTACTGAAGGACGAGAGCGGGGCCTCGCGCGGGGTAGCGGGAGGGGAGTCGAGTTTCGAGCCAGGTGTCTAGTTGTTGCGCCCGGGTTGTACCTTCATGCTACGATCGGACACATTTTCGCCTCATTCATCAGTATCTTTTTTTTTTCCTGATATAATAAAAACATATAATAATATAAACTCCAATTACACCTTAACAATAACATAAGAACCTACATAGACCTTCTCTTGTATCGTGAATATCAGCTACATAAATACTACACCCGTACAAATAAATAAATAAATAATGCTGGACTTTTCACACAGCATCATCTAGCCCCAAAGTAAGCAGAGCTTGTGTTATGGGTACTACATGACTGATATAGGTACTACTTATATACTTTTTGTTTGTAAATACATACATATTATGCATAGAAACACCCAGACCCGAGACAGACATTTGTAGATCATTCAAACATTGGTCCCGCCGCGGGGATCGAACCCGCAACCTTTTGCGTCGCAGGCGGGCCTTCGCCCACTGCGCTACAGAGGTCACAAAGCAACAATTTGGGAGTTTAGGATATGATAACGAGTTTACAATCCTAAGAAAACTCACGCTAACACAATCCCTATTCTCATCGTTTTGTAACTCGGTGTAATATTTTTAACACTGTAATATTTTTTTGTTTCAGTTTGGCGTTCGGATGCAGTATCTGTCGGTAAGAACCCTTGACTCCCCTCTGAAAGCTCTTTCAGACGACTAGCTATTTTGGCTCAGTGCCGCTTTGCTAATTACTTTGGGTCATATAGCCCGGCCTCACATTTTTAACCAGAGAAGGCCAATTAAATCTGTAAAGTTCATTCATGGCAATTATGGCCAATATTTATCTGACTAAAATATGATATCTATTTATTTGTATCCTGCAAAAATTGATTAAGCCATATTTTTGCTCTTAGTGCAATGCGCTAATTTTCTTTATCTAAAAAAATCTGAACAGTGTTTTATGGCATAACTTTATAACTGCTGGACAACTTTAAACGTTATCCAATCGTTTCGTTTGCAATCCTTAGATGGCTCAGGTTATCTTTATAGTTGTAGCGCTTTATTAATACTCAATTGTAACCTACACTCGAGTAGGTTCTCTAATCAGAACTAAGTAGCAATCTATTAAGCAATTTAATGTAAACGGCAGGATCTCACCAATTACGGTAATTTACCTATTGATAGCGGTAGTGCAGATGGAGAGCCAATTTGTACACGCCACTCATTTCATTACGCAGAGATAAGGGTCTTGCGAATACCTATTTGCGCTCAATTTACCCCATTTTATGTTGGTGCAAAGTTTATTTTCTTTTCGACCCACTCAGGCCAGATTAGTATGTTTCGAAATAAAATGAGTCGGTGGAAGAATATAATCGAATATAACTTTGATGTACACTTTAAAAACAATTTCATTCTAATTGAAAGCAAACTATGCCTTCTTTAATTCTCGCCTAATTTATAAATCACGCGTTTGATTCCGGCTGAAATTAAATTTCCTGTGTCTGGTAGAGCTAGCAACGTCAAAGGCAAATTGCCAATTAGTAGGTATCGGTTCTTTTGTACGTTTGTGTTCATTTATTTATTTAACTTTTACCCCTTGATTATTTTGCTAACCAAGTAAACATGTAAACAAACCCAATTTGATTGCCAAACATGTTTTTAATTTTCTACCTGTGCCTATTGTTCGATGTAACTGTGCTAGATGCTAATAATATTTGAAGTTCTTCTACTAAGCCTTGAAAAGAGTTCACAAGAGTTTATAGAGAAAAAATATGTAAAATGTAGGTATCTAATGTGGGCTACAACCAAACTAATAAAATAAATTCAACTTTCAAGCTAAAAGCAAAACAAGAACCAAACTAGAGTTAGTTTTATCGTGGTTGGATACCACTCGTCTGGCAACCAAGTTTCAAAAACACGTAGCGTGCAAGCGACTCTTGCTAACTCACGCCACGCCACACGCCCACCGAAACCGAATACTTACTAACAGCGCGAGTGTGTATCCTTAGCGGAAACCTCCGACTAACCAATTAACCATACTATGTGGGCATCGAGAAAGTGCACATCGGCCCTCCATCCTCTCAGCCCGGACGTCCGGAGTAATCGAGTTATCAATGCGGTATTCCCCGAGACTCAAGGCTCGCTACACTCACCACGCACATCCCGGAACGTAGCAGCCGGTAATCCGCTTTGCTAGCGAGTAGCGACACCTAAACTTTGTCAATAGCTCTGAATTCTCTACTTTAAACTTGCGACAAAAGTGTAATAAGATCCATTGTCAAGTAACTTTCTCAACAAACCTTTGAGTCTGCCTCTTCAGTTGTAGAACTTCGGCTTGGAGATGCAAATAACACAATATTTTTGAATAGCTCATCACATCACGGTAGTAGAGTTCCTTTTATTTTTATTACGTAACTATTGTAGATCTGTAAATCTATGGTACCTATAGCTCCTATCAATAATTCAACTACAACATTACTTACCTATTTTTTTTTGTTTTTTTACTGGTTGTACTTTAAAGGCAACTTAGAAAAAAATTCTCTACTACTTATTAGAAAAGTCTCTATTCTTCCGTTAACTTTAATCTTATTATTACTTTATACCTTCCGTTAAATTTATTCTCATATTATAAGATTTTAGGTTGGTTTGTCCATTTAAGCATTTGCGTAATAACTAAGTGTGATATGAAAAGTCATTTGATTTCGTCCTCCATTCGCAAATCCGTCCGGTTCTCGTCTTTCATCATTCATTCCGGTCACTAGATGTGTAAGTAAGTACATTTCATTTCGTCTCGAGTCTAATGCGAATGATTCTTTGCTTTACTGTCAACCTACGGTTTTCAAATAAATACGATAGCCCATTCAATTTACCTTGATAATCAAATAAAACAAGGTTCAAAATAGGGGAAAGGACATTCCTGTTTTTAAGCTATGGAGGAAAATAATGTGTGAATATTGATTTCTTTTGGTGGAAAGGGCGCGTAGATCTGTATCCGGAGTCTGCTCCAGACTTGCGACTAAATACACTGGTATGCACCAGTATTTAGTCGCAAGTCTGGCATAGGTCTGGCACAAATAACGGGTATCTAACAATTTCGTAATCTAATAAAATGGTTTTCTGTATTCCTATCACTAAATTGCGATTACAAAGTCTGTGTTCACACAACGCTTACGAGATCATCGCTAAGCCAGCCAAATGTTACTGGCAAGCGTCCACATGCTCACTGCGAGCCAGCCATGTGGTACATCTCCACAATCACAATGAATATTGTTTTAAATGGAACAGATACGTTTTTATTTTTAATAAAATAAACTGTTTTACTAAAACTGTGTAATTAGGGTAGTCGGACCAATAGATGACTGATTAAGCGGAATTCAAGTTATTTTATTTTTTATCTCAACTCCTATTCAAGGAATATTTTATGTTTTTGGTTGTATACGTAGGTAGATATTTGGTGCATCAACTAGATAAACTGTTTTTACTCTGAACTATTTGTAAATAAGTTAAAATTGCAAAAATATCAAAAAAATGACTTTGGCCCTAATTGTGACCGGTTTGGAACTAATTCTGACCGAAATCGTCCCTATTTATGACCGACCAAATAAAAGGCGAAATTCTTCATAACAAGAGACTTTATTTGAAAGAAGTGGGGTTCCGTATACATAATTTTGTCTGCATATAATACTAAGGTACTTATCATAATTTTAATTGCAAAATGGGTGGTTTTGGGGGGCAGAGGGGCTGGGGCAAAATATTTACTGTGTTCAAAATCACTTGTCCCCCTCCATACATCCCCTATGAAAAAAATCATCAAATCCGGAAGAGCAATTCTCAAAAATTCGAAATTTTCCCTAGATCACCCAAAGCTGTTCTACACAGCTCCGCAAAAAAACATACCTCCCCCTCCGCCGTTTAGGAAAATGTAATTTATTTTATTTATGTATTAAAGAAAAACTATGATAGCAAGTAATGTAATGATGACAACAGTTTGTAAGGCCAACGAAATTGGTTTACTTTTGATTACGAAGAACCCTAGTAAAATTCCACAACAGTTTTATTGCAACAGTCAAAATCAGTCGGTCACAATTAGGTTTTGAGGTCCAAATTATGAACGAACAAATTTCTTCGGTCACAAATAGAGCGTTTGGAACAATAAATGACCAGCTAAAAAATAACAGCCCAAAACAACGATTTTTCTGTAATTAACCTCCGGTCATGTTTTGGTTTATAGAATTATGTATCCAAAACCATTAAGATAAACGTAAAAAATCAATAAAAAATCAAAGATACAATCTACAATATCAAAACAAAATTTGCAGGTCGGAGCTAATTCTGACCGCTCGGTCACAAATAGGATTTATGTATCTTTTTTAGACCAGTAATTGAACAGCAAATTTCTCGAAAACCTTATTAAAAATTACTTATTTTCTTTGATTTTCTACTTGAGATAATAGTCATAAATGCAGGGGAACTCATAAATGGGGCCTAATTATATCAAGAAATCGGCAATCCACTCATAAGCTTAAGAAACTGGTTTACTCACCTTAGCTCGTTGTCCATACAAAATGGCGATGGCCGAAACACGTCGGCACTAAATGAGGTCCTAGAGCATGACTGAGGGTCCAATGACGATGTATTAATTTTTAAAAGAGGGAACAGTATTGCCGCTTCTAAAGAAAAAATACGCCACTACAGGGAGTACCACTCAATTCTTATAATTCGAGAAAATGTGCGTTTCGGTCATCTACTGGGGGGTGGTCATCTTTTGGTCCGACTACCCTATAATTACATTACAATAATTATTTATTTATTCAGAGTAGCAAACACGTGCACAAAAAGTAAGTCCCGATAGTTTGTTTTACCGCAATGCCACGGACAGACAATAGTGCACATTTCGTAGCACTCTCGTAGCGAAGCACTGCATTATGTTATTACAGTATTAGCACTAATCTTCCTGGTTATTTGATCTAGAACACAACTAACCTTACCTACATTTATAACAGGAATTATAATTTACTATCGACTAACTTTTAGATTCGCACGTATTAACGTATGCAAAAAGTAATCAGCTTTAAAGCAGGAAAGCTCGAGAAATGTTCTACGAGTATATTTAATCAATTACACAATACAATCTGTTGTCTGAAGGCGTTCACAGAATGTGTACGTAGGTACCTCCTACTGTGTTTGGTAGGATACATTCAATAGAGAACATCGTCACTGATTTTTGGTATTAGATTAAATTAAATAAGTAGGTATAGGTAGCAACATATGAGTACCTAATATTAATTTAAGTACAATAAAAATACATCATACATTTTGACATTATTATGAATGGACTTCTTCTTCTTCCTGCCCTTATCCCACTAAGTGGGGTCGGCACAACATTATTATGAATGGACATTTTTATGAATATAAATTTTTAGACCGTTTGTCATCTATACTATAATAATAATGTTTGTTTGTTTGTATGTTTGTTTGAAATGAATAAGCTCCGAAACTACTGGACCGATTTGAAAAAATCTTTCACCACTAGACATTATCCCCGATGAACATAGGCTATATTTTATCCCGGGAAAGTGAAGTTTTCCCGAGGGATCGCGGGTAATACCGCGGCGGACAGCTAGTTTTTCATAATTGGACATTAGTCGTGCAAAGGATCAAAGTAATGAGTTTGATCCACCTAAACGTGAATTTACGTACGTCGTCAATGACGTACGTAGGAACATAGTATGCACACTAGGTAATATTTTATTCTGATCCATAAAATTGAGAAGGTGTTTGTATGAAAATGAATCCATGCATTATTCGGGTGAACTCGACTCGGGGCGAGTAACTTTGGTTCTGTTTCGTGCTTCGTTTGATACTATGACATTTTGCCTGAGTGAATTTTTATTTTATTTTATTATTACGTTTGTATATGGTCATTCCATATTGCACATTACAGTTTGTGCGTGTGAGTAGCTGACCTATTTGTGTAATACAATAAAAAAACGCAAAATTCTACCGTTTGAATCTTCGATGAATAGTTGTTTATGATCTAGACATAACGTTTCATCATTAAATCCGGAGAAATATGGACGTTATTTGAAGAATCAGGCTTCTATCCATCACGGACAGAAATATATCAATAATTTTAGCAGCCACTTTTTCGTAACTATTTAGTGTCTGAATGGACACGGTGTCGATCGTCGCGAGGTCGCATCGAGCAGGGGCCGAGCACGTGAGCTCCTCACCGGGGACCATTCATGTAGGAGGGCGGCGCCCTGCGCGCGCAGCGATCGATAGCAGAGGGCGCGAGGCAGTGGCTGGCCCGCCGCGCGACGGCTCGCACGCCCGCTCGACTGACGCTCCGCGCCCGAGCCCATGACCACCCCCTACAGATGACGGAGCCCGACCGCGAGGTTCGAGAACGTCCCGACCTGTCAGCCAGCACGAGCTCGTCCGCCGCCTCTCTTGTCGCGTGACAAGGTACGAAAATCGATAGCGGTCGCCGTCGACTGCCGCAGCATCCGCCGCCGTCACGCTGCCCGGACGAACTGCCCGGCCGCTGCTGCCTGCGTGTCGATGGTACTTACCACGGCTCCCATAATACATATTACAGTGTTGTTCCTACGTCTCCATGCCTTCTGTCCCACGGTTCACAGTAAGAGATAAAACTCATTCAAGTACCTACATTTTATTTCAACTGAGCCTTGCTGCAGTTTATCAGTTTTAACTTATTAAATTAAACATCGAAGACGCGAGAAGACAACATTGTGTACCGTATTAAAATTTCATGAAATATGAAACATAGTCAGTGTGAGCTATGGAGTGAATTGTACTGTAGTAGGTAACTAGCCTAAGTTATCCAAAAGTTTTACTTGATAAAGGGGATGCATGAATTTTTGTCGCGGATGTAGAAAATATGCCATTTTACTCTATTCTTACATAGAGATAGGCTGTTCTTGGTAAGCAGCCATGTCGACACATTCACATCTCGCGAAATGAAACGCCAAAGAAACGTGACAATAGGACTTATTACCAAGTGAATCTATTCAGCCCATTTCAAAAGCCATTCGAATCTAGGCCTTCAGTATGTTTGAAAATCCGTTGAAAATGTGTCACAATAAGTCTCGCTCTATTATTAATAAGACTTTATAATAATACGTTACGATATTGTAGGTACCTATATACTATCGTAACGTTTTGAGAAATAAAATATGTTCTGAAAAATGAATTTATAAAACTCTAGGTAAGGTACTCATAGTTTAGCATGTCAGTCGTAAGTGGTTCTGTTAAAAGTTAATAAACCTACATTGAGAGAACACAAGAGTAGGCTCATGTATGTAAGTGCTCGCAGTAAGTTATTATTTGCTTTTATTCGACCGACCTGCTTTCTTTAGTAGGCCTAAACCTTCAGTGGCACGGCAGGTAACATTAATGAGTGGGTACGTTTGGTGCACTGTAATCAGTGATGTCCTTGATCTACCTGGTGTGCCGTGCGCCAGTACCACGTGTCCTACCGAACTTCACTTGACCTTATTATTGCGTTTATTAGCTTTGTGACTTTTCTAGAGCTCACAATGACGAGTGACGACCTTTGTGATCCTTTCAGTTTACCATTTACGGATCGCTTGGTTATTTGAGATGTAACCTAAATAGTAATTCGTGTCTAATAATAATATGACGTAATGAATATGCAATTATATGTTAAGTTTAACTAAGTATGTATATCTTTAATAAATTAACAACTGACTACGTAAAGTAAAGTAACGCCTCAGCTACGAATAACGGGGGAAAACCATCGTTTGCTTCTGAAGAACTTGCAATAAGTTTATGAAATTAAAATTGGTTAGTTTATTAGAGTTCCGTATCCAAAGGGTAAAACGGGACCCTATTACTAAGACTCCGCTGTCTGTCTGTCCGTCTGTCACTAGACTCTCATGAACCGTGATAGTATAAACTTGAAATTTTCACTGATATTTCACCATAAAAATCCTAATTTATCCCTGATGAACATAGGCTATATTGAATCCCGGGAAAGTGATGTTTTCCCAAGGGAACGCGGGTAGCACCGCTACCGGACAGCTAGTTTTATTAAAAAAAATAATTACTTACCTACTTATTCATCAATTAACTTAACTTATTCATCGACAGACTACGACCTACGAGTAGCGAAATCTAGGGCTTTTTACGCAGACCTAAGTGAACGTTGAGCAGGTCGTTTTTAAAACAAAATCAATAACGAACGACAGGTGAAGGCAATAATAGCATTTATTCGTAACTAGGGTAAGTAAGCTGGTGGTGGCATGGGTCGATTGTATGTCGTGATGCAGTGCAATTTCTGTCGGCTTGGGTGGGAAATAGACCAAGGACGCAGAGTGGTTCAAAGGCCACGCACTCTACGTGGCAGCTGGTCTTTATTACAAGCATCATCAGGGAAGTTTAACGACAAATAGACGAAACTGCCGCCTGAAATATGAACTCGAAAGTTTATTGGCAAGATCTTCGGAGTTTGATTACTTATGGACGAATATTTATGGAAATGACAGATCCAACGATATCATAGAAGCTCAACATCGATTGGCATAGGATCGAGTCGTTTTGTTATGATAAGATATGTAGTTTATTGTTAAAAAAAATATAATTTGTCGGTAGGTGATGCATCAACGATGAGTCGCCGCGCGCGGCCGTGACATGGAAGCGCAGGCATGGGCTGGCGCGCCGTGCAACCGCCGCACATCGCCGCCGGCTTGCTCCTCTTGCTGCTAGTCAATTTACCAGGTCAGTGAGCACTAATTGCTGCAGCTTTTAATGAGATTCTACCTCAATCTGATTGTGACACTTAGCTACGGCACTTCGAAAATGTAACTTTTTTTATTATAAGCGAGTCCAAGAATGTAAAATCACACCATGATTCGGTTGATACAGTAACCTGCCATCAGGACCACCAAGATGCTGTGCATATCACGGCGATTCTCGGCGAGAGCGTCGTATTCAACTGCCAGGTGGACTTTCCCGAAGACATCCCCGTGCCGTACGTGTTGCAGTGGGAGAAGAAGGTAGGCGAAACGGTACGACGGTCCACACTCCACTCTTACAATACAACGCTGCTCATCTACCGTGTGTGTTTTTGTTCAGTAGAGGACGGCTCGTCCCCGCGACGCGGCCCACCGACTGTAATGTATAACTCGTGCATTGTCATTGCCGACACCTCGTATTGTCCCGTGCTCGTGGTAACGCCGGGCGCCTCGGGCCGCGGGCTGCCCCCAGCCCCCGTCCCGCGCGCGCCCTAGCACGCCTTTTGTGTATCTCTGCCTCTTCTACGTATTGCCTCGTAATGCTCGTTCTGCCGCGCTCGTCGACACGACCGGTTCCACATACACCACAGTGACAAAGGCCTTCAAAGCGAGTCCGAGAGAGCAGCAGACCCCCCCGTTAGAGTCGAACATGCGTACACATACACTGTCACTTTACATGATACAATAAGATTTATTTTCTAGTCCTTATTGATTTCCTTTACTGGGTGCACCATCGTTATTTTGTGAGATAGTATCGGGAGCACTGTTGCTTACATGGCTGACACGGGGCACCGCACTCCCTCGCGCACTGGCGGCGGTTCTGTCTGTTTCTCTCTTCCTGTGGCTGTGGGCTTCCCCCACGCACTTTGGTCAGACTGTAGCATCATACCTACAATCTTTTCATGTAAAAGTAATTTTAACCCTACTTAAGTGATTGCACAGTAATTATTTGAATCCTAACGCATGTCGTAAATAGTGGTATAAGCTTATTTTTCACATCATCATCACTTATGCATGCCATATTTGCACATGTGTTATACTTAGTTGTTTAATTTGCTATTGTACTCTTAACTACTGTATTGAGTACCTACCTTACTATGCTAATATTACAGTATCTAGGTGGAACTACAAATGAATCATCAAATTAGTAAAATAAGCTTTGTGTACGAACCCTTTTATATAGGAAGCGATCGCAGTTGTTCAGAAAATAAGCTGCTTTTCTCGAGTTAGAGTTACGTGATAGCATTGCATGTTACATTACTTAGTTGATGTCGCAGTATGTTGTGTGCCTATCCTGTAACAGTAAAGTGTCACATTTACGATAATATGTTACTGTTACAAGATATTATTCTGCATCCGATCCGTTTCATTGTTGTAATGAACGTCACTGTCTCGCGTGTCGTAGACAGGGTTGGTATTGTTCGTGTAGTGTCGTTACTCGTCAAGTTGCGCATCGAGCCCATTAGAATAATGAAGAGCATACGCGCCAGTCCAAAGTCGGTTCGTAACCAAACTTTAATGTTTAGGGACAGGACATCCCAATCTACATTTGGTACGAAAGCTACCCTACTCACAGCGGCGAGGGCTACGAAGGCAGAGTGTCACGCGTCGCGCCAGACTCTCCCTATGGCGCAGCTAGTCTTAACCTCACCAATATCCGCGAATCTGATCAGGTAAATATGGCTACTTCTCTTCTGCTTATCTGCATCAGTTAGACTGAACGACAGGATCATAACTAAATGTTTCGTGTTTGTTGCAGGGTTGGTACGAATGTAAGGTGGTATTCCTCAACCGCTCACCGAACCAGCACAAGAACGGGACATGGTTCCACTTGGACGTGCACGCGCCACCGCGCTTTTCCATCACACCGGAAGACATTATCTACGTTAATTTAGGTAGGATCACTTTTCACAGTTGAGTGTAGAAAAGTATGAAAACATGCAAAGCCAATACCAACAAGTTACAATAATGCAAGACGAATATAACTCAAACAAAACAAACATAATCACGACTGTATCCAAGGTGCGGAAGACATTCTCAATCCTCGATCCTTTGAAACTCGTATACATTCGTAGTCACATTTGTTTTGAGCATCTTTGGGCATTCCCATCATTTGAATATACTTGTAGGAGATGCCATCATACTCAACTGCCAGGCGGAGGGCACGCCCACGCCCGAGATCCTGTGGTACAAGGACGCGAACCCGGTGGAGCCTTCGGGCACCGTCGGCATATTCAACGACGGCACCGAACTGCGTATTAGCAACATCCGCCACGAGGACATCGGGGACTACACTTGCATCGCGCGCAACGGCGAAGGCCAGGTTTCGCATACCGCGAGGGTGATCATCGCTGGCGGAGCTGTTATCACCGTAAGATTTTCTATCAAGCGGTATCTACTTTTTTGGTGATAGAGATTACCGATTAACATCGTATTATGTAGGTACTTGTAAGACAGAACGATTTTATCATTCTTTAGACTAGTTTTGATTTTTGTGTAACAAGCGTCCATAGGCTAGGCATATAGGCATAAATGTTTGCATCTGGTAGACTGTACGTTTATTTGTCTTGTTTGTAGGCGTGTTCAAGTAATTAGTCGTAGCACTAGTGATGCTTTCAAACAATATGGTCCATTGTCACGCATAAGTATGACAGTTTATTTTCCCGACATTACGAGCGAGTGGCAGTGCCCCTTGAGACGGGTAGACTGACTTCACTCACTGACACTTCTAAATCCAATTCACACTGTAATTATATTGCCTGTAGATTTGATATTTCATGTTCAGATGCCTCCAACAAACCAGACGAAGCTAGAAGGAGAGAAGGTGCAGTTCTCATGCGAAGCGAAGGCCCTCCCCGGCAACGTGACGGTGAAGTGGTTCCGCGAAGGCGCGCCGGTGGCGGAGGTAGCGGCCTTGGAGACTAGAGTCACCATCCGGAGGGACGGCGCGCTTGTCATCAATCCGGTGGCGGCGGACGACTCGGGACAGTACCTCTGTGAGGTCTCCAATGGCATCGGCGACCCGCAGAGTGCATCGGCCTATTTGAATGTTGAATGTAAGATATAACTGAGGCTATCACATAATTTTTATTTTTCTGAGTGCCTCCTTTCATGCCAAGATTTTTTATCCCAATAAAAGTATGTATTTGAATCAAATCTTTAAATTAAAAATGTTTTGCAGGTAAAGCGCGTTTAAATCTTTTGTATGATAATAATTGACTCGTAGCCACGGCTCGTAGCTAATTCGTAGCACTTGTAGCATCAGTCTACGATTGGAAAGATTAGTCATAATTATTTTTTGAAAGCTCATTGTAGTCATTATTGTTCACTCTTAGCTAATTCTAATTTCGAAGAACTTGTAGCATCAGTCTACGTTAGGAAAGATACTTGAAAATTAGCTTTTGAATTGCAGTCTAATCCAATTTATACTACAAAAAAGTTTTATTTGTTCTTCAGATCCCGCAAAAGTGACGTTCACTCCCACGGTACAATACCTGCCATTCCGTCTGGCCGGTGTGGTCCAATGTTACATAAAAGCGAATCCTCCTCTCCAGTACGTCACTTGGACGAAGGACAAACGACTGCTGGAGCCATATCAGACGAAGGACATCGTGATTATGAACAATGGCTCGCTGCTGTTCACTCGCGTTAACCAGAATCACCAGGGACGGTACACTTGCACGCCTTACAACGCGCAGGGAACTCAGGGCTCCTCAGGTAACTTAAATTGATACTTTTTCTAATGTTGCCTGAAGGAAATTAATAAATAAGAAAATTAAACAGCATCGCATTGTCTTGATTGAAATTGATCAATAGAAAACATGTTGATATCTTTGTACAGGTCCGATGGAAGTTCTAGTAAGAAAACCGCCGGCTTTCACCGTGGAACCAGAACCTCTATATCAAAGAAAAGTAAGTCTTATTTTGCTTACTTTGACTACATGATTAAAAAACGCATTTTTCGCCAATTCTTAAAAGAGAAGAAGATATACTCAACTCCGCGCAAGAATTTTTACCTCACCCTGCATATCTCTGGTGTAAAGGCAGTCAAGGGTTCAAGGTGTAGGTACTGTAAGCTATCTTTCTACAGGTGGGTGAGTCAGTAGAGATGCACTGCGAAGCGCAAGAAGCGGAGGGTACTCAGCGGCCCAGCGTCGTGTGGCGACGCCGCGACGGCCTGCCTTTGCAGAAGAACCGCGTACGCGCTTTAGGAGGGAACATCACTATTGATACGCTGCGCAGGCAGGACTTCGGTATCTACCAGTGCGTAGCTTCGAACGAGGTTAGTGAATCGACTCCACATGATCCCAATAGTCCTACTAAATAAATGCTCAACTTTGACTATGATTTTGATATTACAAAGCATAAACCGGCGAGGTAACTCAGCTAACTCGATTATTATTCTAGCAAAAGTTGAAATAGCATACATAAACAACCTAATAGCACGTTATCTAGTTTTCCTACTACAAAATAGTAAGGCTTTGGTTTTTAGTTGATTAAATAAGAAAAATCATGATACCTACACGAAATAACACAAAACACAAACAGTCATCATCATTTCCCTGCCCTTATCCCACTTTCATGTGGGGTCGGCACAACAGGTTTTCCTCTTCCACTCCGCTCTATCAGCCGTCATCTCAACACTCACTCCTTTCTTACCCATATCATCCTTCACACAGTCCATCCATCTTTTCTTTGGTCTGCCTCTTCTGCTACATCCCTCCACATTCAAACCTAACATTCTTCTCGTTACATGACTCTCTTCCCTCCTCATAACATGCCCATACCACGACAACCTATTACTCCTCAACTTATCCGTCACTGGCGCAACTTTCAAACTTCCTATAATATACTACAAAACACAAATAGTCTTGCACAAAATAAAAACAAACGCGTTGAGATCTTTTGTATAATCGTAGCAATATTGTAGCACTCTAGCACTACAACAAAACACTCGTTCTCTACAAGATAGTACCAAATTATTCGTAGATGACCTCTCTGCCTTAATATACAATTCGTTCAAAAATGAATTATAGTCACTAGTATGCAAACGTGATAAGCGCCGCCATTTCTGGCCTGGAATCAAGAACTTATAGTACCCTCCAAGAAATAAGAGTTTATATAACAAAATAATGTCAACCGACAGGTGGCAACAATAGTAGCAGACACGCAATTGGTGATCGAAGGCACACAGCCTCACGCCCCATACAACGTGTCGGGCACTGCCACAGAGTTCCAGGTCACGCTGCGTTGGCAGCCGGGGTACGCGGGCGGGCCAGACTATAAGCAAGACTACACGATATGGTACAGGGAAGCGGGATTCTCAGAGTGGACCAAGGTTCCTGTCACGCCTTCCGGAGCTACCTCAGTAAGTTATTGGTTCAACTGATCATCTGCGCCATACTGGTCTTGTACAGGTATTAACCGGTCTGAGTTTTTAACTTTTTTTTGAGATGGATCTCAACATAGATCTTTCTATGTTGTTATCCTTCTTTTACAAAGAGCACTTATTAATTTATCTGAGTTCTTTTAGATTATTTTATTAAAATGATCTCACTATGAATGAACAAAACCAAAAAAACACAAACATTCAATCTTTGATCAAAGTTGCAAACTAATTTTATTTATTTATTTATTTGAGTACTTAATTACTTTGAGCTTGTTTTTAATACTTTGGAGTTCCTAATGTATTTTATTTTGTACAGGTAACTATAAATCGCCTTCAACCAGGAACCACATACGAATTTCAAGTAAATAGCAAGAACACAATCGGAGAAGGAATGATGAGTAAAGCAATTACTATAAGAACGCTGGGTAAGCACAAAATGTAGTTAGAAAAGGTAATGGGATTGGGTGTTATGTATTTGAAATAGTTTTCGGAGAATGTATTGCACTGGATTGGAGTGATTTTGGAGTTTGGGAGACAAATAACCAAAAAATATGAAGACTATTCGTCTGGCGTGCAAAGAAACAAAGCGCCTCTTTTGTGGGCTTATTTTCAACGCAGAAATTATATGTCCTTGATCGCTCGCCAACGATTTACTCTTGTATTTTTTAACTAATAAGTAGACATTTATAGTGTTTGAGAATGAAGGTGTTTGTGATATAAATTAATTTACTTACAAGGTTTACGTTTCAGAGGTACGGGTTTGTTGGTGTGGGTTGTAATGTAACTGGTGATTGCTTTTTGTAGATGTAGGCGCCAAACCGAAGCCGGCCCCCACGCCCACTGGTCTTCCAAATGATAAGGATTTCCCAGACCCACCTGAAAGCACTGGTACTTTGATAAATCAATACTCATTCATCTAATATTATTTAAACGTCATCGGAGCAAAAGAAAAAGACATTATTAACGATTTAAACCATTTCGGGTGTTATAAGACTAGCAATCTATAATGTTGGTTCCGGCATTCCGGTTACATCCGATTGCTACGCTCTTGTCTATGTAGTTTTAGAAGTTTCTTTGGTATGGTAGTTGAATTATTATTAAAATATTTTATACTAACTTTTTTATGATTTGATAGACTAATTACGAGTATTAACATTGTAGATGGTATTGGGTAACAATAAGGTTGTGTTTACACAATTAGGTAGGTAAGTCTGATATTCGAAAGAGATACATTTGCACTCGTGATGAAGTAGTATTCATTATATCAGTACTTTCATTAGTAACTTTAGGCGAACGGGACGTTTTTTAAGGGACGATTTTTTTAGACCCTTCGAAGGCCTTCATCTATTTTATGATTTTATAGCTGGGACCAACCATTTAACTCGCCAAAGCAAGAATTTATGAACACTTGCTACCCATTTTGAGTCCGCGTATATCATAAAAATAACTTCTACGATCTATCAACAATGATATACCACGAAGCGCATGATTTTTATGACTGTTTAGATGAATCACCCAATATTTTTTTTCCCCAATCATTATATTCCTATTCGCCTTTTTCCCCATATTGTTTAATTTCCAGACGTCTGACTGACTTCTTCCTACCGTATAAATTTATAAGCGAAAAATATGATAGGAAATAAAAAAGCGTGAGAAATTATAAGCTGGTGATAATGACGTCTGGAAATTAAACAATATGGGGAAAAAGGCGAATAGGAATATAATGATTAAATTAGGGAAAAAAAATATTGGGTGATTCATCTATACAGTCATTTTTATGATCACGTGTCTGTTATATAAGATACTTCAATGTACGTCTTATCCTGTAAGCGCTTTAGTTCTGTCGTTCGTGATCACATGTTCTGAAAGAATCTGAATGGGTTATATACGAATCATGTAGGTCCGATCCGAAGTCGGGCTCGCCGTGCAATCGAATGGTGATGGAGGTATCTACACGTTTCTATCTTACGAGACTGAATGGGTGATATTGTTATCCTGTAGGTCCGAAGTCGGGTCCGCCTCGAAACCTGACGGTGACGGAGGTGCACAACGGGTTCCTGATCACGTGGCAGTCGCCGCTAGAGCGCGCCAACCTCGTGCAGTACTATACTATCAAGTACCGCACCGACGCGCAGTGGAAGACACTCAACAGGGGCCAAATACGCCCGGAGGAGACTAGCTATTTAGGTATTTATTATGCTTATAGTAGCTGTTATGTCTAAGAATAATACGTAGGTATAGACTGAACACTCTTTATCGCACTTTAATCGAGACGCCGATTTCGAGTTCCAGTTCTCGATTCCGTTCTTACGAACGAGTTGCGTGGTAGAAATTTCTGCCAGCAATGGCGTCTGTGTAAGTAGGGAATTAATAAAATTTTGTCGACTGATCCTTCTTTTGGTCGTCAAAATTTTGCGCCGACGCACATAGAATCCGTCTTTTTACGAACGATTTAAGAGTAGCATGATTAGACAATACAATGAAAGACCTTACCTCTCCAATGTTTTATTCCTTGTATTCCAGTTAAGAACTTAGTCGGCGGTCGCACGTACTACTTCCGAGTGCTGGCTAACTCCGCCACAAGCTACGAGAGCTCTGACGAAGTGAAGTTCCCCGTTCCTGCTCGAGTGAAACACAAAGCCATCACCGCGGGGGTTGTGGGCGGTATTCTCTTCTTCATCGTAGCCATCATCCTCTCGGTGTGCGCTGTCAAGATATGCAATAAAAGGAAACGTCGTAAGCAGGAGAAAGGTGAGCTTTGCTGCGAGAGGCGGCCGCTTGCTCGCTACCCGACTATGCCTTTGTAACATGAATTGTCGATCACACAGTAAACTCGTAGTTATTCAACAAATATATTAGAATTTGAATCTTCAACAATCGTTTCTATTTTTCCCTATTTCATTAATGAAAGCTACATCAATCATTATCAATTGTTAGTCCCCCAAAGAGTCATGAGAAACTGAATGATGTACCATTTTCTCAAATTTAAAAGTCGGCAGTTCATGTTATTCTGGAGTAAATTCCGATTACTGTGGTGTTCTTACCATATTGTCGGTGACGAAGCATATAACATTATACCACTGCTTGTTGTTGTACAATTGTTTTATTAAAAGCTTTATTATGTTCCGATCTCACCATGTTCATGCTTGGAGTGGGGTTATAAAAGTTGGGGGAGGACATTTTAAAATGGTAGGTACCTAATTGCATGATGAATTTACCTATTCGCTATTGAAAGACATGAATTAGGAATTCAAAGTTTTACCTACGTATTGATAAAGTTGCAATGTAATGTTGTCTACTCGTATGTCAGTAATTGAAAAAAAAACTATTTGGAGTAAAGAACACAAAAAAAATTACATAACTGGTGAACTAACTGTTAAAGTATGACCCTTCGAGGGGCGTCCTCATTCATTTAATGTTAAGTGATACCTCTCTGACCACGGTTCTACGTTTCTCGTCTAATCCATTAAACATAATTGCAATTTGCTGTATTGTCGTTACCCAATTTTATTTACATAACGCATTGCATATTCATCAACTGATTTCACCGAAAAGGACATTATTATTTTAGAGCGTCATTTAAATCGCATTAAGCTTGGTGCTGTATTGATTAAAATTTACATTTGACTGTATAATTAACAAAGTCCTTTTTGGTGGGATCGATTTTAGTTGACAATATGGTGAGGGCGGGGTTGTGGTGACGGGATGCGGGTGGCGGGCGGCGGCGCACGCGGCGCGGGACGGCTCGCTGCACTGCGTTAATGTCCAGAAATTATCCGATTGCAGCATACAACATGGTAGCCGCGCGCCTCACAGACCTTCGCGCCGCTGACAGCACTCAAGTGCCTTTTAAAAAGTAAGTTGGAACATGACAAGCTAGTTTTGGATCTGAAACGTAATAACGCACCTTCTAATATCTTGCGTTTATTCACGCTGCTGTCGTAGGAAGTCAGGTGAGTCAAAATTGTTGTCTCTACTCTCAAAATCAAATCTCTAGAATTTACCAACGCGATACGGCCAACTATCAACTAATCAATACTTACCTACATACTCGTAGTGGCATTATTTCACGTCTGCATCTGTATGTTTCCAGATTTAGCGAACGCGGAATATCGAGTATAGTGCAATGTCTGCGGTTCACCGCGAACTGGGTGTGGCCGGCGTCCCGATGCGGCGGCGCGCGCGGCTGGCCGCCCCCCGTGGCGGAGTCGCCCGCGCCCTCTCTCGCGCCCTCCTCCTCCTCGGACGGCGGGTTCCAGCCGCGCGTGCGCGCGCCGCTGCAGCCGAGCGCCGCGCCGCCGCTCTTCCGCGCGTCCTCGCCCGCGCTCGCGCTGCCGTGGCCGCCGTGGCCGCCCTGGCCGCCGTGGGCCTCCGCCTGGAGCCCGTGGTCGCCGCTGCACGTGTCCGACCTCAGCTCGGTGCCGTTCCCGAGCTCCGCGGACGGCTCGTTCCCGACGCCGCCGTCGCCGTTCCGGCTGCGGTCGCTGCGCGCGGCGGCGGCGGCGGGACACGCGGCGCGCGCGCGCACCCGCCCGCTGCCTCGGCACGCGCGCGTCCTGCCGCACGAGGCGTCGCCGGAGAGCCGCTCCTCGTCGAGCGGCTTCGGCAGCAAGAACGCGTCCTCGTCGCAGCACAACCGCAGCAGCCGCACCGGCAGCCTGGCGGAGTGGCGGCCGCCGCCGTACCGCGCGCCGCCGCCGCCGCCGGGCGGACGCGACGCGCTGGACGCGGGCTCGGTGGACGTGCACTATGAATGGGACCGCGCGTCTCGCACGCCGACTCCGTCGACGCCGCGGATGCCGCGCGCGGACGTGGAGGCGCGCGTGCGAGCGATGAAGGAGGAGTTCATGGAGTTCCGCAAGCGGCAGGCGCTGCGCCGCGGCTCGCCGGAGCCGCTGCACCGCGCGCCGCGCGCCGAGACCGTCTGCTGACCGCCCCGACTCTTTCCCGTACTTCCCACCGATTTTTACTTTCTCGACTCTCCCTATCTCTGTTTAGCGTTGAATGTAGAGTTACTCCTTCGATCGCAGCGCGGACGTGTCGCCGGCCTGACGCGATGAAGCTCCGTTCGGGCTGTCGTTTTGAACCGCGGACGGACGTCGATTCGTCGGTTTCGGTGGTTTGTACAGACTGCCGATATCGCTATTTAGCGGTACGTCCATCCCGATGATGCATCGAGCGCGTTTTTATTCTAAGTAGATATGTTTTGATACGTTCACTGTTAAGGTAGTGTAAACGGTCCCACCTCGGTCGTCGGCGGGCGCCGCGAATTCTGCCGGTGACCTTTAAATTTAGGATGATTAGAAAAGATGATTCGAGTCGCTTACACTTAAAATGATAATATACATACGTGTAAAGTGGATGCTGTGGCGTTATAATCGCACTGCCTGCGGTCCCGTCCAATATCCGAATAGAAATGTCAATTACGAATAATTGAAGTTCTTTTATAACATGAATGTGGCTTTCTAAATGATTTCATAGACAAACAATTTAATAATTTACTCATTCGTACATGCATAAATAATAAAAGTTTTAATGTGAATCATGTATAGTGAGGTATTCTCGCAATGAGTATGATTTGCTAGAGCTGCGTTGCGGAGAGAACAGGCAAGCAGGCGGTGCGAGTCTCGTCCACCTAAACGCTTTAGGTATGAGCGGGGAAGCATCCACGACACCGCTCATACCAATTATATTGTAGGTAATAATATAACTAATTACGAATAACAATTTACTGACAAAGCATGCGATTGGCGCTTCTACATAGACAAGATTGCCAGTGAAGTATTATAATTAAGGCTAACCAGCCTCGGCCAAGTTTCGTACGTCCAAGCACCCGATGACTCTACTTTGTAATTGCAATAAATTCCTTAAATTAGCACCCCTAGACCAACACTTCTATTACAGTCAATAGCATGACTATTTAAGTACCTATTCATATCGCTATCGATATCATATCCCTTACGGCACGAACGAATTTTTTTTAACAAAAAGTTGATTAAACTAAACTCGTTTTCCGATTTTACCTCCCTGACAATGGTTCGTAATGTGGGTCAGCGCCAATTCCGTGTTCCCTGATAATATAAAATACAAAATTAATCCATTAAGTAGCTTAGAATTAATATAGATGAATAAAGTGATGTAAACTTGTTTTGATTTCACGTTTATAAATTATTTTACAAGTACAAATCTATTACTTTTATTATTTATTAGGTACAATATTTTTAATAAAACTGTACATATGTAAAAACACACTAGATATTATCTTATACACTAATTTATTTAGATACGGAATGGTATGATTGTGATTTTGAAAACTTTTTGCCAGTGCTTGTGAGGCACCAGACACAGTCGATCTATTCTTAGTCTACTTTCAGTTGATCTATTCCTTCTCATTACTCTCCCATTTTATATGTTTGTTTGTGGTTCTGCTGTGCTGCGATTCGACGTGTCAATGCCCGAAGTAATTGCAAAGGTCCAGTCAATTGTTTTGTACTTTATCTACTCCTCTACTATAAGTACCTTCTTAATTTATTTATGTTTAACATTTTCCGTTGGACTTGTTGTAAATGTTCGCCTACAGAATGTACCTTCCCATTTTGTTGAACGTTATAATACGTCTCTGTCCCTGGAGACTTCCCACCTGATTTTACCAGTCAGAGCGAAGACTGTTTAGTGTTACGTTTGTTGTTATGTTTACTATTTGTGACAAAGTGTGCTCTTTAGATGTAACTAGCAGACACGATGCACCATTTTGTACATTTTGATTACAGTTTTTATTTTATTCGAGTAAATATATCGTATTAAGGTCTCCTACGAAATAAGTATAAAAATGTACGCTTTAAAGAAATTGAAATAAATTATTGGTAACAAATAGGTAGGTAGGTATGATAAGGTGTAGTTAACTTTGTGCGTGCATGGGGTGCGCCAATTGGCGCATTGCGAAAAGAGACGTTTCATTTGTAATTAAATTTGAGCATTAGCTTGACGCCACTCTAGTGGAGTAGACAAATCAAGGAACAAAACTGCATACTGAGATATCGTACAATAATAAACTTATCCACAATGTATCTTGTAGTCACATACACAAACAAGCATCCTCCTAATAATTTTACTGCTAAAATATGTAGTTGTTTTATGGTATGCACAATCCAAAATGTTTTTTGAATAACATTTAAGTATAATTGATAGAAGGTGCGTGATGATGATACGCCTTATTTCCATTTTAACACAATATTATTCGGCTTTAGAACGGTAGACCAAACTTAAAGCCGATTGTACCATAAAATAACTTTCAAAGTTTGTTTTATATTGTAGTAGTTCGGTATTAGATCACATCCGCCATAGAGAAACAATTAGATGGTCTTTAGCGCAACACATTGTTCGCATTTCACATTAATATAATAAATAAAACTTAAAAAGTACGTACGTTACAAAATAAAATTGTGTATGCTCAATTTTTTCGACTGACATGAACTGTAAAAATTAATTGGTAAATTCGGATCATAATGGAAAGTAGATACTACTCATGCTTCATATTTAAACGCCGGAAGCATCAAATAGTTCGTGACTGATAATTTAAATAATACCATCTAATGTAACATTACAAATAATTGGCAGCAATATTTGAAAATGGCCCATAACGCTTCGAATCGAGCTATCGAGAAACCAAATTGTTTCTTTAAACCTTACTTCGAGCATTGTAATGTTTCGCCACAGACTGCGACACGAAAACAGGCATATCACAAGTTTTTTCGGTTCCATAAGCTGATTTGTAACCTTCTGGGATAGAACATACTTATTAAATTAGACGTCGGTTTTTGTATCGTTGTAGCTATAATGGCAAACGACCACATTATCACTGATAGAGCTTCCAGCACGAGCCATACTAGTTACCTACTAATTTGTGGAAGGTTCATTCAGTAGTTCGATGGTGGCGTTTGATATCTGACGAATTATTGTTTTAAGTTGTCTGTTATCTACTGATAGCCATAAAGCACCACACCTCTTGGCATTAGTAAGGCTCGTGTATTATAAGCCGTACCCGCACTTTATCTTGTTATTAGCACAACTTCGTAGTATAGGTTCTGTTACTTAGAACCTACTTCACTGAAAATAAATACTTATTATATTCATCATTATAAATATTATGCATTAATTGGACAAGTAAATAAGGGAAGAATGCAACTTCACTGGAAACACAATATGAATTATTTGAAAAAAAAATATACAAGAATGTCAAGAATGATCAAAAATAATATGTATAGCTCAAACCATGTGATATCTAGTCTTTTTCCATTAATATCCTTCTTTTACATGTTATACTAAAGTATAAGTCAGAAATCAAGAATTAAAGATCATTTCGTCTAATTCAAGAAGCGCATAATTTATTGAAGAATGGAGATACCTTAACCTGAGTCTTGACGTGTTAACAGCAATAACAGACTTAGATCTAATGAAAGCCGTCTGAAGCTCACCAATGATCCATGTGATTTCGCTCTTAGTCAAGTAAAATTAAAAGCAATTCAGATTGTAGTTATAGTTTATCCCAAGAACAAGCACAATAGTGGTAGGTACTTACTAAAATGTGTGATGTCTCTGACTGCCCTCAGACCTACCATCTAAGCATCTGTCTAAAGATCTAAGAGAAAACCCACCGCTCCTTGGGGAGACAGTAGCTATCAAATTTCGTTTATTTGTTAATGCAGAGATTTATAACATACCAAATTTCATACATTTGACTGCATCGAGAGCGAAATAAAACAGACTGATATTGTGGATCAGGCCTTACAATAATTACTAACCAGAAACTTTTAGGAAGGCGCTAGCGTATTCTATTTACCTTGTAGGTATTTCAAAGGCGATTAACGAATTAATTTTAAAAATACATCTATTCATTTCATCACTAAAAACCAGGCTGTCATGCCTAACAATACTCTCATAAATTACTATAGACTAATATGAAAAGGATAGCAATATTTTAGAGTAATGTAATAAAATCGTATATTATATCAGTTTGTATAAAAGATGAAGTAAATGAAGTAATTTGCACATTGGCGGAGTGTAACGCGGTGAAACAGGGCACCCAATGTAAACATTTAAGGTAATTGCACAATATCTCAGCACAATATTTATGATAATAAATACTCTAATTTATCAAAGTATCGTACTGAGCACTTTAACTGTTACTCAAATGAATCCAAGTTTGCCTCGACCGAATAGAAAATATGCACTGAGACAAATACCTACATCAACAAAATCCATTTTCTTTTTTAGAATATTTTTAGTTGTAAGTGTTGAGATAAAGACGTGTTTACTGTGTAAGCACGAGGAGGATTCAATTCAGAAAATACAATAACGTTGCTATGATTACTTATGTTGTATTATTTACACTTTCCTAAACGCCTACCTACCCACGACCGATACTCCTAAATAACTCATAATGCAGAAACTGAAGTTAACATTTTAGATCTAGCTTTTGTATGTAACGTATGAATATTGTAAGTGGCTCCTTGTCTATAATAGCGAGTGTTGTTTCGAGCAAAAAAACTTTAGGAATAGTAAATTCTGCATTACTGACACAAAAACTCCTTCAAAATGTGTTACGATAACTGCAACAACACTTCATAGATAACTCGCGATTGTTTTGCAATTTAGTCTATTCCTGAAACATGTCTCATTTAGGAAGTGTCGTTCTGCTGGCGCATATTTACAGCAGTTTATATTGTTCGTTTGGTAAGACTGAAATTGACTTAATAATATAAAATATCGACTAAGGTAGCATATTATTTTCTATGCATAACGACTATTCAGTTAACGTAGGTAACCTTTTTAATAACATTTTAGATTTTGCAAGTGTGTGCGCTCTTGACTATGATAATGAATACGGATCTGATTACGGCAACGAGTGGATTCTCTTCGTAGACGACAACGGCACGACCCATACTCTGAACATAACGTCTCTACCTTCGGATGTTCGCGGCATGATATTCGGTGATGCATACTTCTATCTCCATACGAGGTAACTAGGTCTAGCTCTACGAGGTAAATGGGTATAGTTGCTCTATTTCAATTTTCAAGAAGTAACCAAACCAATGTAGATCGTAGCCTAGGGTAGATGACATTTAAAATGTTGGTAAGTACCATGGGAGGTAGCTGCGGGCGGAAACAAGTATTTAATACATCAGTCTTGATATTTCAACATAACCTGCCTCCTTCCGTCACCCCCCTTTTACAACATAATCGTAATAAATAAAACTACTTACACTTAAATATTTTTCCAGGCGTAACAACCAGGCCGAAATGCTGACATTGCCCGATGATGCTGATAATGATACAACATTAGTCAGTAATTATTTTAACTCTTCAAACGATGTGAAAATAGTAACTCATGGGTGGCTCTCTGGCGAATCCACAGAGTGGCTACAATCAATAAAAAGTTCTTTTCTGAAGAACAACGACTATAACGTGATATTAGTGGACTGGAGCGAGTTAGCAGACAATCCTATCTATCCATGGTCTGCTTTTAGTACGAGATATGTGGGAAAGCAAGTAGCAAAACTACTGTCTGCAATAAATAGCACGTATCAAGTTGGAGGGGATAGAGTTCATTTGATAGGACATAGTTTGGGGGCACAGGTAATGGGCTACGCCGGAATGTTTTCTAAAAATCAGATTAGAAGAATAACGGGTGAGTAATTTAAAACTTGCAATTTAGGCGTCGGTAGGGTAAGTTTTAGTCAATATAACATTCTATCTACTTATTATTTTGTTCAAGGTCTGGATCCTGCTCGTCCTCTTTTCGAAATACCAAGAATGGGAAGTGACTTTCGGTTAGAAAAAAGTGACGCTGCATTTGTGGACATAATTCATACGTGTGGAGGCATTTACGGATATCAACATAGCCACGGTCATGCAGACTTTTATCCCAACAACGGTAAACCTCGACAACCTGGTTGTGAGGGAGCCCAGGCAATGATCGGTAGGAAAGATTCATGATCAAATTAGAGCTCGAAATTAGAAGTAGTATGAAAAATATATTTGTTTTCAGAGGGTTGCAGTCATGGGCGATCGTGCGAATTCTTCGAAGAATCTATAAATTCAGAAACACTATTCCTTGCATATCCTTGCGAGAGCTGGAAACAATTTGACAGTGGGGATTGTAGATATAATCCCACAGCTATGGGATATCCCGCTGTAGATGATCATTTAGGCGATTATTATTTATATACGAGAGCAGAACCAAAATACGCAATGGGAGACGAATAATAATAATGTAAAAATTTAAAAGCCAGAACACCAAGATTGTTTTTTAATTAAATTGTTTGCACTGCATACTTTTGTTTTTCATTTAAGTACCTACTTATATGAAAAATAATAGCAATAAAATTAATTAGTTAGTGCCCAGGATAACGATATAGCCCTCCTTTCTATGTCTAATGGCAAGATCGTTTGCTTAAAATAATGAAACTGGGCATATTGTAATGTTGCTCGCAGCTTCGCTCTCGGCCTAGCAACATAGCCAAATACTCGTATGGCACAAAACGCGTTACCGCCGTCCTACACACACCTATTACCAACTTATTTTGTGATAGGGGATTATACAAAGGAAACTCATAAATCAAATTAATACGTGTATTCAAAAAAATAACTACCTATCCAATATTACAAAATTCACATTATTCAGAAAACACAAATAGGTACACGAAACAAGTTTGTTCTAGTTTGAACAAAAATAAATATTGTGAAAACAATGTGTACTTATTATGAAAAGGATAATGAAAATGGGGATAAACCCAAAGACTAATTCATTGACATTTATTTGGATACTAGTTTATTAGTAAATATTTATTGGAAACGCTTGTCGTTGCCAGAATGGATAGTTTTAAATAAATATTTCATAAAGAAATGACAACATAAACAGATTTTTTTTCTTAAAAATAATGAAATAAGATAACATCTTAACGGGGCCTTAGTAGGGTACTTAAATAAAATTATTAGAAGTCAGCTTACATGC
Organism: Epirrhoe alternata; assembly: GCA_963565295.1. Lineage (NCBI taxonomy): Eukaryota > Metazoa > Arthropoda > Insecta > Lepidoptera > Geometridae > Epirrhoe > Epirrhoe alternata. The sequence continues at coordinate 4,729,178 of OY751384.1, forward strand.
CTGGCCGGAAGATGAACCAATGTCCCATTTCAGCAATCCTAAAACAAAAACATAACAATTAAACTAAATTACTTCTACGACGTATTTTTTTGATAAATTAAAAATAATATCAGATATTATAAAATTTAGCATCACTATGCATCAGTCGGGAAAAGAAGACAAAAACATTGAATCATCATGAATAAAATATTGTTAAGTTTGGATAATTATTATTTATTGAAATAAACAAAATAAACATACCATATTGAAAAATTGTCCCTGCTACTTTTGAGAGATCATTTTTGATAGCCGAAAGCTGCCCGATGTTCTTGAACCTGCAATAAAAATGAGCATTATTAAATAGACAAAGCTTTTCGCGTTCAGAAGCATACGTTTTTCATCTTGGTGATAGCATCAGTTATTTAGTTTTTTAGCATCATTATGCATCAGTCGGGAAAAGAAGACAAAAATAAAGGAATCATCATTTGCTAACACAATAAAAGACGTCATGTTATAGTAACAAGAAAATTTTGCAGTCTATTTGGAGCTGAGCTTGACACACACGCTGTCCGATAGCGATACTGAAAAGACTCCGCTTTTTCGGATGATGCTTACCTTGCAGAACCAATTTTCTTTGCACGTAACCATGGACAGTGTCACTTGATCTTTGATTCCAAACCTAAAGAACAAAAAAATTATGTAAGTACTCTGACTACACAAGAAAAGACAGTGGCACTCCGGAAGTGCCGACAGAAGTGAAAGCTTGAACGAGGATTCGGTAACGGTCCAAACTTAAAAAAGTACAATAAAAAAAAACTGCTGGGACTTGAACTCGCGATTGTCTCACTCAGAAGTAGAGCTTGATCGAAGTGAGCTTTAGACACTTACTGCCATCCTGACGATACTGTGTAACGAAATTAAGAACAAGTTAGTCGACCTTTGCCGAAAATAACTGTCAAAGATGGTGTCGGTAACGGTCACGTGACTCGCGACGCGAGTTCGATAGTTTTTTCCCATTTCAAAAATGCCCAACGAGACTTAGGGTCGGTTCATATCTAACGGAAGATCCGTCGCGTATTATCGGTCGCGGAACGCCAGAACTGACAAATGTATAGAAAAACACTCGACCGTTCACACTCGACGCACTAACGTATCATCGGTTGAGTGTGAACGGTCGAGTGTTTTTCTATACATTTGTCAGTTCTGGCGTTCCGCGACCGATAATACGCGACCGATATTCCGTTAGATATGAACCGACCCTTAAGGTTTCACTTAAAAAAATCATTATATATAATGCTGGAAATTTCACATAGCATCATCTAGCTAGCCCCAAACTAAGCAAAGCTTGTATTATGGGAACCAGATAACTGATTACTACATATATACTTTTGTTTGTAAATACATACATATTATTATACATAGAAACACCCAGACCCCGAGATAAATATTTGCAGATTATACAAACATTTATCCCGCGGCGGGGATCGAACCCGCAACCTTCTGTGTCCTTTAGTAGTCTAGGGGGCTTTCAGCCACTGCGCCATAGAGGTCGTATAATAAATGATACTATAAAAATAGTGTTTTGGGAAGTTTTGAACTCACCTAAAATAGATCCAAGTTAGTCTTCTTAACTAAATACGGATACCTGTGAACATAATAAAATGATATTAGTATACTGAATATGAACATTATCACTATTACGTTTTTTAGTTATCATTACTACAACAATAGACTTCAAAAGTTCCGAAAGATTGGAGTTTATAATGTGATTTCAGAAATGATATGGTCTATTTGCATCTTTTTTAAAACAAGTATGACATAATTGAAGTAACCATAGCATCTGGTCAATAAAGGACAATTAAATGGTAGAAACGACTTATATTTTATGATGTGGCTTATTATCAGTTTGCTTACTTGAATGTATAGAATACGGGATGAAAAGCAATAAAATTAGACAAAAATTTAGTAAGTAATAAATTATACAATAAAATATATGTGCGTAATAAGCTGAATTAAAATCCAGAACATGATGTATATTATTATCGATATTCTATGGTAAGATGAATTATGTAGCAAGTTTTTATGTTCTTAGTAAAATTACAATTTAAAATATAATCAATATGATATTCGGAGAACGAATAATAATTTTTTGGTCAATAGTGTCTAGAAATATGTAGAAAAGGATTTAGAAGTACATCGTAGTACCTTTCGGGAGTACAAAACCGAGTAATTAATGTTCTAGCGCAGCTTATAAAATACAAAAATAATGTGAAAGTCGATGAGCTTTTGTCACATAATTGTTCTGGTTTCAACTTTGTAAAACAAAGTGTTTTTTAGTACCTAGTTAGATATAATTGTCTATCTTGACATAGGTAGAATGTTATTTACCAATACCTTCTAACTATAATTGAGTTATTATCAAAAAGAAAGAAGTCAAATATTCGATTGCAGAACACAAAACTTATAGTGCAATATTATTTCAGCAATCGGTTTATTCTCGGATAAATACTGTTGTCACGTTACATTTCCATTGTTGGTTCCATCAGGTTAGCATATCGATCCTGGAAAGGGTCTCGTAATTTAGGTACGATGTAAAAACAAACATACTTCTGTTTCAGCATGTTTTCAGAAACTCTATTGATTTTCATGGATTAACGTCTTCCTAGTTTTGTCAATTTCAACCCTAATGATGTTATTAGATAGTCACACATAATGTTAATGCTTTCATTTGTCTAAATTGGTGTATTGAAAACAACCCAGGGCCAACAATATTGGATAAGCTCTTAACATAATTCCTTACTAGCACTTGTAAAAAGTTGTTACTTGGCTGACTGTTTAATGAGTCAGTAGTTGGGTAATCCCCAACCATAAATCAATAAAACCTGAAGTTGGAATGGTAGCTTCTTTCTAAATTCAATCATCCATGATGAATGCATGTTCTGACTAAACAGTTTTTACATTGCGTAAACACAATAACTGTTCAAATGTACTTTTTCAACTTACCACGTGTACTTATGTTGTAGAAACAAAATGTAAGTAGGTCAGTGGCTGAAATTGAAGAGATAAACAACGCCGATATGTAGAATGTAGATACTCCTTCATTATGACGTCTTCGTATTTCTTCTTCTGAATGAGTTCCGCGTCAATTTTATATTGATTCTGTCAATAGGGATCAAGAAGAATTTATGTGGGATAACTTCGAACCACAGACGGTGCTTCGAACCCAAAATGGGTAACATATTTTAAAGGAAAACAAAGTAAGTATTGTTTGATCTATTAAGAAAACAACCACCAAAAGGATGTGCTGACACAAAACAAATTTGGTTATGAAAATGTATACAAATGAAATACAGAAACTCGAAAAGCTGAATGTGTTATTAACAGAAATAATAATCTTTTTCACAATAATTGTGAGAAAACTTCGGTATCACTGAAAAAGAAATATTTAGAAGATCCAATTTGAAATCTCAACTTTTCGTATTTGACATTTATGCAATTACAGTATCATAGTCATAAACCATCATTGACAACTTTTGAATACAAAATAATCATTGTAAGTATAGACCACAATCATCAACAATGACATTATTTTGTTGAAACAGTTTATGTTTAAACCAATTTGAATAATAATAATAATAATTAGCTGCTGGAGACGAAGACTAAAAACCTGTATGAATAGAAAATGTTTAATGAAATGGTTGAGAAATACATACACAAATAATATCTTATAGTGGAAAACATTATTGATAGCTATATGATTTAAAATATTCTGGATAATATGGTTGCAATACTACAAAAATAAAATACTCATGCACTTTTTATTAGTAGATAGTTAAAACAATTGATCAATAAATAAGTTAAGCTTTCATAATACATATTTGAATAATATGAGCGGATTAACTTTTGGTCGTTGTATCGTTTAAAAACAACTGTTGGTTCTGTAGGTAAAACAAAAATTCAGATATACATTGGTATACCCATTGTTTTATAGAAGTTGAATAATGTCATGAAGGAAAATGATGAAGTGTCAACGAAGTGTGCACGAAAGGAGCTTTTTTGAGGTGCATTTAAAATCTTTTCACCACATAAGTTCGAACTAGTGCCACGTCAAGAAGAAGAAAAGTAATAACAGAAATCAATAAGTAAATAAAAAGAACGAGTATCGTTTTGTCAAATTATAAGGAAACCCAAGCTTGGTTAATAAATTACGTGATTTTGGAGAGTTCGGACTAAAGTGGTGAAAATAAGAGTTAGCTTGTCTGTTCGTGTGTCATACATAAAACTCCAATGACTTCAGAAGTAAGTATTACAATTTTCGACTTAAAATTACACATACAATAAATACTTCTAAAATAAATACTCATAGGTAGTATGTGTCCATTTCTATAATAATTATTAAGAGAAGTGAGGACCAGTGTCCTGTGGGTATAATAGCTCTATATCTAATAATTACTAAAGAGATTTGTTTGAAGATTTCTTTAATTTTGTTGTATTATGATTTTATTTCTTATTGCTTTTAATATTATTTATATTTTCTAAGCAAATAATTTGAAGTTTCTAAATGTCCATCCCCTTTGCCCAGCAGTGGGACAACATAGGTTAGAAAAAAAAAATGTCCCAACCCAACACCGAGCAATAAAGCACTAGTTTAGTACACATACCTACCTATGTACCAAAACTAGTGTAGAGCTAAACCACCAGCCTAAGGCTGGTTTTAGAGTCACGCTGACCGTCAGCGCTGATAGAAGCATAATCTTTATTACAATGAAGTACGGATACTAATGGCTCAGCAAAATTGGCATCGCTGATTTCTCTCCGCGCTGCTGTACAATCAGTCAGTATCCTTACTATATTGTAATAAAGATCACTCTCATATCAGCGCTGATGGTCAGCGTGACTCTAAAACCAGCCTAATAAAAAAAACAAAGTTTGCCTCCGTCAGCGTCATAGCACTTATCATTGTGTGTGGCATCAATACTAGGTAAGTATAACACTTTCAAGAGTTGTACTAGCTAGAAGTTACATACAATAAGGCCACGGGAATTACTCAAATACAAAGGAGTTTCAGACGCGACCGCAGACTCCTTTGTATAATATCGATATGATGAAGGTTCTCTGGATAAACCGAAATATTGTCGTCTTTAATCCAGTTTTATTCAAATGTCCTTGTACCACGTCTGTCATGTGGATAAGGAAGATTCAGCTGAGAGGATGGTTTAGGTGATGGGTAAAACACCATGAACTGTACATAGTGTACGTAGACACCATGAACTGTACATAGTGTACGTAGTACATGTCTCAGAAAGACAAAGTCAAAGTCGAAAAGCATTAATTTAGTAGGACTGCTGGGATCACTTTGAATAGTCTTAAAGCTAGGTGATATTACTCCTATTCTTACAGACACCAAAGGCATCTCGTTGGGTGCAGGCATAGGTTGCCTCCTCGCTGTTTAAATAATTAAGAAAAGATACAAAGGTCTAATATTTTTACGAGCTTTTATTTAAATTGAAAATGTTTGCAAGATGTATTTAACCCAGTTCAGGGTGTCCGTTTGAGCGGAATTTAGGCATACCTTTGGTGACATGGTGAAAGTGAGTTTGTCCTATGACAGAGTTAGAAGCTTGACAGAACTCCATAACAAAATAGATTTCTGTTGAAGGATTAAACTGAAATTCGGAAAATTGGTCAATGCGAAATTCAATATTATGATAAAAGCATGCCTTAAAAATGTTTTTCCAATGAAAACTTGTTTATTACAAATAAAGCCTAATATAGCCTAAAAGATATTGTAATTGTATATTTTATAGCCAAGTGTAAAATAAACACTCACTTCATTCAAACGCATGAAGTTATAATATTTTTGTGTATATTGGCACTGTAGGCACTTCATTCAAACGCATGAAGTTTAATTTTAGTGTATAATTGGCACTGTAGGCATGTCCTCGATGATAACTACATAAATAAATATGTACATATTTTATGCAAATGTTCGTCACCCTTAGTCGTGCAGTATCAATAATCCCCCTTTATCTGAAAAAAGATAGACCACACCAAGCTTGTTATATTCTTGATATGCATCAGTTCATTGTGTATATTTAATTAAACTTACCTTAAGATCCATTTTTACGTGAGATTCAGAGGGGGTAAAGAGTCTAATTGAGTGAGTCTTAAAGTAATGAAATCCTTTTTGACCATTTTACGAACTCATTTTCTAGCAAAACAGCTAGAGCTGCTAACATAAAAGATTAAGTCTACTGGTTTATAATTTTTTCAATTCGATAAATAGATCTCACATAACTTTCCTCGCTCGGTACCCCCTCAAAATATTATACATCTAAGTTTATTACTATCAAGGGTTTTCCAATTGGCGTGGGTTGATTTTAGCGGCCTGTGGCGGCGATTTGGTTGGTAGTCACATCTGTCAAATCTTTTGTATAATATTCAGTTCATGATGCCTAATTACCTTGGCAAGTTACACGATTCTTCATCAGTACGTTCAAACGCTAAAACTTTACTAACAAAATAAGTGTTCGTAAGTGCAAACGTTGCGCGCATTGCGTTTATTTTACGGTAGACGTGGTGGCCCTTCACAGTCGACTCTTCAACGTTGGGTGGCCAAATTTGAGACGACGGGTTAGATAAATAATCAGCCACCAACACCTATACGTTCAAGGAACACAAGTTTAGCGGAAAACATCTCCGCAGAGAAGACAGCGATGTTTGTTCACTTTGAATCATTTGAAAGAAGACTCCGAATTTTCGGAATAACATCTTTACCGACGAGGCCACACCCTGGTTATGCGATTTGACCCGCTAGACTTTTTCTAATGGAGTTTCTTGAAGTCGCAGGTCTATGCAAATAAACCACAATCGACCGATGCCCTAAAGGTGAACACAGGCCATCACTCAAATTCAGCCGGAGAATCATTGAAAATTGGACCACTAGGATCTGTGCCACCGTAAGAAGCTAAGGTACCGTATTCCACACTTAATGGCATACATGGGCCTTTTAAATAAAAAAAGAAATTTGTTAATGTCACGCACAGCTTGTTTTATTCCATTTCAACATCTACCCGTCCTTATTGGAAAACCCTTTAGAAGAAAAGTAACGGATGTACTCAAAATAGATTAATACTTTGTTTTGTTGTTTGTTCCATTGATACACCAATGCCAACCCATATATGCCCAGGAGTCCGACTGGAAACGACCCAATCATATTTTTTCAACTCTGCATTTTTCTCTGTGCACAAGTCTTTGGTGCACATTGGGATATTTTAATACTGACTATAGAACTTACAGGCTATAAACCTTTCTGGGCATATATGGGCAAGCGCTTTCGTGATAGATCGAAGTTAAGCGACGTTCGAAACTGTAAGTGGATGGGTGACTGCCAGTGGCTTTTTCATCTGAGCGCTTCCGTGCTTCGGAGGGCACGTTAAATTGTCGGTCCCGGCTATTTAAGTGAGTCGTTAAGCCATAACGGGAGGCTTTAAGACGGCCTAAAAACTCCGTCACCAGAGTTGGCCACTAACTCATGCGAACTTACTTTATTCCAGTTTAATGCTTACCTAGCATATTATACTCTGAGCAAGCCCACCAACTAAACTTTTTAAGAAGTGCACCACGAAGTCCAAGTAAACACCAACCGACTTAGCATTGCGCGTGAAACGCGCGAACTGCAGTCGCTCCATTTGACAAAATAGGCAGCATGTGGTTGCTCACAACGATCCATTCGTCGCTAACAGACCGATGTGTGGAAACCCAACCCGTTTAAACTTCGCATCGCTATTTGCTGTATAAAAGAGCTATATACAACGACATCAGACCGAAGTAAGCACTTTACCCAGCTTGTGTACTGAGTGTAGCCAAAACTAAACCAAATAGCCCGAGAGTAATAAGTAAAATACCTTCATAACATGTTATAAATAACGCTCCCCATGGGATAACCAATTCCAGCCATGCAAAATAATTGGGTTACCTGGTAATATTTCCCGGCTTTGGTGATCATAGCTTTACCTAGTCTATAGTCTGATTTTTAATTCGAGGACAAAAAGGTAAACAAAGGGGATACCAGAGTAAAAAAAATGGTTATTTATTTATTTATTTTTATTTTATTTGTGGTAGTTTTCCTAATAAAGCCAATAAACAGGCCAGAGTATTTTCTTTCACTCAGATCTGATAAACTGTAATAAAGTTAATATTGTGGCGTATATATTTTTTATTTATTTCAGTTGTTAGCCAAATTAAAAAAAGAACTAGTATTTTTCAGTAGAAAACTTTTAATGTTACGGGTAACACTTCAGTAGGTAGAGTAGCTACAAAAGTTAGAAGAAAATAAAAAAATACTCATTTTTATTTTACGTAAGTTTAAAGTTGTAAAGGTTTTAAGGTTTTTTTGCTTTATAATAGCGTAAGATAAAAAATTACTGTTATCACATATAAAATCGTAGGTGAAGCCGCCAGTCGCTACTAGTTTATTTGATCCTCACTAAAAAAAATTTTTTACCGCTGGATTTTCTCTTCGAGTTCTCTTGACACTGAAGTCTTAGTGACATTAGTTTGTTTACCTTTTTGGCCTCGAATTAAAAATCAGTGGATTAACTGATTCCGGTGGAAACGACAAATGGTTAATAATCATTATGAATTGTGGTTAATAACCAATAAAGCAATATTACCATATTGATTCATTTTTAAGTGTGAATCGAGCGAAAATCTACTAACAGTCAAAAAGCTTGCATAATGATGATATCATCATCATCATTTCAGCCTTCTAGCGTCCACTGCTGAACATAGGCCTCCCCCATAGATTTCCACAGCGATCGATCTTGTGCAGCCTGCACCCAACGGCTCCCAGCAACCTTTACAAGATCGTCTTTCCATCTCGTGGGACGGCTGTCCTCTGCTGCGATTTCCGGTGCGTGGCCTCCACTCGAGAACTTTTCTGCCCCAACGGCCGTCAGTTCTACGAGCTATGTGCCCCGCCCACTGCCACTTCAAGTTGCTAATCCTGTGGGCTATGTCGGTGACTGAAACGTGGTCCCTCACTATGGGCCTCAAAAGAGTGCTCAAGGTCGCTCAACGAGCTATGGAAAGGGCTATGCTTGGTGTCTCTCTACGAGATCGAATCAGGAATGAAGAGATCCGTACACGCATAATGATATAATCACTCGTAAAAACGGAATGTTTTTTCACTTGAATGGTAATGCGCATCGTACAGATAGTGCCTTACTAAAGCTTATCTGTTTATTCAAATACTAGCTAATGCGCGCGGCTTCGCCCGCGTGGTACCAACATTTTGAATAGCCTATATGCTATTCCAGGTCATTATCTACGCCTATTCCAAGTTTCATCCGAATCGGTTCACTGGTTTAGGCGTGATTGTTACACAAACATACTCACAAACTTTCAGATTTAATATATTATTAGGAAGCTCTAATCGTGCACTACCGGTGCAAGAAATAACAATTCAGGTTTATGTTTTCATTACGAACAAATTTATTAAATATTTATACTATTTAGTGTAATGCAAGAAAAGAATATAATTATTATGTTAAAATCCATCCCAACCACTCTCAACTACGTCGACACGATAAAATTCCATGCATTCTTTCATCCCTCACACAAATTTCAAAAAAATATTGATTATCTCCTTACTTCTTCTATTAATATTATCCTACAATATACTCAATAACTTTGACCTAAAATTCAATACACGCTACAAAGAATAATTTAAAAACTAAGTTGATCATCGAATCCGAAATGTTTAGAAACTTAAAAGTTACGACACAAAACTAAATAAATAACGCCACTTTAACAGCGAAGATCTGAATGGCAAATTTCCATTTTCAAAAATAATAACTACATTATTAAACGTTTCAACAAATTCACGATTTTAAATATATTTGTTTTTGTGACGTTTTGGAAATAATTACCAATTATTATACTTTCGAGTTATTATTACAGCTTACAAATTTCTGAAAAAGCGAATTATACTAATCTTACTTTTTTCTAAATCCTAAATACCTATATATTTTTTGTAAACTTAATTTTCTATGATATTGCAATAAATTAGAGCGAAATATATCTTTTTTACCTTTTTCATGAGAAACTATACAAAATTACATGATAGCCGTTATGTAATCATATTTAATATAATGAAAGCCTAATCTCGTGTTGTGTCATGATTTCGAAAAAATACGGCAGCTGCTAATCTTACAACCGCGAATTTTTTAAGTAACGCCACTTTTAGCGTAAAAAATAAGTTCTAGGTTACAACTAAGAGGGGAAAACCTTATTAAAAGTACCTAACAAAATTGGTTTAACTTTTTCATTGCGTTCTCATCCAAATTATATATATACCCGTGAATTCTTTCGTTCAGTGATGTAACTATTTTATGCAAGTTAATATTAAAAATAGTCCTTCCCCTCATTTGCTACAAACAAAAAACTTGGTACAGCTTAACTTTGTGTCCTTTTATTTAATTGAATGGATTTTAAAAAGTGCATGATTAATAGCGACGGCGTTTATTGGGGTAATCGTCGATTTGGCGGGGGCCTTCCCACCCACGACCCTGGGGCATGTCGTCAAAGTTTCCTCGTGGCATGTCGTACTGGTCTCTGAAGCCTCCGTCCTAGGTAAGCAATCACAAAAACTTTCCAATAGTTTCAAGAACACTTGCAGGAATATTAAAATATTCGCTACACAAATCGATAATCTTAGTCTAAAATTAAATAATCAATAAACTAAATGTTTCATAATTGTGATACTGTTTGCGAATTGTTAATTTAGCCACTAGCATACTTCTGTAGAACAGACTCAATAGGTAATCCTTAGAAATGCCATACAAAGACATGGACCAATCCAATAAAATGCTGAGATGAGATGCTATGTATGCTAGTCAAAATATGGAAAAAGTATAATATGAAGATTAGTTAAGAAAATATTTCGGATAATAATATCCACGTAGTAAAATATTAAAAACCGAAACAAATATAAATAACAATGCGTAATACCTACAGCTCCAATCATAATATCAATCACATTTGAAACTGGATTCTCGTTTTGCTTTGAGTTCATTCTGGGTTTTTTTTTCTCGACTCGTAGGTAAGGTATACATAATTGCACAATCCCTGAAATTCAGCTATTAAATGTAAAAAAAAACCTATTCCGATCATACAGTGCCGGTGTAACCGCAATCAATTTTATTTTCGGAATAAAATATATTGACTGAATACTGTTACAATGTTTCTAGAGATTATAACACGGTAAACGGATCTCGGCATTCGTGAAGTTAAGACGTCTGACATGTGCAGTGCAGTGGCGTTTTTTCATACAAATTTGTCTACTGCGCATCGACGGCTTACTTCACAAATATTAGATCTATCGGCCGTAGTGTAGTCTAGTCAAATTAGAGTTATAACTCGGAATGAAAGATAATCTGAATTTTGGTGTGATGTACCTTGATTTGGCGTAGGTGCTAAAAGTTGTCGTAGAAGTCTCATAAAATCTGGAGTATGCGTCGTAAAGGTCGAAAAACAACAGGTTTTCGCGATTACCTCGTTTTCTGTTGCTCCAATGATGTTAACGTCTACTATAAAATTGTAGAACATAAAATTTGCGGCAAATTTTATCTGAAATATTTGTGCATGCGCTCAACTTTTTTTGCAATATAGTGCATTATCACCAAAATTTACTTTTGGGGTTAACAATGGATCTAATAAACACAATAATAACCAAATCTGTAGGTTACGTAGGTATGCAAGCTGTATAGGTAGAGGACTATCTATACAAGGTAAACAAGCCATGCTTGAATAGCTATTTAGTATTTTATTATTTCGCTAAGTTGCAAAATATTATAGTTTATAATTAATTACTTAAGTAATAGTCAAAATCGACATTATTAATAAATAACACAAAAGTGTAAATAGCAAAAAGTGATTATGTGTAAAAATACATAATGTTATTCCAAAATCCAAGCACAAGGGCATAACGAGTAGGATTCATGTGAAAAACTTCAGGTTTAATACAGACGGCAAGAACAAAATATTCCTAAGAGTTCCCTGCATTTTAGCAATAACGACTAAATTAACAATCCGTTAACGCAAATACAATAATGAAACATAAAGCGGTCCATAAGAAGGAAAACCTCGAAATGTTGTTTAAAATTATAAAACCAATACAACTTAACAATGTAAAACACTGTTAATCATTCGGTTTCGGTATAACCTGCGGTCCAACAAAGACACAAAACATACATAAAAAAACCGGACAAGTGCGATTCGGACTCGCCCACCGAGGGTTCCGTACAAAGGCCTAAGTAGGTACGAGGCGTACCTACTTAGGCCTTTGCACTGTTATACGTATATAACAGTGCAAACTGTTAGGTACTACTTTCACCAAAGTTATTAGGTAGGTATACTCATCCATGAGAAGGGAAAAACATTTTTTTTTTTTTTTTTCGTCATAAATCGAAAACCATAAAAATAATTAAAAATCTGTTTAAGCTTGTGCCAATGAAGCCCTTTCATACGATACCCTACATGACACAGTTAACTCCCATCAAAATTTCGAACCCTATTCCTTGCATTTAGGCCCTGTTTTTTGTGATTTAACAAAAAATATACGGTTTTCAGATTTTTCCCTGTACTTGTAGTCTAAGACGATACTACTTGCCAAATTTCATAGTTCTAGGTCAATACTTCCCATTGACCCCTCAACATTCATTGACCCTATGAATGTTGATTTCCATGAGTGACGAAATATACGTTTTTTGCGTCATAAACGGCCGTATTTTTTTTTAGCGTTAACTTACAAGTCAGATTTTTTCACAACTTAAAAGGGCCCCTAGACCCAAACATGGTTTTAATTTCAACTCGATACCTCGAAGCGTTCCCGAGATAAAGGGTCTTGACTAACTGACAGACAGACCGACAGACAGACAGACAACAAAGTGATCCTTTAGGGGTTCCGTTTTTTCCTTTTGAGGTACGGAACCCTAAAAACGTGAGCGAAGCCATGGGCGTGCCACTAGTAATCTTTTTTATTCATGTATGTTCTATTCGTTGCCAAAAACACTTTACAATCAATAAATTCGGTCAATTTAAACTGTATGTAAAGCGGTAAGCTTTACGTACAACTCAATTTATGAGTTGTGCAGACAAACACTGATCTAGGTATAATGCTCTGATTGTAGATTAAAGTTTCATTAAATTCTGACCTCAACATAAGTTAATGTCATTAGAAAAATTATAGCTTAGTTGCAGTCGTGGCAACTTATCAATATGCTTTAATTTACAAGTGCCTGATAATTATGTAGTCCAGGTAAGAATCGGAGATATTTGGCTATATCAGAGAAAAGTAACAAATATTTCAAATTTAGCATAAAAGAAAAAGGATTAAGTCAATAATCTCATGCCAGAGAGTAAAGCCATTGGCTAGTCTATGGCACAAAATTATAATAGCAAGGATGTGAACTTACCATTGGAGATTGTTGATCGAACATGCCTTGTTCTTGGCGGTCCAGCATCGAATTGAGGCGCTGAGCCTGTAAATAAATTCAAATTTAGTACAAAATATACACAATCAAGTTATTTTAGTCGTATTAAACGCAGTAAGCGTCAGTATGTCATTGATTGGCAATTAAAATATGTACGAATTTTGAAGGATGTTTGAATTAGAATGAGGGACAAGTTCTATAGTTTAGTATTGATAGTGTGAAAAGCCGAGATTGTTAGCAGAGGCTATAGGCTCCCAACAAAATTTTATACAGGGCCTGTCCAAAGCAAGCTACACTGCTAAGCTAATGCTGTACCTGTACAAAGAGTGTATTCTCCTGTTGTCGCCGGCGCAGTTCATCGTCCTGTTGACGCATGCGCTGTGACATCTCCTCCTCTTGTCGCTGCAGTTGCGCGCGTTCGGTCTCGCGGCGCGTGTCGGCGGCGCGCTCCGCCATCTCCCAGCTACGCTTCTGCCGTTCGCGGTCTTGCTCGCGCTGACGAAGTTGCTCGCGAAGCAACTCGGTCTCATGCTCATACCTGGTGTTAGATGAAATAGTAAATAACTGAACGGGATTGAAAGTCTTAAGTGGAGATGAGCAGGAAACTGGACGGATAGACGAAAGATACTACAGTGATGACGGTATAGTAAGCCAGAGATACTCAAAGACCATGAGGTAGACCAAGCCGGATGGACGACATTCTAAATGTGGCTAGGAAAGCGTGGGTGGACTGAGGTCAGCAGTTTCGATGCGCGGTAGACAATTTGTATGAAAAAACACCACTGCATATCAAACATGGATGCCTAGATCTATTGAACATGTTGTACTAAAAACCTTTAACATTCAGGGATAATGCAGCTTAGTGAGATGTGAACTGTGCCTTATAGCCACAATTGAGATTCACAAATGTGAATCTATCCCAAGTCATAAAATGCCTAATTACTATTACTAATAGCCCACACCATCAAATTGTTGGGCAAAGGCCTCCCCCATTTCCGCCAGTCACTACGATCCAGTGCTCTCATCTGCCAAACCCTCACATCTGTGAAAAGTGATGAAGAACTTACTTGGCATATTCCATCTGTGCTTCAAGCTTTTCTTCCTCAGCTGCTAGTTCCTTCTTCAGAGCCTCTTCCTTTTGACGGTGGAGCTCATGCAGCTGCTTCCACCTGGTGCCATATTCATGCTCGAAGCTGTTCAACTCCGAAAATCTCGGACCCATCTATAAAAGAACACAAATTAGATGTCTAATTTATAAGAGAAAATACAATAGAGAAATAAAAAATTTCGTAACTCACCTCACGAGCCTTGAGGAACTCTGGGTGCTTTTTAGGAAGATTCTTCTCTGGATACCCATCAAATTCATCAGGCTCTTCAAAGCTTTCTACTATCACGGGGCGAAGTGACGACGTCAAGAAGAAGCACTTCTCAGTGCAATTTCGAATGGCAGCCAGGGCGCTGGGTTTACGGGAGTATTCAACAATGCCCTCTCCTAGAGGTTTCCCCCTTTCGTCTACCCTGACGTACGCCCTCTCTATCCTTCCAAAGATCTCAAAACCACGATACAACAGCTCATTTGACACCCACGGCGGAAGATTCTTCACTCGAATTGCACAGTTGTGAGGTGCAAATCGCACTCTCAAGTTTCTACCATTCCTTAATTTTCCATCTAATTCACGCTTTGCCCTCTCTGCATTTACGCGGTAGTCCTTTAAATAAAGATTAAGTTAATATATCATTCATTATTGAAATCATTTATTGAATATCTTTCAATAATCATTTATTGAAAAGTATATCTTATAGTTGAGTATTTACCATTTTTATAAAGCCAAAATTTTTCTCCTTGTTGACAAACAATTCAGCACATTCACCAAATGCTGAAAACATATTTGTGATTTCTTCTTCAGTAACATCACTAGTAAGGTTGCCGATGTACAACCTGCTCCTTCCATTGAACTTCACTTCACTTTGCTCAATGGGTGGAATGTCAATCAGAGGTCCTATCAAGTCTCTGAGCTTATTAGCTAACATGTGCTCCTAGAATAAACAAAACAATTATAGTATAATCTCAATCAAGATGAAATGCAAAGTTATAGAAAGACATACTTTATAAAGTGTGTTTACCTCTCTCATGGGCTGTTTCCCATCCATCTGCGGACCACCTCTGCCCCTCTGCTGGTTACGCACTGGTCCCCCTTGTCCTCCAGGACCACCTTGGCCACCTGGACCACCTTGGCCACCTGGACCACCAGGGCCACCGGGGCCTCTGTTTCCAAACTGCCTGTTGCCTTGGTTAAATCCACCACCTTGTTTGTTAGCTGGTCCTCCTTGGCCACCATGGTTCCAACCTCCTTGCTGCTTGTTTCCTCCAAAGTTTCCATTGATATTCTGAAAAGATTATAAACTTGTTCAAAATACTGTATAAATCAAAATAAGTAAACTCAAATTACATCCAAGTCAGTAGAGTAGTATGTTAAGTTTTTTTATAATACCTTTGGTGGCTGCTGGTTCTGGGTAGCATTGTCATTAGGTCCCTTTAGCTCAATAATAGCCTTGTCAACCTTATCCAGAGACTCTGGCATGTTAGCAGGAGCATTATGTACTGGGGGTTTATTCTGCTGAGCTGGTATCTCAGGCTTGGGCTGTTGCTGCTGTGGCTTAGACTGTTGCTGGGGAGGCTTGTTCTGCTGCTGCTGCTGCTGTTGTTGTTGTTGTTGTTGTTGAGGTTTTGTCTGTTGTAGGTTTTGAGGAGGCTTGTTTTGTTGTTGATTTTGAGGTGGCTTATTTATTGGTTGGTTTTGTTGAGGCGACTGCTGCACTGGCTTCTCAGCAGCTGCAGGGGCTGGTTTCACCTAAATTATAGTGCAAGTTTTTACATTTTAAGGCTGGTACAGTTCTTCCAATGGATCTAGGCATTCGTCAAGAATACCTAGATCCGTTGGGCGAACTGTACCTATTATAAGATTTAACCTCTTTGTAAGATGCAGGCTGAAATGTTTCTAATAATTTAACCAACGAACTATAAATAATTAATTCTACGCTGGGCAACCTTGTCTAAGATACAATGCTCTGAGGGCCTGCATATCTCATGGTCATGTCATGAGCGTAACCATGAAATCGCCCGCACAACGCACCTCAAGTCTCAACTCAATACAAAATGGCGTCCCTATGCTCCTTCGTCGCGTCTCACATTGAAAGGAAAAGAGTAACGAAGATATACGTTTACAAGCTGATTGAACTTAAAAACAAAAAAAATTACAAGTACAGTTTCATGACCCAACTGACCTCATTATTGCCAGGCCGTTGACCCTGATTCGGATTTCTAGGCTGATTGGGTTCGAATCTAGAGTTACGGAACCCTCCACCACGGTTATTTCCACGACGACCACCCTGTCTTTGGGGCTGCGGAGGCCCACCAAAACCACGGTTACCGAATTGATTCATTGCCTGCATTTGCATACTGTAACAAAGAGAAAGTCGATCAATACAATACTCGAGATCACTAGCCAGTAGCCATACAAGCTTGGGCAATGAGTCGATAACTTGTCTTACCTCTGTCTACAATTCAACTTATTCACTCTCTTTTCGATTTCTAGCGGATTCACAATTACACTTTAAAATAAAACAGCACAGTTCGCGACGTGTTACTTTACTTTCCGACGACGACGTGCGAAAAGCGAAAAAGTTTGCGTCAGTAGCTGGCTGGGCGTCACCGTCAGTCACGCACACGCACGTACAAGTTTGTGGTAAAATTAAAATGGCCACGCTTCCGTCCGGTAGTTTTTTTTAAAGACTAGTATTACCATAGACAAATAAAGAGTTTAGACAATGGCAATGGCAGCACTTGGGATAGGGATGCACCCATATCGGGACCTTATCGGGACAAATGTTTGGTAACTACAAGTATTTTTGTTTTTTCTATGTATAATGTATGTATTTACAAACAAAAAGTGTTTAGGTAGTAATATTAGTCATGTAGTACCCATAACACAAGCTCTGCTTACTTTGGGGCTAGATGATGCTGTGTAAAAAGTCCAGCAGTTATAATCCAAACCATCCAAAGGTTGCCTGGAAGAGATCGATTTGAGCGATAAGGCCGCTCATTGTGTCACAGCAATTAGTCTTAAGCTTTTTAAGTTCTTATTAAATTGTATCTAATGGTGTACATACATAAATTATATTAGAGAACTCTAGTGTCAAGATAAACCTAATATTGGATTTATGACACTACTAACCAGAACAAATATAATCTTTTCAACAATAAACACTATCTATCTATCTTTCAAAATAAAGAGATATCTATCTATTTTTTTTATTCCGTACTAAAGCTAGAAACATATTATCGGCCCCTTGATTACGGATCTCGCGACAGGCGAAATCTCGCAATTACTGCTGTCAAACTTGTGTTAAGTGGACGTAGATTAGCGTAAAGGAACAATCCACTCATGTCGAGTCTGAATTGTATTTAACTCAATTTCGACATGAGTGTGGATTAGTTTCTTTACGCTTATCTACGTCCTTTTAACGGTTACCTTACTATCGGATTTTGAATATCTATCAAACGTTATCTGGATTTCAAAATTCTGTATTACGTTTTTCGGAAGACAGATAGGTTACCCCTTTTAACACAAGTTTGACAGCAGTGACTGCGAGATTAGCCTATCGCGAGATCCGTAATCAAGAGGCCGACACTGCTGCTGCGAATAAACGTATGTCTATGTCTATGACACGGCTGACAGACGCGGCTAACAGCCGCGACTGATATGTATGCACAGTACAAAAACATCCTGCGCGCCAGATCGTTGTGGGACGTCCGAAAGCTCAAGGACACGTCCGCGACTTACGTCCGATAGTTTGCACAATAATTACCCAGATTGCGGCTGTCAGCCGCGTCCGTAAGGCGCGTCCGATGGTATGTTTCTTTCCTCGATCTTCGTCCGAGGTTTCTTTCTAGCTTTAAGCCCAGGCGCGCGGCTGACAGCCGATTTTGTTAGTCTCGATTAAACTGTAGAGTGCGTTTCATCAAATAGTTCCGATGCCGTAATGTTGGCACCCCTGTGGTTTTATTGGAATTTCTTGAGAAAATTACCACTTAAACCTCGGACCAAGAATCATATGGACAGAGCCTGCGACGTTGCCGCTCTTATACCTGTGTAACAACCTAGTAGTCATGTATCTTTGTCTATCTCACGGAGCTTAGCTCCGAGTAAAAGAGATAGCTAGTGTACGTTTGGCAACGCTGCACTGTAGGTGTAAGTCGTGTCAGTTTATGACAACCTTGGTAGTCAAAACAGTGCGAAAACGTTAGAGAAAAACATTGAGTTATAATGTACTACGTACTAGAGACGCCATTTCAAACAAAATTAGCGCGCGGACTGATGACAGCGGGGCATGCGCGGGGCAAGCGGGGAGGTGTTATGTTGTCATAGATAACAATCAATACGCGCAGATGCGACATAATTTTATTATTCTGCCTACTTAATATTGATCGTGTGTGTGTAGGTAGGTAGGTACTTACTCAGAGAATAAATAAGAGTATTGAAACTGTAACAATATTTAAATTTCCTTTAAACTGTTGTAATCTCTCATTGATGTACCTACAGTAAAATGAAAGAAAATTTTCTGAAAATGTTGTTAATAAATAGCTTAGTTAGACAATAAATAGCATAGTTATATGGATAAATTGTTTTCCGGTGTTATAAGATTGTGTACAATAAATATAATATATTCAGCATCCAGAAGTGAAAAACAATGAAAAACAGTACTAGAACTTTATTTCCTACAAATGAACAATCAAAATAAATCAAACTCAATTTTATTTAGAAACAAGGGTAGATTTAACAAGTTGAAATCGACAAAGAAAACACCAATTTACAGATAACATTCAAACGTACTCACACAGCTATATTTTAACACTAGAATGCACACAATTTAACCTAACCACAAAACACAATAAACAAGTCACGCCGATAACGACCGTATTGTACGAAAGCCCGCAAGCAAATGACCGTCCATTGCTTGAGCGACGCTTTAAATAGGCTTGTTGGGTGAGGTTATGTTGGGTGAGGTTAGGGAGTCTCCTAACTCGGCCTCTCCTGACACCGAGACGTCCTCGTCGCCTCAAGGTACAGCTCCAAGGACTGAAATTTCTGCTCTAGGCTCCTGATGCGTAGTTGACGGCCCTGTGTCAGAGTCAAGTTCATCGTCATCTGAAATATAACCACACATGAGCATATGCCACAACTGTTTCAACGTGATGGACAGACAGAACAAGTCATGCAACAAAACAGGCAAACAGATTGAGAGCTCTCATTTTCCCCTTATTACCACCCGCCACAAGATGATCGCAGCGGTGAATTGTTGCTGTTATCGTCGGCAAGCTCCAACCAATATTTACAGGATCTGTGAACAGAGCAGTGGACAACAGGCGTCCCCATTGTCCACGAGGACCAAACGCCCTCCATGGCCAAACGCCTTTACATCATGAGACCAGACGCCTCTTAGGGAACATGAGACCAGACGCCTCTTAGGAACATGAGACCAGACGCCTCTTAGGAACATGAGACCAGACGCCTCTTAGGAACATGAGACCAGACGCCTCTTATGAGTGCTTTGGTAGTGAATTGATCTGCCATGACCTGATGATTTGAGAGATGTGTGGTTTTTGTATTGGATTGAATCTATCCTAGCCTCCTAGCGACTAACTACTAACTAACAGAATGTGTGCCTACCTACCTAGAATGTGTGTCTACCTACCTATGTGTATGTGTAATCTAGGGTTTCTAGCGAGGTGGCCTAACTATAAGAAAGATGAGGAATACCTAACAAGGCCATGTACATGACAGAGCAAGTCACCACACATAGCTTAACATCAAATCAACATTGCACTCCGAAGCGGCGCAAGATTCAGGGCACCGCTCTCCAGGCACGCTGCAGGCGAACCACAAGCGCCGCAGGGCAGGCGCACCACAAGCGCCGCAGGGCAGGCGCACCACAAGCGCCGCAGGGCAGGCGCACCACAAGCGCCGCAGGGTAGGCGCACCACAAGCGCCGCAGGGTAGGCGCACCACAAGCGCCGCAGGGCAGGCGCACCACAAGCGCCGCAGGGCAGGCGCACCACAAGCGCCGCAGGGCAGGCGCACCACAAGCGCCGCAGGGCAGGCGCACCACAAGCGCCGCAGGGCAGGCGCACCACAAGCGCCGCAGGGCAGGCGCACCACAAGCGCCGCAGGGCAGGCGCACCACAAGCGCCGCAGGGCAGGCGCACCACAAGCGCCGCAGGGCAGGCGCACCACAAGCGCCGCAGGGCAGGCGCACCACAAGCGCCGCAGGGCAGGCGCACCACAAGCGCCGCAGGGCAGGCGCACCACAAGCGCCGCAGGGCAGGCGCACCACAAGCGCCGCAGGGCAGGCGCACCACAAGCGCCGCAGGGCAGGCGCACCACAAGCGCCGCAGGGCAGGCGCACCACAAGCGCCGCAGGGCAGGCGCACCACAAGCGCCGCAGGGCAGGCGCACCACAAGCGCCGCAGGGCAGGCGCACCACAAGCGCCGCAGGGCAGGCGCACCACAAGCGCCGCAGGGCAGGCGCACCACAAGCGCCGCAGGGTAGGCGCACCACAAGCGCCGCAGGGCAGGCGCACCACAAGCGCCGCAGGGCAGGCGCACCACAAGCGCCGCAGGGCAGGCGCACCACAAGCGCCGCAGGGCAGGCGCACCACAAGCGCCGCAGGGCAGGCGCACCACAAGCGCCGCAGGGCAGGCGCACCACAAGCGCCGCAGGGCAGGCGCACCACAAGCGCCGCAGGGCAGGCGCACCACAAGCGCCGCAGGGCAGGCGCACCACAAGCGCCGCAGGGCAGGCGCACCACAAGCGCCGCAGGGCAGGCGCACCACAAGCGCCGCAGGGCAGGCGCACCACAAGCGCCGCTCCACGCACACGCATTATCGCGCTGATCCACGTGCAGGCTGTCACGCCCACGAGCTGTCACGCTGTACCAAGCATTCATTCTGAAAGGTGAACAGACTTAAGATCTTCCACCTACAAGCCTTAATGTTACAATCTGAAGTCTATAAGCATGATCGCAAAGCAACAGCTAGAAGTTATTTATAGGCCACAGGTTATTATGAAAGCAAGCGTGCACTCAAGCTTTCACAAACACCAGCCTTTCAAAGCTAAGGCAATCAATGTCAATGTGAAGCTACTTCAATTTGTAACAAACAAAGCACAGGAAATTGTATAAGTGAGAAATTCATTTCAAATAATTGAATGTCAAACTTCAACTAGTCGCAAAACATCGTATTAGGTTGAAAATAACACGAGTCATCGTTCACATTTCACAAAACTACCGCAACGTGAAGTTGGTGACATGACCTGCGCTATTCACGTTCATGACAAATAGCATCACACAACACAGCTTGCGCTGGTTACCAGGTGACATGGTGTACGTCAATGATCACATCCACGGGGACCGTGACCGATTGAAACGATGACCATTCACAACGCCTTACTGGCCATTCCCAACGAAGGCCCTACAAGCGTCCGGCGTCCATTCGCTGCGCCATAGCACCATGTGTTCGGTAGCCACCTCGGTCTGGTCGCCGTACTACCCAGCGATCAATTCCAGCTCATGTGGGACCGCGCAGCGAGCAGCTCGGACACACATTGCTTTCTGAGAACTAAGAATGATTCATGGTTAGAGGGCGAGCCGTCGTCGGCTCTCAATGGGACATCAATTCGGCCTAATTTAATTTTAACAGCCCGAGTTTTTATATTTGTAACTCAATTCAAATTATTATACCAGCCATTATACAGTCCACTCGTTTTATTTGAGGACCCATTCCTTTACAGCGACCTAAAGCAAAACATCAGATCATTGCGAGGCCTTACTACCTCCTTCAATACGCAACATGTTTAAAGCAGTTCGACAGTAGGTCTACGCGCAGGTGTGGCCGCTGGCGCGCTGCGCACGCGAGCCGGGGAGCCGCAGGAGCGCGGCAGGCGCACCACCAGCGCCACACGCGCCGGAGAGCCGCAGGAGCGCGGCAGGCGCACCACCAGCGCCACACGCGCACCCGCGCTGTTTAGGTTCAGGGTCGGGAACACGGTGATGTATGACGCGACAAATGCGTCTGCCTGACTATGCGACTAACGCAGACACAGGCAAGTCCGACTATACACACATGAGCGTGTAAACACGCTGACCCACAGCCGTTCGGCCGTCCTCCTGACACTCACTGTGCAGAGAAGTATACCCTCGAGTCGCTACTGACCGCGGGAACGCCGACACCGCGGACGCTGCGAACACCGTGGTGACGCTCATATGACCCAAATCTCGGCGTCCCATCCATTTCACGTCACCTGATCTCAAAATCACGCAAACAGAACACGAACACAAAGAAAAATCACAAAGTGAGGGTATTTCAGAACGTTAGTACTTTGCGGACGTAAAATGAAGCAAACACAAATTAAAACCTTGCGTCATACGTATTACTAAACTTATCAGGGTTTGTTTGCATCGCCCACTTTTGGAGCCAAATGCGCGTCAATAATGTGCGTAATGCATTTTGCATCGAGTCACCCTGATTACGGGAACTACTGTTTCTCGTGGAAAATCCATCTCACGCACGAGAACGAGACCTATCACGCGATCTAGAACGTAGGTGCTCGTAAGCAAGGCCTATCATGATGCCTGCCTACCAAACGTGACCTACATCGTCGAGAGCAGGACCTACTTGGACAACGAGTCACATTTCGTGTACTACTTACATTTTCGTATCGACGTGACTTGTTCCCAGACATGTTGGTCATCAGACACAGCCAAACCACGAAATTAAAATGTCCAATCAATGAAATTGGTGTTTACTTGGTCTTTTTTTTTATACCCACACAACGACAAAATAATTGTTTAGATTTTAATAAAAATGGCCAAATGGGCTTGGAAAGGAATCCCACTATCTGAATTCAGCATCCAGAAGTGAAAAACAATGAAAAACAGTACTAGAACTTTATTTCCTACAAATGAACAATCAAAATAAATCAAACTCAATTTTATTTAGAAACAAGGGTAGATTTAACAAGTTGAAATCGACAAAGAAAACACCAATTTACAGATAACATTCAAACGTACTCACACAGCTATATTTTAACACTAGAATGCACACAATTTAACCTAACCACAAAACACAATAAACAAGTCACGCCGATAACGACCGTATTGTACGAAAGCCCGCAAGCAAATGACCGTCCATTGCTTGAGCGACGCTTTAAATAGGCTTGTTGGGTGAGGTTATGTTGGGTGAGGTTAGGGAGTCTCCTAACTATATTATTAATATAAAATATTATATTTATTGTACATATCAATTTTAATGAAAGTTTAATAAAGATTTAGACTTGATTAAGACCAATTAAAATGGTTTTTTTTTCATTTCGTCTTTATTCTATCGATAGGCTCGACAGTAAAGTCACATCTCTAGTCACGCACACTAATACAATTCTGCAACCGCACACTAGCAAAAAATGGACACGCGTAAAACTAATTATCTCTGTCCAGTACACAGACACAGAGTAACTTTAGCTAATATTATCATTGGTCCTAGACATAAACCAATACAATTCACTTATTTTCAGTACTACCAACATGACGGCATAGGAACTATTTGATGAAACCACAGAGCAACTATAACTATGAAACACACGCTAGGACATTCTTCTTCTTCTTCTTTTTTATTTAGTGGCAATCTATTTCGGATGATCGAAGCCTGTAGGACATTACTATTTGATGGATTGATGGACTTTGACATCATCTCGAAGTGTCACGCATACGTTTTTTTGACATTTTTATTTTCAATTCAAAACAAAAATCAATCAATAGATTTATCTCTGTGGTTTACTAAAGTTTACTTTACTTCACAGACGTACTAGGGATACTGCTTTACTTACGTTACGGCCGGGGGCGGTGCGGCGACGCGACGGTTTCACGTGTATTATTAAAAGAAGGGCAAAAATATTTTATTCACAATGGAAACGCCATCGGAAGAAAATAACGAAGAACTTCCCGCTAATATGGATATAAAGTACCCCATGCTAGCATTTGAAAAACAAATTTTTATGGATATTTACGAAAAGGATGCCCTAGTTATCATGGCTAAGTAATTAAAACTACTATTTAGAAAATACTTTACCCCTCCTCTAAAGCCGGGTCCGCAGCGACATGTTTTTGTGTTTTTGTACAAAATAAAAACATAACCGCCCGTCCTCTGCGCCTATTTGTAGTTATTGTTTTTGTTCATATTTCAAAAATGAGTTCCGACGAAGAAGACGTGAAAACTGTTTTAGCCATATAAAAATAGGATGTATCAAAGAGGTAGGTAGGTACCATGCTAAATCTATAATTTTAGTTTGTTAGATTAATTTTTTTTCTTTAGTCCACTGCATTTCCAAGAGAAGGATTCAGCTAGGTTGGGCAGCATTTGAAAAACTACGTCGAGTCTTCTCGTCACCCATACCGCAATGTTTGAAAACGAAAGTCTTCTATCAGTGCGTCTGTCATTTAGGGGAGGCCTATGTCCAGCAGTGATATAGGCCGATGATGATGATGAAAATCTAAGCGCCAAACCAATTATTCCAGACGTTCCAGACCATGGATTTAGCATGGTACCTCTTTGATACATTATTTATCTTAGTTCCAGACCAAAAAAATTTACACATTTGACATTGACTTCTTCAACACAAACGAATTCCCCTCCCCGCAGGCAAATGCGGGGGATGTTATCCATTCTTCTCGGAAAACATTTTGTTGTTATTTTTGTCTATGCCAAGACCGAATTGACATGATATTTTGTACAAAAACATGAAAACACGTCGCTGCGGACCCGGCTTAACAACAGCTGCTACTAAGCCTTCTAGGGATCGTTGAAAACAATTGATACCCGGACACTGCCAGTATTTGGTGTATACAAACTTTTTACATTACAAAGTGGGATTTTTTCTAGGTACTACTAGGCACAGAATGAATACACTGTTTTATACTTATATTATACCTTTAAATCACTAATTTTTGTTTCAGGGGTCTGAACTACAATATTGTCTTATCTAATTTACTATTTGTCTACAAAGATCCAGCGAACTTGGTTCTTGTAGTCAATAGTAGTGATCATGAGGAGAAATATTTTATGGACAAATTCAGTGTCTCACCTTTACCAAACCTAGGTCAGGAAAGGTAAGATACATACCTAAAAGTTTTAATAGCTGACTTACACCTTAGACATAAACATTAAAAATTTTAATAAAAAGCTTAGCAATCAAGAACAGTGTCTTGAAATTCAGTGGTCTTACTTACAAAACCTTATATTTCAGAGAAAAAGCATACCTTGAAGGTGGAATACACTTTGTTTCAACTAGGATTTTGGTAGTGGACCTCTTGAAAAACAGAGTACCAATCTCCCACATCACAGGAATCATAGTACTGAGGGCACACACTGTGCTGGAGTCTTGTCAAGAAGCATTTGCCTTACGATTGTATAGGCAACATAATAAGGTAAGTATTTAATAAATAGTGCTCGAGCCAACAGGTTCCCGGAAAAACAACACTTGTATGTAAATGGTCGGCATTCCCAGAGTTCGTACTGCCAAATTGTGGAACTCATTAACGGGCTGTATTTCCCGAAAAGTACAAGGGGTCTTCAAATCCAGAGTAAATAGGTTTCTTCTAGGAAAGCATGCTTCATCTTAGACCTCACTATTGCTTAACATCAGGCAGAGTGAGGTCAAATGCTGACACAACATTATCTAGTCCCAAAGAAGCTTGTGTTGTGTTATAAACTATGTGACTAATATTACCTACTTGCTGGCAGCCTAAAAACTCCATCATCCTGCTGGCCACTGACTCATGAATACAACTTAGTATACTTACTTGCTGAATACTTACATTCATTTTCAGACTGGATTCATCAAAGCATTCTCCAATGCCCCAATATCATTCACATTTGGGTTTCACCAAGTTGAGAAAGTGATGAGAGCATTATTTGTGAAGGAGTTATTTTTATGGCCAAGGTAAAGGTAGTTTAACCCATTAAATTATTGGTTTTGAATAAGACTATTCTAACAATCACCTTCACACTACTTATAATTTATTGCACTCTTATATTTTTAGGTTTCATGGCCTTATCATAAAGTGCTTGAAGTCCAGGCAAGCTCAAGTTGATGAGTTGCATATTCCCCTGACAATTAACATGAGTTCAATACAGACTTGCCTTTTAGATATCATGAACTATACTGTCAAACAGTTGAAGAGTATGAACAGGACTTTAGACATGCAGGTAAGCAATGCATTCCTACCTGTACATTGTACAAACAATAGATACCTTTGTGTCAGGATCAAAGCAATTGGAAATCTGTGGTCTTCGGAAAGAGGCAAGTTTATAAAAAAACAGCCGTACCTTTTTGATAAGCATCTGTGAAGTTTAAAAATACCTACATATTATTCTAACCTTCCAATGGTATTTCAGGAAATTACCACAGAAAATTGTATTACTAAGAAATACCATAAAATATTACAATCACAACTAGACTGTGTTTGGCATCAGCTGAGTACTAGAACTAAGGAATACATTCAGGATCTGAAAGTACTGAGAAGCATGATAATGTAGGTATAACCTTAAACTAATGCAGTATAATATACAGTTCATTAAACCGTTTAAAAACTGATAGGTCGCTCCAATTATATAAAAAAATATATCATTAAGTAGCTCCAATTTTTCTAGTAACTATGGTTTGTAAGTCACTGGGTGTAAGAGTAAAAAATATACAAGACGAGTTTATGTTTTAAAGTAATAAGCAAGCAAAAAAATAGTTTTTTAAAGTAATGGGTGTGTAATTGGCACTCTCTAGAACCTAAATGGCCTCATTTATTTTGACAAAATAAAAGGTCATATCCTTTTGATTGTGAGAATGACATACCTAGGCTATAACAAAAACTCCTGCATACATGTGTTAAAACAAAACTTACAACATACAATGTATGAATTAATAACAAAAACAAAACTAATTTTGTTTTAACAACATTTTCTAAAACAACATGTCATGTTGTTTTAGAAATTTAATCCATGATGACTCAGTTTCATTTTATGCCTTGGTGAGTAAATACCGGACCCCTGAGTATGCTAAAGTGAATTCTGGATGGATACTGCTCGACTCAGCAGAACAACTGTTTCGTCTTTCTAAATTAAGAGTATTCAACTCTAAAAACGGTAAGCTACACACATAAAAAAAAATTGTTTAAACATGATGTAGTCTATTGCTTTGATTGTTCATGATTGAAAATTAATTAAAATATCATGAAGCATTCCTCACGTAATATATTTTCAGAATTTGACCCAGAACCTGCCCCAAAATGGAAATGCTTAAGCGACTTATTACTCAATGAGATACCAGAAGAAGTACGAAAAAAGAAAGATGGAACACTTCAAAATACAAAGATATTAATCCTCTGCCAGGACAACAGAACTTGTAGCCAAATCAACCACTACCTAACGATGGGTGCTCACAAATACCTATTCTACACGGCTTTCAGGCGAGATTTGACTATCAATACTGTAGCATCCAAATACAATAGATTGAAGAATACTATTCCCTTAGAAAACGAAAAAATTGCTAAAGATAAAAAACCAGAGGATAATCAAACTACGGGTGATGATAAAGGTATTGAAGAAGACGAGTTTGATGCGGAAGAAACAAATAAGTCGAATTATTTGCTTACCCTAACGCAAGTAGCTCAAAGCACAACTAGCAAGGAATTGGATGATAGTCAGTTTGAACCGCTTTCACAGGTAACTAACATTATGACCAGAATTTATTTTAATAACTTATTCACAAGTCGAGAGTATGTAAATAGTACTTAACTAATATTTTTTCACAGATAGCTAATTTAGATATAACGCAGATTGAGACTGAGAAACCTATCATATGCATTCAAACATTCAAAGAAAATGGAAGCGTCTTTTCATTAGAACGCACATTAGAAAGTCTACGGCCAGAATACATAATCTTATATCATAGCGATGTTTCAGCCGTGAGACAGATTGAGCTTTATGAATGTAAGAAAAAGCCGGAAGAACTTGTTTGTAAAGTTTACTTTCTGGTTCACGATGGAACTGTTGAAGAACAATCTTATCTTACGTCGTTGAAACGCGAGAAACAAGCGTTTGAAACATTGATTCAAACTAAGAGCGTGAGTATACTTTTGTTGTAAGTATAAATAGTAGACTTATAAATTAGACAAGACAGAATAGCCTAAAGGTCCCACCTTTATTGACTTGACAAAGCATAAAATGCCTACCTAATATAATATTTTTTACAGATGATGGTGGTACCCTCTTACCAAGATGGAAAGACTGATGAGTATTTCAATATGAACGACGAACAATTGGATGAAACACTCGTAGACACGAGAAAAGCAGGTAATTATTGTGTTAAATTCTATGCTTAATATTTCTTTTATTCTTCAAAGGTTCACATTTTGTTGGGAAATCTCTTATTTCATTTTCACCAACCATTTAAGTACGTTCTGTTTCTTTTTGTCACAGGAGGTCAATCTGCCCAGGCTAAAGAAAAACCCATGGTTGTTGTAGACATGCGAGAGTTTCGCTCCGACTTGCCGGCGCTACTTCATAAGAAAGGGATTAATATAGAGCCCGTGACCATAGCTGTAAGTTTGCTATAAGTTTCAGCTGTAACTTTCAAATGCATTCAAGATTTCTTTTTACAACAGTAATCTATAGTGTCTTCCCGTCCTTCATTTTAGTTCAGAAGAAGATAAGACGAAAGATCCCAGACACAGTAATTGTTTTTACAGATTGGTGACTACATCCTTACCCCTGACATCTGCGTGGAAAGGAAGTCCATATCGGATTTGATTGGTTCGCTTAACTCTGGTCGCCTATATACTCAGTGCACCCAAATGTGCCGTAACTACAGCAGGCCGATACTTCTAATAGAGTTTGATCAGAACAAACCTTTTAATTTACAGGTAAAGTTTCAAGTTAGTTGCGGAAAAACTACTAAATTATAGGATAGATTTTCGCTGCTTTGATCGCGTCGCACCAACATTTTAATTAGCATTGAGCATATTCTTTTCTAACCAACGCTTCTAAGTTTTATCCAAATCAGTTAAACTTAGTGCAAACAATAGATACAAAATATTATGCTGGACAGACGGCTATTCTTTAGAAATGCTTCTTAGATGGCTGCAATGTGTCCTTATACCATGTTAATTATCAATTTAGTATACACGAAACGAGCCATAAAACGCATTGAATTTTTTGCAGGGACATTTCGTCGTATCATCAGACATGTCAGGCGCTGATATCCAACAGAAGTTGCAACTCCTTACAATTCACTTCCCTAGGCTAAAGCTCGTGTGGTCGCCGAGCCCCTACGCAACTGCTGAGTTATTCTATGAACTAAAAGTTTGTGTTTTCTTTTAAATATCGGAATTCCTGAAGAATTACGGGTGGCCATTGCGCATTACGGGTGTTAGTGTTTACTAACTTGGGTTAATAAAAAAATTAATTACTTAGTTTGTCTAAAAAATGCGGAATTAAAGTCTCGCTTTGCTGCACGAACCTTGAATTCTGTAGATAAAACCAATCGTTCCAACATTTCAACTTGTTTCATTCTTAGGACAAGATGGCTGGGAAAGCAGTGTTACTATATAAAGTTGGTGTTATGTTACAGCAAAGCAGAAAAAATCCAAGTGCCGCTGAAGCCTTGGCTCTAAGCGGAGAAAATACTGCTGACGACATGAACTACGAAAGATACAACATATTGGTTCATGATTTCGTACAAAAGCTTCCGGGAGTGACCTCGAAGAACCTAGCAAGGATTATGAATAAAGGAGTGTCAATGGATCATCTAATAACCCTTTCAAAAGTAAGTAAATTATGGAACATTCCACTTCATTTTAAAGTCCCAATTCA
This sequence comes from Epirrhoe alternata, assembly GCA_963565295.1. NCBI lineage: Eukaryota > Metazoa > Arthropoda > Insecta > Lepidoptera > Geometridae > Epirrhoe > Epirrhoe alternata. Next base: position 4,759,629 of record OY751384.1, read on the forward strand.
ATATTTTTATTACCCAAGTTGGGAACATTGTAGGTCTTATGATTACTTTTCTATACTAATATTATAAAGAGAAAAGATTTGTTTGTTTGAAATGAATAGCCTCCAGAACTACTGGACCGATTTGAAAAATTCTTTCACCAATAGAATCCTACATTATCCCCGATGAACATACATACATACATAAAATCACGCCTCTTTCCCAAAAGGGTAGACAGAGACCACGGATCTCCACTCGCTACGATCCTGACACACAACTTTCGCCTCATTCACTCTCATTACATTCTTCATACATGCTCGTCGGTTTAGGGTACTTTTTACCTGGCCCTTCTCCAAAATGTCGCCAATTTGATCCAAGAAGGTTCGCCTAGGCCTTCCCCTTCCAGCTGTCCCATACACACTCGCCTCATACACTTGCTTTGTCAAACGACTGTCTTCCATCCTCTCTACATGCCCAAACCATCTTAACATACCTTTTTCGATCCTCAACACTACATCTTCTTTCACTCCACACTGTTCCCTTATCACACTATTTCTGACTCTATCCTTCAACGTTACCCCATACATACTACGCAACGCTCTCATTTCAACAGCATTCACTCTACTCTGATGTTTTTTCTGCCACACCCAACTTTCACTTCCATACATCAATGTCGGTACCAACACTCCTCTATGAACTGCCAGTCGTGCCTTGTTGGACACTTTCCGGCTGCTCATAAAATCGTGGAGTGCCCCATTCACTCGGTTTCCAGCATTCACTCTCCTTTCGATATCCTCATCGTACTTCCCATCTCTTGTAAACAATGTCCCCAGATACACAAACTCTTTCACTTGTTCCACTCTCTCTTCACCAATCAGAATATTGCATGCTGTCATACATTCATCTTTTTCAAAAACCATCACTTTCGTCTTGCTCACATTTACTTTCATTCCCTTTCGCTTAAAAGCTTCATGCATAACTGTTACCATCTCCTGCCGATGAACATAGGCTCTATTTTATCCCAGGGAAGTGAAGTTTTCCCGAGGGATCGCGGGTAACACTGCGGCGGATAGCTAGTTATTTATAAACATGAACCCCAAATCAAAGATAGTTGTAGTTTTCTGTAAATACTAAATTGTAGAAAGAAATAAAAGTGGATCATATTGTATTTTGCAGGAAGAGATTCTCAAAATAATAGAGAACAAGAATGAGGCTGAGATGTTATATTCCATACTGCATGTCAAGGCACAGCCTGCAGATGGAAGTAAAGAAGAAAAGCCATTTGCAAAGAAAAAAATTATGGGCATATTCAAAAGTAATAAAAAGTAGAGTAAGTTAATTATTAGGTAATTTATTTACACTAATTGTCAAAGGATAAACAATTTGTTTTAAAAAAATATCTTTTTGTACAAAAGCTCATGTAAACATTTTTTTTTTTACAAAACTAACATACCATAAATATTTTTTATATTAATTAGTACATTGCTTGTTTTTCTTGATCTTCAAAAAATTTGAAATTAGGTCAGACTCCATTTATTTCTGCAGACTAGCTAACGCCAAGTACCTGTAAAAAAAATTATATTAATTTCAATAGTTATTTATTCATTAAACTAGGTATAAGTAAAGCCGCGACTTGCTCGTGGAGGCCATCATCAAAAAAACAAAATAAACTTCGTAACATACTAACCATGCAAGTTAAATGTAAATCTTTATCTTGTTTGTCAGTTAACATTATAACTTTTCTAAATTAGTTCACTTGTGATGAACCATAAACATGCAAGTACCACTTTTGTTCTAAAAAAGTTGCAAATTTGATAAAATGTTCAAATACTGAAGAGGTAATTAAAGTTAACAAACCTCAAATGAAAGTGTTGATATCCTTCTTTTATTGAATGTTATTTTCATACATTTTCATACACATAAAAACCCTGCAAATTGTATTCTAACTAAACACATACATACAATTATATCAAAAATACAAAGCAATCATACAATGACTTTACTTACACATTTTGTAACAACAAGTAGGTAGGTACACAACTTAAAAAAAATACGCGTCGACTTGATAACCTCCTTTTTTTTTGTTGGTTAAAATTGGTCTGTCTCACAATAGATTAGGCTGTAGACCAAATTACAACTAGCAGCTGCTTATACCAGAATTATATTAAAATTAGAGTTACAAGAAAATCATTTCACATTTTTACCTTTACTAAATTGGCAGGTTCATAAGAGAAACTAGTCTCCCTCATGGTCCTACTAGTAGGACCACGAGAAAACGGCCATATTAATACAGACCAATAGTGTTTCTAAATAACAATGAAAACATACCAAGCTAGTACCTACAGCACATTCATGGCAGTAGCTTTACTGAGCTGCAAAAGTATATATTATTGATGATACAATACAAACTGGCATTAAATGAAATACATACATTACATTACCAGTGAATTGTCACTCACGGTATTGATGGTCTTTGTCTGTCAAGGGCACATAAATCACACTCATCAGCTTTTTTACAGTTGTTGTACCATCTTGTGCTTTATCAACCTGAAATAAATGAAAGCTGCTTCATGAAATAATCGCTTGTGAACTTTCTCCAAGAGAATGAAAATATTGTTGTCAAAATCTAATATTTATTTTCATGATTTATATTTTTTAATCAATTAAATTAAGTTTTGCATAGTAAAAGGAGGTCGTTCATTTTGGGCCCAAAAGTCGAAAAGTATTTTTCGATATGGCACCAAGTATGATTTATATTATATATTTATGATTTTGTATGTAAAAAAATTGAATAGTATAGAAAGCCACATTTTTCAACTTGAAGTGGACTAAGAGACGACTTAGTGCCATACTGAAAAATACTAGGATTGACATTCCCAATAGTGGTGCGACCTTTATTTTCATTAGCCAGCACTTTTGACTTTTGGGCCCAGCTTTGTATGGAATGTGAAAGGCCTCCTTTACCTGAGTGAGATGCTGCTCTCCTCCCTCTGGCCCAACAGGTACTATAAGTCTTCCACCTGGTTTAAGTTGATCTACAAGCTGAAAGTCAGAAAACTAATAAGTGAATGGCTATACAAATCATGACTTGAACATCAGAATCATATAAAATAATGAGATTCATTTGTAACAAGAACCCTTCAATTATATTTTTTTGATATGCATAGAAACAGAACCTACATTAAAATGTAGGTAATGTTATGAAAATATTCTACAACATAGATAAAAAATTACTTACAGCTTGTGGTAATGCAGGTGCAGCAGCACCAACATGGATGGCATTGTATGGTGCTTCAGATGGATAACCTAATCTACCATCACCAACTGAAAATTTCCATTTGAAGTTAGATTGAAATACACAAAAATAACTTGTTGGGTAGTGATAATAGTGACACAATTTTTCTTACCTAAAAACTTTATTCTTTCAGCAGAAAGCAAATAAGGATTATCATTTTTTACATTCTTTGAAGCCAGTGAGACAAGTTCAGGAATATGGTCAATGCCAACGACTCTGCCTGTCTCTCCAAGCATGATGGCCATGCATGCTGTTAGGTATCCAGAGCCAGACCCCACATCTAGTGCCTTTTCACCAGGAATTAATTGATTCTTTAGCCGTTCCAAGGCATGTGCATGCTGCAAAAGAACAGAGTTGTGACTTTGCATTTTGTTGTGTTATGTGCATTTTTATTTTTCTTACCATATGAGGGGCACTGATAGTAGCTGAGAATCCAATAGATTGAGGAGAGTCATGATATGGCGCGTATGGGCAATAGTTTTTTCGATCAATAGCATTCATAGCATTGGCTACTGAATCTGATTTTATAATTCCATTAGCTGAAAGCAGAAGAAAAACGCGTTTACTATTTACTGACAGATCGTAATAAGTATTCAAATTGAGGGTTTGAGTTCACAAAAGACGTTCCTTGGAAAACGATAACAAAAACGAAAAATGACACAGCTGATTTACCTCTTAGATTTCTCACCAAATCAGCATTACTGACACCATGACTTCTCCAGGCCATAATTGTTGTGAACACTAAAAACAGTTTACTCGTTTTATCAATTTTTATAGCTTTTTGCGAAACTTTTTTCAAGCAATCTTCGATCGACAAAAAAACTTACAAACAAGAACGAACAACTTTCCGTCAGCGTCAGTTTGATTTGACATTATATATTTTGACAGCTGTTGTCTGCAGTCCAATCAAAGCTATTGCATTTCTCTATAGCCATAGATTTAGGGGCTTGGCTTTAGAATGGTTTAACAGGAGTTGAGTGAAAAGCCGAAGCAGAGGTCCCTCGTGCCTAAATACAAGTTCATACTTAGTTAGAACGAGGAGTCTATGTAAAGACTACACACAGAGTTTTAGAGCAAAACAAATATTGTGTTCAGGTACGAAGCTAAATGATGTAAAAATATAACCATACCTAATTTCCCTTACTTTATGTTACCTAATAAGATTTACTTAATTAGTTATATTTCTCGCTCGCTGTAAAACCTGTATTTCTGAAAATAAACGTTTTTATTATTATTATTATTATAGTTGAGGGGTGGTTGAGGGTTAAATAGGTTTAAAAGCGGTAGGGGTATGCTTCTTAATTACTTTTATGTCACTAATAACTTCAGGCAATGCATGTTTTCGAAAAAAGAATAAAAAATATTTCTAACTTGAAATCAGACTACAAGCGAAATTCAACTAGCTAGATTAGATAATTTGACAACTAAATCTGTCTTTTAGATTGTCTGTATTAGAATTTTGCAAACGGAACGTAAAAAATATGTCAAGTGTCATTGTAGGTACTCTTTTTTGGCGCTCATTTCACTTCTCTTTAAATTGATGCAAACTGAACGTAAAAAATATGTCAGTGTTATTGTACTATTTTTGGTGCTCATTTCGCTTCTCTTTGAATTTCGAAAAAGGAAATTTTGGAAAAAGGAAATACAACAAAGGTCGAAAACAAAAGGTCAAAGGACATCTATTTTGAATGAAATCAGTTGGTTAGGTTAGGATAGTGATCATCAATGCGCGAGGCGAGCAAAGCGAGCGTGCCGCGGTAGCGGCCGCCGAAGCGCCAGAAATCCCTTGCTCTACTATAGTTTTAACAAGTAAATTAAAATGTTTGTTTTTTTTTATGATGAATGGGTTATTAGTCTGTGGTTAGGTTATATTTCGCCCCTCTCTTTGCTAAATGATACGAATTCTGTACTGTTTTGTTTGTTTGAGGTTAAGGCTATATTAATTGCGAATTGAAAATACGAGTGGTTTCAGGGAGAAAAGGAACCCCACCCCCTATTTCGCCCCATATTTTTTAGCTCGACTATTAGATTGTCACAAAATCCCTTATGAATTTCACAAAACTTTTAGAAAAGGCACTAAATCCTGAGGGATTCAGATCAGTAAATAGTAAAAGTGACTCCCCGTCCGCACGCACACGAAAAAGACTATTCGACAGGACTTGACTGACTGACGACTATAAATCTTTAAAACTTGACATTGGCAGACTTACACCTTGCCATTAAAAAGAAGAACGACTATTTGATTCATGGATTTAGCATTGAACCTTTTTTTTATCTTTGATTTGATTAATTGGAATTGTGTGTGTGTGTGTGACAACAAGTCGCAGGCAGCAGCAGGCAGCAGGCCCCCCCCCTCGTTAGAGTAATATTGTTCCGTGAGCAGGCCTCGTGAGAGTAATTTTCACAGACGTACTAGGGATACTGCGTATCAGACGGAAAACTCAGGAACAAATCTACTCGCCGTAATTTAATCTGTGGGCCACATCTCATAGATTTTGACAAATGAAACCACAGAGTATTGAAGAAAGCATCGTGCTACCACCGTAGATAATAAATGATTTCTTTCCTCATTCATTCCAATCACTCATTCTATTTATATTCTTTCCTATTTTTTCCTATTCATGAGCCGAAGGCCCAATGTACTTAGGTAATTAGGAGGTGTTGTGAAAGGCAAGAAATAATTTAACATATTGATCATTTATTATTTTTTAACTTAGTTTTATATTTATTATAAGCTTTTGCCTGCATGGCAGGTAATGTCTTGTTGGCTAATCTGACAACATCCGTACCTTTTAAAATTCGGTTTATTATACAGGGCGTCCCAAACTTATGGGACATGAAGAGGAAGTACCTTAAATATCGTAGATAGTGTATTTTGCTTAAAGAAGACTTTATGTTATTTTTAAAACTTAGTAATTCCGCATTCATAGATTTTCTAAAAATTACTTGCTTCGTCTGGGAATCGAACCGACTCAAATGTCAAAAAAAAAATCACCCTACTTTTATGATGCCAATCGAAAGAATAGCTAAAAAATAATAACTCTGCTTAGGTAACATTGTATTTTAAAAGAAAGGAACAACGTAAAATGAGTTTTGAATGTATGTTTTTATGTTGATTAAAATGATTAATTTTACGTTGTTCCTTTCTTTTAAAATACAATGTTACCTAAGCAGAGTTATTATTTTTTAGCTATTCTTTCGATTGGCATCATAAAAGTAGGGTGATTTTTTTTTGACATTTGAGTCGGTTCGATTCCCAGACGAAGCAAGTAATTTTTAGAAAATCTATGAATGCGGAATTACTAAGTTTTAAAAATAACATAAAGTCTTCTTTAAGCAAAATACACTATCTACGATATTTAAGGTACTTCCCCTTCATGTCCCATAAGTTTGGGACGCCCTGTATTGCACCAGTTAAATACTGCTAAACGTAACGTGAATCCCAGAAATAGATCTTTTACAAGATTTTTGTGTAATTCGCAATGGAGAAAGTCAAGCGAATATTTAGCTTCTATATTATTTTTGATGCTTTTAATTATTTCTTTACTATGTGTTTCTAAATATTCGTTGGCTTCCTCAGTAATAATACCAAAGAACCTCACGGCATTTTCTGAAGGGTAGGTTAATTTTTTTTCTTTTACGGATTTGTATTCTTTAAAAGATATCCAATTATGGATGGAGCCTGTTTCAAAATTCAAATTTGTAGCGGTTAACTCATCCTCACACTGCCGACATTTAATTTTTCCTAATATTTTTCTTATAACCCATCCTGCAGTATATGCACGTGAGTGTACATGTAGTCTTTCTTGCCTACTTGTAATAGATGTAGGAAATATTTCTGGTCCTACTTCAGAGGATTCAGGGACATTATCATTATTTTCAATTTCATTTTCCTTGGTGGTGCCAAACAAAGCCTGCAATTTTAACAATTGGACCCCTGAATCCTCTTCACAATTATAATTTTTTGAGTGAAACTGTATAAATCTAGTGATTAGCAGTGATTTAAATGTGCTTATAAAGGTGTGGCAATCTGGGTCATTATTTCTGAAATTATACGACCGCACTTGACCGAAAAAGTTTTCAATTGGGTCCGAGTTAAAATATCGCGGACGTATAATTTTAATTTCTTTTTTTTCCAACTGTTGCCACACCCTTTCGTAACTTTTTAATGTTACAATCCAATTTTTCAAAGAAGGTACAGATGTTTCTTTTCCTTTTTCATCAACATATCTTATTTCTGAAAGTTTTTTTATAGCATCTCGCCAAAACGTGTGGTGCATTGAGTTTTTTGTAACTGCATGTCTTAGCGGTTTGCCTTTTGATTTTTTTGAGTATAAACTCGCTCCATTCACTGAGTCGAACAAATCGTCAAAAAATGATACCACTTCTGCGGTATTTTTTAATGTAGGGCTCACTGGACTGCCATCTGCATATTGCGCTGCAACAAAAAAAAATGAAGATATTAATATGCGAAAACGAAGCTTCGCTCTACATGATGATGATCATGGCTATTATGAGGGTCGGATAGTAGTTTCCTGATTTACTATGAAACTAGGTACTTAAAGGAAATTTAAGCTTACGTACTAAATTGGTTCTTATCTATACTAATATTATAAAGAGGAAAGATTTGTTTGTATGTTTGAAATGAATAGGCTCCGAAACTACTGGACCGATTTGAAAAATTCTTTCACCAATAGAATCCTACATTATCCCCAATGAACATAGGCTATATTTTATTCCGGGGAAGTGAAATTTTCCCGAGGGATCGCGGGTAACACCGCGGCGGACAGCTAGTCCATACTAATATTATAAATGTGAAAGTAACTCTGTCTGTCTGTCTGTTTGTTACCTTTTCACGCCAAAAGCACTGAACAGATTGGGCTGAAAATTGGCATGGATAAAGGTTGTATCCCAGGGAAGGACATAGGCTACTTTTTATCCCGGAAAAATCCCGAGGGACCGCGGGTTACACCGCGGGAGCGCAGCTAGTATTATATAAAATGTTTACCAAACTGAGCGGTGTAAGACAAAGTGGCTGCAACCGTTTTACTAAAAACTCTAGTACAGTTTTTTACCTGAAACATAAATATAGTTGAATAAGCTTACCGCTGAAACTAAAAGCAAGAAATTTTTAAATATAATTACAATCAAAATTCAAAAGAGAGAAATTACTAACCTTCATCTTTTTAATTTTTTCTGGAATGACATGTTCATCATTTAACTTGTGCAGTAGTCGCATCTGTGCATGGTTGCAATCTGTTTAGTATACTTCAACAATATCAGACCATTTTGATATCTTGCCTTGGTATATTATGTTTTTTGTAAGAAAGTTGTTTCGGAGCCCTTTAATTAGGTGTGGTGGATCATAAATCACACTCAAGACATGTCCGTTGATTTCAATAACTTCATCTGCAATATGACTTGATATAAGATTCACATTATATTGAACAATAAATCCTACCAATATTTTTTTTTTATTTTATTTTATTTGGGAAACAAACAGTACATAGTGACAATTAAATTAAAGAGCATATAAAAACACATAAAATAGACAAATATACATATAGACAAATATATGTAGATCATACAAACATTTGTCCCACAGCGGGGTCATACTCGAAAAAATGGTAAGATTTTATCCATGCTATTACATTTATTACCTTTAGAAGCTGGGTTTTCAACAGCTTCATGCACAAATTGCACAGGTACAGAACTGGAAGTCATACCCGTTACATCTGAAATGGAAATATTGGTAAAATAAATATTTAAAATGGTAAGATTTTAGTAAGTAAGTTCGTATAATAGATTTTAGTTATATTATCTAATCATGCTAATTATTATATTCAACAATCATTATGAAACTTTGCATAAACATTTCAGGGGTATCGAAATGGAGAAACTTCCCGGAAGCCATAATTCCATAATCCTGCTGTTTCTAACAGATGTTTAACACTATTTATTATTGCTTACTCTTCTAAATCAATGCCTAGGCAGTAATGAGTCTAGTTTTTTTTTACCAACCAGAAGTAGAGGTAGTCTTCATCCAATGGATCTAGGCATTTGTGAAGTTAGCCGTTTGTCTGCCCAGAACACAATTTTTGTATGAAAAAGCGCTCACTGCGCAGACAAACGGCTAACTTCACGAATGCCTAGATCCGTTGGGCGAAGTGTACGTCTACCTATCCTGGTTTCTATTGAATATTTTTTAGATATTTAAATTAAATGCTCACCATTATCAGTCCGCAAACGTTTTTCTTTCGGCATGGTTTTACAATAGGAATGTTCAATATGAATTCTCTTTCGAGAATAGTCATGATCTGAGATCTTCATCGTATACCCTGTAAATAACATTAGTAACATTATTAGTCTTTCGAGATGTAAGTATTTTAAAATAATGGGCCGGGGTGTACAAAAGGGTAAGCAGCTGTACTCACCAGTGTCCTTAGAAGATGCTTCAGGAGTTCCACTTGCTATCTCGTTGTCCGTGAACAACGTCGGATAGGCATCATAGCGAAGACGGCATTTCAAGCGAGATGCTGTACGAAACCGCTTCTCAAAATGTTTCGAACACACGTAATGCCTTCGAAGCCGGTCGAAGCTAAGGCTTCGTAAACTATCACTATTGATAAACTCCAACCACTTCTTGAGTCCTATCTCAGTTTTGGGAAACTTATAAAGAGTGACGTTCTTTCGCCTACTATCACAATTTACAACACAGCACCTTGTGTACATCTTTGAGTATTATGAGAGGATAAGTTGCGGAAATTAATCAACACAAAACTTCACTCGATCACAATACAAACAAAATGGCTGACGGATGCGGTTAGCGGACATATGCGTTTGCGCGGCACCACGGCTCCGGAAACGGAAAGTTTACTAAAAGACATTCGTTCCGTTCACAGAAGTTCACAGACGAGGTTGTTTCATCTGTGGTTCCGTTCAAATTCATTCCGATTCTATTAGAGGTCCCATAGACAAAATTCCCAATTTGTTTGTATGGAGTCAACCTGCCGTGGTAATTTTATTCTTTGAGTCGCAGACAGAAGCCATAAACCAAGAAGTGAATTTTTTGTTTGTTTTACAACTATTCAAATAAGTAAAATGGTGTGTGATGGACCAGATCCGCCTGAATACAATCCACAGGAGTTGACTCCGCCTCCAAGACATGAATTGATGAATGGGAATGGGGAAGATAGCGATGATGAGAATGAACACATCGGCTATGAACCTTTACCGCAAGGTCCTGAGGCTGTACATTCAGACCACGAAAGCGACGATGATGCAGAGGTACCAACTATGATTATGCCTGCATTGTATTATTTCTACTCATAGTCAGTGAGCTCTATGTAAACATTACAATAAATAATGTTTACATTGAGTTCAATGCTCTTAGTGAATCTTTCATTGAAATAAGTTATCCTAAGCCTCAGGCAGCCAAAACGTCTCCAGAGTTGGCACCTAACTCATACAAACTTTGATACTTATTGCTACTTGAAGTAGCTTGCAAATATGTTAATGATAGATCATTTTCAGTGTGGCCACTAAGTGCAGTCTAGGGAATGTTACATTGTCAGTCCTGGATATTACCTAAGCCATAACGGAGGCCTCTAGGCAGCCAAAAATCTCGCATCACCAGTTTCCAATAATTTATGACTACAATTTTTTTACTTATTGGTGATTTGATTACCTTCTAATTAATCATTCTCTTGTTAGATGCCAGATGGACCAGCAAATGATGTTCCACCTATAGAAAGTATGGAATCTGTTTTAACTAGAAATGTTTGGAATTCTCCTAGACATGCAGCAGACCCCATTCAGATGGACAGTGAAAGAGCACAACAGGTAATTTTATGTAACAAGCAAGTAAAAAAACAGTCCTTAAGTTTCTTGACACTATCAGTGAAGGTAGGAAAATAAAAAGTTTTTATTTAAGACCCGACAGAGCCATATTAAAAGTAATTTTTTATAGTGTTAATCCACACTTGGTATTTCTTTAAGAAATGAAAAGTCTTGTCAAAATTTTGGATTCTGACGGGATTCGAACCCGCATCGATCAGACAATCCTCCTAAAGTCAGAGTGCCTTACCCACCTCGGCCACAGAACCCTAGTTGTCGGCATCCAAATTTTTGCTATTTGAATGTTTTGTTTAACCTTATCTTAATATTTTAGGTAATGAGTGCTATGGCAAACTTTGCGCTGCCTCCAGCATCCATACCAGAGTGGGCACAGAGCATTACCGAGGACCAATGGAAACAGACACTCAATGATAGAATAGAAAAAATTAAGAATAATAGATAAGGATAGTTACGTAAATACTCTATTTTATTTTCTATGGTTATTATCTTCCTTTTACGCAACTGAAAATGTTGAATAGTTTGACTTAAATGATCTGGTATTACTGAAGAGAAATCAGATCAATGTCATGCTTAAACTCATTTAACTTTCGTGATTTGAAGACATAGGTAATTTGTTTTTGAATAAACAATTTTTTATCAAATAAGTACTTATTTTATTTGGCCTGACGTTTCAAACGCGTTGCAGTGCTTGTGGTCACGGGTTAAGTACGTAATAAAAACCAGTTTATTCAAAAACAAATAATGTCATGCTTTATTGGCAGTTATAATTGGATAGGATCTGCAGGTGTACTTTTCAATAGTGTAAAGTTAACAGGAAGTCACAAAACCTCTGTTCTTAAAATTGAGGTAAAACAAAACAAAAGCTGATATTGTTCTTTTCAATTTTTTGCAAAAAGTACAAGGAAAAAAATAACAATATGTATTCCAAGTACTCATAGGTAGAACTAGGCGGATTTTTTTCTTAGTAGTCATACATGTAGAACTAAGTGTATGACTAGATGGAACAAGGGAACGTATTTACTGACATATGAAAATTTACATAAACATAAAAGTTTATGTAAAATACTTACATTATATTTTCTTTTGTCTCCATAGAGAATTTTAACAGATTTTGCTGAGACAATGCAGGATTTAAAGATGCATGGTATATAACAATATTTTAACTGATAAAAAATTAGACATAACAAACTTTAATGTTTATGTAAGTTTTGTCCACCACTTTCTTAATAAGAAACAGAAGTTGATTAACAATGCTATGAGTATTTTTTTAATGCTCATTCAGTGCTCACCCTATTAGTAAGGGGAATATTTTGTTTATCAAGTATTCTATTCAATAAATAGCAGATAATATGCCTTTATTTATCAAATCTATTTTAAATCACACTGTCAAACTTATAATAATAAATGCGAAAGTTTATCAAAAAATCATGCTGAAAAAGCTGAATTTATTTACATGAAACTTTTAAAAATTAAAATGTACAATATGTACATACCCTGAATTAATACATATCTAGGCTTTTTTCTTGTGATTGCTTTAAACAAAAGTTATACGTAAATAACTATTAAAAAGCAGTTAGTTCATTTTCCAATAAGTACAGAGTGGTACCAAAAATGAGTTGGTTGTTCTTATGCTGTAGGATCAAAAATAGCAGCACTAAATGTGACTAGTCCAGTGTTTTCATTCCTAATGAACATAAAAAATGGAGAATCAGCATAGAACAGTGTAGCCGTGCGCGCTAATATACCCGCAGTTGCCGCCGCAGCTTCTGTTCCAAATTCTACCAACAAAACACAGGAATCAAGCAAACAAGCGCACTATAAAGTTTGAAATATACCTTTGAGGCAGTTAAGATAATTCACCCATGTTACCCCACAGAACAGACGCACAGAAAACACAAACATGATGCGATACAAAATAACCACGGCAATCGATTTACTAACTTGCCTTAGTCGAAACTTTTTCCGTGTCTAACCAATTCTAACTTAGAATTGGTTCGCACAAAACAAAGTCATGGCTTCGTTATGTATGTGTTGACCTGCTCGATAAGTACATCAGGTCAGGGTAGCGATTCAGAGTTTAGCGGAATGCATTCGGTTCGGAATAGGTCAGCTGTTCAACCGACCGCAACCAATTAGATCCAAAACTGACGTTTCTTGCACTGTGAATAGTTACGGTCGGTTGTACAACTGACCTATTCCGAACCGCATGCATTCCGCTGAACTTTGAATCGCTCCCTTCAACTGCTATAGGATAACCATCCCACTCATTCAATAAAGCTGAAAGTTTGTTTAGATGTTTGGATATTTGGATGTTTGTGTATCAATCACGCCTAAACCAGTGAACCGATTTCGATGAAACTTGGTATAGGCATAGATAGTGACCTGGAATAGCTTATAGGCTATTCAAAATGTTGGTACCACGCACCACGAAGCTAGTTGTTAATCAGTTCGATTAGATGAAAGGAGTTTTTAGGCAGTCTCTGGTTACCTACTAAAGGCTTTAAGTTCATTTTTGCTGTGCAAACAACTGAAAATGTAGGTATGTACATGGTTTTTTAATTCATACAAATACTGTTGAAACTGGTTAACAAAAATAGCATGCAGAATATTGGCCTTGACATGAATATGGATATTGAATAACTCTATAGTGAATTAGATATTTTAATCGCAATATGCGGAATCACATCAAGCTGACATTGGATAGATATATCCGTACATATTTTCCTGTTATGAATGTATTTGTGGTAAGGTACTAGGTATGTAGATATTTTAAAACCGCGAATTAGACGCGGCTGATGAGTTGTATGAATAGTTATGCTAACAAAATGTTTTCGTATGCTTGCCTTTGGAATTAGTCACTACCTGTGCTTTTTGTCGTATTGAACAAAAACGGAAAAAACCACTAAGTACGTCCTCGCGACAAACAATACGAACGTAGACAATAAGGTCGGGTACAGGTAAATCCTCAAAACCCACTTGTTTACGCATAATAGACTTTTGTATTCGAGAAGTATAGTACCTGTGCTTGTGATAATTTTCTTGTTTTACTTACCGTTTATCGTCAGTTTCACATCGTGGAGTACCGAGTCCACGTGCAATCCAGGATTGGGTAGGTTATTCAGTAACTCCTTCAACCCTTTGGTTTCTTTATCAGCATTTATTCTCGAAATTATTTCTACTTCAGTCTTATTTGGGACCGTATTGCCATCTGCCATTAGAGCAAAATTTGCTTCTCCTGGCATAAACAGCGACTGTACGCCGAGAGCTTTCAATGATTTTTCTAGTTTAATTTTACTCTGCAGATCCATTTTTGGAAACCTTATAATAGATTTACTTTTCACCATCTGCTTTATTGAATTATCTATTTTAGCGTAATCGAGACGATTCATAAGATCTGGTAAGCTCAGTCGATTTGGGTGGATAGGTTTCAATACATACATTGTCGTGACACTGTCGTTATATGGTAGTGCGATCATGTGAAAATCTGAAATTAAAGTTTTAAATGTCGAAAAAGCTCCTCTTATTCCAAGATCCTTACAAAATACATATAATGTACCAACCATGATCCTTGGAAAATACGTAATCAAATGATCCCGTATTTAGCATCTGATCGGCCATAACTTCGTTTGCAGGCTTTCGAAAACTCATTCTGAAAATATATTAAAGTAAACATTAACAAACAGGCACACAGATGTTTGAGAACATTGCATTATACTTACTGAAAATATTAGCATCTTCATTAAACTTACTTCATAGTGTATTCCGGTAGAAAGGGATGCAGCCACTGCCCACTGAAGTAAAGTGCGCTCAGCAACACCATTTTTGTATTTTCAGGAAGTGGCTGGAGTAAGAAATTTTCCAATTTTCCTTGGGTGTGCAAGTTCACCCATCTAAAACAAAATTATTTCTGCATAGGTAAAGAAATAACCGTATAAAAAGTACCTTTGTTGGTATTATCACGCACCTACTATTATTTATCATATATCCATAGCTGGTGATTTGTCCATTTGCAAACTCATTATGGCCACAGAAAAAACATCGCAAGTAAATACCAAAGTAATTATGCTCTATTGTAAATTCTAGTTTGCCAGGTTTCCTACTGCTACCTAAGCTCACTGAAACGTTTCCTTGATCATGAGTTGATGCTTTTTAATACAAATAAGAATTGAATCCAATATTTATGGATGTAGGTAATTAGTGGTTTCAATTCTTGAGCATCTGATGAAAAAATGTCATTGAACCCGCGCCGTAAAACTCAAGGACCCGACTTGATCGTAGGTAAAACCACTCTTGGCATTTTATCTACTTATAATCTATCAATCGAAAATTGTAAATAGATTTACTTAGGTAAGTATGTAAGTTTTCCAAAAATTTGAAAAATAAAATGTAAGTACTTATTTTTTTACTATGTGGATAAAGAATATGTGAATAAGAGAGTGAAAAGTTTAGTAAAAGAAATTGTTGCAAGAAAGAAAGAAGAACAAAAGGATGTCTTTGATCAACGATTATCTGCAGATTTCCAAAGAAATATTAAATTTTTCTGGAAATCCATTCGTTCCGCCAGAGGGAAAGCTCAAAACTCAGAGTTGGACGCAATCAGAGATCAGAATGGAAGTATAGTGAAAGGTGAAGAGTGTATATTAAAGAGGTGGAAAGAGTATTTTGAGAGTTTGTTTGAGAGAGAAGATACGCTGGAACCTACCTCAACGTCTTCGTGTGAAGAAGTGAGCAGTGACAGTAGTATCGGAATGGGTGAAATTGTGAATGCATTAAAGAGTATGAAATCGGGAAAGGCTGCTGGGTATGATAGGATTACAGCCGAGATGCTAAAGGCTGGACATGGTGTTGTAGCTAGTCAGCTATACCGTCTTTTTAATTTGTGCTGGAACTCTGGCAGAGTACCGAATGACTGGTGCAAGGCGGTTATAGTTCCCCTTTATAAAGGAAAAGGCTCACACCAAGACTGCAAAAATTACCGAGGCATTAGCCTCCTTAGCATCGTCGGCAAACTGTATGCAAAGATTTTGATTGAAAGGGTTGTAAAAGAAACCGACAAGAGAATATGGGATGCACAAGCGGGTTTTCGAAAGGGAATGGGATGTACGGATCAGGTCTTTTCCTTGCGAAGCATAGCCGAAAAGTTTTTGGCCAAAGGTCAAAAAGTCTATTGCGCATTCGTGGATTTGGAAAAGGCCTATGATAAAGTGATGAGGAATGAGCTTTGATCGGTACTGTCGATGTATGGAGTGAACAGCAACCTCGTTCGAGCTCTGAAATCTCTCTATGAGGATTCTAGTGCTTGCGTGAGGATACATGGGTCATACACTTTATGAGCAGACGGAAAGTGTCCAACAAGGCACGACTGGCAGTTCATAGAGGAGTGTTGGTACCGACATTGATGTATGGAAGTGAAAGTTGGGTGTGGCAGAAAAAACATAAGAGTAGAGTAAATGCTGTTGAAATGAGAGCGTTGCGTAGTATGTGTGGGGTAACGTTGAAGGATAGAGTCAGAAATAGTGTGATAAGGGAACAGTGTGGAGTGAAAGAAGATGTAGTGTTGAGGATCGAGAAAGGTATGTTAAGATGGTTTGGGCATGTAGAGAGGATGGATGACAATCGTTTGACAAAGCAAGTGTATGAGGCGAGTGTGCATGGGACAGCTGGAAGGGGAAGACCTAGGCGAACCTTCTTGGATCAAATTGGCGACATTTTGGAGAAGGGCCAGGTCAAAAGTACCCTAAACCGACGAGCATGTATGAAGAATGTAATGAGAGTGAATGAGGCGAAAGTTGTGTGTCAGGATCGTAGCGACTGGAGATCCGTGGTCTCTGCCTACCCCTTTGGGAAAGAGGCGTGACTTTATGTATGTTATGTATGTGGATAAAGAAGTCTGAAATACCAAATATCAATCCACAATCTCAAAATTACAAACATGTTTATTGACTAGCCGCCTACGGCTTTGCTTGCGTCTATTTTCTACAAGTTTCATCCAAATCTGTCCACTAATAAGTACCTACCTACAACATCCGACAAGTACCTACGTAACGTACCACCTACAATATGAAAGGGGGCCTTCAAATACATAAGACAAGCTACTTACTCATTAATCATGTCTTTAACAACAGCACTTTCTTTGAAGTCCACATTGACAGCATCGCCTTTGTACACTCGGCCCAGATAATCTCGGAAGAGGCTTCGCAATGCCACGTCAGGGTTCACGAACATGGCGTCAGCGTACAGGGTCTTCGAACTGCTGCTGTTAGAGTTCAGCCGCAGCAATAAGTCGCCAAAGTACTCGTGGTTTTTGCGGTTTTCAATGACATCTGGATATCATAATCGAATGTTAGTCAAATTGTTTGGGGATTAATAACTATCTGTCAAGAGATTACTTTAACCCTTTAACCACAGTGGTTTGAAATAACTAGTGACATGGCTCGGCTAGAAGAAGATAATTACTAAGAGATGTCCCGCGCCTTGGTGCATAACGCATTCACTGTAATGTTTTACGACCTCAAAGATACCTATGAACACTTCCATGATTTTCCCGATATTTTGGCGCAGTTGCACACGCCATGATCACGGAAAACTATCCTGTTATTAGTGTTCATAACCATGATAGTTTAAAAAGTTATATTACCTTACAGCATGATTAAGTTTGTTTTATGAAGAAAATAAGGATTTAAAAAGTTGCACATAAGAAGGCCTCTCCCTTTGATTCATTCATGAATAGTAATGCCCTACTTATTACGTACGTACGTATAAGCATTAATTAAAGATATCGAGCGTATTTCAAAAAATACGGGCCTAATAAATTAGGTCCCTAGATAAGAGTAGGTGCGGGTGGCATTAAATTTATTTCGCACTATAATTTGATGTTATACCTAGGTATAATCAAGGAAACATATAACATCAAGGAAAAGTTGTTCCTACATTTTTTTTCTTAAGTTTAGGTCAGTGATTATGTTATAAATCCTTCTTTCTAAAGTTTAGGTAGATTAGTAAAAAAATTGCAAAATCAAAGAGAAATGTACTTAAAGTACAAAAAATCTTAAAATTGTAAGTACCTGAAATCAAATAAAAAAGGTGCTATGCTAAGCTTCCTTTTTGGTAAGTAAGTAAGTTCGTATGAGTCAGTGGCCAACTCTGGTGACGGAGTTTTTAGGCCTCCGTCATGGCTTAACGACTTAATAACGGCATTAGCCGGGACCGACAATTTAACGTGCCCTCCGAAGCACGGAAGCGCTCAGATGAAAATGCCACTGGCGGTCACCCATCCACTTACAGACCGTTTCGAACGTTGCTTAACTTCGACGATCTATCAAGAACGACTAAGCAAGCACGAACACGAGCGCTTCGCGTTGATGTCTTTTACACTGCAACAATTCGTCTACGGCGTAGCCGGTTTCCTACGTGTCGGCGCGTGTCGCGGGTCTTTGCGTAGATGACGGCCTACGCATTCTAGGTCGGGTCTGGATTCTGGATAATGTGTGAGATCTTGTTTTTTTTTGCAACATTATACTCTACAGTACTTTGTACCAAAAAATACACCTAATTTTGGGTAGGGGGGAGTAACCTCACCACGTATCACGTACTTATCATAAGTTTCTAAAAAACATCACGTGATTAATGGACGACCCCTTACCTTGAGAGAATCCCAAAACATCTGCCAATTCGTTGAATGTTGGCCCAACTGTCCCCAGTAGAGTCATTGCCAGGAGTCCTGATAAAAATGGGAAAATTTGAAAAGCTACCAATAAAATCATTTCGCGAGCGTTGACGGACATTTCAAAAACACCCATTGTACTTTCTTTCATAAGGTTTATAATATTAGTTCTAAGGTTTTTGTGTAATTATTGTGTACGGTCAGCGTCACCAACCGGTAACCCCCCTTCAGTACAAAGCGCCTTACTAAGGGGGTTATCATTCGAGATTTTCATTCGTTCAAAATATTTACCTAGTTGATTTGTAATTATTGTTCAGAGATTTGGACCGAAATTATATTATGTACTTACCTACACCTACCTACCTAATAACAAACAGGCAAGTGATATTTTATAGATATGAGCAATGCTTACCAGCAATCGACGTTGGCGATATAATAACATTTTCATCTTTGTCCTGCTCCATCATAGTCAATAGCAACTTGTAACCAAATTCATTTATTCCATTTTCTATATTTAGCGGGATTGCTGTTTGCGGGCTTACTGTAGTTGTCTGGTTCCTAAACAAAAAACAACAGTTAGTAGATAGATACCTACTTATCAAGTTTAGATAAAAAAAACTTCGCGAAGCAAGTGTTAATTGTTACATAAACAGTCTCAACTCTCAACTTGTCTTTGAGATTAAGGCCCTTACTAATAAACTTTGCATAAAGTTATGTAATGCATAAACTAATTTGTATGGTTATTCATAGGTTATGCAATGTTTATTAATAATAGGGTTATTGTTTACCTAGTATTTAGCTCCTAGGAGCGTCCAAATCGCTAAACAAAATAAATAAAAGTACTTAGATGTACCATGTTCACCAGCATCTTCGCAGGCTTTTCCCAGTGGTTTCCTTGATGTAGGTGTATGTACAATAAGTGTACAGAAATTTTATTATTTAAGTATATGTATACCTGGGTAGGTACACGCCTGCCATACCTTCAATCTTAACGTTTCTTTCCATCCAAAAGTTGCCTAGAAGAAATCGCTTCTAAGCTATAAGGCCGCCCATTGTACATTTCTCATTAGGTTTGTATTACTTACTTGGTACATTAAAGAGTTTTTCATTCATTCATTCATATCTATGTACCTACCTACTAGGTAGACTAATGTCCTATTTTCAACCTGTTAGAAAAATTAAATTGGAATTCATATAACTCACTCGTTATCAATTTGGTTTTGGGTTTCCGTATCTTCACAGAAAACGATTGTCAAAATGGTTGTAAAAAATAATAGTTTAAAATCCATCATCTGAAAAGGAAAATAACAGTTAGGGGTTGTTTAAATACAAAATAATTCCTAGGTATCACTAGGTAGGTACCCCATATATTTTAGGGTTGATGTCGGAAAATAGTGTAGTACTACTGTAGTATACACTACTGTGTTGGTAGAAGAGAGATGATAAGATGGTCTCTATGACAAAATGCTGATTTTGCTGCTGACCCGACCTTTGAGATAAAAAAAGTAGGTAGGTAAGTACGTACTTACGTATTTAAACATCAATTGGTAGGTACTTATACTTATCTACGATTTTTAAATAAGTCTCAACTACCTAATGTTTTGAGACTTAGTAAAAATCAGCTACAAGCAGATGGACCTAAGCTTCCCCATAGGTCAGGTTATTCGAACCCCAAGTCGAAACGATTTTCCTAGCTGCTTCCATCGCAAGGTGATCGGTGCACCTGGAGGGCCGTATTCCCGTATGTTGATCTTATCGACAGGATACAAAGTAGCTCGTAGTAATTTATCTCGAAGCAACCAAATATTTATCAAACGAACGAAAAAAAGAACGGGAATACCTACGGCCCTGCAGGTGCACCGATCACCTTGCGATGGAAGCAGCTAGGAAAATCGTTTCGACTTGGGGAATATTCACGAACGGGAGTAACCCAGAGTGGTTACTCCACTGCACCTGTATTCTGTGACTGCACTACTGCGATCCATCGGCTGGGAGGCTGACCATGGTTTCTTGGTTCATTTTAAGAACTAGGTAGGTACCTACTTAATTATGTTTCCTATAATGTTTTCGCTAGCTGTTTGACCTCATTGGTCAAACTATAAGTAATAGGATTTACTGAAATTTAAAGCACGTAAGTAAATAGGTAGTTACCTCTAAAAACACTGCTTGCAAAAGTGAGTTAGCCTACCTACTTACCTATGTGTAGGTATGGCTGAAAGGTCTAAACTTACTCAAAGTATAAAAATACAATACTTACTAACATTTTTTGTTAATTATTGCATCAAACCACACTTGTAATTTATCAGCGAAGAAGTTAGGAAAGTAAGTATCTAAGTTTGCCTAGTTTTTTATAAATATGTAATAAGTACATAAGAATGTTATAAAATGTTACATAAAACAGAACTCTAGAGCAACACTAACGTGCGTAAGCGTCCGATCGTTGACTACAAATGGCGTGTGGGTGGATGCAAGCACATCGAGTAGGTAACCAACCTTGAATGTATACGGCGACGTTCAGTGTTGTTGATTCACACGGTTCATGGAACCAAACCCTAGCCGGTTCGGTATCTTCCTCACTAGTTAAAGCGCTATCAGCTTAGAAGGAAGGTCGGGTCGGGTCGGTCGGGTAGCGTTCTACCATGTATGAGCCGCGTTGACATAATAGGATTCAATATGAAGGTTCCGAGTTCAAATCCCGGCCGTGCAGCGGGTCGTTAAAAACACGAGATTTAAGGGTGACGACAGACGAGCGTATTTTCTGCTATATGTGGTTTCTTACAAAACTGCTGTTTTCTTGTTTTGCGATGCCGAGTTTTTAAAATAATCGATGTAGCAGAAATTACGAGACTCACAAACCAAAAAAATTACGCTCGTCTGCTGGATATTAAAACAATGGTTTTATTAATTTTAGACGTTTCGTTTCATACTAACATTTACTGCTCAAGACCTACACAACCGATATCTAAATAGAAATAGTGTTATTTTCATTTTTTAAAACGTCTGGGTTCGATTCCCGAGCTGAGAAAGTTTTTTTTTTAAATGTGTTAATGCAGTTTTCTTTTTACTAAGATCGATGACAATGGAGAACACGTCTTCGTATGTCTTATAGTTTCAGACTTTCCCCTACTGACCGTTCTAAATGTTACACTCTGTATAAGATGTAGAAGACTTGATGGATTGTATAGATGAAGGTAAGTAAAAAAAACAACAGCATTTTATCAATCTTTTATAAATATTGGTAAATATAGGTCAAATGTGGTACAATTAAAATCAGAGGAAATATTTTATTAATTTTATATCAATAATGGAAACATCCACACATTATTTTCTACACTTTATCTATCATTTGCCCAAAAAATTACAACTGTTATGATATTTACCATAACTATATTTATAGGAACATGAGTTTATTAGTGAGTGATAGGACGAAAACTGTATCTATTACGGCAAATGCTTCACTTAGCGGGTTACCAATTGTATGAAACTCCTCCCATCACTACCTCTAAACTCGTTTAACCAATAATTGTTACCGATTCTAAATGTTAGATAAATAAATGCAAATTAATTTGTAAGGCTCTTGAAAATAGAAAGCACTTCCTTACGTTATAAAACATCTCTACAAACGTATCTCTTAACGACTTGCGATAGAGTGTAGAAAATGAATACATAAAACCAATAAACCTATTTAAATAAATGTTACATACTTACATGATTGCATTGCAATTACTACTTGCCTAACAATGCAACGAAGATCTCGATACTGTTTCAATTTACAATAATTCTTCGCGTTTGTTAAATTGACAAGTTGTAATTTACTTTGTAACACCTATAATAGTAAACTATACAGTGTACATACAGTAACGTTATCATTACTTAGAGGCCACGAAGAAATCCGCGCGACAGTCACCGTTACGAACTTGCGATGTTTCTGCATGTTTTATTGGTTTTATATGTATTATGACAAAAGAAAGTTTGATTAAATATACAAAGACAATTATCATTTACAAACTAATTAATAAGAAATAACCATTTTAATACTTTAAGACATAAATAATAACACATTTTAAACAATTTAACTGCTTCTTTGACTTAAAATCTCTTACTTCTACTTTTGACTACACTAATAGTATAACCAAGTCCGTTATATTGTTATATCCTATACTGACATAATGTAAAGGCGGTAGGCAGACAACTTCTTAAAATTATGGACTCAGTAACAGAGTGTAATAAGAAATTTGAAAGTATTAAAACAAGAGAGGGGAAGCATTCTTATTTATTACTGATACCTACTTGCATACATTATTCTTTGAAAGCTTTTCAACTTGTAGGCTATGTTTGAGCAATCAATACATTGGTGACAATGACCTTGGATTCTAGTCCCTTAGGTACATTTTCAAAAAACGATTGTACAAACATAGCAATAACAGTCAAATGTACATTATAAGTTAACATCATGATAGTATAGCAACATGTTGCGTCAAAAAAGAATTGCAAGAATACAGAAATTCATGATGTAATAAAAAAAATAATTTCAATTTTTTTTATTGCTTGTGGACCTAGGTTACAGAGTAGATGTTTATGCTTAAAACTAGGAATCTCTAGATCCTGCTAATTAGCATACAAACATTTTAATATAAAAGTCATTCATTACTTACTAAACAAAAATATGTCAAATTATAAATGATTAGAAAAATTAAATAAGGATTATGGTCAAGATATTATTTCAGAGAATAATAAGCTTTATTTACTAAAATCTGATTTAGGCGAGTCTTGAATTCACCAATAGATAGGGTACGAACAGATTTATGTGTTTTTTTATTGTAAATGGTTGGTGCCATGCAAAACACGCTCTTACGGAACAGCTGAGTTTTGCATGTTACATGACGCATATTGCCCTCGGAGCGACATCCCACTGCAAACCATTCAAACTGATCACTTGTTATTTTGGACAATAAACTTTGATGGTACATTTTTGAATGCTATCCCTCTTTTGCTAATACACAATAATTGAAAACTTATTGTCAACATTTCCATGAAATAAAATATTTAACTCAATCAGGTACCCAACTACAGTAGAGAGATTTCATAATTCTATGTATATACAATGTGATTGACATCTTTATTGCTATTATTGGTGTATCATTAAACATATTGGACAATCTCTTTAATATAGTTAGGCTAGAAAGTGTTAACATTTTAGTATAGAAAACTTTCACACCATACACACATTTATTATAAATACATGTAACAAAACACACATTCACACGTCATGTTTTAGTTACTATAATTATGGTGACTTGAACTTAAAATGATTAAATGAATCAGTCTTTAAAATGACCACATTATGGTCACATTACTATTTCTGTAATGTATTGTACTGTAATTTCACTCTGTTCCTGAGTCTAACTTAAAAATACGTACATTAAAAACTTACAATTACTTATAAATAAAAAAGCACTGCACATAAAAATTTCAACATAGATACTTTGAAACATCAATGCATGAGTAATATGTATGTATTATCTAAATAGCAGGTGAGTGTAAATACCGCCAATTTGTTTTACAACTAATGAATCATGATTAGCTACTAATAAGTTCAGAGATTGATTAAATCATCAGCTGAGACTGAATTTATCTATACATATGCATTGTTATTAATCTATGGAATAAAAAGTAGATTGAAAATCTACTTTTTATCAAAACTAGGCTCCACTACGAGCTATGGGAAGACATCTCTAGCGTAGCACGAGTGCCAGCGCCAGGCTTCACCTGTCAACATGCTCTACGTAAGCTCTACCAGCAAGCCTAGCTAAGCAGTTGCACAGCTAAGCACACTTAGAAACGGCTTTTTGTCGCAGTGAAACCTTTTAATGGACATAGTACTACCGAACAATGAAATCAAAGATTTAACAGGATTTAACTTAGTCCATCCATCAGGGTGTAATGCATAAAAAAGTTCAGTACAGACTAATAATATTAGAGTTTATTATTAAATAATGCTAATATTATAAGCATGCACTATACAATCAGTACCCTCAGCTAAGTAGGATCTGTTAGTTAGCTACACACATTATCTAACAAATTATGTTGTATAAATACAAATCAGTTTATTATTATTTAATACAGTTCTTACACATGAACTTTGAAAACTTTTAATTAAAATTTTGTCAATTTACTTTCACATGATGTATAATATTGTATAGAAAACATTATTTTTGGCTATATCTACATAACCTAACATTTTGACCTATAAATAGAATTTTCAATGAAATAATGCTATAATATCAAGCAATGCACAAATATACTAATTAGTTATATGGGATACAAAAGATGTCACACATGTAGCTCCAAATAACCACATCTCAAATGTAGAATAACTTGTAATATAAGATTTCTACAAGGAATGATAATCATGTTACAAGTGGTGAAGTCACACCAACCTATAGTAAAATTTAACTACATACAATGTGCAAACAGCTATGCACTGGGATATTTAATATGAACAGAACAAACACTGGATTAATATTAGTCAAAAGTCAATTATACCTATTAAAACTTATTAAATAAATTATTCTATCCAAATTAGCCATCAATGTCTGAGAAGCTTAGTACTAACTTTCAGCTGTTAATAAGTTCATTTTTAATAGCTTTTCTTACTCATGTAAGATTCTTTATCAAGTTTTAGAAAAGTCCTTACTTGTGCTGTTTAGCAATAGCCATGAAGACTAGCTTAAAACATTCTAGAATAGGGCATCTACAACCATACTAATTAACTGGACATGGAAAAATTATGATAATTTACATCTATACATAAAAAGAGACCTCTCGTCGCCAAATGCCTAAATGCACTGCATTTGATGAGATTAATTTTATTATTAATAAACAACTGTTAAATAACAGAGACAGAGATTAAATGACAATGTTTGAGTTTCATGGTTATTCTCTTTTTGTTTTTTTTTTATTTATAGCCATGTCTAGTCGGTAGGTAAATTATTGCTTTCGTGCACTGTAACATGTTATGACACGTAATTTTAAAACAACAAAAATATCACAAAGCCTAAAATATAATCAAAGACCACTCCAGCGTCAATATTAGTTTTCTTTCGATAATTGGCACTTTGACATGCTCTCATTATCATTTTCGCCTAATCTTACACAAATCAGTCAATCCTCTTTCCACTAATATAAAACTAAACAAGCCCATTAACATAATAATTACATTTGAGACTATCCATGTATGCTAAGCACAGCGCTGATCGGCATAGGCGACAACACAGTCAGCTGACTATCTATACTACTGATCAATTGTGAATGCACTGAAGAAATTTTTAAGTCATAGACTTATCCATTTTTCACTTTGGAAAGAGACTATATTAATTAAAAATAATAATATTCGAGTCAGGGGTGCTTCCAAGGCAGAAGCAATTCTACATAACCAAAAATGTGTACCTCAGTGAAAGCAATCACGAGTGTTTGACGACGATGACACCGGGCCGCGGCGGCGGCGGTGGCGGCGCGCGTTCCGCCTTCTTGGTGAGCGCGAGCGGCGCGTCGGCGGCCTCCTCGCGAAACAGGTGGTCGCCCTCCAGGTGTCGGATCGCTTCAACGATCGTCTCGAGATTCTGTCGGCTGGTGCTAGCCAGGTACAGTCGGGATGGCCCTTCAGCTGCTGCCTCCGGTAACACTTCCACCTCGACGCGAGGCTCCGCCTTAATAGCCGCCTCGAGCAACGGCGTGGCGACAACTGTGGTTGTGGTTTCTACTGTGGGAACATCTACTACTTCCTCGCTTTCTAGTTTACATTCTGGTACTTCTTCTTGTTCAAAGTGCACAACTCCACGTGTTAGATCACAAACAGTTGTGGGGTATGACTGTGCTGCTTCAAGTGTGTGAACACGTTCTTCAAGATGATGTCTCAATCTTCTTTCCTGATCTAACTGTGCAAGTAGCTCACTACCATCTACTTCTTTTTTCTGAGGTACTGTCAGCATAGCTACTGGAACCACAGGCTCTGATGATCGTGTTGAAATGGTTTCATCTGTTGAATCAGGAATAATTGATGGCACATGTGTTACAATCTCACTTTTCCTTTTTTTTAAGGGTATTTCTCCACCTTCATGTTGATTGAGTAGTCTTTTCAGTTGGCAGTTTTGAGAGAGAAGTCGTGTCTTTTCTTGTTCCAAGTTATAGATATATTCAGCAGTCTGTTGTAATATAGCAGCCTGTAAAAAATAAATATTATAAGATTGAATATAATGAAATGCATCTGAAAGTAAATAGGTTTATTTTAAGTTTAAATAGAAGAAACCTCTTTGAGCTTCATCGTTTTGTAGATGATAAAAAAAATTAAGTTTCTTTTTGAGAGTCTGCACTCTCAAAGAGTTTACATTATTTTGAATTTTAAAGAGGAAAACTGATCTTTTATAAATGGCACAACTTACTTTACTCAATTTTTCTCCTTCATGACGTGGAAGCAATGTTCTCAAAGCTTGGAAACCAGCATTAATACTCTGCATCCGTCTCCTCTCATTACTGTTAGCAATTTCTCTTCGAATTCTTTTCTCCGCTTCCATTGTTTTACCAGGGGCTAGGTGTTTGTCCCTGTAATTATTTGAAATGCACTTTTTAGGTAAAGGTTCTCAAGAAGATTATCTTTCAAAACATAATAGAAACAGCATGCATTTAGTTTTAGTAAATACAGTTTTTAAACACTAACAGCTGGTTTTTCGATGTAAGTTATCAAAATTAACTAATCATCAGTCAAATCTCTTGAGCAGCTTGGCGCAACTCAACTCAATTTGTACAAGTGATGCAAGTTAATCGGTTTGTTGATTGAATGGAGATTTTACAAGCATTCAAGAAAACTGCTGTAGGAGATGCACCACTAAGATATCATCCTCATCATCATCTCAGCCTGATATCACCCACTGCTGGGTATAGGCCTCCCTTCTTTTATGCTCTTCTCGCAACTAAGATATGCTTTAATTTATTTGTTTTTCTACCTACACAAATTTTAAGAGGTAAAGATTGTTTGTTTGTTTATAGGGTCCGAAACTCCGGACTTTAAGGTTGCTTGGCTATAGGTATTTTAAGCAGGTCCCTTGCTACCAAAGCAGCCAGTGGATCCCAGTCCATGTTATAGTTACTGCAACAACTCATTATGAAGATAGAAACATTACAGTCACTCTTCAATTACTTATTCAAATATTACATTACATTGAATTTCTAGTCAGGTTCCATTTTTTTTATCTGCCTAGAACAAATAACCGCTAAAGCAGATAAAATAATTCAAGAAAATACAGTTCAATCATGTTTTTTATTATGAATGGATCTGCATGGTTTACGTTGTATGTAAATACATGTGTTTCATAGTAAGATGTTTTCCGCGATTCAACCAGCTTACTACGCCTATTTCATTTGACCAAACATGGCGGCCCAACAGCTGACTACTGACCGGCGGCACGGGGCGTGATCATGGTCCAATGTGAGGCTCAACGAAGTAATCAAACATAAAATAACACAAACAAACAATGTTTACAAAAAAATAAAGCTTTGTTGCGTAATAACTTGCAACAAAACCGAAAATAATGCAAAATAAGGACGACCACGCCGGTTAAATCATACCTGGCAAAAGCGTGATCAGATGCTTCTTCTTCGTACAAGTTGTAGTCTTCTACCTCTAGCAAACAGACGTCATTAGCGTGTAATGACATAACTCCAGGGATATTTAATAATTTCTCCACATCTAAATTCGAGAGAACACTCACAAAACAGGCAAAAATAGTTTATTCGCGGCACACACAATCCACAATGGCGGGAAATGACAATGAGTTCGGTCAGGTGACGCTACACAGTTTTAAGAGTTATCCGAAGTCACGGACGCTAAAATCGTTTATTTTCACAATTTTCACACACGCACAATAAATAATTTATCAATATAACAGAACAAACACTTTGAAATCCTCTAAAAAACGTAATTTAGGAGGGAGGCAAAACCACACACATCTTTGATTTACACGAACCACAGACAATATAAAACATGGCGATGGGCGATTGATTTTTGGAGTTTGGAGAGGAAGGATGTTTGGCCATAGAGAATAGACATGGCATGAATTGGCATGAGACTTGATTGAGACCTAAAATCAAAAATGCTTACCTTAATACTTAGTTTATTCTAATTTAGATGTAAGAAATGAGTATCTCTAACTGAGGTATTCATAGATTACCTTATATACAATAGTTGCAATTGTTTGAATTTGCAACTAAAGATAAAGAGATCTCCGCTGTATCATCTTTCGAGTTATTAAATACAGTGGTTTCTATCCACGTTAGTTTTTTTCTGCCTTTGTGTGAAAATCTATTAAAACGATTAATCATGCAGTAGATCTGAGGTATTCTTTTCTTTCATTAATTTAGACTTGTTTTCGATACAGCCAGCAAAAAAAACAAATAATAATTGCTCTAAACGAGAATGTAAATATTTATTACACAGACGTACTAGGGATACTGCGTATCAGACGGAAAACTCAGGAACAAATCTACTCGCCGTAATTTAATCTGTGGGCCACATCTCATAGATTTTGACAAATGAAACCACAGAGTATTGAAGAAAGCATCGTGCTACCACCGTAGATAATAAATGATTTCTTTCCTCATTCATTCCAATCACTCATTCTATTTATATTCTTTCCTATTTTTTCCTATTCATGAGCCGAAGGCCCAATGTACTTAGGTAATTAGGAGGTGTTGTGAAAGGCAAGAAATAATTTAACATATTGATCATTTATTATTTTTTAACTTAGTTTTATATTTATTATAAGCTTTTGCCTGCATGGCAGGTAATGTCTTGTTGGCTAATCTGACAACATCCGTACCTTTTAAAATTCGGTTTATTATACAGGGCGTCCCAAACTTATGGGACATGAAGAGGAAGTACCTTAAATATCGTAGATAGTGTATTTTGCTTAAAGAAGACTTTATGTTATTTTTAAAACTTAGTAATTCCGCATTCATAGATTTTCTAAAAATTACTTGCTTCGTCTGGGAATCGAACCGACTCAAATGTCAAAAAAAAAATCACCCTACTTTTATGATGCCAATCGAAAGAATAGCTAAAAAATAATAACTCTGCTTAGGTAACATTGTATTTTAAAAGAAAGGAACAACGTAAAATGAGTTTTGAATGTATGTTTTTATGTTGATTAAAATGATTAATTTTACGTTGTTCCTTTCTTTTAAAATACAATGTTACCTAAGCAGAGTTATTATTTTTTAGCTATTCTTTCGATTGGCATCATAAAAGTAGGGTGATTTTTTTTTGACATTTGAGTCGGTTCGATTCCCAGACGAAGCAAGTAATTTTTAGAAAATCTATGAATGCGGAATTACTAAGTTTTAAAAATAACATAAAGTCTTCTTTAAGCAAAATACACTATCTACGATATTTAAGGTACTTCCCCTTCATGTCCCATAAGTTTGGGACGCCCTGTATTGCACCAGTTAAATACTGCTAAACGTAACGTGAATCCCAGAAATAGATCTTTTACAAGATTTTTGTGTAATTCGCAATGGAGAAAGTCAAGCGAATATTTAGCTTCTATATTATTTTTGATGCTTTTAATTATTTCTTTACTATGTGTTTCTAAATATTCGTTGGCTTCCTCAGTAATAATACCAAAGAACCTCACGGCATTTTCTGAAGGGTAGGTTAATTTTTTTTCTTTTACGGATTTGTATTCTTTAAAAGATATCCAATTATGGATGGAGCCTGTTTCAAAATTCAAATTTGTAGCGGTTAACTCATCCTCACACTGCCGACATTTAATTTTTCCTAATATTTTTCTTATAACCCATCCTGCAGTATATGCACGTGAGTGTACATGTAGTCTTTCTTGCCTACTTGTAATAGATGTAGGAAATATTTCTGGTCCTACTTCAGAGGATTCAGGGACATTATCATTATTTTCAATTTCATTTTCCTTGGTGGTGCCAAACAAAGCCTGCAATTTTAACAATTGGACCCCTGAATCCTCTTCACAATTATAATTTTTTGAGTGAAACTGTATAAATCTAGTGATTAGCAGTGATTTAAATGTGCTTATAAAGGTGTGGCAATCTGGGTCATTATTTCTGAAATTATACGACCGCACTTGACCGAAAAAGTTTTCAATTGGGTCCGAGTTAAAATATCGCGGACGTATAATTTTAATTTCTTTTTTTTCCAACTGTTGCCACACCCTTTCGTAACTTTTTAATGTTACAATCCAATTTTTCAAAGAAGGTACAGATGTTTCTTTTCCTTTTTCATCAACATATCTTATTTCTGAAAGTTTTTTTATAGCATCTCGCCAAAACGTGTGGTGCATTGAGTTTTTTGTAACTGCATGTCTTAGCGGTTTGCCTTTTGATTTTTTTGAGTATAAACTCGCTCCATTCACTGAGTCGAACAAATCGTCAAAAAATGATACCACTTCTGCGGTATTTTTTAATGTAGGGCTCACTGGACTGCCATCTGCATATTGCGCTGCAACAAAAAAAAATGAAGATATTAATATGCGAAAACGAAGCTTCGCTCTACATGATGATGATCATGGCTATTATGAGGGTCGGATAGTAGTTTCCTGATTTACTATGAAACTAGGTACTTAAAGGAAATTTAAGCTTACGTACTAAATTGGTTCTTATCTATACTAATATTATAAAGAGGAAAGATTTGTTTGTATGTTTGAAATGAATAGGCTCCGAAACTACTGGACCGATTTGAAAAATTCTTTCACCAATAGAATCCTACATTATCCCCAATGAACATAGGCTATATTTTATTCCGGGGAAGTGAAATTTTCCCGAGGGATCGCGGGTAACACCGCGGCGGACAGCTAGTCCATACTAATATTATAAATGTGAAAGTAACTCTGTCTGTCTGTCTGTTTGTTACCTTTTCACGCCAAAAGCACTGAACAGATTGGGCTGAAAATTGGCATGGATAAAGGTTGTATCCCAGGGAAGGACATAGGCTACTTTTTATCCCGGAAAAATCCCGAGGGACCGCGGGTTACACCGCGGGAGCGCAGCTAGTATTATATAAAATGTTTACCAAACTGAGCGGTGTAAGACAAAGTGGCTGCAACCGTTTTACTAAAAACTCTAGTACAGTTTTTTACCTGAAACATAAATATAGTTGAATAAGCTTACCGCTGAAACTAAAAGCAAGAAATTTTTAAATATAATTACAATCAAAATTCAAAAGAGAGAAATTACTAACCTTCATCTTTTTAATTTTTTCTGGAATGACATGTTCATCATTTAACTTGTGCAGTAGTCGCATCTGTGCATGGTTGCAATCTGTTTAGTATACTTCAACAATATCAGACCATTTTGATATCTTGCCTTGGTATATTATGTTTTTTGTAAGAAAGTTGTTTCGGAGCCCTTTAATTAGGTGTGGTGGATCATAAATCACACTCAAGACATGTCCGTTGATTTCAATAACTTCATCTGCAATATGACTTGATATAAGATTCACATTATATTGAACAATAAATCCTACCAATATTTTTTTTTTATTTTATTTTATTTGGGAAACAAACAGTACATAGTGACAATTAAATTAAAGAGCATATAAAAACACATAAAATAGACAAATATACATATAGACAAATATATGTAGATCATACAAACATTTGTCCCACAGCGGGGTCATACTCGAAAAAATGGTAAGATTTTATCCATGCTATTACATTTATTACCTTTAGAAGCTGGGTTTTCAACAGCTTCATGCACAAATTGCACAGGTACAGAACTGGAAGTCATACCCGTTACATCTGAAATGGAAATATTGGTAAAATAAATATTTAAAATGGTAAGATTTTAGTAAGTAAGTTCGTATAATAGATTTTAGTTATATTATCTAATCATGCTAATTATTATATTCAACAATCATTATGAAACTTTGCATAAACATTTCAGGGGTATCGAAATGGAGAAACTTCCCGGAAGCCATAATTCCATAATCCTGCTGTTTCTAACAGATGTTTAACACTATTTATTATTGCTTACTCTTCTAAATCAATGCCTAGGCAGTAATGAGTCTAGTTTTTTTTTACCAACCAGAAGTAGAGGTAGTCTTCATCCAATGGATCTAGGCATTTGTGAAGTTAGCCGTTTGTCTGCCCAGAACACAATTTTTGTATGAAAAAGCGCTCACTGCGCAGACAAACGGCTAACTTCACGAATGCCTAGATCCGTTGGGCGAAGTGTACGTCTACCTATCCTGGTTTCTATTGAATATTTTTTAGATATTTAAATTAAATGCTCACCATTATCAGTCCGCAAACGTTTTTCTTTCGGCATGGTTTTACAATAGGAATGTTCAATATGAATTCTCTTTCGAGAATAGTCATGATCTGAGATCTTCATCGTATACCCTGTAAATAACATTAGTAACATTATTAGTCTTTCGAGATGTAAGTATTTTAAAATAATGGGCCGGGGTGTACAAAAGGGTAAGCAGCTGTACTCACCAGTGTCCTTAGAAGATGCTTCAGGAGTTCCACTTGCTATCTCGTTGTCCGTGAACAACGTCGGATAGGCATCATAGCGAAGA
The DNA here is from genome assembly GCA_963565295.1 of Epirrhoe alternata. Lineage (NCBI taxonomy): Eukaryota > Metazoa > Arthropoda > Insecta > Lepidoptera > Geometridae > Epirrhoe > Epirrhoe alternata. The sequence continues at coordinate 4,793,023 of OY751384.1, forward strand.
CGGCATTTCAAGCGAGATGCTGTACGAAACCGCTTCTCAAAATGTTTCGAACACACGTAATGCCTTCGAAGCCGGTCGAAGCTAAGGCTTCGTAAACTATCACTATTGATAAACTCCAACCACTTCTTGAGTCCTATCTCAGTTTTGGGAAACTTATAAAGAGTGACGTTCTTTCGCCTACTATCACAATTTACAACACAGCACCTTGTGTACATCTTTGAGTATTATGAGAGGATAAGTTGCGGAAATTAATCAACACAAAACTTCACTCGATCACAATACAAACAAAATGGCTGACGGATGCGGTTAGCGGACATATGCGTTTGCGCGGCACCACGGCTCCGGAAACGGAAAGTTTACTAAAAGACATTCGTTCCGTTCACAGAAGTTCACAGACGAGGTTGTTTCATCTGTGGTTCCGTTCAAATTCATTCCGATTCTATTAGAGGTCCCATAGACAAAATTCCCAATTTGTTTGTATGGAGTCAACCTGCCGTGATTTATTAAATTATTACAATGTTGGTAGGAAGGTGAAAGTTCAATGCCACAATGTCATTGACTTTATTTTATTTTTCTAGGTTGGCAAAATGAAGCGTCTTGAAAGCATTGACCAATCACACTATTCGTTTCAATTTTGAATAATTTGAGGTGGGGATTTCATCCCGCCGCCATATTGTGTTGGGCTGTGAGTGCTTGAAGTGATTTTTTCTAAAGTTCTGTGTAAATTCTTTGTCTCAGAAATTTGGATTGAAAGGAATAAAGGTAAATGTAATTTTAAGTCTCGTTTTTGTCATGATAATGTAATACTCGTTACACGTTACCCAAACGAATTTAGAGAAACGCCGGTCACTGTAAATCGGCCCAGCTTCGCTAGGATAGGATTAGATGAAATGCATTTCTCCCTTGCACATTTCAAGTTGCCAATCATAATGATTATTTAATTTCGATCCTAACCGACTTACTGTGTCTGATTCATAAATTTATTTCTACTTCAAAAAACTAGATGGCTATCCCAGTACCCATGTTTGGGGGAACTTTATTATTTCGAACTTTCGTATCTTTCTATCTCTAAAACATATAAAACTTCATTAATTACTTGATAGCCAAATATATTTGAGGACACGTATAGTAACCACCTAGAATGTTGGTTGAGCTGTGTTCTTTAAAATAATCCTTTGTGGTAAAGGAAAGGATGATTCATCAACATGAGTAATTGGGGGAGACAATAAAGCACGAGGAATCGAGGGAGTGCTAACGGTAGATGGTTGGTAAACAGCGTATGTTTCGCGGATTTTTGTTACAAAAGAAGTAACAGGAATATTACGAAAGCCTTTCAAGATGAAAATATTATTGTTGTAGATAAGTAGCTATGTAGTACTCATTTTTTTTGTGGAACATCAATTTTTTTTATGAAAACTGGTGTGCATTCTCTGTCTCTAGAAAAAAATTACCAGACCTCAAAAGAATGAATTGAAAAGCTCTGTTAACATTTTGTTTTATTATTTCATAACATAGAGATAAAGGGAAGGCCTTTGACCAGCAGTGGGACACAATGAGCTAAATATATAAAAGATTATATGGTTTATTTCTAGATAAATGCACCAAAATGAGAAACAAAAAAAGGTTATTTACATCTTAAAGAAAGTTGTACAAAGCATGTTTTAAATTTGTTTTTTTTTTGTGTCATCTCTGGTTTTACCTGGCTTAAACCAGAATATTATACTCAGCCATTGTTATATATCTATAAGGAAGTTAAGGTTTCTACAAGTATTTTATCTGAAAATGTTCGAAACTAGCTCTTGACTGTGAAATGCACTATCAAGGAAGATATGGTAGCTGTGTTACCTACTTTAAAAAATAAATACCATTTTAATAAGATCAGAAACAAATGTTATGGTCAAAACAGGATTGTGCCTTTCAAATAAAAAATCATTTTGTATAAAATGTGTCATTCTCATGATGGTTTCATACTTTCTTATAGAGCAAATGCTCTATAAGAAAGTATCATCTAAATAGATGATGTGATTTTTGGCTTGTTTTCCACCAAGCGCATCCCACTTACAAAGACTTTAAGCATCCGATGACATGTAAAAAATTGCAGTACAATACTAAATCATATGAGTTGAAATTCTTCCATGTGAATCGGTTCGGTTGAATTTCTACCTATTATGGTGCTAGAGCAAAATTAGTCTAAAAAACACGTTTCTAGGGTTCCATACCTCAAAAGGAAAAAAACGGAACCCATAAAGGATCACTTTGTTGTCTGTCTGTCTGTCTGTCAAGACCCTTTATCTCGGGAACACGTGGAGGTATTGAGTGTAAATTAAAACCGTATACTCAGGTCTCTGCTCCCTTTAAGCTGTGAAAAAATCAAACTCTTAAGTTAACGCAAAAAAAAAGATACAGCCGCTTATGTCGCCAAAAACCGTATATTTTTAGTTAAATCACAAAAAAAATAGGGCCTAATGCAAGGAATGGGCTGAAATTTTTAAAGTGAGAAAACCGTGTCATGTGGGGTATCCTATGAAAGGGCTTCACTAGCACAAGCGTAAACAGATTTTATTAGACTAATAACTTTGGTGACGACCTCTGTAGCGCAGTGGGCGAAGGTCCGCTTGCGACGCAGAAGGTTGCGGGTTCGATCCCCGCCGCGGGATAAATGTTTGTATGATCTACAAGTATTTGTCTCCTGTCTAGGTGTTTCTATGTATAATATGTGTGTATTTACAAACAAAAAGTATATCAGTTATCTGGTTCCCATAGTACAAGCTTTGCTTAGTTTGGGGCTAGATGATGCTGTGTGAAATGTCCAGCATTATTTATTTATTTATTATTTATTTATGTAGGTAGGTAGAGGTTGTACCTAACAGTTTGCACTGTTATACGTACCTACTTAGTTGGTACGGAACCCTCGGTGGGCGAGTCCGACTCGCACTTGTCCGGTTTTTTTTGTATGGGATATATTGTTGATATAGCGGCAATTTGGCGGCAATAAAAATGCACATTCTGTGAAAGTTTCAACTGTCTACCTTACCTATCACTGTTCATTAGATAAAGCCCTCTGACAGACGGACAGACTGAAGGAAAGCAGAGGCTTAGTAATAGGGTTCCGTTTTCACCCTTCGGGTACGGAACCCTAAAAATGGAGAAAGCTACGAGCAATTATTTTAATTTTATACAATCGCACTAGTAATATTTTTTTCCTACTATGGTGGGTTGGTGCAGAGTTACTTGCGGTTTCAATCCGCAACTGGTCGAAGCTATCGATTTTCCACCAGCCGTGTAATGCATACGATTGTACGATTTATTTGCATCTACTGCGTAATTTCAAAGCCTACGGTTTCGATATGATTTCTATCGAAGTTTGTTCCTGTTTAATCACTGTTTACGTTTAGTGTTTAATGATATTCACTTAATCCATTTCCACTTATTTAATTTGTCTCCGAGGTTAAGGCTTTATTTACTACTAAGCATCTGGCTAGATTATAATTCAAGCCTGAATAGGAACAGTAAGTTCAAATTTAAGCTATCCGAACAGCTAAGATCACCTAGGACCTAGATGTACAAAAGCCCATATAACAAAATTAGGGGTAAATTAAGATTCTATCGTCACGATATTTTCTTCTAACATTTATTTTTCCGAAACGAAATCGATTTATGCTCAGCAAGGTACAATCAGCAAGTAGGTATTCGAGGAACATTCCGCGGGGCCAACCCGGTTCTTGTAAGAATAAAATCGGTTTATCTACAATACACGTGGTCACAAAGCTTTTTAAGTATAACCGTTGCTCAGTCGTCCAGAGAACGCGTGTAACGTTCACGAATTCATACAGGGGACCTACTCGTCGAGCCGTCAACCTTGAACGCGTTCGAGTCAAGGTCGTCGATACACACTGGATCCTCTTAAATTGAACCAGGGCCCCGCTCAGTGCCTCGTATTAACAATAACAACGACGACAATAATATTAAGTTCGGGTTCACTGCATAAGCCTAACCTGGGGGAGGGGGGAATACCAGGTCGATGAACTGAACGCTTGAACCAATTTGGACTTATTCTCCGGATGACGCCTCTCTTCATGATTCTTCGTATAAGTACAATTTAACAACGAACTTGTTTTAATAGCATATTAGGATCTTGCTTCAATTATCTTCGTAATACATTGCCTACTTAGTTACTTAGGAAAAGTTAAAGTACCTACATACAGTAGTTCTTGAATACCTGAATGTACCTTGCTTCTCTTAGCCCTGGAAGTGTTATGCACCTTCGTCAAAATGCATCACAAAAATATTTGTTGCCGATGAGATGCCTGCGCTACAAGTCCCACCATAATCAAAATATCAGACCCACTTGCTCTGTCAGATTTTAGAAATAATTTTATTGTCAGCATCATAAATCAATATTTTATAATGGACGATGATTGTTATGGTACCTACATAATGTATAGGCATATAAGTTACAACTTGTAAGCCCTTAATCTGTATGCTCGTAAACAAAGGCCTCGAATCGCTGTGGTATGGATATTTTCGTCCTGGGCAGTGAATGTTTACATCGAGATAACGCCCGAGCCCTACGTGACTAATGACTGCTATTATTGTTTGTATTGAGAGTAACGAGTGGCATAATGAACGATAAAGGCGAGGAAGGACTAAGAAATAATTCGACAAATGTTAGCAATCGTTAGAATACAATCAAACACGTGAATAACATTATGTATTTGTATCTAAGTTTTTCAAGCGTGATTTTTTTTATAAATAAATCTGTTTCTACGTACAACTAGCTGCGCGCACTCCCGCGGTCCCTCGGGATTTTTTTCATATTTTCGGGATAAAAAGAAGCCTATGTCCTTCCCTGGGATACAACCTTTATCTATGCCAATTTTCAGCGTAATCTGTTCAGCGGTTTGGGCCTGAAAAGGTAACAAACAGACAGACACAGTTACTTTTACATTTATAATATATAATATGGAATAATATGGATTAAACAATATCTTATTACTGAATTAACCAGTGTTTGAATAAAATTAACAGCCATTTATACGTGCATGCGAAGTTTATATTGACTTGGGTGAATCATCCATCAGTCACCACAGGTAGTAGGTATGATTCAATTAAACTCAGCGTAAAACCGAAGTTCATTTACAGAAAACTAGCGACCCACCCCGGCTTCGGACGGGTGCAATGCTGATACTAAATTTCTTTACTATATTATGCATGTATTATACATATAAACCTTCCTCTTGAATCATTCTATCTATAAAAAAAACCGCATCAAAATCCGTTGCGTAGTTTTAAAGATTTAAGCATACATAGGGACAGAGAAAGCGACTTTGTTTTATACTATGTAGAGATACAGTACATTCCGCAAAATGTAAAATAGTCATACAATAAGTATTACACGTAGTAAATAGAACCGGCACGACCTACTGTTGAAGCTGTTTATTTCGGTAATTAAGTCAGTAGTGCATCCCACCCAAAGCAATGCACTTTCGTAGGTTCTATTTTGAGTAGACACTTGGCAGTTATTTACTGTCTGATTGCTTCGACACTATGCCGTGTATTGTATAAAGTGTATATTTTCTCTACTTCAGTACAGAACTTTGGTGAGAACAGTATTAATTTTAGTAAAAAACTAACACGAAATTTTATAAGTTAAAACTTCATTGATAATAATAATGGCACTAGTGTTAATCTGATAATAGAGCTCGATAGTGGCTCCGTTGTATGTAACACAACAAAGAGCCCTGTCACGTTTGGTCTCGCTATATTTATTTTAACATGAACAACGTTGCTCGGAGAATGATACAGCAACAAAGTTTCCAAAGGAACTATTTTCACCGTTTCCATAGAGAGAGCTACTGAGCTACTGAAGGTCTCTAAAAATAAAGTTGACACCTTTATAGCCCAAGGTACCTCTATTAGTGGCGAGTGAAAGGTCTACAAATGTAGGGTAAAACAGTTTATTGTAAAGCTCTGTAATGTAACAGGCACGGAGTTTGGAGACCAATCTCAGTGTTACAGAGCTTTAAAATAAACTGTTCCTTCTTGTTTGCGACCAATATCCAACTTACAATTGGGCTTGCGCCGCCTGTCGTTTAAGATTTTTTTTGTGGAAGCTCCAGTGTTTTTTGCTTATTTGGAGTTTAATTTCAGGAGAGAATCGAAAATGGGTGCTAAACAGAGCAAGCGCTCGGTCGATATAAGCGGCAAGGAGGCCGAGGGCGGCGGTGAGGTGGCTGCGGCGGGCGCCGGCGGCGAGGGCCGCGTGGAGCCGCTGGCCGACGCCGACGCTCTCAAGCCCCAGCTCAACGGAGACGCGCACATTCAGACAGAACCAACGGTATACCACATCTGACAAAACACTTTCATTTCTCTGTTCACTCATTTAGTTTTTTAGCATATTATAGCCCACCCCCGAAACGATTGAGCTGATAGGGATATTCTTATTCTCGATGATTGGCAAAGCAATATTACGTGACAGGAGCTGTAGGAAACAGTCTTATCGAGTTGAAACTGTGCATCCGTGTTATATCTGACAACATCATGCTGCAACAGTGAGCGAGCAAATCTCCTATAGTATTTATTCATATTAACTTATTAATTACTAACTGGTCGCATTGTCTTATGATAAGACTCTTACTTATCATTAGGTACAATAGGTACCTATTCAAAATTTTAAGATAGCTCTTATCCGCATTGGACATTCATTTCGTGGTGACAATTATCTAACAAATAAACGAGTTTATTAAAGTACAATGAGTCTGTGAGCTGGGTGAAGGAACATGCGGGTTTATAGCAGGGAATCAAGCGAGGGGCCGCATTTCATACTGTTGTCCTAATTAACATGACCAACTATGTGTGCCCGTTTCGTACCTACTAAATAACGAACGCATTGTGTCTGTGTTAATAATAGCTTATCAAAGTTGTATACAATGTCCGTTTTTGTTAACTTTAAAATGGATGTCACATTGTATTAGGAGTTCCACTGATAATCTTTGGAACTCCAACGTCCGAGTGTTTTATAAAAGTTCTTCCCACAACGACGTCCTGTCTAGATAGATAAAATGGAGACTAATTTTATTATTTTACGGAGAGAAGAATATTTTATAAAGATTATGCTGAGAAAGGAAATGCTACACGTAATGTACTCGTATGTTTACTTAGGGAGTCCAAACCCTTGTGTCATGTCATGAGTGTTGCGGATGTCTGGCTCACAGGAAACTGACTTTTATATAATGTGTTGTTTCAAACTACTTTCCATTTATCTACTTTATTTATACAAAAACCGGTAATTTGATAACAGTTCAGAGATTTGTTTGTTGCTCCTTATGCATATCATTAGCAATTCAAATGACTAAGTAGTATGATAAGTATTTAATGTGTATAACATTTTAAAATATTAGTATTATAAATCGTTTTATGGATAAAGATTTGTTATTTAAAAGTGCTTTAGTTATAATTCTGGGATTACCCTATTACTGGAATTCCCTTTGTTTGTCACTGAACGTTCCAGCTACATGGTAATTTAATATGTAGGTACCTAATATACTGCACTTACCAAGCAAGCTAGGGTTGCAAAGTGGCGTGCAGCTATTGATTTTTACCCGTAATACGGATGCATGCACTGCAAGGGTTGCACGTGACTGATATCTGCACAGGCTTCCGTATTTCTACAAGCGAATTAGCTTTGTTTACACTTTTATGCTTGTGTATAGTTAGTTAATCATCCTCAGACTGATCTGCTTAAATATAGTCCCACGCACGATCTCTCACGAACAAATTCAATGGGACATTTTATAAAATATTTAAATACGTTTCGAGAGGTAACCGTTTCTAATGAACATATCATCATTTAAATTTTAGGATAAAGAAAAGGAACTAGACAGCGGGACTCCGGAAAATGAAAAAGATGCTACCACAGAAAAAGAGGGTAAGGAAGAAAATGAAAAGGAAAATGAAGCTGCCCCCGTGACAAATGGCGATGCGGAAGAAAAGATAGAAAATGGAGAGAGCACTCCCGTCGCCGAAGATGGAAAGAAACCGAAAAAAGAGAAGGTATTCACTTGAAATGAATATAATCCAAATTAGAATTATTAACATTTAATTGCCTACTTCGAACTTAGTTGAAGTAATTTAAAGTTGATCTAACTAGTGTGATTAATTGTAGTTTTCTTTGTTAAGTAGTTTTTTTTTGCATGTTTCATGTTATTAACCTGCCTTGGCATGTCGTGAACAGGTCAAGAAGAAATGGTCGCTCAGATCGATCAGTTTCAGCCGAAAGGATAAGCCTAAACAAGAGAAGAAGCAAAAAGACGAAGAGCTCAAAACTAACGGCGAACCAGAGAAAGTTCCCGAGGAGGTAAGAGGCTCACCTATTTAGTTTTTTGTGCGACCGCAGCATGGTGTCGACAACGATTGATTTAGAATGAGAGTGCTAGCTATAACTTTCTTATTTCATAGTACTTATTATACTTTATGTATGTCGTACTCTATTCATATTCCAACGTTGTCAGAGTGCACAATGAAATGAACAGTGAATTTCTGCGCGAGTATCGCATCGACCGACGGCGCGGCGGCCAGCCAGCAGTACGAATTCATCTATCATGAACCGAGTTGGCCTACTTTCGTTTTACTATTGTGACCATGTGGATGAAAATTTTAAATGTGCGTGCAGTTATTTTCGGTATGAGCTAATTGACATTCCAGAGAAATTGAAAGCGTTGCGATGACTGCGCGATTTGTCAGAAGTAACACGAGGGTACAGTTCGCCCTCTAAAATCATTACATGCGTTCGTGACACAGACAGAAAGTCATTATAACATACAACGGGAAAAGTATTGATTTATTATTTGGCACTATTCATGCATTATGTAATTGTGTTTAATTAATTACTACCGGAAGTTAAGGGTTCCGATAAGTATAACTCGACTATAGCAATTTAAATAATATCTCAATTGGCTTCATATAAATTTCAATTTAGTTAATTGGTTAGTTAATTGATATTGCAATGGATCGTTTTTGCTGGTCGACCTTGCGGCCGGACCGAGTAGAAACCTACGATTTCTATGACAAGTATTGCGGCGTAGTGCATTGCACCCTAACCGGCGCAGGCCGCGGCGCGAGGAACAATGCGCATTATAATTCAAAGTGGTGCTATATCCGTGCTAGCCAAACGTGATCCGGCAATGTCGACGATTCCGAGCTATTACAGACACTTCATTGACGAATGGCGTGTGACGCCGCTGAGCCCACTTTGTACCGTAATTAATTAAATATCCACCCGGTAAGGTTTAGCGGCTATACTCGGCAAGGACAGGATGGCGGTCGTATCGCATGTGCCCGCTAAGCTTACTCAGACATTCCAACGCTAAGGGGCTAATATTTGCAAGGTTGTAGAAAAAATATAATGGTTTAGAAGCATTGCCAGTTCCGTTATTATTAAAACTATTATTACTCAATTTTCGCCTTCATAGTTTTTTAAAATGATTGAAGTTTCATGACATTACAATATGTTATTATTTTGTATAAAGTTTCATGCTCAATAATTCTAGTTAATTAGAACATCGCCCTAGATAGCTAATGTTTGTTTGTCTCCGTGTGAATTAACCAGCATTGAGACGCGGTCATTAGCACTAAACCTCCCACAACGACAGTTTGACACATTACTAACAATAGTTTTTTTAACACGCCGCGGTAACGCTCATCACTTTGTTTCACGCGTACAGCATGCGAATTATGCTATTGAATAGCTTTACCAGACAATGAACATCCATTGTAATATTAGTACCTGTCAAGCACATTGCCTAAATTATGATGATCAACTACCCCAGAGAAAAAAAAGAAGAAGAACTATCAAACTGACTAGTTTGTTTTAAAACTAGCTTGCGACCGTAGTTTCGTTTGCGTGCTACCAGCATTATAGCCTACAAGCTATGCCAGTCTACAATCTTTTGTTAATAAGTTTCAAAACCAACATTCAAATTAATATTATTAGTAGTTATTAATACGTTGCATTAAAAATTGGCAATTTACTGGAGCTAAATATAAAACTGAAATGGAAACAGAAACGTTACAGATGTATTTGATATGATTCAGCAATAATTACTTACCAGGAGATTTTTGAAACGGCAATATTTTATACTTACCAGTTAAATTCAAATAATATAGAGTAGGGCTAACTACAAATTAGAGGTAGGTACATTACATAGTATATTTTTTATACTGAGATTGGCTCGTATCAGATGGAATATAAAATAGCACGGGCCGGGCGAGTCGGAGTCGATGACGCAAAGATGGGAGCATTAGGAAACAAGTTTGCCGAGTGGAAAATAAAATTAGTAGTCCTTGGCGGGTTTAGCGACTGCGGAGCTCGTGGGCGGCGCCAGCGGGTCCGACGGGTCCTGGACCAGTTGCGTGCGGCCTGCCTCCGCCATCCAACTCGACTTATGTCTAAAGAGCTGTACCGGTTTTGTACTAACACAATCCAAATGTTAAGAGCTATTTTTGTAACATCAAAAATGTCTACTCTTATGATTACTCATGTTGTAAAAACAATGTCTAGCAAACGTTTTCTCTGATATATAAAATAAGTTAGTATGCTTAGCTTAGTTCGATTCCGTAAGTAATATGAGTAATATGCAAAAAGATTCAGTGAGTAATAAGCAATCACATACATAATATTAAAAGCAACACGAAATTGTGGATTTCTGTCATTTAAATCCATTTGTTTTATACCGAGGTAGAGCAATTGAAAGCTCGTAGGAGGTCGGCAAACTGACTCCCTCCACCCACACCACAGGCGCGCCCAGTCCTGCACCGGTCGCACACCGCATCGTACTGTTCTCCGCAGCTAAACATTTTGTTCTGCTTTCTCCTTATATTCAGATAAACTTTAGATACGACAGACGGTGCATTGCACTGCTCAAAACTAGTACTTAAAATTAAAACCCCAGGATATTACAGAGTCAAATGTAATAAATCTGAACATTATGTCTTATACATCCGCTGTACAAAAGTGTTGACTCTGACTGATAGACAACTATTTGTAACTAAACGTAGATGCACCTCGAACCAGACACCATAGGAGCGTGTATATATGAAGAACAGAAATTAATCTCTAGGGAATTGAATGGTCATTTCCGAATTTATAGAATGCCGCACACACAATAAATAAATGCGTTCACCAAAGCTTACTTGCATTTTATTCTCCAGATACGGAGAACATGGATATAGGAAACATGAGCATTTCCCGGGGTCCAGTGACATGTTTACTAAATCATAGCGTCAGCCAATCAAGACGACAACACACTGCATATTTTCATAATATGACCACTGAATGGAGCATTGATATAACAAGGAAGGGCTCAGTTTCCTCTATTGACTGTCTATTGTGTCAAATATCGTGTTCGCACGGCATTCTTGACAGGCACCATTATGATTAACAGGCCCCTACAATCATATCATCTCGGCTTCGGTACCTATTACATACGATTGTGAGTCGGTTACGGCAATCAAGTTCCCGGACTGCTTTCCATGTCGCTGCTAATCTATTTTTAACTCTTATCGCCGTTACTCACTTTAACATTCCCCGAAGTTGTAGTAAATAAGCTAACTAGGTACTTAATATGTTATTTATTATTATAGATTTACTAGCTGATCCGCGGCAAACGTTGTTTTGCCATAATATCGCTATTTAAAAATGACATCCAACCCTCTTCTACCACCCACCCACCATAAGGGTTGGTGGTAGAAGGGGGTTGGATGTATTTTTCATGCCGAATCTTGTTAAAATGATAAGTAAGAGGCCATGAATTTCACCATCGCTGCATCGCTGAGTAGACTAACCAAATCAAATCAATCATTTATTTGCAGAAAGGGCAGGCCAATGATGATGACAGTACATAATAATGTCAAGATCTTAAGCTAGTTAGGATGGGATTATGTATTCAACCTGCATGCAGGCGTGCACATGTTATAAATTTTTAATCTATAAATTCAGTCAGGTTTATCAAAAGGTTGTCATTATAAATATTATACACGCCTAGCTATTTGATTAAACGGCGCCGTTCAACTAGCGGCCTGAATGATATTAGGCAAATGGCTTGGAGCTATTACGTTTAAAAAACTACTTGGCTAGCCAAGATTATTCAGTTTCTGGCACATCGGCGCGCGCGTAGTTTTTCTCTAGCCATTGGCTTAACCTATTTTAATGGGACTTTCACTGGAAGGTAGAAGAGGTTGTGGAGCAGGACATAGGCTACTTTTTATCCTGAAAATCGTACGGGATTGGGATAAATAATAGGGATCCATTCGTATGTCCAGTTTTTCTCGCGTAAGTCCCGGTCCCGTGGGATTCCGGGATAAAAAGTAGCCTATGTCCTGCTTCACTACCTCCTTTATCTTCCAGTAAAAGTTTATTAAAATCGGTTCAGCCGTTCCCGAGGTTTGCCCGGACAAACAGACATTTTTTTTTAAAAGCTTGATTGTGTGTAAATAACTGCAATTGAGAAAACACTTATTTTGAAATCACAGACAGGCACTTCAATTTTATTTATATACATATAATTTTGATCCTGATTGATCCTGCGTGCTGGTTGAGATGGTTATTATTCAGTTTTGATTTATATTCAACAATTGCTGCGTTGTCCGTAATTTCTGTACCTCAATATTTGTAATCGGTGCCAAGACAGGGCATTCAACCTCTGATAGCGGCTAGGTGATGAGCTCGAGTCGGCTGACGACACTTGTCTTGTCGAGCCGAGGTGTACTGTGCCCGATGCTATCTATTATTTATTGCGATGCAAATTGCGTCCATCCGTCGTCTTGTCTATTCACACGGTTATTCATATACAAAGACATCCATCCATTTTGGTTGAAAATCCAAAAGTGCCGGCCATAAAAAAGTGCTGTATTCTGATAGAACACGTCGTCGGTTATTAATACCAGGTAAAGTTTTACGAAAAAAAAGTATTTTTTTATGAAGGCCCTGTCGGCCCTGGCTGATTATAATTGTTTAAAAAATATAATGATTTATAAGTTAAAAAACCATTTTTTAAATTGCCACCACATTTTTTTAAATCTAAATTGAAAACTTGTATTTTATTGAAAAATGGATCTGCGTCGGGACCATTTTCGGGCGATAATTTTTACGATTTCAAATGTGGCCTTCAACAGGATGAGTCATTTTGATAGTTTCCAAATGGCATTTATGGATGAAAGTTTTCAAAAGCAAACATCTACCGTTGGCATAACAAGCTTTAACGTGGTCGTCTAACTCTGAGGGATGATGAAAGGAGTGGTCGTCCTTCGACGGTTGTTACCCAGAAAAACGTGCGAATTGCATACGAACAGATTCAGCATTTAATGCAGACTAGATCGGGAGGCGTTCATAAGATTCTATACGAGCACCTTTGCGTGAGAAGACGCATGAAACTTCGTATAGAAGCTAGTGGAGAGTTCTTTGAAAAAATTTAGTAAAAATATTTTATCCATTTAAGTTAGTTTTTCAGTTTCTTAAAAACTTTCAGAGTGTCCCACGTAACGTATGGCACCAAAGCTGTAGCACCACTATTAGCTTTGGTGTTTTCATTTAATGTCACATTTCTTCAACATAAATACCTATTTATCTTATATTTTTCGATCAAATGAATTAACCAGAACAATGAGGTACCATAATATTTTCGAAAATGTATAAAGAGACGGACTTTTAGAACTCAAATACTACGAAGCATAGTGGTGCTACAGCTTTGGTGCGGTCTAAACAAATGCTAAGGCCGACGTGTTCTATCAGAATTCAAAATACAGGTCTTTTTTTTTGGCCTTAGGATTTTGAACCAAAAAAGTATGAAACGTGGATAGGTCCTTTGTTTAACAATCAGAGTTTCGTTTACCACAAATGCAAACTTGACGACCAATACTTACACACTTTTGTTTTCACTCGCGCTGGTTGCCCCCACCCCACAGTGAAATCTGGTTGTGTGCAAGCCATGAGCATCTTATAGGCATTCGAATAAGACTAACTTTGGAATTACAAAACCGGCCAAGTGCGAGTCGGACTCGCGCACGAAGGGTTCCGTAGCATTATCTATAAACACGGCAAAAAAATCAAGTTTTTTGTATGGGAGCCCTCTTACACATTTATTTTATTGTGTTTTTGTATTTGTTGTTATAGCGGCAACAGAAATACATCATCTGTCAAAATTTCAACTGTCTTAACTATCACGGTTCATGAGATACAGCCTGGTGACAGACGGACGTCCCGTTTTACCCTTTGGGTACGGAACCCTAAAAAGTGTTACTTGATATTTTAACCATTCTATAAACATAGTAGAAGCATGCCAATGAGGTCCAACATATAATTATTATGTTCTGACCTTTGCTGACACATTGATAATCGTGCGCTCAATCCTGTTTTACGGACGGACCGTTAGTTTCCCGTGCTTGTTCGTGGCTCTAGTGGTGGATGCCTTTGTTCGTGTTCCGTTCGTTCCGGAGGACGATTTTGTGATTTCTCCGCTTCAACTAACCGCTATTATGCTGTTAAACACCGGCATGTCATTAATATATTCTAAATTACACAGCGGAAATTAACAGGCAAACAATGTGTGCCTACTTTATGCCATGAAATTACCTTTGATTAAAGCGATTAGCACATTATAAAATTGAAATAGTTACCTATTACTTTGTTTTTTATACACAGAAAATGACTTCTTATCAGGGCTCCGTACCTCAAAAGGAAAAAACGGAACCCTTATAGGATCACGTTGTACGTGTGTCTGTCTGTGAAGACCCTTTATCTCGGGAACGCGTGAAGGTATCGAGTAGAAATTAATACTTAGGTCTATGGTCCCTTTAAGCTGTGAAAAAATCAAACTTATAAAGTTAACGCAAAAAAAAGATATTATGGCCGTTTAAGCCGCAAAAAACGCGTATTTCAACACTCAAGGAAATCAAAATTCATAGGATACTTCCCGTTGACCTGGAACTATGAAATTTCGCAAGTAGTATCGTCAAGTACACGGAAAAATCTGAAAACAGTATATTTTTAGTTCAATTACAAAAAAAACAGGGCCTATATACTGCAAGGAATGGGGGCCGAAATTTTGAAGTGAGTAAACCGTGTCATGTGGCGTATCGTATGTAAGGGCTTCATTAGCACAAGCTTGAGTAGATTTTTAATAATTTTGATGATGTTATAATAAATAGTGTTCGATTTATGACGAAAAATTACAAAATGGAATCCCTTTCTCATGTGTAATTTTTGTGTATGTAGGTAGGTTTGCACGTAGGTACCTACTTTAGTCCTTTATACGGAACTTTCGGTGGGCGAGTCCGACTCGCACTTGTCCGGTTTTTTTTATTCTCATACCTCTTTTACACTCATAACTTACCAAAAAGTATTCCAATCCCCAAGGAACGAACGCACTACATCAAATCAAAGTACATGATTGTAGCTTAACATCAGGACTCCATCTGCTGGTTCATCTCTGAATAATAAATAAACAATCTGAACCAAAAACAGTATTATTAGTGTAATACGTAACGATTTTCGTCACGTCCGGCTGTCGATTCTGGCTAGCTTCAAATGTACTAATCGGATATGTCCATTAATGCAGCACTCCAGGCGTATCTTTCTACATCAGTAAACAAAGATGGCCTTGTGTGCTGGTGTCGTTTTATTGTTTGCCACAGCCCTGCGATTGAATAAAACAAATCAAAATGATAATTTAATTTGAGATGTTTTAAAGTGGACTCCGCAGAAATCAAAAGTAAAAATAAATTGATATAAATGAACGAATTGTTACGATAAATATCGTAATTCACCGAGATTACTTCAACTTCCCTGCTCATCATTGATTCAGCAATTCAACACAGAGATAGAAACCCAAATACTTGACAGTTTGTTGTTTAATTTATATGGCTGCTTTCCTTAGAGCCGTGTTGGCCGAATGGGGTTGTGCCTCGACTTTCATTTCAAAGGTCGTGGGTTCGAATCCCGGTCGTGCATCAATGGATTTTTGGTTTCGTGAAATTTATATGCACTTTAACACGAGCGAGAAGGAAAACATCGTGAGGAAACCCGCAGCTTAGTCAGCTCCACACGTATTGATGTTGTATTTCCTGTTCACAAGGCCGATTAAGCTGAGAGGATGGATTAGGTGCTTAGCAAGCTTTACCAGCTAAAAAAATGCCCCAGGCACTTCAGCGTCCCGGTCAGTGTAGGCATAGGTTGCCTCCTGACGCTGTATAGATCCCCTTGGTTTCATGAAAAATATCGTATAAAAAAAAGTATAAAATAAATTAAAAGTATCATCACCACCACTACACAGTATAAAATATAGTCGAGTCGCTTCTCGCTGTCTGTCTGTCTGTCCCTATGTATGCTTAGATCTTTAAAACTACGCAACGGATTTTGATGCGGCTTTTTTAATAGATAAGAGTGATTTAAGAGGAAGGTTTATATGTGTAATACATGCATAATATAAGTAGTACAGAAACACTGATAATTTTGGAGGTTTCTAATGTGATGTCGTAAATAAACACATTTATTGCGCTTAATTGCAAACGTTGGCTGAACCCTTATATTAAGATTATTAAGGTATCAGCATTGCACCCGTGCCTAGCCAGGGCGGGTCGCTAGTAAAGTATGAATTATATCTGGAATTTATTTTATTAAACAAAGGCAGCCCTAACCATACGACTGTAATATAATATGTATCTGAGCATAATCATTGAAGGATAACTAAAAATGAGCGTCAATCTTCCGTTACAAAATACACTATAAATTATATTGCGCCTGTCTAATCCCCTTCAGTCTTAGTAAGGATTTCCTTTGAACCGCATCGTCGATACAATGGCCGACCCTATGGTATGCCGTTTAATTTTGTTCTTTGAGCAGTGATCATTTTGGTTTTTGTATAGAAATTTGAACTAGCATCAAACATACTGGTAAAAGTGATCCAATTAATAATTTTGGTTTTGTTCGTAGACGGCCGAAGCCGGAGCAGCGGCCGAATCCGCGGCAGAGGAGGTTGCCACCGAAGCCGCAGCCGAGAGCGCGCCCGCTCCCGCCGCCACGCCCGCGGCCGCCGCGCCGGAGCCGCCCGCGGCAAGCGAGGTGCCGCTCGCGAACGGGGTAGCCACGCCCGAGCCCGCAGAGACCCCCGCGCCCGCACCCGCCGAACCAGAACCTGCGCCCGCACCCATAACCGAACCGGAAAAGTTACCCGTTAACGGACTAACACTAGAAGAACCCAAACCTGACGTACCCGAAGAGAAGGTCGAGGAAACCAAACCCGAGACACCCGCCACCGAAACGGTAGAGATCGTCCCGGCTCCCGAAATCCCCGCAAAAGAGGTTTGTGTTCAACAGATGCCTTTGCTAGAATCCACGCCTCCACCGCTCCCCGCGAACCCTCCCCCCTCGTCGGTGGCTTCCTTCGCTGCCACCACCATGGCGCCCGAGCTCACCGACGCTTCGTTGCCTAACACTGCTGACACCGCAGCCGAACCCCTCTCCGCACTCACAAACACTCAATCTAGCCTCGACGAAGTGCAATCCCCGACCCCAACTTCCGTATCTGATGCCACTGAGCTTCCCTCTCCCTTAAAGGAAACTAGCGAAGAAATGCCGCCCCTACTCGACGCGAAAGAACCGAACGTACAGGTTGAAGTCGTTGCTGAAGTGCCCCCGGCTGATGACCCTGCCGTGGCAAGCGCAGTGGAGGCTGCTCCGACCGCTGTAGATGTAGTACCCCAGAACGAACTGAGCAAAGAAGATGATATAAAGGAACAATGTGATGATATAACTAATACAAGTAAAGCCATTTCCAACACGATAATTGAAGACGCTCCTGTAATTGAAAGCACCAAACCAAAGATTGAAACTCCGAAATCGGATGTAAAAGGAATCCCGGAACCAGAAGTTAAAGTGATTCCTGAACCAGAAACAGAGCTATCGGTACCGGTTGTAGAACATGTCCCGCAACCAGAATTAGAACTTATTCCGGAACCAGAAACAGAACATATCCCTGAGCCGGAAGTGGAACAAATTCCAGAGCCAGAAGTGGAGCAACTACCGGAGCCAGAAGTAGAACAAATCCCGGAACCAGAAATTAGCACGTCGGAAATTGACGATACGCCGCTCCCCCCTCCCCCGGCACAGGATGATATTGAAATGGAAAACAGCCTTAACCAAAACGGTGACATTGAGATTATTCCGGAGCCCATCATTGAATCCGAGAAGATCATCGAGGCTAATCACGAATCAGTGAAAGAACTTACGAACGGTGTCGACGAGATCAGCCTCGAGGAGAACACCGTGACCGCAGAGAACGCCAAAAACAAGGCTAAAGCCGTCGCCCTCGCCGCCGCCGAGAACGGAGTGGAGCTGAACGGCGACGCGGCCGCCGAGCTGCCGCCGGCCGCGCCCGCCGCACACACGCCACAGGTGAATAACAACCGGACAGTCTTGCTCTTGTAGTGGATTAGATCCGTAACATAAGGAGCGTTTTGAAACCCCGTTAACAGTTCTCGTATTTAGTTTTATGTGTATAATCTGCCAGCATGTGTGGATCGTCATTAATTGGAAGAATCGTGTTCCTGTGAAACCGACGCATCGATGCGGCCGGCCGCCGCTCTCCTCTCCTACTCCTTTCCGTTTCGCTTGAAAATATATTGACTAGTTTTTTTCCTATTTGTTTATATAACAGCATGCCGAGTTTTTGCTTCAGTGCTAATATAATTCCACAAGTATCATAGAAATTACTATTACACGCATCATGTACATTGTTCATTCATAAATCACCCCTGCTGAAAACTAGATAATGTAAATATTCGCTTGAAATCCACCACCTCGTTAGCTCATACATAATGTTGTTACAGATTTTTTATCAGTTGCAAAGCTTCTTATAAAATAATAATTTATTTTATGAATTTACACAGTGTTTCTTATTACAGGAGCCTGTGTCAGTGTCCGATAAGTTGGCGGACTTAATCCCAGAAGTTCCAGATGTACCAGAAATCAACACAGAAACGGTAAATTAAATAAATCCTATATGGTGTTGGGTATGTATAATGAGTTGGAGCAGTGAATGACGTCTAACTGTTCAGTTGCAGGCGACAGACGTGGCGGTGGCCAACTAGACGCGCCGGCAGCACCTCCGTGTCACCTGACACCAGAACGTGTCCATAAATAAGCCTTTTATTTATTACGATTCGCTATGTGGTGTAACATCGAACTAAGTTCGAGCGATGTTTACGTTATCAACGATGTGGATTTCAGTTTCACACGACGACACGCGGCGACGTGACGTTAGGATGATATAATAAGTTTTAGCGTGCTTTGCTTCATTTGAAATAAGATTTTTATTCGTTTTATTCGAAAATATCGATTTTTATAATTATTATTATTACAATAACAAAGTTATATAGGCAGTATACGGTGCGATTAGTTGGTGCCATTATTACAGGGGTATAAGTTTTGACTTCTGTGTTAGCGTGACGCTCGCTCCTAAATTACGTAGTACTATTTCAACAGCCATTATAATCGGTGATATTTCCTGAAATTAATAATACTTCTGCTATCACCTTGATGAGTATAATTGTCTCGATAAGTGGGTTAAATATTTTAGTTTTCATTTGTATTGTACTGGCCAATCTGTGTGTATTTCAGCACAGCAGCAGACATAATCTTGTTCCATTCTGAATTATACAGGCAGCTAATTATTATTATACTAACATTTTCTTTATCTAATGTCCGTTATTAATTTGACTTTGGGT
Organism: Epirrhoe alternata; assembly: GCA_963565295.1. Classification (NCBI taxonomy): domain Eukaryota; kingdom Metazoa; phylum Arthropoda; class Insecta; order Lepidoptera; family Geometridae; genus Epirrhoe; species Epirrhoe alternata. The sequence goes on from OY751384.1 coordinate 4,812,799, forward strand.
CTGCAGTATTATATTAACATGGTTTACACAAACTGCTATATCTTTATTCATTATGTCTGCTGTTCATTTCATTTTAAAAGTCAGCTCCCCACTTGCGTTTGCAATATCTACGAAAGGTTGCAATATGTCTATTACGTATACGATTTAACATTTCGAGCTTTACAACCCAACTCTGAGCTTCACTTCTATAATGTAGGAGCTAATATCACACAGATTGTAGAAATCCAGTAATTATGTTATTCTTATTATCATCGTATAACTTAAAAACTCTATGTATATATCAATTTCATTTAACTATTTCTCAGATTTCCGTAAGTTGCAAAATTTTAATTGGAAGCATTGTAAATTTAAGTGTGAATTAAGAATATGAATTTCTTATTTTATATAATCTTTAGTGTTTTAATGTGACACATATTAATCTAATTTATAGTAAGTTGTATAAATTTAGTTTACTGCTCTCTTTAATGCAAGCTCATGGTTTTTTTTTATGTTGTGTTGTCAAAAAATTACTCTTATGTTTTGTAGTAGATTTAATAATTATAGTAATCAATTCAATAAAAAATGATATTCTCGACATGATGAATAAACAAGAAAATACAAGGTAAGATTTTAAACTTCGTCGCAGTTCATTTGTATTTATTTTTCCATAATGGCGATTATTGCCACTTTTCATATATTTGCCAATTTGTCCTCTGATGGAACTTCCAATGAATACTAATCTTGCTATGTAGGTAGACCTAGAGTTAACAAATTGAAAGGCTTTACTTGTCACTGAATGTGTAATAATTGTTTTGATGTACATTTTTATAGAAATAGGTTTTGGAAAAATAAATCCGAAAAAAAGCACGGTTTTATGCAAAAATCTTACCAACACATTTGTAATGATTCCTAAAAAAGTCGATGTGTTTTTTTACTAGAGCACTTTCTGAAATTGATATTCTGCGGCCAATTTGTGATTATACTATACACTTTTTTATCCATTTACAGGCATATTATGATGTAATTTTAGATATTATTATCGTAGAATCTACATAAATATAATATGTAGCTAAGTAGTGACGGCAGCATGATACTTGTTGTCGACTAGCGTAATTTTTTCGACCTCATTTTAAAAATACAACATACGTAGACGTTTTGTAAGATTTGATATTACATTTACAAAGTGATTTTCGATGATAAATAGTTTGTGTCCTTAACAGTATGTTTTAATTTTTTTTGTAATTTTATACATTTTTATGAAATTAAATGTGTATTTTGCATGGTCGGGAGAATTACTTGGAGTATGAATAGCCTAAACGAGAGTGAGACATTCCATATCAAGTGATATCTCGAACCCTAGGATTCATTATAACAGGAATAGATATATTCACATTGCTTGCTTTCGGCGGAGATGAAAGTAGTTGTAAAATCATAAGTTCCATGAATTGTTCTAGAAATTTTTTGCTCAATCTAATGCAGTTCCTTTGGATTAAAGTTCTAACAATAACAAGCACAAAATTGATCTCGCTATAACATCTACTTTAGAATATTTTTACGATAAAATACTCTACAATAAGAAGATAAAATTATGTAGGTACTAACACATCTAAGAAAGAAAAAAATGTTGAAAACTGAATTGTGTGAATTGGCTAAATATTAATAATTCCGATAATTAAGTTAATTACTTACATTAATTTGTAAAGATTGGATATGTAAGGATTTGTGAGTAGGCATAGTAAAATTTTCATCGAAATTGAAATGATATTACTATAAAGTATCTCAATGTTGTCGTAATTAGTAACAATTTTCTCCAATGAGATAAAAAGGACGAGTTAAATAAAAATTATAGAAGCATAGTGAAGGTAATTTTGCAAGCGGCAATCAATGGTCGAAGTTGTATCATAGCGTTTGTAATAATTACGTTATGTACTCCATTATTGATCCATAGTGTTGATGTGTGAATGTCTCTTATCAATAAATTTTTAATCAATTATCGTTGGTTTTTATTTGAACACCACAAGAACAGTGACGATTATGCAGTCGTGACTGCATCTACACGTGTTATGGATCAAAATAGATATTTTGCAGTAGTTAGAACAGCAATGGGCCTAGTGATGAACTTTGCCCAAAAAAACGACAAATATCTGCTAAGAGGAGTGTAGATGATGATATTCATCATTATAATTTTACTAGCTTCTGCGCGCGGCTTTGCCCGCGTGGTACCAACATTATTTAAGCTATTCCAGTTCACTATCTATGCTTATCAAGTTTCATCCAAATCGGTTCACTGGTTTAGGTGTGATTGATACACAAACTATCAGGTACTCCTGCAGCAGGAGACTGTAAGCGCTGTCCGCGCCGCCGCGCTCGTGCATTTTGTAGATATTTAAACAAAGTGATTATGAAAATAACTTAATCAAGCCAAACTGCGAATTTGTTTAGAAATAATTCTATTCTTTAGTTTAGTACTAAAAACAAATGTAAAATATCAGTTGAACTACTGATATTTTACACAATATTAAAAAAAGGGGTACCTAACTTTGGGGCTTTTTTTTAGCAAGCTGTGTTCATTAAATCTTGTAACTGACTGCGACTTTGACTAATTATATCCTTAAGTAATATATGTATATATTTTTTACAGACTTCTAAACTCGTATTTTCCATGTCTTAGATGATTTAGAAAATCACAAAAGCGCGGCCTCTTCTGGAACATTGAGTTATAATGTACTAACGTACATTATAACTCAATGTTCATTTATCTCGATGTTCTGGAATACAGGCGGTTAAATGAGTGGGGTATCCTAACTAGGTCTTATCTTATTGCAGACTGCGCACGAAGATATCCAACGAGCACTTCTTCTCTAAAGCCTGGGATATGCAATGCAACAGGAGGAGATTTGGCAAATGGAATGGGGGATTATCTAGCGGAGGCGGCAGTCGATAATCTAACTTTATCTAAGGGGAGTATTCAAGAAGATTTTCTATTATTTGTTGACTAAAGATTTCCGTTGCAAGCCGGCATAATTTCCTCCACAGAGTAAGTGTAAACCAAATTGACAGGACTGACTGACTGACATGATTTAAATAAAACTTGACATTGGCAGAATTCAACTATAAAAAAAGAAAAAGCCCCTACCCCACCACAGTAAGTACAAAGTTGTGTAAATAGCACTTAGTACACAGCACAGGGCACAGACTAGCTTGCTACTTTAATAATCTGTGGCACAGACGAATTGAATTAGGTCTTGAAAGTTGTTTTAGTTGTTTAGAATTTTACTTTACAAAAAATTATTGTGATTTTGTTTGCACTTAGCAAGCTTCTTCAAATAAAATGGATAAGTTGTTTGAAATCGAGACAAACAGCGACTTTGAACTTGTACGGTTACAAATAATTAGAATCGATCGACAACGTGAGAAAGGATCTACAAAAAATAATCTTGATTGTTGTTTCAGGGTCTAAATAAAATAATACACAATCTCTCGTATTCTTCTTCCCAAATGGACAATAATCTTATGACATTAGAAAACAGCTACCTGAAAGCAGCTGAAGACGATGTAAGAAAGCTTATTTTCAACAGTAATTTTGATATGAACCAAGTTGGTGATAAAATAGCTGATAAAAATTGGAGTAAGGAGAGGATAGTTACATTTGTTAACTTACTAAATAAAGAAAAAACAAATATATTATATGCCTCTCTCAATCACCACATCAGTAGTTACGGAGAAACAGTAATTCAATCAGAATGGCTTTTAAAACTTGTGCTTGGAACAAGCGAGTTAAATACTATGAAATATCCCCTTGTACAGCTAATTCTGTCTACAATAGATAAGCATAGTATGCATAGCAAAAAAATGTACGAACTTAATAAAAATATGTTATTGAAAACAATAAAGATTTTAGAAAGACATATTGAATCTTAGAAGTGAAAATTATAAATAAAGCATTATATGAGGGAGTCTGGCAGAGGGCAGTGGATTGTATTGACTGGAGGTCTTCGCTCAAGTGTAGACTAGTAGTACCTAATCCATACTATTCCGTACTAATATTATAAATGTGAAAGTAACTCTGTCTGTTTGTTACCTTTTCACGCCCAAACCGCTGAACCGATTAAGCTGAAATTTGGCATGGATAAAGAGTATACCCCAGGGATGGACATAGGCTACTTTTTTTGTCAATTACCATAAGGGGCGGGAAAATAAGGGTTGGAACTTTGTATGGGGAAAAAAGCCAACCCTGGGCGCGGTCATAATAAGGATGGGTGACCGCCGGAGCCACTTTTTGCACTCTAAATTTTTTCGTTTTTTTTTGTATTTTGCATAATAAATTATTTTAAAATTAATGATAAACATGTAACATGTGTGTTCCCACCCATCAATATATACCGAACTCCGAAGTTATGATTTTTTTGATATTAAAATATTTTTCCTTGGCTATAGTTAGAACGCCATCTACATCGCCGAGGTCAAACCTACTTTATACTTTTTCTCCTAGGTGGCGTTTCTACTATAGCGGAGGCACAGCGGAGCGGAGATCATTTTGAGTTCCGAAAAGTTAATGGAGATTTTTGCTTAGAGTTTTCGATATTTTATATTGCTGACGAAGTCGCGGGTAGGTATTGCCGCTCGCTTCGGCAAATCTGACACCAGTTGCCGCAATCGTGTTGTTCTTAACATTGCAAGATCTGGGTAAGATTTTCCCTACCTCTATCTATTATGGGATTCTTGAAGGTATTAAATAATTCTTGAGAGAAACATGTATAAAAAAAAATATTATATCATGCGACGGAGTTTTATATTTTGTACTCTCGATTCACTCAAAACTCCTCCACTTTGTTCCTAATAATGCGCAGACGAAGTTGCGCGGGTCAGCTAGTACTTAATAAATATCTAAGTACTGTAAACCACTAGTAATTTACTAAAACACATGTATTGTTTCTTTTAAGAATATAATTATTATAAAAACTGAAACAGTGTATTTCTCTACAATCATGAAAAGTTGGTAATGTCTCAGTGCTAATATTATGTTAAGTTGCAATAGTAATAATCCTAATAATATAATAAATCCGAAATATGTAACAATCACGCCTAAACCAGTGAACCGATTTGGATGAAACTTAGATAATGACCTGGAATAGCATATAGGCTATTCAAAATGTTGGTACCACGCGGGCGAAGCCACGCGCAGAAGCTAGTAATATAATAAATCTGAAAGTTTGTGAGTATGTTTGTGTAACAATCACGCCTAAACCAGTGAACAGATTTGGATGAAACTTGGAATAGGCATAGATAGTGACCTGGAATAGCATATAGGCTATTCAAAATGTTGGTACCACGCGGGCGAAGCCGCGCGCAGAAGCTAGTAAATAATAGTGTTAATTAACTACCTACACTAAGGTTTGAGTTGAGGTGCTTAGGCTAGCTGTGAGATTAATAATTTTTGAACGGAGATTGGCAAAATAATGTTTGTGAAACCGACTATAATATAAGAGCAATATAACCAAGTAGGTACTTACCTAAATAATTATAAAGGTGTGTGTTAGTTAATGAAATTCAACTTTTTCATTCATACAATTTAATACTTTACATTCAAATTAAAAGTAGGTTTGTATTATGTACATTAAACTGGTAAGTAGGTACTAATATTAAAGTAAAATATTCAAATGTCTAAAATTTAAACCAATCAACAATCTATTTAGGTATTGTGAAAGAACAAGCATTTAATAGCAGAATGAGTTTGTACCTATGATTATTCAATACATGAATTTGTTCACAAGAGTTTATAGTTGGTTCTGAATTTATTAAAAGTGGTTCCTCGTGACTTTGTTTGAATTGAATGCTATTATCTTGTTTCCCCATACAAAATTTACTTATTTTAAACCCACCATGATTATTTTTGACTCTTAATTTTATCAAAATCTGCTGTGGTTTTGACATAATACAGATAAAGGCAAACATAAAGTTACTTTCACGGATGTTGTTTCTAGGCCATTTCTCCTTCCATAGTATCTACAATACCTACTCATGGCTCAATCACGCTCAAGGTTCTGGTAGAATTGATTTCCATGAAATATGCTCAAAGCTGTTAAATTGAATAAGTATATTAATATTTATGAGAAATGTTGTGTCGGGATGTACCTAATGTTAAACTCAACAATTCAAAATAAGTATACACACAAGGTCAACAACAATCCAGGAGTTTGTTCATAAAATCTTTATTTAAAATCTATTATTCAACTGCCATTCATATCTAACAAACAGTTCTTAATTACAACAACGTATTTCGACAACACAATCATCAAACCTAATTTAGAAAAGATTAAATAGGCACAAATAGTGTGTTCTTAAGTACACTTAAAATTACAAGCTGAACTGGGCTTTACACTTTAATGTGTAAACTGTAAAGTATTTACAAATTGATATAAGTGCATAAAACCATGGTTAAAATTTTGGCTCAGACGAATTTCAGCCAAAACTTTTTATATTAAATCAAATTCCGAATAATAAGATACAATACAATTTTAAGTTTCAGTAGAATGTTTTGCAGATGTTTAATGGAATTTTAAAGATTAAAAAGGCAGTGTTTGGTAACTAATATTAAGTAAGTACGTACTGCTGCTGCTAATTTCGCACCTGCTACTATGGCTACAAACTTGTATAAAATATATTCCACAGATTTGAACATGAAATTCAATCTCAAAACTATTATTATAGAACTATTGCTTAAGTCCCCGCGCTCACGTAAGATGCAAATAAATTCGATTTAAGTAATTCAAAAGTAAAACTAAATAAATAATTCTGTTAATAAATGCTTCTTTTATGTACAAGAGATAAGTATCAACAGCAAATACAGAGACCAAACAAAAATATATTGAAACCAGCACCACAGAATGTCTTGTTTTTACAAATATAATGGACAAGTTTATAATTGTACAAAATGTTTGCTTCTACAACATTACAATCATTTGTGTATTATCATAATAATACATACTTTTAACAAGAACACTACAGGTATTGACGACAACCAAGAAGGTATTGGCTCCGATTCTGTTGTTCACTGACTAAAGTTAACTAAACTAAAATGCTTCGTTCTTATTTCGTTACCGATAAAGTCCAAAATGGAATGACTATTACAGTGGCATTCTTAAAATTTCTTAATTTTAGTAAAAATGAAGTATTTGTGGGTAGATTTAGTCAAGACCATTTTGCTTGCCGTGTAAAACAGCTGCTAAAGAAGCTCAGAGGCGCCATTTTGATTATACTTTTAGTTATGTCACTTTCAACGACATGCCATTTTTGTCTTTAGTGAGAACCAAATAAGAACGTGCCAGTTTTCGTTTTAATTAAGTTTAGTCAGTGAACAACAGAATCGACGCCATTGTACAACTATTAGAGGATTTTACACGTCATGTAATTAAGGCACGTAGCGTGGTATTTTATTGCAACATAATCAATGTACCTTAGGTGAGTGTAATTAGATTACAAAAATTGATATCACTAATCAAAGTATTCTAAGAATCTATAGAAAAACTAAACAATTTCTTTTTTGAAGAGTTTGCAAGATGACTGTGGGAGCTATCTACTTAAAAAAATACCTAATTTATTAATATTCCACTAGATTTTGCCATTTTGAAGTACCTACCTATGTAGTCTTCTCGAGTTTTTATGGCAAATGTATTGTATATTTTATAAAAAAGTTTGTTAAATAGCTCATGTGACGAACTCTTATACTTTATTAACAAAAGAAGAGTTCATTATTATAATAAACGCCCTTTTAAAAATTACTATGTTACACCCTGTCTCATCATATTTTACATAAAGTTAAGTACAGAACAAATAATATTTTGTGATGGTAATAGTGAATGAAATCAACAAAATACACTAATAAGAACAATTGTAAAAGTAAGTACTAACTATATCATATGATTTTAAGTATTGTGTTTTCAAGTAAGTAGTAGTTTTTAAGATGAACCAAAAGCCACACCATACAAGTGTACCAGAATCAAACCAATTCGCGGACACCATGTCCGTATTCATTTTAATTCTCTTAATTTGAATAAATAAATAAAAATTAATCTCATACACATTCGACATAATGCTTGTTTCTAAAAATCTAGTGAGTGTACCCGTATGCATTCACTTTTGATGGTATTCATTGAATATTGAAAACAAATGTATAATATGCTGTGTGTAATATCCAGCATTATTATTATTATGTTGAGCTGAAGTATGAATAAAAAAAAATGACAATGTACTATGAGATATAACTATACATAATTAAAGTATATTTATCAGGTAATTGTGATGTCTGTCCTACTGGGGAACAAAGACGCGGCTTCTAATTTTGAAAGCCAAGTGTGTGATAACTGAATTATTATCATAAAGCTACATTTGATTGGTCGCTTCTCCATTCTTGCTCTTGGTAACAGTAGTTTTAATAGATGATGTCAAAAAAATAAATGTAAATCTATAGGGCCGTTATTAATAAACATGGTGTAAAGTTACGCAGGGTGCAACGTAGGAGTAACCATACAATTTGTGGAGTTTATACCTGGCGTAACTTTACACCACGTTTATCAATAACGACCTAGAAGTATAATGTCAAATGATAAAAAAACAATGCCCTAAGGTCTATTCAGATTTAAGCGTTATACGATATTAGTGTACGTAGTGAAAAATACCGTGCCTGAATACCGGCTATAGACTCACGGCAAATGCAAAAACGATTACAAAGTCACAAGGTAGCATCATTTCAGTTACTTTGTGAAACAGATTCGCTGGGAGGCTATATTGAGCTAGAAATCCGGCTCCAGAAATGAGAAATCATAACTATAATTAATTATTATAAGTATATTTTGTATCTCATTATAAAAGAACTGCATCGTTTGTATGAGAATAAATGTCTTTAAACCTAAATATCCTCGTTTTGAATATCTACGGCACACAGGTTTTCGCTTCAGCGGTGGCGTAGACGCTTAAATCTGAATATCTTACATTATTATACAATCTAAGAATCTAAATTGCACCTTGCAGTTTAATCTTGAAATTATCTTCAAGTACGTTTTTAGTTCTTAAGTTCTACAATATTCGAGATTAAACTTGCTAAGTGCAAGTCGTGGTTCACTCTTCATGAGTTGACGACCTCGGTGGCGGGCGATTGCTCGGTGTGACTCAAGAGGTGAGAGTTCGAATCCCGCAGCGAGACAAATGATCGTATGATCTGCATATAGTTCCTGGTCTAGGTATCGAAAGAACTTGTTGTTTCTGATTATCATAACACAGGGTATCCTAGTGTAATCAGAGGAAAATTTGATACTGATATCTTTTAAGAAACCGGAACATTTTGAACTTTATATCTATGATCAGAGAATTCAAATTCAACCTAGCTAACAAGACCGGCGTCCTTAGCCATGCTGTAGAATATTGAGTTCTTGTCTTGCAGCAGTTGTTCGGGTGGCGCGTATTCAACCAATTGTCCCTTGTCGAGTACCATCACCTTCGTGGAGTCCATGATAGTGTTCAGACGATGGGCGATAGTAAGCACCGTGCATGAAGCGAACTCCGATCGGATCGTTTTCTGAAAATGGGAAGTGTATTTAAAGACGGCTTTTTTATACAGGATGGGACGAAATTTTACCGCATGAGGGCAGCTACCTTCTTTTTGTAGTTAGAAGGTTCTTAGGTATATTTAGGTTTATTTGAATAATGCTGGACTTTTCACACAGCATCATCTAGCCCCAAAGTAAGCAGAGCTTGTGTTATGGGTACTACATGACTGATATACTACATAAATACTTTTTTTTTGTAAATACATACATATTATACATAGAAACACCCGAGACAAATATCTGTATATCATACAAACATTTATCCCGCGGAGGGGATCGAACCCGCAACCTTTAGCGTCACAGGCGGGCTTTCGCCCACTGCGCCACAGAGGTCAATAAAAAACAACAAAATTTTACTACAAAAAAAAGGCAAGCTTTGGCAGCTAGCCAAATTTTGACCCAACCTGTAGGCATTAATTAGGTCGATCCGCAGGACATTGTCATGCGCATTTGAATCTCGAGCGTAGCAATTAAAATCTCGTAATCTCCGCTAAATGGTCAGTTCAAATTCAAATTCATTTATTTTGCGAGTTGAATTGACCAATCACAAGATTTGAGGCGAAAATTCGGTTCAGCTAATAATGTACCAACCTGTATAAGATCGTCGGTTTCTAGATCGACCGCGGCGGTCGCTTCATCTAGAACCAGCAATGGTGTCTTCCTCAGAAGCGCGCGCGCCAAACAAACTAGCTGTCTTTGTCCTACAGACAAGTTCTCGCCGCCTTCAGACACCTCGTGTCGCAGACCCGCCGATAGACCTGCACCAAAGACAAGTCTAAGACAATGGGGCCATGTCAAAAGTATTCAAAATCGGCGAAATTTTATGAGGAATGTAATAACTGTAATAAGAGTGACTGAGCCAAAAGGTTGTGTCACGATCATCGCAGGTGGAAATCCGTTGAAATCTATTTCAGGAAAATACTACTGAATAGATTTGGATGAAATTTGGCAAACACATACGTATTTATCCCGGAAAATTGACACCCTCGAGTGACCCCGGGCAACACCGCAGCGTAGCAAGTTAATTAATTAAAGTAGCTAGTTTCAAAGTAAAAAAACATGTATTCAGTAGGACCACTGGATCACTTAGAATAGTCTTTAAACTATGAGATTCACCTGCTCCTTCGCGACCAAAACTCTGAAGAACCAGGGCAACTAACGGTTTCGGGCCTAGCTATCTTTTTGGTGATCCATTTGCAATATAAATCAAAGTCCGAGTGAGCCAGTCGAGTTACCTTGCACAAAAGCCTTGAGATGCGCATGTTCTAGCGATCGCCACAGCTCGTCGTCCGTGTAAGTCCCGAACGGATCTAGATTCATCCGCAAAGTGCCCGAGAATAGCACCGGGTCTTGCGGGATGATGGTGATACGTGAACGCAGCTGGTGAAGGCCGATACGAGATATATCCACACCGTCAATGAGGATCTTGCCCTCCATCGCTTCTACTATCCTGTTGGGAGAGTTTTGTATTAGGTAATTGTTTCTGTATTTGACGACCTCTGTGGCGCAGAGGGTGAAAGCCCGCTTGAGACGCAGAACGTTGCCGGTTCGATTTCCGCCGCGGGATAAATATTTGTATGATCAGCAAGTATTTAAATAAATAAATAATAAATAATGCTGGACATTTCACACAGCATCATCTAGCCCCAAACTAAGCAAAGCTTGTACTATGTATACTATATTTGTATTTATCTCGGGTGTTTCTATGTATAATATGTATGTATTTACAAAAAAAAGTATATAAGTAGTAGAATCAGTCATGTAGTACCCATAACACAAGCTCTTATCATACTTTGGGGCTAGATGATGCTGTGTGAAAAAGTCCAGCATTATTTATTTATTTACAAACATGATTGTAAAGGTAGGTACTGACGTTACGCCCGCCGGATTTGCCCGACAAACGTGTCTGGCGGGTAGATCCGTGCGTGTATGGATAGAACAGATACGGATCTGCCCGCCGGATGCCTGCCCGCTGTGCTCAAATCGACCGGATCGGCCTCGGGGCAGGTAGATCCGAGCACCCAACTGTGCGTGTGTGCGTAGCGACGGATGTGCCCGCCAGATTTCACCTCAATTTGTTTGAAAGAGACATTTTACAGACAACCGTATCTCGCCTGATGGGCAAATCCGTGTATGCGAAATGTAGGATCCGGATCCGAGTCTCACCTGACGGGCACACCCGTGCGTGAAATGAACTATCAGAGGGGACTCACCTGAAGAGGCCGAGTGTGAGCGTGGACTTGCCGGCGCCGGTGCGGCCGACGATGCCGAGCTTGTCGCGCGGTGCGACGGCGCATGTGACGTCACGCAGCGCGGGCTCCCCGGCGCGGTAGCCGAGCGTCAGACGCTCCAGTTGCACGGCGCCGCTCTCCGGCCACGACGCGCTCGGCGCGTTCTCTGCGATGTTCCATGCTGCCTCCTGGTGATAAACATTTATGTTCTTATGTAATACTCTATTTTACGTTACAAGATCACGAATGTACAGTCTGCGTCACCAATAGGGTTTGTACTATAGGGGGTTACCAGTTGGTGACGCTGACCGTACACCTAAAGTGCGGAAGACATTGGCTAAGTAGAGCATTCAAAATCCTCTGAAGGTGTCTACTAAATTGTAATTTATATACGCTATAAAAGAATTGGTTCAAAATTTTTCTTCAAGGTTGGGTTCAGGTTGGCGGCGATAAAAGAGAAAATATTGTTTGAAAATATCTTACCTGAGTGGTTTCAGCGTACTCCTTTATCCTTTCAACGGCGACGATATTCGTTTCCACCTCTGACGTCATTCTGACTAGCCAGTTCAGTGTTTGTGTAATCTGGAATCAATAAAACAACATTAAAACTGATGCTAAGTAGTAAAATTTCTATTCTATTCTAAATGCTAGTAGCAAGTTCAAATTTGATTGGAGGATTGGAGAGTGTACCTGAAGAGCGTAGCTGACAGACAGACCGACGAGACCCGGGCTGGCAGTATTCCTGTAGAGCACCGCAAATAGCGCTGCGAAGAATATGATAAGATTGCCCATCATTTCCAAACGAATCGCCAGCCAGCGGTTGGCGATCGTGCTCGGGTAGTGGCAAGATTGGTTGTAATCCACATGCCGCTCTGATTCCAGTACAAATCTGTCAACAATATGCAAATTGCTATATTTCATCGGGCACTTTTTGATGTGTCAAACAAAACACAATAGAATCAATACTCTGCTGCAGTAAAGCTGCAGTGGTTACTTACTGTAAAACGCTACAAAGTTGATAATTGAACGTACTCTCGATCCATTGAACATCGACAATGTTGGTTCCCTGGGTCGAGAGTGTTTTGACTCTTATCAAATACAATGGAAATTACACTACCTATATGAAACATTACGTAAAATTGACTGACCTTTCCGTAACTCCATAAGCGCGGATAGTTGAAGCTCCTGTGATACTCTCGCCGAAGTGAGAATAGATGGGTGACCGGGCCACAGACTCCAAACGTTTCAGCTGTCTTGAAGTCGCTACGTAGAACCGTTGGATCACGTAGTACACGAAACCAATCGGCAGAATAACCGCTAAAAATATTGGCGTCGACAGACTTATCACGAACAGTGTTCCCAAAACCTAGAGATAAGTAGATGTTTTAGATTACAATTAATTCTATCTAATACATACAAATTTCATTTCGCTACTAGAGGATCAGTTTACAAACGAAAGTTGTCCGTAAGGAATTGATAAGAAGTCGAAAAAATAACGAAACAAAATAATAATGCAACAAAATGTCCCATGACAGATAGACTGCATAAATATTGTATGCTGATATGCATTCGTGTTGCGTGATGTACGGTGCAGTTATATGCATTTTGATTTCCCCGGATGATTTTGATAGTGGGTTGACAATGATATTATTCGACTTAAGTGCTCCCGTGAAACAGATATAAATGAAGATATGTGTGACATGATTCCAAAAACGTACACAAGTTGCTGAGCTTTCATCTCAACGAATAAGTATTGTTTGTTACATTCAAATGACATCAAATATGTCTAGTCCCAGTGGTGCAGATTGTTGAACAACCTCCTTTTGATTGTCGGAGAAATGTATGATTCCACAAACGCACACTACAAAATGTCTTTCACATTCGACATGATAACACTACCTTTACGATAAACAAAGAAAAATATAACATAACCAAAATGATCCAGAACGATAACGCCATAAAAATGCGTGTTACCTCAAAAGCGCAATACGTGACGTCAGTCAACTGCGAAGGTAGAGACGTGTCCAGTACGTCCACGTCTTTTGAAAATCTAGACAGTATCCTGCCAAGGGGTGTGACTTCGAAGAATTGCAAGGGCGTCCTCAATACATTTCTCAATAATCCCGCGTGGAGGACCTTTGCCGCGCGCCAACACGCCAGATACGGCATTAAATCCGCGAAAATCGAAGAAATAGCTGAAAAGTGTCGACGGTACCGTGAGAGAACACCCATGAGAGCCAGGCGAGCGGCCAATAATAACAATGAATACATTATTTACTGAATTCTACATTCTAACCGTAATGTGGATGAGAGGTGAATGCAATGGAACAATACTATTTACTACTTCTAGAAATAGCATGCATGTGGAGAAGGTAATAACCTAAATAAAGCGTTAATCTCTAAGAAGCAGTCTTAAGAAAAATAAATCATAAAGAAAATGGAACGTATATTTATAAACTGATCCTGGATGTTAGATAAAATGTTGTATCTCTGTAGTCATCTAAGCGTCTTTTACCACACAATATTACAATATGTTTTTCAATTACTACACCATTCTGTGCCTGTTCAACATACTTAAGTACTTATAAGTAAATATTATTTTACTATCCCATTTGAAAATACATTTTCACAGCCCAAAAGATATACTACCCACTTTGAATGAGAACTACGAGCACTTTTAGACTGATTTTCATGTGATAAGTGACATTTTCACTATCAACAGAAGAATTAAAATGCATAAAAACCAATACCATTGATAAAAACCTAAGTCTGTATTTGTAAACCAAGAAAGAATTTTTTTTCATGCAAAATTGCAGGTGGGAGGTGCACAATACGGGCTAGTTTCACTTCCTCAATCCTGTATAATGAAGCTAACTTCAAAAAGAACTCCGTTATCTTGTCGCACTAACGTCAATTTGTAAGGATTGAATGTTTTTACGATCCGTCTCTATATCTATATTTGTAGTTTATATTGCGTTTTTTTGCCTTTTAAATCTCTCATGTATCTCTAAGCACAATACTAACAATATTTATCAAATCACTTATCATCTTCCTGCCTTTATCCTATTTAATGAGGTCGGCAAAAAAACATACAAATTGAAATATTCAATCCCATAAAAAAGTATCATCATTGCGACAAGATAACTCCCACTCATTGCGTTCCGGCGTTGTCATTACCGAGAAGAAGCACGAAGTCCAGCCCCTGAGCGTCATAGGCAGCACATTATCCAGCACATCGACGTCCTTGCTGAAGCGATTGAGCACGCGGCCGACGGGCGTGCAGTCGAAGAAGCCGATGGACGGCGCCCGAAGCACCCCGCTGAGCAGTCCCGCATGGAGCGCCCTCGCCGCCGTCAGTGTACCCAGGTACAGCGCCAGCGACGACACCGATACGGACACAACTGCGCGACACCACACGTCACCAAGCCGGGCCGGACACGCGACGGACGAAATAAGACGTCACTCTTTTGGCATGTTTTACATACTACTTTTCATGTGTCGCACAACTTATATTGACGTGTAATCCTCTATGTTATACCCAGTCATAACTACATCTTTCTTAATGTAGTTTGTGTTTTATAATTTTTCAAATTAATAAACATAATTGGGTATACATTGCATAAGTATTGATTTTGAGTAGATTTTACTGTAAGACGAATACCAAAAAAATTACAGTATCCCAAAGATCTCTACAATGATTCATCGACCTTTTTAAAGGTTCTAATAGAATGCTTAGATGAGTGGCCTGTACGTGTGTAAAATAATTCTAAGTGTTCGTCTTATTTCCTCCGAAAACTAGCAAGTTCAAAGCATAAGTAACGCAACAACACATTGCGAAACAGCATTTACCTCATCAATATAATAAGTCAACCAAATTGGTAGATTTTTAGGTAAACTTATGTATCCTAGCGTTGTAGTGTTACCATCGCTTTAGGTATTTTGGGGATATTTTTCTAAATATCTACTTCTACTATAAAACACAAAAATGTAACCAGTAACACCAATACACAGTTTTATATACAACATGCGATTCTGATAGAATGATTCACGGGCCGATACAATATAAACAAAAGTCACAAAGCATATACGATCCGTAAACTATTTCGTAACATTTTATTTCATCCATCCAGTTGAAATTTCATACAAACATGTTCTGATGCAGTTTGCAGATTTCAGTTTTTTATTTTCTCAAATTGAACAACAACTGTCTTTTTTACTAAAGAAAAAAAAAGCCAAATCGATTCAGCCATTAACAACGAACACCATTCAATTTGTTTAGTAAGATTTTTTAGTTAATTATCCAGAGCCTATTCAAATATTCAATTCTGATCATAATCTTTACTTTTAGTACAATTACACTTTTTGTTGTTTCTAATCTCCGTGACCTTTGCACACAGAAGCCCTAATATAGTAAAATCAAGAAATTCCATGCATATTTAAGAAATTCCATTCCATATTCAATCTCTATTACAAATTTATATGAATCATGCAATTCATTTTACAAAACCATTGCCATGTCATCAAAAAATATATGAATAAAAATTGATAGAAGTAAATAGATGACAGTAAACATGTATTCATTATTATTAAGCCTCAAACCAAATTCAAATTAGATTATACATCTTATAAATAAACATACAAATATATAGTTAGTTAATATATTATATAAATAATTAATCCCTAGTATATACAGTTTAAGTTTACAAAGATAAGGGCGCTCTTCCATGTTACTAGTTGTTAAACCTGACTTAGTTATCGTTACAAAAGAAACCCGCTAAGTAATAAAACTTTTTTTGTAAAGTCCAATTGAATAAATAAAATAAATTCGATATTGTATTTTTAACAGTACAATCTATGTACTTTATGATTTGTTAAAAATTTTCCGACATCTTTTTTAAGAAAAAAAAATAATAAAATAGATCTACGTTTGGCCAACAACCCGCCTGTTGTCAAACGACGGTGTGGCTGAAGAGCACGTAGATCAAGAAGAAATCTATTCACTATTATTGACACATAGTTATCGCATCTAGTTCATTAGAAATATAAATGAATGAAACCCTTTGTAAAAATAAAACTAGCAACACGCCCAACACCATGAATAGAAGACAGCAATGACATTACAGTTGTGAGCTTACCTTGACCGATTCCGAGGCCGCCGTACACTCCCAGATACATGTCACGACGACTCTTGTCCACTGTGCCATTTACTACCTGCACAACAATGAAATCCAAATCAGTAAGCCGATTCATACTTTATTTACATGATTCGGTGATCATCTCTGGAAATGGCCTTTTTGCAATCATATGAATTTGAAATAACATTTATTTACAGAAACTAAGCTACTACAATATGTACATAAAATTACAAAGAAATTTACACTAATATTATAAAGAGGAAAGATTTGTTTGTTTGAATTGAATAGGCTCCGAAACTACTGGACCGATTTGAAAAATTCTTTCACCATTAGAATCCTGCATTATCCCTGATGAACATTTTAGCATTTTATCCCGGGAAAGTTTAAGTTTTCCCGAGGGGACGCGGGTAACACCGCGACGGACAGCTAATAACTAAATAAATATAAATAAATAATGCTGGACATTTCACACAACATCATAATAATATAATAACGCTGGACTTTTTCACACAGCATCATCTGGCTCCAAAGTAAGCAGAGCTTGTGTTATGGGTACTACATGACTGATATACTACTTATATATTTTTGGTTCGTACATATTATACATAGAAAATGTTGTTATTATACATGTAGTTTGCTTAGTTTGGGGCTCTAGTCCCAAACTAAGCAACAGCACTGTGGGAACCACATAACTGATTTACTACTTATACAGGGTGTAAAAAGACGTCTACCGAAGCCGAAAAGGGAGACAAATACTTTTAAATCATACAAACATTTGTTGCGGGAATCGAACCCTTCACGACAACCTTCTGCATCACAAGCGGACCTTCGCCCACTGCGCTACAGAGGTCGCCATTCTTAATCTATGCGTATTGTAAAACGTAAGATGAACAAACCATGTACTTGTCGTTGGACCACTCAGCCAGCCAATAGTTGGAGCCCACTTGGAACACTTGTAGTATGAGATTCATGAGCACTGTGACCACAGAAGCTAGTATACCGACGCTCACCAGATAGTGCTTGTATACACTCCATTTTACCTGCAATTATATTATACAGGCTGAGTTTTTAAGGGAAAGTCTAATAATGCGTTTAAAGTGTAATAATGCGGCTGTAATAACGGCTGATATATGCATATTGTTGCTCCTGTAAAATTAGGAAAATGCATATTCGCGGTGTTTTAATGTAAACGACGTTATGAAAGAGGAATACATTGGTGACCTCAGATAATACGGAACAAGGGTAGGAAGATTGAGGATAGGAATGATGATGTATTTAAAAAGTATAAACTTACGCTGCCAGTTTCAGTTTTTTCCGTTTCAATAAGTTTGTTTTTCTCTTTTAGTTCGTTTGGCGACAACGTTTCTGGTGTTTTCCTCTTAACGCTGCCGGCGCGATCACCTTTATTAAAAATATCAATATAAATTTAATACGGAAGTTTTTTTTGCTCTAGCACATGAGAATTAACACGAAGATAAATATCTTACCTGAAGCAACTTGATCAGATTCCGAAGCACTTTCTGATAAAGATCGAGCCCTTTGTAGTTTGTTTTGAAATTCAGATCCTAGTTTGCTCTCCAAGTCTTGTTTGATCACGTTTAATTCTGCAAATAAAACGGATTAATAAAATGATAGTAAATCTGGCAAGAATGGTAATGTAACTGAAGATATTGGGTAGACTTTTGCTCAACCGAGGCTTTTCCAACGTTTCAAAGAAAGTATGGGTCATCTCTGGTAACGGAGTTTTTAGGCCGCCTTAAGGCCTCTGTCATGGCCTTACAAGTTAATAGCCGGGACCGATAATTCAACGTGCCCTCCGAAGCACGGAAGCGCTCAGTTGAGAATGCGACTACTGTCACCCATCCTCTTACTGACCGTTTAGAACGTTGCTTTTATCTTCGACGAAATCTAGTACGATAAATAATATTATCATTTGTTCTGTCACTCACCTTCAGGTGATGTTCTCTCAGCGTCACTGAGATGATGTAACAGAAACTCAGCAAAGGCTCCCTTCTTCTCCAAAAGCTGTTGGTATGTGCCAGCCTCGGACATTTCTCCGTCTTTCAACACAACTACCAGATCTGTTTGAGCGAGGTATGATACGTTGTGTGTTACCCAAACACGAGTCTTGCTTTTTAGTAGGCCTGAGGGTCCGATCACCTGAGAAATGGTACATTTAGTATGTTATTATTTCTTAGTGATTTAATTTTGAATAAGAAGATCATAAGAATTTGTGGCCAACTCTGGAGGAATATTTTAATTTGCTCGCAAGGCCGGCGGATTTATTTTTGGAAACTACCCAACAAATAGCAGGGTTATTTTCCAAGTTCGACTCCGATGGCCTATTCAAATTGGTCGGGTAATTCCTGATATCGAATCTGACGTATTAAAATACACTCCTTGGTAACCGAGGTTTTAGTGGACCGCCAGTGGCATTTTCATCTGAGCGCTTCCGTGCTTCGGAGGGCACGTTGAATTGTCTGTCCCGGCTACTTAAGTCGTTAAGCCATGACTGAGGCCTTAAGGCAGCTTAAAAACTCCGTTATCAGAGTTGGCCACTGAATCATACGAACCTACTACACTATTTATCTTATAAGTTTTGTGACAATTACAAGAAAATTTCACCTTATCGAAAATATGTTTGCCGACATGTGAATCGACCGCACTGAGGGGATCGTCAAGGAAGTAGTTATCGGCATCGAAGTACACTGCCCGAGCGAGCGAAACCCGCTGTTTTTGACCTCCGGACAGATTGATTCCTGTAAAATAATATTTCAGTTTCAATACATATACTATTTTAATTATAATGGACTCTGCAATACAGATATTTTGTAGGAGGAGATAGGTAGCAGACACAGTATCGCGAGATTTAAGTGGCGTTGGGTCAGACACTTAGACTAGAGGCCCTATTGTGTAACTCAACTGGAAATGGGCATCGGCTTCATTTTGACATTTGAAGCCTAGCCTGGACTTCAATTATTTTGTCATTTTCGTATTGTGTGATTGGTTGAGCTCTATTGGGATGACATCTGGGAATTGATTTCAAGTTAGACAAGGCTGCTGATTTGGTGATGGCAGGTCGTGTATGGTCCTAACCAAGCAGACTTAGCAGCCAGGTGGCTGGATGATATGGGGACATTAGAAAGGAAGTAAGACCCTATAAAGCTTCATACATTATAGAACTAAATAAACCCTTAAAAATTTATCTCCCTGCCCTTTTCCCACTTTTGTAGGTCAGCAAGCTTGTTGCTTGCGTCTTCTCTATCAACCGTCAAAGTTAAATAATCCACTCATATAATAAAGCTGAAAGTTTGTGAGTTTGTTTAGATGTTTGTGTTTTAATCACGCCCTAAACCAGTGAACCGATTTGGATAAAACTTGGAATAGGCGTAGATAGTGACATCGAATAGCATATAGGCTATTCAAAATGTTGGTAAGCCGCGCGCAGAAGCTAGTATTTAAATAGTTTCCAAGGCTTACCCTTCTCTCCGATTTCAGTCTGATCGCCTCCCGGCAACACATCGAAGTCTGTCTTGAGAGCGCAAACGTTTATAACGTTGTTGTATTTGTTGTGGTCGAGATCCTTCCCGAATATAATGTTATCTTGCAGCGTCGCGTTCTGGATCCAGGCTTGTTGTGGCACGTACGCGACAGACCCTGTACAAAAAATAAGGTAAGATCGAATGAGTTGTGGCAAACTCTGGTGACTGAGTTTTAGGCTGCCTCGGGCCAGTATCGGGACCGACAATTTAAACCTAAGCAAGTTTTTAGTTGATAATACTCGTACTACTGAGGGTTTCGGTGCGCCTGGTACATATATTATGAATGCATTCGAAAAATTGCACAGATGCGATTTAAGACCCGCCGACGGTCTAACCAACTGAGCTAATGAATAATCGAAGCTATGGTTTTTTTAACTTTTTGGACTGGATGTTGCTTGGATTGAATCCTGGAAAGAACTAAGAAGAACATGCATGAGATGTGCTGACAAGAGCTAGGTACACTTCCTTAAAAATTAAAGCAGCATTGAACCAGATAACTTTAAATTAATTATTTGACATTTGAATTTTGTAAGTAGGTATATAGTATGTTTTAGTAGTTTTATTTGTATTTTAATTTTAAATTGTTTAAATTTTAATGTTGAATTTAGCCACACTATTGTATTAGGTTAAGCCTGTAAAAATAGTTAAGAAGTTGAATAAATAATAAATAAATCTATTTTAACCAATTGATTACTACGCAATTACTGATTTTAAATCGCTGTTTGACATGACTTAAAGGAAATCCCTTCAATAAAAGTAATACACTATCATAAAATATCATTACCTGATACTGCGAAAACTATTCTCTGATAAGTGATAAGAGAATGACGTAACTATATTTAAAGTGTATTTGATAACCAGAAATCGATCCGAATGGCCTTGAGCCAGTAAACTTTATAGTTGAAGAGATAAAGTCCAACCTGTCAGATATGGATTTGAAGTGTTCACTTTCAATTTTTGATCCGTGCTGGCCTATCGATATGGATTCTTGATCTGAGGTTGTCAATTCCGTACATTACTGCTACTATATTTTTTGTTTCGGTAAATTCAGGATCACGACTATCCCTAAAGCACTCAGATTTATAATTTCAAATCGCATTAATACGACGAACTCTTCGCGGAAGGATAATTATCATCGTGAGGAAATAGTTGTACGCGAGGGTGAAATCGAGTTTTTTTTTTATTTTTCAAACAATTTACAACAAAATATTTTCGCAATTTTAACTCACCGTTCATGTTGATACGTCCCGAGGTTTTGTTCATCTCTCCCAACAACGCAGCCAGTAGAGAACTCTTCCCGGAGCCGACAGCCCCAACCACGGCCACGAGAGACCCTCGAGGCACGTGCAAGTTTATATTCTTAAGTACATTCTCCGCATCTTGGTCACCCCATGTGAAGTGGCCGTTTTCTATTACTATCGGGTTCGCTGTAAAACAAAAAAAAGGGCTTTAGAAAAAATGCCGTAGGCTTTTTATGTTTATTATTTTAAAAAAAAAAACTGATCACTAACACTCATTCATTAAAAACTAAACAACACGGCACTTCAAGTGTGCATAAAATATTACTTATTAAATACATATTTTTATATTTTATCAAAATAGGTCCATTAGTTACATATGTATAAAGATTTACAGTTACACAAAAAAAAACAGTAGCGTTGAAGGTCTACTTCCTGAAGTTTTATATGTAAGCATATTGTAAGTTCGAATCGAATTTAGTTCAAAATGTTGTAAATTTTTATGTGGTCAAGTTACTTACGTTCTTTTCGGTCGTGCTCCACTGAGCTGACATCCAATTCATCACAGTTCATGAATTTATTCAACCGTTTTATACCGACAGATGTCTGAAAACATATCAAAGATTAAATTCAAACGTAACAAGTAACAAGGAAATTTACATGTAGTTATTTTGTTCCAAGCTAAAATTTATTACTTACAAATTTCTATTTACAACACAACAGTATAACAAGAGCAATAGGTACTAATTTCTTAGCATCCAACACCCATCATGCCCATTTAGAGCTAAGTTAGTTAATTAGTAGCTCGGAAAATTATCATGAATAACATGAATTGTTAAAATTTCTAAATCCAGATTCACTTACAACTCCTTGGCTTATCAACTTTGGTTAGAAATATATTTTTTTAAACCTTTATCGTAAGCTTACTTACCTTTATCGTGTACCTTATGGACACCAATACGTTTGTATTGAAAATTACAGACAATCTAGCTTTCTTTACAAAGGATATTTTTTTTTATTAGAGCAAATTTAGAGATAGGTTATAGAGATTCGGCGAACCAATTGGCTCACTGCACATTGAAATGGCAGCGACGCGACGCGACGAGACGAGACGTAACAAGACATTATAAACCTTAGGAACAATGTCACAAGATATAGAAACGCTAGATAGCTCGCGACCGCGCGAGACTGTTCGAGCCGGCGCGAGGCTTCGCCACACCTCTTTCATTCTATAAGTTGTTACATTGTTTTTAAGGTTTATAATGTCTTGTTACGTCGCGTCGCTGCCAATTCAATGTGCATTGAGCCAAATGGTTCGCCGAATCTCTATAATCTATCTCCAAAACTGCTCTAATAAAAAAAATATTCTTCAAAAAATTCAATGTGCATTGAGACTTTGCTTCGTGTTGTCGTATGATTCATCATAGGACAGACAGAGACGCACAACCGCGAAATCCCGATAATGTACGATCTTTATGGACTCTAAGCTTTAAGGATTTGTAAGTGAAAACGGACAAGCAATTACGGCACACACATTCATATTCCTAAAAACTTACTTGTACAACATTCGATATAACGTTAGGCAGCATGGACAGTGGGAAACGCAGAATGTTGAAAAGAGACAACGCTACGAAAGCCCTCTTAGAGTCCAGTACTTCTGTATCGTTTACCAATACGAAACACCCGAACGACATCAGTGACACCTATGAGACCATACCAGTATGATTAGCAGTGTTTGCAAAGCGAAACTTCTGGACTATATGGAAATGCCGGCGTTACTGAACAATATCATAACTAAAAATTTAAGAAAGTAAATTGATAAGTAACACCAGCATAGCCAACGAGGGTAATGAACTTTTCATTCAATTAATCAATCAAGGAACTGATACCTATTCTGCGTTGGCCGTCATGCCGTCGGTACCTGCTTACCGCAATCTAATGTTAGTTTAAAATGAAAGAACCATAGCCTTTTAAAACTTAAACTATGTTGGGAGGCTCTACCTCGATCACCGACACAATGATGAGCGGCAGCAGCCCTAAAGGCAAGTGCATGGTGTAAAACAGAGACATCGAAACGAATATATTCGTAGCAGTCAGGATATTGTTCTCGGGGTCGGATATCACAAACGTGAAGAAAGTTAGGAAGGTCACCTTGAACATAAAATCATTGTTTCAATACATGTTTCCCTGTAAGTGATGAAAGATAAAATAACTGGACTATGGACGTTGCTGAGTTAATAAGGGCTTATATTATAAACTACGAGTTTAGTGCTATTTTAGATATTTGGTTCACATGTATAAATATAAAAGTAAACGTATCTTACAACTGACCTCATAATCACCGGGGGTCATTCAACCTTATTACACTGTATGAATATTTGCCATTTTGTAGAAATAACTTCGCACAGACATACGAGAATGTCGCCCTACACTTGTCAGTTTTAGTGTAAATGTGAGTCGAACCCGCATACGGAGCAATTTTCGATTCAGAACATTTCTATCACATTTAGACGTCGCGACCCCCATTTGTGGTAAAACCAACGATGCAGTTATACTTCATACAGATCATAGTCCTAGACTAAATATAAATATGTTTTCTATTACAAATAAATCAATGTTGCAGTTTTAGCTTGCAGTTATACTTCATACAGATCATAGTCCTAGACTAAATATAAATATGTTTTCTATTACAAATAAATCAATGTAGTATACTTAACTAAATTATAAAACTAATCGATATTATCTTGAATTTAATAACAATACTGACACGATAAACTGATAGTAAAAGTGTAATATTTAAACGTTATCTCTTGTAATTACTCAATATTGACTCTGATGAAAAATAAATAAAAATAATGATAAGATTGTAGTACAGATTTTAAACTACAATGTTTTATGATACTTTGGTATACATGTGACATTAATTATATAAGAATGATCTATTATTTCTGTAACAAAGACAATTTCATATATTTCTTTCTAGATGTCAATGTCTTTGACCTTAGGTTCTTTACCTTTTATTACTGTGCAGGAAAACATGAGATCAAAATATCAATAAATTAAGTAGTTGTGTGCTATACTGTTTTCAGCACATTCTTGTCTACTAAATCACGTTTCCTGATCCTGATCACTTACTAGCTTCTTATGAAGCACATTAAGACTTACCAAAAACGGTGCACAAGACCATATAAATGAGGTAGCTGAGTTGAGATAGGCGGTTTGTTTCAGTACATTCATTTCTTTGTTCCTGATTTTAAGAATCTGATCTTCAAAGCTCGGTTCCCAGGCGTACATTTTGAGTACCTGAGGAATACAAAACATCTTTGAAAAAAGAAAATTATGGTACGTTTTCAATCATGTACAAGGTAGCTATTATAGAACTGTTCTTGTTACATTTGTGTTTCTTTCTTTTGGTGTACAATAAAGTTATATTCTATTCTATATCCTACCAGGATTAGCCCAGTAGAAAATAAGCATTATCCATACAAACGAAATTGAAAGATCATGTCATATTTCTGAGCCAATAGATTTGGGATATACCTAGTTGTTATATAATGTTTCTAAAGTGTTTGTAGTGTGATTCGTTATACACCACGTGAGCGACGCCGCGGGCAGCATCTAGTCAAATAATTTTGGATGACCTATATTTAACTGGACTGAAGAGTTAGGGGATATACCAAGTCTCTATTATTATGTTTACTATTACTGCTAAGTGAAGGTATGTCCCAAAATATTTCGACGATTTCATAATGATTACACAACATTACGTCTACCTACACGATCGTAACATTTATGAAACATATCTACAATTATCTTTTCTCCTAGAGAATTGACAGTAGGTAAAAACTTTTAGTAAACCCAAAACCAACTAAGTGCTCTTTGAGCTCGTACGAATGAAACACCTACGGCGAGTATTACACGTATCACAATTACAAGTAAGAACTTATGAGGGTGTGGCTTGTGTGTGTCGTGTCCCAAAACGTACATGATCGATTTGTTGTGAATGTTTAATTTGAACAATGTTCGTATCAATTGAATATTAAGTGTAATATTTTAACGGCACATAAGCTTAGTCGGAATCTTGAGTAAACTAGGTTCACACATAAGTTCGACAATACAGAATTAACTTGATCGCACACTTGTCCGCGCCGTACGCGCCGCATTCATTTTTCTATATAAAATGCTGATGACGTCAGAAAATGCAGCTCGCTTCTGACATCAGCAGCATTTTCTCTATTGAATTGACAGTTCGGCGCGTTCGGTTCGGCTGGACTGTGCGACCACCCTTACAGAATAAAAAGGGACATCGCGACCCCTATTACCCTTGCTGAATCTTTAGAACTATAAAATATATTTGTTACTGTTGTACGGTAAGCTGTAGTTCCAATGATTTTAATCCTTTCAACTACCTGTTGTATTCATTATCTTTTTTTATCTTCCGCGCGTAATATATGATATAAACTATTCCAGTCTATATCTATTCAAACTTTCATTCAAATCAGTAAAACTAAATCTATTGAGCCATATGATCAAAAAAATGCTATGAATTTTTTAAAAACTAGTCGTGATTTTCAGTTATTTTATTGTTATTTGCCTTAGAACATGTTTCAATGCTCAGTTATAGTATAAAATTCTGATCTGTTGAAAGGAGTGACTTGACTTTTTGAGTTAAATATCTATTTGCAGAAAGCTTATCAAACATCAAACAAGATAGCGCTGCTCATTTGTTTTGATAACGGTACCCCAAGGCTTATGGTATCGGCGAACACAAGCGAAATTATGAAATATTCGAGTTCGTCCACTACGAGAACAACGAACTTTTACGATTTTAGATGTCAAAACAGTTTCATCATCATTCAATAAATTCAAACCTTATTTGTAGGCAAACATTGATGATTTTCACTATCCACCTATAGTTATGTAGTGCAGCGGAAAGCGAACATACCTTTATTCCATTCAAGACTTCGTTCATAAGTTTGACCCGTTCATCCTTGTACTTCATCTGTCTAATTTGGAGAGTCTTCACTCGACTCGCGATAAGACCGTTCACTGGTATAAGTATGATCATCACAGCAAGACCGGCCAGCACTGATGGTCCTAGGATACCCCAGAGGAAGTACAGAGCCAGGGCGATTTGAAGCGGCGCAGACCATATCATGTTCAAGTAAGCTGTTAGTTCTATGAATCTGTAAATAAGTTTTTGTCAAAATTACCATGAGCCGATTTGAACGAGCCTAAAAACGGATATTTTACTGCTAAAGAGTTCTCACTATCAAGTCCTCCTGATTCTTTAATTACTATTGCATTCTTATAAAACACTCAAAATTGTGCCTGAATTCAACTCAATCGGACAACGGAAAGTGGATCAAATACAGCTTGCAAGATTTGACCCGGACTGATATTACGTGTACAAAAAGGTGTTTATAGAAATGGTCTTTTTTTACAGACCAATTACCAGGCAATTATAGTCTATTATCATTATGTTTTAACACTACAAGTATGGCCAACTTGGTGAGTATTTTTCCCTTAACGACTGTAATAAAACTGCAATAAAATAATGGCAATAGTGTTTTAGCATATATTTTATTTGCCATAAAACAGTTCAGTATTTTATTTCAGGATCCATACTAGACATTTTGGAGAAGGGCCAGGTCAAAAGTACCCTAAACCGACGAGCATGTATGAAGAATGTAATGAGAGTGAATGAGGCGAAAGTTGTGTTGTCTTATGGGGGTTGTCAGAGACTCGTCCAATTACAAAGGTCTACATTTTGCTAAAGTATGCATTCCAAATCTCACTATTGTACTTCTTATTTACATAACTGGTTCAGTCTAACATTGTTACTTGTTTCTTACGCCATTTAATCAGTTTGTTTTATTTTTCGAGTATGGAAAACTCTTGTAGACATGACCTTAGCATTGGCAGTGTCCTTGTTTAAAAAGAACAGATGGACCCACCCAGACCAGTTTTGACAAGAGTAACTTTTATCATCATCCTATCAAATATTTTTAATATTGAAATGACACATTAAATTTAAAGGACCATGTTCTAGTCCTGACTCATACGCCCACGCCAGGTATCCAAGAAACTTCAAAATGTTTCTAGTGATAGTGCTGTGTTTTACAATGAGTGTTGCAAAAATATAGACACATAATTTTATCAGAAAAGTAAACAAAGGCACGTAATCTACAGTTCTTGGTAAACAAAGAATGTTGGTTAAATATTTTTAAGCGTAAATGAACCTTATTGTTAGAGTAACCGTGAATTGGATCACCGGTGATGGTGATTGATCAGAATCAGAATGATTTATTGCATAACTGTTGCACACAGAAAGGTTCTACTCTAAGTTGGTATAAGTTTACACAATTTATCCATTACGGACATGCAACATTTGGTGCAAAGATCAACTCTTGACGGGTTTAACTTCGTTTGCGCAAATGAAACAACAGTTTTGTCTGTACTACATCCAATTGTTTGAGAGAATAATCTTTTAATCGCAGCAACAAGAGTAAGACTAATAAAAGGTAAAGTTTGGATAGATGTTTGTTACACTTTCACGATGAACTAACTGTAGGTAAAATTAGCTTAAAACATAGGCTACCTTTTATCCCGTGAAAGATAATTCTCGGTACAATACAATTAGTAACCAGAACAAAGGCTGAACTTTATCTTTGACATGGATGTAACTGGGCTAATTACTAATATCGTGGGCATCATTAATAGTTCAGCCAACTGGAATGTCTGTTAATATGTTGTATGTAACTCATAATGTCAAGGTAAAGCATCTTTTTTTGTGCTTGTTCGGGGCAAGGGTCAAGACGTGCTCATCAAAGCGTTGGCGTTGTAATAAATATACGTCCAGTCCAAGTACTAAACAACCAAACACTACAAGTATCTATCGAGAACTCTGTGTGTGTTCCAAGAAATACCGTAGGCAAATTATACGGATGTTTAACATGGAATAATGGACCTACTCGTATTGGCTTAGCATTGTGTTCGAGTCTTTGTTTCATACGATTTTGGATTCGTATAAGCCTAATTTTCAATTATAATATGAGTCCGACTGTCTTCCACACTGTTTATCTGTGTATATATGTATAATATTTAATCTATTATTTTATAGAATAGAAGTACATCTTGCAGTGTAAAGTAGTTTATTTAAAAATTATATCTATAACTGACGGGTATTAGAGAATGTAAGGAACGGGTATTTTAATTACATATTTAATTTAATACTCAAATGTAAAAATAAACAAATAAGCGAATTCAAATAATCATGACTAAACTTAATTTATACATGTTCTCATAATAGGATGAGAATGTTTTATTTCCCTGTGGGAGCCACGAATCAAGGTTGTTGAAATACAAAATCAACATTGTGACAATAACAATGTACAATTTAGCCGCAAATTGCAAGTATCGTTGACCTACTTCCCTGAACAATAGACGGATTCAGGGTACAGAACATTTGATAGCGTTCCGTCCCCGTGATATGAATTATTCTACTAGCAAGCACGCTCATTCATACAACAATTATTGTACCTCAATCAAGCGCCGGCCGGCGTTTACTATGTACTTATTAGGAAACCGGTTGGGTGAGTTGGCTTACCATAATATAGCTGTGTGTATTATAGCAACAGCTTGGTGATGCAAAAAGCGGCTATCAAATAACATACAGGCAAAATAACCAAGAGATGTGAGACTACCGTAGTAGGTACACAATCATTGTATCTATGGAACAAGGAATTTGGACAGAAATTAATTGCTACTTACTGTGCAAAATACTACCGTGTAGATAAAAAGTCTTTATGCGATTCTGTAAAGTAAACTATTCTAATCATAACCAAATAAAGTTGAGATAAAGAGAAGGAAGGATTACCTGTGGGCATCTACCGACATGAGGTTCACAATTTCGCCAACGGTGGATTCTTTTCTCGCTGCATTGGACATTCTGAGGGATTTCCTGTAGATTGCGCTGGTGAGAGCAGTTCGTATCCTCATCCCGACAAGATACATCCTCATGAAGTAGTGGGCCAGTAGCATGGTCTGTATCGTTGCGCAACCCAATAAGGCGACGGCGTACACATAGCCCTTCCAATCTGGTTCATCGCCTTCAACGAATCCTATGAGTAGCCTGAAATGGTAGTTTCTTTATAGGTGTGCACGTCATTATAAGACAGAATATCGATTTGTAAAGCTTCTATCGTTGAACTCATTAAATGTGATTCAAGTGACCTTCTGAAGGGCTAACCACATGAGTAATGACAAAACTATTATGTATAAGTACTATTTTTTCTTGCACCATTATTCAAAATGTGGTGAAATAAAAGTACATAACCCGCTTTACAAACTTCGAAGCATTTAACTTGGACGTGAAACATTTGTTTAGATAGACTAGCGTGATTCTGTTATTTCCACTTGTTATCTTCATCGCAGTTGCAAGGAGCAAATACACATGATAAACAACTAACTTGAGTAGCTGCGGTGAGAGGAACATTAGGACATCGTTGATCAGTTTGAGTAACGCTCCAAACAGGAACTGTCCCCCGAAGGCGATGCATAGTGCCGGGAGAATGGATGCTGGTTTCTTCTCTTCTTCAGGCTTGAAGTTCACACTAGCTGATGTTTTGCGATACGTAGCTTTTGTACCGGTACTCCTGGCAAATAAGTAAGCTTAAAAGAGTCTGCGAATTCATTTTAAGCAACAAAATCTTACGACTCGCGTATAACATCTTAGCCGCAATTTTTTTACTTACGAGTGTATAGAAGCCGGTTCTTCTGCGACCGCGACATTTGAAGGTTACAAATTTAATGATTTAGAGATGTTTCAGCAAGGAATATACGAAGATTATAAGTAATATTATTGTTTGCAATCGTCAAAATGATAGATCACAAGATTTGCGGTTGAAATTAAAATTTAGTTTCGAAGTTTATGTTCAAGGCCATGCAGATTGCAGATGCCGGATCGTATCGCCGTGTAAAGCTATTGCGCACGTGGTTATGTTGCCAACATGCCACATGAGTTACCACGTCCGTTTCAAACATTTAATCAGTTAAAGTAATACTAAGTCAACGAAGCTGTTATAGTTTTGAAAATGTAATCAATATCAGCATAGTTCTCTTCGGAGTGACAAAGCACGACGCCTACATGGCATTTTATACTATCAAGCTAACAGTAGACAAGTCCTAAAACGTGTTTGTCGGTATTGTCAACATTATTAAATGGTCTAGGGCCAGTTTATGTAACAGTAAAATGCGTGCAGCACGACGAAAATGATTGTAAAGTACCGCTATGACTGATCCCACAAAACTATTCAACTGTGAAAACAGTAATGTCTAATCATGTCTAAACAAATACACTTCGGATTTCTAAAAGCAGTCAGTTTCAGTCACTTCTCGCTCCACAATTTTAGCATAGCAGGTCTTTGAACCGGGTAATAAAAGCTGGGTCCGCCAGGCACGCTAAACCCCAGTACAACTTTTGATTGAGACAGTTCAAAGTTCAGGCATGTTTATAAGTTTTTCTTGGGTGTGTTGTACGAGTACCTATTGTGTAATTCCGGCCAATTGAAAACAAATAGTCTCAGAAAGCGATTAGTACTCATGTACAAACTGGGACTGGATATCAACAGGGGACGCGATGTCGATAACTTCTTTATCTTTATTGGTATCGTGTGTGCAATGTGTACACATTTATACTACGCATGTGTGAGGCGTTGCAATTTTACAAACAAGAAATCATTTGCAATATCTTGTTAGGCATGGAATGCAGCAGAATCATTTGAACGACCTCTACCATTTCCATAACTTACAAACTATTTTTAGCCCCAATTTAAATAATAAAATGGAAGATATTTGTAAATGTTGTAGTTACTTGAAACAGTATTTCTATGATTTAGTTGCATTAATTAATAAATAGGTAACGATGATCCCGCTAGCTAGTTCGCTGAAACACGTTAGCGTAGTGAGAGACAAGGGATTTAAATTTTTGTTGATTCGTTGATTTAAATTATCTCAATCACAGCCATTTTCTATTACCCGATTATGCAAGCATAGAGGTCATTGTCTTTCTAATAAATACCTTACCTAAGTATTATTATTATTAGGTTATTATCGTCGATGGGGTTCCGAGAAATCTTTAGATGACTGTTTGAAGATGAAGTAAATGATTTGAGACTTGCTTTCAAATATTGATATTGCTGTCCCATTTCACGAAGTGAGATTGAAGATATGTATTTGTTGTTGAGTGTGTTGGCATAAAGGCTTTCCGTCACACTTACGCACATCAAATTAGAAAATTTTATCAATGGAATTGTGCCTGATTTTCTACTTAATTATAATTTTTACTAATAAATTCAGATTTTTTTTCTTACGATTTTCACATTCCAATAAGTTTAATTTTGACGATACCATGATATCGATTCAAATTGAATTTAATGTGATTTGTGCAACGAATGAATTGCTCGACTATTATTGTTGCCTACAATGCCCTTTGCAATTTACCGGTTCGTTAAACAGCTTAGAAAAGTCGACAGTTACTGCATCTAAATAGACTTGAGAGTACAACATGTTATGTAAGCAGGTATGGCTTGATTAACTTAACAGATAGAACATGCCAAATGTTTAATAGATCGAGAGAGAACAGAGAAGAAAGGAAATAAGACAGAAATACTTACAATTCTCGTTTCCGCAAACTCTTTTCCCAGATTTTGTCGAATCGCTGGACAACTTCCAACGAGGCGTCTTGAGGGTTCAGTGACCATAAATCCTTTTCTGTTAATGCTCGACGGAACCCTGTCATAGCAAGCGGGTCGAACCAGCTGAATGTAAGCCGGCTTGGGAAACCTGACGCTCTTTCTGGACATGGGTTCTGGTGGATAATATGTTCTATTTATTGACGATGCTTTTTTACGTTACACGGTAGTATTTGATTGATTAATCCTTATACAATTTGGTACCTATAATTCTAATTCATAATGACTTTACCTAAAAATTAACTGTACCTAGAGCGTAATTTGTTGTAGATGCATCAGTCACATCACATGATAGCATGTACCTAAGATTGCGATTATATAATGAGCAAAATGTATAGTTATATTATATTACCTTTTCATATTTATATGGCGTATCTCGTGGCGGTAGATCAGCGAAGCAATTCAACACAAACATGAATATTATCAGCGGATAGTACACCATGTAACTGACGAAACTGTATTTAACATTTTCATCGTCGGGTAGGTTCGTGTGCTTCACAATCTCCGATCTAAGTTGTGACAATCCAGCGAGGAGCAGAAATAGCCAGAAGAAGAAAAGAACGCCTGATGCTCTCAAGCCAAACTTTCTGTTGTAATATAACAACGTTGCTGATAATGCCTGAAAATAAATAGCTTTTAAAGAATAGTAAGTTCGAATGAGTTAGTGGCTAACTCTGGTGACGGAGCTTTTATAAAACGTGAAGGCCTCTTGGCTTAACGAATTTACAGCGACCAATTGAACGTGCCCTCGGAAGCACGACAGCGCTTAGTTGTTATTGCAACTAACGGCCAACCTTCCATTTTGTAAGCGGTAATCGAATATAATAAAAATAGAATAGCTTTTATGGTAGGTACTGAAAAATTAACTCTAATACATGAGGCATTATTATTGAATGTAGTAAAAGATTACCAATAGTCACTTGTGGATTAAGCCACCGTGACGCGGTACAAAATAAATATATATTCACGTTAGTTTACGTATTCAAAGCAATGTAATAGTAACAGTATTATCAATGATCCGAAGGTAAGATTTGACCGCAGATGACCTATTTATCCACGTGGCGGTGATACAGCGACCAACTTTGTGAAACGTAGGTAGGCCCGATAGAAAGCCACTTTCAAACCGGAATAGGGCAATGGATTCATGTTTTACCGTGCAGAAATACGCAGTATGAGAATTTGGATTCTGTTTATACTACCACAAGAATAATTCAGTGTAAGATATGATAAGGTACCTACCTTAGGTATAAGAAAAATGCATGGATACTACTGGTACTATAATTTTAGAATTCATTATTCTCTCAGATCATTCCGAATTACAATGCTTGACAATATTCTACTTCACTTCTTGGTTTCTGGCTTCTGCGACTTAATAATACTTAAAAATTGACACACAATAAAAAGGCTTTTCGAAATGTACCGTTAACTGAAGCAAATGTCTGATTGTACCGCTGTACAAAAATGAATGCAAGTGAAGATTGAGTACCGTAGCTGTAGTATGGTATGTGTAACCAGTAACCACCACTGACTGAAAACCAGCACTACGTACCATGGTACGTAGTGCTAGTTTTCAGTAACTAGTTTCTAAGCACATGTTAGATTAGCGCCCAATTGCCGAATATTTTTATCTCTATTTTTGTAATTTTTTGTATGTGTGCTCTCTTTTATATTGGCAATAAATGTATTTGTATACATAATATCACGTCTCTTTCCCAAAGGGGCAGGCAGAGACCACGGATCTCCTATTGGTATGTACGTATAGTTATTATGTAAAAAACTTCAATTGCGGATGCTGACGTAACCACGTTTTTATGGACTATAATCAAGAGGTTTTGAAGTCACTATATAATAGGGACGCCTTATTTTGACGGAGCTCAAGGACAACAATCTTTTTGATCATTATTTTAATCGACCATTTTGATAAATACGAACACAAAACAACATTTAAAATGACACTTGTATTAGAATCCATGTACCTACCTAATGGGTATTGATCAGAACTTTGTACTTCGTATGCATTTCGTGGCATAATTAAAGCAAGTATGAAACAAATAACATGATTATAATTATGACGGAATGTTTCTCTATTTCTGTCCCACTCAGAGTTCAGTCATTCAAAAGAAGATACATCGTTGTTGAACTAAACAACTAAAATGGTTTGTCATTATGGGGGTCTTAATAAGGATAGATGACCAGCTATTCCAGTCACAACAACAGTTTTAAAAGAGAGTTTAGGCGCGCCATGTCCGAATAAAGACGGGGATCGCGCGATACACGTTATGATGTCTTCACAGCAGAAAAATACGATTTTCTAAAACTTCAATAGCATCATCGAAATCTTATTAAATCGAGAAGATATTTTTAAAAGAAACAATCTTTTAAGTAATAAAATTTTAAACACCGTGTTTTTTGAACAGTCTCGGTCGTCCTTTCATGATTTTAAAAAAGGCCGTAACTTTTTTAAAACCCAGTTCATTTAGAACTCAGATCAGCTTTGCCATCTTAAATAATTTACTGCAAATCCTAAAATTATTTTCATTTGAAAATACAAGTTAGGAATTAAATGCTTGGCGCGAGGTTTCAGCCTTGACGCCGCTGCCTCTTAACCTACCTGTTGAGTCATTTTATAATTCTTTATGCTATCTTTTACGAATGAGTTTGGGAATGTTAGCAAATTGCAATTGTAATCTGTGGCATTAATGTTGTCTGTCATGATATTAATTACAATTATTAATACCAATGGATTTAATATCTTTCTTATTTGCAAGTCATATAAGATTGATAAATTTTTCACAGACAGATTTTTACATTTTCAAAAATAATAAGGATCTAAGCAGAATTCAGACTCCAATGGAAATATTAGTAGTAGCAGCCAAGAGACACATCAAACAAATCATCATATTTTGCACCTCACAAATGTTCAACACAAGACAATTTTAAGATGGATCACCTAAAAGAAAGCTGGGCCATATAATGCCCTAGCTTTTCTTGGTATTCACCGCGATGGAACAGGAGTAGAATCAAATAGTTTTAAGACTATTCTAAGTGATCCCAAAGACTGGCGCAGAGCATGCCTGTACCGCAACCATTGGCAGAACCTGGAGGAGGCCTATGTCAAAGGACAACCTGACCTGACCAACTGAACTGAAACCTAATTATAAAATAAGTAAATTTAAGTAAGCTAAGTTAAGCAATAAAGTGAAGTTTAAGTTATTTACCTCATTGTAGAAAGGTCAGAGATATATAGGCAATTTTTATTTTATTTATTACTAGCGACCCACCCCGGCTTCGCACGGGTGCAATGCTGATACTAAATTTCTCTACTATATTATGCATGATTTATACATATAAACCTTCCTCTTGAATCACTCTATAATCAAAGATTTGAGCACATAGGGACAGAGAAAGCGACTTTGTTTTATACTATGTAGTGAAGTGATCCCAGTGGTTTTAGGTCGTAAAGACAATCTTTTGAAGTATGAGGGATCAAAGCACTCTCATTGTCTATTTTTAACTTACTTATAAATAAATAAGTGGTTTTCCTTGAGTTAATATTCTTTTAAATTGTGATTATTCATCATTGATTTTCCTGTTATGTAGATACAAACTAACAAAGTAATTGAAAATAATTAAGATTTTTTTTATGTACAGTCTATCCATTAGTTAAATCATCAAACACATTGACATCACAATAATTTTTCTGAGCTGATGAAAAAATATACTCGATCCTCAGTATTTGAGTTTAAAGCACCCATAGAACCATTGATTGATTAGTGACCAATAAACCGTCTTTTAAACATGGCACTTATGCCACAACCCAAATTGTCTATGAAATTTGATTATAGTCTGATCCAAAAATAGTACTGTGGCTATTTCAAAGACACAAAAATTGGTTGTGATTATACTAGTTTGGTGCGTTGGTAGGTAGGTTCGTACGTAGGTACTTACAAATGTTGCAATCTTCAACAGGGGACTAAAGTAGTCTGCATTGTAGACACTGTTTTCATCGGAAGATGCTTTATGGACTGTCACTCCCAAATCCACAAATTTTAAAACTATTAGAAGAAAAGTCACTGTCAACTTGGTGATGTTCAGAAGGTTCCATGGTATGTTTTTTTCTTTGCTGCTTAGAATGTAGTATGCATCAAGAAATGCAGCCAGCCATAAGTATGCACAAGGCACCCATACCAAGACTGTTTTTTGGAAACACTCGGTCAGTTCTGGATTGGTAGTGTTCCATGACAATGTGGTATTCTGTGAAAATAAATATTAAGTTATCCAAGTAAACTATACAATTGGAACAAACAAATTTTCATTTAAATTGTATTAAATATTGCTGAGATTAGTAGTTTAGTAGGTCCATCGGACCTGATGGTAACTATGGTACAAAAAAACCGATTACGTACACAGAATCAAGTAAGTACTAAGAGAATAATACATAATTTTATTCTAAATTGCTTTAGTACCTACTCTTCAACTTGAGGGCTTTGCCAATGGCATTGTCGAGAGCAGACTCCAAATAGCATTTTTAATTCTAAGAAAAAATAAACTGACCTTTCTACCAACATAAAACTGGTTTTAATGTAGGAGGGAGGTCAAATGCTTCACTGGAAACACAACTTAGAAAATCAGGTTAGATTTGAAACGATTGAAAATTTAACTACCCTCGTCTAATTCAAACTAGTTAGTAGCAGAGCAGGTACCTGCTACTAATAGCAATGTTGAAGTCGCTTACCCAAAATTTTGAACCGCAAAAATCATCAAGCGTGGAGTCGTAATCATGAGACATGGTTACAACTCGCGAGTGTTACATGTAATTGCACAATGTTGAAGTCACACTAACGTTGAAATCACACTATACCTAAATTCAGATTACATAAAATGAATTAGTTGAATGAAATAATAAATTACAACGTGTTAATGCGAGCAATTCCTCCAGAACACTGGTGGCTGGGCTGGGGAGTGGGGACACTGACATGCATGACAGACACTGACCGAGACTGTGACTAGCTTGCTACTATAACTGTGACTGTGACCGAGACCGACCGGACAGTGTGCGTGTGGTCCTAGAGTCACTTTTATTATTTCCAGATCTGAATCCCTCAGGATTTAGTGCCTATTCTAAAAGTTTTGTGAAATTGATATGAGATTTTGTGACAGTCTAATAGTCGAGTTATGGGCGAAAGAGTCGGTCACCCCGACCGCACATTGCCGTTGGGGTGTCATCCTGTATCTAAAAAACTAGGCACATTACAGAAGAACTACCGATGTTACAAAATAATATAGCATCAAACAAAAATTGAATCGCTTTCCTATTTCGTAAATCTTACTCCAAAAATGACACCCCGTCCGCAACGATGCGGTCGGGGTGCCCACATGAAAACGTAATTTTAAGTGATATCTTTTACTTGCAAGGACCTTTGTGCTTCACCAATAATTGTGTAAAAATATAGGGCGCTTTTGTCGCGTCAAAACAGTAAGCAAAACTCTACTTTGCTCCCACTAAGTGGATTGATGGAAAAATGATTTGAATTTAGAATGCTGCATGCAATGAGAATCGAATAGCATTACAGGCCACAGAGCGCCGCGGCGCTGCACTGCACCTTGGCCAAGGTGGTCTGGTTTTTGGACTTAAGCCTGCACTAGAGGGGCAAAACTAATAGCGGGTTTTCCATAGATCAGTAAGTAATATAATAATATGAAGGCGCAGGAGGGGCGGGAGGGCTTAAAGAGTGCCTTCTTCTTTATTCATTGCAGATGATGAGGCTCAACAGTAAAACCAGTCATTGGCTTGGTTACAATTTTGGTATAATTCTTCATACAATATTACAAATACAGAACGTAGGCATAGACTATGTAGCTATTAACTGAGAACACTGAATTTAACTCTGATCCAACTATTATTCAGTTGGATCTACATGATGAACAGCGATTTGTCGCAGACGTGGTGCGCTGCTGCCGCCTTGGATCGTAATGTCACTAACACAATCACTCTCCTTGGTAAAGCGCTCTTTGGGAACCAAAGAGTATCCCCTCGCCCACATATATTTTCGCTAGTAAGGTGAAAAGTTGTAGGTATGTATCACACGAGAGTAAAATAGTAATAATTTTGTTGCTTGTGCTTTTGAATCCCTCATTAGACTCAGGATTCTAACTTAGAAACCCTCGTTGCGCTCGCGAGTCAATTAGAGAATCCTTCGCTTGTTCGGGATTCTAACTCAACAATCGCAACAAAAACTAATTTTCCTCTCTTGTGGTACAATGTACATTCATGCCGGAACGTATGCCTGCCTGACACATTGAACTTGTTTCGTTTCACCTTGTGTAGCTCAGAGCAATTTTGAAACCAAAAAATCAAGTACTTTAAAAATTAAGCAATAAAATATACAAAAAAATATATCTTTGTCTATTTCTTGTTTACTTATTCATCAATTTTAGTATCATAATTTTAGTTTTATTGTAATTTCAGTAAAGACGGGCCATAAAATTTAAATTAAAAATAATAAACATTTTCTTTAAAAAACCGTCAAATAACAGTACTGAGTAAAATGGAACCACAGATGAATGGAACATAAACTATCTATAGAGAGTGCGAAAAGGAAAATTTAAGCAATCGATCGATGTACAAGATCTATCTATCCATAATCCTCTCTTTGATAAAAATATTGTGGTCACCCTATTTCATACATTTAGGTAAAACACTTTATTGAATGAATGAACACTTTATTGTACACCAAAACAACAACGAAAACAATACATTAGAGACATTTACAAGTTCATTAGTACAATGGGCGGCCTTATCGCTGAAAGCGATTTCTTCCAGGCAAAACGTAATTTACATTTTCTAGATTAATTATGAGTTTATTTAATTTAATCTTGGTATCAATTTAATTTAAAATGGAGCTGGGCGGGACACATAGCGAGGCGCGGTGACGACAGGTGGAGTTGAGTATTGACTGAATGGTGGCCCAGATCTGGGTACAGGAATGTGGGACGTCCGGCGGCCAGATGGGCAGACGTTATTGTACACGTCGCGGGCCGTCACTGGGTCCGATTAGCGCAGGATCGTGGTGGATGGCACAAGCTTAGGGAGGCCTATACCCAGCAGTGGGTGAAGTCAGGCTGCGGATGATGATGATGATGATGGTATCAATTGTTTCACATTTTTTTTTCACAATTATTAGTAGCATTAGATCTGTCGTACGATTCGTACTTTGTGCGCATTTCAACAAAAACTGAAAAAAATGACAGCCTGGGTGTCCTAAATGTTCTCAAGGCTATAAAATTAAAACTATAAAGAGTAGAGGCAAGCTTCTTAGATCACAAATTTGCACATATTTTTTCACAATTATTGGTGAAGCACAAAGGTCCTGCAAGTAAAAGATATCACTTAAAATTACGTTTTCATGTGGGACTCGTCATTTTTGGAGTAAGATTTACGAAATAGGAAAGCGATATAGCACTAAATCCTGAGGGATTCAGATCTGGAAATAATAAAAGTGACTCTTGGACCACACGCACACACCGGACAGGACCGGACCGACTAACGTGCATGCATGCATGACATATTGACAGTTGACAGGAAAACAGAACCGAACCACAGAGTAAGGTGTTATACTTACTCTGTGGGCTGGGTTGGCTGCAAGCGCCAAGCAAGCAAAGCAACTGACAACAAGACGTCTGTTTGTTTGCTCTGCTGGCTGCTGCCTCTGGCTTGGCTGGCTGTGGAAAGGAAACTGACTGAACTGCAAATCGGAGGTTTTTGTGAATCTAGTTCATAGCTTGCTACTATAATATTCTGTGATCTAGTTCGAGTTCTGCTTTCAGTTCTGATTTTACCGATCTGCATGGGGATTTGTTTGAAATGGACATTGTACTAGATAATCAAATGTAACAGCGTAAAAGCGACAAGACTTGTCTCGTGCGGTGCGTCTCGCCTGCCAGTAACAGTGTATTACACCCATTACAACATTGGCGGTGTTTTAGTTTCAGTACAATGGCCGAATATTTGGCTGCTATCTTTGGAACAGAGAAAGACAAGTATGTATCTATTCACAGTATTTACTCTAAACGAATCGCTGTTCTAAAATCTATAATAAAAACTTAAAAAGTGCAGCGAATAGGTTATGTTTGGGCAGTGTTCCCTTGAGTAAATTGCAAGCATAGGAATTAATTTGTGTCATTGTGTTTAATTTTTTTCAGAGTAAATTGTTCATTTTATTTCAAAATCGGAGCGTGTCGACATGGGGATCGTTGCTCGCGTATTCACAACAAGCCAACTTTCTCCCAAACTGTGCTATTGCAGAATTTGTATGTAAACCCTCAGAACTCTGCCAAATCTGCTGATGGCAGTCATTGTGAGTATCCATTTTCGTTTTATATTATAGAATAACATGCTGTGATGATCCCACTTAGCGTGGGATAAGGACAAGGGAATGATGATATATTTTTGCTTCAATTTTATTTGCATACTAAATGGCTGACTACCTTCTTGACTATGATAGAATTTGTATGTAAATATAATCTTAGACACTGTTACAAGGTTTCAAATGGTCAAGTAAACAGTTATTTCTCTATTTCAGTGGTTGTTGCCAATGTGTCCGATGAGGAGATGCAGGAGCATTATGACAACTTCTTTGAAGATGTTTTCGTGGAATGTGAGGACAAATACGGGGAGATTGAAGAGATGAATGTTTGTGATAACTTGGGAGATCACCTTGTCGGCAATGTTTACATCAAAGTGAGTATTTGGTTTATTACTAATGTGCCCACATGCTTGTTCCGTTGTCAAGCTATGCAAAGTTTTATCTTATTAGTTCTCGCAAAATAAATTCCTCATGTTTTCAATCGAGTCTGCCTACTATAGTCTTTTTCACGCCGGAACGTATGCAAGACACATTGAACTTGTTTCGTTTCACGTTGTGTGGCTCACAACAATTTTGAAACAAAAAAGTCAAGAAAAAAAATTTAACGATAAAACATACAAAAGAAAATGTTTTTGTCTATTTCCTGTTTAATTATTTCATAAATTATCATAAACGAGCCATAAAATATAAATAAATAAACAATAAACATTTTCTAAAAAACTCCGCCAATTAACAGTACTGAGTAAAATGGAACGTAATCTATTAGAGAGTGCAAAAATGAAAATCGAAACAATTGATGAATCGATAAGTAAAGAAATAATCGTTGGTTTAGTAATTTTGTCTATGAATGAACCTTGTAATCGAGTGAGATGAATTGATAGTAGTGAAACAAAAATTGATTTTGACAATCTCAAATTAAACTTTAGGACATTACTATTAGACTGATTTTGACATTATCTCGAAGTGTCTTGCATACGTTCCGGCGTGAAAAAGACTATAGGTGATTTGATACAAGCTCACTCATAAAACCATTCTATGAGCCTGGAATCACACCCAATTTTAATATTAATGATGACCCAATTTTTATGATTTCTCACAATTGAGAACTGTGATCTCTGCTTACCTATGCAAAAAGGTGTGATTTTATGTTTTCATAATTTTTTCAGTTCCGCCGTGAAGAGGACGCCGAAAAAGCAGTCAACGATCTGAACAACCGTTGGTTCGGCGGCCGGCCGGTGTACGCCGAGCTTTCCCCCGTCACTGACTTCCGCGAGGCGTGCTGCCGCCAGTACGAAATGGGAGAGTGCACTCGCAGTGGCTTCTGCAATTTTATGCACTTGAAGCCAATCTCTAGGGAGCTTAGAAGGTATCCTTTGCATAATCAGAAAATAATAATTATAGAGAAGGTTATGTGGACCCCACATTATGTGGTTACTGGTTACAGAGTTTTATTGAGTGTGCCTCAACCCTATAAAGCTAGGTTTCTTGCCCTGGTTCTATAGTTCATATATTCATTTATTCATTCTGCGATACATGGGTAAACTTAGTCTTAAGCAGAAATTATAAAATAAGTATAATGTGAAGATCATGACCATGATCAGCATAAAGCATGCAAAGTAGTTATGCTAGTGACTACCATTTAGGGTCGGCATAAAATGTAATTGTCTTTAATTCTTTTGGTTCAGTAACTCAAATTCGATGTGTGTTCGAAGCGCTTGTGGTCGTGCTTGCTTAGTCATTCTTGATAGATCATCGAAGTTAAGCAATGTTCGAAACGGTTTGTAACTGGATGGGTGACTGCCAGTGGCATTTTCATCAGAGTGCTTCCGTGCTTCAGAGGGCACGTTAAATTGTCTGTCCCGGCTATTTAAGTCGTTAAGCCATGACGGAGGCCTTAAGGCGGCCTAAAACTCCGTCACCAGAGTTGGCCACTGACTCATACGAACTTACTTATTATGTCATATTATAAGTTCATCACCTGATGACATGCCACACCTATTGCCAATCGATAGCCCATATTATTCCTGCGAAGTCATAAGAGAATGTTTACTGGGTCGCTTCATTTCGTGTTTCTATTCACTTGTATTGTTTCCAGATACTTGTACTCTCGCCGCGGCAAGGGCGGCGGTGGTGGCGGCGGCGGCGGCGGCGGCGGTGGTGGCGGTGGTGGTGGCGGCGGCGGCGGTGGTGGCGGTGGGCGTCGGTCGCGCAGTCGTTCGCGCGATCGTCGCCGACGCTCGCGCTCCCGCGAACGTCGTCGTGAGCCGCCGCGCAACTCGCGCTCCGGTCGGTACTGACCTTTACTTTATCACAACAAATGACATGCGACAACCTAATGCAACTAAATATAAACAACCAATAATATTTTACTATGGATATGTTACCTTCATATTTACCATTTACATTTAAAATCCGAGGGGCTATTGTGTAACTCAACTGACAATGATCATCGGCTTCATTTTGACATTTGAAACCTAGCCTGGACTTCAATTGTAATTTTCATATTGTGTGATTGGTTGAGCTCTATTGAGATGACAACTGGGAATAAATTTCAATTCAAGTTAGACACTAAGGTCGTGAAACATGTGACTGACAAAAACGTCGTCCTGCTAGAAGAAAATTGTCCCAATTGCGCTGTTTTCGTGTTTTGCATTGTGGAGAAAATAAAATTTTACTCTATTCTATTCTTCACTGTATGAGTGCTAGTAACATATCCATTTTTTTTATATCAAACTCTACATACCACTTTGACTACTCATTGATTCAACATGATACATCCTATCTGCTACGAAGTGTTAAGATCATTGGTGGTATGCTCATAAAACAATGCCTACATGGGTAACACAGGGTCATCTTACATTGTGTCATTGACTGTAGAGTCAATGACACAATGACTCTACTGTACTTATTTCTGTTCAACTACTCTGGGTAACGTTGAGTTCTATAATATTTTTCTGTCAAACTTGAGCATAACCTTACTTGCACATATAGACGTTATTTGTATGACGTTAAGAATCAGGTAATTAACACGACAGTAACTTACACGACTGTCTTGTGACGTAGGACCATTTTGCCCGCGATGGGACTAGTTTATAAATACGAAAACGACCCCAATAATCTTGACAGCATTCAAATGATTTCTTCCTAGTAGGTCATAAAATAAATAAAATAGTTTATTTGTTCAGTTAGACAGTGGAGCTGTGTTCAGTTTGGCTGGATAGGGTAGTTTTAATGAAAATGTAAATCGTTTTCACTATCGCTAGCTAAAGTGTAAGTTTCTATAATAATGTAAGTAATTGAAGAAAAAGCA
Organism: Epirrhoe alternata; assembly: GCA_963565295.1. Taxonomy (NCBI): domain Eukaryota; kingdom Metazoa; phylum Arthropoda; class Insecta; order Lepidoptera; family Geometridae; genus Epirrhoe; species Epirrhoe alternata. The sequence continues at coordinate 4,856,959 of OY751384.1, forward strand.
TTTCAAAACCACAATGCATTTATTCCCAGCCAGTTTAGTTCTCACCTTATGGCTGAAAATTGTTTTTTTTTTATAACAATTTCATAATTGTGTTGGATGTCGCGAGTCTTTAGATTATACAGCAAATGTAAAGTAAAATGACCCCTAGACCGTTTTATTGGAAGTTTTACGTTTTCTTTATGTGGAAGTTCCATTAAGTTTTTCATTGTCTATGCTAGCCCTAGTATATTTTTATGTGTGAAAACGGTCTAGGCAGGTATTTCGCAGTATCTTACTATATTTATAGTTTTATAAGAATATGTGCAAACAATGTTTAAAATTAAAATATACATAGTTAAGTAACATTTCCAAAACCTTTTTTATTTTCCATCTTTTCTCTATATCAGTGCTTTTGGTACACATAACACAAGCAGCTACTTGTTTAACTAGCATCACAAAATAATATGTTGAGTATATTATTCTATATTAGTCTGGTGATATTTAAGACAATCCATTAGTCGAAAATTTCAGAAATAGCTTATTTGAGCTTACTGTTGGAAGTATTTCCAAAAGCAACACGCATTTATTATTTAACGGGTAGGCATAGCACAAAATGTCTTAGTAAAGTAACTGTTTTGAACTATTTTAGAATTTCGCTGCATATTCTCGGATTATCGGATGCCATTAAATAATAATAGGGATAAATAAGTTATGCTGGACATTTCATATAGGTAGGGATGAAATCAAACTTGGTAAATGCCCATAATATTCGAAATTTGCTCTTGTTCTGGCTTATCGGGCTGTTAGAGTGCTGGTTAATTATCCAGAACCGACTACAGTACACAGGATGATATTCTGATGTGATCGCGAATATACTGACAATGTGTGAATAAACGACGAATACATCAGATCCACTTAAAATACTATGAATGAATGATGCAATGAATCCGATGGTATCCATTGACTTCTATTTATACCTACTGATTTATAATTATACCGTGTACAGAGTTAGTGCGTATTGTTCAAATATGAATGTCATTCATGCGTAAGCTTTTGGCTGATTTTCGGTCAATCACGCACGCGTTACGTCTGACTAAACCAATTGGTTCCTGCCTGATGGACTGCAAATCGCGAGTAATTCCCAACTCGTACCACAAAATCTTGTACCAAATGGTACGAGTTGGGAAATTCAAAAATTTTATTATTTTTGTTCCCAACTCGTACCACATTTACAAAATTGTGTTTAGTACAGTCAACGACAAATAATTATGTAGTAAAAGTAAAACGACATAGAAATTTCGAGTAATTCCCAACTCGTACCACAAAATCTTGTACCAAATGGTACGAGTTGGGAAATTCAAAAATTTTATTATTTTTGTTCCCAACTCGTACCACATTTACAAAATTGTGTTTAGTACAGTCAACGACAAATAATTATGTAGTAAAAGTAAAACGACATAGAAATTTCATAACATTATTTATTCAAGAAAAACTGTAACATGTATCAACTGAACACAATATTATTAAACTAACGGTGAATAACGAATGTCATTATATTATTTATTAATAAATAATATACTCAATGTGATCATTAATGAATGTCACCTTATCTCAAAGAAGTGTGTAAGCAAAGTAATCCTTTTTAGCAAATAATCCTAGGTATAGCCGAAAGTTACATAGGTAACAGTTACGTCGCATTTTCATTGTTTAGTTAGATAAGTAGTTGTAAAAAAGATCATAAACGGTTAGAATAATAGGCGGTTATCCATTCAAATGATCTAGTGTTGTTAAAAGCATTGTGTATTTAAAACTTTTAGCATCACCAGTCTCATTGTTTAGAAGTTAAGCCAACGGGATGATCATAAACAGAAGGGTTATAAATCATTACGTATGACATGCCACCTGCAAAGTAACTAAGATAACAGCCCTTTGTAAACAGTTTTCTTAGATTTTACCGAAAAAACATAATAGAACTAAGACTAATTATTAATGAATGAAAAAAATCTATAAAAATATAAAAGTGGTACGAGTTGGGAACAAAAATAATCAAATTTTTGAATTTCCCAACTCGTACCATTTGGTACAAGATTTTGTGGTACGAGTTGGGAGTTACTCCTGCAGTTGAGTGTACTTAATGAATGAAATCAACAAAAATATAAAAGTGGTACGAGTTGGGAACAAAAATAATCAAATTTTTGAATTTCCCAACTCGTACCATTTGGTACAAGATTTTGTGGTACGAGTTGGGAATTACTCCAAATCGCAGTATAGAATTTGGTCCAAGTGCTGGCTCAATTTTATATTTTTGAATGTGACTATGGCAAGGTAACAAAATCTAAAAAAAACGGCACTTTCAAATCTATCTAGGAGGAACAGAAATTTTCTTATAAGTGCAAAATCAGTCTGGATTTTTTTTGGTGCCGCAGCCGAGGCCTACGTGGATTGAATAAAAACTAAGGTAAACAAGTTGAGGTAAGTTCTAATCAAAAATATCAGTACCTACGTTGAAGAAAAATATAATTCACATTTAGCTTTTCGAAAATAACACTTATTTTATCTACAAAATCATAAAATAATACTTCCATGTTCCATGTTTACGTAATATTTGCCTATTGCTTCTTATAACTTTTCCTGGTAGATATCTTCCCAGAATTTAATATTCGTTTCATCGACATTTTTATCACATTTCAGGTGGTTTCCGATAATATAACAGTGCCTGTCAGAGGCTGTGTACGGCTTCCATTCTTCAACATCTTTATTCGGGGTCGGATTTCTGTAAAACAAAGGGTAGGTAAGTAACAAGATTTTAAACATTAAAAGCGTATTCATATTATTAATATAACATTATATTATAGCGTATTGTAAACGACGTTATTGTGTTAAATTCTGAGATCATTCCTATCTCTCTCAGCCACTTGTGTTGTGACAGTTCATTCCGCGCTATTAGATAATGTAATAAAAGCATGTTAAACCGCTAAGACTGCGATTAAACAAGCTTAGATGTTTCGTACGCGCTTCCTCATTTTGGATTTAGCGATTATAATGCCTTTCGGACTTATTGTAAATATTAAAAATAGCGTCCAAGACGAGTTTTAATCCAAATTAAAACAAACCATTATTACGTTTTAAAAACAAATAAGACTTATGGTAGATAAAGGTAGTTAAGTTAATATGTACCTTCGTTAAAAAATTGCAATAGTATCCTTATCAAACATGAGAACTCAACATATAAGTTTTGAACTAAACTACTAAATTATTACGGGCGCAATATGTTTTCGATTTTCCATATTTATGTGGCTTTAGATCTTTGTTTTATAATAAGGGAGTTCGAGTTCACGCTTACCCAGTTTTAGCGAAATTGGTCCAAAGTTGCGTTACATTTTTAATAATGCTCCTTGATTGATCTGTAAGAGCTATATTCAAGTTCGTGACGTTGAAAAGGTACGGTAATTCATCAGCATGGCAAACTCCGTCTACATTCTCCATTTTGTACTGTTTCTTTGTGATGTTTCTTTCAGTTTCTGCGATGAATTTATACAAGTAGACTGGCTGTGAAGTGCGATCATTAAAGTAACGACCGAATCGGACGATATTGAAGGCAAACAACTTATCCGTCTCTAAATTTGCATATTCCTGTAACGAGTCCATAGTAATATTTTCGCATCCGAAGTAATGTTCCCTTATTTTTTGATCCAAGTCTTTTATCCGATCTGGAGATGATTTGAACTTTATTTCTCTTGGCACCACGCTTCCCGTTGTTGACACAAAATCAATAATATGTTGAAGTTTGCGAGCTATTTCAATTCCTTCTCCTGAAGTATACCCCAAAATAATAGGTACTTTTGCTAAATTGCCCTTTATTACTGAGTCATTCGGGGGTTCGCTTATAAATTTCTCAATATTTAGAACAGTGCTCTCGATAACTGGCCCGAACATAATGCTGTCTGTTATATCTTTGTGCTTATTATCTAATTGAGGTAATTGTATAGAGACTAGAGATGAAGCTGGAACTTCTTTTAAGAATTCGAGTAGTTCTTTTGGGTCATCCGTTTCTTTTCCCAACGATTTTCCTAGTTGAAACGCTCTATCGCGGCCATAGATACTGTAACTCCATTCGTTGAGACACACGCCGCTTTGACTTATAGCTTTGTGGAATAACCCTTCGCTCATTTTGGATACTAGATGATGCGAAGTCGAAGCGGCTCCTGCACTACACCCAAATATCGTGATGTTATTAGGGTCTCCTCCGAAAGCTCGTATATTATTCTTTACCCACTTAAGGGCCATCACTTGGTCTTTAAGACCGGCATTCCCCGGTACTTCTTCAGTGTCTAGACAGAGGAACCCTAACACCTCCAGTCTGTAGTTGAACGTGACGAGTATTACGTCATGAGCTACAATAAAGTCCGGCCCATAAAAATCCGAGTTACCGGAACCTGTGTAGAAACCACCACCATGGATCCATACCATTACAGGGAGCGGTTTATCAGGCGGGGTAATGGTTTTGGTGTAGACATTTAGATAAAGACAGTCTTCACTGCCTGGCTCCATGCAGTCCATGCGCTCGTTGTACTGCGGACAAACGGGTCCATGACGAGATGCGTCTCGAATGCCTTCCCATGGTTCTGGCGACTCTGGCGCCTGTAAGACATCGTCGATAAAAAACAAATTTACTCACCATATGAGTCTCAAATGTATCTATGCGGGTAGGTAGGTAAGCAGCAGCAGCATAAGTAACGGACAAACAGAAATCAATTGCTACATTAGCAAGAACAGGACGAGTTCCGCGAACCTGAGCCTTTGTACTCTGCAAGTCAAATACCACGCATACCAACGTTGAATTCTAATGTGGCACATATTTGCGTATGCATGCGGCGCGAATAAAAAAATGTTTAAGTAGCTAACTCTATCAGTACGTTTTTATTTGGCACTCACCTTGAATCTTAATTTCCCGACCGGTGGCTTCGCGTAAGGAATTCCTTTGAAAGCAATGTACTTTTCAATATCTTCGTAGATTACTCCTTGTAGAGTACCTTGCGTTGTGCTTACCAGCGGTGCAGACATGTTACTGCCGCTGTAATTATTAAATCACTACAATAATTAATTATAATAATGATCACGTGCACGGTACGAAGTGACTTTATTTATGTTTACTGATTTAGCGCGCCATGACAACAGTTCTTGGATTGTTGCCATATATTGCTTGACAATTCGCTTTAGGGCGGTATTAATGTTCAATGTTTAGTGAACTTATCGTGTACTTGCGACCTATTAACCTAGTGCCTTTAATGATTTTTTAATTAGAGACGTAAGTACTAAAAACGTATGACTTATAGTTGTAAGGTTGATAGATAAGGAAGTATACATAATGTAATGTAACTTATGTGTAAATAAATAACATTCATTTGCATTGAAAATAATGTACCTAATTAACTTCTGTAGTGAGTATTCTCATTTCTCACAATGAGTTTATACTCGTAATAGTAAAATAAGACAAACATGTTCTTCATATTAGATTATTTTATCGACGACTTGAAATAATTAACTTCCGATCTGTTTTTTGTAGCTCGTGTATAATCTAAGACACCAAAGTCTTTCATTCAGTCTCATCATATAAAAGCAATCTGAAATATTTTTATATGCTCGTAAATATCTAAGAGCGATCCTATAAATATTATAAAGGCGAAAGTTTGTAAGTATGGATGTATGGATGTATGGATGTTTGTTACTCTTTCACGCAAAAACGGCTGGACCGATTTGGTTGAAATTTGGTATGTAGATAGGTGATACCCTGGATTAACACATAGGCTACTTTTTATCCCGATATTCCCGCGGGAACGGGACTTACGCGGGTGAAACCGCGGGGCGCAGCTAGTTTAGATATATATTTGATGTTACCATAGTACCATTTTGAGGAACATCTTGACTTAGTTAGTAGAGACTGTTTCTTTGTGCCTAGCTTGTTGACCGTCCCACTTGATTTGAACTTTGTTGAACTTTCTTACAATTTAGAATATTTACTGTCGCTTGATTTTACCACTCGAATATTCATCAGATTTTCTAAATAAACCATTAAATTTTCCTAAGTTCAAGAGAAGACAGTAACCACGACAGAAAGTTTGTGGCTGCGCAGGTCGTTGAATGCTTTTAAATTTAATAGAATTGGTAACAGACGAACTAGTTGATTTGAAGATTTGAGATATTTTTTACGATCCTATTTTATTTATTCTTAAGTATCTTTTTTTAGCAAATGAATAATTTGGGATACAAGCTAATTAATGATGACCTAGTTATTTTTTATTGTAAAAAAATACTTACTCGTTGCTGAAATTCAAACTGTTTCGGGTCGAACAACATAAGATTGATCTCCATTTCATCTTGTCTCACTATTTGAAATACTTAACTACTTTTAAATAGACTATACGACTAAAATACAGCTAAGAATCAGCAATACTGATATTTACTGTACCAGTCTCTGAAATTGTGTGTTTTGTTTTATCGCAGTCTAGAGATAAGTCTTTATTTATCATCCTTTGAACGTAATCTTCCATTATACGGCAAAGTTTGCATGGCTCAACGTAATTATAAAGTACCTAAGTAATTCGACTTTGAACTACAACCCGGAACTGTAACTTTACAGAGTGATAAACTAATGATTTATGCGAGAAATGCCTGAATCGCAAACGACTCGACGTCGTAAAGCAGTTGAAGAGTAAATAGGGAACATAGCAAGGCTATGATTGTTATCTGATTCTGGTTTATGTCGTCAAACTGGGCTTTTCCTGGTTATTCACTTGCGTAAGACCTTCTAGCCGTTGTAAAATTTTGTGCAAACTGGGTCAGAAGTATTTGGGTTAGGTGTATTCTCACCTATGCACTTTATTTACAAACTTTTTAATTTTCAAAGAGTGTGTACACCTTTATTACATGTGCACCCACGGCTTTGCTCGCGTGGTAATTACCAACATTTTAAATGAAAAAATAAAAATGTAAAAAATATTTATTTCAAAGCGAAACAATACAGTTACACATTTATCAGCGGCCTCCACACTAGGCAAAGCCTGTATCGTGGAGACCCAGTAAAGATTACCAAAAAATAAATAAATAGTAAATAGCCCATATGCCCGTGTCCGAGGCGGATATTTATAAAATGTACCTCTACCAAGTTTCATCAATATCCGGTCTTCTGGTTAACGCGTGATTCAAACACAAATACTTCTCGTTGTTTATACTTATGGTCTATAAAGGATCTTGTTATTCAGGCTGCCAAGATTCACAACTTGATATAATATAGCATGGTGAAGCTTTAGAGGCCGAAGGAAGATCAAAGGAAGTACTTATAGGTACAACAATGGTTGTGGGTCGTATTGTAAGGTGTTTTTATAGAAAGCAGAATCCGTATAATGATCACATTCGCAGCCCAAGTTATTCTTATTCTACATAGTAGGTACATATTAATGTTTTATATAAATTACTTAATGATTATACAGGGTGTAAAAAGACGTCTACCGAAGCCGCAAAGGGTAGGTACAGCATCCCAACACACAACGAAATCCAAAAGGATTTTCCGAAAAAATCATTATATCCGGAGATAACAGCGTTTGAAAATTACTATTTGCGTATGTTCTGGGCGCGTTGTTTTACGTAGATTGGTGGATTTTAAATTTAACTGTTTTTTTCTTTTATAAATGAAATTATTAGGTAGGTATGGTCTTATTATGTTGTACTAGTAGTAAATAACATAAAATGACTAAGCTAAGCCAAAAAACTTTTTGCTTTTTTTTTCGCTAAATATATTTAGAATCATGGTCTGATTGCAACCCCTCAGTTTTCGGTAGTTGACTTTTTACACCCTGTATGTAATCTTTACATTTAATTTAAATGAATAATGATACTTATAGGTAATGGTGATACAATATGCAAATGATATTTTAGGTTATTTTATTTTAGGTCCTGAGGTATTTATGGCCCAAAAACTAAGGAGCCATCTTTGAGAAAAAGCTCGAGCTCTTAAAGCTGCTCCAATAATTTCGAGCTGCTTCAACATCTGTATAAAGTGATGACTATTAGTATTCTCAAGAAACCACCCACTTAATAATGATGCTAGATGCGTGTTTTCAGCATTATTTATTTTCAACCCCAGGTAAACCAATTATTATAATTACAATTTCATAAGAATTAAAAAAAGCTAAATGGTGAGTGCGTGTTATGCGTAAAGCTAGGTAAGATTTTGATACGACCGGATTCTCGAACGAAAATCATCTTTAAAATTAACTAATCATAGTAATCATTGGTCAAATCTGTCATTCGACCAATGAGGACCAACTTAATTAAAATTTATCGGATTGTCAATTTGAAAATCGTTCGAGAAACCTTACATGGTACGACTTCGAAATGGGTTTTATTTACAAAATTGTCGCCATATACCTACTCGTATAAGCTAGCTATGTGGAATATAATAAATATTAAGTATGTAATTACGTCCATTTTTAATATTTAGTTACAGACAAAATATTACTACAGTCAATATTTAGTTACAGACAAAATATTACTACAGTCAATATTTAGTTACAGACAAAATATTACTACAGTCAATAATAACTCAAGCTGTAGTACACAGTCCAAAATATGTGTGTATCTTTAGTAAACTTTCGCGATCATTATATATATATATATTTTTTTTTTAATTTATTTAAGGGTTTTGTCGCTTACCGACCACATCACCTTGATACAACAGAAAATGATTATGAACAATATCAGAAGAAACTTAAAACTTAACTACTTATGTAAACCTAACTCTAATAACTTAACTAAAAACTCTACTTTTTCACAAAAAGGGTCCGCAAGAATCGAATTTATATAACCTACTTATATGTATAAAACTATTTCGATCAAAACATAAATGGTTAAGTATTTATTATTCATAATTACGTTTTATTTAAACAGGAACTTAGTTCCGCTTAGTTCGAACCGCGACCACGCCTGTTGAAACATAGGCGAAACGTCGGGAAACAAAATAAGGTAATTAATTGTACGCGATAAATCCCGTAATTATGTGTGTATGTTGTCTTTATGACCTAAAACCACGGGGATCACTTCACTACATAGTATAAAACAAAGTCGCTTTCTCTGTCCCTATGTATGCTTAAATCTTTAAAACTACGCAAAGGATTTTGATGCGGTTTTTTTAATAGATTGAGTGATACAAGAGGAAGGTTTATATGTATACGAGTAATACATGCATAATATAGTAGAGAAATTTAGTATTAGCATTGCACCCGTGCGAAGCCGGGGCGGGTCGCTAGTGAAGAAATAAATTAAACGAAGTAGTTTTCCAAAAAATAAAGTTGATTAGGATGTCTAGTTAGCTAGCAGATCAGAATATAACCTGGCACAAAAAAGCCTTTTACTTTTGCTGTCTGTACCAACTAAGTAAATTACATTTTCGTTTTGTTTACCTACATTTATTTTCGGTCCAACTCATTATCTTGCTTTTAGTAATTGGTAGCATACGATATTGGTTATCTAAGCTTCTATTATGTACCTACTACCTGAAATAGATATAAAATATCTAAGTAGGTAGGTACCTAGATTTCAATATTATTTAATCCATTTCCAGCTTATCCGCAGAGAGCCATAGAATTTTACTATGCTATGTGGAGTTTGTTCTGTTCTTGGCTCTAGTAGAGATCTCATACCTTATTGATAGTTTAAGCATTATGAAGTGATAGTCTTGTCTTGGCAACCAATTTGACATCAAATAAATAAATAATGCTGCATTTTAACACATCATCATCTAGCCCCAAACTAAGCAAAGCTTGTACTATGGGAACCAGATAACTGATATACTACTAATATACTTTTTGTTTGTAAATACATACTTATTATACATAGCAAACACCCAGACCCATTAAACCTTAGAAACACCAAAAACATTGAATGTTTTTGGTGTATTATACTTTGAAATCCATAGTATTATGGATAACATTATTCTTATGAATAGGCAAGTAGGTACTTTACTTATTTTCGAAAGTTTCAGTTTTGTACAATAGCTGAAGCAGTGAATCGGTATAGCTGAAATAAGCTATCAAAACATTTCGGTGACGTAAACTTAATTCACCATTATACATAAACACTTGTAGTAGGTAAACTTAAATCACCTGTACTGCTGTTCATAAAACAAAAGACATTTATTTACAAGGAAAAGTATGGAAAACAGTAGAGCCCAAATATAAGCGCACACGTCGTCGCTCACATCTCAGTGCGTTATCAATAGAGCCGGGCCTTAGGGGACCGCTTAACAAAACACCGCAATGTCGAATTGCCTCTGGCTACGCGTAAAAAGCAATGAAAGCGTTTTCACATGACTAGTTTTCATTTCACATTGTGCAGGCCGTAGTAAATAGCCAAGTCACTTGCGAGAGTTTATACGAGTAAGTTCGTGGCTTAAACTCATATATTAAAACTGACGACCTCTGTGGCGCAGTGGGTGAAAGCCCGCTTGTGACGCAGAAGTTGCGGGTTCGATCCCCGCCGCGGGATAAATGTTTGTATGATCTGCAAATATTTATCTCGGGTCTGGGTGTTTCTATGTATAATATGTATGTACCTATTTACAAACAAAAAGTATTTATGTAGTATATCAGTTATCTGGTTCCCATAGTAGGTACAAGCTTTGCTTAGTTTGGGGCTTGATGATGCTGTGTGAAATGTCCAGCATTATTTATTTATTTATTTATAAAATGGTATAACCTACGAAACCAATAAAAAAATTAACCGAATGATCAAAGTTATTTTATAATTGGCGGAATAATCGTGTAACAAACAAAAAAAAATCGAATTGTGAACCTCTCTTTGAAGTCGGTTCAAAAGAACAACTTTCGATTTTTCCCTGTATTTGTGCTGACCTTGTTTCCTGCCTTTCATAAGTGTGGCTTTAATTAAATTTTTAGGGTAAGAAAACAACCTGCTTCTCTCAAGTAAAGTGGGGATGTTGGTTTCGTGTCTACTTATTTCCAAACGGAAAACGATTTTTTTATTGATTCAAGGTATGCTGAATGACTCAGTTACAAGTATTCACCCAATGTTACTGAGTTGTTGTGCTATTTCTAATGCCACTGCAGGTACCTAAAGTCCACACCCTACGCGAGATCCCTAAGGAATTTCAAACGTTATTTGCACTCCCTAATAACGCCTGAGGGATGAGACGAGTGCATTATTGTACAACCCACGCGTATTTTATCTCTTTTAAACACATGTGTAAGAAATTTCGTCGATACGTAGAATCGTAGATGAAATGTTTATTGAAGATTTATTGTAGCTTTTGGTTTAAAATAGAATACCATGTTATTTTTGATTGTTTTGAATCAATCTGAAATAATTGGTTTTTAATGTGACTGGGGAATTTCTTATTTTTACCAGAGTTTGTCCAGAGTGTTATAAAGCTTTTTAGTAAATTGTGTTCTAGCCGTCTAATTTAGTTAAATATAAATATTGTTTGAGCTTAGTAGTCTGGTTGTTTCTAAGTCACAGAACAAACCTGAGACGTAGAAGTTCTGACTTAGACATTAAAGTTACAGCTTTATAAGTTTAAGTAATATATTTAAGGGTTCTCTTTTATTCACAAATTCGTCAGTCATAATTTAATGTATTTCAAATGAATCCCTTGGACGTGATAAACTCATGTACGAAAGTCTGCGAACACTTTCCTGCCGGCTCCTATTGAGACGCGTGAAAAGATGAAAAGTTAATGAGGTTCAAGTAAGTCGTCTGCTCTGTACGCAAAACAACACATATCTCAATATACTGGAACGGTTTCTTTATCAGTTTTACTCAGATAAAGGTATTAAGTGTGGTATAAGTTACAACTTAATTTGCACAGTCAAATAATTTGTTATGAATTCTTTTCACCTACTTTTTATTTTATTACTGATTTAATTGTTTTTGAATTTATTGTTTGTAGGTATTTAATAGTTTGTATATTATTATAATTTTTTTCGGTAAAAAAAAATCTAATAAGCATTCTATTTTTAATTAATTTAATTCTTTTTTTAATGCATGCGGTTTGCGCCTATAATTGAGGTGGCACTTAGTTTATTTCTTTTATTCATTTCTATTGCTTGTGTTGGTGTTCACTTTGTTGGTGCAACTAAATAAATAAAATAAAATAAACTTCACACATAGAAGTTCATTTTCTGCAAGCGTAGCACTTGCTACGAGAATGCTACGAACCTATTTATTTGAACCACAGACATCAGAATTGGAAGTCATCCGTCTCATCATCCGTGATTGAAACATAAAGTACTAGTCGCAGCCCGCGGCTTTTCTTACGCGATGTTATTACAGGTTACGATGTACCTAAGTATACCTTTTCAAAGTTTTAGTCCACTAATTGAAAGTATTGAAACATAAAAATACTTACTTACCAACATACTCACCAATAAGTATAGGATGAACGTATAAGTTGTGTGATAGGGACAGTTTGGAAAATGCTCTTCCAGTATATATTTAACATCTTCTCAGGGCAAAACCCTGTCGGTCCCGAGGGTAGAATCATCTTACATTGGAGGGGGTCTGCTAGTACGTGGTATTCGTCCTGTACATATTATATGCATTATCTTAGCAGCCCAAATTGGCAAAAGTGCCTAAGAGATGAATGTTGGATATTTCTTATACCTCTGTAATAATATAGCTTGTTTGTTCGTAATGGGTAATCTCTGGTAACTACTCATGATTCATAATATAATAATAAGTACCTAGGTATATGTAACCGCAAGCAGAAATTAGTAGGTAATATATGGTGTGTACGATCTAGATGAGAAGGTAGGGCGAGAACTAATCATAATAATCATTTATTTGTCTTCAGAAGAGCTGATAGAGATTTTTTTTATTAAAGATGATAGTATATTCTCTAAGTAGGTAGGTACCCTACGTACAGTTTTGTATAGGTATTTGACTTTGAAAGAATGAAAACCCACAAAATATTTTTGCTTACATAGAAGGTGTGTAAAAAGTTATTCAAAAAAATTTTTGAAAAAAAATTGAACCGACTTCACATAACACAAACAACCTAAGAACCTTTTAGTACCTACACTAAAAAGAGAAAAATAAGAATGTACTCATAAATTATATTTGAATTCGGTGCCAACTATGTGCATTTACATCTAAGAAGGAATTACGAGTACAATATTATAGAACTTGGGTGCAAAATTGTATCGAGTAGTTAGAGTAGAGAGAGTAGTTGGCACCGACTTCAAATATAATTTATGAGTACATTCTTATTTTTCTCTTTTTAGTGTAGGTACTAGAAGGTTCTTAGGTTGTTTGTGTTATGTGAAGTCGGTTCAATTTTTTTTCAAAAATTTTTATTTTTCAATTTTTAGTGTAAATAAAGTGTAAGTGTAAAAAAAACATACATACAGCCGAACATAGAACCTCCTCCTTTTTTTGAAGTCGGTTAATAATATAGTAGGTTAGGTTAGATATTGGAATAGTCAAGATTAAAGAAGTTAGAGTGAGAATAAGGTTTTTTGAGTTTTACGGGAAAACTATCAATCCCTCAGGAATAAAATTTATATAGGACCACCTCGAGAGTATAAACATGTCAAACTGTTCAATGTTTGACTCAGATTGTGTAGTGAGAAAAAGGTTTTTTGAGTTTTACACGAAAACTATGAATCCCTCAGGAAAAAAAAATATGAGGACCACCTCGAGCTGGTTACCCTTTCAAGCAAAAAAAAAATTTTGGAAATCGGTCCACATTTTTTGTAAATATCGGTGATTTTTTGAGTTTTACGGGAAAACTATCAATCCCTCAGGAGTAAAATTTTTATGGGACCACTATGGTAGCATACCCTTTCAAACAAAAAAATAATTTTGGAAATCGGTTCACAACTGACGGAGATATCGGTGAACATACATAAAAAAAAAAAAAAATACATACAGCCGAACATAGAACCTCCTCCTTTTTTTGAAGTCGGTTAAAAATAGCAGGAGTGGGCTGATAAAATAAGCATCTTTTTCGCGAATACAATACGCAAAATTTATTGCCATGAAAAAACCCATAAAGCTAATGTTTATCCTGCTGCGATCTATTTCACTTGCACTCTCTGCCGAGCAAACAATGGCTCGGAAAACCCCATCATTAGGGTAAAAAACTTGAAGGGGAACCAAGATCACTCGTGCTTGTATAAGATGAGCAGCCCAAATTTTATTTCATCCCCATCTATTTGATAAACAATACAATGGAAAAAGTTTCTATTCGATATTGCTCGAGGGTAACGTGGGGTTGAGAATCAATTTCACGTTAAATATCGGTGGTGTAAGTTATTGTTATTCCTCTACAATAATTCCTACGTAGAGTTGAAGTTATTTCTAAAGCATATTTTTGTGATTTACTTAAAACACGTTCGGTCTCAGATTGAAAATACCTAACCTAAAAATACCTACCTGTTTTTGTAAGTAGATAGGTACCTACATTCACACATACTGATATGGTTTTGTTTTTTCGGGGGCGGGCACTGAGGATCGGGAAACAGAAAATCTTGTCCGAAACTCAGGGCACCAAGTCCTACAGTGTAATTTGTGTGTAATCATAATTTTCTTTAGTCTTAATTTACACGGTAAACTATTTGATAGTAAATAAATAAAGTTGAAAGTTGAAAAAATAAATGTATTAACTCTAACCCATTGCCATAACGTTTAATTGCCTTAGCGTATGTTACTTTCAGTAGTCGGAGATAGGCACCGTTCCGCGCAGTAAAAAAATGGATTGTAGGCCGATGGCTGGTGGCATTACTAATCAAGCGTTCATGTGCTTCAAACACGGATTTATAAAATCCGTGGCTTCAAAATTCAAATCCATTTTCATTTTTATTCACATCATTAAAAACCTACTTTTTAAAGCCACACTTCTAATAATAGGCTGTTACTACCATATTTAATTAAAAGACCTACTTTTGCCTCATCTGTACGTTTGTTACTGACGAAGCAGAATTGTGGTCATTACCTAATGAAAGTAATTTTTCATCCTGCTTGAGATATATCGTTATTACTTATTCAAATTCCCTGGCCCCCTCAATTATGATATTTGATGTGTTGGGATAATCATGGGGGAGTAAGTTGGAGTTGCATAAATTGTGTCAATTCGACACGGAGCGCCACTCCATCGCCGAAACTGGCGCAAGGGGTGACGTTATTCAAAATTATTACAAAGCATTTTGATGTTGGATGGTCGGAGTATTGTTTCCTTTGGTATCATGTGTTCACTATGATCGTTTATTTAGTTAATGTAATTTATGTGATTTTTGATATGAAAATGGTGAATGATATGATACAAGTAGAGGTAGGTAAGTTAGCTGATAAGGGAAAAAATTAAGAACAATATTATGTACTGACTCCACTTAATGTGGGACAGGGGCTGGAAGATGATGATGGTTAGTTTTTATATATTGGAGCCAGCCATGAAACTAGCATTAACAATGTTCTGATTCATCTATATAAAAAAGGTACCTTCCTAAACCTACCGACTTGAACACGATAATAAATTAATTTAACTTTTAATTTGCTATTCAGTGTAATAGCACGTAGTATAAGACAAACCGCTGAATTCTTATTGTTATTTTGTAAAATGAACAAAGGTTAATAAAAGTTGATCACTCATTTCGATCATGTAAGCCTCAGCAGTTCTATGAAATCACACCCATTCTGATTTTTAATAACAGGAACCATTATCTGTTCAATATGAACCATCCAAGCTCATAACTGACGTTCCCGCCACATTCGTGTAAATAACGTCTCCGTTTGGGGCGTAATTGCGCAACCAGCCAGCAGCCAGGGCCACGGTACAGCCCTAAGCGGTACCTTTACTTGCCATGTCGTACTTACAAGAGAATATCTAATGATGCTATGTATGGAATGGAAACTCCTCGCCCCGCACCAATCGGTGTCCGTATCAATTTTAGTGTTTCAAGCAGAATGAATGATTTGAATTGATGAATCAAACAATCAACTTCCAACTTATTTGGGTAACTTGCAGTTTTTCGGATTATTTTACATCAACTTACCCTTCTTATTTAAGAATTTGTGTGTAAGCAGTACTTACTGTTTGTTTATCTCCCTACTGTGCAACCAAACCACCCTACACCGAAATATAACTATTACGCTTTTATTGAGCCCAGGACCCACCAAAGGGATACTCATAATTTAATTACAAGACCCCGAAATAAGTTATTTCAAGTTGGCGGGGAATGGCCCGCGCTTAATCGAAACGAGCCGAGTCAAGGATTGCCCACGGTTTATGTTATTGCTGTTAATTGTTTCTATTTCAAAATAAATATGGCAAATTATGGAATAACTGAGTGAATAATCACAGTAGACACAAAATAACTGCCTACAAGTCACTACAACTTGATTTTTTCGAGACTGGCTTGGTATGGATCGTAATGAGGAGGGAAGAAAACCATGTTACCAAGAGAATTATGAACATGAGTATGGCTGGGGGGCATGTAAGTAGAGAAAGGCCGAAGAAGAAGTGGTTGGATTGGAATAATCCATACCTACAAGTGAGAGAGGATATGAATGTGAAGGGAGTGGATCAGCTAGTAAGTAAACGAGTGCGATAGGAATGAATGGTAAACTGTAATAGGGACTACCTATATACCATTTCTCTGGAGAAAATATATTGTTGTGCTGACCTAGCGTGGGCTAAGGGCAGGAGGATGATGATGACTACAACTAAATTTTCTTTGACGGATGAATTTCAAAATTTTAGAAAACACTTAAGCCTATCAAGGCTTTTAAACTTTTGGGCTTTGGTAGGTATGCACATAGGTACCTAGTGTTCTTAAATGTTATTGTTGTCAGCCTACTGCTATAGATTGTCTAATCACCTATATCTGTACAAACAGTGTTTTTGCCATTTAGGTAATTGCGTAGATATAAATCAAATATGTACTTCATATTTAAGAGAAATGAGCTCATTCCTTATCGAATTTATAGTCTCGAAATAAAAGTCAAGGTGTCGAAAAGTTTTTAGAGGACACACCTTTTTTCTGGTTGCTCGGAACGTACTGGCAAAACGCGCTAGGGGGTATGTAAGCTCCTGATAAGCGCAGTTTTTGGTATATGCATGGGTGCGGAGATATTATCAGGCGCGCGGTAATATCCAACTCTCCTTCATCAAAAAATTCTGCCGCTGCAAAAATAAAATCTTAGTTGAGTAATTTTCCTCGTCGCTGACAATTTATCTAACAAGATGAATAAAATGTCAATTTATCTAACCAAAAATAAATGATTTTACCCTTAATTTGGTATCGTTATTCTTGAACAATCTTTTTCTAGATTTTATTTCAGCCTATTTATTTAATTAGGTAGGTAGGTAACTTAATTTGTTGTCGGATGATTATTTCAACGAAATATTTGATTTCAGATTGTTAAATATTTAAATGTATCATTAATGATTTCCCTTATTTTAATGATGTTTTCATAAAAACTCGTTTACAACGTAGACCCTAAAGCTGGCAAAATCTTACAGCTACGGGCTGCTACGAACATACCGATATCCTGAGAGAGTCTATCTAAGGAAATACGTTAATATGGTGCCGAATCAAATCCGTATAAGTTACTATACAAATCGCCACGCAGTCTCCGAATACCACTGTAGCTGCATACCTATATGGTCGTGGCACATTGGGCATTTGTGCTTGTGCCCATATTATTTCAATAATACTCAAAATAAATAAATATAGTACCAGTCTTTTAAGAATATCGACTAGAATGTATATAATTACGTTTTAAAACTAAAAGAAAAACCGACTTCAATGTTTGACTCTACACACGGCGTGACTCAGGGAATCAATAAGCCATCCATATAAATCTAAATAAGAAAAAGATATCAAATCGACAGATAATGCTTAGGCTCCACCGGCGTCTAAGGGTTTAGATTAGCAGATTACCAAAACTGCATACATTTTATGTCAAGTTTCGCGGCACGTGAGTTCCTGGCATTAGAAAAGCGTCAATTTGACATAATGCATAAATAGTCTTAGACTTATCTGTCGATTCGATTTACAATGGCTAGGAGGGAAGGTTTTTAGAGTTTTACGGGAAAACTATCAAACCCTCAGGAATAAAATTTATATGGGACCACCTCTGTAGCGTAGTGGGCGAAGGCCCGCCTGCGACGCAAAAGGTTGCGGGTTCGATCCCCGCGGCGGGACCAATGTTTGTATGATTTCAAATATTTGTCTCGGGTCTGGGTGTTATAATATGTATAATATGTATAATATGTATGTATTTACAAACAAAAAGTATATAAGTAGTATATCAGTCATCTTAGTACCCATAACACAAGCTCTGCTTACTTTGGGGCTAGGATGATGCTGTGTGAAAAGTCCAGCATTATTTATTTTTTATTTTATTTATACCCTTTCAAACAAAAAAATAATTTTGAAAATCGGTCCACAACTGGCGGAGTAATCGCGTAACAAGATACAAAAAAAAAACATACAGGCGAATTGAGCACCTCCTCCTTTTTTTGAAGTCGGTTAAAAATAGAGATATAGATCTTTATCCTATCAAATCCAGCATAGTTTTTAGAGTAAGTGAGAACATTTTTTTTAACCGACTTCAAAAAAAGGAGGAGGTTCTCAATTCGCCTGTATGTTTTTTTTTTATTATTATTTTTTTTTGTATCTTGTTACGCGATTACTCCGCCAATTGTGGACCGATTTTCAAAATTATTTTTTTGTTTGAAAGGGTATGCTCCAGAGGTGGTCCCATATAAATTTTATTCCTGAGGGTTTGATAGTTTTCCCGTAAAACTCTAAAAACCTTCCCTCCTAGCCATTGTAAATCGAATCGACAGATAAGTCTAAGATTCTCTATGCATTATGTCAAACTGACGTTATAGTCACGCCGCGTGTAGAGTCGAACATTGAAGTCGGTTTTTCTTTTAGTTTTAAAACGTAATTATTTTATGCACGTAATAAGCCTACTCAAACCGCACATAAGAAGTATGGGTATTTTTAGCCGTCTTTTTTATTTTACTTCTTTACTTCAGCGCACGAAGGCGTAATCTAATAACATTTTGTTTTTGAAAACAAATTAGTTTTCCAGCAATCCAATCCAATAACATATGAGGTGTTACAAGAACGACCTACTTACCATAAAATTGGATTGAGACAACTTATCAGACTCAGTATACGGAATCTTTAGTGCGTGAGTCCAACTTACGCTTGGCTGGTTTTATTTATTTTTGGGAAACCTTCTTTGGTAGTATTGCAAAGAACGCCCTGTTATTGCCGCAGAATAAAAAAAGATACAAAATTAGCCCTTGCAAGATTTAGTTACTTTTGCCTTCTGGTCCCTGAGACGTTTTTACACCCCTAACCTAAATAAAGCCAAAACTTGCCGTGCGTAACGACGGATAAATGAATTATAGCGAAACTCGAGTATTGTATGATTCATATATATTTTCATGTCATGTTTTTTTGCCGCCATCAAACTTTGTAAGTTCATACATAAACATCCCCTTAGAAAGCTCTTGTAAGTTGCGAGATATTAATAACTTACAGACATAGAAATATGGAAAACCCAATTATGTCGATAGAATACCTATTCCAAGGGAATTAATGAATAGAATATAGAATAGAATTTATTTTGACAGAATATAGGTAGGTACTTTTACAAGTTTGATTGCCAATTTACATCTGTTGTGCCTTATATTACCTATATGAATGGATGAATGAACACTTTATTAGCCATAAATCGGGCAATAAGAACGCTGAGACTTGCAATTACATAATAGAGGTACCTGCACTGATTCGCAAAGCCCTAATAACAAAAGAAAGAGTGTTTGTAAACTGGTCATCGTGCCCTGTGAGGGACTTTACTTTGGTCACCCGATGCTACAAATGCCAGCAGTATGGACACGCAGCCAAATCTTGTCGAGACTCATCTGACACCTGCGCCCACTGTGGTGATCGAGGTCACTCCATAAAGGAATGCACAAAGAAAGCAGAAGAACCAAAGTGCGCTACATGTTTGTATTTTAAAAAGCCTAGTAAGCATGCTACAGGTTTTGCTGACTGTCCTGCAAAAATATTGGCTGAAAAACGATATATTAATACTATTGATTACTGTTAGTTTTACACCGATTTGATAAATTTAGGTCAGGTATTTTTTAGCTTACTTAGTCTTTTGTGTTGTGAACCGAATATCTATTTTTACCTTTAAAATTATTTCTAATACTTTAAGTAACTACGAGTTAAGTCATATTTTACGTACTTATTTTTTATTTGATATTTTATAATTGTATTATGTTCTTCGCGCCTGAGATACAGGATTTACCTAGTTCAGGCTCCTATGTAATAATTTACCTTAGTATAAATAAGATAATAAAATGTATATGTACGATAAGAGATTTCTGAATAAATGATTTTGATTTTTTTTTTTTTTTTTTTTTTTTTTTTTTTTTTATTGTACACCAATAATCAATACATGCAATATAGGTACAGCTACGTTCCCACTATCCCGGACCGGTAGATCTGACGGAAATCGGACACCGGACAGAATGTTCACATTACACCGGATCCCAGAATAAAATCGGACAGTAAAGTACTCACACTCACCTCAGTTTGGACCTGTGCGCACAATGGACGACGAAATTGTTGTGTTGTAGTGGTATCTTAATAGAAGACAAAATGAAAGAAAACATTGGGTACATCCTATTTTACGGGAAAGATTTTCACTTGGAACATTTGAAACATTAATGAACTTCACTTCTAGTGACGAATCAAAGTTCTTCAATTATTTTCGAATGACAGCATCTACTTATGACGATTTACTGGGACGACTTTCAATAGACATCAGAGTACGAGTTGTACTTCGCTTTAAATGTTTTCTTGTATCTTTGTTTGTATTTTGTAATGTGCATGTGGTGTACAATAAAGTATTTTCTATCTATCCATCTACCTACGAGATACAAGTTTCAGAGAATGTATAGGTAATGAAACTCGTTCACATTATTCCGGTCCGGGTGTTTTACCGGCGCTGCGCAGTGACAAAACGCTCGGTTAAAATACCGGGCTCGGTATTTTTGCCGGACCCGACGTAATGTAAACAGTTTCATAAAAACTCTTTAGGTATTAGTTATTTACATGATACTAAATCACATTCAAGCTTTTTAAAAAAAATTGTCTGTCTGTCTGTGTGTCTGTTTGTACAATGGATATTTCATTTAGGGCTTTATCAAAGTTCTGACTGCGAGTGTTTTTTGTCCCCTGTAAGGACATTATAGAAGTAGGTACCCTCAAAACCTACTCGTACTCGTATTATCAACCAATTAATGTTTTAAGTAGGTAAGGTACTTACCCAATCTAATTATAAAGGTACACCATTATAATTATATACCATATTAATTTGTTAGCTTTAGTAAAACGTAGGCTTGATAAGTTGATACGTATATAAACGTACGATTTTGTGGTTTTGACGACCTTGCTAAAGTGATAAGGTTTATCACATTTTTAAGAGAAAGTCTTCCGCGTCAGTTCCGCTTCCGTACAGTTTTGATCCGGTGTCGTTTTTTTAGAAGTTTTTTTTATGAACACTGCGTTTTAAGATATTGGTAATTTTATACATGTATGTACATATAGGTACCTATTATACTTCGTTTTATTTAATTTTTCCTTCAATGGTCAGAAAAGAAAAGAAAAATATTGGCATTAAAATTATCGTAATACAAAAGAAAAGTTTAAAAGCTGAGCTGTTTAGATTAACTTGCGTTTTAAATATGTACTACTAATACGTGTATCATGAGGAATTATTTAAGGAGGTTCACTCTCTGTTGTTTTATTTAGGGCTGGGTCAAGATTCTCTTCAAAAGAATCCTCTTTGTGTTTTACAACTTGCTAATGGCGCTGGCATGTCGCCTTTATTTCGTCTTTCTCTTTATTTTCTGTCCAAGTACTTACCTACTTGAGTAAAAGAAATATTTTATTCATTGAAATATGAAACCCAAAACAAAGCTGTAGGTACTTATCGCAGTACATTGTCTGTATTTTTTATATTTTTTAAAACAACAAAACAAGCCCATACTTATACGTCTTCACATTAAAAAAATCAGCGCTTTTTCTTTGACAAAAACTTTTGAAAAGTTTTGAAGTTTTATTTTCTTTTCTATACCTTAGATGGCCTCAGTTTTTATTGACCAATGAAAATACGAGTCAATTCAATCAGCCCTCTTATGCAACTGTTTGTGCATTACCAAACAAGTGTGTATATTTAAGACAATGTATAGCTGATAAAAGGTTGTCCCATCAGCTTTATGAGAGATTAATGCTTATTTCCGTGCATCTCCCTGAATAGTGCTCAGCTGGTTTGATTGAACATCCATTTCCTACCCCTAACAACGCTGTCCGTCAATCAGTCAGATCCAGATCTAGACATGTGCGATGCATCTATTTTAGTGCAAGCTTGTTCAGTTTATGGCAAAAAAGTTCTTAAAATGTTCAATAAAATCTTGTTGGAAAAATTGTACTTACCTTCATTCAAAAGTATTGAATAAAATAACTGATCTAATTAATTATACATAACAGTCTTGCAGGATTTTCGGGTTACTAATAAACTGATTATGACTACGGGCCAAAATTAATGTAGGTAAGCTAGAACAGTACTCTCATAAAGTTTATATTAGTATACTAGGAGAGTAGGCAGCTTAACACTCACTAACTTGGACTTAAGTGTGCTTAAGTAAACCTACGTTTTCGTGGCGCCCTCTAGCGAAAAACATGCAAGTTATGTTTATTACTAGCTGGAAGTACCAGTGCCACTCCATCTCGCTACCGGACCTGTTTCTCGCTCGTTTTGAATGCGTCTCGCTCACTCTCGGGCCCGACGCTCGTGTTCAACTTCAAACGTGTACTTGATTTGAAATACATTCAGCGCTGGGCTAACCGTTGCCCCGTTAGTACGTTAGCGTGTTGTTGGAGCTCGTCCCGTATTACCGGAAAATCGCGCCAAAGTTTTCCTAACTATGGGAAGGACGTTGACAAAGTTTTGTGTATAACATAAAAAGTTGTAAACCTGTGAACTGTTGACAAAAATGCGTGTGTGTTCATCAGTGGTGAAATAAGTGAAGTGCATTAACCGTCTGGAATGTTTAAAAGTTGTGATGGGCGCTAAGTAATATTAAGAAGAAAGAAAGTCGTTTAGTCAACATGGAGTGGAAATGGCTTTCACCATCGCTGCTGCTGCTAGTGATTTGTTCTGGTAAGTGTTGCTTTGCTGCATAAGTTCTGACTCACCTTGCCTTGGTTCAGCTTGTTGAACGTGGCGTCTCGTCTCGGTCGTTGTATCAACAACGGCAGGCCAGGTACCTACACACACACATAGCCTGTGTGTGTGTGTTGCAGCCTCGTATATCGCGAGGGGAAGGTGTGTAAACACAAAGTATCTGTGAGGACTCAGGGTTGAAAAAAACTTTTGGTTTATGATGCTGGCAGGCAAAGTTAAAAATATAATATTAACACTGGCTTACCCGGTGTAACCTGGCAGTGGTTATAGTTAGTGATTGTATTGTTAGGTTCTTAATTGATTATTGGTAGTAGGTACTGCTAGTGTTGGAGTAACTATTTGTAAAATACAGATCTAAACTTTTCTTAAAGTACCTAATCTACTTTTGCGTTAATAGCCCGTTTTGAGACCTTTATTTTTGACAACTTTGTGAACTTTGAAAATACGATTCAAGGCACATTAAGGTAGCTAGTGAAGTTTTCATCTTAATTCATTGAAACTGTTCTGCAAACCTTCGCTTGACCTTAATAACAGTTGAAACACCTTTAATTTGTTCCTAAACTCATTTTACAAACTTTTAATCCCTGCTGCCCGGGTTGCGTTTGATTTTTATTAAAATGAAAACTGCTGTTTCAGCGGTGTTTAAAACCACTGAGTATTCTTTAAGTTCAACCTAAGTACCTACCTTCCTTTATCAGCATTGTTATTTGTTAGTGTAATTTAAAAGAACTTAAGGCCTTTAAGTTTACGTGTTCTCAAAAATACTTTGCCTATGTATGGATTATTAATCAACCTAAGTTTTTCTTCGTGGATACCGATTTTAACTTTTTAATTTATGTTGCCTACCTACCTACATTATTTTGAACATTGAGAAGTTTTTTATTACTAGAACAGAATTGATAGTAAGAGCTCTCAGTTGTGGGGAACAGAGTAAACGCTTGAATAGGTAAATTAGGCAACGTTGCGAGCGTGCCCGAGACTAGAGTGGAACCGGTTTTGCTGGTTTGAATGCAGGTGTGCCATAGTATCTATTCAATATTCTGTGGCGTAGTTCCTATTTTATACTCTGTGGCGATGCGTCGACGCGACGGGAATCCACAGATTAGTATAAAATCACTCAAACGAAGCTTTTAGAACGTATACAACAGCAGGGCTACCTGGTTGTGAGAGAGTTGATTGAAAGCAAACGTTAAACTGGAAATGCGTTTCTGTAGCATAGAGGTTGTATTGTAGATGGTATAATTGTATTATGGTTCTCTTTTCCACTGTATTTTGTAGTTATAAGGTGTGCATTGTACAATAAAGTATTTTCATTCATTCATTCATTCATAATTCAGAGATACAGAAATGATCATAGAGTTTGTCTCATCTTTTTAGCTATGTTCGAAAATACGGTTAAAATCACGAATAAATCGTCATAGATCCTTATCAGAAAATATCGTCATCAGTTACGGCTATTATACAATGAGCAATATAGGTAGGTTAAAAAAAACTACCTACTTAAGTAACATAATTGCTTGTTATAGGTAAGTGCACAGATTAATAATGATTACTTTTTATGGTGCCTACCGATTAAGTAATTACATTTTATGAATATTAATTTATTAAATCTATTTTTAATAGGTAAGTAAGTACATTATAATATCTGATTCTGTAGATATGATTTGGAAATTTGTAGATTTTTATTGTCTGTTTAGTTCATTTCATTTCAAACATTGCTTTTGATCTTAAATTAAAATTCTTAATATTGTTGAATTTAGATTAACGTTGGAAGTAAAACTGACATAGCATTATTTATTTAGGTAGGTACGCATTGTTTTTAATTACGTCAGTACTAAATAGGTAATTTTAACTACCTGCCTACTCGTGTAACATAAGTAGGTACCTGATAATGGAATTAATGAGGTTTCACTTGTACTCCAACATTTTCCGAATCATATCAGTGATTATTTATTTTGGCTTTGGCTTTTATTTACCTCTACATATATAGTCCAATCCAATATGTATTAACTAACTTATATTCACAACAAATTTTTTACATTCCTCGATCAAAATTCTGTATTACAGCGATGGAAGAGCGTGTTTAAAGTTAAAGTATTATTTACATATTTGACTTAATTTTGCTCAGAGCATTGCGGAACAATTTCCTTTGCTTTGGTATTACACTAGCACCAATTAGGTAGATAACCAATCAATGCATTTACTAATTTTATTTCACAGCAACACAGTAGTTCAAAGTCAAATTGGACAACTTCAAGTTTCTAGCCTTTTTGCGTGGGATTCCTATCACATAAAAACTTTTCTATATTCCAACTAACATAATATTCGAGTGCACTGCATGCTTATCACGTGCAAACCAGCTAATACTGCACTATTCTGCGGCCTGGCATGGAATTTGGTCCACAAAAATATATTTAACAGAAGTGACAACTGTGATAAGTGAATGATTTGAAATTGGTGAAAATTTTGAAAAGCTTGAATAGATTTACTTAATTAAAAACATATTATATTCGTTACTTTGCTTTCCCTAAACTCAGCAGTAGGCTAAATCGGGCTGCCGATCATGATGATGATGAATTTTATAAATCCTATAGATAAAGAATACCGAAATTGGTTTCAATTCCAATCTTATTTCATCTTTAGATGATCGTAGGATTTGTGTAACGGTTGCTATACCTACAATGCGGATAAAATAATCCTGATTCGATTTTTAATTCAAGAGCACAACTCAATCGCTTAAAATAAATAAAATAAAATGAAAAAGCCTTTATTTCTATTGCTTACTTAAATTACAAATGATTGTTACTGCTTAATTACTAGTTCACTGGGTTTTGAATTTTATAGTGCTAATCCACACTTGGTATTATCTCTCCTAAATCTCTCCATACGTCCCTTTCTCTCGCCTTCCTCATCCATTCCGGACCGCATATTTGAGTAAAAATGTCTCTCCATTTTCTTTTCGGTCTTCCTTGCTTGCGCTTACCATCCAGTGGAATCCATTCGGTTGCTCTTTGTGCCAACAACAAACAAACAACTCAATCGCTGTTACTGCGTTCTAATCATTGACTATCTGTTGATTCTGCTTTCATAAAATGACTGACTCTTTACGTAACCAACAAACATCCAACGGAAATAATCTTATGTCAAAAAACTTTCTATAATATCTGTTCTCATGGAAAGTATGACTGACCATTTGCACTTGTAGGTTCTTTATATTCGTGTAGGTACCCGACTTTCCGTGCCAATAATTATACAATTCACCACGTCAAGCGTGCATGTTATATTTATTGTGCATACCTAACAGCCCTTGTTAACGTTTTTTCTACTTAAAACCTACCTGCCAACTTCCACATTTAAACGTAGTTTTCTCATCAAATTATTCCCGGCAACGAAAGGCACTTTAGTTGCAAAATACACGGAGAACTATTTCATAGTCCACTTATATCTAGTTAACTAAGTTGACTATGAAAGAGTCGCTGAGGCAATACATTTTGAATAAAAGCTTCAAGAATGTTTAGTAGTTACGAAGAGGAATTCTAAATCTACCCCACATCAACATTCTCTCGTTAGAGAAAGCTTCCCTTTTCTTTTGAGAAAGCCTGCGACGATAAATTTAAGCTTAACGCTTTTTCTCACCGAATTTGGAACCTGTGTTATTCGATAATATATTGTTCTATAACTTGCAAATTGTAATTTTCAGGAGTATAAAAAGAGAGCTGTCAAGACTAACCTTGTAACCCTTTCTGTTCTAATAAAAATAACACGTGATGGATTACGGGCGCTTACTTACATACCCATTTTATTAATCTATGTGCTTTGAAATGTAGACTTACTACTATTAAATCGTTTTACGCATTCTTGCACGCAACTTGCATAAATTGGAATTATGTATAAATGTGGTTTATTTTCTCACTACCTCGTACATAATAAGTACCAAACTACGTTATTCATTTATTGTGGTTTTGTTTGAAGGAAAATCTAAAAAATATGAAAAAAGCTAAATACTGGGCAAGCTTACCCAACATTCCATTTGTACAGTAAACCTTCTGTTAAATTTCGGTAGGTATATCAAGTCAAGGCTCCAAGGAACACGACAGCTGCTGTAATAGAGCAGTGAACACAATTCCGAATTGGACCCTCAAAGTAATAAGTATAAGTACCTAGTATTTTCTGACCCCAAACGACAAAATGTGAGCTGTTTGCGTTCCAGAGCAAATTGGTCGTTGAATAAAAGATTGAATTGGGATATTCCTATTCTATACGTCATTTTGTCACATATAGAATAATATTCGTATTTGATAGAAAGGTAATTTAAAAAAAAAATCTTGTCCAAGTAATTTTCTCTTCTCTGGGTTCGCTTCGCCATGTGTAAACGACGATGTAGAGTGTGAAAGGAATATGTACTTTAGTTTCCAACAGTAATTCAGGTTCTCTCTGTTGGCTTGCCTGTCAAGTATCCCAAGGGTTGAGGTTATGCTGAACACAGGTAGGATTATGCAAGACACGCGCGCTCGATTTGCGTTTGACTATGTCCATGAAGTCACCCGAAGAAGCCGACAACAAGGGAGTTGGTGATTGTCATACGCTCGCCCATGCACGGCTCTACTGGCATACATTATATCTACATATTATACTACATTATAATAACTTTTTAAACTATCATGGTTGACACTATAAACACAATTAACGGGATATTTACCATGATTACATATTATTTGAGTTTCCCGATATTTCGACGTGGTTGCACACGCCATGATCACGGAAGAACTGGTCATTGCGAGTTGTTTGTGGTTTATTGGCAGACGAAACGATCTACCCTCCTTCTAAGTCTTTTATTATTGCGAGATGTTTCGTTAGCACCAGTTTCACTCTCAACCGGCAATCGATTGCGACAAAACACACTCACACTGTCCGGACGAATTGGTTTTGCACTTGTGTTTCGATTTTTACACAAACTCACAACAGGATTCCAGGTTCCAGACAATTGAAAACCATCTTCACGATTGAAATTCCTGTGTTTGGTAATCTCAATAGCCTCCTGAACCAGTCTTGGTATGTAATGCCTTTCTGTTGAGATTACTTGTGGGTTGTGTAGCTCGATCCAGTGATTTGAACCCGACTCCAGAAGATGCTTCGCTATGGCCGACTTTTGGGTGTCCACGTTTTTTACCGCTCTAATGTGTTCCTTGACACGGCAGGCTATGGTACGTTTCGTTTGACCTATGTAGGAGCTCCCACAGCTACAATCAATCTTGTACACTCCTGGTTTTTCAAGTGGAAAACTATCTTTAGGTGAGCGCAGGTAGTGTACAATCTTTTTGAAGGGAGTGAAAATGGTTTTTACAGATATTTTATTTAAGATATTACCAATTTTGTCTGTAACTCCTTTTATATACGGCAAAAAAAAAGCTGGTTTGCGTTCTACCGTACATCTTTTTGGTCTTGAGATAGAACGAGATGGTAATGTTCTTTGTTTGTAGCCATTCTTTCGCAAAACACTCCGGACATGTGACAATTCATTATCCAAACTATCCATATCACATAGATCATAAGCTCGGTTAGTGAGGGATGTTATCACCGAATTGAGATGCCGAGGGTGGTGGTGTGAAACCACCCACAAGTAATCTCAACAGAAAGGCATTACATACCAAGACTGGTTCAGGAGGCTATTGAGATTACCAAACACAGGAATTTCAATCGTGAAGATGGTTTTCAATTGTCTGGAACCTGGAATCCTGTTGTGAGTTTGTGTAAAAATCGAAACACAAGTGCAAAACCAATTCGTCCGGACAGTGTGAGTGTGTTTTGTCGCAATCGATTGCCGGTTGAGAGTGAAACTGGTGCTAACGAAACATCTCGCAATAATAAAAGACTTAGAAGGAGGGTAGATCGTTTCGTCTGCCAATAAACCACAAACAACTCGCAATGACCAGTTCTTCCGTGATCATGGCGTGTGCAACCACGTCGAAATATCGGGAAACTCAAATAATATGTAATCATGGTAAATATCCCGTTAATTGTGTTTACATTATAATAACTCTACCTATATCTATCTAATCTTGCTAGCCCGTTTGATCTAGTTAGTACGTTATGTTCAATATTGAATATGAAATCAGATAATTCGGGAAAGCATTCTGGCTAAGTCACTCTCACACACTAGCATTAAAATGGCTTTGAATCAAAAGGAAACTAATAAATAGAGGAAGAAAAGTCACCAACTGCATGTTAAGTTCCCAATTTGCTACAACATTCTATTAGGCGGTCGAAGTAATTTTAATGTAGCTAAATTACTTTATAGAAGAACAGATTTTTCTATACAAACTATTCGGATGTAGCTATCGCAAAAACTGAGCATGAAAACTGTCGATCACGTAATGCTATAAATTATGTAAATAAACGCAAATACAGGCAATACATTAAACGAGGTCAGTCGACAACTCGATTTACATTGATCGATTATTATTTTTCACTACACCTCCTCGAAAATATAACTTTATACGTCATCATCATAGCTCAAAGTTAGTCATTTCTCCCTAAAATGGCGGGCGGGAATAATATACTACGGAATTTCGTTACTCCCTCTCAGCAGGCAGTAATGAGATTTGTTGTTTTTACGTGTTTGCCACTCTTTCACATCCTCTATCTAGGCACTGAAAGTTTTAGTGTTCCTACCTATACATATTTAATTCAATTCAATTTATTTATAAAACTTAATAAGTACATAAATATTACAGTTATTATTTGTACATACATGCGTGAAATGTCAATAATAATTGCATCAGC
Source organism: Epirrhoe alternata (assembly GCA_963565295.1). Lineage (NCBI taxonomy): Eukaryota > Metazoa > Arthropoda > Insecta > Lepidoptera > Geometridae > Epirrhoe > Epirrhoe alternata. The sequence continues at coordinate 4,887,013 of OY751384.1, forward strand.
ATGTAAAATCTAGTAAATTGTTGAAATAGTTAATCGGGTTCAGCACACCTAGATAGCAAAAAGACTATTGAGTAGAATAAATAAAAATAATTCGAAGATTAGCAAAAAGCGTCAACATGACGCGTGAGTAGAGTACCTGTATCTGTATTCTGTGGCGTGAGTTCAGCTTCATGTTATGATATACTGAGCGCAAAATACTATTGTGGTTACAACAGATAACCAACCCAGTGGGAGTGCATCGAACGAGTCTCTTCGATACCTTCATTGTTACAAAATTAAAATAAAGATACTAAGAAGATTTATTTTAGGAACTTTAATGTTTGGTTCTTCCCTGTACCTATACCTACACATTTGAGTCAGTTGGTAAAATCCTAGTACGAATTTGGTCATTAGTTCTAATTGGACAATTTTGATTTTGGATATTAGTCATAAAGGTTTTAAGTTGTGAATAGAAAAAATATTGTACTCGAAATAATAACACTACTATTTAGATATATTAACACATTATTTTACTTAGGGAGAACATTACAGAAAATACACAGAAAAAATCAAGATTAGGTAGGATGCTCGAGAATAAATTAAAATTCAATTAAAAACAACGCGGTCAGGTAAAATACTTTTAGAAATTCTGCGATTTCCATGCAGGTATGTGTTTCGGATATAATTGCCTCCATTCCATTATGAATTTCTACTGAACAGTGAACTGTAACTCCCTGGAGGTTATAAGTATGAAGCAGGGAAATTGCGAACCAATTAAGCTATTTTGAAATTATTTTCGTTAATCACTACACGCTTAAGTACCTACACAATTTTGATTATTTAACAGATCTAATAGACATTTGTATATGGCATTTGTACATGAGCTGAATCAGAATAAATAAGCAAAATATCACCATTAGCTTATACTATTTACAGCAAAGCTACCTACTCGTATTAGGTAGTTGGTAGAGTATCACGGACGACCTCAAAATGTAAAAAAATATATGACTACAAATAAAGCTTATAACTTTCAAACCACTTAGCAATTTGCTTCTATTTTTTGATTAGTTTTTAATACAAAAGACATCAACGCGCGCATTCACCACAAAATCAAAACGTCTTCAATTTTGTTAACCCACTCAGGTTTAATAGTTCTTTATATTTACGGTACTTTAGTGCAAATAACTGAATTGTCTTTAGGGTTCCGTACCCGAAGGGTGAAAACGGAATTCTATTACTAAGCCTCCGCTGTCCGTTTGTTTGTCTGTCAGAGGGCTCTATCTAATAAACCGTAAAAAGTAGACAGTTGAAACTTTCACAGAATATGCATTTATATTGCCGCTATAACAACAAATTATAAAAATGCTGTATCTCTTGAACCATAATAGGTAGAAACATGAAAGTTTCTAGAAATAAGTAATTGTTCAACTCTATACGAACATATACTCAAAATATAGTAAAGTTGAAAATTGATCTTTAAACATGAGAAAAAAATATTTTTTAAAAGAAAATAGTCTCTGATTTTATAATTAGATGTCACTAGTGAATTTGGAAGAGTTTTAGATCGCTCTTACAAAAACAACCGACCTTTTTTTATTTTCTCTTATCGCTATAGCCCTTTTCACGTAGGAACGGTTCCGTGACAAGGCGCTTTTATGTTATTATCTGAAAAAATTAAAAAGGAAATAGACAAAATCGTTGTATCTTTAGTATTATCACTAGATTTCATTTATTTCAAATTTTTTAATTTTTGTACAGCGTAAACCGTAAAAGTTATATGTGTCAGGAATACGTTCCTACGTGAAAGATACTATAGAACTGTGTTGGAATTAAATAAAATACCGGATAGAGAAAAATAACTGTCTAGTGTATGAATGAATGAATGAATGAAAATACTTTATTGTACAATGCACACCTTATAACTACAAAATACAGTGGAAAAGAGAACTATAATACAATGCACAATGGGCGGCCTTATCGCTGAGAAGCGATCTCTTCCAGGCAACCTTTGGATGGAGAGGAGTGTAAATGCATGGAAGATTGAACGGGTGCAAAAAATTAAAGGAACTTAAGAGTTGCCTAACCTATTATCTAATAATATATATATATATATAGATGTATATGTAATAAATAAACTAAATAAAAATATAATACATAATACAATACATAGATACTACAAATACCTATAAAATAATAGTAAATAAAACAAGTTACATATTTATTATAATATAAACTACTTAAATAAAAATTATTAAATATACTTAGGTACACACCAGGTATACATACATAAACAAGTGAAACATAGATTTTACAATTCAGAATTATTGGATCCAGTCAGATAATAATTTTTCAATCGTATTTTAAATACATCAGGCGAAGAAGATTTTTTAATAATCAACGGCAGAGCGTTCCAGAGTAGGACAGCTTGAACAGTAAAAGAGTCAGCATAGAAACTAGTTCTATGCAAAGGAGTTTTAAGAAGGAGGTTTTCTGAAGAGCGGAGAGTACGAGGGTTCTCATCACGGAGGTATTCAAAACGCTCCTTCAGATAACCAGGAGTAGAGGGATTGCGGAGGATGTTGAAGAGAAGCAATAGAATATGGGAGTTCCTACGATGGCGGATGGGAAGCCATTTCAGTTTAGAGCGATATTCTGAAACATGATCAAATTTACGAAGTCCGAAAATAAATCGAATGCAGACATTCTGCAGCCGCTCAAGTTTATTGAGTTGTTCCTCCGTTATATCGAGATAAGAGGAGTCAGCATAATCAAGAATTGGGAGCAGGAGAGATTGTGCAAGCGTAATTTTAGTGGCCGTTGGTAGAAAATTACGTAACCTCCTAAGTGAACTGAATGAACCAAACAGCCTTCTACTTACCGACTGAAGATGCGGCTTCCACGTCATGGAACTGTCCATTAGCACACCAAGGTTCCTAACAGTATTAGAGAAAGGAACTATTACATTCTCAAACAGAATTTGAGGGAGTGACTGCCAATTAATTTTAACTATGGTACGAGAGCTACCCAACACAATGGCCTGCGTTTTAGTAGGATTTATTTGCAATCCGTAGGCTTTGCTCCAATGACTTATTCTAGTCAGGTTATAATTAATGCATGTTATTGCATCAGAAAGGTCGTCTATAGAGGCTTGCGTGTATATTTGGAGATCGTCTGCGTAAAGGTGGTAGGAAGAAGTGAGATGATTTGAAATTGAGTTAATAAAAAGTGCAAACAAAAGGGGAGATAAAACGCCACCCTGCGGAACACCGGCTGTCGTGTCGCACCACGATGAGTAAGCATCGTCGACTCTTACCCGCTGCCGGCGTCCGAGCAGATAACTGCGGAACCAGTCAACCACCGATGGAGATATGTTAAGAGAGCGTAGTATACCAAGTAAAACGTCAAAATCTACGGTATTAAATGCATTACTGAAATCCAGCAATGTCAAAATTGTCACTTGACCATTTTCCATCCCCAATCTTATATCATCTGTGATCTTGACAAGTGATGTAACGGTGCTATGACCGGGGCGAAAACCAGATTGGAAATTATTGAGAATGTTATTGGAATTTAGGAAGAAACTTAGCTGATTGTGAACGAGACGCTCAAGAACTTTGGAAAGGAAAGGAAGGATAGAAATTGGACGAAAATCAGAGAGAGTGCTGGGTTTAGATTTTTTAGGAAGCGGAATGATGTAAGCTTCTTTCCAGACAGATGGTACGGAGCACGATAATATTGAGAAGTTCAGAATATGGCAAATTATATGAAGAATTTCATCAATTATTGGGACAATCATACTCCGACCTATACTATCGCCACCCATAGCATTGGATGAGATAGACAGAATGCTCTTCTTGACATCACATGCGGTGAATTGACTAAAAACAAAAGAGGAGAATATTGGAGTTGGCACAAAAGAAAGATTGATTAAAGTGTTAGTTTTATCATCCAAGTTAATATTGGATGAAGAAGAAAAATGTTTATTTAAAGCGTCAAAGTCAATATCTTTAGGAATAGATTCCTTACAGGAGCTGCCAGTGTATTCGCTGTAAGAGGGCTCAAGTACGACATGACAGATAAAATAAATAAATAAATAAATAATGCTGGACATTTCACACAGCATCATCTAGCCCCAAACTAAGCAAAGCTTGTACTATAGGAACCAGATAACTGATATACTACTTATATACTTTTTGTTTGTAAATACATACATACTATACATAGTAACACCCAGACCCGAGATAAATATTTGCAGATCATACAAACATTTATCCCGCGGCGGGGATCGAACCCGCAACCTTCTGCGTCCCAAGCGGGCCTTCACCCACTGCGCTACAGAGGTCGTCAATCATATGTGGTGTAATCATAGATAGTAGAACACTTTCATAGACAATAAATAACGTTCCAATATCACTCAACGAGTTGTGTTATGCTTATTTCAACATCCTCCCTTAAGCATATCTGGCGCATATCTCTCCTTGACAACCGTCGATGATACGGTATACGGAGCCCTTCGTGTGCTAGTCGTGGACTTGACTCGCACTTGACGGTTTTATTATTTGCATTTAGGTATGGTACCTAGGTTAGGGACCGTTAGTAAATTAGAAAACTTAATAAAAACCCTCATATCTAGAACAACATTGTAAAATTTTATGTTATATAAAGAAAAATTGAAAACCATATTTTCCATTTTGTAGCGCTTCTCATACAGTGGTGCACTGACCTCAGACGGGTATCTTTAGGCACATGAGCGACTCATATCAACGGAGGTGCCTTCTGCAACAATTTGATTCCCAGGACGGTTAGTTTCTTGTCAAGGTTCAGTTCACACGGGCCGTTTCCTTTATTACGGAGTAGGTGATAGGGTTGGACTCTGTCCGGCATAAGTTGAACCGGAGTATTTTTCTGATCGATGATTTTCTATCTGCATTCTTGAAATACTAAAAAAGTCTTTCAATTTGAGCTAGTAAGGCGCGTGTGTACGCCTTACTGCACGGGTACCTAATCCCGAAAACCTTATGATTGTGTATTTTACGTGAACTATTTTTATTTTTCTGATTGTTATTGATCTAAGTATCACCGTTCTTGAATCACTAAAAAATATTTAAGAAAGTTACTACTGCACGGAAACATAGCCTGAAAAATTATGTGTACCTTAGTACCTATTTGACGTGGTCTATTTGCAAAGATACCTATAATATGTTTGGGACCAATCTTGCAACCCAATAAAATTCTTGAATATTTCACAATCATAGACAATGCCTTATTATGCAGAAAACAAGTAGGAGTTGTATGTCTAATTGTCTACTATTCAACGTAACTCGCTAGAATATATATAGTTTGATTGAATCACGAGTGTCACAATTCAAATCATTTTTTTAACAAAAATAAGAGACTTTGTGATGTTGTAAAAACATTGCTTTGATTAAATTGGAAAACGGCTGCGCTCGTTATACGAATAGAGTTTTGCCGGCATTCCAATTTTCCGCATCCCACCGAGTGAATGCCCTGGAACGATGTCTTTGTTGCCGACTATTAATTCTCGAACATTTTCGTAAAATAACCTATGCCAAGTGCCTACATACTGAGGAAAATTCCTATTTTATTTATTTTCCTTATCGTGGTTTCTTTAGTATTTTACCGTTAACTTGATATAATCTGTTGATCTACGTATGACTACACAGTTGATGAGGGGGTGATGCTTTCTACCTTATTGCTAGACTTACCATTTGGGAAGCTTGCATAACGTTTTTACTTACAACTATTATTAGTTGTAACATGTTTAGTGTAATTATGTAACTTAATGTTTAAGGATCGTTATGCATCCTTATCCTTCTTGCTCTCAGTTTCAAAATCTAATTTCAGTTTCACTAAATGCCGTTTTAGAAATATCAGAAGAAATGACGCTTTATGTGTGGATAAAAAGGCATACCTTCGTATGTAGGTACAAACTATGTAAGGTATTGTTATACAGTTCACGCAAGAGCAAACATGTCAAATGTGGTAGGTATTTGCTTTTGTTCAAAACATACCTTGAATTATACTTACCGGGCAGGTTAGCGAGACCGAAAATTGTAGGTCGTCAATACAATAATGGTAGATCAGCACAGAATTCTACAACTATATAAAATTCTATGTAGATCAGGCATTGTTGTCGCTCTTACCTATAACATGCAGGCATAAGCTAAACTTTTTCCAAGCCAAAACACCATAAAGTTCTGCACTCAAGATCCAGGCATGGATATGTTTAAATCTCGCTTTATTTTGAACTTTAAAGTACCTGACAAAGCCTTCAAAGTTGACTTTCACTTACTCTATTATCTGGTTGTAATACTTTGATTGGTAGCAATCAAAACAAAATAACTTTCTAACTCGACAAAGTATAATGTGTTCCGTCTTTTTTTTCTGTTGAGATTTGGACTCTACAGACCATATCATAGCAAAGATTTGGTAGAGTCGAGGCTGGGTCTGTGCTGTTGCATGCCTAGAAAACAGTGCCCTTTTGACAAAGTAATCCCTTCATCATTTTAAAGTTCATAATGCCAGCTTGTCTCTACAGCGGCATAAAGTAAACTACATTTCAGTGTAGGCAAAAGCATTTCTACAACCGCAATAAAACTCGAAATTCTCTTCTACAGTTTGCTAGGTTTTTTTTTTATTTTTTTATTATGTTTTTGTGTTGGTGTGAACGTGGAGTTTAAAGTTGGAGGTAGTAGGTATGCAATATTAACACGGGCGAAGTAAGGGCTGCTGGTTTCAATATTTTTTTAATTACTTTGGAATGTATATTGTATATTTGTTGTTTATTCTGAAGACAAAAAACAATGTAAGTTTTCTTGTGCTTGTGTGTTCCATCAGACATTTAATAATACAGTTGTTTTAACATAAATAAGCGCTCAATTCCTATAAATATTATCTTTTGTTTGGTGTGGTGGTATTGAATTGGGAATTTGGGATATACAAAAACAAATAAGCAGACTTCTCTTTTTATTATAATTCGAGTTTAGTATTTTCTTTTGACGTGACTGGATGATGTATTACGGCTACTCTACACATTCGTCGAACTATTATTTGGATAGACGATGACAGGCGAATAGACCGTCGTTCGTCACCGTCAGCATTCGTCTATCTTCGCCGAATATGTAGAGGGCCCATTAGCATAGTTTAGGTGAGACATGATTGCTAATGACGATACACGTTAATCTCGTTATGCTGAAATTGTATATGTAAGTATAACTTGTACTGGTAATAGGTAGTGTTCGAATACGGTTGGAATTCTTTATGTTTTTACAAACGCGATTGGTATTTAAAATCTTTCATCTTTACGTATTTACATCGCAACAGAAAAAACATTCTGCAGAGCTATAAGATTCTCTTGAACCCTCTCGGTCAAAGAAAGTAGTCAGAGGTACGTCCTAACACACATTTGGCACTTGTCCACATGTTGTAGAATGGATTTGTATTCGGTATTTTATTATTTTTGTAATTGTTTGGCTTCTGTTCAAATAAGCCAAGTAATCAAGGTGTTACAGATTAACTAGCCGCTGCCTCCCCCATGATAAAAGTATTCGACTATGTATTAGCATCTACAAATCAAAGTGATTCGTATTATTTTTACTGAAACCTTCATTTCTAATATTACATTCCTCTATCCGTAATTGTTATTTCCATTACTAGTCAAAATAATTTTCATGTAAACATAGAAAATGTTTTATTATTACTGTATTTGTTCAACTACAAATTAGGAGGCACACGATACACTACATATTGATGGGGCCAAGTGCGGGTCCAAATCTCAGATTCATTTTGAAAAAAAGTAAGATATAAATCGATTTACTCTCGGTATAAAAGATTATGCGCCGAATCAATCAGATTCCCTAGTTTCGTAGTACAGTCAGCGACCAAAGTTCATGAACATTTTATGTTTTCTACACTAACTACACTACGTTTGTTTGTTTGAATTGAATAGGCTCCGAAACTACTGTACCGATTTAAAAATTTATTTCACCAATAGAATCCCACATTATCCCCGATGAACATAAGCTATATTTTATCCCGGGGAAGTGAAGTTTTCCCGAGGGATCGCGGGTAACACCGCGGCGGACAGCTAGTTTTTTATATCTTCGAAGTTTGTAGCTAAAACTTTAGCTTGGTCTGGTTAATGGTTAACTGTCTAGTGTGAAACATCCCTTAGTTACCTACGTAAATATAAATATAACTAATGGTCTTTTTTTGTGGGTGTTTCGACCTACAACTTACTGCCTACTATTAAGTACTACATTTGTCACTACATCGCCCCGTTGCTTTATTTATGGATATAATTATGTATAATAACTACTACCTACGTATCCATCGTAGTTATTTGATTGTAGGTAGCGATGGAAAGCATATTTTGACGTTATTCAAGCTGTTGTGAAATGCATTTCTATTTCAATCGTTTTCCTATTTCTCGAAGCAAACCAGCAATTTTATTTAGTGCTCATATTTTTTGACCGGCTATTGTATTGTATACCTTCTAGCAATTGATACAGGAAATACATATAGTGTGGGGACTAGACGTTACGACAGTTGCGTTAGAGAAGTTCAGTGTCTAATTAAACATTTCTGTCAACCAGTAGACTCATAAAGCATGATGTGTGAGTGTCAACTACTCTGAATCACAATAAAGCTACCTACGTAAACTAAAGTAGGCACCGCATGCAGTTTCGAAGACAATGGCGTTATTTGCACCGCAAACGAGTAGGCACAATGGGTGTTTGTGTCTTATCTCCGTTCCCACTGCTCTGTTCGCACAATTTTTCTCATTTCTAAAAAAATGTGTATTAAGTAGGCAACTCGTTTGCAAATTAAGGCCAGCGCCCTGTTTAAGTACAATTTCTAAAGCTAATTATACTATTTTGTGTAACAATAAAGCACTTTCGCTTGCCAAAGCCAAAGTATACCAGTGGGAATTATAAAGAGGTTGATAATGATAATATTTCTAAAGTCTGTGAACACTTGAGATTGTAAACTTTGATACAAACTTTACCCAAACGCCTTGAAAAGGGTCAACACAAAATATTTTAATAGCAACCAAATTGGAGAGCTCTTGAAAGTAGAGTAGATATTAGGAGTTCACCAAATATCACTCTTGGGAATTCAACTTTGCAACGTAGGTTCCCGTTTAGTTAATCTCCTTTGTTTCATACAGAATAGGGTGTTCCAAGAAACTTTGTCGATTGTAAACTCACTATATGTGAGAATCTTTGTAAAGAAGTTCAACTCTGTTATTATTTTTACCCGACTACAGCAAAGCCAAGAGATGGGTTACGACTTACGATTTTAGCAGTCCATGTTTATTTGCATTGACGTATATCCCAGTAGAGCGTCAAAACTACTCATCCCATTTTGATGAATGACGTGTCAATTATAATCTTTATTACGGGATGGCATCAAGTTATTTATTTTCGTAGAATGCTCAACGTATTTTCTCTCGCTCTTCGTATTTTTTTTTAAATTTTGTGATGCTATTCGTACTTAAAGTATATACTTACTGCTGGCCCTTGTCTATCTAGGCCATGTGACATGACATTACGTATGCGATGCGTAACTCATTGGTGCGATGGCTAGGCAGTACTAGTATAAGTACGAAGGTATCACAAGACCTTGTTGATGTTACCTCGTTGACGAAGTCACGTCTACATTTGAGTGCTGTATTATATTACAAATACATATTTGCTTATTACGTTTGTTCTAACTAACACGAGGGTGAAAGTGGGGCATAGAAGCTACCTTCTAACTACACGTGTAAAGGCGGCGAAGGTGATGGAGCTCTAGGTAGTACAAGACGTTGATAATTATGATAGTGCTGTCAAGAATCAAACCCAGTGACATAGACATAATCGGTTTATAGTATTTTTCACGTAGGAACGTATCCCTGACACACATAACTTTTACGTTTTACGCTGTACAACAATGAAAAAATTTGAAATAAATGAAATCTAGTGATAATACTAAAAGATAACTTCAATAAAAAAGGATTTTGTCTATTTCCTTTTTAATTTTTTCAGATATTTACATAAAAGCGCCTTGTCAAACTTACTACTATTAATTTAAAAATGACTATTTATAGGCATACATTACATACATTCTTACTGGTCGTGTGTAAGTGCCTAAGATTTTCAACCCGAAAATCGTAGGATTGTGATCCTGTTTTTTTTTCTTTTATAAAAATACGATGTATAAATGCAACTTATCATATCCGTAGTTTCAATAGTTATAACTAAAGTCTAGTTACATAATTGTATCACGGGACGAAATCCTGTCGAATCATAATACCTGCTCCAAATCCCGAACATCAAAGCCTTCGTGTATAAATATTTATTTAGGCACTACATTATCCTATTTACATACTACTCCTGTACGTATTTTATTAAACAATTTGCTTGTTACTTTGAAACATTGCTCATACAAATATGTTAACCAAGTACTTAAGTAATTCTTTGCCTCAATCAAATCTTCTCGAAACAAGCCCCAAGCTCTAATTTTGTTTATCTATCCCTTATTAAAATGTCAGTACTGCGTTTTAAGACATAAGTATTTATTACCTACTACTAATATCTCATCCAATACTAATAAACATCCAAATACTCACAAACTTTCAGATTTATACCTATAATAATATTTGTAGGATTTATTAATTATACGTTTTTAAACATAATACTTACAGGCAAGTCTTTGCTATGCTCAATATGCATTATCTTCCACGCCACTGATCATTTGCGCACAGAAGTGGAAGAATTGAGCATAATACGAGAAGAAAGACTCCTTGTCCGGCAAGAAATTACTCAGAATCAGAAGCCAGGCTCGCAGTCAGGGTGTGAAGTGGGGTCAAAGACAACTCTATAGCTGGTATTTTCTACGTAAAAATCAAAGGTTTTGATAACAAAGTTGAATTTTATTTTAACTTCGTTCTGTTGTGAAACTAAATTGCTAATTAAAAAAAGTAATGAGTACTTCTTACTTGAGTTCTTCCAAATTTAAAAGTTTCGATGTATAGATGCATAATTTTGCATGATTTGTTGCTCCTCCACGCTGAAACGGTTTAACAAATATGAATGAAAGTTATAGAGGTAGCATACGTTCGCATTTATCCTGGACAAATAAAGTATCTTGGGTACAAAACACCCAGAGACCCCGCGTAACCCCGCGAGGCATAGCTTGTGTTTTATTATTTTTATCCTTATACTATTATCTGCTGTCATAAATATTGTGCGAGGTCTCTGGGTACAAAACACAAGGTACAAAACTTGTTTTTTGCAATGAGAATTGTGACTGAATCTTTTCTGTGAGAAAGTACCTACCTTCGTCCATCATCTAGCCCCAAACTAAGCAAAGCTTGTTTGTACTATGGGAACCAGATAACCGATATACTACGTCCTTATATACTTTTTGTTTGTAAATACATACATATTATACATAGAAACACCCAGACCTGAAATAAATATTTGCAATACATTATAATAAAATAGAATCAGATTACAGTATCTACCTACCTACTCTTTCATATTTACCATTTGTTCGTGAAACAAAATCTAGTATGAATATTAAAAAAGCATTTTAAAAATTTCACTGTGCTCCGAGTGAAACAAAATTTATTTTGTTTTGAAACTCTCGTTATCTATCATCAATTCATTAATTTATGCTGACGCAGCTTTTCCATTTGCAAATAGAAATAGAATTTATATAGAGGATGCATTCATAATACCAATCCCTCGATACCAATCCTCTTTCTAGTGAATAGAATAGAATAGAATAAATTTTTATTGTAAACTGTTGAATTTAACAAAGATGGTCGGTTTGTTATCAAATAAAATGTACAAACAGTTTGCCCTTTTCGGACGTACAATATTAATAGTATGTTAGTACTTAAAACTAAACAAATGTTAGGTAAACTATTTACATTCATTCTCCATGTAGTATTTTTCCAAATTGTAGAAGCCTTTGGTAACTAACCAGTTCTTTAGTTTGTTACCAAAAGCATCACCATTTAGCGATTTGAGCGGAAGAGGTAGATGATTATATATTCTAATGGAAGAGTAGAAAGCGCTTTTGTGGAACATATCTACTATTGTTGACCTGAGGTATACTAATATTAAATTTTTACTTATTACGGAGGTTGCGTTTAGATTTAATTTCAAAAAAATGTTGTTATTAAAGTGACATTTTATTGAAAACTAGATGACTAACTAGATGAACCTTGCGTAAAATTGTTATCCTAAAAATCAACAAAAGACGTTAGCCACCAACTGAGGTACTTACACTAGGCTATGTGTATTTCAATTTGGTTTAACTTTCCTAAGTAACTGAATCTTCGGTCGAATGCGAATAAATAAAGTTCGTACGAGTCAGCAATAAATGCGAATTAAAAATACCTACAGTGTGGTAAAGTGCAGGTTGCACTTGGCCGGTTAGGTACCATTTATCGATATGAATCTTGAATTACCTACTTAGATTTTTTAATTTATTCATCTAAATTAAGAAATGAAAAGTCTTATCAAAATTTTCGATTCCGACGGGATTCGAACCCCCAACGATCAGACGTCCTCCTAACTTACACACAAAAAATTACGTAGTAGTACGTGAAAGTAGGTACTCATCACTAAATTCATAACCTATAATAGATGGTGTCTTTAGGTATATCTCGAACACAACATTTTCATAAGTACCTATAATTATTTTCATAGAAAACCTGTCATTCAAATTAGTACTACGTTTGGAACGAGCATAACATACCTAATCTTGTTATCCCAATTAGACAACGAACAACGATAAGGAATATTCATTCATGTTAGACCTACCTACATGTAGGTAATTCAATTCAAAATAATTAGATGACAAACAAATAATACAACGAGTCGTTTCTCGTTGCTGTGTTTTTCGTTGCCTTACACATTTAGGTAGACTTCATCGTAACGAAACCATTCAGTATCAGAATGGGCAGCAATGGGCTTGCAACATGTCACGTGTGGCATCCGAACTTCTGCATGCGCCAAAATAATATTTGGACGTGTCTCTGACTACTCCTTCCAAAGGATCTTGTAGGTACTCAAAATATCTTACAGCGTACAATTTTGGTTGGTCTACTGAACTGAGATAATAGTTTGGTGAGTAATTTTGTCCTATGCATACATTTAAACTGGCTAAAGGCCACCTCTATTATTATCGAGGTATATAATTTATTATTGAATCTAATATAAAGCTAAGCTACACATTTTGGAAAGACAAATACATCAATTACTACCTACTTGTATTAAACCAATTATTCAAGTATGTTTTATTCACAAACGCAGACAATAACAAGAGTTTTGTGAACGAAGAATCATTTTTGTCAGTAACAAAAGCTAATATTATCTCCGGACAAAGCCCTCTTATAATTATGATAGAACTTCACTTACAGGTAAGTTCGTTAAATCATCAATAATGTGGGTTCTAGATTCGAATCTTGAATCAAGATAAGCATGTTCTAAGAAGTCATTGTTTTTTTTTCTTTTCCTATGACTGAAGTAGCCTTTTTATTATGATTTTTATTTAAAAATTCTGGACGCTGCGCTGTATAATAAATAAGTGATAAGTTAGTTTAATATTACTAGTGTCGGTCGTGCCTACGAGATATCGTGATCATGTTTGCTTTCTTTTTGTTTTATTGGCCTGATTTTATGCATGTATGCTTTGATTCAAACGGCTCGGTGCCGGTCTAGCGTGAATTACCCCTAATTTAATAACCAATATTAAAGCTAGGTAATATTTATTTTTTGCTTATCACAATTCCTACTGAACCAATATTATTTCTGTATTGCGACTCGCGAGGTAAATTCAATGCTAATGAAGGTGTGCTAAATACGCATTTTGTACAAAATGCTGAGGCCATGTCGTTAGCGTGTTTCGTGTTTGCTTTTTAATCTTTAATTTTCTAAAATACTTATTTATTAATTTTCAAAAAAATATACTGATGATAAAAAGCCTTTAAAATGAAAATAGAAATATAGCTCCTAGTGTGTAGTACCTAGGTACTTATTCTTTAAATTATCTTTTACCATTAGCCCCCTCGCAAACTGCAGACTTTCTATCGGCCGATAGTTGAGACAGAATATGCTTCGGCTCGAAATGAGTATGGAGAAGTATAGCCCGTCTCAACTATCGGCCGATAGAAAGTCTGCAGTCTGCGAGGGTGCATATTATACAAGCTTGCTTAGTTGAAATGATCCCCACTTGGGTATATTTAAATTTATTTTAGTGCCATTTTTTTTTCCAACTAACCTGAAAGGTCGCAGGAGTTCCAATAGTTTAATTAAAAGATAGGTACCTACACCCGCTTATTTTCCTGGAACGCTTTTCTGTTTCGTTCATCCAGAACGCTGCAGCGCTGGGCTCGTGGCCACTGCTACAGCATCGCCTGTGCGGTTGTGTTGTAGTGATGTAAATGTTCAGTTTCTAATAAAATTGGTTTGATTATCCAGGAATTTTAGGTTGTGTAACATTTTCGAAGTATGAGCGTGGTATGAGTCTGTACCTACCCCTTTGGGAAAGAGGCGTGATTTTATGTATGTATGTATGAGTCTGTACTATTTTTAAGTATACTAAAATCTAACGACTTGATTCTTTAAAAAGTTTTCAAATAAATATGTAGTAAACATTCGTAGCATTCGTATTCGTATATGTATAGTATATGTAACATATGTATACTAGAAAACAACGTAATAGAAATGGAACCTCATAAAAATATTTTTTTCTTTGTAAGTCAATCAAATACAATAGGAAAATACTGGAATAGGTAGGTAATCAATTAAATAAAATTTCTTTTATTAATTAATGGTGATTCTTACACAAGCTCTGCTTATCCGTGGCCATACGATATTTTCAGAATTGTTTTACCCATTTGAAAATTATACCTTTTCAGTATAAAAATCTTTTTCGGAGGGCAAAGCAATCCCACCCCTAGCGTGTGTACTTGCAAAACATCAGGGTAGTTAAGCCCCACTTTGCGGTGCCGCTGCGGGCCCAATTCAGCCGTTCCAGTTTTCTTGCTTTTGGCGACGCCTGAACTTGATAATTAAAGCCAAATGTAACAGTGCTTTGGGGAATTAAATTGCAAAATTATTCTGTTTAAAACGTTTTCGTACATAATTTATTGCGGCTCTAGTGAAAAAAGTGAACTGTTGATTTATTTACTGTTAGCGACATCCGAGTTTATGTCGATTTCTATTGCTCTCGGACTGAATCTATACCTACTATAATATACCTAAATGGAGGTGTAAATGAAAGTACTCATCCGATTTCAAAACCTCTTTCACGAATGGAAAACTGCAGTATTTCTGAATATCCAGGCTATGTTGCAGTCGCCGATCGAAGGGGATGGGGAAGAGGCTCATATTAAAACAGAATCATCACAGTGGTTTTTTTACTAGCTCGTGAGAGCCTGAAGCCTGGAGAGTTAACTTATATTTATTAATGAACTGAAAATTCAAAACCACAAGAGTCTGCATTAATGTAATGCAGGTAAAACTAATTTTGTCTGCACAAATAGCTACCGTAGAATAATGAGAAAGTGGTATCACGCCAATGATATTATCTCAACGCCTTAAGGCTGTATTCATATTTTGATTAAAGCACAACAGAATATTCGCAGAATTAAACGCCCGTTTATACCAGCTCATTTCGTCAAACAACCGTTTTAACTCGAGGCACGTTTATTGCAACAAGATCTTATAGCTTGCGAATGACGGGAACAGTATCTAGGTTCAAACTCCTTGTGTATGAGAATGTGTAGGTACTTTGCTCTCAAGGCAAGATAAATTATCTTGTAACAGTAAATCCTTGAGCAAGAGTAAATCAATCTTTTTGTCGCCATTATTTGAATTCTGCCAATGATTTTCTACAGTTAATGCTTTGATTGATTAATGTATTTAGAAAAACCTAAGAAAACAATTTCGCGCGACTTTTTTTTCTACCAATAAAAAACAGAAGTAAATTAGGTATACTTACCTAATTTAGGGTAAGGCAGGGTATTCGCGGTCACCTAAGCAGAAATAGCTCCCATTCATTGAAAAATTAACGTATCGTTAAACAACTTTTATAAAATAAAACTGCAAGTATTCTTCTAAAAAAATCACCACCATTGTAACTGTTAAAAAAAAAAGTGGCTTTGACCGGCATTGCCCGACATGTCGTATAATGCCGGTCAGTAAGTGGGCAATTGACGACCTCTGTAGCGCAGTGGGCGAAGGCCCGCCTGCGACGCAAGAGGTTGCGGGTTCGATCCCCGCGGCGGGACCAATGTTTGTATGATCTACAAATATTTGTCTCGGGTCTGGGTGTTTCTATGTATAATATGTATGTATTTACAAACAAAAAAAAAAAGTATATAAGTAGTATATCAGTCATCTAGTACCCATAACACAAGCTCTGCTTACTTTGGGGCTAGATGATGCTGTGTGAAAAGTCCAGCATTATTTATTTTATTTATTTTAATTACCGGTCAAGAATTTTAACGGCACAAGTAACACACATAGCCTTTGGGGGACTCACTCATTGTGAGCCCCAAGCCTAGACCTTGAACAGAACTCGTTATTACGATCAAATTATCACTTAGCATGCATTTTTGCTCCTGGTGAAAGATCTTTGCCTGAAATTGAGGAAATGGCATTGTATAATATCGATTGCAGGACTCTGGGAGACATCCACACATTTTGTTCCTGTTTGGATATTGTCTATGGAAAGTTATGGTGCACGAGGAGTTAAAAAGAAACATAAAATAAAACATGACATTTTTTTTTTTTTTTTCACATTGTGAAAATGTCATACAATTCCTTTACACTTATAACTTGCGGATAATGCCGGTCAGCATGACCGCCATTAGCCATCTATATGTTTTCAGGTAAATATAAAATTTGCCGAAAACCTGATGTAAAGTGCGAGAACTTTGTGATCAAATTGATAGCTAAATAACTATACGATAATAATCATCAATGACAATGAATGAAATACGAAAATCAAGACACTCACATCTTATATTCCCCAACCAAAAAGTTACAAGAGAGTTTCGCAAAACAAACAAACGTACGGTTCTTCCTAACGCATGCTTGGAACCGAGTGGGGGCAGGTGTGTTGGGGCGGGGGCTACTTGGGGCACCTACAATTTATATGTGTATGCGCATATACCATGTAATTTGGGCGCTATTGAGGTGACCGGCATTGTCGCCTGACCGGGGATACCCGCTTTTACCCTACCTAGTAGAGATATTAATTAGGTCCCTACCTAAAAACAATAATGAAATGCGTGAACTATCATGGGGTTACTCAAACTAAAAAAGGATATGTTGCTCCGATGTACGATATAGGTATAGGTACTTACTACGTAATATGCATTAAATGGAGCAGAGCTTTCGCCTTCAAAACTCGAAGTTTTCTTTCCTCCATACACTATAATTTTTCTGTTTCTTCCGTTTCTTTGAAAAAATAATAGGGTGGGTTTGCTATGCGTGCAGAAAGTCTGAGATTTTGTTACATTCACGTTTCGAGCTCACTGTCAAATTGGACACAGAATAAATAGTAGCAAAGGATTTGCTTCCCTAGAGCTCGTCACATGGACAGCTTGTCTGCATTCTGCACTATAAAATACACGCAAGTTCCGGCATAATTATATCTCTCTATTGACATTTGATACGAGTACTAATAGCGCCTATCGCTCCTTCCATAAACGTTGCATTTCCAATTTTCAGACTGGACCCACAAAAGGGGAGTTATGAATACGATTATGCTAAAACAGCTATTAAAATTAAATAAAACATAGAATAAACTTCGGAGTCTTATGAGAATTGCTATCGTTTGAACCTATACAACACAACCAGGCCCTGCACAGCCGGTTTCTGCCGTCTCTCTTCAACTGTATCTGTCTTTTTCTATCTAAAAGTTGAAAATGCATCGCCGCAAGCAAACCGGTCTGGCAACGCTACCAGCTGTACAGTTTTGAATTTTACAATGAGGTTAACTATCATATTTTCTCCTAGACAGAGACTTGGTGAAATCGTAGTTTATTCTTTGATTATATTCATTTTCGTTTATGAAATCAATAACGCTCTGACCAAGTTCTGAGATTCCACATATTCAACTAATCCTTTCAGGAATATTGCAGTTTGCGATGCAACTATCACGTAGAGTCTTGCGCGTGAATAATGTATTGTGGTGTTTCCACTAAGGCACTGAAATGCAACCACATAAACATCGTAGAATCCATTCCATTCACTGAAATGTTTCACATTTATTCATCTAAAAAAATCGTTTCGTTTTCAAGGCATTTATCTGGTGTGTCCCTCAATCGGTAACATCTGCAGTGCAGTATCACATGCAACGGATGTGTGCGAAAGTTATGTGCTACCACACATGGTGGCGTCGATACTCACTTTGTAGGTTGTCATCGGAACTTTCCTTGATTGACGTCAAGAGTTGACACCTATACCTATCGTGTATCTCTACTCTCTAACCATATAACTCTAGACTATTAATGTGGCTGTATGGGCGTACCTATGCCATACGAATACGCATTACTCGTAGTTGAAGACAAATCTTGAAATTAAACACGGTACCTACACTACCTACCTATAATCAATTTCATAGTATCTCTCTTTGATAAAATGTAGAGAATTCAAAAATGAAACTTTTAGCTAAATGTAGGTACATGCATGCGAGTGGTGGCCAGTGGATTGATGCGAGATAAATTAGGTAACCTAACCAAAGCCTACATTGCAGTAGCTTTTAGCCTACATACATTGCTCTACATTGATGCAGTACCGTCATAGTTTCAAACAGAAGTGCAACGCCTAACCCTTCTTACGGCTGGGTGGGTTTTATCAATTAGATAGATTTAAGACACTGACAGTCACACCAAGTCATCGTTATGCAGTGCGTCTGCACAACGATGACTTGGTGTGACTGTCCATCTCGTTATGTCCGATATTTTATTTTAAATTCATCACTTGATTTGCTTCGAGTCTCGCCTGTCGTCGCTGTCGCAGCCATATTGAAACTTGATAGTCCCGCCGCAGAATACTAAGCAGTTGCTGAGTTTTTACCTGGCTGTTGAATGTCACTACGCAATTATGAGTCGCGTAGCGAAACTACCATCCGTCAAATGGCTCAAAACAATAATTTTACATACGTCCAGAACATTTACTTCGGTAACAAGAAAACTGATTAGCTAGAGCTACTGTACTATAAGTATCTGGAACGCACGTGCTTAAGCTCAGCACTTCCTAACTGTTTATTGTGTTGCAGTTGCGACGGTGAACCGGAAATCGAACTTAAAATAATGTTTTCACCCATTGACTATCTAAAAACATGATACTATCATGTTTTTACATAGAACCAATGCATAAATATATGATTTGGTCTGCACTCTGTACTACCTATAGGTATAAAAATAGGTAATACTGTAAAATATAAGAGAAAAAATCAACGAACATGCAAAACACAATGGAAAATGCATATTGTGCATTGTGCTGAAGCACAATATGAAGGTAAAGGTGAAGATGATAATAATAATGTTCACCTAGGTATGGATTTATAATAATAGGTACCTACTGTTATTATAAATACAACTATCAACCTACAACCGTAAATTTTCAAACCATCAATTTCCTACCATTGAATGAATAAATTTGGTTTGTTCCTTTTGGTTTGCAGGGTTGTAGTAGGTACTGAAACTTAATACTAAGAGAGAATGCAAAAAGGCATACATAGGATAATAGCTCGAAAGTGTGTAACGGTCATAAAGATATATCTTATGACTGTTACACACTTTCGAGCTATTATCCTAGGCAACTTGTTTGTGGAATCCTTAGAGGTGAATATTTGCCTCCTAAAGACAATAATGTCATGGAGTGGAAGTCGAGACTCATTGCTGCAGGCCTGGCCTCTAATTCTGAATAAATAATGTACAATAGAGGTAGCTATAATAATTTCTTATATTCAATTAAAACAGCAGGGCTGCTTATACATCAACTGTGTTTAGCCTATTTGCTAGTTAATGTAAGACAATGTAATTACAGCCGTTTCATAACTTCGTCGTAACAGACAGCTTTAATTTATGATTAGCTAACGATAGACTAGACAGTTTTATTGAATTGTAGCAAAACAAACGAATGGAAGAGTGTATTGATTGAAACTATTATGCCCGTACACAAACAATTGCGGTAAGTTTTAGGAATACCTACCTAATGAGTTTGAGAGAATTCTAAGGGAATTCTGAATTCTGAGAGAATATAAAAGCTTTCCAAGCGTTTAAATGAAACATAGCTCAGTACTTTACATCTTAGAGCCGCAATTGGCAGATGGTGTCTACCTTCTACCATCTGTGCCTTGATCGACCTTAACATGAGTTCTAAAGCGATGAAAGAAAACTTTACTATTCAATGAAGTCCCGATTTGTTTACAAAGATGAAGGAAAACATCGTGCGGACATCGGCTAATAATCTAATCTAATAGGCGGCGTTAGGCTTGCTACTTCACGCATGAAACTTCTACAAAATGTGCGACATTATGTATTTGGACGTGCCCCTAACTTATAAAAATCTGCTGTGCTTTGGCAGCCTAGGTATGCGTGAATGAAATTATAGTAGCTGGCATATTAGTTTCATTTTATTGTTATAGCCAATAAAAATTTAAACTAAAAGCACAGAATATAGATGCTAATAGGTATAGGCATGTATGGTACTATTACAAATTCTCATAAAACTGATTCATAGGATTCATATACCTACTCGTAGGTATCTATCACGAATATTTATCAGAATCCAACGACTATTAATAAAGCAAAAAAAATAAATAGTAGATCGTAACATTTTATTTTATTCCAGTTAAAATATTCCAACTTGTATCCGAGAGAATAGGCTCATGTTTTTATTTGAAGATGTAGCTTTATTCTGTTATTCGGAAGCGGAGGCCACGCAGCATTTTGTGAGTTGTGTTAATAAATAAGCGGGCTTGACAACTTTCACACTTCGTACCTGCAGAATGTATTTCGTGATCCGACATCTAAACGAGAGAAGGTACCAAGTACCAGCTCGAACATATTTGAAGAGCTGATCATTGACGCCTGCTCTCGAATATTTCAGAACGCTGAAGAGGCAAAAGCCTTTTCATGACAAGTTGACGAAAATATAGGTACCTAGGTACTTCAGATTCGGTAGGTATTTCTGCAACATTTTTGTTTATGAATATAATCATTAACCGCAACTGCATAATTGAATACTTAGTTATGATTTGGTAACCTCGCAATGAAAGTAAAGTAACTGCTCAAGGTCTAAACGTGACAACAATGAATTTATTGGAGCTGGTTCATACTATATAATGATAAAATTTATAATAGTTTTTTTTAATAATAATTTATTTAAAAAAAAAATACTATGAAGATCTCTATGGTGGGTGACTGACTACCCACCATAGATCTTCATAGTATTTCTTAGAATTATAAAGATCTAGAGAAGCCTTTACCGCGCAGTGGAAATAATAACACTCATCGTCATTTTTACTTATCTAATATGATTTGTGAAATAGTCAATATGATAGTCAATAGAAAATATGAAGCTTACCTATATGATTAATATTACTTGAAAATATAGGTACTTAAGTATCATCAAATTAGCAAATCTGTCACAAATTATCATTGTATAGCATCGCAAAGAAATTGCAATAATAACGATGTGATATTTCTTTTTAAGTACCTACTTCATATTAATGTTATAATTGTTAGATGTCTATCTAGGTGAACTCTATTGTTAGATAGACAGAGATTTACTCAAGTATGCAGTCCGTCTGTCAGCCCGTCCTCTGTCTATCTTTCGAAGTTTCCAAGACTAGCTTCAGCTCTTACGTGCAGACAGTGCCACAAACTTAACTGGACCGGTGGCCAAAAGATGAATGATTAGGTTTATACATGGTTGCACAGAATTCTATATTTTTACTAAACTTGGTTGAATCAGAGAATTGATAAACTACTAGTAGTTCATCAATTTTTTTATAGATTTAGCATGTACCTTTTTAGTACTTGATTTATTTTAGATTTCTTTAAGTTGAATGAAGTCGAGTTGCAAGCCGTTTGACACTGATTAGACACCAAAGGTTAGTTAATTTTGAAGATGATTGGATTTGCTTTCGAGAAATCGGACGTTAGTATAGTAATTCTAGCCTAGATAATACGGAAATCTAGTTAGATGAGGTAGATAAAAAGTTATACGATACCTACGAGGTAAAACAAAACAATTAAAACTCACTCCTAATACTTAAATAGGTAGGTAAGTAAATAGAGTAAAGTACACGATGGTAATTAATTTGTGAATATTTAAGGAATGTATGTTGGCGGTGGCTTTATTCCCATCCACAGGAATTTCATTTTAACATTTTAATGGCTTTGTGGTTGAACTAAATTAGGGTAGGTAGGTAAGTACTTAGTTATCTACCAAATTCAAGTTACGAGAATTATACCGAAAAATAGCCACTGTTTTGTTGCTGTTGCTGATAATATGTATATTTAAACGAAATAAAGCTAAATCACAAAGATGTGATACCTAACATAAAATATTATGAACAACTTTTATGTTTTTTGAAACTCAAATAAAATCAGTGTCACCAATAAACACTATGTAAAGTTTTTCTTTAGTTCAACTTAAGAATAAGCAAAATGGCAACCAATAAACCATTTAGAAAGTTCCACCTTGCATAACTTTGACATTTCTTTCATACAAACGCTATTCCGAAGTTCCACCAGCTAGCACCCTTGTTTAAATTTAGTGTAACCACAGAATACATATTAGTAGGTACTGTAAAAATATTTTCATAGGTACCACCAAAGAGTTCGTATATATTTTACTCGTACATACCAAGGAGTTTTTGTTTAAGTTCTTCCAGATAAATTTACAGGAGAAAAAATAACTTTATCTGGAACAAATCTTACATTCCAATAGAAGAGGTGAGACGGTTAGTCATTTTCTATCGTTAGCATAGTCACCTACCTTTAACTATATTAGAAATAAGAATTAGAACCATTTTTACAATGAGTTCAGTGGAGACATTTTGTAATCTCAATCAAAAATAGCATGCAAATGTAGGAACACTCCTACCGTCTCACCAATAAAAACTAGTTATTCCGAAGTTCTATCAAATTTACACATCGCATAGCTGTACCTTGCGTTAATTCAGAATAAGTCAGAAAAAAATTCTGACCAATAAACAAGGTGGAACTCTGAGGTAACTGTCCTTCTGTTACGTGAAGATGCACAGATCGGCAACATCGCATCCAACGAGAAACCTCAAAATAAGTATCATTTTGTCTATGAAAGCTGACTGAATTGGTCATTTTGTTTGTCATTCTTGTTTTTTTTTCTCATAATGGCTTCGCACTTTTTGTGCATTCGCCAATATTTCACATGTAATTTTTTTATTACAAAATCATTTTTGATTTCCGCGCTCGTCGTTATTATCAAATTACGATTTTTATTTTATAAAACCTTCTCGCCATGCTACCTCTTCTATTGGAATGTAAGATTTGTTCCAGATAAAGTTATTTTTTTCTCCTGTAAATTTATCTGGAAGAACTTAAACAAAAACTCCTTGGTATGTACGAGTAGAATATATACGAACTCTTTGGTGGTACCTATGAAAATATTTTTACAGTACCTACTAATAGCGTTTGTATGAAAGAAATGTCAAAGTTATGCAAGGTGGAACTTTCTAAATGGTTTATTGGTTGCCATTTTGCTTATTCTTAAGTTGAACTAAAGAAAAACTTTACATAGTGTTTATTGGTGACACTGCTACAGTTTAATCGATATTATCAAAATCGTTTTTTTTTTCAAGCTATCTCATAGGTAATTTAGTAACACGATCGATTCATCTCCATTCTTAAATCAATTGTTTTATTAAAAATTATTGATTGGATTTGAAGCAACGATTATATTTTTACATATCGATTCATCGATTGTTTCGATTTTCATTTTTGCACTATATTATGTTGAATTGCTCACTTTTTCATAGATAGGTAGAACACGTATTCCATGAAGCCACTTAGGTACCTACTGACTGTAGTCTAGTATCAATAAGCTCTTTGAATTGTACGAGTATTGGTATGTTTCGATCGATTTTATCTTGTTTTATCCGTCGTCAAGTAATAGGTACTATGAATTTCATAAATCTTGCTGTTTTCAATTATTTTCTTATATTTCATTTGTTATCTAAAGGAGTTTGGGTCCCCCCGAGACAGAAAAGGGCTAAGTACCTATTTACTCATTCACTTTACGAATTTGGAGATCTTTTGGAGTTTGGACTCTGAAGACCTTACTTAAAATAATATTTGAGCTGTCCCCTGGTTGCTTCACTGCTTTTACATAATTAATTAAGAAACACCCAAGCGGCTGTGAGTAACGGCACGAGGAATGTGCCAAGCCAAGTCTCGGCTTTACTTGGCGGTCGGTGGTCGTTTGCAGGAAGTCATCTAATTTTGGCGCGCTCCTTGAAGCTAAACTTGGGGTGACTGTCCACACATAGGTGTAGGTAAAGCAACGCGCAACTGCAAGTATGCGTTCATGAACGTAGTATAAATATTATACATCTGTGCGACAATTTGAAGCTTTCCTCTTAGAACTGTCAAAGTTTTAGAGGAGAAATCACCCGAACGTGGATGTCGACCGCAAATGTTACATTTTGTTCTAGATTTTACAATCAAGGAAATAGTTCTTATTTTTCAAGGATGTCAAAATTTTATAAAAAAAAAATCATAATAAAATATCTCACGAGTCTTGAACGTGATAAAAAAAAATTATAAACGAATTTGATAAAAAAAAAATCCCCACCCTCACAAAAAATCTTAAAGGTTACTTAGTTATTTTATTTCATTTTAAACATATTATTTCAGGAGTTACTGTAGGTACCCAGATAGTATTAATAGAGTAGCACCAAGTAATAAGTAGGTAGGTACATAGGTACCTACCTACATAGGTAGCATAGGCTTGCTTGGTACCTACTTATTCTACAAGGCTGTATGTAACTGATATGTCTGCTTCTGCTCCCGATATGGTCCGCGGGCTGCGGCAGCCCTGCTCAGGATGCGTGGAGGATGCGGGCCGCGCCACATGGCCTCTCGGAAATCACGCACATGTCGTCGACCAAAAACAATACTTACAACAGTTTAACCGGGGCCACATCTTAACGCTTTATTCCGTGGGGGTAGTTGGTGGGGGCAGACGGTAATAATTCAAAATTGAAACCATTATGATTTTTTTAATGTATCTTCCTATCATCAAAAGGTCCCTAAGTTTTTCATGGTGAGGTCCTACTACCTATTATCGTATAAAAAGGTACTTTTCAAGTAAAAGCGAAAGAGTCAAGGACAAAACTTATACCTACCTACTTTTAGCCTGAAAAAATAATTTCTCCCCGTTACACGAGCCTCGGGCTAAGCGGATCATGTCTTGTCTGATGATACACTGTCCGAAAGGTGAAAAAAATACTATCTACGTACCTACCTACCGTACATGCTTACCCACTTATTTGACTTCATAAATATCATGAGATCCAAAAATACCATGTTATTCCTCAAACATAACATGCCGGAGGTCAAAGAAAATATGAGCACCGGATTTACTTCCCTGTTTGTTCTTGTATATTTATTTACCTATATGGATAGAGGTTAACGTTCATTCAAACAAATTATCTTAGGTCTAGTATTAATTCCTACATTTACATGATGATAACCAACATTTTATTTAGGTATAATTCTAAGATACTACGAGTGAACAGTATAGTGTGGTGCAACAAAAACGTCTAAGCGCTGAAGGTATGTTTTTTGGTCTGTTACACGATACGCCATTTTATTACCGTACACTTATGGGGTCGAGGAATTAGAATTTTTTTTTTGCATGGCAACTATTGTATTTCTTGGGTCTCAGCGTCTATTGTGATTGGTACAATTCTTTGTAAGCTTGTTGAGAGCAGGTAGTTTCCTCGCGATTTTCGAAATGACAAAGGTTGTTTAGGGTTTCTTTACCTGTGAATTATACAAGCAACATCAACGTTTAATTCAAATACGCGTTTTGAATAAAGAGGAGAATTCCTTCTGTTTCAATTTTGCTTTGCACGTTTGTTTCGAACCGGTAATGTCGTCGTAATTGTAATCAAATTGCTACTACTACTATGGAAAAGTTATTTTTTACCTTATTAAAATTAAAAAAGCAACCTTAGCCCAAATCTTAAATTAGCGACTAAACTCATTAATATTGTGGAATTTATTCAGATCTTGTAAGTATTATAAAACATTTTTTAAGATGTGGTTCAGTTAAGCGCTAAATCCATATTTTTTTTTGTAACCAGTTTACATTTCATATCAGCTAACAGTGTTAACATAATCTTTAGCCAACCGGTGTCGGTTCATCTGCCGGAGCCGAACTGTCACGACCGTTAGCCACACGGAACCATGCGTCCCAGAGACCTACTCAACATAGCCTCAAATATCTACGTTGTTTTTATCTATGACTTGCAATTTAGCACTAAATTCGAATAATGAAGGCTTAAAACTAGGTACGTACACTGAAGTCCCAAGTAAGATGTATTAGGTAGGTAGGTACTTACAATATAAATGTAAGCAAGATTCAGTCGGCAAATTGTCAAATTTCTGGGTTGATAACAGAAACAACAGGTCGTAAAAGGAAGGTACACTTGTTTACCTTCGTATTCAATTTTTGTTTTCAGGGATGTAAATGAGGTCTCATTTACACGTTTTTAAGTAAAATAAATGAGGTATATGATGCTGGTTGCGCATCACATAATTTATTTTATTAAATTCAATTCAATTACATTATACTCTATCCCAACGTCATAGCCTCTTATACCCATCACAAGTTAATTAGGTCAAACAATTTCAAAAGTCGTCATAAGATTCATAGGGGTTAAATTTGTAGTAACTGCAGATAATATTGTTGATGAGTCTACTTTCGCACGGCTACTAAAATATAATAGTCCATTATAAAGTAGGTACCTAATGTAAGTATATAACAAATAATACTTGTTGTGCTTTAAAAGACTAGACTTGTGATAAACGTACACTTGTGAAGCAAGAGCTACTAAATCCAAAAGAGTAAAAGAAGAAACAAATATCGTGGAGCATAATTCCAGAGCCATCTGTTTTGAGTGTATAAAATTAATGTTTCAACAACCAACCAATCCAGCAGTCTCGATCCGTCCGAGAATTAAATGAGGTCAGTTTAGATTATGCTTCACGTCTGCTCTGAATAGATTATAAGAGTATTATGTATATAAACTACTTGTAGTCTCGCGATTAGTGAGCCAAATCAACACTGAAGTTAGGAAAATGCTTTGCTATGGATGTCATTGTCATCCTTTTAAAAAATTTTAGGGTACCTGTGTATCTGTAGGCCAATGTCATTCGTTTTTTAGTGCTCAACTCAACACTTTACTTTCTTGTGTTTCTTTCTTCGCAGTGTGCTGGAATGCGTGAAAACATTCCAAAATAGTCTTAGTGTAAATGTTTTGCAGTGCAAAGTATGTGAATGTGAAAAAAGTGTCGATAATTTCTTGAAGTGTGCTGGACGTATCCAACGTCACCTCAACCCGGCTGGACCGACTCTGAAGCCTATTAATGCATTAGGCATATGAAATTATAAAACATGATGTTAATCAGATAATAAGGTTCACTATCGAGTGATTGAATAGCCTCTGTATCTTGAAGCACCCTACTTCAAAATGTTCGTATTTAAGACTACATTTTATTGAGAGACTGGAAGGTGGGTTTAATACGAGTATTTATGAGTATCATGTATCGACATGTATTGATGAGGTTTCTACAAAGACGTGTTGACGTATGGAAAATCGTGTCCAGGTATTTACCTACATACATTTATGCATGTCTTGATGCAATAAAACAGGTTTGCGTTCCTACCATTGGGGTTTGTAACCATACCTTTCATACCAACATTCTATTTAGAATACTATGTGAATATTCCGCGTAGGTATTTACCTACAATTTTTAATTGCAATCTGAGCTGCCACTGGGGCTGTCTCGAAGCACCGAAGTTACGGTTGGCGTCTTTTTCGTTGGGAACTATGACCTAACCTTTTCAAGTTAACATTATTAGGTACTTCTTGTACCTTATTAAGTAGGTGCATAAGAGGCAAATTCGCTAGCCGACTAAACCTACATACCTACCTACGACCGTTACATCGTTACAGAAGAGCCAATGAATTAGGCGAGTTTTGTACTTTCAAAATACCTACCTTCGAAATTTAACCTTTGTAGGTACCTATTATGTCTGATAACAGTATACCCTGCTGTAGGAGACTGCTGTAATGAAATAAATTGAACCGTCAACTGTACTTGGAGTAATTGGTCATAATGGCAAATTTGGCCAATAAATGGCTGATTATGACAAGGCCGGTCGGCGCAATAGCCGCGGCGCCGTCTCACCGCGCCGCGCCGCCACCACGCCGCCACCGCGCCAAGGAACGCGAAGCAACCCGACGCCCTACGCGCCCCGCGCGAAGGACGAAGCGCGCGCACGTACTTCCGCCACTATTCTCGTCGAGCCCACAGGACGTCTTCCTCGCTACTAGCACCTCCAGATGAGTACAGATATTTGCCTCCATATTTTGATCAATGTCAGTATTATGATTTATGTAGTATGTACTGCATCGAACCTATAGTTTGTGCCCGGCTCTGGTGACGGTGTTTTTTGGGCCGCCTTTGTAGCCTCCGTCATGGTTTGACGGTTTGGAGGGCCGGGACTGACGTTTTGACGGGCTCCCCGAAGCGCGGAAGCGCTCAGCTGACAATCTCATTTCATAAATGAAAGTGCCAATGGCGGTCACCCATCCAAATGCTGACGGGCCGGAACGTTGCTTAATTTCGATTAACTCATTGATCGCCACTCTAGAAAGTAACGTCCCCCCCCCCCCCCCATGCCGCCGCCATACATTGGTATTACTGCCGCCATACATGCGAGTCAAAAACTTAATCCCGCCGTTCGGCGGGCCGGCACTAAACGAGTTAAGCAAGCTACACGAGCGCTTCTTATTACGGGAGACAGTACATTCTTTTTTGAATAAGAAATATGTAAAATTACCTACATTTCTTTATAACCGGTGTATTAACACTCTACACCCGATAATCAGTCTTATTCAAATACAGATAAAGTTTGTTTACGACATTATGGAGAAACGTGCTTCTTCCTTAAACCCTTATAATTTTTAATTATAAGTGATTGATAATTTTAAGTTGTATTCAACTTAAATAAGTATGTACATGCCTTGACGATCGGATGTCGAACATCCGATCGTCAATTCGTCATGCGTCGTTTTCTCGTAATTTATTGAAACTATCATCTCATCTTGTTTACATACCTACCTAGGTTACAGAATACAGCCTAGGTTGAGGTTATTATACATAGGTGGAAAAAATATTTAAATGTTTATAATAAGATATACGAATCTTTCCATTTTAATAAAATGGTGTAAACGAGGGTACCTACCCTCAAAAGTCATGATGTTCGAGAGAGCTCGTAATTATAATAATTAACCGATACAGCAATTTACCTGATTCATATTATAATGCCTTTATTATGAGTTTATGGATAATTTTAACAAACAGCATCATTAAAATTTTGCTGACGCTCAACTATGGGGTGTAATCACGGGTGTAATCATGTGTATGGGTAGCGGTCAGTGCATAATCTTAAGGTTCTTTAAAACTTTCAGGCATTCGCATCCATTGACAGCTCCTTGGAATTTTTTTCTACACGAATAGAATGATTGGTATCAAATATATTTATTATACCTAGGTACTTATGCAGGTGGTAGAAGTACTAGGTGTTATTCAATACCTTACCCAAGTACCTATTACGAAACGACCCTTTTGTGGCTTTTCTATTATAGGTATTTAAGTTTAATATCCATTCGTGTAATATATATATATATTTTTTTTTTTTTTTTTTTTTCAACATACTTATTTAAATTATATTTCAATCAGCTAGGATCCAATTTACCAGTCGCGTAAATATGATGTGGACACCTATTAATTCATTTATATGATGACTTCCAGAGGCGTTTGCCATAGATCCATTCAGGGTCATAGATTGTCATAGATCTATCTATTTTTTCTATTATCTCCCTATTTTTTGCCACTAAGTATTTTGAATGATAAATCATTTAGGAAATATAATCGCAGATGAAGCTCGAGGAATCTCGGTTGCTTTGCCGAGGCGGCGCGCCCTATGGCCAACAAAACTATCAAGATTAAGCATCCCAATTCTCTTTGAATAATATTTTATTGACACCACTATCAGCCAGTTTAATGAAACAATATGTTATTATTTACATATTAAAGTGGTGAGGTTATTTTGTGAAAGTCTTATTATTATCATTTTTTTTTTAATGGGTACTTACCTACTTAAATGAAAGTCATTTAATTGTGTCCTACAATTAAGGTGCATTCACACGGGATACGCCCTTGACGATTCGTCAAAAGTCATCGTGAATGTTTTATGATTATGACAAACAAAATAGATCGACACGAATCGTAAAAAAAAAAAAAAAAAAACACGATTCCGTATTCAATGTGAACAAGCTCTAAGATACTTTTTAAGGACTTATTTTAATAGCTTAGGTAACCAACTAAGTACCTTAAATTCGAGTCAATCTCGCATCCTTATAACCTTAGAGTTCTGTCTTAGGGCCAATATTAAATATTTAGGTATTTACCTAATGACTTATATTTTTCATAAAAAATTAAAGTGTGTTTCGTCAAAAATGCAACATTGGAAATTACGATTTTGTATAAGTACTCACTCTCTAAGATACCTTGATATTATATTAAAATCCTGTCTTGGAGCTTTAGCCTTTGTGGTAAGTATTCTATCTAAAATTAAATTTCCTAAGAAAGTCTTGGCAGAACGACGAACCTAAATGCTACTACTACGAGTACTGTACTCGCAAGGGTTATTAGTCCAAACAATACGTTCAGACTTATTTATTTTTAAATAAGATCCGAAATATATAAATATCCGTAATATGTTAAAAAAAAAAAAAAAAAAAAAAAACAACCTATAGGACTTCAATTCAATTTATTACGATTAAATATTGTAAATAATTCACCGCGAGCCCCGCACGGGGCTTGGCCTGTATTGTGGCAGTTCAGTTAAAATAAATAACTTTACCTAGTAAAGTAAAGTTATAAGTACATTTTTAGTTATAAGTACATATTTTTATAGCGTTTTTACCATTATTTATTTATTTTTATATTTTTTTATTTTTTTTTTCCCGACATTTCGGCTGTGTTATTACATACAACAGCCGTGGTCGCGCGCGTCACGAGTTGCACGCGCTCTCACTCGGCATCACTGTTGGTCGATAGGTACCTAAATCCGTGGGTACCTACCATCCACCAATAGACATTTACTGAAAGCTGGATCGATTGCATCTCCACCTTTGCTCGCCCGTATCATAGACCTTTATCTATTATTCATAGTTTAATAGCTAATAATGTTAATGTATTTACTTACTAATAATCCTACATACTTACATAAGTAGGTATATATAGGTATCCAAAGTTGATTCATAATCAATTTACCAAGTTTATTAAATACTCTGCGTATCTACAACACGTTTTCCTCCTATAATAGTATCATTGAAAACTATTATAAGTAGTATCTATTAATAATTTTTATTAACTGAAAATTGTTATAAAGGTTTGAATTATTGTAATAATTTATAATTGTGGTCAATCTTGACAATAGAAACTCATTAAATTAAATACACATATTAGATGACGAAGTAAGTTAAGGTATATCCTTATTCCAAGCCTGGTAGGTAGGTATCTACATAACTTATAAATGGTCGAAATATAAACATTGTTATTTCGCAAGACTGGCATGGGTTGAATTCCTCATTGATGTTATTCCCGTTAAAACTCTCAAGGTCTACAAGTAGTTTATATACATAATACTCTTATAATCTATTCAGAGCAGACGTGAAGCATAATTAATGATTAAACGAACTTACCTGTGAGTGAAGTTCTATCATAATTATGCGAACGTCTGGTCTGAATAGATTAGTATCCCGCCCACCCATCGTGGTTGCAACACTCCCAATATAGGTAACATTACGGTAATACATACTACATCAATGAGGTCCAGGATCTGTTTGCGTATTTTACTACTAACTAAATGACATTGGCCTACAGATACACAGGTACCCTAAAATTTTTTAAAAGGATGACAATGACATCCATAGCAAAGCATTTTCCTAACTTCAGTGTTGATTTGGCTCACTAATCGCGAGACTACAAGTAGTTTATATACATAATACTCTTATAATCTATTCAGACCAGACGTTCGCATAATTATGATAGAACTTCACTCACAGGTAAGTTCGTTTAATCATTAATTATATTACTCTTGAAAAGCTCAATTCATAAGACATACAAGTTGTTTTCAGAAATGCATGCTCTGGTTGTCTCTTTTATTTTTTTATAAGGGTTCCCTAACAGGATCCTATTACTAAGACTGCGCTGTATCTCATGAACCTTCTTGAGTCTTGAGACCTTATCTCGGGTCGCGGTCAGACGGAAAGACAGATAGACAAATAAGTGATCTTCCGTTCTGAGGTACGGAACGGGTTCCGTTTTGAGGTACGGAACCTAAAAATCGTGTCATAATTAATTATGTAAGCTGAAAGGCTCGTGGTTCCTGCTCGTATTAAGTGGAAATCTTTCCAAGCTCAAAATGTATTCTGTTGGCGTTCCTAAATAAATAAATAACCTTATTTATGTCAAACACACAAGTAAGTAAGCACTTAAAGGGTTAAGTGTTGCGTGACATAATTAATGGATAGTTGAAGCACACTTGTTTTTGAACCGAATACTTGTATGTTTAGTATCTAGGCAAAATATATCTATACAATACAGGGTATTATTATAGCAGAAGCCCGCATTATCTCACGGTCTCGTCTTACGTTCGTCGCGACACGGACGCCTTCCCACAGCCACAACGTTTCCCACTTGTGACAGTCGCCATTATAATGCTGAACACGTGTGTACAAGTGTGATGTAGCCAGCTAGGTATTAAACAATGGTACAATTTGTAATCTAATCGCCCGAGCTTGCGAGCTTACGACGGGAAACACATTATGAATTTCAACTAAGAGTCACAAAATTACCGAGCCAGGTTTTATAAAAATGGATTAACAAAAAAGGATAGGTACTTAAATAATTAAGTAAGTATTGAAGTAGATTGTCTACCTTAGTTAGTATTTGATTTTAAAAATGTGCACTGGGTACAATTATCAAAAGTTAGTTAAAATACAGGTTTGTTAATCCATTTTTATTTTATTCGTTAGTCAGCGGCACGCAAAAGATAATTTAGGCGTTGGGAGTGTTGTAAAATTTCGACTTTTTGCGCTTTTTTGCTACCTTGGACTTCTCTGAATCTGTTTCATCTTTTATTTCCATTTGTTTTATTTATATTCTGAATATATTTAGGCCTTTAAGCTCGTTGGTACAGATAAGTTGATTTACTAAATTCAGCTTGAAATAATTAAATACATTGTGGACTGGATCACGTCGTTTCACAGAATGGAAACATTGATTTAATTATACTTGTAGGTAAGTCAAACATCAATGAAGTAGGTAGATATTTGCCTACCTACTTGCCTAGGTAGGCTAAAAAGTTAATTATTGGAGAATAGAACTAGGTAGGTAGGTAGGTACCTCCTACTAATAAAATAAAGGCTTTGTAGTATGGGTACGTACTTTACACTGCTGTTTCAAAACATCTCCTTTAATAGATCAAGATGGCAGGTAGATAATAATTATGACTACGTAGTTACCTTGGTAACTTAACTGTTTATTAATTTTAATCTTAATTATAATTCAAACCTTTTGTCTAGGTTTAGCTAAATTACTTTGTTTTTCACTATACATAAAGTTCTTATTTGTCCAAGCAATATTATGTTTCTTCCATCTACGGAAACCGCATTTTCCTCAGGTTAGCGGAATCTGGATTTTTGTCTTCAAGAAAATAATTGACTTTAGCACGTGTCTCATGGTACATGTAATAATCGTACAACTTAACCTTCCTAATATTACAGGTCCGTCTTATATTACAGGTAGATAAACCAAAATTTAATTATACTCGTATTCATACTCGTACATTAATGATGTAGGTAGTGACAAAAGAACACACTTAAACACACAAGCCAATAAGGATTTCAAGTTTATTTAAATACACAACACATATCCAAATCAGATCTTTGATCTTCCAAGAAGATAATCTTAGATAATCTGATGAAATGTGGGAATAGTGTGTATTTTCCCATGCGTTTTCGGATAAATATTTAATACCCGAATGTTTACAGTAAAGTACAAAAGACAACACACATAAATCGAGTCCAGGTTGTTTGTAACACGTGTTATGAACTGCATGATCCGCGGTCTACTCTGCAAACGCTTGATGTTCGCTGCGCTGACGTCATCAAATATTCATGCGACGCATACTTCATACGGCGTGTTTGTTTGCAAAATGCATCATGATTAATACTTCTAGCCAGACTGTTGTACCTAAAGCGCGCGTTAGTTCGTTAAAAGTTCACTGGTTTTGCGCCGTCGCGGATTTTCCAATAGTTTTTATACGGAGCCTGTCGCCGGACAAGAAAGGAAAATCTAAACCGTATCCGGGGAAATTTACACTTCGTTGGTTGGTTGTAAAGTTTGTTACTGTTGTTTGTGTTGTTCGTTTCTGTGTATTTGGGGGTTTCTAAGAGGTAATAAACAAACCTTTAGAGTCCCTAGAAAAACACCTAACAGTACCTACCTAAACATAAAACGAAATTTTATTTATTTTTTAGATAATTGGAGTTTTACATAAGTATAAACCCAATTAACGGGATATTTACCATGATTACATATTGTTTGAGTTTCCCGATATTTCGACGTGGTTGTGTAATCATGGTAAATATCCCGTTAATTGTGTTTATAGTGTTAACCATGATAGTTTAAAAAATTTTACATAAGTAGTTTTCCAAACATTTATTTAGTTCTCTTGGACAAACATTCTGTCAATGTTTTTTTCCATCAGAGACTCCTATGTTTTAGTTGTTTAAGTGAATTTGCTCTGCATGTTTCCAAATGACCCAAGCACAGATGGAGGCAACTCAGATCCGGCTTAGTACTATTTGGTGCAAAGTGCACTATGGGCCTGTCGACAGGTGGGTGGCAAACGGGAGTCCAATCGATTAGCTAGCGGGTGCCTGCCTTGAGTTAATGTCATAGGTGCTCTATTTACATAGTTTTGAGTCACTTTTAAAATCTTTCTGATTTTTCATTTGAATTCAGTTCTGGGATCTAGCTGGCTAATTCTCTTACGACAGGTGCGTCATTTTTAGTAGGATATGTATGTCATCAACACCTTAACAAAAACGAAACAGGGCCATATGGCTGTATGTATCCTCATATCACGGTAGATGTTCACTCAGATCAAATCACTTAAGATTCTTTATGCCTAGAGATGTAGTCTGAGACACATCCAAAAGCCCTTCTTGTATGAATAATACCAGACTCTACAATGAAAACACTAGGTATGTACTTAGATCATTCCGCTTAAAATATTAGTCAGTCAAAGAGTTATCGATTATTTATAGTAAGTATCATGTGGTGTTAGAATCAATTCATAGGTTATTCACTGCATCTCTTGTGGACACGGACTTTTCATTCGACCTAGAGTGCGTGCAGCTTTGCGGGCAATTATAGTCTCGTCACGATATCCGATAGCGTTTTCCTTTAGAAAAGCCCGAGCTCCTATAAATACAGTACTTAGGCCCTTACTAATAAACTTGACACAAAGTTATGTTATGTCATGCACAACCTATGAATAACCATACAAATTTTTAGTTTATGTATGACGTAACCTTGGACCTTAGTGTTTTTCTTTTGATATAAGTAGATGGTGGCACAGACCAATACACATACAAACGTCAAACTAATAAAACTTATTTTTGCGTCGGGCTAAGTGATTTACATTGGACCAAATTCAGTAATTTGCTTTTAAGGTTTTTTAACGGTGTGAACAAATTGCTTGAAATTTGAACTCAAGATAAAAATATTGTTTTGTAATTTTTTATAGTGCTAATCCACACTTGTATTTCATTAAGAAATGAAAAGTCTTATCAAAATTTTGGATTCCGACGGGATTCGTACCCGCATCGATCAGAAGATCCTCCTAAAGCCGGAGTGCCTTACCGCTCGGCCACCGAACCCTATTTGTTGGCATCCAAATCTTTGATAAGCTCATATTTATCGGCTAAGCACCGATAAATAAAAAAATAAAAAAAGATTAAAAATACAAATGTTTTTTCCAACGCTTTTAATATGTATTGTGTAGGTAAGTAATTAGGTGGGTACCTACAATTTTGCAGCGGAATCTCTAATCTACAAAAACAATATTTAACAATCAAGATAAACCTTTTTCTTCACAATTTCTTCCATTCCAGCTCAGCGCATAATGTATTCATTGTGATCCGAGGGATGAATTTTCAACAAAATAACTTTCACCTCCTTCCCAGAACGAATAGACAAGTGGGAGCAAGGGTTGTGTTCTAATGCTTTCGTTCCGTTATTGTTGAATACTTTGTCCTTGTTTGCGGACTTGCGGGTGACAGCTAATGGCGCTAGTAACTGGCGGGTTTTCGTGCTTTTTAGCACTTTAAATTGTTAGTCCTGACCACAGTCATCATGAATTACTATTGAGTCGTTTGTCTTATCGCAACGCCTTCATACGGGCCTAAACACTCCTATCACCAAAGTTGGCCTCCAATTCAATACGATTTTATACTTGTGCCTAATAAGTATCTCTGTTTCAAATTGTGATTTTGAAATGCATTCAATTTATTTTAAAGTCTTCGCAGACGTACTTTGTACACAGCTTAGCATAAAATATGATTTCTAGAATTCCATTATTTTTCTAGAGTAATAATGAACCCTAAAAATGTAAACTTGGTTCGTCTCACGCCTGCGGCATTTTCCTATTTCTATATCGTACCTATGTATTTATTTATGATATCTTGATATGTAGGTAGGTACATGGTTGTTTATTTGGATTATCGGATTCTGTTCTACGAGACAAATGTAATACCTACGCAGTAATGATATAATATGTTTTGCTACTATTTTACCTTTCCGGTATTTAGTATTACGTACCTATACTTACCTAGGCGTTTTAATTTAATTTAGGTTGAATTTTTAGCAAGCCAAAGCTATTGTAAAGATTAAAACGGCTTTTATTCTCATCATCCAATCGGTAAAATCGTTCGATTATATATATGTGTTCCGCGTAACGGAAGGAAATTGGCATATAATACGGATGTCAACAAGGATTGTGTCGTAATCTGGACAATAAAAGTGTTCAGGAACTTCCTAAGTGGGTACTTTCCTTACGAGTTAATCCCAACCCACCTAAGATCAGGTACAGAACTGCGCAATAAAATGTCAAGTACATACTTACCAGCTATCAGGATGTTAATATGTGTGTGTAGGCTGGTTTGAGAATACCTACATATTTGATATTCCCAAAGTATCAAAAGACAATTAAGAGGTGTTTTTGTCTCTTCTTCAATTATAAATCAGGTGCAGGTCGGTCTATCCACCTATAATGTAATGCTAGAGAATCACCAGTGTTTAAAGGCCCCTCTAAACTTTCGCCGAACTATTTGGATACAAAATTATCGACGAATATAGGTGAATAGACCGTCTACACTCTTGAGCCCGGGTATTCGTCGAATTTCGGTGAATGTATAGAAGGGCCATAAATGCTCACCGCGATTTTGACATTATCTCCATATTTTATGTCAAATAATTATCACGATAATTAGCAGGATTAGACGCAGAGGTCAGTCCTTGGCATTAGAATACTGTCTACTCGTATACCCCTAAAACCAAACAAACAAATGAATAAACCCCCATAACACAGTTTCAACTCAATCTTGAATTCCTTAAGAGGAAAGGATACCCGACCCGGCTCTTTCTCCACACAAACGCAGTCGACTGTTTCCTCCCTGGATAATGAAACTAGAGCAAATATTTTTGTACCATGAAACCTTTAGACCCCTCGCAGACTACAGACTTTCTATCGGCCGATAGTTGAGACGGGCTATACTTCTCTATACTCATTACGAGCCGAAGTATATTCTGTCTCTACTATATCGATATAATATAGTAGAGACAGAATAAAAAGCCGCTAAAAAGTCTGTAGTCTGCGAGGGGTCTTAACGACTATGACCATGCTCCTACGTCTTGTTTTTTTAATTCTTATTATCATAGGAAGTACCTAGGCTCTTAAAAACTAGAATAAAAAAAAAACATGGTCATGGTAGATAAAGGTTTTATGATACAAAAATATTTGTAAAAAAAAACAGGGTCACGACTGTATCCCCAAGGCGTGGTAGACATTCTGTCCGATCTTTATATTCTTTGAAGATGTCTAAGGGGGTAGTCACAGGCATGTACAAATACATATTTGATACATGCCCGCATCTTGCAAAATATTTGTAATAGTCCAGATAATATAATACTAGTACAGTACAGATACACCATCTCCTACAAACAATCGAGTCTTGCTTTCGGATTATTTAGCTTCGGGCTAAACGGTAATAGTGTAATAATAGTGTAATAGTGTCAATATCCAGGGCAGAAACAGTCGACTACGTTTGTTTAAAGAAAGAACCGGTTTTTTGCATTACTATGAACTGAAAGTTAGACAGTCATCATTAGGTAGTTGCTAATGAAAAGCCCCAAGCATAATGTTTTTCTTAGAGGTTTTTATTTACTTTAGAGATTGAGTCAGGTTAATTAGGATTGTCTATTTTGTCGACGGTCTTATTTCAAATTATATTTCCCTATTGCTTTGCCAAAACCAATATATATTAATGAATAGGGAATGATAACGCTGTCGCGTAGGTCTAGGTACCTACTTATATAGAGTTCTTTGTACCCTTACAAAGTTCATCGACATAATTACCTACGTGATATTGGGGTGATATCAAATAATATTAGACGATTAGAATTATTTAGAATCCCCCTGGGGCCTAGCTGGATGCAAGTACATACTCTTGACGTTCAAGTTTTTTCGTTTTGGAGCTAAGAGCCTAATTCATCTTGTAAAGGCCTTATTGATGTGATGATAGAAATCTAGATAAGGAATAATAAAGAAAACGAAATCTGGGTGTAGATCGCATCTTCGACGTTTTCATGGTAGAGATAGTGCAAAACAGAAGCCTACTTTTTGCAGTTTCCGAGTTTGGAAAGTTACGATTTATTTACTTACAAGCCATTTTTTAATATCTATTCTTACGCTAAAAGAATGAAATAAATAAAGAATGCTGGACATTTTCACACAGCATCATATAGCCCGAAACTAAGCAAAGCTAATTGTGTCATAGGGGGACAGGTAAGTTTTTCAACCATTCACATTGTTTGTTAGCTTAACCGTTGGTTAGAATTTTGGCGAACTCAGACTAAACCGAGATCAAATGACGTTACAACCCCGCAGGCAACATTCACCAATTATTATTGGAAATATTTGTATCGATTGATTCCAAAATTATTTTTTCTAGCTTATAAATTAATACAGTAATAATTATAGTAGATAGACTATACTAGCTTATCCGCTCGCAGCTTCACCTGCGTGGTCTAAGCTATTCGAAGCTATTATGTAGATACTTTCTGTAATTGTTTTATAGTGCTGATCCACACTTGGTATTTCATTATGAAATGAAAAGTCTTATCAAAATTTTGGATTTCGACGGGATTCGAACCCGCATCGATCAGACGATCCTCCTAAAGCCGGAGTGCCTAACCGCTCGGCCACGAAATCCTACTTGTCGATGTCCAAATCTTTGATAAGTCTCATATTTTCGGTTGAGCGACCGATTAGCGCCATCTACACGTTCACTAGTGAACTAATGCTCATTGTCTGAAATTACATTCAGAATCAAATGACTAAGAGATGTCGCTTTAGCTAAATCTATAATTTCTGTAATTGTTTTATAGTGCTGATCCACACTTGGTATTTCATTATGAAATGAAAAGTCTTATCAAAATTTTGGATTTCGACGGGATTCGAACCCGCATCGATCAGACGATCCTCCTAAAGCCGGAGTGCCTAACCGCTCGGCCACGAAATCCTACTTGTCGATGTCCAAATCTTTGATAAGTCTCATATTTTCGGTTGAGCGACCGATTAGCGCCATCTACACGTTCACTAGTGAACTAATGCTCATTGTCTGAAATTACATTCAGAATCAAATGACTAAGAGATGTCGCTTTAGCTAAATCTATAATTTCTGTAATTGTTTTATAGTGCTGATCCACACTTGGTATTTCATTATGAAATGAAAAGTCTTATCAAAATTTTGGATTTCGACGGGATTCGAACCCGCATCGACAACATTGTTGCAGATTTGGACATCGACAAGTAGGATTTCGTGGCCGAGCGGTTAGGCACTCCGGCTTTAGGAGGATCGTCTGATCGATGCGGGTTCGAATCCCGTCGAAATCCAAAATTTTGATAAGACTTTTCATTTCATAATGTAGATACTTATATCTGTTTTTTTTTTTTGGGCGCAATGGCGCTCATTAGGGGGTCTAGCAGTGGACTGCTATAGGCTGTTGTAAGATGATGATGATCGGTTTTTACAGTTCTGAATTTGTCATCTGATCCGTTTAGCCGTTTCAGCGTGATTGAGTAAAAACATCCATACATCCATCCTAGGATTACATAATAATCCTACGGATCATTGCCACAGTGTGGTTATGCTGCTAGCGTCGCACGTTTCACTTGCTATGACCTGGATCAGTTATAGAAATATACATATAAGTAGTACTTACCTAATGTTGTGATCCTGGACTTAGTTATGCAAATATTAGATAAAAAAATGTTTGTTTATTATTTTATTTATTTACAAACATTCGTTATCTCGACGACACAAAAAAAGGATTTTAAGTGCGCGTCAAAGAGGGCTCCTTGAAGATGTCTTACTGTCACTACTATTCATGATATTTTTTGTTCGTTACGGATTTTTGGAGAAAGCTAAATTTCTTAGGTACTTATATTTTATTTATTTTAGGAAACTTACAGCTAATTCGACCGTACATTCATGGTATAAATACATATATATTTATAAATGCAAGGCACATATTATTATGTATGCTAAAGGTCAACTATAAGTTTCCGCAAATAGGCATAGGTACCATCGTGACACACCAACGTAATCCTCTGTTAGAGATTTGCAAACAAAGGTAAATCCATCTGCCATGGTGCTATACTAGACTAATTAATGATTGTTACCAGCCCACGAATTTCAACTGGGACACTGAAGTAAAGTTTTGTCAAAATACATTTTATTAGGGAACATCTGATAGGGTATTCAAGACGAAACACCTACAGTGGGGTTATTCCCGTTAATTTTTTCGTTCGTTTGATGAATATTCACATGTTTCTTGCTACGAGCTAGGTAGGTAGGTACATTGTCTTCGGTCGATAAGATCAACGTTAAAACACGGTCCTAACCTAGGACCAAATATTCCATACCGAAAAATTGGCGCTTGAAGTCGGATATCGTAGTAAGAAACATAATATCCGAATACTTATTCATCAATCAGTTGAAGTCTTCAGTCCCGTG
Organism: Epirrhoe alternata; assembly: GCA_963565295.1. Taxonomy (NCBI): domain Eukaryota; kingdom Metazoa; phylum Arthropoda; class Insecta; order Lepidoptera; family Geometridae; genus Epirrhoe; species Epirrhoe alternata. Next base: position 4,928,752 of record OY751384.1, read on the forward strand.
GATAATACTAACTGTTATAGTGTCTGTGAGTGAGTGCCTGCGTCGTAGGTAGGTAGCAGCTCAGAAGCCTCGCACGCGACCTCGTGTCATTGACCCTGCGCCCGCGCCGATGCCGTTGCGTCCTCCATTGGGTGTCGCCGTAGGGCTGTCATGAGGCTTAATTCGTAAAGAATTGGCCTACCAAGCACTAGAAAACCCCTATGGTGTTCCCTTCCTGTACTCCCTGTAGGTAGGTAGGTAACGCTCCGATACACGCTTTACATAAATAAATTGGCACTGATAACTTAACATTATGTGTAAGTAAAAAGTTTGTTAGATGTTTGTGTTTCAATCACGCCTAAAGCAGTGAACCGATTTGGATGAAACGTCTTAGATAGTGACCTGGAATAGCTTAAAGGCTATTTCAAAATGTTGGCGATGTGGCGCGCAGAAGCTAGTAATGTTATTGATTAAAATGTTATTATGAAAACCTACCTGTGTCTGCGACACAGTTTCTTAACTACTGCAGACATCATCGTACCTAGTTTACTTTGTACCCCTTTTCTGTTCCTTAAATAAACGAATTTTGATTTTGATTTTGATTTGATTTTGACCTAACTATGTTGTGTTAACCTTCATAAAAAATTTAATAAACAGATTTGGTAAGTATCTACTTATCCGTATTTTTATTTATGTAGGTCAAAAAAATACCTTTATTGACCTACCTAACATCCGTGTTTGGCATTGACATCATTTTTTCGTAAGCCCAACCTACAAACGAACGCCAAACAGAAGGATTTACTTGAGTTATTACGTATAAATCCTTGTCAACCCTATGTAAAGACGCTACGATGACGTCGTTAATGCGTGGAAACAGGATGGCCCCATGGAGAGTGAAAGAGACAGATGCTAGTTGAACGGTTGTCCCTAGACTAGAATCTCATCAAAAACTTGGCGCCTTTATAAGTATAGTACCTACAGTCGCGTGCATTTGAGACGAATATAGGTAGGTAGGTACCTACACCTACACTGCATAACGGCAAAACCCATTTGACAAAATTATCACAATATGCAGTAGTAAGACCACAGAACACGAAAGCTGTGTTCTGTAAGTTAGACCAAAAAGGTACCATGCTAAATCCATGGTAAGACCTCACCTTTTAAAGTACCAACTTTTTGGGTTCTCCACACTTTAGGTACCTCGGGATTGCTAAATACACGTACATACTGTATAAATAAGTACCCAGTAATTGCTTAACTTAGAATAAAAACTCAAAAATAATTTTACAACTTGTTGCTCACCATAGATAAAGAAAAATAAATAATACTAGATATTTTGTTAAATAACATTAGAAGCGAAAAGAACTAAAAGTAGACCTGACTGGACTAGTCAGGTTAAAACATTATTAATTTTGATCTCGAGAAAAATGACATCGAAATACCCGGCAGGCTCAGCCGTTGAATGGAAATTGCATATACTCGTAGTTTTATTTTACAAGCAAGAAAACAAAACGAGATGAATCAGAATAAATAGGAAGCTGTTGTTTACTTTTAATGAAACAGTCTTCCTTCGTGGGTACTGAAAAAGAGGCATTTTTATTTACAACTAGCTGTCCGCTGCGGTGTTACCCGCGATCCCTCGGGAAAACTTCACTTCTCCGGGATAAAATATAGCCTATGTTCATCGGGGATAATGTAGCATTCTATTGGTAAAAGAATTTTTCAAATCGGTCCAGAAGTTTCGGAGCCTATTCATTTCAAACAAATATACAAACAAACAAATCTTTCCTCTTTATAATATTAGTATAGATTACACCTCTTACACCCCCTTCTAAGGGTAGTTTTGAATTTTTTTAAATGCAGACTTTCATTTGAAAAGTTGAACTATCATAGTTTCAAAATGTCTGTAAGTGCCAGGAATAAGATTATTCATACAATCATTTTTAGCCCTTTTCAGCCCCTTATGGGTTGAATTTCAAAAAATCCTTTCTTAGTGGATCTTTACGTCATACACAGAATACACCCTCTAAGTTTTAGGTCTCCACGATCAGCGGTTTAGGTTGTGCGTTGATTCGTCAGTCATTCAGGACAGCATTTTATAAGTATAGATAATGTAGTACATTTTGGTCTCCTCTTTTAGTTCTTTATTTCATTATAGAGCATCTACATAGTCATCCTCCCAACATAATTATTAGATTCTTACCTATAACTAGGTAAATAGTAAACTTATTAGATAAGTACCTATTTTATAAAATAATTGAATTCAGAATCTCGTTAAAATACTTTTGTTTATGAAAAATCTTTGTTTTTTCTTCCTACCTATAAAACTTTTAACAGGATGATTTAGGATTTATTTTTAATTTTTTTAAGATGATGAAAGACAAAATATAATAGGTAATACCTTTGTCATTTGAAGTTGAACACATAAAACAAACTAAACACCTGTTTGAAAGTGTTTTGAAGTCCTAGCGGCAATGCTTAACCAAGCAAGCATGTGTTATGGTTACAAATGTAACAATTTATGATGCGCTGAAACTAACTTATTGTAAAAAAATTGTGATTGCTTTTGACTATATTTGTCTAACAAACTAATAATACTAATAGTAATTACATACTAAACAACACTACAACAATTACTAAACAATACTATGATGAGGTCTCACAGTGCGCGCGAACGCAAAGTGTTCCAAAAACCTACTGATTTTGGGACCCTGTGCGTCCGCGCGCACTTGGAAACGTCAAAGTAATGTATGTGAATACCGGCATAAAATCCTCAAGTCATGAAGAGCTTTTGTTCACAGAATAACTTTTGAATGTATTTAAATTCGATCGTTTTTTTTTGTACGTGACGAAGCTCAGCCTAGCCTGTTTAATAAATATTGCTGCCCCTGCTAGAAAAAAAATAGTCATACACAAGAGCTCCAAACAAAACTTATATTGTACTAGCTGTCCGTCGCGGTGTTACCCGCGGTCCCTCGGGAAAACTTCACTTTCCCGGGATAAAATATAGCCTATGTTCATCAGGGATAATGCAGCATTCTAATGGTGATAGAATTTTTCAAATCAGTCCAGTAGTTTCGGAGCCTATTAATTTCAAACAAACATACAAATCATTCCTCTTTATAATATTACTAGCTGACCCGCGCAACTTCGTCTGCGCATTATTGAACAAAGTAGAGGAGTTTTGAGTGAATCGAGAGTAGGTATATACAAAATATAAAACTCCGTCGCTTGTTATACCTATTAATAATATTTTTTTTATATTTATGTTTCTCTCAAGAATCCCATAAAAGATAGAGGTAGGGAAAATCTTACCCAGATCTTGCAATGCTAAGAACAAAACGAATACGGTAAATTGGTATAGAATCGCTGAAGCGAGCGGCAATTTTTTTGAAGAAATTGTCTCGAAACGTATTTTTTTTTGAATAGCAAGTATTGTATGGTTTTGAATTTCGAAATAAAACGATTAACTAATATTACCTACCAGCGACTTCGTCAGCAATATAAAAATATCGAAATCTCTAAGCAAAAATCTCCATTAACTTTTCAAAACTCAAAATCAAAGAAAATTATTATACTCGATCGTATCTCCATCTCCGCTATAGTAGAAACGCCACCTAGGAGAAAAGGTATAAAGTAATTTTGACGTCGGTGATATAGATGGCGTTCTAACTATAACCAAAGAAAAAATATTTTAATATCAAAAAATCATAACTTCGGAGTTCGGATATATTGATGGGTGGGAATACACATGTTACATGTTTATCATTAAAATTAAAATAATTTATTATGCAAAATACAAAAAAAATTAAAAAAATCTAGAGTGCAAAAAGTGGCTGGCGGCGGTCACCCATCCTTTTTATGACCACGCCCAGGGTTGCTTAACTTTTTTCCCCATACAAACTTCCAACCCTTATTTTCCCGCCCCCTTATGGTAATTGACAAAAAAAAGTATCCTATGTCCGTCTCCTGGCTCTAAGCTACCTCCCTACCAATTTTCAACCAAATCTGTTCTGCCGTTCTTGAGTTATAAGTGGTGTAACTAACACGACTTTCTTTTATATATATAGATTATTTATAATATTAGTTTAGATTATAATAAATGATCCAATGGCCAATATTGGTAACTTATATTTAAAACCGTCTGAAAATCTCCTTCGTGACTTCAATTTTGTGTTTTGTTCACAGTTTTATCAAGAGGGAACGCAGAAGATGAGCAGCACGACGCCAGAGAAGGTGATGACGTCACAATGCAATGTCGCTTTTCTCTGGAGCCCGCGAATGGTGACCCACTCACCTACTACTGGGTCCGGAGCACCGCCAGCGGACACGACAACGTAGCCATCGGGAACATACCACTAGAAACGAATTACCAGTGAGTAAATACTTGTTCTATTGACCTCTAAGAAGAAGCTCGTTGGCGATTTTTTTTTACCAATAAAAAACGAAAATTTAAAATTTAGAATTAATAAATAATAAATAAATTGTTTGAACAATGCAGAAATCGTAGAAATAAATAATGTAATAACTATGTTATTTCTTACTCCAAAGAAGCTTTTGAATTACCCAATCGCGCCAGAACCCACCTAACCTTGAACATTTTTGGGTTGGTCATATTAATGTAGCCAGCCCTAATAGCACCCAAAGGGCGTCTTAACAGGCCTCAATGCCTAGGTCTGGACAGCAAGGCCAAACAATTCTGTAATATCTATGAAAGTTACATTTTTCAATGCTTTTTTATTATTGGGTTTTGAATTTAAAAGCTCACCTTAATCTGAAAATAAAATATGCACTAAGTGTTTGTTCCTTGTTTGAAACGCAGACACAAAAAAGAGAATGTTTGATGTCTGATGCTTCTAACGCAAAAGCTCTGCGTCACATACAGGCGGGCTTTCGCCCCACTTTCTTCGGCACATGGTTTTGGGTTCGACTCTCACCGTGTGACAAATTTTTTGTCTCGGCTTTGGGTGCTTTTTATGTTAATATGCATGTATTTACAAAAAAAGTATCTAAGTATTCCATCAGTAACCTGGATCCCATAGTACGAGCTCTGCATAGTTTGGAGATGCTGTGTGAATTGTCCTCCAGTATTTATCCTATCTAAATGTTTCACAGAGTGATGTACAAACCAACGGAGGGCCGATTTGACCTAATGGTGGCGAACGTTTCGTACGAGCGGGACAACGGCCGGTTCGAGTGCAGAATCAAGGCTGGGGGCACTGGCCGGAACCTGCATGCGCAGGGACACGCGCTGACGGTGCTGACGCAGCCCCGGCCGCCGCTGCTGGCACCCGGCGCGCACGCACAGGCCTATGAAGGCAGAGAACTTAACCTTACCTGCTCGAGCTCGGGAGGGTCGCCGGAACCAGTCATCAAGTAAGAAATCAGAACTTTAGAAATTACTTATTTCATTTATTCGCATTTACACAATTATTAGTAGATTATTCACCAAGGGGATTAAGCAGTGTATTATGTCACGGGCGCCATATTGAATCCCAAGCGCATCGAAGGATTCTTTAGTTAACTCCCGAGCGCCAGCGAGGGTGTTTATAGTTAACTTTAGTTTGACTAGAATCCTGAGACAGCGAGGGATTCAAGAGCGCCCAAGACTAAGAAAGCTTTAACCCCGAGGTGAATACTCTACTTTTCACACATAGGTACCTACTGCGAGAAAAATAGTGAATACTTACACCCAGAAAATAGCAAGCAAGTCTTATGAACAGGTTTTATAGGTAGAATAATAATAATCTATTCGTTTTTTTTATTCAACCTATACTGTCCCACTGCTGGGCAAAGGTCTCCCCCAATTCTTTCCAACCATCTCTCTCCTTCGATAGCTCCCACCACCCACTATCGAAGGAGTCGAGGTCGTCCGTTTATTCTCAAATCATATTTTAGCATTAATATAAATAAATAATAATAATAATAAATAAATAATAATGCTGGACTTTTCACACAGCATCATCTAGCCCCAAAGTAAGCAGAGCTTGTGTTATGGGTACTAAGATGACTGATATACTACTGATATACTTTTTGTTTGTAAATACATACATATTATACATAGAAACACCCAGACCCGAGACAAATATTTGTAGATCATACAAACATTGGTCCCGCCGCGGGGATCGAACCCGCAACCTTTTGCGTCGCAGGCAGGCCTTCGCCCACTGCGCTACAGAGGTCGTCTAATATGCAACAACATTAGATCGCTCAATAGTTTGGAGGCATACTTTTTATACATATTTGTATAAATTCTACTGTGCAGGTCTCTATTGTAAACATTTTCATAGAACCATCAAAAATCAATTCGGAAGGAAAAGATTAGTTGCCACATTTTTTTTCGTATAAGTTCTATTTGGTGTGGACTCAATAGTATTTTTTTTTATAGAAATGTTGAAGTTCGAAATTCAAATCTCATTACTTATCTGTTCACATGAGGTATCAGAGGGAGAAATCCCATACAACTTTACCTCCCGGGTGCCATTTTGTTTTTTAGGAGGGAGAAATGATTTACTTTCTCTTAAGACTGTGAGACGAAAAAATGTATGGTTTTCGAGGACCGGGTGTGAAAAAATATATATCTTGTGATAACACTTATACTTATGTGTGATCATTACTTCACTGTACGTACCATATTAGTTTATCTAATGTACCTAGTAGGTAAATTGTACGTAAAAGTTCAGTTAAAATTTTAACATTTTCTGAACAAAGCTTTTAAGTAATGGTTGTCTAGACTAAGTAGACTGGTGTACTGTTTACCATTACTCACTAAAAAATAAAGCAATTTGGTCTCTTAATATTTTTCAGGTTTTTAAACATATTTTTTTGTATTTTACTGTCCTACTTAGCTTACCTTTACCTATCTATATTTTTGGACTAATTTAATTAAACGCTTATTGAGACGAACTTTAAATGGTGAAGGAAAACGTCATAAAATTTTTCACTTATAAAGGTCGATTTATATCTACAGACATTGAGTGTGGCAGACACGTGCCGTGACAGACACCGACAGACACTATTTATTTATATGTAACGTATAGAAACGTGCCGTGACAGACACCCCGGATACCGACAGACACCGTCATCGGCGTCTGCTCTCACTGTTCATTTCATTCATTCATTCACACTGCCCGGCAAGGAGCCACAGACACGTACAGACATGAACCGCGCAGACCAAATATTCTTTCCGAGAATACTGGCCGGGCACGACACGTGTCTGTAAGCGTCTGTACGGCCGTGTTACGATAGATATAAATACGTTAATAGTTACTGTATGGAAGAATATCATTTTGTCTGCCACGGCACGTGTCTGCCACACTCAATGTCTGTAGATATAAATCGACCTTAATACCACAAGAGCTTCAAAATTATCGGGTATTTCCCGATAGGTTCGTTGCAAACAAATGAAGGAGTCAAGTTTTTCAGGTTAAAAATTTTTTCCTGAAAAACTTGACGATTTTATTTGTTTGCAGGGAACCTTGAGGGAAATGTCAGATAATTTAGAAGCTCGTGTGGTATTCGGGGGATTATTTTTCCGTCCCAAATGTCGGCCAATAGAATTGCACCATGAGACGAAATGTACAGTTAATTTCATTTTCATGCAAAATCTCCAATTTTCACAATTGAATTCAACCTGTCAGTTTGACGTGTGGTTAATTTGACTGGATCATGTTTTGTTTTTTATATATAGCAACGACCAGAGAAAATTTTCAAAAAATTATCAGTATAATACCATGTAGGTTGTACCACGTGACGTCGAATGGTGCAATTCTATTGGTCGATATTTGGGTCGGAAAAATAATCAAGGAAATCATGTATTAAGGATTTGTTTAGTAAATAATTAAATGTATTTACCTATTTAGCTAATTACCTATATTTACACAGTTTTGAATTTTTACAAAAAACAAAAATACCTAAATTTTGGTTTTAGTTGTGCGTAAAGTGTGTATAAATTTTGTGTTAAACTGGGATAAATAGGTACAAACAAATACTGAACAAATTGTTAATATACGAATTACGCATTGACTTCGCAATTCGATTACCTTTGTCATAAATACACATCTAAATAGCTACTTTACATAATTAAATATTGTGTTTCAAATAAATTATTTTCCAACACTAGGTAATCAAGTTATAATAGTGATTTGTGAAACAACAAAACGAAATAAAATTAAAACATATTACAATGCGTATAATTTAGAATGCAAAGCAGAAAAAATGTACTACTGTTTGCCAAGTAGTCAATATTTCTGTCAGTGTTACAAAAATTTGGTTTATAATAAATAAGCTATGTCTTAACACTTTTAAAAAATGTATGTTGTACAAAAATCTAGGTGGTACGTATTCCTCAAAATTGCCCATTATGTACTTGTTACATCGTTTGCCAAATCGTGCTCGGGTCGCAGTAATTCGGCCAACCAGAAAAATGACCTAAATTCTTTGAAGTCAGAGGAGGATTAAGGAAGGCAGCTGTTTCCAGTAAAAAGGACGTCGCCCTGGTAAGATTGATTCTGGTTATTTTCCACACGAATTCTTTTGAATTGTTTTTTAGAAACCCGTTACGCAACATGAAACTAAAACGGTTACATTTAGTTGAGAGTGCTATCTAGTTACTGGTTATTCACAAATACCAATGAGATCAATCTTCAATCGTTACCAGACGCAACGGCGATCCCAAAATACTGGGAGCATTGCCACATTGAATTGCACGCGTGCGATGCTCATACCAATCATTTTGTTTATTCATGTACCTACCCTACTATACTAAACCCCAAATGCCCCAAATTTTTTTCCCGCAACATTCGAAATACACCGCATAGGATTAAAACCATCTCAGTCTGTTCATTTTATATACCTATTAGCTTATCACATGCAAAAATGTAAGTTTGTAGGTATATAGTATAATAACGTTCTTATTAGCTGTTCCGTAACTATCGTGGGTGATGGATGGGACAGCTTAGCCAGTGAACGATGATAATCCCTTTTTATAAAAACGAGTGTTCCATGTTAGGTAGGTACATAAGACTTCATAAAGAACTTGAGTTTGATACTGCTATTACATCTCAGCCTCGTGCCTTACAACATAAACGCAAATCGTTAAATAAACGTTTTTCTCATATTTCCTATTCTCAATTTTAAGGGATTTAATGATATCCTGAGTTCTAAACAACCTTTCCTCACACCTTTTCCCCGCAAGCTTGTTTCCGCACACGGAAAGTTGCGGTTTGTTACAGATTCTGGGTCTCTGCTAATACACGTCAAAACCGCAATTACATTGTACAGAACCCTTTGTTAAACAAAGCAGCAGTAAAATTGGGCATTATGTATTCTATCAGAATAAAGACCTATTATACACCGGTGAGGCAGATAAACGGAAATTATTAATGGAGGACTTAAAGTTTTGCAAAAGCAGCTGATGGCAAATTAGCTAATACAGTGAGCGTCACCAACTGGAAATCCCTTACAGGCAGTTTGTCCCTGCAAAGGAAGTTTCAAGTTGGTGAAGCTGACTGTAGGCACATTCATAATCTATTTTGAATTTAATCTCAATATCATCTTATGTTATGGCCCGCGTTCTATACGGAGGCGAACGACATAAGTTAATTTTAACGCGCGAGACCATCTTTTTATGTTTTTCGTGACATGAATTTCATTAATCAGTTGTAAAGATATCCTCTAAGTAACTACCTGCCTCCTGTATCAATATAATTTACTTATTTATTTTTTATAGATAAGATTAGATCAAAGTGATAATTTTAGAGAAGGGCCAGGATGGTATGACGAATTAAATGCAAAAAAAAAGTGAATGAGTTGAACTATGTGTCACAGGATCTTAGTAAGTGGAAACAAATCTCGCGTTAACCGCAGGGGTAGACTGAGACCATAATGATATTAGTCTCAGTCAAGTCTCAGTCTACTACTACCCCTGACCCTGGGGTAAGGCGAGATTTTTTGTACGTAGGTACCTATGATAAGGAAAGGATCCGATCTTGATTGGAGGGAACAGAACATTAATGTTTTCTTTATAACAAATACAGCTTTTTAACTTGCCTCGTTCAAACAACCTTCCAACAGCCTTTAAATCGACTTACTTCACTGACCGTACGAAGTTGAGTTAGTGCGGCCACAGTGCGGCTCGCATTTCAAACAATATTCAGCGCACGCAAGACCAGCTTATTCCAAACTTTTATTTTTCTCCAGAATATCTTATTTAACTCCTACCACTACTATAAACTCTACGCACTCGTAGTATTTGCAATGAATTGCAGAGTTTTTAAAAATGATTTTGTTTGTAACAGAAGCTGAGCTGATGTGGATGTTTGTAAATGAAAACTTAATTTGCAACAGAATTAAACTGCAGACTGACTGGTAAATTCATCTCTTGGTTTTTCTATACGTTCCATGCATAACACATTGTACGTACAATGTTGAGGAAATTGTTTTATAATAACTTAAAATGCTATGTAACATTGGTTGCATGATGTAAGTAAACTACCTAGGTACATTATCATTTTCATTTCAAACCTATGTAAGTCTAAGTACCATAACAAAATGAAACATATCGCGCTCTTTCCTCTAATAAGTGCCTTTTACAGATTGACTAGCTAGTAGAGTAGGTATAGTTCAATCAGACAGAAAAGAACCGCATTGCGTGCTTGAACAATACTTCGAAATTCCTACCGTTGCATTGCTGAGTAGTTAAAGTACAAAGAGTTACGATAGTCATTAATTAGTGTAACTAAGTTTACTCTCTCCACTCTCCACGTGGCTTCTGGCAAGTTCCAAGTTGGACAGACAAGAATTATTGAATTAGCAAGTGAGACTGGAAATTTTATCCTTGTTTTATGTATTATTTATACATACTTAATGTACGTTAAAAACTAGTCCAAAATGTTATTTGTAGCCATGATTGTGACACTAGCGGCCATAAAAAAAATTTCTTTGATTTGAAAATGTTACCAAATTAAAATCAAAAATATTCCGAAACAATTTATTTATAGCCAACATATAAATATCAAGTTAACCCAAAATTGACCGTTATACCAAAATGTTCCAAGTTCCAAACCATGGATCGACCAAAAATATTTCGAGCATACGTGTGGCGGGTATGTTATCAGTGAACCTTTGTCACCTATTATGTCAGTTTGGCTTGTCTTATGCTGTTTTGGTCTAACAAGAACCAAGTAATAAACTTTGTTGGGTAGCCGAAGCATAGAGTACCCTGCATAGACCAGAATACATAATAATTAACTTAGAGACACAACAACATTAACATAACATAATAGTAGGTAATACACGTAATAAAAAATTACCTAGGGTTCCCGTGGTTCTAAGAACTTCGAGTTTTTGGCATGAACTCTTTGATTTAGGACTTTCGCTATCGTTTTATGTAGGCTACACATCTAACTGAAAGTCGACTCAAAGTACATAAAAGCGGGTTAAAAAGCATCTCAGATCAATCTCAGGATGCGTATAAAACATATCGTTGAATGAAAATCACCCTACTTTGAATAAATCACGGTTTACTGATTGATAGGCAGTTTATTTATGGATTGAATGGTTTGCGACTTCATTCCCCTCCCGGCTTCGTGTCGAATCGTCGCAACCTCCTACTTTATTTAGCTTGCGGCTTCACGCACCACAAATACCAATTGTTTTTGTTATCAGCCAATGATGTGCGTAATTTGAGTTTCGTACTCACCTTATTTGTCTTCTAGAATGACAGATAAAGGATTTTATAAGAATTTGCACTAGGTATATACATACTCGAGTTGATGAAACATATAAGGAACTGGGTTCTAAATCCGTATATGTATTGATTGGTATTCTTAGATGTGCGGGTCATTGAAAACGCCTCGATAAATGGTTTTTTGGTCGCCAATCAATAGTCGAAACTCTCCCGGAAGAACAGGGAAATCGTTGTAATTTTTCCTCGGGTAATACAGCGTCCTGTAAATAAAATAAAAGCTCTTCAAAAAATATGTTTATTCTTCATCATTCTGGCTATTCTTGTTGTTTTTAGGTTGTGTGTGTGGGATTTTGTGTTTTCACGTTTTAACCGCAGGACCAATTTGTTAGCAGGAGGGCAAGATCTTGACCATAACATTAAAGAGCCCATGGATGAAAAATACACCCCAAATGCAGTTGATACCTTTAGGAGTAAATAAACACAATAATCAATATTTTTCATCAAGGCGAAGTTCTAAAAAATTTACTAAGTACAATATATTGCATATAACAGTACATTAACACTAAATATGAATTGCACTAGTTGCTTTGTAAGCTAGAAATCAGGCTGTAATTTCTGGACTTAGCAAGCTCCATACAAGCTGTGACCTGGCCAAATGGAGATTTGGCCAAGTCACAGCTTGTATGGAGCTTGACGATGTACTTTTAGGTACCTTGCTTTCCTGCTAAGCAAACGAAGGCTCCTCTGATTTATAAAGTAGAAACATCAAATATTCGCAGTTAAAATAATATTTTGTTACAGATGGTACCGCGACGGCTCTACTTACCCTATGGACGCGAAGATCATCCACGCCAAGGTGCGTACGGAGCCGACCACAGCATTGCTGGCTGTCAGCCCATCAAGAGACGACGATGGTGCCATCTACCGCTGCGTGGTGTGGAACCGAGCTATGCCGGAGGGCGAACAACTAGACGCCACAGTCGAACTCAACGTCAGCTGTGAGTACCTACTTTCTAAATAAGTACCTAGGTACCTCTACTTTTTAAACATTCATGTGTAACTAACGGGATGTTTACCATGATTTCCTTACTCATAATTTTAATGTTTACAAAAACAATTGGGCACACCCTTCTGCCCAATATTTTCAGACAAGGTTGATATTGATCAGTTTCATTTCGAATCGCTTCTGCAACAATATAATTAGAAACTGAAAGTTAATTTCAACGACCAAAATGCTGTTCGGAACATTTTAACAGGAAACCCGTAGCGTGTACCTACAATCCGAAAAGTAATCCCTTTTCGAGTTATAAACGCTACCTAATGCTGTTCGGATACGCTAATGATGGTTAAATTATCCCCATGGTTGGGTTCTCTACTGTCATTTTGCTACTGTAATAGGGAGATTACGCAGCAATTTTGTCCTATTTGCTGTCGTAGTTTTAGATAGAGGTGAAAGATTTTGAAATCCGATGCAGAGTCCAGAGAAAAGCTGAAACATGAACTTTTAAACGGCTGTTATTATTGCCTTTATGACCCAACTGAACCCTTGTAAAATTACAGCGGATACAAAATTTATTTGAGGTGCAAAATAATATTTAGGTATTATCTAAGCTAAGTGGGGCACCACGTGCCGATCTTGCCAAACTATTTCAACGTTGCCACGATTCTGCTCAACGTCATCTGTAAGTAGAAAGTTGTTGAAATTATCGATTGTAAACCACTTTCTTTTTCGGTTGATTTGGATCGACGTCATTTCCTGGCATTCAACTGATTTAACGCGTTGAATGTGATTGAGTAATTTTTTCTTACCCTTTTCAATAAATTTTTAGTTTTATTAGAAAACATAATACCTGCATACGATAATAGGTAATTAAAAAAACTGTTACAATACAATTAAGAGGACCGTTAGGTACTAGACTGTTAAATACTTACCTACTAAGTATCGCTAATCCTAAAAAAATTAGAATGTAGAGAGTTGAAATACTCGACGATTAATAATGTAACTACCGAAAAACTCTAAGTTCGCTTTTTCCGTAGCTTTCAGTGCTCACCGCTACGGGATTCATGAATCATATACTAGCAATTGCGAAAAATTCCGAATCCTGTTTTTAACTTGAACCAAGAATAATTTAGAGCCTCGTGTGTTGAGTTTCCTCATTGTCGAAATACTTTCACTATCTCAGAATTACCTACGTCCTACAGTTACCTAGACAAGACCGAGAATAACCCATTATTAAATATTCAAGGGTCAATTTAGCTAAAGCTTTATATTTTATGTCAATGAAAAGAGACTGCAAACTGCAACAGATTTAGCAGTCGTTTTATCGGGCTGTACCAATGTACAGCCTATTTTTTACAAAATTGGGCTGTACGAAGCTTTACCTCTAAAATAACTTCATATAAAAACCTGTCATTGACTTTTTCTTGATTCTTTGAAACTGTTTTTTTTTTCATATTGCACAATTTGAACTGGTTCCGATTCTGGTAAAATTACTCATCAGTATGTCCTTACATTTGTGTAGGTGTTGAATGAGTAAGATAACGGGAAATCTTGAATAGATTACCTACATATTTATTTTTCTTTGAAAAAAAGCTAAGTTATGGACGTATTGAAAGCGGGTACCTAAACATAGGTTTAGGTACCTAACCTACCCGCTTTCAATACGTCCATATGACATTGATAGGTTAAGTATCTATTAGCTTTTTCCGCCCCAATGCTTATTGATAGGTAATCAATAACTTCAATAAGTATTCTTAACGATATACTAATTAGGACAGACGGACTAGGTCAAATAATTAATTTTACAGTAAAATTCGTTAGTTCCTCTTCTGGTCACCGGTCCAGACAAGTTTGTGGCACTATATCATAAACAAACAGGAATGGTGATAATAAACCAATATCCTACCACATAACGAGAAGATTTCGGGGAAATGGTAGGTGTTTGTTTCCACTATTTAATCATTATTTTAAGCCGTGTACCTACCTATAAAGATCGTGTGTGATGGCGGATATTAGGCGATGTTAATTTCCGTCTCTTTCACAATCAGACAACAATCTACTTAATATCTGATAAAGCTCGTCACTTATAAAAAAAATCTAATAAAATGTCAGACAAGTACCTACAGGGCCAACAAATATTAAGACTAAAAGCATGTAGGTACAAGAGTTTGTGTGTAGCTAAGGTGAGCTGAGCACTACGAAAGGAAGTTCTGAAATGCAACCTATATAAGTTCGTTTTCTTTAGGTTGGTGGAAATTGCTATTTAAATTTATGTTTGTACACAAAGTATTGAGTTTCGTTTATGGAAATTCATCCCTAATGAGATAGGGGATGAAAGTTTGAAGGAGCGTCTGTTTAAAAAACAAAAGTCAGTTGTATCAGGGGCTTTTCCCATATTAAAATTAAGCTTTAATGCAATGTGAGAAATAACTCACTTTGACATAAAATTGTGTCTGATTTCTAAAAGAATGGCCACGGTAGTTCTCGTAATGTTTTTAGTTTAGGAATGCTATTATCGTTATGAAAATGGATTTTGCGACAAAGCTGTCATAGTCTTGGGCGCTCTTGAATCCCTCGCTGTCGCTCGGGAGTTAACTAAAGAATCCTTCGATGCGCTTGGGATTCAATAAGGGGCCCGTGAGATAATACACTGCTTTATCCTCTTGGTGAATATATCTACTATAGAAGCTAAACTTTATTTATTATTTATCAGTTATGACTTCCGCAAAAATTTTTTGTAATTTTTTTCTTTTTATGTGATTGAACAATGATTAAGATTTTAATTCCTGCGTGTAATTTTATTTAATATATTTTTTAAATGTAATAATAATTTATTTAATAATGAATGTTTGATTATTCATTTTTTTATCAATTAAAAATTGCACACCATGCATGGCAAAATACAGTGTTTCCGGATTGAGTTTTTATAGTAAAATACCACCATTTTACCTAATGAGTTTCACGCAATAAATATTTACTTTCCCTACACAATAATTGAAAGTGCTTCTGCCAAACCACCTAGACATTATTATTAAGGGACCTTGAGCATCTAAAGACATCTGCAAAGAGAATTTCGGTAGAACAGCAAACATTTACTCAAATCAAATTGTTCGCTTGGTTGGACAGTGAAAACGCAGCTTTATCTACGTGTATCTCTGTATTGCTCAATACGAATTACCTACTAAATCAATTGGCCTATTTATGTGTAGGTAATTCCCCAAATTTAGTGCTTTTAATTGACCGAGCGAGTGAAGCGAGGACTAGGCAGTCCTCTTCGCCTTTACGAGACAAACCCGTAGACACCAGATTCAATCCCCTAGGACCAAAGGAACGCGGAGTAATCACTAAAACTTATTCCCCTATTCTGCTTAAAAGTTTACATAGGCTTAGGAAAATTCAAACCACCTGAAATTCGATTTTGTTCGCGAGGTCTAACTGTTCTGACAGAACCACTAGTGGTAATTTAAAATGACGGTGTGAAAATAGGTGTACCTAAGTACCCCGCTCGTAATTTGATTGTTTACCAATAGCCAATAGTTGTAGAAAATTTCGGTCGGCTATTTAATGCTGCTATTCATTAAATACTGAGGCAATTTTTTAATCTAATTTTTTTGTTAGAAAAATATATAAAGAGGTTACGCGCCAGCTGGTGAACATATGGCATAAGAACTCATTCTACTCAATCCTAGGGTTAAAGTTATAGGATAAAAAGTAAACGTAACGTAAAGGATAATTAATGTAAAGAACGTAGCTGTAAGTGCATACCATGGCTATGTTGCTTCAGCTATCCAATATGGGCTACTATTGTGGGGTAACAGTGTCGATAAAGATAGAGTATTTAGAGCTCAAAAAAGGTGCGTACGGTCACTATGTGGTGCACATTTTATAGAGCCCTGCAAACCACTTTTCAAAAAATTTAATATTCTGTCCCTTCCGTCTTTATATATCAAACAAGCAGTTGAGTTCGCCAGACAACATTCAGAGCTATTTACTAAAAAACAAGACCAACGAGTTAGAAAACTAAGGGATGTATCTAACAGCAAACTGCACATTCCTAAATATAACTTGACATGCACCCAACGTCAAGCTTATTTTATGGTCATTACGATCTACAATAAACTACCGGAGGATATTAAAAGCTTTAACGGAAATCTATTCTACATTAAACTTAAAAAATGGCTGATCTCAAAATGTTTCTACTCTGTTGATGAATTCCTTAAAATGACTGATTAATTCCCAATCTCTAGCCTATGTAAAATATTTGCATGCCTAAAGTTGGTAGGACATACATTGTACTGTAATATTATTACCACTTAGACCTAATTCCTAAGCACATATGTTCCTGCAAATAAATTGATTTGATTTGATTTGATTTGAAACGGACTTTTAAATACTTAGAACTTCATTCACAGAAGACCTCTGGACTAAGATAAAGGCCGTTGCACTTTTATTGATAAGCGTCTGTAAACACAACAAACATCAAAGCTGTGCACGAAGAAGCGCTGTAAATGTCAGATGATTGCTATTAAGCCAGCTAAGCGCGTGTCGGCTCAGAATCAACCAGTTTTATTAAAACCAGTGCCTTAAATTTTCAAGAGGAAGCAACTTCAAAGAGTTATCTTGATACAAACTGCTAACCGCTTGCTGCGCAATTTTCGTACATCACAATACCTAGGCCTGCAAAACTTTAAATCCAGATAACCGAATTGAGTGGCGAAACCGGATCATGTACAAAGTTATAGATACGTCTTTTATGCGACACAACCGAAACACTTACCCCACCTAGCTCTGTAAAGCACGGATGAACATGACAAATTTATAAGGGATCCGCTTGCCGCCATTCCATTGCGGACGCCTAAAAAGAAACGAGCTGTTTGAGCAAAGGCCTTTCGTTTAAATGGCCTGCATAGGGTGAATCCTTGTGCGGTGCCAGAAGCCACCTAGAAAACTCAAAAGCCCTTGGCAAATAAACTCAAACATGTACATTTTCAACAGGCACCGCGACGAATGGAACTACGCATAATTTATAAACGGACCAAGTGGACGGACGAATTTAATGAGAAAAGCTCTACGCTACATTATTTATTAGGCAACAATTTAAATTTCAGAATTAGAAACATTATCAGTTCAAGCTTCAAAAGAATAAATAACTAAGTTTGTTTTCACGATAAGACTTGAGAGCTTGTTGACAACGAGATGTACCTACGAGTATATTGATACAGACAGGCAACAGTTGACCTACTTTGCTTTTGAGAGCAGAGT
This sequence comes from Epirrhoe alternata, assembly GCA_963565295.1. Classification (NCBI taxonomy): domain Eukaryota; kingdom Metazoa; phylum Arthropoda; class Insecta; order Lepidoptera; family Geometridae; genus Epirrhoe; species Epirrhoe alternata. The sequence goes on from OY751384.1 coordinate 4,946,682, forward strand.
TCACGACTTTAAAGTAACAATAAAAAAATTATGTTGGTAATAAAAAATAACACTCAAAAGTTTACAGCTCTGATTTCTATGAATATTTATAAGTTTTTTGTTTGTTTATTCGCTGATTCAAGCCTAAGTGTTAGAAAACTCCATCGTTTTGGATCGGAATAAAAGCCCTAGAAATTAGCGATTCATAATTGAAAAATTGCTGTAGGTACTATAAAAGCTGTGTTATGATCCGCATCGTATGGATTATGGATCATTTCGAATCCCAATACGGTCCGAATCATAGCTTTAAACATAAAATTGTTCCGACTTGACTTTCTGTAGGGCATGCATAACTTAGTGGTAAACTGTAGCCGAAGCCTGTGGACGAATAGGTACAATATAGGAATAACACGGTCAAACGGGTCGGGATTGTAACTAGCTGCGCTCCCGCGGTGTGACCCTCGGGATCTTTAAAGTGGGCATAGCCTACTGGGACGAGCTTGGCTTTGCTAATGATTGCGATTGTGAAAAATAATTATTGCAATCGCAATATGGATAAAAGTTTTGGTATCTTTGTTTGCCTTTTTCCAAGACGTAGGTAGGTAGCTATATCACTTCACATTACGTAAGCAGGTCATGAAACTCCGGAGGATTTCCGTCAGTACTCGATATAGATTTCGTTAGGTTTTTTGATTACCCGACCTGATTCAATTAGAGTCTTACAAAATAGTTTCCGGAATGTGTATAATGTTTATATCATGATGTGACCTGAATATCTTTGACCAGATGAGGAGCATTAACAAATCGTTGCAGTGTATGTTTAAGTTTGAGGGATACTGTAAACATATTCCAGATTTCACGCACGCTCATTTCTTCTATATATATTCAAAAATAAGTAATAGGTCTATTTTAATGAAGCTCATATAATTTTCTATGAAAACGACTCATACATTGGTATTTTTATGGAAATGTTTTTTTGGAAATTCAATCAATAAATAACATTTACTTAACTTTATTTTCGCACAATTTTAAATTTGATTTGAACAACACAGTTCAGTTAACATTATGAAATCCAATTGTTTCGCACAAGCACAACTTGGCAGCTAGCTATAATTTCAAAATATTGTTCCAGATTTTCCACGAGTTGATGTTGGACCGGAAAATCCCCTACGAGTGGAAATCGATGGGACCGCAACAATGGATTGCAAAGTCGACGCCAAGCCTAAAGTAACCTCCGTCCGATGGACCAGAAATGGGAAGTTCACATCGAACTCGTTCACGCACACCATACAAAAAGTGAGCGTGCAAGACGCGGGCAAGTACACGTGCACCGCAGACAACGGGTTGGGCCGGCCCGGCGAGCGAGACATGTACCTGGACGTGCTGTTCCCTCCCACCGTCACGGTCGAGTCCAAGACCTACGAGGCCGAGGAGGGCGGAAACGTGGAGATAAAGTGCGAGGTGTCCGCGAATCCCGAGCCAATTTCAATCGAATGGACCATGGAGGGAAAGCCGGACTTCTACCAGAATGGGAACACGCTGATGCTGACGAGGGTAAACGCTGATATGGCGGGTACTTATCTATGCAAGGCGACCAACGTGATATCTGCCAGCAACAGCAACCGCGTGGAACGATCCAGCAGCGCCTCAGTGGCTGTGCTGGTGCGGCACAAGCCGGGGCGCGCGCAGGTGCGGCCAGGCCGGCCCGTGGCGCAGGACGGCGCCGGCGTCACGCTCACCTGCAGCGCGCAGCCGCCCGGCTGGCCGGCGCCGCAGTTCCGCTGGTTCCGCGACATTGGCCCCGCCGAGACCAAGCCCGCAGTACTAGCCACCGGCAGCACCTACACCATCCCCAGCGCGCACCTCGGCAGCGAGGGCGTGTACCACTGCCAGGCCACCAACGAGCTCGGGCACGGCGACCTCGCCTCCGTCACACTGCAGGTGCACCAGCCACCGCGCTTCCAGACCAAGCTGCAGACGCACGCCACGCAGCGCGCCGGCGAGCGCGACTTCAGCGCTACCTGCAGCGCACTCGGCAAGCCGCAGCCCACTGTCAAGTGGTACAAGAATAACTCCGAGATCAAGCCCGACGCGAACCTCTACGAGGTGCAGAGCGAAGTCACCGAGGGCGGCCACGCGGTCTACACCGTGCAAAGTACGCTCAAATTCAAGGGGAAGGCGAGACCCAACGCGAACGATTTACTACCCGAAGACAGAGGCGTTTACTCGTGTATTATCGAAAATGAAGTGAAGAAAATCGAGTCCACTATGCATCTCAAAATCGAACGTAAGTTGATAGCATCAAATAAGGTACACATTTACATTTAGGTAAAATTAATTCGGAACTTGAGTTTTGATCTTTTCAATATTTTTTTCAGACGAACCCATATCGATCAAGCATCACAACAAAGTCGCGTACGACGTGATGGAGATCGCCGACATAGTTTGTAGAGTACAAGCCTACCCGCGTCCCGAGTTCCAATGGTTCTATGGTTCAAACACAGCTTCATTGCAAATGTCTTCGGACGGGCACTACGAGATCAATACCACTGACGACAACAACGACTCTTATCTCAGTATTTTGAGGATAAAGAACGTTCGGGCTCAAGATTACGGAGACTACTATTGTAAAGTGAAAAACACGCTTGGGAGTATCAAACCTCAGATCAGATTGCAGCCGAAGGGTGCACCAGAGTCGCCCCGGATGCTGGAGAGTCAGAAAGTGGGAGCTTCGTATGTCACATTGAAGTGGGAGGCTGGCTTCGACGGAGGGCTGTCTAGTACTAAGTACTTCGTGCGGTACCGTCGAGTGGTTTTGCGAGGGGCCGACACGGGCGCGCACTGCATCGCAGACAGGGCCTCCGAGAACGAATGGCTAGAATACGACTGCGGGCGAATCAACCCCTGCAACGTTACTCGACTCGATCAACACAACACGTACACTTTCAAGGTAAGAAATTTATTACCATGTCAAAAACAGTATTATAAAAATTTCGGTCTGATTATCGTAGTTGTAAAATAATGAGTTTATGATTTCGATTACGAAACCTTGTAGGTATTTATTGCTACTATTAACAGATTTGCTTTGTTCTTCTAATGCTCGTACGTCATAACGCGTTAAAAAGTGACTTAACAAAAAATATATGCATCTAATGTCAAATAAGATGTCACTTTTTAACGCGTTAAGAATCAGGTGGAGTAGTAGCTTATTTAAAAACATGAATGAAATATAAAAAAGTCTAATTAAGATATTCTTCAAGATTCTACAAATTCTCACACGCATTTTTATCAATGCTCAGTAAAAAACGAATGTAAAACATACTTTCAAAATGTTACTTACCTACACCAGAGGAGAGAGCAAGTTTGTGTCCATGCAAGTAGCAGTGAGTTGGTATGCTACTAGTAGTTGGCAAGTAGTCATTAAAAGTTAGTCATATTTCTCGACGACATGTCAAGTCAATTCAACACTGCCCCGGAGCTCTGATATTTATTCAGCATCTGCAGTTTGAGAAGTAGCTCAATCATCAAAGTAGTTTTCAAGTTTGCAGCTGATAGCCCTCGCGCCGGAGGTTATTTCTAAAAGTTTGGGTAAAGCTTTCAATTCAAACTAAATAGGTCTAGTAGCTACGTACACTTTTAGTTCTTTGAAATAGGTGTGGTAATGTATTTAAGAATTAAATAAGAAAACATAATAATTAAAAGATAATAAGAAAACAGTAATGTCATAATTGATTATTATTAGTGTAATTTATTATTAGTTTATCAAGTAGGTTATCAGCGAATCTTATTGAATGTTTTAAAGTTGTTCTATACGATTGTGTTCAATAATTTTATTAACAAATTTTATTTTCCATTTTTTTGCTACCGACAGCAACTGACATTTGTTTTCAAGGTAAATCATTGGGCTACCCAATCAACTTTCCTATTGAGGACGCCAGTGCAGTATGCGAATGGACAAGTCAAACCCGTTCTTTTGTCCGCGAATGCACCCTAAAACCACTGTCAAGGGCAAATATTTCTAAAGTTAACAAGTATTTTATAAATTGTTGCAAACAAGTAAATGTTTACTTGTTTGCAACAATTTGCACTAAGCTTTTGATTGATGCACTTGCCTAATAATAGATAACAAAGTTACTAAACTATTTTTAGTACCTACTTACTACACTGGCGCCTCACTATATGTTTGTGGCGTGCTAGCTTATTTACAACGTGTCGCAAGTCACAACACCACTAAACTCCCATTCCGTACAGGTCAAAGCAGTCAACACTAAAGGGCAGAGCAATTACTCGAACGAGATCACAGTGACGACGAAAGTGGATCGCATTGCGCCGGCCGAACGAGTGACGTTTGATCCGAAGACAAATATTGTGACCTTCACTGCACCACCAACTTGCTTGGCTCTGGTAGCCGTGGCTGAGGGCCTAGCAAATGTTGGAGGGACGACAGTGTGGCAGGTAATTTTCACCATCATACAGAAAACAACTTAAAACTTAGAAGTAGGTTATTAACGCTAACTTACACCCTTGAAAAATTTAAAGGAACACATTTTAATTTGTCTTTCTGAAAGAATTTTGAATTCGCTTGATATTGAGAAAAAAAAATATCCCAGCAAAATATCTCATGCGACATTTATAATTCATGTGCGAAAAATAAATTCAGCTTACCTTCCGCTCGCATTTCGGCTCAGACGCGTTTGATAACCTTCTTATCAAGAGTAGTCCACTCTTCAGTACGACTCAATCAGTCCTGGGTTTTCAGTAGTGTCCTTTATTCAATGATTTTAGCTCCTAAACACGCTCTATTTAATCTGTTCCGTAAACAAACTGTTCTACTTTACTCTGAAAGGTCTCGCTTGATCGAGCTCCTAAATGAGTTTTCCTTAAATAGGGACGAGAAACAAACAATCATAATGAGTTTGTATAACCGAAATAATGAATAAAACAACCATCGATACAATTGACGAGGTTCGCTGTATTTGTGTCTTTATAAATATTAAGTAGAAAGAACTCCATTAAATAAATATCGAAAATCCAATCGTATCTTCCCCTACTTTTATGTTATATAAACCAAATAAACCAAATAGGTACACTCACCAACTCAGTTAATGCTAAACAAATTCATATTTCATTATTTTGATGTTCTCTCATCTTGCTCGTATGTCAGGTGGTGGACACAATGCCACTGAAGATGTCCGGAGAGCCAACGGTGGTGGAGACGGTGATCGAGCTGCCGAAGCCGAGCCGTCGTCAGGGCCTGCAGAACCGGCACGTGCCCGAGCCGCTCGACGAGCTAAACCCGCGGTTCCGCATCAAGCTGTGCCTGCAGCTCAACCAGGACGTCTGCACGGAATACACTGAAGCTGAGAGTAAGTTCACATATTAAATGTTCTGTTCGCCGAGCCAAGCAATTTGCTTTGGGAGGAATATTTTGTTTAAAGGTTAATAATGTATGCAATTACGAGACGTTCCCAAGACCGTAAGGGTCTGTTGCTCGGATCATCAGATGTAGTGTTAAATAGAGTGTGATGGGTTGACTTTGGTGTTTTTTTTTTATATAAGAGCGTTTTAACTATGGGTTTGGGTACAAAAGTTAGGACTTCTTCTCTCTTACCATAAAATTATTGTTTCAGTTGGCGCTGCCTATGTGAAGGAAGCATACATAGTCACGATGACGTCACTAATTGTATCTGTACTCGTCACATTGGTGGTTGTGCTGATGTGCTTATCACTGTTCATGGTTCTTAGGAGACGGAACCATAGAAACAATAAGAACGGCTCGAAAGACTTTGAGATGAGTTCTATGAAGCCAAGTCCTATCGTGACTCCGCAGAATAAAGACCAGCCGCCTCCTTACGAGCATACCGCTGGGATGGAGAATAAAGCACTGGAACATTCTATGGACATGGGCTTGGGAATTGACGACTCCAAGAACCCCATGTATTCGTCCCAAGGTGGATACTCGTACCACGTGCCTCGCCAGACGCCGTCTCATCCTGGACAGCCCATGCCCCACAACGATTGTAAGTTTCTTTAAACAAAGTCCACGTAGCAGTTTTTTTATATTTATACACATTGAAAAATATGCTGTCTCGCGAAAAAATTAACAATGTTCATTCCATATTTCCTTCAATTTTTGCAGTTTCAGCGTGAAGAAGCAACTTACAAAAAGACTTCCGTATTTTTAATATTAGCTGTGATTTTAGTATGATCTACAGTAAAGGGGAAAACATCGTTAAATCTTAGTCAGTTGAACACGTTTTGTGTCCAGTGGTTAAAGCCTGAAAGGGTGGTTAAGGTGCTGGGCAAGCCGACGCCACCGCAAACATCCCAGATACTACAACGACCCGTTAAGTGTAGGCATAAGTTGCTTTCTCACGCTGTATAATCATCTAAGTGAAGATTAAAGATCTAAGATAATAAATATATAATAATAATAAATAAATAATGCTGGACATTTCACACAGCATCATCCAGCCCCAAACTAAGCAAAGCTTGTACTATGGGAACCAGATAACTGATACTATATACTGATACTTATATACTTTTTGTTTGTACAAACATTTATCCCTTCTGCGTCCCAAGCGGGCTTTCACCCACTGCGCCACAGAGGTCGTCATAAGAGGTCGTCAAGATAGATCTAAAGACCGCTGGCAGTAACTAAGTCGTCTTACAGGGAACATGGGATTCGTGGACTCGTACACGAACAGCAACCACGGCGGCAGCGTGAACTCGCAAGAATCTCTATGGCAGAAGGCAGGCGGAGTAGTTGAGGCGATGGGCGGTGCTTTGGACCGGCAGAGTAACTACGAGTATGAGGCAATGCATGGCGCGTACCGTGGGGAAGAATTTGCACAATATTCACGACTGCCTCACTCGCCGCTTGCGCCGCCTACGGATTATCTTCGCAGTCAGAATCCTTCGCGGCAGGAATACTGCTCCGACCCCTACGCTTCGGTGCATAAACCGAAGAAACCACGCCGGGATCAACATATCGGTATGTCAACCTTTTTTTTCTTATGTTGAAGCTTCGCTCGCGTAGCACCTCTTTCAAAATAGCCTGCTATCATCATACATCTACATATTCTAAGTTCAAATCGATGTGATTATAACACAAACTTTGCATCGCGTAACTATTTTTTGTTCCAAACAAACTCAGACTTGTTTTAAACAAGACATTATTATTCAACCTAAAATACCAAACTTACAGCTACAGGAAGCTACAGCAAAAGTTTGTAAATATTACAAAGGTTAACTCCGAATGAGTAATTAATCCCTGTACTACCGATCTTTTAAAAACTTTTCCCTAAAAGAAGGCAGTAATATTAAAGGCATTTTTTCTGTCAGATCCTCGGTCCGGTGGGAATTTCAGCTGAAGTACAAGTTATTTTTTACTAAGTACCAACTAAAAACCGATTTCAAACAATTTGGTCTGTTAAAAGTTTATTACTTAACATAAAACAATATAAACAACAATATTTTATCTGACGTCGAGAGAGTTATGATTCACGAGTGGATATAATATTTTTGTGGTACGCTCTGCAGCGATAACAACCGCTGCTGATGTATAAAAAAAATAACATTTGGTACCTCATAAAATCGCCATATTCAACGTCACTATCTGAACTTTGTACCTGTGTTTATACGCTTTTAGAACATTACATAAATCCTTTATAATATATTGCTATTTTGAAATGTGCTCGTCGGTATGAACATATTTTTGTATTGATAACACTAACAACGGGATATTTACCGTCGTATTGGATAGTGAGTTGAAAAAGTGTGTGACGACTGTGACGGATGATAAGAGAGCGAATGATAGAATGATAGTTGTAAAATTATGGTTAGAAGGTGTAGGTAGTGCTATGTCCTCAGACACCTCACCTCAGAGCGAAAGTGATGATCTGTAAAAGTATGACTGTGTGAAGGATGACATGAGTAACAAAGGAGCGAGTTTTGAGATGACGGCTGATAAAGGACAATGGAAGAAAAACATGTTGTGCCGAGCCCACAGCATGTGGAAAAGGGGCAGAAAGATGATGATGAACGGGATATTTACATGATTACTATTTGTTGAGTTTAAAGTTGTTACTTAGTGCTAAAAGTGATCATAACCATGATAGTTTAAAACGTTAGGTATACATATACTACTATTAGATGGAGGTACTTACGCTTAGGTAATATGATATTTTATTATTACAGCGGTTTTCGGATGGTTTATTTTGAAACCTCAAAATGTCTTATTTTAGGTATTCTCTTATCTCATTCATCTCCTTAAGCTACATTTTCATTGACTATGAATTAATTGCCTGATAGTTTTCATAATTAATATCTAACTTCTCACACCGCTATGAGAGACTCGGTGAAAAGTTCCAAAACTTTTAACAGTCTAGGTACTGAAATCCTCACCACTTTATGAGTGAAACTCTGAAAGTTTTCATTAGTGAGCCATTTCATGGATTTTATTTTCCTTAATCAGTGTTAATACTAGCAAAGTCCGTAAACATGTTACGCTAAACAGAAATGTATTCTTATTTAAATTCCATTTAAACTGACTGCACAGTATCAAATAGATTCGTCTTACCAGGTACTCCAGCTTTTATGTGTACGTTATTTTTATGAATAAATTCAAAGTGAAGCTTTTATTCAATAAAGCCAAAGCACACAATATTCATGAAGTCAAGGAAAATACTGGATAGGTTTACAGAATTACCTAACCCTTTGTTCTGCAGAAATGAGATTTGGTTAATTTGGGATTCATCCACCTAATCCTAATTCAAATTAAAATCCTAAACACTGGTATGCTCCAGTCAGCTACATTAGCATACCGGAATCTAAGTTTTTGGTTGTTAATTGAGATTTTAAAGGTTAATAGATTTATGCTTCGATCTAGGATTTATTAGATGAACTTCAAGTTCACCTCGCAAGCTATAAGAATTGAAGTAACGCCTCACGCTAAACATAAAGGTACTTCCGCAAATAAAGGCACTGTTCAGCGCCATTTCTCTGTAGGTATGTCAATAATTATAAATATTAAATACAAGGTATACGGATAGAAAGATCATAACCTAGAAGGCTAGCTTCTAAGATTTTTTTGATCGAATGCCGGAAACTAGGAAAACTTTCAGTCTCCTTTTATCTAGCCATCGACATGAAAAGATGTAATAGGTTACCTATGCTAACTGAAATCCTTATTCCAGAATCACCGTACCACGAAGTGAGCGGCCTGCCGGAGTACCGAGGCGAGGACGGCGTGGAGGACAAGCCCCCAGCACACCTCTCCCTCAGCTACGACGAGTCTCTCGAGTCTGGCTACTCCACGCCCAACACGCGCTCGCAACGCGTCATCCGAGAGATCATCGTATAATCGGAAATTTAATCGGAATACTCGCCCAAGGCTGAAATGCTAATCACGGTTAACAGGGTTGTTTCCGCCGCGATTTTGTAGTTTTTAACCTGGACTTATTCAAGAACTTAACCTGTTTAGTGTTTCAGTATTAGGTTTTTTAAGTCGATATTTGACACGACATTCGCAAGATCTGTTTATACCGCTTCGGAGGGAAAACGCTGAAACGCGAATCAGGGATAACAGGGTTTCAACTAAAAGGTAAGGATCATTTTATGACTGTATGAAATCTGATTAGCGTTTTAGTTTATATAAAAGGATCGATTAGGATTCTAATGTCAAATATTATATTGCAACTTCTAGGAGCACAGCTCCATACTATATCTTGATACCTAATGAAATAGTTCAAAGTGAAAATTTTTAAATCGGAAATTTTCAAATGTTTCAAAGACTACAATTGAATAAATAAGTATGTAGCTATTATTATCAATATAGGTATTGTGAATGTTCCACATTGAAATACTCAAACGTCATACAATTGTGTGACAGATATAGTTTTGGCAACAAGATGGCCAAAACTACTTCGCGAGGCGTTAATAATTTTCCCTGATATAATGTCATGTTTGCGACATGCGGCTCGAGATATCCCACCGTTCGCACAAATCTGGAATCGCACAGACTTGATACTCAACTCAAAACTAAGGCTATTATAATAAAACGAAGTAAGGCGCATACCTACATCCCCTAATGCAATGTTACCTAATGGAGCTGCCAATAGTAGCATATGCATTCGGTAAGTGCCAAACAAGCATGATGCACACCCATGTCGAACCGTCACTAGTAGAACGAACATCGATACAGACTTCATTCGAATCCATCGATTCAATAAATTTCTTCGATAAATTACGTTCATGCAATGGCAAAACGTCTCTTTTCAAAGTAGTTAATCGAATCGATGCATCCGATTGGTATTTAATAAATCACCATGCACAAGGCACGATAATGAGACTGACTACAAATAACATTCGAAATTGTTTATTCATATCATTTAAAGTATTTTCGCTGCCTAAAATAACCGCCTTCGCTTGTCTTCTAAACTAAACTGTCAGTGTGACATAAGTCTGTGAAAGTCATAAGTAATTGTTTTATCGCCCTTGGCAATCTGGCCAAGTGGAAATTGTATGAGCCTTCTCGAATTTATGAAGGAATGAGGGTTTGTTCATGCAATACCGTACTGTAGTACATTGACTCTACATTTTTTAAATTGCTTTTTTCATTTATTAATATGTACGTACCAATGATCTTTGTACGTAGGTACTCTTTGATTTAAATATTCTAAACTGTTTTTGTTCTAAATCTGGGTTTGTACGTGTTTGTGGCTCTAGCTCATCCTAACTAGTTTTCCTAGGTACCTAGGTACTACCTAACTATTCAAAGAGTTTGCATGAAAATTAGCCTATACTGAACGAACATGCCTGTTTAATTATCTGGTGTTAATGTTTAAGTTTATTAATGAAATCCAGATAACCCCTACGGTAATTACGAGCCATTTATAATAACCTCTTGAATAATCTGTCTTCAGAGAGTCCTATCATGTTAGTCGATCTATGAAATTAAACCTAAGGGCGATTGATTAAATCCTATTAAATTATTAAGATGGTAATCTCACCGAAATGTTTTTGAGCTCAGATTCTATACTTAGAATTACCTTATTTCTTATAATTTTAAACTCTAGTAACTATTTGCGAATTACAACTTGAAAATAAAGCAATATTTCGCAAACATACCACAGAAAAAGCTACTCCCAGAACGATCGTTAAGGTAAGCTTGGATCACGAAGTACGTTATTCGTTATTTACCTAATCTGTATTTTGGATTGATTATATATAGATCTGGGAGCTAAAATGAATTATGCAATTCTTTTTATGAATCAGATAGTTCTATAAATATATAATTTCTCATTCTAAATGTGAAATTATACTCATACCATATAGGTACTGTATAGAGTGTATAAGGGGGTAGGTGATGTGAATCATAAAAAGAATTGATTCGCGAAGTTTAGCCTCACTGATAATAATGATAAAACATGTTTAATGTGACGTTCAAACAAAAAGAAATGCTAAGAATTTAATACTTGTTGAAAATACACCATATTTTCGTATGAAGAGGGCACTGAAACTGTTTAATGGGAAGCCAAACAGTTCTCATTAGTTATTTATGGGGATAATAATGGACAATTATGACTTTGTTAGAAAATAATGCCGTTTATTTGTATTATAGTCTATTTAATCTTACTTTAAGATCTCAATTTATGCACTCATTCAAAGAAGACTTAGGTACCAACTGATTATCCGCACTTATATGTATTGTACAAATTATGAAATTACCCTCATTAAATTTTGAATACTGAGGCCTACTAGATATTTATAGAATAAGAATTTTATTTTTTCCTTTTTATAAGAAAATTGAATGTTGTTAAAGATGTGAACTGAACTGCAAGCATTGTAAGGCACCACGTTGGGCGCCAATAATAATAGAACGAGTATAGGTTACTGTGTCAGGATCAACCAATAATTGGAATAAATCAGTACTTACCTACCGATAGCTACATATAATATGACCTGCTGTGAAAAAATACTTTTTTCTGATTATTCCGAAATCGTATGTTGTTGACTCGTTTTTATAAGAAGTATGCCACTCATATAATAAAGCTGAAAGTTTGTGAGTTTGTGAGTTTGTTTAGATGTTTGTTTGTGTTTCAATCACGCCTAAACCAGTGAACCGATTTGGATGAAACTTGAAATAGGCGTAGATAGTGACCTGGAATAGCATATAGGCTATTCAAAATGTTGTAAACAGTACCACGCAGGCGAAGCCGCGCGCAGAAGCTAGTAAAACATAATGTTTGTAATAGTTTTTATCTCACATGACATTTTCATGACTGTTCACTTCATGTAATTATATCGCTACGCGCGTAGCGATTCTCTACGCGCAGCTACGAGCTACGCGCGTAGCAATTAAAACTACGCGTATGATTTCGAAATTCGTATTGCAGTAAATCATCATGGATTTAGGAGAATTCAACGGAGAATCATTGGTAAATACGTAATAACTTCGATTTGGATTTAGCTCGGCTTACTTACCTACTTCCTATCTTACGATATCCGTCCGTCATTTGACCATTAGGTAACCCTGTTTTCATCAAGAATCAAGACGGGTTTAGTTATTCTTGTAAAATATCATTTTGTTAAGTGCTACTTTGCATTGGGTCACCATAATTATTATGTCAATTCATTAAAATACATTCTTAGTAGGTAAGTAACATAACATTCAAATTCCCTTTGGTAAGACATTGTGAACGTTTTCATTTTATTTGTCACAGTACAATAGGTACATTATTTTCCCTGTATTCAATTTTTTTTTTATTTCTAACTTTAACGTTACAAACAATAGGTGCTAAGTTTCTTTCAACGAATTGATAATCTACTTATGTACTTAAGTTAGGTTAAGATATTTTTAAGAGCCTTGTAAAAAGAATGATAGATTTATACATATTATATTACATAGTAAATAAGAAAATACGTACTTAATATTTTCTTTCGCCATGTTAGTTACTTATAAGTATTGGTATCATTTAGTGTTTTGACTAGGGGTCAAAAATCAGGACACTTATCGTCAAAAATCAGGATATTGATCGTTCTTAGGAAGATATCGCATGGTATATATTCTACGAGACCTATTACGCACGCTATAAGTCTACAACTGCCAGTTTCACTCGACATGTCTCGTGATATTTTGTCTCCTAGTGATCACGCGACTTGAGCCAGCTAATTTGTTACGAAATCCTCCTAGGTTAGTACTGGACTTACCTACTTAAATGTGGTAACACATTTCCGGGCTATCGGGTGCTGCTCGGGCGAGTCGCGGCAAACCACTGCTATTTGCTGCGTGAAATTGATTTAAACTCTCATAAAGAGAATGCTTATAATATTAAACTTCTAAATTATGTATGATTTTGATTAATTAACGCAACTAATGTAGTTTGTGGGGTTAATTTGCCCGTTATGCAATTCCTCTAATTAATTAGATAGGTAACATTCTATATTTGAAATTATATTATGGTCATCGCAATTTGAATCAAATTTATAATGTCAAGCAGATGAAGGGATTGGTTAGCCATTTTGATTCCCACATTGTGGTTACCACCAGAAGACAGGTGTGGTGAAAGTTCTGATGTGTCACAAATCTTTGTAAATGATTGAAAGATTTGTAAATGTGGGATTCCTAAGAGACTTTTCTAGATTAAATTCTGTGAATCCGTAGCATGAAATCTTTTTCGAGCTCACAGGTAAGGCCGCGTCTCGTCTAACCCGCACCTTTGTTCAGTCAGATACAGATAAAATATTAAGGCTGACTGAAAAAGAAAATTAGCTAATTTTCTAGTGTGTCTAAAATTATCTAATTTTATTTTTCTCTACATTAGTTCTTTTAAAGAGATATGAAAGTTTATACCTAAACATAGTTCAATAGACACACCAATGGTTTAGATAGGCACAATATAATACTTATTTCACCGATCGCCATTTACTTAAGTACCTAGGTACTTATATATTATTTTATGAGTCTCAATTTTGATTGTAATTATATAGTACTTATAATACTTCTACAATATCTCTTAACCAACAAGTTGAACTCACTGAGCTTTGTTTTATATAGGTACTTTTATAGTTGAAACTCATTATCCTCCATGACTTATGAGTAGGTTAAGATTTAATCGATACTTTGTTTATTTTTATATATTAAATGTGTAGACTTAATACTTACCCGAAATCCCAAGCTCATAAAAAAACCATGTACTATACTGGATTCCTGGTAAGTAGATCATCAGAAAAATTAGGAACGCTTAAAAATAAAGTAAGTACTTATAAGAACTTAGGCAAGTACCTATATTGTATAGAAAATTCATTTCTCTTACTCATATTATTACAAAAAACATCGTCAAGTTTAGGATAAGTTTTTTACAAACTTATGATCGTAATAGTTTTTAAGACTGTAAATACTTTAGTCGTTAAGATTCATGACGCATTCTTTGGAGAAATTCGGTGTAAAATAAATTGCTTATTAAATTGAATTTTATCTTTAAAGTTCGTTTTACTTGTTTTCCAAGGTTATGTTAGTTATTTTCATTGAAATAACTTCGGTAACAAAAAGGTTATGGTCATAAATGTTTTGCTGAAATGAGAAGGTACCACACCAAATTCTAGCAAAATTTTGAAAATACTAAAACTAGGGTTAGGTTAGGTTAGCAAAATTTTAGCAAAATTTTGAAAATACTAAAACTAGGGTTATTTGCACCAGAGATAACCCGGTCAGGTTGAGATTAGTAGTTATAAACGTACTATAAATTTTTTATACCTATAACGCCCACCTTCGATGTTCCAAAAGGCAGATAACTTAAACTGAAAGGTAAAAAAAGACAACAATAACAAGGTGACTCCAAAGATAAAAATAAGAATCTAACTATTTACAAAAAGTTAAAAACCTTTTAGAGCCCTCTAAGGACTTATTCCTTGTTTATTTTTAACTTGTTTTTTGTTTCTTACTTTTTTCTTTAACAAGTATAGGTGACTACCTAAACTTGATCCACACGAAAAACTTACCACAAAACAGCTAAACTAAAAGCGTTTTCTCTGTTCACCAATTCAACGAGAAAGCTTTGGCTTTAGTTCAATTTTATCAAACACGTTTTCAGGAAACGTGAATGAGTTTTCAGAGTCAGCTCGTGCAAAAAGTACTGATGGAATTTATACTGAGCTTCAAACTTTAACTGTAATGTTGTCTAGTAGGTATACCTACACGAGGTCAGTGACTAAAGATTAGAAGGTTAGATTAGTGCTAATGCTTAGTAGGTAACTAAAAACTAAAAACTATTGGCCGCTTATGGTCTAAAGCCGGCGTCAGATTTAGCGTCACTTGAACACTTGTTTGATTGTTATGTGTGGCACGAGACTTTGAAAATGTGTTCAAAATTTGAATAAAGATTTGCACATTGCCATGCGGTATCGGTTTTTTTGCGCACATCAAAGCGTTGAAAGTGATCAAATTTTTGCGAAGCCTGCCACACTCCAGTTGCGCGAACGTTGTTGAGCGTCTTCTTTCGCGTCTTCTTCTCGGACATTTCCTTATTATATTTTGTTGTTATTAATAATGATATGCACATCAATAATATAGGTGCGTGCCACACATAGGTAGATCAAACAAGTGAAGCTAAGTCTGGCGCCGGCTTTATGTATACTTACTTATACAAGGCATATACCTACTAAGATTTCATCACGCTGCCATTGTCGCATAGGCCCTAAAAAGGGGTAGAGCGAGTACAGAGTTCCGTAAGCCAAATTAATTAAAACTTATGGTACCTACTACGCTCTCACGAACTACTCCTATTCAGCTGAATTAAAATACTTGGGTACAGCTAGCACTAGCAACGCAAATAGCATTCAACACAATCACAAAGCGATAGGTAGATAAAGATACGATAATTGACCATACTTTATCAATAGAGTCAAGGAAATACATAATGCTCTTATATAAAGGTATACCTACTTATGTAAATAATGGGACCAATTTCAGAATTCAAATTTCAGTATAGGTAGGTAGTAGGGTACACATAATGTTCATCAATGTACACTGACTGTAGGTCTAGGGACATACGTACGTATACGTACCTCTATTCAATTCAATTCATTTATTTAACAACAATGTAGGTATTACATCGTATTTGAAATATTATTATAAGAAAGTAAAATAAATAGCACATGCACAAAATATCATCCATCACATTATAAGTAGGTACAAACGAATCGATGGCGGGACAGTATGCTAGTCAATTCCTGCATAAATAGGTTAAGTGCTTACCTAAATCCTCCGTGCGGAAATTGTTTCCTAAAGCATTGCCCCCAGAGGACCAACTTCCCATAGTTTTTTATTTCCCTCCATTTCCTTTTGCCAAGTAGGTAGCGCATAAATATGCTGGTACCTACAGTATCCTGTGGGCATTGAGAAGACATATTCGCAAATAGGGTATAGGTAGGTATCTGTCGCCTATTTACGAAATTCTTCTGAATGAGATATTTTCTGAAATGAAACATGTTTAGTTCGACCTACAAACTTTTATTCTCCAGGCAAGTTACATAACTGGATCATTGAGTTAAAATTGATGACAATTGAGTTACAAATACCTATAATAAGTAGGTACCTAATACCTACATATTACATAACTACGTAGGTACTAAGTAAAGATTTTAAAATGCATTGTGTAGGTACATGTACTCCCAACAAACTACCATAGGTACTCTATAGCTCAGATGGTAGAGCATCAGCAGGGATCGCTGAAGGACGTGGGTTCATGTCCTGCTTGGGTGTAGTTTTTGGGATGCATTTTGAAATATTTAGTGATCCCTAAGTGTGCGTTTATTTGATTTTATATTTTAAATAATATTAAAACCAGAGTTTTCACCAAATATATTTTTACTAGCTCCCGCGCCGCGGGTCACAGTGACCCGCGGTCCCTCGGTATTTTTTCGGAATAGTATTAGTCTATGTCCTTCCCTAATATGTTCAGCGGTTTGGGCGTGAAAAGGTAACAAACAGACAGAGTTACTTTCACATTTATAATATTAGTATGGATTTGCCTCTGACTGACTAGAAATCTTCGAAAAAGTTGCTAAAATCTCAACTCTATTCTTAACTTCATTTGTAAGTAGGTTTAATAATGTACCGTCGTTTCTTTTCGTGTTTAAAAGGACGATGCGATGTGATGATGCGGAGGGCGGAGGTATCATAATGCCATCTATACCTATTTTACTAAAACACGAACAAAAACTTAAAGGTTCTCTCCCTCTGAGGTTCTCTCCCGTCGTTTTGCAGAAGAAAGAGATGGCGCTAGTTGATTGAGTGCTTTTAAAGTATAGTTACTTTAGAACTTCATGCATTGGATGAAAAATTGTCTTTGGGTACCTAATTCTAAACTGCCTAAGTGCGTTATTTTTTACAAAACTACCCGTTTTAGTAGATTTTTCATAGAGTATCCCCAATTTTATCGATTTCTGGAGCTGACTC
Source organism: Epirrhoe alternata (assembly GCA_963565295.1). NCBI lineage: Eukaryota > Metazoa > Arthropoda > Insecta > Lepidoptera > Geometridae > Epirrhoe > Epirrhoe alternata. The sequence goes on from OY751384.1 coordinate 4,964,122, forward strand.
TAGTATATTTGCGGAAATGCAATGCGCATGCTTGAAATGTAAGGATGTGGATTATGGGTGCCATCCTCTGCACTCCTAACCAAAAGGGCTGTGAATTAGTTTACTTTACAATGGATTTAAGTCGTTGCTATTTTCTATTTATTCAGTGATGACAATAAAAACGGACCTACAGAAGATTCTATGATTCAAATAAATGTGTAGATAGTAGGTAGGTACAATGGGTAACACACAAGCAAGCGATAAACAATCAAAAACAGGAAAATCGCCTGCAAAGGGTAAAAATTTCATCAGAAATTTGAATAAAAAATCACAGAGCAGGGAGAGCAAGAAGCATGCCAGGAAAAAGAGTGACGCAAAACGAGACGCAATCGACAGGGAGTACGATAAAACGCCCGATTCAGATAATGTTGAAGCTATCGAAACATCAGATAACGATACGGTCGAGTGCTCGTCTCGAGCGCCGCAGGAGGGGGAGGGCGCTAGCGTGCAGTCAGAGGTAACGGTGAGCAGGTGCGGGCGGTCAGCGACCCGCGAGCCCGCGCCGGCCGCTTCGCCGCAGGACGGCTCCACTTCCGAGTCAGTATTCACGGACCCGCTGACGCCGCTCACCGCCGGCGCCGCCGTCGAACTCAACCAGTGCTACTACTCGGCCGAAAGCGACAGTGCGCCCGAGGAGGCGCCCGCGCCGCCACCCAACACAACTCTCGGCATGCCTCACGAAGATGCAGCCTCCGCGCTCACCGCAACCTTCTCACAAAAAGAAGAAAAATATGACATTTACAATGACAGCGCTGATAGAGACGAGAATGAAAAGGATATGGGCTCTTTAATAACGAGGGTGCGCACTGAACCAGAGAAGAGGAATAGTCACGAGTGTAGTCATGACTTCCGCGACAACCGGCTGAAGGCGTCTCCCGCGCAGACCTCGTTCACGCTCTCCAAACATCGAAAGGTGGAGCTGCCTCCGGTAGGCTGTGAGCCTACTCTATCATTACTCGACAACGATAACGGTTAGTTCCTGATGTAAAAGTACTGTACCTATTAGGTATAGGATTTTGTGTTTCCTATTTTGCTAGCTACAGTTTAATGCTTGGTGAGGTATACCTACTTAGATCACAAAACAACAAACATAAACAAAACAATGTAAGTAGGTACCTTAAAGAGACTGCTCTCACTCACCTACATTATTTACTTTGTTACCGTTTAGCCGCTTCACACACACACAATGGTCAGAAACCAGTTTGTTGTGCTCCTCTGGCCATTGAATCAAATGAAGTGGTAGTGGGATAGGTACATGATATTGATACACGTACCTACCACTTAAGTACCTATCTAGATCAGGCAAGGTAGGTATGTACATTAACTATTATGACTATGACTACATACTGATACATTGTAGGTAGGTATTAATGTAGGTACCTACTCTACATTGAGTTTTTAATGATAAATGTAGAGTTCGGATAAAATTAAATTAGAAGAATCAATCTTTAAACGGTCAAAGAAATTATCGTGATGAAACCTAATTCTAATAGGCTTGTAACCTAACCTGTCACGTATCCATGGTATTCTAACTCTGAAAAAGGCATGTGCATATTGTGCATTGATCTCAGAGAATCTCTAATGTCTCATCTTGATCTTGTGTTTGATTTATTTCAGAGGTAGACCGACGACATTCAAGCCTCAGTGACGTTCCTATGACGGAGTCCAATGTTCTACGCAAAGTGGCTTCCCTGACATTGGACAAGCTCTCGGAGACCAGGGTGGTTAGACCGAAATACGTGCCCGATAAACTAGACTTCCGTCTCTACGAAAAGTTTGAAGGTAAGTCCTTCATCTACATTAGGGTCCGTCCTTTATCTACATCTTCATCTACGAATATTTCAACGCCTGTATGTTTCTAAGTGTATAATTATTGTTCGGTAGACAGCTATGTAAACTATCGTAAAATCGTAATCAGGTTGAGTAGGAAACTGATAGAGTAGGCAATCAATACTTATCTATACTTAATATTATAAAGAGGAAAGATTTGTTTGTTTGTTTGTTTGAATTGAATAGGCTCCGAAACTACATTGAAATCCTACATTATCCCTGATGAACATAGGCTATATTTTATCCCGGGAAAGTGATGTTTTCCCGAGGGACCGCGGGTAAAACCGCTACGGACAGCTAGTTACTTAGATAAATAAAAGTTACATTTTTTAATAAAAATCTTATCATCTGTAGGTACCTGCCTGCATAACTACTTTAAACATAGGTACTTGTAGATAGAGAGTAGGTACCTACCTTTATTCTTATCAACCAGCGCTACTAAGCGTTTTATGCGTTAACAGATAATATTGTAGAGATTGGCTATTTTAATATTTTACCTAATTCCTTATCTTCACTGAGTGCTAATCAACTCGCAAGATAGTGTTCATTTGAAGTCAGTGTGTCTACGTGACTGCAGTTCGATCGGGACAAGTGCACCAAAATGCAATTATCTACAAATCGTGTTAACTTTACCAGTTCATCAGTGTCTCAGTTTAATTATGTAAAGTTTCTTAGTAAATTCCGTTCGTCTCATAAAGATGTCCACGATCTGAACACTATCCTAGGCCTGCATTCAGTAGATTTTTCAGAGTATGATATTATTAATGAAGATGATGATTTACTGAAACAGAAATGTGATAGTGATGATACGAAAGCCTTAGTGCCCTTTTCTCCTCAAACTATAAATAAATTGAAATTATCGATGGCAAAAGATTCCCTGTGGTACAAATGTGTTGTGTTATTTATAAAACATGATGGTTATTTCATTGAAATCTCGAGTGATTGGAGAACTGGAACAATGGAGTTGTTTACCTCAGCAAAAAGTTACATCATACAACTCAAAGAAAGTAAGTGCGTGTGGTGGTATTACCACATACCTAATAAGTAGGTATGTGGTACTATGTAGGTACCTACATTTCGATCCGAGGTCTAAGTACTTACCTACTTATTAAATTTTCTTACAGTGTTACCTACTTACCTTCCTATCATACAATCTACTTACGTAGTATTTATATTCTCTTTGCAATCTACAAACTCTCAATAAAGGGGCTATATAAAATTGGGGCTAGATGATGCTGTGTGAAAAGTCCAGCATTATTTATTATTTGGTTGAAGGTTTTGTAGGTAAATGGTAGAGTTCTAAGATGGGCAGCTAGGTGGGTACATAAACTTGAGTGGATGGGTAGGGTACTGTGGTAAGGTAGGTAAACAAGTACAGTCGCGAAATGAAAAGGTTGGTTATTGCTTGCTCAGTAGGTATTATTTGAAAACTGGTCAACCTTTTCATTCCGCGACTGTACATCTTCAGAAATATCACCAATCAATAGTACCTACTGGATAATACCGATCTACTTATTTATCTGTTAGGTCTCATAATCTTAGCTGTTTGGAAAAATAGGAAATAAAAGGAAAAATGAGAAACTACAAGGAATGCACTTGTGCTGCTTTCGGCGCTTACGCATGCTAATTTGAAAATATAAGTGTCAATGTCATGTTAAAACAATGAACAGTCAATGTCAACGTCAAGACATGAACACTTGATTGATTTTAAATTTTAAATTCCTTCTCAATTTCATTCATGTATTTTCTCGAATGCTTCGAAATAATTCGAATTGTTTTGTTTATTTTCAATAAGATAATTTACGAATCTCATTACGTTAGTATTATTTTATATTATAATTCATTTCCTTTTTCATTTCACTTATACGTGTTCTATCTTATTAATCAATGTAGAATTAAATCATTTCATTTTTCGAATCAAGGACTTACAAAGAGTTTCTACCTACCTGCCTGCCATGCCATAAATTCCTACATTACACTTATTTATTACATAGAATAATTATACTAAACCAATCAATAATAATTCGTTCTTTAACTTGCAGGACAGATGCTCCTGAACTGGTTTGTGTCTTCTGTCGCTGAAAATAGCAATCTGAAGAACCTTGTGAACCAACAAGATCTAAAGAACCTTGGTATCCAGTACTGCACACATTTACTAGCCGCTGGGGTTCTAAGACAAATATCTGATAAGGATGCGCCAACAGAAAATTTATTCAAGGTACACATATCATTATTCAGGTACATATACACATTGATTTATCAATGATTCTACACTTTGTACTTACCTATTGCTTGTATGTTTAGTAAGTACTTAGATACAGTTATTCCAATGTATCTAGGCATTCGTGAAGTTAACTGTTTGTCTGCGCAGAACACAATTTTGTGTGAAAAAGCGCTCTCTGCGCAGAAAAACAGCTAACTTTACGAATGCCTAGATCCGTTGGGCGAACTGTACTTACCAACACTTCGATTGAGTAGGTAGTTAAGCTATTTCTATCCAAGATTTGCCGTCATATTCTAGGTTTGCAATTGCTAATCTGCACTTGGTTCAGACATGATTGAAATACCAACAACAATGTTTGTTGAAGGTTATAAATAATTTATAATACTTACACTTCTTTAGCATACAATTTTGTAACAATTGATTTTTTTTACGAATAGCCAAGTTTGATGTACTACTGGGCCCATATGGAGGCTCCAGAATCGCAGCCAATGACGCCGGGCCGGCTACACATGGATGCCTGGCCTCCTGACAAAGACTTCATCCAATACACAAGTCAGGACAACAGACATATTGATAACAAATTCATCAGTCCTAATAACAATGAAGAAATCAGTGACATCAGTCAAGCTAAAATAATTATATCACAATTGAAACAGCAACTACAAGAACTCCAATATCAAGTAGAAAAGTTTAAAATAAACTCTGATATTGAAACGCTTAACAAAAAGCTAGATAAGGACTATGCCTCCATCAATGAATTCAGCTCGACTAAATACAAAGCTCAACTAATAAGCAACTTCCAAGCATCTAACTTAGCTCATGAGCTAAACAAACAAGATACTAAACCTGTGATAAACATACCTGAATATCCCCCTGTAAGAACAAATGTAAATATTGATAATAAACTAGATTTATGTAGCATAGAAAATGAAAAGCTTACTAAAGATATAACATGTACAACTGATATAAGGTCTGAAAGAATTGAGAACTATTGTAAGTTAAATAAAAGTAGAGAGTATAATAGAATATTGAAAAAGAATGTACCCTCAGGTACAGAAAATATTGATGACTCATGTGTGCAAGTTGAGAATACCGTAAATGAAAATAAATCTGAACAGGAAGTGACAGCCCAGCATGATAGCTCATCGGATGCATCATTCCGCAGCATCATATGCACTTCCAATGATTTGATAAATGCTCTTGAAAGTTCTGCAGTTGATGAAAAAACTAAATTGATGAATTTCACAAATGCCCTGACATCTACAACACAAGTGTTGTATGCCAATGTGGATTACAAGGAGCCAGTTGCCTATGATGGGCATAACATTAGTTCACTGGAGCATGATAGTTTAATATTTATTGAATCAGAAGTTAAACAGCAAGATAAAATTGAATTACCATCTGAGCCATTGGTTGCTCCAGCTGAAACTGAGGAGGTATCACGTCAAGAGAGTGTAAGCCGAGCAATAGTGAGCCCACCACCACCTCTGCCCGGCATGTCACCTCCCCCACCACCGATGCCGGGAACAAATCTCTCTCCAGAACAAGAATCAGTGACCTCAGATGTGCTTTCTTCCGACGCAATAATTACTAAACCATTTATGCCACCTGCCTCACCAATGTCAGAAGACATAGGCTCACCACTGGCTCCTAAGCCTGAAATGAACACGTCAACTTCATCTACAGAACCTATATCTATAGCTCCACCACCACCACCTATGCCTGACATGGGCCCGTCCTCACCGCCAATGCCAGGAATGGGGTCTCCCCCACCGCCGATGCCTGGAATTGGCCCACCGCCGCCACTCATGCCTGGAATGGGTCCTTCTCCACCGCCAATGCCTGGAATGGGCCCACCGCCTCCACCGATGCCTGGAATGGGTCCTCCTCCACCGCCAATGCCTGGAATGGGTCCGCCCCCACCGCCTCTGCCCGGTATGGGTCCGCCCCCACCGCCAATGATGCCTGGTATGCCGCCTCCCCCACCCTCGATGCCTGGAATGCCACCGCCGCCACCGGGAGTTGGGGGCCCGTTACCACCGCCCCCACCCTCCTACTCAGGACCGGTACCTTTCCCTGCGCCACCTGTCGGCGGTTGGAACGTCCAAAGAGCCAGTAAGCTTATTTCTGTGTTTTATTTAGTAATTATACAAATCACTTTTTAATCTCACACGATTTAAACTCATAAGGTAAGGTAATGTTCGAATGTTATCTGAAACCTTTAGCCCTCGATCGCACGGGCATAAAAAATACGTCGCGATAAAACCCGGCGTTGGCGGATTTTTTACTCTCGCGATTTGTGTGTTCCTACGAACGCGTTATTATCACTTTTGTTTCGTCTCTCGCCTAAGCATGACGTTGAAAAATGAATAAAGCTAAATTACTAGCAGTAGCGGTTTGTGTCGCTGGAAGGAAAAAAAGGAAATTTTGTTTCCTTTTTTTCCTTCCAGCGACACAACGGCTTGGGTTCATCCTCTGAATAAACAGAGATACGTAAAGGGCATTTTGTGATACTTTTTGTGAGCATTTCAGAATCTACGACCCACAACATCGAAAGTATCGACGTGAGACGTTCTCATATTATGCACGCAATACCGAGGGAGCACGCATCACACTGAACGCTGCGCTCGCGTATTTTTTACGCCCGTGCGAACAGCAACGCGAAGATTCGTATGCTCTATTATTTTTACCGCCCAACGCTCGATAAAAATACGTCGCGTTTTAAATACGTTCTCGTGCGAACATGGAAATAATTTTGTTCTATTTGGACGTATTTTTTACGCCCGATAAAATTACGTCCGTGCGAACGAGGGCTTACGCGATCTCGTCCCGTCATTAATACAAAAATGAATTATACTAAGCTTAAAGTTCCATCCTATAACTTAACTGTCAATATGTTTACAGCACTAAGAAAAACACCAGTAAAACCAGTTGCCCCTATGAAGCCGCTGTACTGGACGCGGATCTTGGCGACTCCAAAGCCTCCTACGATTCATGGAGATTCGGAAAGCGGCGTGAAACCACTGTGGCTAGAAATCGAAGAGACGAAACTGGACAATATCGACGAGTTCGCCGACTTATTCTCAAGACAAGTTGTCAAAGCTCCAGTGAAGAAGAAAGTCGAAGTGAAAACGAAGATCCAACCTGTTAAAATTCTGGACAGCAAAAGATCGCAAAATGTTGGAATACTCGCACAGAGTTTGCATGTTGAATTTTCAGAAATCGAAAACGCTATTTATAATTTTGATACATCTGTTGTGAGTTTGGAGGCGTTACAACAGATTTATGAGTTGGTAAGTCCTATTGTGTACCTATTTTATAAAACCAGAGTAGTATCTCTAGGGCACTGACCAACAGTTTTTTTTAATTAACACTGGTTTTTAATGTAGAAATGTTTTCTTTATTTTGCAGCGCGCAAATGAGGAAGAACTAGCTTTGATAAAAAACCACTTAATCACAAAATCAGACATTCCCCTCGACAAGCCAGAGGCCTTTCTTCACGACCTCTCTGGCATCCCCAACTTTGCAGAACGGATATCTTGCTTCATGTTTCAAGCTGATTTCGATGACTCCATCAGCACAACTATGCATAAACTCGACAATTTGAAACATACTTGTGAGGTGAGTCAAGTGCATCTTGTCTCAAAATTAAGAAATCACCCCAATAATGGGGTAATTTGCCGCAACAATTCGAAAATTCCATGAATGTGTAATCACATTTTGTTATTTAATTTTCACATTATTCCAGTTTCTGATAACCAGCGAGCCGCTAAAAAAGTTATTTGCCATCATCCTGACACTCGGTAACTACATGAACGGGGGTAACGGACAACGCGGCCAAGCTGATGGATTCGGTCTAGAGATACTCGCCAAGCTGAAGGATGTCAAGGTAAATAAAGTCAAACTATGCAATGTTATCTTCATTGAAAAAATTGGCGTTAAGACCGCCTAAAGAGTTTCACGCATTCATCATGTTAATTTTCATTTCAGTCGAAGCAGTCGAATATGACTCTACTGCACTTCATAGTGCGGACATACGTAGCGAGCTCGGGCGGAGCCCTAGCGGCCACGTGCGCCCTACCGGTACCCGAACCTGGTGACGTGGCGCGGGCCGCAGCATTAGACTTCGCCGACGTTGCTCTACATCTGAGCACGCTCACCACACAGCTCGCCGGTAAGATTACACTTTTTAGCAGCGCCATCTAGTTTGAACTTTCGAAACCGTCTTTCCTCAGATCTTTTGCAGGTCAGTGCAGGGTGCCTGTAAGCGACGCTCATACCTACTTTGTTGTTTAAATAAAATTGTAGGTACTTACACACTATGTATGAAAATTTAGGGTACTTTTGTTAAGTTTATGTCTGCGCAATCCTAACTAATTAATGAAATGAAATAAAATCGTTTATATGCTAGAAGCATGGAAGGAAACGAAATTAAATGTTCTTAAGTCATGGTTTCTTTTCAGCATGCAAAGAGAAATACAACAAAGTGATAGAAACAGACGCGCAATCTAAAAGCCAAGGCGACGAGCCCTCCGTTTGTGACAACAAATCTCGACTTGATGTCTTCAAGGAAAAAATGACAACATTCCTGAATGCAGCCGAGGAGAAACTAAAGACTGAAAATGAAAACTTAGAGGAGTGTAGATCGAAGTTCATAGCTACTGTTCGCTTTTACCAGTACTCGCCAAAATGCGGCAAATTGGAAGACTGCGAACCAAAGGAGTTTTTCTCTCTGTGGACGTCTTTTTGTACCGACTTTAAAGACATATTTAAAAAAGAGGAGCAGATTGCTCTGAAAGAAAAGTGAGTCTAGAATGTTTAATTTAAACACTTCTATATTAATGCGATACAATAATTTGATTGCTAACATATTTGCTTTTTTTCAGATTGAAGGAAGCTAAGAAACTTCAAGGAGAAAGAAAATCTCTCACACAACCCAAAAAGGAAGGTGGTTTGAAGGCGCGTCTACAAAAGTTGTCAAGTTCCAAAAAATAATAATTCTTAAATAACATTCCAAATTGCAATCGAATTTGATACTTACAAAAATAATACTTATTTAAATGTCATACATAAAAAAATGGTGTGGCACTAAATCGGACAATGTGCACACTAATTTAGTAACATTTATTTTATAGCATCTGGCCAAAATATAATTGCCTCGCATAATTACGTTCAATTAAAACCAAATGTGAGAGTATTGTAAAAAAAAATTTGCATGTAATCAAAAATTCTTGAAATTTATTTTATGGCATCTGGCCAAAATATAATTGCCTCGCCTATTTACGTTCAATTAAAAAATTGCAACTAATCAAATTGTTGAATGATTAATGTTTACTAACTTCTACTCTTAAAATCTTATTTTATAGCTCAGTGAATCGACACCAATACTAAACAATGTTTATGTATAAACTTTTTTATTTTATGTAAAAACCATTGAGATTATTAGCATGAATGAGTCTTGTTTCTTACTTAGATGTGTGAGGTTGTGGATCTTTGCTTAGATTATAAAAAAAAATATGCCGTATTTTCTGTACCTGAACTAGCTATTGTATACCTAACCTAGTAAAGTCCAGAATGACATGTGTTCTACATAATATAGATTTTTTTATGATAAAACTAGCTGCGCCCCGCGGTTTCACCCGCGTAAGTCCCGTTCCCGCGGGAATATCGGGATAAAAAGTAGCCTATGTGTTAATCCAGGGTATCACCTATCTACATACCAAATTTCAACCAAATCGGTCCAGCCGTTTTTGCGTGAAAGAGTAACAAACATCCATACATCCATACATCCATACTTACAAACTTTCGCCTTTATAATATTTATAGGATTAATTGGTTCTTACTAAAGACTGTCACTTTGATTTTAACATGGTTATTATAAAATGCTTTTTGCTATCCATTTGAACTGGATCTCAAATTGAGTAAGTTTATAGATATTTATAGCAATCAGTGGATTCTGTTTATGAAAATGGTGCTGTAACATTTATTATATTACTGTAAATATTTAACAGTAATAATAAAAAAAAACATTTTTTTTTACCCTTTTATTTTTGTCTGAGTTCTCTGCCTAATACCAAAAAATGATTCTGTGCTACTTGTCTGTTTATTTTGATACATAATCTAAGCATTTTTCTTTCCAAACTTTCTGCAACTTTTTTTCCACTTTTCTATTTTTAGAAAGAGTGTCACAAACCTTTATCATTGACATTTTTAAAGTTTGCCACTGCATGAAACTTAGGTGATTCGTCAGTGATCTATTATCATCATCATTTCTGTATGTCTCTTCCCTATCCATAAAATCTGTCAATGTCTTAAGATTTGTCACTTTTCCAAAATAGTGTCTGGCTTTGTTATCACTCAAATTTTTCTGGAATTTATTGAGTATGCTAATGCTCTCTCTAGAAACTGCCTCACCATGATCATTTTTTTCAGGAGCTTGCAAGAGTAGACTTTCTCTAGATATTGCTACACCGGTGTCTGTGTTAGGAAAACCAACCCTTACAAATGTTTCTTCACTCTCTATTTTTGGAATTTTTGATGATACTCTTTCATTAATTTCTTGAGTATTTTCATCGGGACTACCATTATCTTCATTGATTTTTGTTATGTATCCCAGTATTTGGTCAAATGAGCTACATTCATCATCATCTAACATTGATAAATCTATGTTGGCCTTTTTCTTTTGAGCCCAACTGAATCTGCCGAAATTGTCTATATTTTTTAAGTCAAGCCATTTTTCTAAATCATCAGGGAGATTACAGTCAGTTGGTAAAAATGTTAAACCCTTGAATTGAAACTGTGACAAATAGCGATACAGACAAGTATACCATGATGTGGAATGATGGAGTAACACTGTGCACAGTGAGTAAACCCGACTGAGCAAAGCATATGGCATCAAACTCATCCAATGGCTTTCTCCTCTTTTCACCCTGTCAAAGTAGAAAACTGCAGCTTGCTTTGAACATACAGAAATTCTTAGCATGATTTTGGAAAATGATATTATTCTAACCAAAACATACTCCAACATTTGTCGAGTTGGTAAGTAATCTTCATCATCTTGAGGCAGTACTGCTATAAAATTTTCAATGTCTTTGTATAAATTCAGGTTTAAATATCTTTTTAGGGTAGAGTTAATTTTTCTGATATTTCTATATCCAATGTCATTCCGAAATTTTCTATCGTATTTATAGAGAAATCTAGATAGCAATGCACTTTCTTTATGAAGTGGGGATTGTTTTGATAAAACCCTGAGGATGTTGTTACAAACATGCTCCAGCTCCTTGACATCTGTAAACAACAAAAGTAGTTTCCGATTAGGTACTTCTTGTTTCACTCAACAGTCAGACTTGCAATATCATTACCATCCATACTATCCATACTATCCATACTAATATTATAAATGTGAAAGTAACTCTGTCTGTCTGTCTGTCTGTTTGTTACCTTTTCACGCCCAAACCGCTGAACCGATTAAGCTGAAATTTGGCATGGATAAAGAGTATACCCCAGGGATGGACATAGGCTACTTTTTTTTGTCAATTACCATAAGGGGGCGGGAAAATAAGGGTTGGAAGTTTGTATGGGGAAAAAAGTTAAGCAACCCTGGGCGCGGTCATAATAAGGATGGGTGACCGCCCGAAGGCCACTTTTTGCACTCTAAATTTTTTCGTTTTTTTTTGTATTTTGCATAATAAATTATTTTAAAATTAATGATAAACATGTAACATGTGTGTTCCCACCCATCAATATATCCGAACTCCGAAGTTATGATTTTTTGATATTAAAATATTTTTCCTTGCTATAGTTAGAACGCCATCTATCGGTCTAGAGGTCAAAACTACTTTACACTTTTTTCCTAGGTGGCGTTTTTACTATGGCGGAGATCGAGTATAATTTTCTTTGATTTTGAGTTTTGAAAAGTTAATGGAGATTTTTGCTAAGAGTTTTCGATATTTTTATATTGCTGACGAAGTCGCGGGTAGGTATTGCCGCTCGCTTCGGCAAATCTGACACCAGTTGCCGCTATCGTGTTGTTCTTAACATTGCAAGATCTGGGTAAGATTTTCCCTACCTCTATCTATTAAGGGATTCTTGAGAGAAACATAACGCAATATTAGTTAATAATTTTATTTCGAAATTTTAAACCACACAGTTCTTGCTATAAAAAAATACGTTTCGAGTCAATTTCTTCAAAAACTCTCTCTCTCTTTAAAAACTCGCTGCGCTCGCTTCAGCGATTCTGTACCAATTACCGTATTCGTTTTGTTCTTAGCATTGCAAGATCTGGGTAAGATTTTTCCTACCTTTATCTATTAAATGATTCTTGAGAGAAACATATATAAAAAAATATTATATCATGCGACGGAGTTTTATATTTTGTACTCTCGATTCACTCAAAACTCCTCCACTTTGTTCCTAATAATGCGCAGACGAAGTTGCGCGGGTCAGCTAGTAGGACATAATTTAGTGAAGATTTCATAGACCATAGCGCCAGTTACAATATAAAAGTTCAAGCCCGTAGTTTCTGACTGAACATTTGCTGCTTACCGAACTTCATCTTTTATTCGTTTTCTTGCAATCAGCTATGAAAATTATATAAATAGTGAAGTGTTTATATTAAGAACACAAATCAAACTAACCTATATTCTTATTTAACCGTGTCGTCTGCACTGGTGGTGGTGGGAGGGACATCACCTTCCATGGTTCCAGCATTTTCGAGTTTTAATTTTAAATTTAATCAACATAGAGAATTATTAGATTTCCCAAAAAAAGCTTCAAGCAAAAAATAAAACGTGCACAACAAAACTTTGTTTTGTTTACAAAGCTGAGAGCAAGCAGTTGTCTAGCTGGCTGGCTGGTCTGTCAGTGTCAGTCAGCTGTAGTCTATAGTAACTCTGAGGTCTGTCTGCTGTAGTATGCAACTGTCTTGTCGTTTGACCTTGACGACTTCTCTGGCATGAATGTTCAGCCATAACCCCAAACTTTTATCATCTAGAATGAATTCAAGATTTGGTTTACATAAGCAGGAAACATATTAAACGGACGCGGCTGACAGCCGCGATCTGTGTGCTTACTAGGCTTACTATGACTTATATTCACCATTCGATAACGACCGCGCCGTAAACGTGGTTTTGTATTGTACTGGTTTTCATTAGTAATGAGCGAGTACCAAAAGATGGCGCTGCTATTTTCCCACACAAAACTGCGTTTACGGTGCGTCGATACCGAACGCGTAAAAAACGAATACTAGGCACCGGATAATGACTGAGCTGTGCAAACTATCGAACGCAAGTCGCGGACATGTCGAACTTTCGGACGTCCGACAACGATCTGGCGATACTGTGATCAAGTAGCGAGTGTGTAGCGTGTAGCATCCGCCAATTCCGCCATACCATGGATTTAGCATGGTACCTTTTTTGCGCCATACTCACACTGTCCACAGATAAAACTGTCAACTGTCAGTCAAGTCAAACTCAGTAATTTTATTCTTTGATTCAACTGCAGTGAGCATTCATTCTTTCATTTACCCGATTTTAGCTAATTTTTTTCTACCTGCTTGCTTGCTGCGCCGGCCGGGCCACCCGTGAAAGTGAAAACTCAAACGTTCTAATAACAGTAATTAATTACGTCTGAGCACGAGCAGTAATTTTACAATTCTGCAATCTCTTTTCTGCGGTTGGCAGCTCAAACAGGTACCTACGAAATTGTAAAATTTTAGATCTTCCAGCTGTATGTAACCTTTGCAACGCTTCACCTAATTCTTATGCTTTAAATCAAGTTTTATGTTGAATAATTAGTAAGCGGGTTCCTGTCCGCCGGTATCGTGCCAGCTAGCGAAAGTACATCTCACATAACAGACTCATTGTATTAGCCTTTCAATAAGTGCCGGCATGGCACCGAATCTGCATGCTTTCTGGTACTTACTGTAATACCCTAATAGATTGTTTTTATTTTTAGATAAACCATGCCAAAAAACAAGAAGCAAGAAAGTTCAAGTGATAGCGATGAAGGACCTGTTGATGTAAGTTTGTCAATAACAAAGTTTTTACAGAAATACCATATAATAAAAACTCTAGCTGGATCTTGATCATAGTTGTTACTGTACCTGCAATACTTTTTATATTTTTTCAGAGGAATCCTCCACCAGAAAAGAAAGCCAAAGTTGGAAGCAAGACTGATGACAAAGAGCCTACATGGTCACTCCCAAATAGAAAGTTTGTAAAGCTGAGGGAGTTCAAAGGCAAAATGTATGTAGACATCAGAGAGTTCTATGAGAAAAATGGTGAACTGTTGCCTGGCAAGAAAGGAATCAGTTTAACTCCTGAACAATGGCGAATGATAATGTCACTGGGTGATGAAATTACTGAAACCCTTAGCTCTAAGTGTTAAAAACAGTGTTTTTCTTAGTTGATTTGTTGCATAAAAAAAATGTTTTTATGATTACTGTACGACAGTTGTGAATTATAACCTTCCTATTGAAACAAGTGTTTTTTATTGTATTTCACTGTATAATGTTAGTCAACTTATATAAATTTAGCTAGTGCTGAATGGGTTTACATTCTCCATGTCTGTGATGCACCATGGTGTGTAGGTAGGTATACTGCAGTGAGAAAATATAATACACTAGCCACTGCGCGCGGCTTCGCCCGCGTGGTACCAAACATTTTGAATACTATTCCAAGTTTCATCCAAATCGGTTTACAGCTTTATTTGATTATATAGTGAGATAGCTTACTGAGCACGGTCACAGCATGGTATTTCACAGGTTAATGTAGGAACATAAATCGCGTCATGCACAACTGGAACCGGTTACCAGAGTCAGTGATAAGTGCCCCCTCAGTGAACTCTTTCAAGAATAGACTGGACAAATATTTCAAGCGCACTGACAAGGACTAAGATATACACGCATCAGCTCAGAGCTGCCTGTGCATAAATAATAATAATAAATATAAACAAGCAAAGATACCCCATAAAACTTTATTTTCTTAAAACAACACTAAAATGCAATATTGGTTGGATTGATATTTAACATTTGTTTTGTAAAATTATTAAAAACAGGTACATCTTGAGCATAATCATTTCTTGGGGCAAATGGCTAATTAAACTAGTTTTCATACAAAGGGTCTGATTTACAAGAAATATGTTACTGCAAATAAACAATAAGATCTATTTGTAGTGTCATATCAAAGTTATCACAATTTATTTTTGTGTTAGATCTAAGATCAAAACTAACTAAAGGAACTAAATCCTTCTAAATTGACAGTATTATTAGACTAATTATACCCAAATCACTTAAATAAAAACTTATGACAAAGGCAAGGATATATTCAGGAAACATTTGCAAAATAAATGCTCAAAATATTGCAGTAAACATTTTGTGTATTACATAAATGCCAATCAATTCTGTAAGCAAATTGTTTAACATTTTAACTTAATTGTCATTGATTGATAGGGATCAAATAAACGTACAACCAAACCACCTACATAAAAATATTCAGTGAACCAGCACCTAACTATTTAAATACGGTTCTAATAATAATAATCATGTATCCAGAGCTATTTGTTAATACACATTACAAAATAATAAAATTGAGCTAGATATCTATTTTATCAGAAAGAGATGTGTAAGTATCCAAAAAGACAATGGTCTCGAAAATTTTGTAGAATGTTTAAATTTGCTTCAGAGCCTAGAAGAAATATATTATAAAAATACATCATCAAGCCATTAGCTTTCAACAAATTCATGTACAAGTATTTGGTATGATTACACATAAAATAACATAGATGGCAAATAAATCCTATAAAATAACTAAGTATGACTAGTGTTACTAGTAATATTTTGGTTTACTTTCACTCTAGTAGCGGCTTCTCCCT
Organism: Epirrhoe alternata; assembly: GCA_963565295.1. NCBI lineage: Eukaryota > Metazoa > Arthropoda > Insecta > Lepidoptera > Geometridae > Epirrhoe > Epirrhoe alternata. The sequence continues at coordinate 4,980,086 of OY751384.1, forward strand.
ACGCTTGCCTTGGAATACTTGGCTAGTAGTTTCACCACCCCCGCATTACGTATTGAACGAAAGCAATTGCAACTTCACCCACACATAATAAAACACATCAAATATTATTCTAAAATTTGATAGATATGACAACATTAGAACTTCAGGAATGCTATATATACATACATGCAATTACTTTATTCAACTATAAAATCCTGTCAATTCCATAAAACATTAAATAAATAACCAATTCCCCAAAGTTCTATATTAATCTCATGAAATATTCCGATATCGATAACAATATTTTAAATGACTGACATGCATCGACACCACATTAACAACTGCACAGCTACCTACAGAATTTCATTAGAATACAGCACAAGTACATTTAATTTAATAGTACATACAATTCCACCAACAACCCTATATGGAAGGTAATAGACACCAATGCGTAATACTCGTATTAAAACTTCTTTCAGATCTATAACATTTAAAACACCATCTTATCAATCTAGAACTTATTTTACTTTTTGCTTGATATGGAAACAGTTGATATTGAAATGCCGACACATTTCTTGCACCTGGAAACAGAATAAGATGAGTGAGGAAAAACGAAGGAGTACATACAAGTTTTTAAGTGTTTAAGTTATCTACCTACCCATGAACCACTCTTTCATAAACTTTTCAACATCAGACCGGTTTGGATGAAATAAGCCAATTTACTAATTCGTCCTTGGGAAGAAGCTTTTTAAAAGATCTGATTTTGATTAGGTTAGATACCTCTACCATAAGTATACTGTATAAGTAGATTTCATGTTACTCACCACCATAGTGCCGTAGTAAATGTGCGCCACCGAGCTGGATATAGTGAGCGCAGTGAGCAGCATTATCTCAGTGAGCGCGCTCACTCGCAATACAAACACTGTGCTCAGTACCACGGAGTACGGGAACACAAGGCCGTTGAATGACTCGCACTGTGTATCACTCATCTGGGACACGATCAAACGGCACTGCGGGACATACAAGAATAGAAATACAATTTATATCGAGAAATATTATTGTGTTTGTTATTCATCTCCTATGACTTGACGTACGTGTTTTGGTCGCATAAATGGTAATAAGCGAAACATGTTTAGTTCATTAGATCACGATTTAAAATAAGAAAAAACTATTTGAATGATTTTCGACTTGTGACTCGAAGCAAAAAATAACAAATTCATTCATTAGTAACAATAACAAGCCGACTAGAACAAAAGCTGTGCTAATCAATAAATAGAGAAATACTAAACCAGTTAAGTTTTTTTACTCACGTTGATATTAGAGAAGATGGTCCCAGTGAGGACGTAGAAAAGTCTCGGCGCGCGGTTGATGATATCGTTCGGAGAGAACAACGCCCATGTGCTGCTCAGTAGGAAGAACATAAGTAGCGGCACGAGCGGTCGCAGAGCTTCTGTTAACGGACGCTGCTTGCCAGTGCCGTTGCGGTATGATCTATATACAAAAAAACATTAATCATTAAAAGCTTATATGAGTAAACTAGCAAACCCAGAGAACTCCGTTTCGCCACCAGATGCCACCAGATTTTTCCTGAATTTTCTTTGCTATAAACCTCACGGAGCCCGAGACCTTTCCAACGAATGCAAAACCGTGGAAATTGGTTCGTGCGTTCTAGAGTTATAGCGTCAGGAAGGAAAACCCGACTTATTTTTATATAGTAGATATAATATATAATATTATGAGTTACGGTACAGAAACCGACAAGTCGCAGAACCTAAATATTTCGGAAACATAATATGTCAAGTACGCGAAAGGAGTATTTTTGAGGCGCACTTAAAAATCTGATGCTTTGCACCATTACTATTTCTGAAAAACAAACAATTGTTCATGAATTTCTGTCGCTGACTGTACACTCGATTAGAGTACACTCTGTCAGAGTATACTCTAATCGTGTCAATGTTTGTTACTCTTTCATTCGCGCAAAAAATACTGAATGGATATTATTGGATTTGGATGAAATTCGGCACAGAGATAGATCATAGTCTGGAATAGCACAGGATTACTTTTTATCCCGGAAAAATAAGGTATTCCCCAGGGGGCGAAGATAATATCTACAATAAAATACGAGTGACGACTAACTTGTAAATATTCCACAGTATGACAGTCTGGCTGGTGAGCATAGCTGAGAAGTAGAGAGTGAGCTCGAACACGAAGCCAGGTGAGACTCCGCCGGGCAGAGTCACGTGCCACGCCGCTGGGCCAATCGCTGACGTTATCAGCAGGAGTATGCACGAACCCTGCGAAAAATTATTACTTATAATTATAACACTCAGTCATTTCCAAGGGGTAAAACGGGACCCTATTCCCCCCGGATAACCCGGTCTAACAGTTGAAATGTTCACAGATGATGTACCTATTTCTGTTGCCGCTATAACAACAAATACTAAAAATCTGAATAAAATAAATATTTAAGGGGGCTCCCATACAACAAACGTGATTTTTTTGACGTTTTTATAGATAATGGTACGGAAAGCTTCGTGCGCTTTTCTACAGTCATAACATAAATCAAAAACAACCTACATACATATAAATAAAATAGAAGTGTTTTTCGTGAGTGCGTTCGTTATCTGGGGGCACGGTAGTGCCCCCGCCAAGACGAGCCAAGCGAAGCGCAAGCGCAAGGGCACTACCTACCTTTTCTCGAAGCGCTTCGTCGTATTTTTGAACCTTCATAACTTGAGTTTGGGTTATACCAGATAAACAAAATTTTCAGGATATAATGTCAGTGGTAGACTTAATAAACCTCTAAAGTTTCAATTGCATAGCTCTTATACTTTAGATTTTATTGATATCTAAAATACCCCGATTTCGTCACTCACTCACTGATGATCAACAAAATTCTTAAGGTACTTCCTGAAGTCCTAGAAAACTGAAATTTGGTATGTAAGCTAGTATTAGTACCCAAACAACAAAAAAATCCTAAAACTTGGAACTTTTACCCCCCAACCCCTTAAACTAGGGGGTGAAAGTTTGTTCGAGACTTCCGCAACTTTTGACGCTAGAGGTCTGAATGCGGCCGCGGAGGGGCTATAAAAGCAACCTAATAATATAATATCATAAGCAACCTACAAAAAGAAATGAAATCCCACAAAAACATTTCATGTTAAATGTTGCCAAGACGAGACCATATAGCTCGCACTGTCAAAAAGTAATCAGATCCCGTGTAGAGCCAAGTTTCTAACCCTACATGCCCAGACCTAAATCGATAAGCCCTAATTTCACACTCAAGTTACGGGGAAATTCTACAGCCATAGCTCGTACTGCGTTGTTCGTAGCGCGTAGCAGAGTTTTTACGCTATAATCTCGTAGGCGTGCAAACCTTGGACGTAACTGGCGAGATGGCCGCACGGAAAGAGTTTAGAAGATTGAATAGATTTTTAAGCTCAAGCCCATATGACGAATAGCAAAAAGTCCGTGCGGCCGACTCGCCAGTTACGTCCAAGGTTTGCACGCCTACGAGATTATAGCGTAAAAACTCTGCTACGCGCTACGAACAACGCAGTACGAGCTATGGCTGTAGAATTTCCCCGTAACTTGAGTGTGAAATTAGGGCTTATCGATTTAGGTCTGGGCATGTAGGGTTAGAAACTTGGCTCTACACGGGATCTGATTACTTTTTGACAGTGCGAGCTATATGGTCTCGTCTTGGCAACATTTAACATGAAATGTTTTTGTGGGATTTAATTTACACGATACGGTAGTGTTTTACACTACCTTCCATAAAAATGTTGTCTGTTTGTATTTGTTTGTTAGAGCTAATCTCTGGAGGTTGTAGAGCAACATTATAGGCTACTTTTTATACTGGGATTCCCACGGGATCGAGATTTACGTGGCAAAACCACAGGGAAAAACTAATTTGTACCACCCCCACGGTAGAGCTTGTCCTAAATAAATTCTGATTATTACAAACAAAAGAAAAAAAAGAATTACTAAAAACAAATTCTTCAAATGACTTACGATCATTGTGAAGTCATATCCCCAAGGCAGAAACATGACACCCGTGTTGTACTTCTCCCAATGCGTCAGGTAGAAGTTAAAGAAGATATTCCATACCACGAAGAAAAACCGCAGCGGACTCAGCTCGTCCCTGTCGAATGACAAATTATAAATAAATAATGCTGGACATTTCACACAGCATCAACTAGCAAAGCTTGTACTATGGGAACCAGATAACTGATATACTACTTATAAACATATTATACATAGAATCACCCAGACCCCGAGATAAATATTTGCAGATCATACAAACATTTATCCCGCCGCGGGGATCGAACCCGCAACCAAGCGGGCTTTTACCCACTGCGCCACAGAGGCCATCAATTAGTTGAGAGTACATTCCGAGCATGGTCCATCTCAGTGGCATCACTGGCAACGCACCCTTTGTGAGGAAAACCCAAAAATGTAAGCAAGAAATATGAATTATTACCGTCTGCCCCCACCAATCGCCCCCACGCGGTGGCAGCCGGTAACATTGTTTTGACTCACATTTTGTGAGACAAGACGAGGTAAACACGATCAAAGGATCGGAATGCTTACGCTTACATCAATTGGCCGTAGTGTAAGTGTGTGTAGATGCACAAGCTCGTTATTTCTGTGTGCGTAAGCGGGAACGCTCCATTGAAGAATGAGCTCGCTTAAACCTACTTAGGCTTTTACATCTATATTAGATGATTTATACAGCGTCAGGAGGCAATCCATGTCTACACTCAACGGGACGCTGTAGTGCCTGGGACATTGTTTGAGATGGAATAGGCTTGCCCAGCACCTAATCCATCCTCTCAGCTTAATCAGCCTGGCCCACAGGAAAGACAACGTCAATACGTGTGTAGCTGACTAAGCTGCGGGTTTCCTCACGAATCACGATGTTTTCCTTCACAGTTGAGCTCGTGTTAAAGTGCATATAATTTTTTCGAAACGAAAAATCCTTTGACGCGCGGCCGGGATACGAACCCACGACCTTCAGATTTAAAGTCGAGTCACAACCGCATTCGACCAACACGGCGAGTATCCCTTACACACAAGGAAACTACATACACAAAGAACATTCCGCCTTCGTGAGATGAACAACTGAAGTTGAAGTTACCTTCCAAATATGCTGTATAAACAGGTGGGTATGAGCACGGCTGAGTAGGAGTCCAGTCCATGGTCGAAGAGCTCTCCCAAAGGTCCGCTGGTGCCGGTACGGCGCGCCTGCTTCCCATCAATGCCATCTAAAACGTTATTTATTTTAGTCAGGTGATTCTTGTTAGCATGACACAAGTCAAAAAGCATTTTATTCAGTAAGACAGCTGATATTGTCACTAAAAACAGTCTTGAGATCGGTTTTTCTAGCCTTTCCTTCGCAACCAAGACATAGGTACAGTCGCACTCAGAGACGTTAATGGAAAATAAGACAGAAGAGAAAATAAAGAATAAGACAATAAATACGTACTCTGGGCCGTAAGTAGAATTTTGAACGTGACAACATTACTTAAGAAGTAAAACTTACTTCTAATAATAGAATGGAAGCTCATTAAATCACAAGGTGATGAGATCAAAGTGCGACATTAATTCAAGTTTTTTATTTTGCAGTGCTGAAACAACGACGTGTAATAAGTATGATAATCACTAACGTATAATATTGTATTTTTATTCATAATTAAATAATCTTAAACATCTATTTCAGGTCATTAGTAAGTTCGTACGAGTCAGTGGCCAACTCTTTTTTAGGCTCATTTAGGCCGCCATAGGCCTCGTCATGGTTTAGCGACTAATAGCCGGGACGTGCCCTACAAAGCACGGAAGCGCTCCGTTGGTAATGCCACGTCATTGATAATCAGGCGTGCTTTGAAGTCAGCCTTCTTAATTGAAACTCTAAAGAAAATCAATAAATGCGCTAAGTACGTTGTAATACACACAATTTTAATTTGCATTTAAAAGCATAGATTACGGTTATTAACAGTCTCAATTACCTATGATTTTAATCATCAAATTTTTTAAAGTAACAAGCAACAAACCTTGTTTACTAATTCAGTTAAGCTAACAAAGCTGAAAGTTTTGAGTTTGTTTAGATGTTTGTATGTTTGTGTTTCAATCACGTCTAAATCAATGAACCGATTTGGATGAAACTTGGCATAGGCGTAGATAGTGACGTGGTATAGCATAATAGGACATTCAAATTGTTGAAACCACGCGGGCAAATGCGCACACAGTAGAGCTAAATAAGTCGGCTCTTCGAATCAGAAGAAGCAGTCTATAAAGACCTCTATTACTTTTAAGACATCAATTATACAAAGTATTGAGTAATTTCTAAAGAGCAACAGATAACGGAACCAGGATGCGATCAGAGTCGAAATAATAAATATCTGTCTATTATCATGTCGACACTTCAAATATAACACGAGATAACAAAGGGCACTAATACAATCAATATGGTCAAGTGGGAGTTTTGCGGCATATCGATAAGGTCCGTTTTACAAACGTTACTAACACGAATTTACAAATAAATAACTAAGCAGTTACACAATAATTTTGAGACAGCGCGGAACGTCGGTCGCCTAACTCCGATCCGACGACCTAGCATCATAAATCTGAAAGTTTGTATGTTTAGATGTTTGTGTTTCAATGACGCCTAAACCAGTGAACCGATTTGGATGAAACTTGGAATAGGTGTAAATAGTGACCTGGAATGGCATATAGGCTATCAAAATATTGGTTCTACCACGAATTGCAGTTACTGGATTTAGATCACTCCTAATAGGACCTATTCCACATACTAACCAAAGTCTCAATGCAGTGAGTTCGTTTTCCCTACATCATTATTATAATTTCAAAATAAATATTACTAAGTATAACCAAACTAAAATAATATACAAAAAGTATTGTAGAAGTCTTAGATATATTGACGTACTTTTAGGATTGGGGAACTCTAATCAGGCGAGGGAGATATCAGTATAGGCACATGGAATGGATCGCCATGCACCACTCGTCACTACAAAGTAATAATATGATTGATTACATCTCGTAATTCTACACTATCTTTAAACCTATACGATAAAATTCCGGCGTGTATGTTTGTATTTCTTCCCCTTAAATTGACTAGACAGATTTTAACTGAATTTTTTACCCGCGGTCCCTCGAGATTTTTTTCATTTTTTCGGGATAAAAAGTAGCCTATGTCCAAAACAATCCAAATTTCAGCTTAATCTGTTCTGCGGTTTGGGATCGAAAGGGTAACAATGATAAGTATAGTAAGTATGGATTAAGGTTAGATAAAAAAAAACAAGTTTCAATTTAAAATTGTGGGCTTTCATTCATGCAAATTGCAAATACAGGGTTAAAGCTAATTAACTTAGAATGCAGCATAGTTGTATTATCCAATTATCATTCTTAACTAGATTATTTCAGTGACTGGGGCTCATCATAATCATTGAGTTTCGCCAGCCAGAGTCAAAACTGACTAAAAGCAGCTAAAAGTCAATAGGCATTTTATTCAGAGTACTTTCAACGGATCTAGGATCTAGTTAGCCGTTTTAATGTGCAGAACACAATTTTATAGGAAAAAGCGGTCATTGCGCAGACAAACGGCTGACTTTACGAACGCCCAGGTCTGTTGAACCAGGTGTACAGTCACGGACAATAAGATGTATACACTCCATAATGTTTCAACCCATGTACAGGTCAACATGTCCAACAATGTTCTGGTATTTTTATTGATTTCGCCACTAGTTCAATGTGAAATCAATTTCCGCTTTTTGTTTTTAACCTACATCTATTAGTTTTAGTGTGATATTAATTTTAAAAGTATGGAGTGTATACATCTTATTGTCCGTGACTGTACCTACTACATCAATTTGAATCATCGTAGGCGCTAGATGGTTCTACTCCTGTTACCATGCATCCAATATAGTGCAGAATCAGTATCAGCCTCCTTACTACTTTAAAAGAGTAAGTAGTCATTTTTTCAGACAATTCTGGGCTAAATTAACACTGGCATCTTAAGCTTAGTATACTTCCAATTGTGATGTGAAGGAGAGTTTAGGAAGCAGGAAGACCTGGCCTTTTACAGCACCATAATGAAGCATACTGTTCCAAAACTGCCGTTGCAGGCAGGCATGTCAGACACTAGATATGAGCCTAGGCATTCAAATATTAAAAATTATGCTTACCTAAAGTGTATGCCACAAATAAGTTGACGGCAGAGACAGCCCACACCCAGGATGGGATGTGATCATTGGTTATGTTCTCTTCAGTTAAGGCATGGAATCCATAATCATAGTAGGAGAATAAAAGGAAATTAAGGACTGTGAGTAAAAACCCAGTGAATGTTAGCAGGTTTGGTGCCACCCACACCGGACAAAACTGAAATGTTAAAATATTAATTTCTGAATCATCAAATTGTTAAATTATTCACTAAATTAGTGTAGTGTGTATTATTAGATTGTCCAATTCTTTATGACAAATTGTATAAGTAGTACTTTATGTATGTATTTATAATATTTATTTGTTCTCTTTCTATAATCTTACTTTAAATTTTGCTACATACCTCATACATACTAATTAGTTAAATTATTATTAATCATCAAGTTGTAAAAAGGTGATTATTTCTTAATTATTGTACAATTATCTAATTAACCGGTCTTACCTGCACACACCAGTTCCAAAATGGGTGCATAACATAGTTGCTGAGTATACTGGTATCCACAGAGTTGTACTGAAATACAAACAATGTATGTTTACAAACAATTTCAGTATCAAAACATTTGTACATGATACCTGAACCAAAGCAACATGCTATAGAGCACTCGACAACAAAACTGATTGATGATTTTGATAATATGATAAAGGTTTAAATATCTGATTTCTTAAGATACTGTGATTTTTTTGATAATAACTGGTATCTTACTGTACAGATATAAATTTTAATTTATGATATCATATCAAGCCTTTTGTACCTACTTCTTTTTTGTATGCTTACCTATGAAATTATCGGATATCTGTAGCAAAAACATCATGTGCCGTTACACAAGATGAATTACTTCTTTGACTAAAGTAAAAAAAAAAACTTCTTTGACTTATTTCACATCAATAAAAAGTTTACTCTGGTAGAAGTGTAAATACACCTTGTCCCCATAAAAGCGGCCTCACAGAAGAAATCAATAGAACTACCAAACAAAGCCATCTACTCTACATCATACATCTATCTCCAGCTGTCCTAAACATCCGAAAAAAATGTTTTGTGTGATGTATATAAAAGCACCTCTTGAATATTTTTTCAGAAATCTCTTGAATGATTTTAAATTATTGCAGAAAATTTGCTGTTCAGTGATACTTTTATGATTGTGTTTGGTTACAAAGTACGGTCGAGGTGTACCCTATTGTACACCCCGACCCAAAGTACTCATCAAACTACCAAAACATGCAATGTATACTACTATTTTATATGTAATGGTAACTCTCCGCTTCACACCTAGACTGAACAGATTTCGATGTAATTTGGCACTGTTAAAGATCGCATCACGGGGACATAGGCTACTTTTTTTTAAATATTTGATATAGGGACAGTAAGCCATGAAAGTTTGTATGGGGAACCGAGATAACATTTAGGCGGACGCAGTCGTAAACAACTTCTTTTTTTATAAATTTGAAGCGCTTTGTTATACCTTCATGCCGACACATTTTAGCATACCTTGTATTTTTCAAATCCTCTCAATTTATCTTCGGACAGGAAATAAGCCATTTTGAGTATTTACTTGAGTAACTTAGAAGTTCATCTAAAGCGAAAACATTATACAAAATTACACGAAGTCCACTCACGGCAATCACAGATGTAGAAGGGAAATATAATAATTAGCTAAAATAATTTATCACAAAACAAACAAGCGACCGTACCCTAACGTAGCGATACGAAACGAAACGATCCGCGATTCTACGAAGACTACGATTATACGAAGTACGAACTACGAATGAGTGAAATTGATTGAATGATGACATGCCATGACAATGAATGAAAGAGAACAAAAGTCACATTCGACAGTGACAGTCTGCGGTTCCCTAGCATGAATTAACTTCAAGTATCATCATCATCATCATCTCAGCCATCCAGCGTCCACAGCTGAACATCCGGCCTCCCCCATAGATTTCCACAGTGATCGATCTTGTGCAGCCTACACCCAACGGCTCCCAGCAACCTTTACAAGATCGTCTTTCCATCTCGTGGGGGGCCGTCCTCTGCTGCGATTTCCGGTGCGTGGCCTCCACTCGAGAACTTTTATGCCCCAACGGCCGTCAGTTCTACGAGCTATGTGCCTCGCCCACTGCCACTTCAGCTTGCTAATCCTGTGGGCAATGTCGGTGACTTTAGTGCGTCTACGGATCTCTTCATTCCTGATTCGATCTCGTAGAGAGACACCAAGTATAGCCCTTTCCATAGCTCGTTGAGCGACCTTGAGCCTTCTCATGAGGCCCATAGTGAGGGACCACGTCTCAGTTCCATATGTCATCACTGGTAACACACACTGAAACCTTCGACTTATGGCACTGAGGTATTTTGGACGAAAAGACGTCTCGCAGTTTCCCGAACGCTGCCCAGCCGAGTTGGATTCGTCGACTGACCTCTTTCTCAAAGTTGGACCTGCCCAATCGGACTGTTTGTCCTAGGTAGACGTATTCGTCAACAACTTCGAGATAAGATCCTCGAGTAAATTACCTCTAAACCAAATATATTCAATTAAGCATGGGCTGTGTCGTGTCAATCTACTCGTGTAGGTACTCACTTATTAGATGTTATGATTTGATGTAAGTAAGTACTGTGGTAAGTACCTACCAAATGTTGCAGTGTTCCAGCGGGGTCCATGTTATGAAACACTATTTTTTTTATAGTAAGTATGTACCTACTTACTATATTTTTTAAGATCTATTATAAAAGTTATTGTGCTTGTTCTGAGGCTGGTTCCTACATTTTCAAGGAATATCGTATTGCTTGCACAGTCTGACTGAGCTTTCACACTATGCTGGTACAGTCATCGGCAGAAGTTCATGAAAAATTGGAGATCTTAAAGCTTCATTTTCAGCATTATTTGAGGGAAAATTGCCTATTTTTTTCACAAAATATAGTTATGGTGCAAGGCAAAACATCCAAATAAGGTAAAGTTGTATAACACTACGAACTTCGAAGATATAGAAGATTCAAAAACATCAAATGTGCATAAACTTCTGTGGCTGACCGTACGATCCTCTTTGATTTATTCTAAACATTTTATTTTACGACCTAGGTAGTCAGAAACTGAGGCTCAAACCAAAGAGTATAAGTACAAATAAAATAAGCAAAACCTGCGCAACTGAACTGACAAACACAAAAAAAACGTCAAAATAGTAAAATGTTTGCTTTGTGAGAGTTTGAAATTGAAAACATTTTACTAGATTAAGTATATTTTAGAGAATAATTAAAACTATACAAAATTTTGAGTACCTAAATATCTTTAAGTAGGTTTAGTAATGTATGGTTTTCAGGAAAACACAGGAGTGTCTTGTGGCACACAAAGAGAAATGACATTTGCCGATGAAAATAGAGGTGATTATGCACCTTTAGTATCCTAAATTTGAATTTTTAAGTACCTATACTAAAATTATCATTTAAATTTTAATTCATTTGCCTACTATGCCCACTGACGCTAAGTAAGATTAGCCTTAGATAAATACATTTTGTCTTCACATGATGACAAAAAAAATACAGTAGTCCTTCGATCAACAATATTTTAGGGTACCTACTTCAAAAGTCATCACTATCACGACTTTCTCCTGGGTGCGGTAGACATTCTCCCAGATCTTTTCTAAATCCAGATCCTATGAAGATATTACCTATTATGTATCAAAGATACCTATTATAATCAAAGCCTTTGACAAACGGTATACCAACCAAGTCTTAGCGCTAAGCAGAAACAACCTACGCATTATGGTCCGAGCTTTGACTGGACATTGTCGCCTTAACAAGCACATGTTTAAGTTACGGCTCTGCGACACTCCAACCTGCAGGTTCTGCAAAGAGGCGGATGAATCGCCCCTTCATTTGCTAGGGGAGTGTGGGCCACTAATGCACAAACGCAGCGCCATTCTGGGCAAATACACGTTAAGCCCAGAGGAGCTACGAGAATTCACTCCCAAAAAGGTCCTACAGTTTATGTCAGCAGTAGGGCTTGGAAGTGAACTATGAACGCCCCGCCACAAGGGGCGACTTGAAAGTGGCGATCACAATAGGCCTTCATGGCCGCAGTGATATAAAAGCCACGCTATCATCAATAATAATGTATCAAAGATATTTTTGGAAATGCCTGACACCCCCTGTATATTTTACTAAAAGATTCACTCGGTACCTAGGCTTAAAAGCACAGATTATAGTTACATACATCCACACTCTGTCATTAGGTAATTTTTAACTATTCTCCGGTACACGCACACGCAGTATCCCTCCCTAGTATGTCGGTGCCTCAGAGTGAGCCTCAGTCAGAGTAATGTAATGAGTGAGCAGGCCACATAGCAGGCAGACGTGATGTGGGTGGTGTTGTTGTTGTGGTAAATGTGTGGTGTGATTGAAGTAGAATTTTATTGTTGGATTATTGGATTTTCAATTGCCTTACCAAGTACCTACAAAGCAATTAAAACCATCGTTGGTAATGTATAAAAAGTAGGAAGCTATCGTCGGACAGACAGATCTGTGATGTTTCAAAGCAAATTGGAAAAATGTCTCAAAGATCGGTTGTAACGAAATCTAGGATTCGAGTGTCCAATAAATCTGTATTTCATCTTCAAGATAAAAAGGCAGATCAGAATGAACTATCCAACGGATTGATAAAATCAGCGAAACGAACAGGACAATTGAGTCTATGCAACAGAGGGCTGGGCACAGGTACCTCTATCATTATGTTGCTTTTATTTATTGAATTTGAAACTGAATCCCATTACTTCTTACATTTGTATGTATTAGTTTTTGTACAAAGTATATTTTACTGATACAATCAACATAGTTTTGAATTGGTCAATATTCACCAATTCAAAACTATGCTGATTGTATCAGACAAAAATTATTTGTAAAAAAAAAACAAACAGTTTATTTTATTAACCTCACATCAAAGACTATGAAAATTTATGAGATCTCTACATAGTCTATGTAACCAACCAATGTGAAATATTTCCTTAGTACCTGAAAATGTGTGGAAGATTGAAGAATTAGTATTGGACGATACCAAAGAGGTAGACTTCACCCGCTCTGATAAGAACAACTGGTGGAATAGTGAGCCACTAAAGTCCCTTGACCTCAGTTCCAATGTTATAAAGATAATATCACCAAATGTGAAGCTTTTGCAAGAACTTGTCACACTCAAGGTAAGCAGCAGCTTGTTACCTACTTATTATGCAATTTTTTGCACTTTGTGCTCAGTTATAGTCAAGGAATTCAGTCTTATTTAAATAACAAGTCATACTATAGTGATCTATCCCTTGGTTGTAGTAATGCCAAACCAGTTGCATGTTTATTTGCAAGAAAAACATGAAGAGATGATAAATTAACTGATCTTACCAATTATCTATTCCAATCATGCATGCAATGGGTGAAAAAAAGTAGATTAATTACTAGAAATCTTGTATGAAATATAACTGTCTTCCTATTTTAGCTTCATGACAATGCAATATCAAAACTACCAGCAGAGATTGGTGAACTTAAGAACCTATCGAACTTGAGTCTGGATCACAACAAGCTTGTGCAACTCCCAATAGAGTTTTACAAGCTGACTGAACTGCGTTGGCTCAGTATTGCATATAATGAGTTGGGGAAAATCGAGCCTGACTTTGGGGATCTAGTTATGTTGAATTTTTTGGTAAGTATTGTATTTATGGTATACACACACACTTCACTACATAGTATAAAACAAAGTCGCTTTCTCTGTCCCTATGTATGCTTAACACGTTAAGCGCCGTGCCGGTCAACGGTGACCGCGCGGGTAATTTACCCCGGGGCCAGGTGAAAATCTTCGATTTTGCCAAATTTCATCGATGGTTTTTTTTAAGTTAGTGAATAGATATGATTAAAAAAACATATGTTTTATTCAACACCGACCCGGTTTTATTGCAATAAACCGAGCGAGTTATAGTGCGCCGGACAGCAGTGACCGACGCGGCCTCCGCAGCCAGAAAACCGAATTTCCGTTCCAGGAGGCCATGCGGTTACCCCGCCGGTCACCTCTAGGTACCATTTGCGAGGTACTTAGGAGTTCAAAAAATAGCTAATTATGTTATTTTAAGTCATATGCAATGTGTATTCCTGGTTCAATAAGCGGCTACAAAGATTTGCTCTAACAAAAATAGTCATTTACTCACTCATTTACTTAAAAATATTTAAAGTTGATTTTTTCTAAGACTTTTAATGCAAACTCAGAACCAAATGGAATGGGTTCTAGAGGGCCACGCGGGTCCCCTTTCATATGAATTTGCATGATATCTAAGTCCGTCGGCCTCCTAGAGAAGATTGAAAACAGCTCTGACGCGCGGGTCATTGTGACCGGCGCGGCCTGAACGGAAAGTTAAGTTGACGGACACCAGTGGGCGTCACGGCCCGAACGGAACTTCTTAGTTTTTCTCTTGGCGTTGAAAGTGTTAAATCTTTAAAACTACGCAACGGATTTTGATGCGGTTTTTTTAATAGATATAGTGACTCAAGAGGAAGGTTTATATGTATAATACATGCATAATATAGTAGAGAAATTTAGTATCAGCATTGCACCCGTGCGAAGCCGGGGCGGGTCGCTAGTATGTTAATATAACAAATAAACTAGTAATTTACCCCTAAGTGACCATTGGTGTCTTACAAAAGTACTTACTTATTAGACTGCCTCATAGCCTGAGACTTATGTAGTTTAACAAATGCATGGACAAGAATAAACAGAATAAACAAAAAAAAAAAATTGTAGGCTCCACATAGATCAAATATAATTTAGTAAGAAAGAAATATTATTTATTTGCCACCAGAAAGATACACAATACTTAATACAAATATAAATAACAATTTAGGGTAAAAACAGTAGAAATTTATATAAAGTTGCGAAAAAGAAATAACCAAAAATAGGTACAACAAAACAGTAAAACAAAATATTTAAAAGAAAAGGCAATAATATCAATTAATATGGTGGCAAAATTGGCCATAAGCTCAGCATATAATTTGAGCCAGAGATACATTTTTATACTACCTACACTTAACATTGTTATTTATTATTTTCTTCCAGGATTTATCCCATAACAAACTATCAGTATTACCTCCAGGAATGGGATATCTTGTGCGATTGGTGGAACTTAACTTATCTCACAACCAGCTGGATGAGCTCCCACCAGACATTGTTAATTTAAGAGGTAAGTTTTATGAATAAAAATTGAAATTGATTATCATAAGCAAAAAAGAAGCAATTTGGTCACTATAACATAACTGCTTTCATTATTATTATTATGGTAACATCATTTATTTCATCTTGAGTCATTATATTTTACTACTTAATTTTGTCTCTCTATTTAAGACCTAAAAAAGTTGAATATAAGCAACAACAATCTGAAGAGGCTGCCTCCTTTGGGCGAACTGAGAAAAATGGAGTATATGGACGCAAACCATAACAATATAGAGGAGCTACCAGACTTTTATGGATGCACTGCTCTGAAAGAAATATATTTGGCCAATAATTATATAAAGGTAAATATCGTAATTCGAAAGACCCTCAAAAGACCTGTTTGCACTTTAGTGACACAAAAAGAATAAGAACAAAATATTAAATTAATAGTTTTTATTTTCAGGAAATAACAGAAGAGTTCTGCGACCAAATGCAGCATCTAAATGTGTTGAACATCAGAGATAACACACTGGAAGTGCTCCCGGAGAATATATCATTGCTACAGAAACTCAAACGACTTGATCTCACCAACAATAACTTGAAAAAGTAAGTTATTTTTACTGTTAATAATTTCGCTGCAGGACTTTGTACGATTATTTTACTAATTGAAAAAAAAACAATTGGTTTGTGGCGACCTCTAACCGCGATCGCCTGAACTACAAGGGCATCGTAACAGAGTTGCCGACCTAGCTACTGCAGAGCTTAACCGCTTCATCGCTAGATGGCGCTAGCGCGTTTCCAACGGAAAAATTTCAAATTCTAGAACGCGCAAGTGACATTATCTTGGCAAATTAACTTATAGTAATAGAACTATCCGACATTATCTGTCGGCTGAAAGGCCCTAAGGTATGTGGACCAGTGGGCGTCGACCTTAGTAAAGGTAGTACTACCTCTTTGCCATAGGTTGGGGGAATAACACCTACCCCCAAATGGGTGATCATCATCATCACCCAAATTGGTGACCCCGACAAACAATTATTAATAATTAATTTGAATATTTGAAGGTTCAATAACTCCAGGCATACTAAAAAAAACCGGACATGTGTAAGTTGGACTCGCCCACTGAGGGTTCTCGCACTTGTCCGGTTTTTTTCGTATAAGTTTTATTTGGTGCGGTGTGGACTCAATGGTAAAAAATTTCATAGAAATGTGGAAGTTCGAAATTTAACCATCTGTTCACTCATAGGGAGGGGAGTAATGAAATTTCATACTACTTTATTCCCGCCCGCCATTTAATTTTTTTGGAGGGAGAAATGACTCGCTTCGCCATAAAGTTTGTGCGACGAAGTGGGTGGTGTGAAAATAAATAAAGGCTTACTTTACGCGTTATGCGGGATGAACGCTTTTTGTTAGCTGGACTATTATGTATTTGCCTAGTGGGTCCACGGCTTAATCTCCCCTCATCCTGCCTCACTGCACTGAAAACCGGAACAAGCTAATATATTCAATTATAGCGTGAACGTGAATTGCTGAAATAGATTGAAGTATCCAACAGTCAACTCGAAAGTAGATTGTTATCTTTATTTGTATAATTTTATGCTTTGAGTAACACAGACAGAGCACACAGACTTCATGGAAAACTAAAATAAAGCTGAGCAATATACTACACTCTTGAGGTGCATGTTTGTTCATAGTTAATTTATTTATTTGTTGTGGTTGAAATTAAGGTACCTAATGCAAAATCAACAGTAGTCTTTAAAATAAAGAATCAATAGAATGTATTTGTACATGCCTCTGACTACCCCCTTAGACATCTTCAAAGGATCTGGAATATAAAGATCTGAGAGAATATCTACCGCGCCTTGGGGATACAGTCGTGACCCTGTTTACGTTTAGAATTAATCATTATAACGACTGTATTCCGAATCACAGTAGACAAACTCTCACATATGCATATCTAGTTATCTAAGTACTAAGTAGGCAACATTGTGGTTGCCTGGAAGAGATCGCTTCTCAGCGATAAGGCCGCCCATTGTGCATTGTATTATGGTTCTCTTTTCCACTGTTTTTTGTAGTTATAAGGTGTGCATTGTACAATAAAGTATTTTCATTCATTCATTCATTCATTCATTGTAGCCGCTTTTTACTTAAAAAAACATATTCCAGGCTGCCGAAAAACCTTGGTCTCCTTACCCAGCTGCAAAGCATCAGTATGGAAGGAAACAAGCTGTCGTTCGTGAGACAGGACATCATCCGAGGTGGTACTGATCGCATGATGAAGTTCCTTCGCGACCGCATCAATGAAGAGATGGTGACTGACACCAACGACAGATGCACTGAGAATGAGTGGCCGGACAAGTAAGTTCTATCGAAATAGAATGTAAAATAAAAAAATCTTAATAAAATAATACACTTGACATTAACAAAACGCAACGATAGCGCGATCTAAAAACCGAGCATTTTTAACAGCGCCATCTAGTAACAAATATTATTTACCCTTTTTTTTCACAACAGATACACTTTGAAAAAGAGCCAGGCTCTTATGCTGCCTGGACGCGAACTATCATCTGTGCCCGACGAAGTCTTCAAAGCGGCAGCCGACGCTGAAGCGCATATTATAGATCTATCTAAAAACAAACTCGCGGTGGTACCTACAGGGTGAGTAATTTAAAATAAGAATATTAAAACGCTTGTGGTATAGCTTTGTCATTCTTGATGATCGTCGATTCTGCGCTATTAGGCTCAATGCACACTGGATTGGTTGTAACATTGATCATAAGGTTTATAATGTCTTGTTACGGTCTCGTCGTCTACACTCAGTTTATAGCTTACTAGCTGTCCGTCGCGGTGTTACCCACGGTCCCTCGGGAAAACATCACTTTCCCGGGATAAAATATAGCCTATGTCATATCAGGTATAATTTAGGATTCTAATGGTGAAAGATTTTTTCAAACAAACAAACAAATCTTTCCTCTTTGTAATATTAGTGTAGATTGAAGTGAAAACTTCTTTAGGCGCGTTGGGCATTTATAGATGGGAGAAAAATATCAAACTCACTCATGTGACTGTTACGACCTTTTCTTACTATACATACCTTAATTTCGTCGCGCATTGTATCGTCATTTGATGTGATACAGACATCGCCTCTGAATGGGACTGCTCCGGGTTCAAATCCTGGAGTAGGACAGTAACTTTTTGCACTCTATTTTTTGACTTTTTATTTTTTTATTTTTAGGATCTTTACCGAAACCTCGTTCAATTTTTCACTTCTGTCGGCACTGTTTTTTAACTGTGGTTTGTAGTATCTTTTGCTATAAATATTTACATTGCAATCTAAAACAAAAGAAGGCTACCTTGCCTTCAAGCTTTGCACCAACCTGTATACCTGTATGGTGTACGATAAACTGTTTATTCATTTCTATAAAATAATGGTTTTTGTTTTTGTTGCAGTATCTGCCATGTAAAGGATACACTATCGCAGCTAATTTTATCTTCAAACAACTTCGAGAATATCCCACCAGAAATAAGTCGCTGTGTTCATTTACAATACATAGATTTAGGTAAAAACTGTCTGAACGACCTACCGGCTGAACTCGCCTATCTGAAGAACCTGAGAGAGTTGGTCATCTCTAACAATAAGTAAGTTTTCTGGATACTGTTTTATAGTCTTCAAACTACCCTCAGCTGTCATAACATAACTAATTATAATAATAGCACAATGTTTGACTCCTCAGAATAACTTGCAAAAATAATGAATTGCATAATAAACCAATGCAACTGTCACGAACGAAATTCATCCCATATTTAAATTTCATGCTAATGAATCTTTGATATTTTTTAGGTTCACGAAAATCCCACGATGCGTGTATGACATAGAAAACTTGGAGATCCTATTGGCGGCCGATAATCAAGTGGAGGAGATCAACGTTTCGTCGAACGCCCTCGCTAAGCTCAAGAAACTGGCCGTGCTGGATCTCGCCAATAATAATATCAGTTCCGTGCCGCCAGAGCTTGGGAATTTCACTAACTTGAGGTGAGGGATCATTTTGTTGTGTAAGTAACTAGCTGCACGCCCGCAACTCAGTCCGTCAGACAGAGAACTCCGTTAGACGGCCTAGGATACTTCCTTAGCTATCTTGTGGTACAAGCTCTGAAGTAGGAGTACCTACTTCAGAGCTTGTACCACTAGATGACGCTGGGATCACAGCCAGATGACAATCTATACAAAATCACGCTAATGTATGCAAATCCTGGATCGCGCAAGTGAATATTCTGATAACGTAGTATATATAGAACTATCCGACGATAACTGTCGGTCGAAAGACCCCAAGGTAAGTGGGCCAGTTGGGACGACCTTGGTAGAGGAGATCTCCCTCTTTGACATTAACATAATTTTCAGGATTCATAAAATCCGTGTTCCAACTGATGTAATCTAATGAAAAGAACGATTACTACCTACACCTATTGTGACATTGAAATACTTTAGGTTTCCATCACCATCAGTGACTGTACCTACACTACACTACCTACACATAGTGTCCTTCTCATACAGAAGGACAGGAAACATGCTATCTTTCTTTTAGATCTTCATGTCGTGTCACTGTTATTGTGTAGGCCTAAAATCTATATCATTTTCAGAACGCTGGAGATTATGGGCAATTGTTTCCGGCAGCCGCGCCACGCGATTCTCGCGAAAGGCACCGAGAGCATTCTGTCGTATCTACGCGATCGCATCCCTACTAACTAGTCGTAAGCCTTGCCATCATTTTATTATGGCCGTTTTCTGTATTCAACGAACGTATTTTCTCAAAATTTACATAACAAAGTGCATGTTTTAAAAATATGCAAGAATGTTAAAAATCTAAAAAAAAATTCGCCATAATATGCTATAACTGTCAGTAGTCATGATCATGATGGTAGAAAATAATGTTGCTATGGTAATAAGTGATGGCAATTCGTTAGATGAATACAGTACTCGGCATTAGGATTCGAGTGTAGACAGAATTGTACTCATTTTCCTGAGACCAAGTTTCCCGCACCTCGGATTTATACTCAATTCGATACATTTCGTTTTGAGATTTGAATCCTATAGAATTCACGGCATATATTTTTTTCCATTACAGCTCTACTTATATTAGAATGAAGCGACGCTGTATAATTGTTTTTGAAGGTAGTTAAAAAATAAGTGCAGTTCACTCTACATTTCAAATAAATTCAAGCTAGTCTAAGCTCGTCAAAATTATTTTAATCTATTTTTGCACATCTGCCGCTGAAATGTAACTCTATTTAAGATATTGCTGACTGCAGTGTGTCAAGTTTTTGTTTATTATCTTTGCCATGCGCAAATATTTAGTGTTGCCATGAAACCAGCCTATTTATGCCAAAAACATTTATTTTGCGCATCGTACGTTAGTTCGAGCCTGTTATTATTTATTGTTACGTTTGATTTTTGTTAAAAATTATCGTTTTAGAGGCTGTTATTTATTTCATTTTGAAAATACATAAACACTTAGCGTAGGTTGTGAAACTCCTTTTAAATTTTAAGTACATAAACTAACAATAATTAATTACTATTTACGTAAATTAATTAATTAAATGCAAATGATGTTATTGCCAAATAATATAAGATTTGAATAATGCATGCTATTTTTTGACTTGTCTTATTACCATTGAAAAAAATTTAAAATAATTAATGTATTTACAAGCTTGATAATGCATTCAATGATTACTTGTTGTATGTAGTTACACACATAGTGAAGTTGCGTAAACATAAATTATGTATAATCACAGTTTGGTAAATAGATAAACTTTGTGACATAGTGAATGATATATTTAATATTACAATTTGTAAATTGTAAGCAATATTCATAATCATATAAAATATAACAAAACAATTATCATATCTGAAAGTTAATCGCTTTAGGTACAAATTAATCGAGAATAACAAAACTTATTAATTTTTCATATGGCTATTGAAAATCAACCAAAGTATTGTTCTATGTACCTGAATATTGTTGAAAAAACATTCAAGTTGACGTATAATGTAATGAGTCACATTCACAGCTTTTGCGTGATTGAAATTGCACAATTTATTTACCTTTTACAAGTGCACAATGTATATCGATATATATGAATTAGATACGTGATTGCGGAAATAAATTCATTATTTGATTATAAAATAATGTTTATATCATTTTAAATCCTGCTTATTAATAAACATACTAAGGCATAAGCTATGTAGGTATGCTTTATGCTTATTTCTAGTCACTCTGAGATCAATGAAAAATAATGATGTCTCTAAAAGTATGAACAGTTTAAAAAAAAATCCAAATTTTTACAAAAAAAACCGCACTTACGGTAAACTCCTTATTATAAGGAGCCTGTAGTGTCCCACTACAGGTAAAAGGCCTCCCTTCCCTCTCTCTATTCATCTCTATTTTGGGCCACCGTGGACCAGCCTAGTCCTTTAAGTGGGCATCCAATTCGTCCCTCCATCTGCGGCGTGGTCTACCGCGAGGTCGTTTCCCGTTCAGAGACGACCACTCTCTCTATCTTATAAAATACTTTAGTCGAAATCAGAAAGAAATATTTTTAATCGATGAGGCGACGCGAGATGATTATACATTGTAACATTATCAAGTTAAATGTGATCTTGGTTCTAATCTACCTAAACCGTAATACTAGGAAATTAGCATAACAGTGAAACAAATGTTGGTAATTAACATAAAACATTGCATTTGTATTGTAGGTCACTGTGGGTTAGGTAGATGACTTACCTACATGAATATCAAAAGTTTGGATCACTCTATTGTTAAAAGTTTTATTTTGTAAATAGTATCTATTGGTTGACTTTTGAAAGATTTGTAGTCAGTTCACGAATTAGTAGTCTGTGCTACGAAAATAACATTTGATCCATACTCCTTTCACTCCTTTGAACATGTTTCATAATTGTCGTAACGAAAGTGCGTTTGTAAAATTGTTGCAAAATCACATCTGCTGTCTGATATCTCCTGGAAACGGATTTATGCAAATTATAGAATCGTTGCGGATGCTTTGAAAATACATGCATAGATACCAATTTAAACCTAGCTAAGCACCCGTAGCGGTGTTTACGTACAGCCCCCATGTCCTGGTTGTTACGAAACGTGACGTTTTTGGGTGTCTAACGTTACTATTATCATTCGGTTTCGCTATCGTTTGTTGAGTCGTCACTCTATTGTAAATTGTAGTCTGTAAACCCATAATAAACTGCAAGGTCGCAGGCGGAGTAACCGCGTATAGTGGGGGCACATGACTGCAGTTTACCATTCAGCTTCAGTAGCCGGCGCGTGCTGACTGCCGATTCTCTTCAACCGATACATTTATCGATTCCGCGTTATACAAGACTTTTATAGATATTACATACCAAAAGATTACCTATCACAATATAAAATAACACATGTCATGTATGGTAAATCTCACCAATCAACAGCAAATAATAAATATACAAGAAAAGAATACATAAAATAATAAAGACATGGTGTGGTATGTTTGTTCAGCTGTTCCGGTATTCGTATAGGCAGAGCGGTCCGTGGCGAATTATTCCAAGTTCTTCCTTACTAGTGGTGACAATCGTAAGGTTCTAATGTAAAGAAATCACTTTTGAATCAGTCCATCGATATGCACGATTGTGAATATTGTGAAGTGGAAATTGTGTTTGATAAAATAAGTGGTATTGTTGAAGAGTTGATGGTGAAGTGAGTCAAGAAGCCACTATGAAGTCGTGTGGGATATCCATTGTATTGACGCTACTGTTTATTCATGGTAAGTGATTCACTTCATTCCTTTGCTAATTTTTAATAGTTGCGCACCATATCTAGTGACTGCTGGCATTTGCAGTTGAATACATTTTAAGTATTCAAACTATGATACAGTTAAAGATAGCAAAAAATAAACGAATAGGTATGTTATGTAGTCAGGAAAGTTATTACGCTCAGAAATGTTTCCTTCAGATAAAATCCGTGCTTGAGAAGATGTACCTTTTTTACGCATTTACTTACATTTGGTATTTTTCCGTCCTAAAGACATTATCTCGAATGCAACTGTTGATTTAAATGTACACAGAGCCCATCTTAAAAACCATTATACCTTAGTAGCCCATAATCAATTGATAAACTTATTTTTAAGTCCATCTAAATAAGCTATTACATATTACCTAACCCGTATTAAATTCATAAATTTAGTTAAAATTGTTTATCTCCGAGACTGAACCAAGAACTAATTTGTGTAACAAATCGCGTGACCTTTGGATTCCAAACAACACAAACCATTCTGATTCTGTTTGTGGTCATCGCTTTTCATCAGCAATGTCCCTTTGTCAGACATAGGCGCGCAATGCGAGCGAGGTCGTTCGGCTACCTTCGCCCGTTGGTCGGGAGTGTCTCCTGACAAAGCGACACCTGTGTTCGTATATGCTGCGAGTGGTGAAGAGGAATCTCTCACTGGAGCCTGTCTCGCAAGATGCAGGGAGTTGGACGATTGCGCGGCGGTCATTGTGATGTACAGTAGAGGGAACTGCCAGGGTGTAGCGGCTTTGCGGAATACGCAACTAAAGGTTGATAATGATGTGGCGTATTTCACGAAGATCTGTTTGCCAGGTATGAGCTCTTTTTTATATTAGCTGCTCAAGATGATCTATGTCATAATATATTATGAGAAATAGTTTCTCATAATATATATATCTTAATATTTTCACTATTTATTTTTATGTTTTCTTTCCTTATCAAGTACATTCTAAATAACAATATACTTAAATAATTTAGTGTCAGAAGAATGCAGCCATCGATGGTGGGCCGTTGAGAGTACTCCAGGGTACCACCTTCACGCAGACGGTCCTCGCTCGAAGGTGGTTTACAATACCACAGTGCAAGAATGCTACGAAGCCTTATTGGTGCCCAATGGAGAGAAATTGTACCGGTAAGTATCGTTTTAATAATTGGTTGCTTTATATTTCAGATAACTTTTAGGTCAATAATGTATGATCATGTTTTAAGACTCTGTAGTAAAAAGTCTGAATCCACAAATTGTACGTTATGAATTTCCACTGATGATTAATGTTAAAGTTCTTGGTGAATAGTCATTTTTTTTATCAAGTTGAAAGTGAGATGAACTAGAATCTAGATAGAACAGATTATGTGCGAAATAAAAACCAATAACTTTCCTCTTCAATACTATGACAATACGTTTTCTCAATTGCGAGTTATTATGTTAAAAACTTCTATCCCATTGTTCTTAAAGATAACTGTCGTTAATGCTACAGAAATTGCATCACAGGTCATCTACTTCGTTTGTACAACATTAGGAATTTAAAATGTATACTGTTTACGGGTAGGTACCTAACAAAAGTAAGTTTTTTAGTAACTAACAAAAGTTCTGCAGTAGGGACCGTCTTTATATTTTCTCATATCAAATATATGCTTGTCTAATATTTAATCTTATTATTTTCTCTATCTGTTGCACAAAAGGGTACGAAGATACGAAACATGACAACTTTAATATGTTTGTCCAATATTACTTTATGTTACATCAAATGTTTGTTATATCTTTTATCAAATATATAATCTAAAAGTAAACAGCGACGCGTAACTTATAAATACAGCATGGCTCGCTTCACTACCCATACAAGACAAGTGTAAGATACTTATTACCCTTTTAATATTATGTCATCAAGGGGCCACGCTTTCTTCACGGTGTTATAGGTATGTTGTGGTCAAACAAGCAATTTATGAAGTATCAACGACCTTTTCACGATATAGCTTGGATGCAAACGTTACTGTGTACTAGAATCTAGAAAGATACATGAAAAATTCATTCGTAGACAGCTATGTCTCGCCCTTGCAACGTTCGAATTGAAAATCATACCTACCTTCATCACCCGCTATGCCAGCCCAACTCGGACCGGAGTTTTATTGATTCGAGAGAACGAATAGTTATGAGAGCTACTGTCATATAGGTTATTTAATGTTTGATTGGTTTTATTTGTCAGATCCGCTCAATGGATTGGACCAGAAGGAAACTTCGACGCAGAGCTCATTACTACATCAGATTCAGTTATCGGCTACTGTGTATTGCACCAAGAGGACAAATTCACTGAACCGGAATCGTATAGAGTCTCAAATTACTACACATTCTATTTGGAGAATCAATGCAGGCATGACTGTGAGTAAATATTAGCAAATCTATCGGATTAGTGATTTGTTTTAATTTAATCTTTGATTATTATTACTTAGATTGCTGACTCTGAAATAGCTATTATTACCTTAAAATGATTAGCATAATAACATAAAATAATACAGTGAGTACTTATATTATATTGCATTTTCAGATCTGAAGAAAATAGATAGATGTTCATACGAAGAATATTACAATCAAACTTTGAAACACGTTGAATTCACCCTAAAGAACCATACCAAAGACGAGGTGAGTAGAGTTCGCCGTCATCATAATTATTACAATTTTCCTTATAATTTTCTCAACGGCAGCGAGGCATAAAAACTGTTCATTATAATAGCACCAGAGTCGTAATAAGTGAGTTGCTCTTGAAACAATATATCGTGTACTTATTCGTGTGCCTCAAGTTATTTTGCAAAATTTTCTAAGCGCCTGATTGCTGATTACCAAAATGACGATATGAAGCGTATTTTTTTTATCGTTTTAAAGTTACAGTCAGTTAATAGATATGAATGTAAGTTTATCAGTTTTATGAATACTTAGTCCCATGAGACATTAGTGGATAAGTTCTCTGTTTTGTAATATCTGACGTCACTTGCAGCCATTATCTATCGTTGAATCGTAAAATAACACATTCATTATCTGTGAATGCATTTTTGTACCTACGACTGGCATTCAGTTAAAAAGATAAACCTATTGTTTGTTAGACTGTGCTGTAACCGTTTGCCTTGGTAGGTGTCTGATAATTTGTGATATTACCTACTTCGTTCTTCGACAAAAATAATGTAAAAGATACTCAGAGATTTTACCTAAATCCTTTACCAACAAATGCTACCTCTATTATATCCGCATAGAATGTATAGCTAAAAGATATAGATTCCTCGAAAAGTTATGGCGATCTCATAATTTTATTGAATGAAAGAAAATATCCAGGTCAATGGAAGCTACGGACTGTCGTGCCAATAATCATTGTTTTATTCCACCTAATGAGTCACTTTACAACATTTGCATTCAATCTGAATTGTTTGTTGAATTTTTCATTTACAAGCTCGTAGCAAAACATTTTAAAAATATTATTTACCATTATCATTATGGACATGAACCAAAATTCGAGGACTGACCTCCAATATTCCCCATACAACAACAAAGCATGTAAATACTTACTACAAATAGTTCGATACTTTGCGTTTTGCATAAAGACTAGCATTCATGCTAAATATTTTTTTTTATAAAATGCCTTCAGTCTCTTTCACATCTTCTTTTATCTTTTTTTTTAGTGTAAAAAAGCGTGCGAAACAGAAGTTCGGTTCATATGCCGAGGGTTCACATGGCGAGCGGGGCGGGCACGGGGGATATGCGACTTACATAGCGAAGACCTCGTTACTACCGGCTCTTGGCTTCTACGGCGGACGTCCCTGGCTACCTACTACAGGCGGGTCATCTGTCTTAACAGTAAGTAGGATTTTTGTGAAGCGCTTGTTAATGTTTGTCTATATCTCTCTTCCTCTAAATATCTCTATATCGTTTATGAATCACTTGTAACTGTGTGATAGGCCAGTGTACCTATACCTATATGTATACATACATCTCCCTCTTTCTTTCGCTCTCTCTAGCTATATTTTTTTCTCTGTATGTGCTATGACGAAGGTCGTATTGTGGATACTATAGCGCCGGATATTGATGATAGTCATTGTTTTTGAAAGTACATCCCGAGAAAGATGCATACAATGCTCTACAAATATTAAATAATGTACGTGTGTTGCCGTTCCTATTCTTAATTATGAATTTTGTGATTCATAAAACATTCGTGAAGTTACGATGCGAATTAGACAATTAATTGTGAAAAAGCGCGACTGCGCTTAAACGACCATCACGAAACATTCGTTGATCATGCCCTAATTGTGGGTTTTTATAGTTTACGAAACTACCTACATTTCGTTTCGTTTTCTACCATACATCTAATAGCAGCGCCCCTAGCGGAAGTTTGAAAAACAACAGTATGTCAAAAGACAAAAAAATTTCGTATTTCCAGTGACAGTGGACTGCGAAGCGTCAAACATGGTTGTAACGTACCGACCGCGCGGTTTGTTCCGAGGTCGTATGTACGTTCCGGGACATGGGGAGAAATGTAGCGCGCGCGCCAATAGCGGCATTGTTACACTTACCCTGCCTTTGCAAGGAGATTGTGATGTAAACTTCGCTTATGGGATATCGAATGGTCCTAATGGTGTTATTAACAGGTAAGGTTAGGTAATTGAACCTTTATGTATAAGCCGTTAAACAAAAATATATTTCTAATTAGTCGGTAAGGATGGAAATTATTAGTGTTTGTTGTCTTTCAATGTTGATAAATTGCATGCATCCTTTCTTAACTCTTCATTATTTGATCTTATAACAATAATTTAGTATTTTTCTTGGAATTAGACGTGTTGGACCTCTTCTTCGTCTCTCGTTGAACTCTGTTTTTTGGGTAGAACTTTGAACAGCAAGGAGTTTTTTTCCTTTACTGCTGTGCGAAAATCTGAAATGCACTCTATCACTCTACGTATATTTCTCCTTTTATTTCAGGACGATGGCGTATGTGATGGTGATGATTCAAAACAACCCGATCATTCAAACAGCGGGTGACAGATGGGTGCGAGTGGGTTGTTCTCCCGGTTCACAAGCAACTCAAGTTGACGCTACCGTATCTGTTAGGGACTCTGGGTAATACTACTGCTGCCATCTATGTTCTTTGTAGAAGTTGAAAAATTGTTGTGGTTTTGATTAGTACTTTAGGTAGTATTATAATATGTGTGGTACTAGTATTATTTTATTAGTGTTGTTACTAGAGTCGCCATGACATCTTGCGGCACTAATGGAAAAACTCGTCACCCTCACCCCCAAAACGTGGTAGACAAGACATTGCTTGTCATTGTGCTACAATTTTTTAGGCAGATTTGTAGGTTAAGCCAATCGCCATAATATTTATTACAGAAAGCCATCATCAAGCAGCGAGCAAACAAGCGCATCAAGTCCAGGCGGTGCTAGCGCCATCTATGGAGCTAGTTCGGCGCCACTCACGATGTACGTGGTTCGCGGCGGAGAGGGCGAAGTTCCACTTACAAGGACTGAGGCCTCCGGGGCCGTCGCTTTGGGCGAGCCTTTGGAACTGAGGGTCGAAACGTATGGTAAGTGTGCATGTTAAATTTGTTACTAGCTCCCGCCTGCGGCTTTGCTCGCGTGGTACTAGCATTTTAAATAGCCTAAATGCTATTCCAAGTTCCAAGACGGTGGGGTCACTGGTTAAGGCGTGATAGAAACACAAACTTAAACTTATTAGGCTCTGCTAGCGGTTATGAATTAGCCTTTTTGACGACTAATAAAACTGAAAAACACATCAAAGGCATTCATTTCTCAATGAAACCCCAAAGGCTACTTGGACCAAGTAAAAAAAAGATGCCGTTGACCTTATAGTAGCAGTGAGAGAGTCACTTTCTTCAAATGTACGCTTCACTCTACACAATGCTTGTTCTATAGAAACCAGATAAAGGAATGTTGTAAAAGTATTAATTTTCACTATTGTTACAGAACCGGCGGAGATCGAGGCATACCATTTGGTAGCTTCATCGCGACGGGGTGATAGCTCTGTCCTACTCCTCGACAGCAGAGGCTGCCCTACTGGTCAAGTGCGTGTATTTTATTAGCCTATTAAACCCCACTGACTGTTGAGCAAAAAAAGTCTCCTACCCATCATGACATGACTAAAAAGTTTGACAAATGTTTTAACCTAACCGGTGCTTAACCGATAAATATGAGCTTATCAAAAATTTCGAATCTGACGTCAGTGGTTCCGTGGCCGAGCGGTTGAAGGCACTCCGACTTTAGGAGGATCGTCCGATCGTCGCGGGTCGAATCCTTCTTAATGAAATGTTTGAAGATCAAGTCTCAGTCAAAATAATTTCCTAGGCAAAGGTTTTTATTGTCCGAAATCGAAAAGAAATGCCGTTTTAAAAATCAAAAAATCTACTTTGTTCTTAACTCCACAAGTGTATTTTCAGGTGGATTTCCCATCGTTCACGCGCTCCTGGCTGGGCGGCACTCAGCGTCTGTCTGCGAGATTCAAAGCATTCCGGTTCCCCACTTCACACGTAGTCCGGTTCGCGCTTATGGTTCGCTTCTGTGACCGTAAATGTCCACTGGTATGTTTTAACGACTCCAAAACTACTTCTGCTTAGTTTTTTTGAAATATTTAGAAAGTTATTTACACATGGTATGGATGGCCATGCTTGTATTACAAATTTAGCAAAATAAACTTTTACTTTACTTTACTTTAATAATTGTATTTACTGAAAATTAAACATAATCTTCATCGTTTTAAAATTAGATGTATAAATGTCATAGTAAGTTCGTGTGGAGGGAATGGAGGGAAGTCTTTGCCCAGCAGTAACACAATAGGTTAAAAGTTGATAATGTCAAACCAAGAGCACAAATAAACTTTGAGCGTGCCACGCCCAATTATCTGTATTTTATTAACCGACTTCAAAAAATGAGGAGGTTCTCAATTCGCCTGTTTTTTTTTATCTTGTTACGCGATTACTCCGCCAATTGTGGACCGATTTTCAAAATTATTTTTTAGTTTGAAAGAGTATACTCCAGAGGTGGTCCCATATAAATGTGATAGTTTTCCCGTAAAACTTTAAAAACCTTCCCTTCTAGCCATTGTAAATCGAATAAGACTCTTTTCACACCCGGTACAAGAAAAATATAAATTTTTTCGTCTCACCTTCTTAACAAAAAGTAAACCATTACTCCCTCCTAAAAAACAAAATGGCCGGCGGGAGGTAAAGTTGTATGTGATTTCATTTCTCCCTCTGAACCTCATGTGAACAGATAAGTAATGAGATTTGAATTTCGAACTTCAACATTTCTATTAAATTTTTTGAGTCCACACCCAATAGAACTTATACGAAAAAAATTGAAAAAATGTGGCAAATAATACACTGCTTTATCCCCTTGGTGAATAATCTACTATTATGCATTATGTCAAACTGACGATTTACTAATGCCAGGAACTCACGTGCCGCGAAACTTGACATAAAATGTATGTAGTTTTGGTTTTGGTAGAGTCGAACATTGAAGTCGGTTTTTCTTTTAGTTTTAAAACGTAATTATTAAAATGTGTATGCTGTAGACATTTCAAGTAAATTATGTTGTCCAGGCAAGCTGCAGCCAATCACACGCGCGTTCATCGCGCCAAATAAACGACACATACTACCAACTACAAGATCCTGTACCAGCCGCAGTAAGATCTGTAGAGCGTGGAGGTACTGTGGTGGCTCAGGGGGGAATTACTGACTGTGGGGGCCAAGCGGAGGGCGATAGCGTGGCTCTACTTCTCGATATGCTGGTCGACTCCAAGGATATACTATCTGCGGATACCATGATCAAAGCTGACCATCGATCAACCGATACAAACCGTAAGTACTTGCAAGACTATTTGTAGTACTTTTTGGATTTTGGGGTTTGGATATTTCAGGTGAGATTGAGGGAATATACGCACATTGAATTGGCAGCGACGAGACATTATAAACCTTATGAACAATTTAACAAGATATAGAAACGCTTGATAGAATGTTCGACGCGCGATCGCGCGAGACTCATCGAGCCGGCGCGATACCACGTTCATTCTATACCTTGTTACATCGTTCATAATGTTTATATTGTCTTGTTACGTCTCTTTGCGTCGCTGCTAATTCAATGTGCATTGAGCCTAAGATAAGATATTTCGGATAGCGTGTGTTTCTTCAATCATAATCGATTCAGTTGGTACAATGCCCACTGGTCCATTACGTTTCGATATTTTGTGGGTTCGCTTGGTAAATAGAGTCTGTTTTCCATACGTGTAAAATCTTTACTGGAACGATAGTTGCCAATCAAATCTGAGTGTTGCAATTGTCCTAAACGATAATGATGTTCATTGTACAATCATTAATGCATACAGATAAATTATTCCCACTTGTGCAGCAGACCAGCAAACAATTACATTAGTTCCTCCGTAAAAACTATAATCAGTTAGCTAGCAGCGGCGCACGAGCGTTGCTTATGTCTTCATTGATTTATCATGTTACTATTTGCATATCCTGCCTGTTTAATTACTGCATGTGTAGTGTAACCTATTCACACGATTCTCGTAACTAAAATGATAAATGTAAGACTATATAAAGCCTGTATTCTGTGCTATAGCGACTCGCCCCGACATCTATCTGTAGTAGGTGCCTATCCCACTCATATAATAAAGTTGAAAGTTTGTGAGTTTTTAAGCGTGATTGAAACACAAACATCTAAAATGTTTGTGTTTCAATCACGCTTAAAGAAACCAGTGAACCGATTTGGATGAAACTTAGAATAGGCGTAAGATGCTGCGCGCGGCTTCGCCCGCGTGGTACCAACATTTTGAATAGCCTATATGCTATTCCAGGTCACTATCTACGCCTATACCAGGTTTCATCTAAATTGGATCCAATGGGATGGGATAATACAGGGTGTAAAAAGACAACTACCGAAAACTGAGGGGTTGCAATCAGACCATGATTCTAAACATATTTAGCGAAAAAAAAACGGATTTTTTTTTACGTAACTTAGTCATTTTATATTATTTTCCGTTATTTACTACTATTACAACATAATAAGACCTACCTAATAATTTCATTTATAAAAGAAAAAACCAGTTATAAAACTCAAAATCCAGCAATCTACGTAAAAAAACGCGTCCAGAACATACGCAAACGGTAATCTTCAAACGCTGTTTTCTCCGGATATAATGTTTTTTTTTAAAAATCCTTTTGGATTTGGCTGTGTGTTGGGTTGCTGTACCTACCCCTCTCGGCTTCGGTAGACGTCTTTTTACACCCTGTATATGAATGGGATTATTGTATTATGAACAGCCCAAATATGTTTTTCAGCGGAAGCGCGGAGTGATATAGACGTAGCTGTGGTGTGCGTGCATGAACTGTTGCTAGTTGCGCTAGCTCTGGCGTGGCTCGCCGTTCAGATATTACTACTCCTCGGTTGCTGTATCCTCGTAAAAAGGTACATATTCCATCAATTTGATAATTAAAAGTATATTCTAGCTCAATCTATAACTGTCTTGAGAGAGTTCATACCTATGAACGAGTGTTTGGTCAACTTGGGTGACGATGTACGTAAATTTACCATGCATCATGGAATAAAACGAAACGAGATTGCTTGATGATGCACGAGACATAAGGCAAAAAAGATGGATAGACTGAGTGTGACTTGAGTAATGAGTGAGATTTTCTTGCTCATGACACAGTCAGAGTCTCACTTTTTTCTTAAGCTGATCGCATATTAGCCGCGCCGAACGCGCCGCAGTCATTTTTCTATACAAAAATACTGATGACGACAGAAAATGCGGCTAGCTTCTGACGTCTCAGCATTTCTTCTATTGAATTGACAGTTCGGAGCGGATATCTGCGCCCACCTTTTCTCTTGTCCTAAGCATGTCATACACGTCCAGTGCTGAGATGACGCGTAAAGGGAAATGCTAGAAGACTCCTTATACATACTCTTACATTTCATACTATAGGAATAATGAAAAAAGTTTGCATAAAGGCAGATTATGATTAAATCTTTGTTACAGGTACCGCAATCTAGCCGAGCTCAGTATGCAGAAGGATTACCATTCATTTGACAACGTCGGCTTCGAAACCGGCTCTACACATCGACGCGTGCACTGGTCAGATCAGAATATTGATATAATCCACACGTAGCTGAGCTTCCAATAGAGATAAAAATATCTCCCTGAAAATGTATTATTTCTTCCCATTTTTCTGTGAAATGCTCTAGAAATAATGTGTATTGCTGAAGTTCGGACAGACGCCAAAGAACATTGAGTGTGTACAAATATGGTTACTGTAACGGAATCAATTGATGAGAGTTATTTCGGATTATTCCTATTTATGTTAATTAATGTATTTGTAAGATTAGTGAGTTTACAAGGATTTCTGTAAAAAATATGAATTTAGTTACTATGTGCGTTGAATTAAGTCAGTTTGTTTATTTTTTATTAATCCCAAAAAAAAAATATCGATCCTGTGAATTTTATAAATAGGTTTGTGAAAACTAATTAAAAAAATAAAATTTCATCAACTGTAACAGTTTATTTTCATTTCATTCAAATAGCTCTCAGAGCATTTTCTTTTTTAGGGCACAACCCTTAATTTTTATTCCATAATTAACAATTATTTTTCAGCTAAATAATAGGTAGCTAGGTTTTGCTAAGTCTGTTATTTCACATAGTGTAGCCAGCTATTGCCTAGGGTTATTGCGGAGTATTGCCAGCTACTGTCTAAGGTATTGTGTGGTGTAGCCAGCTACTGTCTAGGGTTGTAAGGTTATTGCGTGGTACTGCCAGCTATTTGCTTAGGATTATTGCGTGGTGTTGCTAGCGTGAGCGATGGGCGGGGCGGGAGCTGGGGGCGGTGCGGTCGCGAGGCGAGAGGAGCCCCGGGGAGCTGCTTGTCTTACACTCTGCCGGTTAGACGCCGCGTTGTAATGGTACCCGTCGAATTTGTCCGAACCCGAGCCCGGAGTGGGGAATGTCGCTGTGCCCATGTACATTATCTGAAATCAAGATAAAGGACTAATTTGAACAAACGCAAACATGGTCACGACTGTAATACCAAGGGGCGGTAGACATTCTCTCAGATCTTTTTATGTGTTCCATATTATTGAAGATGTCTAAAGGGGCAGTCAGAGGGTGTCCAAATACCCACATATTTTATTATTCTGAAAAACATTTGAGAATAGCAGTACTTCGCAATTAGGAGTACCTAAAGATAAACTTCGCAAAAGAAATCACTAGAATATGAGCATTAATCTGGGAGAGTTATCTCCCAAATAACTTGTTTGGGAGAGTCTGGGACTCCTTAGGCAACATTTAATAGATTAGAGGGAGGCTACCTGAGGTTTGTATCCGTCCGGCCCGGCCTCGTATTCAACCAGCTGCATACGGCCGTCGGGAAGGAGAACGTGGTAAGAGCCGGTGGCATGGTCCTCCTTCCGCTTCTCGTTGTGCCCGAAGTCTAGACTCACGCCGTTGTCTTGCACGTCGTATGAGAAGTCGTAGTTAGCTGGCAACTGTTACAAAAACCGGATTTTATGTTAGTAGGTAGGTACATGTGCTTTAGCATTTTTTTGGGTCAGATTGAGATGGTATCGTGGTTTCGTTAATTTTTCACTAGAACCATGAAACTCAGCTAGGTACTTCCCCAAATACCCAAAGCGTAGGTAGTTGACAGAACGATTGTGGAACGATTTCTGCTTTTTCCAAAAATTATTTAGGAGTGGTCGATCGGTTCAAAATTATTTGTAGGTAAGTAGGTATTGTCATTATGTTTATGAGCATGAGGTTGTATGGGAAAAGTATTAATCCATAATTTTTTTGTAATTTTTTATGGTGTTAATCCACACTTGGTATTTCAATAAGAAATGAAAAGTCATATCAAAATTTTCGATTCTGACGGGATTCGAACCCGCGATGATCAGACGATCCTCCTAAAGCCGGAGTGCCTTCGACCGCTCGTCCAAAGTCAAAAAGCATAATATTCAGTAGGACTGGTGAGATCACATAAAATAGTCTTAAAACTAATTTTACTCCTGTTCTTGCGCGACTAATACCGTAAAGAATCAGGGCAACAAAGACGGCTTGGGGCCTAGTATTATTTTAGGTGATCCATCTCAAAACTAAACAGTTAAATCTGTATTTTTTTAGGATGGTACAGTCTCGCTTAGTAGCTGTAGCATGGGTACCTACCTACCTATTTTTAAAGAAAAGCAAAAAGCGAAACTTTTTTACCGTTGGTTCAGGTGCTGCTGGTTTCTTTCCTCCCCCGATTTTAGGAGGCAGGTACTCCTGTGCTGATGTAATCCATATCGATGTTAATGTCAATAGTGTAATCTGCAACGAAAATAGAGAGCCTAGAGTCGAGACCTATTTTACGTTTTATAGTAAGTAAATATTTAAAAACTTACACAGACAATTTTCCACATTTTGAATCCTGGTGGACCGTCTGCGAAGGGCACTGTGGTAGATTTAGGGCATTAGTGTAAAGTCGCTAAGTTTATAAACCCGCGGGTCTGCGGTTGCGGTGCCGCCGCCCTCTGGCATTCTTCATTACCCAGACGCACGATCCACGAAAATTTCGAAATTGTTCAATTATTTCACTGCTTATTGGGTAATTAGCCTAGGTGTAAAGACAAGGAGAATCCTTAGTAGGTAGGTATAGGTACCTCGCTAAAGATTTCAAAACTTTGCCCAAGTATTTTTTGAAGTGAAAATTACTTTAGGTGCGTTGGGCAGTTTTGAGATGAGAATACGTTTTTGGATTCGCCTCGAAAAGGTCATGTGCGAGTCACCTGACTGCTCACCGACACCTACCAGTAGCGCCATCTAGTTCTGTAGGTACTTGGTAAACTTTTACGGCAATATTCTAAAAGCTCATTTTATAACTAAACGGATGAAGTCATTTCGATATTTTTCTATTTCCTGACGATTCAAAAAATATACATAGGCACCTACCTAATTGTTCAAGTTTTCACTTTTCTCGGCATCCCGGGAGTGCCATTCTTATTATAATCTATCTACTTACCCTCCTGAGTAATTTATTGCTAGTTTAGACAAGGATTAGACTATTGATGATGATTATTATGATTTTAGATTTTCCTAACGAAGGATTTTTTTTGGTAGGGTAACCTTTCACCTATCGCTGTGCGCGTCAGCATTATTTGTTGTTCGCTTAGAGTGCGTTTCATCAAATAGTTCCTATGCCGTCATGTTGGCAGTAGAATGTTTTAGGCATAATTTCCTCAAGAAATTCCAATAAAACCTAGAGATACGTCTTTGTAGACGTCTTTGTAGACGTATCTCTAGGTTTTTCAAGGTTTTATTGGAATTTCTTTAGGAAATTATGCCTAAAACATTCTACTGCCAACATGACGGCATAGGAACTATTTGATGAAACGCACTCTAGTACATATTTTGGGCGAATACAGCGAAGCCGCATAGCGAAATTAGCGAATGACGAATAACGAAGTGTGGTGGCGGCAATAGGGGAATGCCCCTAATATGTACCATTCATTTGTTGGTTTGCGCTGCCACCCGACATTCTGAGAGCAGTGCTAGTAGATAGATATTTAAGTACCTATAAAGTTATTTGGTCATCTAATTTTTTTATCACGTGGTACCCTCGGACGAAACCTTAATGATCGAAGGTGGTACCTTTAAAACTCCGATCGCCGAGACCAAAAACGATTTCCTTAGCATTGGTGACCGCGGAGAGCGAAAGTCAAATGTCAAGTTGACATTGATAACGATGCCCGAAATGACAATGGCACTTGGCAGCCAGCTGATCGAGCGTTTACTTACGTTTTCTGATGACTGAATTCAGTGAGGTTGGTTTTGGTTTAGGATCTAGATTTTCTTAAAAATAATTGATTTTGTATTGTATAAGTAACTGTAAAGTCTTATTATTATTGAGAAGTCCAAGTGTAGCTCCATTGTACCTGACAGTAATAAGGACTGTGAGTTAAGCCGGCTCAGATAAGGTTCTTTCAGCTCTGGTTTCTGCAATTTCACTTTTCAGTATCACAATGAATTCCTTACTAAGAGGCAGGCTTTTGTTCCGCGCGTTCACTACTTCAGCAGTGCGACAATGTGCCCAACCTCCCAAAAAGCCTACAAAGAAGTTTATAGGGCCTATAACTTGGAAGTCGATGGCAGCAACCGCCCTTGTCGGCGGCGGACTTACCGGGTTCATGGTGTACGTGAAGAAAGAAAAGCAGGAAGCTATTGATCGCGATAGAAAACGACAGCTTGGTAAAGCAAAGATTGGTGGAAACTTTGAGCTTGTTGATCCAGAGGTAAGATACGTAAAATAACACCTAACCACCAATGTACCCTTTGTAGGTCATGAGTATCAGAAATTAATGCTACTTAAAATTAGTTTGCAGAATAAACAAACATTTGTCCCACAGTAAGCCTCCTCGCAGACTGCAGACGGAACATACTTTGGCTCGTAATGAGTATGGAGAAGTATAGCCCGTCTTAATTATCGGCCGATAGAAAGTCTGCAGTATGCGAGGGGTCTAAGACTCCAACTTGCATCTCAGGTGAGAACTCATAGTTTTTGAGTACAGATTTTAAGTTTATTTGTGATTTACAGGGAAAACTAATCAAAAGCACAGACTTATTAGGAAAATGGCTGTTAATATACTTTGGATTCACCCACTGTCCAGATATTTGCCCTGATGAGCTAGAAAAACTTGCTGAAGTAGTAAACATACATGGTGAGGTTATTCAATTACCAATAAATTAATATCTAAATGGATTTCCTTATCTGATGCATTAACCTAAATTTTTTGTGTACAGATAAATCTTCACAAGCACCACCTTTGCAGCCGCTGTTCATATCTGTTGATCCTCAAAGAGACACACCAGAAATTGTTGGAAAGTGAGTACTAACACTATTACTTTCTTGTAGGGTATCATAATGAAGTGTCAATAATTTCTTTGGAAGTAATAAAAAAAAAGCCTAATTAGTCATAACCACTTTTGCCATCATAGATGGAGCATAGTAGCAAAATAGTCTAATGTTACAATTATTTTGTTTTAGATACTGCAAAGAGTTCTCACCAAGATTCCTGGGCCTGACAGGCACTAAAGAGCAAGTACAAAATGCTTGCAAGTCATATCGAGTATACTTCAGTGCTGGCCCTCAAGATGTTGACAATGATTATATTGTAAGTTTGAACATGTCATTAAAAAGCTTAAAACTATTACCCTGTTATTAATAAACACGAACTTGGGTGAGATTAGAGCTAATCCAAAGCATAAGGCAGTATTAGGTCAAATCTGTATTAATAAAGAAAGACCAAGAAGGAAATAAGCTAATCCGACTTTGCTCTCGGAGCAAGAGTTACGCCTAGGTGCAACATGGTATAGGGATGGAGTAAGCATACTCTATCATGAATTTTGACATTTTACTTCTTAATATTCATGTCCTAACCAAAAAAAAGGTTGTGCAAATAGGATGGATATGATGATGGTTTGAGGAAAAATTTAATGAGGTTGGATGGATACCAATTACGATAAATGGGGCGAGTGAAAATTTACAATATTCGTAAAATTTCATTTTATGATCTCGAAGAATGATTTTAAATCCAAGTTAGTATAGATTTTGAGGTGAAAAATCATTTAGCATTAGCAAGAAACAAAAAAACAGTTAAAAATGACTAAACACAGTAAATACTTTTTTATGACTAAAAACTTTTTGGTCATTATTCACTTGACCAAAAATTTCGAGAAGAATAAAACCTCTAACCTCTTTGATTATAGCAGATTGTCAAATACAAATTATTGTCTATCTCTGTCATTCATATAATTAGTGACAGAGACAGACAATATTTTGAATGATAATATTATTCGTTCATTCACTCGTTTTTATTTTAAATTTTATGGGTTGCCATAATGCACGCTCTAATCCCGATGCAAGAAATGTATTACTGATTCGAGTTAACTACCGATTTATTAATAACCTTGAACTCATCATGTTACTCCATGAAGTAACAGTTCTGAGAGCAGTCTCGGATTTAGCTGGAATTAGGGTTTTCTAATTAATAAGGCGGTTAGTGCTCAGTGATGCACATGTCATGTAGGTTGTGCAATTGGGAGGGGCAGGTGATGCGTAAATAAAACCTTGTCCCAAAATATACCTAGAAGAGAGACCTATGACCAGCTGTGGACTAAATCAGGCAGTAAAAACTGCTTATTAATTTTAACAATTATCTACATATATACTAGTATTATAAAGAGGAAAGATTTGTTTGTTTGAATTGAATAGGCTCCGAAACTACTGGACCGATTTGAAAAAATCTTTCACCATTAGAATCCTACATTATCCCTGATGAACATAGGCTATTTTTTATCCCGGGAAAGTGAAGTTTTCCCGAGGGACTGTGGGTAACACGGCGATGGACAGCTTGTTCAAAATATAGTTCTAGCTTAGTATAGATGTGGACATGAATTTGGCTAGCCTTTGGTTTAATTTTATTCAGCAAGATTAATCCTGTTTTGTCTTTTACAGGTGGATCACACCATTATTATCTACCTTGTAAATCCTGATGGTGAATTTGTGGACTATTACGGCCAGAACAGAAATGCTAAAGAAATCTATGACTCCATGTTGATCAATATCGAGAAGTACAATGCAGCAAAAAAGGGCTCTTGGTTTTAAGTACAGAAGCATTTCCGTAGATTAGCTATTTATAACATATTTTTATGTTAAATAATTAAAGATATTTTATAGTAAGTACTGAATTGGTTTAATTTAACAACAATCATGTATTTACATTGATGTATACGTATATACATGTATATAAAATGAATACTTAGGTAGGTACTTAAACTCTCCTAGCAGTTGACTTGGTTTCCGATTTAAATTATAATCAACTATTCCTTTCTGACATGCTAACTCCAATCTCATTAACAGTAACAATATTCAGACTATTTGAGCCTTCAACATCATTACTAACAATGCTTACTGAATTGCTATTTCCTAACACAATAACATGTGTTTTTACATTATTCTCTTCAAAGACTAATTCTTGGCTGGCATCAAATGACTCATGAGTACAGAGGGTTAGTTCCATTATGGCGTTAGGTATCTCGCTCTCCATTTGCATCGGTATCACTTCGCTTTGTGCATCCTCAGGCTTGATTGGAATAGGCGGTATTCCATCATCTTTGGAGTGTATTCTTTTTGATTTATTATTTTCGAAGTTTTTCAAATGCTTTATGAGTAGGGCTTTTGAAGCGAACTTCGACTCGCATTTGGCGCATTCAAATGGTTTCTCACCTGAAAGAACATAATAGTGAAAGTTAAACGTAATTTTATTTCCCTCATATCTTTCAGTTGCATATCTGTACAATCCTAGCATAACTCTAAAGGGCGTAAAAAACCTTATTTAATTTTGAAATACAGTCCCCAGCAGGGAGTTCCAAATTTCCTGTTGTTAAATAGCTATTAAATTGCCTTCCAGAGAAAAATGAATGAAAGTATACAAACATTGCTACATACCAGTGTGAGCGCGGCAGTGGTCCCTCAATAGAGATGCGCTGACAAACTTCTTAGGACAAGCGCTGCACGCGAACGGTCTCTCGCCAGAATGCAGGCGCATGTGCATCTTTAGATTAAGGCGGGCGAAACTGGACAAAAAAAGTAGGGGATGTGTTACGGATAAGCAATACAATAAGTTTATCAACCTAAGGGAAGTCAATAGTCGGGAGTACCTACATACTACTACGTCATCGACACTTCTACACTATAATATTTTAAGGAGGAAAGATATTTTGTTTGTTTGTTTATTTTAATTGAATAGGCTCCGAAACTACTGGACCGATTTGAAAAATTCTTTCACCATTAGAATCCTGCATTATTCCTGATTAACATAGGCTATATTTTATCCCGGGAAAGTGAAGTTTTCCCGAGGGTCCGCGGGTAACACCGCGACGGACAGCTAGTAGTAGGTACTATAAACTGATACTTATGCCACGAGCATTAATATTTAGTTTACCTTTTGCCACAGACTTTGCACTTATAAGGACGTTCTCCAGTGTGCGTACGCTCATGACTCTTCAGCGACGAGCCAGATGAGAACTTGCTGTCACAGCGCGAACATGCGTAAGGTTTCTCACCTAAAAATAAACCAAACGGGATATTTACCATGATTTACTGTTTTATTTAGTAAACCGTTATTAGTGTAAAGTGTTGATAAGCATGATAGTTAAGTTATAATAATCATGTAAAAAAGAGCACATTGCATCCACAACCTGAGCGGAATGTTGAATTAGAGCGGAAGTACTCACATAGAGCGGGACAACTATAGGATTATGATACACGCGCGAGGTCTTTGACAAAATAAAAGTGGTTTCACCATCATCCACACCTAACTTCACCCACTGCTAAGTATATGCCGTCCTAAGCTTGTACCACACACACAAAAATGGTTAACAGCACATATATTATACTGATTAAAATATGTTTAAACAGTTCCAAAGAATATATAATTGACTAAACTACCTGTATGAGTTCGCATATGCAGCCTCATATTAGAGCTCTGTATAAAAGTTTTGCCGCAAATGGAGCACACATACGGCTTCTCCCCCGTGTGTGTCCTGTGATGAGTATTTCGCGTTGACTCGTGACGGAACCTGAGAAAAATTTAATATTAGTTACTAATTATAGCGTTACGCCCGGCCTTCGCCTTACAATTAATTGACACCTTCCGCGTTTTTATTTCTATCGTATCAAAATTCGTTCTATGGTTTAGAAGTGTAAGCCAGAAGAAGCGAGCGACTTTGTTTTTAACATTTTAGAGATAGAGAAGAGGCTAAGTTACCCGTGTTATAATTTAATGGACCAAGCAAACACCCTTGCCAAACTCCGAAGTTATCTCTGTTTTTCATATTCCGAAAAAGGAAAAATTCTGGATCTACGTCGTAAAAAAAACATGTTTCTTACCTCTTGTCGCAGTATTTACAAGCATAAGGCTTGAGTTCCGAGTGCACTAGGCGGTGGGATGATAGTAGCCGCGGCGAAGGGAATGCCTTCCCGCAAACTACGCATTGGAACGGCTTATCACCGCTGTGATGCGTCATGTGTGCCATAAGCTGCGCATTGTCTATGAATCTGGAGAATTTAAAACCATAATTCATCAATGGATTTTTCGTTTCGTCTGTATATCGGCTGTATTTATCGTAAAAGAGCGGATATAGAGCTCGTGTACTCTAAACGGTGAAGAAAAACATTGTGTGGAAACCCGCAACTTAGTCAGCTCCACACGTATTGACGTTCTTTCCTGTGGACAAGGCCGATTGAGCTGAGAAGATGGTTTAGGTGCTGGGCAAGCGTATTAAATCTCAAGAAATGTCCCAGGCACTAGTGTCCCGTTAAGTGTAGGCATAGATTGCCAACTGACGGTATACCTTTTGCCACAGTCAGAACAAGCGTATTTCTTCTCCACTTGTTCCCCAGTGTGGACGCGCGAGTGACGTTTCAAAGCGTATTTCTCAACAAACATCTTCCCACAAGCATCACAGGAAAACCGTTTAGAATCCATGTGACGTTGAATATGTCTGCGCAGCGCTGTTTTGTCTAAGAAAATTATTAGAAATTAGTAGGTAGAAAAATAAATATTGGTAATAGGTACAAAAATTATTAGCCAAGGCCACCTCCTACCCACTCCCTCTATTCATCCTGGAACTATTATAGAGGTATACAAAAGCAGTTGATATACTTTTTTTTTAAAGCTGTGGTTTTCAAATTACATCACATAGGTTTTACACCTACCTTTAAAATTCTTATTACAATTACTGCATTTCCATGGGCCCTTTTCATGTACAATGTTATGCAATTTAAGGTCATTTTCAGATATGAATGTTTCATTACAGTTAATACACGAGAACGGATCATCTGTGGCTCCATGGTGTTTGTTCAGATGACATTTTAGGAGTTTCAATTGATGGAACACCTGGAATTTAAATATTTAACTTCAAAAAATATTTTAGTAAATTATTATTAATACAAAAATTCAACTACACCAATAGAAAGTTATTATCTAGAAGTGCGAGATGTAACATGGGTCAAAAATTGTTTTGTCTCGTGATTAATTAGCTCATTTAATTAATCACTCTATTATTACCATTCTATTGAAAACTCATTTATTACAATGATAGATTGCCGTTAGTTTATGTATTATCTTAGCTTTATGTTGTTATCATTCATTGAATGAACATTAATTATATTGTAGGAATATTTCGTAATTGCATTCATAAATTTGATATGAACTAAATATAATGAAGCAAACATGACCATTCTATTTACAGAAGTTATTAAATCATAAATTATGTAATATTGTGATTTGATTGTATAACAATTATTAATCTTATTTTGTTATAGGTACTATGTTTATCTAAATAAATAAATAATGCTGGACTTTTCACTCAGCATAGGATGATGCTGAGTGAGCTTACTTTGGGGCTGGATAGCCCCAAAGTAAGCAGAGCTTGTGTTATGGATACTAAGATGACTGATATACTACTTTATATACTTTTTTTTGTAAATACATACTTATTATACATAGAAACACCCAGACCCGAGACAAATATTTGTAGATCATACAAACATTTGTCCCGCCGCGGGGATCGAACCCGCAACCTCTTGCGTCGCAGGCGGGCGTTAGCCCACAACACTCTCTCTCTGCTATTAAATACTAGCTGACCCGCGCAACTTCGTCTGCGCATTATTAGGAACAAAGTGGAGGAGTTTTGAGTGAATCGAGAGTACAAAATATAAAACTCCGTCGCATGATATAATATTTTTTTTATATATGTTTCTCTCAAGAATCATTTAATAGATAAAGGTAGGAAAAATCTTACCCAGATCTTGCAATGCTAAGAACAAAACGAATACGGTAATTGGTACAGAATCGCTGAAGCGAGCTCAGCGAGTTTTTGAAGAGAGAGAGAGTTTTTGAAGAAATTGACTCGAAACGTATTTTTTTATAGCAAGAACTGTGTGGTTTAAAATTTCAAAATAAAATTATTAACTAATATTGCGT
Organism: Epirrhoe alternata; assembly: GCA_963565295.1. NCBI lineage: Eukaryota > Metazoa > Arthropoda > Insecta > Lepidoptera > Geometridae > Epirrhoe > Epirrhoe alternata. The sequence continues at coordinate 5,024,353 of OY751384.1, forward strand.
TATGTTTCTCTCAAGAATCCCTTAATAGATAGAGGTAGGGAAAATCTTACCCAGATCTTGCAATGTTAAGAACAACACGATAGCGGCAACTGGTGTCAGATTTGCCGAAGCGAGCGGCAATACCTACCCGCGACTTCGTCAGCAATATAAAAATATCGAAAACTCTTAGCAAAAATCTCCATTAACTTTTCAAAACTCAAAATCAAAGAAAATTATACTCGATCTCCGCCATAGTAAAAACGCCACCTAGGAAAAAAGTGTAAAGTAGTTTTGACCTCTAGACCGATAGATGGCGTTCTAACTATAGCCAAGGAAAAATATTTTAATATCAAAAAATCATAACTTCGGAGTTCGGATATATTGATGGGTGGGAACACACATGTTACATGTTTATCATTAATTTTAAAATAATTTATTATGCAAAATACAAAAAAACGAAAAAATGTAGAGTGCAAAAAGTGGCTTCGGGCGGTCACCCATCCTTATTATGACCGCGCCCAGGGTTGCTTAACTTTTTTCCCCATACAAACTTCCAACCCTTATTTTCCCGCCCCCTTATGGTAATTGACAAAAAAAAGTAGCCTATGTCCATCCCTGGGGTATACTCTTTATCCATGCCAAATTTCAGCTTAATCGGTTCAGCGGTTTGGGCGTGAAAAGGTAACAAACAGACAGAGTTACTTTCACATTTATATTATAATATTATAGTATACAGGGCGTCCCAAACTTATGGGACATGAAGGGGAAGTACCTTAAATATCGTAGATAGTGTATTTTGCTTAAAGAAGACTTTATGTTATTTTTAAAACTTAGTAATTCCGCATTCATAGATTTTCTAAAAATTACTTGCTTCGTCTGGGAATCGAACCGACTCAAATGTAAAAAAAAATCACCCTACTTTTATGATGCCAATCGAAAGAATAGCTAAAAAATAATAACTCTGCTTAGGTAACATTGTATTTAAAAAGAAAGGAACAACGTAAAATTAATCATTTTAATCAACATAAAAACATACATGTAACTGCCGTAGTCAATTAAGTGGGTATTTTTTTGTAAATTAATTAATTAAATAGTCAAAATGTGATCCCTCTTGTCTTACGCAAATCACCAATCTTTTAATGAGTCCGCTACCTGTTGATTTTCTTATCATTTTATGGTGAACACTCGATGTGATATGGCACAATTCAGTTTGAACGTCATCGACGGCAATAAATAACTTTCTTGAAATTTGACTCATTCAAAACTCATTTTACGTTGTTCCTTTCTTTTAAAATACAATGTTACCTAAGCAGAGTTATTATTTTTTAGCTATTCTTTCGATTGGCATCATAAAAGTAGGCTGATTTTTTTTTGACATTTGAGTCGGTTCGATACCCAGACGAAGCAAGTAATTTTTAGAAAATCTATGAATGCGGAATTACTAAGTTTTAAAAATAACATAAAGTCTTCTTTAAGCAAAATACACTATCTACGATATTTAAGGTACTTCCCCTTCATGTCCCATAAGTTTGGGACGCCCTGTATAGTATATATAGTATAGTATATAGTATGGATTTACCTTTGAACAAAATGAGCAAGAATATTGTGATTTTTTCCGCTTGTTAGAAACTATCATCTTTGTGATTTGAGAACCAGAATCTGAAAAACAAATTCTTATAAATAATGTATTCTAATAATGTATTATGATTTGGTAGAAATAAAAAACAAATAAACATCCTAACATAACATACATTTAGATGGAAATAATAATGATTTGTGTAAAATTTACATACCTCTATCAAAGATAGTGATTTTCCTGAAAAAAAATTATACATTTATTGATTCAGAAAATTTCCATACTTTAAATAGAAATTTCCTAATACTTATTGCTTTATGAGACAACTTTGATTAGAAATGTCTGTTTGATTATAAAGTATGTCATGTAAAACTTACTTTTCATTTTTGATTGTGTCTTGAACTATGCATAATGCCTCATCCTCACTTAAAATACTTTTCAAATCTTCTGTATAGTTATTGGAATCTGAAAAATACATGAATCTTATCAGAAACGAGACAAAACGAATAAGATAATCAAATTCCATCATCATCATCATCTCCCTGCCCTTATCCCACTTTTATGTGGGGTCGATATCAATCAAATTATGTAGGTACCTGGTCTTTATTTATCCAGGAGCATGACATGTTTATAATATTTTGTGTAAGTAGAAAGAAAATTATTATTATTATTATTATTAGCCATTGCTGTCCCACTGCTGGGCAAAGGCCTCCCCCCACTCCTTCCAGACGTCTCGATCTTGTGCAAGGCTCTCCCAATCGTTCGCAAATTTGTCGAGTTCATCCCGCCATCTCCGTCTCGGTCTGCCGCGTCGCCTTCTCGCTGGGTCGGGGCGCCACTCGGTGGCTACCTTCGCCCACAGCTCACCTGGCATGCGACAGACGTGCCCAGCCCAATTCCACTTAAGTTTGGCGGCCTTCGTAGCTACGTCCGCGATTTGTGTCTGGGAGCGCAGTTCGGTGTTGCGGATCCTATCCACTAACCTGACACCCAAAATGCTGCGCTCCATCGCTCGTTGGCAAACCTTGAGTTTGGACTTCTGATGTTGTGTCAATGACCAAGTTTGCGCACCGTACGTGAGGACGGGGAGAATGCATGTGTCCATTAATTTTCGCTTGAGCGACAATGGAAAGTCTGGACTTTTCATAAGATCTCCCTTGGCCCAATAGCTCCTCCAGGCATTCTCAACTCGCCGAGCGATTTCTTTGTCTTGCCTGGAATCGAAGGAGGCTATTTGACCAAGGTAGATATAGTCCTCGACATACTGCAATTCTTCCCCGTCTACTCTAACTCTGGTTTTAGCGCTGTTGGTCATGACCTTGGTTTTCAACCGGTTCATCTGAAGTCCAACCTCAAGGCTTGCAATGCTAAGGTAAATAGTTTACCTAAAAGGTCTGTATCTTGTTCACTTTTAACATATTCCTCTTCAATATTAATATCACTGGAACATAATAAAAGTTGAGTTAGTTACATATACAGGAATAAAAAAATTCAGTAAATCCAAATTTAAAACTATACTCACACATATTTGGGCTCATCTTTGATAGCAAATTCCCCTTTTAGTATAGATTTCAGTGTGTAATCAGATCTTTCGCATTTAGTCTTAAACTTGAAGTAGTGAACAACATCTGTTTGGCAATTGGAACAAAATCTATTCGGAACATCATCTTCTGCATTCACCTAAAAGCATGATTTTGATTGTATATTTTACAAGTTACATCAACAACTTTGGGTTATCGGAAAGCTTGGTTCACCAATATATTTTTAACTAGGTAGCTTTCCGTCCTGGTGTTACCCGAGGTCCCTCGGGAAAACATCACTTTCCCGGGATGAAATATAGCCTATGTTCATCAGGGATAATGTAGGATTCTAATGGTGAAAGATTTTTTTAGATCGGTCCAATAGTTTCGGAGCCTATTCAATTCAAACAAATAAATCTTTCCTCTTTATAATATAAGTATAGATATTTCAACTTACTTGAATAGAAGATATAGCCTCAAACATCTCAGTCAAAGCACTGTACTCTTTGGTAGAAGATAGTGGGTACATCAGATCATTGCTGGTAGACAGACAAATTCGACAGATATTTTGTAGATTACATTCTTCTGAGCCTAAATATTGCAGCAATGTGAGAGGTATTTCAAATTCTACACGATCATCCCTTTCGTCTTCAAGGTTTATTTGATCTTTGGTTTCCATCTTTGCTGTATTCAGTATGGTTTCGGTATAAAATACTACTAATTACTGGAAAATACTGAAAAGAACGAGTGATAGACAAATTAGGCACCAAATCATACAAATAAACTAACAAATCTCTGTCTAGTAGGTACCTAGGTACTAACCAACATAAATATTTTTCAAAGAACACTTTCACTCTCACACATTTTACGAATTTTCAGAATAAAAATTCCTTCGTCTCTTTTGTAATTTGTTTACATTTTGTATTTTATGTATTGTATTGATTGATTGTATTGGTAGCCAATGTAGCAGTCAGCATCAATCAAACAGTCATCAAGCCTTCTAAGATTATCGACTGCCCGCCTCTTAGGACGCGCCTCCGCTCATCAAGCATTGAATGAAAGAAAGAAAAAAATGAAGAAAGTCCCACAGAAAATCCATTCAGTGACAGTGAAGTGACATTTTATAGGCGTAGAACGCCATCTAGAGGCAAGTAGAAATATTAAAAGTAGTGTCCGACCGAAACAAGGATTTCAGCCGAAACCGAAACTTACATACACAATATAGAAAAAATTTGTTGAAGCCAGAAAATAAGTGTTTTTACCCGACTGCATCAGAAGGAGGGTTGTTTTTCGAGCGAATGTGTGTAGGTTTGTAAGTATGTGTATGCAAGTATGTCCATTTCTTTGGCACACCCTACAGCCCAAACGGCTGGAAGGATTTTGGCATATGAAGTGTCGTTGAATTTATCAGAATTGTGGTAGTGATTAGGCAATTTAAATTTTGAAAATGGCGCCCACAAATGCAAAAGGGGGGGGGGGGGGGAAGTGTTTTTTCTTACAATACCAATATGGGCATCAAATGAAAGCTAGTGAAATGACTATTTCAAAAACATTATGTAGGTATCATAACAGTGGCAGACGGTTTTTTTTTTATTGTAGAAATTGTGTTGGATACATAAATGGGTTGTACCCACACATTTTTTTTTTATAGCGAAACCTTAGATATCTCTTCTGGACCTTTTCATGCATCAGCGAATATGTGTCTCGATAAGTCTTCCAGACAATAGCACTAGATTCTAACACTCGATATGGATCGACGGTACTTGATAGGATTTCTGGATTTTTAGAAATCTAGCGATCCGCGATACGCTCTACACACTCGATAAATATCGTAATCCTGGATCACGATCCAAATATCGTGATAATTATCGATTGTGTAGTATGCGCCATTTGAAAGTCACGCTAGGCGCGAAATCCAAAGTCGATATGGTCTTTACACAGGTTACACAGTCAACTTGACAAAATTGCGACGCGCCTTTTTCGCGCCTGTCCGCTGCCTCCCCTGCAAGTCTTCGTTATTGATTTTAAGCGCATTATGAGCGCACTGCCAGCACTACTGGCATGAAAACCTAGACGAGGTTCGCCGCTTGAGTGCCCTCACTTTGTTGACGTGTCGCCTCGAAGCATAGTACCTACCTATCTACCACTTACGTAGGTACCTAAGTATACCTACCTACATTTATCCCAGATAATTTAATAGAGTAATATTATTATAATTTGACCCTAAGTTTGCATCTTGGTTGGTGTCATTGATAAGTAGGTAGGTTTTCATAGGAATATAGCGAGTTTGTTCACGACTTTGCTTGTCTTTCAGATTTGCGTTGAGGATTTTCAGGTAGGTAGAGCCATTTCTACATATTATTCCACTCAGGCTCGTCCCATTGAAAATGTTGACGTATGGTCTTGATCAAAATACCATTTTCGAAAAAAATAATTTAAACAGTACATAGGTACCTAGGTAACCTATGTAAGTACCTAAGTACCTAAAAGTTTTGATACAAAAAATTTGAACGGGCTTAATATTATATTATATTAGGCAGTTAGAAGCATGATAATGTATTTAGTTAATAAGTATGAAGACGTATTTTGCCCCCGCGATGATAAGAGTGACCCGAGAATAGATAAGTTACGAGTAGAAGCGGCGCGGACGCCGCTCCGGCGGTCAAGCAGTCATACTAGAGTCACTCTTTCTGGAAGCTGGACAGGCCTGCCTTCCTCCGATATCTTCACCATGTTCATTGGCATCACCTCAAGTGGAGACAACGTAAATTCTCACTACGATTACCTGATTTGAAGGACCGAGGGGTGAGTTTTGTTTTCAAATTCCACTTATCAGGTGACCTTACCCGGCCAGTCTTCGTTGGAACAAATAAAGCAATTAACGATAGTAGCCCGATAGACTATTAACTTACTGGGTGTTTCTTTCTGGCGAAGAAACGGGCAACTCATCAAAATGTGTTCTAATATTTTATTATTATTTTAGGCACATGTGCCAGGGTAGGTAATCAGTTCATTTTTACATGAGTATTAGATGTGTTTTAGCAAGTCTTAATATTTACGACAACTTATGAATTAATTACTTTTCAGGATTCAGATCTTACCTAGGATAAATCTTTATACCTATACCAACCAAAATGGCACTGGATTTCATAGCGGGATGCATTGGAGGTAAATATTATAATAAGTCAATTAAACATAATAAATACTTAATTAGCACAATTTAAGACTTACCTACCTTATAATTTATAAGTATGATGTAGAACAAAATCTTATAGTGTTGTATTTGCAGGTTGTGCCGGAATAATAGCTGGACATCCATTGGATACCTTAAAAGTGCATGTGCAGTCAGGGAGAGGAAGTGCTTTGGAATGTACAAGAGCCCTCTTAAAAGGTGGCACATTATCATTTGCGTATCGAGGCATCGGAGCACCATTAGGAGGCATAGCAGCAGTGAATACGTTAGTTTTCGGGGCATACGGTAACACCAGACGAGCGCTACCAAACCCAGATGCTTTGAGCACTCATGCGGTTGCGGGCGCATCAGCTGGACTTTTGCAGAGCTTCGCGTGTTCACCAGTAGAACTCGTAAAGACGAGGCAGCAGCTCGCCCGGCCAGGAGATGGGATGCCCTCTGGAGCGTGGTCGGGCGCTAGACATATTTTGAGGACAGGAGGCCTTAGAGCTTTATACAGAGGTTTGGGGATAACGATAGCCCGGGACAGCCCCGCTTTCGCCATTTACTTCTCATCGTATGAAGCGATGACGCGAGGTAATCAGTCCATGCTGAAGGTGTTCATGGCTGGAGGAGCGGCGGGATGTCTCTCTTGGATAATGCTATATCCCATCGACGTGGTAAAATCTCGTCTACAGGGAGATGCCGTGGGTCGGTATTCGGGAGCGTGGGATTGTTTCAGGCAATCAATTAGGTCTGAGGGCTGGCGGTGCATGGGCAGAGGTTTAGGAGCCGTGACTCTGCGCGCCTTTATCAGCAACGGGGCGTGCTTCACGGCTGTTGTGTGGACGGAGCGAGCGTGGCAGCATCTGACCTCTGACAATGCAGTGATGACCCTAGCTCAGGCGGCAGCTATGACAGAGGTTGTAAGAAATGATAGCCCAGATCTATACTGTGATATGTGACCTGAAAAACATTGAAAGCTGGCCTCTTGACTAAAATGTAACTGAACCCATCAACTTATCCTTAAGTTAGCATAAAGGCATAAAAATATTTTTTGCTCGTGTTGCTTTGTTAACTTCTTGTGGTAGGTAAGTCTGAGCATGATGTTATTTTTACTTAATGCTATTTGTAAAATAGTCTCCTACGGATACCTACTGATACCTACCTATGTATTCTGAAGTAAAATATGTTGAATATACTTGAGTTTCGTTTTAAAACATACCTAAATTACCTACTTAAGTAAAAGGGTGAAATAAAACAAACAAATGAGTTTTGTAGTAAGCATTGTATCTATGTATACTTGTCTGAAAGATTTGACTACCAAAATTAATCCAAAATACAGTATCATCCACATTGTATGAAAATATCACAACATTATAAATACCTATGCCAAAAGCGCGCTATCATAAAATGAGAGTAAATATTTTTTAAAATAAAGTACAGTAACATAATAATTTTACGACAAGGGTAACACTATTCTTTCACAGACTTTCCTTTCGGTTCTTATTGATTAGTTCTAGTAAATTCTCAGAAAGGTTTATTTCGAAGGCATTTATCATTTGTAAAGTTTGATCTTAGGTACCTGAAAGAGAAAAGAAAAATATTCAATAAAAAATGTTTTCATTGCCTTACTTGCTTTTTTAACCTTACACCCTATGGTCGTTACTCTATTAAGGCTAGTGGCATACTCTAAGACTATTACAGAATTTTCATCCAGCTAAGATATTTCGAGAAAACTCGAGTCCATTATACCACATGACACGGTGAGCACGTTCCGGAGACGTCACTAGATCAGAACCAAGTTTTTAGTAAAATTAAAGAATTTTTCAATGGCGTAAACCGTAATGAACTGAAAAAGTCAAGTATGGCTAGGCGTACTAACCAACAGCGGATCTAGTCTTGCTCCATCGGTTGTTGGGGCAACGGCGGCGGCGGCGGCGGCGGGGGCGGCGGGGCCTCATTGGCACCCTGGTTCTCAACAAGGCCCAGCTGTTCTAGCATGTCGTCATTGTCCTCCATCAGGTGGACCTGCCCCAACTATCGAATGCGTATTTTGTAGTCCCGTCATTGAAAGACAACGCGTGCTACTTGCGTGATTTTATAGGAGTCGTTCAACTTTTGTTAATGATATTTACGAGAGTTAAAATGCATTTCTTTTAAGATATAGTTATTATCTTATGTTATTCCATATTATTATACCTAAACTCAGTAAGCATAGTTATGGTATCATAGTTACGGGTGAATAAGTTTGTTCCATGCAATTATTTCATCAAGCTTTGACCTTTTTATCTTTGTTATATTTTTTTTAACACGTGTTTGTGATAAATGATACTACAAGACAATTAACATTTATTTGCCGATTGAGGTAAATTGACAGTTGAATCAAGTTTATTTTGAAGGTCAATGTAATAAGTACCTATCTATTTAGCATCTATAAAAATGCTACGCAGCTCTACGAATCGTCTACGCCGCTACGAGCGTAGCGGATGTGTAAACTATAGTCGGTCCATTTTAATAGGCCACATTTGACATTTCATCAAAATTTAACAACGTAACTTTGTACCGGCGGGCATAAAATACTACTATTTTATCGAAGTTAGTACTGCACAATTGCTTAACTTTTTTTCAATTGCGGTTAAATAAGTTATTGTATTAACGACAAAAGAAGGTAATTTTATGATTTATTTCCTTATTACACCATCCAAACATATTATGTTTCACAACAATTTCTGTTTTAGAGAGAACTGAACGTTGTTACAATTTTGCGTCAGTAAACCCTTGTTCTCTTTTGACACTAGGTATGTTACCCAAAATAATCGAAATTTGAGAGTTAGAATCGAATGAAATGATTTCTCGTAAGGGCATATTTCACCTTTAATGATGATGAATGATGGCGCATTAAATACTTATTGTTTTTTTTTTTAATAAACTTATTTATCCCGAAAAACGTTACAAAATACCAAAAAGTACTTATGTAAAAGGACAACGGGAATATCGCATAAAAACTTTTTTTCTCTGTTTGACATGACAACCATAAACTTTTCAAAATGAAGATTTGAACAATTTTTATCAAATTAAATAATTAATGGGATTGTGACGCAGTCTTGATCGTTGTGCAAAGTGACTTTGCGTTCTTGGTGTGCTATTTTTTTCAGACCCGGTTTTTTTTAACTGATCTTACCTACTTTTAGTTCACGGTTTACCTGGCGATAAATTTAATTCATGTGAATGAATCGATACGGACTTCGAACATAATCGAAGTTTTTAAGAAGGTCACCTCACTAGAAAGCTCAAACTGACAAACGTCAAATGTGGCCTATTAAGTTGGACCGACTATAACGCTAGTATTGGCGTCTTTTTTTTATGATGAACGGGTCAGCTCTTAACCTCGAAACTTAGGCAAGAATGAGGTCTACGATGGAGCGATCTTATCCAGAAGGTGCCTATTAACTCTCTTCTTAAGACCCCCCTCGCAGAAAGTCTGCAGTCTGCGAGGGGTCTAAAAACAACAGTTGCCGTATTTGCGTTCCTTTTTTCGTTTGTTTGATGAATATTCGGATGCTTCCCACCACGACTTCTGACTTCAAGGGCCAGTTTTCAAACGTTAAAACGCGGTCCTAACCTAGGACCAAATATTCCAAACCGAAAAATTTGCCCCTGAAGTCAGAAATCGTGGTGGGAAGCATCCGAATATTCATCAAACGAACGAAAAAAGGAACGCGAATAACCCCCAGGGTCGTAGCTCGGCGGAAATACAGACGCTGGAAGCTGATTCGAAATTTTGCAGAGCACATAATAAAATAACTTTCAAAGCACTAGGCCTAGCCTAGTGCGGGGTTCGATGAAAATTATTTATAATAATTGTAATTTTATGTATTAAGTTTTATGAATAAATTGAATTGAAAAAAAAAGCTCTTAGTTCTAATTAGTGGAATATCATCCAGTTCTGGATGATAATCAGCTGTGCGTCTGAAGTCCCTGTAAAAGAACGGTGAAGAATATGGTCGTGTAGCTCCTGGGCTAGCGTCTTAGTTCAAATGTCTGTTTAATTTAAATTATTTTATGGGAGAGTAACACGAAAAAAACATTATCTAGCTGGAGCCTTGCTAAACTCACAGTATTTTATCAGGCAGACGATGTTCTCAGAAACTACTAACATCAGGCAAAGCTGTGCGATGCTGGCCATGCCGCGCTGTCTCCGATAGAAGTATCTTCTGTCTCTTTTCCTCCATCAGCCTCTCCCGATGCTTGTGGATGTAGTCGTACACATTCGGCAGGCCCATGATCACGCAGGCAGACAGCGCTGACCGATAGATGTTCATGTCAGTTGCTTCGTACCTTCAACATGGGGAAATAAAATACTAAAAAGACGGATTTCATTTTATTTATTTAACTTTCACAAAATCCATTCATGCATTGAGAAAGTCATATCGTCGTGCGTGATGAATAACGTGGGTAAATCACGTTGTTTTTGAATGGAAATTATAATAAGTATGATTAGCACACGTGAGCAGACTTGCCCCCGCCACACCCGTTTTTATCGGAATATTACTTATTGTTTATAGAGTTCTAAAGTAAACATTTTGTAGCCAGGTAACTTTCTGGTAAGTTTCATGTTTGTCAAATTTTGCAAAGAGCAAAATTTTGCCCCGCTCTGTATAACATGTAGGTAAGTGATAATAATTGACGGTTTACGTCATCATCTCCCGGTCAATCTTTATCGCAGAAGTAGGATGCCTTGTCTATTATTGATTGGCAAATCAAAACCTGATAAAACTGGTAAAGGAGATTGTGGTAGAAACTTCTGGTCTGTGGGTAGAAATCTTCCTTTGTAGGTATATTTCCTAGATGTGCCTGCAGAACTATGTTCGATTTCTTATCAAGGAAACAATTAAAAATTTTGTAGGTATTGTATGAGGTCCATCTTAATATACCTAATCTAACTTACCCGAGTTTTGGGCATACCTTGTCGTTCAATTAAAATGGTAAACACAGTGGTCAACTAAGCTAAGGTAACAAAATTTCGCTTAAAACTTCTCAATTTTTTCGATGTAGGTAGTACCTACTCATCAGGTAGATGTTTTTCGAACGCTAGGTTCTACTCGATCCTTGACCATTAAACTTTGCTACCATCTTACTACACAATAGATCAATGATCATCACATCAGTCTACTTTCTATGTGCTATATAATAAACTGTACTTAAATTTTATTTGCATTGCAACCGATCCGCCATAAAACAAACCATACAGATTATACAGGGTCTTTAATTTTAAACTACACAAACTGACGGGGCCTCATTTTGAGATGTAAATAGACGTTTGACCGTATCAATTTAATTCCTAAGCCGATTTAAATTTTCACTTCAAAATTTATCTTTTATTGATTTTTTTGGACATGTTGCATAATATTTTCAACCTGAACAGACGTTTTACCAATCACACATATACTAGAAGTAACGGAATTTTCATAATAAAACAAAAAAAACATTACATAAATATTTTTTAATTTATTTGTTGAACCCATCCAATTCCTGAATTAAGTAAGTTTAAAATGAAAGACCCTTTATAATTATAGTAAGTAATAGTGGATTCTCACCATTCATTGGTCCTTTCATCGTAGCACTCCACGTGGTAGATAGTAGTGACTCCGTTGAAGCCACCGATCGCGAAAATCATGTCATCGATGACCTGTATGGCGAAGTTGCTCCGTGGGTTGTACATGTCTGGGACCGGAGACCAGGTGTTGGCCATGGGGTCATAGACCTCGCCGCTGCACATTCTGGATATGCCGTTGAAGCCTCCAATCACGTAGATCTGTAGAGGAGTAGGGCCTCTGTGATCACTTAGAAGTGTTTAAGCTAAGTAATTTATTTCTACTCCTTTCTTTCGCAACCACTACCGTTGGCTAGCAGGTAAAAATGCCTTCGGCAATATGCTCGCCAATTGTGCATTTTTTTGTAAATTTTGTGCAATACAGTATTTAAAATAAATAAATAAGAACCAGAGCAACAAACATGATTTGGGGTCTATAGCTTTCTTTTGGGTGATCCATCTTTAACATTTCCTTCTATTTCTTTTTACTCAGTTGTTATTTAGCCAGAATAAAAATATTTTTGCTTTACGAGATGGCTAATTTCATCACTCATTTAAGCAGAGGCCATAAGGTAACAGATTCTAAGAGTAAGAGAATGAAGACTATCCCTATCTATCTTCTATTTATACTTATAAAATGCTTTGTCTCGAATGACTGACTGATCAACGCACAGCCTAAACCGCTGTGTAGAGACCTGAAACTTGGAGGGTGTATTCTTTGTATGATGTAGGTAGACGTAGGAAAGGATTTTCCGAAATTCTACCCCTAAGGGGTTGAAAAGGGCTAAAAATGTTTATGAAACTTATTATAAATTATTAGGTACTTATTATAATTATTCAACGATTTCAATGAAAGTCTGCATTCCGAAAATTTAAAAACTACTCCTAGAATGGGGTGTCAATGTTTGTACGGGGTATTTTGTATGCGTGGTCCGATTTGCTTGAAACTCGATATGAGTATTAAGTAGTGTAATTCAAAAAATTCTGCATTCAAATAATAACAAAACTACCCCTAAAACGGGATGTAGGGTGTGTTTTTTGTATAGTTTTTTTTAATTCGGGGTCCGATTTGCTTGAAACTCGGTAAACAGGGTCACACCTGTATCCCCAAGGCGCGGTAGACATTCTCTCAGATCTTTATATTCCAGATCCTTTGATCTGATCAGTCTAAGGGGGTAGTCAGAGGCATGTACAAATACATATTTGATACATGCCCACATCTTGCAGAAGTTAGTATTCCATACGTGACAGGTTGCAAGCCCATCGCCGCCTGTAAGAATACTAACTGGTTTCCTCACGATGTTTTCCTTCACCGTTCAGAGCTCGTGTTAAAGCGCATATAAATTTTACGAAACGCAAAATCCATTGATGCACGTCCGGGATTCGATCCCACGACCTTCGGATTGAAAGTCGAGGTACAACCCCATTCGGCCAACACGGCTTTTTCGGAAACTCGGTATGAGTATGTAATGTATGTAATGTTTAGTGTACCTAGATACCTACTTAAACAATTTTTTTTCAAAAACTTCCCTTCAAAGGGGTGAAAGAGGGAGTAACAGTTTCTTTGCATTTCTTTGTTTCAAAATTGTAAACATATGTTAAGACCTTTCTGAATAAATTCATAAATTCAAATTCTTTGGGAGCGAACGGGATTGGGATCGGTATCGGGATTCATTTTGAAAGTGAGAGTGAGAAGAAGGTTCTATTGAGGGTCAGATTGAGAGTGACATTCACTTGATAGGTAGGTAAGGTACCTACAACGTGAATGAAGTCGCGGGCGTTCCGCTAGCTACTAAATAACGTTGTATAAAGTTATGACTGGTATAACCTATGAATAACCATACAAAATTTGCATGACATAACTTTATGTTATGTTTATTAGTTAAGGGCCAGAATTTAAGAAAATATATACCTATTCAAGGTTTTGAGAATGTTTGTGCTTTAATCAAGTAAGTTTAAGAAGTAGAATAGATTTGTATTGAAATTGGAATATGTTAAATTAAGATCTTAAAAAAAATATTTCCTACTTCTGAAGTCTTGGATATACCTCAATGAATACCTTACCTTATGAAATATACATGAAATGGTCAAACCGTATCATTACATTCAGATAATTTATTTATTTCTCCTATAGCTGATTGCAAAATGACTTCCTGCATTGGAAAACTTTATAATGATGTCTAGATCAAAATGTAAATAATGAAAAGCTAGTACAAACCGACCAAGTACCTACGTATATTTCAAAGCAATCTGGTAATCAAGTAGGTATTCATATTTATTATTAGGTATATTTACCAGTAAGTAATTAGCTTGGTTATTATTAGATAAGCATTCGTATTTGCGAGGGAATTGTAATCACGTGATAAAAGTGTGAATGGAAATATATCATTCATCATTGGCCTGCCCTTATCCCGCTCATGCGGGATCGGCACAACATGTTCTCTTTCTCCACTCTCCTCTATCACTCGTCATCTCCATATCCACTCCTTTCTTACCCATATCTTCTTTCACACAATCCATCCATCTTTTCTTAGGTCTACCTCTACTCACATATTCATCCACATTAATTTCCATCACCCTTTTAGTTAAATGAGTTTCATCCCTCCGCATTACGTGCCCATACCACGCTAACCTATTGCTCCTCAACTTTTCAGTCACTGGCGCTACTTTCAGACTTCCCCTAATATATTCATTCCTCACCTTATCCATTCGCGTCACTCCGCACATCCATCTCAACATTCGCATCTCTGTCGCATGTACTCTTCTTTCATCCGTCGTTTTCGTGGCCCAGCATTCAGATCCATACAGCACGACAGGTCTAATGACCGTCTTGTAAATTTTCCCCTTAAGTTAAAGGGGCATACAAGGGTCACATGTTGTTCCTGAGACCTGTCGCCACTTCATCCATCCCGCATTCATTCAATTTTTTACGTCTCGGTCAATTCCGCCGTCATCTTGTATCAATGATCCGAGGTATCGAAAGTCGGAGCAGACTGGTAGGAATACACCATCTAAGGCGATGGGAGAGAAGCTGGATGAACCCCCAAAGTTACAGAACAGGTGCTCAGTCTTGGTTCTGCTTATTTTTAAGCCAACACTTTCCAGTCTCTCCCGCCATTTTCCCAGCCTGCTCTGAACCTCGGATGCATCTTCTCCGACGAGAACGATGTCGTCGGTGAAAAGCATACACCAGGGTGCCTCCTCCTGTATGTCTGATGTCAATGCATCCATCACCAGGAGGAACAAATAAGGGCTTAACGCCGATCCCTGGTGTAGGCCCACAGCCACCCGAACTTATCAGTAGCGCCAGCTTCTGACCGGACGTACGTGCTTGCGTCTCTATACATGGCACGCACAAGTTGGATGTATTTCTCAGGCACTCTCTTTCTTTCATGGCCCACCACAGAACCTCACGGGGCACTCTGTCGTACGCCTTCTCTAGGTCAACGAACACCATATGCAAGTTTTTGTGCGCACGTTTGTACTTCTCGCAGACTTGCCTTAGAGCGAATATGGCGTCCGTTGTACTGCGTCCCGGCATAAACCCAAACTGGTTCCGTGATACCTCACTCTCTTCTCTCATTCGCCTCGCTATCACTTTCTCCCAGACTTTCATACTATGTGACATGAGCTTTATTCCGCGATAATTGTTGCAGTCCTGTACATCACCCTTGTTCTTGTAAATGGGTACCAGAGAACTGTTACACCATTCATCTGTGATCGCCTCCTCTTGCAACAGCTTATTGAGGAATAAAGTCAGCCACTTCCATCCATCAGCACTCAAAACCTTCCATACTTCAATCGGAATACCATCTGGACCTGTCGCTTTACCATTCTTCATGCTTTGCACGGCCGTTCGTACTTCCTCCACGCATATTTCTTTCACCATTCCCATGTTGGCTGGTACCTTGTTAAGGACACCGCTCCAGTCATTCTCTTCATTCATTAGTTTATCAAAATATCTCTTCCAACGATCTTTTATTTCATCATCATTCGTAAGTACTTTTCCTCCCTCATCTTTCATACATTTTACGTGGATTAAATCCCTTGCATTCTTCTCTCTCGCTTTTGCTAGCTTGTACAGGTTCTTCTGTCCATCAGGGCTTTCCAACGATTGGTACAGTTTCTCTTGTACACGAGCCCTCGCTACAGCAACTGCTCTTTTAGCCATTCTCTTACACTCCACGTATACCTTCCGTTTATTCTCTTTCACAATATCATTCCCACTCTCGATATTCTTCCATTCTTTAAATGCGTTCTTCTTCTCTTTCAAAATTGTTTGCACCTCTTCATTCCACCACCATGTATCCTTATCAATTTTTCCTTTACCTTTCGTTTCCCCACACACATCCTTCGCCGTTTGCCTTATACATTCTGCCATTTCATTCCAACACTCATTCCCTGATTTTAAATCCATATCCTCATCCATTTCAATCATTATATCAACCACTCTTTTCTGAAACTCTCTTGCTTGCTCACTCTTCTCTAACATATGCCATTTAATTTTGGGTGGGGGGTTTGAGTTGCTTTTGGGAGGTCGTATTTTTATGTTAATTTCCAACAAGAGTAGCCTATGCTGCGAAACTAAAGGCTCGCCGGGTATAACCTTACAGTTCTTGGCCACTTTTAATCTATTCCTTCTGATTAGGAAGTAGTCGATTTGTGTGTTGTGGTTGCCACTTTTGTAGGTGATAAGATGTTCTTCACGTTTTTTAAAATAGGTGTTCACCACGGCTAGGTCAAAAGCAGAAGCCGCTTGTAAAATTGACTCTCCCTCTTGGTTCTTGTTGCCAAAGCCCCAACCACCGTGTACTCTTTCATACCCTGCATTCATCCTTTCCACATGTCCATTAAAATCTCCACCTATGTATATTTCCTCATCGTCAGGTATACTCATCATCATCGCATCAAAATCCTCCCAAAATTTATCTTTCACTACATCATCACAACCACTCTGCGGGGCATACACACTCGCTATATTCAAGACTAAATCTTCTAATAATAACTTTACAACTATTACACGATCGTTCACTCTCTTAACATCCGTCACACATTTTTTCAGTTCTCTATCAAGCACAACTCCTACACCGTTCCTCTTTCCATCACTCCCACAATAGGAAAACTTATACCCTACTCCTATCTCTCTCGCTTTTGTACCTTTCCATTTCGTCTCTTGCAAACATGCCACATTTATTCTTCTTCTCTCAAGCACATCCGCTAATTCCCTTCCCCTTCCAGTCATCGTACCTACATTCCAGCTAGCCATCCTCATTCTCACTTCCTGGACTCGCCTCTTACGTTGCACCCGTCCCTGGTGCAACAACCCTTGTCCATTTCCCACAGGCGCCGGGTGCTGCGCCTGCACGTCGCCTTGGGGGTACGCCCTAGCATTATCACACATTCTATTCATACTTTGAGCCATATTGTACAAAAGGATTCGGCTTTATGTTTTACGACCGGCCGCCTGCCTGACGTCAACCCTCCTTGGGAACTCTTGTTGTATCTAGCCGACGATGACTAATGGCCCACATCGTCGCCTTTAAGGCCATCCACATTGCCTTGCTGCCTCGCCACCGAGGGTGGATTGCCAAAGGCCGAGGCAGACTTAGTGCACTAAACGGTAGGCAACCGCTAAACTCAAGTGCAGATGCACTTGAGCCCCTCACCAGGTTTAGCCCACGAGCCGACGTGGTTTCCAGGGTGTGGCCGCTGCATGCAGGACAGCTACTTGGAGCCACTGGTGAGAGTTTTATGGGCTATCAACGATTTTAACCATCAGACTCTGCTGCTTCCGGCGAACAAGCAGAGTGGACGCTGATATCCCAATAGTTAGTATACAATTGTATTATTTAATAGCATCATGTATGTGCATAATATGCTACATTATGTAATATGTACCTAATAAGAAAAACTTTTGCGCATTTTCAACAGATTATTGTCTAGAACATAATCGGCACTGGAAAATGCTGGACATTTCACACAGCATTATTTAGCCCTTAGTAAGCAGAGCTTTCGTTATTGGATGATGGAACTGATTGATATATTACCAAAACTTTTTTGTAAATTTATATGAAAAAACTCATAGACGCACCCATACCCGAGAAAAATATTTACAGATCATATAACATTATTTTGTCCAGAAGCGAGATCGAACTCGCACGGCCGTGCCTTCACCCACTGCACCACTGAGGTTGACAATAATGCGTAATAACAGAAAATAATAACTTAACCTAGTTCTTCATCTACTGTAGATTAGCGTTTTGAAGATAAACGAGAGATTCCCGTGATATTTTTTGTAAGAAATCGATTGTGTTTACCTAGATTTACCTAGATACCTTGTTGTGGTAGGCGATGCAGGAGACGCCGGAGCGACGTGAGCGCATCGGTGCTAGCGTCGTCCATACATTAGAGTCCGGGTCATACACTTCCACGGTGTTCATGCACTCCTGTCCGTTGAAGCCACCGGTTATGTAGATCTTATCTATAACGTTATTTTGAGGTGAAAAACTAATTATGATGATCCGAGATATATATTGTTTTGTTAGAGCATTATCATCGTATGATGTGTTTTCTTTTCGCAGTTGTGTTTTGTAATCTATTGTACATAGGTTTTGTTTACAATAATTTCTAGATATGTATGTTTTGTCAAAGTATAGGTCTACTTTTGTAAAAACTTTACTTGTATAAAAGTAAAACAATTACTTAGGTAAGATTTATATTAATCAGCATTACAACTTACTGTCCAAAGCAGCCGCACTGGCGTCAGACCTCTGAGCGTTCATGGGGGCAACGAGAGACCACTGATTCGTACGATGATTAAATCTCTCTGCGGTGTTCTGTCGATGGTGACCATCGTATCCTCCCATCGCGTAAATCGTCTCGCCAAGTACCGCTACAGATACATAGCAACGCCTTGCATTCATTGGAGCCACCTGAAGCACCACAAAATATACAAAACCTGCATCAAATTAAGAACAATAAAACTTCAAAAGTTGCTAGTCTAACCTCACGCCAAATTTTTGTTACGGCGTCGAAGCAGCGGCAGGAGTTGAAATAGTCCATGCCATCGAAGCCACCAATAACATAGATGCAGTTTCCAAGCACAGCTGTTCCGTGATATGCCCGAGGTCCAGCTGGGTCAACCTCTTCTACCTGGTGGAAAGATTACTTAGCCATGGATTGTAAGTAATTGTAACATTATGAAGAGACAATTTAAAAAATCGTACTTTGATCCATCGGTCCGCTCTGGTATCGTAGGTTTCAATAAAAGCAGTTGGTGAACCACCACTCCAACCTCCTATAGCAAAGAGTACCTGTAAAAAGAAGCTTTCTTAAATAATAATAATAATGCACATTCCTACAGAAGCATAAATATACGGTTACATTGCTCACCTCATGAGGAACCCGTGGTCTCGCTATTTCTGGTGTAGCTACCTCCCCGTCTCGTTGAGCAATCATTTCCAGGTCATAAAGGAATTTCAGGGTTTCTATTATGATCGGACGGGAACCCTCGTTGCCAGTGACGTACGGATGGTCTTTGACGTTTTCTAAGAAAAACTAAATAACAAATAATAGGGATTGGATCAAAGAAGCATTATAAATAAGTCATGTATTGCAGGATTGCTTACTTGGGTGTCGAGTAAACCGAGTCGTATGCTGCCCATTAGTTTGACGGTATGTTGCCAGCGCAAGTCAGAATCGTAGTTGACCCAGCGCAGAACAGCTTCCCAGACAACTTCCTCGCTCTTTACATTCAACTCATCTTCCAGAATAATGGAATTCAGTTCATCCAGCGGCAGATGCAAGAACTCATCGCTTTGCGTCGCCACTGATACGAAATATCGAAGCAAGTATCGACGAGAGTCTGCCTCCAGTTTATAGCAGAAAACACGTCTGGAAATATCACTTCTACACTAAAATTATTTACTCCGTACAATCATATTAAAGAAAACAGTAGTGATAAACACAATATGAATTAAAAAGTTTTTCATGATATTCTTCTTGTCGAACAAGTGATAACGAGTTCTATTCAAATCAGAGTGGCGAAAAGATTTTTAGTGCGCCTCTCAGAGGGTGAGTGCTACTGAATAAAGGTCATCATAGAAAACCAAAAAGAATTCACCTTGCAAACATCATAATTCCGAGGCAGTTCTTAGGGTTCAGAGAAATTCTAAGATGATCACAGCAGAGCTGTAGCACGCCGAGAAAGGCCAGGTAGTCGGCCGTCATCAGTAGCTCGTGGACGTTGGTGTCAGTCACGTCTATGCGACGTAGGTAAGCGTACTCTATCAGGAGTAACAAGATTTCAGACCGGACCCCAGATATTTGAACGTCACTTTGCTCCCGTGAATGCAATGTTGTTGTGAACAATGCCCTGCAATTCAATACAAAAAACTAAATATAACATCAAAAACACGTCATAATAAAGTTCGCAAGAGCTGGCTAACTCAGAAACGGAGTTTGTATCCCTTTTGTGCCTTCCTATGGAGGGGGCCACAGTCTCAGCTGCAGATTGCACATGTTAAGCTTCAAGGGAATATGTAATGAATTATGTGCTATAATTTGGTGAAGTGTTGTCACTTTCTGCAGAGCCCTTTGAAATCAGAGTTCGTACCTTCAGCCTGCCAACACTATGTTCGTCACGAGGGTAAAAGTATTTGATACGAAGGTTCACATACAGGAAGTAGGGACTACAGGCGGAGAGGATGGCGCGGTGCACGGGGAAGGAGGCGCCATCGTCCGAGCGCACTATGGCGTCGCACAGCAGGCGGCACTCGCGCAGCCGGTGCAGCGCCTGCATCGCCGCCACCGACATGCACCGACCCGTCTCGCGACCCGCCGTCTACAGACACATTAGCAGCCTTTAAACCTAAAGATCGGACCAAGGGCAACAGCACGCGCCATTCCATCCCGCAGTCCGAACCATGAAACTATCGCGACGGTTTTATCGGCATTCCGAACCGTACAGATCCATCCGCGGTTTGAAACGTAGTTCAGATGCGCGGTCTAAAGGCCACTATTCAAATAATTTCTTATTTGATCAGTTTAATTGCGAAAGTTTTGGATAGATGTTTGTTGTTCCTTCACGCTGCAACGGCTGAACGGATTTGGATGAAATTTGTTACTGAGGAATCTAGCATATAACCTGGACGCATGGACTACTTTTTGTACTCTACTGATAGAATTGACACAACTTTGCCATTGATGTGCAACTAATAACACGGCTCCAGTCGTCATATAAAAATGTAGGAAATCTAGTCAGCCGAGAAGAGACTAGGATTAAACCTTTGGGACCAGTAGAATTAAGATTAGATTATAATGACTGATGCGGTAAATTATTACGAATATAATCTTTAGGCCAGGGACACCACCTAGATTAAGTAGGAGATAAATGTACAGATTTTAGAACTAGTATCTGGCGTGGTTTTTACTCGTGGGCACTGGTTTTAGCTTTAGCTTGTTTTTCCATACATCCGTTTGAACTCGCATGTTTTACCAGATAATTTTGCTTTATAAGAATAATTTTGAAATGAGTATTCAGCACGTAGATAGATCAGATACGCGGTTTCACTAGGCAACACAGAGCAGGTAGTAGCTCTGTCTTTTGCTGCATAATGTAAACAATGACTCTCTTCGCATTCAGGCGCGGAACGTCAGACATGCGCTAATTTTTTGACGAAACTTTAAAGCTGAAGCTTGTTACGGATGCTCCAGGCACAGGCTGCATCCTCAAGGGAGTACTTACTGTGCTGTTAGGGCCGTTTTCCATTTCAGCGCTTCATTAACGCCAATTCATCATTACCAAAATTGACGCGCATCAAAAAAACTTATTTCCAAACGCACGATGTCACGATAACAATCGAGATTTAGCTCTATAAATTTATATAAAAATACTGTAAAATAAATCTCAAAATAACAAAATCAAGTCATTTGATAAAACATTTTAGGTTAGCAAAAAAATGATACAAGAATGACAAAACATGTCACACCTTTTTTTTCCAGTTGACATTTCCGGTAAGCAGTATTTTCATCATTGGTGGTTGCCTTGAATCAAAAACTTTATTACTTTTTTCCTGTCACTATGATTTTTTGAAGAAAGGTCATTTACAAAAAGGTTTGCATAAAATACTTACCTACTATCAAACTTTTTTAAAGCAGAAATAAAACTGAGATTTACATTGTTCTTATTTTTATTAAATTAACGTTCAGCTTAAAATTAGGTACATACGAATCATTCATTTGTTAAATAATCACTTTCTCACACACAGGTAGAACATAAATATTTACAGGGCACTTGCATGAAAAAAAATTAGGTTGTTAATTGAGCGGCCTCGTGGTTTCTCTGGCCGTGATGCCGTCGGCCCGAAGTCGTGATAGTAAGGACTTGTACACGACAGGGGCGAACGGCAGAACCACACCACGTTCTTGGATTTCACCTGGAAATGAAAGTATTTCACTTTGAATTGAAGAAAGAAGTAACAAAATATTTGGGTTCATTCATATGCCATAAGTTGGTACTAGCGGATATTTTACAGTAGCACAACTCAGCTGCAAGGTCAGTCCATAAAGATTATGTTAAAGTTTTACCATCTAGAACCATTTTAGCAGCGATAGCAGTAGGCAGGCCCACGGTGCGGGCCATCGCGGTGTGTGAGGAGGGATCGCCGCGGACCGCCATCGTAACCTCCCGTCTCTCCCTCTTGCCGTCACTCCATGTCACTCCCAACTCGTGGCGAAGCACCACGAAGTCTGTTTCGTCTGATGCTGTAACAAGTACCGCTGTCTTTAATATAGCAATGTAAGGATTTGATACTATTTTTTTATTTTACCTATGTCGTCCCATATCTGGGAAAGTTCTTCTCATAGGTATGCCCCCAATCATCTCTCCCCTTTGAGATTTACCATCAAGGCTTTTAAAAGCCACTGTATTTTAAAAATAAGACATTTTACAACCTACTATGCCTAATATAATTTTCCCTCAAGACATTTGCTCACACCGAAATTACATAATCCAGACCATACGAACCTAACCCCACTACACCCATATAATTATGTTCTAATACATTGTGCCACAATATCAGAAGAACTTACCTAGCTGCAGTCGGTTGCCCAAGTAGTGGCTGATAGTATCAAGTGGCGTGTTGCATTTGACAATGGCACTGTCGTCGAGAAGACCAAGTGACTCCAACGCCTGTGCGCCCGTAGTGCCGATGCGCTCCGCCAGCCGCGTCCTGAGATTCTCGTAGAAGATCGTAGAGTCCATCAGACCCAGGAGTTCACATGAGAATTGACGCTGGAATGGATTAAATGAAGAATGTGGTCAGAACTATGAATGTTTAGTAAACACCATACCTAAACTTATGCCGCGTTTAAACGCTTGTCAAACAGTGCCACCTACCTATCCTTGTCACACACGTCAGACTTTTAAAAATTCGTCTTTGTCTTTGTACTTAGTTTGCCAAGCGTCTTAACGCGGCAATGCAAATACTCACAGGGAAAGGAACTTTTCTACTCGTTCTACCTTTTCTTTTTTATAAGAAGATTTATTTTGAAGCCGAAAACAACTGCATTTTTGGTTGTTTTACACTATAGTCAGCCTAGTAGAGTGCTCTTTATTATAAGTTTGTACTTGTTGATGTATATGGTGAACTTACCCAAGTGATGTTTGGTCCATCTGGGTGTAGCGATGGATGGGGGTTAGGGTCGACTAATCCGTATAGTTGCATTGACTTCATTGCTTCAGCAAAACCTGAAACAAACCGTATGCTTGTGAGCGAAAATCAAGATTTTGACAGCTTCCTAGCAGCATCCAGACTGAAATCTGAACCGAAGCTCTCTAGCTCCAACGGTAAAAAAATACGACGACACGCTTCTAGAAAAGATTCGTAGAGTGCCTCGGATCGCCTCTTTTGGCTTGTCTAGGCGGGGCACTACTGATTCAGTATTATTGTTTTTCTGAGAGTATTATTATTAAAGTAGTTTATTGTGTGGTTATGGCGTTATGTCAATTTGTATTAAGTATGTTTTTACCTTTATATCTCAAAGTGCCTCTGAACATGGTATGCGCGTCTTCGATGCCGTATAGCTTTGAGTACATAGTGCTGTCTCTGTTCGGGAATCCTTCGAATGCAAATCCAGGCAAGAAGTCCAGATCACGTGCCACTGACATAAGCTCTCCTCCACTCAATACTTCGACTATCTGAGAGATAAAAATATTATAATTGATGATCTTATACAAAAGATTTACTAATCATGTTGACTTAGAATCATGTTATCTATATACTCGTAGTCCTTTTATAGGTAATTTCTCATCCTTGTTATTGTCATTCCTTTGTTAAACAGACTTATCAGCCATTTAATAAAAGCGAGAAATAGTAGATATTTGTGTACATTCTTTATCTCTATCGTTTAAGAGTACAATGGGATAAAAGTTTTAAAAGTTGTATTTCTCTGATGTTGTTTTAGCTTACGTACCTACGAGTATTATTCCTTCTTTGTAGCAATCGTCGAGATAATTGTAGTTTAGTTAAGGTTATTTGGTTTTTAGCATAATGGTAGGAGTAGACATTTTTACCTGTCCTTTACTAAGATATTTGGCTGCTGAGATGGTGTTGAGTAAAACTCCACGAGGATTCCAAGAGAATTTGTAACGAAGTGCGTTGTCGCTGAATTCTGGCGCTGGCAGACCTAAAACCATTACGTAAAAAGTATTACGTGATAGTTTTTTTTTGAAACAAGATAAAGTTCATTCTTACGTTTCTGATATTGAAATATTAGTTCAGAAGTTTGATATTCTGATAACAAAGTTCTATGAGACGTCTTACCTCCACAATATGAGACGAAGGAATCAATTCTGCCGCCGTGGTTCTGGATATTGTGAATGCACTCCAAAGCGAGCAGATGGTCAATGCCAGGGTCCAATCCTACTTCGTTCAAAAATGTGATACCGGCATCCTTGGCACTAAAAAGGAAAAGTCAATCACTAATTCTACGGTTCTATAAAAAGCAATGTCTGAAAAAGTTGTGTGACAAAAACAGTCTCATTACTTTTCTGATCTTCTACTTTTCAAATGATTTCGCTATAGGTTCATAATACTGAAGAAAGCATTCGTTACGTAGTACCGATATACATAGGGTAGGAATTTATGTAGGCATAAGTCGTCATTAAGTTATCTTCTGTAATTTTACGCATGTGTGTTATAGATTGCCTTCTAGTACGGAAACACTCAGTGTAAGACACTTCTGTGCATGTGATGGGTGTTCTTATTGAATAAATATCTAATCACTTTTCAGCGCAAATTTTAAGTAACTTACGCTTGATGCAACTCCTGTACTTCAGGCCTGACGTACGAAGCTGTCACCATATGCGTTCCGGTCTGCAGACAAGCTCTGGCTACTGTTCCATGCAGGTCATAAGGCAATAATGAGACCACTAGCCGCGCCTTCGACGTCAATCCACGCAGTGCAACCTCGTCGTTTGCTTCGAAATACACAGAATTCACTCCGTACTTTTCGGTTAGTGCATCTGCTTCTTCTTTTGATGCTGATGCTGGAAAAAATTTTAAGGGATGTCATACAGAACCAGATTTATAAGAAACTGTAAGTAATCGAAATAAAAGTAATTTCCATGAAGCAGGATCATGATCGTATTTCAAGACCCAAAATAAGAGGATGACGTTGACGATGCTCTTCCACCACACCCAATGGCAATAAACCTAAGTTCAAAAGACTTACCAACAGTAACTGCAATATTTTTATCTCTGGACAGATATTCGACGACGGGCGCAGACACCAGGCCACTTCCCAATATCACGACTTGTTTCTGCTGGTCGTTGCCTTCCACCTTGTGACGTGATCGCCTGTTGTTGGACCAAAAATAATCTTACTATTAAATGTACGAACGAGTTTAAGAGAATGGTATTTCGTTAGTTTTTGTTTATGTCGAGAGAAGGTCGAGAGTAATAACTATCTTAAACTATTGCACCTGTTGTTTAATAGTTAATTTGCCTACTATTTGTAAGTTACTTTAGTCCAGGTGAACTGGATATGTTCCGAACAAAGTCAGATTGGCCGCTATTTTTGCTCAGTTTCGCTAATATTTCAACACTTACGTGTTTGATTGACGTAGCTCGTTGATGTATTCAAAGGATGGTGTTAGTTTGCCGTTGCTTGTGATAATGGCCTGAAAAAAGGTCATTACTTAATCCATATAATCCAGCATTTTAAAGTTCAAATTATTTTTGTTGAAGACCGTAATGAATGCGTGATATTGCTTCTGCTGATATAAAGACTTACCCCTTTAACAACGGGTGTAAAGTCATGCTGTTCCAAGGGTTTGCTAGCGTCAGATTTGATGATATCTTCTGCGTAAGGAAACAGCAGGTCTCCAAAGAAATCAGTGGATTCCCTCGGCAGTTGTGTGGGCATGTTGTCGATGGAGCACACGAGAACTCCAGGTCCTTTGAAACTGAAATTAAAATCCTTTATAAGTAAACATTTTTATACTATTGGTTAAAGTAATTACTTACTTACCTACTTCAGTAAAAACTGTAGGTTCCAAATATTATTCGGACGTTGAAGTATACGAGTATCTATTTAATATCATTAACATAGTTCAGGTACTACCTCTAATAGTGATAATAATTATACCTAGGTATGAATCCTGCAAACTCCTTTTTTCTGTTTACTGCATTATTTTGTCTCTAGAGGGTTGATAAATACGATTATTTGTTTGTTAAGTATATTTATCATGCCATGTGCCTGATTGCAATGTCAATAACCTTCTACAAGTACCTTGGTAAGTACCTATTTATCTCGACTTGTTTTATTTCAATAACAATGTTGTTGTGCTAAGAGTTGATGCTCGTATCACAAGGGCAGAGATGCTCTGATTATGTTGTTATTATGTAACATTCTTGTAACATTAATTGAAGATTTATCTAGAAAAAAAAAACACTCGATCAGTCCATATAATTTTGATATATACCCACCTCTTAGTATCCTTGTTTCTGTCAGCATCGTATAAGCAGAACGGTGTGTCAATGGTAGTGCATTCGTTCATAAACTCAATGGAGCCACCTGGGTCAGCTGATATGTCGCATAGAGCCAGCATCCTATACAAACAAACTACAAAGTCACATCACAGATCGATATGAATAAAGTTAATATTTTGAATTTGAAGAGTAGAATCTTTATTCAAAATTTTAACGTAACAATCTAAGTCTAACAAGACAGTCTACAAGTAAAAGTAGCGTGTAAATGAGGCATATGTCCAGCGTTGGGTGGATGTGGGCTTATTAGATTTTTACCTGTGGGGCAGTGCTGGAGCGCCCACACTCTTTGGCAGCCATGGTGTATGCGAAGGTAGCAACAGATGTTTGGCGTCGGGCAAAGTCAGCAGCTTTGGACTATCCACCGCCCAATAGATGCCGTTTATCAGGACTGATGTGTATGGCGCAATCTGAAGAACATCAACATTGTAAGACCTATATTCTTACGAACATTCAACGGTAAAAAAGATAAATAAATATGAATTTTGTCTATCTGTAGATTATCCACAACGGCTGCACCAAATGAATTTTAAAATACTTAGCTGATGACTTGATTTGTTTTAAATATGGTTATTAAAATACCAAAAACCCAAATAGTCCGGAGTTTTGAAAAAAGTAATTAAAATACGACAATATTTATTTTTAGGGACAACTTAATATAGGTACCTTTTGAGCAAAAGTAGAGATGTATCTTTCAGGGTGCTCTTCGTACTCTTCATGGTCGTACCCGCCACCGTTTTTCCTCTCAAGGTGGTGGCGGCGACGAACCTCACAACCGTAGATTTTGTTAGGGCCTGCATCAAGGGAATACTTAAACCTAAGTATGTAGGAAAAACATATAAGGTAAGAGCGCAGAGAAATATACGAGCAAGAGAGAAATATAAGATGTTTTTTTAATTTTCAAGGGCCAAGGTAGGTTGTTATAGTAAAAACTTACTTCCATGTTCAGCTACTTTTCTCAACATTTCTGGTGGCACGTATTCATGCGGGAGCTCTTGGAATATTTCTTGGCTACCCTGGAACATAATACTTACAAGATTAAGCCACTGGCAGATTTTGTTTCTTACCACCCTGACCAGCATCATTCGCTTTGCTTTTTCTAAGGGAGAAGAAAGGGCTACTGTTTGTTGATGATCCTACCTGTGAAACGTTGCCGGATCCAGTGAAAACGAAGGTGAGGGGTCCTAGGGATTTGGGCATCATGCCCAGAGCTATCTCGTAGCCAGCGTCCCGGATGGCTTGTCGCGCCATGCTCGAGTTCCGGTAGTTGTGGGCGGGGCCGATATGCTGTAACGACCGGATTGTTAGCATAATGTAGATAAGCGTATTAGTAAACAGAATAAAATTTTGTGAGAGCATAACATTTTCCTTTTTTTTAATGCGCGAAACTTATTTTTGTAAAACTGTTGTTATGGGTCTCTGAAACAGTGTGACTATGATTTAGGATTTTGACACAAAGTAGGTAGCTAAGTACCTACCTATTACAAGAATCCTCTGGTCACTTACCATGAATGGTGTGTGATGTCCTAGTGCGAGCAATCGCAGTCCCAGACCATGAAGTATATTGACCATGCCAGCGACGCCGGCGTACTTCCCGAATGCTACCACCCGGTTGCCCTTCTCATCCATCAACTTCTCATAGTCGATTAAACGAATGTTCTGGAAAGGTCCGTTAATTACACCTACTCGAAATAATAATAATATGTCTACTGAGTTATGTCCGAGGGCGTAGGTAGATCTATTCCAAACTATACGAC
This sequence comes from Epirrhoe alternata, assembly GCA_963565295.1. NCBI lineage: Eukaryota > Metazoa > Arthropoda > Insecta > Lepidoptera > Geometridae > Epirrhoe > Epirrhoe alternata. The sequence goes on from OY751384.1 coordinate 5,053,003, forward strand.
AATATGAATTATAAATTGTTGATCTAGTGTTTATATTGTAAACTTTGACATAAAAAAAGTATTTTTCAACTTACTCTACTCAAGCTTTTATACAAAAGCTTGAGTAGAGTAAGTTGAAAATTATAAGACCAATATCAGGATATAAGTACCTTAGCCAGTATAGCGTCCAACATGGGCATGTTAGCCTCCTGAGCCTTGATGGTGTGGGAGAAGAAACAGTATGTCTTGTTAGGAATGAGCAGATCTACCGGAGTCTGCTTCACGCCGAAGATCACACTCGCCTCGCTGATGTCTTCTTGGATTATAGCTCCGGCACTTACGTATGACTGAAAGTGATGGTTACTATAGAGTATCGAGAAGTGCCTCCACATTTAAACAGAATATTGAGTGGGATTCTTACTTAAAAATATGCTAGATAATGTAAAAATAAAAAATCAAAATCATCCAATCTAGTCCTCTAAAGATATTCTAGATTAAAAATACCTTTATGATTTTTTCTTTCCCGTTTCTGATTCAGCTTTGTAAATTTTTGATCATGACAGTAACCAAGGCCTGGGCAGATCTATAGGCGCTATCACATTTATTCAACTTTATTGTTTCTAACATCAGTCAAAGCCCGTTCCGGAGTCCTCAAATCAGTGGCACTCTTCACTAACCTGCATAGGATACGCCCGACGGTTAGAAGGCTGTACAATAACCTTGACTCCTTGTCTCACGAAACTCTTGACGTTGGATGGAGAGAAAGGCGCTCGTCTCTCCCATACTGACTGATCTTCCCTTCGGATTGCAATCACTTTTCGAGACTAGAAAAAAAATTGTGAACGAGTAAGGTAACTCAAGGGTTCCCTTGGAAATAATAACAAAGACAAAAGATGTAAAATTACTACTACGGTAAAATAATTATATTTTCACAATACGAGTACGGCTTATCTTATCAGTGATTTTGGCATAGAGACACGTAATACCATCTAACAAGATCCACAAATTCCTTGATATTGATTACCCCACGTAGGTATTGTTGTTTTTGAAGTGAAATAAAAATATTTATTATTATTGCTGCGTTTTATCTAGTGAACCTAAGTAGGTAATCTTATCATGAAATACGCGAAACTGCACGATAACAAACAAACAATTATATATCTAATCATAAGCGTACAACCTTAGGTTAATTTGACCTTATTATTGTTCTCTAAGTACTCGTATATGTAGTGTTTAAAACGATAATTTATGTTAGGTAGTGTTTAACGCTTAAGGCGAAGTGAGCTCTGGCTTACGCCGCGCTCGCCACCGTCTGATGGTGTGCTGGCCGGCTCGCGCACAATTACACTGAACGTTATTTATAAATGTATTTTTTGCTAGAAAATAATACTTTTTGGCAATAAAATAAATCCGTAATCCTCTACCGTTTTTATTAGGGCACACGTAGACGAAATTTCATTAAAAAAATTTAAACAACCAGCAATTGAAACTGCTTTATGATAAAGATTTAGAGGTAACTTTGTGATTTTTTTTCTATCGAGCCAAATTAAGTCAATCGTGTTTCGACTCCCATAACTTATAAACTAATATCCTAAACTATTCATTATCATCAAAAAAATATACAAAAATCGGTGTTTTTATGCCTTAAAAATAACTTGACGTACAGTCAAAACGTGAGTTTTGCGACCTACATCACCTTAAGTGAAAAGGTATTCAGGAATATTAAAACTTTAAATCTCGAAAAAAATCGTAGCCACAAATATAAAAAGTATAGAAAACGTCATCTTCAGTAGGTATACTCAAAGTCAAAGTGGCCTATCATTATTCCAAGTTTATCTGAATGAAGCATCGACACGACAAGAAGAAGAAGAAGTAGGTATACTTAAGTACCTATATCCACCCTTGTGTACCTACCTACCTAATGTACCTATTTGAAACTTCGTTTGAAAAATACAAACAAACCGCGGGTTCGTAATTAGGCAATTATCAAATTGGCGCTGATTAATTTTATGGTGATTAGAAAATCCGTTCAAAATCGTAGGTATTTGAGAACTGTATAATATTTTTGATGATGATGATTTCTTAAACAGTGATAGTCTAATTGCTTAACCACTTGAGGGTGCTGAAGTAATACAAACTGCGTCACAAGGATCTTAATATCTTGAAAAACCTTACTTTACATAATATATAATAATAATATGTAATATATACACAGATACATGATATCTACTAGCTGCGCGAGCGCGATCTACGAGTTACACCGCGGGACGGTGTAACTCGCGGTCCCACGGGATTTTTTCGGTATAAAAAGTAGCCCATTTCCTTCCCTGGGATACAAACTTTATCGATGCCTATTTTCAGCCTAATCTGGCCAGGGTTTGGGCGTGAAAAGGTAACAAACAGACAGAGTTACTTTCACATTTATAATATTGTTATATACACAGATTTATTTAAATCCGCGGTTATACAGGGTGTAAAAAGACAACTACCGAAAACTGAGGGGTTGTAATCAGACCACGAGCTCTAAACATATTTAGCGAAAAAAACGCAAAAAAAATTTGATTTAGCTATACGTCATTTTATGTTATTTTCGGTTATTTACTACTATTACTACATAATAAGATCATACATACCGAATAATTTGATTTATAAAAGAAAAAACAGTTAAAACTCAAAATCCAGCAATCTACGTAATAAAAACGCACCCAGTAATACGCAAATAGTAATCTTCAAACACGGTTTTCTCCGGATATAATGATTTTTTCGGAAAATCCTTTTGGATTTGGTTGTGTGTTGGGATGCTGTACCTACCCCTTTCGGCTTCGGTAGACGTCTTTTACACCCTGTATAGTGTACTTATACAGGTTGTAAAAAGACGTCTACCGAAGCCGAAAGGGGTAGGTACAGCATCCTAATAGACAACCAAATCCAAAAGGATTTTCCGAAATATGCACTAATTCCGGAGAAAATAGCGTTTGAAGAGTACTGTTTGCGTATGTTTCGGGCGCGTTTTTTTACGTAGATTGCTGGATTTTGAGTTTTAAATGTTTTTTTCTTTTATAAATGAAAATATTAGGTAGGGTATGGTCTTATTATGTTGTAATAGTAGTAAATAGCCGAAAACAACATAGCATGACAAAGCTAAGTCAAAAATTTTTTTTGCGTTTTTTTTTCGCTAAATATGTTTAGAATCATGGTCTGATTACAACCCCTCAGTTTTCGGTAGCAGTCTTTTTACACCCTGTATATTATATAAAAAATATATTTATTTACAGAAACTGAGCTACTACAATATGTACATAAAATTACAATATACAATAGAATCAGTCGAGCTAGATATGTATCGTCATAAGAACGATCTATAGATAGCTCATCTGATCCAGGTCACTGCTAGTCGGAAGCGTGCCCAAAATACTGGCGGCATTGTTATTATATTATATTTAATTAATATATATTTATAATAATTGTAATATTTATATATAATGTTTTTATGAATAAATTGAAATTAGTATAAGTATGGTAGGTATATTAGTATGGGTGTTCATCAGGGATATTGTGGGATTTCTAGTGAATAGTAGATTGTTAGCCTAGGGTTGAAAAGAATCAATTCCCGAGGTAGTTAGACTATAGTCCGAGTAGGAATTGATTCTTTTACCTGTGGCAAACACTCTACTTTTCCTTTAGAATATGAGGAAAAAGATTTTCTATGACACCATGGATTTAGCATGGTACTGTATGACACAATTTGCCTCGTCTGTAATGGAATCTGGTGTCAATATTTCGGTTGAACTCATTTTTAATATTCAATTCAAATCTTAGCACAAAAGTCCGTCACAGATACATACAAAACAGATTTTAGTATCCCGGCAATTTGTGTTTACTTTTAAATTTTAAATATGGAACTCGCCGCTCGCCTCGTAATTGTCGCGGCACTCGCGGCTTATTCCGCTCAAAGAAGTTTGCGCTAAATTCACACTGGCCGTTTAGAAAGTCATGCATGACATTTTTAAATTCATTTTTTTTTTACATAAAACTCTTTACAGCTGACAGCAGTTCTATTTTTAAACAACCCTCGGGCCGGAATGAATTTGTATGAGTTTTTCCCTCCCTATGAAAGGAAAGCAGCATTATCCACCCAATAATCAAATCAAAACAACAACACTTTCCGAGTATGAGTAGTTTTGGAGCCTATTCAATTCAAACAAACAAACAAATCTTTCCTCTTTATAATTTGTGTAGATAAAAATACCTAATAAATAGGTACAATAAACTGTAGATAGTAACTGCGTATGTAGGTTCAGAATAATGGAAAATTGCCATATTATATAAAAAATTTAAGATAAGCCTACTATGATTTGATCAGATAATTTGGCTCGATTGACTTTTGATGACGATTGACGCGCTTATCATTAGCGGAAGGTAGGTCTAATAAAACTCTAAAATCCACGCTTGAGTTTCGACACCAGCACGGTTGTTGTGTGGTTTGTGTTTAGGAATGTTTACTTTTATGATATACTTTATATTTCTTGTAGGGGTATCAACATGTCATTCGAACAGGGTAAGTTAAGTACCTACTTTATCTGGAAGTCTTTGTATTACACTACCTACAATCTAAGAGCAGGTTTTGCAGACAATACGCTCCATGGAAAAAATTAACATACCTACTAGGCAGTTTCATTAATGCATTTTATTTTCAGTTACGTTATATAACTACGGAACACCCGGTTGTGTCTTTCATCGACAAAAAGTATATAAGTTTTGCTAATATGACGTCAAGGCGCTACGGAAGAGGAGATCCATTTTACTACGTCGGGGTGAACTTTTGCTCCGTTTATGAGATGCATAATAACATTTCGGTAAATATTTCACAGTAAATAAACTTTTCTCGAGTGGAGCAACTTGCTTTCAGCACTCTACACGGAGAATAGAGAAAATTACATTTGAGCTTAACCAAAAGCATCTTAACCGCGATAAAACTCAACCTACCACTAGCGGTTGAACCGCGGGCGGCTAGCCGCGTGGCGGGCGGCTTTTCCAGTTTTAGTAATATGCAACCGCTTGTCATTGTCATGTACGCTACTAACTGCCACAAAATTGTACTAGAACCGCAGGGCGTGGTTCAACCGCTAGTGCGTAACAAGAGAGAGGGCTTAGATGTGGTGAATTGTTCATGGTAGGTAACTAAGCAGAAGAAAAGGAAGAAGAATCAATTTAAATGGGATTTGAAGGAAAATCCGCCTATTGATGGAGGTGATCAGTGCACGGCACATACCATAAAAACCATAATAACTCCTCATCTAACCTCGATTAAGAACGGCATTATTGTTAGACAATTGTTCATAAGCTCATAGTTTGCTAAAATAAAAAATAAATAAATAAAATAAAAAGTTTTTATTTCAGACTCTGGTACATTCCCTGGTCCATATCTAAACATTAATTAATTATTCATTCATACAATTACAATGGAAAAAGGGCAGAAATGATGAGAGCAAAAACTTTTCAATTATTTCTGTAGGTAGTACGAAGTCGACACTTCTTCTGACTTTTGAATCCTTCACTATCAATGGCGTCGATTCTGTTGTTCACTGACTAAACTTAGTTAAAACTAAAACTGGCACGTTCTTATTTTGTTCTTACTAAAGACGAAAATGGCATGTCGTTGAAAGTGACATAACTAAAAGTATAATCAAAATGGCGCCTCTGAGCTTCTTTAGCAGCTGTTTTACACGGCAAACAAAATGGTCTGGACTAAATCTACCCGCAAATACATATTTTCTACTAAAATAAAGAAATTTTAAGAATGCCACTGTAATAGTCATTCCATTTTGGACTTTATCATTAACGAAATAAAAACGAAGCATTTTAGTTTAGTTAACTTTAGTCAGTGAACAACAGAATCGGGGCCAGTGTAACTATTATTATGTCTAACTTTGGTCTAACTAAAGTAGTTTGGTCTAACTAAACGGTTCCGGGCTATTTTTGTTTTCAGGTTGAGTTAACCTTCGACGAGTTTTTGTCAATAAACCGATACAGGACAGGATATTTACAAATACACAAAAAGTTTTGTGATTTCATAGAGAAAGATTTAATCTTTGGTACCGCATTGAGACAGGGAAAGCTAAAAGGGACATGTCCATTCCCTGCGGTAAGCAGATTTGTACCATACCTACACCTACATAGATAGGACCTACGTAAATAGATTAGTAGTTAATATTAAATTTCTTAACTACCTACTTAAAAATAAATAAATAATGCTGAAATTTTCACACAGCATTCTAGTCTCAAAGTAAGCAGAGCTTGTGTTATGGTATGAATACTGTCTAGTCTTACTAGATGACTGATATACAACCTACTACTTATATACTTTTTTGTTTACTTATGTTAAGTTATGACTTATACTCGTAGATGCCTCCCATTAAACTTTTTATCATTTTTTTCAGGGAACCTACAACCTTGACAATATGACTATTCCTTTGAAATACATACCCAACAACTTTCCATTCACAAAAGGACGTATTTCCCTAAATATGACCATAACTGCGACTAAACAATTAATAGCAAGTGGTCATGTTAATATGGAAATAAAAGAGGGACGTATTACCACGAAGAATTGGGTCGATTAATTAAGTTCTTTCACGACAAGTCCAACTCGCACTTGTCCGGTTTTTTTATATTGATAATACTGTGGTAAACACCTCGTAATACTAAATTCTGTAAAATGTAAGCATGTTCCTTGAATGTGGTAAAAATTTTCCACATCTTAGAAACGAGTACGTGATCTAATCAATTCTGATACTGACCTACAATGATATAAAAACATCATGAATAAAATGTACCTATAGTATAAGTAGGTACTTCATACATATAATTATATGGTTTTAAAGAGAATGCAGTACATATAACACTAATAAAGTTTGACAGGCCTATGTCAACAGGAGCAACATAAATTTATCTTAGTAGATACCTTATTACCTCTTTAGTGGAAAGTTCGCATCGAAACAAGATACTTAGGTCCTTTATCAAAATCATTTGAGTCATACTTAATTATTATACCGATAACATTCGATAAAAGAAAATTTATTTGAATTTTTAACATCAGTTCACATTAATTGTCCTAAATAATAAAAAATAAACATAAACATATAATTTCCTACTTATTTACAATAGAATAGAATAGTATACAGAATAGAATATTATGGTGACTACTCTATTGCATTAGGTCATATCTGTAATAATAGATGTAATGTTTTAAATAAATAAATAAAATTGCTGTGCTACAAGATTTTTTGGGATGTATACTAAAAATCTTTGGGGTCTCTAGAATTAATTTTATACTTATGAAAAAGTTACTTAGGAACCAAGTAGATACTATTGTTATATTTGAGATTTTTAAACCTATTGAAAAGAAGAAGATCAATAATAATAAAAACCAGTGATAAAAGAAAAAGCTTTTACATTTTTAAACTCTGCTGTGTGCCCAAGAAAAGTTTATTCAAATTCATATTAATTATTATAAATTCTATACTATTTATTCCTAAAGTATATTATGTTATCGTATACTATAGGAATAAACACGTGTTTCAATCACCTACAGTACTATCCTACCACATCGTACAATCATTTTTGTATAGGTCATTGGTCAGTAGGTAAGTACCTATCTACCTATTACTGTCATCATCATCATTCAGTGTTATAAGCCAGCATGGTTTATCTCGATCGTTTTTCAGACGTAGAGTTTATGACGACCTTACCGCAATAGATACCTCTACGACATTATAGTCACACATTTTAGGTGAAGTGAAGTGAGAATCGTGTAGATATGTAACTTATGCAATAACATCTTGTGTTTCTAGATTTGACCGATTCCCAATTTTTGGGCAGAATTTAATTTATAAATTAGGATCCTTACCATAGTGCTCGAATAAAATGCTAAGTTTTTAATCAGGTGGCTCTTTGGCCGCAGAGCCGCCGACTTATGTAACATTTTAATTTATTTATCACTTATTTGTACACAATTCAATCACTGACAGTATTCGTTTCGTCTCTCTCACAGCTGACAATTATCTAAGTATTATATTCGAAATAATGAAGCACGTTTGCCGCTTCATTACAATCGCACTATGTTTTATCGCTCCAGAGATAGTGAGTATTTGTTGTTTAAATGTAAAATTCTCTCAGAGTCGGTGATGGGCTTGTAGCGACCTTATTTAAAACGAACATGCACAATGCTATTTTTATGAGCTCTACCAGGGTACCTACCTACTGTGTTGCAGAATAGAGAATTTTTTTTAAGTAGGTAAGGTATTTTATTTTTAGAACGGTAATTTACATAATATGATACAAAATTTGTAAATAAACTTAGCTGAAAACATTATGTAAGTTTATAAAGTAGGTAGGTACACAATAAATAGGTACGTTTGAAATGATTACATATACTCTAATGAGATTAATGGATTAAACGTCATTAAAATCAATGACGAGTTGGTTATTACCTAATAACACAGAGATTATCAAGGGTAATAAAGTATACCTAAAATGTTTTGCAAAATATTGCACGAACGATATTCGCATGCACACCCTAGTTTCTGCAATCAAATGCCGATATCAAATAATTTCCTGTTTTGATTACGAGAGCGTGATTAGTTGCGTAGTTGGTTTATTTTGTGAAAAAGATACATAGTCATTAAAACACAAAATATAACACATTTTTTACTCAGTACGTCTGTAACTCATCACTATATTTTTTCAGCTATTAGGTGAACATCACCAGAAAAGGATTACAACAAATATTGCAAAATATAGCAGTAATAATGGATTCCCTGAACTGCATGAGTTGGTTTGTACTCTACTTGCTTTTAAAACTTTTCTGTTTCTTTGATCGAAATGCTGAGTTTCAGTTCTGTCAAACACTGCTATTTCTTCGTTGCTTCTCCAGTAGATGGGAGAAATTGTTGCAAGACACTGAAACAACAAACAATATGATTACTTATGTAGGTAAATCAGAAAGTTTCGACTGACAAGAGAAAATTTCAAAAAAATGTAAACATCTGAAGTTTTGATTCTGAACCATTCATGCAGTAGGGCACAAAGCAACAACTATTGATTAATTTCACTCACCTTAATTTTCAACAAGTTTTTCTTGAAATGCGTCATATGAACAACAAAATTCAGTGTCACATTCGTAGTAAACAATCCATTTTCGGATCGATGAGTAGCTGCTGCATCGGGCAGTTGCTCTCCGTTCAGGTACCATGCTAAGTGCATCGGTGGTAGCGACTTGCCACTTTTGCAGTTTACTTCAACCTTATCTCCAGGACGGTATTTAGATCTGAGTCCAGATAAAGTAGGGCCATTTTTAGGAAAAACTGGAAAGTAAAGTATCGAGATTACCTATTATTGTCCCGAGATGCCTGTAAATGTTTTATACAAAAAAAAAAAAAAATACTAATAATTTTTTTTACCAAAAGAAATTACAAGTTATAAACTATTACTAGAGGTGCCCGCACGAGGGCTAATCATCTTATAGGCATCTTATGCAAATACGAGTATGTCTGCCATTGCATGGGCAAAGTGTCACGGAAGAAGTAGACTATCGACAGAGGGCTTGCTTTAGGATAATGTTTAATCGAAATCTTCAAATATGCAGCCTCTCTCACACGTAAATAAAGCTAACGACTGTATCCCCAGGAACAGCAGGTATTGTATGAAGCTCATGAACTCAAAATTGTTTATGATGGTTAATCTAGCTCATGTTACGACACGGATACGGATAGTACCTACTACAGTAGGTATTACTCACTCACAACAGTCATGTCGGAATGCTCCGATACGGTAGGGAACAGAGGGGCCTCTCCGGACACTTCACACCGATACCTCCCGCCTGTTTCCAGTACTGCCGGCATCAGAACTATGTGTGATCCTGAGTCATCAAACTCCTGCAAAATAATTATATACTTAGTTAAAGATCAGCTAGGAGATCAAGATGATCGAAGGTTTGATAAAATTTGGTTCTTTAAGAACATAGAAGTAAGTAAGTAAGTTCGTATTAGTCAGTGGCCAACTCTGGTGACGGAGTTTTTAGGCCGCCTTAAGGCCTCCGTCATGGCTTAACGACTTATATAGCCGGGACCGACAATTTAACGTGCCCTCCGAAGCACGGAAGCGCTCAGATGAAAATGCCACTGGCGGTCACCCATCCACTTACAGACCGTTTCGAACGTTGCTTAACTTCGACGATCTATCAAGAACGACTAAGCAAGCACGACCACGAGCGCTTCAGAAGTGAACTGTAGTGTTTAGTTAGTTTTATAGTCTTTATGAAGAATATTTTAGGACGTACCTAAGTATTTTAAAATCTAAATTGATGTACTTATTTTCAATTTCCGCACATGCTTCTAAAGGCAACATTGGAAAAAAAAATCTGACCTAACAGCAGCGAAACTATTTTATTAAAAGCCTTTGTAACATGTAAGACGTCTCTGGGCTGTCTCTGGCTGCCGGAAGAAATCCTTGATGTCCTTGTAGATACTCTTTGACGAGTAGGAAACGTTGGCCCTAGCTGTCAGCGACAAATCAGCCTGTACCGTTTAGAAACTATGTAAATCTACCTCATAGAGAAACATACTATTTAAATCTACCTCGACATCGACTCCCGGCAGCGGGAACTTCCTCCTTGGCTCGACATTTCTGGGCACGTGGTGGAAGAACTCTTTGCCGTCTTTGTACCACTTGACGGAGTAGAGCACGTCCCCCGGGTCTAAGTGCCACCGACAAGACAGCGCCGCGCGCGTGCCCAGCGGCACGTGTGACGGGACTTGCAAGCTTACAAGATCTAGGGATGTTGTGCATTCTGTGGAATTCAACGTTCTTTGATTATAATGTGACTTTATATTGATTCTGAAATATAAATCGGTAGGTTAAAACTTAATTTTTATAAACGAAAGTTCATAGTTTGCATCCTGATCAATTATAACCGAATTATTATTACGTACAATTATTATTGGACCTTGCATGAATGCTATATCGTGTTTTTACATTTGTCCTTATTCACAGTTTGTCTACATACCTACTTAGGTAAAAAATGTCTTAAAACTTTACTAAATAAAATGCCTGTAATAAAGCAAATAACAGATTGATCGTAGATGGTATGCTAGGAGAAGCTAGAACATATTTTAAACTCACCAAATAATATAACGAAGCAAAAAACCAACAAAAACATTTGTGTACCGGGGAAAGCCTAATTATTACATTTTAAGAGTGACCGTTCCAATCTCAGGAAATTACAAATGATACAACTTTACGATCACGAACATAAGGTAAGTAAAAATTCTTTTTTGTGACTGAGAAATTAATAAGTCTTTATAAACGTGTAACCTCAGCGCGAGCTTACGACAAAGTAATGTTGAACAGCAGTCTCCTTGGAGTTCCAAATTTTTAACTTGATTACGCATTCCCTTGAATAATTTATCATTCTGCAATAGGTAAAGCGTACGAAATTTTATCCCTGAGTTTTATCCCTTTACACTTGACAGATTGGTATACGAGATAGTAGTACCACGGGTGGCCATTTAATACATCTGGTTTTCTAGTTCTAAATAAATCCATGAGATGGCAATAGAAGTACTAGTATTATATTATCTGGGGTAGTACACATTTAGTACCCCGTAGTAAATAATTATAAAAAATTCGTTCAAAACTTCATATTTTTAAATGATCTCTGAATGAAAAACTCAGTTAAAAAAGCTCTGACTCAGAACGCTCAGAATAAAAATACCTAACAGTACTTAGGTACCCATATTACAAAAACAATCATTTTTCATTTGTTTTAATTATATTTTCTTGTGTAAGTAGTACTTAATTTTGTTTGTTAAATAAAATATGTACTTTTTTTCTTTCTTTCTATATTACATGATAGTTAATTTTAAATATCATTGGCATATCTATTCTAAAGAATTTGATATATTTTACTAATTTTTTTATATCATTGATTCAACGATCTCATTGCAGATTAGAGATCGTAGAATTGATTGTAAAATAATATTTTGAATTCTGGTCAATAGACGCTTTTGAACTAGGTGATTAATTTATTTAAAATTAACAAATAACAAACTTCTAATAGGTGTACCTATATACACCGAAACTATAATTTTTGCTTTTATAGTAGGTACCTACTAAGTATAAAATAGTGCTTATTGATTTCTTTGTCGCATGCCCTAAAATAAATATAAAATTGAATTTGTTATGTACCTTTAAACCGATATGGAACTAAGTACTTGAATTCAGTAAGTGCTACTGAGGCAGTAGGTATAGGTACTACATAGAGCTCGCCATAAACCGATGATTGTTCGCTACAGAAGGCATTAGCAACTTACAATTCATTACCTTTTGAGTGGAGCTGTAGCAAATTGAGTTGGACACAATGAATGCAGCCTAGTCGAGCTTAATAAAGCCTCGTTATCTGATAGATAAGTATAACGCACAAGTGGTAAAAGCTTGGTAAAAGAGACAATTATAAAAAAAAATTGAAAACGTATTTATGCTTATGGCCACGGATTTCAAAGTACTGTAAACACTCGCTGAGATCACCAGTTATGTATTTGGAATCCTTTTTACACCACCTGCTCAAAGAAGTAACTTTAATATAATGGGCATCGCCCACTTTTACCTACCTATAGTTTCATATTATAACTTTCTATACAAAAGACATCAACGCGCGATTATTTATTGATCTAAGAGCTGCACTGGTGCTGCCTGCGGTCCCTCAGAAATACTTAATTTTCCGGGATAAATAGTAGTTTTTGTATTATTCCAGACTATAATCTATCTCTGTACCAAATTTTATGCAAATCTATTCAGCCGTTTCAGCGTGATTGTGTAACAAACATCAGTCCATCTAAACGTTTACATTTATGATATTAGTAGGATAGGTTATTCCCAACACCATGGTCAGTAGGTATAAAAGATTTTTGAATGACCCTACTTCAACATAAATACTTAGCAACACAACTCCCACTTGGTGAGCTTTATGAAAGAGCTACATTAGCGTTGTCAGCAATAAGTTACAAGAGTTGCCGAAAAGGGCATCGCGAATATGGTGTTCACAATGCCTTACCGCAGCTGACGAATGGCTCTGCTCAAAGTGGCTAAAGTGAATCACACTTAATAATTGAACTAAAATAAACAAGCTATAATAGGTAATATAAACAGGGCTACAAGCATAGGCGGATCCAGGGGGGGGCACGGGGGCACGTGCCCCCCCCAGACGATATTTTTGTGTACCTACTAACTACGAAAAATTAATAAATTGTGAAATTTTTGTCAGTTTTTGTTTCTTGTGCCCCCCCCCCCCCCAGAAAAAAATCCTGGATCCGCCCATGGCTACCCCATCACATGTAGGGTATGTGATTTACTGAGATTGAAAAAGATTGGTTCAAGAAATTCGTTGCAATTAGCTCTACTTTGTGTTAGGTCACACCGCGGCATCGTTTCCGTGAAAAGAAATACATTTATCGAGAGCGATCTCCACAAACGAGGTGATTTGTCCTGGGACAACGTAATTAATTACCTACATTTTCGGCGATTCACGATCTCGTTAGGCAGTAAGTACCTAGTAGCCAGCTTTTTAAGTCGGTATTATTTTTAATTTTTGTAATGTTAGGGTCAGCTCACTGAAGCCGGCTGATAGAGGAGAATGGAAGAAGAACGTAATTATTGTGTCGACCTTAGGTACATAATGTGGGACAAGGGCAAGAAGATGATGATGATGTTAGGGTCAGACTCACCGACCCGAGAAGCACAAAAATTTTCGATTCCGACGGGATTCGAACCCGCAACGAATCGAAAATTTTGATAAGACTTTTCATTTCTCATAAGTATGTTTGTGTTTCAATCACACCTAAACCAATGAACCGATATGAATAAACCTTGGAATAGGTGTAGACTGTGACCTGGAATAGCATGTAAGCTATTTAAAATGTTGGAACCACGCAGGCGAAGCCGCGCGCAGTAGCTAGTAAGCATAAAATATCATTGGGTATACGTTTCAAAGAAAGCACGAAAATGATGTGTAACTGAACTGTGTATCTTTTTGTGTAGCTGATATGCAAATTCCGCCATATCGTGTCACGTCGCGCCTCGCGCCTCAATGTGATCTGACCCCTAGAAAATAAAAAGAGCATTAAGTACATATAACTTATTTTTATATAGACATGGAGAGAGAAATGATGCAACTAACTCCCAAATTGGCAGAAATAATAGTATACAGGTATACATAAACTTACTTAGGTTTCGTGGTTTTTAGGTCTACGAGTGGTGTGATTATGTAATTGTAGTAAAAATGTTGCCTCCTAGGTACCTAAGTACTGTATCTAAACTTGTGAGTATTTATAGATAAGCACCTACTAAGGTAGAGTTAATATTTAAATCATATTCTAGAGAGCATTTTTTTCTATTTTCGTCCAAGTTTTAACGGCGCGCTCACGAAGGTAATGGTTTGTGTGCTATAATGAAGTGAACTCGGCTGAAAGAAATGTCTTGACGTCCTTTGCCCTCTTTATAAAAACAAATTTTCGTCGCGTTTTACCAGACAAGTTTAGGATACGATTCCAACAAGGTAGTATATATTCTTTTAAACACAAAATGTGTCTCTTTCCTGTGACTTCACAATAGATAAGGCCATGACCTTTTTGTGATAATTTCTCTATTTTTCAGTCTGCAAATATGAAACTGTATAAAATAGCTGTGTCAGTGGCCTTGGTGTTGATTTGGTGTGCGATCAGCGCTAGTGCAGCGAGCGGCGGACGCTGCAAGCTGAAGCGGCAGTCCCATAAGGCGATGCAGACGGACCTCAACGGGAGACGGTGCTGGGATGAGGTGAACATAATGACTTGCTGGGGATACTGTCATTCATATGAGGTGAGATTGCAAGAAAACTTAGTAATTTAACTATGTCCTAGCTGGATGATAAATTTATGAAATAGTAGTTCCAATTCGGTGGTGTTAGTCCGAGGTCGATGGTCTACGATTTTAGTTTTAAATCCTGTAATCCCTGATTTTACACCACAATTTGCAGTGTATAAAATCGCACAACAATTGTGGAAAGGTGGGCATTTTTAAACTGAAACATGTCTAATCACCTCTAGGTAACTACCACCTCTAATAATATAATTATGAATAATTATTCTAACATCAATTCAGATTTCCGACTGGCAGTTCCCCTACAAGGAGTCTCATCACCCCGTGTGCGTCCACGGAGATCGTCGTCACGCATCCGTTAAGCTGAAGAACTGTGACCCCAACGTCCAGCCTGGAACTAATGTATACCACTACGTCGAGGCCGCTTCGTGCAACTGCCAGGTCAGTAGGTTAGCCAAAAGTTGAGCTCGCGAACGCTCGATGGAGCCCGAACAAACTAACGTAAACCAGTTCAAGATTGTATCGCGAGATCTCCGCTCAGACCTTCTGACATTCTGACATAAAACAGACCTAATATTTTAAAATAAATTTGTTAAATAGGTAGTAAGAACTGTTTAAGTACCTACCTACCTAACCTATCCAATTTAAATGTGATTATTTCAACAGGTTTGCTCTTCTGAAGATACCAGTTGCGAGTGGCTACCCCCAGATAGTTCACTTCTTGGAGGACTTATCCTGAGGGAGGAGATAGATGAAGAATTGGAATAATATTATCGCGTGCGTCGAAGAGCCCCATCAAAATGCTAGGATTAAGTAAAAATAAGATAAGCTAGCCTACCTAAATGTTTTACAAGTTACACTGCTGTTTGTTTTTAAAATAAAAGTTAGGTACATAAGTACTTAAAACAACATAATTTTTTTATCAAACAAACACAGGTTTTATTCATAATGCTACAAGACAGAGAATTCTCCTTAGTTTATTTTAATTCGAATGTAAGTATACAGGTTTTAAAAACAACATGTTGAAAATTAGGTAGGTACGGTCAGCAAAGAATGTGGTCTAGGTACCACTTTTGACAACAGTTACTGTGAAATCTAATTAAGGCGCTTTTCTAACTGTCATAATAGTAAAATAAACCTTGTTGTTTCTTAACGTTCAATTGAACCTCAACCGTAGGGTGGTAGACCAAATTTTTTGCTGAGTGTACATAAATACAGTAATCAGATGTTTTTTGAGTTTTACGGGAAAGAGTAAATAAACCCCTTAGGAATTTATAAGGGGACTTACCACAGATTTCTTTATATCCGTGGGGACTGCCTTTGTGCCTTTACGCTATAGGTAGGACAAAAAAAACCTTCATTTCCTTTTCTTTTAAGTACTTACTTCTAGTAACAATAGTATTCTGCCTACTATTGATACTATACCAACGTTTTTTTTTTTCATTTTTTTAGTTGTAAATGCTTATATTATAAGAATTACATTGCCATCTAGCGGCCAGTAGCAGAACTAAAACTCATTTCTAAAAGAGAAAAAAAATGGAAATGTCATTGTCAAACTGAATCAAACTGTCAGGGAGATAATTAATTCATTCATTTCATTTCGGTCGTTCGACGTTCAGTCGGTCGCGGTCACTCACGGTCATGTCATTCTTCTTAGCTATCGTTGATCGTCGTTCACTGTCTCGTCTCGTCTTGGTTGGTTTCTGTGCGCGATTATTTATTGTTTGGCTGGGGTGTTGACCTCTTTATTTTATTTGATTATCTTGTAAATAAAACGTTAGCTTACCCAAAAGTTAATCCTCAATGATAAATCATGAATCTTCATTGATAAAATACTGTGAGTGAAGTGAAGGTGTTATGGAAATTGTTAGTCATGAAATACACCTGTGTAATCGTTTTGTGCTTCTGGTTTTGTGAGAGTTTAACTTTGAATGTAGATAAAAAGGACTCCCTGCTTCTGTTGAAAGCAAATTCGTCATCTGAACCGAAGAGATGGAACATAAACTTGAATATTTATTTTTCCAAAACATTGCCACCAGTGATAACCAAGTCTTGCGGAGAAGATGTTCGCTTCAAATGCGAAGCTATCATGAACTACACGAAGGTAGAGAGATATACTAAAAATAAGGAAGGAATAGAGACATCTCTCAATGAATCACCCCCAGAACACATTCAAGAGGCACTGCTAAAAAACTTGAAGGTTTACTGGTCCAAAAATAATAAAACACTAATAGAATCCCCCAAAGTAAAGATCACAACTAAAATAGATAAGACAAATGGAACAATAGGAACTAACCTGAAACTAAAAGATTTAGATCCAAGTGATGAAGGTAATTACACCTGTACTATAAAACAGAACTATGAGAAGAAGCAAACTGCAAGACTGATAGTAGAAAATGAGGAAGTTATTCAAAACTTCGAGATTCCTACTTACACATCTCTTTTTCCTAATACTGATATCAATAATGAGCTTGAAATTAGTGTAAAAACAACCCCTGATCTCATGTCTGAGAATATAAAGTCTCAAGTAGAAAAAAATAAAAGCTCCGCTCCAAAGAAACTGGAGCCCATCTGCCAGGAGTATGTTGGTAAAGTGTGCTCCTTACACCTAAAGGCACATTTTGTGTATATTCCTTATGATTCTTCACAAGCAGCTCTAGAGGAGAAACTGATGCAAGCTATCCAAGTCACCAAGTACTCTAATGATATTAGCTCTCACTGCGAAGGGTTTGCCATACCCAGTCTTTGTTACTCAACTTTCCCCATCTGCAGGAACCCTTTTGAGACCAACAGCCATTTCCTCAAAGAAGCTCGGAGAATATTTTCTGCAGAAAAAAGCAGCATTGATTATAATGAAGAATTACCAGAAATTGTTTTTGAAAATTTACCCAATGGTATCCTTCCACCAACATATTCAAAGAACAGTACAGCTAAATTTTTTGATTACAGACACAACTCTACTATCTTGAGGAGGGTCTGTAAGCAAGATTGTGAGATACTTGAAAATGAACTGTGCCAAAAGGAATATGCCATTGCCAAGAGACATCCACAAATCGGACAGCAGCTGATACTTGAAGATTGTCAAGATCTCCCTGAAGATGATCCAGACTGTCTTAAGATAGACATTGGAGCTATGATGGTGTCCGATGATGAATGCTTTTGGGAAAATGGCAGTGGGTATCTTGGTAGGGTTAATGTGGCAGACAATGGCATGCCATGCGTGGAATGGTCAAAGCAATGGCATGTGAAAGTGTTTGACTTCCCTGAACTTGCTGGCAGACACAGCTACTGCAGAAACCCTGGAGGCCTTAAACACCAGCCTTGGTGTGTCATTGAGAAAGATGGCAAAACTGATAAACAACTATGTGATATACCAAAATGTGCTCACAAGATTTGGATCTATATTGTTATTGTATTTCTTCTAATCACTCTTATTATTGTTGGGTTCACTATATGCCTTTGCTATAAACATAAGCAAAAGAATAATGCAGCAACAATACGAGATATTAATTTACCAAATGCTGATAAAAACATCTATGGCAATTCAAGATTAAACTCGCCCATAGAAATGAGTGAACTACTAAATAACTCTAATATGAGCAATCAGCCGCATTTGGTTCAGCAGAAAAGTACCCGAGGAAATGGAATACTCCGAATACCTCAGTATTCCTTGTCACAGATCAAATTCTTGGAGGAGTTGGGCGAAGGTGCTTTTGGGAAGGTTTATAAAGGGGCTCTGAAAAAGAATGGAGAGACACAGTTTGTTGCTGTGAAAGCTTTGAAAGAGAATGCTTCTGCTAAGACCCAGGCTGATTTTAGAAGGGAAATAGACTTGATATCAGAGCTGACTCATGATAATATAGTTTGTATTGTAGGTGTGGCTCTAAGAGAAGAGCCTTTGTGTATGCTTTTTGAGTTCATGGCTAGGGGAGATCTCCACGAGTTCTTAATGGGAAGAGCTCCACCATCAGGAAAAGGATTGCCTGTGATGAGGCTGCTCAACATTGCACAGAATATTGCAGCTGGCATGCAGTATCTGTCATCACACCATTATGTGCATAGAGATTTGGCAGCTAGGAATTGTTTGGTGTCAGATGATTTTGTTGTAAAAATATCAGATTTTGGGTTGTCCAGAGATATTTACAGTTCAGATTACTATAGAGTAAGTAATACCATCACATTCTATCTTATAATCCAGCTAGTTTGCAAAACAAGGAAATGACAAGGTGTATTTATTTCAGGTTCAATCAAAGAGTTTACTTCCAGTGAGATGGATGCCCCCAGAGTCTATTCTGTATGGAAAATTTACAACTGAGAGTGATATTTGGTCATATGGAGTTGTTCTATGGGAAATTTATAGTTATGGATTGCAGCCATATTATGGGTAAGTGAAATGTCATTCATTTCAGGGGTTAGGTAGGTTCATCTTGGTTACCTACCACATAGGTACTTTGCGCTACGATCAAATTATTTATTTCACCTGCACACAGGATGACCTCAACGCAGCCACAGATAGCGCAGTTGAGGTGGCCACTTTTTATTAAAAATAAGACACGATAATAAGAAGAAGAATAAATAAATAAATAAATTATTTACTTACGGTCAGCGACACGAGTTCATGAATATTTGATAATTTTCTATATCTAGGTAGGTAGGTAGGTACCCATAGGTTAATTGTTACTTAAAATTTTAGCTTTAATTCAAGGTTGATATTACTTTGCTTTCCATAGTGCAAAGCAAAGCACAGATAAAACAGCTTTCGTCTGTGGTGCAAAGCAATTACCAATTTAAACAAATTACATTTTCCCACAAAGCATGCTTCATGTTCATGAACAATTGATAAGTATCAATGAATACTAGACTTTCCCTCGTTTGGCTGTCAACCCATGCATTGTGTGCACGCAAACCATCGCCGTTTCTCATACGTATAGTGTTACTCGATAATTGTATCTCTATCGTGGTTTAAGATTTAACGCCCACTGCGCACACGCAAGATGCGCCCATGCATTACAATATTATCAGCAGATAGTTCGTCATGAATTTAAAAGATCTGATAAGCTACTTTCATTTAGAAAATGTTATTTACTTGCTTTTGGTGTCTGTTAATCAAAGTCTCTTAACACTTTGAGTACCGACACAAATAATGCTCATGCTGGAGGATGTGCTATGGCCTCCGCACCGAAGACGATGGCATTGAAAGTAAATCAAAACATATAAACCTGTTATTCATAACAAGACTAGAATCACCTAATTTTAAGACGATTCTAAGTAATCCCAGCTGTTGACTGAATACCTTTGACCATAAATTGATCGAAGCTGAATACCTTATTCCTGACATTGACGAATTTATAGGTCTAGGAATGATGGATTAAAAATGATACAAGAACGACTATTGCGTACATAGCTCAAACCGCAACAATACGCGATTTAATATGATATTTATCGTTAAATATTAGGTACCTATAGTCTAATTAACCCTTCACAGTGTCAGACTCTACTTTATTCTAGAGTCATTGTCTCGCAACAATCCTTCATTTCTATCAACGATCTCTGATCTCTCTTTTGATCGAAGAATTCTCTAAACAGCTGATTGGTCACAGGTTCAGCAACCAGGAGGTGATATCGATGGTGCGTGGTGGCGAATTGCTGGCGTGCCCGGCCGGCTGTCCTGCCTCCATGTACACGCTGATGCGGGACTGCTGGAAACATACGCCGCAGCGGAGGCCTAACTTCGAAGCCATCGTCAATAGGTGAGCACCAAGCACTTCCTACACAATTCTTGTTTTACTCAAATAAACAGATAAAGAACCATTTAGACCATTTAGAGCATTTAGTTATCGTAGAAGATAACTAGGAAATTCCATTTTATGCGAAACATCCTCAATAATCGAACAAGTTCTTTGATAACACATAATCATTCGAATATGTGTAAGAAGGTACATACCTATTGTGATTTACCCTGCTGATTCATTAGAACTCTCTGTATGTTGAGTGGGCATGGGTATCACAAACGACGAGTAGGTAGTAGGTACCTACTACAGCACCCAGAACTTACTTGGATTAGAAACGTAAACCATTTGCTTACAGGATCTCAGATTGGATACAAAACGGCGGCTGTCCAGACATGACGGCGCCTTCTGAATCCAGTAGCAGCGGCTGCATGCATCGACCCACCGGCTCTACCAGAGACCTGCAAGAAAGGGCGCCTTTACTACCCCCACACTGTTCTTCATCCAACGGTTCACTTACCACGGGCAGCTTGAAGAAGTTCAGTGTAGCCGGCAGCTCCAAAATACTAGACGATAACCGTTCAACATGCAGCGAAGTGCCACCACTCGCGCCGAAATCTAAAAAACACAGCGCAGCGTCCCTGATCGACGAAAGAAGCACTAGGGAAACTGTAGTCAGAATACCCAACACGCAGTTCGGCAATGAGATATAGCATGAATCATGATTGATTTGAACGTAAAGAAGCTCAAATTGATACAGTTGATCTATTTCGCGAAGTCAGTTTAGCTATATTTATTGCTGTTCTCAACTCTCATACTTTATCTTAGTGTGCTAAGCTCAGAGCTCTCCATTGGCTATTCAAATTTCGCACACTAAAATGACATGCTATCATTCACGTAAATAAATTAGTGAAATGGACTTCGTAAAATATAGGTATTAACTTTTTCGCATGACGCTAACTTACTTTAGGTAGGTATGTACATACCTAGTACTAGCCTGGCAGCTTACGTGTTGAGTGATGTAGCTCGAATTACATTGATTGCTCTCTTCAGCGTGGGTCTTGTTGTTAGGTAATGAGATAAAATTATATCAAAAGTAAGGATGAAACGCATAAGGAAACGGAGTGTAGCTTAATTCGTGGCTGCAATTTATAAACCAGGCACCATTTTAGGCATAAGAATAAGGGTATTTGGTAGCACTTTCGTTTTGTGTATAAAACGATTGTGGACCAAACTCGAGTGCCTGTTTCGATGACGCACTTTTCTAGAATAAGGTTCATAGATCAATGCTTGCCCTTTAGCTTTAAATTCCTGTTTAATTAATTGGAAGGTATTCTAATTTTGGTCCAAATTATTTATATTAATTAAGTCAATGTATAGTTCTCCATAGTTTCTTGGCCATTTTTACTCTTAGTGTTGTGGCGGTTTTTTTTCTTAATAACCAAAATTATTTACTTACCTACTTCCAATTTAAGTACTTACCATTTTTGGTATCACTTCACAATCACTTTGTGCATCGTACTTAACCAGTATTTATTATTATTGTTTTGTAAGTAATAAGTTAAGTAATATTACAGTTGTGTAAACAAGTAGCCTAAGATAAATTATTTATTTATTCAATCGAACCAATCAGTTAAGCTAAGATTAAAAGTAAGGCTCAATGCAGATTGAATTGCCAGCAACGCGACGTAACAAGACATTATAAACCTTAAGAACAATGTAACAAGATATAGAATGAAAGAGGTGTGGCGAAGCCTCGCGCCGGCTCGAGCAGTCTCGCGCGGTCGCGAGCTATCAAGCAATTGTTCATAAAGTTTATAATGTCTTGTACTCGTTGCGTCGCTGCCAATGCATCCCTTACTGTAAAAAACTACCATGGAAATAATAAAAGTATGATTGCAATTTTGCCAACTGGCCACAGCTTTCAATCAAAATTATATTATAATAGGTAATGTTCATAGAATGATTCGATTTAATAAATTTTTCAGTGTTATGCTGAAAAGTTCCAACCTACAGGCGAAACTGAAATATAAAGTGAACACTAAAATGACGTTGCGATTTATTTCTATGAGTCTAATTTAAATGGTGGGTTATTGAATGTGCATCTTAGCAAAATTAAAATAGAGATGATTTTGAAACAATACCTACTACTTAATTTCGCCAGGTTGTGGCTTGGAACGTTTTGCAATCTATTGTAAATTATGTGTCCATTTGAAATAGAGCATTCCAAATTTATTTTAGACAATTTAGAGTTAATCCATGGCAAAATAATCGTTTCATTCGTTAGTTTAGCCCCAGATAAAAGTTTAGCTAATCAGGCATTACATTTATGTGCATTTTGTCTTAATGCACTTTTTTGCAGATTTATAAAAAAATCATTAAAACTAAACTTATCTGCCTATCTTAGATTTTTTTAAGTTTGTACAATTTATAATTTTTACTTTTACAACTTTACTGAATTTGTACTTTCTGTACTTGCCAAAGACTTTTTTTGTATGTGATACATTTAGTTTTTTACCTAGTGAGTAAATTGTATTTGTAAAATAAATGATTTTTCGAAAAGTTTAATGTGGTACTTACTTTTGTTACCATTGTTCAATAAAACACAAAGTATCTTATTAGTGCTTTGAGCCTTTTATTTAAAAAATATTTAATTTCCATCTCAAATAGTACAACCTTTCGCCGAACCAGGAAATTACTTTCATTTCGTAATCTTCATGTCGTACTGTCTTTCTTGGTAATTAAATTCATTACCCCATGCACTTTCATGTGTACTTTTAAATTATGGTTTCCAGTAAAACCTCGATTGCACACTGAACAAACATACGGCTTTTCACCTGAAAAGATAATATTTCGAAACCTTAGTACCCTACATAATATTAAGCTATTACACAGTACATGAAATGTCAACCTTAACGTCGATTGCCCATTAGCTCAGCTGATAGCAGCGTTGCCACAGATCGGCGGGGTCGTGGGTTCAAATACTGCATAGGTTAAATTTTTTGAAAGTATTTACCAGTGTGAGTTCTTCGATGTTTGATCAAAACATTAGCAAAGTAGAAACTGCGCTGGCAGAATTCGCATCGATGTTTCGGCGGCGTGCCGTTGTGTTTGTCCATGTGAGTCTGGTAACAGTTCCGCGTTTTGAACTTAGCTTGACAAATGTCACATTTGTAAGGGTACACATCTTCATGTGTCTGCAAGTGGCGCTTTAACTAGAAAAGAGAAACTTTGATTAATTAAATCAGCTTTTTTATGTACGAGTTTTAAACCTATGTTTTTACTAGCTGCGCTCCCGCGGTGGGGATAAAAAGTTGCCGATGTTCTTCCCTGGTAGGTATACAACCTTTTCACCTTACTAGCTCAAAAAGGGCGCTTTTGCTGCGTAAAAACAGTGAGCAAAACTCTACTTTGCTCACACTATGAGGAAAAGTGATTTGAATTTAGAATGCTGCAAGCAACCAATGAGAATCGAATATTACAGGCCGCAGCGTGCGCCCGGCGAGGCGGCGACGGACTTGGTACCCTGCTAGCAGGACTGGTAGCCTGCTACTTGAGGGGCAAAAAAAAAATAGCGGGAATTGGTTTTCCTTACATCTTGTATTTTAGAAATGAAAAGTCTTATGTATCAAAATTTTAAATTCCGACGGGATTCGAACCCGCGATGATTAGACGATCCTCCTAAAGCCGGAGTGCCTTCAACCGCTCGGCCACAGAACCACATGCGTCGATTTAGCAATTCTTGATAAGCTCATATTTATCGGTTAATATCATCGCGGGTTCGAATCCCGTCGGAATCGAAAATTTTGATAAGACTTGAACATGAACAGGGTCACGACTGTATCCCCAAGGCGCGGTAGACATTCTCTCAGATCTTTATAATCAAGATCCTTTGAAAATGTCTAAGGGGGTAGTCAGAGGCATGTACAAATACATATTTGATACATGCCCACATCTTGCAGAAGTTAGTATTCCATACGTGACAGGTTGCAAGCCCATCGCCGCCTATAAGAATACTAACTGGTTTCCTCACGATGTTTTCCTTCACCGTTCAGAGCTCGTTGATAAGACTTTTCATTTCTAAATGAAATACCAAGGATGGATTCGCACTATTAAATTACAAAAAAGCTTGTATTTTTTCGCTAGTAAGGTGAAAAGTTGTATGTATCACACGAGAGCAAAATATTTTGTTGCTTATGCTTTTGAATCTCTCACTACACTCAGGATTCTAACATAGAATCACTCGCTACGCTCGTGATTCAAATATAGAATCCTTCGTTTGTTCGAGATTCAAACTCAGCACTCGCAACAAAAACGAATTTTGCTCTCTTGTGGAACAATGTACTATTATTCATGCTATTCAGCTTTATCTGTTCAGCGGTTAGGGCATGTTAGGGCGTGAAAAGGTAACAAACAGACAGAGCTACTTTCATATTTATGATAATATTAGCTTCTGCGCGCGGCTTCGCCCGCGTGGTACCAACATTTGAATAGCCTTTATGCTATTCCAGGTCACTATCTACGCCCATTCCAAGTTTCATCCAAATCGGTTCACTGGTCTAGGCGTGATTGAAACACAAACATCTAAACAAAGTCACAAACTTTCAGCTTTATTTTATGAGTGGGCTATGTATTGGTATACCTAAGTATGGATTAGTTAAGAATGAGTACCAATAAATGGCGTTGTTCTTAAACCCAAATCGTAGATGCGATCGATTAAAAAACACAATCACCACTAGTAGCTATTAAGACGAAATCTTACCGAGTGTGCAGAAGAGCTTTTAAAAGTTTTCCCACACACAGGACAAATTTTGGCCATTACACTCATGCACTTGTGTACATCCATCAAATATTGAGATTTAAACAAACGTCCACAAATCTTGCAATGTATTCTGTCAATTGTATGTTTCCTCAATTTGTGATCCTGCAATCAGTTTAGATAATAAAATAATGCTGGACATTTCACTTCGCGCTATCTAGCCCCCAAACTAAGCAAGTAAGTATAATATATCTTGAGTCTCATTTTAGAATTCAGAATTATGGAAGCAATTACAGTCAACAATAATTTTAGATATCTACAGCTTTTTTTAAGTGATGCGCTCATGAACTCATTATAAAAATTCAACTCACGCCTACTCCACTCGGGTATTTGGAAGTATAATCGCACAAGTCGCATTCATATCGTTTTAATTGTTGGTGCGAAATCATATGATATCTTAATTGTTTTTTACTTCTAATGCTGCAACAAACACATTTATTAATTCGTGGGAACTAGATTATTGATAGCTTACCTAGCTACAATTTTAAATACAACTTAAATAAGTAGCTGAGTGAGCCTGCCTTTGTTATCTGCTTGAGAAATTATACTTAGTTTCTTTGAAATCACAGATAGACCCTTCAATTGAATTCATAGCATATTGATGATGATTATATTACCCTAAGCCACAGTCGTCACAAGTGAACTTGATTACTGAATGAGAATCTTCGACATGTCGTAATAACTTTTTTCCATTATCAAATGATGCAGGGCAATTCTTGCATTGGATAGGTGAGTCCTGTAACATCAAACAACTTTATTTCATACTTGTACAATGCAACTTGCGTTTTGCCCTGATTTACCCTGGTACAATAATTTACAATCACAATTCTCCAACTTTTAAATTTGTATTATGCTTCTTTTTACTTTGAATCTTTTTAGCTTAGTGATTGTATTGTGTGCCAAAGTGGTGAATAAATGTCTGTCTATGTCTATGGTATTAAAGAATACTAATAATAATATTGATCATATTATATGAAATAATGGACGTAAAGATATGACAGGTTTTTAAGCATTTCAATACTTGCCTTTTCAGCTAGCTCATGAATTCGCATGTAGTGGAATTCCAAGCAAGGGGCTTTAAGATACTTTTTAAAGCATCTATGACATCGCTTTTGTTTCTCGGGTAGGTGTTCTATTCGATGGCTGAGTAAATGCGGTAAATTCATGAATAGTTCACCACATAATACACACGGTTTCTGTAAAGTGTGACTATCCAAATGATTTCTGAGTCCTTCTTCGTCAACAAAACTTTTTGGGCATATTTCTGGAAAGGTATAGATTAAATAAGCTATTATCTCAGCCTGATAGGCATAGATCTAGAGATAAAATATCAATAGAATGAAACAGATCTCATAACAGCGAAGGACATTGTAACTAACAGGGTTCAAGTTCAGGTTCAGGCTTCAAGTTGCAAACTATTAAGAGTTTATATAAAGTTTTTATACATTTGTATTTTCTTTATTAATCAAAAATTTATTTAAAATCTTAAATTACATGACACATTAAACCATACAAGGTTTGTCTTGACTGTTTTAAGCATGTAATAATATTTTATATCATACTTGCTCAGTAACTAGGGATTACTATGGTGGAAAGTCTCCTTGTAAATTGGTGTTTGCAATTCAAGGCAACATTACGTCGCACTATGCTTGAATTGTAATGTTCACATTACAGTTCAAGCTATGCAAAACTCCTTGGTAAACAATCTCTTTTCTTATAAAATGGTAAGAAAAGTTTTTACTGAAAAAAAAAACACTGAACATGGCGGCATTTAATTTCCATACATTTCAAACTATGCAAAACTCCTTGGAACTCAGAGCCGTAAAAAAAAATGGAAATTATAATAAGTAACCATTTTTTTCTATTTTTTCTCTAAATTTGCTAATTATTCTAATTAAAATTTCATTTTGCATTACCAATGTTTTAGTTACCTCGCAAGAATGATATAAAGTAGAATGCTTACCTCGGTTGCAAGTAGCTATTACACCCTCGAACTATATTCACCCTCGCTCGCTGCGCTCGCTCGTGTGACTAAATATCTCGGGTGCACGCGATCCATTAGCGCCCTATGCGAGCTGCGCTCGCACTGGCGCCAAATTGGATCTTGTTCTGTAATAGCTTACTTACGTCCCTTGTGTAACAATCTACTATTTTATATCATACTTGCTCAGTAACTAGGGATTACTATGGTGGAAAGTCTCCTTGTAAATTGGTGTTTGCATTTCAAGGCAACATTACGTCGCACTATGCTTGAATTGTAATGTTCACATTACAGTTCAAGCTATGCAAAACTCCTTGGTAAACAATCTCTTTTCTTATAAAATGGTAAGAAAAGTTTTTACTGAAAAATAAACACTGAACATGGCGGCATTTAATTTCCATACATTTCAAACTATGCAAAACACCTTGGAACTCAGAGCCGTAAAAAAAAATGGAAAACTATTTACGAAAAAAAAATGGAAATGGCGGCATTTCATTTGATCTGAAAGTTTGTGAAGTTTGTTCGTAAAGTGATTTAAGTTATTTACAATGTCAAGCACTTCATCAGATGATGAAATTTCTATTTTTTCTCTAAATTTGCTAATTATCCATACTAATATTATAAATGTGAAAGTAACTCTGTCTGTCTGTCTATCTGTCTGTCTGTCTGTTTGTTACCTTTTCACGCCCAAACCACTGAACAGATTGGGCTGAAAATTGGCATGGATAAAGGTTGTATCCCAGGGAAGGACATAGGCTACTTTTTATCCCGGAAAAATCCCGAGGGACCGCGGGTTACACCGCGGGAGCGCAGCTAGTTCTAATTAAAATTTCATTTTGCATTATTAATGTTTTATTTACCTCGCAAGAATGATATAAAGTAGAATGCTTACCTCGGTTGCAAGTAGCTATTACACCCTCGAACTATATTCACCCTCGCTCGCTGCGCTCGCTCGTGTGACTAAATATCTCGGGTGCACGCGATCCATTAGCGCCCTATGCGAGCTGCGCTCGCACTGGCGCCAAATTGGATCTTGTTCTGTAATAGCTTACTTACGTCCCTTGTGTAACAATCTACTATTAAAGGAGTTGAAGGTATATTCTGTTTAGTGAGTAACATTAATACTTACTACAATTTAATTCAGGCTTAACCATTTTTTCATTAGTATTTTTTCTGATAGATGACTCTTTTTTGGTAGATTTCTTCCGAACAATACAAACTTTGTCATCTTTAGCTTCAGATATACAAACTTTTTTATCTACAGCTTTAGCTAAACCGACTTTACTATTGTCTTCATTATTTTCAGCTATCGGAATATTAACTTTAACATCTTCAGTTTCAAATAATTGGAAATCCATTGAATAATCACGAATGCATTCATCGTCATCCTCATACTCAAGTTTAAGATCCTTTTTGATTGTTACTACGTTTTCATCTTCATCATCTTCATGTTTTTCTATTTGGACCTTAAATATTAAATACAATAACTGCAAATTAAAAAAATTTAATATCCTGACAAATTGAAAATTTTCTCCAGAGTATAAACATATGCATAATTTTATAATTGTGTAACCAACCACAGTTTTTTTTTGTAAATTTTTACATACATATTATACATAGAAACACCCAGACCCGAGATAAATATTTGCAGATCATACAAACATTTATCCCTCTGCGGGGATCGAACCCGCAACCTTCTGTGTCCCAAGCCGGCTTTCACCCACTGCGCCACAGAGGTCCTCAATAATATCCATACACAGCTTACAATACTTACCTACACTATTGTAAAAATCAAAAGAATTAAACTAATGTATTTGATTCTTAAGCCGTTATTGGCTATGTTATTGGTTGGTAGTTGTATCGGTTCAGATTGAATAATGCTAAGATACCTTACCGGAAAAAGTTTCTTATTCAATGTCAAATCAGATGCAATGCATTTGTTTCTAAATTCTATGCAGAAATTAGCTCCTTCATAACATTTTGTGCATATAAACAGGGATACATCTTCAGTAAGTGTCAACTGTAAAAATGGGAGAGGTTTTAGAATGTTCATGTTATGTAGCCGTTTATAGGCCGAGTAGGCAGTTCGGTATGGTCGAAGTATACAGCAGTTTTAAGTACTTGATGCCTTGATTACTAGTGCTTTTATTTTATAACACGATGGGAACTCGAGAGACTTACATTTAAGTTGGTCAAAACATTGTAATTCTGTATGAATATCTCGTCCATAATAACCATTCTCCTGCCAGTGGATAAACAAGCTCTGCACATTATCTCCATCTTGTAATCTAAATTTTTATCAAATTTCTAGATGTATCAATTTTAAAACAACAACACCATGCATCACAAACTATTAGAAGACAAAAACTTTGGTTTGGTTTTAAAAATGGTTATCCCTAGTACGTAAATTGGGTGCGTCTGAGGGTGCGTCACGTCACAGGGTGC
Source organism: Epirrhoe alternata (assembly GCA_963565295.1). NCBI lineage: Eukaryota > Metazoa > Arthropoda > Insecta > Lepidoptera > Geometridae > Epirrhoe > Epirrhoe alternata. The sequence continues at coordinate 5,082,869 of OY751384.1, forward strand.
GTAGGCTTGGCTGCTTTGCTGCTATGCTTTGCTTGCTGGCGTGTTGCTTTCTGGCTGGCCTGCTCGCTGCTCGGACAAATTAGAACGATCTAAGCTGGCCTGTTCTTAAAGTTTATAACATCGCACGGCAGGTTGACTCCATACAAACAAATTGGGAATTTTGTCTATGGGACCTCTAATAGAATCGGAATGAATTTGAACGGAACCACAGATGAAACAACCTCGTCTGTGAACTTCTGTGAACGGAACGAATGTCTTTTGGTAAACTTTCCGTTTCCGGAGCCGTGGTGCCGCGCAAACGCATATGTCCGCTAACCGCTTCCGTCAGCCATTTTGTTTGTATTGTGATCGAGTGAAGTTTTGTGTTGATTAATTTCCGCAACTTATCCTCTCATAATACTCAAAGATGTACACAAGGTGCTGTGTTGTAAATTGTGATAGTAGGCGAAAGAACGTCACTCTTTATAAGTTTCCCAAAACTGAGATAGGACTCAAGAAGTGGTTGGAGTTTATCAATAGTGATAGTTTACGAAGCCTTAGCTTCGACCGGCTTCGAAGGCATTACGTGTGTTCGAAACATTTTGAGAAGCGGTTTCGTACAGCATCTCGCTTGAAATGCCGTCTTCGCTATGATGCCTATCCGACGTTGTTCACGGACAACGAGATAGCAAGCGGAACTCCTGAAGCATCTTCTAAGGACACTGGTGAGTACAGCTGCTTACCCTTTTGTAAACCCCGGCCCATTATTTTAAAATACTTACATCTCGAAAGACTAATAATGTTACTAATGTTATTTACAGGGTATACGATGAAGATCTCAGATCATGACTATTCTCGAAAGAGAATTCATATTGAACATTCCTATTGTAAAACCATGCCGAAAGAAAAACGTTTGCGGACTGATAATGGTGAGCATTTAATTTAAATATCTAAAAAATATTCAATAGAAACCAGGATAGGTAGACGTACACTTCGCCCAACGGATCTAGGCATTCGTGAAGTTAGCCGTTTGTCTGCGCAGTGAGCGCTTTTTCATACAAAATTGTGTTCTGGGCAGACAAACGGCTAACTTCACAAATGCCTAGATCCATTGGATGAAGACTACCTCTACTTCTGGTTGGTAAAAAAAACTAGACTCATTACTGCCTAGGCATTGATTTAGAAGAGTAAGCAATAATAAATAGTGTTAAACATCTGTTAGAAACAGCAGGATTATGGAATTATGGCTTCCGGGAAGTTTCTCCATTTCGATACCCCTGAAATGTTTATGCAAAGTTTCATAATGATTGTTGAATATAATAATTAGCATGATTAGATAATATAACTAAAATCTATTATACGAACTTACTTACTAAAATCTTACCATTTTAAATATTTATTTTACCAATATTTCCATTTCAGATGTAACGGGTATGACTTCCAGTTCTGTACCTGTGCAATTTGTGCATGAAGCTGTTGAAAACCCAGCTTCTAAAGGTAATAAATGTAATAGCATGGATAAAATCTTACCATTTTTTCGAGTATGACCCCGCTGTGGGACAAATGTTTGTATGATCTACATATATTTGTCTCGGGTCTGTTTTCTATTTATAATTATGTATGTATTTACAAACAAAATGTATATAAGTAGTTTCAGTCATGTAGTACCCATAACACAAGCTCTGCTTACTTTGGGGCTAGATGATGCTGTGTGAAAAGTCCAGAAATAAATATTTTACCAGTATTTCAATTTCAGATGTACTGGGTATCACCTCCACTTCTTTACCTGTAAAATTTGTGCATGAAGCTGTTGAAAACCCAGCTTCTAACGGTAAGAAAAAATATAGTACACAGTATGTATGTATTTTGCATTAAAGTTAACATGAAGTGTTTTTAAAAGTTGGAATAAACTTTATCATTAAAGTTTTCATAGAATGTTTTTCTGTGTTGAACCTTAAATTATAAATTATTGAATCTATTAATACATTTGCAGAAGTACCTGCACATCATACTCCTAAACGACTGATGAGGAAAAAAATAATTAATAAGAAGAAAAGTCTTACTCCTAATTGTAGAAGACTTTACAGTGCATTTGTGAAGTCAAAAAAACAATTGGACTTCAGCCGTAGAGCCAGAAGAGCCATGGAATTCACAAAAGACGAATCTTTCGAAAAATTGACCGACAACATGAATCCACTTACAAAGAAAATAATGTGGATGCAAATTAAACAGTGCACCAAACATATCAATGCCAGAAGATTCACAAATGAAGAAAAATTGATAGCCCTATCTATTATGAAGCAGAGCCCAAAATGCTATAAATTTCTGCATCGAATATTTATTTTGCCTTCGAAGCAGACGCTGAACAAAATGATCTCAGAGTTGAACATAGAACCTGGAATCAATAAAAAAATATTTGAAGCTGTAAAGCAAGAGGTAATATTTCACCGAACTGAGACCAATATATTTAATTTCAGAATAAATAAGTTTTTAAGTTTTCTGCGCTGAACACAATTTTGTGTGAAGAAGCGTTCACTGCGCAGACAAACGGCTAACTTCACGAATGCCTAGATCTGTTGGGCGAACTGTAACTTAAGATTTTTAATGATTAAATTAATTAATTATTACTTTACTAGCCATAATTACATCTTATTACATTTGTTGCAGGTCTCAAATTGGGATGAAAACAAAAAATATTGTTCTATTCTGTTTGATGAGGTAGCCCTGGAGCCAGCTGTTTCATATGACAAAAACAAAGATAAAATTAATGGTTTTGTTGAACTCAACGAAAAGTCAAGGGATTTCGCAGACCATGCCCTTGTTTTCATGCTAAGGGGCGCTCTCTGCAAATGGCAGCAGCCTATTGCATTTTACTTTTGCAAAGGAGCAACCTCGGGGGTTCAGTTAAAAATTATTATTAAAAATATGGTAACAGCCATAATAAATGCTGGTCTACAACCTCTGGCAATAGTCTGTGATCAAGGGACAGCATTCCAGAGCATGATTAAAAGTCTCCTGGAGGATACAAAAAGAGAACAGATACGTGCTGATAAAATTGTTGGTAAGTGTTTGAGCTAAAAAAATTTTCTTAATTTTGAACCATGATATACATACTATAGCTGGTACCCGCGACTTAAATAACATAAGTAGGTACCTACTTGAAAACCTACAAAAAGAATGGAAAACTAGTAACTAGTTTATAATATTAACTTAACTTGATTGGTTTATGTGTTTTTATATGCTCTTTAATTTAATTGTCACTATGTACTGTTTGTTTCCCAAATAAAATAAAATAAAATAAAAAAAAAATATTAGTAGGATTTATTGTTCAATATAATGTGAATCTTATATCAAGTCATATTGCAGATGAAGTTATTGAAATCAACGGACATGTCTTGAGTGTGATTTATGATCCACCACACCTAATTAAAGGGCTCCGAAACAACTTTCTTACAAAAAACATAATATACCAAGGCAAGATATCAAAATGGTCTGATATTGTTGAAGTATACAAAACAGATTGCAACCATGCACAGATGCGACTACTGCACAAGTTAAATGATGAACATGTCATTCCAGAAAAAATTAAAAAGATGAAGGTTAGTAATTTCTCTCTTTTGAATTTTGATTGTAATTATATTTAAAAATTTCTTGCTTTTAGTTTCAGCGGTAAGCTTATTCAACTATATTTATGTTTCAGGTAAAAAACTGTACTAGAGTTTTTAGTAAAACGGTTGCAGCCACTTTGTCTTACACCGCTCAGTTTGGTAAGCATTTGATATAATACTAGCTGCGCTCCCGCGGTGTAACCCGCGGTCCCTCGGGATTTTTCCGGGATAAAAAGTAGCCTATGTCCTTCCCTGGGATACAACCTTTATCCATGCCAATTTTCAGCCCAATCTGTTCAGTGCTTTTGGCGTGAAAAGGTAACAAACAGACAGACAGACAGAGTTACTTTCACATTTATAATATTAGTATGGACTAGCTGTCCGCCGCGGTGTTACCCGCGATCCCTCGGGAAAATTTCACTTCCCCGGAATAAAATATAGCCTATGTTCATCGGGGATAATGTAGGATTCTATTGGTGAAAGAATTTTTCAAATCAGTCCAGTAGTTTCGGAGCCTATTCATTTCAAACATACAAACAAATCTTTCCTCTTTATAATATTAGTATAGATAAGAACCAATTTAGTACGTAAGCTTAAATTTCCTTTAAGTACCTAGTTTCATAGTAAATCAGGAAACTACTATCCGACCCTCATAATAGCCATGATCATCATCATGTAGAGCGAAGCTTCGTTTTCGCATATTAATATCTTCATTTTTTTTGTTGCAGCGCAATATGCAGATGGCAGTCCAGTGAGCCCTACATTAAAAAATACCGCAGAAGTGGTATCATTTTTTGACGATTTGTTCGACTCAGTGAATGGAGCGAGTTTATACTCAAAAAAATCAAAAGGCAAACCGCTAAGACATGCAGTTACAAAAAACTCAATGCACCACACGTTTTGGCGAGATGCTATAAAAAAACTTTCAGAAATAAGATATGTTGATGAAAAAGGAAAAGAAACATCTGTACCTTCTTTGAAAAATTGGATTGTAACATTAAAAAGTTACGAAAGGGTGTGGCAACAGTTGGAAAAAAAAGAAATTAAAATTATGCGTCCGCGATATTTTAACTCGGACCCAATTGAAAACTTTTTCGGTCAAGTGCGGTCGTATAATTTCAGAAATAATGACCCAGATTGCCACACCTTTATAAGCACATTTAAATCACTGCTAATCACTAGATTTATACAGTTTCACTCAAAAAATTATAATTGTGAAGAGGATTCAGGGGTCCAATTGTTAAAATTGCAGGCTTTGTTTGGCACCACCAAGGAAAATGAAATTGAAAATAATGATAATGTCCCTGAATCCTCTGAAGTAGGACCAGAAATATTTCCTACATCTATTACAAGTAGGCAAGAAAGACTACATGTACACTCACGTGCATATACTGCAGGGTGGGTTATAAGAAAAATATTAGGAAAAATTAAATGTCGGCAGTGTGAGGATGAGTTAACCGCTACAAATTTGAATTTTGAAACAGGCTCCATCCATAATTGGATATCTTTTAAAGAATACAAATCCGTAAAAGAAAAAAAATTAACCTACCCTTCAGAAAATGCCGTGAGGTTCTTTGGTATTATTACTGAGGAAGCCAACGAATATTTAGAAAAGCAACCACATAGTAAAGAAATAATTAAAAGCATCAAAAATAATATAGAAGCTAAATATTCGCTTGACTTTCTCCATTGCGAATTACACAAAAATCTTGTAAAAGATCTATTTCTGGGATTCACGTTACGTTTAGCAGTATATAACTGGTGCAATATAATAAACCGAATTTTAAAGGGTACGGATGTTGTCAGATTAGCCAACAAGACATTACCTGCCATGCAGGCAAAAGCTTATAATAAATATAAAACTAAGTTAAAAAATAAAAAAATTAATAAATGATCAATATGTTAAATTATTTCTTGCCTTTCACAACACCTCCTAATTACCTAAGTACATTGGGCCTTCGGCTCATGAATAGGAAAGAATAGAAATAGAATGAGTGATTGGAATTAATGAGGAAAGAAATCATTTATTATCTACGGTGGTAGCACGATGCTTTCTTCAATACTCTGTGGTTTCATTTGTCAAAATCTATGAGATGTGGCCCACAGATTAAATTACGGCGAGTAGATTTGTTCCTGAGTTTTCCGTCTGATACGCAGTATCCCTAGTACGTCTGTGTAACATCGTAAGGCCTGGCCACTTGGCTATTTACACTACACGCGCGCCTCGGTCTGTCAGTTTTTTTTAATCTGAGCCCAGACTACACTCTTAGATCAATTTGTCCGAGACCCAACCGAGACCACACTAATAAATTATTTTTCTCCTCTGCCAAAATGTACACGGCTCCGAATCATGTGCGTCTTGTATTATAATAACGTACGTCTTACTTAAACGAAATTTTCTAGTGTGTGCGTAAAAATTTGTGTGTATTGTAATTTTTTATGCATAAGTGTGTGTAAATCGGTTCATGTGCTACCTCGTCCCCCGCAAAAACCTGCAGAAAATGTAACAGAGTAAGTATAGTGAAAACGTCGACAAAGGAATTCAGTCATTCTCTCGTCCATTCTAGTTTGTCTAAGGTTTTTTCTAAACTAAATTGACAGAACCACGGAGTAAGTATAGCTAGAGGAAATGTATAGCTTGTCAAGTGTGGCACTCCTTGCATATGTTAGCGTTACTGCACGGCTAAATTTAAAAGGCACTATAGATGTCTCGTTTTAGCGCGTTGACTCTGTATTTCTATCTCTATCGCGCAGTGTCAATGTGTCAAAATGTTCCAAAACATTGAAATCCGATCAAGTAGGGAACTTGATCGGATTTCAATGTTTTGGATGTTCAATATCCTCAACTAACTCTTGCAAGGTGCGTTGATTTGAAATTCATGTATTATTTACTACTAGCTGACCCGCGCAACTTCGTCTGCGCATTAGTAGGAACAAAGTAGAGGAGTTTTGAGTGAATCGAGAGTAGGTATATACAAAATATAAAACTCCATCGCTTGATATAATAATAATATTTTTTTTATATTTATGTTTCTCTCAAGAATCCCATAATAGATAGAGGTAGGGAAAATCTTACCCAGATCTTGCAATGCTAAGAACAAAACGAATACGGTAATTGGTATAGAATCGCTGAAGCGAGCGGCAATTTTTTTGAAGAAATTGACTCGAAACGTAATTTTTTTTGAATAGCAAGTATTGTATGGTTTTGAATTTCGAAATAAAACGATTAACTAATATTACCTACCCGCGACTTCGTCAGCAATATAAAAATATCGAAATCTCTAAGCAAAAATCTCCATTAACTTTTCAAAACTCAAAATCAAAGAAAATTATACTCGATCGGATCTCGATCTCCGCTATAGTAGAAACGCCACCTAAGAGAAAAGTATAAAGTAAGTTTTGACTTCGGTGATATAGATGGCGTTCTAACTATAGCCAAGGAAAAAATATTTTAATATCAAAAAATCATAACTTCGGAGTTCGGATAATATATTGATGAGTGGGAATACACATGTTACATGTTTATCATTAATTTTAAAATAATTTATTATGCAAAATACAAAAGAAAATAAAAAAATCTAGAGTGCAAAAAGTGGCTCCGTGCGGTCACCCATCCTTTTTATGACCGCGCCCAGGGTTGCTTAACTTTTTTCCCCATACAAACTTCCAACCCTTATTTTCACGCCCCCTTATGGTAATTGACAAAAAAAAGTAGCCTATGTCCATCCCTGGGGTATACTCTTTATCCATGCCAAATTTCAGCTTAATCGGTTCAGCGGTTTGGGCGTGAAAAGGTAACAAACAGACAGACAGACAGACAGAGTTACTTTCACATTTATAATATTAGTATAGATTTCCAATTAGTACAGGCAAATAAGCTACACTAAATTAAGCTAGAGTACAGTTGTGATAGTTTGTGCAGTGATTTCAAACAAAGGAACAGCAAAAAAGGATAATATTCGTGAAATGATTTGTGTTCATTGGTGAGTTTCAGTGTTTTGCTACTTTATTCATTAAAATGTGGACTAAATACATCGTCGTCATAATATTTTCAATCGCTAATCATGCTGCTACGCCTGGAGTATGATAATTTTGCGTTTTAGATAGTTTTTATTTGATTTCGTATTGAATAGGTTATGTCCAAATAGTGTTGTACCTAAGGTATCGATATTTTTTGTACAATAGGTTTTTGTACAACAAAATTTCTGTTAAAAAGTTCGTTGTTCGTGAGGCGGGCACCTTTTATTACGATGGCTGTTGATAGATTGGTGTATTTAGTCAGTAATTTATCAATTAAAAGTAGCAAAACTCAAAAATACAATTAAAACATTTAGATTTGTGAAATGAACCACACTTAACACTTTCAGCCCGCGGTCGGAAGGTCTATCTGGAGCCAAAACGCTTCGATAGCGCATTCTAATCTTACCTGTGGCGCCATCATTGTCCGGCTTATCTCCAGAACGGCTGAATGTTTTAGTGGGACTTTCACTGGAGAGAGAACCTGTGTTGAACAACACGGAAATTAATTACTTTTAATAAATGTAAATAGATAAAATGCTAGTAGATCGTTTTATTTTATTTTAAAAATAGCTCCCTCATCAATAAAATCCTACTACCTAATAATATGTATAAAAGCTAATGTTTGTGAGGACGGATAAATCGATGTTTGTTACTTTATCAAGCTAAATTTTTGGAGTGGAGTAGTGGCTAGTAGACTAGTGGTATAATGATATTCCAAGCTACAAACCACGTAGGTACATCTTATCCAAGTTTCATCCAAATTGGTGCACTGGTTATGGTGTGATTGAAACAAACATTAACATCTAAACATATAATAATATGTACATAAATGTAGATACCTACTTGCAGTCCATTTAAAAATAACTTACGTAGCCAAGGTAACTAGGTACTGAATATTGCCTGAACAATTCATAGGACTTCTATCTACTTACCTACTCTATTTTCTATTTGAATTTAACAAAACATTGTTACCCCATTGAAATTTATAATAATTTTATATAATAAAATATGCAGCAGTTATTACCAAGCCCGCTTATCATAGTAATTATCGTTATCAAACTATCGATATGGCCCCACACTAGCTTTTCGCTCCAAACTGCTCCAACAAACTCATATACAGTGTACGTGCATGTGTGTGTAAAATTGAACGTTCCCACAAATCTGTGATTGTTCTTCTCCTTCTAGCGCACTAAACCCTACATTTGCCAAATAAAGACAGCTAAGTGGTGAGTTTTTTACCGGCACCCTTGGACAGAACTGACTGACTGACATGATATGAATTTTTAAACATTAAAACTTGACATTGGCAGAATTATAATGATATTACAGTTTGTTGCCATAAAATAAAAGAAGAAGAAGAAGAAAGAAAAAAGCAAAAAGCAATCGATTGTGCAAGGCGAGTTGTTCAATGAACTTTGTAGTATTTTGGTTTTCTTCATGATGATGACTAGAGTACTACCGCTAGTAAAACATTTGGGTAAAAAATACCCCTAGAGCATTTATAGCTTGATAATTGCTTCGTTCAATAGTTGTTTTCTAATAATTCGAGGTTCACTAAATCCCAAGTACATAAGCGAATCAGTCTTGTGAAAACAAAGTGAAATGGTGGAAAACGGTGCATCAAGCGGGGGCAGTGATAGCCCCAACGCGACATGTTCGCGTTCCGGTCTCCTGGAGACGCTGGTCCGCGGTGTTTGGTATCGGGTTCACTGCACCCTCGAGGATGACTATATGAGTGTGTGCCTAGACGATGGATACGATGCTACTACGACCCTGAACGGCTCTCTCAACAATAACAATGTTGAGACTCCCAACAGTGACTTTACTGAAGTGCCAGAAGCTATTGCAAATCAGAAACGTTTAGTGCAAGTGGTGAAATCAGACAATAATGGCTTAGGTATATCAATCAAAGGTGGAATAGAAAATAATATGCCAATATTGATATCAAAGATATTCAAGGGTATGGCTGCTGACCTCACAGAACAGTTGTATGTTGGAGATGCAATATTGTCTGTGAATGGGGAAGACTTGAAGGATGCAACTCATGAGGAGGCTGTAAAAGCCTTGAAAAGAGCCGGAAAAATGGTGCAGCTTGAAGGTACAAAGTCTATTAGTTCCTTCCTACACAAATTCTTTTGTTTTTTAGGGTTTCCTAAAAGCAATACACTCTTATCTATAGCAAGGTTTCTATGTAACATGAATATGTTCAGCATAATTAGTTGAATGAACAGCTACACTTAATTGGCCCTAATTGTGTCTATTGAACTCGCTGCTTGGTACTGTGTATGTTTACATTGCAACATAGCTACATTCTTTGTATGCTACTGTAATTGATACAAGTGATTCAATGATATTTTGTGATTAAGTATTTTAAAAACAATGCTCATTACCATAACATCTATTATTGTATTTCCAACTAGAAAAGTCTTTCAAATTGTACAACAAAATCAGTCTCTCTCTAAATCAATCATAAACAGATGACTGATGATGGTTTATTATTACTTGCAGTGAAGTACCTACGTGAAGTAACACCATACTTCCGTAAAGCATCGATCATTAGCGAGGTGGGGTGGGAGTTACAGAGAGGCTACATGGCGGAGGCGCCACCATCGCCGCCCTCGCCGCGTCGTCGCCGCGCTGACACTCGATATGTACCGCTTCTGATGGCCTGCGTTGCCAAGAACCTACGTCATCATGACCCAGGTAAAAAATTGTGACCCAGGATCATTAATACAACCTAATACCGTGACTCATAGAGATTGTGTAGCAGCATTGTTTGTTTGATTGCACACTAAACAATCAATTCTGATAACAGCCTCGTTGTTTTTCTTACTGTCCCGTCAATGTCTAATAGAATGACAATGGTGTTTTTATTGTTGAAGAGAAGATAGGCTTTCTAGCAGTGAGATGATTATTGTTTTCAGAGGAGCGTACAATCGAGATCTATTCGCCTGACGGCGTGCATGCATTAGCTCTACGTGCGGGTACAGCGGGCGCGGCAGCGGGTTGGCATCGCGCGCTTCACGCGGCGGCGCGACGTGCGGCACGAGCAGCGCTGGCGAGAGCTCGCCCGCGACTGCGCCCGCTTCTCGGCGACGTGCGCTTCGCCGGCTGGCTGGCGAGGAGGCCGCCGCAGGATCATGTAAGTATGCACACTATACCGCAACGGATACTGTAGTAATTTCGCAGCGCTGAATTTAATCTGATTTTTATACATTTTCTAGCTGTCCGCCGCGGTGTTACCCGCGTTCCCTCGGGAAAACTTCACTTTCCCTGGATAAAATATAGCCTATGTTCATCAGGGATAATGTAGGATTCTATTGGTGAAAGAATTTTTCAAATCAGTCCAGTACTTTCGGAGCCTATTCATTGCAAACAAACAAACAAATTTTTCCTCTTTATAATATTAGTATAGATAAACAGCTGCCTTCTTGTTTTACAGATCAGCGCTTCAGGAGGCTCTGACAGCTCAGATGACAACGAAGGATGGCAGCCAACTTTTGTTGCGATTACGGATCGTGAGCTCAGGTAAATACAACCTTTATTTTGATTCAAAGTTAATGTCAGCCTGGTCCTCTGAGATTACTTTAGAATAGGCTTATGTAAGTAGGTGATTCTACACTTATTCCTTCGCGACTCCATGAATTCCTCAATAAGCTTTAACAGTTCATTATTAACAACTAACAAGGTGTGTTATACCACAGATTATACGAAGCAGCGCCATGGTCAGGCGAGGCGTGGTGCGCAGCTTCAGAATGCTTCAGCCTCGCTGCAACCCGGCTCGCGTGGTGGCGACGCGCGGGCGGCGGCGGCGGAGCGGCGGCACTTGGCGTCCGTGCGGGAACGGCCGCTGGGCTCGCCGTACGAGCTTTACGGGCTGACACGCCGCATGATTTAGCGGCGGTGGCGGGAGCACTCGTCGACGGAGCGCATCACGCCGTGCGCTCACAGCCAGAGTTCACGTTCAGTAAGTAAAGCATGCCAGGGTTACCCGAGTTCACGTGACTGATGCACGCAGGGTTGGCCTGAGTATTGTAGGTAGTAGAGCCCGCTGGTATCCCAGCATGAATGGGCCGGCTCGACCGGGGAAGTACTACCCTCCCACAGATTACCGACGTGAAGTAGCAGTATTCTTGCTGTTGCGTTTCGTTCGGTGAGTGGGAGTGCCGGAGGCCCACCCCCCCCCCCTTCCCATATACATATGACAGTGGAGTTAAAATTGGAAGTACCCCAGGGGGGTACCAGTTGCACCAGCGCTGGAGAATCCCCCTCTGGACGTCCACACTCAGACTACCATCAGAGTGTGGATGCCCAGGCTGCCCCTCGTACTCTGGGGAGGGCAAAACCCCGCTCTATCTCTATAGCCCGAGGCAAACACAAGGACATTACGGCACCCCCTGCCATGCTCAACGTTGACTTTTGCAACATCAGGGGTCTTCACTCCAATCTGAATACAGTCCACCTCCACCTTGAGACTGCTAAGCCAGCCTTGTTATTTCTGACTGAGACACAGATATTTCCTAAAGCTGACATCAGTTACCTCTCGTACCCTGGGTACAAATTAGAACACTCCTTTGTACCGCGAGCCGGGGTATGTGTGTATGTCAGAGGAGACATCTGCTCTCGTCGCCTGGGCATTCTTGAAGGTACGGACCTCTCCATCCTTTGGTTGCGCGTAGATTGCGATGACCATCCCCGCATCTACGCATGCCTTTATAGGTCCCATAGCGGTAATGCCGAAACAGACCGACTTATCGACCACGTCCAGGTGTCTATAGATTCCCTGCTAGAACAGACTCCTACAGCGGAGATTGTCATTCTTGGCGATTTCAACGCCCACAATGCGGAATGGCTTGGTTCTCGAACAACCAATCATGCTGGAAGAGCTGTTCATGACTTTGCACTTGCATATGATCTGACGCAACTGGTAGCTGCGCCAACGCGGATACCAGATGTGGAGGATCAGGTGCCTTCCCTGTTAGACCTTCTCCTGACCTCTCATCCGGATGGATATATGGTCTCCGTTGAAGCTCCCTTAGGCTCATCGGACCACTGTATGATTCGGAGTACGGTGCCGCTCACGTGCCCAGTACGACAGCGTTCCGCTAGCAGTCGCCGTGTCTGGCACTATAGATCTGCAGATTGGGATGGAATGCGTTGTTTCTTTGCGTCCTACCCATGGGGGCAGGTTTGCTTCGCGCAGGATGATCCTAACGTCGTTGCTGATTCTGTCGCTGATGTGGTGTTACAAGGGATGGAACTCTTTATTCCTTCCTCTGTCATACCCATCGGAGGCAAATCCCAGCCTTGGTTTGGTACCTCTTGCAAGATAGCGCTGCGCCGAAAGCAGGAGTCGTATCAAGCCTGGGTAGAAGCATCGTCGTCTCGTGACGAAAATACCAGCGCCCTTAAAAAGAAGTATAACTACTCCTCCAGGTCTTTTAAAAGAGAAGTTGCTGCAGCAAAGTCTAAGCACATTAGCAAAATTGGAGAGAAACTGGTTCGCCTTCCTTCGGGAACTCGAGCGTTCTGGTCTCTCGCTAAGGCTGTCCTTGGGAACTTCTGTAAGCCCTCCTTACCACCTCTACACAAAGAGAATCATTCATTAGCCCACGATGCAAAAGAAAAAGCTGATCTTCTTGGCTCTCTTTTTGCTTCCAACTCGACGCTGGACGATAAAAGGCTTCCACCACCAACTATCCCGCGGTGTGAAAGCGTAATGCCAGAAATATACTTCCGGCAAACTGATGTGCGCAAACTCCTTTTCCAGTTAGGCGTCCATAAGTCGAGTGGGCCTGATGGAATTCCTCCAATTGTGCTCAAGACGTGTGCTCCTGAGTTGGCTCCGGTTTTAACGCGTCTCTTCCGTCACTCCTACTCATTAGGTGTAGTCCCGAACTCTTGGAAGACTGCTTTAGTGCACCCGATCCCGAAAAAAGGTGACCGCTCGGACCCATCCAACTACAGGCCCATAGCCGCTACCTCCCTTTTCTCTAAAATAATGGAATACATTATTAACCGACAGCTTTTAGGGTATCTAGAGGAGCATCAGCTGTTAAGTGACCGCCAGTATGGTTTTCGTAGGGGTCGCTCAGCTGGTGATCTTTTAGTTTTTCTAACCCACCGCTGGGCGGAGGCAGTTGAGACTAAGGGAGAGGCATTGGCTGTCAGTTTGGATATAGCGAAGGCCTTTGATCGGGTGTGGCACAAAGCACTTCTATCAAAGCTTTCTTCCTTCGGGCTTCCTGAGAAACTGTGTGATTGGGTCAACAGCTTTCTTGCGGATCGGAGAATTAAGGTTGTAGTCGACGGTTTCTGCTCCGACCCTAAGACTGTAAATGCTGGTGTACCTCAAGGCTGTGTGCTATCTCCAACCCTGTTCCTTCTGCATATCAATGATATGTTATCTAAAAGTGATAACATTCACTGCTATGCGGATGACAGCACAGGAGATGCCTTATACGCCGGCCGTGCTAATATTTCTCGGGAACACGTTGCCCAGTGCCGGAATGAACTTGTGTCTGAAGTCGAATCCTTGCTAAACAAGGTTTCGGTCTGGGGTCGACTTAACTTAGTTGAATTCAATCCTAAGAAGACACAGGTCTGCGCGTTTACGGCTAAAAAAAACCCCTTTGTCGTAGCTCCTTGTTTTGAAAACACTCCCCTCATCGCCTCAGCCAAAATTGGAATCCTTGGAGTTGACATCACGAGCGATGTTCAATTTCGCGGTCATCTGGAAGGAAAAGCTAAATTAGCCTCCCAAAAGCTTGGAGTACTTAACAGGGCAAAAAGGTATTTCATGTCGGCTCATCGCCTGCAACTTTATAAGGCGCAGGTACGGCCGCACATGGAATACTGTTCTCATCTTTGGGCTGGGGCACCCCAGTACCAGCTCCTTCCTTTTGACCGTATACAACGAAGAGCCGTTCGTGTTGTCAACGACCAAGTCCTATCCAATCGGCTTGATCCCTTGGCTTTACGTAGAGATGTTGCATCTCTATGCATCATGTACCGCATATACAATGGGGAGTGTTCTGAGGAATTGTTTGGACTGATTCCAGCCGCTGAATTCCGCCATCGTATGCAACGACAGCAATACCTATACCATCCATATCATGTGGATGGTTGGCAGTCCACAACTGTGCGGTTTTCACGCCAATTCCTGCCTCGCACATCAGACTTGTGGAATCAGCTGTCGCCAGAGGTGTTTCCAGACCGATACGACTTAGGCGCCTTCAAGAAAAGAGCCTATTCCTACCTCAAAGGCCGGCAACGCATCTGCAGTGCCTCTTGATGCTGCGGTTGTCTGTGGGCGGTGGCAATCACTTACCATCAGGTGTGCCACCTGCTCGTTTGCCCCCTCTTCCATAAAAAAAAAAAAAAAAAAAAGTCCGTGTTCCTGAGTTCAGGTTCAGTAAGTTGCTACGGGATGGATGTGCAGTCGTATCATCGTGTGTTCCACCATACCATAGCGCGTAAACAACTCATTTTGATGAATGTCACCTGAACCATGATATCGAATTATTGAGACCAAAATTCGATATTATGGTCCGGGTAACACAGGCAACATTTTTTTATTTATATCATTTTTGGGCAAATCTGACCACTTGCTGATAAATAATATATTATAGCTGTTTATACATCTGCATGTTATGAGGAGGGAAGAGAGTCATGTAACGAGAAGAATGTTAGATTTGAATGTGGAGGGATGTAGCAGAAGAGGCAGACCAAAGAAAATATGGATGGACTGTGTGAAGGATGACATGGGTAAGAAAGGAGTGAGTGTTGAGATGACGGCTGATAGAGTGGAGTGGAAGAGGAAAACCTGTTGTGCCGACTCCACATAAAAGTGGGATAAGGGCAGGGAAATTATGAGCTGTTTACATCTGCCTGATAAATTAAAACTAGAAACAAAGAGTTTTTCAGTATGACTGCTAGATTGTATCAGCCACATTATCAGCAAGTGGTGAGATTTGGCCTATTTAAATCTTGTCACTAAATAAGCGTAACAATCCACAGGGTGTCGTTTCCGTGGTGCATGCGCTCGGCTAGCGCTGGGTGCGAGTGGCGTGTGTGTGTGGGAGGCGGCCGGCTCTTTAGGCCGTGGGGGCGCACGTGCCCTCTACCGCCGCCCGCTACATGCCCTCAGAGCATCTGCCGACGACGACCGCTCTGCGCTCTGGCTTCACTTCGCCGACGACGATACTGTGGTCAGTCAA
The DNA here is from genome assembly GCA_963565295.1 of Epirrhoe alternata. NCBI lineage: Eukaryota > Metazoa > Arthropoda > Insecta > Lepidoptera > Geometridae > Epirrhoe > Epirrhoe alternata. The sequence goes on from OY751384.1 coordinate 5,098,695, forward strand.
ACTTCTTATCTCAATCGAACTTCTTGCTATCATTCTTCCTAGTAAAAACTACCTCTACCGTCCTCTTCATGCCCACAGGCCTGAGCCTGTGGTCAATTCTGACTATGTTCGTTTCACGCGTTTATTTAACTTTTGACAGGTACTAGAGAGGGTAATATTCCAAGATACGCTAAAGTAACATAATGCGTGATATAGTTGACAGTTTCTAGATGTTACAGTATTTTTCACGTAGAAACGTAAACTTCTACGTAAACAGAACTTTTACGTTTCTCGCTGTACAACTATGAATTTCCCGGGAGTGCCGAGGGAAGAAAAAACTTGAACGATTAGGTGCCTAGTGTATTTTTTTAATCGTCAGGATCGAAAAATATCGAAAGATAATGACTTCACCCGTTTAGTTATAAAATGAGCTTTTAGAAATGTAAAAATATTGCAGTAAAAGTTTACCGAGTACAGAACTAGATGGCGCTACTGGTAGGTGTCGGTCGGTGAGCAGCCACGTGACTCGTACGTGACCTTTTCAAGGCGAATCTAAGAATTTATTCTCTTCTCGAAAATGTCCAACGCACCTAAAAAAGTTTTCACTTCAAAAATGTTTTATTTTTTTCATAAATTAACATAAAAGAGATAGATAGATAGAAAATACTTTATTGTACATCACATGGACATTACAAAATACAAACAAAAATATTTAAATATTAATATTTAAGAGCCTCGTTAGGGAACCGTTCCTATGTGAAAATGACTATAATTATATGAATTGTTCACAGGAGCTGGACATGGAAGGTAGTCCGAAGCCAGCGGTCTTTATCCTCCACAACTTATTGTCTGCGCGCGTCCACTCACTACCGGGCGAAACAGCCACGCATCCACTATAACCATTAGAATAACGAGAAACGCTAGCAATGTAGCCGTACGTATAAAACAGTTTTCTTCCTTTACAGTAAGTTGAACGTACTGTACGTGTTCTTCAAGTATCCTCGGTCAATGAGCTATTCAATCTAAGGATATTGATATGAACGATATGAAGAGAAAATGTGAGGCAACTATGTAAGGTGGTTGATACTGATTGTATGGTGGAAGGGGCTTTAGTCAATGTCACAGCTAGCAGCTTGTCTAAGAGTATGAAATCATCGTTGAGGTTGTATTTTAAAAATTACGACGGTGTTCATAGAGTTCATTTTATCTAGTTCATTTTACCTGGTTGTGGAAGCAGCTTTTGAAGGAAAATTGTAATGAATAATGTTACTGATTGCCTTTGTTACATTCCAATCTAATAGATTTAAAATTTTGTTTTTCGAATAGAACTTATCTGTGTTCTTGATAGCTTTTAAACAAACTTTACTGATATTCATAATTAAAACTATAAATTCCCCTTAGGTTACTATCAAGTTTTATTGGCCTAAATATTTAAAATTCTACGAAGCAGTGTCAACGCTTCAACACCTTTCGTGACAGTCTATTACTTATTTAACAAATATTAACTATGTAATTTTAGTTTAGAAATGAAACATATGTCTTCAGAATAAAATATAAGTCTAACTAAAATACGTTAAATGAATCTAAAACAACCGCGCAAAACTGTTTAGTAATAATTGATTTAAAACGAAATACCAATGATGAATGTTTTCGTATGATTTATTATGTATCAAACGAAAACCATATCACGCTCAAAAGCAATATCAATGAACGAATCTAATGAATTTAGCTTCTTCTGATATTTATACATTCCAAAGTAGACGCAAGTCAGTAATAACTAGACAAGGACGAATTTTATCATTGTGTATTCGTCCTTGCTTTTAGAGTCTTCGATCAACAATATTATAGATTTAGGGTCAGGGCAGCAAAACCGTCATCGGTAAATAACAGCTCGCGCCGTTATTTTGTTTAGCATTTTGTTAAACTTAAAACTTTTTTGTCACGCGGACATAATTTTGTACGTCACGCTATCTATAATATTGTTGATCGAAGTGTAGAGTAATGAAATGTTTTTTAGGCGCCATCGTAAAATGCCTGCGATTTGCAGCTTAGCTAAGGGCAAGTTGATTACGGCTGCTTATATTGATCGTAGATATTATTGTTTGTAATGTATTGTTATTTTCCCGTATTGTTGTTATTATTATAAATCCCATTTTTCGAAGTTCTATGTGTCGAATTATCACATGCTGCAATATTAAAACAGTTGACAGTCACGATTCTGCATGATAAACGCTTGTTCTCAAAACGCAGTCAATATACAGGGTGGTTTTTTGAGAAGAGCGGTGATGGCCAATCCTGGAACCACGAAGGTTAGAGAAGTCGTGAAAGGAGACATGTCCTCGATTTATAAGAAACGGTTAAGGTACCTAGTGCCTACCTGCCGTTAATGTCCCGTCTCAAAAATCCATAGGTATAGGTACATACATTGAGAATACAGTCTTCCTCTGACTATCCTTTTAGACGACCTACTCTGTGGCGCAGCGGGTGAAAGCCCGCTTGGGACGCAGAAGGTTGCGGGTTCGATCCTCGCCGCGGGATAAATGTTTGTATGATCTGCAAATATTTATCTCGGGTCTGGGTGTCTATGTATAATATGTATGTATTTACAAACAAAAAGTATATAAGTAGTCAGTTATCTGGTTCCCATAGTACAAGCTTTGCTTAGTTTGGGGTAGATGATGCTGTGTGGAATGTCCAGCATTATTTATTTATCTTGATTATATATGATTATATATTTATAATCATTCTATTGAATTTTCTCTGATGGGTTGTGTCATGTTGGAATTTAATCAAAAGTTTTTGAGCTTCGGCTTTGACCTTTATACCCAAAAGCTACACCACAATTGTTATGATGCTACATATTCGATACATAGGAATTCGAGAGAGACGGCAGTTTGTTTGTTTTTAATTATGTATTAGTATTTTATGTAGTGTTATAGTGTGAAAGTGTCAACGATCTTCCAAAGAATCTCGGTTATTTTAACAAGTTGATAGTTGTAGTAGCTTTAAACATGTATGTTACAATAATGTTATGTATAATTTATTTAAATCAATCACAATTAATATAATGCATTATTAATATATAGTTTTGTTATTGTAGGGGTCCTTAAAAGTCACTGTAACTAAATGGATACGAATAGTATAGTTCTTTATATCTAATAGCTTTTTGAATTAAATGAGGTGTAGAATGAGAGAAAGGCATTTTATCACTTTTTAAACTCACACGACTTAAACTTATCTTTGTATTTTATTTTTATTTATTTATTTAAACTCACAAAACAGATTACAACCAGCTAAAGAACAAAGTTTTAAGAGGTTTCTGATAACATTCGAATATTACCTTACCTCGAGGTAATATTCGAATGTTATCTGACATCTTTACGCTATTAATAAAAAAATGCATTTTAGTTATGGAAACTTCTAAGGACAATCATGTCTTGGGAATGATCAGAAAATTCTGTTATAATGTAACATTCTCAGAATGTAGATTAGGTAATTTTTGCTTTAATATTATGTAGCGAACTAATTATACTAATATAGATGTAAGTTTCTCATCATTACGATGTATATTAAGTAGCTTTAGTGCGAAAGAGTGGCAATATGCAAAGTGATATCAATTTTACAGTAATATATTTATTTTAATACCAATTTCATACAACTTTGTAGATGACATTTATATTTGGTGTAGGTGATGTATTGTTAGTTTAATTGCTATCTTTTATCATACCAATGACTGAATACCACTCAATGTACCTATTTATAATATTAGTTTTTATGATAGCACTTTCTCTACGAACACGAAGTACAATACGCTCAACCGATATTTGTCTCTCTGAAGTTAGGTGCACTAAACGATTGCGCAAGTTTGGTAGAGATAGCACGATGCAACAAACTAAGCGAGTGAGCGAGGCAGCTATACTTAGATCATTTAGACGGGATGAGCCCTGCCAAAATGTACATGATTCCGTATCATGTGCGTCTTGTAATATTACGTTCGTCTTATACGAAATTTGCAAGAGTGTGCGTAAAAATGAATGTGTATTGTCAGTTTTTATGCATGAGTGTGTGTGTAAAATGCGTTCGTGTGCTACCGCGTCCGCGAAAAATTTTGTAAGAGGAATTTTGTCAATAGCGAGTCCTTACTCTTTTTGTCTGAGCAGGTATACAACGCTGTCTTCGTCTTTTAGGCGCCATCAAAAATAGATTCTGCTCAGCTACTTCAGAGAGCTAAAGATCGGTTGTGCGTATTGTAATTGTTTCTGCCTTCAAAAGCTTTCACCAGTGTTTCGTATTTTGATATTCTTTAGATATTTTCTATAAGTATCTCTTTTGAATCTGAAATAAAATTTTGAAGTATTTTCAAAATTCAGCAACTTCATGAACAGTATCTATTAATTCTTGAAAGGTTGCCATATCAATCTATCGTAAGACTAACTCTAAGGCATATTATCTTGTAATCTCTTAGAATTTCTACTGATGACATTCTTTTATATTGATCAGTTATAAGTATTAATACTAACATTTCACTTTACATATTTTTCTCGAATCTAAGACGTAGTAAAATACTCATGATAATGTATAGTCGGAAGTTTAATCATCGAAATTGTGAACATTTTGATTATCATTATGTTTTCTACAACTTGCTGTTTTTATACCGTTTTAATATCTCGAATCACGGATCTTTATTCTTACTTATAATTTAACTCAAATTAGAACTAACCATTAAAATATTTTTTTATATTTTGACTCTTATACTAGATGGGTAGGTACGATCGGGAAATAAAAAGTTGCGTTCGTTAACACTGTGAACGACATAAGATTCGTTTATTTGCCAGAATATGCGAGTGCAACTTTATATTTCCCAATCGTCAACAGTGTTGGACGACAGGGTGTTACCGACCGGGAATGACTCTTTCAAATCAAAAGTGAGACCTGTTTACCTGGGGATGATATAAAATGATGCAATCATTGAACATCTGTACAGCCAAGGACCTTTATCTAGCTTAAATTATAGCGAATTTGAAATCTAGCTTAAACACTAATAGGTATTGTGGATACACGTACCTACAAACGTGTACCTATCTATGAAACAGCTCTCAAAATTCCTACTTTTTCTTGTTATCCATTAAGTATTTGAGTTTTTGTCGAGTCATTTTATCATCAGTCTGTAGAAAATTGTCATGATCAACACTATGATGCATTAAACAACGAAGAAAGTTATTTCTGTTTTAATTATCCATCTCTATTCTAGGTTATACAGGTAGGTAGTCATAGTATGAAACAAAATGCATTAGCCATAGATCTAGGCATTCGTGAAGTTAGCCGTTTGTCTGCGCAGTGAACGCTTTTTATACAAAATTGTGTTCTGCACAGACAAACAGCTAGCTTCACGAATGCCTATATCAATGTTTATTATGACTCTTCTCAAAAAATAACCCGACCACAATCTAATTCTCCTCAGACGCGTCGAACTAAAAAAATGGTAGGTACTGAATGAAAAATAAATGGATGAATTCCAAAATTTTCAAGTGACGCTAAACCCAACTAACTCGTCGATTCATTAGGTCGAGTGACTGGATCGCTGACCGGCCGAGAGCCCCTCCATTCTCCTTCATAGGCTTATCAAAACCTTACAATGTCACATACAAGCAAATATGAACCTTAGGGTTTAAGCCCAAGGCCTAGTTTTCCTACAGGTCTAGATCAATAGCCATGTCTGAGCTATTGTCTCGCCTTCCTATTGAAAAGACGTAGAGCTATCTAGTCATATAGGTTTTAGTCTAGTATAGATCATGAATTAAACTTGCAGCTTTGATTGGGAAAGAATTTGTCAAAGAAAACTATGAAAACTGAATCACTAAGTAGGTAATTCGATTATAAAATAATTACGTAGTACCGTAGTACGTAGTACCTACTTCATAAATGGTGATTTTGTTCAATGGGCTCCAAAGCTACTCACCAACCAGCCAGATGTTATCTACCTAGGTACCTACTATTTTTACAACCACTTACCTATGTTCTATGAAGGATGTTTCATTTTATATGCAAAACATAATACAATACATCTTCCAACGTCGTAGAGATGCATAGAGTCTGTCCTCTGAACTAGAGCCAAATGAGCGAAAAATTGCAGCTACCAGTTAGGTACCTACCTGCCTATAGCACACTAGGTACAGCTGGGATTTCGAGAAACCTTTTTCGGCACGTGCTCGAGTCACGAGTTGCACAGCAAAGGTGAACAACATCGCATATTACCTATACGAGTAGGTACTTAGGTATAGGTAGTTTCCGAGAAAATAGTTAATAAACTTGTTTATACGTATTTGAAAATAGTTAACCATGTTACCTACATAATCTCTTAGAATTATGTTCTGTAGACAGAGTAGGTACCTACCTACCGTGATCTAAGCATTATTTTAACTTTGATTTTAACCAAGCAGAGACTGACAGTAAAAGCCTTCGCGTCTAATGTTATGACATTAAGCGGCATAATTAATGAAATTAAGGTCTATCTTTGGCCTGCTTTGACCCTGTGACAGTAGGGCGAAGGTGATGAACTTGGCAACCTTTTTGTCTGAGGCTTTCATAATTACTTACAGCATTTTACACACAGATAAGAGATTATGTTTTTATCAGGCAGGATATTGTTTTTATAAGACGAGCTGTTCTAGCTGCAACAAGGGTGTTGCGGAAACACACCTAAAAGAATGATAGGCCCCAAACTGTCTTTTTTGCGCTGATTCTTCACTGTATTGGTCGCGAAAGAACAGGAGTAGGTAAAACTTATTTTCTTATAAGTAAGTACTTTTACAAGTTAACACGTTACCTACCTATATGAAAATGTAGGTAACGATAGTATTATGGCGAAAGATAGAATCGTAGAGTGTAAGTATAGAATCTGTGATTTCTGCCAATCTTTACAAAAGCTTTAAAATCTCTGCAAGCATGATTTTATGTAAGTAGGTATTTTACTAAAGACTGCAGCAATTTTCATTAAATTCAATTTTGTAATAACAATGAGGTAGGTTGAATATTTGAATTAGAAGGTAGGTACGTTCAAGTACCAGCTTCAACGTACCTTTTAATTCAATATGCTTACAATCTCGTCTTATAATATTAATTATCAACATTTTGGAGCGAACACGAGAATTTAGCAATTAAAAATAATTGCCATGATAAATTACTTATAACAACACATTAGGTTTATTTGGCTTATTTTAAACACACTTTTATTAGCTTGTATGTATCTATTTTTCTATTATTATTATTATAGTTTTCCAAATAAAATAAAATAATGATGTTACAATATTAGATAAAATATCAAAAATCCAAGGGGATTAAAACAATATCTCATTACGGGCGCTATCATTGAATCACGAGCACATCAAAGGTTTCTAGAGTAACCCTCGAGCGTAGTAGTATAGCGAGGGAATTTGCGAGGGAAGCAAGGCTGCACTTGGTGACAGCTTGCAAACCCGTCGCCATCTATCAGCATACATACTTAGTTTAATTCAGAGAAATGGGATACTACTTACAGTTATAGTATAAAACATCATTGGTTTAATTAGATTCCACAATGTATTCCGTAATTATTTTTACGTGTCTTAAATCTTTAAGGCGTTGGTCATTATCTAATATTTATTGATTTAAAATAGCCATGCACTATATTATTCACTTTTTAAAATATATTTTTCTTATTCTAAGTTATTCGAAGGGAGGCTTTTGCAGTGGGACTCTATAGACTTAAAAAAAATGCGGTTAATGTCTCCAATACATAAGATCAAAATTGTCAAAAAGGCCTCTGTGTGTCGGCTTTGGTTGGCCCCATGCATGTCTATTTAAATCTGGGACTACCTACATAGTCCCGAGAACACTGACAAACAAAATAATAATGATTTTTCGCTTGCATATTTTTGGCTACTGCTTTTATTTTATTACTCAGTCCAATGTGATAAAGCTTTTAAACTAATGGTGTAAATTAATTTAATACTAAATACCTTTCGGTAAGAAATAATAAATGTGGGTTTTGTTTCAGTATTTTCAACGTCGCGTCGTTGGTGTTTTCAATGCTAACAATGGCTAATTATTCAAACAAATCAGGGCAGGTCCTTTCGTAAGAGAAATAAGGTCATTAATTTATCGAAGCTTCCCTGGATTTTAAACATCTATCATGGACATATTTTGGTATTGCAGACTGAACCCTTGCAAAATTTTATAAATTCAATATTATTGATGAATAATACAGGTGTTAATATTTCTCTCCAACTAAATAGAATCATGCGACCTAGATGGACTAGGACGGCTACGCGCTACGCCGTAGCAAGCAAGTCTACGAATTTTCTTTGTTCATTATGAATGAGAATGACGTAAAAATATGCAAAGGATATCCTTTGCACGACTAATGTCCAAAATATTATATTTTGCAAATATTGTAAAAAATAAACCAATTACAAGTATTTAGTGCAAAATATAGATCATTATTTTCTTTATGTGGAAACTATCAACTTTAATATTAAATTTGCATTATTATTCATCTAATCTAATTATTTCTTTTCACTGGTTTTTCCCTGACCTATCCGGATAACGTGGTTTTGTGTCATTTGGACCCACGTTTTGTTGAAGATGCCAAGATCTTCGTAATCTAACAATCATAGTAACTATACCCTTCTTCTAGAAGATTCATCGAAACTTAAAACGATTTTCAAATTATATCAATTATATCTGACGTGGGCGTAAAGGCTGCCAAATCAAAATGGGATTGGGCGGGTCATGTCACCTATATGCACTTAGACGGTGACAGTAACTGGTTGGATCGCGATCGATGGCTGGTGACTCCGAGGCAGGCCTAAATAGCCGTAGCGCGATGACCCTTTGGACGCCTTTAGGAGGACTGGGGGAAAATCCCAGAAGATTGCGAAGTGGGCAAGGTGACGGGGGAGGCCTTTGCCCAGCTGTGGGACAGTGTAAAGGCTTATAAAAAATAATGGTGTATGTCCTTGGTCTGGTCAACTCTCCATACCTACATTTGTGCCCATTCTCTTTAACAGCTAACCCTTTTAAAATAAAAACCTTTATCTCATAATTAGCTCAAAACGTTTTCATTATCAAAATCCCCAGAAACTCGAATAATTTGAAATGTCCAAGCCAGATTTCCGCTAATCATTCTAAAACAGAGGCAGAGGACGTTTTAAGTAAATTTATAGACTGAAACGAGCTCCGTGAAACTCATGAATACACGATACGATACCTACCTAATGTATTAGCTAAGTAAAGCGACTGAATTTAGGGGTTCGGTGGTATATAATTTTAATGTTATTTAGCGAAGTTGACTTCGCTAAGTCAAAAAGCATTTATTCAGTAAGACCAGTTTGTTCACTTCAAATCGTCTTGAAAGCTAAGTGATTACTCCAATTCTTTCAAGATCATAGCTTTCTTTGTACTTGTAGATATATTTTGATTTCCAAGTTTTATTAATAAAAAAGTATAAATAAAAGTATATTAAACTAGCGGTCCGTCGCGTGTTACCCGCGTTCCCTCGGGAAAACTTCACTTTCCCGGGATAAAATATAGCCTATGTTCATCAGGGATAATGTAGGATTCTAATGGTGAAAGAATTTTTCAAATCGGTCCAGTAGTTTCGGAGCCTATTCAATTCAAACAAACAAACATACAAACAAACAAACAAATCTTTCTTCTTTATAATATTATTATATATTATATGTTATCCTTACGAAAACTCTAAGTAAAACAATAGTAAGAAGTCTTTTTTTATTTATACAACGCATGGGCTACTTTTTATCCCGAAAAGTGACATATTTCCGAGAGACCGCTGCTGGTTACACCGCGGAGCACAGCTTGTTTAATAGGTGTATAAACTTTTTTACACAGATTCGTTACATGCGATGATGTATTTGACTTTAGGTATCAGTCCACAAAGCTCAACTCTCAGCTCGTACCTATGTATAATTCAGTCGTCGGTTAAGCATAGTTGGAGCCTTCAATTGGGACGTGCTCAAGTGAGGTCGTTAGCAATCCAGCCTAAGAGTCCCGCTCGAGTTTTGAAATTCCTTTCCGATCGTGATTACCTGTGCTAAAGAAACGGGCAAGAAGCCACTGTGTCACAGAATAAATTGGGACTTTGCATGCAAAAGTCTCACTACGGTAAATCAGAAACTGGCACTGACTGTATGAATACCTAAATACAAGCTATTTCTAAAACTATACCTAGTGTGGGTCAGCTCGAATTTCAATGAATAAAAAATTACCTAGATTAATTCTTGAAAAATCATGACATTACTTAGATGTTTTAGGTTTTTACTTTTGTAGCAGGAGTGCCCAGAGAAATGGGAGTGCCAGAGTCCCTTTTAAATACCTACATACGTACGAGTATAATATAATTTGGGACATGCCTTAAATGACAGATTGATGATGATTTCTTTATGTTTTAAAATTCGTGCATAGGTATTTTTTGAAACATTTTCGGTTGCATTTTCGAAACAAAGCTCAATTAATACATATGGGATTCGATCCCATAACATACGGGCTGCAAGTCAAGGAGCTATCCCACTAGGCCTGCGTGTCCTAAATTCTGAATACTGCTCTTTTGTCTCGATCTTACGTGCATCGATCTGAATCCTTATTGAGGGTAATCGAAAGATCGTTTTTACATTGCATCTTGTGTGAAGTGACACATACCGGACTGTGTGACGTTCGTGACTTAATTAAACGCAGACAAGAATGGTCCATCATTTTGACACTCGAGCGAATTGGGCTTTGTGCGAGAGGTGCTTGATGTGCCTGTTCTAAAGGCTTTTGCTACCTCTTCTAATCAAAAGAAAGCTTTTCAGTCACTTGGAAATGAACATATTTGGGTGTTTTCTTTATTTTTGGGACAGCATTGTTTTATTTGAATAATTGAGTCGTGTTTTGCGTGTTGTAGAAAAAGAGGGATATTAATTTGGATGTGTATTGCTAGATACATTTTCAACTCTTTAGATATCTTCAAATGACTATGATGTTTCTGATCTGGCTAAATCAACGTCTCTGGAGAATGTCATGACATGAGCTTTTTATTTTAAAATTATTTTCACTTTTTGATAGTCAAACAAAATCCATCTCCTATCGATTTATGAAAACCGAGTGTAATTTTTTACACCTACTTTGACAACAACAGAGCTATGCCGTTAATTATTGCAGCTTTTACTTCCTATTCGCAATAAAGAGGTAGAATTCATTTATACCCCGGAACAAGGCCTGAAATATTTGGATTGAAAAATCCTAGTAATTTCCAGTTCGGAATACATCACATAAATTATGAAAGCTTAAAGCTCAAGAGTATAATATAACCCGTCCAATTTGTAGATCGAAATATTTTGGTAAAGCAAAATCTGATTTAACAAACGAATCGCTCAGAACATAAGCTATTATAAATATCCTGGCTGTCACGGTGGCTTTTCTTTGGTGCGGGATTGCGCAGGGATGAAGGAAAAGGCACATCTGAGATTTGTATCGAAAACCCCCTGTCAGCAAGACGGTATGTAGGTGTGAATAGGACTAAAATGTTTAACATATTTCTTTACTTATTATTAGATAGTTTTACATTTAGACACACAGACACACACATGATCACGACTGTATCAAAGCACGGTAGACATACTCTCAGATATAAAGATCCCTGTGAAGGGAGTTTAAGAATCTTTTAAGATGTCTAAGGGGGTGGGTAGTGTAAGTGCTTATTTAGCATTCCATACAAGACTAGTTGCAAACCCATCGCCGACATATTATTTGACATAAAACATATAGGTACCTGTACTACCTTGTTAGTGTATGCACACAGAGTTTATTATCGTCTGTTCATCGAACAAGTTCCCGAAGTATTACGTGTGCGCAGTTTTTTTGCGAGTTGAGCAACGCTTGCCGTTATAAAGCTATACGTAAATAAGAGAAAAAAAACTTAATGAAACCTCTGAAACCATGAAGTTCGCTAAAGTTGGAACAATATAAGAAACGAACCAAACTTAATTAGGTCACGAACGAGGCGATGTCGAACATGACCACCATTAATAGAGCTACTTATTCTTTGGCAAATCTCGGCTTTTACAATGTTAGGTAAGTAATTAGGAAAAACTCCAATTTTATAAAGTTGTTTAGGTTTCTTTGCGTCGACTCTACACTGCTATTTTACATGTTAGGCTGTAACAATCTACTTTGCATTTATATAGAGCACTTCCATTTGTCATAATTGTGCCATTATACTGTCGGTAACTGTACATTATCACAGGCCAAAGTCTCAGTTTCAAAATAATTACTAGTCATTTCGTTCACGGAATGTTTATCTAATTTTTATGCTAATTTTGGAAAGTTTACCTAGGGCGGCGAAATTGTATAAATTGGTAATGTTTTTTAATTGTCATGGTTGTGAGTTGAATCAATAGTTCCTATTGGATTGGTACTTATAGGACGGTTAGTAGGCACCGATAGGCAGCGAAGTCTCATTTTGTGTTGGTTCTGAAAACAAACCTGAGGTTTTGTGTGCTACTTGACATGTAAAACTTATCTGCATGACATGGTACTTGGTAAGCAACTATAGCCACAAATAAAATTACAGATTATAATGACATGATAAGAGGCCTAAAATGGTAATAGGTACCTAAGGTACCCAAATTATGTTTGTTCATACTTATACCTACTTTCGTTCCTTGCCTTAAAGAAAAAGTAAAGCGCCCTTAATGTTTTAAGAGAAGACCAGGACGACGTAACAAATACAAAATGTTCCTTTATTTTCTTAGGAAAAGTACCTTTGTAGCGCATGGTAGGCTGTTAATGAGCTTCGGACAACTTCTGATTAAAATTCCTCCGTAATTTTTAAGAACATTTCAAACAGCTTACAATTGAATAAGAGTGGAAGCGTTCAATGCGACTTAATTTTATTTTAAAAGACATTAAAACTTGCTGTCAAGAGTGAAAAATAATCTCTGAAGTAGAATTATTGCTCACAAGATGAGCCGGGAGATAGGCGCTGGATTACGGCCTAGGGGAGCGCCTACCGCTGAGACTTTTAATGAAATTGTGTTTCGTGTTCTAATTATTATGACGTTTCTGTATAAGTTTCTGTACATTGCAGAATATAACTCCTATTTTTACCTACGCCGGAACGGAGATGTAGTATGCGTTTGGGGTGCGAGGTTGTGTGTTTGTCTGTTTGTGAGTCCACTTTTTTATTCCCATATCTCAATAACGGCTAGACCGATTTAAGTTACGATTTTCTGTGAAATGTTTGAAATTTACTGGAGATGGTTCCTGGATATACGTTATGGTGTTAAATTGCCAGGGAGCGCTGCAATATACGTTTAAAATTAAAAAGTTAGAAAAACGTATTATAACTTAACGTATTTTTCGATTTGCAAGAATGAATTATTTATTATTATCATTAATTCTTTAAATTAAATCGAGGGTAGGTATTTTAAAATATTATTTTTTAACACCCTTGCTCGTAAAGCTGATGTAATTCCACCGGTTTTAGATATGTAAAGCGGGTTAAAACAAACGCGTGTGTTATCAAAGCAAATACGAGTAGTTATGTTATAGTCCATACAAATTCCATAACAGCATTATTTGCCATTTCAAATATGGAACTGATCGCCGCCGAGCTGGAGTCGTGCCTCCAGCTAGTGAGCAGCGCGCTGTTGCTATTCAAATTTCGAACTAATCGCCACGCGGCGCCAGTCAGTAGGCAGCGCTAGCGCGCTGTTAAAATGGCGGGAAAGCAACAGTGTGCATTCACAGATTGAGTTTATTTAAATGTTTTTTTTTCTGTTTCCTCGCAAATGTGTTAAAAAACGTCGTACGATATACGTGCGTATTGGTTATATGCGAGGCGAGGCGGAATTTCAGCCCGAGCCGCAGGCGAGGGCGTAATTGAGCCGAGCATGTTATAACCATCTTTACGCACTAATATCGTAATGTACTATTATCATTTTTCAATCACATTCGTCGTGGGGTTTTCAAAATTTTTATTTTGTTTTTATGATAGTGTAGGTAATTTACAGCAAATAAATTCCAAAATACCTCTCAAGCAACAAATACCTAAAACAGAAACGGTTCCAATAACATTATAGTTCCATGCCGAATCACCAATTTTATCTTCTAAGTAGTTTTCCGAGAGAAAATAAAAGTTAGTCAGGTAAAATGCTGATCGCAGGTTCTGCTTCATAAGGCGTACACAAACACAGCAATCGCTTAATTAGAAGCGTTGTCGGAACCTACGCAAACTAGTTGGCTTGCTCACGTTGAAGAAACTTATCGCTGAAGCGTGCCCTCCATCCTTTCCATTTAGAAAATATTTATTTAGCATCCTTTCCTTAAGCCCCGCGCTCAGGTGCGAGATAGCCCTAACTCAAATAAGGGGCAGCCATTTAAATAAAGCACTTGTTTTCATTACTCCTCGGCTTTTACAAACATTTTATTGTTTACCACAAAAACTAATTTCTCGCTTTAGATGGCTTGTGTTTAAAACGTTTTATTTAGCTTTTAAAACCCCTAACTATGTAGCTTGGCTGGTACAGTTATTTGTTAGCTACATCGAAAATTTAATGTTAAAATATACGCTTTGTTCCTATAATGTGCATTCGTAGTGGCTGTAAATTTATTGGTTGAAATTAAAAAATATTTGATTCACTGAACTTTGATATCAAATCAAATTATTTATTTTTCTAAAAGAAGGATACAAGATAAGATTCACTGGACCCCGCACTAGGGCTAGCCTGTATTGATATAATAAAATACAATGGTTTATACAAAATACTATTAAAATGAAACCATTAAATACACTAGACATTATACAATAGTAGATTGTATCATAAGGGAGCAAAATAATATTTTTCACACCCGGTACAAGAATACCATACATTTTTTCGTCTCACCTTCTTAACAGAAAGTAAACTATTACTCCCTCCTAAAAAACAAAATGGCCGGCGGGAGGTAAAGTTGTATGGGATTTCATTTCTCCCTCTGAACCTCATGTGAACAGATAAGTAATGAGATTTGAATTTCGAACTTCAACATTTCTATTAAAATTTTTACTATTGAGTCCGCACCCAATAGAACTTATACGAATAAAAAAAGAAAAAATGTGGCAACTAATCTTTTTCTTCCGAATTTATTTTTGATGTTTCTATGAAAATGTTTACCATAGAGACCTGCACCAAGTAGAATTTATTCAAATTTAAGGAAAAAGTGTGGCTAATGCCTCCAAACTATAGAGCGATCTAATGTTGTTGCATATTAATGCTAAAATATTTTTTGAGAACGAAAGGACGACCTCAATAAAATATTTTTTGAGAATAAACGGACGACCTCGACTCCTTCGATAGCGGGTGGTGGGAGCTATCAAAGAAGAGAGATGGTTGGAAAGAATTGGGGGAGACCTTTGTCCAGGAGTGGGACAGTGTAGGTTGAATAAAAAAAACGAATAGATTATTATTATTCTACCTATAAAACCTGTTCATTAAACTTGCTTGCTATTTTCTGGGTTCACTATTTTTCTCGCAGTACCTATGTGTGAAAAGCAGAGTATTCACCTCGGGGTTAAAGCTGTCTTAGTCTTGGGCGCTCTTGAATCCCTCGCTGTCTCAGGATTCTAGTCATTAACTCCCTCGTTGCACTCGGGAGTTAACTATAAACACCCTCGCTTTCGCTCGGGAGTTTACTAAAGAATCCTTCGATGCGCTTGGGATTCAATATGGCGCCCGTGACATAATACACTGCTTTATCCCCTTGGTGAATAATCTACTATTTACGGCGAGGGCGTTTTTTTGAATCCAGAGCGAAGTGAGGGATTTTAGAGTAGAATCCCGAGCGTAGCGAGGGATTCTTTAGTAGCCCGAGCCAAAAATATATTTTGCGCCCGAGTGATACACTCTACTTTTCATCACCCTCTATGAGAAAATAAAAGGCAACTAAATTAAAATTAAATCGTATTTAATAATAAAACAACTAAAAACTTATATTTAAAACCATGAATTTCTAACAATCCGTGAAAATTGACGAAAACGCGGGCTGTAGTTCGCGCGTTTTTTGTTTGATTTTTTTTTATTCAGAAGTCAAGCCAGTCTTTATTCAAAAAAATTGCGTTCGAATTCTTTGGCGCTGAACACTAAGATGTTCCAAATTCAAAAAGTGCGCGGCAAAGATAATTGCGGCGCACTTAAAGAGGAATAAAAACTCATTACTGCCCGCTCAAAGTTTCTTATAGAAAACACCACCTTTGGGTGCACATAAAGGCGAACCAAGTCGTCCTTTTCGAATAGATGGGATGAAAACAACATAATCACACATTCCGTGCCATAAACATTATTACTTGCTGCGCTTTACTTCGCTTTCCTTTTGATTGCACCAAGAGCGGCAGCCTAGGGAACACGTTGATGAACGCTGAGTGAGACTCCAACTTAAAGGTATCAAATCTGTACAGAAAGTCAAGTGTAAAATCAACTGAATGGTGCTCGATTCAAAGATTGTAACCTTGTGAAAATCTTTTATTTCAAGGGCAAATAAGTGTATTGGAGTTCATCTAGTTGTTTGGGTGTTAGGATCTCCAAATGGAGCAGATAATTCACTTAAAGTGCGCTAGCCAGGATAGTACATTGAAATTTATGAGTGAACCCCAGCGGACAACGTATGAGAGTGTACGCTGTTGAATACGAGTGCCCTAAGAATATAAAATGCATTTAGGATTACATCGTTTGGTGTAGTTACTCTCTATTGAAAATGCCATTCGCAATGGCATTGTATTGTTTTTTTTTTCTGTGTCTGTGTGCTTATGCAGTAAATAAACGAATGTCTATGTCTATGTCTATTGTGTTACAATGCCACACATTACGAGATGACGCAAAAAGCAAGTACTTCCAACTACTGAGTTAGAAAGTTTATGCTTTACCTACATTTCGTCGCCATTTTTTTTTATTTAAAGTTAGGTAAGTACTTAATCATTTTTAATAAATAAATAAATATTTTTTCCAACATTTTATTTAGCAAGATTTTCATCAAAACACATTTTCCTCCCACTTACTACTACGATTACTAGTGTAATTGGGCGAGTCCATTAACTTACTCCACCTGCCATGAAAATAATTGCCTATTTAATCTAGATTATGTGGTTGAATACGTGGGAGACAACGCTGAAACTCCAATTTCACAGTTCTTACGCTAAGGCGATTTAGTGAGCTTGTTACATTCTATTATTTTAAAGCTCTTTTCTCCTGTTGATGGTTTATAGATAAGCTAAACAAGTTTACCTAATCGTATTCCAAAACTATGCAGGTGTGCTCGTAGAATATGGTAGGTACTTTTAGCCATGACAAATAGCGGCTTAAAACCTGCTAGAGCTGGTCACCAGCTCATACGAACTTTACATAACACTGAGTGTTGGAAGCTAGATGTAAGTTTCTTTGTTGGAGCTTGAGTTGGCAGCCCCTTATCTTCTCAGTTCAAATTAACGAGGTGATTAAATAAGCCGAGATTAAAATAAAACTTTAGCTACACAATGCGATCCAGCCATAGCACCCAGCATTATGATTGTACCGAATTGTTCGAGATTGAGAAGGGTAAACGTCCCAAGCGTCGCGCCGCGACACCGACTTTGTTAGCACACACTTGCGAATGAAGAAAAATGTCTTTGCTTAAGCCTTCCACTCGGCGAGCGCGGAATTGTAAATAGAGATTTATTAAAACGGGACATAGCGAAATTCGCAGTTACACCCTTTTGCGGGGACGTTTAGATGGGATAGAACAAAAGTTTCTCTATTTGGAATTCTGTCATGGATGATGCTGGACTATAAGTTATTGGTTGTGTTTATATTGGATGTCTCATTATACACATACACACAAAACTTTAGCCTTTAGGTACCTCTCATTTTGTAGGATAACAGTAGCTATTCATTCTGTAAGAGCAATGCAAAATTTACCTCTTTTCATTTTCTAGCAGTCTACTTGAGTGGCATGTTGAAACGCGGAGTCTGGGAGTAGTATGCAGATTTTAGTGTCTGTTACCACTTGCAATCCGAACTGCATTTCTAGCTTGTTAGAAGTTTCAAAGACACTTACCACTTAACATTATTCAGGATATCATATCCTACTGATACTATGTAGGTATTATAAATCTGAAAGTTTGTGACTATGTTTGGATGTTTGTGTTTCAATTACGCCTCGATTTGTATGAAATTTAAAATAGGTGTAGACAGATAACTAATGGCTTGGAGTAGCATAAAAGCAGGACATAATTAATTTATGTGTAGTCACAATTATTATTATCATCATATTAATAATTGATATAGGTATGGTTTCTCAAATTAATACTTTGTGAGGGACCTAAAGTGCACTAAAAAAATTCAACAACCATCTAACCCAACAATCGTACCTGGTCCTAACTTTAATATGATTTCGAAAACTACTGGTGCTACTGGGTAATCCAGAACTCTGAAAAGTGGAGTTGCAATGCATCTTCTCAATCGCTTCTGATAATGCGGGACTTCAGCGAAAAATCTCAGCTATTGAAGACCGAAGAATCTAGAAAATTTCAAGTTTCCGCTCCAACCGCGCGCACTTATTTGTCGGAGGTGAAATTTTAAAGGTTAAACTTTTCACATTGGAACATACTGAGGCAATCATTTTCATGTTCAATTTCATTGTTTTGAACCTACAAGAAATATTGATTATCGGTTAGAGTAGATTCCGCTTAAATGTAATAGGTAGTACCACTATTTAAATAACATAGTGCTAGATAAATTCCAGTCCATGTCAGACAACCTTCTCGTGCACCAAAGGTGCTTGTCCCTTACGGATCCGAAGAGGAACCAGGGGGAACGGCTGTTGAAGGGCCGGTGTGCCCTGTTAAGTCCGACAATAATCTGGAATATATTGTCGGATAACCAATGGTCTGACGGGAGGTAGCTTCTCCGCGCGTCCCTCTGACTCGCAGATGGCGCAGTGAATGAAGCTAGTACCTTCGTAGTTATTCACCAAAACTGAACATACAAATTTTAAACAAAAGTGTATTACGAATTCTCCTACCGGAAAGAGATAAGTAATCTTGAAAAGCATAGGTACTCTTCGCATGGAAAAGTAAACAAATAAAATCATCAAAAATCATTGTGAATGCTTTGACAACGAAATGTGATACGCAATATTGCATCCGCGATAAAGGCAATGTTACAATGAGGAGACCTAAATATAAACGACTTCATCAGCAGATTCAGATTTCAGCAGATATGAAAATGTGAAATGTAATAAATGACGAGAATCTGATGTCACACTAACCTTAATTACATTTACGTTAAAATTCATTATTAAATAAAATAAATAAATAAATAATAAATAATGCTGGACATTTCACACAGCATCATCTAGCCCCAAACTAAGCAAAGCTTGTACTATGGGAATCAGATAACTGATATACTATTTATATACTTTTTGTTTGTAAATACATACATATTATACATAGAAACACCCAGACCCGAGATAAATATTTGCAGATCATACAAACATTTATCCCGCGGCGGGGATCGAACCCGCACCCTTCTGCGTCCCAAGCGGGCTTTCACCCACTGCGCCACAGAGGTCGTCAATGTAAACATTCAATGTAACAATTATTGTAAACAATGAACCTTTTCCATTGAAATTTAGATGAACTATGGAACTGAGCTACGCTCAACTTTTTTTTTCAGAAACCAACGAAACTCCGTACTTTCTACACTCCACCTACTATTAAGTATACAACAACCTACACTTTATAATGTTGTAATATCTAGTCTCATTTTAGTAGAATTTCACTCAGGTGGGTTTTTTTAACCCTAAATACCTACCTAATATTTAGCTGTATTGTATAATGCTTTTAGGAAGGATCGTTTTCGTTGAGCTACTTACTGACTGAGCACATTATAGTGTGAACTGGGTTTTTCAGAACGCATGGTATTGAAGTCTGTACGGTTGGTTTGCAATAATGTCTGTATTGTTTTTGAGCCGCTTGAAGCTTTAATAACGAGAGATTCTTTTGTCATTTTATATAACGAGTCCTCATAACAGAACAGAGAGTTGTTTATTAGATACATTTCATTATAAATTACCGCCTAATAGCACTTTTTAGATCACTCAATATTTTTTAAGATTTGAAGTTTCAGTTGTTTACAAGTTAAAATAAATTGCAAAGTTGTATAAGGTTCATCTTGTAACTAGACATTAGAGACTAACATATACATACAATAAAAAAAACGTTTGTTTTTTAATAATTTATAAGTATTAAAAAACGTAAAATAATAACTCTATTTTTCAATGATCGTCTCAGAATACACTTATAAACTCGTTCTTGCTTTAATGCAGGAAGTTGGAAGTTCAGTTTCAAATTAACATCCAACACTGCGGTTTAATGATGTGAAGTTTAGATAGTAAGGCTCGTTATTGTTTGAGCTAGATAAAGTCAATAAAGTATTGACTATTCATTAAGGATAAGTCAAAGTAGTGCTTTTGTGTGAGTCAAATGGCAACATTTATCATTAGGGACCAGCAAAATGAGTCATGGTCGGAAATAATTCAAAATTCAATCATGCACCTTAGCAGATATTACCCATCGAAATGGCAAAACATGCAACAAATTACCAATTATAAAAAAAGGGTTTGGCAATTTTTTATTCAAGCGAACTTTCGAATGGCACTTCATGTGGGCATTCCGGTCTCGACTGGGGAATATCCGGGATGGGTAGATACACCCGGTATGTTAATTCACGACAGCAGCGTAATGTAAATAGGCTGTGGCAATTTATGTCGCTGAAACACTCCCAGGGATAACTTGGGAGGGTCTGGTCGGCGCCGATAGTTACGGGTTTCCGATCCCGGGAAATCGAATTCTGATTATTCAGTCATTCATTCCCACGGCAATATGTTAATGCTGGCCTATGCTTATAAGTAGGCCCATGGTTTTATTAAGTTAAAGTTCGATGTACAATTAAAGCATCAAGAATAATATAATTATAACTGGGTTGTTAACTAAAGTTATGCAAAATGATGTTTGATAGTTAAATTTTTGTTTTGTTTTAGATGATTTATAATTTAGCTAAATTAATGATAAATTGTTAGAAGGATGTATTGAGTGTGTGTGAGGATTGTGGCAAGATGAAATAAATAAACAATGCTGGACTTTTCTCACAGCATCATCAAGCATAAAGTAAGCAGAGCTTATGTTATGGACACTACATGACTGGATAATTATACTACTTAAATACTTTTGATTTTTGTAAATCTACATAGGTATTATACATAGAAAACACCCAGACCCGAGACAAATGCTTGGTTGAAATATATGGTTTATGACTAGGCCTACGGAAAAGAGGAGTGGTTTTGGTACGGTATGGCCGTAGGTGCTAAATTGACTTTTGAATAGAATGGATTATGAGATTATAACACAGCTTTTTTCATTGTTAGCTTTATGCACGGGCTTCCTTTCGTTATATGAATTTAATATAAATAATACAGATTTCTCTGGCATTACCTGCAGACGTGTTTGTTCAGGATTTAAACGTTGTTCCGTTAACGTCTATTATTATTCATGACATAAATTTTCCTGGCAAGGAAGGCATTAGACGAAAACTCATTAAAACAGAGACGCGATCTGACTTTTCAAAGCAGACACGTTAAGTCCACGCGTGACACAAGATGAAACTAATTGCTATTCGCGGCAAGTAAACCGGTTGCTTATTAAAATCCACTATAGTGAACATTAATTTATACTTTGCATGAAGTTTCAGTGGGTCGGGCAGGTACTGCGAATGAGCCGCGGTACTGTTTTGCAACTAACTTTAGTAGGGTACTTGTGCCTCAGGATCCCCGCATCATGCTAGCGCGCGGCTCGAGGCTCGATGCGCACATTCCCAACTTACGAGTGTTGTGGATGACTGAAATGAGTTCCACTTTACCCACGGGTACCTACTGTTTCAAGCATTGGATCCTTCTCTTCAGTTTTTATGAAAAACACTCCCAAAGTACCTACTACTTGAAAGAAATCTAGTTGTAATATATTTTTTTACTTTAAAATCACGCTGGTTTCTTTAATTAAAATAGTTAGGTATGTACTACCTAACTATAAACTTTGTTCACGTTTTCAATTAAGTTCTTATACCTCATCATCATAACATTTCGACAAACCTAATTGAATGAAGTCCATAACTCAACCATAAACTTAGTAATCTAGGTGTGATGTGGCTTGTATCGAGACAAGTTTTTTGGGTTGGTACGTCCTTACAGTAGCCAATTTAATTTGGTGCTCGATAACCTTATAGGCAATTGGGAAAGCTTGTTTGTGCGGCAGATTAGATGTTCACCCAGAGCTGCGATGTCCCACCGATAACGCGGGGTCGAGACGTGCCGTTTGGGACCGAATGTGGGCCGTTACATTGACGACTCCATTGCCACACGCCTTATCTTTATCCACTTATTCGCTTACTGCTTCATTATTTATTTTCCTGCTGAATTTATAAAATCTGAATAAAATATTGATGGCACTTTGGCACTTAGCAGCAGGTCTAAGGTTTTTTATTCTCAGTTTTTGTCAGTTTTTGTTTTAAGTGTTCTAAGAGGATTTAAAGTAAGTAGGTACTTGGTAGAGCCCCGAAAGCCAGAAGTGAGAACGGGACGCGATGCGGCGTCTGCTCTACATGACGCTGACACCTTCCTAATTTAGATTGACTTGTTCGCAGGCTCGCGAAATTGTTTCCAGGTTGTTTCGGAGCATACAAAACAACCACTCCAACACATTGTTGAAGCCCTCAATTTATTATTCACAAATAGACCAGGGAAATTGAGTTTTAACGAAGACAAATTGAACTAAAGCGGAATCAATTACGGAAGATTTATTTTCACTGCGAGAAAGAATTAAGTAACTGCGAGGCAAGGAGATGTAAATTGAATTTTTGTCGTAACCCCCAAAGAGGAACAAATAGAAGCAGCCCGCGATACATTAAAAACTTTACCATTTCAATTTCCCTCAACCTTTCTATCTATTTGCGTTTATTAGTCGTTTGAATTGCAGGAACTTTTACATAAAAAGCGCCTGCTTTGAGAGCTATTTATGGTTGGGGGAAATTTGGAACGGGAAGGTTGTATGGTGGTTGTATGTATGTATGAATACGTTGTCACTTATCGACAATTAATTCGTCTGTGTCTAAAGCGAAAACGTAGTAACCCTTGGGTCCACAATCCGTCTAAGGTGAAGCGAAGCATGGATTATGTGTAAAATTAAACCACGTTGTGGCCTGCCACCACCTGTTATGGCCGTACGTTCAAAACAGAAATTGACAAAATATTTAATATGCAGCACAGGATTCTAAAAACGATAACACCTCAAAAAATTAAAAATGATTTCCAGGACAACGTTATGGGCTTATTCAAGTTTTCAGGCATACTTCCGGTGCAAGAGAGAATAAAACTTAACTTTCTGACAGAGCAATTTCATAACACAGATATTCTTGTGCCGGTATCACATACAATAACAACTAGGAAAATTACACAAAATAAACTAAGTATACCCAAAATGAATAATTATTATGGCAGGCGAACCACTGAATGTCTAATACCTACTATGCTTAATGAACTACCACGTAAACTATTAGAAGAAGTTGATACAAAAAACTACACACATAAATACAAAAAACACTTCTTAGACAATTTATAGCGAAATATGAAAATGACCGCTGGTCACCCTATACCCGTAAATCTGTATGCAGGTAGGTGATTATTTTTACCTGTCCGTCTAATCGTAAGGCGGGTAGGTTTGAATAACCACCTACATCGTAAGTTGCATTAATGGCAAACTGTACTTAATATATATTATATTTTTCTACTTACTAATAATATGTATAACTTTATGCGAAATGTGTGGCAGCACGCTGCAACTGTCGGCACAAGACAAACCTTGTATGGTTTAATGTGTCGTATTATGTAAGACTATAAATAAGTTTTTGATAAATAAAGAAAATACAAAATACAAAAAAAAAATACGTGTATACCCACCGACGTGATAAGATACGATGCTATAGGGCAAATAGTACCTCACTCTAGTCGTAATTACTGATATGAAAAAAAACAGGATCACGACAGTATCCGCAAGGCACGGTAGACACTCTCTTAGATCTGTATGAAAACATAGGTATTGTAAAATCATATTTGTTACAAGGCTGTTTTAAAAGGTTTAAGACAATCATATTTTATCGTAATACATAGGTAGGTAATAATTACAAATGAAAGTAACTTTGTATGTCTGTGTGTTACTTTTTTACGACCCACACGACAGCTGATCTGATTAGGTTAAAATTTGCATGTTTATATTGTGTTTAGGTATGTTTATATTCCATTCCCTGCACTTTTACAGATTGTATAGCGGGGAAGGACATACTACTTTTTATCACAAAAATAATCGTCGAGATAAAAAAAAAACAAAAAACAAAACTTCTAGTAGATAATACCTACATCTAGATTTCTATTTAAAAGCACGACGAAATACATTACTTAATGTACCTAAGTAAGGCTTTAAATTAAATTAACGAATTAGTGATAAAGATGTCTGACATTGAAATGTCTACCAGCTGATGAGTATGATGGAGCTAAATAAAATAAAAAGCGGTGTGGCACGGCCACGGCTGGCGCTCGCGACAGATGCGATCCGTATCACCTGGCGGCGCGTGCGCACGCGACCACCCGCCACCCTCGCAAGCCATACAAATCAATACGTTTATCAGTGTTTACAAGCCACGCTAGAATATTAAATGATCACTGGCCATGTTATCTTTCGATTGTTATATGTGCATAGCACGTGATGAAACCGGTTAGTATCTACTAGACTAGGTAGGTACTGAAACTCCGACACAAATATTATTTCTCACATCTCACACACACAGCCAATGCAGTCAATGCGGATGCATTGACTGTGATGATGTGTAGATGATTTTATTAATGAGTGGATACTCATTAATAAAATTGCTAAGTTAACCTTGTATGTGCAACATCGGCATAGGAATAATTACGAACACCGAATAGGTAGCTGCAGTATTTACGAAGACATTTGATAAAATGAAATAAGTAGGTACACGAATTACATCAGAAAAATTACACACATAATTTTGTCAACATTTAGGTATAATTTTTCAGATTTCAACTTGGAAAAAAATACGATTGAAAAATAAGAGTTTATTTGAACTTGAACGAATGTCCTCCCATAAACAACAAATAATCAATAATCTTAATGTTTGCTTATTCTCACCTCGTACGAGCATCACTATAATTACGTTTGTTATGTCATTGCTTTTTGTTTGTCCATAAGGTCAATAACCCGTTAGAACTTTGGAATGTATGGTAAATCTATACTGAATTAGATTATCTACCTAATAATCGTTGAAAATGTTTGATAGATATCTCAACTAATCCAGGTTACTGTCTACTGTTCATAATACAATTTTATATAAACACAACATCGTGAACAACGAAGGCTCAGTAATACCTGGGTATCTAAAGGTATAGATAGTCAGGGTCGAGGCATCAATAAGCTCACCTGGAGGTTATTACATCTGTCCCTTTTCGTAAATAAAGCCACTCTGATTTGATAACCCGCAATGAAAGAGGTATTTGTTCCTCCAGCACATAAGATACTTGTATTAAAATTATTACTCCACATGATTTTCATTAAATAAATAAATAATGCTGGACATTTCACACAGTAGGTATCATCTTGCCCCAAACTAAGCAAAGCTTGTCCTCGTAATATGGGAACCAGATAACTGATATACTACTTATATACTTTTTGTTTGTAAATAAATAAATATTATACATAGAAACACCCAGACCCGAGATAAATATTTGCAAATCATACAAACATTTATCCCGCGGCGGGGATCGAACCCGCAACCTTCTGCGTCCTAAGTGAGCTTTCACCCACTGCGCCACAGAGGTCGTCCAATGCAGTAAGTCATTACTTACACTGATAAATAAAAAAGGTGCCCTTTACTTTGAGTGGGAACTGTTGCTCTTACGTTTTAAAATCGCATACAATATAGAGCGTATCTACTCAGTACAAGAAAATGAACAGTAACAGTAAACAGTTCAGAGTAAATTGTAAAAATATGTATTACTTCCTAAACAACTTCACTCGACAAATAGTTAGGAGATACTATTTTTTCCTTCTAAATGTTTAACTTAAAATCTCTAAATCTAGAGCAAACCGTTTTATCAAAGAATTTCAAAGGCGTATTAGGAATAAAATACTGCTTGCAGAGCAAGCGCGGCATGTCAGAATGGCTTGTTAACTTCTTTATTTTTCGGAATCTGCATTCATTCCAGTAAAACTCCAGAAAAGTTAAAGCTGGGTAGCTAGTAGGTAATTACACTAGTAGATTATACCAAAAAAACTCTAGTTAGCCCTATTTGCATTGTATTTGTAGAGCTAGTTGTTGATGATCCATTGTGCCACACATGCTCCTCTTTTTATTTTTAAGGAATAGACCAGATAAGCTATTGCCGTAGTAGCTATTAGCTTAACCCTCAAAGCAGAGCTCGAAGCGGGCAATCCGTGCATTTTGATGGGCAATGCTTTTGTCATTACAAAAACCAGCCGACCGGACGGGAGCGCGCTCGGAAATTACTTCATACATTTTATTTCGACAATCGATTTTGTTTGATTTTATGACAATGCAGACGGCAAATGAGAGAGATTTATTGTCCGTTTAATAGGAAATAAATAATGTGTTTTTTGATCCGCACTCGTACTGAATTCGGTGTCTGACTTTCGAATACTCAGGAAAAGCTCGTGTGTTCATTTTTTTATAAATAAAAGTGAAACACATCCGGTGCCTACTGCACGCTTGTCATCGGACGATGGATTTATCCTTATTTGCATGAGAGTGAAACGTATAGGTTATTCATATTTTTACGGATTTGGAGTGTCTCTAATTGATATTGCACTTCGAGAGAGAGCTGTCAGTAAGTTCTCGAAGTTTAGAGTGACCTAAACTAGATTGACGTGTGCTTATTGAGTTTCTATTTAGGTAACTTTAGTTAGCATATAATGGCATTTGTTGTTTAAGCCCTAAAATAATTTAATATGTTCTTATTTTCTTCTAATTAAGTTGAAACTAGATTTTTTTAAGTTATTTTTATTAATCAACCTATTGTGCCCCACTCCTGGGCAAAGGTCTCCTCCAAAAATTTCCACACGTGTCCCTATCTCTAGCAATTTTTGAAAGTACTCTACATTATAGACTCATATTTGAGAAAGTAGGTACTTTTTGTGGAGTCGGTACCTACTCCACAAAAAGTCAAGCATCAAACCTATATTCTGTGATACTACATAGATCACATTAGATTGTTACTTTTACAGTTCAATTATAAAAGGACAATTTCTTTTTAGATTTTTTGTAGAAAACAGTAATTTTTAAACAAATCAAATGTATCTCCTAAAATATAGAGATCAAAAAAATGTTATTTGAAACACAAACGTAAAAATATTTTTATCAAACTTTTCCGACAAATATAAATGTATGTGCGCTGTATCCCAATATATTTTCCTTTTCCGCGGCCAGATTGGAAAATTTTCCACTACTTGAGCTTTTACATACAGGTTCGCATACAAATAAGCTTAAAATAAAGTTTGGTCCCTCGAGCCCCTCTGTCAGAAGTCCCAAATAAACTAAAGCTTCGTTTACGAATGCTAATAGCCGGTTAACAAATTGTAACTAACTAATTGGTAATATGTTGGTACAGTCCTCAGAATATTAGTTTACATCAACTCAGGGTTAGCACTGTTTTGAACACCCTATGAATTGCAAATTCACCTTCTTACTCAATGATTTAGGGACCTAGAGGTTACTAGAAATAGTTCCGTCGAATAGCTGATGAACCTAACCTAAAGTTAAACCTAAAGCTGATGAACCTCATCAGCTATTCGACGGATAATAACGTCTGAACTAATTTTTATCTTGAAATTGCAAGCAGCTTTGCTGAAAGGTAGTTTGCTTGTACTTTACATTTATTGGTAGTAAAAATTCTCCACAACTTTAAAGGTTTGAAGGTGTATCTACAGTTATACACAAAATTGTGTTCATTCAAATCCCTTGTAGCCCGAAGCGTAGTCACACCTCGGTCACTTCAAATTGTACGGAACAACGCTTTGTCATCACAAAACGTTAATAATGTAAAAACCCTTTATTGACATCGCTATTATTTAGTGAACGGAGTATCTAAAAAATCGAATGAACATGGGGAACACGTCAAAAGTGACTAGGTATGCATACCAAACCAAAATAACATGAAATTAAACACAGTTTCTAGCTTCAAAAGCTTTGTATGTTATTCCTTAGTTATAGATAGATAGATAGATAAACACTTTATTGTACACAGAAGAAACATAACGGGAACACAAAATAACAAGTCTTTGAATTCTTTTAAGTTTTCAGGCGATCGTCACTCGACATCGCTTGACTCATTCACGAACTCGACCGAACTAATTATGTATGCAAGTACCTCTTGTAACACATAATTATATAATTGCCTACTATCGACAAACGTTACTTTTTAATTATCATGTACCGAAATTAGTAAGTTGAAAGTATTTAGGTAAATATGAAATTGAAGTTATTGATTGTCAAATCCAGGGACAAGGACGAACTCAGGGTATAAGCTACCTCCATACAAATCAGTTTAATCGTTTCAGCTTGAAGGAGCAACGAACATCCATCCACCCATCTATCCAAACTCTCGAATTTTATAACGGTAGTAAGATTAGTCGAGCAACTACCTACTAAACTTAGTAAAAGTCTAAACGAAAGACTAACTACCATCTATGTTTCGTGGCCTGTTATGAATGGCGTGTAATTTCGCATAATGAGTGACAAACCCCACTATGCGAAATTACGATTCCCTTTCCCGTCAAGTAAACTGATAAATATCTACTAGTTTATCATTTCTCTGATGAATACACAAGTGCCGAGTGAGATTGGTGCAAAGTCAAAGCATAATAATCATGAATATAACCTTTTTGCAAAACCTATTTCTCTACTTTCAAAACTATGCCTGACTCTTTGACTTTGACGACCTCTGTGGAGTTGCGTTGCGGGCGGGACGTTTGTTACGATCTACAAATATTTGTCTCGGCTCTGGGTGTTTTATATTATGTAATAATACTATGTATTTACAATCAAAAAAGTATATTTAAGTAGTACCTAACATATGCTAAATCTCTGGTACCTAATATCAGTATCTCTCTCGCTTACTTTATGGTTAAATGATGCTGTGTGAAATGTGAAATGTGCAGCATTATTTATTTTATTTATTTATTTGCCATAATGATGTTCCAGCAAACAAGTCGGCATCTTGAGTGCTCCTTTTCTATCGGAATAAGTAATCAAATAATTTTACGTACCTATTATAGGTTCTTTACTAACAAGGTTTTCAGGAAATATTTATAGCGTAATGTCCACTCAACTGATTCAAATATTTTGGTCACGAAATTCAGATTTACTCATGAATTTTAAAATGAATTTCTTCACCACTAAAATGTAACCTTAACGAATAATTTTAAAAACTCCCTACACGTTCAAAAGACTGAAACTACGATCAACTAGGTACAGTCAGCAAAATAAGTGGTTTACCACCCTACGGTTGAGATTCATATGAACGTCATGAATCAACAAGGTTGATTTTCCCTTGCAATACTATTTACGTCAGCAAAGAATTAGAAACTATGTATGACAGTTATCATTTCCCTGTTTATAATTTAATCTATATCTATAAAAAAGCTTAACCTGACTGACTCATCATTGCGGAGCCGAAACCGCTGAAGCTAAACTGAAAGAAGTTGTAGCTTTCTTTTATAACATAACCCACTACCCATTATGGCGGTTTCGGAAATCTCCCCCAAAAGGGTTGAAAACGTTTTGTATAAAACTTTTTAGTGCGTTTATCGATTTGCTTGAACAGTGTTTCAGGGTTTTTCAAAACATCCCTTAAAATGGGGTTAAAAGGGGTTTTAAAGTTTGTATAGGAACATTTTGACTGGAAACTATTGGCTTGAAACTCGGTTTAGATACATTATATTATAAAATAAATGGACACGTGTTTCAGGGGTTTTCAAAAGAACCCCTAAAAGGGATTTCAAAGTTTGTGTAAGAACTTTTTGACGGGAAGCTCGATTGACTTTTGTAATCTAGGAACACTAGGTTCTGATGACGTGTGATGCAATCGTTGATAGCCCAAACTTGTTGACGATGCACAGTGAAGGCGATATTCGATTTTAACGCGTACGACGTCGCGGGTAACAGCTAGTATTATGTATACACTTCAATAGTAGGAAGTGGGGTAATTGCGACTAAAATTTTTCCTTCGCGCTACTAATGTAAATTTACTTTTAAGCTTGTATTTACTTGTGTCTAAATAAATCATTTATCATTTAATGTCCAAAATCAAATGTTAAACTAGAACTAATGACCAACACGAATTTTGTCCAATATGAATTTCGTCCAGCACAAATTTTGACAATTCTGAATTTGTCCATCTATGAAAATTATCAAACTTAAAATTAATTTTAGTATCTACGTTTCGAATTAGTTACAATTACCATGGCGTTCTAACTTCATCGCTTTTTAATTCTATATTTTTACAAATTTCATCCTGGTTTATATATTACCGTCTTAGGTAAATGTCTTAAGCTGTAGAGCGTGTAAAGAATAAAGTATACAATATAATATGTAGTATTATTTTGCACAAACTGCTTGTAACAGTGGGACGGGTAATTGAAACTATTTACCTACAAATAGTGGCACGTTATCGCGATTTTATAAACTCGACAAGTAAATGAATACTACTTTTCGAGTCTTTAAATGTTTACTAATTTTAGGAAATAAGAGAACAATTTATTTATTTATATCAAGCCTGTTGAAAATTGTGATATTAGTTGAAATTATCCGATAGTTGCCATAACCCCACTTTACCTTAAATATTTATTACGTTGACAGTAATACAGTGACACTTGTCAGAGATATTTTCTTTTTCAGATGTAAAAAGTTTTTCTCAAAAAAGATCGAACTTGTGTTAATTGAATGAAGATTTTATTTGCAAAAAAACAAGCTATTGCGTTGAAAATAGAGCTCAAAATAACCAAATTATCCAGTGACTTCAAAAATGTCAGGCATATCAGTTAGCGGATATTACGTCATAATTGTGCATCTCTTCTCCGTTAGAAAAGTAAACCGTAGCGCTAGTAAGATTTCACTGAAACTTTTGTCCAAAGTGGTAAACCACTTTCTTTGCTGACTGTACACTAGGGATTTCGTGTCGTCTTCTCGACCGTGGCATATCTAAACTCTACGATGCATGAGATTTCATTCAAACATCTCGTTCAAATGTCACTTATTTTGCAGTGCGTGTAACGTGTAGTGTAGTGTACATAATCAAAGGGCTGAAAAAAATTCTAATTCAAAATCTGGTTTGGAAGCTGTAGAAGGTACCTACACACCACAATAAAACGAATCTAATCAAAATGTTAGGTATCTTTAGGTACAAAAATATTTTTTTACTCCATGCTGCAATTTTATGTACCTAAGTAGATATAAAATACCTATAATTATAAAAAAATCAGTTTATAAGTACCTAAGTGCTTAATTAATTTTCGTAGTTTTCGCTTTACTGTTGAATTTTATTTTACGAAGGTTCCGTATTTTTGTTGCGTCAGTTCAATCAAGATATTAATTTGAGGCTTCTAATCATAAAAGTTTGTAGAATCTGTTATTAAAACGTTAAAACTTAGGCTGTTAGGGGAGCGTTCTTTTCGAAATAACTCTATAAAATTTGATATATCTGCTCTTTATAAAGCTCTTGAAAAAAATTACGAAAATGTACGGAAAACTGTGTTTCAGAGAGGGCGGTCCGTTTCGGATCGACTCAATCGCCTACAGTTGTTACCTGTAGTTCTTCCCATTCCCGACTTGTCGCTCGCGGAGTGCGCACGGGTAGTGTGCGGTTCCAAAACTTTCCCGAAGTCGACTCGGCGCGTGTGACTTGGCTTGTGCTGTGTAGTTCGGAAGTCGGAACTTGCAATTTGTGCAGTGTGCTGTGTTGTAAATTGTGCGTAACTATCTTGCGCTGAAACTTTAAGTTGGATTGACGGAAAATGTCCTGAATATAGTTGGTTCGTATTATTTTAAGTTTTACGGCTGTTTTAGCTGTCATTTTTATATTGTAGGTACATACCTACTACGAGTATAATGCACTGAAATATTAATGTGTTATGGTGTAAAAAAAGTGGAAATATAAAACTTTTAGAGACCATGAAGGTATGTAAAATATTTTTTTAAATCCATCACGTGCCATAAGGGGAATGTTTTGAACTTAATTATTTTTAAACGGCATTGAACCCTAAAACCTAAAAAAACTAAATCATATTTTATTTTGTAAGCCTTTTTCTTTAGAACTTAGTCTACGTATTTTATTTTTATATATTTAAACAGTTTGGCTCATGTGTTTGACCACATTGGCCAATCATTAGAAGCGGTTTTGTAAAAAGCTTTTACCTACGTTTGACGTGTTATTTAAATATTAGCTTCAAAATACGTGAGATTATTCTTTAATTAACTAATCATTGAATAGGTATTAATTAATCCAACCGTGTTTCTTTGCGGTATTGGTTGTGAAAGAACAGAAGTAGGAATCACCTACTTTTAAGACTATTTTAAGTAATCGCAGCGATCCCACTGATTAAATGTTCTGTTAAGTTTTTTGACTTTCTCTGAAAACAAAAAGTATACATTTGTTTTTGCAGTCATGTCAGAATAATTGGATAATTGTTTATTGTTGTATTGAATTCTATTCCACAGAACTGCTTACAGCTGTTATTATGGTGACTGTACCATCAAAAGTTCAGTAACAGTTCATGCAAGTTTATGACGCGTATCGACGTATGGCGTATCGTTAAATACCCGTATCATGATTTGCGATCAGGATTACTACGTTCGAACTTCGTACTCGTAGGGGATCCATTAAATTATGATTAAATATTTTCATTACATACTAATTAGAAAAAAAAAAAAAAAAAAAAAAAAAAAAGGGAGGGAGGCCTTTGCTCAGCCTATATTGTCCCTGCAGTGGGACAATATAGGCTGAAAATAAAAAATAAAAATAAAAACTAATTAGAAATTTATTTTTAATAAAATAGTCAAAGTCTCCGACATCAGGTGTTTGCAAGGTCTCCGACATCAGGCTCTGTAGGATATAAGTATTATAATTTTTACCTACAATTAGTTTTTTTGATTAAATCGCGCTGTTTATAATGTAATTAAATGATAAAATGTATGTGTGTATGTTTGTTACTCATTCGTGCTGAAACGGCTGAAAGGATTTGGATAAAATGGGATATAAAGGTTTACTAAGTTACTACTTATCTCGAAAAAGTCAAATAATCCCAAAGGAGTGCCGATGTCGGTAGAACGGCGTAATAGTGTTAAATTATTTGTTATAGATCTTAAATTTTTTACCTGTAATGTTACCTACGGGGTGGCTCGCTTAGTTATATACCTAAAGTAACTAAATTAATGATCGGGTGAATTTAGAATTCTTTATCACTCTCACATTTGTAAAACTGTAGCCAATTGCAGGCACTGAGTCTAGTACTTAGGTACTATTTTTATAGCACTCTTACGGTTTTGTTCTATCTGCGATATTGCTTACTTAATTGACATTTTTACTGTAAAAGATACGTAAAGAAATCTAATTAGATTTTTTTTACGTAACTTTTACAGCATGAAGCAAACCGGTATGTTTCGTCCCCCTAAGCATCTTCAAAGCATCCAGAATGTATGAAGATTTAGAACAATTTTAAATGGGCATTGAGGCTACAGTGCTACAGAGCTACGATGAGAAAGAAGTTTTTACTTCTAAAATCTACCTCCACCGTTTCAACGCCATACACTTATCTGAACCGGTGAGAGAGGCTGTCAACGCATTTGGTGTTGGCAGACAAATTTTACAGTAAAATTCGTTAGTTACTCTTTTGACCAACGGTCGAGATAAGTTTGTGGCACTGTAATAATGTAGATGTGACAGCACTTCATGCGTCGTTGTGTCAAAAAAATGAGTATAAAAAATGTATGTACGAGTAGGTTTAGTACCTACGAGTATTACATGAATCAGTCTGTACCTATTAGCCCGCAGCTTGACCCGGGCCTAAGTAAAACTAAAAGCTTCCAGCACCCGAAATATGATTTATACATTTTTTATGACAGTACCTTTGTTTTTCTTCTACTACGAGTAGACCTAGGTTTTTTCATGGTTATTGTTATTTCTGTCATTTTTTGTGTTTCTCAGTATCATGAACTTATATGCAGTTCTACTGTGAGTTTTGAGAGTTGTTTTTATCTATTTCAGATCACATCCACATACTGCTGTAGGTACTGGGCATATCCAATTATTGCAGCGAAATAGGAAAAATGAATAACTTCTGGGATATTTCCAATTATAGTGGGTATAAACCATCCTTTTTTATACCAAAATTGTGTCGGTGAGGTTTGTAGCTGATAACATGACTTGCTTTAATAGCAACGTTGATGCAATAGCAGGGTATTTTTACAAAAGCCTCAGGGGGAGTTATCTGACTCGCATTCCGTTTTTATTTATAAAAATCAGATAAAGATAAATATCTCTACCTTTTATATATTTTCGTTCAAGATTGTAATAAACCTGAGCCTAGTTCAAAATGTTTATCCAGCGAGTGGATACCTGTGCAATAACTGGAGAAGCGCGTTGATGCTTCGACATCTGGACGGCTGCCATTGTTTCGTAACTTTATTATACAGGGTGCATAAGATCTGTCCTGAAAACTGATATTATAAGATTATATAAGCCTGTGTGAACCAAATCGCTTTTTTCCGAAGTATATGTCTACTGTCTGGCAACTTAACAGTGTACGCAAACACCACAATTAGGTATTTTGTTTCTAAATAATGCTTGAGCAATAGATATAAAAATTAAATATTAACTACTTATCTGTATTAAAAAAAGTAAGTATCAAAACAGTTTCTAAAAAAGATCTATTTATTTTAAGCATTGTAGGTAATCGATCAGGAGGCTTTGTTTTAAGGTCTTCTTTGGGTTGTGCCGTATTCAATAAAAAATGTAAGTAAGTAATTTTTTTTTATAAGAAAAAACTTATTTTATTTAACTATGTAGGTATATAAAAGAATTAGAAGTAACATTACAGTTGGTAATACAATTTAAGGGAACCGTCTTATTTCACCCAGTATCAGAAATATTATCTTGATTGCTTGTAGGTATGTTGTACAAGCGATATCTAACTCACCTTGACATAGGATTTCCTTTCATATAAAATTCAGGTTCACCCATGTCTTTATTATACTTTTTGTTCGTCATTTCAATTTGATTCTAACATAATTTCAAATAGGCGAATCATTCCAGTTATTCCAGTTGAGAGATACATTTTGTATTATAATTATACTTAAGTAATGTTTCGAGAGGTGTAGGTACTCATAATTTCAATTAACGAATATGTGTGGTGATATGGATGTGTTTATTGGGTACTTAATTGAATATTCCATAATTAATTTAAACCTTGTCTGTAATGTCTCGAAATTGCTTTGAATTTTGAATGTAAAAATATTAGAAAGAAAGTAGGTAGATACGAAAAAAAATAATGAGATAGCATTTAAACAAAAAGCCAGTCAAACGACATTTCAAAAATTTCAACTACTTATACCTTTTCAAAGGGAAGCTAATATTTTGCTTTCTTGCTTTTCCATACTTTATATGATGGAGCTAAGCTGCTCGTAATAATGCAATCTAAATTTGAATTCTCGAACCGTAGGCAAGTTATGTAGACTTTCCCGAGTTTTGTGGTATTATTTTACGTGGCTAGAAGGGAATAAAGTTTTCATACTGTAAATGTGGTTTATTTGATTTAAACGGCTCTGGGTTCACGGGAGTACGTACCCTCCTAAATTTAATCAGTCGCTGTAACCCAACCAAAATGTTAGAGTTTCATGTAAAATATTTTTGTTAACTGGCTCTAAAAAAGGGACAAAGTGGTAAATAGCCAATTAGACGGTATTTAAGGAAGATTGCACACCTTCCCCTTGTTTAAAAACATAATAGGTCTGCAGGGGTTGTTAGCTTACAACTCAATTTAAATTGAGAACACAAACCTTTATCTTAATCTTGATAGCTAGTTCTGGAATGGGTTCCATGAATCATGTTTCTGTGTGTCCACTCCCGAAAGATTGTCTAATGAAATTGTCCTTTAACCGGAGGATTTATCGTCTAGTTTACCAATAACTCAGTTGCGTCAGTGGGGCGTACGTTTCTCAAGCGGTCAATTGATTAAACGAAGCAATTAAGCAATCAGTCCTCAATGGCGGCGGGCATTGTCGCAAATGAGTGCGGGTTCGACATCTGCTAGTAGGGTTTAGCTGGACATGCGATCCGGCTTATCTGAGCTTTGTCCGGCCAACAGCTTACTCTCCTCGCCAGTTTGATACCGCTTCAGGCAATCACTTCGCAGTGTTTACGAAATTGTCTGCATCGTTGTATCTGTAAGAATTTCTATTGGTTGATAGAAGCTTCTGTGCCCTACATTTCATTCCCACGTTTTGTTTTTTATTGCGAATGTTTTTTAACATCTTTCTCCGGCCTTTTTTCAAGCTCTTGATGCGAGTCGTTAGCTAAGCCCCCGTTAGCCGGCATTTAGCAGATAAACAATTTGTTTTTACTGTCGAGTTGTTGGCAGAATGCTCTCTCATCCCGCATGACCGATTTGACCGGAGCTCTGTATCATTCCTGAAATACCGGCTCCAACAAAGACTGAGCCAATTGCTGTTGTTGGTATATTGTTTGGTAAATTGAGCCATCATTAAGGTTTTTAACCCTTTTCACTATCTATAAAACCGGTTATGAAGTTCAGAAGTTTCAGAATATGTTTCTTAGAATAAGTTTTTATTTATCAATTAATTAACTTAAATTTGGCATTACCATTATCAATAAATTTTAATTTAACCACTTAAATATCACGCAATTTCGATCTAATAATGTTTTATTTTAGTCGAAAACATCCCTTTATGGCTTATAGCGTTCACATTACATTGTGGATGCAATAAACAAGCCACTGGATAACTTTATTGAGCCATGAATCGAGGTCCCTGCTGGCAGATCTGTTGCGAATTATTCTAAAATTAAACTATATTTTATTGATGGCAACACTGGAGAGGCTACCTAACGACTGCGACATCCGGGCCGATCAAAGTGATCGAGAACGATCGTTGACGACTCCAGCCGTCGTTTTATGCCCTATGTTAGGGTTACTAGCTGAATGAATATGCAACTTTATAAAAATGATGGAGGTTTCGTCAAAATTACGAGTAATGTGTTGCTTTGTATGCGACAAAAATCCCTTTAAAGATCAAAATAATTGATCACCAAATGTTTGCTTCAGATGTTTGATGTGACATTATGTTCAGGATTCAGATTAAAACTGCTCTCAACATACAATTAAAAATTGTCAAAAGGTAGGGTTCCAATTGTTAGTAGAAGACAAACAATAATTTACGATTACCCATCCCACAATTTGACGAGTTCCACACAGTGACACATAATCAAAACTTTAATAGCTTTGCCCTCGCAGCATGGTTCCGTCAAAATGTAACAAACAGAGTCCTGACCATATGACTTTTTCAAAGCGGCAGATGGCAGACCGCCTGATTAGAGTCTGTTTGATGTAAATCTACAACCGCATTGCTATGCCCCTTACGTGGAATCGCATTGAATTGCATGTCTGATAAGAATTCCAATGCGAACTTTATTATACGACGTGTATACCTAGTACCTAGATAAATTTTGGTGAGTTGGTCAGGCTTCACTTGTAGGCGTTGATTATTATATAAATTTTATAGTTACGAGAGTTAAATGTTGAATTGAAATATAAATCCATTTGACCGGAAAAGCAAGTAAGGGATCAAATATATACTATACTAGTAAGTATGAAAACTATGAAATAATAATTTTGCAATGAAACTTCAAGGTGAAACTTGCCCAGATTATAATTTAACCTAAATATATATTAAACTCCTGGTGTTTATTTTGTAGTGGTAGGTGAAACTAAGCAGACTGAACTCTCAAGTAAATATCTACATCGAAATATATTCCATAACTTCGATGACTTTACTGTTTATTAATTGAAGTTAGAAATGAATTATGTAGGTACTATCAGTTTATATACACTTTCTCAAATATATCGAGGTAAGTAGCCATAAAAGTCAAAGCTGTTGAAACTGTTTGCGTTCATACCGTTTTTTATTAAATTTATATTCCAAAATTCAATAAAAACCAAAAATAAATTCCAATAATGTTAAGTACAAAGCTAAAATAATAATAATTGACACTAAGCATTTGCTAACCCTCGTACTTTACCAACGCATAGCAATTGCAAACAGGCAACCCTGAAAGCTAGATTGAACTCGCCATATTGTTTAATTGAGATTGATCCGACATCGATAAGAGAGAAAGCTAAATACGTCGACGAGTACATTTGTAACACTCGGTTTGTTTCACTCAATACACAACATAAGCTCAGCAGTTCTGCAATGAATACTCCAGTATTTATAAGCCTTTTAGATGGAATATGTGCTTCAAACAGCTTAGTAGAATCGTTTACGAGCTGGTTTGTTTGGTTAGTAAATATCTGCAAATCTGAATAAACAAAAATAGCTAGCAACTCGATCGTTGTGTCTAAAGCTGGGCTAGCTTTTATTATTTGTTATGCCAATGGCAGATATTAAAGTTACAGCCCTAAATAAAACTTATGCCCTAGCAGACCTATTAAATAATATTAACTTAGGGTGGCTAGAGCCTATAAATTTATTGTTAGGTAATAAAAGTTTTTTGATAAAACAGCATTTTTTCAAATAAGGTAAATTACTTATAAAAATCAAAATAAAATCGATATTAACCAGGAATTTTGAGCAATTTCAGACAAAGCAGGCTTAATATTTACTATTTCAGTCTTTAAAATCATTGAGGCAATTTGAAACAGTGTTTCGAAATAACTAACATGCTATTATTTTATTACTTTTATTAGGTGTTTTATGATTACTTTATGATCGTTGGTTGTTTTGACCTATAGGGGCAGTCTCAAGACAAAGGTCAAGTTTCCATATGTTTGAACGCCGTAGTTGTTAATCCTTCGGCCCCTTTGACGACCACCCGTTACATAGAGTCACGTTTAACAGTTATTCAACTACAAAACCTTCCATGATAGAAAGAAACTTTGTACCGTTATTTTGTAAGTTTGTGTTTTAGTCTATGCATTTAGCTATTGTTGAGATAACCACAACTTGATATACCTAACCTAAAATGGGTAAGGTATACTCATAAGGGGGCAAGCGGCGAACAGAACTACGGTGCAACTACATATAAGTATGTGCTATAAAAAATAATATACTTATAAATTTATTTACAGAAACTAAGCTACTACAATATGTACATAAATAATATATAATACAACTATAGGTACCTTACGAACATGATTCGAACCATACTTTTCATTTTCTATTTTATTGTAATTTAGCTTTACTAGTGGTAAGGCCAGGCTTAAACGTGGCTTATCATTAGTCCTATAACAAGGCTTAGATAACGTATGATTATACTATAGTTTAGTCTGATATTGCGTTACTTGGTTACCCTTTACATTGTTCAAAGCCAGCGGCTCGCGGCCACATGTCGACGCTCCATTAAATTCTACACCCCTACAAAAAATAATGACTTCACCATACACACTCCGTCCGTAACTCGTTCAATTTGCCTTCAAGTTCCGAGTTGTTAATTAAACCATATTTGTGATTACATCACCATGTATCGTATAGTTTGTCAAAAGATAAACGGTGACTTTACGATCGGAAGACAGGAAAGTCTCGGTTCACACGTTGATTTCATAATGAGAGAGCAACTTTCAGTTACTACCAAATAAATCCTCGAACATTATCGAGGGTTTGCTTACGTTTTTGAGATTGCTTAGTTTTAAAACTTATTAGATGATTTACGAGTCGGCTTAGGTAGATGTGGAACTAAAGTGTAAGTAGAAGTTAGCTTAAAGAATAGTTGCGAGCTGGCGCCTGGTTGGTTCAGATGGGGCAAGGCGCGGCGCGGGCGGCCGACTTGCGGTCGCGCTCAGCTGCTGTCTTCCAAGTAAAGCCGCGAGTACATTACAAACTCTATCGATAAATAAACGTACTTCAAGTATAGGTACGTTACAATGCTGCTAAGAAAACCTATGCAAATGATGTGCCTAACCATTTTAGCCAGGAAGTATTTCGTTATGGACGACTGACTCTAGTGTTTTTATATGTAGACGCAGCTTAACTCGGGGGAACGAACAAAAATAACATAACGAGTCGAGCTTGTAATAACATTTGTCCTAATATATTACTATTGTGACGTCTCGCAGCGTGCTGGATTTATCTACTACCGTGCGAACCGTCACTTTATTATTTATTTATATTAATGCATGCTGTCAACACCAAAATTATTTTTCATCAGATATCCGGCAAACTTTTCCCAGATGTTTAAGACGATATTACCTGCAAGTAAATCCTTTGATGCAAACATTTATCCTCATTTTGTGGTGTTGATGTTTTGCGGCTTTATTAACGCCGACGGGTAATAAGTGTAGCTTTGGAGACATTGCGTATTCCGCGGCAGCTTTGCAATCATTGTATACGAATACAAATTAAACTGAACGTAAGAGGGAGATAATAACACGGTTAATAAAACACGCATGTTTGCGTATCACACCGTCATAATCGAAACAGATTTATTAATCAACCTTTTCGACATAACATGCTATTCCAGGCTACGACCCACATCTATTCCAAGTTTCATTCAAATCAGTCAACTAGAAATTGTGCCATTATAAAAAAAAACAAACGTTCAGATTACCCATAAGTGGGAAAAAATAAAAGAATACAAAAAGTAAACAAGCGTGACCACTGGGACACATAGAATGTTCTAAGAGTTGCTATTTTACAAAAAATACCGTGAAGGACCGGGAAGCCAGGGATTTAGTATAAAAGATATCATCATTACCTACTTGGCATACTTCTCTTTCATGAAAGAGATACTTACATACTTCTCTTTCATGAAAGAGAAGTATGCCAAGTAGGTACACGTACACCCTTAACAGGTTGAATTTAAAAACTTTTCTATTATTTAAACCTTTAAATCAATGATGTGTGTGGTATTCGTCATCTTTTGAAAATGTTGGCCGGTAAATATATGAAAATGAATGATAAAGATAAAAGATGGATAGATTGTGTGAAGAATGACATGAGTAAGAAAAGAGTGAGTGTTGAGATGACGGCTGATAGAGGAGAATGGAAGAAGAACACATGCTGTGCAAACCCCACATAATTTGGGAATAGGGCAGGGAGATGATGAATGATAAAGAGAAATTCAGGATTCAGTGTTCAGGATTCAATACAAATATCAAGTTACTGTTAACCTCAGATTAGTGTTTGGTAAACTCTGCACTGAGAATAACAAAAACTACAGGGTATGCTAAACCTTGCTGTTAAAGTCAAGGCTATGTTTTGGTTGTAAACCAACTCAATGCGTTAAAAGATACGGCCTTGCATGTGTAATCTTTGTATGGTAATATCCTGAATGAACAATCTCTGGGGTACTTTCAGTGACATTACGTAGCTGTTTGCATGCTGGTAGCCGATATAAAAGAAAAAACTGAAGATAGAGTGGGGTTGAACTCGCGTAATTCCGTACCAGGATAATACTATTTTATTCCGTAACCACGAGCGAAAACTGCAATTTTCCTAAAATACAATTGGTGCTGATAAGAATTATTCTTCTCTGTAACTATTGCAGGTCTAGTAATGTCAAAACCAGTGTAACCTATGAGGTCCCACATAATTACAAAAAAACATCAAATTCGGTGAAGAAGTTTACTAGGAGAACCACAGGGAAGTTTTTTTGAAAAATGTTTTTCAATAGTTAGGTACAAGCTAATACCAATGTCTACCGCGCCTTGGGGATAAAGTCGTGACCCTGGTTTACGTT
The DNA here is from genome assembly GCA_963565295.1 of Epirrhoe alternata. NCBI lineage: Eukaryota > Metazoa > Arthropoda > Insecta > Lepidoptera > Geometridae > Epirrhoe > Epirrhoe alternata. The sequence goes on from OY751384.1 coordinate 5,140,815, forward strand.
GCTGTTTTACAAGCTTTTTATATGTGACCCTGAGCTGATTCATTCATAAAAATCATTGTTTGTCATGCCCAAACACGTACCTATATTATACTATTATTCACTAAGTAAGTAAGTTAATTATTCACTGAGGAGTTCCATTGAACAGCTCCTGGCTTCATCATCAGAACAGTTCACTGTCAACATATTTTTAAATTGTAGATGGAACTTGATCGGTGTGCTGAGTTTCAACTCAATCGAATTATTCTTTGAGGAGTTCTGTTTTCCATTATCAGATCAGCTCGTTGTCAGCACATTTTAAAATTGTAGTTGATACTTGATCAACAAATCGTGTCAACTCAATTTCAACTCAATCGATCCATTTTTGAGGAGTTCCGCGGAACAGCTCCTGACTCCATCATCAGATCAGCTCGCTATCACCATATTATTGCATTGTCACCAAATACATATAAGTGCACTAAAATTCAGCTCAATTGGAAGCCGGACAGTGGTCAAATTCAGCTTGCAAGATTTGACCCGGACAAACATACATTACAAACTTACAAACATTGCCACTTTGCAAGTTCTTATAAAAATCTGTATCTACAAAAAATACAAGATTTTAATGAAATATATCTACTTATAGGAAACTTTGACATTGAGGCTCACTCACTCTCATCAATCTTTTGTTTTGTACAACATATTAATTATTACTAAGATTTTGTACGCATTTAATTTGAAACAGAAGGTACTACCGCGCACAGACAACTCTACGACGCAACGAAAGATATTTAAATACGAAAGTTACACACATAATAATGCGTAGACAATATGCATTGAATGTTTTATTTTATCGTGTTGCTAAATTCATTGTGAAGCTACAGGGGTAGGTAGCTGGGATTATTTTCGCGTTTTGAAACATCTATTAATTTTTATATTTCTAACATACAGTTTAATGTTCTTAGGTTTACATATTTTTTTAAACATGCAGTAAACGTGTTTATAGTCTTTAAAGAGTTGCTTTATGTCAGAACTCACCCTCCATTCTATTTATCACTAAGATAAATAGTCTATAACCATCCGGATACCTACCTTAAGAAATCACTTTCTGATTTATAAGTACAGGGGGAGAGATTCTACGAGTAGATATTTTATCTAGGAAAGTGATTACCTTCCTACCTTAATATTACTTGACTAATCGTATTAGAAAAATTGTACAAATAGATCATTTGTCTACCTCTAACATTATTAGGTACCTATTCAGAAATTCATTGAATAAATCTGCTAGTAAGAACTTTATTGAAATGTAGAACAACCTTACAACCTTCTTGATACGTCTTCAATGTCAATGTCAACCGGACTGAGGATGAAACCTCAGAAGAAAAGAATCTGGACTCTTCTTTCGTAATTTTTGGAGGAGTTGCTATTTTATCTAGTTATGTATCTCGTGTTTGACTAGGTTTTATTGTAATTTCGGTGGCATTTTACTAATGAAGCCTTGGATATGCAACGAGAGATTTGGCAAATGGAATGGGGGAGTATTCAAGAAGATTTCTCTTAATTGACGAAGAGTTTGAAGTGACAAGCCGCCATGTTTTCTTCTAAACCAAATTGACAGGACTGACTGACATGAATTTTTAAACATTAAAACTTGACATTGGCAGAATTATACTGTTACTAGCTGACCCGCGCAACTTCGTCTGCGCATTATTAGGAACAAAGTGGAGGAGTTTTGAGTGAATCGAGAGTACAAAATATAAAACTCCGTCGCATGATATAATATTTTTTTTTATATATGTTTCGTTCAAGAATCATTTAATAGATAAAGGTAGGAAAAATCTTACCCAGATCTTGCAATGCTAAGAACAAAACGAATACGGTAATTGGTACAGAATCGCTGAAGCGAGCGCAGCGAGTTTTTGAAGAGAGAGAGATTTTTTGAAGAAATTGACTCGAAACGTATTTTTTTATAGCAAGAACTGTGTGGTTTAAAATTTCGAAATAAAATTATTAACTAATATTGCGTTATGTTTCTCTCAAGAATCCCTTAATAGATAGAGGTAGGGAAAATCTTACCCAGATCTTGCAATGTTAAGAACAACACGATAGCGGCAACTGGTGTCAGATTTGCCGAAGCGAGCGGCAATACCTACCCGCGACTTCGCCAGCAATATAAAAATATCGAAAACTCTTAGCAAAAATCTCCATTAACTTTTCAAAACTCAAAATCAAAGAAAATTATACTCGATCTCCGCCATAGTAAAAACGCCACCTGGGAAAAAAGTGTAAAGTAGTTTTGACCTCTAGACCGATAGATGGCGTTCTAACTATAGCCAAGGAAAAATATTTTAATATCAAAAAATCATAACTTCGGAGTTCGGATATATTGATGGGTGGGAACACACATGTTACATGTTTATCATTAATTTTAAAATAATTTATTATGCAAAATACAAAAAAAAACGAAAAAATTTAGAGTGCAAAAAGTGGCTTCGGGCGGTCACCCATCCTTATTATGACCGCGCCCAGGGTTGCTTAACTTTTTTCCCCATACAAACTTCCAACCCTTATTTTCCCGCCCCCTTATGGTAATTGACAAAAAAAAGTAGCCTATGTCCATCCCTGGGGTATACTCTTTATCCATGCCAAATTTCAGCTTAATCGGTTCAGCGGTTTGGGCGTGAAAAGGTAACAAACAGACAGACAGACAGACAGAGTTACTTTCACATTTATAATATTAGTATGGATTACAGTTACCTAGTTGCCATTTAATAAAAGAAAAAGGAGAAAAAAAATCTAATTCATCATGGTTTCATCGACATGATCGATTGCTTACTTGGATGGAATATCACGATCAAGCAAATCACGTCCACATGTATTGAGTAAAAGATTAGAAGAGCCACAAACTTATCTGAACAGGTGAGGGGGGCGCTGTTATCGCATTTGGTGTTGGTAGAAAAATAAATTTTAATAAAGTAATAGTACATTATGGTACTAGTGTGTAACATTGGTGATTACCGCCGAGGCGCCATTGAGACCCGAGCCGTAGGCGAGGGTCTTAAGAGAGTCGAGGACGGTAATCATCAAAACACACGTGTATCATACGACGTTTTTCAACACACTTGTGAATAAAATAACAATAAAAACTCATTTTCAACAGTGAAAACAAGTTGTGAAAAATGATTTGCTATGGCGGGAAAAATTAATTAGTTTTCATATGCGCGCGCATTGCGATCGGCCACAGACTAAAGGCATGAGGTTTTTTTTTATTTTCCGCGACTATTCTGCCATGTACGTACAAAATGGGGAATTTAAAGTTTTATTTTATTACAGAGAAAACAAAAGTTATATTTGAGTGAAAGTTTTATTTATTAAACACGTACAAGTTAAAATTATCTATTTGAATCTTATTCAAATTTGCATGAAATGAGCAAGCAATAGGAACATTAATTTATTTGTTCTATTGAACACGATCTATTTTTTGAATAAAAACTTTTTTAAGAACAAAGCAACTCAACCGATAAAATTAAAAAAAAATCTATAACTCACTAGTGAGTGGCACATAATGACACTCATATTCAAACTGTGACTTTTTCCCCAATTGCCAATTCCAATTTCGATGTGCCTAATTGCGGTGACCATAGAGCCACTTTATGAGCAAGTGTGTTGAAAAATTCGTTAGTTCCTCTTTTGGGCACCGGTTCAGATAAGTTTGTGGCACTCTACCTACATTGAATCAAAGTGTTTGTGACTGCTATGAATAGACATTAGACATCTACATAAAATTACTTACGATTGGTAAAATCTTTTACATTTCCACAGCTATGAACATAGCAATTGTGGAGCAACAGGTCTTTGAAGATGATGTAATGAGCAAAGCAAGGAATGATATGAAACAGCGTACGACCCAGTGAGTTTATAATGAACTGATATCGTCGGAAGTCGTACAGGCGTGATGTTTACATAGAGAACCGCAACACACGCGCACGCGCCGTTATTATTGTTTATTTTTATACGCGAGGCATTCGTCAGCTCAGATTTTTGTAGACCACCCGAAAGACGGCAGCATGTGAGCATGTGACAGAATAAACAGCCGACAAGCACATCGGTTGGCATTAGTTGCTTTGCTTTTGAAATAAGTATTTGTAAGTACAGGTTTCTAACAATAAATATTTTAAAGATAACCTTCAATAAAGGCTATAAAATAAAATTTCTTGATAGCAACATTATTAAAATAAGGTTAACATTTTTATGTATGTAACAATAAGCGCAATGCGAATAGGTGCCATGGCAATTATACAGTAAAATTATACAGAATTATGAATAATACCGAGCAGATGTGAATCTATCGTGGAGGCTTTTAAAATATACCATTACCTAGATAAAATCAGACATCAGTAATGGCTTACTACGCTAGTTCTGGTCTAAGCCGACTGCCGAGTGATGAATGCACTTGTCTGCCGACCCTACGCCTCCCGTCATCCGTCACGGGTGTCCTTCCGACGTAAAAATTCACCCTCAGACGACGTTTGGTCTTGATTAATGTTACAAAAAAGCCCAATTAACCGTGTACGGGTACAGTAACGGACAAAAGTAGATCTCGTTTAGTTCTGTCACATCACTTTTTATAATGTCGTGGGATTATCTTCTATAACTACACATTATCAGAATTATGAAAATATCGTTGAATAAGGGAATTAAGACTGATAATGGATCGATACATCTGCAAAATTTTCATTTAGTATGTTATATCTAGGTAATATAGTCGTTAGCATATCATTATTTTTTTTATATTGTGACGGAATTCATTCAATTTGAAACCAAAATTACCTTTAAACGTGAGTCTTAAAGCACGAGTCTACTTCGTAGCTAACTGTACATTTATGCCCGCAGATGACTGTCGGTTACTCATTGGGTATTGATTAGGACAATCCTGGCTGCTTTTAATTGTTATTTATGGTTTTGACGATATGTGCTTAAGTTTTATTATGGTCACCCTTGTTATTTTTACTAATGCTATAAATTGCTAAAACAAAAAAAGTATAATTATTAGTAAAAACTTCTGTATTATCTAATAAGACCCGTGTAACTGTGAATCTGCTCATATAATTTAATGATCCATTTCGTAAAATTAAATTAAAATTAATCAAAATAATAAACTTTCCGCAGGTTCATAATTAAATCTCGGCCAGAGTGGCTTTTGTGCTGCTCTTATAAGACCTTGGTATTAAATTTAAAGTTTCACTGTATATTTTGAAACTTCTCAGAAAAACTTGAGTTAAAATATAAAGTAATTCTTAATTGTTACCTGGGTACCTGATATTACTTATCTACACTCGGTTCCAAAAATTACGGGTCAGTCACAAAAATTGAAATACCTCCAGAACTGTAAAAGTTAGATCAATGAAATAAAAAACAGAAAAAAGACTTTTTAGTTGCGCTTCTAATAGCATATTATTTAAACTGGTTGATGAAAAAAACTTCATTAGAAAAACAAAATTAAAAAAAATGACTATTTTTAAAAACAATATTTTTGTTTCATGTCATTATGGATGCTTTCCATTTCTATTCTGTCACAAAAAAAAAATATCGTGAACGTCTTCCACGTGCATAATTATTATTCTGTGAGGTGAAGCATGGCAGTCACGCTAGAGGAATGTACCAGAATCCTAACTTTTTTGGAACTTAGGCGGAGCCAGCGTGAAACAGCTAGAAACATTGGTGTATCTTTGTCGACTGTTCAGCGGGTAGTCCAGCGGTACCAAGAGACCGGATCACACCTTAGAAGACCAGGAAATGGCAGACCAAGATGCACAACGGCCAGGGAAGACAGACAACTGGTGGCTACAATGCTACGAAATCGTTTTCAAACTGCTGTTGGTCTAAAAACGCTTTGGAGGTGGCAATTTAAGCGCTCAAACAGTAAGAAGACGTCTTGCTGAAGCAAATTTGAAACCATTAAGGCCCGCAAATGGCCCCAAACTGGAACGGGGATATCGAATTGCAAGACAGAGATACGTGCTCGAGCACCTAAACTGGACACTAGACGATTGGTCTAGGGTAATGTTCACGGACGAGTCTAAATTCATGCTTTATAAGCATGATGGTAGGCAGTTGGTGTACAGAAGACCAGGGGAGCGCTTCCATCAAGCGTGTGTGGAGGAAAAAGTGGCGTACGGTGGAGCCTCCGTACAAGTTTGGGCTGGGATTTCTGCTGAGCCCCGCACCGAGCTGGTACTCATTCAAAATGGAACTCTAAATGCAGAGGACGTGGAAGAGATCCTCAATGAACATGTAGGTCCTTTCATGGCCAGGATGGACCGGCATGGCATATTAATGCATGATAATGCGCGTCCCCATACCGCCAGAATTGTACATGACTACATTGAAGAGGTCGGTATCGAACTCATGCAGTGGCCAGCACGAAGCCCGGACTTAAACCCCATCGAGCACGCCTGGGACGAGCTTCAGAGATGCGTGAAAGGTCAAACCCCCCACCAATCACGCTTCCCGAGCTCAAACAAGCACTGGTGGAGGAATGGGAAGGTATTCCTCAGCACCGGCTCCGAAATTTGGTGTACAGCATGCCTAATCGCCTGGAAGCTGTCAGAAGAGCTCGTGGAGGCAATACAAAGTATTAAATGAAGAAAGTGATGAAAAACAGCAAAAAAACAATCATAAAAAAAATGTAATCTTCAGAAAAATATGACTACTTTAGTTTTTTTTTTAATTTAGAGATTAATATTGTGGGTGCAACTAAGTTTTATTTTATTTTTTATCTGTATAATTAAATTCTCAATTGAACAGTCTTCGTTTCATTAGGATGGCATACGTAGTTCGGGAGATATTCGGGTTTATGTGACTGACCCGTTATTTTTGGAACCGAGTGTAGTTGTTTAAAACTTTCTGCCGTTTTATTAAACAACGATATCCTGTGATAAAGCCTACCTACAGCCTTATATTGAATTGTAAATTATAAATCTAACATGCTGGCTAAAGTCTACTTTCAATTTCCGCATGAATCTTTGCCAAGTTCATAAGTCCCAATGATTTAAACAAGATATTCTTGCTTAGGAACAGATTTTTGACTTAGTTCCGCTAGTATTCATCTTAATTTCCAATTATTTCAATGACCTAGTACGCGATTTGATGGTTTATTCAAGTAGAAAAGAAGTAATGAGATTTAAGCCAGATATTAGATTTGCTTAGGTATAAGCGGTGGTCACAATAAACTTCTTTTATTTTCTTAGTTTATAACTGACTCCCAAATTGTCATCCATAAGGTTAAAACGAATACCAAGCCATTAAATATTTATTTTTCAATCCGCAAATAGAAACCCGCTTAATATTATTGAAAATCGATAGCAGAGGTTATTTCCCCATCGGTTCGTTACCAGTAATGCAGTGCTTTTGCGCTCGCTATGCCATCGTTCAATTTACTTTTATTAATATTTTGGATGAAATACTAATATGATTTATAAACTACCTAAACTGACTGTACAAATACTTATATCCTTCGATCAAGAATGTTATAGATATAGCGCGACGTACAAAATCAAAGCTGAATTCTGTCCGCGTGGCAAAAAAGTTTTAAGTTTAATCAAATTACACCCTTTGCATCTAGTAATAAAGTCACAAATCCTCAAAACATTAACCATAAACTTACATACCATATACATATTAATCATAAACATACGATCATTCATCACGAAAAACGTCAAAATGCTTTTGAGACGGTTTTACTGCGCTGACCCTAAATCTATAATATTCTTGATCGAAGCCTATATATCCATAGGTTTAGGTGTCGTCATTGCCCCCGACCTTATTAGGGTGCACTTTAATCTAAGTATAATGATTCGTGTGTGTAAGGATATCGCATCTGTCTGAGAAGCGTGTCTTCATTGTGTGTAGATTTATTTCAGTGTGCGTAAGCGATACTGACCGCGCTTATTTATCCATGGAGCGTTACAACACCTACACACACACAGATAAACGTGCATGTGCAATTAGAATTCGAGCCTTCGTGAGATGTAAAAACTATAACATTATAATCAAAACTTTCGCATTTATTAGTGTGATTGTTTCAGAACAGCAAGTACAATGAGTAGCGGGCCTAGTGCCGCGGGCAGGCACTGGGTGGGAATGAGCACGCAGTGAGCTCCAAGCAACATGGCGTTCGCACTTCTCCACTCACGTCTACTGGTCTTCATGGCTTTGCTGCTTTTGAGAGGTAAGCTTGTATCGTCACCTCTAATAAATAACATGTTAATTTAATACCATTTTACAGGAGAGTGTGTTACAGATTACAGATAATTATAAGCGTCAGACCAAAGGTGCTACAGATCTCTAAACCCCTCGCAGACTACAGACTTTCTATCGGGTGATAGTTGAGACGGGTTATACTTCTCCATACTCACTACACTCCATACCTACGAGCCGAAGTATATTCCGTCTCAACTATCGGCCGATAGAAAGTCTGTAGTCTGCGAGGGTCTTAATTTATATCACAAAAATGAACTGCAAAACGTGATTTACTAAATTGTAGCATGTGGGTGTCGATATCACTTCAGGATGTTTTATGTTATGATGGTTTTATGTGATTAATATAAATGGTGATGAGTAAGCAAGCAAAATTATATTTTTGTGAGACCTAACCTAAACTTAGTCCCAGCTAAATGATGGCCGAAAAAGAGATCGATGCATAGGTTATTTTCTTAATGATATGAAGTGATACCAATTATCCAAATAATGGCGAACCGGCTAGGCTTGGCCCGACTATCATAGAGAATAGGGCACACCGTCAACCAAAATATTTTAACAATTTTTTATGTACTTAAATAAAATAGTGGCGGCCCCAGAGCGAACGAGTTCCGATTACATATACATATTTTTGTTATTTCAGAGCATTTTTCTATTTGTTTGGGTATTTATTTATTACAAGTGACCGCAACTTCGTCTGTATTGAACGCTATCTCATTTGCCCATATACAGACAGAGTAACTTTCATTAAAATATCATTTGTTGAAGTCAAAAATATAAATATAAGTAAAAAATTAAATATACAAGTAAGTACCTTAATATCCTTTTTTAAAATACAATACAAATAGATTTATTAGGAGAAAAAAAGAGAGCATACATACAAAAATTAACAAAAACAGACATCAAAATATTGTATTGTTTTCAAAACATTTACAAGCTACGCCTCAAAATGATAAAATTTGTGTAGAAAAAAAAGGTAAATCTCAAAAAGCTAGTTGTCTTGTTAGTTACAAAAATTTATTCAGTTGATCGCATACAACAATGTCCTCCCGTCTTGCGGTTCTTCGTCTTTTAACTTTTCTATCTGGCTAGATCTCCAATCTTCCCCGTGTAAACAAACTCTCTGGATTGTGCCTTGAAATTATCTTCCAAAGAGTTTTCAATCTTTTAAAATCTCAGTGTAGGTATCTCTACCAGTCCATAAACCTTACTGTTTATGCTTTAAATAAAACTTTCGTATAATGCACGATATTTAAACGAGACGTATCTACCTAATACTGATCGAGACGTATCTACCTAATACTGATCGAGCATTATCTGGAACAGCCAAATAACCCAATTTATTACACTTTAATAGCCTTCGCTGCTTAAATTAGTTTGCATTGCAATCAAGCAACCATAGTCAGGTATATTGAGCCGTTGCCTTAGCCCAGCACTGACTGACGCTCGTGGCATGCAACCCCAGTCGAGGGGTGAATTGGTGTTGTTATAAATTATTTTATGAAAACATTTTTTATTAGGTTTAAAGGATAGTAAAAAAGCTTCACCCAGTCATATTTGCTCTCTGATTTTTATGAATTGTTTTTCAGGGACGTAGATATAAATTAGGATTAGAAATAAATGTTATTAGTAAGTTACCCATAGTTTCATATGCTCATTTGCTAGCTGTACTTTTAAAGTTCCTAAGCTATTTCATTTTTGTCGGTCAGTGTGCTGGTAAAGTGCAAACGAATTTTCATTCTAAAAGTTGCCAATATACTAAATTATCAAATCTATAAAAAGAATAGTCCAAATAAGTACATAAATTACTTAAATTAGTGCCATGCCGGAGTAGTCAGCTCAAAAGTGCTCGCCTTAACAAGCGACATAAAATCGCACTTTACTTTCTATTTTGCTATTCAAGTGGCTTTCACACGTTTCTGTTCTGGTTTTTCGGCCGAGGACAAAATATCTATTGACTTTACTTTATTGAAATTACCCACTTCGTCGCGGAAGAACGAATTAAAATCGCATTAGGAAATCCCGTTCCCGCTTAACTTTTCCAGTCTGTGCACAAAGTCCGGGTGTATCGGAATAAATGGCCCAAACTCCGTTTATTTATACAGTCTTACTGAATATTTAATGTTTTCGTGCTTAATTTTACATTCCTGTCACTTGAAAATAAAACTTTATACGAAGTTGAGAGAGAAAAATACTTATGTTGTCTCGTGTTTGAAAAATACTTAAGCATCTCCTGTCCCTCAAGAAAACAGCTTTCCAAACTGTAATTACTGTTGCTGCTTTTTTGTAACTTATAAAATGAAAAACTCTAGCCCTGTGAACGACTGTCTAGAAGGTTGTTTTCGTAATTAGGTACCATTAGCTTAAGCATGTTTTTTAAATATATGTATCTGTACTTATTATTATTATTAGGAGCCTGTAGTGTCCCACTGCAGGGCAAAGGCCTCCCTTCCCTCTCTCCATTCATCTCTATTTTGGGCTATCGTGGACCAGCTCTTTTTTTGTATCTGTACTTGCATATTCATAATTATTAGAGCAAAGTAAGAAGTAATTATTATGGTAGCCAATTATAGACGTTTCGTTTTTTTCGTAAAGCGTTTAACGAAAAGAAAATAACCGAAAAAAGCTTTTTACAGTGTTGTTATTTAGGGTAACCTGGCTTGCTTTTTTTGGCTTCCGAACCCAGCTTATGTAATCAAAAGCTTTTCATGCTTATTTCCAGCAAAATAATGCAATCCATTGCACGATTTGTCGTCGTCGGTAAAATGTTCAAGAAAATAAATCTTAGTAATCAAACAACGTCGTTTTCATTATCCACAACCACAACTGACTTGCGAGAATAAGGGTCTATTTAGGTAATTCGACTAACTTGGAAAAAGCGTATAAAAATGTGAATCGGCGTCACGCCTGTTCGCTGTTGCTCACCCAAATAGGATAATCGCGTAGTTATTGCCTGTGTCTGAATAGACACTAGCCACGCCAACTGCTCGTTTATTTACGTGCCATAATCCATGGCATAACTCCATAACTCGTTTATGTGGAAATGTCTTACTACTGGCACGCGTGATAGATGCTTGCCACATGCTGTTTCGATTGATGAATATATTCATGTCCATTTTCCTTCAAAGGTCGGGTCTAGTCACATCCAGGCATGTGTCTAACATGACTTTCTTGACGTGAGCGTTGGGGCTACAGAGGCGCCGTATTAACCTGTAAAATATGAAGATAACTGGTTTTCGTATTTTCAATATCAATCAAGGACGAACGATTAAAATATCAGTCTCGAATAAAATTGAGCATGTGATAGGTGTTTTAAATATGATTCCCCCCCAGAAAATTATAAAGTTGACTGTACTGGATGTTTCGATTTAAAAACTGACTTTCCCGAAACAAAAGCCTTTGACAAATAACCAATATGCAAATGTCGATAGAATCGTTAAAACTATAGCGGAAATTGTTTGTAGACGAGGCGAGGCGAATTTATTTTTTGTTATTGTTGTTTGTAGACAATCAGGCAGGGTGGAAGACATGTTGCGGTTAAGCCGGACGAGGTGGCTTTGAATACCGATGACGGCGCAACTACGACCCGTTTCAATCTGTACTCTATGCATAAGTAATGTGAAAAGTATGGCGATGCGGCTCGGAAGCGAGATACACGCTCTTCTAAAATATCGCCGCATATCTTTATGGTAACTACATCAGTTTTGTTCTCAGTACGCAGTTGCTACTGTCTTTCTTAAAGTAGGTTATTTGTATGTTTGAATACTCGTATTTGAACCAAATGTTGTTGTTTTGACTGTCATAGTCAAGAAATTTTAATTACAAATAAGCTATTAAGTATTTCCTTTCATATTAAGTTCTTGCAATCGAAATCCTTCTCGATTCCCTTAAGGAATTTTATTTATTTTTAATTAAATAGGTCAGCATTTATTAAGTTATTTATAAATTAATTAAGTTCAGGTGTACAAGAAACAACTTGGCAAAATTAGTATCACTGACCTACTTATACAGTTTTGATCATCGTTATAAATTGTCCAAGCTACACTCTTCACACCTACGTCATTACGTTCATAATAATCACAAGAGATAAAAGTAGGACTCGAATTTTGCAACAGAATAAAACAGCTGACGTCGAACATTAGTCATGAACATCAAAAGGCTTTAAAATCCCAGCAAGGGAATACCGATGAGAAGACAAAAAGGACTGTAACTTTTAACAGATGAACGAACAGTTTTCTTTACAGCTTCTTTCTGTTTTATAGCCAATGTGAATTAGACGACTTTTGGGAGAGCTCTACGTTGTTTAAATACTAAGGCATAGTAATTGGTACTATACTGACCTACTAACTTTTGAATGAATTATCTTCATTCTAGTAGAGTAGCGTCAAATCAATAGACCTATATAATATGTACCTATATTGATCCTATAATACTAGAACAGTTCCCTGTGTTGTCACAAACAAACAGGTACGATTGTGAAACCAATGCAAAAAATCGTGAAATCCTGCACTAGCAGAGGTACTAACCTCAATTTCAAAAAAGATTATTGTAAAACTTATACTGCCAGGATTATACATTCTAGCGATTGCTGTATGTTTGGCTGTACGGATGATTGATTTTATATTAGTATTGGGTAGTTGGGTGCTCGTAACCGAGAGTCGTTGGAGCGCCCCTCTGTTGCCAGGGTAATCGCTGTCTGAAATAATTTATGAATTATGCCATAATAACCTTTGTAATAAAGGCCAAGCGAGGATAAAACACTTTCGCTCCCAAATTGCTATTGGAAATAATTTTGGTTTTGTCTTTTGAAGCATAGATCGTCATAAATTAATTGAAAACTTAGACGTTGCTATTTTGGCTTTTATTAACCATCAACTTACAAATACACGAAAAATTTTCGCGCTAAAAACATGACGTGCATAAAACGCATAAGCACCGCATAAATATCTGCAGATAGTAAAAAATATTTCAGTTAAAAATATTTTCAGAGAGATTTTCATCTAAATACCGAAATAATAGTGAGATAATAGAGATAACTTCATTTATAGTTGACGTTATGAAATTGTTGATTCGATATTCGTGAATTCCTCATTAGTACCATTGCCATTATTATAATAACAGTAGGTATTCACGAAATGATTTACAAGAACAATGAATTTCATTCCAAACAATTGTAATAATAAACCAACCCGCCGCGGGACAAATGTTTGTATGATCAACAAATATTTGTCTCGGGTGTTTTCTATGTATGTATTTGCAAACAAAAGTATATAAGTAGTATATCAGTCATGTAGTATCCATAACACAAGCTCTGCTTACTTTGGGACTGGATGATACTGTCTGAAAAGACTAGCATTACCTATTCATTTATTAACTTACCATTTAGTTTTATTCATTGGCATTTTATTTTAGCACGTGTATGTTTAGTTAGATGGTACACAACCGATCAAGTGCGCGCACAGTAGTTTCGATAGTAGCAAAAACAACAAAAAAATAATTGAAAGGGGAGGAAGAAATTAAGAATTGCATTTTTATTTTCAGTCTAAAATAACTAGCTACATAATTAATACCAACGACGATTTTACTAATACGGTTCAATAACTTTTGCCCTGAGACAAAATGGACGGACCTGCAGTGGCAGCTTACAACCTTTTTCCAAGTCATAAATCATGTAAAATTTTATTGGTTTCTTTGATAAATGAAGGCTCTACCTAGAGCTGTAAAATTTTATAAGTAAATAGATTACGCGTATTATGTAAGTAACTTATCAAATTATAAATCCTTCTTCTGATTAAGGTCTCTTGACTTTTTTACGTACAGCTGTGACTGTATTTGAGATTAAATCATAACCAAATTGATAAAAATTGTATTTCCTTCGAGGCATATTGCAGATTCAGGCGATAATCAGCTCAGGTTCGTAAGTAACCCGCGTGTGTGTAATGCTCGGTAATAATTCGATTTTTTTGCTTGAGTGCCTGGCACGCCCAGCCTGATCCTGTCGCGTTCAACCACAGTCGGGAAAAAACAGCATACCAACATTTATTTCACTCTTTTGCAGCCCTTGTAAGTAGTACAGCTTGTCATTCTTGATAGATCGTTATTAAGCAACGTTCCGTTCCGTCACCGTCACAGTGCTGAGTATCAGAGTTTAAGCCATGACAGAGGCCATCAAGCTTCCTAAAAATACTGACACCAAAATAACTATTATCTCAAACAAACTTACTTCACTTAAATTCATTCCTTTTGCTACATCTGTTCTAGAACATTTATTTTAAGCTGGAGGCAAACTATATTTAACTGGTTGCTGTAGTGCCTGTTAGCATGCCGTACGAAATAGGTTGCAAACCTACAATACTCGTCAGTTAGATTATATCTTTCAATAAGTATTTTTTCACGAGATTATTTCTTTCAGCTTTTATGTAAATAAAACGAGTCTTATCAGCCTCACTGTTCGTCTTTTGCCTCTTCTACGCATCTGATTTCAAATCCTAACATTGTTAGAGTATCTTGGTGAAGATTGCACTAGCTATTTGTCCCTGAGCTGTCAGTCAGTTGTGGGCGCGTCGCGCGACGAACGCATAGGGACTGGAGAACACGTGAAACAATTTTCCCCTTATGAATAAAATTTTAAGGTGCGTATGCAAATTTCCATTACCGCGTGCCGTCTCCAGTAATGGTGTCATATGTGCACATTCACTTTTCATATAGACTTCGTAAAAGGGTAAGTAAGTAAGGGTAATTTCAAACGACATCACGAGAATTTAAGTTTACCTCCAGCAATCGAGAATTTTACGTTCTTCTTGCGGGAGTAGGCTTTTATTTATTACGAGGCGACGAACATATTTTTATACATGAGGTATTACATATCCTTGTTCAAACTCAAGCACAGGCTTAGGTTCGTACCTGCAAGCCAAACAAGCACTTCAACTTTAAAATTGCCCACATTTGCTTAACCTTTGGGTTTTGACTTGAATACAATAGAGATGCCAAAAAGCTGGCGTTACCTCTCGTTTAACTCAATAAAAAGTCCTTTTAGGGGTCTACGCAATCACATCATAAAACGTTCGTACAATATTATCTTAGGACTATTTTAATTAAACTTTTAAATGGGTTAGCCAGCTAATAGAGGTAAGTGCCGTTCTCAAGCCCCAACTTGCCTACAATGAACATACTTAATTCCGGTAAAATATTTAAAAGCCAATATTTACTCAGACTCCTAAAATCATTAACCTTGATAATTATAATACTTTAAATTCTTTAATCAATACTAAGTATAAATAACCCCTTCAAGGACTATATCGTTAATCTTTCTCATGTCTTTTAAAAAGACCACATTTAAAACAAGCTATTTACTCAAACTGACAAAAAAATGATCGTGAGCATAATGCAGAATCAGTAAACAAATTACAAAAAGTAAATCAGAATCAAAGCAAGGGAAAAATCTCTGGAAAACCGCCTATTTATTGATCCGTGCAATATTTAACAGGCTGATTTTATCTATTGTCATCATGCTAATGAATATCAGTTCATATTTTCGTGTTGCGAAACCGTTTAACCGTATGGTGAAAGGATTATTATTTATCCAAAGCTAACTTCATTTCAGCTTTTACTCGTATGTTGTGAAATGAAATAAGGATTGTTGAATAAATAATGTCGTAGATAATGTTGGCTTGTAAAAAAGCAACGCAAAGTTTCCCAATATCATTCCAGAAAATGAGTTATCAATGATAGTCGAGTTATCATGCCCAATTTGTAGTGGTTCAGAGAAATGTTGGTCAGATCAGCACAGGATCGTAGCGGATGGCACAAGATTATAGGGGCCTACCTGCATCCAGTATGGATAAAGTCAAGTTTTCAATGTTTATATCACGTTGCTACCATAAAAAGTACCATCACAAAAAAACCCATAACCAAAGTCAAATTCATTTGACAATAGAACGTGTAAACGACGTTTCGCGTCAATATTTATCGTACCCTCGAATCTAGGTTCCATATTTTCTTCATTACTTATGCATAGAGTATAGATTGGCTACAGCAAGACGCGGCATCAATATTCAGTCAGCGATTGCAGTGACGCTGAGATTACCTTAACTATATTCCGATAGGTATTCTTTGATACCTATCTCGACGGTGGGAACTGCAGGTGCTCCGCTGTATCGATGAAACTCAAGGGACTATTCTTCGTAGGCAAAATCTTTATAAAATAACGTAAGATCTACGATAAGATAAAATTGATTATTGATTGAGTTGATTACGCAGTCGAAGTAACCAAACACAGTAACATAACTTTGTTACATATCATGTTGTGCTAAATGTGTTTACTTACCTATTCTTATTTGCGTTCAACTTTAGTGGTAATGTTAGTATATCCATTCTGAATTTGCAAGGATTTCTTTTTTTTTTTATGTGTTTTTATATGGATTTTTTATCTGAAATAAATGAGTTAATAATAATAATAATAAAATTTAGTCACTATACGATAATTTGTTCACTATCTCATGGTACAAACTTATAATAAGTTATATCCAATTTGAAAAAGTTTCAGAGCGTTTTTGAGGCCAAAGTGTAACATCCTTGTATGTTACACAATGTTTTTGCTAATGTTATTGTAATAGCTCGATCGGACGCAACAGTATCTTCCACACTATTACAAGCTAGGACGCTCGCTCTCATATCCATATCTAGTAGGTACATGTTTTGATTCCACTTGTAAATTCTTCCTACCTTCTTTGATAAAACTGTGGAATCCTATAATGTTAATGAAACTCGGAGGCGCCTTTGCTATCTGTAATGCAATCGCATCCAATAAGAACTGTTGATGTGGGTTCGATACCTAGTCGCTTATTTGCATAATAATATCCTTTGTGTTCGTTACCATCAGTTTCCATACTATACAATACCAGTTCAGTACCGATAAGATGTATGCATTTTAATAAGTTTTGCAAATATATTTTATCGAGGTTACTTAGGAAAATGAAAGAGTGATTTGATAAACCGAACCCAGGTGAAATTAGATATAACTGCTGACATCTGCTGCATAAGTTAACTCTAGCGAAATTCAACGCACATACGAGATTGCTCCCAGGTTAGTTGAGCTTCTCATAAACGGTGCACACAACTGAATTTCTACAATTAGCTTTAGGTAAGTACAGGGGGAGGGGCTAATAAAGCAACTAAATAGGTCATACTTATGCCGTGCCTTACAACGTGCTGATACCTATTAATAGGTACGAGTACCTACGAGTACTAGTTTACTATTGAAACAAAACAAAGGAGCACAGAAGTTCACTCAACTGATTCAGTTATAAATGACTTTATAACTTATACCTTCATAAAGTACCTACGCAAACCTATAATTATACGTTCCAGATTAAGATTTATAGCATAAACTCCAATCGAAATTTCTGCTTGAACTATGAATATTAGACTCGAATGCTAATCATTCCAAAAATGAAAACTCTTCATTGCGACAAAAACTGCAAACTTCAATGCGTGACATTCTTAACAGTGAGCTTAATCTAGACTAAAGATATTTTAAATTTCAATCTCATTGACTCTACATGTAGAGTGATTGATAAAGCTGATACTTCATTGTTTTTGATAAAAGGACGAGATCACATTCCGTGGTCACGAGGGGACTGACCATGGTCCCCTTTTGATGTAACCCGATCAAAACGAGGTAAGGTGTAGTATACGAGTATAATAGTGCGAATATTATGTAAAAACCTATGCGCGATCTCGTTCCGTTATCAAAAATGAATTTTAATCGTGTGAGTTTAAAAAGCTGATTCTGTTGAAGGCTGATTCAGATCGACACAGGCCTTAGCCACTTAAGGTGTGTAGGCACGGTGACAGCTGCACTAAAGGGTAGACACTGCGCTTTTGTTCTGCTTGTTTGGACTCTGACCAAGATTGCAATGAAGCAATTTGTATACGAATTGCTGCTATCGAGATTGCTTAGCATAAAATACAATGAATAATAAATGGTCGATATGCTTTTAACATTTTATGGACAGGAATATTTACGTTGAAAGAAGTAAAAAAATCGTTACAGATCATTTACCTGCAAAAAAAACCTGTGTTAGCCAAGTGGGACAATACTCGACTTTTGATCTGAAGGGCAAAGGCATGTAGTTTTTTGTCAATAGATTTGTGGTTTAGACAAAACTATTTGACAAAAAACGACAAATCTATTGACAAAAAACTGCTTAATTTATCAAAAACGCTAAATGAAAGTTTCTCTCAGTAGTGCTATAGTAGGTATTTTTATTTACTATATTGCTCTCTTGGGCAATTTCATTAAATTATTGTAATGTTTTCGATCAAAATTATTACGTTGTTTTCCATCGGACTGAAATAAAAAAAGTCGGTATTTTCAACCGTTAACCGGTTTAAGCGTAGCAATTTACAAAATTATCGGCTTGCGTTTATTTTGATTGATTCAAATTTCGTTTTAAAAAAAGGTAAATCAATAAAAAAATGATATTCAGTGCACGTGCTAGTTTTTAACCGACTTCAAAAAAAGGAGGAGGTTCTATGTTCGGGTGTATGTATGTTTTTTTTTTTTTTTGAAAAAGGATACAAAGTTCACGTAACATTTCTATATTCTTGAGTTGAGTATTAGTTTCAAAGCAGTCATCAATTGAGATTCGAAACACTAGTTGCCTAACGATATTGATACCCTTTCAAATACTTTAAAAGAGAGATGGGGCATGATTATATGAACATTTTTTTTTCTATTTTTATTCTGTGCTTGTGAACAGTCAGGTACGGCCGTACGGCACAGTCAAAAAATTTAAAATTAATCATATGATTCAAGGATTTACAAAAAACCCCTTAAACGAAACACCAATCCCGAACCTAAATACTTATAGGTAAATATTGGATCGTAAATGGTACATACCTGCTTAATTTTATTTCTTAAGATTTTCGTAAACCTTATAACTTACAAAAGCATAAGGTTCATCGTGACTCAGAACAGCCAAATAAGCCTATCAGCGAAGTTTGATACCGACTCATTGTATACAAAACCAAACGTTCAGATATCTTCGCTGACTGCGGCTTGCGGCAAAGCTTTTATCTAAGCAAATATCGCAAAATCACATCACGTAATCGTTTTAACCTCCCATGTGCTAAAACGGAAAACAGTTTTGTTTTATTAAAACAACGATCGTGTGCAGCTGGTTTTGGATTAGGCTTTTTATGGTGGAAGAATCAGATGAATAGGAAATTTAAGATTTAACTAAAAAGCCGGAACTGGTATTACATGTTATCAAATTCATCATCAATTTTTTTATCGATCCCATAAGTACAATTTTCATGAAAATTGAGCCTCATAAAATCTTTTACATAGATTTAAAAAAGTAAACTTTTATTTTGATAAGGTGCAGTTATATCTTTGACATTGAGAATACACCAGAAAAAATAAAAACGTTGCTGCGGTATCTTTCGCTGACAGGGAGCTAAAAGGAGATGCATTAGGCACTACGCAAAAGTGACCGCTGCGTTCGCTGCCCATATTTCTCCATTATATCGAGGAAATACCGAGTTGTACGTATTGAGGTGTCTCCTCCCTACTTCTAGGATCCAACACTATTTGTACGATAATAATTTTGTAGCTAAAATACTAATTTTATGTCATCTCCATGGTATATATGACTGGCCTAACATCTTAGTTGGTTGTAGCTCTACTTTCAGCACTGTAGGTCGAGGGTTCGATTCCCATCCTGGACCAGTTTTCTCTGTCGCTATTTCGCAGTATAGGTAAAGTACCTAGTAGTTATAGTAAATATGCATTTATATAAAAAAACAATATGTATCAGCTATATGATTCCCACTACGTTTTGCTTAATTTAGGGTGATTAATTATTTTCACTGGTAGCTCTGATGCCTCACAGTTTGTCTAATGTACATTCACACACAGAAAAATATTTTTCGAAACATGAAACCCTTTTTGTACGTATTTTAATTTTTCACATTAACCGAACAAAGTTTAGAAATCCCGTTACGGGGGTTGTTTCTCCTTAGTTGCTTTGTACCCACGTGTGTCCTCTCAAACCTTCGTTTAACCTGCCTTATTATAATTTACAGTTAAAAACTATTATTATTGTAAGTATTTAATTAAAAGTTACGTTTTACGGTCGACGACTACTACTTATTGAAATTAGACAATCAATTTAAATAACTTTCAAATCAATTACGAGTATATTATACCTGGCTACAAAGAGACTTCTTCTGAATTTTTAAAAATACTCTTAGTTTTCCGTAGTTTATAATTTAATTAGAAAAGCCAAGTACTTATAATGGTTGCTGTGTATAAAAATTCTTTATTTTTAGCAATAGACTATACTAATCTTATACATTTTAGATGACCCAGGCTAATAAAATAAATACAAAATGCGTGAAACGACAACAAACGCCCCTAAAACTTAATAATGAGATGATGACCACATTGCTACTCGTACGTATTATTCATTCGTAACTTAGCTTCCTTTACCATTTCCCCTTTTTCCTACTGTTTATATTAAAGTACCTACTTAGAAAATCGCACGTTGTTTCAAATGAGAATGTAGTCACATAAGCGTGATTTCGAAATAATATATGTACAATTAACTAAACAACAGAATGTATAACAAAGCTTGATTAATATTTACTTGTAACTTACGAACCCCAGACTACAGAAAAGTATCCGAACAAAAACCACGTCCGGCCGGTCAAATATAATTCGGGAAAGAAAAACTAAAGGAAACAAAAATAATATAAACCATGTACTTAGTCCATAACTCGTGACTGTGCCAGAGAATTACGTGTCGGGTAGTCGGTTTCTCAGCACCGAAGTACATTAATATTATGTTAATTTGACACAAAGCTGTTACGCCAAGTTACGCAATTTATAGAAACAGAGGATACAATGAGATCTAAGAGAACTAGCCCGGACTCCATCCGGTTAATGTTTGGCCTATGTTTTCATTTATTCATTCAAATAACCATACCCAATCCACACTCTTTTAGTACCTACCTATTTGTAAAGAAATCAAGCTGTAAAAAATAGGTGTAGATCCCGAAAAAAAACCACCTAGAGTAAAATAGAAATAAACTTATTACCTACGTCCACTGTTGGTTAATTATTGATCCCACAAAAACATTTCATGTTAAATGTTGCCAAGACGAGACCATATAGCTCGCACTGTCAAAAAGTAATCAGATCCCGTGTAGAGCCAAGTTTCTAACCCTACATGCCCAGACCTAAATCGATAAGCCCTAATTTCACACTCAAGTTACGGGGAAATTCTACAGCCATAGCTCGTACTGCGTTGTTCGTAGCGCGTAGCAGAGTTTTTACGCTATAATCTCGTAGGCGTGCAAACCTTGGACGTAACTGGCGAGTCGGCCGCACGGACTTTTTGCTATTCGTCATATGGGCTTGAGCTTAAAAATCTATTCAATCTTCTAAACTCTTTCCGTGCGGCCATCTCGCCAGTTACGTCCAAGGTTTGCACGCCTACGAGATTATAGCGTAAAAACTCTGCTACGCGCTACGAACAACGCAGTACGAGCTATGGCTGTAGAATTTCCCCGTAACTTGAGTGTGAAATTAGGGCTTATCGATTTAGGTCTGGGCATGTAGGGTTAGAAACTTGGCTCTACACGGGATCTGATTACTTTTTGACAGTGCGAGCTATATGGTCTCGTCTTGGCAACATTTAACATGAAATGTTTTTGTGGGATTTCATTTCTTTTTGTAGGTTGCTTATGATAGAAAGGTAAACTAAACCTCTCAATTAAATCTTAAAGTAAATTATACCTACCTACTGGACAAGTGTCAATGAAATGAGCGGTATAGGTACCTGTAGATAAGCCTATTAAACCTAGTTCTAAAATACCTACACAAAATTATTTTTAACACTAGATTAACAACTATCAATATCGTAATTTTCTACCTACTATACAATATTCAAACCGTACGTAATCCTAAACTACTTAAGTTAAACCTATTAACAATGAAAATTAAACAATGACCTACGTATCAAATTATTCTCACTAAGTCGTACCTACATAAACAACTATAAACATATTATACCTACTAACCTATACTACTTAATTGCAAATACCTACTTATTCAATCTTTGAATTTCTTCATTAAATTTGTGAGAAAATTGCAAACGTAATGCTAATACTTTTTATCAATGAAAATTAAAACACTAGTATCTAAACCTTTACCTACTAAACTACTAACAATTAAATATTAGGCAAATGGTTTTTTTCTCCGCGATAGCAAACTTTTAAATCACCGAAATATTCCGAAAATTTTTCATTCAACGAGACAACCGTCAACGACGTCTGCCCTCGCGCGTCTGCCCGCGTTCGGGTGCCGCGCTCGCTGACGGGCCGATTATTTTTAGCTACTGCGCGGGGACGAGGGGGCAGGCGGCGGGCGTTGGCGCATACTATACTTACGATGCTTATGTTCAAAAGTATAGGTTGATTAATAAACACTTACCGAAGTGAAGTGTAGTAATATTATTCATATCTAAGTACTTATGGGTAGGATAATGTTTTGATTTGATGAAAAGTTTGTGTTCTATGTACTTGTGTATAATTTTCAGATCTCAAGCAGGAAATAGGGAATTAAGTTTCCCTATTTCAGATTTTTACCCCTCCGCGGCCGCATTCAGACCTCTAGCGTCAAAAGTTGCGGAAGTCTCGAACAAACTTTCACCCCCTAGTTTAAGGGGTTGGGGGGTAAAAGTTCCAAGTTTTAGGATTTTTTTGTTGTTTGGGTACTAATACTAGCTTACATACCAAATTTCAGTTTTCTAGGACTTCAGGAAGTACCTTAAGAATTTTGTTGATCATCAGTGAGTGAGTGACGAAATCGGGGTATTTTAGATATCAATAAAATCTAAAGTATAAGAGCTATGCAATTGAAACTTTAGAGGTTTATTAAGTCTACCACTGACATTATATCCTGAAAATTTTGTTTATCTGGTATAACCCAAACTCAAGTTATGAAGGTTCAAAAATACGACGAAGCGCTTCGAGAAAAGGTAGGTAGTGCCCTTGCGCTTGCGCTTCGCTTGGCTCGTCTTGGCGGGGGCACTACCGTGCCCCCAGATACCTACACAGTCAGTAAGTATTGACTCTAGCGTACATGGGTAGTGTCTTTCCCTATAGTACCTTAAATCAGAAGTTATCTTACAATGTTTTATAAAATTTTTAATTATTAAAGAGGGACCTAAAATTAGTTTTTCTATTGGACTGATTAATGTCTTAGAAAGTATAAATATCTGCTACAAACTTTCTAAATTACTACTTTACATACTAAAAAGGTTGTCAAGCGTCAAATTAATAATAATAAATATATATATTTATGATGAATGGGTCAGATCTTGACCTCGAAACTTACACAAACTTAAACTTAAACTTACACTTAAATAATGACGGAGGAGTGTTGTAAAACTCATTGCGGGGCTCTGTATTTCCCGAAAAGTGCAATAAAGAGGTCTTCAAATCAAGAGTTTTTTTTTTTTATGATTAATGGGTCGGCTCTTGACCTCGAAACTAACATAAGCAAGAATGAGGTCTACGATGGAGCGAGCCTACCCAGAAGGTGCCTATTAACTCTCTTCTTGAAAACAACAGGGTCATAGCTCAGCACAAATACAGACGCGGGAAGCTGATTCAAAATTTTTGCAGTGCGCATAATAAAAGAACTTTGAAAGCGCTTAGTTCTAATAAGTGGAATATCAACCAGGTGAGGATGATAGTCAGCTGTGCGTCTGAAGTCCCTGTAAAAGAACGGTGAAGGCGGAATAAGGTCGTGTAGAGTAAGGTTAATTCTAGGTAAGCATGCTCCATCTTAGACCTCACTACTGCTCAACATCAGGCAAAGTGGTGTCAAATGCTGACATATTTAATTTAAAAATAAGGAATAGACTTGAGGACTCATAATGTAACTTTATGCTATCTTGTTTTAATACACGTTGTTATCTTGGCTAGAGTTGATTCGCAGAAGCCAGATCAGCAACAATGCGTGCATGATTAAAGAATTTATTAATGGTTGTTTGGAGTTTCAGGAAGTGATTGTGTAAGGATGTATCTCTGGCCAAGAGTAGAGTTGTTTCTCACTATCAATATAGTAAACGTTTGCAAAAAACAACTTTGATTATTCGTAACCTGCATTTAGTATAAAATACAGCTCTCAAAGAAACAAATCTAAGGGAAGCTGAAAATAATTATAAAATTGAAATTTGGTACTGTATAAACGAATAACTTAAAACTTCACAGCCTTTCCATTGAATCAGCATTTGAAATGAGGGTGCACAATAAGACAGGCAAAAATATAAGGAAATAAGGATTTTTTGCTTAAGTAACTTGATAGTTGGTGAGTGCTGGCATAAAGCCAGCCTAATGCTAAATCGACTTACGCTAATAAACTCCTTCCATATGTTTATAACTGCTAGACCTGTAATGACATCCTTGAGCCAAATCTATAGATATAAAAATAATTGTAGGCAAAAACATACTAGATAACTGAAATATACATTTTAGAAGTATATTTTCAATCCAGTCTCTGATAAAACTGAAAAGCTCAGTGGTTCTTCTGAAAAGTTTTCACAGAATAGCTATTATATCAGCCGATGACACGAATAAGGAAGCCTTTGTCTGCCGATAGGACATTGATAGGGCAATTACTTCAGATCATTATTTTTATAGCCGATCATTACTCTGCCCGAGACTTGAGACTAATTAAACCAGAACGTAGCCGACCAATAAAAATGGAACGTTTGCAGGCACAATGTAAATAGTGACGAATGATAATTGAACAAAGTTCTCTCATAAAAATATAATTACTTTGAGTGGGGAGCATTCGGCCAATTTTCAGCAACATTTATCAGATGAACATTGACATCGTCACAATTTAAATAACTGCTAAAGTAATTAAAATACTTATGTGTTACTTAATTACTTTTTTCGTACAAAATCCTAAAAAATATACCATCTTCCCGGCCCATTTTCAAACGCAAATAATAACAAAATTCATAATTTAGTTTTGTTTTTCTAGGCTTATCTGGCCAATAAAAAGCATTTTACGAAGGGTTGGAAACCTTTCTAAGTGAAACAATAAAATCACCTTCAAAATTAATAATTTCTTGTAGATGGGATCTCGTTCAATTTATTTTCTAATTTTGATTATTGCAAAATGTTGTCAAAGCAAAATATTGGTTAGGTAAGAACAATGTCGAGGTTTGTAATAAAGTTCTCGTCATTGTACCTAATGTAAGAAGGTACTACTACGGTATACCGAACTAATGTTTCGTTTTCAGAATTAAGTTTTTAAATTGAAGCGTGTAGCACAAAATGTTTTCTGGAAGCATTTGTCAACTGAATCAACAACTGACTACTGGATTCCTCTATAATTGTTTTTCTGATGGCATCTCAAGTGAGAGTGCGCCTGCCGGCGGCGCCACGTCAAACAATGCAAGTAATTGAAAGTGTCCCGACCGTGTCCCGTCGTACTCAGTGCACACTAAACAATAATCCATTACAATTTTATAATCCGATAGTAATTTTGAGACAATGAGTCACTCGGCAAAGAGCCCCTTTGTTTGGGGCCAGCGTTGAGAGTTGTTTCACTGAACTACTTATATGGATTGATTTACAAGCTTGACGTAAGCCGATAAAGCCTGCTATCTAGCTTGCGTTGCCAACTTTAAATAGTTAAGTAGCTATATCTGTGTATATATACGAAGGACTCACTAAAAATTTGTTATTTACTGATCAATTATTTATTAATCAATAATATTGCATTTCCTATTAGGTACATCTTTGCTACTGTTCAAAAAACTGAAGTTAATTTATGTGGAAATGGCACTCTTTTTTATTTTCATTTGACTTGTTCTCGTAAACTTTTAAGGGAAATCAAATAGTACCAATTTTACAGTGTCCAAAGCGACGTTCGCTGTCTGTAGACCATAAACTTGGCACCACTCCATAAAACTTGCAAAAAATCTAGTGGACAAATAAATGTCCGTCGTCTGTTTTGTCAAATCTGTGCAGAACGTGCCTCCGCCGGTGAGCGGGCCGGGAGGCACGCCCGCGAACTGATTTTATAGCGCCATAAAATCTCGTGAAACGCGTCCTTAAATCACAACGGTACGTCGTATTTCATCGTTTGGTTGTCAATGTTTATTTTATATCATATTTTACAGATCCCTCGTGTATAAATCACGCCTGGATTGATATACATTAAGGTCACGTAGATTTGGCAGATCGCTTAGTTTCCCGTTGCTCCACCCACTGGCCTCCCTGCCGCCGGCTCCGACGGTTATGTTGACAAGTAGTCGGCACCAGCGCTTTGCTGTCTGCTGTGCGGCTTGACTTGATTCTTTCTCTACAAAACTTAGCGGCACAGGTTTTGTAATACTTATACTAAAATATTGGTTTGGTTACTAAATTACATGTTAGCTAGTGCTTTGTCAGCACAATAAAGTATTTTGATGAAAAAGGATTCATAACTTACTCACTCCTTCACAAACCTACTTGCACAGCTTCAGTTAAAAACAAGGAATAAAAAATTCGTGAAAAGCTTTTTGATAGATACTAATACGGAAGATTGGTGATTTAGGTCTGATTACGGCTGACACGCGATGAATGGAAAAGAATTCAATGAATAGAATCGGGCCGCACTAAGTGGCCAATCTTATCTTAGATTGCGCCGCGTTAAAGCCTCTTTCTAGTTTGAAAATGAGACGAATTTTTAACAATGCTAAAAATAATGAAATTAGAATTAGAAAATATTGCCTACTCATAATAATATGTTTCAATACATTTTTTATAAACTATTTTTGAAGTTAAAACTTCTTTAGGCGCGTTAGGCATCTTAGAGATGAGAAAAAACAATCGAACTCGATGCTGACACCATCTCTGGCTCTTCGGCAAAGATCTTAATATTGTTTTTAATATCGTCACATATTATATTGTCAGAATGGCCGTGAGAATATAGAGCTCTACTTCTGAGTGAGACAACCGCAAGTTCAAGTTCCAGTAGGACAGTAACTTTTTGCACTTTATTTATTTTTTATCTTTTTTATACTTTTTTTTTGAAGTTACCGAAACCTCGTTCAAGTTTTCACTTCTGTCGGCACTCCCGGATTGCAACTAGTTTTTTTTGTTGAAACAGTGATTGTTATGTTCTTCTAAATTTACATGCACTTTATCACGAGGTCTTAACGGTGTAGAAAAACATCGTGAGGAAACCCGCAGCTTAGTCAGCTCTACAGGTAGGTATTGACGTCGTCTTTTCTGTGGGCTGATTAAGCTGAGAGGATGGTTAAGGTGCTGGGCAAGCCTATTCCATTTCAAACAATATCCCAAATGTAGGTATGGATTGCCTCCTGACGCTGTATTAATCATCTCATATATTATGTATGTATGTACTAAGATATAAAGGCCTTAAGTGTGTACCTATGTTCTAGATTAATGTGCAATTTAGCCCAGCAATCGACATCTTAAACGTATCTAGAGATATTCAGAACATCCCTAACCAATTGCTATTAACAATGAATACTATAATTAATCATTGACTGATTTGTATTTATTTATGTAGCAAGTAGAAGATGGATTAAGTGACTCAACCATCAGAGCACTTAGTCAATTCGAATCCAATTAAATAAACATGTGATCAGCTATCTATCCACGTATCTCATTGGCTGTGACCCGAATAATCCACTTAGGATTAGTCCAAACAAGGAGTGCCTTTGACGTGTCACGGAGTGATCTGTTAGCGTCTAAAGTGTAACTAATAAAGGACATCAACGCCATTGTTGGGAGGCATTAGGCTTTAATCCCGGTGTCGCGCTCGCGACGCGGCTCGTTAGGGTGATTGTTCGCGCGGCCGACGCGGCAGATGGCCGCCGTAATCCGAGCCGCCTCTGCCTCCGAGGCCACAGGGGAAAATATAGCCTCTTTGTGTTTGTTGCATCTGCAGGTAAATTGTGCGCTAAAATTGGACCGTACGTCAGTGCACGTGCCCGCGCCCCTCTCGCCTCCAAATGCAGCCGCTATGAATTTCATTATTCTTGAAGACTTATTGTTATGCGCACCTTTCTTGTTATTTCATGGTTTGTTTCGCATTAATAAATCACTTGATTTTTCATTACTATTATGAACTATAAAACAATGTTAATTTGATCTAGCGTCCGCGATAAATGGAGCCTGCATATTTATTAAATATTTCGTCGAATAACGAATGTTCAGTTAATCTGCCGAATATGCCGGATTTTGGAACATGAAACGAAAAGGCAATAATTATATACAATATTAAACTTAATCGGTACCTACATTCTGATTGGCAGTTAGCCATAATTCTGATTGAAAATTTGGTACCTTCTCAAATGTGTACCAACTACTTAATCAACTTCATCCATATTAGACATTTCTAAGTACACACACTGGGTTTCCACCATTGCGCTCTAAGTCAAGAGCATTGTTTATTCAGAAAGCTTGAGCAAGCCATGTCTTGGTAAACCACTCAATGATACAGTGCTCCGATGATCAGCAAAGCGGGCGAAGCAGCGTGGCAACGCCCAATGATCCAGTTCGAGGTGAGCGCAGCTAACTCGGGCAGCGGCGAGCGTCATTACCATCTCATTAGCATACACAAACATTAGTCACACATCGGAAAGGCTTAGAGAGCGAGCTGGCTGTGCCAACAAGGCACGTCCACTTCAGGCACAATTATTGTACTTAGCTATTGTCTGCACAAACACACTGCATGTTTGTTGAACAAACGTAACGGGAACGAACTAGATTAGCGCGTGTTTACACTCATTACTGTACCCGCCTTCACTCGAAACTTGCCTAGTTACGACACTTTGATCTAACAAGGAAGCAAATGGGATTATTCGAGCGTGTCAATTTATTAATAGGAGCAAACAATATATTATTTCACATGGTTGCGTGGCAAATTAGGTAGGTACGTGTACACCAATAAACAAAATGATTATTATTATACCTTATTATCTTGAACATTATATATGAACATTCGCAGCAATTAGATGGCTCTACATACAATCCTCAAGCGTTAACAGCGATAGTACATCTTTTAGAGAGGAAACGCACTGGTGACTTTCCTCATTGTCACCTCGTACAACGTCTCTTGAACGTCCCCTAAGGTCCGCATACAACGTCCCTTGGATACGTGAAATGTATTGACAGTGACAAACAATTTAACGTAACAGTGACAAATAATTTAACGTCACCAACAAAAATTTAGTGTGCACCAGTGTGCACATAGCCTTAGTGCTAGAGCATGACACGTAAGCTTTCCACAAAAATAGTAACATATTAAGTAGGTACTCAGAGTCGTTATGGAAAATCATTGCTAAGTAACGGATTTAAGTAGACGTTAACGACTCTGAGTGCCGAGTGAGACGGAGATATAGCTGAAAATATAACCTTCTCCTTTTTTGTAATTTGCTTAAAAAGCAGCTAAGTGCGAATTTGACGATTCCAATTCCGTAATACCGTAAGTAGATACAGTCAGCGTCACCAATTGGTTACTCCCTTAGTAAGGTGGTTTGTACTGCAGGGGGGCTACCAGTTGGTGACGCTGACTGTACATGTATTTTACTGTATCTACATATTATATTTTCAAATAGTTACTTAATTAAGTTAGTGAATTAAGTGATTAAAAAAACATATTTCTTACCTATAAGTACCCAATGATGTTAAAAAATATTGATAGGTTACAAGCGCGTGGAAATGGAAGACTCGAAATTGTCATAATAGCACCTTATTAGCACAATTTTTACTTCTTTAATTTTTTCTTCTTTTTTAGTTTGCGTCAAACAGAGCGACAATGATGTCAGTGACGGTTTTGACCGGCTTTTAAACTTTGATAACTTTAAACATAACGTATCTTTAACAGTCAATTTAAAATAAGTATTATTGGATATACCCATTGGCCGTTATTAATAAACGTGGTGTAAAGTTACGCCGGGTGTAACTTAGGAGTAACCATACAATTTTTGAAGTTTAGACCTGGCGTAACTTTAAACCACATTTATTAATAGCGGCCATTGAGTTAGGATACTCTATACTCCTTTACCTTTAACACACTATGATAATTGTGTCTATCTATTACGGTTCAAAAGTCGTCATACTTATTCGCTATTAGCCCAATAAACTTGCTTTCTGTTCTCATTAGAACCTTTTTTATCTATTTATTTATTACGACTGCCAGGTTGGATGTTGTATTTATAATTTCATACAGTGTCAGTAAGCATTCTATGCCTGCACTTGCTCCACGCTGCAATGCCTAGGAGTAATAGTGTTCCATGGCCTTGTATGTATATTATTAAAACGATGTAGGCTTACCCAACACCAAAACTATCCGTTCAACTTGATCAGTCCTTATCCGCAGGAAAAACGTGGTCGATACGTTAGAGCTTACTAAGCCGTTCTAATGATCGGACTAACCAACAAGATAAATAACAGCTTATAAAAATAGTTATTTCCTCGTAGGTCGGTAAAAATGAATTTACAATTTACAAGTCTGATAGATCAAACTTAGAGCTTGTAAATATTAATAAATTCAACACGAAGGGCACAGATGGGGCAAGTTTTGCAAAACAATGTTAAATACAACAAAATCGTGTTGTTATTAACGTCGCTGCGTAAATTATTCATGATATTGAAGTTGGAAAGTGCAAAACTCGAATTTTGGTTATAATAGGTAATTGAAAACGGACCGAGTTATTCTTTACGGGGTTCTTATGAATTATCACTAGGGACGAGCTTGCAGGAACGACGACGCGTTCGTTGTTCAGATAAAGTTTATTTTATGACTTAAGCGAGAACATTAATATTCATTACTGGAGCAAAATGAACTAACTTTATTATTCTAATAAAGATCAAAGAATGGGAGGTAGTGTTTTCAACTCACTTCACAAACTAAGTTGCATACACTGCAACTACACAACTCCAAACTGCGATGTTTAGTTACAAACTACGTAACACAAGAAAAAGCCATGTAAAACAGCTACAATTTTCTCCTGGTTAATCCTAGTAGATACCTATTTCAAACTATCTTATTTGAGTCCTTGCCCTGAAATAGTCATCAAGCCTACTTATTTTAAGTTGTTGTTTTACGCATGTTGTGATACCCTGTAATTATGGGAACACTAGGGTTAAGATACTTTGTTTTTCTTTTGGAATGTGAAGTGCATACCCGTGTTGGGTGTCCTTTTTTAAATAAATAAATAGTGCCATGTATGTGCCCTCGGTCTTGTATTATTAAGTAGGTATATTAATAGTTAATATGTCGGACGATGATGCTTAAGCGCAAAACCATCTTGGTCAAGCATCGTTTTTTTTTATCAAGGATAACAATAGAAATTCAAATATCCTCTAATTGACGGCAAATATAGTAAGGAGAGCTTTCTTGTAGCTGTGGTTTTTATAACTAACTATATCTTTTTCTGTATCTTTTTTCCCAAACAGTTTTTTCCCGTCAGAAATAATATTAAATCAATGGACTTAATTGTGTCATAAAACAAAAAATGTCGCACCTAACACGACCATTACAAAACTACACAAATCTCAAACGAAATATGCGAGGCTGCTTGTTTGTTAGCAGCTCGCAGCTGACTCAGTATTGCATTTTGTTTGATAGCCAAAAGCCTCGAAAGGCAATGGGCTTACGATCAAGCCGTTTGAGGCCATCACGAGTTGAAAGCTTGACTGAGGCTTACTGTGTTCGTTTGAAATGTTAGCTTGCTAGAATGCATCCGGATCTAAACTCGACTCTGACGAAATCTTCCTTGTTTGTTTCCGTCTCAAATCATACTATATCGATACTGATCTCACCTGTTCCCCTTGTAATAGGGGTTTACGTCACGAGATTTCCTTATTTATATCAGCTTCTACTATCCAAAAATCTGGTTTTGCAGAGTGCACAATAAATTTTGGAGATTTGTAAGAAGGTTCTCAAAACCTGACATTTTAGAAATGAACTGAAAATAGTATGGCAGCCTGCATAAGCGTACCTAACTGTATTTATCTAGCTCTACTACGTAAATATGTGTCACAAGTCTCAGGATGTTGCTTTAAAATAAATAGGTTGGTACATGTGCTTCCTCCTTAGCTTTATTAAGCTAAGATAAAGTAAGCACTGTCCTGTTGCATAAACAAATAACAAGCGAGCTCAGCGCCATTCCCGCAACTTGCAAGGAGTTGCACAAGTAGAGTTTTTAAATAACTACTTAAGGTTTTTTGTTCACTTTCTGGTACATTATACTCTATTTATTTTAAGACTTTGTCTTGCTTGTTCATTCAATATAAATGCTTACAAAACCTGAGCAAATAAGTTTAATAACTGTTTCAAACAATCAAAAGGTATGGCGCCGCGAAAGTTTTTTTTTTATCTAGTATTATAGTATTGTCATGCATGTGTTTAGAAAACGCAATAAATCAGAGAAAATATATCCAATTAATTAAACCTATGGCTTTTAATTATTTTATTTTGTATTTCTTTTACTTATTTTCTTTTTGAAGTGTAAACTTCTTTAGGCGCTTTGGGCATTTTTGTGATGGGTTAAATCTATTGAACTCGATATACGTTACCGACATCACCGTCAGCGCCATCTAGTTTTGAACTCTGTAACTAAACACGGCAAAGAACCTTTATCAGCGCACTTTCCGCCTGTGTGCCCGGTGACGAAAAAAAATATTTCCTGACGATTCAAAAAATACACACATAATTGTTCGAGTTTTCACTTTTGTCGGCACACCCGGAGTGCCACTTTTTTTAATTTTTTTCGGTGAGTTTCATAAGAAGTTTGGTTACGCGATAACGTCCTACAAAATGAAGACTATCTCGACTAGTTATGAAACACATCGGTGTACATTATAGAATGTACCTACTTGTACATATCTATTATTATACTTAGGTACAGCACCTCAGTTAATTAAAAATCCCTTCTTCATCTCCCGCTTTCATTAGAAAAACAGAATTATCTTCCTTCGTCCTACGGCTACAATTTTATTTCGCCAGGTTTTGTTTTAAAATTGTGAGATAAAAAGTACCTTTGTAACAGAAGCCAGCGTGACTCAGCACCAAGTTCTCGTAGTATGCAATTCTTCATGCTCCCTATCTAAACGAGCATCGTAACGACACGAGACGACTGTAATCTCGCGATGGTGTACTGCCAAAGATATTCTTACATGTAAAAATGAACTTTATCATTCTTACATAAAGCTCAGTATTCCGAGTAAAAGTATTTGCAAAGATGAATGATTTAAAATAAATATTTACCGTACTCAATTTGAATTTAAATGTGTGTGTGTTTTGTTGATTGAAATGGTTATTGGAATATGTAATATTTGGAATATGAGTAATTACCAAATTAAAGTACGTACCTTATCACCCGGACCACTTATTTCAACTGCTAATTTAGGATACTGGCCTGTTTCCGAAGAAGATAGAATAAGATACTTTTTCACCTATCTATTCCACCCACAGTTGTATGTAATACCCAGTCTTTATGAAAGTGAATATTTTGTAAGAAGATAAATCGAGGTAAGTAAATAATAATAATCTTTGAAATCCAAGATGCTTAATGCTTAATCAGACATAATGTCTGAAGAATATTAATTTGAGCTTTAATGTTATACAAGCATTGCGGTGTCGTGGCTTAAATTACGTTCACTTAGTTGCTACGGCGCTTAATTTCACATAATCCATTTGAGTGTCGCATATCCCACATAATTGTGGGGTAGAATTTGCCATACGTCATACATATTATGGCGGCTGTTGCGAGACGCTGCACGAAATATTACAGCACATTGTTTAAAATTATATAGGTACATTACATTAACATCGTGAGGAAACCAGTTAGTATTCTTACAGGCGGCGATGGGCTTGCAACCTGTCACGTATGGAATACTAACTTCTGCAAGATGTGGGCATGTATCAAATATGTATTTGTACATGCCTCTGACTACCCCCTTAGACATCTTAAAAGGATCTGGAATATAAAGATCTGAGAGAATGTCTACCGCGCCTTGGGAATACAGTCGTGACCCTGTTTACGTTTACGTTTACATTACATTAGAGTAGTATTCGGTATTATTTATTACACTCATCATTACTTATAATTTTGGGGCTTATTTTATCTTTATCTGCCGTATTTCATTTGAAAAATCCGCCTGCAGGTAAATTCCAACTAGGTATAGTATCCAAGGGTGTAAATCAGTGTATTAGGTCACGGGCGCCATATTAAATCCAAGCACATCGAAGGATTCTTGAGTTAACTCCCGAGCGATAGCGAGGGTGTTTATAGTTAACTCCCGAATGAAATCCCAAATCAATCAAAAGCGTCTGAGTGTTTCTATGTATAAATATGTATGTATTTACAAACAAAAAGTATATAAGTAGTTTCCATAGTACAAGCTTTGCTTAGTGTGGGGCTAGTGATGCTGCTGTGTGAAGTGTCCAGCATTATTTATTAATTAAATACCTACACCCAGAAAATAAAGAGCAAGTCTAATGAATCGGTTTTAATACAACAATTTAATACAATATTTGGCCACTGACTCATACGAATTCACTTACTTATTACGAGTATAAGAATAATTTACACGGCAATAAACTAATATGAATGTTGACATTGACAGCTTTTAGAAAGTTCTTTGTGCGTGTAGGTAGGTATTCTATCAATTATCTGGTTCTGTTCAATTCTGCAGTAGGTACAATCTTTCCTTAGTTACGGCGTGTGAAATACTCACCAAATATAGGCTAGGTACCTATTGATTTAAATGTATTTAAGCTCAATTTTATGTTTACTTACATAGTAGAATAATAAAAAGTAGGATAGAAATTAAACAGCCGTAGAACGTGGCGTGATCCTGCATTGAATCGTGGATAATCAGTGCTGCCAACTTAGCGCGTTTCCTGCCAGATTAAACATCAAAATTCAACAAATAATCAAGGTAGAGAAGTAGCTAATATGGAGTTTAAGCTGTTAATCTGTTAAGACACAGACGCCGTGGTATGACTGCGTACGAATTTATAATATAACGTAACGTAAATTATATGTATTCTCTCTAGCACGTCGAGATAATGGAAGTACCCTACGTCCCTATAAAATTGATTGACAAGTTGTAGGTATTTCATTCAAACCTAGACCGTCAAACTTGACTAGAAATACGAAACACAAA
Organism: Epirrhoe alternata; assembly: GCA_963565295.1. NCBI lineage: Eukaryota > Metazoa > Arthropoda > Insecta > Lepidoptera > Geometridae > Epirrhoe > Epirrhoe alternata. The sequence continues at coordinate 5,176,272 of OY751384.1, forward strand.
AGAAATACATTATCATTTTTTTCCTGAAAATCTATTAAAATCTTCTGTCTTTTTGGATGTCGTCGACCCATCGCGCAGCTGGAGGACCTTGATTTCTATTTCCGATTAAAGTATCTAAGATTAAATAGATTTTTGATACGATATCTTACTAACAATTAAATATAATATTCTAATTAAATATTGAATCGCCGAGATTCAAGGTCTACTAGAGACAAAATAAAATTTTGTATTGTTTTTTCAAAAGTCCAACAATAGGTAAAACCGTCTAGTTTTACGCGTGAGAGAAGAGAGATCTACTACAATAGCAAATTAATACTTTTTTAACTGACCGAAGCTTTATTCGGTTGTATATACATTTTTTTTATGTATGTTTAGGGATATCAGTGTCAATGGCAGGCCGTTTTTTTGGAAAGTCAAATTGAAGTCAAATTGTTCAAATTCACATTTGTTTTCACAGGTTTGTAGGATTACAGAGGTGGTCCCAGTAAATGATTCTCATCCCCAATTTTTTTACCCAGTCCGCCATTGAAGTTGGTTTTCCTTTCAGTTTTTGAAATGGTATTCAAACTGTAGATACTCGCATACATAGTAATAGAACAGAGGCTTTTATTAAAGTTAGTACCACTATATGTAATTGAGTGGTACCCTCACTCAGCCGTCATTCTGAGTAATACACATAATTAGCCCACGTTTGAACAAGAAGCTCGTAGCAACAATCAGAGTAAGTAAAGGAAATATTGTTGGTGCCATTTGAGTCTACTATGCATTATATGGATAGAGTTTTATCTTCCCTGTCTCTATGACGGTGAAATTTACATGTTCTACTTGTTTAATAGATTAGTGCCATTTGTTAAACCCTGATTTGCATGTCTATTTTATTATTGCTATTACTTGATTCCTATTTTTATTCCACTAAGGTATTACAAAAATGTGCGAAAAGTAATAGCCATCTTTCTATTATACTTGAAAGTTCAAAATCTAAACTAAACGTGTTTAAATAGTGTTTTTTATATTTTTCGGGTGTGGTAGTGACTCCTAATCCCGATGTAACAGTAGCCTGGAAGACCCGCAACGCCACCGGCTTCACTTGTAGGATTAAAGAATTTGTCCCTTAATTTATTCGCGCAGGCATGTGCGCCCGTATATCTTGTGCACAACGCCCAACTTGCCCTATCGAAACTTCCGATGAGACACTTTATGCCGTACGACATTTTTATGAGATATTATAGGAACAATAGACGCGTATATCCTAGTATATTAGAAACTTTAGCAATTGTATGTGAACCCCTTATGTTTCGCTGGAGCTATTTCAACACAAAGTTTCGACTTTTACGATAATGTCAGCCATTGCCATTCAAACGCGCTAAAACTTTATCAATGTGTGCGAAAGGATAAGCGTTCGGCTTTATTCTTCGTTTGTCTGTGTTTAACATCTACCTACCTATTATAGAAAACATAACTAGCGTAGAACCAGCTACGGCGTAGCATTTTGCAAAACTTGTGTAACTTTACTTTTTGCCAACATACTTTAATTAGTCCATAATATTATAGCAGATAACATCAATGGTTATTCATACGCAGCGCCCTACGTGATGTAGGTAGGTACTTCTTCTTCTTCTTATCATGTCGGTGCCCACTCATGTAAATAAATTTTGAATAATAGGTGGCCACCTCAACTGCGCTATCTGTGGCTACATTGAGGTAGGTAGGTACTTATTCATACTTATTACTTCAAAAGTAGTTCTCGATGTAGCCAAAAGTTAACTGATAATAATTTTAGACTTCTCCTTCTATAAATATTTTACCCGAAAGCTTGCCGCTCGATAGCCGCGCCCTTGACAACGTCTGAAAAAGCTAAAAACTCCAAATAAACAAAGCTCGACGCAAAAACAATTAAACAGAAAATAATTTATGTTTCGCAATCAGCTCGCTGGCTCGGTAATTTCGATTTTTCTCAGTTATTTATACCCACAAAGTTGAAATAGATTTAATAGATAGGAATGCTAGTAATTAATAAATCTTGTTTGGCTGAATGAAAAAGTTAATCGACTTTCGATTCGAATATTAAGTACGATATAATCAAACACTTTTATTTTCCAAACAGGAATATATAATATAATAATAATAATGCTGGACATTTCACACAGCATCATCTAGCCCCAAACTAAGCAAAGCTTGTACGAGTACTATGGGAACCAGATACTTATATACTTTTTTTTGTAAAAACATACATATTATACATAGAAACACCCAGAACCGAGATAAATATTTGCAGATCATACAAACATTTATCCCGCGGCGGGGATCGAACCCGCAACCTTCTGCATCCCAAGCGAGCTTTCACCCACTGCGCCACAGAGGTCATCAAATGCAGTAAGTCATTGTAGGTATTTCATTAGTTTTATATAAATTGAGTTTCTCTTCGTTTCAAAGAACTTTCTGATTGATGATGGAGTTTCCCTGTCAGACTGAGTGCGCCCACTCAGTACGACTATTGAGAACTGAGTGAATAAACATACGCCATTGTGTACACAACATTTCTCTCAGCGTATGTCTGTGACTCGTTTAATTACACATAAAATACCCGAGTGTTTGTTTACTATCTGAGACACTTATCGAGTAGTAACAAGAACTTTATTGACACATTCAATTGCCTCAGGGCTGCCAATTTGTACAGCATTATTTATGTAGTGTAGTATAATAATACCTACAGTGGCACAGTTAGCGGCAACAAACACCAGCGGAGCTAAAAGCCTTTGATTAAACGTTGATGTGAGAAAATACACAAACATAACTATAGATCTACCAACGTTTATTTAACATCAAAAGCAGAGAGAAATAGGGATAAAGGAGTTATGACACAATCTTAAACGACTGATAAGCACCGAATTTTGTATACAAAGCTCCTTTCAATTTCAATTTCGACAAGATTTATCAAAACTTAAAAGTCGTCAATAAAGTGAAATATCCAGTAGGTACTTCGTTTTAATAACTCGTCGGACCTAGTTTGAAGCATTCTGAGGTTGGGCTCGAAATGAGTTTGAACCAAAGACTTAGTATACCTTTTTGAACCTGCTGATGCAAATGTTTTTTCATAAATGCTGTTCTTGCAGGAAAACCTACTTTAAAAACTTGGACTGTGCTAAAAATGCAATAATCGTCAGCCCTGTAATATGATTCAACAACTACTCAAAGTGTAGTTTGCGTTACATATTAGGAAGCACACATACCGTAGCATAGTAATTACTTTGCGGTCTTCGGTGGAATGGCGCGGGCGTAGGCAGGAATGTATTAGGGCGAAGCTGCATAATGCAATACTATAGTTTTATTTACTACTAGCTGTCCGCCGCGGTGTTACCCGCGATCCCTCGGGAAAACTTCACTTCCCCGGGATAAAATATAGCCTATGTTCATCGGGGATGATGTGGGATTCTATTGGTGAAAGAATTTTTCAAATCAGTCCAGTAGTTTCGGAGCCTATTCATTTCAAACAAACAAACAGACAAACAAATTTTTCTTCTTTATAATATTGTTAGTAAGTATAGAAAAAAACAGAAAAATAAAATAGTCCTTATTTTTGAAACTTCGATATTGATACCACTTTAAAACGACAGCGATCGTCAATTCCATTAAGTATTTTTTATTTTAGTTTCTCGATGGAAAGATAAATATCTCCATGGTAAGCCATGGTAGAAATATTTTACCATCCCTAATAACATCAGCAGCTGAAGGATCTGTGAATTTTGTTATAATTTTAAGTTCAAAAAATAATAATTCTCTAGAAATACATAATTTAACATCTCAAAGTGCTCGAAACCTCAACTCACCTTCAACCCTTTTAAAATTACCAAAGTAATACAATATTAAACTTAATTGCAGGGTATCTGGTAATGAGCATTTATTAAACCTTAGGTATCTTTATTTTTTACTCACAGAGAATATTTTTTTAATAATGAGTTAATCGTTTATGGTATACTTTTTAATTGAAGCATTTTAAACATTATTTTAGTTAATAAAGTGCCTACTTAATTTCAAACCAATTCATAAAAAGCTACCCTTTTTGAACCAAGAGCACCTAAAGATTTTCAATGTAGTTCTTGAAATGAAATCAAAGAGCTCGCTGCAAGAGCACTTTTAATAAGTTCATTGAAAATAATTTCAACTCAATATGGTGAATGAAAAGCGTTGCCTGTATTAAATAAGTGGGCTCGGATTCTTATAATTTTATTAAAATACACTGGAATACTAAAATATATGATATTACTACTCAAGTGTCAGTGCTTTGTGCTGATAATATCATAATACTATGATCTTATATTGCATTGTCCGAACCAACTTTCATTAAAACTAGGTTTAGTAAACGTTAGGTAATCACAAAAAAGTGCCCGAATGAGATCAGACAATGTATCGAACTTTATTTTTACTAAGTTCCAAACGTGATCTCAGTAAGTGGATGGAGTGCGATTAAAAGACACTTGACGCAGGACCATGTGCGAACAGCGCCGATACCAATATGTTAAGCACTTGTATCCGACATGAAACAGATGCTTCGCTGACCCTTGAAACTTTGCAATATTTTCTGTGACCTTTTCATATAAATAATGCCGGACATTTCACACAGCGTCATCTAGCCCCAAACTAAGCAAAGCTTGTACTGTGGAAGCCAGATAACTGATATTACTACTTATATACTTTTTGTTTGTAAATACATACATATTATACATAGAAACCCAGACCCGAGATAAATATTTGCAGATCATACAAACATTTATCCGGCAGCGGAGATCCAACCAGCAACTTTCTGCGTCCCCAGCGGGCTTTCACCCACTGCGCCACAGAGGTCGTCAAAATAAAAAATAAATCTATTTTTATAGAATACCTACTGCTAGCTTCTGCAAAATTTGTGCATGTATCAAATATGTATTTGGACATGCCTCTGACTACCGTATTAGAAGTCATCTTCTATATAATTATTTATAATAATTGTAATTTGATGTATTAAGTTTTATGAATAAATTGAATTGAATTGAATTGAAGGATCTGGGATATACAGGGCGTCCCAAACTTATGGGACATGAAGGGGAAGTACCTTAAATATCGTAGATAGTGTATTTTGCTTAAAGAAGACTTTATGTTATTTTTAAAACTTAGTAATTCCGCATTCATAGATTTTCTAAAAATTACTTGCTTCGTCTGGGAATCGAACCGACTCAAATGTCAAAAAAAAATCACCCTACTTTTATGATGCCAATCGAAAGAATAGCTAAAAAATAATAACTCTGCTTAGGTAACATTGTATTTTAAAAGAAAGGAACAACGTAAAATGAGTTTTGAATGAGTCAAATTTCAAGAAAGTTATTTATTGCCGTCGACGACGTTCAAACTGAATTGTGCCATATCACATCGAGTGTTCACCATAAAATGATAAGAAAATCAACAGGTAGCGGACTCATTAAAAGATTGGCGATTTGCGTAAGACAAGAGGGATCACATTTTGAGCATTTAATTAATTAATTTACAAAAAAATACCCACTTAATTGACTACGGCAGTTACATGTATGTTTTTATGTTGATTAAAATGATTAATTTTACGTTGTTCCTTTCTTTTAAAATACAATGTTACCTAAGCAGAGTTATTCTTTTTTAGCTATTCTTTCGATTGGCATCATAAAAGTAGGGTGATTTTTTTTTGACATTTGAGTCGGTTCGATTCCCAGACGAAGCAAGTAATTTTTAGAAAATCTATGAATGCGGAATTACTAAGTTTTAAAAATAACATAAAGTCTTCTTTAAGCAAAATACACTATCTACGATATTTAAGGTACTTCCCCTTCATGTCCCATAAGTTTGGGACGCCCTGTATAATAAACAGAGAGAATATCTTCCGCACCCAGAATACAGTCGTGACCTTGTTTTTTACTATGTTTGATAGTAGGTACCAGGTACATATTATATTTATACGTTAATCGTTTAAGACAAAGATCGTTAGGGGTTCTAATAACGTACTGTAAACTCGTGAAACATGGACTAACGAAAATCAGAAATAGAAGTACAATAAATCTGTATCGATGTATGCTGAACTCCAAAGGGTACATTCCTCAATCTGTGCGATTTATATCTGAGGAGATAAACTTATATGCCCAAAGATTATTGACTGCCACTTACAAGCTAATCTCATGGAAATTAAATGAAACGCTACGGTCCCACCATCCTTACGCCGTTATTTCCCAAATCGGCATTCAAGGCAAGAGGGGTTTGGTTTGAATTTTTTTTTGCACCAAATATTGAAACGGAACATTACCAATTTGGAATGGAGTTTGTGAGCGGTACACCTGATGTCGGGATTGCTTCTCATAACGTATTCTGGATAAACGTTGCATTTTACCTCTCACATTCAACATAGTAAAATAAAAATCTAGTATTGCAACTATCAGCTACGCTAAAGGTAGATGCTTTCGAAGACAAAGTCACTCTTAGTGTCTCTACTTTTATTTGATTCCCCTGATAGATTCGCGTAAAATAAAATCACACAAACGCGTTTCAACGCGTTCAAGAAACTAAAGACTTAGCAAGTGCGAAAGACAAACGTTCATTACTTGGCTACTACAGTATAAATCTGAAAGTTTGTGAGTATGTTTGTGTTTCAATCATAACCAGCAGAGTAGACAGATTCAATGGAAACTTTGGGTAGCCTTATTGCCTTATATGCTGTACATAAGTACACATATACAGTTAAATGCTGGAACCATTTTACCACGCGACCAAAGCCGTAAATGGCAGCTAAATTAGCTGTAAAAATATATAGATATCGAACTCTCGAAGTATCAAAGTTGCATGACGTTGTTCCGTTTACTTAGCCCATCCGCACTCACCGCAGTTTCCATTCAAAAAATTGGTCATTCGATATTGAAAATCCTGTAGTCAATAAGCGGAAAGTGCCTATCAAGGTAAAACTACGTCAAACTATGTACATTTCAACGGTATCTTTGGCACGTATAGTATAAAGACTAGAAGTTACATTTTTGTACAAGCAGAACCTGTTAAATATTCTGTAATCTTTTCAAACAGGACACTACAAGTATTTAGTACTTACATAATATTGGTTGATTACTGTATCAACTATATATCGGAGAAAAAGCACATTATTGAAAGGTACCATAGATTATGGTTTACTAACTTAGGTTTGAGATATCAGTTTTTATTGGGTAAACAACTTTCCAACTAGAATTGAATAATATTAAGCGGGATAGGGGATTTATTGAAGCGTGCTATTGGATTTCAAATATGAATAGAACCATATTATTATTATGTAAGTCGTTTTGCTTTATGGACAAAAAAGTAAGTCTTGAAACCATTCCCAAAAGTTGGTAACTGCACTAAGTGCCCAATGATTGGCTATACTTATATGTTTAGACCTATTATGTACCTACTTACTTATTATGTAGTAAATTATATTTAGTTGAAAGTGCCTTGGACTTACTATACAAACTGCCCAAAGTGCGATCAGTCGCATTTGAACGGAGAAGAGCAATAGAACTGGCTAGTACGTGCACAATCTCGATGGCACTCGGCGACGGTCGATCGCGGCAGACCCCTGCATGCTGACACCTCACTTAGCTCCATTTCCGTCTTCACAAGAGAGCTCGCTCACCCCAGCCTGCGGTTTCCACACGCAACAGAATAACCAAATTCACACACGCTAAATGTAGGTAATTTGAACGTGATGTTAACGCCCGTACCGACAGGGCTTTAGTGGTTTGTTTTCATCCTACTTCCGATGCTTCATTAATGCGATGGCATGAAATGAATAATGTTATTTATGTACCTTTTGATCTCAAAACTCAAGCTCCATCAACATTTTTGTAGAGGCTTCTCACATTGGCGAGGTGGTTGTTTCGCTCGTTGTCTTTATTCACCAATTTACTTACATTTGAGCTCCACCCCGCGGGTCGTAAAGTAATATTATCCACCGCTGGGCGAGGGCAATAGTGCCTCTTTTACGGGCCGCGAGCGAGCGTCACATGGGAAATTATTTGACGTGGCGTTTAATGGATTTTTGCCTTCATAACACGTACCTACGGCCGAATAAAAACATTCTGTATCTATCTACCTAAAACTACATATACGAGTATACGTTTAGGTGGAGCATTTGAAATGTTTTAATTTGCAGATACACGGCACCGTTTATGATAATTCTGAAGAAATTGTGGGTCGTAAGCGTATTTCGTGTCGCACCCTCGATATTTTTATAAGGCTTTAAACGGTTCTCGCCTTTGCCATTGTTATTTTGGGCGCTGAATAAAAACATTTCATTTCCTATTACATATTGACTTTAGGATACGTTGTTACAGATCATGGAGTAACACCATTGGAGTTGCTGGAATTGCGTGTGCCTGCGCACGTGCCGCTGGGCACGCGCGCGGCGCTGTCGTGTCGCTGGCAGCTGGGCCCGGCCGACGTGCTCTACTCCGTCAAGTGGTACAAAGATGGCAAGGAGTTCTTCCGCCACGTGCCTAGAGACGTCGAGCCAAGGAGGAAGTTCCCGCTGCCGGGAGTTGATGTCGAGGTGAGCCTCCCTTTCCACCTTTCCTTTACCTAATGCATAGAAAGTAATAAAAAATAAAGTACCTACACTAAGCCAAGTCTCCGTAGTCGAAACCGGCCAGGAAGATCTGTCCCTCAAATTACCCTTATCAAAAATTTTAGTGCAAATTAATCTACTCTCTAGCTAGATGCAAAGGAAATTCAGTGACCAAATAACTTTTTGCATAAATTAAGGCTGCCATTTGACTGACTCGTTTAAATGGAATCTTAAGAGCAACGTTAATTATGTATACCTGTGGTAAATGAGTTTAATTTTATTAGCTTTATGTAACCTTTCACAGCAAATGTTCCTAACCCTGAAAAGAGATTGTTTTAAAACATTTTCGCTCTCATAAAAGGCAAAGCAGATAACAAGGATGAACTTTTAGAGTAGATACGTATAATTGGATTAATCCGGTTGTGAGACGAGTTTACTTAGGTCTCCCGAGTGGAAACAATATAAAACTGGACCGGATATTACACTGTGAAGAGGCGCAGGTGTATACAGAGCCGCCTCTCGTGTACGGACGCATATCCACTTTCTTTCATTTGAGTAGAGTAGAGGCTACTGCGGCTACCGTGGGAGTGCCTATTAAAGTTTTCATGGCATTTAGCTTTATTATTGTATTAGCTTCCACTTGTAGCTTCATTGTGCAACAAAACATAACTATTTTAGGCCACTATCTACATACACCTATTCCAAGTTTCATACAAAACAGTCCACTAAGGCGTGTATGAAACATACTCACTAAACCATCAGCAACCAAAAAAAAAGAAAAATAAACTCACTTAGCCATGACGGAGGCCTCAGGCGGCCTACAACGCCGTCATGGAAGCTGGCCACTGACTCATACGAAAGAAGAAGAACTCACTAAACTTTGGATAATGAATTTATTCTCCATAAAAGTAGGTACAGACTAAAAAAAATCGTAGGTTACAATACGCTTAGGTATGTGCGAGATATCTCGTGATCACGTCATACGTTGCTGCTAATTAAGTATTTCCCGCTAGCCCTCGTTTCCAAAATGTATTCTACATGTTCACATTGTACACCTGATTGATTTCCCTGGGATTCCAACCGTTGCAATTGCGATACCATATAAAGTTTTATTTATTTTTTAGAAATCGAGTCCGAACGGTGCCAACATCACGTTGTACCCGGCGATACTGGAAACAGGCGGGCGGTACCGCTGCGAGGTGTCCGGGGAACGGCCCCTGTTCCCCACTGTGTCCGACCACGCCGATATGGTTATTGTAGGTGAGACTGTTTTTACACACAGTAGATAATGTTATGCATCAGATCAGTGTACAATTTAATGTCTATGCTCTATTATAGGTCGAAATAGCTTTAGTGAAAGACTATAGCTGTTTCGATAGCTAAAAGAGAGTTAAATGACGATTGAGTATTATAGGCCAAAGCATTTTTTTCTATAACCACAATTATCGTCTTAACTTTATTGTAATGGTTTTGGTCATTTTACTCTATTCTACGGAAGAGATGGTAGTGATGGTGATTACCAATCAGGCAGCGTTAGATTGTTAAATGTCTACATTACATAGGTATCTAGATTATTACATAGGAGCATTTGTAACAAATATTACCAACTTTTGAAGTAGACTTTGTATTGAATTGATTCAGGCGTGACTTTGCGGAAGTCCATTGTAAGATATTAGAAATGGTAAGGAAATATGTACCAATCCGCTAATCTTAGCGAGATTAGCGGATTGGTACTATATATTTCCTTACCATTTCTAATATCTTAGTAGACTTTGTCATTCAATTCGGATTGTCGCTTGGGAACAGTTTTTTTTTATAAATGGCACCCTATATTTTTTTTCTGAACGAACCTTTGGGTACCTACTCATTAAAAGATAGGTCAAACTAGTATCTGTACCGGATTATGATGAGTCAGCTGGAAATGTAGAATTTAAGTTCACTCGAGCTAAGCTTACTGTACATAAACTAACTCGGAAACTAATGAATTACTTTAGTAATAAGTGAAATTCTACGTTAAAGCTGTGTTTTAGCTCTCAACTTTATTCTGTAATTACTTTTAAAAACATGTACCTATTTTTTCATAAATCTGCGAGTTTGTGTACCTACCAAGTCGATATCTATCGATGTTGTTCAAAAAAGTTATCTTAAAAGTCATCGTCATGGATATAAGTAGAGGTAGACCAAAGAAAAGATGGATGGATTGTGTGAAGGATGACATGGTGTGAGTGTTGAGATGACGGCTGATAGAGGAGAATGGAAGAAGAATACATGTTGTGCCGACCCTACGTAATGTGGGAGAAGGGCAGGAAGATGATGAAGTTATCGTCATGGATAATCTCATATCCAATTTTAATTCAGGAATTTAGTTATGTTATTTTAACCATATTACACAGAACTTTGCATTTTTATCATTGGCCTTTTTAATTGGCCGTGCAGTTTTCAACTTGAAACATTGTTTCTATTTAATTGAGTTAGCGTGAAGTTACATCTCTGGATGGTGCATTACTATATTGCATTGGAACAACAGTTGAGCACGCGCTGTTAAGTAATCACACTTTTTAATACTCTCTGTTGTAACAGAGCCTTGTAAAATACGTACACAAGGATTTTAGTGTTTTGCTTTACTCTAAAAAAATCAAACAGCATACCTATAAAAATAAAAATAAACATAAAAACGTATGGAGAGAAATCATGCTGCTTAAAAAATATAGTAATAGATAACTTGTGAAATAAAACGATCATTAGTGTTAATTATAAACATTTTCATCCAAACGTCTCGAGTCCGAGTGTATAATTACTTAGATAATGATTTTGGCTAATAGGGAATTCTTCTGTGTAATGTGTAGGTAATCGTAGTCGTAGTTGGAGGGTTAATGTTAGAAAACATTGTTTTAAAGTTAGGTCTTAATTATGGTGTCACAACACACACAAACAGAACTCAGGCTACATTAACCAAAAAGATTGGAACATAAAATACAATGGAGAATTTTTACAAAAGTTATTACTTACTGAAAAACGTGCTCAGTTAGCTTATATGCAAATGGATTCGTCACAATAAACCCTTTGACACAGATAAATATATTTCACAGTAAACAATCAAACAAATTGGTTCTTGCAACACATAAAAACGATTATACTCAAAAGAAATCAGTTTCAGTCAAAGTGGTTGATGTTTCACGAAATCCAAAGAATTATTTATCCCACTCATATAATAAAGCTAAAAGTTTGTGAATTTGTTTAGATGTTTGGATATTTGAATGTTTGTATTTTGTGTATCAATCACGCCTAAACCAGTGAACCTATTTGGATGAAACTTGGAATAGGCGTAGATCCTGAGAGGCGTGACCTGGAATATAGGCTGTTCAAAATGTTGGTACCTACCACGCGGGCGGAGCCGCGAGCAGAAGCTAGTAATTAATATTGTACCTCCCTTTTCATAACGCATAGTCAAAAGATTGAATAGGAGGCTGATGTAGTCAAGCATGAGTACAAAACTTGCGAATATAAGTTTATTATTTATAATTTTAAGAGGAATCTTAAAAACTGTTTCAAATTATTATCTCTTCTTAGAAAACTATGAAAATGTTTAACTAAGCCATTTATTAAATTGGGTTATCATTCCACAGCATTACCAGACCAGGGTCCCACTATAACCGGTTCGCGTCTCCGGTACCAGATCGGAGACCGAGTGCACGTGACCTGCACTTCAGGCAGGTCCCGGCCAGCCACGCGCCTCGCTTGGTATATAAACGGAGAGCCGGCGCCTTCTGCTGCAGTCCTCCCTCCGACGCAGGAGGTGACTGAAGACGGCCTCGAAACGACAAGCTTATCGCTCGACTTCAAAGTCAAGCAGAAGCATTTTAGGAAAGGCGATTTAAAGCTTAAGGTGGGTTCATGTCGATGGTTACTAAAATTATTTGTTCTTATATCTTTATAAGAACAAATAATTTTGTTATATTTTGTAGACAGCTATACTCGTAGTATCAGTTGTTCCGTTTTGACAGGGAGCATAGGTGTTGTTTGTGCAAATAGATTTTAATGTTCAAAAAAGAAAAAATGAGAAGAGAGCGTCAACAAATCATTCGAGATATTTTTATTCTTACAGTGTCTAGCAACAATAGCCACCGTATATTGGCGGAGTAATGAAGAAAGTGTCCAGGGTGAGAGGCTGAAAGGCTACTCGCGGTCCAGAGAGTTCGGGGAGGGCTCCCGCGCGGACCGAGTGCAGGCCGCCAACAAACCCAGTGCTGCATACCACGCCCCAACTCTACTTCTTCTATACATCACCACGTTACTCCTCGCGACGAACTTAATGTAAATTGAACGCTTATGTGACTGTGTAAACGCTGTGAAATGTGTATAAAAATATTGGCAAATCGTTAATTATAAATTGTTATTGTGCCAGTCTTTCCGTCTAAAACATCTTGAAAGTTATGATGAAGTACGTTCAAGCGAACGCATAAAGTGGAACCTCTTGGAGATACTAATAATAGCACGGACTTTCCGGAAGACAAGTGGCTTTTAAAGTCAGATTTATTTGAATAATGTATATCAGTCTTATTTTCTTGTTCATAAAGCCAAATGTGAGATAGAAGGGAGAATTAGATTGGTATTAGGTATAAGTAATCAACTTGCAGCCAAACCAATGTTGACTAAGGGAAAATAGGATAAACAAGCTTGCAGTCTCAGTATGTTATTAGCTTTCTCATACGCTAGAATATAGTGCCATTTATACACCTCCAAAGATCGATTCTTCGACCAAAGTAAGGCATATTTTTAACTATGTATGTTTTTGTTGACAAGGGTCGGTCGGTCAACATGAACCCTGAATCAGTTTATGACGTCCTTAAAAGCATGTTTCAGGCACGATAAATGATCTGCAAAGGTGTCATACAAAATGATGTTTTAAATGTGATAATAGCATCAACGTTTAGGAGCATGCTTTTACGTCTGTGTTGAACTTGGTAGAACAAAGGTGCTACTAAGAGATTCATCAATTAAAATAAGAGCTTAGTTAGTAATGTACCTTCTTGTAACGTCTATGTTTACGTGAATTGATACGACAAGTTCTACATATCATTACATAGTAAATCTTATTAATTATGTAGAGTAACATGATATTTCTTAAAAAAAAGAGTTATTGGCTACGTGCCTACTTCTGATAAAAGTTTGTAACTACATGAACGTAAATTTATCAAGAGCTAAGTTCAAGCGTAGCACTTTCTTCTCTACTTTGTAAGGATCATAACCGATATACTTTATTGAACTTTGAGAAAACGAAATATTATTAACGCAGCCTGTTGTTTTAAAAATTAAAATGTAAATTAAGTATATTTGTAAATTATATAAACTACTTAATATTATCATTATCATTTCCCTAGTCACTGAAGTTTAAATGAATATAGTTATACATTACGATCGTACGATTACTTTGTATTGTTTCAAATTATAAAAAAATATATAAGTACTTACCATTATTTGTGAAGTAGTGCTTGTCTGTCTCTTCAATCCTGTTCAATGTCTACCATCTGAGACGAGGACCACTCATTGCTTATTGTTTTGATCAAAGGGATTGTTTGTCCCAAGGGACCCCTTGGGACACAAATCACCAAAGAATTTTTGTGCACTGTGTAACTGGTGAAATAGTACACTTTAAAATAAACACCGCCTAGAACTACCCAACTACGAGTACAAAGTTCCGAAGGTTGAAAGCGGTCCGAACACTAATCTCCTAGTTGTAATTATTCCATGTCCAAACTTTACCAGACTTGTTATTTTAAATAGTTTTGCTGAGCATTTTTGGAAGCCAAAGCTGTATTATTAACTTTTCACACCACCTTCTCGAAAAAGTTACTTGATACGTCATGCAAACATAACAGCAAACAAAGACTCGTAATGGCGGGCGGAAGTAACTATGGAATTTCATAACTCCCTCTCCGCAATGAGATTTGAATTCGGAACTTCAACATTTGTATGTTTACCATTGAGTCCTGCGCCAAATATAACATAAACGAAAAAAAATTTGGCTACTGATCTTTTTTAACCGCGTTGAATTTTGATATTTCTATGAAAATGTTTACCTTAAGCCGGGTCCGCAGCGACTTGTTTTTGTGTTTTTGTACAAAATAAAAACATAACCGCCCGTCCTCTGCGCCTATTTGTAGTTATTGTTTTTATTTACATTTCAAAAATGAGTTCCGACGCAGAAGACATGAAAACTGTTTTATCCATATAAAATAGGATGTATCAAAGAGGTACCATGCTAAATAAAGGTTTTAGATTTTTTTATTTAGTTTTTTTCTTTAGTCTTTCAACGTAAAATCCCAAAGCACCGTTCTTACTCCTAACAGTTGTATTTAAAGCAAAGTTTTTTCTTTAGTCCACTGCATTTCCACAATAATGGTCGCTGTTAATGGTCACCTTCTTGAAGTTGTCTCGCAGTACACATACCTCGGGCAGATTTTGCCGTTAGGTAGAAGCAACTTTGAGAAGGAGTCCAAGAGAAGGATTCAGCTGGGTTGGGCAGCATTTGAAAAACTACGTCGAGTCTTCTCGTCACCCATACCGCGATGTTTGAAAACGAAAGTCTTCTCAGTGCGTCTGTCATTTAAGGGAAGGCCTATGTCCAGTAGTGATATAGGCCGATGATGAGATGATGAAAATCTAAGCGCTAAACCAATAATTCAAGACGTTCCAGACCATGAATTTAGCATGGTACCTCTTTGGTACACTATTTATCTTAGTTCCAGACCAAAAAAATTTACACATTTGACATTGACTTCTTCAACACAAACCACTTTCCCTCCCCGCAGGCAAATGCGGGGGATGTTATCCATTCTTCTCGGAAAACATTTTGTTGTTATTTTTGTCTATGCCAAGCCCGAATTGACAGGTTATTTTGTACAAAAACACGAAAACACGTCGCTGCGGACCCGGCTTTAGAGAGGCCTCTAATTCTTGAATAAATTCTACTTGGTGCAGGTGCATCAAGTAGAATTTATTCAAATAAAAGAAAACAATGTGGCTAATCCCTCCATACTATTTAGCGATTTTATTGTTGTTGCATATTATGGCAAAAAAATTGTTTTTTGAACCAACGCCTAAATTATAACAATTTTTTCAAACCATTCATTTGACTTGCTTTTTATTTTGTGGGTGTATTTGGTTACTATTTTTCTTGCAGCACCTATGTGTGAAAAGTAGAGTATTCACCTCGGGCTTAAAGCTGTCTTTTTCTTGGGCGCTCTCGCTGTCTCAAGATTCTAGTCATTAACTCCCTCGTAAACACCCTTGCTCTCGCTCGGGAGTTAACTCAAGAATCTTTAAAAGCGCTTGGGATTCAATATGGCGCCCGTGACATAATACACTGCCTTGTCTCCTATTTTTTACTCGCTGTAAACCATAATGCCATTTCAAATATAGGCAATAAATTCATAACAATTTAACGTTTTGAACGACGGTGTTATGGTATCCCCACAGAAATGTGATGAGAATTAAGAAAAAAAAAATTTTTTTTATGCATGATCATGAAGATCTATAACAAAATAATTTCTACGACAATTTTAATTACTATCAAATCTCACCAAAAACATTTAATGTAAAATTGGTTGCCAAGACTAAATCACTGGAAAAAGTTATGTGATCTCTACTAGTAGAGCGAAACCCCTAGCTGAGCTCCGGTTTGTACTGCGGGTCTTAGCCCTCGGGGCCCGTCCCAAGCACAAAATATATCTACAGCTCTGAGTGCTCTGACTCTACAAAGGCTCAGTAGGTACTTCAATTCGACTAGAATTGGTAACCCTTGGTATGCGAGTGTCAGACTCGCACTTGAAAAGTTTTATTCATGCATCAAATAACCCGCTTTTGGTGGTTCGACATCTGTCGGTTTCAATTAAAGTAATAATTTGACGAACTTGAACATGACAAACTAAAATTTAGCCAAAAGCCAAAACTTACTATTTGCGTAAACGTAACGTTTAACGTTTTAGAAAAGTTCTCGAGTGGAGGCCGCCGGCACCGGAAATCGCAGCAGAGGACGGCCCCCCACGAGATGGAAAGACGATCTTGTAAAGGTTGCTAGGAGCCGTTGGGTGCAGGCTGCACAAGATCGATCGCTGTGGAAATCTATGGGGAAGGCCTATGTTTAGCAGTTAACGCTAGATGGCTGAGATGATGATGATGAACGTTTAGCGACCATTTTTTTTATTGAGTTTGTTTCCTTTGTGTTGTGTTTTATGTGAATATACACTACGCATCACTATTTTGCAATAGTGTTCTAGCTACAAGTCACGCATTCCAAAACAGAGAGCAGGTAGATATTGGGTGTAATAAGACAATTCCCGAAAACTAAAACATTGCATGCAGCCTAGAAGACTAACCTAACCTAACCCTGTCATCATCATCATCATCATCATCGGCCTATATCAGTCCACTGCTGGACATAGGCCTCCCCTAATGAGTGCCATTGCGGCCTGTCCTCAGCTCGACGCATCCAGCTTCTTCCAGCAACCTTTCGCAGATCGTCACTCCACCTGGCCGGAGGGCGTCCTACACTACGTTTGCCGAGTCGCGGTCTCCACTCAAGAACGACCCCCTAACCCCTAACCCCCTAACCCTGTACCAAAACTAAATATTATTTTATCAAACTAGTCTAATTTATGATCTACGAGTCTCATATTCCACAACACCTAGAAACAAATATTTGTAGATCATTTACGCATATGTTTGTCCTGCCGCGAGAATCAAATCCGCACCACATTTTTCTCAACGAAACACTCGCCTGTACCGTCACCGAGGTCGCTATTGAAACAAAATTAGTTTTTTCACTTTTCTCGATAATGACCGATGTAACCTGTGTAGTTTACGTTTGTTTTTTTTTAATAATGGTCGTTTATTTTACATTACCTACAGTACAGCACTAAACTATAGTTTACCAACATGTAATCTGAAAATGAATTACCTACGAATTAACCAAATATCTAAACTATTAGGATGGTTTGTGTTCGCTAAGTATATTGTTGCAAATTGTTATAGTTAAGTTATATAAATTTTAGATAAATAAATTTGTAAATAATGAGAATATGTAGCTCAAAATTCCAATCAATAAACATAAACAAACAAAAGTGATAGACTACTGTTGTTTTATTGAATTTTACTGAAAGAACTTGACCAGAAATACATAATTATACCTACTCGTACTTTTTTATAAGTTTCAACATTTTAACGGTGATTTGCATAGTGTGCAAATCACAGAGTGACATTTCTGCTAAACTAAAATTACAAATACCAGTATTAATAGGTATCTAATACTATCTATTACTCGTATGGTAAACACCGACCGCCTTATTAATTAGAAAACCCTAATTCTAGCTAAATCCGAGACTGTTCTCAGAACTGTTACTTCTTGGAGTAACATGATGAGTTTAAGGTTATTAATAAATCGGTAGGTAGCTCGAATCAGTAATACATTTCTTGCATCGAGACTAGCGCGTGCGTTATGGCAACCCATAAAATTTAAAATAAAAACGAGTGAATGAACGAATATTATTATCATTCAAAATATTGTCTGTCTCTGTCACTAATTATATGAATGACAGAGATAGACAATAATTTGTATTTGACAATCTGTTTTATTCAAAGAGGTTAGAGGTTTTATTCTTCTCAAAATTTTTGGTCAAGTGAATATTGACCAAAAAGTTTTTAGTCATAAAAAAAGTATTTACTATGTTTAGTCATTTTTAACTTCTATTGTTAAAAACATAAACTATACAAAGTGAGTGTACCTAAACTTCGTTCGTCGTAATTTTCTACATAAATTGCTTTGCATCTCCGATTTATAAAGTGCTACCCATCTTGTTTAAAGACTTTAAAAGGTGCAATAGCCTGTCGAGTCAGTGTTTTTTATGTTTAAGTCTGTCAAAGCTGTGTTTTGAGTATGTACTTTTTGTTTATATATTTTATGTCTAATAAAGATCTTCTAAAAACAAAAACAAACAGTCATTTTTAACTGTTTTTTTGTTTCTTGCTAATGCTAAATGATTTTTTACCTCAAAATCTATACTTACTTGGATTTTAAATTCAGTTTCTTCGAGAGCATAAAATGAAATTGTACGAATATTGTAAATTTTCACTCGCCCCATTTATCGTAATTGGTATCCATCCAACCTCATTTAATTTTTCCTCAAACCATCAACATATCCATCCTATTTGCACAACCTTTTTTTGGATATGACATGAATATTATGAAGTAAAATGTCAAAATTCATGATAGAGTATGCTTACTCCATCTCTATACTAGGTTGCACCTAGGCGTAACTCTTGCTCCGAGAGCAGCGTCGGATTAGCTTATTTCCTCCTTGGTCTTTCTTTATTAATACAGATTTGACCTACTACTGCCTTATGCTTTGGATTAGCTCTAATCCCAACCAAGTTCGTGTTTATTAATAACAGGGCGATAGAATATACAAGGAATATACAAGGCATACCTACTGGCCCTAAGATCACCCCAATTATAAAATCGTTGGTTCAAACCCCTTGCCTAGATTTAAATAGATTATTTAATAGATTTTAATTTCAAAATGTATTTTCTCACAGAACAGTGAAGGGAAACAACGTGAGGAAAAGAGTAAAGTATTCTAATTTACGGCGATGAACTTGCAACTTGTCACAAATGGAATGCTTAACTTCTGCAAAAAATTATATTTGGACGTGCCTTCAACTACCCCGTTAGGCATCTATGAAGGGATTACTTTTTCTGAGAACATCTATAGCACCTTGTCTAAAAAAATGTTATCGTTGTTTTATAGGTTACATATTTAATTTCATACGATTTCTAACAAAGAATCAAAAATTCGACCCGTACGGCGGCACGGAAATAATATGTGCAAGGATGTGTTAAAGGGATATTCCGCAAGCCGCAAAAATGCATTTTACAAAATTTATTAATGGAATTAATCGTTCCAACTGTTATGAATAACCAATTAGCTAAATTAATTAACAATTTCCACAAATTTGTAAACGGCGTGGTCATAATAATGCCGAGGACGTGCTCATAGTTAAATAACTGGGATTATATTATAACCGCTCCAACCACTTGCTTCTGAAAATGTTTTGTCCTTTTATTGAAGCCTTGCAATTTCCTAGTGTATTTTTGCAGCTGGTGATACAGAATATGATGTTTAGGTTTCCGTAAGGATGCCATCGGAATCCAATAAGGCTCCACCTGTCTGTATGTTTTTCATCCGTTTCTTTTGAACCGTGTATGGACATTTAAATTTTATAGACTGTGTTACTAATTTCCCACAGATAGGCAAAGAACTCCATTTTGTTTTCTGAAACTTGCACGCCTGCAGCTTCGTTAGCATAAACCATTATAATCTATACTAATAATATACTACTAATAATATACTAATAAGGAGGAAAGATTTGTTTGTTTGTATGTTTGTTTGAAATGAATAGGCTCCGAAACTACTAGACCGATTTGAAAAATTATTTCACCAATAGAATCCTACATTATCCCTGATGAAAATAGGAACATATATTTTATCCCGGGGAAGTGAAGTTTTCCCGAGGGATCGCGGGTAACACCGCGGCGGACAGCTAGTGTAATATAAAGTGATAAGTCTATTTGATCAACATAGGTAATAGGGGTGAGTGAAAGATGAGAATATGTTGCCGATGACGATAAAGTAAGTACCTAAGTACTAGATTTCGAACTTTCCTACACAACAGCTTACCAATAACCGTGACCTATGGTTGTGATGCAGACAAATGGAGAGTCTCGTGACGTGCCTGTAATTCCACCGGAACATCGCAATGTGTCATGCGGCGCGCTTCCGGCCTCTAGAAATTGCAGTGCCCGACTGAAAAAGCATCTCACAAAGAAATGACGCCTTTTTGGTTCTTTTGAATCGATGTAGACATTTTCTGTTCATTCAGTATCAAGAACGGAGGAAAGAAGCAGTATGAAAGCTTTGTTAAACATCTTTGAAAGTGATACATTAGTACTGTGAACATTTTAGATTTTGTTGTAGAATGTTTGAATACTTTACTTGTGCTTTTTTAATTAATTTGCTTTAAATACATTAAAGGAGAATGGGCATCCCCGCCCAAATCAAAAAACTATCGCCCGCAGAGTGGGCGTATGGTGGAATGGGTAGACCTTCAAAAACACTCCATTTCATTGTATGACAGCTAAAAAATCCATCCTACAGAAATCGAGATATTTGCAGTTAAATGTGGTGACTCTTACCATCATGTTTTTTGACTTACAGGCTTCCCGCAGATAAGCCACTATGGGCATTCGATAGAACTTTAGAAGCACTACATTTCATTGTAGGACAGCTAAAAAATCCATCCTGCAGAAATCGAGTTATTTGCAGTTAAAGGTGGTGACCATCATGTTTTTTGACTTACAGGCTTCCCGCAGATAAGCCACTATGGGCATTCGATAGAACTTTAGAAGCACTACATTTCATTGTATGACAGCTAAAAAATCCATCCTGCAGAAATCGAGTTATTTGCAGTTAAAGGTGGTGACCATCATGTTTTTTCACTTACAGGCTTCCCGCAGATAAGCCACTATAGGCATTCGATAGAACTTTAGAAGCACTACATTTCATTGTATGACAGCTAAAAAATCCATCCTGCAGAAGTCGAGATATTTGCAGTTAAAGGTGGTGACTTTTACCATCATCTTTTTTAACTAACAGGCTTCCCGCAGATAAGCCACTATGGGCATTCGATAGAACTTTAAAAGCACTACATTCGATTGTATGACAGCTAAAAAATCCATCCTGCAGAAATCGAGTTATTTGCAGTTAAAGGTGGTGACAATCATGTTTTTTCACTTACAGGCTTCCCGCAGATAAGCCACTATGGGCATTCGATAGAACTTTAGAAGCACTACATTTCATTGTATGACAGCTAAAAAATCCATCCTGCAGAAATCGAGTTATTTGCAGTTAAAGGTGGTGACCATCATGTTTTTTGACTTACAGGCTTCCCGCAGATAAGCCACTATAGGCATTCGATAGAACTTTAGAAGCACTACATTTCATTATATGACAGCTAAAAAATCCATCCTGCAGAAATCGAGTTATTTGCAGTTAAAGGTGGTGACCATCATCTTTTTTAATTTACAGGCTTCCCGCAGATAAGCCACTATAGGCATTCGATAGAACTTTAAAAGCACTACATTTCATTGTATGACAGCTAAAAAATCCATCCTGCAGAAGTCGAGTTATTTGCAGTTAAATGTGGTGACCATCATGTTTTTTGACTTACAGGCTTCCCGCAGATAAGCAACTATGGGCATTCGATAGAACTTTAGAAGCACTACATTTCATTGAATGACAGCTAAAAAATCCATCCTGCAGAAATCGAGATATTTGCAGTTAAAGGTGGTGACTTTAACCATCATACGAGTATTTTTTGACTTACAGGCTTCCCGCAGACAAGCAACTATGGGCATTCGATAGAACTTTAGAAGCACGACATTTCATTGTAATACAGCTAAAAAATCCATCCTGCAGTAATCGAGTAATTTGCAATTAAAGGTGGTGACCATCATGTATTCGAGATATTTGCAGTTAAAGGTGGTGACTTTTACCATCATCTTTTTTAACTTACAGGCTTCCCGCAGATAAGCCATTATGGGCATTCGATAGAACTTTAAAAGCACTACATTCGATTGTATGACAGCTAAAAAATCCATCCTGCAGAAATCGAGATATCTTACAATCAAATGTAGTGCTTCTAAAGTTCTATCGAATGCCCATAGTGGCTTATCTGCGGGAAGGCTGTAAGTCAAAAAAAATGATGGTAAAAGTCACCACATTTAACTGCAAATATCTCGATTTCTGCAGGATGGATTTTTTAGCTGTCCTACAATGAAATGTAGTGCTTCTAAAGTTCTATCGAATGCCCATAGTGGCTTGTCTGCGGGAAGCCTGTAAGTCAATACATATGATTGTAAAAGTCACCACCTTTAACTGCAAATATCTCGATTTCTGTAGGATGGATTTTTTTGCTGTCATACAATCAAATGTAGTGTTTTAGAAGGTCTACCCATTCCACTATACGTCCACTCTGCGGGCGATCGTTTTTTGACTTGGGCGGCGCTTCATACATGCCTGCCCGTTCTCCTTTTTTTTATATATTTTTTTTTTATAATTGCACTAAAAAATTAACCGCGTGCCGACCAGTAAGAAAAAAGATTAAGTATTTCTCTTAAAAAACGTTACTGCTAACATTTTTTACTATGATACTTAACCCGTAAAACCAAAGGGTTTTTATTGTTAGTAATTTAGTTTACAAAAAAAGAAGTGAAGCTTGAAAAATCTAAGGAATAATAGCCGTTTGATGTAACATTTGAATCGCATAGATATTAGAATCTAATAATTAGATAACTAAGAGATATGTAGGTCCAGCAGCAACGGCAGCCTGCCAGTTGCCGCGCTGAAAACCAAAAAAAGAAGTTCACGACTGTAACCCCAGGGTGCGGTAGACATTTTTATGTATTTCAGATCCTTTGAAGATGTCTCAGCGCCGTTATTGTTGTATAAAAAAAGTCGGAAATATATTTCTACTAAATAACTGATACCGTTGGCCATACATGTTGGCTCACATAGAAAAAAATATTGGTTATTCTAACATGACGTAATATTGTTTTTCTGGCCGGCACTTTTTGATTTTTGGTGCAAAAATGTATGAAAGCTGAATGAAGAAGTTTACAAAATAGTTTAGCCGCGAGTGCGATAAAACACATAAAAATCTATGGCTTATTTTTCCTTAGAATTGAAACCCCATGCTTTGTAGATGTTTTATTGCATTAGAAGATTATTTGCATAAAAAAATGTAAAAGTAAATTCGTTTAATAAGTAGAGTCAAATTGCATTTCAAGTCAAGCTTAGTAGTTTGCATAGAACTGTCTTATGTGAATCCGTGGCC
This sequence comes from Epirrhoe alternata, assembly GCA_963565295.1. NCBI lineage: Eukaryota > Metazoa > Arthropoda > Insecta > Lepidoptera > Geometridae > Epirrhoe > Epirrhoe alternata. The sequence goes on from OY751384.1 coordinate 5,199,802, forward strand.
TTTGCGGTTCAGGGTATTCAAACTTTTTAAAACGAAAAAGCACAGCTGCAAGTGCTTCTTTAAAAGTAGTTAATTAAAAAGCGCTTTGAAAGCAGTGCAGCTTTAGGAAGTAAAAAATAATGCAAGAATACGACTAGCATTTGCAAAAACGCCTGAATCAGAGGGTTCATCACATGGCGTGCCCCGCAGCCGTTTGCTGCCTGCATTCAGTTTGCATAATGCACTTACTGACGGACGCCCGGCAGCTCCTCTCACCCCACCCCTGCATTCACCCCCCTTGCACCCCAATCACATTATCCCAAATAGGGTAAACATATTCATTATCCTTAATTGTTTGTCGTACAATTTACAAAACTGTATTAACAACGATTATGATGAATCACGTTATCGACGCGGCGCGGCGGCCCGTGCTATTGGGCATTTTAATTATCTTTTGTTTTCGCCCTAATAAAACAATGTTGTATAATACGAAATCATGATTAATAGATTATGTTTTGCGCTCATTTACCTTTAGACAACAGCTTGCGCAAAGCTTAGGAATGTGATTTGATATTATAGAATCTACCATAAGCGTGAGCTACAAACAAGTGGCCTTAAAATATTAAAAAAAATATATATCTAAAATAACCTGAAAGTTTTTACTATGCTACATTTAATTTCAATGCCAGTCGCCAGTTGGTCCCATAGGATACTGATACTTTTATTACTAACTAGTAAACACATTACATTTTCAACCATAATAATGCAAGTATACGATGCAAAATGAAATAGCAGACATTTTAATGAAAGGTATTTTCTTTCTTAATTTCAGTAAAAGCATTTTCTAGAAAAGGCCAATTATTATCGTAATCTGAGAACAATATTTCCAATGTTACAGTTTTATAGGTTTATACTAGCTGCGCTCCCGTGGTGTAGCCCGCTGTCCCTCGGGATTTATTCGGTAAAAGTAGCCTATGTCCTTCCTTGGGATACAACCTTTATCCATGCCAATTTTTAGCCTAATCTGTTCAGTGGTTTGGGCATGAAAATGTAACAAACAGACAGACAGATAGACAGACAGACAGACTTACTTTCACATTTATACTATTATATACATATTATATAGTATGGATGCTAGGTACATCTACCTACTACATTATACAATAAAACTGTAACTTGTCGAAGTCTGTAAATGCAAGATATTTGAGCAAAACTTTTACTTATAAGGGCTTTATCATATTGGCGGTTTGCAAGCGTTTTCATAGCGGAGCGGGCGCGCAGCGAACACAGTCGTCGTAACACAAGCTCTGCTTACTTTGGGGCTAGATGATGCTGTGTGAAAAGTCGAGCATTTTTGTTTATCTGTATGTATATGTTTGTCGGCTGAAGTAACATTTAGTAGGTATATGAGACGTTCAATCAAAATCCATTCAATAAAAGCGTGTTAGAAACAAAGTTGTGTTGAGTTCGGCCTTAAAATAAAAAAATTAGAAAACATTCACGAAAAACGGTACTTTGCAGACAGCTCAGGGGGAAGTCAAGGGCGCATCCAAATACATATTTAGCACATACACTTTTGCAGAAATTGGCATTGCATACGTGACAGGTGGCAAATCTATCGCCGCCCAATGAGAACAAAATTTGATTGTATTAGTCATGTGAGTGAATCCGCGAGTATCAGATAATAGAAGAAAATGTTATTCTAAATCAACGTTTTAATTTCATCAAAGAACGATATTACGGTGTAGCGGCAAACATATTTTTGCTGTAAAAGGATTAGGTAGGTTAAATGTTTAAAGCAAAATACTATGTAGATAATAATTTGTGTTTTGTGTGATCTTTGTTTGTAAAAATACTGAATTTGCTAAAGTAATTCAATACATATTTTATTTTATTCATAAGTTTCATCACTGACCCGATAAATCGTATTCATAGTTCTGTAATTCGTGCGTGCGTGCGCCTACTGGTTGTCGGATTTGTTCCGTCCCGTTCGACATGAGTCATCCGCACCCCATCTATGCACACTTGCACAGCTCAATGCATCCCCGACCCCCAACGATAAGGAAGCCAAGGGAACAAATTTAAATGGGAAATGCCTGGAAATGGCTCACGCTATTGTCCCAATATCCGAAGGGGAGATATCGAAGCCCCAATATCTTTTCAACGATTAGCCGATATTTATTCTCCGTGAGAATTCAAAACAACCGCCGTTCGGTCCTTAAAGTTGAATAAACGAGGGAGTTGTTACCGACTGATAAAGGAGAATGGGCATTCCCGCCCAAATCAAAAAACTATCGCCCGCAGAGTAGGCGTATGGTGGAATGGGTAGACCTTCAAAAACACTCCATTTCATTGTATGACAGCAAAAAAATCCATCCTACAGAAATCGAGATATTTGCAGTTAAAGGTGGTGACTCTTACCATCATGTTTTTTGACTTACAGGCTTCCCGCAGATAAGCCACTATGGGTAATCGATAGAACTTTAAAAGCATTACATTTCATTGTATGACAGCTAAAAAATCCATCCTGCAGAAATCGAGATATTTGCATTTAAAGGTGGTGACTTTTACCATCATGTTTTTTGACTTACAGCCTTCCCGCAGACAAGCCACTATGGGCATTCGATAGAACTTTAGAAGCACTACATTTCATTGTATGACAGCAAAAAAATCCATCCTACAGAAATCGAGATATTTGCATTTAAAGGTGGTGACTTTTACCATCATGTTTTTTGACTTACAGCATACCCGCAGACAAGCCACTATAGGCATTCGATATAACTTTAAAAGCATTACATTTCATTGTATGAAAGCAAAAAAATCCATCCTGCAGAAATCGAGATATTTGCAGTTAAAGGTGGTGACTTTTACCATCATGTTTTTTGACTTACAGCCTTTCCGCAGACAAGCCACTATGGGCATTCGAAAGAACTTTAGAAGCACTACATTTCATTGTACGACAGCGAAAAAATCCATCTTGCAGAAATCGAGATATTTGCAGTTAAAGGTGGTGACTTTAACCATCATGTTTTTTGACTTACAGGCTTCCCGCAGACAAGCCACCTATGGGCATTCGATAGAACTTTAGAAGCACTACATTTCATTGTATGACAGCAAAAAAATCTGAATTTGAATATGTTACTTAGGGAGCTATAAAAAGAGGTTTCCCAAGCGGGCAGACACCTGCGATGGTTCCTTCATCATGTCCGTCAGCCTCAAAGTATGGAAAACTACGAGTCAACTTTCGTCATTTTACCAAGGCTGAATTTTATTTTATATTTTAATTGTTTTATACTTGTTGCATACATATTTTATACTTGTTGCATACTTGTTTGATACATGTTGCATACATGTTTTATACTTGTTGCATACATGTTTTATACTTGTTGCATACATGTTTGATACTTGTTGCATACATGTTTTATACTTGTTGCATACATGTTTTATACTGGTTGCATACATGTTTTATACTTGTTGCATACACGTTTTATACTTGTTGCATACATGTTTTATACTTGTTACATACATGTTTGATACTTGTTTTATACTTGTTGCATACATGTTTGATACATGTTGCATACATGTTTTATACTTGTTGCATACATGTTTTATACTTGTTGCATACATGTTTTATACTTGTTGCATACATGTTTTATACTTGTTGCATACTTGTTTGCTACATGTTGCATACATGTTTTATACTTGTTGCATACATGTTGCATACATGTTTTATACTTGTTGCATACATGTTTTATACTTGTTTTATACGGCAGACTTTGAGGCTGACCGACATGATGAAGGAACCACCGCAGGTGTCTGCCTGCTTGGCAAACATCTTATTATAGCTCCTCAAGTAACATACACAAAGTTCAGGTTTTATACTACTACGAAAGCATACTTACAATTACTTTTGTTTAAGGGTGACTTTCAGGGGGTTGGAACTGTACTAGGGATCTGACAAAGGACGACGTGATTTCTAATACTGTTTCAAGCCAAATATATCAAAATGAGCTTTATACACTTTGACTTCCTTCATCAGAAGGAACCACCGCAGGTGTCTGCCCGCTTGGGAAACCTCTTTTAATAGCTCCCTAAGTAACATTATAAAATTCAGCCTTGGTAAAATGACGAATCTTGGGTGCTATTTTGGGCACCTTTGATGCCTCATATCTCCCAAAGCCACCCGGACCCAAACTTCATATTTGGGGATCGTACATAACCATACTGGGACTACACACAAACAAAGTCTCAGCCTTTATAAAATGACGAAGGTCTGCCGGTCGCTGGCTCTCACCCTATAAGTCAAAAAACATGATGGTTAAAGTCACCACCTTTAACTGCAAATATCTCGATTTCTGCAGGATAGATTTTTTAGCTGTCATACAATGAAATGTAGTGCTTCTAAAGTTCTATCGAATGCCCATAGTGGCTTGTCTGCGGGAAGGCTATAAGTCAAAAAACATTGATGGTAAAAGTCACCACATTTAACTGCAAATATCTTGATTTCTGCAGGATGGATTTTTTAGCTGTGATACAATGAAATGTAGTGCTTCTAAAGTTCTATCGAATGCCCATAGTGGCTTGTCTGCGGGAAGCCTGTAAGTCAAAAAACATGATGGTAAAAGTCACCACCTTTAACTGCAAATATCTCGATTTCTGCAGGATGGATTTTTTAGCTTTCATACAATGAAATGTAGTGCTTCTAAAGTTCTATCGATTGCCCATAGTGGCTTATCTGCGGAAAGGCTGTAAGTCAAAAAACATGATGGTAAAAGTCACCACCTTGAACTGCAAATATCTTGATTTCTGCAGGATGGATTTTTTAGCTGTCATACAATGAAATGTAGTGCTTCTAAAGTTCTGTCGAATGCCCATAGTGGCTTGTCTGCGGGAAGCCTGTTAGTCAAAAAACATGATGGTAAAAGTCACCACCTTTAACTGCAAATATCTCGATTTCTGTAGGATGGATTTTTTTGCTGTCATACAATCAAATGTAGTGTTTTAGAAGGTCTACCCATTCCACTATACGTCCACTCTGCGGGCGATCGTTTTTTGACTTGGGCGGCGCTTCATACATGCCTGCCCGTTCTCCTTTCCTGTCGTTTGATTACAACTGCGGATACCTTGCTATAATAATTTAGGGACCCAAAAAGGCCAATCACAATGTTTTGTTTCCATCAACTGATTTCGAAGCTACGCCGTAGACGTTTGCTACGAATATAAAAGCTCTGTGTAAAAGCAAAAGAAACATCAAACTGATATTATATAAGTATGCTCATTTTGAACACAGCTATCTAATTAGGTTCATGTGTTTTCTGCTGCAATCATATGCAATTCGATTAATTACTCTGTGGGCAATTAAAGCCATATTTGATATTTACCAAGCCATTAAACACTAACGATTTTTTATCGTTCCGATTATTTAGTCGTTTTGTATGTATACGAATCTTATCTCACATATAAGTCGTGGATTTAATTGTATTACAAATATGATATAAATGTATTTTATCCTTATAATATTAGCTAAAGCTTTAAAAATATTTCTCTTGACCCAAAAATGCAGAGCGCCGTCCTGTAATTTTATTCGCTTCTCATTGTGGAAAGTTACTATTGCTCGCCTGTTAACTCCCCAGTCACAGTATGAATGCACGTAGAAGTTTTATTAAAACGCAGCGGTAAGTAGGAAGTTTATAATTTAACTTATTACTGTGACAACTTCATGAAGGAAATTCTTTAGTTAGCCTTTTTATCTCAAATAAAAGTAACTCAAAACCGCTCTTCCCAATCGTAGAGATTCATTTTGCAACAATTAAAACACCCACATCAATAAATGAATGAAATTAATTTATTGCACAATGTATACCTTATAACTACAAAATACAGTAGAAAAGAAAACGATATTACAATGCACAATGGGTGGTCTCAATCAAGAATGCTTTGAAAGAGTTATTTTTAGGGGTAGATTACAGAAATAAGTATCGTTTTCAGTACATTCTTCCGACAAAATTACAGACAGAATATTCAAATGTATGTGCGAGCAGGTATCGGAACTTTTCAAAAGTGGCACTAGTTAACGTGTCTTTTTAGACTACTATTATATAAGAGTAAGACTATTACGAGTAGATTAGATGGATGCAAAGTTTTCTGCTCCTACACTCTGAAACGACTAAATTTTGGATGTTTGCTAAGGAAATAGCTTATTAGCCTAAAATACCCCGGATTGACTCATAAGCTTCATTACTTTTATTACAAGCTCGCCGGACTAGGGTTCTTTCTTTTTACTGTATAATACTAAAAGATTAAAATTTATTATATAAAAAAATTTAAATGTCAAGGATCAGAATGTCTAAGTCATTTATAACCGTTATTATATCTTTTTAATTATATTGAATTTTCAGTGGCAGGTACAAGGCAATTGGCCGGTTGCCCGAAGTGTCCTAAGTAGGTATTCGCATCCCCTGAAGTTCATAGAAACGCCGCCAAAGTTGACCATCTGCACAGATAATGGATATCTACGACTCTTGTTGTATTGTTTTATTGCTTGGTGGCGCACGATATTTCTTGTCGCGACTAAATGCTGAACTTTCTAGTAGAACTGCATACTTTGCATATACTTCGAAGTTAACAGGAGTTTGGAGTGAGGAAATTATTTTGTAATTTTAAGTTAGTAACACACGACACGAATTTCCACGTACGTACCCATTTCTTACAAAACGACGAACGGCCCGTAGCTATTTACTGACAATATTTTTAATAGGTACCAATACAATTCCAGATGAAGATGTCTAAGGGGGATAAGGATCTGGTATACATAAAGGATCTGAGAGAATGTCTGCTGCGGCTTGGGGATACAGTCGTGACCCTGATTACGTTTATGTTTTACCAATACAATGAACATTAATCCTCGGCCCAATGTAACCCCACGAAGAACTTCAAAACACCATGTAAGCAAAAAAAATTGACAAGTTTTCTGCATGATTAGTGTCCCACAAAAATTGACCTTAAGACCCCTCGCAGACTACAGACTTTCTATCGGCCGATGGTTGAGACGGGCTATACTTCTCCATACTAATTACGAGCCGAAGTATATTCCATCTCAACTATCGGTCGATAGAAAGTCTGCAGTCTGCGAGGAGGCTAAGAGGGTACCTTAGGGACAATAATGCATTTAGGTATTCTCAGGTTTTACAAGCTCTCTCGCCGATCTTTTGAGTGATTTTTAAATGCGTAACAAAATTTTTACCGCAATAATAAAAACCTCGTAGGTACGTTTCTGTTACGCGGTCTGAACTTCGTTGTGTTGGGTGTTCGCACTTCTATGGGTGCTTGAAGCTTTTGTTTTCAACGTTAGAAGTTGAGATGCGAATTCACATATTAATTTCCAACCGTAAACGCTAATTTTAAATTAAGTCGTTCATCACTGTTAAAAGAACGTATTGAATGTCCGATACGAATTTTTTCGATAAGAATAGCTTTTAAGCGCAGTTAGTATTTCACTTTACGACCTCATTTCAAGGGATTTCCTAAGTCTTGACTTGGCCTGAGTCTCTAATAAAAGTAGGTACTTAAGTATTAAATGTAGGGTCGCTCGGGATGGAAGGCGGAAACGCACCGCCTGCCCCGCGAGGGAGCGAGTGGTATCCCCTGCCCAACAGGGGACTTTTCTGGTCTGCGGGCGGTCGGAGTGAGGGCTCTGGCTGCTTATCATTCAGATCCCGGGAGGGCGGCAACACTGTTAGGCAGGTGTCGTCGTGAGCTCCGCGCACGTGGTTTAACAGCCGCGTGTATGGGTGCCGGCCGTGGCTGTGGGTGCCATTACCGGGATTGTGCTTAAGCACCGCGTGCGTTCCGTAGGAGATCCCGGAGCCCCTAGTTATGCATAGAGGCTGGCCATCGGGTAGTTTTTAGTGGGTCGTCGAGTGCTCGACAACCCCACACACCCCAATTACGTTCCCTCGACGTAATCGGATGTCTGTGAGTAGATTTTCTATTCGTAAACAAAAAGGTATTTAATGTAAGAAAGTCAGAGTTCAGCTTTAGTCACACGTAAAGTTGCAAACAGGCACTTATGTTGCGTTCAAAAAGTACCGAGGAACCAGTAACAACGTAGGCACTTGAAACTGTACCGTTTTTGAATGAAATATCGTGCCGTGTATACCTACTATTGAACAAAGCGAGCGCTAACTTTTACTCATAACATTTTATTCAAAGTGGGGTTCTATAATAGATGTAATAAAATAACATTAATCTCCATACATCAAACAAGTATTTCAAATTACTACTGCTGGATCATTTACTGCCAAAATAATCATATGAAAATATATATTTTATAATATATATCGTACAACCGCGCCACGCAATTTTGTGGCGGTTAGTGGCGGATAGGTGCGTACAATGACAAGCGGTTGCATACTAAAACAGGAAAAGCGGCCCGCCACGCGGCTCGCTGCCCCGCGGTTCAACCACTAGTCCGTAAGAGCGCTAATGAGAAAATTCACCTATCAAAGAAGTAATATTAGTAAGTATGTTAATTACACGAGCTTGACATATGACGTAATTTTATAAACTGGTGCAAAAGCTATTCATGGTTAACTAACGTCCATAGATTAGATCGATTATTGGTTTGACAAGTATTGTTGTTTACCAGAATTTGTTATTATTATGTCAAATGTTCACAGACATAATTACTATTATTATACGTCTACAATTACGGGGAGTGTACATCATACACACGCGTATATTGCGACTCCTAATTTGTGTAATGGCTGTATGCTCGTATGTCTAATCCTTTGGGACTAATTAGCGTCTCATTTCTTTATTTTACGCTAATCTACTTAATTAACCTACACTAACCGGTTGTTATGTTGAACTTTTAAATTAGAATTTAAATTATATTGTATAACACGACTATTCTCAAATACGGTTAGACATCAACTAACATTTTCAGGCATTGAAGATTTCCTAAGAGATATACGGTGAGAGGCATGTCCAAATATTATATTTGAAACGTGAACACTTTTAACAAGACTGAGTATTCCTTTTTCAAAACTTTCGTAAGTTGGACAAGGGTTAAAGAATTTCTGGATGAATCGAAACTGTCAGTACCTATCTAAAACGACGATATTTTCCTTGCGCTATTTATTTCAAGTCGCAAGTTGCAAGAATACAACGCCTAATTCGAATTTATTCTTAAGTAAAATTTTTTTCACAGCGCTCATATGCTTAGTTTCGTGATTATAATAGGTATTTAAGTTAAGATCGAATTTAAAAATCAAATTTAATTGAATCATCGATCTCTTTTCCTCCTTTTCGTTTGTTTAAAAGCTGTTTGCTGTTGTAAAAGCAGCGGTAAAAGTGTATCGACAGTGTAGGCAGCTAGTTTATGACAAAAGTGGTCCGGATAAACCAGATTAAATCCTACAGCGCATTTGAACATAATTAAATTGTGTCACAGCGAGGAACCTGGCCCACGTAGTTTCATAAAATAAACGGTCAATTAACCTATGCAAATTGAATAATTTTAATATTCCCTTTTAGGCCCACGTTGAGGGAAAACCGAGGTGAAAACTGGAACTCCTACAGCCATATCGGAGCGCCGCTGTCCTCTTGATTAACTAAACTTTTGAATAAACTTTTGTCACCGAAATACATTTTATTCAATTTAAATACAGCATGGCTGCGACTAGCAAAACTGTGTGTGCTTATTACTAGTCTACGCCGGTTGGTATAGTCGATGCACAACTTTTATTTGATTTAGTTACAACGTACTCGTACAACGTACGAAAGCGCCATCCCTACCATGCATGGCAATCACCACACCGTTTGTTGAAGTGATTAAAAACAACACCCAAATACCTACGACACTATTTCCGGCACATCATCTCTGTTTTCTTTATGCTTTCAAGATCTTTGTGAAGGTGGTCAGAAGTATATCCAAATACATATTTAACGCAATCGTGCTTTGAAATTTTGCATCGACTAATTATGGGTGATCAATGACTAGTAGCATCATCTAATTCCGCACTCGTATGTCGTCCAATGTTATCGCCTAGTTCCCGTTTAGTATTGACGCAATAGGTACTAAAGCAAGCGATCATTATGTAGTTTGACCCTAATTTTACTCCAAAGTTTCATTTCATAAACTAGTCCCAAGTTTTGTTTATCGAACTCTGAACTCCCGTTATATAACTTAAAAGCCGAGCCGGAGTTAATTAGAAACAAGTGAAAATTAAGCGCTACAAATAATGGGAAATACCCTATAAACTAGGGGGATATAGGATATACCAGAGTTTGCCAGTTTATCTTGATTTAGCCGCAGCGCCCGCCAATTGGGAGCTAAGATTTTTGTTATAAGACGTTTGTGGATTTTGCTTGACTTAATATAACACTAGCTTCCACCCGCAGCTACGGTTGCGTGTTATATTTTTTTTGAGTTATCCGTATGCTAAAATCTACATAAATATATTCCTAGTTCTATCCAAACCAGTCTAATGGTTTTAGTATGATTAATATACCTACCTACAAACATCCATTAGTCCATAGTAGGTATATAATCAGATACCAGATACCTAGTAAATGCATCAAAAACAGTAGGTATTCAGAGGTTAAAGATAAAGAAATTTTGAACGGAAATTTTATTTTCATCACAAACACGCTTATTTAATGTGAATATGAAAGCTTTACTCATTTGGCCTCATTTGTTTGGTTCTCCATTCTCCAATCTAAAACCAAGAGCTTAGAGTTTAGCATATATGTATGTTACCCTGTGTGGGTTACTCTGTGTGGGTTACTCTGTGAGGCGTGTAACAAAAGATTCCTATATGCTGACCGCAAATTACGGGTACGTCGGCGTCGGCGACGTAGATTGGGAGGCTACATCAGGCCACCAACTAAAGTGATGGGAGTTTATTTGCTGTCTTGAGGATTAGGGTGAATCTTATTAATCACATCAATTGATCAATAGCCAAAGTTAGAAAATGAAAAGTTTGTCTGTTGCAACTTTTGTACTTTTCTTCTGTTAATTGGAACCAACAGAAGAAAAATACAAAAGTTAATGTATTTTTTGTATCAATGTTTTGATCTTCTATAATTTCTTCATTTTAAATTCTTAAACGAGTAGTACAATACAAAATACAAATCTAGACAATTTCACAAAGTTTGAAATCAAAACTGCCCAACAACATTCAAACAGTTCAACAAATATTTTAACGCGTTCGATATTCATGAAAAATTCATCTTCCACCTAAATAAATCCTCAACAAAACAGTTTTGTTTCCGGTCGGAGCTAGCTGATGAAGTTAAGAAACTGTAAGAAAGTACGCGAGCCATTACTCGTCCGTCTAGTTTGAATTAAGTTGAATGTTTTATAAAGACAAGGCGTGTCCCCTGGCCGCCCGCCGCTCCCGCGCTCCTAATGATGATTTACTCGTGTAAGTTCCCACGGGCGGTGTAATTTTCCTTTAGTAAGGCACACTACACGCCGTATCCCGACCTAAAGTGAAAACAAATGAAGGAACGCCTCCGTTTAATCATTCATTCGCGCGCCGCAGTGAGCACCTTCATTGAGATTTATCTTGCCTTTTATCGGTCAAGCGCTGGACGTAAGAATGTTTTATGCGCCTCGGATGTTGGACCTTTGTAGAGATTAGTAGTGAAATATATTATTTATCTCTATTAATGCAAGACGCAAAGCTGCCGTGTTGTCTAGGAACTTCCTTGTCATGAATATTAGATTTTTAATTGAGAAAGCTGGGAGACTGAACATCGTTCTCTGGATGATATTAAGCTGCGTTCGAAGTTCAAAGACAAAAGTTCAAAGAAAACAACTATATAAAGTTTTTTACTGAATAGTTAGTACAAGGACCCACCAACATATTCTATTACTTCTGACGGCCACTCTACACATCCGCCGAAATATTTGCCGAACTATTATTTGGATAGAAGATGAGAGGAGAATAGTGATGAGGCCCTCTACACGGTCATGGCCGTTCGCATTCGTCTATCATCGGCGAATATGTAGAGGGGCCAAGACAACATATTTTTTTCAGCACTTTCCTCTATTACCCATTTATGGAGTCACTTGAACACTCACTCTTTTAACTTTTTACAGTCCTGTATACAATTCATATTTTGTTCATTCATAATCATATTGTAAAACTCACGTTATAGGTACCACTTCCAGCATCCTAGACCTATTGTTTTCTGTACATTTATGTATTCACCATTATGATGTTGGTATTTTTTCCAGACATTTGTCATAGAGTCCCCTGCGGTTTAAGCCTGCCACAGAAACTAGCGCTAATGGCCCTGTTCAAATGCAAAACTATAGAGTGGCGTGCATCATTTTATTTTAGTCAGACGACCTCTAAAACTTTGTATCAAGAGCAATCAAAATCAAAGCAAACTCGACAGTTTGTTAGCAATGCTATCACTCCATTAAGTACAAAGCCGTGGAAATCTCATTATAAGGAGTTGCGGCATGTAAGACCATTGGACAAATAAGTCTATTTGCCAGCATTTAATATTCGCTTCGGGGTGCTCTAATTAAGTCACTTGTAGGGACCGAATGTGCACCCTGCGCCCTAAAACGAGTTCGAAAACAGCACAGCTGATACACTTTCTTTTTTACTCAATTACTCAAATTATTACACGCTGCGTTTTTTTAATCAAATTATTTTTTTTACGATTACTAAGCCTCCTCGCAGACTGCAGACTTTCTATCGGCCGATAGTTGAGACGGAACATACTTTGGCTCGTAATGAGTATGGAGAAGTATAGCCCGTATCAACTATCGGCCGATAGAAAGTCTGTAGTCTGCGAGGGGTCTTAACGGTTATGTAAAGCATCTAGCATTTTTTTGTTCCTTCCCGAAGCATTAGTGAAAAGAATTAATAAAATCATAGGTAAGGGTCTGCTTACACAGAGACGCTACACTGTTTAAAAAAGCCATTTTGTTCAGTCACAAAGTGCATGGACAATTATGAAGTTCCATTTCCAACATGAAAGTGTGAGGAAATTCGGTATGTTAAATACAAATGGCTACAGAGACGCTACACTGTTTAAAAAAGCCATTTTGTTCAGTCACAAAGTGCATGGACAATTATGAAGTTCCATTTCCAACATGAAAGTGTGAGGAAATTCGGTATGTTAAATACAAATGGCTATAGTGCTAGACAAAATATCTAATATGAGGCAAAACTATGGGTTCCTAATTTAGGCATAGAATTTTTACGTGCACCAAAGGCTAATAGGACCGTGCTACGCCTCTCAACGCAACGCTTTGAGATGCATTACGGGATCTATACGCAGCGCAAAGCTCTCACTGAACTGTGTACTTTTTGTGTATTAGATGAGTTCTAAATACTCGTATATCACAAAATTTATGGCCATTGCCCAAGCTATACCTATTCTAATATTTGATGCTGTTTATCATAATTGAATTGAACATTGGTATGAGAAAGTCCTTACGTGACTCATAAGATGTAGGTAATAAAATCAAATCTGGCGAAGTGAGCTAGCTACTCGTATAAAGTTGTGTCACTGAGCCCAATAAAGGAACCGAAATATCCGCATCTGTTCGGCGTTACTCAGTTATAGGCAAGTAGGCCGGTAGCGAAATGAAAATAATTAGCCGGCAAACTACTAGTCATACGTACCTAATATATGTTGGCAGATTTTAACTGGATAGAAAAGGAGAATCAAATATTATTCAAACGAGATAAATAGCACAAACATGCAAACATTTATCCTGCATCGAGAATTGAAGTCAAGCACACCCAGCAGAAAATAATAAAAAAAGTTCCAAAAAATCTTTATTTTAGAGTTTCTTGATGATACGGACTTGTGTGCAAGTTGAGTATCATGAAAATATTATTTTTCGAGTATTGTTTGTTAAATATTTGTTGGTTTTCCTATTCAGAAACCTACCTAGTATATCCTAATATCCTAATTCCTAATAATATAATAAATCTGAAAGTTTGTGATTATGTTTGGATGTTTGTATGTTTGTGTAACAATCACGCCTAAACCAGTGAACCGATTAGGATGAAACTTGAAATAGGCGTAGATAGTGACCTGGAATAGCATATAGGCTATTCAAAATGTTGGTAACAGGCGGGCGAAGCCGCGCGCAGAAGCTAGTTATAATTATATTTAGCACTTTCTTAACATTGCTTTCTAAGAATAATAATTTTGCATTTGAGTCATTCGCGTGCGTTATTAGCGTGTGTTCATTATCAGAATGTTCATCAAAACTAAACTCACGTAAGCACCCCTATGACAGTCACCACATAAGCCTTCAATTCATAAAAGTTCCCAGAAAGTGAATAACTTTTGTTTATACAAAAATTGTTTTAATTACGGTCAACACGCAACAGTTTTGACATTGGCAGTGAGTCGCATCGGCGCATGCGTGAGACACCCGCGACTCGATTTAAATTTAGAATCGTCGCCGGTATTTCGCTGGCCTATTTCGATGCTACCGCAATCGCCGTATTTCACACAATGCAAAGGATTCACTAATTGTTAAACTGATCGAGCTGGAGCGTAATACTGTCAGTGATTTAGAATTCTGTAAAATTCAGTGTGAATCTGTCAAATCGGTGCCGTGATGTGAACGTGGGTAGTGCTCAGCTGTGTAGTGCAGTGACTCTGTGTGTTGTGGCTGCATTCATGCATTCGAGTTGTAAAGAAAACTCGTAAATAACTGTGAAGATGTTACGAAGTGCACTTTTGGTCTTTTTTCTGCTGTGTGGACAAGGTAATTTATTGAACAGTGCGTGTTTCAATCGTTGCTTTAAGTCACATGGTTGGTTATTGGCCTTGATTCATTTCCAAAAATATAGTAAGGCCAAAAGGTATGGGCCCTTTAGAAGTTGTCTCTTATACCTATTAGTTTAGCTCTACTATGATTGGTATACAATCAGTGTATGAAAAGGTTAATATGTTAAGCAGATTAGAATTGATGCGCCCGCGTGGACATGACATCGTGATTAAAATCTGCACATTATAAATAGAGAAATGTTACAACCGACGTTGGAGTCTTCTTCTTGTCATGTCACTAGTTCTTTCGAACCAAATGTGGTGAAAAGATTTTATGTGCACCTCAAAAAGGCTCATTCCGTGAACTTGACACACATGTTCTGTTGACCGTCAACAAAAAATAAACCCGCAGAATTTAGGCATCAATATTCTTCTCTAATTCTTGTCGACCGTTACGTTTTGTATGTAAGCATTTAAAATCTTCTTCCAGGCTCAGTATGGAGTGTCCGACTGGTCGAACTGCGAGTTCCAGCCCACGAACGTGAAGGGGGGAAGGCATTACTCGGCTGCCAGTACGATATGGAGGGCGAGGTCTTGTACTCCGTGAAATGGTACAAAGATGAGCTTGAATTCTTTCGTTACGTGCCAAAGAGTAAGCCGCAGATGATCTCCTTTAAACGGCCTGGTGTTCATGTTGATGTGAGTACCTCTGATGATTATGATATCTTAACTGATTTTGTTGGTTACCTATACTTACTCTATTGTTCATATTTAGGTATCTGCTAATCTGCCAAGGTTTTAGTGTCTGTTTCTTATCACTACTCTGTCAATGAAAAGAGATGGCAACCGATGTAATACCAAGCCAGTTGAACTAACAATTATAATTGTAAAGAAGAGCTATAGAAAGCACAACTCAATTCTGAATAACCGAGTAAAGCCACATTTTCAATAATGGATTTCATTTCAATAACGAAATGCAGAAGTCGTTAACGGAAAAAACATGAAGGGGTTTAATATTAATATCGCATTGAATTATTTACGTGCGGATACTAAGATTATTCTATAAATTATTTTTAATACCGAAATATAAAATTGCCTTGCAATGGGATATCACGGGCTTCCATTAATAAAAATATTATAAATTCTTATAGGAGTTATTTATGCAGGAAAGTGTATAATAAATAGGAAGATGATTTCAACCATGAGATGTGTGATCATTAGTGCCAAACTTGGTGCCAGCCAGAAAAAACAAAAACATATCTTGAAATTGTAACTAGAAGTCTTGAATTGCTATTTTATCTATCGTACGATTTCAATCGAAATCAAAATTTACTATCTTCGATTTGGTCATGGTATTATGCACCCTCCAAAATGCACAATATTACATCTCGTATAAATCTGATATGGACGCCCCTGACTAGCAAATGACAATATTAATTTAATTTGACTCGCAAATCAGTAAAATGTTTTTCCTCATTTTATACATAAAATTACCATTACAAATGAATAAAAGAACCGTCGTAATAAAATATCAATTTTCTAGGCAAATGGTCTTAGGAAATATAAACTATCTCAGTTTCTGTAAATGAAAAATTTTCTATTTCTAGTGGATATTTTTTTGAGAAAAAAGTTTATCAGTTTTACACTATTCCTCGATTATTTATTACCAACTCAATATTTTTCAATGCTTCAAATTAATATAACTTGGGAACAAGTAAAATGAGACTATTGTAAACCCTACTTTTCTGCCAACATCAAATGCAATAACAGTGCTTCTCTCACCGGTTCAGATAAGTTTGTGGCACTCTACCTACAACCATTATCATGACTATGGTTTAATGTTACTATAGTTTAAAAGATCATTGGGTTTAATCAGTTACTTCAATCCATTTCAGTCACCCACAACCTTGCGTACGTCAAACGTGCGTCAAACACATGGGGTCGTCAGAAATAAATAAGCAGAAAACAAAGGGTGTTTTAATTAAAAATAAACTTACAACTATCATTCATGTACAGTCACAATAAGTGTTATACACTCCATAATGTTTCAACCCATGTACAGGGTCAACATGTCCAACAATGTTCTGGTATTTTTATTGATTTCACCACTAGTTCAATGTGAAATCAATTTTCGCTTTTTGTTTTTAACCTACATCTATTAGTTTTAGTGTGATATTAATTTTAAAAGTATGGAGTGTATACATCTTATTGTCCGTGACTGTACAGCTCAGACTGCATCAAACCATCAGATCGTATAAGGGGACCATTGTTATGGAAACAACTATAAGCCCCTGCATGTAAGGCACGCGCAAAACGCAATTTGTGGGAAATTGATTGATAGGAATCATAAGGCATTCGGAAGTTTTTATTGTTTGAAAAACTGCCAAACTATTTTGTTGTGAGTTATCTATTATTCTGCTGCAAAATGCTGTTCTTCTAACAAAGCGCGATTTTTGTTATAAATAAAAACTTCGTAATAAGCCTGCTATCTTATGTTTTTTTTTTCTATTTTGCTCTCTGTGATCCGTCCTTCAAAGGCCCATTTGGGAGGAACCTCTCAAGCAAAGCATTTGCCATTCTTCCCTGTTCTGCACTATGTATCTTCCAAGTGACTGCTTTTAGTTTTATAAGAATGATAAAACTTTTTTTACTGATTCAGATGATGCGGTCTTCAAGCACAGAAGTGACCTTGGACAACCTGACGCGCGAATCCGAAGGCACATACAGTTGTGAAGTCTCCGGAGAAAGTCCAAGCTTCAACACAGCTAGAAGCCACAAGAAGATTGCAATACATCGTAAGCATTGATTTTAGAAAATACTTAAATAATACCTGTACCGCTAAGAGAAGTAGCTAAAAACTTTCAAAAGTTGAGGTTGAAGTTTTGAGACTAATATTGATTTTTCTTCATCAGTTCTACCAGAAAGTGGTCCCTATCTAACCGGCGTCCAAGAGTCGTATTTCTTAGATGAAACACTCGTCGTAAACTGTTCATCATCAGCGTCCAGACCGACCACACACCTCAAATGGCTGGTGAATGGGCAGCCCGTTCCTCAGAACTACTTGCGAGGGCCGTGGAACAGAGTGCCAGCAGAGAGGCCTGATGCTGTCGAGACGATCTTGCAGCTGAGGTTCATTGTAGCTCCTGAACATTTCGTCGATGGAGCTATGTCGCTCAAGGTAATTGTTGTTCATTGAAAAAGCTTAGGTCCTTTTATCTTTCCTAGAAGATGTATACGATTAGTGTCAGGAGGCTACATATGTCTACACTCTACGAGATGTTTAATAGTGCCTGGGACATTAAGATGGAATAAGTTTGCCCTAAAAATGTTCTCATATTAGAAAGTCAACGTAAATACGTATGGAGCTAACTTAGCTGCGGGTTTCAAGGATTTGAGGTGATAGTGTATTTAATTAAGTTACATGTAAAAGTACAGAATAGAGGTATAAGCTAACTTATTAATATTCAAATGTTTTAAAAGTTATTATGTCGATTTTCAGTGCCAAGCCACAATAGCACCTCTTTACCAACGGGAAACTAACTCAAAACAGTATATTCGACTACCTGAGCTAATGTCTGAAAAACATGGCCTTCTCATAGGAGACCCTTCAAGTAAGAATCTAGATTTTAATTTTTATATTTTTAACAAATAAGTTACTGAATTTAACTACTCTAATTTTTTTATGTTACCCTAAGTTCTTGACAATCTTTCTTTAAATTCATTTTATTGCTTCTTTTCAGATCTTGCATCAGATACTTCAAAACATTCAACAGTGATTTTATTTATGTTCTTTGCATTTATTTTATTTTAAAATATTTGGCAGTTAGGTATTAATCTTAGTTATACTTGTATAAGTAGCTTAATTAATATAGGTAATAATGCGTTTATTGTGATAATAATGGTAGTCTAGCTATTTTATAGTTCTCAAAAATAAGTCCTCTAAATAACTCATTGTTTAGCAATTTCAAGCGGATCGTTTGCCGATTTTGTAGGCAAAACGTGGCAAATGCGTAGTGGTCCGGTTTAGCCACGGATTACCATTCGAGGAACTCAAATATTATTTATTTATTAGACTGCCCCAGTCATCTGATCCAGTGTGGATAGCTTTGCTACACGCTTAATTAAAGCCAGCTTTTAATATAATATTGTGATATCATTCTAATACTTTAGAGACAATTTTAATTGGGTAGCATTTATTTATCTATTTTTATATAAGTACAGTTTATAAGTTAGATATGCTTAGTTTTGTTTTGGTTCTTAGTAATCGATGATCTTGGTGTACAGTATGAAGTTGTGATGTACCGAATTTTTCTTTCCTACACACAGATTCCTAGTGTGTTTTTTAAAGTACTTATAATATTAGAGCTAACATAATAATCTTGCTTTTACTAGAGTAATTTTGGAAATAAATAGTACGATTAACATTTTACAGTTTATTTATTTACATTCATATGAATGTCACAGCATCAGTAAAACAGTCCAGTCGTTTATAATTATCATCATCATAAATGGAAGTAGTTCGATTTAATATCCAGAGCCTCTGGGACCATTGGGGCCACCGCTGGGATATCCTTCATCCCCACCTGCACCGCCACCACCAGACTGTGAGCCTCCCGGGTATCCTCTGCCACCTTGAGAGCCTCTTCCGCCACCTTGAGAACCCCTACCGCCGTCTTGAAAGCCTCTACCTCGAGGACTATCTCTTGGGTACCCTGCTTCGCCTTGCTGGTTTCCATTTCCCTGCCCTGATGAGCCAAAGCCTCCCTGACCAGGCCGTCCACTTGGATATCCTTGAGACCCTTGGCCTCCTTGATTACCAGATTCACTACCTGGATACCCTTGGGCTCCTTGACTACCCGGCCCGCCGCTTGAGTACCCATCATATCCTCCACCCTGGCCAAAACCATCTCCTTGCTGGTACCTATCGGGTTGACCACCTTGAGAGCCTGATAAGCCGCTGCCAGAACTACCAGGTCTTCCTTGAGGGTATCCTTGACCTCCACGCTGATTACCTGAAATTAATAGAATATGATGTACTTCAAGCCAAAAAAAAATACTTATGAGCATTAGTACTATAATTTTATACCTGAACCACCATTCGACCCAGCACCTCCCGAACCGCCTGAAACAAAAACAATATGATTATGCAAGAAGGAAAAAGTTACTTCCACATAGTAGAAAAGCAGCAAAACTACTAATAATATAATTTTATTAAGACGTCTTCAAAGCAGCAGATGCTTCTCGTACCATTAATGTAAAAACAAACCCTCGTATCGTATCTGAGGCTTGTATCCGTCCAGGCCTGCCTCGTACTCCACCACCTGTTTTCTGCCATCGGGCAGCACCACGTTATACTCGCCAGTGGCCAGGTCGCCATCGCGTTGTTCTGAATGACCAAATTTAGTACCTGTCTGCTCGTCGTCCACGTCATAGCTAAACTCGTATTTCGCAGGCTCCTGTAAGTCATACAAACAATTATAGTATCAGCTACCTGCAACATATCATTACAGTAATTTACTATAATTATGCTTATTTACATCGTTATCGCTTCCATCATAGCCTCCTCGGCCGCCAGAGCCTCCGGAACCAGATCCTCTACCGCCAAAACCACCAGACCCTCCGAAACCAGGCGTTCCATACGACGCTGAAGGTGGACCGCCGCTGGAACTTCGCCCACCGCTCCCACCTTGAGATCCTGAGTTTGGAGCTGAATAACTTGAACCAGGTGATCCTTGACCACCAGATCGTCCACCACTTGAACCAAAGTCACCGGCGGGCCCATTAGCTGGAGGGCCATAAGAGCTGCTTGGGCTTTGACCGAAGCCAGAACCGCTGTTTCCGTCTATACCATTCCCAGAGAATCCACCGGTTTGACCTGAACCCTTGCCTGGAGGACCATATGTAGACTGTGGTGAGTTCCTGTTTCCATTCCCGTTACTTCCAAATTGAGACCGACCTCCAGAAGATCCAGAAGAACCTGACCCGCCACGATTGGGTGCTCCATATTGAGAGCTAGGTGAATTGCCACCGCTATTTCCTTGACCTTGCGAAGACGGACCAAATCCACGTTGTGAACCCCTGGACTGTCCGAGTCCTTGTGATGGGGGTCCATACTGAGAGTCTGGGCTATTTGAGCCAGACTGTCCAGATGGTGAAAAACTGTCTGAAAATACATTGAGTGAGCCGCTTCCTGGTCGGTTGCCTCCTCCTGATTGAGAACCACCTAGGCCTGGAGGTCCATATTCAGGAGATGGTCTGCCCCCATTGCCACCAGATCCCAATGATGGAGGTAGATAACTGTTAACTGGGGGTTCGCACTTCGTCACAGACCACGCCAGTGCGACTAGCCAAAATATTTGCTGAAAATATCAAATAACGATTGTATCATCCCGTTTTCGTATTAGTAAATAATATTGTGACTTACCAAAATCATTTTGTTTGCTAAACTAGATTGATATGGAGGGATGTGCTCCTTTATTTAGATTTGGCTTTTGAATACATTAAACGTGAGGAGGACGAGTTTATATAGTAGCTCGAGGCTCCGAGCGTGATATCAATGGTGTAGAAAGATGGCGCACGCTTTTCGTGTCTCTGGCGAAGGCCTAGGGCTGGTAGGCATACGTCAAACGATGTACATCTTGACACTTGACTCTATTCGCCCTCATAGAAATGCATATTTTGTCGGAATGACCAACATAATTTTTATATAAAGTATTATTACTAAGTTGATTTTGGAGAAGGGCCAGGTCAAAAGTACCCTAAACCGACGAGCATGAATGAAGAATGTAATGAGAGTGAATGAAGCGAAAGTTGTGTGTCAGGATCGTAGAGACTGGAGATCCGTGGTCTCTGCCTACCCCTTTGGGAAAGAGGCGTGACTTTATGTATGTATGTAATATGAGTACTAAGTTGATGTAGAGTCATTTCCTTGTGCAAGCATTTAACGTAAAGATAAAGTTAATTAGCAGAATTAAATGAATTTAAACTGGAATCAAGTAAAAAAGACGTACATATAAAATTTATGAAAGTATAAAGGACTATTGTCTAATTACTTAGTACATCTAGCAAAAAAAGTGGATGTTAGCCTCCTCGCAGACTGCAGACTTTCTATCGGCCGATAGTTGAGACGGAATATACTTCTCTATACTCATTATAGGTACTAATCAGATTATGTCTAGCTTATTTTAGTTCAGTAGTGTTACATACAATGTACCTGCATTACGAGTATAATATTCTTCTGTCTGTGGCACAAAATAAAAGTTTCTTTCTTTCTTTCTTTCTTTCTTTCATTACGAGCCGAAGTCACATGTCACGAGAAGTAAGTTTTCAACTGCCTTGTCGCTGACCATGGGCGGATCCAGGATTTTTTTCTGGGGGTGGGGGGGGCACAAGAAACAAAAACTGTCAAAAATTTCACAATTTATTAATTTTTCGTAGTTAGTAGGTACACAAAAATATCGTCTGGGGGCCCCCCCCCAGACGCCCCCGCACATGCCCCCGCACATGCCCCCCCCTGGATCCGCCTATGTCGCTGACAGTAGGTAGGTTAGGCATAAAACAATTTTTTATCACATATATAAACTGCCGCCGCCGGGGACATCAATCGAGTGATATACTCGTAAGTCAGTTGGTATACCTATATTCTAAACATGATTAAAACTGGCTCGACTAATGCGATTTAATTTGTCACATTGTGAGTATTTCCATAATTTCCTACATCTAAACACAACTAAAAGTTCAGGATAACTAGTGAGAAAATTTATATTCCAAAAACACTTATTTAATCACAAATGAATATTGAGCAACAAAAAAAATAGTTATGCTCCGCCGAAATTTGAACCCACGACCTTCTGATCGTTGAAGATCCCCCTTGAATACAATCTGATGTCATTTTCAAAACGTATATCTAGGCTGGCAAAGCTTTACAAACATTCACCATCCAGTTATAGTTTGCAATGTTCGATGATGAAGATCCATTCAGTAGTTCTTTATGATCTTAGTAATGCGAATCCGTGAGGTGCCTGCGATCTGTGTCACCGCAGCTAGTTAGAGAAGTCGTGCGAACGTGTGGTTGTGGCGCAACGGAGGCGCAACGCTGAACCTAGAACTACTGAGAACACACGCTTAACTTGCACAATAAAATTTAAAGCATTTTTCTTACACAAACATCGACGAACCTTAGAATATTCAAATGCACGTAAAAAAACACTTTATTAGATAATTTATACAGTGCGCCTGCTCTCAACGGGATGTTGTAGTGCCTGGGACATTATTTGAGATGGTTTAAGGTGAAGTACGCTCTGGCGTGAGGTCTGCGTGAGGTTTTACACTGAACGTTATTTACAAATGTATTTTTTGCAATAAAATAATTTCGTAATCCTCTACCGTAGGGAACACTTAGACGAAATTTCATTAATGAAACTGCTTTATGATGAAGATTTAGGGGTAACTTTGTGATTTTTTTCTATCGAGTCAAATTAAGTCAATCGTGTTTCGACTCCCATAACTAAAATCCTAAACTATTTATTGGCATCAAAAAACTATAAAAAATCGGTGTTTTTAAGCCTTAAAAATGACTTGACGTACAGTGAGTTTTGCGACCTACATCACCTTAAACTTGATCAGCGCCTAAACCGGGTGGTTCTCAGCTACCCACAGGAAAGACATTAGACAACGCGTTTGTAAACTGCGTTTTGTGACAGCAGTTTTTTTTTTGTTATACGTATAATTAGGTAATTCGAATATTTTTACGAACGCCAATCAATGGATGCACAGTGCTTGTGATAAAATAAAACATTATTTTGAGGTTCACGCATTTATATTTTATTTTATTGTTGCGTAATTTTTCTGTCAAATGTTATTATTATTAGATTCTAAGATATTACGAATTAGAATAATTAATTCTGTAATGTACCTACTATCTATGTGTAAATAAATAAATAAATATGGGCGCGAGTGCGTGGCGTGCCATGCACACGACGTACTGTATACACGCACTAGTTGTAAAATAGATTGCTTTTCATAAAGTTGCAGCTCTCTTTTTGCATGTATGGCTGGTATGGCACGCCATACATTCGGTCTGGTATATTTCTAAGAGCTTCATTTCAGTAGGGAAAGGTGTACAAGATGATCCCCTTAAGGGAGAATGCTCCACATTTGAAGAGTGATCAAGTTAATTCAAAAGTTTAAGCTTACGTAGTTAGCAAATTTATCTAGCTAACTTTCCTCATACTCAAAATATTTAATTTGATTTGTTTTGATACCTAGATTTCACTTTTCCTAAAACCCTACCAAAGGATCATCTTGTACACCCCGGTGTCCAAGATGATCCCTGGGGTATGGACAAGATGATCCGGGGATCATCTCGCCCCCTTTTCAAGGAAAATTATAGGTTTTGTTATAATTTTATTGAAAATAAACTCTGGAGGTGCTTACTAGGTCTTAATTTAATCATTTAAGTATAGAAATAGCTTTAACAAGGCTATGAGATCACATAATCCAAATTAACAAAAATTAAAGGATAAGTTTCAAAGTTTACTAGGGTAAAGCACACTATTTTTTACCTTTTGATTAAACTTTGGTTTTTCACATCAGGCTCTTTAAAAATCACAGTTTTCTTAGACATTAGTCACATTATTAGATATGAGATTAATTAAAAAGTTAAACAATTAAAAAACTCAATATACAGGTGAGTTTTTTTTTCAGGGCCACTGAGGTTAACTCTGAAACCATGAGAGCTATCGAAAAGTCATGTTAAGACTTACGTGCTCGATTTTGATAAAATCATGAACTGCATAAAAAAAATTCAAAAAGATTTTTATTTCCTATATTTTCGTTTTCATTAAAGTGGGATAAGGGCATCATCATCATCATCAAAATGATGATGATGATTTTCGTTTTCATCAAAAATGTATCGCGGCAATTGTAGGCAAACTAAAATGTAGGATTTTTAAGTGTTCCAACTACATGGGGCCTCAAAAATAGAATGAATGTGGGATGTATGAAATGGCGACAGGTCTCTGGTGTTATATGTGATCAGAAGATGCCCCGTAAACTCAAGGGGAAAATATACAAATCGATCATTAGACCTGTCGTATTGTATGGATCAGAGTGTTGGGCAACCAAAGTGACGGATGAAAGAAGAGTGCATGCGACAGAGATGAGAATGCTGAGATGGATGTGTGGAGTAACTAGAATGAACAAGATAAGGAATGAGTACATCAGGGGAAGTTTGAAAGTAGCGCCAGTGACTGACAAATTGAGAATTGGAAGGTGGGCACGTCATGAGGAGGGATGAAAGTCATATAACACGACGAGTGATGAGTTTGAAGGTGGATGGATATACCGGTAGAGGTAGGCCTAAGAAAAGATGGATGAACTGTGTGAATGTGCCGACCCCACTTAGTGGGATAAGGGCAGGAAGAAGAAGAACTACATGAGGCCTATAGTTACTTTGAAGTAAATGATTTGAAAGGTGTCTGTTACTGATCATAGTCCTGTAGTTAAAACTCAAAAGAGAAAAAAAATTATAACCTCAAAGGAGACGAGCCGAGTCAGAGATGGATTTATGATAGCTACTGCGGTTTTACTGACTGGGGATGATACGAGAACATATGTAGTTCGAATGAGAGTCTGTACGCGATTGTTGTCTATAGCAGGTACTTATTTGTACAGTTTTCATAAAATTTTGTTCGGTTTTGGTTGACTAGAATCCTCGATAACTTTGTGATAGTTAAATAAAAAAAGTTCTGACCATGCCATTATCATTTTCTACATCTGCTGCAACTGTCCTTAAATTTGAACAGCTCATGACTCCATCATCAGATCAGCTCGCTGTTACCATATTATTGCATTGTCACCGAGGACTCATAAGTGTACTAAAATTCAGTTCAACCGGCCACCAGGAAGTGGGTCAAATTCAGCTTGCAAGATTTGACCCGGACAAACATACAAACATACAAACATTGCTAGTTAATTAAAAGCTTTTAACATACCAACATACACTTATAAAATAAAATAAAATCTTGTAGGTACTTTAGTAAGTACAAAAAAATATTAACCTCGACAATGGTATTTCATCCATACTTTAGCCTATTTATGAGCTTGCAATTGAAAATATAGGTAGGCCTATCTACTTACGCATAAAAATTAAAACCAAAAATCAGAACTTTCAATCTAGGTATAAGACAAACTACGTTTTTACCCTATAAGGTACTAGTTGATCCGCCGGATCAACTAGTACACCCACCGACGGATCATCTCACCCCAAACACAACTTTTTAGTCTTTGTTTTATAACTTAACCTATAACGCTTCTACCATTGTGGTACCATGCGAAAACCGTAATTGAGCATTATACAAAGCTACAAACACAACAATGTTTCCAATTGATTGCATACAACAAAAGTACCATAGTCTCAAAGTCAACCTTACCTTAGATCAGAGGCACACAATTTTTATTTTTTCCTTTTCACGCGCACTCGCCACTCACACCGCCATTACGATTTGACTGATGCAAAGGGGGGTTGGGGGCTACAATCTACTAAAGAAAATAAATAGATAGCGTTCATAGTTTCGCCGAAACGGCCTGGGATCAACATACCCCGTGGGATCATCTTGTACACCTTTCCCCTACCTATGTTAGCGCGTGGTCACGGCTTGGTTGGTTTTAATTTTAGTCGCCGACGAACGTCATAACTCCGTGTAGGCAATAAAAATAGTGATAGAAAAGAATCAAGTGCCTTTGATAGGCAGCAGAAGATGTGAAATCTTAGAGATAGGGAGATAGGGACAAGTTGTAAAAACCTCGATTACTATTCAGCCTTTTCCATTTGGATGTTTCCGTTTCGCTCCCATTCTCATTATCATTTTATTCAAACGTCCAAAACAAATACCTAAACCAATTTCTAAATGTGAAACCGAACTCGGAAATGTATACCGGATCTAATTTGAAGTTGCTTTTGAAATCTGAGCACGATTGCACACAAAACTTTATAAACAAAGAGCCCGATGCTGTGCTGCCATAAAAAAATAAAGGACAAATTCAGGGAAACAACTGTTATTTCGACTTTTATAATTTACGGCCAATTGCTTGATGAAATACAAATTATACTGCTGTTCTCAATTCATATTACGTAGAAAAGTTTTCTGCAAGAAAATATTTTTTTTATATCTACCTATTTTGCTATAGTCGCTCTTCAGGGTCGCTCACATGATATCAACAAACCATATAAACATATCACAGACCTTACTGAGTTTTATTGAAAGGATATTTTACATTTCAAGTGGGTTATCGGGATCGAAATGAGTCTAAACAGTTTAACCAATTTTTCAATGTCATAAACCACAAGCCACCTAATGGGATAGAGTGATTTGGCCAGCTCGTAAAGGGTATTTCAGCCCTTAAAAACTTTTTATAAGTGTTTCAGAGTAGGACTCAAGTCAGTCGGTAAAGTGATGACCAATTATATTGAGACCAATGATAATGACTAACTGTTCTCGCGTTCTCGGATCCTTTCTACACAGCCGTCGGTAATAAGTACCTATAGCTTCTGTTTTGTCATCTGCTTCTGGCGGTTCCATGTATATAAAGTCTGGGACGATTGAATAAAGCGTTTGTGCTACAGTAATCGCGGTCTAATCGTGTAGCTTATAACAAGTCTATTGAGTTAACTTCATGCCATACTGTTGAAATTATTTATTTTAAAATAATACAATAGAAAAGGTTTTTATTCTTGAATAAAATAATTACGTTACAAAATAAAACAAAAGGATGGCAAAAAATCTACATTTAATTATCCAAAGCTGGGTCCCAAAAATGTCACAAATGTGACCCAACTTATTTCCTACGCTAACTAATGTTCAATACCTATGAATAAAAAAAGAAACACAAATTTACAGCACCAAAATATCTACACAGTTTACCTATAATAGGTAAAAATTTATGTTCCTATAAGTTCGGCTATTTATAATATTATAGGTACCATCCATTTTGTGTTATGTGTAAAGTTCTTATGGATCTTTGAAGATAAATTATATACAATACAATGCACGTGTCAAATCGATCATTATGAACGTAGTCATCACAGAATTCACAGCTCTGTTAGCTCTGTTACTAACATCAAAAAAATAATTTATAATTTTTACCTAATAAAATCATTCACTGACAGCTTTTTAACAATAGTCCCTATGATAATTCATTATTTAGGCTTCAGGCTTTACGCAGAAAATATACAAGATAATAGAATTGAACAATAGGTTGTGATACAAAAAGTGTTTATATATGGCTTTATGTTTTTTCTATAGAAATTACAACTTATTTAATTAAAATATTTCTGAGGTGTAAAATTCTATGTTACTTTTATGTTTTTTCTATAGTAATAACAACTTATTTAATTAAAATATTTCTGAGGTGTGAAATTCCTATGTTACTTTTAAATTTTCTTTAAAAGCCAAATGTAAGTTTAAAATACGTAAGTTTAAAACTAGCATCGTTTTTTTTCAAATACCATGAAAATTTAAGTATATCTACTCAAATACTTATAACTATAACTTTATTCCGTTTCTTTGGTTTACATAATTATTATATCCTAGATATGACTTGTTACTTGCGAGGGCTGCATTGGTATTGACTTGAGCTTGGCCTTCTTCCCGCGGAAGTGTTGTTCGATCTCAGCGAGGGACTTGCCTTTTGTTTCTGGAACCACGAACAGGACGAAGAAAAATGCCACAGCACAGAAGCACGCGTACATCCAGAATGTTCCAGCCGAGGTTAGTACCGCCTGAAACAGTTTTAGTAGAATCGGAGTTTTAGCGGTAACTCACAAACAACTTACGGTAAGCAAGACCACAGGCACTAAAGTGGTTGGGTAACTCTGCTGGAATTTTTCTATCATATTCAATTTAAAGAGAATTTCAAGAAAAAAATTGTATGCGTGTTGATGTTAAAAATAGGTAGGTACTTAGTTATGACATAAAATTATGACTCTAAAATTTTCTTTGTATAAGTAGGTAGATAAAATATGAATAAATGGTGTAAACAGGATGCCTGCCTACACTACACATATGGGATATTTTCGCTGTGTATGATGATGATAAAGTTACAATTCGCATACCTCAAGCGCATGATAAGACTTGATGACTGTGAACATGGAAAGTAAGTTGACAGCACTGGCCATGGCCGACAGCTGGGAGCGGTACTGCGCCGGGAACAACTCTCCGAGCAGCAAGAAGGGCAGCCCGCCGAAACCCAGCGAGAAACCCAACATGAAAACAACGAGACTAACGATGGGAAGGTATCTGAAACGTGAAAAGGGATTTTAATTCGTTGGAAAAGCCATCGGATTTGATATTGGAAACTACCGACACAATTTTGTCAACTCCTACACAATTCGTTGGATAGTTTCCGATATCTAATCCGACGGCCTGTCAGACCAATTAAAAATTCCTTTTATACAATTTGACTTCAATTCTAAAGTAGGAGACGAGCATGGCTACTTCGGTAGGTGTTTTTTCCAGAGTTTAGAATTTTTATAAGAATTGATTTGTTCAGTACCTATCGTTGTGTTGTGTTTGTGGTGTATCTCTTGCTCTTGCAAGAGTCCGTTTTACAAACCTTAATCAACTGTCCATTTTGCATATCCAAATCCGTAGATACCTTGTGATGCGCCAATAACCTATATGATACGTACCTACTTACTGTTTATACCTATCAGAATGAATAAAAATTCGTTGATCTTTGAACAACTGCAGCTTTTCCTTTTTCGTAAATTAACTAATGTTCCTAAATATTATAAACAATACTCACCCAAGGAAAGAGTCATTTTCGAACTGGAAGTAGAAAGCCGATCCCATGGCTACCATGGACAAGCACATGATGGCAGAAGACACGAGCAGGAGTGGACGCCTTCCGAGCCGGTCCACTAGCATCGTGCTCACGCCGTTACTGACAAGCTGGACTACACCGATTATGATGGTAGCTGTCATCGCATCTAGTTTGCTACCTATAAAGAAAACTTTCAGATTTAATCAGGCTGAAAAAATGTTGGAAGTTAAATTCTCAATATTGTTTGTATAAGTATACATAATACTGGTAACTACCTATTTTTGTACATAATACTGGTACTACCTGCGCTTTGAAAAATCTCTACAGTGAAGAAGATGACAGCATCGATGCCGCTGAACTGTTGAAAAAACAACAACGCAAACCCAACGGTAAGGGGCTTCATAACGGCTGATGAGAAGAAAACCTTACGGGTGAACAGACTTGGTAGGACCTCACGGTCTGCTTTTTTTCTGAAATGGAATAAAGCCATTATAATCATAAGTAAAATTTCAATTATCTATATTACTGTGTATTCAATTATTACTGTGTTCAACTGTGACAGATTCAAATATTTATGTTACAGATATAGATTTACTCATAATTATGTACATAACTATAAGGGGCTGAGATGATGATATACCTATAACTGTGATTAACAGATACCTATTGCATTTAATTTAGCATTCTATACATTTTAGGTATTACTTTTGGTGGATTGAACCGTCTCAAAAATAATTTTGGAGACGGTTCTTGAGCCTTGGGTACTCACTCTTTTTCATCATCATCATCTTCAACAGCAGCTGTGGCGCGAGCGGAGAGATGCAACCATTTAATAGCTTGAGAAGCATCCATACCTTTGCTTTCTAACCAAACTGGTGACTCCGGCAGTGGGAGAAGAATGACAAATAGAGCCACTGGAATGACGAAAAACAAGGAAATAAGACAATAAATTATAAAACGTTATCATTTTAATATGGCGTTGCGTGCACGCATTCAGTTGTGCCTTACCGCAAAAGGAAGCAGAGAGGAAAGCGAGGTATCTCCAAGAAAGCCAGTTTCCTGCTACGTATGAGATCAAAATTCCCAAAGACATTGATAGAGTAGGGAGGGAGCCTAGACGTCCTCGAATCTCAGGGTCACAGCATTCACTCACCTGTGAAAAAGGGTTTGTAGGTAACAGCAATGTCGTTTGGAGATTGCTAAAACTTTTATCGTAGGAACGAACACAAAAGCAAGACAGTGATGTAGGCAAGATGCAGGACATTTCCCTGCATTATATTGTCATAACGATCATCAACCTACAATAATTATATTGATAACTAAATTTTTTTACCCACGCTTCGTTCGAGTGGCCTTAGAACTTGTAAGATTAGGTACTTCCTTACTTCTTAATGAACGCATTCTCAGTGAATCTTTATGTAACTGAGGAAGCGTATCCCACATGATGATTTGAATAAATACCTCAGTGGGTGTTAACAAAATAGTTCATACTGTTCCTGTTCATTCTAAAATTGTAGATGAATGAATACGGACAATGGACGCTGTTTGTGGTTCCGTCATCATTGAGATAGACAGCCTTGGTTCCTAGAGTTTCATTGAATCATCTGTGTACGACCGTAGGTATAGCTTAACATTATACATACCTAATATCTATAAGTATATTACCTACTTATAAAGGTGGTCGCACGACCTATCCGCGCCGAACGCGCCGATCTAAGCATTTATTCAGTAGGACGGCTGGGATAACTTAGAATAGTCTTAAAACTAAATTTACTCCTGTTCTTTCGCGACCAATACCGTGAAGAATCAGGGCAACAAACACAGTTTGGAGCCTATCATTCTTTTAGGTGATCCATATTAAAACTAAAAAGTCAAGCTCCAGTGGGAAGCCAGTCAAACAACAATATTGAGACTCGTCAAAGTAAGTTTAGATTCACTTTTTATTTTTTGAGTTCCCTCGAGACTACGATCGGTGCAACCCGATCGAAACGTCGAGGTAAGGTTCGAATATTATCCATAACCTTTACGCGTTCTCGTCCCGTTATTAAAACAACAGTAAGTATAGACGCTCATAAAGTACAAAGAACTAATGTACCTATACCAGCGGGTATTTTTGTGGAACAGTTAAAATTCATTTTTTTTATTTATCATTTTCCACTGAAGGTACGAGTAGCTTATCTTGTGGCATGTAAATGAAAGAAGAATTTAAATATTCCTAGAGCTATGAAATATTTAAATTATTCTTTCATTTACGCGAAAACCTGCAAATCGCATTAGAATCACATCGTCTTTTAAACACACAATGAATGTTAACTTACATAAACCTGAGCTGTAGCCAGTACAAATCCCACGCCAACGCCAGTCAGCATCCGACCAACAAGCACCAGAGGGAAGTACTTCGCGAACCCCAGGATGAACCAGCCGGCCAACCATAGAGGAGCCGTTAGCTGAAGTGTACGGCGGCGGCCAGCACGCTGCATCAACGCTCCAGACATCATGCTGCCCAGAAATGCCCCTAGAGGAGGTATTGCACCTAGAAAATACAACAGTTTTACTACATACTACGAGTACATGAAAAGTCTTGCCCACGCCTTGCACTTCGAAAATACAACAGTTTTACTACATACTACATGAAAATTCGTGCCCACGCCTTGCCTCAGGGGTCCCGCAGGGGTTAGGCAGAAACTACGGATTTCCACTTACTACAATCCTGACGCACATCTTTCGCTTCATACTCAAAAAAATATTCCGCACTTGGGCACAGTTAAAACACAAGTGTGGCGAGCCTTCTATTGCTTCTTTATGTGAAATTTCCAGCAATATTTATTATTTATGGGGCAAGCTACGATATACATATGTACTTAGATAGGTACCTTATTTATGGTAGATACCTAGCCAGATTATAACATAGTTTTATCTATAAGGCGACCGATCACTGACCTGGCTCCTTATTATGAGTACTTATATTTACTCATACTCATAGATACCTCATTATAATTCTAGCAATATAAACCATTTAATTTGTTTGTTGTGTTTATTTGCATATCATTAACCGCTCTACATACAATACTCTACAAAACAATACTCGTCTGCAACGGAGTTCCAGTAGTTTAAAAACAACACACTTATCAGTTGTTGTCGAAGAAATATACATTTATAATCCAATACATATAATCTTTTGTTCTCACAGTGAATGAATGGCTTAATTTTAATTTTATTGCTCGCATGATAGGCAATTTTCATCATTGTTATTTGAATTACCTACCTAGAAATATTATATGATAATTATCGCTGATGTAACTCACCAACCCATGACTTTTGTTCACTGCTGGTTATGATGTGCGGGTCGATCTCTTCAATAGAAGGAATTGCTGAGGCTGAGTAACCTCTCACCAGTCCGATGATCAGGAACGAGAGCGAAGCTCCGAATGTTAGCCATAGCTGGAACAAAAATACAACATTTTCTAAATCTTTTAGGCAACAGACATCTACTTAGGTCTGTAAAAAAAATAATGTAAGTACCTAATAATGTTTTATTTAGTACCGAAATATAAAGAGGATAACTTTTCACAGTTGAAGGTCAACACAAAGACAGTCGTAAAGAAGGAAGATCTAGTCACAAGTTGTCTATTTAAATCGCGGAACCAGTTTTGCTTCACGTGATTGATATTCTCCGGCTATGATAGAGCAATTACTATCAAGGGTGGTACATAATTTGTGCCACCCTCCATAGAGCTAGGGATTCCGAACTTAGTGAATTGTAAGTGGCTACAGTCACCTACAACAAGATGTAGGTTTCTTTTCTTAAACTCTTTTGAAAATAATGTCTACTTCGCGAATGCCCCATCCAAATCCGAATCTATAGTCCGTTCTTTACCAAAAAAAAAAACTTATAATGTCTACCGCGCCTCGAAACAGTCGTGATCCTGTTTTACTTTCAGCAAATGCTGTCTGTCCAATTTATTTGTTTTATATTCGTTTTTTTTTTATAATAAACTGGGCTGCTCACTGTGTCTGCCAAATGCGCTATCAGTATTTACATCTAGCAAACTTGCAATATTCAATACCATGGTCAAACAAGGTGAACCACCCATCATTACTTGATTATAAATATAGCTTGTAAACCATTTTAAACGTGTTGCTTAT
Source organism: Epirrhoe alternata (assembly GCA_963565295.1). Classification (NCBI taxonomy): domain Eukaryota; kingdom Metazoa; phylum Arthropoda; class Insecta; order Lepidoptera; family Geometridae; genus Epirrhoe; species Epirrhoe alternata. The sequence continues at coordinate 5,233,510 of OY751384.1, forward strand.
TTACAAGACCATCATTATGATTCTAACTAGGAAATAGTTCGGATAGTATCGGAAGAAAGAACACGTGCTTTAAGTGTTGTGCAATGGCGGGCGAACAAAAGGTAAGTGCAAATGCAAAAAATGGTAAGTGAAAAGTGTGGTATGCGGCTAAGGTGCAAATAAAATAAGAGCAATAAATGCAAATAAAACAAGAGCAAGAAATGCAAATAAACTCAAACGCCTGTGCATTGTTAACCAGTCATTACTTTTCTTGAGAAAGAAATTCACTTGTTTTCCTTATTATCCCGAAATTCTTTGCCAATAATGCAACTAATTTCTGAAACCGCTTTCAGATGCAGGAAAAAAACTATGCTCAAGTTTAGCAAAAACCACCTAGTCGCTGAATTTTATTTATTGAGATGACCTTAGATGTGGCAATTTTAGTATTATCCACAATAGATGCTGGCGTGACCAGCGGATGTAGACCATCAGCGGATCACGTGACTTGCGCACGGACCTGTCCACTCTAGTTCTCTAGTTCTGGTTTCCAAATAAAATGAACCTATGCTAGGTTCAATTTATTTGGAAACCAGAACTAGTCTTAAACTACTTATTTGTTGATTTTTATTTTATTTTATTTATTTATCCAGAAGTCAGTAGTTAGCATACAGTTTAAACCAAAGCACTAACCTCAGGTCTGGTTGTTTTCTATGTATAATAATGTATGTATGTATATACAAAAAGTATATAAGTAGTTGCGATTTTATTCATGTGGTTCCCACAAACTTTGCTTACTTTGAGGCTAGATGATGCTATGTGAAATACTCAGCATTATAATGATTATGTAGTTACCATACTGCAGCCTTTTGGTAAAGTATAAGTAACTATTCTGAACTACAGAATACTATTAGTGCTGTTAGGTACAATTATGAGACTATCCGACTTCGAAACAAAGTTGACGACATAGCTCAGAGAATGAGCAAGCTGAAGTGGCTGAGGGTTGGCCATATCTGCCGAAGAACCCATAACCGCTGGGGTAAACGAGTTCTTAAAGACCGCGACTCGGCAAACGTAGTGTAGGACACACTCCGGCCAAGTGGATTGAGGATCTGCGAAAGGCCGCTGGCAGAAGCTGGATACCGCACTAGAGTCCCTCCTAGTGTGACTTACAATACGTTCATCGGATTTAGGCATTCGTGAAGTTAGCCGTTTGTCTGTGCAGTTTTTTTTCGCACAAAACTGTGTACTGCGCATCGAACTAACTTTGCGAATCCGTTGAACGTACTGTATGTAACTGGTGAGTGTTTATAATACAGGTACTTAGAACTTTATAATCCCAAACGTGAAAATTAACTGAGACTAATAAATATTGAATTGTACTTTACCTTTTTGTTCGAGAGCTAAGTCAAATGCATATTGCTTCCTAAAAGTATTACGGCGCAATGTTTTGCAAAAAAACTTTTGTACACCTACTTAACTATCTAGTTCCGTATCCGATTAAATAGATGTGACATGAACCTTCTGTGATTCAACACGTTCATAGATTTTTTCTATTACTCATACCTACCAACAGTGCATAGAATAAATGCAATGCTGACCATGAACTTGAGAGTTTACGCTACCTAGGTATTATGTCTACTGCCTATTGCATCTTGATTTCCCGCATTGAGAAACAAGCAGTTTAATCCCCTGATGCTGATTTATAGAATACTTGGTAGGTTTTATTTTTTTATATTTTTGTAATTGTTTCTGTATGTAAGTAATTTATATTTTCCTCATGCAGTTTGTTGATGTTTTCTTTATAAATATTTTCAAGATAAACATAAGAGTGAGCTTTATATCAATATTCAAATCAAAAAATGGATAAAAATCTAATCTAATGTTTCCTCTGACAGATCAAAAATCTATTATCAGTTTTCGGTAAGTATATTTATAGCGAAAACTGATAATTCCTAAAATATCTATTGGAATAATTTAGTTGCCATGCTATAAGTGAAGGTACAGTCATAACTGAAATAATTTAAATAATAATTTTTTTTAAATTCAGGGACCTTGATAGATTATCGAACATGCCTGTCCCTTACTCAATAATGAAAAACAAGTTATAAGGGAACAGTTGTGACCTCAGTAGGTCTTGCAAGTACCTACATTTTAAAACCTGTTTTTATTGGTAGGACATTGTTTTTATTTACAAAAAATGCAAATGCTGTGTTTGTTGATATTGAGTAACCTACCTACTGATTTTTATGATCGAAAGTTGTTGTACGTTGGTGTATCAATCACGCTTGAACCAGTGATTCTATTTATGCAGGCTAAGTAAGCTATGGATGGAAGCTAGTGCACTTTCTTCCGTCCGTAGCTTCGCTATGTTATCTCGGTTGTATAAAGTTAGTGTGTTTTTTTTTCTTGTAATCCTTTCGATTTTACTTGGTTTAACCAACGATGATTTTACTTAGCAATTATAACCAGCACAGGGTTTCTGGTAGTTACAAAATAGCAGTGTAGGTATAAGTATAGGTACACAAAATAATCAAAAAGATAGTAAGATAACTAACAAAAAATCTCGTGTCTCACTGTATTACTAAAAATAACTTTGCAAATCCCGTGATCAATAAAATCTGATAAAAAATATCTTTAGGACTCACAACATCTCAAGAGTTGCTTATCAAAATAATCAGTAAAACACTTAATAAGAAATCACTGAATCGATACTCGATCAACACAATACTGTAGGTACCTACATAGTCATGAGCGGATCCAGGATTTTTTTCTGGGGGGGGGGGGGCACAAGAAACAAAAACTGACAAAAATTTCACAATTTATTAATTTTTCGTCGTTAGTAGGTACACAAAAATATCGTCTGGATCCGCCTATGTACATAGTCAATACCAGCATCTACATATCTTATTTTCTATAAATAAATACTTATTGCTGCCTTTACGAAGACGGTGAAACTCGAACATTTATAATAAACATCTTTTCAGTATTTTTTTGACAAAACTTATACAAGGACCTTCGTTCTGACATTATCACACTGTGTCGAGGTAAACTCCTTATAATAATCAGTGAATTAGTTTTAATTAGTACTACCTACTTACAGTAGTAACATAATAATAAATAATAAGTTTTTTTGAAAAAAAAATTACACAAGTACAAGCTTTTAATGGATTACCGTGATCTGATTGAACTCACCGATGTAAGTACAAAATTTCATTTCAATCAACCTATTTTCTGAGGAGATCCGTTCTCCATCATCGGATCAGCTCGCAGTCATCATATTTCAAATTAGTAGATAAAACTTGACCGATGTAGTGAGTTTCAACTCAATCAACCTATTATCTGAGGAGTTCCGTTCTCCATCATCCGATCAGCTCGCTGTCACCATTTTAGAAAATTTTAGATGATACTTAATCTACGAACCGAGTCAACTCAATCGGCCTATTTTCTGAGGAGTTCCCTGGAACAGCTCTTGACTCCATCATAAGATCAGCTTGCTAAGTAAGTAAGTGAGAGTGAGATCATCAGATAAGCTTGCTGTAACCATATTATTGCATTGTCACCGAGGACTCATAAGTGTACCAAAATTCAGCTCAATCGGACACCGGGAAGTGGGTCAAATTAAGCTTGCAAGATTTGACCCGGACAGACATACAAACCTACAAACATTCAAACATACAAACATTACAAGTTAATTAAAAGCTTTTAAAATAAGTTTATTTGCACAAGTAAATGCGAAGTTACATTTATTTATAACTCAAGAACCTAAATAGATTGCTTACAATAAGTGACCTGTACAAATTGTATAGGGGGTATTAATACTTATGCGACCATAGTTTTAATCCGAGCGAGAAATGTTTACAATTAACTAGCCCATTCGGAGGGTTAGAAGCTAATATTACTTATAGTTTTTTAAATAGGCATACCTACTAGTAAAATGTGTTAAACTTTTTAAGCTTTCGTGATTTGGTGACATAATTATTATTTTTAAACCGGGTAAGCGGGTAACCGGTAATTATTATTTTTTAACCGGGTAAAAAAGAAATAATAACAATAGGTACGTGATAAATACCCGGTTTAAAAATAATAAAAATGTGTTAACTTTGCTCAATAATTCGAGGTCAGGTGCCGTACCATGACCTATTATTCAGTTTGGGTGCTATTCAGATTAGGAACCTAAACTGGAACTGGAAAGTTTTCTTACCGTTATACCTAACTTACAACGCGACGTCTTAACTAAACGTAGTAACTTTTTTTTTTAATAATAAATAAACTTTATTGGAACAAATAAACAATAGGTACATAAACATAGAAAGTCGATGATATCTGCAGAAGTATTAAACTGTGTCGCAAATATAGTCATGGTACGTTATAGCGAAGCAAGTTTAGGACCTAAACTGGATCGCTATAAGAGGTCATAGTAGGGCCCCTCAATCAATGATAAATATTTAAAAGAATGAGATATAAAGTTTTTATAGTAAGTAAAGTGTTAACATCACACTTAAGGTGAAGTGCGCTCATGCTTACGCCGCGCTCGCCACCCTCCTAGCCCCCTAGGCCGTCTGATGGTGTGCTGGCCGGCATGCGCACAATTACACTGAACGTTATTATAAATGTATTTTTTGCTACAAAATAATACTCCTTGGCAATAAAATAAATTCGTAATCCTCTACCGTATTTATTAGGGAACACGTAGACGAAATTTCATTTAAAAAATTTAAATAACCAGCAAATAAAACCGCTTAACGCTGCTTTATGATGAAGATTTAGAGGTAACTTTGTGATTTTTTTTCTAACGAGTCAAATGAAGTCAATCGTGTTTCGACTCCCATAACTAATAAACTAATATCCTAAACTATTCATTGTCATCAAAAAAATATAAAAAAATTTGTTTTTTTTTATGCCTAAAAAATTACTTGACATACAGTCAAAACGTGAGTTTTGCGACCTACATCGTCATTAGGTCTAACTGAAAACTAAAGCTTCTTCACCTTCCAAGTGAAGTTGCTTAGAGCTGAGTTTGACCATTTGACCACCCAGCAATGGCTTAGCCACCAGAGGGGCTTGCTATGTACTACTACCATGTTTTTGATAAAAAAAAATTATTTGATGTTTTGTCCTCTGTATTTTTCTTGTTTTGTAATTTTTCTTTTGTGTTAATAAATTATTTATATTCTATTCACTCTTTAGTGATCATTAAAGATTACGAATTCTTAAGAATTTAAATGCATCCCAAAAATTGCACCCATGCAGGACTACACGCGGCCTTTAGATACCGATTCGTAGTGATGGTTGTGGGTTCAAGCCCTGCATGAAGGCAATATTTGGGAAGCATCTAAGATTTTTGACATACAGATTAAACTCGTAGTATAGTATAGAGCTATAATAGGTAAGTTTATCATATCAATAAGGCTATTGTCGGTCACCGTACTCACCGTTGCTCACATTATCTCTTGCATATAGGTATACTATCTCCTCTTGCATGTAATAAGTAATTTAAAGAATGAGATCGTTGTTTGAATTACGAGTTACAATAAGGAAACATCTTGTTTAAAATAGGTACCTAAAAGTTTTGATCCTTTTGTCATATCAACTCAAAATTATGCATTCTTAAAAATTTACATATTAACCTGTTTCACAAAAGACGTAAGACGTGGCTTGACGCAACTAAGTTCAGTAAAACTGATATTTAGTGTGTCAATTTAAAAACTATTTTTGTTTGAATTAAGTAATAATATTAAAATACAAATAAAAATGTATAATCATGAACTAAAATAATAAATAAAAAATGTCACCTACCTGTTTGAAAAAAGCGGGCGATATGTTCATCACTGATCAATTATCTCATAAAATAAACAAAACAAATGTTTATGAACTCGCAAGCCGTTCAAAGAGATCAAACACCACTGTTCATCGATGCATGGGAAGTTGATACTACGCATACGATCGTAAACGTGACTGAGTATTATAGCGGGCCAGAGATCGACCGCTGCCGATGAGCCTTTAACCACCACTGCGATGCGAGTGCAGATTGATCAGCATCCGATAATCCGAACTTACTGAAGGACCTGCAATCATGTGATACGAATATAAAATATGTATGTGCAAATATACGAAGGTTTCTCCCAAAAATTAGTATACATATCAATGAACACAATAAGGCATAACGCTGTTGTTATTGATATATCGATTGATAATACGCGCACCATAATATGATACTGTTATAAATACATAATAGTTATAATATACTTATCTGTGATATTTTTTTGCTCTCTAGTCTCTCACTCTGTTTAATTCGATAACATTATGTTTGTAATGGATAATCTCTAGAGCCATTGAACCTATTGATTATTTTGACGACCTCTGTAGCGCAGTACCTCTGTAGCCTGCGACGCAAGAGGTCGCGGGTTCGATCCCCGCGGCGGGACCAATGTTTGTATGATCTACAAATATTTGTCTCGGGTCTGGGTGTTTCTATGTATAATATGTATGTATTTACAAACAAAAAGTATATAAGTAGTATATCAGTCATCCTAGTACCCATTACACAAGCTCTGCTTACTTTGGGGCTAGATGATGCTGTGTGAAAAGTCCAGCATTATTTATTTATTTATTTATTTTTTCCATTCTAGCTCTCTGGCCTGTTTTCTATCTATAAAAGATGATTTAGGTGGCGTTAGTCAACTCACACTACAATTAAAACCTAAACACTTACGTTCGTTATTCTAGCTGACAAACCAAAAAGTTTTAAAATAAAAATGCTAACATCTCTTGTCTAAAACTAGGTCTTGGTCTTTAACCTGCAGCCACTCCGTTATACTTCACATTTAAAAATAAAAATAGGGGGGGGGGGTAAGTAGGTACCTATAGTAACGTCCATTACAAGTTTCATCCAAATACGTTTCAGCGTCAAGTATCAACAAACATCCAAACCTTCGCATTTATAGTAGAAGGTAAGATTGATTACTATGTAACAATTCAGTAAAAGCAAACATGTGGTTTGTTTGTATAAAAAATCACAGATATTAGGACTAATAAGAAAGTCTAATAGCATCAATGAAATAGTCACAATAATGTAACAAGAACATTTAGTGAGACTTAAACACGTGTAAACTACAGGGTGTAAGTGAACCACTCCAAGTAATACACTTCCTTCAAATCATTAATTTGTGCTAAACATCGTTTTTGGTCTCCTCCTTATGTCGTTTCCCCAGTGGTGGTGGCCGTGACCCATAACGGAAGTATCTTGTCCCGTATGACGTTGAGCCATTTATTCCGGTTTTCAGCCACATCACAGCTTCCGGCATGCTGAGATCGAGTGTGCTGCTGATCTGAGGCCTTATTGTCTAACTTAAAATCCATTCCCATTTCCCATTCCAACCAATCACACAATACGAAAATGATGTATTTTGTCATGATACGTCATTTTCTTATTGTGTGATTGGTTGGCTTCAATAGAGGAAATGCTGAGACGTGAAGCGAGCCGCATTTTCTGACGTCATCAGTACTTTTTCTACATACGGCGCGTACGGTGCGGACAAATGTGCGATCAGCTTTAGAGTTTAGTGTGCCTCCTGGCAAAGGCCTCCTCCAATTACCACCTATACTTTACTTTTAAATATTTTTTTAAAGGTTGTGCTGATTTACATAAGTATTTATCATCATTGCAGTGGCCGATTGGTGGCCACGCGAAGTCCACAGAACACCAGGTAGGCAGACTACCAGATGATCAAACATTTAAGAAGTTGGTCAAGGTGGTAAATGCTCAATAAAAAACAAAAAAGTCAGCTCCACACCTATTGACAATGATTTTCCTGTGGATAAGCCAAATAAAACTAAAAGGATGGTTTAGGTGCTGGACAAGAATATTTCCATTTCAAAAAAATGTTCCAGGTACTACTGCGGCCTTTTAGTCCCTTTAGTTTAGTCACTATGTTTCCTTCTGAAGATCTAGGAAGATATTATAAAGGCCAAGTTATCAGATTTATTTAAGTACCTCAAATAACTCGGTAAGTTTGTCTTTTGGATTTCCGGACAACCTTATTTCATAGTAAGAAATTTATCTCTAATCTCTACAAAATAAAAATATATTCGTTTATCTAGTTGTATCGAAAACATGAAGATGAAACATGACGTGCTGTTACCAACTCTTCTTTTGCATGATACTTTCTTATCCGTAGATACCTACTACGAATAACTGTACAGAATTATAAATTACTAGATATGCTACTTCAACGATAAATCAGATATTTAGGCTTGATATAACCTTATCTATCATTGATTAGTATAATTCATTACACTCAGTCGCTTCAGTGTTCCACTTCAAGTGCCCAAACATGTTAGTTTTCATTTTGACGGTGCTTGCACTGTCCAGTCCATTTGTTGCAGGTAAAAAAACTATGAGTGTACTAAGTAGTAACTTGCTTCGGTTATTTCTATTTCCAAAAAATTCAGCTCTTTTAAAATTAAGCAGTGTATCTTATCTTTGTCAGGTCAATTCGGGCCCTTCGAACAAGACTTTGGCTACGTGACTGTCAGAGAAGGAGCTCACATGTTCTATTGGCTGTTCTATACTACTGCAAATGTAGCTAATTACACTGAGAGGCCGCTGGTCGTCTGGCTTCAAGGAGGTCCCGGAGGCTCCTCCACAGGAATAGGCAATTTCGAGATCCTGGGACCCCAAGACCTTTCTTTGCAAGAAAGGAACACATCATGGGTATTTTTTTAAGCATAATCCGTAGAAAATGTTGGTTTACAGTTTACCTAATAATAATGCGTAGCCAAATGAATTAGGCTTAGCCCCCTCGCAGACTGCAGACTTAGGCCGATAGTTGAGACGGGCTATACTTTCATTACGAGCCGAAGTATATTTTGTCTCAACTATCGGCCGGTAGAAAGTCTGCAGTCTGCGAGGGGGCTTACTCAGGCTTCGCACGAAACAAATTCCTGCCCCTATCATGTGGTCGAGGCAGCAATTTTTATCTCATTTTAGGTGAAAAACTTCAATGTGCTCTTCGTTGACAATCCAGTCGGTACTGGATACAGTTACGTGGACAATCTGAACTTGCTTACGACAACCAATGACGAGATTGGTAAGTAGGATACACACAGTTACTTTGCTTGAAGGTGAACTCAACTCTACCGACAATTTTTTCTTCCCGCAGCTCTAGATTTCGTAGAGCTGATGAAAGGATTTTATGACAAGAACCCAGAGTTTAAGGGAGTCCCTCTTTACATTTATGGCCAGTCGTATGGTGGGAAGATGGCAATTGATATGGGCATTCGCATTCATCAGGTATTAAAACTGGTTTCATATGAAACATCGCTGTCTCATACTTCATACTTTATTTATTTATTATTTTAGGCGGAAAATGAAGGTACAATTGAATCAAACCTTAAAGGTGTCGCGATGGGCAACGCCTGGATCTCTCCGGTAGATTCTACACTGACCTGGGGACCCCTTTTACTAGCAGCTGGGCTAGTAGACCAAGCTGGCCACGACCACATCCAGGCAAGCGCCAGAGAAACAGAGAGATTGTTCAATGCTGGACTTTACAGAGAATCAAGTTTCCAGTGGGGTGCTACTCAAGGAGCTGTTTTTGACGCCACAACTTCAGTTGATTTTTATGATATACTTACAAAAATGCAGGTCTCAAGAAATATTAACGATACAAAGATTAATATTGAAGGTAAATTAACACTTTGCTCTACCATAATTAAAAGTTTGCATAATTTAACATAATGTCTGCAAAGTTCGACGAGGTATCCAGCCTTAAGTTAATATTGATAAGCCAACTAAATTCAAAATGTTGTCTTAATATTAATATCCCAAAAGTTAAGGAGCATTTACACGATGTGATTTTTCGTACGACTTGCTAAGCTCCGCCCATTGACCGTGACAACGACGGTCGCGCTAACTATGAGGAATCGCATACGATGAGCGTTTACACGTCAAAAATTGCCGTGCAATACGATATCGTATGGGTTAAAATCGCATCGTGTAAATGCACTTTAGCATTTAACGTTAGTAGGTATATTTGTATAAGAGTTATCTTAGGTTAGGAACAATCATTTATGGAAAGTAATATAAGTTACAGATGCAACCTTTAAATTTTTATTTGCCAGATTTTTTTGAGTCAAGCTTCCTACACACAAAAATTAAAGCAAAAATATCACTTGCTACTGTTGCATACTTCGCTCGCTCCGTCAAAAATATAGTTCATAGTCAACAACACCGTATAGATAACCTGACCCCATAGACGCGCTTTTTAGTCCCATTTTATTTCAGACTTCTCGAGAGACATAATGATTCGAGATGGGTCTCAGCTTACGAAGAACGAGGAATGGAATTTGAACTTACTTATGAACACTGTGGTGAAGTCAGCTCTTGGGATCCCGACTAGAGTGGTGTGGGGCGCCCAGTCCAACAGAGTGTTCGAAGTATTGAGAGGAGATTTCATGAAACCTGTCACTGATGGAAGTAAGTTCAACTATATTAGAACAAATAAACTAGAACGTTTGAGCAAACTGCAGCTTTTAATTTTTGTTTCAGTTGAAAAACTACTCAACGAAACGGATATAATCATAACCAAGTACAATGGGAACCTAGATCTCATTTGTGATACTCCAGGTAGGTTTACATTCTGGTAAGAATTTTGTATAAAACCTGCCTGAACTTTATTGTAGTAGCAGGTAGGTACTGGAATATCTATAAGTACCTAGGTACCTTTGTCTGGACTTTTGAAACAAATCTGATAGAGATCTCTACATGTACATTATTAGTGCGGTGACACACGTGACAGACATACCGCTGGGATAACAGTGGACTTTGCAAGGCTACAACTAAACTGGTGTGTTACTAAAACTATTAACATGGAAGCCACACAACTTTCTTATCTAGAAATGCAAAACTCTATCTGCTTAGGGTTTATGACATGGTACATGTTTCCTTTTTAGGCCAGATACTTTGGGTGGATCGTCTTAAGTGGCAGGGAGCTGATGCATTCAAGAATGCACAGCGTCAGCCTATCTGGGAAAACGGAAGACTAGAGGGGTACTACAAATCGCATGGAAACTTCAGGTTCTTTTGGATTAACAAAGCTGGACATAGTGTAAGTTTCAGTAGACTTTTCAGATAATCAACCAATATGAGAACCACGGATTCGAATGAATTAGTCTAATTACGGTGAGAAGGACGGGATCTATTTACTTACATATGGCTAAACTGGTCTCGGAAATACTTATATAATATTAAGTAACTCTTTTTTTGCCAAAAAAGAGAGCACACATATAAAATTAACAAAAACAGAGATAAAATTAGTCGACAATTGGACTGGACTCCGCGCTAATCTACGCACGTGGTAACTGAAAACCAGCACTATACTTAGTGCTGGTTTTCAGTCTTGCCCAGTGTTCGAGCTAAAATAAGTTGGTTGTCGAACTTTATTGGGTCAAAGCTATATAATGCTAGCGGCCAACTCGTCAAAACAGAACCTGTGATGAGAAATAGAAAAATAACACACGAGAATGAAAGGGTGACGTGCTAAATCTTGGTGACGAGATAAAACAATGAATCAATTCACACATTTGCGCTACTTGTGTAATAATAATAAATCAAACAAAAGCAAATTCATTATTATTTTGCACATAACCAATAGTTATGTGAATAATAATGCAATGATTACTCCATAGTAGGTAAACATTGAAAATCGTGCTTTTTAAAATCGTGAAAATTGTGCCTTTCCGTGTTTACGGGTTCTGGGGCAAAATGGGTTGGTCTTATTTGTCTGTGTAGAGTTTTTCCTGTGTTGAGCGTTGATTCGCGCATGGAGCGTTTCCGACCTTACGCACACAGAAACAAAGTGCATAAGCATTATGCAAGCTACACCCTTTGATACAACAACTGTAATTACAAATGGGAATAAAATAGTGCACCCACAAACACACAACCTCTCATCCCAAACTCATACTATATCTCCGTTCCGTCGTGATTCACAAATTGCGTTATTCGTCACGTTATGACAAAATAATTTTGTGTAAGCATATAATTCAATAAAGTTAATTATGTTATTGCAGGTACCGAGGGACAATCCTGCTGGAACAAACGCGTTTCTTCGTGATATGACCTCATTCGGATAAATTACGCTTCTTTTTGTACTAGTTTAAGTTATTTGTTACGCTTTCCATCTGATTAACAATAAACCTAACAATAAATATAACACGGCAAAACTTCTTGGTAACATTTTTCGCTCTCTTCTTGATGATATTATTAGCCTTGGCCATCTTTGCGGTGCCCAGAGACGCTAATATAAAATGCGTAATGGTGTAGGCAGTAGGCAGGCACTTTCTTCATTTCCCGAAGACTAAACTATTACACACTTTTAAAACAATACAGGTAAAATTGATTGGACCTTGGAAGTCACAAAATGGATGCTTTGATTTAGTTTTGCTGATCTGCATTCTGCAGTCCAATACTTTCAAACTTTTTCTGCCACTTTCCCAGCCTGCTCTAGATTTGTAAATTATAGGTAAATGTATGATCAATGATAATAAGGGAGAAAGTGATACCTAAAGGAGGTCACGACCCTCAGCACTGAGGAATACGACTCAAGGAGGAGGAGGGGAGGTATGATCAATGATTAAGTATCCATAATTTACCATTCAGGAAGAGTTATAAGTGTGGTATAGGTAGGTAATGTGCTTTAAAGGTAAACAAATAACCAGCGTCAAACTCAAAAGGACCGTTGCTAATATTTTACATGTGATGGTAGGTAAACCATGTGATCCGACTGTAGGTGTTATGCTATTATATATTATTATGGTATTATGCAAATACTTCGTAAAGACAAACAGAATCCCTGTGACTCGGGATATTCGGCCTTGCAAAAAAAATGTCTCTTCAAATGTATTTTTAATCTAGAATCTACTGTATGTCTGTGAGTGAAGCCCATACTTGTATAAAAAGAGGAAATCTTTATACTTGAAGTCATTACAGTCATGGTCACAAAAGATGACCTTCATTAACCATGATATCACTAAAATGTAGGTACGTGTACTTTAGTAGCATTAGTTTGATGAAGTCACATGCCTCTTTCGCATACGTAATAGGTAAAAAAAATAGATGGAATTTAAACATTTTGGCTACACGTTCCACAACCAGTAGGTAAGTACCTACTACAACTTTTTTCTGTTCAGTGATATGTTGATACGTTCAAATTAAATACTTTGTCAAGGATACTAAGATATACAGGGTGTAAAAAGACAACCACCGAAAACTGAGGGGTTGCAATCAGACCATGATTCTAAACATATTTAGCGAAAAAAAAGGCAATAAAATTTTTGACTTAGCTTTGTCATTTTATGTCATTTTCGGTCATTTACTACTAGTACAACATAATAAGACAAAACCTACCTAATCATTTCATTTATAAAAGAAAAAAACAGTTAAAACTCAAAATCTAGCAATCTACGTCAAACAACGTCCCCAGAACATACGCAAATAGTACCTACTCTTCAAACGCTGTTTTCTCCGGATATAATGATTTTTTCGGAAAATCCTTTTGGATTTGGTTATGTGTTGGGATGCTGTATCTACCCTTGCGGCTTCGGTAGACGTCTTTTTACACCCTGTATGTAAGTAAATAAAATAGAAAGAACCGAACCTAAATCCAAACATAAAATAAGCCCTTCCCGAAAGCCAATGGTGCGGCCTCAACCTGATCGCACACTAGTCCGCGCCGCACGCACCGCAGTCATTTTTCTATACAAAAAATGCTGATGACGTCAGCAGCATTTTCTCTATTGAATTGACGGTTCGGCTCGGCTGGACTGTGCGACCACCCATACGGCTTCAATCTCAGCAATCAATGCTACCTCCGAGGAAAGATCGCAAGTTCATTGTAACAAAAAATGCTATTACTTAGGTATCTAATCTAAGTTATTTATTTAAGCTAGACTGTGATGTGATAGATTTGACAAAAAATTTATCGCTAAGAAATATTATCAAAGATACGAAAAACCAGTTCATCCACTATTATTAATTACTTTCTTATATAAGTAATTTGTCTTATCAGATAAAAAATAATCTGAATATAGATTATGCTGATTACCTATAGTTTAATAGGTTTTATTAGAAACAGTTTTAATTTGTCAAAATGGCGAGTAAGACTATAATAATAGTGTCTGTGATAGTGTCTATATTTGTAGCAGCCGGTGTAGCCGTGCTAATATGGTGGTTGGTACAAGACCCAGCTGGATTTACCGTCATAGGTAGGATTTATATTCTCTATCTTTACTTTACTTGATAGCATGAAAATAGTAGCTCGCGAACAATACTATATTCATCATCCATATTCATCACTCTAGTACAGCCCGATTTAGTCTACAATACCAGGTAAATGAGTACGGTAGCTGTAGTTAAACAGAGATTTACTTCATTGAATGAACGCCATTAATAGTTAGGTAAGTATGTAATGTAAGTATCATTTATTCACTACACCTGATTCATATAAGATATTGGATGAGTGTAGTGAATGTCTTCTCAACGTAGCTTTACACAATACCTACTACGATTTTATGAGGTAACAATCTATTGTTTACTGATAATTGGTAAATTTAAATCATTAGCTAGGGAATTTACCTAGGTTAACGGCCGGTTCCTCGAACGTAAATCATTTTCAAAATTAACTAATCATTGGTCAAATCTGTCGTTCGACCAATGAGGACCAAGTAAACCAAGTATAATCGGTTTGTAAGAAAAGCATTCGAGACAGTGGCTGTAAGGTTCGCAGCACAGAACGGGGCTTGGATCTACTAGTAAAGATCTACTTAATACATTTTTGTGAAAGCATTATTCATAATGCTACTAATGCTACTAATACTTAGTATGGCTGTTAGAGTTCACTCTAATAGCCATACTAAGTATTTTTTTGTTCAGTAAGTAATAAATGCTTGTATGCTAATCAGCAGGATCTTGAGATTCTTAGTTTTTAAGCACAACCATCTACTCTGTAACCTAGGTTCACAAGCAATAAATAAATTGAAATTGAAACGTGGTATAGAGTTAGGACAGGTATACCTATGAATAACCATACCCGTTTAGTTCTAATAAGTGGAATATCAGCTAGGGTAGCGATTCAGAGTTCAGCGGAATGCATTCGGTTCGGAATAGGTCAGCTGTTCAACCGACCGCAACCAATCACAGTGCAAGAAACGTCAGTTTTAGTTTATACTTGTCATAACTAAACCATGATAATAGTAAGACCAGTAGTCTTGGCCACCAACTTGAGTTACATGGTATGATTGTGGTGGTGGTATATTACCAGATCTTCCAGATCCCACGCTAACATTCCCTGTGCCGTGAGTATCAAAAACTGCTTCATTTATGGTACCACGGTGCAATGGGTCCAGAGATAACTTTCTTTCTACATACACACACAAACTCTCTCTGATTAGTAAGCACAAATTGTAAGTAGGTAAGTAGATTATTAATTTACTAGTCAAAATTATGATTAATTGATCAAACAGTAATAATCACGGAGCCGCACGACTCAACAAAAGATGCCAATACAAAAGACATCAACGCGTTCAACCGATTTTAAAAACAATAAACTAATCCTTCCACGTTATCATTTTACGTCAGGGAAACGTTTAGTTTTCCATCACATTTACCTTAAAATTATGTTTTACCACTCGAAAGTCGAATATGCTTTTTATAAAATATGTAATACGAGTAGAGTAATAATAATTGAAATGTTAGATTATGAACGAATATAAAAACAAAAAACTAGTTCCCAGTTCTTATATTTCTCGTTAGTACTTTTCATCAGTGTGGCAATCATGTTGTATCCATTCAATATCATTAGGAAATGTGTATGTAATTTTTTTACAGAGTTAGAAAAGAATGCATTCGGTGATGTAGAGTACACGGCTGCTCTGACAAGGATCAACAGAGTGGGCGATATGTTCTGGTGGTTCTACCCTACCACGTCAACCGCGGCAGCCTCCAAGCCACTGCTGCTCTGGCTGGATGGAGTAACAGGTCTTCCTCCCAGCATGTTGGCCAATTTCGGCATGTTCGGCCCGTATGACTTCAATATGAACAGGCGGGAAAACTCTTGGGTAATTGTACACCTACATAATTAGAAATAATTTTCCGACTTTTGGACATTTGTTTGATAGGGACGCTAGATTATATTTATAATGCCTACTGCATTTTAACCAAAGTCGTCTGGACTTTGGTTAAAACGCCCTAGATGCAGACTGAAACAAAATGTTGCAAATAGACCTATTTTTTTATTAAGTAAGTACTTAGCTCCTTCATCACTTTTCTCTAATTTAATTCCGCATTCCAGATAGATGAATACAACCTACTGTTTGTGGACGCACCGATAGGTACTGGATTCAGCACGCCTTTGAATGCGGATGCCATACCTAAAACTTTTGATGATAACGGTAAGATGATTTCCGATGGGCTTACCTACCTATTTTCAATTTTTTTTTTATTTGGAAATAACGCTTCTTTTCTCTTCAGTGTTTTTTAGTTCATTCCAATTTTTTTTGTTCGTATTGTCTCTTTCTCTGATGAGAGATTAATAGGTACTCGGTAATTATACCAATAGGTAGGTACTTACTAGAATAGAATAGAATAGAATAGAATAATATTTATTGAACAAGAAGAATATTTATAGTACAGAAAGCTATAATAATGAGAAATATAGACCTACTATATTTCTCATTATTATAGCTTTCTGCAATTATAATGATCATAATTTGCTTCGTTAATTTCAGCTGATCATTTGTCTGTGACTCTGAATTCGTTCTACAACACTCATGAGAATTTTACCGACACCCCACTCTACATAATCGGCCAAGGAAGCGGTGCTCAACTAGCCCTTGCTCTGGCTACTCGCCTGCAAGATGCAAGTATTCATGTTTCTCAGTATTGTGGGTTGAATCCCGGTGGTACATCGTGGATTTTGCGTTTCGTATAATGTATAGTTATGCGCTTTAACACGGTGCAGGAAAACATCAAGAGGCAACCCGTAGCGTAGTCAGCTCCATGTCTTTCCTGTGGATAAGGCCGATTATGATGATCCAGTATTGTATTTTCAAAGTCAAAGTCAAAAATCATTTATTCAGTAGAACCGCAGGGATCACAATACTCTTAAAACTAAATGACGACCTCTGTAGCGCAGTGGGCGAAGGCCCGCCTGCGACGCAAAAGGTTGCGGGTTCGATGCCCGCGGCGGGACCAATGTTTGTATGATCTACAAATATTTGTCTCGGGTCTGGGTGTTTCTATGTATAATATGTATGTATTTACAAACAAAAAGTATATCAGTCATCTTAGTACCCATAACACAAGCTCTGCTTACTTTTGGGGCTAGATGATGCTGTGTGAAAAGTCCAGCATTATTTATTTATTTATTCGAACTAACTAAACTTTCAGGTAACATTCAACCACAACTTGAAAGGTATTATTCTTGGCAACGGTATTGTGTCACCAGCCCTAGCGCTCACCAAGCTCGGTTTATACCTCGAGGAATGGGCCTATGTTGACAACAGAGGCAGAACAGCTATAGAAAATCTAGCCACAGAAACTTATTCATTAGTCGGCCAAGGAAATTATGGTGAAGCTCTAGATAAATTCTTGTCTTTGGGGAAGTTCGTGAATGATGAAGCTGGTGCGGTGGCCGTTAATTTGGGGTATATCGTAGACAAGCTCACTAATAATGGAACTAACAGAGGTATGATTTACCCGCCTACTTATATCATATAACATAGTTTTTTCTTTAATTAAATTTAAAAAGTAGCAAAAAGACAGAGTTAGAGTGAAAGGTATTTACATAAGTACCTAACGAATATTTTGAGATACCTACTACGCCAGTAATGATATTTTTTTTATCTAGGTACTTACTTACCTACCTACCTGATCAATCCTTAGTCCACCTAGGATCACTGCTGTACAAAAGTCTGCCAAATTCTTTAAGTTCTCTCTAGTCACCCTCTCTAGTCAAGTCTTTGTGGAGTTTCCGCTCCAAACTCGATGTCAATCATGAAGAAATTACTATTTTACAAAACTCGTTTTGCAGGAATGGATTACTTCTCCCAAATGGCATACCTGAGAGATCTGACGGCTGATGCCTATTCGTTCATGGACACTGTGGCTGAATCCTTGGGCATACCCCAAGGAGCGTATGACAGCAACAGAAACGCGACGATTGCGGCTGTTCGAGACACTTTTATGATTCCAGCTGTTGACAAAGGTGAGGGAGCAAAAAGGAAAAACATAGGAAGATTATACCTAGCTACTCGTAGGTAACTTCGTATACATACTTAGGTAATGGTTTAACCTTGGCATGTCCACGAAGCACAAATTGTTTTATTACATTTTCCGGGGAATGAGGTAGGTAGGTGCTACGTATTATATTATCTGGGGTGCTACCAAAGAAATCCTTTCGGAGCGGCTCTAGTAGGTATAGATAGGTTGCAATTGCTTTTTCGTAAGTTCTGTTACGTAGGACATTAATTTAACACAAATTTAAAACATTAATTTAAAACAAGCAAACATTAATTTTAACCGACTTCAAAAATAGGAGGAGGTTCTCAATTCGACTGTAGGTAAGGCAAGTTTTTTTGCTATTTTATTAATGACTGTTTCACGTAGGTAGATCAAAAATCGACCGTAATGTTAAGAGTTAGGATTCCTCTCTCGTCTCACTTGGTGAGTCATTTTCGAGCATTGAGCTCTAGGTATGTAAATTACATTGAGTTCAATGTTTTCCAGCGATAGAGATGCTTTCATGCTTTATTTACGATAACCACTTTGGTGACGACCAATGTAAGCAGGTAGGTACCTAACTACCAATACTTAGTTGAATTGTATTTTTTTCAGTGGAGCATATTTTACAAAACACGAATACAACTGTTATAATTTACAACGGCAATTTGGATGCAGTTTCTAATACACCAGGTAAGATAAAAATTTACCTACTTCTGAAAATTGGCTTTATTCCATTGGATTATTTTCCGTAGGCCTACTTAGGTACCTACTTTTTAGAACGACTACCTTCCTAGATTAAGGTAACGCCATCTATCAGTGAGTAGCATTAGTTACATCTATGGTAAAGACTTCCGGGAAGTCTTCGCTTATTTATTTTTTTGAGCATAAAAACTCTGAGTTAAACGATTTTTAATTTGTAAGTAAGTACCTACTTATTTTTTTCTGAACTTTACCTACTAAAAAAAACACTGAAATACTTTCAGGCCAATTAGAGTGGGTGGACAACTTACAATGGGAAGGCCTTGGCAACTTCGCAAATAGTACCCGAGAAACGTTTGTCGTGAATAGGATCATCGAAGGTTACTTCCGGGAGACGGACAGACTGAAATTTTACTGGATGAATGCAGCTGGGCAATCGGTAAATCAATTTCAAACAACAGGGTCACGACTGTATCCCCAAGGCGCGGTAGACATTCTCTCAGATCTTTATATTCCAGATCCTTTGAAGATGTCTAAGGGGGTAGTCAGAGGCATGTACAAATACATAATTGATACATGCCCACATCTTGCAGAAGTTAGTATTCCATACGTGACAGGTTGCAAGCCCATCGCCGCCTATAAGAACACTTACTGGTTTCCTCACGATGTTTTCCTTCACCGTTTAGAGCTCGTGTTAAAGCGCATATAAATTTTACGAAACGCAAAATCCATTGATGCACGGCCGGGATTCGATTCCACGACCTTCGGATTGAAAGTCGAGGTAGGTACAACCCCATTCGGCCAACACGGCTCTTCAAATATAAAATTGACAAGAATGCATAATAATTTATGCAGACCTAGTTTAAATATGCATGGCATTTGTGACCGAACGTAGCGAGAACTCGTCCAAGTTCATTACGTTTAGGTACTTACTCCTACTTACCTACCTAGTTTTGAACTATTTTTACCAAACCTTTTTTTTTCAGGTTCCGATAGATAGCCCAATAGCGATGCGTCGGTTCCTGCAACTGGTTACGGATAATTAATAATTATTTATATCTATGTAAATAATAAAAGAAACCCTTAGGTAATTGCATTAATATTTTTTACCTATCTAACGCACATTATACCTATGTTTTAATGTAATAAATTATAACTACCTAAGAAGGTAGGTACCCAAGTATAAAAATGCTAAACGATTTGAGGATTGATTAGGCTGGTCACATACCTACCGGGCCGGGCAGGCCAGGGCGCAACCTGGCCACCAAAAAAATTGTACTACTACCCAATGCACACTTAGTCTTAACTATCGGACGCGGCTTACGGACGCGGCTGACAGCCGCGACTGATCGGTATGCACAGTACAAAAACATCCAGCGCGCCAGATCGTTGTTGGACGTCCAAAAGCTCAAGGACACGTCCGCGACTTACGTCCGATAGTTTGCACAGCTCAGTGTACAATGTGTGTATAATCCATAACCAGATCGTGGCTGTCAGCCGCGTCCGATAATATGTTTCTAGCTTTAGGTTCGAAACGACACGTACACAATAATTGTGTCGCTTAACTTCAAACTCGGATAAATCCAATGTTGAGAATTTTGAAGATTTTGGTATCAAAAGAAAGGGTAAAAAAAAGCTTTGAAACAAATTTATCAATTGTGTATAAATCCGCATAGTTCTTGAGAAATAAACCATCAAAGTTATAATATTTTATCAGAGTCAGATAGATCCATGAGACAGTTTTTTTTCAAATGTAGTTAAGTCCATGAGAGCCAATCAGCGCATTGCATTTGTTCAACATGGCCGTCAGTCGACGTAAACTCTGCGACATTATCATTGTGCACGCTCGCTTATTATTGTTTATTTGTATTATTTAGACAGTTCCCATGGATAATACTATTAAAATTGTGTCACCAAGCAAAGCCCGCAAGCGGCCTAATATAAAGATTCGCCGTAAAAAGGAGGAAAGAGCGAAAATTCGGTAAGTTTGAAATACCTATACCATGCAACGATTGGAATGATTCTGGGTTGACATGGCAATAGTGTTGTGCTAACCATTATCGATTATTATTATTTTGTTGTTCTACTGTTACAGGATAATTTGGATACATTAAGTATGTAAGGATAAGTATATTATTATTATATATCTCATGAACGCACTTTGGCCAAGACTGGGCATCGTTGGTGCAGTTATATTATTATAAAAAAGTGCATAACAGTGAGAACGTGATAGGGCGACCAATGCACGAAGAAGAAATTGAAGAAGACGATTCAGAAGAAGTATTGAACTTCGTTTAAAATAAATAAATTACGTTTAAGTTCTAACTTACTATTTTTGTAAAATAAAACTAGATTGCCTTATTTTATTTTAAGTTTTAATTATGGTACCTAGATAACCACAAAAATTTGACTGGCGATAGTATACCTACCGTGATTTCGCCAGTACCACATCCCTAGTTCTGATCGTATTTTATCAAATCTAGATAAATCCAGATCTATTAAATCAAAACTCTATAAATCCACATTGTGTTTTTTCAAATATAGATAAATTTCACTCCATTATAACAAATGAAGGTAAATCCAATTTAAATATCAATTTTTTGAGAGAATGAATGGTTTTATTCCTAATTTGCTGAACACGATCGTTTTCTTTAATACTGTTGCCATAACTAAAAAAAAACTGCCTTTTAAATCATCGTAATAGGAGTAATATCACTTTTTTTGAAATATCTCCGAAAAGGGTAGAGTGGATTTATCCGAGTTTGAAGTTAAGCGACACAATTGCACACTTGTTTAGAAACCGATAAGGATGTAACCACACAGTTTGGGATAATAAAATAATTTTATAAAGTTAATTAAAATCCCATATAATTAATAAAGACGGGTAAAGCCGCGTTCATATTTGCCTGACGTGTCGTGTTGTGATGGTCGCTGACGTGACGGCTACAGGGAAGAAGAAAATTTTGAATGAAGAAGATTTTAAATGATTAAGAAGAAAATTCAGATTATGTTTTGATTTTTCTCCTATCTCCTCCCAAATAGCTGCTATAATAGCTTGATCTTTATATAGCTTACATTTTGTATCACAAATCGTTTTAAATTGACGGACATATTCGATCAGTTCGTCCTCCACACTTGCACGTCCGGGGCACTCTGACGCGTCACAACACAACACGTAAGCCAAATGTGAACGCGGCTTATCCCACTCATATAATAAAGCTGAAAGTTTGTGAGTTTGTTTAGATGTTTGGATATTTGGATGTTTGTGTATCAATCACGCCTAAACCAGTGAACCGATTTGGATGAAACTAGGAATAGGCATAGATCTGGAATAGCATATAGGCTATTCAAAATGTTGGTACCACGCGGGCGAAGCCGCGTGCAGATTCTAGTAATGGGAATAATACTGATGACCATTATTCGATTAATGACACAATCATTTTCTCATTCTAAAAATATTATCTGTGGTCGAAATCAAATGACAAAATTGTCAAAGTCACTCGCGTCAAAATGTTACAAAAAATAAAAAGTCAAAGTCAAACAAACAAATCAAGCAAGAAGAAGAAGGAAAAAAACAAAAGAGGCACAGGCAGGCTAGCTTTATGTTTTATTTTTCCTCTATTCATGTTTTATTTATATTTTTGGCTAAAATTACGAACTTAAAATTTAGTTTTCTTGAGATCTTATATTCAATAATTAGCCATTCAATGAATTGCTGTCTTTAAACTAATTTAGTGAAATAAGTGATTCCTAGTTTGGTGATCTATTTTCCGCGAAAATGGCTGATATACTCGATATATTGGACATCGAGATTCCCGGTGCCACCGAAATAAGCCGCGACAGTATAATACACGGTGATAAAAACAAGAAAAAGTATGTTACGAGCAAGGCTGTGAAGAGACCAGAGGGCATGCATAGAGAGGTCTTCGCACTCCTTTACAATGATAACAAGGAGTTACCGCCGATGCTGCCGACTGATACAGGTACTGGATTATGAAGCTCAAGTTTAGTAACTACCTACTAATTGTTTTATCACGAAAAATAGCTTCATGTGTGTAATGCTTCTATTTTGTGGTTGTGGGGTCGGTAAGTAGATGCCTTACCAATGGAGGTAAGTATAACAATATGACTCCTTAATTCTTGGCTAATTTCTGCAACCCTTAAATTCAGAATTACTAACTTCACCCTATTGATCCCACTAAAAAGACAACCAATTTGATCCTATAAAAGCGTTCTATTATTTTCAAATGTTTTCAAAAAAGAACATTATGTATCTCAAATAAGAACCCTAAAAACCATAAGCCTTACAGCACTCAACGCCCTCATGGATGAACATCCCAATTGTGACTTGTTTGCGGATGGATGGAAGCAGTTATTGTGCGAATGTTTAAGATTTTGTGAGCGACATGATATTTAGGTTGACATGATTAATTACTATGTATTTTGTGTAAGTTTATAAATTTTAATTTATTTCATATTTAATTTGCATTCTTATGACTTTATTAATTGTGACTATTGTTTTGAATAATTATTGTTAGTTTTGTATTAATTAATGTAATTGGTAATAACCGTGTTAATTAAAATTACTAGGTAGATAATAAAGGATGAATGAATGAAATGAATGAATGAATGAATGAAAATACTTTATTGTACAATGCACACCTTATAACTACAAAATACAGTGGGAAAGAGAACCATAATACAATGCACAATGGGCGGCCTTATCGCTGAGAAGCGATCTCTTCCTGGCAACCTTTGGATGGAGAGGAGTGTAAATGCATGGAAGATTGAACGGGTGCAAAAAATTAAAGGAACTTAAGAGTTGCCTAACCTATTATCTAATAATATATATATATAGATGTATATGTAATAAATAAACTAAATAAAAATATAATACATAATACAATACATAGATACTACAAATACCTATAAAATAATAGTAAATAAAACAAGTTACATATTTACACATTTTAAACTTTCGCGACTCGAAGACATTTTAAATTTTATAACGGGACCCAATCGCGCAGGTACAAAGGATTACAAGTCGGGTTATGAATGATAATATAGTTAGGAAATTCATGTTTTTCAGGTAAAGCATACAAGCAAACTAAAGCTAAGCTTGGTATGCGTAAAGTGAGGAAATGGGTTTGGGCTCCATTCACTAATCCAGCGCGCAAGGATAATGCTGTGTTCCATCACTGGAAGCGAGCCTCAGATGAAGCTAAGGAATACCCTTTTGCTCAGTTCAACAAGGTATAATACTCAATTTTGACCTAATGTATTTTTGATTTATTACTTTGATTTGTATACTTATAAATTCACTTCTTTGCTATTTGTTAAAACTGTAAATTTTTAATTATTTTAGTTCCGACTGTTGTTCTAATTCACTTTTGTTTGTTCTTTCATCTCCTTTCCAGCAAGTGTCAATACCATCATATTCAGAGTCTGAATACAATCAGTTTTTGAAATCTGAAGACTGGAGTCAAGCAGAGACAGACCACTTGATGGACCTCTGCCATAGGTTTGACCTGCGATTCATTATAATCCATGACCGCTGGGATCGAGCTGCCTTCAGGGACAGGAGTGTAGAGGACTTAAAAGAACGCTATTATGGGATTTGTGGTATTTTGAGCAAGGTGATTACAAAAATTACGTTCTCTGTTATGTAATGTTTGAATATGCCTCTGATTACTCTCTTAGACATCTTAAAAGGATCTTGAATGCCTACAGATTAAGATGCTGTCTACTCCCCTTAAATTTTATACAATTTCGTTATAGGTGAAAACAAACCCATGGTCAAACACAGTGACAGTGGTGAATGGTGAAAAGAGGATATATCACTATGATGCCGAGCATGAGAGGAAGAGGAAAGAACAATTGAGGCGACTCTTTGATAGGACTCAGGAACAGGTAAGATAACAAAACTTAAAAACAAAAAGAAATTATGAAATATAATAGTGCATCCTATTAAGGCTATTTAGTCCTTATACTATGATGGAGGCCTTAAGGTGGCCTAAAACCCATTACCACAATTGGCCACTAAGTCGTACAAACTTTACTTACTTTTGCATCTTGTAAACCCCAAATTAAAATGGCACACTTTCACCTCCTCCCTAAGTTTTCACCTTTGTTTGATTGTACCCGATTTTTTATATGAAGGGTCACTGAAGCTAACCGAACGGATCTCAAGCCATTTTTTTATGGTCTTACAATTTCTATTATTTACTAGATTGAAGAGGAACAAATGCTACTGGCCGAGTTGAAAAAGATTGAGGCAAGAAAGCGCGAGCGCGAACGTAAAACCCAAGATCTACAAAAATTGATATCCAGAGCTGACAGTGGCGTTGTGCAACCCACTCACAACACAAATGTGACTGCCACTGAAGGGGGAAGCGTGACTCCTAACTCTAATGCCAATGCAGCGAGGAGACATGACAAGAAACTGCACAAGAAGAAAATACCCGCGCAACAGCGACCAGTGAGAGCACCAGAAGCTGTGGTAAGCTATACATTATATAATTATAATGTATGACTTTATATCATCATGCTTACTCACAGGTTTTTTTTTTGTAAAACGTTAACCTCACTTGACTATTTTATTTTCGTAAAGTCAAGTTTTTTGTACTATCTCACACTTTGATCTGTATTTTTTGTAGCAACAGAACAGGTACAGTAGTCAACGAATATATGTCCCTCGTAAGTTGCTTTGCTGCGCAGAACTCATTTTTGATGGCCATTTAAGATGAAGACAGCATGGTATATCTGCCTCGTTCACTCGCTTAAATTTGTTGTGTCTTATCTCGCCTACTCTACGCAATGTACTACATGCGCAAATAAATGCGCGCAATCATTTATTGCACCTAACTTCAGAGGGACAAAAATTCGTTGTGACTACTGTAAGTAAGTAGGTATAATATCTCTGACACTAAAAAATATTTTAGAAATAAGACAAAGGCTGTATAACAACCATCTTGTTTCTTAATACGCTAAGCTTGTGATCGTTAATTTACAGACTGTAGAATGGTCGGGCATTAAGTTCCCCGAAGCTCGGACCACGGGCGTGTGGCTGCGCTCGCAACGCATGAAGCTACCGCCAGGAGTTGGCCAGCGGAAGACGAAGGCCATAGAACAGGAGCTGAAGCTAATGAATATTGGTAAGTTCGTATGTGAACAAAGGCAGAAATAACGTTACCAGTCAAATTTGCTTAAAAACTGAATAATCGTGTAAATTGTAAAAATGAAGTCATTTTGGTAGTAGGTAACATTTTCATCTTAAGCCCTATCAATATTTTAATGAAAAAACCACCTGCTTTTAACGAGATTTGGAGATTAAAAATGTATATGATAAAAGATAATGCTTACCGTGATTACGGACCTAGGGACCAAAATTTCGAAGAGGTATCACGTTTCATTCTATATAGGGAAAGGCAGAAACCACAGATTACTTCGATCAAGAATACTAGGATTCTGATTCTGAAGCCTAGCTACGATCCTACAAAAATATACCTTTAATTACAGATATAGCGCCGACGCCCACTGAAGCGGTTTGCAAGCACTTCAATGAACTGCGCTCAGATCTCGCGCTGGTCCTCGACTTGAAGAATGCTCTGGCTTCCTGCGAGTTTGAGCTCCAGGCTCTGAGGCATCAGTATGAGGCGCTCAACCCGGGCAAGGTAAAGACAGCTTTTTACTTTAAAAAGATGTCATACATACTCATTATGTATTTAAATATTATGTCAATAAGATAAACCAACAATTTGTAGTAGGACTTTTTAGTTCTTATAATTATAACATTCATGTTTTAGATCGAAAGATTTCTGCCAACTAGAAAGCCTAGGACATGGCTGTATTCTACTTTTATAAATATGAAATTAATTTAGAAAATTCTTTGTTCCAGACACTAACCATTCCATCATCCATTTGCAACACATCAACTGACAGCGAAACTAAACCAATGGGGGAGATCATAGATGTAGTTGGTTCACCGAGTGCACACAATACAACTATATAGCATGGCGCTAAAACAAGCGCCTCGTCCAAGTGAATAATTATGCTGGTTAAATAAGTTACAAATAGTCCTAGCCATAAAAGTGTAATTTTCATAAAAATATTGAATTCTATGTAGTCAAGATTAGAATATGCGTGAACAAAACCTAGTTTATTTTTAACTCATAACTCTAGCAGAAACAATGAGAACTCTTTTCTGTCAACTGCCAACTTAAGTATTATTGCTTTATTGCCTACTAAAGATAAAGATTTGACATTGAGTTTAGGTTAGTGTTATGTTAATAAACGCTATTGACTTATTAAATTAAAACTGTGTTTTAATAGTTGGCTGACAATAAATGGTGGCCTCTCAATGCCCAGCAGTGAAATGAGAAATACTAAGTCTGATGATGATGGTTCGTAGTTTTAACTTTCAGCAAGTATATTCAACAGTCACAAACTACAATAAACTATGAGTACTATGTTACCACATCACTCGGATCCGGAATAAATATCTGCAAATCATGCAAACATATTTTGTCCTGTCAACTGAGAACTCTTCCACCTACTAGCGAATTTTTTTATAGGTTTGTGCTCCACACACAGGATGTTCAAAAGCGAGTCTAATGATACACAGGATTATGCAATAGAGAAAATTAAACAACACAAGTTTACTTATAGTTATATTATCTTGAAAATACCAAATTATCAGCTAAATGGCTCCTTTAGGAGCACCATATGCATCAGGCATCCTTTCAATAGTGTATTTATGCTCAGCCACATACATGATTGGAACTCCGGGTATCTTGCGTATTCTCCGTTTTAAGTCTTTATCATTTGTTGCCACAATATAACATTTATGTTGGGTTACTCTTTGAACTATACAATCATCAGCATATGTTCCCTTGTGCATACAAGCAACTCTTTCAAACCGAGGATCCTTTATAATTCTCAACGCGACTCGGTACTTTCTACCAAGCTTTTCCAACTCTCCCAGCACACAATCAGTTATGTATGGAATACACTTTGCATATAAACAGTCCATCATATTCTGGATGATATCAAGTTTGTTCTTTATAGAGAAGTTTATGAAGTTAGTATCTATAAGTACATGGTAAGGTGGACCAAGTTGTGTATTGTACTGAAAGAATAAAGCAGAGCTTGCTTGCTGCACTTCCCGTACTTTCATTTCATGAGGATCTGCCTTTTTCTTCTTTTTAGGCTCGGCTCTCTCACTTGGTTTTATTCTAGAGTCACTGGGACTTATCATTTTCTTCATTTTAGCAAATCTTTTCTCTACTATCTTCCGGGTCTTTTTTTGTTTTCCCTGAAGCAAAAACAATGTTTTTTTTACATTAGCTTGAAAACGAAAGTTACAATAATTTACTAAGTATGTTAATTAAATTATAACTTACCATGGTAATAAACTTGTTTGCGGAATAAATATACGTCTGTTTAGAATCAAGAAATATCTTGAAAATCTTGAATTAAACAATAGGAGCAATAATAAACAAAAACATAACCTATTTCTACACCACCTGAGTCCTGACCACAGACAGAACAATACAACAGTACAGATTGTAGCAAGCTAAGCTAATCAAAATAGCGCGTTAATTATAATCGAGCTTCGATCATTAAGGTATATTAAGTATATTCTTTATAGTCTTCGATCATTAAGGTAGGGATGCGCCATAACTTGTATTTCCCCTCTGTCAAATGTAGACGACTCCGAGTCGTTTCAGTTTATAAAAACTACTTCGGTAGCCATTTTGACACAATACTTCTGAACCTGAGCGAGAACAGAGCTGCCATAAAATGCCTATTTGTGCTGTATTTTGTTATCGAAACAAGTCGGCAACATCAAATTTCAAAAGCGACGGCATCTCTTTTCATTTGTGAGTATTTAATTTGTAACATAACTATTAATTTCCTTATGAATTTATGATATTTATATTTGAGTAATTTGAATTTTCCGCCATAAGAATGAATGAATAAGTCTATTCACGTGACTACAATACTATGTAATAATCTATGTAGCGAGTCAGGGATGTCACTAAGTTTTTTCAAAATCAAAACACGTTTATTTTAATCTAGTTACATTTTAATTGCGTTTCTATAATGTGTTCCATAATTTTTAACATTTAATAAACTGCCAACAGTTCAGTTATTAACAGAGAGTTGTAGAATGCGTGAGCTGGTATTTAAGCGGTTCCTTAAGAAACTTGTTCTGGGTGCTTAGGAAGTGAACATACTAAAAGTACTGATGTCTAGGAGGTGAGCCGGAGTGGGAGGGAGTTGACTAATTTATCAAAAACGGTGCGTTTCAATGCAATTATTATGCCAAATTAATTTACTTATGCTAAATGAAAGATCATAAAATTTTCTTCAACTCCATACCCTTTTCCAGAATTTCCAACCGTTTTCAAGCTCCGTAAAAATTTTCTTTTTTATCTTTAAGTTAGGTTTTTTTAACCCTTGTAGCATAACATGACTGGTTCTGAAGTTATAAAGCTGAAAAGGAATGTAGCTTCCTTTTATTCTTCCGGAGCGTGTAGCTTGCCTTTTTCCGGAGCGTGTGTCTCAAAACCGCAAAACCTGATGAAAATTCGGAATAGTATATTACAAAAGTCGTAGAGAATTATATGATCTTTCATTTAATTTACAAACTTTTTGTCATACGACGCACCGCTATCGGAATATAAGCGAAAAGCCCAAAAGTGGGAACTTTGATCCCCCCTCCCCCAATCCGACATAATAACTATGAATATATTGTGAATTAAAAATAAAATGAAACCACGCAAAATAATTATAGGTAATTTATTTTAAAACATTTTTTTTTTTTTTTTTTTAGTAGCCCGTAGGGATCCCACTGCTGGGCAAGGGCCTCTCCCAAACATTTGGGAGGAATTGCCATAATCGCCACGCTTGGCAGGCATTTTAAAACATAGTCATAATTATTTCAAATTGATGACAACCCTAACTTGACTAGTTGAAATGTTCTATAGTGCAGTGGTATTGATATCGATGATTTAAATGAATGAACGGAAGATGAACATTTTTAAAAGTTTTGTATGTACCTACTTTTCTTTGCTTGTTGATTTTATGTTCCCAAGAGATTATTAAAGAAAAATGGAAACAAGCATGCAATAGACATCCATCCTGGACGCCTACTCGGACTATACAGGTGGATTTTTGAGATGGGCCATGGAGGGCAGGTACCTTAACCATTGTAGCTACAAGAAAACGCTCCCTATCTTTTTGAGATATTTTAAACTGCATTCGCAGATTTTGAAAAAACGTACAGACAGCGACAAAAATGGCAAAAGGAAAAAAAAATTGATTCCAATCTATTCAGTTTCAGGTAAACATCAAAAGACTTTATGGGGTCGTTTGAGTACTAGAAAATTCAGAAATTGTCAAAAACTTTTCCTATACTTTTTGTACTAAAATCGATTCAGTTTCATGTAAGGATCGAAAAAGCCTATGGGACCATTTGAGGTTTAAGTACTACAAAAGCAACAAAAATCCCTACAGAAACGACTGTCAAGCAAAAGTCTAGTGATGCAACATCCCAAGGGCTACCCAAATCACCCCCATGTATGTTCAACGATTTTTTGTAGTTTAGAAGTTATTCATATTTTTGTGACATTGCAGCAACAGTGGTCTGCATCACTGGACTTCCGCTGGACTGTCGTTCCTATGACATCCTGTATATACTTACATATGGCAGAAGTAGCTGTAATTGTAATGAAGGTTCAAGGCTATTAGATTTAAATAAACTAGTTTTACAGTACCTAAGTATTCAGAAAATATAAGTTCCTACCTATGTAAACTCGTCATCGTCAACGTATAAAGACGCCTCTTTAGGGCGCACTTGAAATCCTTTCGCCACACTGGTTCGAAAGAACTAGTGGGACGACATCAATAGACCGATAGCTTACACACATTAATAGTTTCGAAATTCGATATTTTGGTGGCACTGTACAATTAAATTTTACGGTCTAACCGATTTTTACTTGTTATTAACTTATCTACTACATTGTAAAGCATTGTTAAGTTAATTTTATTCACAATGCAAAATATACGATTAATAGAAACTGAGAAATGGAAGAAATAATTTGTCATCATTCACTCATTCACGCATATAATCGATAACGATAATATTATTGACGTTCCCTTCCCTAATTTTCTTGATGTGTGCTACTTTCTGTTTTACGTCGCTACATTATGTTTATACGAAATTTGCAATAGTGTGTGTAAAAATGAGAGTGTGTTGTATTTTTTATGTAGTGTGCTTGTGTAGCGATACAAAAACGAAATGCGTATGTGTGTGTAAAATGCGTTAGTGTGCTACCTCGTCCCCCGCAAAAATTGACAGAAAATTTTGTATGAGGACTTCCTTCAATCAGACGTCCTCTTTATATTTCGTCCGAGTTTATAGTTCGTCCGAGTAATCGAGTGATTATACTAGTTACTCTGTGGATTATACCCACCACTTATCCACCACTGATTATGAATTTATACATTATTCCTACTTGACATTGGCAGAAATATACTGATACTACAGTTAGTTGCCATTTAATAAAATAATAAAAAAAAGAAGAATGAATGAACTATTTAATTTGTACTGGTCATAGTACTGTAGCACTTGTCAAGATATCCGATGACAAGATGAGTGCCGGTGTACCTCAGGGCGGCGTTTTATCTCCTCTTCTCTTTGATATCTTTATCAACTCTATCTCCAAACAACTCTCTTCTTCTTACCACCTTTATGCAGATGATTTACAAATCTACAACGAAGCGCCAATTGAATGGTTATGTGAGGCTATTCATTGTACTAATAGAGATCTAGTTAACATATCAGTGGAGTAAACTGTACGGTTTCAAAATAAATGCTAAAAAGACACAAGTTATTGTCATCGGTAGCTCTAGAATGCTGTCTCTCGTTCACTGGTCCAACCTTCCACAAATTGTATTCGGTGGTACTGTTATTGAAATAGGTGAGGTTGTTAAAAACTTAGGTGTGCTCATAGACAAGCATTTATCTTGGGGACCCCAATTAACTGCAGTTAGCCGTAAAACTTTTGCTGCTTCTGCCTCACTCAGGCGTTTACGAAATTTCCTGCCAACTGCTACCAAAATTGCTTAGTTTAGTTTAGTTTATTTATTAATAACAGATAAGTTACAGGCATCGACGTTAGTACATTATAACTCAATGGTTACAGGTCCAATTATTACATTTCATATAAATTATCACATTTCTATAAATAGTAGGTAGGTATGGTTGCGCTAGTACAATCTCTTTTACTCCCCATCTTAGATTATGCTGATGCATGCTATCTTGACTAACTGAAGACCAACTCAACAAGCTTGAGCGTCTGCAAAATTTTTCTATCCGATTTATTTTTGGCTTGCGTAAGTATGATCATGTGTCTCACTACCGCAAGCAACTTCAGTGGTTGCCAATTCGCCTGCGTAGAAACTTGCACATCCTCTCACTACTTCACAACATCCTTTTTCTTCCTTCAACACCTCGCTACCTCAAGGATTGCTTTGAGTTCCTGCACCTTTCCAATACCCGATCCCTCAGATCTTCCGACAGTCGTCAACTTAAAACTCCTTCTCACAGCACTGATTTTTACGGGAACTCCTTCACTATACAAGCCGTTAAACCACAGACGTACTAGGGATACTGCGTATCAGACGGAAAACTCAGGAACAAATCTACTCGCCGTAATTTAATCTGTGGGCCACATCTCATAGATTTTGACAAATGAAACCACAGAGTATTGAAGAAAGCATCGTGCTACCACCGTAGATAATAAATGATTTCTTTCCTCATTCATTCCAATCACTCATTCTATTTATATTCTTTCCTATTCATGAGCCGAAGGCCCAATGTACTTAGGTAATTAGGAGGTGTTGTGAAAGGCAAGAAATAATTTAACATATTGATCATTTATTAATTTTTTTATTTTTTAACTTAGTTTTATATTTAATAAAAGCTTTTGCCTGCATGGCAGGTAATGTCTTGTTGGCTAATTTGACAACATCCGTACCTTTTAAAATTCGGTTTATTATATTGCACCAGTTAAATACTGCAAAACGTAACGTGAATCCCAGAAATAGATCTTTTACAAGATTTTTGTGTAATTCGCAATGGAGAAAGTCAAGCGAATATTTAGCTACTATATTATTTTTGATGCTTTTAATTATTTCTTTACTATGCTGCTGGCAGAAGCTGGATGCGTCGAGCCGAGGACAGGGCGCAATGGCGCTCATTAGGGGAGGCCTATGTCCAGCAGTGGACTATTATAGGCTGATGATGATGATGATGATGATGATGTGGTTGCTTTTCTAAATATTCGTTGGCTTCCTCAGTAATAATACCAAAGAACCTCACGGCATTTTCTGAAGGGTAGGTTAATTTTTTTTCTTTTACGGATTTGTATTCTCTAAAAGATATCCAATTATGGATGGAGCCTGTTTCAAAATTCAAATTTGTAGCGGTTAACTCATCCTCACACTGCCGACATTTAATTTTTCCTAATATTTTTCTTATAACCCACCCTGCAGTATATGCACGTGAGTGTACATGTAGTCTTTCTTGCCTACTTGTAATAGATGTAGGAAATATTTCTGGTCCTACTTCAGAGGATTCAGGGACATTATCATTATTTTCAATTTCATTTTCCTTGGTGGTGCCAAACAAAGCCTGCAATTTTAACAATTAATAATAATAAATAATGCTGGACATTTCACACAGCATCATCTAGCCCCAAACTAAGCAAAGCTTGTACTATGGGAACCAGATAACTGATATACTATTTATATACTTTTTGTTTGTAAATACATACATATTATACATAGAAACACCCAGACCCGAAATAAATATTTGCAGATCATACAAACATCTATCCGCGGCGGGGATCGAACCCGCAACCTTCGCAACAATTGGACCCCTGAATCCTCTTCACAATTATAATTTTTTGAGTGAAACTGTATAAATCTAGTGATTAGCAGTGATTTAAATGTGCTTATAAAGGTGTGGCAATCTGGGTCATTATTTCTGAAATTATACGACCGCACTTGACCGAAAAAGTTTTCAATTGGGTCCGAGTTAAAATATCGCGGATGCATAATTTTAATTTCTTTTTTTTCCAACTGTTGCCACACCCTTTCGTAACTTTTTAATGTTACAATCCAATTTTTCAAAGAAGGTACAGATGTTTCTTTTCCTTTTTCATCAACATATCTTATTTCTGAAAGTTTTTTTATAGCATCTCGCCAAAACGTGTGGTGCATTGAGTTTTTTGTAACTGCATGTCTTAGCGGTTTGCCTTTTGATTTTTTTGAGTATAAACTCGCTCCATTCACTGAGTCGAACAAATCGTCAAAAAATGATACCACTTCTGCGGTATTTTTTAATGTAGGGCTCACTGGACTGCCATCTGCATATTGCGCTGCAACAAAAAAAAATGAAGATATTAATATGCGAAAACGAAGCTTCGCTCTACATGATGATGATCATGGCTATTATGAGGTTCGGATAGTAGTTTCCTGATTTACTATGAAACTAGGTACTTAATTAAAGGAAATTTAAGCTTACGTACTAAATTGGTTCTTATCTATACTAATATTATAAAGAGGAAAGATTTGTTTGTATGTTTGAAATGAATAGGCTCCGAAACTACAGGACCGATTTGAAAAATTCTTTCACCAATAGAATCCTACATTATCCCCAATGAACATAGGCTATATTTTATTCCGGGGAAGTGAAATTTTCCCGAGGGATCGCGGGTAACACCGCGGCGGACAGCTAGTCCATACTAATATTATAAATGTGAAAGTAACTCTGTCTGTCTATCTGTCTGTTTGTTACCTTTTCACGCCAAAAGCACTGAACAGATTGGGCTGAAAATTGGCATGGATAAAGGTTGTATCCCAGGGAAGGACATAGGCTACTTTTTATCCCGGAAAAATCCCGAGGGACCGCGGGTTACACCGCGGGAGCGCAGCTAGTATTATATAAAATGCTTACCAAACTGAGCGGTGTAAGACAAAGTGGCTGCAACCGTTTTACTAAAAACTCTAGTACAGTTTTTTACCTGAAACATAAATATAGTTGAATAAGCTTACCGCTGAAACTAAAAGCAAGAAATTTTTAAATATAATTACAATCAAAATTCAAAAGAGAGAAATTACTAACCTTCATCTTTTTAATTTTTTCTGGAATGACATGTTCATCATTTAACTTGTGCAGTAGTCGCATCTGTGCATGGTTGCAATCTGTTTTGTATACTTCAACAATATCAGACCATTTTGATATCTTGCCTTGGTATATTATGTTTTTTGTAAGAAAGTTCTTTCGGAGCCCTTTAATTAGGTGTGGTGGATCATAAATCACACTCAAGACATGTCCGTTGATTTCAATAACTTCATCTGCAATATGACATGATATAAGATTCACATTATATTGAACAATAAATCCTACTAATATTTTTATTTTATTTTATTTGGGAAACAAACAGTACATAGTGACAATTAAATTAAAGAGCATATAAAAACACATAAAATAGACAAATATATGTAGATCATACAAACATTTGTCCCACAGCGGGGTCATACTCGAAAAAATGGTAAGATTTTATCCATGCTATTACATTTATTACCTTTAGAAGCTGGGTTTTCAACAGCTTCATGCACAAATTGCACAGGTACAGAACTGGAAGTCATACCCGTTACATCTGAAATGGAAATATTGGTAAAATAAATATTTAAAATGGTAAGATTTTAGTAAGTAAGTTCGTATAATAGATTTTAGTTATATTATCTAATCATGCTAATTATTATATTCAACCAATCATTATGAAACTTTGCATAAACATTTCAGGGGAATCGAAATGGAGAAACTTCCCGGAAGCCATAATTCCATAATCCTGCTGTTTCTAACAGATGTTTAACACTATTTATTATTGCGTACTCTTCTAAATCAATGCCTAGGCAGTAATGAGTCTAGTTTTTTTTTACCAACCAGAAGTAGAGGTAGTCTTCATCCAATGGATCTAGGCATTTGTGAAGTTAGCCGTTTGTCTGCCCAGAACACAATTTTGTATGAAAAAGCGCTCACTGCGCAGACAAACGGCTAACTTCACGAATGCCTAGATCCGTTGGGCGAAGTGTACGTCTACCTATCCTGGTTTCTATTGAATATTTTTTAGATATTTAAATTAAATGCTCACCATTATCAGTCCGCAAACGTTTTTCTTTCGGCATGGTTTTACAATAGGAATGTTCAATATGAATTCTCTTTCGAGAATAGTCATGATCTGAGATCTTCATCGTATACCCTGTAAATAACATTAGTAACATTATTAGTCTTTCGAGATGTAAGTATTTTAAAATAAAGGGCCGGGGTGTACAAAAGGGTAAGCAGCTGTACTCACCAGTGTCCTTAGAAGATGCTTCAGGAGTTCCACTTGCTATCTCGTTGTCCGTGAACAACGTCGGATAGGCATCATAGCGAAGACGGCATTTCAAGCGAGATGCTGTACGAAACCGCTTCTCAAAATGTTTCGAACACACGTAATGCCTTCGAAGCCGGTCGAAGCTAAGGCTTCGTAAACTATCACTATTGATAAACTCCAACCACTTCTTGAGTCCTATCTCAGTTTTGGGAAACATATAAAGAGTGACGTTCTTTCGCCTACTATCACAATTTACAACACAGCACCTTGTGTACATCTTTGAGTATTATGAGAGGATAAGTTGCGGAAATTAATCAACACAAAACTTCACTCGATCACAATACAAACAAAATGGCTGACGGAAGCGGTTAGCGGACATATGCGTTTGCGCGGCACCACGGCTCCGGAAACGGAAAGTTTACCAAAAGACATTCGTTCCGTTCACAGAAGTTCACAGACGAGGTTGTTTCATCTGTGGTTCCGTTCAAATTCATTCCGATTCTATTAGAGGTCCCATAGACAAAATTCCCAATTTGATTGTATGGAGTCAACCTGCCGTGCGTTAAACTTTGGAATGCTCTTCCCGTGTCCATCAGATTTGCTAAATCGCTTCCTATTTTTAAAAACTTAGTACATAGTCATTACTTGTCATTGTAGATATTATTACTTATGTATATGTATTTATTAGGATTTATAGTTAGTAGTAGGTATTTTATATGTATTTATGTTATATATGTAAGTATATTATTATTATAATTGTTTAACTTATTCCTTTAGGTATCTTTTATGTATGCCACCGTCCTCATTTGTTAATCTTATCCTGCCCATCCAAAGGATACCTGGAAGAGATCGCTTTTAGCGATAAGGTCGCCCACTGTACCATATTTTTACATGTTTGTTTTTAATTTATGTTATTTTTCTGGTGTACAATAAAGCTATATTCTATTCTATTCTAATTTGAGGAATGATCGCCAGATTATAATAAGAAGAAGAAGAGATTGAAACATTTTTTTCACAATTTTTTTCCATTTGCTTGACAGATCTGATTCTGAATGACAGAATCTGAATTCTGATCATTCATTCCTGATCAATTGATCAGTCAGAGTCACTCAGTCAGTCAAAGAAATAGGGTGTGAATTTCGAGTGTGCTGTTGTGCTTTTATTATTGAGGATGTCTTCCCAATTAAGCGCTATAGAACTCCTTAAATTAGGAGATGTCGGAAGAAAGCAGCCATGGGCAAACTATTACTGGACCCAGATATTGGGTGTTATAATGGGAGTATCCACTGGCTCGTATATAAACTATCAAACAAGACGGCCTGCATTCAGCGGTACGAATTACATAATAACTTCAAAACAATGGCTTTTGCGCTACCATAATTCTCGACTTTATCGGTAGTGTAGTGTAAAGTGCGTGTTCGATTTTCGCGGTGGCGACGGGCGAGACAAATGCCCTTCAGCCACGTTCACATTATGTGGCTGTTGATACCAAGGTGGTACGCTAACTCGTTTGATTCCACTCTTTAAACACAGGGAACATCAGTGGAACTACAGCATGTTAATTTTAGCTGTACCTAACATCATAATTTTGTTGTTTGAATGTTTCCTTTCAGGCATCCAGAAACATGTCATGTACACAGTAGGATTTACTTTGGTGCTATCATATATTCAGAAGAAGAGAGATGATTACTTGGCTGAAAAAGATGCCGTCTATAGACATTATATTGAATTGCACCCGGATGACTTCGAAGAACCACGTAAATATTTAATTCTAGCATGAATTCATATTTAGATACTGTATTTATTAATTGTTTAAAACATATTCATCCCAATTGCCTACAAAACTATCTAGACAAGTTACGTAGTTCACTTCGAACAAATTAATTAGCACTTGAACTGATAGAGCTAGACAATTTAACATGATCTCTGATGCACCACACTTTAAAAATAATCTTTGATTTCAGCTC
Organism: Epirrhoe alternata; assembly: GCA_963565295.1. Classification (NCBI taxonomy): domain Eukaryota; kingdom Metazoa; phylum Arthropoda; class Insecta; order Lepidoptera; family Geometridae; genus Epirrhoe; species Epirrhoe alternata. The sequence goes on from OY751384.1 coordinate 5,271,888, forward strand.
GCAAGAAGATTGGTGATATTCTGGAACCATGGGTCCCAATTCGTTAAATAATTTAAATTTAAATTAGAACTAGATAACATTGTAAAATTGGTGAAATTCTGGAACCATGGATCCCAATTCGTTAAATAATTTAAATTTAAACTAGATAACATTGTAAAGTGAGATAAAAACTGTTCATTTGATTTTTCATGTTTTATTTACACAAACAAACACATTCAGTCACTCGCATCCTAACCTAAGTACATTATTTTAAGAATAAAACATGCTAAACAATATTTGTACATGAAAATAATATTACATTCGTTTTCTGTTGATTGTGCAGCTTCCAGACAAACATAAATATTAATCATTAGCACAAGATCTAAGCCATAAAATGCTTAGCAACAGAGTTCAGATCTTCATGCCTGAGTGCATAATGTTGAGACAATTCAGTGACATAATCAAATCCCACACCGCAAATTGCACAACTGTGCACAGACTTTGATGGCAATGAGTAATGAGGGAAAACATCTTTCCTCTGATCATAAGGCAACAGTCCATGTTCAGGTATTACTGGTGCACTTGGCTTCTCACTTATTAGATGTGGGATAAGATGGGTAGTATCTTTCATGGGTGGTGGGGCATCTTTCACATCTAGTCCAATAATATCAATATTGCCAGTGTTATAATTATCTTGAATTTTTGGTGCCTGTACCACTGGATGTTTCTTCATTTTGTGTAGTTTCTGAAAACAATATAGAAACATTGTATTAATTTAGATTTACAGATTCCCTACTCTCTAGGTTTAATGCATTTCATTTTACAATAACTAGCAGTTCATCTAGACTCGCGCGATACAGGCTTGTCTTAGTGCAATTCATTTGTCCTATATTTTTTTTCCATTTATTTTATTTACAATGTTGATGAAATAAATTTATCTTATAATATCCAAATCCATTCAGTATTTTTTGCGTGAGAGTGTAATCCATCCTGATAAACGTTCGCATTTTTAATTATTAGAATAGATAACAAAAGCTACTCTTTACCTCTATCAACTTCGACTAGAGTGTAGGATTAAAAAATACTCACAAGATCTCTAGCATGCCTGTAGGCGGATTGACACATATCACACTTGAAATTCTTTACACCTCTATGGTTAACCATGTGCCGAGTTAACTCACTAGAAGTTATAAAAGACTTGCTACATATTGTACAAACCTGAAATAAAAATGGTAAGTAATTTAGTTGGTTTTCTGTGTTTGTTCATTTTTAATGTGTCATTCTTTTACTTCGTAATCACAACATGCACCAAAAATTATTTGCACTTACATGATCCTTTTGCCCTGTGTGGATTTTTAAATGAGCATTCAGATTTCCTTGGGCCGAGAAACATTTACTGTAAAACAGAAAGTACCTACATAAATAGTTACACTTTGAAAATATACTAATACCCCAGAACTCGAAGTAGACTATTATTAACGCCCGGTTTACATTATTCCAGTCCAGGAATCCAGCTGGCTGGATTGAAAGTAAACTGCCAATCCAGTTACCGGAATGCAGTGCACTCCAGTGCCGGTTTACACTTTTCCAGTAGCATAATGTAAACCGGTCATTAAGGCTTCACTAGCATGACTGGGATTCAATCTAATGGCCTGAAGTCGAGCCACTCAGCCATTAGATGCTGACCTTATACATACACATTTTTGTGATCAAAGTATTTATAAAAGTTTACCTGCAAACTTCACATTGGAATGGCTTTTCCCCAGTATGCACTCTCAGGTGTATCGTAAGATTATGCTTCTGCGTGAACCGACGCGGGCAATACATGCATACAAATGGCTTTACTCCAGTGTGGGTTCTGAAACATGAAAGTATAACATGGTCTCCATTCAGAGGATACATTCCAGGTTTGGAGCCTATACTTTAAGAAAGACATCGACCTTATCGAGTGTGTCGAAGAGCTACGAAAATGGTACCTAGTCTCAAAACACTGACTTATGAGGAACGACTGCAGGAACTTGGACTAGATACCCTTCAGCAACGTAGAGAGCGCGGAGATCTTATAGAGACCTATAAAATCCTAACCAACCATTAAACTGTACCAAATTTATCAGAGACACTATATACCATGAACACAAATGAAAGGTTGAGAGGACACTCATTAAAGCTGCATCGTGGGCCAAGTACCAGCAATCCAAGAGAGCACATATTGCCCAATCGCATTGTGCACAACTGGAACCAGTTATCAGAGTCAGTGATAAGTGCCCCCTCAGTGAACTCTTTCAAGAATAGACTATACAAATATTTAAAGCGTACTGACAAGGACTAAGATATACACGCATCAGCTCTGAGAGCTGCCTGTGTATTATAAATAATAATAATAATCAAATTCAACCCAATTTTATCAATGGAGTGTTTTTTGTTATAAATATTACCTTATATGCATTTCAAGTTGGGTCTGGCATCGAAACTGTTTATGGCACTCATAGCAGGAGTGTATAGGCTTTGGTTTTGGTTTGGGTCCTCTCTTTAACTGCTCAGCTTCAGGTTTTCTCTTGTAATTTGAACTAGTCTTTCTCGGCTGTGACAACTTGCATTTGCTGAAAGGCAGAAGGTAAAAGGAATAACATAAATTAAGATGTTAGAGTTAGTTCATGTCTCATCTCTATTTTAAAATAATACTTCTGGTAAAATAGTTATAGTTTGATATAAACTTCTTCATAAACTCTGGCAACTTAAATGAATGTTTAACCTGGATGGATGAGATCACTAGTAATATAATAAGGCATGAAACTCATAAAAACCTTCAACTTATTGAATATTGATTCAGGTTTATTTTCTAGTGCTTTAGCACATCTTTTACTCCTCAAATCTCTAGGTTAATTAAATTTTCATTAGCCCTCTTAATATTTTAAGAATAGTAAAACAACTAACCATTTCTTTATAATTGTGGTCCGTGCTGGAATGACAGGATCAGTCATGACAGCAGCATCATTGAACCTGCAAAATTATAACAATATATTTTTTATCTATGTTAATTTAGAGACCTTGAACAAATACACTTGTAACATACCAACAGAGAATCATATACCAACAATGCACACTGATGAATATTACAGCAGGTCACGTGGTCATTGAGCATACTTCAATAGATTTTAATGTATGATAATGAAAGTAAACAAGAGTATACTAAACTAATACAACTTAAACACAAGTGGTCTGTCAATGGAAGTACAAGAGCTGACAGATACACTTACTTGCTCAGACTTAAGCCGAGATGCTGTCTTAAGCGTAAATCTGCACTTTCACATGACTGTTTGAAATGGTAAGCGATGCCCAGTTTATACATACAGTTGCTACACATCAGCTCGGGCAAACCATCATTTCTTGTTATCTGAAAATAAGAGATTCTTTGCTTTTTCTATCTGTCTAAAGAACTAAAAAAAACACAGGTTCAGAGCTTAGCTATTATAGCCACAAAAGTACATACTTAAGCAATATGTTTTAAACTCTATATTAATAGGTTCACTATAGTAATTTAGGTTATCAAACAGTTGGGGAGTCGAGGTGACTCTTGTTCTATGACTAAAATTATCAGAACTCACTAATAGATTTATAGATAACCCTTTTAAGAAACATGATGATCATAGACCTTAATTTTCAATGTTTTGTTGTAGAAAGCATGAAGACTAGCTAACCTTAACTTTACAGCAATACTCTATCATATCACATAGAGAAATATTGAAATTCTTGGTAAATATAGAAGAGAGTACTCCTTCTTCTAAACATATTCGACATATTTTATCCATGTTGACTTCCAACTTGATTCTTGTCTAATATGGATATGGCTGCCCTAGTCTTCGCATTCTCTCCATGTGCAGTTCAAACAGAAGCTTATTGTTATGGAAATAATTGCTTTGTGAGGAGTCTATCCCCGGGTCGTAACTTGGTCTGTCTGGCACTGAATTTGCCACCTGATTTGCTAAGGACTGGGAACCTGACGCTAGATTGTTGATGTGCAAGTTGTTTATCCTCTTCGACAATGGCATAAACTCACATGTGTCGTCTTCCCGAAGTCTTTTCCTGAAGGAAAAGAGGAGAATTCAAATAAGGAATTAGTGGAACAATTCAAATAATAGAAGAAAGAAGGAGAATCTGGAGAGTACTCACCGATTTTCTGTCATAATTGATAAAATGTACCATCCATATTTAGAAAATAAGTTTTACGAGAAAATAGGCGATCGTAAAAATAAGTTACAGAATAAAACTCGCAAATTAAGCTCAAATTTTACACTACACAAACAAAATAGATTAAGAATAGACTAATGAATGAACGATTTATTTGATTTTGCAGCAGCAGTGTTGCGAACACAGAAAAAAAATTACTCGCACGTTGCTGAGAGAGAAACAAAAACTTCATTCATACTTCCGGTCATCGATTCTCAAAGTATCAGCCAGCTCAAACCATGGATGCTCAATTCATTCATTAGCATGCTCGGACGAAATATAAGTTAGCATGGTACCTTTTTGGTACATAATTTATCTTAGGCTCAAACAATGATATTTTATACTGCGTCATAACATAGAACGTGACATAAAGTTATTCCGGAGTGTAAACTGTCAAAATGTATGGTTATTCTTGATTTATTCAGTGGAATAACTTAATGTCACGTTCTATGATAAGACGCATAAACTGTAAGTAGTATCCCATTTCTCTGGGCTCATACTAGCTCATGAATGAAAATATTCTAGTAGAATAGAATATTTATTTAGGGTATTTGTGATACATACCTCCACAAAAGCCAGCGAAAAAAAATAAGATATTTTATGATGTTTTTTAAGCAATTCATTAATTCATTCGTCGTGTCAATGTGCACTTAAATAGGTACATATTAAATTTGTTGCTTCAAAATGAAGCCACCGCTATGGCCCTATCTGAAGCCGCATTAAGGTCTTCCTGGGTGCAGCTGGTTGGGCACAAAGGGCAGGAAAGGAGATGTGACGTAATATTTTGTGTTGGGGCTCCGCACTAACACTGGATTTGGGAAGGATCCCCTATACCCCATTTGGCTAGGTTACTTTTGCATCGACCAACCTGTGGGCGAAGTCTATTGAGTGACTTCCAGATTGGCCAATGCAGTTTATGGCCGGGGCAGGGGTTCTGCCGGGGTAACAAATGCCAGAGGAGGGGGTTTTTCCTCTTCCATAATTTGCATCTTGCTTCCACTGCGCTCTTATTTGAAGAACTCGAGTGTCTTAAAAAACTTTAAGCAATAGTAATATGCAATTTTTTTAAGTATTTTTTCTATAGCGAAACATTCAAGCAAAAAGTATGTTCAGGGGATCACGACCCTCAGCAATGAGAATAACCATGCGAGGAGATGGCGAGGAGGAGGCAATCCTTCAGTAGGATAATAGGATTGTAGATAACCTACTTAGAATTAAATTTAAAGAAATCATAATTTGTAGGTAAAGTTTATTTATATATATGACGGCGCAAGCGTGGGCGAAGCTGCAGAGGGCTCTTCGTCAGCGTCACCTAGTATGGGGTTCATCGTAGAGGGTACTCAGGAAAACCACACAGATGATACAGCTCTGGTTTATTGCGAAAGAAGCGTAGAGTAGGTACAAACTTGAGGGTAGAAGTAGGTACGGTGAACGTGACAGTTTCGTTGCTCTGAGATGTGTTCAGGCTGGCGGTTCCAAGGAAAGAGAGCGAGCTCAGCAGCAATGACTCTGTCCTCGAGTGGGGCAGTGGTGGGAGGTCGGCAAGCGACACTACCGCCGCCACTCTGCGTTCACTGTACTTTTACAACAATCAAATAACATACTAGGTCTAACGAAGGAATAGGAAGTCAAGTAACCGGTAACTAAATTTAATATTACGACACGGCTATTCCTGACATGTCACGCGTCCTCGAGTGTACCTGTAACAATTGAAACATAGGTGGAGTACATGTCGGTTAAAGCTCGACCTATCCTGACTGTACAAGTCGGCTAAAGCTCGCCCTATCCTGACTACAGGAGCATGTACTAAGAAATGATCTTGGTAAGGTACTAAGAAATGATGTAGGTACTAAAGAATGATCAATTATCATCATCTCCCTGCTCTTTTCCCATATTATGTGTGATCGGATCAACATGTGTTCTTCTTTCATTCTCCTCCATCAGCATTCATCTCAACACTCACACTCACTCAGAAGAATACTAGGTACTAAAGAATGATGTACTAAGAAATGATGAATGGCTAAGAAATGATGTCTCAAGTTATCGTGATGATAAGAATAGTCAATCAAAATCGTAAAATCGTAAATCAAACTATACAGTGAACCAACTTTACATCAACCAACACACACATAAACGATCATGGCCCAGCTGCTCGGCAGCATTACAAATATTGCAATTTTGGTACCTACTTCACAGACTAACGCGGTCACCATGACCCAATATAAACAGCGGTCAGTGACCCAAGAAACACAGTAGTCATAAGAGACCCAGGCTTACACTAACCACCTCAGTCGCGCACCGCGCCCTGGACGACTCATGCTTGAATCGCAGTTACGACTACGGCTGAAATGGTTTATGCAACCACAAAACATCAAAATAGGTACCTAGCCATGCTATGTGTGTTTACGTTCCCTCAATAGGGCTTTCTGTATCTGAATCTCCATCCAAAAATTAATAAGGTAGGTACAAGACTTTGAGGCATCTTTCTCAACCTACTTAGCACCATTCGATCTAAACCGTCACGTTTATTCATTTAGAAAAATAGGACTCAAACAAACCTAACTTAACTGAGTACCTAACTACTTAGTCAAATCGTATCAGCACTGTACGCACTATTTCTCGTTCTTGTAAACCTAGTCGAACAACCAAATTTGTATCGACGAACTCTGAAAAACTGTAGGTAGACACGCGGACTAACTGGTACAGATCTTTATCTGACTACCTGTCACTGTAGGTAATAAGAGATAATCACGTTTACGAATGTACACACAACTTCTTTCAAACAATTTAACATTGCACAAGATTTTCTCTAAATGTGGGTAAAACGTTTCTTATTCCGAAACCACAACAAAACAATAACCCCGTTTATGATCTACAAGCTTGCAAACACAAGCAAGCTTACTGTCACACCAACATTCAGATTACGCGTCAAAGGTCATTAACCTCATCCAGTAAAATGAGAAGAAATTATAATCTACCTCACTATTAATCCACTCGATACTGTAAACATGACCACAGATTTGAAATTACCTACCTGTTCCTGAGAATCAAAATAATTTATCGAGAATTTAAATTATTTCCTTAATTTTGATGCCATAGATTCTATGACAACATAACCAATTTTGTAAGTTCGTAACACGAATTAAAAGTAACACGCTCACCGGATAATCATCCATTTAGGGTTCATTAGCAACTGTTGCTAACTGCCGCGGTAGTGTGACTGGACTGCCACCGTTTGTACCACGCACCGCTGCTGGAGCTCTTCTTCTTCGCCGTGGATGTAGCACGAAGACTCTTATTTGCAAAGTGACCAGTACCCCTTCACCTGAAAAACATACGAGGGCAGTTACTATGCCAAAGAAATAGAGCAAAAGTTACGAAACGATAACATGACCTTTTTAAATTCTTGAAGGGTAGTTTTCGAGGCTTCGATCTTGATTCCGCTTCAGAATAGGCTTGAATTTCTTGAAGCAACTTTGTTCTTGATGTCGCGGTTCATCCTACCGTCAATTTGTGCGAGGCGAGCGAGCACAAAAGAAACGGCAATTTCATCGATCGAGTTGCATGTCCTTTCATTTAGCCATGACTGACGAAATCAATCGAGTTGCGTATGATGCAATACTCGCTCCTTCTTTTGGCCTGCAGTTGTTGGCATAGGATGATAGTTGCAGTACAGGTCTCGGCGCATTCGTAGCGTAATAGAAAAATGTCCTTGAAGTTTATGAAGGTCATACCGTAGTCCCACACGTGGGAAAGCCATGTGGATGCGGTACCTTTTCTTAGGGCGATGATACGATGCTCCTCCTTCCAAAGGTCGTTCAGCGAGGCAAATTTCAACTTCGGACAAACGTGGTTCCTGAGCTGATCCCACATCTGATGACGGCGCAAGCGTGGGCGAAGCTGCAGAGGGCTCTTCGTCAGCGTCACCTAGTATGGGGTTCATCGTAGAGGGTACTCAGGAAAACCACACAGATGATACAGCTCTGGTTTATTGCGAAAGAAGCGTAGAGTAGGTACAAACTTGAGGGTAGAAGTAGGTACGGTGAACGTGACAGTTTCGTTGCTCTGAGATGTGTTCAGGCTGGCGGTTCCAAGGAAAGAGAGCGAGCTCAGCAGCAATGACTCTGTCCTCGAGTGGGGCAGTGGTGGGAGGTCGGCAAGCGACACTACCGCCGCCACTCTGCGTTCACTGTACTTTTACAACAATCAAATAACATACTAGGTCTAACGAAGGAATAGGAAGTCAAGTAACCGGTAACTAAATTTAATATTACGACATATATATATAAATTTAACAAAAAAAAACAATAATAACTAAGTTCTAACAAATTGTGCCTTTGACACATAATTTTGTTACAGAAGATTAAGTACCTAATCTAACAATTTAGATAGGTAACAACCGAGTTATATTATATCATTCATTACTGATATGTTAGCATTACTACATCATAGTAGTAAAATAAAATAAAATATTATAGTGGGTAGGTACTTACCTAAATTAAATAATTTTACAATAAGGTAACCACGATCAATTATTTGTATATAGCTATTTACAAAATTATTTTATGAAAAGGCACAAATTGGTTAATAGTAATTGCAGCAGATTTGAAATGAAGAAATTTTGATTTGTAAAATAATGTTTTCACAGTAAGTTTTCAGGTAATTAAGATTCGGTTATTAGGTATATTCCTAGATACTTTTATGTTAAATCTTTACGTCATCTTATAAAATTAATGGAAGCTACACATAGGTTCACAGTTAACATGGCGTATCTATAATAACATAGTTCGTTAAATACAATAACTATTACAATTATTCTTAGTTGTAGTGTCAGTCACCGTTATCGTAACTCCTAGGTTCAAATAAAGCACTTTATCTTAATGTTGTTAAACAATATTGATATAATGGTAAGCTAAGCACAACCATTTGATTACTTAAACGTTAGCAATGGAAGTTATCAACTCTGTGTAAATGTCAATACCTTTAATGTACATTTCGGCATGAAGAAACTCATCGTGGTCGTGGAGCAAAACAGGAGTGTGGTTCATGGGAGAAAACCCAATAGCGGGAATCCCAACCTTCCTAACGTATCTGCTGTCCGTACCTCCTGGGAAAATCCTGCGATCCAGTTTAAGGTTTCTGTAACGGTTTTATGTATTAAATTATTTAGCTCATCATAAACTATAGTAGGTACGTATAACAACAAAGACATCTTCAAAAGATCTGGAAGAATGTTATCTGCGCCTTAGAAATACTATTCACATATTTTTAAAACGTTGCATTACATCTTTCAATAGGTGAGTAAATTACTTTAAGTCTTATTTTGAGAAGTTAAAAAGGTAGTTAGGTTAGGAGTACCTAACCTACCTACTTTTTTAAAATTGTTTAACAATAATTATTGTTAAACAATTTAAGTTATTATTTTGATAATACTAACAACTTATCAGCAGCTGCCTTAAATGCAACCCAGTAAGGATTCGAAGTATCTGTTTTCGTGCATTGCACGTAACAGTTTTTCTGCTCGAATTCTATAGTGATTCCATCACCCGCTTCTTTGCACCATTGGGTAATCTGCAAGTTAAAAAAATTATTTCCTTTTGAACAAGAGAAAGAATAATAGGTTGGTTCAAGGTAGTAGAGAGTACCTACAAGGTTGAACTTACCATGCTTTCGAATTGCGTATGGTCAACTGTTACAGCCAACCTTATGTCAAATACAGCGGTTAACTTTTCCGGAACAACATTTGATTGCACACCACCCTAAAATAAACAATAACATTAGTTAATTAGAAGATATCTTAGAGTTTGTACTTTAACATAACAATACATTTAACAAATCAACTCTTTTACAAGCGAATAATATTGCCCGATTTTCTCGCAACAACTAGGTAGGTAAGTGATGACAATTTTATCTGAGTGTTTGCAAAGCAATTAACAAAATTGACTCTTTTAAATCGTTAGGTAAGTACCTCAATAGGTACCTACATCAATTTGAATATTTTATCTGGGTTCAAACAAAGACTTACGTAAATTTGAGTCAAATTAACCGTCGTCACATCGCCTATTGTCAACTTAGGATCACTATCAAGAATCTTCTTTTGTTCGCTTCTTAGATCCATGAATTTATCGATAATAGTCCTCAACTAAAACAAAACAAATCGTCATGAATAAGTTGAACATTTTGAACATTGCTGTATTCATTACTTACTTGCCATATTTCTAAGGGAAATTTGATGAACTCACCTTCTCCCCAGCAGTATTGGGTATAAGTAATGATCCATGACCTGGCTGGCCAGGGCAGTGTACGTGTATTTCTGAAATCAACATGATAATTCATTGTCAGAATGAATTTGTGTGTTTTAATAATACTTACACGACTTTATTCAAATAAACCTACGCCAGATACTTCGCTCTCCATTGAAAATAATGAATTCTTCTGTAGGACTAGCCATTCCTTCATCAAGTGCGAAACCCAAGTTGAGAGCTTTGAATTCATCCGTATGGACAAATTTTTCCATACCATCATGACCACCAATCTCTTCATCTAGAAATATGTTGAGATTGTATTAACGTTCGTAACATTTTACCTATTTAGGTAGGTATTTGAAATATTTCATTAGGTGTTACAAAATGTCTAATAAATATCTCACCAGGTACGAAAGAAACATGCAAGGTACGTTTCAACTGAACACCAGATTGTTTAAGCTTCTTTATAGCTTCCAAATACTGAATTCCAACACATTTCATGTCTTGGGATCCGCGAGCAAAAATTTTACCATCATCATCAATATGCCCGCTGAATGGTGGATAAGTCCAACTGTTCTGTAGGTGGATATTAACATGAATATCAAGTCTCAGTTAAAGCAAGCAGGCAGTACCTATAATTTCTTCTCAAAAAGAATTTGCGAACAAAAAAAATATTGCCCTATGGTTTTTTTATGGAAGAGGGGGCAAACGAGCAAGTGATTGCCACCGCCCACAGACAACTGCAGCATCAAGAGGCACCGCAGATGCGTTGCCGGCCTTTGAGGTAGCAATAGGTTATCTATGGTGTTCATAGACAGTTTTATCATTTTCATGAATGATTGTAGCATGATATTTTTTATTTGGATAAGAAAACATAACTCAAAGTTATCTTATCGGTATCAAGTATTTCTTAAACAATTTATCTTATTCTTGTTATTTTTAGTTCTTAGGTAGGTATGTTTAAAATGCCTTTGGTTCAAATGTTAAAATTCTTGATACTTACTTCAAACACAGGAACAACATCCATGTGAGAGTTCAGCAAGATAGATGGAAGAGAGGGATCTTTGCCAACCCATGTCAACACTACAATAGGTTTACTAGGAACAACCTCGTATATTTTGAAAGAAAGGCATATGTCTTTGGCCTGTTTGTTAAGAAATGAAACACAGGCGTCTGTAACAAATAGCGTAATAAATAATTAGGAAAGGAATTATTAGGCAGTGATATAGTATGGCTAGACCCCTTATGTTTGCCCCTCCTGACTGAGAAAATTAATCAATTGGATTTCATTGACTAGGTAGGGCTCCTGATGCTAGAACCTAGTTTCAATTGAGTCAATGTGCTATATCCTGACAATAAAAATTAGTGTCAGAGGGAATGATTAGGTCTAACAGCGTTGATTGCGGTACCTATAACGTAATTGGATGCTTGACATTGCAAGATGATACACTGCATCTGCAGTGGGACAACGGCTAATGACTATGTTCTAAATGACGAGTTCCTACTGCATCAATAACATACACAAATTTAATTGACCTTTAATCTAATAAGTTCTTAAAAATAACTTAGGCCTTAACACCATAAATAGATAATTAAAATACAGCGTCAGGAGGCAACCTATACCTACCTACACTTAACGGGTAGGTACACTTAACTTTGCCTGGGACATTGTTTGAGATGGAATAGGCTTGCCCAGCACCTAAACCATTCTCTCAGCTACCTAATAAATTACTAGAAAAGTACCAACGAAAAACGTAGCTCTACAGATCTACTCTATTTTGTATGATTACAGGAATTGAACCATAGGCGGGTTAAATTCCCATAATTCATAAAAATATCCTACACATAAAAATCATCACATCACATTCACATCCATTCAAAAATTGAATGTCAATTTGTGTTACCGAAATAGTAGGTACTAGGTAGGTACAAAGTCTTCATCTACATTGGTGGCAATGTGTGCATTTAATAAAAATGTATCTGGACGTGCCTCTGACTAAATCCTTTGAAATCTTCAAAGAATTTTGAATGTATCTACAAACTATACGATGATCTTGATTTGAGCGAATGTAATCTACAAGAAAGTAATGTTTAATTCAACAAGTAGGTAAGGTACCTAGTGTACGTAGGTACGTACATACCTACTTACTTATTGTTATTGCCAGATAAATTGCTGCCTGTGCCATGCTTAGATTAATAGGTACAGCATAATACATTCCGTAGTTTTATTAATACCTACTTCTATATTAACTTATTCATTACATGAAGTAAACTCACCATAGTTGATGTTTGGTTGCACACTCGGTATTTGTAAATATTCAATGAAGTTAGCAACAGCTGGAATTTTCCCGTATTTTGCTGCCATAGTGTAGGTAAGTCATGCACTGTGGCTCAGTGAGTTCTGCGCGAGAAATGAGATAGCACAGTAATTTATGTCTCTGGGGCTGACGAGGTCACTGAGCAAACTACGAAATAAAAATATTCAGTAGGTGCAGCGCAACGTTACGTATTAGGATAGTGCATGCAGTTGAATAAATAAAAATAAAATAAAATTGAATAAAAGTTGAATAAATAAAAATAAAATAAGTTGAATGGTATTATAATAATTATCTCTAGTATGTATATTGAACGTAGGTCAGTAGGTACCTCATTTAAATACCTATCTTTAAGTAAAGATAGTTATCTAAATTCACTAGGTGACTAGGTACCTATACTATTGACTATTCCTACCTCGATACCTACAAAAATAATAATAAGAAATGATTGAAGTCTATTGTAGGTATCTTTTCCTAATATTCAAAGAGTAGACAAAATTAAGTACTACATACATACCTTAAAATTAAATTCCACCAGATGCATAGTATCTCATAATGTTTATTTTCATTTCTCGGTAAAACTTAAATCTCAGCTCTCGGCCTACATTTTTGACACTGTTTTCTTCAGAGGTTTTCTTTCTTCAGTTTTTGACATAGACATTATCTTACTAATCGCTAGTGTTGTACTAAAATGTAGCTGTGTACCATAGACTTACCACAGAGTAAGAATAGCTGTGTACTCGTCGATTGAATGAACGAATATTGAAATGAAATCGTGAACTCGTAGTTGGCTTTCTTTGGCCTTAGATCATTTTTTTGTCTGAGTCCCAGTCTGAGTTTGGCTCTCGAATGCTAGCAATTAAGTTTTTCTGACATGACTTCGTTTTTCTGACATGACTTTGTTTTTCTGACATGACTGATGTTGATATTTTTCTCGGACCAAGAATCTTATCTTTTTTTTTTTTTTTTTAGTAGCCCGTAGGGATCCCACTGCTGGGCAAGGGCCTCTCCCAAACATTTGGGAGGAATTGCCATAATCGCCACGCTTGGCAGGCGGGTTGGCGATCGCAGTAAGATGTGGCAGTAATCTTATCTTGGTCCGAGATATTTTTAATTTGAATGACATCTCCGTCCGACTACTGACACAACAGCACCACTGCCTGCAGTGAAGTGCAGTGAACTCATAATTAATCTAGAAAATATAAATTACGTTTTCTAACCTAAATGCATTGAGTTATAATGTACTACGTACTAGAGAGGTCACCTCTACTCGACTGTTTGTTACACTTAGTCAGAGTGTTCGCACTCCGACTCACTTAGTCTGTGCCGAGCGTTTGCTGCAGCGAGACATGTGTCATGATGTGTGTGAAGTTTTTTTCCATGAAATATGCCTTCGTGTGTATTGCGATACTGCACAAATAACTCGAGAAATACAAGTAAAAGGCAAGGAGTGACTTTTCACCAGTAAGTTCAACATAATTACGCGTATTTTAATTATATTTTTTCAATTGCAACGCGTCACCGTGACTGCGGCGGCAGCCATGTTTACATGAATGTCAAAGAGTATAGAAATTTTCATGCACAGATCAGACATCTAACATCAAAATTAAGTTAAGATCATATTTTTTAAGTAATTTAGGAAAACAGTAGGTACCTAACATTATTTTATTACTACTTATTTATGTAAATTCAACAGGCTCAATGTATAGTATCCCCTTCAAACCTTAGTGGTTTTTTGGTGCTATAGATATCTAAATTTATATTTTGTTAAATTTCATTCGATAAATAAAAAATAAAAATAAAAAAAACTTATACTATGGCAAAACAACGTTTGCCGCGGGTCAGCTAGTTTTAAATAATTATGGGCTATTAAATATTAATAAACTAACTGTTTGATCTTGGCGATCAACATTACCGCAATAAACTGGCTCCGAAGCGTTCTGTGGTTTGACCGGCAACACGTGCTAGAGGTGTGTAAAAGTGGATAAACAAAATACGTAAAATATCTTATCACCTAAACTCACCCCAACTCCTCGTTTTTATGGTTTGCACAAGAGAACTCGTCTTATGTAGTTCCGGAACTTTTATTTATAATTGGACTCCTTTTCGGTTTTGTCCTTTCAGTCCGCCATTGTTCTAATTAGTTTCTTCTTTTTTTTTTTTATTGTTATGTCACCACAGACTCCCAAAAATTGTAAGGGCAGAAATAGACTAATATATTTAATACAGATTGTGTAATGTGTGTGTGTGTGTGAATATATTAAACATCCCCCCGCCCGAGAAAGGCTGAAAAGCCTTTATCAACTAGATAAAATGTCAATAGTGTCCGCATAATTGACATACCGCAATGAAGGCGTACCGCGTAAAGCCTTAAGAAAATCTAACTTCAAATAAAACAAAATCAATTAAGATCCGTAAAATAAACATAATAATACCGCAATAAAAAATAAAACAATCCGAAATAAAACTTGAATATAAATTAAAATAGGTTCAAAGTTGCCGAACCTACTCCAGCGGTAACCTACAAATCTTTACAACTGGCCGCAAAAGAATACCTGAAAAAGTCTTCAACCTAACGGATCTAACTACTCCGTCTCTTCCAGGCAAGAGCTCAATCACCCTACCACGTCTCCATTTGAGACTAGGAATATTCTCTTCCTTGATCAATACAAGATCCCCTATTTTAGGTGGCTCTGTTGGAGTTGTCCACTTATTTCGGTTTTGAAGACAATGAAGGTACCGGTCACTCCATTGTCTCCAGAATCGTTGAGATATAGCTTGGACTAACTTAAAACGTCCCAACCGCGAAACGGGTACGTCTTCCAGGTTATATTCTGGAACCGAAAGTAAGGCTTTGCCTACAAGAAAATGTGCCGGAGTAAGCACTTCGAGGTCCTGAGGATCCTGAGTTAAAGGAAAAAGTGGCCGAGAGTTGAGTACCGCTTCAACTCTGGCAAAAACCGTCGTCAGTTCCTCAAATGTCAAAACCTGCTCCCCAATCATCCGCTTTAAAAGGGTTTTCGCAGATTTGACGGCCGCTTCAAAAAGACCACCGAAGTGTGGTGCCCCTGGTACGTTAAACAACCAAGTTATCCCGCTCTTAGCTGCAACGCCCCCCAAGGTTTTTCCTACCTCCTTATCCAGCAAATATTTATGAACATCAGTCAAATGCCTGTTCGTTCCTACATAGTTGGTACCGTTGTCGGACCTTATCACGCTCGGTAGACCGCGCCGAGCCACAAACCTTGATAAGGCCGCGGTAAAAGCCTCCGTCGAAAGGTCGCTAACGACCTCTAAATGAACCGCCTTCGACGAAGAGCAAATAAATACACATAAGTAAGCCTTCAACACCTTGGCATTCCGAAGGCGTGAGGCTTTAATAGCAAACGGTCCCGCAAAATCCGTTTGCACCGTATGGAATACGCCAGTCGCATTTACCCTGTCACTTGGTAGGGCAGACATCATCGGTTCGACTGACCTAGCCTTATTTCTAAAACACGCTATACATTTAAAAACCCTACTTCTAATGGCTTGCCGAGCCGATAGGATCCAGTAATCCTTTTGCAAAATAGCCTGAAGGGCTGTTGGACCGACGTGACAATGAACCCGGTGTGCATTATCGATAATCAAATTAGTAATCGGATGATCCTTGGGCAAAACAACCGGATGTTTCACCTGGAACGGCAGACTCGAATGCTCCAAACGACCACCAACCCGCAATAGACCCGCTTTGTCTACAAATGGAAACAACCGCCTCAGTCGAGTAGAACACTGCTTATCCCGCTTTAAGCAGTCCAAATCTGTAGCAAATTCCGCTTGCTGCACTAACATTACAAGTCGGTCCATCGCAAGCTTACGCTCCTGAACCGTCAGAACGCCCGAGATCTTATGGGACGGATTCCTACAATTATGCGCAAACCGAATACAATAAGCGACGACTGCCTGTAATGTCGTTAATGAGCTGAATCGATTAAAGATGGGGTCTGGCTCTGCTGTACCCACATGCACTTGAACTTGAGCTAAGGTTTTCCGCAAACCTGGTACTTCTGAATCCTGCCTAACCCTATCTGCAGGCCACGTCGCCGGCCCCCCTTTGAGCCATCGGGGCTCCCACCATAAGGAATGCCCAAGCAATTCCGATGCTCGACAACCACGGCTCGCGACGTCCGCAGGGTTCAGCTCGGATGGTACATGCCGCCACTTCAAATTCAAACCGCAATTGACAATTTGGGAGACCCTGTTCCCCTCAAATGTCTGTAGTGTATATGGGGGCATCCGCAGCCACGAGAGAACAATAGTGCTATCCGACCAGCACACTATCTCCTCTATCCCCACTTTACCCTCAATGGAATTCGCTACGTATTTGACGAGGCGCACCAATAAAGTCGCACCTAACAATTCAAGCTTAGGGATTGTGACCTTAATCTTGGATGGCGCTACGCGCGATTTTCCCATCATTAAAGAGATCTTTACATCACCCGTCCTATCAATGGTTCTCAGATAAACTACTGCGCTGTACCCGCTTTCAGACGCGTCTGAGAAACCATGCAGGGAGCACGACTTATTTCCACCTAATGCAAAACGCTTCATACTAATATTTTCAATTTGAGGTAAATCCGTTATTATCTCCCCCCATTCCGCAACCACATCCGGTGGTGGGGTTTCGTCCCACGACAAATTCAACCTCCAAAGCCGCTGCATGAGAACCTTGCCCTGGAAAAGCACCGGTGCTATCCAACCTAAGGGGTCAAAGGTTCTTGCCAAGGTTGACAAAATGATACGCTTAGTACAACTTTCGTTATCTTTCAACTTGCAATGATAAGAAAAGGCATCGCTGTTGGGATCCCATTCTACTCCTAAAATTTTAAAGAAACCCGGCCCATCTTCCTTGTCAAAGGTCCGTGGCTTCTCCAGGTCTTCCGGACGTACACCTTCAAGCAACCGCGCGCTGTTCGACACCCACTTACTTAGCTCAAAACCGCCAGAGCGAAGTAAGCTAGTCAGTTCCCCCTTCAACTGCTTTGCTTCGGCCTCAGAATCAGCGCCGCCCAATATGTCGTCCATAAATACAGAAGACCTTAATAATTCAGCCGCAGTAGGGAAATCCGCCTCCCCGTCATCTGCGAGCTGCCGCAATGTCCTAATCGCAAGATACGGACTGGACTTCATCTCGTAAGTCACAGTGTTTAGCGAGTACAGACGCAATGGCTGATCCGCAGCCTCTCTCCAAAAGATGAGTTGATACCGCCTGTCATCTTCGTGAGCTACAATTTGCCGAAACATCATTTTAATGTCAGTTGTAAAAACATATTCCGACATCCTAAACCGACAAATGATCTCCATTACATCCCGCTGTAATTTCAGGCCCGCATGTAATGTGTCATTTAATGACAATCCCGTAGTTGTCCCGCAACTGGCATCAAAAACTACCCGAATTTTTTCGGAGTCCGCCTTAAAGATTCCGTGGTGGGGTATTACGTACCCCTTTCCGACTGCATAGTCGGCCGGGTCCCGGTCACAGACCGACATATGCCCCATGGTTTCATATTCCCGCATGAACTTAATAT
This sequence comes from Epirrhoe alternata, assembly GCA_963565295.1. Lineage (NCBI taxonomy): Eukaryota > Metazoa > Arthropoda > Insecta > Lepidoptera > Geometridae > Epirrhoe > Epirrhoe alternata. Next base: position 5,290,221 of record OY751384.1, read on the forward strand.
ATTTTTCGCGTAGTACCTCATTTGAGGTAAGCCGCCTTTCCATTGCCAAGAACCGCCTTTTGGCCAACAGAACCGAGTCCCCCAACTCGGGTTTACCATCTAAAAAAGGTAACCTCACGATGTACCTGCCAGACTCATCCCGCTGATGAGTGTTCCTAAAAAATGCTTCGCACTCTGCATCTTTAGGATTTGCTATTACTTTGTCTGGTATGTCCTCTACCTCCCAGAATCTCTCCAAGATCTGGTCGGTAGTGACATGCCCCGCAAATAATGTTTGTGAATAATGAACCGCGTTATATTCACTACGTGGAACCGCGTAGGTCACTGGACCCATGAGCACATGCCCGAATATCGTATTCATCGCGCAGGGCAAGTACTTATTTACCTTAACAACGCCACCTATCATAATGTCGCCCATCAAATCTGCACCGATCAGAATATCGATGGGTCGACTCGCATAGAATCGCTCGTCTGCTAGGTAAATCCCCCTATACCAATCCGCGATATTCGGCGACAAGTTCGAGCTAGGCAGGTTGTGAGTGATGTTACTCAAGATAGTGGCCGATGTAACAAGCCGAGGATGGTCCGCGTACCTAGGGCTAATCGTGAGATTCACCCCTCCCCTGCAGTCACTAACCGGCAATCCGCCTAATCCTGTAACCGTAACTATCTCCGATCGAAACCGCCGTAATCCTAACCTGCTAGCACAAGCCTCGGTAACAAAAGTGCTTTGACTACCCCCGTCTAATAGCGCGCGCACTTCTTGATATTCACCGCAACTATCAATCACGCGCACTACGGCCGTCGCTAACAACACAGTTGTACGTTGACAAGAATTGCGATCCTCTACTCTATTGCATGAAGTCAAAACCGCCCCGGTGTCCACTGTTGCCGCCCCTCCCCTATTCGGTGAATTTACCCTATCCGCATCGGGTACACTCGACCGACCGATTTCTGCACTGGGTACCCGAGGTCCACCCGCCGCTGTTGGTGGCCCCCCCGAACCCCCGCTAGCCGCCGCCGGCTGTGGCAGATCGAAATGGATGAGGTTGTGGTGTCCGGTTGACTTACACTTGTAGCAAGACCAGCTTGAGGTGCACTGATAGACGCTGTGCTCTCCTAAACATCTAAAACAGAGTCGCAGCTCTTTGACGCGCAATTTCCGCTGGCGCGGAGTCAGTGACAAGAATTTTTCACATTTTGATATGTTATGACTACCCCTTTTGCATAACTTACAACCACTTGTTGTACCCTGGGTAACCTGTGAAGTAGCATGGTGTGCCCGGGATGTGGAAGTACCTACCTTACCGCTGTGGACTTCCCCGCTGGATTCTAAAATCCTAACCTCATTTTCCAAAAACTTTATGAGGTCCGCAAAACTAGGTAACTCTTTGTCAGCCATCTTATCCTCAAAATGTTTTTTCAAACTACTATCTAACTTCTGAAAGTTAATGAAGAAGAGCAGGTAAGACCATTCAGTCACAGGGAATTTCATTTTTTCCAAACCTTTTGTGTTCTCCAACAATGTGTTGAGAAAAGGTTTCAACGAGCTCAAATTTTTATTTACATGAGTTGTACCTAATAAGTTATGTAATAACTTATCCGCAAGTAACCGCTTATTGTTATACCTATTTTTCAATAGCTCTAGTGCTATTGAGTAATTGTCCCCGGTGACAGACAAATGTTGGGTGAGCACCTTTGGCTCTCCGGACAAAGACCCTATAAGATAATACAGCTTTTCTGTATTGGTCAGTGATGTGTCTTGCCCTACCAGTGATTCAAATAGGTCCATGAAGGACACAAACTCTTCTATTTTACCTGAGAACGTAGGTAACTGCACCTTTGGTAAAAACACCCGCTTGCTTTTAGCCGTTCCCTCTGAGGAACATGCAGTACCATACTCAGATGACTGACAACTGACCACTGGAAATAGTTCCAAAAACTTTCGCTTAATATCATAGTACTTTTGATTATACCCAATATACTTTTTCCTAAAACTTTCAAATTCTTCATCTTCTTCAAGGCCGGCCTGAAGTTCAAGATGAGTTGATGTGAACTCCGCATAATTTGTTTCTACATCCCCATACCTAAGCTTGAACTCATTTCTCTCTGCCTCAGTTGTTAAAGCTGACTGTGAGATGTCATACAGCAAATCTAAATTCAGTGTGGCCATATCATACCGCACCTTGAGAAGTTTGATTTGACTTTTAGGAGGCATTTTGATTTATAAAAACTTACACTAACACAATTAAATACTATACAGAAGACTTCTTCAGAGCAGTAAACACAAAAACACAAATTTAAAAACAATACATAAGAAAACACAAACAAGTAATTTTCTCCCCCGAGGGAAATTATAACAAAATTAATATTTTTCAATAATTTTAGGTAATCTAGACCCTAGATCAACTAAATTACTTGGATCTATTTGTAACAAATAAGCCTAGGTACCGCTTTAGTAGGCTAAGAACCAAGAATCTATTTATAGATTATAAATTCTATTTTTAGAACAACCAAAATTCTAATTTTTAAACCGCTAGATTAGATTTGTGCAAATTGTTCATAATTCTACAAAAAATGCACCGCAAATTACAAGGTACTCACCTACCTAGAGCCGCTAGATAGTGAGCTAACCGCTTTACCATGTAATATAATGTAATACCAAAAAATTTACCTCGGACAACAATGTTTGTGTAATGTATGTTTTACAAATACTTATTTAGGGAACAATACTGATAGATATGTGTAGCCCTACCGCAATACAATATAATTTTGAGTTTCTCTGTGCAGTGTAAACTTGGTGGGTACCTAACCGCGCGGCACCCTACCGACCCCAAGCTACCAAATGAAATTGACTGAAAATACTGAACCGCGAAGTATTTCAGCCACCGCAGAAACAGGAGTTGGGTAAAAGATTCCTTGCAAAGCTGCTCGTATACCGCCAGAACACTTTGTACAAGGACCGACCGCGTGTTATGTGTAACTACCACGGGATGGCGATAAAACCACAGGGCTTCGGAATTAAACAAATCCGCGCTCGAGTAGGACCAAATGTTTGATCTTGGCGATCAACATTACCGCAATAAACTGGCTCCGAAGCGTTCTGTGGTTTGACCGGCAACACGTGCTAGAGGTGTGTAAAAGTGGATAAACAAAATACGTAAAATATCTTATCACCTAAACTCACCCCAACTCCTCGTTTTTATGGTTTGCACAAGAGAACTCGTCTTATGTAGTTCCGGAACTTTTATTTATAATTGGACTCCTTTTCGGTTTTGTCCTTTCAGTCCGCCATTGTTCTAATTAGTTTCTTCTTTTTTTTTTTTATTGTTATGTCACCACAGACTCCCAAAAATTGTAAGGGCAGAAATAGACTAATATATTTAATACAGATTGTGTAATGTGTGTGTGTGTGTGAATATATTAAACACTAACTAAACTTAAATTATTTAAAGGAAATTTAAATATTGTTACAGTTTCAATACTCTTATTTATTCTCTGAGTAAGTACCTACCTACCTACACACACACGATCAATATTAAGTAGGCAGAATAATAAAATTATGTCGCATCTGCGCGTATTGATTGTTATCTATGACAACATAACACCTCCCCGCTTGCCCCGCGCATGCCCCGCTGTAATCAGTCCGCGCGCTAATTTTGTTTGAAATGGCGTCTCTAGTACGTAGTACATTATAACTCAATGCCTAAATGTATGAAATAGGGTGACCACAATATTTTTAACAAAGAGAGGACTACAAAAACAGGTCCTGCAAGTAAAAGATATCACTTAAAATTACGTTTTCATGTAGTGACGGGGTGTCATTTTTTGGAGTAAGATTTACGAAACAGGAGAATGATTTAAGATTAAATACTAGCTCCACAATTTTTGTTTCATGCGTTAGTTACAGGATGACACCCAATCAATCGGCAATGTGCGGTCGGGGTGACCGACTCTTTCGCCCATATCTCAACTATTAAATTATCACAAAATCCCATATCAATTTTCACAAAAATTTTAGGATGGGCACTAAATCCTGAGGGATTCAAATCTGGAAATAATCATAGTGACTCCTGGACCCCGTGGACACCCGGGTGTCCACGGGGTCCAGGTCCACAAAACACTGTTTTGTGTTTTCTCTCGACTACTGACTGACATGATACTTGAACTTGACATTGGCAGAATTATACCTAGTTGTTTAGTTGCCATTCAATAAATGAAGAAGAAGAAGAAGTGCAGTGCCGTGCGCAGTGATGCCAACTTAGCCCTCTCGGGGCTAGATCTAGCCCTTCTTTGGCTTATTCAGCCCTTAAAATGATGATTTAGCCCCTAGCCCTACTTCTAGCCCCGAAATAAATTACGAAATAGAATGAACTTTGACACACTAAATTCTATATTACAAATACGATTTGGTCTTATAAAATTCGGTCAAACTTGCTACACATTATGATATCCCAATAGATGTCTTAAAAAAGATTGGATCTCAAGAAAAATATAAATTTATTCTGAACAAGGCACCTGCTGGAACTGATAATCAATCTCTTCAACCATCAACTTCGCAAAGTACAAGTGAATTGTACGGCGAAGAATCCTCCTCCGATGAGGAGATTGAGTTTTAATAAGTATTTTTAAGAAAAAAAGTTGATTTTTAATTTTTTTTTGTTAATATTAAGTACAAGATTGTTAAAAAATAACTTATTTTATTTGATTTCAATAAAAAAAATAACTTTTCCTATTTTTATTTTTTTGGCCAAATCTAGCCCTTTTTAGAACTCCATTTAGCCCCAAAACCTAACACAGGGTTGGCAACACTGGCCGTGCGTGCGGTCACAGATTAGGCAGAGATCGTGCGCAGTGATGCCAACTTAGCCCTCTCGGGGCTAGATTTAGCCCTTCTTTGGCTTATTCAGCCCTTAAAATGATGATTTAGCCCCTGGCCCTACTTCTAGCCCCGAAATAAATTACGAAATAGAATGAACTTTGACACACTAAATTCTATATTACAAATACAATTTGGTCTTATAAAATTCGGTCAAACTTGCTACACATTATAATATCCCAATAGAGGTCTTAAAAAAGATTGGATCTCAAGAAAAATATAAATTTATTCTGAACAAGGCACCTGCTCAATCTCTTCAACCATAAACTTCGCAAAGTACAAGTGAATTGTACGGCGAAGAATCCTCCTCCGATGAGGAGATTGAGTTTTAATAAGTATTTTTAAGAAAAAAAAGTTGATTTTTAATTTTTTTTTTTGGTTAATATTAAGTACAAGATTGTTAAAAAATAACTTATTTTATTTGATTTCAATAAAAAAAAAATAACTTTTCCTATTTTTATTTTTTTGGCCAAATCTAGCCCTTTTTAGAACTCCATTTAGCCCCAAAACCTAACACCGGGTTGGCAACACTGATCGTGCGGTGCGGTGCGTGTTGTACTGACTTGTACTCATTCGAACGTTATTTTCAATTGACTGATTTCGTGATTTCAACAGTGAATTTAATTTGGCGATCGAAAATAATGGATAGTGAGTACTACGAGGTAACTTCACAACTAGATGCCAGGGAAATACTAAGATATTTGAATAATCTCGGAATACACAACATTAGCGGCGAAGTTCTGAAATACTTCATTACAGGTTGGTTTGTCGTCAAACTTAAAATAAATGCCATGATCCTAATGGCTCGTAAGTTTAGAAAACTCACTTCTTTTGTCTGTACATAGCTATTTTCAAAAATAATTAAGTCTCATAGTCTCGTTTAATCGTTTCAGATTTAAAAAAGTTGATAAAATATGATCTAGAGAACAGAAACAAAACTCCCAGTACCCACGGAAGAGAAAATGTTCCAGGTCTGGAAAGATTACACAGCGCCAGTACTTTTTCTTCTAGAACGAGATCAAAACTCAGTGATGGAGCTGCTACTTTGACCTGTACAAGAGAGTGTCAGAGGAACAGAAAAGTACTTACTGTGAGGAATTTCCAATCAGCGCCTAATTTAGTTCACAGTGAACAAACAGTTGAGAGGGACAAACAGTTGAGGCGTGCCTGCTCCTGTGTGAGAGTGGAAAGGAAACCTGAAAGTAGAGCAGAATCAGCCAAAGAGAAAACATCTTGTTCTAATAATAATTGTAAGTTATTTGATTTCAATTTTTTTCTGGCTACTACTTACTGGCCCAACTGCAGAAATGCTGGTGTTTTTGAACTTGGGTTAAAATAATGTTAGAGCTTTTTTCTATACTAATTATAAAGAGGAAAGATTTGTTTGTGGGTTTGAAATGAATAAGCTCCGAAGCTACTGGACCGATTTGAAAAATTATTTCACCAATAGAATCCCACATTATCCCCGATGAGCATAGGCTATAATTTATCCCGGGGAAGTGAATTTTTCCCGAGGGATCGTGGGTAACACCGCGGCGGACAGCTAGTTAATAATAATAATAATTTGTATTCCAAAAAAATTGAACATATAACCAGTTTTTAACTTGGCAAAACTTATAGGCTGAAGCCATTGAGCTAGGATACTATAGTTACAATCGGACAAATAAAATGTCCACGCCAAAACTTGTTTTTGTTATAGCATACAAGCGACATTGAACACTTATTACACGTGAGATAAAGTCTACATTCGAGTAAATGTCATCAAAGAATGGTGCTCCAACATTTTTTTTGTGTTGTCAGTTAGAGATTGTGACTCTTTATAGTCTTTTTCACGGCGGAACATATGCAAGACACATTGAACTTGTTTCGTTTCAAGTTGTGTAGCTCACAACAATTTTGAAACAAAAAAATCAAGAAAAAAAATTAAACAATAAAACATACAAAAAAATATGTTTTTGTCTATTTCCTGTTTAATTATTTCATAAATTATCTTAAACGAGCCATAAAATATAAATAAATAAACAATAAACATTTTCTAAAAAACTCCGCCAATTAACAGTACTGAGTAAAATGGAATGTAAACTATGCGAAAATGAAAATCGAAACAATTGATGAATCGATATGTAAAAAAATAATCGTTGGTTTAGTAATTTTGTCTATGAATGAACCTTGTAATTGATAGTAGTGAAACAAAAATCGATTTTGATAATCTCGATTAAACTCAATGCACCGATCGTGGTCACGATCGGTGCAACCCGGTCGAAACGTCGAGGTAAGATAAGATAATAGTTCGAATATTATCGAAAACCTATACGCGATCTCGTCCCGTTATTAAAACAAAAATGAGTTTAAATCGTGTGAGTTTAAAAAGTGAATCTCGATTAAACTTTAGGACATTACTATTAGACTGATTTTGACATCATCTTGAAGTGTCTTGCATACGTTCCGTCGTGAAAAAGACAATAGTATCCTCTGTGGCGCAGTGGGTGAAAGCCCGCTTGAGACGCAGAAGGTTGCGGGTTCGATCCCCGCAATAATTGTATAATCTGCAAATATTTATCTCGGGTCTGGATGTTTCTATGTATAATATGTATGTATTTACAAACAAAAAGTATTTAAGTAGTATATCAGTTATCTGGTTCCCATAGTACAAGCTATGCTTAGTTTGGGGCTAGATGATGCTGTGTGAAAATGTCCAGCATTATTTATTATTATTTTATCCTAGCTCAAACAGCTGCGAATTGTGTTGCTATCATTATCATGTTTTAATTCACATATACAAAGTGATAAAAATAAAACCTTGCTTTTGTCACTATGTTTATGCCTTGCTGTAGTTGAATATATAATAACTAGGGTGCACAACACAGTCAATGGAGCTAGGCATTTGTGAAGTTAGCCATGTCAGATGTGCTGTAGTGCTTCACCATATCAACAACGATAAATTGTTAACTATGTATTGACTTATTGCCCACATCCATCGGCCTTAAACAACCTTATTTATTTTGCAGTCATAAAAGTACCCAAGCCTCCAACTCAGAAGAAATGTGATCCAGTGTCACTTTATCATTATTACACTTCACTTTGGGCTAAATATAAGCCCAATGTACCAGGAGAAAACGACTGGTCCGACCTGAGGTGGAGTATCAGACAGAAAATGGCAGGTTGTGATGTGAAACCAACTAACAGCAAAATAAGTATGCCATAGTCTGTGATGTAGTGATTTTATTTAATTGATATGTTTATGTGGAATCAATGGACATGTGGACTGCTGTGTATCGTTATTTTATTGCAACCATAAATCTGAAATTCTTGAAGATTTCAAGAAGTTTTCGATCCTCAAACATATACTGACTATGAATTTCATTTCATTTGCTTTATTTTAATAATTCAGACATTCCTATGTATTATTATTAGATAAGTTTTATGACTATTTTTATTAATAAAAATACAATTGTAACTAAAATGCCTATTTATTCAATGATACATGGCCCATAGTAAACATGTAATAACGTATCAGATTGTAATAGTTTGCATTGCAAAAACTTATTCTATACTTGATCTAACTTGAACTTTGATTGTTTATCTGTAGTGATTGAGTGCAAGTGTGTCAATATTCTTTCTTCTATTTTCTCGGCTGCTGCTTGAGTGAGGACTAGTGTATCATGTTTCAACATAGAGAAAACATTGAGGCCATACACCGGCATTATATTCACATGGTTCATGCTGTCTGTAGCTGCAATTATATTTCTTGGTGCATAATCAGTACTGAAAGAAGAAATATTACTATTAGTGTGGTGATGAACCATGAATCCAAAATTGTAAGTTAGATTCTATTTAAGTGAATAGATAAATGATTGTGAATACAAATGTAAGGAGTAGTCCTTTTTTTAGTGAGTATTCTGTTAAAATTCAAGTGCACAAAAGGAGCCTCTTTGAGGCACAATTAGGCTCAATGCACACTGAATTGGCAGTGACGGGACGCACTGAGACAATCTAAATGTAACAAGACAATCTAAACCCTATGAACTATGTTACAATATAGAAACACTTGATAGAATGAACGACGCGCGATAGCTTGAGACCATGCGAGACCGCTCGAGCCTTAGTTCTTTCACTATGTAGTGTGCCTCAAAGATGTTCCTTTTGTGCACTGGTTTTAACTAACTAGTGACACAAGAAGTATTTATTCTAAAGCATGATTTATTCCATTATTAAATTATAATGTGTGAACTGCGACTCACGCATTAATTAGGGCCTGCCAACTGCTCACCTAGACATTTTCAAATCTAAAACATATTGACTTTGATGTGGTTAAGAGAAAAATACTTACTCATCAATTATGAGAACTGAAGGGCCCCAATTTCTCTGGTCAATCAGCTCACTGAAGTATTCTGGTTCATCAGTAGGCAGTTCCAAATCTTTCACTACATGCAAATCATCTTGAGCTAGTTTACTGGACAGTGTTGTGGTCAATCCAAGAATTCGTAAATGGAAGGGTAGCATAAAGAAGTGAGTTTTGCCAGAACGAGGTCCGTGTGCAATACCACCTCCTCGGAACAAAGGCGAACGGATGGAACCATGTCGGGCACGGCCCAGGCCTTTCTGGGGCCAGGGTTTTCTACCCCCTCCACGTACCTCTGCCCTCGTCTTGGTATGAGCCCACGATACCCAACGATACTTCTTCTGCCATACAATGTTACGATGAATTATGTCGATCCTAGGAGGCACAGCGTACACTTCTGGATGTAGTTCAAACATCCCCAGTTTCTTTTCTTCTATGGTATCTAAATTTTCAATCCATACTTCTCGTGGTTTGGTGTAGAGAGGAGAGAAATTCCAATCTTTTTTAATAACTTCAAAGTTGTTTGCGGGTTCCACTGGATTTGGGGTTATGTTAGAAGAAAATACCCTAATCTGCGGTCTCGCAGTTATGTGCAGACGCTTGATAGCGTTAATTAAAACAGAAGTCATTATTGCATTGATGAATTTCCTACTTTACCACGATACAACAAATAGAATAAATCTACTTTAAAAAATTTTCACCTCCTTTTTTTTTAAGAATTGATCGATTGATTGAGTGACACTTGACAGTGAGAGGAAGACGTCAGTCAGTCAGACTATGAACGAACGAGCACAGATTATTGATTGAATGAACTTCATCCGATAAAACCGATAAAACCGTGCGAGTAATTTAAAACCCCTATTTTATTTTTATACATTTTCATAAGTTCTACACAAGTTTACCTTGAGGTTTACCTTCAGCCCACATTCAGGTCCTTCAGCCCCCTTACTATGGCGATTGTCTACGTACCGGAGAATAGATAAAAATGACAGTAATAACATTATAGTGTGGATAAAACACTAAAATGTTATTACTGTCATTTTTATCTATTCTCCGGTCACGACCAACGTTTCTATAACCGGTTTTTGGACGTCATTCAGTTATCGCTTGACTCCACCTGTCGTCACCTCGCCTGACCAGGTGTCCTGCCCAACTCCATTTTAGTTCCGCGATAGGATTCCCTACGTCTTTGACCTTTGTTCGACTTCGGATCTCGACGTTGGGAACACGGTCTATAAGCCTGATACCGAGCATGGCACGCTCCATGGCCCTCTGTGCTACTCGCATTCGGTACACAGCCTCATGTGTGAGCGTCCACGTCTCGGCACCGTAGGTCATGGTAGGCAGTACACACTGGTTGTAAAGTAGGGTCTTCAGACTTTGTGGTATCTTAGCGGACTTAAGAACGTCCTCCAACTTCCCAAATGCTGCCCATCCTAGCTGAATTCTTCTAGTGATCTCCTTATTTTGATATTCTTTGCCAAAAGATAAAATATGTCCAAGATAAACATATCGATCGACTATTTCCAACTTCTCATTCCCAACTCTTACATTAGGATCTGTGACGCTGGAGATATTCGCCATCATCTTCATCTTGAGGCCTACACTAAAAGAAGCATCATATAGGTAGGTAACTGAATGGCGTCCATGAACCGGCTATAGAAACGTTGGTCGTCCGGCAGCGATATGGGCAGACGATTTGGTATCCGTCGCGGGCCGCACCTGGATGAGGTTAGCACGAGACCGTAAAAAATGGCATAATACCCAGCAGGGGGCAAAGTCAGGTTGTGGATGATGATGATGATGTGGATAAAACGCGTAGAAAGTGGAAAAAGTTACTTTTCTACCCACACTCTAATGTCATTACTGTAATTTTTATCTATTCTTCAGTACCTAGCGACAGGAGTATTGTTGTTCTGTGGTACCTAGACAATCGCCATGGTAAGGGGGCAGTTTACCTCTATAATGCGAAAAATTGCTCTCTAGATTTTTGTCTTGATACGTTCGACAGATGGATTCGACAGATGGCGGTAAGGAAAGTTGTAATCCCACTAAAACCTATGTTATAGCTGAAAGTTGGTGAGTTTGTTTCAGATGTTTGTATGTTTGTGTTTCAATCCCACTAATTTAAAAAGCTGGAAGTTTGTTTAGATGTTTGGATGTTTGTGTTTCAGTCATGCATAGACCAGTGAACCGATTTGGATGAAAGTTGGAATAGGTAGGTACCTAACCTACCTAGGTAACCGACTGGTAGATATAGTAAAAACTACTAGGTAGGTACTTATGGCCCGTGATTATATTTATTGAAACTAGTTAGGTACCCTGACATTCAATAAAGATAAAAAGTGGGCCGCAAATGGTACATTTCAGTGGGCCATTGGTTTCGTATGGCTGCACTAGAGTAATAGCGCGGATCGGGGCCATTTTCCTCTTTCGTTTATTGCGTGAATGTGCTCTGAGTAGCATTAATTACGCTCCGCCAGCCCAGTTCTTGTTCATTTACTAGATATAGAATATAATGGAATAGGCATCTGTATGTTGATAACATAAGTAGGTAGTTAGTTTGTATGGCTAATCAAAGGTTATGCATGAATGACATAACTTTATGTCAAGTTTATTAGTATGGGCTATGGGCCATGAAATCGATGATTTGTTGCTAAACAAAAAACACTTTTCATATTTTCGTATTCTGTTAGTTTAATTTAAATCTTACAAATTGGTTTTGTCACAGTTCGCAAATAATTTTATGAGTACTTTTCAACAACTTCCTGTCGCAAAACAAAGTGACAGCAAGATGAATCAAAGACATTCTCCCCTACTATTTTTGTTAAAAAGGAAAGATAACTTTGCTGTGAGTATGTAACTTAACTTATTATGCAAAGCTGTGACTCTCGGGATTTAATAGGGACCACCTTATTTCTTCTGGTCTGTGCTGTGGTAAGTATATACCTACCTACCTACGTAACCTAGAGGTTTTTTTTTTTTCGATTCATATAATTTAATGCACATTGCGCACTAATGTCTATTCTGTGCTGATGTGCTTTGTACAGTCACGTGCATTATGACACAAGGTTAAAAACAAAAAGCGGTAATTGATTTCACATTGAACTAGTGGCGAAAATTCGGTGGCCACCAGATCACCAGTTTAGTGCTCTGGAATGCTTTTCGAAATATTTTGCTTTACAATCATTGTAGGAAAGGTAAATGATACATCATGAAAAATATTCATCTATGCATGAAAAATGTACGTAACAAAGTTTCAGAGGACAGAAAATGTTCAGAATTTTCCATGGCGAAATGCAGAACATAAACTCATTCCCTGCCATCCCGCAGGCGAGTCCGCATTCACGTGCTAGTAACAGTGTAGGTATGTACCTACCTACCTACACATTGTTAAACCACCCAATTTCAATTTCATCTCGCTGATCCACCTCTGAATTAGGTGCGATTTATTTTCATTCTTTGCTCGCTAGGCTCGAATGTACCTACTACTGATTTATCACCACCCGCGTAGATTCTGACAGCTGTGTTAAGCCGAAATGAGTTTATTGCAATTTGATTTTCGTAAAAAGATTTTACTTTGAGTTAGGTATATTTATCCGAAACTTGGCTCGTGTGAAGTTCTCTAAAACATCACTTTATCGCGACGATTAGGTACCTACCTACTTATCTACTTTTTTTAAAATTGAACTGAGTTTTCAGATTCAGATCAGATCTAGCTCAACGGTCAGAGATTTATTACACATAGGCCACTAGTATTTATAAATATTTTTGTAAGTATAGTTAGGCGTACAGAACCCGCCATGACACGCAAACAAACTCTCACATCAAAGTTATTTAGGTAGGTTTTACCTATTGAGTTTTTTAAATCTCGAGTGTGAAACAAATATTGATTGAATGACACAAATTGACGCAACAAATATAGTAATAGTACCTACAAAAAAAAGGTATACTCGTAATATTGAAATGATAATAAATAACACCTTTGCCCATAAATTTTTGAGCGTTTGGCAGTTTTGAGATGAGAGAAAATTCTTGGATTCGCCTCGAAAAGGTCACGTGCAAGTCACGTGACTGCTCACCGACACCGGGTTATTTGTCAAGTTTAGAACCGTTCAAGTTTTCACTTCTGCTGGCACTCCGGGAGTGCCACTGTTTTTTTAGGTCTGTGCCTCTGCCTAACCTAAAATGTCATTTAATCCAATTAGTGTAAATTACACATTTAGAATTAAATGACTTTTTATACTGTAAAGGTGGTCATGATAAGCAGACATATTTTCCTTTTGTCATGGATTTTTTTTGCAATTATGCAGACTTCCCTCCGCGAGAATCGAACTCGTACCTCTTGCGTCTCAACCGAGCACTGGCCTCGACACCGAGGCCTTTGATAGGAACTTATATAGTTACGAGTAAAGCTCCAATTGGATGGAAGGATTATGTCCGTCTCGCACGCTACAACGATGTCGAGTAGGTATTTACTTACGGGATAACGTACCAATACGTAAGATTTTGGTATCATAGTTTTTCAAGGTAACCTACCTTTGTAATATCTACCTTCTTCCATAATGATGTCAATATAGCGAGATCTCAGCTCAAAGCGTATTTATTAAAATCCCCTTCTTTCATTATATACCTACGAATATATACAATGAAAATATGGCAGACCTACCTACACGATTTACTGACATCGCTACTAATGATCAATTTGTATTTGATCCACTGAATACACGTTGAATAAAATAATATTAGAAGTCCGTCAGGATTAGAACAGTAAAAAAAGCCCGGCCAAGTGCGAGTTTCCATACTATTATCTATAAAAACGGCAAAAAATCAAGCTTGTTGTATGGGAGCCCCGAAATACATCATCTGTAAAAATTTCAACTGTCTAACTATCACGATTCATGAGATAAGGCCTGGAGACAGACGGACAGACAGACAGCGAAGTCTTAGTAATAGGGTTCCCATTTTACGCTTTGGGTACGGAACCCTAAAAAGTAGACAGACAGACTCTGAACATTATTTTGGGCTTGAGAAACTGCCTCTACGCTGTGCTGTAGACATCTACGTCGTAGCGCTACGAGATATTACTCGTATTTTCTACTTTATTTACTTTTCGTAGTTTCTATTTTAAACGCTAAGTAAAATAATGCATAGCTGTAGGTTTCAGCAATGATCATTAAATTTTGTTTAGGTAAAGAAAGAAAATAGTTTTTCCTAACATTGAAAAAAGCTTTTCAAATGAACATCCTACATTGTCGTAGAGTCCATTACGTCGATGAAAGACACTATTGAGAGAGCTGTGGCTATCCAATCAGCTTGTTTGTATTTAATCTCTCCTAGTATTAGCACAGAGTAAAAATATAACTGATCAGGGGGCTTAGCATGAGCTTATAAAAAACCTGTCAGGTTTCAGGCCGTTGATTGGCAATTGAACTGTATTGCACTGGCTATTGTCCATGCTCGGCATTCGCGCTATTTTGGCAAAATTTTAGTCAGATCTAGCCAAATCCAATATTTTATGCCAGATCTAGCCAAATCCAATCTATCTCCGTTCCTTCTTCGTTCAAAAACGCCAAAAATATTTTCCGGAAACTTAGCGGGTTTTTTTCATGGTGTGATTTGTGAAATATTTTGAAAATATGTATTTTTATTTAACACAATTAGGTATATAATATAGCAACTAAAGACACGAATAATCTAACAATTACCGTTAAATAGTATTTACTTAAAAAGTTTTTTGAAATTCAACTTTATGTTATGAACGGTACTGAATTTCCGGACGAAAATTTCAGAATGAGAATGCTTGAAACATCGAAACAAAAGTATCGATACTCATGAGTAGTATCGCAGCAAAGGTAATCGATCCGGTATCGTACTTGCATCAATGTATACTCAGGTATAGAGTACTTTTTTTTGTAATAATATTTGGTGTCATTTTAAACGGTAGGTTATGAACTATAAATAATATCTGACGACCTCTGTGGCGCAGTGGGTGAAAGCCCGCTTGGGACGCAGAAGGTTGCGGGTTCGATCCCCGCCGCGGGATAAATGTTTGTATGATCTGCAAATATTTATTTCGGGTCTGGGTGTTTCTATGTATAATATGTATGTATTTACAAACAAAAAGTATATAAGTAGTTTATCAGTTGTCTGGTTCCCATAATACAAGCTATGCTTAGTTTGGGGCTAGATGATGCTGTGTGAAATGTCCAGCATTATAAAAAAAAAAAAAAATTAATTACTCCCAGTATTTACGATTTGTTTCTCCTAGATTTATTATTTATTCATGTATTTTCATGTTTTCTTACTATATAGCCTGAGCAAAGCAATTAACTTTTAGCCCAACTGAAAAGTATCGATTCTTACTCAGTATCGTATTTTAAAAGAATCGACTTCTAAATTACTTGGTACTCAGACAAAAATCGTAACCAACGCGTCGAGTATACTCAGAGGTATCGAATCGATATCGATACTTTTTTCGGATCCCTCCCTAGAAAAGCTTTGTTTGTTGTCATTTTTTAGTCAAAACCTACCTAATCTGTGGTCAAAACATAACAAACTGCATTTTAGCCGGCAAAATGTTTATTTACAATTTGCTCTTGTTTCACAAATATTACTTTGAGGTGATCTTTGATAATTTAAGTACCGCGACTAGATTCGTTCGTCTGTTGCAATTATTCATCCTATTATCACGGCGAGCTGAAACAAAACTTTGGAAAATCTTTTAAAAACGAAGAAATGCCTAGAAAATGTGGCAAATGTAAAACCGGGATCGTAATGTGATGTGAAGTGACTGCCTAGCTAAACTATGTAAACTCGGATGAGGCAAACTCTTCTGTGGTACGCTTTATGGATCAAGCATCTAGCAGTACTACCTACTACCATGAAGAAGAGCTATGTAGTAAAATGCAAGTGTACCATCTAAAACTTCTGAAGACTCATGGGGAGCGTGATTCAGAATAACCGAAATGTTGTCTTCACATAATGTACGTACCTACTACCACCTATAGGAAACAGAGGAGATGCTAGCAAATAAAGAATGCAAGTTGAACAATGTTGCAGGAAGTGATGTGTAAACTCCCTCAATGGTTTTGTGTGTAATTTCATCCTAATAAATACCTAATTTAGAAATTTGTTCATACTTTTTTAACATCTACTTACTATCATTTATCAAATGTGTTGTTATGGGTAAGTGCTCAGACATTCAATAGCTAGCGCTACTACAGTAACTGTTCTTGTTCTTCTATTATAATCAATACTACAGCTAGCTAGGTAATAGTTGTGTTGAGATAATGGCTGATACAGGAGAATGGAAGAAGAACAAATGTTGTGCCGACCCCACATAATGTGGGGCAAAATCAGGAAGATGGTGACAGCTGCAGCTAGCTAGGTAAATAAATACAATGTCCCAGGCACTACAACATTTTTTTTATGACAATTGGCATCCCGTTGAGTGTAACCCACAGGCAGGTGTAGGCATAGGCTGCCTCCTGGCGCTTTATGAATCATCTAGGATAGATGTAAAGGCAGAGTTTTAGATAAATAAAGTTTTGTTGTTGAACATTGTAATAAATTAAAAGTTATACTTATACAACCTATGCACACCATCACCGATGGTTATCTGAAGCTATAAGCACCTCAAGAGTAAGTAAGTAGACTACCTATGTAGGTGTTTCCTATGTATAATATGTATGTATTCACAAACAAAAAATATATATGTAGTATATCAGTTACCTAGTTCCCATAGCTTTGCTTAGTTTGGGGAGATAATGCTATGTGAAATGTCCAGCATTATTTATTTATTTATTTGTTAACAAAATCCACAGCTCTTATGATTCATTTACAAACTTAAAGATTTAACCTACAGCCAATAATGGATTTATATTATTTTTAACCAGCTAACCGACAATGAAATGACAAAAGTTGAAAGTTTGAATACATGTGTGTGTGATTGTGTGTGGAAATATTTTATTTATTTGTACTATGGGAACCAGATAACGATACACTACTTATATACTTTTTTGTTTGTAAATACATATTATACCTACATAGAAACACCCAGACCCTGAGATAAACAGTTGCAGATTATACAAAAATGTATCCCACGGCGGGATCGAACCCGCAACCTTCTGCATCCCAAGAGGGCTTCACTCACTGGGCCACAGAGGTTGTCATTGTAAATGTACCTAAATGTTCTTCAGTGTTTCCTCGCACCTCAGTAATATGCTTTTTAAAGTTAGACAGAAAACTTTATATTATAGTTAGTCTAGTTGGACAGAAATAGCTCTGAAATGCTCTGGCTGCAGCTCTGGAATGTTCCGGCTCCTCTCTGGTCTTCTTCAACCCACAAGTAAAAATACTTACCTACTTCTGAGAAAATGCTGCTAGGAAAAATCATCATGTCATAGATTTGGATATAATCAAAACTGAGGAATCAGCTGTGTGTGTGTGTGTCATGTTTTGCATTGTTATTATAGTTATATTTTGTGGGTAAAACAGACACAGGTGATGCCCAGTTTCTTTTGCCCACTTGCTTGTGAAGGTTTTGTGTAATTTGCACAATAATACATTAAACATGAGTTGAATATTGATGTCTGTGATTTACAAAGGTACTGACTTACCAAAGATTGTACCTATATGATGATTTGGTAGTTTGAATCGACTAATTATTCAATGGAAGAATCCAGTACTATAGCATGAATGTTTGTTTTCATATCAAATAGTAGGCAATATTTATTTTGTTTATGCACATACCTAGGGGAGGGGGGCCTAAAGTGGGCACCTTAAGTTAAAATCCTATAAATATTATAAAGGCGAAAGTTTGTAAGTATGGATGTATGGATGTATGGATGTTTGTTACTCTTTCACGCAAAAACGGCTGGACCGATTTGGTTGAAATTTGGTATGTAGATAGGTGATACCCTGGATTAACACATAGGCTACTTTTTATCCCGATATTCCCGCGGGAACGGGACTTACGCGGGTGAAACCGCGGGGCGCAGCTAGTTGAAAATATATTAGATTAAAAACAAGATTTTCAGTTCAAATTTTATCATCACGTAGACTGCATTTTCTATACTTTATCGTTGCATGGTCAAACTAATCATAAGTCTAGAAATGACAAGACGTGGAGAGTTTAAACATAACCCTTGCTGATGACCGCTTTGCCCGAGGAGTGAGCCTAAAGCGGGCATGTGCTTTGGGCAAAGCGGGCTTGCAAATAGTGTCGCATAAAAGTATGAAAAATATCTAAAATATTACTATGTTTATCTAATATAAAGCTAAAAATGAAACATTTATTAATTATAAGTTATCGTTTATTTATAAACGGTCTAAAATCACAAGTTATCTCTTACTATCTTATTTAATAATTTGGTCGTATTTTTTTAACATTAATGGCAGGAACTTTTTAATCAGACATATCTTCTTTTGTTACTTCTTCTTAATCATTATACCTACGACTAAGTCTTAATCAGTCTCATAATAACGCAGTCATCATAGTTAAACTTGGCAGTTATCACAATAATATGCACCAATGCCGGAGTATGAGGTGCAAGCGTCGTGTGCCCATAAATGGCAGTCGTCGCAACGAATCCAATCCTACGTAATGGTTCATTGCAGATAATGCAACTGCAGTTATATCGTTCGTTTTCTTTATTTTTAGTCTTATTTTGCTTGGATTTTCCCTTTTTCTGTTTTGACAAATCTCCTTCTAATTTATTTTTTGCAGCTTTGACTTTATTTTCTTCTTTCTTACGTTTTTGAGCCATTTTTTCCCTCTGTTGATCTTTTATTGGTGTGCTAGTCAAAACTTGCAGCAGGCAGCTTGTGGGGTTTTTTCTTTTATACTTGTTTACCATCTAAAACAAAAAAGTTAAGTGTAATAAAACTTTCTTATTCGGGCAAAGTGGG
Organism: Epirrhoe alternata; assembly: GCA_963565295.1. Taxonomy (NCBI): domain Eukaryota; kingdom Metazoa; phylum Arthropoda; class Insecta; order Lepidoptera; family Geometridae; genus Epirrhoe; species Epirrhoe alternata. Next base: position 5,309,354 of record OY751384.1, read on the forward strand.
CATGCCCACTATGCCCGGCCCGCTTTGCCCTTTGGGACGGTTATTTTTTATCACCAAATGCAAACTTCTAACTGATGGATTAGACTCAAGCGAAACCACTCAAAACACTACCAGATACATACAAAAGAGTACGTACATTTTGAAAATAAGATAACTGACATACTAAAAATGAAAACACAATCCACATACCTTGTATTTTTTTTCAAAAAATCACCGTTATTTTTTGGCGCGACCCAACACGCGTGCTTTCGGTCGCAGGCGCACCGGGTGACTGCCGCGGGAGGCGCGGGGCGGGGGGCATGTTCACGTGCAGGCGCGCCGCATTAGTTATAGAAATTTCGACTTTAATGAAGTGTGCCCTCTTTAGGCCCGGTGCCCGCTTTAGGCTCCCCTCCCCTACATATTTCCTTACTTTGAATAATTGATAATAATCATTGAGTTATTGTACAATTACATTTTATCTCAATGATAATAATTGAGTGTTGGGTTATGAAGATGGAATAAAAATTAGTGGGGAATTAGTAAGATGGATGTGTGGGTGGGATAAAACCAGGGCTACCTATGTAAGTTGAGGAAGGCCAAAGTAGAAATGGCTGGATTATGTGTGAGATAAAATTATGAGCATGTGAAAGGAGTGTTGAGTTCACAGTTGATAAAGCAGTTGATAAAGTGCGCAACTTAGCGTGGGCTAATATAGAAATAAATAGAAGAGGAATTATTGCCGTCATCGGAAGTTCTAATCGCTTCAGATTCTGATAGAAATATGTAGGAAAATTCGTCACCAGATTGGGCCACTATCGAACTTACTTTTACCTACCTACATAATAGTAAAAAGATGCCTAACACACTGTATGGTACCTAATAGCTTTTATCTACATCCAAAGCCATAGATCTTTATGTAAACTTGAGTTCTATGTCCAAAGCAAAGGAATCGCTAGCTACGAGTATTTTTGTTGAACGAAAGCCACTTTCTATAAAAGGAACTCAAACAATCCGAAATCATCACACATCGTTAATTATTGTAAATCACAGACACTGTCATTATTAAATTCTTAAAAATGTTCAAATAAACACAAAAAATTCCAAAACAATTCAATAAAAGTTACTATCTGCGCGCCATGTTTGAATTGTAGGTGAATGGCTTATTTTGACAGCCAGGGCGTGCTAAAAGAATGGCTAAACAAAGTTTATGCTACCGAAAACGGTAGTCTCAAGGCATTCAAACCGTTGACTGGATGGATTATAGCGTTCATGCTACGAAATTGCAATGCAATTCAAAAACCACATTGAAATAAGAGCTCATGCTCAGCCCCCAGGTCCACGTAATCACATTCGCACCAAATAGGTACCTTGTGGGTACCGTTGAAATCTACACGCGCAGGTAATAAAATTGGTTACGTGTATGGCCTATTCACAATGAGAGATTTTGGTCTACTGGTTGACAAACTGCATGAATATGAACTTCACAACCGTGTTCCCCAAGGCACGGTAGTCTTTTCTTTTATTAAGCGTATGCCCACATTATGTAGAATTTAGCAATAAATTTGGTTTCCCACTACGCTGTTTAGAAGGGTTCTTCGTCATATAAAGTTTGTATGCGCATAGAGTGTTTCTGTTATGTATGTACTGATATTAAGTTAAATGCGTAGGATAAACTTAGTAATCATTTATTCACGAACTCTAATTTACAAGAAGAGGTTGTAATGCACATGAAAAACACGAGGCGAACGCGGCGGGAAAATCCCATGTCCCGACTGTCAGTGTCAACGTCTATTGTAGAGTTGGCTACGTAACACTCTCCCACGTTCTATTTAGAGAATTAGAGATTTAATCGGTTTGGTGGCCTCCTCATTCTTGTGCTTCGCCGCACGATGGTGGGTTCTGCTGTTGCTTCTACAATGTCTGGAATCAATACCGGCATAGCCATCTCTGCCACTGGCTCCTCTGCCACAACTGGCTCCTCTGCCACAACTGGCTCCTCCCGGTCCTCTGGCTCTCTTAGCTCCGTTCCACTGTGTTGCATTTGCGTCTGTCCTGATACTGCAGGCACATTAGTAGCCACAGGTTTACCAGGCATAACAGGAATGCTAAAATCATTTTTTTCGTAGCAAGAGGTCTTCCTCATTTGATCCACATGCCGTACGTGTGTCTGTCCGTCCACATTATAGTACATTACGATATTAGTGCGTAAAGATGGTTATAACATGCGAGGCGGAATTTCAGCCCGAGCCGCAGGCGAGGGCGTAATTGAGCCGAGCATGTTATAACCAATACGCACGTATATCGTACGACGTTTTTTAACACATTTGCGAGGAAACAGAAAAAAAAACATTTAAATAAACTCAATCTGTGAATGCACACTGTTGCTTTCCCGCCATTTTAACAGCGCGCCAGCGCTGCCTACTGACTGGCGGCGCGCGGCGATTAGTTCGAAATTTGAATAGCAACAGCGCGCTGCTCACTAGCTGGAGGCACGACTCCAGCTCGGCGGCGATCAGTTCCATATTTGAAATGGCAAATAATGCTGTTATGGAATTTGTATGGACTATAACATAACTATTTGCTTTGATAACACACGCGTTTGTTATGACCCGCTTTACATATCTACAACCGGTGGAATTACATCAGCTTTACGAGCAAGGGTGTTAAAAATTACATAATGCAATTTTCCTTGTTTATTTAATACCATTCCGAATTTCCATTTCTCACTATTATAACATCTTATCTGTACTCTCTCTCCTTCTTCAAATTCTTTTTTTATTATTATTTTTTCATTATTTTTCTTCATTTCATTTTCTATATTCCTTTTTACCAAGTCTATTTTAGTTCTATAAAGGCGTTTGAACATCATTTCTGCTGGACTTATGCCTGTAGTACTGTTGGGTGTTTTCCTGTACATCATTAGAAATTTTGCTATCTTCTCTTGTAAAGTTCCCCGCTCATATTGCATACTCTTGAGTTTATTTTTAAATGTTTGTACATATCTTTCTGCTTGTCCATTTGTAGCTGGGTGAAATGGTGCTGTAAATTTTGATTGTATTCCATGTTCTTTCAAAAATGTCATCATTTCTTCGGATCTGAATTGTCTTCCGTTATCAGAAACTATAGTAATTGGTAGACCAAATGTAGTGAATAATTTTCTTAAAATGTTGATTGTAGCTGTGGCTGTTATAGATGTAGTAGGTATTACTTCCAGCCATTTGGTATATGCATCCACTACTATAAGAAAGTAGTTATTTAAAAATGGCCCTGCATAGTCAATATGGATTCTATTCCAAGGTTCCTTTGGGTATTCCCAGCTATGGGTTTGTACTTTGGTTGGATTTTTCTGTAGTAAACAACATATTTTACATTCTCTCACCATTCGTTCTATGTCTAGGTCTATATTCTTCCACCATATATAGCTTCGTGCTAGAGCTTTCATCTTTACAATTCCAGTATGCGCTGTGTGTAATTCTTGAAGTAGCTGTTGTTGAAGTTCTTTTGGAACTACAACTCTGTTACCATAGAATATACAGTTGTCCTGTAGTGAAAATTCATGTAATTTTTCCATGTTTCCTGTACCTGACTGTATTTCCTGATATAATCTTCGAGTATCGGCATCCTTAGCTGTAGCTTGTTTGATTTCTTTCATTGTAATTGGCATAATTGATATTTGATTTAAATAGAAGATATCATCATTAGTAAGTTTTTCACTAGGTGTGCTGTTAGATTCTAGTCTTGAAAAGTAGTCTGCATTTGCATGTTCATTTGTTCTCCTCAGTTTGATATCATAGTTGAATCCTGCCAAATAGTTTGCATAGTGTACTAATCGTATAGCTGTAGTAGTAGGTAGTACCTTTTCAGGATGTAGAATTCTTGATAAAGGTTGATTGTCTATAATCAGTGTAATTTTCCGTCCATAGCAGAATTGAAAGAATTTCTTCAATCCCCATATCAAAGCAGCTGCTTCCTTATCAAGCTGACTGTAACCTTTTTCTGCGTTTGATAGTGATTTTGAGGCAAAGGCTATGGGTCGTTCTGCTCCATCTGGCATAACATGTGATAGAACTGCTCCATATCCTGTAGGTGAGGCATCTGTAGCTAGTGTCACTGGTAAGTTTACTTGAAAAGGAGTTAACACTTTTTCGCTACAAATTTCTTTCTTCAACGCTTCAAATGAGACCTGACATTCTCGTGACCATATAAATTTTGAATCTTTTTGAAGTAGTTGATATAATGGGTTCAACTTAGATGCCATGTTTGGTATGAACTGCTGATAATAATTGATCATACCCAGAAATGTGCGGAGTGAGGAGATATCTGTCGGTCTTGGACTATTTATTATATCTTTAATTTTTTCTTGAGTAGGATGCAGTCCTTTTTCATCAATTGTATGTCCCAGGTATGTTACCGATTTTTGGAAAAATTGGCATTTCTTCTTATTTAAATGTAATCCACATTCACGTAGCTTTTTGAATACTTGTCTTACTCTTTCTATTAGTTCTGTATATGTCTCTCCTTTCAGAGCAATATCATCGAAAAAACACGCTACTCCTGCCATGTCAGCCAATGTCTGGTCCATATATCTTTGCCACTGGTTTGGGGCAATTTTGACACCAAACATTAATCTATGTACCTTATAGGTTCCTTTACCTGTGCTGATGGCTTGTATTTCCGCTGTCTTCTCATCTACTTTCATATGTAAGTATGCTTGACTTATGTCCAAGGTACAGAAGTATTTACCCCCACTTAGTTTTGAAAATATTTCTTCAATTCTTGGAATAGGGTAGTTATCATCAAGCAGGTTTCTATTTAATGTTGATCTATAGTCTGCACATAATCGAACATTTCCATTCGGTTTGACTACTGGTACCACTGGTGTGCCCCACTGTGAATATGTGAGTTTCTCAATTATCCCTTGCTTTTCTAATCTATCTATTTCGTTTTCAACCTTCTCTTTAAGTGCAAACGGTACAGGTCTTGGTTTTATAAATACTGGAGTGACATTTTCCTTTAAAGCAAATGATACCTGATAGTCTTTAATCTCTCCAACTTCCTCTGCAAATAGATCATCATATTCTTCCAATAGTTTTGATAGTTTTTGATTAAATTGTTCTTCATTTATGGTTTCCACTGTTTCCATTTTATTTATTTCAAAGTTTAAGTTCAGCTTTCTTATCCATTCTCTTCCTACTACTGGGTCTACATTCTTTCTAATCACGAATAGTCTTCCTTCAATTTCTTTATTTTTGTATTTTATCTTTACGCTGCATGTTCCAAGAGGTTGTATTGTTTCTCCTGTATATGTTTTCAATTTTATTTTTGTCTTTATAAGTTCCACATCTTTGAAATATATCTTGTAATATTCTTCTGAACAAGTTGTGACTGCTGCTCCGGTATCCAATTCCCAGGTATGTACTTTGTCTTGTAGTTGCAGTTTAATTGTAAATTTCTCATTTCCATCATTTATTTGTATTTTATGAATCTCAAATGTTTCCTCTTCGGATTCCTCTTCAATTCTCTCTTGAATTTCCAATTGTTTCATTTCACTAAAGCAAACGGATTGTACATGCCCTTTTTTATTGCACTTCTTGCAGTATAGTTTATCTTTGTTTAATCGGCACTCCAATGCTTTATGATTGTCTTTACCACATCTGTAACACCTCATTTGCTTTTGTTCTTTTGGGTTTGATTTATATGTATTTTTCTTAACTGATATTTTATTTATGTTACTGACATCACTTCCCATTGTTTTACTATCCAATTTAGATGTCTCTATAGCCAGGGCAATTTTGACCATGTCATTGAAGGTTGTTGTCGGAGACTCCTGCAGTAGCTTCTCTTTTGTTTCCGAACATCGGAGACCCCGCACAAATTGCACTCTGAGGTGTGTGTCGAATGTGGAACTTGTGCAACTTGAGCACACAAAATTGCACTTTCTTCCAATTTCTTTTAATCCTACCACATAGTTGGCAATGGATTCACATTCGTTTTGGGTCCTCAGGCAAAATTTGTGCTGTTGTGCTATTTCTCCTGGTTCTGGATCAATGTGATGCTTCAACACTTTCACTAGTTCATCATAACTTTTCGCTTCAGGAGATTCAGGTGCTGTTATATTTTTCAGTATTTGGTAATACTTTGGACCAATACAGTGTAGAAAAATTTGTGTTTTTGTACTTGGATTTGTAACTTCTTTTAGGTTAATGTAATTTTGTAACCTCTGTGTATAGCTATCAAACGATTCATTTGTTTCGTCGTAAGCTTGTAACTGTATATTTCCGATATTAGATCTCGATGTACTTTGACCCGCCAATGCTTGTTGCAAGTTGGCTTGCTGAGTTTGCATTCCTTTTAGAGTTTCCACTAGTTGTAGCATCAAATTTCCAAGTTGTTGCTCCATTTTGGTGTAAGGATAAGGATTTTGTGAAGCGGGCGATCATCACAGGAGTTTGGGAAGCCCTTGGATCGTCAAGGAACGTAAGGTTAGGATCACAAGGGAATACACTTCTTCTCCTTAGGTTCACTTTCACTTGCGCCTGCGCCAATCTGTTATGTATGTACTGATATTAAGTTAAATGCGTAGGATAAACTTAGTAATCATTTATTCACGAACTCTAATTTACAAGAAGAGGTTGTAATGCACATGAAAAACACGAGGCGAACGCGGCGGGAAAATCCCATGTCCCGACTGTCAGTGTCAACGTCTATTGTAGAGTTGGCTACGTAACAGTTTCTGAAACAAAAAAGTCCATTGTTCACGGATTCAATCCCAGCGTATTTTTGATCTAATAATTGACACTATCATCATTTATGATTTAGCCATCATTAGAAGTATTTAATTACTGAAGGCCTGACAATCTGAACGGCGAAAAGCTTATAGAAACGATTTTTTATAAATAACCTGTAACCTGTGTGTGTACTGTCGGATCAGCTTCACCAACCGGTAACCCCCATAATAGGCAGTTTGTTCCTGCGAGCCAGTTTGTGGCGCTGACTGTACCTACACCTCCATTTGTGCCATTCCTCACAATTCTATATCCCATTCAGGTGCAGCTCGCCAAGCCTCTAGTCGCCAAGCTGAATAGTCTCTGTCTCTGAATGAAAAAAGGCTCACCGCTGTCTACTAGCATGTTAGGATAGTCGTGTAACCAGTTCTTTCGAGCCAGTTACTGTGTGCTGAGGGGCTCAAATACCTACTTAGTATTAAGTAGGTAGGTAGCAAAGAATGCCAACATTTACATCCTATACGATTTTGTATCGCACTGCAAATTCTTACGTGTAAAGTGTGATTGTATGGCAGTGCTTTGCCATTATGACATTGCAAAAGATTTTCATGGCTTAAAATTATTACATACTTAATATTAGTGGGCTGTTTAGTATGTATATTGAATCATTCAATTTGAACCAAGCCTACATAAAGCAAGGTAGCAGACGAAGCCCTTCATCGTATAATTGAAAGAAAACACTAATTAGTGTCTTTTAGTAGAGGTTCGTAAAGACAGTAGATAAATATTATTACTTATATAGAGGTACCTATGTATCGTATGATAGGTCGGTATTTTATTATTAAATTACTTGATGCACAAAACGTGCGAAGCCAAATCAAAAATGAAGACTTGTCCGGGGAAATGTTTTTAATAAGTAATAACATAATTGAAGTTGAATTAACTTTTTAATAATAAGTAGGTAGGTAGAGGTGTTTTACAATCAGTGGCTTGAAACAGAATCAATAAAATCTAGAGCAAAGCTATGAGGGCAACAGTGCAAAATCAGCAAAATTACACAGGATGCGAGCGAGACGCGCGTGGGCGCTTCATGTGAATCGATCCTTATATTTTAATGCATGGTGAGCTAAGTGGTCCGCTAAGCTTATTTATAAGCTTAGCTGCATTATTTATAAGATCATTTATAAATTTAAGCATTATAAATTTAAGACTGTGTGAGTGGTCGATGTTGGCAATTACCTATTGCGCTACCTAAAGCATACAAAGTCGTGGGTAACATCTAGCATTATATACAGGATGTAAAAAGACAACTACCGAAAACTGAGGGGTTGCAATCAGACCATGATTCTAAACATATTTATCGAAAACAAAACGCAATTTTTTTTTATTTAGCTTAGTCATTTTATGTTATTTTCGGTTATTTACTACTATTAGAACATAATAAGACCATACCTACCTGATAATTTCATTTATAAAAGAAAAAAATAACAGTTCAAACTTAAAATCCAGCATTCTACGTAAAACAACGCGCCCAGAACATACACAAACAGCAATCTTCAAACGCTGTTTTCTCCGGATTTAATGATTTTTTCGGAAAATCCTTTTGGATTTGGTTGTGTGTTGGGATGCTGTACCCCTTTCGAATTCGGTAGACGTCTTTTTACACCCTGTATAAATGTAGGTCTCGAAGTCGCAACGTTCATATACTCGTAGGTGATTGGTTTTACGAACCTTGCCGAACATTCTATTAATATAGCGTACACCTTCGACGTTCTCTCATCTTGCGAAATCCCACAAATTACTGAGTGGAGGCGTTATGTGTATTAGGTACTACAGCGCAAGCTAGGTGCCCTTGCAGAATGTTTGTTTTTCATTTTCGTTCATTTTCACCAGGCCTTAGCAGAAGTGGATTGTTGTTCATACGCTTCCTTGTAAACATAGTAGTAATTGGCGAGTATTTTTGTTATAATAATTATGGTAGTAATAAAATTTGAGAGAATGTCTATCGCACCTGGGGGTTACTATCGTAATCTAGTTTTAATGTTTTTTTTAAATAAAATAAACATAGTTGAATTTAGCGTACGGGCCACATTTCATCGCATTTTGATGAGTATTAGCGTTCGTTTTCGTTTAATACACCGCGTCAAGCTTTCGAATAGATCGAATATAAAAAAACAGGGTCACGACTGTATCCCCAAGGCGCGGTAGACATTCTTTCAGATCTTTATATTCCAGATCCTTTGTAGATGTCTAAGGGGGTAGTCAGAGGCAATGTACAAATACATATTTGATACATGCCCACATCTTGCAGAAGTTAGTATTCCATACGTGACATAGATCGAATATACAAACTATTAAACTCCCTCGCTTGATACAAAAATAATTTTAAGGTATTTTTTTTTTGAATAGCAAGAACTGTATAAAAACACGGCGAGTTTAGAGTGAATCAGACCAAGAAAAAATGTTTTCTGTAGAATTTTTAACACCCTGTATAACACCCTCAGGGGTTAATTTTCGAAAATTTTATACGCTTAAATGTTATTCCAGAACTTAGACCATCTACATTCCAAATTTCATTACAATCGGTTAAGTCGTCACGGAGATACGTGGCAACAAACTTAGCACATATAGACTTTCGAATCTTACGACTTTGAAACTGCCTTGCACTGCCTAGGGGTTATTTTGAAAAAATAAAAAAACACGTGTTTCATTATTTACTTTAAAGTTTATTTGCATAGAATTTGGAGTAGTAAGTAATTTGATACATACGCCTAAATGTTATTCCAGAACTTATACCATCTACATTTCAAATTTCATCAAAATTGGTTTAGTCGTCACGGAGATATGTGGCAACAAACATTCGCACACACAGACTTTCGCATTTATAATATTAGTAAGATTAGTAAGATAAGAAAAAAGTGTGGCTAATGCCTTCAAACTATTTATCTATTTATTGTATGATGCCAAAATATTTTTTGAGAACCGAATAAATTACCTATTATTATTATACCTATAAAGCCTGTTCATTAGACTTGCTTATAATGTTCTGGGTGTATTCACAATTTTTCTCGCAGTAGGTAACTAAAGAATCCTTCGATGCGCTTGGGATTCAACATGGCGCCCGTGACATAATACACTGCTTTATCCCCTTGGTGAATAATCTACTATTATCCCAAACATTTGAATTTGAGTAAGTAATGGTATTTCGAAGGCTAATCTAACTATTTTGCGTTGGGGCTTGTATACGAGGATCCATGTCGTCCACCAGGATCCCCTAGCTCGATTCCCAAGGGGATCCCGTGAACTCATTAGTTCATCAGGATCCCCTTCCAAAAAATAAGTAGGTATCTATAGATGTTTTATCTCCGGACTTGCTAACTCTACAAAAGCAAAAGGGAAATATAACGGTTGTTTTGATGTATTGGAAAAATTGCGCACAATTCGTTTTAGATAATATCGATTTTATGCTGAATACGTTCCAAAACACACAGCCTCCATACTCCAGTGGGTAAGAGTCGGGAAGACAATACCTACGACCATTAAAAGAGGGTGCGTTGTTAGCATCGTATAACAGTTCCTCGCTCCATTTTCATTGAATCGATTGTGGCAGCGGTGCATCCCTATGTGGGAAGACTATTGGTACAGAGTAAACAATTGCAGATAGGAAACTGTGAAATAGTATAACACAATCATGATCACGAAAATATAGAAAAGGTTAGTTGAAAAACTCCTCTTTTTTAACACTAAAATAAGTCAGCATGCACGAGCCACGCAGTTCATTTCTTCTTATTGGGGTAGGGACATTACCAGTTGGTGAAGCTTTCTGTGAATCCGGTTTAATTCATTGGGGTATTTAATAAAAAACAACATTATAATATGGTTGTCATAGATAGCAGCTATTATCATGAAATAGGTATACTTACTTCAGCTGAAAGGATGTGCCAAATGTGCCAGTCGTATTCAGTTGATCTCATTAGCATTGTGTGTTATACGATCACTATGCGTGAACGGGTCGTGAACTGAAACCAATTGTGATTGACCCAAATTTGATTTCCTTGCAGCAAAACAGTTTTAAAGTTTATAGTCAGGTGTAACAAATTATCCTTTTCACTAATGTCAAGGATAATTTGGTCCGGAACGTGCGAAGCATCCTAATCAGCGTTTCCTTCCTGTCACTTCCATCTAATATGGGTTGGGATGGGACTGGAAGAGCTTTTCCTATCGATCATTGAGTCAAGAGAAATGAAACCTGTAGGAGATTACTATCCCATTCGGGGAACACGGTTATAAAAACGTAAAATGACCAAATAAAATCACAAGTAAATGAAATAATGCTAAACAAATTGAAAACTAATTCATTAGGATGTCGTACTGTTTATTCCGCACTGCAATAGGATGTTTGCCAAAGACAAGATCACGCTGCGCTAGCCCCCGCGACCGGCCGGCGCCGACGTTTGAACTCACTCCAACTTTCGGCCGGGCCCGTGTATTCGGTTATGAATTCTTTCTGTTTTATGGCGGTTCGTCGACCTTAAATTACAATACAAGCCTTTGTAACCCACTTTTTAGGTAAACTGCTTTTTATGGAGGTTAGCCTGACATTTTTATGTGCTGTGTAACTAAATAAATAAAAAAAATATATATAACAAAACTTTATACGGTTTCTTTCATTGATCCATACAGTCTCTCTTTATGGGTTACTAGCTGTCCGGACCGTGGGTGTTACCCACGGTCCCTTGGGAAAACTTCACTTTCTCGAGATAAAATATAGCCTATGTTCATCAGGGATAATGTAGGATTCTAATGGTGAAAGAATTTTTCAAATCGGTCCTGTAGTTTCGGAGCCTATTCAATTCAAACAAACAAGCAAACAAATCTTTCCTCTTTATAATATTAGTACAGATATAGATAGATATACCAATATAAAAATAATTTCTGAAATATTTTTTATACACATAAGTAGGTACAAATGCTGCAACCGTTTTGCCAAAGAGACTTTCATCACTTTTAGCAGGCCCTCCATGATTTTCATGCATGCCCTTTCCGGAGATGCAATCGAATCTGTTGCCCTGTTTCTGCTTGCAACGATAACACACAAACCGACTTTTCACATTTCTTATATTTTTATAGAAGACTGGATGTCGACAATGAAGAGTAAACAAAGAATTACAATGTAGAAAGCTTAGGTATCCTTAATTAAATTGAAACTTTGAATAACGTAGAGCTTACATTATTTAATATAAACTTGTTATGCCACGCTCACCATGCACCTATAATTATGATATTACAGCCCTGTCTAGACTATCTGATAGAGCGAGGGATAAGTAACAGCGTGTTCCACAGCGAGTGGGCCAATCTTAAAGTAAAACATTATATTTTCCTAATAATAACATTCTTGTTTAAAGTACCTATATTGTTTATTTCTATAGTCCTAAAATTAAACAAAAACTTGAAAACTACCTACTATTATAATTTAGTTAGGAGTTTTGACTATTGATTCTACTAGTACAAACGAATCACCCTATTTAATCCAACTATCCTTATTCATATTTAATATTACAAGTACGTCAGCTCACGAGTACAGTATGTTTATGTTTTAATCACGCACAAGTGAAGATAGCGGTCTAGCATACAGCCTGATGACGGACTGACAGACAGACAGCGAAGCCTTAGTAATAGGGTCCCTTTTTACCCTTTGGGTACGGAACCCTAAAAAGTGGGTACCATGGGAGCGAAGTCGCGGGAAGAAACTAGTACCTACCTAAAAAATAAAGTTGGCACGTCATCTTACTTAATTAAGTCCAAAGATAAACGACTCAAGATTCAGAAGCGTACCAAAACATAATTAAAGGTGCTAAGTTCGTTTCAGGAAGTAGGTAGCTAGGTACCTTGTTTATTTACAGTTTCCCTAGTTAATTCCCACTACAGACTATCAAGATAGGTACAGTACAACACAATGTATTTAGTAAAGAGATTTTTTTTCCGTTTGGATTTAAAGTTCAAAACAAGACGTCTGTATCTTCAAGAATTTGATATCTACACACAGATTATAAGTAATCATCTCATGTTGTTCACATGATTGTCAACGCTCAGTAACATTACGTAATATTGTATTACTGTGTGCCCCCATTTTCCATACGTGGGGATGGATAGCGATAGGTGTTACCGTCTGCCTCAGCGTGGGGGCAGTTTGTGGGGGCAGACGGTAATAATTCGAACTTCTGATATCGATAGTAAACAGCTTCGCGCTAACTACTTATGACTTTACGAGGAGCGTTTACACGTGAAAATTGCCGTGCGATACTAAATCGTAGGTATCTGTTGAAATTCTTAAATGCTACTAGACTCATATTCTAAAAGTCTGCAGTTAGTAATATTAAGAATTTTTTGGCAGACTGGAAATTGGACATCTGCAAATCAGGTTTTCAGTAAATTCTGCGTCTTTTCATGCAACAAACTCTGAAGATAAAAATATCTATGTGGGATGAAATTTAGAGTTACGTCTACACACATGCATATGTATGTAATTCTATATTGCTATGTGTTATGCTAGTTACCTACACTGTATTGCACTATCTCTGAAATGGTGAAGGTAGGTACTAAGTATAATTCTGGTGTAGTATTCTGAGTTGAGTCGTACTGTTGTACTCGTGTTAGTGTAAGTACAAACTTTAGTTGCGCCATGCTTAGGTGCCCCAAGAAGGGGTAATTTAATTACCGAATAATTAGTAAAGATACTAGGGTATTATGATATCTTAAAATAAAACAGCTTATGTGATATCTGTGGTTAAGAATAAAAATAACTATAATAATAATTTATTCAAAATCTTTCATGGCAAATTTTTGTAAGAGGTAAAAAAAGAGGTATAAACGAAAGTATGTATTGAATACAATGTCTGTAGATTTCAAAGAACAAAAAATTCTTAGGTTTGAAACCTACAATATATTAACTATAGGTTATACGTTAGTTTGGCGGGAGCTTCGCGTTAAATTATTTTTTTTTGTGAGCGACTGAAGTTGATAAATGGGGCTCGTAATTGCAAAACCCGCAATTTTTTTGTAACTCTAGAAACAGAAAAACTTTTGCCACATTTCCTGTTGAACTATAACGCATTTTTACGAAAATGTATTGAAAGTTACACTACAGCCGCCAAGTTGTTTTAATTTTCAGGGAATTCTTTGAACTAGGTAGGTACAGTGCCACAAACTTAACTGGACCGGTGGCCAAAAAACGAACTAACGAATTTTACTGTATTTTTTTTTTCTGCCGACACCAAATGCGATAACAGCGCCTCTCTCACCGGTTCAGATAAGTTTGTGGCACTGTACATAATTTATTACATACAGAAGTCACAATAACAACTAAATAACGATAAACTTTTCTTTTTCATTTGTTGTTTAGAGAAACCTTCTGGTTCTAAGTATACTAAGTTTTCGGTGGAAACTCTAACTATAATTCAAATTTGTCGGTACCTAACTGTTTCTGAGAAGAAGGCAATCAAAACATTCCACCCCCAGGTGAAGTAGCAATAAATATGAATAAGTAGGTATATTTGTTTTCATCATTCAAATCAGAACTTTTACTTGGTTCGTGAACAACCTGCGTTCATTAATAAGTCCGCAAACATCTCGCATAAATTACGAACTTACTGTCATGGCACAATAGAGTTTAATTTTGTTAAGCATAATTACTATTGATTGTTCCAATTGAATACGGGTCCGTGGTTCTGAAAAAATTAAATTATGGGAAGTTATCGTCGCGTCAATTAAAGCCGATGCCGAATGGTTTAAAATTTGTGTCGAGCTCAATAATTTCCACTCAGATTTTTTTGAACACAGGGTACCTAGGTACCTACCCATATTTAGATAATAAAAACATTAGTACTCCGGGTGTGCCGACAGAAATGAAAACTTGGACGAGGTTTCAGTAACGGTTCTAAACTTAATAAATAAAAGTAAAAAAATATATATATACCTAGTCCAAAAAGTAACTGTACTACTCTATGATTTGAAGCCGGAGCTGTCTCACTCAGAGGCGAAGTCTTTCTCACCCTTAAGAGCAGAAGTGCTCTTTGGTTTAGCCTCGAATAAGACGATACAATGTGTGACGAAATTAATCACGATCATTAATTACGATAATTAAGGTGCATGTGCAAGGCAGGTAGGTAAATTAAGAAAGGTCGTAACAGTCACGTGACTGAGTTTGATATTTTTCTCTCATCTCAAAAATACCCAACGCGCCTTTCATTTCAACTAAGTTATCATAATTATGCTAGGATTCTCTGAATAAGATTTGAATTTAGTTGAAAATACGTGTGGGATGTTCAGATATCTTCCTTAGCTGCGTGTCTGTCTGTATATCTTTTCATTGTCTTCTAAACATTAAGTAACGTTTCAAACAAATATGATTCTGCTTTGTTTCAAGTGGGCAAGGATAAGTATTTTATCAGGTCGCCAGTTATTTTTATAGGATTTCATAAATCGTACCAAACATGGTGGGTTAAGCAGCCTTGAATATTTAATGACCTCTTCCCCATTTTATCTATGTGTGGATTGAAAATTACCATAATAATATCTGTCCATTATAAGCGGGCCAGGCAAACTACGTGTACCTACACGATGCCGCTTATTTCAACGGAATATCCCTAAATAAACGAAATGCGCGGGGTCTCATTAAAATGGCTATTGTGGAGCTCCGGGGTGACAGCGCAGCATCCACATAGCTAGTCTAGACGGCGCCACTTTGTGATTCACGGATGTTGCCAACTCACAACAGTTTTTATTAGCTATACCTATTCAGTCTCGCATTTTAATAATTACCGTACCGTGGTATGTTCGTAAGAGCGAGTGGACAACTCTGTTAATGGAGTTAGTCGGTCACCTTTTAAACCAGACACTAACAATTACCTAAACATAGGTAACCTACCCTCCAAAGTACGGAAGTACTCAGTTGATACTACTAGCGGTCTGCCACTATCAACTCATTTAATGTTAGCTTAACTTGCAAGTTTAATTCTCACACCACAAGTACTCCTGGGTTTTTTAATTATGATGAGTACCTAAATAAAAATTACTGCCCATTTATTTATCCCTCATACATTATCCCAAAAAAGAGCTACATGAGGCCAAATAAGGTATAAGTTGGCAACTCTGTGCAACATAAAATGTCTCCCAATTCTCAGAACATCTGCTTTCATTGTATCTCGCTGAGTCACCGTAATCCATCACTGATTTAATTTAATCCCCCTGAGATCCATGGTCTGGCTCTATTCATATTTCAGCTCGTGTTGGGTTCAACTACCGTCTGGGGTTAAGTTTTCTGAAGATTATGAAATACATTTTGTGGCTTCCTTGTTATCTACGGTATCCTAAAAAGTTACCTAATTAAAAATGTTTTGTGCCACTGTCGGTACCCGATTGGCTCCATGTTCCATCCTTAAGTAATAAGCTAAGACTTTTACCTATGTGCTGTTAAACGACGATGAAAAAAAACATCTTACCTACAACTTGAAATGCAACGCGCAATGATAGAAAGATTTTAAAAGCTTCCGATGAAACTGGATAGACGTAAATATGAATCTGTAAGGGCTTTTATTGTAGATAGGTATACCTAATTACAATCTGTAATAACTGCAAATACATCAATTCAGTCTTTTGAAATCGACAAAGTTTCACGTCCTCAAAACGGGTCTGTAGGACCCAACTGGATCCTGACTGATGGTGGTATAATTACGATTAAAAAATTACAGAGTGCGGTCATATAAGTGTAAGTAGGTAATTAAAAGTCTAGACGCATAATTATGACTATTATTAAGTTCTGAATAAATGGGAATATCTGTGGAAATGCGTTACATTTCATTAGTAAATCCCTGTGTAACTATTTTAGTCGCAATAGATCCTAGTAAGAGATTAAACCCATACGGCACGGGGTCAATCTAAAGTTTTGGGGCTGCGGGTGCACCGAACTGGCTTTCACCAATATTCAAATTATTCATTTTGAATAGCGTACCTTTATTTGTGTTCCATCCGTTAAAATTATCCTACTAATCACTCTGAGAGTACACACAATCACACTCTTGTGTGATTGTGTGTACTCTGTTTGTGTTTTTTAATCCTGTTAATCCGGTAATAATCTGTTATGGATACATAACCATAACAGATTTCGATTAGATTTGGAAAAGATGTAGCATGTTAACTAAAATCGATATAAGTAGTAAATGCTGTTCCCATGCAAGCGAAGCATCGGGCGATAGCTAGTGTTATTTAAAACATAATGGGCTAGATTATAGGCACTGTTTTGGTCAATAATTGAGTAATTTGTACTACCTAATAATTTGAGACAACGCCAACCAAAAAGGAACCATTCAAAACTACTTTATTCAGAACACTTCACTCGACACAATATTTTATTTACTTAGGTATATAAACTGAATTCCATTCCTCCCCAACTATTATTCAAGAGTCCATCGTTATCCTAACATTTTATTGTTACGTTCTAAGTTCTCAATTTTTGCTCTTGTTCAAAGGGGGTCCACTGTTCGAGACGCAACCGCGCCCTCACTGAGAGGAGCACCCCTTATAAATTGCTTTAATTTAATATATCGCTACTGGGGTAAGTTTTGTCTCCCGAATGTACGAATACATTTTTCTTGAAAGTTTTCTCGACTTTCATAAATGCGGCAAAGTTGTAGACGTTACAAAGTGAAGTGGGGAAGTAATTTCATACAATTTTCTCACAAGTGTTATTCATCTTTTATCTGGTTAGGTTTGGCTCTCTTATAAATGAACGTTAGTTACTGCTAGCAGCTTTACTCGCATAGTACCTACATTAATTAATAAGTTCAAGTCATACATTTTATTGAAGTTCAGACTGAAAAAAAGTGAATACGGCGTAAATTTATTTCAGTTTATGCGTGGTTTATTCACAAATATCACAAAATACAAACTTTAAGATTTATAATGTTGGCAAATAACCTACATCGATAGGTAGAGAGACATCAAGTAAGCAGCTTATACAACCAAGACGTAAGTATGTTACCTATATTACCTCAGAGAACAACACTTTACTTCGAGAATATACTTATCGAGGATTGAGACAATCGTGGAGATTGCGGTACCAATACCAAATGAGATACCGGGTAAGAATACTTAGGTACTCTGCTTTATGTGTGCGTGTGGTATAGATGTTATGATGGAATAGCTATACAAACATAAACATGGTTCTAACTCGTAAAATACGCTCGCTCGATCCCCCTCCGATGAACCTCGTTGTTAGTTTAGGATGGTTTACTCTCACTGATCATACTTATGCACATAATCTCGACTAATAATAACAGAGATTTTTTTTGACTGACCGAAGATTATTGCTTTGTTTATTGATTTGGTAGAGCTAATACATTTTTATCTAGGACCATATATATTCGACCATATATATTCGATTTCTAATTCATATTCAAATAAGTATTTCACCACAAGACAAAAATTAAAACAATTTTGATACATACCTACAACTCCAAGTAACGTTATACGAATGTAAACATGTTTAAAAACAAATCTGTTTATAAAATGCACAACTTTTGAAAATAGTTTATGATGTACGATAAAGATTCGCTATTCAGGCAGCTAGACTTTGCTCTAAAAAAGTTACTGAATACCACATTATCACTGAAATGAAGATTACTAGGCTTCAGACGCAAACAAAACAACACATTTCGATAATGTGTTTCGTGGAATCAGTTATGGACGAAGTACTACTAACTTAAACTGTCATTAGGCAAAGTGAGTGGATTCTTCACGGACAGGTGTGTCGTGTAGTCCTATCACAGGTGTAGGGAATGAACAAAGTTTTGAGTCCTTGTCGTGGCGTCACTCATGAAATATTGCTCTATTTTGGACTATGTAACTAGCATTATAGACTAGCCCAGTACACTTTTATACTATAATTTTTCAGCAAATTTTATCAGCTTGCTTAGAAACCATTGTAAACTATATATTAGCTTTTTCGAGTCCTTTATCTTGTGCACATCAAAAGTTACTGCAATTTTCAAAGTGTGATACTTCGTTTTGAAGGCCAGTGTAGGTAATAATATTAATAATGCTGGACATTTCACACAGCATCATCTAGCCCCAAACTAAGCAAAGCTTGTACTATGGAAACCAGATAACTGATATACTACTTATATACTTTTTGTTTGTAAATACATACATATTATATCATTTATTCATAGAAACACCCAGACCCGAGATAAATATTTGTAGATCATACAAACATTTATCCCGCGGCGGGGATCGTAACCGCAACCTTCTGCATCCCAAGCGGGCTTACACCCACTGCGCCACAAAGGTTGACAAGTCGAATATGCAGACAATTGATGTTTTGTTCTGGTATTGGTGACTAGCCAATGATTCGAAAGGACGCCTATAAGAACATTAAATTTTCATTACGACTTTTTTTCTGTGTTTGAAATAATATTTAAAATGTAGCCAACATTTAGGACAAAGCCTTAATTCGTGACGTTTACCTCAGAACTACTTAACTCATTTTTATTAGGCTTGTTTGAAAAAGAATCCACTCGGGGTCACCCGGAAGATTGCTTTGGGACCCACAACTTCAGCTATAAAATAAAAGTAATCTAAGGACTCTCTGTAGGATGATAAAAGTGAACTTCATAGAATATTTAGTCAAACGCGTTCAAACAAATGTAGTCGTGAGATATATTGTGAAGAAAATAGTGCCTGAGAGATAGGTATAAAGCTTATTTTAATTAGCTCGTAAAAAGATTTTAAAAAGGTAGCTTTAAAATTAATTGAATTAAATAAAAAGCTTATCGGATTTGTCTGACTGAAACATATTACGAGAAAAATATACACCCCTATTTTTTAATTACCAAAAAAATTTTAAAAATGGTCTCGGTGTTTGTTACTGATCACATTTATGTAGTTAAAACTCAAAAAAGAGAAAAAAAAATTATAACCTCAAAAGGAGACGAGACGAGTCAGACATGGATTTATGATAGCTACTGCGGTTTTACTGACTGGGGATGATACAAGAACATAGTTCGACTGAGAGTCTGTACGCGATTGTTGTTTATAGTACTTATTTGTACAGTTTTCATAAAATTTTGTTCGGTTTTGGTTGACTACAATCCTCGATAACTTTGTGATAGTTAAATAAAAAAAAGTTCTGACCATGCCACTATCATTTTCTGCATCTGCTGTAACTGTCCTTTCATTTTTTTTGGTAGTCATAAAATAGCGGTGTACAGGAACTTACTTATTTTTTGAGAAAATTTAACAATAGGTAGTTATAATCAAAACTTTATTAATAAATACTATGCCGCGTATGTATCGTTATTGTGTAATATAATTACGGTTTACGTTACGTAGGTAACAACATTATTATGCTGTAGGTAAATTATTATGTACAGCACACTATTATTGTTACCTAAATAATTATTTAAGTAATGCATAATAATATTGTTACCTACGTCACGTGAACCGTAAATTTATATTACACAATAACGATAATTATGAATGTATTTTAATGAATGCTCTTCTGCGAAAATCAGAATATAGCAAATATATACACTTCACGCCCACCATGATTTTAAACGTGTTCGAAGAATATACTGCATTGTTTCATTAATTGGAATTCTGTATTGTTTGTTCTTTAATTATTTTGTAATGAAACTAGAGCAAAATTGTTTTCACAACACGCGCTTGGAAAGCTTACTTTTTCGTCACACAAACTTAATTTATCGCTACCGGAAGTATCAATTAGTAAAAAAAATATCAAAAAATATCAAAAAGTATCAATTAGTGTAAGGGACATTTTGTCGAAAATGAGTTTTATATGCAGTTCGGCCTAAAATTTTGCGCTCTAGCGGCTGGTATACTCAGAATTTTGATATCTTTTAAAAATGTCCCTTACAGTACACACTTTCATAAGCTGTAGAACAAAATATTGTATATAATTTTAACGTAACGGACTACGTTAAGAAAGATGGCACGGAAATTATGTTCAAATATTATATTATGTAGGTATAATATAACGTGAAAGGGGGTGCGATGGAGCTTCTTATACTTAATATAATTATAATAATTACTACTTATGGCAAAAACTGCAATTACCTACCTGTAAAAGCCAGAGGAAACAACATTGGAAAAATACTACGTGTTACTACTTAGTCTATATTATGAACTTATGGATTATGTACCTACTCGTAATAAAGGTACTTGGATAATTTGTCATTCCTTAACAAGGAAGGACTGTCAGTTTATGTTGTAAAATTACATGAATTTATATATTTTCTTCTTTGCCGTCCAAGGCAAATGAAGAAATTATGGCATTTACTCAATGAAAAGTAACTTATACTGTTCCAGGATACTATACTATAATTTTATATTATTGCATTAGATAGATAAATATCATTATAAATTAAAATATACACAACAATATTATAATAATGTAGATATTATATACTTAAAGTAAAATGTATTTACCTAATCAAATGTATGAAATATAACATTATTTATTATAATGAATTAATTAAAATGGTTTGATTTGGTCATGAAGTTTCCATACAATACATAAGTACGAACAGATAAAGTTCACTTATACTATTGCATTAAGGTTCATTTTAGCTAGGACTAGGTATACTTACAACAAGCTTAATACTAACTAAAGAAACTTACGCTAAAATAATCTTTTATTATTGTTTTGTACCTGGTGCTTACATCATTGGCGATTTTAATATAACGCGATTTTTAATGCCGTAAGGTACAAGATTTTCTCAGATTTTACTGTGAGTCATGCTATCTTGGAAACCATAAGATTTAGGTTAATTTTGACTTGACAATATAAAAGATCCTAAAAATCGAAGATACTTTGCTCTTGGAAGTATTCTAAACGGACCACAGGAAAAATAGATACTGGCACATTTACGAAAAATAATCTTCTTTTAGCTCTCCTGTAAAACGGGATTTTGTCCCTTACGCTAATTGATACTTCCGGTAGCGTTAGGTCTAAAATTTGGGAAAAACAAAATGGCGGGCGGGAATAAAGTAGTATGAAGTTTCATTACTACCTGTGAACAGATAAGTAATGAGGTTTGAATTTCGAACTTTAACATTTCTATGAATTTTTTTGCCATAAGTCCACACCAAATCGAACTTATACGAAAAAAAGAAAAAATGTGGCAACTAATCTTTTTCTTCAGAGTTGAATTTTAATATTTTTATAAAAATGTTTATCATAGAGATCTGTACCAAGTAGAATTTATTCAAGTATAAGAAAAAAATCTGGCTAATGCCTTCAAACTATTTAGCGATTTATTGTAATGTTGTTGCATATTGTTATGCCAAAATATTTTTTGAGAATAAACGAATAAATTAATATTTTTTATACCTATAAAACCTACAATATTTCAATTTGTAAAATTCCTTCAGTACTTTTGTAAGCTAGCCAGTAGCGGCGTAGCATGGGTATTGGTACCCGGGGCGACTTTCAATTGAGCACCCCCCCACCCCCGAAAACTTAAACCGTTCAATTTTTTTTTATAAAAAAACAACACGATACATCTAGTTCTTGACGATAGTATTAGGTTGGGTACTTACCTACTTCTAGCGAAGTGAGCATCTTAATGGGCGAGAGAAGCGAGCCGAATCTTTTTTAGAAAAAAATAGCCGCCGAATGTAAAGGGGCGCCCGGCTGACTACCATTTCCTTTGCCTGCTGCGGTGGTGCCTGAGGCCGCCGAATGTAAAGGTGCGCCCGGATTACTACCATTTCCTATGCCTGAGGACCCCCCGCCCCCCCTTACGCCGCTACTGAAGCCAGCGGACATACCTTACATCATTTAGATAGATAGATAGATAGAAAATACTTTATTGTACACCACATGGACATTACAAAATACAAACCAAGATACAAGAAAACATTTAAAGCGAAGTACAATGGGCGGTCTTATCGCTGTGAGTGATTTCTTCCAGACAACCTTAGGATGAACTGGATTAAAGGAAGGCAAAAAGGCGGTGTAAATAAAATATGTTTATAAAAACAAATAAATAAATACTCATAAATAAATAAATATATACCTACCTACTATGTACGAATACGTATAATATATAAATACATTAATCCTAATAAATAAGTATTCAAACTAGGTAGATATATAGTCCGACAAACTTATCTGTTCCGGTGAAGGATGTGGTCGCTAAGCGAAAAAACCCTTAAATAAATTAAAAAAAAAAAAAGAGGCGCTGCTATCGCATTTGGCTTTTGGTGTTGCCAAAAAAATAAATTTTATAGTAAAGTGCGTAAACACGGGATTAAAACATAAACAAGATTCTGTGATTGCAGTTCCAATAGTAGCACAATAATACACAGCCTAGGTACATGAGTCAAATTCATAGCCTCCCCATTTTAAGGTGGTTAATAATTATTAATAGTAATAGTGTATTTTGGAATTTTTTGAAAACTGTTTTAAATCATTTTACGTAAGTGCTCTCCTATGCACCCGCAAACACAACGTCTGTTTCATTTCTTACTCCTAAATTGAAAATACCAACAGCTGTGCGGATTCTACAAGCCCCGTAAAAGCATTTTATACGGATAGGTAAATATCATTTGTTCTGCATCTACACCCAGACGGCTCTTCCAACTCCTTTGTTGTAGGTAGGTACCTACCATAAAAACGTCTGGAAAACTAGTGGGTTTGCGCATTCATCGTATTGTTCCCATAAAAACATTCATCCTTTCTAAAAATAATTATAAGGAAAGGCTTCAGCTGCAGTGCTAAAACTTGTCCAATGTAGCGCCTCTTCAAATGACATACTTACAAGTCATTTGAAGAAGCGAGGTCTTATATCTTGTATGTATATTTTTAATAAAAAGCTTTATTTTGTTTTACATACATTATCAATAATGCCAAAAACATTTCATATACGTCATATGAAATGTTTTTGGCATTATTAAAATTTCTTCACTTGTTGAAAAGACAAAATTAATGGAAGTATAATCTGAAAATTCAAAGAGCAGATATTGTATCAAAGTTATCTTTTAGTATCTCCTGGTTGGATACAAACGTTCCTGCAACGTCCATGAATTTAAGCCCTTTGTTTGTGGAATTGCGTAGGTATGCCGCCTTTGTAGTATCTGTCTGACCCGATCCCAACATCACTGGCTCGCGCTTCCTAAATCATATTTAGTTGCATTCTCTCGGATTATTCATCAGGCTTTAACTAGAACTATTTTATATTTAAACTCTTTTTAATATCTGCTCACAAAAAACTTATTTCTCGTAAATTGCTCTTTGTCAAATGTAATAATGAATTCACGGAAACTTTGAAAATGAAACAGCATAATTAAATTTTCCTTATTTTTCTTAAAAATACATTTTATTTGACATTTATAACAGGCGGTATATACCTAAATTAATATGAAAGCAAGTGGTCCAATTATAAAGTTTCAAAAGGTACTCTACCTGGGGAATATAATGGTAGGTCATCACAAGTTTAACGGATTCGATGTTAAAACAAACGTTCGTAACGCAGGTTTGTCAAATAAATTACAGCGAGTATTTAACCAAAGTAACAATGTTAAAAGCTATTTGCTATGTAATGGGAAAATTAGAGTAGCCTCAGAGTTTTGGAAAAGGGATAGTTGGAAGAAGAAATAGAACACTCGTGTATTCCATTTAATGAAATATACATAAATTCGGGTTGGCACAACTACAAAGTATAACAGAGAAAATACAGAGCATAGTTTCAGTCATGCTAACAGGTTTTTATAATTTTTGAACACAGCAATATATACAGAGTTTACAAGTATTTATACAAAATTTAACTATCTATGACCGTATTCACGTGGGGCTGCTATCGGCACTTCTCCATCGGCGATAGAAAGTTCGTATGTCAACAGTATTTTAGTCGATAACTCTAGTGATAGACATAATTAGCCCGCCTTCTTCAAAGTTTAACTCGTCTAGTGCCCGTAACATATTTGTAGGTCAACAATAAGGGGCCTGCCATTGCAGATAACTCGCTAGGTATATTCTTATAACCGTTAAGCACGTTTCAATCGGAAAGGAGGGTGGCAGAGACCGCGTTAATTTATGGGCTATAACTGGTTGATAAATTATTGGAACAAGCTCTTCGTATCACAGAAGCTCTCGGTTGTTATTGTCAACATATCTACTCGATGATCACGCAAAACTTCGCTAATTTTCGATGATCTATGAAGGAGGATTAAGCTAGTACCTACCACGAGCGTTCCAAAGCTTTGTTTTGCCAAGCGATCGTTATTATGAAGGATATTGCGGATAACACGGGACCTAGTCAGTAAGGTACCTTGTCTACTTGATGAAAGAAACGGTAATTATTTTATTAATTCCAACGTAATACCAATATTTGATATTCTATGTAGAGTTTTTTTATGTAGAAGATCACCATTTGAAAAGTGCCGATAACATTCATTAACAAAAAATCCAAATACTATCGAATCGACTGAGAATCACCAGTATTTTGTAAAATAAATTTTGCCTGTTTCCTATAAACTAATTATAAGAATGATAGTACAATATTGTTTTAGTGTAGTGAAATGAAATCGGCCAAGCCAAGTAATTTTATTGCCTGAAATAAACCTAATAAACCAAGATGAACCGAACATGAATAGTAGTGAATATCTATACGAAATATGCCACACATATTTTCTAGCTTCGCAGCGTATTCCCAGAAGATTCGAATGCATTAGAACCAGGGTCCTTACTCTCGTGTGATGAATCCGATATTTTAGCTACAGCTACATTGTATTCGGTCAAAAAGATCAACCAATGAATTCTGTCCGAACTAGGACCAAGTATTCCGAACCGAAAAATTTGTCCTTGACTCGAACATTCGGATATTTCACACTAGTGTAAGGCCCCAGCTGATTTTTACATGATATGATCTCGTTGGAGATTTATACAACTTGAACGGCAATTTACCCAAGTATAGTCGGTAAAGTAAGCAAGAGAAGTGATAGTGTAGTGCCGGAGAGCCCTCGATTTGAACTGCCATCTGAAACAGAAATTCTAGTATTGATATTTGATGTGCAATTACAAGTTAGTTCAACTCAATCAACCGGGAACATTTTCAATTTAAGCTCTTTATTCTCGTAGTCTGATGGTTGGTGCAACATGGGTTAGTCATGTTTACAGAATGAGAGTCAAACACCGATAATAAAATAAACTGAACTTAATTGGCTTTGCTTAAACTTTTTGCTGACTCAGTTAATGTGATAGATTAGGTTATGTACCCCTAAAGACAATAAGAAACTTGTGAATTATTCTAGATAAATTCAACAAAATGCGTTTTAAACCTAAAACTCTGGAATCCCCTTAGAATTTGTTGTTATAGGTACGTGAGTTGACTGTCGAAGCTCGGCGTGGAATTCATCTTAAAAGTGTTATCTAAACTAATAAATGAATCTTAAACTTGTTATCTAATACTCGAACAAACACACAAAGCTGAAACACACAAAGCTGAAAGACCTTCACTCGCTTCGCTTGCCCAATAAAATATGAATAAACCCCTTCTCAAGAGCATATCTCATATCGGAAAGTAGATAACCTCGAAACACGATAAAAACATTTTCATGCATGGACTTTACAGTCGTTTTATATGTTCTCATAAGAAACCTGAAGTTTTGGACTTCATTACCACGTGAATGGTTTTATCTCGGCAAGGGTTGAGATCATAAACGATCTCATGAAAATTTTATCTACTTAAGTAATCAAATCGTTTTGATTAAAAGCTGTCTTGCTTAGGTGTGCAGCGGTATAATGAATTAAAATTCTTTTAGATAGTTTCATAGCTGGTTTTTAGTATTCAGGTACCTACAGTGTTTTCGTCTATGCTGACAAATGCTTTCACCTTTACCCGTGATAATGACGTCTTCGTGGATGAAAATCTTCCGTGTAAATGAGGTGTACTGTAAATAGTTTGTATTTCTATTCTTTGCAAGGTTTGACCTTATTCACCTTATCGTATTGTGTTTCAAATTCTAATGAAGGTGTTTGAGATAAACTTTCTGACATTTTACAAACTGTTTTGGATGAAGATATAGGTACCTATCAATAAGCCAGGCAAAATACCACAGATATTAACATAACTGTATCCCCGAGGCACGGTAGGCCATTCTCTCAGAACTTTTGATATTATTTACTCTAAATGCCATCCGCGTCTAAAAAAACCATAATTTGTGTGGTGTGGATTTAGGTTTTATACAATGACGATTCTGAATTTCTGAATAATTGAACAGGTGAATTCTTTCAAATTTTTAGGTATTTATCTTGACGAAAACATTGACTGGAAACTACAAATCGAAAAAGTATGTATCAAAATTAGTAGATATTCATATGTGCTAAAGAGACTCTTAATGCCTACCATGACTACGTCGGCTCAGCTATTCAGTACGGCCTTTTATTGTGGGGGAATAGTGTGGATATAGACAAAGCGTTCAGAGCTCAAAAAAGATGTATCCGTTCACTATGTGGCGTTCATTTTCTAGAGCCATGTAGACCACTATTTAGGAACTTCCTTATTTTGACTTTACCCTGTCTATATATAAAACAAGCAGCTGAGTTCGTTAAACAACAAACTAATTACTTTAAAACTAATCAAAATTTTCGAGAAAGAGTCCTAAGAAACGCGTCCAATAACAGACTGTACATTCCTAAATATAATTTAAAACTTACTCAACGTCAAGCCTATTACATGTGCATTATGGTTTATAATAAGTTACCTACTGACCTTAAAGAATTAAATTGACATTTGTTCAACAAAAAATTAAAAAAATGGCTTATTGATAAATGTTTTTACTCCGTAACTGAATATTTAAATGGTTAGGGACATTCAATTATTTCTCTTTTACTTATTATTATATCGACATTAACTAAATTTGGAAAACTATTATTATATAATGACATTAACATAAGTACCTACTAAATTAAATTACAATGAATTAACTACTAAGTACCTCAAAATTTGCATGCCTCAAATTTTGGCAGGACATAGAATGGACAAATAGACTAATTTTAAGACTTGATTCTAACAAATGTGTTCATGCAAATAAATTTTATTTATCATTTGAAATGTATATCAATTATTAATTAATTTATTTACAATGAAATTATACAAACAATGCCGTATTTTGAAGGATAAAATACTCTGATTTCAAAGTGGTTCACATGTGGGTAGCGATAAAGATTGCTGCTACTTTGGGGCTAAATGATGCTGTGGGATATGTCCAGCAGTATTTATTTAATCAACTCTACGGAGTAGTATTATTCCGATGAAGGCTGAGTTGAGTACCTAATAGTCTAGGAATGTTTACTAAAAGTGCAACTTTAAGTAAAAAACTACGTAGATATAGTCCACACTCATAAATATTAATGTTATGTAGAATTCGTGTTGCGACAGTTTACAACTCTTTTTGTCATTCGGTTTCATCGTGACGAATAAATAAGATTGGTGCAAGCTACTTTAACAGAGTTTTTACTCAAAACGTTTATTTCAACGATTTTCAAGTGTCTTTATTAAACACTGCCTATCTCAGCTACATAATATATTATACTATGTATAAATTAAAATAAGTATGTGTTATATGATTATCAACCAACCAACTAATAAGTAACTTAGGTACCAATTTA
This sequence comes from Epirrhoe alternata, assembly GCA_963565295.1. Classification (NCBI taxonomy): domain Eukaryota; kingdom Metazoa; phylum Arthropoda; class Insecta; order Lepidoptera; family Geometridae; genus Epirrhoe; species Epirrhoe alternata. The sequence goes on from OY751384.1 coordinate 5,337,749, forward strand.
ATAAGTAAGATTACGTCTTTGCCTTGTTAGCCTCCTCGCAGTCTGCAGACTTTCTATCGGCCGATAGTTGAGACGGGCTATACTTCTATGGAGAAGTATACTACTCATTATGAGCCGAAGTATATTCCGTCTCAACTATCGGCCAATAGAAAGTCTGCAGCCTGCGAGGGGTCTTAGTCTTCAAAAGTTAGTTATCCCTAGAATTAATGTAGATATTTCACTGGCAAAGAAACAAACTAAACTTCCATGATACCACTTCAATCTACTTACACTTTTTTGTATTCATTTTAAATCTACATATACTCGTAAACTAAGACATAATTCATCGAGTTTTAGGGTGATATCGTGCTACACAACTTGATTTTTTTACGAAATTATATCTTATGACAAGGACAAGGCAAGTGCGGAGAAACCATGACTTAAGTTTGTTGTGTCACACATTGCACGGCAATAACGACTACAGTGATATTTCATTCTGCATAAGACAGGAATACTGTATGAATGTTATGAAATGAAAAGTCTTATCAAAATTTTGGATTTCGACGGGATTCGAACCCGCATCGATCAGACGATCCTCCTAAAGCCGGAGTGCCTAACCGCTCGGCCACGAAATCCTACTTGTCGATGTCCAAATCTTCGATAAGTCTCATATTTCGGTTGAATGTATGAATGTGTGTGTATGAATGTTATTTGTAAGAGCAAACAATATTATGTGCACGACAAAATGCCGCTAAAAATTAAGGTATATAATGAAAGTGTGATGTGATGTGTGTAGTGTGATGTGTGATGTGTGTGTATGGTGTGATGAACTTACTCGTTTCTGCTAAGTGGTGTACAGAATAAACTAAAGATTCTCTGATCTCAGGAAGGCTGATAGGAGTGGTGCGTATCCTCTCCTCTTCCGCACTCTTCTCCAGACTTTGCAGATATATTGAGTAGATGTGTGCTGTGCACCGAATCTGTAACAATATTACTCTGAGAGTTGAAACTTGAGTATCACTTACCTTATTATACGTACTCGTAATTTATATTGAATCAGAAAACAAACCCAAAATCTGTAAATGCAGTTCAAAATTCTCAAAATGTAGGGAAGGTCTCCTAAGAGCATTTTCGTGTAGCTACAACGGCTAAGTTACCTGCCCTCCATGTCCCATCTCAAAAATCTACCCTATATACCTACTCTGTATAGAGACGTTATTATTCTAAGGAGAAAATTTTGGGACTAAAAAGTTTAGCATCACACACTCTTAGCGAGAAGCTGAGTAGGTAAAGGTTACTGAATTACCAACCAAACAAAATTTCGCAACTGATGAAATAATCAACCAACGAGTAAGTAGTACTGAGAAACCCAACCCGAGTGGATCTAAAGGGCTCTTCTAACAAAATTGCGTGGTTACCGATACCGATATTTACCTTTATTTTTCCTCTGACAAAGTGATGTTTTTGCACCGTGAACTGTATCGTGCTGAAAGCTGACATGGCGCCACCCGCTTTCTCCCCATCGACCCTGTGGAGTACGTGCTGTGACAGCGCCTAGAACAGAAACACTTAGTTTATGTGTCGAAACGTACAAACCAAGAAGGAATATCTATCTGTCCATGCACATGTAACTGTCTGTGAATTTCACACCTTGGAATTTGGCATGAATACAAATTAAATCCAGGAAGAAGACATGGCTACCTTATTTAAATAATTATTCAATGCGGACGAAGTCGTGCGAAACAGCCAGTGTAAAGAGGTCCTACAAAATTTGTAAGTTTTTTAACGCGTTGATTAACCTAGCGCATTTCTGCCACTTTCTGCGGTATAATCCGATGAAGGCTGCAGCATCGCAACCAATTTTGTGCATCACTGACACACAACGTGCTATACCTAGAGTTTAAATCAAACTAGTGCGAGTTCTTTTATTTGCTATGTCATCATCATCATCATCCACAGCCAGACTTCACCCACTGCTGGGTAGAGGCCTCCCTAAGTTTGTGCCATCCACCACGATCCTGCGCTAATCGGACCCAGTGACGGCCCGCGACGTGTACAATATCGTCTACCCATCTGGCCGCCGGACGTCCTACATTCCTGTACCCAGATCTGGGCCACCATTCAGTCAATACTCTACTCCACCTGTCGTCACCGCGCCTCGCTATGTGTCCCGTCCAGCTCCATTTTAGAAGCGCTCGTGGTCGTGCTTGCTTAGTCGTTCTTGATAGATCGTCGAAGTTAAGCAACGTTCGAAACGGTCTGTAAGTGGATGGGTGACCGCCAGTGGCATTTTCATCTGAGCGCTTCCGTGCTTCGGAGGGCACGTTAAATTGTCGGTCCCGGCTATTTAAGTCGTTAAGCCATGACGGAGGCCTTAAGGCGGCCTAAAAACTCCGTCACCAGAGTTGGCCACTGACTCATACGAACTTACTTACTAGCTCCATTTTAGGTCCATTATCCTATTCCCGACATCTCGGATTTTGGTCTGTTTCATTTGCTCAGTAACTCGCACTAAAGGATGATTTACACGATGCGATTTTTCTTACGATGTGATAAGCTGCCCATTGAACGTGCCGACGAGCGTTTACATGTGAAAAATTGCCGTGCGATACGATATCATATGCATTGATCTACAAATTTTGTCTCGGGTCTGGGTGTTTCTATGTATAATATGTACAAACAAAAAGTATATAAGTAGTATATCAGTCATCTTAGTACCCATAACACAAGCTCTGCTTACTTTGGGGCTAGATGATGCTGTGTGGAAAGTCCAGCATTATTATTTATTTATTTATTGAAATCGCATCGTGTAAATGCATCTTCACCACTCAGTGTGAGTCGCTGGGCGATTGCTCTCTCACGTTCGTGCACTGTATACTTTCTGTGAGTGATTCCGTATAGGTACACAACGAGTATTACAAACAATCCAAGTAAAACGAGTAACAACTAAGTAGTGCTAATGAAAATAAATTTGATCTATTAAATAAAAAAAAAATAGTGGAATTTCTAGAAACCAAAATGACCAAAATGTATAATTATTAGATTATACATTTTAGTCCTGTATGTCCTGTATTCTTATAGGCGGCGATGGGCTTGCAACCTGTCACGTATGGAATACTAACTTCTGCAAGATGTGGGCATGTATCAAATATGTATTTGTACATGCCTCTGACTACCCCCTTAGACATTTTCAAAGGATCTGGAATATAAAGATCTGAGAGAATGTCTACCGCGCCTTGGGGATACAGTCGTGACCCTGTTTACGTTTACGTTACATTTTAGTCCTAGAAACAGTAAATGGTGAGTAATTATCTACTAATAGATTTTAGCTTTCTAAGTAAGGGTCTTGTCTAATTGACAAACAAACAGACAATTGAGTTACCGCAAGAAACTCGAGCGAAACAGTAGACCTTATGAAAGTTTTATTTTTACTCGACGAAGAACACAAGCTATTGTTGGGTATATTGGTATGTTAATCTATCACTTTGTCTAAACAGCTTTATGTTTTTGATGGTTTATAATAATATGCTATTGACTAAACAAACGTGATTCTTCCTATTCGTGATTCTTATACAACGGTTGGGTTGTTTTTCGACGTTCGTATTTGTCGACGTGTTTAATGGGGTTTGTGTCTCGACTCGGGTGGGGTCATGATAGACACCACTCTCAGTTGGAAGCAGCACACATACTAGAATTACAATATCACAGTTACAATATCACAGTTACTAGAATTAGAAAATTTATATTTATCTTCAAAAACCTAAGATCTGTTTTGAACTTGCACTCCCTCAAAGTTGTTTATTATGCTCTTGCTCAGTCAATCTTATCATATTGTGTCTCTTCTTGGGGTGGTGCTGCCAAAACCACTATGCTGAGACTGGAACGTGCTCAAAGGGTCGTTCTAAAGGTAATGACGAGGGGGCTAGCTCTGTTTCCCACACGGGAGCTTTACTCACTTTGCTCAGTGCGTCAAGTATACATCCTGCAAACAGTCCTTCGCAGACATGGTCTCTTGCAATACGATCCTAATGTATTCTCCAAACGTAGATCGGACAAAATTTGTAAAACTATATCACACCGAATAACTGCAGCTAGTTGTCACTTCTACGTCTTGAGCTCTATTTTATATAACAGAATAAACAAAATACTAATTATTTACCCTGTACCTTACCTACTAAACACACACACACGCACACACACACACAATCACCACGCATAAACACTCACTCATATACACTTCACACACACATACACTCCACACACACACACACACACAAGCATACTTTCAAACATATACAGAATTTGTTATTTTGTATGTTTTCTTTTCTATCTATTTATTCTACTACTTGTAATCAAAATAGTTAAGTTGTTTTTGTTATTTAAACTAACTTTGAACATTCGTTTCTTTGGATGGAACTAATATAATTCCGGATGAGGGCGTTGGTGCCTGCGACACAATTTTACAAAAAATCTTCTGCAGGTATCATCGTTTTCACTGTGTACATAACCCATGATTTGATTTGATTTGTATTTCAATCCGAAGGTCATGGGTTCGAATCCCGGCCGCGCATCAATGTATTTTTCGTAAAATTTATATGCGCCTAATACTTGCTCTGAACGATGAAGGAAAACGCGTGAGGAAACCCGCAGTTTAGTTTTTAAATAAATAAATCATTTGGTTGAACTGATAATAATGAAAGAGCCTGTAATATGCATCTACGAGTAATTTATCTTTAAGTACCTACCTACACCTATTTGCTTCCATTTTTCATTAGGCTTCAGTGTATGTCTACTTGTTAGATTCGTAGGTATTTTTTTTATCCTTCTCTAAAATTTCTTCAAACATAATACAATACAAATACCAAGAATTACACCAAACCTCCTCATTGACCTAATTATCTCATTGTCACCATGCCTTCACGCAGCGAAACCGCAGTACCTGCTTGGTTAATGATTAGAGAGCTTCGACTTACACTGGTTGCTTTATGATTCTCACTGCTGTGGTCTGAATTATTATGTAATTACATAGTAATTATTATTAGTCTTCCAAAAATATAGCAAAATCTAAACAAACAATGGATGTTATGTAAGCAGTCGCCTTTAATATAAATAGGAATTGAATAACTGTAGGTAATCTTATCTTTACGTAAAATTGTACGAAATAATAATAGAATTCTATAATTTTGAAATTCTATAGCTTGAAACCACTTGTTTCGAGTTTGCAAACTCTACCCAACTCCAACACAAGTCTAGGTAAGCAAGTCATGTCGAATTCAGGACAAGACATTGTTCTATCAAACTTTGAGAACAAATTCCATCGGTTACCAAAAAGTTTGGGCCGTTTAAAGCAATTTTATTTTATTTCTAATGAGAGACTCACCTTCTTGTAATTAGCATAATTTTTGCCATTATATTATAAGTAAAATATCGCACTAATTAGTGGATTTAGTCGCAATTCAGTATAATTAGTCTCTGATGTTTATAATTATCTTCTGGTCCTTATTGGTTGCTATTCTTTGAAATGCAGCACACAGATAAATTGAGACATAAAAATAAAATAAAAAATGTTTTCCTTACGTTGGACATCACAATGAACGAAAATAAAACAAGAAATTACTATTTCCACGCGAACATTTTCATATTGAAAAGGTGTAATTTCAACATTCCACAGACATTGTCTTGGATGGAGAATTACTACATAAATAAGTGGCCCTTTATGGACAAGGTATTATAATTAATAAAAAACCGTGGCACTCCCGGGAGTGCCGAGAGAAGTGAAAACTAAGTGCCTAGTGTATTATTTGAATCGTCAGGAAATCGAAAAATTATCGAAAGATAATGATTTCACTCTATATGTCATTAAATGAGTACAGAACTAGACGGCGCTACTGGTAGGTGTCGGTCGGTGAGCAGTCACGTGACTCGCACGTGATCTTTTCGAGGCGAATCCCAGAATGTATTCTCATCCCAAAAATGCCCAACGCGCCTAAAGCATTTTACACTTCAAAAAAATATTTAAATTAAAAAAAGCTAATTTCGTGTTGTATCATGATATCGATTATTTCCCCGCGAAAACTTTGTTCCACTCACATCTAGAATGTAGGACGCTCTACAAGTTAAGTATTTAAGCTTAACGGAATGTGCTACGTGACAACGTTCTAACATCACTTTGCTGTCTCGAAGTTTGGCTCCTTAAGGACAAGTCACATTACGAAGCAAAGCTGCACTGGAACTGCATGAGTGCTTGTAAAAGTTTTATTTTTCTTGTTTCTCACCGTGGTCACATAATAGCTTAATTAAAAATTATAAATTTATAGACCAGGTCTTTTTAAAAGCCCCGACATAAAAATAGAGGTGTTTTAAGTTTGAAGTTTGAGTTTCCAATCTGTGGGTTGTTGCCATCATAGCTCCGAGACGGATGATTTCGATTGTTTGTTTGGTCAAAAGCAGACTTAATCGACTTAATTAATTCTTAGCATGGAAAGTCTGCCAAGAGTGTGTTAATTAATATTTTTTGTTCAATACTATATCAACCTGTGCGAATCCGGGGCCGCTAGTTTTACATAAAATGTATGCATGTAATGTCCAAAAACATGCTTATTTCTGACTAGATCCCTTATTATCTCACCACATAAATATCTGAGAGAAATTCTAACGCCTTGGGGATGTGTCCCCGAGCCGTGTTTAGTAAAAAATTTTTTATGTTGTCGAATTTGGAAAAAGAAGTTAAGTATGTAAACCGTGGCCATTCAATAAACACCATCAAAACTTGACTGATTGATTCCTCGTAGTAATTTGTAACTTCGATGTTAACCCGCCAACTTCCAAAGCACTATAGATTTACAAGCCACCATTAGGACCGCGGGTTTGCAGTCACAGCAATTAAGTTAATCGACTTTAGTCCTAATGGCATTGAAAAGCTATTTGTCAGTTTATTTTAGAAGGTCCGAATGGCCAGCTAGTATTGATCGCACGATATGATGGCTATCGAAATCGTATAATTGTGTTTTAAATTGTTAACTACTACGAGTATAAAGAGTAACTTGAGCATGTTAAGCATGTGTTTAAGGCATGTTCTTTTTATTTCATTTGATTTTAGTCATTACCGGTTTTTATTACAAAAATTAGTACTTATGCGCGTTATAAAATTGTCGTGACTACCTCTTATAGGTACTTACGTCATTAAAAGATAGCAAATGTCTTTATGATGCAGACGTGAGCCTGCTTAATTTTTATACTATTATAACGGTAGCGGCAAATAGTTAGGCCGTTATTAATAAACGTGGTGTAAAGTTACGCCGGGTGTAACTAAGGAGTAACCATACAATTTTTGGAGTTTAGACCTGGTGTAACTTTACACCACATTTATTAATAGCGGCCAAACAGTGTCACCAATAAACACTATGTAAAGTTTTTCTTTAGTTCAACTTAAGAATAAGCAAAATGGCTACTAATAAACCAGAAAGTTCCACCTTGCATAACTTTGACATTTCTTTCATACAAACGCTATTCCGAAGTTCCACCAGCTAGCACCCCTGTTTAAATCTAGTGTAACCACAGAATACATATTAGTAGGTACTGTAAAAATATTTTCATAGGTACCACCAAAGAGTTCGTATATATTTTACTCGTACATACCAAGGAGTTTTTGTTTAAGTACTTCCAGATAAATTTACAGGAGAAAAAAATAACTTTATCTGGAACAAATCTTACATTCCAATAGAAGAGGTAGCATGGCGAGAAGGTTTTATAAAATAAAAATCGTAATTTGATAATAAAAACGAGCGCGGAAACCAAAAATGATTTTGTAATAAAAAAATTACATGTGAAATATTGGCGAATGCACGAAAAGTGCGAAGCCATTATGAGAAAAAAAACAAGAATGACAAACAAAATGACCAATTCAGTCAGCTTTCATAGACAAAATGATACTTATTTTGAGGTTTCTACTTGGATGCGCCGTTGCCGATTTGTGCATCTTCACGTATCAGAAGGATAGCTACACCTTGTATTATTGGTAAGAATTTTTTTCTGACTTATTCTGAATTTACGCAAGGTACAGCTATGCGATGTGTAAATTTGATAGAACTTCGGAATAACTAGTTTTTATTGGTGAGACGGTTAGTGTTTAATTAAAATAATTGGTCTTGTTTGACGTGTCACTTTTTGATCTGAATAGGGTTTAAATTCGTAAAAAAACGTAAACAGGTCACGACTGTATCCCCCAGGGCGCGGTAGACATTCTCTCAGATCTTTTATGTCATATCAAATTCGTATGTCATACAAAATGATAGTCATCAAATGCGACCTATTATCGTCACCACTTTAGGTATCGTATCGACATTATTTATCTTGTGTACACCGAGTTGTAATTTGATTGTATGTTAATCGTATTTGTCTAACGATCAAAGTAATGCCTTTAAGCAATCACAAACAGACCTATAACAATGTAGGTAAACTTCAAAACCACTTCAATAATACATTGAAATTATTTCATTTAGCAATATCATCCAGTTGTGGAACAATATGGGCTTTAATCATATCGTATAATATTCTAAGTAACTCGAGGTCTATTCTGATAATATGTTATCTGTAGGTAGAGAAACCAAGCGGTATTCCAAATTGAATGACGGATTTTTTAGGTCAACTGCAGGCCTCCATCGTGACCTATAGATTTTACAGACAAGACAATTTAACGTGTGATCGCTAACATTAACGCTCAATAGATATTGCCACTTACTGTTCACATATGACGACCTCTGTAGCGCAGTGGGCGAAGGCCCGCCTGCGACGCAAAAGGTTGCGGGTTCGATCTCCGCGGCGGGACCAATGTTTGTATGATCTACAATTATTTGTCTCGGGTCTGGGTGTTTCTATGTATAATATGTATGTATTTACAAACAAAAAGTATATAAGTAGTATATCAGTCATGTAGTACCCATAACACAAGCTCTGCTTACTTTGGGGCTAGATGATGCTGTGTGAAAAGTCCAGCATTAATTATTTATATCTTTAAGGTGACCGCACAGTTTTCAGCTACGACGATCTATCAAGAACAACTAAGCTAGAGGCTTCGTTTGAACTAAGAATACTTTATAGATACAGTATTACATAGTATTCGCTACCCACAGCAGTAACTGTAGCGAACTAACGCTCATATGTAAATAGGCTCCGGCATGCTGCAGTGGAATACTCTCTCGTTATTGGGAGCATCTGTTTATGAAAATTTAACCAATGTTAAGTCAATGTGCCAAACAGCCATACGGCAACGCAGTTTTTTCTATTTTCTCTATAGTAACGCAAAAGCGGTGGTGTTGATATCGTAGGTATGTACTTACTGTATTCTTTAAATATTTATTTTGTAGGGAAATGTAGTATTTACCTCAATAGCATAAAGGTTCACACGCATGAGCAAATGTCTAAAACGATCTATTATTTTTGGAAGTGAGTGCTCTGGGGATTTACCGCACTTTAGTGAGCAATAGTGTCGCAGCGATAATACGAATTTATTTCCATCGAAATTGCTAGTCGATAGCACGTACTCGTAAACACTCGCTGCACTGTGAACTGGCAGATAAACAATGAACGGTCCTAAACTTTTCTAAATGAAAAAGTCAGTTGCAGTTGCAGATAATTTACTCGTAAAAAATCAACAATGTGCCCAAATAAAGAAGAGACTAGTATAGGTAAGCAAGCTCTCCTCGAGGGACTGGAGAGGGACCCCTGGGGCCGCCCGTACAAGGTTGTACTGCGCAAGCTCCGACCATGGGTCCCTCCTTTGACGGAAACCCTGGACCCTGTGTTCGTAGGGGGAGTGGTTGATACGCTCTTCCCTAGGGTCCAGGATAGTCCCCATGCCCCCGTGTCTTCGTCGGACCCGACCATCTGGGTCGACGAATTGGGGGTATCTGACGAGGAGTTGGACCGAGCCGTTAAGCGTCTCAAGGCTCGTAATACAGCGCCGGGCCCTGACGGGATTCCGGGTCGGGCCTTGGCGCTGGCTCTATCCGCCGGACTGGGGGACAGGCTGAGGCGGCTGTTTGACGGCTGCCTCCGCACCGGTGTTTTCCCCCAGGATTGGAAGGAGGCAAGGTTGGTCCTCTTGAAGAAGGACGGCAGGGCCGCAGACTGTCCCTCCGCGTACCGTCCCATCTGCCTGCTGGACGAGGTCGGCAAATTGTTCGAGAGAATAATTGCCGACCGTCTATGCTCGCATCTGTCGCGGGAAGGTCCCGACTTGTCGGATTACCAGTTTGGTTTCCGACGTGCGCGTTCGACAGTGGACGCGATTCTCTGCGTCCGTACACTGTCGGACCAGGTAGTGTCCCGGGGCGGGAGCGTGCTGGCGGTGTCCTTGGACATCGTGAACGCGATCAACTCCTTGCCCTGGAGGGCGATCAGGGAGGCGCTCGTGTATCACGGAGCGCCCCTCTACCTGCAGCGCATAGTCGGCGCCTACCTGCGCGACAGATGTGTGCAGTATGTGGGCAGGGACGGTACCCGTATACGGAGGGAGGTGTCATGTGGGGTTCCACAGGGGTCCGTGTTAGGCCCCCTCCTATGGAACCTCGCGTACGATGCGGTCTTGCGCGTCGATCTCCCACCCAGCGTACGAGTGGTCTGCTACGCGGACGATACACTCGTACTTGCTGGCGGAGACTCCTTCGACAGGACCAAAGAGCTCGCCGATATAGGGGTGGCATGTGTCGTGGACAAGATCCACGAGCTGGGTCTGCGGATAGCGCCTCACAAGACCGAGGCGCTATGGTTCCACAAACTCCCGAGGGGGAGGGAACCACCCAGCTTGTCGGTTCGCGTAGGTGACGTTGACGTCCAGGTGGGGCCGTACCTCAAGTACCTTGGCCTCACTCTGGACAGTCGCTGGGACTTCGGGGAGCACTTCAGACGCTCCGTCCCCCGGATCCAGAGGGTAGTGGGTGCTCTGCACAGACTGCTGCCCAATCTCGGGGGACCCAGGGAGGGTGTTCGCCGCCTGTATGGCGGGGTCGTGCGATCGATGGCCCTCTACGGAGCGCCCGTCTGGTCGGGGAGGCTGACGGGTGTTAGGCGCTACAGGCAGCTCTACAGCAGCCTACAGCGTCCTATGGCCATTCGAATCGCGCGAGGATACCGGACCATCTCGTTCGAGGCGGCCACCATCTTGGCGCGGTTCCCGCCCCTTGACATCTTGGCGGCGATGGACGCACGTGTGTACGTTCGTCTCCGCCAGGACGATGGGAGCGGAGCCGCGCCTGCTGAAGTGCGGGTGCAGGAGCGCCGGCGTGCACTCGGGATGTGGCGCGAGCGGCTCGACGAGCCGCGGAGCTCGCGCCAACGCATCGTCGGCGCAGTGGCGCCAAACTTCGAAGCCTGGCTGGGAAGGGAATATGGGAACGTCACCTATAGACTTACTCAGGTACTCACCGGACACGGTTGTTTCGGTGAGTACCTGAGTAGGGTCGGACGCGAACCGACACCACAATGTCACCACTGCGGGTCAGATCTCGACTCCGCTCAGCACACGTTGGAGCACTGCTCGGCGTGGTGCGCGGAGCGTAGAGTCTTGGTCACCAGGATCGGGCAGGATCTCAGTCTGCCAAGCGTAGTAGCAGCTATGCTGGCAGACGACACGGCCTGGAGGGCCGTGGCCTCTTTCTGTGAAGCCGTTCTGGTCCAGAAAGAGGCGGCTGAGCGGGATCGTGAGAGGGCCGATCCCGCTCGGAGAAGGAGGCGGAGGCGGAGCGCTAACGGCCGTCCCGCACCGCCTGCCCCCCCGTGAGGGGGCGGAGAGGTATCCCCTGCCAAACAGGGGACTTTCCGGGTCCGCGGGTGGTTGAAGTGGGGACTTCGACTGTCCATGATGCGGACCCCGGGAGGGCGGCGGCGCTCTGTGGCGAGCGCTGCCGTAAGCACCGCGAGGGTGCCGGGCGTGGCTGTGGGTGCCATTCCCGGGACAGTGCTTAGGCAAAATGCGAGAGGGGCACCGCTGTGTTCCGTAGGAGATCGCGGAGCCTCTTGACATGCATGGAGGCAGGCCACGCGTCAGTTTTTAGTCGGTGAGAGTCCGACATAACCCTTCCGCTGTCCCCACGGCGGCAGGGTATCCATAATGGATTTTCTGACGTTATAAAAAAAAAAAAAAAAAAAAAGGTAAGCAAGCTCTGGTGCCTAAGTTGAAGGTCTAGATGAAACTGCTAATACCTACTGCTAATACCACTGCCGGTCATCAGTTTGTGATCATACATAAAGTTATCACGAACGACCAAGCACACTACGATGTTCTGAAAAGCTGAAGATATTAGGTTGTCATCGTAGACAAAAATGATTTCATTATTCTTTTTGAATGACTCGTTTCATTTAAAATATCAGGATGCATCTCAGATGCCTTATGTCAAAACGGGATTATGACATACATACATAAAATCACGCCTCTTTCACAAAGGGGTAGGCAGAGACCACGGATCTCCAATCGTTACGATCCTGACACACAACTTTCGCCTCATTCACTCTCATTACATTCTTCATACATGCTCGTCGGCTTAGGGTACTTTTTACCTGGCCCTTCTCCAAAATGTCGCCAATTTGATCCAAGAAGGTTCGCCTAGGCCTTCCCCTTCCAGCTGTCCCATACACACTCGCCTCATACACTTGCTTTGTCAAACGACTGTCATCCATCCTCTCTACATGCCCAAACCATCATAACATACCTTTTTCGATCCTCAACACTACATCTTCTTTCACTCCACACTGTTCCCTTATCACACTATTTCTCACTCTATCCTTCAAATTATTAAGATAATAAAAAACTAAGAATCAATAATCTGTTTCTGAATTGTGTAACTTTTTGTGTAGTATTTTTGAAAAGTGCGCTAATATAGGTCGCGTCTTTGTTTTAGCTGCTTGAAATGAACGTAGGTTCTCTCTACCTATAGTATGCTATAGTTCCTACATTATGAAAACAAGAACCCCTAATGAATATTATACGTAACAAAGTCATTGAAATACAAACTCTGGGGAGAAATAATAGACACTTTAGCCTAAGGAAACATTTCTCATGAAAAGCTGAATATTCTGATAATAGGTACAATTATAGGGGTAATACTACTATAATGCGTCGAACCGTAGGCAAGTTTCATCCATCATGCAAAATTTCACAAATTAAAAACACATACTTACAAAATTTTCAAATCTATTTATACTAATCTAGCTGTCCGTCGCCGTGTTACCCGCGGTCCCCTGAGAAAACTTCACTTTCCCGGGATAAGATATAGTCTATGTTCATCAGGGATAATGTAGGATTCTAATGGTGAATGAATCTTTCAAATAGGTTCAGTAGTTACGGAGCCTTTTCAATTCAAACAAGCAAACAAATCTTTCCTCATATTTGTGTAGATTAATACTTCCACGCCATGACGCAAAACTCTTGCCGTCTGTACTAAAATGTTTTTCTCATTCAATAATTTTCTTAAAAGTTTTAATAATTATTATTCAATTTGAAATATTTTAATAAATATGTATTTAAAAATGAATAGTCAAAAGAATTTATATTCAGATTCAAAACCTACCTACGTAACGAAGGTCTGACTCAATTATTGTTCTTTGGTCTGACTACCTACCACTAACGGGATAAGTACCTAGTGTAGTAGGTCACCATCATCATCCAGCCCATAGTAGTCCACTGCTGGACATAGGCCTCCCCTAATGAGCGCCATTGCACCCTGTCCTCAGCTCGACTGAGGACAGGGCGTGTAGTAGGTAGTAGCACAGTATTAACGAATAAAACAATATAAACGAGCTTCTTTGGGGAGCAATTATAATCCTTTCACCACGCTGCACAGTGGAACGTTTGTATAGGGATTGTAGGGGATTAGGAGGGTTGGACATTCGCATCTAAAAAAAATTTATGTCGAAATGTTTTAGTTTGACAATGGCATTGTGTTCAGTTAATGATTCCCTACAACAGTTGTTCCCGGTATTTTTGACGTAACTACAATATATGGAAAAAATGTGGATTTTTATATCAAATATTTTTCGAGAAAATAATTTGTTATTTATATTTTTTATTTTTCGCATTTTTGGATAGTCTATCTGTTAACAAACAAATGCTCCATAATTACACCGATGACAAGGGGACACTGTGTTTGAAAATAAAAGCTTTTTTCTGCGTGCAAAGAAATAAATCTTAGCGAAGAAAAAGAAACCAAGTAACCTCACAAGGTTACAAATCAAAGTGACGAACAATGTACCTTTGTACCTTATATTGTTAACAACTTACAAAGGGAAATACAACGTCCCGAATCTACAATAGAATTAAAATATCTTTTAAGCAGTTCAATAACCAGAGTTCGTTATAGTTGAAATAAGCAATAAGTAAAAAGGAACTTGTGAGTTAAAGATATGGTTACTTTACTTGCCTCTGTCCTTGACAAAAGTATAAAACAAGTGACTTTAGTATAATTAATTTTATTCATAAAACATAAAAATATTTACAAGAAACAATAAACATAAAAAAAAAAAAATCAGAGAATTATCCAAGAGATTGATTGACGAGACCAATGACCAAAGAGCTGGTGCTTACCTCGGACAGAGGATAAGTATAGCCATCCAACGAGGTAATGCCGCCAGCCTTTTGGGCACGTTACCTGCGGTCGGTGACTTGAACACTGTTTTTTATCTTTAGTTTAATTAAATTACGTACGTATTTTTATGTTTATTGTTTCGTGTAAATATTTTTATGTTTTATGAATAAAATTAATTATACCTTATCTTTGACCTATATAACTTTAGTATTAAATTCAAATGTTTTTGAGTCAGAAGTGACATGTAGGCTTTACTCTGGCAAGCTGAAAGTTTTTTCATAAAGTTCATTTTAATATGTGTTTCAAAGTTTTTTTTTCAAAGATTTTCTGCGGATTTGTCATATCCTTCTTAAAGGCGTCCAAGTCCCCACACCAGTTTATTTATTTATTGATTTATCAACAAAATCCACACCTGCCCCTACTAGCCTGTAATCTGTACTTACAATTCATAACAGTATCTTAATTTAAATGAATATGCATCTCGTAGCTTGTGGCACTTGCATGCCTGCTTTGGCATGCAAGTGCCACAAGCTACGAGATGCAGTACGATATGAGTTTAACAATCCGAGTTTTGGACAAGCTTTCGACAGTTTTGTTCAGCTCGTTGGAAAAACAAAGTTCGGGAAACAACAAAGCAGATACCTAAACAGTTTGCAGTTGAGTCGGTTTCGTGTTCTATTTATGTTGATGTGAATGACTTATTCAATTCGCTAATTTTGTCCACAGGCTTGTGGTCAAAGTGCAGTTAATTTGGTTTTTGTTACATAATAATACATTTTTTTCAAACTACAATCGAGGTTTATATTAATTGTCTGATGTGTTGTTGCAACACGTGGTACTTTCGTGACAGTCATAATTGAATGTATAACCCTTCGATCAACAATATTATAGATATAGCGTGACATATAAAATCAAAGCTAAATTCTGTCCGCGTGACAAAAAAGTTATAAGTTTAACTGAATTACACCCTTTGCACCTAGTACTAAAGTCACAAATCCTCAAAAAAATATCATAAACTTACGATCACTCATCACGAAAAACGTCAAAATTCTAAACAAAATAACGACCAGAGCTGTTATTTTCCGAGGACGGTTTTGCTGCGACGGATTGATTGTTTTTCATTGAACTCCATGTCTTTAACTTGAAGAACTTGGCAGCTCTAGTGTAATAAAAATATCATATTGACTTACGAAAATAAAGCGCAAAAGCTAAGTTGGAATACGAGTATTACACTGATCAGCTTTTAGGAAATAAATATGCTCAAAAGTTTAAACAATCATTTTTGAATTCTCTATTGCAACACTGATGATAATATATTTATATTCATATTCTCTCAAAGGCTTCTTTTGTTAGAATGCAAATATTTTCTCTACGCAATAGAGTTCAACATTTTTCATTTTGATTGCAATTATTATTGTGACTAAAATAGTCATGAACATTGTGACGAAACCTATGGCTAGTTAGTACTTCACGTTTGTCTTTAATTCATGTGGATGCCATCAGCTAATCAGAGAAAATAACATTTATAAATAATACCGGACATTTCACACAGCGCAGCGTCATCTAGTCCCAAACTAAGCAAAGCTTGTACTATGGGAACCCTGGTAAGTGATTTTAGAATTACACTATGTCTAACTAAACCAATAATGGTTTAGTTAGACATAGTGTAATTCTAAAATAAAAAAAACTGACATAAAAAGTGTTTCCGATTGATTTATTAGGTAGTACTATTATAGAGAGAACTTTGTACAGAGCATTGAAAAATATTAGCAGTTACAGTAACAAATGACAGAGCGGCATGCAACTGGCAAGCATGTTGGAGATTAATGAGCTTGTAAATGTAGCGGAAGCGGAGGCTAAAGCTCTGATCCCGTCGACGGTGCTGGACCTGTCGTCAAATTGCCGCTAGCGACCGTCCGCCATGTTTAATAATGGTTAGTTTAATGTTTAATAACTAACTAATAATGGTTAGTTTATTATTATGAAGCGCTCAGTTGGTCTCCACACTCTTATGACAGCAGAGCACGTTTCTCGTCGACTAGAATGACTAAACAAGCTCAAGTGCTTCAAGACGTTTTATTTTAACTCTAAATACTCTAAAATATATCTAGCCTTACAAAGACACCGGTATATCAAATCAAAACAATGTGTTCTGATTTCCGTGATCATCGATCGAACCTGGTGATATAACTTGTATAACTCTTGCTTATGTTTCTATTCTATTGGGACAGTGAACGACCCTAAATTAGGATCTTCTGTTGGAAAAATGTAGGCTATCTATACTGCCCAGTGCAAATGGTTTGAGGTCAGCTCTTCACTTTGATCGCAAAAATGGGCGTAGAGTTCAGTAATTCTTACTTAGTTACAGCCTCTAAAAGGACTTGTTTTTATTTTGGGTCGGCCTGATAACATGTTAAAAAGAGAATTAGTAAAAAACAGAAGATCTCGACTACAAAATATTTCTAACTAGCTGCGCTCCCGCGGTGTGACCCGCGGTCCCTCGGGATTTTTTCGGGATAAAAAGTAGCCTATGTCCTTCCCTGGGATACAACCTTTATTCATTCCAATTTTCAGCCCAATCTGTTCAGTGGTTATGGCGTGAAAAGGTAACAAACAGACAGACAGACAGAGTTACTTTCACATTTATAATATTATAGTATATAGTATGGATTAATTTGTACTGCACTATAACTTGCAAGCATACTGATCAAATGTCGTTTGCTGAAGACCGCCTACAATATAATAAATAAATAATGCTGGACATTTTCACACAGCATCATCTAGCCCCAAACTAAGCCTAGCTTGTACTATGAGCTTGAACCAGATAACTGATACTTATACTTATATACTTTTTTGTAAATACATACATATTATACATAGAAACACCCAGACCTGAGATAAATATTTACAAATCATACAAACATTGATCGAACCCGCAACCTTCGGCGTCACAAGCAAGCTTCCATTGCGCCACAGAGGTCGTCAAAAATCCAAGCAATAGACCAGAATGAAGTAAAAATATCTACGTCTAGACAATAATGTAATTATTACACATAATACAGTAATGTGTTTTCTGTTATAGATTATATATCCATCGACTTATAATAACACAATAGAAAACGTAAATAGAAACAATAAAAAAAAGTTGCAAACAGTAAACTACAGCTGCAAGTATTAAAAACGTTTAGTAATTATATAAAAAAAAATTGTATCTCTCATTTCTCTTTAGTATTTATATAACTACTTACACCAGATGTAAGTCCAGACTTATTCCTTTTCAATTTTATTATCTACAAATGAGTGAAACTTGTCTGCAAAATGTAGATTTTACTCAGCGGAACTTTTTGTTTTAGAAGTTTTTTATGCATGTTTTCCGTCCGGTTTAGGATATATATGTATGTGTATGCATCAATAGAAATGACTATCCCAAGGAGGATTCTCTCAGAGTTTTTATTCCTGATACCTACTATTGTCTGAGGGGCTAGACAAAACATGTCCAAATACATATTTGGCACCATGCCCTCTTATATGATATGTACCTAGTTTCAATTTCGGAGTGCACAATCAAACTAACAGATGAAACTTGGAATACCTAAGTGTAGAGTTGTGTAAAGTAGGTAATACTCGTATATAGGCAATGGAAATGTTAGTAGCACGCATGTGAAACCGAGACGGAAGCCTAGGTTAAGATGTGATTGTCTTAAAAGCAGGCACATACTTTTTAGACTAATTATAATATGAGAGGGATGTTAGGAAGTTGCAGTTCCAGATTTAAGCAGTATTTTGGACAAGCCGATCTTTGTAGCAAGAATAACTGTGGTCCCAATTTCAAACTTCTACGCCACATTTCATCTTTAAGTAACAAAGCGCCTTAAATAAAATGTTTGCGTCGGTTACTGGCAGTAAGCCAGAAGAACCGCAAGTACGAGTTCGAATCCCATGCGACGAAACAAATTGTATCAAACCATATTGCAGATTACGAGTAAGTACTAAACAAAGCGCAGAATATTATGTAAATCTACCTCACGTCTCCCTTCCGTATATATTATAATTCCAACTGGGCTTTATTTTCCTTCCAGGCTCCATATAATTTTCCGAGGCGGAATAATAAAAAGGCTTTTACAAGGCACCAATACGGTTTATGTAAATTGACTGCTACATAAAGATAAATCTTCGCTAATGATCGACCTTGTTCAGCATCTGTGCTTTCATCAGAGTGGCCGGATGGCCGAGCCAAAGTTTCACTATCATTAAAAGGCACTTGAACCCATAGTGTGGCAGTTCGGGCATTACCTTTCATCTTGCCTCCTTCATTTAAACCTCGCTGAGGATTTAGGCAATGACCTCGCTTTTAGTGGTTCTGAATAATAAATGTGACTCAAAAGAAATAAATCTGAACTCCTGCTGAACTAGCCTGGCGGACTGTGCTAAGTAAAAACTACAAGTTATCACGGTAACTAAAAGTATAAAAAGGTAATACTACTCGTAACTACTTGTAAGTATAATACCTCGTTAGTCATTATACTCGTGATTAAGATAATGAAATTACGAGATAATGACGAGTTTCAGACTCTGTGTTTACATCCAGGCTACTAGCCACTTATAACATCTTGCATGATTTCACCATACTAGTTTCATAACAGCCTTGTCTTTAACGGTGTGTCAAGATACTGGCAAACAATAATCGAACAAATAATTTATTGAACTAGCAGAGTAGTGGTGAAATCGAACCTTAGCTTTTTTTAGCCTCATTGTTCCTGGTAGCTTGACCTCGACAGGTTTATTATAAACAAAGGACGGGATTGACACTATTCACAGAATCCCGCATCAAAGGATCTACTTGCCAACGGCCACGCCAACTACAGAAAGGTACCTACTACTACTATACTATTAAGATACACTAGTAAATAGTTATCGTGGATGGTTATTTACAGAATTAAATAGCTTTATATATAGGAAGGCTGCTCGGTTGGAATTTCAATTTCACTGAATGTTATATGAATATTCAGTTTAAAACACATCGATCGACTTAATTAGTTGGATGGTAAATATTTATAATTCGATATTACAAAATAACTATACATACATACATAAAGTCACGCCTCTTTCCCAAAGGGGTAGGCAGAGACCACGGATCGTCCCCAATTTGATCCAAGAAGGTTCGCCTAGGCCTTCCCCTTCCAGCTGTCCCATGCACACTCGCCTCATACACTTGCTTTGTCAAACGACTGTCATCCATCCTCTCTACATGCCCAAACCATCTTAACATACCTTTCTCGATCCTCAACACTACATCTTCTTTCACTCCACTCTGTTTCCTTATCACACTATTTCTCACTCTATCATTCAACGTTACCCCACACATACTACGCAACGCTCTCATTTCAACTGCATTCACTCTACTCTGATGTTTTTTTCTGCCACACCCAACTTTCACTTCCATACATCAATGTCGGTACTTACACTCCTCTATGAACTGCCAATCGTGCCTTGTTGGACACTTTCCGGCTGCTCTTAAAATCGTGGAGTGCCCCATTCACTCGGTTTCCAGCATTCACTCTCCTTTCGATATCCTCATCGTACTTCCCAACTCTTGTAAACAATGTCCCCAGATACACAAACTCTTTCACTTGCTCCACTCTTTCATCATCAATCAGAATATTGCATGCTTTCATACATTCATCTTTTTCAAAAACAATCACTTTCATCTTGCTCACATTTACTTTCATTCCCTTTCGCTTAAAAGCTTCATGCATACCCGTTACCATCTCCTGCAACTCATTCTCCGACGACGCAAGTATAACCTGGCATCGGCATAGAGAAGACATTTGACGAGTAACTCATTCATTTTTAAACCATTTGCACTATCTTTCAAATCTTTCAAGCAACTGTCCATGAATAGATTAAATAGCCATGGTGACGATACAGATCCCTGCCTAACGCCCTTTTGGATGCTAAACCATTCAGTGTATGACACATGTATCCCTCACGCAAGCACTGGAATCTTCATAGAGAGATTTCAGAGCTCGAACGAGGTTGTTGTTGACTCCATACATTGACAGTACCGACCAAAGTTCATTCCTCATCACTTTATCATAGGTCTTTTCCAAATCCACGAAAAATAACTATAATGGTCACAAATATATTATGGATGGAACCTAACCAACAGAAGATCCAAGGATGCTTAAGCTTTGATTAGGATTTGCTTTATTTCTACGAATGAACAATAAAATATAAGTGTGGTTATTAGTCATGTGGTACCAATAACACAAGCCCTGCTTACTTTGGGGCTAGTAACGGCTAGTTATTGTTGTGTGAAATGTCTAACAATAAGATATTTGATTTATTTTAATGGAAACACATTGACGAGAAACTTCCTTTAAAATTTCAGACATGCAAATGATCAATGTAAACGAAACAAAACGAACTTTTCGAATAAAGTTAGCAACAAGTACACGACGTAGTAAACACGACCCCTGCTGGGGCGCCCGCCCGGTTGATGCAAAATTAAACTTTAATAAATTGTTGGTTTGTTTGGTGGTTCCCGACCACCAGCCAATGATGCTTTAAAACTTTTGAATAATATGTAGATACTTAATCGTAATACTTTTACTAAAACATTTACCAACCAAAGGAAGCAAAATCAAAGCTAATCAAATTAGTTTGTGTATTTTAGAAATTTTTTTGAAAGAAGCTGTATTACTGAGGTAAGTAATAGATAAATTGTGTCCATAACAACCAAAAAAATTATTTTTCAAAATGTAGTCGTTTGAAATGGTTGCCTAACCTGCCACGTCATACTCGTATAACAGAAAACTCCCGGTATTGCGGCAGGCAAATCGAAAAATGAATATAATGACATTACTTTGGACTGTTGTAATGTCTAAAAACCCATCTATACTTGCTGGCGCGCATTCATGAACCTCCAAAACTCGTTGAACACTAAATTCCAGGAATCCCAAGTACCCATTTTACATTACCGCGAACCTACTTAATTTATTCTGAATGACGTCTTTAATATTATAAGGAGCTTTGGATTTTAAAGAGGCTTCACGACGACTTATTTCACCAAAGATATTTGTTGGATTCGGGGACGAAACAATTGACATTTAATTTTAAGGAAATTATCTTGGTTTTTGTAAAACAAAACAATACTTACAGGCTCATTGTTGATGAAGAAGGAGAGGTTTGCAGCCGGAACGGAGTCTCCACTGATGCACTCCACCTTTAGTTTCATGCCGGCTTTGTACCGTCGCTTCAGTCCGTACATAGATGGTCCCTCTTTTGGCAACACTGCAACAAAAATACACATTGCTTCGAAATGGTATTTTTACAGGAACCGTACAAAAATAAAGTGATGCTACTCGTAGACTACAAGTTTGCTGTTCGTGGTTACTGTTTGCTCTTTTACTTTTAGAACGAAATAAGTAAATCTGAATTGAATATTTATAATCGACTGAGGTCAACCCAGTATTAAGCCCACGTATGCCAAGTATTTACGTAGTTAGCTTGCTATTAAATAATGAAACACGTATTTTTTTATTGTTTCAAAACAAAAATGACATGTGTAAGTTAGAAAGATTGTGTGATGAAACAATGCGCAGACGAAGGGCGCAGGTAAGTGATACGGGATTAGCATCATATAAATACATTGAAAAACATCGGTAATTGTCTATAATTTTTTCTTTAAAGTTAAATAGTATTCACTATTTGTGTAGTTGTTACATGATATTTTGGTGGATAGTTTGGTGATAAATTAAACAAAATATTTGCTAGTATTCGCACCTGCATACTCGTTGTCTCCGTTCCGATCATAATTAAATTGTTCTTGGAAAGAATAGAACAATACTAAATTAAATGCAAATTTCATACAACGACGGGCTATTCTAGAAAATGAGAGAATATCTTAGCATTTTATGGCCGACTCTAATACAAATTATATTATGTTCACTGATGGGAGGTAACGTTATCCTTATTAAACGCTGTGGGTTCTCCGAGAAGACCCGCAAAATCTATGGCGTATTCAATAAAACCAGTCACTTTACTTACATACAATACAATATATCTTTATTGTAAAACATAAAACAAACAATAAAAAGAAAAAAAATAAGTATAGGCACCTGTCACCATATTTTAAAATTGTAGATTAGATTCGAGTTTCAACTTAATCGGTCTATTTTCTGAGGAGTCCCATTGAACAGTTCCTGACTCCATGCATCAGAACAGCTCGCTGTCACCATATTATTAAATTGTAGACAGAACTTGACCGATGTACTGAGTTGCAACACAATCGACTTTTTCTGAGGAATTCTATTCTCCATCATCAGATCAGCTTGCTGTCACCATATTTTAAAATTGTAGATTAGATTCGAGTTTCAACTTAATCGGTCTATTTTCTGAGGAGTCCCATTGAACAGTTCCTGACTCCATGCATCAGAACAGCTCGCTGTCACCATATTATTAAATTGTAGATAGAACTTGACCGATGTACTGAGTTTCAACACAATCGACCTTTTCTGAGGAATTCTATTCTCCATCATCAGATCAGCTTGCTGTCACCATATTTTAAAATTGTAGATTAGATTCGAGTTTCAACTTAATCGGTCTATTTTTTGAGGAGTCCCATTGAACAGCTCCTGACTCCATCATCAGATCAGTCTGTCACCATGACACCAAAGACTCATAAATGTACCAAAATTAAGCTCAATTGAACACCGGGAAATGGGTCAAATTCAGCTTTCAAGATTTTCCCCGAAACAAACATAAAAATTGCAAGTTAATAAACATAACCCTTCCTTTGGCAGTCGGGTAAAAAGCATGTAAAAACTAGGAGAAACAGAGACTACTTAATCAAAAAAAGTGAAAAGAATTATTATCTTCTAAAATATTGTGTAACTCATATTTATCTGACAATGGACGAAGTGAGGAAGAGACCAGATTCCGACCAGCCGGTGTTACACAACGGACTCGATGAAATAACGCGATTATACAACTACTATCAGATTTAATGGTTGAAAGCTCATTTTCGCTAGTCTGCACAACTGAATGAAGGCAAATACACCGTTTCAATAATATGAAGTTAGGGTCAAACCTGCCCCAGAGCCCCGAGGGTATGTAAAGTTTGTTCGTAAGTCCTTTAATAAATAAATTAAAGGACATCATTCAAGTTTGACCAAAAAATTAAAGTACCGATCAGAAAGAAAAATATTATATTCTGTTAATACGTTACTATTAACATTTATTACTGAAACACCTAACCCGTTGATCCAAAGGGTTGTTCGTAATTTAGATTATAAAAAAAACGGAAACTTGCAAAATCTAAGGAATAACAGACATATTTATAACATTTGATTCGCATAGATAACTAAGAGGTGGGTCCAGCAGCACCGGCAGCCAGCCGGTTGCCGAATGAAAAAAAAAAGATCGCGACTGTAACCCCAAGGCGTGGTAGACATTTTGATGTATTCCAGATCCTTTGAAGATGTCTAAGTGCTATTATTGTTGCATAAAAAATCGGAAATATATTTATATTATAATAAATAACTGATAAACCGTTGGACGTACATGTTGGCTCACATA
Organism: Epirrhoe alternata; assembly: GCA_963565295.1. NCBI lineage: Eukaryota > Metazoa > Arthropoda > Insecta > Lepidoptera > Geometridae > Epirrhoe > Epirrhoe alternata. The sequence goes on from OY751384.1 coordinate 5,361,886, forward strand.
GAAAAAATATTAACAATATAATTTTCTGGCCGGCACTTTTGAATTTTTGGTGCAGAAATTGTATGAACGGTGAATGATGTCTTTATTTGATACGAAAAAATAAATAACAGTATATGTCAAAAATTTTAAGTTATATGGCTATGAGATAAAGTTACCTACAATGTTTAGTTGAAGTCAAACAAAATTAATTTATGATATCTTATGTTAAATATTCGCAATGTAAATATGTACCTATGTACGGTCCGCGTCACCAACTGGTAACCCCCCTGAAATACAAACTGCCTAACTAAGGGGGTTACCAATTTGTGACGCTGACTGTACAATGGTAAATATTCGCTATCGAAATATTTCTTAATTTATTTCGTAAGTCATCCAGAATAATTAAGTTTAGGCCTTCGCAGATAATTCGAATGTTTCTGCCAAAATACCAGAAGGTAGGGTACCAAATTAATTAAAACTTAATTTTCAAGTGAACTAGATTACACAGGAATCATTTTAGACTTACAAGACAGTATATGTCTTGTAAGTCTAAAATGATTCATAACAATTCATATAATTCATAACAATTTCATTGGAAATTCAATTTTAAATAGTAATCTTACTATTTATATTACTATCTCTTTCCTTTTTCCTAAATATTGTAAATATAAAAGTTTGTGAGTATGTAAGTTTGTGCCTCAATCACACCTTAACTAGTGGACTGATTCACATATTTTGTACACTTAGATCGTAGCTTGGAATAGCATATAAATTATTCAAAAAGTTGGTACCAGCAAAGCCACGGGCGGGAGGTAGTCAGTCTTGTACGTGAAATGCTTCAGAGGGAAGTACTGCCATTTCATAGATTAGACAACGCTTCTCGGAACGTGCTATATCCGAACCGAAACTTCCGGACCAACTTTCGGAAGCCGTAAACTGGCGTGTATTGGAAATTATTAAGTACATATGATATTATAATTATGTGAAGTTATGACTACTCACTTACGTTCACGGGTTCATTAGCGTAGTACTACATAGCCTATAACACCCAGAGATACCGATTTCCACTCGAGCAAGAATTTTCAAAAAGTGATAATTCCACCTTTGAATTCCACATTCAAACATGCTTTAGAAACGTAGTCTCTAATAGTACGAGTATAATAATATTAGTGTAGATTGGTAAGATTTTTTTATGTCCTTGATAAAATAGGATATAGGATTAATGCTATTATTTCTGTACCTACTGTGACAAAACGTTGTAACCTAGAGCTCTCCGAGATACAATGGCGACGTCGCCGGCTCCGTATCCAAACAATTCTTATTGAAATGTATGAACACATAATATAGGTGAAACATAAATATATAAAAATTTATGAAGCTCTGGTCGCAATTTTGTTGATTCTCACGTTCGAACGATGTTATTGCAATTTTCACTGAGCTTAGTCTACCTAGTCTAAGCACGTTTACAACCGATGATATTGCTAGATTTTGATAGATACTTGGCAATGGTTATATTGAAACATGAGTAATTTTTTATAAAATTGAGTAGTATTTTCGTACGTGTTTCTTATTTACGTTTTATGTAGTTCACGTTCTTTATTTGTATTATGTACCAAAAACTCTTAGACGAGTATCATAATTCGTCCAAGCTAAAATTTGACCTTGTTTTTGTCGAAATAGCTGAGTAATCATAAGGTATATGAAAAGTCTGAAACCCGTTTTAGCAGTAGGTATTCCCACATTAATTAGCGAGCTCGCTTGATCCAACATCTTTGTTATACTAACCCTTGTTGCAATTTGTGTCGCCAACGGTCTTGGTTTAATCCTTTGAGCCTTTCGTGTTTATGTTACTTGAATGTAAAGGGTGGTTGGAAGTGTTATTGCATGTCTCAATTTATTAACACATTCACATGATACAGCTAATTGAACGGTTTCATCTAAACAAAAATCTAAATTTGAACATTCCAACAATGTCCAAATCTCAAACAAAAGAAATATAAATTTTTACTTATCAGAAAAGTAACTCATTATTTTATTCTGTTAGTGTTCACACAACTGTCGATTTAGGAATGCATCAATCATTACATCCGGTACATTTACCATTCACGCTGAAAATGTGATAGCTACTCAAAGTGGATCTAACTGGTCTATTGAATTTCACGATAAATTCAACATGAATAAAATAGCAGTACCTAGACAAAAAGCAATATTAGGCCTATTTTGGTGCCACCATTTTAAGATAGAAATAAATATATTTTCACTACTTGGTCATCCTGGTCGTGAAGTACCTACACAGACAGCACAAACTATTTGGATACTCCAGTATTTGACCCAAACAAATACTCTAGTTCCCTAAGATTCCAGGGAGGCAACTTTGACAGATACAAGTTCGCTTTGTTTATTAAGTTGGGGACCACGATTTATTCGTTCTATGTTGGATAGAAATTGTTGCTTGGACAAAGATGGACTGACAAAGTTAGGAAAGTGCTTTTATATTAGTTTCCGAAAAAAAATATGTGCTTCACATGTACCCATCATATTTTAGAATTTGTTTAACTTCGCACTTGGAGAATATTTAATTAAGCCTTCATGTCTGTCCATTTCTGTATCCTTTGAACCTGAATAGATAGGTATTTAAATTTTCAATTTCAATAATGACCGTTATAGCAAGTATGTACTAATAATATTATTTATACATGCAGATTAAAAGAGAGTTTGATATTTTTGAAGTTGATATAAATGAAAAATGTAATACATAAGTAATAAATTAAATAGAGTAAGTATGGGTCACAAGAAACATGGTTGATGATTTTGCGGTATAGGTTAAAATATATATTGTACGATGCAACTTCCATTTTTTAACCGACTTCAAAAAAAGGAGGAGGTTCTATGTTCGGCTGTATGTATTTTTTTTTTTTTATGTATGTTCACCGATATCTCCGTCAGTTGTGAACCGATTTCCAAAATTATTTTTTTGTTTGAAAGGGTATGCTACCATAGTGGTCCCATAAAAATTTTACTCCTGAGGGATTGATAGTTTTCCCGTAAAACTCAAAAAATCACCGATATTTACAAAAAATGTGGACCGATTTCCAAAATTTTTTTTTTGCTTCAAAGGGTAACCAGCTCGAGGTGGTCCTCATATTTTTTTTTCCTGAGGGATTCATAGTTTTCGTGTAAAACTCAAAAAACCTTTTTCTCACTACACAATCTGAGTCAAACATTGAACAGTTTGACATGTTTATACTCTCGAGGTGGTCCTATATAAATTTTATTCCTGAGGGATTGATAGTTTTCCCGTAAAACTCAAAAAACCTTATTCTCACTCTAACTTCTTTTATCTTGACTATTCCAATATCTAACCTAACCTACTATATTATTAACCGACTTCAAAAAAAGGAGGAGGTTCTATGTTCGGCTGTATGTATGTTTTTTTTACACTTACACTTTATTTACACTAAAAATTGAAAAATAAAAATTTTTGAAAAAAAATTGAACCGACTTCACATAACACAAACAACCTAAGAACCTTCTAGTACCTACACTAAAAAGAGAAAAATAAGAATGTACTCATAAATTATATTTGAAGTCGGTGCCAACTACTCTCTCTACTCTAACTACTCGATACAATTTTGCACCCAAGTTCTATAATATTGTACTCGTAATTCCTTCTTAGATGTAAATGCACATAGTTGGCACCGAATTCAAATATAATTTATGAGTACATTCTTATTTTTCTCTTTTTAGTGTAGGTACTAGAAGGTTCTTAGGTTGTTTGTGTTATGTGAAGTCGGTTCAATTTTTTTTCAAAAATTTTTATTTCGTTCCATTCTTCATGAAGAAATCCGACTCGAAAATAGCCGGTTTTTTAGTTTCTAAATCGTTACTATTAGGTAAAAGTAAACTCATTTACTTTGCTGTTAACTTACCTGAAAGTTTAGTATTCTACCCATAAACTTCTTCATAGTTTTACCAATTTTAATGTGAATAGCAATTATTTTATCACGATATTTGATTATTTTTCTATCACATCCGTACAAGCCATTCATATAAAGTTGTGCACCAGGTTTCCGAGATCTACAAAGTGGACAGCTTTATACACAAAGTTACATGGTTATTACGTCTAGCTCCTGCACCCTCGACAAGAACTTTGTTTATGAGTCGTAAACTAGTGTGTAACATTTGTCACAAAACTTTACTGCTATCAAGCTGAAAAGAGCTGAGACGGAGCCACTGAAAGTACTGAAAATAGACATATACATATGTATATTGTATAAGTATATCCGATAAAGGTGAGTCAGATACTCTGGATTTTGACCCAAAATCCCGTGTTGATTTTTTTGTGGTACTTATAACAACATAACTTTTAATACACACTATGAAAATTGCAAAATATTCTAAAACTATCTAAAAGAAACTGACTATGACAAATGAACAGACGATAAACAGACGAACATACAACAGATGTTTATTCGTAGTAGTTGGTGCTGTAGGGAAGGAAACCCTAAAAAAACCCAACTACAAATAATTTTCTTTTGGTTAAAAAACCAATGGGAAACAATTGTTTGAGTTCACAAAAATACGATGATGAAAATATGAGACTAGGACAAAATTAACGAAACCTTGTATGACAATACATTTTAGCTGCATACAAGTTTGAAAAATAATATTTACCTACTCGCATACGACGCCGGGTAAAAATACTTATCTACCGATATTCGTAGGAAATATAAATAGCAATCTAGAATGAAAATCAGTTTCCTTTGTTTAAAGTTAAGAAGCTGGAAGTCAAAGAGATTGTTGAAATCCAGGTCGACGATAGTTAAATTCCATTATCGATGTTGTATTCATGTGCAGTCCCCTGCAATAAATGCATTGCACATTTTTATATTTTTTACAGGTTTAACTATGACTATGGTGCATATGGTGGCAACGTCTTTTTGCAGACTGCGCAAAGTTTTTTAAATAAGTATTTTTTTGTTCTCCGTGAATATTAACAGGTTTTATTATGATTTAAAATTATGCAGCGCACCCAATTTTTTTAACATCATTTAGCGTATTTAATATCTTTTTGCAGACGGCAAAAATATTTTTTAACACAAAAAAGGTGAAAAAGTAAAATGACATGTTAATTGAATAAAGTAGAGGTGGGCTGTTATAGTTTCTCTCCTACATATATCCGGGTTTTGTTATCTATCACAACAGTTGAAATACCGTACGTTTAAAATACCTTGTTGTACAAACGAACGTATTAGTTTTTATTTGCACCCGTTTGATTGCTTTATTTTTCCGTAAAAAAAGGTATTGTGGATACAAACAAACACAAATCATTTGTCCGGAATAAATTCAGCAAACTTCACGTTTATTGTCTTGTTTTGTTAAGAGATCAGAGAGGAGAAATGGATACTATGTAGACCAAAATAGAGGTAATGCTGACAGAACACGTTTCTATTGTGTACAATGCATTCCCACGTTACCTACTTGTACAAAAGAGCTAAGCTGTAATAAAATGCCACATAAAACCCGTAAGGATTTAGATAATCGCATAGTTGCAGATTGCAGCTAGTCCAATGCTGATCGTTAAGATAAAAAAATCTATCTTATTTTATACTTTTAAAGTCTCTTTGTTATAATGAGACGTAAATTAATCACGTAAAAATGTCGTCAGATTTACTGACAATGTTTAGATTAAATCGAAGAATCTTACCTAATGCGAGGTAGTTGCGGCGGCACGTGTACAGTAAGTGTACAATTATGTACCTACATCATATGTTGTACGAACGTTGTAGTAAGATAACCTACTACAACGATAACCTGAGGTGTTGATTTTAGAACTCAAGATAGGATATATTTATAAATCCATTACATTTCATTATTCTGCCTCAACTCGATCTACTATCTGACTTCCATGCGTTTGTATCTCAGCCGAGTATTTTTGTATTTTGAATGCAAACTGGTTTAGTCTATGTACGTGTATATACGTGGGTAATAAGTGATTAAGAATAGGATAAGCAAGATTAATTTTCGTAGAAGCCACCGACATCAGGTTCTTTTCGGTGAAAAATTAGAAAAGTATTTCTCCACTAAGAAAATGAAAAGTCTTATTAAAATTCGCTAATCGGTGCTTAACCGATAAATATGAGCTTATCAAAAATTTGGACTGTGATGACTAGGATTCTGTGGCCGAGCGGTAAGGCACTCCGGCTTTAGGAGGATCGTCTGATCGTTGCGGGTTCGAATCCCGTCGGAATCCAAAATTTTGATAAGACTTTTCATTTTCTTAATGAAATACCGAGTGTGGATTAGCACTATAAAATTACAAAATTATACTTCTCCACTGTACTTATTCCTTTTCAATTTTCAGATAACCACTTATTTCACAAGGTACAAGACCATAACGGCTACCTTAATTGGGTCTAATTTCCTTACGTAAGAACATTATAAACTGATTTATGTAGTAGCTTCTTCCGATGTAAAGTAAGTATAGCTTTATCAAAAAGTGAGTCATCTGTAGCTGTTGAATGAGCTCGGCAGACTCGTGGCTTGTCTAGTCACGTAAGAATGGTCAGGGTATTACGGGATATAATAGCTGTAATAATGGCAGGATGACAGGCGTCTAGCGGCAAGCGAATATCCAGTGGAAATGACTTCTAGTTTATAATAGTGTAGATCTTTCTGCATATTTTATGACGTAGATTCTTAAGGCTTTTTATAATTAAAAAGGAGTGGTGATTCAGACCCAATCAGACCATAATATCTGCACCAAATGAAGCTTGTTACCTGTGATGTCATTCCGAAGTCGAGAAGTGCGTTACACACATGTTTATGACATGTTTAGAACTACGGAGCTACGACGTTGGTGTAAAATATTCCTATGAATCCCGGTTGATCTGATATAATGTACCAGGAAAGTAACATCAAGTCAACACATCATTCATACTTAACCGTGGGAAATATTAACGATTCCACTCCTCATTTCCTTAATGTAGTCCTCATTTTAGATGTGTGTGACTTGATAATTTCGTTGAAATTGAGTGAGAAGATTCTAAGTACGCATAGATAAAGAGGTACCTAACCAACGATCTAGAGCAGTCACACTACTTGTATAACTTACAAGCTTTACTCTGTCGGTTTACGAATGACTAAATTGTGAAGGTAAGTGTTTTTTTATTAAGTTTAAGAATATCAGACACAGACACCGTACTTGTGCAGTCAGCAACGAAAATCTATTAACAGTCTGATTTCTTATAACGCCATTTGTTTTCGATTTATAAGAAAATATAAACTTTTCCTGAGAAATGAACATGGGCTGATATTCTTCACATGTTTGTCAAAATATTGGTCATAATGTTACAGATTTTGGAAATATTGAGATTAGTTAAATGTTAAATGTTCAGCGATTTTCGTTGCTGATTGTACACTCCGTAAAATAGTTTTTTTTCTTAATTTTTGGGGTCTTGTAAAATACAAGTTGGCAATCTATTTTCTGTAAACTGACTGACCAGCCTACTTCCTCTTAATTCAGTCACGTACGCCATAGTAAGTAAACACCTCGTATATAAACATATTATACAGGTTATACAAATACATAGAGAGACCGCTCTAAAACAGTGCATTGAGATCATGAGTATACAGACTATGTATACTGTACAGAGACAAAATTGTTTTATACTGAAGAATTTCCAGTTTAAATGTGCGACTATATTAAAGACGAGTTAATTCGTCTTTAGGCTATGTAAAATGTCGTATACTTAGGTTTTATGCTAATACTTGCAGAGCTTTTCGTTTTCGCGAGCAGTCTTACATCCAGGTGTTAATGGTTTATGTTAAGCGCTCATCTTCTTAATCGACAGAGTCATTTCAAAGATCGTTGGACGTTTATTTTCAATACGGGTCCATTAAAGATTAAAAGCATTGCAAGAACATGCAAATGGTGAATCAGTTTTTTAACTGACTTCAAAAAAAGGAATAGGTTCAATTTTTGGCTGTTTGTATGTTGTTTTATGTATGTTCAACGATAATTAGGTATTATCTCTTTTAATTGTGAACCGATCTACATAATTCTTTTTAGTTTGGATTTTATTCCTTAGAGATTGTACTCTTTCCACAAAACTCAAAAAACCTCATCCTCAATCGTAATTTTGAGTCATTAAAATCGGGTTTCTTTTTATGTTTTAAAAACGTAACCATTGCACATACTCGTAAAATAGTAAAAATAAAGTCAAGTTTATAAGTCACTCACCAACAACGTACATGTGCGTATGGACTTGTGCAGTCTGGAACGAAGGAGCGTCAGCTGACACCTCACATGTGTACCGTCCTTCTGCAACTTGTGTGGCTGCTTCTATCACCAGTCGCTTGGCGTCGCTTTCACCTTTCTGAAACGAAGAATATACTGAAAACGCTTAGGAATTGAAAATAATATTTATTACAGAACCAAAAGAAATCAGAGCATCCGTTAATATTTTACTAAGATTCTCTACGTCTAAAATCATTTTGGTGAATATGAAGAGATGTTTTGATGGAATTTTACATGGCGTTTTGTTCTTTGGCTGAGAAATAGATATAATATAATGTTTTTGGTGGTGGTTTTAGTTCTAAATAGTCTGGATCAAATCAAACGATTTTATCTCCCTTACTTTGAAGTAAACAGGTTTCACAAGGTTATTAAATAAAAATATTTTACTATGATACGCAATTTCGAGTCCAATATTAAATCAAAATGATTTACTTATGCCTAAATGTATTAAAGTGTTTATGTTTTTGTACGATTTTTCTGTGAAAGTTTTATCGCAAAAACCTTAAAGCTATCACAAGAGTTTGACACTAGCTTATACTACGAAATTATCTCCAAAAAAACATTATATAGGCCCAAAAATAAAAACTGACCCATTTTTTTGTCATCAGAAAGATTTAAGACTACTTGGACCGGTCACTGTAGTGTTAATATTTTATTCTGTGCTGTAGGTAGGTACTCGTACCATCCTTAGGACATAAACATCTTTTCAACGAATCCGTAGTCAAATTAGAGCAACGTGATGAGCAAATTAGGTTGCTGATGACTATGCCGTAACGGAATACGAATTTCCCTTGACATTTTCACTGTTTCACTCCTAAAACCAATATCGATTGCACGTTGTTGAAATGCAGATCTGCGTTTCAACAACGTGCTGTTTGCAACGCCATTTTTGTTGTATGTCTAGTTTTGCTAGACCAGTGCAGCACTACTTATTTTAAATAGAAACATATGTTTTCAAAAATTACCATCAACTTACCTGGGTACTTTAATAAAATAAGTTTGGATTTATAATATTATTGTTACATTTACTTTAATTTAAAAAAAAGTAAATTGTACCTAGTATTGGTGTTGATATTTAATGCAAAAAGTTGTCGACCATTTCGGTTACAATCGGTTAAAAAGTTTGTGAGTAGAATTGATCCTCATTTAAATATAAATGAACGAATTGGTACTGCTGTGTCTATCTGTTTTCGATTATTTAAATGGTTGGTTATCTTTATTTGCAGTGTGAGGCTATTGGTTTCCAGCCATGATTTTTCCAGCTAAATAACAAACCACAGAGTATATAAAAAGTGGTGGATTCCTATTTCATTTTCTACGCTTTTCCCGCAACGGAGTGAACCACAAATATTTTTAAAAGGTTCATAAATATTTTTACAAATATTTTTATAAGGGTGATTCCACTGAGTGTTTTGAGTCTGAGAATTACGAGAAGCATATTTTTAGTTATATTTTACTTAACTTTTGTAAACTTTAGTTAATTTTAACAATGGCGTAAGAATATCTACTTAAAATTTTTATATATATATTTCTCTAATACTTACATATTTCACAAAGTAATTTAATAACTAACGATTAAATCAAACTTATGCCAATTTTATAACTTATCCTATCGGCGATGATTGGATCTCTCGTCAGTATGATTATATGAAAAAAAGACGTGTGGCACTCGGGGACTGCCGCGGTAAAGCTATTGCATAGCATTTTTTATAAACTTTATGCAATTATAATTATTTATTTATTTTATTTATGCAGTTTTTTTTGTAATGAATAGTTTAATAATAGTTAATGAATAGTTGCGGACGACATAGTCTTGTTTTCCTTATCAGCACAAGCACAAGAAATGCTTCATCAACTTAACACCGCAAGCCACGAGATAGGACTCCACATGAACATGGCAAAGACAAAAGTGATGACCAACCAACGAAAAGTTGAAATCGGGGATGTGGAGATTGCACATGTCCACGAATACGTCTATCTAGGCCAAATAGTCTCTTTCCAGGCGAGATAAGATAAAGAGGTTGCTCGACGCACAGAAAACGCCTGGAAAAGCTTTTGGTCCATGAAGGGAACAATGAAAGGACCTCTCCCACTCTGCGCATTCTTCCTATCCTTACATACGGTGCACAAACTTGGTCACTCACCAATAGCCAAAAGTTCAGCCTCGGGGCATGCCAGCGGGCTATGGAGCGTATTATCCTGGGAGTCAAACTTACTGACCGCGTTAGAAACACGATACTACGCTCCCAAACGCAAATAGCCGATGTAGCTCTGAAAGCTGGAAACCTAAAGTGGGACTGGGCCGGACACGTTAGCCGCATGCCCGAAGACTACTGGGCTAAAGCAACCACTTTATGGAATCCGACGGTGCGGCGACCGCGTGGAAGGCCCAAGCGACGATGGCGGGATGAGCTAGACTCCTACAAAAAAGATTGGCCCTCCACGCCTTCCGGAAGGCGTGGAGGGAGGGAAGGGAGGCCTTTGCCCTGCAGGGGGAAACTTCAGGCTTATAATAATAATAATAATAATGAATAGTTTATCTAGTAGTGTTGTTAAGCTAAACTTTGACATAATGAATGTGTATCCCGAATTCCCGATCGAAGTTACAGATTTAAAAATTCAATCTTAGTCATAGCGAAATAGAAATTGGACCTTATTTCAATCTAGTACTTTTTAGTTTTGCCATCTATCGATGAATAGCAGAACTTTTAATGACTTTTTTGAAATATCACGCTTGTCTCTTTAGTTCAGCTACTCGCCTCTAGGTGGCATTGGTTTTGGCTGGCATTATTTCAGCTTTATTACATAAAAATGTTTCATTACTCGTATTATGTTCTTAATTAAACAAATTCGTGAGTAAGGAGAACTTGACAAAGTTTCGGTAAATGGTTCTTATCTTTAAAAAGTTGTTTAAAAAGTTTATGGACCTACGCTAGGATTTAAGGTGCATTTACACGGTGCGATTTGTCGTCGGATTTGCTAGGCCGCGCCCATTCGGTGTGCCAACTTGAGTTAGACTTAGCGCATTCACACGACAAACTGCGCTTGCGATGCGATGTCGCGTCGTCACTACGATGCGATATCGGAGATCCAACTCGCCATCGCATCGCGGCGAGTAGGGTTACCATACTAAAAATTGGAAACCCGGACAAATGCCAGACAAAATATACGATTTAAATGGAAACGCACGTGGCTTACAACATATTATGTTGGTACCACGTGAGTGAAGCCACGGTGCGTTCCGCAAGCTCACATACCTAAATGTAGACATTGATATTTTAATGTTCAATATAATAGTCTTAATAACGAGAATTTCATTATTTTTCTACATAAAAAAATCTTGTAAGTACTTATTTTGTATCATAATATCTTAGAAAAATCTAAATAAAACGACAGGTCTGGAGAAATCTTAACGTATGGTTACTGTAAAATGGGCGGATTATAGGGGCGTATGCCACAGAATAAGTTTCATAGTTACCTAGACTTTTACTAACTGCGGAAGAGCGTACAATTTTTGGTAGATTGTAGCGTTGTTAAATTTCAACAATGTTCTCAAGGGATCGTTAGTGGAGTGGTCTAGCGTGCGGTTTCCAAGAAGAGACATGCTGGTTCAATTCCTTGCAGAAAAATTTTTTTTGCATTTTTTTTTATTTTTGCTTCTCTAGAATTTTTTTTTTATGTTAATGGTGAACATCTCAGTTTCATAAACTTTTTAATAAAAACTAAAGAAAATAAAATTAAAACTCAAGGTCCGAACAGAGTACTTACTTAGATGGTAATTTTACCTAATACTATTTTACCTAATATTAGCTGTCCGCCGCGGTGTTACCCGCGATCCCTCGGGAAAACTTCACTTCCTCGGGATAAAATATAGCCTATGTCAAAGATTTAAATCGTTAGATGTCCGGACGCCAAAAACTATGGCGTTGTCTTTACATGTGTGTTATCAAAATGCCGACGTACGCACACACACTAATGATTAGTTAAAAATTAGTGGATTTGCCAATAAACTAAACTTTTATTTCACCATTTATTGTGCAATAATATTGCACGAACTTTCGTGAAAAAATATATGTATGAAATTGAAAAATGTGTGGCTCAAAATACCTACGCACGCAACTTAGCTAATGAGTACGTATAACATATAAATAGTGTTATTGCCAATAACCTTAATTGAAATTATTATCATTTATTGTGCAACCATATTGCACAGACTTTTGTAAAAAACAAAGGTCCTATTAATGCCCTGAAATGGAAAATAATGTACAAGTCTAAAAATGTGCAATCTGTGAGGTACGGTCAGCAAACTCATCAGATTAAGTATGTACGTACTGGCTTGGGTGAGTAAAACCAAAACAATATGAATTACATATTTATTTTATTTTATTTATTAGGGACAACAAACAGCTACAATATACAGCGTATTTGAACTTAATAGTAAGAAATGACCATTAAGTACTTAGAAGGTAAAATATACATGACAGGTAATATAATATTGTAGCCCACAACATTATCTAGACAAAGAGAGTTTATATAAAAAGTGCCACTAGAGGCAAATACAAATTATTTACCTAACACTATTTGTACAAGTATTAGGGTAAAGGCCCCAGTAGTCGGCCCCTCTCCAGTAGTCGGCCATTACTGGCTTTTAGTTTGAATAAATAGCAAAGTAATCCAGATTTCCGCGCCAAATTAATTTTGATTGCTACTATGATTTCTGATTGGTCGATGCAAGACGTTTCCTTGTCATTAGGTTGGTAGGATTGGCAGTAATTTCAGTTCATTCCGCCGGTGTCTCCAAGAGAGACGTCAAGTGCGTTGCGCGCTAATTTTTTACTAACTACCGGCGTCTGGAAAACAGGTAAGTTTATCTTTTTATCTCAAGTTATTTGAAACAACTTGCCGTCTAGGTACTTTATTATGAATTTTTACGTCTTTTTTACAAAAAAAATGTGTTTTTATATTATTTTTCTATATTTTACGAGACGGCCGACTACTGGTTATATATTTTTTTGTTATATATATTTTTTAAGGGCCGGTTGGACTGCAGCAGTAGACATTTAGCACTGTTTCAGGCCGCGCGCAAAATACTTCGCGTCGCCGCAGTGGCAGTGAACTCGCATGACATCGCCAGCGACATAGTGGAAATAAGCAGCAGGGTGATTTTATTTGACTTTAAAAATGCATTTTATTATGATCAAACATTGCTTAGTAGGTAGAGTAACAAATTTGAGTTTCGCAAATAAATGAAGTAACCTCTTTATTCTTGTTTTGTTTGTTTCATTATTATTTGTTATTTTGTTTGTCAGTAAATAAAAAAAGGGTGTCAAATAAAAATAATTTATTTAATTGGGTGACACACATTAAAATTGTCTGGGGAACAAGGGTATTTAGTGTTTAATTTTATTTCCACTTTGTTTTGTCCTAGCTGTTATACATCAAAAGAAGCTAAATGTATTATAGATTTCAGTTATGTAATTAAATAAAAAGCATGCAAGTAAAAAAAAATAAGTTTCATAAGGATAACTAAAACAGTACCTAAACTGAAAAAAAAACAATTTTCTGGAAATAACAAAAACAATTCAATAATCTGTTGGATATCCCAGGGCATTAGCCACAGCTCTAAATCACGCGTGGTATGCTGATATCAAGTTATCAATTGTCGACTGTGGAATAAGGCATCATATTCTAGAAAGATGTGAAAAAAAACAGTCAATCATTTAAGAAAAAAAGCGATAATTATGATGTAAACACTAGAAATAAGGATAAACTCGCTGTTCCCACTACTAGATTAGATAAAATTATGAAATCATTTAAAGGGCAATGTGTAAGCTTCTATAACAAAGTCCCAAGCGAATTGCAAAATATATCAATCACTAAATTTAAAAATACAATTAAACGTCATCTCTGTAAAAAAGCCTATTATAAGATATCTCAATATTTGGATGACAAAAAATCTTGGGACTTGCTCCAACTCAATGGATCCATGGATCACCTAAAAGAATGATAGGCCCCAGACCGTGTTTGTTGCTCTGATTCTTCACGGTATTGGTCGCGAAAGAACAGGAGTAAAATTAGTTTTAAGACTATTCTAAGTGATCCCTGCTGTCCTACTGAATAAATGATTTTTGACTTTGACTTTGAGTGGCACTCCCAGGTGTGCCGACAAAAGTGAAGGCTTCGGTAACGGTTTTAAACAGCAAAAAGTTACTGTACCACTGGGATTCGAACTCGGGGCTATCCCACCAGAGGTCACTCAAACAACTCTACCAATATGACGAAATTAAGGTAGGTATAGTAAGAGGATGGTGTCGTTATATATTCATCTGGGTTGGTAGGTTCCTATGATAGGTACTGCCTACCTATGGTAGGTTTACCTAATGGTACCTAGGTAGGTAGGTACATAGGTATGTATAATAACAAAAATATATAGAAAAAACTCAAAGTAGGTAAACCTACCTACTTACATAGTTGTGTAGAATGTAGATATAGGTATCTAAGTAAGTTCGTATGATGGCCGTATATGGCCTCCGAAGCCGACAATTAAACTTACCCTCCCAAGCATGGAAGCTACAAAGTGACAATGACGCAGTTGCGAGTCTTTCTGTTGGAACTACCTACTATCTACTAGGTAGGTTAGGTACCTAGTAGGTATGTGAAGTTGTCTAGGTTACCTTTTTTTATTGCGTATTGCGGATAGGTAGTAGGTAAGGTAGCGCTCGTGGTCGTGCTTGCTTAGTCGTTCTTGATAGATCGTCGAAGTTAACCAACGTTCGAAACGGTCTGTAAGTGGATGGGTGACCGCCAGTGGCATTTTCATCTGAGCGCTTCCGTGCTTCGGAGGGCACGTTAAATTGTCGGTCCCGGCTATTTAAGTCGTTAAGCCGTGACGGAGGCCTTAAGGCGGCCTAAAAACTCCGTCGCCAGAGTTGGCCACTGACTCATTCGAACTTACTTACTTTTAGTAGGTAGCACAGCTGTAGTAGGTAGGTACCTTCTCGCAATAGTGTAAGGTACCTACCTACTAGGTAGGTGTTGAGATTATCTTTATTGTATTGGAAACATTTCGAAAAACTGAATCTACCTACCTAGCTAGTTGGCTAGCATACCTAAAAGTAGGTACACTATTGCGAAAAGGTACCTACCTACTACTGTGCTACTAGGTACTGCGAGCGATACCTGTGATGTATGTAACTTGGAGGAATAGGTAGGTAGGTACCTACTACCTACCTACCTACTTGCCTCGCATCGCATCGCACGCACTACGCTACCAACGCAACGCCTCTCTGAATTCTGTGCCAACGCTACGCAGCGCATTGTTGTTCACTGTTCAGTCAGTGTTCTGTTCACGTTTCAGCAGTGTTGCCAACTTAGTGGATTTTCCACTAAATCTGGTGGTTTTAAACTTTAAAATATGATGGCAGTAGGACTAGAACTAGGAGCGGTTCAATGGAACTCCTCCTGAATAATAGTATAATATCCATACTTGTCCCTATTGAAAAACCATTTTTCAATAAAACTTATTCTCAATACATTTTGCATGAAAACTAAAATTTAGTATTTTTAAGTGTTCCAATAAAATTAAGACCATAGTTATTTGAAGTATTTGTTTGTAAACAGATTGAGCCTCCAAATACGCAAAAAAAAATTCAATAATATCCTATCTCAAAAAATATAAAAACTTTTTGTTAATGTAGTTCTCTGCATTAAAAACAAGTGCGCTACGACTTCTCCGTGACGATCCTTTTTGTGAATATTATGACGCTAAGTATTTTTGTATTGTGTTTTTGAATTTGTATGGTGGTGTGAATGTGAGATACAAATTAATGTTGAATAATTTAAGTGGTAGTAGTAGCTATAAGTAACGTACCTAAATATTATATTAAAGGTTTATGAATATACTCTGTACATTATACAGTTTAGTTTTAAATAGATAAGACTTACTTATCCAAATATATATTAATATATTACACCTACCTACCAACTAATATATTAAAATTTATAAATGAAATTATCTATTTCGACTTCCTTATTCAATAACATGATCTATTGAATCTGCTGACGCTACCGACCGTGAGGTTGCGTACTGCACAATGCACAACGCGCTTACCGAGAAAATTGTGTCATCTCTTTTTCTCCCAAGGTAGTTGCATTGCAAACTAAGAACTCTCCATCTCTTTCGTGCACTCGCCATAATTTTAATAAATGGCCAGCTTATCCATACTGGGTCCATACTAATATTATAATGAGGAAAGATTTGTTTGTTTGAATCGAATAGGCTCCAAAACTACTGGACCGATTTAAAAATTCTTTCACCAATAGAATCCTTCATTATCCCCGATAAACATAGGCTATATTTTATCCCGATTGGAATCCTTCGGGGGGGACAATAATATACCTACCTACTTAGCTCAATGTTCAAACGCAGTGTTGGAAACATTTCAAAAAACTGTAGGTAGTACCTAACTAAAGTTTAAACAGGTAGGTTGTGGATGTAAAGTTGGCTAGATAACCTAGCAGACTAGGTAGGTAGGTAACTAGGTAGGTAAGGTAGGTACTACCTACCTAGTTACCTACCTACCTAAATCGAAAAACTGGACCTACCTACTAGGTAGGTCCAGTTTTTCGAAATGTTTCCAATACAATAAAGAGGCGATTTGTACTTACCTACCTATATCACAATGTAGGTACTTACTTACTTACCTATTTAGGTCAACGGTAGATAGTAGGTAGTTCCAACAGAAAGACTCGCAACTGCGTCATTGTCACTTTGTAGAAACGCTCATGGTCGTCGTAAATGGATGGGTGACCGCTAGTGGTATTTGAAAGCTTCCATGCTTGGGAGGGTAAGGTTAATTGTCGGCTTCGGAGGCCATATACGGCCATCATACGAACTTACTTAGATACCTATATCTACATTATACACACATATGTAAGTAGGTAGGTTTACCTAGTTTTGAGTTTTTGCTTTATATTTTCATGTTATTATACATACCTATGTACCTACATATCTCGGTACCATTAGGTACCACAGGTACCACAGGTAGGTAGGTTCGTAGGTAGTAGCTACAAAAAACAGGGTCACGACTGTATCCCCAAGGCGCGGTAGACATTCTCTCAGATCTTTTATATTCCAGATCCTTTGAAGATTCAAAGGATCTGGAATATAAATGGTACCCCCTTAGACATCTGTCTAAGGGGGTAGTCAGAGGCATGTACAAATACATATTTGATACATGCCCACATCTTGCAGAAGTTAGTATTCCATACGTGACAGGTTGCAAGCCCATCGCCGCCTATTAGAATACTAACTGGTTTCCTCACGATGTTTTCCTTCACCGTTCAGAGCTCGAGTTAAAGCGCATATAAATTTTACGAAACGCAAAATCCATTGATGCACGGCCGGGATTCGATCCCACGACCTTCGGATTGAAGGATTTGAGTAGCTACATTATCCTTAAAATAAAAAATCTTTATTTCAGACATTTTTGTGTCCCTAATGTTATTACCTATTATTATAATAATAAATGGCCAGCTTATCTATACTAATATTATAAAGAGGAAAGATTTGTTTGTTTGAAATGAATAGGCTCCAAAACTACTGGACCGATTTAAAAATTCTTTCATCAATAGAATCCTACATTATCCCCGATGAACATAGGCTATACATATTTTATCCCGGGGAAGTGAAGTTTTCCCGAGGGATCGCGGGTAACACCGCGGCGGACAGCTAATATTAGGTAAAATAGTATTAGGTAAAATTACCATCTAAGTAAGTACTCTGTTCGGACCTTGAATTTTAATTTTATTTTCTTTAGTTTTTATTAAAAAGTTTATGAAACTGAGATGTTCACCATTAACATAAAAAAAAAATTCTAGAGAAGCAAAAATAAAAAAAAATGCAAAAAAAATTTTTCTGCAAGGAATTGAACCAGCATGTCTCTTCTTGGAAACCGCACGCTAGACCACTCCACTAACGATCCCTTGAGAACATTGTTGAAATTTAACAACGCTACAATCTACCAAAAATTGTACGCTCTTCCGCAGTTAGTAAAAGTCTAGGTAACTATGAAACTTATTCTGTGGCATACGCCCCTATAATCCGCCCATTTTACAGTAACCATACGTTAAGATTTCTCCAGACCTGTCGTTTTATTTAGATTTTTCTAAGATATTATGATACAAAATAAGTACTTACAAGATTTTTTTATGTAGAAAAATAATGAAATTCTCGTTATTAAGACTATTATATTGAACATTAAAATATCAATGTCTACATTTAGGTATGTGAGCTTGCGGAACGCACCGTGGCTTCACTCACGTGGTACCAACATAATATGTTGTAAGCCACGTGCGTTTCCATTTAAATCGTATATTTTGTCTGGCATTTGTCCGGGTTTCCAATTTTTAGTATGGTAACCCTACTCTGTTCTCCGACGGCGCGTCGGAGCTACCGATGCCGCATCGCAAAACACTAAGTAAGTCCCGACGGCACATCGCATACTAAGACACATCGCATACGATGAGCGTTCACACGGGAAAAATTGGCGTGCGATGCTAAATCATATCGCACCGTGTAAATGCACCTTTTAGCCCGGTGCGCTCTCATTGAAGCCGATGTCTATCCCTTCTAGACTACGAAGACTCTAACATTGATAACGAAAATAAGCTTCAGTTCAAACAAAAATTTACTGAGATAGAAAACTCAACCGTATTTCAGTTCATCTAGTTAGAGTATTTTGATTTAGCGCGCGCTTTGAGGTGACGAGGTTGACGGCTATTTGAAAGCGTTCAATCTAATAGTAATTTCTAATGCCATTGAAATACGGTTCAGTTTTCTATCTCAGTAATTGCCAGGTTTTTTCGTTACGAAATTTCTGGATTCGGTCACCCCGCTCAAGGCCCGCGATAGAAGCTATGCAATAGCTTAAAAAGGAATTAACACTGGCAGAATTGCAACAACTAGTCGCAGTAGCCATTAAAGCAATGATCTTACTTAGTAATTAGTATGCATTTCTCTGCCGTATTCTGTGCTTAAAGTCAAGTACTCATAAATAAACTTACTCTGTGCTAATAGACCTAGTACAGTCCAGTGCCACAAAGTTAACTGAACCGGTGAGAGAAGCGCTTACGCATGAAATGGCAGAGAAGTAAATCTTCCTAAAATGGCGAATAACAACAACCTCTACTTCCCTGACCTTCACATTGAGTAGTAATGTATGTTATTCCTCTGGCTGGTATGTTCACATTGAATTCATTGCTCACTTCATGGTTTATTTTATGTTAGGACTATCTATACGAGTAGTTACAATGACGACCTCTGTGGCGCAGTGGGTGAAAGCCCGCTTGGGACGCAGAAGGTTGCGGGTTCGATCCCCGCCGCGGGATAAATGTTTGTATGATCTACAAATATTCACGGGGGGGTGTTTCTATGTATCATATGTATGTATTTACAAACAAAAAAGTATATAAGTAGTATATCAGTTATCTGGTTCCCATAGCTATGCTTAGTTTGGGGCTAGATGATGCTGTGTGAAATGTCCAGCATTATGTTATGTTTATGTTTAAGTATCAAACATGTATGCAACAAGTATAAAACATGTATGCAACACGTATCAAACAAGTATGCAACATGTATCAAACAAGTATGCAACATGTATAAAACAAGTATGCAACATGTATAAAACAAGTATGCAACATGTATAAAACATGTATGCAAATAGTATAAAACATGTATGCAAAAAGTATAAAACATGTATGCAAAAAGTATAAAACATGTATGCAACAAGTATAAAACATGTAGCGCAGTGGGCGAAGGCCCGCCTGCGACGCAAAAGGTTGCGGGTTCGATCCCCGCGGCGGGACCAATGTTTGTATGATCTACAAATATTTGTCTCGGGTCTGGGTGTTTCTATGTATAATATGTATGTATTTACAAACAAAAAGTATATAAGTAGTATATCAGTCATCTTAGTACCCATAACACAAGCTCTGCTTACTTTGGGGCTAGATGATGCTGTGTGAAAAGTCCAGCATTATTTATATCTATTTATTTATTTATTTATGTATGCAACAAGTATAAAACATGTAGGCAACAAGTATGCAACAAGTATAAAACATTGTATGCAACAAGTATAAAACATGTAGGCAACAAGTATGCAACAAGTATAAAACATGTATGCAACATGTATCAAACATGTATGCAACATGTATCAAACAAGTATGCAACATGTATCAAACATGTATGCAACATGTATGCAACATGTATCAAACAAGTATGCAACATGTATCAAACATGTATTTGCATACATGTTTTATACTTGTTGCATACATGTTTTATACTTGTTGCATACATGTTTGATACATGTTTTATACTTGTTGCATACATGTTTTACACTTGTTGCATACATGTTTTATACTTGTTGCATACATGTTTTACACTTGTTGCATACATGTTTGATACTTGTTGCATACATGTTTTATACTTGTTGCATACATGTTTTATACTTGTTGCATACATGTTTGATACATGTTGCATACAATGTTTTATACTTGTTGCATACATGTTGCATACATGTTTTACACTTGTTGCATACATGTTTTATACTTGTTGCATACATGTTTGATACTTGTTTTATACTTGTTGCATACATGTTTGATACTTGTTGCATACATATTTGATACTTGTTGCATACTTGTTTTATACTTGTTGCATACATGTTTTATACTTGTTGCATACATGTTTTATACTTGTTGCATACATGTTTGATACATGTTGCATACATGTTTTATACTTGTTGCATACTTGTTGCATACTTGTTGCCTACATGTTGCCTACATGTTTTATACTTGTTGCATATAATATGTTTGATACATGTTGCATACATGTTTGATACTTGTTGCCTCAATGTTTGATACATGTTGAATACATGTTTTATACTTGTTGCATACTTGTTGCCTACATGTTTTATACTTGTTGCATACATGTTTGATACTTAAACATAAACATAACATAATGCTGGACATTTCACACAGCATCATCTAGCCCCAAACTAAGCATAGCTATGGGAACCAGATAACTGATATACTACTTATATACTTTTTTGTTTGTAAATACATACATGATACATAGAAACACCCAGACCCGTGATAAATATTTGTAGATCATACAAACATTTATCCCGCGGCGGGGATCGAACCCGCAACCTTCTGCGTCCCAAGCGGGCTTTCACCCACTGCGCCACAGATGTCGTCATTGTAACTACTCGTATACAACATAACATAAAATAAACCATGAAGTGAGCAATGAATTCAATGTGAACATACCAGCCAGAGGAACATACATTACTACTCAATGTGAAGGTCAGGGAGGTTGAGGTTGTTGTTATTTGCCATTTTAGGAAGATTTACTTCTCTGCCATTTCATGCGTAAGCGCTTCTCTCACCGGTTCAGTTAACTTTGTGGCACTGGACTGTACTAGGTCTATTAGCACAGAGTAAGTTTATTTGTGAGTACTTGACTCACAAATAATGCACAGAATACGGCAGAGAAATGTATTCTAATTACTAAGTAAGATCATTGCTTTAATGGCTACTGCGACTTGTTGTTGCAATTCTGCCAGTGTTAATTCCTTTTTTTCTATTTTTGGGAATTTCACCTGTCTACATGACAGATTTGAAAACGCGCTCTCTCGGACGAAAGAACCTCAGACCCTCCTTAAAAAGATACTAGAAAAAACCAAATCCTCAGAGCAATCCTCAGAATCATCATCATCATCATCAGCCTATACCAGTCCACTGCTGGACATAGGCCTCCCCTAATGAGCGCCGTTGCACCCTATCCTCGGCTCGACGCATCCAGCTTCTGCCAGCAGCCTTTCGCAGATCGTCTCTCCACCTGGCCGGAGGGCGTCCTACACTACGTTTGCCAAGTCGTGGTCTCCACCCAAGAACTCGTCTACCCCAGTGGTTATCGGTTCTTCGGCAGATATGGCCAGCCCACTGCCACTTCCGTGAGTAAGGAGAACTTGACAATGTTTCGGTAAATGGTTCTTAACTTTAAAAAGTTGTTTAAAAAGTTTATGGACCTACGCTAGGATTTGAGCCCGGTGCTCTCTCATTGAAGCCGATGTCTGTCCCTTCTAGACTACGAAGACTCTAACATTGATAACGAAAATAAGCTTCAGTTCAAACAAAAATTTACTGAGATAGAAAACTCAACCGTATTTCAATCTAGTTAGAGTATTTTGACTTAGCGCGCGCTTTGACGTGACGAGGTTGACGGCTATTTGAAAGCGTTCAATCTAATAGTAATTTCTAATGCCATTGAAATACGGTTCAGTTTTCTATCTCAGTAATTGCCAGGTTTTTTCGTTACGGAATTTCTGGATTCGGTCTTAAGGTTTATTTTGCTAAATTTGTGGTAGGTAGGTACAAATTACAAGGTACAAGTTACATTAAAAAAGGATTTGATCTTGCAATTTTGAGTAGTTTTTTTTTTATTAAAGCACGCTAATCAGTTTCTATTTAAACCTTACAGTACCTAAGTTTACCTTGTAACTAAGCAATTTTTTTTATTTCACGCTTCGGGTTACGATTCAGGTCACCTTTAATTGTAAAATTATTTGATATTCGAAATAGAGTCCTCTGATGAATCGTTTCTCTGTGGATTCTGGTTAGATTTTCTTTACTGGTCTCTAATATAAAGTAGTATGATGTCATAATATTGACAGTAACCACACTGTAGTAGGCTCAGTCACGTTGTTATAGGCATCGGGTGATTTGACTGCATCAGCCGTTATGTAAGAATTAATGTTAACGGACCCCAGTCCGCAGTAATGAAGCGATGTTGGAACGTGCCTCGATAAAATTTAAGCATCCCACATGGACGTTATGAGTGGTACTCTGACATGATATCAGTTAAGCTGAGCTAGAGTTGTGCAGTTGAACTAAAAGTCGGAAAATTGTACCTCACTAATACTTCTTTTCATTCTTAGCCTAGAACCATAGACATTGAGTTCTATGCCTAGAACATGGTATAAACAAAAATCATCATGGTCAAGATACTGAACATTTAGGTTTGTTTTTACTAGCTTTGTTCATGAAAAATTCCACGTGTCACAGAAAAACGATGGGTTCTTTAAGTAATTAAATTTCTGCTGGCTGGGATTTTTTACAATCATAGAATGTTGCGCTTTTAAAGCTCTATCTTAATTATATTTTAATTGTTCTCTGCACTTTGAATGCTGCCATTTATACCAAAAGTACTCTATATCTTCGTTCAGTATAAAAAACGTTGCCATGCTACGGAGTTCGATGACACGAAAGAACGTGGGCAACACCGGAAAACGTCATTGTTTGATCCGTGATCCGTGTCAAAATTGATATCTAAATGTCAAAGTTCAAAAGAAAATGTCTGTTCCTATAAACGTCTCATGATGTCGAAAATACTAAGCGTCTTACCATAAAAAGTGACATAAAGTTAACCATACATTTTGACAGTTTACACTCAGGAATAACTTTATGTCACGTTTTATGGTAAGACGCTAGATGTATTGTTATTTATTTATTTATTATGGCACACAAAACAGAACACAATCACAGATAAGCAATACAAATTAAAGAACTAGGTTGTATCCGAAAGTATGTGTACACATAATAACCAAATACTAAACTGTCTGTGTGTGTACGTAACATAATTCATAAAAAATTAACAACTTTTTTATGTAAGTTCGCCCTTGTACAGTATAAATTATTTGTTAATTTTGACTTGTGACTTCATACCATATTACGACAGAAAGAGGCCTTTAAACACATCTCCAGAGTCGGCCACTTACTATACGAACCTACATTCCATAATATTGTACCTAGTTACCTACTTTATTTGTCAACATAACTGATGGTTACTCCATTATCCCCAGGTATTACCCCGGACGTGTGAATAATAGGTCAAAAAAGTCGTTTGAAGGCAAAGTTCCTTACACGATGGTTCTATTCATTCTAACAAAGCCAAAGCTTTTTCGTCCTCACAGAAATCTTAAAAGCCGGAACGGTCACCCTTAGCCTCGCACACATTGTGTAGGTACTAGGTACACAACTTTTCGGCATCCCAGCACCTAGATTTTAAGCAAATTTAGACCTTATCCTAACGCAATAGGAACTATTGTTACTAGCAACTTGCCTAGGTAAGTGCGTCATAAAAATAGTAGGGTCATGACGAAGTAATTACCAACTATGAAAACTGTGGTAATAAAATAAATAATTCTGGTTTAACTATGGCTGCACGAATAAATTGGCGCCAATTTCCACTTTATAAAGTTGAATTACCTGCTGTGAAACTGCATTATATTTAATTATAGTTTTAACTCCACTTTTGTTTTATACAATACTATAATATTAAGGCCAATTGATAATTTAATAGGCGATATTTTTTATTGAACACTACCTAGTATGAAAACCGTTCCATTTCCATTCCTTATATTTTTGTAAGTTTCCTCAGAAAGACTGAAATACGATTTACAAATCATACTCGCATCAACTCCTACTAATACAAATTACTGAATAATTAGATAAGGGTTAAGCTGTAGCATCATAGTATCAAGTTCAAAGGGCTCTTATTTATTCCCCAATCAATAGATTCGTGAAACCGTCAGTCGGGTTTGAATACAATTTATCAAAACATTTCCATTTGGTACCTTATTGGTATAGGTAGAGACTTAGTGGTATTATGACCTTATTAGTAGAGCTTTTTATGTTTGTGGGACAGAAAAGCCTTTATGATGTTCTACTTTTAATAATCTCGATCTTTACAAATAAATAATTTCCAAATATTACCGAGAAAAAATAAGTACCAATGGATTTTACCAAAACCCATATAATAGCAGTTCAAAGAAATATGAATTGTAAACTGGTCAAACAAGCCACATAAAAGGCGACAGTCATGTGTGTATTTACTTGTTTATTTGTGGGATTTTCTGGAAAACGGAGAGGAAGAATACAGAATGCTGTTTACTTGCATTAACTAGACTTACATGCACTTCGATTCCAGGTATCCTGAAGACTTTGAGCGGAGGTACGTCTTTGGGAGAGTATCTGCAGAATTCCCGGTCGCCTCGGTACCACTTTACGGAGTATAACTCCTCCTGTTCGAGATCATATAAACACTTCATTTCTACCTTGGACCCTCTTTCTACGGAATCTGGCACTATCATGTGCACATTTCTTAGGCAAATTGTACCTGAAATAATAGAAAGATACGTTAGTTCACAAAATTCTGTATTTTGTTAAATAATAAGATTATAGTGTAGAATTTACACATGAGAGCCTTTGCGGCGCTATATAATTTTGAAGTACATTATGAATTTTATTAATTACTCACTAAGTTTAATTTTTAATATTTTATTATTATATTCAGTATAATAGGAAGAATTCGAAGAATGTTTTCGAGAATAGGAGTTTCAAGGAGTATCAGTTTTCATAATTTAGTTACTACTACAAAAATGTTTTGTCATACACAATTTATTCAAACAGTAAAAGCGTTAAAGATTGGGTTTGAGGAAGAGTGGGTTGTTGAAATCCAAATTTTAAGTTGCATTCGAAAATACTTTGCTGTATAGTGTAATGTTCAATTACAATGGAATTCCCCGATAGGAACCCCTATCTAGAAATCGCCATTTCCATTCCTTTGAATCCAACTCATGATAGTCAAAGTAATCTGATGGTTTAAATTTGGTACTGTAGGAAAGAGTATTTCCTAGTTTGAAATGTAAATCAATAATTTCGAATCATTTCTCTGTGAAATGTTAGATTGTAGCTAGTTTCCATGAACACTTATGCCATCAGGCAACTCAATATCTTGATGTATGGGTCACATTACAATGCTAACATTAGAAGCATTGCTCTGCAAAGATTGCAAATTATAAATGAACTAGCGGCCCGCCCCGGCTTCGCACGGGTTGATATAGTATTGAACAAAAAAAAATTAACACACTCTTGGCATGCATGTATTATACATATAAACCTTCCTCTTGAATCACTCTATCTATGAAAAAATCCGTAGTTTTAAAGATTTAAGCATACATAGGGACAGAGAAAGCGACTTTGTTTTATACTATGTAGTGATAAAGCTCGCAACGAGACGGCCTGTTGTGTTTACAGGAATTAAATTAGGTTAAGTGGCTCTACGTTGATCTTTCCTGGGGTTTTCCTAATATCGTGTTCTCTCATAGATTATTGGGCACATCCTCTAACCTCTTTTTAGTCCGACTAACACTCAGACTTCTATTTTCTATATTAGTCGTTTTCTGTGACTTTCCTCGTATTAAATGCTGTTTTTCAATACAATCTTTCACCAAAAATATTGTAAGTTTAGCCTTCCATGATTATCCATACTAATATTATAAATGTGAAAGTAACTCTGTCTGTCTGTCTGTCTGTCTGTCTGTCTGTCTGTCTGTCTGTTTGTTACCTTTTCACGCCCAAACCGCTGAACCGATTAAGCTGAAATTTGGCATGGATAAAGAGTATACCCCAGGGATGGACATAGGCTACTTTTTTTTGTCAATTACCATAAGGGGGCGGGAAAATAAGGGTTGGAAGTTTGTATGGGGAAAAAAGTTAAGCAACCCTGGGCGCGGTCATAAAAAGGATGGGTGACCGCCGCCAGCCACTTTTTGCACTCTAGATTTTTTTACTTTTTTTTGTATTTTGCATAATAAATTATTTTAAAATTAATGATAAACATGTAACATGTGTATTCCCACCCATCAATATATCCGAAGTTATGATTTTTTGATATTAAAATATTTTTTCCTTGGCCATAGTTAGAAATCTATCGGTCTAGAGGTCAAAACTACTTTACACCTTTTCTCCTAGGTGGCGTTTCTAGCGGAGATCGAAATACGAAGGAGTATAATTTTCTTTGATTTTGAGTTTTGAAAAGTTAATGGAGATTTTTGCTTAGAGTTTTCGATATTTTTATATTGCTGACGAAGTCGCGGGTAGGTAATATTAGTTAATCGTTTTATTTCGAAATTCAACACCATACAGTACTTGCTAAGTATTCATAAAAAAAATATGTTTCGAGTCAATTTCTTCAAAAAAATTGCCGCTCGCTTCAGGGATTCTATACCAATTACCGTATTCGTTTTGTTCTTAGCATTGCAACATCTGGGTAAGATTTTCCCTACCTCTATCTTGGGATTCTTGAGAGAAACATATATATAAAAAAAATATTATTATTATATCAAGCGACGGAGTTTTAAATTTTGTATATACCTACTCTCGATTCACTCAAAACTCCTCTACTTTGTTCCTAATAATGCGCAGACGAAGTTGCGCGGGTCAGCTAGTTTTGAATAAAAGTAGCCTATGTCCTTTTAGGGAAAGCAATCTATCTGCAGCAATAATTCGCTTGACAGATTTTTTGATGCCCATTCCACTCTGATTCACTTATCAAATCCTTTATTATTATTAGAATCCATCAATGGTTTTGTTTCCACTTTAAGTTTCACTATAATCCATCAATGGTTCGCCAAATTTCAAATTTTTATCAAAATCTGTCGAGCGGTTTATGCGTGAAAAGGTAGCACACAGACAGTCAGACAAACAGACTGAGTTTCTTTCACATTTATAATATAGTTTTTACACCACTCAACGATGCAAAATTTCACCTATACGGCTGTTGTTGATACAAAGTTGTTTTCTCAGCACCTAAGCTCCTTTTAGCATCCTTTTAGATTAATGGGCGTTATCTACAGGTAATACTTTATCAATACGTGTGGCGCCGACCAAACTGCGGGTTTCTTCACTATGCATAATAGTACACTAATATATTTTAGTGTTCACGGTGCTGTAAAATTGCATTTTTTTCCGAAACGAAAAATCGATCAATACGTGACCGTATTTGCTTCGCTCAAGCTTCGAATCTAAAATCGAGAGTATCACACTAGCTAAACTAACAAGTTACCTATTTCTGAACACTGGAAGATTTAAGCGGTTATGCAATAATACAAATACCTACAAATAATTTATTTTTACCAAAACAAAATAATGCATCTTATGTTATTTTAGAAATACCTCTACATACAATCCAGATTACTTCTTTTTTAGTTTCCCAGGTGAACCATAAACTACGCAAGTTCCAAACCTAAGGTCGCAACCACAGGCCATCCATTGATTACTTAGTTCGATAGATTTAGAGACCACTTAGACACTGGGAAGTGGTAGCCATATTTTATGACATTGCTTTCAGAAGCGCAGAAGCGTACCTATTTGAAATTCAATTTCTGGTTGCACGTATAGTTTCTCCGAGCATTATGCTCGATTTAAATTGGTCAGCTAAATGCGTAGTGACCTACTTCGGTAAGGGTAGTAGCGTAAACTGATCGTACGCTATGAATATATCTATATCAAATGCTAGAACCAGATTCGATCGCGCTATCGTTGCGTTTTGTGCTATGTAACTTCTTTTATCGAGTTTTAAGAATTATATAATTACTAGCTGACCCGCGCAACTTCGTCTGCGCATTATTAGGAACAAAGTGGAGAAGTTTTGAGTGAATCGAGAGTACAAAATATAAAACTCCGTCGCATGATATAATATTTTTTTTTATATATGTTTCTCTCAAGAATTATTTAATAGATAAAGGTAGGAAAAATCTTACCCAGATCTTGCAATGCTAAGAACAAAACGAATACGGTAATTGGTACAGAATCGCTGAAGCGAGCGCAGCGTATTTTTTTATAGCAAGAACTGTGTGGTTTTAAATTTCGAAATAAAATTATGAACTAATATTCCGTTATGTTTCTCTCAAGAATCCCATAATAGATAGAGGTAGGGAAAATCTTACCCAGATCTTGCAATGTTAAGAACAACACGATAGCGGCAACTGGTGTCAGATTTGCCGAAGCGAGCGGCAATACCTACCCGCGACTTCGTCAGCAATATAAAATATCGAAAACTCTAAGCAAAAATCTCCATTAACTTTTCGGAACTCAAAATGATCGATCTCCGCTGTGCCTCCGCTATAGTAGAAACGCCACCTAGGAGAAAAAGTATAAAGTAGATTTGACCTCGGCGATGTAGATGGCGTTCTAACTATAGCCAAGGAAAAGATTTTAATATCAAAAAATCATAACTTCGAACGATTTGTGGGCAAAACGAGCCACACAGTGGACCCCACAAAATATGACGCGCAGACGTGGAAGACCTAGGATGAGATGGCGGGACGAGCTGGACTCTCACCTAAGAACTTGGCCTGTTGCTGCGTTAAATCGCGAAGAGTGGAAGGAGGGAAGGGAGGCCTTTGCCCTGCAGTGGGACGACACGGGCTAAATAATAATAATAATAACTTCGGAGTTCGGATATATTGATGGGTGGGAACACACATGTTACATGTTTATCATTAATTTTAAAATAATTTATTATGCAAAATACAAAAAAACGAAAAAATTTAGAGTGCAAAAAATGGCTCCGGCGGTCACCCATCCTTATTATGACCGCGCCCAGGGTTGCTTAACTTTTTTCCCCATACAAACTTCCAACCCTCTTTTTCCCGCCCCCTTATGGTAATTAACAAAAAAAAGTGGCCTATGTCCATCCCTGGGGTATACTCTTTATCCATGGCAAATTTCAGCTTAATCGGTTCACCGGTTTGGGCGTGAAAAGGTAACAAACAGACAGACAGACAGACAGACAGAGTTACTTTCACATTTATAATATTATAGTAAGTATAGTATATAGTATGGATACATAAACAATACATAGTAGGACGCCATGTACGCTCTTCAATTTGCTAAACACTTGACCTATGTAAATCAGGTTTTATGTAAATACAGGAAGCATTTGCAAGTCAACCAGGTGTTTTGAAGGGATTCTTAAAGGTAGACTATGGGACTAACCCTCGTCACCTTGTCACACTGTTATTTTGGTATGAAGGCCACTAACATTTTATGTAGCATCTAGTGATACTATTTTTAAAATCATTATGTGCAACTACATAATGTAGTACAACATTTCAATATCAAATGACACTAGTTGAGGTGCATTACACGGTGCGATTTCAACCCATACGATATCGTAATGCACGGCAATTTTTCGCGTGTAAACGCTCATCGTATGCGATTTGTCATAGACGCCGACTCGTCGCCACGTTTAATGGACATGGTTTAGCAAATGGTACGAAAAATCGCATCGTGTAAATGCACCTTTAGTATGTACCTACTGGCAGTTTTCGAACTAAATGTCAATTTCAAATAACCCGGTTCAATAAAGAAACGTCGCAACTTATCATGTTCTCTCGCTTGCACACTAGTGCAGTTACTAATGTGTAAGCGAGAGAGCATGATAAGCGCCGCCATTTCAGATTTGTTTCTTTATGTCCAAATTGCGATGCAGTTCAAATACTGCCAGGAAATAAAGAGTTCATGCTAATCCTGCAGGACTGATAAATCACACAACGAAATTGGTAAATTCTAAATTGTAAGTTAGCTTCACGCGATCTGCTTCATTCATGTGATCGCATTGATTAAATTTTGCTTGGAACATCAACAATATTTTTACAAAATAATAGAAGTTAGGATCAGACGTCTCAAGTGTTTTTGTAAGTTTCGTGAATAAGTACCTAAATACAATACAATACAATACAAACTTTATTTATTTTCTCTCACAAAGGTCAGCACTAAGATTAGCGGGCTATACTAATTGTACCTACTCGTACATTACTACTAAATACCTAGTTGGAGTATAAATTAGTTTCTTTGAATAAATGTACCCATATTTCACTAGTAAACAGATACAAATTTTGATTGTAAATATTATAAAAATAAATAATATTTTAAATTGAAAAACTGCTTCAAGCAGTCTTTCGACTTGTTTGCAGTTTTTATAACTACCACAGAAAAAAAATAAGTACAGTAATTGTATTGTAGTAGGTATGTATGTACCAAGTCGTCCATACCCAGACTTCTTGAGTTTCTCAGCTTATTGAAAATAAATTTAACTTTCAACCACTTATTGTTAAACGTGATTTCATCTGGAAACTTGATATGCCATTAGAACCCCAAGATAGGGATGGGCTTAGGCAAATAGTTTCAGTAGAGACAAACAGTAACATTATATACTCGTAGGTACATTTAATTTATTTACTTGTCTAGTCTCTTATTTATCTTTTATCTCGCGCAGTACAATGACATAATAGTGGCCGGTATCATAAAGGGGGTATTAATTAATTCTTGTGTGCATTGGCCGATCAAATTACAAATTGATTGAAAATTAAACTTCAATGCTTTGATGAATAGGTTCATTATTTATTTATAAAGTACGTCCTGCGTGTCCATAGCAGGGTAAACATCCCCATGTACTTTTTTCGACACAATTATTGAAGTGCATCTGACAGTCAAGTCTATTATAATTTAGTATAGCGACACACCAGCCGAAGGTTTGGCGCCGAAATTTTCGGTTTTGGTCGTCATTTCGAATGAGAAAACGCGACGTAATTTCGCCTGATGTGTCATAGGGAACTTGAAAAAACTGCGAGTGTATTCAAAGGAACGATCGGCGCCGTACGTTCCGCGGATGTGTCGCGACACTTAGTTTATGATCATTTGACTTGCGAGTAACGATCTGCTTATTCCCGAGTACACGATCTTGTGCACTGTGGGCAATTTAATGTTCATTATTTCATTAGAAATGTGATTGGAGCGATATTCATTTACAAAAGGTTCACAACTAAACCTCAAAGTATTAAAGTAACGGTACACTACATCTTTCATTTTAATTGGATACTTTGATTGGTAAAGTAAATTCAAAATCCGAGTTCATTTGCAAAGTAGTTTCGTAGCAAATACGAGTACTTACCCTGTATTTAGGTACCTCTACCTTGACTTTAAATAAATTAGATGTAGCTTTACTACAAAGTCACTTATCTATTCGTAGGCTACCTTGTTTCTTTTATCGGATAAATCCGATACCATTTATGTACTTACTAGTATCTGCAACGGAACTAAGCCGTGTTGGCCGAATGGGGTTGTACCTCGACTTTCAATCCGAAGGTCGTGGTATCGAATCCCGGCCGTGCATCGATGGATTTTGCGTTTCGTAAAATTTATATGCGCTTTAACACGAGCTCTGAACGGTGAAGGAAAACATCGTGAGGAAACCAGTTAGTATTCTAATAGGCGGCGATGGGCTTGCAACCTGTCACGTATGGAATACTAACTTCTGCAAGATGTGGGCATGTATCAAATATGTATTTGTACATGCCTCTGACTACCCCCTTAGACATCTTCAAAGGATCTGGAATATAAAGATCTGAATGTCTACCACGCCTTGGGGATACAGTCGTGACCCTGTTTACGTTTACTCGTATAAATGCAGAAGAATGAAGCTGCATACGGACTACGAATCAATATAAAATGTCAAAATTTATAGGATTTTGACGACTCATACGAGGCTGGAACGCGTGAACGCGTAGTCTGGAACGCAAGTCCGTGCAGGCCACTTGTATGTTTTGTACTAAGTGTAATTTTATCAAGGAAGTAAAGGTACCATAACATTTACAGTTGTAGTCCATAAATGGACTTAAGACTCCTCACAGACTGCAGACTTTCTATCGGCCGATAGTTGAGACGGAATATACGTAATTAGTATGGAGAAGTATAGCCCGTCTCGACTATCGGCCGATAGAAAGTCTGTAGTCTGCGAGGGCTCTAAATGTTTCCACTAATCGCAGCAACATATGCATAAGGGATCAAAAACAATCCGTTCAGTGAGATCATTGAACGGAAAAATAAGTAGGTATGTTTAATTATACGTGGGTTGAGTGAATAATGCTATTTAATAAATAGTCAAACTTGTTCAATATTGTTTACGGAAGAATTGAGATAATGGTCCATTGTTTACCGACTAAGTTACTCGTATCATAAACAACTCAAATGAACAAAGCAACTTAAGTAAGCAACTTACTAAGCAGTAGCCACAGTTTCCTCAACACGATGCCTAAATACAATTATGTACCCACAACTTAATAATCGGAGTAAAGTTTCCGAATCTGTGTCATAATGCTCATCTTAATTACACACGTATTACCTTCGCTTCTGTCTTTGGAAATTTAGTTTGTAACTTTGGAATTCGTACTGAATTTTTATTAGAATACGATCTTTATACGTATACATATAATATATGTATATTTAATTATGAGCTTGAGTCTCCTTGGTATTCAGGGAATCTTGATACAATTTTGATAAAACATTGGATTAAGAAATGAAGTCTTTTCAAAGGAATGAAATACCAAGTGTGAATTAACACTATAAAAATTACAAAATTATAAATCATTGGATGTTTATAGGAATAATATTTAGGTACGGTCTGCGTCACCAACTGGTGACCCCCCTGCAGTACAAACCGCCTAACTAAGGGGGTTACCAATTGGTGACGCTGACTGTACCTAAAAGTTTTTGGGCTAATAAATAGCTAGTGAGGCAAAGTGCTACATAATTACGTTCATTTTCTATAAATAATATAAAATTAAAGCGGTAATTATGTTCACAATCGCATAATTCATATAATTATATGAGAAATGCACTGTTTTTGTTATTATGACCATAGTACCGTTCATGTAGCTCTAATTTTGTAATTGTATTGTATATTTGTATTTCTTTATTTATCAAAAACTTATTTATAATCTTACATAATACGACACATTAAACCATACAAGGTTAATGTATTTTTGTAACTAAAGATAAAAACTTTTGAAAAAAAAATTGAACCGACTTCACATAACACAAATAGACACTAAGAACCTTCTATGTACCTACACTAAAAAGAGAAAAATAAGAATATACACATGCAATTATTACTTACAGTATTCAAATAATAAATTATTATGTTTTATCGATGTATGTTACATCCAAAAAAAAAAAAAAAAAAACATACATACACCCGAACATAGAACCTCCTCCTTTTTTTTAAGTCGGTTAAAAAGAATGTAAAACCTTTTGAAGATATTCCATGTTTTAATCACGAATTTTCGAAGCCATATTACTGGTTTTCCAATGTTCCTTATAAACATTTTATTCGTATGCTCACATACGCATTGGTTGTCACAAGCTCCCCTTCTCAACCCTCACCCTAAGCTCTCGACTTATAGAACCGTCACACTATAAATTATATTAAGTAACAGTGCTGTTTCACAATACCTATTGTTTCTAAAACTACTCCTAAGTTTGTTGAAAATAAAACTATCAATAAGTGGCAATTTAGTTTTGGATTCAAACTTTGTATTAAAACTCCGGGTCATCTGTATCTGGTTAATGAGACGTGATTAATTCAATTCAATTCGAAAACGTGTATTGTTTCATGTTAGTTGGTATATACCTACTAAAAAATTAAGATCATCTATACACAATATTCGTTTTAAGGATAATTATTAAAAATAGTAAAAGCATAAAACAAAAATATATACTCGTGATGTGTTAGTTTATATTCGTACGTAGCACTTGCTAAAAGTACTTTGGCGCTTATGGAAAATCTGGATGAAGAGTGCATAAAGAAAAAGTGAAAATAAAAGATGTGTGCCGCAAAGAGAGCCAACACACACACACTATAGCACATTATGGGCAACATACGGCCTACGGGCCGGATCCGAGCCGAAAGCCGGCCGCTTTTGAACCGTCCACAGATCATATTCACGAAAAATTTAATAATCCCAAAATATGCTGTACGAAGAGTATAAATAAAAGTAGTACTTTTACTAATTTATTTAACTAATGTTAAGATATGGACCAGAGTCTGAAATAAAAACTTTTTATTTTTTTTATATTAAAACATGAATGATGATTATAGATGTGACCCGCGACTGCATTTAGGTAGTAAGTTTGCCATTAAAATTACCAACGCAATGGTTGCCCACACCTGATAGCACAGCCTGGTTACTCGAAAACGTAGAAACCCAGATTTCCCCCTTACACAGTGTTCCGTTCCATTTTTCGTAAACAAAAAACGCAAGCTAGTCTTAGAGAGTAATGGGGAAGACCTTTACCCAGCAGTGAGACCACTTAGGCTAAAAAAAGTAACCGAAAAATATGAGCTTATCGAAAATTTGGACCCCGGCAAGTAGGATTTCGTGGTCGAACGGTAAGGCACTCCGGCTTACGGAGGATCGTCTGATCGATGCGGGTTCGAATCCCGTCGGAATCCAAAATTTTGATAAGTCTTTTCATTTCTTAATGAAATACCAAGTGTGGATTAGCACTATAAAATTACAAAAATTATAAGTAACCAAGAAACCCATCTCTACTTTTTGAATTATTTACATACCATTCTGGCATACCATTCTCTTCATGCCTCTTGCCACAGAATGGCGTCGATTCTGTTGTTCACCGACTAAAGTTAACTAAACTAAAATGCTTCGTTCTTATTTCGTTAACGATAAAGTCCAAAATGGAATGACTATTTACAGTGGCATTCTTAAAATGTCTTAATTATCATCATCATCATCATCAGCCTAGTCGCGGTCTCCACTCAAGAACTCGTTTACCCCAGCGGTTATCGGTTCTTCGGCAGATATGGCCAGCCCACTGCCACTTCATCTTTTCAGTGCGAAATTGATACTCGTAATATGATCTTCTTAAAACATTCTGCATTTGTTTGAGCATTTTATCCTAGGAAAGCTCTAATTGCAATCATCATTTGACATTTACATGCAGTGTGCCACTTAGGTGCCGACTACATACTAGTCTTAATTCCATCCACGAGTCATAAAGCTTTTAAACTGCTTTTGAATAAGCTTAATGCTAGGAAGTCAAAAGAGTAGTCTTTGTCGCATGAGTATCGGATTTCATTCGCCTCTAATAACATTTAGTTTTCTCCTGTGATAGCAATATCACAGGCGAATGAAATGAATTATAGGGCATACAAATAAAAAAAATCTCGATTGCTTTTGTACAAAATCGTTTGGTTTTGAAAGCATGATTTGTGAAATTCTATTCATAGAATGTAGATATTTTGAAAAACATATTTTTTTTCATTGTTCTACGTCCTATTTCTGCTTTAATTGTAAATACATTGCTGTCTCCCAGTGACGCGGATGGCGTTAGTACAGCATTGGTAAAAAACATCAAATCTGTATAATAAAATACCACGGATAATACTAAAAGCTATAAAATTGAGCAAATCCCAAATTGGTTTTTGCATTTTATGACTCGCTTCTTGACGAGGCTGTACGAGTATGCTACATATTGTTTACAATACGAGTCCTTGAAGTAATGTTGAACTTTTGCAATAAACTCGGGCTTCTATAATAATATCTATTTCATGTTCAGTATCAGCCTCCCTAGCCATGTCACAAATAAAAATGGAATAGAAATCGAATCAACAGATAACGCTGAGACTTCACCTGCGTCTAAAGGCATTTAATTCCCAATACTGCATACATTTTATAAAAGTTATGGCGGCATGTGAGTTCCTGGCTCTATGTAAATCTTCAGTCGAAGAACTCACGTGCCGCGATACTTGACATAAAATGTAGACAGTATTTGCAATTAATGCGATTAGGCGCAGGTATAATCACATCACCACAAGATGGTTATGATAATTGAAATGAGATGGCTAAGAAAACTACTAAAGCTTACTTTATAGTAGGTTTTGATATTTTGGAAACTTTCAACATAATACCAAAATGTACATGGACGTGCCTCTGACTTCAAGCAAAACACTCAATTGAGTGTTTTTCTGTGAGATAATAACTACTGTGCCTTCAGAAAGAATACATTCGTGATCCTGTTTCTTTTTAAAATACATAAAAACTATGTTTGTTTTCAAATTACGCCTTAACCAGTGGTTAGTGTGGCTAACATTTGGATTAGGTGTAATAGGAAGAAAAGCGTATATTTTAAGCTTCTTCAAACAGGGAACCACGTGGGTGAAGCCGCTGTAGGAAGCTTGTTTAAATAAATAAATTATTGTGTAGACAGCACATTGTTTAGTTTGGGAGTAATCTAGAAACCAGTTGTATAGGTCAGTTGGTGATGCGAAGAATTTTTACAGAAGTATTAAATTAGCTTATTAAAAGTTGAAAAAGTGACGCATTTTTATCACGCTGGCCTTAAGGCAAAGTTCAAAGTAAATATTACTTCCTTTGTAATCACAATTCCAAGAATTGTAGTTACTGTTGTAAGGTATTGCTTTCCAAGCAATTGAATTCCGAGTGTTACACAAAGTAACCTAATTTTTATTTTCCTAAGAAATCGACGTTCCGGCTTATTTTAGCTCCATTCATACAGCGTCTTCTGAATATTTTCTATTGTTACGTGCTCTGATAGAATCCAAGGTGTTTTTTACTTATTAAAAATTATTAGTAATAAAATAAGGTTTATTATGAAAATATAAAATGAACTTACTTTGAATTCCAAGGAGGATAATAACGCATTTTAACACTATAATATTTTTAATCATATTTACACTACAATGTTTAACTTTTGATTCACTCTGCACAAAACACTTCACTCCGGTTTGCGCGGTCGCGTAGCAGCGTAGCGCGGTGTAGCCACGAGCGTCCTCGTAGGCTCTACGGCGCGACTGCCGTTGCGCGTAGCAATGAATAGGGGTAACTCATTTGTTTGTTCTTCTCAAAAGGAATCTTTAGAAGTCTTTTCACCTGTAAATGGAAAAAAAATTACACTGCATGTCTTGTAGCTTATCTCGGTCACTGCGTTGAATATTAGGGTTATAATCATTTTTGGAACTCGTTGGAAGTTAACAAAGCAACCTTTATTGTGGCTTGGGTTTACAAAAATTGTCTGGATAAAAGGGTAAGAATGGTATGTTAGAACGGAGATCTTTTGATTTTTACATTAAACCAAATTAACTTACATTGCTTGTAATAAAAATAGAATGTGTGTGTGAATTTTTATTCTCCCCATGATTAATAGAATATTATTTTGCGAAGTAAAAAAATTGCATTGAATTTTTCACGCATCATAACTCACCAGCTCATCGATCATCAATTTAAAGAGAAAATATTAAAGAGTCAATAAGGAAATATTATTATACAACTGTCAGAAATCCGTTGGCCCAAACGAAAGCTAAATATGTTGCCGTCTCTTTTCATTCCTATGAGAGATATAAAAAGCATTATCAAAGCCCTACTAAATTGACAGTTGAATATGAATCATGGGTAAGGGTTTATGACACCTGTTCTATCGCCGGCGAGGAAGTAACTAACGACTGTTTTCTCTTTTAAGAAATGTAAAAATCAGATCTCACTTAAGTCAATAAAAAACACATAAGTAACAATTGACTGATTACGCTTCATTCATTAGAGATATTCGCTTGGCGGCTAGAATTCTCTTTTGGTACATTACACATAGTGGCAAACAACTTCGAAAAGGTAGTACGAGTACTAAGAGTTGTTTTATTTCACGTAGGCGGGTTTGACTTAACAGTGT
This sequence comes from Epirrhoe alternata, assembly GCA_963565295.1. NCBI lineage: Eukaryota > Metazoa > Arthropoda > Insecta > Lepidoptera > Geometridae > Epirrhoe > Epirrhoe alternata. Next base: position 5,400,608 of record OY751384.1, read on the forward strand.
GAGATGCACATGCACATCGTTTTTTTGTGTGTACTGACTGTGTAAGCTCGAGAACGCTCCATGGAATGAGTTCAGTATCGCTTACGCACACAGAAATGCCTTCGCGAGATACGAGAAGAACAACTATAACCGCTTTTCGAATTCACACACCCAATTATATTCAAGAGACAGGCTATTTGAATTACACATTCGCTATTCACTATATATTATTTATTGTGCTTTTCACTGTCTCCGGCGGTGAAAGAAATGCCGTGTCTGTTTTGTATTATTTATTCAAAGTGATTAAAAGTCAAGTGTTCTTCAAAGAAAAGCTTTAAAGCTGCTTCTATGAAGGGAAATTACCAAAGTTCTTTTGTATGTAATTAGAGTAATTGGTTTGGTTGAAATGGATTGAAAAACATCATCGTCCTTATTATAAAAATATATTTTATCATATAAAATATGTAATCTTTCAATCAAGACTTACTTCCACTAATGAACCAGTTTTTATAAAATTGGGAGCATGTATAAATTGACCTAGAATAACATCAAGTAAGCTTAGTCCGGCGAAAGCTTATGAATAATAAAAACAACTTGTAAAACAAAGTAAAAGTGTATCAGAAACGGTAGCACACATGCGTACTTGTGCTATTATTATTTCTAGATCATGTTCTTACTTACTATCCTGGCGCATCCTGGCCTCCAACACAATAGAACGCCATCGTTCTCTGTCTTTCGCCACTTCCACCCAGTCCGGTGCAAGGATTTGAAGTGACCGAAGGTCTTTCTCCACTCATTCCACCTATATCCGGGACAGCCGATTAGTCGACGGCCGACTGGCATCCCATGAAAAGCTCGCCCTCCTCTCTAATACGCAACACATGACCGAGCCAGCGTATTCCGTGTGCTTTAATTTCGCTAATTATATTAGGCTCGGCCACAAGCTCAGCAATCTCTCGGTTCTTCCTCACTCGCCAGGTACCATCTTTGCGTTGGACTAGACCCAAGATATTTCTGAGCACCTTTCTCTCCGTTACCAGAAGCTTGTGCTCATTTTTTTGAGTAAAGGTCCACGCTTCACATCTTTACATCAGAATTGGACGGATAACCGTCGTATAGATTATATAATAGTAGTAAGTAATTCTACTTAGATTGGTATGATTCTTAAATTATACTTACGCATTGAAACAGTATGACTGCTTTATTCAGAATTCCTAGCCATGTATGTCGTTGTCTAACCTTTTTGAAACTTAAGCTATGTATATCATGTCGTGAAATTTATGTATTTTACTTATTCATGTTAGTTTGTTTAGACAGCGTACAAATAGACGTGCAAAGCGCATTTGTTTCCTGCCTCAGGCGCGTCACGCGTCGGTCTGGCCATAGCTTTAGCTTTGCGGCCCCTAGTGTCCATGATTTGTAGTTTTTATGACTATTTGAGTTTCACGCCACAAATAAAGTACACGCACGATAACCGTTGTTTATTGTTCTCTGAGGCTTACTTCAGCGGGCACATCATTTTCATGCGGCTATTTTGATATGGGGTTTAAAAAGTAATTTTTCATATTACACACGACACTTTTAAAGATTGCGGTTTTTGTGCGGTTTGAGTAGCGATATTATAACTTTTCATGTTACATAACGGCTGTTATAGTTTATGGCATAATCCATGGACCTGCGATGACGTAAATATCACAAAATATCGGACAACTTTTTCCTGTTTGTGTCGTCGAACCTTTTTACGAAAGGTAATAAAGGCTGAAGATTATTTTAACGAGCAAAGTCAGGTGATAACGTTCTTTGTAGCACAGTATTTTGGATAAAGGTTTCTCACTGTGGTTCACCTATGGATTCTTGGATTTAAGGCCACGTAACTTTGTTAACTGCGTGTGCCGACCTACATAATCTCATGAGCCTATAACATATTTCGTAATTTGTGTGAAAAGTAATAGCCGACAAAGTGATATACGACATTTTTCATGAGAAAACTGAACCGCTTGGATTTAGGTCGGCTGGGCCCATAAAATGCACTTTTTCATATTATTAGGCTTATGTGTTGTATTGTACTAATAATAATTTCGTGATAGCACGGCTAAACACCTATTCCAACGCCAACAGTTAGAAAGTATTGATAAGGACTAGAAATACATAATGAATTAATTGGCCAGCATTTGGAGTTGAGACTGCCACATAAATTCAGATCTTTTGCAGCTCTCATCTTTCTTTTTGCTGTCAATTTCCTGTGGAATTTGCTTGTAAAAGACGGGGGAGCGAGAATCTACATAGATATGATAGTTTTTGTCACTTGTTTACAATTTTGGTTTTTTGAATTAAAAAAAAAAAGTTTGCAACATGTACGCTAGTATATCTCAGCAAGCTCCTTTTTATAGAAACTAGCTGTCCGTCGCGGTGTTACCCGCGGTCCCTCGGAAAAACCTGACTTTCCCGGGATAAAATGTAGCCTATGTTCATCAAGGATAATGTAGGATTCTAATGGTGAAATAATTTTTCAAATCGGTCCAGTAGTTTCGGAGCCTATTCAATTCATACAAACAAACAAATCTTTCCTCTTTATAATATTATTACTATACTCGTAGATAAGAATACAATCGGCAACGGTGTCTCTTTGCATATGTTTTAAATATGATGGCACTTCACACATTTTTTTTAAATACCAAGAGCTTTTTGTTTTTCTTCTCATGATTTGTTGTTTTATTTATTACACAGAAAAGAGACGTTAATTTTCATTTTGAAATGGTTACTCTTTAGTGTCAAGCCACGAACAATTCAATTTATATATTATTTTCAGAAAATTCTATTACTTACTAATGGAAAACCTATTACAAAATTCTATCCTCTACATAGTTTATAATATCTTTATAAAAATCTAACAATTTAATTTCACACAAAAAATAACAGAAAACTTAAACCAAGCCATCTTCTAAATGGAGGCTTTGAGAGATAACGATGTTAATTAAAATTCGTCTTAATTTTCTAAAAGCGTGGATCCTTGGAACGTGCCCAAGAGTCGTTTGTGTACAATTTTGGACAATTTCCTGTGTACAATTTTGTACCTTCCTATCTCAAAGTGTCTGCACAATGGGACAAATCCGCGGATTAATCTTTTCAAAGCATTCTATTGTGAAATAACAGACGATCAGAGAGCACAAACACCCATCACAGTATTGTCGAACCACAGTGAACGAATACTTTTATATTATAAATATGTAGTTGTAGGCCCATTATATTGTTTTGCACGTTTGCACGGGATAAAGTATTTGGTTTGAGTCACTTTAGAGTATTCTTATAGGCGGCGATGGGCTTGCAACTTGTCACGTATGGAATACTAACTTCAGCAATATGTGGGCATGTATCAAATATGTATTTGGACATGCCTCTGACTACCTCCTTAGACATCTTTAAAGGATCTGGAATACATAAAAAGATCTGAGGAAATGTCTACCTATGTAACAAAAACTTTTGGAGTGCTTATGCTACGATTATAACAGTTGTAGTAGACAAGATGTACTCTAGAAACAAATAAACTGTAATGTTATCAACAGGTCTTTTTCCGTCTCCTCAATTAAAGCGTTGCTAAGATACTTTCTCTGTTGCTACGCTACTCTGGAAGATTAACCAATATTATAGAAAAATGTCTCCGCATTGCCCTAGGTGAGCGACGGGATGCGACAGTAATAACGCGACGCGACACGACATAATGCGCCGAAAACTTCCCGCGACGTGTGCCCCGGCTATTACACACAATACAACATTGCTTAACAACTAACTAGTAATAATATCAGATAATCACACTGTGACATTTCATTTTTTGTATCACTGTTCATCTGCCACTGTTCATCTTCATACAATCGTCTATAGTTTTAACAAGAGCAAGTTTACTACGTAGATACTAGAAAAAACGTATTATAAATACTTAGCGCTACAAAAACTTCGTAAGCACAGTATAACAAATATCATATAATTAGTGCGAAATACATTTGGAGAGACTGATTAACAGAACAATGTAGGCCACACATACATACAACGACTACTGCATGTTTTCGCGTCGCGTTGTCGCGTTTGTCGTTCACCTAGGATAACGGGCCCTAATCAGCGATGTTGAAATCCTTGAGAACGGTACTTTTACTGATTACTTGGGATCTCACTCAAAGATAAGCCGTAGTAATAGTTACAAGACGTACTAAGTATCTTATTGATATAGTTACAGTACTCGTAGCTTTACGTTATTTCAATATTGATCAACTTAAAAAAAAATGCGCCAGCGTGTAGCTCAGGTATTTTGATGAAATTGTACTAACTGAATTATATAATTAAGAAATTACCAATACCAATACAAATTTTCAATCACAATTTTCGTAATAAAGTATCGTATTATGCAAATCCAGTACGTGAATATAAAAATGCATGCTTATTTTAATTAAATCGACTTACATTAAATGATAATTCGACATATTTTATATGGATACTTGTACAACAAAAAACCAATGAAGCCTCTGAGAGCCTCCGAAAGCTCTTGGCTATAGAATTGTTAAACTACAGTGGAGGTTTCTTTTACCAGACTTATGTGTAGTCTATAGGAACATTATGTAGATCGATAAAGAAATGTTGAACTGTCGAAACCATAATCACAAGGCTTACTCTAGAAGGATCCTTCCTATTAATAGGTACCTACAATACGGCACTTACCTACTACAACCGGAAAGTCTTCTTTTTTCCGTGACACTAGGAACTAGTGTGGTGATAGGTTTATAAGTAACCGGGGAGTATAGCGAATTTATGTACTTCAGTCCTGCGGTCGTCTTAATACAAGCTATCCGTACTTTGGGACCAGACGATGCTGTGTGAAATGGCCAGCAATATTTATTTATTTGTTTATTGTTATTAATTTAGTTTATCATATTTGTGACTGAAACTGTGGTAAGTATAACAAATTGAAATTGTACATTTCGTGGTTGTTCCTTTCTGCTTTGTTCGTAAAACGCGGACGCCGCAAATTGTGTCAATTGTTTACACGCCTGAGCGACGTGTTTCAGCAAATGTTGAATATACGTATTTGAACTAGTAGGTATTCAAGTTTGTTAGTATTTAGGAATCCTATGTTATCTATATCATACATTGAGGGAACAAAACATGCTAATTCCGATTAGTGGTTCTAAAATTTTTGTTTGTAGCCCTATGAATTCACCATTGTTTGAGAAACTCTGCCGAGTGGATGAATATGAATATTTTAAGCTTATAAAGTCCGTATGCCAAAACTAGATAACCAGGCAAGCTGATGCATTCCATTAAGATACGATTTCATGTATCGTCTTCAAAATCAAGATCTACTATAACTGTTACATCGCGGGTGTTACAGTTAGATCTTAAGCCTTAAACATTTACCTGATCTTAAAAGACTTCCTTCATTGAACAACCTTCTATAAAACTTTCATCTCAAACAAATCTTTTTTTTTTCTCTATATTTTTAATTTCCGTTTCTTTAAGGTAATAAATTAAATTTTTAACATTTTCTGAAACCTTGCGAAATTTTAATAAAAATATCAGTAAACACTCGATATCAAAAGTAAGTGATAGGATCAAAAAAGATCCCGTAGATCAATATTCCGTGACTCGATTTTATACTGGTACTCGTACATCATTTTCCGGCATCCTGCGAGTAGCAATTAAACCTTCAAAAACTTTGCTTTAGAACTCTTGACGTTTGAAAGGAGGTGCGTTGACATTTGCGTAATACCATAAACTATAGTAATTTGCAAAATATGCCTGCACTGAACGGGACGCTGTAGTAGGTAGCTGGGTCATTTTTTGAGATGGAATAGGCTTGCCCAACACCTAACCCATCTTCTCAGCTTTTTTTTCGGGTTTGCTCTTCTGCCATCCCTAGTCAGTAACACCGCAGTAGCTATCATAAACCAGACAGCGAGACCACGTTCATTGATTTTCTGGTAATTAAAAAATAGGTGTGTTGGTTGTAACTTGTATCTTTCACGGCTGTATGTATTACACCCGAAGTAATATGGTAGTTATTTCTTGAATCCTTTTGTTCGTTTTCTCCGAAGTCCGTAGCCTCGGGCAAATAAACTTACAACCTTAGCTTGTAAAACATGCTCCCCTGTTTTTACAACGGAGTAAAACTGACAAAATAGCCTTGTAATTACACACTACAATATTAAAATAAAATAACATCCAACAGTCACATACATTCGACATAGTCGTGACCCCATACTTGGATTCCCTCTGGCAGAAACTACGAGTATCAAACTACGAATACCACATCAGACCCAAAACAAAATATCTGCAAATCATACAAATATTGTCACGCCACGAAAAGCGAACTTACTTACCTCATCCGTCTCAACCAAGCAATCATCCGCCACGCTACTATCGTCAATCAAATTATAGCAGATTTCTTTTCAAATATTACGGAATAATGTAGCTTAAAAGGCAGCTAAATCTTTTGCCATCTCATCATGAGAGTGACAAGAAAACAAATTAAAGTCGAGGTAAGGTCAATAAGTTTAGTTAATTTTGATATTGGTTAAAAGCAGTGAAATAGGCTATTGTAAACCATATTAGGTTTGTAGTTATGCTTGACTTGACCATTGTTCACAAAAGGTCGAAGTCTTTTGTCCTTTCAGTCCACAGAATACCTACTTCAGTAATTCTGGCTCAGTGTGTTTGATGTTACTCTATTGTATCATCGAAGTAATAAGTTTCTTAAGTAGCAAACAAGAGCCTCGTAAATTTTGTTTATATCGAAATCAGACAACAATGTTATATGTAGGTATTGTAGGTATGTATAACATACTATGTTAGACTATCGGTATTCCCTAAATTTTTACCTACTGTTAATGAAATTCAACTAATATACTTAGGGACTTCAAAATTACCTATCTTCTTTTAGTAGGTACCCTTTTTAACAATTGTGTAGGTAGGTATTTGGATCTGCCTGCCAGATCTGATGTTTGCTTAATGTCCTTGCGAAAGTCGAAGCCTAGTCGAAGAATAAGATATTAAAGTCAAATAAACGTATTACCCTACTTATTGGACAGTTTTTCGAAGTTAGTTTAACTACTTTGATCACTGATAAAATATTCCTGCTAGTTCCACAGAACTGCTAAAAAAAAACATTAGTGGTCGCCCTTGTAACTTTCAAGCCAACATTGAGAAAATGAAATGAATTTTGAATGAGCATCAAACATTAATTTCAAGAGAGTTGAATGATACTAATTGTCTACAAAATGACCTCTTTATTAGACTTCTGTTGATGTTGGACAAAATGTAACCAATAAACAATAGGTACCGGATAACATAAAACAATTTTACTTACTTATCTAGTGGGACGTAACTTATACTTTCAGCATTCTTAAAAAGAACTACTAACATGGTTGCATAAATGCATAAACTAAAAAATTTTATGGTTATTCATAGGTTATGCATGACATAAATTTATGTCAAGCATATTAGTAAGGGCCTTTACTAATAAATAAGTCAAAAAGCATTTATTCAGTAGGGCCGCTGGGATCACTTAGAATAGTCTTAAAACTAATTTTACTCCTGTTCTGTCGTGACCAATACCGTGAAGAATCAGGACAAACAAACACGATTTGGGGCTTTAGCAATCCATCTTAAAACTAAATAGTCAAGCTTTGCTAAAATAATCTCAGTCTTAGCTCAGATCTACTGAGCTCGCCCATTGAGGCACTTGTTTTTATTTACTCGGGTTTATGTAGGTACATACCTACACAGGTTTTACTAGATTTACAAAAAAACTTTTTTTTCTGCTAAGCTCATTGCCTACCGTTTACTTTTCAAAACAAATTACCTATTCACAGGGATTTTATTGCTATCAATTTGTAATGTAATGGTGGGCAGTAAACAAAGTTAGTATTTTTGGAACAGTAAAAACCTTCCATTTGTGTACCAAATGATCAAACCAAATGATTTCACGGTCGTACTTCTTTGGTTGCTTGTTAAAAACTCCCGGATATATAGATTTCGATATTAATGTTTTGGGTTCAACGACTTAAGACATAAAGTACTACGAGTATTATTTTCAACTATCTCTGCCAAATATACATGGTGTAAAAAGACTGCTACCGAAAACTGAGGGGTTGTAATCAGACCATGATTCAAAAAATATTTAGCGAAAAAAAACGCACTTAACACTTAACTTTTTGACTTAACTTCGTCATGCTATGTTATTTTCGGCTATTCACTACTATTACAACATAAGAAGACCATACCTACCTAATAATTTCATTTATAAAAGAAAAAAACATTTAAAACTCAAAATCCAGCAATCTACGTAAAAAAACGCGCCCAAAACATACGCAAACAGTACTCTTCAAACGCTGTTTTCTCCGGATTTAGTGCATATTTCGGAAAATCCTTTTAGATTTGGTTCTCTATTGGGATGCTGTACCTACCCCTTTCGGCTTCGGTAGACGTCTTTTTACACCCTGTATAAATTTATGAATTTGGCAACAGACTGAAAAAACTACTTAACTTTTTTGTTGATTCTTTTATTTTAAAGCTATGTAGTTAGTGCTTTGACATTTAAACGATATCCCTTCCGCTGTCCCCCACGGCGGTCGGGTATCCATAATGGATTTTCTGACGTCATAAAAAAAAAAAAAAAAAGGTACTTCTGCAAAAATATATTTGGAGCGTTGAATACCTCCTAATACAGAAACAAAGGACCGTGAGTTTCGTTAAAAAAAAATTGGTTGTCTGTAAAGTCGGTTTACTGACGATAGTTGAACGTGACAACGTTTGCGCCGCGTCCTCCGCGCCCGCGCCGCTGGATCGGAGGCGCGTCACGCGCTCTCGCTTGCACTTCAAGCCTTACATGGAACGCCTCAGAGCGAGGTAACGCCGCATGACGTCATGTTTTTTCGTGCGTGCAGCCGGCTCTATCGAATTATAAGACGTTGTCACGTCAAAAAAACTTAGCGAATGCCATGCCTTGGGATTACAGTCATGGTTCTGTTTCATTTTATGTAAAATACAAACGTTTTATTGATCTATTTAGGCTTTTTCATGTCGATGACGGCGCTGGCCTACTATCAAACGCAAATTTACATATGTATGAGTGAATACCAGCGCTTTAGAGCGCCAGATTCCATTTTGTCTTTATTTTATTTGTTTTTTATGGCAAAACGTCCCTCGCTTAACGACCGAGGACAGTAATGTTAAGCGGATAGGAAGAATTGCATGTACAAAGGATTCTAAACAAAATGCTTAGTTTGAATCTGTTCGTGCCCTCGACAATACGTCTTCACAAGAGAAAAGGTTAGTGGATAGTTTGGTTCTTCTTATTTAAGTTCTTTTGAACCAGCGCTGTGAAAGGATTTTGAATGCGTATCAAAGAGGCTCTTTTTGTTCACCTGAGAGCGTTTTCACATTATCCGATCCGATATCGGTATCGAACGTCGATACGATATAAAATTGTACTAGATTACTATCCGATATCGGGCCGGACAAAATGAAAGACAGGTACATTATTTCATACACTTTACTTGCCCCCGATATCGTATCGGCATACTATACCGATATGGGATCGGATTATGTGAAAACGCTCTGACAGTGACACATGTTTTGGAACTTTTTTTACTCGGAAAGTCTCCAACCTTTTACGCTTCCACTTTTTACAACATGATTTATATACAGCGTCCATACCTACACTCAAAGGGACGTTGTAACTGTAGGTAAGCAAAGTTTTGTTTTAAATCAACAAAATTTGAGAAAGAATAATTAGTAAGAGGAAATTACTCCATACTTTTCATTTACAAAAATAGCTAATACGGCATATTAGCTAAACATATTTGTTTTCATATTTTCAGTACAGGAAATGGGCGTGAACCTTTTTACCATGTTCATATTGCTATCAGTAATGAGCAAGGTGCTTGTGGCGTCACGCGACGTTGCATGCGCCAAGCGGTTGTACTTGTCTAGGGCGGAGCAGGTGGATGAGAATGGCCTGAAGTGCTGGGACCTCGTGAAAGTACCATCCTGCGGTGGAAGATGCGACTCCCGAGAGGTACCTAAGGTTTTTTGAGCTCGTAGTAAAATAACGCTCTTGTATCCTGCTTAGAACTTTGTAAGCATAACAATACAATACAATACAATAACTTTATTCATAACGACACGTTATAGGTCAAGTACCAGCGTAGGTAGGTACATAATATTTCTTAAATAACAATAATTTAATATTATAATTACTTATAATAAAAATTACAAGAACACTATTAATATGAATAATTCACAGTTATTGTTATATATTAAAATTAAACTAACAATAAAATAATAAAACTAACATAGGGTGTAGTCTGCTTTGGATAACTGTGTCTAAAATATAGAGGGCTAAGCTAAGTCCAAGATAATTATGTCTACGATCATTGCAAATGAAAATCTTGTCCCAATTGTCTAAGTTGGTGTCTAAGGGTATTTTTTATTCTAAAAGCAGTTTTTGTTAATCTTTTTCTGGAATTTGTACCTATGTGCCAAATACACGTTTATTCAATTATTATTCCTTATCATCACTTTGATACATCAATTACTCGGTATGTTGTAAGTAGGCCTTTGAAAATGTTAATTATGTTAAAATATAAGTTTTGTTAAAGAAAAATAATGTTAACTGAGAAAACCAGACGTAAAGCTTCGTTTATTTTCAATTATCAGTTTCATGTTAAAATTCTTGAGGCGTGTTGCGTGAGAGATTCGAATATAACCCGAGTTCATTTCTGCTCCGTTACTTTAAGAGAACAGGGTATTATTCCAAACCAATGTTTATTAGGAACTTTGTTTCTGGGGCTTTGTAAATAACTGCGGAGTGTAAATCCTTTCGGAAAGTTCTCAAACTCATAATAAAGCGTAGATGTAGCCACTCCTTAGAAACCTACATTTTCTCGGTATTTAGCAAATAGGCTAACTCAACTAGCCTCACGTGGTACCAACATTTTAAATAGCTGTACTTATGCTATTCCAGGCTATAATCTACATCTATTCCAAGTTTCACTCAAAACGGATTACTAGTTAGGACATCATTGAAACAAGAACATCCAAACCTTCATTATATTAGTCGGGTAAGATTTGAATGTAGGCAAGTTAAGATCTCTTAATTTCATTTACATTCAATCAGAAAATTAATTTTATAAACTTACAGGCTAAAATAAAAATAGGACACCTTTCATCCCCAATATCTTTCACATGGAACAACTCTATTGACAAAATTCTAATGCAATAAAAATCATTATACCTACTAAATCAAGATTTTTTTCAGATTTCCGACTGGGAATTCCCATATAAAAAGTCTTACCACCCAGTATGCGCGTACGGATCTCGTCGTCCTTTGGTCGTACACCTACGTCATTGCGATGAGGGAGTCATTCCAGGCACAGAAGTTTTCCACTTTATTGCATCTGAAGACTGTCGTTGCAAGGTGATAATCATACAACTATTTTATAGATGCGATAGTTTTGAAGCTTGCTCTACACACTGTAGATCAGTGGCGTAGCTATCGGATATTAAAAGTTCTTAGGACCAGGAAAAATGATCGATTATGCCATCGTACATTTTTTCATGAAACAGAGGTATGCGAAACATCTTGTATATGAGGCAATATGATGCGGGCATAATAGGTTTTTTTTGCTCTTTTTAATATAGTCGGGGTTTGGGGCCCCTACAGAATTAAAAGGAAGTTACTGAAAGGAAGCCAGAAAACATATCTTCGTTTATCAGAAATAGCTACGTTCGTCTTCACATATTTAAAAATAGCATTACTTTATGAGTACCTACTTATGAATGCGACAAATGTGATCCTTACCAACATCCGTAGGTACACGTGATTGTAATGTAAAAAAATCTTCGTTCGCTCAAACATGGGCACGTGCTATGTCCTTGAAAGGTTTCTTTTTTAAATATTAATGAAATTTTAAAGTAATTAACTCGAATTCATTAAACTTTATAAATGAATTTTTGTACAAGCACTTGCACTCCATTGTTTGTTGTTTTTAATTACCTTTCGTTCACACGATCTGTCATTTGTTTTAAAGATATTTTTTCGGATTTAAGCATTGTAATACTAGACTAGTAAAATAAATGATGGAAGTTGTGAATAAAATCTTTATAGAGCTGGTAACTTTTTACAAATAAAACAGAACCGAACAAAATAAAAGCTTTACCTCCCCAAGCAAACTTGCATCGTGAAAACCTAATCAAAGTGTTTAATAACAGTTTGTCATAACCGTTATCAAGCTCATAACATGATATTGCGTTTCAGGTGTGTTCGTCTCAGTTCACGAGCTGCGAATGGCTGCCGCCGAACTCGACGCTGCTCGAAGGCGTTATAGATAACGAGTTTCACGACTAATCAAAACCTAATTAGAACTTCTCTCATAAAAGATAAAGCTGTGAAGTCGACGATTAAAATTACCTGGACAAGTTCAAGGCGCGCGAGTTCTGAACTTCCAAAACATATTTTTTTGTAATAAGTTTGTAACTTGATAAATGATTTGTTGTATGAATTGGATTTTTTATTAAAGTTTTTTGGTCTTGAGCGTATATTTTTCGCTCTTCGTTGCTTAGAATTAATCAAAAACTATTTTATAACTACTAAACTACTCGTATTCATTGTTGGTAATTTCCATCAAACATTTTATTTCAGTAACTTTAGTTAAATGGGTTCGAGACCTCCTTTTAAGTATGAAAATATCTGTATTAGGTTTCGCTCTTCCGTTACAGAATTTATTTATTGATTGAGTATAGAAAAACAAAAACAAAGTGAATTAAAAAGAAAATTATTACAACAAAAGCTATGAGTGCAGTTATAATGTATTGTGTGTGGGTGTGCGAGATTGTCATTCATTTGACATTCAAAATAGTTGTGTTCATAACATTTCTTTAAACGTAATCGTACTTATACGTAGTTATCTAGATATAATACAGAAGCATACAGGTTACAAAGATATTTGCATTAATGCTTTTAAATGACCTGGATCTGACTAGTTGGAGCTTCTTAAATGTATGCTATTATCCTTTAGGAAACAATTCCTTTGTCCGTACGTACGAGAGAAGTAGGTAAATCGCACTCGTTGGAGTTGATTGGCTATTAGCACAGCTCTGTTGCCTGCATCTGTGAGTCAATTAGGTGGAAGACGTAATTTCGCCACAGGCCAGTTGTCACCAAGCGAGGCAAAATTAATATTAACTGGGATTTCTCATGATGGATTACTTGATGAATTGGACGTTATGAGGATTATTCGGAGATTCAACCCAATATTTTGGTGATATATGGTTGGAAAAAGAAGTCCTTTTGGAGTTTTGGTCGTGTTTGATTTTTTGTTTCGGAAATTTTTATTCCCATTCACACGTACTAGTTTTCACTATTACCGGCGATGGCTTTACCATACTTGTGGTTTATTTAGGTTGCACGTAATTACAGTATTCTTTACATTAGTTCTACATAAAAAAAACGAATTCACAAAAAGACAGCACCTATGAAGTAACAGAATCTTTTTTTGGTTGCGAGCGTTTCTTGTAAAAAAATCCAAAACAAAAATTCTATTGGGATTCAAACTTGCAACCTTTGGGTAGACATTAGAAAATTCGGCGCAATAGGCTAACATACATACATAAAGTCACGCCTCTTTCCCAAAGGGGTAGGCAGAGACCACGGATCTCCAGTCGCTACGATCCTGACACACAACTTTCGCCTCATTCACTCTCATTACATTCTTCATACATGCTCGTCGGTTTAGGGTACTTTTGACCTGGCCCTTCTCCAAAATGTCGCCAATTTGATCCAAGAAGGTTCGCCTAGGTCTTCCCCTTCCAGCTGTCCCATGCACACTCGCCTCATACACTAATAGTAATAGTAATACTAATAGGCTAACACTGCTCTACTAAAAGCTTCTTTTGCGAAATGTTTTTCAACAAAAAATCTTATTAAAAAAAACATGTTCAGTCGTTGAAAATTGCTTTGTCCACTGTCTACAAATAATTTTCCATGCTAATTTACAATGCAACATTAGTATTCAAATTGAATGAAAAGCATTCTAGACAACACTGAATAAACCAACATACTGTATTAAATAAGGCAATTTGCAGTAGGAAGGGTATTGGTAGGTGAGTTTAACGAGATATTTTATTATTTTATGCGAGAAACGTAGACTAACAAGTAGATTTTTACTAGGTACTAGCCGGGCACCATCTACTATAGAATATATTTAACTACGAAACGGTGACGGAGAATGAACTTAACACTGTTTAAGGGACGTTTAAGTATTATTCTATGTATCTAAGTATTTCAATTATGGAGGTAGCTTGTTGGTAGGTAATAATAAGGTAAGAATTTTGGTGACAATTATCATTGGATGAATTATCCAAGAATTAACAATTATATTGAAAACAGATTAAGAAAATTCCCTTCATTTGTGATCTTGGCATCGAAAATAATTAACAAGGGTAGAAAAAAAAAATGTTTTATTTAATGACTCGAACACTGTTATGGCGGCTGTACACATGGGGCCAAGGTGTTGGGCCAACGTGTTGGGACAACGTGTAGAGAGCTACTTGGCGGTATGTTGGCTTAATTGGTCTAGTTGGCGCCAACATTGGCAGGCCATCCGAATAGTGTCGGTTTTTAGTGCACACATCAAAGGATCTTGGCGCGCTCCGCAAACAGCGTTCACACGTTGGTGTCTTGTTCAGTTCGTTGTTACTCGTTTTTCTATGTGGTACATACATGGACTCCATAGAGCAAGTTACCTATTGTAAATGTGACACTGACCTTCTAACTTTTTGCAAAATTATTATCAGCCTGTATATCAATAATAACTAATAACACATTTACCTCGTTCTATTCCGATGAATAGTCACCATCCACCACCTTCTTTTGCGCCATTTCTTTTTAGTCACTCTACTTTGGTGCACATGTACGTAATAATTAAACGCACTGTATAAATAAATTGCCGCGGCTGCAAGAACTTCTACGTCCATCTTTGAAGCGCCAATGCAGAATGATCAGTAAGCCAATGTGTGAACAGGAATCTTGGTTTCCATCATTTTTGCCCAACACGTTGGCCCAACACCTTGGCCCCATGTGTACAGCCGGCTTTAGACTTTTACTGGATACAAGTTTTGATTTTCTGGTTTATTATGATGCCTCTTACCTGTTGTTCAAGGATTATCCACTCATTACGGATCACCTGTATACCAATCGATTGTATTAGAAGAAAAATAATAAAAAACTATATTTGTCCTCAATAGGTTAGTGTCTTCCAAGTATTTTGTTTATTAAATTTATTCATAATCTTTGCGAGCAAGTATGAAGATACTATACAGAAACAATGTCAGCGTCGGTGCTTAGCTCCGTCAAATCATAATGAGATCGGAGCTGAATTAATATTTGAATTTTGAAGCAGAGCGTTTTATTCAAAACACGTGCCTCATTCACACACCCAATCACACTTTTATTAACCTTTTTCGATGCGTTCATAAAAGCTCTTATGAGATCTCTCTCCCGGGAAAATACCTGCAGCGCGAGTTTCTGCTCCGCTGGCAATATGACTCCTATCGATGTCCTATGCTTTTAATTGCATCTACTGTAGTTACTTATATTTCTCACTATTTGAAATAAATGAAACAGTTGTACAATTTTATTGTATCCCCATAATCCCCAAGCTAGATCTTGATCTATTTAAAAAATGTGTATGTGTAAAAATGTGTATTAGGACGTGCATCAGAGAACCCCCTTATACGGCTTTATTTTAAATACGAACCGAAAAATAATTGGTCCTTTTATTTAGGTTATCAATCAGATGTAAACATAACATACAACCCGGGCGCAATAACTTGACACCTGACTCAAATGACGTTTGTCTACAGTACTGAGTGCAAAAAAGAAACGTAAACATATGCATACATGTAGCGCCCCCAGTGCTCGTTTTTTATTTTTCTGGTCAGGCTTTATTATATTTTAACTAAAATAACAGTTTCCATTATAATTTGAATTCCAATGGAATTCCGCCGAATGGCGAGGTTTGAAATAAAAAACCCTAACCTAACTAAAAACCAAAGTATTACTGATTTATAATTTAATTACCTACTGAGATAAAACATTTGTATACTAGTAACGAATGCAGTATTTATTGCATAGTTACGAATTGGAGCAGTAATAAACTATTTAGAGTCTATTTTGGGATTAATTTCCAATATTGTTAATCAACTGTAATTTTTTATTCAAGTTCATACTAGTATCTACCTATACAATAAGTAGGTAAAACAATAAATTTCTTACGGAAATAAAACAAAAAAGAATGTTATATTAATTTATTATTTTATGATTACGTGCAACGGTAACAGTGATGCTAACGCTACTGAAGGACGAGAGCGGGGCCTCGCGCGGGGTAGCGGGAGGGGAGTCGAGTTTCGAGCCAGGTGTCTAGTTGTTGCGCCCGGGTTGTAACTCATATTAGAACCTGAGATAAAAATGGTTTTATCTCAAAACTACCATTATGTGGGATTGTTTAGTTACGCATAACTATGTCTAAACGATGACGATTGGATTTGGAACGATTGATGTTCGCTCCCGCTGCCGGTCTATATTGCGTATTAAAATGTTGTGGATTTCGGTTTCAGCGTGATGAAAAATTCGCCTGTGATTTTTAACTGAGTAAAACAGAAAGTCGCACAAATGTTTCATAAAAGTTAGATATCTGTAAATGTGTTTTGAATGAAAACATTCTCATTTCAATGAAAAACTCTTTTGCGTTACATTCCAACTTCTAGGTTGAATTTTAAAATATATTGTGTCCCATATATTTGGAACAAATGCTGAGCTGAAGTTCCTGATGGCAAAGTTTTGACGTAGCTTTAGGTTAGTAAAGAATTGAAACGATCCAGCAGGGAATAGCTGCCCCAATTCACAAGTTTTTAAAGTGAAAGTTCTTTTATTGTTATTTATAATACAATAGTATACCTACTAGTATAGTTTGACTTTAGTTTCTAAACTTAAAATAGATTGTCAATGTTTGTTTTCGTAGAAACGTTGCATTTACACAGTCGAGTGATTATCGTAGAAACTATTCCATTCTTCAGTAGCTCTGAATTAATTAAAAACATTATGAACCTATGTAAAATACCTGTTATTTCAGGCCAGAAAGATTTCAATGAATGATTTCTAGTACCTATAAACATTACCGCTCACCAACTGGTCCCAACTCCGTCAAAGTTACCTAAAAAGGTAGAAAACAAATCAAGCCATAACTTGCCTCAACATTTGCCACCAGGTGCCCATTACAGCCTACGGTGGCCTGTTTTAACATCACGGGACAGACACGTGACGACTATTGAAGATATGAAGAGACATTGGTGCTGGAGAGACATTGAATCATGTATGTGCAATGTGCATGCTTGATGCAGTTAAAAGACTCATTTGGTTTTTCATGAAATAAAGTAAATAAAAAATCGAATACTCAAACCTATTCTAAGAGAGAGATTCCTGAATCCTGACAAAATTTATCAATAGTATAATACTTTTAGTACGAAAAACCAACGTGTTTCCAACCGTTACGTAGCTGAAGGCTTGAGTAGGAAATGAAAGACCTCTGGTTGTATAAACATAACTGAGTTCCCCTATAACGACTCCCCAACTTTCAATTTTTTAAGACATTAAAACCGGAACCATAAAGACAATTGTGTCTCATTATTATTTATTGTAATGGTTACCAGTTTTTATGACGCAGATCCTTATTTTTTATTGCTTTATCGTAAAAAGCGGTTTCCTGGGTATCATGCCTTTTGCTGCCCGCTCTTTACAATTATGACATATTTTTATAAAGTATGAAACCGTCTTCAAGGCTCTACGTGAAAAGTTTGATAGGAATAAGTTTTTACACAGAAAACTCAAAAGTTGTATTTGGTTTTGACGAAACACTATTTTTTTACATGAGCAGGTCAAACAAATAAAAGAGGTGACCCTACACATTTTAAACTTTCGCGACTCGAAGACATTTTAAATTTTATAACGGGACTACAGCTACCGTGGTCACGAGAAGACGAGGAGTCTTCTCGTGACCACGGTAGCTGTAACGCTACTGAAACGTCGAGGTAAATAAACAAATGTTATACCTACGCGATTAAGTCCCGTTATAAAATTTAAGAGGTGACCCTGTTTGTATCTACAAAATATATCTCCAAGTGTATCTTAAACTCCGTAGAAATTCAGATCTTTATCCAGTCTAGATTTTTTGAAAATGTCTAACATGTCCAAAAACAAAATTAGAACATGCCATTTTGCAGAAGTTCTAGTGTATTTTGTAAAGTTATGTAAAGAGCCGTTTTGGCCGAATGGGGTTGTACTGCGACTTTCAATCCGAAGGTCGTGGGATCGAATCCCGGCCGTGCATCAATGGATTTTGCGTTTCGTAAAATGTATATGCGCTTTAACACGAGCTCTGAACGGTGAACAAAAACATCGTGAGGAAGCCAATTAGTATTCTTATAGGCGGCGATGGGCTTTGAACCTGTCACGTATGGAATACTAACTTTTGCAAGATGTGGGCATGTATCAAATATGTACTATATTTCATTATTTTATTTAATATGTATTTGTACATGCCTCTGACTACCCCCTAGACATCTTCAAAGAATATGGAATACATAAAAAATCTGAGAGAATGTCAACCGCGCCTTGGAGATACAGTCGTGACCCTGTTTTATGTAAATAAAATGTCCAGTAATTTAGTTGTCAGAAATAATCATATTAATTCAATACTTATTACTCGTATATAGATAATTACCTACATTGAAAAGCAATAACAGAGATACGTTTACCTGGTTCGGAAATGAAAGAACGACATTAGTAACTAATGAGAATCACAAGGACAACCAATTATTATACTCGTAACATTTTCTTCGATATTATCATCGTTTCTTTAGGAATTTGCTCACAGGCTATCTAATTAAATAATAAAGCCTTTAAAGTACAGACTCTCATTGCACCCTGAAACACATCTGTGGTTTAAAATAAGCTAATTTTATTATGCTGATTTTATGCTTGATTTTGATTGATTTTGAATGCTTGATTTTATTTCTTTGTAACTCAATAATGTCTAATGTAAGAAATGCCTATTTTAGTTTAGTTGTGTTTAGTGCATGCTGTGGCATCCGAAACACTGATATAAGATGCTTAGTTAAGAAATTTTTAATACTTTTGTGAGTTTGGTATGGCGGGTATGGCTAATACCCATACCATGTCAAAATGCCTTTCTTATTCCTCACCACTACTTTTTCCTTGAATTAATTTCTAAGAAAACTTGCGCAGACTTCTTAAGCATGAAATAAATCTATTTAATTAGTGTAATCTGTGTTCGTCTGTAATAAAATTAACTGCCCTTTGGCAAATAGTTGTAGTACCTAATCCCTATCCATTTGGTATTTACAAAACTGTATATTATTATGTGTTTCAGCAATCAAATAATGTATCGAAAAACTCGAAAATCGAAAATCAAATAATACTTTATTTGATTTTCGAGTTTATTTCGTTTGTAGTAGAGCCATTGTTAGTAGAGCCATTACTTTAGTATGGTCGAAAATAACATCCAAGAAGGAATTACAAGCATCCAAGCTGTAATTCTAACGTATTACCTTTACTTATTTATTATTCTCTTTGCTTTTCGTCACTTTGATACTAAATTAATGGCCCTATTAGGAATTACAGCCGGTAAGCAGTATGATGTCATCTACGATTGACGTAACGCTCGTTTTCAATAGAATAGTCTCTTTGGTGGTTAATAGATTGGCAAAACACGATAAGTGCGAGTTGGACTTGCACATGAAGGATTTCGTACCAGCAAAAACTAGTCTCTAATATGGGTAGTAGCATTTAATTTTTGACATTATTATATTTTTAAGTAAGTTATACATTGATTTATTATTTTGTTCTTTCAATTCATAAAACTGAAACCAGTTTCTCCCGCACAATCTCATTTAATATTTAGAGCTTTGGAATAGTCCGTTCATATAAAACAGTTATTAACCTAGTATGTGGCTTGACCCCCTAGTCCTGTTTGTATTTAGTATTACAGTTCGCAAAACTCAAACAAGACTTGAGGAGCTCAAGGAATTAAATATGAGTAAGAAGTTAGGCAGTGTGTTTGCGTAACTGAAGGGTACATGATCAAACCGTGCACAGAATTTGTGAACAGTACTTGACGGTCAGTTGAGATCTAGAGAAGTAGATTTTGCTGAAAATGGTTTGACATTTTTGGCGTGAAATAAACATGAGGCGTCTCAAGAAATACGTTGAAATAACCGGTTTGGATGTTTTCTTATGTAAGATTTTTAAACTAAAGTGGATCTGAATAGGTACTATCAGATACTAATACTAGTATCTTTAAAATAATTATACGATAGAAGATAAAGTTTTACTTAATCATTTAGCCGCCTGAAGAAGAATTTAAGTAAAAGCTGTGCTTGAGTAAAACATTTATAGCCAGAGACAAATCTTTAAATATTCGTCAAAATATTGATCATGATGTGATTAGGGAAATATTCAGAATTGATTAAATGGTAAAGGACTTCCGTTGCTGACTGTATTATTAAATTTCTAATTTAAACCGCATTGATCGAGTATACGTAAGTCTTCCCACGAAACAATGCGACGACGCATGGCATGGCAATATGGCGTATCGTCACGTCTACCATTCCGCCATTCCATCGACATTCATGTGATTTCTTAATAAAGTGCGAGTCTCGTTCCCGGCGCCCATATCAATAAGCGGGCACGGAATTTAATGAAATTCTCCAAGAGAATTCCTTACCATTTGTTAATAGTAGATGAAGGTCTGGGAAATCGTACCAGTTTTCATATTTACTTGAATTTTGAAAGAGGGTTAAAAGTTGAGCACTACGTACTATGACACTAGTCTAGTTACTTATTATGGCTTTTGTTTGAAAAAAGTTTTTGTGTATGAACAATAGGTACCTTACACAGAATTTGATATAGTTTTAGTGAATACCAAAATTATTTCACCGCAATAGGGTATTTTACACCATATAAGAAAACACATAAAAATGCATGTACACCATAGGTTTCGTTACAAGTAAACGATAAACTTCGATATTTATTCATAAAAATGCAATACCTTGCATTTTATAATTCAATTTTTGAAATCGTAATTTTTCTTCTATCGTCAAGACACAAAAACGCCGTCTGCCATTTTGGGTCCCGATGTGACGTCACTCAGTTCTGAACAAAGAGTATATTTTTGCAATCGTATTGTTCACAAACCATATGACGTCACAAACCTAAACAGCAGGGTGGCTCGCGTTTTCGCGCGACAAAATTAAAAACATAAATTAAAATGCATTTTGAGGCATTTTACGGTTTAATAAATTTTTCATAAAAATTCTACTGGTTTATTATGACCTCAGGATTTAAAACAGTTTTCAAAAAAGTGTAAAATAGCCTATTGTTTGAAAGAACTAGAGAGTGACAAGAAGTTAATATCCTGTGATCTATTTTCATCTGAGGCACGATGCTATCTCTTCTCTCTCTCAGTTACAAAGGCAGTATAATATGTTAACTCGTTAAAACGAGCAAAGAAAACCCTATGGCTATGGTAAATACTAGTACATCCAATAAAATTATCGTTATTAGGCAGTTGTTGCATCTCAAGAAGGCAGTTTTGTCTTAATTGTGTGTGTAGATTTATTTCTGTAAGCGGTATGACCAATCTGCCTTAGTGATATACATAGAACAGCTATACCTAAATGTTCTTGATCATCTTCACGTAGGTATCAGTGGATCTTTGAACTTTACAGAACATTGTGACAAGCAATGACAGCCGGAAGTAATCACAGTAATGAAGTAAACTTTGTATACTTTGTTAAACTGCCAACGGAATAATTATATTCATAACTTTGATTATTTATGTCAAAAGGCTCATAATTATTTCGGCAGAGGAAAACCATTCAGACAATTTTACTGGGAATTATTTAATTCAACAAAGACTTAGAGCGATATATTATTTAAAAACGATAAGATTTTTTTGTTAGTAAATAAATCAACACCAGGAAAAAAAAACATCCTATATTATTGCTGTTTCTGGATAGATTACGATAACCTAAAGCATGACTAACCGTTCAAAGTGACCCGGAATAGGTATTCTGTGTATGAATGCTACCATACTTTTTCTAATTTTCTCCTGTGTGGTCTGAAGTGAAAGATAATGATATACCATATCATCTTCAAAGGATCTTGAACGCCTAAAAACAGTGGCCCTTGGGGAGTGCCGACAGAAGTGAAAACTTGAACATGAATGAATGAAGAATTGAATTACGTGTGTATTTTTTGAATCGTCAACGGGCGCGCGCCCGGAAACGCTGTGATAAAAGTTCTTTACCGTGTTTAGTTACGGAGTTCAAAACTAGATGGCGCTGACGGGGGTGTCTGTAGCACTGTCAGTCTGAGATGAATAGATTTTTCTCATCTCAAAAATTCCCAACGCGGCTAAAGAAGTTTTCACTTCAAAAATCTAAGTAATGTCTTCGATGCCCTGGAAATTATTTTTGATGTATGAAATATGAATATTATAATTTATTGTCAATAAGGATTCAATGTTTAGATATTGTACTGAATTATGTAAGGATATCATAAAGCACTCGCGTTTGAAAGCTCCTGTATTCACATTGATGGTGGTGATTATGGCATACCGTAGACATCGTTTGAAAGCAATTTCATTTTCAGTACCGCATTACATCCTAATTAGAACGTAAGGCACTGATTCTATAGGTATTTGCATCGCATAGTACGTACACCCCTATTTTTTAATTACCAGAAAATATTTCATGGTCTCGGTATCTGTTACTAATTATGTAGTTAAAACTCAAAATAAGAGAAAAAAATTATAGGAGACGAGATGAGTCAGACATGAATTTATGATGGCTACTCCTACTGGGGTTTTAGTGACGCCTATTTCAAGTTTCATCCAAATCACTTCACTGGTTTAAGCGTGATTGAAACACAAACATAAATTAGCAACTATAACATATTTTCATAAAAAAAATACTCTTATGAAAATAAATACTTTGAATTAATATTTTACTCACTCATTAGCTTTCAGCTTTTGACACAAGAGTGATTGCTAAATTGACAGGTGAATTTGAATAATGAAGTAACAGTTTCAGGTTTGATTGAAAATGATAACCATTTTTAACCGACTTCAAAAAAAGGAGGAGGTTCTATGTTTGGTTGTATGTATGTTTTTTTAGCTTTCAAATGATAGAGACCCTTTAAAGACCTCAACCAATATATTTTTAGTTTACACAATGGAGAAACGTCTTTTTGAAGTAAGTAGTTCATCGAATCGATGCATGCGAATGAAATGTGTACCTATAACCAGGAGAGGTATTTTATATTCGTCGGACCATTCGGTGACCATTGAATTCATTATCAGGAACCAAACGATGAATTACGACAGTAGTTCTTACATCGAATCCGATGGCCTTTGCTACGAATTGAATGACCCCCTGTGCTACTCATACCCAAAACATTCTGTAATTAAAACCGTGATAATTAAGAACCTAGTACAATCAGGGTTAAACAACGTCTGATGTCAGTTAAGTTGTTTCATTCAAAATATCCAATACAATGTTTTGGTGGTCCAGCCATCCTGACGGTCGCAAATAAAGGCATCCAAAATGAAATAAAGTTGAATAAAACCCTGACAAATAAAGCCACGGCCTATAACGTCTTGCAAGTACTTGTCCCCTTCACAATGAAGCGTGAATCTCCCTAAATTTGTAGATAGGAATATATTTGGTAATAAACAGCCGCATTCATGGGCGGCCGCGCTTCGGTGATAAAGTAAAGACAATAAAACTGTCATCCGCACCCGACTGGGATTCCGTGATCGTTTCGTAAACTTAGTGTACCTCGGCGGATAGTACTGGGTTGATGGCATTCAATCAATTCGTAGCTGTATTGGGAGACTACCTGACGCCAATCTGCATTGTATCGGCGTATAACATAACATAAAATGTTGCTAAAACCATTGCTCGTTCATTAGAGAAGAGCATAAAATGTATTGCCAATGTGAATAAAAAATAATATTCGGTAATTTAATTTTCTTTATTACAATAAGGCCGTAGTCATCCATAGGATTTATCGATTCACCAAAGGCTTTTTAAAAAAAAAACAAGTTATGTTAAAAATATAATAAATGCAGACCACGGCGACGGTGGAGAGACGAACTTGACTCTTACTCTCCACATTGGACAACATTAGTTTACGATAGAGTTGAGTGGAAAAAAGGAAGGGAGGCCCTGCAGTGGGACGTCACAGGCTCATAATAAATATATGATAAAAAAATAACTTAATTATCAATACCATCATCACAATCATCATCGTAGATCTGTGGGACACCACTTGAGCACAGGTTTTTTTTCAGTATTGTTAGTGAAACACTTCTACTGTTGTGACACTGTGATCCTTATGTGATATCGGTATGCTAAAATATAATATAATATAAAATGACGTAGATACTTTTTACCCGCTAACTTCCACTTATCAATCTCCAGCATTCCCCTCCATTTTGCTGTGCACTGTACCTACTCGTTCATTTGGATTATGATAATTTTGAGGGAGAATCCACATCGATCATAAGCTCCCCTTACTCTTAAGCCATTGTAATGTACTATCCAGTCACTGTAATCAATCATCTCGATTACTGAATGCTAAGGATAAATATTATGCCTACTTCTGGAAGCTCTGGTTACAGTTTTGGGTTTGTAAATTATGATATTATAGGTACTAGTGAAACAAATCGCAGCGTTTTGCGCTGTCTAATTAGTTGTTTTAAAATACTTACACCAACATTCTAAAACTCCCTTCTCTGGCAATGCTTGCGAAATACCTTACCAAATAAAGAGGAGCTAGAAGAAATTCTATTCAAAAATACATAAATAAATAATGCTGGACTTTTCGCAGAGCTTGTGTTATGGGTATACTACTTCAAATTTTTCTGTTTGTAAATAAATACCTACATAATTATTATACATATTAAACACCCTGACCCGAGACAAATACTTGTAGATTATACTTACAAACATTTATTTTGTCCCGCGGCGGGGATCGAACCCGCAGTCTCCTGCGTCGCAAGAGGACCTTCGTCCACGGCGCTACAGAGGTCGACATCCCAATCAATTAGGTGATTGAGACGTTAATGAATCATCCAAAATATCACATTATTAATACTCTTCACTTTAGCTAATTATTATGAAGTCTTCTTCTTTTATTAAATGGCAACTAACTGTAATATCAGTATAATTCTGCCAATGTTCGGCCTTTCTTTATGTCAAATAATAAAATATTGCTTTTGCCTTCCAGCATAGATTTCTATTACCCAGGCTAGTCATTTAGAAATAAAATAAAGAAAATAAAGTAAAATTAACGTCTTTCGCTTTGTTCTGTCTGCTAGCATTGCATTACGAGAATAATATATAAAATGTCATTGAGCTATTTGCTTTGCTTGAAAGTTATTGGATATTATTTTAATATAGAGTTGTTTATACCGCCGCTAGCAAAATATTATTATAGCGCTTGTTTATTCAAGTACCTAAAATTAGATTGAATTAAAGAAGGTAAATAGAGAAATAATTAATATTAAGGCTTTTTATTTACTTGTTTACAATAACGATGACCTCTGTAGCGCAGTAGGCGAAGGTCCGCCTGCGACGCAAAAGGTTGCGAGTTCGATCCCCGCCGCGGGACAAATGTTTGGACGATCTACAAATATTTGTCTCGGGTCTGGGTGCTTTCTATCTATTATATGTATGTATTTACAAACAAAAAGTATAGTATATAGTATCGACGACCTCTGTAGCGCAGTGGGCGAAGGCCCGCCTGCGACGCAAGAGGTTGCGGGTTCGATCCCCGCGGCGGGACCAATTGGTGTATGATCTACAAATATTTGTCTCGGGTCTGGGTGTTTCTATGTATATTATGTATGTATTTACAAAACAAAAAGTATATAAGTAGTATATCAGTCATCATAGTACCCATAACACAAGCTCTGCTTACTTTGGGGCTAGATGACGCTGTGTGAAAATTCCAGCATTATTTATTTATTTATTATTTATTTATATAAATAATATATTAGTCATGTAGTACCGACAACACAAGCTCTGCTTATTTTGGGGCTAGATGATGCTCTGTGAAGAAATCCAGCATTATTATTATTTAGCAGTCATTTGTTTTAGATATCGGTAAATTTTTCAGTAATTTTTTTGCAAATACGAGTACGTAATTGTGTAGTGGGGGTACTTTTAATTTAATCATGTATATTATTATTCGAAAAGTCAGTCTTGGATTCCAAAAGCCAACCCTTTGTACAAAGTAAACACACGAAATGACCTCGAAACGAACGAGATAAAAATACGAGTATTTTAATTATTAACAGTTTCAGTGCCAAGATAGAGCCAAATTTCTTTTTCGCTCTGCGTTCTAATTAGGTTAATTTTACACTAACTTTTCTCGTTCTCCGCTACTCGCCCAATGCCCAGATCTTTAGAGATAAAAATAATGTATTTTAATACGGAATGTTTTCGAAATACCTAGGCGTTATTTTATCAAAAACTTCATTACAATTGCTTCATCTTTGTTACCTAATTCGCAGTGAGTCTATATCGCGTTATGTCTAAACATCATCTACACTAATTTTATAAAGAGGAAAGATTTGTTTGTATGTTTGAATTGAAGAGACTCCGCAACTACTGGATCGATTTGAAAAATTCTTTCACAATTAGAATCCTGCATTATCCCTGATGAACAAAGGCTATATTTTATCCCGGGAAACTGAAGTTTTCCCGAAGGAACGCGGGTTACACCGCTAGTTTTAAATAAGCTTTGAGACAAATTAGGCGTAATCAAATAAACGTTGAGACTAATAGCCTCGAATAAGCGTTGAGACTTTAGCCGCTAGTCTAGTTAGCTTTGGACTGCGTTCCTAATTAAATTTTTAAGTTGATGACGTATAAAAATATTTTCTATAGATTTGTTATCAATAAGTATTTAAATAAATAAAGGAATAAATTATTTTTACTCTACGAACGGATATAATTTGAATAAAAGCTCTCAGGATAACAAAGAAAAACGTAATTTAGAGTTTCTTTTCTGTTAACAACCGCGCCAAAGGTTGTATAATTGAAATGTATTTTCATTACAAATACGCAAATAGGTAAACAGATTCTAACAAATTGTAATCTTTTCTTTTTATAAAACACTTATTCTGTTTCAAAAATTATATCGTGCTGTTATTTCCTTGTTTTTATATTCACGTAGGAGTGTTCGAATACATAAATATAGAATACAAAAAGCTTTCGCCTTTTTTGGCGAACGAAATTATCGTTATCAATGACAACCATGCAAAACTGTGCAAAAGCGGTATCCGGTGTTTTAACTTTAAAAAAAACAATTGGAAACTATTTTTCATATTTACCTTTAAAATTACGATCTATGTTTGTCGAATGACGTTGTGTTTAGACTTTCAGTACGACAGCCGTGGGTACGAATCCCAGCCTTCAATAGATTTTTCGTTTCAAATCATTCATAATATGCGTAAGCATGAACACGAGCTCCATTTGGTAGTACCAGTATCATTATCCTGTTTCGTTGCCAAATTGAATCTTAGATTATACTCGTACATTGGTGGCTCGACTGGTTTTGTTTAGTAAATAAATACTTGGGAACTAAAAGGTACTATCATTTTTCAGCGGTGAGATAAGTACGTGAAGTTCCATCTTTTCCTAAACAAATAAAGCATTTGACCTCTATTTGTGTCGAAAAAAAAACATCAGATGACTAACTGCAATTAAAACCACGAAAATCACAAAAGGCGGCTTTTAATCAGACCTATACTATCGTAAAAGCTAATGCGTCGCTTTGGAACTGCTCACGAATATTCGTGGCGAAACGTCATTAAAAACTTATCGTTTTCGCCGCGCGGTCTGGCCCGAGGTTTTCTGAAACGAATCTGCTCATTAGGTAGCTTTACCCAAGTACCAACTTGGGCCCGTGATAATAATACCTAATCGAGAGTTAGTTCAGACTCAGAGTGGTTTCAATAAGTTTCAGCTTAATTTATGCACCTTCGTTGTTTTGTGGAAATCGATGGACTTATCCTAATGAAAAGCATTTTATGTATACTATGTTTGCAAAAAACAACAATTAATGTTTATAATTTGACGACCTCTGTGGCGCAGTGAGTGCAAGCCCGCTTGGAACGCAGAAGGTTGCAAGTTAGATCCTCGCCGCGGGATAAATATTTGTATGATCTGCAAATATTTATCTCGGGTCTTGGTGTTTCTATGTATAATATGTATCTATGTATGTATGTACTTACAAACCAAAAAAGTATATAAGTAGTATATCAGATGCCTGGTTCCCATAGTACAAGCTTTGCATAGTTTGGGGCTAGATGAATGTCCAGCATTATATAAAAAAAATGCATCAATACGGAAGGTATCATCAGAAAATGTGCTTTACATTTTATACATGTGACTACATGGATATTTTAATCAAACACAATTCAGGAAGATCCTACAAATAAATGTAAACCTGAAAATAAACCAAAAAAGCTCAATTAAAATAACATGACTTCATCAAACCTTCAAAGAATTACAAACAGCTCACGCACACTACCATTGTGTAAAATCAACCTTTTTGAGATTAATATCTGGCAATATTTTTGTTCTAAATGTATTATGAATTCCATTAACAATTTTTTCGAGCATTGTTGAGGTATAATCATGCGATCGCGTGCTCGTACAATCTACATCTCATCAATGTATACCACTTTCGTCCGTAATTCTCTTCCAATAGAATTCAATTTTGCAAAATGAGGGCTGTTTCAAGCGATCACTCAAACAACCAGCAATTTGCTAGGTTGATTAAATGAGTGTTCTGAACCACACTGACTGAGCATTTGCTATAATATAATCTAGTTATTTGTAATTTTCTTTACAGCAAAGGTGCATCTCCGTGGAGTGTGACTTTATTTTTAATTTATTTAATAAAGGAAATTCGTATTCCACTTTGTGTATGTTCTCCGATATTTCCATCAATTACCATTGGAAGCGGAATCTTTGAAAATGTTTACTTTTGAGGAATTCCCATATAAATTGTATTCCTAAGATTATATTATAGCTTTTCCCGTAAAAATTTGAAAACTCATCGTTGCTCGTAATTTTTTACACAATTACTATGTCTGAAATCGGTTTTGTTAAAAGTTTCCAAAACGTTATCATTAACATTGTACCTATAGTTTACAACGCGTAAACTTATAAAATCAGTTCGAAACGAATGCCATGCTAATCTTAAACAAAGAATCATTGCATTCAGGGCACGTACCCCGAATCTATGCGTAAACATAAATCATAAATAATGGAAAAACATTCCAATTGTAAATCTGTTTCTTTTTGGGTCGGTAAAACACGAAAATGGAATTATTTGTATTTATAGGCAGGTGCAATTCCATGAACATCTTTATGTAAGTTTTGGTCGTCGTTGAGATTGAAACTAATTATTTTTATAGAAAGAGATAAACCAAAATTAATGGTAATTATTTCATGTTTCATTTAACAAAAAAATCCTAAAAAAATTGCAAGGAATAGGTAATTGATTTTCCACGAATACTCACAAACTTTTATAAATAACTAGCTGACCCGCGCAACTTCGTCTGCGCATTATTAGGAACAAAGTAGAGGAGTTTTGAGTGAATCGAGAGTAGGTATATACAAAATATAAAACTCCGTCGCTTGATATAATAATAATATTTTTTTTATATTTATGTTTCTCTCAAGAATCCCAAGATAGAGGTAGGGAAAATCTTACCCAGATGTTGCAATGCTAAGAACAAAACGAATACGGTAATTGGTATAGAATACCTGAAGCGAGCGGCTATTTTTTGAAGAAATTGACTCGAAACATATTTTTTTTTGAATACTTAGCAAGTACTGTATGGTGTTGAATTTCGAAATAAAACGATTAACTAATATTACCTACCCGCGACTTCGTCAGCAATATAAAAATATCGAAAACTCTAAGCAAAAATCTCCATTAACTTTTCAAAACTCAAAATCAAAGAAAATTATACTCCTTCGTATTTCGATCTCCGCTAGAAACGCCACCTAGGAGAAAAAGTGTAAAGTAGTTTTGACCTCAAGACCGATAGATGGCGTTCTAACTATGGCCAAGGAAAAAATATTTTAATATCAAAAAATCATAACTTCGGAGTTCGAATATATTGATGGGTGGGAATACACATGTTACATGTTTATCATTAATTTTAAAATAATTTATTATGCAAAATACAAAAAAAAGTAAAAAAATCTAGAGTGCAAAAAGTGGCTGGCGGCGGTCACCCATCCTTTTTATGACCGCGCCCAGGGTTGCTTAACTTTTTTCCCCATACAAACTTCCAACCCTTATTTTCCCGCTCCCTTATGGTAATTGACAAAAAAAAGTAGCCTATGTCCATCCCTGGGGTATACTCTTTATCCATGCCAAATTTCAGCTTAATCGGTTCAGCGGTTTGGGCGTGAAAAGGTAACAAACAGACAGACAGACAGACAGACAGACAGACAGAGTTACTTTCACATTTATAATATTATATAGTATATAGTATGGATAGTATGGATATGGATATGGATGGATTTCAGAAAATCATAAAAAATATGTTAATTATTTATTATTCTAGTTCTTATTATTCTCGTATACGGTATCCAGGACACTCGACAAAACTCAATGCAAACGTCGCAGTTACACTTGGTGACAGTGACATCTCAATTATTTGTGTACGACACGCGCTTCTCGTACAAAGAAATGCAATCGAGAACTCGAAGGGCACGAGAGTCCGATTAGTGTGTCCATTCCGTATCTAGTATTATTAATTTATTCGATTTGAAATGCTCTGTCAGAGTCTAAACCCACTTCATTTGCTAGTCATTCTAGTGAAGTCACTGGATAAACGGGTTGGGCTGATTAACGCGCTTGATGACTCAATTCAACCAGTTTCGATTTAATGGTCAGGCCACATTTAAGGTTCAGCAAATAAACTTTTGATTTAAACAAGATATTAATTACGAATTGATCTTCAATTGTTTGCATTCAAATTTCTGAGACAATAGTGCACTGTAGTGTAAAATACACAAATTATAAAATGACTGAGTGGATGCTGTGTTGTTTGACCCTCTCCGAACATTTCTAGTCGGTCACATAATTAGAACTGATGAATGAGTCTCGTGGTTCAATTTAGCAATTTTGACTGCGAATTTGAATAATGCAATTTGTGCATAGCGTTTATGGATCCTCTGAATTCAAAATTAGGTTCTTTGCTGAATTTGGAAAAGTACCTAATTACTATAAAGACTTAAATCATATTTGTAAGAGAGAATCGTCCTTATGGCCTACAGCGTAAAGGGAAGAACTACTGATTAACTCCTGACTTAAATATTCTATTAAGGTTCTTTGGTTTCTTCGTAAGTACTCCGAGTTCACTAGGTAAAACTAGGAGCATTTTATTATTCAATCTTGTTTATCTTTATGACTATTAAGTTCCCTACGAAATACTTATGAATTCGCAAACTAAACCCACGAAACCGATTCGTTTGAGTAACAGAAAACACGGAGCCCTTTAATATGACTAAAATAAGCACCGTGTATTTGAAATTCAAAAGGTATGTTTCTATCGGTTTTGTCGGGGTACACTACGAGTAAAAGGGATTTGCTAAATTCAACTTCTAAGAGGGTGAATTGTAACAAAATAAGGAAATGATGGCGTGAGCGTTCCTTTAGTTTTTTGGTAATGGTTTTTATGTAAGAGAATATAAAAGATTTCTGGCATATATTTTGGAATTAGCTTTAAAATCCATGGTCATATTCAGGTAGTCGAAATCATTTAACGTAATATAGTTGTAAAGACTTGTCAACAATAGAAGATGGATCTTACCATTTAGCTTTTAGTGGTTCAAGATTGGGTTCAAGCATTTTCTTCTTCTTATTTTCGTGTCATAATTTATTTGGTAGTATTATAATTTTAGGAGTTCCCTAAAAGAGGCTCCTTTTGTGTACTATACCCTTGTTTTTGAACGTTTTAAGTTCTACGTAGGTTTTTGTACATGCCGGTTTTCTTTCAGCAAAGCAGTAAATATGTAGTCGGTGGCTTGAGCAACGAAAACCGCAGCCTTATTTCATTTCCTCATTTTTCATGTGGGCGTGATAATTTCCTCTCGTTTATAATATTGTAGCGACACCTCAAAATTTCAGTTTCACGGATGCTAGATTTCCCAAAGCGATGGCAGCTCGTTTCGCCACACGGCTTGGTCACGCGAATGCCTTTTTGGCTTTTATGAGATAAATCTCGAAACTCTTGTGGACTCGCCTCGTTGACTTTCGATATTTCAGCAGATTGGTGGAAGCTACAGATCCTATGGCTAATATTAGCTTAATCACGTCTAACTACTGCGCTTAATTTTTTTTTCTCTTCCCGTAGATTGAGTCAGTTAATATGTTAAAAGCACCATTAATTGCTATATTAGAATTATTCCCCTTAATTTCTGACGCAAAGATTACATATTTAATTTCCACAGTGTTTAATATTTGTGTTAATGTTTCAATAGACACAAGATTATTTATATTTGCACACGAACTGAGCGTATACGTCATAAAGACGGCGTTATGGCCACATTACCGCTTTCTTGAAATGCTGAATAATGCTTACATTAGGCCTGGCTTTTGGCCCAAATGGCATGCATACATTGAAACTCATTAAGAAGACCTGCTTTTCTAAAAAAACGGTGATCATATAATGTTAACCGTTTTTCTTGGCTTCTTATAGCTCTACCTGTTCGCAGCTTGATTATGGATGTCTTATAGCAGTCATCGAAAAATAAGAAATTGTGGTTTTAGATTCATTGTGTGAATGGTTTAACCCATTATGGTATAATACGAGTACAACTAGGTCATCATATATTTTTCGCAGGACTCGTATCCTCAAGACATTCAAGTGTAACAATGTAACAATATTTGTTTCATGTAGGTATCCTCTGTATTCATTCTTGTTAACAAAACTTGAATAGATGTACGAAGCGAATTTTATCTCTATAATCAGGCCGATTTTATAAGAATCATGCCTTTGTGGCACATGGGTGCTATAAAACCAAGTTCCGTTGAGATCTTGCAACGTCTGGTCAGAAACTAATAATTAAAGTAGGTACTTTTATCGAAACTTTTTTAATATCACTGGAATGTCATTAAATGTAGTCTGTCTTCTTCTTCTTGTCGTATCACTAGTTCTTTCAAGCCAAGTGGATGTACCTTTCGTACACTTGACAAACTTTTTAGGGTCTACAACCTTCGATCAATATTTCCTTCCTCTCATCTCAAACGTTTAACTTATTGGCATAATTTTGTGGTGACTAGGTTTTAATATTAGTTAATTGGGCAGCGACGGGTCTAGGGGACCCCTCGAGACTACAGTATATACTCACTTGTACGATAGTCTCCAAAGCTTGCAACAAGGTCATAGAGACCTCGGCAGCTAAAGCAGCGGAGTCTACAACGTTAAATTACAGTGCACATACATTTTTCAACTGAAAAACTCAGCACGAAAGGATTCGAACCCATGACCTTAGGATCGGAACGCGGGGCTACCAATAGACCGGCAGTGTTCTGCAGTTGTAGAAGAAAATTGAATCTTCAGAGCGAACTATGCATTATTCTATCCATACGGTTATATAAATGACAAAATTACTGAGTGCAGTCGAGCAGAAGGACAAGGTGCTCTGAGCATCTCGACATATCAGTTGCTCAGACATAGTTTTTTCCGCCTGTTTCCTTTGCTCATTGTTGCGTTCTATAATAATGAATAAGGTTGAAAAGTTGAATTCCTGTCTCATAATATCGTTTCTCTTTATTTTGGGGCATAGACTTCCCTAAAGATTAAACAGAGAGCTGCCAGTAATTTTGTAGCTAGCTAAAGGTCCAAGGTCAAGGTTACATTTTCGTAATAAATTAAATTTTAATCTGTGGCAAAAATACTTTAAAGTTCTGCGTGTTTAAGCAAGTATTATCCTTGTAATAAAAAAATACAGTTTTATTTAGTGCCATAACAGCCTTCAATATGGATATTTCCTAACACTATTTGGACGCTTGGGGAAACAGGTACCGATATATCAAAGGGAACTGTGATCTAA
The DNA here is from genome assembly GCA_963565295.1 of Epirrhoe alternata. Lineage (NCBI taxonomy): Eukaryota > Metazoa > Arthropoda > Insecta > Lepidoptera > Geometridae > Epirrhoe > Epirrhoe alternata. The sequence goes on from OY751384.1 coordinate 5,434,865, forward strand.
AGAGGGATACGGCACAAGACAAGCACTTTATCCTATTTCAAGCTAAGCTGAGCTAGAAAATAGACAATCCAGTTGTTATGTATGACGTACGCTCCGATTCCAAGAGGTCGCCCGTAAAAGCACGCGCGAGAGCTTTTATTTGATTCTAACAAATAGTATGTTATGTAGCGAATCCAACACAAGTATGTATGTTTATTCCTCACGCTGAACTTATTTGGATGGAACTAAGAAGGAGATAGCTTAAATACTTGAAGCTACTTAATCCAGAAAAAGCCTTATCAGACTAGTGGGATCAACTAGCGTAGCGAAAGTTTTTTTAGGTCTTGGATCTAACTTTGATTTTGTGCATAATTTTTTTCTTTTTGTCTTTAACGAACGTTGGCTTCACACGTATTAACAAAGACATGTAGCTATATTTGTGGCTGAGATGCCGATGGCGGTTCTATATTGAGAGAAGAAAAGGGGTTCACCATCTGAAATAATATTTTATTCAAAAATAAAAAAAAAATGCCCAGATTTTTTTGTTCAATACGAAGCATAGGTTTTAAATCTCCGTATGTGACTCTTAGTACGCTGTTTATCTCTGTTATAAAGAATGATAAAATAATCTCCACCTACATAATCCCAAGTCTAATATATTCTGTTTATGAACATCGCTTACTATTTATGACTGTGCCAGTAAGGCAATATTCCCACAAGTGCAATAATACCTTGCATAGATAATTTATGTTAAACGCCGCCTAACGTGTGTAAATGGAGCTCCGGGAATAACTACTTCGATATTCCTGTATCCAGATTCGAAACAACTTTACATTTTAAAAACATTCGACAAATCCTCAGCCACGTCAAAAAGCATCGATTCATGACCGCTGAAATAACTAAGAATCAATAAAGAACCACGGCAACAAACACGTTTTGAGGCCAGTTTTTCTTTCGTCGTTTACTAGGCGTGTTGGTGACAACAATAAAATTTTCTACTAGCTGTCCGCCGCAGTGTTACCCGTGATCCCTCGGGAAAACTTCACTTCCCTGGGATTAAATATAGCCTATGTTCATCAAGGATAATGTGGGATTCTATTGGTGAAAGAAAGTTTCGGAGACAAACATACAAACAAACAAATCTTTCCTCTTTATAATATTATTATTTATTTTCCACATAGAAAATTCTGTAGGTATTATTATTAACCTGTATTCTCATTTTTCTATACTTATAAGTTTACATCTTTTCTAAACTTTATAGTGCCGAAAGGTTATAAGGGTAAAACTAGAAACATATTATCGGACGCGGCTTACGTTAATGATTGTACACTGAGCTGTGCTAACTTTCAGACGTAAGTCGCGGACGTTTCCTTAAGCTTTCGGACGTCTGACGACGATCTGGCGCGTTGGATGTTTCATCGTGACTGTCAGCCGCGTCCGTAAGCCGCGTCCGATAATATGTTTCTAGCTTAACAGTTAACTGGACGCCACTAGTATTTGGAGAAATACTATATCAACATCAGAAGTTTTGCTCAGCACTTAGTGCTGAGCAAAACTTCTGAGGTTCATAATTGGGCTTATAATTCAAAATGAATGATTAATAATTTATATCAGTGCTATTCTACACGCATATTAACTTACCGGTTTGCGTTAGATTTATAAATTATGTTTAAGTACAAAAAATATATTGAAAAAAATTAAAGGGTAAAAAGTTATTTGCGAACTAAGACAAACCCCATTTGTAAGATTTTTTATACGAAAATATGACGTGTTTTTAATATATCTTGAAGCGCTCGTGGTCGCGCTTGCTGAGCCGTTTTTGATAGATCGTCGAAGTTAACCACACAATCTGGTATTGATTTCTCAAATTTTTAATTACCAGAGTATTTTCACAAACTACCTGCTGTTTGAATAAAATAATATGCCTACAAGTAAAAGAAATTAAGTGAATTTATCTGGACATGATTCGACTTCTAAGTAGAGGTCGGTAATTAAACCAATTAGCTTTTATTGTAGGGGGATTCTGAAACCGTACCGTGAGTTTCCCTCAACTGGATTGAATGAGTCTGTAAAGTTGGACTTCATCTAAAATTCGTCAAGAGCTTTTCAGGAAATTCCGCTGTTATTAACAACTTCTGGCGCAACTCCCACTATCCTATTACCTTTAGAGAGTGCGCACGTTGATTACCTAGAGCACATACCGTTTGATGCCTTGCTTTTACTATAGCCATATAATGCCCTCATGGTAAAAAGTAAGTTCGTATGAGTCAGTGGCCAACTCTGGTGACGGAGTTTTTAGGCCGCCTTAAGGCCTCCGTCATGGCTTAACGACTTAAATAGCCGGGACCGACAATTTAACGTGCCCTCCGAAGCACGGAAGCGCTCAGATGAAAATGCCACTGGCGGTCACCCATCCACTAACAGACCGTTTCGAACGTTGCTTAACTTCGACGATCTATCAAGAACGACGAAGCAAGCACGACCACGAGCGCTTCATGGTGTAAAATTTAGTCGTTTTTGATATATCGTCAAAGCTAAGCGCCATTCTGGGTAGCCGTAAAATAAACTGCTGACTGCTAATGCTACGTTAAGTGGTCGGTCCCGGCTGTAAAGTAGTTTGCCTGAAAGTCAGGACTTTCAAACAGCCTATAATATAAAACTCACTGACAATAACTTAAATAAATAAAATAAATAATGCTGGATAATTCACACAGCGTCATATAGCCCCAAATTAAGCAAATCTTGTACTATGGGAACCAGGTAACTGATATACTACTTATATACTTTTTGTTTGTAAATACATACATATTATGCATAGAAACACCCAGACCCACCAGAATATAGCTGTGGTCTCTCAATGTGTTGTTATTAATCTTTAATACATACTTCCTCTACAGATAAAGAAAACAAGCTCCCTAAGCTCCATTACGGTCCTTCCAGGGCCTCAGTGCTAATTCAATTTATCGCAGAAACCAATAAAAAACATATCACCCTTTTCACAGATGGCGACACGGTCACTGCGCCCGCTTTCAATTCCCAATACTCCTAAATCCAATTGTCTAAAAAGATCGTTAATGCTCTCTAATTGAGCAACAGAAACCTCCTAGTAAATATATTGGCGATTTCACAGCTGTGCACGAGCCACTTGCACACCCACGCTAATCATTGATTGAACTAGATAAGAAATGAGATTAGCAAGTTTAGGAAAGGTCTGCACACGAGTTTGATAAAGTTTACTTCTCCGATCCGAGGTGCTCTATATCGGTAAATTGGTAAAGCTGCTTATTACATGAAGTTTTGTAACTTTATCATCCGACTATGTTGGTTTTGCTTGTCTGCTGAAGTGAAGATAACATCGTAGCTTCCGCGCTCGCATGGTACTTTGATAAACTATAATATGTTCTAGATCACATTTTAAGTGCAGTCTAGCTTTATCACTTTGATGGTATACCTACAAACGTAGACCCTGTCTGATGGTTTTCTTCATTATACTCTGAAAGTGTTAATGCGAGTATAATATCCGAAATGAAAAAACTCTTAAACCACAGCTGTGATTCAAGCTCACGGCCTTCATCAAAAGATGAGGTACAAGCCAACACGGCTCAATTTGTTATTCTAGCAAAATGATGAACCTTTATGGCAACAAACCGTTTCAGGCTCACTTTAAAATGCCGATCTTTCTTATCTCCACCGCTCATTACTTTTAAAGAAACACTTTTAAATTGCTGAATTTTTCATCGAAGCCGTGCTAGATTTTTCTGTTTTTGCCGCAATTCACAACCCGTAAAGTTTCGAGCTGGAATCGTCGAAATAATTTTTTCCTTAACTCAAAAGCGAGTCAAGAAATTTTTGCACTTTTTGAGGTAATGGGCACGCTCGTCGGAGTTATAAGAACAAGAAATTTTAAAAGCGGTCGTAAATCATGTTTTATTATGTAAACACATTGTAGTAATACTTATTTTCTTGGAGCAAGAGGGATTACCTGTTGGTGACGCTGACCGTACATTTCTCTGTTCTTAAAATGATGCCTTACTTTTGTACTATAAAAATACATGTTAACTTCCCAAAAGTACCTAATGCTAACAAAACGGTTTATAATTATAATTGTTTTATTACTCAATCAGTGATCTCATAATTTTTGGCAAATGTTGAACCCGAAACTTCAAAGAAGCCCAAAACAAGAAGTTCAATAAAATAAAATCCAAACTCTGACCTTTTCACCTTTAAAGTACTCAATGAAAGACTCGACTTTACCCATTCAAGATCGTTTTCACATTTTTGGCCTTGAACATTAGAACATTTGACTACAAAGGCTTCCTTATTGTTCAATTATTTTATTTTATTGTTCAATTATTGAGGAATTTTCTTATCAATAGACATTCTGTGAAATGGATGAGTTGGTAAAAGCAAGATCCTTTGGTCATTTCTCAATAGAGATTTCAGCTAAAAGTAAGCTATTACTGTACAGGATATTACACTGATGGCTCCATCAGGCTCTGTCGAGCTGCGGAAATATAATGACGAACCGATTTATGCTTCGTAATGAACGGCTATCAATATTGTTGGATTTAGTTTTCGAATAAAAATTGCACTAGGAATAAAACAGTTGACTCCAGTGATCAATCTCGTTGTTTTACTCAAGACTATATTTTTAAGGAAACTGAATTCATCATCATTTCCCTGCCCTTATCCCACTTTTATGTGGGGTCGGCACAACAGGTTTTCCTCTTCCACTCAGCTCTATCAGACGTCATCTCAACACTCACTCCTTTCTTACTCATATCATCCTTCACACAGTCCATCCATCTTTTCTTTGGTCGGCCTCTTCTGCTACATCCCTCCACTTTTAAACCTAACATTTTTCTCGTTACATGATTCTCTTCCCTCCTCATAACATGCCCGTACCACGATAACCTACTCCTCAACTTATTCGTCACTAGCGCAACTTTCAAACTTCATCTAAGGAAACTGAATTATCGTATATTATTAAAATACCAGACAGGACTAGAAACAGAGACCTAATAATACTCAGCAGTGGGATATGGGCTGATTAGATAGATACATACGTAGATTAAGATTAAAATACATCACGCCTCTTTGCCAAAGGAGTAGACAAAGAATACTACTTATAACTTTTTTGTTGTTTTTGTATTCTGGAATTTCCTATGTAACACGGAGGAGGGCGTTGATGTTCGTAACACAGTATTATTACTATCACGGACATCACCGTTTTTCAATTTATTTATTTTATTTATTTATTTATTGAAAATAATTAGAACGGTTTACAACCAATTACACTAATTATAAGTAATGTCAATTTAAAATATTAGAAACAAAAAACCTAAATAACTATTATTCACATCAAGTTATTGTTTAATAATGTTAATGTTCCTAAATAAAGATTTGTATTTGTAAACTTACACTGTGCCTACACTTCGTATGATCCTGATCCTAATATACAATTTCCGCCCTATTTACTCTCTTTACATTCTACATACAAACTCGTCAATTTATGGTAGGTACATAATATCTACCTACCTAAAAATTTAAAATAATATCGATTTTATTTTTGCTAAAAACAAAACCTAAATTGAACCCAAAGAAACTCCATGTTTTCCCAAGGGTATTTTAGTACAAAAAGGAATCGCGATGCCTCGTTTAGTAAATAGTGAAAACGTGTAATGGAGCAAAAAATGTCTCAAATTGAGCAGTACGCTCCATTATTATAGAAGCACTAAGCATACATTGTAGAATTGTTTGACGATGCGTGACTGCGTATATAGGGGATGATTTTACTTGCCTAAAGTAAAGCGCCGTTTTTCACCATGAGTCTCATCTATTTTTTTGTGATTTATGATCTAGTTCAAGTTTATTTGTTTTTTTTAGATTATTTTTGATGAATTAACAATTTTGTGAATTTTAAAACCATTATAGGGTTTTAATGTAGGTTTTAACTCTGGGGTCTTAAACATCAGTAGAGAATCCAGGGTAAAATGTTAATGCTTAATGTTTGCAACAATGTTTCTCATGATCCTCAGAAACACAGAAACAGAATTTGACGTTTCAAAGCGCCTCATAATTTTTATACTTCTCACGGCCAACAAAAGCTGCGAAATACGCAAAGAGTCACGTTGTCGATGAATGGCAGCAGCTCCCATTCCGCTGAGCGGCTGAGCTGCAAAAACGCGGCGCGCACGATAAGCGACGCATTTCCGTCGATTTTTAAAAACTCACGTATATTTTCTTCTCAGCATAATCTCGATGAGTTCTTTCAATTGCATGAAACAAACGTGGCTCATCGTTTTAAATGAAGTGTTCTTTTACTTCCTGGTTTTAAAATACATTGCGAGAAATAAGTGAACATTAAAACATTGGCGTTCAAAATGTTGTACGATTTTTTAAGTGAAAACTTCTAGGCGCGTTGAGCATTTTTGATATGGGAAAAATCTATTGAACTGACAGTATTACCGACACCACCTTCTTCTTCTGCTTCATCGTGTCGATGGTTCCATAATTATATCAAATTTTTCGGGCCCAGAAGTTGACCGACACCACCGTCAGCGTCACACACGGTAACGAACCTTTATCACTGCGTTTTATACACGATTAGAACATATTTCCTGACGATTCAAACAATATACACGTAATTGTTCAAGTTTTCACTTCTGTCGGCACTCCCGGAGTGCTAGTGTTTTTTTTTTGTAAAGATATTAGGTAGGTACTTAATTTGAATTAAGCAACCATGTAGTTGAGAAGTCTTCTCGGAAGAGGCGAGTGGTTTCTGCATATAATATTCACATAGATTACAGGCCAGGGATGTACTAAAGAGAACTTTAAAAGCTATCAAATTTAAACCATTTGAAAATCCAGTTTTGATGAATAAATCAAATCGATATTGAGGGAAATTAATATTATACAGGAATACATTTATCATTAGTATTACATTAATTTTTGCTTTACAAAAGTCAAGCTATTGCATTCAGAAAATAACATTTTAGTGATACTATAAAATAGCCAAGCTCTAGTGCAAAAATAGTAAACTTATTACCAACGATAAGTTTGTCATTTCCTTGGTTTCCCCTAAGGTACATTTTAGTTGCTACTCGGCCGCAATGACGCCAACAATCAACAAGCGATTAGCAATAGGTTCCAAATAATGGCCGGCTGAGTCCGAAACCGCAATGTCATCGGCCACACGTTTCAATCGATCGTTAGTCTTTCTTGTGCTTTGGCGAGCAACGCATTTCCACCAGGCTTTTTCAGAAATATTGTATTCTTTTACATACGACTTACGACCTCTGTAGCGCAGGGGGCGAAAGCCCGCCTGCAACGCAGAAGGTTGCAAGTTCGATCCCCGCCAAGGTACAAATGTTTGTATGATCTACAAATATTTATCACGGGTCTGTGTTTTTGATGTAGGTACAATTGTGTAATTATGACTTTACAAAAAAGTAAGTATATAATAGTAGTGTTATCAGTTATAGTCATAACACAATCTCTGCTTACCTACTTTGGGGCAACATGCTGCTGTGTGGAATGTACAGCATTATTTATTTACTTATACCCTATCGCCGGACCTGTAGAATGTAATCTGCCGGTATGAGATACTCGACCCGCAACCTCGCGTCAATAGCCTGAATGCCCGCACTAGAACCGTCCTCTGCAGGTATGACAAAATTGTATACCTACATTGAACTGCTTTCAGAGATGCGGGGGCTTAATAATTTTATCTTAACTACAGTACCCAATTCTAACATTTGGAACTCGATAATACTTGAATGGTTATATTATTTTAAAACAACTGGAAGTTGAACTGCATGCTAACTCTCAGTAGATAACACAACCTCTTCTTTGTATTGAATTGATAATATTCGCCAAGCGGAGAAAATGGAAAAATAGAAAGTAAAAAATACAAGGAAGGAATTATATCGATTCATTTTGTATGCTTCTCTCAAAATGTAACACCAACTTTTGACTCTAGTTAGTAGTCATAACACAAAATGACAGAGGAGCAATAAACGGGGTACAAGGGGGGTACAGTAGATTACGCGGAACATCCAGTCCTCTAGATTAAATTTTTTATTTATACTAGTAGTAACGACATTTAGTACGACCACAACACTGATTTGAGAGAATATTTTGCAATCAAAGTCATTGCAAAAGCTTTTTTTTTTTTTTTTCATTGGAGTCAGGGTAGATACATAACCTCATTCGTTTTTTAGTGCTCAACCACACCACACTTTATTTTCTTGTGTTTTCTTCGCAGTGTGCTGGAAATGCCTGAACGCTTTCCAGAATAGTCTTAGTGCAAGTATTTAGCAGTGCAAATTATGTAAAGGTGAAAAAAGCGTTGTTTTCTTGAAGTGCTGGACGTATTCAACGTCACCTCAACCTGGTGAGCGGCTCTAAAGCCTAATAATGCATTAGATAGATGAAATTATAAAACATGATGTTAGACAAATAATAACGTTCACTATTGAGTGAGTGAATAGCCTTTGTGTCTTGAAACACCCTACATCGAAATGTTAGTACCTATTTTAGATACAGTCATAGCTACATTTTATTGAGAGACCTGAAGGTGGGTTTTATATGAGGAGAAAGATAAGAATGTAAGTACCTAGATGTACCAATGAAGATTCTACAAAGACGTGTTGACGTATGGAAAATGTGGTCCAGGTATTTACCTACAGTTTTATGCATGTTGTGATGCAAAGAATCAGGTTGGCGTTTCTACCATTGGGGTCTATAACCTAACCTTTCAATACCGGCATTCTATTTAGAATACAGTATGGATATTCCCAGTAGGTATTTACCTACAATTTAATTTTAATGCAACCAGAGCTGCCATTGGGGCTGTCTCGAAGCATCGACGTTACGGTTTTTGCGTCCTCTTCATTGGGAACTGTGACCGAACCTTGTCATTTTTACATTATTACTTCCTTAAACTAATTGGATACAAACTCGCTAGCCGACTATACCTACATACCTACGAATGAATTAGGTATGTACTTATTTCCAAAATACCCTACTTTCGAAATTTAACCTTGGAAATTTAATAAAAGGCAGTCAACTTAGTTTGGAGGAAATGATCAAAAGGAGAATTCGGCCAATAATGGCTAGTTATGAAGGCCAGGAGGCGCCGCCGGCGCACCGCCGCAAGCCGCCACTACGCGGCGCCATGCACCAGCGCGACACAATGGTGACGACGGACGACGTGAAGGACGAGGCCCGCGCACGAACCTCCGGCCCTACTCTCGTCGAGCCCAGATGAGTACCTAGGCCTACTGGATATTTGCTTCCATATTTTGATCAATGTACTAAGTATTATGTTCTAAGTATGTACTGCATCGTACCTACCTATAATTTGTCGCCGACAATGAAATTTAACGTGCCCTCTCCGAGGCACGGTAATTCAGCCGATAATTTCATTTCATAAATGAAATGAAGGTGCCATTAGCGGTCACCCATCCAAATCTGGCCGGGACGTTTGAGTCATTCGCTTGTTTGCTTGATTTCGACGATTTGGGAAGAACGATAATCAAGCTACACCACGAGCGCTTCTTATCTTATGACGGGAGACCATACCTAGTACCTGGCTACTTTCGTTTTTGAAGTAGAAATACTTATATAAAATTATACATTTCTTTATAACCTGTGTATTAACACTATACCCGACATTCTGTCGTATTCAGATACAGACGAAGTATTATTATACGAGAATAAGGAGCAACGCGCATCATTTCAGAACCTTAAAAATATTTCATCATATTTGATAATTTTAAGTTCAACAACTTAAATATAGGCTATGGCTACATGACTTAACTTCGAAGTCATTATTATTATATCTATATCTCATGTTAATGAGGGAAATGACATTGTCGATCGTCATGCGTCGTTTTCTCGTCGTTATATTCTCTTTTATACAAAATACCTAGGTCACAAAATACAACCTAGGTGTGGGTTATTATCCATAGGTGGAAAAATATTAAATTGTTTATCAAGTATTGATTTAAAAATCTTTCCATTACCTAATGGTAATGATGTGAAACGAGGGTACCTATATTCAATAATCTTAACCTCAAGGATCGTGACGATCAAGTACTCATAATTATAATAATGAACCAGATGAAAATGTACAATGGGCGGCCTTATCGCTATGAATCGCGAATGATCTCTTCCAGGCAACCAATGCCTTTATTATGAGTTTATGGATAATTTTAACATTCATCGTTGAAATTTTACTGACGCTCAACTATGGGGTGTAATTATACGAGTATGTATAGGTAGCGGTCAGTCGTCAATATTTGACAACTAGTACATACGTGCTGCTTAAATAAGCCTAACATAATTTTAATGTTTTTCAAAACATTACCTGCGTACCTATACATTACTAAGGTCTGTAGGTATCTACCAATATGGTTGTATGCATTGACAGCTCCACTGAATTCTTCCTACACGCATAAGATGATTGGTATTACGGATATATTACCTACCTAAGCAGGTGGGGTAGTACTAGGTGGTATTCAACACCTTACCAGAGTACCTACCTACCTAATAAGAAACGACTCTAAGTGATTTTTTCTATTGAATGTACTTAAGTATTTTATTCACTCGTGTTATATGTGCTGGCTTGAATTTGAACATAATTATAATAAATGATTCAGTTATTTCATAATTAGTAGGTAGTTTGGGACTGGACGAAGGTAACAAACTTTTGTAAATCCGTACATATACGTAGTTATGTCTAATAACATCTACTAAGTCATTTATCTAAATGACTTCTGGAGGCGTTTGCCATAGACCAATTCAGAGTCCTATCTAGGTCATTTAATTACCTTATTCACCACTATTTTGATTTATGAAATCTATTTAAATCTATTTAAATGTTATTTTGTTTATTTCATTATTAAGGAAATAATACAATCGCAGATTAAGCTCGAGGAACCTCGGTTCACCTCGGTCAACTAAACTATCAAGTTTAAGCATCCCAATTTTATCTTTGAACAATCTTATATTGACGCCACTTTCAGCCACTTCAAGTAAATAATAGGTTATTATTTACATACCAAAGTGGTGGGGTTATTTTGTGAAAGCCTTATTTTTTGTTAAGTTCTATTTAAATAAAAGTCATATAATTGTTTCCTACAATAAGATTCATTTTAAGGACTGATTTTAATACCTAGTACCTAGGTAGGTACCTCAAATTCAAATCAATCAGCCTTATCCTTAATCTTAGACTTCTGTGCTTAGGCCCAATATTAAATACTTAGATACTTACCAAATGAGTATGTTGTATAAGTACAAGAAATTAAACCTCAATGTTGGCGGTGCACTATATAAATGGTGATAATTTGAATAAACAAAACATGAAACCGGAAAAAGACTATATTTGTAAAACAACTAACTAGACATTATCCTTTTTTCGAAGACAGCGAGCTGCCAAAACTCTTTTAAAACTACTTTTTTAAAGAAGGCTGCCTTCTTTCCAATCAAACTCCTTCGCGTCGCTAACACGCCCCTGTTTCGTCAAAAGTACTACAATCGAAATAAATACGATTGTGTATACTCTCTAAGGTACCTACATACCTTGATATTATAAACTTGTCTTGGATCATTAGCCTTTGTAATATTTTTTATAATAAGATTCCCTAAGAAAGTCTTGACAGAACGACTTTTTATACCTACTGCTACTGGTACTCGCAAATTCGCATATGTCTGCTACTAGTACTCAAAAATGTCTATAGTCCAACCAATACATTGAGATTTATTTATTTTAAAATAAAATCCGAAATAAATGTTGAAAATTTTAAGTCTTGATTGTAAACAACCAGTGCCACACTCTCCCTGTTTATCCAAGAACCAATAGTTTTACTCGGCTGAAGTTTGATTATAACTACGTCAAAAGAACCACAGGTCTATAAAGGACTTATTAAAGTAAAGTCATTCATTGTGGACAAAAAATCTTCTATAACAATTTTATTGGTAAACACACTAACTGTGAAGCTTGTTAAAGGGCCTGCCGAGCAAGTGCGGTATGGATATTATATCGGTATCAAGCGCACACGACACGCTACACTTCGCGGCGTAACGCGTCGCATACGCGAACTCACTTGGCTTCAGTGTCGATCCCATCCACAACAGATACCTCTGCAGGCTGGACCGACCGCTTCTCCACCTTTGCTCGCTCCGATCAGGAGCCTTTTATTTATTACATAAAAGGAGAAGTACATTTAACTCATTTAATTATTGCCTAATAATTCCTCAGGCATAATAATACCTAAACTAGATTCTTAATCAATTTACCACGTCCATGTTGTTTGTTTTTCAAATAATCTACAATTTCCGTATCCTTCTTTAATAGTATCTTCAAAAACTATTAAATACCTATATAATATACTATTTCATATTATGTATAATATTGAAAAATATTATAACTATTATAATAAATTAGCTAAGAAACATTATACCTCAGCGTTTTTTATTATTAATAATTCTTATCAATCTTGTTGATCGAAACTAAATTGAAGCAAGGATGACTATGAAAATTAGTAAGGCATCCTTTCCTTATTTATCCTTCGTAGTTACCAATCGTTAAATTGGTCGAAATAGAAACATTTTTATTTCGCATAACTACATGGAATGAATTCCTCATTGATGTTATTCCCATACGAACTCTCAAGGTCTACTAGTATAAATAAAAAATTTAATCTAGAGGACTGGATGTTCCGCGTAATTAAGGATTAAACGAACTTACCTGTAAGTGAAGTTCTATCATAATTACGCTAACATCCAGTCCGAATAGATTAATATGTCCCGCCCACCCGTCGTGGTTGCAACACTCCCAATATATATATATATATATATATATATATATATAATTACGGTAATTAGGTAATACATCAATGAGGTCCAGGATTTATGTTCTCCTGTATTGAAACTACTAACTAAATGAGGTTATGTATCTACCCTGACTCCAATGAAAAAAAAAAAAAAAAGCTTTTGCAATGACTTTGATTGCAAAATATTCTCTCAAATCAGTGTTGTGGTCGTACTAAATGTCGTTACTACTAGTATAAATAAAAAATTTAATCTATTCGGACTGGATGTTAGCGTAATTATGATAGAACTTCACTTACAGGTAAGTTCGTTTAATCCTTAATTATGCTCTTTTGTTGGAAAGGTAGATTTGCATAACTTTAGCGGGCATTAACATAAAAGCAACGCACCATGGTATTGTCGGGGCTACCAATTTGTACGCCTTACTTTTGTACAAGGATAAAAAGTTAGAGATACAACGGTCTTACGGATTACAACCTTAAAATTAATTTAAAGAAAAAATAACATTTGTTTAAGCTGTAAATACATTTATCTATGGAAACAGACTGATACCTATCTACACTTTATAATGATTTTATCTTGATATTAAATGTTCTTTGTTTACTGGTATTAAGAAGGTAAATTCTACGAGCACAATAAAAGGATAAATTCCTCGAAATGTCGGCACCAGAGTCTTCATTTTAAAATTGGAACATAAAGACAGCCTCACGTGCCAACAAATGGATGAACTCTATTATTCTGACTACTGGAATAACTGAAGAATAAAACGTGGATTCTGAGAAACGAGCGTGAAGGAAGTTTAGCTATCATTCCATTAATTCTTACGTAAAGATTTGTATTCATAACCGATGAATTGATCCTACTAGTACGCATAATTAATTCGGTCGTGTATGCCCTCCATACGGAAAAATATTAGAAGAAAACCTAATTATCGCAGAACCTTCAGAAAATAAGTGTCAAGTTCATGAAAGGTGTATTGAGTATCTTAGAGGCGCATTTTAAACCTTTCGCCACACTGGGTCGAAAAAACTAGTGACATAATACGAGAGAGTGTATATAGTTGGTCAATAATCTAAATGTTCGTTACAATAAGCTATCATTTATTATGAATCGATTAGTACATTTTATCTCATTTGAAGTCATCGTTCATCAGAGTGCTATAATATACATAGCTTGGCCGACTTTAATATTTTTCTACGCTGAAAACTGTTTGTCTATGCCGTCTAGAATAAAGTACAGCTAACGAGCATTTCGATTGCTCTTCGCTCGATAAAGTGACACATAAATATCTTGTTAAGCACCCACGCTGTCTTTTTTGTTCATCGAGAGTATCAGCTCAGTGTACGCGTATATCAGGCATCCCCTTGACGCATGACCCAATATGGGTCCCGCACTAAATACTGTGAAGCACAGGCGATGCTGAAACTGCTAAGGAGTGCGTTCAGTTCTATCCAGTCCATCCAAAGGTTACCTGGAAGAGTTCACTCTGAGTGATAAGGTCGCCCGTTGTGCCACCATATTTAGACGTAAGTTTTTTAGTTTTTAATTTTGTAATTTATATTATGGTGTAACAATAAAGAATTATCTATCTAAACTAGCTCTCCTTCGCGGTGTTACCCGCGTTCCCTCGGGAAAACTTCACGTTCCCGGGATAAAATATAGCCTATGTTCATCAGGGATAATGTAGAATTCTATTGGTGAAAGAATTTCTCAAATTGGTTCAGTAGTTTCGGAGCCTATTCATTTCAAACAAACAAACAAACATACAAACAAATAAACAAATCTTTCCCCTTTATAACATTAGTATAGATTAGTGTAGAAGTGTAGATAACAATATTTCGATTAATCATATATTCAATATTAATTGGATATTCTTGTTCGCATTTGAACAAGAATCTATACGCTAACATTGTTAAAACAAATAAACCATTTGGAATATAAATTAATTGCAGCTTATGGAATTTCCCGAAAAATCAAAGGGCAAAAGGTACCCTTTACGCGTAGACGTAACCTACTATAACAAAAGGGTTGGCTTCGGTTTGTGTATTTACGCGCAATCGTAAAATAAATATTTCCGGAACGTTTGCGGTTTAATTGTTGTATAGGTACCTAAATCAAGTGGGTAGATATAACAATAGGCTGGCCTGGTAATTATTGCTGTGTAAATACTTCGCATATTTAACAAATATCATTATAAAGAGATTTATGCTCGTCTATAGTCTTCAACATAATATAATATTATTTTTTCATCGCTCAAGATCAACATGTACACGCAGTCAGCAGTACCATGCAGTAGTTGTTATTATGGGAAAAGTAGCATGACAATATAGTTTGATTATTTTCTGCACTGAAAATCAATACAAAAACATACTACAAAGCTTCTACGAGTATCTTACCCAACCTTGTTTCAAATATTTGCAAGATTGATACGATCACAAAAATAATAAGTAAGTATTGTGAAGCAAATAACTGTCAATCTGTGGTAAAGCTAGTGCTCCGTAAATCCGGAACTAATGCCGTGGTTGTTATTACATGTCAACTTGTCTCTCACAGAGGGGATTCCAGATTTTAGTACAAATGCGAATACTTTCCTTGGGACTTTTCTGACCTACTTTATCTATTCAAGTAAAGTCAAATACTTACGTAGTTACTTATATAAGTAGCTACCTTTATAACTAAGTAGGTCCACTTCTACGAAAAGGAATTCAGATATCATAAGAAAAAAACATTAAATGACGAAACGAATGAAATGTTTAGTAACTATATAATAGGCTATAGGTATCGATGTTTGTTTTCTCACTGTTTTCAAATGTCAATGTGATGCTATGAAAGTTTTTTCAATCTATTCGGATGACCCACTTTATATTCAGATGGATATTGAGTGTGGCAACTTTCCGGTGCGCAGGATCGACTTCGGAGATAGGCACATACAATGTCAACTTTGGATTCGAATTTACTTTCGTTTTACCGATATTAAAATTCTTAGGCCTACTCTTCCTAACGCCAACTGTGCGGAAAATGGGTTTCCTCAAAATTGAGCCTTAGGAGTGGTCAATAAGAGTTGGATTTGATCTTGTTAGGCAATGCTTGTGAGCGGATTATTTTCTTTTGCGCTGACTGAAGAGCCCCCGAGACAGTCTAAACGATTTGAAGTTGATAGGAAGACTCATCAGACAAGTTGTTTTGTGAAATTAGCCTGAAAAAAAATAAGTGGTTGGCTACTGAGGTAATAACAAGAAAAGGGCTCGAAGAATTCGCAAACTTTAGTCTGAATCTAAAGCTGTAAGGATCTCTTTGTTAGCAAATAGTCTGATCCTTGAATTCGAGGCTGGATATTGTAATAATATTTATCTGAAATAAGCCAGAATTTACTTGTTGAACTAACAAAATTCTTAATAAAAAAAAGTGAAAACATGAAAAGTTGTATTGCTGCGTGTTAGAATATGATCAGCTGTCCTTCTAACCTTACCTATGATGATGATGATGACCTATGAGATATGACCTTCTTCAACTGATTATGATGGGAAAAGTCGCCAGCAAGAGGCGTGTTGGTCGGAAGAAGAAGTCATGGTTGCGGAACATCAGAGAGTGGACGGGGATAGCGAGTGCTGCGGAACTGTTTCGACTCGCTAAGGACCGGGAACAATACGCCATATTGACTGCCAACCTTCGCTAGTCGGAGAGGCACTAAAAGAAGAAGTCCTAACGATGATTTCCTTCACCGTTTAGTGCACGGAACTAGATAAAATCTTTGGTATAATATAGTTTAGAATAACCTAAACTATAGATAGATAGGTACCTGTTATTGGCGATAAGTAGGTGAGTTAATTTAATTAATTTAACATTGTTGGATGGCTCGATTTTATTGCACCCAAGAAAACATGTTTTCCGTACGTACAGATGTAAGAACTTAAAAATAATCACGAGCAACAGTGATTATTTACTTATATCCATGATAATATTATTAATAGAACTAAAGCTGGTGCTCGACTTTCATTGAATCAAATAATTAATAGTAGTGCGTCAGTACGCCCACATAAAACTTAGTGTAGGTAGTTGTTTTACAGAAAGAAAATATTTTTTGTGAAAACGAGAGCTGTTCAAATACCCTCAACCAACAACAAACACAATTAAACCAGTACTTTAAACGACAATTTAAAATAAATTAAGGAACTCACTATGTAATGATTGTCATGCTTGTTTGCCTTTTATATACTTATATACATACAAATTACATACTGTAAAATGAAGCCATCGTCTGTTCGCTTAGATATTTTAAACTACTCAACGGATTTTAATACAGTTTTCAGCAAAAGATAGAGTGATTCAAGAGAAAGGTTTAGGTATATATACAATAGGTACCACGTGGACGAAGTCGCGGGAGTTCCGCTAGTAGTTAATAAAAACTAAAGAGCCATATAATAAGTTTTTTGCCCATATTTCTTTTTGTAGGTATGTTTTTATTGAGTCCATGCAAATTGAAAAATTTACAGTCTACCTATTTCTGTTCAAAATTTTTGTTCAAAATTTACAGTCTACCTATTTCCGTCCTGCGACGGAAAAAGACAGGCGGACGGACGGATGGACGGTCAGACAGAAGAGGCTTTGTATTATGGTCCCACTGGCACCGTTTGGTTACGGTACTCTAAAAACTAGTAATGTCATCGCCGCTGTAAATTGTTACAAAAAGTATTTTCTTTACACTAATTAGATTCTACATATCCATAAATTGGTGTAAGGCAAAATCACTCGAAGCAAACATGCTGATAACCAATCACTTGGCGTGACAAGAACCCACTCTCTCAGTTTATACAAAGCATAGAGCTCAAATGTCGTATCACTGAATCGTAGTGAGATGTACATAGTACATCTCATTTCAACGATTCCAATTACACAGAGTGCATAATGGCACTTGAACGTACTTGTGTTATTACGTAAATACTAACTATTTGAATGGATACATTTTTGATAATAAAATTACTTTATTTGAAATTGTTTATAAGTCTCAATTAGTTGTTTGTATTTAGATAAGTACCTACTACTCTATACAGAGTTGAATAAAACACTACTCCCTGAAACTCAAATCAAAATACAAACATTTGTTCTTCTTGAGGGCGCGTGACGGTGCGGAGCGGTGGTCTAGGTTCACGCTAGACCTGAGACGTGACGGCTTGTTGATGCAGACTGTCAGCAACGAGTGGAAGGCGTGGGGGCGCGCTCCCTAAACCAATGATTCAGCTGCAACGGTGATGCTGACGTCGACTTGAAACTGCTTGCTTACCGACACATTCTGCCGCACACCGCGTAGCAGTGAACGAGGACATTCGATGGGGTCGGGTTACATAAATACAGGTTTTTCTTTCTTATGGTGAGGTCAATGAGCGTAATTTATCGAATTGTAAGCCCTGTAATTCAAACGAGGACTGCTCGTTTGAAGTGGGACTGTGCAGGACATGTGACTCGAATGCACCCAGAACGTTGGGCAAAGCTCGTCACTCAGTGGGTCCCGAAGACAGTCGAAGATGACGCGGCAGACCCAGGAAGAGGTGGCGAGACGATCTGGATGCATTCGAGCCAGACTGGCAAACCGTGGCCTTGGAGCGCAAGGAGTGGAAGTTGAAGGGGGAGACCTTTGCCTAGCAGTAGGACATGATAGGTTAAGTAAAAAAAAAAGTCATGGAATGTAATTCCGACTGTAAATTAGAACTATACTCTATGCCCAAAATACAAACCAAAATTCTTATTGGCAGCGATGGGCTTACAACCTGTCACGTATGGAATACTAACTTCTGCAAGATGTACAGTACGTCAGTCGTCATGCAGTCGTAACCCTGTTTTTTACGTTTTTAGAAACCAAAATGACTGAATTTTTTGATTTGTCAACCTAAAACCCAAAACCTACCACCTCAGACTACGGCTGCCACATTGCAACAATGTCTTGAAATTGAGAGAGTTTGAATTAAGCGTGACGTATCTGATTTTTCTACGAAGCTTTCGTTTCAACTTTACTGCCACAATGTCACCTGCATGGCAAAAGTTTGAGCAAATTCCATTACGTGAAGTGCCAGTATCATTAAGATTCATGACCCTGGAAAATTGCTTGTACGTTTACCACACGTTTTTGACAGGTTAATACCAGAACAATTTACTTTAAATTATGTTAATCTGTTTTTGAAAACATAAAACTCCCTAAAGAATAACTTGGAAAAAAGTAAGTTTCATGTATAAACAACGATCACATTGCTGATAAAATAATTTATGTAGAGAAACTAAGCTAAATATTTACATAACCTTAGCAAATACAAGAATCAGTTGAGCTATCTAAACTATAGGGGTTTTTTGTTTACTACGGGACCCTTAAAAGGATTCTGCAAAGGTATTTCGATGGTGATTTAAAATCTTAGTTTATTACGGTATCTTAAAGTGAATTCGTTTTATCAGCATTAAACTTTGCCAACTAAAGTGCAATATCTAGCTTCGATGGAGGTTCGCGTCCTATATCTTTGTTTATCAGGCTTGTCACACAACACGTATGTATAGTTTGCCGAAGCCTGATATTTTATTTCACTAGAAATAGTATGTTAGTTGTACTTACTCTCTATGTAACTTACTTACTTAACTTAAGTACTTACAAGTAATAGTGAACATTGATGTGAAAAGAGTATAATCACGTAAGTGAATGTCCATTCGCATTGTTTGTTTGTTGCCTTTATGTTTTTTCAAATTTAGTATTTTATCGCTACAAGCTTTCAGGCAAGCTTTGGGAAAAGCTTTTATGAGTTACTAAACTGAGAGTGGTTATTGTAATCACGTCTGGTAAAAACTGTATCATAAAATATAAAAAAATAGCTAGATATCAGGTTTTAACCTACGCTCTGGTTTTACAGAGACTTTTCATATTATGAAGCCAAAAACGGAAGAGGAGAGAGAAGGGACAATCTTTACGCCTTCGAATGAGAGTGGTGGGAGATTTCGAAGGAGAGAGGTGGTTGGAGAGATTAAAAGATACCTTTGCCCAACATAGTGGGAAGAAGTAGGCTAAAAAATATATAAAATACATGGTCTATCGTCGGGTGGTAGGTGCGTATGTACACAACCAACCCAAAAATTTGTTTAGAGAAAAATAATCGTAAGGTCTAATCTAGACTGGTAATCAAACGTACACATTCGATATGTACCGATTCGCTAAGTTTACTTGTGTTGGAACTTACCGCAATGTCTTCGCTATTACATTAGGAATAAATTATTTTATGTAAGAACTTTCATTTATTAATTTGTTACTTTGTTGGTGTTGCTATGCTATCCTTTCTTATTAAAATGGCTGTGGTCTCAGATAAGCAAAAAATTAAATTAAATCACATTATTTTAAGTTTACCTACTTCAGAGCAAATATAATTAATATTCATATACGAGTAGATAACTTAATTACTTAAACACAGGTAAATGTCACTATCAAAATTAATTTAAACCGCCATTAATGACATGAAACATCCTATAACCCTATTATTTTGATAGATGTTTCGGTACAATCTGTCATCATAATCATAGCCGTTGGTAGGTAGAAATAACAATGCGGTATTTACACTGAATGTTGTCTATACTTCTATATCTACACTGATATTATAAAAAGGAAAGATTTGTTTTTTTGTTTGTTTGAATTGAATAGGCTCCGATACTACTGGACCGATTTGAAAAATTCTTTCACGATTAGAATCCTACACTATGCATGATGAACATAGGCTATATTTAATCCCGGAAAAGTAAAGTTGGCCATATAAAATAATACTGCATTGGTTTCAAATACCCTACGACTTAGTATTTTGTTTGTCACAGTACCTACGGGGGCAAATACAAGCAAGAAGAAAAAAAACCGTGGCACTCCGGAGTGCCGAGAGAAGGTGTAGTGTATTTTTTTAATCTTCAGAATATCTAAAAATATCGAAAGATAATGACTTTACCCGTTTCGTTATAAAATAAGCTTTAGTTGTATAATTTAAAAATATTGCCTAATAAGTACTCAGTAGAGTACAGAACTAGATGGCGCTACTGGTAGGTGTCGGTCGGTAAGCAGTCACAGTGACCTTCTCGAGGCGAATCCAAGAATTTATTCCATCACAAAAATTCCCAACGCGCCTTAAAAGTTTTCACTTGAAAAAACCGTAGCAACTACTAATATATTTTTACTTGCTACGTGTTATCGAACCTTTTAATTTATATCTAGGTCTAAACTTAACCAAATTGTCTGTTACCAAGTCAATTACTTTGAACGACCTTGATTGTTACGGGCTAGGTAAGTCAGAGCCACAATTAAGTTTATTTAGGTAATACGCATTCAAGAATAGTAAAATAGAGTATATTTATTCATAATTTTGTTAAAATAAAAGGTTAAGCATTTTATGTCTAATACACTTTTGTTTTAAAACTCGTCTTAAAAGCATTACTTACTAGATATCCGTCGTGGTGTTACCCGCAGTCCCTTGGGAAAACTTCACTTTCCCGGGATAAAATATAGCCTATGTTCATCAGGGATAATGTAGGAATCTAATGGTGAAAGAATTTTTCAAATCGGTCAAGTAGTTTCGGAGCCTATTTAATTTAATCAAACAAACAAACATACAAACAAACAAATCTTTCCTCTTAATAATGTTAGTATAGATTATTTTAAGAAATGTGGGTAGGTACATATTTTGACTGTAGGGTTTTAAAATAAGAGGTTTCTTAGAAATACTGATCATACAACATTGCAGCACAATTTGTTGTCTCCATTAACATAAATTCGTTCGGTAGCCCACAGTGCGGTGGTGTCAGTAAACGCTAAAATAAGCATGGATGCATTCCATGCTTATTATAAAACATTTTAAATAAATAAAATATAAAAAAAAAAGTTTTATTTCAGACCCATTCTCTGGTTTTAATTAATTAATTAATTATTCATTCATACAATTACATTGGAAAAAGGGCAGAAGATGATGACAGGTTAAATGTTACTTATATCTATCTACTTATGACACACATAGGTCAGTGGTAGGTATACCTGGTGTACCAGGTATACCTACCACGACGAAATTAAACAGGTAGCAGGCAACGACTGGAAAAACTTAGGCAAAGACAGGGAGTTATGGAAGAAACTGGAGGAGGCCTTTACCCAAAGAGGGGTCCAAATTTCACCAATTGAAGAAGAACAGTAATAGGATTAAACTAACACTTAAGAAACTTAGACTTAAGAAAACCAACTAACAAACCATTGGAAACACGAGAAATGTACCAGAAGTTTTGAATAAATGGCTTAATAATAATAATAATAATAGGTATACCTGGTAATGACTGAGTGCATGATAGCCCGGTGACACGGGAGAAATGCGTCAGGACGGTTAGCTATAGCGACCAGAAGGCTGTTGGCGCTATCTGATTGCTCTGGTTCGACCGATTGTTTTGCGTAGTTTTAAAAAAGATTTTTTTCTGGTTTGATTTCCTCACTCGTGTACCGCTGCTGCTATCTGGGTCATTTCCTAGCAATAGAGATGCTTTTTTGTTTTATTTTCATTTATTTTGTGGAGTGTCATTTATTTGCTATTAAAATAGGTTAGTAAATACTTCATTAGTTACTATGACTATCACGCATCATATATTCTATGAGATCGAACAGGAGTGTTGAATGAAACGGGCACATGGAATATTCTAGATGGCAATCTTCTACTTGGCTTGGCGGTAATGACTGACCGAAGCGATATGCTTGTTTGAAAACTTCCCAAGCGGCTCTGTTTTCCTGTTGAGGTTCTAATCTGAAAACATAAAACAGATTAAATTATAATTGCGAAAGCTAGATTAACAAAGTTTTTGGTAGCATGGAGAGTGAGTGTTGTACTAAGGTTCAAGTTCGATTTACGTTGAGGAACAAAGTCATAAATTAGAGGCCTAAAATCAATGCAATCTCTTCTAGAAGATTCATGCAGTCAGGAGCCAACATTACCTATGCCTTAACTTTACCGGGAGCCTGACATCACTGACCTAATCAGGATAGATTGGGTGCTTGCTGTTAGCAAGCATATTCTGTATTACTGAGAGGATTCCCAGTTTAACTGTCACACAGGAAATAAATTCATGGTCCAATACGTGTGGAGCTACCTAAGCTGCGTGTTTACTCACGATGGTTTCCTTTAGATATCATTTACTACTTTTGTGAATGCGCATTATGAATTTTCAAAACTGGAAGAAATAAGTAGGTAGGGTAGGTATTTTCTCTAGGCTATTAAATAATTGAATTTGCATGATCCACACCATTTTAAAAAATCCCAACGAGTAATAGTGTTACACGTTTAGTGTGAATGGTGGGAATTCACCTAATTTTGTTCGTGGTCTGGATATTATTTCTTTAGATTATACGAGTTTCTTGCCTCAATCCTTACCTACTTTAATTTTAAGCAAAAGCCACAGATAGATAATAGTTTCTATGTCTCTAATTTTAATTAAAAATAGCTCACTCTTAATCAATATATTAAAACTATAGGTTTTTGAAATTTCACAAGGAACTGCTGCGCATCTTCCCTTTGTATTTCTTTGCTTCAAGATTGTAAGCTTTAGTTAAGAGTTAAGACCTTTCTGAATAAAAAATTATTTCATTTTCATCTCATGCGTTTAAGCCTCGCCGTTTAGTTCAGCGACGTGTTTCTAAAATGTTTAGATAACTTTAAATATTTTTCGGTTCTAATCAAAAAGTCGGGTATTAAATACGCGGCTTGTCTCAACACCTGTGACATAACCGTAGAAATTGAAAGTTCCGAGTAAGTTCCGTAATGCCATAACTTGTAGTGGTCCTATTATGGCGTCGACCTGTTTACCTGTTTTGCCATAGCGCACATTGAACATCGCGTAGAAAATATGTCCGGTCTCGCACGAGGATATTAAGATTGGACGCTATTTCACCAACCAAATTTATTATTTTCATTAAGTAACCTGAATTAAACATGAGCTTACCAGGGAGGAAAAATATCGCACAGATCAAGTACCTACTCATTTAATAAGTGACGGTAGCCTAACAACTTGTCACGAGAATAATGTTTATTTTTTTTAATTTAGGTGTCTATTTTTTGTATAGCATCTGCTAGACTGAGTTGAGTTGAATTTTTGAGGCATGGACTCAATTAGGCTAATTTACATCGTGATCACCATCCTGAAAACCAACTTTACGACTAAATAAATAAAACGATATCCAACTCTATCATCGTACATCATCACCATGCATAAGCTAAGTATGGTATGGTTTACTTGCTAGCGTGTGCAGTTGAATTTACGCACGATGACGCAGCACGGGTTCAATTTTAGAATGCAGCTACATAGCTCGAAGTATCTCCGTGTGCGCGGGACCTTTTTGCAAAACAGTCATGTCCGACTAAATTAACTCACGAGCGACGCAGTACGCGTATGGAAATGTGGTTGCTTGCTGCTATCCTCGTGTGTAGAGTGGACCTGTTTACGATACACTCATGTACAGGCGATCTAGTGTTCCATGTGAATCGTGAACTTATTTGCAGAGAACCATTTAGCATTGCAGAGGATAAGTATAGCCATCCAACGAGGTAATGCCGCCAGCCTTTTGGGCACATTACCTGCGGTCGGTGACTTGAATACAGTTTTTTATCTTTAGTTTAATTAAATTATGTACTTATGTATTTTTATGATTATTGTTTCGTGTAAATATTAATAAAAGTTTAGCATTTCACGTTTAGTTATATTTTTATGATTTCATATCAATTATTATTATTATATGGTTGATTTTTAACAACTATATCAAAATACTCGCACTCGTAGCGCATTTTTGGTGTTTGATGTTGACTGTGCGAGTGATAGGTCTCAGTTATTTGGAAATGTTCTCGTGTGTTGCGGGCTTTATCGAGGTACCAGTCATGTCTGCAACGCGGATATCAGATTCAGAGATAAACAACAAGGCAATGAAAGACAATCACCGTTTTTTGTTTGTTTTTAAACAAGTTCTCATAATATCGTTTTCTACAATCCATAAAAATGTTCATAATTAAAAATGTTTTGTAATTAAAACATCTAGCCCAATACGTGAGTAGTGCCAAATGTTTGAATTATTCTGCCTCGTTTGTAAATCTGTTGCAATAAAAATTTTCGTTGACAAGAAAAAAAATTATCTAAACTTGTAAATTAAATAAATATATAATTACTTAGGTTCTTCATTTACTATAGTAATAACCTAAGTACTCAGTAAAGCTAGTGTAGGTACCTGCCGACTCCTACGCTTTGGTATAACGAAATCTTTTGATTGTACTTGAAAATAATTGCGACTACAGACAAGGAGCGTTGATGTTGTTTACCTACCGTTAAAAGGCTGTGCACCCCAAGACAAAGATACTTTATTTTGGGGCTTTCAACCTTTATCGTTTCAGACTTATTTCTAATTGGACTAGACTAGGTAGATACTTGTAATTGATTTTGTTTGTGAACAAGTCTGGGCTCGCAATCAAAAATGCTAATAAATTAATTATCCACGCATTAAGCTAGTTTCGGTCGTAAATGAATATCTCATACATGTCACATACGGCGTATATCTTAATGAAATACAATGCAATGAAGTGCAATGTACTGTAATATATGTAATACTTCAACGATCATATCGATTACCCAGAAAATAAGCTATTTATTAAATTGAAGCTTACAATGGTAATTTTACGCAGGCTTATAAAAGCATCTCCGAAAAAAATCGGTAAAATAATGTACTCGTATAAGTAGGTAAAGTCTAATATACGTTTCATTAAACATTTCTAACACAAGTTATCTTAACTTAAATGAAAAGTTCCCAACCCTAGTATAAGCAAATCACTTGTAAAAAACAATTAATACATTTTTACTTTTACTTTACTTTAAACGTACTAACCATTCTCGTATTCAGACCTAATTATCATTCACCCTAATACAAAACCAACATCCGTCTTTCGAACAAACGAGAAGGAAACGAAAAATAACACAAGCTCTGTGAATTCCTACTTCTGTAAAAGGAAATTAGTTAAAGAAACTAAGTCAATACTTCAATGTCTTGAAAATAACTTTGTAATGAAAGCAAAAGCTGAATAAAAATTGCGCGCCGAACGCTTAATTAAAAGGTGGAGTTGCTGGAGTAAAAATAAGCTAAGACTGTTGTTCTCCGCTGCAATAAATATAAGATGGAATACTTACGTCAACATGAAGGCGAAGCCCCGGCGGACCGCATTGTCAGCGGGTCGCGCCCCCAAATCACAATAGAGGTAGCGAGCGCACTTCACGGGGTCGTACCTCAGTATTGCTTTCCATCTTACGCCAGGCTTCTGAAATATTCAATCAAAACACTCATAAAAATGCTTCACTTGCACCGAAACGCAGTAGTTAAATGTCAGTTACGCAAGAAATTTCAAAAAGCTTTACTTGCACCAAAGTGTAAGTCAAAGTCAAAGTCATAAAGCAATTCAGTAGGACCGCTGGGATCACTTTGAATCGTCTCGTCAAGGTTGTGATCGATTATCGTTGTGATCTCTTTGTTGTTCCATGTAGGTATGTTTTATTTGAGTCTTATAAGAGCCTCATATACGCCCATTGCGGACTATATAAAATGATCTGATTTTTGTGTATTCCAATTGGCAGCGATGGGCTTGCAACCTGTGTCAGAATGCTGACTTCTGCAAATTGTAGACATGTTCCAAATGTGTATTTGAAAGGACCTTAGGGTGCAGTCTTAATCCCGTTTTGTTTCAGTTTTACTTAAAAGGAGTGTGTAGAGAACATAGTTTACATATTTTTGAGCACGCATTAAAATTAAAATGCATGTACATTTTGTAAATCAAACGATGAGGGAATACCAGAATTGCCCAAAGCGTCATATTCTATATTCCTAAAGCTTTATTTAATCTGTGAATGAAATTGATTCGTAGGTGCACTTTGGATTTACGCTCCAGAGCTTGCAAACAACACTGAACATTGCAAAACATTTTTCTGAAACAAAAATAAGTCTTGAATTTATTTGTGTTCATAAAGTTCTTAGCTGCAATAAATATTAATGAAATAGATGTAAACGTAAATGAATGATATTTTAAGGCTATTGCTTTTTGAATTGAATTTTCTTTTAGGGTTTAGCTTTATAAGCTTATAAGAAATGTGCCGGTGAAAATATAAACTAAGCCCCTACTTTCTTTCGGTCTGTTACTACTACTTATAACAACAAATAACGAAAATGTAATAAAATACAAATTAGGAATGTAATTATACCTAATAAATATAAGGAATGTGTTTTTAAGGTGTTCTTTAAAAAAAATGTTCAATCAATTAAGTACTAGACTCACTATTGATTGGTAGAGTTCACATAATTACAAATTATTATTCTCTTTCAAAGCTTTTTGATACTTTAATCTGCATAGCTCTGGCAAAATCGCTTTTATTTAGCTCTATATCTTTATTAAATCTTCTTAAAAGCAGATACCTAATAAAGTAGATAATTCAGGCAGCTGTATTTTTCTTTTTATTATCAAATCATGTCATCTCTTATATCTAGTAAATACAATGAAAATTCAGCCCCCTCGCATTTTATTCAAAAATCCAAATTATACTAATGTGCCATTAATTCATTTGATAATGACGAAAGAGTTCAAAAACTTATCATATAGCCTACAAGTTGGAGGTCCTAGTTCACTGCTCAGTAGGTGCCTAGGTATAGCGTCTCAGGTTGCATTAGATTGCTTGTTTTTTGAGTAGAGACCGCTGGGCCAACATATTTTTTGCAATGGATGTCGGTTAATATTTCTAACTTAAGGCAACCACGTATAAACGTTGGCTTTTAATTAGCATTTGGTAACTTTTGTGTTTTCGCTCGATATTGCCAGAAGCCTCGATAAATATTAATTAAAGGATAGGTACCTACATGGAATCATCAGTAATAGTGTTTCGCAGAATATTTCATTATGATCTGAAAATTAATAAGAAACGATATTCCTTGTTTCGTTGCTAGAAATTTTTTAATGGGTACAAATTTAGAAACTTCTGCAAAATATGAGCCAATCATGATTTTATATTAAGCCAGGGACAGGGTTCTAAAACCGAGTACGGACTACGCGTTCCAGGTTACACGTTCACGCATTCCAATATAAACGCGTAGCCTGCAGCAATGCGTATACATTTTGACACTTTGCATCGACTCGCGGACGGTCCAGCCGAACCGAACGCGTCGAGCTTTCAATTCTCTATAGAAAATGCTGTTGACGTCAGAAGCGAGCCGCATTTTCTAACGTCGTCAGCATTTTTTATATATAAAAATGACTGCGGTGCGTATGGCGCGGACAAGACAAGTGTGCGATCAGGTTTAGACTCTCCTTTTTAGACATTCTCAGATACGAAGGATCTTTAATTTCCTTATACTTAGATCTAGTAATGTTTACTCTGCCCTACATATTTAATTAAGCTAAATATTATTTTGTTTTCTTTGTCAACAGAAAAGTGATCAAACGAGCTTCTTCAAATATCTCAAACGTTTCCTCAACATTGTTGAGAGTTTGTTTTTGGGGATTTAACTTACCACATTATATTGCGAGTTCACATCTCTCTTGAACAGGAACCTGAGGAGTCTCGGTGCCGTCAATGCCTGGTAGTCCTTAACTAGAAGATGAAGAGAATACAGCACGCCTATCAGCAAAGCCAGTAAAATGATTAGTCTGAAACATACATAAAAAAAATGATGTGCCTTTTGTGTAGTAGCCGAATGAGGTACTTCGCCGGGTAAGTTTTTGGACCATGACTGTGAAAAATACTCTAACAATTATTGTGTTATGATCGGTAAGCATTATTTTTACGAGTATAGTAATACGTAAAGACAATAATGCATTCTACGAAGAGATGATACAATTATTATCCATTTTAAAATTTCGCGACTTGAAGACATTTTAAATTTTATAACGGGACTTAATCGCGTAGGTTTAACATTTGTTAAACCTACGCGATTAAGTCCCGTTATCTTGAACAAAATAAACGTTATCTTATCTTTCTATATCCAGTTTTGCTTTTCTGAGATTCTCTATTACAGGTAGAACTCTTTGGTAAGTACAATTTACTTTTTATT
Source organism: Epirrhoe alternata (assembly GCA_963565295.1). Taxonomy (NCBI): domain Eukaryota; kingdom Metazoa; phylum Arthropoda; class Insecta; order Lepidoptera; family Geometridae; genus Epirrhoe; species Epirrhoe alternata. Next base: position 5,463,780 of record OY751384.1, read on the forward strand.
GCAAAAATGTTCATGCAAATTCTACAACTAAAATGCACTTATACAATGCCCGGTTCCACCGTAGTCGGTCGCAATGTAAGTTATCCACAAATTGGAAAAGTTTGGTTTAATATACCACCCGCCCGTAGGGTTTTACTAGCTAGGTCTATTTGGTTTACCTGCTTGCGGTAGAAATCTGTTCCAAATCTGCTTGCACCAATGCTTTGCTTAATGTAATTCAAATCACTTGCCATAAATGCAGTGAGGATTAGTGAGGAAATTTATAGCGTATTTTAGAAGTTTCAACGAAACTGACAGAGAAAGTTTATTTTCCAAGTATATTTTGTTTACTCCTGACACGACTTAACTTTTGTTTATTAACTTTTTAGAGATTTGTAGTCTTTTGAGTATTTTGGAGCTTACATACTCTAATAATAAGGGTTATTTCATTAAACTTATATTTACTCTTACTCAATTTGTCAGTTCTTACGTTCAGTCTGTTTAGTTTCAACAAATAGCGATGCGATGCCCTACAAATAGAGCACCATGCCCTAGATCTAGGGCACGGACAATGAACGGACTAGCTTAGATATTTAGCAATATAGTGGAAAACTACAACAATGGGGCTCAGTTTAGGATTGTAATTTTAGTATCAAATTATAATTTGCTACTAAATAACTATCCACTGTTTGGGTACATAAAACTTAATTACGCATTATTGTAACTTAAACTAAAACAGAATCTGGAATGGACTGTATATTGGACATTCTCAGGTCTTTTAGGCATTGAAGATATATGACAGATAACAAGCCCATCACCGACTAATAATTGCATAGATTACTGACTAGTACCTACAGGTAATTTTTTTTAATTTTTGTAATTTTTAAAGTGTACATTTTGATAAGACTTTTCATTTCTCAATAAATAAAATAAATAAATAAATAATGCTGGACTTTTCACACAGCATCATCTAGCCCCAAACTAAGCAAAGCTTGTACTATGGGAACCAGATAACTGATATACTACTTATATACTTTTTGTTTGTAAATACATACATATTATACATAGAAACACCCAGACCCGAGATAAATATTTGCAGATCATACAAACATTTATCCCGCGGCGGGGATCGAACCCGCAACCTTCTGCGTCCCAAGCGGGCTTTCACCCACTGCGCCACAGAGGTCGTCAATAGCATCTATACTATCTTTGTTTGCTTGTCTCTCTTTTGTATTTTGCTACTCCTTCTATTAGGATTATTGTATGTATGTGACTGTTGGTTGTTACTTATTTATTTAATGATTCTAAATAAGAAAATCAAACAGATATATGAGATACCTATGAGTTAGATCAAAGTCTATAAAAAACTCGTTTGATGATTTGCTACTTTGATACTTTAGCTATTTTTATTATTCAAATGTCTGTTCATTATAAAAGTAGGTTGTCTGTTTTCATGTTATTTTTAGAGATTTTCCATTAAGATTTTTGCGCTTTCTGAGCAAATCTTACATTTCATAACCATATCGATTTACTTTATCCCATTTGTATGACTTATTGGACACTTAACCGATATCTTCCCATGAATTTAAATGATATATTTGGACATTGTGGCTTTATAACGGTACTTTGCGTAATATTATTAACAACTTCTATATAAATGACGACAGTGTTTTGATTCGACAGAAGAATCTTTATCGGGGTAGTAGGTAAATACTTAACTTTTCGATAGCGTCTAGACAGATCGGTTAATATAATACATTATACATCATTATATTTTTTTACACTGATTCCTTTATAATAGATAGATTAACACTTTATTGTACACAAGAACATAAATACACGGAAAATATAAAAATAAAGACATTGTACAATGGACAGCCATATCGCTAAAAGCGAAATAAGATAGATAGATAGAAGATAGAAAATACTTAATTGTACACCACATGGACATTACAAAATACAAACAAAGATACAAGAAAAAATTTAAAGCGAAGTACAATGGGCAGTCTTATCGCTGTGAGCGATGTCTTCCAGACAACCTTAGGATGAACTGGATTAAAGGAAGGCAAAAAGGCGGTGTAAATAAAATATGTTTATAAAAACAAATAAATAAATACTAATAAATAAATAAATATAGATGACTAGCTGACCCGCGCAACTTCGTCTGCGCATTATTAGGAACAAAGTGGAGGAGTTTTGAGTGAATCGAGAGTACAAAATATAAAACTCCGTCGCATGATATAATATTTTTTTTTATATATGTTTCTCTCAAGAATCATTTAATAGATATAAAGGTAGGAAAAATCTTACCCAGATCTTGCAATGCTAAGAACAAAACGAATACGGTAATTGGTACAGAATCGCTGAAGCGAGCGCAGCGAGTTTTTGAAGAGAGAGAGAGTTTTTGAAGAAATTGACTCGAAACGTATTTTTTTATAGCAAGAACTGTGTGGTTTAAAATTTCGAAATAAAATTATTAACTAATATTGCGTTATGTTTCTCTCAAGAATCCCTTAATAGATAGAGGTAGGGAAAATCTTACCCAGATCTTGCAATGTTAAGAACAACACGATAGCGGCAACTGGTGTCAGATTTGCCGAAGCGAGCGGCAATACCTACCCGCGACTTCGTCAGCAATATAAAAATATCGAAAACTCTTAGCAAAAATCTCCATTAACTTTTCAAAACTCAAAATCAAAGAAAATTATACTCGATCTCCGCCATAGTAAAAACGCCACCTAGGAAAAAAGTGTAAAGTAGTTTTGACCTCTAGACCGGATAGATGGCGTTATAGCCAAGGAAAAATATTTTAATATCAAAAAATCATAACTTCGGAGTTCGGATATATTGATGGGTGGGAACACACATGTTACATGTTTATCATTAATTTTAAAATAATTAATTATGCAAAATACAAAAAAAAACGAAAAAATTTAGAGTGCAAAAAGTCGGCTTCGGGCGGTCACCCATCCTTATTATGACCGCGCCCAGGGTTGCTTAACTTTTTTCCCCATACAAACTTCCAACCCTTATTTTCCCGCCCCCTTATGGTAATTGACAAAAAAAAGTAGCCTATGTCCATCCCTGGGGTATACTCTTTATCCATGCCAAATTTCAGCTTAATCGGTTCAGCGGTTTGGGCGTGAAAAGGTAACAAACAGACAGACAGACAGACAGACAGACAGACAGACAGACAGAGTTACTTTCACATTTATAATATTATAAGTAATAAGTATATAAGTATATAAGTATAAGTATATAAGTATGGATGCTGTGTGAAATGTCCAGCATTATTTATTTATTATTTATTTATTTATATACCTATACTATGTATGTACGAATAAATATAATATAATATATAGATAATATATAATATACATATAATATAATATATAAGTAGTCATAAGTAGGTATTTAATGTTATAACTTTTGTACAAATTATCATTAACACTTCTTGACGACTAAAGTGTTTGTTGTGTTTTGTAAATAAATTGCTAGGTAGGCATTTTACACCTCATTACTAGTCCCAAAATAGCTTGTGCGTGATAAACCACATACCTGATAAACTACATAAAATTCCTTACTTTTTTTCGATACAACATGTATTGATGAACTTGGAATCTAAATACCTGACAGTGAAAGATTAACAGCTGAATATAAAACAGGACGAAAGACCCTGACCCGCAAGGAGTAAATTTACGTAAGGTAAAGCCATCGGAAGTCAATTGTGGGTGTTGGAAACTTTATAGGAAACACGGTTCCTCACTTTCTATCGATAAAAGCGAAGGTGAAATATTGATAACCCAACGCATTACGGTATGTTTCATAACAAGTTTGAGTTGGGATAAGGTTCTACTGCTTAACATCAGGCAGTGTGAGGTCAAATGTTGACCTATTTATTTATAAAAATTGTTTTGTAATATTCATTTCTAGGTAATCTAACTTTTTAAGAAACTCATTATTCGTATTTATTATATCTACAAAGACTCAGTTGATCAAAGTTTCCGCCTGTTTTCTGAACTGTTGATAAAAATGACAATCGAAAAAATGTAACAGTAATAAAAAAACAGAATAATTATCAGAAAAGAAGAAATTAATTTTTAAAATAATGCAACAAGAAATTTAAAGTAAAATAATTAAAAGCGACACCCTAAAAATGGTAAATAAAGAACGCAATCTCACTTGATTCCCATCCTCGACGTGTGCACTCAAATAACCACTGTCAACAATTGCCATGCCGTCTTCCTTGTGATTACATTTGGAAAAGTCATTTCACTGCAGCACTTGCATTACTAGTTACCACAACCTCAGTATTACACTGCCAAAAACGAAAGGCACCGTAATGGTATGCGGTTAGAAATAGTTAAAGCCTCCTAAATTGGATAGCATTTAAACGGTTTGTGGCCGAGGAAAGCAGTCCTAGTTCTCTACCGAAACGAGTTTGTTTCATTTCCTTTAAATACTAGTCTGAGAAGGTATGTTATTGTGGTTGAATAGTTTCTGTGGCGTAACTGCTGTTTATCCGATTATGCCGGCTCTAGATTTCGTATACGCAAGTGCTGGAAGGGTGCGCGTGGAGAATAAATTTATTGTTTCTTTTCACTTGTTCTTCTGGTCGTGTAAGTAGTACATTTGAACCAGTGTGGTGAAAGGAGTTTTCATTTGTGTGTGTCATCAGGTTATAATTTAGACGTAATTTTGTTATTAGTAAAGTAAAACAAACAAAATAAGGATGAAATACGTAATAATAAAAAAAAGAAGTGGGTTAGGTAGTTTAGTTAGTGCTTTAGCAGTTAATTTTATGTTGGTTTTGTTTTTTTTTCTAAGAATTGGGCTCGAAAGCATACCGATACCCGTTGCCAATAATATACCTACACTTAATAAAAGTTTGGCGAAACCATAGCAATGAAGAAAAGTTTTTCAATCTCTGTTATACGTATATAGGAAGTTAAAGCTGCTATACTGCAGGTTTTTAGACTTTTTAACACAAAACTTTGCCTTGCGGTATTTTGAACGAAACATTCGAAAAAGCAACTTATTTGCACGTCTCTTGCTTTTTATAGTTGGTAAGATGTTATAGCAAAAAATATGACACAAAATGCATAATTTAATAACTCTATGGTCTAGGACGACTATCTATCGAAATATCATACATGACTGACCAATTGATTTTCCGTTTTGCGAAATACAAAACAATATTCACAGACCCTTATATATGTAGGAAAGTAATACAATATAAATATTAACTTATAATTTTATAAGTAATAAATATAGTAATAGATTTAATTTTCTTAAACATATTAAATTCACAAGGTAAAAAAAAGCAAATTTGCTACAAAACAAACAATGTGTTAATGATGTTACAATGAAGAAATTGTCACTTGGACATCTATACGGTGAAACATACTTCGATTCGAACGTGTCTTTTAAAATCATAAGCTTTCTTTTGGCTTTGCCGTAGTCAGGTAAAAAACGAACTCTAGAGAATAGCACTCACGATTTATTTTCTAAGTATAGCCTCCGTAATGGCGTTTTAATGAATTACCGCCGCTAAATGGCCTGTGTCCACCATCCCCAGGAAGCTTAATACGACTTTTGACTTACAAACTCTACGTTAAAGTAAAAATTACTGGCCATTTCCATTTTATATGCAAAGTTTTACCTACTTTTAGTTACTCAGCTTGCTACAATTTATTTTTGTCTAAATTATTATTAAAATAAAATATTTTCTTTGGAATGCTCTGCTTGTTATTTATTTATTATTTATTTATTTTAATTTAATTAACACGGTTATTACCAATTACATTAATTAAATACAAAACAATAGTAAAAAAAAAACAATAGTAAAAAAACAATAGTAAAATTGATGTATACCGTGCCCTGGATATACCTCGTGGTGATTATATTTCATTTCGTTGATTCAGTCTAACGAATAACTGTGATTTGTTTTAAAAATGTCCTCGGAATACCGTCTAGTTGCTTATTAATTTCCGTCAGTCGACATTGCCGAGTAATAAACTTATGTTTTTGATACTGGGTAATCACGCCGTTTTGTTTCTTGCAGAGATTTGATTTTATATTTTAGGTTAGTATCTATAGCTCAGTATATTTATTTTTACAGTCAAAGACGATAAGGGATACTTACATCGAGTAATTTTGTTTTGAACGATTTAAGTTTCCTGAGTGCGGACATCATTTTTTATGCTAGTTAGCCGTGAAAGCTTAGACGTGAATTTCAAAGATTTGGAAAAGACCTAGGAGTAAAATATCATTCCTAGCTACTTAATGAGTAAGTATTATAAAACAGTAACAAACACAGACACAACCTTTCTAGTCTACGCTCAGTGGTTAAGGCTATTTCGGCTCTGTGTTAGTCAGTCAGTCAGTTCTCCTTTTATAAAATCATATATCTACAACATTTGAAGGTATCTAATAAATTATATCTATGCATGCTCTACATCTCGATTACGTGCTCTTCTGAGTTTTGATATAATTCGTGTTCTAGTTTCCTATTGGGAACAGCTGTATTTAGTCCTTAGAATTTGCTCCTCACTTGGTTGATATTCCATTTATTAGAACTATGCGCTTTCAAAGTTCTTTTAATATGCGCACTGCAAGAAATTGGAATCAGCTTTCAGCGTCTGTATTTCCGCTGTGCTACGATCCTGTTGTTTTTAAGAAGAGAGTTAATAAGTACCTTCTGGGTAGGCTTGCTCCATCGTAGACCACATTCTTGCCTGTGTAAGTTTCGAGGTCAAGCGCCTACCCAATCACCATAAAAAATGCTGTAACATGGGAAAATCTCGTGAAGCCAGATAAGTCAGATCCAGATTATTCAATTTCAATTTATTCATAAAAATACCAAAATAAGCTGATAGGATGGCTTAGGTGCTGGGCAAATATTAACATATTCTATCTCATGTTTACAACTGAAAGTATTATCGAAAGTAGAGACTATTCGAGAAATTAGATGACTATAGCACGGTTTCTATTTGACGTACGACGACCGCTAGTCTAAACATTAACTCAGTTAGTGTAAAAATTAAATCACGTTTATTCAAGCTTGTAAGTATCAAATTGTGTCAAGAAGAAAGGATTATTTTCAACTTTGGCCAAGCTGAATAGAAGCTTAAAATAAATTTCCACTGGGAAGATACATAGTGGTCTATCTTTAGATTTTCTTACAAGAAAGCTAGAAAAACCATTCTGCAGAAATCTTAGCTATTTTCCCTGGGGCACTCAGAATGCCAAACAAAATTTGAGAAAAAGCTCGATTTCTGCTAGAGGGTTTTTTTTCTAGTCCACTGGTTAGGGTGTAATTAAAACACAAACATTCAAACAACTCACAAACTATCATGTTAATGTTCTACTACTCGTTTATACTATCCTCTAAATTAGTAGTTTATCCTACTAGTAGTAGAAAATTATGTGGTAAATGGTAGCGTAAAATAGATAATTGTAATTGTCCTACGTCTTTTACTCATAATTAGGTATATTAAATACTTTAAAATAATGTGAGAATAGACTCCTCATTATAGTTATGAACTTTAATTATGTTTAGAGACACAAGACTTCTGCTTCTACTTCCGACAGGGTATTGGCTATACAATACATAATTTAAAACTTTTGGCATCCTATAACTATTTAGTATCTATGACAGGTTATTACCCAAAATAACGATCCCAGAAGCAGGAGTTTATACGTATTTATAAAGCAAAGACGTAAGTACAAGTATTTATTTTCCCGCGGTGTGGCTCGTGGTCTCTCGGAATTTTTTTTGGGGATAAAACATTTTTATCCATACCAAATTCAGCCTAATCTGTTCAGTCGTTTGGGCGTGAAAACGACAAACAGAGAGATAGAAAGACAAACAGAGTTACTTTCACATATACACATTTTAAACTTTCGCGAGTTGAGTCTTCTCGTGACCACGGTAGCTGTAACGCTACTGAAACGTCGAGGTAAATAAACAAATGTTATACCTACGCGATTAAGTCCCGTTATAAAATTTAAAATGACTTTCACATATATTTTTTTAAAAACTTTAAAACGGCATTCCAAACCATTTCAAAAATACCTATGGCCACGATTACCATGTGTTCTCAATTTATAAGTACCGCGCCCTTTTCGTAAAGGATTTATGTTGGATAAATAAAATTATATTGTCTAAGGGACAAAGACCCTAGAAATCGAGCTAGATATTTGAGACGGTTGGAGGGATATGGATGAGACCTTTGTCGGGCAGTATCAATGTTATTTTTTTATGTTACTCATTTATATATCAGATTAATGTAAGTAACTAAATCAAACAGGTTCACGACCGTATCCCCAAGCTACAGTAGACATCTCAGTTGTCTACCGTAGGATCTTGAGTGCAAGATCCTTTGAAGATGTCTAATCCCCGGTTTCTACAGGGAGTTCCACTCAGTGACGTCAAAAGAAAAAAAGCTCCACACATCCTATTCAATGGACAGTCGTAGGTAAGTGATCGCAAAGTTGAAAGCGATCGAAAGAATGTCCGTTGATTATAGAAACCGGGCATTTGAGGGTAAACACATTCGGAGACACGTCCAAACACGTCATGTCACATTATGCACACGCCCGCATTTTAAAGTTATTATTCCAGTCTCTGTATGTGTCTAAGAAAACTCCTTCAACTAATTTTAAAGTAACACGTGCTTAGCAAGCCGAGGTATCAGTGTGCATGTGCAGTTGAACTTCCCGACATTGCTCAACTCTTTACTGCGATTACTTAAAGCAGTTAGAGATGCAAGATTAAAGTTTGTTACGTAGGTAAAAGTTATGTTTACCTTAGTATGATTATCCTGTAGCACTTGCTTCTTCAAACATTGCATGCTAAAAGTAAAAGTGGTTTTATACCTACCTGGTGTAATAAAAGATTACTCCTGATAAAACACGAAAAATGTGGGTCACGATTGAAACCATTGTATCTATTAGGTGCTGGTACTACTATTTGACGACCTCTGTCGCTCAGTGGGCGAAGGCCCGCCTGCGACGACGAAGGTTGCAGGTTTGATCCTCGCCGCGGGACAAATGTTTGTATGATCTACAGATATTTGTCTCGGGTTTGGGTGTTTTCTATTTAAAATATGTATGTATTTACAAACAAAATGTATATAAGTAGTAAATCAGTCATTTAGTATCCATAACACAGGCTCTGCTCACTTTGGGGCTAGATGATGCTGTGTGAAAATTATTTATTTATTACTATAGGCGCGCTAGACATCATCCTAATCAAAATATAGTATTCCCAAATTTTTCATAGTTTGACCTTAAAACCGTCTCGAAACTAGTTTTAAAAACAGGATAAAGAAAGTTTTATCCTCTACCTCAGAATCAGTTTATGTTCTGATTCCCAACCTAACCAGGGAAAAACTTATTTTTCCTTGAAGAAATATGTAGCAAGTACCTTGAAAGAAGGACAAATAAAATCCCCGACGCCAACCCTCAGGTAGAGCCCGTAAACTTTGTTTTTTTATTGTTTCATACTTCACATCACTTTTTCGAGTTATCCATTGAAAATATTAACATTTTCCCCCTTGTTTTTAATCACAACTTTGCGATCGCTTCAAAGTTATTTCAAAGAACATAAGTAGGTACTTACTGTGAATCTTTATGTAATATGTTGAATATGACCTACTTTGCCCACTTTCGGCGTAAGGTGTCTTTGATAGCTTAATAAAGAATATAGCATTTTTTATTAAGTGTCTACCCACCTAATCCTTTCCATTTGAACACATATCGTGGAAAAAAACCTTCCTCACATCAAAAAGGAGTCTAAAAAATACAGTTACAACATAACATTTATAAGTATTGAGAATGAAAAACTAACTTAAAATCAGTGAGCTTTTTTGAGTTTTATGCTTAAAATGCTTTAGTGTAAGCCCAAAATGCCACCTATTTTTCACATCCGGTATTAATAATAGAGTACGAATGTAATACAAGATGGAAAACCAGAAGAAAGGACGGAGAAAACGAGTTTTCCAGAGGGTTTCCACTAAGCTTAGTACAAAATGATTTGTATAGATGGCGCTTCTCAAAACTCTATGAACAGGGCCATCTATGTTTTTTACCATGAACCAATGTTACGTACAACTTTACTGCGGGTAAAATGTGGGAAAAATGGTTTTCGTGGTACTAACTACTAAGGTTTTCATTATTCGTAGAGATGGCGTTTACTATGACTAAAGTTGTGTCACAGGTTGTGATGGATGGAACGTTGGAACCCTACTCGAATAGGTAGGTACTGTACCTAATCTGTATTCTGTTTATAGTGCTATTATTATTTAATTTGATGTACTATTTTTAACTCGTACTAATATTAAGTATGCGTTTACAAATCAAATCTTATAATTTTACGATCCACCTCCATTATGAAATTAGGCTTAAGCTCACCCTCATGCTTAGAAAGAGGTCTAAAAATACCTTTAAGTTTTTTCAAGTTACACCTTTCATACATAATATTTACAAGACCTCTTTATCAATATACATTTCCCACTAGTTGCACGGCAACTTTATGGCTTAACTTTTACCCTACCCTTTTGTTTTCTACTTCGGAAGTTATGAGCGCTATGCTCTTCAAAACGCCGTAAAAGTTTGATGGCCTTATTACCTTCAGATATTGTTTACAGTTTGTGCCTACTTTTTATAACGTAAAGTTTTTAAAAAAATATACAAAAATATCATATTAAAGGTAGAGCTCAATTTTTTTATTATTATGTGCATCCAGAGGGTGAGAACTTTACTTTGTCTATGCTAGCCATGATAGATACTCGTATCTGAAATCATGTTAAGAAATAGGTATGGATATAAAAGTAGTGAATGGATGCAAAAATTACAGGATGGATGGGAAATGAAAATGCTCGGTCCATGAAATTCCGCTAGCAAAGTTTTACGTGCCTATCAAATCAAATATTTCAGTTTATTGTGTCAGCCTTTTCCAATGGCAAAAATATTCCACAAAACTGATACCCGGAACAGATGCTCATTTTATTACTACATCCACTTGCACGTAGGTCGTCAACATCCGTATTGACCAATAAAACTTTTAATTGCAACCAAAAAGTAAAAGCCATCCGGTATTTAAAGCCGATTTTCCCATATCTGCTCTCTCAGACAGTCTGCAAAAGCGTTCCTGATTATTCGACCCTTTCAATAATTTTGATAGATTTAAATATTCAACTACTACTGCTACTGTACTTCCTAGATATAACTATAATATACTTACCTATATCCTTTGCTTTAAAGTTTGTGGTTTGCACTTTCGATTTGTTACCTACTTAATTTGTGGATAACGGGGCTGGTTACATTCATAGAACCTAAGTACTAGCTATACAATCCATAGTTAATATGCGAATGTAATTGTTTGTTATCCTCAATAAATAAAAATAAATAAAAAACAACAAAAAAACTCCCTCATCAGGGTTTACCACTATTATGAACTTATTGTTAATATTTACGTTTTATTAAAAACTAAAAAAAAACGACTTCAATGTTGGACTCAAATAAAAAATTGAACAAGAATGAGGTTTTTTGAGGTTTACGGGAAAACTATCAATCCCTCACGAATAAAATTTGTGTGGGACCACTTCGGGAGTACCTTAACCCTTTCAAACAAAAAATTATTTGAAAATCCGCCCACAATTAGCGAAATTATCGCGTATCAAGCTACAAAAAAAACATACAGTCGAATTGAGAACGTCCTCTTTTTTTGAAGTCGGTTAATTAGATCGGTATTTTATAAAATAAATAATATTAGTAAAACAGTCAATTGTCACGGGTTTTCCTCACTTATAAGTGCTCAAATGTGGGTAAGCTCAGCGGCAGCCAGCTGTGACGTGCTCGAGCTGATGTGAAAACGATGTTTCCTGAACATTTATTTTATTGCGCCGTCTCCGTATAAAGTTCCTCCCGAGTTTACGGCCAACTAATCCTAGATTGTGACGGATTCCGAGCTATCACGTTTGATTATTTCGTCGAATGTCGAGCTAATGCTGGTATTAACCTGATTCTTGCGTTTTTCTTCGTACGATGAAAATTGCTTTCCAACTTCCTAAAACTGACGTCATAAAATAATAAACCTACCATTAGTAGATAAAAATCAAACAACTAGATTTAAGGATCTGTAGTAAAAAAAGTATGCTCGTTTGATTTAGTAGCCAACTTTATGGTGAAGGTGATAAAAATTTTAGTATTCCGTTGTAAAACTGGTAAAATGCATCAATGCACGTCTTTTTTTGAACATCTTTACTATCTACACTAATATTATAAAGAGGAAAGATTTGTTTGTTTGTTTGTTTTAATTGAATAGGCTCCGAAACTACTGGACTTATTTGAAAAATTCTTTCACGATTAGAATCCTAGATTATCCCTGATGAAAACCAGGGAGAGCAGTTTTCGCGACGGACAGCAAGTCATAAATATTGTCAAAACGCAATGTCATAGTTTACTATTAGTATAATAAAAATATATATTATACAGGATAAAATAATAAAAACCCACAACGCGAATTGATTGACACCTCAATCATCAAAATCAGATGAGTAGTTCAGAGGTACTTCGATGGAACATTTGTAAATAGAAACAGGTACATAATTTTTAGGGTTCCGTACGCAAAGGGTAAAACGGGACCCTATTACTAAGACTCTGACCGTCCGTCTGTCTGTCTGGCTGTAATCCCATGAACCGTTGAAATTTTCACAGATGATGTATTTCTGTTGCTATAACAACAAATAAATACTAAAAAACAGATTAAAATACACATTTTTAATGGGGCTCCCATACAACAAACGTGATTTTTTGCCGTTTTATAGATAATGGTACGGAACATTTCGTGAGCGCGTCCGACTCGCACTTGGCCGGTTTTTTAATTTGTTACCAACATAACCTTTCCTTTAGTTTTGCAGTAGATCAAATGTAAATTCCAATATGACTTCCAATCACATTGTGGGCTAGAGCAACCGATATGTTTCCTAAATTAAATTTAAATTTTCTCCAAAAGAAATTTAAATTCTCAGCACCCGAGAAGATTATGCAATCAAACAGCCGTTTGTCTTGCACTCGTCCGCTAAATCCTCAGAATTCTAAAGTCTCGCCAAAGTCTCCGGTAGCCAGGCCACAGATGGCTTTTAAGGCTTGAAAACAATCGTTAGGATGCAGGATTAATGGTGCAGAGGCTAAGCCTGGCCACGAATCGCGATTGCAAATAGAAGCTTATTTTAGAAGTCAATATTGTGAAGGACATTTATGTCGAAAACAGGTTAAAACTGGCACGTTGGTAAAGTAGCGCATTTTTATACACTACACAATAATATTCACACAAACTCGTTTTTTTAAATAAGAGTACTTTTATAAATAAAAAAAGCATCACTACCTGTATTAAGGCGTAATATTAAGTTACGTGGAGAAAGTAGTGAGTTGCCTTAGCTCAGCCAAAGGTTACATACTTCAAATTTTATCCTGAGTCTAAGGAAACTGCAGTCAAATTGTGTTCTAGACCATCTAAGACCGACCCAATAAGACCAATGAAGTATCAGGCTACGCGCAGTATTATGGTTCGGCTCATTCTATTGACAGAAACTATAAGTAATGTGGACACACTATGTACATGAATAAATATTAGGGTTTCTTGTTTACTACAAAAAAAAACGTGTAAATTCTATAGAACCAGCTTTTTAACTAACAGTGGCTTTAGAACTCAATATCCCAAAGTCTATTTGCAATGTTAGTTGCAGTGGGAACTAATTTATGTTCGAGTTGGGAAACGACTGCAATTATTGCTTACGCTCTTCTATTCGTTAGTGACGTACTTTTATGTTATGCTAGAGATGCTAGAGCCAATGTATTTTACATATGGATGCGTCTAATGCCATTAGTGAAATTTGTTTACAAGTATGTGGAAAATCGCATTAGTCGTCGTAAGTCTCTAGCAATAAAAGCTTTTCGTCTTTAAAAAAATAAGTTCTTGTGAACTAGTTGCCGTTTCTGATACCTGAGGTTTTGGACCGCTTGAAGGCATAATATACTGATGTGATATGATTGTATTATTGTATATATCATTGATGTATTATATTGTAGGTATTTGGCTACTAGCGGCCACTGAGGCATTAAGTGACCGCGCAAAACATAGCCTAACTTTGAAGATCTACCAAAGTCGACTAAGCAGGCTACACAATGAACGCATCATTTTGCAATCGCTGTAATCATTATTACATAACAAGGAATTCCTACGCTCTCTCGTGATACAACCAGACACCAGCGATATTGATAAATGTAGTAAAAACTCATCATAATAAAATATGTAAATCTGAAGTGAAAATTGCAAGCGATATTTTTACATTTCGTCAAGATTTTCCTCTTTCTTGTCAGATTGGAGCGGTTCATAACAACTCAAGAGAGATAAATTGAACATTTTACAGATAAGCCACGCAATGGGTTGATATTCCATATAGCATGCTAGCAATATAAAAATCTATTAATATTTAGTAATATCTATGTAGTAAGTAAATTCTTTCAAAAACTTCTCAGATGAAGTGAATACTTTGACAGTTTTAAGATCCAGTTTTATTAGATGGGACGGCAAAATTGCATGGCATTCGCGAGAAGTTAGTAGAACTTGCAACAAGTTGTGACTGCGAGACGTGGGCTGAGCTTAATGCTAATGGGGCAAACTTGGCACCGGAACTGTACCAACTACCTCCTAGACAAATCGCAGTTCCTGTCTTGTCAAGGGAAGTCAGTCGACTTTGGAAGAGCTGTAATTTTTAGAATGATCGTACTTAGTGGTGAATTTAAATAAGCTAGGTTATCTTCAGTAAAATCGAAAATCTGTTTTCGTGAGAAAGTGTCTTAGACATTTTTGGAACCCGATACGTTTTACGATATATGATTTATACAGTATTCGCCAGAACTTGCTGAGTCAAACACTGATAATATCATGGGCTTAGGGTAGAATAGCTCTTATATATGCCAATCAACAGGCACGATCGTAAAGCTTTACTGCAACATTTTTCCCTAATATCAATATGAGAATATTCTTGCATAACAAAGGGTCTGTTTTATTTGCAAGTCTCGAGGGTGGCCATAAAATCTGTCGGTTGACGTAGCGCTGACTGTCGGAATATCTAAAGGTTGATGTAAGTCACGCTTGCGCTTGGTTTATCTTGAGCCATGTGACTTGAATATGAAAAATCGCTGTTTGAATAAATTATGAGACTAAACTAGTACCTACCTACTCTTAATGGAGTTGTCAACTTGTGAATACAAAATACTTTTAGGTAGAAGTAAAGAACAAAACATAGATTCTTTTATAACAGCTTGTATACATGAAGTGCAACAGTAAACAAGCTTGGAAAAAACTAATCATATAATAAATAACTGATTAAACTTAGTTCTATATTTTCCAAAAATATAAGGAATTTTAATCTCATCCGGGTGGAGTTGATGGACAAATAAAATGAACATTGGATGACATTAAACAATGTACAAGTGGGTGACCATTCACACCAAAACCCTTTTGCGGAGGGACGCCACGAAAACAATTAATATGATTTATGGAGGAAATAAAAACCCTTGAAGCAATTTTAGCAGCATTTTTGCTATAGCAATAGTCGACTTTCCGTAATAAAATGTGATTTATAATGCGCTGAATTTTATGCAAATATTGCTCTATACCATATCGTTTCATGAGATTACATGAATTTAGGTACAATATTGAAACTATTTTAATTTATTCTAATGTAAGGTCCTACTGCTAAAATGTTTCAATACGCTAAAATTTACTAAGAAGGTACTGTAAGTATGTGATTTTAATGTCTCTTAGTACCTAGGTTGTACCTATATGCAGTTTTAGATCTGAAAAAAAAAACAGAAACGTTTACCGTAAGTAAACGACATGTTTATTTTGAACGCATTTATTGGTTGATTATGCTAGTGTGCATAATGCATTGCAAAGTGTTTATAGCGAGTCACAATCATCATCGTCGTCCTTGTCGCGTCCGACAATGCTGAACCTTGAATTAAGAATGATATTCGGTTATGAGCCCTGGTCTTAAATAGTGAGTACACTGAATCCTACATCGTCAGGAAACTAGTTAGTATTCTTTTATGCGGCGATATCAACCTATTACATATGGAATACTAACTTCTGCAAGAGTACATGCTCTGACTACCCCTAAGATATCTTGAAAGGATCTGGAATTTAAAAGATCTGAGAGAATGTCCACCGCGCCTTGGGGATAGAGTCGTGACCCTGTTTTTCTGAATCCTACTAGAATATAGGTCAGATATTCAGAAACACACTCGGAAACAAATATTGAAACAGTTATTGAATTATCCATGGCACATGTTGCAGAATGGTTTGGCACTTGCATTATACTATTTGTTGTTTTATAATTACTTACTAACATTATTTTGTGCAGACATATTTATGTCTCAGATGGTGTTCTAATAAAACAGGGCCACGACTGTATCCCCAAGGCGCGGTAGACATTCTCTCAGATATTTTATATTCCAGATCCTTTTAAGATGTCTGAGGGTGTAGTCAGAGGCATGTCCAAATACATATTTGATACATGCCCACACAGGGCACATAGCTCGTAGAACTGACGGCCGTTGAGGCAGAAAAGTTCTCGAGTGGAGGCCACGCACCGGAAATTGCAGTAAAGGACGGCCCCCCACTAGGGGAAAGACGATCTTGTAAAGGTTGCTGGGAGCCGTTGGGTGCAGGCTGCTCAAGATCGATCACTGTGGACATCGATGGGTGAGGCCTATGTTCAGCAGTGGACGCTAAAGGGCTGAGATGATGACATGCCCACATCTTACAGAAGTTAGATGTTCTATTACATATTTTGTCCTTAATACATATTTTAGAGTACCTAGCCCTAGAATTTTACAAATCGATCATTAGAAACAAAATAGAGTCATGACTGTATACCCAAAGCACGATAGAGCATTTTAGTAAAAAAATAAAATATTAATAGACTGTTTAAAAATAACTTAGGTACTTGAGTAAGAAACGAGTGCGGGTATAGATTACGACTTTTGGAGAACATATTCTTTATTATATTCTAATACCACAAAAGCGTCTTGGAAGTATGTTAACATTTAAGGAGCAGGTATTATGTTTGCTCATTATAATCTTGAGCGCATAATTATCATAGTAAATGTTCAAGACTGATATGAAAATTATACCCCACGAAAGGTTATGTACAGGGCACAGCGCAGTGTGACCTTTATGTTGCTTACTGACACGTAGGCGTATTATCCATAGCCTGCTGACTCCAAAAGTGTGCTGACATTTACTTCGTAATCTGCGACTGGCTTTTAGAAATAGACTCGAGTAAACTATGTTGCTCGATTGACGACCTCTGTAGCGCAGTGGGCGGAGGTCCGCTTGCGACGCAGAAGGTTGCGGGTTCGATCCCCGCCGCGGGATAAATGTTAGTATGATCTGCAAATATTTTTCTCGGGTCTGGGTGTTTCTATGTATAATATGTATGTATTTACAAAAAAAAGTATATAAGTAGTATATCAGTTATCTGGTTCCCACAGTACAAGCTTTGTTTAGTTTGGGGCTAGATGATGCTGTGTGAAATGTCCAGCATTATTATTTATTTATTTATTGGATTTAAAAAAAAACAGGATGGACTGTGTCACCAAGGCAGGCATTCTCTCAGATCTATCAGAATTAGATTATTTGATCAATTTGTTCAAGCGGGTTAAAGGCACATATACTTTATACAGTTTGCAAGGCCTTCGCCCCCATTAAAAAAATTGAGGCAATATTCTCAGCTCTCAAGATATTGTCTTGAGAAATTTGCAATAATAAAAGCTAGCTCCTTCAACCGAAGGAAATTAAATTACGTTCGCATTTATTGCATTGCGATCTGAATACCTAGACTAAAATAGAAAGCGCAATATCGCCTGATTTGTTTTGTGGTAAAAAGGTACCCAGATTAATAGACGACATCTCTCGATGTTCCATAGAATTTGGATGCATGAGGCACAAGACCGCAATGAATAGCATAAACAGAGGGAGGCCTATACCCAGCAGTGAAAATATTCTTGGCCGCGGATAATGATGATGATGAAATACCCAGAAATGAAGAATATTTCTGTCTATAATTTATGGTTTCCATAGAAAACAGTTACGAAGTCAGCTAGGATCGCGCGTATCAGATTTGCACTAAAAGGTCTCAACTTTGTTATACCACGTTCATACCAACTGAACTGAATTCAAATAAAAACTTTAAACGAGATATGTTCCCAGCATAGTTTCCATTTTACTTTTAAAAAGATTATTTTTTCAAAATCTTTTAAGTGAGAATTACTTTACGATGAAATATTTTTTTTACCTGTCGATAAAAACATAAGAGTAATATAATTTTATTTTAATTTTGAATGTATTTCGTACCCTGCTAATAAATCTTTGTCTTTATAAACCCCTACTCGTTTCTGAAATGGCGGCTAAAATAGCAGAACTCTGTCGTTCTTTCCTTCGAATAATGCACGGACGTGAGCAGTAAATCACCAAGTGTCATAAATTCAGTACGATTTCACTCTCCTACTCGTAGTACCAAATCGCACCTGAGCTCGTATTGTGGCTTTCTGGACGCACACAAAGCAAAATTTTGCTCCTTCTCAGTTTTATTGAAATAGACAAGGACAGCTTACGTGGCATACTTTGTTCAGTAACCTATTTTTGTTTGTACGCGTATCGTTAAGCAGAGGTGACTATAATATTAGATATGTACTTTATGAAAGGTACCAGAGGTCTGGCAGAAATTTTATCTTGGGTACAATATTTAGCACAGGGCTTCCAATTCTTGAAATCTTTTGAACGAAAATGTTATTTTACGCTCTATTTACCGTGCAATCCTCTTTCAGTTCGGAAGACATATTGAAGCATTAATATTTATGATTCTACGTTATAGCTTAGCAGGTAAGTCGATGCAAGTTTGAGTTATCTCGTACGAAATTGGTTAATGAAAACGAGCAAGATAATTACTAGGGAAGGCGACATCTAAACGGTGACGTCATCCCTGAAATTAAACACACGCTCACGTAGTCTATTTTATCTCAAGACAGCAAATGTAGGATGTCCCATAAACCCCCTTCCCACTCACATAATCATTACAATGCCTGTCAAAATTACAACATGTTGGCGGTTTGACGCAGTTTACAACTTTGGAAATTATATTAGAACTTTGAATTTCCTACTATATAAAGCTTTTGATTCGTAAACTGAAAGACAAAATGAAACTGAATGAGATCATGAAGCACTTAGATTCTGTTCACAGATATCGAGCCCGTAGGTACCTAAATGTTGCTGTGGTACTAAGTTAGTACCAGCTACTGACTAACACACAATGTTAGATTGACACTTATTCGTTACTTATCACATGGGGGTTCGCTGTAGACAATTTTGTCGTTTACCGTGAGCTCACCAGCTAAATAAAAAAGAACTCAAGATTATATTTCATCAAGATGAATGGCAGTAAAAAAGTAACTTAAAAGTAAGATCCTTGGCCTAACACCGGTAACTGTGTTCATTAAGTTAATAAAGAAAATTAAGGATATAATGGGACGTAGATAAAATGTTCATTACTTTTTCACTGAGACGGAGGTAGTATAGTATTCTGTAATAGAGCATCGGGTTTCTGATAGAAATAGCGGAATTACTAAAGGATATTGCGGTGAACGACCAGTGGCAGTTCTTATTACGTTTGAATTCCTGTTAAATATTTTCAATGGCTTTCACTTCGTATAGTGTTAGCCTCACATCTTACTAAACGTATTTTAGGTGAATATTATTTTTCTAATTTACTAAATATTTATTTAATTAGAACATCCAAAAATTTAATCGCAAGGAATGCTCTCAACTAAGGTAATGGTAGTCTTAAACTTCTTCTTTACCTAAATATAGGACACTTCAACATGTAAAACTTCCTAAACAGATAAATCTTTATCTTCGCTTACGATATTATAATTAACCATTATTCTATGCAGATATTTGTTTGCTATGCAAACTTCAAACTGGAAGTAATATCAAAATCTAATTTGAATTTATCACAGCAAGCCGAGATGCTAAGCCCAGTAGAGAAACCAACTGGGGTTAATCTTATCTGTCGTAATTGAGTATCTGTCCGTCTTTTAGTATTATTCCTGTGATCTCGGTATCGCCTTGTGATTATCTTTCATTGTGCCCGTTCCTATTACAGCGGATCAATGTAATCAACTCTTAATCCCGAAAATATTGCGTTTAATGAAAGGCTTCTTGGAATTATTAAGTATAATTTGTTACGTTGATACGGATTTGTTTTTCTTTGCTTGAAATAATCATACCTAATCAACAAATATACACAATAATTATTATTAGGGTTCATCTTGGTAAGTATCTAGTTTTTAAACCTAATCTTTCTCTAGTCATGCCCCTATATATTTTTAGATTTGTCCATTTATCCATCCAAAGGTTGTCTGGTAGAGATCGCTTTTTAGCGATAAGACCGCTGATTCTATATCATAGTTAATTTTTTTGTTTAGTTTTATATTTTTGTTTAACTTTTCATGTTACCACAATGCAATAAAGTAGGTATTTTCTATCATCTATCTATATTTAACAAAAACTCCAAACAATATTTATAAAAAATATATAATGTATGTCAATACAATAAAGTCATATTACAACAAACATAAGGTACATGATTACTTTTGTGGTCATGTATATTTTGTGGCTGACTTTACCTTTTTCCATTTTACAGAAATGAAAGAAACAGTAAACTCATATTTCACAGCGCCAAGTAATCAGTTTGTCAACATTGGGCGTGTTTTGAACTAGGGCGTCGCATACAAACATGTGTCATGCTTCTACATGGCTGACAACTGTTGGTCTACTTGCATAACGATAAACGGTAAATCATGTCTTTTTTCGTGCTGATATATTATTTATCATCAAAACCTTTATCCACATATCAATTCAGTGAGAAATAAGAAAACTTGGTTTTATTGCTACTGAGTTTGAACTACATTATATTTGAATCGTTTCAGTATACCAGGATTGGTCTTCGCGAATTTCGCGCTAAGTAGCGGCATAAGAACGCAGGTGAGTCCCTGGCATTAGAGGTAATAACTAGCCGCCAGGATATGAATGACAGGTCTTACCGAAGGGCCATATTTTGTGCTATCCTGACAGTCAGGTTTATTACCTATTGCGTATGCGGGCGCAGTCAGTGCATTTCTGAACGTACGCATGGTTTTATTGGCGATTGCTACGGATGACAGAAGTCAGGATAGCACTCTGAAAAGCAAAACTCTATGCTGTATTCGCTTCGATCTTGTTGATTGAAGTGTCATTCGCTAACAAAGTTAAAGTTCCAAAGTTGACATATTTTTTTTAATGTAATGGCTTTGGCTCCATTACTAAAAAGAATCAGACATACTTGTGAATTCAACATAAAGGTGATCATAAAAGCATCTGGTGTATCCCTAGGTATAGATCTTAGCGTGACTGAGCTACTAGTATCAGATGCTACAAACTACACGTGTTCCAGATCGATCGAAACCATGATGCAAGAGACACCACACCCATTTAGGTATCCTAGGCGGATAGCGCCAAAGACAGATGTTTGTAAGTAATCGAACTTTGCTTAGAAGAACAGTGTACTTTAAAAAAAGCTTATGTACGAGTACGATCTTGAACCTTTAAATACGCTTATTCGAAACCAAAAACAAATATACAGGTTAAAAGCAATCAACTCACGAATAAAAATAAAGGGTGCCGCAATCAATTTGGAAATCCTTGCGTGTCTGGGCGGTAGAATTTTGGGGATTGTGCGAAAGAGCCGTTTTGGGGACGCTTGGCCGGGGGCCAGGCGTGCTCGGCCAGGGCTCAACAGGTCACATCATATAAATTCCCAAGTAATACTACTCTCCTGTCACCGGTTTTGTAAAGGCTTTGCTCCAGCAAATATATAAAAAAGAGTATGTTGCCGATTGAAGGCATGTGGTAGTCACTTTGTACGTCGACAAACTTTATAGTTACAACATTATTTTATCAAAAAAAATATATTTAAATAACTATCCTACACCACTACAAAAATGTGTACGTAGGTACACCTGCTTAGTAGTACTAAATAAGTACCTACTAGGTAATGAAAAAAAAACTTAGATTATAAGAAAATACTGCTAAAAGGCATAACACAATAGGATGGAGTAATTTTCGATACTTAGGTACTAGCCCCTTGAAAGTAATTCGCCAAATAAAGGGATTTAGAGACCCTTTAACTTAAGAACCTCTTTTCTCCAGAGCCAGTAATTAGAGTCATTTTGTTCACTCCATTGAAGAGCTAAAGGTCGAAAAGAAAAAACTGAGCAGGTTTCTTTGAATTTATTAAATAACAAAGAGAAAACCATCACAAAACCATATTGGAGCGAAGTACATATTGTGTGATAGTCTTGGATATATAAAGGAGGGTCTGTTTGTTATAACTAGGTAGGTACGTATACACATTTGATAGAAAGATGTTTACATTTAGTCTTTCTTATACATTTCTACGGCCACATATCTCCATTACCTTTATTTATCTATGGTTTCGCTTAGATAGGGCAAGCGAAGCGCCTCGTTTTGGCGCCGCGACTCGCACGCCCCTCTGGCACGGCTGGCGCAAGTCCGAAATTAGGTGGCAATCGAAGGGATAATATAGAAAGTAGCTGTAGCACGATGATGTCAATAATTTTAACAGGATTAACCTAAATTATTATAACACTAGCTGTCCGTCGCGGTGTTACCCGCGTTGCCTCGAGAAAACTTCACATTCCCGGGATAAAATATAGCCTATGTTCATTAGGAATAATGCAGGATTCTAATGGTGAAAGAATTTTTCTAATCGGTCAAGTAGTTTTGGAGCCTATTAATTTCAAACAAACAAACAAACCTTTCCTCTTTATAATATTAGTATAGACTAGCTTGCGCCAAGCAGCTTCATTCATGGTAACAACTTTTAAATAGCCTATAATTCGAGACAACTATCTACCAACGATCTATACCCACCAAGTTTCATACAAACATTCAGATTTAAAATATTACCTAAGTAGGATAAAAAAAATACAAATAATTTAACATCAAGACATGAAACAGGTCATAACTATCCGATCATTACCATATGATAGTGTTGTAGAGTGGTATCGTAATAATGTAGGTATCAATCTAAGTGTCATTCAGTGTACTTTACAAACTACTGATCTGATATCGATGATACTTACATACCACAGCTGATAGTGGAAGTTTGACACCGTAATTACTAAACTTAGTATTAGGGCTGAAAGATACAGTACCAATATGATTGACACAAAGATCTACTGCTTGATCAACTAAAGTTAATTTGAGTTGACGATTGTATTGCTAAAAATAATTAATATTTCATACTTAAAGCGTCTTTAATTTAAACTAACTTAATTCAGGAATTGGGTTCAACAACTAAATTAAAATATATTTAAGTTTTGTTTTTATTTCGTTTTGTTATGAAAATCCCTAGAAAATCGATAAAGAGATATTTTCAATTGATTGTTGTTTCTTGTATAACTTAGTCCATTCGAGCGTGTGACGTGATGTAGCTGCGCTGCGATTGGTGAACGTCTGTTCTCCTTGTAAATATTATGCAACATGTCATAAAAAATCAATGAAATTGATACGGTCAAACGTCTATTCTATCGTTAAATATCTATGGTTAAGGGGTCGGGCGCTGAGGCTGCTACACAGTTTCATAACTTTTGCAGTCTCTTCGTTATATTTTTGTAAACACACTGTAATAAGTTCTGAATACATATATATTTTTATCTTATCTTATCTTATCTATTTGACGACCTCTGTAGCGCAGTGGGCGAAGGCCCGCCTGCGACGCAAGAGGTTGCGGGTTCGATCCCCGCGGCGGGACCAATGTTTGTATGATCTACAAATATTTGTCTCGGGTCTGGGTGTTTCTTTGTATAATATGTATGTATTTACAAACAAAAAGTATATTATGTAGTATATCAGCCATCTTAGTACCCATAACACAAGCTCTGCTTACTTTGGGGCTAGATGATGCTGTGTGATAAGTCCAGCATTATTTATTTATTTATTTATTACGAGAAATGAGGCCTTGTCAGTTTGTGTAGTTTAAAATGAAAGACCCTTTATCCAAGAATTATTCCCATTTTGTTTGCCTTGAAATTGGATGTGTTTTATAATTGAATATTTATTTAAGTTCTTAAGATTAATTTGGTACAAAGATCATCTTATGGTTCTTATGGTTAACGTGCCTTATAATCAATATGCCTTATCTTCAATCAGATTATGACCCCCTACACTAGGTCTCTAATGAGCCTGTATTGTAGGATCACAGTGCCCCGCTTCGGCTACTCATCAATCAGACATAATTAGAAAATATAACAAATAATGATTGCTTTTGTGGCTGGTTGTTTGATGTGCACGTGAAAGGACCGAATATATTAAAACTAATATAACTAATCCTGATAATTATTATTATTTTATAAAAAAATAAAAAAAATAGTAGGTACGGTTAAATTCTGAGACTTCTTTTTAGAACATCGTAAAATTGAATCCTTGTAAGTATCTTGCAGAGGTAATTATGACCACATTTTATGGCGTAAGTGTAACTAAGTGTAAGAACATACAGACTGACAGAGTACTGACGAGACCAAAACATTTTGGAAAGTCACGTCTACGTTATAATTATAACCATGTTATATATTCTATACGTACCTACTAGTATATATCAGTATAACTACGTATTATATTAGGTGAATAAATTCACCTCAATCCTCTATCCATGTTAATTTCATAACCTTCAAGCTAGGAGTGCCATTGTGTCTACACAGTGTGCACGGTCGTTAAAAACTGTTTTATTATTTAGACTCCTCCTTTGGAAGTCGCGAAGTTTGCTGAAATTCTGCTAAAAGATTTGTTGTTATTTATCTTTAAACAGATATGGAGCGGCGGTGTAAATTACTTAGGTATTATATTCTTGATAGATCGACGAAGTTAAACTTTCTTGAGCGGTCATCTTTTATTGAATACCAAACGTTAAACCATTAGTTTGCTCGGAGACTTAAGAGGTGTGAGTTTTATTCCAGTGGCGAGACAATTGCAAAGTACCTATCTATCTATTTATCTATTCAGCTCGGTTGCACCCACTGCTGAGTATAATAGGCCTCCTATAACGCCACTCTTTTCGGTCCTGTCCTTTCCCACGCTTTCCCGGCTACATTAACGACGTCATCCGATCATCCGGCGGGTGGTCTGCCTTGTGGTCTTTGTAAAGTACCTAACCTACCTGAAAATTAAGTGGAGGCAAAAACTGAATTTTCACTAGATTAGCGCAGTCTCTTTAGAACAGTTGAACTAAAAACATTATGAAGAAATATATCGCTTGTTTACCCTACCAAATACAACTGTATTATATTTCTTCTATAATCCTAACAGACTCTGTATACTTACAAATAGTTAGATGTTATAGCCTATAATTCAGCTAGCAACTTAATTCAGTGAGGTCAAAGGGGGAATGAGGCACACGGGCTTTCTACTTAGTTCTTCATTTACCAATTACATGAAACCTTTCACAAGAAAGTTTTATTTTTAAGGTTTCAGGTGTTTGTTTCCGAAACAGTTATATGGGTTCTATGGTAAACAAGAAACGTTAAGTATAAGTAGGTAAATATATTTATTCACAAAAAGACATTACACTGTCACTTACTTGTGAAAAAGTTTACAGTTAGCATTGTAAAGGTCGTTCTAAAGTGGGTTATATTATCACCCACCTAACACATTTCATTTGCTAAGAAGTGTTCGATCTTGCAGAATATGATGAGTTAGTTTTTTTTTAATGTGTTAAATGAGTTTACATTTTTTATTTCGGTAGTTTATTGTATGGCTGTGCGCCTTCAATTGTTATAATTTTTTTACCGTAATTTGTTCGGATTTTAAGTAAAGCGATAAAGCTATAAATCACGCCAAGAAGATTAAATAACAGCTCAAAGCATATTTAATCAACATAAACCTACAATAAACAAATCTTGTATGTTTGTTTGTAACGGTAACTTAATCTCAGGAACTGCTTATCCGATTCCAAAATATATTTTATTTCAAAAAACTACATTGTTCTTAAGTGGCCGTGATATCCAGGTATCGCGAAAGCAACATCTATTTTGATAAAAACTGTTTACTACGCTTACATTTCAAAGTTATGTAAGCTATACTATCTGTTTCACTTCAGCTACTAAGCTGGGTTCTTTAACAGTACACTATTCAATTAAGCCCTCTCCCGACGGAATAGGCAAACATAGTAAGTCTAATTCTATTAAATCTGTTTAAGTTTGGTTTATTCCTAACCTGACCTAGGACTTAGTGTTGATTGTAAGGATGTTTTAAAGCCTCGCAATCCCTTATTATTTGTATCCTGGGCACGCAATTGAAAACAAAAAGAGTTTCAAACGGTGAAGGAAAGCATAAAAGTAGTAGGTAGGTAAGTAGGTATCCTAACAGGCAGCGATTGCTGGCAACCACACAACAATAAAAAATGCAAAATTTAGCAAAATGTGGGGATGTTCCGAATATGCGAATAAACATTAAACTACCTTCTGAAATAATATTCAAAGGATCTTGAGTTTCTTGTTCCGACTACAATATTATATCAACCTGGGCTTGATGGTAGAGTCAGTCGCGAGTATGTTTTGTTTCGTTAGAAATTTTAATTATAAAAATTTCAAAGTGTGTTTGGGAATAAACTCGTGTTGCATGACTTTACAATTTATGCATATGACTTAGACCCCTCGCAGACTACAGACTTTCTATCGGCCGATAGTTGAGACGGGCTATACTTCTCCATACTTATTACGAATCCGAAGGTCGTGGGATCGAATCCTGGCCGTGCATCGATGGATTTTGCGTTTCGTAAAATTAAATGCGCTTTAACACGAGCTCTGAACGGTGAAGGAAAAACATCGTGAGGAAACCAGTTAGTATTCTTATGCCGGCGATGGGCTTGCAACCTGTCACGTATGGAATACTAACTACTGCAAGATGTGGGTGGGCATGTATCAAAATATATTTGTACACGCCTCTGACTACCCCCTTAGACATCTTCAAAGGATCTGGAATATAAAAGATTAGAGAGAATGTCCTTGGGTATCCCCAAGGACCTTCTCCAGTCGTGACCTTGTTTACGTTTTTACGTATATTCCGTCTCAACTATCGGCCGATAGAAAGTCTGTAGTCTGCGAGGGGTCTTAGTGTAATGTTGATTGTACTATTCGCCAATATAGGTACTCGTAGGTTAATGAGAACCTTAATTAAATCAGAGATAGCTCCTGACACTGTTCCCATATTATTGCGATGAGCAAAAAACTTCACTCGTGATTTTTTTTAAACCTTATTATGAATATCAGCAAAATGTTTTGCATGGCTTATTAAGCTGAGACTGGACCTTTTTGGCCCACCACAGCACAGACCTCTGCATACACCTTTGTAGGTAGGTACCTATTAGGTTAGGCACCTTTTGCACCTTAATCTTTGTGTTTTTTATTATTTTTGTTTGTTTATTTTCTCTTGTTTTTCGACCCGTTTGTTTTACTTAGTTCTGTTTCATTTGTTTTGTACCTGCTTCCTTCCGGTTATTTTGTGTCTGTGTAATGTTGTCTATACTAATATTATAAAGAGGAAAGATTTGTTTGTTTATTTGTTTGAATTGAATAGGCTCCGAAACTACTTGACGGATTTGAAAAAATATTTCTCCATTAGAATCCTACATTATCCCTGATGAACATAGTGATAGTGAAGTTTTCCCGAGGGACCGCGGGTAACACCGCGACGGATAGCTAGTGTCAAATAAAACGTTTATCTATCTATCTATCAAGCTTAATTTAGGCTCTAAAGGAATTAGAACAAATATTTGCAACTACAAATACTATAATAGCTACGCTCCTCGGTGCTAACCGCTGTCCCTCGAAAATACTTATTCCACTTTTCCAGGATAAAGTAACTTAAGTATTCCTGACTAAAAATCGAACTCTCGCTAAAAATCCAATAGTATTATTTTTGCGTCAAAGAGTCAAGAGAAACAAACGTCGTATTTACTGACCGAACCACTGGCCTCTATAAATCTAGGTCAAGGATCAGGTTCTGTTTGAAATGAACCTTTAGATAGAAACCTGTGATTTAGAAGTGCTACCGTCTCACCGAGCGCAGTGCATTGCTGTTCCGACTACGCAGACATTCAATTTCCGCGTGTCAACGTGATGCCAGACCTCCAGTACCATTAGTACTGTTTCTGTAGCAACCACAGTTATATATATTTGATCTGGGGTTACAGTTTATGATAATATTAGTATAAATTACTTGATAACCACTCCCTTAAATTTGTAAATTGAGAGAGGACACATTATGAAATTGTTGCATTTAATGTTTTTTAGAAATGACAAAGCTAGAGACTCAAGTATGATATCAAAAATCGTATGGGGTTGGGTTAGGTGAGTCCATAACGTAACAAAAAAAATATGCATACTGAGTGCGTGCGACCAAGATCACTCGATTTCTTCAGAAAATAGTGCTAGGTTTGATTTGTGAATCTTTCATCAAACAAGGCAATGGTAGTTCAGTCTCAATAAAATAAGCAAGACTTTTAATACAAAGAGGTATCTGAGAATCTGTATAACAAAAAATGCAAGAAGAAAAACTAAGCATAAAAGAGAGCGTTGGAAACCAAGTTGAAGTAGGTGAAGTTATTTTAGTTGAATTATGTGTTATGTGCAAAAATATTTTTGAGCATCCATTTCAGTTAACCCATTGGATATAACTATTTTTTAAATAGTTAATTACAGTCACATAATCACATTTAAGTACATTTTTCTGTTAAACTCCATATGTTTTGTATTGGAAATTGTTTCTATATTTCTCAAGCACTGCAAAGCATTATGGTACCTAAGTGAAAATTTTTATCATCTGAAAATAGCCCTAATGTATTTCTGATGCGTCTTTTGAAAGCCGAAAAAGAGAAAGCAATAAAAGTACACCAGAAATACATTATTAAACAAGCCAAATTAGAAAGCACTCAACCACAAAATTGGGACGTAAACCCGTATCAAGTTCAAAGGTGAGTCCAAACAAGTCCAAAGCTATTTTTCAATGTCACTGTTCGTCAAATGCTTGGGTTTGAATAAAAATAAAGGGCAGAGATCTACACCTGATAAGGTCATCAAAATGATTTTTTTATGTCGTTCATAGGTTAGTGTGAACAGCATGTCCATTTTAGATAGAAACGATAGATTTTTAAATGATAAACGGCTTCATTTTTGCCTTTTCCTTCAGATTCCATCTTCAATTTAAAATGTATATCGGTACTCAGAGTCACCTTAGATTATCGAATGCCGCCGCTCCTCTAGAGTCACTAACGTTTACTTATCTCCGTTGCTTAGTAACGGTTTTATTTATAAAACCTTTGGTAAGGAACGATTTAAGTACCTAGCCATTCAAATATTCGTCCACAGTCAGCACAACCATAGACAGAGAGAACCTTGAAACTGATCCTTATAAACATTCATATATTTTGCTTTAAAAAAAAGTAATCATTTGTTTAGTTTTCCATTTTTGTTTATTTTTATTATGTGGTGTGCAATAAGGTATTTTCTATCTATCTAATGATACATAAGAAAGAAAAAAAAACACATGAGGGCGAAATAAAAGCACGCGTTTCAAACCTTGTATTATCAACAAAAATACAAATCCTCGCGTAGGATGCGTACGTAAAAACAGGCAAAAATAGTCGGTGTTTTCTGAATGAAAACAAATCTGGCCAAGTTATTGTTAAAGACATTATTTTTGGATATTTTTTAATAAAAAAACACTCAACGAATGTAAATAGAACGATTCCGAGTCAACAGGCGTCTGAAAGGCTTTTTTATTTGAAAGCGCGTTGGTAAGCTGAATGTTTATTTCGATTGGCCGTTCTACGGAGCGTTTCAGGCTTTCAACTCGTTTTTATTTGGGTCGATCGATACATAAAATGTTAAAAATGAAATTGTAAGTTCTTGGCAAGTAAATTGATATTAAATTATCAGGCTTTTTCTCTATGTCATTAAGTCCTTATTTAATATAGTTCAAACCGGTGAAGGAATGCCGTAAAAAAATGTAGGTACCTATATTTTAATAGTAGTGACGGGCTTGCAAACTGTCAAGTATGGATTGCTAATCCGCGAAATGTGGGCATTGCTGCTAAAATATTTTGACATGCCTACTCATGACTACCTAAAGATTTGGGAGAATGTGTACCGTGCCTTCGGGAGTCGTGCAAGTTTAAAGAATGGCTCCATTATTTATAATTACTGGTTTTAGCAAGTCTTTAGAGATACCTTTAGAGTCAGCCTAAAGCTAAGCGCGCAAATTACAATTTTACTTTTTGGGACACGATTTTAAAATCGCGCTGTAAAACGAAATTCCGCGATTTTTATATCACATAAGCGCTGACATAGAAACTCATAGTTATATTACAGCGACAAAAATATCGCGCTATTAAAAATCGTAATGCGCGCTAAGCCTAATTCTTTGATACTACTACTCGTACTACTTTCGAACTCTAATATCATTATGAAAAGGTCATTATGGGTGTTTTTTTTAAATTAAACCCTATAGTTGACTCCATAGCTCATAATCCCCTTGGCAGTTACGTTTAAACTCAGCCACTAATACGGGCATGCACACATATGGTGAAATTCCGTTGCTAGCAACATTCATACACCCGTCAGTGTACCTAACTGCAATCCAACAGACTGCAAAATACTCAACATTCCATTTCTGAATACCTTCTGGTTCGGTCGATTCAAGCATATTTTGCTTTTGTCAGACAATGGGAAATGAATTTATTAAACGCAGTCTAAACATTATTTACACCTGTTACAGCGCTGTGGAATGTGTGGCAATAATGTGGCATTCCCTGACTTATCAATATAACCTGATAGATGGTTGAGAAAATAATACAAGCTGCGATATAAGAAAACATTGGCTTCAATTTGATAACATATCAAAGTAAGGAGGGAGGATTTGGTCTGCTGCTTTTAAGTTTGAAAACGATCGCCAAGCCAATAATTATCTTCGCATATTTTGACCATCCAATTGTTCCGTAATGTTTGCTAGTGCAGAAGTGATTTTCACTCAGCCCACGTTATTTTGAAACAGCATTGGACATATTCCAGGAAAAGTGTGTTTCTGCTGTTTTCTTATTTGTGTTCCCCTTTTTATGAAGGGGTCTGAACCATTTTTTGTAGCATAGCCCTTTGTAAGCTTGCTAAGACACTTTATCCTCATGAATACAACGAGAAATTTCGGATTTCAATACCTACGCTCATTGCCAGAGAGAACGACAATGAATAAGATTTGAGAGAATACATAATATTATGGTATTTCGGAATGGTAAAATAATATTTATGTGTTTAGGACAACACAAATGAAAAAAGACAGTAAGTAAATACAAGACTTTTAACTGATACAAAAACCCTGGATAATATTTACTTTTAAAGTTAATCACAGCCATAAAATTGTATATGACCTTCATTGAATGAATGAATGAATGAATCATGTGTAAAATGAAAAATGTTATTTAAAAGCACAGTGCCACAAAGTTATACGTAGTTTTATGATTATGTCTTATCTCAACGTAAAAATCTAGCACGTTACCTAATAAAAGTATTTTTCTCAAGCTGAGAACGAATACCTAATTCACATTGTTATCTTATGTAGCTACCAACTTGTTTACTCAAATGCAGAGCCCAGACACAATTACGGCGCGGCTTATCGAAAGGATATGACTAGGACGTATTAAGGTTAGGATTAAATGGGTAATATTGAAAAGATAAACTACTTATGTAAAATGTAGTAAGTATCTATTTAGACGTGTCTCTGACTAATTCTTTTGACTGTTATCTGAGAAAATGTCTACCGTGTCATGGGGATACAGTCGTGATCCTTTTTTGTGTTTCATTCCTTTTTCATGATACCCCATTAAGTAGTAACAGATAGTGACTTTAGAGCAGAAAACAAAGTAGAAGTATTCCTCTTAACTACAACAGGTAGCAACACTGTTTATTACAGCGGAAAAAGTGAAGGAAGCCCTTTTCCACTGTGTTAGAAGCGCTCGTGGTCGTGCTTGCTTAGTCGTTCTTGATAGATCGTCGAAGTTAAGCAACGTTCGAAACGGTCTGTAAGTGGATGGGTGACCGCCAGTGGCATTTTCATCTGAGCGCTTCCGTGCTTCGGAGGGCACGTTAAATTGTCGGTCCCGGCTATTTAAGTCGTTAAGCCATGACGGAGGCCTTAAGGCGGCCTAAAAACTCCATCACCAGAGTTGGCCACTGACTCATACGAACTTACTTACTTACTTACTGTGTTAGAAGTAGGTAAAGATGAGTAAGGATTTGTGACTACGTGATAAAAGTTATTCGCGGAAATGCTGCGGAAATGCTGAAATGAAAATTTGCCTCTGTCGTGGAAAATGTGAGAATAATGAATCAATGAAAAACTCTTTATTGTACACAATAATTACAAAACATACACATATGAACCAATAGAACCCAACGAGACAATGTACAATGGGCGGTCTTAGAATAATACTAATTGAAAATTTTATTTCAAGACTCTGTGATTTTAATTAAAAGTAGCGAATAAAATAAAATAAAATTTTCGAAAACTGTTAATTTTCTCTGTTCTATGAATTTGTTATTAAACTGTTTGTTTTCCAATAAAATAAAATAAATTCTCAGAACCGAGGTTCAAGCGTATGCTTGAACTTCGATTCTGAGAATTTACTCGGGCACTCAATAAATCAAATATTAAGATTATAAGATAGATAGATTATAAGATTATTATTAAGATAGTTATTTTAATTTGATTTTAAATTTTCAAAAACAGTTAAAGATCATTCTTTCGTTAGATAGCAGGATGAAGTATCAGTTTCCTCATATAACGTTGACACCCTGATGAACACAAAATAGAGTCAAAGCTCAATAACACCTTCTCGGATTAGACAGTTTTTATATGACCTGGTTGATATTCCACTAATTAGAACTAAGCGCTTTGAAAGTTCTTTCATTATGCGCACCGCAAAAATTTGGCAGCAGCTTCCAGCGTCTGTATTCCGCTGAGCTATGACCTTGTTGTTTTTAAGAAGAGAGCTCTCCATAGTAGACCTCATTCTTGCCTATGTAAGTTTCGAGGTCAAGAGCCAACCATCATAAAAAAGACCCTGTATTAATCTTCGTGTGAACATCTAAGTTAAATAACTGTAAAATTCCTCGCCCTCCACTTGAGTACGCCCACACAGTGTAAAGATACGGCCCTAAGCGTGCTTTTCGGGTTGATGTGTAGATTATAGGCACTAACATAAATCAACCCCACTGATCCTGGATATCGGAAGTTTAATTCGGAACTTTTAATTAATTCCAAAGGTTCGTGACCGTGATAAGTAAAGGGAATCGTAGTTTTTGATTTGGTGGAACTGTAAGTTGAGCAATGAAAACAATGGAATTTGGAATTTTATAAGGTATTCAACCAATAAATGAATATTATATATAAATAAAAAAGGTGTTTATCCACTCACAAAAGTAGATAAAACTCCCACGCAATAATAAGCTGTAAATACAACATAACTTCCAAGTAAGCGTTTGCTTGTTCAATAACTTCTTAGTACCCGAGCGTATGAATAAGTGTGTAGGTACTGTACATGCAAACATCTTGCCGATTCAGAGAAATATTCTACAGTAGCTAGAGCGATACCAAAGTTTCTAACTTCACAAAGCTTAGAGAATTATTTCTTCATAACAGCACAACTTTTATTGGAAACTTTAACTTCTGCCTCGAGTTCCTAGTAGCTAAATTGCACTCGAATTTAAAGAATGAAGAAATCCAGCGAGTTGAAAATCGAATCAAAATTTTATCGCGCGGTTTGTTCGAAGCATCTTGGTCTTCTTGGATAATTTTAGCGTCTATTCTCTGTTTGATGAGAAGTGGCGAGAGTGCTTTTACTTTCGCACAACATGTTCTTCTAATTATCATAAACATGACTTTTTTTTTATCAAAAAACTCAATAAGTAATTATATTTCTTGTTTTCATCTTATCAACAGTCATAATCCACTCACCACTCATAGTCATAATACCACTATATCTTCGTTATATATACCTAGATAGGTATATACAGGGTGTAAAAAAACGTCTACCGAAGCCGAAAGGGGTAGGTACAGCATCCCAACACACAACCAAATCCAAAAGGATTTTCCGAAATATTCATTATATCCGGAGAAAACAGTGTTTGAAGAGTACAGTTTGCGTATGTTTTGGGCTCGTTTTTTTACGTAGATTGCTGGATTTTGAGTTTTAAATGTTTTTTTCTTTTATAAATGAAATTATTAGGTAGGTATGTTCTTATTATGTTGTAATAGTAGTAAATAACCGAAAATAACATAAAATGACTAAGTTAATTAAAAAAAAATTGCTTTTTTTCGATATACAGGGTGTAAAAAGACTGCTACCGAAAACTGAGGGGTTGTAATCAGACCATGATTCTAAACATATTTAGCGAAAAAAAAAACGCAAAAATTTTTTTTGGCTTAACTTCGTCATGCTATGTTATTTTCGGCTATTCACTACTATTACAACATAATAAGACCATACCTACCTAATAATTTCATTTATAAAAGAAAAAAGATTTAAAACTCAAAATCCAGCAATCTACGTAAAAAAACGCGCCCAAAACATACACAAACAGTACTCTTCAAACGCTGTTTTCTCCGGATTTAGCGCATATTTCGGAAAATCCTTTTGGATTTGGTTGTCTATTGGGATGATATACCTACCCCTTTCGGCTTCGGTAGACGTCTTTTTACACCCTGTATATGTTTAGAATCATGGTCTGATTGCAACCCCTCAGTTTTCGGTAGTTGTCTTTTTACACCCTGTATAACGAAGATGTGGTATCCATCAACGTCCAGCCAGCACGTATAGCCTCTCTACCGCCCTCTTACTCTATTTTTAGCTATAGAACGCCTACCATTGAACATACAGAGATTACTTACACTTTAGAAAGGAAACGCAGGAAATATGCTCACATGTCATTATGGAATGGGATGGTGCATGCTTCCGATGTCTATTGTAGTGATGAAACGTGCTGACGCAGCGCGACCTAGATGTTAGCTGACGTTCTACCTGCGCCTAGGGCTGTGTTGCTCATCATTTTAGCTGGGTACTAAATGGTTTTGGTAATAGTTATTTAAAAAGTTTTATTATGTCATATTTGATTGCTAATATTATTTCAGTACTTGCTTTCCAATACCCCTGGAGTAATTTTCCACAAAACAAAACAAAACATTTCGAATGATCGAAGATTTTAGCTACCCAGATTTTTTACAAATACGTAAAAAAGCTTTTCTCCTCCGAGTGCCATAATTATTTCGGTCAGAATAAGAGATACAGGCTCAAAAGACAACTCGATGTTAAATAAGGGAAAGTTATTATTAAGGTGCCTTAAAATTGAGACGAAAAAGGTAAAACTTTGTTAAGTCGAATAGCTTTTGAGAGGACGGATGATACCGTCTTTAGAAAGAAAATACGAGCTTGACGAAGATTTTGTTTTTTATTTTCTACTTTTTCTCAAAGCAAAAAAATGACCTAATTTGGATTAAAGTACAATTACGCTATCAATTTGTTTTTCTGTTTGAATTTATTTCTTAAACATTTTAGCCCAATAAATCATCATCGGCCTGCAGGCGGTATTCGAAGTACAAGCCTCAGTCATTATGCAAGAGCACGCGGAGAATCGACTTGGCCCATATGTGATGACGTCACACTGACCCAGCTAAGGCGCATTTTACGTCGAGAGAGTAACTTCGGAGTAAACGTGGTCAGATTCGACGTCACAAGTATTTTAGTATGAACAACGTAAGTTAATACTTTTCAATAAAAACCAAATTAATTACTACCAGATATCTCACTGGCATAATGGTACTAATAGTAATACATAATTTAAAGGGTTGAACACTTATAATTCGTTTAGAAGTTATTTATAAAATGTCCATAGAGACATTTTCTCAACAGTTTTGATAAAGCTTAGGAATCGTTCTACTTGTAAAAGGGAAATGCTTTTATAGACGTCGACGCAACGTCGACGCAAGTGCAAAAAGTCAAACAAAACGCGCTCTTTGGCAAAGCGCCCCTCTTACACTCTGGGGAATACAAGCCATACAAGGTACAGATGGAATGGAAATAAAATCCCTGAGTTTTGTTTAAAAACTTTCAGCTTCTGACAACTCCAATTCAAACATATCGAAGATGTAAATGACAAGGGATAATGAGATATAAAAAAGGCAGATCCGACCGCGAGCGTTGAGCGTTGAGCGTAAGCGTCGGGCGTGAGCGTTGAAGCGAGTGTAGTTCTACCGCTAGGCTATGACTTTTTCATCGCTCGGCGTGAGTTTTGAACGCCAGGCGAGTATAGCTGAGCGATTACGCCGTTACGTCGTCGACGCGATAAAACTTTTACCGCCGGGGGTGTGAACGGCCAGCGTTGGACTATAAATATTTGTGTCTCTTTTATTGACACGGAATCTATAGCTTTTGTTCGTCTCATGAGTGATAAAATAGTTGATCGCTTACCGCTCACTCGCTCGCGGTCGGACCAGTGCCTAAACAATTTGGCAATGACATTTTCTGTCTGATATCTGATAAATAGAATAGTTATTTCTACGAGTCACCTACTTATAGGGATTTAGAACGACATTAAATTGTAGAGATAAATGTATTGCTAGACCTTTCCATTATAGCAATTTTTTTCTCATTACTTGGTATGTAAGTAGATACTTTAGACTGAAACAGCAGCTAGTGGCGAAGGCGAAGGTCTTAAACTGCACGTTATAAGGGCAACTATTAAACGAGTAACGACCCAATGTAGACAAGATAGGGTCCATAATGACCTGTTTAAACGCAACCTCGATATCTGAATACATAAAAAAATCTAGGAGCAGAATGTGAACTTTAGGCAAGTGTTGTTAAGATAAGCCTCAGAGCTGGCCGACTGATAAAACTGGATTTTCTGTTATGCTACTTAGAATTTGTAAAAAAATAGAAAATCTATTTCAGAATAATTTACTTATAGTTTGAAGAAACAGCGTAGGGCATTGTGATACGAGAAGGGTAATAATAAGATTAAAAAAATATAATTTATTAATAGTAAGTACCTAATACTTATTTGTTTCGGAAAAGCGGACCCCAATGTATAAAAAAATTCTATATTATAATTCTTCTTCTTCTTCTTCTTATCGTGTCGGTGCCTACTCATTTAAATAATAATAATTATAATTCAATATTATAAAAATAAGTTGTTTTTGCCAGTGTTCCAAGCTAAGATATTTATTAGTTGAACCGAGAAATAAAAGCATGCAACGTTTGCTAAGATGACGTTATGGAAAGGGAATTGAAGAGAAGACTATTCGGAAGGCAGAACCTACCATGTGGGATGAATAGTCTGAAAGTGGGAAAGAGATTTCATTCGACTCTAGAAATTTCCATTACATAAACACTAATTAACCCTAAAACAAAGCCACTACACCTACTCATACTTGTTTAATCTTGAAATGAAATACAAACATCGTTCTTGAGTGTTTGTTATTCCGTAACTGAAAACTATAGGGCATTAATTTGATTTAGAAACGCCCACGAGGTCGGAAAGTTGTTTAGTTTCCAAGGAATCTTTGAAGCCCAAACTAATGTAAATTCAACGCGCATCGCTAAGTCGGGCTAAGTTTTCGGATCCTGTGTCAAGAATTTTCGTTATCAAAGACTAAATAGGTACTATTTTTGCCTCTTAGAATTGAATCTAGAACACTTCCATTTGCCAAAAAATAAAGTACGAGTATGTGTTCCTTTCAGATAGCTTAAATTAAACCTAAAAATACAATTGAAATTATAATAGAAACAAAAGTTTTTTAAATTTGCTTTAAAGTTTGCGCCTCTTGGTTTTACAAACTCAAGGTTTGGACAGCCCATTAATAACTTCACAATTTTCCTACTGATTTTTGCTTAAAAGTGAGTAAGTTCGTATAGGTATTATATTTTCATCTCACTGTACGGTGACGAAAATTTTACAAAGTTATAATACATTTTATTTAGAAAAGGATTTTTGGATATAGGTTGCCTGCTGACTCTGTATAAAACATCTTGTTTATAGATATGAAGGCCTAAGTTCTAGAACTAACACTGTTTCAGGCGAATCCACTACTCTCTAATTCCTTTGCAAAACCATTTCTACATATTCGCTGACAGGACTATTCACTTATCGTACATCACATACGAAGAAAGCAAAAAAATATATTCGTATTTTATTCACAAAGCGCTGAGTGGTTTTCTCAATAATAAAACTGTACGAGTCGGTCTCATTGTGCGCCTCTATCGAATTATGAGCGATAACAAGACAGTGCGAGGAGCTTGAATTATTCAAACCTCGATCGATGCCTCAATATCAACAAGGTCTATGTTATGTTAAGAAGCTGGTTTACTGTATTACGCTAATAATAAGCATAAAGTTAAAATTTGCTGGCAGCTCACCTAAATGTGCGTAAGTAGTAGTATTCAAGGATTTTTTTAGATAATCCCTATTTTTTTTATTAAGTGAGGCAGTGGTTTGAAAAAAGCTACGGATGATTATTAGTTTTATTTAGTTACTAAAAAAGAGTTCAGGCGCGTATACTTTACTAATTATTATAGCAGTAGTACTTGCCAAGTGGTGCAAAGTAGAAAAAGAATAAATTTATGAGTAAGCTCACGGAAAGCCAAAAGAGTTTCTAGTAAAATAGTTTATTGCAAGCAATGTCGTTGGTTAAATTCCTAGAACATACACGAATGCACTGCTTAAATGAAGATCCTACGAATAACAGCCATCGTAGAAAATGGTGTAAGTTTGTACACAGACTTACCTTTGAGAATTTTGAAGAAATGATGCGCTCAAGGAGATCTGGTTGGACCTGGATCCTGGTGAACGGCACTCTTATTCCACCATGTTTCAAAGCATAAAATGGAAATCACCTGAAAATCTGAAGCGTATCTCAACAATACATAATTATAATATTATGGATGATAGTAGCTGCTCCATGCTCGACTGTGCAATGTCGAAGGATATCATGTCGAGTGACAATCACGTAGGCTGTACCGCTTTTGGGGAAAATCAATTTATACACTCGGGGGATTTTTTATTACGTGCGGGCGCGGTGGCGCTGCTAAGATTTAATTTGTTACGACAGACTCTGTTTTGTAAAGTGATTTTGTATACTGAAGTAAAGTCGCAGAGTCAATAGATTAAGAAAAATTACCAAGATAAAGTAGTAAATAAAGTTTTCTCTACTAACTCATATTTTGTTATTATATGTATATTGTATAATCCTTGTAGTACGAGTATGTTTATTTCACTGTAAATCGTCTACAGACCATAATATACGGTCTGTGGTTAGACTTGACCACCAGTCCAGAGACCAGTGGTCTATTCGCCCATACAAATTCAAAGTCTGGAGCTGTAGACGTGAAGAGAAAGTCTCTTATTTATTGTTAGCTTGGCAGTAATGATTTTTAACAAAAACCTAACGGGACGTACGGGGCATTTCTACTCCGGAGCCTGGACAGTTAATCTGTTGAGGTATAAAGTTTCCTTTTTCATTTCTGACCGTGTTTCAATGGATTTTTCGTTAATAGAGCTCTAAACGATGGAGGGAAAACTTTGCCAGACTATGTGTCTTTCCTGTAGATGAGAGGCTGTTTAGGTGTTGATGGCAAACCTAATTTCATCTAATACAATGTCTAAGGAGCAACAATATCCGATATTAGATATTTCAGTAAATATTATAATAAAACAACATATCAAATTAAGCTTTTATTCATTCACATTGAACGACCATGATTATTTAACTGTCGAAATGGCCGTTGTGATAACGAAAATAAACACAGATGCCAACAATCGCTTCTTCATAAACTCGCATTAACACAAACATTTTAATGAAAAATACTTGGAATCACTTGCACAGTATAATGCTACAAATGGAACAATGAAAACGTCAGGGTCTGTTCATTCCAGCCTCGGAATATGCAGATAGAAATGAAACATAAAAACATCATGTAAGCGTGAATTACGAGACTATTTCACGGTTTATGCATTATAGCATTTATGACCCTAAAATTTCTGTTAGTAACGAATAAACAAGAGCTGTGGTTATACACATCATTAATCTTTATAAAGATGAGATTTAGGCAAAATGTCTCTCGAAAATGCTCTCTTATCTAAGATTTATATTAAATACTCCGGAATTTAAGTGGATGCTAAGATAACAGACTCAGCCTACTCAAAAGGATTTTAAAGAAATATATTTATTTGCACATTATAAATATAAGTACGCAGAGATTTTTCATTCTGGTCTGCGCATTGTAAATGTAAGAAAGAACACATTATTGCAATTGGTTGCCTGCTGGTGAATGCAATTAGAATGTAACGAAGCATTGAGTATCTGTATGCAAATGATTATTGTATTTCGGTGCCTCCACTCGCAGTATTGAAAATGTGGGAGCAACAAATTCTCATCGTCACTGACTAATTGATGTTTGTCGATGTATTAAGTGATTTTTCCCAACACAGTAGTTTTTCATTTCTCTGCAGCCAGTGCTTTGGGCACGGATGGTTTAGATTCTGTTTTATTTTGTAAATATATTAGGTAGTTTAGTTTCTGCACATAAAAAATATTATTTGAATAAAATGGGTAGTAAATAATTAAATAGAGGAGAAAAGTATTCAAAAAGCAAAGTAACGAGACGATGTTTTCAGAAATGAATGAAACATTTTATTCCACTTGCAAAGGCAGACGGGCTTACATGGGATTAAACTTAGCGAACGCAACAGATGTCTGATAATTACATTGCTGTCGAGCTTCAGCACATCAGCATTGAAATACTGGGTTTAAATTAACGACGTTTTTGCTATGACTTCAATTTTCAGAAACCAATTATGAATAATATTCTTGACGGTTTATTGGAAAAGAAATTACTAGACGAATTATATTTTTTATATGGATACTTTTTCTAATTTTTTCTACATAAATTTAATTATTCAACTAGAAGAAGCGACTGTTTTGGATGGTCACAATTACGTCTAATCTATGAATATTTTTACATTATTTCTATACAATAACACATTTATATATTTTATCTATTTGAAAATATTTTTGTATTTTGCTATTATTTACATTTTTTTCTTAACTTATCACATTTTTTGCCTAACGAATATTCACTACTATAGTCAGTGTAAAGAGCTGCAGGAAGACATTCAACGCCAAATTTTTGGAAAAGACTGATTAATACTCAAAATGACTAGTTATAATAAAAACAATGATTGTTTACTCTCAACCTTTTAAGATAGTTCTTAAGGTTGACTTTACTTTATTTTAAATTTGCGTGAATTTCAAATATTTATTTAAAAAGGAAATACTTTCTTTTTATTTTTTTTAAATATTAACCAACCTCTTCCTTGGCAAATTACGATTAATTTTCATAATATTTTCTTTACAGCGTAACACTAATATGAAATATTTTGCTGAAATATATAATAATTTATTTAAGTAAATACGCAATAATTAAATTCTCAAAATACATTCTCACTTAGACAATATCTAAAAACTCGAAATACAATCTGAGGAAGTTTGGAAATATTTTGTACAAAAGTATTTTTAATAGAAACTACCACAAGAACCATTTTGCAATAATTACTATTTCAAAGCATTGAGGCTTAAAAATCATATGGGCTCAGGCACACTTTCTATCAAAGCCCTATAATCCAAGGGAAAATAAATAAT
Source organism: Epirrhoe alternata (assembly GCA_963565295.1). Taxonomy (NCBI): domain Eukaryota; kingdom Metazoa; phylum Arthropoda; class Insecta; order Lepidoptera; family Geometridae; genus Epirrhoe; species Epirrhoe alternata. The sequence goes on from OY751384.1 coordinate 5,505,694, forward strand.
AATAAATATTTTCTATTCTACATCGCCATCTATGTCAAATAGCATCTTTCATTATTAATTTATGTCTGACAAAATAAGCGATTAATAATTAATGTATCCATTAACAGTATACCTGATCCATAAGAGGAAGATCCTTTTTCGCCGAAGGTTTTCTATTATTGTTGTATTCCTATAAACTATTTTGACAATATTCAAAGCAGCGTGCAGCAGTAGCCGTAAGGTTAAATTTTGGTGATTTTATCAACAAATTATATCATCAAATATGAATGAAAAGTAAATGTAATCGTAGTCTAGGAGATAGGAGTTATTTCGGAAACCCTGTCTAATTAACTGGATAAGATATAAATAACCTTAATTGACTTTAGAAGCTCGGGAAGAAAAGTTTAAAAACGCACTGTAGACAGTTTATAAATATAACGGATTAACCAGAAACTAGATTAGTATCATAAGTATCAATATTGTCAAAGACATTAGCTCGTCAAATTTAATGTTACCGAATTATGTACGCGTGCCTACAAGTAAATTTTATTTTTTGATTATATCTCTCTAATAAGGTTTCATACAATTTTAGCAAAAAAAATAGGACAACCATTTACCTTAAAAGTGAGACAAGAGGACAACTAAATGACCATTGATCAGTTATATCGAGAGGGTTTTGAGGGTTTGCATAATGAAGGTCATTTTTCAAATCATGTAGAGAAGTAATGTCACAAACTTCCATACTATAAAACCACTGGTATGCCATAGTATAATATTATTCAGTTGTACATCTGCTGAAGAGGTTGCATTTGCTTGACTCGTCTCTGAAAGCGGCTTCTTCAAACTGAGCTCGTTAACTGCCACTACGGGGGAAAATATTCTTATTTTATTATATGCTACGCTAAGTCGATCAATCTTGAATCTGCTTGGAATCTTATAGCTTCAATATATTTTATGATGTTCTTTTAAAACAGTACTCTTTAAGGTATGTCATGTTACCAGACGACTTTTCGGATACCAAATATTTTATCTCAATGGCACTCATGAGGCTAATAGTCCACTCACCAGTGACGGTTTGCTTCTTAACATCAGCGTATTTCTCCCCAGGGCCAAGTTCGTCAGGAATAGTGGCTGTGCAGGTCAGCTGGAGGCGCCCGTGAGCCGGCGCTCTCAGCTCCGCTATCGACACCCAGAGGGAAATTGGAGGCGGTGGTTGTGGCTTAGGACGTTCTTGTATCTAAAAATAAATTACTGACTGAATGAGTGTATGAGTGAGTGAGTGAATGAACGGGCACTCAAGTAGTTTTAAATATCTATATATCAATAGCAAAATTCAACTACCTTAGCCATCTCCTCACTCTGCGCGTCCTTCAAAGTGCACTTGTGGTGTTTGGTGGTATTGACGACCGGTAGCACTGTAGTCTCGCTAACTAGTGCCCAATACTTGGCCGTATAGTTGAACTCTGGCGCTATGTAGCGATGTTGATGCTTTCGGTGACGGAAACCACCGCCTTTTGTGCGAGTGGAACTGGACACGCGGTAGGAAAAGTATCTGATTGAATCGTCGGCAACCTAAAGAACACAAGTTGAGATTTAAAATTAATAAAAATAAAACCCCCAAAAAAACTCATATGTTTTGTATCTAACTAGCAGACAAACAAACGTCAAAAAAATTACAGAGGATAGGTTGGAAGTGCATCTCAGAAAGTGTATAATACTTTCTCACTTTTACATTTTATAAAATTATATTCTAATCAGAAAGATTCTCTTTTCAGTGAAAAAACCTTATTTACTTTAGCAGTGAAAATACTTGAATTGGTCTCACCTTTTCATTATCAATGTACCAGGTGAGTCGGGGCGCAGGAGCGGCGGGTGCGCTGGTGCAGTTGGCCCGCAGCAGACCACCCACTACGGCGTCGGGTCGTCCGAATGTGATTACCGGAGGGTGCTTCTGAGCATCTGAATTAAAAGATTACATTTACGTCTCTTATTTGGTTAATTAAACTCCCCGCGACTACTCTTTTACAATATACACGGAACATCGTAATACAAACTAGGGTAATGTAGTACGTTTTATCCGGATTGATTAACCAAATATGAACAGTGATTCGAAAGGTAAGAAAGACGTCTTTCTTTATTTCTCTCTTTTTTTAGAAAAAGAAGTAAATAATGAATATTGAAAATTGCTTAACCGATAAATATGAGCTTAACAAAAATTTGAATCTGACGTCAGTGGGTTCCATGGCCGAGCGGTTGAAGGCATTCTGGCTTTAGGAGAATCGTCTGATCGTCGCGGGTTCGAATCCCGTCGGAATCGAAAATTTTGACTTTTCATTTCTCAAAAAATAAATCTAACAAAAAACTCAATAAATCTCAATATTACGCAACCTAATAATAAAATATATATAGTAGTTAATTACCTATGTTGTGGTTATTTTTTACACAGTAAATTACGCGACACGAAACTATTTTACATGCAGAAGCTGTCACCTGCGAGCGTTTAACACTCAATTGCCCTCAAATAGTTCACTTCGACAGCTGGAATAGTTCAGCCAACTATTCACATTGTTGACGTGCTATTAAACCTCGGTACGGTCAGCAACGAAAATCCATGGACATTTTAATATTTCTAAAATAAGTAAATTTCTAAAGAACTAAAAGTACTTGCGATAAGTAACAAAAATTAAAGGCCGACCACTATACAAAAAATACAATATGCTTACAACAAAGCCTAGTTGTGTATTGATCTACCATAATACTATCGGATTCATAATTAAATACTCGTAGTAGTGGTGTGAACGTACAAACAACAAATACGGGCAGTTGAAATAATGAATACCTACAGATTATTCAAATGGAGTGTTGCCGTATTAAATTATGCAGAATAGAAACACTGTGAGCTATGCCAGCAACTGTAAACGAAAATTATACTGAAGCACATCAAAAGCATATTATATTAAATGTGTTTCAAACAAAGAACGTAATAATTATAAAATTATCATACAATTTAACAGCCCTAAAGCTGCGCGGACTACGCGTTCCAGGCTACGCGTTCACGCGTTCCAATGAACGCTTAAGCTTTGGTCTGGTGATCATGACGCACAACGCTGCGGTATGCGCGGTATGCGTTGCCGGACACTCAATCATATGAAAAACGTCGAGAATGTTCTCATGTTCCGCCGCATTATGCGTCAGCGGCGAGGGGCAAGCGCGGTGAAGTGGGGAGGTGTACTCCCGCACAGCGCGGCGTCATTCTCGGGTCAACGCTGCGGTGTGCGGTGTGCGTCACGGGTCAAATTGTTCATGTTCACGTCTACCTTGGTAGCTGCGGCAAAATCAACTGACCACCTCTCCGCAGGGACGCTAAATGCTGCGTCGTGACGCTGCGTTACGGCGCATACCGCAGCGTTGTGCGTCATGATCACCAGACCAAAGCTTGAGTCTGCAACGCATATACATTTTGACATTTTACATCGACTCGCGCGAGTCTGGAACGCGTAAACGCGTAGTTTGTACAAGGCTTAAGGGTGACGTCGCGTCTGATTCTGTATAATCTTTTTACCCAGAAAAACGAATACCAAAATCTTCGATCTGTTTATTAACCTTACTAAAATGACATAAAGATTGTCGTTTTAATAAAAGCCTTTACCTTTGATAAGTGAGCAGAAGTATAATTGTTTATTACTTTGATTTCCACCCACTTTGGTTTATATTATTATATTATTATAGTACTGTCTACTTTTATGTAGCTTCCGTCTTATGAATTAGGTCTATCAAGTCGATTCAAACTACAGAGACCGCGCGTCTTGGGAGATTAACCAATTTATATTCATGACCATGACTACCATCCACTGTCTATTAGAATTGCTATCTTAGCTTTTTATGCGCATTTATTAACTTGAGCCTATTTTTCTCGGAATAAGTAGGCGTTTCAAGAGTGTGGTTCTTTTAGGGGTAATTTAGCTGCGGATAATTTAGGCTAATATTTCTTAGCATGTTTTTGGCTTTTTGCCAAATAATAATGCTGAAGCTCATATCTTTTAGACGATTGAAGCGCTATCAGTGAAGGTTATTCGCCAATGTCGCAAAAGTCATTGAACTCTGTTCAGATAATTGAAACGCTATCAAAAGTCTCCTATAAAATTGCTTTTCTTCTGCTATGTTTTGCCCCAAAAGTCATTGAACTCTGTTCAGATAATTGAAACGCTATCAAAAGTCTCCTATAAAATTGCTTTTCTTCTGCTATGTTTTGCCCCAAAAGTCATTGAACTCTGTTCAGATAATTGAAACGCTATCAAAAGTCTCCTATAAAATTGCTCTTCTTCTGCTATGTTTTGCCCCAAAAGTCATTGAACTCTGTTCAGATAATTGAAACGCTATCAAAAGTCTCCTATAAAATTGCTCTTCTTCTGCTATGTTTTGCCCCAAAAGTCATTGAACTCTGTTCAGATAATTGAAACGCTATCAAAAGTCTCTTATAAAATTGCTCTTCTTCTGCTATGTTTTGCCCCTAAGTCTCTAATCTCACGAACACTGCCCACCTTTTACTTCTTATTGTAGTGACACTGGCTCGAAACAACTAAAAGGAAATAAAGTGATAAAAGGATTTTAATTGCTCAAAGTGGACTTGTTCGAAGAAGCGGACAGATTTCTAATAAAATTATTTATCTTTTCAATCTGACACGATGCGATTTCAACCCATACAATATCGTATCGCACGGCAATTTTTCACATGTAAATGCTTATCGTATGTGATTTGTCATAGTAATTGAGACGCTCGTCGGTACGTTCAATGGGCGGGGCTTAGCAAATCGTACGAAAAATCGCATCGTGTAATGCACCTGAACTCAAAAAATACAAATCTATCAAGAAAAGGTGGTCGCACGATCCATCCGCACCGAACGCGCCGAACTGTCAATTCAATAGAGGAAATGCTGAGACATGGAAACGAGCCGCATTTTCTGTCTTCATCAGTATTTTTTGTATAGAAAAATTACTGCGCGGTGCGTACGGCGCGGATATCATGTCTTCTTTTGTTTTGTTAGATAGAAAAAAATGGCTATCTGTTGACCTTTTATAGGTTGATTTGGCAATCATAAATAGACAGACTGGCAGATTTTCCGCTCATAATAAATGAGTATCATAAATCTCAAATCAAATCACGGCGTTAACAAATTGAAATAAAGTGCTACGCGATTGATCTCAACAAGTAGCATTTGATTTAGTTCAATACAAGTTGAGCGCAAATAATAGCGTAAAAATAGTCTGATGACAGCCTTAAAAAACATCGGAATCGATTACAGAAATAGAAAAATAATATATGAGCTGTATAAAAATCAAGAAACCATAATAGAAGATGGTAACGAAAGAGTTAAAGCTAAGATCAGACAAGGAGTAAGACAGGGGTGCTCACTTTCACCATTGATATTTAACATCTTCATAGAAGCAGCTATAAGGAAAATATCGGAAACTTCAAATATCGGTGTTAAGTTCAACGGGGACACGATCAAGTTTATAAGATTCGCAGATGATATAGCGGCAATTGCAGAAACACAAAAGGACCTACAAGGTTTAATTACCATTATGGATACAATTTTCAAGGAATTTTCATTAAAAATAAATATTAATAAGACTAAAATACTAATAACTTCTAAAATGCAAATACCTTCAGTACAACCAATAACATTAGAAAATGTAACACTCCAAAATGTAGACAGTTTTAAATATCTTGGGAGCATTATCACAAGTGACTCCAGATGTACGCCCGATATAAAAGCTAGAATAGCTATGGCAAAACAGGCATTCCATAACAAAAGAAATATACTTACTTCGAAAATAGCAAAACGAGTAAAGAAAAAGTTCATTAAAACATATGTGTGGAGCATAGCTCTCTATGGATGCGAAACTTGGACTCTGACACAGCGGGATAGAGAGAAGTTGGAGGCTTTTGAAATGTGGTGCTGGAGAAGGATGGAGAGGATTAGCTGGACAGAGAAGGTTACCAACGAGGAAGTGCTGAGAAGAATTGAGGAGGAAAGGGTTTTGATGACCACCATTCAAAATCGAAGAGGAAAAATGATTGGACATCTTATACGACATGACAGCTTTATTAAGAACATCATAGAAGGAAAAGTGGAAGGAAGACGAGGAAGAGGCAGGCCTAGAATCAGTTTCATGAGTCAGATAAAGGAGAAGATCGCTGTCATGTCGTATAAAGAAGTAAAGGAATCCGCATTGGAAAGGGAGAGGTGGAGGAAGTTGCATCATTGCACCGACAAGAGCTGAGCTCTTAAGTTTAATGATGATGAAATCTCAAATCAAATCACGTCGTTAACAAATTGAAATAAAGTGCTACGCGATTGATCTCAACAAGTAACATTTGATTTAGTTCAATACAAGTTGAGCGCAAATAATAGCGTAAAAATAGTCTGATATTAGTTGTCCCAAAGAAAAAGAAGTCGTTCAAAATAAATCAATCTCAGGCTTCTTCGACCAATTTGTAATAAATAGAAATATTTATTGAGAAATTATGGATTCAAGGGCGTCGTTTATTGCCAAAATGTGACCAAACAAAAACCTGATTTAGGACCCCTAAATCAGGTTTTTGTTTGGTCACATTTTGGCAATAACTCAAAAGGTGTACTCCGTACTCAAAAGGTGACATCGGGACTCATTATTAATACATGGTATGCCCATCCATCTATCACTGGGCTGTGACCTTTGAATCGTAGACTTGATGTTTTTATTGAGGGTGCGTTAATGTTTGCTACCACACAAAACTGAAACAAACATAAAATAATAATGAAGGGTGCATTTTTGCTACTACAGAATCCTTCATATGCAAGTTCGATTTGTACGTGGCTTGTTCTTATTTTCATACTTATTGTTATGTTTTAAATGTACTCACATAAATGCCGAGTTAACCGGGCTAGTTTACCCGTAAAGTCAAGGGTGTACAAAAAATATCACCATGTGACTTATCCTAATTGAATTATGTGCCCAGCGAGCAGGAAATGTGTGTCACAGCTGCTCTTTAAAATAATGCTTTTCATTTTAGGATGTATTTCAGGTTACATTTTGTAGAAATTATATTGTTTCACGCTTTAAACTGACATGATCAGTCATTCTCCAATCTTTTAATCGGTTGGTGGAATTTAGCACTCATCAACCAATAGAAAATCTGTTTCTGTCTAGCAACATCGTTTTGACTGGAGTCATTGAAGTGCAGTTTAAAAAACCAGACAAGTGCGAGTCGGAATCGCCCACTGAGGGTTCCGTACAAAACTAAATTAGGTACCTACGTACTTACCTATAACAGTGCATACCTACCTATATACACCAAAGTTACCTACACATGAGAAAGGGAATAAATTCGTCATAAATCTAAAACTGTACATCATAAAAAAAACTGCTTATGCCTGTGCTTATGAAGCCCTTGCATACGATACCCCACATGACACGGTTTACTCACTTAAAAATTTCTATGAGTTTTGATTGATTGAGTGTTGAAATATACGTTTTTTTGCGGCATAAACCTCCGTATCTTTTTATTGCGTCAACTTAGAAGTTTGATTTTTTAACAACTTAAAAGGGCCGTAGACTTGAGTATACGGTTTTAATTTCAACTCGATACCTTCACGAGTTCCCGAGATAAGGGTTTTGACAGACAGACAGACAGGCAGACGGACAGACAAGGGTTCCATTTTTTCCTTTTGAGGAATGGAACCCTAAAAATAATAGATACTCAGCAAGCCCAAGGAAACAAACAATAGAAACTGCTTACAGATGACAGTCAGTTGATGAGGAGTAGAAGCAGCCGTGAAGATAGGCGTCTCCAAAGACACTTCGCACCAGTAGAGGCCTGTAGCACTCGGCTCCAGATTATCGATCGTCACCGAGTTCTCCGTTGCCAACGACATCTGAAAGTTTATGAACGTTACATGGAGAGTTTTTTTGTCAGAGAATTTTTTTATAGTTTAAACAACAGACAAAGACCAGACAAGATGATTGATGTTTTTGTTATAATACCTTGATTTTTTTAATAAAAACTTTTTGAGCAATCAAAATATGGATGTTGTTTGGTATTACAGGATTTAGCAGTATTCAAACCAGGAAATAGTTTTTTGAAGAATATCATTAACGTTGTCAAAACACACATGAAAGCTTTATTTGCCTGAAGTTCGCTGATGACAATAACGAACAAAAACTCCGACCAAACTACTCGCTTCTGCCTAACTAGTTCCTATTGTAATGGAAATATCCCTTCATGCTCGAACTTTTCCCCTTAAAAGAGAAATCGCTTTGCGTTCAAATACTTTTTGTTACCGAGTGTTTGTCGAGACGCAACCTTGAAACCGTAGTTCTCGAGTGTGGAACACAAATTGGCTTGATAAGGAGACCTTCAAGAGAGGCAATTTTCTGAATGTCATTAGTGTGGAGAATCACATTCTACCCGAATACTTTCTAAATAAAAGCTTCACTCTTTTCATTTTCGTAAACCGTAACAAAGTTTTGTTTTTTATGGTGTGCTGTTTAGCCATTCATAGAGGTTTTATAAATATACATCATATGTATGTATATGTCGCAGGCAACTGGTTTAATCAGCCGTTCAGTTAAACGCCTAGCCATAACTTTATGTCAAGTTTGTAAGGGCCTATATTTATAATTTTTTCGCGAAAGCGTGCTTCGCAACGACGGCTTTCGCACCTACCTAATCACTCCTGATTTATTTACGTGTTACGGTGTTACAACAATACACTAAAGATTATATGTTTCATAATATTGGTGTAACTATTTTATCAACACAGGCATTCAGTTCGGAATTCCCGCAATTCAGTTTCAGGATGTCGTGGTTTTACTCGTTGTTTGTTGTATTATGTGCGTTATTTACGTACAAAAGAATAATTCATTCATGCAGTTGAAAACTGTCAAGATCTAAATAGCTTCTCAAAGCTTAATACTTTTCCATTCTAGCCGTTTGCAGAAAGATACTTTTTACCAAGTTTTAATGACTTAGTAGCGTCGGTTTAAAGCAATGGTCTTTGTACTCGTATAAATGCATTAGATAACTAAGAAGTTTTATTATCTCAAAAGAAGAAACTTATACTTCGCACATAAACAAACACTTCCACACAGATTCTTTCATTCTGGTATTTAATGGGCCATTTTCCACTCACCGGCACCGGCACGGCCCATACATTTTTGCTTCACCAGTACCAGCACCGGCAGCCGGTGTAGCAAAAATGTATCGTGCCGGTGCCGGCTAATGGAAACACGCCCAATAAGTTGTGCAATTTTAAAACGTTAATATTTAAACTTATTTTATTTCTTAGCTTTCGTTATAAGCGTCATAGTAAAACTTACATTTAGCTTTCCCCCAGGAAAAGTGTAGTTCGTAAAAGGTGGTACCCGCTCCCTCACATACTGCAGTATCTTGGTCTCACTCCGCAGGAACTCAACCTTGTAGAGGAGCTGTGGTGGCACCTGGTGAAGGCACTGCAGGGTCACCGAGCCGCCACGAGCTACCCAGCTTGGCGCGGTGATACGAACGTCCACGTCCGTCGCCTGAGCATCTCCTAAGAGGAACATAATATAGGTGTTTAGTCACAAATAAATAAATTAATTAATATTGGTGGACATGCTTCTTGATCAAAACGTTCTCATGTTTTGATCAAGAGGCAGTTTCATTGAATCCTAAGGCGTTGTATACCTTGCTTAGTTTTTGACGAGTCGTCAAAGTTAAGCAACGCTCTGCTCAGTCACAATCTAGGAAATATGTAAAGATCCAATAGTAGATTATTCACCAAGGGGATAAAGCAGTGTATTATGACACGGGCGCCATATTGAATCCCAAGCGCATCGAAGGATTCTTTAGTTAACTCCCGAGCGACAGCGAGGGTGTTTTGTAGTTAACTCCCGAGTGCAACGATGGAGTTAATGACTAGAATCCTGAGACAGCGAGGGAGTCAAGAGCGCCCAAGACTAAGTTTATCCCCGAGGTGAATACTCTACTTTTCACACATAGGTACTGCGAGAAAAATAGTGAATACTTACACCCAGAAAATAGCAAGCAAGTCTAATGAACAGGTTTTATAGGAAGAATAATAATAATCAATTCGTTTTTTTTATTCAACCTATACTGTCCTACTGCTAAGCAAAGGTCTCCCCCAATTATTTTCAACCATCTCTCTCCTTCGATAGCTCCCACCACCCGCTATCGAAGGAGTCGAGGTCGTCCGTTTATTCTCAAAAAATATTTTATTGAGGTCGTCCTTTCGTTCTCAAAAAATATTTTAGCATGAATATGCAACAACATTAGAGCGCTCTATAGTTTGGAGGCATTAGCCACACTTTTTCCTTAAATTTGAATAAATTCTACTTGGTGCAGACCTGCACCTATGGTAAACATTTTGATAGAAACATCGAAAATAAATTCGGAAGAAAAAGATTAGTTGCCACATTTTTTCTTTTTTTTTTCGTATAAGTTCTATATCTCAATAGTAAAAATTTTAATAGAAATGTTGAAGTTCGAAATTCAAATCTCATTACTTATCTGTTCACATGAGGTTCAGAGGGAGAAATGAAATCCCATACAACTTTACCTCCCGCCGGCCATTTTGTTTTTTAGGAGGGAGAAATGGTTTACTTTCTGTTAAGAATGTGAGACGAAAAAATGTATGGTTTTCGAGGACCCGGTGTGAAAAATTTAATTATGAAGGAGTTCTAACGAAAACGTGTCAAGTAGATACTGTTAGTTCACAAGACCTCTGCAACTTGACGCTGTGCATCGTCAGCACAAGAACACACAAAAATAGCGTCATATTTTATCATCTTTAACAAACGTTAAATAAAACTAAATGTTAAACTAAATTAAAGTAAACGTTAAATTTTTCTCCAAACTACTTCTAAAACTTTTAAAGGTTTTTTTTTTAAGACAAAACTACTCAGAAATTCGAATATAGCTTTTATCGCGGTGCCTGCGGTAACAATTTCAATGGGATCACTTCGCAACAGTCTCGCCTGTAGGTACATACCATAAAAGTAAATTCCTCCCGTTTCATGTTTTGTTTTTTTATAAAAGTTGGTATGGCAACGGGCAAGTTGGTAGCTTTCCTCATTCCTTATTAAAAACTTGGCAAAATAAATTGTTGTTCTTTAGGGACAAAACAATTTCCTTTCCATAATGTCTGCGATCCCTGCCAAGCCCAGTTACCTTGTAATTTGCACCCCACAGCTTCGATGTGGATTTAGGTGTGAATTCTATTGGGATGGATAAGGTATTCTGTGAGCTCAGTGACTTCTCAAAGCAGGTAGAAAAGGAGCTACAATAATAAAACATAACTGTGAACTTCAGTGGCTTCAAACGAAAATATGATATATAATAATATGCTCCTCTGCACACATAAATAAGGTATATAAAATTCACTAGGTAGACAAGACTCAGTTCCTTTTTTGAATACAAACTTCTTACTATAAAAGTGCCGGTCTACGCCATTTACAGAAATACCCGCAGGCTATGCAACTACAACATACGCGTACATAAGCAAGACGTGCTTCGAGCTGTTTGCGTTACCACTGGCTTTTTAAGCCACACATATTGCTTGGTTTTCTCCTAGATATGTAAGGTATTGAAACAGAAATAAACATGATCCTAATGCTTGGCAGAAGAACTCTTTAGCAAATTCTTTGATCGTCGGATTTTTAAGTTAGTTAGTACGAGTTAATGACCAATTTGTCGTTTGAAGGCTTAGCGACTTTTAGCGGGATCTTCAATCTAAAGTTCCGTTTGAAAAACGGGAGCAGTAATTTCCTTCATCCCTTCAAAAAAGCTTCAAACAATTTTAATCTTTTTTGAAAAAATAAACTATAGAAACATACCTACAATAAATGCAGACAGACCACCAGCCAGATGGGTGGACGACATTGAGAGGATAAGGGGCAAGACCTGGATAAGACTAGCTCGTAATCAGAACTAATGGCATATTATAATGGAGGAGGTCTAAGCCGAGCGTGGGCGGATACGGGCTGAAACTAAAAAGACCAAAGAGACGACAGCTATTGACCATTATGAAAACATTCTCGTCTAGCATGATTGAGTCCGTATTTTCTGTGGTGGTATAACAGGATTCTCTTTAATTAATATTCATAATGGACGACACAAGGAGGCTTGCGCTTTACGAGGCAGTAACTCGGCTTGCTAAATGAGACATGTGATTTTATTAAAAGCTGGCAGAAATTTAAACAACTTACTGACATAATTATACATCATTTTAGATTTAGATTTGTTTAGAACTAAATTTTAGTTTTAAGCAATACAATTGTATTTCATAATGCACGCAATTCAAAGACTCATAGTTTACAATGTTTTATAATAATAATATTGAGCCTCTAAAATAATATAATAATTCGTTCAGTTTTTCGGGTCACCTTCGTAGTCACTTATTCATAATTGATGATGACTGCTTCTATTCGTGACAAAAGTTAACCAGTAAAGTGAAAGAATTTAAAGTACAACAAAAATATTATTCTAGGTGTCATTTCTGACACATTATTATTTGGTTGATACGTCAAGTTGAGCAAACGCATCGTCCAGTCTTGTTTCAGTGTAAGGCCACTTGCTTCTGTATTCAAAAAACTTGAAAAGGGTGTCCAACTAATGAGCGGGCCGGTTCCTTTCTCATAATCGTGCTACAAGTCATTTGTCTACTTTGTACAATAGAAGCTCTTTGTGAGCTTTGAAATATTCGTTTGTTCCGTGCAAAGCTAAGCGGGCATAAAAACGGTTAAATATTGTTCTAACTTGTAATTTATTTCTTTTTTGTCGTGCGTTCTTACAGAATAATAAAAATAAATAAATACTTTTGTGTAAACAAGATTGCATGATAGGTATTATTAAACTTTTGTTGTTTTAAGTCAATATGGAAAGAAATTGTTAGGTATTATACCTCTACGTGAAAAAGGTAATATTTAATATTGACGTAATTCCTTTATATTGTTTCAAAAATCTTAAGCAAACTGTTTACCGATACACTTTTTGAAAACTTCACTTGCCTGGGATAAAATATAGCCTATGTTCATCAGGCATAGTGTAGGATTATAATGGTGAAAGACTTATCAAATCGGTCCAGTAGTTTTGGAGCTTATTCAATTCAAACAAACAAACAAATATTTCCTCTGTATAGTATTAGTGTAGATTAATGGCCTAAACGGAGTATGTTTAGTACGGAGTGTATTTATTTTTCACTGAAACTTCTATTGTTGTCTAGTAATTTATCGCGTCGCGTCCGGTTAGTCCTCTGGAGACGTGCTCAATGCTCATTGTCCAAGAGACGCCGGACGTATAAGGAGATATTGTCTATTGAATCAAGCATCTGTTTATTAACATTGTTATTGTTACATTGTCTATTTCACTTTCTATGATAACGTAAAAAACAGGGTCACGACTGTATCCCCAAAGCGAGACATTCTCTCAGATCTTTTTTATGTATTCTATGATAAATATTTAGTGATAAGATAAGTTTTCCTGAAATCGTATCAACGTAGAGCTGATGACTACCTACTCATAGTAATGCATAAAAAACCGAAATCGGTATCAACATTATGACAAGGGAGTCCATTAGTAAAAAACTATTTTTTTAATTCACATTTTACTGATTTAAAAATCTGGTTTCACTAAAATGAAAAATATTAGTACTTAGCACTTTTCTGACCAGAAGGACTAAGTGAATACGTGGTATTTCACGACTCTACTTGTAAGGAAAATGTGTTACAAACTTTAAACGTAAAATGAAAGTGGCTAAATTTTAAAAGATTTTCGCGTTCACGACTCACTCAGGATAAATCTTGGAGCGTGCATAGTGTAGTATCTCGACACTAACGACATCCGTCCTCGCCGTCCGGCAACTGTACCTTAACTCCGGATGCTGTTAGAAGGGAGATTGCATTATGTGCAATGGACTTCTCAATTTCTCTCTCGTTAAAGTAAAATAAATGAAATAAAATGAATAATTCTGGACTATGAATTAGAGTAGAAGAAAAAGTGGAAATCTGAGTGGAATATAGAGCGGACTTTTCACACAGCATCTTCTAGCCCCAAAGGAAGCAGAGCTTGTGTTATGGGTACTAAATTACTTATATACAATTTTATACTACGTAGGTACCTATATTACTTATATACTTTTTTGTTAGTAAATATCTATCTACAAACAAAAAAGTAAGTAAGTATGTAGATTCATAATAGAAAACACCAGAGACAAATAAGTGATGATTATAAATCGAATTCGAGAAAACAAATTATCTGAAAGCTCCTTGCTTACCATTTGACGTTAATAAGTAAACTCATTCAACTCACATTCAGTCTCGCGAAACGCATTGAACTTAGTCGGTGAACAACAAAGCAGTGTTCTGTTGGAGTGGAACAATATCCGCCTTTGCACGTCCGGTTGAAACGGATCACAATGGATGCACCTCGCTCCCGGATGACACAGACTTGCAGAGAAATTGATTGTAAGCGAAAATCAATCTTTGACTTTTGCAACGCCGCAAGATTGCACAAAGCAAAACGTCTGCTTAGAAAACTTGTAAGAGATAAAATTGCGTCTATTTTGCTGATGCATGATCTATCACCGATACATTTATATCTATATCTACTTAACCCACCGTTCGTGACGTGAATTTGACTTACATAGTTTGTGACGCCGGTCTCACAGACCGGGTTTTTCACACTAAGATTTTCCTAACAAGCATTTCCCTATGGTATTTTTATTTGATGAAATATTTAAAAAACATGCTTCTTTAACAATAAAACAATGATAAATATCATAAATTACGTCTCCTATTCATTTTACACTTTAATATACAGGGTGTAAAAAGACAACTACCGAAAACTGAGGGGATGCAATCAGACCATTTATGTTATTTTCGTTTATTTACTACTATTACAACATAATAAGATCATACCTACCTAATAACTTCATTTGTAAAAGAAAGAAACAGTTAAAACTCAAAATCCAGCAATCTACGTAAAAAAACGCGCCCAGAATATACGCAAACAGTACTCTTCAAACGCTGTTTTCTTCGGATATAATGATTTTTTCGGAAAATCCTTTTGGATTTGGTTGTGTGGTGGGATGCTGTACCTACCCCTTTCGGCTTCGGTAGACGTTTTTTTACACCCTGTATAAAACACTAGAAAAATTGCGTTTGTTCTAAAGATTTTTCAAAATTTTGAAATTTGAAACAAAACAAATGTTTTATACCATATTCAGCCTCTGTCAATCTTCTGATACTAGGATATATTCAAAAAAAATATAAAAGTGGCCGTATCAACCATAAAAAACAAAAAATACATCTCAAAAGTGATCTGTGACCCGGATCTCACAGACCGGGTTTGTTCGAAAAGTTCCAGATGTGCGCCTGCATCGTCGGTGCAGGGTATGCTATCGAAGGGGGACGCAAAATGAGGAAATTACACGAAATCTCAACTTAATTCGATGGCGGGTAAAAAAGTTATTCGACTTTTTCGACCCACCCGGTCTCTCAGACATACACGTCACAAACGGCGGGTTAAGTTAGTTTATAAGTTAAAAAATGTTGCAGTGCCCCAGCGGGGTTCATGTTATGAAATGCCTACCTATACTATGACCTTGTAATGTGGGAAAAGGGCAGGAAGATGATGATGATGATGACTATGACCTTTGAATTTTTGGGTCACTTTAAACTTGACATAAAATATGAGCGGCTATGTTTTATTTAGATTTCCAAACAATTCAATTCAATTCATTTCAATTCATTTATTCAACAACAATGTATTACATCGTATTTGAAATATTACTATATAAGTAAGTAAAATAAATAGATAGCACATGCACAAAATATCGTTCATCACATTACGAGTAGGTACTTACAATTTAGATTATGTCAAATAAATAATGTCAGCCAACCGTTTAAATTATTATTATTATTATTTTTTATGTACCTACTATTCTAAATTATCTAAGTTAATTATTCTAAATTATCACATGTCATAAATTCATCAATTGTATAGAAACACCCTTTCAACAAAATATTTTTAAGTCGAGATTTAAATATGTTTGGACTATCAATAACTTTTAAATCGGTAGGCAGTGAGTTGAAAAGTGTTACAGATTGATATCGAGAGCCATGCTTTGCAATCTCTAACCTGGGACTATAGGGAAACTCCAGATTTTTCCTTCTAGTTGTATGTCTTCTTGCTTTTTGTTCTAAAGTTTCATACAACAAGGCTTAGATTAAACAAAGATCTTGTTTCTTTGTCAACAAGTGCAATTTACTACCGAAATTCCTTTTAGGCATATTTTTGTAATTGGTTTAAGCGAGAACATTTTATGAACAAAAACTTTTGTTGCAAAGACTTGCAAAATTATATACCCGTCCAAACTTAATTCTAATGAGGTTGCACCTGCTCTGGAACTAAAGTCATTTCCAACAGGAAGTAACTTGACCCGTTAAAATGGCAACTTCCTAAAATGGTATTCGCACCAACGTCGTAATCTGCGTAATTGGACTACACAATTATGAAAATGCTCCGCTACGAAAAAAACCTGGAAGAAAGTTCATATTAACCTTTTTATTAAATACCTAATGCAAATCATAACGAAACCTGCAACCATCTGCATCGCAGTAGGTGTTTGCCCACTGCAAACACATTGCACCAACAACCATCCTATAACCAAAATCGTGGGCATGAGATGGATAAGAATAGCACAGGATTTTTTTTTTTATTTAATAGGTCAGCATTTGACCTCACTCTGCCTGATGTTAAGCAGTAGTGAGGTCTAAGATGGAGCATTACCTAGAAGGAACCTATTTACTCTTGATTTGAAGACCCCCTATATTGTACTTTTCGGGAAATACAGAGCCCGGCAATGAGTTCCACAATTTAGCAGTACGTATGAAAAATGTACGCTTTGTACAAACTCTGGGAATGTTGACCATGTACAAATGGCGTCTTTCCGGGAACTGTTGGCCCGATAGAAGAATGGGGATGACGTGGACTGGCTCAAACATAGAAAGACTTATGCCAAGTGGCCTAAACCAGGCTGAATAAAGATGATGACAGTGTAGGTAGCTAGGCATAAATGTGAACAAGGAACTCTCTAAGGGCAAAGTAAAACCAGCTGATCTAATTACGCCAGCCACCTCCAGAGAACGCTAATTAGAACGCTAACAGCATTCCAAACTAGGACGCCGGATGACCTCATCGTGACAAAATGTAAACGCCCAGTTGCAGTTATTTACAGCTAATTTATTTTCCGTTTGCAATTTACCTAGCTGTTGAAATATCAAGTCAAAAGCGTTGGCTTGATTTTACATTTAAACCGAAATGTGTTTAAATACGCTTCATTATAAAAGCCGAAATACATTATGGCACATACCAATATTTTGAAGATTCCATACGTTACAGGTTGCAAGCCCATCGCCGTCCATTATACTCATACTTGCAGTATTCTCCTTCAGGGAGTTTCGAAACGAAAATCCATTGTCTGGCGTTTCAAACCACGACTAATCCTCTGGTCAAATATACCTAGTCCTGCCATAAATATTGTCACGAAGAAAAAAAAATTTTTTTT
Source organism: Epirrhoe alternata (assembly GCA_963565295.1). Lineage (NCBI taxonomy): Eukaryota > Metazoa > Arthropoda > Insecta > Lepidoptera > Geometridae > Epirrhoe > Epirrhoe alternata. Next base: position 5,523,282 of record OY751384.1, read on the forward strand.
ATTGCAAATAATATTTATTACTTTTACAGTGTGTTAGTTTAATACATAAATATAAAACAATTTAAAATATAAAAGCTTATTCGAAGTGATCTCCATTGGCTGCAATACAGTCCTTTAAACGTTGAGGCTAGTTATCAATAGAAGCACGCACTCTTTCCATGGGAAAATTCTACACTGCCAATCGTATGGATTGTTTTAGGGACTCCAAATTATCATGGCGTTTAGAGCAAGCCATACTCTCTAAAACTGACCATAAATCATAATCCAGCGGATTAAGATCAGGACTAGACGACGGCCAGTCTTCAGCTCTGATGAAGTCCGAAACGTTCACTTCCAACCAAGACTGCGTGGACCGAGCTTTATGACCTGGCGCCGAGTCTTGTTGGAAGGACCATACTTGGTTATTGAACATAATGTTGTTAAGGGGCTTAACTACCTTCTCAAGAATGGTATTTTGATACACTTGTGCCGATGTTTTGATACCTTTTTCACAAAAATATGGCTCAGTCACTCCTTCATAGCTAACACCCCACCAAACCATCACTGAAGTCGGATAATGCCCACGTTGCACTCTGTCGACTAATTGGGAAGCTTCCTTAGAGCTTTGAGCATAAATACGGTCATTTTGTTTGTTAAAATGTTGCTCAATTGTAAAGATTTTCTCATCCGAAAACAAAATTTTTCTGTGACAAAAGTTTGCGTACCGCTTCAGTAGTTGTTTCGATTTTACCACCCTATTCTTTTTTAAATTATCAGTTAAAAAATGACCAGTGCGTCTCTTATAGGCTGCAAGTCCTAAGTCATCTTTTAAAATACGCGACATGGTTTTGGGTGCTATCTTCATCTCCCGAGATAAAATCTTCTGCTTTCAGACAGGATTTCTTCGAATTCTTTCCCTTACTGCTTTGACCACCTTTTTCGTACGAACACTACGTGGACGGCCAGATCTTTTTCTGTCACAAACAGAGGAGGTCTCATTGTACCTATTAATAGCCCGGTACACAAACATTTGACTAATACCAAGCGTATGGAGAGTTTTAAAAATTGCATTTGGCTCAATACCAACTTTGTGTAATGCAATCACAGCGATTCGGTTCTCTTTATCACCCCACTCCATTTTAATATCGCAAAATATTGTAGAATGTATTGGCGCCAAAATTAGAAAACTCAATGAACAATCGTAAAAAAATTACAGATTCCAAATTCAAATGTAATATCTTTCTTATTTTTAACTGTAACAGTATTTATGGCCAGACTAAGTATAACCAGCCCCGAAACACCTTTATGTGCAAAAATCTGAGATATAGCTGTACCTTCAAAAGCGCTCGTGGTCGTGCTTGCTTAGTCGTTCTTGATAGATCGTCGAAGTTAAGCAACGAAACGGTATGTAAGTGTATGGGTGACCGCTAGTGGCAATTTCATCTGAGCGCTTCCGTGCTTCGGAGGGCACGTTAAATTGTCGGTCCCGGATATTTAAGTGGTTAAGAGCCTGTAGTACCCTGCCATTTTGTAAGCGGGACAGCGAGTGTGATTTGTTCGGCGTGTGAGGAGTACAGAGCTATGGATGCGCAACGTTATTTACGGTGCTAAAACACTTTTTAACTAATTAAAAGTACAAAAACAAAAAAAGATCAAAATTCGGAACAACGGGACCACGTAGTGTACTAAGCTGAGTTTAGATACAAAGATTTACTAGTCTAGCTAAAGTATTTATTGAGTACTTTTGTTTTAAAGTAAAATTCAGAGGGAAGTTTGTGATTATTTTCTATCGAGAAAATATTTAGTAATCGTGTTTTCACTACAACGGGGACTCAGTTTATATCCTCAACTATTATATATATATTTTTTTTAAATAATATTGGTTCAATACTTTTATAGATATGATCCAGAGTTGAAGCAGTTTTGAGGTAGTACGCGCCCTTAAGCCATGACGGAGGCCTTAAGGCGGCCTAAAAACTCCGTCACCAGAGTTGGCCACTGACTCATACGAACTTACTTACTTTAGTCAATCATACTGTCGTCATCCTGTAAAAATGTATTATACGTCATAACAAAACTAAAATAGGTACTATTAACGGTATATTTACCATGATTCACCAAAAAACCATGATTTACAAAACTCCAAAAACAATGTATCATGGTAAATATTCATAGTGTTAATAGTGTTGATAACCATGACAGTTTTAAAAGCTGAAATAAGTAGTTCATAAATAAATAAAACAACTTCGTTGAGACCAATTATTTACATTACGTGACAAAGTAAAGCCATATAATATACATGTAATTTCTACAGACACAAAAGTACCCATACAATTAAACCACACATCGTGTGAACCGTTCCACGCGGCACGATCCCTCAAACTTTATTCTCTGTGGTGGTAATTTTCGAGGAAAATATCAGAATATATTTTTTCAGACTCGCAAATGTGTGACAGACCCTACTGAGAAGCAAGATATCGCACAATGACGCTATAACGCTAAGGAAATGGTCCATAAGATAAACATTATCATTGAAAATGATGAAACCGGGTACCTGAATGGTACGTATGCTTTTCGCATTTCAAAACATTTCTTTTTTGATGAATTTACTTTATAAATAATATTTTTCGTATTTTAAACGAATGTACAACAGTTTCATAGGTATCATTCGGACCCATGTTTGCATAAACTCAAATTAGTTTATACATGATTCATACCAATGAGAAAAAAAACATAATCAATCAATCAATCAATCTTTATGTATTTATTCAGACAAAAGGATCCAATTCACATTTTACACACACACACACACACACACACATGACACACACACACACAATGAAAACATGCACAAAAATTGTATATCTAGTAATGAGTAGCGTAGTGAGTTGATATTATTTGAGAGAGAGCTGTAAGCATAACATTTCTAAGTAAAAATTATAATCCAAAATTCACTTTATCGTATAACAGAAGTAGGTTGTTATAGGTATTGTGGTATCCATAAATAAACGCTAATAATCAATAGGCAGCCCAAGCAGCCTCATCTGTTCAACCTCAATTCAGTGGGCTTACAAATTCTATCGAAAATTGTTAAAAAACGAAATCTTGTTTACTTAATAATAAATTTGAGCCCTCCTCTTCGGCATCATTATCATTAATCAATATTGTTTACTTCGAAAACCAAAACCTAAACGAAATTATGATGTCCAATTTATTTGAAAGCGAATTCGTGTAACCAATTGAGCTTCTGAATTATACACGAGTTGTGCCTTTTATAAAATGTTTTGAATTAAGCATACTTGTATTAATCTAATACTAAAATAAAATTGGTTTTGAAAATCTTTTATTTTTTGTTTAATGGTCTTAGAAAGTTAATAAATACGTAAGTGTAGTGTAGGTATAGTAATTTAAAGTAATGCTTGAAATAAAACAAAATAATGATGTTCTCAATTAAAACGTAATTCAATCGAAGTTAGGTTTAAATTAAAACTTTAACTTTAATCTAAACTTATGCTGAAAACACAATGTTCAAAAATATTTTACCCAAAACCAAAAACCATTTTTTTTAGTAAAAAAGTTTAAAGAAAATTGCTTAAATGTAAACCACTAAACAGTTTGATCGCGCGTCCAGACTGTTGCCCATTCTGCCACAGAAATGCGATTATAGGGGCGCATTATTAACTTATTAACACGCAAACTTGGCGTAGTATTTTGTTAATTATATTATTTTGGTAAAGTAGTTTATTGCCTACAAATGCGTGAGTACTACTCAACGATTAAATATAATTATGAATGTAAAGGGGAGTCGGGATTTAAAGAGCTTATAATAAAGTCAAACAGAGGAGTGATGAAAAAGGAATGTCCTGAATTCAATTATTAAAATATGTTCCAGGATTATGAAATTTCTGTTTGTCGCGTATCCAAACGAAGAAACGTCAAACGCCAAATCAAACGTCCAAAGTGTCAAAATGCATTCAAATTTTTGACAGTAGACTCGCTACTCGTTACATACCGTGAACACAACTCTGTACTCCTAATTTCTAATTTTCTATCATTACACGCAAGTTAATATCAATCTTGGCCTTCCATCAATTCTACAAACCTTGAAGATCCCTAGGATATCCGCCACAACACTGTTTAAATAATAAAATAATAAGTCCAGTTTAATCACAATAAAAATAATAAGTCCAGATTAATCACCATAGTTTTCCATCTAGATGGATCATGACCAAATAGATTAAGAAATATTTCTGTTTCGATCGAGGTCGCTGATATGTTTCGCGGTTCGCCGAGCCTTGCAACTGACATGTAACCGCGCTGTGCCTCGGCTTCGGTGCGTCCTATTTTATTCATTGACGTGAACACGATATTGTATCTCGAAATACATTCCGAGTGCATGGATACAATCTTACATAAATATAAGAGTGGATTTAGGATTCGTATGCTCCGACGTAGGTCTTCGAATTACAGTATGTTTCCTAAATTTTTAGTTTAAGGTTTTTATTTTTTTACACAAGAAAATGCTTATATCTAAGTACTCGTATAATAATAAAAATATACATTGCATTAAACTAGGAAATACGGTACTTGATTTTGTATCCAACAAAATTTCTCGTTATAAGTAAATAAGTGATTTATCCAGAACTAACAGATATACACTAACAATTAGCAATCTCAAGACCTAAGTAAATTGATAAATGAAGCCAAGCGAAAACTATGCAAACTACCCAAGTTGTTTAAATATAATTACTTACCTAAATTAATCTAACCTTGACATAAGAACATCAGTCTCTTGAAGACGATCAAAAAATATTTCAAAATCTAGTGACCTACCCTGTTCATACTTTTAGTTTACATGAATATAAATATAATTATTTGTATAGACGTCCTAATTCGGTCTTTTTTTTACCCCAATGTCAAAGTAAGGGTTATATTTTTCGCGCGTATCTTGTATGCAATGCGTTAAATTTCTTTATACCCATTGATACAAAAAAATGTAATGTATCGTTAGATTTGTCTTAATAACCCCAGTGTATAATAAGTTTTTGAAAAAAAAACAGAATGGCGGATCTTATGAGCGAAATAGTAACACGTTAAGAAAAAAAATTAACCAATTATATCGAGTGGGGTACCAAAATGAAGGAAATTGAAAGGATAAAATATACAAATATATACACAATATTTAAACTTAGTTGTGAATAACAATTTTGACAATGAATGCATGCAAACGGTTTTAGGAACCCTAACCTGCCCTTCGCATTGCAACATCTCAAAAGTTGACTTTCTTGCAGTCAGGTTTTTAGATTTTTTAATTCTAATACCTACTTGTTACTTAACTAATAAATCGTTAGCTTTTGTTTTGAGTTTTATTATATTTTTTAAGATCTAAGTGTTTTTGAGTGTTGATTTTGTTTTTAAATTATTTTGCATAAGTATAAACCTATGTAGGTATACAAGCTTCTTCTGACAAAGAAGAGGGGCACTATTTCCACAGGTAGCAGAATTGAGGCTGAAGTTAATTTAGTCTTGTCCTAATTTTGTGAATTCCAGCCGTCCCCTTTACAATGCAGGGTTTGGAGAGATTTAATACTTTTAGCTTTTACGAAAAGAAAAGTTTAAAGCTTCACCTATTACTTCTGGTTCCAATGACATGTTTTTTTTTGCATCATTTACATTACGGACCACCAGCCTACTCGACTATGTCAGAGTTAATATGCAATTCTCCCCTTAATATAATTATATCTGCAAATATTTAAATCACAAATCCTTGTAGGCATAATATTCCCCAAGAAAATAAAGCACAATTTCACTATCGTAGAACTATTGACCCGACAAGAAGAAGATGATTTATGAAATACTTAGTTACAAACGTTACATGAATGAATGGGACATGTTTTAGATGGGTTAGACCCTCAAATCTTTAAAATATATACTTAACATCTGACCTTTCAATTAGTTAAGTATTATTTTCGACTCCATAAATATCTACATATTTTATTTAGAAACTTTTGTCGGAACTCCATACATTTGTGCCTAATGTCTATCGATTCAAAAAAAAGGCTTTGTGGGCAATATAATGCTCTCTCAAAAAATAATAACGAGGTAGACGTTACCGATCCTTTAAACAAATTCAAAAACAATCTGCGTAAACTAGTGCTTGATTAATTTTAATGTAAGACTAGAGATATTAAAAAAAAGTATTTATTTTTGATCTCATTAATATGTACCTAACCTACTTAATTTATTAGGTTAACCTATTATGTTATTTTATTTTAGAATTTATTTTTATTTTAGCTGTAAGTCTGTTGAGATTTTTTGCATGCTGTGGTATCCTATAATTAGAGAAACACATAGACGATACTTATCCTTAGTTATAATCAAGATTTGTGATTTCTTTGTTGGATGCCCTAAAAGTAAATAAAATGAAATTGCATAGCGGCCATTTTATTTTCCTAAAAGATTAAAGTATCGAAAAAGAACATACCTTTTACCACACAGCTGAGGAGTAGAATCCAGAATCCCCATGGCCTCCGCTGCGTTTGCACCATCTCACTCACTTTTGTAGCTCTATTACTTAAACTCATCTACAATCCGAATCACAAACAGTCTATTTTGAACATGTTTTGGCTTTCACTTTCACAAACTGGTAGATTCCTTTACAAAACCTTTGCATTGTAATATAAAACTTGTTATTAAAAATCGACTAATATGTATTTAATTAAACAAAATAATATTTCACTAAAATTCACTGCTTAAAGAAAAAAAATAACAGACCCGGCATTTAATACAACAAGATATTAAATTTAATGTAATTTGTATGAAAAACTTGTGATAAAGAATAAACTAGCTTTTGCTGGTTTACCAGTGATGTTTAATTAATGCTAGGATGTAATTGACTGGCAATTTACACGTTGTACGATATTTGCTAAAGAAAATACACGGTTTCCTGTAGGTATTCGGTAATGTATTAATTTAAAATTTAAATTTCGTTTAATTTATTGCGTGCACAGGATATTTATTTTATTAACTTCAAAGAGGCACCTGCTCCATCCATGCCACTACAAAAGCAATGTGAAATGAAAATTAAAAAAAAAATAGTACCGAAAAACAATGATAGCTGATGATATCTACCGGATTATTAGTACATGGATTGTTTATAAAATATAATATTACAGAAATATAAAAAAGTTGTTTTTTTGAAGAAAACTCCAGTTGCAAACGGCCTCGAAAACTACATAAACTTTCGGAACGATGATTATCTTCAATAGAATACACAAATATTTCTGACACTCAGTAAAATATCATATATCTTCAGAAATCTCTGTTCTATTTCTAAATCACTCACATAAAAGCGTACCGCCATTATTTCACTTCCAATCGGACACACATCCGTAATCACCATTAGGACAAGGGGCATATTCGCAACAAATGTCGTCTCTTTCGAATATTTGTCTAATGCCGGAGGGTCGGCCTTATCGCCCACATCAGCCCCGACATGATAATAAAGGGTTTGGACCCTGGCGACATTTTATTCAATGAACGTCCAATATATCTTCGAGTAAATGTTGCCGTCTCTTGCTTTTTCTCGTTGTGAATATATCGCTGTCAGATCGTCGAGTTTTCCGATCAAAGTTTAACGGCAGTTCGAAGTTCAACAGTTTGCAATAAGTTAAATACTACTTAATGTTTCTCCAGTTTTTGTTGTGGAAAGTTCCTATTTACCTAGACAACTTTTCAGTATTTTTCGTGTTTTAGGTACCCTCTTACTGTTTTGAATACTGTTTTTTCTAGTTTGAATTCAGACTTTCATATTTACCTAAGCAATTATTTAATAAATTCTGGAACTCATGGAACCTGTCATATTACAAAAAACGAATGTTAAAAAAGTTCTCAGAACGGGTAAACCAAATTATAAGAATAATAATATACACAATAAGCCATTTAACACCATGGTCTATTGTACAAGGGCTGAAAATTTGTTTCAAAATCTCACAAAACTGGAATCATAAAACCAAAGTAGTATGATTGAAGGAGCACTTTGTGAATCGTGACGTCAGCGTGTAAACGTCGTGATTGAGGACCATTTATCAAAACGGCTTGAACCGCTCTGAAATGTGATAAATGAACTTCATTTTGACTTCATCTTGAGAACAATGCTTTGGAGGCAACATGTGAGACAAACAACTATCTAATTTTGTTTTTGTAATAGGAACGGGCTTTTTCGCCATATTTGAGTTAGCAATGAGTAGTTACTGCCAAAACAAAGGATGTTTTACTAATTTGGCTTGTAAAAGCTACTTGTTCCTGCGTTCTTGTTCTATCTTTTCTAGTTTATGTTGATGATTGATGACCTCCATGGCGCAGTGGGCGAAGGCCCGCCTGCAATGCAAAAGGTTGTGGGTTCGATCCTCGCCGCGGGTCTAATATTTGTTTGGTCTACAGATAATTATTATTATGTTTTGGTTTTAGTATTTTCTTGTGTGAAATAAACGTTTATTCTATTATATTCAATAATTATCAGAAAATACTGTGTGCAATGTTGACACTAGAGTTTGTTTTATCATCTCGAACAAGGGCTATATTTTCTCGAACTTTATTTTTCTGAGACCTAAATATTACTTTGCCGGTTTAGAACATGTTTTTATAGAAAAATAAAATGTACTTATTATTTATAAAACGTATCATTTGAAAACTGCTGTTGGCAAGCAAACATCAACTGGGTATTGCAACCATGCATTGAAAGTAGCGATGTGAAAAATTCATATGGATGCCAACGCTCTGTCTAGAGGCAATTGGAATTGCTGAAATGACGAATACGTTTTCTCAAAAGATTTTTCAATTTCGATGAAAACAGTTGCGGATGTTTGCTGTTTGAGGTTTCATAGATGTGTTTATTCAATTTGATAACTGTACTAGAAAGCTGTGGTGTGATTCACAGCTTTGCTTTGTAGAAAAAGTGTTGCTTCAATTTTGGTCGTTTTATGCTGACTTATAAATGTAGTTATGCCTGTGTTTATATTGAGGCTTATTTTGCCTATTTATTGAGGGTATTATGCGGTTCACCTGGCAGCGAGAAGGGTAGATGATATTAATGTGGGCTTTACATGGATAGGACTATCACAGCATCATGTTGGACGGCCGACGTCATTACAAAGGATGCCCAGAAGAAGGCTGTGGATGATGATGACGATGTTATATCTAAAAGGTTGAATGACAAGCATCTTGACATTATCACGATTGAGGATAAGAATCACACATTTCATACACCTGTTAAAAACGATATTATCGACTCCACCTAAACTTTACTTCATTTTTTAAAATAATATTTTCGACTGACTCATTTTCTTCAATAAGTATAACAGTATTAGCCTCCTTTTGGCTTTAATATAATCCTCAAAACGTAGTCCATAAATCAGAAACGTTAAAAACAGCGAGCCGAATTCCGCACTCGAATTACCTACAAGTAGCTTCAACACAAACAACGTTTTCTGCGTTGATGCATGAACATCAAAGCATTTTGTAGGTAAATTGTGGAATTTCGTTGATTTATTCGCACGTTAGGGCATACACAGAAATAACTGTATATTTGTAACATTTCTGCGGTGATTGTAATTTGTAATATTCTGAGTAATTTTAGCACATCAACTAGAAACTTGCGAGATTACATCATCATCATTACTTTATATACTTAAAAGTATTTTGAGTCATTATTTGGGTCTCTTATTACGTCTTTTTTAGTAGTTTCCAATTAACACCCATATCATCAAACAACAGGCTGGTGGTTCTTGGGGTCTGATTTAAGATAATTAACTATAAGTGCCGCACTCTGTTACTTAAATCGTTCTGTAGTTGGAAAATCTTTACTAAGGAACGATTTAAGTAACATTAAATGTTTCTGAGTGCGGCTGTAAGAAGCAAGAATGTTCTCTTGTAGTAAGCTTTATAAAACTAATTAGCTAGAAACACTGCGTTAGACGGACCACAAGAAATTGATAGTGCGGCTGCACCTTTAGAAGCCCGAGCCGTCGCAGCTGTTACTTGGACTAATTAACTTTGAGCTCAAATACTTGAGCCTTCTAATTATTCTAGAAATACTCTTACATAGTTGGGGAAGTTTGGCCATTGTATTTGTTTCAAACTTAGTCAGCCTCTACCAGGGGTTGGAAAAGTTATGCTTCTCTGAAAAAACACAAAAATTGCAAAATATTGGTGGGTACTGGGTACTGGGTAGCCGTGAGTTCTACCTCTGACTACTTTCTTAGTTATTTTCAAAAGATATTAGGTACCCAACACAAAATATGTCGCATCTCCTTTCCTGCCCTTTGTGCCCAACCAGCTGCACCCAGGAAGACCTTGTTGCAGTTTGAGATAGGGCCATAGCGGTGGCTTCATTTTGGAGCAAACATATTTAACATGGAGAGCATAATATGAGCACATTGACACGATGAATAAATGAATGAAGTACCCATTAGGATAGACCATAAAAGTATCAACCGTATCTAAGAATCCGGCATTTGGCTTTAAACGTGAACTAGTATCATTTATATGGATGGGAAATGCTGCGTCTTCGTTGTTGAATTTCTACAAAAAATAACAAACCGTGTTCAATCCTAACTCAGAAACGTAAAATTATCTGCGTAAACAATAAGGCGACTTCAAAAGATTCTAATAAAAATGTTTCATTTCTTTCAAGATTTATAAAAATACAGAAAAGGTAACAAAGAACTTAAAAAGACGACCAAGGAACGGAAATTGAAATGTAGAGGCTTCTTTGAAGAATAAAAAAAATGTTAGAAAAAGGAATATTGTTTTGACCGTACAAATTGTCACGGGATGATTCACTGCCTCAGTGAACACAAAAAAATTATAGAAGTATTCCTTCAAGGAAGTAAAAAGGCGCATTTCAGTACAAAATTAAAAAAGGCACATTTCAGTAAAAAAACCGACTCATCATTTTGTCAATAATAAATCTATGCATGAGCAGACGCTAAAAATTTTTTCGCATCCTGAGCAAATGTTACGCGCAGTCACAAACAAGGTTGACGGTGCGCGCAGGTCATAAATTGATATTAGTTATTCACTAGGTTCTCGCTTGCAGTAAAAATTATGTTTTTTTTATGTATGTGTAATTGTGTATGTTCACCAACATCTCTAATATTTATCCTCGCTTTCATATAAACATGAAGTTCAACATTGAAGTTGATATATAATTTTATTTCATTTTATACGTGTTCACTGCTTCCAATCATAATAATACTGATGTATTTACATAATACACACATAGGTACTGTTGCTGTCTACTAATTAATTATTAAATGCCTCATGGGAACAATCAATGACATTAAAAGCAATTACCTAACGATTTGAATACTATTATTGTTAACCTTGTGTCCAAAGGGTCTTCAAAATTATTTTAATGCATCTGGTTGAAGCTACGCGTTATACGAGAGCTAGCGCATTTTTATTTTCAGAAATGCCGCCAATGTTTCGACTTGGATCATTTGAGCTATCTATAGATCGTTTTTAACGATACTTAGATAGCTTAACTGATTCTTTTGTATTTTGTAATTTTATGTCAATATTGTAGTAGCTTAGTTTCTGTAAATAAATATATTCTAGTGTTATTAAAATAATTAAATATTTAATTCTAATATTTGTAATTTCACTAAATCCGCAGAATCCTCAGATGAAAGCTGTATAAAAATGTTTTGAAATATTAGTCATCGTAATACAGAAGTCTTAAGCCTCGCTTTGAGAAAGCATTTTTCATTTAATCCATTATTATGCGATACAATGGAGGTCGAAATGAAGCGGCTGATATTATTTCTCTTGATTACTTTGAACTTTTTCTGCGTAAGAGTAATCGTTCACCGGAAAATGGCTACATAGTACCTCGTCTTACTCGGCAAAGACCGGGATTGCAGATGTTGGTGAAAAGACTGCAAAGTTAAAGTGGAGCTGGGCGGGACACGTGAGTCGTATGAATAGCGAGAGGTGGGCAGGGATTGTCACGCCATGGGTACCTGCAGATGGGCGACGAAGCCGGGGCAGGCCGAGAAAACGTTGGCGTGACGACCTTGATGCCTTGCTGGTGGAATGTGGCTGGGGATCGAGACAGATGGAAACAACTGGGGGAGACCTTTGCCCAGCAGTGGGAAAGTATAGGTTAGTTAAAAAAAAAAAAAAAAAAGTACCGTCTGTGTTATAATTTTATCATTCTTTAAGTAGGTTCTTCAATGTAGGGAAAATGTTTTCCTGTATAGCTAAAAAAGTATTCAAATCCGATTCATGAGACGTTTCTGTAAAATAATATTGTATAGACCGTATGAACTGCTATCAGTTTGATTGAAGAACAAAAAACAAAAGTGCAAACAATTTCGAAGCCCGTAATAACTTTCGTGAGCGAAAAAAAAAACTTTTAATTTATTTTTAATGTGTATTTTAAGAACTGAGTGTAATTCAAAAATATAATCTATTGGTTGGTGGAAACACAAGTATAAAATTTATTGAGAGCTTGCGAGCTTAACGAAGTGCGTACGGAGTCCGCTCCGCTCACGGTGAAGACCGGGCTTTACAGCTGATGTGCTCAAATAAATAAATTAGGAGCTATTCCTCTTACTGAGAAGTCAGAGTGAATATTAAAATATATATACAAACAATTAAAATCAATCCATTTTTTAAACTCACACGATATAATAACGAGACGAGATCGAGTGAAGGTTTTGGATTATTCGAACTATCTCGTCTCGTTATTAAAAAAACTATGAATTATAATTTAAAATAATACAACACTATTTCATTGCAATGTGCAGAATGAGATAAGGTATTATCGATCGACTTGTTCTCGGCTTTCGTTATTAAACCGCACTCCCATTTCAGTTCGGTAATCTCAGTAATAACCTCAACCCGAATAATGATTTCTGGAGCTGATATCTCTGTGAATTTAACTAACCAGATGGCAAAATAGGTTATTACAATGTTGATAGTTTTCAAAACTACATGCACATTTTATGCGAATTTATAACAGTAGTCGCACAGTGCATTTTACGAGTGTTTTATCTAAATGTAACCAAGGATGTGCAGGTAGTAGGTAAACTTACCTAAATATGTAAGTATTTATCATGCTTACAATGTATTTTTAGAAATAAATCAATATTCTGTGGGTGCTCGAGGAAATACAAACACGTCGCAATGGACCAAGAAGAGGTGCTGTGCCAAGCATCAAAATTATACGACATTTAATAAAACAAACTACCCTGAAAACACTGTTTCGAAGATGGTGTAGCTTGCATTAGCTAATTTTGGCATACTTCTGCGTGCGTACAAGTGCTTGACTTGGAAGTTGTCCTTATTCATTTTGAATAACTATTGTTTAAGTCCTTAAGTTTCTAGGTCAATAGGCTGCTCAAAGTTTGTCGAGGCCGCAAGTTGCCACGTGTCTCTAGAGATGTTGTAGTAAAGTCGTTATTTTTGTTACAATCTCGAAAATTGGTACGATGCTTCAGTAAGCAAAAATAAGTTTGAAGACGATAGGCGGCGCGAGCTAGATGACAAACGTGACCAACTTAAAAGTCGACCGCCTACCAACATCCAATTCAACTACACGAATGGCATCTTACCTGCGCTAGAACATTTAGCGCCAAAATAGGCTACATTAGCTATTTAAGGGCAAAACACCCAAGCCCTACCTAATTAATTAATTGATCCTAAAAGCCAAGACACTGTAGCCGAAAACGGCTAGGTTGATTATTATAAGCAACCTCTAACTAGAGCAATACTTTAAGGACAGCTAAGATATATCATTTGTTGAAAGCACAGCCAGCATTACCAATTGGTAACCCCCTTAGTAAAGCAGTTTGTACTGAAGGTGTCTTAAAAAACAATTGTTTTACCGATCGATCAAGATCATAGCGTAAATATATAAGTATAAAAAATATCGTGCGTATAGGTATAGTGCGAGTGAATGAGCCTGGTGTTATTTTTATCTTGCGGTGACCAGGGACTATACTATAATTTGGTCCCACACAATTTAGTTTTATTTTGTTTATTTTGGAAAACTTACAGCTAGATAAAATAAAGTAGGTACTAATATTAAATAACACACACCCACTGTCACATGTCTAATTAAACTAACATTATTATACAGTAGTACAGTTACTTTTAACTCTTATATGTGGTTTATGCTCACTGTAACATACAAACGACGCTTTGCATTGTTCAACCGTCAATAAGTAGGCTTTTAGGCTAATGAGCGGTGTGTAGTACCCTCGATTATGAAGGCTACTTCTAGCGCTATTGGCCATATACGCTCGAGGTATTATTTTAGTATTTCAATTGTTTTCCGTTCTATCCTCTGATAGAAAATAAAGAAGAGTTCTATATCTCTTTTTTTACGTAAAGAACATCTTTATTTTGTACATGTTGATATTTACCTAGAAAAAATATTATTATTTTAGATCTTCAGGAAATATTTATTTAAAGTTGTCTAGACACGTTCAAATACAGAAATACCAAATACATTTAACAAAATATGCCCATATTGCATTGGCAAAATTTATAAAAATAAAGCTTAAAATGTTGCACGATAATCATTTTCACACCAATTTATCTCAATTTCCACACTGGAAGCATTTCATCAATGAACATAAAATAGATTGAGGTGATGTGACCAGAGACACAAAGCAACCACCAATCCATTAACAAAACAAAACAGTAATCAACAATATTGCTTCTGTATAAGCATTGTGAATGTGGGTGGATATGATAAACAACTTTGTTATTTTAGCTGTGGGTATTGAAAAAATTTACAAAATATTGCAGGCTACAAAGCATATATTATGTTGAGACTTGGTCTCGATTTGCTTTTAAAAAGTGTAAAAAGGTCTTTTTAAAACTTAAACACCGTTGGAGTTGGAATATATAGGTACAATGCAACCTCCTATAAGCTATTTTGTTGTGTCGTATTAGTTTTTTAAAATATAATAAAGTATTTTCAGTTGGTGTAAAACAACGTTAATGGGCCCAGACCCAGTCCTCATTTCATTTCATTTCAGGCCGCCCAGACCTAGGTCCGAAGATAAGAATCGAATTTTATTAATAAACACTACATTCCAATCATGATACTATCGACCCTGTGCCAAGGACCACATTGAAAAAAACTTCACGTTATTTTTTATAAAAAAAAAAACTTCCCCTCTTACTTGCCTGATGTTAATGCGACAGTGTGGCCGACGATAGATCACATAGATGTAAAAATTATATTCACTCTTGCTTTGAAACCTATACAGGGTGTAAAAAGACGTCTACCGAAGCCGAAAAGGGTAGGTACAGCAACACACAACCAAATCCAAAAGGATTTTCCGAAAAAATCATTATATCCCGAGAAAACAGCGTTTGAAGAGTACTGTTTGTGTATGTTCTGGGATGCGTTTTTTTTACGTAGATTGCTGGATTTTAAGTTTTAACAGTTTTTTTCTTTTTTAAATGCAATTATTAGGTAGGTTGGTCTTATTATGTCGTAGTAGTAGTAAATAACCGAAAATGACATAGCATGACGAAGCTAAGTCTGCGTTTTTTTTTCGCTAAATAAGTTTAGATTCATGGTCTGATTGCAACCCCTCAGTTTTCGGTAGCAGTCTTTTTACACCCTGTAATATATCTGTGGTTGTTATTTCAAAGAGATAAATTACAATAAAGATATAAATTAAAAACAAATACAAAATTGAGAAAGTGTGATCCACAAATCACTATAAAATATATTATTAATACAGAACTCTACCGCAAAACCAAGTTATTAATTCAATTCAATTCAATTTCAATTTCAATTTATTTATTTCATACTTAAATAATTTACAACGGACCCCGCACTAGGCCAAGCCTGTATCGCGGTATTGGATTGTTATAGCCAATATCGGATCACGAGTCGTTAAACAAAACTAACAAGAGATCAGTCTATACAGGTCTCAGGAGTTCAAATATTGTTACACACGATGACTTACTCTTCAATAAACTGTAGGTAACTGTAGGTACTAATAAGTTGAGATCCATTCTAATACAATAATACGAGTATTATAAATGTGAAAGGAACTCTGTCTGTCTGTCTATCTGTGTGTCTGTTTGTTTCTTCTTTTGACTTTTTCACGCCTAAACCGCTAAACAGATTAGACTAAAAATTGGCATGGATAAAGGTTA
This sequence comes from Epirrhoe alternata, assembly GCA_963565295.1. NCBI lineage: Eukaryota > Metazoa > Arthropoda > Insecta > Lepidoptera > Geometridae > Epirrhoe > Epirrhoe alternata. The sequence continues at coordinate 5,539,452 of OY751384.1, forward strand.
TATCCCAGGGAAGGACATAGGCTACTTTTTATCCCGAAAAAATGAAAGAATCCCGAGGGACCGCGGGAGCGCAGCTAGTAACAAATAAAAATCAATCTTATTACTATAGCCAACTTTAGGTGGGTACTTTCAAAAGTGAGGATTATAAATGCAAGTCAAGTTTAGTAATAACTAACAATAATTTTAAACAATTTTGCAAAAAACTTTTCTTTTGTTGCAGTAATTGAGTCTACACGAATTGAACTTTACATGGTATGCTAAAAGAATCAAGTAAATAAAAGACTAATCAAGAAGGACATTGGTGTCTTTCAAATATATTAAAAACACATTTATTTCGTTTTATAATTAATAATCCTTTATGTAATCATCTGTTTATATTATATTTTTTCTCTAACAGCCGACATGCAACAATATTCCCTTATCACATTATCTCCATAAATGTTTAAAACATGTGGATGAACTTCAAGAAATTTCAGTACAAAGCTACTTTGCTTTTCATGTCCTTTTTAAATATTCAAAATTATCCCTTCAGTACGTACTCTCCCCAGTCTCTTTGCATATACTTTGCTACCCAAGATTCTCGAAGTATCATCAGATTATACTTTGAAACATCGTTGTTTCAGCACAAAGTTGTAAAAGCTACTAAAGCTTTTATGAGATCAAATGAAAGACTTTCATAGAAATATAAACGGATTTCATGCTCAAGTTTACGACTTGAAAATGCTATAATGCATGGTTGATTGATGTAATTCCGAAATTTTCTCATTTCATTATTATTGAAGTGGAAAATTAATAGGCAAGTTAAACTGTTTTTAATGGCTAACAACGTACAGCACACTCATCAAGTTTTATGTATAGATAAAATCGGTTTATTTTTAAACCATTGTGCTAGCTTTTAGCGCTTTCAATGTAGGTATATTTAGAGTTTTTCAATCCAAGTCGAATACGAAGTCGAAGATAAAACCATAAAATGAACATCCATAGTGGAAGCGTTACAAGTTTTCATACTAAGCGCGAGTCTAAAACTGTATAACAGTAGCACAAAGGCTTCCAGAGCGCAACGAGTGACGACACTGTGATGATGTGTTTTTGAGTGGTTACATACTCGAAACCCTATACTCTGTGCCTCAACCAAATGCCGGCCGGAAAAACTCATTCCAACCTAGGGCTGCCAACCGGAAAATTACAAAGGCCAGTTATGAAAACACTCTTAACATAAGTCAACGTCACATAAACTCACTATAACGTTATTTAAGAACCGCTTTGAATAAAAATTGTGGGGGAATTAGGACCGCGCCCTTCTATTTAGCGATTGTGGATTGAAACGTTTGACGACCCTAATTTAACCTAATTAGGGTCGTTTACGCGACATTGGTGATTGTAAGCTTTGAGTTCAAAAGTTTCTGGATCTTTTTGTACTTTTTCTGTAGCAAATGACCTGTGATTTTGAATTGGGGGAACAATTTCGTGTTTATTGTCTTAAAAAGTAATGTAATAATGCTGGACATTTTCACAGAGCATCATCTAGCCCCAAACTAAGCATAGCGTGAACTATGGGAACTAGATAACTGATATGCTACTTATATACTTTTTGTTTATAAATACATAAATATTATACATAGAAACACCCAGACCCGAGATAAATATTTGCAGATCATACAAATATTTATCCCGCGGCGGGGATCGAACCCGCAACCTTCTGAGTCACAAGCGGGCTTTCGCCCACTTTGCCACAGAGGTCGTAATGAGTAGAGTAATGACTGTAATGAGTTACCAACCTAGTAATAAAGTTATACTTAACATCTAGCATTGTTTATTAAATTAAAATGGTGAACTTATTTTTTTATACAATTGTTTTAATCTACACTAATTTTATAAAGAGGAAAGATTTGTTTGTTTGTTTGAATTGAATAGGCTCCGAAACTACTGGACCGATTTGAAAAAATATTTAACCATTAGAATCCTGCATTATCCCTGATGAACATAGCCTATATAGCCGGGATAAAATATAGCCTATATTTTATCCCGGAAAGTTTTCCTGAGGGAACGCGGGTAGCACCGTGACGTTTAGCTAGTATTTTATATTATTCAGCTATTAAAACTGACACCATACTTAATCAATTGGTTACATTGCTACTTTTTCATACAGTCAAAATATTTTATAAATACCTAGATGTTTACATATAAACGTATTTGTTAATTTTGGGAGAGAAGCGTTGTTCCGGGAAACAAGCTACCGTTTAATTAAAAGGTAGTAAATCAGAAAGGATGTCATTTGTGTTCAACAAAAATAACGGACAAAAGTTTTTCAATTTAGGCACCGGTCATTTCGACAGGTTCAAGTTTGTGTTCGTAAAATTCTTGTAATGTTAGTTTGAATTACTTGAAACTTTAACGCACTTACTCGTATTTGAAACGACAATAATTTTCATGTTTTACAACATGGAAACATAAAACTAATTTGGTTCGAATAGATTTACTGTATCTTATTGCCCTGATTCTTCACGGAATTGGTCCGCAAGAACAGGAGTAAAAATAGATCCCAGCGGTCCTACTGAATAAATGCTTTGACTTAGTTACCTCAGATTTCATCTTTATTATGCAAAAACGACGAAACAATTTGATTAATCTTTCAAAATATAGTAAACTAGCTGTCCGCCGCGGTGTTACCCGCGATCCCTCGAGAAAACTTCACTTACCCGGGATATAATATAGTCTATGTTCATCGGGGATAATGAAGGATTCTATTGGTGGAAGAATTTTTCAAATCGGTCCAGTAGTTTTGGAGCCTATTCATTTCAAACAAACAAACAAATCTTTCAGTTTATAATATTAGTATAGATATCAAGTGCTCTAGTGCATACCAACCATTCTAAGTAAACACATATTTTAATAGGTGATCAAAAATGTATCACCCATCTCCTAAAATAGGTTAGTAATTTCTGGTTTAATTTAACCAAAAGTGTCATTTAATAATTATAGGCAAGCTCACACCTGCGCCCGGATCATTACGGCGCGGCGGGTTTTCACCGTTATTGCATTTTACGCGCGGAAAACAATTTTTAGCACAAACTCTGGCTGTCTGTTTCAAACTGTTTCAAACCCTCTCAACTATTTCGGGGAAAACTAATATTGGATACCTTCGATCAACTATGGATACGTTATAATTATTTACTTTCTATATTTACTTCTGAATAGTTTACAGCGCTGAAAATGTTTATATATTTTTAAAGTAGTTTCGTTCATTGCTTTTTCGATAAGTTATTCAAGTTCAATTTGCAGCATCGACTAGTCTATGGAAAATTACAATTTGTACGTTGGTATAGACAACAAAAGAAAAATTCTAACGAAATTATATTTCAATTTGGCTACTAAGAGTATGTGTAGCAAGCAAGAGAACCGCTTGGTGTTACTCGTAGAAATATATATATCTATATAATGTATAGTGAAAAATTCTTGTCGCATCATTTTTTCATCTCCAGATCTGTTTCTCTTTTCCTTTTTTTCATTTATGAAAAGGGATAGCAGTCCCTCTGCGATATCTCAGGACATCATAACTCATGTAAATGTAGTGCTAAAGGCGGATGAAAAACGGCATATTATTTATGCAAACGTAGATATTCTCTGACTTTAGATAAACCAGCTATAATTTACAGAAAAACCGAAACACTAACCAAACTTCGTTGTTGTGAACTAACATCACATCCTAAGCAAATAGGATCACTTGTTTTAGTTATTTGGCCTCAATCCTTTTCAAACATGACCTATCCTCCACACAAAGCTAAATACCCAGCAATTTAGCACAAATATATTATTAAGCTTTGGCCGAACTGTGAATGCCTTAAAAACTCTAATTATTGTTTTTCTCGTAGACAAATTAAAGTTTATTTCTGGTTGTAAGCTTGAAAATATTTAAAAAAATTGACAAATTAAAGATACCTTATCCAATTCTAAACAAAAGTTTTTTTAGCTGTGAAACAATATTGTATGACAGAAAATTGGTATACATTTTTAAAAGTTATTGAGCATCTGCCTATCGAAATCCCAATTTAAATATGTATTCGATTTAAGATGCGCCAACCCAGCAGGTTAGCGTAAGTACTCTCGTATCTTATGATAAATGACTTCCTGTGCGGGGTGCTCTCAGCGCCACCAATGAAATCTAGGTCACAGGAAATTTTGCCTTAACCCTCTTCCCAACCCTATCTACTGATACAGGTAATATAGAATATGCGAAGATATAAAAATTCTGTTCCTCTTGCGCAGGTCATGCGCAGAATGATGACAAGCGATTTTCGTCCTTATTGCTAATATAAAGTTTGCTATAACTTTTTAATGAAAACTGCCTGTCAAAGTTCGAACGAAAAGAAGACGCCGGGAACGCTAATGACCAACATTTTCACTATTCACGTTCTTAAAATTTATTTTATAAAAACACTACAATACAAATTGGTATCTGATCTGATTAGGGTTGAAGTATCTACGAGTAAATGACGAGAATAGGTAGGTACTATAATGAACGAAAAACAAAAACAAGTATCTACAAAATAAATAACGAGAGTACCTATAAAGTTCTAAGAGCAACATAAACAAAAGCAAAAGTTTGGCAAGGCAGGGCCTCCGAAAGAGTTGTTTATTTATTCGTATAGCCGATTTCCTACCACTCAACTCGTCGAGGGTGGCCGGCTCGAAAAAAACACTGCCATTTATCATGTGGATCGGGCACCTGTAGCTTGTTGGTTTTTTGTTACATTCCGCGTGTTGTGGGGACCGGAGCGAGCGGGACGCGGTACCTCCGCTGAGTCCGACGGCGCACTGAGACCTCCCTCTCCCCTCGAGCCTAGCATCGACCGTCCTCCAACCCTCGCTCTTTATGCCTTCTGACAAACTTTACAAAAAGCCCTCATTATTCGCGGTACAATTAAAACGATCAAGCTTTCACTATTGCAGGCGATCAACTTTCATGAATTGAGATTTGCTTTTGTAAATTGTAGCGCCATTTTGCTCTCTTAAACTTTTTTTAATAAAACCATTGTATAAGATAAAAAGTATTTAAGAATAGGAAAACAAAAAGGAGAGTGATTTTTCTAATAAAGCATAATAAGTTTTGAAGAATACTTAAATAATTATCACTACGTTCAAAAACCTTAATATTCATAAAATATGCGATGTTAAATGCCTGAAAGCACCCAACTCATTCGTGGTTCAATTAAAAAACTTTTGATTTAGTTTTAAAGTCTGTAGAACTTTGATTAAAGTTGAAAGAACTTGAATCGACAGAGAGCTTAGCTTTAAATGATTTTGGATTCCTAGTCTGTTTCAATAAAAAATGTTTTACATTCTTATTGCTAAATTGTACAAATGAGACCGCGCAAGTTTTTTAGCGTTTATCAACATCTCCTTTCATTGTCAATTATGCGCTCGTGGTCGTGCTTGCTTAGTCGTTCTTGATAGATCGTCGAAGTTAAGCAACGTTCGAAACGGTCTGTAAGTGGATGGGTGACCGCCAGTGGCATTTTCATCTGAGCGCTTCCGTGCTTCGGAAGGCACGTTAAATTGTCGGTCCCGGCTATTTAAGTATAAGCCATGACGGAGGCCTTAAGGCGGCCTAAAAAACTCCGTCACCAGAGTTGGCCACTGACTCATACGAACTTAGTTACTAACTTATTGTCAATTATGAAATTAATCAACACTTCAAGGCCTTTTAAATTGATTTACCATCCAAAATTCAGAGTTTAGCAATAGAATCATGATTTCTTATCAGGTTTCTTGTTCGTTGTTGATTTCTTAAAACGTTTACTTCTTCTCGAAATTTCAGTATTTTTAATTGTGGTAATTTTTAAGAGGCTTCTTTCATGCATTTGAAATAATATTTCTTTAACTTTATAATTTATTGGTCCAGCAGCAGAGGGCTTATGATTACGATGATGGGCCTTTTAAATTAAATCGGCAATCACAAAATGGATTTGTACTGTCAATATTCCTAAAGTATGATAATTATAAGTAGAAGCCAGCTTAATTATAATAATAAAATCAGCGTCATTGCAATGAAAATAAATCAATTTGCTCGATTTGTACAACAATGTACCAGAAATTGATCATTTTCAACGGACATTTTGTAAATACCGCTACAACTTTATAGCATCATAGAAATTAATATCAAATTAAAACAAATTGTTTGTGTTCCCAGCCATCACCTACTTTAATTAGCATAGGGCTTGCCTCAGTTTTGTGCACATTTGATTATTTATTCCGTTGTTAAACGACGGAATAATCTATACTTATAAATATACAATATTACAATTAAACATTCGTTTAATTGTAATATTGTATTCTACTAAGCCAATTCTGGCTTAGTAGAATGTATTGTCTTGCTCATAAAAATATACATCACTGTAAAAGTCCAACGGATAGCTTAGACATAATACAACTTACTAAATAGGATCTCGCTTATATCAAAAATGATTTTTTTGTACTTATCTTATTTTGAACCTAAAAAGTATTGTACAGACTATGCGTTGCAGGCTACGCGTTCAACCGTTCCAGGCGACGCGTTCATACGTTCTAATGGCTGGTTGATGTAAAATGTCAAAATGTAGAATAGAATATATATATCTTTATTGAAAAATACCTAATAACAGCAATATACAAAGAGAAATAAAGAAAAACAGAAAATATCAAACTTAGGCATAGCAATGGGCGGCCATATCGCTGAAAGCGATTTATTCCAGGCAACCTTTGGATGGACAGGACAGATTTAAAGATGTCGACGGCTAGCTTAGGTACGTGTTGCTGCAAGCTACGTGTTCATGCGTAATGCGTACGCAGCTTAAAAATGATAAGAAGTTAAAGTTTCACCCTCATGATAAAGTAGATAGCTTGAGAACACACAAATTTTTTCATCATTAAAAGGAAACGAGTAAAATTGAAAATCCAATCCAAACTTATTTACGTAACAGGTGCCCGACATTGAATTTGCGCTGATTGATCGCTCTTCAGCCTGAAAAGATCGCTGCTTAATGGAGTACTTAATAGATGATAATCTTTGAAAGATCCTCAAGATTTACCTCAAAACTATACGAGTACACTTCAAAAAAAGAAGATAGCAATCATATTTCTGAAATAGTTTGGATAGTAAAGGATTCATATCTATACTTCTAAACTAATAGTACCTATAAAGAGGAAAGATTTGTTTGTTTGTTTGTATGTTTGTTTGTATGTTTGAAATGAATAGGCTCCGGAACTACTAGACCGATTTGAAAAATTCTAATAGAATCCTACATTATCCCCGATGAACATAGGCTATATGTTATCCCAGGGAAGTGAAGTTTTCCCGAGGGATCGCGGGTAACACCGCGGCGGACAGCTAGAATTTTTTTTTTAAACTGGACGCTAAGCTCAGTACTTAGCACTTGCATCTGCAGGCAGAGCTAAACCATAACCAAACTGAGCTAGCACGGAAGGTCACGCTGTAGGTCGTGGGTTTAATTCCTACCCAGGACAAATACTTGTGTGATAAACTTGCATGCTTTTTCTGTGTCCGAGTGTTAAAAATGATTACAAGTAAAATGACCTAGTTTGTAAAATTTTTTGAATATTCCAATCAGCCATTATAAGCCTTGATTTAAACGACGTTTACACTGTTCATACGTTCATACCTTTCTTGCCTCTTGCCACAGAATTTAGCTTGGTTTGAGATAGCATGACGCAAGAATGGTATGCCACAATGGCATCGTGTAGACGGCGTCTTATTTCCATAGCATCCTTTCGATTTCGAATTGGTTTTCGCGTGAATATATCTTCACCCCAGGAAAAAGCACTGTCAATCAAATTATTGTGCGTTCCGTCCGCTATGGCAAATAATATCCGCCGAAATCACCATTCTGAAATGTTAGATAAACGAAGGTTGTTTTTAACACACTTTTTTGTCTGGCTGTGGTTTCATGATCAACTGATCCGATATTTATTATGCATGAGCAAATCGGTTGTACAATATATATAAATTCTATAAACGATATGGTGTAAACTCGACGGGAGTGGGTAAGTTAAATACTATGTAGGTACCTAGTATACACATTCAAAATTTCGTGTGCATGTGTAGTTAGTGCAAATCTGTGTAACGTGAAATGGTATAAGCGTGTGTGGTGTAGGCAGGTACCATTTTGATAAACTAAAATTGGTGCAATTTTACGCGGTATAGCTTTATTTCCGTCATCGTTCTATTTCTGATAAAATATTTACTTAGTAACGTAGGTAAGCGTTTGAACTCGGGGTAAAAGAACACGTTCTAAAAAGGCTGAAATGTTTGGGATGTTAAATAAAAGGTTACACATAATCTTATAGAAAAGTAAAATACCTACACGAATTCCCTTTTTAGGTTTCCAAGTTCCAAGACGTCAAAACTTCCACTTTCCCTAGTTTTGTCGGCGAACGTTCTAGAGCTCGCATTAATAGTAGGTAAGTGAAATATCGGAACAGAACGTAGGTAGTTAAAACTGATTTATTGTAAAACTTATCTTGGCAACGGTAGGGTTGTTTGAACGCGAATATAAGTTAGCTGTTTCGAATGGAACGCTAAAGCAGTGAATTATTACGCGATTTTCTAACCCGCAGACTGTTATTTTTGTCATCATGCCGAAATGTAAACTCCTGACAAATGCCTCCCCGAATAAAAATAAAAAGGTGATGTGAGTATTTTTAAAAACAAATAAAAAACGAGCATAAAGAAACAAACTAAGGAAATAATTGGTTAAAATCCCCCACTCTTAAAAGTTCTCGATTCAAAAGTGTTGCTATAGAGGCGTTGATCCGTGCAATTCAGATCGATGCTGCATCTGACTTGTTTCCGTGAATAAGGGAAATGAAAATGCTTGTCAGTGCGGAGACCCGAATATAGCACTGCATTTTTATTTTTAAACTGAAACGGTTGTGTAATGTAGCTTTGTTAGCCTAGTATGATGGTCTCATGATTATTTGCTATGGATATTTCTAAAAAAATGTGCATTAGAACGATTTTATGTCAGTACAGAAAAACATTCAGTAGATATAGATACTTATGTATTTCCTATTGGGTGAGGCCATAACAGCACAATAGATTTTCTAAACATTTGATGGCAACCTTTTGCTCATTTATGTGAACCATTGACAGAACAGAAGAATGAAGATTAAAAAAACGACATTAGAGTTTGCGTCAATAGTTTTTGTTATTATGCAACTGTATTGTCTTTTCCACTAATGAACTTCCTTGGATATTCTAGCTAAGTAAGGCAGGCGGCGAGAAAATAGACTGTGGAGAATATATTGCCCTACATTGGCACTTTAAGTGACGTTCACTATACTCTTGGGTCCGATAAATGTACCAGATTAACCTATTGATTCGCGACCGACTCTTGTGCGGAAGTGTAGTTGATATTAAGTGCTTGCTTAGGGGCTTAAAGTTTAGCTCCTTTATTCTACAGAGCTTTTTAAAGAAACGCTGAACTTATGTTTATGTTAAGCTTTGGTTGTAAAAAGCTACGTGAGGACGTGCTAGTCAAACAAGAGCTTAGAGTGCTGACGGAAATTGATAATGTGGTTAAACTATTTTCTAGGCGGTTGCCAACTTACCTACTTTTAAGTTGTAACGCCACACATGAAAAAAGCTGAATTTCTTGATGAAAACAGATGCATCCTGTATTAAAAAAAATTCTTTAGATATTTTCTTTAAGTAATATGAAATTGATAGTAGAGAAAAAATATGAATTGCTTTTCATCATCATAATTTGAAACCCGAGTTTACCCAGGATTTTTTGTGCAGCAAATTTTCCGATACTGTTTTACAAGTAAAAAACAAACACTAAAACTGAGTTATTTCTGGTTTCTTGTCAAAATAAAACCCTTCTGTGAAAAGTACCTCTACAAAATTGGAGTGCGTTGTGAAATCCAATCCCCCATACATTTTTAAGCCCGTCAGTTAGCGAAGGCAGACATAATCACTCGAGACTGTTTGAAAGAATTTAGTAGGGTCGAACCCAGGGTAATTGATTTCAACTTAGTTGTTTGGAGATTAGACCCCGACACAGATGTTGTACGGTTTATTTTGAAAGCTTTTATTGCGATCTACATTATTTTTTAACCGATTTAGAAAACAAGAGTCATAAATCAGGTTTTCTTTTGATTGTAATACCAGAGTTGCCCAGAAAATAAACCAAAACCGTATATTTATAATATAATAGCTTAATCGATTAAAGTGATGTACTACAGGCATTTTGACACCAACAAATATGTTCGAAGACCATGTCCATTTACACTAGCAAAGTTTATTTAAATTATTTTCTTAAAACATTAGAAATTTTAAGGCACAGCTCACTTTTACACGAGAGAGCTCAAAGAAGGTACGAAGATACACGAATACGAGGGAAAAGTGAAAATCACAGATAAAACTGGCACAAAAGAAACATAAGTACTCCCCATTTTAGGAAAATGGTTATCAATTTAGTTTTGTATATTACAGATGGCGACACACAATAAATTAGATTACCTAGGTACGCTATAATTTTCGCATCAATATTCTATTCACAAACAATAAAAAATGTTTTAGTACGATTAGAACACAGTAAAAAATATACTATAGGTATAGCAATTATCTGGTAGAGCATGAATTGAACGAGTATTTTTTTCACATCATGGATGTGTGTCAAATAACTTTGATAAGTCAATGATCAGTCAAAACTGCTGTCAAAACATAATTTATTGACTGACATGACATGTTTTCTTTCCTCAAAGCATGACATATAACAATAAATAAATAATGCTGGACATTTCACACAGCATCATCTAGCCCCAAACTAAGCAAAGCTTGTACTGTGGGAACCAGACTAATTTACTACTTATATGTATACTTTTTGTTTATAAATACATTCATATTATACATAGAAATACCCGGACCCGACATAAATATTTGCAGATCATACAAAAATTTATATCGCGGCGGGGATCGAACCCGCAACCTTCTTTGTCCCAAGCCACTGCACCACAGTGATCGTCGAATGAATTAAATTTGAATGAATTGAAATTAATATAAATACATTAAAACTAGACATTGGCAGAATGATACTGATAAATATTACAGTTAATTGCCATTTAATAAAAAAAATAATAAAAAGTACATTATAAAAAACCCACCCGTCTGATTCTCTTTGTGCTAAATTACACCAATACAAATAGTAGAAAATCCTATTTCTCGAATGAAACTGCCTGAGAAGCCTTCGGAAAATTCCTGCTGAAGCAAGATCTTTATTACCTCGGAACACCTTTACCTTTCCACAGCTTAACCAACAGTGACTATGCTACATCACGGTAAATAAAATTACACGCGTCACCCTTCGCTTATCTATGAGTACACAAGGGAGCCTGCAAGACTCAATACTTATTATTATAAGGTTCGGTCTGTGTACTTTTTATATTGAATGTTACTAGAGATTTGCTAAGCAATTTTTACCATAACAATGGATTTCATTCAAATATCAATAGATCGAACATTTTATGAAGTTTGTTTAGTTTCAATCTGGTATTTTTTGTATACCTTCATGAAATCACAGCATTTTGCAGATACCACAGATTTCCATATGTTACGGTGATGAGACACATCTTTCACCTAATTCAGTCTTCATCATCATCATATCAGCCATCTAGCGTCTACTGCTGAACATAGGCCTCGATTCCCCCATCGATTTCCACAGCGATTGATCTTGTGCAGCCTGCACCCAACGGCTCCCAGCAACCTTTACAAGATCTAATTGAATGTTCTCTTACTACTAGGTACACTAATTCATTATGAGTTTACAAAAAAGTGATATTAAATGTAGTTCGTAATCAAAAGGTTGTATAAAGCCATCGAGCACATGCTTGATGTATAAAGAACAGCTTTTCACGAGTTTTCCTCACAATTAGCTATTTCATAATTCGGTTAATGGCGATGAAACTACTCGCTAATATTATCTTTACGATGCCACAGATGGTGCTCTGAGAATGTCAGTTATTAATTTCGGTTTATGAGCAAAAACTTAATCACAAAGCCAAACGACTTGCCCTGTCTCAAGCTCGTCAACGCAGCCAAATAAAATGAAGTATAGTTGTATAATGAATAACTTAATAGATCAGGGATTTCTTTATGATCAAAATAGTTTTGGGTTACTCTGTGTCTTTAGATATAGGTAAGTAATGATATGCAACTAGGTATATGTATAATTATATGTAAACACACAGACACAGAACAAATATCCGTGTTCATCACACAAATGATGTCCTGGATGGCAATCGAACCAACGGCCTAGTAAGAAGGCACTTCACTCAGCTATAAGGCGAGTAAATGTATGGATACCGACAACAATAGATAGTGTATTCTGTAGATAAAAGCGATATTTCACCTGAACTTGAAAGTGATTCATAACGTTCCTTATTGAAAGCGGCACGATCTTGTGACGATACATTTATACGAAATATAATACCTTAGTATTGTCGACGTTCCTTTGTTGTTTGGCACAACAAATAATAGCGTCCTTCATTTTGATTGTACCTAATAGGTTGCCTAAAATAATTAGAAAACAACCTATTCAAGAAATAACTGAGCCAAAACGGTGTTGTATTATAAATAAACACGTTTTTTGTGTTCTCTGTTCAAATGGAGGGTAAAATTGTTCAATATGGACTGATCAGTTTCTGAAGCAATTGAATCTATTAGAAGAAAATTCTTTATGAAAATCTTTGAAAAGTTTACCCAAGTATAAACTAATAAACTCCAAGTTCAGGCGTTCGTAAAAGGGTGAACAATCCAATTCCCACAAAATACCTACAAGTTTTCACTTCTGAATCAATTCAATAAATTACCAACCACTTGTAACATTCAGAGTGAGCATACATGTATTTCCTCAATTCACTGATTCAACGTTTCAAGCAGTAAAAGGCAAACATGCTCAGTTGGGAATTCAGAATCCCAATGTAAAAGGTCTGCTTACATTGATCTTTGCGGTGAAAAGCTAAACAAAACATCGGGCTGTGGTTTACCGGCGTACGTGTTTGCTCATTTCCTTGATTTGAATATTTTCAAACCTTCACAAAAACATCTTACGTTATTACGTATTATCTCATATATATTTATTGAATAGTAGTTTAAATTGTCTTTCTACGGAACCTTGTTCTATGTAAAAAAATGTAGTGTTGTCTATAAGTAGATGAACGTCCCCCTTATAAAATAAGACAAACTTAAATCCTGCCCAAAGAAACTGTTTAACTTAGCTGGTTAAAATGCCCCACCTTTGCCCAAAAGTTTTGCACCTTATCTACGCCACAAATAGATTACAATGGGTGGCCACAGGTACGCGATATGGCTGAAACTTCGCCGTTATCCGCCTTCGAAATCAGTTTTGGTACAAGTCGAGCTTTGCTTTTAGGATCAAGTTTGATCCTCTAAAATTACCTATAACAATATTTATTTGTCCTGTAGGTATATAATTATATGTAAATTTTTTCTATATCACGTCTTTTATTGTGTTCAATGCTGAATTTAGCATGCCCACCATTTGCATCAGTGGAAACTTGACGACCTCTGTGGCGCAGTGGGTGAAAGTCCGCTTGTGACGCAGAAGGTTGCGGGTTCGATTCCCGCCGCGGGATAAATATTTGTCTGATCTGCAAATATTTATCTCGGGTCTGGGTGTTTCTATGTATAATATGTATTATACATAGAAACATATAATATGTATCATACATAGATAATATGTATTATACAGTAAGCAAGGGTCCACAAATTAGAGGTAGATAAAATAATAAAAAATGGGTTACATTACGTATATGTATATTATTTATTTACCAAAGGGGAAAGATTCTTAGAAAAGAGTTCTTTGACACAAGCTCATGCTCATACATTTACCACGTACCTACAACAATCAAGGAGTTCCAAGAACAAAAGGTATAGCCTAAGAGCCAGCGACCGGCAGACCTTCGTCATTTTATAAAGGCTGAGAGTTGGTCTGTGTGTAGTCCCAGTATGGTTATGTACGATCCCCAAATATGAAGTTTGGGTCCGGGTGGCTTTGGGAGATATGAGGCATCAAAGGTGCCCAAAATAGCACCCAAGATTCGTCATTTTATAAAGGCTGAATTTTATATATGTTACTTAGGGAGCTATAAAAAGAGGTTTCCCAAGCGGGCAGACACCTGCGATGGTTCCTTCATCATGTCGGTCAGCCTCAAAGTATAGAAAATTACGAGTCAACTTCAAATAGCACAATAGCACAACAATCTTGGGTGCTATTTTGGGCACATTTGATGCCTCATATCTCCCAAAGCCACCCGGACCCAAACTTCATATTTGGGGATCGTACATAACCATACTGGGACTACACACAGACAAACTCTCAGCCTTTATAAAATGACAAAGGTCTGCCGGTCGCTGGCTCTCACCCTAAGTACTCAACAAATAGCTCAGAATCAACAATGAGCTGTCACCTTAGTATCTCTATCATGATAACGTTTTTTTGGATTTGTCTACAAAGATGAAAACAACATTTACCCCGTTATTCAACATAGAGTTGAAAATGTTTAGAAACCTTTGGAGAATGTTGTTTTCTTGTCACTCTACTGTTATCAAAAAGAGATGGAACAGATCCTAATAACATCTATGTGAGCTAAGGAAGGAAGCCCATAGGCCATTATGATTGGTGTCACAGCTCAGTTAGTGATTATGTATTTTTCTTCTGAGTCTGGATGTTTACAATTATTTTTTCTGATTAAACCCTGAGAGAATATCTACCGCGCCTAAGAGATATACAGTCTTGCTTATGTTTGGTTGTAGTTTTATTGTATTTCCAAGAAAACCTATCCTTGTATTCTATCATTTACTTAGTTCACTTGTCAATTTAGCAAAGGTTAAGAAAACATCAATCTCCTATTAATGAAAAAAGTTGATAGCAGATCGAGATAAACAAGTATAAATAACAGAGTTATTCTAGAACCAAAATAAATAAGTACAGTGATACCATGCTGAGGAAACTAGTTATTATTTCAGCTACGCTTGAAGGTACATTTCACAAAGAGGTTTTATATGAGTTCTTCCAAACCCTTGCGATTCTGAACACGAGCGGTTCGGCGTAAAAATAGAATCTCTTTATGTATGCTGTAGATGACTTGTAACTTATATTAGGATGTGGTATGAATATCACCTTTAAACTACGCTGATCGCTTCAAATCAGTATTGGCTTTGAAGACTCATGCCGGGAGCTTATTTTTATGTGACACGACACACCGTGATTTTCTAATTTAATTTGTTTAATTTTAACTTCGTTTACAAACGTCTCTTGGTGAGGTCTCACAACGATAAATAAGAATACTTAATGTTTTGTCGAAATACTGGCTGCGTCGATTATACTCTAAAATATTTTTGTTTTTTTATGATGATTGGGTCGAATCTTGACTTCGAAACACACAGACAAGAGTGAGGTCTGAGGAGCGACCCTACTCAGAAGGTACCTGTTATCTCTCTTCTTAAAAACAACAGGGTCGTAGCTCAGCGGAAATACAGACGCTGGAAGCTGATTCCAGTTTTTTGCGATAGATTGAATATCAACCTTATCAGGCAAAATAAATGCTTTCAATTGTGGTTGCCATGTGTGGTTCTGTATTCAATAAAATCCCTAATGACATCAAAAACTTACCTTTAAGACTATTTATAAAAAAGTTAAAATTATGGCTCATTGAAAAAGCTTTTTATAATGTGAATGAGCTCTTGAACATTATTTAAGTATTATGACATTCTTTTGTGTATTGTTTTTGTTGACATCCATTTTTTTTTGTGTAATTTAATTTTTGCATGCCAATGGTGAAATATGTGACACTGTTTATATAATTATTTAAGACCTTTTTGACCATATTTCGCAATAAATGATTTGATTTGATTTGAATTACCTACTATTATTAGGCTCATCGCAAATTACACGTATAAATTGGCAGCTATTAGGGATTTGGTATTTTGAGTAAAATAACAATGAAAACGATCCCGATTTCATACTAAATTAAAATAATGTATTATTGGGGATCATAAATTTCATCATTCATTCTTTCATCAATATTTCTTTACCTCACTTTAAGAACTCTGTATAAGGTGTCAGTGAACCTTACCATGAACTTGTGCAACACGGTGTTCGCCACATACATAGTCCTTATCTTAAGATATCCTGTGTCGTGGATATCAGAAACTACAAAATATTAAGATACCTTTATACCACAATATACCTAATACACAAATCTATAGATCATGCAAACATTTGTCTCAGCCGTATGAATCGATTTTGCACCTCCGTTTATCTTAGCTCTTGTCAGCTGCACCACTCAGAGGTCCTCAAAATATCATTACATCCTTAATAAATAACCTGTTTTACATACTTCAAAATCAAGCAAAGCATTGTCTGCAATATGGTTGTTCACAGACTATTTTGTATAATAATATGCGCATTGATATTTTGATTATAATTGGGATTCATTTATAGTTCAACACGGTTGTACAGTTCTTTCAACGAATCTAGGCATTCGTGAAGTTAGCCGTTTGTCTGCGCAGAACACAATTTGGATAAAAAAACGGTTACTGCGCAGACAAACGGCTAACTTCACAAATGCTTAGATCCGTTGGGCGAACTGGTACTCCTAGAAATTGTGCCAGATTGGAATCGTGTAAACGGCATCTTAGACCCCTCGCAGACAACAGACTTTCTATCGGCCGATAGTTGAGACGGAATATACTTCGGCTCGTAATGAGTTTGAAAAAGTATACTGTAAGTATACGGAAAAAAGAAATAATAAAAATAGGTACGTGATAAATACCCGGTTTAAAAATAATAATTATCTTACGGGTCTTACGGTTAAGGGACCTGCCCTTATTGCCCCGTCTCAAAAATCTACCCTGTATATAGGCACCGTATAAAAATAAAACCTATCTAATCAGCTCAGTTGCATCCACTGCTTGATATTTTTTTCTTCTATCTGATAGAGATACTCTTTGGTTTATGTCCATAATTATCACAGCGGACCTCAACCCTACTTAGCATCACAAGAACATACAAATTGTCAAGTGGCGTTAATTCATTATGCTAACGAGATAAGCTGCCTGCGACGGTGATGGATTAGCCTTGTTCATGATTCTGAACCCATGGTTATGACGATGGGAAAAAACGTTAAGTGATAGATTTCATTTGTGTGAAAAGGTTCAGGAGGTATAAGTATTTTCCAAATCAATGACAATCTCTAACATGATTAAAGATTATGTTTCACGAACTTACATATATTTTGGTGGCAAAATTGTGTTTTTTCTAGTCAACCATAACATTTAGATTATATTGCAACCTCTTTTAATTAGCTACTGGTTTGTCTCATTGTTTCTGTAGGTACTAGTTAAATCTTAACCAATTTAATGCTTGATCAATTGAATTTTAAATAAAATTTGGTAACAACAAGTTTGGTAACCTTTTTTTAGATATTATAAAATGATTGAAACTGAAAACTGTTGCATATATGTAGATGAACTCCATTTACTGGCAACTATTCCGGGTATTAAGCGAACATAACCGCAGTCAGATATTCGATATAAATCGAGCCGTTACTGTGAACAATTTCACACCAATTAAACCTATCATCACTTTATACGTCAATTAATTTAAACTTCATATTAATTAACAACCCATCAATTTCTATAAATGAAAACGCGAACATGATCACGACAGAGTGTGGTAGACAAACTCTCAGATATTTAGACCTTCAAGATCTTTTGATTTATTTATTTATTAAAAAGCCAACTGGTTTCCTCATATCGTCATATCAGTCACATTCCTCATTCTATATTCCTTCGTGAGCCAATGCCTAGTGGGACCTACTCTCCATTTTCTATCCAAAGGTTGTGACTTCAAACCCAAGCATCAATGTATTCTTTGACTCTTCTATGGTGAACGCAAACAAAAAAACACTCGCCCCACAGTATTTTTTCTAGCAGCCCCATAAAACTCTTGTTAGATTCGCGGAACACCAAAACCTCCAATAACGGTGTATGCAAACTTGGGTTCCTTCAACATAAAATATTGGATTATTGAAATTTTCCAGCGCCCTGAAGCGTAGACGCCAGCGAACACGCCTCGCTACGTTATGAGCCTTTCAGTTTTACGTTGACATCAGCTGTAAGTAGTGCTCACTTTGGTAAATGGTCTTTGATAAAGATACAGCTAATCATATAACTCTTTCAAGGCTTTCAGATTTAGGCAGCAGTATGAGTTTATATACCGTTTAGTTCTGATGTTGTTTTGGTTCTGCTTTTGATGTAGTTGTTATACGAGTAAAACTAAATTTAAATAATTTACCATTACATGGGCTAAAAAATAGTGGAATGCATCAGGCGACTGTACCAGTAGCTACAAATTCTATGACGCATACACCTTAGAAATTCAAGCAAAATTTAAGAATGTCTTTCATTTCCAGGCTCTTCGAGGTGCCATAGCTTAAATAGCGCCTGTAACAAAAGTTCATAATTAACCCCTATTCTATTTTAACCCGTGGTTTTGGTCCGAACAATGCGTTTTTGCTGCCTTAACTAATACGTTAGTTCTGCTGCAAAGTGCACTTTCCGATGGATAATACCAGTACTAATAGACGACGTTCTCATACATATTTAATTAAGGTTGATGAAGTTATGTATAGATTTGAAATTCTGTTGCGTGTATTCGAGTTAATTATTCGCCTGATAAACTGGACCGAATTTAACATAATTTTTCTATTCTTATGAAGTCACTTAGATTATTTTATTACTGCTACTACTTAGATAAATTTATCGCTGCTAAGTAGAGGCCTCCACTGATGTCTTATAATTAAATCGAGAACACTACCCAATGTTTTGAAATCTAGGGCGATCAAGTTTCTTCACAATTTATTCTTCAACTTACAAAGTGTTGTTCTCAATTTCTAGAACACTGGATAGTTTGATTTCAATTACAAAGCTATTTTACCATTAAAACAGTGTTCGCCCACACAGTTCTGTGAAATGCCCACGCACGCCTATGAAAGGCCTGAAATGTGTATAAACGAAATGCTTCCAGTCATCCTGATGAGTTTCAGCTGGAAAAATAAACTTTGAATAGAGGATAATTGTAGTAAGTTTACTTGGATTAGGAAATTAGGATAATAATGTATAGATCACGAGATGAAAAGCTTAACTTGTTATACATTTGAATAGCAAGTTAAATTGAAGTGGCAATGGTAGGAATAGTAACTACCTATCTGATCGATGATGATAATGATCACCATCCTGGCCGATTTCGGCTACGGCGACATCTTTTCTGCTTAGTCTACCTATAGGTCTTATAAGCTTGATACCTACTTAAGTAAGTAGGTATTTTATTGCGTTTTTGCGCTGTATAAATAAAAGTTATATTATAGTAACATTTGTCATTGTTTTAAAGTAATCTAAGTTTGTAAGTACAAATAAACGTAACAATAAAGTTTAGGAAGTGGTAGAGCTTACAACTTTCAATCATTGTAAAATATGAATCGCAAAAGCTTCGACTATTGCGCAAAAAAGAAACTACGTTTGCTTAAAATATTCGAAAGCAGTGGGTTCAAACAAGTAGATACCGTGTAAATATACATTATCATCTAAATTCGCTCGGGAAAAGATGTTCACCACTCTGAAATAACTTTATATCAAAATTGCAACCCTAAACATTCTGCTTTGAATAGAAATTCTACCCTCATTACCATAACTTGTGGATCATTTCATATATGATACGTGTAGAGTACCTACATATATCTTCAAGAACGTCAATTCAATAGAAAAAGGTAACCATATCCTTGGGGCGAACGAACTATTCAACACCCGTAAAGGTCACGTCGTTAAGATGATAGTCATGCCGCAAAGAAACCTGAATATACTTAAAAGAATTGCCTCTTCAAATAAATCTCCAATTTCTGAAATATTTCTGAGAGACTTTACGTAAAATATTATGTTACGTAGCGAAGCAGTCACTTACAATGAGAAAATCTTTATGTTGGTAAAATAAATTGAATCAAAACCAAACAAAACTTGTCTTTATTACGAGTAGGTATTATTGGATCCGATAAGATGAAGTCCTGCTTTATGGAAAAATAAGAAAATAAAACGAAGATTCCGACATCATCAACTAATACCAACAACCTACCTTTTCATACTAATTCTTTCCAGTTTCTGCAAATTAAAAAATATTTTGATATCTGGCTTCCACTTTTTTGCTACAAGTTTAATTTAATTCAGTTTCGCAGCGAAATTAATATTTTTGTTCAATGTTATTTGAAGAGAGTACGCTGAGCGGACTATTCAAAATTTGTATAAGAGATATCGCGTGATTTCACGGTTTGTGTCAACTTTTAAACGTTGCATAAAATGCGTTGCATCTCTGCGCTATGATAAAAAAACTACCTATACAAATAACAAACAATTATAAAGCCTACCTATATGGAACTATTCAAACGCGCATAACCAGCAATAAACAAATCTTCCCAAGGCTCCATATATTTCTCTTAGATCTTTTTGTATTCCAGATCAAACCAGCTTTATGAACACGTTAATCCATAACAACCAAAACTGTAGTGCGCTGTTGCGGATTTTGTCATTAGTTAGAGTATGCAACTATAAATAAAGTCATTTTCAAGATTACTTACCACTTGGAAAATCTTAGAGCACTATTTACTCGGTAGGTACTCTCTCCATAGCTACAGAGTCTAGCAGAAGCAATATCCACTTGCGTAAGTGTTTTCAGATAGAGATGCCTTTTCTAAGCTTACACGATATTTGCTATCTTCAAGATTGCCCCACCAAGAAAACTTAGCTAATCGCATATCAACTACAAAGAACGGCATTTATTTAAACATTATCCACATTATACATATAAATAATACGTATATAACAATATAAATTGATTTTAATTATTTTATAGTTTTTTATCAAGCTGCAACTGGCATAGGTTTTAGAACAAAGTCTGTTTTCAGTTTGAAATGGATTCAAGTCCCAAGATGTGTTTAAAAATAAAGAGCATGGGAGTATAACATTAAAACTGATAAGGATGTTAGATAACTGTAAATAAATATGTTTAGAAAATGCCCGCCATTTGCAGTTGCGTAACAGGTTGCGAATCGTTCCCAAACAGTACAAATTGATTTTCTCATGACATTACCGTTTGCAGCCCGTTTTAATAAGTACATTTATTCCTAGTACAGAAAATCGCTAGAAGCGATCGCGTTCAGCGATAAGGCCCTCCATTGTAATACAAAAGTTTGTTGATTATGTTGCCCTTACTTCTTTTTAAGAATGATTTTTCTTATTAGGTATTTTCAATAATCATATATGTAATAGAATGCTGCTCTAAAATCATTTGCTTAGTGGCCGGGATTCAAAATTATCTCAAACCTCTTTTGCCTTGTGTGACTAAGATGCCAAGTTATCAAAGTGAAAAGTAAAAAAAAATCTCACGGATTTAATTATCTGAGTAAAACTAATCAGCAGACATTTTTAGTTGATGTTGGTTCCATATCTTTACTACCTTTCCATAAAATGTTACTTTCCACTCCTACTTTTCATTATAACGTTATTAAAAGTTATCAACAATTTACTCTGAAATGGTGGCATAAGTTCTTCTTTTTCATCAGTGTAACCGAACCATTAAACTGTTTAAATACAGGGTGCACCTTGATCCATATATTTTAATTAGAAGCAAGCTACCTGCTAGCTGGTGCAATGCAATTAAATGCCTTCTTTATCTCTGTAAAGGGCACTCTTTGTTCTAGCGTTTGAACGTAACGTGTTTTTTAAGCGGCAGCACGTTTAATGATTTTTTATCTCGTTTTAAACATACTATTTTATATAACTATGTACTATGGTAATATGGTTTGATAGGTACAACATTACTTTTTTTTGCTTGAATAAGGAAAAAAATTCTTAAAAGCATTTGTCGCAATATATATATATTTTATTATGCCGAAGTTCTGTGTCACGTTGATACATAATTAAACACTCTGCAGGGTGACTTTACATAAATAAGGCTCTCCATTGTATATTTAATGAAAAAGAGTCTAATTAATTGTTTACCTCTTAGAGCATTTGTTAAATTTTTGATGATATTTCCTGGTGCCAACTAAAAACGTTCTGTCGACTCATGTGCAATATTAATTGATTTGTTTATAAACGACGAAAGCTCGTAGCCGTTTATGCTGTGTTCTTTTTCGTTATTTTTGGTTTTATTACTAGGGAACAGCAATAATATCATGATATTCATTTCTAAAAAGCCCCATTCAAAAATCACCTATTCAATAACGTTGACAGGTGTATTCATCAAACTTGCGAACGGATCCTTCCGGTGCGTGAAAGTATACCCTCGAGCAACACATCCTTCCTCTTCAAACAAACTGTCAAAGCACCACAATTCACAACAATATTCATAAGATCGCTGTTTCGAAAAGCTTAGAGGTTTAGGAATGGTAATGAAAATGACTTCAGTTTTTTATGTTTTCAGGGATATAAAGGGGTTGGGATTAGTTTAGCTGGATTTTTATTTTCTTAGATAATGTTATTATGTGCGTGCGTCATTGTACGGCAGGTGTCCGTAGCTATTTACCGCCCTACTTACTCCAGAGCGGGGGCGTTCAACGCTATGGATCGCGTATAGCCCAGTGAGGAGCATGGTGCGAAGCCGCGCGGACGCTTCGTGCGAACCCTTCCACGCAACAAACGAGACGCAAAATACGATTGGATCAAAACAGAAAGAGACGCAACATTCGTTTTCAACAGGTCGTTATTGCAACTCAGATTAAATGGAGGTTCTGTGCAATAATTCCTACTTTGTCAATTACTTTTATTAAACCGTTGAACTTTTATGATTGTGAAGTTGTTGAGAAGATTCAATGGATTGTTTGTTTTGGACTTTGACGCTGCGAAGATCTGAATGCTGGTAAAATATTACTAAGCTTTTCTAATAATAAGAAAATAACAACTAAGTTTCTTTTCTTTTGCTATCCTAAATTTTCTTTATGAACGTTTTAAAAATTACTATCAATCATTATAATTATTGGAGTTTCTTGAAATGGAGTTGGTATCGATTTCAACTTTTCTACTTTCAAATACTATTAAAAGTATATTTGTTTTCAACTATGTAGTTATTAGATATTTTTGTATCTGAAATCCATTACATCAGAATTATTTTCGCATGAAAAACAATTGGATACTTTTGGCTATACCAACGGGATTTCTTGGTCCCTTTTTCCTGTATTCTGGCATTTTTTCTCCTTTTCAATAGTTGTACATTCAAGGCATGCCTGACCCATCGTTCGTGCGATGCTCTCGCTTCTTAAGGATTGCCTACTTTATGGCGTGGCCTGACCTATTTTGAATAGTTTGCTACTGCTCAAAGAAAATGATTAGCGCACATGATACTCCTACTTTACAATATTAGCACAGTCAAATATACGAAGAGTATGCATGTAACGTCGTTCAGTAGTAAAAGTAATCTTATAAATATAATTATCGCTTCAGTACCTGTATTTTAATTAATTACTGAAACACATTTCAGTCGTTATTTTGTTCTTTGTATTGTAGTATATATAATAAAATAAATTAATATTAAAATAGCCTTTGTTCTAATAACTAACACAATTAGCTTCATAGGTTACACGACACGAAATACTTTTAAAACTTGATACTAAAATCTGTTTCTTAATTTTACTACATTTTAATACTTACATCCTAGTTTAAATACGCACACTTAATTTTATAAATACAGTGTATTTACCAATTCAATGTATTTATATAATAACGATCTCAAAATGCATTTATCTTGATTTTCATCAAAGCCACTTAGCTTTCAAATGTTTATACTATTCTTATTGCGTTATCCTATTTTACAAATCCAAACAACTAAATAATACCAAATATTGCCTTTATAATTTAAGTTTCAATAAAATTATTTCAGCCTCACCTTACAAAATTGTCCAATTATACTAAGTATCAAAAATTTTCTACAAATTCTGATACAGAGCTTCAATTTAAGATTATTAACCATTTTTACCACGATAAATAGTGTATCTCAATTACAGGAATTCAATTTAAACTTGGGGTTTCAGTGAGTTATTTGACATAAAATAAAATATTTGAACAATTTCAATATCTACGTTTTAACTTTTGTTTTCAATGATTTTTTCTCACCATTCTGCTGTCAAAGATAAGATATGATGAAATTAAGACCCCTCGCAGACTGCAGACGTTCTATCGGCCGATAGTTGAGATGGAACATACTTTTAAGCCATTCCCACTATAGTAGAATCTTGCATTTAACTGAATAACCTACTGTGAAATAAATTAAAACCAGACACTACCAACAGTGGCAATATTTGTGTACAGTAATTGCTTTTCAGCGTACTCGCGTCCCTGGTCACGCCTTGATAGAATGACAGTCACTCCGGGTATTATGTTGGTTTGGATCATGTTTCATGTTTTGAAGCTGACAAAAACTAAAAGTAAATCAAATGAAGAAAGAAGTCATTATTTTTTTTTATTTTTGAGGTCTTTTTGCTATAAAATAACAGAAAATAATATAATATATAAGGATTAAAGAACTTCACGTTAACTTTGTAGCGAGTAGCTACAAAAGTGCTACGACGCGTCGTAGCACTGATTTCCTTACGATGTTTTTCGTAAAATACTTTCTTAAATAGTAGCCGTGAGCTAATCTTGTATTTAGACTTGCTTCTCACCATTTCCTAGGTATAATAATGACATCTTGATATTTATGTTCAAAGTAATTAAAACTTTATTTAGCGCTAACGCGTAAATAAATGTAAACTCGTATAAGTTAGTGGGCAACACCGATGATGGAGTTTTTTATCTCTGTCAATTCACAAGGTAACAAGTATAGAATCATATATTATGCAGGCTGCAAATGGAGCGCTCGTCAGGTCGTACAACCGCTACAGCTTTTGCCCCTTTCACAGAGATATCTTGCCTCGTAGTGTTTTCTGCACGTACAGACGATATACATATAAACACAGATTGCGGAGCAACAATTCGATGACCCACCTTCCAAACTGCCTGAGCTCTACACCAGCACAAGGAATGATCTGAAAATACCACGTTGCATATACCTGCAGAGCCTGCAACATTCTGCTCAAAATTTATATAAGCCGATGGAATGTACGCTATACTTTCAATCCGCAGATTGTGAGTTAGTAGTGCGCTAGCATCAATCTTTTCTGAGCGCTTTCGTGCTTCTTACTAACAGTATGATGTCGTATTTGTCTTATGTTTTTTTTTTTTAAAAATGGTTGTTAGTTCTCCTGTAATTTTCAAAGATGTTTGAAGAGCCACTCAGTGGACCCCACAAAATAATATGACGCGCAGACGTGGAAGACCGAGGATGAGAGGGCGGGACCTATCTACTTGGCCTGTTGCTGCGTTAAATCGCGAAGAGTGGAAGTAGGGAAAGGAGGCCTTTGCCTTGCAATGGGACAACACCGGCTAAATAATAATAATAATAAAAGAAGATCTGATAAAGTGTCAGCATTATTGACTGTACTTATCTTGATTTATTTTCTATTCGGTTTCTTTGATATTCTTTACACTTCAACTTCAACTACAGGCTATTTTCCGAGCTACTCATAGTTAAAGACTGGTCTATCATTTGGATAATTTGAAAGCTAGATTGACTGAAATAACTCGACCTGAGTTTAGCTTACATAAATCAATACTCCTCATCAACTATTTGAAATATCTGTATAGAAAGATAACACAATATGATTAGCTTGTGCCCGCAGTTGTTTTACGTGAAATGACGTGGTATCGTTATTAATTATAACAGTGATCGTATGGTTGATACGAGATTCATGTAATTCTGGCCTTAAACCGTGATGCGTTTAGTTGTAATGCTAATCTATGAGAGCTTCAGTAGATTTGGTCAGCACGGTCTCTGCTCTAATGGATACTCGGCTTAACAGATCTGTACTTTCTCCTCTTTACAGTATATATAGGTGAAAAGTCACGGTACAGAGGTAGCATAAACAAAATATAAAGTACCACTCGAAACTCTCCAACATTTTGCTTTGCCTACTAAACAACTGCATTCTACACTCAAACGTTTACGTGCAAAGCAGGTGCACTGTTCTAAATTGTTTTACATTTAGAAGTTTTGAATAACTAATACATGCTGTTTAATTTAAATTTTACGAAACAAAGTTTCGTGTAGTCACGTTTCTGTGACTAGTTCGCGTAAGCCGATTTTGTTACTGTGCAGACATTTAATTTATTCTAAGTAAAGTTATGATTGAATTAATCTAGCTTATTGAGATCGTATGTTAACAAATAAATAAACTATGGAACGTAGTAAAATAACGTTGAGTACTCTATAAAATGCATTTATCCTGTCAGCGAAATGTCCATCACCCACCACACAATTGAGATTGATGATCAAGGATGCTTCATCAATCAAACCAAATATAGGTACAGACGTATCTACGTTAAATCTTCATTATTCTCTACATCTGTCCACCCACAAAGATACAAATACAAGGGAAAATAACCTTTGTGCAGCCGTGATAAGTGCTTGAAGCTTGGAATGAGTTAGCAACATTTTACGGCTAAGTGCGGCAGGGTGATGGGGATGTGTCGTGTTCTGTTGCCGTGTGGGCGCGTGATTCACGTCACTGAAATCTAGTTTGGCAGTCTGATTGTTCCACTTTGTAAATAATTAAATTAAATAAAACATTCTTACTAATAATTGCAATAGCAGTCTTTTTATCGCTGCATACAAAAAGGAAACCAAATATTTGAATCAATACAGTATGATAATTTATTTTAATAAATATACGTTCGACTTGATAACCTCCTCCTTTTTATTCGTCGGTTTAAAATGATGACTGAAACATAATTATTTGTATCGAGCTTAGATCTGACTATCAGTTTTCTCTGCAAATTTTCCAAAAAGAGTTTGATGCAACATAGGTTCAAAACATTTTTACCTTTGCTTTGAACAAGGAATATTCCCAAATCTATTAAAAAAATCGAGCATAACACCGGTTTTTAAAAGCGGTGAAAGAGATGACATTAATAATTATAGGCCCATTTCCGTTTTGACCTCCTTATCTAAAATAATAGAAAAAATTATAAACAATAGACTCATTAAATATTTAAACACATATAACATCCTTACGAATTCCCAATACGGCTTTAGACAAGGACTCTCCACTGAAGATGCAGTTACAGCTCTCAGTAATTTTGTTGTGAAACAAGTCGATAGAGGTAAAAAGTGCCTAGCGGTATTCCTCGACCTCAAAAAAGCATTTGATACAGTTTCTATTCCGATTCTAATTCAAAAACTAGAAAATGCAGGGGTCCGTGGAGTGCCGCTGGCGTTATTTACTAGCTACCTCTGTGAACGTAGACAAAGAGTTATCATTGGAGGTATCGAAAGTGAAGATGAGATAGTTAGCTATGGTGTGCCACAAGGCAGTATCCTGGGACCCACATTATTCTTAGTATACATTAATGATATTTGCAATCTCGAAACGAGCTATAGCCGTTTAATATCTTATGCGGATGATACTGCTATAGTCTTCACAGGTTCATCGTGGAGTGACACCAAAACTAAAGCAGAAACTGAACTGACTAAGGTATATAAATGGCTAAATTTAAATCTATTAACTCTAAATATCTCAAAAACTAACTTCATAACATTTTCAAAATATAACAATACCCAGCCCTCTGCTGATTATTCCATTCAAATACATAAAAACAACTGTAGTAAAACAAACTGTAACTGTCCTAGCATCGGTAAAGTGACTACAACAAAATATCTAGGAATCATGATCGATCAAAGGCTTTCGTGGCATGCTCACCTCGAACTGACATTAAACAGGACAAGAAATTTAATTTGGATATTTAGGACCTTACGCCAAGTAGCAAACAGGGACCTAATAACTCAAATATATTATTGCTTAGCACAATCTATTTTAAACTACTGCATACCAGTCTGGGGTGGAGCTACAAAAATAAAATTCCTTCAGTTAGAAAGAGCTCAAAGATCCCTCTTAAAGGTAATTTTTTTCAAACCATACAGACACCCTACTGATAAATTTTACCTAAATTCTGGTATCCTGACAGTCAGGAAGCTCTATGTTTTGCACGCTGTTCTAAAATTACATAGAACACTAGAATATGACCCCTCAAAACTAAAAAGAAGAAGAAAAGATAAGGTTACACCTACTGTGGCTGCCTTTTCAGAATTTGCGATACGACAATACGTAATACAATCAAACTATTTATATAATAAAATCAATAAAATTCTAAACATTTACCCACTAACTAAACATGCATCTAAAAAACTTATAACAGACTGGCTTCTAACGCTTACTTATGAGGACACGGAAAAACTCTTGGAGATTGTTACGTGACACACCCATTTCTCATTTAGCAACTTAACACCCACGCAGACACACACACACACACACACACAAGCATACACTAACACACACACACACACACACACACACACACACACACACACTCATACACACACACTCACACATACATACACTAACTCACATCTTGTATATATTTGCATGCACATAATAACATTATAAGAAACTTTTTAGATTATATTGGAACGTTTATTGATAAATCTATAAATCTTACTTAATTCTTAACTTAATTCACTAAGGGAAGAGCGGAACCCCCTAACACAGGTATATATTTACTTAAAAGGGGGTTTCTAAAGCATTTATGTCATTGTATAGATTAAGTTAACGAAATAAACGATTTGATTTTGATTTGATTGATTTGATTTTGAAAAGTGGTCATTTAAACGTGGCAAGATAATTACCAAGTAGCTTTCACGTAACAGATTGTTGTACAGATTACAGAGTGATATTACGCCTTGCACAAATGCATACCAAAGTAAACTTAAATGAGAAAGTAAAATAAGATATAAGAACTTGAATCACGCGTAATGAAACAGTAGGATGAACTCAACTCAAACTCTCATCTAGTCGCACTCCAAGCATGATACCGTTAAACTTATTATGATGTACAAGGCAAGCAAGCTGTCTACACCCAACTTTCCTAATTATGGAGTACGTAACTACCTAGTAACTTTTTCAGCTACTACATTTAAGTAATTAGTCATTTACAAGTAAGATGAGCAAACGCTATGACCTCGGCTCTATGTTATTACAGCAGAAAAAAAAGCAGTATTAGATTGTAAGCTAAATGTAAAAGGATCTTCATCATGATTATCATGACCTCCCTTAACCTCTACGGTAGAATATTGTATAATTACATTTTAGTTTAGGCAAAAGTTCTTTTCTACAACCGTGATAGAAATCATAAACGTTTAAACTCAATTTCATTTTAATGCAACCGTAGATAGGGTGGTAATGGTGCCTAAGCAGGCTGAGTCTACTATCAATCCCTGCTAAATCTGTACTATGCTGTCGGCGTCATCTGTGCATCATATGCCTTAGTCACATGATACCACTGGGCAATATTGCAACGTCAGGCGATTATTACGCGTACGGGCTTCAACCGACATCGTATCACGTCACGTCTACCATTTATAGTATTGTATGTGTATCTATCTATATCTGTTAACAACTATAAACTTACATTAATTTAAGCCACTTTTTACATAGGCATAATTTAGTATCGTAACTAATTTCGTTGGCTGGGGGAGGTATTGAGTTCGGCAAGACCTTTTGAAAAACTTAAGTAAATGTACCTATGACAGAAAACGAAACGAAATGGTAGTTTCGTAAACTATCAAAACCCATAATAAGGGTAGTAACACCTAGAGCAACAAAATCAAGGCTGTGAAGTTTCTCTACGCGTATACAGAAAAGCAAATAAGAAGCCCATTTAATCATCTCACAGAACAAGTTTTCAATTCTGCTGAGTTGGCATAAGTTTAATATGAATATACTTTGCATACATGCGTTTGTTTGCACAGAGTATTCAACAAGTCTTTGTCGTACGGCGGGAATGTTTACTTTGCATATTTGAATGAATCCGCATGGATATAAAAAGTACCGCACCTTATCTGAAGCACATCTAATGGTTTGGTTTGAAACAGCAGACGGTAGTAAACGGACGTACGCAATTTTTCTCTTCAATTTTATGTATATAAATTAAAAGTGGGCCCGTATATTTGTTCCTAACGACTTTATTCATCCATGCAATACGCACAAACAATTTATCTTTTCCATTATTATTGAAAACTACTGCAAGTTGTTGTCGTACACCATATCCACATGCTTTTCTCAATTCTCATCACCACATCATCTTACACTCAAAACCTATTAAATATTAAATCTTTGAAGTTGAGCCGTAGTTTATTTTATCTGAATTAATGAAATTGATTAGAAGCAGTTGAAGTTAATATCTTTTACCTAAAGGCTACTGATTTACCAGTACCCCCCAGTACGTAGTAGATTTACCTACAGTACTGTAGGCCGTTTGCTGCCGACCGTCACGTTTATAAGTGAGTTACACAAAAGTACTTACTCGTACTTTGTAAGAAGTTTATGAAGCTTTTGTGTTATGGCAGGATTTGTACGGTTATTTTGGAAGATGCGTCACGCTCCATTTCAATGTACCTACCTCGAAAATAACCAAATGATTATTTTACTCGTTCGTTTTGTAAAATAATAATTTGGACACACGTAAAGGACTCCTTTTTTATAAAATAGATTTTGAGTTCCACCAAGAGTTTTGTTTTCTGTTTCTACATTTTTTGAATTGAGAACTGAGAATGTCCATTTCAACTGATGCAAACAAAAATTTATTCTTGTAAGCTCAACGGAGTCTGGGCGGAGCCCGCTCCGCTTGCGGTGTAGATCGGGTTTGAGATCAAAGACGTCTGAGATGCCGTCAATCTCCCTAGAGACGGACAACCTGCTACTGACAAACTTTGTGCAATGGAATAGCATAACACTCAAATACACTACAATTCTTAATTACACAACTAGTACCATGACTTTATTACGTGTGTACGAAAATATCTTTATTACGTGTAGTTTAGTAGTGTTTGAACGTAAAATAACAGTTCAAAATAGCATACAAGCGTAAGCATTTATTGCGATTACAATTTCTGGTTCTTAACGGTGTTGGACAAAATAAACAACCAAGACAACATTATGTCCCAGCACTGCTCTTTCCATTTGTATTGAGTGCTCACATCATTTGCCACCACGCGAGCAATTCACTACAGCACACTAATACAAATCGTTCAATTTTTCACTTTACGTGGTTCCCGCCTCGGTTAATACCCACCATAATTTATCACACGCAGCACGTTATTGCCTAGAATAGCATGTACCTAGTAGGTGCTACTTTGAATACTCTAATGTAGAACTATTTATCTTTGTTATTTTATAATTTGTTCTCAGTGGTAGTGTCAGTGTAATTTTGCTATTGGCTATTTGACTTGTGTTCGCCTTGCTGTAATTTGAACCTGTCGTTTTTATTTCATATCAATTGGACTTAACTGAACAGACTGTTGCTTACACCGTAAGCTAAGTAAACTATTTACGAGGCTTATTTGACGACTGTCCAATTGACTCCTCAGAGAAAATTGATTGTTAAAATGTATAAGAATCACCTAAAAGAAAGCCAGACCCCAAACCGGCTCATTTCCCGAGGTCTTCACGGTATTAACCACGAAAGTAGAGAAGTAAAATCACTTACCTCTTTTAAGACTATGTATTCTTTGTGATCCCAGTAGACAATTTAATGATTATACTGTGTAAATTTTAACTAAGATGTTAGCTTATCTTATTACTATTACTTTGTTTAGTTCACAACATCAAGTAGCGTCTTCTCCGGTGAACTACAGAGCTAACTACCAACTAAGCAAGTATAGTTTAGCCACAGATTAAGCTCAGTTAGGTTAGTTTAGCTCGCGGTGTCACCTGTGCTTAATTGTTCACAACTTGCGATGAAATCAGGATGTTCTGTTTTAAATAGCTACATATCTAAGACATTGCTACAATTATCAGGTTTTAAATTGTTATTTTTGTTTTCAGATCATGGAAGAAATGTGCTGCTTCAGTGTGATAGTGATTATTTTCAAATGAGTTCAGTGAGCGTAGTTCAAGATGGAGTTCAGGCATATAGAGTGCACGCTTGTGGTGTACCTTTCGGGAATTATATTGGGTGAGTGCTCGACTCGTAGTATCGATCAGCTTGCAAAGTAGTATTTTTGTTAGTATGATCTACCGATAACATGGCGATCGACTCAAATGCGCGAAACGCTTCAAACGCGTCACTTACGAGTCAGTCTCTACATGAGTGGCCATAGGATCCTGATGTTAACAAAAATTTTAATAGTTGTTGTATCTGAAATTTTCCAAAATTCTGTGGAATGACCTTAATTTTTCCGTTCGTACAAAGAAATAGAAAAAATTAAAGTATTAATGAAATTGGCGGTCGTTCTCAAGCTATGGTGTGATCAAGGGGTTATTTTTTTTAATTATACGAGATTATGAAAATAAAAGATGAGAATTAAATACACAAAGAAGAGAACATTATAAACGAATCTCATTTTACTTCTTTGACCTTTAATAACGTCTTGAAATATATTATTACGGATTACTATATGTTATTATAAATAATCCTTCATAATTCGGGTTGCCTTACTTTATACATAATTCAATAGAAGCAGGATTAGTATTGAGGACTACATCGTTAATGGACTAGACGCGGGAATAAATTACATTAGGGCTCCTTTGAGCAAAGTTTGCATCAAATACGTGCGTGTAAGTTTTATTCGGAGGATTACTACTAGTTTTAGCAATTGAACGAAAGTAAATTGAGAGCATGAATGCAAAAAAGAATGTTACTACAGAACTTCAAATAACACGACGATTCTGGACGACCTCTGTGGCGCAGTGGGTGAAAGAGACGCAGAAGGTTGCGGGTTCGATCCCGCCGCGGGATAAATGTTTGTATAATCTGCAAATATTTTTCTCGGGTCTGGGTGTTTCTATATATAATATGTATGTATTTACAAACAAAAAGTATATAAGTAGTATATCAGTTATCTGGTTCCCATAGTACAAGCTATGCTTAGTTTGGGGCTAGATGATGCTGTGTGAAATGTCCAGCATTATTTATTATTATTTAACAACCTACACAACTCTATCGTGTAATATAATTTTCTTAATGTTTCAAAGCCAGGATCACAGCTGTATTCCCAAAGCATGGTAGACAATCCTTCAAATCAAATAATAATCAGTCAGTGTAACTATATTCCATAAAAAAACGATAATGAACAGATATTTACCTAACAACAAAGAAGCTCGTATCTATAAAGTTCGTCTACATTATCGAGTTTGAGTTTTGCCAGAACTTTCTGGGAGGGATGGACGATAAAATTACCCCCAATTTATCTGCCAGGACCGGCCGTTTGTAGCACCCGTCGGGCGATTCCAGTTAAATCTGTCCGTAGACCTGTGGTTTGATTCTAAACGATGGGTGTAACTTTTTAAGAGATCTACTATGGTGGTTTCTCTGGGGAATAAGCCTTTTTATTTTGAACTGAAATTAAATAATCCGTGAATTTGTATAGCTTTGTATAAATGTTAAGTAAGAATCTTTAAAAAATATTTGAATCTATAACATTGAAAGCACATTTTTGATAAAAATCTAATTTAAAGTAATAAAAATTATACTGTTTTAGGACTAAATATATTTTGTAATGCCGAATAAGTCATTTAAATTCGAATAAACTTGAAATATTATGCTAAAACTTCAACAACTGATTGGGGATTACGAGTATTTATTTTATTTTCCAATAATTTGTTGATAGTCACTTAACTTTATGAGTGTTCTATAGCTTACTCGTAAAATGAATAATTCGTAGTTGTACCAGAAGCGAGTATTTTCAATTGCATTCAATCGCATCGGAAACTTTCTCCCTATCTACACTCAGCAGCCCATTTATTAATGACTAGCTTCCGCCCGTAGCTTTACTCGCGGAGTAACAACATTGAATGAATGAATGAATGAATGAATGAATGAATGAAAATACTTTATTGTACAATGCACACCTTATAACTACAAAATACAGTGGAAAAGAGAACCATAATACAATGCACAATGGGCGGCCTTATCGCTGAGAAGCGATCTCTTCCAGGCAACCTTTGGATGGAGAGGAGTGTAAATGCATGGAAGATTGAACGGGTGCAAAAAATTAAAGGAACTTAAGAGTTGCCTAACCTATTATCTAATAATCTTTTTTTCTGTCTCGCTCTCTCGTGCAGTAAACTGTTTACGTTTTTAGCTCCGTAGTTATTTAAAGTTTTTAGTAGAAATTACATACAGTACCTTGTATTGGAGTGATCAAAACACGTAACACATAACCTACAACAAGATTATTACAAGGAACCGTCTTGGTGAGCTTCACATTTGTTTTAAATCGACACAAATCTAAGTCTGCTAATCATTTCAAATCGAAAATCACACCCTCAAATACGCAAAGTAACGACTTTTACACTTGTTTTTGCCTAAATTTTCAAAAAGATTCCACGCATACCGGTGTCTAAACCGGGAACAGAGCAGCTGATTGAGTGTGTGTCATTGTCCGAGTGCTAGACTGACATAACTGAAGTTGACAGTTCAGTAGATTGGAAACATTACGAACCACAGAGTAACTATCTGGTTTCGAACATTTGCCGATTTGTGTTGCCACATTAAGAAAAAGTACAAAGAAGTTGGGTAATTTTATTTTATTTCTGCTAATGCAACATGGAATTTAATGAAAATGTAACAATTCGTCGTGCGCTCACACAAGTAGATATAAATACTCCAAATGACACTATTATGAGTATTGACACAATCGATGTCACCACTAGCAGCCTTCCAGATATAACACTAGATCTAAATGAACAAGTCAGATGTTTAACACAGAAAAATGAACAGTTACAAATGCAATTACAAAGCGCTCACGAAGAGATTGAAAAACTCTCACTTGAATGTAATAAACTCAAACAAATAAATCAGGAGACACAAAGAAAAAACGATCTATACAAAAAAATTCATACGAGTCCCGCATCTCGGTCAATATCACCGACTGGACTCAAGCAAAAGACATTACAACCTAAACCTAAATTAATACACAAGATGCAACAAACGAACCTAATCGTAAATAATGATAGAAATAAAACTCACATAGGAACGCAAACAATATATGAAAATAGTGAACAAATAAAAACCGTCACAGAGAGTAACCACAAAGGTACACAAACAATGAAAGAAAAAACTGAGCAAATACAAATCAATGCCATAAGTCTACACAAAGAAACGCAAACAAAAAACAACACTATACAACATCACCACAAACAAACACAAACATTATCTGGAGATACACAATTTAAAAACAACACCGGTGAAAGTGTTCAATGTACACCAGACGACACGAAAAAAAGACGTACACAAGACATGAACCCAAAAATATCTATATTTAGTACGAATACACAAAACAAAGTATTATTAATCGCAGAAAACACTCTGCAATATTCTGAACTATGTCACTACTTAAAACCAAACAGCGACCTGAAAGATCTAATAAGTAACTTAGATAAGACCCTGATGAACTATACCATGAATGATTTCTGCATCATAATGATAGGCGAAGAAGAATTTATTACAACAAAGAACTACTTTAATACAATCTCAGACTTACGAAAGATTTTACAGAAAATAACACACACAAATATAATAATATGCCTACCAACATATAGATACAGCAAAACAATGAATAACATGTACAACTGGAGAGTGGAGAATTTCAATAACCTTCTCTACCTTGATATCTCTACCCACGAACATGCTTACCTACTAGACTCAAATAGAGAACTAAAATATGATCACACTATGTTCAATAGCTATTCAGGAAGAATAAATAACAATGGTGTAAGAAACATATTTCTAAACCTTAAATGGTGCATGGAAACGATACAGTACTGTAGTGTCACCGAGCCTGAAGAACAACAATCAAATAACCTGGAAGATTCAAACCAAGATAGTTTGTTTTTTCGAGACTAATTCTTTAAATATTCTTCATCAAAATATTGCAGGTCTACTAAAAAAAGCGGACTCGCTTATGGTTAATTTAGATAAGCTTAGAGAAGACAACATTGACATCGACGTTCTATGTATCACCGAGCATAACATAATTACAGGAAGAGAACAGGCACTAGACCTACATAACTATTATTTAGCAGCATGCTTTAGCAGGGATGACAAAAGTAAAGGTGGAGCTTGCATTCTGGTAAAACGTGACCATAACTGGAAAGAAATATCTGAAATCAGAAAACTATCTTTAGCTAAAATATTTGAATGTTGTGCCATAGAGTTAATTGATTATAGGATAGTAATAATCTGTGTTTACAGAATTCCTAAGACAACTAGAGATTATCATAACATTTTCTTCAATAAAATAGATAAAATTTTGACTTATACTAAAAAAATTAACTATAAGAACACAATTTTACTAGGAGATTTTAATATAGACATGTTAAAAGCTAATAATATTACTAAGGATTTTGAATGTATTTTATTAAATTATAATTTAAAACTATCACTGAAGCAAATAACACGATTTGAATCTGGCACATGTATTGACAATATTGCTCATGACTTTAAAAAGAAATGTAAGACGGGAGTGTACGAGTTTGCTCTTTCGGACCACACGGCTCAAGTCATTCAAATACCAGTAAACAAAATAGTGAAATTGAAATCGTGGCGTAAAGAAATACGTGACTATAGCAAGGAAAATATAGAGAAGTTCAAAATGTGCATGAGCAGCATTACTTTTTCAGAAATGTACAATATTGAGGACTCCACCTTAGCTTACCGAAACTTTATGGAAAGTTTTGAACTTTTCTACTCACTTTGTTTCCCGAAAAAAATTATCATCATCAAAACTGTCCCTAAACCAAAATGGATCTCTCGGGGAATAAAATTGTGTAGTATCAAAAAGAGAAATTTGCTGTGGAATTTTAGACTAAACCGAACTACTCAAAATAAACTAATATATATTAACTATACAAAGAGGTTTAAAAAAATTATTTCCCTGACTAAAAAAGCACAAAATAATCATAAAATAATGACATCATATAACAAATCAAAAACGACATGGGAGGTCATAAATAAAGCACGTTATAACATTCCCAAAGAATCAATTAATAAAATAACATCCAATAACAACATTGACATACATAACCCCACTGACATTGCACACATATTTAATAATTATTTTATTGATAAGATAAAACCCATTCCTGACCATGGAAAAAATGTGACAGCAAACATTTGCCAACGTAAAAATTCAATGTTTATGGCACCCAGCCTTCCTCAGCATATAAACAAAATTATAAACAATCTTAAGAATACAAATAGCGCTGGTTCTGACGGTATTATTACGAAAATTATTAAGGCTGTTAACAGTAACATTAGTCCTCATCTCAGCTACTTGATAAACCTTAGCATAACAACTGGTTCATTCCCTCAAGACCTTAAGTTGGCCACAATAAAACCGCTGTATAAAAAAGGCAACAAAAAGCAAGTTAGTAGCTATAGGCCTATAGCATTGTTATCAATATTTTCAAAGGTCTTTGAAAAATATATATATGGAGAAATCAATGACTATTTAGAAAGGAATAATATTTTGTGCAACGAACAAAAAGGATTTCGACGAAACAAAACCATAAACATGGCAATATACGACTTTTTTAAAAATATAATATGCCAGGTAGACAGAACTATTCCTGTATGTGCTATATTCTGCGATATGACTCAGGCTTTTGATTACGTGGATCATGATATATTGATGAAAAAGCTTGAGGCGTATGGAATAAGAGGAAACGTTTTGAATCT
The DNA here is from genome assembly GCA_963565295.1 of Epirrhoe alternata. Lineage (NCBI taxonomy): Eukaryota > Metazoa > Arthropoda > Insecta > Lepidoptera > Geometridae > Epirrhoe > Epirrhoe alternata. The sequence goes on from OY751384.1 coordinate 5,577,403, forward strand.
GCTTCATTCTTATTTAAATGATCGTCGACAGGTGACCGAAATCACAAGATTAGACCCAAATTCTAAATGTATTCAAAATTATAGATCGCTAGAACGAGTGGTAAAATATGGCGTTCCCCAGGGAAGTGTGCTAGGACCTTTGCTTTTCATATTATACATAAATGACTTACCCAAAACAATACAACACCCAATGACATTATTTGCTGATGATAGCACCGTGACTCTTAAGTGTAATGACATAAATTCATATAAATCTGACATTAATAATTCATTAAAATCAATAATTTCTTGGCTAGACAATAATAATTTAATAATAAACTTACAAAAAACTAACATAATGCATTTTAGTCAAAGAGCTATTAATCCAACTGAATTACGATTAGAAATTGACGGCCATATAATGAATCAGGTTGACTCTACACGTTTTTTAGGAATAGAATTTGACAGGAAACTAAATTGGAAAAACCACATCACCTTATTAAGTAAAAAAATTAGTAGTTCAGCCTATGCATTATACAAGCTGTCCTATACAGTGAACACAGAAACTTTAATTACCGCCTACTATGGAATAGTCGAATCGCTATTAAGATATGGAATCATTTTTTGGGGCAACGCAACAGACAAGATCTTCATTTTTAAAATTCAAAAGCGCTGTATTCGTGCTATGTTTAAATTACAAATGACTGATAGTTGCAGGCCCTGGTTCCTAAAGTATAAAATCCTTACACTTCCGTCACTCTACATACTTGAAACAGCATTGTTTGTGAGACAAAATCCTCACCTGTTTCCGCGCGTATCTGACATTGTCGTACGCAACAGACGCAATGACAATAGATTAGTGACGCCTAGTTGCAAAACAACACTGTTGCAAAAAAGTGTAATAAGTATGGCATCTATTATATACAATAAAATTCCTAAGACGTACAAAGAACTTAACAATAATCAATTTAAATGCAAATTAAAACTACTATTAGTTACTAAGTGCTATTATGATATTAATGATTTTTTGACGGACAATTCTTTAGTTTAGTTAGGTACTATTGACATTAGTTTTATGCATGAACATTCTTAAAGTTTTATTTTGACCTAGTATTTTGACATTTATACCTACATATTACAATTTTTTTTTCAATTTAAGTATTCAAAAATGTAATTAGATTATTATTATTCTTTGTATAAGTTGGTAACATTTTGCATGCTGTTAGGCTAAACAAGGCTGTGCATATAATTTCCTCAGACATCTGTTTTATTGTTAACCCTTGTTTTGCAAAATAAATTAATTTGAATTTGAAAAAAAAAAAAAAAAATATATAGATGTATATGTAATAAATAAACTAAATAAAAATATAATACATAATACAATACATAGATACTACAAATACCTATAAAATAATAGTAAATAAAACAAGTTACATATTTATTATAATATAAACTACTTAAATAAAAATTATTAAATATACTTAGGTACACACCAGGTATACATACATAAACAAGTGAAACATAGATTTTACAATTCAGAATTATTGGATCCAGTCAGATAATAATTTTTCAATCGTATTTTAAATACATCAGGCGAAGTAGATTTTTTAATAATCAACGGCAGAGCGTTCCAGAGTAGGACAGCTTGAACAGTAAAAGAGTCAGCATAGAAACTAGTTCTATGCAAAGGAGTTTTAAGAAGGAGGTTTTCTGAAGAGCGGAGAGTACGAGGGTTCTCATCACGGAGGTATTCAAAACGCTCCTTCAGATAACCAGGAGTAGAGGGATTGCGGAGGATGTTGAAGAGAAGCGATAGAATATGGGAGTTCCTACGATGGCGGATGGGAAGCCATTTCAGTTTAGAGCGATATTCTGAAACATGATCAAATTTACGAAGTCCGAAAATAAACCGAATGCAGACATTCTGCAGCCGCTCAAGTTTATTGAGTTGTTCCTCCGTTATATCGAGATAAGAGGAGTCAGCATAATCAAGAATTGGGAGCAGGAGAGATTGTGCAAGCGTAATTTTAGTGGCCGTTGGTAGAAAATTACGTAACCTCCTAAGTGAACTGAATGAACCAAACAGCCTTCTACTTACCGACTGAAGATGCGGCTTCCACGCATCCACTTAACATTATAAATAGCCTATAATTATGCTGTTCCAGAAACGTTTGTATGTTATGTTTGAACATTTGTATGTTTGTGTGAATATATAAAAAATAAAAACCTGGTCAGAAATATTCGGGCAGCCACTATTTTTCTACTCTACTCTTTCTACTATTAAGAGTATACCTAAAACACCAGTTTACGTGATGACAAAAATTTAAGCAATTTCACGTTATATTTTTTCAAAATCTCACATTACACAAAGTATTACTTGCCGATAAACAAAAGGAATTTCTAACATTGATTTGCAATCTAAATTTCAACCTGCAAATTGTGGGCTTTTGCCAAATGTGTATTAGAATGTGCTTTCAACTTCTCCTTTTCGCGTCACTTGTTCTTTCGAAACGAGTGTGGTGAAAGGGGTGCGCCTCAAAGAGGCTTCTTTCGTGCTCTCAATTACTTCCATATTATATGAAAAACCGTGCCTTATGATTTGATAAAATTTTACCTTGTTTATGAATACAATCAGTCTAGATTTTGTAACCATTAAATAAGCTAGTAATTACTTAAATCTTGTCAAAAAATATTTTCTTATTTCACAAACGAAAGTTCAAAACATCGGAGACGGGGTAATGGAACTCAAATGGAACTTGGCCAGACGAAGTGACGGCAGGTGGAGTAACACTTTGACCGAGTGGTGACCTGGAACTGGACATAGAAGTCGAGATCGTCCAACTGCGTGATGGGTAGACGACATCAAGAGGCACCATAGATTTTGGATGCGTGAGGCACAAGACCGGAATGAATAGCGTAAACAGAGGGAGGCCTACACCCAGCAGTGGGATATTCTTGGCTGCGGATGATGATGATGAGTCACAAACGAGTTGACTCTTTTTAAATATAAATAGGTTAATAAAATGGATAGGAACTTTAATTTTATTGTGAACTAGCCCTTACTCAGTCCGTGGGTTACTCTAATTACATCTAGAGAGTTTACTTTGAACCGCGTCTTTGGATAGCCGCAGGTATACCTTTAAATGAGCCCTTCCCTTTACTTAGAGGTGCACAGTCGTTTGTCAGTAATTTACTTTGAGGTTGACAACGTACAAAAAAGATAAAAAGAAATGAAATGGGCAAAGGTAATTTGATTTTACATTGTAAACAAAGGAAGAATTTGTTACTGAATTAAAATATATAATTTGTTAAAAACATTGCTCGAAGTAAACCACTTCTGGGCCGTATTCGCGTTCCTTTTTTCGTTCGTTTGATGAATATTCGGAAGCTTCCCACCACGATTTCTGACTTTAAGGGCCAATTTTTCGATTTGGAATATTTGGTTCAGGTAAGGACATATTGTTAGGAAGCATCCGAATATTCATCCAACGAACGAAAAAAGGAATGCGAATATGGCCCCAGTTATGTTATTGTGTTTTAATTATTTCCGTATACGATAAATTGAATTCTAATCATGCGTCTGGGCCCTCTACATATTTTTAGTTACGTAATAGCCCCTAGGTATAGAATCATCGTAAATAAGAAAAAACTTTTCCCATTTTCGATAGATAAACAATAATTTAACTTCACTAGAGAGAAGACTTATAATCCGCATCTAGACATTAAATTTTCATAATGCCTATTAATTCTGGAGTACGACTACATTAAAGACCATCGGGGGAAAGATTTTCACGTTTAAGAGATTAGGCAAAGTTACAAGGGCATGTTGTGTTTATGTAAATACTTTGATACGACTTAATGTTTCGAAAGCACGCAATACCACCGTAGGCAAGACGCACTAGGCATCAAATTTATGAACCCGTTAATTTTGTAATCTCTGGATTTTAAACAAATTTAAAGACTTTTAGCATGTCGCTACCAACATGCATAGCAGTCAATAAAATAAATAGTACAAGCTTTTTCATAGTACAGACTTTAAAGTGTCAAGATGCCTAAGTTGAGGTGGAAGAAACTTCCCCATTACCTATAGGTACTTAACATATTTTCCGCTTAGTCGATCTTATTTGTATGCGCTGCCTAAGAAGCAAACCTTATACGAGTATATTTCTTTGATGACTTCTGTGACGCAGTAGGTGAAAGCCTGCACACAAAAAACAATATTTTGTACTCATCCAGAAGTATTGAGTAACAAAACGTCAATGTTTCTCCATGAAAAGCTGACGCATTTGTTTTCGCATCACAGCGTGAAATGTTCAATTTGAATATTTTTCAAACGAAGAACAATATTGATAGTGCTTAATAGGATTTATGAATTGAACCTATAAAATGTGTAGACAATGGATATCTCATGATGGTGTATGAATGTTTTGATTGTTTTATTGGTAGTAAACTGGTTATGACATTATTAAAGACAAACAAACACAAAAATACCTGTAATGTCACCACTACCTAGTCTTGTCTAATCGAGTAGGTACGAGTTTAATAATAAAGTTTAGAAAAACTTTGAAAACGGTTAGTTCGTTTTGGTTTTCTAATACTTAAATATAAATCCATTTATATACCGATGATATGATATGCATGCACCACATGACACTATCGTGAATCAATGATCAACCTTAATAAAGTCTAATGGAAGTTTCACACGAGAAATGATCGTTTAGCCTTCGATTAGACGATAATATAATTTAAAAGTATCACAATATCATAATAGTAGTCATTTAAAAACACTTTAATAAGTCTTTGGTTCGTAAACATATTCCTGCAGCCACTTCGCATCAATTTATAAAACGTAAAGGAAAAACAATGCACCTTTTTCAAAAAATATGCGCAGAGAGTTGAGAGTTTAGCTCATTAAGATAAAAATATAACAATAGTTCAGATACAAATACGTTAACACAGGGTCACGACTGTATCCCCGAGGCGCGGTAGACATTCTCTCAGATATTTTATATTACAGATTCTTTGAAGATGTCTAAGGGGGTAGTCAGAGGCACATATACATATTTAATACATGCCCACATCTTGCAGAAGTTAGTATTCCATACGTGACAGGTTTCAAGCCCATCGCCGCCTATAAGAACAATTAACTGGTTTCCTCACGATGTTTTTCTTCACCGTTCAGAGCTCAAATAAATGGAATAATACGTTCATTGTTTATTGATAAGACTCCACAAAAAGAGTCTATAGATCTATGTTCGGCTGTGTTTAAGAATCTGGTGTGACCACGAGTCCGTCGTCTTTTTTTTATGACTTGGTCATAGGCCGGTTCGAAGTTCAAATATCAAACAAATGCGTTACTACGTACATACACAAAGATAAGGCAAGAGTGCAAGCTTTTGAAACGTGCGGAAAATTACAATCATAGCTTTTTCAATATTCCAAAAGGCTGCGCCTCCTTGAATATTGACGTAGTTCATTAGGTATTCCGGGTGCATGCACACTACAGGTAACTCATGTTAGGCTATAAACTCACGAGGCACTGTTCACGCGTGCCCATGAATACCTCGCCTTTGTACAAGCAATTTATGCCCACTGACCCCCATCCTAGTTTTATAAACAAAATTCGAAAATGTTTGCGGTTTAACGCGATTATGATAATATCTATACTCATATAAACACATCGAGAGGAAATCATTACTATTAGGTTGCGATGGGCTTGCAACCTGACACGGTGTGGGAATCTGCAAAATGTAAAATAAAAATAATTTATTTTTATTATTTTACGTCACGTCGGTCGTCGCTTTGAATTTCTAGTTGCGTAGGCACTCGTAGAAGTTTCGTAGAACTCGCGTAGCACGTAGCAGTATTAGGAAAATAAAATTCAATAGCTACGTATAAACACCTTCGATTTTGAACCTTATGCTGCATGACATTACGAAAGTCGAAAGCGCTTATAATAGGATGTCCATGTCTCTGGCTGATTCAACACTTTATCGTCAAAGTTTACTCAGATCTAGGTGATGTGATCACTAAGCGACAAAACCCTTAACTAAAACCCTTAAATAAAAAAGCATTTGAGATGATGATTTATGCATAAACATGATATTTTTTATTTTTTAGCATAATTTTCTCCAAAGGTAATTAGGTAATGTATGTTGTTGTTGTGTACATATTAGACTCTGACGCGAACAACGCGCAATTTTACTAGGTAATATCATGTTTTCAGTTCCCGTCATTTGAATCGCTTCATATACTGGATAACAATCTTTATTACCAAATGAAAAAGCTTTTAACTTAAACTTCACTGGAAATTCAACTGATAATAGCTTTTTATGATAAAATATATATGCAGTTGATTTTGCACTCCTGAAATAGTTTGCTGTAAGTCATAAACGTTGAAAGAGAATTAAATCGCACCTTCATGAAATCGAAATCTATTTGTTCAAAACATTTATCGTATTATTTGTAAGAAAACTAGCTTAAAAAATATCAGAAAAGCACGCAGAGGGCGCTCGACCTACCTAGCCCAAGGCTCCTAGAAAGATTTATAATATTAATCACGCCCGAACAAAACGGTTAAGCAAGTAAATTACACCTTCCTACCATTCTCCGTTTTTCACTCAAGGAGGTTTATTCGCGTTTTACCACCAACCAAAAGCTTGACACGAATAAAATGGTTATAAACTTTGAATGAGTGTAAAGTGAAAATTTACTTCGGTCGTAATGTTTATTATCAATGTACGTGCGTTGAATAATAGCGTATCGTTCTTGTATTTATTTATTTGTCAAAAAAAGATTAACTCCATTTAAACGCAATAAACATATTAATGAATTGATTTTCCCGACCGTGCATCGATAGTTTTTGTTTCGTATGTTTCGTACAGACCAAGAAAAGCTATTTAAATAGGTGTGGCAAAAAGTTTTAAATTATTTTGTACTCAAAGAATCTTATATGCATAAGGATATGAGTAAATGTCTTTTTTGATGTTGCTATTTTCAATATCCGATACAATTCCATGAATTAAAAAACTGTTATTGCAAAACCATTTTTGACATGAAATGTTTTAAACACCGATTTTAACGACCTAATAAAGTTTACCTACGGGAGCCATTCACAAATTGAAATTAACATTTTCTGTACACCTTTTCTGTAAAGGCTAAACAATTATGTCAGTTAAATTAAATGATGTTTTGCGTGACACAAACTGAATGTTTGGGATCCTTTGTGAGCGATGTGAAATGAGAGAATTTGGCTTTGATGCCCCGTTCGTTACCCCGCAGCGTTTGTTTGCTTTAATTTATAACTATCCAGTGTTGCATCTAGTTTCAAATAAATATGTTAAGTCTATACTAATATTACAAAGAGGAAAGATTTGTTTGTTTGTATGTTTGTTTGAAATGAATAGGCTCCGAAACTACTGGACCGATTTGAAAAATTCTTTCACCAATAGAATCCTACATTATCCCCGATGAACATAGGCTATATTTTATCCCGGGGAAGTGAAGTTTTCCCGAGGGATCGCTCGTAACACCGCGGCGGACAGCTAGTTATTTATAAATGTGAAAGCGAGTTTACTTGTAAGGCGTGGGATAAATACAAGAGGCGTGGCGCAAGCGCAGCGCGGCGCCATTTCTATACAAAAATAAGAATAATATCAAAGAAGTGGCGCCGCTTTGTGTCGTAAATATAGATTGTGGCCTGAAATAACATAAAGGCTATTTAAAATGTTGGTCGCGGTCGAAGCCGTGGTTTAGGTATGACATTATTAACAATATCGAATTTAACATTAATGTGAGCGAAACTGCAAGTAAAAACTAGTTCTGTATAAAACAAAATCATCAAAATCATAAAAACTTTAAATCAAAATTTTACTCTAGAAACAAACATGTATTTAGGACCTTTTTTATTCATACGCTTCAATGAATACAATCACAACAAGTCAGCGGTATCACAATTGCATGATTAATTTGTGAAATTTCATTTATAACATTCAATAATCCCTGAATTTTTCGATACTGTGCACTCAAAATTAGTTTTCAACAATGCAAAAGTACATAAAAACGTTTTTACTCGAAACAGCAGTAATTTGTAACACATACGGCCATAGAAGTTAATTTTATATCCGTTTCAGCACGTTTGCTTACTGCGCAGTAAACTGCTAAGCGAAGCGAATTGTCAGTATTTCATTTAGGAGTTCAAATTGAATTGTGCTTTCTATTTTCGTAATATTGATTGTAACTAGTTTTAATTGCTGCGGTTTACACGTGGCGTCTGCACTAAAACGGTACAGATTTCCGTACCATGTATTAGACACAGGGTATTTACCCTTACCCCAATATTATTCAACTTGTATACTTAGCAAAGCTCGGAAACATGCTTATTTTTCAACTTTGTCATAAAAACGCGACGTACCTAAGTTTTTGTAAGTATTGCAAATCTATCCATTTACGAAAGTTAAATTTTTTTTTGAAAATCATTGAAAATCCTAACATAAAACAAAAACGTCACAGTAACAGCAAGTCAACTGCTATACTCGGAACAGCAACGCATAGCTCGAAAAACTCAGTCTGAAAACTTCAGTCGCTGTATTTATTTTTCTACTTTAGTTTCGGAGACAGGTAATAAAATCAGACGCGAGCGTAATACGAATGATAAAAATGAGCCAGCATCCGTCTCAATATTGTATAAATAAAAGCACCTGGAATAGAATTGTCCAAGGAAGCAATTTCCGTTTCCGTAAGACGAAGCGGAATCTACATCTGGTTGCAAGTAAGCCGTGATTCACAGGAGACACGATTCTTATATTTGTTTTGTTAAGCCTGTCATTAATAGAGACAGCTCGTATGAACTAGTTAACTAACTCAAGACGATATTTGTGCAAACAAAGGAAGGCTGGGAATAGGCAGAGTATCTCATTGAACGCATTATGTGAGCATCTATTATTATCCCTATTGCTAGAAAATGACCCAATACTAACTAAGCCGCATTGGGTGGTGCTTGTTAACTGATTCCTGAGCAAAAAACCTAAAATAAACCAAATAGATAAATTATTGAACACTGTTATCAAATTCTCCTTCTTCTTCCTTACCTTATCCCACTAAGTGGGGTCGGCACAACATGTTTGTCTCTTCCATTTACCTCTATCACTCGTCATATCAGAACTCACGTAGGTACTCCTTTCACAAACATATCCGCATTCACACAGTCCATCTTTTCTTAGGCCTACCCCTACCGGTACATCCATCCACATTCATACTCATCACCCGTCGTGTTAAATGACTCTCAACCCTCCTCATGACCAGACCACGCCAACCTTCCACTCCTCAATTTATACTGACGCTACTTTCAAACACCTAACGTAGGTAACTGTTATCAAATTATGATTTTAATTATTTTCGTATCAGAGTTTCCATGTGTAAATTGGTTGCAAAAAGTGTGAATTTTGATTGCCGTTTTCCTAAGTATTTTTTGTATTTAAAATTATCCTGAGGATGACATTGGTTTACAATTTTCAAGAAAGATTTAAACATTGAAAAGCTTCAATAAACTACTCACTTTAACAACGATTTGATAATTTGAAGTACTCATTCTATTGAAGTAACTATTTAAAGTACAATTTCTTTCGTATTCTGAAACAAAGGGTGTAAATGGTCCTATTTCAATTCAGATTTCTAAAAGAGAAACAATTATTTTAAAGAGACGATTATTTTAATTGGTGGTGACTCGTTTAACAATGTAATCTATCATTAGCAATGTCTGTGAGTTTATAATTATTAAACAGTAAGAACAAAACCTTTGTGTAACTATAGATAAAATTCATTATTATTTTATCTTCATTAAACCTTTCAACCATAATTGCACCCGCTTTTTTTACAGCCTGGTTATTTATATTCCACGTTTTCTGTAGGGGTAGGCAGAGGCCTACCCCTACAGAAAACGTGAGACCACAAATTTGAGCTTTATACCAAATGAAATTTAATCTACTTACATTTATTCATATATCACCTTTTGTCTTGCATCAATAAAGGAGCTTTATTAATATGAGTCGGTCGTTTTTATGCCCGCGGCTTTCTGCAGAAGTCAATTCTCATTTTCTTTCTTAAACGAAAATAGTTTTCGTTTTTAATTGAAAGAAAGATGTTAAATATTAGATTATATCTCTTGGAGATTGTCGGGGTCCAGTTTCACTTTTTTGTGAAGAAGTTAAATAGTGTTTTGTAATTTAATAAGTTTGTACTTGATAGAACATTACTTGAGTAAAATTACTTGATATCATGTATAAACTGTTCGTTAGCCTATTAAATAAATCAATCAATTGTTTCTATTCGAGCCATGTTTGAGTGGTACTAACAGTTTATACTTACAGTTTTTTTTTCATATTTTAGTCCACTTCAAGATTTGCTAAATGGAGTCAGTGGATAAAGCTAGCATGAAACACAATATATATGTTAAGATAAATAGGTTTCTTGCTTTAATTTCAATGGCTTAAGTATTTCCTGCAATCCAATTTCAAGCCAAAGCCATAGCTCTAGTTTGGACAGAGCTTTACGCGAGCAGAACGAAACGGAACCAAATTTACATTCTATCGGTTTACGAGTCCACTCGACTTTAAGCAAACAACTCCTGGCTAAGTCAACAGTCAGCAGGCTCTCTGAATGTATTTCAAGGAGCTAGTTCAAAAGCTTTTACTCCTAAGGGTTAAAAAAACTAAGGTCAAATGGCTTTTGGCGTCAAGCCTTTCCGCGTCATTGGCAAAAGAAATAGGAGCTTGACTTCTGCTAAAGTCTTTATTATTTCACCATAACGTGGTAAGAATGGTAAAAATAATAACCCAACGATTGTTTTTCATGTTGTGGTTTTCTGGAAAACAGAAAACTTGAGAGCGAAAAAAATCTATACCGAATCAAAATAAGAAGAGTGTTGGTAATAGGCACCTTCTGGGTAGGCTCGTTCCATCGTAGACCTCACTCTTGCCTGTGTAAGTTTCGAGGTCAAGAGCCGACCCATTCAAGATAAAAAAATAATAAAAAAAACACTTTGTAAAAATATTTCGGACTTTACCTTAAATATCAGTGTAACGCGTATTTATAAAACATTTTTTTTTATATTTGGTCTTTAATTCTATACTGTGAAAGTTGTGTGGCGTAAAAGGATCGTAGCAATTAGAGATCCGTGGTCTCTGTCTTCGGAAAAGAGGCGTGATTTTATGTATGTATGATTCTATACCCCTCATATGACAGAACCATTTTCAAAAATTATATGAAAACACAATAAATATTTAATAACTGTGTGGTAGTATTTTGAGTATGCTTAAATTTATTTACAAAATAACGTCAAGTGAAATTCAAATTGTTGTACTAAGACTAAACCCATTAAAATAACTTTCACTGAATCTCGCAAGGACATAAGTGTGAGGTAATGTCACCCCTTCTATTAACCTCCAAATACGGGTAGGTTGCTCACGTAGGACCTTTACAACTTTGAAGTAGGTACTGTTGACTACGTGGTTGTAATTTACCTTTGTTTGTCTTGCCTTATCATGTCACATACGAGGGGATTTTCCTCTTCACACAGTGAATAAGTCAAACTGTTCCAACATTAAACACACTTGAATGTCAAGATTACTCTTTATTATGAAGATAAACAGAATTTGTTTATAAAATACAGTACTGTTTTTAGGTTTGTTGATTGGCGTTGTTTAAGCTTTGTATTTCCATGAGAACATTCAGAGGTGTGGACATCATTATCATGATCCACGCCACTCACTGTGGACAGTCTTGTATAACCTAAATATAACAAATAATTACGTTTATTCAAATCAAGCATAGATTAGTTCAACAATCAACAATTAGTTGGTCTTATAATATTTTACAATCAGGTAGAGGTATTCCATAATTAGGTAGGTACACATACTTTACAATAAATGCTAGTACTAGCTAAGTTTCATATTTTTTTACGTCAGTGTTTTGTTGCGTAAAAAACATGATCATTTCCAAATATCGGACCTATATCACTATAAGTTATAATAATGTACGTATTGTATGTTAGAGTGTAGATTTTTGGACGTTTTCAAACACTACATACAGAATATGAACACCATATACCTACTGTATGCTAAAATGCGATACGATGTATGGCAGTCAGCGCAGCTAACGCTAGATATAGCTTCACATTATTATTAATGAAATTGAATCAGTTTAGCAAACTACAACTTAACCTTTCAAAAACATCCTACCGTCCTACCTACATAAAATTACTTTTGAGATCCACACAAAGACCAAGTAATTCTACGCCTACTCGTCTACGGTACAAGAAAAGTTTGTTTATTATAAACAGTTTCACCCAACCGATAAATTGTTTAAAGTTCAAACAGAAACGTCAAACCGAACGTTACATAAAACAGCAGTTGGCCTACAAAAGGGTCAGCATCTCACAAATGGGACTCTAATTTAACTCTCATAAAGCCTCTTAAGTATTTCGTCCCTCCGCTGAGTGATGGCCTAATGTCAACCGGCCTTTGGATAGTATTTATGGAATCCTCTATAGAATGCAGATTTGAAATAGCTAATGAAACATCGGTAGATTGATTCTATGGGTACACTAAATCCTTCAACTACGGGTGTGCCCACAACCTTTTTTGAGGGCTGGATCTGCGCCTGCTTCGTCCTATCTATGATGTCGTCTTCGAAAACTATTTACGCTTTCAGGGCTTGGTCCAATTCACAAAAGATTGCGCTACATTACCCCAATTAAGTAATATTACCCCAATAATTGTAGTCTTTCAGACATTTTGCCACCATGTTTAGCTGTAATGAAAAGAAAATTTTGTCATTTTTATTTTCTTAGATTTATGAGTTATGGTTATTTGTGTTATGATGTATGACATATACTTTTACAGAGATCAAGAAATTTTATGGGTTCACAATACCTAAGTTACTTTAAATTTGAGTTCACTGTTGCCAATCAACTGTGAACTTAATTTAAAGCCGCGTTCAGGCTTTCGTCGCTTGAAAATGACCAAACCGGTCTTTATAGTTTCTGTTCTAATCTCATAATACGAGTAACCTTAGAAGAGCCTAAGATACCTAGTTTATTTAGAGCATAGAAATCAGGAATTTGTAGTTAAAGGAGATTAAATACTTATTTGACTAAGCGACTCATATTACTCGATAAAAAACGCATATTTGGCCTGATAATTACGTAATACGTATTCTTGAGTTTTTAGTCGCGTAATATAGAGTCGCATTTTTACATTTACGGCAATAAAAAAAAATCTACTAGTGTCTTCTTAGAATAATAATTCTAAACTAGTATTCAAACCGTCAGAACTATGTAGAGATTTCAAAAAGATTGAATAATAAATAAATAATAATGCTGGACTTTTTCACACAGCATCATCTAGCCCCAAAGTAAGCAGAGCTTGTGTTATGGGTACTAAGATGACTGATATACTACTTATATACTTTTTGTTTGTAAATACATACATATTATACATAGAAACACCCAGACCCGAGACAAATATTTGTAGATCATACAAACATTGGTCCCGCCACGGGGATCGAACCCGCAACCTTTGGCGTCGCAGGCGGGCCTTCGCCCACTGCGCTACAGAGGTCGTCAATGAATGCACTTACCATCATGACCAATCATGTAAGTGTTTACAGGTTTACATTTACTGATTTTATTTTTGAAAACGTAGACTCTGGAATACTCGTAGGTTTTCATTTATTGTGTAAAGTTCAGAAGCAAGGAACGGGGCGTGGTAGGAGATTTCATGTCGATCAATGCTGCTTCTTATTATGGCACCGACATGCATGTGGATTCAGATTTGCGATCCCCAGGGAAATCAACTTAAGCCAGGCTTGGAGTTTTTAGAACACTGTCTTTAAGGAAATCCTGAACTAAATCAAAGCTTAAGGCCTCTTCTTTGAATTTTGTTGCATTTAAAAAAGTTATTTCAAGGTGGTTCTTAGTCTTACTCTGGTCTTACTTACAATATTTTTTCTTTTTTGTAAGAAAGTTGGGGTCTGGCATTTGTAGGGTTATTCCCGCTCGGGAAATTACCACCAGAATGAATGAGAAACTTTGAATCGAGAAAATAATCGTAATATAAATAATGTTGGATTCACACAGCATCGTCCAGCCCAAAAGTAAGCAGAGCTTGTTTTATGGGTACCATTATGACTACTTTTAATAAAACTTGTATATTTAAAATGTTATACCTCAACGTTTCGATAGCATTACATACAGCTACCGTGGTCACGAGAAGACTGCCATAATGAACTTTGTTTGTGTCACAATTGCAATACAAAGTTATTTTTCAAATCATTGTATTACATAAACATTTTGATAATGTTTGTTTGTTTCAACACAGGGAAAACAACTACTTTGCATTCAGACACGTAATAGAAATAACATTTTCATCTAATTGATTAAGGAAAATTGGTTGGTAACTTTCGTGTCAAGGTACGGCTTCTCCTCACGAATTCATTACCATAATTTCTTTTGCACTAATTAATATCAGGTTTGGTATTCCTACCTGAAATTCAACTGTAGCATTTATTTACAGCTTGAAAAACTACATTACGGCAGATTGCTAGTGTTAAACTCCAGCACAGCAAAAATATTTGCAAAACATCAAAGAAGAACTAGTTCGCCGCCAGAAAGAGGGAGAACACGACATCACGATCAAGTATATTAATGGGACTCCCAGTATCATAAAGACGGCTCCAAAAAACTTCAACCAACAAACAACCCTACTAACTTAACCAAAACCAATCTTACACATCAAATACACGACACCTACCAACACCTAATAACCAGCAAATCCCGATTGACCTTTCTTTATCTAAATGCACGCAGCATATGTAAAAAAGGCAAACTTGATGAACTAAAGTGCATCCTACACACAATACCGAATACTGTCCATGTAATACTACTGACTGAAACCTGGATCAAGAATGATACTCAAGTATTAGAGATGCAACTTCCAAACTACACACACTATCACAATCATCGAACAGATAAGCGAGGAGGCGGGGTGTCGGCGTATATACATAATAATTTAAAACACAGCCTATCTGAGACAAAATACACAAATGGAAACAATTACCTCTGGGTCCGGCTAGAGAAGTATGCCCTAGAAGTAGGTGTAATCTATAACCCTGGGACCAACCATGAAACTTTTCTGGACGAATACGATATTCAACTACAAAAAAGGAAGCGTGCCATCATTTTTGGGGACTTTAATATTGACCTACTGAAAAAAAAGGAAAAAAATTACAAAACAGTACAAGGAACTAGTAAATGAAGCTGGATATCGATTGTTGAATAAAGTGAATAAGGAACATACTACTCGAGATTCCAAAACAAGAAAGTCAATCTTAGATCACATTTGCACAAACATGAAAAATAACGACTTCCACGTAGCAATAATCAATTCACCGATCTCAGACCACAAACATATATACTTTGAGATGAAGAAATTTAAACCAGCATCTAGAATACGAATGAAATATGAAACCATTAACTATACTAAACTATATAATCTATTTGGAAATTCAGAACTTGATGAGGACAACAACGACTACAAGAAACTAGAAGACGAAATAAAACACTGCTTAGACATTAGTAAGGTGATGAAGGTCAAAATCCTTAATCAGCCGCAAAAAGAATGGATAAATAACACTGTTATATCTGAAATTAACCAAAGAAACCTTCTCTGGGCAGAACTAAAAAAATGCCAGTCAACTGATGAAACGCTACAAGAAAAAATTCACGTACAAAGAGACCACACTGCAAAACTTATCCTGACCACAAAGAATACCTACTTCTACAAGGAATTTGAAAAATGTATCAAAAAACCCAAGAAAATGTGGAATCTGATAAATAACCTAGCTAAAAATAAAATCAGACAAAGCTGTGCACCCTCAAAACTTATTACAGTATCAAACCAAATAACTGACACTAAGGAAATTTGTGAAGCCTTTAACCAATACTTTTCTACAATAGGTTCTCTCTTGGCAAATCAAATACCCAAAATCTTTCACGAAAACTTCGTTCATGCCCTACCACAAATTAACACTACCAACGAACTAACATCACTTGAACCATGTACAGCTAAAGAAATAAGCGAAATAATAGACCGCCTTGATCCCAATTCCAGCTCAGGACTAGATGGAATCAACACCAAATCTATAAAATGCATTAAAGATATATGAATAAATAATATTACAACCTGCTTTAACAAACTTTTGTTAGATGGTGAGTTTCCTGATTCACTAAAAATCGCTAAAGTATCTCCAATTTATAAATCGGGATTGAAAACTGATCCGGGTAACTACCGACCCATTTCAGTTCTACCAGTACTATCTAAGATATTGGAAAAAATCTTACACGCTCGACTAGAAAAATACCTCGACTCAATAGACTTTATCAGTGAGCAACAGTATGGATTTCGCCCAAAAAGTAACACACTTGCGGCAACTATCGACCTGGTCACTGAAATAAAATTAAACATAGATAACAAAAACATAGTATTGGGTATATTTATCGACCTAAAGAAAGCTTTTGACACGGTAAGTCACAGTTTACTTTTAAATAAGCTGGAACGTATCGGTGTCAAAGAAATTGCCCTAAAAATGTTTCATTCCTACCTATCAAATAGATCGCAAATCGTCCGAATTGACAATATTCAAAGCCATCCATCACCTATAACATACGGCGTCCCTCAAGGTTCAATATTAGGCCCATTACTTTTCTCAATCTACATAAATAACATAACACAACTAGGTTTACATGGCAACCTAACGTTATACGCAGACGATACCTGTCTATTTTCTACGGAAAATCAATTCACGAGATCATATTGCGCGCTCAAGAAGACCTTGACACTCTTAACGATTGGTTCCAGTACAACCTACTGACTATCAATGTATCAAAAACATGCTACACAATATTCAAAGCTAAAAATAAACCAATACCTTATTATGATCCCCCAAAAATTAACAACATTGCTCTCAAAGAAAAAAACAATGAAAAATACCTAGGCCTACACATCGATAGTACTTTGACCTGGAAAACACACATTGCTCATATAAAAACCAAACTCTCATCGCTTACCGGCTCACTACGAAGCGTCGCTCATTGTGTTCCATATCAGATACGATCCACTATCTACAATGCACTGGTCAAACCTCATTTACTTTATTTAATAGAAGTATGCGGCAGCGCCGCAAAAACTAAACTGGCTAAATTACAAATACTACAAAACAAAATTATTAAAATACTTTTCAATTATCCCTACTTAACTCCCTCTACTAAAATCTACACAGAAACCAAAATTATGAATTTAAAACAAATCTATACCTATAGCACATGCATCCTTATCCGCAAAATACTAACTAAAGCTATCCATACTAACATTACTCTAACAAGAAACATACAAATAACTAAACGAAGAACTCGTCGAGCTAGCTTTATCGCTTTACCTAAAATCCGAACAAATTACGGTAAAAAAATGATAACTTTTGAAGGCGCACAGCTATACAATAAACTACCGGCCGAAATAAAAAATGTAAACTCATTTAACACATTTAAAAAAAAAACTAACTCATCACATTCTACAAGATCGAACACTTCTTAGCAAATGAAATGTGTTGGGTGGGTTACATTACCTTAGAACGACATTTAAATACCTACTGTAAACTTTTTCACAAGTAAGTGACAATGTATTGTCTTTTTGTGAATAAATCATATTAAACCTTAAACTCGTCCTATTGTTTATGGAACCAAATTTGATACCACTTTGGAGTCATCATATAGGCTCCATAGTGTAATATTTTAGGTTTATGGAGATCCGTTGAATAGAGTTTTAAAATCCCTATCCATTTTTGTGTGTAGATTTGTTTATGTGCGTAAGCAATATTGAGTGTTCATTCTTCCACATAGCTAACGCACACAGAAACAACCTACATTTAAAATTACCTACACACACATACGAATACAAGTACGAATGTGCCACACTAACAGCCAAAGTGTAACCCAAAGTCATATAACATTCAAGAAACGTTTCAAAACGTCTTAGGAAGTTGATAACTTCGTCTTCAACTACATCTGAAGAATCTTAAACCTACACAGCTAAGGACTAAATAGCCAGATGCTCTACAAAACTGACCGATTGGGAACTTGTCTTTCAATATGAAGGTATGTAACACGATCTCTAAACGCTGAAGAAAAACATTGAAAAACAGTCATATGCGTCCTACTACCCTAAATCTCCTACCCTACATCTCTCCGGCACTCTTATCCTTTCGGAGTGGTCGTGGTCGTCAGGTCGGGAGTCGTGTGGCTCGCTTCACAATTCTGCGCCATTCGTCTCTGATGATGGTATTTTTGGTGCAGTCATTTAAGGGTCTGTCCACCGCTTCCTTCACTTGGTCCATCCATCCCATTGGAGATCTACCGACCACGACACTCTGTCAAGATTGAAACGACTGAGAAGAAGAAGATATTTTCACCGCACTGTTCGTATGAACTTATGACACGACAAGAATAAGTAAATAGTACTGCGCTTTCCGACATAATTTCTCCTTCATCTTTATGTTGTCAGAGCTTTAAATGTTCACGTAATTCTATCAACCTAAAGTCTACGTTCATAAGAGAAAACAAGAGATACCACCTCTCGTTTTCATTTCAATCGCACGATTAGTGCGAAGGTAGGAATTTGAGAGATTAAATTCACACGGGGCTCGTGAGACCCACTTGAGTTATAGCCCACTTGTCTCGGTAGGCCTAAAGCGCGAGGTAATAAACTACAGTAAGCACTCGACTGCTAATACCTATTTGTGACTAATTTAAAGCTTAGATAGACAATGATAAGAGGGTTTCAAGAGACCTATCCACAGTATTATGTTGAAGGTAAAACTGAAATTATAACCTACTCGTACAACGGTCTAGAGGTTCGAAGACTTGTTGGATACTCCATCTCGCATAATGTTATTTACAATACATGACAACAGTTTTCAGTGTTTTGAATACAAACAAAAAAAATATAAATACTTAATTGTTTTAAGAGAAGTCAAAATTATGTATTGATTTTATTGGGTGTTTATTTATATTGATGAACATCTAG
The DNA here is from genome assembly GCA_963565295.1 of Epirrhoe alternata. Lineage (NCBI taxonomy): Eukaryota > Metazoa > Arthropoda > Insecta > Lepidoptera > Geometridae > Epirrhoe > Epirrhoe alternata. The sequence continues at coordinate 5,596,515 of OY751384.1, forward strand.
CTAGATATGCATTTTACTATACTGTATGTTGATTAAGGTATCGGTATTTGATCGATCGAATAGTGTAACGAAATTGAAACGGCGCTCTCTGTTACACATAGTTGTAGCCCACAGAAAAATTGCTCTATTTGCGTACAGTTTCATATGAAACCTTTCCAGTTGGCGGGCTTTAGAATTCGTTAACGGAACGCGGTTTGATAACGCGGTGCTAGTTGCACAAACTAGTTTAGTTTAGTCAATTTGAAGCTAGTTTGAATCAAAATCGAGATGTTTATTCATGCGCTTCACTTTGCATAGTTGCTATTTCAATCGCATATTGATTACCCTATTCAATTATAACCTATATATTACTATTTATTCCAGCTGGTCCAGTTGTTCAGATTTTACTATTATTTTTCTAATAAATTCTAAGAACCAGTCACTTATTTTGCCCTTTGGTTTAACCCGCCCATCGTGATTCACTTAACGTTAGGTAATTTTACTTTGATAGATATATGAGGTGAAAGATGTGTGTCAGTATCTACAGGAAAAACGCTTGATTTTATGTATATGTACTATAAATAAATAAATAATGCTGGACTTTTCACACAGCATCATCTAGCCCCAAAGTAAGCAGAGCTTGTGTTATGGGTACTAAGATGACTGATATACTACTTATATACTTTTTGTTTGTAAATACATACATATTATACATAGAAACACCCACTATGTAGATATTATCGGTAAACCGATAATTTTCATGATTTACTTGTGGTCACTGGAGTGTCAATATACAAGCTACCTTTACAAATTGTCCAACTAAGGGGCTAGAGCAATTTATTGGCTTTCAGACCTGTAAAGTGCAGCTTGCAAATCTTTGTTGCAGCGGGTGGCATGGATGTTTGGGTGGAGTTGAGCGCACCACGCTTCGTGCTTCATCATCATACCGCCGAGTTGCACTGCCAACACAATGTCGACCCTGCTTCGGTTTATAAGGTAAGTTAAAAAAATAATGGCACAGCAAAGGGATAATGAAGGATTGGGGGGAGGCCTTTGCCCAGCATTAAAAGTGCATTTACACGATTCGACTTGAACCTTTACGATATCGTATCGCACGGCAATTTTTCACGTGTAACGCTAATTGTATGCGATTTGTCATAGTTTGACGCTCGTCGGAACCTTCAATGGACGGAGCTTAGCAAATTGTACAAAAAATCGCATCGTATAAATGTACCTTAAGATATACTTTTTTTCTAGATTACAATAACGAATAGAGTCTCATTGGTGCCCCCGGATAAATTACAAACTACTGATAAACTTAGGAATGAACGAATACATTCAATTTTGTCGGTTTAAACCAATGATTACCTGCACAACTCCATTCCAGTCACTCATGTACAATATGTACATACCACACGCAAAAACAAAGCCGGCTGAATTTTTAAAATGAATACTCCATCGTTACCGTTTCGTGCTAAACCCAAAAACTATTATTCCCGTCTAAAACAAACAAAAGTTTAGTAACCTTACATGTGCGGTATGCTTCTCTGTGGTCGTGGATGATACGAGTTATGACAAGTCGTAAATACTTGTCGAATAGTTTGTTGTAGTCTTTGTTCTTTGCGGATACAGAATCACAACCGTATTCCCACAGTATACATTCTCAGATCAAATTCTAATAAAAATACCTGTTTGATATGTATAAGGGGGGCAAAGGCATGCACAAACACTTATTTTGTTGTAGTTTATTTCATAATACGTGACAAACCTATCTCCGCTTTTTAGAACCATAACTTGATAAAGTAAAGATGTGTAAGACGATATTTTAAAGGAATGAATTAAGTGTGGAATCGAGAAAGAAGAATGTGGATACATAGACAAAGATGTTGGTAATAGCATCGCTTATTTACATAATATCGTAGTTTTCACTCAAGTACAATGGCAGCTCTACTTTATAAGTTCAAAAGCCGACTAAGCAAGATAAAAGTCACTTTTATTTATAACATTAAACTTTCTTCCAGTGCTTCTGTAAGCGCTATCTTGATTTCATAGTTCAATTCAACTTCTAGTTGAACTTAAACTACTTCAGATAATTTATAAAACTTTTGTAATTAGCTCTTCGATTTGTGAACTCACAACACTATCTTAGTTGAAAGCAATTATAAGATACGCAAAATTTTAAACTTTTATTGAGTTTGTTAGTGAAGTTTTACGAGTAGAATCTTGCAATAAATATTGTAGCTAGAAAGTCATCCATCATTTTTCATTTGACAATTCAAGTTTACCTAACTTTATTCTTTAATCGTAAGTATTTGTTGAAAATAAGCTGACCATGAGCCAAGCTGACCATAAATGATCGAACGGGTATTTTAATTTTTATTTACAGGAAATGAAGCTCATTAAACAGCTTAGATTTGATCAGACTATTTCAGCTCATGGATGGAACATTGCATTGTAAAGAACACAAGACCTACCTACCTAACATACAGATATCATTACGTAATAAGTTACGTATAAACAATAACAACTTCAGTATTCTTCTAAATAACATCTCTTAAAAAGGATAAACCTAATAAACCTGTTGCGACTCTGTTTAAGTCGACAGCATGTCGTCAGGCGGACGTAACAATCGATAGGAACGTGACTGTCGAAGTTTCTAGAGTGCGGCCTTTGAGTTCCGGGATACAATGAGCTCAGAATGAAGATAAAACCAAAGATCCTAATAAATCTAGCTGAAGATACCCTACTTTTTCTAAGCAGGATTTATTCTGCGCGTTCTATTATTTTTAAATTGATAATACTCGTACAATTTATACAGGTTTAAATGTAAAACACCGGTAACCTCTCAAAGTTGTTGTTTATGATGATAGTAATACAGCCCGTATTACTATCATCATAAACAACAACTTTTCTATGAATTTTAAAAATTCATCATATTTTTAGTTTATCAGATTTACATTCAAAAATAAAAATATTTAAATTGAACGCTCTAAATGTAACTAAAATAGCAATGGTACAAAGCTAGGGGAGCGGGGTTAATGCGGCGGGGTCTAAATGTGTTAGATAGGACAACGAAATTTTAAAGGTTTGTTTTTGGTTTATGTATTATGTTTTGTAAAAAGTCATAGAACAAAAGTTGTTGTTTATGATGATAGTAATACAGTCCTGAGAGGTTACCGGTGTTTTATAAATAACCCTGTATGCAGGATGACGCAGTGTAATCCACTGTTTGTAGTTTATACATAAATATGAGCATTGATGCCACAGTTACAGTTCTATTCAGGGATGAGATGTATAATTTAAAACTTGTGTAGTTGTTACCGTCACGTCTATCACCTCGCCTATTTGGGGTTATAAACAAACGGACATACAGAATCACTTTTCGCATTTATTATTTTAAGTTTGCTACTATAGGAGATCAAAAATACCTACTTGCAAGCCGCGGACGGTAGCATATTTAAAATAATGAATTAACAAATTATGCTAAGTAAGCATTTTAAGTGTATTAGGTACGAACTACCTATTTCAGCGTCTATTGAATCTTACTAACTTAAAGAAAGGTATAAGTACTTGTAATCATTAATTTTAGATAGCATGGCTAAGTGCCTTGATAAAACTCAAGAACTCTTTGACTTATCAAAACTTTTCCGTCGTGATCCAAATGGCACGTCCACTTCTTTTATCCTCTCGACACGCTCCTCCATGTTCGCAGTTCGCTTCAATAAACACAAAGTGGAAGTCAAAGTTTTTATTGCGTTATTGTCCAGTCGACTCCACTTCACTTGACTTGTTAATTTGCAGTTGGAGATGCAGACGATGTACAAAATTTTCCAAAGCTTTTATTCTAACAGTAAACAAAACGAAATGAAATGAAAGTTCTCTGACCTAAACTCAGATTATTCAGAGTTGAAGATTTTTTGGAAATGTATAAGGGTAGGTACGTCGTGCTCATTATTATGCTTGCTTAGTTGTTCTTGATAGATCGCCGAAGTTAAGCAACGTTCGCAACGGTCAGTAAGTGGATGAGTGACCGCCAGTGGCATTGTCATCTGAGTGCTTCCGTGCTTCGGAGGGCACGTTAAATTGCCGGTCCCGGCTATTTAAGTCGTTAAGCCATAACGGAGGCCTTAAGGTGGCCTAAAAACTCCGTCACCAGAAATGGTCACTGACGCATACAAACTTACTATTCTTAAACATGCATAAATGAGTATTCTACGCGTGGTAGGTTACAAGTACATTTTTAGGGTTCCGTACCTCAAAACAAAAAACGGAACCCTTTTAAGATCACTTGTTGTCAGTCTGTCTGTCTGGCAAGACAGACTGGGGAACGTGTGAAGGTATCGAGTTGAAATTAAAACCTAATACTCATGTCTATGGTCATTTGAAGCTCTGAAAAAATCAAAAGCCACTTTATGAGTAAGTAAATTCGGATGTAATCAGTGGATTAATTTGGATGAAACTTGAAAGAGATATTGATTTCCGACTCAAATAGCTTATTATTACTTACTCGTAGTCTATGTAAAATGTTGACCCCACAACTAAACTAAACTAGTTTTATATAAGACTAACATTCCGTACTTATTTTCTATTTGTGCTGCTTATTTACGTATTTTTAGCATCGACACCGTCACGCAACCTCAGATTAGCCTGTAATAAATTAATTAAAATGCGGCCGCTTCATTGTTATCGCGAGTTTATCGCATTTCCCACTTTTACAGAACCTTCGAGTCTTAAGCCCTAGCCAAACAGAAGGCTTAGCGGGTACAAGCGGCTTTTCTAAAGGTGGGCTGGACAGGCTTTATTTATGGGCCATGCTGAGAGTTATCACGAGTTTATGAGAATTTTAATAACTTGAATGTATTAAATATATTTATAAAGTTCAAAAGTATGTTATTTTAGGCATCGTTTGTTGTAATTTTAACCGATATCAAATAGTTGGAAGTATTGATCGTTCAACACCTTGACTTATGTTATGATTTTCATGCACGAAATGTCAAGTATATACGCACACATAAATGAGAACTGTAAAGGGAAAAGATAAAAGCGTGTAAAGGGAGGTCTTAACCCCTTCATTAGAAACATCGAACTTATGAATAAATAAAACTTGTATAGCTGTGTAATTCCTTGACAACAATATTTTTATTGTATGTCTTTGTTTTAAAATAAACGAATTTCATTTATCTTTTAGTAGCTGTCCGCCGCAGTGTTACCCGCGATCCCTCGAGAAAACTTCACTTCCCCGGGATAAAATATAGCCAATGTTCATTGGGGATAATGTAATGATTCTTATTTGTGAAAGAATTTGTCAAATCGGTCCAGTAGTTTCGGAGCCTATTCATTTCAAACAAACATACAAACAAACAAATTTTTCCTCTTTATAATAAATAATGCTGGACATTTCACACAGCATCATCTAGCCCCAAACTAAGCATAGCTTGTACTATGGGAACCAGATAATTGATATACTACTTATATACTTTTTTGTTTGTAAATACATACATATTATACATAGAAACACCCAGACCCGTGATAAATATTTGTAGATCATACAAACATTTATCCCGCGGCGGGGATCGAACCCGCAACCTTCTGCGTCCCAAGCGGGCTTTCACCCACTGCGCCACAGAGGTCGTCATAATATTAGTATACCTAGATATGTCTTATTTCAAGAAACTATTAGGAACGTAAAATCTCTTTGTTCATATTTTCAGTGCATCCATAAAATGTTGATGCAGTAGTTATGGTGCTAAGAGAAGTCTTAGGGGCCATCAGTTCTAGTTATACCTACCAGCTGAAGTCTTACAAATAACTTGACCATTGAATAAAAGACAAACGAAGTGCAAAGTTCAGTAGTCATTGAAACGGTCGGTTCCCAAATGCTTATGCAATATTAAACGTTTAAATCGGCCCCGAGGGGTCTCTCTAGGCGGATTGCCTTTCGTTCGCATTCGAGGGCGCATTTTAAAATCCTGACAAAATCCGAAAATGCAAAAATACAGAGTCATTTTCAATTTAGAGCCGGATCCGCACCGATTAGGAATCTTTTAGATCCATTAGCAAAACGTGAAGTCGCGTAAAAACGTTTTGTGTGATCACAAAGTAAAAATCAGGCAGAGTGAGGTCAAATGCTGACCTATACATATAATTAAAAAAAAACCAAGGGTTGCACAAAAAATAAATAAATGTGTAACTGCTGTAAACTTAATTATAGCGAAACCCGAAATTAATATACATTCAAACAGGAAAACTAATTTCCCGTCTGCAAACCAAACACCCACAAGTAATAGTTCAAGTAGAAACACATAAATCATTCGATTTCTTGCAGACTAGGGACGTAGCTAGGGATTTTGTTAGTAAAGTAATTCAACTAAAATTTTCATGTCAGCAGAAAAACATTTTTGAGTGTTTACATGATGTTTAGGATTGAATGAATGAGAACACTTTATTGCAAGCCTTATAACTAAGCAAACCAATACAATAAATAAGAAAAACCATATTACAATAACGAGACGAGTAGTTTGATTGAAGGTCAAGGATTGCATTTTCAAATTCAAGATCTTGTGCGATTTTGTTAGTTTTGAAAAAGTTTAATGCGTAATGACATTATATGTACATACACGAGCTCAAACGTTGAAGAAAAAAATCATTAGGCTTACTTGAGGGCTTACTGTAGCCTTTTCAGCCCCACACGCATTGACAATTTTTTTTGAGAAAAGGATGGTCGGTGGAACCATTTTAACTTTAGGCAGTAAGAAGTACCACAAAGTAACAAGAAACTAGTGCTGAGCTGACAACAAATTAAATACTCTCATCTCTATTTCACATTCGTATGTACATATACAGCACACCGCGAAGGAAATACCTTGCCTTGGTTACTGTATGTCTTATTTACACAGATGCACTTGTTTGCACATTTTGTGTTCAGTTAAATAAAAATGAAAATACATTCCATTCATTAGATTAGGTTTTATTAGACCCACAATTTTAATTGGACACATTTTTAAACATCCATTAAATCTCACCTCTTTTCCGTATGGCCCATAAACCCATACGGGAAAGAGGTGAGATTTAATAGATGTTTAAAAATGTGGCAAATAACTTCAGACTACTCTTCACATGCTAAGATCCTGACACACAACGTTCGTCTCATGCACTCTCATTATTTTTTTATATATTGTAAGATAATTTTGGTGTAAACATTTTAAAACATTTTTTTTTTCAGGTTGTGTTCTTCAAAAACGGACAACGTTTTTTGAAGTACGTTTATGGCAGAGACCCTCCTTACGAGATTTACAATTTCACAGGAGCTGTTATTGATGTAAGTAGTTTCTAGTATTTTCTATTTCAGTGAGAATATCGCAGCCTTTTGTTGTATTGTGCCCGGAAAGTTGGTGGAGTTAGGCCGATCGCAATACACAAAACTTTTTCAGGTTTGCACACTTTCGTGTAACGGTCTAAAGTGCTGGAAATCACATTTTTTTCCATGGAAGTTTCAAGGACATGGTTTCCACTTTTAAGGAAATAAGTGGCCGTTTGGTTCACTCAAGGTGGTTCACTAGTCGTTGCAGAGCGCTGAGGACAGCGCAAGTTCCACACTACGTGTAACTTTTGTCAGGGGGGGGGGTGTGTCACGGTTTATTTTCGTGATTGTTAGAAAAATACGTAAACAATCATGACGTTGACAGCTCATGTTTGACATACACAAAACATCGGAGCATAGGGATAGTCTGTATTTGGTTTTATTCACATCAGTCAGTTTTGTTTCAACACAGCGAACGGTCATAGACAAGGTCAGTTTATTCCTCAGTCGAGAGTGGATCGAAACACGGAATGGCGCAACCTAGCGGCGAGTGGCGGAGTCACATTGATGTTGGGTAGCACGGATTACAACGTGTGCGAACCGAAACCCACAGAGGGCGCGCATGGCAATCCGTTAGTGGTCGATTTTCATACAAATTCGTACCGACGGCAACGCATCTAGCGGATGATCGAGGGACTACATCGAGAAGGTCTTTGCTTCCCAGTTTCACGAATGAGTACGGCCGCTCCCCGATAGATGCGACCAGGCGACAAGTAAATTTCTTTCTAGAAGGTTCGTGTTTCGTCTATCCATAGAGAATCGAGGTGACGAGCGGGAATAAGTTTGACCTCCAGCCCACTACGGGTCAAACAAGAGTCACGGAAGGTCGTGCCTGTCGTGATTGGCATCTTTTTGAAAGTGTTTCTTGTGAATCCAGATTCGAGGTAAGTGTCGTTGAGAGGTTTGGCATGTCGCCAGGCATCTAATCGAAATCTTTTAGCAAATTTCATGGCTCGGGTTTTGTTCACAGACGGGCGAACGCGAGGAGATTTCCCGACGTGGTGATATCATCTATACGGACGGCGCCAGCGATCTGCAGAGAAGTTGTAATCGAGACAAAGAAAAACAAATACGGCTGTAAGTAGTTTTCCTACGGGAAATGACGCCGGCGAGAACACGGACCACTTTCAGAAGTTAACGAAGGTTCTCTTATTTCAGGCAGCAGCAGTACGAACGTGATCGCAGAGGTGCCGAGTCCATATTTTGCCCACGTCGGACGAAGGGTGATATTCTGCGGAGCCCGTCTCGATTTGGTGACATTTTTCTCAAAAAGGTCAGTTCTTTCCAATCATAAGTTGTGGGTACATTTCGGAGCCTCGTGTTTCTCTCCAACATCCGATCCGTAGTCCCGACCGAATCAGTGGCGTTAATTTAAATATCTCAGGATTAGGAAAGGTGTATTTTCTGCATTCGCAGGGTAAAAGTAGATTTAAAACGTGGACTAAGATTTTTTTTATTTACAAGTGTCGTCAAATATAGAATTTTATGGTAGGACCACAGCGGGTTAATTTCACATTCATTTTGTCCGTCTGATGAGGATATTCTGGAGCCATACTCACCTCTTGTAGAATGACTCCAGCATAGTTAATTATAAATAGGACGGCCCGAATTCTTGTAGTTAAAATTTTGTTTTATTTTTATGTCGAAGCATTTCCTTTTATAAATTTTAGAGGGGACAAGCTTCCCATGTGAACCAGTGTTAGGGCGGTCATAAACCAGTTGTAGGATTGTTAGGATATTTTGTGACCCAAAAGGAAGACTTACTTTTTTTCTTTTTTTTCTTCCTTTGGGCAAACTCACAATCTTACAAGACACGTTTCTCAAAGACTGTTCCGAACCCCTGGGAGAGAGAGTCCGTTTTTGAAGAACACAACCTGAAAAAAAAAATGTTTTAAAATGTTTACACCAAAATTATCTTACAATATATAAAAAAATAATGAGAGTGCATGAGACGAACGTTGTGTGTCAGGATCTTAGCATGTGAAGAGTAGTCTGAAGTTATTTGCCACATTTTTAAACATCTATTAAATCTCACCTCTTTCCCGTATGGCCCATAAACCCATACGGGAAAGAGAAAAACGGAGAGAAAAACGGACAACGTTTTTTGAAGTACGTTTATGGCAGAGACCCTCCTTACGAGATTTACAATTTCACAGGAGCTGTTATTGATGTAAGTAGTTTCTAGTATTTTCTACTTCTGACGATTTTCAGGTTACTGAGCACTATGATGTTTGTAGCTTGCTTATCCTTTTATACAGGGAACAAAAGTTGTTCCTTATGATGATAGTAATACAGGCCTGAGAGGTTACCGGTGTTTTACAAATAACCCTGTATAATGGAATCTTATTATCGTGAACTAGTCGTGGCCATAGCTAATATAAACTGATGTAATATTGCTGATAGGTACTATTTTAGGCATAGTTCAGTTATTGGGTAAGAGCAAGCTGATAAAATGAGTCCACACCACACACTGTAATTCTAATGTTATTTAATGAAGAGTTTCATTGAACTGGTCCTGACTCCATCATCAGATTAGCTGGTTGTCACAATAATATTATTGCACTGTCACTGAAGAAATACCAGGAAGTTCGTCCAATTCCTTACTGCAAGTAGGTAGCATTGTATCTTGTACTGTAACCTGCTATATTGGTGGTGAATGAATTTGTACCCGTTAGCTCAGTGGTTTGGTTACAGTACAAAGATAAATAAAGGATTAAGTTCTAGAAGCTAAGTCCTAGGATGAAATTCATGTGTGGGATAACTAATTTAAAATAAAAAATTTAATCTGAACAATAGTTTTATTTTCTAATTCTTATTTATTAAACACTGATAATTTAACCTAAATGAATCGATAGCTTAAGATCTTAATTTCTAATTAAAAAATAATCAGCCTCATTTTATTCTTGGGCATACATAAAAATACCCCTTGGTCCAACTTCGCCGAGTCTCCCCAATTCTATTTGAAAACTTATATAAACGGAACTGGCTGTATCACACAGGGCCTCGGGCCTTCGGCTTGACGTTTCGCTAAACGAACTCGGGAGATTCCTCGAATTTGAATTTCTTACATTAATGACTAAAACAAATCCGAACAACGGACATATAAAATTTTGTGACAAAATTGGTACATGCAGAATTTACAATCTAAATTTACAAAACTAGGCTCAAGCACTCTCCCAGGGGTTCGGAACAGTCTTTGAGAAACGTGTCTTGTAAGATTGTGAGTTTGCCCAAAGGAAGAAAAAAAAGAAAAAAAGTAAGTCTTCCTTTTGGGTCACAAAATATCCTAACAATCCTACAACTGGTTTATGACCGCCCTAACACTGGTTCACATGGGAAGCTTGTCCCCTCTAAAATTTATAAAAGGAAATGCTTCGACATAAAAATAAAACAAAATTTTAACTACAAGAATTCGGGCCGTCCTATTTATAATTAACTATGCTGGAGTCATTCTACAAGAGGTGAGTATGGCTCCAGAATATCCTCATCAGACGGACAAAATGAATGTGAAATTAACCCGCTGTGGTCCTACCATAAAATTCTATATTTGACGACACTTGTAAATAAAAAAAATCTTAGTCCACGTTTTAAATCTACTTTTACCCTGCGAATGCAGAAAATACACCTTTCCTAATCCTGAGATATTTAAATTAACGCCACTGATTCGGTCGGGACTACGGATCGGATGTTGGAGAGAAACACGAGGCTCCGAAATGTACCCACAACTTATGATTGGAAAGAACTGACCTTTTTGAGAAAAATGTCACCAAATCGAGACGGGCTCCGCAGAATATCACCCTTCGTCCGACGTGGGCAAAATATGGACTCGGCACCTCTGCGATCACGTTCGTACTGCTGCTGCCTGAAATAAGAGAACCTTCGTTAACTTCTGAAAGTGGTCCGTGTTCTCGCCGGCGTCATTTCCCGTAGGAAAACTACTTACAGCCGTATTTGTTTTTCTTTGTCTCGATTACAACTTCTCTGCAGATCGCTGGCGCCGTCCGTATAGATGATATCACCACGTCGGGAAATCTCCTCGCGTTCGCCCGTCTGTGAACAAAACCCGAGCCATGAAATTTGCTAAAAGATTTCGATTAGATGCCTGGCGACATGCCAAACCTCTCAACGACACTTACCTCGAATCTGGATTCACAAGAAACACTTTCAAAAAGATGCCAATCACGACAGGCACGACCTTCCGTGACTCTTGTTTGACCCGTAGTGGGCTGGAGGTCAAACTTATTCCCGCTCGTCACCTCGATTCTCTATGGATAGACGAAACACGAACCTTCTAGAAAGAAATTTACTTGTCGCCTGGTCGCATCTATCGGGGAGCGGCCGTACTCATTCGTGAAACTGGGAAGCAAAGACCTTCTCGATGTAGTCCCTCGATCATCCGCTAGATGCGTTGCCGTCGGTACGAATTTGTATGAAAATCGACCACTAACGGATTGCCATGCGCGCCCTCTGTGGGTTTCGGTTCGCACACGTTGTAATCCGTGCTACCCAACATCAATGTGACTCCGCCACTCGCCGCTAGGTTGCGCCATTCCGTGTTTCGATCCACTCTCGACTGAGGAATAAACTGACCTTGTCTATGACCGTTCGCTGTGTTGAAACAAAACTGACTGATGTGAATAAAACCAAATACAGACTATCCCTATGCTCCGATGTTTTGTGTATGTCAAACATGAGCTGTCAACGTCATGATTGTTTACGTATTTTTCTAACAATCACGAAAATAAACCGTGACACACCCCCCCCCCTGACAAAAGTTACACGTAGTGTGGAACTTGCGCTGTCCTCAGCGCTCTGCAACGACTAGTGAACCACCTTGAGTGAACCAAACGGCCACTTATTTCCTTAAAAGTGGAAACCATGTCCTTGAAACTTCCATGGAAAAAAATGTGATTTCCAGCACTTTAGACCGTTACACGAAAGTGTGCAAACCTGAAAAAGTTTTGTGTATTGCGATCGGCCTAACTCCACCAACTTTCCGGGCACAATACAACAAAAGGCTGCGATATTCTCACTGAAATGTATGAAAACGCCAAAAAGACAACAAGCGTACTGTGATCGGCTCAACTCCACCAACATTCCGGGCACAGCAGCACTTGGGAAAAATTGTTGTGAATATTGTGATCGGCCTAACTCCACCAACTTTCCGGGCACAATAACACGAAAAGAACAGATACAGAGAGAAAATCTGTGAGCCCTGTCCAAAATGTTATGGAATGTTATTCCAAAAGAATGTCAAATCCGAGAAACTTCAATGCCAAGCAGTGCGACCCAAATAACCCTTTTGTGATTTCATTTCCTTTCAAATCCTGCATACATCCATCTTCTTTCATTCGTCTTCTATTTTTGCGGAGCTCCTTTCTTTCTAGAACATTCTTTCTTCCCTTTCGAAATTTGATGAGATACCCGATGCTATCATGGGTACTCCTGTTCTCACGATCGTACCGGATGTATCTCACCCATTTGGTGGATACGCCTCTCGTTCATAATCTGAAAATCTGTAACAGGTTGATGGTGCCTACCTAGTCATGAAAATATGCTGTAACTCTTAGCAATGTAAATGTTGAAACTCCTTTTCTTCCGAACTATACTTTAAGATGAAATTTGATGAGATACCCTATGCTATCATGGGTACTCCTCTTCTCACCCTCGTACCTGGTGTATCTCACCCCTTTGGTGGATACGCCCCTCGTGATCTCGCGCGGATCTCCCCTAGTAACCGATCTCATAATCGACTGGGTCGAATTCTGCAACAAAACATCACACAACTCCTGCCACGATGAAACCTGATTCCGAAAACCTCTAAACCATAGTAAGGCCTGATCGACGAAAATCTCCGACGCTGCTGAAAATAACTTAGACAAAGACACGTTGTGCGCTATCGCTAGCTCCTCTGCTCTCTCTAGGAACGTACGGACATCGGTAGTACCATCAAATTTTAGACCCCACTTCGTGACCGAAACTATTGCCTTCGAGCATGTCACCACTGTTGGCTTTTGCTGAACATCATCCGACTCGCTATCCGAAACTAACGATGAATCCTGCGCCTCCGAGAATTTAGGAGCCACCTTGTCCTCGATCTCGCTAAAAAACTTTCAAAATCGCCTTTGCCATCTTCTCTCTAAAAGTGGACGTGTCCCTATCTTCTCCTATTATTGCTCTAGAAACCCTGTAGTGTAGATGAATAGCAAGAGCCTTTGCTCGTACCAGCGAACCCCTATCGTTAGAAATAGTATAATGAGCAAGCTTGTCTTTTAAAACTTCAAATTTATCTTCTATCACTTTCTTCTCTTGTTTAGGATCCCTGTCTACCTCTAAGATATCCTCTGAGGATATTTGAAGCACTAGTTCTTTTAGCTGCCTACGCAATTTGTCTACGTTTCCCTCTGGTGTTTCGGACCTGATTGAGATTTCATATTGAAGTTCATCTTTAGCCAGCGAATGTACTGGAAGAGTGCGTGACTCCATGATTTACAATAGGTTTATAACACAAAATATATAATGAAACCGTTCAATGACAAGTTCTTAACTACAGTACCAAAAAATATAAAAAACCTTTTATAAGGGTTTCACTCTACACAAATATGAAATGGTAACAAAACAGTAAATACAATAGTACCGCAAAAGCATGTAAATAAGTGTATAATTAGTTAAAACGGACTTAAACTAAGCTTAAAACTAGCCGACCGGATCAGTGGTGGTAAAGTGGCAATGTATGTCAAAAAAAAATTGTTATCTCACACACGATAATGTAGGTTTTTTAAAAGTTGGGCGCCATTTGTAACCTGCTATATTGGTGGTGAATGAATTTGTACCCGTTAGCTCAGTGGTTTGGTTACAGTACAAAGATAAATAAAGGATTAAGTTCTAGAAGCTAAGTCCTAGGATGAAATTCATGTGTGGGATAACTAATTTAAAATAAAAAATTTAATCTGAACAATAGTTTTATTTTCTAATTCTTATTTATTAAACACTGATAATTTAACCTAAATGAATCGATAGCTTAAGATCTTAATTTCTAATTAAAAAATAATCAGCCTCATTTTATTCTTGGGCATACATAAAAATACCCCTTGGTCCAACTTCGCCGAGTCTCCCCAATTCTATTTGAAAACTTATATAAACGGAACTGGCTGTATCACACAGGGCCTCGGGCCTTCGGCTTGACGTTTCGCTAAACGAACTCGGGAGATTCCTCGAATTTGAATTTCTTACATTAATGACTAAAACAAATCCGAACAACGGACATATAAAATTTTGTGACAAAATTGGTACATGCAGAATTTACAATCTAAATTTACAAAACTAGGCTCAAGCACTCTCCCAGGGGTTCGGAACAGTCTTTGAGAAACGTGTCTTGTAAGATTGTGAGTTTGCCCAAAGGAAGAAAAAAAAGAAAAAAAGTAAGTCTTCCTTTTGGGTCACAAAATATCCTAACAATCCTACAACTGGTTTATGACCGCCCTAACACTGGTTCACATGGGAAGCTTGTCCCCTCTAAAATTTATAAAAGGAAATGCTTCGACATAAAAATAAAACAAAATTTTAACTACAAGAATTCGGGCCGTCCTATTTATAATTAACTATGCTGGAGTCATTCTACAAGAGGTGAGTATGGCTCCAGAATATCCTCATCAGACGGACAAAATGAATGTGAAATTAACCCGCTGTGGTCCTACCATAAAATTCTATATTTGACGACACTTGTAAATAAAAAAAATCTTAGTCCACGTTTTAAATCTACTTTTACCCTGCGAATGCAGAAAATACACCTTTCCTAATCCTGAGATATTTAAATTAACGCCACTGATTCGGTCGGGACTACGGATCGGATGTTGGAGAGAAACACGAGGCTCCGAAATGTACCCACAACTTATGATTGGAAAGAACTGACCTTTTTGAGAAAAATGTCACCAAATCGAGACGGGCTCCGCAGAATATCACCCTTCGTCCGACGTGGGCAAAATATGGACTCGGCACCTCTGCGATCACGTTCGTACTGCTGCTGCCTGAAATAAGAGAACCTTCGTTAACTTCTGAAAGTGGTCCGTGTTCTCGCCGGCGTCATTTCCCGTAGGAAAACTACTTACAGCCGTATTTGTTTTTCTTTGTCTCGATTACAACTTCTCTGCAGATCGCTGGCGCCGTCCGTATAGATGATATCACCACGTCGGGAAATCTCCTCGCGTTCGCCCGTCTGTGAACAAAACCCGAGCCATGAAATTTGCTAAAAGATTTCGATTAGATGCCTGGCGACATGCCAAACCTCTCAACGACACTTACCTCGAATCTGGATTCACAAGAAACACTTTCAAAAAGATGCCAATCACGACAGGCACGACCTTCCGTGACTCTTGTTTGACCCGTAGTGGGCTGGAGGTCAAACTTATTCCCGCTCGTCACCTCGATTCTCTATGGATAGACGAAACACGAACCTTCTAGAAAGAAATTTACTTGTCGCCTGGTCGCATCTATCGGGGAGCGGCCGTACTCATTCGTGAAACTGGGAAGCAAAGACCTTCTCGATGTAGTCCCTCGATCATCCGCTAGATGCGTTGCCGTCGGTACGAATTTGTATGAAAATCGACCACTAACGGATTGCCATGCGCGCCCTCTGTGGGTTTCGGTTCGCACACGTTGTAATCCGTGCTACCCAACATCAATGTGACTTCGCCACTCGCCGCTAGGTTGCGCCATTCCGTGTTTCGATCCACTCTCGACTGAGGAATAAACTGACCTTGTCTATGACCGTTCGCTGTGTTGAAACAAAACTGACTGATGTGAATAAAACCAAATACAGACTATCCCTATGCTCCGATGTTTTGTGTATGTCAAACATGAGCTGTCAACGTCATGATTGTTTACGTATTTTTCTAACAATCACGAAAATAAACCGTGACAGTACCTACGAGTAAAAACGAGATACCTAGTAACCAAGGTTAATCAACATTTAAAAATGTTTTGTCTACAAAATAATAAAAGTAATATGTAATTACACAACAATTTAGAGAAATTGTCCTGAACAAAGTGGTTTAATGAGTTTATTACTTATTATGAAACGGATGAGTGCTATAATTGCCATAGCTCCTAAAATACAGTTGTCTTTTTCTTTCTTCTCTCGCTATCTCTTATTGGGTGAGTGAGATTATTCATGTAGATTATGTAGAATTTGTGCGATTTAGCACAATGTGGTTATAGCTATCTGCTCATACCTGCTAAGCTAGTCAAGTTGATATAAAGGGTGTAAAAAGACGTCTACTGAAGCCGCAAGGGGTAGGTACAGCATCCCAACACAACCAAATCCAAAAGGATTTTCCGAAAAAATCACTATATCCGGAGAAAAAAGAAGCGTTTACGTATTACTGGACGCGTTGTTTTATAATAGATTGCTGGAATTTGAGTTATAACTGTTTTTTCTTATAAAAATGAAATTATTAGGTAGGTTGGTCTTTCTATGTTGTAGTAGTAGTAAATAACCGAGAATAAAATGACTGAGCTAAGTCAAAATAACAGCGTTTTTTTTCGCTAAATATGTTTTGAATCTGATTGCAACCCCCGTTTTCGGTAGTTGCCTTTTTACACCCTGTGTAAAAGTCAAGCTCCTACACAAATTCATTTTCATCAAAGGTTTTTTTGATTTGAAGCATCAAGCACCCTTATAAATAAATAAATAATGCTGGACATTTTCACACAGCATTATCTAGCCTCAAACTAAGTAAAGCTTGTACTATGGGAATCAGATAACTGATATATTACTTATATACTTTTCGTTTGTACATACATATTATACATAGAAACACCCAGACCCGAGATAAATATTTGCAGATCATACAAACATTTATCCCGCGGCGGGGATCGAACCCGCAACCTTCTGCGTCCCAAGCGGGCTTTCACCCACTGCGCCATGACAGAGATCGTCAATAAAGTTCTACTAATGATACGGAATTCTTTTTTATAGTTACAGAAACCATTCTAAACTTGCTTACTGCGCAAAGGGCGACGAAATAAAATGCTCTGATGCATAAAATAAATATTAGTTCAGAATAATACAGCCAAACCAATGCTATTCATATAAATCCCACAAGCTACATGGAATATATTGATTTTATTTATTGCAATTTGAAAGTAACGTATGTTTGGATAGGAATGGCAATATATGCACTCTGTCCAAGTTACGAGAGTGGCCTAGATCCCGGGAATCCCCAACTAATCCAGAACTGGAGCATTCCCACAGATTTTTTTTCGATACCATTTGCAGAAACATAGCATTAATAGCTCTCAATCAAGATTTTAGAGAACCATTAAGTAATAATTATTGGAAGTTAGCACCTTCATTTTATTTTTATATAAGGATAAAAAAATTACCACGTTCAAATGTTTTTTTTTTAAAGAATCTACTATTAAATTGTTCTTTACTAAATCACCTATTGATAACGCAGTAGGTATGTCGCAGTATGCCTCAAATACCAAAAGGTATTAACAATATTTCTCCGGAAAAGTTATATCGATCAAAAACAACAACTTGAGATAATTCAAAGCGCAATCCTCCAATCAAATAATTATACTCATAGATTTCAATTCATAAAATCTATGTGTATGCTTGATCCGACAAAATAAAAGATACAGCTGATAGAATGAATGTGTTGGCTTCCACAGGCCAATTTCTATCGCAAACCACTATTTCTATAACGAGCACTCACCGCATGCACCTGCACGTCAGGGAAAAATGAATAAAAATAGAAATGGTACATTTTAAACATTATTCCAAAAATTAAAATCATTCAGTTGGTACATTATAGCACACGGGAATTACATAATAATAATTGTTGGTTTAGGTAGTAAATAAATAAATAAAAATGCTGGACATTTCACACAGCGTCATCTATTAGCCCTAAAATAAGCAAAGTACTAAGGGAAATAGGTAACTGATATACCTACTACATATTTAAATACTTTTCTGTTGATAGATACATACACATTAGTATACATAGAAACTACCAGACCCGAGATAAATATTTGCAGATCATACAAACATTTGTTTGTATTTTTCTCGATCTGGCTAAGGCCTTTGACACCGTCTCGGTTGATCTTCTCTTGAAGAAGCTAGAAAGCTCCGGAATTAGGGGAGTCGCATTGGCTTGGTTTGAAAGCTATCTTTCCAACCGTAGACAGTGTGTAAAGATTGACAACAACCTTAGTACACAGCTTCCAATAGGTTTTGGAGTTCCTCAGGGAAGCATTTTAGGTCCAACACTGTTCACGCTTTACCTGAATGACCTTCTTCGGTTATCTTTAAAAAATGCAGAATTCATTGCATACGCGGATGATACAGCTATATTATTCCATGGACCTACCTGGGATCAAGTGAAGAGCTCGGCAGAGGCTGGGCTATCGGAAGTTGGCAAGTTCTTTGACAGCAACCTTCTGACACTCAATGTAAAAAAGACTAAGTTCATTGCTTTTTCTAAAACCATGGTTTCAAGTGCTCCCAGAGAACTGACTCTTAAAATTCATAAATGCTCAGGGGATCCTACCTGCTCAAGCAATGATACTTGTAGCTATATCGAACGAACAGAAACTCTTAAATACCTTGGTATAACCTTAGATGAAAACCTAAATTACAAAAAACACCTTTCAGATCTTGCTGGGCGGATATGATGATATGATGATGGCTCATAATGAAAAAGCTCAGGAATTGCACGCCTTCTGACATTCTCAAATTGGTTTATACCGCCCTCTGTCAATCGATTATCCAGTATTGTATTTCCGTCTGGGGTAGTGCAGGGAAAAGCTATTTAATACAGGTCGAGAGAGTTCAGAGAGCCCTGATTAAAGTAATGCTTAACAAACCCTTCCGTTTCCCCACCGACACTCTTTATGAGGAATTTAAAGTATTACGTGTCCGCCATCTGTTTGTACTCGGTGCAACAGTTAAGACTCATAAAAATTTAAGTAAACGAACAGATTACTAAACATCACTACAGAAAACTCAATCCGAAATAGCCAGGCGTAGTCCCAGTTTTTCACTTCTGAACACTTATAACAAGGTTTGTAAAAAGTGTGACATCAAAGACTGCTATGTAAAAAAACAGTTAAAGAATGGCTTCTTTCTCTTTCATACAGTGATGTAGAAGACTTAGTAAATTGATTAATTAGATCTGCGCACAGAAACACACGCACAAACAAACCTCATATACACTACACACACACACACACACCCCCCACACACACACACACACACACACACACACACACACACTCCAGCCAAGATTGATAAACCTTTCACTTTCTTACTTTTATCCAATTATGCATTCTTAGTGCCAAACACTGTTTCGATATTAGGTATAATTAGTTTGTTTAAGTTCTTCTTAGTGCCAAACACGGTTTTTATATTAAGTATAATTCGTTTGTTTAAGTTCTAATGTTATCTCAAGGTAATTCGTGCTCCTGAGACCTAAGATACAGACCTCCAAGTCTAGTTTAGGCCTCGCTGTTAACTGTAATATTGTTTCGGTTAACCACTTTATGTATTGTTTATCTACATTGTTACCTAGCGTTCTCTCTTTTGGCAATAAAAATATTTCTATTTCTATTCTATTCTATTTGCTAAACATTAACATTTTGCCAAAGGTTTGCTGGTAGAAAACTCTTTTAGGGTTAAGCTCGCCTTTGTTACATGTACTTTTTAACATATTGTTTTTGTCACTGTTCTTTTGTGTACAAAGTACAATAAATAATTACAGAATTACAATTATCCCTTCGGCGGGGATCATACCCGCAACCTTTCGCGTCACAAGAGTGCTTTCACCCACTGCGCCCCAGAGGTCGTCAATACGGAGAATTTTTAACCAATAATGTATCGATTACTACGGAGAATTTTTATCATCGCTCATAATCGTGACATTGTCTGGGCATAAATGTCTATACGAAAATATTCGAGACAGGATCACATGTCTTGCTTTCAGATTTTAACACGAAAAAAAAACATACTTTTTTGTGTAAGTATATCTTACTAGCTGTCCGCCGCGGTGTTACCCCCGCGATCCCTCGGGAACATTTCACTTCCCCGGGATAAAATATAGCCTATGTTCATAGGGGATAATGTAGGATTCTATTAGTGAAATAATTTTTTAAATCGGTCCAGTAGTTTCAGAGCCTATTCATTTCAAACAAACAAACATACATACAAACAAACAAACAAATTTTTCCTCTTTATAATATTGTAGTATAGATTAGCTGCGCTCCCGCGTGTGTGACCTCAGGATTTTTTCATATTTCCGGGATAAAAAGTAGCCTATGTCCTACTCTGGGATACAACATTTATCCATGCCAATTTTCAGCCTAATCTGTTCAGTGATAAGGGTTGTGAAAATGTAACAAACTGACAGACAGACAGACAGACAGAGTTACTTTCACATTTATAATATTATTTTGGATATTATGGATGGATAGTAAGTATAGTATACTCGTAGTATATACCTAGTATGGATATTTTTTAAACAAATTCATGATTTCGTACCTAGCGTTTTATAAACATTATGTTAAAGCCACGAGAATATAATGCTTATATAAAAGTCCATCTCCCCGCAGGAGCTATGCACAATGTTTTTACAATGAGTCTGTATGAAAATCCTGTCATGTAAACTCGCTTCCCATTGTTTGAACAGAGCTTCAGAGTGCACAGAAAATGCGATTTGCGGGTAAATTATTCCATTATGGTAATTTTTATTAGTTTTTTCGTCTACGGAGGAAATACCATCGTCCTGTTACAATGAGATTATTCTAATTTTGGGTATGGTCGTAAATAATAAAGGAATAGTGAGAATTGCTAAAATGTATAGTGTAGAGGCCTTGGAGACGACCCAATCATTTTATAGAATCGCTTAAATTGCGTCATTTTCTTAAATGTAACTAGTAAATAATTTAATGTCGTAACTAATTTAGTTTGTACTACTGAAATTGGGTAATGGCGAAAAGCAGTGAGTTTTATGCGTATCGTCAAAACTGCTTTTCGTCATTAACCAATTTTTGCCAAAGGTGCGTTTCGTCAAAGGTTCGTTTTTCCAAAGTTATGTATGGTCAAGAAATTTTCTACCAAGTAGCTTTTGGTCAAAGACAGTGATTTGCCATGCTTGTTTAACTATTTATGATCCAGAGTAAACTGGCATAATTTGCAGTATCTACTTTAAAAAAATTGAATTTATTAAGTTGCAGTAAAGTAAGCAGGCAACCAAAACCTTATCACAAATTGTTAGATGGAATAACTACTTAGCTAATCAGCCCACACAATTATCAGCCCTTACATAGAGATGATAAATAGGTAATGAAGCGGAAGTTATTTAGGATAATTACTTTCACAGAGAGCATACAATATTATTTTTACCATGTATCTAACATGCTAATTAGAGAACATAATTTACATTCATCATCATCATCATCATCAGCCTATAGCAGTCCACTGCTGGACATAGGCCTCCCCTAATAAGCGCCATTGCGCCCTGTCCTCAGCTCGACGCATTCAGCTTCTGCCAGCAGCTTTCGCAGATCGTCACTCCTCCTGGCCGGAGGGTGTCCTACACTACGTTTGCCGAGTCGCGGTCTCCACTCAAGAACTCGTTTACCCCAGCGATTATCGGTTCTTCGGCAGATATGACCTGCCCATTGCCACTTCAGCTTGCTAATTCTCTGAGCTATATAATTTACATTGTGTCTGAAGAAAAAATCTATTGACGAAATGCAAACAATAGTCGAATCGAAACATGAGGGTACACCCAACTTGGTAAACGGCTATCCCGGTCCATATACAATTATCATATTCATTTCCAACCGCTCTCTCGAGAATTTTCTTACCGTTTCCAACCACACTTTAGGACATTCGCGGATAGCAGCTGGATGCAACGATCTTTAAACTCTGTTTATTAAGCCGCTTGCAAATAGAGGTTCCAATAGCACGTTCCCGGTTCAACGATTGTTTCAATTCAGATTCAATAAACGCTTCAATTTTGTACTAAAGTAATAAGGGTTGCTTAAACTTGGGCCTTTACATCTATATTAGATGATTTATACAGCGTCAGGAGGCAACCTATGCCTACACATAACGGGACGCTGTGCCCGGGACATCTTTTAAGATGGAATATCTTAAACCAACCAAAGCTTAATCGGCATTGTCCACAGGAAAGACAACGTCAATACGTGTGGAGCTGACTAAGCTGCGGGTTTCCTCACGATGTTTTCGTTAAGAGCTCTAGTTAAAGTGCATTTAAATTTTACGAAACGAAAAATCTATTGATGCACCGCCGGGATTCGAACCCACGACCTTCGGATTGAAAGTCGAGGCACAACCCCATTCAGCCAACACGGCTCAAGGTTTCTTATTGACTGGAAACCCTTAAAAAGAAGTAAAGAGGAAACTAAACTTATAGCGAAAGGTTAAGTACAGCGAACAAAAAATGCCCTTCATTTATTGTTTTTCTATGTCAACCTACATGGTGACAACTGTATATGAAACTGATTAAAGTCGTAGAAATTCTACTTTACTAGATCATTAATGAAATGTCATTGTGCCTTCATTCATCGTATCAATGTGCTCATTATGTTATTATATTCTTTGTATTTTTATTTTTGGTCCAATATGAACCCACCGCAATGGCTCTATTGGTATTTTGGAATGATGTGTGAATACTTTACAGTCCTTTCGCCGTGTGCGGCATCCATGGATTACTCGTTATGCTAACTCTGTTAATTAGCGCGATTCTTGACATGACATGCAAATTGTCAGTTAAATATCAGGTCCAAATGGACCCACAATTTGCACGAATGCACTCATTATGCTAGTTAATTGAAGCCAGGAGTGACAGCTAGTTTTTAACCGACTTCAAAAAAGGAGGAGGTTCTATGTTCGGCTGTATGTATGTTTTTTTTAGTTTTTTTATGTATGTTCATGTTCATACAACTGACAAAATCACCGATCTATCCGTCAATTGTGGAGCGATTTCCAATTTTTTTTGTTTGAAAGGGTATCCATCTCGAGGTGGTCTCATATACTTTTTTTCCTGAGGGATTAATAGGTTCCCGTAAAATCAAAAAAACCTCTTCCTCAGAAACGCAGCGCCCTATAAAGTGAAACATTGAAGTCAATTTTATTTTTATTTTTGAAGAACGTAATTATATCAAAAACTTTTGTTGCAGTTACAAAAGCTCGCCCCAACAAAGGTGACTCTGGAAAAGATGGATTTCTGGGCGGCCGGGCAGTACGCCTGTGAAATTGCTTTAGAAACTCCTTTATACTCCAAAGTTTCGAAACTGCACGAAATAACAGTAATCGGTAAGTACTTTGTTGTTTACTTGTAAGCCTTTGTAGATGGTTTGGAGTAGCTACCAACGTAATAGTAAGTTTCTTTCTCTAACGACAGTTATTTCGGCAATGTTCTCGTATAAAATGTTTAAGTATCTAATGGTTTATACCTACTTAGTAGCTTCCTGAAAACCTACTCTGAATTCACTTTTTAAACTCACACGATTTAAACTCATTTTTGTTTTAATAACGGGACGAGATCGCGTATAGGTTTTCGATAATATTCGAACTATTATCTTACCTCGACGTTTCGACCGGGTTGCACCGATCGTGGTCACGAGGGAACTCGTGACCACGAGACTACTCTGAATTGTTCAAAAAAATTGTTTTAGTTAGAACTAGCTTCTGCGCGCGGCTTCGCCCGCGTGGTACCAACATTTTGAATAGCCTATATGCTATTCCAGTTCACTATCTACGCCTATTCCAAGTTTCATCCAAATCGGTTCACTGGTTTAGGCGTGATTGTTACACAAACATACAAACATACTCACAAACTTTCAGATTTATTATATTATTAGGATTATTAGGATAGGATAGGATTAGGATATTAGGATTAATATAGGATATTAGGATTTGTGTGTAAATACCTCTACTTAGTATTCATAATTTAGTCATGCTGCAGATAGATGATTAGATTATTCATAATTTTGAATCAATATTGTTAGTAGTAAGTACCTTTATACGGTTCTCTAAGATTTTTTTCTATTGGCTGATATATTTTTTCTACCTATTCTTAGAATCTTGTAAAGCTTTCACCAGCGAACCGTGCTTTTCTCCTCAGTTCGTCAGAAGCACCGTCCGAAGATAAAAATAAAACACAAAAAGCTGTCAGCGACCGACCACCTGGAGGCGACGTGCTCGAGCGCCGCCGCCTATCCTGCGCCTAGCCTCTACTGGTTCATCAACAATGTGAAGGTACATATGCGTGATATTTTCACCTCTACTGGTTCACAATTAAACTGTACATACTCTGCGTAACATTTCACCCGACTACTGCAAAACTGTAGCCATCAAAGTCAAAGTCAAAAAGCATTTATTCAGTAGGACCGCTGGGATCACCAACAAATTGCGCAACCAATACCTACCGTGAAGAATCAGGACAACAAACACAGTTTGGGACCTATAATTCTTTAAGGTGATCCATCTTAAAACTATAAAGTTAAGCTCCATTGGGAAGCCAAACAAACAAAATTGATTTAAGCAGAACCGTGTTGACTGATGGTATATGTATACTTTCGCAGGTTTCCTCGATGTTTTTAGGTATGTGTTTATAATTTATACCTCTTCCCCTTGTTTAACCGTCTGGATTCCGCTATGGATTTTTTTATCTTGCTTGATGCAAGATAAAAAAAATCCACCCTAGCCCGAGGGCTATTAGTGAACGAGCTAACTAAGAGGTAAATTATATTTAAAATAAAAGGATGAAAATGATTGAATTGAAAGGCAAAGCTTAAACCGTTACTGAATTAAACATGCCATTTGCAAGACTCACCATCCAATGTTTTGACGTCATAAATTGATTGAACTACGAACATATCAATTGTAGAACAATATTATACGTTTCAATAACGTATAGCCTGTTTACGGAGTCCATCATCCGTGTTTCGTGACTATCATATTTGATGCGTTTACCAATAATTACGTTTTAAAACTAAAAGAAAAACCGACTTCAATGTTCTCTACACGCGGCGTGAGTCAGGATAAGCTAACCATAAAAATCGAAATAAGAAAAGAAATCAAATCGACAGGATAATGCTTAGGCTCCACCGGCGTCTAAGGGCATTAATTACCAAAACTGCATACATGTTATGTCAAGTTTCGCGGCACGTGAGTTCCTGGCATTAGTAAATCGTCAGTTTGACTAAGACTTATCTGTCGATTCTATTTACAATGGGAAGGTTTTTAGGAGGGAAGATTTTTAGAGTTTTACGGGAAAACTATCAAACCCTCAGGAATAAAATTTATTTGGGACCACCTCTGGAATATACCCTTTCAAACAAAAAAATAATTTTAAAAATCGGTCTACAATTGGCGGAGTAATCGCGTAACAAGATACAAAAAATAATAATAATAATAATTAAAAAAAACATACAGGCGAATTGAGAACCTCCTCCTTTTTTTGAAGTCGGTTAAAAATACCTGTAAATATGTGTACCTATGGATAAATTTTATACAAAACCCAGCCTGCTTACCATGACCACCCCATCTCTACAATAGAACAGAGTAAAATAATATTAACCATATTTTCTACTACCGCGATAAAACTTAAAATCATCTTCAATAAAAGCATTGAGACCGCCGATTAGAATAATTAACTGGTTTCTTCACCGAGATTTCCTTCTTCACAGTCAGAATCGGAATCCACTACTGTAATTGAAAATCGAGGTAACTTTTCACTTGTCCAAAGTCATCAACTCAAAAATTTCAAAAGTTTCAATATTATATTTTCTGTAAAGGCCAAGCCTGTTATTCTATCAAGCTGTCAATAAAATCGAAGCTAATTGACGTTTGACAGGGATTCATTTCCTGTATTTAATTAATTTATGGTATTTGGCACGATTTTACAATTTAAGCCGTGTTTTCAAATTGGATTGTTCGGAAAGTTGGGGTAAGATTGAACTTTGTAATTTCAATTGTTTATTCTAGTTGGGATTCCGTACTTTGTTTATTTTATGTTTGGTGTGCAATATATCTAACTATCTATGTGACTTTCTAAATTTCCAGAGTTTAACGTTTAGCTGTTCTTACGTAACAATGATAAGTATTTAACATGCTAAGTCGAAACCAACCGCCTAGTTGAGCAGATGTTTTTAAAAAACGTTGGGTTTGACTAGCACATTACTTGCTTTAAACATTTCCTTATATTATAAAGAGAGGTATTTTGAACAAACATGGAATAACAGTAGGTTAATGCTAACATTGCACCAGTTTTGATGCTCAAAATAATAGAGAATTTTCAATTAATTTCACTTAATGATCCGTAACGTAACATCCTAACAAAACATCATTCGAGTTGATGGATGTTTGGATACAAATTAAATCAACTAAATACAATTCCGATACCTATTAGGTAAACATATTTTGAGGCTGGTGTATTCGAGTAAATTGTTCAGTATAGCAGCGAGCAATATCACTATGTTCTATGAAATTGTCATATTATTTCATTTTCCATTAAATTTAAACCATAATCTAAAGTATTTTTTTTTTATTTCCTAGAACTTATATCTCTGTATACTTAACCCCTTACTAATAAACTTGTCTTAAAGTTATGTCATGCATGACCTATAATTAACCATATAAATTTTTACTTTAACCATGACAACTTTATTAGTAAGGGCTTTAGTCTTAGATGACTGATGCATCGTCAAGACTATGCCTAAACTCAACGGAACGCTGTGGTATCTAGGAAATTAAGATGGAATAAGCTTGCCCAGCGCCTAAGCCTCATCGGCATATTCAGCTTTTTCCACAAGAAAGACAACGTCTATTATCATGAAGCTGACTTTCCTCCCAATATTTTCCTTTACCGTAACCTCCAAAAGTAAAGCAATTTAACTTCTGTTTTATTTCTAGGTGGATGAAAAGTTAACAGTGCCTCACGGTACCCAGGCTCTCCATCGGCACCACTTCGGTATGCCACTCACCATGTCGTCATCATCGCTGTATTACCCACTCTCCAGTCTCCAGCTGTTCCCCAACCAGACCGTGGACATCACGTGCCTAAGCACCATCCCAGGGTACAACAGCCAAGGGTTTGCGGATGCACAGAACCATACAGTTGCCGGTAAGACATCGTTTTTATGAAAGTAACAAATGTTATATTTGCTATTTTGATGCAGATTTCTTGATGTGAATTTGTTGAATAATTAAAAAAGAAGACAGACATTTAAAAAAAAGCTTTTGGAACTCCTTTGATAATTATCGTCGGCCAGTCGGAGTCGCGCGAGCTGCACGCGTTTCGATACGATGTTTCACTCCCCGCCTTCGGGCGCTAGTGGTGATAACGGAAGTAAAAAAACGGATAATTCATTGTGCACTTTAAGATGTCAACAGTGTAATGTGGTCATAAATGAACTTCTAGCCTTTGTTTGTCACAAAGTCGATACACTGCCTGAATCTGGGATTATTCAGATATGTTTAAGTAGCTACTCCACGGACGAAGTAGAAACCGCAAGGTCCATAGCCTACAAACTGATGGCACCTACGAAAAGAATAACGAGAAGGAAAGAAGGTAGTGAACAGAAGAGTATACAGGAAATCATTAAGTTAATAAAAGAGTTTGAACCAGACTGTCTACCCACATTTGTAGCACAAAACTTAAACAAGCTTCCAGCAGTGTCGTTTGACCATATAGACGTCACAGCTTTCTTGAAAGAGATGGCTGTGCTAAAAACTGACGTGGCTTCCATAAAAGCTAAAGCGCCCGAAGTAAGAGATGACTCGGCGCTGACTTCCGACATGGAATCGGTTAAAAAGGAGATAATAAATGTAAAGAAAATGGTATTGGAAATCCAAAACAACTGTTTTACACGGCTGTCCGACATACCTACACGTACAACCCTGTCTCCTAGATCTTATCATGATGATAAGAATACTGGAAACGAGCTGACTATGAAAATAACTTCTGATAATGAGGGTATGTCGAACAGCGGTGTACTTAGCTCCGAGGTTTCACCTCCAGTCGCCGGATTGAGGCGGCGGCGGGGAGGGTGTGGCAACCAAACTGCTGCGCCTGTGCCGACGAAGCCTCCGATAACTGTAAACACATGCGTACCTACCTATAGTGACAGCGACAAGGCTCAGCTATCGCAAGCAGTGATGCCAGCAGTGGCACAGACTAGTACTAATCCAACAGAAAAACAGCAGACCTCAAATGCCGTGTCCACGAATTTTGTACCTACCTATAGAGATGTGGTAGGTAGGAAACACGACTACACTAACAAAAGTATTGACGGAGATGGTTTTACGATAGTTAATAGAAAAAAATATGCATATAAGTACAGAAACACGCGCGGAACGTTGCAAACTAGTATGAGTAAACTGCAGGCGGCAGACTTTTTCGGATATATTTATCTGTCCCGTACGAAGAAGGACACTACTGCAAATGATATAATAGAATACATTAAAGAAATGAAAGAGGACTGCCATAATGTCGAGTTACTGAAGCAAAACAAGGAAACTAATTTCAACTCCTTTAAAATAACAATTTCTATGTCTAAAATATCAACATTTCTCCAGAACGAGTTTTGGCCAGAAGGTTTGGTGTTTCGACGATATAGGCAACCGCGCTCAGTAAGGAGTGACACTGTTTATTCCCACAAACAATTATGATAGTACAACAGCAAGACAACTATACTACCTTAGTATCTTTTAATTGTAGATCAATTAAAAGTTCTGTAGATCAGGTTAGAAGTTTATGTAAACATGCGGACGTGATAGCGCTGCAGGAGACATGGCTATTTCCTCATGACCTGAGTTTCGTGAGTGAAATAGATAAGGAGTTTGCTTGCAGCGCAAAATCGTCAATCGACACTTCTACGGGGGTCCTGCGCGGCCGGCCTTATGGCGGGATAGCTCTAATGTGGAGGTCCAGTTATTTTTCTAGTGCGAGTGTAATTGAGTGCGATAGTGACCGACTAATAGCCGTGCGTTTGGGTGTAGGTGATAAGAGCGTTCTTGTTTTTTGTATCTACATGCCGACCGATTGCGAGGATAATCTGCCAGAGTATACCGGGTGCCTCGCGCAAATAAGTGCTATTATCGAAAATGCTGATACTGAATGTGTATTCGTTTTAGGCGATTTTAATGCGCATCCCGGTACTCTTTTTGAAAAAGAACTGACAGATTATTGTGTGGAACAATCACTGCAGTGTGTGGACCTACAGAGACTCCAGCCGGATACCTACACCTTTGTGAGCGATGCACACGGGACGTGTCGATGGCTCGATCACTGCGTAGCGACTGAGGCCGCCGCTTCGCTTGTGGCGGATATCTTTGTGCAATATGGCGCGTACTTGTCTGACCACTTCCCCCTAATAACTAAATGTAACTTTGAGCTAATAAGACCTAAATATGTAGTAGATTCGATGTGCGCAACACAAAAATATGTCTGGGGAGTGCGAGATCAAGCTCAAATTGAGCTTTACTGTAAAATATGTACGCAAAAATTATTTTGTCTTTTAGGTAATTATCATAATAATTTTAGTAATTTTGATTGTCTAGATAGCGGTGAGTGTACTAACTGCGAACATTTACAGGCAATTGACGAATTGTACAGTGATATTGTAAAAATACTACAGTACTCGGCTACACACAGCGCTAATCAGAAAAAGTTTAAAAAGAAATTGATAGGATGGAACTACCACGTAAGGGAATTACATGTAAGAGCGCGAAATAGTTTTCTGAACTGGGTACTTTATGGTAGGCCTCGCGCGGGTATTCATTATGATAGCATAACAGCGTCGCGAAAACAGTTTAAAGCTGCCGTGAAGTACATACAAAATAACCAACAGAAAATAAGACTGGATATGCTGGCTCGCCAACACTCAGCAGGAAATTTTGTTCAATTTTGGAAGGAAACGAAAAAATTAGATAGTAGAATTAGTATGCCAATCAATATTCAAGGTGAGGAGGATAAAAAACGTATAGCAAATTTATTTAGCAAACATTTTAACGTAGACAATACTTCAAACTTGCCGTTGCGATTTGATGTCCGTCATGATTCGGGGGCTATTAAGACTACAGTGTCACCTGACGACATCAGAACTGTTCTAAAAAGCATGAAACGTGGCAAGTCCCCGGGTCATGATGGTCTTAGTATAGAACATATACTGTTCGCGGGTCAACATATCTATGATTTACTTGCAAAACTTTTCAATTTATGCCTGCGGCATTGTTACATGCCCAAGGATATGGTCCGTACACTTGTAGTTCCTATTCTGAAGAATAAGACAGGAGACGTGTCAACCATGTCCAATTACAGACCAATATCGCTAGCCACGACAATGGCCAAGATACTTGAAAGAATCATACAATATAATTTAACGCCATCATTGTCTATTGATGACGGTCAGTTTGGGTTTAGACCCCACGTATCCACCGACATGGCAATCTTTTCCCTAAAGCAGGTAGTGGACTATTATAAAGCTGGTAAGACAAGTGTTTATGCATGTTTCCTAGACTTAAGCCGAGCCTTTGACACATTAAACCATGAGCTTTTGTGGGAGAAGTTAGGTCGTACGAGTGCCCCGGATGATGTTGTTGGCTTGCTTAGATACTGGTATCGTAATCAGACCAACAGCATAAGATGGGGTACTGAATTTTCTGACGAATACTCACGATCTTGTGGCGTAAGGCAAGGTGGGGTCACTTCGCCGGATCTTTTTAACGCCTATGTTAACGATCTGATCGTGGAGCTGAGTAGCACCCCGGTCGGTCTCAAATTAGATGGCAGATTTGTTAATAATTTGAGTTACGCCGACGATATGGTGCTGCTTAGCCCCTCGATCAAAGGTTTAAGACGGTTAATTAGGATTTGTGAAAAGTATGCCAAAAACCATGATCTGATCTATAATAGTAAGAAGACCGAAATGGTGGTATTCAGGGCCGGAAGGGGACCTGATACGATCCCGAGTATTGTACTCAATGGACAACCTGTTAAGATCTCCACAAGCTTCAAGTATCTTGGTCATGTCGTGACTTCAAACCTTCATGACGACGACGACATAGAAAGACAACGTCGAGCGCTGTGTGTAGTCGGTAACATGATTATAAGGAAGTACTGTAAATCTAATCATGATGTTAAAATTACCTTGTTTAGGTCCTTCTGTCAGACTTTTTACACGTGCCAACTCTGGACAAATTATACGAAAAAAGCGCATGATGGCATTCGAGTTGCTTACAATAACATCTTTAGGCAACTCATGGGATTGGACCGCTATTGTAGTGCCTCTGGAATGTACCTAGAGGCTCGTGTTAATTCATTTAATGCCATCCAGAGAAACCGCGTTGCTAAATTCATGTCCAGGGTCGGCGTGTGTAAAAACACTATTGTGGCGAGTCTGTCAGCAAGGATCTTTCAGACAGGCGTTTATAGACGATGGGTGCAGATAGCATCCTGAGGTTATGTAGGTCTTGCCTATATTATTTTATTTTGTATTAAGTATTGCTTATTTTTAATTTAATTTAATTCTATTGTATTCGTGCTTAGTCTAATAATGTGTGTACAAATGGATCTAGTGTCTGCAATAAAGATTTATTATTATTATTATTATTATTATTATATGTAGTACCAAAGAACAAATCTTATTCTAGTTAGCAAACTTTTGAATAATAAAATGTTTTGATTGACCATGGGATGGCTGCGGGCATGTGACCCCTTTAACCAGACATCACTCAAGTTCTAGTTATAGTTCAACTAAATAGCAACATAGAATCACGACAAGTATGGCATGTTATATTTTGACCAAAAAGCAATATAAATCACAATTACCTTTGAAATTCAATAAAATAATAAGCTCATTTTTGGTGTCTGATATAAATCATGTGCCCCTGTTCAATATCTTTGGGTTCGTATGATTTATTGGTGGTCACAATTCAAACTCTAAATCAATCCTAATTAAGTTCTTTTGTGCATGAAAAATCCACTTACGCTCTTTTTGTTTCAGTCAATGTTGTTCGTCTCGAGCCAACGCCCCCACAACTGCCTGTAAAAATAGTTAGTCAAGAAGATAGCTCTGCAACCAGATGGGTCCTGGGAGAGCAGATGATACTCTTATTTTTGTGCTATTTTATATTCTGATTGTGTATTAAGGATACGTACGTCAGTAAGGGTCAGCTCACAACGAGACGAGACGCGGCGCTCAGTCTACACACTAAGGTACAGTTTTGGTAAGTTCACGAAATTGATGTGAGCAGCATTACCAAAAGGTATCAATGAATTTTGACCCTTCTGTGTAATAAGTTCTATATTGCAATTTGATTGACATTTTAAAAGAAGCGCGCTGCGTTGCTTCTCTGTGTAAGCTACCCTTAAGGCATTCTCGACATCATCAGAACGTCAATGTGTATTTTTTCCTTTTAAGTGTTTATCATCGTGTCGCTGTACATTAAGAAGAACGTTTAAAAATTTTAACGTAAACGAATGATATTGAAAGGTTGAAGGGCTATTCAATTTAATATTCTGAAACGAAATGTTCTGTATGCAAAACATAAATGTTTCAAACACTTATTTAATGGAAAATAATGTCTTGAATCTTAAAAACTAATTGAGAGTAATGGATGTGTTTCATTATTTATCGCGAAAAGTTATTTTGCATTATCAAATTGATTTAATAAACTAAATGTAGCTTAAAAGCTATTCAAAAGTAAGTAGCATCAATAATTCTGTGAACTAAATTACTTGATTTTAATAACTCATTTCTGTACATTTTTTTTTTTCAAACTTTTCCAGAAATTTTCTTAATCACAATCTGAAAATTAATGATACATATAAAGACTTCTTCTTAAAACTTTAATCGATATCAGAGAGCGACATAATAAAAAAAATGTTTTTTTTTTGTTTGCATCCAAAGCACAAAAAATAAGGTAAGTTATTCTGTTTCATAAATCGTTGAACTTATGTATGCGCAATTGTGAGACTGAATTAGAGAATTAGGGATTTGTAATGACCTTGTAACCCCTAACCCAATGCTAGAATTCAAGTCCATTGTTGTGTTATGCCAAAAGAGGGTGCTACTAAGCCATGGCAGCCCAAAGTAACGGTGCGTGACTGGCGTCCGTATAACTTTGATGTAGGTCGTACCTTCCTATAATCGCTTGTGGTATAGCTTAACTAGTCATTCTTGATTATATTGACGTAAACGACGATATAGTCACCAGATAAGTGGTCACTAGCTAGATTTGACAGCTAAATGCTTCCTTGCTTCGCATGGCATGTGATGTCGGTCGTAAAGCCATATAAAAAGTCATATGGCATCCAGAAATCTCTGCTTGAATGCTATCAATGATATTTTTCATTGACTGCTCGTTAGAAAATCTTATTAATCATGCATAAAGTCTACAAAAAACATTGTGTAACGTATTACGAGTATATTGAGTAACTCAATCATCATAAATCATAATTTCTAGAAATTCCAGACAAGTACCTATTCCGCAAATTATTATTGCGCGTAGTTGAAACGACATATTCGTAGTATTATTTTAGTCTGACGTACATACAATTATTATATAGCGGCGACTAGAACTATCTACTGTCTCCCTGGCATTAAAATATAGTAGTTGGAGCTTGTTATTTATTCCTTCCGGCTTTCAGTGTTGATTGCAATGTTGTCACTTTTGTGGGACTGTACAGAAAATCCTAAACATTTTATAATTATATACTTCTCGTCATAGACTGTCGTTTTTTTACAATACACATTCATTTTAAAACTGATGTATACTACAAAAGCTAATATTTTGTAATTTTTTATAGTGCTTATCCACACATTAAGAAATGAAAAGTCTTATCAAAATTTTCGATTCCGACGGGATCGAAGGCACTCCAGCTTTAGGAGGATCGGCTGATCATCGCGGGTTCGAATCCTGTCGGAATCGAAAATTTTGATAAGACTTTTCATTTACAATGCTTAGTTTAATAATAACATGCTGGTCTATGACAATGAATAAAGTTGCAAATAGTCGAATCCCGGCCTCTTTCCAAAGAAAGGACGACGGATATGTCACAACCTCGATGTGTAATACAGAAGAGTATCAGCAATCAAACGAATTGTTATGCTGTAGGTCACTATTAGGATGCAACTCTGCGTCGTAACTCGAAAAGATACAATCTCGCCTCATATATAGTCATCACAATAAGCATTATTGCGTAGAGGCGTGTCATTTAAGATTTTAATTTCATCGACGTAGTTATTACTAAATTCAGTTTGTCGTTTGTATCGTGCTTCTAATGTAGCCCTTTGTAACAAAAACATATCAGGTAGAAGTGATTTGGGGAAGTAATATAGATATAAAAAAGTTGTGAGCTGATATCAATCAGTTTTGATATTTGCGAATGAATTACCAATTCTATATTCTAAAATGAATAAAAATATAGATAAATCCTTTAAATGTTAGTAGCAACGCTTAAGTCTAATCTAAGTACTTAGTTAAAAAAAATTATGGCCACTCTACACATTCGCCGAACTATTTGCCGAACTATTATTTGGAAAGACGATGACAAGCGAATACGGGCGATGAGGCCCTCTACACGTTCTTGAACGTCGGCATTCGTCTATCGTCGGCGAATATGTAGAGAGCCTATTAGATATTGTACGTGTTATTTTTTATGTATCTTTTAATTATATAGAAGTATGTTTATTCAGAAAACAATCAACATTATTAACGCATTATTGTCTCAGTTCTTAATATTAGATTTAGATTTCTTGAGAAACATGTCTGCAAAAGTTGGCATTTAAAAATATTATTTCGTTAAAATACGAGGTTTGAGATCGACACGATAGTAGATTGGAATCAAATTGGAATTGAAATAACGAATGCGGCGTACGCGAAATGTTTTTTACTCAAATCTGAAACATCAGGCTGGAATCGGTTACTTACTAACTTTGTGCTAGAATCATTTAAAATTGTTTGATCCTAAGCGGTTTGTGTGAAGAACTTATGAACTAATGTCGGCACAACTAAAGTAATCGTCATCATATCCTAGCCATTGTGGCCTGGCGCCACTTTCACACTACTTATTTTTTCATTCTCGTTACTTACCTATATCAATCAACATTCGCTATTCTACAACATGCTCTCTTCTTTCATCAGTCTCTTTGGTCCCTCAGATTTTTACCTAAAGTGGTATTATGAGTGTACTGTCCTAGACTGTTCCTATCTGGATGAGGTTAGTCAAGGGTACTTTTCAATGAATAAATTGTATTTAAATCGATTTTGAAAAATAAGGTTGTATTTCTGATCTGCCATTACGTGTGTATTTAAAACGAATGAATGTACGTACAATTGAAAAGATTGAATGAATGTGAAAAGAATGAATGAATGTTATGAATGCTAGAATGAATGAGTGAATTTATATAAATCAATAGGTAATTGGTTCTAAAATCCAAGAACCTTAACTATTAATGTTTGAACCCTAAGACGATCTTCATTCCGCCGCAGACCGCTAGATGGCGCTGAACATAACTTCTCAAACATGCCGGCCACCTTGGAAGTGCCCGGTTGCAGGCTTCCAACAGAGACTCGTTTGTAGCCTCGTTACTCGCCGGGTAGTTCAGGGAGCAGCGGGCAGACCTTGGAGAAGGCCCGCCGGATCACGCCCGATGATGTTCTGATTTCCGCCACGCGCGAAACACCATCTGCGCCTGGAAACAAACGGGTAACCCGCCCCATTTTCCACTTGAGGGGAGCTACGTTGTCCTCCTTGACAAGTACTAGCATGTCCTTCTCGATGTCTTGACTGTCCTTCTTCCATTTGGTTCGTTGTTGGAGTTCCGACACGTACTCCTTCGACCAGCGCTGCCAGAAGTGCTGGCGTAGTTGCTCCACCATGTGATAGCGCGTCAGGCGAGAGGGCGCAACGCTGGTCAGGTCTTCGCAGGCTGGTGCGGTCAACGGCCGGCCAATTAGGAAATGGGCCGGGGTAAGAGGTAGGAAGTCATGAGCATCTGAGGACAGAGGGGACAAAGGCCGGGAATTCAGGACGGCTTCGATTTGCGTCAATACCGTACCGAATTCCTCGTGCGTTAACCTTGCATTGCCTAGTACTCGCTTGAGATGATACTTACATGATTTTATTCCAGCCTCCCAGAGGCCACCGAAATGAGGACTGTAGGGAGGGATGAAAGTTAATCGAATTTGATTATTACTCAAATAATCAGAAATATCGTTGGAATTTTGAAATATTTGATTTATTTCTTTATGGGCCCCGACTAGATTTTTTCCATTATCTGAGAAAATTTCTAAAGGCTTTCCACGACGAGCTATAAATCGTTTCAAAGCTAGTAGATAGTCCTGTGTCGACAAGCTGCCTACCAACTCTAAATGTATAGCGCGCGTTGTGAAACAAATGAATAAGCAGATGTATGCTTTTATTAAAACGGCGCCCCGACCTTTACGATTTAAAATAAATACAGGGCCAGCAAAATCACAACCACATCGCATGAAACTAAACGTCCCACCTTCCAAACGCTGGCTGGGTAAATTACCCATTTTTGGGGTAAAAGTCTTACCTTTGATGCGCGTGCATGTAACGCATTTGTGTACAATTTGTCTGGCTAGATTCCGCGCTCCTAGCACCCACCACTGCTCACGCATGGAAAATACGAGAAGCTGCGGCCCAGCATGTAATAATTTTCTATGTTCATGTTCGCATAACAATCTAGAAAATCTATGTTTACCACTCAAAAGCACAGGATGTTTTTTATCATAACTAAACTCGGTTGAATTACATAACCTGCCGCCTACACGAATCAAACCATTTTCGTCGAGAAATATGTTTAAACCCGCGATTTTATTTCCCTGCTTACTCTTTGCGTTAAATGGTAAATTATTTACGAGCCTATGATACTCAAGAGGGAATGATTCCTGCTGTACTGAGCGCATCAATGTAATGAGTGAGCGGTCAAGCTCAACAGCTGATAATGAACCGGTTTTCTGAATACAATGCGCGTGCGGCGATGACGCTCTTGTGTTATCTATAAAACGAAGTAGGTATGCACAAGCGCGCTGCATGCGAATAAATGATGAGAAATTGTCATAGTTAAACAATGGACTCTGTTGCGTACTTATTAAGTTTATAGTTTTATGAGACTTACATTCTGGTAAATCATCGTTTATTGGAACATCGTTATTTGACCAAGTGATGCTACTTTCACTTAAAAAGCTAGGGCCACACCACCATGGATTATTTGTGTCATATTTTAATGAGTCTAACTTAGTACCGCGCGTAATAAGGTCGGCGGGATTATCCGTGCCCTTTACGTGCCGCCATATCGTGTCATCGGTTGACTCATTAATTAGCACGACTCTGTTTTGCACGAACGTTTTGAGAAGATGGGGAGACATTCGAAGCCATCCCTGCACAATTGTGGAATCCGTCCAAAAATATACTTTATCGAAAGCTATACGAAGAGATTCTTTTATGCTAATGAATAATTTCGAACCCAACAACGCACCGCACAGTTCTAGTCTAGGAATGCTAACTGCTTTTATTGGAGCTAATTTGCTTTTAGCGCACAATAACATGACAGAGATAGGAGGGGTGTGAACAGAATCGTCCCTACAGGTACGAACGTAAGCACATGCACCATATGCCGTTTGAGACGCGTCTGTAAATATATGCAACTCCGTATACTTGCCATCTACAGCTGTAATGTACCGAGGAATTCGAATTTCCTGTAAACATTGCAGACTAGAAATGAATTCGCGCCAGGTACTTTGTATGCTATCGGGTACCTCTTCGTCCCAGTCTAACTTTTGCAACCACAAACTTTGTAACAGACATTTAGCTACTATGACCGCCGGAGATAGTAAACCTAACGGGTCATATATCTGTGATATGACAGAGAGCATGATTCGCTTGGTGAGAGGTGAGTTAACTTGAGATAACTGAGTTGTAAAATGTAACTCATCACTCTCCGAGGACCAGCCTAGACCTAACGTTTTAGATAAATGATTTTCACCTATGTTCAGGTCTTTACTACTCTGGGGACAAACTTCATGATTAAATGTCCATTTATGTAACGGAAAGCAACCCTTTTCTAATACCTTACTCGTTCGATTACATAAATCTAACAGCGTGTCAGCGTTATTATGTGAGATTATGACATCGTCAACATAAAAATCGAAATTTATGATTTGAGCTACAAGTTCATCATCGCATTCCTGAGCTAATTGTTTAAGGCATCGGATACTTAAGTAAGGCGATGATGAATTACCATACGTAACGGTATTTAAGGTATACAGCTGTAGAGGCAAGCTTTGATGTTCCCGCCACAAAATCATTTGTAAGCTACGTAAGTCAGTCTGTACTAGGATCTGTCTGTACATTTTCTCAACGTCAGCGCATGCTACGTACTTATGCTGTCTGAAACGGAGAAGAATAGAAAATATACTATTCTGAAGAGGTGGGCCTATGTGTTGAATGTCATTGAACGATTTGTTTGTTGTTGTTTTGGCACTCGCGTCAAAAACAACTCTAAGTTTTGTTGTGAGACTATTTTCGCGGTACACTCCGTGATGCGGAAGGATGTAGTGCGGTTTGTCAGGATCAATGACGTTTCCTGACACTGGGGACATGTGACCCAGCTGCTCGTACTCACGCATGAAATCACAATATAATTGTTTGTATTGCGATGAAGATTCTAATCTTTTTTCTAGCGACAAAAAACGTTTTTTCGCCGTCGTAAATGAATCGCCTAAAACGTCAGCTGATTCCTTTAGAGGAATGCGAACAGAAAACCTACCGTCTGTATCGCGCTCGGTTGTTTCTGTAAATAGATTTTCGCAGAATCTATCATCTTTTGTCAATGCAGACGGTACGTTTGTCAGTTCCTCTAATTCCCAAAATTTACGTAATTGAGAATCTACGTGAACATGATGACAATGAACATGGTTTGTAAGATACGATTGAATGTTATGAATCGGTCCGGATATAATCCATCCTAACTTTGAGTCGAATAGGTATGGACCGGCCTTGAGTTTCATTCTGTTTTCTAAGAGTAGGTCCCAGAATATGTCTGCGCCTAAAAGTATATCTATCTCTGACGGAACACTAAACGTAGGATCAGCGAGTGAGATGTAGCTAGGTATACCTAAAGAATCGCAGTTGAGCTTTACCGAGGGTTGCTTTGAAGTTATGCTAGGTAAAACTAAACATTGGATTTCTTTGTTGAAATCACATGTTTTTGAACGTATATTGAGTTTGCAAGCGTGAGTACTTTGTGATATGGTTTCCCCTACGCCTGAAATACGAACAGTGGACTGTATGATTGGAATCTGTAAACGCGTTACTAATGATTGTGTAACGAAACAGTTCTGAGACCCGTTATCTAAAAGAACCCTAATAGTGTGATACCTATTATTCGAATCAGGTACGTCTACTAGTGCTGTGGACAGCAATATTTGCGGTATGATCGACCCGCAAGCTATTGTATCGGAATCAGCGCGGTCTTTCGGCATGTCAGCTGACTTTTGAGAGTCTTGCTGAAGCAGGGACACGGAACTATGAGCGACTGTACTTATGGTTTCCTTATTAACGTGAAGGAGCGTGTTATGCTTTGCACTACATAACTTGCAAGAACTATAAGAACAGTCATTGGCGGAATGTTTGTCTGAACGCAGACAGTTTGAACAAAGTTTTCTATCCGCGACTAAATTCTGCCTATCTAGCACGGACATGTTTAAAAACTTAGCGCAAGAATATAAGAAGTGATCCTCGCTACAATAACAACACGAACGCGGTTGTTTATTTGTCGTTTCATTCGTTTTATTTGCAGCAATTAATGTGTGCGTTTGCGAGTGCGGGTTCGATTTAATTTGTTTTTTGATTTGATTATTTGAATTTACCTTATTAGTTTCGCTCTGCTTTTGTTTCACTGATTTGATACTACTAGAATTACTGACAATCATTTCTAACATGTCGGCCCGGTTTCTAAGGAAAACAAGTAAATCGTCTAACTTGATTTTATTATCGCTACCTACCTCACATCTGTTCGAAACAAGTGTACCCTTATGAGTTTCCCATTCCCGTTCCGTGACCGCATCGAGCTTTGACACAAGTAGGTATACGATCAAGGTATCCCAAGAATCAGTAGGTTCGTTCAACGATTGCAAGGCACGCAGGTTACGTAACGTTGAATCTACAAGCTTCCTAATGTGCGTATGCGACTCGGTTTGAAGCTCTTGAATGGTAAACAATGATTTTACGTGATTTTGAACAAGCAAGCGATTATTATGGAATCTATTTTCC
The DNA here is from genome assembly GCA_963565295.1 of Epirrhoe alternata. Classification (NCBI taxonomy): domain Eukaryota; kingdom Metazoa; phylum Arthropoda; class Insecta; order Lepidoptera; family Geometridae; genus Epirrhoe; species Epirrhoe alternata. Next base: position 5,637,192 of record OY751384.1, read on the forward strand.
AGCAAATCCCACGCGTGGGCATAGTTAGGTGCAGTGAATTCTAATGCGCTTATAACTTGAGCAGCAGTGTCAGTAAGCGACGTTTTCAAATAATGAAATTTCTGTATCGAATTTAAATCGTTTCTGTTATGTATCATAGTGATATACGAATTCCTAAATTCTAGCCATTTGTTATAAGAACCGTCAAAGGCAGGCAACGTTATTTGCGGTAGTTTTACCGACACAGGACGACCTACTCCTTCGTTACTTTGAGGCAATGAATTTAACTGAGGATATTCGCTTAAGATGCCCTTCGCAGTAGCCATTAGAGAGAAATACTGTACTTCGAACTCTTCCCTATAATTGAGTTGAGAATCAAGATCGGATTCTTCGACCAATTGCTCGATTTCACTCTGAACTTTATTAAAGCTTTGAAATAATTCAACAATTGATTGGACTCTCAAATCAAATTCTAACCTGTTGAGACTCTTTTGATCAGAATCTTGTTGGATTTTGTTTAAATGCTTGCTAAACAACGTCAATCTACATTTGAGAGTAGACCTCTGCTTTTTGAGGGCAGCTAGACGAGAATTTAATTCTGTAGGGAGTTCTCTGTGCGGAGATTTGGATTTGGATCTGCTAACCCTAACTTCTAATTGGGAAGTCTTAGATGGAGGGCAAATCTCCTCGTCACTCATTATGAAATGAAATAACTTACAGTTTCTCAGCGGTACAGGCGATGCAAGGCACCAGGTAACGAACACGAACGCATGTGGTGCTGAAACACGAGACAAATATTAACACAAACTGAGCCAGAACGGGAGAAGGAGGATGGGTAAGCTGAACCGACCGTTGTAGGTGCTTGCCGCTGCTCCAGATCTTCTCCAGGAGTCCGCTTGCTTCCAGGTTTCGATACCGGGAAAACGTGGCCGCGTGGCCGGTGGACTCGGTATGGCAGGTTCTTCGTTATCCGGCTCGAAGGACCAAATTATGTACTGTCCTAGACTGTTCCTATCTGGATGAGGTTAGTCAAGGGTACTTTTCAATGAATAAATTGTATTTAAATCGATTTTGAAAAATAAGGTTTTATTTCTGATCTGCCATTACGTGTGTATTTAAAACGAATGAATGTACGTACAATTGAAAAGATTGAATGAATGTGAAAAGAATGAATGAATGTTATGAATGCTAGAATGAATGAGTGAATTTATATAAATCAATAGGTAATTGGTTCTAAAATCCAAGAACCTTAACTATTAATGTTTGAACCCTAAGACGATCTTCATTCCGCCGCAGACCGCTAGATGGCGCTGAACATAACTTCTCAAACAATGAGTAAAAGTTATAGTGCTTAAAACCGATTAGTAAGTTTCCTCTTTATTTAAAGAGGCTTTTGTAAACCAGTGTTCCAAGTATGTGATGCCATCTAGGGATAGGGAAATCATTTCCCTATTGCCTAGATGGTTTAATTATGAATGAAATAACTGAAAGGACCAACAAAGTCGCAAAACAGACATTGCTATTTGGTTCTACTGATCTTCAGTCCAGCCTTCATACTCTCCAGTCTCTCGTTTCATTTTGCCAGTCTACATAAACTATCATGCCATTCTTTGTTCTCCTATTTTGACCGCAAAACCCGCAAACTTTGAACATATTCGAAATTTGAACATACGAGTGGAAAATAGTAGCTCTGCTAAAACACACTCTTAAATAAGAACAAGTCAGACTTGTTCTTATTTAGAGTGCGATTGTAGGTACATTTCTGTTCAGTCACCATTTGACCGAGGAGTAAATTTTACTTTGTTTCATTGTTTTACTCACGGTACCTTTATGGAAGCTTAAACACAATCCTGGACGTGTAAGTAATGCGTTGAACGCCCATATTATGTTTCCATTTTGCAATTTTGAAAGGATTAAAAGAATTTGTCTGGCTGCTTCGGAGCTGGAGTGAAAACGAGGAAACGCAGATTAAAATATCGTGTAATTTTGCCACGAAATGTGTTTATTTTGTTCGAAAAATATTATGTTGGAGGCAAAGTCAAACTGTTTAGCAGGTTGCTTTAAATAGTCTTTTTTTAAATAGACGATTTAGTATGTAATCTATGCATCTATTATATAAAAATGAATCATAATTTTCCTTGGTCAGGCATCACGCGTGAAGGGCTCGACCGATTTCGCTAATTTGTTAATGTGTTTGTTATAGTCAGGAGACACATTTTTTTATTGTATAGTTATTCCAATTTGAATTCAACATAAAGTCTGTCAGATCATCTCGTTTACAAAAAACACCAATAAATTTTATTTAATAAAAGTTAGGGTTTCTTCTCATGCAAGATTTTTATTACTATTGGTTGATCTAGAGATCGTAAATAACACGGCACTTATATTACTTAGATTTTTTCCTTCTTGTCCCATATCTCTCTTCTTTTTATAGTTTGGCGTAGTCAATAAATAATGATCCACGTAAAAAGTTTCACACACTTGGGTTCAGACAATAAATCTTTATTTCGCTTTGAATACGATATTACACCGCTATTATTATACCGGGGTTTCCGACAAAGTTCTAGACTGTATAGTGTAACCGCTATAAATCGCTAGTGTGAAACTTTGTGCACATATATGCAATTGTTGTTTAATTTAAACAACAATTGCATATATGTGCACAAAGTTTATTCGTCAAATTGAAACTTTTGGTGCAGCAAATGGGGTCATTTTAAATTTCAAAATCCGAATATAATTTGAAAACAGAATCGGCTTTTTAAAATTATTGTTTTTCTTGTATATTTTATCTAGATAAAAAACATGTTTATTGTTGTTTAATTTAATAAATAATTATTACTTGCGCAATGTGTGGTGTACATTAGAGATAATGTATTATTATATTTTTTCTAGTCAATTAAAACTATTTTTGATATTTTTGAAAACCCGGCTAGTCATACTCGCACACAAAATAATTAATTTATATTGTAATGGTGTAATACATGCAGGCTATCGATGTCTTCCTTATTGCTATACACTCTATATAAACTTTAAGAACTAAGTATAGTAAGTTAGATTTTATATCGTAACTGTTAGAGCTGAATTTCGTCTAACAGGTTAGATTGTCAAAGCGATGTTTATCGGTGTTCGCTTCGCAAGTAGTCTTTCGAACATTAGTCAATTATTCAGTACGTATCATTTTAATATTCATTTTACCTAGACGTCCATTTGTATTGTTTAAATAATTAAAAATTATATTGATGTTACTAGGTACTAAGAATTTTTTGTGAACATTTTCCGTGTTATTTTTTTATAGTAAATATTATCAAAGCGGGCATTTTTCTCGATAATACATGGCACTGCGTTTCAACTTACACTGTTCTCGCAAAAGACTGGGTACCAATAGAGCGGAAGTAGGTATAATGTACCTTGATCTCTCCCTTATCATTTTATTTATAGGGAAATTCTTTTGTACCATAGTGACATTTTAGCTTATTTTTATAGGCTGAATACCGTTAAGAAAAGCGATATTTTGTGAGTATATTACGTGTATAGAATAGTGCCATATATAACCGAGGTAAAGCTTGACTAAAGCATTAGCGAGACATTAGGCGAGACAAGAATAAAATGAATACTGACCTAGTTTATTTTGGTAAGTGAACTTCGCTATTATTTTATACACCCGGTCTCGGATTTTGTTTCGCTAAGGCTAAAACTAAGCTAATTATTATTATAGTATTAAGATAAATGTTTATAATTGTGTGTATCATTGTATATTCGACTAAAGTCGAACTGAATTGCATGAAATTGTCTACACAAAACGTGAAATTTTATCTCTTTATTAAAATAAATGTACCTACTATGTTTGCTGTTTTCTTTACTATTTTGACAAAACTTAGTAAAATATTGTAACTGAAATTAAATTATACAAAATTATTGAAATATATCATACAATTTTTGTTAAATAAATGCTCGTCGAAAACAACCAATCTGCCTGACCGAACTAGCGTCGCTGATTTGAAAAAAAATATTAAAAAAGGTGTTTTCTTCCACACCGCTCTATGCCTCCAACCGTTCACTCTTATGGAAGGAAATAAAGTGATTTGTTTATCCTATTACAAACCGAATGCTTAGTGATTCCAACCAAAGTACGTTCAAATAAATCCAAAACAGATCAAACTGTAGTTCCGAACTTTTTTATCATCCTCACTTGAGCCCTTTGCGCGATCCTTACAGATTTCAAAAGACTTTTCGAGATTTATTATTCCGAGTTTTTGCTTGATCGTAACTTCGAAATTATTTGTTGGCATAAAGCTTCAATATCACGTTACCACAAATCTTTTTAGATTGACTTTTATATCCTATATCAAATTGATATACTCGTAGGTAATACTCTCTGTCGACCAGTAACATAAATTTCTTGAAATAATAAGGAGGCTTTGCTTAAACTTGCAAAACATGTGTAATACGGATAAAACTCGCGTAACGCGATCAGGCACAAACTAAATTCACTACTTTTTATCCCTATCTATATTTCAATCCGAAGGTTGTTGGATCGAAACCTGGCCGTGCATCAATGGATTTTGCATTTCGTAAAATTTATATGCGCTTTAACACGAGCTCTGAACGGTGAAGGAAAACATCGTGAGGAAACCAGTCTTATAGGCGGCGATGGGCTTGCAACCTGTCACGTATAGAAAACTAACTTCTGCAAGATGTGGGCATGTATCAAATATGTATTTGGACATGCCTCTGACTACCCCCTTAGACATCTTCAAAAGATCCGGAATATATATCTGAGAGAATGTCTACCGCGCCGGGATACAGTCGTGACCCTGTTTTTTACTATATTTCATACAATACTGAACTAAAAACTCCGCTGAATATTGAATAGATGATGTATTGTGTGATGTGGGTGGGATACAATACATCAACTTGTGCCCTCAACAGTTTTGTTCGATCATTTATCGAATGCGATGAATCGGTGCTCAGGATCGATCACAAAAATGGGAGCGTAGCATGACATCGATCTCCCAACGAAAATATAGAGGAAATTGATAGGTGTAAAAAGGTTTTCCAACTTTGCTTAAAAGTTATCTTACTACTTATCTTAGTATAGAATATGAATATCATCATTATTCCTTTGCTAAGTGGGGTCGGCACAACACGTATATCTCCTCCATTCACTCCTATCACTCGTCAACTATGCATCCACCCTTTTCACATTCATAATCATCTTTACTGGTCCATGAAGGCGCACATGAAGGAAGACCTTCCTCTGTCACTCAAACGCAAACTCATCGACATGTGTATCCTGCCCGCCCTAACCTATGGTGCTCCGACGTGGTCATTAACTGAACTACAAAAGTCCAAGCTCAAGATTTGCCAAAGAGCAATGGAACGCAGATTTCTCGGATTCAAACGCACCAACCGAGTGCGAAACGAAATACTGCGTTCAGTAACAGGCATTGCAGACGTCGGCAGAAAAGGAGCACGACTCAAGTGGGACTGGGCGGGTCATATAAGCCGGATGAATCCCGACAAATGGGCGAATACCTCAAAATCTCGGCAGCCCGATGGGAGACGTGGTCGCGGTCGGCCGAGGAAGCGTTGGCGGGACGACCTCGACTCCTTCGAGAGAGAGTGGTGGGAGATTTCGAAGGAGAGAGATGGTTGGAGGGATATGGGAGAGACCTTTGCCCAGCAGTGGGATTGTAAAGGTTAACAAAAAAAAATCATCTTCAACCACTTTTTCAGCCTTCTACTTGCATTACTAGTCTAGAATATGAATATCTGTGATTCACAATATTAAATAAAGTGAACACTGTAAAATGGAGCCAGTATGAAAAAAATAAATGCAATTCAAAACGCGGAAGCGTACCGGATAACCGAGTGCGGAGTGGATCCCTCGCTCAAAGGGCAAATTGAGCCTTTTGTTTTTATCCCGGCTCATCTGTGCAAATCTTATTACGCAAGTTATTTTGGTATTGACTGGTCATATTACGAAGGGACAGATTGGTATAGGAGCCTTCTGAATTGAGCGTTGGTGGTTTATAGTTTTCGGGGTACCAGCAATGAAAGAGCCGTCTTGTAATTAAGAAAGATGTATGCAATAATGTTTTTTTACCTTTTTCGACATAGACAATGATGAGTAGTTTTTATTTGAAGACGTACTCATACTTTCAAATGTCATAATCACTAAATTCAATAGAGCTGTGGTGGGGCCAAACCTAGTGGAGCGGCCGCGTTCGATCATCTAAGGGCCAAACATGGGTGAGTAGATTGAAGTAAACTTAAGTTAGATGGAAAAGCTTCGCCACTACAACCATTAGCCCATATTAACTTACAACCGGCTTTATCTAAGAGAAATGTAGTTCTATTTTGTCTGTAAGATCGGAACTGTTTATTTTATATCTAAAAGAAGTTTACCTCTATAATGTCTTTGAAATTCATGGAATTGTTTATTTTAAGGCTAGTTATTTTACTTCAATCAATAAGATCAACGTTCATTTTGTTTTACTCGTAGATATTCAATAAGGTATTTATGTTCGCCTAGTGACGCAGATGTTGTTTTAACGAGTTTTCTTGTAAAAAGGCGATTTCATACCCAGAGCTAACAAGAGGTAGGAATTGGTATAAAATACGTATATCAAAGCTATTAATAGTATATGAAACAAATTTGTGATCACGGTAAGATATTCAATAGCCAAAAATAATATTTACCAACACTATAAAGCACATTGAATACCAAAACCTTGTCCAAATACCAATCCAGAAATCCTAATGGCGTGGCTGAACTGAATCCCCATTCCAATTAAGGTGAGAGCTTATCAGAGCGTTGTCGGAACATCCCCACCTGTTGTTTCTTGGCCCGCTGCCTACAACATGCAAACAAGCCTGTAACTTTGAAATAACAAAACACAATGCCTGTTACCCCAACTCAAATAAAACATGGAAGTATTCCTTCAACACAATCAAACAGAACCAGCCACATCTGATTTGCCAACATGTCATATTTTTATGATAAGATCTAGGTACATTTAAAATACGACGTTATTTCAATGGACATGGTTTCTTTGGACAAGCCTACCGCGGTGCAGCACAGAACACTATTACTCCTAGCGGAGCGGTGCAGTTTGCGTTAGCTCATTTTCTAGCAACAGCATCTTTATTTGTGTCACTGTCTTTTACACGCCATTTACGAATACATTCAGAAATAAATACGGCAAAAACACCCTACTCTTGGTTGTTTCCTTACCCGCAATTATAGTAATGAAAATAATAAATAAGTGGAAGTAATGGTATGGCCAAACGGTCATAATTTTAGTTGTGACTCGCGTAAAATGATCCGCGTAATTTACGCTGCATTCGGTGTCATACAAAAAGTTCTGTCTGTGTCTATGACACACATCAACGTTAATGAATTTTCTGCTTAGGGTCGCACAGTCCAGCCAAGCCGTACGCGCCGAACTGTCAATTCAATAGAGAAAATGCTGCTGACGTCAAAAACGAGCCGCATTTTGTGACGTCATCAGCATTTTTTGTACAGAAAAATGACTGCGGCGCGTACGGTGCCGTCTAGTGTCATCATCAGGTTTATGTTGAACTTTAATTACGCGACTCACAACTCAAAAATTACGCTCTTTAATTACGCTCGTTTGGCTTCATCCTAAGATATAAATAAGAATGCAAGGTTACATGAAGATAATTACAGAAAAAACACGTTCGCTCATTTCTGGTTTCCCAATCATACTAAATGAGGGTATTATTTATTGTTATATTGAACGTTATGAGGAATTATTATTTTGAGATAAGAGAACAGCAAGATGAAATAGAATGGTTGATAAAAATACTCGTTCTAGCCCGCTTCTAGCTTCTGAGGTTTGTAAAATTGTATAATTATCCATCCGGCATATACCAAAAAAGGAGAGAGAAATACCTAGTAACTGTAGCTAACACTTACTTATTATCCTGGCGCATCGACCCCAAAGTGGGTCCTGGCCTCCAACACAATAGAACGCCATCAGTCTATGTCTTGCGCCGCTTCCACCCAGTCCGGTGCAAGGATTTGAAGTGAACGAAGGTCTTTCTCCACTTCATCCTTCCACCTATATCTGGGACAGCCGACTGGTCGACGGCCGACTGGCACTTCATGAAAAGCACGCCCAGCTGCACGATCCTCTCTCATACGCAACACATGACCGAGCCAGCGTATTCTGTGTAATTTAATTTCGCCAATGATATTAGGCTCGGCCAGTTATTTTACTAAAATATGAGCTAACACGTACTATATTTTTTTTTTTTTACCAAGTCTATTTCTTTAATAATATCACCAGTTCTCATAAGTGTGCTCGCACAGTGCAGCCGAGCCGAACGCGGCGAATTGTCAATTCAATAGAGTAAATGCTGCTGACGTCAGAGGCGAGCCGCATTTTCTGACGTCATCAGCATTTTTTGTATGCAAAAATGACTGCGGCGCTTACGGCGCGGGCAATGGCGATCAGGTTACAAAAAAATTATTCAGTTTTCTATAAAGACTAAGTTAGTTAGAATTTCACTTTAACTTTTCAGATATTTTTATGTTGTTTTACTAAAATATGATGAATTACAATTTTGCGTAATTTATGTCGGTAAGTATTCAAGTTTCTGTTACTGGCATAAAACCCGTAGGCAGTTAAAAGTCGCAATTACAGCCGACAGACCGAAAACCATAGATCCATCTCATCATTTATTTATTGCTAGTTTTTCTACTATCAAAGATTAAGTAGGTTGGTCCATATGTGTGGGCCCGGGCCGTTCCAATCTCACGGTTCAGATCATTTATCGACGTTCCAGGGGTAACCAGCATTGGAGATTGAACTAGTGGACTATGTGAAAAGACCCAACAAACTACTCGTACAATGTTGCAATCTGATGACGATAATAATGACGAGGTCATTCTGCTCATTAATAATTATGAGGAAAATTGTGATCAAGTGCGTATTTGTTTGTGTGTCGTCTAGTGCCCAAGGATAAGATAAGATACGTACCTACTTGAAAATAAAATCGCACAAAGGTAATTTTAATAATTTATTCAAATGATTGGTTTGTTAGAATATCTTACGAAAGAGAAATATTATTGTTGTTCTATACCGAAGCTAAGACAAAGTAACATAACAATTTGCAGCTCTTGGAAAATTTTCGGATAATTTCTGAAATTTTGCTAATATGAAACCCAAAGTTTTAGTACAAAAGTCAGCCATTAAGTCTTGCCCGGATTAATGAAACAAAATCTAGACCTTGACAACATAAACCAAATACCTATTGCTGAAATGCTGTAAACCATCTATATAATAGGTACATAATTATTATTTTTAAACCGGGTATTTATCACGTACCTATTTTTATTATTTCTTTTTTCAGACGTTTCGGACGCATTGCAGCGCCCGTGGTCACGGTGATAGGTACATCAATAATTTTATAAGACGGTATAAATTACGAACACATTTAGTTACGAATTAGTATAAATATGAATAGGTATGCACTGAGTGAGCTTCTAAGGGTTTCCAAACAACAGAAATGTCGTCGCCTGATCGTTAAATTAGGCATATCATGATATGCCTAGACATATCGTTCAACGACGCCATTTCACGATCTGCCCATCTCACACCCGCCATATCGTTCGTTTGACGGTTTGGCCAGCGATATGCTAGGATATGCTTGATTAGGCAGATCGATAGCTAAATATTACATTTCTGGCGCTGCCGCGGTATGCTTGCTTCTCGCTCGCCGCCTTGCACGTATTTTTTTCACTAACCTAACATAACCAACTAATTTCGATTGAACGATATGGCGGGTTTAAGATATTCAGATCGTGAAAATATGGCGTCGTTGAACGATATGCTTTATGCCTAAGCATATCGTTCAACGACGCCATAATTATTCCTGATATGGCTAATTCAACGATCCGCCTACTAAATACATATAAGTGAAATATCCAAAAGTTTAAAGCTCCGTGGCATCGGGATACATTTCCGGTTCTTCGAAAGCTTATTCGCCTAAAGAGAAACAGTCGCTGTAGTGTTTTATTGCTCTTTGAAGTTAATGAGTTGGGTTCGACTGAGCCCGGAGCCTTTTCATATAAGTTAGGTAAGATGGGGGTGTACTATCCCTAAAGTTATTTTGCAAAAGAAAATATTGTCATAGTTTGTAGCTATCTGTTTAATAGCCCTATTAAAATATTTGCTAACCAAGCAAACACGCCCCATATCACCCGAAGTTCATAAAGCACTTAGCCAAACTCTAGTGACAGAGTTTTCGACCGAACCCTTCCGTCTATCCCTTTTTATTTATCGTAGCAGTTTGGGTCTTTCCTATTTTAGTATTTAATGACGAAATAACTTTCAAGTTACATAATAAGTACTCGTATTGACGTCCTTGACAGATTTTTTTTATAATGAATGGGTCGGCTCTTGACCTCGAAACTTACATAGGCAAGAATGATGTCTTCGATGGAGCGAGCCTACCCAGATGGTGCCTATTAAGTCTCTTCTTGAAAACAACAGGGTCGTAGCTCAGCGGAAATACTTGAAATACGGAAGCTAATTCCAAATTTTTGCAGTGCATAGTTAATAAAATAACTTTGAAAGCGCTTAATTCCAATAAGTGAAATATCAACCGGGTGAGGATGATAATCAGCTGTGCGTCTGAAGTCGAAAGAACGGTGAAGGTGGAATAAGGTAGTGTAGCTCCTGGGTACACTCACCGTAGTACAATCTGTAGAAGACCGACAAACTCACTACCACACGACGATGGCTCATGACAGACGAATGGCGATTACTCGTTGAGAAGGAAGAGGTGTTAGTTTGAGATTAGCAACATGGCGCCAAGAGTCAACTAAGCCTACATTTAACCTGGGACACTTGTTAAGGTTGCTTATCCAACACCTACATCATCCTCTATTTTATCAATAACAACGTGCGAAGCTGACTAGGTTACGGGTTTCTCACGATGTTTTTACGAAGTTCAGGATCGTTCAGGTGATATTCAGCATTCTAACAATCTTCCCATCGAATGTCGGGTACATCCCACTAGGCTCCCAAGGACCCTACAAATGCCATCAATACAGTTGTATTTGATAGAATTACAATGTTTTATAATGGTCCTACCTTCAATTCTTTATTTACCTCTACTCCTCTACATTGTATTTACTCTATTTTAAATAAAAGCATTCATTATCTTGACAGACATTGTAGGCTAAGTATTGTTTGCCATTAAATTGCCTTTCTTGAGCATCCAGCACCGAATGAAATTAATGGGATTAGCATAAACACGAACATTCTATTAGGGTAACTAAAATACATTAATGAAGGGTGACACGTAGCTCATCATTATTATCATTGGTCTCATGCATCCTATTATGACAAATATAAGAGCTTAGGGCTCAAGACATATTGAATTGGCAAGCGACGCGTCAACTAGTTTTATAGCAAGCCATTATAAACCTTATGAACAATATGAAGATATAGAAACGCTTGTAGAATGAACTAGGTCTGGCGAAGCCATCTAGCGGGTCGCGCTGGCTCGAGCACTTTCGTGCGGTTCATTCTACAAGCGTTTCTATATCTTATACCATTGTTCATAAGGTTTATAATGGCTTGCTATAAAACTAATTGACGCGTCGCTTGAAAATTCAATGTGCATTGAGCCTAGCTCTTGTGGGTACTATCTTCGTTCGTGTCTAAAGAGACTTAAACGGGAAAGTCACAGCCAATGTACAAATTAAAAACCTCGGGGATGATGCAGGGTTTGTGGCTCGTAGAGGATAGGCTGAAAACTCTGTCCTCAGACTTAGCCACTAGCTGACGTACTTACTTTTCTAGTATAGCTTTATCATAATGATACAGTTCCAAGTTGATAACCTGAGGGATGAGCATGTACCTAAAGTCGAAGCAGTTCCACTGCTGGAACACAATATACGACAAGAATGTTGAGATCACGGAGTCGCGGGCGAAAACTAGTTCAAATCTACGATGTAAATTATAATAACTTACATGCTACGTATTCAATGTGTATTCCCGCACCGTAGGGAGCTCAGACGTGTTGAAACATACTAATAACATGAAACTACGTTCTGCGAATGTCTAGTTCCCTATGACTCAGCAGTAAAATAATGTTTTTTCGTGTCACTATGAATATTTTATTCTCAATTTGTTCTAGAAAATGATGACCCAAAAATGTTATAACCACAGGTTATAAAATATTTTTTTGTGATAACTTCATAATCAAGGATTTATACGATTCATGATGTATCCCAAAAATGAAACACAAATAGATAATAAACTTAATTTAAAATGAACAATATGATAAACAAACACAATTATTTTTGCATTTTGGCACGAGAGCCGCATACCTACATGGAAGCAAGCAGCAGAGGATTATGGCGAACGGTACAAGTAAAAAGAAAGCCATACACAGCAGTAGGTAAGTCATAATAAAGATGAATCTATTTATAGTGAATCGCAAACTAAGCTAGTCAACCAAGTTTATGGTCCTGTCAAGCGCACGAAATAATTTCACTTGCTGGGAGATAAAATTAACTACGTCAGTGGTTCCGTTTTACTTTAGGGGTCCGTGGCGATAAGTTAATCCTTGGGAAGGTCCAGTCCGTCATAACTCTCGACTATCTTTATGATGTAAGGCTTATACCCATCTGCCTTTTTGTGAGCTTTAGAGTTTCAATATTTTTCGAGCATTTTGTCTAGCACATAAGATGGCTCAGATTTCTATCATGTTTTTCACATCAACATAACTAAACTATGTCGCTTGTTAAACATTATTCATTTTTCAAAATGAAAATTCTAAGAATCCAAGTAGTAGAATTTGTGAGGCAGGCGGCTAGTGTCTACTAAAAATACATTGTAGTAGTGTTTGGAGAAGTTGGGTACAGACCCAACTTCTCCAAACATTGGCACTCGCTCGTTCTGGACACCCAACTACAGAGTTGGGTGTCCAGAACGAGCGACATTATTCATCAGTGAGATTTCTAATTAGTCCTTATCTGAAATTAAGCTACTACAAAATGTACATAAAATTATAAAAATATTGTTTTTATGAAATTAAAAATACCAAATTACCAAAGGTATGTTATCCCATGTGAATTTTAATGGGATACTAATAACTCGAAAACCAATACGATTATAATGTTAGACAGGTTTATTACCTCCGATTTATACCTACTCAAGCATGTTATAGAGTTCTTAGCACGAGTTCAAACATGACCGGAATTGCTTTGGCTAAAACTTGATCTGGATTTCATAAATGGGATGCCTAGTTATAGATAGATTCTCTGTGCTGATTTTAATCAGCTCATGGTCGCCATTTAAATGGTTATTTCACCAAAAAATTTCATTAGTCGTAAAATCTAGTTTTAGAACACACTTAAGATGGAAACATCGTCAATTAATAGACGATCATGAGCTGATTAAAATCAGCCTAAACAAGGACAGGTACATTATTAAAGTAAAAACTTCTTTAGGCGCGTTGGGCATTTTTGAGATGGAAAAAATCATTGAATTCGCGACACCATTCGGCATGTAACCCAAAGATCTGTCGGCGATTCCCGCCGCGAAATACTCTGAAGTAATGGTTCAAGTTTTCACTTCTGTCGACACTCCTAGAGTGCCAATGTTTTTATATTCACTGAGGAGTTCTGTTAGAAAGTGACTATAGCTCAAGCAGGTTCAACTACGCAAGACCGAGCCTGAATAATCATTTTTCATTGCGAACCAAACATATTTTATTCATTCAACCAAATTAAAGAGGAGCCGCTATTAATTCCCATCACCTCATAACTGGTGCTAAATATAAATGAATATTTCTCACATGATTGAAGCGTTCGCGTTAATACAAGTTAACAAGTTAATTGGGTATGAACTCATTAAGCTCAGTAATATTCAGGTAGATCATATTTAATAACGATCACTTACCTTCATTACTTAAAGAGGCAAAACTTTACACAGCCAAAGTTTGTTTTGTACTTAATCTTAAGTAATAAAACTACTGTTTCCTAGTTCACTTAATTTATATGAGCAGTTTATGAACACTAAGGGTGTAATTTATTTGAGTTAAGTGTGATACAAAAATAAGATTTTAATAAAACCGAAAGCAACGTAAATTACGCTACTCACAACTCACAAAAAATTACGCATTTTTACGAACTTTACGGTCATACCCAAGTTCGCACACACATGCAAACTTCTCGGCTATTAATGCTGACAGGTTCATCAATATATTGTTATCTGAGTTCTCTGAAACTGATGAAAATAGCGATCCTTAGAACATAATGTACACAACCACTAACAAGTTCAACGACATGTAGCAATAATAAAAAGCTTTATAAACAACTAAAAACCATCAACATGATAAGTATTTAACTTAAGAAAATGTTCTAACATTAATCAAAACTTAAAGAAACGAGTGATAACGACATTATGCATTTATAAGACAAGTTAAAGCTGAAAAGTTTTAGCTAAACTACGAATGAATAATTAATTTCATTTAAAGGGAGCCGAGGCGGTAGCTCATCTAAATGTAACCTAGGTTCTCAAAAAAACGGTGAACGTAGATATTACACGTTAGTTTGATGATATAAAAAGACTCATCAAGCTTGATAATTCTCAAACATAGAGTTGCGTTGTGGTGTACCGATATAGTTAAATGACCTGCTTTATTCCACAGCATCTCTCTCTCATACATCTCAGTTTGTTTAAGAATCAAATTGTTGTCAAATGTAATCATTTATTTAGAAAAAAAATATATGGTAAGGTTACGTAAACGAAAAATTTGGGTTGGGTGCCGGCTGCACAAAATCGATCGCTGCGGAAATCTATGGGAGAGGTATATGTTCAGCAGTGGACGCTGGATGGCTGAGATGATGATGATGATGAAACGAAAAATAGGAAACGATGTCTGCATTAGTTTAAAAAAACTGCAATGTGTCGCGGAAATTAACGCCCTCCTCCGAATACAGACAGAAAACAAACTGAGCATCAGTGGGCCGAGCACCAAAATAAGCCGCGAGTAAAATATAATAAAAAAGAAGGTCAGTCGGCACTCTCCAGTAGCGATGTGATAAACTGATCAAGATTCAGGTTAGATACAAGTCCCAAGTCTCCTAGTCCCTTCTTTTAGCATCCATTTATCCATAGACCATTATATTTTTATCTGTGGTATAGGCATAAGTTGCCTCCTAAGTCTTTACAAACCAACGAGTATAAACGCTTTAGTATTTTTACCTACTATTAATTTTGTAGATGTGAAATGTGGTGTGCATCTTTGTTAGTTATGAGCACATTCATGCCAAGAGCTAAATGAAAGTACGAAAATATAATTTATGAGAGTACAATGCAAATGAAACCACTTGCTGAATCTATTATGTTTACGGAGTCGCTACTGCAATAGCGACAACTTATTTATTCGTCTTCTAAATACCGGTAGCTAATTGAAACCTCATTCAACACTAGGTATCTTAAAATTAGGTAGGTATCAAATATGTATTTGGACATTCCTCTGACTACCCTCTTAGACATCTTCAAAGGATCTGGGATCCTGTTTAATGTTTTTTTCTTGGTAGTTATCCAAGTAACGGCTACTGTAAAATCTAAGACTTAGATTTAAATGAGTATGATGTCTGCAACATTTTGTCAGCATGTCATCGTATTTCGAATATAATTCAACCACAGGAGACAGTTCGGCTGGTGTATATAATGTCTAACTAAAGTAATATATATTTATTTAAACTACGTTGCGTACACCTTTCTTTGCGATTATTTAGGTACGTAGACGTAATGTATTATTTTCTTTTCTACTTATAAAACACAAAACAGTTCTTGCATGTTTAATAAGCCTTACTTAAATATGGTTTAATTCAGTCTGCAACCGTGGTCACACGGGTAAGGTTAATGAAACGCGATGTTCATTTCAATGCAAATATTCTCACCGCATCACTCAAGTCGGCACTTTATTAGGAAAATCCTTGAAAAATCGGTGTCATATCAGCCGGATACTGAGATAAGGCCTAACCACAGAGAAAAGTTGAGCTTGACATCGGAGTGTTTAATTTTGAACCATGTTCGTATAAAATTAAGATTGGTTTTCAAATTATTTTTGTATGCTACTTAGAACTTTTGTATATTTTAGTTTGTTTACATCATAGAGGTTTACATATAAAACGAAATAAACGTCTACTTTGTGGTTTAGTAAAGGTTGCCTGGAAGAAATCGCTTTCAGCGATAAGGCCGCCCATTGTACTAATGAACTTGTAAATGTTTCTAATGTATTGTTTTCGTTGTTGTTTTGGTGCACAATAAAGTGTTAATTCATTCATTCATTTTAGTAGGTTAATCTTTTTCTAATAGCAACTAAGTATGTATAAAATAATGAGACTACATTTTGTATACCTAGCTTGGTAGTCAATTTTTACCGCCGAGAGTCTAATATATTCTGATGCAAATACAATTACTTCTAAAACTTTGCTGGTGCCAAGTCTTTTCATCCCAAAATGGTAGCAGTAAAACTTTGAAGCTCAAACCGAACTACGTACTAACGCATTAAACTTATTTTATGTTGGGGTACTTTGCTTTTAGCAAGATCAGACGCAAATTAGAATTTATGAGTTGTTTAAACTCTCAGTATGAGTCCGTATGTGGTTTTAAACGCATGTATGTTCTTTCCAGCGCAGTTGTATAAGGATTACCTAATAAATAGGAAACCATTTGTTGTAATTTATAATTATAACAGATATGATGGGAAAAAAATACTATGTTTTTCTAAACAAAACAAAACTGATGAACATGTTTTCATTATATATCTCTTCGAAACCACAGTAATAACAAGATTTATATTACGAGTAAACTAAAATCCTATTGTTAGAATTAAGACTATTTTGCATAGCGCTCTTAAACTCAAAGAAGGCTAAATATTTGGGGCATTTCTTATCATACGCCAGCAAAATATATCATAAATATTTTATCGCGACGCGAACGGGTAATAACGTGTCAGAGTCTGACGACGTTGACACCTCATTTCGATTGAGACTGGAGACTAGTAGTATTCGTAATATTCAAGGGCTGTGTACTGTGTAACGCTCTTAAAGAAGCGCCGATGAGCTTGCCAAGTATTATATAAAACCACCAGCTGTTCGCGGTGTTACCCGCGGTCCCTCAGGAAAGCATCGCTTTCCCAGGATAAAATATAGCCTATGTTCATCAGGGATAATGTAAGATTCTAATGGTGAATGAATTTTTCAAATCGGTCCAGCAGTTTCGGAGCCTATTCAGTTCAAACAAACTAACAAACAAATCTTTCCTCTTTATAGTCTGTCTGACAGCAGTTTTCAAGTGTAAACTGAGCAAGTGTCCTTTGCAAAGTTTAAGGTCATGAGAATGTTTACCATACAAGGGGATAAAGTCGTGATCCTGTTTACTTTTACGTGAAGAGGTTTTAAGAGGGTTGATATCATGCTCAACTGCTTAATTTTCGCCGAGCATGTTTACATCATAATGTGTTTACTCAAGTTCTCATAATCGTTTTAATACTATCTAAATGTTGATACTGCAAATAAAGTATTTTTAATCAGGTTCGTTTATTTCAGGACTATCTTTAGATAGTTGAAAACGAACTTGAGATTTCTTAACTGATTTTTTTGAATGAAGAATGCTTAGCCTTTGAATTTTTTCTCGCACGATTGACAACTAAAGTTCATAGTACTTCTAAGAAATATTGTCTCCAGAACTCCATGCATCGCCATTGTGTCCTAAAACTTTCATATTATACCCTTCATAAACCATGTTTCTCATGTTGTAGGGTTGCTCAAGACAATAAAATTCAGCCCCGAATAAAATACTTTTCACACCACCCGCTTGAAAAGCTTACGAGAAACGCTTGGGAGAAATGACTCATTTTGACATAAGTTTGGGTGACGAACCAAACTTATGTCAAAGTGAGTCATTTCTCCCTCCAATAAAACAAAATGGCAAGCGGGAATAAAGTACCTACTATGAAATTTCATTACTCCCTAAGGTTTGAATTTCGAACTTCAACATTTCTATGAAATTTGTACTATTAGTTTCACACCAAATAGAACTTATACGAAGAAAAAGAAAAAATGTGGTAACTAACCTTTTTCTTCCGAGTTGAATTTTGTTATTTCTATGAAAATGTTTACCATAGAGACCTGCATCAAGTAGAATTTATTCAAATATAAGAAAAAAGTGTGACTAATGCCTCCAAACTGTTTAGCGATTTGTGATGTTGCATATTATGCCAAAATATTTCTTGAGAATTAACGAATAAATTACTATTATTGTACCTATAAAGCCTGTTCATTAGACTTGCTTATTATTTTCTGGGTGTATTCACTACTTTTCTCGCAGCTGTCTTAGTCTTGGGTCGCTCTTGAATCCCTCGCTGTCTCAGGATTCAACCTCGCTATTGCACGGAAGAATTCTTCGATGCGCTTGGGATTCAATATTGCGCCCGTGACATAATACACTGCTTTATCAGCTTGCTGAATAATATACTATTATACAGAACTAGCTTCTGCGCGCGGCTTCGCCCGCGTGGTACCAGCATTTTGAATAGCCTATAGATATGCTATTTTAGTTCACTATCTATTCCTATACCAAGTTTCATCCAAATCGGTTCACTGGTTTAGGCGTGATTGATACACAAACATACAAACATCCAAACATCTAAACAAATTCACAAACTTTTAGCTTTATTATATGAGTGGGATGGGATAATTATATTCTTCGTCTTCTTCTTCTTGTTTTTAGTGTTTAAAAATATGACGCTAAAGTGAGCGTCTTATTTGGTACATTGTAACTGGTTGGTATCATAGTAACTACATTAGTGCTAGCCCCTAAGGATTTCATTGAATTTCAAATAAATGAACCATTAATACAAAGCTATAATTTCAGTGACCGACGCAAGTAACCTACATGCGTCAAGATTCCTTCTCAAGATTCCTCATATATTTTGTTGCTTGAAAGCCCTATTTGCTACGCGTAGTTGAATGCAAGAACATGTTGGCACTGAACACAATACGTGCAAGTCTGTGCAATTCCTACACAAAGCACAAGTACGTCGTAGCTTCATCATCGCTACGCTTTCTAAGAAGGAACTTCACTATAAGCAGTGGCGTTGTAGAACCTCTACGAAAAGTCTACGATGGGCTGAAGAATACCAATAAGAAAAACGTTTTTAACTGTGAATTGTTTCACGGCAGGCAAAAATCCTCTCTTCCACTCGTGTTACTCATGGAGTAAGTTTCGCATGATGTCCTACCACGCTTGTCCAGTACTTTGCGCCAAAGTCTTGTTTGTTGGTCGACATGGTTTTCCACGGGCCGGTGGGACTGGTTTAGGTACCGTAATTATAGTTTGGAATCCATTACATCCTCATGAAATTAATGACACATAAAAAATAAATGAATGCTCGTCTGTAATTGTAAAAAAAACGAATTGTTAAGAAAATTGTAAATTGAAAGATAGGGAACTATTTTTGACACTCCAGTTATAAATAAAATAGATCTGTGTAAAACTATCAATCTTGATTCTGAAATAATTCATAATCTCTACGTAAGCTCCAGCTAATATAAATTCCGTAAGTCAGCCATTAACAAAATTAAGGCGGCTACAAAAATATTTCGTACAATTTATTGGCGTTTTCCTATTCCGCGTCCGATTGTATAAAAATATCACAATGAGCGTATTGTTTAATTGTCTGTTTGTATACGCCCACAGACAACTCAACCGTGTATTGGTACGCCCAACGACTTTGTTTTCATTTATTAAAATAAAAACTCAAGAAATTCTTTAAAAATATTAATTCAGTTTGGTAATAGTGTTCCAACAAAAATAGTAGATAATTATTGTTTAAATTTCATTTATTGGTGACTTTATCACATAACCGTATTCTTCATAGTATTTGAACTATTAAGGGCATCTCGGGAAAACAGTTAATTTGTTCAATTAAGGTTTTTGATTCCAGTCAATGTGAATGACTCAAAACGAAGTCCTACGTTATAAAACTGAGATAAGGACAAAGCCTTCCTCACAAATTATTATTAAATTAACAGCAGTGGGACAGCATAGGATAAAGAAAAAAAAACTTTTATGTAACAATAAGTTGAATTATTTCACAAACTAGCTGTCCCGTGGTCCCTCGGGAAATCATCACTTTTTCGGGATTAAATATAGCCTATGTTCATCAGGGATAATGTAGGATTCTAATGGTGAAAGAATTTTTCCAGTAGTTTCGGAGCCTATTCAATTAAAACAAACAAACAAATCTTTCCTCTTTATAATATTAGTTTAGATGAATTTATTTTCAATATTATAATTCAGAGAAACAAAATACCTACAAATACGTGAAGAATTGTTGGGCAGCCCTTGTATTAAATATATATTTTCAAAAATAGCTATAATTCTTGGGAAATCAAATTTCCCACGCAACTGTATCTCTCGAAATCAAAAACAATTCTGAAGTGATATCCGAAAATAAATCCCTTATCGAATCTCATTATAAGTCAAGTCTCTACACACATTAGGGAGGATCACACGGGACTCGAGAGGGTCACACTTGACCTGATCCGACCCTCTGAATCCAGTGGCTCACCAATACGTCAAAAGTCACCACAGAAGTGTGTACACTGCCTTATTAAACAAGAAGTCCCTTTAGTTTCAATACTAAAGGAGTATTCATTTGTTTTATGTCGTGGCATTTTAATTTAATTAAAATAATTAAAAAAAAGAAACTTGATAGAGAAAAAGAGAATTGATCCTAAAAGCCTTTGCTGCTTCCATGGTAAAGACAAGTTTAGGAACACCCAAGGAACAGCTCACACCAAAAGCCGAAGAATACGTATGTAAGAATACCACTTGCAATCATCTTAACAGGTCTTCAGTCCTGACTTGTAAAGTTTTAAAACACGCAATGATTAAATTGATCGAAATAAGAAAATATGTTTAAAAATTGTCACTCAACCCTAAATTTTGTAGAATAAATGGACTTTTCAAGTAATTTAATTAGGCTTATCGTGGACTAATAGGTAATTAAAATAGGGTCAAAGTTAAACTCGTAGAGCGGCCGAAGCAAGATTATCAGTTCGTTGTTTTAATAAAATTTAATTATTTCGCTCGTTGTTCGAAGCTTCGAAGGCGACAAGATTACTATATAACACATTTTATTCAAAGAATTTTATTAAACGCATATGTTTTCGTTTATTTTGCTTTAAAATATAGTATATTCAAATTATTTGGTGACATGAACAATAACCATTTTTACTAGAAGTGATAAGTTATAATAAATACAACTTAGAAAATAAAATATAAAACGAAAAAACCGTCCAAAAAATGTCTGCAACAATTTAAAACGCTCATGGTACCTATGTGCTTCCATTGAAAAGGCATAAACATTGAAGCTGCACACGTCAAAGGCACGTATTTATTTCAAAGGAATCCTTAAAAATAACGTCCTCGGCGTGAGTGCTGTTGAGTCACTCGGCACGACGCGACGCCACCAGGTACTAACATTTGTAATTTGTGTTACACTTTACTCACAGGGTTGGAGTCAGGTGCAAAATGTACAAGTACTCAAAATCTCTATCATTTATTCATTACTCAATTGATACTAGTGATGGATTACCTAAAAGAAAGCTACGCCTTAAACAATGAATTTTGCCCTAATTCTTCATGGTATCATGGTGGTCATGAAGGAACAATACTTCTAGGATCCAGTGATGGAAGAGCGAAATCTAAAACGGACACAACTTTCGCTATTCCTATTTACGTATAGCAGAAATGCAGCAGTTTTATTGTTTCGAATCATACAAGATACGATGCATGAACGATATATAGGAGTTTCCGCATCGTGATCAGTTGATCAGAGAATTATCTTTCAGGTGGATGCTTCACGCACAATCTCTTCAAGCTCGAACGCTTGTTCTGTGAATATGAAGTCAGACAGACTTTATGCAGATTCAGTGATATCTGTCAGTGCTTTACGTAGAAGCGAATGATCATAGCAGCTCCAACATGATTGGCTTAGTTAGACGTGTTTACTTGAATGGTTGAACATTGTTTAAACGCATTGACTGATCAAGAGCTGACATGAATTTAGTCACTTCATCTAATGTTAGAACACGATTACTAACTTCATAGCACGTTGAGATTGTCACGTGATTTAGATTTCATATGAGTTCATGGATTTCGCTTTAACTTATTAAATAATTTGACTTTAATAAACATATAAAATTACCAACTGTGGTAATAGTGAGAAATAATGACAACTATTTTGACTCTCAATCACGGTAGGCAAAGCAACAAATCATTCTTCAGACATCCTTTAGATAATTTTCGCGAAATATTTAAGCTCGATCTAAGTCTCTCATGCGTCGTAGAATGCTATTTGCATCTATCGGCACATTTAATATTTTTAATCATCAGAGCATATTGTCAAGAACACCGCTGGGCAGACACCATTAAATTATAGGCATGTAATTTGCTAAAACGATGTTTTATACCCATTCAAAAGTTACCTAAATCCATACATGTGCTACACATTTCTGTTCACGGCTAAAACACGGTAATTGTGTTCAACCAGCCCCTTGTGTTCACTTTGTTTGGGTCTAATTATAATAATGCGTTGCTACTTTTATCTTATAACTGCCTGTTTACCCAAGCCCTTCTGAAATTCGGTTAAAGTTGGCTTTAATAACAAATAGTAGAGGTTTTTACGTCAGATTTTGGTTGTTGCTTTTAATTCTGATTTACTAAACGAAAAATAATAAATTTTTAGAAAGCTAGTTTTGGCTCGTCAGAGTTGTTTTGATTTTATTTTTTTATTGAAGAACAGAATAAATCTTTGACAGACGTGGGAAGGGAGCAGAAACAGAGAGCTGAAATAGATACAAACACCAGGTACTTTTTTACTGCGCTATCGCTCGCTAGTCAAACAATATCCGCAAAAAAAGTCATGCAATCGACACGATTCTGTCCATCAACCAAGCCAACAAAACCCGTAAAAATGTTCCCAATATTCATATACACGTCACAAAAGAATCGTGAAAGTCGCACCCTCGGCAAAAAGCTAAAACGAAGTTCCTAACTCGATTTACATTTGAAATGGAAATAAAAAAATTGACAATTGCGAGCGAGAACGAAATTGGAAAAGGACAAGGTACCAAATGTTTATTAATGCCGTTTGTACAATTTATTTTACCTCGCAGGCCGCTCTTATTTCCTGATGTGGAAAATTTACAGGATAATTGGGCCTGCATTGGCAGGAAATTGACAAGTTTTTTAATTGGTTGCGATATGTTACAGCTTGATTTTCACTCCTTGCTAAATTGATGCAAACCATCTGAACCGCTCTACGCTCTTGTTGTTCACAAATCTGAATGTCTAATATTTGAAAATAAAGTCTTGGTTCGTAATAATTTACCAAAAAAGTTTATTTATTCATAAGTTAATCTTTCGTTGCAGACTGTACTTTCTTACTGCGTAGGTAATTCATGCGATCAAGCAACCATCTCTTCGACTAGTCCATAAAATTTTCCTCTTGGTTTATATGGTGTAAAAATGAGGAAGCCATATACTGAAGATGATGATATCAATATTCTTTAAGCTGATCCAAATACACTGAGTCTGTGTTTTTAAGAAGAAAGTTAATAGGCACCTTCTGGGTAGGCTCGTAGGTAACTTAAACAGGCAAGAGTGAAGTCTACGATAGACGTAGACCTCACTCTTGCCTGTGTAAGTTTCGAGGTCAAGAGCCGACCCATTCGTCATAAAAAAAGCAGCGCCTCCAAGCAAACTGACTAAAGTCCACCGTGTTTTATCAAACAATTGAAAGCGTTTGAAGACTCTTTCCTTCTCTAAACCTTTATTGTTACAAATTTGGACTTGAACAACACGGCAAGGATCTATAGGAGCTGCCATCGGGAATCCTGGATGAATAGCGCACTAACTGACAATGCGCCGCTTCTCGCAAATGAAAAAGCGTTCGCAAAGTGAATAGCTCATTCAACGTAAACTTTTAACGTCTTCTGTCTGACTTCCAGCGATTTATTAATTGTGTTCTGAAAAGTTTAAAAAAATATATTTTTATTTTACCCATGACCACCAGAGCTAGTAAGTGTGGTAAAAACAAGAGTCGTTTTCGGACTCAGAAGTCCGACAACAGGCTCAGGAGCATACACTATAAACTTTTGCATCTATCGCGTGTTAACTTTATAATAATAAAAAGGTATGACAACAAGTTTGAAATAACACTTATTTTATAATTCTAATGAAATATTGTTCTATGGCTGCTACCATAATCGAGACCCATAATGCCTGCAGCATATTTTATATAGTCTCATGATCATTGTTGTCTTCAGTTAGTTTCAATGAAAATAAAATTTTGTATGAAAGACTGTCTAAAACTAACAAATGCCTAGAACCATTGAAACTTACCCATAAATATCTGCACTAAGCAAGACATATGATATTCTACCCACTTCTTATCGGCAGTCATTAATGCGAGCGCCGATACCTCTTCTCCCTAACCGCCCATAAAGGTTCCAAATCACCTAATTAGGCCATAATTAGGATTATGTCGCTCAATCTGATCGAACGTCCTAGACAAATACATAACATCAGCTTTAATTCTCTTGCTAGGTAATTGAATTGTAGATTTAAATTAGTTATTCGCGGTAGAAATTCTCGCAGAGGCTGTATGTCATTATAGCCTCTGCGAGAATGTCTACCGCGCCTTGGGATAGTAGTGATTCGGTTTTTTACAGCCTCTGTTAGTATCCTTTGCGTTATGCGCTAAGCTTAAGTTCTGATTCATATCGCATACTAGACTAACACTTTGGAAAATTTCAGATGGAAAATCTGAATCAGCTTCCAAAGAAAAGAAAATAATCTACTAGCTTTTCGACAAAAATTTGTTCAAAAAAAGTCAGTCCTATAAAGAAATCATTTCTAAAGTTTTTTTTACAGAAAACGCTAGATGTAAACCCAAGCCCGACCCGCCAGCTTTGTGAACGCAACATTTTTTTTTTTTTTTTTTTTTTTTTTTTTTTTTTCGGAGGGCCTAATACTAATGGCCTATGAGGCCGTTTTAGTGTTACCGGACTATGGCGGGCACTGAAGGTGCCGAGGCGCCTAGAGAGAGAAGTTACGACAACATGCGCAAGGGCACCTCTAGTAGGTACGAGCCTCGGCTTGGGCTGTTGCCGGAGTGAAGTTAACTACCTAACTATCATGACTAGACGATACCACTTCGCCGTTGGCGATGGTGATATCGTCGTCTGGATCGCCAAGAACGTTTCTTGGTCTTCTGGGCATGAACACGAATTTCCGCCTATTGCGGACGCCGACGTCGGGTGGTCGCTCTGGCCTCTCGTAGACGACTGGATACTCTGGAATAGAAGAGACAAGAGGATTCGGATGGTGCGGAGCTGAGTCATAATAGCGCCGAGCGGCGCGTTTTATGAACGCAGCAATCGACTCGAGATTAAGATCGCGGTGAAGATCAACGTTACGCGCGTAATAGGGTGCTTCGGTAGCTTTGCGAAGGAACGAATTTTGAACTATTTGGAGTTTACGAACCGCACGGGCGTGTCCGAAAACTTCCGAGCCGTAGGTCATGATTGGACGAATGCAAGTTTTGTAGAGTGTCACCTTATTTCTAAGGGACATCCTACTCCGCTTGCATATAAGCGAATGGAGACGATTAAGAACGAATTTTGCGCGTTGTCGGACTACTTTAACGTGGGAGTTGAAGTTCAGATGTTCATCTAGGGTGATGCCTAAGTATTTGGTCTTGGCGACCCAGGGAATGGGTTCGCCGTACAGGGAGGTGCAATTGTTTCGCATACGGGGCGGGAAGAGGCCCGACGTAAAGAGCATTGCTGCACTTTTCGACGGGTTAACCTCAATGCGCCATTTACGAAACCAATCGCCTAACTGAGCGAGGGCTCTATTCAATCGAATGACTATGATGTTGGGGCATTGATTCGCTGTATACAAGGCTGTATCGTCAGCGAACAGAGCGAGCTCTACGTGGTCGGTACGAGGGATATCGCTGGTGTACAGCGTGAATAGGACGGGTGCGATGACTGAGCCTTGAGGGACACCAGCACGCACCGGGTGAGGGCTAGAGAGGGTGCCTTCGACGCGGTAGCGAAAGCTTCGATTTTGAAGATAGGCTCGTATGATGAGCACGAGCCTGTCAGGCATACCGAAGTTAAACAGCTTGTAAATCAAGCCGTTATGCCAGACTTTATCGAAAGCTTTCGCCACATCGAGAAAGACAGCCCCCGCCGGGCCGGGATAAATTGGGTCATAGAGTTTGGAGTACAGGAACTCCGTGATGCGGAGTACCTGTTGGGGGCACGAGTGTCGGGCTCGAAAGCCAAACTGTTCGTCGGGAAGGAGTTTTAGTTCGTATATGACGGACCATATGCGACTAAGTAGGAGACGTTCGTAGATTTTGCCTATTGAGCTAAGGAGGCTAATGGGACGATAGCTAGTGGGCAGCGTAAAGTTTTTGCCTGGTTTGGGAATGCCGATGACCGTGGCAGCCTTCCAGGCGTCGGGGAAAGTGCAGTTATCTAGGGCAGCATTGAAGATGCTCACGAGAAGATAGATAAGGGCGAGGGGGAAGTTCTTAAGAACCCTATTGCTGATTCCGTCAGCTCCGGGGGCTTTACGAACTTTGAGACCTTTGATGACCATCTGAACTTCCGCGGCTTTGACTAAGGGCAGAGGAGGTGCAGAAGGCGGGAGAGCGGATAGTCTTTCGACTTCACTGTTCACCGTATCGAGGTGAACAGGATCGACCGGATTTAAACTAGGGGAGCACTGAGATTCGAGGCTTTCAGCTAAGCATTCAGCCTTTTCGTCGTCATTGAACGCGATAGTATTGTCGGGACGGGTGAGAGGAGGCAAAATCGAGACTGTGTTGTCCGCCTTCAAGGATCGGGCCAAATCCCAATAGGCTTGGTGAGTTGGCTCGATCCCCGAGAGAAGATTGTCCCAGTCACGATCTTTGTGATCCTTAATGCGACTTTTGACGAGAAGTTCAAAAGCGCGAAGTCTTTTCCGATTGAGTTCGGTGGGCCATGAGCTGTAATGTCGTGTCGCTGCATTCTTCTCCGTGATCAGCCGTCTCACGTCATCAGGCAGGGCCCTGCGATGGTCTTCCAACACAGGAACCTGCCTTGATGCACCGCTAATAGCGGAAGTGACATGGCCGGTCAGGGAGTCGACTGCAATAGTAATGTCGTCAGGGGAGCTAATATCGTCCGGGATCCTACGCAAGTCAGGCGAGTTTATGGAACCGAGGGCGTTGCTAAGTTTGGCCCAGTCTAAGACGGTTTTAGTCTGGGCGGTCGGGGACTGGGGCGCGCCTAGCTGCATGAGAACTGGGCGATGATCGGATGTAAGTTCGTGTAGCACTACTATCGAACGAAGCTGTAAGGCTACATTCTTTAGCAGTGCCATGTCTAGTACGTCAGGTCGGTGTCCTACAATTCTGGGAAAGTGGGTCGGATCGAGAGGCGGAATAACGTCAAAGTTAAGCGAGTCTGAGAGGTCCTCTAGGATGCGACCGTTGGACGAGGTTGCAACGCAATTCCAGAGGGTGTTCTTACTATTGAAGTCACCCGCCAGAACGACGGAGCTACCCATGCTAAGGAGTGCATCGACATCACTCCTAAGCAACGTTTTAGAGGGACTGAGGTAGCAAGAGGCTATCGTGAGAGGAGGGTGGCCGGACATGGCTAACCTACATACGGAGGCCTCTAAGTTGGTCATAGCAGGAGGGTCAAGAGGGACGCAATGGATAGATCTTTTGAAATAGATTGCAGTTCCGCCTTTCGCTGAAACCAGCCGGTCGTTGCGGATCATATGATAGTTGGCGATCCTACGTAAGCGGTGGGCTGGTTTCAGGAAGGTTTCCTGCACTAAAAGTACGTCTACTTGATGTCGGGAGAGAAAGTCAGAAACTAAGTCTGTTTGTTTTTGAAGTCCATCGGCGTTGAAGAACGCGATGGAGACGGAACGGGGTTTTACTCTAGCGGTTCTTAAATCCATTATGGATGTTTAGAGTGAGGAGAGTTTGGAGTCTGGAGGGCGGCGCTTAGGAACTCTGGAGTTAGAAGTAGCCTGAGGGACGCGAGAATTGTGTTGACCATTTCGGTATGGCCAGCGGGTGTTTGAGCGGTGGGCGGGTTAGCCTTAGGGGCTGAGGTAGGCTTGGGAGGAGGGCTGGCTTTGGCTTGAGAGCCTAGGCTGGTCCCTGGGAGCGGATTCCTCCACGCGTTGTACGCGGGAGGCCTAGGGGGAGCTAGGGTCACTTTAGGAGTGGCCCTTGAGTATTGAGGGGTGGGAGGGTAGCGCTCCGGCTGCCTCTGGGCAACCCGTTTGCTAGCTCCTTTTGGCGCCTTGGGGCAGCCGCGATAATTCGCGGTATGACCCTCGGCACCACAGAGCACGCAGCTGGGAGGCTCAGGTGCACCCGGAGTGCGTGAGCAGTCAGGGGTGCCATGGTCACCCAGGCACTTGACACAGCGAGGTCGGGCGTGACAGTTACGAGCGGAGTGCCCGTAAAGCTGGCAGCGATGACACTGAGAGAGATTGCTCTTCCTATAGGGGGCTTCGACACTCAGCCCGGAGAGGTTGTTGACCGTTCTCAGATTGAAAATGGCCTTACCCGCGGGTGAGAGGTCGAGGATGACGAGAACCATCTCGTACGGGACTTTGGTTCTACCGCTGAACATGCGGTGAACCTCGCGGACCGGATAATTTTGGGCCAGAAGGTCGGCCTTAATGGACTCGGGCGTTTGTTCTACGGGGAGACCGCGGATCACTACCCGGAGGACCTTCTCGTCTTCGAGAGCGTACGTGTGATAACCTATGTCTTCCGCGCGGAGAAACTTAGTGAGCGCGCGGTGGTCATCAGAGGTCGTGACCTGGACTTTAATACCGTCCTTAACGGATTTCGCGTGAGTGTACGCGATGTTATGCATCCGGCATGCGATAGCGACTTTGTCCCATTTTTCCTTTTGACGAAGGAAAATGGGAGGGGGGCTTTTCTCCTTCTTAGCAGAGGGCTGCGAAGGAGAGGACGACGAGCTGGCCTGAGGGGCCCGAGTAGCCTGCGACGCTAGACGCGGGTCTGCGCGAGGCACGGCGGCGGCTTTAGCCGGAGGGGCTTTCGCCGACGGCTTGTCGGAACGCTTGCGCTTTCCTCCTAGGACGACGGTGAAGCCGTCATCCGAAGACGCGGAGGATTCCGGGTCGGAATCGAGCTCAGGCTCGGGAACGTCCATCGAGTCACCGGACTCGATGGAGAGGACGGACGCGGACGCGGAAGTTTCAATTGAAGAGGGCTTGGGAGGGGGGGACGCGGAGGTCGCGGCTTGAGGAGCCTTGACCGGGGTTTCGGACGACGCGGGGGCCTCCGAGGCCGTGTTTATGGCACGGGCCTTGGGTTTAGTGGCCTGAGGGGCCGGGAGTGCCACGTCCATAGCGACGGGCTTGGCCTTAAGGGCCGGGACTTGTTTGGGGTTGGCCTGAGGGGCCCTGGTGGCACAAGTTGCCTTAGACGCGAGTTCGGGTTCGGCGAAACAGTCAGGGTATTCCTCGCGTAACACCCGAAGCTTTTCCTGGCATTCGGCAATCCACTCCACGATGGAGCGGATTTCCTTGCGGACAGCCTCGGGCGTCAGGCGGGGAGCCATGACTCCTAACTAACACCCTAACCAAAAAGTGCCCTACACAACGAGGACCTAAGCAACGCAGGATCTTGGTCTGCAGCTCAGGAACTCGGGAACTCAGGAACAGCGCGCGACTGGTTCGTTGGCACCGTTAGGTATCCCCAGAAGACCACAGCTGGTTATGTGGATTTTTCTTCTAGTCCTGAGAAGGACAACCTTTTAGAAACATTAAATTTGAAACATTAAATTGAAACATTAAATATGACGTTGTTGTCAAAGAAACACGCTTTGAAGTTGATTTGCCAGAGAAGCTGTGTCCCGGGGGACGCTGTCCTCACGGCGAGGGCGAATCGCGTACTGACGACGCGAGAGAGACCGACGAAGCGGCGCGCGGACCGTGCCGCGCGGCTTCGGAGCGGGGGTGGGGGCGCGGGCGCGGGGGCTCGCGGCAGGTAGTCCTGAACGGGGTCAGGAGAACCGAACACGTCTAGTCGGAACGGGGTCCGACAGCAGACTGTATACTGTGAATGTGAACGCAACAATACGTGCACTCACAATATGTACGCAGCCTTCCGCACGACTCTCTAATGTTTGAAAAATCTTTTTATCTTCCCAACATCTACTTTTACCTCAACGTTCTATGAACTTTGGTTTCACAAGCTTCAGTCATCAACCTACACCTACACTTTCACTTTTTAAGGGACATAGATGTGAGATTAAATTTAGTTTTATACATATAATTACATATAAAAAAAAAAAAAAAAAAACATTCTATATTATCCTGTCACGTAAATAATGCGTACTGTTCCACACAATTCATAATTTTTAAAACCTATCATTTTTATTTTTTCAAAGATGGTTATGAGAAAGTAAAGAAGTTATTAAAGATAACACTTGATATTATATTATGTGTGTAAGTATATATATTATATGTATTTGTTTATATATATATATTGTATAGGTATTTCATTAGTAAATTCGTTAGTAGGTATATAATTATTATTTCTTTTCTACTGGTAGGTATGTACACAGCGCATCCACATTTGTTTATGGCTTCTCCCTAGACCCAAAGGTTTGCTGGTAGAAAACTCTTCTAGGGTTAAGCTCGCCTTTGTACATGTACTTTTAAACATATTGTATTTGTTACTATTTTGTGTACAATAAAGAATTACAGAATTACAGAACACTTGTACATTTTCAGTCTACCATTTGAATGAAAAGAAAACCAATCAAAATGTCAAATAAAAAAGCAATTTTATTAAAGTTTGATTGAAGTGTTTTGATCAAAGGCAAAACTTTTCTAATTTCACAGTATTTTTTACCGAAACGTACAATATTTTTTTGATAGTGAAACAAGACTGAGAAAAAGTCACAAAAAACATCTAAGAGCTAATTTAATTTGTTCAACTTCGTAGACTTTTCGTCTTGAAGTGAGTACTCTTATTTCAATTTGAAACCCAGATTACTCTTCGCTAATATACTAAGTATAAAAAAATCTTTGCTTTGTTGCAGGACTAACAATTATACATAAAACAAATAAAAGAAAACGTAATCGTAATATAAGTAGATTAGAAAACTTTGTACATGAAATTCGCGTGTCCCTCGACAGCCAAGTGTAGCGTGGGGTACTCGAACTTTTGTCGAGACATTAATCCCTTGCGATTTTCTATTTTTTTACAAGTAGGTACCTTAACTTACTTTGACGAGCCTCACTTTGTTCGATTGGCTCCGTACTATAGAAGATGGATCATCGCAAAGAATAAGCCCTAAACTATGTTCAATGTCTGGTTTCTGAAAAAGAAAACATGCGACCTTTTCATGTTATCGTAGTTATAAGCAGATCGCACATATGTCAGTGCCGTACGCGCCGCAGTCATTATTCTATAGAAAAAGATGACGTTATAAAATGCGGCTTGCTTCTGCCGTCTGAGCATTTCCATGTATTGAAAAATAGGTTCGGCGCGTTAGGCGCGGATGGGTCGTGCGACCACGCATAATCACGATACTATTTTTGTTCGGAAGAGCTTATTCCGAAGTGAAATCCCAGATAATAGGCTACTTTAAAGTTTAAACTTTAACTTAAAGCCTTGTAAGCTGCTACATTTTCATCTTTGATGGGTAAACACGGTCACTATGATACGAGTAGTTTATCCTAAGTTTAAAGTTTTTTGTGTAAATACGAAGTTTTGATGGGTGTTTGTTGCTTCTTCACGCAGAGAGACTAATATTTAGATGAAAGTTATGGAAGTAGCTTTTATACCCTGGATTAACGCATAGGCTTTTCATCTCGGAAAAGTGAAGTATTCCTAAGGTTCCGTTGGCCCCGAGGAGTAGCTCTTTACAAAATTAATAAGTACAACAGCAATATACTCAGTGCTGTTTTCCTAGAAAACAACGAACATTTAAACAGTTTTACAAGAGCCTAAATGCGGCTCGTGCGAACGGAAATGTCGATAATTGGCTCGTAATCAGAGTGGAATGGGGTCTGGGTGCGGCATTACCCTAATTTTGTTACGCCATTCATAAAATAAAGGTGAAAATCCTAGCTATAGTATCCGTTAATACATTGTACACGAGGTTTTGTATTTGTTCCATTATCCGACTTCAAATAAAGAGGTTATATATTCGACATGGTGTAACTTGGTTTTGTTGTTGATTGAACGTCGAAGAAAACATTGTCAGAATTGATAGATAACATGCTAGTGGCAATAAGGATAGAGCGCTTTATTTTGGAGGCGTTAAAATATTTGGTCCCGCCATCACAGTGGTGAAGCGCTCGTGGTCGTGCTTGCTTAGTCGTTCTTGATAGATCGTCGAAGTTAAGCAACGTTCGAAACGGTATGTAAGTGGATGGGTGACCGCCAGTGGCATTTTCATCGGAGCGCTTCCGTGCTTCGGAGGGCACGTTAAATTGTCGGTCCCGGCTATTTAAGTCGTTAAACCATGACGGAGGCCTTAAAGCGGCCTAAAAACTCCTTCACCAGAGTTGGCCACTGACATATACGAACTTACTTACTTTAGTGGCCAAAAAACTCACAGAGTTGCTTAGCTCATAATAATACAAACATTAATGTCGTATTTCAGCACACAGCTCAAGAGGCAGCATTTCGGAAAGCGTGCCTCAACAGCTCGTTCACACTTGTCATGTAGTGTTCGCTCCAAAATTATTCACAGCTTTGCGAAACAAAAACGAAATCTGGACCGAATCCCCAAAGTGCGACAGACATTCTCTTATGTTTATTAAAATTATGTGGGATCAAACAATGTTGAGGATGAAACAAACGCCAAACACCATGCAAAGTAAATTGATATCACAGACCGAAATTAATTTACATTCCAAATATAATTTACGTTCCATCTATTGCGATACAGATTTAATTTCGATGTCTCTTAAAAGAAACGTAAAAAGCATAGCCAGTATTTTCCATACAAGGTGATACCAGAAATAGTACGCTCTTCTACGAGTATTATAAGGAGGTCAAAAAATTCCTAACAAAGTTTGTCTCACAAAGATTGTATCGCCCGCAGTCATGACCAGAACACTACAAGTCCGAAACATGGGACACACTGAACATTGTGCCTCTGCCTAGATGCCACCATTTTTTCTCCCAATTCAGAGTACCTACCTATACTCGTACATCGAAATGATATGAAAACAAGATCACATTATAGATACATTCTGATTTTCGAACGAAATTCCATAGAGATATACATATAAGACCATATTTTATACCACGATGTTTTATTTACAGAGGGAAGAGGTGTGAAGATTACGTTGCATATCGGAAAACCTTGTCCTGAACTGGGACGACATTGAATTAATGAATAATTGAATGAACACTAATTGATTGTACTCCAAGAAATTAATAAAAAAAACAAAACATTTAAAACAGTTAGAAGTTCTTAGTACGATGGGCGGCCTTATCTCTGATAACGATTATTGGGTTAGATGAAAAAAAAGTATGCTTGTACCCATTTTAATTCAAGTTTTTTATAACCATTTTCAATGTAGGTATTTATTTATTATAAATTTTAAATGGTTTCTCACAGATTTTTCACACAAATCAACAATCACATTACAATGAAGTTAAGTACTAGATATCCTATGTTATAAAGTTTTCAACCAAATAAAACAAAACGATACACTTCAGGCAATTCTATTTAAGAGCACCATCAATCCAGTCCACAGTAAAACCTAAATCCATTGTGGCTTAATAGCAATTTGTAAAACGTTGGAAACTGCCAAAGCTTGATTCGCATTCCGCCTTGAATATAAAAATTCGTCGTAAAGCTGACCCGACGATGTATTAAAGGCACGTCCACACCAACCTTCAAATTCAGAAAAATTCATCATCATCCACAGCCTGAATTTATATGTCTTATTCCTTCCTTTGCTTGTGCCATCTAAGGAAAACATAGATGCGGCGCGCCGCGTGCTCCTGTGCCTTGACGCCGCCTCGACTCTAGCTCGTGTGAGCAACCCTCCTAGCACGCATCATTATGCTAGTATTGTCCATCTACGCCCCACAAGTCCATGACTTTGTTCATAGCCCTCTGAGCGGGTGTAGAGTTAAGAGTGGTTTATAGGTACCTAGAGTTATTTGTTATTTTATTGATATAAATGTGGTACTGTCAAGCGTTTAATATTTTAGGCTTGGGATGGGCCCTGAGGACTAAAATACGAAACATAGACAAGAGCTCAGCTTTGGGCTTAGTAGTCTATACTTCTATACTAATATTATAAAGAGGAAAGATTTGTTTGTTTGTATGTTTGTTTGATTGAAATGAATAGGCTCCGAAACTACTGGGCCGATTTGAAAAATTCTTTCACCAATAGAATCCTACATTATCCCCGATGAACATAGGCTATATTTTATCCCGGGAAAGTGAAGTTTTCCCGAGGGATTGCGGGTAAAACCGCGGCGGACAGCTAGTATCTTATAACTTTCTATACAGTGAAAGCATTGTGAACTTGTAGAATCTTGGCAACCAATTTTACATGAAATATTTTTGATGGGATCATTTTTACCAAAACGTTTGGTAGGTATGGACGGCACCCATCTGGTACTGGGCGTGCAACATCCCGGTATCAGTCTCTTGTCCTAACAGTCATACCTTTGAGTAATGCTTCTTTGTGTTACTTGTAAAATAAGTACTTACCTACATTGACAAAATTTTGACTCATTTTCGTGTGACTCAACTTGCGTCACTACTTAATTTAATTTAACTTAATACTTATTATCGCATTAGACTAAAAAACTGTCTGTAATGATAATTTATAGTAAATAAATAACTGAATAAATAAATAACTGAATAGTGATTTCAGGATGTGTCCTTAAAACGACTTTTTTTATCAACATAACTGAATCAATCTTTTGAAACATTTTATTGAAGCGACTCTGAGAGTCGTGTGATAAAGATTCAAAAGAGTCGTTTTAAGGAAGTAGTCTGCAATCACTATTCAAATTACGCGACGCAAGTTGCACCGTAGTCTGTTCCGGCACTTAAGGCTTCAAATATTCCTATGCTTCTTAAAATCTACATGACATCAAAGAATTTTTATACTATTCAGTTCTGTGCGTGACATTGCAAACTAGATAGTGATGTTTATCTATAAATTAGTGCTGACACGTGCAACAGATGCAATCAAGAATCCTTCAACATACTTACCTGCTTTTATCGCCAATTGTGTACTCGGCTTTATACGCTACCAAAATAAATAAAATGCTAATCGCATTTTATTTTACTGTCAAAGTTGAGGCAATCTGTTTGATCTCGAACATAAACGAAACCGGGATTCCGATATTATGCAAGTTTTAACGATATTGTGCTAACTAAAATGCACAATGTGGTTTCAACGTAGTTTTATATGAAACAAGTACCTAATCAAGTTGTATGGTCTTTAATTGTACTATTAGGGCTATTAGGTAGACAAGACATAAAATATGGTTAAGTTGAACTTAGCGGAGCGGCCGCGTTTGATCATCTAAGGTTGAACTTGACTTTGACAATTAAAAAATCGGTTTAGGCTTTAGGTTTTTTACGTCTCAAGCTCAGAGCATACCTACGTAGTAGCATTAGAGTGAAAATGAATTTCTATGTTACAAGAAAATGCTACCCACAAGTCTGTAGATTCAAACCCAAACATAATCTACCCACTATAACAGGGGTTATATTCAGTGAATCGAATAAGCACTCTATTTTCGTTTGAACTTTAGAAAGTAATAAATAATAAAATAATGTGGTGGGAACAAATATTGTTCCAAGCGGACTTTAGAAAATGTAGCTACATCTGGAAATGCGGATGTGAGTTCCTTTTATTAATTTGTAAAAGAGTTTAATTATTGAAGAATACTAATTAATTGTTATCAAAAGATACCACTCGGATTTCGACACGAAAGCATGGAAAGAGTGGTACAGATCAAACGAAATATAGGTAACCTACCTACTAACCTATAAATCCTATAATCTACAAAATCCATACTAAGATAATATGTAGATATGATAATGTAATCTTGTGGTTTTCAGGCCTATCATGATTTTGTAACCACCAATAACATCAAACACGAATTGAACTATCTCCAGAGAGATCAAACCGTATAATTTCGTAAGTCATTAAAATAATCTGATCCCCAAGCTGATCTAATGACGTTATTATCCACGAAATACAAGGTTTATTACAACTCGATTATTTGTATTAAAAACATGATCCTACTCATTATACTTTATAATGATTCAACGAATTTACGAAATGCAAAATAAGTTAGTACTTACCTACCTAATAGAATGTAAAACAAGCTTACTCTCGCGGCTTTTAGTTAAAATATGTTTAAATAATTACAAACTTGGATTTACTTGCGATGTTTTCTTTCAATTTCGAAATGAAAAATCTACAATCTCTAGATCGACAGTCGCAGAACTTTCTGACTCAGCTCGACAGCTTATCGATTTAATCAATGAAATAGTTGAGCTGAATGATGATACGAGTATGAGCGCAACTTTAGGTAATTTACCTACGTCTGAGTAGTCTAAAATCGGAGGCTGATCTAGTGTGATGCAATCGCACAATGAAACCTTTTTTGAAGTTTGAAGTTTGAAGTTATTTTTCAAGGCATTCAAGATTATTCGACAACAAGAGTAACATCTTCCAAATACACACATGGGTCACTTTCATGTTGCTGTAGGTAACGTTTATTATTACGTGTATTAGCTATACGTTGAGTTTAATGGATGTAGGTAAATAAGTAGTTATCACGCTACATCATCATCATCATCATCATCCACAACCTGACTTTGCCCACTGCTGGGTAAGTCTCTTTCTATATGCCACTTTTTACGGTCTCGTGCTAACCTCATCCAGGTGCGGCCCGCTACACAAAATAATATTTTAATAATAATATTACACAAAATCTTTGTTTAAAAATAGCTTTACGCGCCATCTAAGATTGAAACTTGAAACTAAGTGCCGTCTGTACCATGTAATTTTATGCCAACTTAGGAACCTTCTGGAAACGGCAAACCATTATGTAATTTGGCGGGTAATTGAAGTTCCATGTTAAAAGTGTAGATGGCGCGAAAATAAACTTATTTATAAATTGTAGAGAATGAGATTGTTGGGTGATCAAAGTCATCGGTACAATTTTTACCCGCTGAGACCTCTTTCTTGAGAGAGAAAAATAGTTTCACTACCCCAATACTCGGTACCTAAATAGCTTCAAATTAAAATAGCAAACCTATCTATTTGCCTGATTAGACAAAGGTAAGACAATTAGAGATAAGTACAAGTCCCATAAAAAACTTATTTTTAATACCTACCTACCAAGGCAGTGACCAAAACTTCGTTTTGGAAGTAGGTAATTTAAACCTAACAAATACTTACTTACCTAAGTTTCTTCATGGAAAATTTTTGATTTCGCAATACTTTACGTTTAAAAGGCAAACAAAAGAAGCGACATGGTTGGCTTCAATCCTGTGATCACGTTGTTCATTATGGGGAACTTTCTGAAAGTTCCATGAGTCACAATACCTAAACGTGAGGTGGAAAATTTTCATCAGAAAGAAAAACATGTGACTTAGTACAGTCAATCTCAGAAAATACCTATTAAAAAAACGATTAAGTATAATTATTATAACTATTATATTGTAATATTATTATTTTTAAAACTATAAGGTTTTTTAGTGTGGAATAGGTGTCCTAATTGACGTTAAAGCGCAAGCGATGCGATCGCACAAAAATGGTTTTAGCGATGGTTGCATCGCTAACTCCGTGCGATGATCGCGCATTCGCGGTCTACGAGTAAAACGACAAAGATTTTTATAAACGGCAGGTATAGGTACTAATTAGAACCTGTACGATCTCCAGCTTTACAATTTTATGCAATAGAAAATTAGTTGATGCATTCTCAGAATCCGAACTCGAAAGTCGATTCTTTTAGGTCAAGTCTTGTTCTTCTCGATAAGGCACATAAAGTACCTAATAAATAAAAAATAATAAATTAATTAAACGTTTATATTCAGAAATACTGGTTTTACAGCGAGCGAAAAATCTAACTAATTAGGTAAATCTTATTTGGTAAACATATCGTAAGGAACGATCGTAAGGACGTATAGAAGCGTTCGAAATGTGGGCGTACAGGCGGATGCTTTCTATAAGCTGGACTCAAAAGGTTACAAACGAGGAAGTCCTCCGAAGAGCACAGCAGAAACGGGAACTTTTGCATACCATCAAGCTAAGAAAAGTCAGGTACTTAGGACATGTCATAAGACACGAGAGATATGACCTTCTTCAACTGATTATGATGGGAAAAGTTGCCGGCAAGAGGCGTGTTGGTCGGAGGAAGAAGTCATGGTTGCGAAACATCAGAGAGTGGACGGGGATAGCGAGTGCTGCGGAACTGTTTCGACTCGCTAAGGACCGGGAACAATACGCCATATTGACTGCCAACCTTCGCTAGTCGGAGAGGCACTAAAAGAAGAAGAATCGTAAGGAAAATTAGGTATGGTTATATTTTTACATCGGTTTACCTACGTTAATCAATTTTAAAAGCTTAGCTCTTTTCGGTGCAAAAATCTCCATAAGTTTCTTTTTTTAATGCATTCTTTTATTTCTACTAGTATAAACGACATGACTGACAAGCGACCTTCTATTTAATCTGACTCATAAGGACTTGGATTTCGGAGCTTAGTGCCGACTTTTGCAGTATTCATACTTTCTGCAAAATACATACGAGTACAGGCTTGGTATTCATTTTCCTTGCTTTTCTAATGTTTTAACGATGTTTTTTTCTAGAACTTTCTGGAATTGAGTGTCGGTTGTTCAAAAGGCAAAGTTCGCAGTTCCTGCGTAGTAACCCCAGTCGGTAGGTTGACGCATGCGCCAACCTATCGATCCAGCCTGCCATAGCCGAGGCCTCACTTTACCCGCTGTAACCAAATTGGTGAGTACACAAAATTCCGCGTTCCGGTTTTTGATTGAAATTTCTTTAAAATCATCACAATTTGCCGAAACCATCTCGTATGTATTTGGCTGTGGCACTGATCATAATTGTTGCGAGTTTGGTCAAGCTACATGTAAGTAGATTTTTCATTACGTAATGCTATGTTCGCCTTCATTATTTCTTTTCTTTCTTTGTCTTTTCATGATTATAGTCGTTTTCTATTTGGAAAATGTTTTTCCTTCTAAACTATTACCTACTATTAACAATTCGAATATTATTATTTTTATGTTCAATCAAAACTTTATTGCGATTTTTCAATGTGTTTTTGCTTGTGCCTGATTACAAAATAGATAAAAAATAATACTAGATTGAATGTATTTAAAAATTGTGTTTTCTAAATATATACACTATACCTACCTACCTATATATCTGTTGATGGAATCAATAAATAAATATACTTAATTTACGTAAATTGGTCTTCTAATCAAAAGTGGAAATATAAAAAAAAACATTTTGTACAAAGGTTTTTCTCAAGAGACGGAATGACCTTCAAAAACGACATGGCGGTCAAATAAGCAACAAGTTCTGTTTTGCCTCTAAAGGGAATCTTACTTAGGGATGAAAGAATCCTGACGCAAAGGTTTCTTTCAGCGTAAGAGCCTTAGCTCCGGATAGTCTGCTTGCTGTTATACGATACTGCTTCGTGTTTTTTTTTAATAATTTGGCCATTAACTCATGTAGTTAGACAATTTATAAACAATTTTTACAATTGTAGGTAGTGTCATTGATAAAAACAGAATCGTGACTTTCATCATTGATCAGTATCATGCACGGAAAATACTTATTCTTTGAGATGTTATTTCAAGATTTCTCTTTTTATTAAATTGCTTTTTAAATCATCACAATAAAATTTGCTGTCATATGCGGAAGAACGAGGAGTTCTGAAAAACTAAATAAATAAACATTTCACCGAGCGCTCCTTAGACTCGAACTAAGCAAAGCTTGTATTTTGGGAACCAGATAACTGATGTAGAATACCTACATATATAGAATTGAAGCAGTAGATTTGAAATAATACTTAACGCAGCGGCTTCTTTCAACGTACATGCAATCTGACCAAAGCTGATTTGCTAATAAGGTACACTTTTATTGCTTACTTTAATAGTTGACTTTAACTGTTAGGTAGTTATTAAAATATTAAGGTTATTACCTAGTTAGTGATCATTAAACATTAAAATAAATATTAATCTATCCAAGTAATTTCCGTTTCAATTCTTAAGTACTTACTTAGGCTAAAAACACATTTATTCTATAATATAAACACATTAATTTTTATTTTTTGCGAAAAAAAAGTGGTTCGGAAAAATGCATCGTCCTAAAATGTTTTAACCGAAAGACGAAACCATTTTTTGAGAGAGTTTTGTTTAGTAATGAAAAAATCCGTGTCTTTATGTTCTTGTCAGGATTCTTCTTCCAGAGTGAAAATAATTAAAACAAAAAAATACCCAACTGCACAAAATAAGGAGTCGAAACACAATTTGCATATTTGTTTTTTTTTTCAAAAAAAATGCATCTCCATAAAATATCATCAGAAACATGAATCAGGCACCATTTTGTTTTAAGGGTTGAAAGAATCCAGACACAGCGGCTTCTTTCATGTGCTTGCGCTGTATCGTTTTTCTTCTGGCCTTGATAACTGAAATTGTAAGATAGCTATTCAAACATGAATAACGTACCCTTATAAAAAATACTTTACCACACAAATTAATTCCTTTACTTATAAATGGAAATATAGGTAATTACATATATTTTTTTCAAAACAATGACATGAATTTTTGAAAAAAATACATGAGTACCTTATGTATTTTTTTTAAAGTGCCTACCTACTCATAGTTTTTTGCCACATGGGTTTAATTAGAAATAAGTGCAATATAGGTAAATGGATGCATTTTTAAACGTTTTCGCGGACTGTACCACCGTATTTCGACATTCCTTTATTTCGACACGTCGCTAACTTCGAAAAATCAAAGTTTTACAAGCCATAGTTTCGACAGAACATACTCGTATTAGTTCGACAACACATAACTTCGAAAGACCATGACTTCGACAGACAATTTTTTTTTAATCTTTAATGTTCTTTAATGAGTATTGTTTGCAAAACGGCATTTCCCTGAAATATCCCTGAACTGCAACAAGCTGGCAGAGGGAACCTTACGAATATGGATGAAAGAAACCAAACACAGTGGTTTCTTTCAGCGCACATGCGCTCTGTCAAAGGTCGGCAAGATAAAATCATTTTCTTCCAACTTTTACTAGAAATCAAATAGAAAATAGAGATTCATTTCGAGCACAGTATCAAAAACTTTTCTTTATGTTCAGATGCATTGGAAATAATAAAGGTACCGCGTGCCCCATTATTTCACGTGTTCCAAAATTTATTTATGAGCACGCACTTAAAAGAAAGAAGCGTGACGCATGGGATTCTTTCACGTCCCTATTATTTTTCCCTTCAGAATATTTACAAATACAGAGTTATCACATTATTCCTAAGAATTTCTCAAAACGGTCTAAAAAGTTTTTTATTCGTTGACAAAAATAAGCAGGTACATTTTTGTTCCCCGTTGAATTTTTGTAGTCAACTAACAACTGCTGGTAAACATAGCCACATTATGCCGGCTTTTCCCGGCTTTTTTATTCAGGCGCAATCAACAAGTCGCCATCTTGCCTTTTATCTTTCAAACGCCCTTCAGTGTGGATAAGGACAAGGTCACGGTCACATTTTGCTAAACACATTAATGCTTAGATACCTACTTGTAGCGGTAATTTTTGAGAGCTTATACTGTAGTGTGATTGTAGCAAGTCATTGACAGCTCGTTTTACTAGTACCCCACAGTTTATATGCCAGGAAACATATTTTAACTGAATTGGGAGCATAGGTATCTTCAGCAATTTGAGAAACTTTGAAGGTGTCTAAAGAAACTTGAATTTTATTTAGTTTCAACAATTTGAAGTCATAGAAAACCTACTGAAATAAAATTATAAGTAACATTTTAAAATATTTATTTTCAAATCTTTATCGTATTGATAAGTCAATCCAATACGCCATGCACTTGCCAGCGATTCAATCAGGGCACACCTTTTCCAGATCAATCTATCGACCGATATTCTAGACCTGCGCTGTGACGCGATACAGCTCATCGATCGCGTCTAGGTCTCGCCCGGGAGCCTATTAATAGGAAGCTGCGAAACTAACGTTCCCCGGCTACCCTTCCGCACCCCCGGATTCACCCTCTTTGGGGTGGAGATGGGGTAACCACCCCAGCTTGCTAAGGGCTGCATACGAATGCGCATCGCCAATTGCCATCCGGGAACGGTGCATGCCACCCGTGATTTATTACCATTAGAATAATTTGACTTTGAATAATTATCTCAATCAAAATCTCAAAATTCTGGCAATTCAGTCTTGATTCTCTTGTGGGTGGTTCGAGAGGACAGGGTAAGATGATTTTGCCCTATTTTTTACTTACTTTAATCTTCAATCTTACTGTATCATTTTAATGCAACTTTTAATGCCAGATAAGACCAGTACCATAAAAGAGTCACATAAAACGATTTAACATGTCCTGTAAAATAATTAATTCTTGTTTTTTTTTTCAATTTAATGATTCATTTGTTAAAACATTTTAATAATAAAATTGAAAAAAAAACATCAATAGGCACCATTCATAAGGACTTTTTCAGGCTATCTGTGAGCATTCCTGGTTGCTAAAAGAAGCATTTATAAAGGTCTTCCACAACTATTCTGATATCATAATGATAAGTAAATGTTAAATTACTTATAAATTGAACACAATATAAAATTTCTTTCTTTTTACGTCGTAACAGTACAAATCCTCAACGATAGACACCATTTTGATTTGAAAGAAGCTTCTAT
This sequence comes from Epirrhoe alternata, assembly GCA_963565295.1. Taxonomy (NCBI): domain Eukaryota; kingdom Metazoa; phylum Arthropoda; class Insecta; order Lepidoptera; family Geometridae; genus Epirrhoe; species Epirrhoe alternata. The sequence continues at coordinate 5,680,273 of OY751384.1, forward strand.
TGAAGGATTTTCATAACTCTCCGTGCGCATGACTGATTGCTGAAAGAAGCAGTTCGTACAGGTCTCTTTCAGGTTCCACTTTCGATACGTAACACGTCATGAAAGAATCCATTTGCACGGGACTTTTCACAAGTAGATAATTCCACCCGTATTTCAATAAAACACATTGATTTTTGTTGCTTCATAAAGCAACTTTCTTTGATAGTTGTTAAAGCTTCTTCCAAAGGATTTTTTCTGAGCTTCATCGATTTATGAATTATAAATAACAATGTCTTTTTATTTGCGTCTATTTTAGTCGCTATTATTATTATTACTCCCCATAAAGGTACTTACCCCTAACATGAGGGTGAGCTTTGCTGGACCGTGTATAATTGTGTAGTGTCTAAGTATCGAGTTGTCTCATTATGCAGAAAATAAACATGCGATTTTTATAGTAGTAGGACGCTTAACATATTGATTCTTCACTATCGAACCTTAACACTAGTAAAAGATCTCAGCGTACCTGATTTATCTTAAAAAAATTGTTATTCAAAATTGCAATCGCATTCATTTGCTATGCAATTATTTGAATATTTTAATTAAGTTAATGTACCTACAGGTGAACATAAATCACTAGACTATAATTAAAGGAACTAGGTAATTTTACAAAATCATATCGCATCACAATAAATCGTCTGGCAAAACGATTGACAGTTATCGATCCCGGATCCCGGATTCAATGGCGTTAACTGTTGCGTGATCAAAATACTAATGAGCAACTAAAACAGAGCAATCATTTAAACACAAAACACGCATCACGAATAAATGTCAACTGTATATCTTTAACTTGTTCGATAAAACAGAATAAATACTAGCTGCAGTCAAAAATTATCGTTCTATCCAGCAATTTTATTTTAAAATTACTGTGATAGTATCTAATGAAGTTGAAAATAAAGTAGTTATGGTGAAGCAATAGACAGAGGCGCCCCCGCGGCCAAAAACCAGTTGCGCGATGCGTCCACGCAGAGAACATGCAAGGAAAACATTATTTATCTTACTGGTCATCGGTTGTGGTCCGTAAAGTTTTATGCAACTTCCGTCGGTTAGACTCTAAAAGACAGATATTATATTTTACTATTAGTATGTTAGAAACAATAATGACTTTCCTACTTATAAAAGACATCAACGCGCTTCTCGGAAACGCAGTATTCGCCCTTCAAGTAAGCAGGACAACAGAAAACAATAAATTGTATTGCTGTATAGGTTTACAGTCATCTATCATTATTGTTGTATGTTTATTTTGCCTGCCAACTTGCCGTAGACCCCTTGAGTGGTATCACTTCTGTAGCAGCATACAGAGAAGGTGGTGGTAATCATAAGAAAAGCTCGTCGTGTAAAGTTCAGATTATCTCTGAATGAATGAATGAAAACTCTTTATTGCACACCATTAAAATTAAAACAAAAGAAAAACCAGATAAAATGTACAATGGGCGGCCTTATCGCTAAGAAGCGATCTCTTCCAGGCAACCTTTGGATGGAGAGGAACATCAGTGAGAAGAAGATTGGTCGGGTGCATAAAATGATAGGTTTATTGAATTCATTCCCTGAATGTCAGAAACAGCTTTTCTTATGCGTAGGTTTATTTATATAATATTCGTTAGCACTTAAATTGATTAAATTAATTAACCTTATTATACATTTTATATTGACTTTATTTTAGTAGTACTTGCATAACATTTTTTACTAATATCATACTCTGGAAACTCGACAAAGTTTCATACAAACGCCGCGGTAAAATTACCTAGCTACATTCACTATTGTGAATGTATCTGTATCATTATAAACACGTCCATTTCAGTTGCATAACTAAAACGTAGGAACAAATGCCTCAACTAGCATCACAAGCAGAGTGTTCTGCGTGGCAAGGAGTATCCATTCTATAGAATGGATACTCCTTGCCACGCAGATATCTTATACTATAGTATAAGATATCTGCTCTCGTATACTATTACCATGTTCAATTTAATAAGGGTGCAACATACTCACTACTCAGTCCAGCCAGTGCAGATTGTATGGAGACACTTAGCATGTTATCTGGGAACGATAGCGCGACATTGAAAATGATGAAGGTGCAAGTGGTCGAGCTCGTGCGAGGGAGGACGCGCCGACAGATCCTCGCCCACGCGCGGCGCCCGCGCACCTGACGCTAGCCATAGAATCGATAGACTACGTATTTGGAGCAAGTGTAAAAAAGGCATTTTCGGTTACGTGTGCCGTAGAAAACTTCTGATTTTCATAAAAAACATTTAAAATCTGAGAGAATGTCTACGTCTACTCCGTTATCTCTATCTACATACAGTTTGCGTTTTCTAGAGCGCCCTCTGAAGGGAAAATCTAATAACATTAGGCCCATATCGAAGTGTTTTTTGTTATCAGGCAAATCATCTAATATAATTAACTAAATTAATTTTTAATATATTTACAATAAAAACTGCAGATTTTAGTCAAGTAACAAATAATCTACCTACCGATTTTATACTATTTTCTCTTTACACAATGGAAATTGTGTCTGCTTATGAGGTTTTTCTGAAGAAGACATAGACAGGTATTAAGTATTAGTTATTGAGAGGTACCTAATTACCTAGGTACATATCTGTGTCACTTTTATACTCTTTGTCACTAGAAAGCTTGAATGAGTCTTAGTGAATGGACAGATAGTACAGTCCATTGATACTACCTACACACTAGACCACAGATTAAACATAACACTGGAAGTCTGGTCCGTGTTTATCGAAGATACGGTCAAACCGGACTATCTACCACTTAGGGCCCGGAGCTGTTTGCTTACGAATGTCTAGTAATGCCTTCTCGGCTCATTTGCAGAATTTACTGCGGATTGCGGCAATAATTGTAAGATTTCATTTCAGAAACAGTAATTTATTTGCAGTATTTATATGCATAAGTTAATAAAATAAACCTACTGCGTTGTATAAGATTTCCTAACTAAATAGAGATTAGTCTTATGAAGAACAACAGCTTTGGCACATATTTCCCTGCGTCTATAAAAGTATATTTATAAACTTTATTTGACTCTTAATTTACGTATGCGGAAACGCACTTACAATCCATAGTGTAGAAAAACAGTCGCGTTTCAGAATTAAGATTACTAAAACTTATATCTTTCCGATTAACCGACCGGTAATTTGATTTTGTAATTTTGTTAACTAATAGTTAAATTAATCATTCCTTTATTTTTCGGTGCACATAGGGCTTTGTACAAGTATTTAATTGAATAATAATTTATGCAAAATCCATGGTTCAAAGCCACCGCCGTCAAAATATTTTGATTGCATCTCTATTTGGGCACCCACGCACTGTCCACACAATGGGATCTAAATGGAAGTACATGTAAAAAAGTATCAAACAATGTTATGTCATGTATCGTTTTGATTAATTTGATTTATATCGTTCTAATGATCATAAGTTTTTTTTGTACTGATAATAATGACTTGGGTTTTTGATGGCTGAAATGATTGACATGCCGTTGTACGTGGGCTTGCATTGTTTTTTTCTTTAAAAACTAACAACTTTTATGTGCTAAGCCAAAAATTACGTATGTGCTTAGTCAGCTTGATACGATTCTTGTCTTTTCTGTGAATAAGGCGATTTATATTTAAAGTCTTCGATGCTTACAAGGCTTATCCACCCCACTATGTACAGCACTCAAGACGCTGTATGTAGTCTTTAGTGTCGGTTGCCTCCTAAATCATACAGTTATGATATAAATGCCTAAGTTTTAAAAGGTTTTTGTAGCGTGGATATGCGTTTCCTTCTGGCGCTGCATGCTCATCATCTATAACAAGGTTATTTAACGTTGAAAACTTCTGAAAAAATTGACAATAGATTGAAAAACATTTGAATGAGTTCGTTTTCACTTGTTGCAGAAACGACATGGGCCACCACGCAGTACTTTTTTTGGCAGTAAGCGTGGTAGGAACCATGGGCTTTATCCCCCATGGTTCTATTGGGGAAAAGGTGAGTTTTAATTTTTTGTATCTTATATTATATTCAAGCGCAAGGAGTGGAAGCTAAGGGGGGAGACCTTTGCCCAGCAGTGGGACACGATAGGTTGAGTAAAAAAAAAATTATTATATTCTGTTAACTTTCCTTGACAGGCAATGAAAATATATAAATAAATAATGCTGGACATTTCACACAGCATCATCTAGATGATGCCCCAAACTAAGCAAAGCTTGTACTATGGGAACCAGATAACTGATATACTACTTATATACTTTTTGTTTGTAAATACATCAAAATCAAAATCAAAATCAAAATCAAAATCAAAAATCATTTATTCAGTAGGACCACAGGGATCACTTAGAATAGTCTTAAAACTAATTTTACTCCTGTTCTTTCGCGACCAATACCGTGAAGAATCAGGGCAACAAACACGGTCTGGGGCCTATCATTTTTTTAGGTGATCCATGGATCCATTGAGTTGGAGCAAGTCCCAAGCTTTTTTGTCATCCAAATAATCTGATATCTTATAATAGGCTTTTTTACAGAGATGACGTTTAATTGTATTTTTAAATTTAGTGATTGATAAATTTTGCAATTCGCTTGGGACTTTGTTATAGAAGCTTACACATTGCCCTTTAAATGATTTCATAATTTTATCTAATCTAGTAGTGGGAACAGCGAGTTTATCCTTATTTCTAGTGTTTACATCATGATTATCGCTTTTTCTCTTAAATGATTCAATATTTTTACAAACATACATCAGATTTTCATATATGTACTGACAGGGTACTGTCAGTATGAATATATCTTTAAATTTATTTCTAAGCGAATCTCTGGGACCCATATTGTAAATTGCTCGAACAGCCCTCTTCTGCAACACAAACACGGTGTTAATGTCTGCAGCAGTCCCCCACAATAAAATGCCGTAAGACATAATGCTGTGAAAGTAGCTGAAATAGACTAATCTGGCAGTATCTACGTCCGTGTAATGACGTATCTTTTTAACTGCGTATGCTGCAGAAGCAAGTCTCTTCGACAATCCATCTATGTGTGGGCCCCATTGTAGCTTACTATCTAAGGTTATGCCTAAAAATGTAGTGGTGTCCACAAGATCTATCTGTTCATTTTTTATTATTACATTGGTTTTAATTGGTTTTAAATTTGGTAGTATGAAGCGAATACATTTAGTTTTCTTCTCGTTTAATAATAAATTATTAACATTGAACCAATTTACAACCTTAGAGATTGCATTGTTCACTTCGTCAAAGTTAACCTGTTTACGTTTCAACTTAAATATAAGTGAAGTGTCATCTGCAAACAGGACAATCTCGTGGTTGTCTTTTACAAGTTTTGGTAGGTCATTAATGTAAATTAAAAAAAGGAATGGACCTAATATTGATCCTTGTGGTACACCCATTGTCACCACTGACCCCGGAGAACGCTTCCCATTTACGTCAACTCTTTGTATTCTGTCACTGAAGTAGGAAGTGAAAAGGTTGAGAGCAACACCCTTAACACCATAGTGGTAGAGTTTCCTAATTAATGTTTCATGATGTACACAATCAAATGCTTTAGATAAATCACAAAAAATACCAAGCGCATCATGAGAGTCTTCCCAAGAATTAAAAATATGAGATATTAGATCAACACCGGCATCAGTTGTTGATCGTCCCCTTGTAAATCCAAATTGTTTGCTGTCAAGTTAGTTGTTAATATTAAAATGTCTTTGTAATTGAATAAGTATAAGTTTCTCAAAGATTTTACTAAAAGTTGGTAAAACTGATATTGGTCGAAAATTGCTAGGGTCAGAGTGAGTACCAGATTTAAAAAGAGGCGATATTTTACTATATTTCATCAGATCAGGAAACACACCACTATCAATACATTTGTTAAATATGAGAGCTAGTTCAGGCGCAATGATGTTAATCAATGGTTTTACGACGCTAACGGAAATTCCCCAGAGGTCTGTGGTTTTTTTTACATTAATGAGATTGAAAGCTTTGATGATGTCTTTATAATCCACATAATCGAAGGAGAATTTGATGTTACATTCAGGTATGTTATCTTTTAGAAATGACTCTGCGATTATGTGGGAAGAGTTCAAACATTTTGTAGTAGAGACTGGAATGTCAGTAAAAAAAGTTTCGAATGCCTTGGCTACGGCATCGTCTTGGTTTACGATGGAATCACCAATTTTAAGTTTGTAGGTATTATTATGAACCTTAACATTTCCAGTCTCACTATTAATAATATTCCAAGTAGCTTTTATTTTATTTTGACTATTTTTAATTTTATTGCCTATATGCAGTGATTTAGCTGTGCGACACACATTTTTGAAAACTTTTGAATATCTTCTAACTCTTTCCTTAAACTCTTCACTAAAATTATATTGTTTTTCGCTATAAAGTTCATACAATTTTTGTCTGCTTTTATGGATCCCCGCTGTTGCCCACTCACAAAAGTTTGAACCTTCAGTAACCATAATCGATTTAGATGTATATATTGAGTTAAATTGGTAGGTAAATTCATTAAAAAATTTATTGTACAAGTAATTTGGGTTATCATTGTCATAAAATAGGTTTTCTAGTCTGGTTGCTAATTTTGATTTAAACTTTTCCAATCGATTATTGGTCATTGGTACATAAGTAATTTTTCTCCTTACATTTTGCTTTATTTGATTTTGAATTTTAATTAATTGACCAAGATGGTCGGATTTAAACTTACTTACTAAACTTTCATCAATTATTTTAACATTTGTAAAAATATTATCTACTAGCTGCGCCCCGCGGTTTCACCCGCGTAAGTCCCGTTCCCGCGGGAATATCGGGATAAAAAGTAGCCTATGTGTTAATCCAGGGTATCACCTATCTACATACCAAATTTCAACCAAATCGGTCCAGCCGTTTTTGCGTGAAAGAGTAACAAACATCCATACATCCATACATCCATACTTACAAACTTTCGCCTTTATAATATTTATAGGATATAGGATACATGTGGCAGAAGTAGCTGTAATTCTTGTAGGTTCCATAAATGAAGGTTCAAGGTTAATGACTTAAACTAGTTAATCTGGTATTATAAGAGTTATTTTCTAACAGGTTTACATTAAAATCGACACATACTAGGATTTGTTTCTTACATTTGGTTATTTTAAACAGAATTTCTTCCATAACTTTTTCAAAAGTATTAAATGTAGCGGATGGTGGGCTATAGGCGCTTATAACAATTAATTACTCCAACTCTACGCACGCGATTTCAATGTGTCTTTCTACAGAGTGGTGGACAATATCTTTGCGTTCTTTAAATTTAAAACTCTTGTTTAATAATATTAGTGAGCCACCTCGAATAAAATGAACTCTGCAGAAAGCACTACCAACCTGGTGATCACTGAAATTAAACATAAGCTCATGACTTTTCAGCCAATGTTCTGTAATACATACAATGTCAATATTATTTGAGGTCATGTACAAGTCCAGTTCTAATTCTTTACCGCGTAAACCTTCAAAATTTTGATGCACCAAGTTAGTAAGATTTACATTTGATTTTTTATTTTGACTCTCTATTTTATTATTATTATTTGACTTTATTGCAATGCTAGAGGTTCTCTCTATTGTCTTAAGATTTAATTTAAATGGCTTGGATAAACTTCCAAAGCCATGTTAGGCATGTCAGTTTTCTGCTCAATAGAAGCAGATTGAATAGCCAAGTTTTTGGCTGTTATACTAAAATAATAAGATAGCGAAACAGCTACCTGTCGTTGGTCAAAATGGGATAGGTAATAGCTACCTTTGGTCAAATACATATTATATACATAGAAACACCTTTCGAATGTTTCTCATTTTCGGAATCTATAAAAGCTCAAAATGTTCCACACTTGGAAAGATATGCGCGTCCATTTTTAATTTAAAGATCCATAAATTGAAGTGCGTAATCCCTATTAAATTTTAAAGCTTTGAAGCCAGCAGATAAACTTGATTTATGGCAAGCGCCGTATTAAAAGTGGATCATCTTGTTCAATGCGAATGTTTCTGAGCAATATTATTACGGCAAAATATTCTAGTATGATGCGAACTCATCATTATTTCGCGTACCTTTATCCTAGTCGGTGTAACACGTTTAACTCTTTCACTTCGCTGGTCAATGTTCACTTCTTCCCACGTCATATGAATTAATCAGCTTGCTGAAAATATTAGTAATGTAGGTAACATACATTAACCTTCCCTTAGTATAAAAGATAGCTTATTTTATTGACGCTTTTATGACGTAGGCTTATGATAATTTTTTCGATGAACTTCGGGATTGATGTCATCATTCAAATAGGTACCGTCTTTGATCTCGGCTGGAAAATAACCGTTTAAAAGGTCGCCTTTCAACAGGATCATATGCTAACGGAGGCTTTACTTCGTGAGGTAGTCGAACGTATGGGTAAGGACTTCGACTCTGCGGCGTCGGGGTACCTCGGCTTTCCATCCAGCGATCGGCACCTGGAGCTGATGGCCCGCGCCAACAAAGAGCTGGAGACCGAGCAGCTGGATTACGAATCGCTCATCGAAGGCAACCCCAGCCCCAGCCTGCGGGACAGAGAATTCTTGCAGCACAGGTACGACTGCAATGACATCATAAAGGATTACAGGAATTTAACAAATTTTACAGGATTGCAAATAAAATTATTAACACGGAAATTTCTTCCGTAAACAACTAGCGGCCCGCCCGCGGCTTCGCTCACATGGCACCAACACTGCAAGTCAATTACGGGATATGCAAAAATTATGAAAGAAAAGCCCTTTTTATTTTAATGGATATTATATTATGTACAATGTACATGATAAAATATGTATGTACATCCTGAAAATTCAATCTAAGTCAAATTGGTAAATAATTTTTTAAAGCTTATCACACATGTCCGCGGCGTAAGCGTCGCAGTCATTTTTCTATTGAAAAAATACTTATGACGTCATAAAATGCGGCTCGCTTCTGACGTCAGCAGCATTTCCACTATTGAATTCACAGTTCCGCGCGTTTGATGCGGATGGATATGCTATGAGCTTGTATTGGTACCTACATAGGTATCAGAGAGTACCACCTATAAACAAACCATCTATTTATAATATTTATAAGATATAGATTTAGACACCGACAATTCATTCGGCTTCCAACTAGACAAATACGTATACGTTTTTATTATAGCTCCTAGCGAGAAACTTATGACTCGTCCTTGAACGTGTGCTGTGCCATCACCGAATATCCTATCGAAATAACATCGATAAATAAACAATTCCACCCAGCAGTTCCCTCTGGGGTCACCAGTACGTGACAGGAGGCGCGGGTGAAGGCGAGCAGCGTCTGCAGCCGTCGGGAGAGATCCCCAACCGGCAGCTGGTGAAGACTGATGCCGTCCTGCCAGCGTACTGCAACCCACCTAACCCCTGCCCTGTTGGATACACAGGTAAATTATATTTACATACTGTTTTTTTGCTAGTTTCTTAGATGAAACACATTTCCTGGATTTCAGCTTCGGCCTACTTCTAGTTACACTAGGCAGAGATCCAGCCAAATTACGTTCCTACTCATGTGATAAGTACTAACAACATAGTCTATTCTAATCGTATATGTGTGTGATTTTTGGATCTCATGAGCGGTTATAGTTGCTTAACCATAACCACTCATAAAACAAAGCGCTCGCCACCTATAATGCAAGCCCATCGCTCCCTCATCATACCTAACTATTTATTTATTTTTAACTCTGCTTACTTTGAAGCCAATATATCAAGATTTATTTTTATTGTAGATAGAACATGTAGATCAATACACAAATTGTGATAGGTTTTCTGTGTTATTATAAAGGTACAACCATGGTACATCAACACCCCTGCAAGAAACAGTTGCTTAACCGATTTTACTATCAATATCTGACTCAGCATGGGGTTTCGATAAAACCTGACGAAGTGATAGCTCAGACTCTAGACATTATAAGTTATGTTAAATCCGTTACCGTCGAATTAGCACGATGTGTTTGCAACGGTTGTTTTAAAGAGGCATTTTTTTAACAGAAGACATGGGCTGCATCGTCGAGTTTGAGAATACAGCTGCATTCAGCCGTGAGTACCAGCTCTCCCAACGTTGTATGTGCGATGGAGAACATATGTTCAGCTGCCCCCCAGAATCACCCTCTGATATGGACCTACGCTTCCCCGATCACCACAAGAGCATGGTCGCTAAGAAATACCTCCCAGATGTAAGTACCTTGTCTAATAATGAAGCTAAACTATTTGATCACATCACGTTACGATAGAGAGACTTAACACATTACGTTTATTGTATGTACGTTTATTAAATATGTATAGGTAGACAAATAATTATGAGGAGATGAAACTAAATGAGACCTGTTACACAGAAGAATCAAGCTGTTGTTGATTATAGAAAATAAAAAGTTCTTCAGACAATATTGCTCGTACAACAACAGATATTACTAAACTTCTGATTAAATCAAGCAGCTGTTTATCATATTAACGAATCATTAACAAAATAAACTTGATGTTTTACGAGTATAAAGCTTGTATAGATTATTATATAATCTGTACGCGGCTTTAGGTACAGCAAGCTCGCAGTTTATCATTCCAAACATTTTCAGATTGAAATCAATCCTTTTCTGACGGGAGAGCGGCTACCGATTGCAGCCAAGAAAGGTTTCGATGTAAATTCTTTCTAGAAGCACTTTTTTAGAATACGCTATAGATTATAGGTACACATAGTTTCTATCAATGCCACGGAGGGAGGCTCGTGCATTTCGTACATCCTCCCTCCGTGACTATTTTTGTATTTCTTTATAATGAAATTCTGTTACAACCTCAGGTTTTGGGATTGAACTAGGTTTAGAGATGGAATATTATATTTATTTACCTTTGAAGCGCTTTTAGCATACTTTCAAAATTTGTAATGATTTACTAAAAGTTAAATCGCCAAAAATTAATAGCATTTATATTTAATTCATTGTTTTGTTTAATTAAATGTAGGTACACATAATGACCATGGGCACCCAATTATTGCAAAAACAAATAAGAAAATATGATCAAGATAACGCGGTTTTAAATAGTTGTTAGTCTATAACTAGTCTTTCTTAAACTTTCGTGATCACAATTCATATTTAGAAATAGATTTGTACAGGATTTTATCGCGTTTTTATCCGACTGTCAAAGGAAGGGGTATGTTTTTCGCGCGTATCTTGTATGTATGTATGCAATGCATTAATCTTTGTACCCTCGTATCTTCCAAACGACTGGATTAATTTCAACATCAGGGTATCTTTAGATTCGTCATAATTTAACCCAAGTGTTAAAGGATAGGTTTTTGAAATTAAAAACAAAATGGCAGTTTTTATGCGTGAAATAGTAACACTTTAAGAAAAAAAGATTGCCAATCATATTAAGAGCGATATCAAAATGAAGGAAATTACAATAATATACATTCCTCTTATACAAAACAAAATGGCGGATCTTAGGAGCGAAATAGATATACGTTAATAAAAAAAAATAACCAATCATATCGAGTGGGGTATCAAAATGAAGGAAATTAAAAGGACATTACAAATATATAAGTCATATGTTTATTCTTAGTTTTGAATAACAAATTAGCAATGAGTGCAGCATGCAAATAGTTTTATTCACAGTTTAGTTATACGCATAACAAAATATCAAAAGTTGACTTTCTTGCAGTCGGGTTTTGGGTTTTTTTTTTATTGTAATACCTACTAGTTACCTTTATTATTTCCCGACGTTTCGCCTGTGTTGACGTGCGGCCAATCCTGTTTCTGAAGATTAACTGAGGGTAGTCATGAAAACTGCCGCTTCCCGTCGGCTCCAGTTCGCCCGCGACCACGGTTGTTGCAACACAGCCGAAACGTCGGGAAATAATTAAAGGTAAAACGCGATTAAATCTTGTACAAAAATGTATTTCTTAATATGGTTTGTAGGTCTGGTATTGAATAAGTCATTGTATTCTCTTAATATTTTTAGTGTAAGGTTAAGATGTGTACATATAAAAATGAAGCTACAGGCTTATTCCAAAGATAACAATAAAGTAGCTAGAATTATAGTACCTTGAGTCTACATAAAATGCAGGCATGTAGGTACTTAATAAAATAATTATTTTTAAGTGAGTGAATAAAAGGAATGAAAGAAAAGGATTCGTACTTTTTTAGGATAGCTTGAATTCAAGGCACGAGTTATTAATAGTGAATACATGTACAATAATTTAAAATAAACGAATAAAATAAAAAATACAAAAATACGCATTTAATCCTCCCAAAGAGTCTTCCTTAAAATATATTGTATTAATTTTCATTGCGTCACAATACATTGATTTATAGTTTAAATTATTTATGAATTTAAAAAAATATGGGTTATGGTTAAAAAAACAGTTTCCCCTTTGATGAATTGATTTAGTCTCAAAATACCTAGTCATATCCTATAATTGAACAAAATTGTAAATGCTGTCTCATTGATTTACTTTAAAATATTATTGCGAAATATTTATTTTAAGTATTTTTAATTTATTAATTTTATCCTTTGAAATTTATTGTACCTATGTATTATCAAATTTTAAGTATTACACAAGGCATAAATTATTGTGCGTATTATTGTCCTAAATGATAAAGTCTAGAAAGTATTTTTATATCGGTGGGGAAAGACAATATGTATATATAAAATCCAAATATCGTTAAAAATACATCATTAGCATTAGTTCATTCCTAAGATTTATATAATATAATGTGCTGGCGGAGTAAAGTGTAATGTGGTCTCATAATTATAAATTAGAAACAATAAGTAAGATAAAAAACGTCAAGCTGGCGAAATATTACACTATGTAACTTTAAAACTGTATCATCTGTATTAGTAATAAGAGAATGAAGGGAGAAATCATTATATTTTAAGTACATATGCAGAAGAGAAGACCTCCATTAATCGTTTTATATAAGTAATTTTTATTATAACGGCCAGAGTAATACTGGTAATACCTAGTACACATTTATTTATTTAATATTATGACATATATGATTATAAAACTTAGGTACCTAGTATAGTTCAAAAGATAAGAAGCAATTGGGTGACATCGGCGCCCATTCGGTACCTACATAACAAACATTTTCAATATCAAATTAAATTAATACTTTAGATTACCTCCTTGAAACCCATAGCGCGTGCCGTTCATTTTATCTTTATTTATAATACCTAGTCAGTTATTAAAAATTGTGTTTAATAAGTATAAGTACGGATGTAAGATAGAAAAATATTTTTATAAAAAAAACGTAAAACAAAAACAAATACATTTTTATTATGCGGCGACCGACTTCATACATTTGGCAAACTTCACCACGAAAGACCTTGATCTTTAATGCCCAAAAAAAATGAGAGAATGTTTATCACACCCTGGGTATAATATTTTTTTTATAATTTTTGAAAGTTCTGTTATGTAATAACAAGCTAATCTTTTGGGGTTTTCAAGATTGGTTTTAAAGAAACTTTTTAAATTAATGTATTTTTTCATTTTCTATGAATGCCTAATAGGATTTAAAATATGCCCTGGGGAGTAACTATTATTTCTGGGGAATCTTGTTTTTTTGTTATCTTGGCCCTCGCTGCTTCTCACCCACACTGTGCGTCATTAAACAACTCAGCTCACCAATTAAACTACTGCCATGTACGATTTAAGGAGTCTGAGGATTTTTTTTAGTTCATAGCATAGTGTGGTTAACAAGTGATTTAAAGATCTCTCAAAAATTAAAAATAACAAAGTTTTTTGTTACATTACTAGGTAACGCAAGATAACGCATTAAATTATTAATAGTACTCTTAATTATAATCTAGTCATTATCTAGACATTGTAAATTATTCCCTAAGTGGGCGGTGGAGTGATTCTAGTCAAACTGTAGTCATTAGGATAAACACGTTTTAAATAACGTATAGATTTACTATTAGCAGTAAGTACTGAGTGATTTATTTTTTTATACAGAATATATTTTTTTAGTTAATCCATAAAAAAAAAAACAATAGTTGATAGTTTAACACTAAGCACTCCTCGTAGATTAATCACACATTTTTATAAATTTTAAGCATTTGTTAGGAGATAAATATATAGTTTCTCTTTCGTCTACAGTCAGCCAACGTTACGTTTCGTGTGAATGTAAAGAAAAACAGCTGGTTAAATTGTCTTCAACATCAACACAAGAAGACCAATCACTATATATCTTACGTTGGTCTCATAATATCAGTAGACAAAATCAGTTGATATAAACAACAAAATACACGAAAAAATCTTTCCAAAAAGTTCTACCTCAAACGACAAAAGCAACCTGCAAATGAAAACTGCCTCACATCATCAACAGAGCGAACACGCGCTTAAGTTCATATACATGTATAAGTTGTTTAAGTCATGAAATTGCATAATAAATTCTTAATTATTCAAAACCCATACATAATATAAAAAAATAGATAAAAGAGAGTTCAAATTTTGTCAATCTGCATGTTTAATCTAATAAACAGATAATTTGAAACAGTAATTCCATCAAGTCTCCTACAATTTTTAACCTCCAATGTATTGGTTTTATTTGGGTGATTGTAACTACCGAACTCTTCTATTTATTATAACAACAACATTCACGGGGTTATGAAATCACTCTCATAATCAATGAAAATCAATATACACCGCCGTTCCAAGTGATCGATCTAGGGATGACTTGAGACCCATTGGATAAAAATGTTTCAGAGAAGCATAAGACAAGTGCAGAAAACCTAGGCTCCACTTTTTTCGTAAAAAAAATTATATGCATGAATTTGTCTACTTCAGAGCGTTTCGAATGTATAGTCTTTTTATAATTATTTTATATAAAAAAAACTTTTTGTTACTTATATTTAAAGCATGTACCGTGTGTGGCCCGGTCTAAGAATAGGCCCACTCCCTTTCTTCCCATGGATGTCGTAAGAGGCGACTAAGGGAAGCCAAGGATCTAGAGACAAAACAAGGATTATCCAGTTGAATTATCTATATCTACTTGATAATCCTTCGCTGTGTCTCTAGCTTCATGGTTTTAATTTTCCATTATTTCAAATTGTTTCATGTTGATCTCTGTTTTGATCTTTTTTTTCTTTTGATATGGTTTTCCAGTTTTTCCTTTCTTTACATGTTTCTTTAAGCAAACACTTGCCAGCACCCCTTCTCTTGCGAAGTAGATTGAGTCATGCATATTAAGCCATCAAAATCGCGTGTATCGAAAATATTTATAAGTAAAAGTGAATCACTATTGTATTTAATCAATAATTCGTTCATAATAATATGTATTTAGTTACTCGGTGAGTTTTTTTTATTAGGTCTCGTAAAAAGTATAAGTGTCTACCTCTATTTTTAATTATATGATACCTACCTCTTTTAATATTTGGAATAACGAAGTGACCTCAACTATAGTTGTATAATTGGCAAAACTAACCTCATAATAATAAACAAGTTATACGATAAGCAACAAAATAAAAACCATAATACCTCTAATATAGTCACTCAAAATTTGTCTTAGCTAATAAAATGTTTAATGTCAATATTTAATACGAGAACATTTATATTATTTAATCATGTTATTTTTGCTGAATTTGTAATATTTTTTTTAACTTCAATTTTATAAGTACTTCACTTTTCAAAACAATCATCAATTACCATTGATGTACAACACCAGACATCATATCAAACTTCATGGTTACTAAAATACTATTTTCGGTACAAAATAATCTTTATTTTAAATCGGTAAGATGCGTTACTCAAAGCAGGCCTAACTATAGAGTATTATGAAATGATAATTGTTGCAGATACTTCCTCTCATTTTATAAAAAAAAGTCATATATCTCATATATGTATATAGATAAATGCAGATGAACGCACACGAGATTTTTAAATCTTTAATCCTATAATATCTAAGGGTACGGACTCCTCAAACTATTTCTTTAATTTTCATAGAGGTATGTAAATTAATAATCATATTTTCTTTGAACTCATAAGCACATATAATATTTATATACATATTATATGTACGTAGGCATATTTCTCATTTTAGCTGTAAGTACCTATTTATTAATTAGTCTTAGAAAAATGATCTCATTAGTGTCTCCATAAAAATAAGGTACCATGTCATATAACAAACTCAACATTATATTTTAATGCTACCCTAATATAAATTGTAGATTCAAAGTGCAGCCGTTGGTATAAGTACTTACTTTACGTGTAACATTTTAAATATATATATATAAGTGTATTAGCAAATAATTGTGTATTAAAAACAATCGATGAAAAGCATCCAGCACATGAAAAGTAAGAAATGTATTAGAAGGTATTATATGTGTATATTATGCAACATACGAAGATTGAGCGGCATGAATAATTATAAAAATCAAAATGGTATGTAAGTTTCTGTATTATATAGAAAATACCACTTAAAGATCTTAATGTAATCTTTTATTTAGAATTAAGGTGACTACTAAAATAATTAGATTTAAGATCTTGGCAAAAAATGATTGGAATTCTATTTTCATCTTCATCGTCTTCTTTTCCGTTTTTCTACTATACCTTTTTCGTTTTCTAAATTGATATCTCCTTTAACCAAACTCTTGTTCTTTCTTTCTTCTTAGTTCTTTCTAGACCTCATTTCATTTACTTCTTCAACTTACTTTTTTAACTTGATTTTATACTGGCCTATTCACCGTTGCCTTCTGAGTCAGTTTAAATTAATTTTCAAAGCAAGTTGATAATAAATGATGATAGGAAAAAAATAATAGTAAATCAAACAAATCCATATCTTAATCATCTATGATAAATAACTTAATAATTGCATCTCAAACAACGTCCCAGGCACTACAGCGTTCCGTTAAGTGTAGGCATGGATTGCCTCCTGACGCTGTATAAATCATTTAATATAGATGTAGGCCTCTGTTTTTTTACAAATATAATTTCAAAATCTATAATAATAATGTCTAGATCCCCATACCAATAGTAGGTAATAATAATTAATTTATAGCAGCACGGGGCTACGCAATATTGGTATGGAATCATCAGGGTCGCTACTTTCTCCTGCAGAGATAATGATTACTTTTATATACAGCCACTGCACATATACTAAGTGGTCGTTCACACTGCGACGACCACATAGTAAAAAATTAAACGTGTTAAAGAGTAATGGATATTAAATAATGGTAGTGTAGCGGCAACTTAGGCATTTGGATATTGAAATCATTAAAAGAACCAATATTTGTAAACTAAATTCACTAAGGTTTTCCCACAAGGTCTATCAACGTCAGATCTAAAACACCAACAACTAACAGTATCAATATAACTACAACGTATCTGAAAACACCAACAACCCTACTTCGTCTAGACACTTCATACCAGTAGTAGGTGATCAATTATTGTTATAGCAGTCGGGGCTACATAACACTGGTATGGGATCATAGTATCCAGACCCCCTTCCGCAGGGCTGACGATTGCTTGCAATCTCAGCAACATAGCAGAAGCAAGTTTGGGTGCTATAGTTGTGTGTTGCGGAAGGTCAAGGAATGGTGAGCTATGACGTGACAAGTAGTAGAGACAGCATCTCTCTTAGTTCAAATACAGTTGCCAAAACCTTCGTGATCTGAATAATACTTATGGAAACATCATCCACTGTCATTACTGTAACACCAGCCTTTTTGGTTACTTGCACTAAAAATCTGTTAGATTTCCATTAGATTTTTGTCCGTTACGTAACGTTCCAATCAAAATCTGAAAACACCAACAACCCTACTTCGTCTAGAAACTTCATACCAGTAGTAGGTGATCAATTATTGTTATAGCAGTCGGGGCTACATAACACTGGTATGGAATCATTAGTATCCAGACCCCCTTCCGCAGGGATGACGATTGCTTGCAATCTCGGCAACATAGCAGAAGCAAGTTTGGGTGCTATAGTTGTGTGTTGCGGAAGGTCACGGGATGGGTAGCTAGTGACGTGACAAGTAGTAGAGACAGCATCTCTCTTAGTTCAAATACAGATGCCAAAACTTTCGTGATCTGAATAACACTTAAGGAAACATCATCCACTGTCATTACTGTGACACCAGCCTTTTTGGTTACTTGCACAAAAAAATCTGTTAGATTTACATTAGAGTTTTGTCTGTTACGTAACGTTCAAATCAAAATCTGAAAACACCAACAACTATACTTCGTCTAGCCACTCCATACCAGTAGTAGGTGTTCAACTATTGTTATAGCAGCCGGGGCTACATAGCACTGGTATGGAATCATTAGTACCCAGACCCCCTTTCGCAGGGCTGACGATTGCTTGCAATCTCAGCGACATAGCAGAAGCAAGTTTGGGTGCTATAGTTGTGTGTTGCGGAAGGTCACGGGATGGGTAGCGAGTGACGTGAAAAGTAGTAGAGACAGCATCTCTCTTAGTTCAAATACAGTTGCCAAAACCTTCGTGATCTGAATAACACTTATGGAAACATCATCCACTGTCATTACTGTAACACCAGCCATTTTGGTTACTTGCACTAAAAATCTGTTATATTTCCATTAGATTTTTGTCCGTTACGTAACGTTCAAATCAAAATCTGAAAACACCAACAACCCTACTTCGTCTAGACACTTCATACCAGTAGTAGGTGATCAATTATTGTTATAGCAGTCGGGGCTACATAACACTGGTATGGAATCATAGTATCCAGACTCCCTTCCACAGGGCTGACGATTGCTTGCAATCTCAGCGACATAGCAAAAGCAAGTTTGGGTGCTATAGTTGTGTGTTGCGGAAGGTCAAGGAATGGCGAGCTATGACGTGACAAGTAGTAGAGACAGCATCTCTCTTAGTTCAAATACAGATGCCAAAACTTTCGTGATCTGAATAACACTTGAGGAAACATCATCCACTGTCATTACTGTGACACCAGCCGTTTTGGTTACTTGCACTAAAATCTGTTAGATTTCCATTAGAGTTTTGTCTGTTACGCAACGTTCAAATCAAAATCTGAAAACACCAACAACCCTACTTCGTCTAGACACTTCATACCAGTAGTAGGTGTTCAACTATTGTTATAGCAGCCGGGGCTACATAACACTGGTATGGAATCATTAGTATCCAGACCCCCTTTCGCAGGGCTGACGATTGCTTGCAATCTCAGCGACATAGCAGAAGCAAGTTTGGGTGCTATAGTTGTGTGTTGCGGAAGGTCAAGGAATGGCGAGCTATGACGTGACAAGTAGTAGTCAAAGTCAAAGTCAAGTCAAAAAGCATTTATTCAGTAGGACCGCTGGGATCACTTTGAAACGTCTTAAAACTAGGTGATTTTACTCCTGTTCCTTCGCGACCAATACCGTGAAGAATAACAACATTTGTTGAAAGAGGATTTCAGAATAAAACGTGGAAATATTCCTCTGTAGTTTCCTAATTGATTAAGTAGTAGAACAATAATATTATGACGCACATTTTGATTGTAATCTACCAGTTATTGTGAACAGCACTAGGTATTTCCTTCTATCTGCGATGATGTTTTACTGGAGTAAAGTTTTGTCGATCGGCGGTCTGTTGCTTGGCAGCTTTGGACATACCATCTAAACTATATTTCACATTATAGCACAGCACATTTCTAGTACGTCTTATTATTGTATAATTAAACATTTAAATAATCGTTAGATTAATGCGTAATTCATTCATTATTTGTGTTAGATGTATTGTTAAAAATTAAATTAATTTAAGGCTTGTACGTTTTATGTATGTGGTTTGTAATTTTGTTCGTGTACGTACCTACCTAATTATTTAATATGTACTTACCTATTTAATAATCCCTTAAAATAATTTTGTAGAGGTTTCGCATGTAAACGAACGGAAAACGAAAACGAAAGCCGGCTGATTTCTACGGCAAATACCATTATTTTATATTGTGTATATCCTCATTTATTGGGTTTTTAAGAAATATTTTGTGAAAATTACGATAAGAGTTGGGCTATAAATATTAAAACTTTCTTTCCTCGTATTGGAAATAGGTACTAGTCATAAGTTGTAGGTACACAAAAAAATACCGTTTGTATCGTTTACTAATATTGTTTAATTTAATGTTAGTAGAGAAATGAAGGCGGGTAAAGGAATATATTTGTAAGGAAATACGATGTACATTATAGTTCAAACTGCGAAACATTCCCTAAATAATTAAGTACCATACGTTGCATGTGTTGTATATTAGCACTAAGAGAAGCACATAGCACTCTAATTGATTAAGTCGTAGAAATAAGGACACTCTTAAAGATATCTGAAAAAGTATGACTTTTGAATTATGTTCACTTCTATATTATATAGTTTCAATTCTTATATAAAAATGTTCGTATGATCTGCAAATATTTATCTCGGTTCTGGGTGTTTTTATGTATAATATGTATGTATTTCAAAAGTATATAGTAGTATCAGCTACCTGGCTGCCTTGGGACTAGATGACGCTGTGTGAAATGTCCAGCATTATTTATTTATTACTATTATTTATTTTGGTTAAAATTGTGAATATACCTATATGTTTTATACAAATATAAATGGTTCTTATTTTATATGTATTATAATAATGGATATTCTATTTTCTTTAAGACGTTTTATCTTTATTTGTTCTTTGATTTGCTATATATCACTTATTATAAAATAATTGAGTTCTTAGAACTTACCTTATCTATTTCAATAAATATTAATGCAAAATGTATAGATGTAAGTATATTTTATAATCATAAAAAATGTATCTATAAGTTTTCGAATATTGATAGTGTCTTTGCCATAATAAAAATTGTATAAGCTTAATCAGTTTTCAAAGTTAAAAGAAGCCTGTGATTAATATTACGTACTTGTTTCTGGTAAAAGTCTTAGACTACTTATTATTTAGATTATAGATGAAAACTGTTGGATGATGGCCCATGTTGATAAGTATTTTAAGTGCGTAAAATAAAATTGACTAGGCTTATTTTTATTAAAATATGGATCAAATATGATCGGTTATTTAGGTACATGTACAAAAGTTTTTTTTTATGATAAAACACGCTTATACGCCTTGCTAACAAACAAAACCTTAGAAGTAGATTTTTAAGCTATTAATTTAAATGTTTGCAAAAGTATTTTGGACAATCTATTAAATTTATTTTGCAATGTTTAGCTTCTGTTACAAAATCACCATAATTTTAGTTTTGGTTTTGATTGAAGGTTTTTTTTTATTTAAGATTTAGTTTTATAATGATACCATAAGTTTACTCACGAGATATAAGAAAGTGCTATGCTGATGCTAGTTTTTTGAGGAATGCAGAGTAGTAGAACTTTTTATACCCAGTCGTTCTTGTATTTCTGCCTGGATTATGATACTCGCAATGCTACATAACACCTGTTTTAACCTACACCGGGAAGAATTATAAGAATATCTGTCGGAAATATTCAGTCTTTCCTCTTAAAGTGAGAAAGAGAACCACATTTAGGTAAGTTAAAGTTGGACTTGGATAGGGTATTGTCGGCTGCCTGAGGTTGTAACAAAATTCCCTATCTTTATATTCATATATTGGTGTCTAAAATACGATGTTCGATGATGGATGAACGACTCTTTCAGTCATCAGGTATCAGAATTTCTTGCCAATTTATGTAATTAGGGTTACTATAATAAACCACTATAGAATCATTATTAAAAAATATACGCTTTCTTGATGACTTTTATAGGTCTTATTCTGAAAGAGCATACGAGAGTTAGAGTACTTAATCGAAAACACCATAATTCAACTAACGTCATCAAGATTAAGCCATTTTTTATAATGTTATCTTTATCTATGGTCATGAAATATATAAACGATCATCTATATTATAAACCTGTGTAAGTCGGTAAGAAAACTTCGAGATATTTACGGAGTATCATTATTCAAATAATCAACAATATGAGATTTAAATGTTTTGGGTGTGTCGCTTAGTAGCGATTATAATATCATTGTCATATCGTTAATCAATAGTTTTCTGACCTGCATTGTAGATTGTGTCTATTCCCTCTGTCTGATCTTCATTCATAATCGCTCGTCGCTATTCCAAACTAGGTACTATTTATTACTTAATCAAAAAATAAATGTCTGCGTAATACAATGGTTTTTCAATTGCAAACCCTTTCTATAGTTAGTAATGGATATTTTGTTTTAGAAAAAAAAACATATTGAAAAAGGTCTATTCTGAAATATCATAGCTTTAAACGGTGATGGAAAACAACGTGAGGATATACGCAGTCAGGTCTTTTTATTTAAATATTCTATTTAGGTCTTTTTAGACGGCACGTATCGTCAACGTCTTTTCTTCTATTTTCTAAAAGATACTGATTATAATCTTTTTTATACTAAACCTGATACAAATGAGAAAAATAATAATTTGTGTTGTCAACATAATTGTTAATGTAAATTTCAACCTAAAACTAATGTTGTTCCGGGTAATATCCGACAGAGCTGGACTTCAACGGGATACATCTTGTGAAAATGAGCTTAATGTTAACCAAAAAACCATGTTTATATAATTTTAATTTAATGCCGCCAGTGTTTTGGGCAGGCTTCCGACTGGTAGTGACCTGGATCAGTTGAGCTATCTATAGATCGTTTTTACGACGATCCTTAGATAGCTTGACTGATTCTATTGTATTTTGTAATTTTATGTACATATTGTGGTAGTTTAGTTCCTGAAATAAATAGATTTTAATTTCAATATTATAAATCAGTACGGTGGCAATTGATTCAAGTGAAATTTAACGAAACTATTTTGAAAAATTTTCACATAAAATATTTTTATTATTTGAAATTGTACAAAACAAGCATGAAACTGTTATATTATTAAAATATTATACTTAAGTTCAAATAATACCATTCTACATACATTATTTGACACAAAAACATATATTTCAAGGGAGTTAAGGTAGTGTTTTTTTTTTTTTTTTTAAATACAAAAGTAACTTTTCTGTCTATGTTGGGGCATGTAGAGATCATTATCACAAGGTAAAAATTAAACAGGTAGTGATTTACCTACTTGAATTGTAATTAAATATCTATAAAATAAATGCATAAAAATAATATGGCGCATAAAATATATATGTGTGTATTTTAATAATTATGTTTACCTTCATGATCTTGTTAATTATGCAAGTAACCAAGTAGAAAGCGTGGATTGCCAATTACTTATGTGAATCTAACAATCACATGAAGTTTTATATTTAGAAAACAAAGTTATAACTAACCGGCCTTTCAAACGCATAAGTTCCACAAAATATCAAATATAATTAAATCTCTAACTACGTCGCAAGTACAGTCAACCGGGAAATAACTATATCTAATATCACACTTTGTTCTGAAGCTACAAATACCACATAATCTTGTCCACACTTCACAAAGCAACACATCAGACTTGCCGAAAATCACCAATTGTAGGCTCGAACTATAATATTAACTGTGTTATAAATAAATTAAAGCTTTTACAAACGACTTGCTCTAAAATGTAATTCTATAGGCAACTAATCTATGCATCACATTGCGTCATCGACATTGACGTATGCGAGCACACTGTCTGAATGTATTAGTCCGTACACAAGTGGGTGCTCAGAACGGCAGGGTAAGGTCGACAGGCTGCTCTCACCGAGTCGCGCTCCTCTGCGTCTGTCCCAGTGTCCGGTGCACCGCCTCTGTGCCGCGGGCCGCCGTATTGCCTCTTCTCGGAGGGTCCGACACTGCGCCACAATCAGTTCACTCCCACAGATAAACACCTGCACTGTTTAACCTTCTGCACGCGCTTCCGCCTGAACGGAGGGTTCTGGCCCGGGCAGCGTAGCGTCACCGTCACCCAGGTGAAGTTCTTCGGCCGGCAGAATGAGCACGACTTGAACGCGTTCTGCGGCCGGTCCTCCCGCCGCCGCGGCCCTTTCGGGATGTAGAAAGAGTTACATTGACCGTAGCAGAACTTATTTATCACTGTTGCGGGCAAACAGCCAGGCTCGCGAATTTTTTGAACGAGAGGCTCCGTCTTGCACCAGTCCTCCTTAAGATACTCTTTCTTGGTCACTAATAGAGCATTTTTTGATGATTTGAGAACCTTGCGGAAGTCGATTCCCGGCGGCAGTTCGGTGTTATCTTCCTGATCGGGGGCAGATACCACCGAACCTCCTTCGGAGCTGCCATCGCCTAGTTCGTTTCTATGCATGTAGGTCGATGATGCTGTCGCCTGTTCGGCTCGTCGTCGATCGGCGAGGAATCGCTCGACTTGCTTCGTGTCGATGATGTCCAGGATCGAATCGGTCGGCGTGAAGGGTTTCCTGCTGCCGACTCCAGCGCCGGCGCACACGCCGCAAGTGGCCAGAAGCGCGGCGGCCGCCAGCCAAACGTGGGATTTAGAGTTCTCCATCTGGAAATAATAAAACGTAATCAGTAAACAAACGAAGGTGTAGCGTAGGCTCGGTGGGAGCGGATGTTGTAGGCCAGAGGCTGCACTCACGTCGTGTCGCGAGATGGGAGCAATCATGTCGTAGGCAGTGCGTCGGTGTATATTGTCTGCGAGCGCGCTGTGTGCGTGTGCGCAGGGCCGGCCGGCGGAGCAGTAATGAGCGCGAGCGCGCCTGAATGGACCACCGCACACCACCGCTCAATGAACGAGAGATGACTCACGCACCGCGCCTCCGCCATAGAATAATTACTCCCGCCCGATAAGTACAGAGCCTACTTTAGCACACGTGATTGGGATTATGGTGACAACAATAGATAAAGTTCTTTGAGATAATGTACTTTGTAAGAGAAGGCTGTAAGGAGTTGGCAAACACTAAAACAAAGCATCACGCCATAGTATATATTTTATTGTTTTACGAATTCTCAGGAATTTATTCAAAAATCCGAATATATCTGTTCCAACTCATAATAATTAACCCTTGGAACCTATTTAGTTGTTTTCCTCCAAGCGACAAATCAACCACATATTATACATAATTATCAATAAACCTTGATAAATCCTCAAGTGAGTTATACGATAAGGAAATTTATCGAACGTTCTACCAATACAATTGTTAGTTTCTAGTTTTAAATTGAATTTACGTAATGGAACCGCTATTCAATACGTAAACACAAATAGTTTAATAATTGATTGGTATTTGCCTCACTGCGGCTTCTAGCGCGGAGGTAAACAGCTCATAAAGAGTTATACATTCAACATCGATATTCGTAAACGGTGAGATTTTCTCACCTATGCGAAGATTCTGGCGCCAAACGGCGGGCGAGGCGCCGGCGCAGATGGTGCGTTCAAACCGCCACATTTCCGCCCATTTGTACTTCCCACAATGCTTTAAGAACATTGTGTACCATGCTATAGAGCCTTCTGCGAAATGTAGGCGATGGACGTGTGGGTGCAAAGTTTCAATTACCTTTTTAACGATATGTTTGCATACAAAACTGTACCGTCTGTACTGCGTTTTAATGAGTATGATAATCAATATATCAGAAACATTTCATGTTAAGTTACTGCCATGACTCTAGAGTTCACTATTTTGTTGTAAAAAGCGCCTTGCTAAGCTCCAATTTTGTGTGATAGTCCTGACTGTGATAAAAATAACAAAGTAATCAGATACGATACATTATCTATCTTTAACTTTAGTGTATCTCAAACTCGTAAGAGTTTTAAGGCAAACGAAAAGCAAGCCTTATTTCCAATCAATCTGTCCAAGCCCTACATTTGTCCTTGTCGCTCTCAGCACATAGCGTGGTCAAACCCATTCTAATGCTCTACTCAATACCGACAATAAAATAGGCATAGTGCAACGATTTACGAGCAAAGGAAGTTTTATAAATACTTTTTTTATTTCAATACGGCGCTTAGCATTCTTTCTCTGGAATTTCATTCATGTGACATTCATTCACCTTTTTTTGTCCGCCCTACGGTTCTACGCTGTCAAAAAATATAGCCCCTTAGAATTAAACGGGCCATAGAGACATGCCGTCTATAACAAAAGATGTACAGGGTGTCTGCTATCTCTTAATTTTTTGTCCTAATTTTGTATCCGTTATTAGTATTCTAGGTTCTAGGTTCGGGTTGATCCGCACATACTCGTAGTACCTAGGTACTTATTACTTAATTATGGACTATTTCTCGGTAATTTGTAAGTTCTGGTAAGTTATGATAATAATAATAGTTTTTCGGGTCTTATTTGCCCATCTGGCAGAGTTCTAATGAATTTTCAATATTTTCTAAAGAAAGTTTCATTAAAAATGTCACAAATTAATGAATGAAAATACTTTATTGCACACCTTTAATAGTTAAAAATAAAACAAAAACAAACCAATAACATAAAAATGTACAATGGGCGGCCTTATCGCTAAGAAGCGATCTCTTCCAGGCAACCTTTGAATAAAACTTTATCTTATCATCTTCACAGTATAATAGTAGGTACGGATATGACGCACACTTTAAACATAATTAAACCACAGCCTGTATATAAAGGTATTCGCTTTGAGGTGTCGAACAAAGCTCACCGCTCGCTTCCCAGAACCCATATTTTTAATTCGGGCCTTAGATCATATCACACGCGTCGTTTAGTCTAATCAAGATCAGAAATGCCTGAATCAGAAAACATTAATTAAAATACTTACCTGTTTATAATGGCGCCCCTTATGGTGTCACGAAACTTTATCAATAATTATGAACACTTTTCAGGTAATGTTTATTTTTATTTTTTCGTTTCAATCGGGTTTTTAATACCAAAACATTCTTGCAGATCAATGCAAGTCAATTAACAATCGTATTCTCATCAACGAATGTACATGATCCTACGTCCAAATTGATAAAAGCGCCGGATCAGTTGATTGTGTGCCTACGCGCAGAACACGATACATATGATTCAAGTAACGAATGCGAGAAAGCATTTAATCAGTCAAAGAGCAATGTGTACCGCGACTGTTGGGCGCCGACTTCAATGTCTAATGTAGCTGCTATGATACAAGCAGAACGTGAAGCGAAGCAGGTAGACTACTCTACTATAACTATTTGCATTTTTGAACTACTTTGTCGAATATTTTTTATCAAAATCAAGAGATCATCAGCGAGTGTTATTATTTGTCTCATTTGGTTCATATATATACTATAATATTATAAAGACGAAAGATTTGTTTGTTTGTTTGAAATGAATAGGCTCCGAAACTACTGAACCGATTTGAAAAATTCTTTCACCAATAGAATTCCACATTATCCCCGATGAACATAGGCTATATTTTATCCCGGGGAAGTGAAGTTTTCCCGAGGGATCGCGGGTAATACCGCGACGGACCGCTACTAAATAATAACTTACAACATTTTTGATGAGAGATAAGTTCATTCATCATCATCAGCCTTTTTCATAGTCACAGTGTCACAGTCATAGGCACAGACATCAGAAGTACTCCTTTCCTACATCCGTTGTCATAGGCTCAGCTGATACCAACACTCCGTGCTTACGTAGGTTAAATTCACAATGCATTTCGTAATAATTCTTCAGTTTTTTTAGGCTCTACATTTGCCTTAAAAAATATATACCTACTTATTTTTCATATGCTTTTGACTAGTCAACAGTAGAAAACCTAATACCGTTTTTTAGGTCGCTCAGCTTGCACCTTAGCCGCTGCCTAAGATGCATCGTCTCCAATACCTTTGATCAGCGGTACGGCGCCACACAACGCAACATCGGGCATCACAAAAAAATCAAATACAATCTTAAACGCCAGGTAAAGCCACGTTTACCAGACGCATAAATCAAAGAAGGCTTAACAACTTATGACATAAACTCCTTTATTATTCACACGTAGCCTAATAAAAAATGGCCGGCGATCAAATGCTACAGGATTAAAAACACTTTTATTTTCCATCCTTTGAATGGTACAATTAGATACGGACGTGATAGGGATGACAAAAAATATCTTAAACTGGATGTCAAACAATTTTTCGTAGAAGTTGTATGGAACGAATTCGACCCGCGAAAATTTGTAAAAAATTTAGGATGAATGGAAGATAATTATGTACCAGAATGCTAAATATGAGTCGATGAAAAATATTGAGAATGACTTGACATCAAGCAAACATTTTAATGTTAATGAATCATTTAGGTAAAAGTGGGTAAAACCCACTAAGTCACCTACTCTAGCATTTATTTTACCTAAAAGCAAAAAAATAATATGTTTATTTTTACTGTGTTATATAATGAGTTATAATAAAAAAGGTAACACAAATCCTAATTATGATAAAAAAAGTCTGTGCAATATGTGCCCTCTTTACATACTAACAAACGTATGAAAATTAGTTTCGCATATTATTTTAATTGTATCTGGCGCCGTTGTGTCCATTAAAATCTATTGTTTCTTGTTTCTTTGAATAGTTAACTAGTCTAGTAGTCTCATAGACGAGGTAGGTAGTCTATTTGTAAACAAAATATACGTACATATTTTCTTACATATAGCATGACGAAAAATAAACTTTAATTTCACGAATTGATCATGGTCTTATGTTGCAAATAATTATTTTTTTTATCGAATGAAATTTAACAAAATATAAACTTAGTTAACTATAGCATCAAAAACCCACTAAGGTTTGAAGGGGATACTATACATTGAGCCTGTTGAATTTACATAAATAAGTAGTAATAAAATAATGTTACCTACTGTTTTCCTAAATTGGTACCTACCTATTTTCTAAAATAACAATATTTTTAACTAACTAGCAGGTTTTATCACGGCCAGCTAAACATCCTTACTTCGTATAATACCTATAAGTGCATTGAATGCCACCTAATATACACTAGGGTAGGTACGGTAGGCACTTCAGGTAGCAGGTATTTAGTGTTGAATTATAATTTAACAGCTGCCATAAAATTATAGTGTAATTGATCTCAATTCGGTAATAATATGATATTTATAGTTTATAGTCATTATAAAGTGAATTGCTATTGAGATGTTAAATGTCGTAAGATACCTAGCAATGAATGAAATCTCTTAAACTGACAAAATACCTATACAGTGATTGAATAGTCATAATAATTCTACTGAGTAATTTTTGAGCTTTAAATATACCTATTCTTAGGTACGTGTAGTGTAGGTATAATGTCAGCTATTTTGCGAGAGAAATGTAAAACAATATATGAACTTGTCATTTCTATTCTATCTCTATGTTTTCCTTCAACCACTATGAGGCTAGTGCATATGTATATCGATTTTTGGACTGAAAAACTAATTGCTGTACAAACGGGTTCCGACTGACCACCAGTCAGTACTTTGTGGGCAATTGAGGCAATATGTGATGCTCATCATGTCATCATTGCATTAGAGCACGACATTGCCTAATACAACGATGGTAAACTTTGCTGAAAAAGCTATAAACAGCAGTGTCGTCTCACAAGATGACCACATGACCAACATGTTGCGCGACAATTATTGCCCAGCTAGTGATACTGGGTTTAAATTTTCTAAGGAAGCTGCTAAAACTAATCAATAAAGCTATCTGGTTGAGAGATCTATCCGCTTGTAGGATCTTGTGATAATTGGTGTGAGCCGTGAGATACACTTGATTGTTTGCTAGTTATTCACCTTGGTTCCGCTCTGACTGAAACATTTCTTGAATTCATTCAAAGTTAGGTTAATAAAACTATCGGAATTTACGATGAATTTCGGGAATTCGCATTTAAAAATTACTTTACCCTATCCAGTTTCTTTTTTACAATGTCTAAATTATAAAAATTGTTATATTTTACATGATATTTGTAGGTACAGCTTAATTTTGGTGGCTTTATTTTTAATTAAGTTAAAGGTTTGACAGAGAATGATTGTCTATGACCACCCGTTGTTTATATGTGGATACACCATTAAACATTAATAATAATCTTATTTTACCTCTGTTATTAATCGTAAAATCATATATAACATTTTAAAATAACAATTTGTTTAATGAAATAGGTATTATGGTAAAACATCGATTGGGTTTATGACATAGTTCTAGCCCAAGGACTAGGTTATATAACAAACATTAATAAGTATACAGGGTTATTTGTAAAACACCGGTAACCTCTCAGGACTGTATTACTATCATCATAAACAACAACTTTTGTTCTATGACTTTTTACAAAACTTAATACATTTACCAAAAACAAACCTTCAAGATTTCGTTGTCCTATCTTACACATTGTCCTATCTAACACATATTCGCCCCCGCCGCCCTAACCCCACTTCCCTAGTTATTGTACTATGGCTTTTTTTTGCTTCGCATAGACTTCACAACATTTAGAGCTTTCAATTTAAAAACTTTAATTTTGTATGAAAATCTGATGAAGTAAATAATGATGATTTTTTAAAAGTTTTTTAAGAACAAAAGTTGTTAATGATGTCAGTTGTGATCGTGTGTCACACGATGTGTGTTACCGGTGTTTTACAAATAGCCCTGTATAGATAAGTAAACTAGTAAAATACATGATCGATCAAATCTTTCCGATTCAAAGTACAAACAAATACGCAAGCAGACGAACAAAATTATATTATATCGATATTAAAATAACGGATTCCAAATTATATACGCATTGAAGCGCCAGTAAAAAGCGTAAACTTAATCAAAGCGTTTACATTTTTTAATAACCGAACAAAATTCTAAATTTTAGAACTAACCGGCACTGAGGTCATTTCAGACACCTCTGTTTCTGATTAATAATAATTGTAATATAATAATATTGATTATTTAATAATAAATAATAAATAAATAATTACGTTTATTCAAATCAAGCATAGTACAATCAACAATTAGTTGGCCTTATAATATTTTACAATCAGGTAGGTATTCCATAATTTATTTCAAAAAGGTTTATTTTTATCGAACCTATACTTTCCCACTGCTGGGCAAAGGTCTCCCCCGTTTTCTCCATTTATCTCGATCCCCAGACACGTCCCACCAGCCTTCAAAAAGGTTTATAAAAAAATATTTACAAGCTAAAAATACATCATGCTAATAATTTTGATTTGATGTTCATAAACCTTGTAGTCTAAAACATTGTCGCCTCTAAGACCCCTCGCAGACTACAGACTTTCTATCGGCTGATAGTTGAGACAGAATATACTTCGGCTCGTAATGAGTATGGAGAAGTATTAGCCCGTCTTAACTATCGGCCGATAGAAAGTCTGTAGTCTGCGAGGGGTCTAAGTATCCACATGTATGTAGACATGAGGGAATTCTAATTCGGCTATTTCGGTCATATTTAAGCACTGTTCTTTTTACATTGAGAGGAATACACTGTTCCTTTTACAGATCCATATACAGGATTAAAAAAATAGGTATAACTTTAATGCCTAATTTTTATTTTTCTAATTTTTATTTTTATTCATTGAACGCATGAACGCCTCAAATTGCACACATACACCGTCCATAAACATTCAGTAGTGAATTATTTACAACTTGGTAAGTGCAGATGAAGAAAGAATAAGTTCAGACAACGACTTTCGAGTTTCTGTCTCTAGTCTAGACGTAGGTCATTCAGACTATAAAAATATTACCTACTTGTGCGGTTCAAGCTATTTATAGTAACGTGTGAACTGATGGTACGATCAATTGGATGATGCATTAGAATTAACTAACAGACCGACTGGTAGTGACTATGTATGTCTGTGTTTCGTTAAATGGGACGGAAGACAATATAATTGTGTTCAGTTTTCAGTAGTTCTTTCGTGTTTTAAAACGAGCGAACCTTGGATTACCAATACCTATTAGTAATAAATAAACTGAATGTTTTATATTTATTTTGTATACGTTTGTTAGGAAGTGGGTCAACCGATGGGACATACCTACCGATCGAATTCACTCCTGATTTAGTAATCAATATTGAGTCATCTATGAACTATTTCGATGTAGACAGCTTAACTAGTCTAGATTAGTATTGATCGGAAGCGTAATGCCCAAGACAATACTATGAATGAGTTGTTATTTGATTTTAAGAAACTTTTTAGAAAACTCTCTTTTGGCGAAATACAAAAGGAATCATTGTGCAGTGCAGTGAAGGAAATGTGATCAACATGAATGGTAAATATACCTTCCCTATGTTGTTTTAAGTTTCTCAGGTCGTTTATAACCGTTGGGTGATATTTGCTTCATATTTTTTTATTTGCATTTATTTCATAAATCTACGGCCTTGTTAATTCAACTCTCCCAATCAAGGCGGGATGCCACCGGCACGGTTACTGAATTTCACTAAAAACGGACTGACCAATTAAATATGACGCAAACGCAATCACTGACACCTCACATGGACAATTGACGCAGCTTTTAATAGAGTATTGTGTTAGTATTCAATTAGTTAATAAACGAAATGCGGTGTAAATTATGATTAAATATCAAATAATGCTACTTTGGTTTAATAAGTTATACATAATCAGTGAAATCAATGTAACAACACTTTGCTGCCTATAAAAATTTATCATTTTAGCCTCCTCGCAGACTGCAGACATTCTATCGGCCGATAGTTGAGACGGAATATACTTCGGCTCGTAATTAGTATGGCAAAGTATAGCCCGTCTCAACTATCGGCCGATAGAAAGTCTGTAGCCTGCGAGGGGTCTTATACTATAAGTGAACATAGTCCAGGGTCGTTTGTGCATCCTAACTTTGTATCTTGGTAAAATTCGTACTTATATTTTCCAGTGTTCCTTTTTTGGCACATCATGACGTCATTCTCGTCTAAGCTATAATCTTCATCGCAGCTACATCTACTCGTATCACATTCTTGCTCATTTTGGGACCAATAGTCAAGAGATTCAGCTGCCTCAAATGCCATATGATGTGATGTGATTTTTGATATTACTTGCATATATTTAATGACAAAATATGTACAGTGCCACAAACTTATCTGAACCAGTGAGAGAGGCGCTGTTGTCTCATTTAGTGTTGGCAGAAAAATATTGTTTCGTTAGTTTCTCTTTTGGCCACCGGACCCGATAAGTTTGTGGCACTGTAGTAGGTACCCAGCATATCTCAGGTGTCAACTTGAGACATGTTATTTTTGATTACGCATTCACATACTGATTCTCTATCACAGTATCACCATCATAATGGGTCATAAAACATCGATTTGTATTATTAATAAAGACGTACAGGATAGATGTATCATTGCTTTGCATAAATTAACAATTAAGTACGTATAACATAAACAAACATAATTATTATAAAGACGCAAAAACATTATACTAAGTAGATCCTATTTTCTAGTAAAAAAATCCTTGTACGGACTACGGATGTAAAATGACAAAATGTATGTGTACGTGTTGCTGAAGGCTACGTGTAGTACGCGTTCATCGGTACGCGTGAACGCGTAGTCCATACGCAGCTTAACGGCCTATATTCGAGAAAAGGGCGCGCTTTTGTGATTTTTAAAATCATCTAAGACATGGAAAATACTAGTTTAGAAGTCTGTAAAAAAATGTTTTCTTTGTAGAAGACTCAAGTGACATTATGAAATACAGGGCCACAAACTTATCTGAACCGGTGAGAGGCACTGTTATCGCATTTGGTGTTGGAAGAAAAATATTTTTTTAGTAAAATTCGTTAGTTCCTCTTTTAGCCACGGGTCCGGATAAGTTTGTGGCATTATTTTTATTTTCTAGATTATATATACAGTAGCGACCGTTTAAATCGGGATAAAGCTGGACTTTGGGGTAGTTTTAAGCAGTACTAAATCCTCCTTAGCTTTTTCGGCTTTTACAAGCAGGCTTTATAGCGTGTTTTAAAAGGCCGCGTTTCTGTACTAGCAACGAAACTTCCGCAAAGAAATCCGCAAGAAATGTCCAACAGTCTGTCCGATCGATGCCAATTAGACTATCGTGACAGCACTTATTAAGTTATTACTGAGTTTACACTTGCAATCTGCTGTGGGCTGTTGGACAGAGTGACCGATATTTCTCGCGGATTTTTTATTGCAGGAAACGCAATATCTCTCTTTTCAGTGTTTTTGTTGCAGCACAATAGGTATTCGTTTTTCAACAAGAAACTAATATTAATGTTCGAAGAGCAACACAGCCCTGAATAAAATAAACGGATCGCACTGATGACAACCTCGTTGGCGTGGCGAGAAGTTAAGTGAGAGAAGTTGAGTGAGTTCGATTCTCGCAGCTGAACAAGTGTTTGTATGTTCTGCAGATAATTGTTACGAGTCTGTTCTTTTGGTACTAATACCAAAGTAAGTACCTAAGTACTTAGGTACTCGTAGTTTTTGAAACCAACCTCGAACCGCTATTTTGTAATTACCAAAAAAAATTTAAACATGGTCTCGGTGTCTGTCACTGATCACATTTATGTAGTTAAAGCTCAAAAAAAGAGAAAAAAAAATTATAACCTCAAAAGGAGACGAGACGAGTCAGACATGGATTTATGATAGCTACTGCGGTTTTACTGACTGGGGATGATACGAGAACATAGTTCGAATGAGAGTCGGTACGCGATTGTTGTCTATAGTACTTATTTGTACAGTTTTCATAAAAATTTGTTCGGTTTTGGTCTACTACAATCCTCGATAACTTTGTGATAGTTAAATAAAAAAAAGTTCTGACCATGCCATTATCATTTTCTGCATCTGCTGCAACTGTCCTTAATTTTTTTTTTGGTAGTCATAAAATAGCGGTGTATGTGTTATTGAATATTTTTTTATTCCATGACACCTTCACGTTAAAACTAGACTTATGATGTTTCCTAGTCATAACATCTGCATACATAATTATTGTCTACGGTTTACACGTTCATTAATTCATTATAGACACACGGCTATTATTACAGCAGTAATTTGAGTTGTTCATCTGTGTCATTATGTCAAGACATTTATGTGCTCACTTAGATTTAGCATAACAAATAACAGGCATGTCGCATTCCAATACGAGGAATGATTCCGCAGGATCCATTTTAAGGTCTTCACAGTAGATCCTGGAGGGTTTTCGTTCAAAAGGACGACGGATGGCCGATGGTTTCGTTATTGGAAACTACCCAATGAAGTGCCACAGTAAGTAGTCCAACTACCTATTTAAATTGGTCGGCCAATTCTCGACATACAATTGTTTACGGTTTACGGACGAATTAAAATACTTTCGTGATTGCTAGAAAAGGGCCGATGCTAACCTAAAGGTGGGTACTGACCTTGCGAAACGAAGCAAAATATACCATTCGCAGTGAGCCTGAGCATGTTACGTAACGCTTTGTGCTAAAATCCGTCTAAAAGCCGTATGTTGCTTGCTGCGAGCGCCTTGTTTCCCCGTACTCACTGCACGAACGCTCGTTGTGTAACACGTTACAGTACCTAACTACCTACCCACCATAAGGTAGATAAGTAATTTTCAAGATTCCAAGGAAATAAGATCGTGCTCGCAATCACATCTCCTTAATACAGATATCACAACAATGAATTGAGCACAATTGTTATTTATGACAGGAGTTGGATTAATTTGTGCAGCCGCAATGAGTGATTAATTTGTTCGTGTGTTCTTATACACATAGAAAAAAACACGCTAGCTTTTTTTTATCCGTAAATTAAGGACATTGACATCAAAAGACAATACCTACATTAAAAAATTTGCTATTTGAAGCGATCTAACTTCATGTCGTCAATATGCTTAAGCCGCCTTATTCAAAACAAAATTAAAGAAAATGGTTTACACCACACTAACAGGTGATTTGTAGTGGGAAACGAATACCGAGCAGGCCACAATTTGACAGTGATGTTATCAAAGTAGGTACCTACTTACGTAGGTATTCCGTATCTTCACGTTTTAGTCATGGAAATAAATCTAGGAAAACTACCTAGCGCTAGAACATCACTCATCAGTCGTGGAGACAACACGAGGAATGTTGTTTCAATAATTATACTTGTGTGAATCAGTACATCACCATCGAGCTCGATTTATAGGTAGAGATCACAGATTTCAACTATCTTTCTATACAGTCGCATTGGCATTGCTCAAAACTACTTAGAAGCATCATCATACCATAGCTCATCTAGATACCATAACGGCAAAAAATAATTATGATCGAACATAATGTGACAGCTGCATTCGAAGACATTTAATTTCACTTAGGTAACTCCATATAAAATCTCTAAGTAACTTTAAATAAGTTACTTTAATCGTCTCTGAGTGCGGCTGTTAGACAACTTAAAAAAATTCAAAATAATGATGATTTGATTTATTTAAAAATATTTACCTAACTTTTTGCAATGTTCCTACTTTACAGAACAGACAGTGATCTCTCAATAAGCTCTAGCTCTATTAAAGCTGACTATAAAACCGCGGGACTTTACTAATCTATGTCATTTCCATGTTTTAAGTACTAAGCAGTATCTAAAACAACTTAAGCTATATCACCACCTACAGTCCAGATATTACTGCAGTTAATTGAATCTACATGTTATTTGTGGGCAGGTAGAGGACTCATTACTACTAGCGTAATGGGTGGTTATTTTGTGCAGAGGTGTACACAGGTCGTTTGACTGCACATCGTTTGAAGCTCAATTCACATTGACCGACGCAGAGACGAAACTACTCAGCGCCCACGCGACGCACCATGTTTAAAAAGCCGCCTGAACCCATGTATTGATCCGATGCAACGCCTTTCATCATCATCATTATGAGCCGATAGTTACTCAAGGACATAGGTCAATCATTAATATAGGCCTATTATTTTAACAATATTACACTGATTTCTATATATTGATTCTATATACTGAATCTAATATACTTATTGACTGCTAGCTTTCAAATTTTTGTAGTTGTCTATAAAGCGAAGCTTAGGTTTTTAATAGGTATATTCAAGCTTCTGTGCCTAATAAGTCGGTGTACACTGTATTTGGTTACGTTACGAGTAATCAAAGTAAACAGAGGAGTAATGTACCTAATGTATAACAATCCCGTTTAAAATAACCATTGCAGGATTGGATGAAAAACACTGAGCAGAGCGTGCAGCAAAACAATATTCAAACCAAGGTTTATTCAAATGCATCAATATTGTTCCGCGGACTTCAAGTCAAAGATGCTTACACAGGTAAACATTATTTTTTTTATATCACTAATCTTAGAAACTAAGTATAGATAAGGACAGAAAAGCCTGGAAAATGAGGAGGAAGGCCTTTGCAGTGGGACAATATGGCCTAAAAATAAAATTATGATTCGTAGTTAATTTACATATTGCGTTGTGTATCATATGGTACACTGATCTTCCCTTCCCTGTTGGTCTTTCCCAAGAAACAGACGCTGACAACCAGAACATCAAAATGTATACTTTATAGAAGAGTTAGTTTGTTTTGTGTGTTGTAGATTCTTGGTCTAAACTCTAAAGTAAGATGGAAGAAAGAAATATTCTATTTACCTATTGAAATATTACAGTTTCTTTTATCTGTGTATACTGCTATGGCATAGAATATCCTTGACATTGTAAATTATTTCAATACTTAAAAATATCGGATCATATTTTTTATCCTGTCCATCCAAAAGTTACCTGAAAGAGATCGCTTTGTGTGATAAGGTTGCCCATTGTTACACAAAACTGAAATTATTGTTTAATTTGTTGTACTTAGTTACATTTTATGGTGCACAATAAAGCTATTTTATTATATTCTTAAAATATGATACTTATGATTATCCTGGTGTTTGTCGTCTTTGACACTGACTGGGATTGAAACCCCAAACATAAATCAAAATGTTACCTTCCGTCGGTCTGTCAGCACTCAGCACAAGGCGAGTACTCCATCACTGTGGGATAATAAATCATTCCGGCTGATAACAGCGTCTATCCTGCCAAATTTCACATAGGCCATTATGACGTTAGAGCGTGCGTCTCCATTATCAGTAAACATCTTTCAATTCATTTGGAAATCCTCTACATCTTTATATAATTTATACCTACAGCGTCAGTAGACAACCTACACTATCTACCTACACCCAACCGGACGCTGCAGTGCCTAGGGATCTGTTGGTGAGATGGAACTTGCCCAGCACATAAACCATCTTCTCATATTAATCGGCCTTATCCAAAAGAAAGACAACGTCATGTGGAGCTGACTAAGCTCCGGGTTTATTCAGGATTTTCCTTCAGTGTTTAGAGGTCGTGCATGCGCATATCAATATGACGAAACGCGAAATTCACGGCCGGGATTTTGCTAAAGAAAATTGCTAAAGTTTATGATCAATAGGGGGCTTAGATCATAAAGACGGGATGACCTTGTATTTTCTCTTGTAGTATTAGTTACGTTATACGAAATTTGCGAGAGTGTGCGTAAAAATGAGGGAGTACAGAAATACAGAATTTATTCATAACACCATGGTTACATGTCATTAATTTTTTATTGTCCTTTTTTATGCATAAGTGTGTGTAAAATGCGTTCGTGTGCTACCTCGTCCCTCGCTAAAACCGGCAGAAAATGTTGAAAGAGGAATTCTGTCAATAACTCATCCATTCTATTTTGTCTGAGATTCTGGGTAACGTATTATAAGAACTCCTAAGTTTACCTAAACTCTAGACTCGATTTTACTTACAAGCCCGACACTTGACTTTAGTATAAACTCTTATGACAATGGACACGGTTTCCTACAATACGATTCTACATAATAATATACACGAATCAATTGAAAGATGACTCACAAATGTTTATTACATTATCGTCTATCTCTGGTTTAGACGTCTGACTGATGGATAGTAAACTGCATGGTAGGACGTTTTATATTTTTGAATAGTGCAGTATTTTATTTGCATAAAGAAATATACTTATACTTATGGTGTTATATTACTCATCATCATCAAATTTAAGAGCTCAGCTCTTGTCGGTGCAATGATGCAACTTCCTCCACCGCTCCCTTTCCTTTACTTCTGTATACGGCATGACAGCGATCTTCTCTTTTATCTGACTCATGAAATTGATTCTAGGCCTTCCTCTTCCTCGTCTTCCTTCCACTTTTCCTTCTATGATGTTATATTACTTGTATTCGATTATTTTGAGTACCTATTGAACACGTGTACAAGAGAGTAGGCATGAATATCAGTCAGCCGACAAACTTACTACGTCCTAAGATGTAGTAAAAATAGAGGCATGAACAATTAAACATAAAGGCATTTACTTTCTCCGTAGACGCCAAGATGCACTTTTTAAGTCTTGGACGGAATCTTAAACGGTTAATATTAAAGTGCCTCAGAAACATTAGGTATTTAAACCTAGTGGTATTTATGAGTTTAAGTACTTTTTTAAAGCTTAATATATAAATGAGTTAAGGCGGTAGTATGGGAATTATATTAAAAAGTGTGGTTAAAACTATGAGGCACTATGAAGTAGATTTAATCTGTTTACTGTCTGGGACCCAGTTAAGTCTAGGGCGCTCTAGTGTCAGCAAGTTCATCCGATACGTATGTTTATTGATATCAGTTTACCACATTGTTTTGTAGATCAAGTATAGGTGCAATACTTAGGCCTTTACATATTTACTAGATGATATACCTATACAGTGTCAGGACGCAAACTATGCCTACACTCAACGGAATGCTGGATCATGGCTTGCCCTATACTATAATGCAAAACGATAAGATAATTTAATTATTGTTACCTAATTATTTAGACTGCGTTTTAATATTGAGCACAATGTAAAATCGCTTTTTAATGAAATCGTTATAGAGAGTGAGAAGTGGCGTTATAGAGAGGAGGCCTATACTCAGCAGTGGCTGCAACCGGGCTGAATAGATAGATAGATTCCACATTTGCCTGTTTCTGAGCTTTGGTGTGCGGCACCTAGCGCTAACTAGTAGTTTCAATTCTGATCTGTACCTACATAAGTGCGAGAGGTTTATTCAAAGAGAGAATCAGACCAACCAATATAATAATAATTAACCGAAACCAACCAATAACGGAGTTAACATTTATATCCCGGAAATGATCAGTATGGGAGTCCCATACGTAATATTTCCTATGGGATTTCCACAGAAATTATTATGAGAAAGATGATTACAATAACCGAAGTCAGTATAATATTGTTTCACCATCAAATACAAATATACAAATAAAATAAAAAAGTGAGATGAAGACTGTAGCCTAGGCGCTAAGACTAAGTATCTAAGATAATGTCTACAAAGTCTCTCAGATTTATTATCTCAAAGTTCATGAAAAAAATCTATGAGGTAATCAGAGGTACGTCTCAATACATATTTATTACATGGAATCCTTAGCATGGAGCCCTTTTAGGGCTCGAAAGAAGCAATTAGAAACGAACTTAGGAACGAACCTACCACGCCAAAGCTTTGATTTACGTAGGTATGCATAAAACTTTTTACTTCTAAAAAAAGTTCAAGACCACTTTTTCTGACGACTCTTACTCCATATAGCTATGACTTAATATCGCATAATATCAATTTAATTATCGATCACAAATATAGATCAACCGATTACGACACTTCTAACGTCTTATTTGATCTTTGAAACGTCTGAACAATGTTTTTGTGCAATGAAGTCATACCATAAAATCAAAGTACGGAGCAAATTCTGTAATTACAAGCCATATTAAATATGATGTCACTGCTACAGTTTAAAGTCTAGTAATGCTTTAACTTACCGATGACCGCAGAACTGTCCGTGATGATCGATTTGACTAATTGATATTGACAACTTATGGGCAAAAACCATTACCGATGGGATGCTCGACGGGAGACCACCACGGCGATAGCAGGATTTGAATTTTCCAAAAGCTAGGGACAGTAAAGTCTGGATGTCATATGTGGAGGCCTTTGCTCTTAAGTGGAGTAATACGGGCTAAAATAAAATTATAAAAAAAATTACATTGCGTTGCATACTGTAATATTATACTGAGTCCAAAAGTCTGAAATTGTGTACAATTTCTGAAAAAAAAATTCAAAAGGTGTTGTGCAGTTCTTTGGTAAAATATTTGTATAGGCTACTGGCTCTACCATAAAAACAAAACACGTGCGTTCAACTATTTATCTTTGTTTAGGGACAACAAGACAACTGTTATTTATTATGGTGATTAAAACTTGCTCCTACATTGCGTATTTAAGTGATCAATAATCAATCAATAAAGTGCTACTTGATTGGAGATAAGCAAAGTGCGACTGTCTGTCACAGTTAAGTTGTATGCAATAACTTAATAGGCCTTATTGTTGCATACTGAATTTAAGTATTTATTTACACTAATAATATTTATAACCCTAGATTTTATAGGTCTAAACGGTATTATATAAGGCGGCGATCTTGCAACCTGTCACGTATGTGAACTTCTAAAATGTGGTCATCTGTTATACTTTTATTTGGACGTACTTCTTCTGAGACCCGTCTATCGTGCCCACTCGTGCCTCTTGAAATGATTTGATGATTTTTTTTTTCATTTCGTAATTACAGTTCAATTAGTATTTCTAAGCTGAATATGGTATTTGTAAGCTTTCTGATTGGAAGACATTCTATCATTCTCCCATCTAGAAGGATATATACTAATTGGTTTCCAACACCGTTGAGAGAGCTTAAATTAATACACGAATAAATTTTCCGCGAGGGAAATCACATTAACACACGATCGCAATTCGAAGAACAGTCCCTATCGACCAAGATGTAGGTAGTCTTTTTATAATTAAATTAAGTATCTTAATTACTCGTATCATGATCAAATTAATGCTATAGCAAAAACTGAAAAATAGACAAAAAATATTCCATGATCAAACTGTCAAGATAAAAATCCAGCTAGGCTACAGCATGTCGCCAGCACTCGACAAATCTCTGCCCAACCGCTGACCATATTCGTCGGTGATATCATTATTGTTTTTCTTCCATAAATGACGGCATTTAACACGTGTACCCAATTTAAAAGAGAGCATACAGTTTTTATACCAACTTTTTTGGGCCACTAATTCGGACGGTGAGAAAAAAGTCGCTATCGTTCAGTTATGATTCAACAGTGAATTTATCCGGTTTTTATGATGTGACGTCATTTGCTTTGATGACAATAACATGACGTAACAGGCCATATAATGAGTAGTACTGTGTGCGTATTGATTTATGAGGAAAATGTATGAAATAGCTGAAGGTCAGCATCTCTTTGGGAAAAAACTGGGCAAAAACGAATAAATTTAAATACACCACGTAGATTTGACCATGGATTTGACATAAATTGAATTGATTCAATTTTCCAGCATTTGAATGGAAAATCTAATTCTAAGGTGAGTTTATTAATTCAAAATTAAAATCAAATGTTTATCTTTAATATAATATTGCTTCTAACCATATAATTTAAATATTACAAGCTAGGCAATTTAGTTCGTTATTAATCGAAGTGTGGCGTGCATAAATATGGCAGATTTATGTCTTTAGTTGTGCAGTTACGCCTAGTTTGTGTCTTGGGGCTTAGGGCATAGATGTTATAATAGTTGCATATAAATAGATAGAGAAGTAGAAAATCTACACTTTGATAATATTGTTAGGTATCTCAATCCCACGATCAACATACCTACTAATGATTTTAAAGGAAATCAGGCCAAAGAGAGACCTTCTCCATATTTTCATCAGAACTTCTTTAGTCTCTTAAGAACTCTATTATCCTAAACTATCTCTATCTAAGCTTTAGATGATTAAATAAAAAATAGAAATTCTAGTACATTTTGTATCAATGAACATACTAAAAACATCAAAATAACAGTTTTTTCCCACCAGTGCAAACACGAATTCACAATTTTTTGTCAATGGAAGGCAATTTTATACTTTTTTATTTATAAGGGGGGCTGATGCCTAAGGTATTCAACGTCACCGTGGTGATGGTGGTATTTTAGCTAACGTCTGCGGTCTGCCGTCGCGTTTGAAATTACCCATTAGATTAACTAGATATGCATTACCTACATTACTTGTTCGTGCACAAGTTAACTAATGAATAATCTACAGCTACGTGACAGGACACACCTACGAATCTTACTGATTCTGTATCTCTTGATTCGGTTTTTATTTAATAGAATTGAGGCTTACAGAATGAGAAACTAAAACCTTATTAAAAAGTATATAAGTAGTATATCAGTTATCTGGTTCCATTAGTACAAGCTATGCTTAGTTTGGGGCTAGATGATGCTGTGTGAAATTGTCCAGCATTATTTATTTTATTTTTATTTATTGCAGATTCCGCGCTTTGAAATTTGAATTACACAAGCTTGGAAAAAGAGGTCGTCTGTGTGAAAAATGACACGGGAACCACACGGAAAGTAATAAATGGTTATCCAGAGAAGAAGTGGAAGGAGGAGGATAGAAGTTTCTTTCAATTTTCAATTCTTAAAAAAAATATCGATTAAGTTACTGAAACAATATTAAGTATATGCCCAGATAAAATATACCTAGGTACCTGCTATACAGGGTGTAAAAAGACGTCTAGCGAAGCCGAAAGGGGTAGGTACAGCATCCCAAAACACAACCAGGATTTTCCGAAAAAATCATTATATCCGGAGAAAACAGCGTTTGAAGCTTAGATGATCAAACGCGGCCGCTGTTTCAAGAGTACTGTTTGCGCATGTTCTGGGCGCGATGTTTTACGTAGATTGCTGGATTTTGATTTTTAATTGGTTTTTCTTTTTATATGAAATTATTAGGTAGTATGGTCTTATTATGTGGTACTAGTAGTAAATAACTGAAAATAACATAGCGCGACGAAGCTAAGTAGTGCGTTTTTTTTCGCTAAATATGTTTAGAATCATGGTCCCCTCAGTTTTCGGTAGCA
Source organism: Epirrhoe alternata (assembly GCA_963565295.1). Classification (NCBI taxonomy): domain Eukaryota; kingdom Metazoa; phylum Arthropoda; class Insecta; order Lepidoptera; family Geometridae; genus Epirrhoe; species Epirrhoe alternata. The sequence continues at coordinate 5,724,058 of OY751384.1, forward strand.
GTTTTTTTACACCCTGTATACTTACATATTAAAAAACATGAAATTAGAAATAAGGAAACCGATCAACACCGATTATCTGACATCGGATTATAGTTTTCTTCACTAGAATTGACCGCTAACTCATACGAACTTACTTTTAGTACCTAATCATTTGATATTTAGCCGAATCAAGTGGATTCGAGTTGGACGCAGGACCGACGTGATTCTAAGTTACATGAGGTTCTAGTTCGCTGAAACAAAACCAGATTGCTTCCTCTATTTTATCTTCTTTTAAAATTTTAGATAACTCCAACAAATATTCAATAAAAATGACATTATATGTATACAAAGATGATAATCCTTTTATCTAATGCAACGGGTTGTACGATTACGTAGTACGTAGCACGGTACCGCTTGATATTTCAGTGTACTCGCCTATTCTTGTAGTTTCAGTGCCGGCAAACTGAAGGGTTTGGAATAGGTACCTATTTAGCTACAATATATCAACTTCAGTTAATATTTGTTGAAGCGCTCGTGGTCGTGCTTGCTTAGTCGATCGTGATAGATCGAAACGATCTGTTAGTGGATGGGTGACCGCCAGTGGCATTTTCATCTGAGCGCTTCCGTGCTTGGGAGGGCACGTTAAATTGTCGGTCCCGGCTATTTAAATCGTTAAGCCAGGACGGAGGCCTTAAGGTGGCCTAAAAACTCAGTCACCATAGTTGGCCACTGACTCATACGAACTTACTTACTTAGTTAATATTAATAATTAGTTCTTCTCCTGTCGTTCTACACGAAACTTTCACGCAAGTTTGAATTATTTTCTTCGCGAGTTCAGTCGTCATTTTCAATGACAGTCTATGCTCCATATATAAAAATTTAAGAGTAAGTAGAGAGTAAGAGTACCTAAGTATATTTAAGTTAATGTTTATCCTACTCATATAATAAAGGTGAAAGTTTGTGAGCTTGTTTAGATGTTTGGATATTTGGATGTTTGTATGTTTGTGTTTCAATCACGCCTAAACCAGTGAACCGATTTGGATGAAACTTGGAAAAGGCGTAGATAGTGACCTGAAATAGCATATAGGCTATTCAAAATATTGGTACCACGCGGGCGAAGATAGTCTACGAAAGAAGTCATTTTCATTCGGTCTTTTTTACATGTCTCTACCTCATCATCCACAGCCTGACTTCACCCACTGCTGGGTATAGGCCGCCCTAAGTTTGTGCCATCCACCACGATCCTGCGCTTATCGGACCCAGGACTAATTCTTATTTAAAAAAAGTTACCTACCTTTTTTAAATAGGTTTTTTTAATAGATTTAATTCTTAGGTACTCGTATAAATTTTCGTTTCCATAGCTTAGCTATAGCTTTCCTTTAGCTTTTCTCATTCATTCAATTCAATTCAACTACCTACTAGAACTTATAAAGTTCGATTGAGTCCTAATCGATCGATGGTGTCAACAGGATCTGCGAACTCATTCGTCTTATTTCGTCGATGAACAAACTAGAGCGCTTGCATTTCGTTTCAATAAATTACTGTTGTAGCGTTGTATGCAAATCCTATTAAACCATTACCACATGATTGATTTTATAACAGAAACGTGTCAAACGGTCGCTGTTATCTCGCTCGTGAGCTATTAAATTGTAAGATAACATTCCGTAGTTTATTTAAAAGAAACAAAAAATATAGGGGAACCTGGGGAGACTTGAACCCCCGTTTACATTTTACCGTAAGGTTATTTAATTATTTTTTTGACTAATATTATTCGGAATTTAATGTGCTACTGTCAATTACCGATTAAACACAAACTCTGCAATTTTTTTAAACTCTGCAAAAGGATCAAGTCTCCCCTAGTATGGGAGACTTGGTCCCGGTAGTAGGGGTTCCTGTTTTACAGAGCGTCCAGTGATTATCAAAATAATATGAGTTTATGAGTTATGGTTACCTATTGAAAGCTTGTGTTCAAAATATTTTTACAATAAACTATTATTCATACAGCCCGTTTTTCATTCCACCCCGTTTATTAAAATAGCACGTCGTTGTTTCTGCATACTAAGTCAAACCATAAATGATTTATTAAATCATTTTACAAATTAATAATGTCCATTTACAATTTAGTAGCTAACTGTGTCATTTTATTACTCGGAAATTGCTGATAAAATTTCCATTTAGCGGTGTGCTTAGTGTCGATCACGCATCGACTCTCCTGTATTGACGACCTCTGTGGCGCAGTGGGTGAAAGCCCGCTTGTGACGCTGAAGGTTGCGGGTTCGATCCCCGCCGCGGGATAAATGTTTGTATGATCTGCAAATATTTATCTCAGGTCTGGGTGCTTCTACGTATAATATGTATGTATTAACAAACAAAAAGTATATAAGTAGTATATCACTTATCTAGTTCCCAGGGTTAGTCTTGCTTAGTTTGGGGCTAGGTTCCCATAGTAAAAGCTTTGCTTAGTTTGACGTTAGTGATGCTGTGTGAAATGTCCAGCATTGTTTATTTATTTACTACTCTATCTACCTGTTATATTTTTAGTATTTCAAACTTATTTATTTCAAATTTGCTTCAAGTTAATGATTACCATGCACATTTTGTCTGTACAATCCATCAAGGTGCAACGGTGCACCCACCGCGCCTAGGCACGAACCTTTCAAATTCTACAAATCGCAGGTATGACACCAAAATGTGTAACCAATTGACGTTCATATTTTATTGTTTGGAATTGTGCATTTACACAGTTAAGTTTTTGCAGAGCTGACTTATACAAGTAGTTTATCTATGAAAAATCTAGTAAGTTGTCCCGAAAATCCAGTGGCGTAGCTACCGGAGGGCTAAACGGTGCTGTGAACCGGGGCCCCAAGCTCAAGGGCCCGGAAGATTTATTCTTAGGAAACTATAGGTGTGTTCATTCAAATAAAGAAATAAAATAAATAATGCTGGACAATTTCACACAGCATCATGTAGCCCCAATCTAAGCATAGCTTGTACTATGGGCACCAGATAACTGATATACTACTTATATACTTTTTTGTTTGTAAATACATATATATATATATATTATATTTTCTATATAAAAACATCTGCAATTATGTATTTTTGAATGAAAATAAAAGAAATATTTAAACCTATAGTTTTCTTAGAACAAAATCTTCTAAGTACAAAAGAAAAGTAGCCGTCCTCAATGTTGTAAAATTTTGCCACTCTCTGCATGATTATATTTTGACTTGATAAAACCTAAACCGTTTCCTTGAGGCCCAAGTTTTCTTTTTACACCAGAGCCCCTGGCTAACTAGCTACGCCACTGTGAATATCCGTCTGGGCTACCGAAAGAAATGCAGTGCTATATTTTATTCGGTAACGTAGCTGAAAAATCTTCAACAAAAAGAAAATACAATAATAAAAGTACCTAACAATACACGGACAAGCCATCTTCCATTTCAGCCTTTGTCCCTTTTATATTTTGTTCTTTTAATCATAACAAAATATTTTTTTGAATTGAACTACACAATTGTAGTAATACTGTAATTGTTTGAATACAGGTGATTATAATGATGATTTATGGCAAAGTGATTATGACAACAATATTATGAAATCCATCGTGATCGCCCATGGCAAATGGTAGGTAGTTCTCATAAACAATCATATTGTCATATAAAACCATGGTCAGATATCTATACTTACTTATAAAGAGAAAAGATTTGTTTGTTTGTATGTTCGTTTGTTTGAATTGAATAGGTTACGAAACCACTAGACCGATTTGAAAAATTCTTTCCCCATTAGAATCCTACATTATCCCTGATGAACATAGGCTATATTTTATCCCTGGAAAGTGAAGTTTTCCCGACTCCTACATCATCCCTGATGAACACTAACACCAACACTAACACTAACCCTACCTCGTATCTTCTAACACTAACACTAGCACGAGCAGTAGCACGAGCACTAGCACCAACACCACCCACACAAGCACGAGCACTATTTCGAGAACACTCAAAACTCCTGCACTTTGTTCCTAATAATGCGCAGACGAAGTCGCGCGGGTCAGTTAGTAGATAAATAAATAAATAATGCTGGACATTTCACACAGCGTCATCTAGCTAGCCCCAAACGAAGTAAAGCTTGCATTATGGGAACCAAGTAACTGATAATACCACTTATACATGTCATATACTTTTTGTTTGTAATAATACATATTATACATAGAAACACCCCACCCCGAGATAAATATTTGCAGATCATACAAATATTTATCTCACGGCGGGGATCGAACCCGCAACCTCCCAAACTCCTCGATTTCAAAAAAAGATTAATTTAAAATATTTGTTCTAGCAAAATACATAAACGCGCACTACATGCTACATAGTTAGTAATTACCATAGTCAAAAATACTTACTATATTTTTTCAATCTAAACTCCATTATCAATAGGTATTCAATACAAAATACATCGACTTTCAAATAAACCAAAATACTTTTACATAGGTACAGTCACGGACAATAAGATGTATACACTCCATAATGTTTTAACTCATGTACAGGTCAACATGTCCAACAATGTTCTGGTATTTTTATTGATTTCGCCACTAGTTCAATGTGAAATCAATTTCCGCTTTTTGTTTTTAACCTACATCTAGTAGTTTTAGTGTGACATTAATTTTAAAAGTATGGAGTGTATACATCTTATTGGCCGTGACTGTAAATACATACAATTTCGCTAGTCCCGACGCGACGTGTGTTTCGAATTAGCCACAAGTACACGATACATCTAGCCTAGGTATGGAACACACATTCCATAGCGTTGGTCCTATTAGTACGGAATTCTGTTATCCATGATTGCTGTGTCTAATTGCCTTCTGTTTACGAGACATGCGATTTTAGTAATTTCCTCAGGCTATTTCCCATGGCGAAAATCGAAAGGAGGTAAATCAATTAGGTTTAATGCATTCTAGGTTTATAGGTCACTGTTATTATGATACCTATACAGAGCCTATACTAAGGTCTTGGAATTACGAGTTTTACTATGTATAAAATGAAAATAAATTTATAAATAAAATAGGTAGGTACCTAACCTATCCATCTTTACTGGATACCACATTACTACCTAATCGTCGTAAAACATCAGAAGACAACGTTTGCGCCTGTCTTTTTTTTTATACCGTCAGAAAATTTATTATGGATACGCTGCCGCCGTGGGGACAACGGTTATGTCGGACCACAGACGATTCGTCTGTGTGTCGGACTCTCACCGACTAAAAACTGACGTATGGCCGGCCTCCATGGATGTCAAGGGACTCCAGGATCTCCTACGGAACGCACCGGTGCCCCTCTCGAATTTGCCTAAAGCACAGTAGTTCCAACCATGTTGTTGACTGTTATAATGCTGGACAAATAATGCTGGACATATCACACACACAGCATCATCTAGCCCCAAACTAAGCAAAGCTTGTACTATGGGAACCAGATAACTGATATACTACTTGTATACTTTTTGTTCGTAAATACATACATATTATACATAGAAACACCCAGACCCGAGATAAATATTTGCAGATCATACAAACATTTATCCCGCGGCGGGGATCGAACCCGCAACCTTCTGCGTCCCAAGCGGGCTTTCACCCACTGCGCCACAGAGGTCGTCAAACTAATAAGGAACACCTAGAGAGTCAGCTTTATGTATAGAAACATACGAATTTGTCTTAAACCCTATTTAAGTAGGTGTATGTGTTTTAGTCGATGTTTTATGCGTCGATGCAGCTGCAGCTTTACTACTGGCGCTTACAAAGCACACAAGACGCAACATTTCATACAGAAATAGCCGTAACACGTTACGTATCAATAAAGAAAACATAAATAACTTTACTCTTAATTATCAAGGCGAAATCGTTTACTCGCTGATTTTACTGCTCAACTGAGAGATAAAATCCGTTCTAATTAATATATTTATTGAAATGAGACAATATCAGCTGTATTTTGATGAAGCCTGGCGCCGGGTAAGTCGCTTCTATGTTTGTGTGCTTTGTGAGAACCGCAGAGTAATTTAGACGAAGCTATCGAGTAGGACCGCAAGCAGCCATAGCTGCTTGCGGTCCTACTCGATAGATAAATACTAAATAGTTCATAAACTATTTAGTAATTTGAGAGATAAGGACAACTTAGGGGTGCAGTAATTAAGGATTCATTCAAAGCTGCCTCTTTCAGCTTACCTATAGAATTTTCAAAATAAGTAACACTAAATATAAAAGACTAGCTGTCCGTCATGGTGTTACCCGCGTTCCCTCGGGAAAACTTCACTTTCCCGGGATATAGCCTATGTTCATCAGGGATAATGTCGGATTCTAATGGTGAAATAATTTTTGAAATCGGTCCAGTAGTTTCGGAGCCTATTCAATTCAGACAAACAAATCTTTCCTCTTTATAATATTAGTATACTCGTAGATGTATAGAAGTACCTATAGAAAAATATCGCAGCTTTCATTTTAGCAATGCCACTAAGGTGGAACATTGGAAAAAAGCATTTTATTTTTCTTCCTAAAAAAGTTAAACACGCAAAAATAGTTGTTATTTCATTTTCACATCAAAGTCAAAGTTAAAAAGCATTTATTCAGTAGGACCGCTGGGTTCTCGATTCGTCCTAAAACTAGGTGATTTCACTCCTGTTCCTTCGCGACCATATCTCTACATAGGTAGCCTTTTAGTTACTCGCTTGTGTACCTACACAAGTATAGTGACTACACTGTGTGATTGGAAACTATAGCTTATCCATAACCACTCTGCATGAACAGCCGTGCCAATTTCTCTATTTGGCTCTACAAATGAACACTTATAGCACCTCATAACATAAAGATGGTAACTTTGTGGACAGACGCCGCAACTATGCAGACCACTTTGAAATAAGTGCTTATCAGTTTGTTTGATGTTCTGAACTATCTCATAACATTGTAAGTACCAATCTGAACCTGTTGTATGTTTGTTAGTGCTTTAAGTGCCTACTTGGGTAGGTATATTATTATTTAATTACCTAGACAGTAGCCTGGTACTGTAGCCCAATGCAAGCAACATCTTTTTAAAATCCTTTAACTACTGCTACATCAATAGCAGATGAGGAACTTAAAATACTAGAGCAATGTTGATGTGCTTTTAAAACTCACCATAGAAAAGGGTTCACATTTTCGGCATCACAAATCACTGTCACAATGAATCATAGACCGCACGACTGTTCCCCGCGAGCGAGGCGGCTTGTTTGCCAATCTTTATGCCTAATTTGCTGAAACTTCAGGCCACGATTAGCGGAGTAGATTAGAATAATCTATGGAGTCGCAATGCAGGCTAGACTGTTTATGGTTTTCGGCAAACTTTCAGAGGTCATATACGTACTACGTGGTGTAAGTTACGCCGGGTGTAACTTAGGAGTACCTAACCATAAAATTTTTGGAATTTAGACCTGGCGTAACTATACACCAAGTTTATTATTAACGGCCATAGGTATTAGGTACTTTACTGTAAATAAAATAATGCGTATTGAAATGCGATTTCTATGTTGCTATGGTTTATGTGCAAGGATTACGAAAGATTTTGGTTTTGCTAGATTCAACCAGGTTTATCTGTCCAGGTATTATGGGCAATAAAACTTAATACCCATTTATTCTCTACCTGGTTACCTGCAGCCTAGTATAAACCAATATTAAATGTACCGAAACATTTGAAACCAGTCGTGAGGTGGAATTTAACAGCTCGTAGAACACCAGTTTATAGATGTAACGATGATGGTTTAACATAAATAAGCCTAACGCCTCGTTTACACGAAGATGTTTTACAATTTTTGGATTAACTTTGTCTACTTATTGTCTATCTGTCAGCAAGGACCATCAGTGACTGACACGCCTGCAAAAGCACTTTGTTTTCTTATGACAGTCCACAAGCAGCCGTCACTTAGGCTGAATTTCTTACATACAGGAGCAAGATTTATAAATCGTTACTCGTACAAGTTTAAAAGTGGCTATTTCCTCAAAACAACCCATGTTCACGTTACGAGGAGAGCAGGTCACGGTAGAGCCTGACATTTAAATAATAGATTCTTTAACAGCACCTAAACCTTATCTACTGTGGGATTGACTAGGTTTTCTAGCCAAGTAGTTTTCCGTTGGTATTGAAAAATAACTTGGTGCAAAATGTAAAAACCAGTAGCGATGCAGTTAAAAGAAAACAGAAACGAGACTTGCTTGCTTAGGTAGGTACCACGGATTTAAAAAAATTCTGGTCTGTGGTTGGTACCATGACCACATCGCTAATACCGGTAGAACATAGTGAAATGATTTATTTATTTATTTAATTAACGACATTTGTGTTTAGACAATTTTTTGTTATCACGGTCATATTCTATTCTACAATACATTAAGGGTGGTCAGTCTCCTACCATAATATTGTTAGTGTGAAGACGACATTACAGTTGTGCTATAGTGTGTCCCGCCGAAGACGCCGGGCGCCACGTGGGCCGGCGCCGGCGCCTCGACTCGTAGACAAATTATATAATCCTAACGATTCTGTACTACCTGCCTCAAGCGTGCTATAACCTATTTACTTTATTGTTGGCAATCAGGCAAACAAACAGTAAACTAAAATACCTAACTAATACTCGAAGTATCACAATATCCATGTAGACAATCAAGGTAAGTAAGTTCGTATGAGTCAGTGGCCAACTCTGGTGACAGAATTCCCGAGGGATCGCGGGTAACACCGCGGTGGACAGCAAGTACTTAATATTAGTATGTAGGTTTATAGGTACCTACTGTATTCTGCAGTTAATCTCAGTTAGTTCCTAGTTGCTTTAGTGCTTACGTGTGGATGACCTAAATGTTACAGCATATCGGCGAGAATCGATCGAATCGAGTTGAACGTTCTCACGGTGCTTTCTCTATTTTTACCCTGACCGCAAAATATCATCTTCAACCGACTAACGTCCCGCCGGCCGCTGACGCCATGCCACATGTTACCAACATTCTAAACAATAATGAAGGAATAAATAAAATATAGGTAATTTTCCCTCATTAAACTAAGTTTAGTCTATTTTTTGAGTTACTAAGTTTAGTCTAATGATGGATCTAGGTTCTACGACACGCGGGTTTCCTCACGATGTTTTCCTTCACTGGCATAGTGCAGTGCACATACCTACAAACATTTTTGGACACAAAAACCTCATTGGTGCAAGACTGCATGGAATATCCAATTTACCCACGACCTTAGAATCAAAAAGCAAGGCCGTTAGCAAGTTGTGAGGCTGGTCCTACAGCCTTATTGTCTAACTTGAAATCCATTCCCAGTTATCATCCCGAATGAGCTGAACCAATCACACAATACGAAAATGTTGTGTTTTGTCATTTTCATGTTATGTGATTGGTCGAGCTCAATTGGGATGATAACAGTGTAAAAGGTTTCTCTCATCAAGGTTTTTCCCCCGGCATCGTCAAAGATTAATAATAATAATAATATAATATAATGCTGGACATTTCACACAGCATCATCTAGCCCCAAACTAAGCAAAGCTTGTACTATGGGAACCAGATAACTGATATACTACTTATATACTTTTTGTTTGTAAATACATACATATTATACATAGACACCCAGACCCGAGATAAATATTTGCAGATCATACAAACATTTATCCCGCGGCGGGGATCGAACCCGCAACCTTCTGCGTCCCAAGCGGGCTTTCACCCACTGCGCCACAGAGGTCGTCGATTAATATGAAGGCACAGGAGGCATCGTCAAGAATTAAGAATGAATGGCTTCCTTTTGCATAACAGCCTATAGTGAAGTCTGAGAGCACATAAAACGCGTTGCGGTGAATGACGCATCTCGTCCGTCGTACCTCGTACACTGTGAATATTGCGATGGTGATGTGGAATCAGATAAATAAAGTCTTACGGCGCGGGTCATAATGCTAGGAGAGTCGTAGCAGTTAAATTCCCGATTGAAGCTCGCTTGTCGAGCAGACGTTCTACTAGTGAATTGGTATATTTAGTAGCGTTCTACTCGTTCGATCGTCGCCAGCTTGTGTTGTAATGTAACTTGAAAGGAGGTTAATAGGTACCTACCTACTTTAATTTTGTAGGTGCATGTAGTGCATGCAAAACTTTTCAATTTGACGACCACTGGCGCAATGGGTGAACCTGTGACGCAGGTGGTTGTGCCCTTAGATGATCAAACGCTGTTGTGCCACAGAATCCAATTCCGCAGCGTGACAAACTGTTTGTATGATCTGCAAATATTTTTCTCGAGTCTGGGTGTAAGTAGGTACCTATAATTGGTACCTATTATGTTTATCAGTCGTGGTGTCCATAATAGGTAGGTACTTACACACTCTGTTGACTTTGGGGCTAATGATGCGTAGAATATTTAAATAACACACAGCACAGCTGCAGTTGCAGTTCTTTATGGCAAAGTCTCAATGCATGGGTGACAATGGTCACATCAATCAACGAGAGGCGTCTGTTTACCCTTGGGTATCCTCTCATACATACGTCCTATCATACATACATCTCGTCGATAGCATCCCATGCAGTACCTACTTACTGTCAGCTTTAAATGAAGTACCTACCTACCTAGGTACAGTCGCCAGCAATAAGGTGTAAAATCCACATTTTTTTAATGCATGTAAGTACCTAACGGTTAACATCTATAAGTAAAGAGTGTTGGTTATACTTCCTATTATCAGGTGACTGACAGAAATATTTAGGTATCTCGTATGAGAATCGAACCCACGATCTACAAGCGACCATAGTTAATAGCACTAAGGCGAAGACTGAAAATATGCACGATGTGTACCTATGCAAGTGAAAAAAACATAAATAGGTGCATACCTACTAATTTTATGTTATCAAGATGCTATCTTTATAGATCTTATCTATCTATTGTAGAAGTCCCGATTTTTACAACCAAACATTTGACTTTATACTTATGCCTTTTGATAATAAACTGCAACCTTTTCGTGTTCATTCATAAATATGTAAGTAACCCATTTTGTAAGTGTAATTGTTACTGTCGTTTCCGCTACGTATAATGATTAACGAAAAAACCAGTCAAGTGCGAGTATCGCACAGGGTTCCGTACCACCACAGACCAAAATTTTGCACTGCATAATTACAAAAAATATATTTTAATACAAACAACCAAGAATATTGAATTGATTCAGGCGTGACTTTGCGGAAGTCTATTGTAAGATATTAAAAATAGTAAGGAAATATATCTAGTACTAATCTAGATTAGCGGATTAGTACTAGATATTTCCTTACTATTTTTAATATCAAACAACCAAAAGAAAAATGAGTAGGTACCTATGAAAAAGTGTAAACCAGCTATACTCAACCTGCGGCCCGCGGGCCGCATGCGGCCCGCCGGGCCTTAGTTGTTGGCCCGTCTGAAGTTACAAATTTATTGTAAACAATTTTAAATTTCGCGCCTATCAGAGAATGGGTGTTTCAGAACGGGAATGTGAACCGAGCGCTACTTTTTGATAAATACAGTAACAAAAAGCAAATACTATCTGATTTAAAAAAACTACAGCTCTCGGATTCAACCTGTATGAGACGTATTGAAGACATTTCTAAATTTATTCGCGATGATATATTAGATAACCTGAGAAAGTGCAAGTTTTTTAGCTTGGCATTCGATTCCAGCACCGACATTTCAGCAACATCGCAATGTTCGATGTTTGTTAGATATTGTACAGAAAACAATTTAATACAGGAACATTTTTTGAAATTCCTACCAATGAAAGGTCAAACCCGAGGCACAGATTACCTTGATACAATTTGTAATTTTTTGGAGCAGAATGAAATTGACATACAAAAAATCGTATGTTTGTGTACAGATGGTTGTCCTTCAATGGCTGGATCCGAAAATGGATTTATTTCGTTATTTAAAAAAAGATATAATTTAATCAATATAATAACATTTCATTGCATTATCCACCAAGAAAACTTGGCGGCGCGTGTTATAAATCCAGAAATAGAAGCTGTAATGAAAATAGTTATCAATATTGTCAATTATATACGAGCAAGAGAATTGAACCATAGAAGATTTAAAAGCCTCTTGGAAGAACTGGGAAGTGAGTATAACGACGTTCTTTTACATACCTCGGTGCGATGGCTTAGTAGAGGAAAAGTTTTGGAAAGATTTTTTTCTTTACGCCATGAAATAATACTGTTTTTAGAGCAAAATAATAAAGTGTACCTACCCTGAATTACAAAATGATGAATGGTGGTGTATTTTAGCCTTTTTATGAGATATTACAGAAAAACTCAATAATCTAAATCGGAGTTTGCAAGGTGAAAATAATATGATCTCCAATATGGCAAATAAAGTGTTTGCATTTGAAGAAAAGCTAAGCATTTATCATGAAGAAATACAGAACAAACAGCTGCAAAATTTTCCAATTATGACAAAAACTATAGAGGACGATACTAAAATTTCGGAAAAAAACTACTCCATAATTTCAAATTATATAACTGCACTATTAAACGAATTTCGAAGAAGGTTCCAAGACCTAAGAAAAATAAAAAAATGTTTGTTACTTATAGAAAATCCATGGCATTTAGAAACAACGACTATCTCAGAGTTGGCTTCCGTTTTAAATTTTAATTATTCAGAGTTGTTTGATGAGTTCATCGATTTTAAAAACGATACCAATCTAGAAGTTCTGTTTAAAGAAAAAAGGGCAAACAGAGAATATGTGGAATTTTGGCGTATTGTTCCACAAAAATATAAAAGCGTCCAAAGATGTGCCCAAATCCTACTAACATTCTTTGGGTCTACGTACGTGTGCGAATCGTCTTTTTCAAAAATGAAATACACAAAGAACGTTTACAGAAACAAACTTACAGATTCTCATTTGGATGATGTTATAAGGATAGCATGTAGCGACAAACCAGATCTTGATAAAGTTTTGAAAAAGTGTTCACAGTTTCAAAAATCGCATTAAAACATATAAAAATCTTTGTTAAAACTCCTTTTTTCATTAATAAAGTAACTACATCGTTAACTTGGTATTGCGTTTTAATTAAGACCTAAGTAATTTTCGCTTGCGGCCCTCGTCACTATGACTGGAACGTGTTTGTGGCCCCTATAAAAAAAAGGTTGAGTATGGCTGGTGTAAACATTATATTTGTAGCTTGGTATGATCGGGTGAGTTCACCTTTCGTCTGTGGGCGAGTAAGGAAGTTCATAGCCCTGTCACTAACAGATGCACGGAGACATCAGCAGAGGTGTAATATTAAGGTTCCATTGGCACCCTTTGCGTATGGAACCCTAAAACAGGCTTTTGTGGTATATTACCCATACCCCAGCCCATACGATACAGTCAGAATAAACATAAGGAAATAAATTAATATTAATTATCCTATACTCTTTCAACGTTAGACCATAATTTCTGTGCTAAATGGATTAGGGCATAAAATAAAATAATTAATCAAAAATATATAATTTATAATACTATTATTCTTACAACAACAGCGCCCCAAGATTCGGCGGTGGATTAAGCTTATTCAACTTATACTTAAACCTTTGTAACAAACCAGTGGCGACAACCACTTGGTTGAAATGACTAGCGTGCACATACGGCGTGTGATGCCTTCTGGGTACGTGTATAGTCCTACAGTTTTTTATTTTTAGTCTCACACACTTTTCACTGGAAAATCTCGTGGGTTCGAATAGTGATACTTTGTGGACGCCATTACGTATTTGAGGGTTGGTCGGTATAATTCTGATCTTCGGCCGCCGGAGGTAGGATCGATTGAATAGATCGTCATCTGTCATTTCGTCTGGGTCTTCTGCGCTGGTTTGTTCTGTAAAAAAAATAAGTATGTACTTAAAATGTAAAAAAGAAGCAGGATCATGACGCTGACCCCCAGGTCGGTACTGTCTGTAGATCTTTCAGATTTTCTTTTAAAGATGTCTAAAAGGGTGATCTATAGCAATACATATTTGGCAGGTTGTAAATCGCCTATTAGAACAGAACGGGTTTCCTCGTGATGTTTTCCTTGGACTTCTTTCGCCATTTTTGAAAAAGCTTGTTGCTCTGTTATTCTATTTTATTTTTCTTGTGTTTTACTAGTTTTAATTATGTAATTTCGGTGTCATTTTACTAATGAAGCCTTGCATACTTGGCAGGAGATTTGGCAAATGGAATGGGGGAGTATTGAAGAGATTTCTCATTTGACGAAAGATTTCCGTTGCAGTTTTGAAGAAACAAGCCGCCGTGTTTTGTTCAAAACCAAATTGACAGAACTGACTGACATGTTATGAATTTATACATTATCCTACATGACATTGGCAGAGCTATACTGATTCTACGGTTAGTTGCTATTTAATAAAAGAAGAAGTAGAAGATGTTTTCCTTTTTGCGATTTAGAAGCATGCTTAAGAAGTTGTGCTACTTACTTGATTTAGGGAAAATTGTCCGCCGAGGGTCAATTGAGTCGCCGAGCATTTCACATAGCACATAATCGCACCCAACAAAGTCTTCCAAATACGTGGTGGGCTCAGATTTTAGTAGTACAGACGATACATCCTGTGGACAAATAAATTATTTTAAAATCGTACCTACTGATGTTGTTTTGTGCTGTCTAAAACTACCCGACATTTTATTACATGTAAAAATGTCTTTCAATGTTGCGCCATTTTGCAGAAGTAATTAAAAAAGGTGGAGCTTTTCAATATGGTTGTATTTTTTGTCCTAACTGCTTATTTATAACCGAATCAAAAACTTTTTGTTTTGGATTTAGAAGGAACACTACCCATTTGGACTCATTTAAATTTCTAGTAAAATACCACTCATTAGATAGATAGATAGAAAATACTTTATTGTACACATGGACAATACAAAATAAAAACAAAGATACAAGAAAATATTTAAAGCGAAGTACAATGGGCGGTCTTATCGTTGTGAGCGATTCATTCCAGACAACTTTAGGATGAACTGGATTAAAGGAAGGCTCATTGTTTGTAGATAATTTTTTTATGGACTTTAACGTTTTTTTTTTTTAGTTTTTAAAACGTATTCGAAAATAACGTATATATTTTAATTAAGTTAATCAGCAACATAATAACCAGAATGATTCAAAGGTACTTACCAGCATAGTTCCTCTAAGGTCGGCCTGTTGCTGCGTCCATTTGTCAGACATGAGGCAGTCGTCCAAATGTACCAGATTGTCTTCGCTGTTCAAACACTCGAACAGCGCCTGTCGTCCCAACGCCATTACGCATTTTATCATCGGACCCGTTAGTCTGTCCTTTGTGCTGTGTGATAAGTATTCGAATAAAATACTTTTACCTAGAAAATGTATAGCGTTTAGCTAAAGTAAGTTTTAATTATTATTTATTATCTGTGTCCAAGCTCATGGCCTCATGGGGCAGTTCCAGTTCCGTGATTGCGTCAAATTGGTATCACAAACATAACTTAATAAATTATTTGGAAAATAAGAGAATGAAACCTGTATAAAATCAAAAAATAATACAAAATCAGTTTTCACAAAAAACACTTTAGAAGTGATATCGCTTTTATTATTATAGAGTCCCACTGCTGGGCAAAGGCCTCCCCCCACTCCCTCGCTTTTATAAAGTTTTATTTTCTGAAGTAAAGTGCATTGCGCGGCGGGAAAAATAAATTCATACAGGGGGAATCCTAGATGGCGCTGTGAAATGAAATTTCATTTAAACTATTTTAGCTACTGCCCGCGGTTTCGCCCGCGTCGTACCATTATTTTGAATAGCCTTATATCTACGCCTATTCCAAGTTTCATTCAAATCGGTTCACTGGTTTAGGCGTGACACTAAACGCACAAACATCCAAACATCTATAGTGCCACAAACTTATCTGAACCGGTGAGAGAGGCGCTGTTATCGCATTTGGTGTTTGCAGATAAATTTTACAGTGTAAAATTAGTTCCTCTTTTGGCCACCGGTCCAAATAAGTTTGTGGCGCTCTAAACTAAGCTTTATTATATTAGTGGGATTTACCTATTGTGATGAAGGAAGGCCACGTTCGTGTTATTTTTGTGAGTATATTGACCATTTTCTCCGACATTGATCCGTTACCAAGAATATTAGATACCATCACTGGAAACAATCGTTGAAACTGAAAAGGAAAAAGACAACTTTTTCACACATATTTTAACTTGTCAAGCAGGCATACAGAAAAGGCCATAAGGTACCTCTTTTCCAGAAAAAAAAGTATAGTTTCCGAGAGATAACGCGAGACAAGCTGCGAGCAACAGCTATTTAAACAATTTACCTGTTGTTGTATATTAGTGTCCAAACTACATGGATTTGAGCATAGCGCGTCAACCATATCCAGCACGTTAGATTGCAGAGGCTTTTTCGCGGGAACATTGAGCGCATTCAGATTGTCATCGTTCAAGACCAGCACGGCCAAGTTGAAGAGGTTGGGGAATATAGGTCCTATTCTTGTGTTTGTCATCAGATCCTGTACGGCAACTTCTTTAGGCTTTTTTCTAAGATTCAATATTGCTGCAAGATGACAAGTTACAAATTACGTCAGAGCCACATTTAAAATACTGGGCCCTTACTAATAAACTTGTCATACAGTTATGTCATGCCTAAACTAAAAATTTGTGTAGTTATTCATAGATTAGGCATCATGACAACTTTGTCAAGTTTATTAGTAAGGGCCCATAAGTATACATGTTTGGCACATGTTTAAATTGGTAGTCCATCACCGCTTATTATAATACTAACTGGTTTACTCGCCATGTTTTCTTCACAATACTTGATTCAGACTTCAGCGGAATGCATTCGGGTCGGAAATAGGTCAGCTGTTCAACCGACCGCAACCAATCACAGTACAAGAAACGTCAGTTTTGGATCAATTCCTGCACTGTGATTGGTTGCGGTCGGTTGAACAGCTGACCGACTCCGACCCGAATGTGGTTCTGCTTGGTTCCGCTGAAGTCTGAATCAGGGCCTGTCTGTTATTTTAGCATCTATGACATGATTGTGTAAAAAGTAGCTAAAAAAAAATAAACTTACATCTGGCTACTTTCGTATAATAATTCTGCAAATGAACACTTATGTTATTGCTATAACTGCTGCTGTGGTTTTGGCTCTTCTCATCTGTGATCCATTCTGTAGACAGAGTTGGATGTGAAGAGTATACATAGATCTGCGGTGTCAGTGCTAAGTCACACACATTTAATAATTCATCCTGAAAATTAAAAAAACAGCATTTAGGCCCTAGCAAAAAATATTTTTTATGTGTTAGGGTACATGCATATCGAATTGGCAGCGACGAGACGTAACAAGACATTATAAACCTTATCAACAATGTAACAAGATATAGAAACGCTTGATAGAATGTATGACGCGCGACCGCGCGAGACTGCTCGAGCCGGCGCGACACCTCGTTCATTCTATACCTTGTTACATTGTTCATAAGGATTATATTGTCTTGTTACGTCTCGTCGCGTCGCGTCGCTGCCATTTCAATGTGCATTGAGCCTTAATGGCCATGGGAAAGTTTTTAAGCACCTGATGGCCTTCTGTTATGGCTAAACGACTTTGTAGCCGGGACCAATAGTTGAATTTGCCCTCTGTAACATTGCCACTAACCTATTTTGTGAGTTGTGTTTTACCAAGTCCTATTTTGCAGGTCTTAAAATAAAATATCTGAATATAAGTACTATAAAATTATCCCACTAACATAATAAAGATGAAAGTTTGTGAGGATTTTAAAATGTTTGCCTAAACCAGTGATTTGGATGCAACTTGGAATAGGCGTAGATTGTGATGAAATAGCATATAGGCTATTCAAAATGTTGATACCACGCGCGCAGTAGCTAGTACTTACTACATCAGTGTATATTTTCTCATCCCCTACTTGTGTATAATGTGTAGGTGTGGAACATAGAGCCCGACTTGTATCTGCTCGATTAAGAGCTGTGTTTACATCCCATGTATCCACTATTGACTTCTTCATTAACTCACTCTGCAGTGCAATAGTCTGAAAACAATATAAAGTAAATGTTATACTTAAGTACTTTGCATAAATAAATAAGTTTTAAGTAGTGAAAGAATTACAAGAGTTAAATGAAAGTTGGATGGGGCAGCTGGGTGGGCAAGGCTTAAGAGAACATAGTTAGACCAAATTGTTGACATTTTAGACAAGCCAAGGGCTAAGTCAAAACTATTCCCTCCGACGACCTCTGTAGCGCAGTAGGCGAAGGCCTGCCCCTGACGCAAAAGGTTAGGGGTTCGATCCCCGCGGCGGGACCAATGTTTGTATGATCTACAAATATTTGTCTCGGGTCTAGGTGTTTCTATGTATAATATGTATGTATTTACAAACAAAAAGTATGTAAGTAATATATCAGTCATCTTAGTACCCATAACACAAGCTCTGCTTACTTCGGGGCTAGATGATGCTGTGTGAAAAGTCCAGCATTATTTATTTATTTATTTTAGGTCTGCAAGCTTATATGAAGAACATATAAATAAATAAATAATGCTGGACTTTTCACGTATTACGTATTTTTCACGTATTTTGGTATTACGTATTAACTAAACGGGATTTATCACGTACTTTATTTTATTATTTCCCGACGTTTCGCCTGTGTTGCAACAGACGTGGTCGCGGGCAAACTGGATTATGTGACGGAGCCCCCGTCGATGAGCGATAGTTTATTTATTTATTTATTTCGGGAAAACAATAGTTTTACAACTACCCTCACATATCTTCAGATTTTCTAAACGACGACGTTTACACCGGCACACACGACACTAACCGTATCTTGACCCCGCTGCATCATGTTACGACTCACTTCACACCTACTAATAACTGGATTCCATCGCATCAAGGAATCCAGTTGCTATCATCTGGGGTTTTCCCCCAATGCTTTCAAAAACAGGGATTAAATATTATTGGTATAATGTTTACACTTATTCTTACACTTATCATCTGACGAAGTTTATAACTGGCATCCTCAGCTAGATTCGAAGCCGCTTCAGCAGTCATTTCAGCACAAACTTGTTCAGCAATGCAGATTATTGAGTCTGGCCCGATGCCTGCAAACTTACCTTGTGCAGAGCTACCATCCTGAAACCAGATAATATATACTTTAGCAAAAAAGACAATCTATAGTATGATATTTTAAATTTCATTTCTCTGGATATTTCAGTTGCAGAAGCTCAAATTAAAAAGTTGCCAAACTTATGGTGAGGTAAAGTTTGTATGTCTCTATAAAGAAAGTAATATCAAGAAACTACACTCAAGGACTAATAACTAATAATATAAGTCAGTCTAATAAGTAATAATACTTATTTCAATGTGTGTTGCGTTTTTATTATTTGTGAGCTAAGTTAACTAACTTGATTTAGACTTATTATTACATGGATTTTGTAGAATACATATAAAAGGCTTCTAAAATAAATCTTATTCGTATGTTCCTCTAAATCAGTCCCTGAGTGTACTTCAAACTCACAATTTTGAATAGTCGGACTCAATGCAACATCAACAGTGATTTGTTATGATGAATATATTTTTTACTTAAAAGCTTTTTGCACCTACCTCTAGGTGTGAACCATACCTTGTCAATAAGTGGCGGAATATCACACTGACTTCCACCAGACTCTGATGGAACTGATTTGTTTTTATCACGATCTCTGCCACTATCCTTTGACTTTTTTGAATGGTTCTTAGAACTGGACGATGAATTAGACATTATTTTACGACGGTCTTGCAGAAATAACCTTCGTTTGTCGCTTTATATAAACATGAAGTAAGTATTTATTTTCGATACTGATTTGACCACCAAAAAAGTAGATTTTTTGTTTTGCCCTAGGGCTTTTGAGTTAGGAAGTTTCACAGTAACGTAATATTTTTATATTTACTACGAATTCTAAAACTACTAATGTAGCGTAAAAGTTTAAACTATTGTAAAAAAAATACAGCACGCACGGAACGAAGCGGACTGCGAGCACAGAACACTATTACTCCTAGCGGAGAAGAATGTCAACTCCATACAAAAAAGCGGTTTAAAATTAACAATTAGCGCCACTGGTGGGACCCTTTGGCAACTTCAAAGAGCGGAAAATTTAAATGCACTATTAGTCGGTCTAACTTAATAGGCCACATTTGACGTTTGTCAGTTTGAACTTTCTAGTGAGGTGACCTTCTTAAAAACTTCGATTATGTTCGAAGTCCGTATCGATTCATCCACATGAATTAAAATTTATCGCCAGGTAAACCGTAAACTAAGAGTAGGTAAGATCAGTTAAAAAAAACCGGGTCTGAAAAAAATTGCACACCAAGAACGCAAAGTCACTTTGCACAACGATCAAGACTGCGTCACAACCCCATTACTTATTTATTTTGATAAAAATTGTTCAAAAGTTTATGGTTGTCATGTCAAACAGAGAAAAAAAGTTTTTATGCGATATTCCCGTTGTCCTTTTACATAAGTACTTGTTGGTATTTAGTTACGTTTTACGGGATAAATAAGTTTATTAAAAAAAAAACAATAAGCATTTATTGCGCCATCATCATCATTAAAAGTGAAATATTCTCTTACGAGAAATCATTTCATTCGATTCTAACTCTCAAATTTCGATTATTTTGGGTCACTAGTGTCAAAAGAGAACAAGGGTTTACTGACGCAACATTGTAACAGTGAGGTGACCTTCTTAAAAACTTCGATTATGTTCGAAGTCCGTATCGATTCATCCACATGAATTAAAATTTATCGCCAGGTAAACCGTAAACTAAGAGTAGGTAAGATCAGTTAAAAAAAACCGGGTCTGAAAAAAATTGCACACCAAGAACGCAAAGTCACTTTGCACAACGATCAAGACTGCGTCACAACCCCATTACTTATTTATTTTGATAAAAATTGTTCAAAAGTTTATGGTTGTCATGTCAAACAGAGAAAAAAAGTTTTTATGCGATATTCCCGTTGTCCTTTTACATAAGTACTTGTTGGTATTTAGTTACGTTTTACGGGATAAATAAGTTTATTAAAAAAAAAACAATAAGCATTTATTGCGCCATCATCATCATTAAAAGTGAAATATTCTCTTACGAGAAATCATTTCATTCGATTCTAACTCTCAAATTTCGATTATTTTGGGTCACTAGTGTCAAAAGAGAACAAGGGTTTACTGACGCAACATTGTAACAACGTTCAGTTCTCTCGAAAACAGAAATTGTTGTGAAACATAATATGTTTGGATGGTGTATTATGGAAATAAATAATAAAATTACCTTCTTTTGTCGTTAAGACAATAAATTATTTAACCGCAATTGAAAAAAAGTTAAGCAATTGTGCAGTACTAACTTCGATAAAATAGTAGTTGTTAAATTTTGATGAAATGTCAAATGTGGCCTATTAAAATTACCATACTATTTTTGGTTGTTAAGATTCAATGCTGTTCCAAAACAAATTACTAAGGTCATAAATTCGTATTTATTATGACTTAGTAATTTGTTTTGGAACATGGTAGATCTTGGGTAGTAATCAAATAAAAGTATAGATAGTTTATAAAATTGACATTATTTCGTTTAGTTTCATTTCAGTATTTCAGTAACAAGTATCACAATAGAAATATCCAGAAACCTGACGACAAAAAAGTCAACTTATAAACAAAGCAATCATCATCATTCCCTTGCCCTTATCCCACGCTAAGTGGGGTCGGCATAGCATGTATTCCCTCCGTTCACTCTTATCACTCGTCAACTGTTCATCCACTCCTTTAACTTGCATGTATTATATCCTCTCTCACACAATCCAACCACACCTTCTTCGGCCTTCCTCTACTTCCCTAAACAAAAACTTGTAAACTTATTATTTAGGGGATGTAAAAGTACGATGTACCTACAGAGTAAGGAAAAAACCAATGGGCATTGAAGGAAAACTCATTTGTATGATAGACGAGAGTGAGACTTCATGTTTCTTGGAGAAATTTTATCTTTAACATTGACTGTAGGTATTTATAAGTAGAATAAAATAGCAAGCATTCATTTTTTAATATTTAGCTGGTTCAATTCCCGGGTAAAGCGTAAGACTTCCCGGGTAAAGGATAAGACTTTTAGAACATTTTTGAATGCAGTTCCGTTTCTGTTTAGACATCAAATAATGTTTCATTTAAGTAAAATAATCTATCTTAAAGATTTAAAGAGGTTTCCCTCCAGGGCCCATTGATGTTTTCCACCCTGTATACAGGGCGTAACATTTAGATCGGTCAGTACCTATGGGAAAGACGGAAACTAAGTATAAGACTTACGAAGATCTGTTCTTAGGAACCATATCATCGATTTTAGTAACAAGGAAAACGGCATTCATACATTAAAAAAACTTGTATTCAGCGCGGGAATCAAAGCCGGACGTTTTGAAAAATAAACTAACACTATTTCTATATCGATTGTATAGGTCATAAGTAGTAAATGTTTCTATTAAACATGTTGTCTAAAATTAATAAAAGCATTGTTTTCATATTTTTTAATATATTTTAGTAGGTGTTCGAAATGACTACCTACCATTATTTTTTCAATACAACATTTAGCGGATATTAAAACAATACTTCTTTTAGGTAATAATGTTTTCAAAAAAGACATAGAAATAGTGGTAGTTTTATTTTTCAAATCTTCAAAACGTTCAAGCGGTCTATTTTTAAGGTGTTCTCTTTTGGCGTCTAGTTCTCGCCTCCTTTCTTCTTGGAACTTGTTCACTTTCTCGTCAACTTGACGCTCCACTCAGGTCGGTTTTTGGGAGCGGCCGCGTTCGATCATCTAAGGTTTTTGGCGAGTGACTCCCAGCGAGAAGGGTCATTACTAGCGGAGCGGCGGCATTCGATCATCTAAGGGTCAATACAACATCTCTGCATAGCTTCAAAAGAAGTATTTACCCTATTTACCTTAAGATTTACCTACCTTTATGATTATGATTTACATAAACCCTCAGCCTAGGATATAAAAAATTATAAATCCGTGGCCTACACCTCAGAGGTGTAGCCTCTGTGCCCAACCTACTGGGTGAAAAGCGACCGATAACGAAAACTACAGAGCGAGCTACAGAGTAAGCTGAACCGTGCATTATTATTTTTTTGTTATTACAGCTTGCGTGTTTGAGCTTGAGCGGGGTCCGACTCGCTATGTGAAATATTATAAATAACGATAAATTAAACTTTGCTCAGAAGATATAAAAAAGTATTTATACCTACCTAGTTATTATTTTATTAGTAGGTTATTAGGTACAGACCTACTTACCATTTTTTTACCAAATTGGATTATAATTAGGTAGGTAGTCTACCTACCTACCTCACTCTACCCACTTATCTATACTAATACTAGTGGTTCTGTGAGAACAGTAGACCTCGCGATCAAAATTGAAATTTAGGTGCTTTGTATTTTCCAATAGGCTAACTTATGCCTATGTAAACTTTTAAGTAAAACAGAGGAATAAGTTTTAGTGATTGCTCGCGTTCCTTAGTCTGATTGGTATAGGTACATAGGTAGGTATAAATTTTACGAAAAAAACGTCCTTTATAACGCTAAAACAAACATCCAGCCGCTTTCCCCCCTTCCACCTACCCCATTTAGATTTTTTTTCATAAAAATTTGTGTAGAATGAAGTCCATAATATGCCTTTTAAATTTGGTTTAAATCTGTCGATAAATACCACTACAGCAAACTTACCCCTTTTTATCTATTTCCGTAAAATCGCCAAAGCGAGCGCAGCGAGCTTCAAAAGTTGCGAGCATAGTGAGCATCTCAATGGGCTCAATGGGCAATTTTTTTGAAGAAATTGACTCGTAATTTTTTTAAATAAATGTATTTTTTTTAAATATCAAGTACTGTATGGTTTTTAACATACATACATACATAAAGTCACGCCTCTTTCCCAAAGGGGTAGGCAGAGACCACGGATCTCCAGTCGTTACGATCCTGACACACAACTTTCGCCTCATTCACTCTCATTACATTCTTCATACATGCTCGTCGGTTTAGGGTACTTTTGACCTGGCCCTTCTCCAAAATGTCGCCAATTTGATCCAAGTCCATACACACTCGCCTCATACACTTGCTTTGTCAAACGACTGTCATCCATCCTCTCTACATGCCCAAACCATCTTAACATAGGTACCTTTTTCGATCCTCAGCACTACATCTTCTTTCACTCCACACTGTTCCCTCATCACACTATTTCTCACTTTCACTCCACACTGTTCCCTCATCACACTATTTCTCACTCTATCCTTCAACGTTACACTCACTATCACTCTACTCTGATGTTTTTTCTGCCACACCCAACTTTCACTTCCATACATCAATGTCGGTACCAACACTCCTCTATGAACTGCCAGTCGTGCCTTGTTGGACACTTTCCGGCTGCTCATAAAATCGTGGAGTGCCCCATTCACTCGGTTTCCAGCATTCACTCTCCTTTCGATATCCTCATGTCCCCAGATACACAAACTCTTTCACTTGTGTCACATGGTTTTTAATTTCGAAATAAAATTATTAACTATTATAGCGTTAAGTTGTTCTCTATTATTCCTTATTTCGCCAACACGGACTTTCGAATCTTAAGACCTTGAAACTACCTTGCACTACACCAAGGGATTGTTTTGAAAGAAAAAAAATATGAGCGTCATTAATTTACTATAAAGTTTTTTTCATACCGAGTTTGGATTTAATCAGGCCAAGCAATATTTTTTTCCATAAACTTTAACACCACTTTTACACCCAGTATAACACTCTAAGGGGTTGATTTTCGAAAAGCTTATACGCTTATATGCCATTATAGTGTTTAATCAATCATCATCATCATCATCAGCCTATAGCAGTCCATTGCTGGACATAGGCCTCCCCTAATGAGCGCCATTGCGCCCTGTTCTCAATCTACATTCCCATCACAATCGGTTAAGTCGTCACAGAAATACGTGGCAACAAACATTCGCACATACACACACACACAGACTTTCACATTTATTTCACAAACATTAGTAGGATAGGCTTACTTAGGTAGGTAAGCCTATCCTAGGCTAACCGAGGCTGTTTACCTATGCCCATGTAAACTTTTAAGCAAAAGAGGGGGATAAGTTTTAGTGATTATTCGCGTACCTTTGGTCCTAGGGGGTCGAATCTGGTGTCAACGGGTTCGTCTTGTAAAGGCGGAGAGGACTGCGTAGTCTGATTGGTATAGGTAGGTATAAATTTTACGAAAAAACGTCCTTTATAACGCTAAAACAAACATCCAGCCGGTTTCCCCCCTTTCACCTCCCCCTTTTAGATTTTTTTTTCATAACAACTTGTGTAGAATGAAGTCCATAATATGCCTTTTAAATTTGACTTAAATCTGTCCATAAATAACGCTACAGCAAACTTCCCCCCTTTTCCCCCCCATTTTCGCTCCAATCCAAAATCGCAATCGACAATCGTTTTTTAATAAGTCAAGGAACCTGTGTGCCAATTTTCGTCAAAATCGGTTGAAAAATGCGACCTGTAGGCGATTACTGACCTTCAGACGGACGGACATATTTGATACATGCCCACATCTTATATTAA
Source organism: Epirrhoe alternata (assembly GCA_963565295.1). Lineage (NCBI taxonomy): Eukaryota > Metazoa > Arthropoda > Insecta > Lepidoptera > Geometridae > Epirrhoe > Epirrhoe alternata. Next base: position 5,749,615 of record OY751384.1, read on the forward strand.
TTTATATGCGCCCACATCTTATATTATATTATATTAATTTATATGCGCTTTAACACAAGCTCTGAACGGTGAAGGAAAACATCGTGAGGAAACCAGTTAGTATTCTTACAGGCGGCGATGGGCTTGCAACCTGTCACGTATGGAATACTAACTTCTGCAAGATGTGGGCATGTATCAAATATGTATTTGTACATGCTTCTGACTACCCCCTTAGACATCTTCAAAGGATCTGGAATATAAAGATCTGAGAGAATGTCTACCGCGCCTTGGGGATACAGTCGTGACCCTGTTTACGTTTTACGTAGACGGACGGACGGACGGACAGAAGGACAAAAGCATTTTTGGCCAATCTCGAAACTGAGACGCTTATCAATTATAAAGAGGAAGGATTTGTTTGTTTGCATGTATGTTTGTGTGAATTGAATAGGCTCCGAAACTACTGGACCGATTTGAAAAATTCTTTCACTCCTGAATCCTGTATTAGATGTATTGATGAACATAGGCTATATTATTTTATCCTGGGAAAGTGAAGTTTTCTCGAGGGAACGCGGGTAAAACTGCGACGGATAGCTAGCCTACAATAATTTAGAAAAAAATATGGGTATTGGCAGGGTGTAAGTGCCTATTCCCGAAGTCTCGAATACTTATTATACTCAATGAATACTTACATAACATTTTTATTTAAAATGAAATTTGTTGAAACACATTTTGGTAGGTAAACTATTAGTTTTAGTGTGAAATTAATTTTAAAAGTAAGTGAATCTTTTTGCACATGACTGTACCTACTTAAGTAATACCAGTCACCTTCTTAAGTAAGAGTACAATAATAGTAGATCAAAAACTAGGTAACTGGTCTATGCACAGGGTCTATTAGTTACAGTAGGTACGCTCAAAGGATCTAGGCATTCGTGAACTTAGCCGTTTCGATGCGTAGTTCGCTGTTTCATATTAAATTGACTATGGAGCATCGAAACGGTTAACTTCACAAATGATCTATGTCTATTGGCCTACAACAACCTACAAACCTTCTTACTTACCTATACTTATTATTAGGTAGTTAATTAAATGTTCATGGTAGACATTCTAAGATTTTTTTACGAGTTCAAGATCATAAACTCGAGCCAATACATTATATTTGGCACATGCCTATATTTACAAAAGTTAGCATTCGAGACAATTTGCAAGCCGGCGAGGGTACCTACTACCTACTATTAATATTTAGTAGGCCGTGAATTACCTATAACTAAGTGGTTTCCTCGCGATGCTTTTCGTTAGGTAGGTACTGGTAAGCGTGGCTGGGATTCGAACCAATATCTTCAGATCGAAAGTCGAAAAGTTACATACTTAACCTAAACACATCAGATAGCATCACATAATTTCGCTTGTTGATCAACATCACCTAAATCTTCATCATCGGACTTTCTAGTAAACCGAGTCCGTTCGAATACATCTGTATCAAAAACATTATTTTTGAAATAAATCTCTATTTCTTGGAGGGTTCTGCCCTTAGTCTCAGGCAAAAAAATCCATAAGTAACCCAAACACATTAAACCCAAAGCAGCGTTGACTAAAAATACGCCATGATAGCCTATGCTTTCGAACATAGACAGTGCTAACTTAATCGATAAAAATAGTAAAACTGTTCCAATAATCCCGAGCCCTGCTATACAATATGTTTTGATCTCTAATGGGTATATTTCTCCAAATAGTGACTCTAATATCGGATACGGACCAGCATTTATAATAACTATAAATGATCCAAGCAAAATACAGTTCAGCCAAGGTATTTTGAAAAAGTATAGTGTAAAACTCAATAGTAGTAAAATTAAATATGCCACTATTCCGCTGTAAAATAATAACGTTCTCATTTTCATTCGGTCGATTAGAAAACATGACAAAAACGATCCAAAGACTAAACATCCATCAGCGACTAACGTAAACAGTAGCAAATCTGAAGTCCCAGTTATATTTTGAATCATAGTTATAACAAAAGTGCAAATCAATACTCTGCACGAAGCAACCCTAAGAATATGTAAACAAGTGCTTAAAACAACAATTTTCCATAAATATTTCTGCTTACAAGCTATCTTGATCTTCCTCAATGCAAGCCCGATAGATTTGGAAGGGCCTCCAGAATCTGATTGTTTATATCTCTCCATTTCAATAAGTAAAGTCAGCTCTGCTTTAGCTGCCTTTCCACTTCCGTGGAGAGCAGTAAAAGAAGTAGCACAGTCTTCGAATCTTCCCTTTGACGCCAGCCACGTCGGACTTTCCACCCAGAGGAAGGGAATCAAAGATGAAATAGCTGCAGGGATTATTCCCACCCAAGCAACTGTTCTCCAATGCAATAATATGCCCAATATATTGGCGATGGCGACTCCAGAAGCTGCGCCTGCTGTTATAATCATATTCAAGTAAAATCCTCGGACATTTGGCGCAGTGTATTCGGCCGTAGATAATACGCATAAAGATAAGACTCCTCCAAAACACATTCCAAGAACTATCCTGGCAAACATGAAAATTAGCATACGCTCGGCGAAAGCCATTGCCAGCCAGCAAATTATAACGGGAGCAGTGAGGATTGAGATCGCTTTTTTTCGACCGAAGTTCTCAGTGACGATAGCAGCCAGTGCGAGGCCGAAAACTGTAGTCACGTTACTGGCAGAGGCTGCAATAAAGTCAAAATAAAAAAATATATTATACTTTTTTTGTAGTAAAAAGTTTTATGTTGTTTTGTTATATCTAAAAATGTAATTAACTTACCAACCCATGACATTTCATCGTCAGTTAGAGGCACATCGCTGGAGGATGACTGCTGCGTAGCCACCATCCCTGATAACTGTCCCACAATGTAACCATCTGATATTGTGCACATAAACAATCCCCCTATTATTAAAACCTAAAAGAAAACAGGAAGATACTTAGATAGGTACCTAATTATAGGTAGTAGGTACATTGAATAAAACAATAAATAGGTAATAGGTATTCCATATAAAAAATTCAAGCGGCAAGTCGGAGGTTGCTAAATTTTATTATTACCTTTTGCGTATTAGCCATCGCACACAAATGCTAGGTAATTTACAGCCAAAAATAAAATTGCTTTATTTAAGACTTAGAGTCAGCTCACACCGACGCGCACCTTTTAAGTTATCAAGTAAATCTAATAACAGTGCACGGCACCACTGTATGCACTCAATGAGACTAAACGCCTACTGTCACTTCGTTGTTTCGAGTTCACTTTTCTAGGTATTTCAAGTCAGGGTTTACTATTAATAAACTTAACAAAGGTGTATTTTACAATAGTTATCTACAAAAGTCTGTCGAATCAGGTGTTTTTATACCGTTTTGAGCTTAAAACAATGGTAGAGCTTGTTTTGCACGTAGGTATAGGTAGGTAAGTCTCTTTAGCAAAAAAATAAGTAAGAATTTTGTGAAACACCTTTTTGATTTATGGTTTAATAAATAAAATAGGTAAGTATAGGTACTGGGTGTAGTAAGTAAGTTTACAGTTTCCCAAATAAATAAGGTATACGTAGGTATAGTGAGAAATTAATCACGTGGATGGTTGGCAAAACACAGCTGAGGCAGTAATAAATATTGTGAAACACCTTTTTGATTAAAGAGTCACAATCTCTAACTGACAAAGCTCTAAAAATGTCCGAGCACCGTTCTGCGTAGCCTCGGAGTGCGTAGCGTGCGCCGAGTTTTGGCGCGGACATTTTATTTGTCAGATTGTAACTCTTTATAGTATCCTAGCTCAATGAGGACTCCAGACAATAACTTTACATAGGGGCGGCTAGGTACAGTTTTACAAATCAAGTAATGTAGGTACCTAAATAATAAGCTGCGATGTCACTCTCACACGTCGACCGTTGTGTGACGATACAATGTGAGACGTAGTACAATGTGAAAATAGGGTAGGTTTAGTAAGAGGATGGTGTCGTAACAGTCATGTGTCTGAGTTTGATATTTTTCTGCCATCTCAAAAATGCCCGACGCGCTTGAAGAAGTTTTTACTACAAAAATAATAAAATAAAGGCAACGTTTGTTAAACTGGGGTGAAACTAAGTATTTTTGGGTGTAGACTTGTACCACCCAGTATCGAACTGCAGCTCCGAGTAAAAAAAAAGTTTCATCGTGGAATCACATTGTGTTTTTTGTAGAGGTTCGTCATCATTCTCACACCAAAAAGGTAAATGAGGTAGGTACCTACACTCTTCCTTTAAAATACCTTGCAAAGTAATTTATTTTGAAATTATTTGTTTACCTACGTTTTGGTGGCCAGAAATGGGGTAAACCTGGCCACAAATGGCACAAAAGCACTTTTTATTTTGTTTTTATCATAATTGTTTTTCTATGTAGGTTTTTTTATCACTTTTGTTAGATAGGTAAGGATAAATATTTTCAATAACTTTTTACAAAAATCGTATCCTTGACAACTAAATTATTGAAGACCTCAATGAAAGTTGAAAAATCGCACAACCGGGGCTCCTGCCCTCACAGACGTACTGCCCTACTACAATACGTTCAACGGATCTAGGTATTCGTGCAGATATCCGTTTAGGTGCATTTACACGAGGCGATATTTCGTACGATTTGCTAAAGTCCCACCCATTGAACGTGCCGATGAGCGTCGCGCATAGATGGATGACAAATCCAATGATCTTCCATACTAAGACTAGGTCCGTTCAAGTCCGCTGCAAGAACTAGGTTTTACCTACCTACTTACTCATAGATCTAGTTCCAAGTAGGTACTTACTTACTTCTCGTTTTTACTCGACTGCAATGATGTTAAAAAAAATATCATTGCCCGACTGCCAAGGAAGGGTTATGTACTTACGTATGTTTTCCGCGCCTAGGCATTTTTTTATTATCCTCCTCATACCTATCTTCCAAATGAATCGGCGCGGGGCGTGGCGGCTGGACAGCATTGTGCGGACTGTACTTTTTTCCAGGTGTTATCCATACTAATATTATAAATGTGAAAGTAACTCTGTCTGTCTGTTTGTTACCTTTTCACGCCCAAACCGCTGAACCGATTAAGCTGAAATTTGGCATGGATAAAGAGTATACCCCAGGGATGGACATAGGCTACTTTTTTTTGTTAATTACCATAAGGGGGCGGGAAAATAAGGGTTGGAAGTTTGTATGGGGAAAAAAGTTAAGCAACCCTGGGCGCGGTCATAATAAGGATGGGTGACCGCCGGAGCCACTTTTTGCACTCTAAATTTTTTCGTTTTTTTTTGTATTTTGCATAATAAATTATTTTAAAATTAATGATAAACATGTAACATGTGTGTTCCCACCCATCAATATATCCGAACTCCGAAGTTATGATTCTTTGATATTAAAATATTTTTCCTTGGCTATAGTTAGAACGCCATCTACATACATCGCCGAGGTCAAATCTACTTTATACTTTTTCTCCTAGGTGGCGTTTCTACTATAGCGGAGGCACAGCGGAGATCGATCATTTTGAGTTCCGAAAAGTTAATGGAGATTTTTGCTTAGAGTTTTCGATATTTTATATTGCTGACGAAGTCGCGGGTAGGTATTGCCGCTCGCTTCGGCAAATCTGACACCAGTTGCCGCTATCGTGTTGTTCTTAACATTGCAAGATCTGGGTAAGATTTTCCCTACCTCTATCTATTATGGGATTCTTGAGAGAAACATAACGCAATATTAGTTAATAATTTTATTTCGAAATTTAAAACCACACAGTTCTTGCTATAAAAAAATACGCTGCGCTCGCTTCAGCGATTCTGTACCAATTACCGTATTCGTTTTGTTCTTAGCATTGCAAGATCTGGGTAAGATTTTTCCTACCTTTATCTATTAAATAATTCTTGAGAGAAACATATATAAAAAAAATATTATATCATGCGACGGAGTTTTATAATTTGTACTCTCGATTCACTCAAAACTCCTCCACTTTGTTCCTAATAATGCGCAGACGAAGTTGCGCGGGTCCGCTAGTAAAAATTATATTCCTCCATAACTAATTTATGCACGGGAACACAGTTCAACGATTGAACGAAATTAAATTAAGTATACCTAATAGGTTCCTCCTTACGTTTAAAAAAAATCGACTTCAATGTTTGAGTCAGGGCGTCAAGTGAGATGTTGAGGATGACATTTTTTTAGGTTAACGGGAAAACTACCAATATCTCAGGAATAAAAATATGGACCTCCCTCTCAGTGAGCTCATTGAGGTCTATGGGACCTCCTTGAGAGTATCTTTCAAACCTATACTCTTTCATTAAAAAAAGAAGTCTTATCTGAAATACGTAGATTAACACAAAAAAAATCAAAAGTAGGAAATAAGTACCTTAAAAAAGCCCTTCTGCCCGTTGCTGCATAACTGAGTTATTTTCTAGAGAAGCTTCCATATTTTATTTGCGTTCACCGAGTTCAAATAATAAATTAAAAGACACATTATTTTGTATGTATATTTTTGTAGGTAAAAGAACAGTTAGGTTTAATATCAGTTAGGCAAATTATAATGTAGGTACGTACTACGTAGGTATTTCGTACTAATACGTAGGTAATCTAATTCTTACTTAGGTAGACACTAGACAGTTTATTTCTGTTGCGTTGCGTTACCATGGTTCAGAGTGGCCTATCTTGAGGCTAGTTAAAGGACATTTTTGAATATTCAACATTCATCAACATTTAGGTAAGTTAAGTACTTAATTAATTGTATTTTTAGAAATAATATGCATATACAGGATGATGTAAATAGACTACTACCGAAAACTGAGGGTTGCAATCAGACCATGATTCTAATTATACTCTTACTATGCGAAAAAACAACGCAAACAAAATCTTGACTTAGCTACGTCATTTTATGTTATTTTCGGTTATTTACTACTAGTACAACATAATAAGACCATACCTACCTAATAATTTCAATTAAGTATATAAGAACTCAAAATCCAGCAATCTACTTAAAACAACGCGCCCAGAACATACGCAAACGGTAATATTCAAAAGCTGTTTTCTCCAGATATAATGATTTTTTCGGAAAATCCTTTTGGATTTGGTTATAGTGGTATGCTGTACCTACCCCTTTCGGCATCGGTAGACGTCTTTTTACACCCTGTATATCTGCGTTATATATTTCTCATAAGAGTTACCTATTTACGACTCAGAAAACGCATAATAAAATCGAATACCTTAGGTACCAACCCACGCAACACAAAGAAAGTTGATTGAGTTTACATAATCTTTAAAGGCACATGTTTTTTGTTTAAACTCAACGTAACCTTTTTAACCTTATTTACATAACATTTTAATATACAAGCTACATAATAAAGTGACTTAAACATAAAAACAATTTCCCATTAACATCTGTACAAATTGGTTTTTGTAAACCTTTTCAAACTAAATTTAATAGATAAATAATTGTAGCATTTCAACTAAAAATAGGATTAGGTACATTCTTAAACCTAGATCTTAAAACGATTGGCATAAAATAGGTACTTACCTCGTTTTTGTAGATAAAACAATGGTTAATTTAAGTTGGATTCTCGTGCTTACTTGAACATTAACAAACAAAATCATGTATTGTACCTATACCTTGATTCTGATGTAGGTACTAATCGCATTGAATAAAGGTAGCCTTATTCATCTAAACTGTTTTTGTATATGGAATCAATATAAATATTTCAACTTGTTATTGTACTTCGCCCTTTCAGGGGTAAAACCTATTAAGACATTATAATAGGTATTTCATTGAGAAATTAAACATTTTGATAAGACTTTTCATTTCTCAATGTAAGTATGGTTTAACACTTAAAAAAATACAAAACATATTTTAATAGGTATTGCATAAAATAACTACAGGAAAGAGGCGTGTTTTTTTATATGCATATGTCGCAGGCAACTGGTTTAATCGGCCATTCAATTAAACGCATAGCCATTTTATTAAATGGCGACGTTCAACTAACGGCCTGAATGATACTCAGCCATCTTGGACGTTTAGCTACTTGTCTAGCCAAGTAATTATCTTAGGTAATAAAGATAACATCTTCAATTTCTGGCGCATCGGCGGCCGCTATTATGCGAATAGCCAGCCAGTTCATTAAACTTTATATTTAACCATACATCTGAATATCAATTGTCTAGGTTTAATTGAGCGGCTGATAGAACCAGTTGACTGTGGCTTATATACCACCATAGCAGTGATACACTCTCAAAAATATTACTGTAGGTATGTATGTACACTTTTATTGCTGTATTTAGTCACAGTATTCCTTAACTGTACCTTATCAGCAAAAGGCGCCATATTCATATCAATGCCGGAATCTACATTTTCATAAGGCACACGATAATACCAGTTACCGGCATTATTAACAAATTACTGTAAAATATTGCTAGGGGGCTTGCCCCTTGGAGACATACTTGCCAAATATACAAAATAATAAATAAGATTTACATGTAAGCTTAGCAGGAAATTTCAGTTTTATCATGCCTTATTTCTCCATACATATCTCTATGTTTCACAATCAAAATTAACTATGAAACATGTGCAGTTAATAGTGATTACTGACTGTGACATACTATAATATAAAGGCATTCATAATAAAATAACAATATTATGAGCTTGTACGGAACTTACTCCGGATACAATATTCGGAGTTTAGTATTTTCTCTACGAAAAACATGCTAATATTCTGTACATTGAGGAGCATCTGCTAAAGATAATCGTGCTTTAGTTACTCAGAAATTAAAATGACTAACGGCTCGAATTGCCACAAAATGTTAACTTATAATAATCTCTTACCAAAGCCAATCGTTCAATAAGACAATATTTTAATTCCTAATAAATGAGTGAGATGGCATGTAAAACTGCCAAAACGAGATACATCTATCTCTTTCTACTTAATTTTGTCTTTATTGTCCGATTGGCTTAGGAGCTCTAGTCAACAAAATATGCCCACCCGCTTCGCTGTTATCACACTTAAATATTTCTTAATGTTATAATTTTGGTCTAAATTTTATTCAGCTCAAGCTTTATTCGACCTAAAATAGACCATAATAATAAATATTGATTTCACTAAAATTCGTTAATGGCAGTTATAAGTAGCTGTCGCTCCTAATTCTTTCACAGTTCCTACATTTTACGCTTTCAGTGCCCGTGACGCATGGTCGGCGTGCTCTAAGATATAAGTTATATGATTGATAAGTTTTACTCATACCCATTCAATATGACCTTTGACAGATATTTAGGATATATTTGCATTTAAACTAAGCTAGTAGTGAAATCGCACGGTACTTCGTTGCCGCGAAATAGTGGATTTTAGCCATTATCCTTAGTTACTTTTAAAAGTAGGAATCTAACTTTTTCAAGGACTGCGTTATTCATTCAGTCAGTCAGTATGTCTGTTTCCTATTTAACATGCATGATTGCTGAACAACTTCAAAATGGATTCAAAGTCCTTATGATTTACGTCAATAGAAACCAAACCTAATTCAATCGCCCAACGTTATGATAATCTAAGCTTTGACTATCCTATCTCTGTCTTTCACTATCTAAACATCAGCAAAGGCTTGAAGGGTCAATCAACTATTTTACCCACACAATTCTCTCATCCAGCTCTATTATTAGATCGTTCTTCGCGGGCTGGCAACTTGAAGACACAACCTATGGATACCACCGCGCCATGCGAGGGAAAGCAAAGACAAAATAAGCGAATTATGGTAAAAGGTGCCATTTAAGTGTTTCCACTCGATATTAAGGAGGCATACTAATTTTGATAGGGCATACTAGAATTTGTAAGCTGAGTTACCCTCATAAATTACAGCTGGAAACACTTAAGGTGGGTACTGACCAACGTTACGAGGTGTAATGTAACATTCGCATCGAGCGTGTACGCATCGAGCACGTTACGCTGTGTTCTAAAATCGGCGTAACATGCTCGTCAAAACTCTGTGCTCCATATTCGCCGCCAGTTCACTCAAGATGGCCGACAGCGAGGCCGCGTTGGTATCTTTGATTCTACTTAATTATTGTTTTATCAAAGATTGTAAATATCAAAAAGTTAAGAACTTACAAAAAAAAAAATCTTATAAATGTACTTAAATATCTTAAATATAACGACGTTTGATGATTCGCGACGCGCGTGCGCTCGTGACTACTTGCAAGAGCGTACTGACTGAACCGCGTAACACACAAAGGGTTCGCCAAAAAACCGACAGCCGGGTGGAGCACTCGCAGCGAGCAACGAGCGGCTCGTTGCTCGCTGCGAGCGCCTTGTTTCTACGTACTGACTGCACAAATGCTCGCTGTGTAACACGTTACATTACACCTCGTAACGTTGGTCAGTACCCACCTTTAGATGGCACCTTTTACCGTAATTAGCTTCTTTTATGTTTGCTTTCGCTCGCATGGCGCGGTGGTGGTGTTGTGTCGTCAAGTTGCCAGTCCACCAAGAACGTTCTAATAAAAATGTTCGGGGACAGAATTGTGTGGGTAAAATAGTTGATTGAAAGTTGATACGTGGGACATTATGGCTGTTTTGTTGTTTTATGCCCACATTATCACGCGCACTTGAACTGACCAATCAAAAAAAAAAGCTCGTGGAAGATTTCGAGGTTTTGATTTTAAGTGCGCGTGATAATGTCCCGCTGTGTGTCCCGCGTATCAACCTATATTTAACAAACTGTAAGTTTGCGGAGTGATATCAGCGAAGCCCCTTGGGGTGGGATTGGGGTCAGTCTGAGTCGCTTCCAGACTCTGAGAGACAGAGGTCGTCGTTCAAAACGTCTGTTAGTAGAGGAGGGTTGCTGCTTGCGGTACCTACAAATTAAACAAATTGTCAATGATATCGTATAAATCTAGTAAAGTTTTACAAGATTTGCAATATTTCGGTGATCACATGAAGACGGTAAGCCGAGAATTAATACAGAAACGGCGTAAGGCTCAATTCAGACAGAATTGGCAGCGACGCGACAAGACATTATAAACCTTATGAACAATGTAACAAGGTAAGAATGAACGAGGTGTGGCGAAGCCTCGCGCCGGCTCGAGGGTAGTTCATTCTAACAAGCGTTTCTATATCTTGTGACATTGTTCATAAGGTTTATAATGCCTTGTTACGTCTCGTCACTGCCAATTCAGTGTGCATTGAGCCTAAGGCGAAGGCGCGGCACAGGCGCATTTCATATTTATTGGAAAATCGATCTTATGTTACTTACCGTTAGGTAGAGATTGCGGTGCGCTGGGTGCATTATCTTCGCTGTCGCTACCGCTATCTGAATCGCTGCCGCTATCGCTTGAGGAACTCGACGAACTGTCATCAGCATTCTGAGCATTCTGTTCAAACAAAACCAATTAAGATTTTAATTTTCGTTGGGTGTTTATACGCGCACGTTTTCTAGTATGTTTGTGTGTGTGAGAGAATGGTTACACACTGTGCAAGCCCATTCGCCCTATCCAGTGTAGGAATCTCCTGACGCTGTACAAATCATCTAGTAAACATGTGAGTATAGATAGAAAATACTTTATTGCACAACACATAATAAAAATAATCAAAAATAGAAAACTAAACAAAAAAAAACACAATGACATATAATCGGCGAGTATACTCTATTAAAGATGTAAAGATATTTATGACTAGCTTCTGCGCGCGGCTTCGCTCGCGTTGTATCAACATTTTGAATAGCCTATATGCCAGGTCACTATCTACACCTTTTTCAAGCATACAAACATCTATACAAAGTCACAAACTTTCAGCTTTATTATATTAGTGGGATATTCGCTTACGTGGTTGGCAGGAGACGCGTGTGTGTGGTTGATGGTTGGAAGGGGCCTTTCTGGCATCGGCCTTTCCTGCATAACGCGTTCAGGCATGCGTTCTGGGACACGTTCAGGCATACGTTCTGGGACACGTTCAGGCATACGTTCTGGGATCCGTTCTGGGACACGTTCAGGCATACGTTCTGGGACCCGTTCTGGGACGGTGCGTTCTGCTACGCGATCATGTGCCATGCGATCAGATCCGTAGTTACGCTCCGGCGGAGGCTGCCGCGACGGGGCAGAGTACCCTGAAAATTCGTATGAGTTAGTTCGAAGTTAATGACTTACTTAGGTCGTGTAAAAGCCGCAATTTTTGGTCGGTACAAAACTCGAGTTGGTTTCGCTAAATAGCATTTTGCATTTCATAGGGCAACACTCTTCCATTGGCTTCGCTAAACTAAATACCTATGATTGTAGGGAGTATTTGGTAGGTTATACAGTAGTCACAACACAACGGATCTTTGTCTCTCTGAAGTTAGGTGCACTATACGATTGCGCAGGTTTGCGCATGTACATTTTGCGTATGTAGAGCGAGCGAGATAGAACGATGTAACAAACATAAGCGAGTGAGCGAGGCAGCTATACAATGCTGTCTTCATCTATACAGGTCATCAAAAATGGGTTCTGAGCAGCTACTTGCAGCCAACTTCAGAAAGACAGAGACAGAAGTTCATGAACAATTGGAGATTTTCAAGCTTTATTTATTTTCATCATTATTTGTGGCAAAATTGCCTATTTATTTTTCACAAATAGTAATGGTGCAAGGCAAAGCATCCAATATAAGGTAAAGTTGTATCTAAAACCCTACGAACTTCGAAGATATAGGAGATTTAAAAACATCAAATATTCATGAACTTTTGCCGCTGAGCATACATACCATTGTGTTGCGGCGGGGCTGGGCTTGGCGAGGGAGCGAGCGGAGTCAAGGCGTCGTCCAAACCTATCATCGGTAGAGAAGCGAGCGTACTGTTGCCACCGCCGGACCATCTATAACACAAAATAAAGAATTCTCGTTTAATAAATAATGCTGGACATTTCACAGCATCATCAAGCTCCAAACTAAGCTAAGCTTGTACTATGGGAACCAGGTAACTGATATACTACTCTATATACTTTTTGTTTGTAAATACATTCCACTCATATAATAAAGCTGAAGGTTTGTGAGTTTGTTTAGATGTTTATATGTTTGAGTTTCAATCACGCCTAAACCAGTGAACTGATTTGGATGAAACTTGGAATAGGTGGAGATAGTGACCTGGAATAGCATATAGGCTATTCAAAATGTTGGTACCATGCGGTCTAAGGTCGACGTCCAAATATTTGTTGCAGCCCACATTGTGCAGAAGTATGCACTGAGGGCGGTAACTGACCCCTGAGATACAGTTTCTTAACTAGTTCAGGGGCTGGTTATTACCCAAAGTGCGGAACTCCGTTGTCTGTCGTTTTACATCTTACCTAGTTTTAGTTTACAAAAACGGTTGTCTGGAAGATATCGCCTCGAGCGATAAGACCGCCGATTGCAGGACCTATCCCTATCGAAACCTAGCACCTAAGTCTATCACTAAGGTATGTAAATGGTTCCTCAATAAAGTTATTATTTATTTATGCATTCAATACGTTACAGGTGCAATGCCCATTGCCGTTTCGCTTGCCTACCGTTGCGACTGTTACGTGCAGTTCAAAAATTCATCTTATTTTCTGAGAGAACGATTTATTTGAACTTCGATTACAGTATCTAATTACAGTTCAACCAAATTTGCTCAATTAAAGATTAGAATTAGAATACTAACGGTGCTGCTTGGGGCGGTGAGGTTTTGGGACGGACGGGCGAGCGGACCATGCTCTGTGGCTTTTGAGGCGCCGCGCCGTTGAAGCGAGATGGCAGGTTTGGCTGTACACCAGCTGAACCTGTAATTTAAAAATATTTTATTAACATTTAAGAGCATTATCTTAAATAATACTAGGTATAGAAATGGACTCATCTTCGACTGTAGTTTAACTTTTTAACTTGCGATTTTTAATTACGTAACATGACTGCTTCGAAATATGTAACAAAATCGTTTAGGTAAATAATTGGCCATTTTGAACGCCATTTTGAAAAAATGGCCAGTAGCTAAAGTATTCAAAACCTAATTGGCTTTGAATATAAACAAATTAGAACCTCGGATTGAGCTTAGAATTCACCTGGATTGGGATTGGCCCTTAATATGAATGTCAGCTGTCGTGCACGAAGTACGCAACGAAAATTTCATGGTTGTATTCCATTCTGGCCGCCATTTTGAAAAAAGACTAGTACCCAAAATATTCAGAGCACTTTTAGAACAAATAGAACCATGTATATTGAGCTTATAATTTACCTGGATTGGGATTGGCCCTTTTGTTTGTAGTAACTCGAGTGCGCGAAGTTGATCGCTGGGTCGTGTTCGTAAAGTCGGTCGTAACCGGGGTCAATGGACGCGGCTTCTGTGCCGATTCTTGCCTGGAAACCCAGATAAAATATACTAGGTATTCATACAACATTTATACAAGACTATGATAACGTTTTTGACAACACAGATTTAAATTCTTGGCGAACCCAATTACATAAACATTCTTACTCAAAGTTTGCCAATGCCATTGACCATCATTATGCTTGGCAGAGCCGGTCCTGGGTCAAAATCCTGTATGGGACCATTTTTGGGAAGACACTTATATTGATAAAACCATAAGATCTAAATTTACCTGGTCTTCTTCACCTGTATGTTGCTAGACAGCTTCTCGAGTGTGACTTCGCCGGTGATCCTATCTATAATGAGCACGCATTCCTTCGTGTAAGGCCTTTGGCTGCCTTTAAACACGGTTTGCGGCACTCCAGCGCCGTCTGTGAAATATTTGGAACTTAACAATGACGTCTCCACATCATGGATTCATAATAAGTCTCCTCCCATTTGGAGTCCGGTTGGATTGTAGAAAAATTCCTTCCAAGTGTATTAGAAGGAATTTTTCTACAATCCAACCGGACTCCAAACGGGGGGAGACTTTTGCATAGACCAATTTGCTTGATACTCTACTCGGTTGGGAAATTAATATCAATTGGAAAACTTAAGTTATGATTTACCTACATAACAAAATAAGTGTAAAAAAAAATGAGTCTTTGTTTGTATTTTGTAATGTCCATGTGGTGTACAATAAAGTATTTTTTATCTATCTAAGTCTAGCCCAGTATACAGACAGATTGCGAAAGGATTACTAAAGTCTTATGACTAACAAATTAATTACGATGCATAACAAATAATTAGCCAACAAACTGTTCCACTGCTGTACAGCCAGTAGGTACACTAAATACATAAATTAATTAACTCACCCAAATGAGGAACAGTGACCGTAACTTGGTTATTTATGCCAACATCAACTGTAGCCATTTTATTAACATCCACTGAAGCTGGTTTAAAATCATCTGAGAACAGAAACAGGAAATCCTATTTAAAGTACCTAAGCTGAGGCCTGTAAATAATTTTTGAATTTTGCATTAGAAGAGCTTGTGCTTAAATGTATTTAGCTTTAGTTAGGCCTCCATTGAATTCTTTAGATGTCTAAGAGGGTTATTTTCAAAGTGATCATAAGCGACTTGAGAGATCTGAGTGAGAGAATGTCTGCGGTGCTTTAGGGATCCAAACTTTAAAAAAAAAACAGGATCCTGTTTATTTCCTGTACATATATTAAAATAAATAAATAAATAATGCTGGACAATTCACACAGCATCATCTAGCCCCAAACTAAGCATAGCTGGTTCTATGGGAACCAGATAACTGATACACTACTTATATACTTTTTTGTTTGTAAATACATACATATTATACATAGAAACACCCAGACCCGAGATAAATATTTGCAGATCATACAAACATTTATCCCGCGGCGGGGATCGAACCCGCAACCTGCTGCGTCTCAAGCGGGCTTTCACCCACTGCGCCACAGAGGTCGTCAGGAGGAGGTTTTTTGTTGGATGTATTTATCAATTACACCATAACTAGAGAACTGATTTGTAACTCGGAATATGTGTGGATTGTGGCCAGTCTACATATTTAAAACGCGTGCTACCAACGCGATTTCAACCGCGGCGGAAGCTAGCCACTGATATTCGTGTAGGATTATTTATACAGGAAAATAAATATAGTATGTATGTATTAAATTTAATTTGTTTTTTAAAACATTTGTACGCAAAAACAATTCAAAACTTTAATATATCCCCTTTTAAGAAAGTATAAGTCAAGTTTAAACTTCGTTGACATGGCGGCTGGCGGGCTGGTGCTCGGCTGAAACGCAAGACGTGCGAGTTCGATTCCCGCGACGGGGCAAATATTTGCATGTTCTGCAGGTATTTAGTTACGACAATGTGATGGTTGGGTTTTATTTAATTTTTAACTAATTAAAAAAAGAGGTTCTCAATTCAACCATATGTTTTGCGTATGGTTGTGTTACGCTTGTTATGTTACGCGATAATTTCGCCAATTGTGGACTGATTTTCAAGGTTCTTTTTTGTTTGAAAGGGTGTACTACCGAGGTGGTCCAATAATTTTTATTCCCGAGGGATTGACAATTTACCCATAAAAAAACCTCATTCTTGCTTAATCTAATGTAGTCTGAAATAAATTAACTATTATTATCATATTATTATTAATTTTCGACCTGGGTCCTACATGGAAGTCTGTTTTCTTTTTAATTTTTAAAATATTTTAAGTTACCACTTATTTCAACAATTATATACTTACACTTAATTGTATGATACTGGGAAGCCTTGTTGTTGGTAAAACTAGTCCCTAGCTTCAGCTCCCTCACATCATAGTTGAGGCTATGTTTGTCGGCCATGACTGTGGATTATGCCATGTGTAGAATGTTCTGGAATATTAACTTAGTAGCTTACATCCTCTTTTTTAGAAAATAAAGCTAAAATAACACTTCGTTGGCAGCTACTTGGGGGTAAAACTGTAAATAACTCATATTCATCATCCAAAGCCAATGATTTATACAGGGTTATTTGTAAAACAATGGTAATCTCTTAGGACTATGTTACTATTATCATAATCAACAACTTTTGTTCTATGACTTTTAATAATGCATCATATTTTAGTTCATCAGATTTTCATACAAAAACATAAATATTTAAATTGAATGCTCTAAATGTCACGAAGTCTATGCGAAACAAAAGAAAGCGATATTACAAAGCGAGGGGAGCGGGGTTAGGGCGGCGGAGGCGCTTGAACTTGACCTATTTAATACAGAGTTGAAACGTGTTAGATAGGACAACAAAATCTTGAAGGTTTGTTTTTGGTAAATGTACTATGTTTCGTAAAAAGTCATATAACAAAAGTTGATGTTTATAATGATAGTAATACAGTCATGAGAGGTGTTTTATAAATAACCCTGTATACCACTGCTGATTTGAAAGAACTATTTGGCGGCTGAAGAACTTTTAGGCGTCGTCAAATATGGATTCCGCGCTTTAGAGAGCTAAAAATCAGTTGTGCGTACTGTACTGCCTTTGATCTGAATATTTAGTGAAAAATAATTGCTCAAAATAGAGTAAAAAAAGTTTTAAAATATCAAGAGGTAATCTGCAACTGGGCCTGTGCCAAGTTAGCGTACCTACATCATTAAATTGTACATTAGCATCTGATCTATGGATGCATATTTTAGTACTTATTTGCATAAAAAATACTTACCTCACTCCAAATATTTTGTTATAATTATGACAAAATTTTATTAGCATAATAAAATTAGGTAATTATAAAAGTGCAAATAAATAAAGCTTTTACAAATAAGTGAAATACTTTTTTTATTTGACAGTTGTGCAAAATACACAGCAATAAATACTCGAAAGAACCTCGGATCTAGAAAACCCTGGCTCACTGCCCAGATGTTAAACCAAATAAAATTATCATCTTTGCATTTTAACATAATGTAGTCTCTAGTAGGTACAGATAAGACTTGTTCTTATCAATGCAATTATAACTATTTATGTAAATGATTAAAGTTGTCAGATACTTGTTACTTTAATCTAAGCAAAACCAGCAAATAACCACAAAATTATTAGTTTAATTTAAAAAGGCAATCACAGGTTTTCAAATAAGACGAATTTTACTATGCACACGTACCTACCTTCCTCAAACTTGAGTGACATTCTAGTTTAGGTAGGTTTTCGTCAACAGATATTTTTGTATCAAATTATAAATACATCATGCATAGTGACAATTCAACATGATGTAGTCTTAGGTGAATGTAAAAATGTGCCGTTAATACAGTTCAAAAAATTAAAAAAGAAAGTTCTAATGAGTAAAATATGGCAAACAAATCAAAAGACGAACTACTAAGTACTTCACTTACCTTTGATTGGTTTTCTTTCAAGATTAGGTTGTAATAGATGCTGGTAATGATTTTACATGTATTTAGTAAGGAAAAGCAATAGTTAGGTAATAATTGCATGTAAAATAGCTCACTCAAAAGAATAAAATTCCCAAGAACTATTCCTTCGATCGATCGACCTAGATCTCATGACGTTTCATTCGTTTCGATGTCTCGTAGTGATGTGCAGTGCAGCGAAAAACTTGGTTTCTAGAACATGTAGTACGATTATAAAAAAAAAATTTCAATTAACTACTAAATGTTAGATCATATTTAAATGTTATTAGTATCTATTTACCGTTATAAGTTAGGTTTGTTTAGGTAACTAACTAACCGATGCTATAATAATTACTAGCTACTGCGCGCGGCTTCGCATTTACATTTTGAATAGCCCATGCTATTCCAGGTCACTATCGACGCCTATTTAATATTTCATCCAAGTTGGTTCACTGGTTTAAGCTTGATTGAAACACATACATACAAACATTTAAACAAACTCGCAAACTTTCAGCTCTATTATTAGATGGGTGGGTGGTCACTTGAGCAAGGAAATTAACCCATCCCCGCTATTGAACATCTTGCATGTTGGCGAAAATAAAATTTGAAGTATTGTATTCTATTCATTTGTTCTCTTTTTTATTCTGGCGTTTGTGACGGTAATGTGTCACAATTTTGCCAATGTCAGCGTTCGAACGACATTAAAATGGTGAAACGATGGAAGATTTTATAATGACAGTGCGAGAGTCACCTAACTTTGTCGATCTATCAAGCAAGAACGACAACAAACCTATACTTGGCTATTATTTTACTAACAATGCAGTCCATATTTATTTTCAAGAGAATACTTAACTAATAAACTATGTTTTAGATGAGTTTAAGTAGTAGAAATTGAGTGAATCCCTTAGAATTTCATTTTATAATTATATATATATATATTATGTTATTACCATATATATTTTATTTTATTATTGTGTAATATTTCTGTCAAATGTTATTATTATTAGATTCCTAGATATTACGAATTAAAATAATTAATTCTGTAATGTACTATCTATGTGTGTGTGTAAATAAATAAATAAATATAATTATATTCTGTCAAGTTTACTAGATCGATAATAATACGACATAAATTGTGTGATAAAAATATTGGAATCGAATTCGCTACAAATTATCCAATTGTGTCCCAGCTCAATACTGTTTGCCACTTCTGGCATCTGTCAGATAATTTGTACTGTCAATTTCAAAACACAGTCGTAATTTTTTTTTGTTGAATGTCATGTCAAACTTCAGTCAACAAACAAACAATAGCAGCAGCAACAGCAAGCAATTCGACTTTCGTTTCAACAATTAGTTCATCATTGTTTGTTGTGCCGCATTTTCCTGTTTTCCAATTTTCCATAGAAACGAATTCAACAAGATGTCTAAAAAATCTATATCTCTAGACGTAGATCCTTCAATTATGGAGCAAAATATGAGGATAATCAAGGTACATATTAAAGTATGATTTGTAATTTTGATATATATTGACTTTCTTCAGCATCATTGGGCTAAGCAAAGATATTCATTTAAAGTATAAATAAATAAATAAATAAATAATGCTGGACATTTCACACAGCATCATCTAGCCTCAAACTAAGCATAGCTTGTATTATGGGAACCAGACAACTGATAAACTACTTATATACTTTTTGTTTGTAAATACATACATATTATACATAGAAACACCCAGACCCGAAATAAATATTTGCAGATCATACATAGTATATTCATGACTACAGATTCGAATCTACCTAACAATCCTAAGGTTACTGCTGATTAATTTGAACTCTTCCATTTAGGAAACTCCAGC
Organism: Epirrhoe alternata; assembly: GCA_963565295.1. Taxonomy (NCBI): domain Eukaryota; kingdom Metazoa; phylum Arthropoda; class Insecta; order Lepidoptera; family Geometridae; genus Epirrhoe; species Epirrhoe alternata. The sequence goes on from OY751384.1 coordinate 5,769,645, forward strand.
TGATGAAAGGCTCAACAAAATGCTGGCTTCTGTTGACGTTCCCTGGAAAGCTGTCAAACCTACACCAGGCAAGCTCTAATTTTCATCATCCACCTGATTTTCTCACTGCTGGACTTGTGCCATCTAACACAATTCAAGTTCAATAGCACTGGGTAATATGTTTCTTCCTTGTTTATTTCCATTATAGTACCATGTTTGTTTCAGGTTTTTGTGTGAAGACTCTGACAAAGCCTGACAACAAAAAAGTGTTTGTGAACATTTGTGTAACAAGTGTCATACCATGTCCACGAGACATTACTAATGAACAGCTGATGCAAATATTGAATTCGTCTGATCCGTCCAGTTACAGAGTTCCAATGAGCATTGGTGAAGGAAGAACAGAATCTGATAAGTCTGGATCTCCTTGCACCGTCTATGATGTTGCTATAAATTCTGTTTTTTTCAAGAAAGTTGAAAAGGATGATCTCTTTCAAACATTTTTCCTAACGGTGGTCTTTGAAGGCTTGCAGGATAAATACCAATGTGAACTAGATGTGAAAAGATGTACTATCCTCAAGAATAGAAAGTCTATTGGCAATTTACAAACACATAGGATCCAATTGCGAGATATTAAAACGTCAGAAAGTGCTTTGAGAGCACCCCTAATTGAAGAAATAGGAGAAATACCTACCATTAAGAAACCAGAACTCTTGTATAGGATGAAGCGTGAACCACCAGTAGGAGAAATAGAATACTTGGTTGCAGAGTTTAAAATACCAGCTAATGTTAGTATAATTTCTAGTTTTAAACAATGTTAACAATGATCTGAAGCAATTGAGCTATTTAGAGATCACTTGACTCAGTTCATAGTAGACTCATCCAGACCTGATTCTGAAATTATCAGTGAAAAAGAACATTAGTTCAAAGGACTTTTTTCTTTTCAGGTAGAATTTAAAGATCTGAATTTGGAAGTTGGAGAAGATAGACTAGTACTAGATTCCAAGGGCATGTTTAAAATGATTGATTTCTTTCTGCCATGCAGTGTTGATCAAGAATGCATTGACGCACAACTCAATAGAAACAATGATGTAAGCATGCTATAACTGTTTCTTTATAAAGCGGGCTACAGATCTTCAGTTTAACTGTTTTATTTTTCATGTGTGTAGGCATAACTGCAAGCTGTACTGTTGAAAGTTGAACTGATAATCTAATCAAAATATAATTAGATAAAACTTTACAGTTAAAACTCGTCTGTAGCGCGCTTAAAGAATCCATATGACAAAGGCCTTACCTTCTCTACATACTGGAAGAGGCTGCAGTGCTGTTGACCAAACAACACAAAATCCATTCACAAATAAAATATTATATGTAAAGAAGAAATGGATTCAACAAAAACATTTTAGGTCACATTTATTAGAGGTCTACTCGCAAGATGAGTCTGTGGCGCGGCCAGTGCCGGCTTTGAGATGTGGGCGCCTCTTGAAGCCTTCATCATCTCCTCTTTTCAGCGAACTGTGGGAAACTGTTGTCGGCTTTTCTGTTTGTACATTTGTTTCTTTTTTTCATTTCAGATGCTGGTTGTGAAAATGCCAGTCGTTAATTAAATTCAATCTTTGAATTTTCTTTAATGTTAATTATATCCAAGTGAGCTTTAGTTATTTTTAATGGTGTGAAAGAGTCAAAAACACTTAAAATAAAAGTTAATAGGATTTATTGATTTTTGTTCAATTTGTAATACAGTGAAATACATTTAATTCACTAAAGTTGATTTTTGTTTATTCAATCATGATGAGTAAAATTGCCATTAAAAAATTCATACCCTGAGATTTTTTCTTCCTAAGTAAGTAAGTTCGTATGAGTCAGTGGCCAACTCTGGTGACGGAGTTTTTAGGCCGCCTTAAGGCCTCCGTCATGGCTTAACGACTTAAATAGCCGGGACCGACAATTTAACGTGCCCTCCGAAGCACGGAAGCGCTCAGATGAAAATGCCACTGGCGGTCACCCATCCACTAACAGACCGTTTCGATAAGACCGTTTTTCTTCCTAGATTTTCTAAATAAACTTATCTTACTAAATGGTATCACAAAATGTGAGTAAGCCATATTATGTTATAGATGTAAGTAAAAGCTTTTTGTTACATAGATACTTGTAATGCATTATGTATTCACAAGTTTGTGATGATAACAATTAAGTATTTCAATTTATTTGTATGACCAGTGTGCCCTTTATTTATAAGGACACCAATTTACATAGCATAGCATGTTAAAGCACTTCTAAATTGTTACTACTTATACCTAATAATTTTCTAGTAAAAATAGGGGTCACAGATCCTTTGTTATGTATAAATAAAATACAATTCGCTTCTTAAATACATACATCATACTAATTTTAACATTAAACTAATTTTCTCACCAGATTTAGGAATAGCGCAATCCGCGCGTGATGCCTCTAAATTAATCACAATTACAGTATGTTCAACATATCTATGCTGTAGTGAAGTTAGCCATTTCATATGCAGTAAGTACACAATTTTGAATGAAAAAGCGCAGACAAACTACTAACTTCACGAATGCCTAGGTTTGTTAAACATACTGTACAAAAATAAGCTCATTACTATTATGACCAGCTCTGGTGAAGTTGTTAGATCATCATGTCTTAGTATAGTAAGTTACAGCTTTGACCGAGACCAATAAGCCCTCTGGCTAAATAACACCGAGTAGGGTAGGTATATGGGCGAGAGATCACTATGATACCCACTAGTGAGTTGGGTCTTCATTGACCAACCACTCGATGATGTATTTACATGTACTCAGCATTTGGCCGAGACCACTTCGCCCATCTACGTACGTGCATTCCCGCCAAAACGCTTTCCAAAAGCTTAAAACTCATCATGTTTCGCGGCAATATTTACATTCCCGCTGTACTCTCTCAAATGCGCCTTCACATCGTCTATTATGCCCAAATGGTCTCTTATTTGAAGAGTGACGACACTGCTGACGTGGCGACCATTCCGCATGAGGTATAAACGGAGGGATGGGTATGATGTGATGCCTTCGTGTTGACAGAGACCACGCTCGGAGAGGCAGTCAACTCGTCCTAATTGTACCGCGTTACCAAGCATCTGTAACATGATTTTTCATTTATATTCGTGTATTGTGATTGTGGCGACATTGTTTATAAAAGCGCGCCGAAAAAACGAGCTTCCGCCAAGTGTGTGTAGCGGCGGTGACTTTGTACCTTTTAAAATGCCCTTCATTATTGCACTGTGCGCGGTTTTGCCCGCGTGGTACCAACATTTTGAATAGCCTATTTGCTATCTACACCTATTCCAAGTTTCATCCAAATCGGTTCAATGGTTTAGGCGTGATTGAAACGCAAATATCCAAACAAACTTTTAGATTTATTATATTAGTACGATGTTTCTATCAATGTCTATTGCATGTTGTATTCAACGCAATTCCAGGTCGTCTCACATTTTAAACTCATATCTACATTATATTACGAGTGGGGTATCAAAAGTAAACATAATAGTACATTACGATATTAGTGCGTAAAGATGGTTATAACATGCGAGGCGGAATTTCAGCCCGAGCCGCAGGCGAGGGCGTAATTGAGCCGAGCATGTTATAACCAATACGCACGTATATCGTACGACGTTTTTTAACACATTTGCGAGGAAACAGAAAAAAAAAACATTTGAATTATACTCAATCTGTGAATGCACACTGTTGCTTTCCCGCCATTTGAACAGACTGGCTACTGGCGCCGCGCGGCGATTAGTTCTCCTTTGAATAGCAACAGCGCGCTGCTCATTAGCTGGAGGCACGACTCCAGCTCGGCGGCGATCAGTTCCATATTTGAAATGGCAAATAATGCTGTTATGGAATTTGTATGGACTATAACATAACTATTTGCTTTGATAACACACGCGTTTGTTATGACCCGCTTTACATATTTAAAACCGGTGGAATTACATCAGCTTTACGAGCAAGGGTGTTAAAAAAAATACTTACAATGCCAGCAATGGCGAATTCTGGATACATTTCGTAGCATCGGTAGCACCTCGGCGAGTGGAAGTACACTAGCCATGGCTTCACGGCACTGAAACAGTAATGTAGTGAAAACAATGTTTTTGTACGCTTTGAAGCGTCTAATAGGTGATTCTACTCGAAACCCATCTGTTTTTTGGCGTCTCATCTTATGATAATAAATAATATCTAAACGAAGCTGAGGTGCCAATCGAAGAAACTATTTGATCTGTTTTGTTTAAGTTGATCAGCAGCTTAGAGTTATTTGTTCTAATAGATGGATGGGATTACCTGGTTGGATTCAACTCCTCCGCAATAACAGTTTTAGTGAAAGTTCGCCAGTTGAGTTTCTGCACCGAATCGTCAATGCGTTCAAGTGCCCATTCCAGAATATACACAGCTTCATTCAGCTGCTGCAAGTTTACGCTGAAATAAAACATCTATTAACAGATAACACTATTTTTATAAAACACCAAAAGGAAGTTTTCAAGTAAGTTACTGTGCAGTCTACTTTGAAATAGATTTAGGAAATAATATTATTCAGACATGGCAGCATCTAAAGTAACTATCCACAGGAAAGACAGATGCGAGAAGCTAGTATTACCACTATTATTTTCGAACCAAAAAAATTACAAAAAATACCCGCAAGGCGGCTAAAAACTTGTAGATACAACGGTCTGACAATATCCCGAAACATCCTTCCTCTTACTACGAATATTCTATTGAAACAAACCTGAAGTGATGACCAGAAGCAAGGGGGTAAAGTCGTGCTGTCGGCATTCTAATATTTGCGCAGAAACCACTGGTGTCTGTTTTACATTTGAGGATACCCACTCGCACGAAGTCAAGCGGGCGCAACTGAAAGAATAATTATTTGTAAGACTGGACATGAAACAAAATACTGTTAGACCTAAGGCGCAGGCCCCACTTATCTGGCGTCCGGCATCTTCTTCATCCATTCAAATGTCATATTAGTGCATGCAAATAAAGCACAAGGACACACGGTATGTCATTGATCGGACGTCCGATTGCTTTTGTTTTGTGAATTGAATTTGTGTTTTATTTCCATGCATTTAATTTAGAATTAAGATTTAATTTACATTTGAATGGAATAGGAAGATCCACTAAGGTAGAGTTTGCAGCTATTATGCTTAGCTTGTGGCTTAGAGCATTTACACTCTTTGGCTTGTGGTGACAAAATTTTGAATATACTTTTGCTATTCCCACACTCAACCTGTTCCAAGTTTTATCCAAACACAGACCGTCTATGTTTGTAGGTCAGTTTTTATGATTTGTTAGTTGTTATGAAATAATTCAAGAATTACCTTAGTATAAACTTTCATCCATTCTTTAGCTAGCTGGTCGCAGAACTTGCCGCAGTGCGCGGGCATATGGGCCACCAACCAGCTGTGAGATCTACTGGATACGTCCAGGATTTCTAGCACTTGGGCTTCAGTTATCTCCATGTCTGAAAATAAAATGTAATTTCATAGCATTATATTAAAAATGTGGGTATGCATCAAATATGTATTTGGACATGCCTCTGACTACATCCTTAAACATCTCATCTGGAATACATAAAAAGATCTGGGAGAATATCAACCGCGCCATGGGTATACAGTCGCGATGTAGTTTACGTTTTTTTATATTAAAAAAAAATTACACACAAACTCACCCCCATCTTGTATACTTAGACTATCCAAAGCGACAAGCGTTCAGTCAGATAAACTATAGAGGACCACACGGCGAAAAGCATTTCGCTCAGCGCGCATGGGCAATCAGCTCGATATGCTTCTTTACTGCTGTAAAGAAGCATATCGAGCTGATTGCCTATGCTCATTAGTGCCATAGCTCAGTTAATTAGAGCACCAACCCGGATCGGCAAAGTTGTGGTTTCAAGACCCGCATGGTTGCAATTTTTGTGATAGGTACTTTTTAAAATCTTCTAGGGGACCATACACAATACCTGCACTATCCTTCAGCACCTGTATAAACTCTATAAGCTCGTGTTCGTTCGCCCGTTCCGAATAGTAAGTTCGCTTGGTTCCGTTCTGCACGATTACTGTTGGCTCGTTGTACGCTACTCGTCGGCAATAATGATCCGTTTGGGCCGTGCACGACATTATGCCAAACTGAAACATACAATACGTTAATCTTTGTAATGTTTGTTTCAAGTTATGTATTCCCACAGATATCTTCAAAGAATCGAATTCCTATAAGATTTAAGAATGTCTACAATGCCCTGGGGAATCATAATCAATCATGATCATCCAACACAGGTTTTTATAACCTACCACAGGCACCAGTTCTCTCACAAAACAGGTTTTACTAAATTTTTGCATTTAAACTAGTGTAAATAACTTGTGTTAACTACTTGTGAGAGAAACAAAAATAAAGAATTTATTATTATCCATGCCTGTATCCCGAAGAGGTAAGCCCATTGATTTATATTTCATACAATGTTGTCATAATACCCCCATTTCGAAACGTGACAACCAACGACGGAAGGAGTAACACCCTCGCTAACATTGTCGTAGAACTTTATTCAATAATCGTGTTATTAGTGCAGAATAGTGTCTGGAAATTGGTGCATATAGACATTTCAAGCTAATGAGCAGTGTTATATAATTGATAAATCATAAAAAGTGAGTTAAACATTCATACAACTCGATCAAAACCTAACATCTCAATCCCAAGACACCCACAAAAAATAATCTACAATAGCTGCTCTGCGAGGAAGCAATACGCGTAAGCGACATCAAATACACGGCGCTTAAGACCTTTTTCTCGCGAGCGCAAGCGAACTGCGCTCCGCGACTTACCATTCGGAGACTTTATTTGTGTGCTGCTGTTTCCACATACCAGAATAGCACTTTGTTGCGGTGCATCATTTACACTGCTATACTCGTAAATAAAACTCAATAAATGGCTACCGTTCCGACAAACTGGGGTTGCTGCAACCTACGCAATCAGGATGACAAGTACTTGCAATGCTCAAAATGTAGAACTGCGTACCATTCTGCATGTATTGACCCTGGTAAATCAAAGCGCAGAGGCGGTCCTGATTTATCCAAAGACTGGATTTGCCCCCAATGCAGTGAGGCGGCACCCAAAACAGCGAAAAATGACAACACTCCAATTCGACAGACGCAGAACACTACTGCACGCCCTAATAAGAGGCCAGCAATATCTTCTCCATCTGGCAAAGAGGACACTCCAGTTACTCGTGACGAAGTACGAGAAATCTTGGAAGATGTCCTAGGGAAATATATGACCGATTTTAAGAGGCAGTTTACAAAGGAGCTAGATACAGTCAAGGAGGAACTTAAAAATGTCAAACAAGCTATGGGTTACATGAATGACAAGTTCGAAGACAATATGAAAGTGCACAACGATACTCAAGCTCAGGTCAAAATACTTCAGGAGCGTGAAGTTCAAATGCAAAACATGATTCAGACCATGGAATTTAGAATCAGTCAGTTGGAACAGAACGCTCGCTGTAAAAACATTGAGATTCAGTGCGTTCCCGAAAAGAAAACTGAAAATTTGATGTCGATCGTGCAGGAGCTTGGCAAGAGTGTGGGATACGACATCAAAGACGAAAATATTCTACGTATCACAAGAACAGCCAAACTCAATCCTGATAGCGCACGCCCAAGATCTATTGTTGTGGAGTTTAGTACACCATTTATCCGCGATGGCTTTCTGGCCTCTACGATCAAGTTTAACAAGAGCAACCCTAGCAACAGGCTCAACAGCTCTCACCTGGGATACACTGGACAGAACACTCCAGTGTACGTCATGGAACACCTGTCCCCACAAAACAAAGCCTTGCATGCGGCAGCAAGACAAGCGGCTAGGGATAAAGGATATAAGTATGTGTGGGTCCGTAATGGCCGTATCTTTATGCGACAGAAGGAGGATACTGGGTATATCCTTGTTAGAGACATGAATACTTTGGCTAATCTTAAGTAAAACACTCTATGGAGGATGTCATGGACTACCTATCTATAACAATGGCTTCCCTAAGTATTTACTACCAAAACGTTCGTGGCCTCAGGACAAAAACCCATATCTTCCTTCGTAATTTAGCTCTTAACAATTATGATATTATTGTCTTAACTGAAACCAACTTAAACGAAAGTGTTCTGGATGCAGAACTCTTTGATCAGCGGTACGCTGTATTCAGAAGAGATAGGTATTCATCAGGTTTTCACAATGACAAGGATTGTGGAGGTGTACTGGTTGCTGTTTCAAAGCATTTATGTGCAAAACGAATGCCAGTCTGGGAGAGCATGTGTGAGGATTTATGGGTTGTAATTCATTATCCAGATGTTGGAGTTCACAATCAACTAGCTATTGGTGCAGTTTATCTCCCTCCTCCCGTTCGTAAAGTCATGCTTGAGCATTACCTTGATCACTGTAACAGAGCCTTAGAACACCACGAAGGCCATACTTGCCTGCTAGGAGACTTTAATTTAAGCAGTATCGACTGGAATTTAATCAATAGTGGCGAATTAAGCTATCACACTTCAGCACTAAATCAGAGCCTGATTGACTTTACTCATTTTGCAAATTTGAAACAATGTAATCAAGTACTCAACAACAAGAATAGAATTCTAGACCTCGTACTCGTGGACATCCCTAACTGTTCAGTTTCTGCCTCACAGAATATCCTAATTCCCATTGATAAACAACACCCACCACTGGATATTGATATTTCAGTGACCAAAAGTAGCTGCCTCCAAGTAAACTCAGACAATCACAAAGTTAACTATTTCAAAGGTGATTATATTGCAATCAATAAGGATCTGTCCGAAATTGACTGGCACTCGTACTTCGCACAGTGTGATGATATAAATACTGCCTTAGATAAATTTTACAAAACTTTAAAAGACTTGATAAATAAGCATATACCTCTAACTAAACATAAAAGTAACAAATACCCTCCCTGGTTCGACAAAAAGATTATAAAACTGTTAAACGAAAAAAACAATATACGATGTAGATTAAAAAAATATAAAAACCCTATGGACAATCTAGCCTACCGCATATTAAGTGATCGTACCGAAAAGCTAGCAACTATGCGTTATAATAGTTACATTGATGAAATGGAAAACAGAATAAGTAAGAATGCTAAATATTTTTGGTCTTTCATCAAAAATAAAAAATCTGAACGCAACTCATACCCTAGCATCATGTCGGACGGAGTGAATAATAAATCTGATGGCAAAGATATTTGTAATCTTTTTGCTAGTTCATTTTCCAAAGTATACCTAAATCATAATAATTGCACAAGTACTACAAATACAAACAATAATAGTCCATCATCACTGTTCTTAAAAACTATTGATCAAAACAGTGATTGTATTGCTAACTTACACATCTCAAAAGAGGAAATATTTCTAAAAATAAAAAACTTGGACATAACAAAAGGGGCAGGACCCGATGGAATTCCACCTCTCTTCATTAAGAAGTGCTGTGAAAACTTAGTAATGCCCCTATTTTACATTTACAACGAATCATTACGTTCTGGAATCTTTCCACGTGAATGGAAAACGGCTAAAGTGGTGCCCATACACAAATCAGGTGAAAGCAATCTAGTAAAAAATTATAGACCAATTTCCATTCTCTCAACCATGGGTAAAATACTTGAGTCAATTGTAAGTCCAATTGTCCAAACCCACTTTAAGAAATATGTGTCAGACCAGCAACATGGCTTTGTAAAAGCCAGATCAACAGCTACCAACCTAGTCACATTTGTCGAGGATCTCATTGGGGCTATAGATAAACATCAAGAAATAGACGTTATTTATACGGACTTCAGTAAGGCCTTCGACAAAGTCTCACACACATTGTTAATTGGAAAGCTTAGCTCATACGGCTTCACTGGGAGCTTCATTAAATGGCTTGAATCATATCTACGCGATCGGTGCTTTTTCGTCGTCGTAAATGGCTATAAGTCGGATCTGAATCATATAGGGTCAGGAGTACCTCAGGGGTCGCATCTTGGGCCTATCCTTTTTAATCTATTTATAAACGATATCGTGCATTGCTTCAAGTCATCCTTACCCTTTTTATTTGCCGATGATTTAAAAATATATCGCATAATTAATTCTGATTCAGACATAACCTTAATGCAAAATGATTTGGATAATTTATACAAATGGTGTTGTGCCAACAGAATGACCCTCAACGCTGATAAATGCTTTTTTATAAAATTCTCTAGAAGGCATAACGTAAACAAATCGATTTATAACATTGGAGGCACACCCATACGTGAAGTCAGTCATATAAGAGACTTGGGAGTGATTTTGGATAATAAATTAACTTTTGTACCTCATATTGATAACATAATTAAAAGGGCGTCTAAGATGTTAGGATTCGTAATAAGAAATAGCAAAATCTTCAGAAGACCACATACAAAAATACTACTGTACAACACGATGGTCCGTAGCATACTCGAATATTGCCCTATCGTGTGGAGACCTCATTATGCCACTCACATTCTTAGAATTGAGCGGGTTCAAAAGCGTTTTTTGTGGCACCTTTCTTATGCATCTAACATTGCTAAGGTTAAAAAATCATACGAAAAGAGACTAAAACACTTCAAGATAGCATCATTACAAAAACGCAGAATACAATCAGACCTTATATTTCTGTTTAAAATCTTGCATAACCAAATTGACTGCCCCCCCTTATTGAACAAACTAAACTTCAGATTCCCTCGCACTACACCTCGCTACGCTATGCCCCTGTTGTCTCCACCGTTTCGCACCACCGTACTAGGTAGTAACTCCCCGGTCTCAAGGCTCTGCAAATGCCTTAATGAATATTGTAAGGATATTGACATTTTTTCACTCACCATTGGTAAGCTCCGCCAACACCTGGCCGAGCACCTATCAAATTAGTTATTATATGTTAAGTAATTAGTTTTTTTTTACTTTTAGATTCTTTTAAAACCCCCTTTTCTATTCGTGTTATACTCCTTCTAATTTAGTGCATGCAGTGTTTACCTATAAGTGATTGTGCATTTAGCACAAGACAGTACTTAATGTACCTACACAATTATGTAATTTTTATAATCATGTATTAATGTAACAATCGTTGGTAGACCTAATAAATAAATAAATAAATAAATAAATAAATTTCACCCCGTTTTCTACTAAAATGCATCTCATCATTATATTCATTATGGCATCCTTTACAAACAGCTGTTGATCGCATGTGAGTTAAATATGAATGGTCTTCTGATTGTACTCACATTGATATTGGTATCTTTGAAGTGGATACTGGCGCGAGTAAATGGCTCAATGATATCATTCCATGACAACTTGTATGGTACTATTAGTAAAACCCATACACCATTTTCTGAAACACGAATAAGAAAATAGATTAAGTATAGGAATTGCTATTGCTTTACGTCAGCGCCTCATTGCGTTGCGACTCTGCGATAGTTTTTACACTCCACAAACAAGCATGTTTGTCTAAGAATAAAATATTTCCTATCAAAAGTTTTTGTTAGCCGAAGATAATGTTAGTTCATAGTTGTGATGTGTTTTTGATGATAGGTAAGTACCTCCTCTTATTCGCTAAGATAAAACATTCAAAAATAAGTGCACATACCTGCCTCAAGTGTCCTAGTGAACTCAGTAACTGAGAGTGTGTGTAGATTCGTGGCCTGCACGGCCAAGTGTATGGAGTTAGAGTCGACAAGTTGATACGCCCCGCCTCGCTTTAACACGCCCCATGCTGGGGGAGATTCTACGTGCAACGCCGCGCATAGCTCCAGCCATTTGTCGCAGTTTATTTCACCTGAGAATTATAAATTGATATTTCTAGAAAAATATTTAAAATTAACGTATAATTGAAATTTAGCTAGGGACTGACCTACTAATTGTAAACTGGCTAAAGCTAATTTAGTCACTCCTGTTATTCATTCATACAGGGCTTCCTAAAGTTCGTACTGCTGCTTTCCTTTTTTTCGACATTTAAGAGTAAGACGACAGAAAAAACTAAAATCCTGCTAAATTGACAGGTGAATCTGTAGGCGGGTGGAACTCATGGCACAGATTTTTTTTTAATGGAACTTACCAAAATGCACATCAGGCATGGATAATCTCCTTTGATGGAACTCAAGCCTGTGGCTTCCATCCGTTGAGAAATACAGCACCCAAGGTGTCTTTGAGCCGCTACGTAATTTTGTACGTAAGTTCTGAAATAATATGGTTTTGTAATCATTTTTTTTCCTCCTGTTCATCCGCAATCGGTCCCCCGACCATAAGCGGATTGCTTGAGCGATATCCGGTGGCATTTGGAGTGAAGAGGCCAGCGCCCCTTCTCCTCTCTGATAATACGTTTTGTAATCATAAAGTGAGTATTATTATTATAAGCAATAATATTTGGGTATACACACAGACTTTTTTTAAATCCGTGGGTATACAGATATAAGAGAGGTGAGGTCAGAGGTTCGGTCAAATTAATATTTGTTATAAGCCCACACTTTACAGTTTAAAAAAATACAAATAGCTCACCTGCAATCTTACAGGATCAATAACTTCAACCGTAGGTAGTTGATTGACGATTTCTTTTAGCAATTCCTTTTCTTCTGTGATCTCAATTTCGGCGCTTACATCCTTGTATTTGAATACGACTGTGGCGTAGTCGTTCACCGACAACTTTTCTCTAAGGCTATCATCTTCAATTATCGCTAGAGTGACCAGACCTTGCTGTTAAAAATATAATTATGCTGAATTTATTAAAATATAAGTGAACACAGAATCCCCTTGAGATTAGAAACCTTTATTATGTAGCTATCGTGAACATAATATTGCCTTTATAATATTCATGCAATACAATAACAAAATAAGATATCGACCGTGACAGGACTCAAACCTGCAATCTTCGGATCCGAAGTCCGACGCCTTATCCATTAGGCCACACGGTCCCATACGTATTTTGACGAATAAAATAATAGCTTTGCCAAATATGCGCGCGCATTTCTGAAAATCTCTGATGGCGGGAATGTGTGAAATTTTTACAATACGTAATTTTCTGACGGAGGCCTTAAGGCGGCCTAAAAACTCCGTCACCAGAGTTGGCCACTGACTCATACGAACTTACTTTTGTAGGTCGACCAATGAGCGCAACATCCAGGTGCTAAATCTGTTGCTACTCGTTTTAGGGACAAGAAATAATCTTTCTCTAAACACAACTTCTTGTTGTATCACTAGCTCTTTCGAAACCGGTGTCACAGACGTTGTGGCGAAAGATTTTAAGTGCATCTCAGAAGTTTTGTGGCACAAGGCACAACTAATATAATATTAATGCATACCAACTGGAAAGCAATTCTTGTGAGTGCATTAGCTTCAACTCTGTTCTCTCCTAGGACATAAGCTATAGGTCTTTCAGTGCCCCTGATTTGTGTGATGATAGGTATGTGGACTCTGCTTCTTAGATAGTTCATGACAAACGTGTCCAGCGCGTCCAGTGTCCGATCTCCTCGGTAGTAGAGATAGTTCCCGTTTTTACCCTGAAATCAGAATGAAAATAATTAAAGTTTTGAGAAAAATGACTTACTAAAATACCCACTCAATACATTTCTGTGATAGAAGTTTGTGTGTTTAAACGCTAAGCAGTTAGCTGTGAGCGGTGTTTTTTTTTCTATAATGTATTTAAAATGGTGTGGCTATAATGTCTGGGAAATGTTAATGCTATATATACATATAATTTGAAGTCAACAAACTCTTGCGTCAGTATTATCACAAATACATTAGGTAGGTATATAAGATAAGGCATCGAATACCTACTGAGGCCAAAGTAAAAGATCACAACTTACATTGGGATAAAATATCAGTGTTGGATAGCTGCCTATTCTCATAGAGTTGTAGCAGAATGAGTTATAGTATTTGCAGTTCACAGCACCAACTTTAACCTAAAAATCGAATAAATTAATGATACACAAAAAAAAAGGATCACTATTTGTCCCCAAGGCATGGTAGACATTCTCTCAGACTAGTCACAAAAGACTCTTTGAAAATGTCAGCGTAGTCAGACTTAGATCCAAATATAGTGCCACAAACTTATCTGGACCGGTGGTCAAAAGAGGAACTAACTTTAATATTAAAATTTATTTTTCTGCAAACACCAAATGCGATACCAGCGCCTCTCTCACCGGTTCAGATAAGTTTGTGTCACTGTAAGTACAATTATTTGGCACATGCTCACGTTTTACAGTAGTTATTATTATTATTATTAGCCATTGCTGTCCCTCTGCTGGGCAAAGGCCTCCTCCCACTCCTTCCAGACGTCTCGATCTTGTGCAAGGCTCTCAGAAGCTCTTGCAGAAGTTAGTATTCCATAATATTTGACAGGGTTTTTTAGAACAAAGATCAGGTAGCAAGTTAAGCCATGTTCGCAAATCAACATTCAACTTATAGTCAGTCGGGTAAACAAGATCTGGCCAGAATCAAACGCTGACTGAAATTGTAATAAAGATCACTTTTATATCAGTGCTGATGGTCTGTGTGACTCTAAAACCAGCCCTAAACATGTAAGGAAACTGGAGCCAAATGATACAAGTAACACTTACAACTCCTTTGTATAATTCAGCTAGTTTCTTCCAATGGTCAGCCACATTTTGGCATGGAGGGCAGAATGGCGAATAAAAGTTTATGAAATAAAATCCTTCCTTTAAGTAATTGTCTGAAAATAAAATACTTAGCCTCAGAAGGGGTTCTTGAACCATATCAGTTATTTTACACCTTCACGTTATTTTTATACTAGCTGTCCATTGCGGTGCTACCTGCGTTCCCTCGGGAAAACTTCACTTTCTCGGGTTAAAATATAGCCTATAAAATATGCTCATCTAGGATAATGCAGTGCTAATGGAGAAAGAATTTTTCAAATCGGTCCAGTAGTTTCGTAGCCTATTCAATTCAAACAAACAAATCTTTCCTCTCTATAATATTAGTGTAGAAGTACTAGAAATCTTAGTTTCAGGTCAGATTAAAATGAATGTGACTGTTTACTTACAAAAGCTATTTCCCGAGAGAGTATCAACAAATGGATCTTCATGGTATAACCCATTGTAGTACAAGTTGTCATATTCCGCTTGTGATTTGTAGTCATACTTTCTAGAATATGACGGATATGATCCATACAGGTCGTACTTGTGTCTCTTATCTGGGTCCTTCAGTGTTTCATAGGCTTCTGTTACTTTAAGAAATTTCTCCTGATTTTTGGAATCCTAAAATTTTAAAAGATATTTATGAAATATTAATTTATCGTAGTAATAATAACCTCAAATCAAAGTTTCAAATTGACAAGCTTGAAACAGTTTGAATTGTTACATTTACATAATGAAGAAAAGTTTTTTTCACCTTACTAGCTCAAAAAGGGCGCTTTTGCCGCGTAAAAACAGTGAGCAAAACTCTACTTTGCTCACACTATGAGGAAAAGTGATTTGAATTTAGAATGCTGCAAGCAACCAATGAGAATCGAATATTACAGGCCGCAGCGTGCGCACTGGCCAAGTGGCGGCGGCCAGGGGGTCTGATAGCAGGTCTTTAGCCTGCCACTTGAGGGGCAAAAAAATAATAATGGCGGGAATCGGTTTTCCTTACATCTTGTATTTTTTCGCTAGTAAGGTGAAAAGTTGTATGTATCACACGAGAGCAAAATATTTTGTTGCTTGTGCTTTTGAATCCCTCACTACACTCAGGATTCTAACTTAGAATCACTCGCTACGCTCGTGATTCAAATATAGAATCCCTCGTTTGTTCGGGATTCAAACTCTGCACTCGCAACAAAAACGAATTTTGCTCTCTTGTGGTACAATGTACTATAAACTTACTGGATTTTTGTCTGGATGCAATTTTATGGCTAGTTTTTTGTATGCTTGTCTGATCTCTTGCGCTGTTGCCTGTTTTGTCACTCCCAGGATCTCATAGAAACTTGCATCGGACAGGTTAACTACACCGATAAGTAGACTTGTAATAAGTAACCATTTCATTAGCCTATAATAAAGTTAGAAATTGATTAGGCACACTAGCAACTTTGCACCATACCATTTGTTTTGATTTGATTTGAAATTAGAACACAAGTACGCTACTTACATTTTCAGACAGTATCTTTAGGTAACAACGTCGTTTGGATAAACGTGGTCCAGATAATTTAGATAAACATTTATTCAGAAATGGGCAGCAAATTAAAGTTGTTTACTTTCTGTGTAGGTGTTGGTTGTTTCATCATCACATCAACCACAACCATGTGTTGTGGGCACAGATTATTAGTTGTGGGCGGGCTGTGGGGGGGCACAGTTCTTTTGCATAGTGGAGACCGCTAAGTTGGCTAAGTAGTTACTCTGTGGCTAAGTATGGAAAGCAGCGCCACCTCGAGACAGAATGCAATAAAACAACGAGATCTCTGACGTATTTTATTTACTTACTTATTTCTTTGTGATCTTTATGATTGTAAAACATAATTTAGACGAATGTGAGTGCCTACTTAAACCTAATATGGTTTTCAGGCACAATATTAAGTAAATAATGTAGTCTGTATACTTACTGAATAAATAAATAAAAAAAACTTATAAGATCATTATGTGTATTTTACGTGTATCTATGGTTACATACAACAATAGTAGTAACAGTCTTGTGAATGAAAAATTGAATGAAACTATTTTTTCGCTGCGTCTCGGCCCTTCAGTTTTCAGTTATTGTTGTATTTTTGTTACTGTTGTTATGGTATAAAGAGTTTGTATTGTTTACTTGATTTGTAAATGAATCTTCTCAAAATAAAACGTCACACAAGTTTAGTCCTTTTATCACCAGGTAGTGCCACTTTCCATACTGCATGAAATTGTCACAAGAGCGCACTCCATAATTATTAGATAGTATTTTGCCAGAGCAACTTTTGACATTGATTTTTTTTATATTGTTCACAGCTTGACAGTGGCGTTCTTTCTTATTATCTTCTTCTTCTTTTTTATTTAGTGGCAATCTACACAACTAGGTGTAATTCTGCCAATGTCAAGTTTTAAATATTGATATAAAGTCATGTCAGTCAGTCAAGTCCTGTCGATGGTTTGAACAAAACATGGCGCATGGCGGCTTGTTTTCTTCAAAACTCTAACGGAAATTTTTCGTCCAATGAGAAATCTGCTTCAATACTCCACCATTCCATTTTCCAGATCTCCTGTTTCAAATCTAAGGCTTCATTAGTAAAATGCCACCGAAATTACATAATAAAACTTAGTAAAACACAAGATATTAAAAATGGTAAGGAAATATATAGTAACAATCCGCTAATCTATTCTCAAACAAAGGTTTCTTAAAACTAGTACTCACCCTAAAGCCACCCAACCACCCACTAACCTCTGCCAAGCCTCCTGGGCGATTCCGAGAAAAAGTGACCGTAACGTAATGGATTTCCACCCGGAAAAAAAAAATTAAAATGTATCGAATCTTATCTTATTTGATGTACAATATATCTATCTTTAAAAAAATACTAAAGTTTCAAAGAAAATGTTTTGAATAAGTAAGAAATTTATGTTTGAATGAAATATGGGCCATCAAAATTTCCGTAACGTCACAAAGTTTAGATATGATTTAAATAAAATGCAGTGGGAATTCAAGTTAACCATTTATTTAAGTACCTTATAAACCAATCAGCCTTCAATTAATACGTAATTCACGTAGGAAATAACATAAAACAAACATAATATGTAACAAAACAATTCCTAAACGCTACTTTATGGTAAGTTCAATTGCACATTTTTTGTCTTAACTTTGGTATTATGTATGATAATTATGTCATTTTAAATTTAAACGAAACTTTAGTTATTACACTACTTATTAGTCTTAAATTTGAGCGTTCTAATTTACAAATGAATAAAATTAAGTTAAATCTAACATCACAATAATATGTGACAAGTGACGTTAGTGGAAAAGACGTCACGTTTCGGAATTATAAGGCAGGGCTTACATGAACAAAGCTGGGTCAGTACCACCACTAACATAATAATTTGTCTGATAGTGTAGCATTTCATTTTTTGAGCAGTTGGAATATTTCCTAGAATTTATTAGGTTGCAGCTCCGCCTACATACTTTCAAATTTCGCGCGTTCGGCGAAAACGTCAAACCAACCACAGACAGAAAATCAACCCGTAAGCAAATAGAACGAATAAAAATCGATACAAGTCGGTTAATAATTATCAAAACATGAAAATAAATTAAGAAATAAATCCCGCTTATTTAATATAATAAGAATAAATAAAGATCGCAAAAGTTTTAATTAATCGACTAAAAATCTAAGGTCATTATCTATGGTAAGCTTGCTCGGCTGAGCTGGTATTTTGTCTGTGGTTGTTTTGATAAAAACGGATGGTAGACAGAGATCGTGGTGAGAGCTGGGGGCTCCACGTTTTGAGCAATATTCGAAGGATCATAGAAGCCAGTTTCCTGTGATTTGCGTGAGCTTGAGGCTTCTGGAAGATTCCACGCTGTGTGTTCTCCGAACAGATAAAAGGCTCGGTGAGCCGGTGGGGATTCTCATTCCCTGAAATTTTGTCGACCGCGCGTGTCTGCCGTCACTCTGCTCCAGAGCAGATCCGAGACCCCTTGGTAAGTAAAGGCTATGCCAAAATCGGTCCAGGGCTACACAGGTTTTGCGGCAATTTGGGTTGTAATAGTGATTTTTTGCAGAATAATATCCCGTGGGCTGGCCGTGATCCTGAAATACTGTCTGCCAACGTGACGTCTGAGAATTTATTGGAAACCAAGAGCCACGTGTCCCTGCCGTTTGTCCAAGGAGATCCCGTTGAGAAGGTATGAGATTGTGGCGGTCTATAACAGATGGCATGGGGTTAAAAGCTGGGGGATGTCAGACTATCAGAAGGGTGTGCAAACCCCAGGATGCACGCCCCGCATGGACAAAAAATAAACACGTGTCTATGCATTTTTCAGGATCGAGAGCTAAGCAGTGGAACGTCCAGTGTCCTGCGTTGCAGACGGCGGGTGACGTGCGTACGTGGCTGTGCAGGCAGCGGTCACGAAGCCAGTTCGCCACGAGGAAACAAGGTCGGATCTTTATATTTTCTTATTTCGATATCATCCTGGAGCGTCGGTCCAGAGTGCAGGGGAATCCTGTACCGTTGTTAGAGTGTGCTGATAGGTTAGAGTGTGCTGATAGGTTAGAGTGTGCTGATAGGTTAGAGTGGACAGATAGGATAAAGTTCTTGTTATAGTGGTTAGTGTTCGTTAGATTAATTTTCAGTTAGGGTTCATGTCGCTTTGAATCTTGTTTCTCGCTTTACTGAGTGCCACGTAAATTCACATCTATCATAGGCTAGGGTGTAATATCCCTATGGTTATCCTGCTAGGAAAGGATAAAGTTGTAGGAGAGTTAGGCACGTTTAAGATAAATAATTTGTGATATTTGTTCGCTACTCGGTGGGGTTGAATAGTGGTGTGTGCGTTAGCTTTGTACGGGTGCTGTCATACTGATGATATAGGATTACAGCCCCGGGGTGTTTATTTTGGGTTTTTTGTGTAACGCACGGCCACTGATTCATAAAATCACACCGTGTGGGTTTCATGTGTGCCTAACCTCAAAATTCATTGTTATCTCTGGAAATTGTAGTACAAGATATTTATTTGTGTAAAGGTAAATTGGTCACTAAGCTGTAAGTGTAATTTGGTCAGTTCTTATGCTTTTTGTAATTTAAGCAAAGTTTATGTATAGTGTAACAAATATAAAGTTTTAGAATTGGATATATAGGGAAGAGGCTTGGTTGTGAGAAGTTGTCTCCTAACGATACGGCTAGGGTAGTCAGATTTACATTAGACGCCTATCCGTGTCCAAATCGAGATGTCATCTCGGAACCAGGGTTTTCCCATAGATCAGTGTTAATTTTAATTGTGATAACAAAAATAAAGGTGTAATTAGTGTTAAAATCTTAGTATTACATGTGAAGTATCTCATTTCCAAACTTTATTCAAGAAACTGTTTTTGTGACATATATGGCCCGTCATATAGATATTCAAAATTTAGTACATCATCCTATCTCTGTTATAATGTTCAAATAGGAACGGGAAATAGGTGTAGGAAATTTGATAAATAAAATTCTGTCTTGTTATTGTTGAAATTTGTTTTATTTATAGTTATAATTTAGGTAAAAATTCTTTTGTGTCGGAGTAGATAGGACCCACACTGAGGCTAGCCGGAAACATCTTTTCCTCTCCAATCTCTCCGCTACAAAATGGCGCCCAACTTTTAATTTAGAATTCCGTGATATTTTTTTTGTTCATAGGACTGACCAAAATTTTTTTTAATTTTTTCTTAGTGACCAACATTAGTAGGATCGTAGTTTATTCATTACCACTCTAACAACGGTGCAGCTAGTCTTAAGTTAATTTTAAGGTTATTTATTTTAAATTTTTTTTTGGTTGTGTGTATGTATTTTTTTTAGAGGTGTGATTTTACATATTATTTTAACTGGTATTATTTTTTAAATTGTGTGTTAAACTGTACAATTGTTGAAAAGAAGATTATTTTGAAATTTTTATTTTTGAAATAATTTTTTTAAAAAAATTTTTTTTTGGAAATTGTTTTTTTTGGAAATTTTTTTTTTTGGAAAAAATTTTTTTTTTTGCCTATCAAATATTTTATGTTACTGTACAACAATTTCACTTGTGTTTTGAGGTAGGGCTGGCATAACCAGCACTAGGGGTAGTACTTTGCTTAAACAACATTTTAAGACAGTTTTTTTTATAGGTGAACTCAGTACACAGGTTTTGATTAGTGACCAATGCTTTTATTTTAACAACAATTTAGTTTTATCAACTGTACTTTACACGCACACAAACATACACACACGGTTGGAAGTTTAGGTATCCTTCGGGTTTTGAAATTTTGATTTTCTCCACAGGTATTTTGTAGTTGTTATTATTTTCTTTAGGTTTTGCAGTTGGACTGTTGACTCAAAATAATTTTTTTTGGTGAAGCATTTTTTTTTTTTGAAAAATTTTTTTTTCAGGAAATATTTTTTTTAAGTTCTGTAAATTTTGTAGCGGAGAGATTTGAGAGGAAAAGATGTTTCCGGCTAGCCTCAGTGTGGGTCCTATCTACTCCGACACAAAAGAATTTTTACCTTGTCCATGGACGGGAACCTGTGGTAGATGGTTCGCATTACAAAACAACGGACGAAGAGTATCAACCGGGAATGCCAAGAGAAGAGTTTGCAGGAGAATTAGGTCTCCTGGCAGATGTTTTTGCTACCGTACGGCAGCACATACTCAAGGCACACCAGGCAAACACCAAGACCTACAACCTCAGAAGAAGGGAGGCAAAGGTGAAGGTTGGGGACATCGTCTGGAAGAGGACTTTTCCGCTCAGTGACGCGGCAAAGTATAAGATGGCGAAACTATGTCCCAAGTACGAGAAATGTAAAGTAAAAACAGTACTTTCACCTTTGGTAGTCGAACTTGAGGACATGAATGGTAAAATGTTAGGTTCATGGCATGTCAAGGACCTAAAGGTCGACTAAGTGGAGTGTGTGTATAAAAATTTTTTTTTTTAGATGATTTTGTGTTTCGCTCCTCAAACACAAAATAGTTTTAGGAGAAATATTTAAGTTCTCGTTGTATTTTTTTTTTGGGGACATCCATAGAAATATTGTGAATCTTTATGATTTTGTTGCTTTGTTTAGGATAAATCGGTCGAGTTTAAAAGGCTCAACGAATGACTAACATCTTTGTTTCAGCATTAGTTCTTTCAGGGGATGAGCGTGTAAGGTTTACGGCGTACCAACCAAGATAAGGTTTAGGTACGTTAGGGCGTGGGTGTACGCGTACCCACGGTGTCACGTAGGGTATCGCGTAGTATGTTTCAGGTAGTATGCAAGAAGGATATATTAGGTGATAAAAGCGCATATGAAAGATTGATGGATGCCTGAATGAGGTAAGTATGGAAGAGGATGTGAAAGGTGCAGGAAAGAATGACTACGATCTCGGAACATCATCGTTGAACCATGTACACAAGCCGATTTTCCGCTGAAAGTGACAGCTCGGCACATCCAATTTTTACAGGTTTCGTACTATTGCAGATACGAGGTTGTTTTTTTTTGTGGTTTATATTTTTTTTTGGAGTGAAATTTTTTTAGTGGAACATATAAGGTCCACAGGATCCTGCATCTCGAGTGACGACTCGAGTAACAGCAGAGAATTTCACGCCGGGGCAAATCTATGTCTCCAGGCGTGTCGGGGATGTACGAGTTTGTTTTGAGTTTTGAGGAGGTATTTGTTCTCAGACGAGTACCAGCTATGTTCTATGGATGCTGTTATTTGTAAAAATAACATATTTTTTCAGATTTTGCTTGCGTTTACATGTAAGTTTTCATTAATGTTTTCCATAAACGTTGTTATGAGTTTAGAAAATTGTTTGTTGTTTATTTTTTTCATTTGTGTAGTTGTTTGTGATTTGGAGTCAGGAGGACAGCGCTGAGGGCAGCGCAGTTTCACTTGTTGTAGTGAAACTTTTAACGGTGGGGGGGGTATTGTAGCATTTCATTTTTTGAGCAGTAGGAATATTTCCTAGAATTTATTAGGTTGCAGCTCCGCCTACATACTTTCAAATTTCGCGCGTTCGGCGAAAACGTCAAACCAACCACAGACAGAAAATCAACCCGTAAGCAAATAGAACGAATAAAAATCGATACAAGTCGGTTAATAATTATCAAAACATGAAAATAAATTAAGAAATAAATCCCGCTTATTTAATATAATAAGAATAAATAAAGATCGCAAAAGTTTTAATTAATCGACTAAAAATCTAAGGTCATTATCTATGGTAAGCTTGCTCGGCTGAGCTGGTATTTTGTCTGTGGTTGTTTTGATAAAAACGGATGGTAGACAGAGATCGTGGTGAGAGCTGGGGGCTCCACGTTTTGAGCAATATTCGAAGGATCATAGAAGCCAGTTTCCTGTGATTTGCGTGAGCTTGAGGCTTCTGGAAGATTCCACGCTGTGTGTTCTCCGAACAGATAAAAGGCTCGGTGAGCCGGTGGGGATTCTCATTCCCTGAAATTTTGTCGACCGCGCGTGTCTGCCGTCACTCTGCTCCAGAGCAGATCCGAGACCCCTTGGTAAGTAAAGGCTATGCCAAAATCGGTCCAGGGCTACACAGGTTTTGCGGCAATTTGGGTTGTAATAGTGATTTTTTGCAGAATAATATCCCGTGGGCTGGCCGTGATCCTGAAATACTGTCTGCCAACGTGACGTCTGAGAATTTATTGGAAACCAAGAGCCACGTGTCCCTGCCGTTTGTCCAAGGAGATCCCGTTGAGAAGGTATGAGATTGTGGCGGTCTATAACAGATGGCATGGGGTTAAAAGCTGGGGGATGTCAGACTATCAGAAGGGTGTGCAAACCCCAGGATGCACGCCCCGCATGGACAAAAAATAAACACGTGTCTATGCATTTTTCAGGATCGAGAGCTAAGCAGTGGAACGTCCAGTGTCCTGCGTTGCAGACGGCGGGTGACGTGCGTACGTGGCTGTGCAGGCAGCGGTCACGAAGCCAGTTCGCCACGAGGAAACAAGGTCGGATCTTTATATTTTCTTATTTCGATATCATCCTGGAGCGTCGGTCCAGAGTGCAGGGGAATCCTGTACCGTTGTTAGAGTGTGCTGATAGGTTAGAGTGTGCTGATAGGTTAGAGTGTGCTGATAGGTTAGAGTGGACAGATAGGATAAAGTTCTTGTTATAGTGGTTAGTGTTCGTTAGATTAATTTTCAGTTAGGGTTCATGTCGCTTTGAATCTTGTTTCTCGCTTTACTGAGTGCCACGTAAATTCACATCTATCATAGGCTAGGGTGTAATATCCCTATGGTTATCCTGCTAGGAAAGGATAAAGTTGTAGGAGAGTTAGGCACGTTTAAGATAAATAATTTGTGATATTTGTTCGCTACTCGGTGGGGTTGAATAGTGGTGTGTGCGTTAGCTTTGTACGGGTGCTGTCATACTGATGATATAGGATTACAGCCCCGGGGTGTTTATTTTGGGTTTTTTGTGTAACGCACGGCCACTGATTCATAAAATCACACCGTGTGGGTTTCATGTGTGCCTAACCTCAAAATTCATTGTTATCTCTGGAAATTGTAGTACAAGATATTTATTTGTGTAAAGGTAAATTGGTCACTAAGCTGTAAGTGTAATTTGGTCAGTTCTTATGCTTTTTGTAATTTAAGCAAAGTTTATGTATAGTGTAACAAATATAAAGTTTTAGAATTGGATATATAGGGAAGAGGCTTGGTTGTGAGAAGTTGTCTCCTAACGATACGGCTAGGGTAGTCAGATTTACATTAGACGCCTATCCGTGTCCAAATCGAGATGTCATCTCGGAACCAGGGTTTTCCCATAGATCAGTGTTAATTTTAATTGTGATAACAAAAATAAAGGTGTAATTAGTGTTAAAATCTTAGTATTACATGTGAAGTATCTCATTTCCAAACTTTATTCAAGAAACTGTTTTTGTGACATATATGGCCCGTCATATAGATATTCAAAATTTAGTACATCATCCTATCTCTGTTATAATGTTCAAATAGGAACGGGAAATAGGTGTAGGAAATTTGATAAATAAAATTCTGTCTTGTTATTGTTGAAATTTGTTTTATTTATAGTTATAATTTAGGTAAAAATTCTTTTGTGTCGGAGTAGATAGGACCCACACTGAGGCTAGCCGGAAACATCTTTTCCTCTCCAATCTCTCCGCTACAATAGCCTTAAAGACCAATTATAATAATTATGCCCATGATTTTGAATCAATCAAGAGAGATTTGCACATGAAAAAATTTTATAAAATATTTTACCAGCAAGATATATATATTGTCAGCCACTCCAACAAATTTAATAAAAATTAACAATTGTAATTTTAATTATTAGGTATTTAGGTACCGAAATCACAAATATTAGTAGCCGAAAAATATTGTTTAGCTATACATGATGAGTTTTTGAGACCGCACTCTGGTATTTTTCGCATTTATTGATGACTAGATATCCGTCGCGGTGTTACCCGCGGTCCCTTGGGAAAACTTCACTTTCCCGTGATAAAATATAGCCTATAATCATCAGAGATAATGTAGGATTCTAATAGTGAAAGAATTTTTCAAATCAGTCCAGTAGTTTCGGAGCCTATTCAATTCAAACAAACAAACAAATCTTTCCTCTTTATAATATTAGTATATACTATATATTGTTTGTTATCATTATAGAGCATCCAAAAATTCGAAAAAATAAAAAAATATACTGGGTGTAAAAAGACGTCTACCGAAGCCAAAAGGGTAGGTAGGTACAGCATCCCAACACTCAACGAAATCCAAAATCGCCCAGCTGGATGAGCGCTATTAGGCGCGTTGTTTTACATAGATTGCTGTAATTTGAATATTATGTTGTTCTCGTAGTAAATAACTAGAAAATAACATAAAATGACGTAGCTAAGTAAATTTACGTTTAAATTATCTTTCACTGAAAGTCCCATTCAAATCAGTTCAGCCACTCCAGTGATTAGCCCGGGACACCAGACAGATAGACAAAAAAATTAATAATGTTTGTTTGTGTTTAAGTATCGTGTCGATAACTACACAGACTGAGAAAACAGTTATTTTGAAATCACAGGGAGTTCTTTTGGTGATTACCATCTTCATACAAACAAACTTTTACAAGCATTATTTTATTCTATTCGAAATGCATTATAAGCATCAATAAGTCGAATAATAATATAATAGTAGGCGATATTATTGCAGGCACAATGTAAACCATGCTTAATAGTTCCAATACGTCACATTTTGCTTTCCGCTTATACATCACGTCGCGTTGCGGACGTAACGTAATGATGCCGGTCAGTAAACAAACTCAAATAACGTAGTTGTTTATTACATTTCTACTGAGTATTGCATTAAATCAAAATCTAGATAGATAAAGTAATTAGTCTTTAAAAGTTGTATGTCTAACGAATACTACTTACCAAGAAAATCCAAGTACGTTGTGGAAATCAAAAAGGGAACATCGTGACGCACGATCTTTCTACACGATGTCACAGGCGCTACTGCGCCTAAAAATCTAATTTGATATTTGTCTATGGTCTAAAATGTTGCCATAATCCTAAAACAACCGTTAAAAATCGATATTATTCTCTAAATATCGATTTATGATCGTAGCGTAACCGGAATTTTCCACCGGTACCGATTTTAGTCTCAAGACAAAATAGTATTTTTTTAGTATTTTGAGCTCATAAACGTTGTATTCAGGGTATAAAATTGCATTTCGTGCATAAGATCTTTCTAAAAAGCATAAAATTGACATGCAAAAAGCAGGCTAGCTATAAAATTTTGCCTTCGGAAATTTCAAAAGTTGGGTGTGACACTCGAAAAAACAGCCTCCCAAGATCTTATTTTGCCAATATTTTTGCGAAAAAAACGTATTTATGAGCTTTTTGTTATTTAATTAATCAGTTTTTGAATTATATTGTACGATGTTGTTAAAAAATCCTTGTTTAATTATCAATAGCCTGCAGAATATCAGTCGAAAGTTGTGTGACAGGCCATTTTTGAGTAGGTCATTTTTTCTCGGAATCGCCCTCCTACAACTTAGGCTCGGCAATCTGGAACCGTGAGCAGCACCGGGGCGCAAGCAAAAGAACACCTTCATTTGATTTCGACACGTGTTTCGCCCCTCCACGGGGCATCCTCAGGAATAAACTTGACTACTTCCGTGCAAACGCAGACGTCTTGTCGCTACGAGCGCCGAACGAAAAGTGAGCCAGCTCCCTTCCCTACCTAACCTCTATTTATATTCACCTGAAAGTTGCCAGCTCCTACCGTCAACTCGCCATTTTTTGCAAATAATCGTAATAAAGGCGATCTTGGTGTACCAATGTTGATTTCGTTCAGCAAAGTAAATCTATTAGTGTTGTGTTTAGTTATTTCTAAGCATTCTAATACTGACATTCTAAAACCTTTTTCACAAGTGTGTAAAATATGATATGAATGATTGTTATTTAATGTATGACCTGTATCTATTAAATGTTTTGCAAAATGAGACTTTTCTGGATAATTATTTCTGTGTGCTGCCATGTGTTCTTTATATCTGAAAATGAAGGTGTTCTTTTGCTTGCGCCCCGGTGCTGCTCACGGTTCCAGATTGCCGAGCCTAAGTTGTACGAGGCTTGGCAGAGATTAGTGGGTGGTTGGGTGGCTTTAGGGTGAGTACTAGTTTTAAGAAACCTTTGTTTGAGAATAGATTAGCGGATTGTTACTATATATTTCCTTACCATTTTTAATATCTTACAATGGACTTCCGCAAAGTCACGCCTGAATCAATTCAATAAAACACAAGAAAAAGAAAATAAAATAGCAGAGCATTGCTTCTTCCTAAAATGGCGAAAAAACCTCTCTTTCTTATTATATTCTTCGTCTAAAACATTGACATTGGCAGAATTGTACTGTTATTACTGTTAGTTGCCAAAAGAAGAAGAAGAACAGCAACGTTTCCAGTCTCAACTGTTTTGACTTGCCACCACTTCCGGTATTATTTACCACCTCTACAAGGTTGAATTAAAACAAATTAACAATATTGTTATAATATTTTATTATCTATACACTTACGAGTCAAATAAGTATCACTTTATTCTATCTTGAGCAACCAACACCTGAACTAGGTACTTACCCAATTATTAATAAATTGTTATAAAATCTTACGGATTTTACATTTTGTAAGTAATTTAAATAATTAAGTTTATATCAATATGGCAAGATTTCATTTCACTGGGGGATTGTTCAGCTAACTTGGAAGTTACTAGGTTACTTAGAAGTTAAAATATTCCAATTCTTTGATTCTTTGACTTTTATTTAAGAGGTAGGTACTTAGGTACTTATGTTCCAACTAAACAATATTACTAATCAATCATACACAGCGATACGATGGCAGAAAATAAGTAAGTATTTTAGTAAATATGACCTAAAGGTGCGGGTCCGCAAAGAGCTGCCATAGATGTTAGGTAGGTAGTAGGTACCAACTATGAATGCCAAAAACAACATTTTGCTAAGTAGGTAGTACCTGTCTACCTAGACAGGTACTTATACTTTCAAATACATACATACATTGTTGAATTTTTTGATCAGATAGGTCTAATCATCGTCGTTTCTGGCAAAGGTAGGTATCAGGTAGGTAGGTAAGGTACTTAGGACATAAGTAACAGACAAACAGGTCGAAGGACTTTGATAAAGCGTAGTGAAGTGAAATACTAAACATGTAGGGACTTAGGTTAGTAGTAGGGTACCTTACCTACCTAATAAGTCATAATAGTTATCACAGAAAGAAATAGGGCTATCGATAAAGAAAAATTAAAACCTACTCAGATCAGACTAAATACTGGCTACTTCTTTAATAGGCTAATTAATATTAAGAATGTTTAATGCTTCTTCTGAGAGTATAATAGGCTAATATCCTCAGCAGCAATAGTTCTGAGCATAATACTCCGATATCTTTCCAATAATTGTCTTCAGTCACCATAAATTCCTTGAGCAGTTCACTGGGGAATCTGTGAAGAAAAGAAAAACCTTTATTAAAGTACTAAGTACTAGACTTCTAATCTACTCATTGTAGGTAGGACTACCGCCGTCTTTTGTGCTATACGAGTAGAGTATTCACTCATTCATGTCACCCTTTTGGCATTAACACTCGCACTTAATTCCCTTTTTGTTTGTGTCACAAAAGTGAACATGAACTCATCCCACGGGAATAGGCAAGTAGGTATACCTACTTACACTTCTCTTTTTCGGTATAGGTAGAAAGTACCGTGATTAATTTAGCACCATCACAAATTTCATTCAAGTCGGAAGACATATTTATATAGACCTACTAAATCATATTTACATACATACATACATACATAAAGTCACGCCTCTTTCCCAAAGGGGTAGGCAGAGACCACGGATCTCCAGTCGCTACGATCCTGACACACAACTTTCGCCTCATTCACTCTCATTACATTCTTCATACATGCTCGTCGGTTTAGGGTACTTTTGACCTGGCCCTTCTCCAAAATGTCGCCAATTTGATCCAAGAAGGTTCGCCTAGGTCTTCCCCTTCCAGCTGTCCCATGCACACTCGCCTCATACACTTGCTTTGTCAAACGATTGTCATCCATCCTCTCTACATGCCCAAACCATCTTAACATACCTTTCTCGATCCTCAACACTACATCTTCTTTCACTCCACACTGTTCCCTTATCACACTATTTCTCACTCTATCATTCAACGTTACCCCACACACACTACGCAGCGATGTTTTTTCTGCCACACCCAACTTTCACTTCCATACATCAATGTCGGTACCAACACTCCTCTATGAACTGCCAGTCGTGCCTTGTCGGACACTTTCCGGCTGCTCATAAAATCATGGAGAGCCCCATTCACTCGGTTTCCAGCATTCACTCTCCTTTCGATATCCTCATCGTACTTCCCATCTCTTGTAAACAATGTCCCCAGATACACAAACTCTTTCACTTGTTCCACTCTTTCATCGTCAATCAGAATATTGCATGCTGTCATACATTCATCTTTTTCAAAAACCATAATTTTCGTCTTGCTCACATTTACTTTCATTCCCTCATATTTATCTATTTTATAAAGCCTACCTAGGTATAGGTAGATTCATCATGAATTACCTACTAGCTAGGTAGGTATAGTAGTAACCTACCTATAACTTTAAAGATAGTTAGATTATAGGTAGGTTACTACTACTCTCTGGCAGAGCCCAAAGAGTAAAATCCATACTTACCTAGTTTTTGCGTGATCGCGCAAATTTTCGCATTTATTAGTAGTATTGTTTATTAGGCTCAATGCACATTGAATTGGGAAGCGGTGCGTTAATTAGTTTTATAGCAAGCCATTATAAACTTTATGAATAGAAGAAGAATTAACGAGATCCGGCGAAGCCATCTAGCGGGCCGCGCTGGCGCGAGCGATTCATTCTACAAGCGTTTCTATATCTTGTACCATTGTTCATAAGGTTCGTAATGGCTTGCAATAAAACTAATTGACGCGTCGCTTGCCAATTAAATGTGGCTTGAGCCCTAATGATGTCGAAACTTTTAGATATACCTGCTATGACTTTTCTTGAAATGATAATTACTTAGTAGAAACAAAAACACAGTTCAAGGCGTTTGTATCGTACTATTTCATGGTTAATACACGTGTGTGAGCGGTGTGAGGGAACATTAAGTACCTACTCACTATATAGGTAGGTAGGTATTTCTATCATCAGTACGTATGTTCGTAAGATTATAGTGTTAAAACTATGAAAGCACTAAAATATACTGAGCAGTGCCTACACGTGTTTTTATACGAGTAATTGGGGTTGGGTACACTACACTCTGGCTGTTTCGTCTGTGACAGCTGTGACTACACTATAGTGACCACGTGACTAAAGACAATATCCGTACATTCGATGGAGCGCGTTGAAGTCTTTATATGAAAAACTAGCGACCCCGCGATATTACCCACGGACTATCAGGAATTCAACTTTTTTGGGATTAAAAGCCTGGGCAGGGGCAGTGTCTCTTACTTTTTATTAAATATCGTGGTACATACATACTATTAGGTAATTAATACCCCAGATAATATAATAGTAATACACATTATATAATATTAATATACAGGCCAAGCAAAGGGTCATAGAACTCCAAGAAAAAAGTGGCTGGCGTGAAAATGAGGAGGTCATACTCAGCAGTGGGTAGATGTGGGCTAATTACCTAGATAGATACATATTGACCATGGTTTTTTGTTTCCAACCACGTTAATTTGCAGGAGCAGACGTAAACGATAGTGGATTGGCAGATTCATAAAATTGTCCAATTGTACCTTAGGTGACAGTAGTCTTTACTAGGAGGGCACTCGAGTGGCTGTCTTCCGTACGAATATAGAGATAACACGACTGCCTCATATGCTTGCTTCAGGAATGAAATGTTGGCGATTACTCTCATCACGGCGCTCATGTGCTGGAACAGCACTATGAAACCAGCGAACAGTAACATGGCACACGTCATTATAGCCCCGATGAAAGTCCCGTTCTGTGAACAAGATTTAAAGAAACTCGGGTCAATTCCACCCCTTGCTGATAAATCGGATAGACTAAAAAGAATGTATCCGACAGATGTAGCGTTATTGTTTGACTAGTTTCAAACCAGTAACTCCCATAAGTCTATCGTAAGTGGATTTTGGATGTTTGCATGTTTGTGCTTCAATCACGCCTAAACCAGTGAACTGATTTGGATGAAACTTGGAATAGGCGTTGATAGTGAATAGCCTGGAATAGCTAGACTAGAATAGAGGCTATTCAAAATTTTCGCGTGGTACACTACATCATAATATCGATATATTTCGATACCTATATTGGATATATATGGTATATCATATATCGATATATTTACAACAACCAAACACTATAAAAGCAAATAGCGAGATTGGCCCTAAAAGCGGGCTGCGTAAAACTTTCTTCTACAAAAAAATAGCCTTTGTGTCACCCGGACCGACAAAAAAAAAATCGTCGGTTGATACCTCATTCGTCAAAATCTTCTTTGGGGCTTAGATGATGCTGTGTGAATAGTCCAGCATTATTTATTTTTATTATTTATTTATTTTAAAGTTGGATGAGTTAAGAGTTGACGCTTCGGTGGAGCATACGTAGGTCAACCAACGTCATAATATTTTTACATTTCGAAACTAAGATTTTATCTAGATTCTAAATTATAAGTCATGACAGAAGTCACGTTTCTGTTAAAATTTATTGCAAAAATGTCCTTTTAAATGTGGTTTGAATTAATTTGGACTGGTAATATGCGTCAGGATCAAAAACGTGATTCTAGTGGGAAATGCGTGGAGATTCTTGTCGGTACCTACTATAATAAAATAATGGCTTGACGTCAATTCTACATGTTGCTATAGATACAATACAAGTATACAGGGTGTAAAAAGACGTCTACCGAAGCCGAAAGGGGTAGGTACAGCATCCCAACACACAACCAAATCCAAAAGGATTTTCCGAAAAAATCATTATATCCAGAGAAAACAGCGTTTGAAGAGTGCTGTTTCCGTATGGTCTGGGTGCGTTGTTTGACGTAGATTGCTGGATTTTGAGTTTTAACTGTTTATTTCTTGATTGAACTTATTAGGTAGGTATGATCTTATTATGTTGTAATAGTAGTAAATAACCGAATATAAAATAAACTGACTAGGCTAAGTCAAAAAAAAATTCGCGATTTTTTTTTCGCTAAATATGTTTAGAATCATGGTCTGATTGCAACCCCTCATGTTTTCGGTAGTTGTCTTTTTACACCCTGTATAGTTGTATTACTTTTATTTCTTTTAAAAATTTGGCTAATGACTTAATGATGATTGTATGTGGTCTTAAAATAAAACATCAACCGAGAAAAATATGGCATTTATGATCAAATTAATTCTGAGAATACGGTATTGTGTTTTTCTCGAATGTTCTCACCACTGGGTTCATACAAGTTCCGATGACGTTACCGAAAGCATCAGCGAGTAGCGTGACGGTTGTCAGCGCCAGCACGAACATCAGGAATCTGGACCACTCCAGCGGCTGCCCGGAGATTAAGTATGAAGGCACAGAGTATACGAAACTGTACCACACCTGCAAATTGATATCAATTTATAAAATCATCTGCCAATATCCCACTGCTGAGTGTAGGCCGCCCTCTGTTTATGCTATTCATTACGGTCCTGTGCCTCACGCATCCAAAATCTATGGTCCCACTTGATGTCATCTACCCATCTCGCAATTGGACGACTCTCCAATTTCTTATCGACCTTGCTACTCTATCACAACTAAGTCCCAAACAAAACAGAGTGGCTTTTATTTGATTGTAATTTGTAGGCATAGGTACATAGCACGCCTTTTCTATGCGTATGCCACAGATGATATAAGACTAGCAATATGTTTAACTTTTTTTGGTTCCATTACTCAGATTTTCGTGGCTGCCAGTATCGTCAATACTGAGATTATAATGGGGACAGGTCAGCTCACATAGACGACTCCGCTACCACCCGGCAAAAAGAATATAATTCAAATATGGGCTTTATGTATTGCTCTCTCTCTACTAGATGTCTTACTGTGTCTTAGTTTAGGGCGGTGTTGGAGCAGAGTCGTCTTAGTGGGCTATGACCTTAATTGTGCTCTACGATAGAGTAAACTAAGGTCAGACGGTTCTTCGGTATTGTTCAAGTTGAATTAACTAACTGGTACTTACTTGTAAGGGCATGCCGGTCACGAGAGTTGCAATGTAATACGTCTTTAGATTGTACCAGTTGTTGAAGTTTTCTTTCTTTAAAACTGATAACTCTAGTGGAACTGAAATAAAAATGAGCTTGTAGGTAAAATGCTTATCTAGATTTTTTATATAAGAAAATTTAATATGTACTTAAATCAGTTTATCAGTCAAAGAAACGAGGCAGCAGGAATGAGTGAGGTGGATACATTAAGAATGCCATTACGGATCATTCAAGGGCATGGAACTCTTTAAGGTGAATGCACTTGTTTTGGATTTTATGTGATTTTTTCACTACCTACTTACCATATTTTTTACGACTAAGTCATGCTTATTAATATCGGTAAGTACTGATAGGTACGATACAATGTAGGTACCTATGTGTCATTATCTAGTTCTGATAATGTGCAAAGTAGGCTAGAATGTGACCAGAGTTTCCATTTATGGGCTGAACTATGTAGGTATACCTAAGTGTTTATCTGGGTACCAACAGACTGGACACTCATTGGATAATTACATAATATCTACTTAGGTACTAAGTAATATGTATTATAAATGTTCTTCTACCTATAAAAATGCTTAAATGCTGTTATAAAACTTCTGAATATATTTGTATGGGCACAGAGATTATAATTAATGCCTGGAATAAGTATTTTGACGGAACGCGGGTACACCGCGGAGCGTAGCTAGTACTACTTACTCAAT
The DNA here is from genome assembly GCA_963565295.1 of Epirrhoe alternata. Classification (NCBI taxonomy): domain Eukaryota; kingdom Metazoa; phylum Arthropoda; class Insecta; order Lepidoptera; family Geometridae; genus Epirrhoe; species Epirrhoe alternata. The sequence goes on from OY751384.1 coordinate 5,803,707, forward strand.
AAATAATTAGTGTCATTGTTATAAGCATAATGTTGAAATTACTTCCGTTAGGTCGTAGGTAACAATGATGCCCGTTTCCTACTACATGGAAAGGAAACAAACCAGACAACAAATTGCATTGAAATCTAACACCGTCTCGGTGCTAGTCCAATACATCTATTAACACTGCCTGGTCACGCTGGCACCAGTTTTATTGTATTTTTCTGTGGGGGTGATGAATGAATAGGTACTTACATTTAAGCACAGCAGGCATAAGCGATGTATAGGTTAAGTAGACCAGAGAGACCAGCAAGTAGCCCAGATTGCTGATCGTCTTGGAACCATCACTGCCGCACTGCTCGAACAGAAGACCCAATAGGACACCGATCAACACATGCAGCGCCACTTTTAAGTGAGTCACAGTCTGTAAGATAAATAAATAAATAATGCTGGACATTTCACACAGCATCATCTAGCCCCAAACTAAGCAAAGCTTGTAGGTAAGTACTATGGGACTGATATACTTTTTTGTTTGTAAATACATACATATTATATTATTATTTATTATATTTTAAGTATAAATATTTGCAGATCATATAAACATTTAACCCGCGGCGGGGATCGAACCCATCAAACAAGTTTTGGGTGCAAAGGAGAGTTTGAATGGTGATCAAAATTACAGGTTTTTGTTTCGATTTTATGCAAAGCAGTAGACCACAATAAGTCAACCTACCTAAACATATAAATATTTATATAGGTAGGTACATAAAGGTAATTACCTAATTAGCTCTTTAGAAACCAATGCTATCATTGATATGTATAGGCAGATAATTTGCTTAAAAATAAGTACCTACCTACGCGAGTTACTGTGACATAACTTAATTATGATAATTTATTACCGACAACTTTAAATGGTTTTATTTGAATAACAGAACAAAAAGACTGACAATTCGCATGAATTGCATGAATTAGTATAAAAAAAGTCTTGTTTGATAATACTTTTTGTGTAAATTAACGTCGTAATAATAATAGTCGTAGGTATAAAAGATAAATAGTTTAATAATTGGATGATTGGATGCACAGCGATTCACACGTCGTTAGTCGAAACCACAACGCCACTCGTGCCAGCCGATCGATGTTACAACAGACATTGCTACTTGTTTAGGTACCTACGTTAAACCCAATCAGAGTCTATTAAGAGTATGGGTGAGTTGATGGTAGAAAGTAAAGACCCTAGGAAAGACTAACAGACAGGCGAATGTCTAGCGATGCACCCAGGGAACAAGGGCCCATGAATTGCTGCATCTCTCTGGTATGGTAGCAACACATACTAGTTCTTTGTTAGATGCTTGTAGGTAACCACGAACGGGAGGCGTTCCCCATTTTTCCATACTCCCTTTCCCAAGCAGCTCTAATCACTTAGCTTGGTAGAAAAAGCACAATATTCAAATAAGTTGTTAAGGTATTTGAAAAAGTTGCTTACCCAGTCTCTGTATTGCTGAAGAATACATCGTCGGAACAGAACTGAAAATTTGTAAAGCTCGTGTGGTCTCTTCACAATAACAGATGTTCTGTCTTTGGGTAGAGCGAGCTTTTCCATTTCAACGGCAGATGGCGCCAGCGGCGGCGGCAATCCTTTGTTCTTTGAGCAATGCTCTGCCAGGATAGTATTAAAGTTACCATATTCACCGTTTGCGATCTCCAAAACTGTAACAAAAATCTATCATCAGAACCCCTTAATTTCTGCTGGAGTGTCAGGAACTGCTCAATTGGTACTTGTGAATGAAATGAATGTTAGTGATAAGACTTCGATAACTTCGAAAGAGGCTGGTAGGACGCAGCAAGGAATAAATTATGTATGAAAACTTATTAAGGTACCTATTCTAAGGATCGATCAAAAAGATCTATAAAAAGCACAAACAATCCAGGTCACTGCCAGTCGGAAGCGTGCCCAAAACACTGGCGGCATTACCATGCTAAACCCATTGCAGGGGTTAGGAGCGTTTGGACCATATCTCAATTCAGGTACCTAGCGTATGCTGATCCGTTGAGCCAAATATAGGTAGGTATACCGGCTCTCGGATCACTGATAATAATCATTGAAGGTTGTATCAAAGCAGATAAATACATACAAAGTAAAAAAATCGTGAATATTAAGTCGTCTACTTTGCTGGAGAAATATGGCTTCGTTACTCTGTAAGATGGAAATAATTGCGCATTTTAATTTAAACTAATTAGTTGACTCAACTTGCTTACTAGTCAGACTTGTTTTCTAGGGCTGTTAGTAATCGGGTTTTGCGGAATAAACTTTAAACTGAGCAGCCGTGTTTTTACCTGCTCTATGTAGTTTAATTCAAATCATTCCCCATGAAGGTACTCAATAATTAAATCATAGGTTCATGGTTATGGTTAATAACATCTTATAAAATATCAAATTAACCAAAAAATAACTATCATGGTTAAACGGTTTTTTATTAAAAAAAAAAGATAAAATATCTTCCTCCATTCATTAGCAGAGTTAATAATGAGAGCATAAAAAAACAGGTTTCCAGTAACATGGAGTCATTCTCGTGTGATAAATCCGATAATTCGCGGAATATTTGGACTTTTCTTACGAGCTACATTGTCATCGGTCAATAAAACAACTTAATGAACTTAGTCTGAAACTAGGATCAAGTATTCCAAACCTAAAAATTGACCCATGAAGTAAAAAATCGCAACTTCTGTCGTGTTTTTGTCTTGCCTGTTTGGATGTTTTAAAAGATTCTTTAGGATCGTGTGTTCGTTTAGCTCAACGGCTCAACACAGGGAATGTTGGACACTTCTCACACACACACTTTTTTTATCCGTTTTGGAACGAAAGAACACGTTGCAGTGCAGCCTCGTGATTAAGTTTTATTTTTATCATCACAAAACAACCTGCATCCATTGAGTTATAATGTACTATAACTCAATGCCTGCATCAAAGTCAAAGAGCATTTATTCAGTAGGAACGCTGGAATCAATTCGAATCGTCTTAAAACTAGGTGATTTTACTTCTGTTTCTTCTGTGTGGAGACTTCCTTTGAATACTTATATTATTTTCAGGGGTAAACCAAATGGTGCATATTTTACAAAGCGCCTTTTTTATAAATACTGATATAGTAGAGCAAAAATATAAAATGCTTATCATACAAAAGTTTTATGCTGAACCTGCTCCTACAGCCGCGATTTTACTTGCATTTATGTAATTTTCTCAGTAGAACTATCTAGATCGTTGTTACAACAATCCGTAAATTGAATTCTTGCTCTCGTATGTACCTTTTTTGTTAATTGTTACCATAAATACCTACGGTTGTTTGATGGTTCATATATATTATTTTTGTAGCTGGCTTAGGTATATGGATGGAGCACCCAGCAGTGGTTGAAACCAGGATGAGATGATGATATTGTGATAATATTTTATCTAGGCTGTTTTGATAACAACAAGTAACTTACTGTAATCAGCTGGGTTGTGATATTTGGGACACTGGAGCCCCAGTGCTGCTAGATAGGGTACGGTGTGCTCACTCGGACCATTGTATATACACATGCCTTCTGCTAAGATGTAAACCTGAAAATGTGCAAAAGATAATAAAAACTGGGCGTTATTCCTGGAACCGTACCATGACCTACAATTCAGTTTGGTTGCTATCCAGTTTAGGGTCCTATCTTGAATTGTAAAGTTTTCATACCATGACCACGTGACGTTTTAAGCAGAAAATTGTTTTACATGTATTATATTGCAAAACGATTCAGTTTTTACGACAAGTCTAGTAACTTTTATTATCATACGTCATGGTACGTTATAGTGAAGCAGTTCAGTTTAGGACCTAAACTGGATTGCTATAAGAGCTCATAGTAGCTTGTTCGTTTGATGAATATTCAGATGGTTTTTATTACGATTTCTGACTTCAAGGGCCAATTTTTCGGTTTGGAATACTTTTTTGGTCCTAGATTAGGACCGTGTTTTAACGTTGATCTTATCGATCGAATACAATGTAGCTCGAAAAATAGAACGCGAATAATAATGACTTATGTAAATTTACATGCAAAAGTGCAAAGAAACTACTCAGGCATCTATACCTCTCACCGACACAGCTACAAGATCCTACTCAGGGTCACTGAACTTCAATCTGGCCATTGACTTCATGCCAGTACCTAACAAAATAAAGACATGACATTATTTTTAATAACGGGACGAGATCGCGTATAGGTTTTTAGATAATATTCGCACTAAATTACCTTACCTCGTATCATGTCTCAGGTGTATCTCCGAAAATATCTTCTCGTTTTTTGAGTGTTGTTGGTCGCGGACCTAATGACTGTTAAAACAACTAAGTGAGGGTACTTCGTGTTTCCTTCAAAAACTAATTAAGACCATGCGCGTCGCTCCAGTTACCTCGTGACCACGATTGGTGCAACCCGATCGAAACGTCGAGGTAAGGTGCGAATATTATCTAAAAACCTATAAGCGATCTCGTCCCGTTGTTAAAAATAATGAATTTTAACCGTGTGAGCTTAAAAAGAGAAAGACATGACATCCATATTTTTCTGATCTGCTGATAGTACCCAATTTGTTGTCTGATTCACATCATGAATTATTATAATGACACTGTAAATGGTGCAATTTCAAAAGAACGTCAATTTGATTCACCACAGGAAAGCGACCATTTCAACTTAGGTACTATAGCAGCTACTATACTTACCTACCATTAAAAATGGGGCATCACAATCATCAAGTCACAGTCGAAATGATTTACCTACAGCGAAACATGATATATATATAAAAATTAGTATTTGTAGCCTGTTTTTGACCTAAAAAAGTACCTACCAGCAATAGTGATGTTTATATCGTGGACTCAACGTTAGAATCAGCATTTACCTGATCAAACATAGAGTAGACTGAGGCAGGTGGCTGGTGGATAGTGCAGACGATGGTACGACCATCGCGTGCTATATTTTTAAGCACCGTCATACATTGCATTGAAGTCAGACTGTCGAGTCCACTGAAACAATTAAGATAAGATAAAGCTTATTGTGACAAAAACAGGTATAACGGTACAAAAGCTACACTAGAAATGTACCGATATTTCGCGAGTTTTTTGTACCTACCATGTTTAAAACTCTATTCACCCACTAGAAATGAAACGCCTGTAGGTATGGTATGGTCACAGCAGCACAATTAGTGTGACAAAAATAGTACCTAGGAGTTCATTAGTTTAAACAAGTACTTACTACTACCATAATAAAATAAAAACGGCAGCAAGAAAGTCAACTTTTGAGATTTTGCAATGCGTAGGTAGGGCGGCACCTAAACTATGAATAAAACCATTTGCATGCATTCATTGCCAATTTGTTATTCAAAACTAAGCTCACTTATTCCTGCAGTCGGGTTTTTTGATTTATTTACAAATACAAATACAAATAACTTTATTTGCCAACGAACTTATACTAGATACATTTAACTTACTGATGGTCCCCGCACGAGGTGTAAACCTGTGTCGCAGGAAACCGAGTTGTACAAACATGAGAGTACCTTTACGAACTAAGTCATCAAGTCAACAAGTCATTTATTGTAATACTTGTTGAAGAAATGTAAGAGTGGGGTTCTTAATTGTATAACATTTAATACATAATATAATATCTGAATATATTTTAATTCAAGACCTCTGAATGTACCTATTTCAAAAATTGCAATTTCCGCATGCGATACATAAATTAGGGTACATTTTAATAATGCACATTAGTTTAAATGAAGGTTATATTTTTTATATTTGAAAGCTTTTGCTGAGGTCGAATGATACCAGTTCACTCAATTTGCATTTTAACTTGCTTCTATGTAAACTACTTGTAAGTAGATACATATTTACAATCTTAAACTGGTTCCTTCTTCAATCAACAGATTCTAATTGTAATACTTATTCCACCTTTTGGCAGTATAATATACCTACTCAAAGCCATTATGCATTAATTATGTAGAAACACTGGAATCACTAAGAATAGTTCCGTGATCAAAAAACTGACTATATGAACCTAAGTAGGTTACGAGTATCTTACAAAAAGCCATATCAATATCTCTACCAACTGTGGTAGAGATATTGATATTGTGGTGAGTAGAGACTGCTCTACTACACTTATAATATTATTTATTCTAACATACGAAATAGAATACAAAAGAAACATACACCAAATCACAAAAAAGAAAATGTGTGGGCATGATGTCAATTTTTCAAAATCTGTTCTATGTTGTTCTGAATGATTTATTAAGTGAAAAAAATATGTAGAAAATATAATAGTAGAAAGAGATAATAGTAGAAAATAAAGGCTTTCAAACATAAAAATCAAATTTAAAATTAAAATTTGAAATTCACGCCCGTCGGTGTCATGGCAGCTGTTTTAACGTCACAGCTCACCACCAAAGCAAAAACTACGTGCATTGCTAATGCTGAAAGGAAAGAAAAGGCGCAGTTTTGGTCTATTAAATTGAGTATTGACGTCACGCGCTCTGATTGGTGTACAGCTATCATGGCGGATTGTTGTATTTTGTAGATTTATTTTATTAAATAATTTAACAATTGTTAGAAATAATAGTCAATTATTTAAAATATACCTAAGTCAATTGTAAAACATTATTTGAACCATTTAAATAATTTACAAATTAACGGAACAACTTCCGGATGAACTGTTATTGTTAATTTTAATTATGAATATTTATTATATTACTTTTATTAAATAATTTATAGACATTTAAACTTATTATGTAAACATGCACGAACAACTTCAACATCAATTCCCTAAGAAAGCACTAACTTGATGTTATTTGTTCCGGTAGAAACGAAAGTACTGGCAGTTGTTCGTGCATGGCGGCATTCGAGATTGTGAAGCCAACGAAGGTGGAAGGATAAGAATTGAATGCTTGGCACAGTGATTAAAGTTAAAGAACGAGTTACCAGACTTTTATTACATCTAACTGTAATAGATCAGAAAGGTGGGATAACATTGTGTTGGTGATAAATAAATATCCCGCTCAGTGAACGAACTTACGCCCTTGAAAAGGTAAGCAATTATTTAGTTTTTTTTTTCTCTTTTATTTCTCCTTTTACAAAACATGATTTCTATTCACTTTTGAGATAATACCTACATGAGAAAGTTACCCTATATTAGCTACACGAAGAATATTATAAAGAGGAAAGATTCATTGTTTGTTTATTTGAATCGAATAGGCTCCGAAATTACTGGAGCGATTTGAAGAATTCTTTCACCATTAGAGTCCTGCATTATCCCTGGCTATATTTTATCCCGGGTCATAGGCTATATTTTATCCTGGGAAAGTGAAGTTTTCCCGAGGGAACGCAGGTAACACCGCGACAGATAGCTAGTAATGAATTAATATACCTAGCTAATGGAGCTGTTTTAAATTTTTTAAAGAGAATTCTAATAAGGAATCGATGAAATGATGTAAATCTTATTTTGGACACCTACTTCACAAGTTCAAATAGAACTCACAATTACTTTAATTATTATTTTTATTTTTGTAAATTCAATTGCATGATTTATACATGGCTATGCATCTTTCCCAATCCTTGTATGAGGATTAGGACGCGAAGGTGAGACGATTAAAAAGAAAAACAAAGCAAACACTTTTTAATTTGAGGGTAGTATTTAATTTTACCAAATCAATATTGTCTTGATTTTATACCTGTAATATGTTTGGAATCTAGCTCGTGGGGGTCTACGGGGGATGAAAATTATATTATTTTTAGCCTAGGACGCACAGTTTTTGAGATAATAGCCCATGAACGTAAAAAAAAAAAAAAAAAAAAAAAGTAAAAATTTCGTTTATTGACATAATAATCATGTACAAGGTATTTTGAATCCATAGGCTCCCAAACTAGTTAAAAAACTGTATTTCAGGAGCCAGTGGCTTCTCCAAAATGAGTAATAACTAAACATTATTTATGTCTACAAAAAAAAGTTAAATATACAGAAATGATAATTCTAAAGTAAACAATCTCTACGCAGTACCTACTTGTGAATAGTATGTTATGATAATAAAATATAAAAGTTAAGTAAATTACTACATTCAAGTAAATATATGTATATATAATAGGAATATATTATAATATATATAAATTTTATAACTCTCTCTTACGGGTAAGTATATATTTTAATTAGTATAAAAAAATATATTTATAAACAGAAACCATCTAGCATCGATTCAATCTCATCGTAATCAAACTCCCTCAGCCAGTTTATTAAAGAACGTTTAAACACGTAGCTGTTCTTTCTTTTTACTCTGTGGGCTCTACTAAGTGTGTTATAAAGATTAGGAGCAACCACATTGTATTGTTTTTGCGCAAATCTAGTTTTTACTGTAGGAATAGGAAAGCGATCTACTCTTTTACTTAGGTCAGGTATGTGTGGTACTACAGTTTTATGATATCGGCGTAGGCTTTCGTAGACAAACAGTTTTCTGACACTCAATACATCGGCCGTCTCATATACACTTGTGGTGGGGTGCCTGTATGGTAGATGAAGCAGTACTTTCAATACAGCGCGTTGAGCGCGTTCTGCAATAATTAAGTGCGTTTTTGCTGCTCTACCCCATGCACAAATGCAGTACCTTACGATGCATTCGCAGAGAGCCTGATAAGTTTGTATAAGAAGCTTTTTTTCAGCAACGCTGCGAAGGCACCTAAATACATAAATAAGTTTTCTTATTCTAGAGGCTAATGAAGCAATGTGACCTGTCCAACTTAGCTTATCGTCTATTACCACCCCAAGATATTTAATAGAATTAACTCGGGATAGCTTAGAGCAGCTGCACGATGTAGGTAGCCTATCTCGATTACAGGGATATGTATGTATCTTTAGACTAGCACTTTGCCCAGGGTCTCGTGGTCTCGTGTCACGTGTTACATAGTTGTTGGTCTAAGTTTCAGCTTTAAGCCAACGTATCACGTGGCCAGGCCACGTGGAGATGACAACACTTCTTTGACGCCACGATTTGAGCAACCTGAGCCGGGGAGCTGCCTCGGGAGGTAGCAGCGAATGTAAGAGACGAAGCTACACTACCACGGCAGCAAGCAACAGCTATCGATTTTGTTTTGATGCAAGGTCGCTGATGAACCCTAATGGATGATTATCCGGTGAGCAAGTTACTTTTATTTTTGAATAAATTGTTGAATTTAAAAAATTGGTTATCTCGTGATAGAATATGTTGCATTCAGCTGGAAGCTAACTTATGTATCTAAAGCATTAGACAGGAAATAAATTGAATTCTTATTCCTTTCACGCACAAAATCGATACCTTCATGCAGTATTTCTAGTACATAATGTTAGCGAATTAATAAGTTTATTTTGATGTTATTTATTGGTATTTATCATAAAAATTATAAAAAGGTAGAATTTTTTGGGAAATCCTTGGGACACCTATGTCTACCTATGTATACATCGACGGTTGAGTTTCTTAGGAACTCTTAGCTTTATAAATGACGTTATTTTTAACAATACTTGGGTGTTTTTAGAATGTACAATAGTATGTATATCTAATAATAACGAATTTCCTACTAATGAAAATCATTTCCTAGCATTAGTAAAGCATTATGCTTTTATTTTCCGCAAATGTTATCTGTGCCTCACTCCTGCTTTTGCACAATTTAGTTTTTCTTTTGAGCTCCTGAGGCTCCATGACGTGAGATCTTTTATTTCCTTCGATTACTATAATTTTTTTTTATCATTGATGGTGAGCACGGCATTTTTCCTTATTAGTACAGAAACTTCCATCAGAGCCCTCTTCAAAACTAATCGATATTCTGAAGTTGAAAGCAGAGTTCCTATTATTTTATTTGCCTATCTGGGCATGTGACATCAAGTCTTCTAGCTTGTGACACTTCACTATCTGTGTCGGTCTTGAAAATAAAAAGTTTGTTAGATGTAATGCCTGGATAATATCCACGCACTTGACTAAAGACGTGAATGATGATGTACAGTGACGCTGTCCTAGAAGCAGGTATCGATGTAGCTGGCGAAAGGGCAGGTTCTGGAATTATGCCCCTGCTTCCATGTCCTGCTCAATCAAGGCATTATCTTTATCCTCCAAATCTTCGCAGTCGCTGCCCTAATACTCTTCCGCTTCACGTCATAAAAAAAAACAGATGGCAAAGAGGCGTGTCAAAACATCAAACTTTAATTTGAAACTTTTTCTATTTTTCTAGCAGATTTCGTTATTTGTATCATAGCTAATAACGTTCAAGAATATGCGGTAGAATTACTAATCACAATATTAGGGTCACCGGTGTCCCATTTACGTCAAAGGGGTAAGAAATTATTTCCATTCTCATCGATGGGTAATTTTAGGTCTATGTTCATGGTTACTGTATCAAATGACTAAATAGTGAGGTAGATAAAAATCTCTTCTCATTTCACTGGATGACGTTAATGACCTATGTCGTAATGATTGGTTCTAATAATTTAAACGTTAAGCTTGACTCCGCGTGCAAGCTTGTCGATCATAAAAACCGGTTGATTGTTTCATCGTGCTTTCTGAATAAGAATAAAGGGTTCTACCCACATTTAGAGAAAATGGTGTTCAGTGTTTAGAATAAGTTGTTTTACATTCATAAACGTGATTATCTCTTATTAGATAGTGACAGATTCTCATAGAAAGTACAGTTTTTTAGAGTTTGTCGATTTAAACCTTGGTTGTTCGACTAGATTCACAGGAATGAAAAATAGTGCGTTAATTAAACGAGTACAGTGCTAATATGATTTGACTAGCGAGTGTTAATTAATCATATATTTTTAAGATCGGTTATTTTTAGTTCTCTTATTTCGGTAATTGATGATCCCTAGCTTGAGTAATTCTAGAACGTACAAGTAGGTACCTAGGTACTAATGATAAGCTCCGGAGAATTCCAGATCATGAGTTTCCATTGGAAGTAGAACTAGATCTAAGGACAGACTGAAACATTAAGAGTACTCATTGATTTGTTGTTTAGAAGAGTAGAAATTTCAAGTTTCAATACAGGTAGTCTTGTATGTAAGCATAGTGAAAAATAAAAACAAATAAGAACTTTATTGAGGACACAATCTTAGGTGCTAGGTTTAGATAAAGTGTAAGAGCATATGTGTTGTAGGGCCTTAGAGGTAGGAGTAGTAGATGTTGTTCTGTTCACACTGTTACTGCGCACGTAACGGTAAAAAAAAAAAAAAAAAAAACACAAAACAAGATTCACTAATGAAAGTTTATTTAGAGTTACAAGTGAAGGATTAAGTTGGCTAATCTCTCCCTTGACTAGTTTGTTGTGTGCGAGTAGCTCACGTCGTACTGTCGGTTAACTGTGAAATAATATAAAATATTTGCTAAAATTAAGGTGCAGCGCACGCGACTTAAATAAGTGCCGCATGCGCTAAATTGCCAATGTATGGTGAAACCGTACATTAAGTAATGTCCTACAATCGGCGATCTTATCGCTCGAGGCGATGTCTTCCAGACAACCGTTTAACTATGCTAAGTAATACTAGAACTAGGTAAAATATAAAACAACAGACAACGGAGTTCCGCACTTTAGGTATCAACCAGCCCCTGAATTAGTTAAAACTGTTTCTCAGAGGTCAGTTACTTCCCTCAACGCAGTTCACTTCGCCATTTGTCGGCTTACATTCGGATCCGCAGAGTAGTTGGATCCCGTAATTATTCTATTCTATTAAAATCAGCCCGGTTGCACCCACACCTGGGCATAGGCCTTAGTATTCTTAAATTAAATTAAAAGCAGTGCTTTAATGTTCCAGTGTGTGTCCAAATCCAAAAGACCAAATTGAAATTACAAAGATAGATTTTGGAATTTAACGGTTGTAGGTATACTTACATTAGACTTTTTGTACCTTTGTTGTAACCTTGAATTCAGCAGACTATTTTTGTGAATGTTATTTATCTAGTTATGAGCTCTGGCGGGGCTCAAGTCATGTAAAGACCGTGACTGTCAAATGTATACATAATCAAACTAATGATGAGATGATCCAGAAGGGATGCGCGTGACCAATAAAGTTGTCAGTTATGGTTTTCAGGAGATAATTTACGTTCGTAGATAGTGTAAAGATAGAGGACAGCCTGTAAGATTGGTGTTAGACCTAAAGCTTTAGCTTTTACTGTATTGCAAACCGGAAACTGTGCTGTGGGTTTATTGTTTCAGTTGCTTCATGAACACACGAGGGTGTGTGTCAGCACGATGGAATCGTGTAACGAATGGATTGGAATCTGAAAATGGCATTTAGTCTGCACAGGCAGTTGACTGGAGCGCGGGCGCCACCGTTAGGCGCTAGACAGAGTCTACGAACTCGCAAACAGCCTGATGGACCTCAAGCCTGGCTAAGCACTAATGGCATAAATAATTTAGAGTTCATTGATGTAACATGATGAAAATAAAGATAGAGATGATGATAATGATGAAAATGATGATGGAGATGGAGATGATGATGATGATGGAGATGATGATAAAGATGAAGATGGAGATGATGATGATGATGGAGATCTAGATGGAGGTGATGATGGAGATGTTGATGGAGATGTTGATGGGATGATGTAGGTAGCGATGATGATGATGATGGAAATGGAAATGATGATGGAGATGGAGATGAAGATGAATATGATGATGATGCAGATGATGATGATGATGGAGATCAAGATGGAGATAGCGATGATGATGATGGAGATGATGACAGAGATGAAAATGAAGATAGAGATGATGATGAAGGTGGCATGAGGATGATGATGATGGTGATAATGATGATGGAGATGATGATGATGATGATGAGATGATAATGATGAGGAGATGATAATGATGAGGAGATGATGATGATTATGGAGATAACAGTGATGATAAGGAGATGATAATGATGAGGAGATGATGATGAGATGGTGATGATGATGAGATGGCGATGATAATAATGAGGAGATGATGATAATGTTGTAGATGATGATGAGATGATAATGATAAGGAGTCGGTGATGATGATAAGATGAGAAGATGATGATGAGTTGAGTACCTAGATGATGATGATGGTGATGACGATGATGAGATGATGATGATCAGGTGGTGATGATGATAAGATGATGATGATGATGAGGTGGTAATGATGTTAAGATGAGATGAGACAAATGTTGGGGATACAGCCCCAATATTTTAATTTAGTTTAAGATGGCTTGGCTGTATGATTTATGCTGAGACAAATGTTGGGGATACAGCCCCAATATTTTAATTTAGTTTAAGATTGCTTGGCTGTATGATTTATGCTGAGACAAATGTTGGGGATACAGCCCCAATATTTTAATTTAGTTTAAGATGGCTTGGCTGTATGATTTATGCTGAGACAAATGTTGGGGATACAGCCCCAATATTTTAATTTAGTTTAAGATTGCTTGGCTGTATGATTTATGCTGAGACAAATGTTGGGGATACAGCCCCAATATTTTAATTTAGTTTAAGATGGCTTGGCTGTATGATTTATGCTGAGACAAATGTTGGGGATACAGCCCCAATATTTTAATTTAGTTTAAGATGGCTTGGCTGTATGATTTATGCTGAGACAAATGTTGGGGATACAGCCCCAATATTTTAATTTAGTTTAAGATGGCTTGGCTGTATGATCTATGCTGAGACAAATATTGGGGATACAGCCCCAATATTTTTGAGTAAGTATAAGATGGCTTGGTTGTATGATTATGAGAATTATAAATGTTTAGCTGTATGATTTATGCTAAGAAATCCTAATGATTGGACTTGGGCTTTAGCTACCTACCCTAAGTTGAAGCTTTACTGTATGATTCAGGCTCCTAATACTTTGTATAATAAAATTTATGATATAACAATTTAAGTTAAAGAAACTTTAGTAATTAATTATGCACATAATTTTCCCGAGACGGGAAGTGCATCAGGAAAGGCCGACTGTTAGAAATCATAGTCAATTATTTAAAATATACCTAAGTCAATTGTAAAACATTATTTGAACCATTTAAATAATTTACAAATTAACGGAACAACTTCCGGATGAACTGTTATTGTTAATTTTAATTATGAATATTTATTATATTACTTTTATTAAATAATTTATAGACATTTAAACTTATTATGTAAACATGCACGAACAACTTCAACATCAATTCCCTAAGAAAGCACTAACTTGATGTTATTTGTTCCGGTAGAAACGAAAGTACTGGCAGTTGTTCGTGCATGGCGGCATTCGAGATTGTGAAGCCAACGAAGGTGGAAGGATAAGAATTGAATGCTTGGCACAGTGATTAAAGTTAAAGAACGAGTTACCAGACTTTTATTACATCTAACTGTAATACAATCTATTTATTTATTTATTTATTTATTTATTTATTTATTTATTTATTTATTTAGAGCCACCAACACAATATACATCTTGTCATGCAAAAATGGTACACTATTTCTTACAAACTACATCTCGACATTATTAGGACAATAAATGCATTTTCCCAATCCTGGAATCCTATTTAATTAGACCAGTTAAATATTTTGGGGAAACTTGATTACTGTCATCATGCCTATTATTAATTAATAATAATAATCGGTGCTAAAAAAGCAATTATTAAAAGTTATAAATTCAAATCGTGCCATAATTTTACAGTATCGAGAATTTTACAGTTATAAGGAGTTTTATAAGCTCTGCCTGCAGTTTTATTCAAATTCGTCAATGGACAGGTACAACCACTTTGACCCACAGACACAGTGGCGGCGTAACGTGGGTAGGCATTTGGTTAGTATCTAATGGGTTGTAACCCATTACTAACCAAATACTTACCTATTGATTTATGTAGTAAAGCTTTTTTCAACACACAGTTTGTATGCCAAGGAATATATTTGTATTTCTGGTTATAGTTTTACAGGCTTAAATTATAAAGGTTCGAAGAACTGCGTACTTAAGTAATAATATCAAAAACCCGTTGAAACGTTTAAGTCAATAACTTTTTATGGGCTAAAACAAATTTAATAGCGATCTAGTGTTTTATTCATAACATCTCAGACTTATAATTGACCTCTGTGAAGGGCGAAAGCTCGCCTGTGACGCATAAGGTCTGTATGTCTGTATGATCTGCAATGACACAGTGTGAATCGCTTGCCTTGTACACTTGCACGTTCTGTGCAGTAACAAAGTGGATGGGTGACCGCTACTGGTATTATCAACTGGGTGCTTTCGTGCTTCGGCAGGCACGTTAAATTATCAGTCCCGGATAAAAGTCGTTAAGCCATGACGGAGGCTTTTACAGGACCACTAACTCATGCGAAACATGACATTTATTAGTAGATCGTATTGTCGAGTGTCTGTGGTGTGCTTACGTGGTAGGTTCGTCCAGAAATATAACAGGAGGATTATCGATAAGCTCTACTGCGATCGACAGCCTCTTCTTCTGGCCGCCTGATAAGTTGCCGCATCGCGTATCCTCAGTCCCAGTCAGCCCCAATTTGAACAGAACTTCCTTGATCTGTAAACAAAGTACAACGTTACTTACCTAATTGGTATAATATTTTAATAATTTATTTTAAAGTATGAATGCAGTTTTCCTTGTTACAAAAATCGATGACATGGTTCCTAAGAACAGATCTTCGTATCTCTTATAGTTTTAGACTTTCCCATACTGATCGATCTAAATGTTACATACATTTGATCCAGTTTCTAAGTATAATTAACGTTTAAAAATCATTATATTATTAGCGCATAATAATTAATGTACCATATCACTGGCAAACCGTTTTTTGTGCTTGCATTAAATTAACATCTGACGAGAACATACTGTGCAAACTACCTTGACAATATACATAATCTAACTACATCGGAGTTGTTGAACCTTAGATACATAATTACAAGAAACGGTCGAAGTTTTAAATAATAGACATCTGTGCTAAAAATGTTATAACTATAGGCTTTTACAAAAATAAACTTGACAAAGTTATGTCATGCATAAACTAATATTTCTTATGGTTAGTCATAGGTTATGCATGACATAACTTTATGTCAAGTTTATTAGTAAGGGCCTACATGTATAATGGTGGCGTAAACTTTATTCAATAGAGCCCGAAGGCTAAACCCGAAACATTTTTCTATTTCTTTTTCTGTTTTAAAGTTTTGAAAACTTGCAGTTTTTTGCGTCTCATTATATATAAACCTATCTACTTATTATTTAAAAGGCTGAAACATTTAATAAATAATCATAATGTAATAATTATTAAATTGATATGAGAATATAAAATATCTGAGAGAACGTCTACCGCGCCTCGGGGATACAGTCGTGACCCCTGTTTACGTTTTTTTTATATGAGAATAAATATGATTCGGATGTACCGAAACGCTTGGTATAATCGACCAGATTTTTTGTGCAAACAAGCAGGTATTGCTCGTGCTTTTTGCTCATGGTTTGCTCCCTTGGTTTTTAGTGAGTCTTAATTTTTTACAGACGATTCAAAATCTGTTGCTATTTATTTTTGACAAGAGAGTGATACGAAAAAAAGTCCGCCTTGCTAAATTAGTAGGTTTATGAATAATACGGAAAGCCTTTGGTCAATATCCGATATCCGCATTACATACTACATCAAGTTCAATAAGCTTACCTACTTAAAAAACCGGACAAGTGCGAGTCGGACTCGCCCACCGAGGGTTCCATACCAAGGACTAAGTAGGCACGTAAGTATAACAGTGCAAACTGTTATGTACAACCTACCTACATAGGTACACCAAAGTTATTAGGTAGGTATAAAAATTTCATAGTTTTGGGTCAACGGGAAATACCCTATGAATTTTGATATATTGAGTGTCAAAATATACGTTTTTTTGCGGCATAAACGGCCGTATCTTTTTTTGCGTTAACTTAGGAGTTTGATTTTTTATTTTTTCACAGGACCGTAGATTTGAGTATACGGTTTTAATTTCAACTCGATACCTCCGAGATAAAGGTTCTTGACAGAAAGACAGACGACAACAAATTAGTGATCCTATAAAGGTTCCCTTTTTTTACGGAACCCTAAAAAACCCGGAAAACAGTACAACGTCAAAAAATAAAGTGCACTACGTCTAGAAATAAATTAATTGTTTGACTATACCGATGTGATTACAATTTAGTCCCAACCTTTGCCATTAACTTAATTAGGTAAAGAATAGTTCAATGTATTTACATTCAAAGTAAACGAATATTTTTTCCATTCTACTCCCTACGTCATTACATAATATTTATGATGATAGCTACATCATAGTCGGTAGCCTAGTTTTTTTCCAAAATTATAATTAAAAATGTTTTTTAATGTTTTTCTTATGCAAAAACGTTTTTCGTCCATTTCTCTTTATCTTTTTATTTTATTTTGCTCAAAACAGGGATGAGTGGAGAGAGGAAGAATAATAATAAAGAGCATTATTTTATCTACATTTACGTTACTCGGATTAAGGTAGTTTTCTCGTGATTTTTATTACGAAGTAAACCTTACAAAATACATCAACGCGTTATATTATTTTATTGCACTTTAATATGGCTTGCGTTTGATAATGAATTGTATTCTGAATCGTATCGTATCGTATTATGAATTGAAATAAATAATGAATATCCGAGAATATCTTAATATTACGCAAGTTATTAAGTTTCTACACAAATACTCGTATACATATATAATTACCTATTTCTAGGTCTCTTAAAATGACATTGTTTTTCATGTAAATATTATCTGTACCATTGCATTGTTTGATACTCGACGAGTATTTTTTGTATGAAAATTAATTTCCTACTGATGATAATATTTTATGAATAATTGACAAAAAATTTAGATAACAGAATAGACACAATTCTCGAGGAGGAAAAATGTATAGGTGGTCAATGTATCTGTAGATATTTGTTCATATTCTGGAAGTTGTAGTATGTTACCTAGTTTTTATTATATCCAGAAATACGTTGATTTTGTACAAAAAATAACTTAAAATTTATTTTAATGACGATACACAATAATGGAAGCCGCTACAAGTTGTAGGTACTGAAGTGTTTTAGAAGGTGCTTAAAAAATTACTTGATCTAGCGTAAGCAATCCGAAATGTCACTCCCACGATACCTACATTGTATTTTCAGCCATTTAATTTAAATTTTCATAAAGCGGCACTTTTTTGTTGCTCAAAGAGCCATGGAGCGGGCCATGCTAGGTATCCACCTCGTGGACCGTATACCAAACGTCGAAATTCGACGCCGCACAAAGTTCGAGGATGTAGGTACACGGATTGCGAGGCTTAAGTGGAGATGAGCGGGACACCTGGTCAGACGACATTGTGGGGGCGGTAGGAGAGCAGTGGATCCGGCTGGCACAAAATCGCCAGGAGTGGCGTGAAAGAGAAGAGGCCTATACCCAACAGTGGGTGCTACCAGCTGGATAGATAGAAAGCGGCACTGAAATACTTACAACGTCATCTTTCAGATCCTGAGTAATAGTGTTTCCCAGCTTCATCTCCACTGCAAACTGCATCAGCTCGCGTACGCTAAAGAGATGATTCAGCCGGTCGTCTTGGAGGATGTAGCAAGACTTCTTCCGATATGCCTTCAATGATTTCAGAGTGCTGGATTGGCTTAGTTCACAGATACGTTCGCCAGCGCGAATTCTGCCAGTCACGCCTTGCGTCCTGCCAGGCAGATTTCAACGTGAAATTGCGCACTCAAACAGACTAAGAACATAGGTTTGATAATCAAATGTAATGGGTTTGTTTTGTGCCAAAGGAACTCAATTATTAAGGTGTCCACTGTCTATCTGTACCTGAGTCCATCCAATAGTTACGAGGTATCTTTTGATGCGTACACTTGAAATTATACCAGAACATTATTGTAGATACCTACAATAAAGCTGTTTTAAAAATAAAGTAAAGCTTGTTTCAAGGGGTCATGATAAGAAAGGTAGTTTTTTAGTATTTCAAAAACTTACGCGAATCCTGTCAAAGCATTGAGGAGTGAGGATTTTCCGGCGCCGGACGGACCCATGATGGCGGTGAGCTGACCGGACTTGAAGTGCCCTGACACCTCTTTGAGAATAGTTTTCTTTTCTGCAAATCATAGAAAATAACATTTAAAAAAATAAGTATTCAATATGAAAATTTTATTTGCAGATGTTATGTGCTGAGATGTTTGCTGTCATTCAAGTACACCATGTAGTGCTTCTCAAATGCACTAATTAGAAGTATTTTTACTTTGGTCGAGATTACTCATATTTCTTCGGGACATACCTACCGTTAGTATTATTTATTTCAATAATATGTTAAACAACATGGCAATCCGTCATTAAATCATTAAGTATACTAATATTAACATAATCTATTAGCTTGTCATACTACCTATAAATTATGAATAAAAAATGATCTTGTTAATATGTACCTACCTGATTCGAGTTTTTAGAAACGTTTTCCGGGTAACTATTTTTTTAAAAAAAAGCTTATATGTAGTCAAATTTACTTAAAATAATTTATTGTAAAATTTGGATCACAGACTCTAATTACATTTAAGCAACAGATTTACTAGGTACCCTCTTGAATTCCATACAAAATCTAGTGTTCAACGGATCTAAACATTCGTGAAGTTAGCCGTTTGTCTGCGCAGTGATCGCTTTTTCATACAAAATTGTGTTCTGCGCATCGCAACGGCTAACTTCACGAATGCCTAGATCCGTTGTAAGAACTTTTCGTTGCAAGTGGCTTGAATTGATAAAATTTTTGGGCATTGTATGATTATGAAACAGCGGAGTGGGTTTGATCCAATCATCGTAATTTCTGTAAAACAAAATTAATCTACTCTCAGCTCTCCCCTAGCCATGTTACAAATCTCAATAGAATAGAAATCGAATCGACAGATAACGCTGAGACTTCACCTGCGACTTACGGCATTTAATTGCCAAAACTGCATACATTTTATAAAAGTTATGGCGGCACGTGAGTTACTGGCTCTATGTAAATCGTCACTGTGCCATTTTTTTTTTCGGAACATATGACATAATGTACAATAACTGGGAAATAACGATGTTATCTGCATTAGTTAGTAAAACTGTGTCGCAGACACCAACGTCCACCTCCTTAGACTTTAAAATACAGCTTGTTCCTTATAGTACATGACATTATGCCAAGAGCTCACGTGCCCAAACACACTTGACATAAAATGTATGCAGTTTTTGCAATTGTTGCCATTAGGCGCAGGTATAGTCTCAGCGTTATCTGTCAATTCGATTTCTATTCCATTTCTATTTGTAACATGGCTAGGGGGCAGCTAAATGCGTAGGTACTTCAATAAAAATTGCGTGTCATTTGCGATAGTTAATGATTTTGTTTATGACATTGTTTTTACCTATCATCTTCTATCATCTGACACTCCCATTATTGTAATTCTTACACTTATTAAGTTAGCAATTTTCTTGCAAAAACTCTGCTAAATGGCGCTAGTTATAGCTCATTTATTACAAGATTGCGTTGTATAATCGGTACCTAGATACATACCTTGTATAATTACTATTAAACTTTACTATTATGCTATTATAAGGTACTATTTTTTTCTGTTTAGCAGCTGGTAGTACCTAGTACCTACATTTTTAATGATTAAAGAGCAAAACGCCTTGTAACCTAAGCTAATTTAGATACCTACTTACAATGAATAGAATAGATTTTATTTGACACACAACATGAAAATAATTACCAACAGAACGACAACACAGCGCACCTACCTACTTTGAACACATAACAGTCAAACAGTCAATTAGTCTACTAGCATGGACTACTAGGTAAACCTAATAGCAAGGTATTGTACCCACCTGCCCAATACCACAGAATACAGAGAGCCAATACAAGCAAATTCCAAGGACAAAAAGGACATAAATGACTCACAGACAGAGATAAGTAATAGCTTTTGCATTGTTTTTACAAAGAAATAATTTATCGCGAAAAAAACAGAGAGTAGAATTTAGTCATAGATATAAACATAATCGAACAATTCGATCTTGAGGCAAATTGACAAGGAAAATGATTTTATTCTCTCATAGAGTTAATGGATTTTAAGATAAAGTTAATAAGGTACTTACCTACGTTTTATTATGATTAGGTATAATAAAATGCGACTATTATATTCTATGCTAAAAAACCATACTATATGAATACTTTAGTCCATCTAAACCTTAGTGTATAATCTACGATCAACTACACTATTGTACAGTGGAACAAACTTATCTGAACCGGTGAGAGAGGCGCTGTTATCGCATTTGGTGTTGGCGGAAATATACATTTTACAGTAAAATTCGTTAGTTCCTCTTTTAGCCACCGGTCCAGATAAGTTTGTGGCACTAGCGATTGTGCTATATTTGTCTCCCCCATGTACCTAATATAGAGTGACCTGGAATTACGTAATCGTCAAAGTGGACCAACCAGGATCTCACCAAAATATATCTAACTATAGGTACTAATCTTATGAATGTAGATGGATCAGACCTAAAAAAAGATTTAGAAAAATGTAGACTCGGGGAAAAATAGAATTAGGATTTTCATAGTTAATATTAATATTAGGTATCACTAAACAATACATTTAGGTATTGTATTTATATCATCTGCCACGTAGGTAATAAGAATAGGTACGTCTATGCATAAAACAATGAAAACCAGGAAAGGTAAGGTTTGGGATATTATTTTTATTCTGAGCGATTGAATGCGAGTTTTGTGTTAATGCCAATCAAGACTTCAAACTTATTTAATTGAAAACATGTTTCAATGTAGTATTTTGCCAGTTCTCTGTTAGCTAAGCTATTATATTATCTGGGGCTAAGCTTACTTTTTGTCCGCACAAAAAAGTCTGAGATCTCATGTCAACCCAAAAGTACTTACCTAAACCTTTTTTTACTGAAAGCGGATCCGTTTATACTTCATTACATATTTATATGTGAAACTAAAGAACTAAACTGTACTAAAACGTATTATGATCGAAGTTAAAAACCATTGAATCTCTGTGCATAAGGAAACTTAAAAAGTTCTTAGTTAAGGTGTTTCCAACAAGTTGCAATCTTGACTGTGGTAAGCTTCGATTCTTATTTTTTGAAGATGTTTTTTTTTAAGTAAATAGCTTAGAATTTGACCTCACTGCCTGATGTTAAGCAGTAGTGAGGTAAGATGGAGCATGCTTACCTAGAAGGAACCTATTTACTCTTGATTTGAAGACCCCTATAAAACTGTAACTGGTAAGTAAAAAAAAACGTATGTTATAAGCATACTATTGAGTAACAATCAAAAATAATAATTACGTTTTAAAACTAAAAGAAAAACCGACTTCAATGTTCGACTAGGTATACCTATCGTCAGTTTGACATAATGCATAGAGAGTCAGACTTATCTGTCGATTCGATTTACAATGGCTTTAGAGGGAAGGTTCTTAGAGTTTTACGGGAAAACTATCAAACCCTCAGGCATAAAATTTATATGGGAGCACCTCTGGAGCATACCATTTCAAACAAAAAATAATTTTGAAAATCGGTCCACAATCCAAGGGGTGCCAAGGAGGCCACGGTAGAATCCCTTTACCTCTGGTGGCTTCAGGCACCCCCAGAGCAGGCAAAGGAAGTGGTAGTAATCCGGGCACCCCTTTACATTCGGCGGCCTCAGGCACCCCCACAGCAGGCAAAGAAAATGGTAGTAAACTGGGCGCCCTTATCATGGCCCTATCTCTCGTCCCCCGGACCCCCCTCGCTGCGTCTCATGGGCGCGGTGGCGGGCGATGCGCTGCTTTGTCTCCAACAAATATCCCGTTTATAGTGTTAATAATGTAGACTTATAGTGTTGTATAGTGTCGCTTCGCTCGCCCATGAAATACCAAATACGCTCGCATTACCAAAACAACGAACATTTGCCGAGTTCACGGCATTGCAAGATCTGTGATTGACTTAGGTACGGTAGGTAATTGGTATTCAAAACAGAAGCAGGTAAGTACCTTAAACGTCAAGAACTAGATGTAGGTATGTATCGTGTTGATTCTTTCTAAAAACAATTGGCTCGCTTCGCTAGAAGTAGGTAAGTACCTAATACTAACGTCAAGAAATAGATGTATCGTATTGATTTTTTCTAAAAAAAAATTCGGCTCTCTTCGCTCGCTCATAAAGGTACTCACTTCGCAAGAAAAATACGATTAGGGGGTGCCGCACAAACCCGTTTAGGGCACTGGTAATGCTAAAACCAGCCTTGCGGTAGCACCCCTAACCTCACTATTGCTCACTTCGCTAGACGTAGCTAAGTACCTGCTACTATCGTCAACTTCTACTGATTTCGCTAGAAAATTGCGATGGGGTGCCGTAAGATTTGTAAATCTAAGTTTTCAGGAAAGGGGTGGGGGGGCTCAATTGAAAACCGCCCCGGGTACCAACCCACGTTACGCCACCACTGGTAATCGCGTAACAAGATACAAAAAAAACCATACAGGCGAATTGAGAACCTCCTCCTTTTTAAAAGCTTCTAATTAACTTGCGATGTTTGTATGTATGTTTGACCCACTTCCCGGTGTACGATTGAGCTGAATTTTGGTACACTTATGAGTCCTCGGTGACAATGCAATAATATGGTAACAGCGAGCTGATCTGATGATGGAGTCAAGTCTTGACAAATAACCCGGTGTCGGTGAGCAGTCACGTGACTCGCACTTGACCTTTTCGAGGCGACTCCAAGAATTTTTCTCATCTCAAAACAGTCAAACGCCTAAAGAAGTTTTCACTTAAAAAAGATATTTTCATTATTTTTAGTCACAGCTTTCTAGTAGTAAGTACCTAGTAAGTAATAAAAGTCTCCGAGACAAACCGCGGCTTGAATCATGGAAGGACATGGCGAAAAAGTATATGGACTTTTCATACGCATTTCAAGGTTTTGAAAAAAGTACATTACTGGTGAAATCCAATATCAAAAGTATTTCTTTGCAACATAATAGTTGGGATAATATTATAGTTTGTTACTTATACATACACATATAGTAACTAAAATAAATTATAAGCTAACAAAACTTAACCTTGTGATGTTATATAATGTTACGTAAGTACCTTACCTACCTATTTTAAATACGAGCAATTATCCCAATTAGACAAGTCTAAGTCTAGGTAAATATAAGTACCTATATTAGACGGGCGAAAATAAGACTAGTAAAAACAGACACATGCCAAGCAACATTAACAATTAAGTGGGTATAAGCTCTAAGTCATACAATGTATAATATACAGGGCGTCCCAAACTTATGGGACATGAAGGGGAAGTACCTTAAATATCGTAGATAGTGTATTTTGCTTAAAGAAGACTTCCTTTCTTTTTTCCCTGATGTTTTTAAGAAGAGAGTTAATAGGCACCTTCTG
Source organism: Epirrhoe alternata (assembly GCA_963565295.1). Taxonomy (NCBI): domain Eukaryota; kingdom Metazoa; phylum Arthropoda; class Insecta; order Lepidoptera; family Geometridae; genus Epirrhoe; species Epirrhoe alternata. The sequence continues at coordinate 5,828,092 of OY751384.1, forward strand.
GGTAGGCTCGCTCCATCGTAGACCTCATTCTTGCCTATGTAAGTTTCGAGGTCAAGAGTCGACCCATTCATCATTAAAAAAAAAAAAAAAAAAATACAATGTTACCTAAGCAGAGTTATTATTTTTTAGCTATTCTTTCGATTGGCATCATAAAAGTAGGGTGATTTTTTTTTGACATTTGAGTCGGTTCGATTCCCAGACGAAGCAAGTAATTTTTAGAAAATCTATGAATGCGGAATTACATAAAGTCTTCTTTAAGCAAAATACACTATCTACGATATTTAAGGTACTTCCCCTTCATGTCCCATAAGTTTGGGACGCCCTGTATACTAAAGCTACCTAATCTTTTTGTGTTTAAAATACGTGATCGTTGGTCTGTTTTTTTTCAAATTTAAAATTATATTCGTATCTTTCAAAATAAAATATGTTTGCGCTATAGCTACATATATGTAGGTATTGCGCAAATTATTCTCGTTTTACAACATAATTGGCCATAAGAATGTGTCGGAAACCGCTTCAACGTTCTTAATGTGTGCGAAGGAGAGGAATAAAATAATGTAAGGCTGTTTTTACGAGATTCTTACTCTGTACAGAGTAATATTATTATCATAAAGAGTATCTTATATACAGCAATATGTGAGATAGGGTGAAGACCCTATTTCGTATATTACTGTATACATAGAGGGTCTATTTATGAAATAAAAAATATACCTAACTTTAGAAATCTTTTATTTTACGTTACACTCGTATAATAGTGATGCTGAAAATGCTCTTAAAATAAATACCTACTTAATTATTAAATATTTTTGAATTCTTCTACCTACCTACTTGCATTGCATAATAAGTTTATAACGTATAAAAAAAAGTTACATTTATTCAACGAAACTAAGCTGCCACACACATAATTTTTAGTTACATTTTACAAAATACAAAGTAACAATGTTGTAAAAATTTAATGTTTCAGCAAAATATTATTACTATATAGGTATTTAAAATGTTGTAGGCTAATAAAAAAATGTTTGCAGATAATATAACTATAAATCATTATTGGAAACATTAACTAGAATAAATAATGCTGGACATACTCGTATAATTCCAACTGTCCACACGCAGATTTTTTTTAGTCATGAAAAATAGTTTATTTGGCTCCCAACCATTTAGGAGAAATATAATCTTCTTCAATCATCACTATGGAACTTTTTTTTAAATAGACTGACTTAAAGGAAAAGGAGTAGAATCAGATTTTATGTACATAATTATAATTAGTTAATGCCCCCAATTCTGTGTGTGACATAACTAGCTAAAGCTAATTAAAAATCGCTAAAATTAGCTTTAGTCAGCTTCAGTCAGTTATCCTATTCCAGCGAAACAAACTAAAGCTAAAATTAGGATGACAGCTCTAAAATCTTAGCTAGTTACTCAACTTAGCCAAACGTGCCTAAACCCTATTCTCATTGTACATTTTTAGTCTGTTTTACGCGTAAAATTCCTAATCTTAGCGAGCATGTAAATAGGTGTTGACTAAAAATACCAAGTAGGATTGTGATGTGAAATATGATTTGAAGGACCTCAAAACAAACAAAATAATATTTTTGTGCTAATTGAAGTACTATGTAATGAACAAGGTGATACAAAACGTGTTTTCAAGTGTTTTACCAGAAGAAAATCCTCCGCCAGGAGTAAGTTTTCTGTGAGAAAATTGTTTCAAAACATCACCGAAAACATGCAAGTTTGTGGTAGCTGTCATGTTGGATTTTTCGTAAAGGTTTGTGTTTTTACATAGGATCTTGATGTTGTCAGTGCTTCTGCTGTAGGATTGAACCTACGTTTCAAATTCTTGGTGTTAGTTTGATTATAAAACCTAACCTGAAAACAAAATGTTTCTCAAGCTCAGTTCGTATTTTTTTCTAAGATCAAGCTGCTATCCCTTCAAGAAAACCATCTTACATCATCCACTAAAGAAAGAAAAAAGTCTCTTGTTTTTACCTTGTTTTGCTATCTTGAACTAGTAAAGAACCTGTCTCTAGCATAACTTTGCTTTTACCTGTGCTCATCAATCTTTATCTTTGTTTTCAGCCACTACCTACTATCCCCTGTGCTGGCCCTAAGCCCTGTGCGTGATGTACCTACATAAATCAATGGTAGCGGATCAAGAATTATCAAATCAAATCACTACCCAAAAGCAAAGAGACTGCAAAGAATGAGTAAGTTGTTGAAAAGCTTAATCACAATTATTTGGTGTTAAACTTATCTACCAACATCCTTTTATAATCAATAATTTTGTTCTAGATTTCAACAAAGCATAATATGCCCAATAGCTGCCCCAAGCGCTACGGATGGTGTATTCTAGCTAGAGAAACCAAAATAATTGAATCCCCAACTACTCCAGGCAATCCATTTTATTTTTATAAATGAAAACAAGGAACAGATTGAAAAGATTTCACAATATTGTACGTAGCTGTGAAATTGAATTATTATAAATACTTTGCAGTTTCTTTACAAAATGTAACGTCTCCTACTCTACACAAGCAATACAGCCTTTGATTCTACAATATAATACATGCCATACCTCATATCACTTTAATGATCCTAAAGTAAATTTCTAACTACCTGAGGCAGTCCGAATGATAATACTGAATAATGTTACTTTTGCAGATTCCGGAGACCCAGAAATCAATAACATTCAACTAGACGAAGAGATTATATTGGCCAGAAGTTAATTAAGGTTTTCCTACCGAAGCATGATCTATTTGCCAGATAATTAGTATAACATTCAGTTTATTTTTCAATAAAACTAGTTATAACAGAAAGTTTTATGTTTTATTATACCTAATACATTTATTACATTGTCCAAATATGTTATAAAATTAAATTATTAATCAAAAACTTTTGAGTTACATTCATATGAATAGAATGAATAATGAAATAACTAGAAACTAGGTAGGTTTCAAACACCGGTGTACTTATTTTCCATTACACCTGTTTTCATTAAACTTTGATTGACCGGAGATCAAGCCGGGCTTATTGGGTTATTGGGCTTGCTTATCAACTATTTCCCAGAGTGCTCAGTATAGAAGGTGTTGAAGATCCTGTAAAAACAAGATTTTTAAAGTAAAAGTTCAAGTTGAAGCTACCGTTACACCTTACAAATAAAATAATTTATAAAATTGTTATAATTACCTCATTAGATACAGATACAGATCCACGTCTTGAGGACAGTTCTGCTCTAACACAAATAGAAACTCTTCCACTGAATATGCTTTATATTACATCATTACAACTTGCTTTAGCTTGATTCTCTGAAAAAAAAAACACATTTAGTTTGCCAACTTCATTATGGTACACATTTTTATTGTTACCTACTTTGCCTAGGCCCTCAGGTACATTTACCTTTTTTCTTTTTAGGTAGTTATTTTAATAAACAGCTTACAAAACAGCACTTAGATATTTGTTTGTTTACAATTTAAATTCTTCTTCTTCTTTTTCACGTCTTCGCCGAGAAAACACAATCAAAATATCATTAAAAGTCAACTTCAAAACCATCAAATGACGTCAAAGTCAACTTCATAACGTCAAATAATTCGTTTCAAAGCTTCGAAGGATCAGTCACACGGACACTTTTAGCTAAACTGCTCGTGTGAACAAACTTTACCCATCAATCAAATCCATTTGATATTGCTACTCGCCACCAGATGGCAGCACCGTGTATTCAACTTGGGACATGTTTTAGGATGAAATAAAGCATTCTAAATTTAGTCAACTGACTAAACCGGAATAGATATTTTAGGATATCTAGCTAAGATAGGATTTTTAACTAGTTTAGCTAGCTTTAGTCAGTGCTTGTTAGAATCGACACTAATAAGATGTTACTGATTGGGCGATGTTGTCGCTCAGCGACAAAGCCCTGTGTGTTGGTGTAAATAAAAAAAAAGTAATACTACATAAATCTCAGACAAATAAAGTAAGGACTCGCTATAGCCGAAATTCCTCTTAAAATTTTCTGCCGATTTTTGCGAGGTACGAGGTAGCACGCTAACGCATTTTACACACTCATGCCTCAAAACTGACAATACACCCTAATTTTCACGAACACTCGCACTCTTGCAAATTTTGTGGAAGACGTACGTAATAGTATAAGACGTACATGATTTGGAATCATATACATTTTGGCAGAGGGGAAATAAAAAGATAAGGCTCATTCCGTCTAAATGATCTAAGACATAAACTTATCCCAGCCAGCCGTCCTACTGAATAAAATTATTTTTTACTTTGATTTTGGCTAAACAAGGAAATCTTACAAAAATATATTTGCAGCTTCATTCGTACACCTATTACTTACTCAAGGATTCATTAAATAGCCGAATCGAAAACACGAATTGATTTAAAAACATCGATGATATGTTTTGCCATTATCATTGAAAATTACGAGTAGAACACAATATTGCCTAATATTTGAATAAAAGTAAAGAAACATTTATTTTCAAGATTTGAAAAGCTTTTTTTTATTTGTTTTTATGTAATTAGTCAACAGATACCTAAGGATTATTATTATTATTTATAATAATATATATAATTATATAACCCACCCTATTTTAATCCTAACCTTTTTTAATCAAACGTAACCTATAAAAATCATGCCTCATTCTATAAGCTTGAAAAAGTAACTTTCCTTATTTTTCTACTAGGTAAATACATTACCTACATAGTGTAATCAGACGGTGGCTCCTTCCTACAAACTAGAGCATTGTGAAGTTTCACAACAATGTCTCTGCAAAAACTTGGTACCTATTGAGTATTTTTCCTAGTTACAGGATCATCATTATTACCTCATTATTTCGCAAAGTGTCCAGTCTTTCCTTGTTAGTGTTGCCTCTTACAAAGAAGAGAAGTAATTATCTGTCATCAATAACCGTAATTGAATTCAAATTAACTCTTGTATTTGCGTAAATGTTCGCGTTCTGAAGAAGCTGAGGCCGTATTCGCGTTCCTTTTTTCGTTATAATATTCGGATGCTTCCCACCACGATTTCTGACTTCAAGGGACAATTTTTCAAACGTTAAAACATGGTCCTAACCTCGAATACGGCCCCTGTTCGTTGTAATTGTAGCACACGAAAAGTGTCGCGTTTTGGCGAATTGTTATAGACATTTGTTTATTTAGAAGTCGCAGATTTAGGAAAACACGATAACGAGTGATGAGTATGAGTATTTAACCTAAGATCGCAAACGAGTAGACGCGCAGACAATGTCAAGCGCGTGTCAGCTAGTATAAATTTAATATACTCGTACTTACATGAATGAATACCTACTAACTATTCAATTTTAAAATTATAATTTTTGATGAGTTTTACCTACTCATCATCTCAGCCCGTTTCCACCCACTGTTGGTTATAGGCCTCCTGGAAGAAGAATATACCTATTATGTCGTCCCCACATAATGTGAGACAAGGGCAGGAAGATGATGATGATCTAAATAGTTATTATAATCGAATTGTGTAGGTATTCTTATTTGCTTAGTATCGTGATTTATTTATTTAGAAGGAACCTATCTATGACATTACAGACATTCCAGATCATCACAGTTAATAAATACATGTACACATAATAAAAATATCAGAAAATTTCACAGAACAAATAAAACACAAAAACAATTTACTACAACTATAAAACAAAAATTAACTTTAAAAACTTGATTAAAAATTTTTCGTAGAATCTTCTTCAACTTTATTATTCTATTATACTCTACATAAAAAACTCGCACAAGAAATCAAAATTGTTTCCAGTAATTACATACTTGCATTTTGGTAAAATCTAGTAAAAATAAAGAAATAAACTTGTATCTTTAGCTATAAACATACTCTTGCTATCTTTAGCTTCGATAATTCTAGGTTTCGACAATTTGCAGGTGAAATAATTTAATTCAACCGGTTCATTACGAGTACCTACTCGCAATGAACCGGACGTTATTTTTTTTAAATCCATATAATCAAGATGCAATGTCTAGCAAAATTGAAACATACTTATTAGCTAATTCAAATGATTTAAAAGTTACTCAGATATGTGCCTAAATGCTGTAATTTATTATATTTTTTTGTAAATCGCGAACAGATTTTTTTTATCGTGACTCTAATAATATGATTGGAGACATATTTAATAGGATGTAATAAGCAGCTGAAGACGCGGGCGGAAGTTACCTTATTAGTTAAAAATAAACCTTGTAAATAATTGGTAGCTAGCTAGCTAGCTGACAAGGCCACTGAAATTTAATGAATCATATTTTTTAATATTCTCTCAATTTTGTAAATTAGTATCCTAATAACAATAAGCTATAATAGGTTTATGTAGTCTGATAGACTCTGGTAATTATTTTGATTGGCATACTGTTGACAGCTTGATATAATGATAGGTTAGCACGCTATTTTAAAGAGCATATTTACACGATGCGATTTTTTTTACGATTTGCTAAGCCCCCGCCCATTGAACGTGCCGACGAGCGTCACGCTTACTATGACAAATCGTATAAGATGAGCGGAACCACGTGAACAATTGCCGTGCTATACGATATCGTATGGGTTGAAATCGCATCGTGTAAATGCACCTTTAGGTCGAAGTGGCACTCAACTATTCCATACATGTACCTACACGTACTCGAAACACGAATTGTACAGGCACTGTGTTTATCTTTATAGATAAATATAAAAATGATAAATAATTTAATAAGCATATGCTTTATTTCACGGCATTGGAGATGATTAACGAGATATTTTGTTAATTAAAAACCAACTGAATTTACTGCATTCTAACTGAAACTGACTTATGCCTAGTCCAACTTTGACCAGCCTGATAGGTAGCTTATGGTGTGAATCAGACGGTTCATTTTTCGTTCGTTTTCGCCTTTCATTTACCTTTCACTCGTAATGAAATGTCTGAACACAAAGTGAAACAAGATATGAAAGAAAAATGAAGCATTAACTAGAGGTGATTTACCTGTTATCACCTTTATTAACATAACTTTTTAAAGTGGAAGTGACTTAGGTACAGTCAGCGTCACCAATTGGTAACGCTGTCGTACGAGGCTCGCAGGAACAAACTGCCCATTAGGGGGGTTACCAGTTGGTGACGCTGACTGTACTTAGTTAAGTGACTTAGGTTATGTGACGTAGGTACCTAACTAAACATTTATTTTATATTTATTTTGCATTGTAATTGGAATACTGGTATAATGCATACAAAAACACACATTTGTGAATACAAGCTAAGTATGCGTATTTAGATCATAACAAGCACATTACTTGTCTTGTCTTACGCAATAATGTAGGTAAGTATGACGAACTCTGTGATTTATGTAAATAATAAATGCTGAGTTACTAATATTATATTCAATAAGTATTCTATAGAAGTGTTATTAAAAAAAATATTATTTTATTAAAAGATAAAAAAAAAAAAAAAAAAAAAAAAAAATGCTGGACATTTCACACAGCATCATCTAGCCCCAAACTAAGCAAAGCTTGTACTATGGGAACCAGATAACTGATATACTACTTATACAGGGTGTAAAAAGACGTCTACCGAAGCCGAAAGGGGTAGTTCGAGCATCTCAACACAAAACCAAATCCAAAAGGATTTTCCGAAAAAAACAGCGTTTGAAGATTACTATTTGCGTATGTTCTGGGCGCGTTTTTTTACGTAGGTTGCTGGATTTTGAGTTTAAACTGTTTTTTTCTTTTATAAATGAAATTATTAGGTAGGTATGGTTTTATTATGTTGTACTAGTAGTAAAAAACCGAAAATAACATAAAATGACAAAGCTAAGTAAAATTTTTTTTGCGTTTTTTTTCCGCCAAATATGTTTAGAATCATGGTCTGATTGCAACCCTTCAGTTTTCGGTAGTTGTCTTTTTACAGCCTGTATACTTTTTTTTTTTTTTTTTTTAATACATAGGTACATATTATACATAGAAACACCCAGACCCGAGATAAATATTTGCAGATCATACAAACATTTATCCCGCCGCGGGGATCGAACCCGCAACCTTCTGCGTCCCAAGCGGGCTTTCACCCACTGCGCCACAGAGGTACACACAATACAAGTAACGGTTCTAGTTTCACAACGCTTTCACCGATTAGGCTCTTCCCAGGATAAGTGAGAGAAGTTTTAAAATTATGCAGAATTTATTTTCAAAAATTCAATCTAAGATCATAAATCCAAATCGCCCAATTCGAGAGCTTTGCTCGCTTGATCAAAACGCTATTTGCGGAACCAAAAGAAGGAGAATGGCCATAAATGTTGGTAGCTTGGACGAAGCGAGGCTAGAAAGTAGAGCAGACGCAACACTCAATCCGATCGGGTAATAAATGGGGGTAGATTTCAGGGTCATTTTTAAACCGGTGACTACCTACAGTTCAGTAACCTTAACATTTCAAAAACTATAAACAAGGAAACTAGAGTCTAGATGGTCACTTCTTTTTGATACTAACGGCTTCGCACACTTGCTTATTTTATTTTTTGAAATACAAGTCAAATAATAATGTATTATAATTGTTTTACTTATAAAAATACATTTATTTACTTACAGAAACGAATCCTACTACATATTACAGATCTAGGTCACATGATAAAATTATATGACCAAAAAGCTTTGTAAATCTCATCACGTAAGCAACTTCATTTATTTCAGAGAAATATATTGTTAGTATTTTGTGTTCATACAATTTTGATTTATATAAAATGCGCAATTTGTGTTACATGCATATTTGTTATTAAACAATAGCAATTATATCTAAACCTACTTACTAGAAAAAAAACTGATTGTAAAATATCACGTGATACGCAGATTACCCCTAGACCTTAGCATAGGTACCGGAGAATAGATTAAAAGGGGTTTTCGCCATTTTAGGAAGAAGCACTGCTCTGCTATTTTATTTTTCTTGTGTTTTACTAGATTTTATTATGTAATTTTGGTGGCATTTTACTAATGAAGCCTTGGACACGTAACAGGAGATCTGGCAAATGGAATAGGGGAGTATTGAAGAAGATTTCTCATTTGACGAAAAATTTCCGTTAAAAGTTTTGATGAAAACAAGCCGCCGTGTTTTGTTCTAAACCAGTGACAGGACTGACTGGCTGACATGATAAAAATCTATATTTAAACTTGACATTGGCAGAACTAACTACACCTAGTGGTGTAGCTGCCATTAAATAAAAGAAGAATAGATTAAAATGACAGTAATGACATAAGAGTGTGAATAAAATTACATATCTGGCCTGGACAAACTTAAAAAGCATGTAAGTAGTATGTTTGCACACAAACATCCAATCAAACGCTTGGTTAACTAATCAAAATAACGTGTTTGATTTTCACGTTTTTAGGTATTGTTTATTTGCATAAATACTGGTCGGAACATTAAAAACATAGGATATGACTAGATAAATTATTTATTCCATTATACTTGCAAAACCTGAATATTTATATGAATATAACGAACGGAAACATACGTCAATCTGTGAAAAGATTATACTAATAATCTAATTTTGCATGTTTAAAAAACCGACTATATACCTACCTAATAAGACTTTTATTACGAAGCTGTATTTACCTACTTATTTATCATTAATATTTTTAAACTTTTTAAAATGCTTATTAAAAGTATGTTACACATAAATCTAGCTGGTAAAAACTGATGAAGGAAATAATGGTGTTTTATTGACTAATCTGTGAAAAGGTGCTTGACTCAATAATTTATTCAATTTGAAGACAAAAGTTTGACAAACATAATGACCATAGGCACCGTTTGATTAATTGTGGTAATTTATTAACTGTTTGATCATAAACATGGTGCGTGATTGTATTGCTAATGTTACTGTGCTGCCTACTATACATTTTTGGTTAAATGAAAAGTTATTTTTATTATAAAGTTAATACTTTTTAGCAAAGTTTTTATAAGATTAATAAAATCAAAGCCCGCTCATGTCTCTTTGGCTGAAATCGTAGGTACAGTAGGTAATCAATGATATTAAATTAGTAAAATAAACATCATTGTAGGTAATATTACGAGTATAAGTGACGTATAATCGCAAGTTTTAAGTTTGGATGACAGAAATCACTTATTTTTTTTTTATTCTTATTCTAATCTTTTAGGTATTTCAACAAATTCTTTATTTCCTACTCCAGATAATTAGGTTTGCAATATGTATACGCGGGTAAAGTCACTGCTGCTTTAAATTATTGCTAAGTAATCGAGGCAAAAACTTTTTATAAAAACCTTGATCAAATGGCAGGTGTAACAAGACCCTGATCTCAAGTCTGACTAGTAACATAAACATAATAGTTGGTTATGATGGCCAGCTATTATTTTTATTTAGCTTTTTCGATAATGTTCCATGGAACATGATCGTTAAGACTCTGATCTGAACCAATAGAATCACTTAAAAATTTGAAGCTTGGTAAATGAGGTGATGGAGGAGGTTCTCAATTCGCCTGTATGTTTTTTTGTATCTTGTTACGCGACTACTCCGCCAATTGTGGACCGATTTTCAAGATTATTTTTTTGTTTGAATTACTCCAGAAGTGGTCCTATATAAATTTTATTTAAACCCTATCAAACCCTCAGGGGTTTGATAGTTTTCCCGTAAAACTCTAAAAACCTTCCCTCCTAGCTATTGTAAATCGAATCGACAGATAAGTCTAGCAGGCTAACCATAGAACGTGACATAAAGTTATTCCGGAGTGTAAACTGTCAAAATGTATGGTTATTCTTGATTTATTCGGTGGAATAACTTTATGTCACGTTCTATGGTAAGCCTGTAAGACTCTTTATGCATTATGTCAAACTGACGATTTACTAATGCCAGGAACTCACGTGCCGCGAAACTTGACATAAAATGTACTTATGCAGTTTTGGTAATTAATGCCCTTAGACGCCGGTGGAGCCTAAGCATTATCTGTCTGTGATTTTTTTTTCTTATTTCGATTTTTATGGTTGGTTTATTGATTCCCTGAGTCACGCCGCGTGTAGAGTCGAACATTAAAGTCATTTTTTTTTCAGTTTTAAAACGTAATCAAAAAACACATTCCTCGCAACACATACTCGCTTATCTCTGGTTTAGGCGGCTTAAAAACTCTATCACTAGAGCTGGCCACTAACTCGTACGAACTTATTTTTTCCAGATTATTTTTCTGCTTTCTATTCTACACGATCGACCAACACTAGTCAGAAGAACGTTTTGTTATTTAAATGATTTGCGTCGGTTTCGCGAGAAAAAAATATAATTAGAAATAAAATTATAATTTGAATAAACGTATGACCCCATTCTAAATGACATCTGCCGAGAACACCAAGGCCGTACATCAAAGCCTTTATATAACAATACGTACCTACTTGTAGTTTGTTTTAGCACGTGGATACCTTGGAGACTAAGACAATCAAACAAAAGTGTAAACAATTTGCTTATCTATGTAACAGCGTGGACACTCGACAAAACACTGCTCAAACCGCGATCTAATGCCGGCCACCCACGATCCAGTCTACCGTCCAGTTTGCAGCGCTGCAAACTTGATCAAGTCGGCAGAACGAAGTTCTTTTTCGATTGTCATGCACACCCATACCAATACACCGTCAAGTTTACTGGACGCCGCATCCAGTCCGCTGCAGACTGGACGGTAAACTTGATCGTGGCTGGCCGGCATAAGTAGATATTAGTTGTTCAATCTCACGGGTTGTCCTTAATTGTGTGTGTAGATGCACAATGCATATGCACGTTGTTTTCAAGCTCGCACGTCTGAAATCGCAGAAAAATGTAGCAATAGGTTTTCCAAACGCACGCATTAGTGACTTTTTTCAGTGACTGATTTAAAAAACGCAATTTGCTACATTTAACCGCGCGATTTTTTTGTGTCCCATAGTACGAGTAATAGTATGGTGGCGCACGCACAGCGTTTAATCGCAGTGACTAAAAGTCGCTCTTCAGATGATATTGCCATAAGAAATGTAATGTAACCAGAGCCACAAGACATGCTACTCGTCTGAAATTCATGATGGTTCTAATATAAAAATCAGCCAACAAAACGCCACCCGCAGTTCGCACGCGGTTTTGCGTTTTCAGCTAGAATGAATATAATCGCAATGCGTGCTAAGCCTAGGTAAGCTCGAGAACTGTCCATGAACGAATGAGCGCTCAGTAGGTACGTTTATCGTGCTGGGGAGGGAATATGGGAACGTCGCCTATAGACTTACCCACAGGTACTCACCGGACACGGTTGTTTCGGTGAGTACCTGAGTAGGATCGGACGCGAACCGACACCACAATGCCACCGTTGTGGGTCAGACCTCGACTCCGCTCAGCACACGTTGGAGCACTGCTCAGCGTGGTGTGAGAGGGCCGAAAAATCGTAAATCTACAACACCTAATACTAACCCGCCTTTGTGAAATAGAACAACTATACATACCAAACAGACAATACTTTCTCAGTGTCATTTTAGTACGCGTATGAGAACGAACTCATTGATTGCAATGGAGAACTCGCGGGGCAGAGAGTCCTCGACTGATGCGGGGCGAGGAGTGTCCATTCTACACGTAGTAATAAAACCCGTATATCTCTGCCGTGTCAATAATACATCATTGAACGGTTTGATGACAATTTGCAGTAGGTATTTTGTAGCGTTTCCTATTTCAATATTTATTGATTACGTCGAATGACGCAATGGCAGCAGTAGGTAACTGTGTGAAGTATTTGGTTTAGAATTACCAAGTTGTGGAGGACCAAAACAAATCTTTACTTATAGAGAAACCGTAATAATGAAAGTGTTTATAAGTACCTATAACAAACGTAGATATTAACAATTCATTTGTTGTAGGTAATGCTATTGTAATTGACTGTAATTCTATCGAAATGTCGAGGTAAATAAATAAATTATACCTACGCGATTTAAGTCCCGTATAAAATTTTAATGTCTTCAAGCCGCGAAAGTATAAAATGTGTAATTCATTTGTTATGTACTAGCTTCTGCGCGCGGTTTCACCCGCGTGGTACCAACATTTTGAATAACCTATATGCTATTTCAGGTCACTATCTGTGCCTATTCCAAGTTTCATCCAAATCTGTTCGCTGGTTTAGGCGTGATTGAAACACAAACATCAAACATCTAAACAGTGAGTACTTGACAAATTACTGTTGCTTTTGACTCAGTTTTATCATGATTAACATCAACAGCGTACGCAGTAGGTACAACATAGGAAAATTTCGCGAAAACCAGTTATTATTTTTAATCATGTGGTAATTATTGTCATATCTAAATGTATTTGTCAACACCTAGATAGCCTTAAAGGATCCTGAATGTCTTAGGTTAGGTTTAATAAATTTATTCTCAATAAGAAAAATAAATCACTTACATGAGAACATAGTTCGAGTATAAGTTAGATCGTTCGTAAACAAGTTGAGGTAGCTACTCAGCCAATACATTTATTTTTATTAAATAGGTTCTTACCGTACTTATTTGCAAAGAAGTGAGTGATCACTAAGTCTCATTTTAAATGCATTGGCTGAGCTTACATTCTTTATTTCCAATGGTATCTTGTTGTAAAGCTGTGCACCTTCGAAAACAATAGATTTTTTTCCGTAATTTGTACGAACTTTGGGTAGAACGAGAAAACTATTTCTGTGCGTCGATCGTGTTCGCGTCATAAGTTGCTCGAGTTTAGTGAAGGCTGAAGAAATGAATATGTCTACTGTAACATACATACATAGGTACCTATGTGTTAATATACAAAACAAACCCTAAAGCAAAAAGAACGCTAGGTTTTTTCATCTGTCATGACATGACACGACGGACAGACACATATTTCTCGTTAACATCAGAACCCTGTGGCCACTCACGTAGACCTGGATGCTAATCTAATGTTTAGTGACTTGTACTTGAGCATGATGTGCTTCTTTTTATTTGTGCCGGTCCAGTTGCAGAGATATTCACTAAATTAATTGGCCATTGGGAACTGGGCGGTAACAAGTTTAAATAAATACCAGGTAAATACAGGTAACTCATTGAGTTTTCATTATTATGTCTGTACCCTAAAACTTTCACTTATTAATATAATGAAAGACAGATCGCAGACTTAAATATAAATCCTATATACCTATATATAGAGTCTCAATGTCAAAGCCATCATAAAATGCGGTCATTTAGCTAGCACATTTTCTAGATAAGTCAAAACCTACTGGTACTTAACGTTGATCTACAAATCAAATACCTACAAGAAGAAAAAAAAAAGGTTTCAGAAAAAACATATTTTTATAAAATAAATTTTTTTTTGTAAGATTAAAATAGTAGATTATTCACCAAGGGGATAAAGCAGTGTATTATGTCAAGGGCGCCATATTGAATCCCAAGCGCATCGAAGGAGTCTGAAACGAGGGAGTTAATGACTAGAATCCTGAGACAGCGAGGGATTCAAAAGCGCCCAAAACTAAGACAGCTTTAACCCCGAGGTGAATACTCTACTTTTCACAGAAAAATAGTTAATACTTACACCCAGAAAATAGCAAGCAATTCTAATGAACAGGTTTTATAGGTTCAATAATACAATAATATTCTCAAAAATTATTTTAACATTAGATCGCTAAATATTTTGGAGGCATTATCCACTCTTTTTTCAGGTCTCTATGGTAAGCATTTTCATGGAAACATCAAAATTCAACTCGGAAGAAAAAGATTTGCTGGCACATATTTGCTTTTTTTTTCGTATAATTCTATTTGGTGTGGACTCAATAGTAAAAAAATTAATAGAAATGTTCGAAATTAAATCCTCATTACTTAAGGCTGGTTTCACCAAGCTTTGTCTAACAGAGCGTTAGTTAATTGACATTCTTTAGTAAGAAAAATAACAACGGATTAAGATTTTAACAGACCGTTACGATTGTTTTAAGTTCCTTCCAAAGGAAATCTTCATTAACAAGCCGCTAAATCTAATCGCTGGTCGGCGGCCAGTTAGCTCACTGACAATTGACATAGTAGAAAATTAAAAAATGGTTGTCTGTAAAGTCGGTTTACTGACGATAGTTGAACGTGACAACGTTTGTGCTTCTTTGTCGCTCGTTCCGCGCTCTCGCTTGCACTTCAAGCCTTACATGGAACGCCTCAGAGCGAGGTAACGCCGCATGACGTCATGTTTTTTCGTGCGTGCAGCCGGCTCTATCGAATTATAAGACGTTGTCATGTCAAAATATGTCACAACAACGTCCAAAAGCATCGAAAAGTTCGCGCCGTAACCATAGCAACAGAAATAACAACGAAGTTTGAAGGAAAATTCCCTAACCACGATTAACTAACCAGCTGTTAGATTGACTTTTGGTAAAACCAGCCCTTATACTCGTATATCTGTTCACATGAGGTTCAAAGGGAGAAATGAGATTTCATACAACTTTATTTGCTTTTTCCCGCCCGCCATTTTGTTTTTTAGGGGAGAAATGACTTACTTTGACATAAGACAGTGAGATGAAAAATGTAAGCTTTTCGAGAACATGGTGTGAAAAATATTATAGAACCATCGATGCGCGAGCCCGTCTCGCACTTTGCCAGTATTTTTCATCTACGATAACGTGTCTACTGTATAGTCTAGGTCCGTCCAGTATAAAAAATAATGGAAAAATTATCTCCTTCGGGGATAGGATGTTAGTCAGGGTTGCATTATCAGTGACTATGTCAAAGTGCGGCTAAGTCAACTGACCCTGATTGATAAGTAAATACCTACATTACATCGTTACGTCGAGTGATAATCTACACGTGCATCGAAGGTGCGGTAGTTGAAGTGCAATATCCGCAATTTGTCAGCTGTTTTAGATTTTAGTCTTCGGTCATCGACATTTAAAATGTTGATAATTTTATGTCATCATAAATAACACCTCCAATTAAGATTTCAACAAACATACAATAACCGCCACACTCAGAGATAATTAAATGACTATTCAAGCGTTCCGTAGTACCTAAATATTATCTATACTAATCTATACTAATATTATAATGAGGAAAGATTTGTTTGTTTCTTTGTATGTTTGTTTGTTTGAATTGAATAGGCTCCGGAACTACAGGACCGATTTGAAAAATTCTTTCACCATTAGAATCCTGCATTATCCCTGATGAACATAGGCTATATTTTATCCCGGGAAAGTGAAGTTTTCCAGAAGGTAACACCGCGACGGGAATAATTTAAGTATAGCCATTAAACCACTCTGAATGCGGCATCGAGTCATAAAAGGTTTAAATTTCACTAATATATTAGCTGAAAGTTAGCGAGTTTGTTTAGAAGTTTGTGTTTCAATTCAATCACGCCTAAACCGATTTGAATGAAACATGGATTAGATGTAGATAGTGACCTAGAATAGCATAAAGGCTATTACAAATGTTGCGAGCGAAGCCGTGCGCAGAAGCTAATATTTAATCAAATGGATGATAACCATAATAATTATACCTGTTTGTCAATAATATTCCCAATTGCTCACTTATTATTTGCGGTTCGGAAGAGACGCGGACCGGCCCTGAAGTGGCTACTCAAAAGCTACTCCGAGAGCTAAGTCTACTTTGCAACTTCAATGACGGAAAATTGTGTTAGTTCCACGAACTCAACGTAATATTTACATGTATTTTTTTCTCAATCCCTAACCAAATACTTAACGTTCTAAGCGCGACGTTATGGTTAGACATGATTTCATAAAAAAAACAAACATTGTACTTAGCTATTTGCGATATACCTAATTGAAACATGCGAAATTATTGCAAAACTTGCTATTTTTCTGTTGCTCTGTGACATTACCTCCGTTTGCTTATAGACAATAATGCATTAAATAAGAGTGAATAGCAACAGGAATAAAAATTAAGTATATAAAATAAGTAAATTCAAGATTTTGCCTCTTTACTTTGCTGGCTCCTGAAACACTGTTTAAAACTAAGTAGCCTATGGATTCAATAAGAAA
Source organism: Epirrhoe alternata (assembly GCA_963565295.1). NCBI lineage: Eukaryota > Metazoa > Arthropoda > Insecta > Lepidoptera > Geometridae > Epirrhoe > Epirrhoe alternata. Next base: position 5,845,055 of record OY751384.1, read on the forward strand.
AGTAACCTTTTTTTATTATGTCAATATATTTTTGAAGTAAAAACATTTTAGGCGCGTTTGGCACTTTTGAGATGAGAAAGAATTCTTCGATTCGCCTCGAAAAGGTCACGTGCGAGTCACGTGACTGCTCACCGACACCTACCAGTAGCGCCATCTAGTTATATAGGTACGCGGTAAACTTTTACGGCAATATTTTTACATTTCTAAAAGCTCATTTTATAACTAAACGCGTGAAGTGGTGAATTATCTTTCGATATTTTTCGATTTCCTGACGATTCAAAAAATACTATGCACAGTATGCATCTAATTGTTCAAGTTTTCACTTCTCTCGGCACTCCGGGCTTCATAAACAAACAAACTTTACATTATATTTATGAGTGTCGATGAAAGGTAGTATTATCCTCAATGGTACAAAACCTGCTTTAGCGCGTCCAGTCTGGTCCTAAATCACACAAGTATTCTTTTTAGGGCTCCGTACCTCAAAAGGAAAAAAAACGGAACCCTTATAATATCACTTTGTTGTCCGTCTGTCTGTCTGTCCGTCCGTCTGTCTGTCCAGACCCTTTACGAGCGTTTATGCCGGAAAAAAACGTATATTTCAACACTCAGGGAAATCAAAATTTATAGGTCCCGTTGATCCCGTTCACCTAGATAGAACTAAAAAATTTGCAAGTAGTAGTTGTCTTTTATCTACCCGCGATCCCTCGGGAAAACTTCACTTCCCTGGGATAAAATATAGTCTATGTTCATTGGGAATAATGTAGGATTCTATTGGTGAAAGAATTTTTCAAATCGGTCCAGTAGTTTCAAAACCTATTAATTTCAAACAAACAAATATTTCGTCTTTATAATATAAACTAGTAAACCGATAGATAGATACAGGGATAGATGATAGATAGATAAAGGGAGAAATCTGATAACCGTATATTTTTAGTTAAATCACAAAAAAACGGCCCAATGCAAGGAATGGGGTCGAAATTTTGAAGGGATTTAACAGTCGTATTGTATGAAAGGGCTTCATTGGCACAAGATTAATCAGATTTTTAATAATTTTTATGATGTAAGTTAGTTTTCGATTAACGACGAAAAATTTATAACATAGCTTTTTCCCTTCTCATTGTAGTAGTACCTAAGTAGGTGCAGTTAGTCCTTTGTACGGAACCCTCGGTGGGCGAGTCCAACTCGCACTTGTTCGGTTTTATTTTGATGTTATTAACCTGTTATAATTTGTCTTTATTCTGATATTTGCGAACACAAAGTAGATTAGTTAAAGCGGGCGAAGGCCCGCTTGTGACGCTTTGCGAAGGTTGCAGATTCGATTCCTGCCGCGGAACAATTTTTAAGATCAAATATATTATTTTTGTGAAAATTATATACCTAAGTGGCATGCATGACCGACTGAACAGTCAGGATCCATAGTAAATTCCCGTCACCCTTTGAATACGGAACCCAAAAAAACATTTTCATAAACCTTGCCGAATATGCAAATGTATACTATAGAGGTTAATCTCAAACACAATCTTTGCAAATATTAGCATTAACGATTATATTTGTTAGAAGGATAAATTGAAGAGTTGTTATAATTGGTTCATTTTATGATCTTGATAAACTTGAAAATGAGTTATGATAAAATAATCGTATTCATGTAAATATAGTAAGTACTAACCTTCCTTTAACAGCTGGGGATAATTATATTTACTATAGATTTTAAGACAGGGTGTGACAAGAATACTTCTAAAAACTCGCAGTTTTTAAAAGTAATGCTCCCCCAACAAGTCTCACCAAATCCTACTTCTTAATACTAGTGAGTTTGTTTGTGTTTCAATCCGATTTGGATGAAACTTTGTAGTTAAAAATATTTGCAAAAATGCAAGACAATTGTGTACACACGAAATATTAAAAACACGTTAAGCCGTCACATTCTAATATAATAAAGGAGAACGGGCAGGCATGTATGAAGCGCCGCCCAAGTCAAAAAACGATCGCCCGCAGAGTGGACGTATAGTGGAATGGGTAGACCTTCTAAAACACTACATTTGATTGTATGACAGCAAAAAAATCCATCCTACAGAAATCGAGATATTTGCAGTTAAAGGTGGTGACTTTTACAATCATATTTATTGACTTACAGGCTTCCCGTAGAAAAGCCACTATGGGCATTCGATAGAACTTTAGAAGCACTACATTTCATTGTATGACAGCTAAAAAATCCATCCAACAGAAATCGAGTTATTTGCAGTTAAAGGTGGTGACCATCATGTTTTTTGACTTACAGGCTTCCCGCAGATAAGCCACTATAGGCATTCGATAGAACTTTAGAAGCACGACATTTCATTGTATCACAGCTAAAAAATCCATCCTCCAGAAGTCGAGATATTTGCAGTTAAAGGTGGTGACTTTTACCATCATCTTTTTTAACTTACAGGCTTCCCGCAGATAAGCCACTATGGGCATTCGATATAACTTTAGAAGCACGACATTTCATTGTATAACAGCTAAAAAATCCATCCTGCAGAAGTCGAGATATTTGCAGTTAAAGGTGGTGACTTTTACCATCATCTTTTTTAACTTACAGGCTTCCCGCAGATAAGCCACTATGGGCATTCGATAGAACTTTAGAAGCACGACATTTCATTGTATGACAGCTAAAAAATCCATCCTGCAGAAATCGAGTTATTTGCAGTTAAAGGTGGTGACCATCATGTTTTTTGACTTACAGGCTTCCCGCAGATAAGCCACTATAGGCATTCGATAGAACTTTAGAAGCACGACATTTCATTGTATGACAGCAAAGAAATCCATCCTGCAGAAGTCGAGATATTTGCAGTTAAAGGTGGTGACTTTTACCATCATCTTTTTTAACTTACAGGCTTCCCGCAGATAAGCCACTATGGGCATTCGATATAACTTTACAAGCACGACATTTCATTGTATAACAGCTAAAAAATCCATCCTGCAGAAGTCGAGATATTTGCAGTTAAATGTGGTGACTTTTACCATCATCTTTTTTAACTTACAGGCTTCCCGCAGATAAGCCACTATGGGCATTCGATAGAACTTTAGAAGCACGACATTTCATTGTATGACAGCTAAAAAATCCATCCTGCAGAAATCGAGTTATTTGCAGTTAAAGGTGGTGACCATCATGTTTTTTGACTTACAGGCTTCCCGCAGATAAGCCACTATAGGCATTCGATAGAACTTTAGAAGCACGACATTTCATTGTATGACAGCAAAGAAATCCATCTTGCAGAAATCGAGTTATTTGCAGTTAAAGGTGGTGACTTTTACCATCATCTTTTTTAACTTACAAGCTTCCCGTAGATAAGCCACTATGGGCATTCGATAGAACTTTAAAAGCACGACATTTCATTGTATGACAGCTAAAAAATCCATCCTGCAGAAATCGAGATATTTGCAGTTAAAGGTGGTGACCATCATCTTTTTTATCTTACAAGCTTCCCGCAGATAAGCCACGATGGGCATTCAAAGGTGATGGTAAAAGTCACCACATTTAACTGCAAATATCTCGATTTCTGCAGGATGGATTTTTTAGCTGTCATACAATGAAATGTCGTGCTTTTAAAGTTCTATCGAATGCCCATAGTGGCTTATCTGCGGGAAGCTTGTAAGATAAAAAAGATGTTGGTCACCACCTTTAACTGCAAATATCTCGATTTCTGCAGGATGGATTTTTTAGCTGTCATACAATGAAATGTCGTGCTTTTAAAGTTCTATCGAATGTCCATAGTGGCTTATCTGCGGGAAGCTTGTAAGTTAAAAAAACATGATGGTAAAAGTCACCACATTTAACTGCAAATATCTCGATTTCTGCAGGATGGATTTTTTAGCTGTCATACAATGAAATGTCGTGCTTTTAAAGTTCTATCGAATGCTCATAGTGGCTTATCTGCGGGAAGGCTGTAAGTCAAAAAACATGATGGTAAAAGTCACCACCTTTAACTGCAAATAACTCGATTTCTGCAAGATGGATTTTTTAGCTGTTTTACAATGAAATGTCGTGCTTCTTAAGTTCTATCGAATGCCCATAGTGGCTTATCTGCGGGAAGGCTGTAAGTCAAAAAACATGATGGTCACCACCTTTAACTGCAAATAACTCGATTTCTGCAGGATGGATTTTTTTGCTGTCATACAATGAAATGTCGTGCTTTTAAAGTTCTATCGAATGCCCATAGTGGCTTATCTGCGGGAAGCTTGTAAGATAAAAAAGATGATGGTCACCACCTTTAACTGCAAATATCTCGATTTCTGCAGGATGGATTTTTTAGCTGTCATACAATGAAATGTCGTGCTTTTAAAGTTCTATCGAATGCACATAGTGGCTTATCTGCGGGAAGCTTGTAAGTCAAAAAACATGATGGTCACCACCTTTAACTGCAAATAACTCGATTTCTGCAGGATGGATTTTTTAGCTGTCATACAATGAAATGTCGTGCTTCTAAAGTTCTATCGAATGCCCATAGTGGCTTATCTGCGGGAAGCCTGTAAGTTAAAAAAGATGATGGTAAAAGTCACCACCTTTAACTGCAAATATCTCGACTTCTGCAGGATGGATTTTTTAGCTGTTATACAATGAAATGTCGTGCTTCTAAAGTTCTATCGAATGCCTATAGTGGCTTATCTGCGGGAAGCTTGTAAGATAAAAAAGATGATGGTCACCACCTTTAACTGCAAATATCTCGATTTCTGCAGGATGGATTTTTTAGCTGTCATACAATGAAATGTCGTGCTTTTAAAGTTCTATCGAATGCCCATAGTGGCTTATCTGCGGGAAGCTTGTAAGATAAAAAAGATGATGGTCACCACCTTTAACTGCAAATATCTCGATTTCTGCAGGATGGATTTTTTAGCTGTCATACAATGAAATGTCGTGCTTTTAAAGTTCTATCGAATGCCTATAGTGGCTTATCTGCGGGAAGCTTGTAAGATAAAAAAGATGATGGTCACCACCTTTAACTGCAAATATCTCGATTTCTGCAGGATGGATTTTTTAGCTGTGATACAATGAAATGTCGTGCTTCTAAAGTCCTATCGAATGCCTATAGTGGCTTATCTGCGGGAAGCCTGTAAGTCAAAAAACATGATGGTCACCACCTTTAACTGCAAATAACTCGATTTCTGCAGGATGGATTTTTTAGCTGTCATACAATGAAATATAGTGCTTCTAAAGTTCTATCGAATGCCCATAATGGCTTATCTGCGGGAAGCCTGTAAGTCAAAAAACATGATGGTAAAAGTCACCACATTTAACTGCAAATATCTCGATTTCTGTAGGATGGATTTTTTAGCTGTCATACAATGAAATGGAGTGTTTTTGAAGGTCTACCCATTCCACCATACGCCCACTCTGCGGGCGATAGTTTTTTGATTTGGGCGGGGATGCCCATTCTCCTTTTGATGTAGATAACATAATACACGACAGCTACGACACCTGGATAATCAGATACAAAAATGTAGAAGTAAAATGTAAACAAAGTAACGTTGGTAACCTAATTACTACGTCAAACCTGAGACACAGGTTCGCCTAGTTCAGGCACATTGTATTCTTTTACCTATGTTTAATTGTAATAAGTATTATTATACGTTGTACTACGTCAATAAAAAAAAAAAAAAAAACAGGGTGTCCTGGAATAAAATAGTCTTGAAAGACAGACGAAATATAGTCCAGAAAAAGATCTACAAACGTTTTTTCTTATTGGGATATGGTACCCTAAAACAAATTATCAGCTAACTCGCGTGGGTAAGTTCAATTACTTGTTTACACAATTTAATAACTATCCTACAATGTCAACAAAACGATACAATTTTTCCTTGAGTGCGATTCGATTAACTTGCTCCTAATCACTGAGCAATGCGATAATCGTTGAACAATTCCATCACAACAATGGAATTTTAACGGCCATTATCATCATCCACAGCCATAAACGAGTATATCTCACTGCTGGCGTAGACCTCTATTTTTACGCCATTCATTTCCATTTAATTCCGGTCAAAATTTCATCTTATTTAACGATAATAAAAAAATGTAAATCACTATCGGTTCTGTTTGCCAGTTCTGAAACAGCGACCTTTAAAAAGGTGTTAGAATTTGAAATTTTGATTAGATAGTTTTGTTTTACAATCGGTAATGTTTGGACTTCAGTAACGTTGACGTTGAATTTCAGAATAATTTTAATTGACAACACAATGAATCGTCATAGTTCTACGGATTCAGTAGCTAAATATCAGTAAATGCAAAAAAAACATGGAACACTACCTACAGAGAGAATAAAACAAGTATTTTCCTACAAATCCGAACAAACACACACATATCGATAATCTCAAATAAGTATGCCAACATCTAACATTGAAGTTACTTCTTGCCGACAATAGGATTTTTTCGGTACATCCTGAAATGTATGGTTGGATCAAATAGCGATAAAAAACATAGATTTAGCATGTTACCTTTGATAAAAATATGTTTAGAGAAAAAATTTACAATAATTAAAAACATTATATGCCTACCTACATAAGAATGCCGATGTCCAAAAACTTTGTCATATTTAGAAGTATTACCTACTTACATTATCTACTGCCCTATATAATGTCTTGGTCAATAACACATGCAACGCAGTCGAGTTTGAAACTAATAGATAATGCTTGAATTGTTTAAGGATAAACGATTTTTAGGAACAGACGTTTTTCTAAACCGTTTTTAGATCAGCCATAGATATTTTTACGAAAGGATATTTCCTATACACATACGTTCAGTTAGTTAAAATGGAATTAATTGCATAATTTACTTTATTTCAGTCTCCCTGCGTCAAAAAAAAAAAATTAGTTAGATTACATGAATGAATTTCCATTTTAACCAAATATGATCTATCATTCATAGAGTTAAAGAAATCAACTGGTAACTATATAAAAAGTATTTTTTTAACTTATTATTATTAGGTAAATAACAACCGACTAATAATTAGGGTATTAGGTTATTTTGATAACAAGTAGACGTACCTTTTAACAGTTTTATCGATTTTATCGTGGTATTTTGCATAATTTCCTTATATCTGACTGCAATTTACGTAGACATTGAGCACCATGTTTATTGATTTAAATAATTGCTTTTATACTAATGCATAATAAATACCTTGATTAGATAGTTGCTTGATTAGTTATTGATTATAAAAAATGCCGTTGGTATGAATGATTTTCGAACGAGGCTAATGCAGGTTTCAGAATGCCTAAACATAGGATTGAAAATTCATTGGTACTTACTTCGAGAGGGAAACCCTTGTGTCACTGACATGGTGATATTCGTGAACTCAATGTCAACATAGTTCTTGGGAGGCAGGCTCACTTCCAGCATCCGACACTCGCTAGCCTCTAGCTCCTTGTTAAGGAGCTGGCGACTCAGGATATACTTCGCTATCTTCGACATGGTTCACTACACTTGAATTTAACGTTATGCAAATTAGCACACTATTTTCATTGCATCAATGCACAAAATGCATGAAATATTGGCTCTATTTTCTATTTTTTTCAAATTTTGTATAAAGATAAAGTTTATGAAAAATGTATCATTGTTGTTGTTTATATTTCCTGACATTAAAAGGTACTAGTGTCCGTACCGTGCGGAACCGCCCGCTGCCGACTACCGACTGAGCCCAGGGCGCGCTCATATATTTTTACTCATACATAATTGTAAGTACTTATTGTAACTTTATACAAGTTTGATAGATGCTTTATTGATTTAAAAAAAAAAAAAAACATACATACAACCGAACATAGAACCTCCTCCTTTTTTTGAAGTCGGTTAAAAACAATGAGTGTCACTTTGATTTATTACCTATACTAATACTTTAATAATCGTGGGAGCTCGATATCAATAGGCATAAAGTAGGTTTTTTTTACCAACGAATTTATATTGGTGCGAACGTTTTGTTTTAAGATTATACTCACCTAAATCGATAATAACACAAAATATTCAGCTTCTATAGAGGGTGAAATGGAATTCGAATTATTTTATTGTTTTTTATTTCACCTGATAACTAATACTTATTGGTTAATCTTGAATGCTGACTCAAGGAGGAGGTTTAACTAACTTGTTTCGATTATCGGGGTCGAATTACGGTATAATTTATATTTCTTTGAATAAAAACTTTTAGACACTAACGTCTACTTATATCCGTTGCTTAGTAACGGTTTTGTATGGAAATCATTTACTAAAAGAAAAGGAACTTTACTTAAGGAAAGATAGTAGCCGTTATTGACTCTGAGTGCGGCCATTAGAGAAATAGAAGATCACTCATTAAAATCAACTGTAGGTACCTAATAATGTATAGCAGTACATGACAGTCATGAGTACAGTTATGTGTACGTAACCATTTAGATTATCATCTAAAATCTGAAAGTAGTTTTGACTTTAATGTTGAACTATGTAGAAATGTTTTAACAAAAATAAGGTTTTTTAAGTTCTGGATGAGGTTAGCACGAGATCGTAAAAAGTGGCATATAGAAAGAGAGGCCTATACCCAGCAGTGGGCAAAGTCAGGTTGTGGATGATGATGATGATGATGAAGGGACCACCGTCGAGTTATACTAAAATCGATCCAAAATAGAGAAAACATTTATATGATTTTTGCCCCTATCATTGAACTGAATGAAGTGTACAGTCAGCAACGAAAGTCGATTAACAGTCTGAAACGCCATTTGTTTTGTAATTTGGGTTATCCTAGGGTATAGGTAAAGGAATAAAATAAGGTTTAACAAAAACAGAAGCCTATTTTTATTTGGATAAACAAGTACATATAGAAAGTAAATCAGTACCAGTAAGTAACTTACCTAACCTAGGGTGATAATGGTATGGAATGGATACAATTTATGATGAATGATGAGGGTTGGTGATCGCCTTGATTCTAGTGAGGTAGTAATACAGATGAAAACTTATATAAGCACTGGAATACTCCGGGACGATGAACACGTTAGAACGGCACGATATTGGTCAGTCGGGCCCAGTCAATTTTGTTAGTAGCGAAATTTTCGCGAGCACCCACTGTTACATGCCTTCACACACATAAAACTCACAGTACGCTCTACTTCACAAAAACACCAATCCTTTCCTGATGAGCGAGGGAGCTAGGCACAGAATGCGGCGGCAGGAGAAGCGCTTCGGTTTCAAAAGACAAGCACACAGAGCGATGCCCGCGCTGGGGGAGTCGCTGAACACTGCCACGTGTAGGTAGATACCAGCCGGGAAGCCAGCTGTACAAAGGACCTCTCTCCTGTAAAGAAAGAAACCACGCCTGGGTAAGCAATTGCCGGACAGCACAAGCGAGCAGAAGGAGAAAAGATGGGATGCCCTCAGGATCTAGGCATCCTGGAAGTAAATAGCTCGCATGGCGTAAAACAAAGGATTTCCACGTCACGAATATAGGTTGCAATTTTTCTTACCAGAGAGGTTGTTCAAGATCCACGCGTGGTAATCAAACGACGTATAATTTGCCGACGAATGCAGCAGAACAATCGATCGTAACAGATCGGGCGTAATTACTTTAAAATATTTGTACAAAAAAGTTAGAATCTGATTTGCACACTCATGCCAAAGAAAATTATACTCTAACGAGACTCATGCGCATTTCGCCGACCGACAAGCAAGCAATCCGTCCAAAATGAATGCCAGTCTTCTTCTTCTTCAAGATGGCAACTAACTATAATACCACTTTACTTCTGTCAATGTCAATGACATTACTAACGATCTGTCAATGTCGATTCATTGACGGCCGTAAACGGAGCTATCAACCAATCAGAGCGGCCTACAGAATGACACAGCTCAATAGCCAATCAGATCAAGACTCACAGAATGATACCAGAATATATCCTTATATGATAGTGTTGCCAGTGGTTATAATTTAATTATTTATAACCTATCTCGCTGCCGCCAAGCTTTGAAATCGCGGGCGGGAAACTTTAAAATGAAGGGACTCACAGCGTGAACCGCTGTTAACTAAAACTGGATGTTACAGTTTTCGATTTCTAAGAAAAAAAAAATTCCCGGGAAATTAACTTGGGCTTACTTATTCCTCAAATATTTGTCAAAATATTGGTCAAAATGTAACAGATTTTGTAAATATTGAGATTTGTGTAACATCAAATGTTATGCGACTTTCGTTGTTGCCTGTATCTACCTACGATGTAATAATGCTGCATTTATTTTATGTTGTCCTAAGGATGGCCTAGAACAATTTATCGACAAGATATAATATTTTCTATCGACTTGTGCTTTCAGTGTCAATGTCAGTCCCATAAAGTGTTGTATAATTTTACCTGTGCACTTAAGTGGCTTACTAAATAATGTTGGCGTAATCGGCTTACTATCTCTATGTACAATCAACATAATACTAGCTGCGCTCTGCGGTTTGATCGCGGTCTTTCAGTAACTCTTTTCTGGAATAAAAAGTTTGTATGCCTGTCCCATTATTCCAGACTATAATTTATCTCTGTGCCTAATTTCATCGAAATCCATTCAGTCAGTAGTTTTTGCGTGAAAGAGGAACAAAAATCACAGTAGGTACCTACTCCAGTAATAAACCAAATACTTACTTAGGTAATGGTAAACAAAATAGGAGGACCACACAGTGTCATTTAGCCCCAAACTATGTTAAACTTGTACGGGAATGAGAACTCAATACATATAAATAAAATAATAATGGTTTGGAAAGGTTTGCCAATACAAAGCTCTCTTCGTAAAGTCACACATATTAATTAGTCGCGTGCAGAATGCTCAGGTACATTGACTCGATGTTACATGGCCATAGCAGAATACTAAATATGACTTCTGTGTAGGTAAGTATTTGTCTTCTTTGCTTGTCATCCCATATATTGAATGCCATGACACATCTGCTGCATTTATAAGCTTGTAGTTGATGGGATGACTAAAGGAACGCTTGTGACATTGTTCGTTTATTTGCTTTATCTCTCGTTAGACCTTTATCCGATTTTTTACATGGGACAAGCAGCTTAGTTGTTACACGGTGTTGCATGATTGATGCGCGATTGGAAGCATGCTAGGACAATTCATTTCATACCATGTTTCTATCAGGCTTCGAACATATATTATCTGATATGTAAATCTGCAATAAGTTATGCCATTATCTATGTGCTCTAAGAAAATCATAATAATTGGTTATTTCTAGGGAAATCTCTCACTTCAAATTACCAGCCGCTTTACCCGCCAATGGATCAGCCTATTTTTACCCACGACGGAACGGAAGTACCAGTATGCGTTTGGGCTGAGAGGTTGTGTGTTTGTGTGTTGGTGGGTGCACTTTTGTATTCCCATTTATCTCCATAACGGCCCGACCGATTTAGTTACGATTTTCTGTAAAATGTTTGGGATTCATAGGAGATAGTTTTACCGTTATGGTGATAGCTCGCCAGAGGGCGCTGCAATATATGTCTATTAATAAATCGAATGTCAATAAGTGTAACATACGGTTTTCAGCAAAGGATTTGTGATTTATGGGTGAGTGTTCTTAGATAGGTGTTATGGTGTAAACTCGGGCGATTGACGTATTTTTTCGATTTGCAAATGTATAAATTTTATGAACTTTCATCCTCTATACAAAGTACAAAGGGTATATTAAAACATTTGTGTATCGTTTTTCAATCACATTCGTCGTGGGGTTTTTCAAAATTTTTAATTTTGTATTTCTAGCGTGTGCTATCGCATATCTGTCAGTCAGGACTTGTCTCTAAGTAGATAAAAATTAAATAAGAAGGCGCACGCATGCTGCTATAATTATGATGTAGAACAAAATGCATGTAGGTACCCATCTACACAAGTCCAACTGATTGCAGCAATAAACAGTATAGTTTAGTATTTTACGTCAGCGATACAGTACCAAGGTCACCGCTTCAGTTCTAGATCAATATTTCAGTACTTCTGCAGTCATTATTGATTTTATAGACTGAAGTGAGTTCAATTAAAAGATAGTGAGGTATACGAGCATAAGTAGAGTACATCTGGGTACATCTGACGACCTCTGTGGCGCAGTGGGTGATAGCTCGCTTGGGACGCAAAAGGTTGCGGGTTCGATCCCCGCTGCGGGATAAATGTTTGTATGATCTGCAAATATTTATCTCGGGTCTGGGTGTTTCTATGTATAATATGTATGTATTTTCAAAGAAAATTATAAGAAGTATATCAGTTATCTGGTTCCCATAGCTTTGCTTAATTTGGGGCTAGATGATGTTGTGTGAAAAAAAAGTCATGTGAGCAAACTAGGTAAATAATAATAACTTTAACTAAAATTATGATCAAGACAAGACTGCTAGTTTCAATGTTATTTGAGTTTTAAAAACTTGAAACGTCAATCAGCTTCTGTTGCTGTTAGAACGTACCTGTACTTATATATTTTACATTAAGTAATTAAGCCGAGCATACACAACACATGCAAGGAACAGTAGCTTGCATGCTTCTTACTGGTACACAGTGAATACACTACACATGCCTGTAAAACTTGCATGCTATCTGCGTCCTGGCATGCCAGTATTAAGAAGTAGAAAGAAGCCGTGAATACATCTTTTTAGCTGGCATGCGTGCCGGTTTTGCAGCCACCCGCGACTCCTCCCTCAAATTGCTTGCCACCAGCTTGCATGACAGATACAGGCATAATTTTTGTAATTTTATAGTGCTAATCCACACTTGGTATTTCATTAAGAAATGAAAAGTCTTATCGCTAATCGGTCCTTAACCGAAAAATATGAGCTTATCGAAAATTTGGATACCGGCAAGTAGGATTCTGTGGCCAAGCGGTAAGGCACTCCGGCTTTAGGAGGATCGTCTGATCGATGCGGGTTCGAATCCCGTCGGGATCCAAAATTTTGATAAGACTTTTCATTTCTTAATGAGATACAGGCATGCCAGTAAGTGTAATGCACACATGCCAGTAGGTTGCACGTGCAAGGAGCTGGCAAGTGTGCCAGCTACCAGGTGTATACCGTGTATTCTCGGCATTACGTGTAAAAGTGACTCTACCTTCGAACAAGAGGTCGGGGACTTATCTGGCATCAATGGAGATTTTTTCTATTTGAAAAATGTTTGTGACCATTTGGTGTTTTCAAACAAGTTTCTCATAATATTCTCAAGTAATTTATTTACCTCTTGTACCTTATTGTTATTTTAATAATGTCTGTATTTCATAAATTGTTTTTTGTTTAGTAGGTATCCAACTTGTGAATTTGTAATTCAACAAAGATTTGTTGATTTTAAATAATTCATAATTTTAAGAGCCGTAGTGTTTGGACAACGTGGATTGGTCCAAGTAGGGTGACTATCAATATTTAATCCGAAGGTCGAACGGATTCAAAAAGGATTAAAAAAACTAAGACAAAAAGAAATATAGTATTTTTTCGTTTTACTTAAAAAACCTTGGAATCAAAAATATTGTAGGTATTATAATAGGTATATACTCGTAAAATCTCTTCCGTGAAATCGCAATCCATATTCTTATTTCTGTCTTTCTTATTAATGTAATTTTTAGGGTTCCGTACCTAAAAAGAAAAAACGGAACCCGTATAGGATCACTTTGTTGTCCGTCTGTCTGCTTGACAAGACTCTTTATCTCGGGAACGCGTGGGGGTATTGAGTTGAAATTAAAACCATAAACTATAGTCTACGGCCCCTTTAAGCTGTGAAAAAATCAGACTTGTAAGTTAACGCAAAAAAGATACGGCCTTTTTTTGCGTCATGAAAATCAAAATAGATAGGGTACTTCCCGTTGACCTAGAACTATGAAATTTGGCAAGTAGTATTGGTAGTATCGTGTTAAACTACAAGTACCTACAGGGAAAAATCTCAAACCCGTATATTTTTGTTAAATCAAAAAAAAACGTAAGAATTTCAAGCAAGGAATGGGAGTTGAAATGAAAAGAGTTAACTGTGTCATGTGGGGTATCGTATGAAAGAGTTTCATTGGCACAAGCTCTTTTGAACTTCTATTTATTTTTAAGATGTATATTTTTTTATTTATAACAAAAACTGAAAAAAAACGATTCTCTTGTGCGAGTATACCCACCTAATAACTTTGGTGCATGTTGGTAGTACCTAACATTCGGCACTGTTATATGTACATAATTAGGCCTTTGTACGGAACCCTCGGTGGGCGAGTCTGACTCACACTTGTCCGGTTCTTTAAAGAGGTACACATTGCAGCAATTATTTCAATTGAACTGCAATATTGTATTCAAGGGAAAAGAGACAGCTTACATTAATTGCGCCTAAAAAAGTTTAAAAGCAATTTACAGCTACTCGTACACTACACAAAAATAAATAACAAAATATTCTTCAGGCGCCAGTATAAAATATGCTTAGCTAGTGTAAAAAATCTACTGCGAAGGGGATTGTCGAAGGAGATATCTATACCAAGTCAAACAAACATGTTTGTGTATAAATTATTAAATAATAAATAATATTCGAACTATTATACATGTTTATAAAATCTTACTCAGATGCCGTATGCTGGCCATACAATTGAGAAACAAACAAAAATCCCAAGGTACGGAGACATTCTTAAAAATCCTATTATTTATTAGACAACAAAATTGGTAGTCAGGGGCAAGTTCAAATATTTATTTTGCTTACAAAAGAATAATTATTTAAACTAAGTCTGTTTTATTTGTTGTTTTTTTTCTCTGGTGTGCAATAAAGCAATATTCTATTCTTCTATTCTATTCTTATATCTTTCATAGTTCTAGCAAGTCATAAAATTAAGAAAAAAATAAAACTTTTTATGATAATTGTACATACATAGGTTGCAAGAAATAATATAATAGAGGTACCTACCTACTTCAGGTTAAAGGTGCGCGTTGATGTCTTTTGTAGGAAAACTTCAGCCAAATCAAGAATCCATACTAAACTACTACATCCCACTCATATAGTAATAAAGCTGAAAGTTTGTGAGTTTGTTTAGATGTTTGGATATTTGGATGTATACAAACATCCAAATATCTGTGAGTGTTTCAATCACGCCTAAACTAGGGAACCGATATGGATGAAACTTGGAATAGGCGTAGATAGAGACTTGGAATAGCATAATAAATGCTATTCAAAATGTTGGTACCATGCGGGTGAAGCCGCGCGCAGAAGCTAGTATTTATATATTATTATAATGTGAAAGTAACTCTGTCTGTCTGTTTGTTACCTTTTCACGCCCAAACCACTAACAGATTAGGCTGAAAATGGGCATGGATAAAGGTTGTATCCCAGGGAAGGAATGACATAGGGTACTTTTTATCCCGGAAAAATCCCGAGGGACCGCGGGTCACACCGCGGGAGCATAGCTAGTTATTAATCGTTTCAAAAATTTTGATACTCTTTGTAAATTTGTACCATGCTTGCAAAGCTGTGTTACTCGCGATCCTTCAAGAACACCTAACATTTTCGGGATAAAAAGTAGCCTTTTCAGACAATTCAATAGTTTCTGCATAACAAACATCCGGATACAGAAACCATCCATCCTCAACAATTTTTCGTACTAAGAACGCTGTACATTATCTGGAACGCCTTTTAAACGAGGTTAGTAAACTCTAAGCCGGTTTGATGCCATTGTTTTTGCAGGCACCAAGCACGCAAGTTCCTTTGATTGGACTGTTTTGCCGCAAGGTAATTGCTCATTAACTTTAGGTTTTTTCATTGTAACTGTGGGGCTACAAAATTAAAAGAAAAAACTTAAGTCTGTATTTCTTTGGAAGCACCTACTATACTTTTCATTCTCTAAAGCTAAACCCGTGTAGATACACCGTTATAGAACAAAGTTAAATGGAAGAACAAAAAATAATGTTTATGATTCTTCGATTGTCTTTTATGTGAATTAATACTTAGTTTCGTTTTTTACTTATTCTGATTAAAAACCTATTGATTGCATAAAAAAACTAATTATATGATTTCTCAGATCAAGTGATATTAAACTCTTTGAAGATGACCAAGGGAGTAGTCCAGAGGCACATCCAAATATATGTTTAGCAAATAGCCAATCGGTACATGTTATAATACTGGTTGCCTTACGATCCAGATGTTTTCCTTCATCGTCTTGAGGTCGTGCTCGCGCATACATTTTCTGATTTAAAAAAACCTATTGATGGCTGGAATAACCTACGATCTTCAGATTGAAACCCGATGCAGTTTTCCACTTTAGCTAGCACAGCTCTCACAGCTCTATCTATGTATATTTAAATAATGATAAACAAGCTTTTTGGAGGCAAGTTTTTATGGCAAATTACAAAATACAATAGAATCCAAGCCATCTGAGGCATAGTTGTAGGTACAAGAGGTACGGTGCTAAATCTATGATCTGAGGATCGTTAAAAATTATATCTATAGATACCAGAATTGGCCACGACTCATAGGAACTTAGGTACTTTTACTCTTTAGATAGATCAACATCCAGGTCACTGTCAGTCGAATGCATGTCCAAAACACTGGCGGCATTACCACGCTGAGTGGAAATGCTAAACTGTTGAGCCAAATATGCACCCAGTTACTTAATGATATACTTAGGTATACAGGGTGTAAAAAGACGTCTACCGAAGCCGAAAGGGGCAGGTACAGCATCCCAACACACACCAAATCCAAAAGGATTTTCCGAAAAAATCATTATATCCGGAGAAAACAGCGTTTGAAGAGTGCTGTTTGCGTATGTTCTGGGTGCGTTGTTTTACGTAGATTCCTGGATTTTGAGTTTTAACTGTTTGTCTCTTTTACAAAAATGAAATTATTAGGTATGTATGATCTTATTATGTTGTAATAGTAGTAACTAGCCGAAAATAACATAAAATGACTAAACTAAGTAAAAAAAAAATCGTTTTTTTTTTTGCGCTAAATATGTTTAGAATCATGGCCTGATTGCAACCCCTTAGTTTTCGGTAGCTGTCTTTTTACACCCTGTATATAAAAACACACAGGGTCACGACTGTATCCCCGAGGCGCGGTAGACATTCTCTCAGATCTTTTATATTCCAGATCCTTTGAAGATGTCTAAAGGTGAACCCTGTATATAATGTTTTTTATTGCGAGTAGGTACAACAAGTTTATCTGTTCCGCATAAAAGTTTAAAGTCTAAAGCTTGTTATGATTGTTGTGACTATGATGACAGTGATGCAATGATAAACAAATTATTATTAATTTATAATTGAAGCTTCGATACAGAATTGAAGGAATAAGTTAAGTATTATCTTAATATTAGTTATTCTAATTTCTAATCAGTGAAATATCTCACTTACACCGACAAGTTATAGAGAGGGTGTTATCCACGATATAGGCAGGAAGGTACCTACTAGCATGTATTAAAAGTACTAAATGTATTGAATGACTCTCCTAATGAAAAAGCATGAAGACAATGCAAAAAAACCCAAATTTCGAGCCACTTTTATTTTCATAGCCACAATGAGCTGCGAGTGACATCTTTGTCTTATTTCGTATAAACAATACCCTTTGTATCGCTAACCGCACACACGCGCTGCCGTCCCAACTCAATCTACAAATTAACATGCAACGTAACAAATACGAATACAGTGCAATTATTTACCGAGTACGGACAAAGGGTTCCGATAGTCCAGTTCGCTCTGAGTCGAGCGGAGGCGCGCGCGCATTCAACCGCGCGATACAACTACGCACGCGCGATTTACTGTGAACGAACTTTACAAACATGATGCTCGCCGGTGCCCAGATTGTGGACAATGGCAGTGTTGCGTACAGCCAGAATCTTCCCCCTCAAGAGGTCCCGAAAACCGCGGCTGTGACGATGCCGCTGGCAGTCCCCGAGGTGGCAGCCCAGGGACTCTCCCGGGTGCCCACCACAGATCCTGTAGACATCAGCTTCTCCAACATAACCTGCACGGTCAAACTAGGAATAAACAAAGGTAAGTACGTTTTGTTTTTTATATTAACAAAGTTTAAACTTTCTTCATCTGTGCACTTCCGTGAAATACATACCTAAGTATAAAATTGTAACGTAAAGTGAAATTGTCAAGCACAATATTATTTTTAGCTAACAAAACGAACAATTGACCCAGTTTTAAGCATGTGTCGGGAGGTTCATAAGTTATCGCATGAATAGCAAAATACGTAAATTAACAACAACAATATTGAGTTGTGTCTTATTATCTTAGCAGGCTCCTTTTAGAGGTGCTTGCTCTCCTTTGTTGCCTTACTCGTTACTCGGGAGACCTTCCCTGTTTGTCAAGATTGTATACTCTCGCTTACAAAATGTAACTTTAATGTAATTAGTTTGACGATGATTCATCAACAATTTTACTTTATAATTTCCAATTTACATTGCAATGCTTTATAAAACCAATACTTACAGACATAAAAACATATTGGCCCTTACTAATTAACTTGACAAAGAGTTAAGTCAGGCATTACCTATACATAACCATACAAATTTTTAGTTTATGCTTGCCATAACTTATGTCAAGTTTATTAGTAAGGGCCATTTAATTTTTAGTAGGTGATGTTCAAAATCATCTCCATTACACTATGTAAGTCAAGTCCGTTATCGATTTCTTTTTAGTTTCTTCTCTTAACCTTAGCCTGAAATACATGTCTCTTATCAGAAGGATTACCAGATTACCAATAAGTACCAACAATAAAACCGATATCTCCAGTAATAATCCCTAGATGTCATAAATTATGCTAATCAATGGTGACCTCAACTTGACAAAAATATAGAGAAAGTTTAATAATATTACATTGTAGAAACATACAATTAGCTCTATTTTATGTCACATAATATAGTAATATGCGATAGTCGGTTTGCTTGTTTACAATAGTCGAGTCTCATTTTATTTGTTTAGAATGAATTACCACGTAAATCTAGCAAATCTAGCGAGTAACATTTATATTTATAGTTGTTTATATGCTATGCCACTGTATCTTCTTAAGGCTTATCCATATTAGCCAAGTACGCGGCACAGCATCTCATAATACCTCAATAATACCTTGATGGTAGATAGTGGCCTAAGATTCAAAATAAATTTATTATGATGTAGGTACATAAAATGAAAATACAAAAATAAACTGTTCACTTCGATTCAATACAGAATTGTCAAACAACCACGTGCCTTTTTTGCCATTTTAGCCTAAAATGGTTCACCGGTTACGTTTTAACTCAAGCTAGCTACTCTTGCCCAGAAACAAAAGTAAAATATTTATTCGTGTTATCATAGTAGTTTCTCTAATAATAGGTGAGTTGATTTTTATAAACGCACAATTTGATTTGCAGTCTACGGATTTGATAGGTTTTAAAAAAATATATCATAATATTGTCATTGTACTTATCAGTTCTTATAATCGACGTGATGGTAATACAGCTCACGTAGGTACATCTTCGAACAAAGTCCACAAACTAAAAGTAGTGCAGTATTTCTATCAATGGTCTTATCGCTATCAATAATCTTCGTGTTATCCATCCTTTACCTACTTGGATAATACTTATGACTATGTCACCTTACAATTATCTCATGTTTTAGTATTCAATCGCTTGTCCTGCTTTCTGGGAATATATCATCATCACATCTACAGAGCTCTTTATTTTCAACTCTGCTCTAAAAGCCGTCATCACATCATGATAGGTACCTATCCTTTTCTCCAACCTAAATAAATGCGACAGTTCTTAGGGATATTAGTAGATTTGAATGTTATTTACTCAAACACACCACAACAGGTGGGTGAGTAATGCTAATGACTTACTTTCGGCTAAGTTTGTGTGACGTATAAAGTTACATTTTCGAGCAGGTGGTGTGAAAATATGTTTTCAAGCTTAATTAGATAGTTTTTTCTAATAACTTACAGAAAATCACACAGAGAGTGCATCATTATTAGCACATGCGCCATTCGACCTTGCTGAAGGAGTCTCAAAGTACATTTGGTAGGATTATTGTATTGACCTATTGATTTAGAAGTCAGTTCAATAATATTCATAGAGCTCGAAACAACTGTTTTATAAGGTCAGCCTTTGCTTCGAATGATAAAGGCTCGAGTTTCATAAACGCTTTCATTAAGTTTTTTGAGCCAGGTAGTCGTTGTGCCTCTCTGTGCTTAAAAGATAAATGATTTTTGTTACCTTCGTTGGATTTTAATTTAATTAGATGCAAAATTTTTTAATCGACAGTTCCATAATGAACCATTTCATAATATAGGTAATACAATAAACTATTTTCCTAAATCTAGCGAGAAGAACGTTTTCAAAAGCCTCTGAAGCCTGCGTCACATATAAACAGGTTTTAATAGAATAATTAATGTTTTGTTACATGAATTTTAACCTTGTAATGGCAAATAAATCTTTTATCATACCTCTGCAGAATTGACGTAAAACTTATATTTAGAGAAGCATAGAAAAAACAGGGTTTGTATTTTCCCTTGCTTGATTTCTTCCCTTAATTTAGCTATTTCTTGTCACTACAGACACAGGGTCATCATTACCATGACATATTATGTTGACAGTAGGTGTTTCTGCGAGTATAGCGTCTTTAGAACTTGTTCCAAATATACCTACATTGTGCCTATAGCTAAACTTTTTTTCCTTCTAATCAAGTTAATCATGTTGTTGTAAATTTTATTGAGATCCTGGTACATTTATAATAATCTAGTTATGCTATCTAGATGGTAACACGCGCTACGATTATTGATAAAGTTATCTATCGCTCAATGTGCCTTTGTTTCAATCATTCCCGTAAGAACAATATAATTTAGTACTTGAGGAGTTCGTTCAACTGTACCTCTCTTCAGTAACATAAAATGGTAAAAAAATATTTGGGTTGTCTGGGGTTTGTGACAGCTACAGCCTGCTACGCCTTTTGTGTCTGTAATTATATTTTTGGTCTTGTCTTGAGTAGACTCCGATTTTTTGTGTTTTATAAACAAGTTTATCACATTCTTTATCACGGGGTGAATCCTCAATGAATCCTCTGACCCTATGATGGATGTACGAGTATATGTAGTGTCAAAAGGCATCCGAAGCTCCTCGAGATTTTGATATCATGGACATAGCTTGTAAAACCATAATTTATGCGATATTTGACTTCATAACAAAGAACTCTTGTATGTTTGATTATCTGATACAAAATGGGGATAGTACTTGCAACTTATGATAGAGAATTTACATAGCGAACCTCAATCATCTAAGGTACGTACCTAATACGAGTTTTTTCTTATGTTTCTTATAGAAAAACCTTTAAAATATATAAATTTTGCAAATTCTGAAGTTTCGGGTCTGGGTGTTGAGGTAGCCTGTAGTTTCTGATATCCACGACATCGACAGTCAACACAGGAGATTTCTAGTGTAGGATCATTTCGAGTTTCATTTCTAAAGATATTTTATGATGACATCAATATCAAGTATGTGTATGAATGAGCAAAAGTCGAAAGTATAACCGTATTACTAAGGGGCAACCGATACTTTGGTTTTAGAATCCTCCTTTGACGTCCCCTAGGTTTTAATAAAAGGATGTGAACTATTTTGTGTACTGTGACTTTGTAGTGTGATCTGTTTAACGCATTTTTGTTAGTCATAAAATCTAGAGTAAAACCTACTTACTGGGATATGGGATGAGGATTTTTGGTGATTAATCAATAATGCAGGAGGTCTGTTGCATGTTTCATAAAAAAAGAAAGTATTTTTTTTATATGAAATAAATGAGGAATACCTAGGTATTTGGTCAGTCACGGTGATGATAGATGAAGCAGAATTCTTACCAACTGGTGGTCCCAATATTGGCACAAAAGCGTCAAGCGTCTCTAGTAGTGTGATGAATGAAATGATGGTGATGATTTCTATCATTTCACATCACGCTACATAAACGTGAACATATACGTACTTGTTTAAACATTGATGTTTGTCTCAGTCTCATCTATAAGTGTAAATAGAAATTATTATTGTTGAACCGGAACTAATTACTAGGTAGATAATTACTTAAATATAATTTGTTCGTTGGTTATGAGAACTTAGTTGCTAAGTCGAGATTCTAAGTCTATTAGTTAAATTCAAAGAGTCATAAGCTAATTATAGATTTAATTTGTACGCACAAAAACTAAGAGTATTGTTTTCGCATGACATTATCATGAATAATGCATTGTCTGATTTCTTAAAATAAGTAGGTATTCAGTAAGATAGAGAGTTGGGTTATTTTTTGAATTTCAGGAAAAGGTCAGCTTTTTAGTTTATTTTTCTCGTGGGTCGTTTTGGTCGAGCTATGAGAGCATTGAAGATTTCTGATTGGACGAAAGTTTAGTACAGTTCAGTTGAGTGTAGGCATGGGATCCCTCCTGACGCTTTATAAATCATTAGAAATGAATAGTCATGATAACTAGACAACACTATTTTCTCGACCCAAAGAGATTAGTAGATGTAGTACTGTGCTTGTCTGTTAGTGGCTATGTAGCTCCCAAGTCCCAAACAGATGAACCACTCCTTCTGTATTTTTTGCTTAGCTACGTAGAGTAATAGCTTTTTAATTATAGATAAACTCCTGTAGGTATGTGTTCTCCCCATAGACACGAGCAGTTTTTCGGTAAGCTCAAGTTCTCCCAGTCTTGTTGGCCTTATAACGAAACTAAGTTCATGCTATATTAGCCAATCGTAAGTAGATTGGTATTGCACATGCCATGTATCCGGGCGGGACTTCGGACCTGCGATTAGCTTATTGTTTCCATTACTTTGTTTGTACTACAATTTATCATAACAAAGCTATGTCAGAATAAAGAACAGAAAGTACCAATAATTGTTGCCTTTATGAAAACTAAATCCTCTAAGACGACCTCTGTGGCGCAGTGGGTGAAAGCCCGCTCGGGATGCAGAAGGTTGCGGGTTCGATCCCCTCCGCGGGATAAATGTTTGTATGATCTGCAAATATAAGTCTGGGTGTTTCTATGTATAATATACAATGTACATATTATACATAGAAACACCCAGACTTACAGATTTACAAACAAAAAAGTATACATATAAGTAATATATCAGTTAACTGGTTCCCATAGTACAAGCTTTGCTTCATTTGGGGCTAGATGATGCTGTGTGAAATTGTCCAGCATTATTTATTTATTAAAATGATTTAACAAAAAAGACACAACTAATTGTGTCTTCGTTATTCAGTATGTTGTAAATACCTTTGGTACTTATTATTTTTAGATTTGATACGTTGTTCACGGTCTATCTTGCAAAGTCTTTCTTGATAGATCGTAGAAGGTATGACCTCCTGCTCGGTCACTAAATGGGTCACCGGTATCGGTCCCGACTGCAAAGTCATTAAGCCATGACGGAGGCCAACAACTGGTCACCTCATTACTCCGTCACCAGAGTTGACTTCATACAAACTTCTCAAGATCAAGTTACTGATTTACTTGATAGTAGTTTTTTATACTGATTTTTTTAGCTTGAAGTTCGTATAGCCAGGCAATGTCCAAGGCCGCAAGGGCGTTGCGACAGCGCACCGCTTTGTTCTATTTCCTTATCAATACTTACGACATTATCGTGTGACAATTATTACCCGAATTCAATTAGAATGTGGTAGGAAATCTATTAAAAAGTAATCATGTACTTCAATCTAACTCGACAAACAAGGTTTATGATCAACTTACTTATACCTAAGCATTGATATCTTCACGGCTGTCTTTACGCTGTATTTAATTGTAAAGTACTAGAAGGTAAGCAGACGAATTATTCAGTGTCTTTTCTGGCCCGTATTGGTATTCAGTTTTGTAAACAGAATTAAATTATAAGACTAATGACATGGATTTGGATAAATGCCGTCTAATGGTAAAGCAAATCGATAAAAAAACTGAAAAATATAGATTTTTAACTTTTTATATACCTACGTTAGGGAATAACGAAGTGAGCACTCAATTGCGTGTACATTGGGTGTTTCCGGTTCCTCTCTACCAATCGATACTCTACCCGTGTGAAACGAGCTTTATTCAGATGGGACTGATAATATCCCAGAAATTCAGAATTCCATGGCATGCAGTAATGTCGAAATAAAATTCTTCTTTTATTTTAACGGAAATTTTTCGCGTAACTTTAATTAATTTCTCGAGTAAATAATTATTAATTAGTATTTAAGTAAGTACTCGAAAGTTAAATTCTTCTTCTTCTTATTCGACAAGAGACTTTATTTTCGAATGCTTATTGATTAGCTCAGAAAACGCAACCAAAAACAAGTCACTAAAT
Organism: Epirrhoe alternata; assembly: GCA_963565295.1. Lineage (NCBI taxonomy): Eukaryota > Metazoa > Arthropoda > Insecta > Lepidoptera > Geometridae > Epirrhoe > Epirrhoe alternata. Next base: position 5,869,276 of record OY751384.1, read on the forward strand.
AGCCCCTAACAGTGACTCGGCAGTTATGACGTCACATCCTTAGTTCCGATATGACCCTCGTGGCCCCGTTTTCAAAGGAAACTGTCAGCTGTAGGTTACGTCACAGGTTAACGACATGCCCCATATTGTGAGATAAAGGTCGCAAAATGACTGAAGTTATTGCCCTCAACATAAAATTTGCATTATCTACATCAGAAAAACAATTCACAACAAATGTATGGATGCGCTATTTTTTTTCATCAGATTTGGAAGGTGGTAGTTTGGTTATATACTGGGTTCATTATTATACCTACTGAACTTTCTATTCATACCTATTATAAATATGTATGTTTCAATCATTAACCAGATTTTTAGACTTAGGCGCCTACTAATAAACCTGGTATAAAGTTATTCCTGAGTGTAAACCGTCAAAATGTATGGTTATTCTTGGTTTATTCCAAGAAATAACTTTATGTCACGTTTCATGGTAGGGCTTAGGCTTAAAATATCTTATACCACGCGAGCAGAGCCACGGGCGGAAGCTAGTGTGATATTAAAATACTCACCTGCCTTATCAAACCTATTTTTTTTTCTTTAACCCCTAAATAACCATTTCTACATCTATTATAAATTCAAGTTTAATGCCAAAATGTGCCTTGCCAATATGCCGAACTCCGAAGGTACTTGAAACATTCAATTGTAAAACATATTCTTGAACAAAATATTATTGAAAGTGTCACTTACGCTCCAAGAAAAATGCAATAAATGTGTCAACAAAGACACTGAAATTGTTGGAACAATGACTCATAATGTCATGTTTGGATATAGGACGATGCTCTAACAAAGGTGTTTTAGCATACAGCTCCCGGAACACTTGGCTATTGTTTACATACTAACACCTGTTAATTCTGTGGCCCTAGTACTAACTATTTGTTATTCTGTAGTTGTAGTAACAGCTGCTGTTGCATAAACTGTGGTATGATGATAGTACTTACCTACTAAGTGGTAGGTAAGCTGTGGCGTAGTGAACTGATAACGTGTTCTCGCAAAAACTGGTGCATGCGTGCAGAATACTAATAGAAGCACGTCTGAATTTATACATTATGTCGGTACCTACCACATGTTTTTGTTTACTAACAACCCGACTTGATGCTAGATTAAATCTTAATGAAGTTTTAAAACTACAAGGAAAACCGACAAAAACGTGTCTTTAATAAATTTTTAATACCTGCGGAAAAACAACTGTCGAAAAACAGTTGTCGTGGTATATATTATGAGGGTAGAATGTCTGCGAAGGGGTGTAGCGGAAATGTCAGACCAAAGAACAGATGGGTGGACTGTGTGAAGGATGCTATTATGGGTAAGAAAGGTGTGAATGTTGAGAAGACGGCTGATAGAGCGGAGTGGAAGAGACCTGTTGTGCTGACCCCACATAAAAGTGGGATAAGGACAGGGAGATTGTGATGATGACCTAAGAAAAAACAAGAATTGGCATAGGTAGGTATATTAGGTATATGACCTTTACACAAAATACTTGAGACAAAATAATAAAAAAACTCATAAGCAATCATGAACTTTGACCATAGAACGTGACATAAAGTTATTCCGGAGTGTAAACTGTCAAAATGTATGGTTATTCTTGATTGATTCGGTGGAATAACTTTATGTCACGTTCTATGGTAAGACGCATAGTTTGACACTATGAGTACCACAATAATCACTGAAAATAATATTAGCTCAATGCACATTGAATTGACAAGCGACGCGTCAATTAGTTTTATAGCAAGTCATTATAAACCTTATGAACAATGGTACAAGATATAGAAACGCTTGTAGATAGATAGATAGATAGAACTTTATAGTATTATAATTATCTGGGGTATAGGTAATGAGTTTTAAATACTTAGATATTTTTATTGTTCCATTGTTCTTCGTGTTTTCATCTAAACTAAAATAGATTAAAATAGAATTAGGTTAACCTATTATACATACAATATACAGGGTGGAAAAAATCAATGGGTGGATAAATCTTTAAGGTAAGTAGATTATTTAACTTAAAGGAAACATTCCTTTATTTCTAAAAAGAAACAAAACTGCTTTCAAAGATTTTCTAAAATTCACTTGCTTTACCTAACCGGGAATCGAATCGGTTAAAAATAAAAGAATAAGCATCTGCTATTTTATTCCACTAGTCGATACAGTTAATGTTAGACATAAAATTTCTCTAAGAAACATCGTCTATCGTGCATGATCCATGTAAGAGTCTCGTCTAAGAAGGCAATGTGCGATGTTGAATTATATTGAACTATGTTGAATTATATTATAACCAACAACGACTGATTTTTTTCCACCCTGTATACATCAGGTAAATATTTACTTTATAACAAATACTATGATACCAATTTTGTAAATTATATTTGGCTAAGTACCTATAAACTAAAAATTTGCTCATGTAACAATACAAAAACGGTTTTTTTTTTTTACCTTTATCCGATCATCCTATTTCTTTCCAAAATCCTTTAGGAATCATTAACATTTAACTACGATTTTCAAAAGCAGAATCAAACATGTTGACTGTTAATACTTAAAGGTAAGTTACTGATACAGAACTGTAGACTAGATGCTGCAATGTGGTAACATCTTTAACCTTTACACAAGAAAACGTGTAATTTTACCGACTAATTGTTCAACTTGGGTGAGTGGTTTTTGCATCATCTGCTAACATGGGAGCAGCAAATATGGAGACATCAATATAAAATAGTGAATTGTGTATTTCGCAAAGAACGCAATACATGAGATTCAAGCACCATATCTGCCTGCATACAATGAACACTCTGTCTCGAGTAGAATATACTCAAATGTAATTTGAGTTCAGATGATTTTGAGTTTTATCGCGATTGTATAAAAATGCTTTTACCCATTACATTGTTCTCTATTCTAACCGTAGAGATAGGGTGGTCAATGTGGTCATGCTATGCAGGCTACTCTTCGCTGACTCTATGTAGGTAGGTACTTGCATACAATACAGTTTGGGAAAGAATATGATTTTATTAATAAAAAAAATATTTTCGGTAAACTTGGCCTACCTGGCTACGGCAAAACCCAAAAGCAAGCATTCTAGCAGTTTTGAATTTACGTAGTTTTTGAGTGTTTGATTTTATATACTTACACTTCAGCTGGTATGCCATCAGGCCCTACAGCTTTTTCGTTTTTCATACTTTGTAGAGCTATTCTAAGTTCATCCATACTTATTTCATTCACGACTCCCATATTTACTGGTGCTTCTGCTAAAACACCACTCCATTCATTCTCTTCATTTATAAACTTTTTAAAATAATCTATCCATCTATTAGTTTGTTACTGTTTTCTTGTGAGATTAACTTTTGTACACCGCTGTATTTCTGTATTCGACTATCCTGTCCATACAAATGGTTGCCAAGAAAAAATCGCTTTTAGCGATATGGCCGCCCATTGTACAATGTCTATTTTTATGTATTCTCTGTATTATGTTTTTGTGTACAATAAATCGTTTATCTATCTATCTATCTATCCAGCGATCTTTTATATCCTCATCTTTCGTCAATGCGTTCCCTCCATCATCTTTTACACATTTTATACGAATAATGTCCCTCGCATTCTTCTCTCCGGTTTCATAAATGTTTTGTTATCATAGTCTGGTTGACCTACGCTGCATTCTATTATCATAATCTAATCATCATCATATTTTTACATATCGGAAGCTACCTACCTAGCCTACGCTCTCCTTTAAGTCTTGTTAACTAATATAAGACCCTCATTGACTGGTGACGAGTCCCTATATCGACTGACTAATTTATTTATTTGCTATATTGCACTCGAGTGCCCGTATGTTTTAGTGATAAACAATTGACGTGATATCTAGTTCATTATTCGATACCCACTTGTGTTAAAAGGAGAGAACTTATCAAGGATAATACCTACCTACATAAAAAAACTAGATTGAAATTTCTAATATATGTAAGTTTGCTAACTATCTAAGACAAGCTCACAAACTTTCATTCATATGTAATTATTATTTAATGATTAACATAATTATTATTATGTTAATTATTAAATGGATATATGAACGTTATAGTAATTATTAGATCTTTCAAAAAGACTATAATAGAATTGACTTCCGCTAGACACGTCTGAAGCAATTATCTGGTTAAAGTATTTTACAGCCTGATATGACGGTAAAGACGCAAAAACAGTGTTGTTTATGTTGATCGCTTTAATCAAGTTCCATTTGATATAACATAGGTATTGGCAATTGCTCTTTGATCCTTCACAGTTTCCGCGACGGACCTTGATAACCTCTGCTGACGTCATCTCAGTGCCCTCAGCTTGCACTTGGCAGGTTAATCTTATCATTATTAGAATATGGTGAGAATTGTAATAGGAGCTATTAGATACTCGTCTTTTTTATTAATTTAGTCTGGTTTTATACGAAGCTTGTGTTATTTTTTGTTAGCACGTTTCTTCAACATCTTACCAGCGCAGCGCCATCTAGATAAATATTATCTGCAACAATGAATGATCAGGACCATTAAACCTAATTTCAGGCAGCAAGCAGATTCTTCATGGCGTTCACGGGAGACTGCGTCCAAAGCAGCTTATCGCAATCATGGGGCCTTCAGGAGCGGGCAAGTCCACACTCCTGGATGTTCTGTCTGGGTACCGCATCACTGGAGTAGGAGGAGCCGTGTTCATCAATGGAAGAGGAAGGATCATGAGTGAGTATTTGAATAAATACAACCTATTGAGGCTAAACAACCCAGTAATTTTCGCGTGTCCAGAAAATTAATTTTAGTCGCCGTGTGGCACAATGAGCCTTTGCATGAAGTCGAATGCAGTGTAAATTTTACGTTAAGCCTTACCTCAGGGCCTTACCCGTATAAATCCGTTCTGTATCTACTTTATTACCTACTATTCTTGTCTTATACGAAATATCCAGAAAGTTTTCAATACCTAGTGTTAATATTTTTTTTACTTAAATCAATCTTCTATGATAATGATCGTGATAAAATCGGTCTAAGTTATGATATGACACACTGTGGTAAGGTAACATCAACCACAACCGCTTCCAAAGTCCAATGAAGTATCTACCCATAAGTTTATAAAAAGTACCTACTTATCAACAATTCAACAAACTTGGTAAATTACCTACCTATTAAGAATATTATTTAAAATACTAGGGACTCACTATACTTAGGTATCTATAGGTACATACTACTTAACTACATATTACTTAACCTTCCGAGGAAGCCCGCATAGGTAGCGATAATCGGTGTCTGAGACAGGTTCAACCGGTATTTTGCTACACCAATCTTAGATGTCGAGAGATAGGAATAGTGTTTCTTCTCCAAATAAAGTGTAGTTATTATCATTAGTCAAGTGCTATTCGTACACGAAAGATTTCGATTATGTTATTGAAATTTGTGTGAGAAGAGTTCAATAGCTGTGCCATAAAAAGTGACTTGATCATACACCAGCACAAAAGAATAAAATGTTTACGTATATACAACCTCTTAGAAAACTAAAAAATAATTTGGTACAGGTTCTGTGGTACAGGAGCGCTTCCATTGAGGCGGAGATGAGCGGAGCGAATTAAGCTTAGCGACTCGTGGATTGTGATCAATCACAATAAACTCGAGACGAGAAATCAAAATCTGCTTGAGGATCGTGATTGGCCGTTAAGCTCCACTCTATTTAGCTCCGTCTCAGTAAAAAGGCACTCTAAAGGTGACATTGTAGCATTACATAATGTTTTTGCATTCTGTACATACTCTATAGGTACTGTAGAGTCATGGTTAGACCTTTACCCGTAATAATGTTACGGGTTATGACATTTCCGGAATTCCTCATTTGTACCTTGGCCGAGATCAAGGTGATTACCTACTTCGACAATATAATAGACATTAAGATACCTATTTATACATTCTAACAAAATGTAGTTTTCGTAGATAAAATAATTATCATAGTCTAGTTTATTTATAAGTTGACAAAGGTCCACAAGCTTAGATAGGTACAATGTACAAGAGAACCGCTGAGTTTAAATACCTATAGGAAATAAGTACCAATATTAGAACAAGAGTTATAATTGTATCTTAAGCAAAGCCACAGGCGAGCAGCTAAATTTTAATCCAAAAAGTTAAATAACATCCTATTATAGTAGGCAGGTACTTAAGTAGAGCGCGACCGCGGTCGTAGCCCTGCAGCCCTGAACGCTGCGGTCGAGTGCAACTTCGCAACAAGCTGACAGATATCTTATCAGTTTTTTCTGAAGATAATTTTAATTAGTCATATGGCATATTCTCGGAGTTATGTTCGATAATCAAATCCTGCATTACCTACAAATGCCCGGTTTCTATATTCAACGGACATTCGTAGGTAAGAGCTACGACTCGTTTCCACATACAAAAGTTTGACAGATAGCTGTTAGCTGTCAAACTTTTGTGTGGGGAAACGAGTCGTATCGTAGCTCTCACCTACGACTGTCCGTTGAATATAGAAACCGGGGGAAAGATAATATAGATTGATTGAAGCCTGAAGGAAGCCAGAGATTTAACTTAAATCAGAAATTAAAAAAAAAACTAGGGGTGTAGTAGAGAAAATAAGAATTAGGGAAATAAAATAAGAATATCAACATTTTGCAAATGAATCATTCCAAAAGATTTCACCAAGTAGGAGCTTTATAAAATACGGGGCTCCGTGCAAATTATTATTACCCGTTAGGCCTTAACAAAACAGGTTTAGCATGAGCAAGTCATTTAACAGGTAAAACAGTTAGCTGATTATGGTAGAATATACTTGCATGGTACTGTCGAACGTATGTATCTAAGAATTGTTAGAAGTATGGACTTTAATGCTCTTATTTTATCAAGCTTGACTATTCGTTTCACATTTCTTATTTAGAGGACAATTTAGTTTTTAACACGGATCTACGGTGAAGGAAAACGTCATGAGGAAAGCAGTCAGTACTTAGTTATTTTAATAGCCATAAGCTTCCTCGCACACTGCAGACTTTCTATCGGCCGATAGTTGAGACGGAACATACTTCGGCCCGTAACAAGTATGGAGAAGTAAGCCGAAGTATATTCCGTCTCAACTATCGGCCGATAGAAAGTCTGCAGAATGCAAATAAATAAAATAAAATAAATCTAAGAAGCTAGCAGTCATCCATCTATTTCGTCGCTACGTCGATCTATCAAAAACGTCTAAGCAAGCCATACATGTCATACATCACAAAATAACACTTTTTAAACCCAATTTTAAAACAGGATTTTGTTTATACCAATGTTTTTTTATGATAACTCCAGAGCGCTTCAAGAAGATGTCATGCTACATCCAGCAAGACGATCGATTACAAGGCCTGCTCACGGTGGGAGAGAACATGTCGCTTGCAGCTGACCTGAAACTGCCCACCAAACTCGACCACTACGAGAAGGGAGAAGTGGTACGTAATCTTCTTATGCTTGGCGTAAACTAACGGTACCTATGGCATGATGAATATTCTGTCTGATCTTCAGACATCTAAAGTCTTAAACTGTTGTCAAAGATGTAAAGTCATTTCATTTCATAACATTTGACTGGTAATTATTCAGATCATGATAATACCTTCCAAATGATAACAATAGGATGTCTTCAAAATTTGTTCCTGAATTGTAGTGATGACTAATGAAAATAATATTTGGAAAGCTGTATTAGGTACCTGACGAATTTAACGATGTCAGTGTTAATTGCATTTTATTGCGTGCAAGAATTCACGTAGGCCGAGCTACGAAATTTCCTGAGAAATATTATATAGGTAGCAATTTGTTCACAGATTGAAGATATCCTAACAAATCTGGGTCTCTACGAGCACATGAATACGCGCAGCTCCATGTTGTCTGGTGGACAGAAGAAACGACTCTCCATCGCGTTGGAGCTCATCAACAACCCTCTTATCATGTTCCTGGATGAACCTACAACGTAAGATGTTGGCCAAAACTTTATCCCCTAACACGATTATATATATGTTTCCTAACCTAACCTAACAATAAACACCGCAGTAAGTGGTACTTCTACCAACATTACTCACTTCCTAAGAACTATTACTGTGTGCTAAACGACCTCGCTCCACTTTACGTAGATACCTCGTATCGTCTTTGCAAAAACTTGGCCGTAAGAATTCTAGATGCTTTATATATGTCAGTCATTTGTAATGAACCAACGATGTAGTTTTTCAAACACTAGAAACCAACGATAACTCTAAATTAACTCTCAATCTCGTATTTCCAGAGGTCTAGACAGTGCGTCCTGCTCTCAGGTAGTGAAGCTATGCCAGAACTTGGCCCACCAGGGCCGTACCATTGTGTGCACTGTCCACCAGCCTTCAGCTTCTCTGTTTGCGCTGTTCGACCAAGTGTACGTGCTGGCAGCTGGCCAGTGCCTCTACCAAGGGACCACGAAGAACTTGGTGCCGTACTTAGACCAAGCGGGCGTGCCATGCCCTATTTACCACAACCCTGCAGATTACAGTAAGTTTGCCATGCGCAAAAAGAGTCACTTACAAATCGTTCATCAGATAAGGCCGACTGCTTCTCAATCAGCACCTAGGAATGACAATATGTTAACAAGCATGTTATCATTTAAACAAGACTGAAATGTACATACATTTAGCCATCCTCTATTTTAACACCTTTACCTATACCTAGTCAACACCATAAGCCTCTGCGCCATCACATAACCACACATTAACCACACTTTTTCAGTTATTGAGCTGGCATGCGGAGAATACGGCGAAGACAAAATCCAGCTTCTCAGCACAAAGGCAGAGAACGGCAGATGTCTGGACTACTTCGACGCAGGCGACGCCATCCCCAGCATGGAACAGCTGAGGAAGCAGTACCCTCTGAGCGTTATGAGGGAGCAGGAGCCACTGTCGGCCGGCGCTGAAGAGACCTCTCAGTCCAACCAAAGATCTGTGCTCATTAAGCGAGGGTTTATGAAGGCGAAGCGGGATGCGGTAAGATCGATAGAACGACACTGCATTTCTAAAATTAAAATAGTTAAACATTTTCTACCCAGTAAAAGTAGGATTGAATATTCTTTGGTAAAGCAATTGCTAGCAAAAACATTGACTTGAAAATTTCCAAGAGGAACTTTGATTTTTTTATCGCGGCCCAGGCTCAACATACAGCTTTAGAACCGTCACAGACTACAGACTCCTATTGGCCGATAGTTGAGACGGGCTATACTTCACCATACTCATTACGAACCGAAGTATATTCCGTCTCAACTATCGGCCGATAGAAAGTCTGTAGTCTGCGAGGGGTCTTAAACCCTTCGATCACAACCGAGATCGTTGTTTAAACTAAAAATTATTTATAATCAACTTTACTTTTCTCCCTTTCAGACCATGACCCACTTGCGTCTGATCGTTAATGTGCTTGTCGGCATAATGTTAGGCAGCTTGTTCATCAACGCGGGGAACGAGGGCTCCCGAGTCCTGGAGAACTATAACCTTCTGTTCGCTATCCTGATGCACCATATGATGTCGCCGATGATGCTCACTATTCTTACATGTAAGGCATTTATGATTTGACGAATAATTTAATTCCCTATTAGGGGCCGGACGCGTCTGCGTTTATTTTTATTTATTGGCAAAACGAATCAAACTGGTAGGCCTACATTTTTGGTACGAGCTGGATTCTCAACTGTGAATGAATCTATTTATGTATTTAGTTAAAAATATTTTCATTTTCTTGTTACTTTACAGGGAAACATTTATCTATTATCCATTTTGTTTCCAGTCCCGTCCGAGATGTCCATCTTATCAAAGGAGCATTTCAACAGATGGTATTCACTGGGTTCTTACTACATATCAATCACGCTAGTCGATTTGCCAGTATCGGTGAGTACATATTCAGAGCTACTGTTTACGTACCTACAGTGTAAGATTTAGAATGAATGACTTCATCGACCCTGTTTGATGATACCTTCAATAATTATTACAGCTTTATTTTGCTTAATGAAGCATTATTATGCTAGACTGGTGCTTAAACAAAACATGATTTGAGCTCATAGTTTATCCCATATAGTTAACTTGATATCGCGAGCTTACCAACCACAACTACCTTAAATACAGTTTTTTTTTTAATTCCAGATAGTATCCTGTGCGCTCTTCACTGTGATAGTGTACACCATGTCGTCACAGCCGCTCGACATCGTGAGGTTCCTCATGTTCTTCGCCATATCCTTCTACACGGTGCTGGTAGCGCAAAGCTTCGGCCTTATGATAGGAGCCGCTTTTAACGTCGTCGTGAGTATTGCTCTTACTTTTACGTATGGTGAACAATTGAATGGCAGCAACTGTTTTCGCAGTCTGGATAAAATCCCTCTGAGTTTTTCCGAGTTTCAGGGAGCCTCTGAAAAAGATTTTATCAGTCGCCATGATATAAGCAATAATGAGCCTTACAACTTTTCACAGCAACTCCGGTTTATCACTTCTCATACAAACTTACCTCGAAGGTACTGTTTTAGAGTCTATACTTAAATCTGGTGTATACATATAACAGAACAAAGAATGAGGCTCGGAATATGGCTGACGAACATCAAAATTTCATCACTTTCAGAACGGCACGTTCCTCGGTCCGACACTTTCAGTACCGATGATGATGTTCGCCGGGTTTGGAGTGACGCTGCGAGACCTGCCCTCCTACTTGTACTGGGGCTCCTATGTCTCGTACCTGAGGTACGGCCTCGAAGGTTTCATAGGGGCTATCTACGGCCTGGACCGCCCCATACTTGACTGCAACCAAGCGGAATACTGTCATTACAAGTGAGTAATTTACTTTTTCGTCTAATGTATGGGTATGGGAAGATACATTTTGCAGAGGGAATAGTTTTCAGTTAACTACCTAAAGGTATTAATTAATTTTCATAAGTTAATATGGCAATGCATTCTAGTCACACAAAAAATAATATTGGTAGAAAGAAGCATGATTTTCATCTGTTTTTTACCCGACTCTCAAAGGAAGGGTTGTTTTCCACGCGTATTCTGTATGTACCTATGTATGTAATGCGTTTTTACAAAGTAGTGAAGTTAGTTTTGCTACATTTTAACAAATTAGTTGTATCTTCAAAACGACTGGATGGATTTCGATATTTAGGGTATCGTTAGCTTCGTCTTAATAACCCGAGTGTCATAGGATAGGTTTTTTGAAAACAAAAAACAAATGGCGGATCTTATGCGCGAAATAATAACACGTTAAGAAAAAAATAAGCCAATTATATCGAGTGAAGTATCAAAATGAAGGAAAAAAGGAGATTACAAAAATATGTATGTAGTCATATGTTTAAACTTAGTTTTGAATAACAAATTGGTAATAAATGCATGCAAATGGTAGGTAGGTACCTATTATGCCGGCCATACACACTACGGTCTACCGGAGAGGTCCACCTGTGCAGGTAGACCGGAATGTGTGTGGGAATAGACCTGTGCAGGTTTTTGAACCTGCGCAGGCGACCGGCGCAAGATCGAAAATCGATTCTTTCGAGTGACACCGTACGGTGAACTGAAGACCGCTCCGATACACCGGAACGTCCCCATACTCGCTACCATTGTTCGGTTGACCTGCGCAGGCATACCTGCACAGATTACCTCTCCGGTAGACCGTAGCGTGTATGGCCTACATTACTCGCATTCATAGTTTAGGTACTCTACCTACGCATTGCAAAATCTCAAAAGTTGACTTTCGTACAGTCGGATTTTTGTTTTTTTAATTGTAATACTTGCTTTCAGACATCCTCGTCAGTTCCTTGCCGAGGTAGCGATGTCTCCTGACATGTTCTGGTGGGACGTGCTGGCTCTCTCCGTCACTGTGGTCGTGCTGAGGATAGCAGCATTCCTTCTCCTCAAATGGAAACTCAACGCGGTCCGATAAAAAAATATACCAAAATAACGATGATTTATGGTGATTGTTAGAGTTTCGTCCTCAGACGATGTGGCGAATGCTTATTCCGAGGACACAAGAGTAATAAAGAAGACAAAATTGTCCTTAGACAGCATAGACCTTAAAGTAAAGCAGATTAGGCTGATATTGCATGTGGTAATGGACCTAGACAGATCCTGGTGTACCATCAAGATCTGTCTGGGTCCACAAATGGACCCATGAACTGTTGATAAAAACGTAATTTTGATGATTCCTATCCTAGTTTGACTAGTTTGTTATACTTAGGGCAACAAATAAAAATTACCAAAATATTGTTTCGTGGTCATAACGTAAAAAAACTGTGATAAGTTTATTTTCCAATTTTTGGTTAGTATTTAGATTTACAAATCTTGTAGGTACGTCTTGCCACGTCGAAATTCAAACATATTGGTACAATGCAGTAGTAGGTACCTACTTAAATGAATAATTTTGTTTGTCAAGAGACTTTAGTTGAACTAGCTATATGCCAGTCAAAATATCATAATTATGAAAGCTAGGTGCATCCCAGACAAAGTCGGTCACGTAACTCCTACTACATAAACCAATGTTGGCTTATCTTATTGAGAGCTATGGGTAGACATTAAGTAGGTAAACACTATTATTCTATTTCAAATCATGTTAAGTTTATGTTATTCAATCGTGCTCTTATTTGAGCGATAGTCATTTTATGTTAATCTGACTGGTTTTGTTATAATACAAAAATACCTACAAGTAATGTAGGAATATAATTAGTGTACAATCTACATGCACATGTACCTTTATGTGCATGTAGATTTTAGATAGGTACACTACGCATGTGTAGATTCAATGTTTTAAGCTGTAATAAAATCTGTTTGATATTAAAATATTTCTTTGGATGAAAGTCCGTGGTAGGTAGGTATATCGTTTTAAGTTGCATTTTATAGCATTCAATTGCTCAATTAGCTATTTATTAATATAAATATTATATATTCCGATTTATACAATATATTTTATAACTGTTTGGATGTATTTTTACAGAATTGTTGAATAAGTTCGGAGCGGGCATTAGTCGGTAGCAGGTAGGTAGGTAGGAAGGTAGATAGTAGACAAAATATTATTCCTACTATAGGTAACCTAGGGGACAAAACTAATAGTCTATTCATTAAATTATTCCAAGTTTGATACAGGTGACTAGAATAAGGTAAAAATATAAATTCAGATATACAAAGATACAAACTAGGTACATATCGCTTTAGATTATAAATTGTAAATAAACTTTTTATTTTATTAAATATTCGTTTTATTTATATTTGATTGTTACACATTCTACATGTACTTTTCTTTTCCACAGCAGGTCTATTAAAAACCATTGAACATAAAAAAATAGAAAATGCATAGAAAGAGCAAAGATGAAAGTTTGTACGAGTTCAAATATACTCATACTTTCCAAAAATGCGTAGACAATTTCACCTCTCCATAAACTGAAGTAGATCCTGAAATTAATTCAAAAAATGAAATCGTATTGTGCTGAATTTTCCTTAGATCTGGATTCTGGTTGGTTCGGCTTGACAACTGTGGCGGCGCGATCCTAGAGTGTTAGGTATCTTTTACACGTGTTATTCGGGATCACTATAACTATTCTTACAGTTTCCACCATTATTTTTATAGTCTCTCACGTAGACTATATAATAAGTGTACCGACCTATAGGTAAGCATTGTTCGTTTTTCGGAGTCAGTGTTTAAAAAAACAGAGCCATTGAAACTAATAAATCCTTCGCGCAGCTCCAATAAACAGCTGAATAAACCGTATTTGATCAAGTCTAAGGTATTTATTGGGCAGGATTATTGGGCAGTTGGACATATTAACACAAGCACGTGTGAATGTCTAAATAGAAAAATGTCAAAAAAGACGAATGTCCAAAGGCATGTCCAATTAGATATTTGGCACTATATCACTTGCACTGCGACTGGGCACCACACCTTTATCAGAATTATGAAGATCAGTCCCATATACTCTTCAAGTTGGAGCCACCTACTTAAAAATAGCTAACAAAAAATTTATAAGTACCTACAGGATCACGTCTGTATCCTAAAGGACAAATAACTTACACAACTGTGTATAACAGTACAAAAGTGGACAGGAGCGTGAGCCGGGGCTTCATACTGCTAGGCCTCCGTCTCGGGGTGAGCAGTAGGTCTGCCAGCACCACGACGAGAGATATAGAGTGCAGCGAGTGCTGGGACCAGTATGGTAGGTAGTTGAACAGCGATGCTGGAGCGATTAGATCAGGCTTTGTCAGGTATATGCTCCAGAACATTACGTCTGCAAACTGAAATTGGAAAATAATAAGATCTTGAATTCATAACTTCTGCTTTTCGTTCCAAGATAACAAGGCATTGCTTTTGAGATTAGGTACATACCAGAGTCGTAGGCATCAAGACTCCAGTCATCAGAACATCCGTAGCATGATACATTGTCTTCACAGCCCTCTGGTTGCTTTCACCTTTTCTCGTCTTCCAATCCACGTACAGACGGCCAGGCAGATATGCTAAAGTCATCAGCTGTATACAAGGACACTGGATTATCATAGCCATAAACACCTGCTCGATAGGTAAATAATATCTGATTACGAGTAGGTATAACTGTGGTATTAATCCCGACAACACTTAAGATTCTATCTAACTCAGTCAACTCAAGTAGGTAGGTCTAGGTACCCTAGTAGCGATGTGTTTTATGGTCCTATTAGTTCCTATAGGTACTCACATTAAACCAGCACGTAAGGAGTTTCCATCGAGTATAGTAGTACTCTCGTATCTTCGCGTCCTCATCCACTGTGGTGTCTATACTGAGCGTCACAACAGCAGTCACAACTAGATGAACAAATGCAACGGCCAGAAACGCTATTCGTACATTTAACAAATGCATAGAGAGCCCCTTCTGGGCCCTTGTCTTCTGCATGATTAACTGACACTGCAATATTATCGAGTAGTGAACCAGCACGATGATAGCAAAGCAAGATAAGGCATTCATATAGGATTCGTTCTTATTCACTCGTTTGTTTGCATGCCTAGCAGGAAGAGGTATCTAGATCAGCTCCTAAATAAAAAATGGGAAATAAAATTAAACCATATTTTTTTATAAAAATGATCTGCAGCGATTCACACTATAGTCAAATGCTTTTAATTCGATTACCTTCTTTGAGTAATGACGCATTTTGATGATTCAAAGCGTCGTCGGATCAGAAACTTTTGTCCTATTGATACCTAAAACAGCAAATTGTTTTTGGGAAAGACAAGAGTGACAGTAGGATGGGCTTCCGCCACGGATGCTTTCAAAGATCTGTTGAATAGCCATGCTAATATAGGTAATACACTTTATACATATTTCGTGGTAGAGCTATAAAGGTAAGTTGTAGGTAGCAAGCAAGTTGTAGTGTAGGTAATCCATAAATATAATGGAGTTTTACATTGATCTTCATCTTCTTTCGGCGTGGACTGTGTATGTTCGGCTTCAAGTACTTGGATATGTGGTCGCTAAGCGACAAAACCCTTAAATAAATTTAAAAAAAAAAGTACTTGAATGCAATGAAGGAGATATTATTTGGTAAGTAGGGACCTACAGTACAGCCTGCTGGTTTGAATGTCTCATTCGATGCTCATTGGCAAATAATTTAAAACTCGTCATAGACAAACAAGTTTACGATGAATCCCTTAGTGGGTTTGGTTAGTGGGTCAGAGTGGAATAGAGCACGATTGTGATGCTTATGCGTAGTTGTCCGTACCGTCCGCTAGATGGCGCAAACAGTCGTCAGCACATTGGTTCGTTTTGTATCTCATAAATCTCCGTGTCATCGGACCTTTAGCGCAAAAATAACCATTAGCCCAAAAATTTTATATTATAACTCCGGCCGGAGGTTCATTTATTAAATCTTTAAAGTATATTAGTACCTAGACAATATTTTTTAGTATCTTGACCTCGAAACTAACATAGGCAAGAATGAGGTCTACGATGGAGCGAGCCTACCCAGTAGGTAGGTGCCTATTAACTCTCTTCTTGAAAACAACAGGGTGATAGTTCAGTTCAGTTAATTATTATAACAGTGACATTATGTCAAGTTGAAAACATAATAGGACCTCTACATATTCGTATACTTACATATTCGTATACTTACATATTCGAATACCTAGAGGTACCTACACCCGCGCTTAAAAACGTATAGAGGATCTATTCGCCTGTAGGTAATCGTCGATCATTGTTTATTCAATAAAACAGTTCGGTGAATGTGTAGAGGGGCCTTAATAGATACCTACTATTCCCAGAACCCAATAAATTGTTAATGACAGTGATTTTAATATTCTCAATATCCAATAGCACTAGGTCAAGATAAAATCGATAGTAAATACATTGACTAATCACACGGATGTCTGATGTGCTTAATCTACGTAAAACGAGACGAATCTGTCTCTCTCCAATTAGAGCCAGTTCAAACTAACTCATTGCAATTAGTTTGATACAGATTGACAAAATGTAGAAGTTACAGTAACCAGCAATGATAGTCACCAATTTTTTTTTTCAATATAATAGCCATGTGGGCATGTATCAAATATGTATTTGTACATGCCTCTGACTACCCCCTTAGACATCTTCAAAGGATCTGGAATATAAAGATCTGAGAGAATGTCTACCGCGCCTTGGGGATACAGTCGTGACCCGGTTTTTTTATAATAACCAATTTTTATTGTTCACCAATAAAACGTATTTTTTGTATCACATCACGTTTTTTCAAGAACTAAATAAAACATGATCTAAATACAGAATTTCATCAAAATCATTCGAGTCGTTTCCGAGATCAAAAATGGTAAGAAAGGTGACCTACAAGAAGGTATTGTTGATAGTGAAAAGAAATAGGAGTTGGAATAGGATAGGGACTTATATCACTTTGAGGCAGAGTAAAAATGGTTTTACGAAAATGTCGCAGCATCTTCTAAGTACTTTTTGTCATGCTGTAGGGCCTCCGTTTGTAACATCAAAAACAAAGTAATAAAACTTTATCAATCCCTTATTGAGTACATTTATAAGAACGACCGGAAAACATTTATCTTATACTAAGCGGATGATAAAACGAAAATGGCATATTTTAAACCTAAGGGACCTACTTATTTTCACCAAACTTACGTACACCTGCCTAGTGATTCAGACTTCATTCGGGTTGGAATCGGTCAGCTGTTCAACCGCCGCAACCATTTGTGCAGGAAAAGAGTGCAGGAATTGATACAAAACTGACGTTTCTTGCACTTTGATTGGTTGCAGTCGGTTGAACAGCTAATCTACTCGTATTCCGAACCGAATGCATTTCGCTGAAGTCTGAATCGCTATCCAGGGTTGGATTTAGACTTCGTATAATAATAATAATACAGATCATATTTTGGATTATAATCGAGCACATTTTATAAATACGAGTAGCTTTTCCCACTAAAAAGTAAAAATCTCAAAGATCCTATTATATTCAATCGATATTTAAGTACATAATTGGTATCATGCAATGATGTATGTTTGTTTACGTGATACCGTGCGTCAGTTGGTATCTTAATTGCTATAAGATGAGAAAGACAAGGTCTTGTTTACGGATTAGGTTCATCACATCTCGTGTGGCGCTTCTGAACTTGGAATCACACGTTCTACTTTCGTGATGTCTAGCTCAGGGTTTTATGAATACCAATATAAATAGGGATACTTCACCTTTGCTTAAATATTGGGTAAGTACTTTGAATCGTCTATACCCAACCGACCAATCAACATATACTAACCGTCCAACTAGGTGGACAGCGTGATTGGTCGGTTGGTAAAAGACGCTGAGTCAGCGAGGGATTCAAGAGCGCCCAAGACGCTTTGCTTTAGCCCCGAGGTGAATATGAATACTCTACTTTTCACACATAGTAGCACTGCGAGAAAAATTGTGACCAAATACACCCAGAAAATAAAAAGCAAGTCTAATGAATAGTTTTATAGGTACAATAACAATTATCTCATAGACTACAGTGCCACAAACGTATCTGGACCGGTGGTCAAAAGAGGAACTAACGAATTTTACTGTAAAATTTATTTTTCTGTCAACACCAAATGCGATAACAGCGCCTCTCTCACAGGTTCAGATAAATTTGTGGCTCTGTACTAATAAGTGTAACTTATTATTATGAAGATACCTACTTAATATTATAAGGAGGTAAACCTTGTAAGTTCGGATCTTATTTCTTTATATCCGTGGTTCAGATGTAGGAGGTAATCTCTGAAACTACTCATATTGCGGATGGATAGTTACAATATCAGCCTACTACCTACATGTGATAATAAATTACATACATAAATATAAATTTGAAAAGCAGTAATTTAAAAATGTATAAACGTACCTACTCGTGTTATGCCACAACGCGGCTAAGAAAGAAATTTGCTACGACGTAGCACGGGCTCTGCGACGACCGACGCGACGTAGCGGATGGTAAAATTGGGTATAGGTACTCGTAGTTCTAATGTTAAGGTGTTACGTTTACGTTCCTTAAAACTTAGAACACCTAAACATTTTATAACTACGAGCATACCCAATTTTACAATAGATTTATTGATTTTCCATTCCTATAGCCAAGTCTCAGAAAGAATGCGACAGTTTATGAGGAGTCTTTATGTGTAGTTTTGATCGGATTTGGGTGAAATTTGGGCATAATACCCCGGTTCAATATAAGCTTTTTTTTCTGTCTGTAACAACGCGAGCTTAAATAAAAAAAAGAGAAAACGAATAGTAAAAAACTAAATAATTTCAATCAATTTTATGCTTAACTTAAACAGATGATAAATAGGTACTTATAAAATGGGTATTGAGAGTTAATTTAATGTACACGACCCCACTGAACTCTTTATCAAACAAAGCTAACAGTCGATTGAAGAAATGATAATGTGACTGATGATTATTTAAGTAAGTACTTATTATTATTCGTACTGAATAATAAACAAAAATCTAACTCTCCGAAAAAAGAGATCTTATTCCATCATATCTCTTTTTTTGTAGACTTTTCGAGATTTACGTGAAAACCTAAATGTAACAATAAAAAAAGCTAAAAACCCGACTTCGTTTTTCAAAAAACCTATCCTATGACACTTGAGTTATTCAGACGAATCTAACGATACCTTAAAAGTCGAAATCCATCCAGTCGTTTGAAAGATACGAAGGTACAAAAAAAATTAACATACATACATACATAGAAGATACGCACGAAAAACATAACCCTTCCTTTGACAGTCAGGTAAAAAAGCCTGATGGTTGTACCTATCTATTTAGGGAGAGGGTAATTCGTATAAATAACTGGATAGACGTCTAAAATAAAAAAATATCTGAAATTATGAAATGGGTGACCCGCGCGTCCGATACATTTGACCTATTTAACGAAAAGAAACGGAATAAGTAACCGAAACAGTAAACACGGAGCCACTTCAGGATAAGGTAGATACCTACTGATATTTGAATTTTTTTACGTTTTTTTTAAAATTTATTAGGTAACGAATTACATTTTATACTAGCTGCGCCCCGCGGTTTCACCCGCGTAAGTCCCGTTCCCGCGGGAATATCGGGATAAAAAGTAGCCTATGTGTTAATCCAGGGTATCACCTATCTACATACCAAATTTCAACCAAATCGGTCCAGCCGTTTTTGCGTGAAAGAGTAACAAACATCCATACATCCATACATCCATACTTACAAACTTTCGCCTTTATAATATTTATTATAGGATAAAAAAGACAGTCTATCCTAACAATTAAAAACCACTAAGGTTTGTGCTATTGCTAGACAAAAATTTGATTCGTAGATTCGTAAAAAAAACATCGAATCTAAATATATAATTATGGTGTAGAGTTCACTGCCGAATACCTACTGAATGCACTGTTCCGTTCCTATTCATAATTTGATGGGTCATTTATTCATAGTTTTTTGCTAAGTACCTACCTAGGTATAATACATCTTGACTATTGCTATTTAAAGTTTTATCAAAGACACGTGTGTGAATTAGATATTACTTACCTAAAACAACAAGAGCAAATTATTTACACAAACAAACAACTCGAACTTTGCCTAAATTTTAAGAAGAATGATAACAAACATTTACAAACAGTTTTATAGCTTTCGAATTTTACAAACAACATACCTACCTACTTGAACTAAATATTATGAGATGAGACGAATTAATTTAAGTAGATTAAATAAGTACTTACTTACCTAGATTTAAATGTAGAGGTAGGCAAGAATTATATTCATGGACTGTGTGAAAGATGACATGAAAAATAAAATACAGCCGAACATAGAACCTTTTCCTTTTTTTGAAGTCGGTTAATAAAAAGGAGCAATCGCTGAGATGACGGCTTTTATGTAAAGGGAAATGAAGGTTCTTAAAATTAGTGTCATCCCTATAATGTGGCTCAAGGAAAGGAAGGTGATGATTTGAACTTTTAGATTAGAGATATTTATTTATGAATATCATCAACCCTATCTTGACCCTATCTTGATATGGTACCAACCAAGCGAGACTTCAAGACAGCTATCTCTTGAAGAGTTATAGAGTCACACTCTTTACAAAGGATCTTCTAGAAACATCAGACAAATTGAATGACAATCGCCTTCTCATAATAATTATGTTTCTGATTATTATTCGTACTAACGTTAGTTGTTGTAAATAAAGTATTATGAAGTTGACATAGATTACAACATGGTGTGCATTGTAGGCATAAGTAGGTACTGTTTCTTATTCATAGGCAAGTTTAGGTAATAAGCAAAGCAGACATAATGCATTTCAGACATTTTGCTACTTTGATGTTTGAACTTGTACGTTGAACGTTTTAGATGACCTGCTCATGAGGGATTTGTATGAATGCACTATACCACCTTACTTCATGCCAAAAGAACAGAATCCTACCTCCGTATACAGTTAGTCCATCATTTGTTTTTTTTTCTGGTCTGTACTTCTGAAACCCACGACAAATGACACCAATGTAGGGTCAAGACATTACGTATGTGCCCTTTGGGTGTTTATTTATTTATAGGTTATTAATCGTCAGAGAAAGAGCAATCGACAAGCACTCATGGCCGAGAACCTTTGTTCGGGTAAACAGTAAAATAAATTGTACCTACATACCTACTCTTTAATTTATTTTTAAACACGTGATTAAATTATCTTATGTAGAAGCAATGCCCCTTTTTCGAGGTCGCCGAGTAAGAGTATTCTGCCTTTTAATAAACTTCTACATTTTGAAATCACATCACACATTGTTCGAAGTTTGTCGATATGTGTATGTTTGTACTTACTACCCTAGAGATAAGGCTACTAACACAATGGACTGTATTAATTGTCTGTTACCAAATAAATATTAGATTAAGTATTATTATTACTTACTCCTTTACGCGAATTTGGATGAAATTAGTTATGAAGGTAGTTCATGCCTAATCTGGATATACCCTGGATAAGTATACATAGGCTACTTTTTATCTCGAAAAAGTGAAATATACCCCAGGGACTGCGGATAACAACGCGGGGCGCAGTTACTCTGATATAAATTCGTAACTAAAAAAGATCTGAGAGAATGTCTACCTACCGCGCCTTGGGTGTGAATGTATAGGTACCTTTAAGTGGTGTGTGGTCCCTGATTGCAACAACACATCTATAAAAATTCCGAACACGATACGAATCCGAACAGAATATTTGTCAACGTCTTCGCAAAACAATGCGGACTAAGACCCCTCGCAGACTACAGACTTTCTATCGGCCGATAGTAAAGACGGAATATACTTCTCCATTCTCTGAAGTATATTCAGTCTCAACTATCGGCCGATAGAAAGTCTGCAGTCTGCGAGGAGGCTAAAGGTTGGCCCCTGCACATTCGCAAGGGGTGCCTATTACCTGCGATACGAATGATACGATAGATAGGTGTATCGGTAATATCGTTATCCTACACCAATATTGCAAAAACCGTAATAACAAACTATGACAATGTTTTATTAAAGTTAATTCATACTACCTCTTAGTATGAATTAACTTTAATAAAACATTGTCAAAAACACATCACGTCAAAAAGGTGGGTCGGTCTTGGACTGTCTAGCTACTGTATTCTGTGCTAGAACACAATTTGACTACATTTGATATATGCCTAGCTTTAAGTGACTTATGCTACTAAGCCGGTGCCGGTAACAGGTCACGTGACTCGCGACGCGAATCTAAAGATTTTTTTCCCATCTCAAAAATGCCCAACGCACCTAAAGAAGTTTTCACTTCAAAAACCTTACCCTACAATGCAACAGCATTGTAGGTACCTAATACTAATGCCTGGAAATGTAACTTTGCGCATTATGAAGTGGAAATTATCCGAGGTTTTTCCTCTTACCTACTAGGCAATAGGCAACTTAGAGCCTTGCCACTAATTACTCTCGGCGCTATAATGTAACTTGCTCTAATATTTCGTCATTGATTTTGCACTCAACTGATTCCCTCGACCGACTTTACATTTTATGCATCTGCTCAACTGTCCTTAATTTTTTCTGGCAGTTTACAAAAGTAACATAAAATTATCGTATAAAGTCGTTTAGGTACCTTTAAGCAGTACCCCAGATAAAATAATACTATACGTAGTAGGTACGTACCTACATTTTAGTTTTCTCAATGTGATCATATTCTGAAACGAGCACAAATCAATAATTTGACAACCGCGACGCAGAGTGCGACGGCCTGTCTCGTCTGCGACGCAGAGGTTATAGGGTGAGAGCCAGCGACCGGCAGACCTTCGTCATTTTATAAAGGCTGAATTTTATATATGTTACTTAGGGAGCTATAAAAAGAGGTTTCCCAAGCGGGCAGACACCTGCGATGGTTCCTTCATCATGTCGGTCAGCCTCAAAGTTTACCGTAGGATCGAGCTCGGGTGATTTTAATAAGGAAATCTTTCAGGTATAAAGCTCAGTTTGATAAATTTGGCTTGGAACACTATTCGAAATCACGTCGTCCTTTGTCAGATCCCTAGTACAGTTCCAACCCCCTGAAAGTCACCCTTAAAGAAAAGTATTTGTAAGTATGCTTTCGTAGTAGTATAAAACCTGAACTTTGTGTATGTTACTTGAGGAGCTATAAAAAGATGTTTGCCAAGCAGGCAGACACCTGCGGTGGTTCCTTCATCATGTCGGTCAGCCTCAAAGTCTGCCGTAGGAGCAAGCTCGAGAAATTTATGAGGAAATCTTTGAAGTATGGAGCTCAGTTTGATATATTTGGCTTGGAACAGTATTAGAAATCACGTCTTCCTTTGTCACATACCTAGTACAGTTCCAACCCCCTGAGAAATAACCCTAGGCTAAAATAAATAGTATGACATACATTGTATGCTTTCATCATAGTATAAAAGCTGGATTTTATGTATGTTACTTGGGGAGCTATAAAATTATATTCCTCCAGCAGGCAGACAGCTCCGATGGTTCCTTCATCATGTCAGACAACTTCAAAGTCTGCCGTACCTAGGTACAAATGAGAGGAATTAATGGAGAAATGTTGAAAATATAGAGCTCAGTTTGATATATTTGACTTAGAAAAGTAAAAAATATCATTTCGTTCTTTGTCAGATACTTGGAATACATCCCAACCCCTGGAAAACAGTCTTAAACAAAAATAATAAAAAAAATATCTCATAAATTTCTCGAGCTTGCTCCTACGGCAGACTTTGAGGCTGACCGACATGATGAAGGAACCACCGCAGGTGTCTGCCTGCTTGGCAAACATCTTTTTATAGCTCCTCAAGTAACATACACAAAGTTCAGGTTTTATACTACTACGAAAGCATACTTACAATTACTTTTCTTTAAGGGTGACTTTCAGGGGGTTGGAACTGTACTAGGGATCTGACAAAGGACGACGTGATTTCGAATAGTGTTCCAAGCCAAATATATCAAACTGAGCTTTATACCTGAAAGATTTCCTTATTAAAATCACCCGAGCTCGATCCTACGGTAAACTTTGAGGCTGACCGACATGATGAAGGAACCATCGCAGGTGTCTGCCCGCTTGGGAAACCTCTTTTTATAGCTCCCTAAGTAACATATATAAAATTCAGCCTTTATAAAATGACGAATCTTGGGTGCTATTTTGGGCACCTTTGATGCCTCATATCTCCCAAAGCCAGCCGGACCCAAACTTCATATTTGGGGATCATACATAACCATACTGGGACTACACACAGACAAACTCTCAGCCTTTATAAAATGACGAAGGTCTGCCGGTCGCTGGCTCTTAGGCTATTACAAATATTTTTCTCGGGTCTGGGTATTTTCTAATAATCTACCTACCTACGTTGTACAGTAGCGACAGAAGTTCATGAACAACTGGAGATTTTAAAGCTACATTTTCTTCACGATTTGTGGGAAAATTTTGTACGTATAAAAATTTTGTATAATTTTGTAATAATAATGGTGTGAGGCAAAGCATCCAATGTAAACTAAACTTTTAGTTACAACCCTACGAGTTTCGAAAATATAGAAGATTCAAAAACATCATATTATTAATGAACTTCTGTCGCTGACTGTACCTACTATGTACAAAGTATGTATACCTTAAAAACCTATACCTATCACAAGAAGGCGGCTATTACATAAAGGAATATTTTCAAAGATTAAACATAATTATCAGGTTTAAATACTTAATACAGATAGTTTCCAATCGAAACCTTTTGTTTACAAACACTTTCAGAGACGATAGTTACTTGGTACAGTCAGCTACAAAAGTCATTTCAATTTTGAAATTATTTTGATCATAGTTTTTGATTAGAGAGCCAGGATTAAATTGCAACTATTCGAAAACGATAATGACCATTTACTTCTAATTAGGTAATCGACCGACCCACGTATCAGAACACGATCAGAACTCTAGCTGCCTAGGTATTTCTGTTCCTGGCTGTACTTATGACCTGTTAAACTATGACTCAAATAGTTGTTTGTATTACATCTTTCGACGCTAAGCGTAAATCAGTTTTGAACTTGTACATTTATTTGGTTTTTGGTTTTGTTTTCTAGATAATAATATCAAAGTAAAGTCTTCGATTCTCTTATTAGTAACTAGCTGTCCGTCGCGGTGTTACCCGCGTTCCCTCGGGAAAACATCACTTTCCCGGGATAAAATATAGCCTATGTTCATCAGGGATAATGTAGGATTCTAATGGTGAAAGAATTATTCAAATCGGTCCAGTAGTTTCGGAGCCTATTCATTTCAAACAAACAAACATACATACAAACAAACAAACAAACAAACAAATCTTACCTCTTTATAATATTATATTATTATTAGTACCTATAGATTACTCGTAAGAGAATCGATGGCACTGTATCGTACCTATTAACCTAATTACCTATTCGTTATGGCGATGTTTCAATCGATAGCATCTTTCACTATGGCTATTTAGTTGTCCATAGGGATGTGGTAAAAGTACTGTCACTTAATACCCACTACCCAGTAGGTAACTACAACATAATTATAAAACTTCTGTTTTTGAAATATTGAGTGAGTCGAGAGTTATTTGTAAACAAAGCTTAAAACAAAGCACGTGTTTCTATTTTGTCGCATCAGCCCACGTGCGCACTCAGTGTTATATAATTAAAGATTAAACGAACTTACCTGTAAGTGAAGTTCTATCCTAATTGCACTAGCGTTCAGTCCGAAAAGATTAAGGACTTTGATACTAAGTAGTAATGTATTCTAGTACATCCACTCTTGACACTAAGTTTAGAAAAACCTAACAATCAATGTCATTGGCATTGTTTTTTTTTTATTTTTTATCGGAGTTAGGGTAGTCTAGTCGCTTCCTGTCGATGCTCATTTAGTTAGTAGATAAAACACAGAAGAAAAACAAATCCTGGGCCTCATTGATGTATTACCTAATTACTGTAATGTTATAATGGGAGTGTTGCAACCACGACGGGTGGGCGGGATATATTAATCTTTTCGGACTGAACGCTAGTGCAATTAGGATAGAACTTCACTTACAGGTAAGTTCGTTTAATCTTTAATTGCACAGCGCGTTCAGTCCTCAAGATTAAGGACTTTGATACTAAGTAGACCTTGAGAGTTAGTACGGGAATAACATCAATGAGGAATTTATTCCATGCAGAGTTTCGAAGTAAAAATATTTATATTTCGACCAACTTAATTATAGGTACCCATGAGGGTTTAGATACGGATATACCTTACTTATAAAAATAGTCATCTAAAATTTGCTTTAATTCAGTTTCTATGGACAAGATTGACCTGAATAATAACTAAATTATCCATAATTTAATTACGTAGGTATACTTGATATTTTTTTTTTTTTAAATAATAATATATATTAGGTAGAAAAGGTAATGAAGATACTTTGAAAGAGAATCGTATTTGAAAAACGCAGACTTGGTTAATTCATTGATAATCAAGTTAAGGTATTATACCGATTATAAGCCTGTAGGATTATTCGTCAATAAAATTAATGAATTAAATGTAACTTCTTCTTTTAACTAATTAATGTAATTACTATGTAATTTAACAATGTTTATGAAATAAATTATCTTATCTTATCTTAAATAAAAGACACTTGATTGGAGCCAGCAAAAGTGAAGAAGCAGTCAGTCCAGCCTGCATTAGGTATCTGAGTGTGCGTGTGTGACGCGCGACGCGAAGTGCAGCGTGTCGTGTGCTTAATGTGCTGTGCGCTTAAGATACCGATATCCATACCGCACTTGCTCGGCAGGCCCTTTAACAAGCTTCACCGTTTGTTATAGAATATTCTATATACCTGTGTATATACATAAATTATATATACTACTATATATTATATATTCTTATATATATTTTTGTCCACAATGAAATAACTTTTGACATAGCTATAATATAGATTCAGCTGAGTTAAACTGTGGTTCTTGGATAAAAAGGGCGAGTGTGTCACTGGTTGTTTACAATCAGGACTTAGTTTTTAACATTAATTTCGGATTTTTTAAATAAATAAAACTCAACGTACGGTTTGGACAAATAAAAATTTGCGAGTACTGATAGCAAACAACTGCGAGTTCTAGTAGCAGTAAGTATTGGCGTTCTGTCAAGACTTTCTTAGGAAATTCATTGTTAGAATATAGCAACGGCTAATGATCCAAGACAGGATTATAATATCAAGGCATGTAGGTACCTTAGAGAGTATACAAAATCGTATTTATTTTGATTGTTGTATTTTTGACGAAAGATATTTTAATTTCATGTACTTAAAAAACATAGTCATTAGGTAAGTAAGTATTCCTAAGTATTTAATAATGGGTCGGGAGCACAGAGCTCTAATGAATTAAGGATAAGGATTATTGACTCGAATTTGAGGTACGTACCTAGGTACCCTATTAAAATCAATCCTTAAAATGTATCTTATGGTAGGAAGCAATTATATGACTTAACAACAAGAATAAGGCTTTCACAAAATAACCCACGACCTTGGTATGTAAATAATAACATTTTGTTTTATTTGAACTGGATGAAAGTGGTATCAATATGATATTATTCAAAGATAAAATTGGGATGCTTAGTCTTCATAGTTTTGTTGACCACAGCGCAGCGAGCTTAATCTGCGATTATATTTCCATAATACATTTATAAATCATAATAGTGGCAAAAAAGGTAATTAAATCACACAGATAGGACCCTGAATTTATGTATTGCAATCGCCTCTGGAAGTCATTTTGATAAATGACTAAGTAGGTGTCCAAATCATATTTACACAACTGGTTAATTGGGTCCTATCTCACTGAAAAATACTTGTATTAAATAACTGAATTATTTATTATAATTATGTTCAGAACCTAAGCCAACACAAATGAATACACACAACCCGAATGAATAAAATACTTAAGTACATAAAATAGAAAAACCACTCAAGGTTGTTTTTTATTAGGTACTATGGTAAGGTATTGAATACCAGCTAGTACTATCCCACCTGCTTGGGTAGGTATAATATCCCTGATACCAATCATTATATTCGTGTAGGAAGAATTCCGTAGATCTGTACCTGAGTAAGTATACATACTTACATAATATACCTAAGTATAAAATGTATACGAAGGTAATGCCTAAAAGTTTCAAAAAACATTAAAATAATGTTAGGATTTCTAATTTAAGCAGTATGTATGTACTTGTTGTCAAAGATTGACCACTGACCGCTACCCAAACCTACACATAAATACACCCCATAGTTGAGCGTCAGAAAAATTTCAACGACGCTGAGTGTTAAAACTATCCTTAAACTCTTAACAGAGGCATTGGTAGGGCAGGGTTGCCTGAAAAAGATCGCTTCTCAACGATAATGCCGCCAATTATACATTTTTATTTGTTTTAAATTTTATTAATGGTGTACAAAACAGAATTTTCATTCATTCACGTAGATACACTCGAACTGCTGCGATACAGGCTTAGCCTGCATTACTATGTTTTTATAAATAAATTGAGATTGAAATTCATTAAGCGAATAAATTAAATTCCTGTAACGGTTAGTTATTTTATTATCAGTACTTGATCATCACGATCCTTGATGTTAAGATTATTAAATAAAGGTAGGTACCCTTGTTTCACCATCATTGTAGTATGATGGAACGATTCGTAAATCAAAATTTGATAAACAATTTATTATTTTTCCACCTATGGATAATAACCCCAACCTAGGCTGTATTCTGTGCCCTAGGTAGGTATATAAAAAAGAAGAGACGATAGTTTAAATAATTTACGAGAAAACGACGCATGACGATCGGCGATGTCCTTTCCCTTATTAACATGAGAGGTAGAAAAATAATATGCCTGTCCAGGAGACATCAGTCGCCATGGCCGAAAAACGGCTAGGACGTCATCTTCATCAGAAAAACAATAGGTATAACTTCGAAGTTATTATTACCTATTATCAAGTCATGTAGGTAGCCAGGACCTACTAATTTAAGTCGTAGAACTTAAAATTATCAATTATGATGAAATACTTTTAAGGATTAGAAAATATGCTCGTTTCTCCATATTCTCGTAAAAATAGATTTTATCTTTACCTATTTGAATACGACTGAATATCGGGTGTAGTGTTAATACACAGGTTATAAAGAAATGTAGGTAACTTTACATCTTTCTTTTTCAAAATGAAAGTAGGCAGGTACTAGGTATGGTCTCCCGTCATAAGAAGCGCTCGTATTGTAGCTTGCCCAGTCGTTCTTAGATCGCTGAAATCAAGCAACGCTCCGGTCGGTCAGCATTTAGATGGGTGATCGCTATTGGCACCTTCATTTCATTTATGAAATGAAATTATCGGCTGAGCGCTACCGTGCCTCGGAGAGGGTACGTTAAATTTTATTGTCGGCGACAAACTATAGGTAAGATGCAGTACATACTTAGAGCATAATACTTAGTACATTGATCAAATATGGAAGCATATATCTAGTAGGCCTAGGTACTCATCTGGGCTCGACGAGAATAGGAGCGGAGCTCGGAGATGCGTGCGCGCGCTTCGTCCCTCACGTCTGTCGTCACATTGTGGCGCCGCTTAGGGCGGCTTGCGGCAGCGGTGCGTCCCGGCGCGGCGCCGCCTGGACTTGTCATAACCAGCCATTATTGGCCGAATTTATCTCTTGAGCATGTCCTCCATTAAATATTTCGAAGGTAGGGTATTTTTAAATAAGTACATACCTAATTCGTTCGAAGGGAAGTAGGTATAGTCAGCTAGCGAATTTGCCACTTATGCACTGACTCAATTAGTGTAAACATGACAAGGTTTGGTCACAGTTCCCAATGAAAAAGACGCAAAACCCGTAACGTCGATGCTTCGAGACAGCCCCAATGGCAGCTCTGGTTGCATTAAAATTAAATTGTAGGTAAATACCTACTCGGAATATTCATACTGTATTCTAAATAGAATGCCGGTATTGAAAGGTTAGGTTAAGACCCCAATGGTAGAAACGCCAACCTGATTCTTTGCATCACAACATGCATAAAACTGTAGGTAAATACCTGGACCACATTTTCCATACGTCAACACGTCCTTGTAGAATCTTCATCGGTACCTCTAGGTACTTACATTCTTATTTTTCTCCTCATATTAAACCCACCTTCAGGTCTCTTAATAAAATGTAGATGACTGTATCTAAAATAGGTACTAACATTTCGAAGTACGGTGTTTCAAGACACAGGCTAATCACTCACTCGATAGTGAACATTATTATCTGTCTAACATCATGTTTTATAATTTCATCCATCTAATGCAATAATAGGCTTTAGAGTCGCTCAAGCCAGGTTGAGGTGACGTTGGATACGTCCAGCACTTCAAGAAAATAACGCTTTTTTTCACCTTCACACAATTTGCACTGCATAATATTTCCCCTAACACAATTTTGGAATGTGTTCAGGCATTCCAGCACACTGCGAAGAAAGAAACACAAGAAAGTAAAGTGTTGAGTGGTTGAGCACTAAAAAACGAATGAGCATCGACAGGAAGCGACTAGACTACCCTAACTCCGATAAAAAATAAAAAAAAAACAATGCCAATGACATTGATTGTTAGGTTTTTCTAAACTTAGTGTCAAGAGTGGATGTACTAGAATACATTACTACTTAGTATCAAAGTCCTTAATCTTGAGGACTGAACGCGCTGTGCAATTGTTGATTCTTAGAGTTCATGAAAGAGAAGTATTTGGCTGACATTTTCAATTAACAAGTTTGTATTGAAAAAATATTAGGTAAGTACCAATTATTTGTTATTAAGTATTATCATTTCTTAGACCTACAGTAAAACTTGGAAGGTGTCTGTTAAGACCTACAAAGCTTACCTGAGCCTAGAAGAAATTTTGTGCAAATCCTTGACATTACCTTTATGAACTTGACACGATTCACAGATTTGATACTTTATTATTTATCTTGTGTTTTCCTGCACAGCATGCAAGAATAGCGTGTACTGGTTAGTGTTCATTCATAGTGTTTAGGTCAGGCGCAGGGCACGTGGCGTGCGCGTGCGCAACACGCACACTTCACGCACACGTCACCCTCCTCGCAAAAATGTGGGAATATATTCCCATCTTATCACAGGAATTATATCATGCCGTAAATCGCTAGTAATAAAGTCTATATTGTACTTACTAACTTTAGAAATCTAGACTATTCGAAGCATATCCGCGAAAAATTATCATTGTTTCTGTAAAAAAAGTTACATCAACGCATGATAGTCTTTCATTGAAATGTGAACGCCAGTGAATCGTATATGGATCAGTAATTAGGCCAACACAACACAATACGGTAATCATCTTTGTTTGGATTGTGTGATATATTATACCTACCCACAATGTTGGTGAACGGGTTTAGGTATAGATTCCTAGTATACATCAAAGCATGGGTAGGTAGGTACCTATCCCTAAATAAGCAAACGGTTTAAATTGAAACTGCAGTGATAACTGAGGTGATAACAGAAAAGAAGGCAGCAACTAAAATATTTCTTACTAGTAGTGGCCCCGGGCGCAACTTCGTATGTGCATTGTTTCGTCATACAACTTTAGATAGAACTACCTTGTTCCAATCCAACCCATGAAAACGCTGAATTCATTTTTGGATTAAAGACTTTGATAAATTTAAATATCTAAGGGTAATTGATTTGTTTAAACAGAATTTTATCGCGTTAAATACCTTTTATTTATTTCCCGATGTTTAAGAAAGTTTTAAGAAAGACCATCTAAGGGTAGTTAAAAAATACGTAATTCGAGCAAAGGAAGAAAACCTTAAAATGCATCACAATACCCATGGATTTAGCATGGTACCTTTTACAACACCACACAGTTAATAGACAAAGATGACATCGCCATTTTGAAATGTCAAAAAGTTATTGGTTGTCATGGCAACCATAGAGCAGTGCTCTTTGTGTCAAACAGAGTAGTACTGCCAGTACTGCTATAAAGTTTTTATGTAATATTCCCGTTAGGTATCCTTTTAAATATTTTTTGGTTTTCAGGAACGTTTTTCGCGATAAAAAGTAGCCTATAAGCTATTCTGGAGTTATACCTACCTTTCACCTCACCAAATTTCATGGTTAACTGTTCCGTAGTTTGATCCTGATCCTTACACAAACATGACAAACATACAAACATTTAAACAAACTCATAAGCTTGTGGGATAGTGGGATTGAATAAGTAGCTTCGATCGAAGATAAGTACAGCAAAATAGATGTGTGAACCAAGTCTATGACATACCAAGTACTACCTACATGGTACCGCGGCATTACTAGAGAAAGTGCGACATGGTGTGACAGTGGTCCTGAGTGTCCTGGTAACAAGATGGTCAGTGTGTGAAAGTACCTAATCGAATATTTAAAGACGACTCTCCTGTGGTTGTAGTAGGGTTTTACTAAGATAGGAAATACTTGCTTACTAAACAAATGTTTAGTTTTCATTTCTACCACAAAGCTAAAACTACAAAACTAAAGGTAAAAAATACTTATGTAAAAAGTTTTTTTGTGATTTTGGATGATTATTGTCAATGTCGTACCTAACTACGTGTGACTGTCTCGTTTTAAAGAGAGACAAATATTTACAAAAACCAAACTGTGAAAAGTTGATAAAAATGTACAATCTTCACGAACGTGTTCAGGTTATTATCTGGTTAAATATGTACGTAGGTGCCTACTTACCTACTACCTATGTTTCTTAAGCCAGACCATTACATAGCTGGGGCGTCAAACTGGCTGGATGTGCCGACAGAGTAGGTAGTATTTAAAATGTACTTAGTTTTAAATTTTCATAGCAGATTTCGTTGTGTTGTTTCGGCATAGTACCTACTTACATTTTGTAAGTCTCGTTCATTTACCAAAATTCGCCAGTCTCGTTGGTCCAGCAGTCTATGGATGGGTCAGCCAGCTATGATAACCCCTGTGACGACGCTTGGACCTTCGACGCGCAGTCGGCCTCATCGCCCTTCTGCGACGCGCGACGGCAACGGTCTTGCTAGTCTATAAAGGCGTTCGACGCACACAAAGGAAACAGTACGCCTTGGATCTCCGTCTATGATGTATATTATTGAAATTTTATACATCTGCGCGGAAACATAAAAAATTGATTTGATGATCAATGAATTCGCGTAACATAGGTAGCTCTAATTTTGAATATTTCCCTCCGTCAAATACGCGCACGCGTGCCGGCTGGGCTGTGATTGGTCGTGTAAAGGAAGGTTCTTGAAAAAAAAACAAAACGAAACATGAGTGAATCAGAGGACAGTGTCGGTGTCGGCAGATCGACGTGTAACAGTAAAGGAAGCATGATTGTTGTTTCTAACAGACTGCCATTCATTCTGAAAAGAAATGAGGCCGGTGAATTGGAAAGAAAAGCTAGGTAAGTTATAAAAGTTAATTTTTCCCATCAAATAAATGATCATAGCAACTGATTGTTTGGCCTTCAAACTTGCGAGATTATAGTGCATAAACAAATAATTACCTAGACTGGAATCATAATAAAAACATAACTTTTAAATGAGATATCGAGTGCTCAGTGAATATACTAATAGGTCGATCACCTAGCAGTCTCTGGCAACAGCGGCTTTTATTACAAAGAACTTTCGGGACAGAAACGTCTAGAATTCGGAAAGAAATACAGATTCTCGAATGTAAAGGTACCTACCTATACCCACCTTAGCACTCGACAATTTGTCAAAGGGCACGATTTCAGAATTTGTGACAGGATTTTTGGATAGCAGGTGTTATAATACAAAAATCTTCAGTGAAAGTGGCCTCGAGGTTTTAATTTATGCACGTAGGTATTCTAATAGACATTTGCTGTGAAATTGCGCACTATTCGCCGGCAAATCAAAAGATTATAAGTAATATGATAGGTAGACTGCTGGGATATTTAATCAACCTAGTGAAATAGGTTTTACAGCAAGGATAATGATAAAACATTAAGGATATTCAAGAAATAAAACTTAGTTAAGTACTTTTTTGGTAAAACCGACACTAAATACTTGGCTAAAAAAATTAATTTATTTGAGATTCTTTCGTTTTCACTACATTGATTTGCCTGGTGTCAATATTATTTCCATTCACGTTTATTGTTACTCTTGTCATGCTTTTTTTCAACAATAAAGAGCATCACAGCACACTCGCTCGATGAAGATGCTGGATATAAAATAACTAGCTGTCCGTCGCGGTGTTACCCGCGGTCCTTCGGGAACACTTCACTTTCCCGGGATAAAATATAGCCTATGTTCATCAGGGATCATGCAGGATTCTAATGGTGAAAGATTTTTTCAAATCGGTCCAGTAGTTTCGGAACCTATTCAATTCAAACAAACAAACATACAAACAAACAACCAAATCTTTCCTCTTTATAATATTATATAGTATAGATAACGTAGGTACCAATGCATAATTTCAAAATCTGCTCTTAAATTTATTTATTATTTATATACCTACTGTACGGTTTCACCATACATTGGCAATTTGCGCATGCGGCACTTATTTCAGTCGCGTGCGCTGCACTTTAATTTTACCTAATATTTTATATTATATTACATTTTTTAACCAACAGTACGTGACCTACTCGCGCACAAGTCACTAGTCAAGGGAGAGATTAGCCTACTTAATCCTTCACTTGTTACATAACGATCTAAATAAACTTTTATTATTGAATCTTGTGTTTTACCGTTACGTGCTCAGTAACATAGTGTGAACAACATCTACTACATCCTACCTGTAAGGCCCTACAACACATTGGCTCTTACACCTACATACCTACTCTATCATAGCATCAGCGTCGCCGCGTCGGTCGGCGTCGTCGCTTGGAATTGATAGCCACTCAAGTAATACGAGTACTTGTGAACGACTATTAAATTTATCATTATTGTCACTGGTCCGATATTGAAATTGTGTTTTACCATATCTGTGGATTTAAAACCCTTATTTTACACCCGTAATCTAAAACAATTTAAGTAGGTCTAAAACAATTTCTTGGAGGACAAAATCTAAATAATAATTATTTCACAGTGCTGGAGGCTTGGTAACAGCCGTAGCTCCAGTCGTAATACGTGGAAATGGGATATGGGTGGGCTGGCCCGGTATCCACCTGGACGACCCTAACGAGAAGATCCCGGAATCAAACCCTAATGACAAGACCCCCACCGCTGGATTGCTTTCTAAGAAGGTACGTTTACATTTAAGTGATCCCAGAGAACCTTTTGGACAATTCTATATATAAATAAGTTTTTTTGAAATGCATTTCAACAAGTACAAGCTTTTAATAGGTTACCGTGAGCTGATTGAACTCACCGATGTAAGTACAAAAATTCATTTCAATCAACCTATTTACTGAGGAGTTCCGTTCTCCATTAACAGATCAGCTCGCTGTCACATTATTTTAAAAATTTAGATGATACTTGATCTACAAACCGAGTTTCAACTCAATCGGTCGATTATCTGAGGAGTTCCTTCCATCATCAGATCAGCTCGCTGTCACCATTTTTAAAAATTTTAGATGATACTTAATCTACGAACTGAGTTTCAACTCAATCGGCCTATTTTCTGAGGAGTTCCCTGGAACAGCTCTTGACTCCATCATCAGATCAGCTCGCTGTTACCATATTAATGCATTGTCACCAAGGACCCACAAGTGTACCAAAATTCAGCTTAATCGGACACCGGGAAGTGGGTCAAATTAAGCTTGCAAGATTTGACCCGGACAAACATACAAACATTGCATTGGTGACCATAATCACGCTAGAAGTGCTTATGCGTGACATTCCGAGACATTTTTTAGATTTTTAGGCTAAATTGACGGTCAACGGATGGTGGCTAAATTTAGATAGACGTTGTAACTTCCAATTTCTGTCAAATTAGAACGAAAAGAGTAAAAAAATAAAAACTAGTTTTAGAACTCACATTTTATATACAGGGTGTAAAAAGCCGCCGACCGCTGTAGAAAGCTGGCTACCGAAGCCGAAAGGGGTAGGTACAGCATCCCAACACACAACCAAATGCAAAAGGATTTTCCGAAAAAATCAGTATATCCGGAGATAACAGCGTTTGAAGAGTACTGTTTGCGTATGTTCTGGGCGCGTTGCTTTACGTAGATTGCTGGATTTTGAGTTTTAATTGTTTTTTTCTTTAATAAGTGAAATTATTAGGTAGGTATGGTCTTATTATGCCGTACTAGTAGTAAATAACCGAAAATAACATAACATGATGAAGCTAAGTCAATATTTTTTTGGCGTTTTTTTTTCGCTAAATATGTTTAGAATCATGGTATGATTGCGACCCCTCAGTTTTCGGTAGCAGTCTTTTTACACCCTGTATAACAAAATAACGAAATCACTATAGGTACCTATACATATGTTCTCAAGTGCATAAACAAAAATAAACTTTATAACTTTAAAGTAATGAGTAGGACCCACGTGAACGAAGTCGCGGGCACAGCTAGATATAAATAAAACAACGTTGATAGTAGACACAGTTTCCTATCATATATTGACGCATTTGACCTTCAGAACACGCTTACCCACCGTGACCATATCACAATGTTTTGTTTACTGCACAACGGGTTACCTCTTTCTAATATTAGACGAGCGATAATCAATATTCAACGAAGCTTATGCAAACTGCCGTACCCACGCCGTACCTATAGGTAGGTAAGGGACGACCTCTGTGGCGCAGTGGGTGAAAGCCCGCTTGGGACGCAGAAGGTTGCGGGTTCGATCCCCGCCGCGGGATAAATGTTTGTATGATCTGCAAATATTTATCTCGGGTCTGGGTGTTTCTATGTATAATATGTATGTATTTACGAACAAAAAGTATATAAGTAGTATATCAGTTATCTGGTTCCCATAGTACAAGCTTTGCTTAGTTTGGGGCTAGATGATGCTGTGTGTGTGATATGTCCAGCATTATTTATTTATTTATTTTATTTAATATCCCTTATATACCTTACCTACTGATAAATAATATAGAGTACTTGTGGTGCGCCTGCGGCTTCGCTCACGTGGTACAAACGCGTTTCTCCTTTTCATCCCCTTAAGAGTAGAATTGCCAATTTTTTTTCTTTGTTCACCCCTTTAGGTATCATTAGAGGAATGTACCCTAATTTCATGTTTCTAGGACTTATGGTTTAGGCCGTGTAACGATCTGTTGCAGTCAATCACGAAAGCCTTAAAATAGTAGATATTGTGTAACACAAACACGTCTCTAATTGCTTGTACCAAGTACATGTTCTGCGTAATGAATTCGTTATATATGCAGGTGAATTTATGATGGTATTATTAGTATCATACCTTGACAATAACATGGCTATTCACTGTGGTTTTCTTATTCGAAGGATTCCATGACGTATTTTATGAAATTCCCTTTATGTGGCACAGTAGTTTTCCTTCGTTAAATCTGATAAAAGATTATCAGATAACGGTATTTACTACGACTCTACTATGGTTATTTGTTGAACTTATAAAAGCTAAATATTTGCAACCTACTATAAGACAATAACAGATACTTTTTTGGATTGTTCGTAAGGGTATCGTTCATAAATAATAATTCATGTATACTATTATGATATTCTGGTATTCTATTATGATGTGTAAGGCTTTAGTCTACTAAAAAAACGATGTCATGAACATGATGATACTATTTTCAGATCGTGCCAATCCGTGCTGAACCAAAACTCTTCGACAGTTACTACAATGGGTGCTGCAACGGAACCTTCTGGCCTCTCTTCCACTCCATGCCAGACCGAGCGACATTTATCGCGAGCCACTGGAAGGCCTATATCAAAATCAACGAGGAATTCGCTGATAAGACCATTTATGCCCTTAACCTGCTAAAGAATGACGAGACTAAGCAGAAGAATGGAGGCTCTGCACCAATCGTTTGGGTACACGATTACCACCTCATGTTAGCTGCTAACTGGATTAGACAGGTTTGTAAAATTGCAATTTTGAAATATCATTATTACACAAATCAAGAAATATGAACTAAACATTGCTGTGTCTCCTGCAGCGAGCTGAAGAAGATGATATCAAATGCAAACTGGCATTCTTCCTCCACATTCCGTTCCCTCCATGGGACATCTTCAGGCTCTTCCCATGGTCAGACGAAGTTCTCCAAGGCATACTCGGTAATTATTGCATGAAATGCTGATTTCTGCGTCTTTGTTGAACAACAGATTTCAATTGAATAACGAAGGTTCTCTCCGCAGGTTGTGACATGGTAGGATTTCATATAACAGACTATTGTTTGAACTTTATTGACTGCTGCCAAAGAAACTTGGGCTGTCGCGTTGATAGAAAGAATCTTCTAGTCGAGTTGGGCGGCCGCACCATCTGCGTCCGTCCACTTCCCATCGGAGTGCCCTTCGACAGATTCGTGCAACTAGCACAGAACGCAAAACCAGTGCTCTCTACACCAAACCAAAAAGTAATATTAGGAGTTGATAGACTGGATTATACTAAAGGCTTAGTGCATAGACTGAAAGCATTCGAAAGATTACTGGAGAAACATCCAGAGCATATCGAGAAGGTTGTTCTTCTGCAAATCGCAGTACCATCAAGAACAGACGTAAAAGAATATCAAGACTTGAAGGAGGAGATGGATCAGCTGGTTGGAAGGATAAACGGAAGATTTACAACTCCTAACTGGTCACCAATCAGGTAAGAATACGACCGATGTGAAATGAAAATTGAGACTTTTCCTGTCAAACTTGATGATTTAGATTAGATGGTTATCTTTGACCAAATTCATATAATTGCAGATATATTTACGGCTGCGTGGGCCAGGAAGAGCTTGCAGCTTTCTACCGCGACGCAGCCGTTGCTTTAGTCACCCCTCTCAGAGACGGCATGAATCTGGTCGCCAAAGAGTTTGTCGCGTGCCAGATCAACAAGCCTCCGGGAGTACTGATCGTGTCACCATTCGCTGGTGCTGGGGAAATGATGCACGAAGCTCTTATTTGCAATCCTTATGAGTTGGATGATGCGGCAGAAGTGATTCACAGGTATATTTACAGATCTTATATTTTTTGCGATACCAAAACCAAAATTGGTTATTACGCAAACTTCAGGAAATTATAATGCAATAATAGTGGATAGGTGCTTGATTTTTCCTAGATTAAAGTAGGTAAACAATCATCTCATTGTTTGTTTGATTTGGATTTGATGTTATTCTTTTCCGGTACTAGAAACAACTTGAATACCAATCGAAGGACATTTTTTACGTTACTACTGTTTTCCTGTTTGATGAAAAATTGTTCCTGCTTTTCAGAGCTCTTATTATGCCAGAAGATGAGAGGACAGTTCGAATGAACCACCTTAGACGGAGAGAACAACTGAATGATGTTGATAGCTGGATGAAGGCGTTCCTCAAGGCCATGGACTCATTGGAAGAAGAGGCTGACGATATCGGAGCCACCTCTATGCAGCCCGTCACCATTGATGACTTCGATGAATACCTTTCGAAGTAAGCTTTCTCGGTTTCGTAAAAACAATTCGATTAAAGTTACCTACTCTAGATATAAGTATCACTTTTGCCATACAACGCACTTTATAAAAGACAAGCCTAAAAGACATTATCAAATGGCCTATCAGTGGACTCTTTAGATTTAAAACCATACAACTTGGATTAGATACTACCCTTGGCCATCTTCTATTCTTCATCTTAAATGAAGATGTAATAATTTCTGCTAAAAAATAGAGGTGTGACCTTGTTTACGATATTTTTTACGGAAATTTGCTTTTCTCCATCATTAATTTATCACGAACTATGTTCAAAGTTTCCAAGCTCAAATAATATCGCTTTTAGGTACATTGGCTACACGCAGAAGCTAGCCTTACTCCTCGACTACGATGGAACCCTGGCCCCCATCGCGCCGCATCCGGACTTGGCGGTACTACCAATGGAGACCAAACACACACTTCAAAGGCTCTCTAACATGTCTGATGTGTACATAGCCATCATCTCTGGACGCAACGTTGATAACGTCAAGAAAATGGTGAGTTTTAAAACGCATCATTTAATTTCAAACGACAGGGGTCACCTTCAATTATCAGTTTTTTCACGTTGGTCAATATTTTCACCAATTGTAGGGATTTGTATTTGGTATGTTGTACTGTACTTGAAGTTTTGGTCTACCTTTTGATGGATATCCGTGTAATATAGGTTTATCAACTCAGAGCAAAGGGCTGTGCCAAAGTTATGGTCGGCGCGTCCTCACGTTGGCCACAACATTATACCGGTCAATATGAAAAAACTCAATAGACACACAAAGAAAACCCAAACTAAACCAATTCAGCGAAGGTCATCGAACGGAGCTTGGTATTAAAACTGATTTCTCAGCCTAGAGAGATCTGAAAGATATATTAAAACAGTTTTCTGTCAATAGGCCGCAAAATTATCAATTCGGCAGACATTCAGAGTTACATAACACGATTATGAATGATACAAGTTGATCTGTACGTGTAGACTGAAGGTTATCTTTAGTAGGAAAAGACCTCACACACGTGACAGTGAGTTGATTTTTACTTCAACTGTCGATAATTCTAATACCTACCAGGCCAGCTACCTATATTGACTAAACAAAATGATCTCAACAAAACAAACCATTTTTATTATTGAGATCACTCGTTTCGTCAAAAATGATAGCCAGTGATGACCGCATTAATTTTTAACTGTAAACACATTGTCAGATTTATGTTTTGGGTCAGAATTCAAGATTTATTAACGGTTCATTATGATTTAAGAGCAGTTGAAAGGCCCTGGCCCCTCAGCTCCGAGTGAGTTCTGTCTGAAGATAATAGAACATACTTAGATCGAGCAGATTCCACGTTCTTGCGCTACGCAGGAAAACAAGCATTTCAGATATCCAGTGCAATAACAAGGTCTCAGCTATCTATGAACTTTGACTGATATTATCATCGTTTTGTACAAAATATTTATACTATTTTATGTACCTACATTGTACACACGTATACCTCCTTGATAATGTGTTAACCCGGTTTGGTACATGGTCATGTTTGTTGGATATTACGTAATATTATTTACCTATGATGTACTGTATATAAGTATTAAGTAGGTAGTAGATCTGCGGTACATCAACTACCTACTTACACATTATTTTACTACAGAGTTTTGAGATTGTTAAGGCTGTGCAGGTAGGTAGGTAATGTAG
The DNA here is from genome assembly GCA_963565295.1 of Epirrhoe alternata. Classification (NCBI taxonomy): domain Eukaryota; kingdom Metazoa; phylum Arthropoda; class Insecta; order Lepidoptera; family Geometridae; genus Epirrhoe; species Epirrhoe alternata. The sequence continues at coordinate 5,910,425 of OY751384.1, forward strand.
GTCTAATAGTCATAATGGTCTTGCCTTGATGAACGTTGGGTATAAGCACGGTACCCAACTGCTCATCTTTTGTGGTCGGCCATCAGTGCCATCATTGGCTGTCATTAATTGGTCTACTGTTCCGTTATGTTCATAACGTTAGCATGTACCTACCGATTTTTTTTAAGGCTGTGGTTCCACTGGTCCTTTTTTCAATTAACATTATTCCCGAAAGTACATCTAATAAACGTGAAATTGAACACACAAGTAAACAAATAACATTTCAAAGGCTAGGATCTCTCCTGGGAGAAGTTTTTGTTGTTGTTTTAAGAGAGATTGTTTCTTTTCTTTTACCAAATTAAACAAGAACGAGCAATTCAAGAATTTCATTAGGTTTGTGTTCTGGGTCCGAGGTCGCTTGGGTACCTATTTGCGAAACGATAAGGAATCGATAACCTCAATAAGAATCATTGAGCGAGTAGTGACTCTATCTCATATTTGAATACTTAAGTATCCTCATGACAGAAATGAATCAAAGCAGAACGGGAAATGAACTGTCTTCGGCTCATGTTATCATACCTACAATGTGACGTCGTCGAACATCCTAATTCAAATAGTAGCTGCATATCGCGTTACAACATAGGTAGGTTCTATAGGATAGGACATAGGACCAACCATCACATGTTCTGTTTCTGACAAAAGATATTTACTTTTTTGACCTTTTAAAACTCAACTTTACCCTATAAAACATAATATAGCAATAACAGATGGTAGGTAAAGTTTACTCACATGAAAATACTCGTCAGGTTGGTATCGAAGGCATCACATATGCGGGTAACCACGGCCTTGAGATCCTGCATCCCGATGGCAGCAAGTTCGTCCACCCCATGCCTCTCGAGCTTTCGGATAAGGTCGTTGAACTGCTGAAAGCTCTGCAGGAACAGGTAAAAATTGTCTTATTCTATCCCTCGAAAAACATTTTATGTAAATTGATTGCCAAGACTTTACGGCCTTTACTAATAAACTTGATATAAAGTTAGTAGGTATGTCATTGCATCTCTTGTCCCATTTTATGTCGGCATATCATGTAGTCCTTTTCCATTTCCGCCGTCATCTCAGCACTGACTCTTCTTACTCATGTCATCTTTCACACAATCCATGCATCTCTTCGGTCTCCTCTAATCGTAACTTTAATTCAAAGCCTACTAATCCTTACAGGTGTGCAAAGACGGAGCTTGGGTTGAGAACAAAGGCGCTCTCCTCACATTCCATTACCGTGAGACTCCGGTCGCAAAGCGCGCGGCTTTGGCGGAACAGGCGCGGAAGCTGATCACAGCTGCCGGCTTCACGCCCGCGCCTGCGCACTGCGCACTAGAGGCTAGGCCTCCGGTACAGTGGGACAAAGGTGAAACTAGATTTCTAACCACGTTAAGTGCAGGTTGCAGGTGTAGACAGAAATGAGACATGGTCGAAGTATTGGCCTGTAGGGTCATGTATTGGATCTTGAAAAGTGAAATACGGAATACCTACCAACTTCTGTAAGATTTGTGCATGAATCAAATATGTATTTGGACATGCCTCTGACTACCATCTTAGGCTCAATGCAGACTGAATTAGCAGAGACGCGACGAGAACAAGATATTATAAACCTTGTGAACAATGTTTCAAGATAAAGAAACGCTTGATAACTCGCAACCGCGCGAGACTCCTCGAGCCGGCGCGAGGCTTCGCTACACCTCTTTCATTCTATAGCTTGTTACATTGTTCTTAAGGTTTCTATTCTAACGTCTTGTTACATCGTGTCGCTGTCAATTCAGTCTGCATTGAGCCTTAGACATCTTTAAAGGATCTGGAATACATAAAAGATCTAAGAGAATGTATACCGCACCTCGGGGACACAGGAACAGTCGTGATCTTGTATTTGAGACTAAATACCTCAAGTGTTGCAGGTGTTGGTAGAGGTTAAATATGATCGCTGTTGGCCGGGGAACTCTTGGTTCTAGCACGTTTAGTTGGCCTCATACAAGGAAGTGAAAATATGTCTAACTCACTGATATTTTCTTTGCAGGTCGTGCTTCGATCTACATTCTGAGAACGGCATTCGGGCTGGACTGGAGCGAGAGAATCAGGATCATCTACGCTGGAGATGACGTCACCGATGAAGACGCTATGCTGGTAAATATCAACATACCTTATTACCTAATAATGCAACTTTTGACACTAAATGGAAGTGGTTTTTCATTCTTTGGTAGGTTTCTACTGTATCTGTAACCCATAGTCAATTGCGCAGGCACCTAAAATCAGTCATACCCACTAAATAACGATGACGATTCTCTCTGTTCATTTTCGTTAGGTAATCTTTATTCATAAACCTTTTTTTTTTCCATAGGCCCTCAAAGGTATGGCAGCGACGTTCCGTATCGCATCATCAAGCATCACAAAAACGTCCGCCGAAAGACGTTTGTCATCCACCGACTCCGTGCTAGCAATGCTCAAATGGGTCGAGCGACACTTCTCAAGACGCAAACCTAGGGCGAACTCACTCACCTACAAAGGTGCTAGGAAAGCTCGAGACTCGATACAGATGCAAATGTCTTACCAGCCAGTGAAGACTTCCCCTAAGCCTTCCCCTCCCCGTACCCCCGATAAGGCATCCAGCGGCTCTGAATCTAGTTAAGTCTATGACCGAAATAGGTCTTTACCAAAGTCGAAACGCTCGCTTAAATTCGGCATTATACTTACCTTTTCAGCACACTTTGACTTGAATTTAGTAATCTAATAACATTTTGATGTACTTTTCAAATATTGCACTATAATTTTCAAGTAGAACGTCGTAGGTATTGAATGTCGTTTAGTTATAGAATAATATTCAGTGTTTTGTAGTGTCGTGGAATACTCGTAGTAGTTTTGTAAACATTCCAGCATAATTATATAATGAAAGTTATTTAATCAGTGCTAACTCGTGGTGTCCTATGTATTTGAAACTCGAAATATATTTATTAACATTTTCTTCTCCAAATGAATATTTTGATAATTTTATTGTAGGTGTAGTTTAAATTTAATTTACTTTGGCTTCTCGCATTGGTGTAACCAATAGAATTTGAATTATTATTTAATTTTATGACTTAAGTGTAAAAGCTTGGTTGTATTCGTTTAGGATATTTTTTGTTTTGATATGCAGTTTTGTAAAAACTATCTCGAAGGGACTGTGCTCAAATATATCTATATATAAATCAAAAAATACTTGAAAATTCCTAACAAAGTGATAAATGGCTATGTAATGTAGGTGTGTAAGCAATCTTTTGTAAGTGTAGTGATAGAAACTAGTCTAGTTCGATACCATAATTGTACACATAATATTGCCAATGTAACCTAACGCCTCATACAGACCTACATGACTATCAGTATAGTCTTCCATCATTATTTGAACTATGGAAATTTAATATATTGTTTGTCTAATAGGTACCTACAATACATGGCATATTATCAGGCACACCTTGAATTTGAACAAACTTTGTATTTTTAGAAGCGTATTGATGTTTTATTAATAAAACCACAATGGACGTAAAATAGCCTTTTAATTAATAAATATGTACAAAATCCTCAAACGATTTCACGGAATGTTGATTGTGCCGTAACAATAAATTGGAAAAGGGCTGACTAACTTGTTACGTTGGAATAAATACTGACGATATAGTAAAATATGGTTTAAATTAACCTAACATTCATTTTAATATACACACTTAAACTAATTGCCGAACCCTAGTTATATATTAACTCATTACATTGTTTTAAATGCATCTGCATTTTTAATTTCAATAATAAACTGTCTACAATAAAATTGACCCATGAACATAGACACAAGTGAGTGTGGACACTGAATGCAGGCCTAAAAATACAGGCGTTTCAACCAACTAATGAGTCATTACATGACCGAGTGCAGTACTAAAGTCAATATCACAATGCCTAGACGTTGCTGTGCGAGACAACTAACCACGACAGTATGAAGTAGAAGAGGCATATTGGGTAGACTGCGAGCGCCTTTTTTCCCTCTGGTTGGCTATCCCCCAAGAACTTTGTGGCCGCTGAAAGTACATATTTTTGTCTTTAATAAAAAACAGGTTTAACTTAGAATAACTTAGAATTGTGTCGATTTTATCTTCGTGCCATTCTCTCTCGTATAAAGACGTAATATACAACTTGCAAACTGGAAATCTGTTGTCTCTACCTACCTCTACGGAAAACATACTAGTTTTTGTGTATTTCCATTTCGAAGCCTATTGCCATCTATATATCTATTTTAAGATGCTGGTTATAGGCCTACTCTCTATTAAGCCACTCCATTCGGTCTTGTTCAGTCGTTTCCCACAATTTCCCAGTCACAAACAATAAATAAAATATCATAAAAAATTATAGTAAAATAAAAGAGCATTTAAGTACACGGAAGAATTTCAACCAATACGATAGCGTATTGCACTGAAATTTTATTAACATGAAATGTCATTGGCTGCTATAAAGGCTTAGCAAAACGAGACAAAAATTTGATCGTGTAAGGGTGGTCGCACAGTCAAGCCGAGCCGAACGCGCCGAACTGTCTGAACTGTGAGAAAAAGCTGCTGACGTCAGAAGCCGGCCGCATTTTGTGACGTCATGAGCATTTTTTGTATATAAAAATTACAGCGGAGCGTACGGCGCGGGCAAGTGTGCGATTAGGTTTAATGCTCCAAGGGAACTTATTCTTAAAAAGTACTTGCACTAATCATCAACAAAAAAATCTGAAAGAAATGCTTACCAAGAGTAGCCCAAACAAATCCAACCATGGATATAACAAGCCTCAGGAAGAAGAGGAATGTGTTCTGTGTACTGAACAGTATGATGCGGCAAATCACCAGAGATACCGCTATCGGGAACAAGCAGTAGCCAAGCACACACACCGACTGGAAGAATGAGCTGAAAAGTGAAAGTAAGAACACAATCAGGGTGCTTTTCCACTAGTATGCTATGCAGCTATGCTGCGAGCCGTGTTGGTCGAATGGGGTTGTGCCTCGACTTTCAATCCGAAGGTCGTGGGTTCGAATCCCAGCCGTGCATCAATGGATTTTTCGTTTCGTAAAATTATATGCGCTTTAACACAAACTCTTAACGGTGGAAGAAAACATCATGAGGAAACCCGCAGGTTAGTCAGCTCCACACGTATTGACGATGTTTTTCCTGTGGACAAGGCCGACTAAGCTGAGAGGATGGTTTAAGTGCTGGACAAGCCTATTCCATATCAATAATGTCCCAGGAACTACAGCGTCCCGTTAAGTGTAGGCAAAGGTTGGCTCCTGACGCTGTATAAATCATCTAAAGGCCTACGTTTTTTTATGCTGCGAGGATGTGAAAGCTAAGCTAAAGATTTTGTATGGAAATTCTAATTTTGTTACATTTCATACTGAAACAACAGTTAGATGAAATGGGGAAAAGATAGCTTAGACCTTAGATGTATTTATTAAGGATTCACACTTCACAATACCTATTATAGGGGTAAACTCATACTGAGACTTGATTAGACAATTTGCATGCCCCATTGCATCCATTCATATCTCTATGATTGGACCTCTAATATTAAAGGTCAACAAAGGCAAATTTCAGCAAGGAATAGAGACAAAACCACTTACATATTGCCACCCAAAAGTTTGGAGTTAATAGTAACAATTGCAGCGCCAATCCACACCAGCACAAACACCTCAGCAAACTCTGGGCCTCCATCGTTGGTGTTATCTGCTCGCTCTGTTGAGCCCTGGAGTATGGTGGCCATGAGTGTGCAGAGTAACAATGGGCCCCATAGGTCCCCTGAAAAGTTTAGTTCAGTATTTCCATGAGTAAGTTTTCTATCCCATTATTATTTTGAAATGTTTGTATAGGTTTAAAAGAATATCATGTACAGTATGTCCGTCTAGGGCACTGACAGGGTAAACAAGTTTACTGATTAGATGAAACTTTGAATAGCATAATATGAAATTATGTACAGTACGGCCGGCGGATCTAGACCGGTCTGAAGTTACGCTGTGCGCAGATTACCCCGTGTCTCACCACCTATTCGACCCTAAAAGTGACTACTGCGCAGCGTTGCGACGAACTTAACGCCGGTCTAGATCCGCCGGCCGTACTGTAGGCACCATGCGAACAAAGCTACAGAAAAGAAATAGTGTTTACTAAGTAAAAGTAAGTAAGTTCGTATGAGTCAGTGGCCAACTCTGGTGACGGAGTTTTTAGGCCGCCTTAAGGCCTCCGTCATGGCTTAACAACTTAAAAAGCCGGGACCGACAATTTAACGTGCCCTCCGAAGCACAGAAACGCTCAGATTAAAATGCCACTGGCGGTCACCCATCCACTTACAGACCGTTTCGAATGTTGCTTAACTTCGACGATCTATCGAGAACGACTAAGCAAGCACGACCACTAGCGCTTCAGAATGATTGTCTATGAAAAGATGACTTACAAAAATTAAAAGCTTTATTTTTTACAAATCAGGCACAAATGGCATTCAGGTAATAAGTAAGTAGGTTTGTGTTGATAAAAATAACTCACATTCTTTCAATAAGCTAGTTTTTTCTCTAGGGATGAGAACATGATAAAATTTGTTGCCCACTGCTCTCAGATCTCTCATCTAAAAATTAAAAAAGAAAAATAAGATTAGACTATTTCTCTAACTTCTTTTAAAATCTAACTAAATCTACTACAAGCACCATCTTATGCGTTTTGTTACTAGTGTAAGGTGTTATTTCTTACAAATGTTTCTTTGATGGGCTCGTCAAGTGTGTTGAACTCCATAGCATTACCCGGGGCACCACTTGATGGAATATTCATTTCTCCTTCAACTGTGCCAACATCACCGGCGGGGAACATCTGCAAGTATTGAAGTTATATGTTATCTATACTTCTAGCGTCTTACCATAAAACGTGACATAAAGTTATTCCACCGAATAAATCAAGAAAAACACAATACATTTTGACAGTTTACACTCCGGAATAACTTTATGTCACGTTTTATGGTAAGACGCCTATACTAAAATAGGAATTATAAGGAGGAAAGATTTGTTTGTTTGTTTGAAATGAATAGGCTCCGAAACTACTGGACCGATTTGAAAAATTCTTTCACCAATAGAATCCCACATTAACCCCGATGAATAGGCTATTAGGAATAAAGAAGTAACGTGTATGCATTATGCCTTGATGATAATGTTATGTTCTCATTTTTAGCTAGTAAACTTAATTTCTACATCATTTTTTATCTATAAGACAGAGATATAGCTCTAAATTAATTAAGGAAGTAATTTTTTTATGATTTATTTAAGCATCTAAGGTCTAAAATCGAGAAAAACCGAACGTTTCCTTCCAAAGAAAATTATACTCTTCCTTCCTTCGGATAAATTCAAGATAATTCGGTCATGTTCAATAAAGATACTCACATCATATTTTGCATCAAAGGTAGTCATTTCATTTACTATTTTCTGTTTAGAAAACAGCTAAAAGATCAAATTTATCGTAAATTCCAACACAACACATCAATATTTTCTCAGGAATTCTCAGGAATTCTGATTTTTCTGTGAGTGAGTGATGATGGCAATTTAGTACTTTTGACAGTTATCCAACATGACTGATGACATTGACAGTATGATTGAATATGACGTAACGCTGACATAATCTAAACAGCTAATTTGGTGGTCAACTTTAGAACCACAGAGTGGAAGAGAAAGTAATAAAAAGAAATTTTATTGACACTGACTTATTTAACATTAAATCACTGTCATGTTTGATTGATTGCAGAAAAAAAAAGTGTTTGTTTGTTTGGAAGGAAATCGATAACGGTCTGGGACCTGGGAATTGGTTTTCTTTTTCTTCCATACTTTTATTTTCACTAAAATAATCGCTTCGGCTTCTTTTTCTTACTCATCGTCGAGTCGAGTAATGCCACGACAAATATTATGAAAGTTACTGTAAAAAGTAAGTAGGTACCTGAAAACACCACACATAACCTTCATATTTCCATTCCAGTGTTTGTGTTCAGAGTTTAAAAATAATATTTGGCGTAGGTTGGACGGGAGTGGCGACGTGGCGCTGGGTAGCTAACGACGACAATTGCGGTATTTGTCGTATGCCCTTCGATAGCTGTTGTCCAGACTGCAAGTTGCCCGGAGACGATTGTCCGTTGGTTTGGGGAGCCTGTTCTCACTGCTTCCACATACATTGCATCGTAAAGTGGCTCCACTCACAACCGCAGCAGCAGTGCCCTATGTGCAGACAAGACTGGAAGTTCAATAATAAGTGAAGGTATGTTTATTTACCAATACTTTTCAGCTAGTAGGTACTACAACTTTGCAAGCTATACATTGAAAGAAAGAAACTTTTATTTTGTGCCACAGACAGAAGAATTAATTGCTCACTTATAGCTTGCTTAGTTGTTCTTGATACGGTTGGGCCTGTCTGTGATATTAAGCCAAGACGAAGAGCGAGCAAATACAAGCTTACACTTAAAAATACTTAGATGATGCTGTGTGAACAAGTCCAGCATTATTTATTATTATTATAAAAAAAAAGCATTTTCATTGACAAACCCCAACAACTTTCATGAATGTACTACGATGTTGAATTATGCGAAATTTTGAAAATTAGCTGTGAATTAGATGTCAGGAGGCAATGCCTACACTACCTAATAAAACACTAGTACCTGGCATGGCTTAGTTTGTCGTACATGTTATGCTGCAGGTTTACTTACAGCCAGAATATAAACCCACAACCTTTGGATTAGTCTCTATCCCACTTGCCCAAAGCTCACAGTAAGCTCCAACAAGTAATTGAATAAAACATTTCAGAATCTAAGCTTACTACAATATGTACATAAAATTACAAAATACAATAGAATCAGTCAAGCTATCTAAGGATCGTCGAAAAACGATCTATAGATAGCTCAACTGATCCAGGTTATTTTACTCCGTGTAAGTAACCATGGTGACTGAAGGCAGTCAGCCTAAAATCTCCATTATCAAAGCCCATACATACTTTAATTATCATCATTAATTAGTGACGAAGGTTGTCCTATTTGTCCATCTATAGGTGCCGTTTAAAGTAGACGACCTCTGTAGCCCAGTGGGTTGCGGGTTCGATCCCTGTCGCGGGACAGAAGTTTGTATGATCTACAGATATTTGTCTCTGGTCTGGGTGTTTCTATGTATAATATGTATGTATTTACGAACAAAAAAAGTATATAAGTAGTCTATCAGTCATGCAGTACCCATAACACAAGCTCTACTTACTTTGGGGCTAGATGATACTGTGTGAAAAGTACAGGATTATTTATTAATTAGACAAGACTGAGGAAAGTAATAAAATTTTAAATGTTTTATTGATGAATTACCGCATCTTTCGAAAGCTACTTGTAAACAATAGCTCCACCGTAACATTTTGATTACCGCAAAACAATAGGTCATGGAGTAGGTAACTACTTTCGAAATTGCAGTCCAAACAATAGCGTCGCGTGTTCCGCGCCTCGGTAGCCGCTATTGCGTTCATTCTCATAGTAAACAATCACTTTTACATTATTAAACTGTGGGTCAATTCATTGTTCGCCAGTACCTTCTGGTAGCTGTAGTGCATTCAATAAAGTACAGCAACTCAGTAATTGCGGGAGGCGTTGCGGCAAAGTTTAGCAGTTATGACCGCGACAAAAAATGCGATCTGTGCGGCGGCAACCGGCGCTGGCGAGCAAGTGCCGACCGACACGAGCGAGGGGCAACCAATGCGACGGACGGCTTAGCGCCCGCTTGCCGGCTCGCGGCTAGTGGGCAGTCAGTCAGTGAGAATCGCGCGCCTGACGGGACGCACGTCTCAGACAACTAAGGAGCGGTCGCGATCGCGCGGTCGGTGCCGGCGTAACGCGCTCCTTATACTATAACTCCCCTTATAGTATTTTACGAGTGACGGTTCGTTCAGCATGCTAATGGTACAGAGTAACGCCCAACCCATGAAGAGCAACAAACTGAAGGGCCCGCCTCCTGTGCCTCCGCGACCCAACCAGAGCGTGGTCGCGGAGGCGCTCGCAAAAACCAGGAAGGCAGTGGCCGACTCCAAGGGGAACTTCACTAAGTCGCGGGCGTTCTCCAAACGAGAGCAGACCATCACTCCCAGGAGTAAAACTTTGGAAAGAGCAAACACTGCAAACCCGACATTAGTATCGCCTAAACAGAATGGCTTGGCGCGCGTGAAATCATTCATCAGAGATGTTATCAGCGACCGTAGCTCTTCTTCCGACGAAAGGAAGTCCAGCGGACAAAACTCTAGAAGGAGTTCTAGTGACAGCAATTCAATACCGGCTTCTACCAAAAGATCTAACGAATCTCTCAATTCCAAAGCGGTCAAAACCTGCAGACAAATATTAGTGAGATCCCTTTCGACCTCAAATAAGTTAGATCAAGACTCGAAATGCAAAGTTACGAAATCCTCAAGTTTTGCGGAGAAGACGTTGCCATTGCGGAAAGCACCACCGCCTCCACTATCACCGAAACCTAAGCTTAAACCAATGAAGCCTTTACCTATACCTGTACAGAAAAAAAATTTAGCTAGTAGTAATGAACACAAAACAAAAGTGGAAATAAACACATATTCACCACGTCGAGTGGAGATAAGTCCTTCCTCTCCCCGGCAAGTGTATGAAAGTCCTAGCTCTCCGCGTCAAGTGTATGAAAGTCCTTATTCGTCCCCGATAGACGCCAAGCCACCGCAATATCCGCCGCCCGAGGCGCCCTATGCTTCCGTGGAAGAGGTACAAGAATTCGATGACAGATTACGGAACAGTCCATCAAAGGAGGTGAATAATCCTGAAAGTCCACCAAGCCCACAAATAAAACCCGCCAGCCCTAAGCCCGACGAAACAACAAACGAAGACAATAATTCACTGGAAAGAAAAACTTCTCGAGTCACAGAGCTGTTAATTTCAGAAATTCTCGCGAGTAGAAATAACAATAATAAAGATGAAGCGAACACTGTTATAGACAAAGGCAAGGGTTCCGAGAAGCTCGCTAACGGAGATGACTCGCCGGAGATCTTGATGATGAGGGACATGAATAACCATGAGATGTTGATATACGAGTTGCAATCGATGCGCTCACAGTCAAATGTGCCGGAGACTTTGGACTCAAGGGAGTGTGAAGATATGAATGGGCAGTGTGATTCTGAGGATGAGCCGAACTATACGGTATCGTCGGTGACCAGTGGAAATACTGACGATGGGTATGATCAGGCGTACGCTTACATATTGGACGTTGACCTTCAATCTAGGTAAGCCTAAATTGAAATCTAAAGCATTGTAAGTATTTGTTATCATCGACACACATCCATAGTTATTGAAAGGGAGTCTCGTTCAAGTCGTATGTTCAAGTCGAAAAGTTTGACTAGTGTGTCAACAGGTCATATAAGTATACATTACCATAAACATGTCATGGAAATTTAACTACGTGATAGCTCGAAAATTTCAAGTACATATTACATTTTTATTGTTTTTAGTTACAACACAACTTTATGTGACTAAAACACAGCCAAGTGTGTTTTTTGAAAACCCTAGTTGTATATTGCCCACTATCACAATAATAATAGCCTGTTCAAATATTATGTGTAGGTGGTAGATGTAGAGTAGACAGGTGCTTAGTTTTCATAATAACAGACTCTAGATTGTCACCTAGGAATATGACTGGCTTCATTATAAACCAGTTTGTTTTAAGTACAATCTATGAGAATTAGTAAGATAAAAACACCAACAACCATTATTGATCTGACCTTCCAAAATATCAGGTGATTAGTAAATGAATCATGCACCTTTTTTTGTTTGGTGCCTGACTTACGTCAGAATTTTCGATACGACACGATTTTGCCTGATAATCTGGAGCAATATCAATGAAAAAAAAGTAAAATCACTAGGTTTAAGGTATTCAATCGTATAAAGTATATGTATTATAGGTGCACTTACAATCAGTAACCGATAAATCCAAGTAATGATTGGTCAAACAATATAGAGGAAATAGTCTGCAAACAAAGTTTTATGTTCAGTAGTGATCAGCTCAATTAAGTCCGACATGAGTAAAAATTGCACGCATACCCAACATGTAAGGCTATTTTTTATTTAATACTTAACTAGTTTGTCCCGACTTCGGTCGGGTATATGGATAAAATTAAAATCGTAAAAAGTTGCATTAAAATGTGCTGTGACCAAATATTGTAGTATTGATTAAACAAGTCCATCCGGTGCTCTCGAAACATCTAAAAGTATTATGAAAATCACAACCACGAATTGGCTACCTTAAAAATGTCACCCTTAAAGACAATGAACATTGAAAGTAGTTCCGATCCGCTCCGTGTAGACAGGTGTAGGTGTGAAGACACTAGACAGCTATTTTCTTTGTCTGCCTTAACATCAAAGAAATCTGCTTCGAAAGCTCCCGCGCCCGTATAACGATAATCTCTTTAAGACACGCGCCCAAGTGAAGGGCTTTCAACAAGCCTATCAGCCGGTTATCACTTATCTCTGTTAGCCAGGATACCGTATCCACTTTCACCTTGGTAATATCCACTAAGTAATACCATCCACTTGGTAATACACGTAAAATTTTGTTGGAATGTCATTTGACTGCTGGGAAAGGTGTTTTCTTAATATTTGGTTTTCTTGCAACTATAAGTACACTGTTTTATCTACTCGTCCATTACACGCTTTAGGTGGCTTTAGTATGGAAATCTACACTTATTCTACATCTTACTACTAATTTAATTGCGAAAGTTGGATGGACGGATGTTTGTTGTCTAACGCTAAAACTGCTGAATGGATTTAAATTTAGCTTAGCCCTTGATTAACGCATAGGTTTTATCTTGGAAAAGTAAGGTTTTCTCGTAAGCGCGTGATCCCGAGGATAATTTCAAAAGAGAATTTACCTCACAGGTTACGAAAGCAGTTCCGCGCGATCTCCACGATGTCTCTCCAAGGGCTGCCGCCTCTGCCGAAGAGTCTAAGCGGCTTCGCTGAGGGCGAGCCTGAACCGGAGCCGCCAGCCAGCCCGGCTGACAAACCGCCCAGCGATCTCGACTCACAGCTCATATACCTGAAAAAAGAAATGGTAAATATCTCAGAATACCTTTCAACGTCTACCTTAATGTGTTTCAGCGAATTCAAACAAATGTAGGTACCTTTTACTGATCAAAACAAACTGTATTTTTAGCCATTGATGTCGAAAGAAGAAAGCATATAAGTAAACTAGAATTTCTTCTACTGTTAAAAGTAGGATGATAATTACGAAACTTCAACGTTAAAGGACTTCTCAACAGTGCTTACGTCGAATATAATGATCCTTAACCTTATTGAACTTTGATGTCCTTTGATTCAATATACCACGTTACGAAATCGTTTCATGTCTTGTTACCTTGCGGGTATAATAAATTAGAAACATTTCATCGTAAACTGCGTAAATCTAATTTTATAGCCTTTTCCAAGAAAATTAGTGTTTTAACATCCCGTTAAAATAAGGAACACGGGCTAACACCGACGCGGCGCCAGATCTGTTTGTGTTTAAAATAATTCTAAAAATCATGTTATAAGCATAACGTACCTATTTGAAGTGGTAGTAAAAAGTTAAATCAAACACACCTACCAACACCTTAGATGCCAAAATAGAACAGCGGATTCCAAAATGTCTATAAAACCATGTCACATTGTGAAATTATTGGTCCACGAAATTCTTTCCATACTATAAATCTTTCGTCTGCTTTCTACGACACATTAAACATTCCCATCTATAGTTATTGCATAAAAACTAAAGTCGTGTCACCTAAAATAGACTGACGCCCCTTCCAAATACGGTATCATGAAATACAATAATACTCGTAGCTGCCTCGACCGCAATTTGAAAAACAGATGTTAGTACATTTGTGCTTATCTCTCCAGTAATCGTTATGTAGGGAATCAGGAGCGTTTACGTGTTTCATTCCGGCACACGTTCGCCGGCAAACAAGATTGAACGGTCCAATTCACTTTTATATCTTCTGTGTGTTGTATCAGTCGGAATCCGACTTCAACACGTTTCGGCAATCTTATTCTGTTGAAACTACCTGTGTCTTATTACGCAGTCTGCTGTGACTATGCCTATGTGAAGTCGTTTTCTTTTCACTTTGATCCGGTTACAAATAACAAACGTGTAAAGGTAAAACTTACGACTAACATGCAAATGAAAGGCAAGTAAAACCATTCAAGCTTAATTCCGCATAATACCGTTTTGTTGCGGAGGAATTTCTACTGAACAGTATCCTGTTAATTGCTCATCACTAAACTATTAGATAAAAGACAGTTTAGGGTCGGTTCATATTTAACAGAATATCGGTCGCGTATTATCGGTCGCGGAACGCCAGAACTGACAAATGTATAGAAAAACACTCGACCGTTCACACTCGACGCACTAACGTATCATCGGTTGAGTGTGAACGGTCGAGTGTTTTTCTATACGTTTGTCAGTTCTTGCGTTCCGCGACCGATAATACGCGACCGATATTCCGTTAGATATGAACCGACCCTTATTCTGTGTCACCATTTGTATTCGATAGAGCATGTTGCAATGTAAGACGTAGAGGCCATTCCTGGTGGCATGTATAATTGACACGACATTGCATTCTTGGTGGCACAGAGGCTCGCTTATGGAAATTCTCGTATATTGGACGTCATATCTGTTATAAGCTTCGGCTTTATTGGCACGATTTATGAATAAAAAATCTAGATAGTTGCGGTCAGGATTCTTCTTCCTCTGTCTCTGTTATCAGTCGTCATCTCAGTACTCAGTACTCACTCATTTCCTAATCACGTCATATTTATACTAAACCATCCATCAGCCAACCATCAATTTTCTTTCGTGTGATCAGGTTTTACTAGTTTTTAGTTTGTATTTGGATTCTCTTCTATTTTTCGAATGTTGCCCGCTACTTTCTAAAGTATTGAAACTTGAAATTACATTGTCAATTTTATTTTCCTACGGCGTAATATATAAGTAAGATAAATCTATAAAACAGACTTATCTGCATAGAGTTATGGACGTTACCGGCACGCCTCCAGATTGCGATCAGGAATTCTTATAAACTAACAAATACAGTAACTACATCTTAAGAACTACTTGAGTTCACGCTTATTAGCATTGTACATATTATTTAACTTCAATCTTCATGATTTTAAACGAACAGTTCTTTTTCGTTCCGCTGATTACCTCACAAAATATTTAATCCCATCGCATTTAAGTGGTTTTTCATCTTCTAACCAAACCAAATGTATTTTTATGATAATAGATGATCAGTTTTAAAACACAGTTAACCAGTTGGTTTGTGTCATAATAACGCTGAGCTTACTGTAAAATAACAGGTTGTAAATTAAATTATCAGTTGTTCTCAGCCTTGAAGACCTTGTAACGATTGGCGTCCTACGCGAAACTGCGTACTGGGCGTACCTTCATAGTTTGAGTCAAAGCTACTATAACACTAGCTGGCACCTTATTATGTGCCTTGGGAAATCAATTGTTTACAAACAAAACAACCTTTTGATTCGAATCAAAGCCACAGAGCCCATAAAGTATATAATGATGTAGAATATTGGTGTTTGTTCCAATTGACGACCTCTGTGGCGCAGTGGGTGAAAGCCCGCTTGGGACGCAGAAGGTTGCGGGTTCGATCCCCGCGGCGGGATAAATGTTTGTATGATCTGCAAATATTTATCTCGGGTCTGGGTGTTTCTATGTATAATATGTATGTATTTACAAAACAAAAGTATATAAGTAGTATATCAGTTATCTGGTTCCCATAATACAAGCTTTGCTTAGTTTGGGGCTAGATGATGCTGTGTGAAAATGTCCAGCATTATTTATTTATTTATTTCAGTATGGAGCAAATATGCTTACTACAAATTCAGTCATCTGTTTATTATTTCGTTTCTGAAATAAGTAAATAAAAAGATTTCTAGAACTCCAAGCAGATAACGTCCTTGAAAGTGTTTCAAAATAAATCCGTGAAAATAAAGTAGAAAAAACTGCCAAAATCGGCGTATCAATATTTTAGATTTGAAACTCATAATAATGCAAATTATTGGGTAACATTGATAAATTGTTTGGAAGTTTATTACCTTGTTATACCTACAGCCACACTCAAACATGACATCTCCATAATTGCATATTTATATAAATCCGGTTGGAATACTAGCCATGCATCGGTGTTGTAATCTTGTTTGCATTCGTTGGATGTCTTCTCTACCTTTTGCGTGGGCTAGGAATCCATGTCAGTGGAGTCCCGTTCTTTTTAGCCCTTAATTCTATGGTCATTGTAATTCTATACGCGGATGTCGGTTACCTATTCACGCGTAGAAACTATTCATGGCTGTTTCCCGGGAAGGCGACTGCTACGTTCAAGGCAACTTTTTATGTACCTACCAAAGATTCGTAAGAAGATGTTTCTCGGGTAAGCCACAAATTATAATTTGCAACTAACTCAGCAAACATGACTCTTCGATTTTTCGACGGACTTCCGAAACACTTCAGAACTCTTGTTTCTATTTTATTTGGCCATCTCCATGTGCCCAATATGGAAGGTTATGAAAGCACCTATCTGGACTCCCAAAACGGGCTTCGACCACTTTCTACATGGCTTCTTTTGTACAAGAGCGTCTTCCCACGCAATTGTTCTGTAGATAGACGCGTTGCAAGTGTCTGTACAATTTACATACGAGATATTATCTAATTCAGATAGCGTAGAAACATTTTTGTTGAATTTTTTAGATGTTACGATATCTCTAGAAATATTTTTTACTTGGCTTTAATTTTAAACATATAATCGCGTTCTCACAATGTTTGTATCAACATAGCATTTTCTCGATCGGTCATTTTTTAGTTTTTTGAATGTTTGCACGATTTCTATTGATCATTTGGGCGAAACGATGTGCTTAATAAAGTACCTATTGTCTTAATCGGTTCCTTCTCTTGTACTTTAATTCACTAAAGACAAATCGGGAAGAGGGGATCATCTCAATTTATCTTTTGCCCACGAGCAGTATGAACATAAATGGGATTGTCATGGAAAATAACTTGCATCAGTCTTCATAGTGTACCAATTACGCTCATGCCCCCCTGAGCTCTTGTAGAATGCTCTCGTAACAGCATGATTGACGCGACGATCGGAATAACCGCCCGCATTGTCTAATGTCACTAGGTCTACTATCACATCCGCGTTGGCAACACGAAGGAACCTTTAATAGATTCGTGTTATTACGCTTCTGTTCTACGATTACCGGCTGTCTAGACCGAACCATGTTAAGTCATCCGAAATTATATACACTTAAATTGTTGTTGGCTGTAATAGTGTAATGATTAAAGTCGATATGTCAATATTAGTGTACTGTCTGTCGAATTAAAACATGAAAAATTTAAAGTGCGAGATGATAGAGATCATCTGACTTCATATTATGTTGTTTACTATTGAATTATTATTTTTATCTACGTATTTTATGAAAGTGCTATAAAAATATTGATCGACACCTGTGATCGACGGAATCGTTTTTCAGATGAAATTGTCCATGCTAATACTATAACTAGACCATGTCGCCCTGGAGGCACGTGCTAGTATTTATAGACGGAGCGACACCCGGGGGCGTGTTACGTCACCCTAACTGGATTAGTCCAAAACTGAACAAATCCAATAAGAGTTGACGCTTGAACGCGACACCAACCCAGACAAATCCGTCTGTTGATGTAATAAAAAGTAATTGCTTTATTATCATTATACCATCTTAGGATAGAGTAGGTGCAGTTGCTGGTTATAGTTTCTGACACATTATAAACTTGTGAAGAGCTGTGTCTAATCAAAAAAAATATTGTCTTCCTTAAATAAATTTCTTTACGGGAATAAGTTAAAAAACAAATAAATAAGCATAACAAATATAGAGTTTTACTCTGCGTTGTAGATTTACGTAATATATCTAATTTCTTAGCTACTTCAATTGCTCCCGCTAAAACTTTAAGAAAATAGTTTTCACTTTAAGAAATATGTCATGCCATGCATGACCTAACATGCATGGCATGACATATTTATCTGATTCTCTTTTCTCTGATTAATGCCAATACTTCAAACAGGGAAACAAGATCGTATATAACATGGTGTGTGTAGGTGCCATGGGATTGAGAGATGCTATGGCATTCATGGGTGCCATGAGATCTCACAAATTCTGGGGTTCTGATAATTGACAATGAGTTTAAAATAATAGTGAATAAAGAAATTAATGAATCACCGAAAAATATATTATGTATGAACCCATAAATAATCGACTATAAGTAGGTATTGGTTTCAAGTAAGATATTTATACAGTTGGTAGTTTAACAACAATATAAATAGGGTCACCAGTAATTTCCTAATAGTAATAGCTCAACATGACAAATCAAACAAAAAATATGTTTAAATCGATTTGCACGCAAAACGAGCATAAAAATTTATTTAACATTTAAATATTACAGAGTCGTGGTTATGATGTCATAATATTATTTCAACCACGCTTAGAGGATACCTAAGTAAATTCATGAATACAATGATCAATTTATTATTTATGCATCATACAGAATGCGCGGACTTTTTAGAGGTGAAACCGGTGAACGCAAATACGCATCTCTATAAAATGACCCAACTCAAACTAAGCTGTGCTGTCTGTAGTGGGCGATGCTTACAAACTGAGCTACGTGCGGACCCAAATCACCCAAATTCATTAAAGGAATGCTTCCATCTTTTATTTACATTCAGTGGATGGAGCTTTATGTTATTATCACATAATATATAATCTTCCTGGGCTTTTGTAGTTTGATGACGTCTGGCCGGATCTTTTGCCGCGTCAACTATAAATAACGGAGTCGTCGAGGCATTAACTAAAACAAGCTGTTTAAACTCATGTCCATTATAAAACGACACGCCTCGTTCGTCGGCGTTCACTTCTCTACCCTACTTTGTTTTTTGTCAACAAAAGAAACAGCTTCAATGTTGCTTTTCAGTACACAATTTTAATGTAGTTTTGTTAGGTACTACGAGTAGTGTGGAATCAGCTGTCGCCAGAGGTGTTTCCAGACCGATACGACTTAGGCGCCTTCAAGAAAAGAGCCTATTCCTACCTCAAAGGCCGGCAACGCATCTGCAGTGCCTCTTGATGCTGCAGTTGTCTGTGGGCGGTGGCAGTCACTTACCATCAGGTGTGCCACCTGTGCTAGTTTGCCCCCTCTTCCATAAAAAAAAAAAAAAACAAAAAAAATAATTAATTATTCTATAGTGATGCCAGGCCACAATCTACACTATTCGTGTAAAGTAGTTGTGCTTGAATCACCAAAATGCAAACATGCTCACACAAACTTGAAGATTTTGAATATTAGTAGAAGGTTTTATCTAGTTAAGTCACAAAATAAACATAGGTGCTTTAGAAAACTTTATCTTGAGTTTCTAGTTTCAAACACTCATACAAACGCTATTGTTCAGGTCGCTCGTACCCCACTTACGTTCGCTATCAGACATAGCAATCAAACACTTATGCGATCCAACATTTTATTATGTTTCACAATCAATATCATTGGCCACAACTCGTATAGATTGAACCAAATTGGCTAATAGCCACATTGCTTTTTAAAGCGCATCATAAATAATCGTGTCAACGGTCACGAATAGTTCTGAATGAAAGTCCATCGACCTCGGGTGACATAACCACATAATAAGTCATTGGATTACCAACATGCTCGTAACTTCGCATCAATTACATGTACCTCGGCTGTAATTAATTGGATACTATTTTCAGTATTGAGCTCCTGAATCCTGATAAATGTCTACAATTAACCCAATTCTCCTTCAAGACGCTTTCGTCTGTAGAAGACTTGCGGCTGTCCCTTGTTAGGTCAAGCTTCAACTTTCTGATTATTTGGTAGGAAACCTGTTTGGCACAAACGAGTTGGCAAATCCGTGGTTAACTCGTATCCATCACAATTACGTTGTTTTTCTAAAACTGGTATTATTTAGCCCACGTGTGGTTTTACCTTGCTGGTTAGTTTGTTACACTCTATGAATAATTTAATTTATTTGCAGTTTCATCATTGCGCTATGCGGTATCTTTACATAAGCTTTTCGCGAATTCACTGAAGCGCTTTGACAATGTGCCAGGAGAGTCTGTTGGGGTAAATTCAAACTTTAATCATATCTGTGCAACTTTCACGTACAAACTTACGAACGTAACGTACAAGTTTCGTTTGCCAGCTCACGCAAATACTTAAGTTTTTGGGATAAAGAGTATATTTTGTGTTAGGTTTAAATACATTTATTCTCATACAAACGATACAGTTCTTTATAATGAGATACAAAATATACTTATTTGAATCCAGGGATATGTATGAGCTACCATCACAACCAATTTCATCCAAATTTATTCAACCATTTTCTGCCATAAAGAATAATAAACAAATACACAATAGCTACAAACTTTAGCATTTATAATAGCAATGTGATATTATACTTTTATAGGTCCACCGGTTCCGGTCCGGTTTATACTATTCTAAGTTTCATCCAATTTAGTTCTCTAAGATAAACAAACAATAATAATGTCCATTTTTGACTGATCGCAGCAGTTCGTACACTTAACATTCACTTATTATGGCTGTACGGTAACAGGTGTGATTTATATAGTGTTTATGAAATCCGACTGAATCAATATTATTTTCAATTATTTTAATATCCTTAGCTACTGTTTAAAGAGAAATTGTGAAAGCGTAATGTGTACTGGATATTGGGGTGGGCGTAATCCATTTCATATTGCTAATGGAAATGTCTAAATAATCAGAATATAATTTTGAAATATGTGCATTAAATACTACGAGTATTAGATTAGCCATATCCTATTGGAAACCTGCTGATTTTGAGTTAGTGTCTTCGTTGGAGCGATTCAAAGACTCGCTCCAGTTTCTCTTGAGATCCTATGCGTGATCATCGCACCATTATTAGACATTTTTTCCACGGTGAACATTACACGTTACAAAGCGTCAGATTCTATCACCAATTCTGTCCAAAGCGCATGATCGATGACGTGCAACCGTCACGCACCTTGGCCTCCATAGTCGGGCGCAACACGGCACGAATACTTTCACATGTATTCTCAAACAATTTCACCTACATTTACTATCTATAAATCATTAATTATGTCGAGTTTAACATCAATTCACCGAATGATTATAACCGTGCAAATATTCGCTGGATTAAAACAGCTGATTGAAGGCATACTTGCAAGCGAAGCATGACTGGTTCATTAGGACTTTATGTACTTGAACCAAGTGCTAAGCGGTGGTCCTACTCCATTTCGAAACTTAACAACTGCGTATTACATGACTTGCATAGTTGAAACCATTTTGTTTTAATTGTATAATGTGATGGGCGCACCAGATAAACTAGACTTGTTCTAGCAAAAATATACGCCACGATATCAAAAATGTCAAGGTTTAATTAAAAAGTGAAAAGCACAAAAACTTATTAGGTAAATGAATCTGACAACATACTTTAGATTCCTATTTTCTATCTGGGTTAATGATATGCTTGCATCCTACCTGTGGCTTATGGTAAAGTTGCCTAGTCTGTTGCATAAGCTTGAATAAATCGAAGGATTAGGTTTTACCATACCGCTCTTATTTCCCTTAGCAATCGTGCTTTCTTATGTACGAGTAAATAGCCTTTACAGGAACTATTAAACTATTAGGTACTTTCTTATTTTGCAATAAGGCCAAAAGCTTTAATAACATAATGTTATATTAGTTCCGCTCACTTTCTTTGGTTGAATAAATCTTGTTTTTCATTTGGATTGTTGTACTACTGGAGTATTACAATACAACAATCCAAACATTCATAAATATTAATTTATAGTTTAGTTTTATACCTTTTCGAAGTTATGCCATGGCTGGAAGATCTTACACATAGTTATTTGGAAATAATACTTAAAAAAAGAGAACGTCTTTAAGCTTGCAGAACCAATTAGTATTTTTTGTTTAGTTATTTTCTTTCTCATTGGCGACTTCATTCATAGCTCGTGTTGTTTTGTCCGTTACTACCAAAATTGTCACGGCTTGGTCACGCTTTCCTTCATTATTTGTGGAACGTGTTTCTGTGTTTGTTTCCTAGATAAGATAATTTTTCACAATTTAATATGAACTTTTGCGCAAATATTCATATTTTGCTATTAAATTAATGGTTTTTCGATGATGTGATAACTCTAGAATGTAAATGTAATCAATCATTTTATAATTTGCCTTGATTTGTAACCTTAACGTTCCTTAACTAATTACGAAAGATTCGTTGTTTCGTTAGTTCTTCCGCGTACTATTGAAATGTTCTTAACTAGAAATTGTATAACTTACTACCAGATATTTTATACTTTAATTAATTTACGATTCTTTACAGCATCATTAACCATAACTTCCTTTTAAACTAACACTTGACGCAACAGTTCATGATGCAAATGTCACAAAAACTTATTATAGATCATTAGTGTAGTGACTGAAAAACTATAATAGGCTCTTCATTTCCTTTCCTATATTAGATTCATATTTTGTTGTCTCAATGCAATACATCAACGTCGCTGTGTAGGAAACATTTAGCCAAGCCTTCCCTAATGGCCCATTCAAGTCTTCTCTTTCATTCGCTTGCTCAACGTGACTCACGACTTTGTACCACGATATTAAGCATACACTTACTATCAAGACTAACTTGCACACGTGTCTTGGTATGGTACGATGCCTTTCTTCAACATTGTTTGAAATTGCAGCTTCGTTGCAAGTCCTGCACTATTTCAATCTGATTCTTAGGATTTTGTAATATGAATCTGTATTGTATTAGAGTTTACCGAGAAGTCTATGTTACAGATTACTCAGCTTATATTTGGCTCGTATTCATGCTTTATTCATGTAACAATTGTATGCTTATTGTTTAACTTGTTGGCAGTGTAGTCCATTTATTAAATAGGTTGGC
Organism: Epirrhoe alternata; assembly: GCA_963565295.1. Lineage (NCBI taxonomy): Eukaryota > Metazoa > Arthropoda > Insecta > Lepidoptera > Geometridae > Epirrhoe > Epirrhoe alternata. Next base: position 5,933,471 of record OY751384.1, read on the forward strand.
AACTGCATGCTGGCCCGGTTCGCGTAAGTAGGGTCATGTGAAAGTTTTAAACGGATGTCAACAGTTCATGCTGTTCAAAATTCGCTTAAACATTCTGAGAGTCACTTGATAACGTACCTGCTTTAATGAAACCAGGTCGAGAAGACATCAATACCAGTACCTACATGCAACTCTCACTAAAGTTTTCAAAACATAGATTTCATTGCAGTTAAAGTTGCTGCTTTTAAATGCCTGCATAATTCTGTACTCCTTGCACCCACTTATTTTTAATTGCATGTAAGTACTTAGTAAAAAATACAGCATGCCTTGTAGATCTGAGACAACAAACAACAATTAATTCAATAGGCATACTAACTCGTACTACATCAGTAAATAACGCGTTCTAAGAGTAGACATTGAATTGGCAATTCCTTTGTTTATAAAAACGGCCCTGGAAATAACTACATTTACCTACCACTTAGCAAGCACAGAATATAATACATTGCTGGTTCTCGATTCTAAACTCCTTTAACGGAATGGTGAAATACATTTATTAAGGCATCGTGAGAAGGCTATTGTTCCTATTCCGTCATAGCGTTCACCAGAGCGCGACCAAAGGCCTCAGTAGCAAGACGATTATTTATGACTCAGTCTTTATAATTTACTTCATGTCCAGCACAACCGGTATAATTTACGCATTTAGCAAAAAACTATCTTAAGAAAAAGACAGACAATAATGGCAAAATTTTTCCTTTGACCACCGATCCTAGCCACCACACCGCGCCCTTGTAAAAACCATGGCGCATTGTTTTGTGCTAAAGCCGCGGTGAAAACTCGTTTGGTATCCAGTTTCATACGTCGTCGTCCATCTCCGCAGCGACATGTTAGATAAATGAGAAATAAACTTGCTTTATACGTCGGATTCATTTAGACCTGCGCCTTGTTTCCGTATGCAATTTAGTAATGTAGTTACTTTCAGTTTCATTATCTGAATAAGGCACGCTTATGGTACTCGCATAAAATGATACTTTGCAGTCAGAGTGTAATTTTGTATAAGTACGTTTATAATATAGTAGATTTACACCAGGCAATGAAAATAACATCAATTTCTCTCTTACTATTATTACCTTCTACGTCACATCATCAATTAAAGTTTTACTACTATCTCCGAGTGTTCGCCGCCGGGTCCCAACCGAGCCCGTATAAACGAATCATAAAATGAGTCATGGTCGACCTTTCCGTCTAAATTCGCACTCCCATGCCAGCTAACGACCGGTCTGGCTTACAGGATCTAATTGATTTTATTGACGAACATTTTTGATTGATGTACGCTTTTGATCGCTTCCTGTGGTTTCTTGTCTTATAATCTAGAAACTAGCATTCAAGATTATTTGATAATATCTATGTAGTTCTAGTCAGTTTCACGTTCATTATACTTTTTACTGAAAATGTCTATAAGTAAATAACATTTCTGTTCTATTACATTCCATGAAAGTTGTTCTTCTACTTTAATATCATTAAGTTTTTATTTTCAACCTATTGAAAAGTTTCTTTAGATTGACCTCGCCATGTTACCTTTAGCACGATCTTTGAAGGAAATGTTAATTGCTTCGCTCCGCTGTCAAGGTGATTTGGACAGCAAACGTGTCATGTAATCTTTTAAATCCCCTCGGATTTGGTAAATAATTTATGTATAACGGTATCTATAATTTATTGTTCGGCAAATGCTTTTCTTTTCAAAATGTTATTCGATCATCGTCACTCCTTGTGCTACATAACAGCAGAGGTCGGCTCTATCGCACGCAGAGCCAAATCGAAATCGCGCTTAGAATATCAAATGTTTTATAAATGTAAGTGAATTCACACAAGGTGGTTTGTTCAACAAAAAGGTTCTCTTTGACCTATACTTTTGTTAATAGGCAGGTATTACAATTTGTAAACGCCAATAGGAATTGTGTTGCACATGTTTTCAAACTGTCCCTATTGTTTCAAGCATCGCTCTGGCACCAGCATGTCTGTCATTCAATTGTTGCTTTCAGTTATGGCTGTGTCACATCGTGTTTATTGTGTTAAATTGATGACTCTTTTTATTACAAGCACGTGTCGTAAATAATAGATCGTTGCCGTTGGTTTCCAAAATATTGTTATGTCCGGCTAATAATCCCTTTGAATGATGGATAGCCACTGTATGCAAATAAAACCCACACCTCGGCCGGTCGTTGACTCCCCGAGTTTTGATTTCCGATAGTCATTCACGTGGGTAGTGCCGTTCTAGAAGCCTACGCACTGGCCACCGGCGATCATTATTATTTGTATATTATATCTTACTACGTCTGCTAAAGCTCAAACTTTGAAGTCATTTCTTTTTTGGGCGTGCCCCCGTTGACCTGTGCAAATGCAGTCGAGTTATTGATATTTATGATCAAATCAGGTGCATTAGCATTACAGAGCTCTAAAATAGCTACTGAGTCATAAATACAAGCATAACTCTGATTTCATCAATCAGCTAATATAAACCACACGCGGCGCGGCGCAATCTCATTCAGCAACGATTTTAATGTTTATGTCCAATAACATTTTTAAAATTATGTTCGTGTATGTTATATGTCCAGCTGTGGGCTGCTATGGGCTGATGATAATGATGATGATGTTATATTTATATTACTAGAAAACCTATATTTAAGGCTATATAAAAGCTATATTTAAATTATTATTTAAGTAAGCATAATATTAACATTGGAAAACTTTAACCATACCAACTGGTTTTTTTATCCGATATTACATACTATTTATATTTTTTGGTTCGGCAATCCCACGAACTTGCACAGATTTGAATGATTCACTTGGGTCAGCCATATTTGTATACAACAACCTCGTGGTCGACGCGTTATGATTCAACAAGTAGATTCCGATAAATTATTTTAAAGCGTCTTGGCTCGAGATAATGAACATTCATTCTAAGAAGGCCTCATCTTTTGTTTATGAACCTGCATTACAAATTGTTGTTTATTACTAGAATCTCGGCATGTATTAGAAAATTTGTAAGGGCTTCGAAAAGCACAATCACGATTACCGTTACGACTGTTAGCGCTGTTCTAATTCTCATTCCTTGCGGACAACGGCAATTGGCATCCAAAACCATGTATTTTCCATTCTGTGCAAGCCATTGGCTTCATTGACCTTCACGATACTATCTGCACCGAACCCTGCACCGGCCAGGCCTTGCGTTCATTGGGTATTGTGTTTTGTATTTGGCTCTACCATAAAGTTTGCTTAAAAAACTTGTTTAACAAGGTAATGCAAAGTTGAGTTTAGATTACAACTGAGTGATTATGGTAGATCTATCTGATGTTATTTGACTGTCTATTTTCTCATTATTTTAAATCGAATCATAATGCTCTCACGATATTAGTAACTCCATTAAATGCTGTTTGCTGAGAACCAACATAAAACTTCACATTGTCCCTCGCTTCATTATCCTGAAAATGGAGATAAGTAAATACTAAAACATTAACGCAATGTCTATGTAAACCTTGATATGTTTAATGAGTAATAAAACGAATTAGGATGTTAAACATACAACTAGGTACTCCTAGTATGCGTTTTTTACGTGCATGAAATATTATACCAACCGCCTCTACAGAAATTCTTTCCCTTTTCCTTTTTATAGAATAACTCTACAGCTGTACAACATACTGTACTGTATAACATCATAGTTTTTCAATGATTTCTTTGTAATAATTGCATTGGCTAATGCACCTGCAGTGTCACTATGTATTTCAGTAAAGAGCCCTTATACAGTGCGGCTTTGTTTGAAATGATATGGTTAAAAAAAATCGGACGCGCAGCTGTCTGTCGTTAATTGCGCGGCACGCGCTCGACCTGCAGCCTGCCCTACTCATAATATAGGCAGCACAGAGCATGTGTTTCAGTGTTGAAATATTCTTTGTGTTTTTCTCATAAATATACGCAGGAATGTGTTTGAAAAACAAGAATCGTCTAACAAAGACTTGTTTTACCAAAGAAAGGTTCGCTCAAAGTACGTTGTAATGGGCTCTGCAAAGTTTTCCTATTTCCTTTCTATAAGTACTTACATACTTAAATTGAGTTCTCGGTTGAGAACAGATTACAATTTCTCTTTTTGGCAATAAAACCGACTTTTTAACATGTGCTTTTGCGCGTTCCTCTCACGCGTAATTAAGGTAAGCCGGTTTGCGCCCGCTTTGGTGTTCCGTTCAAAATCACGTTTTGTCCTTTATGGGTTTTCTGATTGAGGACCAACATCTAGTAGGTACCTTACAAGCTCATGTTTGTCTCTGTACCTGACTGTGTACAGTAATTGTATAAACTAAAGCTGATAGCCATAAAACCTGATTGACAGATGGAGTGGACAAATATGGAAGAAAACGGGGATTCGATTAGAGCGTGTGTCCGTTGGTGAACAGGTCTCACGGTACTGATCAGTTTTTCACCGGCTTCGTGTAATAACTGTATCTAATAGCCACTTTGGCATGCCCACAGGCCCTTTTGTGTCATGTGGGTAAATGAATCTAACGGCATCAAACTTACCTTTCCCAGTCATGCATGTGTCGTCGCATGCTTTTATGTTACTGTGGCCTAGATAAAGTGTACAGCTTCTTTGGATTTAGCCCTTACATTCAACTGAATAGTAAATTACTTTGTCATTCGAAAAATACAGTTACTAGTTGACGAGGTTTTCTGCCTGGAGATTGCGACAGTATTTAACATGGCCCAAAATTCTGAAATAGTAGGTATTGCTTTCTATCTGTGAACATTATCTAACTTTAAATCATCAGATACAAGGGGTATCACTGTAGGTAATAGTTATGTAAAACGTAACGTAAACTCAACCATAAACCTTAATCGTTATGAGATTCAACCCTGACTGGCCGTTTGATACATCTTGTTGGAATATTTTTACCTATAATTTTCTTATCGCCTCCGGATCTCGCCTCGCCCACTATAAATTGCTACCAACCAAGCATGAACATAACGTAAATAATAATAATACCTTCTTCCGGCCCTCAGCCATATTAACATATCTCGAAATCTCCAGAGACGTATTGAATTCAAATTACGATAGGGACAAGACACGTGGGTGCCGCCGAGGCGCCAGCCTTTGCGTGTAAATACAGATGTTGTGGTGTGAATATGTACCTACTAAAGAAAATCAAATCAGTTTTATACTTACATCAATATTCTTGATAATTTGTGTCATCAACTCATCAGTTTCAACTCAACATTTTCCATTAAAGTTTCTCGTATTTCTTGACAGACTCAATTTGTATATTTTATTTAACTGTTATTTTGAAACAGAACCAGTCTTCTTTACGATTTCGATGACGATTCAGTAATATAACTAACTAATAGAGTTATTACCTAAGCATTGTGGTTTTGCAATGGGCGCCAACGAAAGATATCTTGTGCGGTAAAGTTACCATATCAACGACAAATAATCTGCGTGGGACCTCTTTTCAATGCGTTTCCTACTGTGATCTGTCACACCAGGATAAGTTTGTTCGAATGAGCTAGTGGCCTACTCTAATGACAGTTGTTTTTAAGCATAATGGCCTCCGTCATAGATTTATAGCCAGGACGAACAACTGAACTTGTCCTCCTCAGAAAGAAGCTAGTTGTAGTAGTTTAAGTTATTAATTCAAGACCACTCAGAAAGTAGTATATGTTAACTTCGTCTCATTTAGAAAGACCAGTCATGCTAGGGGAGCTTACAAGTATTGTGCAATTCCAAGTAGATGACTTTTTCATGACAATCCTAACAAACGTACTTCCAATTAGATATTTCATATTAATTGTTTGATTCCTTATTGTTGTAGGAAAAGACAATTGTTTATTTATCTTATGCAACCATAATTAAAAAAGTAATTACTAGTTTAATTTCTTCATTGTTTTGAAGCATCAAGATTTTCTCATTATTATCTTAAACAAGTTTATTGATCCATAACTTGATCGTGTGCTGTTTATTTTATTTATTGGCGGATGTTCATTTAGAAGAGATGATCGATTATGTTTTCGTTTACAATTCAGAAAATCAACTGACTCACATCTACCAAAACTACAGTAAAGCCCTATACATCTGAGGAACGAGCGATCCACAAGCTTCGCGTGACTCACGCTTCTGAAAACAGACTAGACAAATTGTTATTTTGATTTACTGTGCTAAAACTTAAATCTGCTACATCTAGCAAGGTTTAGCAGACTTTGCCAACTTTCCACCCTACTTGTTTATTAGTGTCTACGTCGAGACTCTGACCTGATGTAGCATATTTCTGATACTGAAAGTCCTTGTTTTGAATCATATGCGTTAGCGGATTTTTCATTGTCAATAAATTAAGTATCATAATACACATTCGGAACGCTAAGGAAAACATCTTAATGAAAATCGCTCATGCTAGGATATGCTGGGTGGTTTAAGTCCTCAAAGAAATCTTAGTCCTTAAATATATCACCGACACAATAGCGTCCCGAAGCATAGGCACATTGCTTCCTGAAATTGTCCAAATAATCTATAATAGTGATTTAAAAGTGGTTAGTTTTCTAACTATAGACGCATCTACAATGCACCGGACGTGCGGTGCACTAATAGGAGTTTCCTTTGAACTTGTTGTTGTAACAACAGTTGCCGCAGTTGTTGATGTTGGCGCTTTTGATTACCTTCCAGGAAACTATCAACTTTTCATAGCTTTCGTATTTTTAAACACGCCCATTACTTTAACTTTTTTGGAACTTTGATATTTTGTAAACAAGTTATTGAATAGGAAACATAATAGTTAATTGATACAATCCAAGCAGAACATGTTACGTTAAGATTTTAAAACTTTGTTCTGTTTATGAGGTTGAGCGTAAATGTTTCAGTTTTTATAACAATTTATATAAAAACAAGAAGTTCAATAGAACATTCAACTTCGAAACGAAACCGGGTGCTTCTTATCTAATTAAATGGCACGGCAGTGACCACTCTTCCCCTAGGTAATAAAAGTATGATGGTCGAATTAAGGGCTTTACAAAGCTTCTACTAGATTACTTAATGCACTCACTATTACTACTCTATACTCACTTTTGATGACCTTCAGACACGCCACATACCAGAAATCAAAATAAAATTGGAGACAAACACGCTGAGATTTAAAATTTTACGCATCTTAACATATTAATTTGTAAAACTCATCGGCATTCTTTTGTATTTCTTGGCATGATAATTCGGCCTTCAAACAATCTGTTATACGCTAACAGGGATCCATTTGGTACATCACAAATAGATATTGTTTATTCCCGTTTCAATCCCGCGTCATGTCATCTCATGTGATGTGAGCCATTAACATCAAAATTAGCTCGGTCACAGTCAGAGTGAAAAAAATCTCTAAAGACATGCATGTATTGGATCATTTTCATTTTCATAGTTTTCTAAGTCGCATTCCATTGTGTCCAGTTTGCTAGCAATCTGAATATAAAGTGGCAGAATTGGTTCCAAGCGTTCTAGTCTTGGCACAATAAAATCAATTGATTTTACCGTCCCAGATAAGATGTTCCTGGTGGTCTCCACTGAGATTTTGGAGCCGGTTCATTAGGCAAAGTCACGTTGAATGTATTGGATTGGATATCAAACTAATCCTCTTGTAGCAATAAAACCTGACCTAAAACCTTGGAAATCAGTTGCATCATTTTCAAATTCAAGACGAGCTTTCATGGGTGTCATAAATAGTAATTCCAAATTTAAATAGCTCTTGCTCATACAAATGTAGCTGCGCAAATATGTGGTTTCTCTTATTTTCCCTGCGGCTGTAATTGTGTCCACAAGTGATGGTAATTAATCGGATGCAAGCTTACGTTTGCACGTCTCCATCGATGCGTGATGTCCACTTTCCCTCTTTTCCCAAACATTCTTTATGAGAATGTGAACAATGATTCCAGCGTCACACCTATTGACTGCCACTCCAACATCGGATCTTTTTGTCATTACGTGCTGTTAAGTAAGGATTTAATTAATCCGCTTCATGACTTGACTTTTCATGGAGTCGGCTGATTGACGCACGCATCTTGTTTATGTTTACTGTTTTTCTCGTTTAACTCATTATCTCTCGCGAGATAGTTCCGACTCATATCTTGAACTTTTACGAATGTATAAAATTGTTTCGCACACATTTAATTAAGGTAAAAGGTGAAATTACCATGCATGCATGTTTATGCATTTAATCGTGAAATTAGCATAAACTAGTTAATATGTAGGTCTAGTTAGTCACAGAAATAGCCCTAAAATAACAATTTCACTAAGAACTCCATATTCGCGAAGCACCTATAAAATATTCGTACTCCCTGCCAAGTTCCAGTCGATGGAGAGGCAATTGGAAAATCCAATTAGGAGACGAATCAATCCGTCGTCGTCCAATATTTTTTATATAATCTCTGCAGACGCTTTCAGCTTGAATCTATGACCACCTGCAGAGACAATTCGAACTGCACCATTTCCTAGACAAACCTGCCGACCTAGATCTGTTTTAGACGTCGCGAAAATTATCTTCGGGTAAATATTATATCTGGTTTATTCGTGTGGCCTACATCTCGTCGTGATCAGACCGCATTCCTATATAACGCAATCGACCAGAACGACTTACGGAAGGCCGTTGGATATGACGGCGGCGGGCTTTTTAGTGTTATCGTTTTGCAAATATCATCCCGCTAACGTTTTATTGTTGACCTTTACATCTGACTCCTAAACGATAAAACGGATAAAAGGGATAAGTGGATCTATCAAAAGCAACATCACTGGTTACCTCAATAACTGTACTATTTTCTAAAGTTTTAAGATACTTTCTTTTAGTTTCCCTTCGATATCATTAACTTACCTACGCCGAAATTTTTGTCATTTAAACTGATTGAATTTTTGTCATTGAAACTGATGAGCGAATGAGATTTTTTTGGCGGATCCTTATTTATACACACCCAAGGAATTTATGTTTGGGCAGAACCTATTGTTTTCATTATGAAATCTAACCATATTTTTCTTTATTTCCAGGCGGATCTCCGTCAGTTGGATCTATCCCTTCTCTCAGAGCTGTGGTCGCTCAGCGAGTCCATGGCATCGTGGCGACGGCAGTTGGAGCGAGGGCCGCGCCTGCGCCCCGCCCCGCCGCCGCCGCCGCCCCCTCACTACCTCAGAACATAGCGCAAGAAGAAACCATAGAGCTATGGAAGTGCCCCATAGAGCTATGGAAGTGACCTGAGAAGTGACCTATAGAGCTATGAAAGTGATCCATAGATCTGTGGAAGTGAACCATAGAGCTATGGAAGTGCCCCATAGTTTTATGATGACAGTCTATCAGTGTAGTGGAAAAGACTAGTGGTGTGGACACTTAAAAGTTATTAGAAAGATTTCAAGCATGGAGTCGTCGCATTTTGATGTCATTTTAAAAACGTATAACATCTGTTGATTCAAGGTTAAAATTTTAATTTAAGGGTCTTAGTACCTAACCTACTGTAGTATAATGTAAACAAAAACAATTAAGTACCTAAGTGAAACATAGGTAATACAGTAGCCATGATAGGAGCAACAGAAAGTTAGATATCTATTTGTATTCGTAAATCAATATTGTTACAGAATAGGCATGATGACAATTTTTCAAAATCTTTTCTATGTTGTTCATTATGAATGATTTGTTATGTGAAAAAAATATCATATTTCAGTAGAAAATAAAGGTTTTCAAACATAAAAATCAAATTCAAAACTAAAATTTGAAAATCACGCCAAAACGCTCGTCGGTGTCATGGCGGCTGTTTTGACGTCACAGCTCACCACTGCAAAGCAAAAACTACGTGCATAGACACTAATGACTGAAGCTCAAAGGAAACAAAAGGCGCAGTTTTGGTCTATTATATTGAGTAATTACGTCACGCGCTGATTGGTATACAGATATCATGGCGGATTGTTGTATTTTGTAGATTTATTTTATTAAATAATTTAATAATCTCGACATTATTAAGACAATAAATGCATTTTTCTCAATCCTGGAATCCTATTTAACTAGACCAGTTACATATTTTGGCGAAACTTGATTACTGTCATCATGCCTTCATTGCCATCTAGATAATCTAAGGACTTGCATTCGGTTTTAATCTATAAAATAAATATTTTTCATATAAAATTGTTGCTAGTTCTATAGTTTACGGCAATTTAATGCATAAATTGCGAAACGTTAGTGCAACATTTTCTTTTTATAAATAAGTGTAATGATAGACCATAATGCACTGTTATCATGGAAAGTGACGATAGATTTTAATCACGATCAAATTGTAATTATGTACCTACCAACCTATGATTAGTGACTTCATATGTAATTGTGAATTAAATTTCTCTTGTGTGGACTGTGTTGTATGTAGAGTAAGAATCTACTTTATGTTATTAACTTAATTCTGATTAAATGATGTGAGAAATTAAAAAATAAGTATATCATTTGATGGATGACTCCCCAATCAATTGATAAATAAATAATGCTGGACATTTCACACAGCATCATCTAGCCCCAAACTAAGCAAAGCTTGTAGGTAAGGTACTATGGGAACCAGATAACTGATATACTACTTAAATACTTTTTTGTTTGTAAATACATACATATTATACATAGAAACACCCAGACCCGAGCGAAATATTTGCAGATCATACAAACATTTATCCCGCGGCGGGGATCGAACCCGCAACCTTCTGCGTCACAGAGGTCGTCGAATTGATGTATTTTTTTTTAACTATGTAGAAAACCAGTATATAGTATCTTTCTTTCTCTATGGTGCTGCCATACTACTCCGATTTATTTCTAGAAGTCAACCATCGCGAACGTGTCCTCTATCTAATGAAATCTTATAATACGATTTTATTCCGTGGATCAATGAAGCAAGTGAAGTGGAAATCTGAGGTTATTGTCGACTCCGGTAAAAAGACGTGCATGTATGCTAAATCTATTAAACTTGGTTTATTTTTGGTGGCCAGTTTTAGATTGACTTGGGATTTCTGGATTTCCGTTCCACCACAAAATATAATTTGATCTGTGCTGTGGTCGGTTTACGACCATAGACACTCTTTGACGGAATGGCAAGATTGTTTTTCTTTTGTAACTTGTCTGTGGTTTCAATTTCGTTTCATCTGTCTTGTCTGCTTGCTGAGCTGAGCCATTGCAATAAAATTGCGTTATTTTCATTGAATTGAAAGACGTAAAAGCGTATTTTATAACAGAAATAATCTAGTACAACTAATGTTATTCGAATGAACCTATAATAATATCAACCCATGTCAGAAACTTCGATTCAAACAAGTCAAGCCCCCAAGGAAGAGCTACCACCGTCGAAGATACCAGACTCAGTAAAGGTTAGCCTACATTTTCTATGAGTTCTTCTAATAATAACATTAGCAACTATCTAAATTCAGTCTTGTGGAATGTATTTTTAGAAGAAATAAAAAGTGTGAAAGTTCAGTATGAGTTTGTGGCCAGCTTTGGTGACGGAGTTTCTAGGACGCCTGTTTCTGGGCCTCCATCATAGCATAATGACTTAGCCGGGACTAACAATAACGTGCCTTCCAATGTACCTACAAAAGATGAGATTTTTTACATAATTTTAGCTATAGACAGTTTTATTTAGATCATAGAGATTTCTCACTCTTCCAGAAAATAATATCAATGGAGAAGGATAATGAAAACAGTTCCAGAAAATCCAGGATTGATCTCAATGCCTTGCCAACTCGTCAGTACCTAGATCAGACTGTTGTGCCTATACTCCTACAGGGATTATCGGCATTAGCCAAGGAAAGGCCCCCAGACCCAATCAACTACTTAGCAGCTTACCTTCTTAAGAATAAGAATACGTTTGATAATAGCTCGGCAGGTTCTAACAACAATGCCCCAACAAACCCTCAAACATAATGACCAGTATTCTAAAAGAGAAAAACATGCATAGTGACGAGATTTATTGCTCAAGTCTAAAAAACTATTTGTTTGTACCAATGTGCCTATGACTTAAAGTTCAAAAACAATACACATGATGTATTAAAGCCAAATGTTTCTGCGGGGTTCTTATGCTAATTTATTCAATAAAAGTTTATTGATAACCATGAAATACACATCACAATGTGGATTGAAACTGATGCTTGAAGACATTTGTTGTTTTCATTCTAATATGTTTGTGAATGAAGAGATTGTTGTATAACTTTAAAGAGCAATATATTCATATAGAATTAAAATGTAGAATTTGTCACAACCATATCCATGCCTATTCACGGAGATAGTATATTATTATAGACGATCTTGCTTGATTAACCAACTGATTTTATAAGAAATCAAAGATATCATTTCAATGTCTGCTAAAGTTGGTTAAAAGCCTTGAGCTGGCTGTATGTACTCAAAAGCAATAAATAGATTTATGCAACTATTTTGTAGTGTTAAATGATCTCATGACTGAGCCAATATGCATGTTGTTTCTCTACTTAATGTGCAAGTTCAGACCAATTTCACCGAATGAACTACCTGACTATTTTGTAACTATATGGTTGCCAGTCACGGGCTAGGTTCGATTGTACTGTAATCTTCCTATTTTCGACTGAGACAATAATAACATTGTTATTGCATAACAAGTTATCTCAATTTGTAATTTTTAATATGCAACTGACATCATCAAAATAAGTTAGTGATGTCCCAGCAAGGGTGGTTTTAGATGTCATACAAAGATGAGGCCTTCATCCAAGGGTGGCTTAATCTTTGGCCAATATGAAACCAGTTTATCTTCACTATGAACTGTCACTATACAAAAGCCTGCTGGTATGCAGGAATGGCATGATAAAAACTAGTTAGCAATTTCCTGCCACCTGCTGTGATCATTCTATAGTATGCAACAAAATACTGACACCTTTTCTATATTATTGAGACTTTTGTACATTTTAGGACATCTGTAAATATTGATACTTTGTCCATGCAGAAATATTAACTGTGTGATTGGTCTGAAAAGCCTTAGATACAAAATGTATGCCTAGATAATAATCAATTTAATGATTGTTCTTATTAAACCAGGAAATAAGGTATAGGTATGTTGAATGTAGAAGTCATTTTATTTTGCTATTTTATAATAAAATTAATATTGTAAGGCGATGTGGTGATTTACTTTTCATTTTTGTATCAAGCCTAAAATTTATCATAAAAGACCATGTAACTCCGCTGTTTTCTAATCAATAAGAAACTCAAGCATCACAATAGCAAATTTATTCAATCAAACATCTTTCTGCTCTGTCTCCTCTAAGAACTTCTGTCGATGCAACAACCAAGAGTCATTATCATCTCCGCCCTCGTACTCAAGCTCAACGGAGGGTGGTTCAAACTGCAGCACATCAGTCTCGATGCTTTCATCCGTGAGTGAGGGCAGAGAGTCGTGCACGGGCAGAGGGACTGGTTCTGGAGGCAGGAACTCTGCCATGTAGGCAGTGACGTTGCGAGCGCGCCAGACCGATATCTTGCCTGTGAAACGAAATGTGAGTAAAAAAATTATTAAGCCCAACAGTAACATACCTAGGTATTCACATAGGCAGTTATTAAAAAAAATATAGGATTCTAATGATGAAAGAATTTTTCAAATCGGTCCAGTAGTTTCTGAGCCTATTCATGTAGACTATAGAGGAATTTGTCTTAATTCTGACCCACTGTGTGGATGGTACTTTGTACCTTTCCCTGTGTAACCTTTCCCTTCCACCTGCCGGAATGTTGCCAGGTATAATACTCATACCCTAAGCTATCTATTGCTAAGAAGCATATAAATAACTGACCCAAAGTCTCATCGATCTCAAGCTCTTCCTCCCCGCCTTCCTCTGCCTGTTCCTTCAGTTCTTTCTCCTCTTTCTCTTCCTCTCCTTCGCCATACTCCTCCAAAGCAGGGTCCTTTATCAGTAGGTAGAAGCCATGCTGCATACAATTCGTGTCAAATACGAAGCATCCAGGGCCCTTCGGTTTTCCCTTTAGCCAGGACCCGTGGTATCGTACGCGTGGGTAGATGATCTGGCCTGGTCCTTCGATCACCCCTTCCAGCCAAGTGCCCATGAACTTGACTTGGTATTCCGCGAAGAAGTAGGTACCCAGGCCGTGCCTCCTGCCTAGAATTAGACTAGATAGGGTGGATTTAGGTGGAACAGTAAGTACCTAAGTAATGTAGGTACTCTGATCGGTGGTCAGTTTTCTGATAAGTAGGTACCCACGTGCTTTCTAATTATGAAATGATATCTACCCTTGAACCAAGCGCCCTCGTAGATGTCTCCATTTGGATAGTAGTAAGCACCGAAGCCTTGTTTGAGGTCGTGGCGCCAGTCGCCTTCATAGCGTGAGCCATCTGGGTATAACATATGACCGACGCCGTATTTCATGTGTTTACGCCACTCCCCTGAAACGTAATAGTTAGGTTAGTAGGTACCTACTTGAAAGTAACTTAATATTACCATAACGTTAAGTACCTATCTACTAACGGGGTATTACTTTACATACGTATAAATTTTACTAGAGTCTGTAGTGGTGACCTACCAGTTAAATCAAAAGATTGATTTAGAGTTTAAAACTCGATTTAGTCCATCCTATCATGTTTCGGTCTTGCTTCCTTACCTATGCTCCGTAAGTGTAGGTACTTACCTTCCACTCACTTTTGACGAAACCTTTTTTTGGAGTGTTTCATACCTTCATAGCGGGCGCCGTTTTTGAAGACGTAAAGCCCCTTGCCATTCCTCATGCCTCGGCAGTAGCATCCTTGGTAGAAGTCCCCGTTCGGCAAAGCAGCCCAGCCCTCACCGTGTCGTTCGCCCTCCGCGCTACGACCTCCTACATAAATCTAGGGAGCAACAACACGTAGGTAAGCTTATTTTGATATTTAATTATAGTCTGACTGTTGTAATTCGCATTAAGATTGCTTACACCAATGGTATCTTCATCCTCTCCCCTTTCACCCTTTTCCTCGGCCATGTTCCACCCGAATAAGTGAACTGTACAATATTACCGTTGATTTTGAACTTCCGAGAATCACAACTTCGTTTGCTCCCGTTTATTTATTTTTGTATTTGACATGCGTCAGTTTCAGCAGTCATTGTCATCGAAATGAAATAGTTTTATAAAGAAGGTGCTAAGTTATATTATGTAGGTATCGTATAATGTAAGCATCCAAGGTAGTCTACAAAAAATCATATTGACTAAGCAATTACATGGTAAGCTATCAGGCTGTTCATTATTATGTTGGCGCATACCTACTTATTCGTCTATTAAAATGTGTTCTTCAGTCCATTTAGACTATTTGATGCTGGCTGTACATTCGATTAAGTACCTATATAGTTTGCAAAACCTATAAGTAGGTACCTATCGATGAACGGTATTATCACAAATGCTTCCCATATTAAAATGAGCATAACTTTCACCGTTGAAAAGATTTCAACGCGCGCGCTTTTATTGCGACCCTGCGCTTTCTGCAAAATTCGTTGTTTTACTCTTTGTTCTCAGCCACAGTTACATGCGTACTGCGTAGTCTTGTTCGTTACCTACATTAATTTGATATCAATGTAACAAACCCTTACAAACTGATGCAGACTTTTTCCGCTGCGAGAATCAACCCACTTCGCGTTTAGCCGAACATTCACCACCACACGCCACTAAGGCCGCCGTAGCATATTTTGGTGAATAAGTAAATTAAAACTCACTTATTACTAACCGAAATTTTATTAGCTAAACAACTGATTCTTACCTACTAACTAAAGTGTAGGTACCTATAGGTAGTAATAAATTAATAATAATAACACAATTTAAAACAAAGCACAGGCAAGCAATAATTTTCGAGACGAGCTCATTCTGATTGTTTATCTGACTAGATACTAGGGTGGAAGTACCTAGCTCTACATAACCTACCTAGATACCCTAAAAATAAGTAGGTAAGTTATGTATTAACGCGTATTCCATGATGGATCTGTAAGTAGGTAGGTAAGTATATAAACACTACTACTCAAGGTACATAGATACTTAGCTATCTACATCATAAACTCAACCCATAAAATCACAGATAAGTACCTACCTACCCTATTTTTACCTAGTACCTACTTGCAAGTACCTAAGTAAGTATACTATTAAATTGTATAGCCTCTACGCTAGGTAGATTATAAACTAGTAGTCGCTAACAAAAGATATCACTTCAAAATATTTTTTCATAAGAAAATTCAAGTTTTTAAAATTTACCTAAGTACTTATTATAAATTAAAATGAAAAAAGCAGAACTTCTTATACTTATATAAGAAACCTACATACCTTAATGATATTAATATCTATTTTGTACTGTTTTAGGATCTTTGAATTAATAACAATTAACAAAATTCTACATCTAATTAAGGCAAACTCATAATGTCTTTTAAAGTCACAAATTTATGAGACCTAAGTTTCACTGTTATGTTTGATTCTAAAAACGAGGTCGTCACTTAATTCCGTTCTTTAGGTCACGGCATGAGACTTCGAGGCGTTCGCAATGACCTCAATCAAGTCGGATTCCAAACAAACAACTTGCATCGCTAGAACAAGTTCATTTCCTTTCAAATGTTTATATTTACGGAATGGTGTCAGCGTGGTGGAGCTTGCGGTGCTTCCTCCAGTTTGCCCCACACGACGTTGCACATCTCCCTGACGAGCGCCTGCTCGCCGGTGTCCAGGTCGGGCGCCGGCCGCCGCCGCTCCTGCTCGACGCTCTCCCTCACCTCCAGTACCTGAAGTGCTCGGACTACGGCTTCCGGACGTTCGCTGGGTACGCTATTCATGCCCTTTTCCGCCTCCAACCTCCGCACCTTTTGCTCCAAATCTCGCACGTACTGGACCGTGCGTTCGGCGAGCTGGGGATGCGGCAAAGGCAGCGGCGGTGCGGGAGCGGCTCTCGGCCCCTCCTCTACGTTAGTGCTGCTGCTGCTGCCATCGCCGTCATCCCGCAGGCGGCCCGAGGGACGTCCGCAATTCATACACGTGCCTCGCTCGCGCTCTTCCACCAAATACAACCACAACTCCTTCAGTTCTAAGTTATCACTTATTAGCTCTTGCTGCTTTTCGTCCAGCTCTCTCAGCTTATTTTGATACGCTGATACCTCCTGACGCATCACCGAAGCGGTGTATCTTCCAAAACGCTGCCATTCTCGAGCGAGCTTTCTTCCCTTCTGTCGATCGTCATCGAGAAAACAGCAAAGATCCCGAAGTTCTTGGTTGTCCTCGCTCAACTTACGGTTCTCTTCCTTGAGCGCTTTAATTTCGTCTAAAAGCGCCTGGACTTGCCGTCGTTGATCAGTAGAGGGTCGCGGCGCGTCGGGATCGACACGCTTCGTGAACTTTAACATATCTGCCGACCTCCTGTGGATCTGTTCCTCTTGAATGTTGCGAAGCGCACGCTGCGTGTCGTCGGCGCTTTGTGCACGCGTCGTCGGCTCTCCGGCCTCGTGGACAATAGCTTTTGTCACAACTTCTCCCGGTTGTTGGCGAAGTACACGTATAGCTCCTGGTGGTAGGGGATACCCAACCGGGTAGCCTTGTGGATATTTTCCGTATGGAATCGATCCCCCTGGGTAAGGGCCGGGCGGCGCGGCGCGGTTGCCCTGTGGATATTGCACTTTGTTGGGATCGATAGGCTTGCCAGCATACGGCAGCTTGAACTCCTTAGCGGTCGAGTCGACAGTGGCTATTTTGGGGCCACCTGCGGCCACCGGGGGCGGATGATAGCGCGGTGGAAAGTTGACCGGTTCTGGGCCCTGTTTGCCTAGTTGTTGTTGTTTCTGTTTGTCGAACTGGCTTGCGTTCTGGTTGATTGACATGGTCGTTGGGGCATAGGTCTCGCGAGGTCATCTGCTCAGAGTTTGCATTCTGCAATATTTCGGAGCTTATTTCCAAACCTACAGATCGTGCGAAAGCCGCGGACGCATAAGTTCAACGAATGGCGCTTCAATGAATGAAGGAGGGGAACGCCGCCGGCTGCGTAGGCTTTGGACCGTGGCATTCGCGCAATTATCTCTACGTGATTCTTTCGTTAACAGGCACTAAACACTTCAGTTACACAATGCACCGCCTTGGCACAGTTATTTTTGTTATTAGTTGAACACTTCACATTGATATGAATTGATATTTGTTGTTATTTTGATGAATGAAGCTGTATCGCGGTGAGTGACGCGGGTGCGCGGTGCGCGTGGTTCGGACTGGATGGTAGCGCGGCGCGGGAGGCTTTTGCGCTCTACCTGGCGGAAGCTCTCGCGTCTCGCTCTACAGCAATGCCTTCTCACCTGTGCGCACACACGGAAGCATACAATGTAGGAGGTTACTTTGTTTGGCTAATAGTACGCTGGTATCTACTTGCCTACGAATTGTTAATAGCAAAATCCCACCTGAGTGACTTTTTAGTTTCTTACCTAATACTTCAGTTATGCAAACAATTGAGTGCCTAAACTTACTACTACCTCTGTATTCTGTGCTACTACTTGTAGTATTATATTGGAAGATGAATTTTCGTAGATGGGCGAGTAGGTAGATGATATTTAGTGCAAAAGACTTCAACGCGCTCCGCAATGACTTCACTATTAGCAATTTTACTTTATTTACCTACTAAGTACTGGTAAATTCATAAACGTGTCATAACTTTTGTATTGATAACGTTGAAAGTGCAAATATAAAATCAACCACTAATTAACACGAATTAACATTAATATTGAAGTCGTGATATCGGATCCCAATAGAATACTTACCTACTATTGGGATCCGATATCACGGCTCAAAATTGTCACTAAGTATTTTATTTTAGCTGACACACAACCTCGACATAGGTAGGTATTTACCTAAATGCTTACATTGCACGGACGTGATCTTACAATGAACTCAAAAAACCTGAATGGTTTGTCTGCTCAACATAATTCAACGAACTGAAATATTTAATTTGAGAGTAGGTATCTGGGTACCTTGTTCTCACTGTTTGACTAGAAAATTAATTTACTTTCACGATAAATTCCTATTCAAATTCTACGTTCATTGAGTGGGTACCATACCATACTAATCTGTATGTATACGGTGGCTACACGTACGGTGTGCAAATTAGTCGAAGCCACAGTCAAGTGCTTCGATGGTCGTCCCCTCTGCTGGTTCCTTTCTACGGCAGTAGCGAGGTGGTGAGCGTGACGTGAGGATGCGTGGACTAACTTTGTACCTGTGCCTGGCAGCAATCGCGGTTGTGCAAGGTAGGTGCTTGACTCTCCAGAACACCTAACCTACCTAAGTATTATGAAATTATAAGAGACGACCAGAGTTTGTAACAAACGGGAATTTTGAACATAGAACTCGAGATCAATGTCATTTAAATAATTTATCTACTGTTTTCCCATGATAGAAATTTCAAAAAGTTTTTTGATGTCTCTTCTTTACCTAAATGCAATGTATACAAACAAATAAGTACTTATGTATGTGTTACTTTCAAAATACAAATATTTGCAATGCCAAAGTTAATAAAATGCAACCAATCATTTTAACTAAACGTTTGGATTTGGACATGCATTTCAATGCCTACAATACCTTAAAATTAAAATAAGTACCTACTTACCTATGAAAAGTTACTAAAAATTTTAAATATCAACGATGGCAATTGTAAGCTACAAAATTGCATTCCAAATCACTTATGTTTAATAATAAATTAATTCACAGTAGCCCATGCTCAGCGTAACTTACTAGCATCCAAACCCGATCGTCCTGCGAAACCTGACCGGCCGAAACCAGAACGACATCCAATCAAAGAGGCTCTACTGCTCCATAATGATTCCTTCTCCAACGTGACGTTCGAGGACTGCATCTGGAGACGCGAGCGCGAGCCCTGTCCCGACCCTGACGTGACCCTGCATTTGTACACTGAGACTGAACCTGTTAAGAATGTGGTATGTTTTTTTATTGAGATCAGCTTCTCATATCTGAGTAAAAGTTGCACTGGCCGCAATAAATTAGAGACATTCCTTATTCAAAAGGTAAAAAAACCTTCTTGGCGTTCAAAAGACGTGCATTTTGAAAGAGAACCGAACAAACTCACATCGGAACTCTGTCATTACCAACCTCTTTTGTGCAGTTCAAAAATCGATCTTGAAGTTTGGTTGGATTTTTCGCTCAATACTAATTTACTTATGTTCTGCATCCTGACGCTCAGTTTACGTTGGTTGTGTAATTTTGTAGCGATAGATGCTCTCGTATTTTATTCGCATCAACTGCACATATAGGCGCACGGTAAATAAGAAATTCCCATAATGGTGATTTTGCCTTGTTTACCTAAAATAGTTTGCACGTAACTATCGTTGTTAGTGACGTACACCTACTTCTTAGCTACATATTAAATCCACAAAAACTTAATTTTCCGTAGCTTTGTAACAAGTAACAAGATATTTTCCAATATTTACATAGATGACTGGCGTACGCATGTACTACCGTCATTATAACACATTGTACTTGTACTACTTACTAATTTCTCACGTTTTTGTATTAAATTATTCTCGCACATAATGTTGTGAGGAAACTTGCAAATAATTAGGAAACTGAAGGGGTAGGTACCTATCCAATGTTATTTATTAAATACTTCATAGGTTCATAGGTTTCTTAATTGTTATTTGGCTTGATAGTGTTTTTTTTATTTTCCTATTCCTCATCAATTTATAATAGAATAGAAAAACACTTTATTGGTACACACAGAAACACAAAATAACGAGTAGGTACAATGGGCGGCCTTATCGCTAAAAGCGCTCTCTTCCATACAACCTTTGTATGGACTGAAAAAGTAATAGAATTTAGGTAAGACTGTGTCTTGATGACTTCTCCTACAGGATCGGCTCGTGTAATTCAAAATATTTATAAACCTGTGCAGTAATAAAAAGCAAGAGAGGATCTGATGAGGCTTTCTGGGCTCTTAATAACGTATAGTGATACGTAGGTATGTATAGTTTCAATCGCCATTTATTTAGGCCTGTAGACAGTAATGCGAGCATACTACCGCTAGTCGTCCTCGCGGTCCTTCGTT
The DNA here is from genome assembly GCA_963565295.1 of Epirrhoe alternata. Lineage (NCBI taxonomy): Eukaryota > Metazoa > Arthropoda > Insecta > Lepidoptera > Geometridae > Epirrhoe > Epirrhoe alternata. Next base: position 5,954,534 of record OY751384.1, read on the forward strand.
ACTTCACGATTAGATATTGCATGCGCATACGCAACCTACTGTTGGGTCGTGTGTCCTAATAAAGTGTTCAAACCGAATGAGTTTTTGGAAATGTGGGTGAACTTTTCGTGAAATATTTAGGACAAGAAGTTCGCATTTAAATATCGCGGAAGATTCTAAGTAGGTACTTACATAAATTAAATTAAAGGTACCTACTTATTATAACTTATATACCGTTCTTGAAATTCGTTCGTAAATTCAGTAGTTCCTACGCCTATAGTAGGTATTTATATTCTCTTTGGTACCTACCTAATACATGTTTTTTTTAAATAACAGCTTGTTCCCTAACAAAAGACTTACACGCGCGCCTCTTTGGTTGGAAAGCTCGTAACTTTATAAATATTTTAGGTTTTATAAATCACGGTTCAATGTGAATTCAAACAGCTGGGTGTTGCAAAACATCTGTGACAAACTCATCTAAGGTGGAAAAGTAGGTAATAGCTATTTCCTTTCTATGGAGTACCTATGTATACAACACAATGGTAGGTAGTAATACAATAAAATATGAGAAAGTTCAAAGTAAAGCCTCATGGTCTAAATCGGAATTAAAATTAATTATTAATTACAACTGTCGTTTATGTCGACTTTTCAATAATTATTTGGAAAGAATGACCCAATTTTTTTTCCTGGTAAGTTATCAGAAAAAATTAAGTGTGGAAACTTAGTTAAGTATAGATTTTTTAAAGTGACATGTTTGGGTAAAGTCATGGGATTTGATCCCCTCGTATTAAATGGAATGCTTTTGGCAGGTAGGTATATTACTTAATAAGTATCTTACCTAGTATAGTAAGTAGTAGTGTAATGGTAAACTTACAGGTGGACTTGTTCAGCGAAGACTGGCTTCGACAGAGCACCTGGGACCCTGCGTCGGAGACGATACTCCTCATTCACGGCTACGCCGGCGGAGACGATACGCTGCCCATCACCGTGCTCAGAGACGGTAAGTAAAATAAACAGGCAGATGTATCAAATGAAAGTAAACATTTACCGAGATCTTCGACGATCAACACACCTTTGAATTTTTGTCACGTCCACCAGACTCGTGAGAATCGAATTCGCACCTCTTATGTCTCAGACTGAGACATCTATCAAAATGTTATAAATCAGTCAACTTTCGTCTTCAAAACCTACTGTTACACAACCTATAATTTAAATAGGAAAGTTTACTCGCGGTTCGCACGTTTTCCGCATAATTTCCTATGTTTCTCAAAGCTGGATAAAAGTGAAAGTGTTTCGTATGCATATTGCACTTGACAACGAAATTGCGACGTTCGCTAAGTTTTTAATACCTACCTAAGTGCCTTTTTTATGTAGGTACTCACATACTTTGAAGCTTTCTTGAGTCATCGACCTGTTGCAAATGGTATCACTGAGAATTGCAGAATGTGTGGATCGTGGGGCATTGTGCATGCGGGCTGCAGTTGCGATAGGAGCTGCTGCATGTTGCGTCAGGATAGACACGGTTTAGGGGTTTCGCGTTACAAATCTTTGTGTGATACCTATTTTGAAACTCACGATGGTTTACCTACATTGCGTGAGCAGATTAAGCAGGAATTCTGCGCATGGCTTGTCGATAAAATGCCTAACAGGGCCGTTCTGAGACGCAATTTTACCTCGCATTTACCAATGTAATAACCTTATTACATTGGTAAATCCAGTAATTTAGCAATTGTTAATAGGTACCTACCTATTAACAATTACTAAATTACTGGACGGTTTGTGGCAGACGCCGCAGTTAAAACACCCACAAACTAATAGGTACCTACTAGACTTTTTAGATTAGATAAGTAGGTAGGTAGGTTACGTTAATGTTAAATGGTTTTAAGGTTAATATCCTACAGATAAGTTAGAAATGTATTTTCCAGTTTAACTAATTTAGCCAGGTCAGATTAATCAGAGACGCAAAAGAAAATATTCAAATATGGTTACTCAAACTGCCCAAAGGCACTTCTTTTTTTTTAGTAGAGCGGCTATACAAACATTTCCTATCTTCCAGCGTATCTCCGTCGAGGCGGTTACAACGTGTTGATGCTGGACTGGGGCAAGCTATGCCAGCCGCCGTGCTACGTAGCCGCCGTGCACAACCTGCGGCCCGCGGCGCGCTGTGCGGCCGAGGCTCTGGGCTCGCTTCGTAAGGCAGGACTGCGGCCCGACCGGCTCACGTGTGTGGGACACTCGCTCGGCGCGCATATGTGCGGGATCATCGCCAACTATCTCACCTTCCGGCTCAATAGGATCATTGGTAAGTAACGGGCAGTACGAACACGCTGTTAGACGCTAATACATTTTTATTCACCGTGACGACGGCTGTTGTAAGTTGTAACATTGCTGAGCGCGATAATTTTCTGTGTCTATAGCTGGGATGCCTTCTGTGGCGGGATTATGTTTGTATGATCTGCAGCGCTTGGAAATGGTATGATGGTAGGATGTTTCTAGGAAATACCTACCGGCAACATAGGGAGTCTCGTTGTGAGTAGGTATGTTACTATTGGTTGTTATGAATGGTAATTCTTTCCAGGCTTGGACCCCGCTAGGCCTTTGATCCGCTCTGCTCCCGCGTTACGGCTGGACCCGGGCGATGCGAGGGCCGTGCACGTGCTGCACACCAATGCCGGCCGGTACGGGGAGGCGGCCAGGTTGGGACATGCTGACTTCTGCCTGAATGGAGGACGCAGCCAGCCTTTTTGTGAGGACACGCCTAGTAAGTTTTTCTTATTTCCTAGATAACTAGTTAGTGACACATCTTGCTGCAGAATATTCCTTACCTAACCTTTGTATGAAAATACCAAGGCTCTGGGGGTCGTATTTTTAAGCAGTGTAAGTTCTAGTGCAAGACTTCTAAAGACCCTAGACATTATTCGTGCGCACATCAGTTCTACATTCACTCCCAAAACTTGTACAAACCCCCTAGCTGATTGGCTTCTTGTGGTCTTTCGATTATGACATCCTGACGTCTAAAGAAATAATCATATTCCAGACGAAGCCCTATGCAGCCACATCTGGTCGATCTGCTACCAGGCGGAGTCGTTGTTCCGGCCGCGGTCGGCGGCGCCGTGCGGTCGACGGTGTTCCGTACGAGTACCGCCGGCGAGGGCTTCAGCTCTGCCTGTTATGTTGGGACAACCGGCGCCTATGACGTGAGTACCTATGCCTACTTTTTTAACGTCGTTGATAGTTTTGTGACTGGTTCCCAAATAACAAAAGTTTTTACATTTGCTTAGTGGAGCACGCTATCTACTAATAATTGTTTATTACTGGATTCATTTACAATATGAAGCTATGGCGAAAGTCAGGCTGCCTAAAAATCCGTCATCAGATCACTATCCTAATAGATACGACGAACTTACTTTTATTACAATACTTGTTGTTTAGTTTGGGATTAATATTGAACAAAAATCAGGGCACATTCTAAGAGAATGTCAGATTTCAAGGTAATCAGATCAGAAGCAAGTCCAAAAACACATTTGGGATGATACCACCACCACGAGAGAGATCCATATTGACGGATAAAATAGGTGAACATACCGAAGATAGAACCTCCTGCTTTTTAGAAGTTAAAAATTATCTTTATTGACAGAGCATCCGGCGCATATTGCGTGGAAGACTTCGAAGCACCATTTTGTCCTCATACATCTGGCCTTACAACTGGTGACGACCGTTGCTGCCTCGACGCACAATACCTCGCCGCCGCTACGGCCGAGCCACCACGCAAACGACCGCGCCCGCTCGTTCGTCTCCGACAAATGAGAGTTAGAGAATATAATACTACCAGAGATTAGGATACATCTAAAACCTTGTACAGACTACGCGTACATTGGAAAGTGTAGTCTGTACAAGGCTTAACAGTTCCTCTGCGTTTAGATGCTTGGCAAACCCAGTACAAAGACAGAGAGGAACTATTAAAGTTGTGATGTGTGCGACAAGGATAGGCGACACTTAGTTTAGTTTGGCAAGCTAAATAAACCAAAGATCGCATCAAAAACTGGAATTTCGAATGCAATGTTACAAAAAACTTAACAGACGAAACCCATAGTCCTGTGATCATTAATGTACACTTATTTGGCGCATTTTGAACTCGATGTAACAAAAAATTAAGCAGGAAACTGTATCCCCAGTGCGCGGTAGACAGTTTCTCAGATCTTGATGCATTCAAGATCGTTTGAAGAAGGTAGGTATACTATTTTTCACACAGTTCAGTTGTTGTTAGAATTACTTTTACCAAAAATATTGTGAATGTCCAACAAAATATTTATTGAGTACAAAATATGTGGATTCGTTGCCTGAACTAGGACTCGATTTGTTTTACTGTCATGTAAATTAACTTACGTAAAATAATTAAGCGTAATTTAAGCCAAAGATTCATAAATAAATTATGAAAACTTATGTTGTATTTAATTTAGAAGACGTTTATAATGTCCGCTTATCTTCTTGATTTTGGGATGGTTTGTCAAAGACAAAAATACCCAAAATAGCATTTTACACGATGCGATTTTCCGTATGGTTTGCCCATTGAACGCATTACGATGAGAAAAAAAATGTCACACATTGTTTACACGTAAAATTGTCGTGCGATGATATCGTATGGGTTGAAATCGCATCGTGTAAATGCCCTTTTAAGCATTTTATTTTGAGATCTACAGAAATAGGTAAGCAAATAAACTACATAATTATTTAAAATGGTAACAGCGACAAAAAATAAAATATCCTTCAGTTACTTTCATTTTATTTTACCATAAGACTACATCAGCCTACGATAAATGTAACATTAGTCAGACAAATGCTTTATTTATAAATTGAATAGTTCCGAATCACATTTTTCCTTTGCACTAAGATTTTTTATAAATTAGGTACTTATTGACTTACTGTACTTTAAACGCTAAATAATGTTTAAGACATCCTAGCTGTTGCTAATACTACTTTCGATCAACAATAGTTCTTCTTTTAATGTGATAAAGCTTGAAATATTCTCAACTTTATTTTCTTGAGAAAAATACACTTCAAAGGGGTACCTACCTAAGTACCAATTGAATAAAATAGCTAAATTAGATGATGTATTACTTTTTGAGAACCTGTAAATTACAAGCATAAAACTTGCACTTTCCACACAGTCAAATATTTGGCTCAATACAGACTGATGAATTGGCAGCGATGCGAGGCGACGGGAACAAAACATTATAAACCTTATGAACAATGGTTACAAGATTTAGAAACGCTTGATAGCTCGCGACCGCGCGAGACTGCTCGAGCCGGCGCGAGGCTTCGCTAGACCTCATTCATTCTATATCTTGTTACATTGTTCTTATGGTTTATAATGTCTTGTTACGTCGCTTCGCTGCCAATTCAGTCTGCATTGAGACTCACAGATTTTTTTTAGTGTTTCTACTTACTTCACCTTTCTACCTACACACATACCATACCTTAAATATTTAGAAACATGCAGTTGTCAGTTTAAGTCTTCGGATCACAAGCTGTGTGGTCAGCTCTTGCCGGCCATGAGCAAAGAGAGCAGCGCTTGTTTCTCCTTCTCTTTCTTACGGACCACGTCGAGCGAGCGATGCTTCCATGTGCTCTTGCGCAGTTTTATCGGCCGGCTACCGACATAGCGACCTAATAGAAAACAAATAAAATTATGTTATTATAATGAACAGACAAAAACATGTAACTATTGAGATGAACTATTTATTAACTAGTTGCCCGCCTGCGGCTTTGCTCAAGTGTTACCAATATAGATTATGTTACTTCCAGATAATGTAGCGTTCTAAAGGTGATCGCAAACTTGTCAGAATGCATCGTTTGCGGTGATTATTACTGCATCAATAAGTATAAAAATCCAGTCCGGTACTTGCAGAGCTACTTAACTTTCCTCTTCATAATTATACTAGCTATGATTGCACTCACCATCACCATCCACAGCCCGTTTAGGCTTCCCTTGTATTAAACTAGTATAATATTAAGTAGGGTTAAGATTACCATCCATTTCTTTCATAGCCTTGATGAAGTCGCCGGGATCCTTGAAGCTGACGAAGCCAAAGCCTTTGCTCTTATTAGTGCGCTTATCACGAATTACTTTAGCGCGCTGGAACGACGTATACTTGGCGAACGTGCGAATCTAAAAAACAATGTTAATTATAAACATCTATTTTAGGTACACATCTATTCTATCATCTATTTTAGGTATAGGTTGTAGCCTTTGATATGGAGGACGTGGTCTTGAATCGCGAGCATAAATAATCGAAACACATTGAAATCAAAATCGCATGAGTCTCGTACGCGTCAAGCTAACTAGCGAAACAATCCAGTCATAAGTATAAACTTACCAGGAGCTCGTCTGTGACGTCATTGCCGAGATCTCCGCAGAACATGCGGAAGTCATCATCAGGCCAGTCCAGCAAAGTCACGTCTTCCCAAACTTGGCCCCCAGCTGTCCTCACAACCTGAATAACAAACAATACAATGTTATAAAATGATGTTTTGAACCAAAATTTTGAATAGCCTATTCCAGGTCACTATCTACGCCTATTCCAAGTTTCATCCAAATCTGTTCACTGGTTTAGGTGTGATTGAAACACAAACATACAAACATCTAAACAAACTCACAAACTTTCAGCTTTATTATATGAGTGAGATTACTACGCTGGTCACCAACAGAGGGCGCTAGACGCGAACTACTTCTCGGTGATATAGATGGCGCTAGTTAGCCAAGATTTTCGTTGATTCGCTCCTTGGTGGTACCACAGTGCAATGTAATTCCGCTACTTAACACAAGATGACCCCAGATAGCAAGTCTGTTCTCGTTTCCAAAGTGTGTAGTGTCGCGGTAGGGTAATTTTACGGTACCCTCAGCAGAAAAAAAGAGTGATAAGGTTTTACTGCGAATTATCTACAGTCTAGATCTCACCGCACTGACACCGACACTCACACAAGGCCACCGAGCGTTCTGGGTTCTGTTGCACTCACACTTAGAACAGTCTATGAGGTATTTACTGTGAAAAAGAATATTGTTTACGGACAGAGTGTTAGCGTGCTCGCGTACGTGACGTCCTTACAAGATAATATACATATAAGTTAATTGGTATCAGCATGCCTTTCGGTTCTTCTTCTCCTTCTTAGGTTTCCCTGTAGTCTCGACTTGCGAGATGACAGGAGGCGGAGGCGGCGGGGGCACCATCGGCGGCGCGGGCTCCGGGGCTGGCTCGGGCTTCGGCGGCGGCGGCAGCGCTTCACGTTTCTGAAAATTTTATCATGTTACCACCAGAAGTAGAATAGAGATCACGTTACAAATTACTTTTAAAAAAGGAATTAATTATGTGCCTCATAGACATAAAATTAGCAAGCACTCATGGTGTAGCTTGCTCAAACATTCTCGATAAGTCATTGAAGGTAAGCAACATTCTGGTCAGTCGGGGCATTATGCACTGAGCGCTTCCATGCTTTGAGAGCACTTGTTGGTCTTGGCTATAGAGTCCTGGCAGAGTTAGTCACTAGCTTACTTTAGCTTTAAAAACTTACCCGTTTTCTCTCCTTTTTCTCCTCATCTTCTATTTTTGGTTTCTTGTACAATTTAGGGGCAGCCGAGAGTACAACGGGCTGCGGGGCGGGAGGCGCCGGCGGGGGCGGGATGAGCTGCGGGCCTGGCATTCCCGGCCGAAGGAATGGTATGGGCTGGAACTCATGGTTTGGTGGGCCTGGGTGTCCCGGGAAACCAGGCGGTCTGAGGCGTTGAACCTATACGAAAATTGGTTATAGATGTTTTTAAGGACTTTTGTAGCATTCAGTAGTTACAATCTGCCTTACATTCAAGACATCTTTCTTGAGAAGAAAGGATGATCAAAGACCTTCACGTGGCCATCAGCTTAAACTCATTCGTGACCCCGCCCGCTTACTTACTGCCTATCGCTTCTTCGGCAACAGAGTGGTTCATAATTAGAATGCACTACCAAATGACGTCACTGCTACTTCGGTCAATTCAACAACAAGCTCGACAACTGGCTATGAACTAATAAATCAGTGCTCAAAAAGATAGACCAATCTTGAACAATCTGACTATTTCAACACTGTGATATAGACATATCAGCAACAGCTGCTCGTCTATCATAGATAAATAAATAAATAGTATATTTATATCTGCACAAGATTGATCGCTATAGAAGTCGTTGGGGGAGGCCTATGTTCAGCAGGGGACGTCATGTAGCTGAAATGATGATGAAAGTTAGCATCCTTACAACCTTCGATCAACCATATTATACATATATTTAGGGTCAGCGCAGCAAAACCGGCCTTGGGAAATAACAGCTCAGGCCATTATTTTATTTAGCATTTTGAAGTTTTTCGTGATAATTGATCGTAAATTTATGATAATGTTTTGAGGATTTGTAACTTTATTACTAGGTGCAAAGCGTGTAATTTATTTCAATTCAAAACTTATTTGTCACGCGGACAGCATTCAGCATTGATTTTCTACTAATCTTATGCTCTTACTAATCATGTTTATTGAAGCTTACAACAGTAACAAAATCATTCAATATCAATAGAAATTACTTGATAACTTTCTAACATGTTTGTATAAGATTAAATACTTGTAGTGTAGACATACTTGCTGCGGCACCATAATGCTTGATGGTGGCGGCGGCGGCGGAGGCATTGATGGGTACATCATTGGGGCTAGCCTAGCCTGTTGGAACTGTGATAACGGCGCCGATTCCAACCTTTGCTGGATGGCTCCGTACGTGCCCGACCCTATCACCGGACGCATAAGTCCTGCGGCAGCCGCGGCTTCCGTTCCCGATATTTCAGCTTCAAACCTAAAACAATCAAAGTTGTAGAAGCATACAAGTAGGACATGAACTCAGCTAATTAGATGGACAAAATAAAGGTTCTTACCTTGACATTTCATCTTGCATTTGCAAGTATTTATTTGCGTCCTCCATGATGCTCCTCGAAGCTTAACCTTAAAGCAGTCCAAAAGATTACGTAGCAAAATAGTCGACAACTCTTCAACAAGAATTCGTTTCCATGATACGTACAAATTCCCACATTCTGGAAGAGAGAGTACCACACAAATGATTGCAACAAAATGCTTGCACGCACGCACTCCACTGTCTCCACACCACAAAAATTCTTGAAAAATTCACAAACAAACGTAACAGACAGAGAGACAAGCAAAGCAAGGCGCTCGCTAGACGGGGCGGCGGTCGTCGGCTCCACAGATTATATATCGGCCCCTCGTTAGAGTCACAGAGTAACTAGGTTAGAGTATTATTGTTCCGTGATCGGCCCTCTGACCTATTTATAGTTACTCTGTGCTCTGACCTGACCAATGATGTTGTATAGTATAATAAGTGACCAATGATGTTGTCTAATATAATAAGTAACATGATTGCTCACTTCGATAAAAAAAACAAGTAAGGCAAAAAGGACTTTGAACCTTATCACGACTGCATACGGTCCTTTTCTAATTAAATTTAGGTAAGGAATAAAAACGGTCTTGAGAAGGACTCACTTTAAAAACGCGGTGTCTCTTTTACTCTGTGTTGCCAGCATGATTTAGAGTTGGCGTGGTAGGAACCACAGGAACACAAGATTTTCGTCAATTTACTAAAAAGTCACAATAATGGATTTATTTTCGCAACCAAATCAAACGGAAAAAGTTAAAGATAAGAAAACTGTAATTTCTAAATTTTACAAAAATGTATCCTCATTATGAAAATAAAATGTTAAAAAAATGGAAGAAATTTGATGTCAGTAAGCTGGTAACTCATTACAAACTACATGGTGTCACATGTCATTGTGGCTGTCGTTAGTTTTAAATATCTTGACACGGACACTGGCAGAATTGTGACAACAAGTCGCAGAAGCCATAAACCAAGAAGGATAAAGATAAAGAAATTTGTGATTTTTAGTTTTATAAATGCAAGTTTTGAAACGAAAATGGTGCAGACTTGTCTTATAATTGAGTGTATGAAAGAGTCGTATCCAGGCTGTGGGATAATCTTTCACTAGTAAGAAAATTTTGCTACAGATCAATAGTGTGTCCATTTTATTTTCAATCTCAGGATACATACATATAAATTTTCAGGACTATCACCTCTGTGGCAAAGTGGGTTTCCCGCCGCCGCCGCAAAATTCATTTTGGCGTTCCTCAAGGAAGTGTTCTTGGCCCTTCCCTCTTTCTCGTGTACATCAACGATCTGTGTAAACTCTCTATACCTAACTGTAAAATATTCACCTACGCAGATGACACAGCACTGATCGTTGGTGGGCATAGCTGGAGTGAGGTTAAACTACGTACTGAGGTAGCCTTGAAAATCGTCCTAACCTGGATGTCTTCCAATCTCCTAACCCTAAATGTAAAAAAATCGAATTTTATTACCTTCTCCCCCACCATTCGTACCCAACCACTCTCCTTTACTCTTCGCGCTCATACCTGTCCAGACACTTGTCCTTGCTCTTGTCAAACTCTGCAACATGTCACCTCGACCAAATATCTTGGCGTCCACATTGATAGTTCTCTCTCCTGGACCCCTCACATTGAGAATACTATTGCTAGAGTTCGCAAGCTCATATTTGTCTTTAAGACCTTGAGAAGTGTTGCCGATTCCCAGTGTTTGAAGACAGTTTACTTTGCACTCGCACAATCTGTCTTGAACTACTGCGTTACTGCTTGGGGCGGCTGCATTAAAACCCAGATGCTTAGAGTAGAACGTGCTCAGAGAGCTGTCCTTAAGGTTATGTCCTCAAAACCAAGGAGATTCCCCACAAACCGTCTCTTACAACAATGCCAAGTTCTTTCCGTTCGACAACTATTTGTCTTAGCTACTGTACTACGTCAGCACCGTCACTTGTTCTTTGACACTAATATACTTACAAATAAACGTCGCTCAGACATTGTCTGCAAAGCTTTAATGAGCAGAACAGAAATAGCTGGACGCCACTTCCATTATCTAAGCCCTCCTCTGTATAACAGGGTCAATAAAGCTCTGGATATTTACCCTCTCCCCCAACAAAAATGTAAAATTAAATGTATAAATTGGCTTCAATCTCTTTCATATGAACAAACTGAAAATCTTATCATTCGTCTCTATAAATCTTAAGCACAAGTTACGTACGATGCACATCCATTTTACTCACTACACTCACACATACACTATCACACACACACACACACATACACTATCACACACACACACACACACACACACACACACACACACACACACACACACACACACACACACACACACACACACACACACACACACACACACACACACACACACACTCACCTTTAACTTTTATTTTTGCTCTCACTTCTCACATTCTCGCATTGCACAACTATTGCCATCATATTTTATTGTTTAATTTTAGTTGTTTTTTATTTAATAAATTTTTACATATAGTTTTTCATCAGAACCTACTCACCAGTTCTGGAGGTGGGCGTTGAAACTGCTTCACAGTTTTACAACTTTTGCAGTTTCATCGTTTTAATTGTAATTTTTGCTCAATTGTAATGTGTTCTGAATAAACATATTTTTACTTTTTTTTACCTATTGTATTGTTTTACTTTCCACTACCTTCTATAATAGATTAGAATTTTTGTGATGGCAATTAGTTGCAAATAGTGCAGCCTAAAATAGTGCCCGTTTGGAACCCCCGTCGAAACAATAATAAGGGCCGTACCATACCAAACATGTTTGACATTATTACTGCAATATTGCATCATCTGGCTGGTATTGTTTGCAATGTTGCCGGCCACCATGTTGCAGGAAAATATAGCTTGTCTAGAAGCCCCTATACTGCAACAAGATCGCTTATTTCCGTAAAATATCCTACTTCCATACTATACTATATACTATATATAGGTACTATTATACTATATACTATACTATATAATATTATAAATGTGAAAGTAACTCTGTCTGTCTGTCTGTCTGTTTGTTACCTTTTCACGCCCAAACCGCTGAACCGATTAAGCTGAAATTTGGCATGGATAAAGAGTATACCCCAGGGATTGACATAGGCTACTTTTTTTTGTTAATTACCATAAGGGGGCGGGAAAATAAGGGTTGGAAGTTTGTATGGGGAAAAAAGTTAAGCAACCCTGGGCGCGGTCATAATAAGGATGGGTGACCGCCCCGGAGCCACTTTTTGCACTCTAAATTTTTTCGTTTTTTTTTTGTATTTTGCATAATAAATTATTTTAAAATTAATGATAAACATGTAACATGTGTGTTCCCACCCATCAATATATCCGAACTCCGAAGTTATGATTTTTTGATATTAAAATATTTTTCCTTGGCTATAGTTAGAACGCCATCTACATCGCCGAGGTCAAATCTACTCTATACTTTTTCTCCTAGGTGGCGTTTCTACTATAGTGGAGGCACAGCGGAGATCGATCATTTTGAGTTCCGAAAATTGAATGGAGATTTTTGCTTAGAGTTTTCGATATTTTATAATAACTGCGCTCCCGCGGTGTAACCCGCGGTCCCTCGGGATTTTTTCGGGATAAAACGTAGCCTATGTCCTTCCCTGGGATACATTCTCTATCCATGCCAATTTTCAGCCCAATCTGTTCAGTGGTTTGGGCGTGAAAAGGTAACAAACAGACAGACAGACAGACAGACAGATAGACAGACAGACAGACAGAGTTACTTTCACATTTATAATATTAGTATGTTTAAATATTTTATGGTCCTTTTGCGTCACAAGCGGGCTTTCACCCATTGCGCCACAGAGGTCGTCAAACATATAAAATGGATCATAATATTTTGATAAAATTGTCGAAGCAATAAAATATTTTTGTAAATATGCTATTTACTGAAAAACAGAACGAACTGTAAATAATTAAGGTTCTATGAATAATACTCGTTAAGAGAAAAGGGGTAGCGTTTCGGTATAATTTAGGGGTAATGCGCTCTATGATTATTAAATACTTCAAGGGTCGGGACAGAGTGGTAGGATAATAATTACTATTTGGGTAAACTTTTTACTAGCCCGTACGGCTTTTATCGCGGTTATTTTATCTATAAAACTACCTTTACTTAACGAACGCTAATGTAACTTGACACTAATAGTATTTTTATGATTTATCTAGTTTATCCTTGTATTTATGTAGTTTATTGTTGTTTATGCTGACGACATTATAAAAACAATGGGTCGTATATGGGGCAGACAAGCGCAGGATAGGAAAGGCTGGCACAAGCGAAGAGAGACTATGCCCAGCAGTGGGATGAAAAAGGATGATGTTAATGATTTTGTTTCTAGGTATTTACTATCTAACTTTGGCGTAAAAGGAGTTAGCTTATATTACTTTTTAGCCGACTTTAAAAAAGGAGGAGGTTCTCAATTCACCTGTTTTTTTTATCCATACTAATATTATAAATGTGAAAGTAACTCTGTCTGTCTGTCTGTCTGTTTGTTACCTTTTCACGCCCAAACCGCTGAACCGATTAAGCTGAAATTTGGCATGGATAAAGAGTATACCCCAGGGATGGACATAGGCTACTTTTTTTTGTTAATTACCATAAGGGGGCGGGAAAATAAGGGTTGGAAGTTTGTATGGGGAAAAAAGTTAAGCAACCCTGGGCGCGGTCATAATAAGGATGGGTGACCGCCCCGGAGCCACTTTTTGCACTCTAAATTTTTTCGTTTTTTTTTTTTTGTATTTTGCATAATAAATTATTTTAAAATTAATGATAAACATGTAACATGTGTGTTCCCAATATATCCGAACTCCGAAGTTATGATTTTTTGATATTAAAATATTTTTCCTTGGCTATAGTTAGAACGCCATCTACATCGCCGAGGTCAAATCTACTCTATACTTTTTCTCCTAGGTGGCGTTTCTACTATAGTGGAGGCACAGCGGAGATCGATCATTTTGAGTTCCGAAAATTGAATGGAGATTTTTGCTTAGAGTTTTCGATATTTTATACTAGCTGCGCTCCCGCGGTGTAACCCGCGGTCCCTCGGGATTTTTTCGGGATAAAACGTAGCCTATGTCCTTCCCTGGGATACATTCTCTATCCATGCCAATTTTCAGCCCAATCTGTTCAGTGGTTTGGGCGTGAAAAGGTAACAAACAGACAGACAGACAGACAGACAGACAGACAGATAGACAGACAGACAGACAGAGTTACTTTCACATTTATAATATTAGTATTAGTATGGATTGCTGACGAAGTCGCGGGTAGGTATTGCCGCTCGCTTCGGCAAATCTGACACCAGTTGCCGCTATCGTGTTGTTCTTAACATTGCAAGATCTGGGTAAGATTTTCCCTACCTCTATCTATTATGGGATTCTTGAGAGAAACATAACGCAATATTAGTTAATAATTTTATTTCGAAATTTAAAACCACACAGTTCTTGCTATAAAAAAATACGCTGCGCTCGCTTCAGCGATTCTGTACCAATTACCGTATTCGTTTTGTTCCTAGCATTGCAAGATCTGGGTAAGATTTTTCCTACCTTTATCTATTAAATAATTCTTGAGAGAAACATATATAAAAAAATATATTATATCATGCGACGGAGTTTTTATTTTGTACTCTCGATTCACTCAAAACTCCTCCACTTTGTTCCTAATAATGCGCAGACGAAGTTGCGCGGGTCAGCTAGTCGTTCATAAATTATGGTCGTCCTTTAGAAAATGACACAAACTTTTTAAATTTGTGTCCATTTCGGACCGCGTTTTGAAATAAGTAGGTTTTCTAGTTACTTTAGTATCCCATTTCTCTGGTCCTGACTGATTACCTATCATATAAAGTATACATCATCATTGGTCGATTCAGAGTCGGCCGCCACCCACTCACATTCCTAGTCATACCTTAAAAAAAAGGTTTTATCATATACATATTTGTATATATTTTGATAGGGTATATTATATTTGGGTATAATTGAATGTATATGTAAGTGTATGTATCCGGTAATTTGTGTATTTATGTATGATGTGAACCTACTAACGACTATAAATTGCTAATAAAAAAAATAAAAAAACCAAGAAAAGAAAGAAAACCAAGAGAGAAGAGACAAGAACAGGAAAGAAAAGAAACCTCGGAAGGAAGTAATTGACGGCTCACTGGCTGGACACTACTTCTTTCACCAAATGACCCAGAGGTTGCTACCGCTGCGAGTTGATGCCAGGGTAGAGAGGAAAATCCTCGGAGCCCTTACTAAACGAGGACTCAACAGAGGCGTCTATAGAAAACCACAACACGAACTGTGACACGAACCTAGACCAAAATCAATCAAAGTCAATTTAACAATCAATCAAATAAACAACAACAAAACAAAGTTCATTTTTAGTTCAATCATTCCTTTGTTGTGTTGGTTTCATTCATTCCATGTGTGTGTTGTGAACTGTTGTGTGTTCAATTTTCTGATTTACGGAATTACGTTTACGATTTCTGATAAAACGTAGCATGCTGAAAAATTACAAAAATGATTGAAGAAAGTAATAACAACACGCTTTGGTGTGGTAATCTTGCAGACCAAGTTACTGAGGAGATTTTATACGAACTCTTTCTACAGGTGAGTCTACAGGTCCAGTAGGAGTAAATTTCAAGTTTAGCAAAAATATATTATGAATTCCTATTAAATCTGTATCCCTTCCTTTTTAGGCTGGTCCACTTGAGAAAGTGAGAATAGCAAGAGAAAGGGACGGCCGCCAAAAGTCATTCGCATTCATAACGTATTGTCACGAAGTCTCCATCCCTTATGCCATTGAACTATTTCGTGGAACTTCTCTGTTCAACAAAGCACTTTTACTGACTTTCCGCGGACGCATGCCGTACCTGCCGCCGCCAATCAGATGTCATGGACCCGACTCGATAAATCTACAGTCCCATGATATGGAACAGTTTGCAACAATGACCCAAAACCTAAATATCGACGTTTTGGGGCCCGTTCTCGCACCCAGAGAGATGAATGACGCAAATAAACTAGTGCTAGCAAGCTTACAAGGTAACTGGACTCATAGGCACCACCCCTACCAAGCCAAAGATAAACACAGGCCCAGGCATGATGAGTTTAGAAACCATCACAGATCAGACAAAAAGCAACATTGGAATAGTAGAAGAAATAATAGAAGGTGATCTTGATCTGCAGATTAGCCTTCCTTTTAAATGCATGAAACAAAAACAACTTTAGGATGTGCAATGATCAAAAATTTTACTTTTTCATAGATTTATTAAGATTTTTACAAAGTGGAGTTAGTTCACTGATGCGAACCAATAATTCCAATGTCATCCAAAAATTCTCTAACAGCTCCCTGTAACAAAAATTAGTTTAGCAAAGTTGGTAATTCTCTAACTAATTAAAGATATTTTATATTACACTTACAAGTTTTGCCTTATATCTGTATTTTACATAACCCACTATTTCGTAAACAAATGCCATTGATACAAAATAGAAAATAATAGAAATGATCTTTTCATCCATGTCAAATAATTGAGAATCCAATATTTTGTAAATAAGCCAAGTGCCGAGTATGGCTCGAACAAACAGGAACATCCCCAAATATAACACCTCCACTATGAGAAATACTGTGGTTGTGTCATAGCCCTCATCTCGGAGAAACCTGTGAAAGAGTTATATAAATAAATAATAAATAAATAATGCTGGACATTTCACACAGCATCATCTAGCCCCAAACTAAGCAAAGCTTGTACTATGGGAACCAGATAACTGATATACTACTTACATACTTTTTGTTTTGTAAATACAATAAATATGCAAATTAATTAATCTTTTTTTTTTTTTTTTTAGTAGCCCGTAGGGATCCCACTGCTGGGCAAGGGCCTCTCCCAAACATTTGGGAGGAATTGCCATAATTAATTAATCTTTATATTAATTAATTTGTAGCTTTTTGGAAATGTTTGTGCTTGCCTTGACCAGTAAGCTGATTATGGATGAAAATGTCTAAAAGTTAATGGTTGGTTAGGAAAATCTTGTTACTACTATGAATGAGCAAAACCAGTATGCAAAAGCTAGTCTAAAATTATACTCAGATGTGACTAACCATCGAGTTTGTAGTAAAGGATTGGTGATCTCCATCATAGCCAGAGTGCAAGCAAATGTGCAGCCCGTGTAGTCCTTATGCATGTATATGGTTATAGCAATAAGTGCACTAGTGTGGTGGCACAGCATCAAAATACTCTCCGACCAGTAGACCAGGCACCAGAGCAGGTCAAATGCAAAGTAACCCCATGACCACACCATCAAGGCATAGTTGAATGCCGTTATTTTCGCTGCATAATCAATGATAATACATTAAGTTGATTGTTTTTATTATTATATGTTTTTATGTTATGATGGTTGAACGGTGTACAGCACCATTAATGATTTTTGTGAAGGTCAGTGTGTTCCTTTATAAATTGAAGTTTGTATTCTAATGAATTTACTCTATACACACACATAGGTACTTACCTATTGATTATTCTACCGTAAACGCCACCTGTCTGCTGCCATACTTTAAATTATTCATGGTTCTTCACTTGCTCTACTTACCTATGCAAAGTTTTAAATTCCTGACTCCTGTCGTCATCTAAACGCCCTGTCGTCGCATATTAAAAAACTAGAAGGTATGTGAGAATCAATCTACTAAAGGGGTGAGAAACTCACTGGTGAGTCGGAAAGGCGTCAGGCTTGTGATAGCACATTGTGAGAGGCCAACAACGGTCGCAACACTGCCGTGGAGTAGTGTCACTATTCGCGAACACCACTCGGGGCTGCGCTGCGGCCACGCAACCACGCTATGTAGGTAAAGCCCACTCCAAAACAGAAATGAGACTAGTTTAACTAGCGATGCCGGAGACAACTCTTGACCGAAACAATTACTTCCTAAATCCATTTAGAAAACGTGCCATTTTGAATTTAATAGATTAGAACCATTTAAAAGTGGCGTCAATTTCCGCTGCGGCACATTTTCTTTCGTTTTGAGGAGTGTTTCGGTAAAAAATTTTGATTTCTGTAAGTAAATAGTATTTTGGATGGTATAGTTTGAGGTTTGAAGTTTCTGACAAAGTTGTCAGTCAAGTTTTTATCATTCATTGATCGACAGAGACAATTTAAATCAGAAAGGGTTAGTGAGGACGAGAACATCGTAGTCGGCATTCGATTCCGAATGACTTCAATATCATGAGAGTAAACTTTGTTGCAACATCTTATCATGATGTAGGTAGGTAGGTACTAGTAGTATGTGGGTAACTAAATGAAATAAAAAGTCAAGTAATACGAGTTTCTTTATTAAATTATTTAGTTGTAAAAAGGCAGGTAAGTACCTACACTACACACACATTGAACTCTCAATGGTAGGTATAGGTACCTATTTAGTTTAAAACTTGGTTTGGTTGGTAGGTACTAGGTACATATACATACCTACTATTTAACATTGTTGTAGCACAGATTACTATTATCTGGGGTATTAGGTAATTCGGTATTTACATTATTGGGGTAAATTTTAAGAAATTGTTGTATAAAAATACCTTTCGCACCTTATCAGTCAAGTTCTACAATAATTAATTGGTACCTAATCCAATCAGCACTCAGCAGTGATTAAACTACTAGGTACTTACCTAACCACAAAGTAACTTATGACAAAGCAACAACTTACCTACATGGGTAAGTAGGTACCTAAATAACAACGAGCATCTCTGAATTCCTTCAAAAATCAGACCCATCTAAAATTGGGCGTGACGAGAAGTGGGTTGGATAAGTTTTCGTACCTACTTATCAATATGTTGAGACGGTGTTAACATTTTTGCTCAGACCATCAACACTTAATTAATAACAAATCACAAGATCATCGGTCCTGCTATCGATACCGCAGTTTGTCAACGAGCTTTTCGACGGAGCGGTAGCGCGAGGGCGTCATTGCCTCCTTCAGCAGCGGGCGGAAGCGCGCGTCCTCCGCCAGCGCCAGGCACAGCGCGCGCGCGTGCTGGCGCGCCTCCGCGCTCGCGTCCGCCAGCAGCTCGCCCGCCGCGCGCAGCAGCTGCGTGCGTGGTTCCGGCGGCAGCGCCAGAGTGCGCGCCGCGCCCTCCGCCATCACAAGCCGCGCCAGCGCCGCCGCCGCCGCCGCGCGGACCGGCCCCGCGCGGTGTCCCGCTCCGCGCCGGCACAGCGCGCCCGCCGCTCGCGCGCACCCGCCCCCGCACGCCACCTGCGCCAGAGCCGCGCTCGCGTCCGCGCGCAGGAACCTGTTAGCGTCCGCGCACCGCTCCAGCAGCGCCGCCGCGCTCTCCTCCAGCTCCGGTTCGAGCGCACGCCCGCGGTGCTCGTACAGCGCGCTGAGCGTGCGGCAGGCGGCGCGCGCCACGCGCGACCGCAGCGAGCGCACGTGCGCCGAGGCGCCGCGAGCGGCCGCGCGCCAACTGCCGGTGGGGGCGCGCGCCGCTTCATCGCACGCGAGCCGCTCCATCTCGACGAGCCCGCCGAGGATCGCTTCCCAGTCCTCGTGACGCGCGGGCAGGATGCACTCGGCGAGCGCGGTGCGCACGTCCCGGGAGCCGCGCGGTGCGCGCGCCGGCGACTCGGCCGGCGGCAGCGGCGCCACGGCGGGAGAGGCGCGGCCGCCGGAGCGCAGGCTCGCGGGGCCATCCCCCGTGGGGGCGTCGGAGAGGACGCTCCCGCCGCCGGGCGTCCGCCGACCGGAGGTCCCGCTCCTTCCGCTCTCTTCAGACCTATGCGACGCGAGGTCTCCGGAGCTCGAAGCCTCGTTCCCGGTCGGCGATCCCTCCGGCGCATCGACGCTGACCGGTGACCGGTTCGACCTCTCTGAGCAGTCCTCGACGCAGATCGACGGCGACCGGTGAAGAGATGGCGACCGTCGCGGTGAAGGTTGTGGCGGTTCCTCGGCGCCCGGGATATCCGCGGGCGACGATCCTTCTGCGAGGATCCGGGCATCGTAGTCGTGGCTGATCTCGCTCTTCACGGTCTCCTGCTCGCTCGCTTTGGAATCCTTCTCGTCGTAATCGGCCGGAACGCTCGAATCCCTGCAAGTAAACAGAACACGATCGGTGCATAGGAAGTCACGTCATGCATGCATGGCATGACAACGTGCGTTACATTTCCGGGCGGGAAGGATTCGGGAGTTTACCAGGCTAGCGCGGGTAGGTCGGCGACGAGGTCGAGCGTGAGGTCAGGGGGGCGCGGCGCGGGCGGGCCGGCGCCGGCGGCGGCCGAGGGCGAGACGGCGGCGGCGCGGCGCGGGCAGCAGCATAGCCGCAGCATGCCGTGTGCCGCCGCGGCGCCTCCGCGACTGCCGCGAGTGAGCCTCCCTCGCCGCGCCCGCGCCCGCCGCGGCGCCGCTGCCCTCGCACTCGATAAACGTAGGGGAAACCACCTACTCAATCAATTCAAGCCTCGCGCTATCTATCTACCTACCTGTATAATGCTAATTAGTTAGCTTGACAATTGACATCCTTTTGCGATAGGGAAGGGAGGTAGCCGTTAACCTCAGAGCCGTTAACACTGAGGTAGGTTTAATTTTAATGTTTGTAATGTTATCTGTCGTATAATTTCGGTTGGTTGGTTGTGTGTTTGTGTAATTTGTTTTGTACCAATCTCTATGGTTAGAAAAGCCCCTTATATAGCAAATAGTCAGATTAGGGTTACCATCTCTAAAATCTGTCAATCAGGCCAAGAAACCCCAAGAAACTTTTTATAACATCATTGCAAGACACCAAGATCATTGCAAGAAACACAACGGATTTTGATTTTGTAACTCAGAAACCGAACAAGTCAAGATTTTTTTTTAATTAGAAGGCTTTTATAACAAATCTTATTTTTTTTTTAAATTTCTTTAATTGTCCCTGAGTGTATTATTATTGATTAGGGTAAGTAGGCAGGCACCTATTATGTTGATCAGGCAAAAAAGTAGAACGATTGAGTGATAGCAAAAATGGGTCGTCTCGAGCCAAGTCCGTCGTTCATAAGCGCCCCTGAACACAAGTAGGGCAATAAATTTAACTTTCAAAATGTAGGTTAGTGGTGCTGGTGGCACGCAATTACCTACCCCTTTCAATACACGTGAGGTTATAAGTAAAGTAATAGTTTAGCCCGTAACGGTTTGAATGTTTATGGAATGGTTGGCTATGTTATATAATTCAAAAATAGAAAAATAAAACATTTCAGTTCTATTCTAAATTCTAATAAACTAAAAGCCTATTTAATATGCGTACTTAGGTAACTACTCAACCATTCCGAAACATTCCTGGAACTGGTGATACCATCATATCGCCTACTAGTTAGGTAGGTATACCAACTATTCCAACTAACGTGAAAACTGCGTAGCTTTTAATTTACAGTCACGTAAAGACGGTCATTTTAGTATAGCAAGACTTGAAAGCTTCAGAAAGACCCATTCTAAAGTTCTTTAATCCAATGTAAAGGTACTATAATAATAATAACCAGCCTAAATTTCACTAGAAACTTTTAACTGACATCACACCTATGTAAGTGATTACCTACTATCGATTGGTGTTAGTCACAGGGGTGGTTGACTCCGTGCGTGGGTTGTTGTAGCTAATAGGGTTCCATAATTTGTATTAAATTTACATAGATAGCTATCACAATCGGTGGTCAACGGGACCCGACAATCAAATCAAAATTAGGCCGCAATGATTACTGATTGTGGATTTGATAAATGAAATTCTCTCCAATATGTTTCACGGACTTCTGGTTTATAGGCGGGAAATATTATTAGGTTGCGTTTTCTAGGTAAAAAAATAAATCCCGCTCATATAATAAAGCCCCAGATAATATAATACTATATAGTACAGATACACCATCTCATACAAACAATCGAGTCAATGTTTTCGGGCTATTTTTTCGGGCTAAACGGCCTTCCTCTATTGCACTCTAGATGTCAGTAGTGGAAGGCAAAATAGCCCGCACTAAAAGTGAAGGTGTGCTGCTCACTCATAGATGGCGTTATAAGCGTTGGGTGTGCCAACAATCGATTTATGTCGTTATATTTAACTGAGAAGCCTGACATTTTTGAAGTCACGGGATAATCATGTTATTTTTACCTCTACTTTCAATGCAATAGTTTATTTTTTCGCATTAATAAAATCTTTCATTAAATTATTAACACTAGTTCGATCTTTTTTGAGAAAAACTTTTTGGACCTGAAAAAGAAAATATCTCTGACAAGCGTCATTGTATTACTGTCAACGTAATAAATATTTAAGGTAAAGTGGGGATAAGGCAACTATCGGGTAATTGCAACTAATATCACTGTTTTGAACAGGCTTGATATAAATAAATAAATTGTTTTCATATTTACTAAAAAGTTAAAGAAATTTTTTTTACAAGTCTATAGAATCGCGATAACATGCCTATCACTATATTTGTATATGTAGGTAAATAGTTGCAATTGCCCATTCCACTGTTAAAAGCATTTTTTTAATTAAATAGGTCAGCATTTCACCTCACTCTGCCCAATTTTAAGCAGTAGCTCACTACTAGACCTCAGTCTAAGATGGAGCATGCTTGCTTACCTGGGTTTAGTCTTGATTTGAAGACCCCTATATTGTACTTTTCGGGAAATACAGAGCCCGGCAATGAGTTCCACAATTTCAAATTTTGTGCAAAATAATACCACTTATTATGTTTACTTTATTCTTTACACAATTTACAGCTTTAGACATTTACATAGGACGGTAATATAACACTAGATCTGTAAAAATATAGAATTATAAAGCGATGAAGTTAGAACTCCAATGTATAGATGGACAAAATTCAGATTTGACAAAATACGAATACCTAGGATGAAATACATATTGGACAACATTCGTGTTGGACGAAATTGATATTGGACAAAATTCGTATTATACGAAATTCATATTTAATAAAATTCATGTTGGTCAAATTTGTTCTTGTTAAACATTTGTTTACCTCTGTGGCGCAGCGGGGGAAAGCCCGCTTGAGACGCAGAAGTTTGCGGGTTCGATCCCCGCCGCGGGATAAATGTTTGTATGATCTGCAAATATTTATCTCGGGTCTGGGTGTTTCTATGTATAATATGTATGTATTTACGAACAAAAAGTATATAAGTAGTATATCAGTTATCTGGTTCCCATAGTACAAGCTATGCTTAGTTTGGGGCTAGATAATGTTGTGTGAAATTGTCCAGCATATTTATTTATTTTTGATTTTGGACATTAGTCGCGCGAAGGAAAAATGTTAGTTGCAATTACCCCACTTCACCAAAGAAGTCTAATTATATATAATACTAGCTGTTACCCGTGACTTCGTGTGCTTTAAAATCGAATATCGCCTTGACTCTGTGCATCGTCAGCAAGTTTGGGCTATCAACGATTGCGTCACACGTCATCAGAGGAAACTAGTCTAGGAACTCTAGGTAGTGTTCCTAGATTAGAAAAGTCAAACGAGATTCCCGTCAAAAAGTTCTTGCAGAAACTTTGAAATCCCTTTTCATCCCTCATAAGGGTTCTTTTGAGAACCCCTGAAACATGTGTCCGTTTATTTTATAATTTATTTTTATTTTAATGTTGGCTGAGCTATTGTTGTATATTATTTGCAGATTTGTGTAGTCAACAAATAAACTTATATAATTATTATATAAGTTTATTTGTTGACTACACAAAGGCCTTCGACAGTGTGAAACAATCTGCAATATTTACCGCCTTAGAGAATCAACAAGTCGATCCTTCTTATATAAAACTCCTGAAAATAATATACAACAATAGCTCAGCCAACATTAAAATAAATACAACCGGTCCCACTTTTTCAATAAAGAAAGGAGTCAAGCAGGGCGATCCACTCTCACCCATTCTGTTTACCGCAACTCTCCAAGAAGTGTTTAAAACACTTTCTGTCCCATGGGCATCGAGGGGCATAGACGTCGATGGCAAACGCCTAAGCAACTTGCGTTTTGCGGACGATATTGTTCTTTTCGCCCCTTCAGCATGTGACCTACAAGAAATGCTCCAAGAACTGAGTGCGGCAAGTCTTGTGATTGGACTTCAAATGAATCGGTCTAAAACCAAAGTGATGACGAACAGCACGAAACGTAGGGTCGTGGTAGACGGGCAAGTAATACAATATGTCGATGAGTACATTTACTTGGGCCAGATAGCGAGCTTCGACAACAGGCAGGATAAGGAAATCGGTCGCCGGATCGAGAACGCCTGGAAGAGCTTCTGGTCGCAAACGCAAACTCATCGACAGTTGTATTCTTCCCGTCCTAACCTACGGTGCTCAGACCTGGTCGTTAACCGAGGCACAGAAGTCCAAGCTCAAGATTTGCCAAAGAGCAATGGAACGCAGCATTCTCGGCTTTAAGCGGATTGACCGAGTCCGGAATACTATGCTGCGTTCAACAACTGGTATTGCCGACGTAGGGCGCAAAACAGCCAAGCTGAAGTGGGACTGGGCAGGACACGTGAGCCGGATGGACAGCGAAAAATGGGCCAAGTTCTTAACAACCTGGCAACCTGAAGGGAAACGACGCCGCGGACGCCCAAGGAAGCGCTGGAGAGACGACCTCGACTCCTTCGATAGTGGGTGGTGGGAGCTATCGAAGGAGAGAGATGGTTGGAAGGAATTGGGGGAGACCTTTGCCCAGCAGTGGGACAGTGTAGGTTGAAAAAAAATATATATATAAGTACCTATCCAAACCGAGTTTTAAGCCAATAGAGTTTCCCCTAAAAATGTTCCTATACAAACTTTAAAACACCATTTTTAGGGATGTTTTGAAAAACTCTGAAACACGAACGTGTTCAAGCAAATCGTTAACGCACTAAAAAGTTTTTTACAAACGCTTTCATCGCTTTTGGGGTTGAATTCCAAAACCGCCGTAATAGGTAGTGAATGAATGAATGAATGAAGCTACCCCTTCTTTCAGCTTAGTTTCAGCGGTTTCGGCTCGGCGATGATTGAGTCAGTCAGGTTAAGTTTTTTATAGATATAGATTATATGATAAACATGGTATATGATAAATATCATTCATAGTTTCTAATTCTTTGCTGACGTAATAGTATTGCAAGGGAAAATCAACCTTGATGATTCATGACGTTCGTATAAAAGTATAAACCACAACCATAAATTGTTATTGCTACCATGATCTCGAGCGCCACCTATTAAAACCAAGAGAGAAACTATCTAGTTGGTTGGTTCTTCAATCTGGGGTTCAATGATATTGAGTTCGTTCAAAGAGTTCATCTACTGACCGCTACAAGTTTAAATATTTACCAAATTTTTCAATTTACTTAGTAATTATCGGGTTTTTTACGTTCTCGTCACTACGTTTATTTAATTTTAATATAAAATATTTATTGCAGTGCATAATTTCGGGTTTTTATGATTTTTACACAATCATTAATAGAAATCTATACTTCTATCGCCATCTCATGGATTTATTTTAGAACTAGAAAACTAGATGTACTACATTGCGACCCGTGATAAAGCTGAAAGTTTGTGAGTTTGTTTGGATATTTAGATGTTTGGATGTTTGTGTTTCAATCACGCCTAAACCAGTGAACCGATTTGGATGAAACTTGGAATAGGCGTAGACAGTGACCTGGAATAGCATATAGGCTATTAATAAATGTTGGTACCACGCAGGCGAAGCCGCGCGCAGAAGCTAGTAAAAACATAAACGTGAACCATTGGTGACCACACTATAATTAGTGGCCTCATAGTCCTCACTGTATTAAAATACCTCATGAAAAAACGAACCAGGCAGGCATAAGTACCTACCTTATTCTAGGTCAAAGTCAAAAATCATTTATTCAGTAGGACCGCTGGGATCACTTTGGTGGGTGGGGTGGAGCCCTTACCTACCCTTACTTTAGAACTAATTTGGCATTTGCAAGCAAATGAGCAACTACGAACTAGGTAAGTCGGAACCTATCTAATCTATCACCCTGTTAATCATAATCGGCTTCGAGGCTCCTCATAGCTCTAACGGCTGCTAAAACATTTCTGAAAAGCTCACTTAATTAGCTTGTAAATATAAATAATTCTCCATTTCTCTTGGCACTCCTGCATTCTCTCTTCTCTGACATTCTTTATGATATAAAAACGGCAAATTATATTTTTTTGATTTATGGTAAACTCATCGTTTGTCAATTCACATTAATTATGCATCGTCACCTGGTGACTAAGCTTTCTTAACCAATCATTTTGCAAATTGATGCAATGCAGTAACTTTGTGGAAAGGAACCATGCTAACTAGAACATAAACAACTCACCTGTCACTCCGATGAATTGGGGAAAGTTGCTTCACCAGAAATTCTCTTCCAAGTTGCGAAATACCTGTTGGTAAAGAATAAAAAAAAATTGTGAATATTCTACTTCATAATCTAATTTTAAAAATGATTTAATGTTGATGTTACTTTGCGCAAAACGCAGCGATTGCGCGATCTAATTTGTTCTGAGTTGTTAATTAAACTGTAAGTACGTAAATATAGTCCAACAGGTATACTGACTTGGTAAAGGTGCTGAATCTGGCAGCGGACGCAGCCGCCTCGGTGGTGCTGGAGCTGCAGGAGGTGGGGTTGACCTGGCTCGTCTTCTCACTGGTACGGGCAGCTGTGAACTTCTGTGATGCGTTAGAACATAATTAGTTAAACTTTAAGTTGGCTGGCACCCATCTTGTCGATCTCAAAATTGTATTGTTCCTTCAAACATGATTCCGAAACATTATTGCAGGTGCTTTAGTATAACCTACCTTGCCATGAAACTGGGTTTAATATTCTCCAAGGGTCTGCTCAGTCGTTCGCGCAACTGTAATAAGACCAAAATGTTGTCAAAATTGTAAGTACAAGCATTGAGTGAGACACCATTCCATACATAGTTGTAGAAATATAATACAATTAGGATTAGAAATACATTTCTCACTCACTTTATTGCAGAAAACATCAGCCCTGGCTGTGCCAGCTAGTCTCCGGCGTACTGCTGAGAGCACAGACGCAGGGCCTGCCGCTCTTGCCAAGCAGAGAGTAGCGCGTAGCTGAGCACTTTGTATACTCTCAGCATCCCCTGTCTCCTAAAGAACAATGGATAATTTCAACTTATTTTTTTCAAAGGTTCAAGCGAGGTTCATGATACTGCATGGACCTCGCTTTTTATCAATTATTATGGTAAAGGGTAAAACTCGTAGAAGATGTACCTGCTTAATGTATTTTTGGTCGTCATTTTTTGTAACGAAATATTTTTGTGTTAAGTAATTTATTAATTAATTAATTTTTGTGTTGAAAAATAAATACTTAGTCGAAAAAGTTAATAGGATACCTAAGGATATACTCACTCCAATCATAGAATGATCAAAGATAAGATCCACCAGGTGGTGTAACGCCAGCCTCTGCAGTAATGCATGAGGCAGTGCCGCAGGGAGAGGCTCCCGAGCCATCCTGGACACGAGAGACGGGAGCAACTGCCTCGCACAGTCACTGCTCGCTGCCCGGATCAAAGCGCACACTGCACCTTCGGCAGGAGCTTTCGCTGCCGTCACCTAATAGCAGAAGGCATTTGATCGATTTTAATGTTGCATTCATTCTGGCAGCCGTCCAAATGGAACATGTAAATATTGTTACTTATTTAGTAAATACCTAGTGGAGTAGATTGGTAGTCTATAGTAGGTAGGTAATAGTTTTCTAGCATGTTTTGAATTTAGGGTTGGTAGGTATGGTAATGTCACTCTGACTGACTCATCTTGATTATTTTCATTTAGGTTTATGCTAGTGACCAACCCATTCGATGTGTTAAACAAGGCTTTATATAGTATTAATAATAATACATTTATATATAAAAACCTGTAAATATTAAATTGAACTCAGCTGAAATAAATGAAATTCAGCAAAATCGCTCCGCTCCTACTAATCATTAACCTAACCCGAACCAGCATGTTAGATGGTTTATTCAAAAGAGTATACTTACGTATCTATCTATCTACATATCGAGGAACTATAAATACCTAGTTCCTTGAATTCACTAATTGTAGGCATTGCAAGCATTACGCACCTCGTCGCTAAGAGCCCACATGTGTTTGACAAGTGATAAGGCTGCCGGCTCTACCTTCCTCACGTTCTCAGCGTCTAACAAGGCACTGTGGAGGAGGTCCGTTGCTTTCACCACGGCGATCCAGTTTTCCTAACCAGAAACATAAGCCCGCAGATAAGGAACTAAGTAATTTCAGCTTAGGTACGTTAAAATTTACATGGAAAAAAGGAAAGAGCGATTATGACTACTGTTCCTAATGAATCGAGCCGTGTTGACCGAATGGAGTTGTGCCACGATTTTCAATCCGAAAGTCGTGGGTTCGATTCGAATCCCGGTCGTACATCAATGGATTTTTCGGTACCGTAAATTTATATGCACTTTAACACGAGCTCTTAACGGTGAAGGAAAAAATCGTGAGGAAACCCGCAGCGTAGTCAGCTCCACAATTATTGACGCAGTCTTTCCTGTGGACAAGGCCGATTAAGCTGAGAGGATGGATTAAGTGCTAGGCAAGCCTATTCCATCTCAAAACATGTCCCAGGCACTACAGCGTCCCGTTCAGTATAGGCATAGGTTGCCACCTGAAGTTCTGACGCTGTATAAATAATCTAATATAGATGTAAAGGCCTAAGTTTTTTTTCCTAATGAATGGAAGTTTTACCGTGTTGTGCAGTTGATCGGCAATGTGCCGTGGTATGATGCCTAGCTCTTCCCAGTCATAGTGAGCTCGCAGTGGAGTAGGAGCCCTGGGAGAGCGCAGGTCTTCCCGCGGCGGCGGTGATGCCGCCAACACGTTTAGGACAAATCTATGGATGAATACAGACGGGTAGATTTTTTGTATTTATAGTAGGTAGTTCTTATAGCTAGTGTAGGTCACCTATTACATTAGGTCTTCCGTGTTAATTAATTAAAGTAAATTAGGTAAAACACTTACTCATCTTGATCCAATTGCACTTTAGTGACTTGACGTCGCGGTGACACAACAGGACTTCGCTGCAGATTGTGGAGCACCTCAACCTCTCTGTGTGATTCAACAGGGCTCAAAACCTGTGGCGATCGAACTTCTGATATTGTTAGTGCAAACCCTGAAAACTCTTTCGATTTACTATGAGGCTCTCCATTTTTAGACCTGAAGTAATCATACAACTCACTCAAAGATTTGGATTTTAATTTAACTCTGTTATATTTAGATAAATGCTCTTTATTGCTAGATTTGTTTAAAATCACTGGAAGTGGAATCCCACTCTTTTTATTTTGCAACGTATTTTGATACTGCCTATCGATCTCTTCACGATTGATATCATTTATTTTGTTCACAGTTAAAGGTGTAG
Source organism: Epirrhoe alternata (assembly GCA_963565295.1). Lineage (NCBI taxonomy): Eukaryota > Metazoa > Arthropoda > Insecta > Lepidoptera > Geometridae > Epirrhoe > Epirrhoe alternata. Next base: position 5,983,871 of record OY751384.1, read on the forward strand.
TAGGTTTTGATTCTTCAATGTTATCTGTTTGCACTAACTTGTTATGATTATCGTCTTCGCTTGTTATTAAGTTATCGCTATCTGGAGTCCTTATTTTAACACTTTCTCCGCCGAAACGCACTCTTTTCACTACCACGTCAGTGTCCTCAGAATCCCCATCACTGTATTTCAGCATATTCTGATCCGAACTATCATAACCATCTTCGCTTCCAGTCTGTCTCTCGGATTCTGATTCAGTTTCTTCTAAAACAGTCATTGTAATGGCAGTATCAGAATCAAATTTTATTTCCGTTTCAATAATTACTTTAGCAAAATTATTATTAAAATAAGGATAATGGCCGTAAGACTCATCTGACGAAGAATCCATCGGGGCAGTCATTGGATGATTGAGAAGTCTGTTGACCTTGATGAGTGGTTGGCTGTTGTTATTGTTTTGATACACAGTTTTCCTTGGAGCAAAGTAAACGTCTAAAGAATCTTCATCGTAATTTTCACACAATATTCGGTATTTATCTTGTATTTTTAAATCTAGTTTCGTCAAAGATATGGAATACTCCTTAGGTCCGCAGACTTTGCGAAGTTTCAGCATAGCTCGATGCGCCACATCTCTGTGCACGGGATCAAAAAGCTTCTCGCCTAGTATTTGAAATACTGGAAATAGGTCTAGAGACAGATTTCGCCGTTTTAAAATTCCCATTACGGACGGAATTGATAAGATCAACCCCGTGATAACATTCATTTTCACGTCAATGCCAGCGGAATGGGGTCGTATATTGTGATAGTAGCACTTATCAAGAATCGCTCTCGCTGCACATTCGGCGTCTTCACAATGAGTGCAGAAAACTTTAAAGGCATCCAATGCCGCTTTCCGTACATTAGGAGATCCGTGTCCCAAGTTGTCCACAACTTGATCGAAAGGGAACGCAAGTGCATTCCCTGAAAGCGGCAGGAGATCGGCAAGGACTCGTAGCGCATGGAGCCGGACCTCCCATTCGGGATGAGTCAGCCGATCCCTGATGGCGACATAGAGCAGTTCCACATCGAGGTCCGGTGGTAGGGCGCGGGCCCTGAGTACGCGGTCCCAAAGAGGAGCGAGCGGTGGCGGCGGCGTCTCCGGCAGTTGCATGGCGCCGAAGTGAGGCGCGCCGCCCGGCTCGCGTGGCCGCACGCCGCCTAGATCCGCACAACTGGGTTAATGATCGGACGGTAAGGCACGCCGCCCCTGACCAATCGATGAAATCACACGTGTACACCTACCCCTACCTACGGGCCGTAGCCGACTGTGCCCATAGCTCTGTCGACACACTTTCCAGTCGTAGTAGACGTACCTAGACGTATACCTATCAATAAAATACGAAAATGTTAAAAAATGATCATTTTTATTCTTGCTTTATCTACAAAATGACTAAGTAGGTACCTACCTACTATAACAATTTAGACAAGGTGGAGCGATATTAGATTGATATTAGCCCAAAATGCCATTCAGCACCAATCAGGCTGCAGGTACCTACTCTTAATGATGACAAGGGCTTACAATCCCTTTCATAACTAGATTATAATTATTAGTTTATTATTCTGAGTATTGTAGCTGAATTTCGCAGCTCTATTGGGCAATAGTATATACCTACAGACAGAGATATGTATATGCCTATACTACCTGAGATACTACCTATACCTACCTTATCTTTCCAGTGAATTGAATAGGTAGGTAGGTAGTTGGTCATCGAGTTACCAAAATAAAGGCTGAACAAGTCCGCGGATTTGTCACTGGATGGGATGGCGACGACTGGTCCGTCAATCTGTAGTAGGTAGGTACCTACTAGGTATTTTAACATTTAACTAGTACCTACCTACAATTTTAGAGTTCATGTAGGCAGATTATCTACTGTAGAGGTAAGTTTTGGTAGGGAAACTACAAGTTATATTATTATCTAACTAATCTAATATAATCTATAAGCTAACTATTATCGAACTATATTACATCAAATTACAATTACCTACTTTATTCAAAATAATTTACATCGAACCCCGCACTAGGCTGTGACTAGGCTTAGCCTGTATCGCGGCAGTTCGAGTGTATTTATTTAGATAATCAATAAATAAATAAGTACCTATTATGTGTAACTTAAACTTTTTGATTAAACGATTATGATTATCTGAAAATGGTTTGACTTTTTCAATAATTAATTAAGTACCTTACCTACTTATTAAAAAAAGCACAAGCACAACATTATTCCTTACTAGCTTCTGCGCGCGGCTTCGCCTGCGTGGTATCAAAATTTTGAGTCAAATCCTTCGCCTTTATCCAAATCGTTTAGGTTTAGGCGTGATTGAAACACAAACATCTAAACAAACTCTCAAACTCTCAGCTTTATTATATGAGTGGGATTAATTGATTAACAAAGTCAGATACTAACTAATACATAATTATGCCAGATTTTAGGATTATTTTCCAAATTTCAAATCGGTCCACAACAGACTACGTACTTTAACAACAAGTTCTGAGGCAAGCACGAGTCCGGGAAGGGTAAGTTAACTGAGTTGGTAACCCTTCGGGAGTATCGAGTTGTGAGCTCAGAGGTTGTCATTTTTCTAACAGTTCTTTGTCTGTGGTTTTTTTTGTTTTACTTTCATTCATTCCACGTCTGTGTTTCATTCATTTCATTCAATCAAGTTTCATTTCTTGCAAAGGCGAAGCGTGTTTTGTTGCTGTGAGCTGCTTCATTTTATGTTTGTTTATAATTTTTCTGAATTAGAAGTGCCACGAATTCAATTATAATGAAGCCTCTTATTAGTGTTTGCAATATAAACAAATGAAATGACAATGAATCCAGTAAAATAATGTGGTATCCGCTGAAATAAGGAAGTGTAGATTGCAATTAGTGAAGTCGCAAAGATAATGTTCAGTCCTACTACAAGATGAAGCTGTTAGAGATAATACTAATGTTATCGGTGTGCTTTGACGTGCGTGTGACCCTGGGACAAAACGACAATTGCACTAGAACGAATAGCCGCAGCGACTACAAGCTATGCCTTAAAAAATTATCCGACACCTTAGCCACTCGGTTTGGCGACATAATCGAAAAAGAACTTGGTACAGAATACACATCTCACTTTGAAATTCCTAACTCCTACAAGGTGAGTCGATTTTTGACTTCGGACACGGAAGTATTAGCCAGTATTGTTGACAAACTAACCTATAAGCTCTCATCGGCCAAGAACATACTCAAAGATATGAAAAATGTGATCAATGACAGCAGCACACCATCCTTCACACATCCATGCCCATTCAACTCTATTCGCAAGTCAGTATTTTTGAAAACTTTTACTGAAGAAAATATGCAAGTCCCAGATCCAAAATCTCAAAGAAACCATCATAAAGATCTCAAGATTAAAAGACAATATTTTCTTTCACACTTGGACTATGCTACGGATAGAGATTGCTCATCTATGCCCCATTCGAATCTAAGACACTTGTATCACAAAGTTGTGCATCCTGATCCTAAACTGGTGGTTTTTATATTGGATAATAGTATGGATACAGACTCATTTCATCATGCTGTAAATATTGTTAAAGAAACAGCTTATGCATTACAAGAGACAGATTTAATTGCTTTGAAAATGACCAACATGTCGGACTTTGTGAAGTTTGAGGATACTTGCAGTATTGGAGGTATATCAGATTTAGGGAATGCAACAGATAATAATAAACTTCTACTGCGAGAATATTTATCATCAGCAGATGTTGCATCTTCAAATGTCATGCCGCTGGCTATTAACAAGGAGTTAGAGAAATTACTGGAGCAGAAGAATTTACCAAAGCATAAACTTTTTATATTCTTGACAGATTCTAAAGTATTGAAAAATGATACCCTGCTGAAGCTGTTTCCATTTACAGATAATAAAAGTAAGGATGAAGGCTTGGTATTTGCAATTGGCTTAATCAATGCGAATAAGATTGATAAGAATTGTTCTTTGGGTATATTACACATTGACAAGTGGCATAATCACTCCAACAACCATTCTGTGATGAGGATACATATAAATGACAGTGGAGTAGTTGGACAAGTTGCTTCAGCATTCATTTCACTACTTCCCGGTATGTATGCTAGTACTGAGATTAAAGTAGAAGGCCCAGTTTGGGAAGCCACAGAAAGAGACTTCATGGTTTCTCTTGTTCTTCCAACTCTTGGCGGTATAATTGGCCTAGACTTGTATTGGTCAGATTTGGCTGAAGACATTTTATATTTCAAGGGTACTAATCAAATGAGAAGGGCTTTCGTCATGGATATGTCTGGGAGAGTTTTAATGCACACATTTTTTCCCAGACCAGAAACTACCTCAGATAAAATCAAATTCACCAATATTGAAGGTATTGAAAATCAGAACTTCACTAAAATTGTCATGCCAGAGATGTTGGTTAAAATATCTGGTAATATAACTGTAGCTGTGCAAAACTCAACAAAAAATATATTGTATTCTTGGAAATGGGTTGAAAACATGTATGTTGTATGTATAGCTTCTGAGGCAAAAGGTCAAAGTACATTTAATAAAACTAACATATTCTTTACTAGAAACAGTAAAGAAATACTATTTCATAGATTAGATTTGTTTCCTCCTAAAAGTGGAAAAATATGTCGTCACTTCAAGCAAATAGCTACAATTGACCAAGGTACTGTCTATTTAAGTCCTTCCAGTTTTCAGTCTCCATTTACATACCTTTATGATATGGGTGATGGTCAGGAAGCTATCACTTACATGAAAAATTACTTAGCATACTTGAAGAGTGTAGCTCATGGTTTACTTTCTAATCCTGGTCTAAAACAAGAGATTCAATTAGATGTTGGGTTTCTGCATTCTCTTTTATCATTTTACAAAAGGCAACATTTGCAGGGAGTCTACTCTAAATATATAGTTAGGAGATATGCAGTCACTGAAAGTGGAGTGCTTGTTATGTTTCCTGGCACTGTTTTAGAGTATGATTATGAGCCAATCAGAAGGCCTTGGTACACTTATGCAATGGACAATCCAGGAAAAATCATTCTTACTCCTCCTAACTTGGATGTGGGTGGAGCAGGATATGTTGTTTCAATTTCTTATGCTGTAAAAAGCTCCTATTATCCAACTATGGTTGTTTCTATGGACGTCACAATGGGTTTCCTGTATAAGTTGTTGATTGACAGTATGCCTCTTTGCGCAATGTCGTACGCCAAATGCTTTATCATGAACAATCGAGGGTATTTAGTCTCTCATCCTGGGCTTATGGACCCAAATAGTTCAGGTCCTATAGAGCAGCAACATATCACCCACAAAGAATCCATGATTGCTATGGATATGTTAAACCACAAAGGGTTTGTCACGAAAAGGCTATGCAATAATTTCTATGACAAAACTATACAGAGATTCTATGAATTCAATACTTCGTTACCTAATGTCCTTTCTAATGTTGTATCTGGTGACCATTGTGTTCATTATTATATTGCTGCCATCCCCGGCACTAATGCGTTCGTTGGTTTGGTGAATGCGTCGTGCAGCGTCGGCGCCTTCTGTCCGTGCAGTATGGTCGACCGTCTTTGTCTCAACTGCAATCGCATGGAACAAACCGAATGCGAGTGTCCGTGCGAGTGCAGTTCCGAGCTCTATGAATGCCCGAACGCCAACATTTCACAATCCCACCAAGAAACTCCTCTGTGTGGAGTGATGCTTGAAAACAATAATCATAAATCCCATTATTTTCATAATTTCGCAGAGAATTTGAAATCTTGTTTCGATTTTCAATGCGAAAATTATATGTCTCATTCTTCATGTTTAGGAGTGTTGGGTTGTGAATGGTGTCAGATAGATGCTGACGGGCACACGCCCCTCTCTGCTCCGTTCTGCACTTCTCAGTCAACTTGTTTCAATGGAGTTCTAGGTGCCGTGACACCGTACGGTGAAGGCACTTTCGGTCATGTCAGTAGAGATGCGTTCGGAAGCTATTCAACAATAGGCCCCATTGCTGGTTGTATTGTGACCATTAGCCTGATCATAGCTGTAGCCATATACTGTTACAGACAAAATGTGACAACAGCCAGTTGCCACAACTTATATGTCGACGGACCGGCGGAGACTTGGCACGATGCTGATGTGCAAATGAGTCACTTGCAATCTGACGATCCGCACGATCAGTCTGGTCAGGATAAATTACTTCCAGCTATGGAAATAGAAGCTCCAATTTCACCTTATAGAGTGGTTACTGGGTATCGAAGAGCTCACACTGCAAACGGCTCCGACCATGGGTACTCCACCATGACACCTCATGAAGATTCTGAGGCTACTGGTTTTTCTGTGAATGATCCTATCATCTTGTCAGATGACACTAAGTCTGATGTGAGTTGTCCACTTCCAGCTAAGATAAAGCCAAGGCTAATAGCAACAGATTTGAGTGTGACTGTTCTACCTTGCGGTAAAAACAGTGTCATAGCGCCCGTAACTGTGCATAGACACATGGAAGCATCATAATAATAACATATCTACCTCCTATGTAAATACTTACCTACAGATGTATGTAAATGTTGTTTTGTAATTTGTGATAGCTTTGTTTGCCTATTAAGTTTTAGAATACATTTAGTTAGACCCAACTTTTATTTTGATTTGTAAACCTATTTTACACTGGTGCTCTTTCATAATGCAATTTTTTATGTACTTAGCTCACATTGCAATTAGGTACTTATTTTGTTTTGTCATTTTAATAGTATTAAGCAGCTGACTTATTTTTTACTGTTTATACTTTTTGTTAATTTTAAGAAAGAGCTATGTGAACTTATGTGCAGCTGTTGTACCTACATAAACCTATTAGCCAGTACTCAGAAATTGTGCATACTAAATAGTATACTAAGAATAATACACTCATACCAATGTTTGGGTTAAAAAAATCAGGTTGTAAAATACAGGTTACTTTTTATATTGACTTTTTTTACATTATGTACTAATTTAGTCTATGTAAGTTATAAGAAAACATGTGCCAGTGCCTACTGTATTATTAATTTAAGCTACTAATATTTAAGACTGAATTTCATTGATGTTGGCATTTACTTGTATTTGATGTAATAAAATTATTTTTCATTTCTAAATGCAGCCTTTTTATTGAATTTAAATAAACTAGTAAGATTGTACAGAATTTGTGTGCGAGAGAAAAAGAATGTAAAATATGGATTTTAAATCTGTATATTATTTATTCGAACTTACCTAAGTAACTATTCAAATGTATGTTTACGCGCGGATTTTAATACAAAAAACTTTTGACGATGGCATAAGTTCAACAATCGATCTTATTTCCTGAGAGTTTGACTTGCGTGCAGTTCAGTCGAAAAGCCCCTCCCAGCTTATTTAGTAGCGATAAAAATGCGTCTGCTGAGTTGAAAAGTTTTACGTATCAACCAGAACGCACATGGTAATTGCAGCTACACAGACACTCGCCTTCGCATAGTCCTAGTTTTCACACACGATACAAAGCCGTGCGTCACTGATCTGCTTATAGCCTCTGTCTACTCGTCGAAGCGGATGTGGGTGTGGGTAGGTTGGGGAGAGGCGGGTCTTGCGTCAGGTCTTGCTGCGCGTTCGGCGAGCCGGCACCGACCGCGCGGCCTGTGACTTGCCCGCGCTGACTCGGCTCGCGCCCACTGCTCCTCTTGTTCCGCCGCTGTTAGTAACCGACAGCGGTTGCTAGAGTTGCTGCAATACTGGAAAAGGTGAAAGAAGTAAGCAACTTTAGATGGACACAGGTAGAAGATGGGAAGCTAAAAGGACTAGTACCTATATCCAATCAATGCAATTATGATCTTAACTTTTATACAGCAGTAATAGACAATTTTGTATGAAAAAGCGTCTACTGCACATACTGTACAGTACAGAATTGAAAATTTAATTTATCCAATTTAAAACCGACATAGGTCACAGCATATCTATAACTATACTAGTATTATAAAGAGGAAAGATTTGTTTGTTTGAAATGAATAGGCTCCGAAACTACTGGACCGATTTGAAAAATTCGTTAACTAATAGAATCCTACATTATCCCCGATGAACTTAGGCTATATTTTATCCCGGGGAAGTGAAATTTTCCCGAGGGATCGCGGGGGTAACACCGCGGCGGACAGCTAGTATGTAAATAATTATACTTACATCCTTAGCAGCATTTGCTGAATCAAATCTTATGATGACATCCGATTGGCCTTCCTTTACATCAACATGCAGCGCATGAATGTTACTCCTTATCTGTAAGCCATAATGAAATTGATTTTCTTTGAAAGTTTTATAATGCCGAGTGTAGTAGACCTACATGAAACTAAATGAAGACTAATAATAATAGTGTAAAAATAAAATTTTACCGTTCGTTTTGTAAGTCTGACATCAAAAGTAGGTTCAGGTAGAATTTCCTTCACAAACACATCAGGAATCTTCTCCAACTTAGGAACAGATTTTGAATCTTCCGATTCTGATGGTGGCATTGCTGAAAAAATAAAAAAATACTTGTTGAAACTTAGAATAGGGATTGGTCTTGAATAGCATAATAATTAAACAAGTATTTATAAGTAGGTATCATGCCGCGAGCGACCGCTATTGATACTGTTTTTTCACCTGTATCAAAAGATGGCGCTGCCGGCGCCGGTATACTCGAGTACGCGTGCCTCTTGTCCCGCCAATTTTGTTTCATTTCCTTCATGTACTGCCGTTGTAGATTCAAGTATTTATTCCGCAGAGCTTTCCATTCCATTTTAGGTAGTATTTGCATTCCCCATAGAACACCTGTAAAGAGAAATCAAGTTTACAGTACTATTGATAAATTGGTTAATTAAACTTCATACAGTTATTATTGTCAAAGAGATCTTCCAGTTTAAATGCAAGCCCCTATAATATCTACACTCTCACATGCAAAAGAATCTGAGCAACATCATTGGTTCTTCAGTTATTGTCACTTAATGACATGAATTACATTGAGTGGCGGTTGTGGTTGTGTTTGTAAAAGATCGAATAGGTTTATGGATGTTGTACCTTTTGGTGCTTCAGCTTTCTCCAAGGCAGTTTTGTTTTTTTCCTTTGAAGGCTTTCTAGTTTTCTTCTTTCGTGGAGTATCTGGATCCCCTGCCTCTTCTTCTTGACTAGTCATTTCATCTTTGGACACAAGCAGAGGAGTTTTCTCCTGAAAGATATGTAAAAAGAAGATGGAAGAGAACTTTTATTAGGATTAAGCTCGCCTTTGCCATTACATCTCTTGCATAAGTTTTTGTGTATATAAGTTTATATTTCAAAAAGTGTAAACAAAATATTTTTAATCTCAACTTAAATTACTAGGCAGCCCTTTTGTCACTATTTATCAGATTCGGACAAAAGATGAGGCCCTTGATTCAGACTTCAGTGGAATAATAAATAATGCTGGACTATTCACACAGCATCATCTAGCCCCAAAGTAAGCAGAGCTTGTGTTATGGGTACTAAGATGACTGATATATTTACTTATATACTTTTTGTTTGTAAATATATACATATTATACATAGAAACACCCAGACTCGAGACAAATATTTGTAGATCATACAAACATTGGTCCCGCCGCGGGGATCGAACCCGCAACCTTTTGCGTCGCAGGCGGGCCTTCGCCCACTGCGCTACAGAGGTCGCGCTACAGAGGAATGCATTTGGATCGGAATAGGTCAGCTGTTCAATCGACCGCAACCAATCACAGTGCAAGAAATGTCAGTTTTGGATCAATTTCTGCACTTTGATTGGTTGCTGTCAGTTGAACAGCTGACTGATTCTGACCAGAGGCCTTAATGTCTAACTTGAAATCCATTCCCATTCTAACCAATTACACAATACGAAAATGACGTGTAGACATAGACGAAGTTAGACAATAGGCCCCCAGAATGCAGTTCGCTGAAGTCTGAATCACTAGGCAGGGTACAATAATAAGTGAACTTGACTTACCTCTGTAGGTGTACTACTGGTAATGCTTTTATTTTCATCCTGAAAATGATAAGAGTATTGTGTTGATAGAAATATACAATAACATCCAAAATAATACAAGGTTTTATACATAAATAAAATAAATAAAAATAAATAATGCTGGACTTTTTCACACAGCGTCATCTAGCCCCAAAGTAAGCAGAGCTTGTGTTATGGGTACTATGATGACTGATATACTACTTATATACTTTTTTTTGTTTGTAAATACATACATATTATACATAGAAACACCCAGACCCGAGACAAATATTTGTAGATCATACAAACATTGGTCCCGCCGCGGGGATCGAACCCGCAACCTCTTGCGTCGCAGGCGGGCCTTCGCCCACTGCGCTGCAGAGGTCGTCAATAATACATAAAATAATACAAGTGTAGAATAAATGTAAACTTCAAATAATAGACTCACACTTGGAGTATCAGCCTTCTTCTCACTATCGGAATCTTGTCCAAGCTTTAGCTCCAGTCCTTTTGCAAGTCTTTTTTCTTTATTTTTCTTCTTTTTTTTTGGTGGTTCATATTCGTCTTTTTCTGTTTCTTTATAATCAGTATTTATCGAATCATCTACAGAGAACATTTTGACTGATGTTAGTTCTTCTGGAGGCATGCAAGTGGGTAACTTGCAGCCCATTTCAGAGAATTTTCTGAGGCACTTTTGAGCATCTTCTGGGTTTGTGAACTCAATAAATGCAAAGCCCTAGAATTAAACATTACATACATTACAAATAAATATGCATCCAAATAGGTAGGTACATAAAAAGGGTAGAAAGTCAAAGTCAAAAAGCATTTATTCAGTAGGACCACAGGGATCACTTAGAATAGTCTTAAAACTAATTTAAATCCTGTTCTTTCACAACCAATACTGTACATGAGGGACAAGCTATACACGAACACCATAAGTGCCCTTTTTTTTTCAGTGCCCCAGTAGAACATGTTTGTAGGTAGTGCTAAGACCTAATGCTACAGATTCAAACTACAATGTGGTGCTATATGTTGACAAATTGTACTGTGTGTTCCTTACCTTGATTGTTTTAGAGTTTTTAAATGTGGGCAGAGAAATATATGCTACAGGGCCATATTCAGAAAAAACTCTCTGTAGCCACTCCCGTGTGGCAGACACTGGTATTGATTCAACATAAACAGTCCTTTCGTCTGCATTGTATGGCTGGACTGGTACCTTTCGTTTAACCTATAAGAACAAAAAATTTCCTTGTAGAGCACTTTATGAGATGAAGAATAAAAGTAATGTGAAGTAAAGATATAAGTACTTTTGTTCTATCTTCAGACAATTCTAGTAGAGTGGAATGTTTCATAGCCTTTGCAATATCATTCAAATCCTGGGAGAGAGTGCGAATTTTGTTAAACTTCAAAAATATCTCCAGAGGAACCCATGGATCATTCTTCACAAGGTCTCCTAAGAACCTATCTTTACTAAGGTTAGCCTCACTAAAGTAAAACTCCATTTGCTTGAGAATATTATCGTAAAGCTGTTTCTTTCGATGCCGTATTCGCTTTCTGGGGCTTTGGTCATGCTTCAACTCTTGTTCGATAGTTTCTTCAGCAATGTTGGCATCAGGCATTTTAACAAAATTTATTAGTCAAGAAGTAGATAATTACACAAAAATCAACAATCTATCGAAATTGATTGAGTGAGTATGAACTATGAATAATTGTAAAGCTTTGAAGTAAAGTAAACCACAGTCCACAAGTAAACGAAACGAATGCGATTTCGATTTGCGTTTTCGTGCGGTCAATTTTTTTTCAGACATGAATGAAATGTCTATTGACTGCTGCAGTGTCAGTCATGTCATTGACAACTAAGTTTCCCTTGCTGTCATTTTTGACAGCATCTTAGGCCGACGCCAGACTATCAATGACCTAGAATCTTCGATCATTATTTCGTCCGAGCCTAGAATAGTACCAGACTATACATTAAAAACTCAGATTTAAAATGATCAAACGTAGTAGATAAATAAATAAATAATGCTGGACATTTTCACACAGCATCATCTAGCCCCAAACTAAGCAAAGCTTGTACTATGGGAACCACGATATACTACTTATAAAATATACTTTTTTGTTTGTAAATACATACTATAATTATACATAGAAACACCCAGACCCGAGATATTTAAATATTTGCAGATCATACAAACATTTATCCCGTGGCGGGGATTGATAACATGTCAATCCAAATTTATAATAATTTACCCTCAGAACTACAAAACTTAGAAGAAAATACAATATTTAACAAAAAATTTAAATCTTACCTCATAGAAAAAAGTTATTACAATATTCAAGATTATCTAGATGACAATAAAAGATTTAATAAAAAGTAAACTCGGATTCTAAATATATATTTAATAGTACTTGAACCAAAAATATTTAAATTAAATATCTTTAAGGGCTGAACCAATATATACCTACATAAGTTAGTTTACCTACATAAGTTAGTTTATAAGTAACCTACCAAATGTTGCAGTGCCCCAGCGGGGTTCATGTTATGAAACGCCTACCTATATTTAAGACATTGTAACTAACATGAAGCAATAAACAAAAATTGAAATTGAACCAACCTTCTGTTTGCGTCCCAAGCGGGCTTTCACCTTCGATCATTCGTCCGAGGCTTTCACCCACTGCGCCATAGAGGTCGTCAGATTCAGATTGTTTATGGTTTTGAAGATTTGAACCTTTCAGGGGCCACTCTAACGTCAACGGCAACGGCACTATCAATGCCGATGAACGCGTTGATCATCGTATTATAGTGTGTGGTCACACCAACGGCAACGCCCATCAACGCATAACGCGAATTATATCTGCTACCGTCGCGCTCTCACTCTCACACTCTCACTCTCACGCTTCTATGTATTAATATGTATGTATTTACAAACAAAAAGTATATAAGTAGTATATCAAAAAGTATATAAGTAGTATATTTACAAACAAAAAGTATATAAGTAGTATATCAGTCATCAAGTACCCATAACACAAGCTCTGCTTACTTTGGGGCTAGATGATGCTGTGTGGAAAGTCCAGCATTATTTATTATTTATTACGCCAACGTTCAACATCCTTCAACGCGATAATCAACGGCATTTCCTGATACTTCGGCCACAGCATAACGCAAATATGTCGGCTCCATGGTGCGTAATGTGGCCGCTTCAATGCTTTGATCATCGCAATAATCTCTTCCGCATTTTTTGATGTGACAGGCAAAGGAGATCATAATAATAATCTAGATTATGTCTAATTTGAATGGGAGAATAGCAGCTACTCATATTAAATCAATGTTTATGAAACAATGTTTTTTTGCCAACAGCGTAACCGCACATTGACCTCAGTTTCAGCCGGAACCGAAACTACAAATATTTGAACACATGCGTGGCACGGGGCATCCTCAGGAATAAACTTGACTACTTCCGTGCAAACGCAGACGTCTTGTCGCTACGAGCGCCGAACGAAAAACGTTCGGAGCGTTTGTGGAGGGGCCGTGGAGGGGCGAAACACGTGTCGAAATCAAATGAAGGTGTTCTTTTGCTTGCGCCCCGGTGCTGCTCACGGTTCCAGATTGCCGAGCCTAAGTTGTAGGAGGCTTGGCAGAGGTTAGTGGGTGGTTGGGTGGCTTTAGGGTGAGTACTAGTTTTAAGAAACCTTTGTTTGAGAATAGATTAGCGGATTGTTACTATATATTTCCTTACCATTTTTAATATCTTACAATGGACTTCCGCAAAGTCACGCCTGAATCAATTCAAGTGCTTGTTTATGTTGTTGCAAATGTTAAAAATAATTGCATGCACATAAATACGCTATGACGAGCCGTGGAAAAAACTGGCAGGTACAAGCGTGCATACACAGGTTCAGCGTCTCTTGCAGTACTGGTACGCCAATCACCAACAATGTTAGATGGTCCGGCAGCCTCTCTGGCACGTACAAGCTGAACTGTGGTGTGAGGCAAGGGGAAATGGAACTGCGCTTAAGAGAGTACATAAATTTAAGTACCTTGGGCATTATGTTACCGACGACCTTGATGACCAACCTGACATAGATAGGGAGCGTAGGGCGCTGGCAGTGAGAAGTAATATGCTGGCCCGCAGGTTTGCTCGATGCAGTAGGCAAGTAAAAATCTCGCTCTTCAAAGCCTACTGCCAATCGTTTTATACAAGCAGCCTGTGGTTTAGCTACACTCAAAAGTCGATGAGCGCCCTACGCGTCCAGTACAATAATGGATTCAGGATGCTGTTGGGGCTGCCACGCTTCTGCAGTGCATCTACCATGTTTGCGGAGGCAAGAGTTGATGGTTTTCATGCCATGATTCGCAAGAAAACAGCCTCACTGCTCAGCAGATTGCGGGGCAGCACCAACAGTATTCTGCAGGTCATACCTGATAGATATGATCTGCCCATTATGAAATCTTTCATTCGGGTTCTAGTCTAGCAGTATCACTTGACACTGATAGACTGGAGCATTTATCTCTACCTAATCTGTGACTGGAGCGTGAATGAAAGACTCACTCAAAGCTTAAACTAGTTGCCTATTCTAAACGCATTTGGCTATGTAATACTAATATAAGATATAAGCATACCTATTTAAATACTAACCCGAAATGGACTTAAAAGTTGTCTGATATAATAAATTGATTTGATTTGATTTATAAATCTGTCCCTTTCCCACATTAGCATCCACATAAATAATTTGTATTATTTTGTTCAAATGTAAAAAAATGCATGCACACAAATACATTGCGTCCACGAAATCGTCGTCCATTTTATTTGCTGTCTACTAGCGTGCTGGTGCAGAAAAGTGTTTGCGTCGCAGGTGCGCAAATATGTTTTGCACAGAGTAAGTATAGATGTTTTCAAATATTTGTGCAAAAAGTCTGGCGCCGCGCCCCGGGGTGATGTGGGATCAGCGAAAATTACTTATTGATCGTGTATATCATCTTCCTGCCCTTCCTCCCACTTCAATCAAATGTGGGGTCGGCAATTTCCGGCCGTCCGCGTCGTCATCTCGGCACTCACTTCTTTCGTAGTTCGGTAGTATACTACTAATTCACTGTAATTATCATCTTTCACATAATCCATCCATCTCATCTTCGGCTTACCTCTACTCGGCTTCGGCTTACCATCCTCATTCATTTCAAGTTATTGATGGTGTATAAGACAACCTTTTTTCTCTATGGTTACTCACTATTTATCTCTCTCTCACTCAGTTTCACTATCTCGCTCATTGCTCTCGCCCCTCATCCCGCACCATTCTGTTCGTTCGACTTCGACATTTACCCGTTTTCATCCGTCAGTCAAGTCAAGTCAGTCATAGATCGAATCGCGATTTTTTTGACGTCAGAGGGTTTCTGCCCGAATATTCGGGTGTTCGTCCGTGGATCGACGAGATGTGGGAAAATATTTCGTTGGCTAATTAGATAGCAGGTGTTATTTAAACATAAAATAAGTTGCATTAGGTTGGTCGTTCGTTATTGATTTAGTTTAGTATCGCGGGCTTTGCGGGTCGTCCCGTCCATCTCATCTACCATTCAGATAGTGGTCTTCGATACAGCTGAGCGTGCATTTGATTTAGGACTCCTAGTTATATCGTGCTCTGTGAAGAAGATGACGGCTGCTATGAGCCGCAGTGATATT
Source organism: Epirrhoe alternata (assembly GCA_963565295.1). Lineage (NCBI taxonomy): Eukaryota > Metazoa > Arthropoda > Insecta > Lepidoptera > Geometridae > Epirrhoe > Epirrhoe alternata. The sequence goes on from OY751384.1 coordinate 5,999,507, forward strand.
ATCGCGTAAAGTTATCTGTTCAAAATGACTAGTTCACGGTCAGCTAGGCTTAGCTGGAAGCCTATAGAGGTGCCCAAAGCCTTGCAGGATGGAGAGAAATTCATCAAGTGGGATGAGGTAAAACTTTATTGTTACAAATGCTAAAATAAGGTATCCTTTATTTTGTCTGAATTACAGTACCCAAGTACTTATCTACATACCTACAGCAAGCTGTAGAAGCAGTAGGTGTGCACATGAATGTATTCCTAGTTTTTAGCAGTCTTTAGCAGTTTGAATGCCCATTGATTTTCACTAAAAATAGGTACTAACAATTTTTCCTAATAGAATCTGATCGCTCCCAGCTGTTTCTTTACTTATAAATGTACCTATAGGCTCTGATTAGAACTTAGTTATTTATTATTCAGTTTATATCATCATGAAAGCCTGGCTGATTTCTTTCCTCTATCTAGGTAGGTACTTATACTAGATTTCATTAGTCCAAACTGTGACCACTTTTATTTTCGTATCAACCAACAAAAAAGTTGATTTGTTTATGTTATTTGTATTACAGCCAGCAACAATAGTCAAACAAATGGAATTAACATATTTTTATAAATTGTGAATACATTGAAACTAGTTTTTATTAGTAATTAAGCTTTTTTTTTTATTCTACTTTGTGATAAAACTAGCTTCTGCACGTGGATTCCCTCACTTGGTACCAACATTTTGAATAGCCTATATGCTATCCAAACATTTTCACAAATTTTCAGATTTATTGTACTAATAGGGATACTAGGATAGGTTTGTTTTAACAATAATACACTACTAGATTTTTCTGTTTTGTCTTGTTGAATGCTGTCAGTTCTCTCCAACTTCCAACTATGTAAATAACCAATTTTACTTAATCCCTGATTGTAACCTGTATACATATGAATACTTTCAATTCTGTAAATTGTTGGCATGTATCAAATATGTATTGGACATGCCTCTAACTTCCCTCTAAGACATCCTCAAAGGATCTGGAATACATGAAAACATCTGAATGAATATCTCCCTCCCCTTGGTGATATAGTTGTGATCCTATTTTTGTTTACATGATTAAGCTGAACCTAAAAAAAAAATCCTATTGTAATCATTCTGACTGTAATATTGCTTTGGACTAGGTCATATATTCATTCGAGGGCACATAGTTATTGAATTGATCTAAAAAGCCAGAAGATTCACAAATATTATAATTTGATAGGTTCCTGGTGCCGTATCATGACCTACAATTCAGTGTTATCCAGTTTAGGTGGTTCCTAATCCGAATCACAAAGTTTTCGTATAGTGACAACGTGACATTTTAAGCAGAAAATTGTTTTACTTGTATTACTTTAAGTATTATATTGTAAAACGATTTAGTTTTTACGACAAGTCTAGTAAATTTGATTATTAGTAACTTTTATTATCATTGTCATGGTATGTTATAGTGAAGCAGTTCAGTTTAACACCTAAACTGGATCACTTTATGAGCTCATAGTGGGGACCCTGATCTCCTGATATACTCTTGCTTTATATAACTTGCATGCTTATCATTTCTGATTAGATTCAAAGTCAAAGTCATTAAAAATGTATTCAGCTCGACCGCTCTGGCTGGGGTCACTTAGAATAGTCTTAAAACTAGTTTGTTTTATGATGATAACATAAAAATAGTTATAAATAATCCTATTGTCTACAGGATTCGGGCACGGGCCTCCCAGTTACCCTGCGTGTGGACCCTAAGGGTTTTTTCCTGTTTTGGACGGATCAGAACATGGAGGTGGAACTGCTTGACATAGCCACCATCAGGGATGTGAGGACTGGAGTTCATGCTAAAGTACCTAAGGTATGAAATAAACCAATTTATTACCAAGCCATAAAAAAACCTCAAGTATACATATTATAATTTTATGTAATACCTACTTGAACTTTAAAGAATATATTTTAAAAATTCAACTGTATTTTGGTACTTAATAGAAAAATCACTCCTGAGGATTGACTCTCTGATATACAGATTTTGTTGTGCAACACTAGGTTTCACGTACATTCTTTGATTTTCTGAACAGTCCAGGTAATGTTCCCGTAGGTAAAGGGTTTTCTACTTTACGGTACAGCATGTATACAACTACATACAAATTGGTGATAAGTTCCTGACAATATTAGCTGAGTAGAAAAATGATTTAAGAAATAGTCTACACGTACAGATAGCCTATGCTTTAACACGTGCGTTATATTTTGTGTAGGTATTTTACGCGTTATCGCACACGCAGAATAGGTACGTTGTAATCTAAAAAGTTGTTAATTGACACTTATTTTAGACCAGTAATTAATTTATTAGAATGACACTCAATCGCATCTATAATCAGATGTTAACAGAATATCCTGGACGTAGGCATGGTAATCTCTCATGGTAATACAATGAAGCAATTTGCTTGAAGTATTCATTTTTTCGGCTTTTCATCGTAGGATATTGGTATTATTCAAAACAATCCCCAAAATACCGTACCGGGTACCGTCAAAACGTGTACCCGGTAACTAACTTTGCTTTGTTAAAAAAAAATTATGTAAACATAGGTACTTAACGTTCAGAAAGACGTAAATTTTATAAATATGTATAGGATACATTGTAGGTACTATTACGAGTATAATAATTTTATTTGATGTCAGTTAAAATATTTGTACAATAAACTCGTAACCTAAATCTGGGATCTAGCCAATTACCCTACTCATATAAACTTACTTACCCTACTTTGTCTATGAAAGCTAAACAATGGGAAATAGCTCGGAATAATAAGAAGTTTCTCAGTCTTTCGATGTCTCAAATCATTGCTCAAAACGGATCATTATTTAAAACTAATATATGGGCAAGCTTAATCTTATTTCTAATTATCATCCACCCGCTTCCGAAGCCTCGCTCGCGTAGGTACATTTTTTTAAATAACGCTATTATAAACTACAATCTATCAGTGTCACCAATAAACACTATGTAAAGTTTTTCTTTAGTTCAACTTAAGAATAAGCAAAATGGCTACCAATAAACCAATTAGAAAGTTCCACCTTGCATAACTTTGACATTTCTTTCATACAAACGCTATTCCGAAGTTCCACCAGCTAGCACCCTTGTTTAAATCTAGTGTAACCACAGAATACATATTAGTAGGTACTGTAAAAATATTTTCATAGGTACCACCAAAGAGTTCGTATATATTTTACACGTACATACCAATGCTTCCAGATAAATTTACAGGAGAAAAAAATAACTTTATCTGGAACAAATCTTACATTCCAATAGCAGAGGTAGCATGGCGAGAAGGTTTTATAAAATAAAAATCGTAATTTGATAATAAAAACGAGCGCGGAAACCAAAAATGATTTTGTAATAAAAAAATTATACATGTGAAATATTGGCGAATGCACAAAAAGTGCAAAGCCATTATGAGAAAAAAAACAAGAATGACAAACAAAATGACCAATTCAGTCAGCTTTCATAGACAAAATGATACTTATTTTGAGGTTTCTACTTGGATGCGACGTTGCCGATTTGTGCATCTTCACGTATCAGAAGGATACCTTGTATTATTGGTAAGAAATTTTTTCTTTCTGACTTATTCTGAATTTACGCAAGGTACAGCTATGCGATGTGTAAATTTGATAGAACTTCGGAATAACTAGTTTTTATTGGTGAGACGGTATATCTAATACAAGTTTCATCTAGATCCGTTCAGCTGTTTCAGAGTGATTGAGTTACAAAAAATTTACAGGTTTTTTTTTACCAATAATTTTCTTTACTTTTGGAGCATGTATCAAATATAACAATGCGATACATAAACATACATACATTTTAAGAAACAAAACGTTCATTGATGCACGACTGCAGGTCGAAAGTCAAGGAACACTAACAGGCTTACCATAGAACGTGACATAAAGTTATTCCGGAGTGTAAACTGTCAAAATGTATGGTTATTCTTGATTTATTCGGTGGAATAACTTTATGTCACGTTCTATGGTAAGCCTGTAACAGTTAGTGTTCCTTGGCATAACGACTTACGTCGTTTCCAATTCAAATAAATGAATTCAATTTATTATTTTTGTCAGTTCTTAAATTTACATTGATTTTAAGAACTACAAAGCTCCATATAACATTTATTGTTGTTGATTGTTTCAGAACAATATTTGTTAATAAAATCACAACTTGAGTCGGCACGTAGTAACGATACAACGGTGAAATGAATTATAATTTTCAGTTAAAAAAAAATCGTATCTAACTTTCCTCGATAACTCAATCAAGCGAACCTCAATCATGGTTTCTAATTAATAGACATCAATAGAAAAGCTAAGTTATTATATTTTATTCTTCCATTATAAGGTACTACTTAGGCCTTTACTATCTTTAATAGATGATTCATACAGCGTCAGGAGGCAACCTATGCCTACACTTAACGGGACGCTGTAGTGCCTGGGACATTGTTTGAGATGGAATAGGCTTGCCTACCACCTAAACCACCCTCTCAGCTTATTCGGCCTAGTCCACAGGAAAGACAACGTCAATACGTGTGGAGCTGACTAAGCTGCGGGTTTTCTCACGATATTTTCCTTCACCATATAAATTTTACAAGATGAAAAATCCATTGATGCACGCCCGGGATTCGAACACACGACCTTTGGATTGAAAGTCGAGGCACAACCCCATTCGGCCAACACGGCTCACTTATTAGGTACTAACCACTTTCATAAATATGGCTGTATTAGAAGCTGCTCTCAGGTAAAGTACAAGCTGTCATTTATTTCCGACATTTCGTGTTATGAAAACATTATACATCTTCATAACGCTATTTTATGTGCTGCGGTCCGTGGCGGGAAAATTACGAGGTGTGGTGGCCTGTAATAGGTACTGTTAATATAAGTGGGTTTCCCTCCCTTGCCTGTCACTCCGATCACAGGAGCTCTCACAGTATGGCATGATACGACACGCAACTGACAACTTGCGATATGGATAATTTAGTTACGTTGATATGGAATGGAGCAACTGAATGTACCTATGCTACTGTTCTTCCTGTTAACATTCAAAATGATTAAAATCTAGGAAAAATTGTATAAAAATCAATCAATATTTATTTTTGTTGAATATTTTTCAACAAACTATTTCAAAACTGGTTCAAATTGGATGTTAGTCCTGTAGCAATGATCGTAGATCGTAGCGTGGAATTTTCTGGTCTATCTAATCTTCTGCTACGGGAAGAGGCGTGACTGATTATAGGTGTTACTAAATGATATTAAATATCATTGTAAAATATTTATCGTTTACCTCAGAATAGATGTCAAGCATACCTTTTATAACAAAGAAAACTGATAAATACCCAATGATGAATAACAAAAAACCTTGACCACAAATTGACACGCGAGCTCAAAACCACATTGAAAAGGTTAAGGGCTGGTTTCACCAAAAGTCAATCTAACAGCTGGTTAGTTAATCGCGGTTAGGGAATTTTCCTTCAAACTTCGTTGTTATTTCTGTTGCTATGGTTACGGCGCGAACTTTGCAATGATTTTGGACGTTGATGCAACATATTTTTAATTTTCTACGATGTCAACTGTCAGTGAGCTATCCGGCCGCCGACCAGCGGTTAGATTTAGCGGCTTGTTAGTGAAGATTTCCTTTGGAAAGAACACAAAACATCGTAACGGTCTGTTAAAATCTTAATCCGTTGTTATTTGTCTTACTAAATTTGAACTAACGCTCTGTTAGCCAAAGTTTGGTGAAACCAGCCCTAAACCGCACGAAAATTTAAAGCGTACCAATTATGTTAAATAGTACGGGCTCCTCAATATAGAAAGGAAATCAAATAAGGAAAGGAAAACCCAATTCCGGATGACTACCAAACTATGGTTTTTATTTGACTATACTCGTACGATATTGATAGAGCTCTTCGTTTTATTAATATGCTGTTTTAAATAAATACCTTTGGTTCTATTTTAAGCCGAAACCTAGCCACTATGTTTTCATAAACATTATTATAATCATTGAACGATGACGGATTAGAACTGGTATTAAAACATGGACTAGTCCATTGTGATGGCTAAAATGAAGGCATTGTTAGTTTCTCGTAAATGTATTAAGTCGGTTACTATGTCGATTGTGAGTATAAATTCATAGCATAGGCGTTTATAATATAATTTGAATTGAAATTGAGTTGGATAAAAACGACCAATTATTATATAGTGCGAATAATTTTCAATCACTATCGAAAGTTATGTAAATTACTCACCACATCCATTACTAAGAAACTACTTTTTCCAAAGTTTGTCTGAGAAATAAGGTTGGTTAAATCTTCAGATAAATCCGCACATAGCATGAACACATGGGCAAGCAATTCATCTTTACCTGTGCCACGATTCGGGACCATTAAGCTCGTCATCGTCAAAGGTTTATTAGTAGACTAGACAGTTAACGTAACTCGATTCGAGCGGTTTATAATTAAGGGGAAGGCATGGTTAATAACAATTCTAATTTGCATGTGAGAAATGTAATAACCTAAATGAATTGTCCCCAGACGAGCTTGCGAAATATAATTAACGCGATCTGTTATAGGTAACGATTGCCAAGAGCTTGTATACTGTGATGTTACGTTATATTTAGATTTGTGATTGTGAGTAAGCGTTACTCATTTATTAGATTAAGTACTTACTCATGCAACAATTTTAGGGTAAAAATAATGTAGATATATTAAGTACATTTTCAATGTTAGTAAGTACCTAGTATATACCCTACAAGAAAGCTCATATCCAAGATGACGTGAAAGAAGTAATTTACAGCTTCAAGGGCACTATGAAAGGAATCCCTAGAGCTCTCTCCCGAGGCAGTGCGGATGGTTTTACTTTGAGATAATGACTTGCCGTGAATAAACTCTCGAGAGTACCGAGTTTTAATAGTATAAATATGAAATTGTATTGCGATTCAGGCTTTGAAATCCAGAACCACATTACCCACTCATTTATATAAACATCTAACAAAAAATATGATAAATAATATAGAGTTTCAGAAAGTTAATAAAAAAAACCGTACGTGCAAGTACTAGCATTAAACTAGCTAGATGAAGCATTTCAAGCGTGCTACAGCCCGGCGGTAGGTTATTCTGTTAGAAGGCCAGAGTAATTACTTTTGAGAAGCGCCTTAGGATCAGGAAATACGAATATACTATGTTGCGTTTAACTAGGGCTCGTAGGACTTCCCCAAGGATTACTTAATCAAACCTTTGAGAGTATCTTAGAAATACAAAGGCATTATCAGCCGATTTTAGCGTAGGCTTCCGGGCCCTTTACCAAAGTTGTTGGAGGTGGAAGCTGTCGAGTTATGTCACAGCACTTATTCCTTTCACCTAGGTATATCGATTTTGTGGCTACTGTTTTTTTCGTATGGGTGAGTTTATAATTTTTCTACAGAAATTAAACGTTCGTATGTTGTTTGTACATGTATTTTGCTACATGGAAAGTTGGCTAGCTGCAAGGCAATAAAATCCTTTCGCGGTAAAACTGTCTGTATCGATCGTAACCTGGAAGTACTGTAATCGACGGTTGCCACAAAACGAGCGGTTCGAGTGGCCACTCGGGACTCTCGGGACTACTCATTTGGTCTCAAACCCCCACTAAATTGGAAACTTCTAGAACTTTGGTTAGTTTGTTCTCTTATTGGAACCCTCACTCAGGTGCGTGACATGTTATATTAAATTATAACTCTACGGGAAACTTTTCCATTCACGAAGTCCAATTCAATGATGTACATAAATGACATATTTTTCTTTCTGTTGCTTCTTAACGACCGTCCAGAAAACTTGCCAAGTTTTGGAAGAATTCACGATGAAATTGGAGTTTCGCCACTTCATGTGAACTATAACAGTTTCAAGTCCATGAACTTTGTTCAATAATACTTTTCGGGTTGATCGCACTAGGCGCATTTTTTTTGTAATGTAGCTTTATTGCTGTCGAAAGACATATCTTTACACGTGGACGTATTTAAAATTAAAACTACAGAAGAAATTGCCCAAAAGCAAAGAACTCACCGATCTAGTTCCGACTCGTAGTACCTATTATAACAACGGAAGTTCGTAATTACACGTGGCTTCACAAAGCTAGGTTCTGCTATTCAATTTCGCTGTGCGAATTTTCGTGCGGCCCGTGTAAATTATTTTATGTTGCTCGGGTAAGCGACGAGCGTCCCTAGTGAAAAATCTGCCAATATCAGGTAAACAAAAGCGTTAACCTTTACGTGCTATGCTTACGCTACAGCTACAGATAGGTAGACAAGTCACGTTACACGGCGTCTCCTTTATTGTTTTATAGCAGCGAGGAATGTTCGGTACGCTAAAATTATCGTCCAGCCGATCGTTATCGATTCCATGTCATGCACTAATTTTAGAAAAATCTGGTACATACAAATGATCGCTTGGTCGTGACGAAAACATACATTGGCGCGGAATTTATGGCGAGATTACATATTTAGCACATCCTCAGTTTCATATCTACAATTTAGTTTCGATACAATACTACAATGTAAATGCATGTCCTCGTTCCTCATTACTCTTTCAAATGGCAATGATGATATTGGATGGATTTTTGCAAATAAATTCTGATTTATGTGAGCAAGTGTCCATACAGCTGAAATGGTTTATTTTATAACGTCTGTAGCTTTTAAAGCTGGAGTGGCATTCAATAACAGTGAAAGGAGCTTTTGTCGAACTTTAACAAATTACTTATAAGTGCAGCGCCAGATGTGGCATAGGGGGGAGGGAGGGATCTCACTTTGATTCCTTTAAATTTTAATGTTTTATAAACGGATAATTTATAGTCGCCAAATAGTATTTACATATCAACGCTAAGATGAACAGTTAAAAGTAAAACGAGAAAATGCGCAGTTAGCGGAACAGTGGCAGCGGTATCCGCTCCCGTTGCCCATTAGCGGAAAAAAGCTTGCCTGAAAACTCGAACGTCACGCCACCTTGAGTGTAAACAATTTTTTATTTCCTTTGAGTTTATCCGCTAAATGTGCATTGCGTGCTGGGTGTAACAAATTACGAGATTGCTTCCAGGAAAAGTCATTAGGAGCTTTCAATTTGTGCCATTAGGTTAAAGGTAGGGTGTCATTAATTATGGTAACCTGAAAGTTTACGCACACCTTAGACTTTATTGCATCAACGTTTATTACCTGATCACGGCGAAGCTAAACGATGTTTATGCTAAGTAAAGTTTGGTTGTACTATACGTCTGCTTCTCGTAGAGTAGATTGTTTCTGTAATTTATTTTTATGTGGGTTCGGGTATCAATTTGGCAAACGTGCCGGGATTTTGTTTGAAAATTTAAGAAAATACTACTTACTGGACTCTGACAGGTTTTATGATAGGCGATTAAGATTACTATGTCACTATTTTTAGTAGGTAGAAAAATACCTCATAAGATACGTTTTTTTAGTGGTACATTACTATGCTACCCACTACCTAGTCATGGGAAAGCCCTTATGAAAAGCTTATCTTTTAAGATTCTAGTCTTCGTTTGACAGTCACATTATGTAGAAGTAATTTTTTTTGTGATGTTTTGGAAATGCAGAAAACTTTATGTACCTTTGTAGATAAAACTTCACACTTATTTAAACTAATATTAATTTTATTTATAATTGCCGACTTGTAATTTCACAACTCATTATACGACAGTTTGCCGTGTTTAACAGTTATTTTGTTAGCGTAGGTTTGTGTAGCGCGGTTTTTATTGGAGCAAGGTTGTTGTGGTTTACTGCGTGATTATATGCTTCCGCCATGTTGTTCCCACGTTGCGGTTTGTGCTTATGGGACATCCCTGATTTAATCAGAGCTTCTAACGTAACGTAGGGTAGGTAACGCGTCATATTTTTATATTACACGTTAAGTAGTTATTTAAGCGATACACAAATGTCGTAAAGCCGTGACGAAGCAGGGGCTTCCCGAATATTCATCAAACGAACGAAAAAAGGAACGCGAATACGGTCCCAGAATTGGCTATAAGTTCATAAATACGAACTCACGCGCACTCATTCAAATATTAATCAATCTCTCTTTATACAATAGTCGCCTGCTTTATTGTTAATGGTTTCCGAAATTAATCTGAAACCGTAATAGAGGTTTGTTCTTAGGGATTAACTCTAAACTGGGACGCCGATGTGACTGGAAATTCTCGAAATCATAATATATACTTACTTACAAGTAATATTCCGTGCATCCATACAGTAGTTCGGTACTGGAGTTCGCTCTACCTAGATTATTTCACCAGTGCGGGCGGGTATTGCTAAAGCTCCAACCCCTATAGGGTTGGATAGCTTATTGCATTCTACCTGTGTGGATTTGTGTGACCATAATGACCTACTACGTTGTGGGGCCATCGCCCGCCCATTACTGTTTTAATTGAAGTCATGGCATCATCTATGGGACCCGTGACGCCTTATCTCGCGTTTGTCTGTCGTAAGAAATTCAAGGCATCCGTCGATATCGCGCTTTCTAATTCTTAGTTTAAATACATAATATTGCCGTCTCACCAATAAAAACTAGTTATTCCGAAGTTCTATCCAATTTAAACATCGCATAGCTGTACCTTGCGTAAATTCAGAATAAGTCAGAAAAAAATTCTTACCAATAATACAAGGTGTAGCTATCCTTCTGATACGTGAAGATGCACAAATCGGCAACGTCGCATCCAAGTAGAAACCTCAAAATAAGTATCATTTTGTCTATGAAAGCTGACTGAATTGGTCATTTTGTTTGTCATTCTTGTTTTTTTTCTCATAATGGCTTCGCACTTTTTGTGCATTCGCCAATATTTCACATGTAATTTTTTTATTACAAAATAATTTTTGATTTCCGCGCTCGTTTTTATTATCAAATTACGATTTTTATTTTATAAAACCTTCTCGCCATGCTACCTCTTCTATTGGAATGTAAGATTTGCTCCAGATAAAGTTATTTTTTTCTCCTGTAAATTTATCTGGAAGTACATAAACAAAAACTCCTTGGTATGTACGAGTAAAATATATATGAACTCTTTGGTGGTACCTATGAAAATATTTTTACAGTACCTACTAATATGTATTCTGTGGTTACACTAGATTTAAACAAGGGTGCTAGCTGGTGGAACTTCGGAATCCTATAAATATTATAAAGGCGAAAGTTTGTAAGTATGGATGTATGGATGTATGGATGTTTGTTACTCTTTCACGCAAAAACGGCTGGACCGATTTGGTTGAAATTTGGTATGTAGATAGGTGATACCCTGGATTAACACATAGGCTACTTTTTATCCCGATATTCCCGCGGGAACGGGACTTACGCGGGTGAAACCGCGGGGCGCAGCTAGTAATAAATAAATAAATAATGCTGGACTTTTCACACAGCATCATCTAGCCCCAAAGTAAGCAGAGCTTGTGTTATGGGTACTATAATGACTGATATACTACTTATATACTTTTTTTGTTTGTAAATACATACATATTATACATAGAAACACCCAGACCCGAGACAAATATTTGTAGATCATACAAACATTGGTCCCGCCGCGGGGATCGAACCCGCAACCTCTTGCGTCGCAGGCGGGCCTTCGCCCACTGCGCTACAGAGGTCGTCGGAATAGCATTTGTATGAAAGAAATGTCAAAGTTATGCAAGGTGGAACTTTCTAATTGGTTTATTGGTAGCCATTTTGCTTATTCTTAAGTTGAACTAAAGAAAAACTTTACATAGTGTTTATTGGTGACACTGTTAGTATTTATAAGTGAGATAACACCACAATACTGTAGATGATTCTCTAAAATTAAGTCACTCAATATGCTAAAGAAAAGTAAGATATATAAATAATAGAATCTTGAGGTTCTTTTATTATTTTGCAATTATTATTTATTTATGTTGTTTTCTTCGTGTTACCTCTAATTTTTAGTACTGTACGTTGAATTCAATAAAATATCTGGAAGAACGGTGGAGGTGTTCTCAAATGTCCCTTCCGACTCCAATTTGTTGTGAGAGCCTTTCGACTTTTCCGATAAACAGTATAGCTGCCAGGATAAAATATTATCATTGCTGTGTTATATAAAAATGTGTCTTTTCTCGAAAGTACAAGGCATCGCTTTTCCCCCTTGCCTGAGATGGAAACTATAAATGTGGGTAGTAGAACGAATATAAAAATTCCTACATTTCTTCCTTTAGCTACCAGATTTATGAGTATGATTTCTGCGGACAGGTAAGTAAATTATTTATTGGATAGGTGACATGTTCTATCTGTGGCAATGTATTTTTGCCAATCTTTAACTTTTGCGATATTACCTATGCCTCATTCGTCGAGGTTTGGCATGGACAAAAATACTGACCCAGAAAATGTATCTAATCATCGGAAATATCTGCAACGGACGTAGTTTGGTGACCTATCTGCTTTTAAATCCGCTGGCTGGGGAGATATAAATTCTATTCCATATTGCTCGTTCGGCAAAAATGTTTGCTGATAGAAATAGATACGCCCCTGAGGCTGTGAGCAGTACAAATGATGAACCTAATCCGAACTAAATGAAATGAAGGGGCTTTTACATTTACATTTCGTTTTGGCTACCAAATAATTTAGGGCAATAACCCTACTTGCCTCTGCTTCTGACTGATATAACTCTTATCTCCGCGTGTTATTGACGAGATATTATGCAAATTAAGTGTGTTTTATTTATAAAGATACATAATGGTATATTCTCTGATAGAATAACGCAAAAATAGTTTCATTTTCAATTTGGGGAGTCCAAAGTTACACGCAAAACCGGTCAGGGCAGGGGGCGCCGGTCTAAGCCCCTGTCACCTGATAATGTCGTCTGGATAGAGTCATGTATGGATATTGTAAAATGAAAAGTGAAACATAAAACTGCAATGATTCCAGTTAAAAGGCCAGCACTCATTACATTTCCATAATAGCTTGTAAATAGTAGACCATATGATAAAAACCAAGTTAAAACAAAAAAAAGATTGCGGCACACTGGTTTTTTGCGTCCTAATTTGCTGTAATAATAAATAATTTTCATGAAAAATAATTTGTTATGAGATGCTGTTCTCTCTCAAGTGAGATTCTTAAAATTAAGTGAGGCGTGTTCTTTTGTAACTTAGGAACATATTTAATTCACTTATATCTTTATTATTGTTTGGTTAGTTGACTGCAATTAATAATTATGAAAACCTCCCGTCTTAAATAAACATTACAGTAAAAAGGTATAATATTAAATAGTAATTCTTTAATTTTTGTCACCAGGATCAGAAGATTCGGAACGTGGTCTGGATTGGTTCTCAGGGCTCCCTTGAAGAGAAGACTGTCACCGTGTGCCACGGAGCAGACTTTGTGAACATAACATTCATTAATTTCTGCTGCACGAGAAAGGAAATTGCACAGGTAAGATTTTACTTAACTATTCAGGATGTCGCTCTATCAGGCCATTCAACACCGTACCGTCTCCGTTTTCTATTTCCTTTCCTTCCGGTAACAATAAACTACAGTTGACTGCGAGCTTTGTCATATCAGCGTAATAATGTTCTGCCGTGCGTGACTCGGACTTGAAATTCTTAAAGCTTTTATATACCTACATACTCAGATCATTTAGGTTTCATGGCGTATTTAACAAATATGAGGTCAATAAACATTAAAATCCAAACTGAATAAGGGTGGATCAACTTTTTAGTGTCATGAATCAACTTTTTGTGTAAAAAAATAAATGTTGAAATATTGCTATAATTTCACCTAATATTGTTAAATAAATTTCTGCAGTTTATAATTCTACTACAAGCACCAAAAAATTTTGTCGTATTCATGGATTTTTATGCCCTTATTCCAAAAGTGGCTCCCAAAAATGTCACCTAACTAGCAATGACGTATTATGGTAAAAAGTGCAAAAAAAAACAATATTTTAAAAAGTAAATCTGTTTTAATGTGAACTATAATTCAATTAAATCAATCTGGCATAATCAAAATTGGAATAAACTGTCTCAATTTTTTTTAAATATACCTCATTGTGTCTCTGGGGTCACTAAATGAAAGAAATTTTATTTACTTTTCTTGTAATTCTGTTTCTAGAAACGTCAGAAAAATGCACTTTTTACATCACTATTGTTGGATATTCTTCAAACTTTTGTCATACAACATTTTGTATAATAACCTTTACTTTTTCAGTAAACTTGCTAACAATGTCAAAATTTTTGGGGACACTAAGTGAGCCCGGAGACATACTTGGTGACTCCAGAGACATAAATGGTACAATGCCATAGGCAAAATACAGTATGATAACCCATACAAGGTACAAAAATATCTTTTAAATGTGACAGCCAGTTTACTTTTTATAGTTAACATGGAAAATAAACCCCTAACCTAACAAATAACTCACTTTTCTCTAAAATTAATGATAAAATTTAATGAAAATGGTGGTTTTCATTTATATAAACAGTCATCTGCGTAGTAAACCAGTCCTCAATTGCATTTTTTACAAAATAACTTAAATCTCGCTTAATAGAAGACCAAGAAAGGTTTTTGTAGATGAAATGTAATTTCTGGCGCATTGGATCGTTGCTCGTCTTGAGCGTAGTTATTTTACTACTAACTTACAGACTGCAGATATCTTTTAGAACAAAAGGCCAAAAATAATAATTTTACTACCTGTAGATTCATCAAAATCATCAGCCCGTGGGATGAGAAATGATGTGCCAGAGCTGTAATCAGTCTGGCCAGCCTGGGTATTGGCCTTTCTTCAATTCTGCCATTTGTCTCTGTCCTGTTACTATGCCGTCGATCTATTTTTTATGTGATGACGACCATCACTCTTTTTACTATCTCTGGGCCACCACTCGTTTACAACTTTGCACCTCTGTTATCGCCGCACCTGGCCACTTGTCCTGCCCAAACAACTCCATTTGAGCCCCAATAACCACTTGTGTGTGTGTTTCGGTATCGAGGGCTCGATAGATCTAAGAGTGTAATACCGAGCATTGCTTATTCCATGGCTTCCAGTGCGACTCTGACCTTGTGCAGTCTCATTCGTGAGTGCCCATGTCTTGGCACCATAATTTCATAGTTAGCGGACTCAATTACAACTCTGCTACTGATTTCATCACCGCGTCTGGCTAGTCCTCCAACCAACATCATTTGAGCCCCAATAACTACTTGTGCAGCTCGAAATTTTGGCTTGTTTATTCTGAATTTCGGTATTGGGATCACGATCGTACCAGTGTGATTGATACTGAGCATTCCTGGCTCTATAGCTCTCGGTGCGACTTTGATCTTCAGCACAGTCTCCTTCATGAGCGTCAATGTCTCAGCACCTGATGTTATAGTTGGCAGATCTTATTTCCAATGGCAATGAACCGAGGAACTGGAGATATTCGATATAATTTTAGGTGGCCATGTTCATCTTCAAGATGTGATCACGCATCTCTAAAAGTAGGCCTGAAGCTTTCTAAAGATCTTTTTTAGTTCCACCAAAATAGGATGCGGTTGAGGTCGTCTACAAACTTAAGGTGCTACAGGAAGACACCTACTTACAGGCAGACTTTTAGTCCCGAGCTGTCTAATTCAAGAGCTTTTACGACGTCTCCTAGGACAGCCGTAAAAAGCTTGGGTGATAAGGGTGTCTCCCTGTCAAGGCACTATTATTTTTTCTTCTTAAATGGGGATTAGGAGAAATTTGCTATTTAGCCGTACTTGTATGGTGGTATACATCATCCGCAGTATATCCATATAGTTAAAAACGATCTGACAGCGATGGAGAGAGATGATGAGAGCGATAAGAAGCATAGAACAATCTCTTTTTCGTCATCTACGAAAGCCATGCATATGAGCCAGTGACTTCTTGACTCTTCTCCGTCGCCGATATTGAGTGTGGGTAAAAATAGACCAAAAAAAGAAACATGGAATGCGTAAAATCCGAATCGAATGAAGTATGGTGTATTGTATCGACCCCACAAATGATTTGTTTTTTAAATCATATTTAAAGTTATTTTAAGCTTAAATACGAGTGTTTTTTATTCGAAACTGAAAATGTGCAATGTATCTCTATGTATTTAACACGTTTATCACTCAGCAGATTGTTTATTGTACAAATTGTGGAAATTTTTATGCAGAATGTCTTTGGGGTCACTAAGAATTGTCTCTTGGGTCACAGTTTTTGTGAGCTAGTGGAACGGTGACTCAGGATACAAACTACGGTTTTTTACCCTTTTTCTTCAACGAATTATATTAAAATAAAAAAATACGTGAATGCAAAGCATTTCAGAATCAAATGTCAAAACATAATAACCAAATTACTTTAATGAGTAGTTTACTTGTAGGAAATTTCGTCGTGAGTTAGCAGAAGAAAAACAAAGACACACAGTCCCGCTGCGAACTACGGACGTAATGGCAGAGTCCACAATATAGTCAGGGGTCAGCAATCTTTATTTAACGACATGCAGATGAGTTCCCTATTAGCCTTACCAATAATTGACAATTTTACAATACACTTTGTTGTACTTTTTTATCGTTACCCAGTTGACAACGCGATTTGGGTAAAAGTTGGGGACAACTATTCAAACTGTATTTTTTTATAGTAAAAATTCATATTTTGTTTCGAAAATCAATATTTTAGAATACTGGTACATCAAGGAACAATGTAGATATAAAATATAAAGACAAGTCAAGGAAAAATTTTACACAGCAGCATTGCATATGTGCGTAATTTGCGTTGGGGACAAGTGAAATTTGTATGAAAACCAATTTTCGTCTACTGGGTCACGACAATTTTTAATATAATTGACTAAATATTTTTAAAATGTTGATGAACAAGCGCAATGGTAAAGGATCTGATTTTATTAATTGATGTTAAAACCGACAATTAATGTAACTCGGCACCTTTTACGATTTTTTTTACGTCGGGGACAAGATTTTACACTAAAAAGTTGATCCACCCATAATCATTTAGCTTTTGAAACATCAATTATCGCCTAGTCGTGTTTAAGACCGTGTTGGCCGAATGGGGTTGTACCTCGACTTTCAATCCGAAGGTCGTGGGATCGAATCCCGGCCGTGCATCAATGGATTTTGCGTTTCGTAAAATTTATATGCGCTTTAACACAAGCTCTGAACGGTGAAGGAAAACATCGTGAGGAAACCAGTTAGTATTCTTACAGGCGGCGATGGGCTTGCAACCTGTCACGTATGGAATACTAACTTCTGCAAGATGTGGGCATGTATCAAATATGTATTTGTACATGCCTCTGACTACCCCCTTAGACATCTTCAAAGGATCTGGAATATAAAGATCTGAGAGAATGTCTACCGCGCCTTGGGGATACAGTCGTGACCCTGTTTACGTTTACGTTTACGTGTTTAAGACGTTTTTGACTTTTTTCATCATTTACACTGATGATTTGGAGAAATGAAGGAGCATGCACAGGCAAACCGCTACTCGCAAATGGGTCAATCAATGCTGCGCGCCTGCATAATCAACGAGATTGGTTAGTCCGCAGATTTGTATGTCTGTTTACAGTCGGGCTCGATACTGGACGATCGTGTTTGTTTGCTGGCTAATTGACTGAACTGATCTGCGTGGCAAAACTAAGACGCTGCTTTTTGACGATGACGAGTCAATTATCCGCAACTTGAGAGCCTAGTTTAGTTATAGATATTTTGTACCTATTATAAAATGTAGGATTGTACTAATAAACCGTGATCATGAGTAGAGCATCAACACCGCAGAACAATAAATGGTCGCCTAGCAAATGGCTTTGCACACGCTCTAGTTATGCATATTAAAGGTATTGTATTGAATTCACGATGTTTGATATTCGTGCTCAGCGGAGCGCGGCGAATCCGCTTCGTTGTCGTTCCGTATTAAAACTTTTCTATTTTTAACCGACTTCAAAAAAGGAGGAGGTTCTATGTTCGGTTGTATGTATGTTTTTTTTTTTTTTTTTTTTTTTTTTTAGATGTATGTTCATCGATATCTCCGTCAGTTGTGAACCGATTTCCAAAATTATTTTTTTGTTTGAAAGGGTATGCTACCATAGTGGTCCCATAAAAATTTTACTCCTGAGGGATTGATAGTTTTCCCGTAAAACTCAAAAAATCACCGAACTTTCCGAAAAATGTGGACCGATTTCCAAAATTTTTTTTTTGCTTGAAAGGTTGTCCATCTCGAGGTGGTCCTCATACTTTTTTTTCCTGAGGAATTGATAGTTTTCCCGTAAAACTCAAAAAACCTCATCCTCACTCTAACTTCTTTAATCTTGACTATTGTAATATCTAACCTAACCTACTAAGTAAGTAATTACTTACTAACCTAACCTACTATATTATTTACACTTAGGTACACTTTACACTAAAAATGGAAAAATAAAAATTTTTGAAAAAAAAATTGAACCGACTTCACAAAACACAAACAGACACTAAGAACCTACACTAAAAAGAGAAAAATAAGAATATACACATGCAATTATTATTTACAGTATTCAATTAATAAATTATTATGTTACCTATATTATATTTGAAGTCGGTGCCAACTATTCTATTCTAACTACTCGATACAATTTTGCACCCAAGTTCTATTGTACTCGTAATTTCTTCTTGGATACCTAGTTGTAAATGCATAGTTGGCACCGACTTCAAATATAATATAGGTAACATAATAATTTATTAATTGAATACTGTAAATAATAATTGCATGTGTATATTCTTATTTTTCTCTTTTTAGTGTAGGTTCTTAGTGTCTGTTTGTGTTTTGTGAAGTCGGTTCAATTTTTTTTTCAAAAATTTTTATGTTCATTTGGACTACGGATCGCACATATTATCAGTTTGAAACGGGACTGGGTTTGAAATTTAAATCGGGTTAGGCGCTGTATATTTCTACTTTATATTAAAATACTTATAACTAGGTCGCTCTTAAGTTTTATTGACCGACGCTATATCAATAAATGGTTTAAACTGTTACCCATCACAACTAAATGTTAACTAAGCACGAGATATGCAAGTTTGCTACGGTCGATAGTTCAGAGAATTTCAACAGTGCAACGCTCGACGTTCTATTGTTTAATTTGCGCTAGAAAACATTGAAGCGAGTTCATCCCTGGTATGAAAAGGCTATTCAGCTTCGTTTCAATAGTAGGTTTTACAATAGAAACGCAAGACAGTCACGAACTTCAATTATAGTTTTTATGCTCTTCTATTTTCTACGAAGCCTGTTTCTATTGTGGCTTTATGGATGTGCATAAAGTAGAGTAGGGTGTGTTTTGTTTGAGTAATGCTCGTTCGTTTCCTCTGTGTGTATATTTTGATATTTGCTTACACGGCCGCAGGAGGGTGAGCCCGTCTCGCGCGTCACTCACTGCTCTGTATAAAGCAGATCCATTATTAGGAAGAATATTCGCTACATTATAGTGTTGTTGTACGAGTGATATATTGCACGCTTCCTTTAATATTATGAATATGATAGTGTTATAGAGCTCAAGGCTCTGCTACGTTTACGTAGAAAATCAATTATTTATTTGATTTATATTGATTATTAAGCTGAAGAAGGTTATGGAAAATCTTGCGATTTCGTTTGTCGTGAAAAAATCTTTCATACTTAAGTATCCTAAATTGCATTCATGCCTCAAAAAAAAACCATTTCCGATTTAGATAATTATACTTTTTTAAAATCTAGATAAATACGTTTTCTTATACATTATATTGCATTGTATTTTGGACAAAATCTAGATCTATCTAATCAAATAATAAATTAAACACCATGCATTCAACATAGTCCTGAACCCACACTAGGATTATCTGAGTCGTAGGTATCGGAAACTACGAGCACCATATACCACAACACTCAGTCCTACTCGTAGAACAAATATCTGCAGAACATGCATCTCAGCTTTTCGCTCACTACGAAAACGAAGTAGTGCGGTTAATAATTACGTTTTAAAACTAAAAGAAAAACCGATTTCAATGTTCGACTCTACACGTGAGTTCCTGGCATTAGTAAATCGTCAGTTTGACATAATGCATAAAGAGTCTTAGACTTATCTGTCGATTCGATTTACAATGGCTAGGAGGGAAGGTTTTTAGAGTTTACCGGAAAATTATCAAACCCTCAGGAATAAAATTTATATGGGACCACCTCTGGAGTATACCCTTTCAAACAAAAAAGTAATTTTGAAAATCGGTCCACAACCGGCGGAGTAATCGCGTAACAAGATACGAAAAAAAACACAGGCGAATTGAGAACCTTCTCCTTTTTTTAAGTCGGTTAAAAAGAGCTTACAGATTATGAACTGGCAGAAAAGTGCTTTCACAACAAACAACCCGTCTGTTTTCGCCGGGGTTAATAAATAATACATGATGCTTTGCAATGGACTTGTTGCCTTAATTACTTGCTCCGTGCGTTCCATGTAATATGTTTCCTCTTCACAGACTTTAGGTAGTTAGATACCAACTTTGACAAAGACTAACGGCGGGTCAAGGCTATGAGATCACCTGGAAACTGTTTTTATTTGATTGCTATGGTGTTTCTCTACGAGTAGAACCAACTGTTAGATGTTCGTAAACTCACACCTGATATTTTGCATAAGTAGTATTATCATAATAATTAATAACTAGCCATTTGTTTGAGAGATGGTAAAGAGAATGCGAGTGATGTTTGTTAATAAATTTTTTTACATCTTTCTTATAAAGAAAAGTGTAGCATTTCTTCATAAGCGTCAACTAAATTATCTAATCGATCCTAAAAAAGCTGAACCTATCTATACTATGAATTTATCAAGGGAGGATAGTGAGAGTGCCCCATAAGCTATAAATACTTATATGGACCGTGTAAGTATAATGGGCTTTCAGCATCTAACTAGGCGCTTTTAGTGCGAGTTGGTGTACTTCATCAGCGTAAAGTTTCTATTGTCCTCGTATTTCTTAGCAACTTGTACGGCTGACGCTTTGAGAACTTTGCATGACGTAACCTACATATTGTAGGTACCTAGTTTTGGTTTTTATATTGGTATCAGGTAAATGGTTACATAAAAGTATGTAGTAAGTACTGATTATTTTGTCCATTTGAATAGGCATACATTATTATTATCCATTATGTACATACTTTTATGAAATACTAGCCGTCCGTCGCGGTGTTACCCGCGGTCCCTCGGGAAAACTTCACTTTCCCGGTATAAAATATAGCCTAATATGTTCATCAGAGTTAATGTAGGATTCTAATGGTGAAAGAGTTTTTCATATCGGTCCAGTACTTTTGGAGCCTATTCAATTCAAACAAAAAACAAACAAACAAATCTTTTTCTTTATAATATTAGAGTAGATTATGTCCGACTTCATAGCCGATAAACTTATTTAAATAAGAATTGGTAAGTTTAAAAATAGAGCTTAAAAATATGAAATGGTTTCCAAAACTCACTTGATATTATATATTATATAGCTTCCTATTAAAAGCATGATGCCGACATAGCGAATCTCTGTTAAGGGCTAACTTCATTAGTTAAATTGCGATGAAATGCACGCGCTAGAATCACAGGAAATTCTATCAAACTAAATAATTCTCCATCGGAAGATAGATATGTACCTACGATTCCAATTGTAGACAAGAATCCAAACACGAAGACATTGAGATCGGCGAATCCATTTGCTGATATAATAACAAGACTCGTTTTGTTATACTTTATAGCTAACATGAAATATTTTATCTGAGATAAAAACAAAGCTGTAAAAATATAATTTGTTAAACGATTTTCGCCTAGGCTGCTTAGGCTAACGAATATTGTGAAATCATAAGGGACAAATTACTTGATGATCAATTTGTAGTTATGCGACATAAATATTTGCATGATTACGTGATTTTATGTAGATGAGCATTCTTTATAGTAAAATTTTGTTGGCAGATGTGGACAGAGGAACTATTCGCGCTGGCATACAATTTAAACCAGACCAACAACCCAACTGTGAAGTTTCTGGAAAAGCTGCATACCAAAATTGTCCTGAAGGCCGACAAGTCGGGAAAAATTCTTGTGAAAAAGTAAGTTACATATTATTAAACTGTAGGTAAACTACAAAATCATTATAAAGTTACAATGTTAGTTAATGCGTATGGATCGGCAAAACTGTGACTTATAGGTAAGATATTGAAATTGGTTCAGCTATTGAGGCATGAATAAATTACAAACATACCTCAGGCAAACTTCTAAATTATTGTACAATGTTTGAATAAACTCGAGTTTGTTGATGGCGATGAAAACGAAAACCGTGTTTCATCCTTAGGTTATGTCGGATACGTTAATTTTATGCTAATGTTTGGTTTCAAGACTGTTCCCTTTGTCGTTGATGAACAAGATTATCACTATTCCTTAATTTTGCAAACTGGTATAAAAAACCAGACTAGGGCGAGTCGGGCTCGCCCACCGAGGGTGTCATACAAAGACCTAAGTAGTTACGTGTAATAGTGCAAACTGTTAGGTACTACCTAAACGGCCGAATCTTTTTCTAAGAAGTTTGATTTTTTCACAGCTTAAAGGGACCGTAGACCTGAGTATACGGTTTTAATTTCAACTCGATACCTCCAAGCGTTCCCGAGATAAAGGGTTTTGAACAGACAGACAGACGGACAACAAAGTAAGGGTTCCGGTTTTTCCTTTTCAGGTACGGAACCCTAAAAATAGCCCTGGACCGTGTAACACGATGTATCAGTTTAACCATGCTACCATAACACATTATATTATTATGGTTTATACGTTGACCGATTTTATAACGCGTTCGAGGCTCATAAATCTTATCTATATCATATTATTCGATAGCGATATTTCTATCAGCAATTTACATACATAGATTTGATATAATAAAAAGGAGAGAGATGTGATTTTTATAGTTAACGTTTACGAAATTGATACAAGAGGTCCGTTTTATCACTGCTTAAATAAAAACGTACAGATAAATAATAATGGGACTACGAGAAACGGTGTATTTCTTTTTCAACTCACAGGTTCAACCCACAGATATTTTATTTCTGTTTCACACCACAATATGTCGTCGTTTCAACCCGCTAAAAAAATTAATAATATATAGAAACAGTTCTCCCTCGGGGTCCCATTAATGGGACAAAATAATGAGACCACGAGAAAACAGAGATTCCTTGTCCAACCCCTTACGCCAACGCTTCTAGATCTAGAGACAAGCTTGGTTTTAAACAACCCACATCATTAAATACGAGTACCTATACCTATATATACAATTATCTGCTGTAAAGGTCAATGTTACAAAAATAACGATAAATTAAGATGCGCGTTCTGAAAACTCTGAATGAATCAGAGCGTGGACAAAAGAATTTAAATATGTTGAGGATAAAGATGAATGGTGCCAAAAAAACAAGCCGGTATTCTGACTTGCGATGCGCTATAAAAAGACAGCGTAAATCAGTGTTAGGGCACTTACACATGTGATTTAAATGCTAGTTCCCCGAACTGTGGATACTACACGGTGCCAGATTGTAAAGTCACTTGTTATTTTTACCCGACTGTCAAAGGAAGGGTTATGTTTTTAAATAACCTCATAACTTTTACACGGACAATTAACGGCACGACTACTTGTTTATTTACTGTTAATGAGTCTGATAAAAAAGATTTCAGAATTGAACTAAATCTGTGTTTCATGAGATTAAAAACTTTATCGGAGTTAGTATATTCTTTCTTTTGTTGTTTAAATTATAGTATTATACTTGTACACTTATAGGTATCGTGTCAGAACCATTCATGGAGATTAAAGATTATAATTTGCAAAGACTTCGCTTTGTAGAGTTCTGCGGTTCTTCAAGTTTATCTTTTGTTAATTTAAATGTTTTGTTTCATGAAGCTATTAAAATGTTCGCAGTGCTTTATTGTTATAAAAGGTATCCCTTAGACTTCTTCAAAGGATCTGAAATACATAAAAGATCTAAGAGAATGTCTACCGCGCCTTGGGGATAAAGTGACCCTTTTTACAAGATACTTCCATCTTAAACATGAATTTTATGTAGAGAGTTGAAGCGCTAATTTAACTTCGGATTTTCAGATCTCTCTGTATGAGAGGAAGGGCAAATACCCGTTTCATAGTTCATACCTTTGTAGTCACAATTCTGCGCTCAGTGTATGTATTCAGAAATAATTTCTAAGATTAGCGGGCTATTCAAAAAGATTAGCACGTGAATAGGCTGACGAGTTTATTGTGCAGAGTCTGTTTAATCATCGTTGCGGTTGCGGCTAAAAGATAAATAGTACCTGACTACTTCCTTCATACAAAGCTAATATTTGCAATACGTGTGTCAAGTGTGTGTTTATTTATAGTTTTTTTCATTGTCATTATAATTATGGTAGAATTTCATTTCAAGGTATTCAAAATGGAATGGATTTTCAATATCTTACAATGGACTTCCGTAAAGTCACGCCTGAATCAATTCAATGAATTCCATTTCGTTAATTAAATGGAAATATATATCTTGCTTTTATGATGAGAATCTTCTCTTACTAGATATGATTATGTTACGGTTTGCAACTTCTGATAATGATTCATCTAATACTCCCACACTGCAGTATTGGAAATCGATACTCGTAATAGGGAATACTACGTTGGCAAAGCTTTGAATGCCGTATATATCGACTTCCACAATATCTTCCTCTTTGTGAGGGCTTCAGATTTTATGTAAGAGAACGTTTGCTATATTTTACTCTCACGCGGTTCCGAGAATACACACAACTATAGAATTATTCAAACAATGGTTTGTTAAAACGTTTTGAATATTACGCGTCATTTAGAAACACTGGTGGGTAACGATCTGTATGATTCCACAGACATTGACATCTGGTATGGGTTTATCATCGTCTATTGTATCTAGTTTTAACAATTACGTCAATCATGTGAGAGAAAAAACCCATGTAACAAGATAATAAGATTGCAATCTTATGCGCCGTCTGTGTCTCCGGATGTAATTTATTCTATTCAACCTACACGTGAAATTCAATCAAATCTACTTTAATATTTCTTATGCAGGTATCTTTATCAAATGTCCTAGCGTTATTGAAACAGATTCAAAGATCGATTGTTAAAACTGCATATAATGGTGATCTAATGGACTGGATTGTTTCGTGTTTGTGCCAATAAATATCACAAGCCCACAATCTGAGCTTAATTCCAATAAAAATTACATCCGCGTCAGTTTACTTACATACGCACATAAATTTAAAACAAAATGAACTAGGTTGAAATGTTATTTTCTGCTGCAAATTAATTGTAATCCTATGTTTGCGCAGCATTGTCCGGATATTTGCCCAGAATAAGGAGGACAAGAAGCGCGTCGAGAAAGCTCTGAGCGAGTCCGGACTCCCCACGGGAAAGACTGACACTATCAGCCAATCCAAGTTCCAGTTTGAAGACTTCTTTGCATTCTACAAGAGTCTGACGCAACGCTCTGAAGTCCAAAAGATATTCAACAAATTGTGAGTACTTACCACTATTTATTTATAGTTCTTCTCGTTCCTTAAGTAACAATATTTTAACTGAGTTACAATGTTGAGCTTTGTTGACTTTCGTCCTTGTTTGCGAACTTCGTCGTAACGTAACTCAATTTCATGGTGAAATAGTATCTCTAGTTTCATGGCAGTCTGAATGTTGACTTCGGTATAATATTTAGATAAAACAAATAAAGCTAAGAGCAAATATTTTTCCTACCCCCTTACTTATGCTATATACATGATTACTTGTAGATTGACTGACTGACTGTAATTTGGTAAACCAAACGGTAAAGGACGATTCAACAAACGTTTAAACAACACTTTACAACCACTTTAAAAGCTTATTGTTTAAGAAGCTAATAAATTGTATAAGTATCCGAAAAGAAAAAAAAGAAAAAAATCGAATCTATCAAGCGTCATAAAAATGATGAAAGAATACACAAAGGTCGCTCGTTCATAACAGCGAACACGATATCTTTATTATGCGTTGGAGTCACAAATTGACACTATTTAGTGCTTATGAGTTCACTGGTTCAAATGGCATGGCGGTGGCAATTTATTATAATTGCCCGGATTGTGAGGGAGGATCTATTTGTCGCCTGTTAGTCTCGCTTGTAAATCACTATAAAAATACATTTGGCTGCTATAAAAAGATCTATATCAAAACAAAATTATGGAGATAACACATACGCGCGCCTCGGCTCCATATTAATGTTTTGGTGAAAAAACGTTGCGAGAAAAACAGCCCGCATTATAATAAGCGGTGATAAGTTTGCAACCTGTAGTGAATTGCTAACTACTTTCAAGATGTGGGTATTAACAAATTTGTCTTTTGTCATGCCTCTGATTATCGCCTTAATATCCTAAAGTGAGCTTGTGTACCTTTAGGATCTGTTAACTTAGATCAACATAATGTTGGTACCGCGTTGCGAAGCTGTGAATTTTATTCATGCGGCCACTACACCCTAAATAGCAATATAACCAACATAAATTTCGATTCATTAGCTTTATTTCTGTCAATATTGCGTTTCATACAGCAGTCGCGTCGGCCCGAACAATTTGTTTTTATCCTTTTTGTTTCATTCAACACCCCTCTACGAGTATTATGTAAACGTTTCATGTAAAAGAATACTTTTACGTCTAGACAATGCGTATAATATGTTTTGCTTGTGATATTTAAATATTAGCTAGCTGCGGCTTGCTCACGTGGTACCTTCGGATTTAGTTAACGATATCCTATAACCAACTAATATGCTACGAAAACTCTCTGGTTCGAAGAGTATCTGAAACAATAAAAAGAAATATACCAGGTAATTCTAAACGCACGCTCTACCTATTGATAGCTCTACCTCGTATACTAGAAATATTTGCTTTGATTTACGAATGTAGCGTTCATGGTTTTATTCTAATTTGCTATTAAACTCACATTGGCTTGTGGTGTGGTGAGAGAGCTTGCGGTGTATCGACCAATTAAAAGTTTTATATAGACTGCATACCTATCACCATCACCGTATCTCTACGGTAGACATTTGAGTTTTATTGCGTTGTATATTACTTTATTCTACCGTAGGATTTCTAGACCTAAGTCCATGGTAAGCAGGCAAATGTTGTCTGTACAATAACGAGCACTCATTTGTAACAGAACTGACGGCAAACCGCATCTGTCCGCAACACAGCTGGTAGACTTTCTGAATGTGGTGCAGAGAGATCCGCGATTGAATGAGATCTTGCATCCGTATGCCGATCTGCAGCGGGCCAAGGATCTCATCAAGGCGTACGAACACAACAAGTACCACCAGCAACGGTCGCAGCTCACCTTCGACGGCTTTTTGAGGTATGAGTGAGTTTGTATTTTCAGATTAATGTCCTGAGATAACTAGGTAAAGATGCTTTCTAGTATGATGTATTCTCACTGATGTAAAGAAAATTATACTGCATCGACATCCAAAATATGTTGCAAAACATTTCTCAACAAAGTCTGAAACAATTTCATCTGAAGCGAAGTTATTTTAGCGCCATGGAAATATGACAAAGTTTTACATCCTTGTTTTGTTTGTTTAAAAGCTGAATATTTGGCTCGGCTGCTGGAAGTAAATATAAATTACGAATTGTGTTTGAATTTAGGGAATAACAACGGCTTGCTTATCGTTGAAGGGTATAATTTTGACACTGGGCTTTCTCTTGACGTGAGGTCAACCCCATAAATAAGTAATGCGAAAGGTCAGCCCTAATGTGAGAGTATCCACCTGTCTTTTATAGCCTCATTTTGGATATATTTGGCTGCCTATCTGGCACAAAGAGTTATCATCATAATATGAAACAAAACCTATTAATAGATTGCTTATTTATTACGTTTAAAAATCTCTATCTTAATATTCCCATCCTGAGATACAATCAGATCTCATAAGAGCCATAATATTATAGGTTCCTAATGTCGGAAGACAATCCGATGGTGGCATCTAACAAGCTGGATTTATCTGACGACATGGATCAGCCGATGTCGCACTACTTCATCAACAGCTCGCACAACACTTACCTGACGGGGCATCAGATCACGGGCAAATCCAGTGTGGAAATATACCGTCAGAGTCTGCTCGCTGGCTGCAGGTATGAACATTTCATTCTAGGGATCAAAAACACATACCCGTTCTAGCAATTATATTTCTTACCTATTTGTGAGAAATAGTGTGATACGAGAACAGTGTGGAGTGAAAGAAGATGTAGTGTTGAGGATCGAGAAAGGTATGTTAAGATGGTTTGGGCATGTAGAGAGGATGGATGACAGTCGTTTGACAAAGCAAGTGTATGAGGCGAGTGTGTATGGGACAGCTGGAAGGGGAAGGCCTAGGTGAACCTTCTTGGATCAAATTGGCGACATTTTGGAGAAGGGCCAGGTCAAAAGTACCCTAAACCGTCGAGCATGTATGATGCATGTAATGAGAGTGAATGCGGCGTAAGTTGTGTGTCAGGATCGTAGCGAGTGGAGATCCGTAGTCTCTGCCTATCCCTTTGGGAAAGAGGCGTGGTTTTATGTATGTATTGTGTATAACAAAATCGTCTTTTAAAGTTGTATACTTACGTCTTAAACTTTTTGATTGTTATTCATTTAGCATTTAGTAAGGTAATATCATCATCATTATTAGCTTGCCCTTATCCCGCTTATGCGGTCATGCAAGTAAGGTAATAATGGTAATAATAAAACTTTATTTTTTTTCTCTTACTAAGGTCAGCACTAATAATAATTTCAGGCTTTGCTAGTTTCACATTATTAAAAAAATTAATTCATTATTAACAAAGGGCTTACGGGTCACCAGAGTCCCTCTCCGCGGATATCTATAGAATAGAGTAAAATAGTTTTTTACATAATTATTAGCCAAGACGTCCAAGAAAAAACAACAGTAATTTAAAATAAGAAACCATTTCAAGTAAGTATTAAAAAAACTTAAAACACCACGCCACCTAGAATGTTTTTATAGTTTAATTAATGTAAAACCTTTTTCTCTTTTTTAACCGACTTCAAAAAAAGGAGGAGGTTCTATGTTCGGGTGTATGCATGTTTTTTTTTTTTTTTTTTTATGTATGTTCACCGATATCTCCGTCAGTTGTGAACCGATTTCCAAAATTTTTTTTTTGTTTGAAAGGGTATGTTACCATAGTTGTCCCATAAAAATTTTACTCCTGAGGGATTGATAGTTTTCCCGTAAATCAAAAAAAATCACCGATCTTTCCGAAAAATGTGGACCGATTTCCAAAATTTTTTTTTTGCTTGAAAAGGTATCTATCTCTAGATCGTCCTCATACTTTTTTTTCCTGAGGGATTGATAGTTTTCCCGTAAAACTCAAAAAACCTCATTCTCACTCTAACTTCTTTAATCTTGACTATTCCAATATGTAACCTAACCTACTATATTATTTACACTTACACTTTATTTACACTACACACAGTGTTTATTTACACTAAAAATTGAAAAATAAAAATTTTTGAAAAAAAATTGAACCGACTTCACCATAACACATACAGACACTAAGAACCTTCTATGTACCTACACTAAAAAGAGAAAAATAAGAATATACACATGTAATTATTATTTACAGTATTCAATTAATAAATTATTATGTTATGCCTTTGAGAAGGATTGGCGAAAAATCGCAGAAGATCGCGAGGTGTGGAAGGTGACGGGGGAGGCCTTTGCCCAGCAGTGGGACAGTTTAGGCTAATTAAAAAAAAAAAAAAAAAAATATGTATTTGAAGTCGGTGCCAACTATTCTACTCCAACTACTCGATACAATTTTGCACCCAAGTTCTATTTGTACTCGTAATTTCTTCTTAGATGTAAATGCATAGTTGGCACCGACTTCAAATACATAATATAACATAATAATTTATTAATTGAATACTGTAAATAATAATTACATGTGTATATTCTTATTTTTCTCTTTTTAGTGTAGGTACATAGAAGGTTCTTAGTGTCTGTATGTGTTATGGTGAAGTCGGTTCAATTTTTTTTCAATTTTTTTTTATAAGTTTGGTAATTTCCAAAAGCATAGTTATTTTGATGAGTTTACTCTTAAAACAGTTATTTGTTTTGTGATGCGAGATGCCTCTGATATTTTGGCTCCAAAGATACGACATACCATCACGAGCTATGCAATTAGTAAATGTCACGTCTTGATTTCGGACTCGCCAGGTCACATCACTTTCATCTCTACCTGCTCGCTTGGCTAGTGCTGTGCATTTAACCGTATATGTCGATATTTAAGATACCTGCCTAGAGTACACAGACATTGAAATTGCATCAGCTGTACAATTTACTGTAAGTACAAGTAGAAGTACTTATTTTATTTTGGTATTAAAATTAACTTTATTAAATAATCCTACTGATTGACGTGTCAATTCTTACAGAAGAATCATGTCAATCAGAAGAAAATGCGAGCTGAAAAAAGTAATTTTAATTCTCAAATTTTATTCTTTAGTATTCATGCTTCAACACTCGTGAAATCCAGGCACATTTTGTCGCACTAATTACAACGTTATCGATACTAATTTGTATTAAAAAATACCGTTGCGGCCCCAATGCGTTTTTAATCGCATATTCAATTAACATGCTATCGAGTATCGCAGTTATCGATATTACGGTCCGCCCTAATTGATGATCGCCTGATGGAAACAAATGTAAATATTTGTTCAACACTAGATTTTATCGTGGAGTAGGTAGTAAGCACAGCTTTGTATACATTTTATTTTTGAGTTTATCTCTTCAGCAAATCTATCGTTCAGAAGTCGTGCTCCCTATTAGGTACCTAATGTAATGAATAACTTTGTTAGTGATGTTAGTGAAATGCGAACGGATGTTGTATTTACAGATTTACTTAATAATTGAAATTATGTAATACATGCTAGGTACATACAATTCATAATGAAATTATTTCCAATTAAAACAGTAATTAGATTATATTGATTTAAAACTCATCAATGATACGAGCTTTACGAGCCATGTTTCTGAATGTCGAGTTGCAAAACAAATAATGTTCACTCGTAAAAGCCTAGTTTAACTAGGCTATGCTAATACCCTATTGACTTTGACCGATTATATATACATATTTACTACATAATGTTAATTCTATTCACGTTCTTGAATGTTTATCGATAAAATTTGTTGAAAGTTTAAATAATGTTTATGATCATTTTCCGATACTACGGAGCTTTAACACGAGTCGGCGCTCTTTCTCGTTTATCTAACAAACAAATGATAAGCCCAGAAGCATGTTAATGGAAGTACTGCATTATTTATTACTAAGTGAAACTCTATAAAATGCTCAAAGGAATCAGAACATAAAAGGCTTTGTTTCATTTAGTTTTGTTTGTATAAAATTACATTTTTATTTACTTTGAAGAGTATATTTTCGATCCAGGTGCGTTGAACTGGATTTTTGGAATGGGAAAGAAGAGCCGGTGATCGTGCACGGCTATACATTCGTACCTGAGATCAGTGCCAAAGAAGTGCTTGAAGCGATTGCTGAAAGCGCTTTCAAGACCTCCGACTACCCTGTGATACTGAGCTTCGAGAACCACTGCAACCCGCGGCAGCAAGCTAAGATTGCCAACTACTGCCGAGACATCTTCGGGGAAATGCTGCTTGATAAGCCGCTCGATACTCATCCTTTGGAACCTGGTAAGTACATATGTACTTGTTAGTTCGGAAGGTTCACTTCATTCAAAAAAATCTTTACAGTTTATCAAGTTTTTTGAATGAAGTTACTCGGAAATAGAAAGTTCGTATATGGAGGGTTAATATGAACTCTTATTTCCAGGAACTTTAAGTCATTAGATGGCGTCGTATATTGCTCGGAAATAAGAGTTTATATTAAATCACCTCTTGCGTTTAATGACTGACTGAAGTTTTTTTTCAAGTACTGGATGGAAACTGTAACCATGATAATAAACAATGTTAATGTAAATGAAGAAAAATATTCATCAGTCCCAATATACCATTACTTATATTTTATCTCAGGTACGAATAGTCCTTTGCTCAGATTTTCTCCCATTTACCTTGACGACGAACAGAACCAGATTGCGATGTTGACCTAACACAGTGCTCTATGATTAAATTACACAATGTAAAGTTGGAGACGCTTCAGGGATTCTATTCAATTATGAAACTACATTCGTTTTGTAAGGATTTCTAAAACTGCTGTTTTTCGAGATATGATAGGTATTCCTAATGTATTGTGATTGTTTTTAAAATATTTGAATACAAAGAATTTCAAAGTCCTTCATCTTCCTTTTATCACTCGTTTAAGATCACACTACTCAAGCTTTGGCATTCTTGTTCCAAATAGAAAATACCTATTTTTACTTTAGGCACTGGCCATAGTCTTCATACCGCAATCGGATATGTTACGGGTCTCATATACCAATAAGAGCCGTGCCACAAGAAATTATATGAATCCGATACTGCTCTCGCGTCTACTTTGTACGAATTCTGCCGATAAAATCATTTATCCGGATACATAATATCCGTCGATGGATGGATTTAGATTTCAAGAGGATACATAAAGAATAAATAGATTTCGTGTGTTCGCGAAATTCCAATATTCACAGAAATAAATTTTGACGCAGCTGTTGTTCATTGATAGATCCCGCTTTGATGTCCAGACACCTGGACTGTTTGCGTTGGCCTACAGAAGGCTTCCTATGACGCCAGACGAGACAGTTTGTTTTCACTTCATTATCGAGTATATATATTGATGCGAACACTCAGGCAAATGTTTGCTGTTACGTCTAGGCAGACGCTCGGATGTCTGCTTTTCGAACAGATTATCGGGTACGATCTCCATGTAGCGAAAGCTCGGCATTCAAGCGAGACTTTAAATATTGTGTTTACGCGGCACGGAGAATGAAAATAAACTAATTTCCAATGTGTTTTAAACTTGCGCTAATGTGAATTTTACATTGAACAACTGTTAGATAAATGCTGGATTACATTTATATTATGCATGGGGTCTAATTTGCATTGGCTTTCGCTTTACATGAGCAGTGTTTGTTCATAAAGCTCTCCCGTCAAGGACTGTAATTAAGCTGGTAAACCACACTCAATTAGTATGATGGATCGCCGAGAGTGTTATTCGTTGATATGATTCAACAGACCCGTTCACCATCATAACCTTTCGCGAGGCAACAAAGTACAACGAACTTTGATAAGCTTTACATTGTATTAAGTTAAAACAAACTCTACACGTGGAATCTTTATTATGTTATGAACGTAAAAGCTTTTATAGTGTTTGCACTCAATTTTAAGTAGAATTTTGCAAACAGTGAATATGCAATTTTGCTTCTACCGGTACTAGGGACGGACCACTGAGGCTGATACGACTTACCAATTGGATTACGACATTCTATATTCATATACCATAGTCTTTCTTAAACTTTCGAGATCACTATTCATAATTACGTATTAAATAAACGGGATTTATCGCGTACCTTATTTTATTATTTCCCGACGTTTCGCCTGTGTTGCAACACCATACCATATCCATTAATATCATATTCATATACCATATCCAATAATTAGATTTCTAAGGGTGGTCGCACAGTCCAGCCGAGCCGAACGCGCCGAACTGTCAATTCAATAGCTGACAAAAGCTGCTAACAAAAGAAAATGCTGCTGACAAAAGCGAAAGCGAGCCGCATTTTCTGACGTCATCAGCATTTTTTGTATAGAAAAATGATTGCGGTGCGTACGGCGCGGACGAGTGTGCGATCAGGTTAAGTATCCTTCTACGAGTAGTATAGTTATAATGCCGAAATTATTGACTACTTTGTACTTTATTTAGGAGGTGAAATGCCGCCGCCATCGCTGCTCAAAAACAAGATTATAATAAAGAATAAGAAGAAACATCATCATCATCACAAGGCTGAGGAGTCGATGATCTCCGAAGAAAGCGAGCAGAGACTGGAGCCGATTTCTCAAGGCAACGGGGAGATTGCTCATGCTGTTGTAAGTAAATTTAGTTACAGTTGTTCGATCGAAGGAAGGAGGGTTGGTCTTCATTGTGTGTGTAGATTTGTTTCTGTGTAAACGATAATGAGCGCTCATTCGTACATGGAGCGTTCAAACCATAGACGTAGAATGTATAATTGAGAAATGAAAAGTCATATCAAAATTTTCGATTCCGATGGGATTCGAACCCGCAACGATCAGATGATCCTCCTAAAGCCGGAGTGCCTTACCGCTCGGCCACGGAACCCTAATCGTCACAATCAAATTTTTTGATAAGCTCATATTTATCGGTTAAGCACCGGTAAGCGCCATCTTACATAGAAAATACCCAGATCCGAGACAAAAAATTGTAGATCACACACAGATTGGTTCCGCCGCGGAAATTGAACCCGCCACCTTCTGCATCGCAGGCGGGCCTTCGTCCACTGCGCTACAGATGTCGTCAAATGAGTTATGTAATCGATTTCTGCTGCCGTGTCTATGTCAGGATGTAGCTATTGTTTTCCTATCTTAGATTCTGATACGACTTGGAATCAGGGATGGATGATGTGAGGACAACGGTCTATTTGATATAATGATATTTCCGACAAGACAGAATAACATGCTTTGTGCTATAAGCACAAAAGATCCCATGTAAATTACCAGTTAATTTGAATGGACGTCACATCTGACTCCTTACCAAAACAATCAATCTTCAATTTGCTTATTTTCTTAGCGTATGATTAATTTTATGCATATTTGTTTTGAAAGAAAATACCGGGTTTGGATAGCACTTAAAATGACTAAGATTTACGCCGCTATTGTTGTTTTCAAGGGAAGGAAAATGTGTAGGGTTCAAAGTTTTCCATGAACTTTATGAACAGTGAAAAAAATTTACGTCACGAGACAAGACATTTCGAGGAGAATCCTAGAATTTTTTCTCATCTCAGTGTTATGATAATATCGTAGATGTAGACTGCTTCAAATTCGCTGGAAGTAATCAATTATTGCTGCTCTCTGTTTGGCTATGTAAAAAAATACTCTGCTTGTTGAGTATGAGTATTATTGAACTTGACGCGGTATTTACGTTCAGCTCGCAACGGACATGGTTATCGACAGCGCGTATAAACATTGGAAAATAGTAGTTTCATGTAATGAATTAAAAAAATTCAATAGACATATCGAACTGGAAAAAAACACTCATTCATTCGAGCTTTAACTAAACAGAAAAGGTTAATATTGTGGGGAATCCAATGAGTATTTGAATAGGCGGCTTGCAAAATGTGGACATGTGCCAAATATGTATTTGGACATGACTCTGACTACTCCTTTAGATCTTCAAAGGATCTTAAATGCATAAAGATCTATCAAGAGAGTCTACCGCGCCTTGGGGACACAGTCGAGATCCGATTCGTGATAATCAGTTTTCGAACAGTATGTCGTCGCCTGTTGGAAAGTGACGACTGATCATTTGTTCAAGTGTCTATACGGGTTCAGTTTCAATTGCTTTGGGTCACGTTCATGATTCAATCATTTAATTGATCTTTAAAGTGTTAGGCTCAATGCACATTGAATTGGCAGCGACGCGACGCGACGACACGTAACAAGACAATATAAACCTTATGAACAATGTACCTAACAAGGTATTACTTAACTGATTAAGTTCCAGAAATCAACACCGCCGATTTGTACAGTATATACTCAACAGATCTAGGCATTCGCTTAAATCTAGTGAACTTAGCTTGTGGAACTGTACCTTGCTATCTTTGTGTCAGGTAACCCGCCGCGGTTCAAAAGAGTCAATGGTATCATCATCATCGGACAGTTCGTCGGGGGAGGAAGAAGCTGAGGGGGCAATTGAAGGCGCGGGGGAAGCAGGGGCAGACGAGGCGAGGGAGACTCACGCAGCAGCTGAGATATCCGCGCTGGTTAACTACGTGCAGCCAGTGCACTTCTCCTCTTTCGAGAGCGCTGAGAGTAAGTTTCATCTATCCCACATCATGGATAAAGTCAAAGTTATAAATCACTTAGACATACTAGCATAAGACATAAGAGATTTTCCGCGAGTAGTGTCCGACAGATGCCGACGTACAAAACTGTCGTGACAGCACGAAGTTAACATTTGCAAACTGATGGTTAGACCGTAATTCTGTAATTCTTTATTGCACACAAGAGAATAGTTACAAAAACACGTTGAAACGCGGCCTTGGGCTTAGCATTTTTATAATTAGAATTTGGTAAAATACCGAATTAAATTTAAGAATTTGAAAAAAACTCTCAACTCAACTTTTCACTAATTACATTTCTAAGCTCTTCTTAAGTCTTTTTCACGGCAGAACGTATGCAAGACACATTGAACTTGTTTCGTTTCACGTTGTGTAGCTCACAACAATTTTGAAACAAAAAAATCAAGAAATAAAATTTAACGATAAAACATAGAAAAAAATAAATGTTTTTGTCTATTTCCAGTTTAATTATTTCATAAATTATCATACGTAGTTATTAATGTAAATTAAAATTTCAGAAAAAGGCCGTTTTTACGAAATGTCATCGTTCGATGAGAAGCAAGCAACAACACTTCTGAAGGAGCGTCCCATAGAGTTCGTGAATTACAACAAGCATCAATTGTCGCGCGTCTACCCAGCCGGCACTCGGTTTGATTCCTCCAACTTTATGCCACAAGTAAGTTGTTTACCTCCTAGGTGATAAGATGACAATGTAAAACCTCTGCTATAAGGGTCGGTTCACATCTGACGGAAGATGCGACGCGTATTATTGGTCGCGTAACGCCAGAACAATTATATGTGAAAACATTTAACCTTTCACACTTAACCGATGATACGCGATGACGATACACAAAGACTGCTGAATACGCTCGACGCATCTTCCGTCAGATGTGAACCGACCCTAAATAAATTAACAAATACAAAGATCAAAAACGTTTCTTTAAAAAAGGCTTTTCTGAGTGTACAACGACAGCTCGGTAAGGTTATTTGTAAACAATGTGTATGTTTCAATTATGCCTCAGTGGAATGGATCATAGATAATAATCGATCGCACCTGGAACCCCCAAAACGCGGTAGATATTTTTTTAGATAAACCACTCAAGATCTTTTAAAGATATCTAAGAATAGTCAGGTACACGTCCACATACATAATTTGGACATACTTATTATGATATATGACATATGAATTCCAGGTGTTCTGGAACGCGGGATGTCAACTCGTCGCGTTGAACTATCAAACGCTGGATCTCGCGATGCAACTCAACTTGGGCACGTTTGAGTATAACCGCCGCTGCGGGTATATGCTCAAACCTGAGTTTATGCGGAGAAAGGTAATTTTGTTACAGATAAGCGCAAAAAAAAAAACAGTCTAGACAATAATCAATATGTCTACGTTTAGACTAAGCGGAAGACAGTCTATTTCTGGAAACAACTATACCTAATACTTATCATAATGTTTTGTCCATACTGTTTCAATGATAAATAGATCTTTCCTTTTATTGAATACACTATGCGTTGTGAACTTAAATTTTAACTTAGAAATTACTTTGTACTATCAGAACCATCTTTAGGGTTAGAGATATTTTAGGGTTAGTTACAGAGAAACTTATTCTATAAGCTTCGAACATTCTAAAAATAATGAAGGTAGATAGTTATGTTGGTACAGTCGAACTAAACAATTGTGTCAAACAACGTTCACTCTTATATTTTCAGGACCGCCGCTTAGACCCATTCGCGGAGAGCACAGTGGATGGCATCATAGCTGGTTCACTCACCATCACAGTGCTGTCGGCTCAGCTGCTTACAGATAAACGTTGCGGGACGTACGTTGAAGTGGACATGTTCGGCCTTCCTGCGGACACTGTGCGAAAGAAGTTCCGCACTAGAGTCGCGTCGAACAATGGTATCAACCCCGTGTATGGAGAGGAGCCTTTTGTGTTTAAAAAGGTGAGTGAGAAAAAAATAAATCCGGCAAAGTGCGGGTTGGACTCGCGCACGAAGGGTTCCGTACCATTATCTATACAAACCGCAAAAAAAACACGTTTGTTGTATGGGAGCCCCCTTAAATATTTTATTGATTCTGTTTTTAGTATTTGTTGTTATAGCGGTAACAGAAATTTATTTATTTATAAAACTTAATACATAAATATTACAATTATTAAAAATAAATAACCACGAACCACATATCACGAAATACATCATCTGTGATAATTTCGACTGTGTATCTAACACGGTTCATGAGATACAGCCTGGTGACAGACGGACAGACAGACAGCGAAGTCTTAGTGATAGGGCCCCGTTTTACCTTTTGGGTACGGAACCCTAAAAACCATTCATACAGCAGAACATAGAACTTCCTCCTAATGGGTCGGTCAAATATGAAAAACTAAAAAGCATCACGGACTGTATCCCATCACGGTAGAGTTTCTCTCAGATAAAGTAGATGAGATCCTTTGAAGATGTCTAAAGTCTCGTCCCATTTCTTTCAACACGCTATAGGTAACTTGCCTCTGTTTACATTATATCATAGAAAAGATGCCGATGTGTTAAAATAACAAACGATCGGGAACAATATTGATAATACAGGATATTGTTTTAAAATATCACGCAATTATTCTCCGTGCAATTAATATCTCACGCTCAAACTTAGATTGCGCGGATCGTAAACATCGGAGAACGTTATTGCAATAGAACTCATTCGTTTTATTGTTTGCATTGTGATAAAACTTTAGAAGTTCGTACTGAAAGCAATTAGCCTTTGCTCGATTTTTTATTTATATTCGCAGCTGCGCTTTCGTTTCTTGGCGCGACTACAAATCATCATATGGATATTTAGTTTGCCTAGGGCCTGTTGCAATCCCACTAATATAATAAAGCTGAAAGTTTGTGAATTTGTTTAGATATTTGGGTGTTTGTATGTTTGTGTATCCATTACGCCTAAACCAGTGAATTGATTTGGATGAAACGTGGAATAGGTGTAGATAGTTACCTGGAATAGCATAGGCTATTTAAAATGTTGGTACCACGCGAGCGAAGCCGCGCGCCGTAGCTGGTATAAACTAGATCTGCGAAGCCATATAAATTTTAGTTTCCTTGTATATGAGGGAAGGACTAAAGTCAATATAACGTTTGTCCTTGTAAATTTTCAGTGTTATTGTAGGTTGTACAAACATTTGTCTAATCTAGACACTGTTTGTTTATTTGATGGAGTGGTGGTTGATGAACTAATTTACAATAATCACGTATCTGTAATGTTTCTTGTTTGGCTGTGTTTCGGAATTAATGAACATAAATGATTTACGTCCAGCTATGATTCAAGATTTGTTCAGCCGTTTGATAGTGTCTGGTTTTCAAAATATACACCTGTAGGAACCTATCATATGTTTAAAATAGTAGTTTTGTCTTGAGGATTGATAATATTAAGAGGGAGTGGTTTTTTAATTCATCATCATCATCAGCAGCTCAAATACTACTCAAACTCACTGTTGAATTGCCAGGACTTACTCAGAGTTTCAGGAAGGCACCTCACTCCAATCAACCCTGTGCTGTTCTCATCCAAGTTTTTATTTCTAAAAGTCTATTGGTTCTGCCATAACAGCATATTTAGCCTGAGTACTAAATTTCCCAAGTGCCCCATTTTGCCCTCAATTTAGCCCTTAGGATATCCCGGTTTAGCTCCCTTGATAACCCCTATTACTGAGCCTTTCGAACCTCAGTGTAACCCTTTGCGTATCTCAGGTGGTGTTACCGGAACTAGCGATGATCCGCGTGGCAGCTCACGAGGAAAGCGGCCGTTTACTGGGACATCGCGTTCTGCCTGTAGTGGGCCTTTGTCCCGGCTACCGACACGTGAACCTGCGCACCGAGCTCGGACAGCCTCTGCCGGCCAGCGTGCTGCTGCACGTCGTCGTCAAGGTGAGATGATGATTGGCTGCTTGTAAAGATTAGGAAAATTACATGTTTAAATACATGACAGAATAAATACCTCGCTGTCTCCCTCGTTTCGCTTAGAAGTTAACAGTAGAATCCGTCGATGCGCTCGTGATGCTTTATTGTTCCCCTTGTTCAATCTACCAATAATGGCAAGTAAAAGTATGTGGTGCTAGACACCAGTGTTATTTATTTTATTGTTAATGTGTTTTATTTTATTGTTTACAGGACTACGTACCGGACGGGCTGTCTGAATGGGCGGAGGCGTTGGCCAATCCTATAAAGTACCAAAGCGAGCTGGACAAACGCGAGCACCAGTTGGCCGTGCTCACTGAAGATACGGACGCACCCGTACCTCCCCCCGCGGCGACACCCGCCCCTCCC
The DNA here is from genome assembly GCA_963565295.1 of Epirrhoe alternata. Lineage (NCBI taxonomy): Eukaryota > Metazoa > Arthropoda > Insecta > Lepidoptera > Geometridae > Epirrhoe > Epirrhoe alternata. The sequence goes on from OY751384.1 coordinate 6,039,808, forward strand.
CCACCTGTTGATGTTATGCCTGTGAGTATTTAAAAAATAATAAGCCAGCATTTGACCTCACTTTGCCTGATGTTAAAGAACAGGGAGGTCTAAGATGACGCATGCATACCTAGAAGGAACCTATTTACTCGATTTGAGCCCTATATTGTACTTTTCGGGAAATACAAAGACCGGTAGAGAGTTTCACAATTTGGCAGGGCGTATGAGACTCAAAAAAATGAAAGAACGCTAAAAACGCTTTGTGAGTGACTTGCAGCTTTATACGTGTGAGTAGAGCAGAGCATATTGTGTGCTCACTTCCACTTATAGGTTTTACGACGCGTAACAATTGCACGATGCATAAAACAAAATAAATATGACCAGTTGCACTGAAGATACGTTCCTTTCCTCACGTCCACCATAACCCGGTGCATCTGTGTAAAGATAGTGTTGTAATTATTCGAAATTTGTTGTAAAATGTTTTTTCCACAGCCGAAACCAGACAACGGAGAAAGTCCTGTAAAAGCAGTAATGACAGAAACTAAGAAGTTGATTGAGAGCGAGTCGATTACTGTCGCGCCCGCCATGCCTCCTGTGAACAATAGGGACTCGAAAGGTTTGTTCTATAATATTTAATAAAAAATATATAATATTCAGCTCATTTTTGTAATTCATGCTAGACTGAGCCGGAACTCCGTATTTTACTAAGCTCTGAAGAGTGATTTTTGTTGGAGCACGTAGCAGATTTTGGTCTAAAATATTGTAAAACTGGCGCCCAACGTGGTGCAAAATGATACGACATCTTGAACAATATTTTTTATAATCTTAATAATATATTTCAACAGGCATAAATATCTTTTCTAATTAACCATTGAGCCATGACGGAGGTCTTAGCCATTTAAAAACTCCGTTACCAATGCCATTAACTCATACGAACTTAAACTTTTTTGTTTTCAGAGTTACCAGTTGACCCTAAACCGAACGGCAGTTCCGATGAAGCCCTCGAAGACACGTTGGAATCTCTGCTCTCTCTGAAAGTAGTTCGTGAGAAGCGCTCGGAGTTGGCGCGAAAACTTGATGCCCTTCGTCGAAAGTACGACAAAGAGCGGCGGCCGACTTCAGCCAAATTCTACGTCAGCAACCGACTCGTGAAGAAACTATCTTCCAAGAATATGTAAGTGATAATGTGCTCTTGATTAACTATTATTGTATGAGGTATGGGCATTATTATGCCCCACGCTACTTCAACTTTTATTTTTTAATACTGAAACTAAATTAAAAAGGACTTCAAAATTCTGTTGATGCTAACAAAAATAACATGTGGTAAATCACTTTCCGGGGTAAAAAAACAGCCTATACGGTACATAAATAGATTTTAGAGTAGAATAGCACAGCGTCTATTTATGTACTAAATCATCCAATTCCATTCAGTTCTTTTTGCGTGGGAGAATAACAAACATCCATCTATCCAATCCAAACGTTTATAATATTAGTAAGATTTTCATTTTTTTTAATTAACTTATGATTAATAAAAAATGCGATTAAAAAAAATGGAGCTTCAGATGCGTGTGAGCTTCAGTCGATCCTAAAGCTCCGACGTAGAACTGTGTCGCTCGCCGCTATCGTATTCGCGTGCTCGCTCCCTCTATTCGTACTCGTGTGAACTTTTTGCTGTTACTTTTCTATCTTCTCTACTCCTTCCGACTTTCTATTGCCGTGTGTATGTGCCTATGTATGACGCTTCCTATCTTGTGCAAATAAACTGTGCGTTGGTGATTTTGGACTTGTTTTTCTACCCAACAAGAATACCTACCGCAAGACCTAAACTACTAGGACATTCATCATATAAATAAAGGCATTACCTTACCTGTACCAGTTTGTTCAGCGGCAGCTACAGCAGCAGCGATGCGGGGGAAGAAGCAGCGGGCGCGGGGGCGGGGGCGGTCTGCGGGGAAGCAGCCGGCGCCGAGAGGGAGTTACGTCTGCGCTACCACCACGCCATCTATGCGGCGCTTGAGAAGCACGTGCGGAACGATCAGCAGCACCAGATGAAGACTCTCACTGTACGTATCGTTGTTTCATTGTGTAGATTCGTTTCTGTTCGTTTGTGTTTATAAACACTGTTTCAGAAACAAAAAATTGTTTCCAGAAACTTTTTAAAATGTTGCGGTAAACACTACGTGTTTCTAGAATGTTTCTGTGATCTCTGATGGAAGTGGAGGGCACCGAAACAAATCTGTTTCGCAACAGCTGTATACAAGTGTTTATGCTGTGTTTCAGTTGTTTATAAACAACATGGCGGTAGTTTGGAACGACAACAGCATATTTAAATTGAGCGGCGCTTGAAAAGCACGTGCGGATGAGGACTAACTGTACTTACTCAAGACTAATTAACTAGTAGGCATTGATTTAGATATGAAACATTCTTATCTTTATCAGGGGCCATGGTAGTGCCCCCGCCAAGACAAGCCAAAAGAAGCGAGTCACTACCACCCTTTTCTCGAAGCGCTTCGTTGCAGTTTTGATCTTTTAACTTATTGGAATTTAAGTTTTTCTTTTTGTTACAGGATCATTTAGAGGTGGAAAAGAAGGAGATTCTCAACAGATTAGCAAATTCACGGAAGGAAGATGTCAAACAGCTAGCCAAAAAAGCCAACCGGGACAAAGATGAAATTTTGAGGATAAAGCGAGAGATTCATTCGCAGGTCAGTACCTCTTTCAAACGATTGAGCTTAAAATACTTCATTTTTAAAAACAAAGTTGTTTTTACTTCAACTTAATTGATGTAACAGAACATTAGCGCATTTAGCGCGAGTGAACATTAGACGAACACTAGAGTGGAGGCGTCAAATCCCTTGTAATTATCTAAGTCACGAGTACAGCATAACCGATCTTTGTCTGTCTGAAGTTAGGTGCACTAAACGATTTCGTAGGTTTGCGCGAGTAGGCGAGATAGCACGATGCAACAAACTAAGCGAGTGAGCAAGGCAGCTATACAAGTCTTCGTCCTTTAGGCGTCATCAAAAATGGCAAGCTACTTCAGAGAAACATTGGTTGTGCGTATTGTACCTAAACTTGACGAGCCTCTCTTTGATCGATTGGCTCTCCACTGGAGCTTTAATATTAAGTTTCAAATGGAAAAGAAATCTAGACTGCAAACCTCTAAGAATCCCAGCTCTCTAAGCCTTTTTTGTGTGTGATAAGTGTCAGAAATAAACATAATGTTATTGTATATAGTCTGTGGAGCGCGGCGTGGCGGAGTGCTGCCGGCTGGAACAGAGCTACGCGCGGCGCCGCGAGCAGCTCGCGCGAGCGCATGAGCGGCTGCTCACACTGCTGCAGAAGCATCGCGACCAGGTATAAAATCTATACAAAAAAAACAAAAACTGTGTTTTCTCAAGAATAGATAGTTATTTACACGATACCAAAACACAATTCAGCTTCCAATTTTTGTCTGTCTCTCTGTTTGTCCGGGCTAATCTCTCGAACGGCTGAACCGATTTTAATGGGACTTTTACTGGAAGATAGAAGAGGTTGTGTAAGGCAACGTAATAGGTGACTTTTTATCCCGAAATATATAATAAATATATCTCAAAAAACCCAACGCGTCTAAAGAAGTTTCACTTCAAAAATGCATTTTTTTTGTTCCAGGAGCTTGTGGAATTAGAGCGAATGTGTGGCGGCGCGCCGGAGGGCTAAAGGCCGCGGGAGCGGTCGCGCCTTCTGGCGTTACTCTTGTAGTTGGCACTTGCCTCTTCGGCGACACCCGCCCGGCCGAGCTCACCGCTCGGTACGTACGCGACTTATTATTCTCTTAGGAATCTGTGATATTAACGCCTAAGGAACGCGTCGCCACATCCCACGGCAGTATTCTTCGTATCTCACTACTTTAACTCTCGAGACTTGAAATGTGCGAATTTTACGAAATGCCCCGAAATATCGATAGATTGTGTTTATCATAGTGTCGTAAGACAAGTCGTAACTGCATTTAAATTAGTCGATAATCGCATAGTGTTACTGACGCTTGGACGATATGCTAGTCACCGCGCATTCTGATATCGCTAACGGGAAGGCGCAGGCTTTGAGTGTGATTCTTGTGGAATGTTTGAGTTTACACTGAATGAGCTGTAAGGCTCTTCGTAACGTCTACATATCTAACGCAATGCAAAAGACATTGACACTCAATAACGATACGTACACGATTATTTCGTACAAATTATCCACTTCGGTTCTTCCTTACTATTTCGTAGGAATAATTTATTCGAAATTAAAATGTAAACATATTCTTATGATGGTTATTCCAAATTCTCTGGTTAGTGACTCATTTAGTTTCTTTGAGAAGTAAATTAACAGACATATTGTAAATATGTTTTATTCACAAACATAGCAGTTCAGAAATAGTTTTTAAATCTTACTACACTTGTTAAATTAGACATTATAAAAAAAAATTGTCCGTTATACAGTTAAAATTCTTACAAGTAAACATTATTCTATATGTGTATTCGTAGTCTTTATGTAATGATACTAATGATTATAAAATACATTTACTTGAACGTAGTTATTGTATTTGAAGTGTATTATTATATTAGTACTAACCAGGTAACAATAGGTTGTAGATTAACATTCCAACTAGATTTTGAATTTACATAAAATTAATGTTTTGAATTTGCAATTATTGTTATTAATAATAGCATCGATACGTAAGGATAATCTTCATATTTACTTTCATCAATTCCATGACTTCATTCATGGTTAAAAAAATCATACTTGAGATCAGTCACTTTCATTCGTTTTACATTAGTCGTGAAACTTTTAACATGCTTCTTAGAACTTTGGCAAGAAGAACAATTTATTACATGTTATCTTTATATTACAGGATATTTTTTGTTATTCATAATCATGATCTTCATGCACTTCATGATTGTTCTGGCGTGCAATTTCGCTGTAGATTCAGGACTTGCAGTCTTTTCTTACTGTGCAATCTGTGCATCATTGGAACCATATTTTTATTACAACATAGAAATTTCTAATTTCAAAACCACGATACCTTTACAGTTGAAGGTAAATAATGATAATCATAACCTACAGTATTCTATAATATTTATTTAGAGCCGATTGCATTTGCCGACTATTTTCGATATTTTAAAGCAACACTGCCAAAGTTAGTGTAACGCATTTTAAGTTTATTTGTTGTTTTGTAAGTATAGTGAGTGATGAAAAGATATTGATCGTGATCGCAAATATTTGCATATGCCCCATTGAGAAGATCTTTGGATATAGAAAGAGACTTATTCGTTTTTGTATTTGTTGCTAATCATTGTCGAAGTTCATCTCCACTTCCGCTATAATCAGTAGTAGCTTCAATTTTTTTATGCCTCAAAAAGTATTTTTTATACCAAATACACACATGTCAAAATAAAATATGTTATGAGTTATGACAATAAATACATACCAATATCATGTGATCTTCCTAATTCTATTCGTTAGGATAACTCATTAGACTGGAATTGGAATCAGATTGATGCTCTTGATCAAGAACTTTCAGTGTGTCCCTTACAAAACCCAACAATAGTTAATGTACTAGCAGGCGTTATGTAGCTACGGGTTTAGTTCTAATAAGGCTTTAAAAACGGCTGTAAATAGTGTTTCTACCTTTCTATGGTGCTTTCTACGTTAAGCTCAAAGTACTTAAAAACGTGAAAATGTTCTTGTGTCTCTTTAATGTTTCGTCATTTTAGATTTGTATAGTTTTATTGTAAGAGATACATATCCATTGGGCTAGCGCATTCATAACCCATAAGTTTGATATTATTAGTAGGGTGCAAGTTACCTAGTAAGATAGCATGGCCACAAACTGCGATTCGCATACCTAATAGTTTTAGTATGCCTTTTGACAGCTCTCTTTTCTGATATTATGTTATGTGCACAACAATAAAACACGGCTTATTATATCAAAGTCAACATTAATAATGTACATTTTAAATGGAGTATTTCTGAAATCAGTTCAGTAGTTTCTAAGATTACATTCTAAACATATAAAAATACCTATAAAATACTATAGTACATATAAATGAATTAATGTTTCAATTTAATTAGGAACATTATATTAATATTTTCAAATAAACTCTACATTCTTGTTTATTAAACATTAACTGAATAGTTCAGGAGGTAGCGAATCTATGTATTGATAAGAATACCGAGAAAAAAGAAATGCAATATATTCAAAATCATCATCACAAAATTTGTCACAATTGTTATATAAAGTTTTAGCAATATGTAAGCAATCCGTCTTTGAATTTCAAAACGATATCTTTGCAATAAGTTTAGTCTAATTTTCCACTTCTTAAAGATAAGGTTGAAGGTGCGTTTATTTCGAAATTAAAGCAATCATAGACTCGACTTACTCCAACAAAAAATGTATACTCAACTTGTGAGCGCATCTTACAACATAACGAGTAAAAATCAATTATTGTACTTATGACTATTGGCTATAAACTGCACTCTTATGCACTTTCCGTACCGTTAAATAAGTTAATCGTATTGATTCAAGTAGCAGAAAACTATCAAGTGGAAAATATATAATTAAGTAAAATGTAGCGTCTGATGTTATAAAATTGGTGTCGTTTAGAGCAGTGTCTAAATTTAAAATGTTGTCCTTGAGTCGCCTTAAAACCTTTCTGACGTTTTTATCTAAATTGTATATCCCATCTATAACTACTTATATATTTTTTTGAGTAAACTTTATGTAAGTACATAAGTTTTATTCTTCTAAGTGCCATGAGTTTTGTTGTTGTTGACTTTTATTTATTACTAGCTGCGCCCCGCGGTTTCACCCGCGTAAGTCCCGTTCCCGCGGGAATATCGGGATAAAAAGTAGCCTATGTGTTAATCCAGGGTATCACCTATCTACATACCAAATTTCAACCAAATCGGTCCAGCCGTTTTTGCGTGAAAGAGTAACAAACATCCATACATCCATACATCCATACTTACAAACTTTCGCCTTTATAATATTTATAGGATGTCTGAGTTATTAATACCACATGTTAAAATTTTATCATGTGTAAATAATTCGGACTTTAAAATAAAACGAATGAAAATCTAAAACAGGGAACCTTAACCTATGTATCTCTTCTACTATATATTTATCGATCTATTTATAGTTTAAATACCTAAATCTTATAAAATTAAATTAGAAAAATGTGTGAAATTATGTCGGTGTTTAGGTAAATATATCTTAAGTTAGAGATCTAAAAAAGGAAAAACTTACTTTAGTTTGGCTGAAGTATTTTAAAATTAGTAATATTATGCGAATTAATATTATGTAGTTCAATGTCAAATAATATAATTGGAGAGCTTTCGTGAAATGGAGATTTGTATGAGTGTGTGACACTACTGTTGGCTTAATTTTTTATGAAATTAATTAGTTTCAGACACATTTAATGATTTTCGTCAGTAGCAACTAAAATTCTGAAGTGTTTACGCGACAGTCCGTTTAGGAGACACATCAGCTCAAAGAAGTTTAATATAATCTGTATGTTTCAATACTTAGAGCGAGAAGGTAGTGTTACTCTACTACCCGGCATAGGATCGTAAATCTTAGTATAAATCCGTTTTTGGCATTGTTATTCCCTCGTTGACACCAAATTAGATTAGATAGTTTGTAATGTCACGACTTGTTCTTGCCTTGTGTATCTTGTCTGACTAATGTGTAGGATATCGTGATCGTATTATGTACTGTTAGAATGTGTAACCATGAATTTAGAACGATTGCTCTTCCTAGAATATTCTTGCAGTTAATTGAACTCAGACTATCTTCACAGCAAAAACATTCTCAAAACGAATAGTTATTCAATAATATGTCATTTAAAGTAGATGTCTGTGGTTTTAGTCCGCTGTGTCAGCGCAATGCGGAGGTCATATATTAAATGGGTATACTATTGTTGTTATTATTAGATCAGGCCAACGCGTCTATTACGTATATTAATGTCACATAATTTGCCAATAAGCGCCCTAATAGCTATTTCTGATTCAATCCATGCATTTCCTGGATAAATATAAAGATGAGGTCAAGTATCATTTCGGTTTACCTTTGCCTGTATGTATGATATACGTATAATTGAATCGCGTATAAGAATTAGTTATTTTGTGATATAATGTTGCCAACTGCAGCTTCGAAACTTTAATGTAGTTAGGAGATGAGTCCATAGGATCTGGTATTTTATGTAAGTTATAAAATGATAAGTCAACTTGTATACTTTTTTACAGGCGATATTTAGTTCTTAAATATATAAACGTTTGAAGTATGGTGATTTATGTTGATGTTTTATACATGTTTTGGTCTAATAGAGTCGATGCCACTATTTTTGCTATAATTTATTCTTGTTACATGGAACGTTTATCCTCCCTGTATATTGAACATACCTGCGTAATCGTAACCTTTGATAAAGCTCTTCTACTATAATACTTTGAAACGCTTTATACCACAATACCTATTTTGATATATTTTGTAATGAATCTCGATTTTACAGTCTTCATATAATTTGCTAACCTTTTACATAAATCATCACCTTGGTGAAAAGTATTTTTCTCAGATTCTGTGTACCAACACTGCTTTGTTGTTTCTAAATATTGAGAAAAATTTAATCTACTATTATACACAATATATTTATATTTTACCCTCTATTTTTATATCATGTATCTGTCTCTTTTTTGATGTTATTTATCGTAATAATATTTCTTCGTGTCTATATGGAAACTCCATGGCTAAATGCTTTGGTGTGTACTTTGCTATAAATAAGTCTAAATCCAGATTATTTACCGTATTCGTGATATAGCATAGAGACTTGTCCCTCAATATGAGGCAGCATTTGAGAGATACCTTACAAGAGAAAACTTTTATTTTACCTCATTTTGAATCGGATGACACAAAATTTCCTGCGGCTAGGAAGATCTAGCCGAAGACTTTCAAAAGCCCATACCTAATTTCTCTAATAATGTAATGTATCTACAAAAGCAGAGTATTGCCATTGTTAAAAATCGTGTTTTTGTTATCTATGATCGCATCTATTTTTCTGTTTTTTGCATTTATTTTCACTAAGTTCCTGTTTCGCTTTTGTGGGTAACAGTCCTAAGATAAGAAGCAAGAGGGGCGTTAAAAGTGTTTTGCACATTTCTTATGATCTAATAATAAGCGTCGCTGGCGGCGGGTTGTGAATATAAAGATTGTAGTTTTAGATTTGTCATGCGAAGCTGCAGTCGGTTTCCATAAATATTTGCCTTTGATTTTCTCGATACCACGATCTTTGCAAAACCACCGATGTCAAAAATGTCTTCCGTATGGCAACCCCATGCTCTTCCTTTAGTTATTTAGTTATAATTGCATCAAAACCGTTTGCATTATAATTTAACTAACCTACGTACTTATGTTTTTTCTATCGAGTTGATCAAAGGCATTTTATTAAAACGTAGAGCCGTCTAGATAACTGAGATATTAGAGCACAATTTGTTTCTCGTTAAAGGCACAATTATTTTAATGATGATTGAGTGCACAAAAACGTTATGGATTTTACAACTTAACGTCACGTGGATTCAACTAACTAGACTTACTGAGATCTGTTCAGTGTTTTTAAAATATTTATATTTATTTGAGGATATATTAAAAAATCAAATTTATTTATGTTTTCAATCATTCTAAAAAAGAATTAGTGTATGTTTTGTGAAAATGTTGTTGATTTTATGTTATTTTGTAAAGTTTTAGTAGCACTTATTGAATATTAGCAATGATCTGTTATTTTAAGTTAATTAGAAAAATTGTGCTTGCGTTTATTGTACAAATTTAGTATTTTCAATTAAATGCGACACGTAATTCATTTCACCAACATGAAAGAAAACACAAAAAGTTATTTTGAAGATGTACTTTTAATAAACATAAACATTTTATCAAAAATGTATATGGTTGAAGCACAATTATATCTGAATTCGTTTTCCTTCACCATGTTGTGTTGGTGAGTTTTGTTGCGTTTAAGTAATGGGTTTGTATTGATGACATTTTATCTAAATACCTATCTTACATTGTGAGATATTACGGTCATTTAGTTATTTGGCAATATTATACAGGGTGTAAAAAGACGTCTACCGAAGCCGAAAGGGGTAGGTGCAGCATCCCAATAGACAACCAAATCCAAAAGGATTTTCCGAAATATGCACTAAATCCGGAGAAAACAGCGTTTGAAGAGTACTGTTTGCGTATGTTTTTGGCGCGTTGTTTTACGTAGATTGCTGGATTTTGAGTTTTAACTGTTTTTTTCTTTTATAAATGAAATTATTAGCTAGGTACGGTCTTATTATGTTGTACTAGCAGTAAATAGCCGAAAATAACATAGCATGACGAAGCTAAGTAAAAAAAAATTTTGCGTTTTTTTTCGCTAAATATGTTTAGAATCATGGTCTAATTACAACCCCTCAGTTTTCGGTAGCAGTCTTTTTACACCCTGTATAAACTTATTGATTCCAGTACTAAATTTATGTATCAAAGCATTTAAAAAATGTAATATTGATTCCCAGAATGTTTGTGTATAAAAGAATGTTAGTACTTACGTCAAGTAGGTAACCTACAGTCGTACGTATTATCTGGGCGGCTTTTTATTGTCTAGTCATTTTTTCCTCCGTGTTGTTTCAAACATGAAAGTATGCCTGTCTTTGTAGACAATATGTATTATGTAATAATCAATACAAATGTTAAATATTAAACTTATATCTATTAAAATTGATGTCTGTTCTATAGTTTTGTTTCATTTTTAGTTGTTAGGCTATACTTGTAGGTAATTTCTAATTTTGCATATTCTAATAGCTAGGGCCTATACGTAACGAATCCTATGATCCAAAACGTTAACTAGGCATGAACCTAAATTTTTTTATCCATCCGAACGTAAAGAACGAAACGAAAAGTGCCAGCCAGCCATAAGCGAAAAACTGGCACTTTTAACCATAGATTTAGCATGGTACCTTTTCTTTTGAGGAATAGTGCTGCCAGACAGCATTCTCTCATGGTGGTAGGTAGTACAATGCATAAACTTATCTAAACCGGTGGCCAAAAGAGGAACTAACGAATTTAATATTACTATTGGAACTACTATTGGGTAAGCAAGGAATTAAACAAGTCACAGAATATTGTTTAATTCTTTGCTACCCTTTACTGTAAAACTTTACTGTAAAATGAACGACTCTCTCAGCGGTCCAGATAAGTTTGTGGAACTGTAAAATATTATTAACTTCATCACAGATTTTATATATTTTATTAACCGACTTCAAAAAAAGGAGGAGGTTCTATGTTCGGTTGTATGTATGTTTTTTTTTTTTTTTTTTTTTTAGATGTATGTTCATCGATATCTCCGTCAGTTGTGAACCGATTTCCAAAATTATTTTTTTGTTTGAAAGGGTATGCTACCATAGTGGTCCCATAAAAATTTTACTCCTGAGGGATTGATAGTTTTCCCGTAAAACTCAAACAATCACCGATCTTTCCGAAAAATGTGGACCGATTTCCAAAATTTTTTTTTAGCTTGAAAGGTTGTCCATCTCGAGGTGGTCCTCATACTTTTTTTTCCTGAGGAATTGATAGTTTTCCTGTAAAACTCAAAAAACATCATTCTCATAACACAATCTGAGTCAAACATTGATTAGTTTGACATATTTAGACTCTCGAGGTGGTCCCATATAAATTTTATTCCTGAGGGATTGATAGTTTTCCCGTAAAACTCAAAAAACCTCATCTCACTCTAACTTCTTTAATCTTGACTATTGTAATATCTAACCTAACCTACTAAGTAAGTAATTACTTACTAACCTAACCTACTATATTATTTACACTTACACTTTACACTAAAAATGGAAAAATAAAAATTTTTGAAAAAAAAAATTGAACCGACTTCACAAAACACAAACAGACACTAAGAACCTACACTAAAAAGAGAAAAATAAGAATATACACATGCAATTATTATTTACAGTATTCAATTAATAAATTATTATGTTACCTATATTATATTTGAAGTCGGTGACAACTATTCTATTCTAACTACTCGATACAATTTTGCACCCAAGTTCTAATTGTACTCGTAATTTCTTCTTAGATAGTTGTAAATGCATAGTTGGCACCGACTTCAAATATAATATAGGTAACATAATAATTTATTAATTGAATACTGTAAATAATAATTGCATGTGTATATTCTTATTTTTCTCTTTTTAGTGTAGGTTCTTAGTGTCTGTTTGTGTTTTGTGAAGTCGGTTCAATTTTTTTTTTCAAAATTTTTTATTTTAGACCTATTTGTTGATAGATTTTCCTCTGTCACTATCAATGCTAAATCCATGCTATGGCACCTTTCACTAATGCTACTCTATGATCTATACCATCCCCATAAAGAAAAACCATCACTTTTCTCAGGAAATAAATACATAAAAATGTTATAAAAATGATGAAAAATAGCAATTAGACAAATCATATAACTAAATGTAATCTCAGCGATAGGAAATAATTCAATACATCTATAATCATCCACGTTGTGTTCTGTAAGTTTACGATGTTCCGGCAAACATGCAAACGGATCCTCTCAGCAACATCATCGCTGGTACAGCCACGAGCAAGGTACCAAAACTTCGTGATGTCGGACGCATTGGCGCAAATAGAACGAGAATGCGAGAGGTACTGTCCTGTGCCAAGATTCCCACCACAAAAGGTAAACTGAACCCTATTATCCTCGATTACGTACTATGATTGTAAGCAGTCGCTTGTGGTTGATATCAGATATAAATGTTATAACATACCTATCCTTTTCAAGGCTGAACCCATTGTGGCTTGATTTACTTGGCTTAACTTGGCCATTTCATGACATTAATTGTACCTATATACCTACTTAGCGGATTAGATTTACAGACTATCACGTGCTGAAAATGACTAAATAGTAGATAAACCTACCTATAATACATTACGCTATAACGCAGAAGTGGCCTAGAAATGCAAATTTATACCAGTTGGCTCATTTTGCTCATTTAAACTTGAAAAGGCACTTGAGGACTTGGAAAGGCAGGTAGAGTTTTGCATCGAGTTTAAAGATTATATAGAGAGAGACGCCAGAGTTGGTCACTGTTTCATACGAGCTTATTTACAGAATAGAGATCCAACAAAAATGTTCAGAACCAGAACTTCATCTTCTATAGTTCTTTCCAGGTTTGTGTGATAGGAGCAGGTAGCGATGTCGGTCGAATTGCTGCTCTATTTCTGAAGCAGCAGAAGGTGATAAAGATACTTGCTCTGTACGATGACGTACCTGAGCGGTTCGTGGTGGGTGTGGCTAACGACCTGGCGCATATCGATACCAGCACTGAAGTAGAGGCGTACCAGGGACGGGTGTTCCTCCAACCTGCTCTATACGTAAGTACCGAAGCAAACTGAAAACAACATGTGGTGTCATTAGCCAGCAATATTAAAAATGTGACGTGTTTCTTAGGATTCGGACGTGGTGTTGATCTGCGGAGGCTGCTACTCCCTGCCCCCTTGCTGCTTCACGCACGACCGCGAGCTGTTCTTCCAAAACATGCAGTTTGTGCGCACGATAACCCTCGCATGTGCACAGTTCTGCCCGCAAGCCATTATCGCGATACAGACCCCACCTGTGGACTGCAACTTCACTCTCGTCAAACACGTTAGTATATTATGTAGTTGTAGATTCCTTTAGGAGGCAGTTGTAAAAGGATTTTTTTGTAAACGGCTAAGTAGAACATCGTGAGGAAGCCGTTCTTCTAGGCGGTGATGGCCTCGCAACCTAATGGAATGCTAGCTTCTGTGGTCATGTGCCAAATATGTATTTGGGCTAGGAACCACATCTTTAATGGAAATGACTTTTGAGAGAATAATATCTATAGTGTCTTGGGGATACGAAAAGACGAAGCATTAAGGTTAATAACAAGTTAGGTGTTAACACTATCCGTTCATTGACACTGTGCAGTTCGCACTAAGCTCTGAGAATAATTCAAAAGTAGCATTCGCTCCGGCTTCTCGCAGAGTTCAACGATCATCTTCGATCGACCCACCTTATCGGAATACATGGCCGGTTTTACTAGACTTTATACGTAGTGAAACCTGTACAGACGCTGGAAATGGCGAGAGTGTACGATAAGCGTCGGTTGTTGGGCGTGAATGCTATCAACGCGATGCGAGCCAACCAGCTGTTCTGCTCCATCACGGGCGCAGACCCTCGCGGCGCCAGCATCCCCGTCATATGCGGCACGGGACGCTGCACCAGGGTGCCTGTCTTCTCAGCTGGGAAGGCTGGCAACTTTCCTCAGGTATTATAAAAACTGACCAAGTAGGTAAGGTACCTTACAGGTCTAGGAAAGGACACACGAAAGGTACGACGAAGTACGGTTGTTAAGTTTTCAGCTTATTAATTAAATTCGTTCATCGTAATCACATTTTTTTATGACAAAACGAAAAATTACGAGCAGGACTTATTATTTTTACAATTTCACTGTTATTAACTCGAAAGAAATTGAAATATCAATTTACAAATTGAAGATGCATTGTTCATTCATAAAATCAATGTTAACTTTGTTTTAGACGCAAGTAGACTGTTTGACACGGCTGGTCCGGGAGGCCGATGATATTATTTGCAAAGTAAAGAGCAACAACGAACAAGGCCACCTATCTATCGGATTCTCCACTGCTCGATTTGTTGTCAATATAATGAAAGGTCAGTGCTTTTAAATTAAATCCGAACTTTTTTTACACGAATGAATGCCAAAAAGATCTTTTTAAGTTGGTTTTTCTTTTAGTTTTAAAACGTAATTATTCGTAGGTTTATTTGAAAAAGCAACGTTCATAGACAGTGCTCTGGTAGAACAAAAAGATCCTGAGAAATGTTACAACATGGAAATCTGCGCTACTCCGATCACAGTCGGCAAGCAAGGAATCTCTGAGTACGCTGTGCCCACTCTCAACGAATCTGAAACCAAGTTGTTGGAATTCTGCAGGTAAGTTATTTCTAAGTTCCATTGTTAAACACACCATACCTAATTTCTTACATAATACTACTGTTCCTTAGAGAAATGAACAGTTGTATTCGTTCCTACGTAAAATAAAGAATTAAGAAACAACATATAAAAAGGTTTTTCGCTTCCCTAGATGTGACCTCGAGGACATGTTGAACCTAGGCCGGTGTTACGCGGTAGGAGATGAGTACTATCTGCACCCTTGCAAAGTCTGCTCTTGTTGTATCTGTCCGCCGTGTAAAGTTTGCACTGCTTGCGGGTCGGATGAGAAAAAGTCCTAGTACTTTGAAGGCCTAAATAAAGAGAAATTATCTATCTGCGGTTTTGACAAAAAGTGCGGCTAATTTACCTATGAATAAGACTTTTGTCGTGCGATGGGCAAATTGGATTGCGACGATGGAAGATAAAAACGATTCAAATTATAACGCACAACTTAAAACACAGAAATGCAAGAGATAAACAGGTGCTTGAAGACTAAAGATGTTATCAATTTTTTTTTGTAAAAATGTACCTGAATGTATTTTTAATCGAATTAAAAATATAAGCAATTCAAGTATGTTTTAATGCTGTATAAAACCAAGTCATTTTTGATCATACCTACGTATTCTAAATGGCAATAACTTTCCCAAAACTTTCAATGAAATCGAAATTACTCAATCAGTTTCACGTTTTACCTGTTCAGTGACTTCGTAGATCAGAAAATATTTATTGTGGGGACGCGCACGTTAATTTAAACGTATTTGAAACACGAGTTTTTCATCAGGCCGTTAACGTGAATTGGATCGTAGCCCCAGCTAGGTAGGTGGCACGAGGCATTTAACGCGGTCGATACGCATCACGCCTGTATTTGCACGTGCAAAATGGCTTCTTGAGATTTTTCTGGGAACGGCAATGTTTTATGACTGGAATAGTACAATCACTTGAGTAAAAGGTTCAATAATTTTATTTATAGCCAATTCGGAGAACATTCGTTGAAGTATGCAGTCTTTGGACACACAGAAGACTTATACGAGTTTGTAGGTCTTTTACCAGTCCTACTCTTGAACCATCATAAAATTGCTAGATATTGTTTGTATGTTTAATGATTACCTCTGCATTAACCAACTGTTGAAATAATATAGAGCCTAGTGGAATGTGCTCTTGACTTTCAATCGGAAGGTTGTGAGTTCGAATACCGGCTCATCAATGGATTTTTCATTTCGGACAAATGGCCTTGGAAGATCCTTTCGAGGCACGCATACACAGTTATAAAGTTTCTCTCACCGCGTTTTAGATTCATCTCTCAAAACGTATTTTAATATAAGTATTTTTGATGGCAAATCACCATGTTAAGAACTTACGTTTCGTCAATCATAAACTTGACTTACAATTTCGACTGGCCGTAATATGGTATTAAATGAGTAGCTATACTTAGTCTTTATTTAAATCACGTTGTTTAAGCGAGGGTGGGCTATTTTTAGAATGCGTGCACGTTTTTGAATCCTGTGTCTACTGGAAAATGTTTGTAACTTCTAGAACAAGGAATTTTATTTGATACTTGTATCCTTCTTCAGTACAACACAATACGAGTGAAGCAATTTTTTATTAACAAGCTGCGCTCCCGTGGTGTGTCCCGCGGTCACTCGGGATTTTTATTTTCGGGATAAAAAGTAGCCTATGTCCTTTCCTAGAATACCATCTTTATCCTAATAATTTTTAGCCTAATCTGTTCAGTAGTATAGGCGTGAAAAGGTTGTTACCCACACATTTATAATAAAGTATGAATAAACAACGCTTAATTAAGTTAGATGATGTAAGAACACACATTCGCCTGGTAAAACGTGACTAAGTAACACACAAGGGAGCACTCCATTAATCCCACGAGACGATATTCGATATTGAACTTGTGCCGTGGCCGTGTGACGAAGGTCAGGGGGAGGGCCTTCGGGGATAATCCGCAATGTGACTGAGGCGCAATTCAATAGCGAACGAACTCAATATCTAACTTGTGAAGAAAATAGGGCCTATATTCAGCAGTGGGTGGATGTAGGCTTATTAGATAGATGAACAAAATACTAAAGGATCATTAATTTTGAAAAAAAACGGTTGAATCTCCAATAAACATCCGTTATTTACCTTCATTGCTTACCGCATTGGGAAATTGCGATCAGATAATTTGATTACACTACAGTAAGATACTACGAGTATTTTTTAGGTAAGAATCAACAATTTATCTAACTATTTCAGGCTTTCATTCATACCATACCTACCACCGTATTTTTCGGCACCCACACATATTTTTCTTTAGCTTTCGCTGCCCGCTACAGCTTATGACTTGAGCAAACAAGAAAAGCCCGCTCAGAACACTTCAACGATCAATGTCAGGATCGCAACCTTCTATAGGTAAATTCCATGAAAGCTGAAATCCGTCGATAACTTTTTTCAAATTTAATTACTTACATAACAATAATTTGTTGTTGGAATTAATGATATACCATATTATTATACCATACCATATATACCATATTAGAAAATTAACATTTTATTGGGAAGATCGGTATCCTTGAACATTGGTCGCTACCAGCAAATAGTTTTTTTTTATAGAATGAGTGTAAATAAATAGAATCCTTAAAATTTATTAATTATAATATTAATTGAATAAATATCGTATTACTAGATCGTTTTGCTAGCTGCGCAGTTATTAAACCGATATTGATGAAGCCTTATTATTTCCTGTTGCAATAACGACTGAATAAGCAAAGTAGGTAGGTACCTACCTTGGCTACATAAACACATCGATATATCGATATTATGTTATGCACACCTTAACCACAGCCTTAACTTGTAGGTTAGTATTATTTTATCTGATTTTAGGATAGGATAAAGTTTGCATTACTTAGTAAGTATTTGTTTTGGACATAAAAAAATCCTATACTCTACTACTTACAAGTAGTTTTAACCTAAGGTATTTTAAAGTTATACTTATGCGCAGAGAATAGGTTGTGACGATATTGCTTTTAAACTTTAAACTGCAAAAGCATGGGTTCATACTTCGTTCAGAACTTATTTTTTTACTTCAATTGAGTTCAGTTATGTATATGCACGAAAGTTAGCCACTAGTTCCCTCATGACCACGATCGGTGAAACCCGATCGAAACGTCGAGGTAAAGTAATAGTTCGAACATTATCTTAAACCTTTACGCGATCTCTTCCCCTTAATCAGTAGGTATTTTTTTAATTCGCCGGTCAATGTTTTTTGAAACGTCGTCCGATGAAATTGAATAAATATCACTTGGAGGCATCGTTTAAAGTGCGTCGGTCGGTCGGGGGCGGTTAAGGTCAACGCAAGTACTTGGGTACTCGAGAAGGGAGGCAGCCAGCTCCATCCCCCTGCCAGTATCATTCCTACTCTACTCGTCGCGACCTACGCTTGTATACGCAAGTAGGTACAATAAAATAATAAATTGATTTATTAAAATAACGTGTTGTGAGTAATGCAGGTGGAAGTTAAAAGTTTTGTTGTGAAGTTTTAGTAAGGTAATATTAATAACTGCATTTCAAAAATTATGAATGAAAGAGTATATAAAAAATATACATATAGTTATTTATTTTACGTAAATGAGTGTAAAAATTTGAACTACAACCCATATTTACTTTATTACACATTTATTTATTTGTTAAATAAAATACTAACTAAGTAATTAAAAAGTTCATGATTCAGAAATTATGATGAAGAATTTCAATTCGATAACAACTTTCAAGAATGTTTTTGCTCTATAATTTTAAAAATATCACCAAGCAAATACTATAGCAATGAGCGTCATTGAATATTAAAATACTTTTAGTTGCGATGTCTGAATTTCAAAAGAAGCTCTATCCAAACTGCGACTCGAGCGTATGGCTACGCTCTTGCGAAGAGGAAGTGGATGAGCCTTTAGAAGGCAAGATTACTGGTACGTAGAAAATTGAATTGTTTATTTTGTTTAGAGTAACCACTACTTACCTAGCTTTCGAGTGGGTGTTACAATATTTAGAACTTCAGAGTTACTTTGACCAGGTAGGTGGTTACTTTTACGGTATTATCCGAGCAGCCTTTTTACTATAATAATCATCCTATTCGACTTTAGACATAGGGTGGTCAATTGGTCGTGGTTAGCAGGCTGGATATGAGATCTTCAATAGTCGTGGCAAAGGTCGTGGCGTGGGCAAAAGCTAATCACACTCATATAATAAAGCTGAAAGTTTATGAGTATGTTTGGATATTTGGATGTTTGTGTATCAATCACGCCTAAACCAGAGAAACGTTTGGATGAAACTTGGTATAGGCATAGATTGTGAACTGGAAAAGCGTATAGGCTATTCAAAACGTTGGTACCGAAGCCGCGCGCAGAAGCTAGTAAAATAATAGGACAAAAAAACAATATAAGGACAAATTAATTACTATGGATCCCGCACTAGGACAAGCCTGTATCGCGGGAGGATAATACCTGACTACTACATGTTTGCCCGCCACAGTTGACTTCCATTTGGTTTTTAGGAGAGATACCTTCATGGCTAAAGGGTACGCTACTACGCAATGGGCCGGGGTCTCTCAAAGTGGGATCCATGCGATTTCAACACATATTTGACAGCTCAGCTCTTTTGCATAGGTACGCATATTAACTGTATTACTATCATTCTTAAATATTTATTTTTCTTTTTACTAAACAACATCAATTAACTATAGGTGCTTAATCGTTAACCAGCAGTTTCAATTGACTGAAGTATTTGTTTTATCTTACTTCGTTCTTGCTAAAGACCCTGAATGAATATTGATGTTGTGTTGTACTTAAGTATTAATATAATATTCTTTACTTTAGATTCGCTATTCACGACGGCACTGTGACATATCAATGCCGCTTCCTCCTTACCAACACGCTGAAGAAAAACCGCGCCGCCAACAGGATAGTGGTCACGGAGTTCGGCACCAAGTCAGTTCCGGATCCGTGCCACACCATCTTCGACAGGTACCTATGCTCCTAAATGAAGTCCCACCAAAACATTACATGTAAAACTGGTTGCCAAGACTCTACATTTCACTGTAAAAAAGTTATGATGTATCTTAGGTAAAACAAACTGTGCTTTTCAGGGTAGCAGCGATATTTAAGCCGGGGGAATCGATCTCCGACAATGCCATGATATCTGTATATCCGTTTGGCGATGAAATATACGCCTTCACAGAAGGGCCAGTTATTCACAGGTAAAATAGAAAAATTCATTTTTTTTACATAAATAATCGTCTCCCAGCTGAAATATTTTTTCTCTTAGCTTTTATATATAACCTTAAAATAAACTGATGTGGATATGATGATCAAAACTAAAAATCCATGTATCCTACTAATATAATAAATCTGAAAGTTTGTTTCAATCACGCGTAAACCAATGAACCGATTTGGATTAAACTTAATCAAATCAAAATCAAATCAAATCAAAATTATTTATTCAGAACAAAGTACATAGAAAACATTGATTACAATAGAACGATGAGAACTGCAAAAGTTTAATAAACTGTGTAGCAGTCTCAACGCCACCTCCTTGACATTATTACAACATAGTTCTGAATGAAACTATATGTGTGTATCATTTAACACTATAGAATAAACTAATTTTAAACTAAAACTAAAGATATTCAAACAAGAAATATATGAAAGTTAAAGAGCAATAAGTAGGTACAGTACATCTTAAGGTTAAAGATATTGAAATTTTAAGTGCATATATTTATGCAGCATTTGTGTGTATTGTGTATATGTGTGAGAGTGAATGTGTGTGTGTGTGTGTGTGTGTGTGTGTGTGTGTGTGTGTGTGTGTGTGTGTGAGTGAATGTGTGTGAGAGTGTGAGAGTGAATGTGTGTGTGTGTGTGAGAATGATTGTGTGTGTGTGTGTTTGAGAGTGTGAGTGTGTGTACCCGTGTATGTATGAGATACACGTATGTGTTCTATTTTAGTTATTCAGGAATTTTTAGCATGTCTTCTGTCTCTTCATAAGAGAGAGTAAGCAGCCATTTTAGACATTTTATTTTGCATTTATAGTTTATAAGGGGGTATATATTTAAAATTTTGTTAACTTTATTATATAGCTGAGAGCTTAGATAGTGAAAATTACGACCTGCCAGAGCTGTCCTACGTGTTTCGATTTTACACACTTTATCTGAGCGTCTTCTACTGACGAGTTTTGCATCGTAATTCAGTTGGCTGTGCTTGCGAAGAACAGTCGCCAAAATAAAGAGTTGCCTTACTGTTAGGACTTCACAAAGAGAGTAGAGTAAGCTAGTGGGATAACGCCTAGGTTTGGAGGTCATAACTTTAAGAATCGATCTTTGAGCTCGTTCCATTCTCAGCATTGGTCCTTTAAAAGTTCCACCCCATGCTGTTATGCAATAAGATAATATGGATTGCACCAACGCGAAATAGACAGTTTTGAGGCAGTCAAAGTCGGCAACACATCTCAAACTACAGAAAACATAGATCAACTTACGAACTCTGGACACCGTAGACTGAATATGCGGGGACCAGGATAGAGAGGTGTCTAAGAGGACTCCAAGATATTTGATAGTGGTTGTGCGTTCTAAGTTTTGACAGTTACAAGTGATAGAGGTAGGATCAGAGCAAGTGTGGGCACGGATAGAGAATAAAGGTTGAGTTTTGGAAGATGGAGTGAAAGTAATAAATTTTGTTTTACTAATATTCAGGGTTAATAGATTGAGAGACAGCCAATTCAAAACAACATTCAGAGCTGACTTAGACTTAGAAATTAAGAATAGGAGTACGAGGGAATAGCTAGGCTATTCTAAATGTTGGTTAGCTAGTATAAAATAACAACAAAACATTATGGTGTTCTGAGATTAAAAGGAGGTAAGAACATAAAATGTTTCTTGTGGTTTCAGAGTAGATCCAGTGACTCTCGATACGATGGAACGGAAGAATCTAACGGAGAAGCTGGCACTTGTAAACCACACGTCACATCCGCATGTTATGCCAAATGGTACGAACCATTTTTCATTTCACAAGTTTATGAATCAACTTGAGTAGTAGATAATATAATCCACTTTATGCTCATACATTCAACATTCACAAGTTTGAAACAAAGTTTTGTAGTTATATTGACAGATTGATAATCTTTACTAAGGGACGATTTAGTAAGTTAATTATATATTCCTAATTTAATTAAACTAAAGATAAAAAACAGTGTTCAAGTCACCGACCGCAGGTAATAGGTATGCCCAAAAGGCTGGCGGCATCTTGATTAGCTATTGACGAAGATTTGATGTGTCCGCTCGAGTTCAAAACAACCATTATTAATTTATGTTTAGGCTCTAAGTAACTCAAATCTGTCTATCTGTTTGTCTGTCTGTTTGTTACATTTTCAAGTTACACCGCGGGAGTGCAGTTAGTAATTAATAGATTCTTACTCTTATTGACTGTACTTACTAAACTTTTTTGTATATATTTTCAGGTGATGTGTTCAATGTTGGAATGTCCGTAGTGAAAGGCACTCTACGTCACGTCGTCGTCAAGTTTCCTTACACTGAAAAAGGTACATTTTATTCACTGTTTTTTTGTCAGGAGCTATTATTCCTTAGCGGTATTAATCTTAGTGGTACAAGTGAGAGTTAGCAATGTAATGTTTCAGGTGATATGTTCGAGAAGGCTCACATCGTGGGCAGCTTGAAGCCACGCTGGCCCTTACATCCTGCGTACATGCACACTTTTGGTAAGTGAAAAATCATAATAGACTTGCTAATAAATAATAAATAATGCTGGACATTTCACACAGCATCATCTAGCCCCAAACTAAGCAAAGCTTGTACTATGGGAACCAGATAACTGATATACTACTTAAATAATTTTTTGTTTGTAAATACATACATATTATACATAGAAACATCCAGACCTGAGATAAATATTTTCAGATCATACAAACATTTAACCCGCGGCGGTGATCGAACCCGCAACCTTCTGCGTTCCAAGCGGGCTTTCACCCACTGCGCTACAGAGGTCGTCGCATTTTTTCAGATTTGTCAGATGCACGTCACATGCGAATACAATTTTAATTCTATATGCCAAGTTATATAGAAAAAAAATTTAGTTAACAATTTGAAAAATTAAGTTAACGATGAATCAATTCAAATTATTACAGGTATAACAGAAAACTACTTCGTGATAGTGGAGCAGCCGCTCACAGTGTCCCTCCTGGGCGTCCTGCAGAATCAGCTGTCGAACGAGCCGCTAGCCAGCAGTCTGATGTGGTATCCTAAGCATGAGGTAAACACTAACACAATATTACCTTATATAATATTACTTTATATTACTTTATTGAAGCGCTCGTGGTCGTGCTTGCTTAGTCGTTCTTGATAGATCGTCGAAGTTAAGCAACGTTCGAAACGGTCTGTAAGTGGATGGGTGACCGCCAGTGGCATTTTCATCTGAGCGCTTCCGTGCTTTGGAGGGCACGTTAAATTATCGGTCCCGGCTATTTAAGTCGTTAAGCCATGACGGAGGCCTTAAGGCGGCCTAAAAACTCCGTCACCAGAGTTGGCCACTGACTCATACGAATTTACTGATAAAACCAGGTAAGAAGCATTATTGACTTTACACGTGCTCTAAACGGTGAAGGAAAACATCGTGAGGAAACCAGTTAGTATTCTTAAAGGCGGCGATGGGCTTGCAACCATTCTCGTATGGAAAAGGTAGATACTAACTTCTGTAAATTGTAGGCATGTATCAAATATGTTGGACATGCCTCTGACTGTCCCCTGGGACATCTTTAAAGGATCTGAGAAAAAGTCTACCCCGCCTTGGGGATACAGTCGTGACCCTGTTTAAATACTTATTGAATTAAGTTAGTGGTTAGTGTTTTCAACAGTAGGTACAAACTTTGCTTAGTTTGGGCCTACATGACGCTTTGGAATATGTCCTCTAATCGATAAATGTTTATTAAAAGTGTTAACCGCAAAACTAGGGATATTTCAAGATTAAGTCTTGATTTATTTCTCTAATATATTTTTTTTTTAGTTTTTCTGTCTTTTCACACATTGGCAGCGACGCGACGAGAACAAGATATTATAAACCTTATGAACAATGTAATGCCGGCCACCCACCAGTCTACCGTCCAGTTTGCAGCGCTGCAAACTTGATCAAGTCGGCAGAACGAAGTTCTTTTTCGCTTGTCATGCACACCCATACCAATACACCGTCAAGTTTACTGGACGCCGCATCCAGTCCGCTGCAGACTGGTCGGTAAACTTGATCGTGGGTGGCCGGCATAACAAGATATAGAAACGCTTGATAGCTCGCATCGCGACCGCGCGAGACTACTCGAGCCGGCGCGAGGCTTCGCCACACCTCTTTCTGTATCTTGTTACATTGTTTTTAAGGTTTAAAATTTCTTGTTACGTCGCGTCGCTGCCAATTCAGTCTGCATTGAGCCTTATTGTTTATATTTATAACAACGTATTTGTTCTCAGACCCACATAGTGCTGATAAGTCGTAAAGACGGCAAGGAGCACAAACGGTACCGCACCTCAACTATGTTTTTCCTCCACATCATCAATACTTTCGAACAGGATGGCAAAGTGATACTAGACCTTTGCTGCTACAAGGACGCTAAGGCATTGGATGCTATGTACGTGAAGGCTATTGAGGTAACATATTCTTTGCTTAATTATTGACGTGACAACGTCTTATAATTCGATAGAGCCGGCTGCACGCACGAAGAAATGCGGCGTTACCTCGCTCTGAGGCGTTCCATGTAAGGCTTGAAGTGCAAGCGAGAGCGCGGAACGAGCGACAAAGAAGCACAAACGTTGTCACGTTCAACTATCGTCAGTAAACCGACTTTACAGACAACCAATTTTTATGTTGAAGCCGTGTTGTGCCAAAGTTGTAAATAAATGTCTGTCTTTGTCTATGTCTACCTATTGAGATGATACCCGATTGAACACGAGCTCTAAACGGTGAAGGAAAACATCGTGAGAAAATGAGAACCAGTCTATTCTTAGGTATTAGGCGGCGACGGGCTTGAAACCTGTCACGTATGGAGAGCTAACTTCTGCAAAATTACGAAATGAAAAGAAACCCGCAGCTTTATCAGCTCCACACGTATTAAGCGAAGAGGATGGTTTAAGAATAGAATAGAATATTATTTATTTAAGAAGCACAAACAACACAGAGCGGAACTTAAAAATAAAACAACTTAAAAAAAAAAGGTACACAATTAAATGAAAAAAAAAAGACAGAAGAATAAACGAAAACACATAATACAAAGAAACTTATACAGGTAGGTACCTACGGACCGGAGCCAATTAGTCTCGCTCTGCGCAGCCTAGGCCACTCAAATAGGTTCTGACTCAGCATAGATGCTACTAAGCTGACGAGTAGCATAGTAGTGGTTTAGGTGCTGGACAAGCTTATTCGAACTCAAACAATGTCATATGCATTTCAGCGTCCCGTTGAGTAATAATAATAATAATAAACTTATTTATTTTCTCTCACAAACAAAATTTGCAAATACCTACACAATAATTAAAGAATCTATAGAAATAATACATTAAAAATCCAAAAAGGTTGAGTGTAGGCATAGGTTGCCTCCTGACGCTGTATAAATCATCTAGAGTAGAGATGTAAAGAACTAGGTTTTTTTTTTACCAGAAAATATTTTTTCATTTCACACTGGCAACTTTTAAAGAAAAATCTCATTCTAATCTAGGATAACCTCCTTATTTCCAGACAATGCAAAGTAACGCTGACTACGCAGAATGGTTTCGCGGTAAACCGAAGAGATTGGAGCTACCACTCTGTGCTCCCAAGTTGACCCGAGTCGAACCAACGTTGATAGTTGACCTTGGCTGCGAAACTCCGAGGATAAACTACGATTTACATAATGGTAATTCATCGTTTTATAGTGCCACAAACTTTTAGCCACCGGTTCAGATAAGTATCTGAACCGGTGGCTAAAAGAGGAACTAACGAATTTTACTCAAAAAAATATTTTTCTGGCAACATCAAATGCGATTACAGCGCCCCTCTCACCGGTTCAGATAAGTTTGTGGCACTCTAATAGTAATTTCGACAACAGCGCCACCTACCGGATCCAGCAATAGCTAAAAACATCAGGGTTCAGAAAAAAATCTCTTTTTAAGTTAATTCTAGATGAACGATTTTGCCCAAGAATTTATTTATATCATTTAACACAGTTTTACTATATAGTTAGGTACCTACATTGCGCAGATGTGATAATGTAAATCTTAGTAAACATATCTGAAATTGTTTCAGGCCGTCCGTACAGATACTTCTACGCTATGAGTTCTGATGTAGATTCTGACAATCCTGGGACTGTGAGTAGAAATATTATAATTAATGAAAATCTAATAGACATTTTAGGTACTCTTTTCTAAAAGTCAGCCTAGTGATTCAGACTTCAGCGGAACGCATTCGGGTCGGAATCGACCTGCTGTTCAACCGATAGTAACCAATCACAGTGCAAGAAACGTCAGTTTTGGATCAATTCCTGCACTGTGATAGGTTGCGGTCGGTTGAACAGCTGACCGATTCCGACCCGAATGCATTCCGCTGGAGTCTGAATCAAGGGCCAGAAGTCCTAATTGGTATAACTAATAAAATCTCGTTACTTTTAGATAATCAAAGTGGACACAATGACGGCAGAGACAAAAACATGGTGCAACACAAACTGCTACCCCAGTGAACCTATTTTCGTGCCCACGCCAGATGCAAAGGTAATATTTTATTTTTAAACTCGAGCTACACATAGGTACTTACCTACTTTCAAACATTAATCACAATTAATGACATTATTTATTTATTTATTTACACAAAACACAAATGGACTTACAGATATATCCAAGTCGTCCAAATGTTATAATATAAATAATAATCGAGTTAAAATATTACAATAAAATTCAAAATTATGTCAAAATAATAATTACGTATAAAAGAAAATTAAAACAAAAGAAATAATTAATTTAAAAGTCAAATTTGAAGTTAAAATTAAAGAAAATATATAGCATGCGATAAAATCTAACAGCATTGTCAACGAAAACGTCCGCATCCGTTTGGCCCAAGAAATCATTAAGCAGAGTAAGTGCTCGCGGTGTAGGAGCTGCAGCTCCAGCACAAGTACGTACACCAGGTGGTTGCGCAAATAGTGCCGGGCGACGCCGAGGGCCTTGATCTCCCCCTGCACCTACCATGCGCAATCGCGGCACATTTAATCCCAATCGCTCCAAGGTCTCTGGATTATCCACCCCACCGCGTAGAATCATGTAGTAGTGCATGAGCAGGAGTATTTTTCGTCTTAGTTGGAGTGTATCTAACCCGACCATGCCAGAGACAAATATAGAGGGAAACAGGTAGGGGTAATAGCCGTACATTCTTTTGTACACATATCTAGTGAATTTGCGCTGAACCCGCTCAATCATCAATGTATACTTGACTTCGTGGGGGTCCCAAACGATCGCTCCAAACTCAAGGCGACTGCGTACATAGGCTTTATATAGCATGAGCGCTGCACGCACGTCGGGGAACTCCCACGTAGTCCGCATTATGAAACCTAGAATTTTACAGGCTTGCTTACAAATGCTCGTGATGTGCGTGTTGAAGTCTAGTTGTGAGTCCATTGTTAGGCCCAGGTCACGTACTGTCGTCACTCGCTCTAACGGCGTGCCAGCCATTAAATAAGAATGGAGGACTGGAGAACGACGTCGGGACATGTGCTGATAAGCGCCACACTCGAGAGCGACTAGGGCATTCTGTATTTTTTTTCCCAAATAACTATTCATTACCGCCTGAGGAGGCTTGCGAGAGTAAAAATACAAGTAGGTACTTAACATACTTTTTCTGAAAAACCTATTCAGTTTTCCGACCCCTGTTATAAACATCTAGGTATAGGCCCTTGATTCAGACTTCAGCGGAATGCATTCGGGTCGGAATAGGTCAGCTGTTCAACCGACCGCAACCAATCACAGTGCAAGAAACGTCAGTTTTGGATCAATTCTTGCACGGTGATTGGTTGCGGTCGGTTGAACAGCTGACTGCTTCCGTCCCGAATGCGTTCCGCTGAAGTCTGAATCAAGGGCCAGGTTTTAAATCTGGTGAGTCACCAAAGCTATTATTATAAATGTACTTGAAAATAATAACAATGTCGCATAAATACCTTGGTTTTCTAAGATTTAATGACATCAATTAAATTGAAACAACCCTATTACACTTCATTTATTGTTCTTCTAAAACAATTATTAAAACTAGTTCCTACATTATTTTTTCTTAGTATAGGTAAGTACCTACGACATAATAACTAACATTAAATACATAGATACTTTGTTTGAGCGAGTCTTATTTTGATCTTAGTTAGAATATCCATGTAGTCATAGACAACTTTTTGCTACAAGCGTTGCCTAAATTAGGGCGAAGGTAGCTGTCTGAAATGTCACTTAAAATACCAAGCACCAGGGCAATAAACCCAACCGTGTTTGTTGCATGCTGATTGCTGATCGGTATTAGTCGGGAACTAACAGTATTAGAATCACCTAGTTCATAAGACGTTATCGCCAGAGTTGGCCACTAAAGTAAGTAAGTTCGTATGAGTCAGTGGCGATTCATACGAACTTACTTTAGACGTTATAATGGATCTCAACGGCAGCGGTCCTACGAGTAGGTACCGAAAGTCAGCGACTGAAGTTCATTTTACGAACAATTGGATTAGATAGATAGATTAGTTTCAGTTTATTTATTGGTAAATTTTAGAGTTTTAGATTTTAAAGTCTCATTTCCATCAAGCCAAGTTGAAAAATCTATTTTTACATTTTTACATGGCAAAGCATCCAATAGAAGCTAAAGTTTTAGTTAAAACCCCACGACCTTTGAAGATATCGAAGATTAAACAACATCAAATGTTCATGAACTTCTGTCGCTTACCGTACTTACTAAATAAATAGTAAATACATGAGTACGGTCTACGAGTATAATGATTTAAGTATTAATCATAAGACTTTCTGAGTGATCCCATTGGTCCTGCTAAAACCTTTTTGACTTTGACTTTTGTCCTACATTCATTTCTTATTTTCTAGGAAGAAGATGACGGTGTATTGCTGTGTGCATTAGTATGGGGCGGTTTTAGAGATTGTGAGGTATCTCTACTTGTTCTCGACGCACGGACGATGAAAGAAATTGGCCGCGCGCATTTCCACACTAAATCTCCGGCGCCCAAATGTTTGCACGGTTGGTACTTACCGCAACCTATCAAGTAAAAGTATTGCGCTTGAACAACCGGACTTGCTATGAGATCGGGAAGCGAATTTCTTGTTTGCTGCGATGGTTGAGCCGAATGGACTGAGTTTGGACGTCAGCATGGCACTTCATCATCTTCGAAAGCATAAAATAAAATTACCAACCGACTGTCGAATAAGTTTGCGAGAAACATCAGATGTTTTGTCTTTGTGTTGTCGATCCGACGCCGACGCTATGAATCGCAAAAGCAGCCATTCGATTCGGAAAAACGTTACTTGTCGAATGCATTCGGATTAAGTGTGAATCGCCCTGCTGAAATTCATATTCAAGTGATTTCAGGATGGCTTCTGATATTTGATTGTCCAGACATTTTTTGAAAATTAGTTAAGAGTTTTGAAATGGATCGTGTTGCTCTAAGCGGATTTGATGCAAGTAGAAATGTACCAAGATAAATACCTTATAATAAGATAATAATAGTTATAATAAGTAGTTTCATGTACCTAGATAGGCCCACGTTGCTTCATTTCTTTTGTGAATACAAAAAAAGTAAGACTTAGAATGCTGGTGATGCAGTTGGTTTCTTGAAGTATTCGATTTGATTCAGTTTATGAGACACGTTGATCCTTAAAGAGTAGGTACCTACAGAAGCAAACTAAGGAGATGTAAGTAGGTACCTAGGTATGTACTAGTAAATAAATAAATAATTAAATAAATAAATAATGCTGGACTATTCACACAGCATCATCTAGCCCCAAAGTAAGCAGAGCTTGTGTTATGGGTACTAAGATGACTGATATATTTACTTATATACTTTTTGTTTGTAAATATATACATATTATACATAGAAACACCTGGGTGTTTCTATGTATAATATGTATATATTTACATATCGGGTATGTCTCGGGTCTGGACCCGAGACAAATATTTGTAGATCATACAAACATTGTTCCCGCCGCGGGGATCGAACCCGCAACCTTTTGCGTCGCAGGCGGGCCTTCGCCCACTGCGCTACAGAGGTCGTCACTAGTGTAGCGAAAGTATTTGTGTTCTATGTAAAAGGTGCGCGTATTCCCAGAGTTACCAAAAATCTAAATTGTTTCCTTATTATTTTTTATTTGGTATAAGTTTAGTAAGTAGGTAGAATAAATTAAGGAAATTAGTTGAAAAATATTTTAAATACTAGTTGATTGTTCAATAAATGTTTTCTTTAAATTAAATCTCTGCACAAAATTTAAATAAATAGGTAAGTAGGTACTTATATTTTTTAACATACAACTAATCATGGTAACTTATGCTATCATACTTATTACTGCAGTTATTTTAATAGCTACTTGAAACATTAATTTAACTTCTGTAGTCGTTTATAATAATAGCTTGCTCTTGTACGTTTCTTTGTTCATTATTGGCTGCCGACCTTGAACGTAAGTATAACTGGTTAAGAAGATGTTATTTTTGTGAATTAGAGAAAATAAAAGCCATTTTAAAATTGTTTGTGTAATTTTATTTATTTACTTTTATGTAAGTAAATACATAATCTTTAAGCAAGACTTTAAAAAAGTCGACTCATATACTTATTTATAAACTAAAATCAGTCTAATCGTAACTTCCTTGATTATTTTATAACAATGAATATCAATAAAATTCTCAGCGAATTTAGAAACACTTTTTCATACCTGGTACATTAATGTATCCAGAATCCAGATGTCTATCTATCTCACCTGCGTCTAATGCTATTAATTAGCGCGATTTTTCACATACACACATTTTTTACGTTTTTTACACATTTATGAAATGAGAGTGAATGAGGCGAAAGTTGTGTGTCAGGATCGTAGCGACTGGAGATCCGTGGTCTCTGCCTACCCCTTTGGGAAAGAGGCGTGACTTTATGTATGTATGTATGTATATCAAATATCGCGCTAATTAACGGCTAGTCGCAGTTGAGTCCCTGGTTTATACAATTAAAAAGCGTCTGCGAATGACTATACCATGTTAGTGGCAACCTGTTTAGCAGAATAGTCCCACAATTGCTTGCCTTTACGTTCACTCTTTGTCGTCCACAAGACGAGTCTGTTGGAACAGTCGACGAAGTATTTACCAGAAACCTTCTCGCACTCCTCGGAAACCGCCAAGTGGAGCACAGTCTGTGCGCCATCCTCCGCAGTTCGACTATACATTAGCGACCAGCACCAAAACAGAAGCCTTAGCACGCACGGTATGTTCCTAGTGATTCCAGTCATGATGACCCCAGGATGCACCGCGTTCGCTACCACTCCACAACCCTCCAACCTCCTCGCTAGCTCCATTGTAAACACCAACATACAGAACTTGCTGTTACAGTACGAAAACGTGTTATTGTTAAAAAATCCTATCTCGTTTATTGTGCTCGGATTGAAGTGGCCAAGGAAATGTAAGATCGAGCTGAGGTTTATAATTCTGCTGGGTGACTTCTTCAACAAAGGCAGCAAGAGCAGTGTCAATAGAAAGTGACCGTAGTAGTTGACCTGCATCGGCTGGATGATCCCATCCTCAGTGTATGTGTCCGCGTATCCGTAAATACCAGCGTTGTTCACTAAAACGTCGAGTCGGACTTCGCTTGCGAGAATATTTGCGGCGAATTTGTGCACTGATTTCAATGATGATAGGTCCAGGTGTTGGTAAGTGACGTCACAGTTGCCGGTCTCCTGTACGATGGAGTCCCGGGCGGCGGTGCCGCGGGTCGGGTCCCGGCACGCAAGGATGACACGGGCGCCTCGCCTCGCCAAGTCCATCGCTGTATAAAACCCGATGCCCGAATTTGCCCCGGTCACTATCACCACCTTGCTCTTCATTGATACTTTGGACTTGCATTTTCTAATACTAAATCTTAGATATAAACTAGTCGCAGTTAATATAACTAATATAACTAGTAACAGTAATACTATTACTACAGTTAGTGCGATGACGAGCTCCATAACACGACTCTCTGAAGCGATTTAAGTCAACGACTGGCGAAGTAAGACTACCTACTACAAGTTTTCCTTACTACCGGAATAATCCCGTAGTAAGAATAATTTGTTTGACGTTTTTTTGTGTTAGGTATTATAAAATAACACAAAAAAAGTCTGAATAATTTATTACATTCAAAGTGTAGCTGCTAATTCTAATTAAGTCCGAGTTTCAAGTTCCGGGTGTTTTGTTAGTTAATTTTAGATACTTAGTTTACAAAATTCATTTCATAGTTCTAGGTCAACGGGAGAACTATGAAATTTGGCAAACCCACTCATATAATAAAGCAGAAAGTTTGTGAGTTTGTTTAGATGTTTGGATGTTTAATGTGTACCACGCGGGCGAAGCCGCACGCAGAAGCTTATAAATAAGTACAGAAAAAAGTCTGAAAACCGCATATTTTAAATTAAATCACAAAAAACAGAGCATAAGCAAGGAATGGGGGTCGAAATTTTTAATTGAGTTAACCGTGTCATGTGGCCGTATCGTATGAAAAGGCTTTTTAATTATTTGTATGATGTATAGTTTTCGTTTCGTTATAATGACAATTAAAAAAAAAAAATATGTTTCCCTTCTCATGTTCGAGTACCTTATAACTTTGATGTATATATTCACCTTACAGTTTGCACTGTTATACGTATCTACATACTTAGTCCTTTGTACGGAACCCTCGGTGGGCGTGCCCGACTCGCACTTGCCTGGTTTTTTTTTTAATTTTATGTGGTTTTACTGAATTAGCTATTAACCTATAGGTTTCTACTCTAACATGGATTAATCCAATTAATCTTTCCGCATACTCCACACAGCAAACAATGATGAATAATCCACTAATATTAAGTGGACAAACACCACTCCTACGTAGGTAATTTCAGTATAGGTACTCTCATTAGTGTTTCAACTTTTACTCGAAATACATTCTCTCGCTAAATTGTATCATTTAAAAACCTTTCTTATTAAATTGTGCAATATGCAGGGCTCTGACGAGAACGATCTACGTCTGTGGTCAGAGTTTAATGAAAGAATACTTACCGAGGAGTCCACATGGGTCAAAATAGTTTATGGGGTAGTGATATCGGTTGTTTTTGTCGTCGGCATGATCGGCAATCTCTTGACCTGCATCGTTATCTACTCCGACAAGAGCATGCACACTGCCACTAACTACTACCTCTTCAATCTGGCAGTATCCGACATGGTCGTCACTCTAGCCATTCTAATAGAATTGAAAGACCATTTCATGGTGGAAAATAAGCTTTTCCATTACGAATACGATGAGCTAACGTGCAAAGTGCATATCTTTTTGTTAATAGCGCTTTGGAATCACGGTATTTTGGTGATGACAGCGCTTGCGGTGGAGCGGTACATAGCGATCTGCTATCCCATGGTTCTAAAGTCTTCGCCGGTTTGGCGGAGGGTATCGAAAGTTATTGGAATAATTTGGTTAATAGCCATAGCCGAGTCGCTGCCTGAGCTGTGGACAGTCGGTCTGACTAAGACTCGGAAAGCTAATATCTGCTTTATCCTGCCGACGTACAAAGCGCGAATCGTGAACGGGATTTTAGCTTTAATCACGTTTATAATACCGTTGGGGACTATGTTGTTCATGTATGCTATGATAGCGTTCAAAATGAACAAGATGCAACAGGCAAGCAGCAGCAGAGACAAAGTATTCAACCACCGCGACAACAGGAGTAAAGTGAACAAACTCATCGGTAAGTAGGTACCTACTTACATTTTGCATTAAGCCAAAGGCCTTTTTATCTTCTTTCCATTTCTCCACCACCCTGTTATTTATGGGGTTCGTGTGAACTCGTCCTTGGGTTCAGTGTGTATGTTGCTTTTAGTGGTAGACATTTGAATGATCTAATACCTACTTACTATTATTTGCATCTTAAGTGGAGTTTTGTTATTCAGTAGCATTGACGCTGTCGTTCCTCGTGTGCTGGGTTCCATTCTTCACTGTGCGGCTTCTAATATTCGCCCTGGATCTAAACCAGCTCATAAGTTTAGACAAGGTGAGCAGTAGGTACTAAGGATTAGAAATAGAAATTTATTTATTTGACCAAGATATCCTCCTGGAAACGTGAGCTGTGGCCCAGGAGTCAGTTCTCTCCCAGATGATAACAGATTACAAAAAATTAAAAGTTAATGAAAAGAGAATTTATGTTTTTATTTGATTTTTACGTACCTGCTTCGCGTTTCGCGCATAGTAGGTCTATTAGTTTCAGGATAAATCATAATTTATACCAAGTAAAGTTGTTACTTACCTACTTATAAAAAACTTTTTCAAACGAATAGGTCGGTACCATATGCTACAATCTGTTTGTTTCAGTGGTGGAACGCTTTGTACAGATTCACAGCAATTAACTGCTGGTTCAGTGCCGTGCTCAACCCGCTGCTATTCAGTCTCATGTCCACCAAGTTCCGGAAAGCATTGAAGGTAAAATCTGATCACTTTTATTTCTGTAAGACTACTCCCGTATAAGTCAAACGGGAGTGTTAGCAACCTGGAGCGAGCTGGTTATCGTACAAAGGGCGTAGAATTATCGTACATTTACCGAATTTGACCAAAATTATCGTACATAGCAAGAAAATGTCTCTAAATTCAGCAAAATTATCTTTGCGTTATGTAAAAAATTATCGTACAAACAAGTTTGACGCTATTTTAGATCGTATGCAGGCACAAAATTATTGTACGGTTGCTAACACTGGAACGCCAAATATTTTTCAATCGATTGACAATGAGATCAACAATGAAAAATAAATTTTTAAATAAATTAGTCATATTCCGATATTTTTTTCATTTTTTTTTGTTAGAACAATAGTGATTATAATTTAGCAAAGTAACAAACTCATGAATATTATTTTTACAGACTCTATGGACCAAAATTACGCAGCAGGATCGCCACGAAGCGCATCGGCCTACAATGGTACGAGTATGAGAATAATGATTGTAATCTTCAATTCAATTCAATTCAATTCAATTCAATTCAATTTGTTTATTGCTTCATGTTAGTTACAATGTCTTAAATATAGGTAGGCGTTTCATAACATGAACCCCGCTGGGGCACTGCAACATTTGGTAGGTTACTTATAAACTAACTTATGTAGGTAAACTAACTTATGTAGGTATATATTGGCTCAGCCCTTAAAGATATTTAATTTAAATATTTTTGGTTCAAGTACTATTAAATATATATTTAGAATCCGAGTTTACTTTTTATTAAATCTTTTATTGTCATCTAGATAATCTTGAATATTGTAATAACTTTTTTCTATGAGGTAAGATTTTAATTTTTTGTTAAATATTGTATTTTCTTCTAAGTTTTGTAGTTCTGAGGGTAAATTATTATAAATTTGGATTGACATGTTATATGTTCCTGATTTAACTATTTCTAATTTTGTGTAAGGTAGGGCTATTTTATTTTTGTTTCTCAAGTTGTGCGGTTTGGTGTATTGCTCTTTAGATAATGTATAGAAAGTTTTATGTGTTCTTACAAATTTACAGATTTCATAGATATATATTGAAGTTAGGGTTAGGATTTTTAATTTACTAAAATGGATTTTACAGCTCTCTCTTTCTGAAATATTGACTAAGATTCTGATACATCTTTTTTGTAAGACAAATAACTTATTTGACTCAGAGCTATTTCTCCACAGGATAATACAGTAGCTTAACCAGGAGTGAGCATATGCATAGTATGCATTTATACTTATTTCCAAGTTTGTACATTTTTTTAGTTCAAATAATGCATAGACAAACCTTGACAGTTTACTAGCTATTTTATCTATATGACACTTCCAATTCACTGAGGTAATTATCATAATTATCTACTTGTAGCGTCTATTCATAAAACTGGTTTAGGTAGGTTTAGCCAGTGAGTTCTGAGTTCTATGGGTTTAGCCTGTATAAGCGTCCTCGCAGACTGCAGACTTTCTATCGGCCGATAGTTGAGACGGAATATACTTCGGCTCGTAATGAGTATGGAGAAGTATTAAAACCCTGTCTCAACTATCGGCCGATAGAATGTCTGGTCTGCGAGGGGTCTAAAGCAAAGATTTCCTGTCACTGAACCTTATGAACGGTTCACGTGCAGGCTAAACTTTTTTTTTAAACTAAGACCCCTCGCAGACTACAGACTTTCTATCGGCCGATAATTGAGACGGAATATACTTCGGCTCGTAATGAGTATGGAGAAGTATAGCCCGTCTCAACTAACGGCCGATAGAAAGTCTGTAGTCTGCGAGGGGTCTTAAACTCCTGAGAAAATGTTTTCGTTCTTTCACGAAAAATTGCAAATATTTAAGTTGATATGCGATGCGTACTTGGTTTTAAAACAAACAAAATAAAAAGCTATCAGTGGACCCCAATATTGTGTAATGTTTGCATATAAATAGAGGACACAAAACTAGAGATAAGATCTAAGAAAACGATTCAATATTTGGTTAAAATATTTGTAAATAAACATTGCTGTTTTAAAGACTAACACAATCTTTTGCTTGCTACGTCACTGTTTGTTATCGTGTATTATGACACCAAATTAAACGAGCAGTAAACGTCTCTAAAATTAATAAACAGGAAATCAAAATATCAATGTATTTTCATACTGAGGCTACTTAGGCTCAATGTAGAATGAATTGGCAGCGACACGACGCGACGCGAACAAGACATTATAAACCTTATGAACAATGTTACAAGATACAGAAACACTTGATAGCTCGCGACCGCGCGAGACTGCTCGAGCCGGCGCGAGGCTTCGCCACACCTCTTTCTTTCTATATTATCTTGTTACATTGTTCTTTGTTACGTCTTGTCGCGTCGCTGCCAATTCAGTCTGCATTAAGCCTCATTCATATCCTTATTGGAATACTATACTCAAGTGTTCAAGCTAGGTAGGTAAATGTTTATAAGATTATTACGATATCTTAGGTAGGTACCTATTTATTTACGCACATAGTAGCAGACGTAGGTAAGTAGATACTTCATTACTAATCTCTATGCCATCGAATACTCGAATGCAAGCTTCATTCGGGATCGGGCAAAGCTTTTAACATTGACTGCCCAAAGTTTAATCTAGGTTAGCAGTAATTAGTGAGTGAATTACTATGAAGTCTTACATAAATGTTTTTTTGTGTACAGTCAGCGTCACCAATAGGTAACCCCCTTAGTAAGGCGATTTGTACTGCAGGGGGGTTACTAGTGGGTGACGCTGACCGTACCTTAAGTATAAAAATGCCTTATTTCTATCGAATGAGCGATGGGCTACTCTACATGAGGCACAGGACCGGAATGAAAGGTGTAAACAGAGGGAGACACACCCAGCTGTGGGATATTATTGGATTAATAAGAATATTCCGGCATATGTATGTTATTTTACTTTAAAGACACTTCTTACCGGAATATGTATGTGAATTTTTATTGAATAAACATCTAAACAAACAAACAAACATTAATACAATGATTTTACTTATTCCTCTTCCTAAATCGCACGTATACTGGGTTTTCAGTTCTGAGGACAATATCGCAGGTGAACACTAAGTCTTCGGGCTTGGTGACGGGCTCCAGTCGGAACTTACGCAGCAGTCCAGACATCACGGTCTTCATCTCCAAAATTGCGAATTTTTGACCTTGAATCAAGTTCAATCAAAATAATCACCTGCTTGAAACTACCTACTGTGAAAGCAGAATAGATTGTGTGATACCTAGATGGTTAAAGGAGGAAACTGGAGTGGGAGAGTAAAAAATAATCTCCAATTGCCGACCTCGAAACCGACAGAGAATCAAAACGATTGCCGGAAGAATGGACGGCAGCTTATCATAAATTTGTGACATTGAAAAAATTGTTTATGTTTCTTTATCATGTCGTTAGCGTTGGAGTAAACAATGTACTCGTAGACTCCATAATATCTTTTTAGACGACTTTTTAAGACATTAAGTGCTTTTTAATGCCTGAAAATTGAAGATGACTTCCTAGCCTTGGTTGCTTAAGTGACCGCCAGTGGCATTTTCATCCGTGCTTCGGAGGGCACGTTAAATTTGTTGGTCCCGGCTATTTAAGACGTTAAGCCATGACAGAGGCCTTTAGGCGGCCTAAAAATTCCATCACCAGATTTAGCTACATGAGCCGGCAACGACGCTATAGTAGTCTAGACAGCTATGTATAAGTATAACTCTTAACTTATGTTATGACTCTTTGGTCTTCGTTGTTCGTGAAGAAAACGAAA
Organism: Epirrhoe alternata; assembly: GCA_963565295.1. Taxonomy (NCBI): domain Eukaryota; kingdom Metazoa; phylum Arthropoda; class Insecta; order Lepidoptera; family Geometridae; genus Epirrhoe; species Epirrhoe alternata. The sequence goes on from OY751384.1 coordinate 6,078,304, forward strand.
AAAGTTTAGAATGATAGTGAGACAAGCAACAAACCTATGCAGTTCCTCGGTCCAGCGCTGAAGGGTATGTACGCGTACGGATGCCTTGCAGCTATATTTTCTGGCAGAAAACGTTCCGGAATGAATTTCTCTGGCTCCGGATACAAATCCGCGCGACGGTGCACATCGTATATGTGGATATTGCATATAGAGTCCGCCGGGACAGTGTAGCCACCTGCAAATAATTCACTATAATAAGTATAACGATACTAGGTAGGTACGCGACGTGACGAAATATTTACTATTGCATTCCGTAATGGTGGAGAATCCCACAAAAACCGATTTTTTTACTATTACAACTTTGAAGATGTCTAAGGGGGTTGTCAGAAGCACACCACATTTTTTAGTAAAAACATTAGCAGTATTGACACAGTGGTACCAAGAATAACCTCTTATAAACGTAGAACATTACCTACTTAATTTTTTTATAATATCTTAGATAAAAGAAAAAACCTAGAAGAAACCTAGAAATATTTATCTTTCTTTGGGGTTGGGTCCTGTAATAATGCGTTTCTGAACTTACTTAAAACAACCTCTTCATTAATTTGCCTAGCTATGAACGGCACACTAGGGTACAGCCTCAGAGATTCCTTGATGCAACATTCGAGATACTTCATAGCAGCCAGATCTTCTACTGTAGGTGTGCGCTCAGAATCGGCGAAAATTCGCTCTTGCTCTTCGTAAATTAGCTCCTAGAATAAGAAGATGGTTTAGTCGTGTACCAAGTAGAGATAGATGGGTTGTAAACGTTAAACTTTAACAGGATCACCAAGGATCTCAGCTAAGATAGATTCGCTCATGTGTAGGTATCAAGTCTCATGTTTGAAAAAGTGAAGACAAAAAGTAAACAATTACCGGTATTTCATTAAGAAATGAAAAGTCTTATCAAATTTTCGATTCCGACGGGATCAAACATTTTTTTTGATAATACTTTTCATTTCTCAATGAAATACCTAAGTGTGGTTTAAAATTAGCGCTATGTAAAAAGTATAAGTATCAATAAATTACCTGTACTTTAGGCTCGTTTGCTATCCTCATAACCATGAAACAAAGAGCAGTAGCAGTTGTGTCATGGCCCTGTAACACAAGGCAGTCATACATATAATCACAATACACTAACACATATTTTGGCGGATCCGAAAGCCCAACTCAATATTTACCTCAAACAAGAAAGTATCAACTTCCTCTCTTATCCCCTCCTCGTCGATCATCCCCTTCTTTTCCTGATCGAGCAGCAAATCCAGCATGGCTAACCGGCTCTTTTTCCCGTAAACATCATTATCCACATTCCAGTTCTCTATCTGGTTCATTTTCACGTACTCTCTTCTCTCCTGAATGATCTGAGTGGTGAACTTGTGAAGATCTTTCACGGCTATTTTCTGGATAAAAGCGGCTTTTGTCAAATTGAACATGAAGTCGAGGTATAGCCAAGTCCTCGTGAGTCGGTACACGACACATTTGCCGATGACGAAGAGGCCTTGGAAATATCTGTTTGTGACTGACACTATGTCTTCGTCCATAGTCGTGCCCAACGAAGTTTCTGCAAAAATTTGACTCAGTCAATCACGTTAGGCCTAACATTATAAATGACCATAGAAATCTAGATATTAATTATGACCCTCGCTATTAAAATCCACTACTATCGGTAGAGTTCGCTTCTATATTACTTACTTATATTATAAGTATATCCTACCGCACATAATCCTAAGCGTCTTCTTGGAGATCAGAGGCATAAAATCCGTCTTTTCATTCGCTGTCTCCTTTTGGAGTTGCTCCACAAACTCCTCCGTCTGTTCAGTGAAGGTCCGGCAGAACTTTCTGAGGATGTTGAAGTGGAACGCAGGAGTCAGGAGTTTTCGTCTATGATGCCATTTTGAACCTGAAAATAAGTAGCCCAACTATGTTAGTGATACATTAGCGTAAACATAATTACTTCGTCTCTCATATAAGACTCATACAACTCAAACTCAGAACGCAGCACAAATCAGAGCTCAGCTCAGCGTTAGGTGCGTTGGGCATTTTTGAGATGGAAGAAAAATATCAAACTCAGACACGTGACTGTTACGACACCATCCTCTTACTATACCTACCTTAATTTCGTCACTCATTGTAACGTCTCAATGGTCAAAGTGAGAGTTACCTTCAAGTTTTCACTTCTGTCAGCACTCCCGGAGTGCCACTGTTTTTTTAACAGTTAAATATAGAGGCTTGTCAATCAATTTTACATTAAATGTTTTTGGTGGGATTACCTACTTCGTCTCTCCCTACCTGTACGAGCAATTCCAACTTAACAGCAGAATCCTAAGGGAGAATCCCTCTGTTCTCATTGACATGAGAGTGATAAGAAAAATAGATAGGTACCTACCTGCATTCCCATCGGAATGTGCGACAAAAAAAAAACGTTTGTAACTGTTTGTCTCGGGTTCTACAATCTACAAGTATTTGTCTCGGGTTATATGTATAATATGAATGTATTTAGTTAACAAAACAAAAAGTATTATGGTAGTATCAGTCATGTAGTACCCATAACACAAGCTCCGCTTACTTTGGGGCTAGATGATGCTGTGTGAAAAGTCCAGCGTTATTTATTTATTTATTAAAAATTCTTCATTTTTATAATACTTAACTACAAATTTCAGGAACATACCATTATTTATTAGCAATCCCTCACCAAGCCAAGTTTTCATAAAAGAGTACGGCATCTGTTTGTCGTTATATTTGGTCTGTGACAACAGCACCTGTATAGAAATAATTATTAAAAAAAAAACTATTTCTAAGTTTGTTTCTTTTTACATATTGTACCTAAGTATATATTTTTGCTTAAAATCTCCAGGAAAATCTATAATTGTAATGGGATTGTTTACTTTTATTTGTTAGCAATTTATACTATGGATATATGATTATATATATATTTATTACCTATGTCAAATAATGACACAATAGTATCGAGAATATTTTATGAACTTAATTCTCACATAATTCAGTACCAACTTTTTCGTAGCACCTTGTGTAGAAGTGCTACGAGTGCACGTAGCAGTTACATTTCTGAATGATAGTGCAACAATGACAACAAAATCTTGATTTGCATTGCTTGAAAGATTTGGTCATTAGCGAACAGAGGCCCTATTGTGTAACTCAACTGGACACCCTGGACTTCAATTGTCATTTTCGCATTGTGTGATTGGTTGAGCTCTATTAGGATGACAACTGGGAATGGATTTCAAGCTTAGATGATCGAATGCCGCCGCTCCGCTAATTTCAAGTTAGTTAGTTAGCTGGTCATACAGCTAACTAGTCAAATTGAGATGTGGTCCTTTCCGAGCGTTAGTTACCGTAAATATCGTTTAGGTATGGGGTTACGATCTGTTTGAGAAGAGATTGTTTAGAGATTCTGTTTTTTAACTGTAGGAAGAAAATGCAAAATATTTTACGAGCTAAGCTTAGCTAAACACAATCATTATCTGTGACTATCTGTCGACCACTTCAAATGAGCTAGTCAATATTTCTTTATCACATAATAGCTGCATTATGATAAATTAGTTGCCTGAAATAAATAACTTTATTGTACTGTAAGACCCCTCGCAGACTACAGACTTTATATCGGCCGATAGTTGAGACGGAATATACTTCAGTTCGTAATGAGTATGGAGCCCGTCTCAACTATCGGCCGATAGAAAGTCTGTAGTCTGCGTGGGGTCTAACTCTTATGATTGCTGAGCTGTCAAGCAGTCCTGGTTCAGAGCAAGTAATAATGTACGGTTAGTGAAAATTTACCTCAATGTCTGCTGGATCATACACATTCAGAGCTCTCAAGTGAAAAGCTTGGAACTTGCTCAGGCGGTCATGCTTCTTGTGAAGGCTTCTCAAGTACTTGAACAGTACCGCTGAAATTAAAAATTATTTATTAATTATTTGAATTACAAATTGTTGAAGCGCTCATGGTTGTGCTTGCTTAGTCGTTCTTGATAGATTGTCGAAGTTAAGCAACGTTCGAAACGGTCTGTAAGTGGATGGGTGACCGCCAGTGGCATTTTAAATTATCACTCTTAAATTATCACGAGGACACGTTAAATTGTCGGTCCCGGCTATTTAAGCCGCCTTAAGGCCGCCGTCGCTAAGCCATGACGGAGGCCTTAAGGCGGCCTTAAAACTTCGTCACCAGAGTTGGCCACTGACTCATACGAACTTACTTAATGTTTATTACAAATTGTTATTTTTGTTATTATTTATTTCATTCCTGATCCAAATCTGCATGGTCACATTGATTGTATAATTACTCTGTCTAAGATTTAAGGCGATTAATTTCACTGATAAGGCGTGTTCACTTCATAACTTATCAGCTCTTTCTAAAGGAGTGTTACATAAGGTACTTCTTTTGCGCACTCTTATTCGAAACGGTCTGTAAGTGGATGGGTGACCGCCAGTGGCATTTTCATCTGAGCGCTTCCGTGCTTCGGAGGGCACGTTAAATTGTCGGTCCCGGCTATTTAAGTCGTTAAGCCATGACAGAGGCCTTAAGGCGGCCTAAAAACTCCGTCACCAGAGTTGGCCACTGACTCATACGAACTTACTTACTTATTATAATAATACTAGCTGCGCTCCCGCGGTGTAACCCGCGGTTCCTCGGGATTCTTTCGGGATAAAAAGCCTATGTGCTTCCCTGGGATACAACCTTTATACATGCCAATTTTCAGTTTAATCTATTCAGTGGTTTGGGCGTGAAAAGGTAACAAACAGGCAGACAGACAGACAGAGTTACTTTCACATTTATAATATTAGTATAGATAGATAGATCCAACTTTATTGGCTAGATATCTTAATAAGATAACTTTCCTTGTCTAGAGAAACAGTCTTAGGACATTAATTACACTATTGTTGATACCTCATCGCACGGACTTGATAATTATGTACTTAGCTATCTAATACCTACTCGTTATATGAGTCCTGACCAGTATTAGATACCAGGCCATTGCTCCTGCATGTTACATGAGATATTGATCTATTGACGTCTGGAATAGCCTTATTATGTCAATATCTATTTTATATGAGAGAGCCGTGTTGGTCGAATGGGGTTGTGGGGTGTACTTTCAATCCGAAGGTTGTGGGTTCAATGCCGGCCGTGCATCACTTAACACGAGCTCTTAATGGAAGGAAAACATCGTGAGGAAACCCTCAGCTTAGTCAGCTCCACACGTATTGTCTTTCCTGTGGGCCAGGCTGATTAAACTGAGAGGATGGTTTAAGTGCTGGGCATGCCTATTTCATCTCAAACAATGTTCCAGGCATTACAGCGTCCCGTTGAGTGTAGGCATGGATTGCCTCCTGACGCTGTAAAAATGATCTAATACTAGCTTCTGCGCGCGGCTTCGCCCGTGTGATACCAACGTTTTGCAAACGTACAACTATATGCTATTCCAGGTCATTATCTACGCCTATTCCAAGTTTCATCCAAATCAGTTCACTGGTTTTGGCGTGATTGATACACAAACATACAAACATCTAAACATCCAAACATACTCACAAACTTTCAGATTTATTATATTATTAGGAATAGGATATTAGGATTAGGATTATTAGGATATTAGGATTAGGATAGGATATATTAGGATTAGGATTAGGATAGATGTAAAGGCCTACTAAGTAGTATTGTATAGGTAGGTATTTTGCTCGCTGGTTACAGACTAAGTAGGTACTAGAGGAACGTTGGTGATTTCGTTCCCTTAGTTATAATTTAATACAGACCTCTCATGCCACTGATGTTCATATTTTTCTCATTTTCTCATAAACATTGCGTTGGAATTTTTAAAAAAAAAACAGTGGCACTCCGGAAGTACCGACAGAAGTGAAAACTTGAAGGAGGTTTCGGTAACGGTTCTAAATTAAAAAAAAATAAAAGTATAAAAATAAGCCGGTGTCATCATATCACGTAACAGGTGACGTGACTCGTGAGGTTAATCCAAAGTTTTTTATCCATCCTAAAACTGCTCAACTTCAAAAAAAAAGAATGTAAATTCATCGTCGCCACGCCGAAACTGACTGCTGAAACTAAGCTAAACTAAAACTCAAAGTGCTGACAAACCATTTTAATTTAACAACCTATACAGGCAAAATAACAAAATGCAACACTAAATTACTCAATATTAAATAAATAAATATAATAAATAAATAAATTTATTTTCCAAAAGATATTACCAGTTATAAACTATTACTACAGGTCCCCGCACGAGGTCTAGCCTGTGTCGCGGGAGACCGAAACCATGGAACCATTGACCGAAACAGTAAATTATTCAAGTAATTTCAATTCGTTAGGTTCCTTTTGGTTCCCAAGAAAAACTATCCATTTTTATTATACCTACATTTTTATTATAGTACATATAAAATTTGGCATGCACGTAGATGGTATGGTAGTCAATTAAAGGACAAAGGTAGAATAGGTAATCATGGTAGGGGCTGAAACCTGTCATGAAAGTTTGTAGGTATGGGGAACCGCGTTAACAGCATATAAATACACTACGATCCTACTAATTATAAATGCAAAAGTTTGTGAGGATGTAAAGATATATGTAAAGATATCTGAAATAGCACATAGGCTACTATTATCCCGGAAAAAGTGAAGTAATCACGAAGCACACTGAGTAACACCGTGAAGCACAGCTCGTACATTTACTTAGATTAATTTAGACTAAATAATAATTTCGCAAAATTCATACAATATCAGTCTCAGGACAGGTAAACCTTCTGAATCTTAGCATTAATATAGTTATGATAAATTGATTAATCAACGTCTTACCGGGGTGTAGAACCAGATCTAAAGTATTCCCGAGAATAGGTAATGGTGTAGGCCCTGGAATTTTATGTATTAGCCGTCCCCCATAGGAGAAGCGAAAACACAAACTCAACAAAATTACCACCGAAACTAGAAATAATATTAAATACACAAACATTTTTTTGAATCTGTAAACCACCTCAGAAGAGCTACTCTATTCTACTGATCATTATTTTCATTAATATACAAAGTACATTATATCATATAAATTATAATCGTTCAATTGATAAACTTGAAGTAGGTATATCAGTATATACCTACTTACAATACCGACAGTCAGTCGCAAGTTCTAAAGGTTTTACGTATTCATAATTATTCTCTTGTTTAACGGCTTGACCGATTTTGATGAGCTTTTTTCTAGTTATAGTGCCACTTGGATTTCCGAAACAGCACGCATAGTCACATATTAGAGATGTGACCATGCGTGCCACGTGAGCGAAGACGCGGGCAGCTGCTAGTAGGTAGCTAATGTAGGTATACTATAAATATATTCTCTACACCGCTAAACAATCCATGGGTACCAGTGGCAGTCTTGGCCTCGAGTTTCGAAATGCTTGAGTGTGCAAAGGCAGTAGAAGGGATATCCATTTGATCTAAGAGTCGGATTCTTAAACTAAAATATTTTTTCACACTGCTGTGTAGCCCAAAATTATTTTTCTTTTCGAGGCAATTCTCTATAGTTTAAAAGCGAGGAAATTAGCCACGTCTTTGGCATTGGTCGTGGACGCATTCAGGAAGTTTTCGCAACATTAGTGAGAAAAAATTCACCGAATTCGACTTTGACAATGAGTGTACTCAGGATTTTGATATCTGTGAAGGGAAAGTGCGCCGCGACATGTTGCGAACACTAATTAACTCACTCCGCTATCAATGTTGTGGCAGATGATTAATTTGTTTATTTATTTAGTTATGCTAAAAGGTTTCATGACCCCGATGGACTGTGCTCTTGGCGTAAGGAACGTAGCCCAGACACTGCTAATGCTAACTTACAATGTAATTATTAAAGGTATCTAATGCAGTAACCACATTTTTATGTTTCATCTATGTTTAAATTAAGTACATAGGTAAGGTCAGCGTCACCAACTGGTAACGCCCCTGCAGTACAAACCCCCTTACTAATAATAATAATAGTTCATTTATTTCAAGTATTAAAACTCATTAAAATGACAATGTCAGTTAGCTTAAAGTCACATTAAATTATAGAGTCACAAATGCAACCTGCAGGTAAGGGGGCTACCAATTGGTGACGCTGACTGTACTTAATACTGAAATTATTTCCGGACCATGGTCCTACTTTGTGACAAACTCACCTGAGCTTAGAAGTACCTATATTAAACGATATATTACAATTTTAAGAAAATAAGCATGTATCACCACTATCAATCAAAATTTTGCCTTCCTTTAATCCAGTTCATCCTAAGGTTGTCTGGAAGAAATCGCTCACAGCGATAAGACCGCCCATTGAACTTCGCTTTAAATATTTATCTTGTATCTTTGTTTGTATTTTGTAATGTGCGTGTGATGTACAATAAAGTATTTTTATCTATCTATCACGCACCGATGAAAAAGGACTTCGTGAAAAACAACTGTATTTTTTTACAGCGCCAGTGAGTAGTTATTTTAGCTTTGGTTTATGCAGATAGCCGATTGGTGCAACGTGGCAGAGGATAGAGACCATTAGAGGAGTTTCATCATCGGCCTATATCAGTCCACTGCTGGACATAGGCCTCCCTTAATGAGCGCCATTGCGCCCTGTCCTCAGCTCGACGCATCCAGCTTCTGCCAGCAACCTTTCGCAGATCGTCACTCCACCTGGCCGGAGGGCGTCCTCCACTACGTTTGCCGAGTCACGGTCTCCACTCAAGAACTCGTTTACCCCAGCGGTTATCGGTTCTCCGGCAGATATGGCCAGCCCACTGCCACTTCAGCTTGCTAATTCTCTGAGCTATGTAGAAGAGTTTGATGGAGACCTTTGCCCAGCTGTGGGACGACATAGGTTGATTAAAAAAATTCAGATAGCCACTACTGATTTATAGGCAACCGATTAGGTAAATTATTGTTTGTATTAGGTACCTACTGAACAAAACTTTTATATATTTGTTGAACATTTTATTTACAGACAGAAACTAATCTAATATCTATTGTACATATACACCGCTATTTTATGACTACCAAAATTTTTTTAAGGACAGTTACAGCAGATGCGAAAAATGATAGTGGCATGGTCAGAACTTTTTTTTATTTAACTATCACAAAGTCATCAGGATTGTAGTCAACCAAAACCGAACAAAATTTTATGAAAACTGTACAAATTAGTACTACAGACAACAATCGCGTACCGATTCTCATTTAAACTATGTTCTCGTATCATCCCCAGTCAGTAAAGCCGCAGTAGCTATCATAAATCCATGTCTGACTCGTCTCGTCTCCTTTTGAGGTTATAATTTTTTTTCTCTTTTTTTTGAGTTTTAACTACATATACTCGTATGTGATCAGTAACAGACACCGAGACCATGTTTAAAATTTTTTTGGTAATTAAAAAATAGGGGTGTATATGTATAGAAGAAAACTTTTCAAAATATAGTACTTACCTACCTAATACTGTGCTAATACCTAACTTAGTGAATTTATTCAGGCGTTATTTTGCGGAAATCTAATTTTCAATAATAATGTAAGGTAATATCATAAAAACATCCGAAAAACGCAAACAAACTATAATAATAAGTGCTGTAAGTACATTTGTTTATATAAAAGAAATACAAGTAATATTACAGTAGATTTTTTTTGTATGATGTCAGATACCAATGCGTTACATCTATTTACCTATAGGTACATTGTAATAAAATTTATATTGCACACAAGAAAAGAAAATATAAACAAAACTTATGTAAACTTATCAAGCATATAAATAAAGGTTAACAATTTGATAACGTTTAAGTCAGTACAGAATTTTATTTTTAAACTCCGGTTGATAATGAAGAGTAGGTAAGTATAATAAAAAATTATAAAAAAAATATTACAAAAATTACTTTTATTTAAAATCACAACTTCCCCTTTTCAATCAAATCCTTTACTTTAAACTTTTGTATTTTCCCAGAGGTTGTTTTTGGGAACTCGTCGATAACTTTCAGTATCCGAGGTATCTTGTACCGGGCGATGTGTCCCGAGCAATGTTTGCTGACGTCATCAAGGGAGACACGGGTAGCGCCCTCTCGTAGTCGCAACACGGCGCAGAGCTCCTCGCCTAGTCTCTCATCTGATACTCCTACCACCTGCGAGCAATGTTTTACATACATCTATTGCAAAGATTACATTAAATCTTTAAGTTACATCTACTACGTAGATGATTTATGGTTAATGGAGCGACAGGAGGCAATGTATGCTACAGTCAACGGAGCTCTACACTACAGAGTCTGGGACATTATTTGAGATGAAAAAAGCTTGCCCATAACCTAAACCATCCACTCAGCTTAATCAGCCTCATCTAGAGGAAAGACATGGTCATGGTGAATACATCACATCCGCACGATGTAATTAGGCTGTGGATTTTCTCACAATTTTTTGTTTTTGTTTCAATCACACCTAAACCAGTGAACCAATTAGGATGAAACTTGGAATAGGCGTAGAACTCGCACAGCATATAGACTATTCAAAATGTTGGTATGTACCACGCGGGTGGAGCTAGTAAGTAAATAAAGCTAAGTTTACTTATTATACCTGGCTTTCAATAATATCCGGGTGTGTGTTCAGCAAGTCTTCGATTTCCTTCGGCGCGATGTTCTCTCCCCCTCTCACGATGATGTCCTTCAGTCGGCCCACAATGCGCCCGTACCCGTCTTCGCTTATTGTAAACTTGTCTCTGGATATTGAAATAACAAAGACTTTTATTAGTTTGATTCGACGCATCAGTCAGGGCTATGTTCAGGAATATTTTCCAATTATTTTTTCGGAAAACATCAAGAAAGGTATGCGGTAATAGAAACAATCAGACCCGAGATAAATATTTGCAGATCATACAATCATTTATCCCGCGGCAGGGATCGAACCCGCAACCTTCGGCGTCACTAGCAGGCTTTCAACCATAGCATGGACTATTAAAAATCTTAAAATTTTTGTGATTAGGTGCAGCTTGTAATATCAAATAGGATAATATCAAATGCTGCTACTTTCCACGTTAACGAAGTTGCGAGCGAAAGAAAGCTAGAGCTATAAAATTCAATTCCTTCCAGTGATTCAAACACACCTCTAAACGACTGAAACTACGCAAGAGAGAACTAATGCTTCACAACCCATCACATATCTTATACATTAAGAACTATTCTAAAATATTTAAAAAAGTATGTCAAGCAGCTAAATCAATGCATTTGAGAAATAAAATAGAATCTTCTTCGAATAAAATTAAAGCCACTTGGAAATTAATAAATAATGAATCAGGTAAATCAAAACATGGTTTTAAACAGATAAATTTAAAAGTTAATGATACTCTTATATCCAATAACACTGAAATAGCTAACGCGTTTGATAGTTTTTTTTCTAATGTAGCCCAGGTTGCGACCCGGTCACTCAAATCCTCAGCTTCTAGCGCACTCGCCTATCTAGAAACTGGTGTTACTCAGATTAACAGTGAGTTTGAGTTCAGTTATGTGAGCGCAGATCATATAGTCAAAACATTTAAGACTTTGAATATCAAAAATACTGAGGATTTATGGGGAATATCAACGAAGATACTAGCTACTATTGTCATTGATATTGCACCATGTCTAGCTTATGTCTTTAACAGATGTGTTGACGAGGGTGTTTTTCCTGACCTTATGAAGTTTAGCAAACTTATTCCTATAATCAAATCTGGCAATGAAAGCGACCCTGCTAACTATAGACCAATTTCGATTCTGCCTGCATTAAGTAAAATATTTGAAAAAGTTATTTTGAATCAATTGCTAGCTCATTTTAATCTCCATGGACTACTGCATAATTATCAATTTGGATTCACCAAAGGTCGTTCAACAACTGACGCGGGTACTTTGCTTCTAAAGCACATCTATGAAGCCTTTGAAAACTCACAAGACGTGATCGGAGTATTCTGTGATCTGTCCAAAGCATTCGATTGTGTATGTCACGAGACTCTGATTTCTAAGCTAAAATATTATGGCGTTCAAAATAAAGCTATAGACCTTGTCCAATCATATCTCTCCAATAGAGTCCTTAAGGTCGATGTAGGTGGCGAAAGGTCTTCAGGGTCAATTATTGACATGGGTGTACCACAAGGCTCGATATTGGGCCCGTTCTTGTTTCTAGTGTATATAAATGACCTCCCTTCTTTTGTAAAAGACATGTGTGACATTGTTCTGTTTGCTGATGATACCTCTTTGGTTTTTAAAGTTGATAGATATAAAGAAGAGTACGATGATGTTAATGCGTCTCTGTCTCTAATTTTAAACTGGTTTACGGCTAATAATCTCTTACTTAATGCCAAGAAAACTAAATGTATTAAATTTACTTTGCCTAACGTGGTTCACAAAGCAACAAAAATTGAATTAAATGGGGAAGCACTCAATCTGGTCGATACCGCTATTTTCTTGGGGCTAACTGTTGATTCCAATTTGCAGTGGGGGGCTCACATTGAAAGACTTGCAGGTAGACTGAGCTCCGCCGCATATGCAGTTCGTACGATTAGGAGATTGGCTGACGAAGAGACAGCTAAGATAGTATATTATAGTTACTTCCATAGTGTGATGTCATACGGTATATTTCTCTGGGGTAAAGCAGCCGATATTCAAAATATATTTGTTTTGCAAAAGCGAGCTGTCCGTGCGATTTACAAATTGAAACCACGGGACTCACTGAGACAACGTTTTAAAGAAATAAATATTCTAACAGTTTTTTCCCAGTACATTTATGAAAACATTTTGTATACTTTGTATACAAAATATCAATAACTTTAGGAAAAAAAGTGATGTGCATAGCATTAACACAAGAAATAAGAATAAACTTTATTTGCCTAAATTTAGATTAGAAAAAGTAAAAGGTTCTTTTAAGGGAAATACGATACCTTTTTATAATAAACTTCCTGAAAACGCGACTAAACTGCCTATTCGAAGATTTAAAACTTACATAAAAAATACTCTTATAAAAAAAGCTTATTATTCACTTAAGGATTATATTAATGATAAATTCGCGTGGCCTGATGTCGCTCTGCCCCTCGACGGCTGATGTGTCCTCAATGTCTGCTATCTTGTATTATATAATTTAAGCAATTGGTAGGTAGGTACCACCTAAGTTATCATAAGTTTAGATTTAAGATGGATCACCTAAAAGAAAGCTAGGCCCCAAACCGTGTTTGTTGCCCTGATTCTTCACGGTATTGGTCGCGAAGGAACAGGAGTAAAATCACCTAGTTTTAAGACGTTTCAAAGTGATCCCAGCGGTCCTACTGAATAAATGCTTTTTGACTTTGACTTTGACTTTGACAATAACAGAAATGTATTACCCAGTGCTAACCCATCCATCCTCATTAATAGTCTGGCGGGTCTTCTCCGGTTCGTCCCAGTAGCCAATCATGTTGTTGTATCCGCGCGTCATCAACTCTCCAGGACTGCCGAATGGCACCACCTCTCCTCTTTCATCAACCACCTTTGGAAAAAATCATGGTTTTACCTCATTAATGAGAACCATAATGACTATAGGTAATAATACCCTAGTACATGCATAATATACACATCATTTGTGAATTCTAAATCCTTTGAAGAACTACAATGATTTTCTGGACCTGTTCCTGCCAAATGGATGCTGATCAACAGAAAATGTTCATATATTTTTGTAAGCTTTCCTTTTTTCACAGTACAGTGAAAACTGGGATACCATTTTCTAATATTACCTTGACTTCGCAATGGTCAGTGATGTAGCCGACGGTGTCCGCGACCAGGTCAGTGCTGTCTTCTGGCAGAGAGTGGAACACGGCCGCTGTGGTCTCCGTCAGACCGTACAGAGCCTGCAAACAATAAGATGTAGCAAATCGTTTAATCTGAACCGTCTCTGAATATGATTTATTTTCTCCGAATTATTTGAAATATAAAGACAGTTACACGGAAAACAAAATGGCTAGTGACACGAAAAGAAAAAGCTCCCATAGCGTGACTACAGACAAAAAGACAAAATTGTTACCCATCTTTGTTTGTAAAATTTACGAAAATGATAGGAGCTGATTTCTAAGTTGTATCTCTTTAGAAATCATGTCGTGTCACTTGTTCTTTCGAGTGTGGTGAAAGGATTCAGTACGCCTTTAGATGCATCTTTAGATTTTTGTTTCTTTTCTTTTCAAAAGACTTTCAAAAGTGTTACCTTAACAGAGCGCACGTTCATATGCTTCTGTATATTCCGTATGAGATGTGGGCTGCAGGGCGCGCCGGCCGCCAGCGCTGTCCGCAGCCCGAGTGGAGAGGCACCGCGACGCTTCAGTTCTGACAACATGTCTACGTACATCGTTGGAGTACCGGTGATTATCGAACAGCTGGAAATAAATGTTATTTTCATCACAATTCACCCACAACTGGACATTAGACCCTTAGTTTTTGACACCAGTAGTTAGCTTAGCTGCCATTGAAGATTTGTAAAGAAGTGCGCAAGAGTTGCGTAACATGCATTGATTTTAATTTTAATGATGATTATAAAATGTCATACTGAAGTTGTAGGTATGTGACTTTTCAGATAAACCAAGATATTCCTGATGAGATGTATTAACGCCACTTACTTTTCTGATAGTAGAGCATTGATGTTAGCATCGACATTATACGTCGGAGCAGCCAGGACCATGCTAGACCCGTGCCTGAGCGCAGACATGGAAGTTATTATGGAGCCTAGAGCGTGGAAAAGTGGTACCTGAAATAAAACATCATTGAATATTAAAAAAAAATTTATACCGAATACAATGGCCTAGAATTTAAAGAATTATTAAAAATATTTGTCCAGAACTTTTTAATAGAAAACTTGCGATGCCAACTCTAAAACCCGCAATTCTGTGTCTGGTTCTCTACGAAGGTCCTGAACAAAAACAGCCCGCGTTTTGCATAGCGCCATAGTATTGACGAACGGAAACTAACCTGGATACAAACATTCTGGTGTCCCTGGTTAAATTCATTTCGTACACCGCAGAAGTATGTGTTGTTTACCACTCCGATGTGCGAGTCTAGTGCTGCTTTCGGTTCTCCTACAATCAAAAGGTATTGAGGAAATGGTTAAAATAAAAAAATAACGTTCCCGACATCGATTTAAAAATATCTGGTGTAGGTAGGTACTTATAGTTGTTCTTTTTCACGAAGTCGAGTCTCACGAGGCGAGTTGGTCATAGTTGTGTGTGTAAATGCACATGCACGGTGTCTCTGTGTGCGTAAGCGTTGGAACGCTCCATGGAGGAATGAGCGTCCAGTATCGCTTACGCACACAGAGACAAATCTACACACACTGTAACGCTTAAGAATTTTTAGAGGTGGGAATGTATAAGTGAAAACAAGTATGATAGCGTTAATAACAGTATTTTATTTCAGAATACACTGTTATGTAAAAGTCATAATACTAATAAATTAGGTTAATACAGAGAAGCTTATGTTAAAATTATAATACTGATAAGTTAGGTTATTACAGAGTGTTGAAGAATGTTGGGCGCCTTAATTTTATATGACCAGCTTAAGTCGGTATAGCAACGAGAAGTATTAACAGGGCGTGAAGGCCTACATTAACTTTCCTAGCAACCAGATAAATAATAATAGGTTTAAATTAAAGTAAGGTCTGCGTCTAGATGATATTCAGCATTTGCAGGTTGAAGGGTCGGATACCACCGAGTGGAACGAGGAGTCAAAGTTAGTTAATTTGGACACAGCACAGAATATAGAAAAATACACAGCGGACAAGGTCCGACTGTGTTACCAGGATACACCGCAGGCGCTCCGCAGGAGCCGAGCTCAAAAGAAGGGGCCAGGCCTCCTTCGGTGCTGCACTGCCAAGGGAACGACCTCTCACAGGCCGTTCCAGGGACGACACAAAACGAGAAAATTGGAGCCTTCAGCTGAACCCCGCTGCCAGTGCTCTGGGGGAGAGACAAGAGAATAGTGTTAAAGAAGTGTTCCTCAAGATAGGAAACCCTAGGGAGTGACGCGTGGCATTGCCTATCGCCGGTATAAAAAGTACCTTGAACGTAGCTTCGGATCCCAGGGAAAGATCCTCTCGGCGGCCCTTCTGCAGGTGTTAAACGAGGGCAGGTTTACTCAGCCATGGGGCTCCGGACACCGGGCTGACGTGACGACTTGACCACGAGGTCCTATTTCCACCAAAAGAACCAGAATTTTAGTTACAGAGCTGGCGAAGCTACGCACAGGCGGATCACTAAGATACATACCAGCTGAAGAGGCTCCAGTACGAATTTATAAGTTCACGAGTAAAAAGTTATCCACTCAGTCCGAGTGTCACAGCCAAAGAACAAGCCACGTTATTCGAAGTCTCCAGCAGAGAATTTAGGGATCACAGCTCAACCGGTACTCGCTCCCTCCCAAACATGAGGAAGATGTAGCGAGCAATTTCACCCACTAGTCCGACAGAAACAAGCTCGAACACTCATCGGACCAGACCAGCTCATTCTTCTACCGATCTATTACGCCATTGCGTACTAACAATCCGAAAAACAAAAGAATACAATTAATTTCAACTCGAGACTGATTTCAAAACAACTCATTAATTTGCAAATTCATGACAGCTTGCAACACCTATGTGACATGGACATTAGATGTCAATGTCACGCCGTTAGTCCTGACAATTTTTTTTTTTCCCTAGATTAAATTTAAACCAGTTACAACACAACGCAGACCAACCCGCCTTCGTGCAAATAGAACAACTATACCTATATGTCGTTATATACCTGTAGTCCCAGATGTGAGGTGTATGAGACATCCTTCTTCTGGTTTTACTTCGCTCGCATACTTTGTTATCTCACTTCGGTTTCGATAATCCTTGACTAAGGTGTAATAGTTAAACGTTCCACTGAAAAGTAAGGAGAGAAGTAGGCTCATAGATCATACGAACTTTATTAAGTCATCATCATAATACAGGGTATCTTGGCTGCGAGGCGTTGGCCTGTTTTCTTTTGTATCAAAATTATATTAGTCTTTTAATATCGAATTATTGTAGGTATACATCCAAAAATAATAATCCATAATATTTCACTTTGTACGAGGTTTTCAGCGTGACATACATATATACCAGCTAAAAGGCCTTGTGTGTTGGAAAAGTCCTTTTCCGCAGATACACACTGACACCGATGTGTATGGGTGCATCATAATTTATCTCGCAATAAATGCGTGACTGATATCAATTTCAGTTGGTAATTTTATGAAGCACGCGTGGTAACATAAATCATTGCTGTACTTGTTCGTAAAGGGGAGTTTTATAACACACATTTTTGGTTTCTGAAGCTTGGAAAATTCCGCATAATTTTATGTTATCTACATTTTGTTCTTTTTTTACATTTCTTGAGAATGTATCATACCACAATGCAAAAAATAAAATGAATTAGCAGGCAATTCCATATCGACTACTTTGTTTCTTCTATTATAAAGGATTTTCAACTTACTCTAATTTGTCAACACCTGCGCTGACCACAGAAGTCAAGTGAGGAAATTCCTTCGATTTAATTTCTCCAGGTTTGCAATTGTGCAGTTCCGGGACAATCTTTTCCAACGTGCCGTAGTAGTCTTTCTTCAAGGTTTCTCCGATAAACAGACTTTTCATTTGCGTCTTTCGTATGCAGAAGCTCAACTCATTTTTCTCGTATGCTGGGTTGATGAGTACCTAAAACCTTGTGATAATATTAGATAATTCTAACGTGTTGATTCAACAACATGATCCAATATTTTTTCTATATTTTCTAATTACCGATATGAGGCTAGCCCTGGCCGCCGCCACGGCAGCTACTATCCAAGACACGCTGTTGTGCGACCATAGACCCACTCTATCGCCTTTCATCAGGCCCTGATCTCGAAAGGCGCAGCCTAGGGCATCCGCCTGGAAAAAATAATATTGCTTGACAATAGTTTGCCAAAGCAGCCAGTAGATTCTGATCTGGCTAAAATATTGAATAGGTAATTATTCGCCTAGTTCGTAAATGATAATCTTTTGCATATAACTGCCATTCTTATTGTTCCGGTAAGCTGATTCGAATGAATTAAAATAATAAAAAGTATTTAAGTAAGTAGGTACTTACTTTTGTTCGTAGGTAAGTATATATAATTTGTATCTAATCAACTCACACTGATAAAATTGAGAGGCTTAAGCCGATTGCACTTTGGTAAAATTGTAGGTAAATAAATAATGCTGGACATTTTCACACAGCCCCAAACTAAGCATAGCTTATATAGCTATTATATTATATTAGCTTATTATATTTATAGCTTTTATTAGTTTGGGGCTAGATAATGCTGTGTGCTACTCTAATGCTTATATAATGCTACTATGGTAACCAGATAACTAATATATACTATTTGTATATTTTTTGTTTGTAAATACATACATATTATATATAGAAACACCCAGACCCGAGATAAATATTTGCAGATCATACAAACATTTATCCCACGGCGGGGTTCTAACCCGCAACCTTTTGAGTCACAAGCGGACTTTCACCCACTGCGCCACAGAGGTCGTCAAACTTGTTTAATTTAAAACTGTTAAAATAAATAAACTGTTACTACCACAAACAAACAATACTGCTGGACATTTCACACAGCATCACCTAGCCCCAAAGTAAGCAGAGTTTGTTTTACATTTATAGGTGACTACTCATACTCGTATAAGTAAGTACTACTTTATATTTGCTGACCAAGTCACAGTTAGTCACAGTCATAATGCTAGCTAAGAACTCTGCCTGCTGTGATAGATCGTGCAGCACGATGTCAGTTTATTGGATGGATGGATTGGTAGAGTATATCTTACAAACTATTTCTCAAATAATATCTCAAGTTCTTATTAAATCCAAGATGCACCTGCGTAAGCAACTCCTCATAGGTGAGGCTGATCCCCTCATGCAATGATTTGACAGCGACTCTACCAGGGTACTTCTCCACTGTCTGCGCCACGACGTCGCCGAACGTTGCCAGCGTCAGTGGCTCCGAGCCAGTGTTGTGCAAGTAGCTGGCTGATTGGATTTGTCGAACCCATCTGGAAATATTGGAGAGCTACTAAGACTAAACTGTAACTCTATAAATATATCTATTATATTTCAATGTCTACTAAGTTGAACTACATACGAGTATATGGCCCAGAAACTACAGCGTAGGTATATTAGTATAGTCAAGCAAAGGTACCTCTAGGCTGTATTTAATAAATCGGTCTAAAAAAACTGAGTTTCCGATTTGTCCTATGTAGGTATTGTAGGTACTCCTAGAAAGAAACAAAATTTAAGATCTGACAAGTTCTCACTATGTACCATTTTTATTGTCTTAGATAGTTAGCAGCTTTTAATTAAAAATGTAAAATGTAAAAATGTTTTTCTTTTGTTTTTTGTATTTTTTATTAATGGTGTGCAATAAAGTATTCGAATAAAACAAAAATCGTTTTCCATCCGCCTTGGATAACATTATACATACAAAAAAATTAGGCCACGCCCATATTTTGTTCGATGTTAGGTGTTAGAAAACATAAAAACAGTGTCGCAGGAGACCTGGCTTTACGCGTACATAACCAGCAATGTACAATGAAAAAATATTCTTCGTACCGAACCGGGTAATGTATAAAGAAATATTTTGTTCTTTATGTTCATCTTGTGTACATAAAATATAATTATGTCTCATGTTATTTATCATTAAGGACGATACTTAATTATGCGCATAATAAAAGACAACTGCACCGCACTGCGTTCGTAGTGCAGTACCCCTCTTAGGTATAAGATGTATTAGATAAAGCATTTAATACGTCGTATGTTATACTTCAAGTACCTACTACTCGTAGCTGGCATATTTAAGTTACGTTCATTGATTCTTATCAATGAACGAGTATTTGCTCTTGCAAATACTCGTTATGATAAATAATAACAGCTAACATGTTAGATTCAGATAAAAAATATCTAATTTATGTTTGGTCGGTCGTTCCCGAATTAAAGATAAAGATCATTTAATTGCATAAAAATTTTGTACCTAAATATTAGGATGATTGCATAAAAAAATACTATTATATCATACTTGCTCAGTAACTAGGGATTACTATGGTGGAAAGTCTCCTTGTAAATTGGTGTTTGCAATTCAAGGCAACATTACGTCGCACTATGCTTGAATTGTAATGTTCACATTACAGTTCAAGCTATGCAAAACTCCTTGGTAAACAATCTCTTTTCTTATAAAATGGTAGGAAAAGTTTTTACTGAAAAAAAAAAACACTGAACATGGCGGCATTTAATTTCCATACATTTCAAACTATGCAAAACTCCTTGGAACTCAGAGCCGTAAAAAAAAATGGAAAACTATTTACGAAAAAAAAAATGGAAATGGCGGCATTTCATTTGATCTGAAAGTTTGTGAAGTTTGTTCGTAAAGTGATTTAAGTTATTTACAACAATGTCAAGCACTTCATCAGATGATGAAATTTCTATTTTTTCTCTAAATTTGCTAATTATTCTAATTAAAATTTCATTTTGCATTATTAATGTTTTATTTACCTCGCAAGAATGATATAAAGTAGAATGCTTACCTCGGTTGCAAGTAGCTATTACACCCTCGAACTATATTCACCCTCGCTCGCTGCGCTCGCTCGTGTGACTAAATATCTCGGGTGCACGCGATCCATTAGCGCCCTATGCGAGCTGCGCTCGCACTGGCGCCAAATTGGATCTTGTTCTGTAATAGCTTACTTACGTCCCTTGTGTAACAATCTACTAATTGTGTAAGAACAATAATTTGCATACCTACTTAGTATTGTTCAATATGAAACAAAGAGTGTGAATGTGAAGAAGCTATACCTAGGTAGATATATTATACTTATGAAATTATACCAAATTATACTTATAATTATACTTATAGCTATGCCAACCTTGATTTAAGCAGCAAAGTTTGAGCTAGTACCCAACTAAATATTGTCGTACCCCAGCGGGGTTCACGTTGCGGTTTTTTGTTATCTTCATTTAAACAACTTGAAATACTGAACGTATTTAATTTTATTTGTACATATTCTGATGGATATTAAAGAATTAAGACCAGAGTAGCCCACTTTCAAATACAGAGACGACAAACATTACGCAAGGATGAACATTAAAAGATAACACGAATTACAGCAGTTATACCTACTAGCTATTCAGCATTAGATTGCAGTAATTTACTAATACCAATGTACCTACGTAAGGATAATTTTTGTCAGACAAACCTTAATGTTTTCGCAGAGCACCTAAACTTAGAACTATGGAATGCTACACGTTTTTGCCACATAATAATAACACTGCCCGTGCGTCGGCAATCAGACACAACCGGTATCGTACTGACCATGACTATACACACAGAGACAAACCGGTAATTGATAAGAGTGTAATTAACTAAACTAGCCGCTATCTAGAACTGTTATTGTATAATAATATACCTAATCAAATACCTGTTTATTATTATATTATTTGTATTCAATGACCTAAAATTATATGCAAACACACCAAACAATCTTAAAGTTTTAATTGACAGTACAGAAATATTTACGGAAGAGATCGGGATGGAATTTGGGTTAAATAAATGTAACGTTTTACACTTAGCAAAAGGGAGAAGGCAAGAGAGCATGAAGGAAGAGGTCATGTCCAGCAGGACCTTGTTCAAACTCCTCCCCACTCAGCAGAGTGGGGAGGAGTTTGAACATTTAAGAGCAGATGAGCAATATAAATATTTAGGAGTTCACGAATCAGGGAAAATTAATCACACTGAAGCTAGGCAACAAACACAAAAAGAATATTTCCGTAGAGTCAAATGTCTAGTTAAATCTCATTTAAATTCACGAAACCTACTTAGAGCAATTAATATTTACGCCGTTCCAGTTCTTCTTTACACATTTGGAATAATAAATTATAAAATAAACGATTTAAAGAAATTAGATGTCAAAACTAGGAAAATATTAGCAATGAACAAAACGCATCAGCAGAAAGCTGAAGTGGAAAGATTATATCTACCAGTTGAAGAGGGGGGTAGAGGACTTACTAATATAGAGATGCTTTACAAAACTCAAATAATAAAATACAAAACACATTTAAATTCAGAACTAGACGATTTAATAAAAACTATAGTTAAACATGATAAAAATAAAACTAAATACTCAATTTTCAAAGAATCACATGCTAACTTAGCGGAAATAGGACTAGGTAATGAGGAGAACTATACGGACAAATAATTAAAAAACGCAGTATTAAAAACTAAAATAAATAACTGGAAAACTGGAATTTTATAAAAAAGTCTTAGATAAAGATAACATAGATAAAACATACTCATTTAAATGGATCAAAGCGCAACCAGTTACACCAGGACTGGAGTCCTCAGTATTTGCTATCCAGGATCAGGCAGTTGTCACTAGGCAGCGTGAAAGAGATATTCTAAAGAGAGCAGTAGATGGTAGATGTCGTCTATGCCTAACCAAAGACGAGACCGCGCAACACATTATCTCGGGTTGTGAACAGCTGGCTGGCACCTACTACGTTAGGAGACATAACAACATTGTGCAATACGTCTACTGGACGTTAGCGAAAAAACATGGTTTCGATGTGGCTAGTTTATGGTGGAAGGAAAAAACACAACCACAGGTTAAAGAGAATGACACAGCAAAACTCATGTGGGAAATACCAGTACAAACAGACGTTACAATAGTACACAATAGACTAGACATCATATACATAAACAAATTAGAAAATAAAACATATTTAATAGATATAACAGTACCGTCCGACTATAAAATATAGGAGCTAAAGAAATTGAAAAGTTAAGCAAATATCACGCACTAAAAACAGAAGTTACACGGCTTTGGAAAACACCTACTGAAGTCATACCTATTGTAGTCGGCGCCACAGGAGTTATAGCTAAAAGTTTACATAGATATTGCACAAAATAATTTTTTCACACATTAACATTCACATCATTCAGAAGCAGGCAGCCATACACACAGTCACAATCATCAGTAAAGTTCTTGGGGATACAGTATTCATCAATCGGGGGGGAACAAATGAGAGTAGCGAGAGGGAGTCTGAGCAACCTTTTCCCTGAGGGTCTCGGGGCGGGTGCTTAGAGTATACCGAGTTTTACTCGAGTAGAAAGAAATTTCACCAAATAATAATTATTTGTATCAATGACGACCGAGGGCAAGGTGGCGTGATGGGCGAGAGGATGAGACGCAAGAAGTGACAGTTCGATTCTCGCGGCAGGTCAACTATTTGCGTGATCTGCAGAGTTTCCTTGTTCCGGGTCTGGGTTTTGTATCTACTGGTAGCTGCTCGTATTTTTTTTATACTCACGACTACCTAGTCACGATACAGGGAGTTCAAATCGTCGATGTCACTATTATTTTAATACGTCACGTAATGTGGAGTATGTACGTATTATTTTAATACGTACATACTCCACGTAAAGATATTGTTAACCTCTCTATCGAGAGGACTATTGAGCTGTCGTGCGTTGAGCTAGAGCGACATATCGTTGTAAGTATCTACCGTCCCCCCAGTGCTGATCATAGGATATATGAGTCCACTATGGAAGAAGTTTTACTTAAAATTTTTGAATGTAACAAAAACCTAATAATCTGCGGCGATTTTAATATTGATATATTGGTAGACACTGACAGGTTAACTAATTTATTTAAATGTTTTAATTTAAAACATCTCTTTTATGAGCCAACTAGGGTGACATCAGAAACGGCCACATGTCTGGACAATGTCTTCTGTAACTGTTTACCGATTAGTAAATCTTTAGTAAAAAATTTTGAGTCCGATCACTATGGTCAAAGTGTCGTTTTTCCTAATTTCACATTAAATGAACCTGTAAAGTTCTCATATCGGCCCATCACAGTGAGTCGTATTATAAAGTTTCAAAGAAATATAGAACTCAAAATGTCACTTTTACCTTGTGTAGAAAACCCAAATGACCTATTTGCCAGTTTGTCAAATCTTATTATTGAGGAGCATACGGAAATATTTAAATTAAAGACCTGCTTAACTAAAGCTTGTGTGAGCTTTGTAGACTGGGCAACGCCAGGTATTTATCGAAGTAGGAATAGACTGTATGATCTTTATGCTACTAGAGAACTAATGCTTCACAACCCATCACATATCTTATACATTAAGAACTATTCTAAAATTTAAATAAAGGAATAAGTTTAGCAAACTTATTCCTTTATTCAAATCTGGCAATGAAAGCGACCCTGCTAACTATAGACCAATTTCGATTCTGCCTGCATTAAGTAAAATATTTGAAAAAGTTATTTTGAATCAATTGCTAGCTCATTTTAATCTCCATGGACTACTGCATAATTATCAATTTGGATTCACCAAAGGTCGTTCAACAACTGACGCGGGTACTTTGCTTCTAAAGCACATCTATGAAGCCTTTGAAAACTCACAAGACGTGATCGGAGTATTCTGTGATCTGTCCAAAGCATTCGATTGTGTATGTCACGAGACTCTGATTTCTAAGTTAAAATATTATGGCGTTCAAAATAAAGCTATAGCCCTTGTCCAATCATATCTCTCCAATAGAGTCCTTAAGGTCGATGTAGGTGGCGAAAGGTCTTCAGGGTCAATTATTGACATGGGTGTACCACAAGGCTCGATATTGGGCCCGTTCTTGTTTCTAGTGTATATAAATGACCTCCCTTCTTTTGTAAAAGACATGTGTGACATTGTTCTGTTTGCTGATGATACCTCTTTGGTTTTTAAAGTTGATAGATATAAAGAAGAGTACGATGATGTTAATGCGTCTCTGTCTCTAATTTTAAACTGGTTTACGGCTAATAATCTCTTACTTAATGCCAAGAAAACTAAATGTATTAAATTTACTTTGCCTAACGTGGTTCACAAAGCAACAAAAATTGAATTAAATGGGGAAGCACTCAATCTGGTCGATACCGCTATTTTCTTGGGGCTAACTGTTGATTCCAATTTGCAGTGGGGGGCTCACATTGAAAGACTTGCAGGTAGACTGAGCTCCGCCGCATATGCAGTTCGTACGATTAGGAGATTGGCTGACAAAGAGACAGCTAAGATAGTATATTATAGTTACTTCCATAGTGTGATGTCATACGGTATATTTCTCTGGGGTAAAGCAGCCGATATTCAAGATATATTTGTTTTGCAAAAGCGAGCTGTCCGTGCGATTTACAAATTGAAACCACGGGACTCACTGAGACAACGTTTTAAAGAAATAAATATTCTAACAGTTTTTTCCCAGTACATTTATGAAAACATTTTGTATACTCATAAAAATATCAATAACTTTAGGAAAAAAAGTGATGTGCATAGCATTAACACAAGAAATAAGAATAAACTTTATTTGCCTAAATTTAGATTAGAAAAAGTAAAAGGTTCTTTTATGGGAAATACGATACTTTTTTATAATAAACTTCCTGAAAACGCGACTAAACTGCCTATTCGAAGATTTAAAACTTACATAAAAAATACTCTTATAAAAAAAGCTTATTATTCACTTAAGGATTATATTAATGATAAATTCGCGTGGCCTGATGTCGCTCTGCCCCTCGACGGCTGATGTGTCCTCAATGTCTGCTATCTTGTATTATATAATTTAAGCAATTGGTAGGTAGGTACCACCTAAGTTATCATAAGTTTAGATTTAAGATGGATCACCTAAAAGAAAGCTAGGCCCCAAACCGTGTTTGTTGCCCTGATTCTTCACGGTATTGGTCGCGAAGGAACAGGAGTAAAATCACCTAGTTTTAAGACGTTTCAAAGTGATCCCAGCGGTCCTACTGAATAAATGCTTTTTGACTTTGACTTTGACTTTGACTTTGATTTTAATTGTTTTGTCTTCTTGTTCTAGAATGAGTGCTGAGATGACGGCGGATAGAGAGAAATGGAAGAAAAAATGTTGTGCTTACCCTACATACACTGAGACAGGAAGATTAATCGTCCAGTCCTTGATCAGCATCTTTTTATGTCGATGACGATGATCAATAAAATAGTAGGTAAGTACTTATAGATTTGTGAATTTTTAGATAAATCATCTGCATCAGAGTTGGTCACTTTTATCTGCACTTTTCCATTATTATCCCACTCATATAATAAACACTCGTAGATAGTGACCTGGAATAGCATTTGGCTATTCAAAATGTTGGTACCACGCAGGCAAAGCCGCGCGTAGAAGCTAATAATTTATACAACAGTATTCACTGATGATACTTTCATACATCGATATCATGAAAGCAAAATCAGTACTGTCCACTAGCTGCATTGCCAGGCTTTGTGGGATAGCTTTAAGTCCGCTGCTCCCGATCGAGCCCTTCAAGCACACCACGGTCAAAGCATAATATTCTTTCAGTATCTGATCTTGGTGGCGGTGGAATCGAGGCCGCGGCCCCCCCCCCCCCTCCGGAAGCGGCGTGGGGCGCACGCGACGTCCCCCTGGCGACGCCGACGAGCCATGCAAATTCCCCGACCACTTGAGCTCGCCACGATATGATCAGGGTGGAAATGCGTTCCATGTGTGCTTCCTAAACAAGGTCGCAGGGTGAAGGGTCGAAGTACATCAATCTATTTTGTTATGCTAATTTCTGGACGCTTTGTGTGACGATCCGTTACTTCTAAGTAGTAGGTTTTTTTCATGGGCTTAGATTGGTTCTGAGTAACATACCTAAGCCTTCAGGATTTCAATAAATAAATGTAGGCAAATGTCGATATCTCTGTGAAATTTTTTAGAAAAACTGGTAATTATGTAACTTAAATGTTTACAATAATGAAACGGAGCGTGTTTTAGTGATTAGACCTTCAAAGAAATAGACTGTCGCAGCTCTACCCCATAGAAAACTAAATAATTATTTCGTTTTCTATAGCCTAACTGTAACTTAACGTCCTTATCTGTAACTTAAGTACCATCTTGAACGTATAAAGATCTGCAAATCATGTTGATCTTACCTTGAAACTGCAGCAATGCTTATAATTCTTTCTTATTTCGTTAATTGGAACAATATGAATTGAAAGAGACTGTACACTATACTACGATCCGAGTTCAGAGAGCTGCAAGCTACGAATTCCTCGCCAAAGCCAAGTGTATCAATAACAGTAATGAATTTACATTAGAGCCCAACTTTCATTAATGAAATGTATAGTGGTACGCTAACAATGTCGCAACCACGTGGTCAGATCAAACAAACTTGTAAGGAAATTTTATTCTATTGAAAGTAATTGAACCCATAACGGAAATTAATATCAGCGGAACAACATTTAAAAATAAAGTAATGAAAATACTAAGGAGGTATTTAGAAATGTCTCTCATAATTATACGACAATGGAAAAATGAACAACAGTCCTGAAAATCTCCTTCGGCTGGAATATCCCGTTGGTTCGATAAAAAGTGAAATAAAGATCTCCTGGAGCACTGCCGATGAACCCCCCACCAAAAAAATGGGTCAAATGCACGGGACAAGTTGAGACATCGCCCACTAGTTTGTTTGTAAATCCAAGCGGCTTTGGGCTCACGTTTATTTACTCGAATCATGCAAGAAGTCGGCTGGAGCGGAGCTACGCAACGTGCCGCAGTCATGCTCCGCCCGCCCAACGAGTAACACGAACCATGTACCGCGGCCGAGTAGTGCTGTACCGTGACTCTGCTATGTGACTATGTCGCAAGCTGCCGGCAAGAAAGGCGGCAAGGGCCCGCCGAAGAAGAATGCGAACACCGACGATGACAAGACAACCACAGCGAAAGTGCCCGAGGAGAAGGATGAGACCTCCTCCAACAACGGCGACAAGAAGGAGGTTAAGGAGAATAATGTCGCAGAAGGTAGCGGTGGCGGCGGCGGCCTTGTTAAGCCGCCGAGTGCCGGAGTCAACGTCCGGGAGGTGGCTGGCAGGATCCTGGTGCTGGCGCAGAAGGGGGAGTGGCCCGCCGTGGAACAGACCCTCAAGGTGCTGGAGAAGCTGGTGACGGCGGGTGGCGAGGACGCTGTCTCCGTGCCGATGGCCGGTATCCTGGACCCGGTAAGTAAGCCCAACGATGCCGATGCCGTCCCCAAGGTTAAGCGAGTTGTGGCTAGACAGCACAGAGCTGGCGTGGCGCCCACTCAGCGTGCATACCTTGAATGCTTCACGAATTAACATGTTTATTTTCTAAAAACTAAGCAACAGGGATTTAGGGAAATGAACTTTTGTGTAGTTGTTATAAGCTTTACGTTTGGGTAGCAACGTACTATTGCATAGTTTAAGCGCACGAAGGGAAAACTTTAAACAAAACGTTAACTTGTCTTAATCGGTTCACAAGTTTGGTAACATGGAAATCGGAAGTTCTGCTCTAGGCAAGAAAGTTGTTCCACTATTTCATTTCATTTGATTACATGGTTGGGGTTGGGGTGGATATACTTGCCTGATGAAGACTTACAAAGTTCTTAACTGTAAAAAAACTATAAAAATTGCGACATAATTTTTTGATGAAGGAGAAAATATCGCACGCGCATAATTTTCTCGCTTCCATTCCTTCTTTTTATTATTGAGCTGACTGAACTTTGATTGTTGATGGCAGAACCGCGATAAAACTATAAGCTCTGATAACGAGATGACATGAGCCTCTCTGGCAGTGGACAGGCTAATGGGTATAATCACCTAAGTAAGTACTTTCAATTTATCATCAGGTGAGTTATTACGAGTACATACTTACTTATATCCCACTGATATAATAAAGCTGAAAGTTTGTGAGTTTGTTTAGATGTTTGTGTTTTAATCACGCCTAAACCAGTGAACCGATTTGGATGTAACTTGGAATAGATAGTGACCTGGAATAGCATTTGGCTATAATATGTAAGTTCCACGCGTGGCTTCACCCGCGTCGTCCTACATACCAACATGTTATAAATAATACATCAAATCACGCGTCCTTCCCGAATGAATAGGCAGAAACCAAGTAACTCTTATCTCTACTATAAAGCCAAAGTGCATGGAGATTCATATTAATCATCATCAATCAGTTATTCAAACGAGGCGTTAGATCCCACTCATATAATAAAACTGAAAGTTTGTGAGTTTGTTTAGATGTTTGGATATTTGGATGTTTGTATGTGTGTGTACCAATCACGCCTAAACCAGTGAACCGATTTGGATGAAACTTGGTATAGGCATAGATAGTGACCTAGAATAGCATATAGGATATTCAAAATGTTGGTACCACGCGGGCGAAGCCGCGCGCAGAAGCTAGTATTTAATATTTTGGTCATTTGTTGCACTTTTATGGCATGGTTCACTAATCCTCGTTGACAGGGATTGTCAACAGGGATTCATGGAATAAGCCGAAAATAGCCATCAGTTCGTTTATAAAAAAGTTTATTAAGTTTAACAGGATGATGATAATGAATGGCGTAAACAGACTGAGGCCTATACACAGCAGTGGGATATTAGATTGGCTGTGGATGGTGTTGACGATGATGACGATTTACCTAATCCTTCAAGAAGCAATTTAAAAAGGGAATTGTTTTCATAATACATTTAAAAGATAAAAGCAGAAAAACCAGTTTAAAACCAATTAAGCGATGATCGCATAAAATCACGGAAAGGAAACGTTAGTCTATGCCTATTATCGTTAGGGGTTACAAACCGTTAAAAGATAATTTGTTTTCTGGATTCCTTTATGTATAACAAGGGTTTTATCACATTATGTACACTTTCGAAAATGTTTATGGGGCTTAATCAAGTCTAAAATATACATTTGGCACATGCCCACATTTTGTCAGAGTATTCATACGTGACAGATTGCAAAATCATTGCATATTTTTACTGTGTAGCCTTTATATATTTTATTTACGATGTAATGATATAAGTAAAAAAATATCTTTATTAAAAATTTGAGCACAAGTGAATTTTATATTGTAAGTATTTTATATGTTATACCTAATCACAATGGTACCTACTGCAGGAATAAGCATATAAGTACCTAAACCCCTGAAAACAATGCCCTTTCCTAAGAAACTCCGGCAGCCGGCAAAAAGGAACAGTTACAAAACGAAAGCTATGTAAGATGTCTGTTGATAAAAAATGTTTTATAAAGAAGGGAGTCAGACTGTATGTTCGATATCTTGGCAACGATCGCGTGCCAGGCTGCGTCTCTCATCTTTCCACGTTTTTACTGCTTATGGGGGAGCATGGATCGATCATGCTACCCATGTATGATTTGTTTTGCTATTTTACCGGTGATATAATGTTCATTTCATTTTATTTCAGAGAGCATGATACAAAGATATTGTTACGGATATCAATATCTAATGCTTTCAATCTGGTGATATCGATCATTTTGCTACCCCTTCGTTTTATTTCTCTGAGACCTGATGCCAAAACGATAAAATTTTGCTTTGTTTAGGTTAGTGGTGGTTTTTTATTATCCTTAGATTTCAGGTGATGCAAATTCAGTGACATGATAGTTTAAACCGACTTCAAAATAGGAGTTTCTCAATTCGTCTGTATGTTTTTGTTTTTGTTATGCGATTGTCCCGCCATTCGGTGGACCGATTTTCAAAATTCTTTTTTTTTGTTTTAAAGGGTAGGTATACACCCGAGGTAGTCCCATATTTGTATTCCTGAGGAATTGATAGTTTCCCCGTAAAACTCAAACAACCTCATCCTTATCATCTAAGATCTCCAAATAAACTGAATCATATAAGTAGTCTTGGTTGATCATTTCTTTGATCTGCATTGCCACTTCCCTTTTATGTTTTACCTTACATTCTGCTTATTATATGAAACTCTCTTATCCTTGCTCATAGCTACCACTATAACCTATTACTCTTCAAATCATGTCTCTGGCGCTACCTCCTAACTTCCTTTAATACCAAATTTATCCAGCTTTGTTACTTACAATACAACCACGTATTGTTGTTCTATGCTTGCAACTAACTCAACTATCGCATTTCCACAATATGCACTTTTCTTTCATTCGTCTCTTTGGTTGTACTTAACGATAGGTCTAAAGATCGTTGTATAAATTGGGATATTTATATCCTATTCAGCACATCCCTACGTCCCTTTATTATATAGTTTTTGTTGCTACTCAGTTTTAACAGCATGATGAATATTAATAACAAAAAATACATATATGAGTAGTATATCAGTTATCTGGTTCCCATAGTATAAGCTATGCTTAGTTTGGGGCTAGATGATGCTGTGTGACCATGTCCAGCATTATTTATTTATATTGCTAAAGTTCAAGGCTTTTCGCACGATTTTGCAAACGAAATTGAAGCTTTACTAGAACTTTCGTTACAAATCAAGTGTTTTTAATATTATCGTGTTATTAAAAGCAATATTTGACAGAGCGTAGATAAACTTTTTTAGTGAAAACACGTTTTTACTATTTTTCACACCGTCACAGGATCATGTTGACCAGTGATAATTATGTAGTTAAGTAGGTACCTTTCTATTTATGTTTATCGAAATTATGATAATTTAGCAGTGGATTTTATAAATTTATGTAAGTACTTAGTAACTTTGTTTTTGTAAATCTGTAAATAAATGTAGTAGGTACCTACACTAAAAAAAGAATAAACTTCGTTGTAGTACCTGGGAAATTGTTTGGAATAGGCTTGCCCAGCACCTAAACATTTTTTTGCCTTCCTTTAATCCAGTTCATCCTAAGGTTGTCTGGAAGAAATCGCTCACAGCGATAAGACCGCCCATTGTACTTCGCTTTAAATGTTTTCTTGTATCTTTGTTTGTTTTTTGTAATGTCCATGTGGTGTACAATAAAGTATTTTTTATCTTCTATCTATCTATCTAAACCATTATATTTTTGGTTTACTTTCGGTTTTATCATTGGAAAAGGAACATATATCATTTTATCATTTAAAAAGGTAAATCCATTTTAAATGATAAAACCCAAATTGTTTTCTGATTTTACCGGAAGGTACGTTAATTTTTCAGCGTCACGAATTTTGTTGGACCTAAAATCTAACGCCATTCAAGAAATTCTATTTTTGGCGGGGTTAGTTATTGGTTCGCGCGTTCTTAGGTATGTACGTACAACTAGCGGCGCAAGTCGGTCAACCAACACGTAACTATATTTCATAGAGACGACGAAAGCTTTTGTTTGGTTGAATCCATTCAATCAATGCACTCATTGTTTTTAATCACAATTATCTTAATTTAAAATACGATCAATATCTTTAAGCTTACTAGTATGATGAAACCTTTGAATGATTAGGAGTGCAGTACTTACAGAATAACAATTTAAGCAATCAATAGTAACCTGGATCAGTTGAGTTATTAGATGAGCTCTCTATTAGAAGAAATCTAATGATCGTTGAAACCTTTTCTAATATGTATATTTTGTAAAGTTATAGAAGAGATTAACTTCTGTATAATATAATACAGTCCATTATTACCAGCAACTTAAAAAATATACGCTTGTGAACTGCGGTTCGCGTACAGCTACATAATAAGTAGGTAGCTTGAAGAAATACATTTTGAGTAGGTGGCCCTTCAGGTGGCGTGTGCCAACTGTGTCAGACGGTCATACTTACAACTGTTATGGCCGATTTGATGTATTTCCCAGTCTTGTAAACGTCGATATGGTTCACTAGAAATTAGCTTATGCTTCGAGCTGTTATATTTTTATAGCTGCTACAGTTGATTAATTACCTACAAGGTTTATGTTTATGCAGATTACCGAATATAAACTATGTTAAAGTAAGTAATACTTGCTACAATACTATGGTACTCTAGAAGTGAAGTATACTAAAAATATAACGTTTAGGTTGGCTAGACATAGAGTATGACTTCAAGATAAGTCAGTATAGAGTATCCTAATATTCCTAAAAACGACTAAGAACAACTAAAATACCTTGTCATGTTCCGAAAGCATAAAATACTTAAACAGAGACTTGACAATATCCCAACTTACCACGTGTTTTCTACTCATAAGTACCAACTTATCTAATAGGATCTACATATTGAGTATAAACAAATGGATATTCTAATCAATCAAGTGTCTGTTGCACGAGGCATTACTTTAAAGAAAATAACTAGTGTTTTATCAATCGAACGATAAGATTGTTTAATGGGTGTGTCATAATAATGCAGGTAGAAACCTAAATACTTAATTGTTAGTTGTTATACGAGCAAGATCTACTTAGACTTCTCATAAGAGACTCACGTTTCTTTAAGCCAGCTATCTATAAGACTAAACAACATTAAAAAGTAAAGTAAAGTAAAAAGTGATTTATTGACATAAAATTTTTTTTGTAACATATTGTGCAATGGTGGGGCTGCCCAGATTCTGTAGTGCATCCGGCATGTTCGCCGATGCACATGTTAATGACTTCTATGCCGTGATACGCAACAAGATTGCTTCGATCAGACGCAGAATACTGGGTAGCCCTAACAGTCTCATTAGGGCCCTGGCGCATAGGCATGACAGTAACATGCAAAGACATTGGATGTTAGCCCTAATAAATCCGTTTACTAGACAGATTTATTGTGCAAATTAGGTAATAAATATTTATTTGTTGTTTGCAAAATGAACCTGTCTAGGGCATAAATTAGCGTTAGTAAGTAGGTATATGTATGACATTCTAGTGTATTTTTGTATATCTAATAATTTAACATTGTATGGACCAAATTTTGAAGTCTGAAAATAAATAAATTTAATTTTTAATTTAATTGTTTTGAATCCATAGGCTCCCGAACTAGTTAAAAACTGTGTTTCAGGAGCCAGTGGCTTCCCCTTATTGGTACTAACACTTTATTTAATTATGTCTAGCGCATACATTACGCATATCTAGTTCTAGGTATATGTTTATTTTTTACTTACTAGCACTAAGTAATATAAAACTAATAAATTAATATATACTCATAAACTATACATATAAGTACGTAATATATTTATTTTTACATTCGATAAACCTACATATGTTGATAAATAAATAAATACATACATACATACCCTCACGTAATACATAAGTAATGATATATAATAATATAGGTACCCATAAAATATACTTAAGGTGGTACATAATAGTAAAAATTTGTTAGAGAAAAAGCCATTGCCAAAAGCCTAGATGTAAAAGTTCTCATTTTTTATTTGTATTAATGAAAAACTACAGGATGGACATTGGATACCCTGTAGTTTCGGTTTAAATAAGCAAAGAAAGTATTACTATTTTAATCAACTACCGAAATGGTCCTTCAAAAAGAGTAAAAACCTTAAAATAAACAGAAGCAAGTTACAAGGATCAAAGAACCGCGCATCCATCGTCCTCGCGCCCTCGATGCTTATCTGACAGACACCGTACAGCTCCAACGCTGACCATGACTCCCACAAAATCGGCGTCCATTTCCGGCCAGGCTTCCCCTACGGCCTACATAATTTCGGGTTTCAATCGAATATGAGCGCGAAGTGACCGTTTCTGTGTCAAGGGTAGAGGCAAGGAGTTTTGCGTGCTCGGCTGGCTGTTACTCGGTAATCGATGGGAGATTTTCGACCTTGGCTTTACGGCACCATCCTTGAGAATTGCTGACCTGTCTAATATTCTGAAGGCCAATGTTGGTACAGATCAATCTGTGTTGTAGAATTTTACAGACGTTGAGGAAGATGTCTAATTGAATAATTTGTGTATATTGACCATCCGTTGCTAAGTCTACCTATACGTTGATCTAAGGATATCAAAATTTAATTCCGGAAACTGGTAAGAAATAGGCATTCATATTATGTAATATGCATACTAAAAACCTTCCGTCGTACACCTGACGCGGCGTAACTCGTAATGTTTTTCATTCGTTTAACATATAAAGTTATTTTCTCTTTGCTGGTTGCACATTCTTAAGAATGAGTCCAGCGATAGGAATACTTCGAAATAGGAAGTTCTCAACTCTTAACATAACTCTTAATATGTACTCGTATTCATTATTTTTTATTACTCGTATCATATGTAGCTCATTAGGGAAGGCCTATGTCCAGCAGTGGACTGTTATAGGCTGATGATGATTTATTTATTTATTTATGATGATGATGATGTTGTTGTAGAGAGGTAAATGCTCTGTTTCATAAGAAATCTATTGAACGTCAAATAACTAAATACGATTTTAAGTTTGCTTGAAGGAGGTTAACTCAAAACTACTAGCTAGCTAGAGCATAGTATAGCTCTGGCTTTTGGAATGAAATGCAAAAAGCGTGCACTTCATTTCTCATTGGCGCTTTGTCATACATTGTTTTTCAAATTTTTAGATTGTACTCTCTGTAAAATGCACACAGCACAGTGGTGAACGGTCGAATAAGCTTACAAGTAAAACATTTTATGTAACACTTACTTATTTACACCAACATTTTTTTTTACCAACCAACGCAACATTACCTACATTTTGTTTGCCAAAGGTTCTTTCATGAATATTTATTTACAAACAGGAAACTCTAATAAGCTATGTCGTTTTTCAACTGAGTACAAGTATTCCACCGTAAATAATTGCTTTCAAATTGCTCAGAGATATTTAATTTTGGCGTGTTAATAATTCAAACTGCAGGTAAAATGAGGATTTTAAATTACTTTGATTTACGGGTAGCATTTATGGCATCTTGGCAAAGAAGTGGAATGCTAGACTTAATTTTGAAAACATTTATATGATTTGCATAGGAAATGAAAACATATTCGTTCTATTAAATCATAGGAATTTCAAAGAAATAAAAAACGAATACTTACTTATTACTTACTGAAAAAAACTATAATTGAGACCTACTTTAATTAGATAAGATGAAATAGGTTTTTTTAACAAGTAGACGTACGTAAGTACTTATATATATTTTAAACACGTAAGAAGTTTCGTACTAAAGTTATTCGGATCTATTGCGGATGTACTGAGATACTCGTATACAGTGGTATCCGATGCCACTGTGTGCAACTCAACGTGCTCGCATTTCTATGCATTAATCAATCCGTGAGCTGACAAGCTTGAAAGCACTTTTTTATGTAGATCTATATGATAAGTTGCATGGTTGGCTTTTTGCCAAGAATCGCTTGTAAATGCAGTTTATTTGGACTTTTACTGAAGCTTCTCTTGCTGGTTCAAGGTATTATATGGGTCAGAAAACACCATACACAACTTTATTACTTATATAAAAGTTTGTTACCGGTATTTATTAACTTAATGACATAGGTTTAGGTAATAGTTTTTTAAAAAACCTCTCTTTTAAGTTTTTTTAGGTATAACGTATGACGAATTTTCAGTATGAATCAGCAAGTAATAATGTTTATCACCTAGAACCACAATACATTTGTTACAATACGATATAGAGTCAAGGCCTGAACAAGGGCGGTCAACCCTTTTAGTTGAACAAATGAAATTGAAAATCACTAAAAAATATTTTCAGGTAACTAATTTTCATCATAGCAAAACACGTTACGCGCGTTGTATAAAAATATTTATTTAGGGAATAGGATTGCGTAAGTATTTTTTGTTATGGATCGACATGGGAAAGGATGTCGTTGATGTCTTTTGTATGGAATAAGTGGCTATCTGTCCGTCGCGTCGGTGACGCACGCACGGTGTCCGGGAGCTCTAGGGCGGGAAAGGGTCGTAAGTTTTCATTGGCCAATAACTATGCCCAATAACTATGGTTTAAATGATAACTTGATGTAAATTAAAGATTATATCATAATAAGATATAATTATTAAATTTTTTAACGTGATTTTGAATATTTCTGTACTTACATTAATATTAATTGAAATATTCAAAACACGTTCAATACATCCAACACGTTTATCTTAATACTAAATTATAAATCCGCATGTTTTGGTTAGTAGTCAAAAATTCCAAAAATCAAACAAGACTTTTGAAGATACAAACCACAGTATTTGTGAAGTTTTTTGTTTTGTACTGTTCGGTAGGTAAGGTACCCATTGCCTAAAATAATCATGGTGCAATTTCAGTTTATTCGGTCAATACAAGTCCTTCATTCAGCTAAAAAGCACACGCGAACCGTGACCTTACTACGTAAGTAGGTACTTAAGTGATACAGTCAGCAAAAATATTGTATGAAAGATCTGGTTCTGCTGCATACAAGCAAGGTAGAGTTAGGTTTTCTTAGAAGATCACCGTATTGAACTATGAACTTGAGGTGAATAATATGAATGAAAGGTCATATTTCAGCGTCATTGAATCCTAATAATCCTAATCCTAATATCCTAATCCTTCCTAATAATATAATAAATCTGAAAGTTTGTGAGTATGTTTGGATGTTTGTATGTTTGTGTAACAATCACGCCTAAACCAGTGAACCGATTTGGATGAAACTTGGAATAGACGTAGATAGTGACCTGGAATAGCATATAGGCTATTCAAAATGTTGGTACCACGCGGGCGAAGCCGCGCGCAGAAGCTAGTCATTAATAGTTCTCATTTATTTATTTATTTATTTATTTATTATTTTAGCAAATGAACATTCGGTCATTGACTTGTATAGGTGACTGTACGTTATTTACAAGGCAGTAATTAAGTTTAGTCACTCGTTGGTCACAGATCGACGTGGATGTAGGCCACACTAGGGATGGGGTAGCTTGAAGTTACACATACCTATATATTTTAGGAAAATTACTTTTCAATCACGATGCATCATAGGTACATACAGCTCATTGTATTATGTATGACTCTTGGATTATAAATTATTCATATTATAAAAATATGAACAATTTGTCCATTCAAACGAGCTCTTATAACAGCTGAGGAAAACATGGTTAGGGCTTAGCTTGAAACTACCTACTATATTGCCTTATTTAGTCTTTAACATTTCATCATCATCATCTCCCTGCCCTTTTCCCACATTATGTGGGGTCGGCACAGCATGTGTTCTTCTTTCATTCTCTTCTATCAGCCGTCATCTCAACACTCACTCCTTTCTTACTAATTTTTATTTAGTTTTAAACATTTATCCTTAAAATATCCTAAGTACCTTGATGATCTGAGAGAATGTTCATTTATGCTTTGAAAGACTGTCGTGATCCTTTTTTCTTATTGCTGTTTATCTTTATCATTCAATTACCTAAATACCTACACCAACACGATGAAAGTTATAATAAATTGAATTTATTTACGTGACTAAACTAAAATTAAACCTATCATTATGGTAAAAGTCAAAATATTGAAACAATTTAGGCACCGATATATGGCGTTGGTGTTCTCAACTCTACCCCGAGCCACCCAAGCGCTGGCACCGGACATGACTTGCGCAGCTAGTGGCCATCGATGTTTGATGAGTATTAATGTGAGCTGTGACTAAAAGCCTTCGCCGGATATTGCCGAGCTGGCTGCAGGAAAGGAAAGAATTGCAAACTTGAGGAAATTGGAAATTTATTATGAGTAATAGTGGCTTTCGAAGAATGGTTAATTAATTAGTGATCAGCATCATAGAATTAGATGGGAGGGGGAAATCAAAAGGTTTTAGGAAACGAAAACCAAGGGTTCAACTGAAACCATGGAATAAAAAAAGTACGATATTTCAAAAAGGGGGCAAAGATCCACAATTTCTATGGATGGCTAGAAATAGTAGACGAAATCAGAAAAGGGGCAAGCGGCGAACAGACCACACAAACAAAATGCAAATGGTATTCCTAAATAATAACGGTAATATAAGGTGCCCTTAATAGCTCATACCGTGATTACTACGCCAAGCCCAATGCAAATAATCTAAATGTAAGGTGCGCCTTCTGGGGAAATGTGATTACTGGGAAACCCTACAACCATTATTCATGTAGGTACTTAAATAGATTCATGTCATCATCATCCACAGCCTGACTTCCCACGTTGCTGGGTATAGGCCTCTCTAAGCCTGTGCCATCCACCACGATCCTGTGCTAATCTGACCCATTCATGGCCGGTGCCATAAACAAAATCGTCTTGTCTTTCCGGCTGCCGTAGACGTTCTTATTATTTACTATTATTCATGTACCTAGTTACGTTGCCTACATCAACCACTCATACTGTATTTGTAGCTGATCATGCACTTTAAGGCTCGATTCGTATGAAGCGCCCACGCGAGTCTCGCTCGCGTCCTGTTGTTCAGATAAAGTGTGAGATTTGCTGATGTAGAGCTGGTAGACCTCACAGCTTTGTTCTAGACTAAAATTCATTCTGTTTCAAACCACTGATTGTAAAACACATTTAAAGTCTTAACAATAAATAATTCAAGTTTTAATATTTTATTGTTTTTTAAAAAGACTTCCACGCTTTCCCCGTACAAGTCTACCTACTATTTTATAGTTGTTATTATCTAGACCCAAAGCAGAGGTAATTATTTAATTTATAAAAACTATGAAATATCTTAGAAACCAAACAATTAGAACAGATTTACGACGCAACGCACCGTAGACATTTCTCAAGGATTAAAGATCCTTCGGAGACCTCCAAAGTATCATCTCATTTTAGGTTATAAAAATGAGAAATATAATAAAAAAAACAAAATTAATTCTACAACGACCGCTGAACCACAGAATACAGATAGGTTGAACCTCTTATTTTTAGCTTCGTCGCTAAACCATTTAGCTATTCTAACTTTAGGCTATTTACACGATGTTCATATTGACAACCTCTGTGGCGCAGTGGGTGAAAGCCCGCTTGAGACGCAGAAGGTTGCGGGTTCGATAAATGTTTGTATGATCTGCAAATATTTATCTCGGATCTGGGTGTTTCTATGTATAATATGTATGTATTTACAAACAAAAAGTATATTATAACTGATAAGTTATCTGATTCCCATAGTACAACCTTGGCTTAGTTTGGGGCTAGATGATGTGTCCGGCATTATTTATTTATTTATCTGGTATCAAGTCCATCGTATCTTTGTTTTTGTTTTTTTAACCTATACTTTCCCACTGCTGGGCAAAGGTCTCCCCCAGTTCTTTCCACTATTCGTATACTTATTATTATTAATCTGCTATTAGGTACATTTATGCAATTAATCGTGTGTAGCCCAATCATTATGAGGTCACGGTTCAAGACACTAATTATTGTGCGAGTGTTTTTCTACCCCTTCGAAGGGTCGAAACATGTTTGTGACAAGTTATAGGCAGAGAGCGGTTCTCTGGCCTTCAATTCTAATTATGCACCAGGAGCTCATTGCCATGTATTAAGGAATATTGTGCTATAAAGGAACTGCTCAAACATAGCAATTCAATTTGAAATCTTAGCGATAGGCAAGATTTTTTGTTTGCAGTGAAGTGACCGATACGACGAGCATTCCCTCTTTCCCATGTATTCCACCCACAACTTGGGCTATTCATAGACTCGCACTACCAACTAAGCTAATAGTCGCATTAACTGATAACCATTCAAAGCTTATTTAAATTGCATGAACAAAAAGTGAAGAATTTGAAATACAAATAACACCAGCCAAGTCTTACTATAGTAAGTCTGTTGAGAATAAAATTCCCAGTAGTTCAACTGGTAAGACTACTCGGTAAAACAACTGGAAATAGGCCAATTATAAAGCAACCAGAAAATTACAAAAACCAAACACATACATATACCTATGCACCTACCCCAAATCTTATTATTGTTATGCCCAATTTAACAAGTGATCCCAACGGTCCTACTGAATAAATGCTTTTTGACTTGAAAACCGGGAAAGCTAAATAAAAACGATTAGAAATAAGATAAAGTACTACTTATCTGTGAATGATAAATGCGGGCTAACCTTCGCACTTCTGGATGATAATATCGCTACACTCTTATGGCTTACACCACACACCAAAACTAAAGTATTTATCAGCACGAAACTTCAGAATAATTTGCGAAGTTTTCGTCAACATAACTATTATTATAAAAACTTGGGGGTTTGATTTAAAACTTTTGTAATTATAACGAAAACATAGGTACCTGCTTACCTGTTTATAGATTAGCTTTTTTTCAAATCAACCCAGATCATCCCCTTGTCCAACCAATGATTTTTCTTCAAAATTAATAAAGTGCTGCTTTTGTTGCTTATGGAGTTTTGCATTTTCATTGGACTTTTTAGACATAGACATAGACATTCGTTTTTACTGCATAGCACATAAATACTCATAACTACCAGAAACCAGATATAAAACAACACAAAAAAATTCAAATCTAGAGTTTTTTCTTACTTGAACAAAAAACCGCGTGAAAAATTGAATCCTCTGGCCGCCGACGGGCAGCAGCGTCGGCGGTGCGAGAAGCTGTGTCCTGCGATCCCCAACCCGCTTGCCCAGCGTGGGGATTATGGGCATAAACCCCCTTTTATGATGTGCACGAAAAGGAAACGGCCCCCAGTTCCCGGTCGCCCCGCTATTCCTGGTCATGGTAGCGGCCATGGTAACGGCGGGGCAGGGGGTGCTAGGAATCCCCGGGCTACCGTAGGCTACCTAAATCACCTGACCCTAGCAACGTTTAACGGACGAACTCTGAGGCTCGACGAACATCTAGCGCAGTTGGAGGAGGAGCTGGAGAACATTAGGTGGCATGTTCTGGGGTTATGTGAAGTCCGTAGAGAGGGAGAGGACACCATTACCCTAGACTCGGGCCATCTTCTGTACTTCCGCGAGGGGGACCAAACATCACAGGGTGGCGTAGGGTTTCTCGTCAATAAGGCCCTCTCTAACAACGTTCTAGAAATCTCTAGTGTGTCGACCAGGGTAGCGTACCTGATCCTTCGACTATCCAAGCGGTATAGTATGAAGATCATTCAGGTTTACGCACCGACCTCGGCACATCTGGATGATGAAGTGGAGGATATGTACGAGGACATATCCAAAGCCTTACACAACACCACAAAGGCTCACTTCAACGTTGTTATGGGGGACTTTAACGGCAAAGTGGGAGTCCGAGTTGGCGACGAATCCAGAGTAGGCCCACATGGTTATGGAAGCAGAAATCACAGGGGGCAAATGCTCGTCAATTTCCTAGAGAAGGAGGAGCTCTTCTTAATGAACTCGTTCTTTAAGAAGAAGCCCCACAGGAAGTGGACGTGGCGAAGCCCCGACGCTGTGACAAAAAATGAGATTGACTTCATCATGACGGATAAAAGGCAC
Source organism: Epirrhoe alternata (assembly GCA_963565295.1). Lineage (NCBI taxonomy): Eukaryota > Metazoa > Arthropoda > Insecta > Lepidoptera > Geometridae > Epirrhoe > Epirrhoe alternata. The sequence continues at coordinate 6,120,390 of OY751384.1, forward strand.
ATATTCAGGGATGTCTCCGTGATCAATAGGTTCAATACCGGATCTGATCACAGACTTGTCCGAGGCTCCCTGAATATCAATCTTAAGCTTGAAAGGAACCGTCTGATGAAGTCTACGCTCCGACCCAATCTGCTCCAGATCATGGCGGGCACCGAGAAGTTTCAGAAGCTTCTTGGTGATAGATTCGCCGCTGCGGAACCCACCGATGACGTTGATGAGGCCCTACAAAACGTGGTTGGAACGTTGAGGGACGAGGGCATCAAATTCTGCCAAATACAGCCTAAAGGCAGAAAGTCCAAACTTTCTGATGAGACTCTTCGGCTAATGACAAAGAGACGGGAAACCACCGAGGCCACTTCGTTAGAGAGGTCAGACCTGAACAAGCAAATTGCGAAGATGATACGGCGCGACCTTCGGAGCTCCAACACACGCCTCATTGAAGAGGCAATAGAGCGAAACCGAGGGTCCAAAGTATTCACTCAGCAGCTTGGCAGGAGCCACCTGACGAAGTTAACAACACACGATGGCCGAACCGTATTGTCAAAGCCGGAGATACTCTTGGAGATCGAGGACTTCTATGGCCGACTGTACGCGGCACATGCTCCTTGCCCCCCACGTAACAACCACGATTCCAGAGCCACCCTCACCCGTCACTACACTGACGACCTGCCAGAAATCAGCCAAGACGAGATCGTGTTGGCCCTGAGACAGCTTAAAAATGGAAAAGCCCCCGGTGAAGACGGAGTTACTTCAGAACTTCTGAAGGCTGGAGGAGCTCCTGTTATGCAGGAGCTGCAGAGCCTCTTCAACTCCGTCATTAATTGTGGGAGAACTCCAAAGGCGTGGAACGAGAGCTTGGTGGTTCTGTTTTTTAAGAAGGGAGACAAGACTCTTCTTAAAAACTACAGACCTATATCGCTCCTGAGCCACGTTTATAAGCTGTTCTCTCGGGTTATTACGAATCGTCTCGCCAGAAGATTCGACGAGTTCCAGCCACCTGAGCAGGCCGGGTTTCGCGGAGGATATGGCACCATAGACCACATTCACACAGTGAGGCAGATTATACAGAAGTCCGAAGAGTATAATCAGCCCCTGTGTCTGGCCTTTGTGGACTATGAGAAGGCCTTTGACTCTGTCGAAACCTGGGCTGTTCTGGAATCCTTGCAGCGATGCCAAGTAGACTATCGTTATATCGAAGTGATGAGATGTCTGTACGAGGCCGCCACCATGAGTGTCCGAGTACAGGACCAGCAGTCTAAGCCCATCCAACTGCGCAGAGGAGTGAGACAGGGAGATGTCATATCTCCGAAACTGTTCACAAGCGCGTTGGAGGATATGTTTAAGACTCTGGATTGGAAAGGTATGGGCATAAACATAAACGGCGAGCACATCTCACACTTACGATTCGCAGATGACATAGTCTTACTGGCGGAGTCGCTTGAGGAGCTACAACGGATGCTGGACGGTCTAGCATCAGCCTCGCGAGCGATAGGTCTCGGCATGAATTTGGACAAGACCAAAGTCATGGTCAATGGCCAAGTTGATCCGAGACCTGTCGCTGTAAATGGTCACCTTCTTGAAGTTGTTTCGCAATACACATACCTCGGGCAGATTTTGCAGTTAGGTAAAAGCAACTTTGAGAGGGAGGCCAGGAGGAGGATTCAGCTGGGTTGGGCAGCGTTTGGAAAACTACGTCGAGTCTTCTCGTCACCCATACCGCAATGTCTGAAAACGAAAGTTTTCAATCAGTGCGTCCTACCTGTCATGACCTACGGTGCCGAAACGTGGACACTCACAGTACGGCTAGTCCACCAGTTTAAAGTCGCTCAGCGAGCTATGGAACGAGCTATGCTCGGAGTTTCTCTGAAGGATAGAATCCGCAATGAGACTATCCGACATAGAACCAAAGTTGTCGACATAGCTCAGAGAATTAGCAAGCTGAAGTGGCAGTGGGCTGGCCATATCTGCCGAAGAACCGATAACCGCTGGGGTAAACGAGTTCTTGAGTGGAGACCGCGACTCGGCAAACGTAGTGTAGGACGCCCTCCGGCCAGGTGGAGTGACGATCTGCGAAAGGCTGCTGGCAGAAGCTGGATGCGTCGAGCCGAGGACAGGGCGCAATGGCGCTCATTAGGGGAGGCCTATGTCCAGCAGTGGACTATTATAGGCTGATGATGATGATGATTATTTTACCGCCAATGTAGATCGTGATCTGAAAAAAAAATTAATTATTAGGGTATATTTCTTTTTGTGCATCTAACAATAACAGTAAGTTATTTGAACCTTATCCGTAATACATTTTTCTTATATTCACATCACTCTTACATACACGATCAATTCTCTGTTACCAAACCGAAACCCTGCTTTTCATAAGTAAGCCTTAGATGACCCTATTTCTGTTCAGGTATTATAGTGATATTTATTTGGCGATAGGACCGTTGGTCCCGATTGTATTAGCTACTTTAGTTATTTTAGTGTATTGTATTGTTTATTTTGTATTCGATATGCAATATTAATTCTATCTAGAGTCTAGATTAAGTGTGTATAAATGTGTAACAGTAATGGTGTTTGTTTCAGGCAACAGGCATGACACCTCTGATGTACGCGGTCAAGGACAACCGGACCTCGTTCGTGGAGCGCCTCATCGAGCTCGGCTCCGACGTAGGCGCCAGGAACAATGTGAGTCACAGTAAGCTCCTTACTTCTTATTCACTAATCATATCAGGTACATACCACAAGTCAATAATTATAAAGAGGTTTTGTATGTAGGAGTTAAGCTATAAAACTACTCCATATAATTTAAGAGTTCCCGCAGATTACAAACTTTCTATCGTCCGATAGTTTAGTCGGGTTCATAATCAGTATGGAGAAGTACGCAAGTGCGCACATTGCAACGGTTTTGTTTCGGTAGATAAAAAGTTGGATGGGCATCACGATTGCTTTCAAACTGAACTATCAGACGAATGCTTGATCAGTTTGGCGCTCTTACTAAAAATTTTAGAAAAGCCTGGACCAATTTTAAGTCTTGCAAGCAGGGAATGCAGTCAGTTTACAGGCTCGATTGCTCGATTGAGGGCTTTTTCTCAAATCAACATTAAGTATATTGTACCTATAATTACTGTATTAAGTACTACTACCTACTAAGAATCATATTGAAGTAGGTAACAGTTATTCTTAGGGCTGCTTTCAGAATATTAGAAAAACTCTCTTCGTGCGAATATTGCGAATAAAAAAGTATACAAATTACAAAACATTCAGCAACTTATCATGATCAGTAGGTACTGATCATGATAAGTTGAGACATAAATAGCTAGTATCTATAAATGTCTAGTATCTATAAACCTATATAAGTTGAATATACATATTGTAATAAATATTGTATTTCGTTTCAAAACAATATTAAATGTGCTGAAAGACTTGCAGCGTGTGCACACGATCTGAAGATATGATTTGATGCAAGGAACAGCATTGCACATCGCGTGTCCAATGTATCTGTCTGTCATATCGTAGGGCGTGCAATAGTATTCGATATTATGATATCGAATACTATTGTACGGCCTAAATACTGATACATGTATCAGTATTAGACACAGATATCAGAAATAAGGTAGCCTAGATAATATAATGTATTAGATATCAAACATTTTAGTAAACATGAAAACCATGTTTTTTTAAGTTATTCTAGACTAGTTGCGCTCCCGCGGTGTAATCCGCGGTCCCTCGAGATTTTTTCGGGATAAAAAGTAGTCTATGTCCTTCGCTGGGATACAACCTTTTTCAGCCCAGTTTATTCAGTGGTTTGGGCGTGAAAAGGTAACAAACAGACAGACAGACAGAGTTACTTTAAAATTTATAATATTAGTATAGTAGTATGGATGTTTACGAAATAAGATTTCACGATTGGAGTGGGTGGACCCGCTCAAGCATAATAAAACTAGAACGATTAATAGTTATCTTTATTGCGTAACAGTCATACTAAGTTGTTAACTTTGCTACCCTTAAAGAGGTACATTTATGGCTGAAGTGGTTTGGTCTCTCTTTGCCACTTCTACTCGTAGCATAAAAATGCCTAAAAAATTAAAATATATCTCTTAATGATTCTTGAATTGCTAGATTCCAGACACCTAACATTTACTTCATTTTTAGGGTTCCGTATCCAAAGGGTAAAACGGGACCCTATTTCTTAGACTTCGCTGTCTGTCTATCTGTCTGCCTGTATGTCAACCGACTCATGTAACTCATCAACCGTGATAGTTGAATAGTTGAATTTTTCACAGATGATGTATTTCTGCTGCCGCTATAACAACAAATACTAAAAGACGAGAGAGAGAAGAATAAAATAAATATTTAAGGCGGCTCCCATACAATAAACGTGTTTTTTTGCCGTTTTTAGATGGATAGATAGATAATTCTTTATTGCATTACCACACAGCGAACAAGATATACAAGAAAAATACACTTAACTATAGGTAGACAACTGGCGGCCTTATCGCTGACAGCGATCTCTTCCAGGCAACCATTTTTATATACGGTAACGGTGGATAATGATACGGACCCCTTCGTGCGCGTGTCTGACTCGCACTAGGCCGGTTTTTTTGAGGATGTGGATATCTATGGATAGGCAGCTGCTCTTGTTGTGTCGTTGACCCAACGCACGGTTGTGCTTAAACCTTAAACAGCTAAATTTCATTGTTACCGTCAAATTTTACATGACCTACTCTCGCAGTGGTCATCAGGTACACGAAGGCTACACGCCCACGTCACAGATGGGATGGCCGATAGCTGCCCTCACCTGCGATTTATGCTCATGGCTTATAATAGGCCATAGACCGAAATAACTTTAGACTAGTCACTCTAATTTAGGTGTTCCTCCAAAGTTACTAGATAGAAATTATACCTGAATTTGGGTCTTACAGAGAAAACCATGAAATTCATTAGGTGAGATGAGTATTTTGGCTGTCAGGTTCGCAAGTTTATTGTAAAGCTGTTTGTTGTGCTGTGGTACTGAATCAACATATAAAACCTCAAGGTACTTATATCTTCCAGGGAGTGGACATCCCCTGCAAGCACTGAAAATTTCTGACATTGAAACGTATTTTTGAAGTTTTTTGTATATTTACACAGCTCTACTATGATTGAATCACTGGAGTCAATCATCGTCCTAAAGACCGTAACATTAACTCGACGAATCAGCAACACTGTGACCATTCTTCAAACACGCAACTGAGAAATTATACGTACGATTTCACCGAATTCAAGTCAAACTCCACGAACAATAATAATATTATGATTAGTCACTGCAAGAAGGTTTCATACTCCCATATTATCCTCTATTAGCCTTGAATGAGCTCTTGGACGTCTTGAAAAAAGATTTAAGTGAAAAGATATTGGAGCTCTTTTCTATAGTTATTTGAATTTAGAACATAACGTATCTGCCCCTGAAATTCTGTGATTAATTGGCCCGTATTTTAGTGAATTTACTCGTACTCGTATAATATCATTGCCTGCATTTAATTTTTTTGTCACTTACCAGAAAAATGCTATTGTTGTATTGTTGAGAATCACATAAAGTAGGTGATGCATGCTTTCTAACACCTTTACTCAACTACACTTTATAATACAAAGCTGGTTCAAATCTGTAAAGCACTTGCGTGCACGATACCATTATAATTGATCAACACTTTTTATAATTACTCCTTTCACACTAGCAGTGCTAAATACTTACGGACGGTGGGCAAAAAGGATATCATATGAATACATACTTACTATCCTGGCGCATCGACCCCAAAGTGGGTCCTGGCCTCTAACACAATAGAACGCCATCGGTTTCTGTCTTGCGCCGCTTCCACCAAGTCCGTTGCGAGGATTTGAAATGAGCGATGGTCTTTCTCCACTTCATCTTTCCACCTATTTCTGGGACTATATTATCATATTATTATTAAAAGCTTTTAATTAACTTGCAATGTTTGTATGTTTGTCCGGGCTAAATCTTGCAAGCTTAATTTGACCCACTTCCCGGTGTCCGATTGAGCTGGATTTTGGTACACTTATGAGTCCTCGGTGACAATGCAATAATATGGTAACAGTGAGCTGATCTGATGATGGAGGGAACTCCTCAGATAATCGACCGATTGAGTTGAACCTCGGTTTGTAGATCAAGTATCATCTAAAATTTTAAAATATAGTGACACCGAGTTGATCTGATGATGGAGAACGGAACTCCTCAGAAAATAGGTTGATTGAAATTAAATTTTGTACTTACATCGGTGAGTTCAATCAGATCACGGTAATCCATTAAAAGCTTGTACTTGTTGAATTATTTTTTTCAAAAAAACTTATTATTAATTTAATTTTCAACTTTTTAAGGGTAAATTTTAACTTTGACATGTAAGACCTACTGATATTTTTTTTATTAATTTAATTTTCAACTTTATAAGGGTAAATTTTAATTTTGACATGTAAGACCGCCTAAGGTATTAAGGTATTATTTATGTTGTTTTCAGTTATATTTACTGCTACTACCTTTTCATTACTGAGTGGTAGGTACTAATTACTGTTGTCATTGCAAAAACAGCAATTTAAAGAGCTTTAATAAAACAGTAGTTTCTTGCATAAGCAAAGTAATGAAAGTTGCTAGTAATAATGTCTGAGAAGTAAGAAAGGGGCACGCGAGCCTTCCGTCTTTACATGTGTTGCCAGAGGCGAATCTAGGCGATGCCTAACATTATTTAAAGGGCAATGTGTAAGCTTCAACGAGTATAGGTAACAAAGTCACGAGTGAATTGCAAAGTTTATTAATCACTAAATTTAAAAATACCATTAAATGTATATCTGTAAAAAAAAAGCCTATTATAAGATATCAGATTTTTTGGATGACAAAAAAGCTTGGGACTTGCTCCTACTCCATGGATCACCTAAAATAATGATAGGCCCCAAACCGTGTTTGTTGCCCTGATTTTTAGGAGTAAAATTATTTTTAAGACTATTCTAAAAATAATTTTACTGTGTTTTAAGTGATCCCTGCTACTGAATAAATCATAATAAAATTAATTGTTATAGAAAACAATATCCATCTTATAATAGTTGTCACCGTAGGGACAAACACGCTAATATTAATGAACATGTCAATTAGTGGTACACCCGCCCGCCCCACGATTTGGTGCCCGCCCAACGAAGCAGCCCCAATCGTCGCTGGCGCTGTATGTAGGCATAGGTATACTATTAAAAGACAATTTTTAAGTTCTCAAAAGCATGCTAACAGATTATAGGGTAACAAAAGACTTGTTTATTCCGCTAAAGTGTTTGTAGGTAGCAGTAGAATAATTATATTTGAGCGGAATACGTTAGAGAAGGGTGTAATTAATTTTTAGTGTAAAAAATACGTCCATTTTTCGTACCAGGCGCCCAGGCTATGGGTATTGGGTATGTCTGTCGCGATTAATTCGGTCTACTTTATTGTCCAACAATTTTGATCAACGATAAGGTTGCACGTTATTTACGCGCTGCTTTTCGTGGCCCAGCACTTCCTTGTTTCTAATAAAAGTAAATAATAAAAGTAAAAGTGATAATAAGTACCTTATCAAAGTGATATGTCTCAAAGCGATAATTAAGTACTAATATTATAAAGAGGAAAGATTTGTTTGTTTTTTTGTTTGAAATGAATAGGCTCCGAAACTACTGGACCGATTTGAAAAATTCTTTCACCAATAGAATCCCACATTATCCCCGATGAACATAGGCTATATTTTATCCCGGGAAGTGAAGTTTTCCCGAGGATCGCGGGCAACAACTGCGGCGGACAGCTAGTTAAGTATAATTTGCAAAAAAAAAACGAGAGACGAGAGAGTTACATTGTATCGAATTTGTATCAAAAACGAATCTTATTGCGTTACAGAAATGCTTCCATAATTGCAGCGGGATTATTAGTAAATGAATAATTTAATTAAATCTTTTTATCTTTTCAGGACAACTACAATGTGCTCCACATATCAGCAATGTACTCGAGAGAAGACATCGTAAAACTTTTATTATCAAAAAGAGGAGTTGACCCTTTCGCAACTGGAGGGGTAAGCTTTAGTTCAAACTCAGTTTTTTTGAGTTCTCCCAAATCCTTGGATCTGAGTTTCTTATATTTGTCTCGACAAAACTAGCGTTCAAACCAGCTATAGTTTACTTTTATAGAACAGTTGATGTTTGACAGAGCCGGCAACAAACAGCTGTTCATGTGGTGGCTAGCAGACAAACGGGAACCGCCACCAGCATACTGCGGGCACTCCTCGCGGCTGCAGGGAAGGATATCCGATTGAGAGTTGATGGAGTAAGTTCATTGTTTTAAAGGTACGTACGAGTACTTATAGATTATTGCATAATATTCAGTTTATCTATCTATTTAAATAAGAAACCTGCCAGTAATTGCTACCTTGCTGATGCATTATACTGATGCATCAATATTTCATGTAGCCTAGGATTCAAACTATAGTAACAATTATATTGGCTATTCCGACAACCAAATGGAATGTTCATGAATTAAATTTAAAGTCATGGATCATGAGCATTTATATAGATTTAGTGCACTCATGTTCTTATCTGAATATGTCAATTTAAATCAGCTTAGAAGTCTTCAACGGCATATTGCCGTACCAACGTATACTAGGGTCAATAACATCGCTTTACCCTTGTAGTTTCTGAACCTTTGGTATCTTTCAACTTTACTACACCGCAGATATTTATGCAAAATTTGAAATTTAAAATCAAACGTCAGCACTCTATGGCATCATAACGTACCTAGAACAGTAAATAATATACTTTATCGCATACTGTTATAGAGCTTTGATTGGCGAGTGAGTAGTGGATGCAAGCTCGCGTGCAGCCGCTGTCACCTGGCACTGCCATTCGCCGCCCGCGATTCAGGAACTACCCCCATCCCCCTAAAACATGAACTGTAAACAAAACCCGCAGTTCACACTAAACTCTGAAAGAATTCCACGCACATAAACTAATAAAACTTCGTAATGAGGTTAGTCATCAAACAACGCAACACGCGTTTATTTACTAGTCCCTAATTATTTCAGAATTCATCATCTATTGCGAAATAAGACCTCGCTTGTCATGTTAAGGACATTCCGATGGTGGCACGAGCCACCCTATACGAATAGAAACTAGCTAATTATCCGCGAGCTTTAGTCGCCGAGTAAACGTCACCGCGAATTTACAATGCAAATCACACCGCTGAATATTAGTTAGAGTTATAACGTCAGCGCTGAAATTCAAAATTACTAATTTTAATACCGTAAGTCTCAGTCGGTCCTTCGGCGCGCCTAGAGGAAGGCGGCGTTGCCATGGCCTCCCGCCAATTCGTGTCTATAAATTAATATCGATGGAGGATCAAGTACGTATTGAAATCTTCCGCTGCGACGATCTAGACTTTAAAGACAAAAAGGCGTTGTAAATTCGCATCGGAAATACAGAGTGGCACGGCATTCGATCGATAGTACATTTCGAAGATTGCACATAGTCGGATATTGTCTGCGGTGTCATGGTATTCGTGCAGTAGCATGAAGCGGATCGCGCGAGCTATTCGTACTTAGCGAGCGTCCGCGTCGAGTGTCCGCGTTGGCTCGGGATGGCCGAGGGCGGTAAGGAGCCCCCGAAGAGCGCGAACCCGGCTTCTCGCTCGTGCGACGGCCGCAGTCCGCCCGCGAACCCCCAGGTCAAAGACCTGCAGAAACTTGACATCAGCTTCATAGAGCTGAACAAAGAGCGCGCGAGGCAGAAGGAGTGGAAAAAGCTAATTCGCGACATTGCGTCGTTCCAGAGGGGGAAGATTCCGCTGCTGCTGGCAGTGGAGGCCGGCAACCAATCCATGGTCCGCGAGCTCCTCAGCGCGCAGACTGCGGAACAGCTCAAGGTAAGCACAAATGCTTGTCGATATGTCGAATGTATCAGGTGGGTAGGTAAGTAGTAGTACTACCTATTATCTCAAATACTTTACCAAAGTAATAACCGTAATTTGAGTCATCCAAAACTTACGCATTCTTTTACGTCTAATATCACTTTATTTTTTACTTTATTTTTGGTTTGCCTTCAAAACTAAGTAATTTCTTCATTTGAATGTAAAAATGTTTATGCCTTAAGTTTTGGACTGTTTATTCCAAATCAGCATGAATCCACGTGACATTTGAAAAATATGTGTCCTACTAGGTAGGTAATATACATAGTTAGTATGTTTTAATACTTTTGTAGATTGCCTAGGCTTTATTATTATTACAATGGCACTAAATAAACCAGGTTTCTACTTTTTACCTCAAATAAACTGCACATATCAAATCTAAACGCATCCTGAGCATGCAACTCTAGGGCTACCTTAAAAGTATAATCGAATTCAAAACCTAGATTTTTATTGCTTTTACACTTGAGTTTTGTCTTCAAACTTTTTAGAACCACAAATGTGATGACCACAAAAAGACGTTGTTTGACGCAAAGATTATGCGCTAAACGCAAAAAAAGTCTGGTAAAACCTCGCTTCTTTTAGCTTGTAGGTATTGCTTGGGGGCGCTACCGTGATCAGTTCCTGATAAACTCCATACAACGTTCAGCTCTGTGGTTAGGCAGTGTGTGTTCCGCAGGCGTCCACGCCGGCTGGAGACACAGCGTTACACCTCGCGGCCCGGAGACGGGACGTAGACATGGCGCGGATACTGGTGGACTACGGAGCGGTGGTGGACGCCACCAACGGTGCCGGACAGACTTCCTTACACATCGCCGCCGCGGAAGGAGATGAACCTCTTGTCAAATACTTCTACGGAGTGCGGGCGAACGCTGCTATTGCAGATAATGAAGGTGAGATACTGAATACTAACAGAAAAGGTATCACACATGAGCCAAATATGATGTAAGTTCTCCAAGAACCAGTCACATTATTATAAGACCAAAAACTTTATTCTTATGAGTAGCATCGTCATCATGATGCTTTTAATCCTTGTGTCACTGATTCAAAAGAACTAGTCAAAACTGCAAGAAAGTTGACCCTTTTCAGTCAACTTTCCTGCAAATTATTGGATCTGGAGAATGAATGTTGAACTAGTTCATAGAGTTTATATTGTGACCCTTCGAACAAACGGAAGTTTAACCCAGCATTAGGTACTTACTCCGAAATTACCAATGCTAATTTGCATGGTAAGTAGGAAGTCGCTGAATTATTATGAGGTGACCGAAAATTTCAAGCAACTGTAAACGGATCCATAGAATTCAAATTAACTGGGAATGTCTTGGGAATGTATTGAGATCTAATCAATTTCATACTTTAAGGTTTTTAGAATTATGAGTACGACTTTTTTAATAGATTTTTATGTTTATTTTTACGAAAATGTTTCCCTTCAAAGTCTTATTTAAACATTTCAGACCGAACGCCGATGCATCTGGCAGCAGAAAACGGACATGCGGCTATCATAGAACTCCTTGCTGACAAATTCAAAGCGTCCATATTCGAGAGAACCAAAGATGGGAGCACGCTCATGCATATAGCCTCACTGAACGGCCATGCTGACTGCGCGATGATGCTGTTCAAAAAGGGCGTATATCTACACATGCCAAATAAGGTAATTCTTCAATTCCAACTCCTACTGAGAAACATTTTGAAACTGCAATATTTGACCAAATTATATCTGATGAATGGCATTATTTAGTTATGTTATAAAGTTATGTTAAAAAAATTATCAGACGATTGAAGTCACAATTGACATATTTAAAGTACCTATCAAAATATGTTTATAATCACAAAATGTGTAAAGCCGGGTCCACAGCGCCGTGTTTTAATGTTTTCATGTTAGTTAGCATTGTTTTCCACCAATAGAACGCGCCTGTTCAGTTAATAACATGTGAAAAACACGAAAACACTGCGGTGTGGACCCGGCTTTACGCCTGCTGGAAATAGCGAAGCAAAGTTGATTTCATCTAACGCCTGAAACTTTGGCACTCATGAACATCGCATGCTTATGAGTTTCTAGTTTCGCTATCGTGACATAAACTCGACCTTTTTTCAATAAGACGCAGTGTGCATTGGTATCGTGGAAAAAGACTATCAATACTACATTTTAATGTTTTACAGGCTCAATAGACACTATCATTAAATGAAATAATAATGTAAATTGCTACAAATCTTGCCTTGGTTTATGTTAGTTCTGTACACTAAGCTTCTGCACGGAACAATTTTATAGGATTGCGTGTTTTGGTTTTATTAAATAATGCATACGGCGCCCAATGAAATTGTAAGACTCGACCTTAGCCTTATTTTACAATTAGCGACCACAATGTGCTCTATTTTGTTATTTCTTATAAAAACAACATTTGGAGATATTAAGTTATCGCTGATAATATAATTAATTACTTGATAATTCAAGGAAAAGACCTGTTTCAAGTAGTGAAATAAGATCAACTGCTCTGTGACCGTGATAAAATGTTGTGATGATACATTACAGGACGGAGCCCGCAGTATACACACAGCGGCTCGCTACGGCCATGTTGGAATCATCAACACTTTGCTGCAGAAAGGAGAAAGCGTTGATGTTACTACAAACGTAAGCAAACTTTCATACTTTCGGTCCCTATTCCTAGACGCGTGCCTAAGGTACTGAAAACAACTCTAGTAAAAGTTGGTCATGACAAATCCTTTTATGACTATTACTTAGTAATTTTTTTAAAGTACTGTATTTCGAAATGTTCCTGTTTCCAGGATAACTACACAGCGCTCCATATAGCGGTAGAGTCGTGTAAGCCAGCTGTAGTGGAAACTCTATTGGGGTACGGAGCTGACGTACACGTGAGAGGTGGCAAGCAGAAAGAAACTGCGTTACATATCGCCGCAAGGATACCTGATGGTAAGGTTAACTTTATGTTTTCTGATACTTATCAGTTTGGGTGGGCTTTAACCAAGAAGTAAAGACAACCTAACATTTTATTGTCATTGTCTTGTTTCTTAAATTTTAAACAATTCTTATGTACTTAAAGAACATACTTAACCAAACTAACCTTGTTATAGGAATCCAAATGAAAAAGATACCAACAAGAATAAATTAACCTTATGAAATTTCGTGTTTTTAGGTGACAAATGTGCACTCATGCTGTTAAAGTCCGGTGCGGGGCCAAACAAGGCGACGGAAAACGGAATGACTCCCGTCCACGTCGCAGCCAAGTACGGCAACCTAGAGACCATGGTTCTTCTATTGGAGGACGGTGGTGACCCTTTGAGAAAGACAAAGGTATGTTTCACTTTCGATCCGTGAATAAATAAATAAATTAAGTTTTAATAAAATTTTAAAATGCACACAGCTCTTCTAGTCCCAAAGTGAGCAGTGTTATGTGAAATATTCTAAAAGCCAGGCTAACTGTATCTGTAATGTTTTTTTTCTTTTCAGAGTGGCGAAACCCCCCTGCACATGGCGTGTAGGAGCTGCAAACCAGACATCGTGAGGCATCTGATAGTGTTCGTAAAAGAGCATAACTCTGAAACTCTCGCAAGGGCTTACATTGACTCCGTTGATGATGACGGCGCCAGTGCTCTCCACTACGCTTGCAAAATAACCAAAGAAGAAGTGAAAATTGCCTCAGCGGACAGAGAAGTTGTCAAACTGCTCATAGAAAACGGAGCAGATGTTACACTCCAAACGAACAAAAGTCACGAAACCGCCTTCCATTTCTGCGCTGTCGCTGGTAATAATGACGTCATGACAGAGATGATTACGCACATATCGGCAGCAGATGTCAGCAGAGCGCTCAACAAGCAGAACTCAATAGGATGGACACCTCTGCTCATAGCCTGCTACCGAGGGCATATGGAGCTAATTAGCACTCTACTGGCGAACCACGCAAGGGTCGACGTGTTTGATGTAGAGGGCCGCTCCGCCTTGCATCTAGCGGCGGAGCACGGCTTTCTACAAGTTTGTGATTCACTCCTCACGAACAAAGCTTTCATTAATTCCAAAGCCAGGAACGGCAGGACGGCTCTTCACTTGGCAGCCATGAACGGCTACGCGCATTTGGTCAAGTTTTTGATAAGAGACCACAACGCGATGATTGATGTTCTGACTCTGAAGAAGCAAACGCCATTGCATTTGGCTGCAGCGAGTGGACAGATGGAAGTTTGTAAACTTCTACTCGAACTGGGAGCAAACATCGACGCAACAGATGAGTTGGGCCAGAAGCCCATACACGCAGCCGCTCAGAATAATTATTCCGAAGTGGTGCAGTTGTTTCTCCAGCAGCATCCAAACTTGGTGATGGCGACGACGAAAGATGGGAACACTTGTGCCCACATAGCGGCTATTCAGGGTTCAGTGAAAGTGATTGAAGAGTTAATGAAGTTTGATCGGACCGGTGTGATTTCCGCTCGGAATAAGTTAAATGAGTCGACGCCGTTACAGTTGGCCGCGGAGGGGGGGCACGCTGACGTTGTGAGAACTTTAGTGCGGGCGGGTGCGTCCTGTACGGAGGAGAATAGGGCAGGGCTGACCGCGGTGCATCTAGCCGCAGAACATGGCCACACTAACGTGCTGGACGTTATGAGGTCAACCAATACGCTTAGGATATCCAGCAAAAAGTTAGGATTGACGCCGCTGCATATAGCAGCTTATTATGGTCAAGCAGGTAAAAAATGTTAAAAGAAAACTAAAATAAAGAATTAGTTTAATCTTTTTATGGATGGAACTATCTATTATGTGGCCATAATGGTTTAATCTGCTTATATTTTTTCCAGAAACTGTACGAGAATTGCTATCCCAAGTTCCTGGAACAGTGAAATCTGAAGCTCCCACAGGGATATCATTAGTTCCTGTATTAGGGGCAGAGTCAGGATTAACGCCTCTACATTTAGCCGCGTACAACGGCAATGAAAACGTCGTCCGGTTACTCTTGAATTCGGCAGGAGTTCAGGCAGATGCTGCCAGTAATGAAAATGTAAGTTCTAATCTATAAATTGTATAGTTAGGTGGGTACATTATAGGAAAGTGTAAAGAGCCAAAGCTATTTCTAACCAACCGTCCTTCATTTGTTACAGGGCTTTAACCCTCTTCATCTGGCGTGTTTCGGAGGACACATGTCTATCGTAGGTCTTCTATTGAGCAGATCAGCAGAATTACTTCAAAGCACAGACAGGCACGGGAAAACTGGTCTTCATATAGCTGCAACGTATGGACACTACCAGATGGTAGAAGTCTTACTCGGCCAGGGAGCCGAAATCAATGCAACCGATAAAAATGGGTGGACTCCTCTTCACTGCGCAGCAAAAGCCGGTCACCTCAACGTTGTAAAGTTGTTATGCGAATCCGGGGCGTCGCCCAAAAGTGAAACAAACCTAAACTGTGCACCAATTTGGTTCGCTGCTTCCGAAAACCATAACGATGTCCTCGAATATTTATTGCACAAGGAACATGACACGCAATCGCTTATGGATGATAAAAGATTTGTGTACAACCTTATGGTGTGTTCTAAAAACCACAACAATATACCGATCGAAGAATTTGTTTTGGTATCACCCGCACCCGTCGATACCGCTGCTAAATTGTCGAATATTTACATCATTTTATCCACTAAGGTAAGGATGATTGAATCACAGCTATGATTCAATAGCTCCTTGGGATCGTGCCATTATTATTCATATCGCGTTTTGTTCGTGAACAGGAAAAGGAGCGTGCCAAAGACCTAATAGCGGCGGGGAAGCAATGCGAGGCGATGGCGACGGAGCTGCTGGCGCTGGCCGCGGGTGCAGACTCCGCCGGCCACATTCTCACCGCCACCGACAACCGGAACATTGAGTTCCTAGATGTCCTCATTGAAAACGAACAAAAGGAAGTCATTTCCCACACCGTTGTTCAGAGATATCTTCAGGTAAAAAATAGGTAACTTCCACAAAACAAAATAATGTAAACGTTGCTATGAATGATGTTCTAACTCTTTTTTTATCATTTCAGGAACTCTGGAGAGGGAGCCTCAATTGGAGTGGCATCAAAATAATGTTCCTCTTTGTCGCATTCATACTTTGTCCGCCAGTTTGGGTGGTGTTCTCTCTTCCATTAGGCCATAAATATAATAAGGTTCCAATAATTAAGTTTATGTCGTATCTGACCTCTCACATTTACCTCATGGTATTGTTGTCTCTAGTCGCCATAACCCCTATTTATAATTCTATTTTTAGAGAAAGTTTAGTGCCTAGGTGGTATGAGTGGACTTTGCTTATTTTTCTAAGCGGGCTCCTCTTGTTTGAATTAACAAATCCTAGTGATAAGTCGGGGTTGGGGTGGATTAAAATAGCAGTATTATTATTCGGTATGATAGGGGTAGCGACACATATCGTGGGCTGGATATTCATCTTGCCGAAATACTGGCCAACGCTCATGTATTGCAGGAATCAGTGCTTTGCACTGGCTTTTCTGTTAGCTTGTGTACAAATATTAGATTTTCTATCTTTCCACCATCTGTTCGGTCCCTGGGCCATCATCATTGGAGATCTTATGAAAGATCTCGGCAGGTTCCTTGCTGTGCTGGCCATTTTCGTATTTGGATTCTCGATGCACATAGTCGCCTTAAACCAGCCTTTCAGGAATATAAACAAAGCGGAAGACAATAAATATGCCAGAACGGCTCGGAGAAAACTGTTCTCAGACGGTGAGTGTGACTCCAACTTTTATATTTTTTATCATATTAATCACATAGCATCGTTCCATATTATTATAGCATCTAGTTTTATGTGTGGAAATGACTATGTAAAATCCCTTTAGCTCAAATTCTAATATAATCCTTAAAAATAATAGAAAATCTTCGAACAAAACGACAGAGTACGAACGAAACCCCTTGGCTGAACACCACACTTCCTGGAGAATCGTACAGAAGGAAACAGGGACCATCGGGGCGTAAGTCCGTGTTGTGGAAAAGAAATTAAAATGTTTACACGAATGTCACTTTCATACGATGATCGCGATATCTCGATGTGCTTGTTTTATTTGTTTTATTTTTATTTATTTTTAACGATCCATGCATCCGCTTGCAGGCTTGAATGTTTACCGTCACATCGAGAATGTTATCATCGTTGATAGTATTTTGGTTTTATCTACATTTAGATGACTGTCAACACCGATCTGAATGAGGAATGTGGGCTCTGTACCATACAAACTACACGCCAGTTTGTTTTAGGTTAAGATTAGATATCTAAGAAGCGCACAATGCATTTTCTGCATCCGCAATGGCCTTACTAGCAAATGGTTTCCAGATGTGGTTGCAGGAGTTGCGTTGCGCGTCACAACTACCTAGTTTAGTGGAATGAGTGGCCGACTCACCGCATTCAGTGGAGCAAGATTTGATTTGCGCATGCGCAGCTTGGTTGTTGTCCGAGGGCTGACGCTCACGCCGGTCTCGAGGTATTGTTTTATGTTTTGGATATTGGCTGTTTGTCGTCGATGTGGCGCGTTTTGCGTCCACGCTGTTGGTGTGCAGTTACACGCCTCGCGTAGAAAGGATTGATTGATATAACAACTTATACTCATTATTATTATTTAAAATAAGAGTAAAACTTTATTACTCATAAAGTAAAGTTTACTGATAAAGTTTGTCTCATTTGAAGAATAAAGTATTTTTATTACACCGTTTGACCATATTATGAGTGCATCCGTAATCTCTTATTTCTATAATTTAACAACATTTCTATAAAGTAAGTATATCAATCTTTCCTATGTTTTGAGTGTTTCTTTTTTAGTCGTCTTAGATTGCTGTTAGAGAGAAGTGAACGTAAGAGTAAATTGATAATAACGTACTAGAACTCCATAATCAAAGCATACTTAAAACTAGAGAACATATACTTAGGTACTTACGTTACGCTAGTTGGTTTTATCAATTCACCCTTCATGCCTTCTCATTTGGAAGTTAGCCGATAGACCGAGGTCCATTTGAGTGTTGTCTTCTAGCGACTCTATCACCGATCGAAGCCTTCGAGAAATTGTTCTTCGCCCTTTTCGGCCAGATTACGTTGTCAGACCTGAACTACATCTCCAACGCGCGACCTTCCTGGACCCAAAACCTGTTCAAGTTCGTGTTCGGAGCCTACTTACTGATGTCTGTCGTGGTGCTCATGTCGCTCCTGATTGCGATGATGTCGGACACTTACCAACGCATACAGGTAAATACGTGTCCACAGTGTACAATTTTGTTCACAGTAACCATGAACCCGCTATTTTCCTTCGAACTGCTGTTCTTCGCTGTGTTCGGTCAGACCACCACAGAACAAACGAGGGTTCATCGCAACGATAGTAACACGCAGCCCGGTTGGACGAATTATCTTTTCAAAATAGTCTTCGGAATATACATGTTGGTTTCTGTAGTGGTGCTGATCAATCTTCTCATCGCTATGATGTCAGACACGTACCAGAGGATACAGGTAACATACCTATCGTATTAGTTAGACTTAAGACTTGCCTCATTGAGAATATAAATTACCAAGGTTATACGCGCCTAGAAATAAATGTTATCTATTGAATTAATTAGTTATGTAGGCGTTTAGGATCCCAACTGTACCTTACATATAAAATAAGTACCTAGTACCTAACTTATGTTCAACTACAGCGAGTTTTTTTGCAAGCAATATTTAATCTATGGAACTACAGAATGACACAATTCAGGAAACTCTCACCAGAAGGACTGTATAACAAACTGGGCCAAGTCACGTGATGAGACTCACAGAAGAACATAATTATGATTTTGTAATTACAGGCCCAATCTGACATAGAGTGGAAGTATGGTTTGTCCAAGTTAATACGCAACATGCATAAGACAACCGCTGCCCCCTCTCCACTTAACTTGGTTACCACATGGCTTATGTGGCTCATCCATAGATGTAAGGTAGGTTGTTTTGAGCTTACTGAAGGTATAATTAAAAACTTGTTTATAATTGTAACCTTTTACCAAAGTATACCTAGTGTATGGAGAATCCACGATTGACGATTATTTATTTTATTTTAAATTGAACCTTCGCCATCACCTTTGCTTTTACAGGAACGAATGTCCAAAAAGAAGCGACCAAGCTTAGTGCACATGATCGGGCTACAGAGGCAAGACCAAATGAGTGCGCGGTCCAAGGCTGGAGCCAAGTGGCTGTCCAAAGTCAAAAGAGGACAGGTTGTTCCTAAAGGTAAGTCTTGTGAACTAGCCTTACGTAAAATAATTATTTATTTTCTTATCCCGATATTAACCTTACCGAAACTTCACAGATTCAACGCGATTATCAGTGGTGCACCTAAGTCCAATAGGATCTCAGCTCAGTTTCAACAACGCTACCAAGATCGAAAATGTTGTTGACTGGGAGCTCATCGCCAAGAAGTACAGAGCATTGATGAGAGACGAACCTGAAGAGTCTAGTTCTAAAGAAAGCGAAGTCGACACCGCTGACGAAGAACTGGAGTTAATACCAAACAATATTTCTGCACCACCTTGAACAAAACATTGTAGCAAAATTTGGATATTACAGTTGTACCGTATATTGGATTCACGTAAATGTGAAAATATTTGGGGGAAAAGTATTTGTAAGATAATTGGCTCTTCCACTATTAGAAGAAGATTAGGTACTCTCTTTTTTTAGAAGAAAAATAATTTTAAGTACCTACTTAAGCAAATTATTATTTATTTACCTAGTCAAAATATTGCCATAGTCCAGACATTTGTGATAAGGTTAAGTTTATTTCTGGTTAGTTATGTCCCAGAAAAAATATACTATGTTATGTGTACCACTCAAACATTGTAAATATTAAAATAATATACCTAAAAATGTAAAACTTTGCAAAGTACATTATTTGTATTTATCCAAAATAGATTTTTAGTTTGTAAGATGAGCAACAAAATCGTCATAATTCCAAGGACCTAAACTTCCAAGTAGAAAAAACTCGGGTACTGCCGCCGCGCTGAGTCGATCGATTTATGTATCATGTTTTAGACAGTTCCTAGGTATTTTCGTATATACAGGGTTATTTTTAAAGGTGCAAGGCTTACCCACCGCCCACCTCGCTGAAACCACATATTCAATTTATTAAAATAATTTTTAAACGAGTTTTTTGTCCCAAATATAATTTGTTATATACCTTTGTTCTTGATTAACTGTATAAGAGCCATGAATCGACTGCGTGGCAGCGCCTCAGTGTATTTTTGTATTAGGTATTATCTAGTGTTTGTGTAGAATGTAATAAAAATATGTAGTGCAACAATTAACATCTAATAAAGTATTTTAAGACAACAAAACGCTTGGTAAGTGTTTACACTTATTCTTTTTTCATTGTAGCGTTATATAGCCATATAAGAATAACTTAACCATAATATTTTTATAAATAACAGTATTGTGTATGTATTAAAAATTAATTGTCAAATAAAATCGGTTTGATTGATTCGTAAATGTTATAATTATTTATCAAGGTATGGTATGTACGATAGTCGTACAGATGAGATGGAGCGGGTGCATTTGACATCTAGCTTACGAATCCGAAGCGCTTTGTTTTACACGCGAAGACACAGTATCCTCTACCTACTGTGTCAATACCGTGTAAAACACCCAGAGCGTTTGTTGGACCTACGTGAGTATTATAGGTCCCTAATACGTACTGGACTCTAGTATTCTAGGTATTCTACTAGACTAAAGTAAAGTAAGTAAAAGTAAGTTACTTACTTTTTACTAGACTAGTCGAGCGCTTGTAAGGATAGAGCCTTCAATACTTAGCTCATTATCAGAAAAACTCGAAATTTTAATGTGTAGATAGGTATTTGAGCTTACACAGTTGGTACCTATTATGCTATCACAGACTAATTTGTTCAAGTGTAATTTATTGTAATTTTTTGCTTTGTACACACACGTATTGTTTTATCAAATTTTTGTAGGTGGTGTAGTTAGTAAATTATCTTATCAATAAAAAAAGTTACTGTAACGTTTATATATGATGGCAAATACGTATTTTAAAAATGTCACTGTGGACTGGTTAGTTTAAACATTCGTTATGACGTTGATCTTCGTGCCTTATTATAAATTCAACAGGGAATTTTTGGTATACGAGTAGTATCAAATAATCACATAAATTAAATAATTTGGTAAGTGTTTCGGTTAGCCACACATTACTTAGTTTGAAGCTATTTGAGAGAGTTTACTGGGTTATCATGTGGAGAATAGTATTTTTTTTTGGTAAATATATTCGCATTTTTTTCTTCTATTTTTTTTCACTAACATTATTTTATATTACTTAGATACTTATTTTTCTTCTAGTTTTGGTGCAATTAGCTGATGCTGCATTCATAAGGTGCTATGATAAGTGAGTGTTTTCCTCTTTTGATTCGGTTCAATTCAATATAATAATACAGGAAAAATAAAAACAGTACTCCGTCACCAGAGTTGGCCAGACTCATACGAACTTTCTTACATAATTATCAGGACAATAACTAAATAACGTTCTTAACTACATTATCTTCTCCTATTTATGATAGGCGGCCACGAGTTTGCAGATGCAAAATGTCACATATGAAATTCATCTGCAAAATGTGAGCATGGGACAAATACGTATTTGAACGTGCTCCTGACAGACCCTTTAGAGTAGACATGTTCAAAGTATCTTGAATGCTTGATCTGAGACAATGTCTACTGTGCCTAGGGGATTAGTCTTGATCCAGTTTTTTATGTTAAGTTTGTTCGAGCACAGTACTCGAAGCATGAAGGTATGTTGACCATAGTTCACTTTCTTTATCTAAGTCCTCGACTGTTTGCATATTGTATTAGCTACCTATTGAATTTATTGTTTTAAGCAATACCTACGTTCCTTCCACTACCAGGTCACTGAACACATACGATGTAACATCATTAGACGAAGCGGCGGAGATCTTAAAATCGACCAACTACAATAGTAGCTGCCCTAATTTGTTTTTCACATTTGGGTTTCGAGGAAGAACTGATGGCCCTGCAGTAAACGGCACTATAACCGCCATGCTGAGTCTTAAAAATAGTACCTGCTATAATGTCTTTCTAGTAGACTGGATGAAGGAGGCTAGCAGTACTACTTTGCTTGGTGATATTGGCATCCAAGCGACGTATGCGACTAAAGGTGTGTCGAACGCTATAGCGGTAAGGCAATTCTGAAATTTTGTATTTTAATCTTTATTGCGTGAATGTAATCTGTATTGTGCGTAGTTCTTTTGGCAAGCAACTGCGTATTGATTGACTACGCGTTAGGTTTTCCAATATTGTAGATACATAATATGTACCTACTTACCAACAAAGTCAAGCTGTAGATTTCCAAGTCAAATACTTAATGCGTAGAAAACATATACCTAATATTTAATTTAACAAACAATACATTTTACAGATTGGTAAAAAGTTTGGCGCAGCATTACTAAATATGGTAAAGAACGGCTTTTTATTAGCGAAAACGCATTTAATTGGGTTTTCACTTGGTGCCCACTTATTTGCATATACGGGGATACACATCAATAAAAACGGAAATGGAGCTATGCTAAACCGGTAAGCTAGATGATGTTGACTTTTTGGATGAAGGTTCATAGGATCTTCTACTACTTTAAAAAAATATATTGTGACACAGCGAAAAGCAAAAAGTAAAAGGTAGCAAAAGGCCTTTTGCTACTTTTTGAGTACTTACCTTAAAAATGTAACTCTACTTTCGTTCCGAACAGGATCACAGGGGTCGATCCAGCTGGTCCCTTGTTTGAGGGTAATTTGACCATTCTTCGTGCGTTGGATAAGACTTGTGCCACCTTTGTGGTGACTATCCACTGCGACCCTGGCGGCTACGGCCTCAACGAATCGCTCGCTCACGTCGACGTTTGGCCAAACTTTAATAACTTCATCACAGGAACTAAAGAAGAGCAAGTGCAGCCAGGTTGTCCAATCGGAGTCTATGATTTCATGAGTAGAGAAGGTAAGTAGGTCATGCTATTCAAAGCTTTTGGTATTTTTAGGGTTGAAAAATGGAAACCTTTTATGATCACTTTGTTGTCCATCTGTCTGTCCGGATCACGGGAACGCATGGAATATCGAGTTGAAATTAAAAACCATTTTCAACAAACGTAACGTAATCAGATCTACGGTCCCTTTATGCTGTAAAAAATCAAACTTTTAAGTTTACGGACAAAAATGAATGGGGGTCGAAATTTTGAAGTGAGTTAACCGTGTCATGTGGGGTATCGCATGAAAGGGCTTCATTGGCACTAGCTTAAACAGATTTTTATCAAATTTCATATGATTTTTTTGTCCATACATTTTTGGCAGTCATGTTACTGTCAATTAGACTTGCCACTTGGCTAGCTTCTACAGTACAGTAGCAGGCAATTCGTTAAAAGTAATGTATTTTCATTATATTATTATGTTCTCTGCTAGATCTTTGCAGCCATGATCGTTGTTGGAAGCTAATGGCGGAGACACTCACTATGAATACGCTACAGGCCGCCAAGGCAGAGAACCAATACGCGTGGAACGCTGGCAATACCTCAACTGTCATCGCCCTCGATGATATTGATCGAAAGCAAGTATACCTACCAACTCGTATTAAAGATGAACTCAGCTGGTTACTCACATTTATTCACAGAAATTACATATTTATTTACTTGTATGTGGTGTACATACATGTGTAAGTAAATAAATATGCTAAGAATTATAAAATATGTAATATTGTATTTGTAAGTTGGTTTTGCCAACTCTGATGACGGAATTTTATGAGCCGACTCCCTCACTCACGTTAACCCCCAGTTGATGATGCCACTACTACTAGCGGAGCGGTCACTGCAACAGCTAGTAGTGGCATCATCAGCTGCCACTGCAAGCTACATTCGAGTACAGAGGCAACGTTTTTTTTTAATAACAAGTTTAATAAAATAAAGACGCATTCTGACGCATGAATCTCTCGCTCTCTCTTCTGCTTATCTCGCTTACACTTTGTTTGTATTTTTACAGTGCCCGTGGTGACTTTTTTTTGATAACGAATGCAACATCACCATACGGAAAAGGATCTGATGGACTTCAACTGTAACCTCGTAAACTTAAACACTTTTGTCTATTTATGTTGACCATACTTTAACCTACCTAACATTGAAAACTTGTTTATTTATCTGTCATATTATAATAACAATACATGTTGGTATACGTGCCTAAGAAAAAATGGCTGCGTCTTACAAACAGTTTCACATATGGTTATTTAGAGTTCCATAGTGCGAATAAAATATCACCTGGGATATCACTGATGTTGTAGATTATTATAATTTCTTGTATACCTGGTATTGAATGGTATATTTTAGTAAGACTTATAAGAAGTACCTATGTATAACCTACCATCGAGACTTTGTTGTCGTGGTCCCGTGACTAAAATAACACTCTGCTCTGCTCTCGCAGTAAAATTACGATATTATCCCGACTGCAGCCATTCCGACCAACCGCCTAATTTGAAAGCACCCTTAAAACTATACTAATTAATTACTTAGATAAAACATGTACATACGTAGATTTTTAATTAAAAAAGCCGGTAATACTTAGTTATATTTGGCAAAGTGATACGAACACCACACCTAATGTGAATGAGAAAATATACAAGTGTTATTGTTATTGTAAACTGCATTTTTATTTTTATCATGCAAATAAATATATATAGAGTAAATAAGTTGGTACTTATAGAAATAAATATAAGTTTAGGTGGAATGTATGTTCATTGTTCATTTGTGCATCTAACGTTGAAAGCGTTTATCGTAACTGTTTAAAACTGTATTAAACTTTACTAAGTCCCATTACATTAATGTTATTTAGATATTTAGGTTGCATATTGAATCGAAAAAGATACCTAAAGTGCAAAAAGATGGAAAATATTTGGTATAATATGCTTATTATATTTCATTTCATCGGGATAAGTAAGTAAAATGGTCAAAACGGATCCTAAAGCATTGTACTCCTTACAGTTTTGAATCTAAGGTTCTTAGATTAAAAACTGTAAGGATAGCTGATAATGAGGGATTTCTTTCATGAAAACCTTAGTTTAAGTTTTCATGAAAAAAGTCCCTTTGAAACAAAACATATTTTGGAAATCGGTCTACAATTGATGGAAATATCAGTGAACATACAGCCGAACATCGAACCTCCTCCTTTTTTCGAAGTCGGTTAAAAAGAATTATTGTGTTTCAGGAGGGCAATTGCTGCCCGATGGGATATCAGGTATCAACCTTGTTTTATATGAAAAGTGAGTAGAAAAGTGCCACTTTTTATTAACCTTCATAATAACATTGAGGATATCACTACATAGTATAAAACAAAGTCGCTTTCTCTGTCCCTATGTATGCTTAAATCTTTAAAACTACGCAACGGATTTTGATGCGGTTTTTTTTTATAGATAGAGTGATTCAAGAGGAAGGTTTATATGTTTATACATGCATAATATAGTAGAGAAATTTAGTATCATCATTGCACCCGTACAAAGCCGGGGCGGGTCGCTAGTTATAAATAAATTAATTAATAGGTTAACTTTTACCCGTATCGCGGAATTAACCTTTTCAATTGTACCTACATAGGTTAGCCTTAGAAAGACGATCTGATGAAGGTTGCTGGGAGCCGTTGGGGGCAGGCAGGGTGCACAAGATCGATCGCTGTGGAAATCGATGGGGGAGGAGGCCTATTGTCAGCAGTGGATGTCTTTTGTCTTAAATGATGATGATGATGATGAATGAGGAATATTTACATAGGCCTTTCTAAAGCCTATGTAAATATTCCGGGGATTATTTTAGAATACGATGAGATTGTTAGCAGATCTGAATTCAAACACGATTTATAAAATCATTTTTATTAATAAATGAACTGTACTGAACTTCCGATTACTGTAATAGAAATTCAAGATAAATTATTACCTATACATATAATTAACAATGTTGGACATTTCACACAGCGTCATCTAGCCCCTAACTAAGCAAAGCTTGTACCTAATAACTATGGGAACCAGATAATTGTTAGAATACTTAGAATATACAATACATAGAAAACACCCAAACCCGAAACAAATATTTGTAGATCATACAAACATTTGTCCCGCGGCGGGAATCGAACGCACAACCTTCTACGTCACTAGCGAAACTTTGTCCACTGCGCTACCAGCAGAGGCAGCAGATGGCAGGAAATTCAGTCCAAGCCATTTCTGCGCCATGTTCATGACCTGTTCGCGCTCGATGCCATTTACCTCGGTGGGACCTACGGCTTGGGGTTGATTTTTGAATCTTCTGACTCTACCTACTTCCTATCTTCCTAAGCGTAGACCGTACCTACCTACATTTCGAATTTGATCAAAAGAAGATATTTAAGCACTACGTGGTACGGGAACAGAATGTTAAATTGCACCTTTATGATTTAAAACTTTTATTTTGCAGCTCGCTTGATGTATTCCATTCATTTCCGATAGAAAAGTGCAAGGATCTTTTAGAACTTCACGCTTATAATTCAACCCTAAAAAATTGGTTTTACGTATCTGGCTACCGAGGACAGCAAAATGGTGGATGCGTAAGAACTGTTCAGCAAGCTGCAATCGTCACGAAAGATAGGAATGCATTCTATTTTGATATCTCTAAACTCGTCAATCCTCCTTCTATCACGGACTATGGAAGCACAACTGACATATTTTTCTACCCATTTGCAGCAAAAATGAGTCTAAAGGTAACTTAATAATCTTTATATTATCAACCTTCAATATTATCAATAGCCGTGTTCACCGAATGGAGTTGTACCTACCTCGATTTTCAACTGTAAGTAGTAGGTTTGAATTCTGGACGAGCATTAATGTATTTTGCGTTTCGTAAAAATTTACTGAAACCAAACTAACGTACCGACCGATGAAGCGTTGGCGGAACGATCTTGATGCCTTCGAGAGAGAGATGGGAGATCTCGAAGGAAAGAGATGGTTGGAGGGACATGATCTTTGCCCAGCAGTAAAAAATAGGTTAAAATTGCGGTACTTATAACGATAAGTATAGGTTGGTACCTAACAACACAGGCGGCATACAGATATTAGATGCAGTGACTGACCATTTAACTATTGAATTTCAGGCCGGTGAAGAACTTGGAAAATGTATAAAAGATATGAAAGACACCGGGAAGCTTAGCCTGAGCAATACAATTTTAGCTGGATTTTCCCTAGGCTGCCATGTTGTAGGAGCAGCTGGCAATAAACTTAAATCACTAGGCGAGGAATTAAGCCTGTAAGTGAAGACGTTTTTAATTAAAATAAAATAAATAAAAAAGTTCACAGGTAAATTCAAGAAACCTCATCCTCACTAGTAGCTATTATCTGGGCTAGTAGGTAATTTTCGAACTGAGTCCAACATTGAAGTCAGTTTCTTTTTTTTTTTTAGTTCTATGATTCTATCGAACGATTACCCTGTGTTGAGTACCTATTTTTTAACCGACTTCAAAAAAAGGAGGAGGTTCTCAAGTCGTCTGTATGTTTTTTGTATCTTGTTACGCGATTTATCCGCCAATTGTGGACCGATTTTCTAAATTCTTTTTTGTTTGAAAAGGTATAGGTACTACCGAGGTGGTCCCATATAAATTTTATTCCTGAGGGTTGGATAGTTTTTCTGTAAAACACTAAAAACCTTTCCTCCTAGCAATTGGAAATTGAATCGAAAAATAATGGACTCCACCTGCGTCAACAAGTGTCGCGGCACGTGAGTTCTTGGGATTACATTGCCTATGTCAAACTGACCATTTGCCTAATGCCAGGAACTCACGTGCCGCGAAACTTGACATAAAATGTAAATAAAATAAAAAAGCCTTTATTCTACTACTACTACTATTTGACAATCAATTGAAATAAGTCACTTATTATACTATGCTCTACACTTTACTATACAATTTTTTTAAGCGTTTTATTCTAGCGCCTCCGCAGCAGTCGCAACTGTGGCGTAGTCCTCCCCTTAATCTCTCCATTCGACCCTCTCCCTAGCCTTTCTCATCCATTCCGATCCTCCTCGTAGGGTACATCCATCTCTTTCTTGGTCTACCTTGTTTTCTTTTTCCTTCCCTTGGGATCCATTCTGTCACTTTTTTGTCCATTTCATATTATCTAGTCTACAGATATGTCCCGCCCAATTCCACTTAAGTTGTCTGATTCGTTCTTTATAGTTTCAGTTTTTTTTCCGTATAGTTTTGTTCCTAACTTGGTCTGATACCTCTCTTTAACCCTAGCATGCTCCTTTCCATTTTTCTTTGGCAAATAGCTAATTTTCTAATAGCTAATTTTTCCTCGTCCTCTATTCATAAAATGTATGCAGTTTTTGTCTGTCGAGTTGATTTCTATTCTTTATTTCGATTTTGGTGATGGGCTTATTGATGCATGAGTCACGCCGCATCCTGAGTCAAACATTGAAATTGTATTACTTGCAAATTTTATTTAAACTAAGTCTGTTTTATTTGTTATATTTTTCATGGTGTGCAATACAGCAATATTCTATTCTATTATTCTAGGATAATTTGTTGTGATCCAGCAGCTACTGGATTTGAAAATCCAGCTGTACTTACACCTTTGGCCAAAGACTCCGCTAAAAATGTACATGTAATCCACACGGATAAAGAAAACATGGGTATGAACAAATCAATTGGGACATCCGACTTCTGGATTAATGATTGGATATACCGCTCCGGATTACCAAAAAATGAACAAGTACAGCCGGCATGCCCTCCGAGAGATAGCGAGAAGCTAACGCCAAACAGTAACTATTTTTATTGTTTCATACCTTCTATGTACATAAATGATATTTTAAATTTTTATAACGGGACTTAATCGCGTAGGTATAACATTTGTTATAACTTGTTGTGTTGTTTGGTATAACTTGGATGTTGTCAGTGTAGTGTGTCGCGACCCTAATGTTATTTTGTGTTGACCGAATGAGGGTAGTTTCTCATCGGTCGAAGAGGCGAACCTCGTTAGAGTATAATTTTCTTTGAGGCGAACGAGTACCGGCGGGCAGTCTTCTCGTGACCACGGTAGCTGTAACGCTACTGAAACGTCGAGGTAAATAAACAAATGTTATACCTACGCGATTAAGTCCCGTTATAAAAATTTAAAATGTCTTCGAGTCGCGAAAGTTTAAAATGTGAATGATAAATGATGATGGAAATCAGGGAACCTAACTGATAGAATACTTATATACTTGTTTTTGTAATACATACTTAGTATACCTACATAGAAACACCCAGACCCGAGATAAATATTTGCAGACAATACCAACATTTATCCCGCGGCCGGGATCGAACCCGCAACCTTCTGCGTCACAAGCGGGTTTTCACCCACTGCACCACATAGAAGACGTCGTCCTAAATGGCAATGATCATACGATGACTCGATGCGCTTTCGTCGTGCGATGAGTTCAAACATACAGATTTCTTCGGAGTGTACTCCGAAGAAATCTGATCCCCGAGATCTCCGTGTGTCGTGAGCCGTCGTCCGAGCACAGGCAATGTTTCCTAGATCATTTTCATCGCACGACAAAAACGCATCGTGTCATCGTGCGATCCTTCCCAATTAGGACGCCTAAGAGATAAGTAAGTATGCTTTACAATAACAAATAAATATAAATACTTAATAATAAATATTAATTAACTATGACTATGACATTTTCACACAAGGTCCCAAAGTAAGCGGAGCTTGTGTGTTATTGTAACCACATGACTTACCTGTTGGTTACTTATAATTTGGTTCTCAGGTTTATGCAGCCACAACTTTTGCTGTCTTCTTTTGGCGCAATCGATGAAGACATACATAGAAGGCGGTAAAGCTACATCCTATGAGGCGTATAAAAATGGCCAAATCATCTCTACAAGCGGCTTGGGTGACAAAGTCAGCCTGAGGTGTGAAAACTTTGAGTAAAATGCTTCCACCAACTAGATTAAATTTATTATTTTTGGGAAAAAAAATTGAGAAAACAAACGAATCTTACCGACTATCTTCTCATAATCATAAATTAATCATCAATCTACTATCAGATCTGGTTATAGAAGGTACGGTAAAGAAGGTAAGAACCTATGTCCAAGAGTTGTAGCCAGTGTAGAGGCAATTTCAGATTATTCATTTTCTTTTTTACCTACTGGTTTTTTTTTATGGTCGGTAAATACTCGTATTATCATCATCAACAGACTGACTCTACCCACTGCTTGCTGAGTGCAGTACAGTATATTATGTCAATTAACGGATATTTTTAATATGTTCCATAGCGCTACCGGAGATCATTATGTCGATACAAGTGGATGTCCGCCTTACGATCTGAACACCATCTGTCAAAATCCTGGAGCCCCTCTCACAGCGAACTGCCAAACTGCCACATAACATGCCTTCGGCATTACGCTCGCCAATTCTGCATTATTTTGTAATTTTTTGCAATCAAGTATTTAAATAAATAAATAATACTTATGAAAAAATTTGCCATGAATGCACTTAGTATGCCGTTATGAATCTACTTTAGGTACTCCCGATAAGTGATAGCTTGTTTCTTAGAGCAAATTAAATCGATTATTTTTTATAACTTTATTCAATAATAATACTAACACCCATATACGTCGCAATCTCGACCTCAACTCAACTTCCTCTCAACGTCCAAGTGCATTTCGGTATTTTTGGTCGTAACCTCCACTCATTTTTGCGTTATGACATTATCTTAGTAAAGTATGTACCAAAAGCTTCGACCAAAAGCACAGAATACCCAAAAGTACAGAAATGAACTGTCATCTCAAGGTGGGTCGGGTTGTAGGTACCTTGAGGTGATAGTTGACTAGCGAGGATGAGTTGAGATCTAAAAAAACGACGAAGCATAAGATAAAAACTGTCAAAAAGGCCTCTGTGTGGCCCAATGATCTTTTCTATTACGAATCTCGCGACAGGCGTGATCTTGCAAGCACCGCTGTCAAACTTGTGATAAATGAACGTAGATAAGTGTAAAGGAACCAATCCACACTCATGTCGAGTTTTAGTTATATGAACTCAATTTCCACATGAGCGTGGATTGGTTCCTATAAGCATAACTATATACCACTCGGGCGAATTAACATGATACCTGGCTCGGAACTCGATTTTTCCCTCGCTACACCGCGCCGCGCCAGCGCCGGCGGGGCGCGACGCGGTGTAGCGGCCGCTTTTAACACAAATTTGACACCGGTGACTACGAGATTAGCCTGTTGCAAGATTCGTAATCAGGGGGCGGGACTCCATAGTCCCGAGATGTTGAACATTGATAAATAAAATAATATTTTTTTATTTTATTTTATGTTATCTGTTGGCAACTGTTTCAATCCCTTGTCATCAAAGATTTTGTATGACAAGAGTACCTGGTTATACAAAATCTTTGAGGACTAGAGTTTGCTTCTTAGTATCTAGATTTAAATTGTACGAGCATAAAATATTTTTTATGATAAATATAATTTTGAGATACTTTTCTGACAACCAGTAATGAAGCAAGAATTAGGTATTTTCCGCCTAAAGAACCTAAATCAAAAATACATTCATTAAAAATTACCCCCATAGCACCGCCCCAAATTCCGACAGCTGCAGGTACTCAGTTATCAACGACATTCATCATTATTAGTCGCTCAATAAGCTGTGTTGAATGATAACAAGCATAACCAGTTTGCATACAACTGGCTCAATACATAACACGATGCGAAGGAAAGGAAAGATGTTCCTGAAAAATGTGTGGGTGTTTGTGTTATTAGTTTGTTTGGGTACGTATTTAACTAAAAACCTATAATAAAACTGTAAATGAACGTACTCCGAAGATTTTATGACACCATCAGTGCAATTAGACCACTCTTGAGGTGTGGCATATGTATGTAATGTAGGCACCCTTTCCATAAAAATTACACCTAGGTAAGACGTTCCATAAATAATTAAATTAAATACCCATACAGAAGTTATAAATAAATATTTACCTATTATAAAATTTAGTTATGTAAATAGGGAATTTTTTCCTCAATATTTTAAAGGCAGTTGAAAAAAAAACTTGCATGATGACATGCAAAAACTCTTAGCATCAATAACATCAGCAATCAGCAATGGCTATGGAGCTATTCTGGGTTAGCTAATGACTATCGGGGTGGCTCTTAGGCGCCCAAGGAACCGTCTGTACATAACACCCTTCGGCCAAAATAAAAAAAAAATTATAATGATAGTCCGTACAGAAAAAATTACCATTAAACTCAAAATCAAGTGAATTAAAAAATATCTAGAAGCTACTATGGATACTGATACAACTTCTCGATAGCATCCAAGTACCTATAGATTAGCTGAATAGTAGGTAATAGATACAATCAATATGATGCACATCTGAAATTAAAAATATTAAAAATATTTATTTCAGAATCTTTACAGTTAACAGAAAGTGCTTATTTACGATGCTATGGAGGGTGAGTATGAAATTGTTTATTGATTGGTTAACTTAACCGTGGGATTATATAGATATTTATTAAGTACGTAAAGACGAGCAAGATGACTTTTAAATCTAAAGATTTGAAGGAAACCTGACCTGCATCAAATTATTTTCAGTTTCGAATCGTATAGACTCGTGCTAGGAGCCCAAAAGTTAGGAAACATCGGACGTGATGTGTGTCCTACTATTTTGCAATACTGGGCTGCGATGGGCTTGCAACCTGTCACGGAATCAAAAGAAAAACATAAAGTGGTATGGTATGCTAACTCCTGCTGGACACAATATTGTCCTACGTAATCTTTATCTCAGATTACGCGAGCAGGCATGTGCCTGTACTCGTGTAATCTGAGATAAAGCTTCAGGCATTAATTGGTGATCGTGTTTTGTTTTTAAGGCTCTACAGCGAGGTATAGGTTGCTTCCTGACGCCTAAGTTTTGAGTTTTTTGTTTTTAAGGAAAGTTCATAGTCACCAATTTTGAGGCTCTCTATAAAAATACATTATTCATTTCGTATGTTTTTAGATCAATAGAGTTTTATGAAGAAGTTCAATTAGAACAAGCTGAAAAACTGATGAAATCGTTGTATTATGATAAACATTTATTTAACTTTATTTACATCTTTGGCTTTAATGGGAAGGTAAAGGGTAACTATACCGTTAAAGTTCTCAATGCTGTACTGAAACTAAAGGATAGAAATGTTTTCGTCGTGAATTGGGAGAATGAAGCGAACAGCATCACGACCTTGGGAAATTTTGGTTATATACTCTCGTATATCGTCAGTGGACTACCGCAAAGTGTCAAGGTATGTATGTACTAACCTAGGTACAGTAAGCCACGAAAGTTCATTAGATTGATTTTAAAACGCCATTTCTTTTCGATTTCAAAAAAATATAAAACTTGGGATATTATTATGGACTAAGATTTAAATGTTCAAATAGTCACTATTTAAATGTTAAATAGTCTATTTGTAAAAATTTTAGTAAGTAAGTAATGATTTTACTTCGGAAATATTCAAATTTCAGAAACAGTAAAACATCACATCACATCACATGCTAATTGACTTATGCTCCTGACACACATTATAGTCAAAATTGTCACAGAATAATCAAAAGGTAGCACTCGCGGTCTAATTCTTTTGTCTCGTTCTATTTCGTTTTAAAACCTATGTATTACGGGGTATTACTTATAAATAGTAAAAAATTTAAAAATGCTCAGACAGTAAACTGTTTGAATATCAATAAACTGCATGAGTTTTATTCCAGGTCGGACAAGATCTTGGAAGAGCCCTAGAGAGGATGTCATACAAAGGCTTCAAACTGAAGAGAACTCACGCAATGGGACACTCGTTGGGCGCACATATTCTAGGGAATGCTGGTAGATACCTCGTAAAAGTCGGTAAACCTTTAAAAAGGCAGGTATGCGTTTTATTTTATAAAACGGACAGTCGGGAATACGGGACAATCGGCTAGACACTCGTATGTTGTGGGCTCAAATTCCGGCTGTGCAATGAATGCATTTCTCACTTCTGATGGTAGACTCCCCAAACCTTTAGCCATTCAAGACAACTAGTGGGGTATTCAAAAGGGTAACCTATCTGTCTTCCGAAAAACGTAATACAGAATTTTGAAATCCAGATAACGTTTGATAGATATTCAAAATCCAGATAGTACGTTTTACATCGTTTTATTATTCCGACATTACACAAAGCAGATGTTTTATTTGACAGATACACTAATAGTAGATTGTTACACAAGGGACGTAAGTAAGCTATTACAGAACAAGATCCAATTTGGCGCCAGTGCGAGCGCAGCTCGCATAGGGCGCTAATGGATCGCGTGCACCCGAGATATTTAGTCACACGAGCGAGCGCAGCGAGCGAGGGTGAATATAGTTCGAGGGTGTAATAGCTACTTGCAACCGAGGTAAGCATTCTACTTTATATCATTCTTGCGAGGTAAATGAAACATTGGTAATGCAAAATGAAAGTTTAATTAGAATAATTAGCAAAAGAGAAAAAATAGAAAAAAATGGTTACTTATTATAATTAAATCACTTTACGAACAAACTTCACAAACTTTCAGATCAAATGAAATGCCGCCATTTCCATTTTTTTTCGTAAATACTTTTCCAATTTTTTTTTTACGGCTCTGAGTTCCAAGGAGATTTGCATAGTTTGAAATGTATGGAAATTAAATGCCGCCATGTTCAGTGTTTTTTTTTCAGTAAAAACTTTTCTTACCATTTTATAAGAAAAGAGATTGTTTACCAAGGAGTTTTGCATAGCTTGAACTGTAATGTGAACATTACAATTCAAGCATAGTGCGACGTAATGTTGCCTTGAATTGCAAACACCAATTTACAAGGAGACTTTCCACCATAGTAATCCCTAGTTACTGAGCAAGTATGATATAAAGAAAGATTATCATTTAGTTTTTTTTTTCATTTGACAGAACTAACTATAAGTCGAAGTCTTCAAATCCAGAAGTAATTTTTACCATAATAATGTAATACCGAATTCGTGCAAATCAAACCCAGGCTAACAGACCTGTAGCATAGGTTGCGAGGAGCGAAGCGACGAGCAATTAGGTGCATAGTGATAAACCACGCACGAGCCGAGCGAAGCGTGCCGCGGCAGCGGCCGGCGAGTGCCAGAAGCGTCTGGATAACAAATTCTATGGAATACAAACATGTGGTATAATGAATTATCTGGATTTTAAAACATCTGTCAAACGTTTGAGTGTATTTTAATACATCTGTTATGTGAAAAAAATACCAAATGAAAATCTGGATTTTGAAATATCTGGATTTCGTTTATCTGTATTACGAAAAGAAGGTTAATCAAAAATCTGTCCAACGTTATCTGGATTTCAAAATTCTGGATTACATTTTTCGGCAGATAGTAAGGTAACCATTCAAAAGCATGACAAAGGTTTTTTCGTTGTTTATAAGCACAGTGTAGAGCCCGTCTAGAGCTCGCGAGCTCTAATAGGCGGCGGATCTCTAGACGGGAAGGAAAACATCGCGAGGGTCTCGCGACCTAGTTAGCTCCGCACGTATTGATCATGTTGTAAGGCCAATTGTAGATGGGTCAGATAAGCGCAGAATCGTTGTAGATAACACAAGCTTAGAGAGGCCCCCAGTAGTATGGGAAGTCAGGCTGTGGGTGATGATGATGACGGCTAATTAAGCTGAGGTTGGTGTACTGGACAAGCCCACTCTATCTCCACATTTCTTGAATCCCAATTGTTTGTTTGTTGCATAGGCCAAACTAAAACGGTTCTTTTCTTACCTGCTTCCAGAATAAGTGGATGTGATCCGGCCGGCGCGTTCTTCGATCAATACTTATCTGTAATGCCTGCTCTAGACAAGTCCTGCGCCGACTTTGTAGATACCACCTTCACAGATCCAGGAGGGTATGCAATGAACTCCTCAGACGCACACCTGGCTCTTTGGGTGAACCTTGGAAACTTCATCTATGGACCTGAAGAGAATCAGGTTCAACCGGGTTGTCCCGTTGGTAGCGATGAAATGTTCTCACAAAACGGTTAGTTATAGCCCACATAAAATAATAGGTTATACCCACAGACAGAACTGTTCTGTGGTTTAACCTACTTATACATACAGGTGTTTTTTTTTTAAAAGGGCAACACTGGCCTATTCCGAAACCATGAGAGTTAGAGAAAAGACATCAAAGGAGACATAATATAAGTAACATTCTCAAAATAATTCAGTAATTTTAGCTTTATTGCAGACCTGTGCAGTCACAACCGTTGCTTGGAGCTGTGGATAGCAACGTGGTTGGGGGACAAGTTGAAAGCGAGCAAAGCACCGGACTACTGGACTTGGGAGGACTATACTGAGGCAGGCGTTGTTACGCACACTGTGTTTCTTGGCGATTATACTGATAACAGGTGAGCTGGTTGGTCTAAAGAGTGTGTGTAGATGCACATGCACGTTTGTTTCTGTGTGCAGTGTGCGTAAGCTCAGGAACTCAACATGGACGAACGAGCGCTCAGTATAGCTTGCGCTTACGCACACATAAACAAATCTACACACACAATAGACTAACCCGGCTTCATGAGATAGATAGATAGAAAATACTTTATTGCACACCACATAATAAAAATAAACAAAAATGGAAAACTAAACAAAAAACCCAATGACATACAATCGGCGGTCTTATCGCTAAATAGCGATCTCTACCAGACAACCTGTGGATAGAATAAATAATACCTAGGTATACAGGGTATCCTATCGGTACCTACAGGGTGGCTCTTGCTAAACAACATGCCCATACATACACCTTCCAGCAACTGCTCGACATCATTTCACACTGATGCTACTTTTCAAACTTTCCATTTCTGTCCTATTACCTACAGGTCTTTCGGAAACTACTTCATGAATACAACTGGATTCCCTCCGTATCAACTGATTTGGGACTAGAAATGACGAGTGATACCTACACCTGTTATAATCCTAATCTACCAATAAACTGCTCATGAATATGAACAAAAATTACTACCTAATAGGTTTTTATTCATCTTATCATAGAGAAAGATTAAATAAGTAGGTAAAATTTCAAATTTTCTACTGTTAGAAAGAATAAAGGTACGTAGGTGAAGAAGGTAGTGTTTAATTACGTTTTTTAAAAACTAAAACAAAACAGGCATAAATGTTTGACTTACAGGGCGCGACGTTTCTGAGGAAGAAGTTTTTTTAATTTTATGGGAAAACTATCAATCCCTCAGGAATATAATTTATATGGGACCACCTCGGGAGTAGGTATACCCTATCAAGCAAAAAAATAATTTTGGAAATCGATCCATAATTGACGGAGATATCGGTGAACATACATAAAAAAATATATAGGTACATACCATACGATACAGCCGAACATAGAACCTGCTCCTTTTTTTGAAGTCGGTTAAAAAAATTACAATTTGATTAACAGCATGATAAAACTGAAGCTGATAGACTGACAAATCACTATACTTATCATTCAAGTATAGATATATAGATAGATAAACACTATTGTACACAGAAGAAACATAAAAGGAAGGAACTCAAAATAACAAGTAGGTACAATGGGCGGCCTTATCGCTAAAAGCATAGTGATTCGTCATACGATTTGAAGGTCAGGTATAGTCAGCGTCAGATAGATCTACGCATCCATTATACCTACCTATCCAAAAGTGTCTTACAGCGCGCAGCGAGCGAATGGTGCTTGTAACTTATAGGTTCCATATATGTTTTGATTAAAGATTTGATAATACCTACCAGTACCGAGATAAGCACTAAGTAACCTCTACGTAAGCACTTATTTGTGGTTTCAGAAATCATTTACACTCACCCAATAATTTTACTTTCACATCACAGTGTCAATTTTCCATCAGCGGTTTAGCTTCCGAATGTTAATGATTTTTTCACACCACGGAAAATAAGGAAAATTATCATCAATTTCAAAGATAAAAAAAAATGTCTAGTGACTAAGGACTAAAGCTCCTTGTAGTACAGTTTCTTTAGTTAGTACCTATTTAAAAATAAGGGTGGTTTCAAATGAGACTATTGGTAGCTCACATTGGTGCCGAACTGCAGCAGTTCGGGTATCGGCCTGCTCACGGATGGCTATGATTTTTCATACAAAAGGAGTCGACGCCTTCTCTTGTATCCTAATGCGGCTAACTTCCACGGCCATGGTAGTACCCGCTTGCTATGTCTCTATCGTCCTACTATCTTTGCAACATTGTCCTTCATCCCCTACGCTAGCTGCAGATTAAGCAGTAGGTAAGCTAGGTAAATGTTATGAAAGACACGACACGCGTTATCAAGTCAGTCACTCGACGAACACTCGTAGTATAAACAGTAAACAATCACAAGAATTTACGCGCGCTCTTCAGACGCGTCCATTCGGACTCTACCTAAATAATAGTGAAAATAGCCAAACTGTCGAATTCATTTTTTATACAACACAAAACAATATTATTCGTTTAAAATAATTCGTGTGCCTGAAAGATTTCTAGTCATTATAATACTGACCTACTTACCAATTAAAAATGGGCTGTGAAAGACCGAATTCATTTAGTTCATGGATTGTCTTCATAGTATTATGTAAGTTTTTAATATTTTTCCTAATTTAAAAAAATATATGCATAAGAATTTTGTCTTTACTACGATACGGCTTTCCTACAACATCTTTATTTTGATAAAGGACAATGTCCGCTTTGTCGTATGAACTTATTAACACGTAACACGGTTTTTAGGTTTCACACAATTGACTGGAGGTGCCTGGTTACGTTGTTATAAAGGGTAAGTGATTTTTTTTTATCATCACCATCTTCCTGTCCTTGTCTCACTCCATGTGGGGTCGGCACAACATGTATTCCTTTACCATTTTCCACTATCAGCCGTCATCTCAGCACTCACCTTTCATAACATCTTTCACACAGTCCATCCATCTCTTCATCGGCCTACCTCTTCTCATAGGTATATCCATCCACATTCATACCAAGTACTATTCTAGGGAAGCATGTCAATTAAAAAATCCAAGATTAAAGAAAAGTACCTTGATCGGAAAGAACCTAGGGAACCAAAGATTTGTTTTTTTTTATAAATTGTGATCATCACTTTATTTTATTTTTATTGGAAACAAAACAAATTCATGCACAGAAAATCCTAGTACCGGTATCGAACCTAAATTTGCCTACCGTGACAAATTCCAAGCCAATAATTTCCTCATTCCTAATTTCATCAATTGTTTATATACAACAATCGGGCTCGGCTATTGCATCGCATCACCTGCTCAAGGTCGTCACAAGTAGAACCAGGGCGACGTTGTATAATCAAAACATAATGTCATAACCACTTTCTTGCTAAAATGACCGACTGGATTTTTGACCAGTTTCAACTATACATATATAGAATCGCAATAATACATGATCACCGATCATAAAATTGAGTGCTACTCATTATTTAAAAAATACATGACATAATAATACTGCATACTTACCTAAGTACATATGTACAGCTTTTCACTAACACTCAGCTGTATCATCACTGTTCTTACTCAGCGCCTTCAGTAAAAAACCAATTGGAGGATGACCGGTAAAAACCAATTGTCATCCTCCAATTGGTTTTTTATCAGACTCGGTGCCTGTGGTGCACCTATGGCAACGCGGAGAGAAGAAACACGCATTTTATTTGTCGTCATACGTTGACTAGTATCAAAACTAGGACTTTCTAAATATTTTCACTTATAATACCACAAGAGCTTCAAAATTATCGGGTATTTCCCGATAGGGAAATGCCAGATAATTTTGAAGTTTTGTTTTTTATATATAGCAACTACCAGAGAAAATTTTCAAAAAATTATCAGTATAATACCATGTAGGTTGTACCACGTGACGTCGAATGGTGCAATTCTATTGGTCGATATTTGGGTCGGAAAAATAATCATTATTATTTGCAATACTGCACATGTTCATCCCATTATGAGATTCGAATACCACTCAGTCGAGCATTCGTCCACTTCGGCACAGAAGTTAACACCAAACTTATGAAACTATGCGAGACCTACTTCTTTCATATCAGAGACGCCGGAATCATATTTCCATCTATTATGCAAAATACCTATTAAACAGTCAGGTAGACCAACTAGCCAATACCTACAAGGTGGATTTTTGAGATGGGCCATGGAGGGCAGGTATCTTAACCGTTGAAGCTACAGGAAACGAGACCTTCTCTAACTTTTTGAGATATTTTGAACTGTATTTCCAGATTTAGGAAAAAATGTACAGTCAGCGACATAAATGCTAAAAGTGCCTTGTTGATACCAATCGATTCAGTTTCATGTAGTAATCCATAGTTCGATGCACCCGAAGAACAAAAAAAACTAGACCGTTCTCTTTTGCCACTGAACTATTCCATCGAACCAAACAAGTCTCCGTGCAAGGAATAAGTAAATTGAACGTACCTACAAATCAAGGCAAGTATTGTCTAGCGCGTACAAAGGTGTCATGATGACCGAATCATTAGGTATTTATAAAACGAAACCAAAAGGTAATAAACACACAAGTCCACTGTTTATTTCATGACTTGAATATTTCTGCATGTGTTAAGTTTATAACAATGGTTGGATCACACCAATTGATAAAGTCCGTCCAAGTTGGGTTGGCAATGAGCCAAAGTATATTTGTCGATGCAATCATATTTTTGGTTTGGTTGGCTTCTTTGGGCAAACTTAGTACGTAGTCATTTTTGGTCGTGACTTTACCAAGTAAGTTCCTGTACTGAATATTTTTACAAATAAATATGCGAAGCGCGTTTAAATCTTTTCTACGATCCTTCATAGAAAAGATTTAAACGCGCTTCGCATACTGAAACGTTTTAGAATCACGAACAAAAGATTTCAACGCGCTCCCAGTTTGTCCTTCCTAATTTTATGGTATTGAAAACCCTGGCAATAAATCATAATTCGTAGGTTCCTTAAGTTACTTAGGTACAGATGATTGAACACACGCAGTACTATAGTAGCATATCCTTAATTAGTTAATTACCCTACGTGCATTGCTACCTGGATATTGCAGTTCAGCGGAAGGTTAGAAAATGAGTTAATTTCTGTTGGGTAAACTACGATAGGTTTTAGGTACTTATGGTTATGATACTTTGGTAGGTACCTAACCTACCTTATTTATGAAATATTAAAGTTTTTTGAAAAATGTCTAAAAGGCTGAACTTCTATTAACTTACGTAGGTAAATATTTGTAAAACCAAATGGAACGATCAAACCAAATTATACTATTAAGTTATGCAAAAAAATGAGCACATGGCCTTTGGACACAATATACATGGGGCCAAGATGATTTACTTGCAACTCATTTAATTAAATACGTAATTTCAGATCACTAGAAAACTATTTAGCGACACCACTAAACCAATATCTGCCAAAAATCTTCACGTCATGTCTGGACCCTGCTCTACCCACCGTAATTTACACTTTTGGCTACCGAGGCAAGTCAAACGGTCCGGCAACCACGGCCGTGCTCGAAGCTCACATCAAAAAGAAGAAAAGAAATGTGATTCTTCTTGACTGGGAAGAAGAAGCGAAGAGTGGACTGCTGGGGATACCCCTGGGTTACGCCTTCAATGCGGTGCCGAATGCCAAAAAGGTAAAATAATTATGTTTCATAATTCACAGATGAATATTACCTACTTGTTCAACTTTTAGTTGTTTAATTAAATCCAAGTAATAAATAAGTGGGTAAAGTATAACCCGTTTAAGTAATAGTATTTTTAACCTTTGAAATTCGAGTAGGTATATAGCTAGTTATTTAAATTGCATAACTCGGTTGTGAGCACTGCTACATTCTGGTCTAGGTCATCAATCTATTTCGCTAATTATAGCTACTTTTACTATCCGTTGGTGCCAGTCGCTGCGGTTGTCGGGTTAAATTTAACGGTTTTACTTTCAAACTTGGACCTAGAAGAGACCAAGTTGAACAAGTTTTTTTCCCTTAGATTGGCCACGAAATGGGTGAGGCACTGATCAGGCTGCATCAAGCGGGCCTGGACATAAATAGCATCCACCTCGTAGGCCATTCCTTGGGAGCTCACATTATGGCCTTCGCTGGCAAGAAGACTAGGGAAATGGGACATGTAATGCCCAGGTAAATACGGCTAGGAAAACAGAACAGAAACAGAACTCAAAGCAGAGGGCGTGACCTCTTTGCGGTACTAAGAGAGTCCATTGCCCATTTCTGGCACATGCCCAAATTTGCAGTATTTATCATTCCATACGTGACAGGTAGCAAGCCCATCGCCGCCTGAACAATACTGTTTTCCATTTCCTATTGAGTGTTACTGTTTTGATCTGTCCTCCACAATCAACTGAGCCTAGTCGTATATCGTCGACTAAAATTAAAACGAAACATTTTCAGAATCACAGGTTTGGATCCTGCTCGGGCACTTTTTGAAGGCACCTTAGCGGTACAAAATGGCTTGGACCGCACTTGCGCCAGATTTGTGGACATCATCCACAGCGATCCTGGCGGCTACGGCACCTCGATCTCCACCGGGACTGTGGACATCTGGCCCAACTACAGCTCTGGGAACTCCCCACAACCGGGCTGTCCTACTGGAGATTTCGATATGTTCACCCCTGAAGGTATGTTACTTAGATCCTTCCTCATACTAACCCCATAGGTAAAATATTCATATTCACATAACAAATCAGCAAGGTTTGG
Organism: Epirrhoe alternata; assembly: GCA_963565295.1. Lineage (NCBI taxonomy): Eukaryota > Metazoa > Arthropoda > Insecta > Lepidoptera > Geometridae > Epirrhoe > Epirrhoe alternata. The sequence continues at coordinate 6,163,082 of OY751384.1, forward strand.
CATTCTTCTTAGGCTTTCAAGTTTTTTGAAGATTGTCTAAGGCGCACGATGCGATTTTTTGTAGGATTTGCTAAGCCTCGCCTATTGAACGTGCCGACGAGAGTCGCGCTAACTATGACAAATCGCATACGATGAGCGTGTACACGTGGAAAAAATTGCCAGTTCCTTGTTGTGCGATACGACGCACCATAGTCAGAGGAAAGTTTTTAAACCGTATGTAATTGGTCCACACAGATCACCAACAGCCATAATACAGCAGGTTGCAGGCAAGTTTAACTGTGCACTTTCAATTCTCGTGGCAATTCAATAAATATGGATTATTCAATATAATGGAATGACGGACTATCATTCAATAACAAATTGTTCTACACTAAAATAAAATTAAACAGTCGAATTGTGTGCGTTACGGTTCTCGGTAACCGAACACACGTGACGAATATGAATGTCATGCCTGAAATTCTTCGTGTTCCGCCTCCCGCAAGGCTGCTTTTATGTAGCCATAAAAACTATGTTATTGAGTTTTCCCGTTCATGAAGTAAAATGAGCTAGCTTGACTAATATTTTAGCGCACCCATCATAAAACTGTTTTTATAATCGCTTTTTATAAAGTTGTGGGAGCATTAAAATTCTGACCTTGATACAATATTCATTTCATAAAGTTTACGTCTTACTTGGAGGACTTGACTTTCACCTTGAGCTTACAATGTCGTTACTAGGTCATACCACAATGATAATAATACAATCAAAACATATTATCAACACCACTATAACCCTGACCATAGGATTGAGAGGCTTTGTTATCATTCACATGGTGGTAGATAAGATTACAAGTAGGTATCAACCCTGACCCCTGATTAAAACATAGGCCTATAAATCTAGTCTAGTAACTCGGCCACGGTTTACAAACATAGATGACCATGACCAAAAATGTTTCGTGTTCAAAAAAATTGGACTACATAATCCACGTATCACCTGACCTCCATACCCACCCAACTGTATTTCAGCGAAGGTAAAAGTTGACGACAGTTGGAGGCAGAATTCAGACGTTGAAGGAAATGTTTATACATCCAACAGTACCTACCTATTATTTTTCAGACTTATACCCAGCTGACGATAACGACACAATAGCAAAACCAACATCGTTGAATATTCAAATAATAAGAAAGCCTTTGAAACGGCACAGTAAGTTGTAATCGCAATGCAATTTGCAAAGCCTTCATGTTACGCAAAAAATGCTTGGGCTGTGTCTGTGATGTTTTATAATTGTTATTTTTTTATATTACGCTTTATGTCTTGCTTTAAAAACGTAAAATCTCAAGTAAACCTACATTTGGAAAATACCTACTGTTTATTGTTATAACAGATTAACAGGTAGGAGTTATTAAACGAAAATTAAGAGAAGCTTTTTTTGTGAAGCTTTCAGCTTATTTTGCGAAAGCGCTAAAAATGGAGTAAGGCATTGTTCCTTAGAACTCGGCAGAAAACATGCCAATTTTCATTCATGCTTTGCATAACTAGGAGGTATCAAACTTACATAATAGCGACAAAGAGCTAATCTGATGTTGACTTGTTGCACCATTTTCAAGGAAAACATTGATTCGTTACGAAGCTTATTCGGCAAGTAAAACTAATCAATATTTCAATGGCGCAATGAATACCTACTTCTGAGATAACAAGATAACGTAAATTAGGGGCCTAATCAGAGTATTGTTGATCGAAGAGCATACTCTAGGTATAGTGGTAAAACTAGCCCTGTACATACAGTCGTGGTTTATAATTAGAATGTTTAAAATGGTAAAGGTAGAGCTCATATTGATTTCATCGAAGAACTTTTTGAAAGCAACAATATTTATCATTAGGTATAGGGTATTACCGCTTCGGCTACGCTGCAGCCTGCAACTCCGAGAGCTTCCTTATTTTTGGTTTCATTTTCGGGTTTATTCATACAAGATCGTGTTATTTATTCCCTGACATGAATCTTGAAATTACAAGTTATCCAGCTGTAACGTTCTATGTTTCATGAAAACATTAAAGTTATTGTACCTATATTGCAGATCTCTGCAGCCACGACAGAGCATGGCGGTACTATGTTGAAGCGATATCCTCACCCACGGCCTTCCCAGCAATATCTGCCGTGGATTATGACAATTGGGTGGCCCAAGCGGGCCAGACGAAACAAAACATATATTTAGGAGATCTCACAAATACTAGGTAAGTAACACGTAGGTATACCTACCTTATCACTCTAGCTAAGACGAATATCATTTACATAACTAGTAAAAGTCAATTTCAGAAGGACTTCAGTCTTTAAACTAGGTGAATCTACTCCTGTTCCTTCGCGACCAATACCGTGAAAAATTGGCATCAAACACGGTTTGGTGCCTAGCTTTCTTTTAGGTGATGGTATTATGAGCTCATAAGGCTTGTCTAGCCTTCAAAATATACTTTCATATTACTTTGTGCCTGAAAAACAGATTTAAAACCAATTCTATCATTTTACAGGGCACAAGGCAACTTCTATCTGACGACCAACTCCAAACCGGAGTTCGGCAAGGGCTCCGAAGGATTGAAGCCTACTTTAGTTAAAGCAACAAATGGCAACGCCACTAGCCTCAAGAAACTATTGAAAATCCTGAGATGATATACGGAGACTATTCAATCAATGCTAGTGCGGTCTAAAAGAACTTTTAGTGACTATGTTAGAATGTTTTTGGTTGATAGTCTGTAGGTAAAATAATATAGAGATTTAGGTTTTCATATGATAGTAGAAAGTCCGTTTAAATGTTTGTTGTTGTTGAATTATCAGATATAGGTCATACCTACATAGTTATAGCCCGCTATAGTTAGCTTAGATCAAGGTCAAGGTTAGAAAGATCAAGGATAAAAAAGTCTATAAATCGAAGTTGTTAAGATGTAAATAATACAATCTTAGAAAAACTAAAGATATACTTTAAATAGTCTGCATTTATTTGAATACTAATCATTGATGTAAGTATAATAAATCTGATTTCAACTTGACGTTGCAGTTTTATTTCTGATTCAATTCATAAGTATTCATAAGTTCACATAGAATTTTTATTACTTACAATACAACCTAAATTCAACCATTTTCCATTTTTAGGGTGTCGTACCTCAAAAGGAAAAAACCGACCCAGTGCAAGTCGGGCTCGCGCACGAAGGGTTCTTTACGTTTGTTGTATGGGAGCCCCCCTTAAACATTTATTTTATTGTTTTTTAGTATTTGTTGTCATAGCGGCAACAGAAATACATCACCTGTGCCTAACTATCACGGTTCTTGACGGCTGGTGACAGACAGACATACAGCGAAGTCTTAGTAATAGGGTCCCGTTTTACTCTTGCCGCCTTATTAATTAGAAAACCCTAATTCTAGCTAAATCCGAGACTGCTCTCAGAACTGTTACTTCTTGGAGTAACATGATGAGTTTAAGGTTATTAATAAATCGGTAGTTATCTCGAATCAGTAATACATTTCTTGCATCGGGACTAGCGCGTGCGTTATGGCAACCCATAAAATTTAAAATAAAAACGAGTGAATGAACGAATATTATTATCATTCAAAATATTGTCTGTCTCTGTCACTAATTATATGAATGACAGAGATAGACAATAATTTGTATTTGATAGTCTGTTTTATTCAAAGAGGTTAGAGGTTTTATTCTTCTAAAAATTTTTGGTCAAGTGAATATTGACCAAAAAGTTTTTAGTCATAAAAAAAGTATTTACTGTGTTTAGTCATTTTTAACTGTTTTTTTGTTTCTAGCTGATTTTTTACCTCAAAATCTATACTTACTTGGAGTTTAAATTCAGTTTCTTCGAGATCATAAAATGAAATTGTAAATTTTCACTCGCCCCATTTATGGTAATTGGTATCCATCCAACCTCATTAAATTTTTCCTCAAACCATCAACATATCCATCCTATTTGCACAACCTTTTTTTGGATATGACATGAATATTATGAAGTAAAATGTCAAAATTCATGATAGAGTATGCTTACTCCATCTCTATACTAGGTTGCACCTAGGCGTAACTCTTGCTCCGACAGCAGCGTCGGATTAGCTTATTTCCTCCTTGGTCTTTATTTATTAATACAGATTTGACCTACTACTGCCTTATGCTTTGGATTAGCTCTAATCCCAACCAAGTTCGTGTTTATTAATAACAGGGTTAGGGTCCGGAACCCTAAAAAAGGAACCCTTATAGGATCAATTTGTTGTTCGTCTGTCTGCCTGTCAGTCAAGTCAAGACCCTTTCTCTCGGGAACACGTGGAAGTATTGAGTTGAAATTAAAACTATACACTTAGGTCTACGGGCACTTCAAGTAATGAAAAAACCAAACTTGTAAGTTAACGCAAAAAAAGATACGGCCGTTTATGCCGCAAAAAACGTTTATTTCGACACTCTTGGAAATTAAAATTCATAGGGTACTTTCCGTTAACCTAGAACTATGAAATTTGGTAAGTACTATCGTCGACTACAAGTATAGGGAAAAATCTGAAAACCGTATATTTTTAGTTAAATCACAAAAAAACAGGACCTAATGCAAGGAATAGGGGCCGAAATTTTGATGTGCGTAAACCGTGTCATGTGGTGTATCGTATGAAAGGGATTCATTAGCACAAGCTTAAACAGATTTTTAATTATTTTTATGATTTATAGTCTTCGATTTATGGCAAAAAATTAAAAAATAAAATGCTCTTCCCTTCTCATGTACGAGTATACCTTTTTTTTTTTTTTATGACGTCAGAAAATCCATTATGGATACCCGACCGCCGTGGGGACAGCGGAAGGGTTATGTCGGACTCTCACCGACTAAAAACTGACGCGTGGCCTGCCTCCATGCATGTAAAGGGGCGCCGGGACCTCCTACGGAACACGCCGATGCCCCTCTCGCATTTTGCCTAAGCACTGTCCCGGGAATGGCATCCACAGCCACGCCCGGCACCCTCACGGTGCTTACGGCGGCGCTCGCCACAGAGCGGGACGGCCGTTAGCGCCCCGCCTCCGCCTCCTTCTCCGAGCGGGATCGGCCCTCTCACGATCCCGCTCAGCTGCCTCTTTCTGGACCAGAACGGCTTCACAGAAAGAGGCCAATGTACGAGTATACCTACCTAATAACTTTGGTGTATGTAGGTAGTACCTAACAGTTTGCACTGTTATACGTACATACCTACTTAGGCCTTTGTACGGAACACTCGGTGAACGAGTGCGACTCGCACTTGTTCGGTTTTTTTTGTTTTATTTACAGACTTAGTATTACAAGCAGGAGAAAAACATTTATAAAAAAACACCATCCACATTTAAAACGATAATATAATTTACTAACTGCTAAAACGCAGTAATTTCATGTCACTCTTTTAATACAGAGTTTAATATATTAAATTAAAATATTTAAAATAATATTTTTAATTGCATCTTACACATTTTGCCTATATATATTACTACTCCTAATACATAGTATCTACGAGCCACATAATATGGATCTATACCTTAATGTTTATTTTATAGTTTCACAGTTTTTTTTATTATTTCATTAATTGTATTTAATTGTGTGATATCTCATTCTAAGTAAATAAATCTTACTATATTTACATATGGCACAAACGGGAGTGGTCCGTTAAGAATACCTGTGCTAGGTGGGCGAAGTGTTGTAAATTCTCTTCATAGTTCCATCAATGTCCATCAATGCATTTGTGACTTCATGTGTCACCCCGCTTATTGAGTCAAATGTATTCGCAAGTCTGTCCAAAGCGCGCGCCTGAAAAAATTTGATAGTATTAATCAAGTGATATAACAGTGTCATGGCTGAGAGGATGGTTTAGGTGCTGGGCAAGCCTATTCCATCTCAAACAAGTGTAGGCCAGGGTTGCCTCCTGACGCTGTATAATAATAAATATAATAAATAAATAATGCTGGACATTTTCACACAGCATCATCTAGCCCCAAACTAAGCAAAGCTTGTACTATGGAAACCAGATAACTGATATACTACTTATATAATTTTTTTTGTATTAATCATCTAATAGAAATGAGTGAGTTTTTTTTTATGTCACAGGCGCTATTGTAGTTATAGAGGATTCTTGGGTAAATTTTCGAGCATAGTGAGGAAGTCGTGACTAGATTCTTATGACTAAATTGTCGTGGATCATGACTAGAGTGAGAATCTTAATATATTGAAAACACTTTCATCTTTGAAATACTTAGGATGTTCAGCATTTTCAGTGCAAAGTAACAAAAATGCCGATAAACTTTCGTATTTATAATATTGATGTGATGATGATATAAACAATGGTACAAGATATAGAAACGCTTGTAGAATGAACTACACGAAAGTGCTAGAGCCAGCGCAGCCCGTTATATGGCTTCGCCATATCTCGTTCATTCTACAAGCGTTTCTATATATTGTACATAAGGTTTATAATGGCTTGCTATAATACTAATTGACGCGTCGCTTGCCAATTCAATGTGTCTTGAGCCTTAGAAGAAAGAACTCGCGCAGTCACTTCTCGATATATAAGCACTTCCTAAGTCTAGTAGCAAACGAAGTTATAAAAACAAAATGATATCGTTTACGTAATCACCTGTATATTGGACGCCTCGGCCAGTCTCTCCATAGCTTGTGCGTTGATTGTCGACGCCTGCGCCAGCTGCGACAACGCAGCAGCTTGGTCATTCATCACCTTTACCTGAATGTGATAAGTAGTTATACATTTTCAAATTACCTGAGGCTACCTAAATTTTCTTTTCTTTATTAAGACTTTTGATTTTTTGAAAAAACTTGTCATCCTGAAATTCGCTGCATTAGGCCAAGTTTTAATAAACTCACCAGTTTCTCCATAATCGCTGTCTGGCGGTCTTCAGCTTCCACCACCGGTTCCGCCTCATCACCAGATTCCTTGAACGTCACAGGGTCCGCTTCATCATTTTCCTGGTCTAGGCTGTCGCCTTCGTAGAAGTTTTCTTCTAGGTAGTGCGTCTCTTGTTTAACCGAAGTGCTGCGCGGCTCTACATAATGAAAAAATATTGTAACAGTTGTAACTATTACTTAAAGCAAGTATTGAATTGATTCAGGCATTTTTTTTTACTAATCCTCTAATCTACGAGTATTTCAAACACTTTGCATAAGTAGCTTTAAAAACCTTTGTTTGGAATAGATTAGTGATTACTAATAACTAATAGGTTAGTGATTAGTGGCATAATACTAGATACCTTACCATTTTCAATACTAAGTATTACTTAAAGCAAGCAAGTTAGTACAGGGTAATGGTTATGAAGACAATGTTTTTAGGACGACTGATAGCCACTGTCATTACTTAATAGCTACAACCGAATGTAATGTGCTCTCTGAAGCATGGAAGCACTTAGTTGTGATAACATACTGGACTAAAACCTATTTACCACCTAGGTACTTACTGGTATCATGTGCTAAGAACAGATCCCATATTTTCTTCTCAATGTTGGAGCTCAGATTAATAGGGGCCAAACCATTGGTAACCACTTTGGATCTTACAGTTGATTTTTTATCTGCCCAGTACTGAAACCAAATATTAATACTTTTACACAGTCCGAATGATCACACACATAATTTAAAATCAGTGTTTTTGTAACAAATGCAATATCTACTCTGATATTATAAAGAGGAAAGATTTGCTTGTTTGTAAAACATAAACAGGGACATGACTGTATCCCCAATGCGCGGTAGACATTCTCTCAGATCTTTTATATTCCAGATCCTTTTAAGCTGTCTAAGGGAGTAGTCAGAGGCATGTACAAATACATTTTGATACAAGCCCACATCTTGCAGAAGTTAGTATTCCAGGAAAGATTTGCGTGTTTGTATGTTTGTTTATTTGAATTGAATAGGCTCCGAAGCTACTGGACCGATTTGAAAAATTATTTCACCATTAGAATCCTACATTATCCCTGATGAACATAGGCTATATTTTATCCCGGGATAGTGACGTTTTCCCGAGGCACCGCGGGTAACACAGTGACGGACAGTTATTTTTAAATATAATTGAAGGAATTCTTTTTAAGAATTAATTATTTTATTGGCTTAAGTTTTCATTGATAAAAAGAAAACTCTACATTGGTTCATATAGAAAATTCATAAGCATTGCTACTTTGAACTTACTTTTATCCACGATTTCATAGGTCTTGTAGGGCCAGCGATGTTATTCACAATCCTGGTCAGCTTGAACCAGAGCTTCTTACTCTCATCCCTACCCTCCAGCCCTCTTAGCTGCCCCATGCCAAGGGCTGGGTGCTTCTCCATGAAGTCCACAATAGCCATCACCTGCTCCAAGCTTGGGCGAGCCTAACGGAAGGTATATTGATAAAAAAACGTAAACAGGGTCACGACTGTATCCCCGTGGCGCGGTAGACATTCTCTCAGATCTTTTATATTCCAGATCCTTTGAAGACGTCTAAGGGGGTAGTCAGAGGCAAGATTGATATTGTACAATTAATCCTGTACCAGATTACTGATAGGTGAAGGGTAAAGTTTTGAATAAATAAAAGGTAAAAATGTAGGTAAATAATATACAAATAACACAAGTGTGTTGGTATTTATTTTGTGCAGGTTATTTGCAGAGTCAGTCAATATACCTACTTAGTATCTCGGTAATAATAAGGTATCTCTAATATGTATCATAAAATATCGCGAGGTGATTATTAATTTTATTATACCAAATAAAAGGCATGTAAAATGAAAATATACATCCCAATATTTTCTATTCTGCTTAGCAACCTCTGTATGGATAGGATATTGCGGACTCGATAATGAGTTAGAAGAATCACATCGAGTTTCAATGCTAAAGTCATCACATTTACGAAGCGAACTAAGATTCGAGATACTCACAGCTATTGAGCGGTCCGCCATGCTGATAAGTTTTTATCTACATCTACAGCACAAAAATATATAGAGAGACTACGCCCTAATATCAATAATGTGCATTTCACTGAAAAAATTTATTCAAAACCAATTTTTGGAAAATAGATTCACGAGTTCACGACACGAATGAATCACGAAGTCGATGAAGAAAATTATGAATGAAAAGTTCAATGACATGACATGACAACCACTAGTTGGGGCATAATGGGGCGTTCGCGTTCGCTGATTCGCTCGTCTCGGTCGTCGCGGTCGGCTTCTTCCGTGGCGCGGACTTAATGCCCGGTTTACATTATTCCAGTCCAGCGATCCAGTCCAGTACTGGATTGCTTACTGGACTGGATCTGTTACGTCTACATTATTCCAGTTATTTAGAAGCCGTTGAAGTGTGAACACTACAGTGACAATGATTTCAAGAAGAGATCAGTTTCGAAAATGTACATACAGAACAATTATCACTATGGCAGCTAACCTCAATTCCTTGTCCGTTTTGTGCCCATTCTCCTTTGTGTGTTTTAACAAATAATATGCTACTAAAATAAAAATAAATAAAAATCTTAAAATACATACGTGTGTTTTACGCTTCACTATCACATTTTTAATAAATGAATTGAATTCGGCGAACCATTTCACTTTGGGTTGGTAAACATTACCACTAGCACCAGATGTGGATGACTTTTTAATCTTGTCTAGTTCAAGGTAGTATGTCGAACGTATACTTTTTATTTTGTTTTTCACATCTTCCACTGTGAATCCTTCAATTTCCATACCAATGCACAGATTTTGCAAAGCAGTTTGGCGCATAGCTTTGTTTTTATAATTTTCTGATGTTATCCTATAAATATTATAAAGGCGAAAGTTTGTAAGTATGGATGTATGGATGTATGGATGTTTGTTACTCTTTCACGCAAAAACGGCTGGACCGATTTGGTTGAAATTTGGTATGTAGATAGGTGATACCCTGGATTAACACATAGGCTACTTTTTATCCCGATATTCCCGCGGGAACGGGACTTACGCGGGTGAAACCGCGGGGCGCAGCTAGTGTCCCATAAACACGGATTATCTCTGTATATAGTGACAAACTTTATAGTTTCGTCTTCAGATAACTTTTTCACCATTGTTAAATCCTTTTTCTTCGCAAAAAAAGTCCGCAAAAACAACCAACACGTGTGTACTTCGTCAGCACTGGAATGGCACTGGATTGGCCGTCTACATTATTCCAGTTGCACTGGATTGATCGCACTGGACCGAAAAGTAGACCGCGAATCCAGTTACTGGACTGGAATGCTTACTGGATTCAGTTCATTCCAGTGCCGGTTTACATTTTTCCAGTAAGCAATCCAGTACTGGACTGGATCGCTGGACTGGAATAATGTAAACCGGGCATTATTCTTTGGCCGGATGGCATTTTGCCGGAATCGATTTAAAAAAACGACTATGTACAAAAAAAATATTTTTGTACCTACCTACTCAAACTATCTACACTACAACTATCTACTGTGTCAAATAGTTCGTATAATTATGTAGATCGTCAGGTTTGATTTTAATTAATTGCTGTAAAAAAATCTTAAACATGGTCACGAATATGATAAATCCCTAAGGCTGGTCACAGACCTACCGGGCCGGTCAGAACAGGGCGCAACCTGGAGGTCAAAGATTCATACAAATTGTACTAGCCAATGCACACTTAAAGAAACGGTTCTTTATGAACGACGGGTCAGAAGGCTCCCGGTGAGCGCTAACGTCGCGCGAGCTTTGAAGAGAGCGAAGCGAAGTTTAGTAGGTGTAGGTGGATGGAGTGCATTTGAGTGGAGGTGGAAGGAGTATCATGAATGAATGAGCACAACGCTCAAGTTTTTATATAAAAAAATAAACTATTTTTTTTTGTATATTAATATTCAATACAATGCGAACTTTGCAGCAATAAATCCAAAAATATATTATTTTTATACAGCAATGATAATCTTCAAAGACTCCTGGAATCTCATAAGTTCTTAGATTCCAGGATTCTTTGAAGATCATTCGCTCTCTTCAAAGCTCGCGCGACGTTTGCTTCGCTCTTCGCTCATAGAGTAGTTCGCTCAAGGGTCAAGATTCGCTTCTTACTTTTTTTTACCCGGCCAAGAAGGGTTATAATGTCAATGTTACTTTGTCACATTTTGACGTGCGTCAGTGTGACATTAGATAAATGAAATTGATTGATAGCAGCGGCAAGGCAGCAGCAAGCAAGGAGGCAAAAATCTAAGAAGAAGAAGGCAAAATCACTGTTGTGATTGTAGATGTGGAAAGAAAGTGTTATTTTAATAATTTCCACTTTTGTGTGTTGTTATTTTGAAAAGGAATGATGTTCTATAAAATCAATGTATAGTTTATAAGCAGAATCACGCACAGTTGAAAAGGAACTGGCTTGTGGTGGTTGAAACGATGTGCAGTTAGAATACTCCAAGGAGTAAAAAAATGGCTAATTCTGTGAACATTTCAATTGAAGCTCCTATAGAAAACCAAATTCAAGAAATAACCTACGATGGACAGGAGATATACCAAGCGTATGTTCATATTCTTTACATGGATTTATGTTGACTTTTGTCTTTACTTCTCATTAAAGCAAATATTTTTTGGTTTTTCAGGCCTCTGTCTATGTCTGAAAATCTCACTCGTTTAGCTCAAAAGATAGATTTCTCAAAGTCAGAAGATGAATTCTGCAATATCAAAAAAGAGGGTGAAAGTCACTCAGACACTAAATCGGAAGATGATAAAGAGCTTGGATATCAATCAAGCCTGTGGCCCTGGGACTCAGTCAGAAATAAACTGAGGAATGCTCTGACTGAAGTCAGTGTTTTGGCTGATGTATTATCTATTGCTAAAGAAAAGAGGTATATGGTAAGTATATCTTTAAAACAAACAATATACTTACTCCACATTCTGTGAAAAAATTTTCTCTGAATTAAATTTTGTATTATTTCTAAATAATTTGACATAATATAACTTTATTATAAGGTATTGGATCCAGTTCAACCAGGGGAAATCGAAAGTCGGCCTATGGTTCAAGTATATGGTAGAAAAAAGGCTTTAGCTGCAGCTGCAGCAGTTCTACAAGCTGGAGTGGACCGCCTCCGAGCCAGCGAGACCATGAGAATGACCAGGAACATGCCAGATTTCCACATAGATCTCCTAAGACTGAGACAAAATTGGAGACTGAAGAAAATTTCCAACACCATTGTTGGTGATTTGAGTTATCGGACAGCTGGGTCTAAGTTCAGTCAAACTGGAGTATTTGAGGTAGCTATGGGCAAAACATTAAGCAATGATTTCTTTAGAATGTCTGCTTTGTTTTTTAATGTTGGGTTGTAGAGCACTCTTAAGAGTTTATATTATAGTTTTATTATTTTTACTCTAAACTTCAAAAATGAGCTACTTATTTTCCATGCAAGCAACATACTTTCAGTTTTTTTTTTTTATAATCATCTAGCTCTGCCCGCGAATTCATACGTGTGGCAATTTTGTCCAAAAAAAATTTGGAGTTCACCACCCTTAAGAAAAATAGTTTACGTCCTATTCTCAGACCTACTGAATATATAACCCACTAATATAATAAAGCTGAAAGTTTGTTGAAAGCTGAAACACAAACATCTAAATGTTTGCGTTTCAATGACGCCTATGAACCAGTGAAATTAAATATATTTAGAGAAGTTTCTTTTCAATCTTTCCAGGTATCAAAAGCTCCCGAGGAGCAGATAGTTCAGGCGATGAGTGTAAGCGGCGGAGGTCCGGCGCCGTCCGCCTTACGCGTGACCGTGCCGCCGGAGCTACAAGGCGTCGCTTTTATTTCCGTCCTGTGCCAAAAAGGTATTCATCCACACAAATTACCCTGGCCCATGAGCAAATATTAGACTAAATGGCCACGCGAATCCATGATGTGAATGAAATTTTAAATGATGTTTGACTCATAAAAGGCGTGACTTAGAATAGATAAATAAATAAATAATGCTGGACTTTTTCACACAGCATCATCTAGCCCCAAAGTAAGCAGAGCTTGTGTTATGGGTACTAAGATGACTGGTATACTACTTATATACTTTTTGTTTGTAAATACATACATACTATACATAGAAACACCCAGACCCGAGACAAATATTTGTAGATCATACAAACATTGGTCCCGCCGCGGGGATCGAACCCGCAACCTTTTGCGTCGCAGGCGGGCCTTCGCCCACTGCGCTACAGAGGTCGTCGATAGATGGTTGCGTTGCGTGTATCCAATGGTTGAAGACCATGGCTCATCTTTCAGAGTGCAACTGCAGATGTCTGCAGTTGCACTCTTTGAGTATACTCAATCCCACTTCAATCTGGCATACAAAATCTAATATCATCCATCCACATGAGCATAACTCTCACTGGATAAAATTAATAAAATATTATTCCACCTTTATAATCCTCAGAGCAGGAAGACGTGGTCTCCATGACGCTGAACTCGTCCGCGCTCAACTGTCCCGGAACTATCCCTGGCGAAGGCGTGGAACAGCATTGGCAGCAGAAATTGGAAGCCGCTCAGAATGTTCTATTTTGTAAGGAGCTGTTTGCCAGACTTGCGGCTGAGGCAGTTCAGCTGGACGCATCCATACCGCATATGGTTGTTGGGAACCATATTATGGCTACCGTAAGTTTTGTAGCACCTTATTAAATTTTCTCGACGTTTCGACATTGCAGAGTCCATGGTCAAGGGTAGAATTTACAGCGAATTAGCTGCTATCAAAATAACATTTATGTCATGAATTATGAAAATATTATCAATTTACATAGAAAGATTAATTCTTTATAAGCGTTCCAGGATAATGTTAAATTGGGAGTCCAATTCTGTCGACTATGTCCAAAAGATGTAGTAAGTTTGTATGAGTCAGTAGCCAACTCTGTCGACGGGAGTTTTTAGGCCTCCATCATGGCTTAATTAAATATCCCGTACCGACAATTTAACGTGCCCTGCGAAACACGGAAGCGCTCAGAAAAAAATGCCACTGGCGGTCACCCATCCACTTACGGACCATTTAGAAAAGTCGACAATCTATCAAGAACGACTAAGCAAGCACACAACCACGATGTTGATGTGCAGATACTAACTAAATTGTAGTCTCACACCTAAATTCGTAGTAATGCCACTGTTCTATCTAATTATTAATATGGTATTGTTTTTATTTCAGGTTTTGCCAGGAATTCAACTGCTAATAGGCCTGCGGCATAACAATGGACAGAAAGACAACTCTAACACCGATAACATCAAAGTAAGCTATAACTTACGTTACTGTACTACTTTGATAAATGTATTTGTTTACTGAGAATCGAACAGCCTGAATACCTACCTACATATGAAATCATCATTTCCCTGCCCTCATCCCACTTTTATGTGGAGTTGGCACGATAGGTTTTCCGCTTCCACTCCGCTCTATCAGCCGTCATCTCAACGCTCACTCCTTTCTTACCCATATCATCCTTCACACAGTCCATCCATCTTTTCTTTGGTCTGCCTCTTCTGCTACATCCCTCTACATTCAAACCTAACATCCTTCTCTTTACATGACCTCTATGGGCATGTTATGAGGGACCTCACAACAACCCCATACCACGACAACCTATTACTCCTCAACTTATCCGTCACTGGCGCAGCTGGAATACCTACATATAAAATACCTGAGAGAATTTCTACCTTGCTTCAGGGATAGTCGTGATGTTTGTTTTTTCATTTGTATACTGAGTCTTAAATGTCCTTTCGATTGATGAGGTTAAGCCATGACGGAGGCCTTAAGGCGGCCTAAAAACTCCGTCACCAGAGTTGGCCACTGACTCATACGAACATACATACAATATGAGGTCCACATCTTATAGTTCTATAAAAAACATGGGAATTGTTTTGATTACATAGTAATTTATATTTGTAGCCTGAAGTAGCGGCAGCCGGCAAGGCAGACCACGACCACGTGTTAGAACACTCGTTGCATCAGTTATTGCGTGCGGTGCATCATGCAAATACGCATCACCCCTTCCCGCATCCCGCTACGGGACCCCTGGGGCCGTCTAAACGACGCTGCCTGGCAGGTAACCATACCAAACTAAATAATAAATAACCATCGAGATTATAACTCAATGTAAATAACACCCAGAAGACTAAAAACATCTAAAAGTGAGGACTTGTTGTCGTCTCACATTCCCTGTGTTGTGGGTATCATAAGACACACGCTAGCTAGAGCAGTTCACCAGAGTTGACCTCATACGAACTAGCTTACTTAGCGAGAGAACATGATAACATTTGCCCCATCATGAGAATAGAATAGGTGCGAATCCCGGCCGTGCATCATGGTCGTACCTATATCTTTTAAGTTACGGTACATTACTTATAGATAGATAGATAGAAAGCTTTATTTGCCAACACACAGAGAGACACATACAGAGAACAGGTACAAAAAAGAAAAAATACAAAAGTAGGTAGGTATGAGGTAAGTAGGTGACAGAGCTATGAAGTTAGGAACCTCTGTGCCTATCCCTACTCACCTACATGCAATCTACAAACAATACACAAAACAAGAAAAGACCTAAACAGCACAACTGAATAAAATTAAGTACAAAAAAATAAAATAAAAAGAGTTATCAGTAGGTAAGAAGTACGGTCTGCGCTGGTGTTAGTCAAAAAGGAGTAGTCTCAGCTTTATGTTGCTCTGCACCGGGGTACAGGGCAACGCTGATTTTCAGACTTACCTACTTAGGCTTTAACATACTCTTGTTTAGGTATCTATAATGTAATCATTGATGTTTGCTTGTGCCGTTTCGCAGGACCGATGGCCGCCGACCGTTACGAGTTGTTAGACATGAGCAAGGAGCAATCTTTGTTAGAGCAGATCATCCAGCAAGCGCAGCACTTCTTTATGCGACGGCGAAGCGAATACGTGCTCGATACAATCGCTAAGGAAGTTAGTGAATGACGACTTTGAATAATTAATTGATGAGCCCGATGTCGTTTTATGATAATGAGCCTGTTCCAACCAAATTATTCCTGAGTGAATTGAACAGAATAGAAACCCCACTTTGTATGAAAATAGGCAATCCCACTCATATGGATAAAGCTGAAAGTTTGTTTAGATGTTTGTATGTTTGTGTTTCAATCACGCCTAAAGCAGTGAACCGATTTGGATGAAACTTGGAATAAGCGTAAAGTGACCTGGAATAGCATTTAAGCTATTCAAAATGATACCACGCGGGCGAAGCCGCGCGCAGAAGCTAGTTACTTACTATAACTTTATTTCTAGGTAAAGGATCCCCTAATCGTGTCACATTGGAACGCTCTCAACAGCCCAACACAATCATGCGTAAAAATCAACATCATGGCTTACGGGTAAGTTATTCTTGGTAACTATATTATGTTCAGTAGGTAGGTATAGGTACTATAAAATTGGCTGAAGCTGGAACTCTACATTTTCCTGAACTATCCTGATCTTTAACGCATTGCCTGCTCCTTACTGCTTGTTCGCATGCAACCAAGTACAGCAGTTCATCTGGGCAATAATAGTGCTATTAAATAATATAGACGCTAATAATAGCCCGCTTGCGAGGCAGAAGGTTGTGGGTTCGATTCCCGCCGAGGGATAAATGTTTCTATGATCTACAAGTATTTTCTCGGGTCGGTGTTTCTATGTATAATATGTATGTATTTACAAACAAAAAGTTTATAAGTGTGATTTATATCTAATAACCATAACACAATGCTGTGTGTAAAAGTCCAGCATTATTTATTATTAAAAGTACATAGCAAATTCAATAAAGCATTTACATGATTGCACTTTTAAGTTCTTAAACTCAATGTTTATCTATCAACTATCCAATAATAGCTAGTATTTTTGCCAGATACGATGCGGTGTGCCGAACGTCTCTTGTGGTCCATGTCGGGGAGAAGACTCTCAAATGCATCTGCCGAGATGGAAAAGTACGACATTTGTCGTATGAACTGCAGGAGCTCAGAGATCTCATTTATTGCCAGGTAATCATTTTAGTTTTGTCATTTTGAATTTTTAAGTGTATGACTCAGTAAATGAACCTGTTGCCCTGAATTTAACAAGGTCTGACTCACTTCTTACAATGACAAGTCTCAATAATAAATTTTCGGAAGTGCTTTTCTTATGCATCATCACATCACCAAAAACTATATTTTTTTAATTGGGTATTGCATAATAGAAATTTGCTTTAGGCTGACTTTAGTATTAAAAATTAAGTGTATTGTAGTAATAATAATAATAGCTTTTATTCAGACAAGTTTACAACAATATTCCACTGTTTATAATTTTTTTCCCTCCATTTCCGTCTGTCCCTTGCTATAGCTGTCCATCCTCTACCATAGTCATTTTAATATCAGTAGTTGTAATGTAATTACTTACTAATAAATGTATGTACTTACCTATTATCCATCAACAGATATACCAGCACCAAATGACAGCAGTGCAGGCCGTTGGAAGATGCATGGGATGGCAGCTCCTAGCAAGCAGCTCACATTTAGGATCCGGCCCAGTGGAACCACTGGGAAACGCCTCATCTTGTCTTCTAGCTTCTCCTACTGGTAACTTTCCAGAAATCAATTTCTATTCTCAGTGTTTATCCTTGAAATCGATGTTCCTTTTGCTTGAAACTTGTTATTTCAGCTGCTATGGCACAATTCTAGTGCACAAGTTTGTGTATCAAGCAATGATAAGAAGGGAGCAATGAACTTGACAAATACTTCCCAAATATGTAATGACCAGACAGAGTAATGGTTTTGTCTTCATACCAGTTTGTCTGATTATTGAGTGTCATTTATTTCCAAAACTGTAATAATTTTGATCCAACTTGGCACTTGGGACCACAATGTAATTTTTCATTTCTTCCACAGGTGACAGGATGATTGCAATTCGATGCGAACCATCAGTAGGAATTCAAGTCTTCATTGCTCAATCACCAAGAAAAGACTTCTTTGCCAGTGAACTTGTTCAAGATAAGAAGTGGGAGAATCTCGGAGGAGCATTCAAAGAAATTAAACTAGATAAAATGGAAGGCAAAAACTTCCTAAACAAAATGGAATTACTAATGGCGTGCCTTAGCAGCCCATCCTAAACTATTTTACTCAAGTCTAGTAGTATGTAAGATGATCTATCATTAAACAATAAAATCAAAATGGAAGTCGATAAATCTTTTATTTAATTAGACATGAAACTTATTTAAATTAATTTAGGTAGAATGTTAATTTTACACTGAAGATTGTTCTCATTTTCATCACGACATGATGAATGCAGTTGATCGGAGATCAAAATTTCCAAGGAACTGAAATGAGAAATACAAACACTGTAGGGTATAAAAACAAACTTGCTCCAAGCTTAGCTTCATTCAATTCATTCTGATCAGTCTTATCATTACCCCTTGAATAAATGTATACATAGGATCTAACACAGCAGTTTTTGTTTTAAGGGCTTACAGGGGAACATTGCTATTTTGAGGTCAGATCACTGAAAATGCAGCTAAGCCATTTGCTGTTTCTTCAGTTTGGTCACATAACAACAGACTAAGATGGAATATAAAGTATCCTAGCAGCCTTGAGTAAATAAAATAAATATAAATTACTGATTGACATTTTACTCATATTATGTTAGACAACATTGATAGATAAAACCCAAGTTACATCAACAAATCCCAAGCAAAGAGTTGTTAGGAGCTAGCCATGCTAGAACTGGATACAGTGACCCCTAAGAACCACTGGTTTATTTAAAGTGACATGGTTGTCAATGTTAACCATCATCCAACAAGTGAGGCCACCGATTCAAAAATGCTATTTTTAGGTTACAATACAAAACATAGTCCAATCTTAACTTTGTGTGATTTTATCAATAGTATACAAGACCCCAACGTCAAAATACATTAGAAAAGTCAAATAACATGCATTTGGTAATTATAATGCACATGCTTGAAAGTCACATTAAATGTGGTAGCACGCTAGGTTACTAACATAAAATAAATAAAGTATATTACCTCTAATTCCTTGATGCATCAACAGAACTCTTCCTAGCATTAACCCCCAGTATTTGTTAATGAATATCAACACTTGGAAGGCTTCAGATAACGATAACACTAACCTAAACCTAGCAATAAATTAAGACTAAATCAATAGCGTGAGTGGGGGGATCTAGAACGGAAGTTGCCGCCACCGCCGCCACCACCGCCGCCGCCTCCAGAGCCGTAGCTGTCTCCTCCGTTACGGTTGTACGGCCGTCCGCCGCCGCCGCCATAAGAGTTAAAGGATCTGTTTCCGCCTCCAGACTGGCCGCCAAACGACCGACCTCTAAAGCCGCCACCGCCGCCGCCGCCGCCGCCACCCCCACGACCTCCCCTAAAGTTACCGCCGCCTCCCCGACGAGGTCCGTCTCTCCTTCTGGAGATCTCTACTTTGAGAGTCGCACCTAACAACTCGAAACCATTCATAGCGCTACACGCATCCTCTGCCTCCTGCAAGTTCTCGAATTCAATAAACGCAAAACCGGGGGGATTCAGTGCTACCCAAACAGAGTTTAGTTTTCCGTATTTATCAAACTCCCGCTCCAAATCTTCTTTCTTGATGCCTTCCACTAGGCCGCCCACGTACACCCGTGTGCCGCCGTTAGAACTCATGATTGTGTTGAATTTCTGAAAATATGGTTTGGTATTCACTTTCTAATTTATCATTATGAAAACTAGTTACAGGGAATAAGATAGAATATATACCGGCAAGAGAAATGCAACGCAACTAGATAAATAAATACAAAGAATTTTATGAGAAAACAAGATGTCGCCGCTTGGTGCCACGCACGACGCCACACTTGTTTAGGGAACTGTTTTATGTAAAATACACAAATACTTACGCGTTTTTATCGAGCGATGTTGTTCCCACTTTAAAATGAATAAAAAATCGTTTAAAACTAAGGAATTACATTAATTTTAACTAAAAAACTGCATAAAACTAGGTCAACGCGCTCCCACTCCACGCGAGAGTGAGTGAAGAAGAATGAAAGATGAATGAACGAATGCTAGCTAAGCAAAAGCCGGATGACGCAAAAAAGTATTGATCGAGAAGTTAGTGTTGCCAAGTATTGTAACCTCATTTGGGTGGGCACGCGAGTCACTTGAAGCGAAGATCGATCGACCGACCGACCGACACGACACGACCGACCGACGCCGACTAGGACGACTGACGTTGCTGCTGGCTTCGCCGACCCTGACCGGGACAAAGCGACGATTAAAATAACATCATTGGTTTGCTTGTTTATGTAGGTAGGCTAAGTACCAAATACAAAATTATTGTGCATAGGTAATATAATGCCTAATTTGGTATTTGGTATATACAAACTGACTACCCCTCTAATATCCTCGTATGAAGAATTTATCAGCAGGAGTTTTAAGGGCAATAATAACGAAACGAAAGCAGGAAATCTACAGTCCGGAGAAACTAAAATAACTCTCTGCACTTGCACGATGCTGAGTGGTAACCTTTTTTGCTAATAACATGAATGTAACTTGTACCTTGTAACTTGTACCTACCACAAATTTAGCAAAATAAACTTTTACTTTACTTTACTTTACTTTTTAAAAAAAATTGAATTAAGGTGGTTACCCTTAATTACCCTCAGACAAGCTAGAATCTAAGGTTACTACCACATACAATTCTCATTAAAAAAACAGTGGCAATCCGGGAGTGCCGACAGAAATTAAAACTTGAACAATTTGATAACTAGTACGTGTATATTTTTTGAATCGTCAGGAAATAATATTACCTACATAATTAGTAATAAAATAATGCCTAGGCCTGAAGTTTTGTTAAAAGAAATCTGTTGAACGGTAACTTAAGGTTTTTAGTTCCGACAAACCCCTACTAGATGACGCGACTAATATAAACGTCAAATATTAGTCTAGATTAGGCTTGTGCTTGCTCGGTCAGTACAGAGAGCGCTCCGTACTAGTACGATCGTTGTGAAGAACTAGATCGGACTTCTAGTACTATTAGTACATCTAGTACAGTAGATCTTCAGTACAATAATGAGTCGCTCGGTCGATCGGTCGGTCCTGAACTACGTACTAGCTTTGTGTTTTGTAGGACATGAACGATGTTCGTACTAAACTAAAGATCGAATGAAACGCCCGCCACCGTGATATGTCTGTCTCTTTTATTTATTACCGCTTACTCGCCTAATGAGTCTATCTCTGTCTGCGCTTGACAAACCAATCAGACACTGACATGTGAATACATTTCCATTAGCTAACAGTTCTTTTCCGAACGATCGAATGAACTAGAGTCCTAATAAGATCGTGTAGTTCTTTTCATTCCGTCCTAGTACAAGGGTAGATACGCATGCCGATTTGAACCCTATTACAGTGCAGGAAGGCGCAGTTATGATAATTTCCTTAACGAAACGATCGAATGAACTAGTGTACTAATAGTCCTATTAGGACCGAGTTATGTGAACTAGTTCAACTAGTACACTTGTGGGAATGAATTCCTATTAGTACTTAGTTCAGGAACTACACAAGCCTAGTCTAGATCGCGCTGACGAAAGAAAGTGCAGGGCGCGTGTGTTTAAGTCCGAAGAACATTTTCATACATTTCATGCTAGTTAAAATTAAATGATATAGCTGCCTATGTAATAAAATTCTAACTAAATGTGATTACTTTGGTGTTTTTTTTTAAACAAAGCCCTTGATCGAGTTCGAGGCTGTAGTGTGCAAAGTAGCGATGGGCGATTGCTTCAAAAAAAACAATCGAATGAATCGAAAATTGTGCTAGTGCGCATTCGATTGTCGATTCAGTAGTTCCTCAGCATGATTATTCGAATAACAATCGACAAACTACTAACTACTATACGCACGCACACTTGCATTGCAAGTGTGCGTTGCGTGCGTGAACTGCGGAAGGCCGCGCGGGGCGGTGCATGCGGGGGCGGGACGGTGTTGCGTCGATTGTTTCTATGTGTAGCGCAGCGGACGCCCGACGCAACATCTTTTGTAAATACTGATAGTAATACGTACGAATATAGTACTAAGTGCGTTGCGCAGCAAATAAGTAGTTAGAGTTGGTGACAGTCATTGTCGCCCGCCGTACGCGCCGTCAGTTGATAACAATCGACTAATTTCGATTGTTATCGACTTTTATCGACTGAACCGAACAATCGACTGATTCGATAAAATAAAGTAATAATCGCCCATCGCTAGTGCAAAGTAGTTGTACAAAAGCCTATAAAAAAACATATAACTCATTGGCGATGGCCAATATTGCTATTCTTCAATTCACAGGATGACAACTGATTTCAAGTTATATAATAAGCCGGTGTCACGTGACTCGCGACGCGTGAATACACAGTTTTTCATCCATCTCAAAAATGCCAAACGCTCCTAAAGAAGTTTTCACTTCAAAAAACAGTCATCACCTAGGTATAATCCCTAGGTCCCTCTAGGCCCTATTATAGTTAGTCATGAACGGTTTGGTGCAAACTGTAATATTATAAGCTATGTGCAAGTTAAATAAAGAAATGAACTCACGATACAAAAAACAAACACAATTCCATTTGTTTTTTATTTGTTAGTAGATAAGCAAGTAAGTAGTACCTACCTAAGTTTATTTGTAAAAGTGATTTGTTTGACTGAGTTGCTCTGTTTCATAAAAATTCTATTAAACGTCAACTAACTAAAATACTCTGTACTTAATGTTTAATTTTAGGTATGTGTGTGTGTGTACTATTACGCTCCGAGAGTCACTTAAATAAAACTATTTTCAGGTGTTTCATCAAAATGACTCTCAGTGAAGTTTACCTGAATTAGTGTAGTTATTGACGTTCAATAGAATTTTTACGAAACAGAGGGTGTAATTTACCTACAAATCATGGTAAAAGTATTACTATGGTATCCCTAATCTATTGAATGAGTGAATGAATCTACTCTGAGGAATGAACAATGTTTTTTCAAAATATTGCAAGTTGTGAAATTAATCGAAACGTTACAAGTATATTCTGTATATTCAAAATTGATATTAAAAAAAACCATTCACTACATAAAATATAAAATACTGTGTCAGAATCAAAACTACAGACTACTTCCATCTCGTATTTTTAATGGCATGGAATACCAGCTACAAGTGTAATCATCGATTAATTTTGTGCCATGTCTAGGTTTACTGTGGATAGAGCACACACGAAACAATTCACGAACACACACTCGTTACCAGCCTAGGCTAGCACCTCGGACGATGATCGAAGGCTAGCACCAATGATCATACTCTTGGTCCGAGAGCCTAGGTGTGGTGTGTGCTTAGAGCTTAGAGTTCTAATTCGTCCGAGGGTGTGTGCGCCATAGTCCATAGAGTAAGTTTGTGTGTTTTGCGCGCGCGGGACGCAGCGTAGAGCGCGCACTGTGCTGTCAATATTGGTTGAAAATATTTCCGTTACGTGATAAAAAGCAATAAAAATATCGATAAAAATACGATATTTTTATTGCTTGAAAATATTAGTTGATATTTTTATTGAAGTATGAGTTTTGCTGAACTTGATTAATCTGTTATTTGATACAATACTAGCTGTTACCCGCGATCTCTCGGGAAAACTTCACTTCCCCGGAAAAAAACAAAATAGCCTATGTTCATCAGGGATAATGTAGGATTCTATTAGTGAAAGAATTTTTCAAATCAGTCCAGTAGTTTCGGAGCCTATTCATTTCAAACAAACAAACAAATCTTTCCTCTTTATAATATTAGTATAGACTAATATAAAAAAATTCAATTATGTAAGTAACTTATGTACCTAGGTGATGAAGGTGGCTGTGGGTTCGATTCCCGGAACACGAGAGGGGCACCGGTGCGTTCCGTAGGAGATCCCGGAGCCCCTTGACAGTTGACATGCATGGAGGCCGGCCACACGTCAGTTTTTAGTCGGTGAGAGTCCGACATAACCCTCCGCTGTCCGCACGGCGCGGCGGTAGGGTATCCATAATGGATTTTCTGACGCAATAAAAAAAGGTGGTGAAGGTAAACCTTCATACGTGAACAGGTTTTGGACTGCTGCGATTTCTCTAAAAGATTGATATTTTTTGTCTGTTTTATATTTTGAAGTATATTTTATTTTTTAACACGATGATGGACAGTACACCTATAGACGTCCAAACCGACAAAAGTGATATGACAGTACGCCCGTCGACGTTGGAGTTTTCACTTGTATCAAATCAGTACGCCATGCGACGTTAGATTTTCTATACTAACACAAGGAAGAGCATTTTGTAGTGTCACCGGAGATATAATTCATAAATTCATACTGTCACAACGTAACCTTCAAAACCGCATGCAAAGAAAAGACGATTACGCACAAATTCCATGTTTATGTCCCCTCCCTACACCCACACTACGGCAATAGGCGTCGTGTTTGCATACATTCAGTCGAGTAGTGCGCGTCGGCGGTGCGCCCGCGTGTCGCAACAAGTTTTTGGGTGCATAGTGTTTTCTCAAAGGTGAGTATTCTTTGTTTTTATCTTATTTATATTGTTTTATGTAAACAAAGAGCTAGCCAAAGCTAGAAGCACATGTAAACCGTTCGCATTTGGCGTTTCTCGAACTTTTGAATACGAATTTTTATGATTGAATTCAACAGTAATGTGTTTTGCAGATGGCGTCTCGGGAATCATATGAAGAACAACAAAAACGAATTCAGACTTTGTTTGATGCGGCTTCCACCCCTGAATCGAGTCAAGATCCTTTTGCTGATGATGGGGAGTATGGATCAGACCAAGATTACCTACCATCTGACGCTGAATCTGAAAGTTCTGAAGATGCACCACGGGCCTCACAAACAAGGCACGTACGACACAGAACAGCTGTCATATTCTCTGGTGAGTCTACATCTTCTTCGTCAAGTCATGCAGACAATGATGATGACAGAACTTCGTGTTCCGAAGAGCTTCATGAAAATATTGAGGATAACCAAAATCTCGATGAACCTGTCGGTCTAATACACGAGTCTGTTGGATCTTTGATAGCTAGTGAGCCGATGCCGATTCATAATGTAGAATATCATTCCCAAGAAGTCTCTGGTGAGCCAAATTTGATCAATCCCGTTCCCGGAAGATCAAACACTCCTACTACAGATGAACCATGGTATAATACAGTAACTGAAATACCAGATTTTCATTTTGATAGTTCCGAGTGTGGTATAACTGTGAACATTGATGATATGGAGCAAGTAATTGATTTTTTTCACCTTGTTTTCCCACAAAACTACATAGAGTACTTGGTAAACTGTACTAACACTTATGGGAACGCACTATGCAACACAAATAAACCCCATACCAGACATAGCCGCAAAGCAGTATATCGCGAAACCAATTGTGAAGAAATGATGAAATTCCTCGGACTGAGTCTTCTTTACGGACAAATAAAATGCCCTTCTCAAAGAAACCTCTTTTCACAAGCAAATCCACTATATTATCATCCGATATTCAGCTACACAATGTCAGGACGAAGATATGAACAAATTTTGCGCTGCATCTGTGCATCTGAATTAGACGCAAAAGGAGAAAAAAAGGTTACGAACTTTATCGATATGCTGACAGCCAACTTTCGAAAAGTTTACAATCCTGACGAAGCATTATCCCTGGATGAGTCTCTCCTTTTGTTTCGAGGGCGTCTACACTTCCGCCAGTATATAAAATCGAAAAAAGCTCGCTATGGCATAAAGTTCTACGAACTTACTACACACGATGGTTATGTGTTGAACGTAAAAATGTATTCAGGGAAGGAAGCTACCGATCAGGATAACGGAGGCTCTAAAACTGAGAAACTTGTATTGGGATTGATGTGTCCATACTTGCTTCGTGGACATCACCTTTTCATGGACAATTACTACAACTCTGTGAAGTTGTCACAGAAATTGCTCAATCTGAAAACTCATTGCACTGGCACCTTGCGTACTAATCGCAAAGGTAATCCAAAATATCTTGTAAACAAAAAGCTGAAAAGGGGTGAGCATGTCTGGGCACGCAAAGACCAGGTGTACGTTTCAAAGTGGAAGGATAAGCGGCCTGTCCTGATGATTACCACAAACAAACACCCATCTATCGTTGAAGTGAGAAACAGATTTGGTAAGACTAGATTGAAACCAGTTGAAGTTGAAATCTATAACAGATACATGTCGGGCATTGATCGATCAGATCAAATGATATCCTACTACTCATGCCCCAGAAAAACCATCAGGTGGTACAAGAAGGTTCTTTTCCACTTTTTGGATATGTCGGTCTGGAATGCGTTCTACCTTTTCAAAAAGTATAAGAAAAGTAATGCTTCTACATACCGCTTCATAAACTACCGAGATGAATTGATCAAAGTGATGATTGGATTGGACGGAAATCTAAAAGGAAGGAACTTGATCAACAAAAACAGCATTCATGATAGCAGACGGTTCCGCCACAACACAACATCTGCTCCTCAGCAGGAAAATGCTTTTGCAACTGAAAATAATGACATGAGTGGTCATTGGCCAGAACAAATGCCATCTCGACCTGGAACTAAAAAGAAATTTGCCTTCTTGAAGTGCAAAGTGTGCACCCAAAAACAAATTCGAAAAGAAACAAGTTATCGCTGCAAAGGGTGTTTGGATAAGCCCCCATTGTGCCCAACTTGTTTTGAGCCATACCATGCAAGTTTGAAAAATTGACTTAGTCACAGATAAAAGAACTGTTGATAATTATTGTGATTTCGTAACTATTGATGCTCAAATAACTAAGAAATAAGACTGATTACCAAAAAACTGATTGTTATTATAGTCCTAGCGTACATACTAAATGTTGATTAGTTAATTAGGAAATAAAGACTAATAAAAATAATATTTTTTAGGATAATATTACATGAAAAATGTTTAAAATATTGATTATTCATAAGATACGGGTAACTATTTTTGATATTATGTTGATTTCTTAATAAATACGTACAAATTTAAACTCCTAGTTTTATTTTTATAAACACATTACATTGCCGCTTATAGGCGTTGTGGCATAACATATTATAAAACGCGTCGTGTGATATGGCACAACGGATATAGACGCAAGCGCCTGTAGACGAACTGACATATCACCATACCAAAGTACGTACTGTGCGTGACAGAACGTCTACCGACGTATACGTCTAGTTACGTTCTGTCATATCCGTTTAAAAATAGAATATGCCTTGTGACACTACGCCTTTAGGCAATGTATGAAAATTGGTGGTGTGCTAACAGGGTCAACCCATGGGATAGTGCTGTCCGTCATCGTGTTAAATTAACATACCTACCAAAGAGTGAAGTTTTGTAAGTACTTACAAAACCAACAACAAAAATGGTACCTACTCAGCCAGAACATCAGACGAACCCGACCGCTAGATAAAATAAACAACGTTAGGTTATTTGTATTATAAAATATCGAGTTGATATTTTTAATAAATATTAATAATCTTGGTTTTACTTTTTTAATATGATGGTTGAATTTAGATAAAATTTGTTAATGGATATATACATCATCTCTACCTACCGCGCAGGATGGCAGGCAGGCAGCCAGCAAAGAATACTCTGGCCAGCCCAGCGCGCGCGAAAACTACCTAGGTACCTACTATCTGCTGACTGTAGTCCGTACTACCCACGGATTCCATATAAAAATCCGTGATACTAATACTACCTATTCTATGTCGAACGAAACCTCACTCACTGTGAAACGGACGGAGGACGACCGACGACCGATCGACGCGACAAGCGGCGAAGGTAGGGTGGGAGTGGGAGGAGGCTTTCGTTCTGAGTGACTAGCGTGTGAGGAGGGAGGAGGACGGAACTACCAACAAACAAAACCGGCCAAACGACTTTGTGCAACGGTCGCGCAACGGCGCGGCGCGCGTATTTTTGTTTCCACCGTTTGTTGAATCAGCCCCACCTTTGTTTCTGTACGAACTGTTTTGTTGCAAGTGAATTTCGTAAAAGTATCAATAATGAATAGTGTGTCCACAGTGAATTATTCAATCAAATGATTCTGTAATGTTTAAAAAGATCTAATAGATTGCAATAATGCAGGTAAAGGTAACGCCTATAAAGTGAAATGAATATTTTGGTGTTCAGTTAGTGAATCATGGAACTCTCGAAGGATATGGGTTTACAGAAAAGACACAGTCAGTTCGGTGACACTAAATACAAGTGGCGGACAGTGTTAGTGTTGTGCGCTATAAGTTTGTGTATGTGTAGTGGACAAGAGTTGGTGGACACAGACCCGTATCTGGTAAACAAGACGGTTGGTCTGACGGAGCTGGCCGGTGGCGTGCTGGCCGGCGGACGGACAGTGTGGAAGCGAGATGGACAGCCTTACTTCCTACGAGACGATCTCTTGATAGAAAGGGATGCAGAACTGGTGGTGGAGCCAGGAGTTGAAGTCAGATTCGCACCAATGATAGGGATCACAGTGCGAGGAAAGCTTGTGGCTGTGGTAAGTGTACCTACCTATATGAAATGTTCAGAATGAGAAGTTTCTAGGTACCTACTACCTAGTAGGTAATACGAGCTCATAACGGTGAAGGAATAGGTACCTACATAAGTACCCACCTACAAATCTTTGTAAGCAACGATGGGCTTGCAACCTGTCACGTGTGAAAAGCCAACTACACCACCTACCTAGTACCTACCTTCTTCAATAAAATGTGGGCTTATGCCAAATATGTAGGTAGAGAGGTAGGTACCTTTAAATGTAGGTAGGTACCTATTTACTTACCTACTTAGGTGGCGGCTGCACCTGTCTTTAATTCAATCATGAATAGCTACTAACTATAAATACCTAGTTAGGTACCTAGTACCTTACCTACCTAAGCACCGTACTTACAGGTAGGTGCTGAGCGAGACGCTAGACTACCTACTTGGTAGGTAAGTATTATAGTACCTACCTACCTGAATAAACAATCTCCAAATACTAGACCTGTTAGTACCTAAGTCCTAAATAGGAGCACTTAATGATCTAAGAATAGGAGTTACTACAAGTAAGTCTGTCCTTACCTAGGTAGGTAAGTAGGTAAACACTAAACAGTAAATCAAATGAAGCTAGAACCTTAAACCTTTTAAATCACTCTGATAAAAAGCCGGCCAAGTGCGAGTCGGACTCGCGCACGAAGGGTTCCGTGAGTTCCGTCCGTACTATTAAAACCTACCGTACTATTAAGTCCTTTATAAACGGCAAAAAAATCACGTTTGTATGTGTTGCTAAAGCGGCAACAGAAATACCTACATCATCTGTGAAAATTTCAACTGTCTAACTATCACGGTTCATGAGATATAGCCTGGTGACAGACGGACAGACACAGACAACAGGGGAGTCTTAGTAATAGGGTCCCGTTTTATCCTTTGGGTACGAAACCCTAAAACAAACCTAAAAAGAGAATATCGAACGACGCACAAACCGGTTATCATCGCTACAAAAAATAAAATAAAGGACCTCTCGCTCGAAAGTAGAAAAAGTGCGCCGTGACGTCACAATCTCACTTTCGTAAAGGGCATGGAGATAATCGGATTTATTCAAACATAGCCTAAAAACGGACGAAACACCTTATCTTTGCCACAGAATACAGAATTGTACCTACGTTCTTTGCTCTAGTTCTGTAAGTTGCGTGTGCAGTGTTTAAAACTAGAGGAACCTTTTCGAATCGAAATCTAAACTATAATGATGGTAGTTCAATCAAATTAGCTTAGGAACATGGGACTTTGGGAATGTAGCAACTTTCGTTTCTTTTCGTGCCTTAAATAATATTGGTATTGCACGAAAAAACCAACACACAATTAATCGATTACGCTTTCCCTACAAATGCTATCAAACACTTGATAAATTCCACGTCTTACTGATACGAGTAGGTACAAATCCAGATAACGCACACCCATTCACATTGATATCGATTTGTTCACCTTTTAGAAGTGTGCTGATTCCAAACATTTACCTCTAACAAACATTGCAATACATTACAATATTTTCATTGCAAATAATAAATATTGGATAGAATGTAGATAATGCTACCTACCTATCTTTTATAGCCAATAGAGTTCTAGTGAGACCTAATTTTACCAGAATGAGTTCGTAGGAAAAAACAAAAGTGACGAATTGACTATCTATTATTACAAGATTAATACAGCCCTTTTTAAAGATGCCTAATGAGTTGTTTTTGCCTGGTCAGGCTCATTACAATAGACACCTCTTTGGCCATTAACTACTTACCGAGCCCTTACTCATTAGCCAACAGTTCGAATGAGTCATAAAAAATTACGCACGCTAACGAAGACAGCTGTCGGCTGTTCTTGAATCCCGCAATCTTGACCCTATCCGACCCATCCCGACCCGAAGACCCCGCATCGGTGCCACATCCTTTTGCTAATTCAATCAGACAATCAGACCTCTTAGACCCCTCACTACGACTAGATTTGATTAACGGATGTCTAGAAAGGGCACAATCCAATAGGACAAGATGTCTCAAGATGATCTTAGAAGAAAAAGAAAAGTAACTTGCATCGACCACACTTAATAGGATAAGGGCATCAAGATGATGAAAGGAATATTAGTTCCATAAAAATAAACTGTAGGAAATTGAAAAAAACGCAGGCAGTTGCACAATGGGCAAATTAATGTTATGAAAACCAAAAAGCAAAGCAAATATTTGACGGACCTTCGATCTTTATGATCGAAGATCTTTACCAACAGATATTCATTTAGCATTGCGTCTAATTCAGCAATCTATCTGATGTTTAAAATTAGTTT
This sequence comes from Epirrhoe alternata, assembly GCA_963565295.1. Taxonomy (NCBI): domain Eukaryota; kingdom Metazoa; phylum Arthropoda; class Insecta; order Lepidoptera; family Geometridae; genus Epirrhoe; species Epirrhoe alternata. Next base: position 6,193,802 of record OY751384.1, read on the forward strand.
ATTCAATTCTAATTGAATCCACACGTCATTACATTTCCATTAGGGAAAGCCGATCGAAATGAAAACCAAATTACGCATGTCCAATTTCTACCGAAGAAGAATGGAATCTAGGCTTTCACGGGTAATAACAATTCTGCAAGTGAAAAGACAGACCATTCTCCCACGATATTCAAACTCGTAAAGCGACAAAGAAACACTTAAAGGAACGTCATTGAACAATGAAATAGACACGGTTCATAGCAAAAGCGTGATCCAATTAGAGAAAGTAAGTAGATCGTTCTAAGTTGCAAATTAATGGAACGAACACGAACGATTAAAACTGTCGAAGAAGGGAAACATAATAAATCAGAACCCTCTCCTTTATCTACCTCGTTTAATTTTTTCGTAGCATTTTTTCCTTTTCAATAGTTTTTTCAACTTCATTCATTCAGTTTCGGATCCGACTTTTTATAAAAAGTTTAAACGGCCACTTTTACTACGATAAAAAATCTTTTGCAAGATTCATTCAATACTTTGCATTTTATTACAGGCATGATTAGCTCTTTGTCGATAATTTCATTCGCTATTGATGATCTCATGTCTTGCTCGGAGTGTCATACATAGAGATAGCCAACAGCACCTACTACAGGTGGCGCGTTTTCGGAACTATTCATATCAAAATTGTGTCAAGATCTTTAAACAGATAAGCATTGTACAATGAAATTCATAGGTACTACACTTGAGTTAAAACACAATGATGTCTATGCTGTCTTTATCACACGCGGTGTGCTAGAAAAGGTACGTATCCCACCTGCCCCTTCAGAAAATGGTTAATGACCTGTTATCATCGAAGTTTATTGCAGTCCTAATAAGAACAGTTACTGAGACAGTTAGCTGCGGTTTACTGGTCCATAACCTCTGTTTCGTAATAGCCAATAGTAACCTTGGAATCGGGTGGCGCCTGAATCATCTACTACAGCGAAATACATGATTACTTAGCTGCTTTTTTACATCTTAAAAACGGAAACACCATTTTTTACCTGCGCTGTGCGTCGCAGTATTTAGCCAAATAATTTCAGTAGCAATGTAAAGTTGCTATTCTTTATAATGTAGAACACCATGTATGACTCATTATCACCACAACACAATCACTCATCTACCTGAACACCGTTATAATATTACATCTTCGCGACTAGAAGCAAATCTTGATGTCGCAAAATGATATGCTTTCCAAATGATTATGACTCAAGAAAGCGTTTCAACTTTCAAGTTAAAACTGTAATGTTCTGCTAGGGAGATTTGCTTAAGGTAGATAGGTACCTAAACTACACACTCCTAGATAAAATATTTGCTTCCTGGCATCTAGTTACATGTAGGAATAGGAACTTACCGTAACAACAGTTGAAGAATCTCCAATGGAGATCTGGGTTCTAAGTATTCTTTATTTTAATTTTGTCTATCGATCTCGAGTTAGCAGACGAATGACTCGACACCATGTCATGTTTGTATTACGAGTATAATGTGTCACCTGATAATGACATCAGTACAATGTTACTTCCGCTTTATGTATATTGTTCTGCTTATCAGCTACTGCAACATCCGTTGATGAATACGACTATCACCTATTTTTCATTGGGTCTATGACCTTATTTCTATTGCGATGTCTGTGACCTAACTCTAATTGTTACAAATTGAGAATAGAACATATTTTTCTAGCGGAGATCTGGATTTTGGTGAATTAACAAATAACATGGTGAAGAAACTTTTTAATTGTCTACTGATGATCTCATATAACTGATTGTGAAACAAATGTTTCCAACAACAAAATTAACAGACAAAAACACAGAAATAAAACGCGACGAATTCCATGAAGTGTAACAATTTCTACCGATGATCAATGTTTGGGTGTTTTTTGGGGCATGCCCGAGTAACAGTACCCACCATAAACTTGGTTCCGCCTCTTGCGACTACCTTACGCAATGCTGCCGTCACGTCGCACTCAGAAACCCCTAAAGGAAAGCAAATGATCGATTTAAACACCCACTTATACAAACACCCATGTTATTTAAATAACAAATTACGCGCAATTTTATTGTAATCTTAAAAACCTCTTTAGGTAGCAATGAGTAGCAGCCACAGACCAGAGTAAATCCGTGGTAACAGCGCATAGCAGTGCAACACGATGCACAAAATGACTCGTTGCGTTACCTCGGTGACGTATAGCAGCAAACCTATACAGAAAGAACATTCTATAGCCTTGATGCAGTAAGGTGACTGACACAAAAACGATACAAACGCGCAGTACTGTTTCTGGAAAAGTTCAGGACTGTCTTGGAAACCTTTTGGTACGAGTATATTTTTTATTTTTGTAGTACTTCGTGGTAGCTCCGTAGTTAGTTGCGAATTTCTCTGTCTAGAAAATAACTGTTTGGCTACCTAAATTCAAATCTTTCAATAAGTAGGTTTACTTATATGTATCTGACTCATCGCCGTTACCATGGAGCGGAACGTGAGACCTTGCGAATCAATGATCCTAGTCCATTCTGCTTATAAACTAGGAAACCGGTTCGCCTACACGATGTCATTAAACGTCATTACAATTTACGCGACTCAAGTTTATTTTGCGCGTATAAAAGCCGACAGGAACCATTACTTTGATAAGTTTGTCTCATTCAATGAATAGGTACCTTTTCCCATAATTATGATAAGTAAAAACTGCTGAGTAAGCATAAAAGCTATCATAAGTAATCAAAAGTTATTGTTTCAAAGAATGGTTTTCATATATCGCACATTAAAATAGCGTCAACTTCTGAGGTCAATGTCTCGAGTATCGGCATCATCTCGTCACGGGGTCTGCTGCGTCGTTGTTTCAAACTGTACTGGGGTTCCCAACCGTGCAGCACCTGCTAAGACAATAAGGTGTACTTGGAGTAAAGGAGAGCATTACATTAGGGATACCGTTAGTTATCCGAACGTTTATCTAATTTGCATTGCAATATTATTGCAACACACACTAATAACGACTGTATCCCATATCATGGTAGACCTAGACACTAGACATTCTCTCAGATAATGTCTCTGAAAATGAAATGAAAATGAAAAAATCTTTATTGCAACACAATGTAACAAAAAGTAGGAAGGTAACTTATATTAGAGTAATTACATAGTACCATTGGTTGCAATTGGCGGTCTTATCGCTAGATCGCGATTTCTTCCAGACACTCACGATCCTTTGAAGATGTCTAAGTGGGTAATCAGAGGCACGCCCAAATACATATTTAGCACATGCCTACATTTTGCAGACCTGCCCATATTAAATGTAAATTCGACAATTTATGGTCTCTCCTTTGTTTTCAATTTTCTTGTTACTTAAAATTAAGTTATTGTTGTAGGAGTAGGGTACTTATAAAAAAAAGTATAACGGATATTTCTGAAACTGCAGACAGGCAATACAATGACAATCAGACTTCCTTTTGGCACGACACGAATCAATCTTGCACGATTCCGACTTCCAACTCGACTGCTCTTGTAAGAGTTACGAAACGTACTCGTAGTTGTTTCATGTTAGAATCAGTCAAAATGTTAGAAGTTATCCTATAATCCTATAAATATTATAAAGGCGAAAGTTTGTAAGTATGGATGTATGGATGTATGGATGTTTGTTACTCTTTCACGCAAAAACGGCTGGACCGATTTGGTTGAAATTTGGTATGTAGATAGGTGATACCCTGGATTAACACATAGGCTACTTTTTATCCCGATATTCCCGCGGGAACGGGACTTACGCGGGTGAAACCGCGGGGCGCAGCTAGTTTGAAAATAAATAAGAAGTTCTTTAATGTTTTTATTTTGGACCGAGCATTGCTAAAGATGAGTGAGACAGTTGCATTAATGTAACTATATGCAACGCCGTTGCGCAACGCACGTGTTTCTTGTTTGATCTTATTAAGCTCTGCTGCATAAAACAGCATCTCTTGAGGCTAATAATAAATGAGATAACTTTTATATCAAAATGCGTGGGTAGGTACATAACGTTTTATAAAAAACTCTGCCTCCTTATTACATATATTACAAAAAAAAAATTATTCAATTTTTTTAGCTAAGAGTACCTACTCTCGAGCTAAAGAAAATACTATTATGATTATGACTGATGTCCTATCACCTGTGTGAACCTGGAACCCGACTTGAAGAAATCGGTTTTTTTTTTAAATGCATACGTTTGTACTCGGTATGTACTTGTTTGTACCATCTTTTTTTTTGTTTGTACCTTAAAGGGTTCGGAGATATCGAATTTTTAAAATTACTCAGAACCCGACTTTAAGGAATCGATTTTGTTTTAAATGCATACGTTTGTACTCGGTATGTACTTGTTTGTACCATCTTTTTTTTTGTTTGTACCTCAAGGGGGTCGAACATAGCAAGTTTTCAAAAGTTGAAATGAAGGTAAATCGATCATTTTTCCAGATAATCAAAATCTGCGAGCAGGGTTGGATTCACCATCGTTTTATACCCGTTTGTACCACCGAGCGATTCGTTTGTACCTCAAGGGGGTCGAACATAGCAAATTTTCAAAAGTTGAAATCGGTCATTTTTCAAGATAATCAAAATCTGCGAGCAGGGTTGGATTCACCATCGTTTGTACCCGTTTGTACCACCGAGCGATTCGTTTGTACCTCAAGGGGGTCGAACATAGCAAGTTTTCAAAAGTTGAAATGAAGGGAAATCGGTCATTTTTTCAGATAATCAAAATCTGCGAGCAGGGTTGGATTCACCATCGTTTGTACCCGTTTGTACCACCGAGCGATTCGTTTGTACCTCAAGGGGGTCGAACATAGCAAGTTTTCAAAAGTTGAAATCGGTAATTTTTCAAGATAATCAAAATCTGCGAGCAGGGTTGGATTCACCATCGTTTGTACCCGTTTGTACCACCGAGCGATTCGTTTGTACCTCAAGGGGGTCGAACATAGCAAGTTTTCAAAAGTTGAAATGAAGGTAACTCGGTCATTTTTCAAGATAATCAAAATCTGCGAGCAGGGTTGGATTCACCATCGTTTGTACCCGTTTGTACCACCGAGCGATTCGTTTGTACCTCAAGGGGGTCGAACATAGCAAATTTTCAAAAGTTGAAATCGGTCATTTTTCAAGATAATCAAAATCTGCGAGCAGGGTTGGATTCACCATCGTTTGTACCCGTTTGTACCACCGAGCGATTCGTTTGTACCTCAAGGGGGTCGAACATAGCAAGTTTTCAAAAATTGAAATCGGTCATTTTTCAAGATAATCAAAATCTGCGAGCAGGGTTGGATTCACCATCGTTTGTACCCGTTTGTACCAACGAGCGATTCGTTTGTACCTCAAGGGGGTCGAACTTAGCAAGTTTTCAAAAGTTGAAATAAAGGTAAATCGGTCATTTTTCCAGATAATCAAAATCTGCGAGCAGGGTTGGATTCACCATCGTTTGTACCCGTTTGTACCACCGAGCGATTCGTTTGTACCTCAAGGGGGTCGAACATAGCAAATTTTCAAAAGTTGAAATCGGTCATTTTTCCAGATAATCAAAATCTGCGAGCAGGGTTGGATTCACCATCGTTTGTACCCGTTTGTACCACCGAGCGATTCGTTTGTACCTCAAGGGGGTCGAACATAGCAAGTTTTCAAAAATTGAAATCGGTCATTTTTCAAGATAATCAAAATCTGCGAGCAGGGTTGGATTCACCATCGTTTGTACCCGTTTGTACCACCGAGCGATTCGTTTGTACCTCAAGGGGGTCGAACATAGCAAGTTTTCAAAAGTTGAAATGAAGGTAAATCGGTCATTTTTCCAGATAATCAAAATCTGCGAGCAGGGTTGGATTCACCATCGTTTGTACCCGTTTGTACCACCGAGCGATTCGTTTGTACCTCAAGGGGGTCGAACATAGCAAATTTTCAAAAGTTGAAATCGGTCATTTTTCAAGATAATCAAAATCTGCGAGCAGGGTTGGATTCACCATCGTTTGTACCCGTTTGTACCACCGAGCGATTCGTTTGTACCTTAAGGGGGTCGAACTTAACAAGTTTTCAAAAGTTGAAATTAAGGTAAATCGGTCATTTTTCCAGATAATCAAAATCTGCGAGCAGGGTTGGATTCACCATCGTTTGTACCCGTTTGTACCACCGAGCGATTCGTTTGTACCTCAAGGGGGTCGAACATAGCAAGTTTTCAAAAGTTGAAATGAAGGGAAATCGGTCATTTTTCCAGATAATCAAAATCTGCGAGCAGGGTTGGATTCACCATCGTTTGTACCCGTTTGTACCACCGAGCGATTCGTTTGTACCTCAAGGGGGTCGAACATAGCAAGTTTTCAAAAATTGAAATCGGTCATTTTTCAAGATAATCAAAATCTGCGAGCAGGGTTGGATTCACCATCGTTTGTACCCGTTTGTACCAACGAGCGATTCGTTTGTACCTCAAGGGGGTCGAACTTAGCAAGTTTTCAAAAGTTGAAATAAAGGTAAATCGGTCATTTTTCCAGATAATCAAAATCTGCAAGCAGGGTTGGATTCACCATCGTTTGTACCCGTTTGTACCACCGAGCGATTCGTTTGTACCTCAAGGGGGTCGAACATAGCAAATTTTCAAAAGTTGAAATGAAGGGAAATCGGTCATTTTTCCAGATAATCAAAATCTGCGAGCAGGGTTGGATTCACCATCGTTTGTACCCGTTTGTACCACCGAGCGATTCGTTTGTACCTCAAGGGGGTCGAACATAGCAAATTTTCAAAAGTTGAAATCGGTCATTTTTCAAGATAATCAAAATCTGCGAGCAGGGTTGGATTCACCATCGTTTGTACCCGTTTGTACCACCGAGCGATTCGTTTGTACCTTAAGGGGGTCGAACTTAACAAGTTTTCAAAAGTTGAAATAAAGGTAAATCGGTCATTTTTCCAGATAATCAAAATCTGCAAGCAGGGTTGGATTCACCATCGTTTGTACCCGTTTGTACCACCGAGCGATTCGTTTGTACCTCAAGGGGGTCGAACATAGCAAATTTTCAAAAGTTGAAATGAAGGGAAATCGGTCATTTTTCCAGATAATCAAAATCTGCGAGCAGGGTTGGATTCACCATCGTTTGTACCCGTTTGTACCACCGAGCGATTCGTTTGTACCTCAAGGGGGTCGAACATAGCAAGTTTTCAAAAGTTGAAATGAAGGGAAATCGGTCATTTTTCCAGATAATCAAAATCTGCGAGCAGGGTTGGATTCACCATCGTTTGTACCCGTTTGTACCACCGAGCGATTCGTTTGTACCTCAAGGGGGTCGAACATAGCAAGTTTTCAAAAGTTGAAATGAAGGGAAATCGGTCATTTTTCAAGATAATCAAAATCTGCGAGCAGGGTTGGATTCACCATCGTTTGTACCCGTTTATACCACCGAGCGATTCGTTTGTACCTTAAAGGGGTCGAACTTAACAAGTTTTCAAAAGTTGAAATTAAGGTAAATCGGTCATTTTTCCAGATAATCAAAATCTGCGAGCAGGGTTGGATTCACCATCGTTTGTACCCGTTTGTACCACCGAGCGATTCGTTTGTACCTCAAGGGGGTCGAACATAGCAAGTTTTCAAAAGTTGAAATGAAGGGAAATCGGTCATTTTTCCAGATAATCAAAATCTGCGAGCAGGGTTGGATTCACCATCGTTTGTACCCGTTTGTACCACCGAGCGATTCGTTTGTACCTCAAGGGGGTCGAACATAGCAAGTTTTCAAAAGTTGAAATGAAGGTAAATCGGTAATTTTTTAAGATAATCAAAAACTGATTATCACTGAGCGAATGTCATTGCTAGCCACGCGTTTTCGTCAGCGCGATTAAGGATTTGTACAATTTTAGTAGCGACATCTAGTTCTGATCCAAAGTACTGACACTGTCAAGTTTAGAATACCGTAAGATGGCACCACCGGTCTTGGAAATGAAACAGACGGTTAACATAGCTTTTCTCTTATCTATCTCCTATCCTATTGTTCAAGCAACTATGACCTAATTTCAACCTATATTTTTTAACATCATTGACTGGTAGGTAGTATCTAATCTACTTATTACAAAATTAAAGGCACCTACCTTGTAAATTTAAGTAGGTAGATACAAAAAGTAGGTAGGTAAGTATACAATTTCTATAAGAAAGCGAAAGCTGATTTTTCTCGAAAAGTTCTTCGCCTGCCAAGCGATTCGCGGATTGTTAAAAATTACTTATAATTATTTTTTTATTTATTTATCATAATTAACAATTTGTAGAAATAGCATTCAGTAAACCACTACGGTTCATAAAAGAAAAGTACTATTTATCGAGTCATCATCAACTTAACTACATAATCTTATATTCGTAATACTTACAGATAAACATAAACTAACGAGGTAAAATGGAAAAATTACCGATTTACCTTCATTTCAACTTTTGAAAACTTGCTATGTTCGACCCCCTTGAGGTACAAACGAATCGCTCGGTGGTACAAACGGGTACAAACGATGGTGAATCCAACCCTGCTCGCAGATTTTGATTATCTGGAAAAATGACCGATTTCCCTTCATTTCAACTTTTGAAAACTTGCTATGTTCGACCCCCTTGAGGTACAAACGAATCGCTCGGTGGTACAAACGGGTACAAACGATGGTGAATCCAACCCTGCTCGCAGATTTTGATTATCTTGAAAAATGACCGATTTCAACTTTTGAAAATTTGCTATGTTCGACCCCCTTGAGGTACAAACGAATCGCTCGGTGGTACAAACGGGTACAAACGATGGTGAATCCAACCCTGCTCGCAGATTTTGATTATCTGGAAAAATGATCGATTTACCTTCATTTCAACTTTTGAAAACTTGCTATGTTCGACCCCCTTGAGGTACAAACAAAAAAAAAGATGGTACAAACAAGTACATACCGAGTACAAACGTATGCATTTAAAACAAAATCGATTCCTTAAAGTCGGGTTCTGAGTAATTTTAAAAATTCGATATCACCGAACCCTTTAAGGTACAAACAAAAAAAAAGATGGTACAAACAAGTACATACCGAGTACAAACGTATGCATTAAAAAAAAACCGATTTCTTCAAGTCGGGTTCCAGGTTCACACAGGTTGTCCTATCTAATAGACTAAAGTGTGAATATTTTGATGTTGGTCGATTGTGCAAATATCTTGGGATTGTAATGCCTTTTACATACTTATTATAACTTAAATTCCTTAGGGGAAAACATAGCATAATGAAGTTATGATATCTGAAGTCTAGAGGATCACGCACGCACGATGACGCAATTGCAAACAATGACTGGATTGTTTAAGGTATACTGTCTTAGTTAGTAGGTAGGTATATACCTTTTTTTACTGCGGATAGAAAATCTGCTCACAGACATCCAATTACGTCGAGGGAACGTAATTGGGGTGTTTGGGGTTGTCGAACACTCGACGACCCACTAAAAACTTCCCGATGGCCAGCCTCTATGCATAACGAAGGGCTCCGGGATCTCCTACGGAACGCACGCGGAGCCCCTCTCGCATTTTGCCTTGAGCACAATCCCGGTAATGGCATCCACAGCCACGCCCGGCACCCACACACGCGGCTGTTAAACCACGTGCGTGGAGCTCACGACGACACCTGCCTAACAGTGTCGCCGCCCTCCCGGGATCTGCATGATGAGCAGCAAGAGCCCTCACTCCGACCGCCCGCAGACCCGAAAACTCCCCTGTTGGGCAGGGGATACCACTCGCCCCCTCGCGGGGCAGGCGGTGCGTTCCCGCCTTCCATCCCGAGTGGGTTCGGCCTCGCTCCGAACCCACTCCGCGGCCTCCTCGTCCAGACCATACAAGTGACTGGTGCCAAGGCAAGTCAGTCAGTGTATATCCGACCGAGTCGCCAAGGCACCCACATCCCTTGATGCCGGGTAAGAGTAGCGAAGGCGGTGATATCGCGTACCACGCACTCTCCAGAGCGAATCTTGGAGGTACCACCGCCTTCCACCTCTTCGGTGTTCCGCCGCTTAGCTTCATCCACTGCGCCATCTGCGAGTCAGAGGGACGCGCGGAGAAGCTACCTCCCGTCAGACCATTGGTTATCCGACAATAGATTCCGGTTTATTGTCGGACTTAACAGGGCACACCGGCCCTTCAACTGCCGTTCCCCCCGTTCCTCCCCAGATCCGTAAGGGACTAGCAGCTTTGGGCGCACGAGAAGGTTTAGTAGGTATATACCTAGACTTTGATTTTGATTAAAAAGGACAGCGGTCAATGTTTTATCAAAAGTGACTTCAACTCGTAGTATCGATATGATAACGTATTGATTTTCATAAATTCAGCAACGAACTCCGATCGTACTTGGATATCACGAAAGGAAAAAATTTCAAGGATTATCGTCGCACTCACTACGCATCGTATTCAAAAACAAATTCTTCTTGTCGTATCACTAGGTTCTTTGAAACAAAACAAATTGAAGAACACCTACGTAAAAATGTTCCTGCTACCTGCTTTACATGCAATAAACGACTAAATTATTGGAACGAAGTTCCTTTTCGGACGGTATCGAGGATGGGGAAAGAAAAAAGATAGATTTTACCGTCACGCACGACACATACATAGGTCAAATCGTCACAGTGCATTGGCATTGCGCACCACTGTTAGTAAAAATAAATAAACGTACAGTGCGCACAGTGCGACACGTGCGCAAAGTGCATAAAGTGCGCAGTGGTGCGCAAAGCAAATGTCAAGCATGCAAGTCAAAGTTGAAACTTCGTTCCGACAACCGAGTGTTCTACGACTCTCGCGAATCTTTTTTCTTAATCCACAACAAAGAACTCGCAGTCGGCATTTAGCTCAGGATATCGTCTCACTCTGTTTGCTTCGGTGAAAAGCGTGACAAATACCGACCGGCGAAATGTAATACACAAAGGTGATATACCTTACGAACAATACACCACAATCTCTGTTATTTGGGTCAGGTCGGGCAGGTAACACGCGATTCTATTATCGTTATGCATCAGTCCCAACCTACCTAATTTGAATACCCTTTAGCTTTACGTTCTTACTCTTAGCTTTACTTATTATGGTTTTAGCAGCCAGCACAGTTATTGTAAGGCTACATAATAATCCGCTCAGTTTTCTAGCGATCGTGATACTGAGTAGTAGCGACACAAATGTTGGGTTAACAACCTGGAAATGCATAGCACGATTCCTCGTGTTGGGATCGTGATCGTGATCCACGGTGGGTCCTCAATATGCCATATTGTCGAAGAGTAAATAGTTTTATAATAGCTCACAGAACTAAATGCTGTCCTTGCATATCTCGATCCCTCATGAGCAGGTCATCTAAAACGCAAAACATCAAAGTAGCTAAATGTCTCGATATCGGATTTATTTATCTTTTTTGAAAATGTAAAAGATAGATAGATAAAAGTTTTATTTGACACAATATGTATGACACTACAAGACAAGGTACACAAAATAAAATAACCAGAAGGTAGTAGATAGGGTACAAAATAAATGAAACAGAACAAAAATTAAACAAACGCTACAAAAAAATAAAGTGGTGCAGAATAAAGAACATAAAAATTAAAAACACAAAGATTTAGGCACAGAGGGGCACCCTCTCTAATCTAATAGGAACCTATAAAGGTGGATGCAGAGGTCTGTGCTGTGGTGGGTCAAAAAGTTCCAGTCTCAGCTTAATGTTACTCAATCAATACTCACCTCAAAAAAAGATAGTGCAATGTGAATTTAAATCAACCCTAGTTTTCAGTAGATAGAAGAGACACTTAATATTTTTTATGCTGTAACATCTTTTCTCCCTTCTTGTAGGAAAACAGTACCAGAAAATATTTCTATGATGGTATTTCATTCAAATATTCATAACAATTTTCTTTACCCAGTAAGTACAATAATTTGTTCCTCTTTTAGGAAGTTGCGATAGGTGTCATTGTTTACTATGTTATATTTACCGCAACCTGAGCTTGTGAAATTCTATTCCACTCTAGCGGATACTATTTCACGAATCGCCGAAATAACGAAGAAAACAATGGCGTTTTAACGTACAATACAAATAGGTGTTGAAGGCCAATGGTTTACTAAATTAAAATGGTTAGGTTACACATCTACATTTGTGTTCGAATGTTCAATAACTTAAAAAAAAGTCTATAAACCGTATGAATGTAGGTGATGTTGTTTTAAATCGAGTGAATTCGAGTGTAACTGTACAACCGCGATAAATGATTAATGGAATGTAAAAACATAATCCTCCATAGTCTTTGTGTATCAGTTTGCAAGCAATCGTTGCGTGACCAGCCATGGGAATTCAGACATAAATAGCTAAGAATGAATTACACAGCAACAGTCGATCCTAAGGGGAAAATGGCGGAAGCGTGGCCTCCTTCGCAATGGGTTTCTTTAATGGCATTTTTAAAGAGCTTTTGGTTAGTCGAGCATGCCTGCTTGTCTAATGGGTTGGAAGAAGTAGAGGAATACATTCGATATTGAAGAGACCTAATAGGTAGTAAGTGACTTAGTAGTCTAAAAGCTGCATAAGTAATTGAAATTGGTACTGTGCAATGTAGCGCGGCATTCACTTGCAAAATTACCATATGTTTTCAAGGACATAGTAAGGTTTTTTTTTTGCGTCTTACTTCTTTCATGGTATTTATTAGAAAAAGGGTTTAAAGGAAAAATATTACATACCCGAATAATTCGTTTGAGGCTAATAACAAAGATTTAGAACGGCTGAATCAAGTTTATCATTGGCAGGAGGCACACCAGTTGTTTGTAATTCCACGCACCGTGCATTCCTTGAACACAGGAAGCTATGTCACGCATGTATCATAAACCCGGTGAATATGAGCATTGAATTTGCCGTGATTGGAAAACATTTGTTTGGAGTTGTCTCTAGTGCAAATTGGTATCTATCTAGGTTTTTTATCTTAGATACTTCGATATTTTATCTATTATAGATAGTTCATCGTTATCTTAGCATATTACATATAATGTAGAGGTGATGTTGTTTGAAGTTACACCTACTGCACCAATCGCACAGAGTAACGGAACCTAGGTACAAATAAAGCGTTTACGAAACCAAGGGGTGGACTGAAAATAAACTGCTAAGATAGATGACACCACCTACAACAGTCCGAATTAGTCTGACCAACCTACCCAACGACCCGAAAATGGTGTGTTGAGTCATTTTTTGAAATGTTGCGGTATCCTTGGCAAATGTTGAACTGTTAAACTTTTATATTTTATAGGTTTTTATAAGATAGGTTAGGCACCTACCTAAACTATCTTTCAATTCACGATTTTTGTAAATTGCAAGTATCAATGCGCGACGGTTTAACGGACGCCTGGCGACCTGCCTTCAACGTAGGTACACAATATTTAACGTGCAAAGAATTTCAATGGCATGCTTGGTCAACGTCAACGTGTTAAGGTAGATTTGTTTGATGTTCAATGATGGAACAACCTGTGGTCTTATTGAATGCCACACTTCCTCAAACTATTATTCTTGCAATTTATTTCCATACCCCTGAGTTATCGTTCAAAACAACCATCCATCGTGCACTATCTATGCTTTCAAATTGTCATTTAGCCGCTCACCTATACAGTTATTTTTTATGATATAGGTACTTCTATAACACCTTTAAAAATGTATCTAAATTCCCCTTCATTGATCCTGTCCTGTCGAATGTCCCCCAATTATGTAATACTGCATTTCATACGATTTAGCAACGGTGCAACCAGTTGCCCAGTAGATCGTGACTATTCGTGACTGCATGAATGGGGTGCGTGTAAATGTAAAGGCAGGAAGCCATCCAAGTGCAAGGGCGCATAAACGCTGCGCCAGCGCCACGGTGTGTGTGGTGTCAAACCAATAAAATGTAGATATTTTACGATCATATTTCGGATATTTATATTTTAAATCAGCAACTATTCAACAGCTGTAATTTGACTTTCATACTATTCATACGAGGTGGAGAGACTGTCTGAGACTTCAATCAGATGTCGTGTTTAGTATCAATAAGCTACATTGTATAGCGATTTTTTTAACATAATATTGTTAGAGATATTCTGGTGACGTCACAACGACCACGTGGACCGGTGTATAAAAGCAGCGAGCGGGACGGTGCGCACTCACTTTGCGCTTGGCTTTCGGACACGACGGATGTCTTGTTGTGCTAGGAACTTTGTATTTTTGGGTTGTATTGCTGTTAGAGTACCTTGGTGTAGCTTTCTTGATAAAAATTATAAGTGTCGGCTAAGTTCTAGTTTTAGGTACATTGGTTGTTATTTTTTTTAATAAATATTTCTGTAACTTTCTAAGATCAGAAGTGGGATATGTTAACCCACACACGTGCCTTGATCGTTTGCCATCAGTTTTATTTTATTTTTCGAACAGTGAACACGTGTGCATTATTTTTGTGTGTGTTTTCGTGTTGTTTCCTGTTTCCGCCGTAAGTCGATTATTTTTGTAGTACCGTTATTGTGACGTTTTGTTGTTAAAATCATGTCGAGTGACGAAGGTACGCTGCATAAAAATCAATCTAGGCGTAGACCCCGTGAGCACTGTAGTGATTCGCATACAAGTCGTGATGCTCTCGTGCATACAGCTATTGTAGAACGTGTAGTTGGGTCTCTAATTACCGTATTTCGTAGTTTTGTGAAGTTTTGTGTGATTTTTAGTGTCTTCAAAACAATCGTAAGTACCCTCATTTTGTTGAGCATTTCGGGACTGTCGTCCAGGATCGAGAACATGCACCTAGAAGAGAACCAATACGTAGTAGCAGTCGTGATTGACATTATTCTGCGTCTAATAGTCGGCATACGCCAGTAAACGACAATCGCCGTCGCAATCGTGTGCGGAGACGTGATATTTTACGTGGTTCTTGTAGTAGTAGCTCACGTAGGCATAGTCAACGTGAAAGATCTTTCGATGTCATCTTAGATAGGATTTTGAATCGTCTCGAGTAATCGAGGGTAGATTTTTTTATCGAACGATGGACCATCGTGTTCAACTAACGATGTCGTCGACGCCTGTTAGTAAACCGAACTCCGTTGTTACCGTGGTATTGACCGATGATAGCATTTCGCAAAAACTAGAAGTTTTGTGCACGAACTCGTAAATTCTCGACTTATGCGGAGTACGCGAGAAAAGCCCTTCTGCGTCTTAACATCGTGACGGGCCTGTCGGACGAGCAAGTTGCTATTATCAAGTTACGTGAAATGGATGGGACGCCGAGATTCGGGTCACGTGAGCGTCACTCACGGTGTTCACGGCGTCATCGTTCGCACAGCGGGCGGACGCTCGCGGTGTTGGCGTTCCCACGGTCAGCAGCGAGGGTATACTTCTCTGCACAGTGAGTGTCAGGAGGACGGCCGAACGGCTGTTACAAGGAAAACTTGCGTGTGGATCAACTTGTTGGCGGCTGCGCCAGCAGACGTGTTTGTCGAGTCATGTTACAGATGCGGGACGTGAGCATCACCGTGTTCCTAACCCTGAACAGCACGGGTGCGCGAGTGGCGCGCATGCGGCCCACCGGCCCAGCGCGTGCGGTGTGCATGGCGCGCACCTCTCCGGCGGCGCGGCGGCTCGTGTGCGGAGCGCGCCGGCCCAGCGCGTGCGGTGCCCTTGGCACGCACCTCTCCGGCGGCGCGGCGGCTCGTGTGCGGAGCGCGCCGGCCCAGCGCGTGCGGTGCCCTTGGCACGCACCTCTCTGGCGGTGCGGCGGCTCGTGTGCGGAGCGCGCCGGCCCAGCGCGTGCGGTGCCCTTGGCACGCACCTCTCTGGCGGTGCGGCGGCTCGTGTGCGGAGCGCGCCGGCCCAGCGCGTGCGGTGCCCTTGGCACGCACCTCTCTGGCGGTGCGGCGGCTCGTGTGCGGAGCGCGCCGGCCCAGCGCGTGCGGTGCCATTGGCACGCACCTCTCCGGCGGCGCGGCGGCTCGTGTGTGGAGCGCGCCGGCCCAGCGCGTGCGGGTGCCCTTGGCACGCACCTCTCCGGCGGTGCGGCGGCTCGTGTGCGGAGCGCGCCGGCCCAGCGCGTGCGGTGCCCTTGGCACGCACCTCTCTGGCGGTGCGGCGGCTCGTGTGCGGAGCGCGCCGGCCCAGCGCGTGCGGTGCCCTTGGCACGCACCTCTCTGGCGGTGCGGCGGCTCGTGTGTGGAGCGCGCCGGCCCAGCGCGTGCGGTGCGCTTGACACGCACCACTCCGGCGGCGCGGCGGCTCGTGTGCGGAGCGCGCCGGCCCAACGCGACAGCTCAGATGAGTCGGCGATGTTGGTGTGCTGTGGACCCTGGTCTTTCAGCACTGTATTCCCTCGCAGGTTCATAGTAAGCAAACGGGGGCCTATGCTATGTAACAATGAGGAAGAACATGCAAACGGGGGCCTCTGTTATTTCGGCGTTTCGCAAATTCATAGTAAGCAAACGGGGGCCTATGCTATGCGTTCGTGATAGTGACATGCAAACGGGGGCCTCTGTCGCAACTTTCAAAACGGTTTATGGCACTGATAGTACATCCGGAGTGCTGTCAGCTGCTATGCACTGTACCTAACTACCTTCTTGTTATTTTCAGCCTGAAGATAAGTATTTACAATTCAGTTTTTAAAAGTGAATGATCGATGTGAGTTATGTCACGAAAATGACTCGTCTCGTGTTATTTTCAACCTATTAAGATGTTTTGCGACTAATTGAAGTTCGAAATTCAATTGTTTGCAATGCATTTCTCACTTACACAATTTCCTGTGCTTTGTTCATGTTACAAATTGAAGCAGCTTCACATAGATTGCCTTAGCTTTGAAAGGCTGGTGTTTGTGAAAGCTTGAGTGCACGCTTGCTTTCATAATAACCTGTGGCCTAAAAATAACTTTTAGCTGTTGCTTTGCGCTCATGCCTATAGACTTCAGATTGTAACATCATCGACCCTTAGGTATAAGATTTCAAGTCTGTTCACTTTTCAAAATGAATCCTTGCCTTAGCCTAAGCCTAAAGAGAATGCGATCGAGGTCGCGTGCGGTGCACAAGCCCCGACATTGTGGCTATCGTTGCTTGTAACCTCGACAGTTTGGTTATCTTTTTCCCCGTCATTGTGGCATCGCAGTGCTATGTGTAGCCTCGAAATTTATGGCTCCTTACCTACATTTCTGTTGGTAACATTGTTGAAAATGTTTCAGATACCTAACGCTTCAGATACTGATGTCCATCCAGGGCATTCACCAAGCCTAGAGCCCAGGTCTGCCTGGACCCTCTTCAAGGCGCGATGACAACGAGATCTACGGACCAGAACCTGTACTTGACCCCGACGTTGTGATAAGCCTGTCGAGGGCGACAGGATGTCAGGAGAGGCCGTGTTAGAGATATTCTGGTGACGTCACAACGACCACGTGGACCGGTGTATAAAAGCAGCGAGCGGGACGGTGCGCACTCACTTTGCGCTTGGCTTTCGGACACGACGGATGTCTTGTTGTGCTAGGAACTTTGTATTTTTGGGTTGTATTGCTGTTAGAGTACCTTGGTGTAGCTTTCTTGATAAAAATTATAAGTGTCGGCTAAGTTCTAGTTTTAGGTACATTGGTTGTTATTTTTTTTAATAAATATTTCTGTAACTTTCTAAGAATATATTATTTTCTTTATTACAGGGAACTCACGATAGCGAAATAACGTTCACAAGCACTGAAGAACCGACGAGAGCGTCCAAATCCATTCCCGATATCCGTCTTGTAGATGGACCCTCAATCCTTGTTGGCAGAGTACAACTGTTGCATAGGGGACAGTGGCGATCAGTATGCACAAACTCAAAAAAGTAAGCATAAAACTTGTTCAGATAACTGTAGTCTGTAAACCTATTCACGATTTACTTGCTATTGGAGTCGATGATTCATTCATTTTGTTCACTTTTTGCAAAGTTTAGCGAGTCTGTAGGCGAGTGAAAGTAAAAATGATGTAATGAATTTTATTTTGACTTTTTCAGTTGGACAATCAACGATATGGAAATAGCGTGCAGACAACTGGGCTTCATGGGAGGATCTTTCTACAACTGGATGGATCGACAACCAGGAAGAAAACCGCGATTGCTTTTTGAGGAGCCAAGTTGTAAAGGAACTGAACACGATCTCTTTCAATGTGACTGGAATTCCAGGCAACTTGGCTCAGGAGTTTGCGACTATCATCCAGACCTCGGCATTCAATGTCTACCTCACCATGACGTAAATGAATTAGGGAGTACAGGACGACATTGGCGAGGTATACGGTTCGAAAACGCTGTTTACGAAAGAATACTCACTTCGGGCAACACTCTATATGTCCCCACCTCAATGTCAAGGTTTGTTCACGTCTCTATCAAAAACGCAGGTCTAGGCAGAGGTAACAATGCGACCAGCGCCTTAGACATAATAGGAGTGCCACCTGTTATGGAAGATATTGAAGTATCCGATTCTGCATTCAACGCAATCAACGTGACGTCACCTAATGCTCCCATAGTTATTAATAATTGCACCATACAAAACAATAGAGGTTACGGTTTTTATGTGAACTCAACGTATGGAATGACAAAGATTGAGAACTGTTCCATCCACGATAATGGCGGTGATGGGGTCAAATATGTGGTGCACGAAATGAATATGGATGAGAGGTTCGATAGACGGGAAGTATTTGACCTATGTACGCTCGCGTCTACACCTACACAAACGTTTCCCATACAAATGTCTATTGAACAGTCCAGATACTCTAACATGGAAAGAGATTGTCATCAAAAGTTTTATACTAAATCTGATCACGTATTGACATTGAGTTTCGTAAAATTATTAACAAATCAAAACTTCACTGGAGATATATTTGTTTACGATGGTCTAACTACCGATGATAGACTTTTACTTGCACTGCAAATAAGAAATCATTCACGTCCGCAAAGCGTCACATCCACAAGAAATAGAATGTACGTGAGATTCCGCGCAAATACCAGAACAGATATAACTGGATTTCTAAGGCTGACCTCGGGCACCAGCAAAACCTACGATCTGAATATAACAGACACGATTATTTCGGATAACAATGGAAGAGGCGTAGTAATCGAAAATCTTAGATCTCAAATTCACATTCACAGAACGTCCATTTCAAACAATAACCACGTTGCTGGTCTTCAAGTTTTAAGCGGCGCTGGGGACGTTAATATTACTGAGAGTAGAATATCTTTTAACCAGGGAGACGGCGTCAACGTAACGGTAACTGGCGGAAACAGAAACATATCTAGGAGCATTCTCAGCTCAAATCAGGGTTACGGTATAGCAGTGTGGATAAATAATACTCAGGAAACAGAATACATACCAGTCAATCAAACTACGACCGTTGAATACTCTGAAATATTTAAAAACTTGGATGTGGGAATTTTACATGGCAACTTTTGTGGTGATAGCTGGGTAAATGTAACAGGGAATTGGTTCAATACCAGCATGGAAAGCACAATAGAAATATCTACTTGCTGGAAAGCGTTAAAACTTCCATCTAAGTTACTTAGGTTGCAAGTTGGTCACAATAGATTTTATCAAAACCACAAGGTACCTCTAAGAATACAACCTGCTTTAAACGTTGAAGGGCGAATCGAATACAATTATTTCGAACATGGAAGTTACGGTGCAATTGTCATACAGAACCGAGTAGAAGGAAAGCACATAGAAGAATTCGAGATCTTACCTGCAAGATTTAAAATACAGCACAATTATTTTTTTGGAAATCGAGGACCGTTTGTTGTCAATCTTGGTTTATCGCCTTACGCAACGCCTTTTATGCAATACATATTATTCACAAGGAACTATTTACGTGATAATAAAATAAGAGAGCCATTTGAACCTTTAGAAGGAATCTCGTCTCGACTTACACCCAGAAGTAGAGTAGCGGCAACTATTGTGTTATCGTCGAGCAACATTGATGTGTTCAGAAATATTATAAACAATCCAGAAGCACAATATGAAATTGGTTCTCACGTCGAAGATCAAAGCAAAACTCTGAATTGCACATACAATTGGCTTGGATTTGGTGAAGAAGAAAAAGTATACAGCAGATTATTTCACCGAAAAGACCGATATAATTTAGCGAGAATTGTTTACATGCCTTATTTGCTACACAGCAGTAATCCTGGGGCTACTCAAATTAATTACAACTCCTTGCATGTTCCTCAATTTAATGTACCAGGAACTTTCATCGTTGGCGGTGAGGTTGAAGGTATAGAAATCCTAAGACAAGGTGAATATGACGTCAACAAGGATATAAATATTCGCCCAGGCGGTAAACTTATCTTACAATCCGGGGTTACATTAAAGTTCCCTCCGGCAATAGGCATAATGGTTGCAGGGAAATTAGATGCTAGAGGCAAACGACCGAATGATATCACATTCACCTTGAAAGAAGAAGTTGTTATGTCTAATGATAGTTTCTACGAAACCGATCCAGATGTTGAGTTAACAACTCCTGGATATACTGAACCAATAGTTCCAATTAGACTTTTGGGAGGAAGAACTCAGCACGAAGGAAGATTGCAAGTAAGAATGGGTGAAAACTGGGGAACAGTTTGCAACTATAAATGGAATATTATAAATGCTGCTCTAGTTTGCAATCAATTGGGACTAGCTTTGAATCCAGACGACTGGTTTTTAGAACCAAATGAGATTCCTAATGCTGGTACTACCGAAGATATACTATTGTCCAACGTAGAATGTACAGAATTCGACAATGATTTTACGAAATGCAAAGCAGAAACGAGGAATCAATTTGAAAATTCATGCACCCACGAAAACGACGTTGGAATCAGATGCTATGAAACGAGTTGGGCTGGTGTCAGATTTAGCGTGATCGCCGAAAGAGCTGATTTGCAGTATGTCACTATTGAAAAAGCCGGTCTATTAGATTATTCTTCCAACGTTTTCAAACCCGCCCTTCAAATAGATTTTGCCCGTCATAGTTTGGAGAGTGTAAAAATAGCCAATAATTATCATGACGGCCTAGGAATTTTATATTCGGATCTTTATGGGGCTGATGCTGTAAACACCGTCCGTAATTCAGAATTCAGTAGAAATAAAGGTAGTGGTATTAGCTTCAAACAGTTGGGCTTGAAAATATATGGATCAGTGATCGAAAACAACAACGTAGCTGGGATTTCACATAACCCTCATATAACTGGACCTCAACAGAGAGAAATAGCGGGATGGTTTAATTTAGAGCCAGGATTTAATTTGGATGAATCAAGCTACCTTCCTATTATGATACCTGAATATGAAACCGATGTGAGTTTGGTAAATGGTGAAACAAGATACTTGGTGTTCACAAAACAATATGGCGTTTCAATCAATAAGACATACAACATCAAATGCAATCCTGGATACGTACTGGGACTCCAACTTCTAAATCCTATACACAACTTCTCCACTGAACATATTTGTATTTACGACTCGCAGAATATTAATAAAGGTAGTACAAAATGGTGCTTAGACCGTGATTTATCCACTTTTCCTACAACTAGCAGCAGTTTTTCGGTTGTGCTTACTTATGAAAGCGGAGTTGGTGCTATGGGTGGTGTTGTTTTAGTAGTAAGCACCATTATTGCTCCGATCCAAAACCTAAGAAATAGAATCGTCAAAGGTCCAGTCCCGACTTTACAAGTGGTCAACTCAAAGATCAAAGAAAATACAATAGGAATCAAAGCTTCGTACTACAACAGATATTTAAATGAGCTTGGTGACCACTTCCTAAGAAAAGCCAACGAGAGTATAAAGATTTTTAATTGTGAAATTACATACAATAAGGAAGAAGCTATTTACGTCAATACTCCCTTTTGGGATATTCATGACAGCAATATAACAGAAATCACTATAATGGTGAATAATAGCCTGATAACAGATAACGGTAAAGGAATCTACCATTTTGCTAGAGATCTCCGAAGCTCAAACAATTTATATCACTATATCCTGCAAGATAACACCATAGAAAGAAATAAGAATGGCGGTTTTGATGTCAGCTTACCTTATGTATGGCAATACAACGAAAACTTCACTCATTCGGTGTACATGTTCAACAACACTTGGCGCAATAATATGAATTTTGGATTTGTTATTGATGGTCATTTTACAGAATTAAATATCACGAAAAATGTTTACACTGACAATTTTTGTAAGAATGGATTGATCTCCTTGCAAGGAATGGAGAAAAAGATGAAGATTGATGGTAACGTGATAGAGAGAAATAATGGAAATTTCATGGTTAAATTTAACATGGACAGTCAAAGTGAAGTCATGGGTCTTGTTTACGCTGTATTCGTTTACAACCAAGTGAAAAATAATAAACAAATGGGCCATCTCAATCGAGGAATGTTGGTGCGAAGTATGGAACCAACATACGTTATAGGTTTCAAGGGGATACAAAAAGTAAAAGTAAGCAGGAACCTATTCGGTAACAATGCACTGGAGTACACATTACTTGCTGGCATTAAAACAGCTAAAATCAACAACTTGTTAGATGTAACTGAAAACTGGTGGGGAAGTACGGCCGAAAAAGAAATCAGGGACCAGATATTTGATTTCGATGATTGGAATAATCACGCTGTAGCAACATATTTACCATATTTGTTAGAAGACCACTTCGACGCTAGTGTGTCTGTCAGCTTCAGCCCTGAAACAGCAATGGATGTAAATGAATTAGGAGGAAGGCTGATTTCAAATCTAACATTAGAACCTAGAATTGCTCCTTACGTGGTCAAATCAGACATAACAGTTATGCCCGAAGTAAATCTTCTAATAAACCCCGGAGTTATTTTGGAATTTGCACCAAATGTTGGTATTCTTGTAATGGGCACTCTTGAAGCAATAGGACACAGTCAAATGCCAATCATAATGAAGCCAATGACACCGACAAGTAACATAGAAACGAATCGGATAGATAAACGAGAAATTGGGCAATATGGTGCGCGAAAACACAAAATCAAGAGACAATTAGAATCAATGGTCGTGCACGATTCTATTAGGCTATGTCCAGGAAGAAACTGCTCAATCAGCGATACTATCATCGAAAGAAACAAGGAAGGCTTCTTAGAATATTACAACAAAACTACACTTCAATGGGTTCCGATGTGTGACAGTCGCTTTACAGAACGGAATGCTCAAGTAGTTTGTAGAGAACTTGGTTTCGATCCAATCAATGTCTTCTTTTCTTACGATCGTCGTGTTGAATACCACAGCAATTCTCTGTCTCGTATTTGGTCTTGGCCAGAACCATTGCAATGTTCGGGAACAGAAGAACAATACGAAGAATGTCCAATCAGATTGAATGGTCAACTTTACGGCCACAAACATGAATGTAAATGGGATTCAGAGTTTGTTTTCATTCACTGTGGTATTAGAAATTTGGAAGAAACCTATGATTATTGGGGTGGAATAAGATTTGCTAATCCAGAGTTCGAGTATTCTTTATACGAACATAGAATGCACGATCATCACACCCACGAGACAGTAAGAAAAATTGAAAGCAAGTTAAGGCATGTGCAAATTGTTGGCGCTGGTATACTACACAACGAAAAATCTCCTGCTGTTCAAGCTATTATAAAAAATCCGTTGATACAAAATGTTAACATTAGCAAATGTGCTCACCATGGAATAAACTTGGTTTCTCCCACGGATACCATCAACGTAATGTTCAACTCGATAAATGACATACTGGGAGAAGGAATTAGTGCTATATCATTGAATGGCGAAGGCAGAGAATCAGATGAATCTAGCTTCGCTCCGTTGAAGGACTTGAATCTGCCGTACAATTTATTTTCCCTCGTCGATATCTGCGACAGTAGTAAAATGATCGTGATCGAAGAAAGAGTGCTTCTTTATTACAAGTACGATAACAATCCTGTTAATTGCGTTAAGATTTTCAAAAGCATGTACAGAGTCAAGCCTTTAGGCTTCCGATTATTGCAGTTCAACCTGTTCAACCATACGAAAAACTATGGCAAACGTGATTCCCTGTCTTTGTACGATGGCGACATCTACAACATCACGGCGCCAATGATCGGCTACTTGGAGCATGGTTCCCCTGAAGAAAAGAAGCTTTTCAAAACATATGGGCCTAGTTTGAGTATCAAGTTATTTGCTAACGGTGCATCTGCCAATCATGGATTTATCGCTGAGATAGTCACATTACCGATATCTGCTATTGGATTGAGTAAGTAGATTTAATATGTTGAACTAGATGATCCTGTGGTTTTTTTTTACATTTAAACAAATATTTCTTATCTTCGTCAGATCGTGACGTGCAGCATAATATATCACATAGCGAGTTCATTAAAAACCGTGATGGAGCTATTTCATACCAATCTGTTGGCGAGGTGAATCCACTTTTAGCCATCTCAAGGAATGAGATCAAAGACAACTGTCTCAAATTGTACGGGAACTTTACTTCATGTGAATCTGCTGTGAGGATCGATGTGCAAAATACACAGACGTTGGTGTTTAGAGTAAGTTTAATCCAAGAAAAATTTAGTCCATCCAATTCAATGTTCCATGTGTCTTACTTTCGTTTTTTTTTTCAGAATAACTTAGTCCAAAATAATGTTGGCGGCTTACTGGTTAGGTCTGATTCAAGAGGATCGGCTACGTCTCTTCGAGGCTGGATTCATAATAACCTTTTCTTCGCCAACCACGATTTGCCTTGCTTAAAAGTTGAAGGTCGACAGTCAACTCCATACCAAGAAGTAACGATATATCGGAACTACTTCACCAGAAACCGCGTTCAGTTCCACGATGTCATCGTGCTACGACAAGTCGTGTCGGCTTTCAATTATAACTATGTTCATGACAACACCGGCCAAAGGATTCTTGAGATCTCTGGGTTCGATAAAGTTAGGATGCCCATCTATCAGACCACCTCACATAATGGATTTTACAAGTAAGGGCAATAGCTGGAAAAAGTTTTACTGGAAAAAACTATTTGGTAAGGACACTTCCCTAATCATTCTCCTGGTAATTTCAGAAACTTTGCTTTGGACCGTGAAGGCCGGGCGACAGTTGTTGCTGGAACAGCAGGCCAGAGCTATATTGACAACATATTCTTCAACCCCGACAACGATTACGAAATGATAACAATTAACAAATCTATGTAAGTATCAAAAGTGCTTCTGAAAATTTAAAATTAATTGAGTAAGTTGTTTTTAAGAAATGAATTTCTTGGTTCTTTAAAACTATTTTCTATAGAATTCAAAGTTATTGAGATTTCAGTTGTTACACTAGCAAGTAGCATGTGTCATACTTAAGCGAAAAATAATACCCTCAACCTCATACATACAATTAAATTATCTAACTTCATCAATTACATCTTACCTCCTTCTAAATTGCATGTTTTTGTTGCATGACTGCGCTGGGACTATAGCTTTGTTGACTTTAATACCGACTACTCGAGGTAAGCCTATCTACAATTTTGGCTGTTCATTTATGAGAAATCACACATCTAATTATTTTCTTACTTCACAGCACCCTAGAAAGTTGGCGAACGAGAATAGACGCAAAACATAACTACTGGAGTTACAACGAGACTATCGCAGTGTCTGGTCGGATACGCGATCAATCAGACAACCCTTTGTTCCTCGAAGTAGATTACAGACCATTTTATATGAACAATCTGACGATCTTGGATGGAGGGAAGTGTCCACCTGGGTGGGACGCGGTGGCTGGTACATGTTATATGTATGTTGGAGCGCCGATGACTTATGAGGAAGCGAGGCTTTTCTGTCTGGTAAGTTTCTGGTAAATTCTTCTTTTTATCGCTTTTAAACTAAGTCTATGAGCTCTGGCAACTACTTTAAAGAGGTGTTATTTCATAATTCACGGTAAATAAAATTCTACGTTGAATGAAGACTATTTCTCAATTCTATTGTCAATCTTTATTTGTGCTTAACCGTTTAATATGAGCTTATCAAGAAATTCGATTGTGTCGATAGGGTTCCGGTAAGGCATTCCGGGTTTAGGAGGATCGTCTGATCGTTGCGGGTTTGAATCCCGTCGGAATCGAAAATTTTGATAAGACTTTTCATTTTTCAATCCTTATTCGTTCATAATTATCTTCTTGTCATTTCTTGTGCTCATTTCACCAATCTGTTACAGTCTGACAACGCATCAATGCCATACGTGTCCGGTAACTACCCAGCACTCTACGAATTCATTCAGAAGCAGAACCAGTGGTACCAATACGGAGATCGCGTTTGGGTGAACCACATAGACTATGTGTCACAGTGCACGTCTTTCGCATTCTCCAGCGTCGATATCACTGACTGCAATCAGAAGAATGCGTTTATTTGTGAGATTGGTAAGTGGTTTCACGGTTTAATCTACCTTTTCAGATCGTGGCTGCCATCCAGTTGTGATGAGGCTGCTACACAGTTTCATAACTTTTGCAGTCTCTTCGTTATATTTTTGTAAACACACTGTAATAAGTTCTGAATAAATATATTTTTATCTTTTTTATCTTTATCCCCGTTTAGGCCTTTTCAGCCATGAACCAAAATGTTTAAATCCCAATTGTAGTTTAACCTCTCTGTATTCTATTGTTTAACCTGACTTACGCCATCTAGATCATCGGTATAGGTGAATTAGCTTTAATTTTTTTTTTATGTATTTTATGTTTTTTTTCCAATGTTTTTAGGTGCGTGTGTGTAGTAGGTAGGTACCATCTTAAATTCGCTAAAGGCAGGTAACACCTTGTCGTTCTATACTTATTGTATAGTACGCTGTAGAACTGCATTATATTCTCTGCATTAGTATGATGATAGAACACAGCTTTAGAAACTATTCATGTCTTGAAAATGTGACTTATTTTTCCTGCCCATTCCTGAGTTGTTATTAAATGTTGAACTTATTTTACAGATCCGAAGATAATGATAGATCCGATGTCGTGGCGCGGCGACACTCTGGCCGTGGCGTTTATCGGCTTGCTGGCCGCTATGGTGGTGTTAGTCGGCGCTGCGTTGGTCTGCTGGTATTCTAAGTCTAAGCACAGGTGAATACCTACTATACTAATCTTTAATACCAACACTACGGTAACAGATAATTTTTTCTTTGACTAGGTACAGTCACGGACAATAAGATGTATACACTCCGTCGTTTAAAAATTAATATCACTCTAAAACTAATAGATGTAGGTTAATATGGTACCTTTTTGGTAATTAGTATCAACACCACGTGCGCATGTCAAACGGCAAACTTCTGATAGATCTTCGATCAAAAATACAACTTCTGATCAAAGATATAGATCTGTTGACCGAGTTGTTGGTAGGAAGTTGGCCGATTCGATGTCCAGTGTCTACTGAAAAAGAAAAAAGAGCGTCTGCTCTTTTATACAAAATTGTCGTACTGCAACACCTACCATGTTCATCATGATAAACATAACAAATAATTTTTCTATTCTGTTCCAGACACCTCCAAAGATTAGAACGCCGTAACTCGATCCGCCAATCACTGCATTCCGTACGATCTATCGGTAGCATCAATGGAGGATTCCCTGAAAATACCTACAGGAGGAAAATGCCGAATCAGATGGTAAATTTATAGATTTTTGCGTTTGATTTTCCATTTCGGTAAGAGAGATATTTACACATATGTTTTTTACAGAGTACACGATCCACCGAAACACTAACAAAAGGATCTGACTACCGGAAAATGCTCGCATCCACTACATCAATGGAGTCAATGGAGAAAAGTCAATTCAATTCTTCGATGGAGGACACCCAAAGCTTCGACATTTACGAAGCACACAATCCAAATGCGAACATCATCCCTCTTAAACACAGCACCTTTATTAAGAAACCAGCTTCACCAGAATACTCAGTGCCACAGAACAATAATAAGTTGAACTTGTCATTCAGAAATGAAGGCTACCGAGACATGTCTGGTCCGGGTAGTGAGGCACCTTCAATATCAACAGTAATGACAGAAGAAATACCTATTATCCACCACCCGGGAGGTGTACGTTCGCCTCAAGATGACGATACCCTTTCCCCGACCAGCGATTCCCAATATTTCAACTCTGATACACTGCCTCTCCGCAATTTAGATAGGTCAGATGAAGCTTTAGCATTTAAACGAGAGTTGGAAAATGAGGGGAAGGTGTATGGAAGCTCGAATTACGGAGGTCAACCAAAACTCTCGTTCCTTATGGAGCTAAGGTCGAGAATGCCAGAGCAGCCGCACGTGGGCGCTGCGCCGACTACTACCTTCGGCCAAAGGAATAATGTAGCAGGTAAGAACATTTCCACTAAGTATAAAATCCATCCCAAATAAATTTTACACGTTTCTTATCTTCAAGCTTGCAAACAAAAACATCTTCCTCTCGATCGTGTTCGCAATATTCATGATGTTTAATTTTTTGCATTTTGAAAATACCGCCAAAATGATTAGGTAATCTGGATGATAAAGCAAACGCATCATTCATTCATCGGTCAATCAATAGTGTTGTGTTGAGTATATCCTAAAACCGTTGAATTAGTTGTTCACTTTGGTAACTAGACTTTTAAAGAACTTTAATATTTTCAAATAACTTAAAAAAAGAGATCTTATTCTTTAAAAAAAGTTAGAAACTACTTAATAATCGTATCTCTTTGTTTACAGAACGCCAACAATATTACGAGGAAAACTTACCAAGTCCACCCCACCCGCCTGTATATTCCAGTCCATATGATAATACCATCTCGGAAAATATACCCAGCTATGATTCCAGTCCTCAAGATCTATCCAGAGAGTATGATGACTCACCTTTACCGGAATTACATCATAGATCTAAATCAGAAGCATTGTTGGAAACAAATTTTGAATTTGATGATTCTGAATCAAGTCCACTTCCTTTATCAGAAGCAAGCCGCTCTCATAGTCAACCTTTAGAAACAGCTATGTAAGCGGGCACGTTTATAGGTAATTTCAACCTGTATCATTATAAATTAATATAAAATGTGATTACATTGTGTCTTTTATCGTTAAGTAGGTAGTTATGCGAATATCAAATAAATTTAATGGTCCAGAAAAAACCTCCGTTCGTATAAAATAGAATTAGTAAAATTAGAATGAAAGTAAGTAGGCAACCAATGAAAAGACTGAATTACGAATGTCTTGTATGATTGATTTAATTAATCTTTTTTAGTCTTGCATTTACTTCATCAATCTAAATGTTTTTTTTGCTATCAATATAAAGTGCCTTGTAGAATGTAGATAATGAATACTTAAAATAATATTATAATATACCAATATTTTTACATAATTTCCTTGAACTTTATTGATAGGCAGAGTATTTTTAGAATTATGTTGTAATAATTGTATCTACATTGTATCGCGTACACGATCTCATAATATGAAATGATTTAATTAAATATATTTCATGAAATTGTATTCAATCAAATCAATATTTTAAGTAGACTTAATGTACTTACCGGACTGTTCTTTTTTTCTATAATGCTTTGTTTTTTACACTATTCTGCTCTAAATTTTCTTCAATAAAAAGTAAGTTTGTAGTTTATTATTTTCTTTTAGACTTATCAATGGTCCATGCAGTTTTATGTACATATTTTTTGTAAAGTGATAATAAAAATATATATTTTATACAATATTACGTCTTATTTAACTCAGAGTAGAAAATAGCACGTTACAAAGTGACACAAAATGCTAGACAGCCATTGATCTATTTCACAAAAGAAAATCACACACACACATCACATCATCGGCCTATATCAGTCCACTGCTACATAGGCCTCCCCTAATGAGCGCCATTGCGCCCTGTCCTCAGCTCGACGCATCCAGCTTCTGCCAGCAACCTTTCGCAGATCGTCACTCCGCCTGGCCGGAGGGCGTCCTACACTACGTTTGCCGAGTCGCGGTCTCTACTCAAGAACTCGTTTACCCCAGCGGTTATCGGTTCTTCGGCAGATATGGCCAGCACACTGCCACTTCAGCTTGCTAATTCTCTGAGCTATGTCGACAACTTTGGTTCTATCTATACTAATAATAATATTATAAAGAGGAAAGATTTGTTTTTTGTTTGTATGTATGTTTGTTTGTTTGAAATGAATAGGCTCCGAAACTACTGGACCGATTTGAAAAATTCTTTCACTAATAGAATCCTACATTATCCCCGATGAACATAGGCTATATTTTATCCCGGGGAAGTGAAATTTTCTCGAGGGATCGCGGGGGTAACACCGCGGTGGACAGCTAGTGTCGGGTAGTCTCATTGCGGATTCTATCCTTCAGAGAAACTCCGAGCATAACTCGTTCCATAGCTCGCTGAGCGACTTTAAACTGGTGGACTAGCCGTACTGTGAGTGTCCACGTTTCGGCACCGTAGGTCATGTAGAACGCACTGATTGAAGACTTTCGTTTTCAAACATTGCGGTATGGGTGCCGAGAACCTCAAAAGAAAATGAAACTTAAAAATTAGTAAGGTTAGTTTTTTTTTAGTGGTACATCATAGTACAAAAGAAAGAAAGAAACTTTTATTTTGTGCCACAGACAGAAGAATATTATAATGCAGGTACATTGTAACACTACTGAACTAAGATAAGCTAGACATAATCTGATTAGTACCTATACTCTTAACTTAAATAACTATAAGTGACCGCAAAATAGGTCGTCACTCAGCAAAATGTTACGGCAGCCGAAGCTACTGTAACGCTGGTCTTCCGTGACGCCAGTGTGCGTAGGCAGCAGCGACTGTGATACCTACACAGCGAAAATTAAAATAAACATTCTATTGAAATGCTAAATAGTAAAATAGTAAAAAGTGTATAGAGGTATTAAGTTTTAAGTATGTATAGAGGTATTAAGTTTTAAGTTAACAAGTTTATAAAGTTTATAAAATAAATTAATATCAAACAAATATAACTACTTCTAAATTAAAACCCAGAACGGCTGCCTGATTGTGAACTAGTTTGGGAGAGTAACAGGTATTTTTTTAGGGAAATTTTAAAAGAATAAATTGATTTGCAATTTTTCACAGGCGGTGGTAAGTTGTTCCAACATTTCGTGGCAGCATACTTGAAGCTACCACGAAAGGCAGTCGTTCTGTGTTGTGGACAGATGAGGCGAGTTGCAAATCTTTGCAGCCGCTCAGAAAATTGAAGTTTTTCATAGAGATAGAGAGGACGATGAGTTTTAATTATCCCAAAAAGCTGAGTGGCTAAGTGAAGGATACGGCGCGATGACATATTCAAAAGACCATTGTTGTTAATATAAGGAGAAATGTGCGCTCGACGAGGAATTGGAAAACAGAATCTTATGCAGGCATTCTGGACGCGTTGTAACAGTTTTTTCGTACGGGCAAGTAAGCATGATCCGAAAACGTTGTCTGCATAGCTAAGTTTGGAAAGAATAAGAGAGTCACATAGCTGTATTCGTAGCTCAGTGCTTAAATGTTCTCGCATTCTATACAAGACGGATAATCGATAAAAACAATTTTGAACCGTTTTTAATAAATAATTTTCAAAGTGAAGTGTTCCGTCCATGAGTACACCCAAATTCCGAACTTCGTTGACACGTTCTATACATTTGTTGTCTAATAATACCATAGGATCTTGTAGAATTATGTCATTAATCTGATTTTTAGACCCAAGGACCAGAAATTTAGATTTTGAAGGGTTTAATACTAAACAGTTTGATTCACACCATTTGACGACATTATCTAGATCTTGATTTAATTCAGTAATACTATTTTTTATTTCTGTAGGTTTGGAGGAAATGTAGAGCTGAAGGTCATCAGCATAGATTTGAAATTTACAGTTTTTTATCTTTAAAGTGACATCAGCACAGTATAAAACAAAAAGTATCGGGCCAAGAACGGATCCTTGGGGGACGCCACGTGTTACAGGCAGCGCAGATGAAAAAGAGCAAGAACCGTTTGTATTACTAACCTCAACCACCTGGGAACGCCCTGTGAGATAGCTTGCAAACCATCTTACCGCTGAGTTATCTAAACCGTAATAGGAGAGCTTAGAGCAAAAATCAATCATATGTTGAACGGGGAGATCTGTGAGCACTGAACAATCCAAGGACTGAATAGCCGAAAAATTAAAATACCAGCTGTATCGGAATATATCGGTATGACGTCATACCGATATATTCCGGTTACCCATATAGTTCATTAGCTAAAAAAATTACGGTACTTATTGAAATACTTAACGGTATAAAACCGGTAGCGCTACCGAAACTCAAATAGTAAAGGTTTTCATTGATATTATTAGGCTAGTTTCATTCAGTTTACTTTCTGTCCCCCAAAGGCGCCTCCTCTCGTCCCGCCACAGCGTGTCGTCGCTTGCACCCTTGCCGGCTATTTTTTCGGTAGGTACCGTAATTTTATACCAGTAAAATAACCATGAAGGCCAACCCACGGCCATCCTCTACTATCGGATAATGGTATCCTTACGTTTACGGAACCTACACAGATTTAGCGTAACGTTTTCAGTCCCTGGAATAATCTGAACCTCTGTGATCTGAACATCACTAAAGAGTGAATGTCGTGTCAGTAAATGAGGTCATTTCAATTGTGACAATGACAGATTTGACAATGGCATTCAAGTCGAAGTCGCCAAGCCACAGCCACAGCCTATGGTCCGAGGCCACAGCTGTTCGTTTCGTTCGAGCAGTCGAGCACACAGTCGAGCTTCTTCTTTGTTGACTTTCTTGCCCAATAAATAAAATAGCTGTTTATTTGGAGTTGTCTAGTTCCTATAGATTTGTTTTCAAGTTTTGGAATAATAATCAAGAGTCCAAAAAAACTTTAATATAAGAAAAGTTCAGATCATGAATTTTGGTCTATTTAGTTTTTGATAAGCACCATTAGATTACATCTAATTTTATGACTCTAAATTCGACAATGGAGAATCCTGGATCTATCAACAATGATGGTATTGAATCCTTGGAAAATGAAGAAGAAATTATTGACGATAGTGAAGAAAGAGAGCTGGTTTCTGATTCTGGTTCAACGAAGATTTTGGAGACCTCTGAAGAACCTCGTGATCGATATCGCATCGTCTACTTCTTGTTCCTGCTCTTTGGAGTCACTTCGCTCGTGCCATATAACTTTTTGATAACAGCTAATGATGTAAGTGACTCATGTAAAATTAGTAATACATGGTTAGAAAAATAATTAGGTAAGTAGGTACTACTCTGTTTTGCAGTTGGTAAATGGTGACTCACATGGTATTTAATTTACTTTGTTATTACTTACTAATCCCTGACAATGATTTAGAGTCAGCAGTTTACTACTTACTAGCCACTGCAGGGCAAAGGCCTCACTATCACCCTTCCACCTTTCACAGTCTTGTGCTATGGAGGACCAATCTTTGCCCAAAGATAATTGATTTCTTATCTTCTTGATCCTATCAAATGACAAAAAGTTTGCCTCACAAATCAAGATATTGATCGCTGGATTGCATTTCATCCCCCTCATATAATAATGCTGAAAGTTTGTTTCAGTGAACTGATTTTGATGAAACTTGGAATAGGCATAGACCTGGAAAAGCATAGTATAGTCTATTACAAAATGTTGGTACCATATGGTGAAGCCCGCATTAGCTAGTATTATATATATATTGTGCATTCCACTGTTTATATAATTTTAGATTAAATCACAATTTGTCATAATAATTCACTAAGTAGATGCCCAGCAGCAAAGACGAATTAGCCACATTACCTATCAGTTAAAAACATAGTTAGAGAGGTTCATCATTTTTATATTTATTTACTAATATGTAGTTCGTATGTGTATGCCTTTAGTACTGGATGTACAAGTTCAGAGAGGTGCATCCAAACATCACAGCACCACCTCCTCGCAAGACTCAGTTCCAAGCTGAATTCACATCATACCTCAATGTGGCGACTGCTGTGCCCAACCTGTTGTTCCTCATTGCCAACTCTATCTATGGCCATCTGTAAGTATAACTTTTTTTTATTAAGGCTAGATTCAAACAAACTAGCAATATAAGACTTATATTGTCGCTACATGGGTTCATTGAATCCGGCCTTATTCCTTGAAGAGAATCTATTCATAAAATCAAGTTAGTACCTAACCTACCTTGATTTTAAAGTTTTATTTATCTTGTGAGCTGCCTTTTTATGAACAAGAAATCCTTAAAAGCGTGATTCAACTATGCAACTTTTATAAGGTAGGTACCTACATATAGTAAAGTTGTGTAGTTGAATCACATTTTTTGGTGATAGTACATAATAATCCCTTAATTGAATTCTCTTCTTGTTAGTATTTTATTGTTTTGGGAGAATATGTGACTGAAGATTCATTTTGACTTCCAGGGTATCTGTCAAAAGCAGACTGCAAGGTGCCATGATAGTTGTGACAATAGTTTTCATAGTGACCACTGCGCTAGTCCAAGTGAACACAGATGAATGGCAGAACGGATTCTTCATCATAACTATGGTTTCCGTGGTTATTATGACTGGTATGTGAAGTTCTCTTAAATTACTTGAACAGTGAATTTCCTAGTTTTAAAGCTCAGTCTGATCTATGAGGTAGCATCATCATTACATAGTATAAAACAAAGTCGATTCCTGCTGTCTGTCTCTCTGTACCTACCTATGTATGCTTAGATCTTTAAAACTACGCAACGGATTTTAATGTGGATTTTTTTTATAGATAGAGTGATTCAAGAGGAAGGTTTATATGTATAATACACGCATAATATAGTAAGAAACACTGATGATTTTAGAGGTTTCTAATGTCGTTAATAAACACATTTTTTGGGCTTACATAGCAAACGCTGGCTGAACCCTACGAGATAGTTCAAAATAATGTACTACATTATTGTACACCTTAAAATGGTCTACAAAAAATCCGCGATGGCCTTCTTCTCTCGTGTCAATGGCTTAACCTTAAATCTTTTTAGCCCAATAATTTGCGACTCTTACTCCCCTATCCGTGGCCTTATTTATGTCCTCCCGAGTGCAGGTGGTTGGACAAAGTATGGTATAATATGTGTCTATCTCTTAGAAATAACCCATAATAACCATTTTTAATCTTTACTTTTTACGAGAAATAATTAAGCAATACATCATCAAGACATTCTGTAGTATATTTTGTATCAGCATGAGCATTGCACCCGTGCGTAGCCGGGCCGGGTCGCTAGTCATTATATAAGACTTTAGCAATGTTATCCTAGCATTCAGTTTCAGCCTAAATAATTCTACTCGCAAATAATGAATGAATGTCTATAAATTTGTGTGATACTGTAATAGTACTTCACCTTCTATTTCACGCACGAGTGAGCATTTGTACAGCCTTACAGTTAGAGCTTGAATTTAGATCAAAATGTAATCTTGACCCAAATAGTTCAGTAAGTTGACAGACGCAGAAGGTTGCGGGTTCGATCCCAGCAGCTGGACAAATATTTGTATGATCTAGGTACAGATATTTGTCTCGGGTCTGGGTGTTTTCTATGTATAATATTATGTATTTACGAACAAAAAGTATATCAGTCATGTAGTACCTACCCATAACACAAGCTCCGCTTGCTTTGGGGCTAGATAATGCTGTGTGAAAAGTCCAGCATTATTTATTTATTTTATTTAAATATATGAAAATAAATGCATAAGTACTTGTCTTATGTAGTTCTATTTCGAATTGACGATGTCTTGAATTGGAATAAGTACCTACCTACTTACCTCTCTTCTAATAATAACGTAAAATGTTATAATGTAGGTTTTTTTTTTGCCATCCTACTTAGAATAATGACCTACCTATTAGTCACGATATATTTACAAGTTTTATCCAAATCAGATAAATAGAACATTAGAATACTCGTGTTTGACACTTTGTCCTTGCATTAGTCAGGGCGACCCATATGGCCAGTAAACATGCATCGCGGTCAAATGTTATCTTATTCTTGTTTTATCTTTGTTCTAACGTTACACTTTCCACTTGCGTCTAACGCAAAAATATAGTTACCTACAGTATGGATGCTAAAGTTAGCAATAGCGCTATATTCTGTATTTCCGCTGAGCTACGACCCTGTTGTTTTTATGAAGAGAGTTAATAGGCACCTTCTGGGTAGGCTCGCTCCATCGTAGACCTCATTCTTGCCTATGTAAGTTTCGAGGTCAAAAGTCGACCCATTCATCATAAAAAAAAAGTTACTGCAATCGAAGTAAATTGATAGAGGAAAATTTGTCCGTCAGTCAGTATGTCTGATCTCGCCTAGGTCGCATTTTTCAACCGATTTTGACGAAAATGGGCACACACAGTAGGCAGGTACCTTGGTTTATCAGAAAATGTTTGTCGATCGCGATTTTTGATTGGGGGGGGGGAAGGGGGGGAAGGGGGCGAAGCTTGCTGTAGCGTTATCTATCGACGGATTTGAATCAAAGAAAGGCACATTGTGGACTTCATTCTACACATGATGTTAAGAAAAAAAATCCAAAAGGTGGAGATGGAGGAGGGGAATGCGGCGGGAAGTTTGTTTTAGCTTTTTTAAAGGATTTTTTTCGTAAAATGTTTACCTACCTATACAAATCAGACTACGCAGTCCTCTCCGCCTTTACGAGAGGAACCTGTAGACACCAGATTCGATCCCTTAGGACCAAAGGAACGCGAGTAATCACTAACCCCCCCCCTATTTTGCTTAAAATTTTTTAGGTAAGCCGATTGGAAAATACAAAGCA
This sequence comes from Epirrhoe alternata, assembly GCA_963565295.1. Classification (NCBI taxonomy): domain Eukaryota; kingdom Metazoa; phylum Arthropoda; class Insecta; order Lepidoptera; family Geometridae; genus Epirrhoe; species Epirrhoe alternata. The sequence continues at coordinate 6,230,451 of OY751384.1, forward strand.
CCTGAAATTCAGTTTTGTTCGCGAGGTTTACTGTTCTCACTGAACCACTAGTATAGCATGTTAGTTTTAAGACGTTTCAAAGTGATCCGAGCGGTCCTTCCTACTGAATAAATGCTTTTTGACTTTGCCACACTTGCTACTAGCCAACCTAATCGCTAGTGGCATTATCAACAGTATGCTTCCCGTGCTTCGGAGGACATGATAAATTGTCGATCCCAGCTATACCTACAACGATGTTTTTGAGGCGACCTAAAACTTGTGTAAGCTTCTATAACAAAGTCCCAAGCGAATTGCAAAGTTTATCAATCACTAAATTTAAAAATCTCTGTAGTTAGCCACTCATACGAACTTACTTTTCTAGCCGCCAGCGCGATCTTCATCGGTGGATTAGTGGGTATCGCCAGTCGATTCTCACAGGAATACATGTCCGCTGTTGTAAGTGGCCAGTCACTAGGAGGAATTATAGCGGCCATCGCCCAAATTATATCGCTGGCCTTCAAGATATCGCCACAGCATAGTGCGCTGATCTACTTCATCATAGCTGATGTGATGGTCATCACTTCGCTGGTTTCTTTCGTCATGCTGTATCGATTAGAATTCTTCACGCATCATATGCAAAAAGGTATGTTTTAAATGGTTTGTTAGGGTGATCGCACAGTCCAGCCGAGCCGAACGCGGCGAACTGTCAATTCAATAGAGAAAATGCTGCTAACGTCAGAAGCGAGCCGCTTTTCATCAGCATTTTTTGTATAGAAACATGACTACGGCGCGTACGGCGTGGATGAGTGTGCGATCAGGTAAAAACAGTAGCTCTTCTTGTTACCTCTTGTATGTCACTTTTAACATCCCAAGTCCCAACCTTATTGTCTAAAATCTTAACTTAACCATTGCGATTCGTAAGTAAATAACCAATTATAGTTCATAACTTACTCAACTTTTAAAAAAAATATTGAGGAAAAGATATCACGTTTCCTACTCAAGTTTACGACGGCGCGGTAGTTGACGGCTTGAAATTGCATAGGTATAACTATTTTATTTTATTCAATAGGTTCTGGAGTAGCAGTGAACAGAAACAGAGACGCGTCAATGGTGTCAATAATGAAGAGGATATGGGTGTATGCGTTCAGCATATTCGCTGTGTTCGCGATCAGTATGGCGGTCTATCCAGCCGTCACTGTGCTGGTCGAGTCGCATCCTATCACTAAGGGGACGGATTGGAACAGTAAGTAATCAGAGGCACTACGTCAATTATAATTCAATTGCACCTGGAACAAGGGTAAATTCAAGATATGAAGATAGATTTGATACCTAATATTTTTAAAATCATAACAGACCTTTCTTGAACGAGTCATCTTTCTGACAAGAAAAAACCGATTTACTTTTTTGTTGGGTTGAAAAGGACATTGAGCTAAAGGTACGAAGTTAAAACTTAAAAGCAATTTTGATTTGTCGGAAAGCTGATATCTATTTCGATATCGGAAACTTTTGTTGATAAGGTAGGTAGGTAAGGTACCTACTTAAAATTCAGTATTTTTTTGGCCTTTATTCGTTATCTACTAAAATCACGGTTCGATCATCGACCGCAGTTACCTGTTCACATTTTGCGAGCATCTAATTTAGATGAATCCGGTTTACGGCAATGTCAAACAAGGTTTATAAAAGTGACAAAAAAGATGCACAAATACCAGGGCTCAGCCACTGTTCCAAATGATTATTATAATTTATTTTGATCATTCCTTTGTTCGTATGCTTGAATGCAATCATATTATAATTATAATAGTAAGTAGGTACCTTACCTATATTATGCGAATGTTTTTATCATAAAAAGTTAGATTTCAATGAAAACCTGCAGAAACGCCCGCACCAATTGAGACTCGCTGCCCATCGAGATCTCGATTGCGTTTTTACGATCGAGGAACGCTTAATTTTTGTATAAAAATTACAGTATTGTCCAGAAAGCCTACAGCTAGTTTTGACATAAATATTTATATTTTCAGATATTTTCTTCGTTCCTGTAGTCAACTATTTGATTTTCAACTGCGGAGATTATTCGGGACGTCTCGCGGCTGGATTCTTGTTGAGAGTAAGTTTTTTTTTAATTAGGTACTTTAATATCTAATCTACGTAGATTGTATCTAGGTTTGTCCTATTATTTTGAATCATTCTTGCAGTTTCTCTGATAAAGTTTTGTTTACATAATAAGTACCTACATAACGATAACTTGAACACGTGTTAGGGAAAAATAATAAGCGATAAGTTAAATTACATAATCATATTATAAGTAGGTAACTGCTATGCTTTACATTATGATATTTTCCATCTGTTAGGTAGGTGCAGAGCCTATTTTGTTAATTTGATAACCTACTAAGATTACTATAGGTATGTTAACTCTGCGTATAATGTAATTACTTACTAAAATATAACTACGATAAAAAAATCTGAAAAAACGCGTTATAAATAACAACCCGGGGGCGGATGCTAGTAACTGTTTATGTATGTCTATTGTCCCAAAAGTTTATGGATGTGCGTTATGGTTGTCAGCTATAGATTTTGGCTCTAACTCGATGATGTGCGTGCAATGAACTTTTTGAAGTGAAAACTTCTTTAGGCGCGTTTGCCAGTTTTGGGATGAGAAAAAATCTTGTATTCGCCTCGAAAAGGTCACGTGCGAGTCACGTTTTCACTTCTGCCGGCACCCCTGGAGTGCCGCTGTTTTTTTTTCTGAAAATGTTAATCTTCATATCTAATTACAAACTTTTATTTCAGCCCACAAACCAATGGCTGATAGCAGGAGCTAGTATTCTCCGTATCATAGGAGTTCCAATGTTGATGCTTTGCAACGCTCAGCCGCGGAAACATCTGCCCATTGTGTTCCCGTGGGACTATGAGTATATTGTCATCATGATTGTCTTCGCATTTACTAACGGATACCTCACCAATCTTGTCATGGTGCATGCTACTAGGTAAGAATATAAATATGTAAATAAAAGTTTTTCCACACCATTACTATCTGTATTCTGTGCCATTTAGCCATCAAAATGGCCTTGAACGGAATGTCTGATCTGATACAATGTTTACTGCACGTTACAGTCTCAATTCTGTCCCTTAGATTTTTAAATCTAGAAACCAGAAAAGTATCATCGTCATTTGCAGCCCGACTTTACCCAATGCTGAGTTTAAAGCCTCTTTGCTTTTGCAATTCTTCTACCTGCGCTAGCTAGCCTGATCAAATCTGGGGGGTTAATATTAATATTTTTTGAACCGCAATCATCGACTGCAATGCAATGTTGTATCTTGTTCCCGCGCTGGCACAGAAGAGTTTTTAGATAACCCCCCACCCAGGCTAGCAAAACTGATGAAGATGAAAATAAAAATGTTTTCTTTTCAGATCGGTAGAACTGCACGAACGAGAAAAGGCATCGTCGGTGATAGCAACTATGCTTAGCGTCGGCCTCACTGTCGGCGCGGCAATCGGTATGATGCTTGTTCGTGTCTTATAAACTCAAAAACGTACCTACAAATTGTAGGCTACAATTTACGGGAAGGCGTCCAGCGATACTGATTAGAAAATAAATGCTTAGCTCTAGGTATAAATGAATCACTTGTTACTAGAAAAATATCAAGCAAATATCAATGTTGAACAAAAATATGTGATAGTATGTATTATTAGATTGTTGTGTGTGAAAAAACTAATTATTGCGTATTGTGTCACATAGAAAAATATTTTGTATATGTATACGAATGTAATGTAGTAGATGTGCTTGCTTATTTGGGAGAGACACAAAGACATTAGCCACTTGTAAAGAAGATCACGGCATAAGATTGCCATGCATAATATTAATAACACAGTGATGTGATATACTGTACTTACCAAATAAATATACCAATAAAATAAAAAGTATAGTATTAACACACTGTCCACTAAACTTAAAAGTAATGAATAATTTATTAGTAAAAAAGAAATCCTTGCGCAGGATGCTCAATACCAAGAGATATTAACATTCCGTAGCTTACTGTTTATTATTTTTAGTTTGCATTTGATGTTATCAATGTTTGTCAAGAATTTAAAACAATGTTATGATCTCAAGCTAGAGTTGGTGCGTCTGTAGAATTTATGTCTTTTTACACGGTTTTATTTACTCATAATATGCCATTTGACGATAAGTTATACTAATAATGTTTTAACCTATACTTTTGTACCTGATATTAAGTTACACAGTTAGTAAATTATGGTACCTATTAAGTTTAATTTTTTATAAATATGATTTAGGTCTTGACTTAATCATGTTAATTTAGTTTTATACACAATAAACTCCATTTTATTACTGTATTTGCAAATTACAATTAGTAATTGGTGTGTCACATATTATTTTAAAAATAAATGACTATGAACTTAAATTTGAGTTTATTTAAACTTACCTATCTAGGGTAGGAAAAAGGAATAGGATAAATAAAAAAAAATTGTAATTCAGTCCGTTTAATAAATAGTGTCATGTATAAAAAACAATCACAACATTAAAATATCTACATAGAATGATCGCAATCAACTATTAGGCTACACAGCCATTTCACAAGGCCATAAAATATTTATATTGAGGAACAAGCATCATCTGTTGCATAAAATAAGTTGAAAATATAGTTTTGTGATTGCATGAACTATTTGCGGCTCAAATAACCGTCTGATTCGAAACCCATCGCCGTATTCCAGTAGTGACTTCCGAAAAATTACTTCATAAATCTAGCAATAGGTATTGATAGAAATAGGAAGGTATTTCAGAGTTTATTTTTATCTATACTAATGTTATATAGAGGAAATATTTGTTTATTTGTTTGAATTGAATAGGCTCCGAAACTACTGGACCGATTTGAAAAATTCTTTCACCATTAGAATCCTACATTATCCCTGATGAACATAGGCTATATTTTATCCCGGGAAAGTGATGTTTTCCCGAGGGACCGCTGGTAACACCGCGACGTACAGCTAGTTTATCATATTCGGCTATCTAATCAAAGGTGTCACTACCCAATATAAATAAAATATTCCTTTAGTAAGAGAGTATGGTAAAATAATAGAAGTAGCATTTATCAAACTTCATACGTTTATATTAAACTATATTGGAATTACTAACTGCGAGGCCGGAAGCAGCATTTCTACACAACTTATTTTGTACACTATCTGTGGCACTCGTTAGCTGTCCTATCTCACAACACCAGGCACCATTTTGATTATATCCTACTAAAATTTATACAGTACTTACGTTTACTTACATATATCTAAGTTACTTTTGCAAAAATATATTAACGATACATAATATAAGAATATCACTGAACTAGGTAACGTGACAACACAAAGTTTACAAAGTGTAACAACTTACGTACAAACTTTGTGACCATTGCTGGTTCTAGAAACTTTTGGTCTGTCTCTTAACAAGTTAGAGTATAATGTCAATATGAAGTCTTCAATGTACTTTAACAATACATTACTTATTTCTACATTTTATGAGATAGACCAAAAATATTTTAAAAGTGTTACCTTGCAGTACGCTACACAGTCGTAGGTACTAAGTGGACAACTAATTGTATTAAATATGCATATTCAATCCCCATAAATGTAAACGAAGAAACGAATCAGTTCATGGAAAAATCACATTTTTTTCTCTATAAAATTAAAATATCAAAACATTATCGTACATTCATGTAAAATGGATAATGTAATTATTTTAAACATTCCGAAAGGGCATTCACAGCTGGCTGGCCCTCTACTCTCGAAAAAGTGGCTTACAGCTTTGTGTTGGTATTTTTTGCCAAGCTTTACACCAAAATAAGCGGATGGTAGTTAAATATCTATTTGTAAAGGCCCACTGAGCAAAAAAACAGTGGGCACTCCAGGAGGAGTGCCAGCAGAAGAGAAAACTTAAACGGTTCTAAACTTGACAAATAACCCGGTGTCGGTGAGCAGTTACGTGACTCGCACGTGACCTATTCAAAGGGAATCCAAGAATTTTTCTCATCTCAAAACTACCAAACGCGCCTAAAGAAGTTTTCACATCAAACAAAAAGTAGGTACCTTCTTATAATAATGAGCAATGTAAAATATTATCTTGGGTGTTATTTACAGACATGTATTTTAAAATTCGTTACCTTGTTTTTCCTTATTCCTTTTATAAACAGATTGCTTTTCAAATAAGTACATAATATTTTTAAATCGTCAATTGATTTTTTTAATACACAAAAGTACTAAGTCTGGTTTGACAGAAGTACATATTTATCCAAATATTTATAAACCATAAAAGTGAAAGCACATAGCGGGCACCCAGCCTATTTATATCGGCGATTAGTTCAATATTTGACGCTTCGTCGTGTGTGCACTCTCTAATACATTTTAGTGTATTTAACTCGCCGCGGCATCGCCCACGCCTTGGCAATGCCCGCTATGTGCCATAACTATAACCTACCCCAATTATTAATATCCATAACATGAGTGTGTGTGCCAAGTTGACACTAGCTGATGCTGCTTAAAGCCAAGCATTAAAGTGAAACGGAACAAGAAAATGTGAGAAATTAAGCAATAAAGGCTCCTAGATTTATAGACATCAATGGAGGTGGCTGTATAAATTTTGATTTATTCTTCACTTTTGTGGTATAAACAAGCCTGTACTGAGCGTGAATTGAGAAGATTGTGAGTAAGTTTTTGTTTTGGGTTTTTGACTGCAAACTATTTTTGAAAAATCTAAGAACTTTCATTGAAGTGCAGAAATACCGTATTACTACCTATTCAAAAAACTAGTGTCTCGCAATAAATAACGCAACCAAAAACTGTAAAATACGTATTTTATGCTCGTCAACGCGACTTGTACAAAACAGTTTCATAAACATTTTGTCGTTGATTCACTTTAATGAATGACCTTCCAGCATATCAGTCACAGGTCATCGGTTAGCGTCAACTTGGCATAGCTTTAAGTACATGCAACCATCATCTGTTCCGATGGGTGACCACCTCGGCGCCTTGTCGCACGAAGCGGAACAAACCGTTCGATATTGCGACCACGGGCGAGAACAGTCGTAGTGGGTACTCACTGGAAAAGAAACGGTTTTTGAAAAGGCTGAATGCTGGTACTTGCCTGGTCGATTTCTGACTTCAAGGGCCTATTTTTCATACGTTAAAACACCAAAACTTTCAAAACCAAAAATTGGCCCTTGAAGTCAGAAATTATGGTGAAAAGCATCCGAATATTCATCAAACGAACGAAAAAAGGAACGCGAATACGGGCCCAGATCTTTGAGAATCGTCAGTGACGTAATATTAAATCACTATTCATCATCATATGTACCGTACCGTACATGTAAACGTCTTATATCAATAAGGGGATTTATGATGTGTGAACAGGTCGGAAACAATCACCCCCAGCCACATTGAACCAATTTATAAATGCATAGGTGTTATACATGACTCTTACCTTCCTATGACAGGTGTTGCTTCATTTCCGCTCAGTATGAATACGGGGAAGAATATTGAGAACACGCAACCGCTGAAACAAAAATAAAAGTAAGTTCGTATACGTTAAAAGCCAGCCATGGCCAAATCTTATGATGACCGAGTTTTTAGGCCGTCTAAATTAAAATGTTAGTTGAATCGAAATGAATTTCTGAGGGAAGAGCCCTCTCCTATCACAGCGTAATGCGTATTCAATTCAATAATTCATAGTAATAAGTAATAAATAATGTTGATGAAAATGCACTAAGTACAAAAAAATTATTTTTTCAGAGCCGTTTTTAAGTACAAAAGTGAACGCTAGGATTGTTTCATTTTCTATTATTTTACTTTACTACATAAATAAATAAGAAACATGATTAGCATTAATTAGGTACTTTAATTTATATTTTACAATCAAATTTAATAAGATTTTGCAGAAGCAAAACCATTCAAAAACATGAGTTAGACTCATTTGAGTGTTCCCCTCCACGGAAATCTTTAGTAAAAGGCGAAAGATTTGTACGTGTTGAAGGGAAACCAGAGTAACAATACAATGAAATAACGAGCGAAGTGGCTCAACAACCGCAGGTTTTCGTCAGCGCGATGCAGGAATGGGACAAATTTACTAGCGACATCTAGTTATAAAATTGTGAACTAATGCGGATTTTATCCATGCAACATTCAAGTTCGACCACAGTTCGGCGCACAATGACTATATTTTACTTTATCCCGGACTTGAAAATATTTGGCTTGTTTTTGTAGTAGTTAGACTTTGTTAGGTATTAAACGCCAATAAATTAAGGATTAGTCCAACGAGGCTTACAGAATTATTTTTCTTATCTTATCATTTTCAAATTTCGACTTCTCAATAGAAACTAAAAATGTCACAACATTGACGCTATAAAAATTTTCAATGCAAAAAAACAAATTTAACATTACTATAATGAGTTTTTTAATCAGCGCTAGTCAAAGCTATTTTAAGCCATATTTGTATACAATTAAAGTTGAATGGCCCATCATGTAGCTACATTTATGATTCCATTCTTTTGCGATGTTGAACTCGTTGAATTATGTAGGTACCTCGCTCGGCAGAATGCGATTAATGTTTGGAATCACGCGCGTGTCACGTGAACTATTCAGACGCATAAATTATGTTGTTTGAATAAATTGCTTCTTTGTTCTAGCTTGATTTTTGATACTTTAATTGAGTTTTAAGAAACCAAAGCTGTTTAAACACAGGACATCGACTCTCAATATAATCTCAGTTCTAACCTTTAAATATTTTCATTATAACATTTAAGCCAACTTTCTTCTGTCCTTCTATTTCTGTCCTTTTCTGGTAATTTCTGTCCTGTCCATAGGTTACCAGGAAGAGATCGCTTCTAGCGATAAGGTCACCCTTTGTTACACTTTTTGTTATAAAGGCTTTTTATTTTCTGTTTGTGTTACTTTTTTATGGAAACGTTAGTGAGATGATATCAAGGCCTTCAAGACAGATTGGTGGAACGTGGCGGCGGATAGAGACTGTTGGAAGAGTTTGGGGGAGACTTTTGCCCAGCAGTGGGACAACATAGGTTGATTAAAAAAAAAACAATAAAGTATAATCTAACTGGTTTCCTACACCATTTAAATTACTTGGGAATATAATTACCTTATGATATAAGACTGGGGTATTTGTGTGAGCACAGCAAGTGGTAGCCCGAAGCCCAGAAAATAGGGCCAGTTGGACTCAATGAATGTCAGCCTCTTATGGAGCTCCCATCCCATGTTGAACCATTTGTACTCAAATGAGTATAGTGAGTAGAGGAGGCACATGTGGATAAGGCATAACAACTCCCCAATATATGTAATTGGAAGCATATTGACTAGCATACTCTGAAATGAGAGACTTATCATTAATACTTTAGGTGTAAAAACAAGAACATGAGTGTATTTAGAATAATAAAAGGATTACAACATTTACAACTGTATTCCCAAGGAAAACAGACATTCTCAATTCTCATTTGTAAGTTTGTATTGATCTGATCAATATTTTACAAATTCATTGAAGTTTTTAATTTTAGGGAGAAACAAAGACAAAAGAGGCATAAACAAAGACCTGCATAACGGTTTATACTTGAGCGGAATGCATCTGCGACAATTCATTCCGTAGAATTGATCCGATGGAAAACTGACGTTTCCTGAACAGCTTACTGATTCCGTCGCGAATGCATTCCGCTGAAGTATGGATCGCTATGCAGGTTAAAACTGCAAATTTAGAATATTTCTAGATCATTCTTTATATTTTTGGAGTTGATTGTATGCACTCACCTGGACTAGAAATAATGCTTGCACTAGCAAACTGAACAATGAGTCAGCAATAATTTTGCTGACACTTGACATGAACTGTGGTCTGCCTCTTCTATGCCTATACGCTGAGTCTGCTATGTCCTGATCAAAAGAAATAGAATAATGATTACCAGACTACAAATTACAATAAGGGAGAATGTATAGGTGGAGGGAATGTGTAGAGTGTGGCTATGCAAGAAGAGGAAGGCCCAAGAAGAAGTGGTTGGATTGCGTGAGAGATGATATGAATGCAAAAGGAGTGAATGCACAGTTGAGTGTTAGGAGTGAGTGGAAGAAGATATGTTGTGGCAACCCCACTTAGCGTGGGATAAGGGCAGGGAAATGATGTATATGCTGATGAAATACAATTATTAATAATGTTCTGACCTGAAACCACAATGCATTCACCAGCTTGCTCAACAGGAAGAGTGGAAGCACCCATATCATCCGGAATGTCATAGACAGGAATGGTTGCATCCATGCCCAGACATTATGCGCCACACCGGGATCATGGCCAAACATTACTGTTACTAAGTACTTCACACATGGCAACAATGCATACTCAAATACGAGTATGCTGAGTAAAAATATAAAACCATTGAGTATGCATGATTGTAACACCCGAGTAAGTACTTTTGATTCTCTGTAACAAGGAAAACAAGTTTATAAACAACGATTTTACTGTATTTTTGTAAATATATATATAATATTCTGGAAAAATAACTTACTGTTGCACTTTAGGCAACTGCTTTTGTTTAGAAGTTTCTTCAATTTTTGGGGATCGACTGAGAGCCCGCTCGTTGATCTCCTTATCTAAATAAAGGAGCACAGTCACACCTCGCAAACTGTCTATGAATCCCTTGAAGAGCGACACAGAAAAATTCTGAAAAGAAAATTAGATTCAAAACAATGAACAATAACACAAAAAACAGATGTTATTAAATAACGTACACATATGCTCTCCATTTTGTGATGTTATTAGTTTGAATCTATTTGCCTACGGTTTATGGAGTGTTTATCAGGTTTACATTATTTTTGTAGGGTTTCTAAAGATAAAATGATTTTATTTTACGTAAAATCGTAAAATGTACAATAACAACATTTGACAATTTGTTTGACTCAGTTTGACTTTGAAGTCTACGCTCTACGCTTTATGACACGTTGACGTGCCGACTCTTGACATTGGCAGAATTATACTGAAATTGAATTAATTAATTATTTTGGAATGTGAGGTGTATACCCGTGTTGGGTGTCCCATAAATATTGTGTAGTTGCCGTTTACTAGAAGAAGAAGAGGTGTGCCGACCTCGCCTCGGCGCCCAAAAATCATACTGGACAGAGCCAGCGACGCGTTGCCGCTCTTATCCATCCATACTAATATTATAAATGTGAAAGTAACTCTGTCTGTCTGTCTGTCTGTCTGTTTGTTACCTTTTCACGCCCAAACCGCTGAACCGATTAAGCTGAAATTTGGCATGGATAAAGAGTATACCCCAGGGATGGACATAGGCATCTTTTTTTTGTCAATTACCATAAGGGGCGGGAAAATAAGGGTTGGAAGTTTGTATGGGGAAAAAAGTTAAGCAACCCTGGGCGCGGTCATAATAAGGATGGGTGACCGCCGGAGCCACTTTTTGCACTCTAAATGTTTTCGTTTTTTTTTGTATTTTGCATAATAAATTATTTTAAAATTAATGATAAACATGTAACATGTGTGTTCCCACCCATCAATATATCCGAACTCCGAAGTTATGATTTTTTGATATTAAAATATTTTTCCTTGGCTATAGTTAGAACGCCATCTACATCGCCGAGGTCAAACTGCTTTATACTTTTTCTCCTAGGTGGCGTTTCTACTATATCGGAGGCACAGCGGAGATCGATCATTTTGAGTTCCGAAAAGTTAATGGAGATTTTTGCTTAGAGTTTTCGATATTTTATATTGCTGACGAAGTCGCGGGTAGGTATTGCCGCTCGCTTCGGCAAATCTGACACCAGTTGCCGCTATCGTGTTGTTCTTAACATTGCAAGATCTGGGTAAGATTTTCCCTACCTCTATCTATTATGGGATTCTTGAGAGAAACATAACGCAATATTAGTTACTCGAAATTTAAAACCACACAGTTCTTGCTATAAAAAAATACGTTTCGAGTCAATTTCTTCAAAAAAATTGCGAGCCCATCGGGCCCATCGTTCGAAACTCGCTGCGCTCGCTTCAGTGATTCTGTACCAATTACCGTATTCGTTTTGTTCTTAGCATTGCAAGATCTGGGTAAGATTTTTCCTACCTTTATCTATTAAATAATTCTTGAGAGAAACATATATAAAAAAAAATATTATATCATGCGACGGAGTTTTATATTTTGTACTCTCGATTCACTCAAAACTTCTCCACTTTGTTCCTAATAATGCGCAGACGAAGTTGCGCGGGTCAGCTAGTATCTGTATATAGGCCCAAGTTTTTTCTATGGCACAGAGAGAGAAGAGATTGTTGTTGATTGCTCAGAGTAACGATATTTAACTGTGTCTGAGGAGTAACGTTGATTGAGAGGACCTTCGTCCGAGAGAGGACCACAGGCACAGAGAGGACTCTGACATGACATGATGCTAAAAAAAATACATTATAAAACTTGGCATTGACATTAGGCAGAATTATACTGCTAAAAGTTGCCATAAAATTTAAAGAAGAAGAAGAAGGAAGAGATTGTTTTGTAATTTTGTTTTGTACTTGTGTTGTGTCCCTTTAGCAACTTTTCTCAAGTTATTATTTTATTTAGCGGTAATGTGCAGGTGTAGCTAAACATGGACAACGTCAATATACTCAATAATCTGAGGTAAGTGCCTAATCTACTACTTTCTTTTGTTCTATTCCATCAAGTAGAAAATTAGTTTGCAACGTAATTGGTGAATGTGGACCATTACATACTTACCTACGTGAAAAGATGATGACGACCTAACTTTCTCGACCTGCTTGCAGTTTGTACAATAGGTACCTATCGAATAGAGAAACCTACATTTTATTTATAAAATAGGTACTTACACTTACATGTTAGTAACAAAGACAAGGAGAGGTAAAAAAAGTAAAAAGTTAAAATTTCGTTTATTGACATAATAATCATGTACAAGGTATTTTGAATCCATAGGCTCCCAAACTAGTTAAAAAACTGTATTTCAGGAGCCAGTGGCTTCTCCAAAATGAGTAATAACTAAACATTATTTATGTCTACAAAAAAAAGTTAAATATACAGAAATGATAATTCTAAAGTAAACAATCTCTACGCAGTACCTACTTGTGAATAGTATGTTATGATAATAAAATAAAATAAATAAAAAGGTATATAATTAGTTAAGGAAGACTAACCCCCGGTTTCTATATTCAACGGACAGTCGTAGGTAAGAGCTACGACTCGTTTCCACATACAAAAGTTTGACAGCTAGAAACCGGCGGTAAGTTAGCTGTCAAAATTTGTATGTGAAAACGAGTCGTAGCTCTTACCTACGAATGTCCGTTGAATATAGAAACCGGGCATTAAAGGGTTGCCAAAAACATGCAAAACAAAAAAAAGTTAATAAACTGTAGTGTTTAAGTAACTGTGTTACATTTAGATAAATAAGACAAAAAGACAGACAACTTGGGCCATATTCCCATTCTTTTTTTTCATTTGATGGATATTCGGATGTTTCTTACTACGATTTCTGACTTCAAGAGCCAATTTTTCGGTTTGCCATATTTGGTCCTTGGTTAGGACCGTGTTTTAATGTTGATCTTATCGACCAAATTCAATGTAGCTTCAATGTAGTAAGAAACATCCGAATATTCATCAAACAAATGAAAGGGACAACAGGAATAAGCTCCTGAGCCTTAGTAATAGGACCCAATTGGCATCCCTTGGGTATGGAAACCTAATAAAGAGGTATTTATCTCTAAGTTCATTGCTGTTATTACTATGTGAGTCATTTATGTATAACTAGCTATTGCGCGCGGCTTCTCTCCCATGGTACCAACATTTTGAATAGCTTATTATGCTATTCCAGGTCACTATACATATTCCAAGTTTCATCCCAATCAGTTCACTGGTTTAGGCGTGATTGAAACACAAACATACAAACATCTAAACAAACTCACAAACTTTCAGCTTTATTATTTTTTGGGATATAGGGGATAGAGTATACATAATAAGCTGTGGGTGATAAAAAAAAAACAATTTATGGAAAGTCTATGCTTTTCCATGAAATCCTGTTTTTGTTGATGATTATTCATGTTTGCAAGTACTTAGATACTTATTGTGTCTGAAAAAGCCAAAGTTCATTCCAATAAAGATAAGAAAACAAGACATATTATAATGTAATAAAACAAATTATAGTTGTATTTTAAAATGTTTTATTACTAGCTTGCAAGAGGAAGTTTTAGTAATGATTTATTATTCTTGAACAAGCTAGTAAAAAAAAAAAAATTACAAACCTACTAATTTTTATCTTAGAAGTGTAATTATTAAATACTAGCTGTCCGTCGCGGTGTTACCCGCGGTCTCTCGGGAAAACTGCACTTTCTCGGGATAAAATACAGCCTACGTTCATCAGGGATAATGTAGGATTCTAATGGTGAAAGAATTTTTCAATCAGTAGTTTCGGAGCCTATTCATTTCAAACAAACAAATCTTTCCTCATAATTTTTGTAATTTTATAGTGCTAATCCACACTTGGTATTTCATTAAGATAATGACTATAAGCTAAATAAGTGTTCTCATGTAAGTGACTGTCTTTTTGAGAATAAATTCTTTAAACCTAAAGTAAATCTTTCCTCATTTTAATATTGGTATAGATTGGTTGCAATAATCTTTAAATTCAATTGCATTGTTATGCAGTAACTTTGGTAAAAATAATGAAACCCACTGGAATGATAATTTGTAATCAGCCATCACTCACTGGTATATAATAGCTTTCATCTCTTGTTGAGGGTCTTTGTTGCAACTTGTACCTAATACAACACGTTGTTATTGTTAGATAGATTAAATGAACATGATTATGATTATGCTATTTATCTATTGTTCTTGTTTACTATTATGTTAATATCTGGCATGTTACATTGTATATCTGTCGGACAATTTATCTATTACATTCCAGACTCTAAAGATATTCTAAGCAATGAAGATGATTTTCGACTTTGTCTTTGAAGACGCGAATAATTTCGTGAAACACCTACGAGGGATCTTAGCTATCTTTTCCTTAAACTAAATAAGACGAAGGCTAAAAGATATAAACTTGCAAAAATGATATCTGAAAACCAGTTTCATACGCACAAAATATCCGTATACACGAACAAAGTTCACGAAGAAGTATGTCCTAATCATCTGGCTACGTCACACTACGGTCGTCCCTGTCTTTGCAACGCTTCTCGTTTCTCGTACATTGCTCATTCTAGCTGTTGTATGTAGTTGTACTGAGAACTGAGCAACAAGCAGCCAGCCAGTGCGCGCGTGAATGTGTCGCCAATCGCGCGTCTCAGCCGATTCATTGTGACGTAGTGCAGTGCGAAAAGCCATTGTGTGCAAACAAAATGCTAGTGGACAAAGAGGTGTCCCTTGCGGGAACCGTGGACACTAAACCCATTATTTCCTCCAGGAAGGGGAGTCTCAAGGTGACCATCACGCCAGCACAGCACAAAACTTTGACGCACCTTCCCAAGAGACCGCCGGTGGACTTGGCTTTCACAGATCTCACTTACAAGGTGCAGGAGGGAAGGAAAAGCAGTAAGTTAAAGATTATCCTCATATCTTCCAGTAGAGTGGAAATACCTAAACGGCTTCTTTATCTTTAAAAAAAGAAGCTATTATTATACCTGCTGAAGGTAGGTACATGATTTAATTCTATTGTTTAAAACTTTTTATTCTGGTGATAAATACAATAGATATGATTATAGCCCTGGTTTTAGAATTTTTAATGGTGGAAGGTACATTACATAGGTACTTAATTTATAACACTTAAAATCGACACAGACATTGTAACTGACTATCAATAGATTCAGAATATTCGACGATATTCTAATGATGCTTACAGTCAATTAATGCGACAACGTCTAATGACCTGCATCTATTAGACATAACTAATAAAAACCTATTTAAATTATCAAAACCTTGATAGAGTTACCTTTTTTACTTATAAATACGTCAATCAAACACGTTAAGGTAGGCATATCAACGTTTTTAAGCTTTCAACTAAACGGAGAAATATTTATAATTTATATTTATTCAGTTATAACACCATTACAGAAAATATATGGATATGTAAGTAGAGGTAGACCAAAGAAAAGATGGATGGATTGTGTGAAAGAAGATATGGGTAAGAAGGGAGTGAATACGAAAATGACGAGTGATAGGGGAGAGTGGAAGAAGAGAACATGTTGTGCCGACCCCGCATAAGCGGGATAAGGGCAGGCAAATGATGATGATGAACACCATTACAGAAAAATTTTAATGCGATGTTAAGTAAACCTAAATAAAGAAAACATAGTTACATTATTTAAAATATAAGCATACTTATCTACTTATATATCAAAGACTAGGTTCTATACCTATCTACCTACTTAATTATTTAATATATACCCAAAAAAAAACATGTAACATATGTATAACATGAGGTAGTGATAATGTAAAACGTATGCAAGATTTCAAGATTCCGAGTGTAAGAAAATTATAATAATAATATTTACACTGTATATTATATTATACCTGTATTTTTCAACACCTGAAGGAATCAAAGCATATTATGACCTCCATCAAGTTTTTCACAAACATTATTCCTAGAAATAATAATCACCTCTAATTATTAAAATCATAAAACATTGCTGAGTAGTCATTGACGTGGTCAACCGGTCTACGTAGCCACTTGTTATTTGCTGCCTACTTTATAAATTATAAAATAAATTAATATGCAGTTTTTCAAGTTCTGTTTCCTCCGAATAATGTTTATAAACTCACCTAGCTTAATACATATTCATGGTCTAACTAGGATACTTTAGAATTTTAGTTTATAATTAAACTAAAATTCTGTGTAGGTAAAACAAAAACAGTTTGACGATTGGTATAGGTCATTTATCTGCATAGTCATCGAAAAAGTCCACAAAGAAAACAGACCTGTTGGTAACAATATAATAAACTTTAAATTAAATTAATTGTTATTTTCAATAATTTAATTACACCTACATACTCATTAAAATCATGAAGCCAGTTAAAAAGTACCATACAAGTTATGTAGGTAAGTCACATAGTATGATCATTGATCATGTTGGAATTAGCGGATTTATAAATCCGGCAACAACTTGCATTGAATTCCTAATCATGACACTTGCATGGATATAGGGCATTGCTTATATGACTGTCTAATAAAATTGATAGATAATCATTATTACCAAAAATTCGACAGATTAAAATATTAGGAGCTGTTATTTTATCTAACGTTCCATTTTATCAAGGCTTTTCAATTGTTATTTTCCATGATAAGTCGTAAAAATATTTACTAGCAACGACTAAAGAAACCTACCAGTTTAAGAATACTACAGAGAGGTAGTACTTCCAGTACGCACAACCAATATTTAGCTCTCTGAAGTTGATGCACGATTGCGCAGGTTTGGTAGAGTAGGCGAGATAGGACGATGCAACAAACTAAGCGAGTGAGCGAGGCAGCTATACAACGCTGTCTTTGTCTTTTAGGCTTCATTAAAAATGGGTTCTATGCAGCTACTTCAGAGAGCTAAAGATCGGTTGTGCGTGCTGTACCTACTACATTTTTAGATTTGCTAAATAAGCTGACTCTGTCATCCAAAAAGGGATTTCGTCTTCTAGTGACTAAATTGGAAAATATTAAAATTAATTATATTTGTGTTTTGTTATGATAGAAAACTTTGCTACTTAAACCGATCTAAAAAACGTTCAAATGTTAATCAGTATAACTTGCTTATTGTTGAAAAATCGATTTGATAACGTAGTGCAATTATCTAATCATGCAATTGCTATCCTTGCTCAAGTCAAGGTTCAAGCGGTTTGCAACGTCATTGTAGTCTATTTCAGAAAATGATCTTGATGTTAAGTTATTATTCTGCTCGTTCGGATAATTAACAATAATTGTAGGTATTGAATTGAAAAATACATACTTTGTAATACATATTCTTTACCTCAAAGAAAACATCTGTTCCACTTTGAATTTTGGAATTTTTAAACCTTAAAAGATAGGAAAAAAAATATTTTGTTAAAGGAATAACAACTCAACAACATTTAACTAACATTTAACAACTTTTTTACATTATAGTAAGTACAGACAGCATCAAAAGTTGATTAGCATACGAAGTTTCCCAAATCAGAATATGTCCGAAATACAAAACATCATGACCAACATTTTGACTGAATAAAAAATAAAAAATAAAAATAAAAAATAAAAAATGAAAACTAACTGATGCTGACTGTACCTAACCTAAAAGGTCAAATGAGAGTAAAATGAAGCCATAGTTCTCTCTGGTCTCTACGCAGTGAGCAAGCAATAAGTATCAATATCACAACCCAAGCTTGTATATTATTGTATGAATAAAATAAAAAGTATTACCTACTAATAAATAAACTAATATTGTTTACGCAGGGGTTGACAAAATAATTCTGTAGAGAAACAAGCGACAGAGACTTTTTAAGCTTGTAATGAGAGGAACGCCTTGAAATAGTTTTACTTTTATTTTTACAAATTCTTTGCAACAAACGACCTAGCCACATCCACTACAACGAGATTTTTATTATTCTTTAAAAGTACTGTAAAGGTAATTATTTTGATAACATAATTATGCTCCACCAACACTTTAACATTCCATGTTTTAGCGTGACGCACTGATGTTGACACGTGCTCTGTTGCATGGCTCGGCTCCGGTGTTTTGTAATCATTCGAATACTCTTCTGTGATCTCGGTCATGATTTTTATCTATTCCGACCGCAATCGTCCATTTATATAATTATTGACCTAATTGGTAGAATTCTAGTAGCTATCGCATAAAATATAGTTCTAAATTCATATTATTACAGTGATTCTTACGTTTGTCTACTAAGTTATGTGCATTAGTATTGTGGTCTTTCTCACCTAAATAATAAGCAGCAAAAACGTTTCAATAACTTTGAAACACGTTCTACAGAAGACCTTCGATGCACATAGTGTTTAGTGGCACTAATAATTAATTAAACAGCAAAGGAAACGAGCGTACTGTACCTACTTGAATTGAAGGCGGCTAATAATTGGTTCCTCCACCGTAATTGGTAATGACTGGGCAATGCAAGCCATTGCATACTGCAATATTGTACATCCGCTATACTCTTGATAGTGATAACTGTACTTGTGCAGAATTGCTTAGAACGAACAAATCTCAACGCAGAGGATGTTTTATGATTCTTCCTAATAATTTTCCTCCACCTTCCTCTGTTCCTGGCAGTGTGATGAGCACTGTGAGCCGTGGTGTTGAGTGTGGTGTGAATTTGATCAGACCAACGCATCGGACTTCTCCCTCGAGACTTTTTCCCTTCTATTTTTCCGGTCACAATCAATTTCTCGAGGTTATCACCATATTTCCTTACAATGTGACCAAAATATTCGAGGATTTTACGCAGACTCTCGGATGATAGTCTTGTGGTACCTAATCTAGAGCTCCCGTAGTCTGGATACATTGGTCCGATGTGCTGTCCATGGAATGTGAAGCATTTTTCTCCAGCACCACATCTCAAAAGCATCAATGCGTTTGCGGTCAGCTGCTCTCAAAGTCCAAGTCTCAGTGCCTACTACGAAATACGTCTGAATGTTTACATACTACATGTTTGGTAATATTTATGGACGCTTCTTAGCTCAACAGCTCATTTCAACAGATTGAATAGGTACATTACATACGGTTGCACAACTTCAAGAATATGAATAAGTCAGGTGCAAAAATTCCTTTTGTAATGTAAACTCTCGCTGAGAAAACACTACTTCTTGTATTGTAGAAGGGTCACATATTTTACATTAAGTTTACTTTACCTTGCATATGAAAATTACAGTACTGTAGATAGATACCTGCTATAAAGTGTATAACACTTTTAATTACTAACCTCATTGCCCTATAACTAAGATATTAAAAATGGTAAGGAAATATATAGTAACAATCCGCTAATCTATTCTCAAACAAAGGTTTCTTAAAACTAGTACTCACCCCAAAGCCACCCAACCACCCACTAACCTCTGCCAAGCCTCCTACAACTAAGGCTCGGCAATCTGGAACCGTGAGCAGCACCGAGGCGCAAGCAAAAGAACACCTTCATTTGATTTCGACACGTGTTTCGCCCCTCCACGGGGCATCCTCAGGAATAAACTTGACTACTTCCGTGCAAACGCAGACGTCTTGTCGCTACGAGCGCCGAACGAAAAAAAAAAAAAAAGAGGCCTATAACCCCTATAACTAGGCCCTATAACTAGTCTGTAAACCGGGTTAACCCGATATGAGATGTATATTTTTGAATTTCAAAGGCATACCGTATTTTTGTCAAAATAAGGCTGCGGGTGGTAGCTGCTAGGTCACATAATCTCTGTACTATTTTCAATTATCAACTAGACACCGAATATACCTACCGAAATGCCAAGTAAATCTCAAATTGTGAAATACGCTGATACTGCTGTAGTATTTCTGAAAGTCAAAGTACTTGATCAGCATCAGATTATAAGTAATACATTAATCTACTTTGATAAGAAAAGGTACTCTTTATCGCAATTGCCAAGGAAATTGTTGAATGGAAAGAATATTAAAATTCGGACGTGTTTTTAACTTGAAAAAAATAAGGTCATAAATATTATAGGACCTTGGACCTTTGATTTTATCAGGCATATGAATAATACATATAAACGAATGTCGTCACAATTAATTTTTTTGAAAAGGTGTTTTATAACTGGTCAAAGGACAATGCCCATTTCTGTAAGGGGAGTCTAACCAGCTTGCGTCAAAGCCAAATAACGTTCAAAAGTCTTGCTCTTATTTATCTTTTCGTTATCAATAAGAAATTTGAAAATACTCACCCGCATTTATGAAATAGATTTTTAGATCAAAATGTATGGGAAAAGTTTTTGACGATTTCTGTCATTTTTAGTACACAAACCTAAATAGTCCCATAGAGTCTTTTGATCCGAAACGATTGGCATAAACATTTTTTTTTTTATTTTTGCATATTTTTTCACTGACTGTATCTATTTTTCCAAAATCTGTGAATGTCGTTCAAAATGTCAGGGAAGGCCTCCTTAGAACGTTTTCATAGAGCTATAACGGTTAAGGCCTTTAATATTCCATCTCAAAAGTCCACCCTATACTTATATGTATATTTTTTTAAAGTGCGGCTCAGCAAATGCTTATTTTTATCAGTAAATTATGGATAAAAACAAAAAAATACTATTGCTTTAAATATACCTGTGACGCAACGTGGTACGGGGTATGGGCATTGTCCTTTGCGGAAGTCGCAGATAGGACTGAAATGAATACTAAATAAGACGTTTGACATTTTGCGACCTTCAAATAAGTAATTATAATTAGTATTAATCCAGTTTGTATTAATTCAAACTGGATTTTAACAAAAACTTGTTTTGGATGAAATTGGACTAAAAAATACTTGCCCTCCTATCTGGCTTTATAAGACTCAGTGGCGATTTCGAATCTTCAATTTCCACGCGCTAGGATCATAGCTGATCCATTTTATTTTAACATCATTGTTATGACACAGCGAAAAATGGGCCAACTTCTTAACAACCTGGCAACCTGAAGGGAGACGACGCCGCGGACGACCAAGGAAGCGATAGTGGGTGGTGGGAGCTATCGAAGGAGAGAGATGGTTGGAAGGAATTGGGGGAGACCTTTGCCCAGCAGTGGGACAGTATAGGTTGAAAAAAAAAAAAAAACATTGTTATGATATTCTGTGATCTACGTTTTTCCGAGTTTTTCCGAGTATATGGAAGTACCTACCATTGTTTTCGGAAGTACCCTAAGTTAAGATAATAAATATATAACTTAGGCAATTCTGTCATGACATGTATTGTATATGTTGTAGGTTTTATGTATGGTAGGTAATTTATTTAATATGGACCAGAGTCTGAAATAAAAACTTTTTATTTTTTTAAGTACTAATTGCGGCCTGCGGTATCACTAATTACTACACTACACGATTACCACAGGAAACGAAAACTCTAAATAAGACATGGCGGTAAATGTTGGCAGAATTTAATCTAACGATGTTCTTCAAGAAGTAGCACAGGGTAATCGAAATGGAATCAAAAATAATACAATCATTTCAGATTCCTATATCCGTTTACTGTACTGCTATCTTCCAGCTGATAATGTTCAATGACAATGTTTATTAAATGCGAGGACTTTGACATTATGATGACTAATATGTCACGGAACAAAGGAATCTTGCTTCACAAAAACATGTTTAGTATTTAGGCATGTCACGTTATTTTACAATCATGTAAAATTATGTTGACCTTTTTCACCTAAAAAATTAAGACAATCATTTCCGATACAAAGAAGCTATTCATAATTTATCTTTGACTACTTACCTAAGTTTGTTTTGTGAGTAGGTTACTTTTGTGTTAATAATCTAAACAAAATATAATTTGAACTAATTTTAGATAACTTGTAGAATAGGTAGGTTACCTATTTATTTTGATTCTTATTTTATTTTAGGAATGTGAACAGACGATTTTGAATGCTAAAACTGTAACTGTCTGTGTTATTGCCCATGGGATATCTATCGTAGAGAAAGTCTAATCACTTGTTTTAAACCTACGCGTCACTGAGAGAAAGTATGTTTTGAATGAAAGAGCTTGTGACAAAACATTTAAGTCTGCATAAGTATTCTTTATTTTACTCTGGATAGTAGAAAGTGGAGATCCGTGGTCTCTGCCTACCCCTTCGAGAAAGAGGCGTGTTTTTATGTATGTATAAGAGTCGCGATTTGTGACCGTGTGCATTTTGTTATATCTTATGTACTTATGACTAAATTGGCTGGTTTTCCTGTCATGCGTACCGTCGGCGCTGATAGAAGCATCATTTTTTTTACAATGAAGTAAGTATACTAATGTCTCAGCAGAAATGACATCGCTGATTTCTCTCGGCGCTGCTGTGCAATCAGTATCCTTACTACATTGTTATAAAGATTATACTTTTTATCAGCGGTGACGGTCAGCGTGACATGAAAACCAGCCTAAGAGTCTAAAAGTACTTACAAATGATTTTCTTATCTGCAGATGTGAAGACTATTCTGAAGTCGGTCTCCGGCCGACTGCGCTCCGGAGAGCTGACTGCCATCATGGGACCTTCAGGGGCGGGGAAATCCACGCTCCTCAATATCCTCACTGGATACAAGTAAGTTATCAAGCAAATTGTTCTGTCCAACACTACCAAATGGAAGTCTGCATTGCATTATGTTTATATGCAACGGCGCCGTTAATTTATTAGATAAAGTGAGGTCAAATATACATGGAGTTTGATACCGGAATTAACCAACATAAAGAAAATGACGATTTAATGAATACTTACATTAATACCAATTTAGAACACGAACTGTCACGAACCAAATTAACCTTAAATAGCCGTTCGAATGTAATGAGGTTGCGTGATATTAAAGAAAGTGAACTTTTAAAGATTTATCGCATTTCCGAGTGACATTTAAAACTGAATTTGGAAAATGTAAGGACAGACGACATCGGGCACTTTTATTGAGAAAGTGCAACACGTACGTCAGCGGAGGAGTTCCGCAATCAGGCTCGATTGCCATCTAGACATTCTAGGAACGGAAAATTCCGATTGATTTCAGAATAGGCCGAGGCTTATCATTGAACAAAACGAGTTTTGTTTTTATTATTTTGTAAATCTCAATAATAGATATAGCTATAACTATAATAGCTCTTAGTAATAAAGAATAAATCACCATCCACCACAACTAACATCCACACCATTCATTTGTTAATGAAAAAATCTTATATCGCATCTGGTAGTATAAGTTGTATTGATTATGTCTATTTATTTATACATACACAGTCATGTTTGGCGAATCTTAATTCTTTCCGTGTATGCTCAAATTGCTGATAGCTTAACTATAATTGGACAGAGTTCGCGTGGTGATTTAAAAACAAAACTGGTCCAATACTTATGCTCTTGATGTACCATCAACGGCTAAAGGTCAGTGGTAGCTTCCGCTCGAAAATCACAACGATCAGGAAATGTCAAATGACCTATTTCGTGGTACTTTACTGAATTTTTAAAATTGGTCATGTTTATAAAGGTGTAGGTTATCTGGAATCTCATTGATATGTTTCGTATAATGGAAACTCAAACTACGTTCAAGATTGTCAGACCTTTTTTGTTATGGCAAGGTAGTCATGTGAATATAGATGCTACTAATATATTCCTTATCCTTATAACACATGCGAAAGTTTGTTAGGTATGTTTAGTTGTTTGTGTTTAAAATATATAACGGTTCACTGACACTGGGAAGCGACATAATATTTTAATCTAGAAAACGTGTAGGCCATTTTAATATTCAATATACGACACGATGAAGTTTCCTTAATATTTAGGAATTGATTTAAAGATTATCTTGACTTCGATAATAACATGAACTTATACACGACGGGCAAATATCTGGTAGAACTCGTTAAATAAAATGATGTGAGAGAAATGGTTCGAAATAAACTGATAAAAAAAGTTCTTGATGAAAAGTCTTATCCAATTTTAAGTTAAAATACAAGTCTGATTTTCCTGTGCTTTAAGGCAAAAAATAAGGGACCTAAACGGTTTTAATGATCATTTACATGTAGCATGTAAATATGCTGCTAGTTCCTCTATTTAGTAGTATTATCAAGCTGAAACTGGGTCGTGCGTCCGATTGCATTACCAATCTGCCGACGAAATGTTTGTTACTCGTCTAAAAGTCCAGTTCAACTAGCTAGACTAATATAACTGTACAAAAACAGTTGCTCTTATATGATTATGACAAGAACATTGATGTACCAAAATAAAATAAATCTCGAACCAAATGTTAGTTTTCATTAGACATTTTATTTTTTGTTAGCATTTTTTAAGACTAGGTAATAGGTATAATGTTGTTTATCATTCAAGTCTATGTCGTATGTCAGGGGTGAAAGGTCGCATGATGCACGTGACACATTGTATGTGTGCATAATGTTAGCGTGCTTTAAAAAAATAAGGACCTAAAATAATGACAATATGACTCCGTGCTATTAAAAAAACATCATCATCATCCTGCCCTTTTACCACACTATGTGGGGTCGGCACAACATGTGTGCTATTAAAAAAATAAGGACCTTAAGTAATGACAATATGACCCGAAAGGATTTTAAGCCTGGAGCTACAATCGCGAGCTTATTTTTTTTTTACTAAATGTTATTTAAATGCATCAGTGGTTCTATTTTTAAGCAGTAGGTATAGTTCTTTGCCAAACTCGTGGGTTCATTGCTATAGGACATGTGTCTATTTTCTTTACTTAAATTTATCATGTGCTTGACGACTGTCTGATGTCAAGACAATAGTAACCTCGTATGCTAACTGCGAAAACATTGTCGTGCGTGACTTCTAAAACGCGTCTTGGATAAAGTAATCGTCTTGTTTCTCTATAGAATAACGTCTAATAACTTCCGGGTTGCATAAGCCATGTTGACTGAGTCAGTTACAGGCAGGGAACGAATGAAGTGGGTAGAAAATTAAAGGATAAATGTACCATGTCTACCTACATTCATACAATGAACAATTTGAATGAATAAATTGTGTCCACTCAGCCTAAAACAGTTAAACAATGCCACAGGATAAACGTAAATTCCGGCAAAGAAACAATAGCTCACAAGTTTTGTAAACATTTGTTATCGAGGTAAATACACTTAGGGCGTGAGTACATCTTATGGTCAATCACCTTGGTAGGCCATTGGATTACAATATCGTTGGTTTGCTAGATGGCCCTGGCCGCGTTATCTTGCAAATGTAAAGTCATGCTTGACAGTTAGGTGGAAAGCGACCGATTATGGAATCAACTAAAACCGTGGTGAATGAATGAGATGAAAAAAAACTATTGTTTGTGAGCTTAGTAAAATATTTTAGGAGAAAATTCCTCCTAGTAAATACCCCTGTTAAAGTTGGTGGGTGCTAGATGACAGAGAAATCGTCGCTGAAAAAATGCATTGTTTCATTCACTTCAATACTTTGTGTTAGCGATTTTGCAATAACGGACGTGTTGCAAAAACAATGCGAAGAAAAATAAAAGATTGCTTAGGCTGATAAGCCTCACGAAACAGAACTAACCAGTAGCAATGCTACGTATTAACAGACCATGTTTCCTATTTTGCTTTCGTCATAACACCTTTGTAAGTACTTTCCCCCATTCATTTAAAACACGGCTCGATGCGTTTCCTAAGTGTGATTACTGCAGAGTATAGATTGCGGTTGGTAATATGACATTATTGCAACAACTCGCATTGCACATTTCGTAAATATCAAAATGAAGGCGGACTTAGTTGTATTCGCTTCTGTGACCGATCAACGAACCTTTGTCCATTTTATAATAATGTATTTTGTGTTCAGTATAAAAAATATCCTCAGAAAAAACCTTAGCAAATTGACTGTACGCACAAAGTGTGCAACTTCAAAAAAACCGGTAGTCTTAACTTTGATTAAAACTAACCTGTCCTACTAACCTTTCCTGTTATAAACTCCGTTTCTACCAACGTGGAGAGCTGTGCGAGGAGTATAGATAGAAGGCACTCGTGTCTCCACTAATGCAGATCTGTCTGTCTACGAGTAGTGTTATTGCAAGAAAACAGCTTACATACAGCTAGCATTTCTGTTACGCACCACCCACTTGGTATATCATAACTATTGATTGAATTGCTGGACAAAAGCCTCCCCAATATATGTTTCCAGAGTGAAAGGTTTTATGCCACATCCACCGACCACTAGCGACCTTTACAATGTCATCTGGCGGTCCTACACTTCGTTTACCGGTCCGTGGCTGCCTTTGTTCAACAGCGGCTATTGGTTCTTCACGCTACAGGATTTTAGATTCTGTATGGAATTGCAGCTCATATAAATTAATGGCAATGCATGTATACGAAATGTGTCAGCTAAGCACATCCTACACGTTACCAACCAAATCAGACCATACTCGATATTTTTCGTAACAGTCCCATACAACAATCGTTAATTAAACGTCTGCTAATTCTGTTGTCATTAAATGATTACGTATTGTGAATAAAGAAACATAATTCTTGAAACGTTAATGTCAACAAGAAAGAACGACATTGAGAAATATTTTCATCTATATCAGTTGAATGCATATTTAGTCTGTAAAATTTTGATTGGGCGGGCCACGTGAGCCGAATGCATCCCGATAGATGGGCTAAGATCGTGACGCAGTGGGTGCCTGACGATGGGCGGCGACGCCGAGGCAGGCCTCGAAGACGCTGGCGTGACGATCTCGATGCATTCCGAGCTGACTGGTGGGACGAAGCTGGCGACCGCAAATCTTGGAAAATGATGGGGGAGACCTTTGCCCAGCAGTGGGACAGCATAGGTTAGAAAAAAAAAAAAAAATTTACCGTGTAAATGTGAAAAAACCTATGGATCAATCGGCATTCTAAAATTGTAATATCGTCCGTAATTTAAAACCATTTTGCAGCTTACGTTGTTTCTAATTGTTTGAATTGTTAACAATCCGAGCAACGCAACGTCCTGCTGGAAAACAACAAACACTTTTACACTTAGGGGTGCCGTGTCGTGTACACACACACAGAATCACTAATTATGTTTTGTGATGATATGTGATCGGCATTCCGCGATGCGTGTTGGGTTTCCTGGTATGTTGTGCGCCTTGTGTCACGTCGCCTTTAGGTAAATAATTTTATTTTTTACTTAAAAAATAAAATTAAAGTACGGTTATCCCTCGAAACGAAAATAATCATAGATGCAATCAGCAATAATTAGTTTTTTTTTGTAAATACTCAAGTATTTTACATTATATGATACTAAAAGATATTACAAATAATTATGGACAATTTGAACAATCAAGAGAAATTGTATCCTGTCATGGTTACAAAAACTCTTGATAGGCTGACATGCACTCACGTTAGTTATTATTATAACTACGAGTTGATAGTTAAGTTGATATCTAACACAAAAAAAGGTTTTCTCACGATAATTATGAGTCGTAATATTTAGTCGATTGGACAGAACTATAATAACCGACTTCATTATTATGATTTGCTATTTTCTGTTTTAAAAATTGTTTTACTGGATTGTACTCGTATTACATGGATATGTTCTCGTGTACATAATAGCAGTCATGGTTGGTCGTGTTCATAATTAGCAACAACCACTATCAGATATGAATTTGTGATGGCATTCAAAAGCTAGATCTATGATAGTCTCATTATAAATCATTACAAAAGTACACGCAGGTACTGATCGTAGATTACCTTAAAAAACCACACAAGGATGACGTATAAATTGTTTTTGTTGAGTAAAAATTACGTCATTTTATTGCATTATTCATGCTATAAATAAAACAATCAAGCCATATTCGATCTGAGATGATTCTCATAATAATTTAAACATACAAATTTTGCACGAATTATAATAAATATTATCTCTAAATATATTGTAATATGGTTAAAGTTTAAGTGGAAAACGATGCTCTCATGCTTTGTATGACGTATGGACTGAATCTGAATGACATTTTTATCAGCTTTTTGGAGTATTAGTGATGGTGAAATATCTGAACTGAGGACTATTATACTGACTATATTACATTCATTGATTTATGAAACAGGGTAAGGTGATAATATATTATATGAGTACTCCCTAGCACTCAGTTACTCGTAAATTATCGTAGATAGTAGCGATCGATATAAATAAATAAATAATGCTGGACATTTTCACACAACATCATCTAGCCCCAAACCAAGCTTGTACTATGGGAACCAGATAACTGATATACTACTTATATACTTTTTTGTTTGTAAATACATACATATTATGCATAGAAACACCCAAACCCGAGACAAATATTTGTAGATCATACAAACATTTATCCCGCGGCGGGGGCCGAACCCGCAACCTTCTGCGTCGCAAGCGGACCTTCGCCCACTGCGCCACAGAGGTCATTATGCCTAATTCTACGAGAATTATGTATTTATTAGCAGTATTTTCACTATAAAGTCGATAAGATAGGTATCAGATGCAAACGTGTGTCGTAGCAACCAAGGCTGCGCTACTCAATAGGCGCCACTGTTTCTGACACTTTTTATTGACTGTAATCTTCGATCAAGAATATAATAAAATAATGTTTATTGAACAAGAAAAACACATAACTATAGATAGACATAATACTATAGATGCAGCGTGACGTACAAAATCAATGCTAAATTCTGTTCGCGTGACAAAAAAGTTTTAAGTTCAACCGAATTACACCCTTTGCATCTAGTAATAAAGTCACAAATCCTCAAAATATCATAACTCACGATCATTCATTACGAAAAACGTCAAATGTTAAACAAAATAACGGCGTGAGCTAGACGGTTTTGTTTGCTGCGCTGACCCCGAATCTATAGTATTCTTGAACGAAGACTGTAACAAACTAATTTCAGCCATCATCCGCCGATAACTGGTGACCATCTAAAGAAACGCAACTTCTTCTAATTATTTAGAATGTTTTTTTTTTGAGATTAGATAATGGCTTAGTGACACATAAATGTGTATTGACTGTTATAAATAATTCTGAATTTCTATGTATGTCAAGAATAATACGAAGGTTATGATCAAAATATGAACTGTGTGATACCACAAATAACTTACAAATGAAGTATGTGTATTTTAAGAACTGGCTTTAGAAGTATTTTTTAAATCGTACTAGCTTCTGCGCGCGGCTTCGCCCGCGTGGTACCAACATTTTGAATAGCCTATATGCTATTCCAGGTCACTATCTACGCCTATTCCAAGTTTTATCCAAATCGGTTCACTGGTTTAGGCGTGATTGAAACACAAAGATACAAACATCTAAACAAACTCACAAACTTGTGAGTGGGATAGGAAACTGTAGGTACCTACTAAGATTTTGCAATTCTTCAGACTTGTCTTGAAGATCTAGAAATTATCGAAAGTTAAATTGCAGTGGGTACACAATGCGCTAAGTTGCAATCTCAATACTACAAAATACTTCATCTTAATTTGAGATGAAAACAGCTGAAGAGAGAATGAAACCTGAGAAGAGAAAGAGTGCATGTGTACTTAAAGATTTTGGTGCTCAAAAAGGCCTTTTGATGTACTGTTTAAAAGTACCTATATAATATTTTTTTTACAAATCATTCTCATTACCAGGACATCAGGAATGGAAGGCAGTATCACAGTGAACGGCTTGGAGCGAAACCTGTCTTCGTTCAGGAAGCTTTCATGCTACATCATGCAGGACAATCAGCTGCACGGAAACTTGACCGTGGAGGAAGCCATGGCTGTGGCTACTTCGCTGAAACTGCCGAGTTCTACTTCCCGAGCTGATAAGGAAGAAGTGGTAAGTGAAAAGATATCTGAGACAGTTTTGAAAGATTTTGGCTTTTGTGTGGGATATTTTTGTTTCAATATAAAGCGTCTGTCTATCCTATTTCTTACTTACACTAAATGTTCTTTCTGAAATCATGCATAAATTACCTATTTCCAGATCCAAGAGATCCTCGAAACGCTCGGCCTATCAGAACACCACAAGACGATGACGTCCAACTTATCTGGAGGTCAGAAAAAACGACTATCCATCGCGCTAGAGCTTGTCAACAACCCGCCTATCATGTTCTTCGACGAACCAACTTCAGGTAATTACTGCTAAAACAACTTTTTTACAGCTAAACGACTAAGGTCGCCGTGTAATTGCGAAACTAAACATGTTTGACTTACCTAGGTCTGGACAGTTCGTCTTGCTTCCAATGCATATCTCTGCTGAAGACGCTGGCTAGAGGGGGACGGACGATCATCTGCACTATTCATCAGCCCTCGGCGCGTTTGTTCGAGATGTTTGATCACCTTTACACGTTAGCGGAGGGACAATGTGTGTACCAGGGCAGCACGGGACGATTGGGTATGTAAAACAATGAAGCTATAGGTCTTTACTAATAAACTTGACGACCTCTGTAGCGCAGTGGGCGAAGGTCCGCTTGCGACGCAGAAGGTTGCGGGTTCGATTCCCGCCGCGGGACAAATGTTTGTATGATCTACAGATATTTGTCTCGTGTCTGGGTGTTTCTATGTATAATATGTATGTATTTACAAAAAAAGGTATAAAGTAGTTTATCAGTTATCTGGTTCCCATAGTACAAGCTTTGCTTAGTTTGGGGCTAGATGATGCTGTGTGAAATGTCTAGCATTATTTATTTATTTAATAAACAGGCTAGGCGTTTAATTAACGGCTGATTATGCCGTTGGCTGCGACATATGCATTTATTAAAAAGCTGTTATTTCGACATTACAAACAGACACTACTATTTTATTTTTTTCTGTCGATTAATATTATGATTATTTGAATCATTGACTGCATTTTTTTCCCAGGCTAAACAAAAACGCTAAAGGTTGGCTCAAGTTTATTCTAATAGCTTGTTTATTTAATCATTTTCCTTTTTGGTTGTTATCTTAAAGTTGAACAACGGGTAATGTATTTAGTTCACAAGCTCATAAGGTGCATTTACACTATGCGATTTCAACTCATACGATATCGTATCGCACGGCAATTTTTCACGTGTAAACGCTCGATTGCTGCGATTTGTCATAGTTAGCGCAAAGCTCGTCGGCACGTTCAACGGGTGGGGCTTAGAAAATCGAACGAAAAATCGCATCGTACAAAGGCACCTTTAGCTCGTAGTGTCCGTTTTTAATGTCGTGTCTATGTCGCTAAAATATATGTTATTTATTATTTAGTGTATGAATATTGAGTTTGTGCTAATTACTCGGAAGTCAGTGTCTCGAAGTAATTATTACATAGGAGAATAGGTATGGATTAAAATTCTCTTATAAGTTGTCGAAGGACATTCAACTTGCTCAAAGCGAACTTAACGCTTGATATCCAGCCAGAAACCAGTCGCAAAAAATAGACGTACTTATATCCAACTAGTTTTGTACTGTATTATTTTTGCTATATTAAAATATTATAGTCTCTAATCCACAAAAAACAATCACGACTGCTTTTAATTGCAAATTATTATCACACTAATATCTTAAATGCGTAAGTTTGACTGTCTGGTCTAGACTAATAACCGACTTCTAAAAAGTAGTTTCTATCTCCGTCAATCGTCGGCCGATTTTCAACATTCTTGTTTTGTTTGATAGGGTATACTCTCGAAGTGGTCCCATATAAATATTATTCCTGAGGGATTGATAGTTTTCCCGTAAAACTCAAAAAACCTCATCCTCACTGAATGCTCTTAGTCATGCTCTGAGTCATTGAAGTCGTTCTTTTTAGTTTTAAAAGGTAATTTTTGTGTTGACAGTAGTCTTTTTTTTACAGTGGAATGGCTCGGCAGCTTGAATTTGGAATGCCCTTCGTACCACAACCCGGCGTCTTTCATCATCGAAGTGTCTTGTGGAGAGTACGGAGACAATACCGGTAAACTCGTGCGCGCTATTGAGAACGGGAAGAATGATATCAGGTCAGTTTTTCTCAGGAAAATCTATTCTATTTCATTTTGATGCTTCAGGAAGGCCATCAGTGGCGTTATATAAACGCACTAGCGACCCGCCCCGGCTTCGCGCGGGTGCATTGCTGATACTAAATATTAGGGTTCAGCCAGCGTTTGCAATGTAAGCGCAAAAAATGTGTTTATTTACGACATCACATTAGAAACCTCTAAAATTATCAGTGTTCCTCTACTATATTATGCATGTATTATACATATAAACCTTCCTCTTAAATCACTCTATTTATTTAAAAACCGCATCAAAATCCGTTGCGAAGTTTTAGAGATCTAAGCATCAGACAGACAGACAGCGGGAAGCGACTTTGTTTTATACTATGTAGTGAGTTGCTGGCAGTTTTTGAACTGCATTGCAATTTCCTATAACCCCTTTCATGTCACTTTTACTAGGGAACTTCTAATTTGATAGATAGATAACTCTTTGTTAATCTTAATCCTGTCCATCCAAAGGTTACCTGGAAGAGATCGCTTTTAGCGATAAGGTCGCCCATTGTACCATATTTTAAATGTTTGTTTTTATATATGTTATTCCTATGGTGTACAATAAAGTTGTGTTCTATTCTCTTTATGAACCCTTGATTATTTTCGGACTCTGTTGATTCATCTTTGTTATTGTTAGTATTTGTGTTAAACATGCTACTATCTCATAAGTCTGATGTCTCCTACCTACATTTATAGTTGTTTTTCTTCATAGTTTCTTTTATTTTTCCTTTAGTGCTTTCTTGTGTGTGTTTGTGCCAAATTAATTTTTATTTGGCACAATTTAGTTTATTCTATTCTATTCTTTATTGTTACACCATTATTAGATACAATTTAAAAAGCTTAAAATTAGTAACATCTGCAAATATTTTTTTGTGTGTCAGTCATGTAGTTAAATAAATAAATAAATAAATAAATAATGCTGGACTATTCACTATATTTCTAGTTCCTTTGAAATGAGCGCTGACTATCACACCGTCCCTCTGCAGGGCAAATTAATTAAAATCATCTTATAATTCCAGGAACGGCCAGCCCTTCCCCGACACAGTACCAAACTACAACAACAAGAAAGATATGGAGGTATCACTCAGCTCTAACAAGGAATGGAACAAGAACGACCTCACCCAAGTACAGGAGAAGTTCAAAGAATCCTCCAACGGTAGCAATGGACACGGCAATAATCTGCAGAATGGGATACTGCAGTTTGCTGCTAATGAGATTTCTAAAGGTATTTTTTTTAATATAGGTATATTTTATAGTATCGTCGGTAGACCTTCCTATGGTCGGAAAATTAAAAAGAAATTAATCATGATAACAGCGCCACTTACCGGATCCAACTCATAATTTCCCTGCCCATATGCCCGCTAAGTGGGGTCAACACAAAATTATATTTTTCTTTCACTAACTCCTATCACTCGTCAACTGTGTCATCCATCTGTTAGTTAAAAATCATCCTCTGTGTTTGACGACCTCTGTGGCGCAGTGGGTGAAAGCCCGCTTGGGACGCAGAAGGTTGCGGGTTCGATCCCCGCCGCGGGATAAATGTTTGTATGATCTGCAAATATTTATCTCGGGTCTGGGTGTTTCTATGTATAATAAAACAAAAAGTAGTATATCAAGCTATGCTTAGTTTGGGGCTAGAGAATGCTGTGTGAAATTGTTCAACATTATTTATTTATTTATTATCCAAGTTTCATGTGTTACATGGAACATTTTATTGAAATACCTACCATATTAAATATTACAAAATGTACAAGAATTTAATATTATTTCTAATGCTATGATCTCAGTACAACCTTCATTTGTCACATATACCGATGCCCGAACAGATTGCGGTATCGTGCAGATAACAAGGTTCAAAGTTGAATAGTTATTACGCTTCCTGTTTATTTTGACAGACGTAGCTCCGGTTTTGCATTCTGACCTAGTAAATACATAGTGATGTAACCTTCTTGAATATTATGAATTATGATGTATAAAAATCACTTTTCGAAGGGTTTATACCACAGACATCAGAAATGTTCATACCCTCTAGGTATAAAAGTACTAATTTCGTGCCCCTGCATAAAAATTGCAATAAATTCAGTTTTTCATCTAAAAATATGGTGGTTTTGATGTTAATTTACACCATAATAATATTATAAAGAGGAAATA
Source organism: Epirrhoe alternata (assembly GCA_963565295.1). Classification (NCBI taxonomy): domain Eukaryota; kingdom Metazoa; phylum Arthropoda; class Insecta; order Lepidoptera; family Geometridae; genus Epirrhoe; species Epirrhoe alternata. The sequence goes on from OY751384.1 coordinate 6,265,159, forward strand.
TTTGTTTGTTTGTTTGTTTGAATTGCATAGGCTCCGAAACTACTGCACCGATTTGAAAAATTCTTTCACTATTAGAATCCTGCATTATCCCTGATGAACATAGGCTATATTTTATCCCGGGATAGTGAAGTTTTCCCGAGGTAACGCGGGTAACACCGCGACGGATAGCTAGTGAATTATAAGATCTTTTGCCGACATGGTATAGAATTTATTGCGATTTCTACGCCAGGAACATGAAAGGAGTACTTTAAAAGTTGATTCACCCAATAATCTCGCGATTAATCATAATCAAACTGGGTATTTATTTAGTTTTTATCAAATTATCATGCTCATATTCTGATACTTATAACAAATATATTTATCGCGTTTATAAACAATATTTCCCGACGTTTTGGCTATGTCGCATCGCAAGAAAGGTAGACATACGTTTTGAAGTGTAGTTTTGTAAGTACAAACACGCAGCATATGCCCACACGTTGTAGGACATATAGAAAGTATATAAGAAGTAGATAATAAGCGTTCCAGACATACCTACACATAGCCTTAGTCATACACAGCATAGGCTTAGTCGCAGCCCAGATAATAGTCGCAGGTACATAATTTTGGACCATAATTCGTTAGACGTTTTTATTTTCTAGAGAATATAGAAATAATGAGAATGAAGAATGTAATGAGAGTGAATGAGGCGAAAGTTGTGTGTCAGTATCGTAGCGAGTGGAGATCCGTGGCCTCTGCCTACCCCTTTGGGAAAGAGGCGTGATTTTATGTATGTATGTATGTATAGAAATAACAGAATTAAAAACTAAGTCTCCATACAAGAAACTTTTTTGCTTGTTTTGCTGGATCGCTTCGTGCGATTCCGACTTGCCAATAACCGGTAAAATCTTTTAGCTTATTGACATTGCTGGCTGCTAATACAACAATATTTCATCAGGTGATCCCCTGGTAGTACAAATCCACGAAGCAGAGAAGCAAGACAACGCAGAGGTGGCACTTCTCGGTGACGCAGCGGTCTCACCGCGGCGGTATGCCACCTCCGAACTCACGCAGTTCTGGGTCGTACTCAAACGGACTCTGCTGTTCAGTAGACGTGATTGGGTAAGTTTTGTTCTGCTATGTTGATGTCTGTGACTTAAAATAATTTTCAACTAAGGGTGGTATTGTTCGCGTCACGTAAAAAGAACGCTGGCTGTCAAGCTGCGCCATGGACGCTTTATGGATCCATTTGACGGTACGAGGTGAGGCGCGGGGCGGGATGGTCGCACAAACACGCTTGCCAGCGCGCTATTGGTTCGTCAGTTGGCATTCGCCTTCCGCGCTGTGTCACGCTACTTTTGCTCTCAAAGTCCCATCGCACACAAAAGTTTTTAATTACGAAATGGTTTTACACAGAAAATTTAGAAAAAATAATTATGTTATGAAAAGAGATGCTAATAATAATGCATTTGATAATATAAAACAATGTATGAAACAGACTGCAAAGGCAACAAAATGTTACGAGTCTACAGTGAGACGAAATGTAAAAAGTTTAAAAGATTTGGAATCCCTCTACGACTTAGTGGAAGAAGTTTCGACATGTCTTTAATGTTTTTGTATTAGATTAAATATTCTATACGAAATTAAATATGTTTTTAATTCTATTAAATGATAATTCTCTCTAATATATTTGAATGTACCTAACAATATACGAAGCCTCAAGCGAAAGGCTAGTTCAAAAATAAAACAATAGGCCGAGTACTTTGGTGCGCGAGTGTACCCATGCGCAAACATACCCCCTCCACTTTTTTCCAGCGTTCTTTTTACGTGACGCGAGTTATACAACGATCTTTAAACGTATTTAGCTCCCTAAAAATGTTTGGTTTAGTCAACTGTCAACAACTGTCAAACGTTAAGAAAACGCTGTAACTAACCAAGCCGAAAACAAAAGTTTGTTGCAGTTTATTGAGGAATAGAAGCGGTTGGTTCAAGCAACCACAGAAGTCATAACATGCCGCGATAAATGTATAAAATATAATATAACTTCGGACAATGAGCATGAGTTCACTGAGTGAAACGTGTAGATGGCGCTTACCGGTGCTTGACCGATAAATATGAGCTTATCAAAAATGTCAATTGTGACGAATAGGGTTCCGTGGCCGAGCGGTAAGGCACTCCGGCGGGTTATTTGAGCTTATACTTGTAATATAAAATTTAGATTCTAAAAGCTCAAACTTTGGCGGCCATAAGATATGTGAAATATCCAGCAATAATAGTACTTATGTGTATAATTTTTTGTAATTTTTTATAGTGCTAATCCACACTTGGTATTTCGTTTTTTTTTTTCGAATTTCTAATTTGACGCATGTGGTTCTGTGGCGGAGCGGTCGAAGGCACTCCGGCTTTAGGAGGATCGTCTGATCATCGCGGGTCCGAATCCCGTCGGAATCGAAAATTTTGATGACTTTTCATTTCTTAATAGTATGTGTTATTTACCTCAGACTCTGATGTACCTGCGTTTGTTCGCGCATATCCTGGTCGGCTTTCTCATCGGCGCATTATACTACGATATTGGAAACGACGGCTCCAAAGTGCTCTCCAACCTGGGATTCCTCTTCTTCAATATGCTGTTCCTCATGTACACCTCTATGACCATCACTATACTTAGCTGTGAGTATCTTGCAATGATTGAAAATGAAAAATTAAAAAAAAAAAATATGAAATCGCTATTTTATGTAGGTACTAGCTGTCCGCGGTGTTACCCCCGCGATCCCTCGGGAAAATTTCACTTCCCCGGGATAAAATATAGCCTATGTTCATCGGGGATAATGTAGGATTCTATTAGTGAAAGCATTTTTCAAATCGGTCCAGTAGTTTCGGAGCCTATTCATTTCAAACAAACAAACAAATAAATCTTTCCTCTTATGTTAGTATAGATACTTACCTAGAGTTTTTCGGAAAATATTCGCGCCCGCCATCTTTAAAATAAAATGGCGGACGGTCACGAGACAAGATGCAATAATGCTGTTTCTGTTTGCAGTTCCACTTGAAATGCCGGTGCTAGTGAAAGAACATTTCAACAGATGGTATTCGCTGCGGTCCTATTATCTCGCCATCACTGTTTCTGATATACCATTCCAGGTAAATTATTCATAATGATGTAAATTTGGCCTCACCTGTATATCTTTTTGTAAGTAGATTAAGGGGCCTAACCACATTGGACGCCACTCGCGTATAGTTTGAAAAGTGATTGCAGTTAGCATCCTTAAAACGACTCTTGGACCTAGAGATTCACAAGTCATTTTTATCAAAATAACTGAACCAATCTTTTATAACATTTTATTGAAGCGACTCTGACAGTCGTGTGACAAAGTTTTAAAAGAGTCGTTATACGCAAGATGCGCCGTAGTTTGTTCCGGCACTTTATCTGTTTTTCCGTCTTCACTATCAGCCTGCTAACTATGACTCTACAGTAGAATAGAGTAATCGAAACCGATTTTGAGATATAGCGGTTGTAGAAAAGATGATTTTGTTCAAATATAATTTTACCGTTGAGTCCGTCGTATACTCGTTGTGTACCGTTAAGTTAGCGGTTAACGTGGTCACGGTAAGCAGGCAGGAATTTATAATATTTTACTGTAATTCTATGTAAATCAGTAGCAACATTGTTTATAAAGCCTCGTATTCACTGAAAAACATGTTTCAGAAACTTTGTATCTGAAACATGTTTTTCAGTTTCAGTTTCGGGTGTGTTTCTATGTATGTATTTACAAATAAAAAGTATAAGTAGTTTATCAGTCACTTTTCTATGGGTATACCCATAGCACAAGCTCTGCTTACTTTGGGGCTAGATGATGCTGTGTGAAAAGTTCAGCATTATTAATTTATTTATTATTTCCAGACTATATTCTGCGTGATATACGTGGTGATAGTATACCTGCTGACGTCACAGCCTCCTGTTTGGTTCCGATTCGCGATGTTCCTGTCATCTTGCCTGCTTATATCTTTCGTCGCACAAAGCGTCGGTTTGGTCGTCGGTGCTGCTATGAATGTGCAGGTGAATATCCACTCTATACTGCTAAGAATAAAACTTAGAATGTAGGCTCTTAATTAGAAATCAATCATACAATACTGAAACGTATGTGACATTTATAGCTTTAGCTAGTCACTAGGAGGCCTATATGCCTATATGCTATTCCAGGTCCAGGTATATGCTATCTACGCCTATTCCAAGTTTCATCCAAATCGGTTCACTGGTTTAGGCGTGATTGAAACACAAACATACAAACTTTCAGCTTTATTATATTAGTGGGATTCTAAACGATCCCAGCAGTACTACTGAATAAATGCTTTTTGACTTGGTACATCTTGTTTTTTACATCGGGTCTGGGTGTTTCTATGTATAATATGTATGCATTTACAAACAAAAAGTATATAAGTAGTATATCAGTAATCTGGTTCTCATAGTACAAGCTTTGCTTAGTTTGGGGCTAGATGATGCTGTGTGAAATGTCCAGCATTATTTATTTATTTAGTTTTCTTTCCAGCTTTTGTAGCAACTGTAGAACTGTAGCACAAATGAAAGGCTTCTTGTGAGACGATTTTAAGTGCTCAAAGAGGCCTTTGAACACTTAAAATCCTCTAACCACACTTGTTCGAAAGACAAGAAGGCAGCTAAGTTAATTATTGTGTTTCACAGAACGGTGTGTTCCTCGCGCCAGTGATGTCAGTACCATTCCTCCTGTTCAGCGGTTTCTTCGTATCATTCAATGCGATCCCGGTGTACCTTCGCTGGATAACCTACCTCTCATACATCAGATACGGCTTCGAGGGAACTGCGCTCGCTACCTACTCATTTGACAGGCCCAAACTGCAATGCCATCAGGTACACAAAGAAAAACTGGCCTGTCCTTCCTCATGTCATCTTTCACACAATCCATCCATCTCTTCTTCAGAATACCTCTAGTCATACCAAGTAATCTTGGCCACAAAAGTCTTCCCCAAAATTTGTCCACTGGCCGACCTCTCTCAAAGCCTTCGAGACAGTCCCAATATTCTAAATACTTAACTGCCTCTTTAATAACTAAGATAAGTTAAGTTTGTTTTAAAACAAGTTTTATTTCCAGACTTACTGTCACTTCAAGAACCCGCTGACGACGCTAGAAGAGCTCGACATGACTGACGCGGATTTTACTCTCGACATCGCCGCTCTCTGTCTCATATTCGTAATCCTGCGTATATCTGCCTTCCTCTTCCTGCGTTGGAAGCTCAAGGCAACAAGATAAGATAATTTAGACCTTGTAACCGTACTGTTAGGGATTGTTGTCGATTGCAAATGGAAAATCATGATGAATGAATGGATCGGCTTTCTGCCTTGGGACAATTGGATGATAATCTATGCCCGTTCAATACAACAGTTGCGACGCTGATTTAATATAGGTAAATAAAACAGGTGTTGATACTAGGTTTATTTTAAGAAATAAATAAGAGAAAAATATATAAATAATAAGGATAGGTAATAGATGACAAAGATCCATTCTTCAACTGTAGCTAAGTGCGGCAGTAATTATATAATCATTTGTTTTTTTTATATAATTTCTAGACTATATCATAAAATTATATTCATTTAATTTAAATAATGTGGCATATCTATTGACATGACAAATTATAAAGTGACTTGGTTAAATATGATGACCCTAGACTGTTTTTCATGAAACCTTGAGCAAGACTCAGGTTTCTGATAGGCTTTTAAGTGTGATATAAAAATATTATAAAGTATTTAATTGTATGTTGATGTGATAGTTTTGTGATTTTGACAGCCGCTTATGCAACCATTCCGTCGGTACCATTTTTTATACTGAAATGTTATTACTTACAATATTTATAATAAATAATGTTATTCCTTTATCTATAAACGTTTTTATCAATAGATTGATATTTTACTATAACAAACACAAATAAATTTTAATTCAAGAAACAGGGTGATTTCTCTCGACCACCCTTTGAAGGCAAAATGTAATACCATGTTTTTGAACATTTTCTATAACTATGATCATTTCCTTTTCTCCGAGGATGGTCGAGCAAGAGAACTCTGTAATGTGCAATAGTTGTACTATTGATCACTATAAAAGAATTCAAAAGAAAGTTGCTCATTAGATATTATATAATTATCTTGCCTTAATAATTGTATTTATGGAAATAAGTAAGCCTATATTAAATGTTGATCATAAAAGGAATGTAAAATTTTGATCTTTAATAATTGTATTCTCTGTGAGTAGGTACCCAAAGACTGGCCCATGATAAATTGATTGTTTATTACTACTCCGTGAACGGAAACAAGAAAAAATTTGAGGATCATGAAATACTTGCCCTGTTTCCTTTTCTATGAGACCTTTTATTTATTCAACACTATTTCATTGTCGTCGTGTCAAGTTAAGATAGAATAGATTCAGGGGTATCGGTTTTGACTATGTGTACTTAGACTTATAAGTTAGATGTTTTAGAAAAGTTTATGGTCCAAATAAATATCCTATACAATGGTCAGATATTGGTTTAAGACTATGACGTTTTGTATATTTTTTAAATAAATGGTTTTAAGATAGTATGTTTTTTATTACGTGCTCTGATTTGGCTGAGAGAGCCATTAATTCAATTCAAGACGTTCTGCAGAATGTTTGTATAGTTCGCAAAATAGTTCGTCTGCCTGAAATTCATGATTGTCTAATTTGATAAACTTAAGTAAAAGAAAGTTAGTGATAATCATTAAAATCTTAATGTGTTTTGGAATTCTTAAAATTTTATGATTGCTAGCATAGGCTAGCATGGTTGCGATACTCACGGAATCGGCGGCGGTATCTCGAAAGCTCGTTCGGTGTTCGCATCCGAGATGCGACACACACATACCTGGACCCATGGATTTAGCATTGAACCTTTTGCCTGGACCGGTGGCCAAAAGAGGAAAGACATGATCTCAGGGAAAAAGACAAGAACTAAGGAACACTAGGACCAAGTATCATATAGTGTGATTCTTGGTCCGAGAAGGAACACTTAACAGTGCTGCCATCTGAAGTGAGCAAAAGGCAGTTTTTATCCCTTCGATCACGAGTTTTATCCACATTAATCTAACTGCAAATTCATGCTAGGCTCAGGAAATCATGTCAATGTCACTAAGTCTAAGTAGATGTCAATAGGAAAAATCTCCGTCTGTCTCCGCGGCCGCCGCTGAATGAATACAGAATACATTATACAGCCAAAACACAAAATTGCAAAACAAAGGCAGAAAAGTACGTGGTTTGTTAATGGATAACGTGTTTTCCTTTTAAATATAATGATGCCTTAAACAAGATTGAGAGGTTAAATATTATTCTAATAATTTCGTGTATTTTTATTGCCTGCACTGACCGAAAATGGATAACATAATTTCTTCGGACGATAGCTGTGATTCTGAAACCAGGTGTATGAAAAATCAGTTGTCTGGTAAGTTCTTTCAAGATACATATCTTCTTTTCTGTTTGAGCCAGAAATCTAATCTAAACAAACAATCTGTTTTCAATAAATAAAGTATTTAAGGTCTGGCTTTTTTTCATTCCAAGAGGCCTAAATTGCACTAAAAACCGGTCATTCACTTCAAATACAATGTCATCTAAATGATTAATTTCCAAATACCTAGTTTAGTGTTCTAAATCCTACTCACAAGTTAAAAACAAATAATTTAAATAATCTCTGAGTGATCTTTATTCACATGACTTTTTCCTTTCAATATCTTTAAAGCTCTGCTTACTTTGGGGCTAGATGATGCTGTGTGAAAAGTCCAGCATTATTTATTATTTATTTATTTATTTATTTATCTTTAAACTTTAATTACTTACATGGTTCTGGAATGCAGTCTTTGTATAGTGCATCCTGCCATTTATTTACTTGCCATCATTCAGTACAGACTTATACCCACAATACATGTTCTTCAGGCATCTCAATATATTACCTCCTAAAGATTGGCAACAATGTTTTTACATCCACAGAATTTGGTTTGGATGAAGACAACCTAACGAAAGAAGAGATGAATGATCTTCTCAAGGCCCTGAATAACTCCAAAGCCACCAGCAATGAGGAAGATTTAACAAGAGAAAGCATTAATAAGGTGATCTATATCTTTAGTTTTAACCCCCAATGCAAAAAGAGGGGTGTTATAAGTTTAATGTGTCTGTGTATCTGTGGTTGTAGCTCTCAAACTAGGATACCTATTCTCTCTATATAATTTCTATTCTCTATTGAACTAAAATGCTTTTGTTTCATTTACAGTCGATAACCATGGATACCACAGATACCCCACAACCAAAGGCATTAAAACGGCGATACCTTGATGTCGCAGACAGACGTATGCCATGGAGTCTATTCTCAGAAACACTAACAAACACAGAGAAAGCGCACACACTAGCTGTATACATCAAGCTCATGTCCATAAACAGTTACCGTCAAGCTCGGCGATCTGCAATTTTTGCATCCTGGCCCCCTCCCCTCCAAATAGTAGAAGAGTCTACAAGAATTCAGCCGATGAGATCCACAAGAAGTGGCCGATCAGTTCCTTCTTACTCAGGCTTTGATGAAGACTCCTCAGATTTTGACTTTGTTGTGACAAAACCAAAGCGACGAAAAGTATCTACAAGCCAGGATACAACAGATGGAGTTTATTCAAATAAAGTAGTCAGTTTGAAGAGAAAGACTTCAAAGGATGAGTCTTCCAGGCTGCCCAAGGAGCCTAAGTTATCCAATATAGATCATGTGAAACCTCAGATTGAAATGTTCACATTGATTGAAGACTGAATACCTTCTCATTGTAAATATTGTTTGCTAAAAATTGCTTGTATTTATAACCATGGTTGTCAATGGAAATGGAAGGTACATTGTCAGTGGTCTACATTTATCTTCTAAAAGCTATCAAAGCTAAACATGGATGTCATAAAAATTTAAGAGTACATTCACTTTACATTTAAAACGGAATGTTCTATTTGGATTGGAAGCTATAGTAGCAATCGATTACATTTTTAGCTTACATCTTTTAATAGCTGGATGCGTCGAGCAGAGGACAGGGCGCGATGGCGCTCATTGGGGGAAGCCTATGTCCAGCTGTGGACTGCTCAATAGCAGTCCACTGCTGGATATAGGCTGATGATGATGATGATCTTCTAAAAGCACAAGGTTAAACCTAGATTTAGCAATTGGCATAAAAATATCAAGAATATTTCACTTTCAACTTTGTGTTACTACACTCAGGGACTGATTTAGAGGAACATATTAAATTATATTAATTTTAATATGACATGTGTTTAATGCGTTTTTATTATTTGTGAGCTAAGTTACAGAACTACTAACTTGTTTCAGACTTTTGTAGAATAATATTATCTAGAAGGCTTTATCACGTATTACGTTATATTTACAAATCTTATTTACTTGAACTCATTCAGTGCCGAGCCCACCGATCGGCGGGCTGAAGTTCTTGATTCATATGCCGAACCCGCCGCGGTATGTAATACCAATGTATGGCGGCGGCGGCATGGGGTCGTTACTTTCTAGGGCGGCGATCAATGGGTTAAGAAATATCTTAAATTTTGTCACATTCCTCTAATTCAGTCCCTGAATGAACTATATTATGAGTATTATTACTATATTAGGAGTATTTACTAAGACTTGAGAAGCATTGTCATTTTATAGCAAGGCATAAATTATGCCAGTAAAGTTAAAATACAAAGCAAAAAATAAGCTGACAACAACAACAAAATCTGATTAGGTATGATAAATGAAAAGTAGTTACTGTATTTCATCTGATGAGAATTTCATGGCGTTTGAAGGTATGTAATGTGCTAAATTTAGACTACAGAATGGATGTTAAAATAATGTATTTAAAGCATGATGTAAATTACATCATGCTTTGATATGTTACAATATTTATAGGAGATGCTTAAATTATATGAAGATTTTAGACAAAATTATGGATTTTGTAATGCTACCGATTTTGCTGTGCCCATATTTTAAAAATAGTAGAGCCTCTTCCAATCGTTCAGCGCTTCGTCAATTATTGCGCTGAGAAATGCAAAAAAAAACATCAACACGCACGATGTTGCAACGTGTATCGAACTCGTGTTAGTGAACGAAGTTGCGATTACACAAGAAGTTGCCGAGCTGACAGTGAACAGCTGCGATTAAAAATTAAAAAGTAGTTTAGGCAATAGTCAAATGGTGCTGTGGAGGGCCTTCCTTTGGAGGCAAGAGGGCAACGCGTTAAGGTTGCGTGCGTACCTACCCATTATCTTTTCATGCCTTTTGAAAACTTAGGAATTATAAGTAGTTTAAAGGCCATAGCTACAAAACACTAACACTGATATTCACAAACATTACTATGAGGTCTCACAGTGCGCGCGGACGCACAGTGTCCCAAAAACCTACTGATTTTGCGACCCTGTGCGTCCGCGCGCACTTGGAAACGTCAAAGTAATGTTTGTGAATACCGGCATTAGGCCCTTACTAATAAACTTGACAGTTATGTCATGCTTAAACAAAATTTTTTTTTGGTTTTTCATAGGTTAAGTATGCATGACATAATTTTTTGTCGAGTTTATTATTAAGGGTCGATTCACATCTGACGGAAGATCCGTCGCGGATTATCGGTCGCGGAACGCCAGAACTGACAAATGTATAGAAAAACACTCGACCGTTCACACTCGACGGACTAACGTATCATCCGTCGAGTGTGAACGGTCGAGTGTTTTTCTATACATTTGTCAGTTCTGGCGTTCCGCGACCGATAATCCGCGACGGATCTTCCGTCAGATGTGAATCGACCCTAAGGGCCACTTTTATCGTGGATACCCAACAACAATTTTGCGAAGTTTCCATTCGCGCTTATTACCCCCGTTTGCATGTAGGTTATACCTAGTATAAAATATTATGTTAAAAAAAATAAAAAATTCTTTACTAAGCCGTACGTTCCGTGTGAAAAGTCCTAGTGTGCGTATTTATAAACAAGCGCCAAATTTATTTTTATGAAAATGCAATGCTAGCTGTGCAGAGACAAATATTTATTTGGTATTTTTTATTTTGTTTTGTAAAAATTAGACAAATTGTATCAGAAGTGCATTAATTGATTTTACAAGCGTCTAGTTGATTTTCATGAAAATGCTGTGCTAGCTGAGCAGAGAGATAAATATTTATTTGTTGTTTTATTTTATATTCTGTTTTGTAAAAAATAGATTGAATTGTTTTTGTACATGTGTGCACATCTTGTGCAACATTTGAGTTCTATACATATCTAAAGAATAAACTGTTGATGAGAATGTTGTTTTACGAACGTAGTCTAATAATTTTAGTTTTGGGTAATTAGGAAAACAAAAAAAAACTTCTCGCTTTTTTGCACTAGAGGTCATTTATTTAACAAATAAACACTACTAATAGGTAGGTAAACTAACTTAGGTAATTAATGAGCTTTATAACAACATTACATGAGAACTTAACTAAAAAAAACTTTTTTTTTTATGAGAACTTAAGGCCCGGCGCCCATTATCGGCATCGGCAAGGAAAAGGATCCTTCGGCATCCTACATGCAAGCGCACACTATCGGCAATTATGCTTTGGCATCCTGCAACGTTCTTACAGGCGCGGTCGCAGCCTAAAATTTTGGAGGGGGTCACTACTGAATTTTGGGGGGGTCACTACACTAATAATAGACTTTATTGCACAATAAACAGGATTTTACTATTGAACGTGTACGATTTTCCCCCCCCCTCGGACCGCGCCTGCGTTCTTAGGGATGACGAGGCGTCCTTAAGGATGCAGGGCAAGCTATCCCCCGAGTGTTGCCTCGGCGCCGGCGGCGTACCGAAGGATGCCGAAGCATACCGAAGCGGTATTTTTGTTATTCTTCTTCTTTCGTGTCAGTGGTACATTGATTTAGATGTGGGTTGAGTAGAACCCCGCCACCATCACTCCAGCGTCCGTGGCGTCAATGAGGTCCTTCCTTGTGCAGGTGGTAGGGCACAAAGGGCAAACGATTTTTGTTATTACGACCACATATCACGGAAATTTCTACTTTATTGCCATTATGTTATAGTATATTGCTATTTGCCACCTAAAATCCTCAGTCGTACCGATGCCGATAATGGGCGCCGGGCCTAACTGTGTAGTAATCGTCACCTGAATCTACTGACCAGGTTTTTCTGATAATTTACCGACATATTTTTATGTGCCAACCCACACAACTCAAACAATGTCCCAGGCACTACAGCGTCCCGTTGAGTGTAGGCATAGGTTGCCTCCTGACGCTCTATAAATCATCTAGTAGAAGTAAAGGCCTAAGTTTAATGTGCCAAGTTTATACGAGTCTACTTCTATTAACCTCCTCCGTGTCGGATCCGACAATGGGAACCTGACTTAGATTGAATTAAATTCGGTTAAGAGCCCGACTGGTTTGCAAATTTGGTCTTGAATGATCTGTTACAGGGCGCACAGTGCAACTGACAACTTGCATTATAGGTGTAGGCGTAGAATGCTTCGGGCGGGTCTTTTTGTAAACGAGTCTTAGTCTACGAGTTTGTATACGAGTCTACGTCGACATTCACTTCACTTTATGACTATTCTCCCCTCTATTATTTACAACTTCCCGAACAAGCGAGTCTGAAGCAGCCTTCAAATCGTAAGCCCAGCCGATCTTCGCGAAGAAGTCCAATAACATTGTAGTGAGGTTGAAACGCATGCCTAGTTCCGCCGCCTTGTAGTCCCATGGGAACGTGTGGTGGTAGTTATGCCAGCCTTCGCCCATCGCTACGATAGACACGATCGGATTCTCTCTTGGCATTATATGTCTGAAAAAAAAAATACATTAACAGTATCATCTACTCAATAACATGCATCGAATGGCAAAAGCGAAGAGAGGCCTATGTCTGCAGTGGGATGAACGGCTGATGATGATGATCAACCACAGCCTGGCTTCACCCACTGCTGGATGAGCTTAGGTCTACCTAAGCTTGTGCCAATAATATACATAAGACCTACATTTTAGGTCGGTATAGAGGAGCCACGGATATATCCGTCAGAGGAGCACTACTGAAAGTTGTCCTGCGTTCCGATCATATCCGGCACGTCGTGCACCAATTACATTTTCTGTTCAAAATTGTATGTGCACTAACCCAGTAGTAGGTAGGAGGTACCTAGGTTATCTATATACGAAGGAAAGCAAAACGAGGAAGCCTACATGTCGTAGAACCTAAAAAGTCGTTCCAAAACTTGATGTGGACCTTTTTGTGGCGCAACCAAGACTTACCGATCATAAGGCTTACTGCCCCACAGATGCGCGAAGCTGTTCACAGACCAGGTGAAGTTGAGGGACATCATGTAGCGCATCAACGCTTGCGATAGCAGCGCCATCCTCATCGTCTCGCCCCACGCGAGGCACGGGATCAGGCACGGCAACGCAAAGCAGAATAGTATTTTGAAGAACGTGAAATGCCTGGAACACAAAATCATAGTTCATAGGTCATAGGTTCATAGGTCTTTTAGATACCTAATAATCAGGTTAAAAAAATCAACCTAGATACTCTACCAAAAAAAACCGCTTTTTATTAAGAATTAGCTAGGTATACCTACTACCTAAGGTGAAGGTTGGTTAATATGTAAACAGTCAGCGTCCTTCACCCACACGTGTCGTGACTCCCCCCTACATGAGGCTGTTCCCTACTAGATGGTGACGCTCATTGTACCTACCGAGATAGGTAAGTACATACCTAGGTAATCTAATTACTAGCTAGATGTTTTTTTAAATAACAGAGACCTGACGGTTGATTGCCTTGGTCCTAAGACCCTTTACACGTTTTCTGGTCCAGAATCAAACCACTTACCGCGTGTGAAATTTTACGAGTGAATTGTTTTCAATGTCGCTCATATCCATCTTACGCCCCTCTTTGATAACGTCTGGGTGTTTCTTCATCATCAGCCAGCCAACGTGGGAGAAGAAGAACCCTCTGTTCGCGTCGTGGGGGTCGGCTGTGGTCTCGGAGAACTTGTGATGAACTCTGTGGTCTCTCACCCATTCGGGAATTGTGTTCTGAAAAAATAAATCTTATCTATAGGTTATAGGTATTTCTGACTATCCCATAAATAATAAGAATTATTTTTTAATTCACCACCTAGCTGTCAAATAGTCTACAAGATACTTGTCCTCCTTGCTTTGGGGATAAGGCATAATTCTGTCTTTTTAGTTGGTTTCAAGAAACCTACCTATCTAATTATAATTTATTTAATTAAAATATAAGATAGGTAGGTACTTAGGTACATAGGTATCTACCTAGGTAAATTGCTTCGCAGATTGGTATTGTAAGTCTACCCAGCAGACCCGAGATTCCAATCATGCACATATTTTAATTCTAAACCTACCTGCCTACCTCGTTATGAGAACAATAATTTGTTCCAAATTCATCTTAGATTGTTTCTATTGTCTCCTACCTACCTTCTCGAGAGAGATTGCAATCGCGAGGGGCTCACATTAGAATAAAATCGAACCTTTCTCTTCGCATTGAGATAATGAAATCCATCCTAAAACCCCTGATACTATCTTTAATTGTAGCTTTTAATTCTATTTTGCTCAGTCCAAAAAGCTGGAACAGACAAACTTCGTTCCAACCGAGTGTTCCACGACACTCACGATTTTTTAAATAAAAAAAAAACCAAAGACACGGTATAAACTAGTATCTATCTCTTGTAAGGATACTAAAGATACATAGTAGTATCACTAGTACAGTCAGCGACAGAAGTACTTACGTGAACAATTGGAGATTTTAAATCTTAATTTTCATAATGATTTGTGGGAAAATTGTGTATTTCTTCACAAATAGTAATGGTGGTAAAGCTATCTAAAGTTTCAGTACAACCCTACAAATTTTAATTTTAATATAATTTAGTAGCAAGCGCGGTCCAAAGGGGGGGTCACGGGGGACATGACCCCCCCAAAATCGTACACGTCTAATAGTAAAATCTTGTGTATTGTGTGTGCCATAGGCGGATTCAGGGGGGGGGGGGGGCACGGGGGCACGTTCAGAATTTAAAACAATACTACTTACTTGCTATTAAAAATGTTTCGAGTCAATTTCTTAAAAAAAATTGAGGCTCGCTACGCTCGCCAATTGAGATTTAAATAGGCAAATCTGACACCGCATGCCACTATTGTTTTGTTCTTGGCATTGCACGTTTGATTTTTCCTACCTTATCTGATATGAGAATCTTTGGTTAATACTTTTTTCCAAATTCAAAACAATACAGTTCTTGCTAATCAAAAAAAAAATACGTTGCGACTCAATTTCTTCAAAAAACATGGCGCTCGATTCGCTCGCATCTCTCGAAGCTCGCTGCGCTCTCTTAGGCATATTATTATCTTACACCACTTGATGCTATCGTTTTGTTTTTGACATTGCAAGATTTGGGATTGATTTTCACTGCCTATATCTACTAGGACATCTTGAGAGAAACATAATACGCTAAAGCAATAATGGTTAATCAAAATTATTAATTTTTTTCCAAATGTAATAGTAATAGTAATAATAGTAATAGTAATAATTTATTTCATAAACATTGTTAAATTACATAGGACACTTAAGTATAATTATAGGAACAAATTACAATGGACCCCACACTAGGCAAAGCCTGTGTCGTGGGCGTCTAAAAAACAGTTAAACAGTACACACACACACAGTAGTCTAAAAAACAGTACTAAATGTAAAACAGTACTTGCTATTAAAAAAAACGTTTCGAGTCAATTTCTCCAGAAAAACTGCGGCTCGGTACGCTCGCCAATCTTATACCATATTCCGCTATCGTTTTGTTCTTGGCATTGCAAGATCTGGGTTTGATTTTTCGTAGCTCTATCTGTTATGGAAGTCTTGAGGGAAACATTTTGGTTAATATTTTTTTACAAATTCAAAACAATACAGTTCTTTCTATTAAAAAAACAAGGTTTTGACTCAATTTCTTTAAAAAAATTGGGGCTCGCTTCGCTCGCATCTATCGAAGCTCGCTGCGCTCACTTCAGCATCTTACACCACTTGCCGCCACGTTTTGTTCTTGCCATTGCAAGATTTAGGTTAGATTTTCACTACATCTATCTATTAAAGACATCTTGATAGAAACATAACGCAATATTGGTTAATTTTTTTTTTCCAAATTTAAAACAATACAGTACTTGCTATAAAAAAAACCGTTTCGAGTCAATTTCTCCAAAAAAAATGCGGCTCGCTTCGCTCGCCAATGTACGAATAAGATAAAAGAAAGAACATGAGTGAAATTCTTGTCTGTTTCTGACTGGTATTGTGAATCGCATCCCTTTCACGCACTTGCAAATGAAAGATGATAATCAGCGTTTGCGAGCCGGGGGAAAGAAAAATGAATAAATTGTGAATTTTTTGTCAGTCCGCCCCTTGTGCCCCTCCCAGAAAAAATCCTGAATCCGCCCATGTATTGGGCAATGAAGTCTAATATTAGTGTAGTGACCCCCCCCCCCCCCCAAAATTTCAGCATTGACCCCCCCCAAAATTTCAGGCTGCGACCGCGCCTGCTTGTAGTACCTAGGTTATCTAATTCTAATAAATGTAGGTAATCTAATTGTTTTTATTTTTTAAGATTTTAATAAAAGATCTCATAATATTAAGAAATGTTTGTTACACAAACACAATTTTTATGTTTAATTACTCGTTTTTGCGATGTCCTTGCAGGACTCATGTGTTAGCATTAAATGTAGGCATCTAATTTACCTACAACACAAACATCAACTATTTGAGTTGTTTCATGTTTGTCAAATCAAAGTTGACGACTGATCTTTGTTCCCAAGATTATATTAGTATTTGTATTAAAATAAATAAATAATAAATAATGCTGGACATTTCACACAGCATCATCTAGCCCCAAAGTAAGCAGAGCTTGTGTAATGGGTACTAGGATGACTGATATACTACTTATATACTTTTTGTTTGTAAATACATACATATTATACATAGAAACACCCAGACCCGAGACAAATATTTGTAGATCATACAAAAATTGGTCCCGCCGCGGGGATCGAACCCGCAACCTCTTGCGTCGCAGGCGGGCCTTCGCCCACTGCGCTACAGAGGTCGTCAAGTATTGGATTTGCTATTTGGATATTGGATAGAGAGCAGCCTAGAAATGACAAATAATATGATGCGCTGATTGAAATGGTCTAAGAATATTGCAATATCTACATTATACGAAACTTACCTTTTTCTTGAAAAAGTTGTAGCTTACCGTATTAAAAAAATCAACATAAATACCACAATAATCATCAATGCGATGTAATCCCACTTTATTATATACTAAAGCTGAAAGTTTAAGAGTTTGTTTGTATGTTTGTGTATCAATCACGCCTAAACCAGTGAACCGATTTGGATGAAACTTGGTATAGGCATAGATAGTGACCTGGAATAGCATATAGGCTATTCAAAATGTTGGTACCACGCGGGCGAATACACGCGCAGAAGCTAGTAAAATATACAGGTAGCGCAGTCGTAGAGGTCTCTACGGCGTAGCGGGCGTAGCGCACGCTTACAAACTTAAGACAATGTTTCGTACATTGTGCGAGTAGAATCCTCAGAACTACCACTCTTTTTCCCCTTGTGTAAATAGCAGCAAAATAGTCTATCTCTACCTGTGATCTCTACAAATTCGTTGATCTATTTGCCGAACTATTATTTAGATAGAAGATGACAGGCGAATACAGGCAATGAGGCCCTCTACACGTTCGTGACCGTCGGCATTCGTCAATCGAAAGAGGGCACATACAGTTTTGAAAATATTTTAGAGACAAATACAAGCTAGTATTATTAGGGCTTTCGTCAATATTCGTCATTAACAAACATATCCACGCATCGCATATGGAACATGGAACGTGGGTGGTTAATCCTCTTACAGTAGACACTACAATTTCACTGCATATTTGTACCTCAGTTTAAATTGGTATAATATTATTTACTGTGTTTGTAATATGTTGTTTATGTGGCATATAATAAAGTATTTTATATTCTTTTTTAATAATTTATTCTAAGCAAGGAATCAAGCTTTGCTTAGTTTGGGGCTAGATGATGCTGAGTGAAATGTCCGGCATTATTTATTTATTTAATTTCGGTAGTAGAAGATCACAAACCTGTCCTGCTGCGGAATAGCATGCCAGTAGAATAAGCTGGAGTGGCCAGCGGGCCTTGTACGAGCGATGGCACCAGTAGCGGTGAGCGCCGGCCGTCACGCCGAAACCGGCAGCTTCGCCCATGAACACACCTGCACAATCATCTCTTTCTTCACAACAATATATTGTAGGTTATTCATGCACACACATCCACCCACTCATTAAAACCCAATCTCTCTCTACCATTAGGGTTTGCTGGAAGAGAACTCTTTTTAGGGTTAAGCTCGCCTTTGCTGTTACATCTCTTGCGTATGTAGGTTTTTATTTGTGCAATTAAGAATAAATAAATATAGGTATTACTAAAACTTCGTATCTCAGATGAGCATCGATGGTGATTTTTTGTTTCGTAGACAATAAACACTCTCTTGACGACCTTCTGTGGCGCAGTGGGTGAAAGCCCGCTTGGAAGGCAGAAGGTTGCGGCTTTGATCCCCGCCGCGGGATAAATGTTTGTATGATCTGCAAATATTTATCTCGGGTCTGGGTGTTTCTATGTATGATGTGCATGTATTTACAAACAAAAAGTATATAAGTAGTATATCAGTCATCTGGTTCCCATCCTACAAGATTTGCTTAGTTTGGGGCTAGATGATGCTGTGTGAAATGTCCAGCATTATTTATTTACTTATAATATTCTACGAAAAGAAAAATTCACAGCGCTTACTTGAAAACGTTGTAAACATCAGTGAATACTCATTTAAATTTAATAAGATGTGATGCAATCTTGTTACGAAGATTTGTCATGCAAACTCTTGCAAAGTTGTGTGTTAAGGGGCCGAGTGGTTACCCTCAATGACATTGAATTTTATTTTTTGAATACCCACTGAAAACTTTACGCAAGAATTTACGCCAATAAATAAAACCAATTCGAAGGCATAAGTCAGCCTTCCTGAAAATCCTTATTTTGATAACTTTTGGAATTAAATAGACTTTGGTATCATAGATACGAATAAATGTTAAAATAATTATGCCAAGTTTCTACGTCTAAAAACGTTCTAAAAACGTCACTTATGTTCCTATGATCATATACTAACTTCGCACATACCGTACTTGAAAATATTTTTGAGTGCCTATCTCTATAACTCTTGAAAACCAGTTTAAAATAGGTTGTGCCTAGGTATTCAAAGCTCTACGTGCATATTTTGGTCAGGAAACGTGTCCAAAGACACCTTAACCTTCGCCTTAAACTTGGTGCCTTACATCCTAGATTATCTTCAAAGGATATTTTATAAATGAAGAATGTATAACAAACTTGAAGAAGTCGTGTTTTAGTTTGTTAACGTTGTAGGGAGAAGCTGAAGTTTGCTATGTTGTGAACGAGAGTTCGACTTAGCTTCACTTGTAATTACTTGTGTGTACCTAAGAATCTTTTGAAGTATTTTTCACTCACTTCAAAAAAGTTAAAATTTAGCACATTATCAAGGACAGGGTAAGAAAATACTTAAAGGTAATATAAATAAAAACACACACTTCTACGATTACCTAATCGCACTCAACTTTGGCATCTGTGTCTGTACCTATCACCGAAAGTTTCCTAATGTTTGTGTGCAAATCTTTACCATCTTATAACCCTTGTTCACGTGGCAAATCATTGTGTTCTGCAAGTACAGTCAGCGACAGAAGTTCATAAACAATTGAAGACTAAAGTTTAATTTTCGTCGTTAGTAAAATGCTATGAGGGGAAATTTTATGTTTTTTGTACAAATAGCAATAGTGCAAGGCAAAGCATCTATTATAAAAAATATAATTATAAGCCGATGGGTGCCGAAGTTATAGAAGATTTTAAAACACCAAATGTTCATGAAATTTCGTCACTGACTATAGGTAGGTACACTTTTTTCTTTCTTTGTTTATACTTATACACCTAAAACAAATGTTTGTTTGTATGAAAAAAGTATCAAAAATGATTAATGTAGGTAGGTACTTATTACATTTTCAAGTACATTAAACAACTTGTTTGTTTGGTGTGAACGTGGTTTTTAGTCGTAAGTCTGTTAAACGCTGTGGGTTAGTTAGTTTACTTACCAAAAGCTATAGTCTGCCATTTCGGGAACACCAAAAAAATTAAGTCGTTTATAAACCACAGAGTACTGACTACATGCAAGGTTATGATAGCCACAGTGTTGAGCCAGAGTATAGGGGTGACGAACCCGACTCTCCTCTCCCAATCTCGAATTGGTTTCATGAACTTTGGCTCTTCAGTTCTCTTCAAAGCTTCTTCGTAAGGAGTGATCTGTTTCTTGAACTCATTAGCGCAAGACTCATTTTTCTTGGATATCTGTTGGAGCTTGATTTCTTTCGAAGTTTCATGAAATTGCTGAATAGTTTCTGTGAGTGTTGATGGAGCCATATTTAGTTACTGAAACAGAAAAACACTGGTTTTATAATAGTAGGTACATACCTCTACGTTATTTTAACTAATAACTCCATGCATTATGCGAAAATAGATTTTGATATTAATTCATCATCATCATCATCTTCTTGCCCTTGTCCCACTATATATGTGGGGTCGGCACAATATGTACGTATTCCTCTTCCATTTCCCTTATTAAGATTTTTTATTAAGTACAATAATTATTTTTATTCCTCTAAATATTTGTGGAAACTAAGCTACTACAATCCTATAAATATTATAAAGGCGAAAGTTTGTAAGTATGGATGTATGGATGTATGGATGTTTGTTACTCTTTCACGCAAAAACGGCTGGACCGATTTGGTTGAAATTTGGTATGTAGATAGGTGATACCCTGGATTAACACATAGGCTACTTTTTATCCCGATATTCCCGCGGGAACGGGACTTACGCGGGTGAAACCGCGGGGCGCAGCTAGTATGTACATAAAATTACAAAATACAATAGAATCAGTCAAGCTATCTAAGAATCGTCGTAAAAACGATCTATAGATAGCTCAACTGATCCAGGTCACTGCCAAGTAAGTAAATAAAAAATAAAGTAAATAATAAATATTTAAGTACCTAAGTAGGTAAATAAAAAATCATCTTTTAAATTGTTATTGCATAAGTAGGGACTTTCATAAACATGTACGCCCTTACTAATAAACTTGACATAAAGTTATGTCATGCATAAATTAAAAAATTGTATGGTTATTCATAGGTTACGCATTACATAACTTTATGTCAAGTTTATTAGTAAGGGCCTATATTATTAGGTAGTAGGTAATCCTTAGACCCGTCGCAGACTACATTTCACACAGACTTTCTATATCGGCCAATAGTTGAGACGGAATATACTTCGGCTCGTAATGAGTATGGAGAAGTATAGCCCGTCTCAACTATCAGCCGATAGAAAATCTGTAGGTAGTCAGCGAGGGGTCTTAGACTTATTCAATATAACTTACCTGCAGTTATATCGAATGTAAGTATGAATCAAATAATGTTGTATAGTTTTATCAAAAGTACCTAGGTACAGGTACCTACCTGCTAGGTATATCTCTACTATAGCCAAGGTTGATGAAATACGAGTAACTGTCCAAGTAAAGAAAGGGTTTGGTATTTTTGGACGGCAAGTAACCCTTTTCCGGTCATAACACGAGGCATTCCTACAACATAACAAAAATCCTCTATTGTCCACGACACTTTGATGGATTTCTATCATAGTTCATATTTCATTTCATTGTACCCCATACGTTTGTAAACTATGTATTTGTAGGTATCTATTTATCAACTTAATGAAACTAGTTCAATTACATGTCACAGAGGTGTCACACCTATTTGGTCCCTTACCACTCATACGAACATAACGGCCACTCCACACATTCGCCGAACTATTTGCCAAACTATTCACCGAACTATTTCTTGGATAGAAGATGACAGGCGAATACAGGCGATGAGGCCCTCTACACGTTCGTGACCGTCGGCATTCGTCTATCATCGGCGAATATTTTTTATTTATACACCGCTATTTTATGACTACCAAAAAATGTTTAAGGACAGTTGCAACAAATGCAGAAAATGATAATGGCATGGTCAGAACTTTTTTTTACTGAACTATCACAAAGTTATCGAGGATTGTAGTCAACCAAAACTGAACAAAATTTTATGAAAACTGTACAAATAAGTACTACAGACAACAGTCGCGTACAGATTCTCATTTGAACTATGTTCTCGTATCATCCCCAGTCAGTAAAACCGCAGTAGCTATCATAAATCCATGTCTGGCTCGTCTCGTCTCCTTTTGAGGTTATAATTTTTTTCTCTTTTTTTTGAGTTTTAACTACATAAATGTGATCAGTAACAGACACCGAGACCATGTTTAAAAATTTTTTGGTAATTAAAAAATAGGGGTATATATTTATTTCTCATTACATTATCATAACAGGGTGCCCCCAATGCAATAGCGTAGTCATATCCTAAATTCTAAAGTTCATACCTATTTAAAAAATTAAAAGTGTAAACATTGAAAAGAATATGTAGAGGACCCATAAGGTTGTAACAGAGGTATTTCGAATTGTAAAGCCTTTGTCAGTAGCAACTTTGATTAGAAGTGCGACACTCGGTTTTTCGGCTTGTGCTTGTGCAATGATACCTATAATAATTATCATTGGGGTTGTGTAGGTAAATCAAGTTATTTGACGCTAGAAATCGTTCTGCATTAAATAAAACTAAATTTTAGTTCTAATAATTTTTGAGTAAGTTGTGAATTTATTCTTTAATTTCGAGCCATGGTAATACAGTGATCGTCGGGATTCCACCGTTATATTTGGGTTGGTTGGTTACATTTCATACATATTTACCTAACTTCTTTGATCTAGGTACAAAATTTTCATCCGATCGTTTCTAAATGGGAATAAGCAATCATAACCAAAGTTATAAAGCATACCTACAACCGGGGTTCAAAAGAAATTGTAGCGGTTCAAAAATTCATCATAAAAAAAAAGATATTTTTGAAGCTCTACAATTTCTTTTAAGAGAGCAAAACATCCGTTCTGCGGAAATTGAATAGATTTTAATGAAAACCATTTTGCCATGCTCTCGGAAATAAAATAAAATACCAGGTAAATAAGTATTCGGGTCTGGGTGTTTCTATGTATAA
This sequence comes from Epirrhoe alternata, assembly GCA_963565295.1. NCBI lineage: Eukaryota > Metazoa > Arthropoda > Insecta > Lepidoptera > Geometridae > Epirrhoe > Epirrhoe alternata. The sequence goes on from OY751384.1 coordinate 6,288,417, forward strand.
TAAGTATGTATTTACAAACAAAAAGTATATAAGTAGTCAGTTATCTGGTTCTCATAGTACAAGCTTTGCTTAGTTTGAAGCTGTGTGAAATGTTCAGCATTATTTATTTATTTTAAATTGGAATTAGCTCCATTTCTGCGGGATCAATTTTAATACCTTGACTGACTGCGATAGTGCCTTGACTTCCAATCCGAAGATCGTGGGTTTGAATCCTGGCTTAAATGGGCTTGGTATGCGCATTATAATGTCATGCATTGAATGCTAATTTGAGCAAAATGTGGGAATTTGCATCTATTAGGTAGGTACCTACTTACCTACAGAATTATTTAGGTGGCAGAATAATAATGTAGGTACATAGGTACTTAAGCTAGGTGATATTGCACAATGTTATCAAAACAAATTATTATTTCGGTAGGAAAAGTCCAAGAGATCCGAAATGTATGTAATCGTCTATCATAAAAGTGCATAACGGTTGCGTGTTACATGTTAGCATCCATCATCATGTTTTAGAGTTAGGTGGGTAGGTACCTACCTAACTCTAAAAATGGTACTGTGGCGACGTGGTAACAACGAGTAGTACACTCGTACCTGATGCAAAGAATCGTAAATAAGTATTTTATTAACATTGCCAAAGGGTCAGCAAGTCTATGCCCTGATTGTTTTAAGGAAGCGGAACCCTAGGATCTTAAGAGTGTGTCATACGCCGCCATTTTGTAAGCGGGACAGCGAGTGTGATTTGTTCGGCGTGTGAGAAGTACAGAACGATAGAAACGCAATGTCATTTACATCGCCAAAACACTTTTTACCTAATTACAAGTTAATTAATCAACCCATCTAAAAATTAAAAGACACAACTAAAGAAATACTTGTAGGTTTCTTGACAAAACAAAACCTTACAAAAAAAAGTGTGCTGTTCCTGAGATAAATAGCAAAATGTGTGCAAAACATGTATTTTTCATAGAAATATTTTATCTAGAAAACTTTCACCAATCGTGTTTTTAAAACACGTAATCCAAGATAAAACAATGAAGTATCATTTACCTAAATAGGAAGGTTGTAGCTTTCACAGATTCTGAGATAAATACCGATTTCGAACTACAAAATTGCTTAAATCGCTCCTGCACACTCTTAAGTTGATTCACACTTGACCTGTTTTATTTGTTTGATATGAATTTTTATTATTAGCTTCTTTCACACTAGCCTCAGTGTTGGTCATACCATATAGGGGAGAGCAGGTAGGATTCGTACAGAGGGAGCATTCGTACAGTGGTCATATCTACACAATCCAATACGTTGACACGTTTATGTTTGTTTGCGTGACTCCCGCTCATACCCATAGTCTAACCGCGGGGCTGGGAGGCAGTGCGGCCGCCGGCTTCGTTGGATCGAGTCGATACGTGTTTTTGCGCAGCGTAAGTAATTTTTGAATGCATTTTTGAACGCGTTTATCTCTAATATGTTTTGCTCTAAATGTTAAAGTTATTTATTGTTGTATATGGATAGATGCTCTAGCTTATTATGTTAACATTTATTTTAAGATAACCGTGACAGTTATTTTTATTTTGAGTTTATTTTTGAATTGTTTGGGTTGGGGTACCTACGTACAGTTATGTGTGGGGTAGATTCGTACTTACAGTTTACTTAGCAGATGTGGTGTTAATACTGCCGCAATACAAATCTGCTCTAACAGCAAGGACAGCTAACATCTTCAGCTTCGGAAAAGATCTGTCCATGTTCAATGTGCAATAGTATATCTAATATTAAGAAGTTATAATGTTGATTGGTTCCTTTAAGTTTTTTGTAACTAGACTGTGCAAAAACCAATATGGTTAATTATTACTGGATTTAAGGCTGATTCTGTGTTAATTTGACAATAAATGTTTCTATTATGTATAAAAGGTATTTTAATCACTGTGTACGGAGGCTCCCCGCGTGTGGGGTGCTTTCGTACGTTTCCCATTTTTTGGAAAAACCACCAAAGCTCGACTATGTGTCATTGCATCAACACTGAACTACAATTTTATTAAAGCCAGATAAGTAGGTATTAAAACAGCATTAAAATGATTTTACAATAGCGGTTAGTTTTTTTTTTACAGGCCTTAGAGTAAAAAGTGTACGAATCCTACCTGCTCTCCCCTACTGCTTAGGTAGGTATGATAGGTATAATATCCTTAATTATGTAGTTTATGGTGACTCTTGTCTTTTGAGGTCATAATTTTTTTTTCTTTTTTTTTTTAGTTTTAGCCACACAGTGTAACAGACTCCGAGACCATGCTTAAAGTTTTTCTGGTAATCAAATGTTTTGAATTAACTACAGATCAGATACCAACGTTATGTTCATTGTGTGAAAGAAGATATGGAAAAGATAGGAGTTGATACAGAGATGACGAGTGATAGGGGAGAGTGGAAGAGAACATGTTGTGCCGACCTCGCATGATCGGGATAAGGGCAGGCCAATGATGATGACCAACGTTATGTTCATACTTCGAAGTTTAAAATACGAACAAGAAACATGTGACTGTCTGCTATTGACTAAAAGTTACTACTGTTAGTAGTAAGTATACCAATTCACTGCTAAAAACTTCGCCATGTTTGACGCAAACGCAAACTGAAGAAAAAATGGTCTTAGGTAGATACCTACTGCTTATCTATATATATAAAAGAAAGTCGTGTTAGTTACACCACTTATAACTCAAGAACCGCTGACCAGATTAAGCTGAAATTTGGCATGGATAAAGATTATACCCCAGGGACGGACATAGGCTACTTTTTTTTAAATAATCATAAGGGGGCTTGAAAATAAGGGTTGCAAGTTTGTATGGGAAAAAAAGTTAAGCAACCCTGGGCGCCGCCATAAAGATGATGGGTGACCGCCCGGGGCCACTTTTTGCACGCCAGATTTTTTTTATTTTTTTTTTATTTTGCACGATAAATGATTTTAAAATTAATGATAAACATGTAACATGTACATTCCCATTCATCAAAACATCCGAACTTTTTAAACTTTCGTGATTTGGAGATATACGTCTCATTTTAAACAGGGTAAGTATAAGTACCTATAAATCACGAAGGTACCTATTGTTATTCTTTCTTTTTTCCGACGTTTAGGACGCTGTAAAACGTCGGAAAAAAGGGTAGGATAAAGGTACGTGATAAATACCCGGTTTAAAATAAGAATTAATACATGTATCCGAAGTTATGATTTTCCTTGACTTTGGTTAGAACGCCATCTATATCGCCGAGTTTTCGATTCTTTTTGTTGGTTTTCAAGTAATTACCTAATGTTATTTTATTTTGCTACCTTGCGCGGGTTTCAGGAACCAGCTAGAAACTAAAATTTTTTTTTTTTTGGCGTTTATTTTACCTGGTAATTTAGAAGTTTCAGTTGTAACGCAAGTAGATGGCGCTGCTAATTTTGACCGATTTCTAGATCGCGCTATCGTTGCGTTTTTGCAAAGTTTACCTTAGCTCAAAATTTCTTAGCTCATTTCGTTTGAATTATTTCAAAGTTCGCTTTTCCTTTGGTTGGTGTTTGGATTTGTTTGGATTTTTGGATATTAATTACGTTGATTGAAGTCTGTCTGTCTGTTGAACATTATAAAAGATACTAGCTGACCCGCGCAACTTCGTCTGCGCAATATTAGGAACAAAGTACAGGAGTTTTGAGTGAATCGAGAGTATAATCATATTTTTTATATATTTATGTTTCTCTCAAAAATCCAATAATAGATAGAGGTAGGTAGGGAAAATCTTATTAAGATTTTAAGATAAGATTTTCCCTACCTCTATCTATTATGGGATTCTTGAGAGAAACATAAATATAAAAAAAATATGATTATACTCTCGATTCACTCAAAACTCCTGTACTTTGTTCCTAATATTGCGCAGACGAAGTTGCGCGGGTCAGCTAGTCTATATATATAAAAGAAAGTCGTGTTAGTTACACCACTTATAACTCAAGAACGGCAGAACAGATTTGGTTGAAAATTGGTAGGGAGGTAGCTTAGAGCCAGGAGACGGACATAGGCTACTTTTTTTTGTCAATTTCCATAAGGGGGCGGGAAAATAAGGGTTGGAAGTTTGTATGGCGAAAAAAGTTAAGCAACCCTGGGCGCGGTCATAATAAGGATGGGTGACCGCGCCGGAGCCACTTTTTGCACTCTAAATTTTTTCGTTTTTTTTTTGTATTTTGCATAATAAATTATTTTAAAATTAATGATAAACATGTAACATGTGTGTTCCCACCCATCAATATATCCGAACTCCGAAGTTATGATTTTTTGATATTAAAATATTTTTCCTTGGCTATAGTTAGAACGCCATCTACATCGTCGAGGTCAAACTACTTTATACTTTTTCTCCTAGGTGGCGTTTCTACTATAGCGGAGGCACAGCGGAGATCGATCATTTTGAGTTCCGAAAAGTTAATGGAGATTTTTGTTTAGAGTTTTCGATATTTTATATTGCTGACGAAGTCGCGGGTAGGTATTGCCGCTCGCTTCGGCAAATCTGACACCAGTTGCCGCTATCGTGTTGTTCTTAACATTGCAAGATCTGGGTAAGATTTTCCCTACCTCTATCTATTATGGGATTCTTGAGAGAAACATAACGCAATATTAGTTAATAATTTTATTTCGAAATTTAAAACCACACAGTTCTTGCTATAAAAAAATACGTTTCGAGTCAATTTCTTCAAAAAACTTGCGAGCCCATCGGGCCCATCGTTCGAAACTCGCTGCGCTCGCTTCAGTGATTCAGTACCTATTACCGTATTCATTTTGTTCTTAGCATTGTAAGATCTGGGTAAGATTTTTCCTACCTTTATCTATTAAATAATTCTTGAGAGAAACATATATAAAAAAAATATTATATTATGGGACGGAGTTTTATATTTTGTACTCTCGATTCACTCAAAACTCCTCCACTTTGTTCCTAATAATACGCAGACGAAGTTGCGCGGGTCAGCTAGTGTTAGATAAATGTTAATATTAGGTGGGAGAGGGCGGTTCAAAGTGCCGATTTACACGACATTAAAATAATAGAACCAACAAAGTTCAGTTCAGTTTTTGTTATCTCCTCAATGTTTTCATATTCATAGAGCGAACAAAACTGAACTGAACTTTGTAGGTTTTATTATTTTAATGTAGGTATACCTATAAGCAAGTTCGTATGTGGCAAACTCTGGTGATGGAGTATTTAGGCATAGTGAATTTAATTTGTTGGAATAATACGCGTAGGAATAGTAGAAGATCTATTAATATTTTCTCATCCAAAAATAAATAATAAGGTCACTCAACATGATATTATCTATTGATAATATTATAACATCATGAATCTTTCACGTAGGGATTGGTAGAGACCACTGATTTCCTTTTCTTTTGTTTGGTTTTCCGCCTCATTTTCTCTCATCACGTACATTCTTCATAAGTACAAGTCACTTGTATTTATTTATGTTTATATGAGTATTTTATTATCTGATCTGAATTGTATGGTAGGTTATTTGTATGAGTCACTTAGATAAATAACACATTTCCAATTTTCAGGGTCCAAGTATGTTGTGTAAAATGTGTATTTTAGTACTTGTGTTTATGGTTTCGCTGACTTTGGCTGAAGCTAAATGCACGTCTAGCTTGGCCTTTGTGCTAGAATACGCTCTGTGGCGAGGCTGGCAACAGGCAGCTATCTACACTCCTGATGTCGACACAGGTTTGTTCCCTTTCGATTTATGAATGATCTGGAATTCGCTGTGGATCTGATCTGTCGTGCTTAACCACTAATCCGCGCAAAGAGCACTTAGCATAAAGTCTAATCTATCCATTGTACCTACTTACTTGTCTTTGTGTATTTCCGGTTATGTGTTTCTTTTGTGTACAATAAAGTGTTTTTCTATTCTATTTTAATCTACACTAATATTACCTATGAAGAGGAAATATTTGTTCGTTGGTATGTTTGTTTGTTTAAATTGAATAGGCTTCGAAACTACTGGACCGATTTAAAAAATCTTTCACCATTAGAATCCTGCATTATTCCTGATGAACATAGGCTATATTTTATCCTGGGAAAGTGAAGTTTTCCCGAGGGACCGCGGGTAACACTACGACGGACAGCTAGTTGCGAATAATTTTGATATGACTAGCTTCTGCGCGCGGCTTCGCTCGCGTGGTACCAACATTTTGAATAGCATATATGCTAGTCTAGGTCACTATTTTTTTTATAATTAAATAGGTCAGCATTTGACCTCACTCTGCCTAATGTTAAGCAGTATTGAGTTCTAAGACGGAGCATGCTTACCTAGGAGGATTTACTCTTGATTTGAAGACCCCTATATAGTACTTTTCGGGAAATACAGAGCCCGGCAATGAGTTCCAGAATTTGGCGGTGCGTATGAAAAATGTAGACTCAAAACTTTTTTTCTCCAAGCTTTTTTTATATTTTTTTTATTTATCTATCTACGCCTATTCCAAGTTTCATCCAAAAAGGTTTACTGGTTTAGGCGTGATTGAAACACAAACATCCACACAAACATCTAAACAATCTCACAAACTTTCAGCTTGAAGAGTGGGATTATTTTAGATATTGATACTAAAAACACTTTCAGCAACTTGGAAACGTAAGTTTTACTCTAAGAACAACACGTCATGCCAAAAGTTTAATTTGAGATTGCCTATCTCTCTCACAAATAAAACTTTTGGCAGTTTATTTTTATAATACTTACCTAAAAGTAGTAGAAAATAGAAGTCAATTCCATAATTTAATTCTTAATATAAATGTTTCTATAATTTCATTCTTAATTTAAATGGGTAAGTACTTACAATAAAACTTCCCAGATAATTTACTTCATTTAGGTAGGTCCATGCAGGTTAGGTTTTTCCATTAGAACTTACCTACCTAATACATTGCATAGCTCAGATAAAAAACAAACAAACAATTTTTAGTCCACAAATATCCAATGCACAATTCACCAATAAAAAATTCACGTGTACCACGAGTAAATATCACTTCTTCAATGGAATGCCAGTTTGCGGAAACTTGGAGACACGTACAAGATGGAAATGTTGATAGACTGAGCATTTTAGTGTCGCTTCGTCACGTACTTTCACACATTTGATTAAAACAAACATTACCATAGGAATAATAGTCCATCACAAACATTTATTGGCCCATAGTCTCTACTTTTATTCCGCTGTAACGGTCACATTTCATATTTTTTTTCATTCTGTAATAAAATGTTTTGATTATGGGGAATAAATTTTATTCCCCATATTCCATATTAAAAATAACAATTGATCGAATCAAAAGAGGCATAAATCCCAGTAACATTTTCCAAAATATGTAAAAGATTTTGTTATGTTACATAAATTAGGCCTAGCCTAGTGCGGGGTTCGATGTAAATTATTTATAATAATTGTAATTTTATGTATTAAGTTTTATGAATAAATTGAAATTAAAAAATTGAAAAAAGAAAAAAATTATATTCCATTGTAATTATGTTGTAAAAGCTACCAACAATAGCATATTTTCTTATTTTACCATTTATTTGTTTTTACTTATTTTCTAAAAGGGTTTGCTACATACTATGTAAGTATTTATTACCTACCTACTTGTAAAAAGTATCGCGTTTCTGACTTAAAAATAGAGATCTAGATCCTAGGTTCATCCAACTTATGAAGAGGGTATTTAGGTCCTTCTGTATCATACATTTAATTTGTCCCTCTTCATGGATGTAGGTACTTATTATGTTAAAAATATATCTAGATCTATATTTTTAACATAGCCACAATCCACAATCTAGCAGAGAGTCATTGCTCTTGACCGCGTTTATTTTAGAAAAAGACGACACTGAAAAAAATAACAGCAATTGCAGCGATTCCTTAACATACCACGGGTGTCTTGCGCAATCTGCTCAACTGTGACTCAGCAAAGGTCATTTTTGTAATCTTTTCAATTGTCATTTTATTATTTTATTTGATGGATTTGCAATCGCTATTGCGATACTCATGGTGTGTGCTATCAACATTGTTTCTAAGTATTCTGCTATTTTTTAAAAAGATTCCTAAGTTAACATTAAAATGAATATAAATGTGGAATGTGGATATTATGTTTTTGGAAACAAATAAATAAATTTTTACTTTACTTTACTTTATTTAAGTATTTTATTATTTTTAGGCAACTTAGATTAAAAAAAAATAATTAAATACCCAAGTCAGCATTTGACTTCACTCTGCCTGATGTAAGCAATAGGTGGCAAAAGTGAGGTCTAAGATGAAAAGTAGTTAGGTAACTACACGATTTTAATTAACTTAATTAAAGAACTTAGAACTGATAGATAAGATAAAATAAAGTTTATTGTGACAGAAACAGGTATAAGCGGTACAATGGTTTCACCAAAAACAATAACCAAAGACAAGTATTTGCAGTTTCATGATAGGTCTGTACTATGGTTAAACCTCTGTTCCCCACACTAGGACTAAAAAGCCTGTATAGTTGGGTCACAGCGATTCGCCGTTATACGCCCTTACATAAATTAATTTTATAATGTTGGTTTTTTTTAAGTTGTTTTCATGATAGTTAGTAAGAAGTTACAACATTTTCAACTTTTATTGTAAGTATGATATTTATAAAACTGCAAACTACAACGAACTTTAAATTCTATAAACCTTTATGCCCTTTAGTATCTCGTTGGAAATTTTATGAATATAATTTTCAGGTTGTGATTGGGCTACAGTACGCTTGGTAAAGTGCTTGAGTGTGAACGGCATTGCTTCTGCTACGAATACTGCTGAAGTGGTACGAGTTCACTCAAGACTGGGCGTGGTCGTGTTATCTACTCAACCCAGACGACTCAATGGATCTTTGCCACTTCGAAATATTATAACCAGGGTAAGTATTTGTACCTTATTTTATTGGTTTGCTCTTTAACTTGGCAGTTCCTTTTGATTAAGCATGCTAGTAATATTGGCATGCAATTGTGAAATGTGGTCATTGGTCAGTAATGAGCAGCTGAGAGGGTCAAGTCGTACTTAGACCCTTACGGCAACTCTACACATTCGCCGAACCATTTGCCGAACTATTTGTCGAACTATTATTTGGATAGACGATGGCAGGCGAATACAGGCGATGAGGCCCTCTCCAAGTTCGTGACCGTCGGCATTCGTCTATCATCGGCGAATATGTAGAGGCCCATCATAATTAAAACTTTAAAACACAATGACACAAAGTGGACTTTATTTTATTTTTAGATTTTTTGTTAAAGCGACCTCTGCCCACACTCTTAGCAAATTTAATTTGTCTATCCCTATAACGGTTCAAAAACAGCCCTATTACAGACGGATGGACGTGAATTGACGAACAGACAGACAGCGGAGGCTTATACCACCTATTTCTAGCGACCCGCCCCGACCTCTTCAAGCATGACCGCGACGGGTCTCGTTGTGAGCGGGCTCTAATTGATTAAATTTTCACAAACAAAAAACAGATAAAGAACTTTAAATCTTTTCGTCGCAATATTGATTCATTTCAAGTAGGTATTGCCATGGCCTAAACTGTTCGAAAAATAAACTTCCATTGGTATAGATACTTTCAATAGAGTTTACAAAAACAAAACTGTTATTTTGCCATTGATCATACAAAAGTCACGTGCGTAATGGCGGTATTACACGTCAATCACCGAGTGCTCGGCCGAGCAATCAACTAACTAACGCATAACTGTCTCGGCCTACCTTTTTTTTTTTAATTAAATAGGTCAGCATTTGACCTCACTCTGCCGGATGTTAAGCAGTAGTGAAGTCTAAGATGGAGCATGCTTACCTAGAAGGAACCTATTTACTCTTGATTTGAAGACTTTTCGGGAAATACAGAGCCCGGCAATGAGTTCCACAATTTGGCGGTACGAGTACTTAAATCATTTTGCTGTCAGGCTCTTCTCGGTACGTGTAATTTGGCCTTAAAATAGAGGTGTACTCGCATGAGTACATTACAATGATGATGACGCTTAAATTCTCAAGCCTTGACCCAATGCCGACGGAATGCACAAAGGGAGACGAATGTTTAGGCCGAGGTTTAGACGGTCACAATCGATTATTAATTTACCTAGAAAATAATTTGGTCATTTTTATTTTATCGGATCTGTTAGCCGTGTTGGATGAATGTAGAGAATATGGTACAGGGAAGGAATATGTATGGGGAAGCCTTCCCGACTTCCGATCCGTCCGATGGTAGCAAGCAGGTAACGAATTCGAATCCCTGGCGTGCATCAACGGATTTTAGTGCACAAAAGGAGCCTCTTTGAGGCACAATTAAAATCCTTTCACCACAATGGTTCGAAAGAACAAGAAGAACTGATTTTGAGCTTCGAATAAAAAAAATCGAAACTTAGTTAATCTGCAGTATCTACGGTGTTATTTTTATACAGGGTGGAGGGTACAATGGGCCCTGGAGGGAATCCTCCTCAAATCCTTAAGAATTATTATTTTACTTAAAGGAAACATTCCTTCATTTCTAATAGGAAACAAAAATTGTTTTCAAAGATTTTCTATTTACTTAGGTACTTGCTTTACCCGGGAATCAAACCAGTTAAAAATAAAAAAAAACCCCGGCTATTTTATTCCACTAGCCGATGCAGTCAATGTTAAACATAAAATTTCTCCAAGCAACATTTATTTATTTATTGAAACTAGCACGGCTACAACACCAATTACGCTAATTACAAAATTATCAATGTCAAATATAAGAGTCAGAATTAAATGCAAATAAAAATAAGTAATATGAATGATATGTCAGTATATAAGAATAAAAATAAATCAACAATAACAATAAGTACAATAATTATATACAATGCAACTTTCATAAATTTTCACTGAACGCCAGACTAGTCGTAAGGACTTTGGTCCAATTATCCGTGAACAAGTCGAAGTCTGTGTTAGTGGCCAGGAGGTCGTTGAGCGCCGTGAGGGTTCGGGGCAAGGGCGAATTAGCTCGGGCGACAGTACGGCAGGAGGGCACTGCGAACATGTCTTCGAGCCCGCAGATAATTATCCAGGTCTTTACATCACAGGGGACATGACATGATGTATTTTTTAAGATTAGGTATGCTGTGTGCACCTCACCTCCACTGTGTGTACCTAAGTTTCAATGTCAGAAAATAGGATTTATTTTTGTTTCAGCTCCATCAGCTACAAATGGACACTGCATCTTATGACTGGTTGATTGTAACGAATTCAGGCCAAGATTTCAGCATCATAAACAATGTATTGAACGCAACTTCACTCCGCTTCGATCAGAATTTGATCGTCGCATATCCATACCATAGAAACCAGTCAGAGAAAAAAAACATAGGTCTATGTGACATAAATTTTACATACAAAAAGATTATAAAACCTAAACTTAATAAACCTAATAAATACTGTATTGATAAACAAAGCAAAAATTGTTCTATTAATAATATTTCTAAAACTAACTACGAAAATAATTACTACCGGTCTACTGAGAGATTAAAAAATTTGACCAAAAATCGTACTTACCTTCGCAATGGAGCTGTCTTGCCTCTGTACAGTTCTGGATTCATTAATTACAATTTTTCAAGGAACTTCCTAATGACGAACATTAGTAAATTTTCTTTGTCTTCGAAATTCCGAGAGTGGCAAAGGGAGAATGTTGGCACGTACTCTCGGGGTCCTCAGATACACGTGGTTCAGTATTTCAAAGTCCGGATGAATTCAACTCTGTATGCTCATTTTTTGGGTAAGTAAAAACAAGTACGTACTATTTAAACGAACGATAGACAGGAGTATTAATAGGGTCCCTTTGGCCTCTTTAATGAAATACTTAGATGATTCTAAATTATGCATGAACTGTAAAAAAAAATGTTAAACTAGGTTCATGGAACACTAAGAAGAGCATGTCAGGAGTGGAGGTCCTATATCCGGTAGAAAGTCGAAATTTTCTCAGTGAAGATTTGGTGTTCGGACGCTGTAACACCAGCGACGGTGTGCCCGTGGACGACGACGGAGACGGACCCACCTCGCCGGCGTCCTTAGATGATGTGCTACATTTCTTTACAGTTCGACTGAATGCTACGTAAGAGCTATTTACTTACCTACTTTGTAGGTACGGTATCAAAATCTTTAAGAATTTCAGTAGGTACAATATTTTTGAATACGGTGGTTTTTAGCAGGCCTTTTTTAAAATTTTCCAGAGTTAACTACTTACTTAATCATACGCATATATTACATATTATTTTTAACATTGGAAAATGAAATACTGACTTTAAGTTCAAGCAAGCAATAATTTAAGTAATAAGTATTTCAAAAATATAGAGAAAGTAATCGCCTTGGTTGCTTTGGCAATCTCCTTTAGCCCCCTCGCAGACTGCAGACTTTCTATCGGCCGATAGTTTAGTTGTGGTAGTGGTTTAGTCGGGTTCGAGCCTTCTCCAAATACCTAAGCAGAAAAAAAAATCGCCAATCGAGTTAAAAATAATAAAGAAATCAAAGAAATTCTAAATATTACTTTTATAAAACCTGAAATGATTTTTTTTATAGGTAGGGACGTATAAATATACGGGCCCTACCTACCTACGAATAATACAAATATAATTATACCTACCTACCTGAAACTTGAAGTTATAAGAGGTAGGTAAACCGAGTCAATGCAAATTATGTTCATTGGGTTAAAACCAGATAATCCACTTCAGTGGAATTGTGTGCCTAAATAGGGTACCTCTTGATGATCTAGAGCAGAGATTATCATTAGTTACTACGAGTACAGATATAGTTGTCAAAAAAAATCTATTCATGTGGGTATGATTTTTCAATTTAGAAATGATAAATGTTAGATTTGACAGGATATAAAAATTAATAATCCTTGCTGGTTATTAAACAGAGACGTTGAGTAGCGTTTACCTATGAGCTGAACTATGTAAATGAAGCTTATTATAAACGTGTCTATTTTATTGCTTCTTGACATCGAATTTGTTTTTCAGGCCAGTTACACGTTACTACAGTAAGCTGGGCCTCCGTACTTACGAGGGCGCTTGGTCTGGCCTGCTTGGGGCTCTGGTGGACAACAGTGTGGATGTGGCTCTAGAGCCGGCCACCGCGCACCTCTCCCGGAGTCAAGACATGGAGTTCATCTTCCCGATAGCAGAGACTATGTGAGACATTTTAGACTTACGCGACTTTAATTGGGCTTACATTAATGCTCAGCTTTTACTGTGATTCCGCTTATCTTCGCCTGCACATAACTTATCAAAATTATAAAGGCAGTCGACTTAAAAACAAGCGTTCATGAATTCAACGTTCAATGAATAACATTTTATTTTGGCAACAAAAAACACACAATACAGCGGAGATTTTAAAGCTTCATTTTCATATATTTTTTTCACAAACAGTACCTTCAAGTACCGTACCTTAACCTTAGCTCCATGAACTCTAAGAACTTCGAAGGTGAAAATTGTAAAACGAAATTTTTATTAAACAGGTATGTCTATCGCCGTACCCAACTTTCCTTACGTTTTCACTCCTTTACCTCAGGTGTAACATCTACATTCGCCAACAAGAGACCTCCACAGTGCGCGACATATTTCTGGCACCATTCAGCGCACGGTTGGTGGCCTGTGTGGTTGCCGTGGCGTTTGCAGCCGCCATCGCCGTGGTCTTCATCAGTAAACTAGCTCCCGGCGAACAACGTGGTATTGAGTATACTGAGGCGTTACTGTGGTCTACTGGTATACTATGTCAACAAGGTTTGTTATTGACTGCTTTTTCATTATACATTTTCATTTTCAGTTTGCGGTATGGAAACTAATGTGTTTGTGAACAAATATTATTTAGGTACTCTGATACGATCAAGTTTCATTTTAACTCACTTTCTGCCGATATTGCATGTATTCGACTATTCATGTTAAAAAATAAAATTATCTCTGTATTTTGTGGTTCTGACTAAGTAGTCCTATTGCTTGGAGGTACCTGTAGCACAGCCTGTAGCTCTATGTGTATATGTAAGTATCTAACAAGTTTTTAAATTTAATTGTGAATACTCGTACAATGACCTACAATCTTATTGCTTCGGACGGTGAAGGAAAACATCGTGAGGAAATTCGCAGCTTAGTCACCTCCACCTTTTTTTTTTACACTCTCCAGAGGAGGTATCACCGCCTTCCACCTCTTCGGTGTTCCGCCGCCTACGAGCCTACCAGCTCGTCCTAGCCTCATCCACTGCGCCACACTGTGCTAGTCACAGTCAGCTCCACCTGTATTAACGTCGTCTATCCTGTGGGCAGGCCGATTAAGTTGAGAGGATGGTTTAGGTGCTGGGCAAGCCTATTCCATCTCAAACAATGTCGCAGGTTCTAGCGTCCCGTTAAGTGTAGGCATAGGTTGCCTCCTGACGCTGCATAAAGCATCTAATATAGATGTAAAGGCCTAAGTTATTATTGCTTCGGGATGTGCATACCTATAAACACTCTCAATTGTCAGAGTTTTATGAGACAGATTCTAAGCGAAAAATTGGTTTCCAGGTGGGACATGGACGCCTCCAAATCCAGCAGCTAGTATCCTTCTCCTGGTTTGCCTGCTGTTTGGAGTGGTCACTTATAACGCATACGCTGCGTTCATAACTTCAGTGCTGTCGGTGCGGGTCGCCAGCGTCGACACAGTGTCCGCGGTGCTGCGTTCGCCTACATTCCAGATTGGGTACATCAGGAACGGTGCAGACCAGATGTATTTGATGGCGAGTTTATTTTTATTACTTACTTTATTTTCACTACAAGTCCCCTCTATCTATATGGATTAACAGATTCTATTTATACATTTTTAACAGTCAACAAAAGATGTTCAACTTAATGCATTTTACATTCGTGGTTATTCAAATGCTGAGAACCTGGTTTCGTCGGCGGAGGAAGGACTAGCTCGCGCTGCTAAGCAGGATTACGCATTCTTTGCTGGACAGCGGGCAGCTCGCACAGCACTGAGGTAGGTATACTACTATTGTAAGAAAAAAGCGAGGCAGATTCCGTAAAGTATAATATGCTATATAAAATTGCGTTATTTACACACCATTACAATTCTTAAAACCCATTTACATGATAAAAATTTATGGCACGTTTTGGGGTGAGAGGGTCTCAAATGCTGTTTACAAAGACTAAGCGATTATCGCCCTGATCTTTTATTTGTTTTTTTCTTGTTATTATATATATCTTTGAGGCAAGATATTCTCCATGTAGGTAAATGCGAAGGTAAAGACAGAATCGTACGCGCCACACGCATAAGGTTTATGACGTCATCAGCATTCGGACCTACCGCATTTTATGCAGCGCTTGTAGTGTAGCTTCGTGTAGATAGTTCTTGATAGAAGCAACGTTTTGTGCGGTCACAAACTGTGCGCTTTCGAGCTTCGGAAAGGCACGTTTAATTGTAATTCCGGCTATTAAGTCGTTATGCCATGACGAAGACCTTAAAACGGCTTAAAACTCCATCACCATACGAACTTGCTTGTTTCACTTTATCGCATTTTATTAAAAACGGCGCGTACGCTCGGGATGAAATGTGCGAGCTTTTAATATGATTTCGACGAATTCTATGCGGTGTTTACGATGCTGACAAATTGGCACTTAAAGCACTGTATTCTATGCTTAAAGCAAGGTTTTCTCGCCAGGTCTCTGAGTCAGGCGCGCGGGAGATGCGCCGTGCGGGAGGTCCCCGTGCACTCGACGCGAGCCTACTTGGCGTTCCCGCTGCCGAGAAACTCCCCTTATGCCAGGCCTACGCTCATCAGGTACATCTAGAAACCAAGAATTTCTCGTTCTTCAAATGAAACAATTCTTATTATGATAGGTATTTTGAAAATAGATCATAAAAATATTTCACTGGTCACAAGTCTCTGCCTGCTCGCAAACTTCATATTCGTGGATCGTTCGGCTATGCTATAGCTATACGGGCTATACAGACATTCAGCCTTTAAAATCTAGTTGAAGGCTCTAGGTGTCCCTTGTATCGTAAAAACCACGGTAAAAACCAAAACCGAAACAATTATTATCAGTTTGGTTGTAGGCGTATAAAATATTGGATGTCATGTGGTTCCCCTAACACAAGCTTTGCTTAGGTACTTTAAGCACACTTTAAGGCAAGATGACGCTGTGTGAAATTTTCTGCATTTGTTTATTTAAAAAAAATCCTTATTCGTCTCCTTCTCTATTGTCCATGCGGCATTGAGGTAGGTATATCAGACTTATCTTTACAGGAGTTTATTCTCTCAGTGCAATATCTGGTTACAGAGTTACTGTCTTCAATATTTCTGCAAAATATCATTTTCTTCTCCAGCTACGGAGCACAAGGTCGCTGACCTTGCTGAAGGTGTCAATTTTCTCCAAGATGCCAAACACCCCTTCACACGAGCAATGTGCGAGCTCATTGTTTTTGTGGGCTCATACCTATCAATTTAGCCAAAGTTCATTCAATTAAACGAGTTTGTTGGTTCAGTGATCCATAACAATATGTGCCAAACAAGACTGTTCAAAATTGTATGGGACGCGGTCTACGAAGCTAGAGCGATACTGTCTTGGTATTTCAGTAGAGATGCCTCATCTACATCCTTGTGCAAAGGGGCATCAAAATCTGACTGGCCAGTTTTGAGATATAGAGGGTGGTTTTTTGAGGCGGGGTAGTAAGGGCGGTACCTTAACCGTTCTAGTTACACGAAAACGTTCTTAGGAGACCATCCATAATTTTTTGAGATATTCTAAACTGCATCCACAGATTTTGGAAAAAGTGTACAGTCAGCGAAAAAAGTGTTGACCAAAAGCGGTCTTTGAACCAATAGCGATACTGTTATAGTATTTCTGTAGAAATACCTCAACTATATCATTGTGCAAAGGTGCATTAAAATCTGTCCCTGCAGTTTTGAGATATACGGGCTTGAGTTTTGAGACTGGGTCGTGAGGGCAGTAGCTTAACGGTTCTAGTCACAGGAAAACGTTCCTAGAAGACCATCCATAACTTTTTGAGATATTCTAAACTGCATTCATACATTTTTGAATAAGTGTACAGTAAGCGAAAAAATTGCAAAAATATGAAAAATGTTTCAAAGTGGTCTGGGACGTGGTCTTTGAACCAATAGCGATACTGTAATGGTATTTCAGTAGAGATACCTCAACTTCATCCTTATGCAAAGGGGCATCAAAATCTGTCCCTGCAGTCTTGAGAAATATGGGCTTGAGTTTTGAGACTGGGTCGTAAGGGCAGGTACCTTAACCGTTCTAGTTACATTTCTAAGAGACCATACATAACTTTTTTAAATATTCTAAACTGCATTCACACATTTTGGAAAAACTGTACAGTCAGCAAAAAAAATGTTGACCAAAAGCGGTCTTTGAACCAATAGCGATACTGTTATAGTATTTCTGTAGAAATACCTCAACTATATCATTGTGCAAAGGTGCATTAAAATCTGTCCCTGCAGTTTTGAGATATACGGGCTTGAGTTTTGAGACTGGGTCGTGAGGGCAGTAGCTTAACGGTTCTAGTCACAGGAAAACATTCCTAGAAGACTATCCATAACTTTTTGAGATATTCTAAACTGCATTCATACATTTTTGAATAAGTGTACAGTTCGCGAAAAAATTTCAAAAATATGAAAAAATTTCAAAGTGGTCTGGGACGTGGTCTTTGAACCAATAGCGATACTGTAATGGTATTTCAGTAGAGATACCTCAACTACATCCTTATGCAAAGTGGCATCAAAATCTGTCCCTGCAGTCTTGAGAAATATGGGCTTGAGTTTTGAGACTGGGTCGTAAGGGCAGGTACCTTAACCGTTCCAGTTACATTTCTAAGAGACCATACATAACTTTTTTAAATATTCTAAACTGCATTCACTTATTTCGGAACGACCCAGTCTCAAAACTCAAGCCCATATTTCTCAAAACTGCAGGGACAGATTTTGATGCCACTTTGCATAAGGATGTAGTTGAGGTATCTCTACTGAAATACCATTACAGTATCGCTATTGGTTCAAAGACCACGTCTCAGACCACTTTGAATTTTTTTTCATATTTTTGCAATTTTTTCGCGAACTGTACACTTATTCAAAAATGTATGAATGCAGTTTAGAATATCTCAAAAGTTATGGATGGTCTTCTAGGAACGTTTTCCTGTGACTAGAACCGTTAAGCTACTGCCCTCACGACCCAGTTTCAAAACTCAAGCCCGTATATCTCAAAACTACCGGGACAGATTTTGATGCACCTTTGCACAATGATATAGTTGAGGTATTTCTACAGAAATACTATAACAGTATCGCTATTGGTTCAAAGACCGCTTTTGGTCAACATTTTTTTTGCTGACTGTACAGTTTTTCCAAAATGTGTGAATGCAGTTTAGAATATTTAAAAAAGTTATGTATGGTCTCTTAGAAATGTAACTAGAACGGTTAAGGTACCTGCTCTTACGACCCAGTCTCAAAACTCAAGCCCATATTTCTCAAGACTGCAGGGACAGATTTTGATGCCCCTTTGCATAAGGATGAAGTTGAGGTATCTCTACTGAAATACCATTACAGTATCGCTATTGGTTCAAAGACCACGTTCCAGACCACTTTGAAACATTTTTCATATTTTTGCAATTTTTTCGCTGACTGTACACTTATTCAAAAATGTATGAATGCAGTTTAGAATATCTCAAAAGTTATGGATGGTCTTCTAGGAACGTTTTCCTGTGACTAGAACCGTTAAGCTACTGCCCTCACGACCCAGTTTCAAAACTCAAGCCCGTATATCTCAAAACTACCGGGACAGATTTTGATGCACCTTTGCACAATGATATAGTTGAGGTATTTCTACAGAAATACTATAACAGTATCGCTATTGGTTCAAAGACCGCTTTTGGTCAACATTTTTTTTGCTGACTGTACAGTTTTTCCAAAATGTGTGAATGCAGTTTAGAATATCTCAAAAAGTTATGGATAGTCTCTTAGAAATGTAACTAGAACGGTTAAGGTACCTGCCCTTACGACCCAGTCTCAAAACTCAAGCCCATATTTCTCAAGACTGCAGGGACAGATTTTGATGCCACTTTGCATAAGGATGTAGTTGAGGTATCTCTACTGAAATACTATTACAGTATCGCTATTGGTTCAAAGACCACGTTCCAGACCACTTTGAAACATTTTTCATATTTTTGCAATTTTTTCGCTGACTGTACACTTATTCAAAAATGTATGAATGCAGTTTAGAATATCTCAAAAAGTTATGGATGGTCTTCTAGGAACGTTTTCCTGTGACTAGAACCGTTAAGCTACTGCCCTCACGACCCAGTCTCAAAACTCAAGCCCGTATATCTCAAAACTGCAGGGACAGATTTTAATACACCTTTGCACAATGATATAGTTGAGGTATTTCTACAGAAATACTATAACAGTATCGCTATTGGTTCAAAGACCGCTTTTGGTCAACATTTTTTTTGCTGACTGTACAGTTTTTCCAAAATGTGTGAATGCAGTTTAGAATATCTCAAAAAGTTATGGATAGTCTCTTAGAAATGTAACTAGAACGGTTAAGGTACCTGCCCTTACGACCCAGTCTCAAAACTCAAGCCCATATTTCTCAAGACTGCAGGGACAGATTTTGATGCCCCTTTGCATAAGGATGTAGTTGAGGTATCTCTACTGAAATACCATTACAGTATCGCTATTGGTTCAAAGACCACGTCCCAGACCACTTTGAAACATTTTTCAAATTTTTGCAATTTTTTCGCTGACTGTACAATTATTCAAAAATGTATGAATGCAGTTTAGAATATCTCAAAAAGTTATGGATGGTCTTCTAGGAACGTTTTCCTGTGACTAGAACCGTTAAGCTACTGCCCTCACGACCCAGTCTCAAAACTCAAGCCCGTATATCTCAAAACTGCAGGGACAGATTTTAATGCACCTTTGCACAATGATATAGTTGAGGTATTTCTACAGAAATACTATAACAGTATCGCTATTGGTTCAAAGACCGCTTTTGGTCAACACTTTTTTCGCTGACTGTACACTTTTTCCAAAATCTGTGGATGCAGTTTAGAATATCTCAAAAAATTATGGATGGTCTCCTAAGAACGTTTTCGTGTAACTAGAACGGTTAAGGTACCGCCCTTACTACCCCGCCTCAAAAATCCACCCTCTATATCTCAAAACTGGCCAGTCAGATTTTGATGCCCCTTTGCACAAGGATGTAGATGAGGCATCTCTACAGAAATGCCAAGCCAGAATCGCTATAGCTTCATAGACCGCTTTTGAACAGTCTCCTTTGTGGTCACATCAAATATGTAGGTACGCACCTACGCACTTGGCTCATATTACGGATTTTCATATTACAAGTAAAGTTCTATTTTTCTTAAGCGTGGGTTACCAACCGTGGTGAGCCTCATTCAGATCAAATTGGTGAAAAAGTTTAGTTTAACCTGAGATTTTTTTGTGAATTTAACAATACATTTTCGCAACATCCCAAAACTAAACTTAAAAAATTAAGATCCTTGCGAGACACTTTTAATACGACCCTAAGCTACTTAGGAATTATTGTACAACACTGAAAATTGAAACTTATAAGTAGGTACCTACAAATCCACAGATAAAAGATGCAGATAGAATTTAAACGTTTCCCACGACCTATTCTAAAATGTTTCCAAAAGATCCAATGTCGAATCAGTATTTCAGTCTAATCAAAATGAAATGTTACATAGTCTTCTCCAACTACGGGGCGCGGGCTCGCTGGCCCGACTGGAGGCGTCCTTGGTGCCAGAGATGCCGCAGTGCGCGCCGCCACCCGGCTTCACCTCCGCGAGAGCCGTCGACGTGCGCTCCGCTCTGCTGCTTCTCCTTACTGGCTATGTGGCTGCTTTTCTAATAGGTAATTAGGGTATACTATACATACATACATACATACATAAAGTCACGCCTCTTTCCCAAAGGGGTAGGCAGAGACCACGGATCTCCAGTCGCTATGATCCTAACACACAACTTTCGCCTCATTCACTCTCATTACATTCTTCATATACAGGTATATTATACAGGGTGTAAAAAGACTACTACCGAAAACTGAGGGGTTGCAATCAGACCATGATTCTAAACAAATTTAGCGAAAAAAAGCACAATTTTTTTTGACTAGCTACGTAATTATTAGTTATTTTCGGTTATTTACTACTATTACAACATAATAAGACCATACCTACCTAATAATGACATTTATAAAAGAAAAAAACAATGCAAACTCAAAATCCAGCAATCTACGTAAAACAACGCGCCCAGAACATACGCCAATAGTACTCTTCATACGCTGTTTTCTCCGGATGTAATGATTTTTTCGAAAAATCCTTTTGGATTTGGTTGTGTGTTGGGATGCTGTATCTACTACTTTCGGCTTCGGTAGACGTCTTTTTACACCCTGTATAGCTACGATTGGTGATATTTAGGATAGCTTTCCTATCCTATGTTTGTATTTCAATCACGCCTTATCCATCCAGTGGATGAAATAGATGTCTAGCCTGAAATAACATACTCAGTAGGCTCAAAATGTTGGAACTACGCGAGTGAAGCTGCGGGTTTAAGCTTCACTTTCATTAAATTAATCGCTAATCGATGGCAACAAACAACATTTAAAAGTGCAACTGCTCCTGAAATCTCTCAAATTTCGTAAAATTTTCAGAGAATACTGCACTGATTTAAAATCATAATATTAAACATGAGCATAGGATAATGTAGTAAAAAATATGTTTTGTATATGATTGTCTTTTACAGGTGTTGTCGAGTATTGCTGGAAGAATCGTAAGGAACTGCAGGCTTTCACATCAAGATGCTATTTGCGCTGCTTGAGTGTTTTAAAGCAGATTTAATACAGCTGTTACACTTGCCTGCAAGAACCTGCTAGAACAATTAAATAATGTTTGTTAGGGTTTAGGAATAGAAGTAGGTATATTAGTATTTTGAATATATTTTCGGGCACTTCACTATAACTATAATATCCAATGTCACTTAGACTTGTTCTACAATATGGAACTTATACTGTGTTTAAACTACAGGTGTATAAAAGAAACTATGTTAAACTATTATTTTATTTATCTACATTATCTTTCTGCTGAGGTAATGGTCTTCTGGTAAAGATTGATCTTTCATAGCCTCTTCTAAGCATTTTTGTAGAGGCTGTTTTGTCTTCACCATCTGGGCCATTGTTTCCTGGATTGTCTTAGTGCTGACAGTGCGAAGGTTCGTGGCTAGACCGAGGGCAGCGTACACTCGGATGAAGGTGGTAGAGCAGCCGAAATCTGGAAAGGATATTTAGAAGTTTTCCTCATTAAATGCCTGTTTCGAATTCGAACATAGGCAGAATATTGCCTCGGCTTTCAATCCGCAGCGGTCGGATCTTGGGTATAATTATATTAATTATAATCACGCATGGCTCTTAGCAATAGCTATAACTAATTATTAACCAATCTTTGATATTTAAGGTTGTGGTTTTGCCCTTGTCGAGTCAGTTTATAATATCAACCTAAGTAGAATCTCTCCGTACACTTATGCACGGATAGCCTACGATACCAATTTACGACATAGAAACTAAATTTTCTGTAAGGGCACGTTATTGTTGGTTGATCATTAACGTAATTTAGTTGAAGCACACTCGTTCGTTTCAATCTTTGAAGACATTTGGACGTAGTTATGCAAACGGGAACCAACCCTCAACTTGGCCGAAATTGAGTTATATGCATAGGCAGGTTCCTAGAGGCGTATTCTATATGCTCTAAAAAGATCATAGCAATCGGGCAGTTCATGATGAAGTTACAGGTATGCCACTTGGGAACCAAACCACATTTTATAAAATTTGAAAAAAACAAACAAGAACCATGCATCATAGTTTCAAAAAACGAGAAAATTTAAAATGTTAAATAGAACTATAGCACATGGTCCCCGAAAACCATTGAAATTTGTATAATGCAAACTAGAACCAAGCCACACGGTTCCCTTTTACCGAACAAAAGTATACACTTTATATTATTTTTTTATTTAGAAAGGAACCATGTGGTTTGGTTCCCATTTGCGTAATTAAACTTCGAAACTTTGAAAGAACCATTGTAATTTGGTTCCTGTTTGCGTATAAAAAAAATTAAAATCATAGGAAAAATGTGACTTGGTTCATCATTGGCCTGCCCTTATCCCGCTCATGCGGGGTCGGCACAACATGTTCTCTTTCTCCACTCTCCTCTATCACTCGTCATCTCCATATCCACTCCTTTCTTACCCATATCTTCTTTCACACAATCCATCCATCTTTTCTTAGGTCTACCTCTACTCACATATCCATCCACATTCATTTCCATCACCCTTTTAGTTAAATGAGTTTCATCCCTCCGCATAACGTGCCCATACCACGCTAACCTATTGCTCCTCAACTTTTCAGTCACTGGCGCTACTTTCAGACTTCCCCTAATATATTCATTCCTCACCTTATCCATTCGCGTCACTCCGCACATCCATCTCAACATTCGCATCTCTGTCGCATGCACTCTCCTTTCATCCGTCGCTTTCGTGGCCCAGCACTCAGATCCATACAGCACGACAGGTCTAATGACCGTCTTGTAAATTTTCCCCTTAAGTTTAAGGGGCATACAAGGGTCACATGTTGTTCCTGAGACCTGTCGCCACTTCATCCATCCCGCATTCATTCTATTTTTTACGTCTCGGTCAATTCCGCCGTCATCTTGTATCAATGATCCGAGGTATCGAAAGTCGGAGCAGACTGGTAGGAATACACCATCTAAGGCGATGGGAGAGAAGCTGGATGAACCCCCAAAGTTACAGAACAGGTGCTCAGTCTTGGTTCTGCTTATTTTCAAGCCAACACTTTCCAGTCTCTCCCGCCATTTTCCCAGCCTGCTCTGAACCTCGGATGCATCTTCTCCGACGAGAACGATGTCGTCGGCGAAAAGCATACACCAGGGTGCCTCCTCCTGTATGTCTGATGTCAATGCATCCATCACCAGGAGGAACAAATAAGGGCTTAACGCCGATCCCTGGTGTAGGCCCACAGCCACACCGAACTTATCAGTAGCGCCAGCTTCTGACCGGACGTACGTGCTTGCGTCTCTATACATGGCACGCACAAGTTGGATGTATTTCTCAGGCACTCTCTTTTCTTTCATCGCCCACCACAGAACCTCACGGGGCACTCTGTCGTACGCCTTCTCTAGGTCAACGAACACCATATGCAAGTTTTTGTGCGCACGTTTGTACTTCTCGCAGACTTGCCTTAGAGCGAATATGGCGTCCGTTGTACTGCGTCCCGGCATAAACCCAAACTGGTTCCGTGATACCTCACTCTCTTGTGAAAAATGTGACTTGGTTCTAGTTTGCATATTTAACTTTCAAAACTCGACAAAAATTATGTCGTTTGGTTCTTATTTACGTATTAAAAAGCCAATTTTAATAAGTACATACTTTACAGCATAACTTTTGTTTACTTACGTAAAATACGACAAAATTATTTAAATATCCTTACACAAAAAAGTGGACACCCCAAATCTGATCTAGCAACACTCATTAATCTATTAGGGATGTGCAATGATTGATAAAATTATATCGTATTTGATTCAATAAATGTTAGCATGTCTCGAATCGATCTTTCAGTAGGTACCTAAATCAGTAGCAATAGTAATTAGAATCCTATCTATATACTTATTTTTTTTCTTTACTTACTTTGGTTCTTAACGTAATTAAGAAAATACCTACTTATGTCTCCCATTATCGACGGGCAAATTGCAAAGACACTAAGTTTTTGAGGCCTGAAATGACATTTTCGAAAATTTATGAGCTCTATAGTGAGGAAGTGAAATCCGTTGGAAAAAAACCACTGTCTTCTGCAAAACTCAAAAGTAAAGCATTTGTTTCTGACCAAATTCAACCTTCGCACCAAACCTTTGAATGTGTCTTTTACATAAAACAAATGTGACTATTTCGAAAGTAAAAAAAGTCAAGTATCAGAAGAAGAAAAGATCTTGCTCGAAGAAAATCACGAAACTCATAAACAAAAAGCAGAACTTCTTCAGCATCAACTTAAAAATGGGGAAGTCCACTCAGGAAGCAATGACCAAGCTCATTGTAACGTATGTATAGAAGGTAAAGCGGGTAGAGGTCCTCAGGAAGTAGGATCTTGTCTAATTAAATATGTGAAAGAGAGACTTGGTGATAGGGTCAAGCGCTTAATACTTTGGAGTGACTCTTGCGGGGGGCAGAATAGAAACATCAAATTAACATTGATGCTAAAAGCCTTGTTAAATGACCACCCAACACTCCAGCAAATTAATCTTCGGTTTTTGGAATCTGGCCACAGCTTTCTGCCCAATGACACTGATTTTGGGAAAATAGAATCTGCCCTAAAACTGCAACAACGGTTATATACAGAAGAAGATTACATTCGAATAATGCAAGGATGCAAGAAAAATAAACCAATGTGTGTGCATCGGATGAGAAAAGAAGATTTTCTATCATCAAGCAACCTAGAGAAAATGATAATTAATAGAAAAAAAGCAAGTGATGGTTCAATGGTGTCTTGGCTGAACACAAAAGAAATAATACTTTTTTTTCCGTGTGCATCTGCGATCAGTCCCAAGACTTTAAGCAGGTGTGGTGTAGGTGGTAGTCATTCCTGTTCTTTATCACGCCAAATCCAGGTCCATGATGTGCAGTCTCTTCAGCCTTCTCGGGTAGCTTATGGTGATCAATTGTGAGGCCAAGTGGTTTGGGTGGACCCTGAAACGCCTCTTGTATTTGGCTGCATACAGCTGTATCTCCTCTTTGACTGTGTTGGTATTCAGTTCGCTGTGCAGCTCGTCGATCTTCAGGAACCATGGAGCGTTCGAGAGGCTTCTCAGGATGGCATTTTGCGCTCTTTGCACGATAGCTACATTCGACTTGCACGCCGACCCCCAAAGCTGTATGCCGTAGATCCATGCAGGCTTTAGCACCACCTGGTACACCAAAAGCTTGTTTTCTAAACTCAAGACTGAGTTTCTACCTAGAAGCCATTGTAGGCTTCGGTATCGGAAGTTCAGTTCATCTCTTTTCTTCTGTAGATGAGCCCTCCAGGTCAGTCTGCGGTCCAGGTGCATCCCGAGGTATTTGACGGACTCATTGTGTGGTAGTATGTTTGTTCCCAGGCTGACAGGTGGGCAGTCACCTCTGCGGAGTGTGAATGTGGCGTGGGCCGACTTAGAGGCACTGGCTTTGATCCTCCATTTCGTAAGCCACTGCTCAATTTTGTCCAGTCCAGTTTGCTTCATTTGGATCTTTATCACTAGCACGAATGGCAGTGTCGTCCGCAAATGTGGCAGTTATTACCCCTGGTGTTTCAGGTAGGTCCGATGTAAATATGTTGTACAGCACGGGGCCCAGGACCGAACCCTGGGGTACTCCCACTAGCAAGTCATGGAATGTAGAGGTATATTCACCATCCTTTACCTGAAATATTCTTTCCGACAGGTAAGAGTGCAGAATCGTGAAGAACGAGTGTGGCAATGAGTTCTTTATTTTGTAGAGGAGGCCTCTATGCCAAACCTTATCGAAGGCCTGTTGTATGTCTAGGAAAGCCGCTGAACAGTATACTTTCAGTTCCAGTGTTTTTCTGATATGGTCAACGACCCTGTGGACTTGTTTAACCGTTCCTGACGAAATCCGAACTGGTGGATTCAAGATTCAAGATTCATTTATTTCACACGATTGGATTATTGAGTCTTCGGCCAGTAGCTTTAATATGCGCGAAAGAAGGATTTTTTCAAAGAGCTTGGAGACGACAGGTAGTAGGCTTATCGGTCTATAAGAGCCGACCTCGTTGGCAGGTTTTCCCTCTTTGTATACCATAATAATTTGAGAAATCTTCTAAATGCTTGGGTAGTGGCCAACCCTTAGGATTCCGTTATACAGTGTTGTAAGGAAGACTATTCCCTTTCTTGGCAGTTGTACTAGAACTTCCTTGGTTATATGGTCGAACCCTGGGGCCTTTCCATTGTCTAGCTTCGAGAGATATTTCATAACTTCTCTAGGATTAGTGGGCTTTGGTTTGAATACGCTTGCTAAATGGCTTGCGAAAGCGTCTACTCTTGCTTGACCTGTTCTGGCCCATGTAGTGTCTGAGGTTCTCAGGGGTGGACGAGTTCTTTTGGGTTGGTTTAGGTTTGACGTGGCTTTCCATAAGGAGTAGGTAGTTTGTGGACCTAGTTGCAGTTAACGATTCCAATTGGTGCGTCAGAGTTGCGTTTTTGGCATTATTTAAGAGGTCCTTGAGCTCGACTATTGCTTCGTTGAGAGCCCTTTTAGAAATAATACCAAAGAAATAATACTAAAGAAAGAAAACATGTTCTCTATTTTCATGAGATCCTATTTGGAATCTCATGATATTAAAGAAGTTAATATAAAAAAATCAGAGGATCTTCTGCAATTTCTCTCTCAATAGACGCAATGAACCTGCTCTGGCCTAATGGGAAAGCGATACCAGAAGCTAAACTGGTCGACCTAAAAAGCTTGCTGTATCTAATACCTAAAGATGCTCAAAACTTTTATCAGAAATTCATCAGTAGTGAGCAGTTGGAAGAAGATATCGAAGGGTTTTCTGGCAAAATCGACTTTGTCATGGAAGTAGACGGAGAAGTTCAAGAAATCGGAGTTGAAGCTATAGTTTAAGATTAATTATGTAATAATTCTCTCTCTCTTTTTTTTACTAATAAAAGTTTTAAATGAGCATAAAAAAATCTTTTATTTACTTATTTACGTGTTCAATCTCTTCGTAATAGGGAACCAAGTAGATCAAAATCAATAAAAAGTTATTTTGCAAAAAGGAACCAGCGTATATTTTACGAAAAAAAAAATACTTATCCAGTAGGAAACCTTTCTATTTCAGTCCTCCTAGATAGCCCTTAACGCTTTACATAATACTGTAAAATTATAAATCATAAATGACTTACCTAGACTTTTGTGTACGAGTCTGATCTTAAAACTCAATTATCTCGAAAGTAACATTTTGAGGGTTGGTTCCCGTTTGCATAACTACGTCCATTTATAAATGTAAAAACATTTGTATTCATTTGTACATATGGTCTAGTAATCGTTTACTTCGAAGCACAGGGGTTAGGTAACTATTATAATAATGTTATTATTTCGAAAAATATACCTATTGACACTAATACTAAATAGGGGCAAAAGTGGTTTGTGAGTTTGTAAATTAAAAAAAATCTTTATTTTGGCACATAAATGTACCCCATCATTGGTACCCTTGTGTGTATCTATATTGAGATACTATAGACTATTTTTATTTATTTTAGACATCTAAAATGATGTAGGTATGTACCTACGTGTACCTACACAAAAGTAATATAATAAGTAGGCCCATATAAAAACTAGGTTTGCACTACGTGAGTAATTTGGTTTCGAATAAAATAAAAAAGTAAAAGCACATTGTCTGTGAGTAGGTTATACAGACACAAGGCTTCCATTCCATTTCAGAAATATATCCACAAAGAGTTTTTCTTGTGTTATATTTTGGGTACTTACAAAGATGATTTCGGAGCTTAGTGCCGACTTTTGCAACCAATTTATATTGTAAGCCTTTTTAGAACCTAGTCGCATTAAAACCTTACCCACGCTGACTCCGACAAACATGTTCAATTCAATTCAAAACACCATTATAGTCTAATTAAACCATGAATAAAAGTTTGAATCTTAAGGGGCTGTGTCTCCTTGACTATTTTTATTCAGAGTATTACCTGACTACGTTTACGCTATATGGGACTATCCACCTCTAAACTGAAATCTTATCTCAAGTACACGGGGACTGAGTACAGGATAATGATAAAAGCTGGCCCAGATTGTGCAAAGCCTCTTCTCTACAATTCGTCAATCGATAATCGGACTTCACCAAAATATGTTCACCTTCTCACTTCCACCTGTGTACGACACCTCTACAGAACTCTTTTCTTACTCGTGATATTTATCTTCTACCTCAACCATAAAAAAAAATTAAGATTTAAAAATGCACCCCAAAATTTAAGTTCTCCTTAGCTCCACGTGGAAGCATGGAAGCGCCCAGCTGATAATGCCACAGCGGTTACCCATCCACTTTTGTGACCGCGCAGGACGTTGCATAACTTTGACGATAGGTATAGGTCATACAACTTAATACGATAACAATAACTTTGACGATAGGTACTACCTTGTATCGATTTAGATATACCGTAATGTATATCAAGACGACTATAATACATAATCAACAATATTGTTCGATGTAAAACTTACCATATGTGCCGAATTCCCCTGACTTGTAATCGTACGGTATCAGGTAGTGGTAGTGCGGCCAGAATGTTTTGTTGATGATGAACACAGAGTTGGAGTCTAACGGGTATCTGAAACGAAAATATAATGTGATCATCTTACAAGGATCACGACTGTATCCGGTCACCGCACCGGAGTCCCGATCAAGGCACGGTAGACATTATCTCAGATAAAATCACTTGAAGATTTCTAAGGAGGTGGTCAGACACGTCCCAATACTTTGGTAGGTAGGTACGTACATGCTAAAATTTTTCTCTCCTCTTTTACTAAGAGCACAATTGATCAAGCTTATTATAATCCTATAACTAGTTATTAATATCTAACCTACTCTTTAACCTGATCGCACACTTGTCAGCGCCGTACGCGCCGCAGTAATTTTTCAATACAAAAATGCTCAAATTCAGAAAAAAAATCAGCAGCATTTTCTCTATTGAATTAACAGTTCGGCGAGTTCGGCTCGGCTGGACTGTGGTCACTTTCTATTGTTTTGCGTAAAGTATTTTTTAGTAGCCAATTTCTGTAAATAATTAATGTACCTACTCCTTAAAATATCTCAAAAAATATCTTGGGAAAGGGATTGGTTTGGAAAGGAATCCAATCATTTAGGCAGTAGGCATGACTTGTTTGTTCCTGACTTCTATTTCTGAAATCCTTGTGGTATAATAATGCCTACTCTGTTATTAGATAACCGACACCTACAATGTAAGCACTGTGAGTTTCGAGCACCCAAAAGTTTTGTATAACAGAGAAGTCCTGAATAAATAAATTAGGGATGAGTTGATGTTGACGCTGCATGAAACCTTTGCTTGGTCTTTGTAAAGCATCATATAGCTATCTACATTATATATCCTTAGGTGCAAGGCAACGGGGAGCTAAATACGGGAAGCTAAATCGACCTATGGGTAAACCGTTTTGACTATCCTATAATAATAATGTTTTATACACAAAACTAATAAATTAATGAGTCGTCAGGTGTTGTCCTAGTGGGAAGTAGGTACCTTTGTGTACCTAGTATGTTTCTCGTGGGTATTTGCCTGTATGAGTGTTTGTACAATTAACTCCCAAAATAAAAAAAAACAGTTTCTATTTTATTTAAGTACTTACTTTTCTCCCGGCTTCAAGCCCCATACACAGATACCGCTTTCAACGAGCCATGAAGCGTGTAATATGATGGCGTACCGCAGAAACCCAATGACGAACACGGTGCTCCACACTGAGTCCTCCCAATACTCCAGAGGTGCATTTAGAGGGAGCAGTAGGAAAAATACCGCGTACAGAAGCCAATACAATCTGTAACACAATAAGTTAGTTTAAATTAGACCATTGAGAGTTTTTAAATAATCCAATGTAACTGTTTTTCGTCCGTCAGTGGTCATAGGACAAGGTCAATAGGTTAAAAAACTAGAAATCAAACTTTTCATAGCGACCACCTCTAATCGTTCGAATGATACTAAAACTGAATAACATAAAAATAGATTATTAACCCTTAACTTTAAACTAGCTGATGGGTTACCCCCACGGATATTTATTTCTTCTCGTCTGTGGTTACCCCCTAGTTTAGTAATGATTTCATTAGACATATTTTTTTAGCAGCTTTATCAAAAAAAACAATAAGCTACTTATATCTAATCTAAAGCCTTGATAGATCTGATTATGAACAGTCTATTACTTTCATTGATATGACACATGATAAAGCTTTCCACGTAAAATATTGTTTGTGGTAGTCAGATGTGTGTAGGAGGTAATCCTCTGAAGCTACCTTACAAAAAGGTAAAAACCTTTTTGTAATAATAAAATAGTATATAATTGAGGATAGGCCATTTACTTACTTCTTCTGGAACATCACTACTGAATCTTTTTCGAGATCTGACATGTCAATGGCCTCCATCAGTTTCTCCTGTTTAGGGCTGAGCTTCCTCATCCGAGTGACAATTTGTGCATACAGGAACCCTTTGGTGTGGTCATACGGGTCGAGACTAGTTCCGAAGTGGGCGTGGTGGAATCTATGATACTGCACCCAATCGTAAATTGAACCCTGAAAATAAACTCAATGCAATATTCCGTTCACTTCACAGATTCTACTGAAAATTGCATACGAATAAATTCCAGAGAATTTGATCGAGAAGTAGGAAATAAAATTTATACGATTATAATTTGCTATTGAGGTTGAAGTAGGTAAGTAGGAACTTATATGATGGTTTATATTGTGGTGGTATCTTTTTTTGTTGGAAATAAATACAAGCCAAGTTGCGAGCGGAAACTAGTTTTTAACCAAACATTCCATGTACGGTCAGCATCACCAACTGGTAGCCCCCCTACAGTACTCATCGCCTTATTAAGGGGGACCAATTGATGACGCTGACTGTACGTACCTATTCGATTACTTAGCAAAAAAACTTACGCGGTAAAAATATTATTACCTAGATACCGTGATTGTGCAATAAATACTCATTAAATGCACGAGGGCAAAAAGTAATTAGCCTAGAAAATGTTTAGGTATTTCGCTGTGACTAGAAACTTATTATAAAAAGACAGCAATCTTGGTACTAAGTATTTTATATTTGGGGACGCCTATGTTATTATTATTTTCACGACGGCTCCAATTTTGATTGTTAGTATGAACCTACCAACCAAAGTATTTAGTATAACGTTGTGTAATCTTAAGAAGGCGTAATTCCTGTTAAACTCTATACGGTTAAATAGCTTATGGAAACGTAAAATTTTACTTGACTCAAATTTCAAGACGAGGTTGAGGTGAAAAATTCGCAATACCTTCGCGATTCCCTTGCATAATTTATAAAGCACCACCACTACCTATCTATATTTCTTAAAGTCTTCTCGACATTCTCTTGCCGTTAAAGATCTTTGAAGATGTTACAAGTGAAAGTAAACTTTTAAGAGGCACTACAATGTTCACAATTGCAGAAGATACGAGTAGCATTGCGCATGTAACATTATTGTTTTGTCTATTCAAAGTTTCATCCAAATCGGACCACTGGTAGGCGCAGTTGAAACACAAACAAACATCTCAACTGGCATATTGTCAGATTTATAAGAATAGTAGGATAGGATACAGTAGATAGGACATACCTGGCCTGCTAAAGTCTGGAATAGCATTAAGACTATGCGCAACCCTGCGCTTGCCTCGTAGCTCCGGTGGGCCCATAGTCGGTGAGCACCGGTCGTCACTCCGAGAATCGCCACCGAGCTCAATACCATCACTGAATAACAAAAAATACATAATTAACATTTAACAAAAGTTGTTGTTTATGATGATAGTAATACAGTCCTGAGAGGTTACCGGTGTTTTACAAATAACCCTGTATAAGTTAGCGAATGACCAAATCAACAGGGAGCGCGCTGAGTTGCCGAGAACGTGTTCGATGGCAAGCAAAATGTAATAGACAGCCAGCCGATGAACATACAAAGCGCATTTCATATCTAAATAAATTGCAGCAAGTCACGGTTGTTGTTATTGCGGTTTGAAAAGTAGCAAAGTACTACTTACAGAGTAGACTGGTCATCCATTGCACTTCAAAGAACAGCACCCATACTCCATACAGTGACAACAAATGGATATGGATGAAGAATAGCACTGCTGGCCAGTTAGACTCCCGGCTGCTGCTGAGCTCCTCACTCTTCTCCGACCCTTCAACCATGTTCACCTGGATTTTTTTTCATCAGTTTAGTAATACATCACGGACGTTTTCCATTTGGACCCAAGCTTCTTAGTTGTCAAGTTCGTTTCGAGACTTTCTTTTTTTATAAAGATAAGCTGAGTTGTTCTAGGTATGACCTGGTCATTGACCACCTACTGGCTACCGGAAAGAACTTGAATATTTTTATCCATAACCCATATCGATAACAATAAAAGTCTCTGACCTCCCTTGTTACAGATCTTTGAATAGCAATGAGGCTTTCCTTTAATAAATAGAAGTAAAGAAAAATATTATACATTTTATCTCTGAAGAGTGATTGCGAATAATACTTTCCGCTCTTCAAACATGTTTAATTATCAATATTCAAGTTTCAATTTGCTTTGTTTACCAAAAATACCAATACCTATAAGTTTTCGTGTTCATTAATCGAACAATCTATGTGTCGCAGGCAGATCGATGAATTAGCCATTTCATGATATGCCTAGGCAGGCATAATCCTCGCCATATCTATGCTCAACGTTTAGGAATATTTACTTAGATCGAAATTTGTTGGTTAGGTTATCATAGGTTAGTGAAAAAAATACGCTCAAAGCGAGTGAGAAAAGTGTGCTGCGGTAGTGGCCGAAGCGCTAAAAATGAAATGTCCCGCTGTAAATTTGTTATATTTCACGATATGCCTAGGCATATCATGATATGCTTAAGTATCACTAGCCAAATCGTCAAACGAACGATATGGTGGGTGAAGTTAGGCAGATCGTGAAATGGCGTCGTTGAACGATATGCCTAGGCATATCACGAAAAGGCTAATTCATCGATCTGCCGGTGACATGTGTATTTTGCGTAACAATCACTTATATCGGTGAAATAGCAAACGGGTATATTGTTTTTAACAAACGTAAAATACGTATGTACATACCTAAACATTTGCGTTTAATCATTAGTATTCTGTGGTCAAAGGTTATAAAAACACATTGTATGGTGATTCCTTCGAATTATTTAGCGATCACTAATATATACATTATACATACTCCATTATATAAATTAAAATGTATTATTTGTAGTTAGTTGTAGAAATAAATACCTACGGTTACATAAATAATTACAGATTTCCAATAAATAACTTGTACTTCGGGATCTCGAAGACGATGTCAACAATGCGAAGTTTGAATTCACGCCCTGAGGTGGCTTGTACTGTAACATACTTTATTTATGTAAAAGAGCCACTTAATCTAGCTAACATCCAGTCTAAACTGAAACCACCAAAGCCACGAAACCATCAAAACTCAAATGGGAGCTTAGGTTATATCAGTTATTCTAATTTTACTTTTTTCATTGTATTTAAAAATATTTAACTTAAAGTACCTAGAACAAAAAAATAACTATTTTGGAATGTAAAAACAATGCCCTTTCTAACACCCCACTCGATTTATTTGTACTTACAACTTTTTTATTTAACCCATTGGGATCTCCATATATTTACAACCCCTTCCCCGATTAACCCATATGCTTCCCAGCAAAATGTCATAGCACCACCTACTGACCTACCGGTCGGTGGGATCAACGGTTTGCCAGGCACTAACATAAATGTTACCCTACAAAGCAAAATCGCCCAAGTTAACACAGAGATTTTCGCTCGCTGGATCAAAAATAACACATTGGGCACACTTACAAATATTTTATGAAAGTTTTTTCACCCCATGTTTACACAAACAAAGTTGTACTACCTCTATCTCTATCTTGTGTATTAGTTGTACGACCTCTGTAGCGCAGTGGGCGAAGGCCCGCCTACGACGCAAGAGGTTGCGGGTTCGAACCCCGCGGCGGGACCAATGTTTGTATGATCTACAAATATTTTTCTCGGGTCTGGGTGTTTCTATGTATAATATGTATGTATTTACAAAACAAAAAGTATATAAGTAGTATATCAGTCATCATAGTACCCATAACACAAGCTCTGCTTACTTTGGGGCTAGATGATGCTGTGTGAAAAGTCCAGCATTATTTATTTATTTATTATAAAATTATTTTGGAAATAAGGAAATAAGTAAAAATAACCTAAGTTTGATTTTTCAAAACTCCATGAAATTGCAAGCTTAGAAACAGAAAAAAACCTAATATTTCCTCTTTCACTATCATTATAAAAGATAATTTTGAAAACTAGTCGTTGAAAATATAGGTAGAAATAAACTTACCTCAGTAGATGCCGTGACACGAAACGGCCAAGTGGTCGCAATGCACGGTCAGCAGTGACAAAGCACGCTACTGCCGTCATTAATAAGGTATACATATTCATCAACATGACATTACTGTCCGCAGTCAATGGTAATAAGATACTTTGTTTTAATACTTTAAACTAGCTGACCCGATACATTCTCATATTCACCCTACAGACTTTGTCGTGTCCAAATTTCAAGTTCATACCAAAATTCCATTGAAATTTCAAAGTCAAAAATGATTTATCAGGACTGCTGGGACCACAAGGTGATTCTACGTCTGTTAAAGTCAATAAGCAGCAAAATGGTATAAAAATCCTAAACTCAGCCAACTCTGTGAAGGAAATCAGTAGAGTAGTAGGTATTCTAATAGGCGGCAGTGGGCTTGCGATCTGTCTGCTCACTTTTGCAAATGACCTAGCCTAGGTAATTGTATAGGCATGTGCTTTTTAAGAATAGGATTTTGAATGCCTAATTCAAATTCAAAACGTTTATTGCTTACGTTAGTTACAAGATCTTAAAATATAGGTAGGCGTTTCATAACACGAACCCCGCTGGGGCACTGCAACATTTGGTAGGTACCTACACCTACGTACCTATACCTAAAGATTCTGACAGAATATTTACCGAGTCTTGGGATAGGTCCGGTCGTGACCCGGTTTTGTATTATTATCTTTAACTTTCAACTGAAGAATAAAAGCGGTTCTTTACAGAAAGTAACCACTAGGTAATGATTGCGAAAATGACTGCGGTGCGTACGGCACGGACAAGTGTGCGATCAGGTTAAGTAGTTAGCTAATAACCGAATCGACACCAATGTGTTGATAGCTAAAGCACAGGGAAAGCGTACTCCAGGTGGCCAGTTTCTGCGCTACAAGGATGTACCTACTAAAGCCACCCTAACACACTCACAAACTTTCAGCTTTATTATATGAGTGGGATGCCCCTGACTACCCATTTAGACATCAAAGGATTTGGAATAGACAAAAGATCTGAGAGAATGTTTTAGCCCACTTTTGGTGTAGGTAAGTCGTGATCCTTTTTTGCTATGTTGAGCGATGACACCTAAGTGAAGGAAAACGAAGGTCGTAAGGCGTTTAGCACTTCAAAGTGCTGGTATCACAAATGGGGACTAAATCCATTAACTTTCTTGAAAGTAGGTATCCTTCTATAGGGACATCCATTAACGAGCGGGCTACAGAAACCGCAAGACGGAACGATATACCATTTAAATGAGAATGGCGGGGTTATTGTAAATAAAACTTTAATAACCTCGCCAAACTACTCTACCTACTCTAATCTGGGGGCTCGGACGGAGGTGCCACCGCGAGACAATACCTTACAAAGAAGCGAGGTACCACCCTTATCTCGAAGCGTATTTTTGAGCTGTCAAAGTCAATCAAAATCCATTAATTCATATTAGGTTTTTTTTACAAAATCCAATTAAAAAAAGTATTTAGAAAAAAACAAACTAAATATGCAGATATTGTGTTTTTTTTATAAATCGAGGGCATAAGGAAACTCTCGTGGTTTCGGGCTTGGCCATCACCGCCCATCGCAAAAAATCGGGTCCCTAATGATTGACATAACGAATCTTATCATATTTTGAATTCCCGTACTGTATTTGGTACTAATATTAGATTATCCTACTGATTAGTCGACATAACAATACTACGCCTATTAACAATAGTCCTAATTTTAGGTAAATATAACATTAAATAGTCATAAAATCACATCTCCTAACATACAGTAATCCTACAGTTATCAGCCCTAACAATATGTTCTCCTAACAAACAAAGTAACAATTGAAATCATAATTGCATTTAATCCTAAAATTACATTCCTATTGTTAATGGTCTAATAGAACTGTCTTTAAAAATGACAACATTAAAGATGCGGTTTTGTTGTTAACAATAACGCCACTTAACTTTTTCTTTTCGGCGCTTCGGCGGTCGCTACCGCAACACGCTCGCTTGCCTCGCGCGTTAGTAGTCACTATACCTACTCAAATATAACCTAACCAACTAAATTAGATCTGATGAATGAGTGAATCCACTAAACTTTTTTTGGTCACTATACTCAAACCTAACCTAACCAACTGAATACGATTTGGGTGGATACCTATCAGTTTTTTTTTATATTATTTATAAGAATAAAATAAAGATTTGGATCAAAACAGGACAAAATAGTATAAGCAGTAACAACTAATATGACGACAATTATGTTAGAAGTTGAGACTAATATTGTCCTAATATGTCAATTTAATGGTACTTATGTCTTCAATATAGGGTGTAAAAAGACTACTACCGAAAGCTGAGGGGTTGGAGGTTGGAGGGGGGGGGGGGGGGAAACAGACCATGATTCTAAACATATTTAGCGAAAAAAAAACGCAAAAAAATATTTTATTAATTTACTGGTGCAACATAATAAGACCATACCTACCTAATAATTTCATTTATCAAAGAAAAAAACTATTAAAACTCAAAATCCAGCAAAACAACAAGAGTTGCGTCGAAAAATATTTTTTAGGATTTTTTTTATCACATATTTTGTTAATTACAAATCTTCCCCCCTTGTAAAGTATTTTTTTGTGGTGAAGACCTACTAAGAATAGAAGGTTTGTAAAAATATAAAAAAACGTTTTTTAAAACAACAAACATTTTTTATTTGTCGTTAACCATATAAATTTCATCTTCACACAAATATAATATTTATAGTTCATACTTAAGTACCTACTATCAGGCCATTGGCTCATACAAAATTACTATTGTCATACGGCAGCTATATTGTGAATATATTTATTCTTCAATAAAATTGTATCAAGCAATGTTAAAAATATACCTACCTACACCCGAAATCATTGTTAAGTATACGTTTTGTATTGAATTATAATATAAATATTTGTCGTTTTATAGGCAATTGTTGCAGTGGTATAACCACTTAAAGAAAATAAATAATAGCTAAGTTGCGAAGCATCAGCGTTATCAATACGAATATCTAATTCTTTGTTAAAAATAAATTCTAAAAAATATGCAATATGAGCCCGGATATAATTCCTTTGTATCATGTTTAGATGAAGTACCTAAACTTGACCAACACTTACACCCAAGATTAAATATTATACTAATACCCACCTCGCAGCGAATTTGGTATTATCCTTAGGTAACCTACTAGGTTTTAAAACACAGTATAGCTGCCGCGATTAACGTTCTTAACTTCTATCTACAAAAATATGCACATAGATATTTGGTACAAACATTAACTTGCTAACATTTTTCATCAATAACCTTTCATTGAAGGTTATTTCACAACAAGATACATTCACTAACAACACAGTACACAAAGATTTTAAAATAAACTTAAAAGTTTTTGAGTTATGTCGCTTCTGTAATTATTTGTATATACAAGTTACAAAATAGATAATACAGATTTTTAGATTTTTTAACAAGTGTCAGTAAAAACAGCGATTACAGATTTAATTTTAAAAACATCAGTCTAAGATTATGTAGGCTCTCAATCTAACGTTCAATGTAAGGTTCTGCAACACACAAAAAGACACATATACGTAAAATTACTACGTAAACTGACTGACTGTGATATCTTTGTTTGATATCCTAAATAAATAAATAATATATAATTGAAGTATTTACCACTCGAGATTTACTCTTATTACTATTACGTCATGGATATTTAATCCCGATTACCTATATATAATTACCTACAATATTACAGACCTGTTTTCGAGAACGCAAAATTTCGAAATAAAAGCTTGTTATTTTAACGAAATGACAGTCTCAAACAGTACTTATACCTCAAGTTTCTCATAATCAGAAAGTTAATAAAAAAAATTAAAAAAAAATTTAACCGACTTCACCATAACACATACAGACACTAAGAACCTTCTATGTACCTACACTAAAAAGAGAAAAATAAGAATATACACATGTAATTATTATTTACAGTATTCAATTAATAAATTATTATGTTATATTATGTATTTGAAGTCGGTGCCAACTATGCATTTACATCTAAGAAGAAATTACGAGTACAAATAGAACTTGGGTGCAAAATTGTATCGAGTAGTTGGAGTAGAATAGTTGGCACCGACTTCAAATACATAATAAAACATAATAATTTATTAATTGAATACTGTAAATAATAATTACATGTGTATATTCTTATTTTTCTCTTTTTAGTGTAGGTACATAGAAGGTTCTTAGTGTCTGTATGTGTTATGGTGAAGTCGGTTCAATTTTTTTTCAAAAAATTTTATTTTTCAATTTTTAGTGTAAATAAACACTGTGTGTAGTGTAAATAAAGTGTAAGTGTAAATAATATAGTAGGTTAGGTTAGATATTGGAATAGTCAAGATTAAAGAAGTTAGAGTGAGAATGAGGTTTTTTGAGTTTTACGGGATAACTATCAATCCCTCAGGAAAAAAAAGTATGAGGACGATCTTTCAAGCAAAAAAAAAATTTTTGGAAATCGGTCCACATTTTTCGGAAAGATCGGTGATTTTTTTTGATTTACGGGAAAACTATCAATCTCTGAGGAGTAAAATTTTTATGGGACTATTATGGTAACATACCCTTCCAAACAAAAAAAAAATTTTGGAAATTCGTTCACAACTGACGGAGATATCGGTGAACATACATAAAAAAAAAAAAAAAAAAACATACATACACCCGAACATAGAACCTCCTCCTTTTTTTGAAGTCGGTTAAAAAATACAATTTAGTTGGTAATTTTTCTAGATCAGGTGCAGTCAACAGAATAATTTTGGAGTTTAGCTCCTTACAAACTTCAATTTTTTTTTTCAAATTATTGACTTATAAATTCTGAAGTATAAGTATTAGGGCCGATATTATAACGGTCAACATTTTTCAAATACATGAAATAATTGACATGATTTCAATGTTTCAGGCTTCTGTCGGTAGTTGAGTTTTCAACTAGAATTTGCCTAGTGACTTTAAGGTATGTCAACCTAGTTTTCACAGCCGGGGCACCAGGTCAGACAACCTTCTCGTGCGCCCAAAGCTGCTTGTCCCTTACGGATCCGGGGAGAAATCGGGGGGAACGGCAGTTGAAGGGCCGGTGTGCCCTGTTAAGTCCGACAATAAACCGGAACCTATTGTCGGATAACCAATGGTCTGACGGGAGGTAGCTTCTCCGCGCGCCCCTCTGACTCACAGATGGCGCAGTGGATGAAGCTAGGACGAGATGGTAGGCTCGTAGGCGGCGGAACACCAAAGAGGTGGAAGGCGGTGGTACCTCCAAGATTCGCTCTGGAGAGCGCGTTGTACGCGATATCACCGCCTTCGCTACTCTTGCCCGGCATCAAGGGATGTGGGTGCCTTGGCGACTCGGTCGGATATGCACTGACTGACTTGCCTTGGCACCAGTCACTTGTATGGTCTGGATGAGGAGGCCGCGGAGTGGGTTCGGAGCGAGGCCAAACCCACTCGGGATGGAAGGCGGGAACGCACCGCCTGCCCCGCGAGGGGGCGAGTGGTATCCCCTGCCCAACAGGGGACTTTTCAGGTCTGCGGGCGGTCGGAGTGAGGGCTCTTGCTGCTCATCATGCAGATCCCGGGAGGGCGGCGACACTGTTAGGCAGGTGTCGTCGTGAGCTCCACGCACGTGGTTTAACAGTCGCGTGTGTGGGTGCCGGGCGTGGCTGTGGGTGCTATTACCGGGATTGTGCTCAAGGCAAAATGCGAGAGGGGCACCGCGTGCGTTCCGTAGGAGATCCCGGAACCCTTCGTTATGCATAGAGGCCGGCCATCGGGTAGTTTTTAGTGGGTCGTCGAGTGCTCGACAACCCCACACATCCCAATTACGTTCCCTCGACGTAATTGGATGTCTGTGAGCAGATTTTCTATCCGTAAAAAAAAAAAGTTTTCACAGCCTCCTTTACAGATATTTACTTAAAATACTATACTAAGAGCTCGTTCGCAAGGGCGTCAAATTTTCTTCAATACTCCCCCATTCCATTTTCTATATCTCCTGCCAAGTATCCAAGGCTTCATTAGTAAAATGCCACCGAAATTACATAATAAAACCCATAGATTTAGCATGGTACCTTTTTAGATAAAACCTAGTAAAACACGAAAAAAGGAAATAAAATAATAGAGCAACAAGCTTTTCCAAAAATGGCGAAAGAAGTCCTCTAAACAAACTATTAATTTAGCGAAATAAACTTTTACTTTACTTTACTTTACTTTACTTTTAAACAATTCGAAGTTATTACAATCAAATCTTGAATTTCAGTTTGACATTGATTGACTTGACTTCGAGTTTGTCTAATTCTAATTACTTAAGGTGCATTTACACGGTGCGATTTGTCGTCGGATTTGCTAGGCCGCGCCCATTCGGTGTGCCAACTTGAGTTAGACTTAGCGCATTCACACGACAAACTGCGCTTGCGATGCGATGTCGCGTCGTCACTACGATGCGATATCGGAGATCCAACTCGCCATCGCATCGCGGCGAGTAGGGTTACCATACTAAAAATTGGAACCCCGGACAAATGCCAGACAAAATATACGATTTAAATGGAAACGCACGTGGCTTACAACATATTATGTTGGTACCACGTGAGTGAAGCCACGGTGCGTTCCGCAAGCTCACATACCTAAATGTAGACATTGATATTTTAATGTTCAATATAATAGTCTTAATAACGAGAATTTCATTATTTTTCTACATAAAAAAAATCTTGTAAGTACTTATTTTGTATCATAATATCTTAGAAAAATCTAAATAAAACGACAGGTCTGGAGAAATCTTAACGTATGGTTACTGTAAAATGGGCGGATTATAGGGGCGTATGCCACAGAATAAGTTTCATAGTTACCTAGACTTTTATTAACTGCGGAAGAGCGTACGATATCTGGTAGATTATAGCGTTGTTAAATTTCAACAATGTTCTCAAGGGATCGTTAGTGGAGTGGTCTAGCGTGCGGTTTCCAAGAAGAGACATGCTGGTTCAATTCCTTGCACAAAAAATTTTTTTGCATTTTTTTT
Organism: Epirrhoe alternata; assembly: GCA_963565295.1. Taxonomy (NCBI): domain Eukaryota; kingdom Metazoa; phylum Arthropoda; class Insecta; order Lepidoptera; family Geometridae; genus Epirrhoe; species Epirrhoe alternata. Next base: position 6,330,655 of record OY751384.1, read on the forward strand.
TATTTTTGCTTCTCTAGAATTTTTTTTTATGTTAATGGTGAACATCTCAGTTTCATAAACTTTTTAATAAAAACTAAAGAAAATAAAATAAAAATTCAAGGTCCGAACAGAGTACTTACTTAGATGGTAATTTTACCTAATACTAGCTGTCCGCCGCGGTGTTACCCGCGATCCCTCGGGAAAACTTCACTTCCCCGGGATAAAATAAAGCCTATGTCAAAGATTTAAATCGTTAGATGTGCCCGGACCTTAGATGATCAAACGCGGCCGCTCCGCTGCTGCCCGGACGCCAAAAACTAGGGCGTTGTCTTTACATGTGTGTTATCAAAATGCCGACGTACGCACACACACTAATGATTAGTTAAAAATTAGTGGATTCGCCAATAAACTAAACTTTTATTTCACCATTTATTGTGCAATAATATTGCACGAACTTTCGTGAAAAAATATATGTATGAAATTGAAAAATTCTGTATGTGTGGCTCAAAATACCTACGCACGCAACTTAGCTAATGAGTACGTATAACATATAAATAGTGTTATTGCCAATAACCTTAATTGAAATTATTATCATTTATTGTGCAACCATATTGCACAGACTTTTGTAAAAAACAAAGGTCATATTATGCCCTGAAATGGAAAATAATGTACAAGTCTAAAAATGTGCAATCTGTGAGGTACGGTCAGCAAACTCATCAGATTAAGTATGTACGTACTGGCTTGGGTGAGTAAAACCAAAACAATATGAATTACATTTTTATTTTATTTTATTTATTAGGGACAACAAACAGCTACAATATACAGCGTATTTGAACTTAATAGTAAGAAATGACCATTAAGTACTTAGAAGGTAAAATATACATGACAGGTAATATAATATTGTAGCCCACAACATTATCTAGACAAAGAGAGTTTATATAAAAAGTGCCACTAGAGGCAAATACAAATTATTTACCTAACACTATTTGTACAAGTATTAGGGTAAAGGCCCCAGTAGTCGGCCCCTCTCCAGTAGTCGGCCATTACTGGCTTTTAGTTTGAATAAATAGCAAAGTAATCCAGATTTCCGCGCCAAATTAATTTTGATTGCTACTATGATTTCTGATTGGTCGATGCAAGACGTTTCCTTGTCATTAGGTTGGTAGGATTGGCAGTAATTTCAGTTCATTCCGCCGGTGTCTCCAAGAGAGACGTCAAGTGCGTTGCGCGCTAATTTTTTACTAACTACCGGCGTCTGGAAAACAGGTAAGTTTATCTTTTTATCTCAAGTTATTTGAAACAACTTGCCGTCTAGGTACTTTATTATGAATTTTTACGTCTTTTTTACAAAAAAAATGTGTTTTTATATTATTTTTCTATATTTTACGAGACGGCCGACTACTGGTTATATATTTTTTTGTTATATATATTTTTTAAGGGCCGGTTGGACTGCAGCAGTAGACATTTAGCACTGTTTCAGGCCGCGCGCAAAATACTTCGCGTCGCCGCAGTGGCAGTGAACTCGCATGACATCGCCAGCGACATAGTGGAAATAAGCAGCAGGGTGATTTTATTTGACTTTAAAAATGCATTTTATTATGATCAAACATTGCTTAGTAGGTAGAGTAACAAATTTGAGTTTCGCAAATAAATGAAGTAACCTCTTTATTCTTGTTTTGTTTGTTTCATTATTATTTGTTATTTTGTTTGTCAGTAAATAAAAAAAGGGTGTCAAATAAAAATAATTTATTTAATTGGGTGACACACATTAAAATTGTCTGGGGAACAAGGGTATTTAGTGTTTAATTTTATTTCCACTTTGTTTTGTCCTATCTGTTATACATCAAAAGAAGCTAAATGTATTATAGATTTCAGTTATGTAATTAAATAAAAAGCATGCAAGTAAAAAAAATAAAGTTTCATAAGGATAACTAAAACAGTACCTAAACTGAAAAAAAAACAATTTTCTGGAAATAACAAAAACAATTCAATAATCTGTTGGATATCCCAGGGCATTAGCCACAGCTCTAAATCACGCGTGGTATGCTGATATCAACTTATCAATTGTCGACTGTGGAATAAGGCATCATATTCTAGAAAGATGTGAAAAAAAAACAGAATCATTTAAGAAAAAAAGCGATAATTATGATGTAAACACTAGAAATAAGGATAAACTCGCTGTTCCCACTACTAGATTAGATAAAATTATGAAATCATTTAAAGGGCAATGTGTAAGCTTCTATAACAAAGTCCCAAGCGAATTGCAAAATATATCAATCACTAAATTTAAAAATACAATTAAACGTCATCTCTGTAAAAAAGCCTATTATAAGATATCTCATTATTTGGAGGACAAAAAATCTTGGGACTTGCTCCAACTCAATGGATCCATGGATCACCTAAAAGAATGATAGGCCCCAGACCGTGTTTGTTGCTCTGATTCTTCACGGTATTGGTCGCGAAAGAACAGGAGTAAAATTAGTTTTAAGACTATTCTAAGTGATCCCTGCTGTCCTACTGAATAAATGATTTTTGACTTTGACTTTGAGTGGCACTCCCAGGTGTGCCGACAAAAGTGAAGGCTTCGGTAACGGTTCTAAACAGCAAAAAGTTACTGTACCACTGGGATTCGAACTCGGGGCTATCCCACCAGAGGTCACTCAAACAACTCTACCAATATGACGAAATTAAGGTAGGTATAGTAAGAGGATGGTGTCGTTATATATTCATCTGGGTTGGTAGGTTCCTATGATAGGTACTGCCTACCTATGGTAGGTTTACCTAATGGTACCTAGGTAGGTAGGTACATAGGTATGTATATGGGAGATGATGATGATCACCCATTTTGGGGTAGGTGTTATTCCCCCAATCTATGGCAAAGAGGTAGTACTACCTTTACTAAGATCGACGCCAACTGGTCCACATATCTTAGGGCTTTTCAGCCGGTAGTTAATGTCGGATAGTTCTATATAAGTTCATTTGCCAAGATAATGTCGCTTGCGCGATTCAGAACTTGTACACTTTTTTTTACACTTTTTTTTTTTTGTTGGTATTCTTAATGTTTCATATTATTTGATCCCAACGCCATCTAGTGATAATGCGGTGAAGCTCTGCAGTAGCTAGGTTGGCAACTGTGTTACGATGCCCTTGTAGTTTAGGCGATCGTGGTAAGAGGTCGCCACATGTATAATAACAAAAATATATAGAAAAAACTCAAAGTAGGTAAACCTACCTACTTACATAGTTGTGTAGAATGTAGATATAGGTATCTAAGTAAGTTCGTATGATGGCCGTATATGGCTTCCGAAGCCGACAATTAAACTTACCCTCCCAAGCATGGAAGCTACAAAGTGACAATGACGTTAGGTACCTAGTAGGTATGTGAAGTTGTCTAGGTTACCTTTTTTTATTGCGTATTGCGGATAGGTAGTAGGTAAGGTAGCGCTCGTGGTCGTGCTTGCTTAGTCGTTCTTGATAGATCGTCGAAGTTAACCAACGTTCGAAACGGTATGTAAGTGGATGGGTGACCGCCAGTGGCATTTTCATCTGAGCGCTTCCGTGCTTCGGAGGGCACGTTAAATTGTCGGTCCCGGCTATTTAAGTCGTTAAGCCGTGACGGAGGCCTTAAGGCGGCCTAAAAACTCCGTCACCAGAGTTGGCCACTGACTCATACGAACTTACTTACTTTTAGTAGGTAGCACAGCTGTAGTAGGTAGGTACCTTCTCACACAGCCGCCAGAGCACACGCCGCCGCGAAGCCTACCGCACGGTAGGCTTCGCGGCGGCGTGTGCTCTGGCGGGCACCCCCCCTTGGGAGCTCGAAGCGTGGGTGCTCGCCAGAGTGTACGAATGGGCGGCGGAGCGCAGGGCGCTCGGGGAGCGCCCGGCCCCGGAAGAGCGGGAGGCAGTCCGGCGACAGGCGAGGGAGGCCACCGTCCTGCATTGGATGGAGGACCTTGCCTCCGCCGTATTTGGTCGCCGGACGCTTGACGCTATCGGGCCAGTACTACAAGACTGGCTCGATAGGCCGCATGGTTTCCTCTCCTTCCGCCTGGTGCAGGTGCTGTCGGGGCACGGCTGCTTCGGCAAGTACCTGCACCGCATCGGAAGAGAGGAGCGACCGATGTGCCATGACTGTGGCGCGGCGGAGGATACGGCGCAGCACACCCTTGAGGTGTGCCCGTCGTGGTCCGAACTGCGCCGCAACCTGGTCGCGGTGGTCGGGCGGGACCTCTCGCTTCCCAGCGTAGTTAGAGGGATGCTGGGAAGCGAGGACCCCTGGGCGGCATTCGCCTCCTTCTGCGAAGCCGTCATAACACAGAAGGAGGCGGCGGAGCGTGCGCGAGAGGTGGACCCTCTCGCGCCACCGCACCGCAGGCTGCGTAGGGGTAGGAGAAGGCGGATGTACGACCGCCTTCTCCCGCCCGGTGGTGAGTAGCGGACGTTAGGTGCGGGGGCACCTTCGTCCGCCTTTCTTTCTCACCAAGACGCGGGGCGGGACGGTCGCGCGTCCCCGAGGTCCCTCCTTAACACGAGGAGGGATGTGAAAGGCCCGCCTTAAGGGCGGGGATCGCCGGAGGGGAACTGGAAGAAAAGGCTCTGCCGGATTCCCAGACCCCCTCCATTCCAGGCGATGCTGGAATGTCGCTGGGTTGTTTAGTGGGTATACCGGTGAGTGCCACTCCCGGGGAGTCCCACATACCCCTCTCGCCCCCCGAGCGGGAGGGGATGCGTAATGCATTTTTCCCAGCGGAAACAAAAAAAAAAAAAAAAAAAGGTAGGTACCTTCTCGCAATAGTGTAACGTACCTACCTACTAGGTAGGTGTTGAGATTATCTTTATTGTATTGGAAACATTTCGAAAAACTGAATCTACCTACCTAGCTAGTTGGCTAGCATACCTAAAAGTAGGTACACTATTGCAAAAAGGTACCTACCTACTACTGTGCTACTAGGTACTGCGAGCGATACCTGTGATGTATGTAACTTGGAGGAATAGGTAGGTAGGTACCTACTACCTACCTACCTACTTGCCTCGCATCGCATCGCACGCACTACGCTACCAACGCAACGCCTCTCTGAATTCTGTGCCAACGCTACGCAGCGCATTGTTGTTCACTGTTCAGTCAGTGTTCTGTTCACGTTTCAGCAGTGTTGCCAACTTAGTGGATTTTCCACTAAATCTGGTGGTTTTAAACTTTAAAATATGATGGCAGTAGGACTAGAACTAGGAGCGGTTCAATGGAACTCCTCCTGAATAATAGTATAATATCCATACTTGTCCCTATTGAAAATAGGGCTGCATAATTGGCTGATTAAAAATAACTATGATGAGACTGAGGCAGTCTTATCATATCTCAAATAATGATAAGAATAGGTAAATACATTGTTCTTCGAATCTCTCATAGACCATACGTGAATATTCTGACACAATTAGATAAACTTTCACGCACGCTCTCCCAAACACACAAACATACACACTCACACACACACACACATCTATATAAACTCACACACACAAACATATACCTCACACACATGTTATATACTCCTTTTCATATATACACACACAAAATATGTATACACACACACATAAATCATTTGATACCTACCTAAACAACACTTAACGACGATACATACCTTAACCCTCTTGACCTTGTCTAAAGATAAAATTTGGAAATGCACATCACACCCTTTCATTCAAAAAAAAAAAAAAAAAAAACACCCTTTCATATGTAATTAAAAGTACCTATCACTATCGAACAGTGTAGCTGTGGTAACTATTATAAATCCAATGTTGGTCACCACGACACAGGGTATCCTAGTGTGGCGACCAAAGTTAGTGTAAATAATATGTAAGCATAGTTTAAGACCTTAAAACATCTATGTATATTTTTTTACTGTGTATTTTCTGTTTTTTGGAAACAAATAAATAAATTTTTACTTTTTACTTTACTTTAAAAACCATTTTTCAATAAAACTTATTCTCAATACATTTTGCATGAAAACTAAAATTTAGTATTTTTAAGTGTTCCAATAAAATTAAGACCATAGTTATTTGAAGTATTTGTTTGTAAACAGATAGAGCCTCCAAATACGCAAAAAAAAAAATTCAATAATATCCTATCTCAAAAAATATAAAAACTTTTTGTTAATGCAGTTCTCTGCATTAAAAACAAGTGCGCTACGACTTCTCCGTGACGATTATTTTTGTGAATATTATGACGCTAAGTATTTTTGTATTGTGTTTTTGAATTTGTATGGTGGTGTGAATGTGAGATACAAATTAATGTTGAATAATTTAAGTGGTAGTAGTAGCTATAAGTAACGTACCTAAATATTATATTAAAGGTTTATGAATATACTCTGTACATTATACAGTTTAGTTTTAAATAGATAAGACTTACTTATCCAAATATTAATATATTACACCTACCTACCAACTAAAATATTAAAATTTATAAATGAAATTATCTATTTCGACTTCCATATTCAATAACATGATCTATTGAATCTGCTGACGCTACCGACCGTGAGGTTGCGTACTGCACAATGCACAACGCGCTTACCGAGAAAATTGTGTCATCTCTTTTTCTCCCAAGGTAGTTGCATTGCAAACTAAGAACTCTCCATCTCTTTCGTGCACTCGCCATAATTTTAATAAATGGCCAGCTTATCCATACTGGGTCCATACTAATATTATAATGAGGAAAGATTTGTTTGTTTGAATTGAATAGGCTCCAAAACTACTGGACCGATTTAAAAATTCTTTCACCAATAGAATCCTTCATTATCCCCGATAAACATAGGCTATATTTTATCCCGATTGGAATCCTTCGGGGGGGACAATAATATACCTACCTACTTAGCTCAATGTTCCAACGCAGTGTTGGAAACATTTCAAAAAACTGTAGGTAGTACCTAACTAAAGTTTAAACAGGTAGGTTGTGGATGTAAAGTTGGCTAGATAACCTAGCAGACTAGGTTTCGATTTAGGTAGGTAGGTAACTAGGTAGGTAGTACCTACCTACCTAGTTACCTACCTAAATCGAAAAACTGGACCTACCTACTAGGTAGGTCCAGTTTTTCAAAATGTTTCCAATACGAGGCGATTTGTACTTACCTACCTATGTCACAATGTAGGTACTTACTTACTTACCTATTTAGGTCAACGGTAGATAGTAGGTAGTTCCAACAGAAAGACTCGCAACTGCGTCATTGTCACTTTGTAGAAACGCTCATGGTCGTCGTAAATGGATGGGTGACCGCTAGTGGTATTTGAAAGCTTCCATGCTTGGGAGGGTAAGGTTAATTGTCGGCTTCGGAGGCCATATACGGCCATCATACGAACTTACTTAGATACCTATATCTACATTATACACACATATGTAAGTAGGTAGGTTTACCTAGTTTTGAGTTTTTGCTTTATATTTTCATGTTATTATACATACCTATGTACCTACATATCTCGGTACCATTAGGTACCACAGGTACCACAGGTAGGTAGGTTCGTAGGTAGTAGCTACAAAAAACAGGGTCACGACTGTATCCCCAAGGCGCGGTAGACATTCTCTCAGATCTTTTATATTCCAGATCCTTTGAAGATGTCTAAGGGGGTAGTCAGAGGCATGTACAAATACATATTTGATACATGCCCACATCTTGCAGAAGTTAGTATTCCATACGTGACAGGTTGCAAGCCCATCGCCGCCTATTAGAATACTAACTGGTTTCCTCACGATGTTTTCCTTCACCGTTCAGATCTCGTGTTAAAGCGCATATAAATTTTACGAAACGCAAAATCCATTGATGCACGGTCGGGATTCGATCCCACGACCTTCGGATTGAAGGATTTGAGTAGCTACATTATCCTTAAAATAAAAAATCTTTATTTCAGACATTTTTGTGTCCCTAATGTTATTACCTATTATTATAATAATAAATGGCCAGCTTATCTATACTAATATTATAAAGAGGAAACATTTGTTTGTTTGAAATGAATAGGCTCCAAAACTACTGGACCGATTTAAAAATTCTTTCATCAATAGAATCCTACATTATCCCCGATGAACATAGGCTATACATATTTTATCCCGGGGAAGTGAAGTTTTCCCGAGGGATCGCGGGGAACACCGCGGCGGACAGCTAGTATTAGGTAAAATAGTATTAGGTAAAATTACCATCTAAGTAAGTACTCTGTTCGGACCTTGAATTTTAATTTTATTTTCTTTAGTTTTTATTAAAAAGTTTATGAAACTGAGATGTTCACCATTAACATAAAAAAAAATTCTAGAGAAGCAAAAATAAAAAAAATGCAAAAAAATTTTTTGTGCAAGGAATTGAACCAGCATGTCTCTTCTTGGAAACCGCACGCTAGACCACTCCACTAACGATCCCTTGAGAACATTGTTGAAATTTAACAACGCTATAATCTACCAGATATCGTACGCTCTTCCGCAGTTAGTAAAAGTCTAGGTAACTATGAAACTTATTCTGTGGCATACGCCCCTATAATCCGCCCATTTTACAGTAACCATACGTTAAGATTTCTCCAGACCTGTCGTTTTATTTAGATTTTTCTAAGATATTATGATACAAAATAAGTACTTACAAGATTTTTTTTATGTAGAAAAATAATGAAATTCTCGTTATTAAGACTATTATATTGAACATTAAAATATCAATGTCTACATTTAGGTATGTGAGCTTGCGGAACGCACCGTGGCTTCACTCACGTGGTACCAACATAATATGTTGTAAGCCACGTGCGTTTCCATTTAAATCGTATATTTTGTCTGGCATTTGTCCGGGGTTCCAATTTTTAGTATGGTAACCCTACTCTGTTCTCCGACGGCGCGTCGGAGCTACCGATGCCGCATCGCAAAACACTAAGTAAGTCCCGACGGCACATCGCATACTAAGACACATCGCATACGATGAGCGTTCACACGGGAAAAATTGGCGTGCGATGCTAAATCATATCGCACCGTGTAAATGCACCTTTAATGTTACCCAAGTAGGTCATCGTTTTCCAAAAAGCACTAAGAAAAATGTATGTTTGAGTTTTTCAAGTAATTGTATGTTTAAGAACAGAGCAAAATTTGGAATGTTTATACAGTAGGTATAATGAAATCCTGAAATGTACCTATGAGAAAAACACGCCCCAGGGGACCACAAAGTTTCAGGTTCTCAAAATATTACCCGAAAGTAATGTAACACTTAATTAAATAATATGTACATGTAACGAACATTATTTTCCTAAATATCAACCCGTACTCGAATGAAAAAATCCCTGTTCCCTTCATTTACCCTCTACCCGTATTCCTCCTGTAGTTGTTTCTTTATGTTTATAGTTTTATTGTTTTTTGATATTTTAATTTTATCGTTTGCACAATTCACTATCACTTCAGGCATGTCGTTTTCGTTCCTGTGATTGTCTACGTTGGTGTCTTTGGTTCGAATGATGCCCCCGCAGTCGTCGGTGTGGCAGTATCGGCCGTTGCGACACAAGTGGGCGTGACAGCATCTCTGCTGCTGCTGCTGTCTTCGGCTTCGGTTGTGCATGCTGGGCTCATTTTTCATCGAGTTGCCTGTAAGTTAAAATTAGTGTTAATTATATCATAGTTTGGTGGTTTGGGCCGTTTTTACCCTTGGTGCGTTTCAATTGAGGCGGAGCCGAGCGGAGAGGAGTCTAGCTAGCAGCGCATTGTGATTGTCCTAGAGTGAACATTTGGAGTATTGTTATTAGTCAATTCACGCGACGCTAAGTTCCACTCCGCTTAATTCGGCCTTAGGCCTCATAACGCACTCTGACACAAATGCTTTGTAGTAATAAACGGTGAAGGAAAGCACTTTTCAACTTTTATACAACTTTTAAACAAGTGGGAGCGGAAAACTCACCAGCCCGCTACCCATCTCTCTACATTATCTACAGGTCTTTCATTTTAAAGTACTGAAACTGACAGGCCTTCATTTTTGGGTTGTAAATAGACGTTTCACCGTATCAATTTAATTCCTAAGCCGATTTTAGTTATCACTTCAAAAAGTATCTTTTATTGATTTTTAATACATGTTGCATAACATTTTCAAGGAGAACAGACATTGACCAATCACAGCGCAGCAACATCAAGTCGCACGCTCGAATGGACTAAGTTATACAAGAAGCAACAATCAATTAAAAGGTTATCGATTTTCTCGAGATTTTCACAACAAAACAAAAAAAAAATCATTACATAAATATTTTTAATTTATTTGTTGAACCCAATTCCTGAATATAGTTAGTTTAAAAAGAAAGACCCTATATACTATAATATAATATTCTAAAGAGGAAGAGGTTGTTTGTTTGTTTGTATGTGTGTTTGTTTGAAATGAATAGGCTCCGAAACTACTGGACCGATTTGAACAATTCTTTCACCAATAGAATCCTACATTATCCCCGATGAACATATGCTATAATTTATCCCGAGGAAGTGAAGTTTTCCTGAGGGATCGCGGGTAACACCGCGGCGGACAGCTAGTTTAAACAGGACAGCTAGGTTAAAAACTGAGGGTACCACCGCTCATGTAAACATTGGCTCCGTAGAGAAAAATCAAAATAAAATATAAATAGTACAGTTTTAGTCCAGAATAAGTTCGTATTGCGTCAAGTGATCTATAAATCGTACTATAAATCGATTACTGATTAAATAAATCAAGTGTCTGTGAGAAAACTACAAAAACCGAAAAGTGAACTATAAATGTGCAAAGGAGGCTTGTATTTAACAAACAACTATAAAGAGACCATTATACAAAGGACTTGAGCCGAACTACATAGTTATTTTATCGAGAAACGCTTAAAAAGTGAGTAAAATTTTAAATAATTTGCATGACGCAGACCGTTGTTACAACAAACAAAGACCAAGGTCACATCTTCGACCTTTGGACTCACAAACTACTGGGACATTAATCATACGGCTGTTATTTTCAATCGCTCACTTACAAGCGCCGACAGCGCTGAGGAAATGATACCTGCCTTACAATCAGACGGTTGCTAGTTCGGTTCTGTTCGAGGAGATTGCTCTTTTTGCACATCAAAGATTTTTATATTTCGCAAACAATGAGTGAAGAACCTAACGTTACACTTAGACGCCAAAAAATAAGGCGATCAAGCTCACTCGTGAATTTATCTAGCGATGAGTCATCTTTGTTTGAATCGACTGTAAAAAGCCTCCCAAACTCTTCCTTCGATGAAAGTCAAACTATTATTGATCTTAATGGCAAAATTAAAGCACTACGTGAGGATCTAGCTGCGGCACATTCAGAGATTGAAAATCTAAACAGCGAGAACTACCAGCTAAAAACAGATTTAGAAAAGTGCCGCAATAGCGTTAAGGCTCTAAAGCTAGTCACTGCAGCCACAACTGATAGAGCTACTACAACTCCTCTTTCGGGTCGCAAAAAAGGACAGCAAAAATCAAGCATCTGTACCCCGAAAATTTCTACCACACCTAAGTCAAAATGTCCTAAAGGAATGGTGATACCTGATTCCTTAACCCCTAAATCTACTACCACCCTAAAGACGAAATCTCCTAAGAGAATGGTGATACCAGAGTCCTTAAGTAGAGGTATTACCCACTTGAACTTATTTCCTGCCACGACTGTCGGCGATTTAGAGGAAAATTCCAACTCTTTGGACAATATTGATCGGGAAAAAACTCATGACTCCCATACCAAGTCACTGCAGAGCAATAACCCACATACCTCAAGTCCTGCTACATCATGCAATGATAGACTAACTCGTAAAAATGACATGGAGAGAACTACGAGCACCAACATGTCGCAGGCTGAAAGTGTGAAATCGCAAGGAAATCTTGACTTAAACATTGAGCGGCTTCAAAGCATAAACCTCAAACCAAGCCCTAAAAACAAGATTGTTGTCATTGGTGATGATCAGGGTAGAGGCATACAGCGCACACTACAGCAATTAGTTGGTGAGCGTTACTTGGTTAGCTGCTTCTGGAAGGCTGGCGCCACTCTACAAGACGTACTCTCTGCTGAAAAAGCTGTAATAAATAACCTAAATTACAAAGATTACTTAATTGTTTTAGGTGGGTGCAATGATAAGTCTCCGTTCTGTTTTCAGTCTTGCTTGATAAATTGGTTGATACTTGTGAGACACACAAATGTTTTGATATCAGAAGTCCCACGTAATGATTACTTAAATGAAAAGAAACTTAATTACGAATTGAAATTTAACTGTTTAAGGTTTGAAAATGTTAGATTTGTAGATATGAAGTATGCAATTGAAAGACCTTCGCACAGGTTTTTCACATTGCATGCATGCCAAAACTTACTACGTGAAATTTTGAATTTGAGTCATAAGCGCCAATATAATGAACATTGCGAGACCCTAATGTGTCAAAAAGGTTTACTAGACAAAGGCACTCAGACTGATGAGATGCAATCGAGTTCAGAAAATAAGCCTACTTCAAACTCAATTAATAATAGTACATTTTTTCGTTCATAAGGAGGTTAATATTCTCCATCAAAATATTGATGGACTGAATTCCAAATCAGATCAATTAACAGTTCACTTAGATAAACTTCTAGATAAAGGCCTACCTGTAGACGTTCTTTGCATAACGGAGCACAATATGATACAGGATGACTTATGTCTTGTACACGTCCCGAATTATAGTATCTCATCTGCATATACAAGACATAATAGATATGGAGGAGCGTGTATCTTAGTCCATAATAAACATAAATATATCCCGCTCCCACAAACAAATAAATGGTGTATTAAAAATATCCTTGAGTGCTGTGCTGTAGAGATTTCCAACCTCTCAATGATTATTATTTGTATTTATAGACCTCCTAGAACCAAACAGAGTGATATCGATAAATTTTTTAATGCCTTGGATTCGGTTCTTAATTTACTGTGTTACACTAAAAAGAAAGTGATCCTGTGTGGCGATTTCAATCTTAACTTATTAAAACCTGATAAAAACACAAAAGAATTCACACAAATACTACTTGGTTTTAACCTGAAGCTAACTGTGTTCGAACCAACGCGACTAGGAAGTGGAACTTGCATTGATAACTTTGCTCACAATGTGAAAGGTTCTAAAGTAAAAGTATTTGAACTGGCTTTATCAGATCACACAGCACAGTTGCTAACTTGTCCCGTGGCAAAATACTGTTCGCTTGGTACCTGGTATGTTGATAGAAGAGATTATTGTAATGACAATATACGGAAATTTAAAAACTGTCTTAGTTCTTTACGTTTTAATGAAGTCTTCAACACAGATGATCCCAACTTAGCGTTCAATCTATTCCACACTCAATTTAAGCTATTCTATGACCTCTGCTTTCCTATTATTAAAGTCAAAATTAATAGTCATAAAAGGCCAAAATGGATAAGTAGAGGAATTAAAATATGTTCAAAACGAAAACGTGAACTATTGTGGCGATATAGGAAAAATCGTAATGCTCTTACAAAATCCACTTTTAAATCTTACTCAAGTCGTCTAAGCCGCATTATAAAATTAACCCAAAAGTCACAAAATGACCATTACATCAAATGCGCTACCAACAAATCAAAAGCGACTTGGACGGTTATAAATAAAAATAAAAATAATGTTCCAAAAAACGAAATAAGTAAAATTAATATTAATGGTCAACATGTTACTGATCCACTTGCCATTGCGAAGCTATTTAATGATTTTTTCATCGACCAAATTATTCCGAATCCAAATTCGAACTGTCACATTAGGACCATGACATCTATGAATACTTCTAAATCTTTATTTATGGCTCCAACCACACCATTTGACATAAACCTAATTATTAAATCATTGAAGAATTGTAATAGTACTGGATATGATGACATATGTACCAAGGTAGTAAAAGAATCATCAAAGTATATTTCTCCAATCATTAGTTATATTATTAACCTTTCAATAGTCACAGGAATATTTCCAGATAAGTTGAAGATCACGATTATTAAACCATTGTTTAAAAAAAATGATAAAGCTGACATAAATTGCTATAGGCCGATTGCCCTTATACCAGTTTTTTCAAAAATATTTGAAAAGGTAATTAACAATAGCATATATAACTACTTTGAATCTAATAATATTTTTACAGATGAGCAGGTGGGATTTCGAAGAAATAAATCTATTAATCTGGCGATATATAAGTTTCTTCGAACTGTTGTAAGCGGACTTGACCGTAAAAAACTAGTTTGTGCTCTTTACATGGATTTAACGAAAGCTTTTGACTATGTAGACCATCAAACTTTGCTGAATAAGCTTGAAATATATGGCTTAAGAGGAAACGTTCTAAAACTTATCGAGTCATACTTAACTAATAGAACACAAGCAACTGTTATAACGCGAGTTTCCCATAAAGTGAAACAAGAAATTGGTTATAGATCGGAATACCGTGTAACTAAGTACGGAGTCCCACAGGGAAGTGTCTTGGGTCCACTACTCTTTATAATTTATATTAATGATCTTCCTAGGGCAGTAGCTCATCAGATGGTTTTATTTGCGGATGATAGTACTGTGATGTTTACTGACACATGCAGATCTCGTTTGGAGTACACAATCAACACTACTTTAGAAACAATAATTAAATGGCTTGAATCTAATAATTTATCAATTAATTTAAATAAAACTCATATTATGACATTTACCAATAATAATAATCTTAATAATGTAACTGACATAATTATTAATTATTCAGGAATGAACATTAGTGGAGTTGAAGTAACCAAGTTTTTAGGATTAAATTTAGACAAAAAACTAAATTGGAAAGTGCACATAGATAATTTATGTAAAAAAATAAACCAATTCTCCTATGCTATGTATATGCTCCGCAAAGTAGTCAACGAGGCAGCTGTGATAACTGCTTACCATGGTTTTGTTGAATCTGCTTTACGATATGGTATTATATTTTGGGGCAATTCTACTTTAAAAGAGAAAATTTTCATAAGTCAAAAGAAATGTGTCAGAGCCATATTTAAACTTCAAAAAACTGATAGCTGTAAACCTTACTTCACTCAATCGAAAATTCTGACATTGCCTTGTCTGTATATTTTAGAATTATGTGTCTTTGTCAAAAGTAATCTGGAACTTTTTGAAAAATTTACTTCCGAAAGGAACAGCAATAAACTCAAAGTACCGTCAAATAAAACTGCGCTTTTTAATAAAAGCGTGTTAGTTATGGCTACTCGTGTCTACAATCATCTACCTTCTATTTTATTAGATACATTAAGCCCTATGGGGTTCAAAGTGAGACTGAAGAAACTACTATTAGAGCGGGCTTATTATTCTACCGACGATTATTTGAATGATAAAAATATTGACATTAATTAAAACCACATCTAATTTCATTGACATTAAATTTATTAACTACTTATACCTAGATAATGTTATTGTATTAATCTCAATTAAGATGGAATTGTATTATTAGTTGAATGTATTATGTGAAAAATTGCATGCGGATCACGCTGAGTATGGCTGCACTAAATTGTATCACCAAAGAACACCAAAGAACAAACCCATATTACGCAATAAAGGACTTTGATTTGATTTGATTTGATTTAGTTTAAAATAATTAGGTAATCAGTGGCATGTACCTACGCACGCAGGGAAGATTCGTTAAATCCTTTCGAATGCTAATTCATCATCAGCAAAACACAAAATGACCTAATTTGTGCTTGTTGAATTTAGTAGTGACGTAACCTACACAGCGAGGGAATCATTAGCTCATCATACTACTGCTGTACTACATTATGTATACAGAAGCCTACTCACAACTGCTTTGTAAGAGCCAAATATTAATTAATGAAGACGCTACAGTGGACATCCGGCCGATAGCTCACCAAGTTCATTATAGAGTAACTTCGAAATCGACTTTTTTACTGACTATTTAATTATGTAGGTACCTACTTTATATTATCATGTTACTTATAACATGAACAAGAAAAAGAGTCTATCCGTCTTTTTTTTGCATCTATAGTGAATAGGCGCTGTGATTGACTAGGAAATATTAAGGCGAAAAAATGACCTTACATACTTAAACAACCTGCTTTACTCAAGATCGTAAAGATAAATAAATGCGTTATAATATTAAAACTTATAAATTAAAATCTTAGGTAAGAAAAACCAGCGAAGTGTAAATCGTACTCACACAATATTTCGTAATAAGGTTTCCGTTGTGGGTACCACCTACCTACCTACCTACCTAATACTTAACACAACATAGTTTTTATATTTACAAAAAAAATGCTTAGTATAGACAAGTCTCTTAATTGGGGATTTATTGTTATTATTGTTGCCACGGTTAAAAAAAAGTTCTGTGACTGACAGATAGATGACATCAGAGTCTTAGGTCCCGTTTGCACCCTTTACGTACGGAACCCAAAAGAGAAAAAAAATAAAAACTTAGCGTGATACATCTGCGTTTCACCTCGAACTAAGATCTCGCGACATATAATGTACCTACTTAGAAAAACGGCTTCCGACTGGCAGTTGAACTTTAGGCGTCTTACCATAGAACGTGACATAAAGTTATTCCGGAGTGTAAACTGTCAAAATGTATGGTTATTCTTGATTTATTCGGTGGAATAACTTTATGCCACGTTCTATGGTAAGACGCTAGATCTATACCTACATTAGGCAAAGGTAAGTTTGGACTTTGGATCAAAAATCAATAGATAATGACGCTATCTTCTTCTTGCACTAGTTCAATGTGAAATCAATTTCCGCTTTTTGTTTTAACCTACATCTATTAGTTTTAGTGTGATTAATTTTAAAAGTATAGAGTGTATACATCTTATTGTCCGTGACTGTACCTACACGCTTTATCTTTCTTTCCCATTAAGGTTTGCTGGAAGAGAGCTCTTTTCATGCTCGCCTTAGTCATTATGTATTTTTTCTTTGAACAATAAAGAATACCCATAATAATGAATAAATATAGGTAACTATTAATACCTACGCAGACTTTTGTCGCATGTCGTGTCGATTGAAAGCTTAAAATACCAAAATGCTTTGCGTGCGTCATCATATATTCTAGGCTCTTTTTCCTTCCCCATAATCCGAGTTTTATCACATAGCTCTTAAATCCAATGACAACACAATATTTACTGTATTTTGATTTATTCTGCTAAAGCAATGATACCTATGTGTACGATTATTATGAAAAAAGGTTGCAGCTTTGCGATCTTTAGGAACCTATACTATACACCGCTATTTTGTTACTACAAAAAAAAATCATTAAGAGCCTATAGTACGCCGCTATTTTGTAAGCGGGACAGCGAGTGTGATTTGTTCGGCGTGTGAGGAGTACAGAGCTATGGATATGCAAGGTTATTTACGGCGCTAAAACACTTTTTAGCTAATTAAAAGTACAAGAACAAAAATAGATCAAAATCCGGAACAACGGGACCACGTAGTGTACTAAGCTGAGTTTAGATACATAGTTTTACTAGTCTAGCTAAAGTATTTATTGAGTACTTTTGTTTTTAAGTAAAATTCAGAGGGAAGTTTGTGATTATTTTCTATCGAGAAAATATTTAGTAATCGTGTTTTCACTACAACGGGGACTCAGTTTATATCCTCAACTATAATATATATTTTTTTCAATAATATTGGTTCAATACTTTTATAGATATGATCCAGATTCGAAGCAGTTTTGAGGTAGTACGCGCCCTTAAGGGCAGTTGCAGCAGATGCAGAAAATTATAATGGCACGGTCAGTCAGTCATCATAATGGCAATGTCATGTTTTGATTCCCTAGCGATAACGAGTGTCAAAGTAAAAAAAAAATGCTGGAAACACACAGCACACAGCATCACCTTTTGTGGGATGGGGAACCACAATTGATGTCTGAATTATCATACTACCTTATTTATTTGTATTTACAAACAAACAAACTTTACCTCTTTATAATAATAGTGTAGGTAGATGGAAGACACTCGGACCCGAAACCAATAGTTGCAGATCTTACAAACATTCTATCCCGCGGTGGGAATCGAACCCTCAACCTACTGCGTTGGGCCTTTGTCCACTGTGCCAGAGAGGTCAATATTATGAGTTGTCTGACCTGAGTTCCCGCTGGAGGTGGGGTTGCAGACGAAAGGCATGGCGGAGTAGGAACAGCGCTGGCCAGTAGTCTGCTGTCGCGTGCAACTTTTCACCGTGTTCTGTAAACATTGTGTTGCTACATTTATATTCATCAAACATCTGTCCTAGTTACGTGTACTGAGGTGAATAAACAAGTGCCCACAGTTTAGCCTAACTGAAAGATTCAGTTCCAGCTTTCAATTTATTAGGTACGCTTTGCAGTCTACAATTGAATTTTTTTTTATGTTGTATTCTACGTGATTTTACTCAGCATCTAGCACCAAAGAATTTTTTTAAATTAAAACTATTAAACTTTTCGGCATCTGTAATAATATTGTTGGTAGAAGGGCGTCACAATGGCAAAATTGGCGTTCCATTGTTTCACACTCCTTTAAACATTCTTCAGTTTAAAACAACATAATATTTATTTATAATAGCAATAGTCCTAAACATTTTAATATTGTACATTTATTTTTATTATAAAAAATTCACATGGACGCCCACGACACAGGCTTTGCCTAGTGTGGGGTCCATTGTAATTTGTTCCTATAATTATACTTAAGTGTCCTATGTAATTTAACAATGTTTATGAAATAAATTATCTTATCTTATCTTATCTAGTTACTCACTGTACTGGTAAAGACATAATACCTATCACGGTTTGGGGCCTTATAGATCAATGTTTGGGGCCTAGTTTTTTTATGTGGTCCATCTTATCTAAATGAATAAAGGGTTTTTTTTTTAAATTTTAGTATCTTACCTATGTATACACATGTATAATTTTTTTTATTAATTTGAATCATGCGTTGTCACGAACTTGACGCAATATTTCAGTTGAAGTTCAAACCACATCAAATCGAGTTTTCACGTCTCATCGCTAGTAGTGGAAAATGACATAAATTATTTATTATTTGTTATGTTATTTCTTTCCCTCGGTTTTCTACTACGTACCTACCTACCTATCTACCCAGCAGATAAAAAAGAAATGAAAACATTTACTTACTGATTTATGTTTGTGGTTAACTAAACTTTTTTATTTTCTTTTATGAATCTTTATTGGCACTACCTACCTATTTTTATGTATGTTCACAGCAGAGAAATGATTTAATAAACTAGTAGGTTCACAAGATGTCTCCGTCAGTTTATAGGTATATATTTGATGACCCGATTAAAGTCAATTAACTTTTAACATAGCTTTTGATGATAATTTTGCGCTCCACTTCTAACAAATAGAAGTGCATGATCCGCTTATAAGCAAAATCTTATAGCTTGATCTATAAGCTTATAAGTGCTTACAGGGTGCTTTTTTTATTTTCCAGCAACATTAGACGCATAGTTATTTTGTAGTAAGTATTCGTTTGTTATCAGATACCTAGAGCATCCATAAATGCGATAAAAAATATTATCAGAAAAGCAGATTTTCTCGAAAAATAAAAAACTTTTTAATTTTTTTTTAACAAACCGGTGGAATTACATCAGCTCGTAAAGCTGATGTAATTCCACCGGTTTTAGATATGTAAAGCGGGTCATAACAAACGCGTGTGTTATCAAAGCAAATAGTTATGTTATAGTCCATACAAATTCCATAACGGCATTATTTGCCATTTCAAATATGGAACTGATCGCCGCCGAGCTGGAGTCGTGCCTCCAGCTAGTGAGTAGCGCGCTGTTGCTATTCTTTCGAACTAATCGCCGCGCAGCGCCAGTCAGTAGGCAGCGCTAGCGCGCTGTTAAAATGGCGGGAAAGCAACAGTGTGCATTCACAGATTGAGTTTATTTAAATGTTTTTTTTTCTGTTTCCTCGCAAATGTGTTAAAAAACGTCGTACGATATACGTGCGTATTGGTTAAAACATGCTCGGCTCAATTACGCCCTCGCCTGCGGCTCGGGCTGAAATTCCGCCTCGCATGTTATAACCATCTTTACGCACTAATATCGTAATGTACTATTATATCATACTTGCTCAGTAACTAGGGATTACTATGGTGGAAAGTCTCCTTGTAAATTGGTGTTTGCAATTCAAGGCAACATTACGTCGCACTATGCTTGAATTGTAATGTTCACATTACAGTTCAAGCTATGCAAAACTCCTTGGTAAACAATCTCTTTTCTTATAAAATGGTAGGAAAAGTTTTTACTGAAAAAAAAACACTGAACATGGCGGCATTTAATTTCCATACATTTCAAACTATGCAAAACTCCTTGGAACTCAGAGCCGTAAAAAAAAATGGAAAACTATTTACGAAAAAAAAATGGAAATTGCGGCATTTCATTTGATCTGAAAGTTTGTGAAGTTTGTTCGTAAAGTGATTTAAGTTATTTACAACAATGTCAAGCACTTCATCGGATGATGAAATTTCTATTTTTTCTCTAAATTTAGCAAATTTTATTTATTCTAATTAAAATTTCATTTTGCATTATTAATGTTTTGTTTACCTCGCAAGAATGATATAAAGTAGAATGCTTACCTCGGTTGCAAGTAGCTATTACACCCTCGAACTATATTCACCCTCGCTCGCTGCGCTCGCTCGTGTGACTAAATATCTCGGGTGCACGCGATCCATTAGCGCCCTATGCGAGCTGCGCTCGCACTGGCGCCAAATTGGATCTTGTTCTGTAATAGCTTACTTACGTCCCTTGTGTAACAATCTACTATTAAAATGCAATTCTTAATTTTATCAAAATCGAGCACGTAAAACATGAATTTTCGACAACTCTCACTGTTTCAGATTTACCCTCAGTGGCCCTGAAAAAAAAAACTCACTCGGTACTTAATATACATACCTATAGTACCGTTACCTAAGTATGTAATAAAGCTTTGGCCAAACCTGCGCGTCAAACACGAATATGAATATACTCATTTTAAACTTTCGCGACTTGAAGACATTTTAAATTTTATAACGGGACTTAATCGCGTAGGTATAACATTTGTTTAGTTACCTCGACGTTTCAGTAGCGTTACAGCTACCGTGGTCACGAGAAGACTAAGTCTTCTAGTCTTCTAAGATTATCAGAATAAGTCCCGTTATAAAATTTAAAACGAATATGAAGTTCAATACAAACTATTAAGAAGAAAACTTTTGCAGTAATTGAGAATCTGTCAAGCTAATTTGCGTTGTATTGTGCCCTCGTTAACTGCGAACGCTCATGTTTCAAGTGTACCTATCTACTCACAAGAGAATAATACCTACTCAAGAAGTTATATGAAGTTCAATTTACACGGATCTTTTCACAGTCACATCATTATTGCGATGCGCAATCAGACACTTTTTGTTACCAAAACTGGACTGCGTAGCAACATTTGCTTATGTAGGTCAGTTTAGCAGCGATTGCGATCCAACTTAGGCTTTTGTTACTTATAACTCATAAAATGAATGTAGCGCTCAGACACGAGCCCATTCCAACCTATATTTATTTTTTACATGTACCTAAAACGGGTCTCTTCCTTTTTATTGATTTCTGTATTGTTTTTTCTGTGTATTGATGTGTATGTGTGCTTATGCAGTAAATAAATGAATGTCTATGTCTACTTGATGAACCGCGCTTATACCACCCTTAAAAGAGTGGGAGTGCATCCACACTCATTAGCTACAAGAATCAGGAGCGCGTTTTAAAGCTCCAATAAGTTTTCGGTTATCGAATCAATATACATAATAGCTTAATCTTAAAGTAATTCTTATCTAGCCTCTGGGACTTATTACTACGTACTAAACTATGCACTTAAGAAATTTCAGCTGACTTAAATAATAATATTAATTTAAATAATAAATTATAATAATTAATTTGTAGCACTTTAGTATAGTATGGTAAATGGGCCAATCGATGTCATTATCTGCTATTGTGTGTCCTGTCATGTGCATAGGTGAAACCAGTGTTTGGGGTCATTGCCTTCTTTTAAAATCCATGATTTAAAATGGGCACATGGTAATAATGCTTTCTGGTACCTTCATTACCTACTTCCATAGAGAACCGGTAAACAAGTCCCAATTGCCAAAACCACTTTTTCAGAAGCATCCATAACGTGTTAAACTGCAAGCGTGTGATGTTTTTTGACGTTTTATAAAAGGAGTGATGGTTTCTTTAATTTTTATTAATCTTAACTATTTACAAATTGTATTATATTTGCTCTCACACAAAGAGTTCTTCCCCCGAATTTATATTTGACACTACTGGTCACTGTCGTTTTTTAATCGAGGAAAAAACACGGAAAAACACGTTTCTTGTTATGGGACTTGACCCCTCTTTATTTTTAACTTTGTTTATAAGTATTTATAATTTTTTTTATTATACTCGTAGCTATAGCTACCTATTAATGGTGCAGACCCTTATAGCCCTGGGACAGGCAAAAGAAAACTTTAGTTATAGGTATGATATTAGGTTAAGATGGTGTCAAAAAGTTTGATGTACCTACCATAAATACAGTAGTAGGTACTACAATACATATAAATATTGTGCCTTATGCGCCTTTGAAGTTTGCCGCGACCGATGAATACTTACTATGGTCAATGGTGCTACTATAGACTTCAGGATGTAGGTACCGCGAAAAAATCCTCATGGTCTATTGGTGCTATTGTATTTACCTATCCGACAAATAATAGTTGTCATACGGACGTATAATATTATGTATAAATTATTATTACTGTAATTATTCAAGTTACGCTATTGAATGAGTGGTGCGTAGTCACCGTGTAGGTAGGGACTACCTGCTTGCATCCAAGGCTAAATAAGGTTATTAAAGTACAAGACCTGTTTTATAAGTAAGATAAGTTTATAGATTCAGCAATAACTGTAAATGGTAATTGATGATCGTTTGTAGGTAGGTAATATAATAGCTGTATATGCGAGAGTTAAATGATAATAAAATGATCCATTACAGAAGATATTAGTAGCGATGGGCATTAAATCTGCCAAACTTAGTCTTGTCCCAACAAACACCGAATTTGATCGAATTTGAATAAAAATCGTAAGGAAACCAGTTAGTATTTTAATAAAAATAAAATAACTAAGTAAAAATGTTCAAGTGAAAAAGCATCAGTAGAAAAAATCTTTTTCAACTAGAGGTGCTAAATTAAAAGTGATCGAAGGATCGATCGGAGTAAAAAAAAAGAAAAAAAGCAAGAAAACTGAAAATATTTCAAGTGAATTTTATTCAAAACTGTCAAAACTCAAGGCCCCAAACCGCTATACCGTCTTTGCCAATAGAGGTGAGAAAAGTCAGGGTTAGTTAAAAATAACAACTTTTTTTTTTTTTAATTAAATAGGTCAGCATTTGACCTCACTCTGCCTGATGTTAAGCAGTAGTGAGGTCTAAGATGTAATAATAATGTATGAAGTCACCTAAATAGCTGTTCTGTATTTTTCAACCGACTTAAAAAAAGGAGGTTCTCAATTCTGTATGTTTTTTTGTATCTTGTTACGCGATTATCCCGCCAATTGTGGACCGATTTTCAAAATTATTTTTTTGAAAATACCTAGGTAAGTGTTGTTAACATTTTCCTAATTCTTGTTTTGTACCGAAGTGTAGTTTTACCTAATTAGTTTATCTCTTTAGTATTTAATGAATTTAAATAAAATTTTGTTCGCGAATTCTACTGTTCTCACAGTGTTACTTACCTTGAAAGCATCCCTGAATTTGTTGGACATGATGTGGTAAAATATCGGGTTGATGCACGTTGACATGTAGTAAAAGATTCCCGAAGAGTAGGTAAGGAAGTAGTACGCCGACAGTAGGATGGGTGACCGCGCTTGGTGGTTCTCTGTGGTACCGTAGATGGCTACGAGTCGCTGCGCATGAAACGGCGCCCAGCAGATGAAGAATGCCACTACAACAGCAACTGTTGAGAGAAAAATGACAAGATATATTGCGATGAAGGACAAGTAGTACTCCCTAGGTACTAAGTATCTTATCCTATACCTTTTCTTTTTGTACTTAAAAAAATACTTTGGGAAAAGTGTTTCTGGTGGGAAATGACTGTCCATTGAGACCAACTTGTTTTTTTAAAACGCAATTTTCTAGTCTGTTACTTTTTCAAAAGTCTAAAAAAGTGGTTCTTTTTTAGTCAAAATAAACCTAAGTTTGTATAGTTTTCTAAGAATAAAACATTCTAACTACAAAAGAAAGAGAGCTGCCCTCAATAAGGTAAAATTTTGCCATACCTTGTATGTAGCCTATATTTTTTTAATAACCAAAGTAGGTAATTATATTTTATGTAGAAAACGCCCAGATCTCTCAGACCGAACAAAAATATTTGCTGATCAAACAAAGAATTACCTACGCCCGTTTTTTCCGGGAATCGAATACCTCAAAATTTTTAGCTCAAAGAAGTATATAAATAAATCACAATATAGGCTGAAAATATTTATAAGTAGGTATGTCGAATTCAAAGAAAAAGAAGTTAATTTAAGAAGCTCAGAAAAAACAACTTTTCCTGTAGAATCAAACTATATAAATTATAGGTACATAAATGATCGACAATGTTGTTATTTCCAGTTTCTTACTTATAGCGCCTACGCTATAAGTAAGAAACTGGTAATACCTGGAAATAGGTATACCTACTGAATACCATCTAATATAAGTAATAAGTACATACCTATATAAGACAAGGAACCCGTAGTATCTTGTATTGTAAAACTTACCCAGCATTTTAACGACCCTCCGAGTCGACTGGCAATGCTTTCTTAGCGTTTTACGATTATGCGTCATATTTTTTTCCAAATCCTTCTGAGTCTTATCATTGCTTACACTGGTCTCTCTCAGCTTTATTCCTATCAGCGCATACAGCACTGAAATGACGATCATCGGGGCCAAGAAAAATAGGAAGGTCGATATCTCGAAGGAGTGCTGTACGATGACTCGCGTTTGTAAACACATCACGACGCCATTCGCTTCTTTAACTCCGAACTGTAGAGCTTGGGGTAGCGCTAGCCCAAACGCAACCGCCCACAGCGACATCACATGCCTCACCGCTCGCGACAGCTTCGACATTTTGTGCGACACAAAGGGATAACAAATTGCCAGATACCTCTCTATAGTAAACAACGTTATTGTCAATACACTCGCGTTTGTCGACGTTTCCGCTGCTAAGCCTCGCAGTACGCAGAATGTGTTCCCGAAGACGTAGGGCCACTTAGACCAGATGGAGTACATTTCTTGCGGCATACCACTCACTAGGAGTAGTAAATCCGATACAGCTAAACTGAATAGGTAGTAATTAGTGGCTGTATGCATACTTTTATTGCGGATTATGACTAGACATGTAAAAGCGTTGCCTAGTATTCCAGTCACAAAAATTAATGAGTAGATTGTTGTTATTGGTATAACTATGTACAAGGAGTCTCTTTGTGGGCCGAATATGATTGTGGGATCCACTGGAGTGATGGCATTGGTTAAGTTTTCTAAAGAATCCATCATAAGCTATGTAGGACTGTATTACTCTATCTGTATCTGCCAAAAACTATGGGAAGGACGAATATTCCAGTGTATGTGTGCACACATCCGATGCTCGAAGTTTTTGATGTGAGAATTTTAACCTCCAAATCTGTAAAAAGAAGAAAACAAAAGTGAAATTGTGAATGCAAACAATTGGTAGTTATATTTATTCAATCAACTAAGAGTAAGAAACCAAAGCTCGTATTTTACAACCTTGCTAAAAAATAGGGTCAGTTCAAGTTTTTAATTTTTGACAGGTTCTTTATAATAAATGAATTATCATTTGAAACGCATTTCGGATATTCTGGGTAGCTAAGCTATTGACCTATATTTTGTTAGTAGAAGAAAATGATTATCTAAACGGAACCTTCCAAAACAAAACGATTCAGTTCGTTTTGTTTACGAAAGTGGAATAACGTGTACAATTATGACAATATCTCACGGTGTAGCATTTGAATACACTTGTAGCTAAAGCATTGGTTCGTAAGATGCCGTTGTCAGTCATATTGAGTGTGTTAAATAGCGGTAGCAGTTAGTAGCTCTTCATTGATGGCAACTTAAAAAAAAGATGTTTTTGTCTATGTACCTATTTCCTTTTCTTTTATACCTTTGTACTACTAAGCATTGCGCGGTCCTAACCAAATACCTACCTGTTTTGATGTAAACTTATTTAATTGATTTCTTTCGTTCATTCGGGAGACCTTTCTTTGACAACAGAATACCTAATTACTTACAATAGGCACCGTGCTTATTGACCATCGCTAGTGCGAAGCGATTTCATCGCATGATCAGTTTGATGAGACGGCTCGAACTGGAATTAGGACATTCCCTACAATATACTACATATTATCAGTATGCTAAATCGCACGATCGTGAGAATATAAAAATAACTGGAATACGGCTCCAGGCTCGTCAAGTCCGAGAGAATATGGATCGATAGTTCTAATCTACAACAGTGAAAGCTCTGAATTTGAATTCGAACGCGCAAAATTGCATATCGAAATGATTCAGAGTTGAATAGGTATTGAAATGTCTCTAATTTCGATTTCCAATTGGATCGTCAAGTCAAAGAGAATATTAGTCTGTTGGTGTGGCTTGGTACGTAATAATTATTTCCATCACTCTAGGGAAAGTTTGTTGGTAGGTATGTGCGTGATGTATGTTTGTTACATACTCCGCGAAAACTAATAAACTGATTTGGAAGTTTGTTATATGATTTTGTGGATTAGGTAGGTAGGAACTACAAAGACGAATTTAACTTTAATGTTATTATACTTCATAGTAGGAGAGTCGTATTAAATACATAGTATTTTTTGTTCTGTCCATTGAATAGTTAGTTATCATGGCTAAAGTATTTTTTGTTTGTTTCTTAACTCAATGATGTTACTTAAAATAAAGTTACTAAATTATTTTATTTTATCCTTTTGCTAACTAGGCCACATTCGAGCGAGCTAGTAAGTCGTATTGGGTTATTTTCTAGCAATAAGTGGCAAGCCTGCTGTGCCTATCCCATGTAAAAGTGGCTTGAGGAAGATGATGAATGATGTTATAGAAGAGCAGACATCATGATGACTATTCTAACATGACCAGTTCAGTGACCTGGATCAGTTGAGCTATCTATAGATCGTTTTTACAACGATCCTTAGCTTGACTGATTCTATTGTATTTTGTATGTACCTACATATCTTAGTTTCTGTAAATAAATATCTAGTTCTAATATGTATACAGGGTTATAAAACACCGGTAATCTCTCAGGACTGTATTACTATCATCATAAACAACTATTTTTGTCCTATGATTTTTTTTACAAAACATAATACATTCACCAAAAACAAACATTCAAGATTTCGTTTTGCTATCTAAAACATTGTCCTATCGAACACATTTCGGCCCCCGCCGCCCTAACCCCGCTCCCTTCGCTTTGTACTATCGCTTTCTATTGTTTCGCATAGACTTCGTAACATTTAGAGCGTTCAATTTAAATGTTTTTATTTTTCTATAACAATCTGATGAAAAAAAAATAATGATGAATTTTTAAAAGTCATAGAACAAAAGTTGTTCCTTATGATGCTAGTAATACAGTCCTGAGAGGTTACCGGTGTTTTACATATAACCCTGTATAGTATTTTTTTAATACAATTATCATATTTTGAGGTAAGTAATTGTAGCTCCAGGGAATGTCGGTACCATCTCTCAGATATTTTAGTATTAAGTATATATACTTAGGAATAAAGGGAGGGAGGCCTTTGCCCTGCCGTGGGACAATATAGGCTAACATAATGAATAATAATTATATACTTAGGTACCTACTTACTTTGAAATTCATTAGCTTAGGTAGTAAGGTAAAATCGTATTCTGTACCTACCTACGTGCCGAATCGAGTGAATAAAACACAAAAACTATTTACAAGTTAACTATTTTTTAGAAACAGCAGCTTTAGTCAGTAATACGGCAATCTTTCCAATTTCCCTAAAAATCTGATGAATATGAAATGTATTCAGTCCAATTACCTACATTTGAATTCGAGGGGGTACCTAACAAGGGTTTTATGGATGTGGA
The DNA here is from genome assembly GCA_963565295.1 of Epirrhoe alternata. NCBI lineage: Eukaryota > Metazoa > Arthropoda > Insecta > Lepidoptera > Geometridae > Epirrhoe > Epirrhoe alternata. The sequence continues at coordinate 6,358,731 of OY751384.1, forward strand.
ATAGGGTTGAAATAGTAGCAGTTACATTTATAATTTTATAATAAGTAATTTTTTGCGTTTTAAGAAGAGCACATCATGATCATCGACATTGATCATCATTGATCATTTAGGATCAATACAATATCTCAAGGCAGCACCAATATTACTTATAAGCAGTCAGGTGAAAACTAACCCTTTATACCTATTAGGGGAATAATATATTAGGGGAAGTCTGAAAGTAGCGCCGGTGACTAAAAAGTTGAGGAGCAATAATTATAGGTTAGCGTTGTATGGGCACGTAATGCGGAGAGATGAAACTCATGTACCTAACTAAAAGTGTGATGGAAATGATTGTGGATGGATATGTGAGTAGAAGTAGACCTAAGAAATTTGGATGGATTGTGTGAAAGAAGGTGGGTAAGAAAGGAGTGGATATGGAGATGACGAGTGATAGAGGAGAGTGGAGAAAGAGAACATGTTGTGCCGACCCTGCATGAGCTGGATAAGGGCAGGCCAATGATGAGGTGAAAACTAACCCTACATACATCGAACATAATAACGTAACCGATATTGCCTAAGTAGAATCATCATTAACACTTCACGATCCAATAAAGTGTTATCAATGACAAACCATGGGCACATGCCGCCGATCATAAATCAATTAATAGATATAACACAAACAAAGCTTTTCATAGCGAAGCAAATACAAATTAGCTTGCCCAGTCGTTCATAAATTTCATGATAGATCGTCGAAAGCAACGCTCTGCGCAGTCCATACAATTTGAAAATTATAAAAATGTTTACACTCATCATATAATAAAGCTGAAAGTTTGTGAGTTTGTTTATATGTTTGGATATTTGGATGTTTGTATGTTTGTGTTTCAATCACGCCTAAACCAGAGAACCGATTTGGATGAAACTTGGTATAGGCGTAGATAGTGAACCTGGAATAGCATATAGGCTATTCAAAATGTTGGTACCACGCGGGCGAAGCCGCGCGCAGAAGCTAGTTATAAATAAGTTACCTAACTGCGCACGATGTTTGCCTTCAACGTTCACAGCACGTGTTAGGTAAAGCGCATACTAGATACCTACACGAGTCTGGTAGAATAGACAATTTTAATTAAAATCCATAATTTAATTCAAGTTATTGCTTTGCTGAGAATGCGTAATACAAAACTATTTATAAATTCATTACGTTTAATATTTCGTTACACAACTCACTACTCAAGCAACGTATGCGTATTTTGTGTCAACACAAACGGCAAAATTTACAACGGTGTAGTTATTAGTGTATCTATGGTGTGTACCAGGTGTATAATAATGGTACTTACCTACAAATCATAGTACCTAAGTGAGTAATTGGAGCCACAGCTATTAGTATGACAAAAGGAAAATCTAGTATGAAACAGGCATTGAAGTAATATCAAATTTAAAACCGGCAAGTAAGAATCTGTTTTTATTAGAGTTTGCCAGTCTGAATATTTAGACAGACTGAGAATTCACTCAACTATGGGATTTTAATCACTTCAAAACACAGGATTTTAATACCCAAGTAAAATGTACTTTATACTTTGTACTAATTTATATTATCATTTTTTTTTATTTTGACTAATTTGAGGCTATGGACCATAAAAAGGGTCTGAAATAAAAACTTTTTTTTAATGGTAAATTGTATAGTAGAGCCGTGTTTGTCGAATGGGGTGTTCCTCGACTTTCAATCCGAAGGTTGTGGGTTCGAACCCAGCATCAATGGATTTTGCGTTACGTTGGTTTTATTAAGTTTAGACATCATGTGTCATTGTAACATAAATATCTACACAATCGATATGCTGACGCCTGGGATTCGAAGTTACGAACCCACTCTACTCAGTGTACCATCTACATAGCCCACTCAGCCGACAAGGCTCTATTATTTAGGTAATTATTATTATTCTAGAATACTGAAAATATTAAAAATCAAAATAGATAACCTGTAATCTGTGTGAGTGTGTTTTCTTTAGCGATAATATTGAAAATGAATACCTAATACTTTATAACCGACTTGACCGGTGAATCAATTTGATAAGTGCGTACCTTAGTAGGTATAGCCATAGAGCTTTTGTTCAATTGTTTAACTTGCATAAAGTATTTTTTGCTCGTTACGCTACTTTATTGTGCGTTGTAATTACCTATAATACCTCGTCAAGTTGTTAAGACCACTCATTTTAATAAATTGCTTATAAGATTCTTAAACTTCATCATCATCCACAGCCCATTTCATCCATTGCTGGATTTACTTTATGTTCTTGGCATTAATTATCTTTCGTTATGTTTCTCAGACGTTTACAATGTCTTCCATGTATCGACACAACTCGTACTAGGTATCTCGAACTCGATACAAATGGTACGGCTATATCTGCTCTCCTTGCACGGAGTAGAGTGCCACAAACTTATCTGAACTGGTGGCTAAAGGAGGAAGTAACGAATTTTACTCTAAAATTTATTTTGCTGCCAACACCAAATGCGATAACAGCGCCCCCCTCACCGGTTCAGATAAGTTTGTGGCACTCTACCTATACCTTTTTTTTTTTTTTTTATAACGTCAGAAAATCCATTATGGATACCCGACCGCCGTGGGGACAGCGGAAGGGTTATGTCGGACTCTCACCGACTAAAAACTGACGCGTGGCCGGCCTCCATGCCTGTCAAGGGGCTCCGCGATCTCCTACGGAACACAGCGGTGCCCCTCTCGCATTTCTCGCATTTTGCCTAAGCACTGTCACTCTACCTATACCTACACTACACAGGTACACAGTGTCAAGAAAAAAGGAGGTTCTATGTTCGGCCGTATTGAAGGTACCTATGTTGTAAATCGTGTTATCGTTGTGTGTAAATAATTTTTCAAAATTAATTTTTGTTTCAATAATTTATCGTGAGGGATTTATAGTTTTCTCGTCTCTTCTTACTGAGTTCAACATCGAAAAATGTTGTACCTACGGAGTGCGTGGTTGTGCTATATGTTCACTGCACGCACATGCTGCGTTACGCGCCTCCGCCTCCGGCTCCGTAACAATAAAATAACTCGTTCAAAAGATCGTAATCGAGAACTCGAGCTGCAGTGCGAGGAAAGTAGGTATATTCTCTGCTATCTGGTTTCCGGATGTCTGACATTTTTTTTTTATTTACCTACGAATAGATACCTACGTAAGTTAAATACTATCTTAGTGATTCGCGTGACTTTGATTTCTCCAGTCAAGCTTTGTTATTGGTAAATTCAAGTGTCAGTCCCGCGTATAAACAAACTGATACCCTGTTGTGATCGCACTCAGATTTTTTTAATAAATCGATCAAAGTGTCCATATAACGTAGGAAGTATCATGCCCACGGTACGGTCTACTAATTATTTGCCCTTTAAAAATTTTTGGACAAAAATTGTTATTAAAAGAAATCTTAAAAGGGTCTTATTTCGCCACGAACGGCGAAAATAAGACTTATGTACTTATTTCTTGTTTTCGCTGGTATTTCTCAAACTCACGAAAATTTCCTTTTACTGTATAAAATTGTATGTTCAACTTCTGCCTATACTTTATCGTTCACAAAACACGCAAAATTAGGCCGAGATTCAAAACGAACATCTCCTTCGGCGTCATACATTTTATGGGCCATAAGGTGACGTAATGACGTAATAGCTTTTAGTATAACGTTTTTCAAGGTCAACTTTAGTGTCGATCTATCTCGCTAAAACGAGGATTAGGTAGGTATTTACTTTTCTTGTATGAATCAGTGAAATATCTTACCGACTAGGTAGGTACGAAACTCTAGTCGTTGGTAAGCGTCAATATTTTTAGACTTTGTTACATACATACATAAAGTCACGCCTCTTTCCCAAAGGGGTAGGCAGAGACCACGGATCTCCAGTCGCTACGATCCTGACACACAACTTTCGCCTCATTCACTCTCATTACATTCTTCATACATGCTCGTCGGTTTAGGGTACTTTTGACCTGGCCCTTCTCCAAAATGTCGCCAATTTGATCCAAGAAGGTTCGCCTAGGCCGTCCCCTTCCAGCTGTCCCATACACACTCGCCTCATACACTTGCTTTCTCATGCCTCATGCATTTCTTTCTCATCCATCCTCTCTACATGCCCAAACCATTATTAGAACCATGTTAGACTTTGTTATTTTTCATAATAGGACAATTTGGACATTAGTCGTGCAATACCCAGGTACTTACCTACACCAATTGTTGTTTCACACACTTTTCTTCAGTAATTTTAAACTATCAGTCTTTTTTAAACCGTCTTTAAAAAAACGAGGAGGTTCCTGCGATATGTATTTTATTTGATGCACTGATATCTATTTAAGACGCAATTTTCAAAATGAATATTTTTTTGTTAAGACGAAATAGACTAGGTACTCTCGAGGTGGTCCCATATAATTTTATTTCTTTTTTTTTAATTTTCCTGGAAGAATATTTTACGAAAAAAATATTCTTCCAGTAAAATTAAAAAAAAACCTCATCCTCACTTGTAAATTTTGACCTTTTGTTTGCAAAACGTAGGCAATTATTTATAAGTCCTTACTACATAAGTACATTACACACAATAGAATTATACTTAACTATAGCTGTCCGTCGCGGTGTTACCCGCGTTCCCTCGGGAAAACTTCACTTTCCCGGGATAAAATATAGCCTATGTTCATCAGGGATAATGCAGGTTTCTAATGGTCATAGAACAAAAGTTGTTGTATATGATGATAGTAATACAGTCCAGAGAGGTTACCGGTGTTTTACAAATAACCCTGTATGAAATAAAAATAAAAACAAATGAACAGGATCACGAATGCATCTCCAAGGCCCGTTAGATGAGCGATGAGCGTTTACACGTGAAAATTCCGTGCGATACGATATCGTATAGGTTGAAATCGCATCGTGTAAATGCACCTTTAGATATTTATATGTATTCTAGAAAGGTTCTGGAATACATTAAAATATCTAAAAGTGAGATCTTATCTAAATTAAATATCTAAATTTTCAGAGACAATAAGGATTTGTACAGGATTTTGAAGTTTGTAATTCTATTCGTGTTTTCGGCTCGGTAATTTGAGTATTACCCTTGAGTCATCATCATCATCATCATCGGCCTATATCAGTCCACTGCTGGACTGACCTCCCCTAATGAGCGCCATTGCGCCCTGTCCTCAGCTCGACGCATCCAGCTTCTGCCAGCAACCCTTCGCAGATCGTCACTCCACCTGGCCGGAGGGCATCCTACACTACATTCAAGAACTCGTTCGCGGTCTCGTCGCGGTCTCCACTCAAGAACTCGTTTACCCCAACGGTTATCGGTTCTTCACTTCACTGTCACTTCAGCTTGCTAATTCTCTGAGCTATGTCGACAACTTTGGTTCTATGTCGGATAGTCTCATTGCGGATTCTATCCTTCAGAGAAACTCCGAGCATAACTCGTTCCATAGCTCGCTGAGCGACTTTAAACTGTTGGACTAGCCGTACTGTGAGTGTCCACGTTTCGGCACCGTAGGTCATGACAGGTAGGACGCACTGATTGAAGACTTTCGTTTTCAAACATTGCGGTATGGGTGACGAGAAGACTCGACGTAGTTTTCCAAATGCTGCCCAACCCAGCTGAATTCTTCTCTTGGCCTCCTTCCCTTGAGTATCTCCCATTTATTCAATGCTTTACTCAAAGTGGGATAAGCACGGTAAAACTTTTCTTTTCTTTTTCTTGTTTGTATGTATCTGACTGATGAATAAATAATGCTGGACATTTCTATACACCGCTATTTTATGACTACCAAAGAAAATTTAAGGACAGTTGCAGCAAATGCAGAAAATTATAATGGCATGGTCAGAACTTTTTTTTATTTCACTATCACAAAGTTATCGAGGATTTTAGTCCACCAAAACTGAACAAAATTTCATGAGAACTGTACAAATAAGTACTATAAAGACAACAATCGCGTACAGACTCTCATTCGAACTATGCTCTCGTATCATCCGCGGTCAGTAAAACCGCAGTAGGTATCATAAATCTATGTCTGACTCGTCTCATCTCTTTTTTAGGTTAAATTATAACCTCAAAAAGAGAGGAGACGATTTTCTCTTTTTTTTTGAGTTTTAACTTAAATGTGATCAGTAACAGACACCGAGACCATGTTTAAAATTTTTTTGGTAATTAAAAAATAGGGGTGTATATCATCTAAGCACAAACTAAGCAAATACTATAGGAACCAGATAACTGAGAGTACTACATAAATACTTTTTTGTTTGTAAATACATAGGTACTTGGTTTTTGTTAATGTAATCCATCGAAAATGCTTACACAAAGAATATTTATAGACAAGAGATCAGAGGTCGGACGGATCGTAATGACTTTCAAAACAAAATTCGAAATACTCAAGACACTGTTTTGTACCAAACCGACAATTTATTTGACACTTGTCTTAACTTGTATGTACCTACAAGTGGAGTTTTTAGAGTTTTTACGTTGTAATTTGACATTGAAATTCATTTAAAAGTACCTACCTACCTCTCAGATCTCAGACAATAAGGCTCAGTTTTCACCGTTTTCACTAAAGTAATAAGAAAAAAAATAATAATATTATAGGTAGAGTGGGGAGATGACGAGTGGCGTAGCGGACGGGCAGTGTGTCCACCAAATATGTTTTTTACCCTTACACCTACGGTTTTTAAAAACTAAAAAGAAAACCTACTGGAGACTGGAGATAGTCGATCATTACGTGTACTTGGGACATGTTTTAACTTTTGGCAGGGAGCATCCAAACAAAGAAGTTTTCAGGCGAATCCAGCTTGGATGGGCAGCATTCGGCAAACTCGAAGATGTCTTCCGGTCGAGAAAGATTCCACAGTGCCTGAAGACCCGTCTGTATAACCAGTGTGTCCTCCCAGTTTTGACTTACGGTGCCGAGACATGGACGCTCACTAAGGAGACTGTGCACCGAATACGAGTGGCACAACGGGCCATGGAGCGAGCCATGCTCGGCATAACTCTCTTAGATAGAGTCCGAAATACTGAGATCCGCCGTCGTACCAAGATCTCTGACGTCGGCGAAAGAGCGATAAATCTCAAGTGGAGTTGGGCAGGACACCTGGCTAGACGTGGTGATGGCCGGTGGAGTAAATTTTTGACCGAATGGTGGCCAAGATCGGACCACCGGAATCGAGGTCGTCCGAAAGCACGTTGGGTCGACGACATAGTAAAGGTCGTAGGAAATGTTTGGACGCGAGAGGCGCAAGATAGAGGAGACTGGCATAAAAGAAGGGAGGCCTATACCCAGCAGTGGGTGATACCAGGCTGAAATGATGATGATGAAAAAGAAAACCGACTTCAATGTTTGACTGCGGACTGCGAGGATGCGGCGTGACTCCGGGCGTCAAGTGAGGCCATACAAATCGAAATAGAATACAAATCGAATCGATAGTATCCTTAGAGTTCATCTGCGTCTAAATAAATTCATTACCAAAACTGCATACATTTTATGTGAAGTATCGCGGCACGTGAGTTCCTGGCACTATTAAATCGTCAGTTTGACATAAGTAATGCTAGGAACTCTCACGTGCTGCAAAACTTTACATGAAATGTATGAATTTTTTTGACAAATAATACCATTATATAGACGCAGCGCAGGTGAAGTCTAAGCCTTAGGTATCTGTCGGTTTGATTTCTATTTGTAACATAGCTAGGAAAGAAGGTTTTTAAAGTTTTACAGGAAAACTACTATCCAATCCCCAGAAATAAAATTTATATGGGACAACCTAAAGAGTAGGTACCTACAACTCTTTCAAACTATTCAATGTTTGACATTGTGACTCGGGGCTGTGTAGTGAGAATGAGGTTTTTTGAGTTTTACAGGAAAACTATCAATCCCTCAGGAAAAAAAGTATATGGGTCCACTTCACGATGGATACCCTTTCAAACTAAAAAAAAATTTTGGAAATCGGTCCAACATTGACGGAAAGATCGGTGATTTTTTGAGTTTTACGGGAAAACTGATAGTTTTTCCGTAAAACTCAACTTTTTAGTGAAATCGGTCCAGCTGTTCACGCGTGATGACCAAGGGATAGGGATTCATTTTTACAGAGAAATGTATACAACATCATTGATTTTTATAAATATAGAGAATTCTGTCAATTCTATGTCTTCTTCTTCTTCTTCTTTTATTTAATGGCAATCTATACAACTAGGTGTAATTCTGCTAATGTCAAGTTTTAATTATAGATCTACAGTCATGCATTTCAGTCAGTCAAGTCCAGTTTGAACAAAATATGGCGGGTTGTTTTCTTCAAAACTCTAATGGAAAATTTTCGTCAAATGAGAAATCTTCTTCAATACTCCCCCATTCCATTTTCCAGATCTCCTGTTTCAAATCCAAGGCTTCATTAGTAAAATGCCACCGAAATTACATAATAAAACCTACTAAAACACAAGAAAAAGAAAAGAAAATAGCAGAACCCCAATTCTATGTCTAATGTCATAATGTTACATTAAAAAAGTTTACTTAGGTATATTGTCCAAAGCGCTAAGGATAGATTTATCGTTGTTAATTTTTCTTATTTTTAATTTTCTAATTTTCGGTGCAATTTTTTAATTTTGTCTGTCATAAGACCAAGGGATATAGGGATTCATTTTTATATACAGGGTGTAAAAGATCACTAGCGAAAACTGAGGGGTTGCAATCAGACCATGATTCTAAACATATTATATAGCGAAAAAAAAAACGAAAACATTTTTTTGATTTAGCTTAGTCATTTTATGTTATTTTCGGTTATTTGCTACTATTACAACATAATAAGACCATACCTACCTAATCATTTCATGTATCAAAGAAACAGTTAAAACTCAAAATCCAGCAATCTAAGTAAAACAACGCGCCCAGAACATACGCAAACAGTAATCTTCAAACGCTGTTTTCTCCGGATATAATGATTTTTTCGGAAAATCCTTTTGGATTGCGATGTGTTGGGATGCTGTACCTACCCTTTGCGGCTTCGGTAGACGTCTTTTTACACCCTGTATAGACATTAGTAGCTACATACAAGTACATACCAACATTCATAAATTACCTAAAGTGCATTTAAATACCTACCCACTAGGATCTAATAGTGATATATTATATAGACCATAACTAGGAATTTGTGTCTGACTTCTAAAAACAACTGACATTGAAACCATTCCAGCAATAAATAATATAAACGAAAGTGATTTCCGGAGTGTACTGTACACTATAATGTATTCAATTAATCAAAACGAGTAGGTAAATAGGTACTTAGATACCGTCACAGTATCAAACTAATTGGTTCTAACATAAAATAACACGAGCACGTGAGTAGGTACCTACCTACCGCATGGGTTTACATAGAATGGAATAGAAAATACTTTATTGCACACCACATAAGAAGTAAAAAACTAAACAAAAATATAAAACTAAACAAAAAACTTAACTTTGATATACAATCGGCGGTCTTATCGCTAAAAATCGATCTCTACCCTACTACACAGATACTAGGTATAATGATTTCATATAAATTATTTACGGGACTCCAGTAAGGCTGACTGAGACCCTTTATCCATCAGCATTTAAGGTTAGGCCGTCAGTAAAAAATAATCATCGCGTACCATTACGTGGCCGGCATAGGTAAATAATTTTCACTGGTTAGTTTACTGGTTATTCTCAATAAGTTCCTAAGTTCATATGAGTTAGTGTCCAACTCTGGTGACGGAGTTTTTTGCCTCCGTCATGGCTTAACGACTGACAATTTATTTAACGTGCCCTCCGAAGCACGGAAGCGCTCAGATGAAAATGCCGCTGGCGCTCACCCATTCAATTACGGACCGTTTATAACGTTGCTTAGCTTTTCATTCTCAATAAAAGAAGCTTATTTCAATTAGCTAGTTTTTCTCCATTCTAAGTACTAGTAGGTAGGTACTATATGTATGATCTGGGGTAGGACCTTATCCAAGTTATAATTGTCTTAGGTACTGGAAAAGTGTTCTATAAATCCCCAAAGAGTATAGGTACGTCACATGTTATTAGTTAGGTACCTACTTATTATTTTTAATTTTTAAAAATAAAGCCCTAGGTATGTTCCTACTTCTTACGCCGCGGCAGCATTTAGCTTCTTGTTATGATTCCGATAAATACTGACGAAGTAGGTACAAAACCAGTTTTACCTGAGCTTAGTATGTATTATAATATTACTTACCTAGATTCCAGCTTAATTCGATAGGTACCTGTACCTGAGTACTAACTCATAAAGTAGGTACCCATGTTTATTGCGGAGTGTGGCAGTTCGGCATGTTTATTGTTAGTATCGTCTGATAAGGTAATTTATTGTCTTGTTTAGCATTTTTTATATTTTTTTATTATAATTAAAATTTAAGCAATCTGTTGTACCCCCCTGAGTTAGCCTAAAAAAGCTAGGCTCCGAACCGTGTTTGTTGCCCCGGTTCTTCAGGGTATTGCTCTCTGTATTCTGTGGTATTGGCCGTGAAGGAACATGAGTAAAATCACTTAGTTTTAAGACGATTCAAAGTGATATGCTGCGGTCCAACATAATAATGTATTTTTTTAAGCTAACAGTTTACAGAATTACAGAAAAACAGTACTTAGTTAGTTTTCTACTAGCAAACCTTTGAGTCTAGTCTAATTCAAAGTCAAAATGTTGTTTATGGAGAAGCCATAAACAACTTTTTGACTTTGAATTGAATGAATAAACGAGAATATACCTAAGTACTTACTTAATTACAGTTTTATTAATAATATATGCTGTGGCAATAACCTGAGAACCTCACTTGAACCGGGAAACCCCTCATAAAGACCTTTATCGCACGTTGCGAACTCCCATAAACAGTATTTAATTTAATTATTGCGAGAAAAAAATCAGGGTATTTTAAGTAAATAAAAGTAAGTTTTTCGATCATAAAAATACAATATGTGATGTCGATGTCCTGCGTATTAACCTAAGTGAATTTAAGAAACTGTAAGCAGTTTAAATTGGGATAAGTAAATAAAAAAATACTCGGGTGCAGCCCCTTACCATGGCGTTTGTCTAGGTACCAGAGAATAGAAAGAAATGACAGTAATGACATTAGAGTGTGGATAAAACGCGTAGAAAGTGGAAAAAAGTTATTTTTCTACCCGTTTTATCCACACTCTAATGTCATTACTGTCATTTTTATCTATTCTCCGGCACCTTGACAATCGCCATGGTAAGGGGGCAGTTCTTCAGACCCTTTGAAAATGCCGGGGCAAAATCAGCTCCACCGAAAGCCAGGCTATAAATATTAGTTATCAAGCCGTAAAATCTGTCATGTAAAAAAAAAACTAGTTACATAAACTAAATTAAAAAAAAAGTTGGCAACTAAAGATCATCTCGGATGGATCGGCCCGTAACCCGTGTCATTTGGCCGTAGGAAAACCAAAACGCCGTCCACATCTGTAACATTCCAACGAACAATGTTCGGCGAACCTGTTCGGCGTACTTTCAAAGATTGACATTTTGTATGGAAGTATGAAACGGATAAATGATCGAACATTTGTTCGCCGAACAAATCACGTCCACACTGTTGTACCTAACAGACACGCGGCTTTGTTACGGTTACGTCGAAATGTTCGCCGAAATGTTCTAATGTGGACCCACCTTAACGAATATTCAACTCAAAGACTACGTCGGCTTCGTTTTAGTACCTAAACAAATAATAATTCAACTTCACCGAAAATTTACATTGACGGATATCAGTGACAGCTGAATAGAAAAAAAATAAGTGCTTTTCGCTGGGTTCGCTAGGATCAAATATCAGTTTGGCAGAGCAACAAATCGCAGTATTCATGAAGAATTGATACCTAATGAAGAAGTAAAATACCAAGAACTCACGTGCAACGACACTTGCAGGTATAGTCTCAGCGTTATCTGTCGATTCGATTTCTATTCTATTTCTATTTGTAACATGGCAAGGAGGACAGTACCGTGGATAGACAACCAGCCTTTAAACAGGCATGATTTTGTTTTGTTGCTACGACTACGTTCGGACATATTCCACCAAACAAATTCTCATTCCTAATGAGTAAAGCTCCCTCACCCCTAACGTCTTGTGAGATAGGGAAGAGGATGTATAAATTAATCTGTCGATCCGCGTAATGCACATAAATAATTTTATATTCAATTATGAGTTTTTTTATATTGCAAATGTTGCAAAATTGCAACATTGTAAAGTAATTTACCTATAATATTTTGTTTAAATAAACTTTTTCAGAAGTTTTTTGATGCAGTTGTTTTTGCGGTTTAAATATAAGTACACCTACTTACGGTATTGTAGTAGGTACCTAATAATTTTAAGATTTATATTGCTAATCACAAAATTATATTTCTTTTACATTAAACAGATCTCAAAAATTGTATGTCACTAATTTACTTATTATTCCTGAAAATATTATTTTATTATTTATTGAGTAGTCCCATTAATCAATCCCACTAATCCTAATGAAAAAAAGGAAGTTGCTACCTAGTCCGGCAAGATGAGACATCATTTAAAAAAAAAAAAGTAACTTGAGCCAGGTGTAAAAAACAAAAAAAGCCTTAGAACGTCCATCATTCTATCAATACTTAGAATTGAATGCACGTGAAAATTAAATGTTTTCTTTGGCCGCTTTCTACATTAGCAAGCTCAAAGTACTACAAATCAAAATGTACACAGCATAAATAAACTTACCGCTATCATTGTTTCATCCAATATGTCAGATAGCACTTAAACTGTTATTTCCACTGAGTTTTTCTCGTTTGTTTTCACTCGAAAGTTACTTATTCTCCGAGAGCCAGTCGCTCGTGTTGCTCGCACCGTCTTCTCTCACCGACTGACATGTTATTGTCAGCACAGCGACTCGGATTCATCGGATGGGATCCTAAATAATAATAAAGGGCGAGCTATTGAAAATTAAGTTTCAGGACGATGTACGCAAGTGTTTTCTACAGTGTTTTGTTCCTACCAAGTATCAAATCGTCGTGTATATACATAATCACGAAGCCCCACTTAGTCAAAATTAATATTTGATCAACCATTTTTTAGATCCAAATAGATACTTTTCACTAGGTAAAATAAAACTATAACTGTAAGATGAAACAAAACAAAGTCAAACTTACTTATAATTCAAACGACTTCCAGATAAATTACGATAGATCTCTTCTGGAAAAAAGTTTATAAGGAGGGCTTAGGATGGGTACACAAAAACCCTTCCTTTGTTGTAAATATGCTTTATATAGGTTTACATAGTTACATAAAAGAGAGTCTCACTGCGACGGACAGCTGGTTATATTTTGTGGATAGTACCTAGGATACAAAGACAATTGGTTAAGGAAAAACGGATTTTGAAACGAAACTTTATTAATAACATTGCATTATTATTCTTAAATAAAATTATCAAAGTTTAAACATAACATATATCAGTATAAAGCCTTTTGGTACATTGTTTATACAATTATGCTAAGCATTATGGAGCTAAGAGCCAAAGCTTTTAGACTAAGGTAACTACATAAAACTTTAAACCATGCGGTTTCAGACTATTGGAATAACAGTGTAAAGGTATTAGGTATAATAGGTATAAACCTCGTTATCTCGATCGATTGAACTTAGCTCTAACCAAAAACAGCAAAAATAAAGCCTGATTTTTAAACAGACAAATAACTAAAGTTAGGTCAGTTTTATGAACCACATTCAAACACTATTCGTTACCTATTATGTCGGATGTTGGTACTAAGAGTAGACGGCTAGGCCACCAACTTACTAAGGGGGTTACCAATTGGTGACGCTGACTGTACATAAAGAGCATTTAAACGATGAAACTTTTGGCTCGTTTTACTAAGCCGATGCCATTTAGCTTCTGATTAAGATTAAATCAAGGTTTTATTTGAAAAATGTTTACTAAGGAACGGATAATTGTACTAGGTGATAGGTTAGTCAGAGTACGGTACCTACCTACATAAAATAATCAAATAAAGTGAATCAATAGAGATTGTTTCCAAACATCTGTGAATTGAATGCATAAAAGTATTCGATGGTGTGGCCGAAGGTACTTTAAATAACAAATATGTACCTAGTCGTTTATCAATACCTAAAAATAGGGTGTCAAATCGCATAATTGATAACTAAAGAGATAAATAAATAGATAAATAAAGGTTAGGTTAGGGCCAGGTATCTGAAAATTGGAAATCTAAAATGCATTGGGCGTCCGAAATACCATCAATTATGTATTAGGTATATCATTTTCTAATATGATAAAGCGTAAGCGTAGGTAATAGATAATCAAGCTGTTCGAGATGATTGCGAATATGAAATGAATTTGTTGTAAATATAAATAAATTGACCTACTTACTAGGTAAATACGGCTGTAACTTTTACAAAACCTTAGGTGATAGACAAATGTAAGACCAGTGCCTTTTAAAATTATCTATTAATATCATTGGTAGGTACTTAGAACGATCTTTCATTTGCCTGCCCTTATCCCGCTCATGCGGGGTCGGCACATGTTCTCCTCTTCCACTCTCCCCTATCACTCGTCATCTCTGTATCAACATATCTCTTTCACACAATCCATCCATCTTTTATTAGGTCTACCTCTAATCACATACCTATCCATCCACATTCCATTCATTTCCTCATCCTTTTAGTTGTTACATGACTTTCATCCCTCCGCATTACATACCCATACTACGCTTACCTGCTACTGGCGCTACTAGAACTTAAATAGTTTTTAGAGTATAGTGGGCAATCTCGATGACAGCTAAAAATCCATCCTGAAATACTAATGCCATTCAAAATTCCTGACGCCGGATTCGTTTTGTGTGTATTAGAAACAACAAGAAAGTAGAGCACATGGAATGTCATACAAACCTAAATAAAATAGGACAACTTTGATTGGATTTAGCTTAATTTTCTAGGACGGATTAAGCTAATAAAGAAACAGTGCTTCATAAGCTTTATTGAATGCACATGAGTGAGACATTTGTATTTTAGGTAGTCGAGATTGCCCACTCACTCTCCTTTCAAACTTTAGCACTATTAAAAACGAAATATTAAATGGTTTTATATACTTTTAATTTAAGTAAAATTTTACAAAAGCGTTTTTAAACATACGTCACTCAATAAGTCTCTGGTCTAGCACATTTATACTCGTAGTGACAGTGTTGATAGACCCTTATGATTTCTGGATAGTAACGATACTCGATATGACTATTGGGTCGTATTTCATGACATTCTGATGAATAATTTATAAGTTACAGAGGTTTTTGTGACCGAAGTTTTGTAATTTCATAAAAAAATATTAAAAAGGAAGTTCGGGTGTTGATTAAAAATTGATTTGATAAAGAAAAATACTGTCATGTTACCCATAACACAAGCTCTGCTTACTTTGGGGCTAGATGATGCTGTGTGAAAAGTCCAGCATTATTTATTTTATTTATTTATTTACTGTTTAAACCAAACAGAGGCTTGATATCTATTACAGTGATACTTCGGAAGGGTAATTAATTAGTCATCCATACTAATAATATAAATGTGAAAGTAACTCTGTCTGTCTATCTGTCTGTCTGTCTGTCTGTTTGTTACCTTTTCACGCCCAAACCACTGAACCGATTAGGCTGAAAATTGGCATGGATAAAGGTTGTATCCCAGGGACGGACATAGGCTACTTTTTATCCCGAAAAAATCCCTAGGGACCGCGGGTAACACCGCGGGAGCGCAGCTAGTTTTATATAAGTACCTAAAACTATCGGGAAACATTTATATTTAGGCATACCTACATACAAAACCTATATATTTATTAATAAAATATCTTCGGTGGTATGTATTTTGAATAAACAGAAACAACTTTAAAACCAACTTTCTTTTAAATATTTTACGAAACTGATAACAAAAAGCGTTACAATTAGCAATAGTATTTTTCTGAAGCGTCTGCATATAACTTTTGAAAGCTTTTCTACTTTCATATTGTTGCTACTTGAGCCAGGCGGTAAGGTCATCGTTCTTATGTAAGTAATTCTTATGACGAAATCTAAACTTTATAGTGTTTTTGTTCGATCTTCAGGAGATGGTTCTTCAGTGAGAAAGCTCCCATCACCACAGCGCTTCGCTCTGTCTGCTATCATCGTCGGCGTGACCGCTTTTACTGAAACAAAATAACATGGTTTAGTTAAATTGATATCCTACTAATTCTACTTAGAATTAATGATTACTTATTAGAATGAAACGACCGTTTTGAGATTTACAACAGACTATAGTACATTGTACCACAAGAGAGCAAAATTCGTTTTTGTTGCGAGTGCAGAGTTTGAATCCCGAACAAACGAGGGATTCTATATTTGAATCACGAGCGTAGCGAGTGATTCTAAGTTAGAATCCTGAGTGTAGTGAGGGATTCAAAAGCACAAGCAACAAAATATTTTGCTCTCGTGTGATACATACAACTTTTCACCTTACTAGCGAAAAAATACAAGATGTAAGGAAAACCGATTCCCGCCATTATTATTTTTTTGCCCCTCAAGTGGCAGGCTAAAGACCTGCTATCAGACCACCTCGGCCGCCGCCGCCTGGCCGGGCGCACGCTGCGGCCTGAAATATTCGATTCTCATTGGTTGCTTGCAGCATTCTAAATTCAAATCACTTTTCCTCATAGTGTGAGCAAAGTAGAGTTTTGCTCACTGTTTTTATGCGGCAAAAGCGCCCTTTTTGAGCTAGTAAGGTGAAAAAATAATTATATTATCCCACTAATATAATAAAACTGTGATGTTTGTATGTTTCTGTGTTTGTGTTTCAATAATGTCTAAACTTGGAATAGATGTGGATAATGACCCAGAATAGCATACCTATAGGCTACAAAATGGTGGTACCACGCTAGTGAAGCCGCGCGCAGAAGTTAGTAAGGAATAAAACGATGTAAGTATAATCCTAAAAGTAACGTTATTTTCAGCCCCTTTTCTTTATTCTGATTTAAATTATATATCGATATTCGATCAAGAAATAATTGATCGAAGATATTACAATACAATCAACGCTAATCTAACGTTACTTCATTATTACGTAAAATTCCATCAAACTGTGTGTGTTTAGTCTGTGGGTCAAAAAGTGTAGGTAGTTATTACACTTCTAGAAGAAGATTTGCAAGAGCAACATTAGACCCACTGTTGATTTGAAGTATTTTGTTTATCAGGTAGAGTGTAGACGATCGAAATATGTCTACAGTTTCAACATCAGTTAAAGAAAACTCAATATTATTCTAGGTACGTTTTTTTCAATTAAGAAGTTGTTTTAGAATAAAATGGTTAGTATCTTATTTCTAATTGTACGTGGTTAATAGGTACTCACAGTCATAAGCCCATCCAATTTTTTCGAAGACGTCAATGAAAGTTGTCGATATATTAAACCTTCCAAGTTCAGACGTCCTGTAGTCCCACGGAAACACGTGGTGGTAGTTATGCCAGCCTTCTCCTAAAGCTGCTAGACTCACCACGCTGTTCTCAACAGACTTTATGAACCTGAAACGGATAGTCGGGAGCTTAGTCAAAATCATAAACGGCTTTTTCCCTACAAAACAATCGCGAACGCGATCAAAAAATCACGTTTTTTGTATAACCCCCTTAGGTACCTAAATATTTATTTTATTCTGTTTTTAGTAAGTAGGTATTTGTTGTTATAACGGCAACAGAAATATATTATCTGTGAAAATTTCAACTGTAACTTCATGAGATACCTACAGCCTGGTGACAAACGGACACACAGACAGACAAACAGCGAAGTAAGTTAGTAATAGGGTTCCGTTTTACCCTTTGGGTACGGAATCCTAAAACTGGTACAAAATTTGAACATTAAGATGATGATGGTATAATACTGAACATTAATAATCTTATTACTAAATATCTACCTATTTTACAGTAAGTAAGAAGGGCCCATTTTTCGAAACGAAAATCCATTAATTCACGGCAGGGATTCGAACCTACAACCTTCGGATTGACCTCATTCGCCCAACACAACTCATATTTTTATAATTTTTGAATGCAGTTTTTTTATATGTTCATGAAACTTCTAGTTCCCTAAACCGCGACCTTCGTGATATTTCTTGCACCTGTGACGTCAATCTATTATAATTTTTTCTTCAATAGTTTGACATAAATTATCATGGAACATCTAGGTCAAATATAAAGTATTCCAGCAAGAGTTTATGACCCGTATCTAGGCTAATATTCAGAAGGAACAATTCTTGTTACTCTCGAGTCTGTCAATGTGGATTGCAATTTCTACGAGTAGTTTTTCTTTCGAAAAATGAAGCTGGAATTTTTTAAGAATACAAACAAACGCAATTAGCCAAGTTATAGGTACTGTTGGAATAATATAAAGTAGGTTATTAAAGATGCCGATCAAGATAATGTACATACCTATCATAGGGCTGATTCCCCCAAAGATGTGCAAAGCTGTTCACGCAGAAGGCTATGTTCAACGTGATGGTAAACCGGAGCACGAAGCTGACCAGGAAACTGTTCAGCAATGTATCCCCAAGGTACCACGGGATGAGGGTGGGCAGCAGTATGTTCAGAACTGCGAACATTGGAATGAACAATCTGAAACAATGAAACACGAATTAAAATCATTCAAAGTAGGTACCCCTATTTTTTTTTTTTTTTTATTTACTTGAGTAACTACATATTTATCATAATATTGTGCCTGAAAACCTTAATAGGTTTGAGTAGGCACTCACATTCGTCTTAACTAATCGGTAGGCTTAGGTAGGTAGGTGTTTAGCTAACAATTTGTGCAACACATCACTAAAACTGTACAGCAAAGTATTTTAAGGGCCTTCTAATCTAGAACAAAAAATGCTTTATCGTGCTAATTTATTTGAGGTTCATCAAGGGCTTTGATAGGTTCTGAGTTTAGTTTTCATCAATGGAACCTGAAACGATGTACGCCCGATTATATATCAACTGTCGATTTTTAAAGGTTGTCTAGGTGTAATTAGGCGTCGTAATTTTGAAATTTAATTTGAAATAGTACATTGACCATGTCTCTTTCAGCCTCTACCGAGACATAATTGATTATTTTTCATTCAATTAAAGCAAAGCCTCTGTAATTTTTTTTTTTTAATTTAAGGGTCTTAAATTGTAAAAGAAAATTTTACGACATTGTGACCTTACCTTTTTACACTAACGTAGTTACCTACTATTTAGGTGCCGACAATGGTGTAGATAGAGGTACTACAGCATTAACACAATACTTTCACGGTCTTTTCCACACAAAAACAAAAAAATATGATTAGTCAACCCTACAACCGAAGGCTGTAGGACCTAGGTTTTTCTTTATCAACCGTTTGTTTGGTGTTTGTGTGTTTGCCTAGGAATGGCAGCCATAAGTTAATAGGCAGTGTTATTTTGTCCTATTATGTTTGGTAGAGGCACTTACTTTTCTTTATGTAGATAGTGTTCATGTAATATGTAGTGCAACCAACTTTTTTGTAATATTAAGTAAGAACCTAGGTACCTTATTTTATTTACTACTATGTTATGACAAGGTTTCCGATCTTTTTTTTACGGTTCAGGTGTGTAGGTAATTTATTTGGCGGGCAACCATGACCCATTTACCTATATTATGCTGATAAGTATTAGGCGTTTATTGGACCTACTCAATATAAGTAATAGCACCCACTGGGCCGCTGGGCAGGTATTTCTTGATTATGAAAATAGCATATATCCAATATTCATGCTTAGTGCTAATTTATAAGAATTTGATGGAAATCATGTCCTCCGAAAGTTTGTGCGTAAGAGGTAGGTTTGACTGAGTGTTTGTTTGTGTAACTTTGTCCAGTATCTGGTCTAAAGTGAGATGCTGAGATTGCGAGATTAAATCTATGAGTGTATGACTTACTTCTGCTGTAACCTGACAACAGGGTCAGCCATGAGATCCAGGGAGGTTTTCTTGAGGGCAGCTCTCCGGTTTTCTACTGCTGGGTGCGGCGTCAGCACCAGCCAGCCAACATGGGCGAACCAGAAACCGCGGCGGATGTCGTGAGGATCCGCAACTGTTTCTGTGTACTTGTGGTGCACTCGGTGGTCCAGCGCCCATGTGTAGATGTCCCTCTACAATATATAAGACAATATTAAGGTCAAACTTCCTAAGAAGGGACAGAGAATTACCTAGCTAGGTGAGGACAGGTTAAGGTGGCCCATAAGAAGCTCTACGTAGTTTTAGTTTCCAATCTACACTATCACTACATAGTATAAAACAAAGTCGCTTTCTCTGTCTCTATATCCCTATGTTCCTATGTATGCTTAAATCTTTAAAACTACGCAACGGATTTTGATGCGGTTTTAATAGATAGAATGATTCAAGAGGAAGGTTTGTATGTATAATACATGCATAATATAGTAGAGGAACACTGATAATTTTAGAGGTATCTAATGTGATGTCGTGAATTACTAATACATTTTTTGCGCTTACATTGCAAACGCTGGCTAAACCCTAATATTTAGCATCAGCATTACACCCGTGTGAAGTCGGGGCGGGTCGCTATTATATAATATTATAAAGAGGAAAGATTTGTTTGTTTGTTTGAATTGAATAGGCTCCGAAACTACTAGACCGATTTGAAAAATTATTTCACCATTAGAATCCTACATTATCCCTAATGAACAGTGAAAACATCACTTTCCCGGGATAAAATATAGCCTATATATTTTATCCCGGGAAAGTGATGTTTTCCCGAGGGAACGCGGGTAACACAGCTAGTCTGATAGATTGAGTCTCAGAATTACCTGGCAACTGGCAATAAGTATTATTAGCCAGGTAAATCAGAGACTGACTAGTAAGACTACCGGAGGCACGTACCTATAGGTACTTATAAACAAATGAGATATAAATAATTCCAGGACAGATACAAAGGAAACCGTTCTAGTGGAATGAAATGAAAACAAGACTTTACCCATGTTTTTAATTACTGTTCCGTTTCACTTCGACTTAACGATTATTATTTTTACAATAAGAAAGGTTAAATTTTTAACCGACTTCAAAAAAGATGGTTCTTAAGTCGTCTGTATGTTTTTTTTTGTATCTTGTTACGCGATAATTCCGCCAAATATGGAGCGATTTTCAAAATTATGTTTTGTTTGAAAGGGTACTAGGTTGAACAAAGGGTTTAATAGGTTGTATACTCCAGAGGTGGTCCCATATAAATTGTATCTATGGGTTTGATAGTTTCCCCGTAAAACTCAAAAAACCTCATCTTCACTTGAAGCCCTGAGCCACACCATTGAAGTCGGTTTTTCTTTTTAGTTTGTAAAACGTAATTATTACTCTCCGTGATTATAATACAACAAATACCAACACAATTTTACAGTCAAAACTTTTTTTAAGATCATTGGTCAATGCTGAAAAAATTAAAGATAAGTAAATGACATTGACTCGCCATTGTGTCCGTAATTTACACAGAAACATTTCCAAGAAAATAATAACCGTAAATGACGGTCGTAAACAGACGACGAAAAGTAATTCAAGTAAATACTATAATTATTCCGATTCTACAGCTGAACTTAGGGTTTATATTTTATAACAACGCAAAAAACGATAATTTGTTTGCATTTTAACGGTAGTTAATTCCAACAAAATGCACTAAGAACACCCAAGGTTGTATAATTTAAGAAGGTCAATAGAACCAATTGACTCTTATTTGTGATCGCTGGTCGAACGTAAATGAATTCAGGATACTTAAAATTATTTCTGCATCTTGCCAATTTAGAAGATACAAAACCATACAGGCTAACGACTGAATCACTAAACAAGAATCTTCTATGAATGTGCTAATGTAAAACCGCCTATAGATCGGCTGAATATTTTCATGAATCATTATCTAGGAACAATCACGATCAAGTCACTTAACAAACAAAATCATTATCAGTTCATCCGTCTATAGATACTTACGTACTTACTATACGATGCGACTTATTATTATTATTTTTTAAATGAGAGCCATGTTTTCAGTATCAGGTATCGATAGGTAAATAAAAATAACTTCTGTACAAAAATCCATTTTTTTTTACTAAGATTGATGAACGGAACTAAACATTAAACTAGTCTATGCACGGTTTATTATTTAAGTAAATAAATAGTTAACACTTGAAATACCGACTTTAGTAAGTAAATGTAACACTACTATTTAGTAGGTATTCTATGACAAATAGCGATCTAGTGATAAGTAGATTGGTTTGTTTGTTTATCTATGTATCTATAAACATCACCCATAAACCTACTCGTAATTCCATTAGACTGATAAGGTGTGTGTAAATTTATCTAGGTTGAATCACGATAGTTGCCTATTTAAAAATAGAAGAAAATATATTTTCTCTCAAAGGCTCTAATTTCAGAATTGCTAAGTTACTGAGTTTTTTATTGAAGTGAAAACGTCTCACTACACGTTACACATTGTATCGTCAGAATGATAGAGTTCGCCTCTGGGTGAGACCACCGCGAGTTCATTCACCTAGTAGGACAGTATTTTTTTGCATTTTACTAGTATTAGAAAAAATATTTTTAACTTTTTTAAAAGTATAGAACCGTTATCGAAACCTAGACAAAAAAACAGTGGCACTCCTGGAGTGCCACTATTTTTTTGTCATCCTTCTAACTAATAAATCGTATTTACCGTTATTTCTATGAAAATGTTTTTGTTTGTAAATAAAAGAAAAAAATTGGTTAATGCTTGGATCAAAAAACTCTTAAGCGATTCTATAGGTATTGATTTTGCATAAAGATAAAATATTATAAATATGAAGAAGGTAAGTATTCATTTAACTTTTTTTTTCAAACCATTCATTCAAATAATTTAAGTATTTCTTCTTAGTGAAAACGAATAAAATAAAATTACCTGTAGGTAAATCACTACAAAAACAATATTCGAAAAGTTATCTAATAAATAAGCATTAGATCATATCAAATCTTAAATATTACTTATAACGAGCACATACCTAATAAACTCGGCTACGTAGCAACAAACTTTAGACGTTCAAATTACATCACCACTGTTTGTTCAAAGTTGGTTAGTGATTAAATATCTAATAAGCACTACCTACATACTCGTTGGCATTTAGACATGGTTCCACAGAACAGACTAGCCTTGCGTGCCATCGTACAAAACTAATGGTTTGAGTGACCTTTAATTTTACCTAGAACTACCTATTGGTGTAGGTATTAGATTGTTTTACCGTTTTAATTAAACAGGAACTTTCTATTACCTAACAATAAATGAAGCAAGGACTGTAGGACAAGAACTTATATCGCTAGCTTTCGCTCACAGCTTCGCGTGGTAGGTACCAACATTTAAATTTTATAAATGTACTAGCTGACCCGCGCAACTTCGTCTGCGCATTATTAGGAACAAAGTGGAGTAGTTTTGAGTGAATCGAGAGTACAAAATATAAAACTCCGTCGCATGATATAATATTTTTTTTTTATATATGTTTCTCTCAAGAATCATTTAATAGATAAAGGTAGGAAAAATCTTACCCAGATCTTGCAATGCTAAGAACAAAACGAATACGGTAATTGGTACAGAATCGCTGAAGCGAGCGCAGCGAGTTTTTGAAGAGAGAGAGAGTTTTTGAAGAAATTGACTCGAAACGTATTTTTTTTATAGCAAGAACGAAGATTTAAAATTTCGAAATAAAATTATTAACTAATATTGCGTTATGTTTCTCTCAAGAATCCCTTAATAGATAGAGGTAGGGAAAATCTTACCCAAACGCCACCTAGGAAAAAAGTGTAAAGTAGTTTTGACCTCTAGACCGATAGATGGCGTTATAGCCAAGGAAAAATATTTTAATATCAAAAAATCATAACTTCGGAGTTCGGATATATTGATGGGTGGGAACAAACATGTTACATGTTTATCATTAATTTTAAAATAATTAATTATGCAAAATACAAAAAAAAACGAAAAAATTTAGAGTGCAAAAAGTCGGCTTCGGGCGGTCACCCATCCTTATTATGACCGCGCCCAGGGTTGCTTAACTTTTTTCCCCATACAAACTTCCAACCCTTATTTTCCCGCCCCCTTATGGTAATTGACAAAAAAAAGTAGCCTATGTCCATCCCTGGGGTATACTCTTTATCCATGCCAAATTTCAGCTTAATCGGTTCAGCGGTTTGGGCGTGAAAAGGTAACAAACAGACAGACAGACAGACAGACAGACAGACAGACAGACAGACAGAGTTACTTTCACATTTATAATATTAGTATGGATGCTATCACCGGGGTAGACTAGTCAGCGTAATTGGACGACAATGTACCTATTAGGTAGATGGTATTGATAAAGAGCAGACTACAGACTTTCTATCGGCCGATAGTTTAGTCGGGTTGGGTTGTGCGTGTACATAGAACCAACAAAACTGTTGGGTTGGACGTGAGTGCGCACACCAGCCAACCAACCAGTTGGCCGATTGATTAACCCTAGAAAACGAACGGTCGTCTTACACAGCAGTGGGTATTGACATTGACAGGTTAAATAAAATAAAAACGTAAAAAAACTCCGTCACGCTGAAACGGAGGAACAGATTTGGATGAAATTGTTACAATGGTAGCTTATTCCCTGGATTAACGTATAGGCTACTTTTTATCATCAGTTTGGTGTCGACATGAATAAAGAATCACTTTACCTGCCCAGTGACAGTGAAGAGGACTGCTAGTAATATTCGCATGGGAAGACGCGCTTTGTACGCGCGGTGTGACCACAGACGATGAACGCCTGCTGTGATGCCGAAGCCTGACGTGTATATCGTCATAAGTACTGAAAAAAAAACAAACAGTTTGTTACCTAAACTTGTACTAATTTTTATTACAACCGGGCCGGTTGTTTAACAAAAATTGACCCTTTTTTGTTCAATTTTTGTTAAACAATTTTTGCTTATTGAGTTCCGTACCCAAACAAAAGCCTATACGCCTATACTAGTAAGTCACCCCTGTTATTTGTTAAAGGAACTATACCTGAACTATTTTGGTTCATTTTTGTAATCAAAACAAACTAATTGTAATTGGTGACGCTGACTGTACCTACCATATTTTCGTACTTTTCTTTGTTTGTATTAGTTACTAATAGTATTTTTGTTGAGTTATTTTTCCTATGTTATTTATTATGTTCGTCTGTGTGTGTGTTTTTGTTCAAATTAAAATTTTTATCTGTTCGATACAATTTTAAACTAGAAATGACATCATTCAAGTTGCACCAAAAAATTTAAGTGCCGGCCGGAAAGAAAAAAGATTATATTCTGTTAAAAGACGTTACTGCTATGATTTTTTACTTTGACTAAACCCGTAAAACCAAAGCATTTTTTGTTCATATGTTAATTCAGATTACAGAAAAACCGCGCTGAAAACAAAAAAAAGTCCACGACTGTAACCCCAAGGTGTGGTAGGCATTTATTGTTGTATTAAAAAAAAGTCGGAAATTTGAACTGCATTCACAGATTTTTGAAAAAAATTACAGTTAGCGACAAAAATGCTAAACGTAAAAATAAATGTTTTTGATGCCAATCGATTCAGTTTCATGTAGGGATTAAAAAACTCTATGAGGCCATTTAAGGTTTGAGCACTAGAAAAGTTAGAAATCGACAAAAGGTACCCAATTATATGCCTAAGTATATATGCCCCGCGAGTAAAGCCTTGATCGGAAGCTAGTCTCAGGGTACTTACCAACAACTATTGTGAGGAATTTAACTTGTAAGGTTAAAATCAGGTACACTGCGTATAAAGACACTGTATGTAAAAGTATTTGCACAATTGTGTCTGGCCACCGCCACTGGGCTTCGAACTGCATCACCTCATACTTGTCTATATCGAAAACGTCACTTTTTTCAACACTTTCACTTCCTACTTCTGTGTTGTTGTTGTCAAAACACTTCACTTCATTTTCACTGTCCAAGTTTAGTCTCTTGTTGAGTTTTTGAAATTCGATGCTCGAGTCGATAAGCTCCGTTGGCGCCATGGTTAAATGTATGTAGCTGAAAAATTTTTTGTCATTTATTTAACTTAGTTAAAAAAAAAGTACTTAAGCAAGTTCATATGAGTTAGTGACCAACTCTAGTGACGGAGATTTAAGGCCGCCTTAAGGATTAGGCACGTCATGGCTTAACGACGTAAATATCATTAATTTATCTTCTATGAGTGTCGTACACTAAAGAAAAGAACGAAACCCTGATTAAATTTGTTGGTTGTCTTTCTGTATGTCACAACAGGGTTTTGTTCTTTTTTATTATTTTTATACAGGTTGAGTTTTTTTCAGGGCCACTGAAGGAAATCACTTAAAAATTCTACATTTTCGTTTTCATAAAAAATGTATCGCGGCAAGGCAAGGCAAACGATAAATTTTGTACGAAAACTAAAATGTAGGATTTTTATTTTCCAGCAACATTAGAGCAATAGTTATTTTGGAGTATTTGTTTGTTATCAACTACTTATCAGATAGAGCATTAAAAAAATATATCACAATGTCAAAAAAATATAGCAAATAAATGCAAAAAATATATCAAAATGTCAATTTGCTCGAAAAATAAAAACTTTTTATTCTTAATTTTTTTAAATGCAGAATCGAGCACGTATTTAACTCTAACATGACTTTTCGATAACTCTCACGGTTTGAGATTTAATAGTAAGTAAGTAAGATTTAATAAGCTCTATATATTTTGATATTATTGTTCCTGAAAACAGAGTCTTCAGTGGAACACTATGTTTTCAGGAACAACTATTAAATCTGGTGTAACCTATGTCTAAGGTTTGTGATTCTTTTTTTTAATGTGTGTGGCTCCGAAGTTTACGTAAATTTAGAAGTATGTGTATGAGTAACTCTAAGTCAATATGTAGGTAAGTATAGATACCTACTATTTAGAATTATTATGAATCAGTAAATTTCGTAGTAAATAGTGGTTTTTCCTCTTGTTATGGTACAATAAGTTTATTACGCTATCCTTATCAGTAGGACAGTAACTCGCATAATACAACTTTATCAAGAAAAGGTGGTGAGAAGAAAGTGATGGCTAGAATTTATTAAAATAACTTAAGAACTGAAAATAAGTATACCTACTTATCTACGGTAAGAAATCTGTGTGATCCGTAAAAGGGTTATTAATTACCCAGGCATCGAGGTTCAGTTATGTTTTTAAAACATTTTCAGAAAAATAATAGACTTAGGTCTATTAATTTCTGATAAACAATATAACACAATATTATTGTGTAAAACTACCCGCAGCGATACTAACGCTTTTAGTAGAGGAAACATTTATTATCAGAAACGGTGTGTTTTAGGCGAGCAAAATAGGTACTTCGATCAATTATCTTTATCGAAGGGTACTTAGATAAAAACTATCAAAGCTACCGAATCCAAATAAATGCTGAGGGAGGAGGGTGGTTACGTATAGGTACTCATAATTATGTATGTGGTTTGTGGAGTCGTATTGAATATATTTTTCACGCGACGCTTCGCATTACAATACCGAGAATTTAGATCTTACAGCCGACAGAATATTCTGTGGTAATACCTATTTTTCCCTATGTTTCCATAATAAACACAGACACAGAGCACACAGAGCGACAAAATTAGGAGAAAAGCACAAAAATTAGATTTTAGATTTTTCATAAAGTAGATAAGATTTGTAATAAAAGCCTTCTAGATAGGTAATTTTTTACACTCAATCCACGTAAGAATATGTATGCAATAAGTTATTGATGCTGTAACTAAGCTCACAAAAAATAAAAACGCAGAAACATTCGATTACGATTTTATTCACATTCTACGTGACTTGGGGTTACACAGAGTTTGAAATGAAATGAAAAGAAATTAATAGTGCGTATGATTTGCCCAAACTCTAATGAGGATCTGGAAACAGTTTTTCATGCTCCGTATCCATTTGTTAGGGTAAGTTTATCCACTTTACCCACCAAACCGTTTTCAGCTCTGTCTCATTTCGGGGGGTTGGATTTATGTAGTGGATTCTTCTTCCAATATTGTCCTAAACATGTTCTATTGGATTCATGTCTGAAGAACGCGCTGGTCCAATCCATTCGAGAGATATTGACTTCACTATGGTATCCTACTCGAGTGATGTGTTGCCGAGCGTTATAGCTCAGAATTATGAAAATATCCTCGATGAACAAGGTGAAAAGCATTACATAGGCTTCCCAGATCTCTGAGACGTATCGTAATGTAGTAAAATACCAATTTTCAACAACGGATAAGTTTGTACGAGCTTCAACACATTTTCCATTCTACACCAAAACAGAGCCTTTACCAAAAGCCATGGTTTAAGGTAAAATTGGCTAGATGGGTGTGCTTTTAAAACTCACGTTATACCGTTGTACCCAAGAGTTCCATCAGGGTGCCTACCAAGCAAACGCTAATCTGGCTTAACGAAGACTTCTGTCATGTTTCGGTGCTTCAGCTACCACGTATGACTTCATACCAGTTTCACTTAACCAACACCTCTCTGTACGTACCTACACAAAACCCGCACGTTTTAAGTCCTTTTGAGGCTTAACATCAGCCATGATAAAAAAATGGGTTTTTTCTTCATTTTTCTCTAATTTGCCACCCTGTGTATATACCCTTACGTCGTATACCTATTTGTAACTCTACAATGATATCTGTTTTTATGAAATTGACACTGGATGGTCTAGGTATTTGTGTAATTTTTATCGATATCAAATAAAAAAGATAAAATGATAGAATAGAAAAGATACTTCGATTTTTTTTTACTGCTACGTAGTTTTATCGGTATCATCCCAAATAATATACAGGGTGTAAAAAGACGTCTACCGAAGCCGAAAAGGGTAGGTACAGAATCCCAACACACAACCAAATCCAAAAGGATTTTCCGAAAAAATCATTATGTCCGGAGAAAACAGCGTTTGAAGAGTGCTGTTTGCGTATGTTCGGGCGTATGTTCGTATAAAATGTTGTAATAGTAGTACTATTACAACATTTTATAAATCCGTATAACCGAAAATAAAATTAAATGACTAAGCTAAGTAAAAAATAAATCGCGTTTTTTTTTCGCAGAATATGTTTAGAATCATGGTCTGATTGCATCCCCTCAGTTTTCCGTAGTTGTCTTTTTACACCCTGTGTACTAGTAGTATCATTGAGAATTGGTAAGTTTTTAAGATACGTGTTTAATAAGCCGTAAAGAGCCACGTGGTTCATGCTAGTTTTAATACAAAAATCAGCGTTAAGTGTGGCTATGTCATTCCATAATATTACGCAAACGTATAGTGCATTTATTTGTACAGCTACGTAAACAGACACTGAAGGGTCGCTTCGTAAACAAATTGCTCTGTTTCTATTCATAACTCACCGAAATGTGCCCAAAACAACAAATTATTTGGAATATTATTGTGTCACATACATATTAGGTTTGTAAGGGACTGACACGGTGCGTAAGGTAGACATCGATCGTGTATGTCCCGAACCCAACAGATTATCGGCCAAGGTTATTTTATTCTTATTTTGCTTTATTTTGTATATTTTGCTGTTCTACTTATCTGGGAATTAGTAATTTATCCATTTATTCTGGTAGAGTCAGAAAAACAAAAGATACGTGTAAAAGGGAGGTCTTATTATTTTTTTGGTCATTTCACACAACATCATCTAG
The DNA here is from genome assembly GCA_963565295.1 of Epirrhoe alternata. Lineage (NCBI taxonomy): Eukaryota > Metazoa > Arthropoda > Insecta > Lepidoptera > Geometridae > Epirrhoe > Epirrhoe alternata. The sequence goes on from OY751384.1 coordinate 6,388,399, forward strand.
CCCCAAACTAAGCTATGGGAACCAGATAACTGATATACTACTTTATATACTTTTTGTTTGTAAATACATAAATATTATACATAGACCCGAGATAAATATTTGCAGATCATACAAACATTTATCCCGCGGCGGGGATCGAACCCGCAACCTCCTGCGTCACAAGCAATTTCACGTCTACATTTCTGACTGGGTCGTCCTCTCGTCGAATCAGTATAGAGAGGTAGGTAGTTTATGGAGATCCCCATCCTTGACATGGGTTACTCTGATGAAGCACACACAATGTACTGCGAACTTCCACAGATCATTGTTTCACATGTTGGGCTGCCTGCAGTGCACTAACTCTTGCACTTTGTGAGACATTCTTGTCACGACGAAGTAACCGTGGTCCAATTCTGGCTCAGAAAAAAAGAACTATCTACTCAAAGAAGAATAGACCCTTTCAAACAAAAAGTATATAGGTAGTATATCAGTTATCTGGTTCCCATAGTACAAGCTTTGCTTAGTTTGGGGCTAGATGCTGCTGTGTGAAATGTCCAGCATTTTTTTTATTTCAAATATTGCATTCAATAAATAAAATATATTATGATAATATGAAACAACTCTGTCTTTTTATGAATTTAGTTGGTTTTGCGTTTTATGTCCATTTGGAATTAACATTACCTTTTATTTAATTCTTGTAAAAAAAAAAACAAGCGATTCAGGAGATTCCAGGAACATTATTATATATATTAAATTCTTCACATAGGCTCATAATATTTTTATGTTTATGAGTAATTTTACAACATCATAATACTTAATCATCATCATTAAAAAATGTGTGAGAGTGGATATGAAAATTAATGGAGTGGATGAAAAGTTGACGAGCGATAGGAGTGAATGGAGGAAGAATACATGCTGTGTCGACCCCACTTAGCATGGGATAAGGGCAAGGGAATGATGACCATCATTTAAAAAAAAATCGTATTCAAATCTTATGTTTCTATCACATATAGTTTCTATACCTATACATATAAAAATCATACCGTTAATCAACTTTCGTTGCTAACTGCCACAGATAAAATAATACTAGTAGGTAAGTACTTCTAATTAACGTTTTTCTCTTTACGATTCAGATACGATTACTTATGATTAGTAGGCTTCGCTAAGGCAAATTAATTCTTTGTACTTCAAGAGCCTAATGTTTGACGAGCCTCACTTTTGTTCGACTAGCCCACCTAGACCTTGACTATTTAGTTTTAAGATGGTTCTTATTTAGTTTTATGATGGTTCTCTTAAAAAAGGTGCATTTACACGGTGCGATATGATTTAGCATCGCACGCCAATTTTTCCCGTGTGAACGCTCATCGTATGCGATGTGTCTTATAAGCGATGTGCCGTCGGGACTTAAGGTGCATTTACACGATGCGGGTTTTTAATGTGTGATTAATTATTTTAAGCTAAGTATTTTTATTATCCCGGAATTCTCGCGGAAAAAAGCGACCCCGCAAGAACCAGGTCGCTGGCACAGCTAGTGTTTTATAGTTTGAGTATCGATTTTAAGCATCTAAAGATCACCAAAGAATTCCAAGGTATTTTAAAGTTTTTATGAAACAACTTTCACTCCACTTCATACCTACCTACTATTGGGTAATCCTAGTCGGTCATTGGCCCGTAATAGTTCTATGGTGTAGCTGCGGAGTAAGGGCGAGGCAAATCATATTGAATGAATGTGCAAAGTACAATAAATCACTTAAAGATAATTTTAACACAGGGTCACGACTGTATCCCTAAGGCGCGGTAGACATTCTCTCAGATCTTTATATTCCAGATCCTTTGAAGATGTCTAAGGGGGTAGTCAGAGGCATGTACAAATACATATTTGATACAAGCCCACATCTTGCAGAAGTTAGTATTCCATACGTGACAGGTTGCAAGCCCATCGCCGCCTATAAGAATACTAACTGGTTTCCTCACGATGTTTTCCTTCACCGTTTAGAGCACGTGTTAAAGCGCATATAAATTTTACGAAACGCAAAATCCATTGATGCACGCACGTCCGGGATTCGATCCCACGACCTTCGGATTGAAAGTCGAGGTACAACCCCATTCGGCCAACACGGCTCTTAGATAATTTTATTCAGTTGAATAATAAAATAATCCTACACATTCAATCGGCTGAACAAATATTTTTGAATAATATTACCTAAGAACACTCTTAGCTTTACCATGTCACCTATCAAACAATAGTAGATTATTCACGAATGGGATAGAGCAGTGTATTATGTCACGGGCGCCATATTGAATACCAAGACCAGCGAGGGATTCAAGATTGCCCAAGGATACTCTATTTTTCACCCATACTGCGAGTAAAATAAGGTATGTCTGCCTAATAAGAGCCGGTTCCAATTAAGGCCCATGAGTCCTAAATCCCGATTTCGTTACAAAATTTAAATAAAATGTGGCGCAAACGCTTCCAAAATGCATTGACGTTAGGTACTTGAGTTTTACTGGTTTTACGCCGCCATTTTATCATTATGCCTGTCAAAGCAGTCACGTCACGAAGCGTAGGTCGATTTATAAAATTTGTGGTTATTATTGTTTTGACTGATTCAAGTGTTTTTGTTAAGTTTTTGCAAAAAAATTACAAATTAGAGATTAGACCAAGTACACCCAGAAAATAAAAACAAGTCTAATAAATAGGCTTTTTATAAGTATTTAGGTAAGTACAATATCAATAATTGTGTCGTTTATTATTCAAATCTCATTACTGCCCTGCGGAGAGAGAGTCACGAAACTCCATACTTACCTACTACTTTTAATAATGTGTTGGTGTGATTGATATTCTTAAAGGTATACTCTTTTTTTTTTTGTATGTCTGAGTTCAACTCTGTAATTGCCAGAGCCACTTACGAAATCTCTGGTGTTAACCTAGATAAATCAAGTTTGGGATGCCATATGTAGACATGTGATTCATCTTATTTTCTGTTTACTTCGTTGGAAATTATATTTTCGTAAATAATATTATTTACTTAAGTACCTACAGGTTTTTGTCCAAATTAATTTCGTCGAAACCCTGCAAATTTTTCCAATAGTAATTTGCTATTTTCCAGTACTTACCTACTTCTACGTTTTGACTATTAGATATTTAAATCAATGGGAAATAAAATATATATAGGTAAACCGAATCAAAACAGATTGAAAAAAGGAGTTTACAACATAATTCCACAGGGAATGTGATTATTATTCATCCCACATTCCCCGAAAAGACAATGAGTGAATGAGAGACAAAACCAGTTTGGTTCGTCTAAGTAGGTCTGTGGGCAGGTGGAATGCTTGCATAACGCCATCTCATTTATCTTTACTATTTTTTAACCGCGGGCACCATCTAGTTTCAGTACCTATCCTACTATCCTATCCTACTATCCTATCCTAAAAGGTACTTAAAAATCTGAAAATTTGTGAGAATATGTATATGTTATTTTTTTGTGATTTAATTACACTTAAACCAGTGAGCCGATATAAATGAAACTTACATAGTCTCGAATACCAAAACAGGCTATGTAAAAATTATACTACCGCGTAGCCGCGGGCTTGTTCTAGATAAACGTAAAAATGTAAAAAGAGTCACGGCAGCATCGAAGACAAGACACGGTAGGTAACCCACCTACACACTCAAATCTAGTAATGACATACAAACATGAATGCTCGTAGGCTATAGGTACCTGTAATAAGTCCGCAAGGTTTTACGGAAAACTCAATATTCTCTTTTATGGGATTTGTGTATTTGGTCAGCTATACCTACCTATGATTACCCTTTGATGTCTTTAATAAACGTAAATATCAACGTTTATTAAAAGACAACGATGATGAACCTGGTATTCGGCTGAGCCGCAAGAAGTGCGATTCGAATCTCGGACGGGACAATCGAATGTTTGCATGATTTACCTATGTAAGTAGGAACCTACAGTTTGTTCCGTTGCAATTTTCGAAAACATGATAATATAGGTAGGTACTTAGGTACCTAATTAATGTACCTATGTATGCTCGTATGAGTTTATGGCCAACTCTAATTTTTATTCGAGGAACCCAAGAGCTTTATTCTGTGCTTACAGTAGGTCATATTTACTAAAGTACTTAATCAATCAGATAATATTGATACTAGACTATGCCTACCATCTCACCACTTCACTTATCTAAGTTACATATGGGTAACAACATCACATAGTCCTAGGCTAAGTATTAAAAAAAACATGGTCACGACTGTATCTCAGATCAAATCACTCAAAGTCATCAGTTGTCATCAGTGCCACAATAGGTACGGTGGACTACAGGCTACGCGTAGCCTGCAGTAACGCGTATACATTTTGACATTTTTCATCGACTCGCGCGAGGCTGGAACGCGTGAACGCGTACCCTGGTAATCCATACAAGGGTTACTTTGTCACATGCCCACATTTTACAAAAGTAAAGTGCGGCCTAATCATCAAACTCAATACCCATTATTTATCGAATACAATATTGATATCTAGTGAATAGGTAGGTATAGGTAATCAGAGTGAGTTATTCCCCATTGCATCAATGTCAACATTCGTGAAGTGGAGTGGAATAAGCGCTGATAACACGGCTATAGAGGCTGAATTCTCTGAAGCAAAGGCGGAAAACAGACGATCACGGAAAATATTTTGAACAACGACTTGTATATTCTGCCAAAACTTTAGACGAGCGATTAACTTTTTCAAGGTAATGGTATCTTCTACCATTGTTCTTATTATAAAAATTATTTGCTAAGACTACCTATGGGATGTGGCTGGGGATCGAGATAAATGGAAACAACTGGGGGAGACCTTTGCCCAGCAGTGGGAAAGTATAGGTTAGTTAAAAAAAAAAAAAAAAAGACTACCTATGTAATAAGTAGGTAGATACTAGATACCTACTTGACGCGATCGTAAGGAGTAAACAGACCCACTTGAAGATTTTCCGGATGAATCGAAATTGTCTTAGCAATGTCAAAAATAACCAGCAATAAAAAGTTATTGCTGGTTATTTTTTTTGTTTATTTAGTACTTGCTAGCAGCCTTGTTCGTGTTTGCTGATCAAAACTTTTTCACTGGTTAAAGTGTGGTTGAAAATCATTCTCCTAGACTTTCAGACTGATAAAAGCCATAAAAATCTGATTTACAAGTTATATTAATAAAGCTATAAATTAATAATTACCATAACAAAACTCGATGAAAAGCGAGCCATGTAGAGTAGAGCTAGGCTCTACATGACTCGCTTTTCATAGAGTTTAAGTAACTGAAATAATGTTATTGAAATATCTGTCAAGCCAAGCGTATTGTACAAAATAGGGTAAACAAAGAGATTGATTATGAAATCCAAAACGACAATACATCGTAAAAATGTTTTTATGATCCCTTTGTAACTCTTATCCAATTATTGGTTGGTTTTTACTTCTATTTGCGTAACCTGCCGAGATGATGCGAATTTAAATACAAAACAACAACCCTATACCACTTTGATGATAAGGATACAACGGTAAAAAGTTGAAAAGACTTTGAATCATTCATCAGATTCCTGTATTCCATTAGGTATGTGGCTTTTGTAGAATCAGTAATATGGGTAGCAATTTTGCTTTTAACTGTTCTGTTTTATTATTTGGTGGCATAACATGAATTTTTATTTCCGGGCAGTTTTTGAACTGTCTAGCAATTTTGACGTAAAAAAAAAATCTGTACTGGCGGCGCTTATCATGCGCTCTCGCTTGCTTATTTGTGACTGTACTTACTAGTGTGCATGCGAGAGAACATGATAAGTTGCGACGTTTCTGTAATGAACCGGGTAGTCCGGTAACACTAAAACGGCCTCATTGGCCACTAGTATTAGGCCCTCCGAAAAAAATCAATGAACCGCGTTATTCGGAATTGACATAAGTATTTTATTGTTAAAACAGTCTGGAAATAAGAGTTCATGTTAACCCCTCTGTTGTCATCTTTTTCATAATACTAAAATTTTTCTTACTAATGTCAACTTACTGCAACTTACACATCATTTTGTCTTTCGCCATCACAGAACTATAGGTATGTGTTCACCATCCATACTCTTCTAGTGAGACATTACTTTAAGATACAGTTTACCATTAAGATCAGTAGGTACTTATTATATAAGTATTTTATTCTAGTTTATTGTAAGATTTAGTGCAAGCACTTACCTTAACTACAATTATTGTTTATTTAGTAGATTGTCTTATCAACTGAATGAGTCAACAGACTATTCATGTAGATATTGAGATTTGGGATGGGAATGTCTTTACATATAAAATAAATAGTCTTAAAACATGAACTCTCAGTAAACTAAAAAAACTGTACAAAAGTACTCTTATTTGTTTACTGAAAGCCAAGTAAGTACCTAATTGCAGATTTGGTATGACTTTAAACTATGTAGGTTTATACTTAGGTACCTAACTGATCAGTGATCAGTCATAGGTATATTAAAGAAAATTAATTAAGTATTAGGTACCAATATCATCACCAACAAGTAAACTAAAAAAATCACTAAGAGTAGGTACCTATAAAACATACACTGAGAAAACTGACAATCATAAAAGAGGTGAATTCAGCTTAAAGTATGATGAATTCACTCAAAGGACGGAGCATAGTGATTCACCAAAAAGAACGATGATAATACTGATGTTGATGATAACAGTATTTAAGATGATGTGTCACCATGGATTTAGTTTTAGTTACCTACTATTTGTCGATGCCTTCCTCATATATCCAGTTATATCCTATTAGTTTTCCTACAATTTTTCGGTGACTTCCTCACATATTCAGTTATGTCATACAATTTTTCCTACTATTTTTCGGTGCCTTCCTCATATATCCAGTTATGTCATACAATTTTTCCTACTATTTTTAGGTGACTTCCTCATATATCCAGTTATATCCTATTATTTTTCCTACTATTTTTCGGTGACTTCCTCATATATCCAGTTATATCCTATTATTTTTCCTACTATTTTTCGGTAACCTCCTCGTATTTTAGGTTAGGTCCTCTTACTTTTCCTACTATTTCCTCATATCTCTGGTTATAGCCTATTATCTTACGGAGGTCGCCCTCAATAGGAGGATTGTGTTTTTTAATAAACCAATTAATATCTCTATAATACACCAGTGATTAGTTGTAGTTCTACTCATTCTCCATCAGTAGGACTACAACTAAATACTGGTGGATGACACAGAAATTGTTTGGATTATTAGAAATCACAATCCTCCTATAATTGAGGGCGCCACTGGACTTACATGATCCCCTTATTTTTAAGTATCCAATATTGGTTCTTTCCTTTTAAATATTATTAGGTGTGAGCTCAATATTAAAAAAAACTGAAGAACCCTAAACTTGAACCTTAAAAAAATGGGGAGCAAGTAAAAAAATAGCAAAAAGTACCTTGGCAAGAATGGTAAGAAGGTAAGAAGGGATGTATGTATAAATTAAACAGAAAATTGAATGGTATTTTTATTTCCATAGTATGAATGAATAATTATTATATACTCTAAACATTTATTCAGTATAAAAGAAGACTGTTTTGTTTATAAACATCCTCGCCTTAATGATTACAGTATCTATTTGTCGGTCATAATAAAGAATCATTATATACATTCTGTTCAATAATTCTAGTTTTTATAAATTAAAATAAAGGTTGAGACGAGTAGAAATTTAGGATACTTATTGAAGTACTCCTGTAATGTCCCTTCCTCGTAGTACAAGTACCGGAGGCGAGCTCACACCGTCTCCCGCTACAGGACACTGACCTCTTGCCACGGACCAGCTGAAGGACTTGACAGCTGCTCTAATGCTGACGCTATGTCCTCTTCACCTGCACACAAAAATTAAAACGATTAATAATTAGTACAATAACAATAACGGTTCTTAGATTCAGATATTTTGTAATTTGTAACGAAAATTTTTGCTAATTCATATATTTTTCTCAATAATTTTGTTCTTGATAATTTAATTCAATCTGAAAACATAAAATTTCTTGAAAAGGAGTTACCTTCTTAAAGTCCGGGTAGGTCGATTCCAGCGAGTGGAGGGGTGTCTAGCCTAGGACTGGACTTGGAGCGAGAACGTGACTCTTGTCTAACTGCTTCACCCACTGACGACGACGAGTCCAGTGGTATCACCAGTATGTCACCATCCTAAAATAATATTTACTTTAAGACAATGTTATAATAGTACATGTAACAAAAAGGTGTGATAATATGAGTATGTACGGTCAATTAACCTCAATAATCGTTGAAATAATCACTAAATGTGTCCGAGTGCGACCGTTAACTAACAGGCTATAGCTAGCCCTAGCCGGAGTTAACTCAAGGGAAGTGTTATATTTTTTTACTAGAAATCGGTTCAGCATTGCAGGTGTGAACGGTCCTGCCCTCGTCCCTTGATCCGGCCCTGATAAAAACTAATCGATCAAGATCAGGACTGATCCTGGTCTCAAAGAATGTCTATACCAAATTTTGCATCGGTTCAGTGTCTTAGGTATGAAAATGTGAAAAGGTCCTGCCCCAGCCGACAGATAGACAGACAGACTTACTTTCGCATTTATAATATTAGTATGGATGTAATTACAAATGAATACATATTGCTCTTGAACCAAAAAACAGTAAGTACGAGTACTTTTCTACAATTTTGCATAACTTACCAAATTTTCCTTGTTAAGTCCTGCTTCGCAGTCTTGGTTGAGGATTGAGCTTTGCAGTCCTTCACACGGTGGCAGAGGCTCTAAGTTACAAGGTAGACTAGTAAACAAGTCATTCCTCAGGACCTCTTCAAAGAGTGATGAATTGAAGGAGTTATCCTGAAATTTAACAAGAAATTTAAAAAGGTAATAATAATGTTCTTAGTTGGTAAACTAACAAGACTGATGAAAAGTTAGGATTTTATTCCACTTTTTAAATAAATACTGCACCGGTTAAATTGTTAGGTATCTTAAGAAGACTTTAAATAAAAGTTAATAAGTAGGTACCTACCTACATGCAAGTAGGAGAATGTACATTTAAGCGACGCAGGGCATGTGTAAGCAAAAAGTTTAAAACAAAATTTACTTTTATTAAATAAAATTTAACATGAAAACAAACCATATCTTTTGGTTGGTCGCTTTTTAACATGGCCAGAGCTGCTTCAAACCGGAGTCTGTCCCCTATTTGAGGGAACATACTATGTATGTCTTGTTTACTAAGCATCTGCATTGTTGCGATATCAATTCTTTCAGCTGGAAAAAAAGGTAAATTTACCAAAACGCGCCCTGATTGCAGCTGTGAAATGCACTACGTCGCATCGACTTTATAAAATGTAGGTTGGTACCTATTTGTTTTTTTTTGGGTTGCAGTTGCACATCGAATCTAGTGTATAATATAAATATGAACGTATATCTAGGTAGGTGGGTAGGTACCATACGACAAGACTATTCTTGGTTGGAGTGTACAGCGGCCAAAAAAGGTGTTATTTTCGCAAATTGTTTATTTTCTCGATTCTATAGTATGTAACACCTAGAAAGGCTAAAAGTGTCTTGGTGTTTTTTGTCTCCGACCAACCGTTTGTCGTAAAAACGATGTCGAAGGGATCCATAGGTTAGGTTATGTTAGAACTGTGACCTTGAAATTGGTCGCGAAATTTTTTTAAGTATTTTTTCATAGTGCCCCTAAGACGACACTCTGACCCTATTCTTGCTAGAAATTAGAATGTGTGAATGTAATGTGTGAGCTCATGCTAGCAACTTACTAGGTAGGTTTGTCAACTTACTTTCAAAACGATCGATGTAGCGTTCCAAATTCCACTTCTTCAAAAGATCACGCGTAGCCATATCCATTTTTGCACTGATCAAACACGTTCACTGGCACTAATGGAATTGTTATTGCTATTAATTAAACGAGTGACTTGCCGGCATGCAAATGGAAATGCAAATGGCCGACCGAATGACCGAAATGACGCGGGCGGTCGAATGAAGTGAGAGAGGGAGACCTCATTATATAATGCCGTCACCTTAAATTTGTAGGACATCATTCAAATGCTACTCATAAATTGGTCTCTGTAATAATAATTTAGTAGGATACACATAAAATAATATGACTGTAATATTAAAAAATGATGCGCGTACATTAGGGGGAGGTCATCGTATTTTTAGAGATACTTCTTCATATTAAACTATGATATTACGGTTATATTACGGTGACTGTCATTGTGTTTTTCAATTAGAATCTTATTTATAATTATCATACCATTTTCTATTACATTGTGTTATTATTTGAAGAAGACAATGTTATTTCATAATTACAATTTTTTACGATGACAATTAACATAATATTGCATTATTTACCCAAAAAATTCGATTCCATCTTAACACATTTCAGTTCTAGCGTAATATTTACTTATTATCAACATATTATTAGACAACGCATCTATTTTAAACCAACGTCACGATATTTTAAGATTATGCCAAAATGACATTTTTCTCAGTGTAAGTAGTCCTCCGCTGCGTCTGTTTCTCGGTCTGTCTGTTCGCGATAAACTCAAAAACTACTGAATGAATTTTCATGCGGTTTTTACCTAGGTACCTATAATATCTGTATTCTGTGATAATTTATAAAGTGATTCATAAAGAAGGTTTAGGCAGTTGTCCAACTGTAAGCGAGGGAACGATAAGTTATCAACTATTTTATCGCTCAAGAAACGAACAAAAGATTTAAGTTAGATTTCATGTCAATAAAAGAGATTGATAGAAAGATATTGTTCAACTCCGGCCATTCACACAGCCGACGATAAAACTATCAAAACTAGATCAGCGTTACTCGCATGTCATTCAAAAAATTTTTATTCGAATTTTTAAAAATTCACGCCGACCGATAAACTAGTCATAGCTCAGCGATCCAGCGATAGAACTCGCTTCAACGCTCAACTCTCACCGCTCGCAGTGGGACAACTGCTTTAGGCAGGTGTGTTGTGTATACTGATTGTAGGAATGATAAGTATAAGGAAAGGACATACGTAAATTGTAAAATAATAATGTTACTGTATCAAACAGGAAAAATTTTATAATGCTTACTCATATATTTTTACTAACATATACCTACAACGACGCATACACTTCTCAGTTTTTTTTTATCAAAAAATAAGGAAAAAAATATATTTTAGTTTATTATATTATATTTTAATATAACTATCTAATCAGCCCACATCCACCCACTGCTTAGTAATATTATAGGGCTCCTCATTTTCACTTAGTATTATTTCAGTATGAAAAATGGACTAAATTCGGGTTGGACGAAATTCATATTGAATAAAATTCGTGTTGGACAAAATGCATATTGGATGAAATTCAGGCTGGACGAAATTCATATTAGATACAGTTACGTTTTAAAACTAAAAGAAAAACCGACTTCAATGTTCGAGACTCTACCAAAACCAAAACTGCATACATTTTATGTGAAGTTTCGCGGCACGTGAGTTCCTGGCCTGGCACTGGTAAATGGTCAGTTTGACATAAGTCTTAGAATGTCGATTCGATTAACAATGGCTAGGAGGGAAGGTTTTTAGATTTTTACGGGAAAACTATCCTCAGGAATAAAATTTATATGGGACCACCTCTGTAGTATACCTACCCTTTCAAACAAATAAATAATTTTGAAAATCGGTCCACAATTAATGGAGTAATCGCGTAACAAGATACAAAAAAAACATATAGACGAATTGAGAACCACCTCCTTTATTGAAGTCGGTTAAAAATTAGTGTTGGACGACATGATCTGCAAAAAGTTCCGGGTGTTGTGCACGTCGTTATTTCTGTTACCAAGGATCTATTGGGAATCCTGGTGTGGGATGGATATTCATTATTGTGACTGTTGGGTGTTGTTTGTATTTTATTATAGGTACAGTCACGGACAATAAGATGCTTACACTCCATAATCTTTCAACCCATGTACAGGTCAACATGTCCAACAATGTTCTGGTATTTTTATTGATTTCGCCACTAGTTCAATCAATTTCCGCTCTTTGTTTTTAACCTACATCTATTAGTTTTAGTGTGATATTGATTTAAAAGTATGGAGTGTATACATTGTAATTTAGGATAATCCTAGGGGGTAAGGAAGGGAATAAAATAAGGTTTAACAAAAACAGAAGCCTATTTTTATTCGGGTAAACAAGAACATATCGAAACTAAATCAGTACTAGTAAGTAACTTACCTAACCTAGGATGATAAGGGTATGGAATGGATACAATTTATGATGAATAATGAATGATAAGGGTTGGTGATCGCCTTGATTCTAGTGAGGAAATAATACAGATGAAAACTTGTATTAAACACTGGAAATACTCCGGGACGGTGGACACGTTAGAACGGCACAATATTGGTCCGTCGGACCCAGTCAATTTGGTTAGTAGCACATAAAACTCACAGTACGCTATACTTCACAAAAACACCAATCCTTTCCTGATGAGCGAGGGAGCTAGGCACAGAATGCGGCGGCAGGGAAAGCGCTTCAGTTTCAAAAGATAAGCACACAGAGCGATGCCCGAGCTGGGGGAGTCGCTGAACGTTGCCACATATAGCTACCAGCCGGGAAGCCAGCTGTACAAAGGACCTCTATTCTGTAAAGAAAGAAACCAAACCCTGTGTAAGCATTTGCGATGGCCGGACAGCACATGCGAGCAGAAGAAGAAAAGATGGGATGCCCTCAGGATCTAGGCATCTTGGAGGTAAATAGCTCGCATGGCGTAAAACAAAGGATTTCCACGTCACGAATATTTCTTACCAGAGGCTACTTCAAGATCCACGTGTGGTAATCAAACGACGTACAATTTGCCGACGAATGTAGCAGAACAATCGATCGTAACAGATCGGGCGTAATTTTATATTGAAATAAACGGAAAAAGTTAGAATCTGATTTTCCAAATTGCCAACTCATACGCCGGTGACAAAAAATCTCCGTCTTCTTCTTCTTTTAGATGGCAACTAGCTATAATCCCACTTTTCTTCCGTCAATGTCAATCCGTCAATGTCTCGTGTTGGTGTTTTTTTTCCCTCAGCATGACATTGCTAACGATCTGTCAATGTCGATTCATTGACGGCCGTAGACGGAGCTATCGACCAATCGGAGCGGCCTACCGAATGACACAAGGCCAATAGCCAATCAGATCAAGATCCACAGAATGATACCAGAATATATCCATATATGAAGGTGTTGCCAGTGGTTATAATTTAATTAAAATTAACCTATCTCGCTGCCGCCAAGCTTTGAAATCGCGGGCGGGAAACTTTAAAATGGAGGGACTCACAGCATGAATCGCTATTGGTTAAAACTGGAAGTTACAACATCTTATTGTCCGTGACTGTACCTAATTGACAAAAGAACTATTCAAAAGCCAATTGTTTTGTTTGGCTATAATGTCATCGGTTACATATCATAGGAATATGGTAACATTTTTTTTAAGTCGCGAAAGTTTAACATGTGTAAGTAACATTTGCATAACATAAGCCTAAAATTAAAGAAATTTCTGACCGCAAGGAATGATAATGTTTCTGCTAATAAAACTTTTTTTTAAACACCTAAAATAGTTTACATACAAAATACATATTAGTATGAGTTGCAATATTAGTATAAGTTGAGCCAGTTGCAATGTATTACCTAAGTATTGTTTTTTGTGAATTTATGTGTGTGTGTGCTTATGCAGTAAAAAAACAGATGTCTAGGTATGTCTATGTCTAGTATTACTATTATAATAAACTGTATCCCCAAGGCGCGGTAGACATTCTCTCAGATCTTTTTGTATGTATTCCAGATCCTTTGAAGATGTCTAAGGGGGTAGTCAGAGGCATGTAAAAATACATGTACCTATTACCTACATAAAATAAAATTCATCTTCATTGCTTGTAGGTGCGTCTTGTTGCCAAAGACCTATGCAACGTATTACGAAAAATTCGCCAAATTTTACATACAGTGAAATTAAAATCCGGTAATAATTTGCCTACTCGTTATAATCCGTAAATTTTCCGTGTAATAACCATCGATGCGACTACAGAGCGAACGTTACACTCACTGAAATGACATCATTCACGGATTGTGTCATAAAATGAAGCTGTTTATGACTGAAACTCAAGGCCGACTCGTGCTGTGCTGCTTTAAAAGAGAAAGACCGGCATTTATGACACATTCCGTCTTTTTAAAGAACTTTTGATTTGTTTTCTAAAGCTTAATACCTAGGTAGTCACTAAAGTTCAATAGAATATATCTAGAGAGACATTATTGTATTCGAGATTTTCGAGAATACCTAGGTACATAAAAGCCCAAAGATCTGAGCGAATGGAATGCTTTGAGAAATAGTAGGTATGTATGTGAAGGGAGTAGAGGTAGGCTAAATAGGTATGCACGAAAGCGTATTGGAAAATAATAATTGCTATCCCACTCATATAATAAAGCTGAAAGTGTTTGAGCTTGTTTTGATGTTTGTGTGTTTTTGTTTCAATCACGCCTAAACCAGTTAACTGATTTGGATGAAATTTGGAATAGGCGTAGATAGTGACCTGAAATAGCATGTAGGCTCAAAATGTTGGTACCACGCGGGCAAAACCGCGCGCAGAAGCTAGTTAATAATAAAATTGATTTGCTTGTTAAACACAATTGAATATTGCAAATTATTCTGAATGGGGTTTGATAACTATGTGGTCATGTGAAGCCATAATAAATTGTATCATTATGTTCAACACGGTGTATGTGTCTCATTCGATGTTATACCTAATGCCTAAACAGCTGATTGGATGTGGATTGCAACCCTGACATCGCAATCTGTTCCACTCCATAACAATCCGAAGATTGTGTAACTCAACATAACTCCGAATTTTATGATAATGTAATCTTAATGTCTTTTTTAAGATGGAATCCTTACATACATAAATGGGTATTTAGCGCTACATGATAATGATCTCCAAAATGCTAGCAAATCATCATCTATTGACGTAGCTAGGTAGGTAGGTAGGTATATAATTGGTGAGTAAGCTCCAAAGATAAATTACGTAATAATGTGATGTTCCGTAGAGTATGAGGCTATTCTGTAGCCCACCCACCAACTCTACTTTTCCAAGAATTGGAATTGATAGACTTTATTATGAACAAAGTTTAATCCACTGCCCCATTGCTAGCCTATATTTGATATCTTACCAATCTTATTTGTGTGACGTCATTATTTATTCTGGCTACAGGATAGGCTAATTGAACTTTGAAAGTTTAAAAAATCTTCAAAGAAAGCAACGACTTTCGAACCTACATCCTAATACTAATTATTAACACAGTCGTAATCGTGTTTCGTTTTGATTGTTTTTTTTTGTTTTAAGAAGTTACCTTACACACACCTTTTTAATTTTTTATGTATCTTATAAAAAAATCTTACATTCCAAACAATTGAATTAGTTCTAAGAAAACCACGGAGGTTTGTAAACACCCTCTTAGCTTATCGACCATAGCATGGAAAGTCACGGCCAATACTGTTTGTAGAGCTGCGATGCAAATCAAGCATTTTAAAATAAATCTTTTACTAACCTATGAGCTGAATTGCATAACAGACCTGTGTAGGCGTCAGTCGATGTATGAAGTACCTAGAGTACCTACCTATAGCTGTCGTAAACACAGCAAAAATAAGTAGGGGTAAAGAATTATTAGTCCGGCTATTTAAGCTTTTATCTGTCATATTAAATTCTGAACAGATTTGGTAGTAAGTAAAGTTGGGGTGCACTTGTACCTAGTGTTTTTTTAACACGGCAAATGTTCAATCATATGCACGACTGGTTTTTATACTAAAAGGAATCATTTTTATCTGTTATTTTTTTTTGATTGTTTCTGAATAACCTTGTGTAGCACAGACAGTCAAAATAGGTACTACAATAGACTATTTCAGTACATGCTTACATAACGCGAAGGCAACGATGTTGACTTTGGTGTTAGTTTGTGATAATAGTGTAGGTAGACAAAATACAGGCCTAATGGATTTAATGACAAAAACATTACAATACCCTTGATAGCTTTGTGAGTACTTAGAAGAATATTTGATGAACTTATATGCTTTAGTGTTTTTTACACCTGACACAATCAAATGTGTTACGTTAAATCGACCTTTTTTCTCATGATCTTACAAAAATAAACATGTAAATTATTTTTTACAGTGTTTCGATTACTACCTATAAAAGCTAAATAATCAAAGCTTCACAATTATGGACACATCAAGGAAGTTTGCAACCGTAGGCTTCGATCAACAATATTATACATTTAGGGTCAGCAGCAAAACCGTCATCGGTAAATAACAGCTCGGGCTGTTATTTTGTTTGCATTTCACGTTTTTCGTGATGAATGATCGTAAGTTAATGATAATGTTTTGAGGATTTGTGACTTTATTACTAGGTGCCATATGTGTAATTCGGTTAATCTTAAGACTAGCTATGTCTATAATATTGTTGATCGAAGCTCGCAGGTAAGTATAAATTCTTTGGTTCATATGGGCCACTGAAACTAAATATAGAGCACATAGGTTATCGGCACTTAATAATTTCAGAACGAAGGTCTAATTAACTAAACCTTATAAGATACTCTGCCTAACTAAATGAGTTTAGGTTCAATTCGGCCAACAAGAGTAACCAAAATAAATAACTAAGGAGCTAAACTGAAACTCCTCTTCGTCGTAAATGAGTAAAATTTACTCTACGAATTCTATCTGGGAGGTTATTCCCGTTCGTTTTTTCGTTCGTTCGATGAATATTTAGATGCTTCTTACTTCGAACTACATTGTATTTGGTCGATAAGATTAAGTTTTAGCACGGTCTTATTAACATTGGACCATATATTCCATACCGAAAAATTTGCCCTTGAAGCTAGAAATCGTAGGAAGAAACATCCGAATATTCATCAAACTTTCGTAAAAACGAACTGGCCCCCCAGGGGCCGTATTTGCATTCCTTTTTTCGTTCGTTTGATGTACATTCGGATGCTTCCCCATAATTTCTGACTTCAAGGGCAAATTTTTCAAACGTTAAAACACGGTCCTAACCTAGGACCAATTATTACAAACCGAAGAATTGGCCCTTGAAGCCAGAAATCGCATCCATCAAACGAACGAAAAAAGGAACGCAAATACGGCCCCTGGTGTTGTAATAGACTCCAGTTTTCCATCTGCGAACAGTTACGTCAGACTGTTACTAAGTGTTTATACCTATACAAAAATTGATTCATATGAGGCAAGTTGTATCCATAACACACTGATAAATTTTAATTAATGAATGAATAACACCAGTACTTGAAGGCCATGACGGTGGCTTTCGGTCGACTAAATATTCCACCACCAGTGTTGACCACTTATCTCAGCTCAATTCTTTGATAGGAACCTGTTGTTCACAATGAATTTATAAGCTTCCAAAAGCACTAATACGGCTGCAAGATCTGTGGCCATTTTTGTTCTTTGAGAGTGAAGAAAAATACATACCTACATATTATCATAAGTGTGTTTCAGAGCAAGCTAGAGTCGAAATAAAGTCTTGATTTTGTACTGTAATTAGGACAATAAGTCTACTCTTAACTTTTTATAAAAAACCGGTACCTAAATATTCTCTATGAGATTAGGTAAAACGACATTTACATCTTTCGAAAATGATCATACGTTTTTTGTACCATACCGTTGGCTATAGCTACCGTCAAAGTCGTTTTTTTAGAAAGGTAGCATCGTGTTTCCTGGTAAATTACTGGCGGCGTCAAACCAACCGGTTTCGTCACGGCACAAAATAATGCACCTAAGATCTCTTTGAGCAAAAATGGTGGAAGATGTAGGTTGACTTCGTAAAATAATGTAGGTATAAAGTTTTACTCAGGGGTTTTGTATTGTATAAAAAAAATGTATTGTTTGTAGTGTTTAAGATAAGATCTTTATATTTGTAACAAGTACTTACCTACCTATTTTTTGTTTCTATATATTTGTCACTATTTTGAAGATAAGATTTTTAAGATAAGATGGAACCATGCCATATAATTTGGAATGAAATTATTAGATTCCTATTTATTTTCTCACCTCAAGCATTTGACATTTCAGTGGAACTATTTTCATTGAAATTGATCGTTTTGCGTTTTATACAGGAAAACATCTGTTTCGCTAAGAAAAATTCAACATTGTGAGTGATAAATGGATTCTTTATGCATAGATCTGTCGTAAATGTGTCTGTTTTCATAGATGCTGTTAGCGCACGCGCCTCTGCGACACGCCTCGACACGCTCTTTTTTGTAACTGTACTTCATTTTATTGTAAACAGAACTGTAACAGGTTGGTACTTAGACGCAAGTCTTATTCACTCAACAACATCTCTACAAAGTTTGGCCTTGACATACCTAGCACAGCACGATGTTTTCACTTTGCCGCCAAAAATTCATGAACACGAAACTTGTAAATCGAAGCACTTTTTTCACGAAAGAGGTTGGAATACAAAACAATAAATACTCTTCTGGTTTAAAATTGGAACGTTGTTCGCGCGGAGAGTCGGGTTTAAAAGCCGGCAATGATAGTTATCGTGGTAACACCACCACGCGCGACGTTCTATGGTGGACTGGTGGCTGACTAACTATTTGATATGATGGGGTCGGGGCCGCCGCGAATAAATTTGGTACAAGTGCGAGTCAAGTTCAAACACGCTGAGGGTTTCGTAGCCGTTTCTGTCGTTATGAATTACCGAAATAGTTGATGTATGCGTATTTTTAAAACATTTTGTAGCTTTCTAATTGACTCATTCATAAAGGACCTCTCGGTAAAATAATGTTACCTGAATAAAGTTGTACGTCGTGTAGGATATGATTTTTTTAAATAAACCCTTTAAAACCCCACAATTTGATGATTCTAAGCCCTCCATGTCCACAATTCTTAAAAAATAAATATGTTAGAATATTTAATAGAACCACAGTGCAGTAGAACGATAAAAGATTTGTAAATGATGACAGGGTTTCTACTTTCTGTTAAACTAACGGAATCCTAAGAACTGGCGTGTCCGTTCAGCTAACACGGTAAATTACGCAGCGAGATATGTCCGGCGATATGGTAAAACGATAATTGATTTGAATGTAAATGAAAATAACGTGAGTTGAAGTTGACTATTGTAGAGATCTTCCAAATTCTGTTTGCTTTTCTACTCTACCTCATTTGCGCACCGTCAGTATTAGGTACCTATAGTGTGTACCTAAACTTTTTAATACCTACTAGATAATAGTAGGTCTATCATCATCATTATCAGCCGTTTACATAGCACTGCTGGACATAGGCCTCTCTTTGCTTTTGCCATTCGCCTCTACTTTGAGCCAGCTTGCCCATGTGCGACCTGCGAATTTAACGATACAAATAAGTCTATAGGTACTTATGATTATTTAATGTGTCGCAAAGTCACGCCACACAAAATATAGGTAAGGTAAACAAACATATTATGTTAAAATGACATTATTTAGATATTTTTAGGATGATTGTGATAACGAGATTCGCAAAGGACTGGAAAAAATGGCGTGATAATGTGGAGGCCTATTAGGCAGCACTGGGTGAAATGATGATGATGATGATAGTTCTTTCACAAGAATTGTACGCTTCATAAAGCTATGCAAAGATGATGAGATTGAACCGACAATTGTTACCGGTGAAGACTCGGCAAATGAAGATGAGGAAGCCCTCATCAATAACCTCACTGGCCGTCAGGAACTGCTAGATGCTGAAGGTGGAACTGGCTCCAGGCAGACAGCAAGCTGGCACCAGCATCCCATACCAAAATCCAACAAAGTCATTGTCCTCTCCCATTAGCATTATGTTCCTATTATAGTGATCGTGGCCACCTTCCTGGTGGGGAGTCGTGGTGGTGGTGGTGGTACTCCTAATCAGAGGAATATCCGGTTGGATGGCGTGAACCACCGGTTGGTTACTACACGGGATTAGAAACGACAGAGTGCTGTAAATATGTTGTTGGTGTAGGTACCTGGTTGTATGAAACTATCAATTTTGTACTTGGCATCAATGTTATATTGTTCTATTTTATGAAAATAATAAATAAGTACA
The DNA here is from genome assembly GCA_963565295.1 of Epirrhoe alternata. NCBI lineage: Eukaryota > Metazoa > Arthropoda > Insecta > Lepidoptera > Geometridae > Epirrhoe > Epirrhoe alternata. The sequence continues at coordinate 6,408,488 of OY751384.1, forward strand.
TCACTCAAGTATAATTGTGTGTTTTGTTTTATAAATATTTCCAAAATTAGTTTTGTAGAAGTAAGGATTGAGAAAGTTGATTTTCTAGGGAATTTTAAGAAATGTACTACACAAGTGGCTAGCGGTGCCATATGGCATCAGTCATTTTTCCAAAAACTGTAAGCTTTTTTTTTAATTTTTTTACTATTTTATATCCAGGACGTACCTACATAAAACATATTTAAAACTCACGAAAATTGAAAACGAAAAATTAATTCAGCCCTTAATGGGTTAATTTCCATCGTTAGAAGTTACCTGCGATATAATCCCGGGATAAAGACCGTGTATACAGTTTGATGCGTCACCGTGGCGGCGAGCCGGCGGGCGCGGCCCACGCGATGACGTTACACTACGAGTACAGTACACTCATCTCTTTCTACAAAATTTTCCGATGTTATCCAACTGACACCTCTTGAAGTAGAGGTCAATGCAAAATTTTAAGCACAATTGTTATTATTTACCTAAATAAATGACCGCAACGCATCGTCCGTCGGTTGGTAAGTAGGTAAATACCTAGATAAATTCTCACTATTTTCAGTTGTGTTTGGCAATTATCCGGCATTGTGTCAACTTTTACTGTACAGGGTGTGGCAAAATTTACCACATTGACACTTTCAATTGTAGTTTGACGGTTTTGTTGTTAGGAAACTACATAAAGGTATATTTTGAAGGAAAAAACAACAGCTTTTTTTATATTTAAAAACTTTTCCCGAGGTAATCAAAAAACGTTTTCCATACAGATTTTAATAACATATCAAAGATAGACAAATACATGTAATTTTGTGTGTAAGTAGGTACACCCAGTTTTTTTGGTAGGAAAGCGTCGCGTCGAGTAAGATCTACTTGTTTTTTGATTTTTTTTCTAGGCTGATTGTATCTAGGTACCTATTATCAAATTCTATTTTGCTTTTCAAATAAACCTACAGTTTATGAGAACATACTGATTCCTATAAGAAGAAACTAAAATAAAAGGAAGCTGCCATCATGGTAAAATTTTGTCACACCCTGTACTTAGGTAAGTATTACTTCAGCAAAATGTGATATCAAATAATATGTATTTGGACATGCTTCTGACTTCCCCCTTAGACATCTTCAAAGGATATGGAATACATGAAAGATCTGAATGATTGAAGTCAAAGACTTTGACTTTGCGGAGTTTTACAATGCCTACAACAAATGAACTCCATGATTACAAATTTTCATAGAGAGGCTTCTATATATTTTTTGTGGCGTGGATCATAGGTGTGATTACGTGTGCTTAGCGACACCTTATTGAATCTAAAACCGTAGTTATAACATGAGTGTGCACCTTTCTTTTTTGAATAGCATGCATATTTATGTCATTGCTTATGTGAGCGTACAAGGACCTTTGCTACACGGTAACAAAACCATATCGGTACGAGGGATTGCAAGGCGTATTGCAAGAGTTTTTGTTTGGGGGTATAAAGAGGTAGGTACATATTAAAAGGTATTCAATTCTTATGCAAATCTCATTAGTTTAAACCCTACTTCCCTAATCTTACGACAAAATTCAGACTAAATAAAGTAACATGTTAAAAAAAACCGGAACTGATTTGTTTGCTATGAGTCTTTGGCTACGTAGTGGTGAATTGACAAACAAAGTCACACGTTTTGCTATACCTATAGTTACGCTAGGTAATGGAATACAATGATATTGTCAGCCTCAGAAAAATGATAAACTAGGTCGGCTGACCTAGTTTATCATTTCTCTGAGGCCCATTTAGAGTGCCACAAATATATCTGGACGGGTATAACTAACGAATTTAACTGTGAAATATATTTTTCTGTCAACACCAAATGCGACTACAGCCGCTATCTCATCGGATCAGAGAAGTTTGTGGCACTATAAAAATGATTGCATGTCAGATTGAAATAGCAGATCGAAATGTTTGCTATAATCATAATGTCAGGGAAAATGAGTTCATAGTGTTCACCTCGTTATTTTATGAATTCTAATTTATCTTTTTCTTTATGTGTAAATGATTAAATGCAATAATTGGTATGCCAGAAGTTTAATGGTTGATCTAATTATTTAAAATCTGATTGATTTATTGATTCCAAAGATTTATCGCTGCTTGCCATAAAAAAGTACTAATAGAAGATTCTCTTTGATATAGAAATCATTTCGTTTTTCTAGGTATTAAAAAATTAAGCGATTTAATAGCAAAATGCCTATTGATTTATTCGACCATAAATTATACCTCATAAGAAGTCAAGACTTCTTATGAGGTATAATTTATGGTTAACATGCAGAGCAGTAGAGGCTAGGACCTAGACTCTAGTACTAACTCTGCATAAGTACATAGCCTAGATAAACTCTTCGTAGGTAGATAGGTATACGAGTTCTTGAGTGGAGAGCGCAACTCGGCAAACGCCCTCCGGCCGGGTGGAGTGACGATCTGCGAAAGGCTGCTGGCAGAAGCTGAATGCGTCGAGCTGAGGAGGGGGCGCAATGGCGCTTATTAGAGGAGGCCTTTGTCCAGCAGTGGACTGGTATAGGCTGATGATGATGAAGTTGATGAGGTAGATAGTCTCCTTAGACCAACAACTTGAGTTTCCGCTAAACTCAGACTGATTCCGGGCAAACATCAGATAAGGGCCCTTTAAGCAGTTGTAAAATAAATACAAATAAACTAACAGAAAAGGTCATAGCGTGGTATCGTAGATACTTGCGGAGTAGGGATATCCGGCCCGTTCCTTGTTCAAAATAATTAACAGGTAGTTTTATTACATTTTAGGCTTTTCTACACTAATAATATAAAGAGGAAGGTTTGTTTGTTTGTATGTTTGTTAGATAACCGATAACCGCTGGGGTAAACGAGTTCTTAAGTGGAGACCGCGACTCGGCAAACGTAGTGTAGGACACCCTCCGGCCAGGTGGAGTGACGATCTGCGAAAGGCTGCTGGCAGAAGCTGGATGCGTCGAGCTGAAGACAGGGCGCAATGGCGCTTATTAGGGGAGGCCTTTTTTTTTTTTTTTTTATACCGTCAGAAAATCCATTATGGATACCCTGCCACCGTGGGGACAGCGGAAGGGTTATGTCGGACTCTCACCGACTAAAAACTGACGTATGGCCGGCCTCCATGCATGTCAAGGGGCTCCGGGCTCTCCTACGGAACTCACCGGTGCCCCTCTCGCATTGCCTAAAGCACTGTCCCGGGAATGACACCCACAGTCACGCCCAGCACCCTCGCGGTGCTTACGACGGCGCTCGCCACAGAGCGCCGCCGCCCTCCCGGGGTCCGCATCATGGACAGCCGAAGTCCCCACTTCGACCACCCGCGGACCCGGAAAGTCCCCTGTTTGACAGGGGATACCACTCCGCCCCCCCTCACGGGGGGGCAGGCGGTGCGGGACGGCCGTTAGCGCCCCGCCTCCGCTTCCTTCTCCGAGCGGGATCAGCCCTCTCACGATCCCGCTCAGCCGCCTCTTTCTGGACCAGAACGGCTTCACAGAAAGAGGCTATTAGGGGAGGCCTATGTCCAGCAGTGGACTGCTATAGGCTATATGTTTATTAGAATTAGGCTCCGAAACTACTGGACTGATTTGAAAAATTATTTCAACATTAGAATACTTTTTTTTTTTTTTTTTTTTTTGTCGCTGGGTAAAATGCGTTACGCATCCCCTCCGCCGGGGGGCGAGAGGGTTATGTGGGACTCCCGGGGACTCCCGGTATACCCACTAAACATCCCAGCGCCTTTCCGGCGTCGCCTGGAATGGAGGGGGCCCGGGCAACCGGCAGAGCCTCTACATCCAGTCCCCCTCCGGCGATCCCCGCCCTTACGGCGGGCCCCGCGTCGTGGTGAGCAGTGCAAGGCGGACGAAGGTGCCCCCGCACCTAGCGTCCGCTACTCACCACTAGAGCTCTCCGCTCCCTTCGTCCACTGCGCGCTCTAATTAAAGAGCTGCGCGTGGAGAAGCCTCCAAACGGCCGCAGAGGACAGGGAGAGCGGCAACGTAACACCGACACTCCTCTTCCACTGCGGCCCCACCGCCAACGCAACAACGGTGCGCCACCGTTTGGTCGCGGAAGATAGGGCGAACGGCAACGAAACACCGACACGCCTCTTCTCCCGCGACCCCTCCTGACTGCGGGGGACAGAAATTACTCCGTCCTCCGCACCCGCCTCAGACGCATCCAGAGTGGGCCCAACCGCAAGCCCACTCGGAGCGTCCCCGCTTGGGATTCCTGTTAGCTTCACCGTGGGCGTTCAAACCACGGCTAATGAGCCCCCCCATCGCGACAAGATCGGAATCCACGGGGGGGAACATTAGAATCCTACATTATCCCTGATGAACATAGGCTATATTTTATCCCGGGAAAGTGATGTTTTCTCGAGGGACCGTCCAAAAACTCAAAAACCGTGAGGCTTTTACTGGGCACAAGTTTTGTTTTTCTGGTTCGTTTTGATGCCCTTTACCCGTAGTTAAAGGATTATCCACTCATTACTGAACATCCGAGACACTAGATGGAAAGACGATCTGGTAAAGAACTGAAAAGTCTTATCAAAATTGTGGACTCCGACGGGATTCGAACCCGCAACGATCAGACAATCCTCCTAAAGCATTTCCATTTCTTAATGAAATACCAAGTGTGGATTAGCACTACAAAAAATTACAAAATTATAGATCTGGTGAAGGTTGCTGGGAGCCGTGGGGTGCAGGCTGCACAAGATCGATCGCTGTGGAAATTGATGGGGGAGGCCTATGTTCAATATGTAGATGATAGATGGCTGAGATGATGATGATGACGGGACATCCTATATAATAACATGATGATCATGCAAACATTTTGTGAAGATGTTGCTCCTCTTGCGTCTCAGCCGCTGAATATTTTTCTTTATGAGGTAAATATATTATAACACCTAATGTAGTGTAGGTGTCATGTAGGTACAGTTTACTAATCGAAAAAAAATCCCGGCTATATTGCTAAAATAATCACCATGATTTTCAATCCATAATTAATGAAAATCGATAAAACTTCAATAACTTTAGTAATTTTTTTTGTAATTTTTACTAACCGATAAATATGAGCTTACCAAGAATGTTGACTCTGACGTCAGGGTTTCCGTGGCCGAGCGGTTGAAGGCACTCCGGCTTTAGGAGGATCGTCTAATCGACGCGGGTTCGAATCCCGTCATAATCGAACATTTTGATAAGACTTTTCATTTCTAAATTTTAGTAAAACTAGTAATTAACCTTTACAATCTCTAAGAAATGTTCCTATCTTTAAGTTTTTATAAATATTAAATAAATATCATCGAAATAAAATAAGTAGGTAAAATAAATTAAATACCATCTTACAATTTTCACAAACACACTTAAAATTAATTCCATCGCACGCCACTTCAGTAACGATGCTTGTATTTTTAGAAACGTATGAACTCAAAGCTAGAAACGTACAGCATCTTTACGAAAAATTGAGTCCCGTTACATTTTGAATAGAAGATTAATAAACGGCGAAATTTAACAAACTTCAACGTTAATGAAAAGAAGGGTTAAGTGGGGAAAGTGTTACAGCGATTCTGAAGCTATAAGTAGGAGGCGACGCGTGCGCACCGCAAAGCTCCCAGTCGCGCGCAGTGTCACGGACGCTCGTACTAATCCGTTCACGTGATATGACAGTGTGTGTGACTTTGACTTTCCTGGATACTTAATCAGCTGCTGACATCGGAAAAGGTATTTTTTTTTTGCCTATTTTTTTCAGGGATTTAATAATATTTTTTTTAAGATAAAATAAGATAAAATATAACGAAGAGACTGCAAAAGTTATGAAACTGTGTAGCAGTCTCTTCGTTATATTTTTGTAAACACACTGTAATAAGTTCTGAATAAATATATTTTTATCAAAAAAATAATATTGAAAACGGTGTGTATTTTTTAAATATAATAAAATTTTATTCATGAAATTCATAAACCGGCTTAAAAACTTCGTTACTGCAGCTGAACACTATAGATAACAACTTTTAGTGACTTAGAATGTCAAGTACAATCCATTAAAGTTTACAAAAAATAACTAGTGGTGATGGTTTATTTTCAAAGACCCCACTAACCTGCCCATCAGTTGGGTAGTTGGGAATAAAAAGACCAAACAAAGAACCCACTGCTCAAGTCAATGTAGTCGTTGGGCATGAAAATCTCAGTGACACACAACGAAAACCAATAGGGTCGTTGAGAATAAAAATTCCAAATGTACGGTCAGCGTCACCAACTGGTAACCCTCCTGCAGTACAAACCGCCTTACTAAGGGGATTACCAATAGGTGACGCTGACTGGTAACCTACCAACCATTTCAAAAATATGCGGTTTTTTAAATAAAAATATATGAACACAAAATTTTAAGCATTAGGTATTATGAAACCATGAAAACTAAATGACCAGCTGAAAGATACTTCTTACCGTTACTACGAGTATGCATGGTGTTTATTTTAACATTAAGTGTACGGTTTATTTTTCCACGAATGCTTCGCTTGTTCAATTCGATAAAAAAAAACTAAGTATTTTCTTGTTTCGTTACGAATTCAAAAATTTACTATATTAGGTACCTCATATTTCGAAGTAGGTCTGTACTTATTTAACATGCCCATGTGGTTAAAGGGTTTTATGTGTGCCAAATATACTTTTGTCGTGTTCTTTACACAATTTTACAAAATTGTTGCTATTACATTCCGGTTTCCTCTTTCGATGTTTTCCTTCTGAGAGTACTCATTTAGTGCACATATATTTTTGCCCAGAAATAATCACGTGAAGCACTGGATTCGAACCCACGACTTTAAGATCGGAAGGCGGACCTGCTTCCACTAAAACACCAGCGCTCTGGAGAGATACTATTGTAGATTTTTTCCTGCCGCACTGCTCATCTTGATGTTATGATAACACACCATGGTCAAGTACTTCCTCGACTAGTTTCAAGAAATGATTAAGTAAAATAATTATCATCTGACATGTCAGATATAATCTAAATTATTTATACCTACAACAACCTATATACCAATATAAAGCACGTACATTTTTTTATTTCAATTTTATCATAACAATCAACCAATTAGTATGTGATGTACGTGATATGAGACCCTTTGAACTCCTACCTACTGTGAAAATTAAATTAATTATCTATGACTACATTAATTATGAATGTACGTACCTAATTGAATGATGTTAGATTAGTTAAATCCACCGAAAACAAAAATTCGTTATAACTGTACTTTCATAAATAACTAGATTTCCGCCGCGGCGTTGCCCGCGATCCCTCGGGAAAACTTCATTTCCCCGGGATAAAATATAGCCTATGTTCATCGGGGATAATGTAGGATTCTATTGGTGAAAGAATTTTTCAAATCGGTCCAGTAGTTTCGGAGCCTATTCATTTCAAACAAACAAACAAATCTTTCCTCTTTATAATATTAGTATAGATAAAAATCGTAATAAGTTAATTTTATAAAAAAGATAGGTAAGTAGTAGCCTAAAATAAAATAGGTAGGTAATAATTTTATTATAATCATCTTATTATGATTTTTATTTAGAGATTTTTTTTTAACATGCATTAATAAACAAGTATACTTAGTAAAAAAGTATAACAATGAACTCTACACTAATAAAATCGCAAGTTTTGTACCTACCCATGGCTTTAACCTTTAATTGCTGTTTTTTCAGGAGTTTATTGATCCATACATGCAAATTTATAACAAAATGTAAAGCGGAGCAAACCCATTCTTCATCCCCTTGCTCTTAGTCTTATCCTACTTAAAGATACCTAGAGTCGGCATTAAGAGGTTTTTCTCTTCCACTCTGCTCTATCAGCCGTCATCTCAACTCGATACTTTCCTCGGAGAATAAATATTTAACATTTTTTTTTTATAAAATCTCAGGAAGTATGTTTTATCATGTCATCATAATTCGCAGCATGTCATGAAGGAGGCTTCTAACCACTTCTATGTGCGCATGTGCTATTTAACTGTAACTATGTAATTGCTCGTCTGAAAACTTCCTCATTTTTATCTAACTGCTGCCTGAGAAAAATCTGATAGGTATCATAGGTACTGATATAACAGGTGCAGGGCCGTATCCTCAAGGCTGGAAGGCAATTCAAACCTTGAGAGCGAGATGGGCAGATATTAACCAAGGTCGTGAGACGTACATGGATAGGACTAGCACCGGATTCTGCTGGATGACACAAAGGGAGGCCTATGCCTCATCATCATTCACAACCTGACTTCACCCACTGCTGGGTATAGGAGGCCTTTTTTTATGATTAAGTGGACTAAATCGGACTGCAATGTGATCAAAGATGAACAACTTGGGACTTTGGAATTCCTTTGATAGGCATGTAGTTGAAGTATTGGACCTAGCATGTATCGTCCCATTGTAGGGCAATGGTCTTCTTATTTCAACCTTTTGCGGTCTTGCTCTGTAGAACCAATCTCCCAGAGTCTACCTCGTCTGGCCATCTCAAGGGCCTGACGTGATGTCGTTTTCTGCAGTTGGCAAACCATTTAGACAGCCCAAAAGTCATTCGACTACGGCATGCTCAGTTTCCCAGTCTAGTCCTATTTTAGTCCATTAGCCTTCTGGATGACGTCAACGATTTGTGTCCAGGAGCTGTCAAAGTCAAAAAGCATATATTCAACAGGTCATATAACCTAGGTGATTTTAGACCTAGGTAATGAGCGTAGACCAGCGTAGTGTCTTTAACGTATCGGCAAACTGTATTCTGAGAATGCTGCTTTAGTCATTTTTAGGGTTCCGTATCCTAAGGGTAAAATGGGACCATATTACTAAGACTCCGCTGTCCGTCCGTCTGTCTGTCAGACTGTCACTAGGCTATATCTCGTGAACCGTGATAGTTAGACAGTTGAAATTTTCACAGATGATGTATTTTTGTGGCCGCTATAGCAACAAATACTAAAAAACAGAATAAAATAAATATTTAAGGGGGCTCCGATACAACAAACGTGATTTTTTTGCGCTTTTCATAGATACAACAGAACTCGACTTCGAGTCCGACTCGCACTTGGCCGGTTTTTAATTACGTTTATTGAGTCGTCAAACTGTAAAGTATGATACACTTTCTAAAGTAAAAATTAATTGTGAGAGCTCTACTTATTCGTAGGCCTACTCTCGTAACTCGCTTACGGCCTAATTGATTATCAAAGCAATTTTTTTCACCTTTAATTTCGGTTACTTATAATAACTTATAGAACATTCATCGGTTAATGCTGCAGAATAATCATTTTCAGTATATCTTTTTGCACTCAAGAGCAAGAATTGAATTTAGGCTCAATGCAGACTGAATTGACAGCGACGCGACGCCGACGCGACGCGACGAGAACAAGACATTATAAACCTTATGAGCAATGTTACATGGTATAAAATTGTGCGTACAGTTCGTACGTAGTGATAATTTTAGATTGAAAGTTAAGGCACTCCGCAAATCCGCAATCAGCCATGACGGTTTCTAGAAAATACTAATTAAGGTGCATTTACACGGTGCGATATGATTTAGCATCGCACGCCAATTTTTCCCGTGTGAACGCTCATCGTATGCGATGTGTCTTAGTATGCGATGTGCCGTCGGGACTTACTTAGTGTTTTGCGATGCGGCATCGGTAGCTCCGACGCGCCGTCGGAGAACAGAGTAGGGTTACCATACTAAAAATTGGAAACCCGGACAAATGCCAGACAAAATATACGATTTAAATGGAAACGCACGTGGCTTACAACATATTATGTTGGTACCACGTGAGTGAAGCCACGGTGCGTTCCGCAAGCTCACATACCTAAATGTAGACATTGATATTTTAATGTTCAATATAATAGTCTTAATAACGAGAATTTCATTATTTTTCTACATAAAAAAAATCTTGTAAGTACTTATTTTGTATCATAATATCTTAGAAAAATCTAAATAAAACGACAGGTCTGGAGAAATCTTAACGTATGGTTACTGTAAAATGGGCGGATTATAGGGGCGTATGCCACAGAATAAGTTTCATAGTTACCTAGACTTTTACTAACTGCGGAAGAGCGTCCGATATTTGGTAGATTATAGCGTTGTTAAATTTCAACAATGTTCTCAAGGGATCGTTAGTGGAGTGGTCTAGCGTGCGGTTTCCAAGAAGAGACATGCTGGTTCAATTCCTTGCACAAAAATTTTTTTTGCATTTTTTTTTATTTTTGCTTCTCTAGAATTTTTTTTTATGTTAATGGTGAACATCTCAGTTTCATAAACTTTTTAATAAAAACTAAAGAAAATAAAATTAAAATTCAAGGTCCGAACAGAGTACTTACTTAGATGGTAATTTTACCTAATACTATTTTACCTAATACTAGCTGTCCGCCGCGGTGTTACCCGCGATCCCTCGGGAAAACTTCACTTCCCCGGGATAAAATATGTATAGCCTATGTTCATCGGGGATAATGTAGGATTCTATTGATGAAAGAATTTTTAAATCGGTCCAGTAGTTTTGGAGCCTATTCATTTCAAACAAACAAATCTTTCCTCTTTATAATATTAGTATAGATAAGCTGGCCATTTATTATTATAATAATAGGTAATAACATTAGGGACACAAAAATGTCTGAAATAAAGATTTTTTATTTTAAGGATAATGTAGCTACTCAAATCCTTCAATCCGAAGGTCGTGGGATCGAATCCCGGCCGTGCATCAATGGATTTTGCGTTTCGTAAAATTTATATGCGCTTTAACACGAGATCTGAACGGTGAAGGAAAACATTGTGAGGAAACCAGTTAGTATTCTAATAGGCGGCGATGGGCTTGCAACCTGTCACGTATGGAATACTAACTTCTGCAAGATGTGGGCATGTATCAAATATGTATTTGTACATGCCTCTGACTACCCCCTTAGACATCTTCAAAGGATCTGGAATATAAAAGATCTGAGAGAATGTCTACCGCGCCTTGGGGATACAGTCGTGACCCTGTTTTTTGTAGCTACTACCTACGAACCTACCTACCTGTGGTACCTGTGGTACCTAATGGTACCGAGATATGTAGGTACATAGGTATGTATAATAACATGAAAATATAAAGCAAAAACTCAAAACTAGGTAAACCTACCTACTTACATATGTGTGTATAATGTAGATATAGGTATCTAAGTAAGTTCGTATGATGGCCGTATATGGCCTCCGAAGCCGACAATTAACCTTACCCTCCCAAGCATGGAAGCTTTCAAATACCACTAGCGGTCACCCATCCATTTACGACGATCATGAGCGTTTCTACAAAGTGACAATGACGCAGTTGCGAGTCTTTCTGTTGGAACTACCTACTATCTACCGTTGACCTAAATAGGTAAGTAAGTAAGTACCTACATTGTGACATAGGTAGGTAAGTACAAATCGCCTCTTTATTGTATTGGAAACATTTCGAAAAACTGGACCTACCTAGTAGGTAGGTCCAGTTTTTCGATTTAGGTAGGTAACTAGGTAGGTAGGTACTACCTACCTAGTTACTAGGTAGGTAGGTACCTAGGTAGGTAGGTACTACCTACCTAGTTACCTACCTACCTAAATCGAAACCTAGTCTGCTAGGTTATCTAGCCAACTTTACATCCACAACCTACCTGTTTAAACTGTAGTTAGGTACTACCTACAGTTTTTTGAAATGTTTCCAACACTGCGTTGGAACATTGAGCTAAGTAGGTAGGTATATTATTGTCCCCCCCGAAGGATTCCAATCGGGATAAAATATAGCCTATGTTTATCGGGGATAATGAAGGATTCTATTGGTGAAAGAATTTTTAAATCGGTCCAGTAGTTTTGGAGACTATTCAATTCAAACAAACAAATCTTTCCTCATTATAATATTAGTATGGACCCAGTATGGATAAGCTGGCCATTTATTAAAATTATGGCGAGTGCACGAAAGAGATGGAGAGTTCTTAGTTTGCAATGCAACTACCTTGGGAGAAAAAGAGATGACACAATTTTCTCGGTAAGCGCGTTGTGCATTGTGCAGTACGCAACCTCACGGTCGGTAGCGTCAGCAGATTCAATAGATCATGTTATTGAATATGGAAGTCGAAATAGATAATTTCATTTATAAATTTTAATATTTTAGTTGGTAGGTAGGTGTAATATATTAATATATATTTGGATAAGTAAGTCTTATCTATTTAAAACTAAACTGTATAATGTACAGAGTATATTCATAAACCTTTAATATAATATTTAGGTACGTTACTTATAGCTACTACTACCACTTAAATTATTCAACATTAATTTGTATCTCACATTCACACCACCATACAAATTCAAAAACACAATACAAAAATACTTAGCGTCATAATATTCACAAAAATAATCGTCACGGAGAAGTCGTAGCGCACTTGTTTTTAATGCAGAGAACTGCATTAACAAAAAGTTTTTATATTTTTTGAGATAGGATATTATTGAATTTTTTTTTTGCGTATTTGGAGGCTCTATCTGTTTACAAACAAATACTTCAAATAACTATGGTCTTAATTTTATTGGAACACTTAAAAATACTAAATTTTAGTTTTCATGCAAAATGTATTGAGAATAAGTTTTATTGAAAAATGGTTTTTCAATAGGGACAAGTATGGATATTATACTATTATTCAGGAGGAGTTCCATTGAACCGCTCCTAGTTCTAGTCCTACTGCCATCATATTTTAAAGTTTAAAACCACCAGATTTAGTGGAAAATCCACTAAGTTGGCAACACTGCTGAAACGTGAACAGAACACTGACTGAACAGTGAACAACAATGCGCTGCGTAGCGTTGGCACAGAATTCAGAGAGGCGTTGCGTTGGTAGCGTAGTGCGTGCGATGCGATGCGAGGCAAGTAGGTAGGTAGGTAGTAGGTACCTACCTACCTATTCCTCCAAGTTACATACATCACAGGTATCGCTCGCAGTACCTAGTAGCACAGTAGTAGGTAGGTACCTTTTTGCAATAGTGTACCTACTTTTAGGTATGCTAGCCAACTAGCTAGGTAGGTAGATTCAGTTTTTCGAAATGTTTCCAATACAATAAAGATAATCTCAACACCTACCTAGTAGGTAGGTACGTTACACTATTGCGAGAAGGTACCTACCTACTACAGCTGTGCTACCTACTAAAAGTAAGTAAGTTCGTATGAGTCAGTGGCCAACTCTGGTGACGGAGTTTTTAGGCCGCCTTAAGGCCTCCGTCACGGCTTAACGACTTAAATAGCCGGGACCGACAATTTAACGTGCCCTCCGAAGCACGGAAGCGCTCAGATGAAAATGCCACTGGCGGTCACCCATCCACTTACAGACCGTTTCGAACGTTGGTTAACTTCGACGATCTATCAAGAACGACTAAGCAAGCACGACCACGAGCGCTACCTTACCTACTACCTATCCGCAATCTATATATATAAAAGAAAGTCGTGTTAGTTACACCACTTATAACTCAAGAACCGCTGACCAGATTAAGCTGAAATTTGGCATGGATAAAAATTATACCCCAGGGACGGACATAGGCTACTTTTTTTTTTAAATAATCATAAGGGGGCTTGAAAATAAGGGTTGCAAGTTTGTATGGGAAAAAAAGTTAAGCAACCCTGGGCGCCGCCATAAAGATGATGGGTGACCGCCCGGGCCACTTTTTGCACGCCAGATTTTTTTTATTTTTTTTTTATTTTGCACGATAAATGATTTTAAAATTAATGATAAACATGTAACATGTACATTCCCATTCATCAAAACATCCGAACTTTTTAAACTTTCGTGATTTGGAGATATAATTCTTATTTTAAACAGGGTAAGAATAAGTACCTATAAATCACGAAGGTACCTATTGTTATTCTTTCTTTTTTCCGACGTTTAGGACGCTGTAAAACGTCGGAAAAAAGGGTAGGATAAAGGTACGTGATAAATACCCGGTTTAAAATAAGAATTAATACATGTATCCGAAGTTATGATTTTCCTTGACTTTGGTTAGAACGCCATCTATATCGCCGAGTTTTCGATTCTTTTTGTTGGTTTTCAAGTAATTACCTAATGTTATTTTATTTTGCTACCTTGCGCGGGTTTCAGGAACCAGCTAGAAACTAAAATATTTTTTTTTGGCGTTTATTTTACCTGGTAATTTAGAAGTTTCAGTTGTAACGCAAGTAGATGGCGCTGCTAATTTTGACCGATTTCTAGATCGCGCTATCGTTGCGTTTTTGCAAAGTTTACCTTAGCTCAAAATTTCTTAGCTCATTTCGTTTGAATAATTATTTCAAAGTTCGCTTTTTCTTTTGGTTGGTGTTTGGATTTTTGGATATTATTTACGTTGATTGAAGTCTGTCTGTCTGTTGAAAATTATAAAAGATACTAGCTGACCCGCGCAACTTCGTCTGCGCAATATTAGGAACAAAGTACAGGAGTTTTGAGTGAATCGAGAGTATAATCATATTTTTTTATATTTATGTTTCTCTCAAAAATCCAATAATAGATAGAGGTAGGTAGGGAAAATCTTATTAAGATTTTAAGATAAGATTTTCCCTACCTCTATCTATTATGGGATTCTTGAGAGAAACATAAATATAAAAAAAATATTATTATCATAACAAGCGACGGAGTTTTATATTTTGTATATACCTACTCTCGATTCACTCAAAACTCCTCTACTTTGTTCCTAATAATGCGCAGACGAAGTTGCGCGGGTCACCTAGTACGCAATAAAAAAAGGTAACCTAGACAACTTCACATACCTACTAGGTACCTAACGTCATTGTCACTTTGTAGCTTCCATGCTTGGGAGGGTAAGTTTAATTGTCGGCTTCGGAGGCCATATACGGCCATCATACGAACTTACTTAGATACCTATATCTACATTCTACACAACTATGTAAGTAGGTAGGTTTACCTACTTTGAGTTTTTTCTATATATTTTTGTTATTATACATGTGGCGACCTCTTACCACGATCGCCTGAACTACAAGGGCATCGTAACACAGTTGCCAACCTAGCTACTGCAGAGCTTCACCGCATTATCACTAGATGGCGTTGGGATCAAATAATATGAAACATTAAGAATACCAACAAAAAAAAAAAGTGTAAAAAAAAGTGTACAAGTTCTGAATCGCGCAAGCGACATTATCTTGGCAAATGAACTTTTATAGAACTATCCGACATTAACTACCGGCTGAAAAGCCCTAAGATATGTGGACCAGTTGGCGTCGATCTTAGTAAAGGTAGTACTACCTCTTTGCCATAGATTGGGAGAATAACACCTACCCCAAAATGGGTGATCATCATCATCTCCCATATACATACCTATGTACCTACCTACCTAGGTACCATTAGGTAAACCTACCATAGGTAGGCAGTACCTATCATAGGGTTGGTAGGTTACCAACCCAGATGAATATATAACGACACCATCCTCTTACTATACCTACCTTAATTTCGTCATATTGGTAGAGTTGTTTGAGTGACCTCTGGTGGGATAGCCCCGAGTTCGAATCCCAGTGGTACAGTAACTTTTTGCTGTTTAGAACCGTTACCGAAGCCTTCACTTTTGTCGGCACACCTGGGAGTGCCACTCAAAGTCAAAGTCAAAAATCATTTATTCAGTAGGACAGCAGGGATCACTTAGAATAGTCTTAAAACTAATTTTACTCCTGTTCTTTCGCGACCAATACCGTGAAGAATCAGAGCAACGAACACGGTCTGGGGCCTATCATTCTTTTAGGTGATCCATGGATCCATTGAGTTGGAGCAAGTCCCAAGATTTTTTGTCATCCAAATAATGAGATATCTTATAATAGGCTTTTTTACAGAGATGACGTTTAATTGTATTTTTAAATTTAGTGATTGATATATTTTGCAATTCGCTTGGGACTTTGTTTTAGAAGCTTACACATTGCCCTTTAAATGATTTCATAATTTTATCAAATCTAGTAGTGGGAACAGCGAGTTTATCCTTATTTCTAGTGTTTACATCATAATTATCGCTTTTTTTCTTAAATGATTCTGTTTTTTTTCACATCTTTCTAGAATATGATGCCTTATTCCACAGTCGACAATTGATAACTTGATATCAGCATACCACGCGTGATTTAGAGCTGTGGCTAATGCCCTGGGATATCCAACAGATTATTGAATTGTTTTTGTTATTTCCAGAAAATTGTTTTTTTTTTTCAGTTTAGGTACTGTTTTAGTTATCCTCATGAAACTTATTTTTTTTTACTTGCATGCTTTTTATTTAATTACATAACTGAAATCTATAATACATTTAGCTTCTTTTGATGTATAACAGATAGGACAAAACAAAGTTGAAATAAAATTAAACACTAAATACCCTTGTTCCCCAGACAATTTTAATGTGTGTCACCCAATTAAATAAATTATTTTTATTTGACACCCTTTTTTTATTTACTGACAAACAAAATAACAAATAATAATGAAACAAACAAAACAAGAATAAAGAGGTTACTTCATTTATTTGCGAAACTCAAATTTGTTACTCTACCTACTAAGCAATGTTTGATCATAATAAAATGCATTTTTAAAGTCAAATAAAATTACCCTGCTGCTTATTTCCACTATGTCGCTGGCGATGTCATGCGAGTTCACTGCCACTGCGGCGACGCGAAGTATTTTTTTTTTGTAAAAAAGACGTAAAAATTCATAATAAAGTACCTAGACGGCAAGTTGTTTCAAATAACTTGAGATAAAAAGATAAACTTACCTGTTTTCCAGACGCCGGTAGTTAGTAAAAAATTTGCGCGCAACGCACTTGACGTCTCTCTTGGAGACACCGGCGGAATGAACTGAAATTACTGCCAATCCTACCAACCTAATGACAAGGAAACGTCTTGCATCGACCAATCAGAAATCATAGTAGCAGTCAAAATTAATTTGGCGCGGAAATCTGGATTACTTTGCTATTTATTCAAACTAAAAGCCAGTAATGGCCGACTACTGGAGAGGGGCCGACTACTGGGGCCTTTACCCTAATACTTGTACAAATAGTGTTAGGTAAATAATTTGTATTTGCCTCTAGTGGCACTTTTTAAATAAACTCTCTTTGTCTAGATAATGTTGTGGGCTACAATATTATATTACCTGTCATGTATATTTTACCTTCTAAGTACTTAATGGTCATTTCTTACTATTAAGTTCAAATACGCTGTATATTGTAGCTGTTTGTTGTCCCTAATAAAAAAATAAAAATAAAAATGTAATTCATATTGTTTTGGTTTTACTCACCCAAGCCAGTACGTACATACTTAATCTGATGAGTTTGCTGACCGTACCTCACAGATTGCACATTTTTAGATATTTGTACATTATTTTCCATTTCAGGGCATAATATGACCTTTGTTTTTTACAAAAGTCTGTGCAATATGGTTGCACAATAAATGATAATAATTTCAATTAAGGTTATTGGCAATAACACTATTTATATGTTATACGTACTCATTAGCTAAGTTGCGTGCGTAGGTATTTTGAGCCACACATACAGAATTTTTCAATTTCATACATATATTTTTTCACGAAAGTTCGTGCAATATTATTGCACAATAAATGGTGAAATAAAAGTTTAGTTTATTGGCAAATCCACTAATTTTTAACTAATCATTAGTGTGTGTGCGTACGTCGGCATTTTGATAACACACATGTAAAGACAACGCCCTAGTTTTTGGCGTCCGGGCACATCTAACGATTTAAATCTTTGACATAGGCTATATTTTATCCCGGGGAAGTGAAGTTTTCCCGAGGGATCGCGGGTAACACCGCGGCGGTCAGCTAGTATTAGGTAAAATTACCATCTAAGTAAGTACTCTGTTCGGACCTTGAATTTTAATTTTATTTTCTTTAGTTTTTATTAAAAAGTTTATGAAACTGAGATGTTCACCATTAACATAAAAAAAAAATTCTAGAGAAGCAAAAATAAAAAAAAATGCAAAAAAAATTTTTGTGCAAGGAATTGAACCAGCATGTCTCTTCTTGGAAACCGCACGCAAGACCACTCCACTATCGATCCCTTGAGAACATTGTTGAAATTTAACAACGCTGTAATCTACCAAATATCGTATGCTCTTCCGCAGTTAGTAAAAGTCTAGGTAACTATGAAACTTATTCTGTGGCATACGCCCCTATAATCCGCCCATTTTACAGTAACCATACGTTAAGATTTCTCCAGACCTGTCGTTTTATTTAGATTTTTCTAAGATATTATGATACAAAATAAGTACGTACAAGATTTTTTTTATGTAGAAAAATAATGAAATTCTCGTTATTAAGACTATTATATTGAACATTAAAATATCAATGTCTACATTTAGGTATGTGAGCTTGCGGAACGCACCGTGGCTTCACTCACGTGGTACCAACATAATATGTTGTAAGCCACGTGCGTTTCCATTTAAATCGTATATTTTGTCTGGCATTTGTCCGGGTTTCCAATTTTTAGTATGGTAACCCTACTCGCCGCGATGCGATGGCGAGTTGGATCTCCGATATCGCATCGTAGTGACGACGCGACATCGCATCGCAAGCGCAGTTTGTCGTGTGAATGCGCTAAGTCTAACTCAAGTTGGCACACCGAATGGGCGCGGCCTAGCAAATCCGACGACAAATCGCACCGTGTAAATGCACCTTTAAGGTGCATTTACACGGTGCGATATGATTTAGCATCGCACGCCAATTTTTCCCGTGTGAACGCTCATCGTATGCGATGTGTCTTAGTATGCGATGTGCCGTCGGGACTTACTTAGTGTTTTGCGATGCGGCATCGGTAGCTCCGACGCGCCGTCGGAGAACAGAGTAGGGTTACCATACTAAAAATTGGAAACCCGGACAAATGCCAGACAAAATATACGATTTAAATGGAAACGCACGTGGCTTACAACATATTATGTTGGTACCACGTGAGTGAAGCCACGGTGCGTTCCGCAAGCTCACATACCTAAATGTAGACATTGATATTTTAATGTTCAATATAATAGTCTTAATAACGAGAATTTCATTATTTTTCTACATAAAAAAAATCTTGTAAGTACTTATTTTGTATCATAATATCTTAGAAAAATCTAAATAAAACGACAGGTCTGGAGAAATCTTAACGTATGGTTACTGTAAAATGGGCGGATTATAGGGGCGTATGCCACAGAATAAGTTTCATAGTTACCTAGACTTTTACTAACTGCGGAAGAGCGTCCGATATTTGGTAGATTATAGCGTTGTTAAATTTCAACAATGTTCTCAAGGGATCGTTAGTGGAGTGGTCTAGCGTGCGGTTTCCAAGAAGAGACATGCTGGTTCAATTCCTTGCACAAAAATTTTTTTTGCATTTTTTTTTATTTTTGCTTCTCTAGAATTTTTTTTTATGTTAATGGTGAACATCTCAGTTTCATAAACTTTTTAATAAAAACTAAAGAAAATAAAATTAAAATTCAAGGTCCGAACAGAGTACTTACTTAGATGGTAATTTTACCTAATACTATTTTACCTAATACTAGCTGTCCGCCGCGGTGTTACCCGCGATCCCTCGGGAAAACTTCACTTCCCCGGGATAAAATATGTATAGCCTATGTTCATCGGGGATAATGTAGGATTCTATTGATGAAAGAATTTTTAAATCGGTCCAGTAGTTTTGGAGCCTATTCATTTCAAACAAACAAATCTTTCCTCTTTATAATATTAGTATAGATAAGCTGGCCATTTATTATTATAATAATAGGTAATAACATTAGGGACACAAAAATGTCTGAAATAAAGATTTTTTATTTTAAGGATAATGTAGCTACTCAAATCCTTCAATCCGAAGGTCGTGGGATCGAATCCCGGCCGTGCATCAATGGATTTTGCGTTTCGTAAAATTTATATGCGCTTTAACACGAGATCTGAACGGTGAAGGAAAACATTGTGAGGAAACCAGTTAGTATTCTAATAGGCGGCGATGGGCTTGCAACCTGTCACGTATGGAATACTAACTTCTGCAAGATGTGGGCATGTATCAAATATGTATTTGTACATGCCTCTGACTACCCCCTTAGACATCTTCAAAGGATCTGGAATATAAAAGATCTGAGAGAATGTCTACCGCGCCTTGGGGATACAGTCGTGACCCTGTTTTTTGTAGCTACTACCTACGAACCTACCTACCTGTGGTACCTGTGGTACCTAATGGTACCGAGATATGTAGGTACATAGGTATGTATAATAACATGAAAATATAAAGCAAAAACTCAAAACTAGGTAAACCTACCTACTTACATATGTGTGTATAATGTAGATATAGGTATCTAAGTAAGTTCGTATGATGGCCGTATATGGCCTCCGAAGCCGACAATTAACCTTACCCTCCCAAGCATGGAAGCTTTCAAATACCACTAGCGGTCACCCATCCATTTACGACGATCATGAGCGTTTCTACAAAGTGACAATGACGCAGTTGCGAGTCTTTCTGTTGGAACTACCTACTATCTACCGTTGACCTAAATAGGTAAGTAAGTAAGTACCTACATTGTGACATAGGTAGGTAAGTACAAATCGCCTCTTTATTGTATTGGAAACATTTCGAAAAACTGGACCTACCTAGTAGGTAGGTCCAGTTTTTCGATTTAGGTAGGTAACTAGGTAGGTAGGTACTACCTACCTAGTTACTAGGTAGGTAGGTACCTAGGTAGGTAGGTACTACCTACCTAGTTACCTACCTACCTAAATCGAAACCTAGTCTGCTAGGTTATCTAGCCAACTTTACATCCACAACCTACCTGTTTAAACTGTAGTTAGGTACTACCTACAGTTTTTTGAAATGTTTCCAACACTGCGTTGGAACATTGAGCTAAGTAGGTAGGTATATTATTGTCCCCCCCGAAGGATTCCAATCGGGATAAAATATAGCCTATGTTTATCGGGGATAATGAAGGATTCTATTGGTGAAAGAATTTTTAAATCGGTCCAGTAGTTTTGGAGACTATTCAATTCAAACAAACAAATCTTTCCTCATTATAATATTAGTATGGACCCAGTATGGATAAGCTGGCCATTTATTAAAATTATGGCGAGTGCACGAAAGAGATGGAGAGTTCTTAGTTTGCAATGCAACTACCTTGGGAGAAAAAGAGATGACACAATTTTCTCGGTAAGCGCGTTGTGCATTGTGCAGTACGCAACCTCACGGTCGGTAGCGTCAGCAGATTCAATAGATCATGTTATTGAATATGGAAGTCGAAATAGATAATTTCATTTATAAATTTTAATATTTTAGTTGGTAGGTAGGTGTAATATATTAATATATATTTGGATAAGTAAGTCTTATCTATTTAAAACTAAACTGTATAATGTACAGAGTATATTCATAAACCTTTAATATAATATTTAGGTACGTTACTTATAGCTACTACTACCACTTAAATTATTCAACATTAATTTGTATCTCACATTCACACCACCATACAAATTCAAAAACACAATACAAAAATACTTAGCGTCATAATATTCACAAAAATAATCGTCACGGAGAAGTCGTAGCGCACTTGTTTTTAATGCAGAGAACTGCATTAACAAAAAGTTTTTATATTTTTTGAGATAGGATATTATTGAATTTTTTTTTTGCGTATTTGGAGGCTCTATCTGTTTACAAACAAATACTTCAAATAACTATGGTCTTAATTTTATTGGAACACTTAAAAATACTAAATTTTAGTTTTCATGCAAAATGTATTGAGAATAAGTTTTATTGAAAAATGGTTTTTCAATAGGGACAAGTATGGATATTATACTATTATTCAGGAGGAGTTCCATTGAACCGCTCCTAGTTCTAGTCCTACTGCCATCATATTTTAAAGTTTAAAACCACCAGATTTAGTGGAAAATCCACTAAGTTGGCAACACTGCTGAAACGTGAACAGAACACTGACTGAACAGTGAACAACAATGCGCTGCGTAGCGTTGGCACAGAATTCAGAGAGGCGTTGCGTTGGTAGCGTAGTGCGTGCGATGCGATGCGAGGCAAGTAGGTAGGTAGGTAGTAGGTACCTACCTACCTATTCCTCCAAGTTACATACATCACAGGTATCGCTCGCAGTACCTAGTAGCACAGTAGTAGGTAGGTACCTTTTTGCAATAGTGTACCTACTTTTAGGTATGCTAGCCAACTAGCTAGGTAGGTAGATTCAGTTTTTCGAAATGTTTCCAATACAATAAAGATAATCTCAACACCTACCTAGTAGGTAGGTACGTTACACTATTGCGAGAAGGTACCTACCTACTACAGCTGTGCTACCTACTAAAAGTAAGTAAGTTCGTATGAGTCAGTGGCCAACTCTGGTGACGGAGTTTTTAGGCCGCCTTAAGGCCTCCGTCACGGCTTAACGACTTAAATAGCCGGGACCGACAATTTAACGTGCCCTCCGAAGCACGGAAGCGCTCAGATGAAAATGCCACTGGCGGTCACCCATCCACTTACAGACCGTTTCGAACGTTGGTTAACTTCGACGATCTATCAAGAACGACTAAGCAAGCACGACCACGAGCGCTACCTTACCTACTACCTATCCGCAATACGCAATAAAAAAAGGTAACCTAGACAACTTCACATACCTACTAGGTACCTAACGTCATTGTCACTTTGTAGCTTCCATGCTTGGGAGGGTAAGTTTAATTGTCGGCTTCGGAGGCCATATACGGCCATCATACGAACTTACTTAGATACCTATATCTACATTCTACACAACTATGTAAGTAGGTAGGTTTACCTACTTTGAGTTTTTTCTATATATTTTTGTTATTATACATGTGGCGACCTCTTACCACGATCGCCTGAACTACAAGGGCATCGTAACACAGTTGCCAACCTAGCTACTGCAGAGCTTCACCGCATTATCACTAGATGGCGTTGGGATCAAATAATATGAAACATTAAGAATACCAACAAAAAAAAAAAGTGTAAAAAAAAGTGTACAAGTTCTGAATCGCGCAAGCGACATTATCTTGGCAAATGAACTTTTATAGAACTATCCGACATTAACTACCGGCTGAAAAGCCCTAAGATATGTGGACCAGTTGGCGTCGATCTTAGTAAAGGTAGTACTACCTCTTTGCCATAGATTGGGAGAATAACACCTACCCCAAAATGGGTGATCATCATCATCTCCCATATACATACCTATGTACCTACCTACCTAGGTACCATTAGGTAAACCTACCATAGGTAGGCAGTACCTATCATAGGGTTGGTAGGTTACCAACCCAGATGAATATATAACGACACCATCCTCTTACTATACCTACCTTAATTTCGTCATATTGGTAGAGTTGTTTGAGTGACCTCTGGTGGGATAGCCCCGAGTTCGAATCCCAGTGGTACAGTAACTTTTTGCTGTTTAGAACCGTTACCGAAGCCTTCACTTTTGTCGGCACACCTGGGAGTGCCACTCAAAGTCAAAGTCAAAAATCATTTATTCAGTAGGACAGCAGGGATCACTTAGAATAGTCTTAAAACTAATTTTACTCCTGTTCTTTCGCGACCAATACCGTGAAGAATCAGAGCAACAAACACGGTCTGGGGCCTATCATTCTTTTAGGTGATCCATGGATCCATTGAGTTGGAGCAAGTCCCAAGATTTTTTGTCATCCAAATAATGAGATATCTTATAATAGGCTTTTTTACAGAGATGACGTTTAATTGTATTTTTAAATTTAGTGATTGATATATTTTGCAATTCGCTTGGGACTTTGTTTTAGAAGCTTACACATTGCCCTTTAAATGATTTCATAATTTTATCAAATCTAGTAGTGGGAACAGCGAGTTTATCCTTATTTCTAGTGTTTACATCATAATTATCGCTTTTTTTCTTAAATGATTCTGTTTTTTTTCACATCTTTCTAGAATATGATGCCTTATTCCACAGTCGACAATTGATAACTTGATATCAGCATACCACGCGTGATTTAGAGCTGTGGCTAATGCCCTGGGATATCCAACAGATTATTGAATTGTTTTTGTTATTTCCAGAAAATTGTTTTTTTTTTTCAGTTTAGGTACTGTTTTAGTTATCCTCATGAAACTTATTTTTTTTTACTTGCATGCTTTTTATTTAATTACATAACTGAAATCTATAATACATTTAGCTTCTTTTGATGTATAACAGATAGGACAAAACAAAGTTGAAATAAAATTAAACACTAAATACCCTTGTTCCCCAGACAATTTTAATGTGTGTCACCCAATTAAATAAATTATTTTTATTTGACACCCTTTTTTTATTTACTGACAAACAAAATAACAAATAATAATGAAACAAACAAAACAAGAATAAAGAGGTTACTTCATTTATTTGCGAAACTCAAATTTGTTACTCTACCTACTAAGCAATGTTTGATCATAATAAAATGCATTTTTAAAGTCAAATAAAATTACCCTGCTGCTTATTTCCACTATGTCGCTGGCGATGTCATGCGAGTTCACTGCCACTGCGGCGACGCGAAGTATTTTTTTTTTGTAAAAAAGACGTAAAAATTCATAATAAAGTACCTAGACGGCAAGTTGTTTCAAATAACTTGAGATAAAAAGATAAACTTACCTGTTTTCCAGACGCCGGTAGTTAGTAAAAAATTTGCGCGCAACGCACTTGACGTCTCTCTTGGAGACACCGGCGGAATGAACTGAAATTACTGCCAATCCTACCAACCTAATGACAAGGAAACGTCTTGCATCGACCAATCAGAAATCATAGTAGCAGTCAAAATTAATTTGGCGCGGAAATCTGGATTACTTTGCTATTTATTCAAACTAAAAGCCAGTAATGGCCGACTACTGGAGAGGGGCCGACTACTGGGGCCTTTACCCTAATACTTGTACAAATAGTGTTAGGTAAATAATTTGTATTTGCCTCTAGTGGCACTTTTTAAATAAACTCTCTTTGTCTAGATAATGTTGTGGGCTACAATATTATATTACCTGTCATGTATATTTTACCTTCTAAGTACTTAATGGTCATTTCTTACTATTAAGTTCAAATACGCTGTATATTGTAGCTGTTTGTTGTCCCTAATAAAAAAATAAAAATAAAAATGTAATTCATATTGTTTTGGTTTTACTCACCCAAGCCAGTACGTACATACTTAATCTGATGAGTTTGCTGACCGTACCTCACAGATTGCACATTTTTAGATATTTGTACATTATTTTCCATTTCAGGGCATAATATGACCTTTGTTTTTTACAAAAGTCTGTGCAATATGGTTGCACAATAAATGATAATAATTTCAATTAAGGTTATTGGCAATAACACTATTTATATGTTATACGTACTCATTAGCTAAGTTGCGTGCGTAGGTATTTTGAGCCACACATACAGAATTTTTCAATTTCATACATATATTTTTTCACGAAAGTTCGTGCAATATTATTGCACAATAAATGGTGAAATAAAAGTTTAGTTTATTGGCAAATCCACTAATTTTTAACTAATCATTAGTGTGTGTGCGTACGTCGGCATTTTGATAACACACATGTAAAGACAACGCCCTAGTTTTTGGCGTCCGGGCACATCTAACGATTTAAATCTTTGACATAGGCTATATTTTATCCCGGGGAAGTGAAGTTTTCCCGAGGGATCGCGGGTAACACCGCGGCGGTCAGCTAGTATTAGGTAAAATTACCATCTAAGTAAGTACTCTGTTCGGACCTTGAATTTTAATTTTATTTTCTTTAGTTTTTATTAAAAAGTTTATGAAACTGAGATGTTCACCATTAACATAAAAAAAAAATTCTAGAGAAGCAAAAATAAAAAAAAATGCAAAAAAAATTTTTGTGCAAGGAATTGAACCAGCATGTCTCTTCTTGGAAACCGCACGCAAGACCACTCCACTATCGATCCCTTGAGAACATTGTTGAAATTTAACAACGCTGTAATCTACCAAATATCGTATGCTCTTCCGCAGTTAGTAAAAGTCTAGGTAACTATGAAACTTATTCTGTGGCATACGCCCCTATAATCCGCCCATTTTACAGTAACCATACGTTAAGATTTCTCCAGACCTGTCGTTTTATTTAGATTTTTCTAAGATATTATGATACAAAATAAGTACTTACAAGATTTTTTTTATGTAGAAAAATAATGAAATTCTCGTTATTAAGACTATTATATTGAACATTAAAATATCAATGTCTACATTTAGGTATGTGAGCTTGCGGAACGCACCGTGGCTTCACTCACGTGGTACCAACATAATATGTTGTAAGCCACGTGCGTTTCCATTTAAATCGTATATTTTGTCTGGCATTTGTCCGGGTTTCCAATTTTTAGTATGGTAACCCTACTCTGTTCTCCGACGGCGCGTCGGAGCTACCGATGCCGCATCGCAAAACACTAAGTAAGTCCCGACGGCACATCGCATACTAAGACACATCGCATACGATGAGCGTTCACACGGGAAAAATTGGCGTGCGATGCTAAATCATATCGCACCGTGTAAATGCACCTTAAGTTATTCTCTACTATGAAATATTTGTTTGATGCGTAATAACGCATCAAAGAAATATTTTAAACTGAAGGCAACGTATGCAAAAAGCACTTGAATAGGTAAACAACTGAATGAAGCTGAGAAATGGCACGCCGGCACAGAATAAACAATAGTTAGTGGGTGTTTAGTAAACGCTGGCGAAGGGCAGGTTGCGAACATCAATGCCATGCCGACCGCAACGCAACTGCTTTTGGTACTTGGAACCACGGGGAAGTATGACTGAAACTTCTAGATACTTTATTTTAATCCTTTTGACTTTGTGACCTTGTAGAACTTCGGCTCTTCTCTGCCTTTGGAATTTGAAATCACAGAATATTTTTTATTGGACTACTGTCACACGTGCCCGAAACTAAGCAAACTATAAAATGGGACTTAACAGATAGAGTAGGTATAGGTATAATATTGCATACTTGTAATACATACTTTATAACACTCGTATACTACAAACATACCTACGTGTTCATCACACTAATAAATAAATGTGTGGTGATTTACACACTAAAAGTTGTCCCGGATGGAAATCAAACCCATGACCTACAGCAGAAGGCAGAGCTACTTACTGTTCACTGGAACAACCTACCATACGTTCATGATTAGACTTACCTAGATTAGAACCTATTGTTGGACCTATGCTGCGTGGTAACACTATGACCTTTACGACAATAAAAACTGGACATTAAGAGCTTTCTATTGACGCAAGTATCAAAACCTCTTGCTCTGAATAAGATGCGATTGTGGCTAAGCCCAAAAACATTATAAAAGTTACCGTTAAATCTATAGAGCTATGTACCTACTCTCTGTAGCACACGTATAGAGAATTACAACCTGCTAACACAGTAATGCAGGTTAGTAGGTAATTATAAAATAAAAACATAATACCTACAGCTACACAATTAACTAATTATATTTTTACTAGCAAACCCAGCGAACTCCGTTTCGCCACCAGATGCCACCAGATTTTTCACGAATTTTCTTTGCTATAAACCTCACGGAGCCCGAGACCTTTCCAACGAATGCAAAACCGTGGAAATCGGTTCGTGCGTTCTGGAGTTATAGCTCCAGGAAGGAAAAGCCGACTTATTTTTATATAGTAGATTGCTTAGCTATGTACGGTCAGAGTCACCACCTGTAACCCCCCTGCAGTACAAACCGCCTTACTAAGGGCTAAGGGGGTTACCAATTGGCGACGCTGACTGATACTAATTTGATTATGTAATAGGTATAATACCTAGGTATAGCAAAGTATTTTTTGACACGTTTAGTTTTTTAGTTTTTTTTGCTGATAAATTGTAGATCGTGGTCAGATAGAAAACACTTTGCCAATACACCATCACAAACACAGAGAAGGTAAACATAAGATAAATAAATAAGAGGACACAATTTTACATTGAATAATTAGATGCTGTGTAAAAGGGTGCAAGTACAATGGACGGTCTTATTGCTAGAAGCAACCTTTTCAAGACAACCTTTATTTTACACGAACAATAAAAGACGAATGGTGATGCATTAAATACAAGATAATCAAACACACAAAAAAATAACTTAACGTTACTAAAACTTAAAAATCATGTAAGTACAATAACAAAATGAAACTCTTAATTACCTAAACAAAACACAATAACATAAAACATACAAAAATATAAGTTTACCTACCTTCCATGTTATTTACATAGTAGTCTCATTCTGAAATTGGGCTTGTCTTTAACATCTTCAAAGAACTTCAAATGCTTCAATTATCTGAGAGATTATTTACCATGCCTCGATTGCCGCGGGGAAGACGTATTCCTGTTTCAAGTTTCAATTGTACTAAGCTGCTAAGCCATCATCGGCCTAGGTATACGTCTTTTACAGACGGTTTTTACAGTATCAGTTTAGGATAAACATTTGTTTTGAAGGCCGTACAAGCCGATTCTGAGACTTCTTTCGCCTTTTTGGATGTTATTTTATTTTCTTTTTCTCGTTTTTTGGGAGTAACTGGGTTTTATTATGTAATTTTGGTGGCATTTTATTAATGAAGCCTTGGATACTTGGCAGGAGATTTGGCAAATGGAATGGAGGAGTATTCAAGAAGATTTCTCATTGACGAAAGATTTCCGTTGGAATTTTGAAGAAACAAGCCGCCGTCTTTTGTTCAAACCAAATTGACAGGACTGACTGACATGATATGAATAATTAAAACTTGACATTGGCAGAATCATACTGATACTACAGTTTGTTGCCATTTAATAAAAGAAGAAGAAGCCAATTCGGGAGCGGACAGTTCGCCCACAGTTGATACAGCTGAGTGAACCTGTAGCTGCTAAGTATAACCAACCTATACACGCTTCTTTCACGGGGAGAGCAATTGCTAAACCCTAGACTGAGGTACTGTGGCCTCTTTGAATGCTTGAATAAATTTTACGACTCGCGTTTCTAGCACACGCATGTTGTAAATAATCGGAAATCGCCATGTTAAGGTTCAAGCCGACACAATGGAGATTTAAATAAATAATAGACAAATTCATGTACCTAGGCTATTTCTTCGAGATTTTAGTCTTTTTTCAACACGGTTGAGAGATTAAATGAAAAATGAAAAAAATATTTATTAAAAAGCGAAACAATACAGTTACACATTTATCAGCGACCTCCACACTAGGCAAAGCCTGTATCGTGGAGACCAGTAAAGATTTTACACACACGAAAAATCGGACTACTTAAAACGAATTTGGCAAGTATTGAAAATAAAAATAAAAACACAGCATAACAGAGAAATAAAGCCATAAAAATTATACGTGCAAAAGAGAAGAATACAACCCGGAAAACTTATGAGTACACAAACAAATATAATATACAATTATGATTACTGACACATTAACAAAGGAGTAAAACCATAACAAGCAAGCAGTGGCATATATTACTTATATACTTTTTTTTGTAAATACATACATATTATAAATTGAAACACCCAGACCCGAGATAAATATTTGCAGATCATACATACATTTATCCCGCCGCGGGGATCGAACCCGCAACCTTCTGCGTCCCAAGCGGGCTTTCACCCACTGCGCCACAGAGATCGTCGAGTCGTCGAGATTCCACGCGTATAAGTCTTCAGTAGAGTTGTAGGAAAGTGCAAGAAGCCACTTGTGGATTAACGCTTAGTTTCAAAAACAGGCTTGTGTATAACGAACGTAATTCTATTAATCATGGGATATCATCTCTTGTATATAATTTTATTCAGCGCGAAACATAAACAGGTTACCATGTAAGGAGGTAAGGCAGGTGCTAAAACCAAAATTTTCAGACAACAGAAAAATATTCAATTATCATATAATACGAGTATACCTACCAGTGCCACAAACTTATCTGGACCGGTGGCCAAAAAAGGAACTAACCAATTGAATATAATTTTTATAATGAATTTGAGACATGTTTAAGTGAGGTACTAGGTTTATGGTAGGTAATTTAGAACGAACCATTTTGCTCTAGACCATGTCTATGCTAGAATGCACTTAAATAGAATAGGTATTACTTACTAACTGAAATAGAATATTGATACTGGTATTGATATAGTCTTCTTTCCTCCCTTGACTTTCTGTGGAATGACAATAAGAGATCAAGCCATAAATAATGAAATTCTATGAGCAGCTATGTAGATCAAAAGTAATTGCAGGAAAATATAATTTCACCGTTGATGAATATGTTGTTATAACTGCTGTCCGATTACCGTTATATTTAGATGTTCTAAATTTGAATCTTACATTCTCTAACAAAACATTGCTATACAACCTACATAATTATTATTAACATTTATTATGGACGGACTTTGAATTTATGTAAGTAGCTGTACTTACCTATTATTATTTCAGTAATTTTGAATTTTTTCTTCTGCGAAGTTGGATATCATTATATTTATTTTATTTATTTATTTAAATACTTAATTGCACAAAATTACTGAGTGAAAAGTGGAATGAAATGGGTTGACATAAAAATAGTAAATAGGTATACCTCCGTCATTGTCTGTAGGTACCTCTTTACTAGGAACCTACATTTTTATGATATTACTAGCTGTCCGTTGAGGTGTTACCTGCATCACTTTCCCGGGATAAAATATAGCCTATGTTCATCAGGGATAATGTAGGATTCTAATGGTGAAAAAAAATATTCTAATCGGTACAGTAGTTTCCGAGCCTATTCAATTCAAACAAAGAAATATACAAACAAACAACATCTTTCCTCCTTATAATATTAGTATAGATTACCGTCCCGTTAATGTATAGTGCCGGCGTCTCACTGACAGGCAACACAAAGTTTTATAGTTC
Source organism: Epirrhoe alternata (assembly GCA_963565295.1). Classification (NCBI taxonomy): domain Eukaryota; kingdom Metazoa; phylum Arthropoda; class Insecta; order Lepidoptera; family Geometridae; genus Epirrhoe; species Epirrhoe alternata. The sequence continues at coordinate 6,439,334 of OY751384.1, forward strand.
TAGAAATGATAATACTTGTCTAGTTTTCATAAATGTAAATTATGCTTTGTCATGGAGAATGTTTTAGTACATAACCTATTGTGACAACTGAGAGCTTTCTACTCTTAAGTATCTCTACCTACTTATCATAAATAATTTCATTTCAACAGAATATTAAATTTTCATTTTCACTTTGTTACATTTTCTTTGTGTTTACTCTTAAACTAATATATTAAAGACAGAATGGGTTTAAGGCTGATGTTTTTGATCTAAAAGTATTATTATGTTCAAATAAATGTTCCGCTACGAGACAGAATCTCTACCTTATTATTTATTTGGTTCTTACACACACAAGACAAGGGCATTAAGGCCATGTATTCGAGCAGAGGCCGCGCTTTTGTGATTTTTAAAATCACCTGAGACATGAAAAATAGAGTTTAGAAGTCCGTAAAAATATATATATATTTATTACTAAAGGTTATAATCTAGTCAAAGTCCCAGTCAGTTACAAGACTTAATGAGCTTAACTTGCTAAAAACAAGCCCCAAAGCTACCCCTTTTTTTACGTTTTTATCAATGTTGTGACTGAACTACTGATATTTTACATTTGTTTTTTGTACTAAACTAAAGAATATAATTATTTCTAAACAAATCCGCAGAGTTGGGCTTGATAAAGTTATTTTCATAATCACTATGTTTAAAAATCTACAAAATGCACCATAAACATACTAATACTACAACTAATAGATATGTAAGAGATCGCTTTGAGAGATAAGGCCGCCCATTGTGTCATCGTATTTAGTCTTAAGGTTTTTGTTTTTAAATTGTATCTAATGGTGTAACAATAAAGAGTTATCTATCTATCTATCTAATAGGCGACTTTTGTTGCCCAACTCATCCTTTTCCTAATTAGTGCCTTCGTCAAGTATATAAACTGGGCCACAACGTGAATTCGTTTTTAAAGTGGGCCACAACGTAGATTCAAGAATTTGGGCCACAAGCTCGTGGGACACAACGTGTATAACCCTAATTACTGTGTATACCTACTCAGGAATAAAAGTGACATTAAATGGCTGAAGCCAGAATATAATAATTACGTTTTAAAACTAAAAGAAAAACCGACTTCAATCTTCGACACTACACACGGCGTGACTCAGGGAATCAATAAGTCATCCATAAAAATCTAAATAAGAATAAGTTTTTTTAAAATATCAACAAGTACAAGCTTTTAATGGATTACCGTGATCTAATTGAACTCACCGATGTAAGTACAAAATTTCATTTCAATCAACCTATTTTCTGAGGAGTTCCGTTCTCCATCATCGGATCAGCTCGCAGTCATCATATTTAAAATTAGTAGATGAAACTTGACCGATGTAGTGAGTTTCAACTCAATCAACCTATTAACTGAGGAGTTCCATTTTCCATCATCAGATCAGCTCGCTGTCACTATATTTAAAAATTTTAGATGATACTTGATCTACAAACCAAGTTTCAACTAAATCGGTCGATTATCTGAGGAGTTACCTCCATCATCAGATCAGCTCGCTGTCACCATTTTTGAAAACTTTAGATGATACTTAATCTACGAACCGAGTTTCAACTCAATCGGCCTATTGTCTGAGGAGTTCCCTGGAACAGCTCTTGACTCCATCATCAGATCAGCTTGAAAGAAAGAAATAAAAACAGACAATGCTCCACCGGCGTCTAAAGGCAATAAAACTACCAAAATTGCATACATTTTATGTCAAGTCTCGCGACACGTGAGTTCCTGGCATTAGTAAATTGTCAATTTGACATATTGCATAGTCGATGATACGTTAGTCCGTCGAGTGTGAACGGTCGAGTGTTTTTCTATACATTTGTCAGTTCTGGCGTTCCGCGACCGATAATACGCGACGGATCTTCCGTTAGATATGAACCGACCCTTAGACTTATCTGTCGATTCGATTTACAATGGCTAGGAGGGAAGGTTTTTAGAGTTTTACGGGCAAACTATCAAACCCTCAGGAATAAAATTTATATGGGACCACCTCTGGAGTATACCCTTTCAAACATAAAAATAATTTTGAAAATCGGGCCACAATTGGCGGAGTAATCGCGTAACATGATCAAAAAAAAAAAAAAAAAAAAACATACAGGCGAATTGAGAACCTCCTCCAAAACATACAGGCGAATTGAGAACCTCCTCCTTTTTTTGAAGTCGGTTAAAAAAATACATGAAGAACTATTATTGCCTAATTATAAAAACTAGGTAGATAAGGTACCTTCCGAATAATTTTTGAGAAAGGTTTGTTTCAATTCCGAGCTAATGCAATCATACAGCATTTTCTTTATTTATTTATCTTATTCCATATTTATTTTAGGTTATAATTGTCTTTTAAGTTAACAAGTTTTCACTCGCTTTGACTTAGTTATCATCGATATTAGTACCTACTTATTATTTATTACCTTAAAGTTGCCGTGGGTTCGAATCGCGGCCGTGCATCAATGGATTTTTCGTTTCGTAAAATTTATATGCACTTTAACACGAGCTCAAAACATCGTGAGGAAAACCGCAGCTTAGTCAGCTCCACACGTATTGACGTTGTCTTTCCTGTGGACAAGGCCGCTGGATTAGGTGCTGGGCAAGACTATACCATCTCAAACAATGTCCCAGGTACTACAGCGTCCCGTTCAGTGTAGGCATAGGTTGCCTTCCTGACGCTGTATAAATCATCTAGTATAGATGTAAAGGCCCAAGTTTTAACAGGAACATCGACAAACGTCCATACAAACGCTGCGGTTAATTTGTCTACTACAACTCGTAAAAAAACGCAATCTAGAACTCAATGGTCATAGAGTTTAAATGAATGCGGGGCAAGTGACCGTCCAATTCAATATTACTTAGTACCTAATATCAAAAATTCTGGTCGTAAAATTACAATATACTTGAATTTCAAATAAGTATTAACTTTAATAACTAATTTTAGTTTAAAATGAACTATTGATGAAAATTTGAGGTTCAATTTTCAAAAACATTTTATGGACTCTCTCTACAAAATAATCATGTTTTATTTTGATACAAGCTGCGCTCCAGCGATGTGACCCACGGTCCCTCGGAATCTTTTAATTTTTTTTTTATAAAAAGAAGCCTATGTGCCTATGCATACAACCTTTAATCATGCCAAATTTCAGCCTGGTCTGTTTAGCGTGAAAGGGTAATAAACAGACAGACTAATTGATCGTGTTTCGGTATAAACAAACCTACTAATTACAAAACGTAGATTAACTTTGTTATTGTTATTTTTGAGTTAAAACTGCGTAAGCTGTGTTTGCTTTTCAGTTTTCAGTGGTGTTTTATACCTTATTTTTGGAATATAATCTGTTGGAAGATTTTGTACTATCTAATTCTTTTGAGATATGTTAAGATGCTTAATTAAAAGTATCTTTATTTTACTGTCCCAAGTTTTTTTTTTATAACAAAAAAAAAAAGATTTTTGTCGAAAGAACTACCGCATCTATCACGCTGTCCCAATAGGGAGAAAACGGTAAATCACCATATCTAGCTTCTTCTCTTTTGACTCGCCCAGTACCTTCAAAGTACCGGATGAAAAAAGTCTTCCAACAGTTGAAATTTCGATTGTTATTGGCTGCTGTTACAGCAGATATCGTTGATGATTCTTTTGTTAGCAGTCGGTATGTAAAACGGCCGGCAGAGCGTTTTACATTTAGGTACTTATGAGTTATCATGTTTATGGTGCGCCATAAAATTGACAATATAATTTTTAGTACCTACCATATAGGTAACCTAGAAAAAACTGTGGTTGGTGACTTGGTGACTATTCTAGTACATTTACTAGACTAATCTATACAATTACTTACCCTGAGTGGAGTATTGAGTAGACAATAATATTAGCTACACGCGCATGGAAACAAAATAATTGACTTATAAAGTCAATAACTTTTTTGTTCGACCTTGACCACGACACTATTAGGTAGATAGGCACTAGGCAGTTACCTATGTCATTAGGCATCGTTTGGCTTTTTAAACCCCATATCAAATGCTATATCCCATCAAGGCTTAGGTACTACCTATTGATGTATGTATAGGTCATGTGGTTCAATATTTATATTTTTGCGATTTTTTACAAGAATCATCAATGCGAATATAACGCATTTACCTACGTTTCCTGAATGACGTCGTCTTTCCTGCTGGGCAAGCCTATGGAATGGGTTGCCTCCTGACGCTGGTATAAATCATCTATTATAGATGTAAAAATAAGTACGTTTCCTGAAGATAAGTTAAAATCATAATAACAGGTGTAAAACCTCTTTTTGGGTTGCATTTGAGCCGAGTTGATACGAAAGATAACGAGAAACCAAAAACAATTGCACTATTCTAAAACCATGATGATTCACCAAATAGACTGTTTAGATGAATCACCCAATATTTTTTTTCCCCAATCATTATATTCCTATTCGCCTTTTTCCCCATATTGTTTAATTTCCAGACGTCATTATCACCAGCTTATAATTTCTCACGCTTTTTTATTTCCTATCATATTTTTCGCTTATAAATTTATGGTGTTGCCATAACAGGCTGACAGACCTGTAGAATAGGTTGCGAGGAGCGTAGCGACGAGCATGGTATCAATAGTGACCAAACCATGCCAGAACCGACTTCTTCCTACCGTATAAAATAAGCGAAAAATATGATAGGAAATAAAAAAGCGTGAGAAATTATAAGCTGGTGATAATGACGTCTGGAAATTAAACAATATGGGGAAAAAGGCGAATAGGAAAATAATGATTGGGGAAAAAAAATATTGGGTGATTCATCTATACAGTCACCAAATAACACAACTGGTTGCATAAAAGCTTTGAAGCCAACCCCTCTTATTCCATAAGGTGCTAAGCCCAAACGCTAGAGCGTGCTTTAATCTGATTATGATCATATCAGATCAACTATATTACTATCTATCTAGTCTTCGTATTATAATAATGACAGCTAAAGTATAATGCTGTGTTGATGTTACAACTATGCAAGACCTGCCTCTGTTTATCTTGGCTAATTTGGAATAAGTCCATATTTGGTCCACTCTAAGCGCATGCAAATTAAGACAGCATTTGAGAACATGACTGGTAATCGACATAATAACAGATAATTCCATCCTTATAAAATTAAAACACCTAAAAGAACTGATAATGATGTAGTCGTAAGCGGATTACATCGTTAGTAGAGGAATAATTACGAAGAAATCGCACACGAACTCTAGAATCATGATATCAATGAACAAGGTCTCAGATCTGGGGCATGCCTGAACCTAGCTAGTCTTCGATGCAATGATTCACGGTATTATGGAAATCGGTTAAATAATAAGCCATTTACCTACCAGTATTTCTAGTTTCTCCGAACGAGTTTGGCACGTCTTGCAGCACGTGGTTTGAGAATTTGCGAAAATAATCCGATTACAAAATATGCACTAAGTACAACGTTTTCCATTTTTTAAAAGGACGTCATTATTAATGCTAGCTACTTATTTGAATAATATTAGGTAGGTAAACGAGTATACTCGTACTACCCATCATCATTTCCCTGCCCTTATCCCACTTTCATGTGGGGTCGGCACAACAGGTTTTCCTCTTCCACTCCGCTCTATCAGCCGTCATCTCAACACTCACTCCTTTCTTACCCATATAATCCTTCACACAGTCCATCCATCTTTTCTTTGGTCTGCCTCTTCTGCTACATCCCTCCACATTCAAACCTAACATTCTTCTCGTTACATGACTCTCTTCCCTCCTCATAACATGCCCATACCACGACAACCTATTACTCCTCAACTTATCCGTCACTGGCGCAACTTTCAAACTTCCTCTAATATACTCGTTCCTGATTTTGTCCATTCTTGTAACTCCACACATCCATCTCAACATTCGCATTTCCGCAACATGCACTCTTCTTTCATCCGTCTTTTTGGTTGCCCAACACTCTGATCCATACAATACGACAGGTCTTATATACTCGTACTACCCATCCCTAAAAAAGTTTGGGGTGCTTACAAATTAGCGAATTTTAGCGTCAGGATGGCAGGACCAATTGAGATATGGACATGAGACCATGTGGAATATATTTAGTACCTATTTGGTACTATTTATTACATAATGATATATTTAGTAGGTACCTAAAATTATAAAAAAATATAAAAATTTGTAAAATAATTATCACAAAAATAAAGTGGCCAGCCATTCTGACTTCAGGTTGGCTGACTACTTCAGAGTTCTCATGGTTTTAGCGTTGTTTGGACTACGTTCTTAATGTAGATATTTAGTACCTATTTAGTATATACCTTTCGGTACTTTTTGTTTTAAAAGCTGTCAAATTAGAAAATTATTTCCTCTGTTAACAGATAATTGACGTTTAAAAAGTGCTATTACACACTGTCGACTAGTCGCCGGCGACTCGATCGACGGCGACTGTGACTTACTGTAGTTTAAATACATAGGTACTTATGTGTTTGCGCACTTGGTCGCCAGTCGCCCGGGCGACTCTATCTGTGTTTTGGCCGCCTAGGGACTGAGTGGCCGGCGACCATTCGACAGTGCGCAGTCAGATATTTAATTATATATCTGGAATTAATCACTGGGTTTTTAAAGTTTATAGAAATCGGCGTAACAAGGCTTATGCCTCATGTGTTTATAATTGCGAATCCAAACATTAGGTACACTATTTACCGATCCAACTACAAATTACAAAGCTGTATAGTACCTAACTTACAGTTGGAAATCACTTTGAAGTGAATAATATTATCTACGCTATAGCGAGCAGCACTGGCCGCATCCGTTCGCTTCGTCCTAAACGTTTTTGCTAAGAGCCTTTTTCATGTCATTAGATAAAATTGTAATTGGATGAATATTAAAATAGGGGTATAATTTATGATCAGCAGCACCTACACTACACTTATTTATTCAGCATCCCCCCTTTAACGCGTTATAGGACAGACTATCTATTTTACAGACCCTGTGCTGCACTGATCAGATCAGGGTGTCAACCAAAATCCTAAAATGTCCGGATGAGTAATATATTACTATTAGCACAGCTAGGTAGATGGCTAGGTAGAGCCCTGCCTCGTCAATTTTAATTTAGTAGAGTGGCGCTCTAATGGACCTAAAAATTTATTTCGCTACCCTGAAGTCTATGGGCATTCTAAACAAAATTCATTATTAGGTATCTTCACTAAAATTGTGATCAAAAGTGTAGGTACTTGCTACAAAATTATAAATACATGAAAACTTGGTCCTTGACCAACATTCTCAAGTCCAAGCTCAAAGTTTGCCAACGAACAATGGAGCGTAGCATCCTGTGTGTCAAATTGACGAATAGAGTCCGAAACACCGAACTACGCTCCAAAACTAAAATTATGGATGTAGCTTTGAAGGCCGCTACGCTGAAGTGGAATTGGGCCGGACACGTCTGCCGCATGCCAGGTGAGCTGTGGGCGAAGGTAGCCACCGAGTGGGGCCCGACCCAGCGAGAAGGCGACGCGGCAGACCAAAACGGAGATGGCGGGACGAGCTAGATCAGTTTTTGGCGGAATGGAGGGATGTTGCTGATGACCGGGATGTCTGGAGGGAGTGGGGGGAGGCCTTTGCCCAGCAGTGGGACACTGATGGCTGAAATAATGAAAAGTTTATCAGCTTTTGAATCCGGCTACATTACTGTCACAATCGGCCGTAGCCGAAGGAACGTCCATGAACAAAACATTTCCTGAAAAGAAAGTGTGCCATCTAAAGGTCATATAAATTAAAGGAAATTGAAAACACTTACGCAAAAATAACATGATAATAAGATTTAAAGACGATAAGTGAAAGTGGCAAAATACATCTGCCGAAAAATGTTGATAGAAAAATATGTCTATAATAAGTAGGTATGCGATGTGAAAAGAATATCTACAATTTACAATACTTACCTACTACTTTTACTTCCTCAAAGTACGATCATAAGAATGAAACTTGTTCTGCGCTTGACCTCGACTTTGAGTCACTAAGATTGCGTCGAGATCGCCGGCACTTTCACCAGTGGCATAGCACATAAAATACAGTATCACATCTAATAAAAAGTGTAATACATTATAAGTATGTATTTACAAACAAAAAGTATACAAGTAGTATAACAGTTATCTTTTTATATTTTTTTTTAGTTATCAGAGACCTTTGCCCAGCAGTGGGAAAATATAGGTTAGGAAAAAAAAACAGTTATGTGGTGCCCACAGTACAAGCTTTGCTTGGTTAGTTTGGGGTTACTTATATGATGCTGTGTTAAAATGTCAAGCATGCTTTTTTTTTATTCATTATCATTAAAAATACTACAAAGAAGTAACAATTGCTTGTGGTTGGGTGAATTATGTTTTCATTTTTATTTGTGACACGCTTTGTTTGTTTATTTTAACATTCAGAAAAAGTTCTTCGCCAAAACATTTGGTAAGTAACTAAATAGAATGTTTTAAACTACAATTATTGGAATAAGGTAATACAATCGATACATATTATACCTATTTAATTCATGAAACAAATTCATTTGCATAGAATTATATAAAGCACTAGCACGGCACTAATTCTAATCTAAGATTATAATATGTTACAAAAAACGTTAAACATTTTGGGATGTAGGTAATCTCGCACATAATATTTACAAAGATGAGGTACTGGTTAGTGTACCGTGTACTTTCTCCGGTACAGAGACTGCAAAGCAAGTGGTCACTGTCCGCAGGCGGTACATAGCCTACATCATACTTGCACGTCTGGCAACCTTACTTTTTTTGACCCCAAAACACTTTTTTTTACTTCTTTTATTTTCTTTAAGCACTAAGTTTAATTCATGTATGTAGCGGTTTCGACATTATTAGACCGCTACCAAACAGTTCTAAAATTCAAACCTAGTACAACGGTAAATTAACACACTTGTGATCTGCACATTAAATGGTCTGATGACCGTTTGCTTGCTGATACATTTATAATAAGCTATTTATCATAAGCTAAATAGAGAAAGAGTACTTATAATAAGCTTAGTAGAGCAGAAAATAATGCTTACTTTCTGTCAAAAGAAATGTTATTTTTTCTTCATAATCCTGAAACATTAAAACACGTTTAGTTCATATTGTAGATGTTCTCATCACTTTGCTTTAATTACTTATTTAAATATTTGGTACTACTACAGGAATGAGAAGCATTGATCATCCTTCATAATCGATTAATTCATTAATCTTTGAAATAATAACACGGCAAAGACTATTAGAAAAAAAAACGACTTTATATACGAACGTTACCGGACCCTCGGTGCACCAGTGTTAACTAGCATTTGCTCGTTTTTTTGTAAACAACGAGGTTTTCGAGAAAACATACTTATTTTCAATTCCAAAATTACTATTCAACTCTGAAACAACAAACCCTACATACTAAAACATATAAGCAACAGTGATGTTATTAGTAGAGGAATTACTTTAGCCTCCTAAGACCTGAGATTTGAGTAAGTGAGACACGTCATATTCACGCCACGCAAAGTGGTAGGCAGAGCACGATCCAACTATGATCCTGACATAATTATTTCACTTCCATATTCAATTAAGTAATTCTCTCTAATCATAAGTATTACAATTATAAAGGATGAAAAACCTTACAAGATCAAGAGTGTCCCCACAACGGTAGACTTTCTTGACTTTGATTTTGTTTACGTAAGTATAGCATCGCTGTAAAACCTGTAATGGTGCTACAAAAATAAACACGCGTCCACATTTTGCAGCGTTTTCCATACGTGATACCTAGTAAGTTGCAAGTACATCGCCACTTAGAAACTGTGTAACTGTTTTCCTCGCGATGTTTTCCTCCACAGTTTACAGTTCATGTTAACAAAAGGCTCAAAATTAAACATTTTCCAAAGAAAGTAACACTTATGCAATATTTACCATGTTACAGTGTAGGCGCATTGTACATTCGGTACGATAGTTTCGTTTTGTGAAAGCTAGGCTTTATCGCTTTTCTTCTGCATCTGACTGATGTCTCAGAGCTTTCCAAAACGTTACAACTCATTAGAAGTTAACCCCATTATTCATCATCACCTGTCAACTTAGCAAGGCGTTGTGTTTTTTAAATGACTTCAAAAAAAGGAGGAGGTTCTATGTTCGGCTGTATGTATGTTTTTCTATGTATTTTCACCGATATTTCCGTCAATTGTAGACCGATTACCAAATTATTTTTTGTTTATAAGAGTATACTCTCAAGGTGGTCCCATATAATATTTTCTCAGGAGGGATTGATAGTTTTCCCGTAAAACTCAACAAAATTACCGATGTTTTCGTTAATTGTGGACCGATTTCCAACATTTTTTTGTTTGAAATGGTATCTATCTCGAGGTGGTCCCATATTAATTTTACTCCTGAGAGATTGATAGTTTTCCCGTAAATCTCAAAAAACCTCTTTCTCAGAATCGCCGCGTCCTATACCTAAGTCAAACATTGAAGTCGATTTTCCTTTTAGTTTTTATAAAACGTAATTAGGGTAGGTATTTCTAGTTACTTTCATACTAATGAAAAAAGACGCAACTTTGAGCTAAAGGAAGCCAGTCATTTAATTATGAATAGAATTTCATAACCTTCATTTAACTTTTACTGGGTGCAAGAGGACTGCTTCTAAAAACTCAAGATCATCTTCAAAGTATTTAAGTCTCGTGCAGTCGTGATCGTGTTTTGTTTCATCATCATCTCCCTGCCCTTTTCCCACATCATGTGGGGTCGGCACAATATGTGTTCCTCCTCCATTCTCCTCTATCAGCCGTCATCTCAACACTCACTCCTTTCTTACTCATGTCATCCTTCACACAATCTATCCATCTTTTTTTTTGGCCTACCTCTACTCGTAAATCCACCAACATTCATACCAAGTGCTCTCCTAGTAACATGAAATTCGTGATCGTGTTTTGTTTCGTTTTCCGTTTAAAACGTCTTATGAACCAATCTAACTAAAAAAACAATCTTATGTATAGAATCACTGAGTATAGAATGAAAGCTGTATGTAATGCGATGGTGTGAAGTCTGACCATAAAGTTTTTGTGCTGCTTTCAAAATATCTATTGCTCGCTAATTGGTCAAACAACCACCTATGTTAAACTAATCGCCTTTGTGTTTGACCTAAACCTCATTTTGTATTAACATTAGTCAGAAGGTAGACAAAATTTTATAATACGAAAAAACAAATACAATACATAATTAATTATACAAACCTTTCAAGCATAAATAAGGATGGACGATATAAAAAGCTCGTTAAGGCTCGTTAATAAGTACATAAAAAAGACTCTGACTTCTAAGAAACCGAGTAAAATTTCACTTTGACTTTTTGAATATAATGAAATTCTAATAAAAAAATGATTATTTTTCTCCTAGTCCATTCGTAATGACTGAGTGGGTTTAAGTCAATAGCCGATCCAAAAGTCGGGTGGGCTCTTGACCAATCTAAAATAATGGCCAATCTTGGCCAAAGTCAAACAAAGTCCCGCATATTTGTTACATGGTGCATTTGTGAAAACTTTGATAGCGCTTTATTTGCTTGATACGACAGCAAAATATCCATCGCGGAGCTAATATCGCTTCGCTCGCGTAGTAACTTTCAGCTTTATTGTATTTGTGGGATTAGGTATATGTAGGATACAGCAATCTAAAGTTAAGATTTTAAGCTCATGCACTCCCGTGCAAATTATTTCTCTCTTACACACACTCACATCTTTCACCGTATTTTATAAGCTACAAGTATAAATTGCTTCGATAAAATTGATCGAAGATAAATTGTCTTAAAATAATTTTTCATTTAGTCATCGTTGAACACACTAGGCACTGGTATTTTTTCAAGAAGGCGGGCGTTGACTCTACTTTAGTTTTGGCAGCTTTCCACGTTTTCCATTGTTAACTTTTAGATAAAGGTATATTTTTTTGGAATTTGAATTGCATTTTACTTATATATTTTTCTAAGCTAAGCGGTCTGAAAGCTGGGCAATGACCCCCAGCGTCTTTTCGATTGTAGACCGATTACCAAATTATTTTTTGTTTATACGAGTATACTCTCAAGGTGGTCCCATATAATATTTTCTCAGGAGGGATTGATAGTTTTCCCGTAAAACTCAACAAAATTACCGATGTTTTCGTTAATTGTGGACCGATTTCCAACATTTTTTTGTTTGAAATGGTATCTATCTCGAGGTGGTCCCATATTAATTTTACTCCTGAGAGATTGATAGTTTTCCCGTAAATCTCAAAAAACCTCTTTCTCAGAATCGCCGCGTCCTTTATCTAAGTCAAACATTGAAGTCGATTTTCTTTTTAGTTTTTATAAAACGTAATTAGGGTAGGTATTTCTAGTTACTTTCATACTAATGAAAAAAGACGCAACTTTGAGCTAAAGGAAGCCAGTCATTTAATTATGAATAGAATTTCATAACCTTCATTTAACTTTTACTGGGTGCAAGAGGACTGCTTCTAAAAACTCAAGATCATCTTCAAAGTATTTAAGTCTCGTGCAGTCGTGATCGTGTTTTGTTTCATCATCATCTCCCTGCCCTTTTCCCACATCATGTGGGGTCGGCACAATATGTGTTCCTCCTCCATTCTCCTCTATCAGCCGTCATCTCAACACTCACTCCTTTCTTACTCATGTCATCCTTCACACAATCTATCCATCTTTTTTTTTGGCCTACCTCTACTCGTAAATCCACCAACATTCATACCAAGTGCTCTCCTAGTAACATGAAATTCGTGATCGTGTTTTGTTTCGTTTTCCGTTTAAAACGTCTTATGAACCAATCTAACTAAAAAAACAATCTTATGTATAGAATCACTGAGTATAGAATGAAAGCTGTATGTAATGCGATGGTGTGAAGTCTGACCATAAAGTTTTTGTGCTGCTTTCAAAATATCTATTGCTCGCTAATTGGTCAAACAACCACCTATGTTAAACTAATCGCCTTTGTGTTTGACCTAAACCTCATTTTGTATTAACATTAGTCAGAAGGTAGACAAAATTTTATAATACGAAAAAACAAATACAATACATAATTAATTATACAAACCTTTCAAGCATAAATAAGGATGGACGATATAAAAAGCTCGTTAAGGCTCGTTAATAAGTACATAAAAAAGACTCTGACTTCTAAGAAACCGAGTAAAATTTCACTTTGACTTTTTGAATATAATGAAATTCTAATAAAAAAATGATTATTTTTCTCCTAGTCCATTCGTAATGACTGAGTGGGTTTAAGTCAATAGCCGATCCAAAAGTCGGGTGGGCTCTTGACCAATCTAAAATAATGGCCAATCTTGGCCAAAGTCAAACAAAGTCCCGCATATTTGTTACATGGTGCATTTGTGAAAACTTTGATAGCGCTTTATTTGCTTGATACGACAGCAAAATATCCATCGCGGAGCTAATATCGCTTCGCTCGCGTAGTAACTTTCAGCTTTATTGTATTTGTGGGATTAGGTAGGTATATGTAGGATACAGCAATCTAAAGTTAAGATTTTAAGCTCATGCACTCCCGTGCAAATTATTTCTCTCTTACACACACTCACATCTTTCACCGCACTGAGAAAAATGAATCTCGTCCTTCATTAAATTTAAACATGAAGAATTATAACTAATCATGACAACTGTGTTAGTATCATGTGCAATTTAAAATGTTATTCAGCCGGCTTCGATTTACGTTGCATCACAACTAGTTACAATGAAAAACTTGGTTGGTTGTCATGATTGTTCATCAGAAGAACGTAAAGTTACATACCAATGAATTATCAGCACTAGCATGACGTTTAATCGAGAAAGTCATAGTAATCTGTTGTTTTCCTGATTAAATGACAATAACGATATTTTTAAAGTTTATAACTTACATGAGCCATGATGTTTACTAAATTACCAAGACTGCGCATGATTAAATGTCAAGACTGTATTGACTAAAGATTAAAATCGTCACGTTACAAAAATTAAATCATGAATTCATTCTAACTTTATCTGTGGGGTTTATCAGTAGAGTCACTACAGATAGTTGGGAAAACCTAAAAGTATAATAAGCTATCATGATGAACTATCGTGCTATCATGATAATCTTTCATGCTGTCATAATAAAAGTTTGGTTTAATCAATCGTAGCTAACGGTATATAACGTCATAGTAAATGACGGCACGATGGAATGTCAAGAAAGACCTCTTTCTTTGACTGGTTTTTATATAGGTCACATCGTCACATCCTTAGAATAAGTCACATCAAGGCAGACTTGCCAAGTTTTTGGGTTTTTCCCTAAATATAGGGAGTATATTATCATTTTGCCCAACAAGAGACTTTTCGGGTCTGAAGGCGGTCGGAGTGAGGGCTCTGGCAGATCCCGGGAGGGCGGCGACACTGTTAGGCAGGTGTCGTCGTGAGCTCCACGCACGTGGTTTAACAGCCGCGTGTGTGGGTGCCATTACCGGGATTCTGCTCAAAGCAAAATGCGAGAGGGGCACCGCGTGCGTTCCGTAGGAGATCCCGGAGCCCCTCGTTATGGCCATTGGGTAGTTTTTAGTGGGTCGTCGAGTATTCAACATCCCCACACACCCCAATTACGTTCCGTCGACGTAATTGGATGTCTATGAGCAGATTTTCTATCCGTAAAAAAAATGGTATCTGCTTTTAAATTTTTGCAAAATAACGTGAGGCTGAATGATCATGATTTCCAGTATTTCCACTTAAAACATCCACTTAAGACGACCTCTGTGGCGCAGTGGGTGAAAGCCCGCTTGGCACGCAGAAGGTTGCGGGTTCGATCCCCGCCGCGGGATAAATGTTTGTATGATCTGCCAATATTTATCTCGGGTCTGGGTGTTTCTATGTATAATTATGTATGTATTTACAAAAAAAAAGTATATAAGTACCCTGTTACCAGTTACCTGGTGCCCATAGTACAATCATTGCTTAGTTTGGGGCTAGATGACTCTGTGTGAAATGTCCAGCATTATTTATTTATTATTAAAAAAGTTAATAAACGTTCTGTTTCATACTAATTGCGTGGAATCCATATAGCTGTGATGCTGTATCTCATTTAGGAACCTAAGTGAAACAAAACCAAAAAACTTAGTGGCATAGGTACCTACAATGTTTTACTTTGTTTTTTTTTCTTTCATGGACTGAAATTGTTCAACAAAACATTAGTTTTATTCAGTTTTAACTACTCTAGCCTCTTCTTTTTAATTTCTTATAAAAAAAAACGTACGTAGATCTACTTAATTTTCTAACCTGGGTTAAGCCTTTTTTTAAATCCGAGTTGACAACACCGGTCAGTTGGTTGCAGTGTAGCCAACCCCTCAGTTTTAACTGTAGATCTACAGTTTTTTGGAAATGGTCACAGTTTTCAGTTTAGGCATTTATTCAAATTTAAGTTTTTTAAAGGTAGATTATAATAGGCTCGCTTTGTCTGATTTCAATGTATTCTGTAGATTCAGTTTTTAAATCAATTTACACAGTTTTCACGGTTTTTCCTAATTTGCGCAGTTTTTTACTGAGTTGGAGTTGGCAACACTGGCTGGTTGTCCCTCCTTACTTGGCTTCGTTTCGTTTCTTTCTATTCGTAACTGATTCAATTTGAATCTGCCGGCATCTTGAAATAAATTGGACTGTTATATTATCATTTCTCTGTGAGTGTTATTGTGTGTGATGTGAATGTGACCTAAGAAAGACCTGACAATGGACCAATAAACATCTGAGCTTCTCTGTAAGTGGGGACTATTGGAATATGTGAATATATTCGCAGGTGAGTACTGTTTGCCCAACGAATCTAGGCATTCGTGAAGTTAGCACTTTATCTGCGCAGTAACCGCTTTTTCATACAAAATAGTGTTCTGCGCAGACAAACGGCTAACTTCACGCATGCCAAGATCCGTTGGAAGAACTGTAAGAAAGAAAATTACGAGTGCTGTTTTTCTGTTTCTATTCGGTGCACGTGTTGCACGTCTCAGCAACCGTGTCGTGTTCTTCGATATTTCTCCAGCATCAAGCTTGTACCTACAAGCAAAGTGCTGGTGAAATATCGAGCAGGGACTCCGCTCATTGCAGGAGTCGAGGCGGAGGCGCGCGTCGCGGGAGAGGTGGGTTTCTTAGACACTAACACTAAGGTACTAATCTAATTTGTAAGAGTTACTAACAAATTTACGGATCAATGGTCTGAAGTAAACTTATTTTATTTATAACCCATTTAGTTATCTACCTATTGTGTAATGGCTGTGTTTGTATGCATTTACTAATTTTGTATATGGTGGCTTCCGCTTTGTTTAGATGCAAGAATTGATATAACCACACTACAACTAATTGGTGATAGCAATATAGCATCACTTATTGGTCCAATTGGAGATCGATTAAGACTATAATCAAACCTAGAAATATGGAAGAAGGAATTAACAACAAGTGCTAGTTCAGAGTTACCTTCGAGTCCGGTAAGGCCACTAACAAATAGCTGTGCATTTAACTAATTTGTTTAGTAGTAAGCAATATACTTATGTACAGTTCTTCCAATGGATCTAGGCATTCGTGAAGTTAGCCGTTTGTCTGCGCAGTAACTGCTTTTTCATACAAAATTGTGTTCTGCGCAGATGAACGGCTATCTTCACGAATGCCTAGATCCGTTGAAAGAACTGTAGTCTGTGTTTACTTTAATTAGAAAACAATATTTTATTACAATTCACAATACTTACTGAAATAATTATGATTGTTGCAGCTTCCAGAACTCAATTCTAGTTTTCTGAACGATATTAACCCTCCAAGCCCAAGCACCAAAGCTAATATTGAACCGCAGTGGCCAAAAGAAAATTTAAATAATGAAATAACTTTTAAAAATTCGGTAAATAGATTTTATAATTAACTAACTCATACATAAGGCTTATTTAATTTTGTCAAGTCAAAGTATTTACTACTGTACTAACTAGTCTTATGTACCTACCTACTAGTTATACAGGATGCATTTTTGAGACGGGACAGTATGGCAGGTATCTTAACCTCTATGGTTTCAAGAAAAGAAAACATTCTATGGAGACTATCCATAGCTCTGCCCTTACTGCTTACTGCCCTATCTGAAAAATCAACTTGGAAATATAATAGGAACCTATTATTTTTTCAGGTTTATCCTGTGTAAATCCCAATCCTGCGAAAATTTCTGGATAAAAAGTAGCCTATATGTTGACCGATCAACCTCCTCTATCTTCCAGTGAAAGTTCCATCAAGATTATCCCGGACAAACAGACAGACAGACAAAAATTTTTTTAAGT
The DNA here is from genome assembly GCA_963565295.1 of Epirrhoe alternata. Lineage (NCBI taxonomy): Eukaryota > Metazoa > Arthropoda > Insecta > Lepidoptera > Geometridae > Epirrhoe > Epirrhoe alternata. The sequence goes on from OY751384.1 coordinate 6,456,622, forward strand.
TAGATTGTGTTTTAGTATCGTGTAAATAACATGCACTTTGGTATAACACAGTTATTTTGAAATCACAGACAGACACTTCAATTTTATTTATTTGTATGTATGTATTGATAGGTTCCTATTACTTGGATAGAATAGTTTCATATTTAGTTTATTTGCAGGTCCTGGAAATACTTAACCAGAAAGCTGAAGGTCGTGCAATCCTCACAAAAGGCAATAATGGTCTTTTAAATTATGACCTTAGAAAACAGTTGGCCAATATTATTATTAAAAACAGATTAGAAAATGAACCTGGCAAAGCTTTACAAGGACCGGATTTTTTAAAATTCACTCATGAAATCTATGAGCTATTTCCTAAAGAGTCGCCAGCAGTCTACTATGCGCCATATTTAGCTCAGACCAAATATCAGGCAAAAAGAAATGCATCCGGAATTCTTTTAAATGCCTATACAACAAGAAAAAAGCATCTGAGGAACCTCGGCATACTACCTGAACCTGCTAGATCTCGATCACACTCTTGTACTTCTACAATTTCTAGCACTGATACTACTGAACTGACAGTACCTGGATCAGGAATTCAGCTTTCTGAATTGCAACGAGGTTAGTTTAAAAATATGAATTCCATCGGGATATTTACCATGATTCAATGATATTTACATTTATTATTTTATTTCTGTTGGTTCAATCTGTTCATTGAAATTAATTAATTCAATCAAGATGATTTTACCTGTTTTGATAAGTAAAGGTTTCTCTATTAGTAATGAATATCTATTATTATCTGGTATACTATGGAATGGTGTAACCAACAAAGTGTATGATAAGATTAAATAGCTAAAATTTATTTTCAGATGACCCAACAGTAAGCGAAGAGAATCTTACGATTTTAGAAAGTCCAGACCCAGGGCCATGGCAACACGTGGAAAGGTGTTGGAACAGCACCGTGTGTGCCCTCGCTATCTATATTATGAGAAGGGAACGCTAACTGACTACCTAAACAGATTTCCAATTTTGAAATCACCCTCAGGATTTACACTTCTACTTCAAGATTATGAAAATTTATATCCGAATAATACTGCTGCCCTGACAAATTTGCTGAGTGTCTGTAAAAACATTATAAAAATTGCTGCAGCTAAAGCAAACACAACCACAGATGCTACCATCAAGAAAGCTATCCAGGGCTATATAAACGCTATTGATGGTGAGTACTCAACTTGCTTATTGGTTTACTTGGGTAAACTTGATATCATCATCATTAACCTATTAATACCCACTGCTGGGCGTAGGCCTCCTCTCTAACCCGCTACTCTTCACGGTTCCGTGCTATCTTCATCCATTGTCGTCCAACCACGCCGACTATTTCGTCCGACCAAAACTTGACTGAATTAAACTTATCAGCTAAAGGTCAATTTTCTTTCATCTGTGACAAAACAATGTGTATTCTTTATTTAATAAGTACCTTTATTTTGTTTCAGAAAATAATGAAGAAGATATAAGCCTGCTTGTGCTCCCTTACATCATAAACATTCCACCTGTACGGAGAAAAGGCGCTTGGAAGCCATCTCGAGCTGAGTTCAGTTCAGATGCAACCACTTAAGCTGATTATTATGATTCGTTAGGATTATCGTAAACATACAACATCTGATTAGGTCCTATAATATTTTGGTCAACGTAAGAAATGGAAATTTACCTATAATATGTCTAGTATTCTTTCATGCTAGTGTATACAAGATTAATACAGTACCTATGTACAAATATTGTTTGTATTTTAATAAAAATAAAACAATGATTACCTTACCTTATGTGTTTATTTTTTCTGTTTACACCTAAAATCCACTTACAATAGGTATACCGAGTTATGATCATAAAATATTGTATCTGTAAGTACTTTACCTAGGTACTTTATGTTAAATCTGTGTGTATTCTGCTTTGGTATGCCATATTATATTATGTAATAATAAGGTTCTTTTTATATTTCTAGGCTTTAATGTTGTTCCATAATGGTTTTACTACTTGACTGTCTGCAATATTAGGAGAAAGTAAATCTAACAGGACCTCTGTTAGATTTACTTTCTCCTAATATTGCGGGGATGTTTTCTCGTGGACATATTTTACCATTACCCACCTGCCCCTTTAGCACGGGCCAGGGATAAAAAAAATTGTCCCCTGTTTAATCCACCTTCAAGAGTATTTTATCTCAGGTGGATAAAAACAGGAGATTTTTTTTTAATCCCCGGCCACTGTTAAGGTGGCAGGTGGGTAATGGTAAAATATGTCCACGAGAAAACACCCCTGCAATATTAGGAGTAAGTATGTACTTCCAAAAAGCGGTAATATTACCGTTAATATATTGGGAAAGCATACAGATTTGACATGACAGTACTAATAGTTTATAGTTATGAGAGGTCACACTATCCTTAAAATACCAACAACAATTAGGGTAGGTCATGATATATTTGGATTTCGTAATGATAAACTACTAGGAAGCTCAATATAAATGTCATGACATTCAGGAAATATATTCTCAAGTTTCACAAAGCTTATTTAGGAAATTTCTACTGATTATCATGATGTCCGTACCAATATGACATTCTAATAATGATACCGTAATATGACTTTAACAATTTCTATAATTCCCATCATGATTTCTCATAATTATTGTTAGGAGTATTCATAGAGTTCGTCATGACAAAATGTTATGACGCGTAGCGATAACACACGAGTATGCAGCACTCAATATCATTCCCGTCATGATTGAAACTCATTTCTAGTAATGATTGCTAGACGCAAGCAGAGAGTTAGTCATGACATTTTGTTATGACATGTAACGTTAAGACGCGAGTTTACAGCACTTTGTATTAACGTGATATTGTAATGATGTTCTTCGGTGATGAGTTTAATGATAGATTATTACGATTTACTCACAAAGTGTTAGTAAGAACTCTTGGTCCGTTTTTGTTGGGAATACGGATAAAATTGCTGGAATTCCTTTATAATTGTTCGTAATCATGAACGTTATTTCTCTCAGTGCGTATTTTATAAGCTACAAGTATAAATTGCTTCGATAAAATTGATCGAAGATAAATTGTCTTAAAATAATTTTTCATTTAGTCATCGTTGAACACTCTAGGCACTGGTATTTTTTCAAGAAGGCGGGCGTTGACTCTACTTTAGTTTTGGCAGCTTTCCACGTTTTCCATTGTTAAGATAAAGGTATATTTTTTGGAATTTGAATTGCATTATACTTATATATTTTTCTAAGCTAAGCGGTCTGAAAGCTGGGCAATGACCCCCAGCGTCTTTTCGATCCCACATTTAGACTTGCCAGCTTGCCAGTCATACTATGGAATACATGTGATGAAATGATTCTGTCTCAGTGACAGCTGTACTAGTGTAGTAAGCTCAGAGCACACTCAGAGTAAGCTATACTATATATATATATAATATATTTATAGATGCATACCAATCGATGGACGAAACAGCTAAATGATACTAGGATATAGTTGGGCGTTGGAGCGTTCCAACAGCGCTCGGCCGAGCACGCATTGAATTTTTCTGATTGTGGTTGATGCCCATAAATCTACATACTAGCTCTTTGCTAGATTGAACGTTATCTGAATCTCATAATTTTGATTTTTTTATCCCTTTATCAATACTCGATGTATTAGCGATTTTGTCTCGGAACAGTTTCATAGAATCATAGTTGCAATTGCCATTAGCATACGAACATAATAAAATAACCAAACATGCTTGCTAAAGTAGGATAAATTCTTACGATGTGCATCGTAGCAATGCACTTACAAAATCGGGTATGCGTGCAGAGTGTTGCATCTTGTTCTTCACCTTGGCGTCACGCACGGCATCGATTGGAAATTCATCGTCCCTGAAACAGCAGCGTCCTTTCGCGGTGGTTTAGAAACGAACATAGGCTTAGTGGCTATTAAGATATTTATTATATATTTAATGTATTAATGATCTAGAAAATAATGTGTAGAACATTATATAATGTGTAGAATATTATATTTCAGATGATTAAGTGTTCTCTATTCCAGTGAATCATACACGCTCACTCGGCTTTCAAACAGAAAGTAAAGGCAATTTTTCAGCGAATGAACATTGTACTTTAGGACATTTCTCATTTTGACAAAGTAGGTAAATTTTTCATGATGTAATACAATAAATTTATTTTTTTATTACCATAAGAGTCATATTCTACAGTCAGATGAATTATTTATGAAAAACAATGTTTAAATAATATTTATTTTAGTACCAAATTATTCAGTTTTTAATTGACCCAGTCGAATACTGTCGTTCTTTTGATAATTAATATTACTTGCATAAGAGTTTTGAATAAGTTTCAAAAAAACACTGGATACGAGTCCGATGGCTTTTTTATCGTGTTGCGAAGATGGAGGGTAATGTTTTAAATTGATTGCTATATTTTTCCTTTCCTTTTGAATCTAGCGCTATTTTTCCAATATTATCAAATATTTGATAGATTTTTGCTATTGATAAAGTCTGTCTTGAAACAACCTATTTCTATTCTAACTTATTACTGGCCAATAGTTAAGAATGTTTTTGTATAAAATTGATTGATATTTACAACTTAATTTTATACAACCTACCTAGGTACTTATATAAAATTTGTGATATTATGTTAAAGTTCAAAGAAGTGTGAAATAGGACCTCTAGAATATTTTTTTTTTGTTTTCAGGACTTCAGTAAATATGTCGGAATCATACTTCCTGGTGAACAAGTTACTATCGAAGTCAATAAATGAAGACATGCTACGAATCACCAACTCGGAACCAAGAAAAAACAGAGATTATGAGTGAGTAGTCCAATATTTGTTTCAATTTATATTATTTTTTTTGCTAGAAGATAGTGTACGGTATGCATCTAGATGCATGTAAGAGTAAAAGATAAAATGGGATAGAATTATTTCATTCAGTGACTTGATCACAATCATCATAATGAATAGAGTAGTGAGATGACGCCGGAATGGGGAAAATGGATGAAGAATACCTATGGTTATTTGAATTTTACGGAAAAATTATCAATCTCTTACCGTCAAGAAAAAATAATTCTTAAAACCAATCCACAAATGACTGAGATATCAGAGAACACCTAGGTACAAAAAATACATGAAGTCGGTCAAAAATAAGTTGTAATACAAAATCGTACCTAATAATGTATATTTCCCCTAAAGCACATCTGGCACAAAATATCTTGAATGCCTGAAGATCGTCTCGCGAGAGAATCACAGGATGCCTGCGGCCCCTTGGGGGTTACAGTGATACGATTTAGTTTTTGAAGTGAAAACTTCTTTAGGCGCGTTTGGCAGTTTTGAGATGAGAAAAATTCTTGGATTCGCCTCAAAAAGTCACGTGCGAGTCATGTGACTGCTCACCAACACCGGCTTATTTGTCAAGCTTAGAACCGTTCCAAGTTTACACTGTCCTGTTTTTTTTATTATTAATAATATATTCGCACCTCAATATTTTCCCAATGGTTGAACGATTAATTAAAACCTGACCTGGAAGCATATTATACAAACTAATTAGGTATATTTTATTCAGACACCTCGCGAACAATGTGGCAAGTGATGCACACTAAACTTGTTTTTGATGCAGTAATAAAGTAAACATAAGTAGGTACTTAATTAAAAGTTTCAGTTTCAGGTTTCCAAAGCTTCAAAGAGGGTTTCAAAGGTCTTTTATATAAAACTAGCTGTCCGTCGCGTCCCGGTGTTACCCGCGGTCCCTCGGGAAAACATCACTTTCCCGGGATAAAATAAAGCCTATGTTCATCAGGGATAATGTAGAATTCTAATGGTGAAAGAATTTTTCAAATCGGTCTAGTAGTTTTCGAGCCTATTCAATTCAAACAAACAAATCTTTCCTCTTTTTAATATTAGTACCTATAGAAAAACAATACCTATACCTACCTCAAAGTGATTTTAATGTAAACATTTTGAAATACCTAAAAAAAATTTGATAAGGGTTAGCATAAGTGAAAGTGGTGTCAGCGGCGTTGCCAAAACGCAGAAACAAAATAAAATGACAAAAAATTTCGCATACCAAATACTTAGGCTCAATTCAGACTGAACTGGCTTGCTGAAATCAGAATCTGAAATTCAGATTGGTCATACATTCATAACCTGAAAAAATCAGAATGTGTGAGGAAAAACACGATAACTAATGTATGGAATCCTAGGCTTTCCTCTCTGACTTTCAGATTCTGATTTTCAGCATGTATATAGCCGGCCTTAATGTCATAAACGGCCCAAATCCCTATCGAACATGGTGGAAAATCTGTCCAATCTTCATCATAAGAAGTTTCTTCTCTAGGGGGTAAATGCAGGTGACAGTTACAAGCTTAACGCTTATGCAAATAGTAACCGGTTTCGTAAAATAAGCATTTATTTATTCTGAAATAAGAACTTAAAAACTTACAAAAGGAAACACGATATATACAGGGTATAAAAAGAATGCTACCGAAAACTGAGGGGTTGCAATTAGATCATGATTCTAAACATATTTAGCGAAAAAAAAAAGCAAAAAAAAATCTTGACTAAGCTTCGTTATGTTATGTTATTTTCGGTGATTTACTACTAGTACGACATAATAAGACCATACCTAATTTCATTTTTAAAATAAAAAAACAATTAAAACCCAAAATCCAGCAATCTACGTAAAACAACGCGCCCAGAACAAACACAAACAGTAGGTACCTACACTTCAAACGCTGTTTTCTCCGGATTTAATGATTTTTTCGTAAAATCCTTTTTTTTTCCTTAATTTGGTTGTGTGTTGGTATGCTGCACCTACCCCTTTCGGCTTCAGTAGACGTCTTTTTACACCCTATATGTATAGGGTTTAGAGAGTTTCTATAGAATATGAAGTGAAGTAATGTTTTTAAAATCAATGTAGAACGCCGCTATCCTTGTGTTCGGTTAAATCGACCATTCATTGTGATTAATTCAGTTACTTAGTTAATTAAACGGTTATTACTACTGAAACATGAAACTATTGGGTTAACTAAGACCTATTATCGATTGATGTCATACATCATAACCATCAGTAACTATCATAACTAATGCCTGTTATATTTGACTTATTTTTAGATGGTATTCAAAAGTTATGAAAGAAAAAGTGTTCATAACATAACAGCATAGTTTAAAAAATAATTTTGAGCTGAGGCTGAGATAATAAACTGCTAATGTAGGTACCAACATTTTGAATAGCCTATATGCTATTCCAGGTTACTATTTACGCCTATTCCAAGTTTCATCCAAATCGGTTTAGGCGTGATTGAAACACAAACATCTATACAAACTCACAAACTTTCAGCTTTATTAAATGAGTGGAATGGGATATTAAATTACTAATTTGTTTTGATAAATGGTTCTTTCACACCTGAATTAGGTACTAAATAAGTTAAAAACTAGAAAGTGTAAAGAATGCACTGTTGACGAACTCGTTTGCAATACAAATCCGATAAGAGCTAGAATCCCATTATTCTAGTTAATTATTTGTTGATAACGTCAATAATTGTATACCATCAGTGCTGATGGCCACGATACAGTACTTACCACCGTCGATATGATCACAAATTACTACGATTACCATGTTTTCGATGTAAAATATGCTCATAGGTGTGCACGCACATAGGTATAGGCCATCAACATTAGTTTTTAGGGATCCTTACTTTATGATTGTCGCATAACACTGTTTAGATCTTAGTGTATACATTTTTCTATGCAGTGGCATTTTCATCTAAGCGCTTCCGTGCTTCGGAGGACACGTTAAATTGTCGGTCATTCAGCCGTGACGGAGGCCGCCGGCCTAAAAACTCCGTCACCAGAGTTGGCCACTGACTCATACGAACTTACTTTTTTAAAAAGCAGAATCTATACATCAATACCTACAAATGCAAAAATATGGATGGATGGATGGATTTGTTACTCCTTCACGCTGAAACAGCTGAACGGATTTGGAAATCAAAGTCAAAAGTCAAAGTCAAAAATCATTTATTCAGTAGGACCGCGCGGGGATCACTAAATCGTCTTAAAGCTAGGTGATTTTATTTTACTCCTGTTAGTTCAAATCAAATCAAATTTATTTCAGGCAACATTAGTCAAGTACAAGATGTTAAATACTTAAAACTACGGCCCATATTATAACATAAATACCTTACTTTTTTATCCTTTTATTTATCACGTAAAAGTGAATGATTCTCTAGGTACTGCAGGTACGAGTAACACGGAGCGCAGCCAAGCTAAACTAAGCTTTATTTATGAAAATGTTACCGCAAATATAATAGTGAAAACTCCCGAAGGGCCGCGGGTAACATGGGACGCAGCTATCAAGCTTTATTTTATGAAAATGTTACTGTCAGCTTTCTCTACAAAACAATGCACGTTACTATAACTAGTAGGTACTTAAGTTTACTCAAACCATTCTATTTCATTGTTTGCAGATGGCAGTTGGTATGGAGAAACGTGTTAGCCTTTGTATATTTGCACGCAGCGACACTCTACGGGTTTTACCTCATGTTTACCGGCAGATGCAAATTGTTGACCGTGCTTTTTGGTAAGGGGAAAAATTAATATGCGTATCATAAACGTGCTAAGCTCTATCAGTGCTGCGGATTATTTTGACAAATCGTTTTATCTCTTACATTTACTATCGAGATCGACAAATCATTATGAAAAGTACCTACTTAATGGCAGTAATAGGTTGTTTGTATGTAACAGTTCACAGACTTTTTTCTTATCCAGCGTTATAATTATCTTTCCTCCCACGATCCCACCCAAAGTTCCGACCACAGACATCAGAAGTGGTTCCGACATTATGCTTACTTTTTTTGTTTTTAGGAATATCATTCGCCATATTGTCTGGAATGGGTGTGACTGCAGGTGCACACAGGCTATGGGCCCACAGAGCTTACAAGGCACGTTGGCCTCTACGACTCTACCTGGCTCTGATGCAGACCATGGCTTTCCAGAACCATATCTACGAGTGGGTTCGAGATCACAGGTACATACAGACACATCAATTTATTTATTTTAAATAAATAAATTGCCATTCAGAGCGATCTCTTGACGTGTCTTGATTACACTAATAGGTAGGTAAGCCACTGTCTCGATAAACTAAGAACTTTTTAGTTTAGAAGTTAGTTCTTCCGCATTCATCAGACATTCAACCAGATCACTTCAAACTAATTGACGGATGGTAGGATTACTAAGAGTGCATTCACAAGGGATACGTCCTTGATGGACCGTAAAAAAACATCGTGAGTAATTTATGATTTTGACAAACAAAAGCATCGACACAAGCTCTGCTTACTTTGGGGCTAGATGATGCTGTGTGAAAAGTCCAGCATTATTTATTTATTTATTAAATCGTGAAAAAACACGATTCCGTATTCAATGTGAACAAGCCGTAACATTGTCAAACCTCACTGGAGAATACATGCAGGCTTACCATAGAACGTGACATAAAGTTATTCCACCGAATAAATCAAAACCATACATTTTGACAGTTTACACTCCGGAATAAGTTTATGTCACGTTCTATGGTAAGCCTGATGCAGATTATTTCTATTTTTCATACGTGCTACATACAAACTAGTTGGATTTTACACCCAAAGTAAAAAATTAAATAAAAGACGTTGAAGTGGTGAGTACCTGTATAAGAAAGCTTGATAGTCTTGATAATAAGCTCACACTACGCTCTGCAATAAAATTAACATGCATGATAATATGAAGTCTCAGAACTGCAGAAAGCTTTCACCATTGTGAGTACAAAGCCACCTATACATTTATCTTCTGTATTTACATACGTATTATGAAAAAGCAAGTGTTTCATTTCAATACCATTGTCATGCTCGAAACGGATATTTATTTGGAATACAGTTTAGGTAGAACAGGTCTTATAATCAGAGTCGGCCCTCAATCGTGAAATGTGTCTCAAACGTTTTTTCTTTTGTCAATCGTATTCATTGTCGAAATATTGGCTCAAGTCTGATGGTATCTAATAATACTACCTCAAAACTAGACTGTATACAGGCGTTCGTTTCGATCCACAAATTGATATTTGCTCGATCCGCTCGACCGTATTTGTATTTCATGCGTATTTTCTTTTCACCTTCTTTTACCTTTTGGATACTTAGTAGGTATTATACCTACTTATGTAAAAAAGTATAAAATGATGATAATAAAAGTATGAATAAAACCAGCCTGTACTTGCAATACTGTTTACAGTCCATCTTTTTCATCAATCACTGGATGAGCAATCATAAAACCTATGTACGTAAATACCTATTTAATATCATGTACACTGCTTCCAGAGTTCACCATAAGTTCACGGAGACGGATGCCGACCCACACAACGCGAAGCGAGGGTTCTTCTTCTCGCACATTGGCTGGCTGATGCTGCGGAAACATAAGGACGTCCTCGAGAAGGGTGCCACGGTCGACATGTCTGACCTTGAAAAGGACCCTATTGTCATGTTCCAGAAACGGTAAGACAACATTAGGAATATATCTGTATACATATTAAAATTAACTGGAATGACTTGATCTGAGGGAATGTTTACTGTAGCTTTGGTGAATGGGCTCAATAAGTTTTACTAGAGCTTTCATATTGTGGACAAGAAAAATGAATTGGCAGTCTCGAATTGCTCTGTTTTTTTTTTTTTTTTTTAACATAATATGCGCCCGCATATGATGCATTCGTTTGAGCTTTGACAGTGCTGCATTTTATTGAAATGAGGAGCTGCTTTACTTACATGCCCATACTAAGCGTACCTAATACTTATCGGATCCCAATTACCCAGTTTTAAGTCACCATAATTCTAAAATTTCCTTTTTATTTACTTTCGATTCCGCTCCATCGGTTGCTATCTCAACATTCACTCTTTTCTTAACCATGTCACAGAATACTAAATACTTCTATGTATATCATGTTTCATTTGGTAGGCGATTTTCTACTTGTAAAGATCTTCATATCGCTGCCTCGTTATACGTTAATAAACGGATAACTGCAAAAACACAACTTTACAGGAGAAGCAAAAAACATTTTTCGTTAATAACTTCACAAATTCTGGACGTATAGACGGATGGTTGATAGCTTTAAGCAAAGCTGATTTTTTAAGAAATGTGAATGTTATACTGACATACGCGTAATTTATGCATAAAAAGAGATATTTTGAAAACAAGAAGTTAGTCAAAATCACTCGTTGTCCATGTTGTCTATTGTCGGTTATCATTTTATTCGCCGTATTTTCTAGCGTAAACCTAATATTGTACCACTATCCTATCATTTTATTCTACGCTTTTTTAGGGTGGAAGTGTTGATGATAATGGGTGATTACAATCTTATTCTCGTAAATATTGTCTCACTTCATTATTGTAAAGTCCTTTTAAACAAAGTTAAGGTCTTCGAACCTTAACTTTATAAACTATTGTTTTATTATTTTCAAGATGTTTTCAAGGACTTCTTTAGTAACAAACCTCTTCAAAATTGTTTTAAAATATTAGAACAGGGTTACTATGCCTTGAAATAAAGTTGTGATGAGTAAAAAACAACCATAACTGTTTCATAAGCATAATCAAACCGTCAGCTATGTCAGGCATTATCAACTTCTATATTTTCTTTGATTTTTTTATAATAACGATAAAAATCTGACAAAATAAAATAAATAAAAATACAAATTAATACTAAGATAATGGCAGTTATCCGTTTATTCTCCGGGGGCGGCGATATGTGATTTCATAAAATACGAATTTCGAATATGAACGAAGAATTTTCTAGAATATTTGTGTTCAATGTTGTCGCAATAATCCAAAGGTTTTCTTCCAATTCCTGCCAAGCGTTAATAGATTTTCCGTTTCGTATACTTACCTAAATATGCTCAAACACGAGCTTTAAACGGTAAAGGAAAATATCGTGAGGAAACCAGCAGCTAAGTCAATTCCACGTATTTACCATGTTTTTCTTGAGAATAGAGCTAAATAAAAGAGTGACTACGTTAGATTGAGAGCGTTGTGGGGCGATAGTGATGAGGTTAGCACAGAGCCGGGAACTGTGACGAGCCAAAAGACTTTACGATAGATATACACGAATAATTACGATGATGCTGGAAGGATGGCTTAAGTACTGGCCAAGCCTATTCTATCTCAAACAATGTCCTAGGCACTACAACGTCCCGTTGAGTGTAGGCCTTCAGGGTTTGGTCCCGACCAGACGCTGTATAAACCATCCTTATCTTAGGCTATATTGATTGTCGTAATATTTGAATTGTGTATATACTATTTTATAACTATACTAGCTGTCCACCGCGTTGTTACTCGCGATCCCTCGGGAAAACTTCACTTCCCCGGGATAAAATATAGCCTATGTTCATCAGGAATAATGTAGGATTCTATTGGTGAAAGAATTGTTCAAATTGGTCCAGTAGTTTCGGAGCCTATTCATTTCAAACAAACAAACAAATCTTTCCTCTTTATAATATTAGTATAGATAAACACATTTATTGCAAATTGGTGAGAATTAGGCTCAAGAAGAAGCAACCACAATAGAACTGATGAAGGCCATAGGTACTAAAGTTCCCACAGCCCTTACTACCTAATAAATCACACAAATTGCATCGACCTTCTAATTATTTGTAAAACCTACCCATAGATCTTCTGATACATACATGCTTTGGTATCATGTAGCTACTGTTTTTACTTGACCTCGTCTCAGAGATTTTTACTATCTCAAATTATACTAGAATCGCTCCACATGTCAACATCTCTCCCAATCTCTTCCAATGTTTCTGAAATACTCTCCTATCCTCTCACCACGATCAAACTCGCTCGAAGGCATCTGAATAATAAATTACGAGAATATCATCCAGAGATAATAAGTAAGAAATTAATAATAAGAAGAAAAAATATCATAATACTTATTTAAGAAAATTTTCTTGGAATCTAGCCTAGTAGGTAATTATGATTTTCTGGTGACCCTGGATCATTAAGTACCTACCGATAATGTTGTTGATTCCATATTAGGTAGTTTACAATATTTTTAGTTCAACACTAACGGTCTCCCCAGAACCTTGCACTAACTAATAGGTAATGCTAAAGAAATTTCCTCAGATCAAACCAAAATAATTGGCACGTGCACTCATTTTGCAGAATTTAGCATTCCATACATAAAAGCTGTTAAATACTCCTTTCAGAACCTATCTTGTGCTGATGCCGCTTCTCTGCTTCGTGTTTCCCGCTATGATTCCTGTGTATATGTGGGGAGAGGACGCTTGGTCATCGTGGTATGTGGCGTCCATCACAAGATACACCGTCTCTCTGCACTTCACCTGGCTGGTCAATTCCGCTGCCCATATCTGGGGCAACAGACCTTATGACAAGTGAGTTGAAAATTTCTCTACAGTATACAAAAACCCCTTAAACTGAAACAATGAGGATAGGCTGTGGCGATCTAGGTTTATCAGGCTAACTGCTGGGACGAATCAGGAGATCGAAAGATTCGCAAGACTTCTTACATGTGCCAACTCTACGAATAAGATTTGTTTCAATTTCAAATTCTACAGGACGACAAAAATGTTACCAAGGTAAGGTGGAAAACTTTATTAACATTATCACTGACTGACCTTATAGGCATTTGGTACCTAGGTAGGTAACACGTGATCAATGGAGCGGGCAGAAGCTAGGTAGTCATAAGTAATTACAGTATTTCATTACGGTCATCAATAATTTAGTTTCAATACTTATTTTATCCGGCGATTGAACTAAAATCCGGATTAAGGTGACGCATTGATAAACAATTATTTGAAACCAGGCGCCACGTCCCCATGAGCTTCCCGCAAGCAGCTCATACCCCCTGCTCATTTTACGTGGTTTGTATCCGCCCGAGCTGCGCTGTGCGCCGCGCGCCGGCCGCCCGGCTGAGTCGAACTCGCTCGCTTTTCGGTGTTGACATAAGACTACATGGAGTCACCTTACATTTATTTATTTTTGGAAAAAAGTTCCTTTTTGGACGATACGCATGGTGGCTAGACGAAAGAAATGTTATATTTTGCGTCACGACACCATGTTTAGGTCAAATGGTGTCGGTCACAGTGCAAAGTGCACAGTCGCAAAACAGTTCATAGATTGTTATATTGTTAGTACGCAGTACGCAAGAGCATTTCTAGGATTAGTAAAAAAATAATTAAAATACAAATCAAGTAGGTACATCGGGACCCCATTGTTTCGCCGAAAAACTTTCTTCATAACTTTACATCCCATAACATGTTTCTCATCATTCTCATCATCATTTCATCAAAACCAATAATATTAGGATCTCATAATCCCACTCATAATAATAAAGCTGAAAGTTTGTGAGTTTGTTAAGATGTTTGGATGTTTGCATTTCAATCACGCACGCCTAAACCAATGAACCGATTTAGATGAAACTTGGAATAGGTGTAGATAATGACTTTAGAATAGCTTAAAGGCTATTCAAAATGTTGGTACCACGCGGGCGAAGCCACGCGCAGAAGCTAGTGTTTAGTAAATATAACATATTTTTTAGCATTATGATTTTAATTCATAATGTTGTAATACATAATCAATCTTTAGCCTAATTTTAGAGGATATAAAAAAACATAAATGTCATAATGATAACAATTAATAATAATAAAAATTCCGAATAAAAGGCTGTCACAAAAAAATCGGAGCGTCGTGGAACACTCGGTTGTAACGAAGTTTAATCTTGACCTTTGACCTTGACTTTGACGTGGACTGCTATGGGGGTTCTGTCGATTGACATAATGTTTATAGTCCTACATACACATAACATACTAGTCCTAAAATACTGTAGTCATAATGTTAAATTCCCATAGTCTTAAACTGACATACATAATGTTGTCCTAATATAATAATATTTTTATTATATGTTTATTAAATTCATGCATAATCGTTATAAAAAAATACCTTGGACCGAAACCAGTATTTTCTATTCATAAAAACATTTTGGAATTCACAGCCTTCTGTGTCTCAGGCATCTTTAGTGTGGTATTTTTTTAGGATGAAATGCCATTATGATTTCAATTGTTATTATGTTTGATTATTAAGAGTACATATCGTTAGGGCTTATAGCTTTAGGAGTATATATTGTTAAGGCTTATAACTTTAGGATTACCGTATGTTAGGAGATTTGATTTTATGACTATTTTATGTTATGTTTACCTAATACTATGACTATTGTTAATTAGGTGTAGTATTGTTAAGTCGAGTAATCATTAGGACCATTTAATATTAGTACCAAATACAGTATGGGAATTTAAAATAGGATAAGATACGTTATGTCAATCATTAGGGAGCCCTGCTATGGCTCCCTAATGATTTTAAATTCTCATACTGTATTTGGTACTTATTTTAGATTGTCCTAATGATTACTCGACATAACAATACTAAACCTTATTAACAATAGTCCTATTATTAGGTAAACATAACATTACCGAGTCATAAAAACACATCTCCTAACATACGGTAATCCTACAGTTATAAGCCATAACAATAATAATAAATAATGCTGGACATTTCACACAGCATCATCTAGCCCCAAACTAAGCAAAGCTTGTACATAAGTGAACCAAATAACTGATATACAACTTATACACTTTTTGTTTGTAAATACATACATATTATACAACACCCAGACCCGAGATAAATATTAAATCCACTAAACTTCATCTCGCGCTTCGGCGGCACGCTCGCTACGCTCACTCGCCTCACACGTCAGTGGTCACTACTCAAACATAACCTAACCAACTATATTCGATCTGGGTGGATATAAGTGACTATAGTGAACCTTTTTGGCGCTTCGGCAGCCGTCTTCAGTTTTTATTAGGATAAATAAATATTAGGACGATCAAAAATAGGACAAATATAGATTATTCACCAAGGGGATAAGTGTATTATGTCACGGGCGCCATATTGAATCCCAAGCGCATCGAAGGATTCTTTCAACGAGGGAGTTAATGACTAGAATCCTGAGACAGCGAGGGATTCAAGAGCGCCCAAGACTAAGACAGCTTTAACCCCGAGGTGAATACTCTGCTTTTCACATATGCGAGAAAAATAGTGAATACTTACACCCAGAAAATAGCAAGCAAGTCTAATGAACAGGTTTTATAGGTAGAATAATAATAATCTATTAGTTTTTTTTATTCAACCTATACTGTCCCACTGTCCCACAAGGAGAGGGACGGTTGGAGAGAGTTGGGGGAGACCTTTGCCCAACAGTGGGACAGCATAGGTTAAAGAAAAAAAAACTACTGTCCCACTGCTGGGCAAAGGTCTCCCCCAATTCTTTCCAACCATCTCTCTCCTTCGATAGCTCCCACCACCCACTATAGAAGGAGTCGAGGTGGGTGGTGGGAGTGGTATTCTCAAAAAATATTTTATTGAGTTTGTTCTCAAAAAATATTTTAGCATTAATATGCAAAAACATAAGATCGCTCTATAGTTTGGAGGCATTAGCCACACTTTTTCCTTAAATTTGAATAAATTCTACTTGGTGCAGTTCTATACGGCAAACATTTTCATAGAAACATCAAAAATCAATTCGGAAGAAAAAGATTAGTTGCCACATTTTTATTTTTTTTCGTATACGTTCTATTTGGTGTGTACTCAATACTAAAAATTTTAATGGAAATGTTGAAGTTTGAAATTCAAATCTCATTACTTATCTGTTCACATGAGGTTCAGAGGGGGAAATGATATCCCATACAAATTTACCTCCCGCCGGCCATTTTGTTTTTTAGGAGGGAGAAATGATTTACTTTCTTTTAAGACTGTGAGACGAAAAAATGTATGGTTTTCGAGCACTGGGTGTGAAAAATAGTTTTTGCAACTTAACAATAGTAATAATAAATATTATGACGACATATTATATTAGAAGTTAAGACTATTATGTAAAATGTCTTTATGCCTACTTAAATAAGACTCAATAAAAATATTTTGATTTTAATTTTTCTTTTTTTTTCTTTAATAATATTAGGAAAACATATATGTATGTCAGTTTAAGACTATGGGAATTTAACATTATGACTACAGTATTTTAGAACTAGTATGTTATGTGTATATTAGGACTATTAACATTATGTCAATCAACATGACCCTGTTTTGTATTTTAAAATCACAATTTTAAATGTACATAAGGGGAAAAAATATACGAAATATCTAGTATGAGTTTTAAATGTTATGACAAATATCTTTATATTTTTGAGGCATTATGGGTATCAATATTAATAAACAATATTCGAGATTCCAAATTATTCGGCCAAAGGATGATTATGGTACTTATACATTTTTATACCAAGCAAAATTATAAGAAGAATATTTTAGAAGATATAATAGAGACCCCGAAAGGTCTTGTAACAAAACTCGACCGATTTTTATGAATTTTTTTGTGTATACTGTATACCTACATAATATTCAGCGGGTCTGAGAATCGTACACATAATATAAGCTATTGTAATTTTTTATACATCGTGTGTGTAAAATGCGTTCGTGTTCTACCTCGTCCCTCACAATCGGCAGAATTTGTAAAAGAAATTTCATCAAAACCGCGTCCAGGTCTAGTTAGTCTGAGGTGCTCACTGTCACTGTGCCCGTCACAATGACACCTAAAGTTGGCAAGTCTCATATCCCTGTAGTTTTACTAGAACCCGGAAAAATATTTAACGTTTACTTTATGTTTTCTTGATCATTTCCTTACATTTTCAATATACAGAGCTCTCATCTTCATGTAGAAACCATCAACTTTTTTTTCCCATTTTTAATAATAAGTATTTAAGATTTTACTTAGAAGATACGACTATCGATGTTTACTAGAGCGCGGGAGCTCGATTGACACAGGTCCGACGTTGACAATGGTCAGACGCGGACTGAAGGGGGCCGCCTGGCATACAAAAAGACGCGAGAGCTAGCTAAATAGTAAAAGTCGTAAGCGCCAAAACAGTAATTCTCGTTTAAAATAAAAACTATTGGTAGTTATGTAAAATCAAGTTTGCACTTTGAAAAGGGTGTATAGACTTATCTGTAAATAAAATTTAGAAGCTTAGATCGGTTCCGTTCACCTGTAAAATTAAAATCTATGTTTTTATGGAGCAGTTTTTGGGATTTTTTTTCTGCTGTAATATTTAACAAATCTTGAAAAACCAGCTATCAGTTGGAAGTAAAAAACATGAAATATTCAAAACTTAAAATATCAATTCCGAAGGTTTTTCAATTGCTGAAAAATATTACAATCCTTGACGCCAATATCCTCAATGCGTCGTCTTAATTAGACTTGCAAATATAGGACCTACAGACATTTTGCTCCTACTAAGTTAGGTTCGTAAATAAGTATGTTTGTAAGGTATTATTATAACTTCATGGAATCGATTGAACGCTGGTCGCGCACTGTTTACTGCTATTGCAGGCGGAAACATCATAACACAATGTTTATGACATCATCTTTACGAAATTCGTTGCCAATTGTGCAGTTCCTAAATAGGTACTTATCCACCTAATATGCTATGAGGGATACCAAGTGAAATGTAGAGTGTATTTATAGGTAGGTATATTTGTGCTCTTTGCACCTACAACTTTACATCCCCGAGGAAACTACTTTTACCTTATCTATCCTCTCTTGACGATGTCGGTCTACAATTTCATTATACCTACAGGCAGGTCCGGTCCAAACAGTGACATTAAAAGAAAAAAAATCCTCCAACCCAGGGATATCTGTAAATACCCCACCTATACTCACAGTCCACTCAGAATACTCAGATCCTCATGAATTCAAAAATTCCGATAAGAACAAGCCTAACAAAAGACTCACAATTTACAAAGATGCTGTTGCCATTTCAGAAACATAGGCGCTACAGACAACTCAACTGTAGCCATCTGCGCGTTCGGAGAAGGCTGGCACAACTACCACCACGTTTTCCCGTGGGACTACAAGGCGGCAGAACTAGGAAATTATAGCACGAACATGTCTACTGCCCTTATCGACTTCGCTGCCAAGCATGGTAAGATTTGACGCCTGGGATAAATCTCATAGCTAACTGATCCGACACCAACTGTTATGTTTAATAATTATCTTACTTACATAAGAAAAGTAAAAAAATGCTAGGTACAGTTTAAAAATTAATTACGAAGATTTTTCCAACCTGCTTGCAGGCACGACAGTGAAAAACAAAATTGTTTTCAACGTAATATAATGTTACTAACGCTACGTTTTTACCACAGCTCAAAAATTAGATTACCTGGCTTCATGATAATCAACATAATTAGGTTTCTTCGAATCAAGTTTTACCTTGTTATTGCCCGGTTTTACCAAACCCTGAATGCCGTAAGATAGGGACGGTACAAAAGGACGTCTACCGTGTTTTGTTTTGTGTGACACAAGTCTGAATTCGGTGAATATTATACATTACGGCAAGAGCCTGCGAACGGCAGACCTTTGTCTTTTACCCCACTTTTACTAAAGACTGAAAATTTATCTGTTTGTAGGTTTATAGAATTATAAAATGACGAAGGTCTGCCGGTAGCAATGGCACAGATTATGGGTACAATCAGCATCTAAATTTGATTAACAGTTTGAGTTTTTAAAACGCCTTTTCTTTTTGATTACTAAGAAAAATAAACTTTGGCTAAGAAATAAGTACCTATGGACTACTACGAATCCTCAAATACTTTTGTCAAAATTTTGGTCATGCTGTTACGGATTTCAGAAATATACAGATTTGTGAATTACGTAGGTACACTAGGTACCTAACAAATGTCAATCGACTTTCGTTGCTACTGTACCTCCAATATTCAGTGTATTGTGGTCAATAGTATTGACACAGATTACAGAGGTATTTACCACAATACGCTGAATATTTTAGTCAATACGGTGAATATTGTAAAGTTGGTAGGGTACTTACATAATTACCAATCAGAGTAGGTTTGTTTTAGTAACAACTATACTTTTTTTACAGGTTTGGCGTACGACCTAAAAACTGTGTCAGCTCAGATGATCAAGAACCGAGTCACGAGAACTGGTGATGGAAGCCACCCATTGGCCCAACAGACTAAAAAAGAAATAGACTGTGATGACCACCATCACCCAGAAAACCCAGTGTGGGGCTGGGATGACCAGGACATGCCAGTAGAAGACAAAGTTCTAGCCGAAATCTCTCATAGGAAAACTGAATAGGTTATGTTCTTCTCTATCTAAAGAGGAAAAAATGCGAAATGGAATTAATTTACGAACAAACGTAACAAAATCTGACGTGCAAAATTAATGTACGTAATAGGTAGACTGTTGCTGTTATTTTCATTGTCAAAACTTACCTACCCTATATAAATGCGATACGATGTCTGAAGTCTACATCATTTGCCTGCCCTTATCCCGCTTATGCAGGGTCGGCACAACATGTTCTCTTCTTCCACTCTCCCCTATCACTCGTCATCTTCGTATTCACTCCCTTCTTACCCATATCTTCTTTCACACAATCCATCCATCTTTTCTTTGGTCTACCTCTACTCACATATCCATCCACATTCATTTCCATCACCCTTTTAGTTAAGTGACTTTCATCCCTCCGCATTACATGCCCATACCACGCTAACCTATTGCTCCTCAATTTTTCAGTCACCGGCGCTACTTTCAGACTTCCCCTAATATATTCATTCCTCACCTTATCCATTCGCGTCACTCCGCACATCCATCTCAACATTCGCATCTCTGTCGATGTCTGAAGTCTACATGACCCGAAAAAATTATAGTTTTTTAGGGTGTTTCTACAAAACTATGTATACTAAGAGATCAATTTGTTTGTTGATTGTTTCGAATTTAAAAATAACGGGCAAATTGTGTTCTAGACAGTCCAAGACCGACCCATTGTAGAAACTTCTCATACTTTTCAAAATCAACCCTGTGTAAGGGCTAGTGTGACCGGCGAAGCAAAATCTTGCGATTATACTACTGCGTTTAGATTAGTTCAAAAGAACAGAATGAACTTTTTTGAATACTTATCTAATACGATACATAAAAAATTGTGAATCTTGGCAGAATTAATTTGTTGGCTTATGTACCTTAGTCTAGCTAGAGTTATGGACTTAGTTTAATGTTGCGATAAAAAAGCGACATACTTGGCCGTATTTTTAGCATTTAGAAAAATTTAATGTGGAAATCTCAAATAGGTACCTAATCAGAAGTAAATGGCTACTTAGTTACTTTGATTTTATTACAAAAGCTATCACAGAGTCGCAAAATGCATTGAGGTACATAGCAGCTCTCAAATATTAGCTAAGCCTAAGGCTAGACCTCTTTAAACATGAAACTGATATTATCGTACAAATTCTAATAACGGCCACTCTACACATTCGCCGAAATATTATTTGAGTAGAAGATGACAGGCGAATATAGGCGATGAGGCCCCCTACACGTTCGTCACCGTCAGCATTCGCCTATCTTCGCCGAATATGTAGAGGGCCCATCTATTTTACTTTTACATTTAGCTTTTACAGTTGCTTGGACGTAAATCTCAAAATTTTCTTGTGCTTCAAAAATAAATGAACTGAATGAGGCTCAAATTTTTTTAATATCAATGTAGAGTTTTTACTTCATGATATTTTAGCTTTATTACAGTATTTATAGTTTTTTTTACATTGTGATAATTTATAATATTTAATAAGGAATCTGGTGAGTGTCTAATTTAATTTTTTTTTATAATTTGCTTTATTTATTACCTACTTTCTGACATGTAATAAAATCTTCAACTGCGCTCCTTTTCTCAAATAAATAAGCAATGAATCCGAAACTTACCTACTATGTGTCGATAAACCATGCAAGTACATTTATTTTGTTCTCAAAGTTCCATTTAATTATAATTAAACAATTTCAACAATAGATCAGCAATCTGTCAATAAAATATACCCACAATTTAATTTATTGCATCTAAATGTAATTTTAGAATACCTACATTTAATTTTGTGTAAATAAACTCAAATTACTAACTCTAAAACGTTTTATGGTTTAATTAATAAAAATTGTTATGATATTCAGTCTATTTCATTTTAATGTCCTTTTTACCTTTTTTTTTGTTTTCGCTCATCAAATAAAATACAGTACCTACTCGTACTTAGGTACATTATTAAAAAAATACCTACGACGTCGACAAAATACCTACACTTATGTACTACAATAAATACTTATTCAACTACTTATGTAATTTTGGCAAGATATTATAGTCTGCTTTGCTGTCGTAAACTTGAATATCATGATCTTTGAGTGCTCTGTGTTTTGCTGCTTCGCTTGTATTGATTTCCTATATCATGAGCACTGGGGTTATAAAAATTTTGATTGTTCTTGTTCCAACCGGAAAACACAGGCTGTTCTTCAATATGCTCCTCAATATGCTCTTCAATTATATGATCCCCATCTCCTCCGATTACATAATCATCTCTAGATTCTTCATAATTTTCATAATCCCCGTGATTGTGTGTGTAGTGCGAGTGCTTTTCGTTCTTGTAACCTTCATTGACGTAAATCACTTTGTGTTCGTATTTATCATTAAATGCGTTGTTCCTAAGCAAAGTGAAAACGGCTCCGGTGAAAGCCATATTATTGATCATTACAGCCCCAAGGGTCATCATCTTTAAAGCTGGCAGCACGAAGGGTAGTATAGCAGCCATTATTAACCCCGGCACGATCAATAGAGGCAAAATCTGGTAAAACTTTTTTTTAGCTTTCTTCATACCACGACCGGATCCAGAAACAGCGTCTGAAAATATAAAGAGAAAGTTTTTGACCGACTCCTTTCAAATACTTTATTTATGTGGTACTTCAAGCATATACAAATGCGCTCATTTTTTGTCAAGACCTGCTTAATTAATTTCTATTGTGTTTTAAGCTATATAGAATTACAGAACAGTTTAACAAATAGTTGTATTCTATTCACATCAGAGAGAATTAATGCAATCAATTAGGACAAGCACCTTTTTTGTTAGCATAATTAATAGTGGGAGAGTAGGCAACTAAAGGTCGCACGACCCATCCGCGCCGAGTCGAATCCATTCAATAAAACAAACACTGAGACGTCAGATGCTAGCCGCATTTTCTGACGTTATCAGTAGGTATTTTTTCTATAGCAAAATGACTGCGGCGCGTACAGCGCGGACATTATGTGCGATCAGCTTAAATCCTACACATACACAACAAACACAACGGAATTAGCACAATGATTTTGTTGGACTACCTAATCAATCGGTTTATTTGTTACATAATATTAAATGAGTAATGAAAGTCCAAAATATACCAGAATGAATTTGTTCCTACCTTTATAAACATCGACGTTCAATGTCCCGTTGCCTTTCGACAGCAACTCAAACCGGTATCCCGGAATCATGGTCAACGAAAGCGATTTGCGCCTCAGCAGTCTCTCCGTTTCATCACACAACTGTGAGTGTAGCTCCTCATCACTAGTATTACGGTATTTCTTCCACGGGAATTGCTCCAGATCTTCGGAGAGTTTGGTGTGTGCGTTGGAGTTGAATGCTCTTTCGGCTCGCCAGGCGCTGAGTGCGCTGAGGCATTTTGAGGGGCCGAGCGTCCAAGCGCAGCCGACGATGTTCTGGATAGGTTGCGGTATTGTCTGGGCCAGACACGGCCACGTGGTGATGAGAATCGCAGCTAGCACGCGCATGGCCAGAGCCGAACTGAATCGCAGCGTCGCCCCACGCGCATCGCCAGGGAGGGACGTTGACATCGTGCCGCGACTGGCGGCGAAAGCGAATGCGTTGTCTAATTTTTTCATGCACATATTATTTATGCGCATATTGTAATGGATGCAACATTTTAACTAGGCAAAGTAAAAACGATTCGCAAAGAGAGTCGGTAACATGATTACCAAGTAGACACAGACAGATTATTTCATGCCACGTTGAAAATGATTTCAGTTTTAATGTAGGACATACCTACTTTCTTTTATTAATATATAATTATGGCAATAGAGTAAGTACCTACCTACTTTAACATCAATTATTAAGTATATAAGTCAGTAAATATAAATTACTTCGGTACATTTTAATACATACACTCTCACTAGGTAATAAAAATTGGTGTTATTAACAGACTAGTAGGTAGCTATATCTACCAAATGTAAATATTTATTGTCGGAGAGAATTAATTATTGCATTATTTTACAAACATTTCTTTAGTATTTATTTCATACTAGCTGCGCTCCCGCGGTGTAACCCGCGGTCCCTAGGGATTTTTTCAGGATAAAAAGTAGCCTATGTCCGTCCCTGGGATACAACCTTTATCCATGCCAATTTTCAGCCTAATCGGTTCAGTGGTTTGGGCGTGAAAAGGTAACAAACAGACAGACAGACAGACAGAGTTACTTTCACATTTATATTATTATATAGTATGGATTACTATGAATCAATTTTAATAAGATTTAAATTAGGTATTTCATGAAACTTCATATTTTAAGAAGTCGATCGCAGAAACAAGCAAATCTTATATTGAGTTGAGCAAGGCAAGCGGCGGGCAAAAGCTAATATAATTTTTACCTACTTATATAAGTAAAACGAATTATAAAAAGTAAAAGGAAGCCCCAATTTGCAAAAGATTAACGACTCTCTATGTAACATTATTATCTATCATATTTAACATAAATCCATAAATCTAAAACTTGTTGTTGGTATCATAGTTATATAGTCGATATACGTCTACTCATAATACAAAATAATGTTTACAATACTTATGTCGTGACCGTGCAGCAGAACATTTTGGGATTTATTATTAAAACATCATTAGGTAGTGTGCTTGCTTTTAATGAACAAAAACACATCCAAATGAAAAGATGTGGTAAAATCCCTCTTCAAAGTTATCTGAGCATTATCAGATCCTGACTTGGTGACAATGGGTCCACCTGAGGAGTACGAGTATTTTTTCGTACCTGTACCTATACCTCAATTATTTTTTACTAGATAGGAATTTTAAAATATAAATTAAGTACCTACCTACATCTGACGCGGGGTCGGCAGGGTTTAATCTAAAAGTTATTATTAAAATCAAGCTGACATATTTTAAGTTTAAAAACATAAAATACCTAAAGTTTTAGTAACTCTGAACTACACACAACCTACCTACGTGGCGAACCTACATGACAAGACAATACACAAAATATAATTCTAGGTTCTCACATCGTTACTAAGCTTAGGATCCGAAACCTCGTTTGTCGGTTAAATTGCTAGTTCAGTTGGTAGGGAAAGCCCTAGGTGAGTACTGTCTGTCTTTAGGCACTAGGTATGTAAAACCACCTCTGATCAGAGCCCAATGGTGTAAAGTATAGGTAGGTGTAAGTATACAATCGTTAATTTTTAATTTGTTTTTTTGGCAAAAAACAAGGTCTTATAGCACAAGTAGGTAACAGGGAAAAATCCAAAAGTTTTCTGTTTCCAAAATTAAGCCTCCTCGCAGACTGCAGACTTTTTATCGGCCGATATTTGAGACGGAATATGACAGAATATACTTCTCCATACTCATTACGAGCCGAAGTATATTCCGTATCAACTATCGGCCGATAGAAAGTCTGCAGTCTACGAGGGGTCTAAGTCTCACTTTACATGAAATGCCGAATGGAGCGAACTTGGATGAGAAAAACTGGTTTATACTGAGAAATGCGTAACACTCCCACGAGATTTAATAAAGGGAAACATGCTTTGTTTTTGAAAGTTTGCCGCTGCACTGTGCCTCATTTTTCTCCAAAGCACTGCACGTGAAACTGACAAATTCCATTGCACACGGAACTCGATTTCGGAAGCAAGAGAAACTGCGTAAAACTTGGAATTGACGAATTACGAGTGCAATGATTAACATTCATCGGTCACGAGTTTCGTGATGTTTTTGACAAATGGAAATGTTAACAGTGTCGATGCTTTGTAGGTTCAAAGTCAGCAAGAAAAATTTATGAACTTAATTTATACTTATCGCAAACAATTTTAAAAATATTTTATCAAATAATGTTCCTACTTGAGTACCTACTGTAAAGTGTACTGTAAATACTACCTATTGTAAAGTGTACCTACCTAGATATATTTATACATGACAAAAGCCACCAATTCTATAGAATTGGCAGATCTGCCAATTCTAGAGAATGGGTGGGCAGTAGAGCAAATATACATACCTACCTATTTGCTCAAAAACTCTCAAAAACAGAAAGGAGGGAGACGCTTGTCCAGCCGTGAGACAGTGCAGATGGTTTAAAAATAATAACAATAGGCTTTTCAGCATAACCAACAATACTGTTTTCTTAATTTTTGGCTGCTCACAAAGGTAAATGACAGGTTACTAACACTAATGTGTTTACAAATAAAAAACTTGATTAAAATTCTTTTAGAACGAAATTACTGGGGAGTCTAGACTGGATTGCACAGATTATTAACTTATAAATTTTTCTTGCGACAGATATTAATTTTCGAAGCTATAAGGTTTATTATAAAATAAAAAACACTTGCAGTAGCAACAGAGAGTACGAGTACCTATTACTTATTTACCTTGATTAATATTTTTATTTTGTTATGTAAAATTACGATATTCTTCGTAATTTTATTTTATTATTCAATAGATAAATATTCAATCTGAGAAAAATAAAACAGTAGAACATTAATCAACTTTTATTTGTGTTAAAGTTTTATAAATTACTCATACCTGCCAGAGTTCTATGTTTCGATACCTAAAATATGATACGTAATAATGAACCACTGCTGCTTTGAAAGTTTTAAAATCATTTTTCGTTAACAGTACTTTTCTTTTAAACCGTCTTTTAAACCTTATTGGTTTACTTAATGCTATTTCTACAAATTGTTTATGTAAACCTTTCATTATATAAATAAATAAAGAAAAAAACATAATTGTTAAAAATCTAGCTTAATCTCACCACATGTGTGTTCATAACTTTTCTTCTCACATCATCACTAATTTTATTTTCTGCCTAGTTACAGACAGCTGAGGTCACAAATAGTTAACACATTATTATTTCGAAGATATTATTGTGTTTAAGAAAATACGTACCTACTTTATCAACTACCAAGAAATTCGTTTTCTGTACAAAATTAACGTGCCTCAGATTATCCCTCTCTTGCGTGGAAATCTTCAGCCTTAAGATCCTTTCAATATGTTCAAAGAATCTTAGAAACTGAAGATCTAAAGACAACCGCGCCTCGGGGATAAAGTCGTGATCTTGTTCGTTTCGTGTTTAATGTCAATCGATGTTCCGGTGAAACCTTTGTCTAGTAACACCATAATATTTCCGGCTGCTAGATTAACAATGAAACGCACAATAATTTGACTTTCACCTGCTAATTTGCTTCGATAAGGATCTCAGGTCTACTGGGAATGTACCCCGTTAGCGATTCAACGTTAGTCCTTATGCGGCGAAAAAATTGAGGACGCCATTTCTATCGGTCAGTCACGTTGTCCTGCGCTTTCTTTTCGTGACTTTGGTGGTGCCGACCATTGTCTTCCGGAGGACACTTTATATCCTGACTTCGAAGCAATTATCGATCAGTTATACGCCAGTGATCGACTGCTCATCGTCGTTTTTTTTTCAGAGCTTAAACCATTAAAATGTGTCATAAATTCACCATGCTCTCATTAGTTTATGTAGTTATCTTCATAGCGGTGGTGAAGTGTGAAAGTGGAAGCGCGCAAGTCACGGATTTCCTAAGCAAAGGTACCTAATGCCCTTAAATCTCTTGATCCGGAACGTTTTGCAGATCCGCAAACGTTTTTAATGGTATTAATACAGTTTCAGGAGTAACATAATAATTTTGCCATGTTTCAATCTACTTATCAAAAAAAATAACCTTTAGTGTGACAGGGACAAATTTAGGTGTCTTTATCCCTGTCCTCACACTTAAGGTTATTGTCACTTGATAGATGACATGACATGACAGCATTATCGGGTAAAAATAGCAATTTCCTCAAGGAAGTTCAACCTCCTACGTATGTAATATTTTGGTACAGATTTTTTTCATTTTTACGATCTTTATCTATTCGTCCTTTGCTACAAATAATTACTCATGCAATAGCTTGGAATCCTCATAACGAAAACCCCAGCTCACTCTTGACCCATCGCTAATCCCGAATCGTGCTATCAATCACGTTGCTATTTGATTAGGATGGTTTACGTATATATCTCGGAGCCAATTTCCTCTTTCTCTCTTATTTATCCTCGCATAAGATCGATTGCTTGGGTATGGGAGTGTAAAGAACTTTTAAAGAAAATTAATGTGGTAACAAGCTCTTAACGGTGAAGGAAAACATATATCTGAGAGCGATGGGCTTGCACCCCGTCACGTATGGAAGGCATAATGAGAGCAAATGCCAAATAAGTATCTCTGGACATGCCTCTGACTCCTTAGATTTTTTTTATAGGATCTGAAGTAAGTAAAAAATCTGAGAGAATGTTTTGCTTTAGGCATAGGTACAGTCGTGATCCTATTTTTTTTAGTAACGGCTGCGATCCCCAATCATTACCAGTCATCCTCTTTCACCAGCCTGTATGTCTCTATCACCACACAGTTTCACCAAACCCGTTCGAAATAACTAGTGTAGTGACGACAAGAAGAAGATCATTACTTAAACGTGCTCCATCTTTGTTGAATTGAAAACTATGTTACATGTATTGTATTTCAGATCTAAACGTCGGCCGTACGTTCGGACACAATGCCTTGAAGAGGCTGTCTTTCATCTTCCTACCAGTGATGTTCACCCTGGGGGTGATCTCAACTCTATTGATGGCTCTGGCCGTCATCTCTGTTAAGAACCTGGCTATTGGAGTGATCCTGCTCATTGTCAGCATAAGTCAGGTAAAGATATCATCATCATCCAGCCCGGTATCCACTGCTGGGCATAGGCCACCCTTCTTTTATGCCAGCTCTATCTTGTGCCTCTCGCGTCCAAACATTCATGTCGTGAACCCAACGTGCTCTCGAACGACCTCGATTATTTTGGTTCAACTTTGGCCACCATCTAAAGAAAACATTAAAATGTAGGCCTCAGTTATGAAATTTTTACTTTATTACCATAAAACTTTACAGAAAAGAATCTTAGAGAATCTTACAGTAAAGAATCTTGAACTTCTCAAAAATCTGAAAATATCGACCACGCCCTGGGGAACAATAGTGATTTTGCTTATTTTTTGTTATTTTTGCATTAACATGGTAATCTTCTTTCTAGGCTGTATCTCGACTGCTCACCGTCGCCTCTCCATCACCCTTGGTGCTGCAACCACGGGCTGAGTTCCTCCCCGCCCCCGCCGTAGCCTCCCCCTGGCCAGCACCCGGCCCTTCTTTCTCCCCCTGGGGCAGATCTGATGACGGAGCTACGATCACCGACTAAAAAAACTAAAAAAGGAAAAATTATAGGAATTTTGGAACTCGCGCGTTAGATTCGGAATGTTAAAATTTAACATCACTATTACCTCAATGTCTTAGCTTTGGTTTTTTAAAGAAGTGGTTGTATTATTATCTCCCATTTTTTATAACTGTGTAAGCTTACTGAAACATTGCAAAAAAATGCAGACAGCAGACGTTGATAAATGAGACGTAATTTTCTGTAACTTTCTACGAGTAGGTATATTAACTGAATAGATTACGCCGTCATACTACGTCAATTGAAAATCGAAGTATAATGACAAAATTGCATTTAAATTAATAAGTAAGTATACGATTAGTTTTAAGTCTGGTTTTGTTCTAAGTACACAAAAGAACAAGATCAAAAACTAGTCTATCTTTTGCAAAAACCTATTTTTTTGCGACAGATAGACATTTATTATTTTATGAAAGTATAATGATTTAAGATTTTAAAATCGTTTTTTTTCCCCTATCTAAACTTTCTATTAATATCAAAAGCTAGTACTGAATTGATTTAATGTATCGCAAATATTTACAGTCTATTCGTAAGTATTCGATATCCCATTGCGAAGTAAAACTGTATTGATTCAATTTACTTATTGTTTCAATTACTACTTGCTTACTTTCTTCTGCTAGAAAATGTGTATTATTATGTATGAAAATTACTCGTGGGATCTATGATCGAAACGTTTTTATAGAATAATCTATTGTGGCTCTGATTACAAAAGACCACTGTTACTGTTTACATAAGAAAGATCAAAACAACACATTCATTATGAAATGGAAAGTGAAACCTGTTTTAATGGAACTTTTTGCCAAAGCGCAGGTGTAACTCGTTCCTTTCCATTCCAACTGCTTTGAATATCTATTTAACCAAAAAAAAATCTATCTGCAGATAGGTACAGTGCCACAAACTTATCCGGACGGACCGGTGAGAGAGGCGCTGTTATCGCTATTTGGTGTTGGCAGAAATATTAATTTTCATAATAAATTCGTTAGTTCATCCTTTGGTCCAGATAAGTTTGTGGCACTGTATGTCTGTTTAGGTTACACTAGCTTTCGTAATTAGATAGAAATTGTAATAAGTAGTAGGTATTTGTACCTGCTCAATCACTTCCAAGGAACATTCACAAAATAGACATCATTTACTTCATAGTACAAGCTTTGCTTAGTTTGGGGCTATATGATGCTGTGTCCAGCATTATTTATTATCATGCATTCACAATAATTCATAGAAAAACGGATTAGGTACGAGGCGATGGATCAATGTGCACCAACATGCATTCAATGATACTTACAACTCCTCTGAATAATACTTACCTTCTTATATTTTTCAGTAGATTTAGCATTATTTAAACGTGTTCCTTCAGGTTGATAGATTTTAGTTGTTTTATAGAGCCACTTGGCAACATTCCAGAGCGTAGTGAATTTAGACCGACGTTGTTGACGTGTGCCGTAAAAACATGTGAAATTTTGATTTAATAAATGTACCTATAATTATTCACATTCAACATCGGGGCTTAAGGTGCATTTACACGGCGCGATATGATTTAGCATCGCACGCCAATTTTTCCCGTGTGAACGCTCATCGTATGCGATGTGTCTTAGTATGCGATGTGCCGTCGGGACTTACTTAGTGTTTTGCGATGCGGCATCGGTAGCTCCGACGCGCCGTCGGAGAACAGAGTAGGGTTACCATACTAAAAATTGGAAACCCGGACAAATGCCAAACAAAATGTACGATTTAAATGGAAACGCACGTGGCTTACAACATATTATGTTGGTACCACGTGAGTGAAGCCACGGTGCGTTCCGCAAGCTCACATACATAAATGTAGACATTGATATTTTAATGTTCAATATAATAGTCTTAATAACGAGAATTTCATTATTTTTCTACATAAAAAAATCTTGTAAGTACTTATTTTGTATCATAATATCTTAGAAAAATCTAAATAAAACGACAGGTCTGGAGAAATCTTAACGTATGGTTACTGTGAAATGGGCGGATTATAGGGGCGTATGCCACAGAATAAGTTTCATAGTTACCTAGACTTTTACTAACTGCGGAAGAGCGTACAATTTTTGGTAGATTGTAGCGTTGTTAAATTTCAACAATGTTCTCAAGGGATCGTTAGTGGAGTGGTCTAGCGTGCGGTTTCCAAGAAGAGACATGCTGGTTCAATTCCTTGCACAAAAAATTTTTTTGCATTGTTTTTTATTTTTGCTTCTCTAGAATTTTTTTTTTATGTTAATGGTGAACATCTCAGTTTCATAAACTTTTTAATAAAAACTAAAGAAAATAAAATTAAAATTCAAGGTCCGAACAGAGTACTTACTTAGATGGTAATTTTACCTAATACTATTTTACCTAATATTAGCTGTCCGCCGCGGTGTTACCCGCGATCCCTCGGGAAAACTTCACTTCCCCGGGATAAAATATGTATAGCCTATGTTCATCGGGGATAATGTAGGATTCTATTGATGAAAGAATTTTTAAATCGGTCCAGTAGTTTTGGAGCCTATTCATTTCAAACAAACAAATCTTTCCTCTTTATAATATTAGTATAGATAAGCTGGCCATTTATTATTATAATAATAGGTAATAACATTAGGGACACAAAAATGTCTGAAATAAAGATTTTTTATTTTAAGGATAATGTAGCTACTCAAATCCTTCAATCCGAAGGTCGTGGGATCGAATCCCGGCCGTGCATCAATGGATTTTGCGTTTCGTAAAATTTATATGCGCTTTAACTCGAGCTCTGAACGGTGAAGGAAAACATCGTGAGGAAACCAGTTAGTATTCTAATAGGCGGCGATGGGCTTGCAACCTGTCACGTATGGAATACTAACTTCTGCAAGATGTGGGCATGTATCAAATATGTATTTGTACAAATTGTACGCTCTTCCGCAGTTAGTAAAAGTCTAGGTAACTATGAAACTTATTCTGTGGCATACGCCCCTATAATCCGCCCATTTCACAGTAACCATACGTTAAGATTTCTCTAGACCTGTCGTTTTATTTAGATTTTTCTAAGATATTATGATACAAAATAAGTACTTACAAGATTTTTTTATGTAGAAAAATAATGAAATTCTCGTTATTAAGACTATTATATTGAACATTAAAATATCAATGTCTACATTTAGGTATGTGAGCTTGCGGAACGCACCGTGGCTTCACTCACGTGGTACCAACATAATATGTTGTAAGCCACGTGCGTTTCCATTTAAATCGTATATTTTGTCTGGCATTTGTCCGGGTTTCCAATTTTTAGTATGGTAACCCTACTCGCCGCGATGCGATGGCGAGTTGGATCTCCGATATCGCATCGTAGTGACGACGCGACATCGCATCGCAAGCGCAGTTTGTCGTGTGAATGCGCTAAGTCTAACTCAAGTTGGCACACCGAATGGGCGCGGCCTAGCAAATCCGACGACAAATCGCACCGTGTAAATGCACCTTTAGTTCACAGCCTGTTTTGTTATTAATTTATGAATGACAATATAAAAATAGTTAAGTATTCTCTTTTCAGGGCATTGTTCCCTTTCACAAAAATAAATCTGTGAATAGAAAGAAAAAACAAAACCACAAGACAAACAACAAAAAAATTGAGATTTTCGGACAACAAAATTGGTTATGTTTTCTCTGTCATGTTTTAGTTTAAAATTAAATTTTGCTTGGTTTTTACCGTTAGGTACCTACTGCGAGAATAAATAGCTCTCACGGTAAAGAGAAAATAAGTAGTTATGTGATTTTTTATCGCGTTTATTTATGTACTTATTTAAAAAAATATATAATTGTGAGAATTTTCGTACCTTATTATTATAATAACAACTGAATGTTATAGATAACACTAAGAAGACAGGACTTAGGCTATATTAAGACCTGGATTGGACATGCAACTTTTGCAGAGAATTGCGGTCCGGGTGAAAGCAAGTAAGTCTTTTTAATCGTTGATTGCACATTTATCGCCCATTGAACTATTGGTGAACACTGGTCTGTTCTACACGCGAATTTAATTGGTATATTTTACACAGTCATCCTTTCTCTACTGATATAATAGTCAAGCTTTGCTACATTTTATCGTTTAAATATGTATAGATACCTAATTACGTAATAAATGTTTAGCTCATTTCATTTAATGTTTATCGAGGGTGTCTTATCCAGTGACTCAAAAAATCTATTCAGCCGTTTGAACGTGTCGGGGGTTTTTTAAGCTTTAAATTTACCTACACCGTGTTCAATACAATACGGTTAATTGGCAGTCTATCAAATACTAGTAACTCTTTCTTTTTATCTTATCTGATTTTTATGACTTAACAGCAAAGTTACATAATTGTTTTATCTAGTTTGTTTTTCGCACATTTTCAAAACGATTCTTGCCTTACAAAACCGCCCCTCGCATATACTGTATAGGTATATCCCTGGCAACATATCACAAGAACTTCGGCCGATGCTATCGAGTGCTAATCAGAGCGAAGGAATCATTCAGCATTGCTTTCTAGTGGATAACGTCACTTTTCCATAACTATGAAGTTGTATTATTTCTGTGCGAGGAAATATACAATCATCATCAAACTTGATTGGTTATACCTATCTAAGCTGAGCGTAGAATTGCAAAATCAAGGCTGCATTTGCGTTCGGGAAACAGGCTTCTGTACTAAAACCGCAACTGACCCACACTCAATCACTTTCATACGGGTTGAACAAGTGTTATCGAACTGTAATTTGCACCGTCCGAGTAGGCTTATGGGAAACGTCTGCCGACTTTTTAACAAATAATTAAATTGACAACTGTAAATGAAGCTTGCCAGTACTAAGATTAGATAAGATAAAGATAGAGTTTATTGTGACATAAACAGGTACAGCGGAACAAAGGTTTCACTAAAAATGTGTATAATTGCAGGTTTCATGATAGGGTATTGCAGCCTAGGTTACCTAGCCTTCAAAAATACCTCAATACTTACAATAAAACATCGACATAGGTCAACTTCCCTAATAAGTCACCACATCTCAATTAAAGAACACGTACTTTGCTTTATGCCAATCATTATTAACCAATTGCATAACGGCCTGGGGAGGAGCTGGCTCAACTTACCTAATACGACTCGAAAGATCACAAAAAGCAGACCTAAAAGTTGCCCATTTCCGACCTTACAGATACCCAGAAAACTATTTATCCAACAACTTGTACTCAAACAAAATAAGATCCCACCAATGGTAAACCTAAAAATAAATGACAAAGTCTACCCATTAATTAGCTGTAAGACATTAGCTCAAAAAAAACTCCTTTTTTCTAGCTGCTTTCCTTTTTAACAAGATAAATAGAGATACAAATATAAAAAACACAACACACCTTGAATGTAAAAACAAAATAAAAAACTACTTACTCAGACTAGACTATAAACAAACAGAAGATTTATTGACCATTGTAACCTAACAGACTCTAACTCACTATAATAACAACAAAATTAACACCAGTCACCTATCACACACACACACATACACACACAACAGCATACAACCACAACACACATAAACTTTCCTTCACTTTTACACGAACTCACTCACTCTCAAACTCCTTTTTACACACACACAACACACACACGTACTAAATATTACGTACTCTACTTTTAATTCCACTTTCTTGTAATTGTATAAGTGATTGATACAAAGATGCTTGAGTACCCCATTGTAATTAGTCGAAGCGGAGATCCCTCGTGCCCACATGCAAGTTACTAACTTAGGGTGACGAGTCAATGTCTCGATAGTGCAAGGTTTACTTTAATAATTATCTTTTCTCCATGACATAATACCTACCCTATAGCTTACTCTAGTTTAATTTAGTTAAGATAAACTACTATAAACCTTTATCTATACTAATATTATAAAGAGTTAAAATGTTTAAATGTTTGTTTGTTTGTATGTTTGTTTGAAATGAATAGACTCCGAAACTACTGGACCGATTTGAAAAAGTATTTCACCAATAGAATCCTACATTATCCCCGATGAACATAGGCTATATTTTATCCCGGGGAAGTGAAGTTTTCCCGAGGGATCGCGGGTAACACCGCGGCAGACAGTTTTAAATAAATCTTATCTTATTTTACGCTAAGTAGGTTATTTTGCGAGAACATTGTTTTATTTTCAGATTCAAAATCAGAAAACGGAACATTTTTCATATTACTCAGGAAGAGAAATTAATTAATTTTTAATAAATTTTAATATGATTACCAACGTTTAATTTTTTTAGACGCGTTTTATTTGATTTCGTTTTTCATCTTCTATCTATTTTTAAAAGTGAATGGATAAATGCAAAAGCGTAGTAAGTGTACCTACTAAGTAATTACTCCAGAACATTACAGCTCTACCAATTTAGATACGTACTTATTTCAAATATTCTTGAAAAATGCAACTGAACAATATTTTTTTTCGAATTAATTAAAAAAATATGCTGTTGCACACCATGGGCGGCTTGTTTATTAAAGGTAGCCCAGCTTCCATTGGGCCAGATTGACTTGACAAAAGAAAGAAACTCACATTTTTATAAGATTTTTATTAACTTGAAATGTGGTTTATTACGTTTGTTTGTCCTGGTAACATTTTTCAAGCTGAATTTGACCCATTTTCGGTGTCTGATTGAGTCAAATTTTTGTACACTTTGAGCTTTTGATGACAATGCTAAAATATTGTGACTCTGAGCTTATCTCATAATGGAGTCAGGACTCAGGAGCTCTTCAACGGAACTCCCAAGTGGATGACAGTAAAATATCCGTGTTTGGGATCATAATTAATCAGCAACGCATTAAAAGTTTTGATTAAAAAAAACTTATTTACTCAACAGATTTCAAAAACCCGCTAAACCTTCAATGAAATCTGACAACGATGTGTATGGCCTACCTTGTGCCTAGGTACAGGGAAAGTCCATAGATTCATTCGATTAAACAGGCTTAGCTTACGAAACTAGTTATTCTAGAAACTTCCAAGCTTAAGAACATCGAATAGGTAAGCTTTTAACTATACTCAGTTACTTTCTTCTATTCCAGATTTACCTAACCTACAACTCAGAGAAGATCGCCGAAGATATTTTTAGGATCAAATCCTTGAAGCAGCTGCTAAAACATGCATTTGGTAGACGGATTTGATTTTGTTTCTCCTTACTTGCTTTATAATATACCCAAGTACCTACCTACCTAATATAATAATATAGGTACACATAATATCCATTACTAATAAAATAAATGTAAAAGTAACTCTGTCTATCTATCTGTCTGTTTGTATCACGCCCAAACCACTGAACAAATTAGGCTGAAAATTGGCCTGGATAAATTTTGTATCCTAGGACATAGGCTACTTTTTATCCCGAAAAATCCCGAGGGACCGCGGGTTACACCGCGGGAGCGCAGCTAGTGCAATAATAAACACAAGGAAAAGCTGCATTAAAAATTAAGTACTCCCACAAAAAATTCTAAGTAAAATATAGTTTCTTCTTCTTGTCGTGTCTCTAGTTCTTTCAAACCAGTGTAGTTAAAGAATTGTGACCCCCAAAGAGGCACTTTTGCTAACTCCTAACTAACATCTATTGCCCATAACATTTAGCTCAAGTGATCGGAGCGTTGCCAAGGTCATAGATAAAAAAATATAACAAATTTTTGGGAATCTATTTCTTCCCCAAAATTCGTAGTAACCTATTGTTATTGTAACTCGGCTAGTTTTTAACAATAACAACCTTATTGTATTTCATTAGTGCCTAGATTATATTCAATCGCAAAGTTTGTTATTTATTTATTTAATACAACTTAATTAACAGAACTAAAGTTAAGTAAGTTTATTATTTATTTAATATAACTTATCAACAAAACTAAAGTTCTGGAATGTTTCAGTTTAATTTATAAACTACATAGTTCAGTATTTGTATCTTTAAAAAACAGAACACAATCAAGACTGTTTTATAATACCTACATTATTATCAATAGGGTTCAAAATCCTTTAAAGATTTCTAAGGGGGTAGTTGGAGGCACGTCCAAATATACCTACCTATTCAGTACAGGAAAAGCATCGACATAGTAGTTAGAGTAATTTTATGAATGCACGCCTGTGTACGCATCAGCGATCAGGCAGCGGTGCGGGCAACGGTCTACTTCACCGATCGCTAACTTGCAAATTCCACATTCGCGAGAAAGCTCCCAGACGGGCAAGCAAAATAAACGAATTCAATGCTGTATTCTTTATTACGAAATACGCCACACAGTGGTTGATCCAGTTGAGATTGCATCTGTGGTGGGGACTTCCATCGCGGCTGCATTATCAAATCGTTCGGCAAAATGGTCGCACCGCGGTTGCTCTCACTCTACCTCCTCGCTATCGCATTCGGAACTGTGTTTGCTACAGTGGATACTACAGTTGATTCAAATGAAGTGGAGTTGCCCAAGAGACTTGAGTTATCGGATGGAGTTACATTACAGTTTCCGGAATCGAACAACACAGCAAAGCTGATTTCATTTGAAGTGGACACTCAAAGGCAACATGTCGAAGGTAAGCATTTTGATACTATTAGGTAGTACCTACCACTTTGGGGCTTTATTATATACCTTACCTATTGTTTGTGAGCATCAAAACTATTATTTGTACATTGTAGCCCACTACAGCTTCAATAACAATAAATTCTTCAACCGTTTCTCTTTGTACATATCACTAGATACCTACCTAGAAGTCCTGAAAAATGTTATCACATAAATAAAATGAAAGCTTATGTTGTTTCTTGCACCTGTTTTTCAATGAATAAACTTTGTCATTTATAAAAGACTTCTACAGGGTTTCAGAACTTTGTTTGTTAGTTTGAAAGAACTTTAGTATGCACGAGTTGAAGCTCACATTCAGATGATTGATTCCAAAGTAAACAAACATTGAGAAACTTGGAACGACAAGAATAAATACTTATCTGATTTCATAAAATCTATATAAAGATAGGTACCTAAGATACTAAAAATAAAACGCTGTTGTAAGCACTAATACCCACACATTATCAGAATCAGGTTTTCATGGAGAAAATTAGGAAATTGGGAAAAACCTGAAAGTGTTATTGTCTGTGAGAGTTATGTTATGAATCAATTTGAACAAGGACCTAATAACATTTATCAAACTTGGATTCGAAGGTTTGAATTTCTGTGGTTTGAAACGGGGCCATAAACGATGTGAATGGTAAAGTTTTTTATTCTGTATAAGTGTAGGTAGTACCATGTGAGTCGTAACCTAAATAAATATTAAATTGTTAGTGACCTGTTGACTGATGCGTAACCAAGCGTACACAAACCTGACCTGGTAATTTTATTTTGGATTGTCAGGATAAGTAGTTTGATTTAGGTCAAGTTCCAGTGTACCCAAGAATAAAATCTAGATCAGAACCCTAGAATTAGGTAAACATTATCTCTGATCCTTCTGCAATCAAATATAGAAATGACTGACCTATTTTCAGGAGCTGTCTACTATTTTAAATGTTTTATTATAATAAAATTGATATCGTTTTAATAGACTAGACGCTAGCCTTAAAAGGCTAGCGTCTAGTCCAGATTCAAGGTTACCTAATGTAAACTCCCAAAGGATTTGCCATATTTCTCGAAATCTATAATAATATAAATGTGAAAGTAACTCTTTAATCTAGGTCCTAGGTACTAAATAATTTCGTTAAAATTTAGCATGGATATAGTTTGCATCTCGGAGAAAGAATATTTTTTTTAAAAGAGCTTTGTATGTAAGTGTGGTCGTGAAAGTTTTGTACGGGGAACCGAGATAATAATTAGGTATCATTAAATGTGGGCAAAGTTGCTGAAGTATTTTTTAACCGACTTCAAAAAAAGGAGGAGGTTCTATGTTCGGGTGTATGTATGTTTTTTTTTTTTTTTTTTTTTTTTTTTTTTTTTTTTTATGTATGTTCACCGATATCTCCGTCAGTTGTGAACCGATTTCCAAAATTATTTTTTTGTTTGAAAGGGTATGTTACCATAGTGGTCCCATAAAAATTTTACTCCTGAGGGATTGATAGTTTTCCCGTAATACTCAAAAAAACACCGATCTTTCCGAAAAATGTGGACCGATTTCCAAAATTTTTTTTTGCTTGAAAGGGTATCTATATCTCGAGGTGGTCCTCATACTTTTTTTTCCTGGGGGATTGATATTTTTCCTGTAAAACTCAAAAAACCTCATTCTCACTACACAATCTGAGTCAAACGTTGAATAGTTTGACATGTTTATACTCTCGAGGTGGTCCCATATAAATTTTATTCCTGAGGGATTGATAGTTTTCCCGTAAAACTCAAAAAACTTCATTCTCACTACACAATTTGAGTCAAACGTTGAATAGTTTGACATGTTTATACTCTCGAGGTGGTCCCATATAAATTTTATTCCTGAGGGATTGATAGTTTTCCCGTAAAACTCAAAAAACTTCATTCTCACTACACAATCTGAGTCAAACGTTGAATAGTTTGACATGTTTATACTCTCGAGGTGGTCCCATATAAATTTTATTCCTGAGGGATTGATAGTTTTCCCGTAAAACTCAAAAAACCTCATTCTCACTCTAACTTCTTTAATCTTGACTATTTCAATATCTAACCTAACTTACTATATTATTTACACTTACACTTTATTTACACTACACACAGTGTTTATTTACACTAAAAATTAAAAAATAAAAATTTTTGAAAAAAAAATTGAACCGACTTCACATAACACATACAGACACTAAGAACCTTCTATGTACCTACACTAAAAAGAGAAAAATAAGAATATACACATGCAAGTATTATTTACAGTATTCAATTAATAAATTATTATGTTATATTATGTATTTGAAGTCGGTGCCAACTATTCTACTCCAACTACTCGATACAATTTTGCACCCAAGTTCTATTGTACTCGTAATTTCTTCTTAGATGTAA
This sequence comes from Epirrhoe alternata, assembly GCA_963565295.1. Classification (NCBI taxonomy): domain Eukaryota; kingdom Metazoa; phylum Arthropoda; class Insecta; order Lepidoptera; family Geometridae; genus Epirrhoe; species Epirrhoe alternata. The sequence continues at coordinate 6,497,021 of OY751384.1, forward strand.
ATGCATAGTTGGCACCGACTTCAAATACATAATATAACATAATAATTTATTAATTGAATACTGTAAATAATACTTGCATGTGTATATTCTTATTTTTCTCTTTTTAGTGTAGGTACATAGAAGGTTCTTAGTGTCTGTATGTGTTATGTGAAGTCGGTTCAATTTTTTTTTCAAAAATTTTTATATAGAGTAGAGTCTCACTAATCCGGCACTAGTATAAAACTAGGGGTGCTGAATTTTTGGAATCTTCGGCTTGTATAGAAAAAATCATATATATACATATACAGGGTCACGACTGTATCCCCGAGGCGCGGTAGACATTCTCTCAGATCTTTTTATATTCCAGATCCTTTGAAGATAAAAAAAATAAAAATCATATACCTACGTAAAATAAAGAAAACAGGTAATACCTACCTTAATATGTAATGTAGGTAAGTAATATTGTGATAATTTTTGATATTACCAATTAGGTATACTGATGCCGATCGGCACGAGAGTAGGAAAGCGTAAGCGGATGGTGCCGGATTATTGGACGTACCGGACTACTAAAGTGTCAGATTAGTGAGTCTATACCTACTAGAGGTGTGCGCCGATCGGCGCGGCGCACGCCGCCGACGATTTTGTCCACGCCGCCGCCGCCGACGATTTTATCGGCGTAAAATCGGCGCCAATATTGTGTATGTACAAAATCCCTAAAGTCTATTCCACAAAGCATGGGTGCTGACATATTTGCCATTTGTCGTTTTTTTTTTAGATTATAGGGCAAAAATCTTTTGATAATAAATCGATGACAATTTAATACCAATCAAACTAAGTTTTACTTATAAAATAATCAATTTTCTCCATGGACGCGTCAGGCGAACTGTAAGCGGATAACTGTTTGCCTCTAGTTCGCCTCCCTCTACATTTCTGTGCTGTATTATACACTTCATATCCAATATCCATACCGCGCGTACTGTACGGATAAGAAGTGTCCATCCAGTTTGCGACGTTTTGCTTGCCAACTCAGTCAGCGGCTGAGTCGCAGCGAACGATTCTAGCGGTCGGTGGCTCAGTTCACTCACTACGCCCGCGCCGCGCGGCGTTACGCGTTCAGTCAGTACGAGCGAACAGTCAGCCGCTCATCATCATCAGCCTATAGCAGTCCACTTCTGGATATAGGCCTCCCCTAATGAGCGCCATTGCACCCTGTCCTTAGCTCAACGCATCCAGCTTCTACCAGCAGCCTTTCGCAGATCGCTACCACCAGGCTGGAGGGCGTCCTACACTACGTTTGCCGAGTCACAGTCTCCACTCAAGAACTCGTTTACCCCAACGGTTATCGGTTCTTCGGCAGATATGGCCAGCCCACTGCCACTTCAGCTTGTTAATTCTCTGAGTTATGTCGACTATTTTTTAGTTCTATGTCAGATAGTCTCGTGGCGGATTCTATCCTTCAGAGAATCTCCAAGCATAGCTCGTTCGTTCCATAGCTCGCTGAGCGATTTTAAATGGTCTAGTCGTACTGTGAGTGTCCACGTTTCGGCTCTGTATGTCATGACAGGTAGGACGCACTGATTGAAAACTTTCGTTTTAAGACATGCGGTATGGGTTACTAGAAAACTGGACGTAGTTTTCCAAATGCTGCCCAACCCAGCTGAATCCTCCTCTTGACCTCCTCTTCTCCTCTCTCAAAGTTGTCTCTCATCATCAATTGGCAGCTTAAATAATAGCCCACTGCTGGACATAAGCCTCCTCCCTCAAACGCCACTCTAATCGGCCCTGTGCTGATCTCATCCAAGTCTTTCCCACAATGGCCTCAATATCATCCACCCACCTGGCTGCTGGTCTGCCTCGGCTTCTAGCACTTCTCCTTGGGTACCATTCGGCCAGAGCCTTACACCACCTGCCATCACCAAATCTGGCCAAGTGCAACACGGTCTGCAATACGGTCTCCGATATCTGCTACTTTTGTCCTCATACGAATATCCGTATTGCGGACTCTGTCTAGCAATAATATGCTGAGCATGGCATTCTCCATGCCATGCTCAGCATATTCGGTGCCGTATGTCATTGTGGGCAAGCAAGACACATTGGTTAAAAAGCTTGGTTTTCAGGCATTGTGGCATTTTGCGGATCGATTCGGGCATTGACCATGACTTTGGTCTTATCCAAATTCATGCCGAGACTCATCGCTCACGAGGCTGATGCTAGGCCGTCCAGCATTCCATGTAGCACCTCCAGCGACTTCGCCAGTAAAAATAATTATGTCATCTGGGAATCGTAAGTGTGAAATGTGCTCGCCGTTTATGATTATGCCCATACCTTTCCAGTCTAGTGTCTTAAAAATATGTTTGTGAATAGTTTCGGAGATATGACATCTCCTTGTCTCACTCCTCTGCGCAGTTGGATGGGCCTAGACTGCTGGTCTTGTACTCGGATACTCATGGTGGCGACTTCATACAGACATCTCAAAACTTCGATATAACGATAGTCTATTTGGCATCGCTGCAAGGGCTGTTTTGGAAGGAAACAGCCCAGGGGTCAGACAGAGAGTGACAGAGTCAAAGGCTTTCTCATAGTCCACAAAAGCCTAATTACACTCTTCGGACTTCTGTATAATCTGAATCACTGTGTGAAGCGGTTTATGGTGCCGTATCCTCCGCGAAACCCACCCCTTGATTATGGATCTCGCGACAGGCGTAATCTCGCAATTACTGCTGTCAAACTTGTGTTAAATGGACGTAGAGCGTAAAGGAAGCAATCCACACTCATGTTGAGTCTGAATTGTATTTAACTCAATTTCGACATGAGTGTGGATTGGTTTCTTCTACGTCCATTTAACACAAGTTTGACAGCAGTAATTGCGAGATTACGCCTGTCGCGAGATCCGTAATCAAGGGGTCGGTCTGTTCCGGCGGCTGGAACTCGTCGCATCTTCTGGCGAGACGATTCGTAATAACCCGAGAGAACAGCTTATAAACGTGGCTCAGGAGCTAGATGGGCCTGTAATTTTTAAGAAGAGGCTTATTTACCTTCTTAAAAAACAGAACCACCAAGCTCTCGTTCCACGTCTTTGGAGTTCTCCCTTAATTATACTGTCCACGCCGATTACGCCGATTACGCCGCCGCCGCCGACTGATTTAAAGCCGGCGTCCGCCGCCGGTCAAGAAGGCATCGGCGCACACCTCTAATACCTACTGTATATTACATGAAACAACTATACTGACGCCGCGATCATTAAGTTGTGGTTCGTTGATCGATTTGCTTGCTCATTGATCAAAACGACCACAAACTTTTCAAAACTTTCCACCCGAGCCACGAACAAAACGAAAGGACAGCAGATTGATATTATTTGTAATCATAAACCAGTTTTTTAGTGCGTGTAAGATTCACGATTAAAATAACTTTCATTATTCAGCTTGAAATTAAACACTTTCAAACGGCAAGCCAATTGCACTCATGAACGAGTAGATGCGTAGTAAGATAATATCTAAACAACAAAGTGATCCTAAAAGGGTTCCGTTTTTTAACCGACTTCAAAAAAAGGAGGAGGTTCTCAATTCACCTGTATTTTTTTTTCAATTCCTGCACTGTGATTGGTTGAACAGCAGACCTATTCCGAACCGAATGCATTTCGCTGATCTGAATCGCTACCCAGGTGTGTTCATAATGTTTTGATAACGAGTCTCAAAAGCAAATATTTCTTTTCCAGGTCGTAAAAAGAAGAAGAAACTCATCGAAAAGCTGCTACCACTCTTCATTATGCCATTCCTGATCCAGTCTGCGATTGTGCCACTTTTCCTAGGCATGCTGAAGTTTATGCTCTTCAAATCCTTAATGGTGGGGAAATTAGCACTGGCCCTGATCGTCTTCAACGCGTTCAAGAACCAGAACAGCTTCAAAGGACGCGATGCTGAAATGGCTGACGTTCACTACGGCTATCATGGTGGACATGGCATGATGGAAGAATATGGAGCCTATATAAATTAGTAATAAATATTGCCTTAGAGGAAATAAAACCGGATGATATCAAGATTTGTAATAGATAATACTATTCTACTTTCGAAACGTCATTTTAATAACTGGTGGATTGATCACGTAATAATAGTGTCGATTTAGATATTGAGATGTTTTGATCCATCGTAATCTTCATCAGAGTAAGCCCCCTCGCAGACTGCAGACTTTCTATCGGCCGATAGTTGAGACGGAATATATTTCGGCTCGTAATGAGTATGGAGAAGTATATCCCGTCTCAACTATCGGCCGATAGAAAGTCTGCAGTCTGCGAGGGGGCTAAAAGGGAGAGACATGGTAGAGTCAGTAGTCTGTGTGAGACGCAATCCTTATGAAAAACTGCTGCATAGGTATTTTTGGAGACAGATTTTGGAAAAACTAGTCATTGAAGAAAAACGTTACTCACAGATTTAAGTATTCTCCTGCTTTAGTAGTTGTACCGCATTTGATATTTGGTTATTTGGTATTATTTCCTTCAAGGTATATAAGTAGTAGATAACTAACTCTTCCTAAGTCATTCTATTTATAATTGCTGAAGACTATATGCGATGTATTGTGAGTGGTTTCTGAGGCGTGAATGGTACATGTGTTATTTATGTTCACCCCTTAGGTATACAGGGTGTGGTTCGTGGATGAGTTGTATGACTGTTGAGTTGATTATTTATTTAAGTATTTATTTTAGAAGTAATTAGCCAAGTACTTATATTTTTTTGTGTAACTGCGTATTATTGATAATATAAAGTACCTAAATGTTATTAATAGCCTCATAATACTTGTTAGCTAAAGAATAATTCGCACAGAATCTAGTTACAATATTTTCTGCTCCCAAATAAGATGACCTAAAATTTATTTTTGGGTCAATAATGTTTCTTTGTTTCTATATTCAATGTATATGTATAACGGTGACCGTCGAAACCTAAATAACCAAAAATTGTTGTAACATGTCAATAGACGCTGGTGTCTGGGATATTGTTGAGGTGACTCGGTTAGCACTTTAAAGAACAATGGTTGTCCTCGCAGCTGAACAATCGGATTAGTCCACATGAAAGTGGAAAGATATAAATGTCTTACTATTTTGTAGGAAATAATTGGATCCTTAGGTGCCCAAAATGTATCCTAAATCTAAAATTGTAATGTATCGAAAACCTGTTGTGCCGATCCCACATAAAAGTGGGATGCTAAATCTTGCTCGATTTCAGCTTTAATAAATTAAGTACCTACTCGTACTTATTCATAATTTTTTGTAAGTGGTGTTTAAAAATAAATAAAAAAATTACCTACTTTATTTATTTCTTTAACTATCTATACAGGGTTATTTGTAAAACACCGGTAATCTCTCAGGACTGTATTACTATCATCATAAGGAACAACTTTTGTTCTATGACTTTTAAAAATTCATCATTATGTTTTTTCATCAGATTGTCAACCAAAAATATAAATATCTAAATTAAACGCTCTAAATGTTACGAATTCTATGCGAAACAAAAGAAAGCGATAGTACAAAGCGAAAAGAGCGGGGTTAGGGCAGCGGGGCTGGAATGTGTTCGATAGGACAATGTTTTAGATTGGCAAACGAAATCTGTAATGTTTGTTTTTGGTAAATGTTATGTTTTGTAAAAAGTCATAAATAAATAAATTTAAATAATGCTGGACAATTTCACACTACATTATCTAGCCCCAAACTAAGCATAGCTTGTACTATGGGAACCAGATAACTGATATACTTTTTGTTCGTAAATACATACATATTATACATAGAAACACCCAGACCCGAGATAAATATTTGCAGATCATACAAACATTTATCCCGCGGCGGGGATCGAACCCGCTATAAAAAAAATAGGACAAAAGTTGTTGTTTATGATGATAGTAATACAGTCCTGAGAGGTTACCGGTGTTTTACAAATAACCGTGTATATTTAGCCCGGTTTCACCTACTGCTGAGTATAGGCTTCCTCTTTATTACGCCACTCTTTTATTTCCTGTGCAGTCCTTTCCCAGTTTTTGCACTATTTCTTTTATTTAGTTCCAATTTCAATAGTTCCAATAGTCCAATAGTTCTTAGTAACCCATGGCATCTCCGCTTAACCTTTTTTTCGAGGGTCCTTACAAAGTCTTATTTGAATTTGAGGGTCCATTATTAAAGTCAAACAAAGATCCTTTATATTTTTTTCCGTTCAATATCATTAGGTATGGTTCAAGTAAATAAAATTCATCAAGATTTATCTCGAAAAAATAATAAATTTTTAAGGAAATAAAACACTTAAATAGGTAACAGAGATAAAGACACAGATAGAATAATACAACAAAGAAAACATAACAAGAGTTTAAAAAGTACCTACCTATTTAAGAACTCCTAAGACCCAAACAAACGACTTTTGGGGCCTCGGGTTTCATTGCGTAGGTATATCTCAGAGGTCAAACCACCAAGAGCCGACTAAAAAAAAAACTTTAGACTGGCTCATTAATTCTGATAAATGATTTTGAGAAAGGTAAGGAAAAACAACAGAAAATGTGTCGCGTGACAAATCACTACGTATTTATAAAAACATTCAACGTTGCACACACACTATTATGGCGATGATGATAAACGAAGACCGTTTAATACGCTCAATGCATTTTCTATCAGCTGATGTGAATCAACCCTAGGTAAGGTTTTCCTTACCGAAAAATGTTTTACCGTGTTATGTTTTACCGATAAGTACCTTCACTTCGATTAAGCGTTTTAAGTTATTTATTATATTTGGATCCTTCCAAATTTTCAGAAATTAACTCTGTTTTAAATTTTTGTAAACTGAAAATTATAAAAACTTTATAAAAGCACTACATTTTAATCTATTACATATTTTTTTTAACAAAAAAACAATAAGTATATTCATTCATTTCAAAGAACCTATATTATTTTTATATTTACTCCACTTGCCGGACCAAAACGCAAACATTTCTCCAGTATAACATTAAACGTATAACTTAGATAGCTATCAAGCTAAAGGTCGATTACATAAATCTGTGAAATCTGGTTTTCATCGCGACTTGAGTGCTACTCAGTCATGCACAGAGCTCACTTCAAAGTAGTCTGCTTACTTAGTGACCAAACATTGATAAGATTTTCTATTACCACTATCATTAAATTACTTAGGTATCCATTGTTACAGTGAACGTTCTGTTTTGCATTGTGAATAATAAGGCGAATTCGAAACAGAAAAGTTGTGCGGTGAGTGAAATCAATTCTTTGCAGTTTGTTTTTTAAACCAAGTGTATCGAATGTACGTAACGCTTCTACATAAAATAATGTTGTCCTATAAGTAAGAGAAAGTAGGTATAACAATGGAAGGTATTAAGGTCATTTAAAAATATTCGCAACCTACTAAGCAGACCAAAAAATTTAGATATATGCAATTGTACTTCGTTGTTTACCTAGCAACGAAGCTCGTACTTTGGTCTCCGTAGCTATGTAGACACAATTTTTATTTATTACTTTTTATGTAATTTCAAAAACAAAACTTTTAATACTAAACCAAAAATAAGTCAAAGTCAAAAAGCATTTATTCAGTAGGACCGCTGGGATCACTTTGAAATAATTACTTTATAAATTAATTGAATAAATATTACTTATATTAAAAAAAATATTCTATTAATACTATATTATTTATTGTGAAAACACTGGTCGATCTTAGTCTCGTAGCTAATAGGTAAATCTTTGAGGTAAATAGCGCTTCTGGGTGTTACCCCAGATCATAACTTTAGTTCTATTACTATCTTTTATGCAATCTTTTATGTTAGTGTACATCCTACGTGTAGTGCCCATTCTCCTTTGCATAAGTCTACAGTTATGAAACAAAAAATGTCCAATGGTTCTGGTGTCTTTTAAGTACCTATTAAAAAGCCTGTGAAAAACCTGGCAGTTCTAGAAAGTAGACTAATTCACACATAAATAATTGTAGCAAACTGCCAACCAAATCATGATCTGACGTGTTCGTAATACTCGTAATACCTACCTACCTACTTAACTCATAAATCAAGATCAAGTTGAATGTTATCTGTTGGAGTTAGTAAGTTTCCCAGGTACCTATTTCCCAGTAGGTACCTAACCCCAGGGTTTAGTACCTGTAAGAATAATAATTATGATCTGCAGATATTTAGTATACAGTGTGTGGTAAAATCTTACAACATTGAGGGCAGCATTTCATAGAAATTGTATGGAAAACTTTTCTCGATTATTTCCAAAACTTATGATTTGATTTTCATGTTACTTTGGGAAAAGGTTCCTGGTCAGACATAGCGTCGATTGAGACCAGTTTGTTTTTTGAAAAATGACATTTTCTAGGCTGTCTGTTTTTTTTTTCAAAAATACAAAAATGCCGTTTTTATTTTAAAACGAACCTACAGTTTTATTGAACAAAACCTTTTAACTACAAACGCAAAGGTAGGCCCGTCAATAATGTAAAATTTTGCTTGCTCAATAATTAACTAGGAAAGTTAATAACAACTTTGAATAATTTAAGTATGTATTTTTAGATGACACCTGGAGTGATTATATGGGCATCTAAAAACAAACTACTGTTATGCATCGGGGTATGCCTCGCCGTGATTGTGTCGACGATAACCGTTGGATCCATGGCATCGGCTCAAAGTAGCAATTCTCATTCTGAGCGCGTGGGTCCGTTGGACCCATTGAGGAGTTCCACGAATACCACAAAAGTGAGAGTTTCATTCTCTAGTTGATTAAAATAGTACTGAATGGATTAAACTTTTTATTGCATGGCCAGCAACGAGATTTCAGGAGCATTTTGATGTGTATTCGACTCTCGCGTAGCTTTGATTCGTAGTATTTTGTGTACAAAAAAATACCTTGATTGTAGATTTAACAATTTTCACTCAATTTCTCATAATTTCTCATAATTTCCTCTATTGACTCACGTTGCTGACTGTACCGACATGTCTAAAATATCAAACCTAAATATAAATACTTAACTGATCGGCGGTCTCATCGCTAAGAAGGGTATCTTTCAGACAACCTTAAAAGTAAAGGAGCTTAAGTTTAATAAATATTATTTTTTATTTCAGGATTACTTTAGGCTCCCAAAACATATCTCGCCAAAGAAGTATAATCTCACGCTATGGCCGGACATGAGCAATAAGACATTCACTGGTACGGTGGCGATACTAATGGAAGTTTCAGAGCCAACTCATTCAATACAGCTGCATTCGAACAAATTAGAAATCAAATCTGTTTTATTGAGGTAGGTACTTACCTAACCTATCTACCGACATTATTTATGTGATAACACCTTTACCCATATAGAAATAACTGACGAGATTAATCCTACTACCATTTATCTACCTATGAGTCATGATCTTAAAAAAAATATTAAATTAACTGAAAGTTTGTCCGAAAGTAATACTTATTTTTGGATGTTTGTGTTTTAATCACGCCTTATAACTGAAATGGATAAAACTTGGAATACCTATTGTCATTAGATCGGTATTCTGGAATAGCAAAGGCTATTAAAAATGTTGATAATATTAAAATAATATGCAGTTTTATATAATGTTATTATTATACAGTTAGCAACGAAAGCCAATTAACAGGGTTAGGTTCGTAAAGACTAGATTGCATATAGACTATGTAACCAAAACGTCGTAATTCCATAGTGCCTTTGTAAGCAAAATACCTATAATTTGATGTTTCATAAATCTGAATATTTCCGAAATCCTTATTAATACCTAGAGCAAGATTTTGATAAACATCATGTCAATGATGATCAAGTCTCAGTCTATTATAATTTCATTGGCAATGTTTTTTTTTACTTGGATTCGAAAAGTAATGGCGAAGGTATAGATAAAAAATTAGCTCTTGTTGCTGACTCTATCGTTAAATTGTTTATTATTAAATGTAGCTAACCTAACACTTTTCTCCGTTTTAAGAGCTAAAGAGAGATATATCTCTATAAAGTCAATTACAACTCCTACAGACAAAAGGGAACTCCTCATTACAGAATTGTTTGAAGAAGTACCTAAAGGGACCTACGAGCTCTACATCAGTTTTGGAGGGAAACTAGATGGGATTGTTGGATTTTACGCAAGCAATTTGAAGAATAAGAAGTAAGTTAATAGTACATTACGATATTAGTGCGTAAAGATGGTTATAACATGCGAGGCGGAATTTCAGCCCGAGCCGCAGGCGAGGGCGTAATTGAGCCGAGCATGTTATAACCAATACGCACGTATATCGTACGACGTTTTTTAACACATTTGCGAGGAAACAGAAAAAAAAAACATTTTAATTATACTCAATCTGTGAATGTACACTGTTGCTTTCCCGCCATTTTAACAGCGCGCTAGCGCTGCCTACTGGCGCCGCGCGGCGATTAGTTCGAAATTTGAATAGCTACAGCGCGCTGCTCACTAGCTGGAGGTACGACTCCAGCTCGGCGGCGATCAGTTCCATATTTGAAATGGCAAATAATGCTGTTATGGAATTTGTATGGACTATAACATAACTATTTGCTTTGATAACACACGCGTTTGTTATGACCCGCTTTACATATTTAAAACCGGTGGAATTACATCAGCTTTACGAGCAAGGGTGTTAAAAATTTTGTTTTTGAAACTATTAGACCCCTCGCAGACACAGACTTTCTATCGCCCGATAGTTGAGACGGGCTATACCCGCAAAGACATCAGTTTGTCCCGTGATCATGGCGCATGCAGCTGTGCCGAAATATCGGGAAACATCAAATCTCAAAAATCATGGTAATTGTCGTTGATAACAGTGTTTACCTAAAGTTGAATTTTCTAAAATATTCCGTCGAAAACTGTTTTGCTTAATATCTAGTTACCTAGCTACTTCACTAATGAGTTTTTACTAAGCAAGAGAAGAGAAATGAATACCTACTTATAAATTATTCGTAAGTTAAATAAGAATTTTAAAATCTTTATTATCAACAAACTCTTAGAATTAGGAATAATCTTAGAATGTTAGAATAACTAATTTTGTGAGAGGTATGAGATGGTTTGGGCACAGAGGTTTAATGCAAGTTGTTTATTCAAACCAAACTCATTAATCACTTAGATTTAAAAAAACATCCTACTCTACCTACTATCTACCGATACAGGTGGATTTTTGAGATGCTTCATTGGGCATTGTAGCTACAGGAAAACGCTTTTACAAGACCTTCCCTAACTTTTTTAGATATTTTGAACTGCATTCACAGATTTTCAAAAAAATGTACAGTCAGCGATAAAAATGCCAAAAGTAAAAAAAAATTACTGCCAATCGATTCAGTTTCATGTAGGGATCAAAGACTCTATCGGAGCATTTGAGGTTTGAGTATACTAGAAAAGTCAGAAATCGTCAAGAACTTTTCTCATACATTGTACTAAAAATCAATAAATTAACTCTATTGTTTTTGTAACTGTAAAGTACATAATTGATATTCACGATTGAAGCAGTTACGATTTTCGGCTAGAAAAGAGAGCATTTTAAATTCATCATGCATCAATGGAATGGTCTAGATACCCAGTTCTAGAGGCCTTGACAGACAGCCACATTGTACAACGGCACTTTCGATTTAGGTAGGTAGCCGCGAGTGAGGTTTTTAGCGCTCGTGGTCGTGCTTGCTTAGTCGTTCTTGATAGATCGTCGAAGTTAAGCAACGTTCGAAACGGTCTGTAAGTGGATGGGTGACCGCCAGTGGCATTTTCATCTGAGCGCTTCCGTGCTTCGGAGGGCACGTTAAATTGTCGGTCCCGGCTATTTAAGTCGTTAAGCCATGACGGAGGCCATAAGGCGGCCTAAAAACTCCGTCACCAGAGTTGGCCACTGACTCATACGAACTTACTTTTTTTTTTATCACATTATTAATAGATCGTATCGAAAGTTTATCTTTTCTTACTCCTTCACGTATAGTACGGGACAAACGTAAATGATAAGGTAATCTCACACGCTGTGTCCCGAAAAAAGTTACCTGAGTACCTAGATATGCACTGGGCTAATCCGAGGGACCGATGATGGTAGTAGTAAGTATCATAAAACATACCTATTCCCAAAAAAATAGCTAAGTGATAGGTACTTTGCTTCAATTTCAATGTTTTAACTTCGAAATAAGTTTTACCTACCAAATGTTGCGGTGCCCCATCAGGTTCATGTTAAGAAACGCCTAGATCCTGTAACTAACATGAAGAAATATACGTTTTGAATTGAATTGACATTGCTTGTTACTAAAAATACCAATTGTGCTGCACAATATTGCGTAGCAATAGCAGCGCGTTTATGTCGTTTGTATGGGATATTTTGGTATCTACGAGTGTCGTAGAGCAGTCTACGAAACGCATCGCTACTTTGAACATAATTACCTAATTATTACGGCCTGCCTAGACTTTTCAAATCCAAAATGATATTTGAAAATTTCATTGGCGCTTGACAATCGAATGCCGCAAATTACCTTTGGACAATTAGGTATATTTTTTACCCACGACACGGAACGGAGATGTTCCTACCTAGGGGTGAGAGGTTGTTTGTGTGTCTGTTTGTAGGTTTTTATAAATTAACCTTTGGATGTTATAACACGTAGTTTAGCTTTGAAATTGACAACTTGCTTCCTTGTTATTAAATGTATCAAAGACCAAACTTTCTACTTACATTAATTACATAGGTACCTATCTAGAAAATTACCTACATCAATCTATTTTTTAAAGCCGGTACAAGCCTTGCTTCCTATGTATGTCTTCATAGTTATGTAGGTATGTGTAATAGGACTTATGTGTAAATAACAACTCTCTCTCTGGCTTAGTTAGGTACCTACGTTACCTACCTACTTATTACTCAACATGAAAAATAGGGTTTCAAGATAGAACTTTTAATTTTTTCAAGTTTGTTAGGTACCTACTTAAGTAGGTAGTCTTTTTAAAATAATTTAGTAGATATCTAGTTTAATGTAGATAGGTTATGAACATGAATACTGCCTGGTCACAGTTTGTTAAAAATAGTATTTTATGTATATATGTATATTATGTGTAATTATAGGTTCTATGCGCAGATTTAGCTATAGAAAAAATGCCCAATACGCCTATTTACTTAAGTACCTATTATATTTTATCTAAGGAACGCCAAAGCTTATGTAATACCATACTTACTTACCTTTTTTCCAAAGTGGTATGACTATACTCCGAACACAGCACTGACTTATGGTAGGACTAGGCAAAGGAGATCATAAAAACGAACGTAAAAAATTAGGTAGGTACCTCTAAACCTAAACATTGGTAGGACTTACCTAGGTACATCCCACTCATCCCATCCCACTCATATAATAAAGCTGAAAGTTTGTGAGTTTGTTTAGATGTTTGGATATTTAGATGTTTGTGTATCAATCACGCCTAAACAGTGAACCGATTTAGATGAAACTTGGTATAGGCGTAGATAGTGACCTGGAATAGCATAAAGGCTATTCAAAATGTTGGTACCACGCGGGCGAAGCCGCGCGCAGAAGCTAGTAATTAATAATTACTTAACCAATAACTCTGTTTATTATGTTCATAGTATCGAAATTTAAAATTCTCGAACTTGGAACAATTTGGAAGAACTTGTCACTGACAAAAACATCGCTCTGTTTGACGCAAACTGACTCTGAAGTAAAAACTGTGCTATTAAGACCGCATAAATCAATAATGTTCCTTTTTAACACCCTTGCTCGTAAAGCTGATGTAATTCCACCGGTTTTAGATATGTAAAGCGGGTCATAACAAACGCGTGTGTTATCAAAGCAAATAGTTATGTTATAGTCCATACAAATTCCATAACAGCATTATTTGCCATTTCAAATATGGAACTGATCGCCGCCGAGCTGGAGTCGTGCCTCCAGCTAGTGAGCAGCGCGCTGTTGCTATTCAAAGGAGAACTAATCGCCGCGCGGCGCCAGTCAGTAGGCAGCGCTAGCGCGCTGTTAAAATGGCGGGAAAGCAACAGTGTGTATTCACAGATTGAGTTTATTTAAATGTTTTTTTTTCTGTTTCCTCGCAAATGTGTTAAAAAACGTCGTACGATATACGTGCGTATTGGTTATAACATGCTCGGCTCAATTACGCCCTCGCCTGCGGCTCGGGCTGAAATTCCGCCTCGCATGTTATAACCATCTTTACGCACTAATATCGTAATGTACTATTATATCATACTTGCTCAGTAACTAGGGATTACTATGGTGGAAAGTCTCCTTGTAAATTGGTGTTTGCAATTCAAGGCAACATTACGTCGCACTATGCTTGAATTGTAATGTTCACATTACAGTTCAAGCTATGCAAAACTCCTTGGTAAGCAATCTCTTTTCTTATAAAATGGTAAGAAAAGTTTTTACTGAAAAAAAAACACTGAATATGGCTGCATTTAATTTCCAATAATTAATTATAATAAGTAACCATTTTTTTCTATTTTTTCTCTAAATTTGCTAATTATTCTAATTAAAATTTCATTTTGCATTACCAATGTTTTATTTACCTCGCAAGAATGATATAAAGTAGAATGCTTACCTCGGTTGCAAGTAGCTATTACACCCTCGAACTATATTCACCCTCGCTCGCTGCGCTCGCTCGTGTGACTAAATATCTCGGGTGCACGCGATCCATTAGCGCCCTATGCGAGCTGCGCTCGCACTGGCGCCAAATTGGATCTTGTTCTGTAATAGCTTACTTACGTCCCTTGTGTAACAATCTACTATTACTCGCCCTTCTAACGTATTTTTATTTTTGAACATCATTGATGTACTAGGTACTTCATAAATAAGAAGATACATAAAGAAAAAGCTGCTAGATTTTTAATTACTTACATCAATATGAGAAAAACCTGTTGTGCCAACCCCACCTAAAAGTAGATTAGAAACCGAGAGATGATGATGATGAATAGATCTACGGTTTTAATAAAAAATATTAAATATTATGAACGTGGCTAAAAGGTCAGAGCTCAGGTCACACACATTAAATTGTTAGTTGACAGTGACAGTTTAATAAATACGTCACTGTCATTAAAAAACATCTGCTGTGTCATCCATCCGCCAACCAAACGTTCGTTTTCGTTGTTTTGTTTACCTTTTTTTGTAATAAAAATTTTACGAATAAATAAATATTTTCTATGTTTAAATTACCAGCACTGAGCACAATTAAAAGTATTTTACCGGTTTACTGCAATTTACAATTTTCTACTGTGAAAATGGCTATCGGTACTTCAAAGTTGTCTAATAGGTTGTCGGCTTCTGTTCAGCCTATGCATTACAACTTAAACTTGCATCCAGATCTAGAGACAGGACTGTTCAAAGGCCTTACCCAAATCAAAGTAAAGTTCTTAAAAGAAAGAAGTAATGTGAGATTAAACATTCACTTGTTAGACATTGTTCTTGTGAGAGTGCTGAGTGAGGGACAGGTGGTGCCTGTCTCAAGATATTACGAAGATAAGGAAGTAGAACAGTTAATTGTTGAGTTTAAGAACCCTGTGAGCTCTGGAGACTATGAGATTTGTATAGAATTCAGTGGTTCTTTGACAAAGAGTATTGTTGGGTTTTATTTGTCACGCTTGAAAGATAATAGGTTGGTAAACCATGAACAATATTTCTTTTTTTACTACTGATGCAATATGTTATACTACTGTGGGTTTTTCTATTTAAAAGGTGACTAAGAAAACCTGTATGTGTTGTGCCAACCAGCTGCATAATGACATAAAAGAATGTGTTAACATAAATCTATTCAAATCTAAAATAAAGAAGTATGTACTTTCTAGTTATCTACACCCCTATTAGAATAAATGTCTTTAAACCGTCCATATTTCTATTTGATACATGCCCACATCTTACACAAAAATCTTAAAATTTACACCTCTTATTATTCAGTTACTGTCATCCTTTGGCAATGCTAAGGCGTTCTCCTTCTTTCTCTTTCATTAAATAGTCCATGAGTTATCTCTCTTTTAATATACATGTATAGTCCATGAGTTACCTGTTGTAAAGTTAAATTATCTGTTATTTTTTATTTCAGAACTATGGTAGCCAGTAAGTTCCAGCCAACATATGCCCGGCAAGCTTTCCCATGCTTTGATGAGCCAGAATTCAAGGCTACTTTTGACATTTCATTAGTCAAGCCCAAGACTTATGTGGCTTTGTCTAATATGCCTGTAAGACTTTATTTTAACATCTAAATAATAAATAGAGCCATAGTTTGCTTTCCTATCTATCTGTCCCTCTTTGAAATATTCAAAGGCATTTGAATTCCCTTCAAGATCGATATGAAAGAAAACATTATGACTTTAAAAACTATTACCCTTATCTCATGCATGCTTTTCTTAATAATTAAGGCAGATTAAGCTGAGTGTTTCTCACTTTTTGTTTTCAGCCAGTATCTAAATCTCTCAATAATGAATTGGAGACCGTCTCATTTGCCACAAGTGTCCCAATGTCAACCTACTTAGCATGTTTTGTTATTTGTGATTTCGACCATAAAGAGGTAGAAATCAATGCAAATGGAATTGGACAGAACTTTACATTGAGATCATACGCTCAGAAGGATGGAACACACAAGATTGACTTTGCTCAAGACATAGGGAAAAGAGCAACAGAGTTTTATATTAATTACTATCAAGTGCCATTCCCTCTGCCTAAACTTGGTAAGGCGTAATTTATTCATAATGAATTTTAAATTTTAGGACAAGGTCCTACAAATCTTCATCTTAGGTCATTCTTTAGCCTTTTAAATTAGTCAAAACAATACTTATTTTAGCCATGTATAGCTCCGTCATTATGGTGCCCATTTTAAGAATAACTATTATGTCAACTATCTACAGATATGATTGCAATCCCAGATTATG
Source organism: Epirrhoe alternata (assembly GCA_963565295.1). Classification (NCBI taxonomy): domain Eukaryota; kingdom Metazoa; phylum Arthropoda; class Insecta; order Lepidoptera; family Geometridae; genus Epirrhoe; species Epirrhoe alternata. Next base: position 6,513,861 of record OY751384.1, read on the forward strand.
TATCTGGTGCGACGGAACACTGGGGTCTAATCACATACAGAGAGACACAGTTTCTAGTTGATGAAGCAACGGCATCTGCCAGCAATAAGATTGGTGTTGCCAACACCATCGCTCATGAGTTGGCTCACATGTGGTTCGGCAATTTAGGTGAGCATTATTTTAAGTATGTTTTACAAAACGTTTTATGTTATAAACTTAAATAAACAAAATATACTTAAACAAAATGGAGAAGAAAACTACTACAATTTTAGGCGCCAGCAATGGCTTGCAATAATAATAATAAATAATGCTGGACATTTCACACAGCATCATCTAGCCCCAAACTAAGCAAAGCTTGTACTATGGGAACCAGATAACTGATATACTACTTATATACTTTTTTTGATTGTAAATACATACATATTATACATAGGAACACCCAGACCCGAGATAAATATTTGCAGATCATACAAACATTTATCCCGCCGCGGGGAACGAACCCGCAACCTTCTGCGTCTCAAGCAGGCTTTCACCCACTGCGCCACAGAGGTCGTCAAATGCAGAGGTCGTGCAATGTACAAGTTTAATTCATACAATTAAATTGAAAGTAAAGTAAATATTTTTTGCCAATTGTAGTACAGGTTATTTAGGTACGTACTTATTATAAAGTACTTAAAAATTAATGAAAGTGAAGCTTGCATTTGACTTCCTCTTAATAATAGAGGCAGACTATGTGTTTTAAGAATAATATATTATAATTATGAAGCGCTCATGGTCGTGCTTGCTTAATCGTTCTTGATAGATCGTCTAAGTAATTTGTCGGACCCGGCTATTAAGTCGTTAAGCCATGACGGTGGCCTTAAGGCGGCCTAAAAACTCCGTTACCAGATTCATACGAACTTACAGATTAATAATTTTTTTTTATGTTTTCCAGTTACAATGAAATGGTGGGATGAAGTTTGGCTTAATGAGGGCTTTGCATCCTACATGCAAGTAAAAGCACTGAACGCTATTGAACCCTCGTGGTCTATGGTAACTTAGAATGCTACTCTAGAATAGGTGTACTTACCTACTTTTACCCTTCTACCTGCAGAGGGACGATACAGGATAAATATTTAAGAAAATATTTTCTTGTTTTCAGTTGGATCAATTTTTGACAAAAACCCTGCATAACGTATTGACTATAGACGCAAAACTATCTAGTCATCCGATTGTACAGACTGTCGAGACACCAGACCAAATCACAGCTATATTCGACACAATCTCCTATAATAAGGTGCGTATGCGTAAATTACTTTACAATCGTTATATTTATGGAAAATTACCAATCGTTTTTCATTTATTCTTCGTCTTCTTGTCGTGTCACTGGTTCTTACAAACAAGCGTGGTGAAAAGTTTTTGTGCATCTCAAAGAAGCTCCAATCATGTACTTGACGAATTTTTTCAAACAGGTTGTCATTGAGACCATCCAATGCTTGTAATACATGTATACATTCTTATTTTTAGGGTGCGTCAATACTGCGAATGCTAGAAGGCTTTACTGGCGAACAAAACTTCCGTAGGGGCGTATCAGATTATCTGAAAAAGTATGAATTTGGGAACACGGTCACACAACAGCTGCTTTCTTCACTAGAACCCTACTTCAAAGTTGATAACCCGGATTTGAATCTCACGTAAGTCGAAATAATTCGAATTTGGAACTTCAAATTCTGCATTTCTATTGGTGGCTGAGTTAAACGTATCCGAGTCAGTAGCCAACTCTGGTGACGGAGTTTTTATGCCGCCTTATGCCGGCCAACCACGATCCAGTCTACCGTCCAGTTTGCAGCGCTGCAAACTTGATCAAGTCGGCAGAACGAAGTTCTTTTTCGCTTGTCATGCACACCCATACCAATACACCGTCAAGTTTACTGGACGCCGCATCCAGTCCGCTGCAGACTGGACGGTAAACTTGATCGTGAGTGGCCGGCATAAAGGCCTCCGTCATAGCTTCATGACTTAAATCCGACATGGCTGGTATACCTATTCGGTTTGATTGAAAATGTTCTGTAGTGTCAACTTTTCAACAATATTATCTTTGATAAATAATACATTTTATTGAGTGTTTCTCTTGGCTGATTAAAACTGAAACAAAGTTTTCATCTTGAACTTTTATTGATGTCAAAGATTTTATGACCAAACGAAATATCCTACATACATTTTACAGTTACATAATGGACACATGGACAAAACAAATGGGTTTTCCTTTACTAACTGTGAAGCCAAGCGCTGAGAAACGAGTTTATACAATCACGCAATCCAGATTCTTATTGGACCCCGAAGTGAGCTATGAAAACGATTCTATATACAAGTAAGTAGCAGTATGTTTCAGTGGCTCGATGCTTTAAAATATTCAGTGTGGGCCAATATTTTACCTCATTCAGAGCCACTAGATATATTTTATTGTGTACTAGCTGCGCCCCCGAGGTGTGACAAGGTATGGCGTGAAAAGGTAACAAACAGATAAACAGGTAGCTAGACTTATAGAGTTACTTTCACATTAATAATATTAGTATGGATAGTACAGTATGGATTACAATTTTGCCTCAACCTGTATAAGGGCTTCATCTCGCTCAAACATTTTTTATGCTAAAGCTAATCACTCAAATATTTAAAGCTAAAAAAGTTGGTTAACGTAACTGCAATTATTACTTAATTTTAATAAATTATAATTCAGGTACCGTTGGTACGTCCCGATCACGTACAAAACGAACCAAGGCTCCAAGCAGACTATTTTATGGTTCCCTGATGACGCCGAGAGTGGTGAGTACATAATTTTACTCTGAAGGACTTTATCTCTTACAGTGCCACAAACTTATCTGGACCGGTGGCCAAAAGAGGAACTAACTAATTTTACTCTAAAATGTATTTTTCTGCCAACACCAAATAATAAATAAATAAATAATGCTGGACATTTTCACACAGCATCATCTAGCCCCAAACTAAGCAAAGCTTGTACTATGGGAACCAGATAACTGATATACTACTTATATACTTTTTGTTTGTAAATACATACATATTATATATAGAAACACCCAGACCCGAAATAAATATTGGCAGATCATACAAACATTTATCCCGCGGCGGGGATCGAACCCGCAACCTTCTGCGTCCCAAGCGGGCTTTCACCCACTGCGCCACAGAGGTCGTCAATGCGATAACCGCGCCTCTCTCACCGGTTCAGATAAGTTTGTGGCACTATAGGTATGGCTCTAATAAAAGCAGTTATGTAACGTACACGTCACACGACCTCTGTGGCGCAGTGGATGAAAGCCCGCTTGGGGCGCACTAGGTCGCGGGTTCGATCCCCGCAATAAATGTATTATAAAATGTTTGTATGATCTCCAAATATTTATCTCGAGTCTGGGTGTTTCTATGTATAATATGTATGTATTTACAAACAAAAAGTACAATCAAAAATAAATAAAGATTTCTGGACTTTTCACACAGCATCATCTAGCCCCAAAGTAAGCAGAGCTTGTGTTATGGGGTACTAAGATGACTGATGTACTACTTAAATACTTTTTGTTTGTAAATACATACATGTTATACATAGAAACACCTAGGCCCGAGACAAATATTTGTAGATCATACAAACATTGGTCCCGCCGCGATAACGTAGTATATCAGGTACCTGGTTCCCATAGTACAAGCTTTGCTTATTTTAGGGCTAGATGACGCTGTGTGAAATGTGCAGCATTTTTATTTATATTTGAATGTAGTGTGAATGAACCACTGTAAAGGCATTGTAGAATTTAATCATAATTTCATAGAAATCCAGTCACAGTAGAGATTGATTCAAAAATTGTGTAGAGAATATTGTCCCAGTTGTTTAGTAAGTAATTTTTCGCAGTTCAACTCAAATTGGAGGATAATGAGACGTGGCTCAAAATAAACAACAATCAAGTGGGCTACTACAGAGTCAACTACACGGATGAAATGTGGCAGGCGTTGGTCAATCAGTTGAAACTTCAATCTAATCAGGTTACTTTAAACAATATAAAAATAGATATTGTAAGCTCGCTTTATCTAAGACTAGCTTCTGCGCGCGGCTTCGCCCGCGTGGTACCAACATTTTGAATAGCCTATATTCTATTCCAGGTCACTATCTATGCCTATACCAAGTTTAGGCGTGATTGAAACAACAAACATCAAAATATACAAACATTTAAACAAACTCGCAAACTTTCAGCTTTATTATATAAGTGGGATTGTCATAGTTTTAAGTTTATTATTTTAAGTTTATTTTCGGCACAATGCTCATACAATCAACAGTTGAACACTTGTCGAAAGTTTAATCTGGCTATACTAGATAAATTATAGCTATGCACTCGCTACCTCTATAAGATAACTAATTTAATAAATCTGAAAATTTGTGAGTATGTTTAGATGTTTGTATGTTTGTGTTTCAATCACGCCTAAGAGCCCGTTCGCATGGACGTAAAAATTACGTCGCGGTAAAACCCGGCGTTGACGTAATTTTTACGTCGGCGATTTGAGTGTTCATACGAACGCGTTTTTATCACTTTTGTTTCGGCTCTCGCCCGAGCAAGACGTTTCAAAATGAATAGAGAGAAATTACTCGCAGTGGCTGTTTGTGTAGCTAGAAGGAAAAGAAAGAAACAAAAGGCATGGGTTCATCCTTCTGAATGAAAAGAGATACGGAAAAGGGCAATTTGTGATACTTCTCTTCTTTCGTGTCAAATTTGTGATACTGTACGAAGACTTGAGGCAGTATCCCATTTTTTTTTCGAATTAATTTATTATAATTTTTAATTAAATAATCTCAGGCTAGAAATAATCCCAGTCGCCTGAGAGATTTTTGTCATGTCTGTCTATCCAGGCATCATTCTTCGAAATTTTATGTAAGCAGGTAGCTAGATAGGTACTAGGGCATTGATTCACTTCATATGCTACGCACTTTCATATGTTATGTGACTACTAGTTTTATTGTGTGGGTTCCTAGTTTGAATACATATTTATTAGAATTAATGTATTTATATATTATAGTTATTCGTACATAGTAGGTATATATTTATTTATTTATTAGTATTTATTTATTTGTTTTTATAAAAATATTTTATTTACACCGCCTTTTTGCCTTCCTTTAATCCAGTTCATCCTAAGGTTGTCTGGAAGAAATCGCTCACAGCGATAAGACCGCCCATTGTACTTCGCTTTAAATGTTTTCTTGTATCTTTGTTTGTATTTTGTAATGTCCATGTGGTGTACAATAAAGTATTTTCTATCTATCTATCTATTGATTTAGCATATAGGAATGGACGAGACTCCATTTCTATGATGAGCATTTCAGAATCTACGACCCACAACATCGTAAGTATCAACGTTCTTATAAGCACGCAACACACGCAACACGTCCTTCCGCCGAGGGAGCACGCGGCACACTGAACGCTGCGCCGACGTACGTCCGTTTTACGTCCGTGCGAACAGCAACGCGGAGATTCGTATGCTCTATTATTTTCACCGCCCAACGCTCAACGCTGAGAATAGAGCACTGCGCGATAAAATTACGTCGCGTAAAAATTACGTCGTCGTGCGAACAGGTACATGGAATTTCATTTGTTCTATTTGGACGTAAATTTTACGTCCGATAAAATTACGCTCGTGCGAATGAGGGCTAAACCAGTGAACCGATTTGGATGAAACTTGGAATAGATGTAGATAGTGACCTCGAATAGCATATAGGCTATTGAAAATGTTGGTACCATGCGAGCGAAGCCGCGCGCAGAAGCTAGTCTAAATAAACTTTATTTCATTCCCATACAGTTAAAAATTTGACATGCACTACAAGCCCAACTCGTTGATCGAAAATCAACCTTATCAACTTTGTTTTACAGTTGAGTATATCAGACCGATCGCATCTATTGAACGATGCATTCTCCCTCGCCAACGCTCGGGTAGTGCCGTTTGAATTAGCGTTGGATCTCAGTACATACCTCTCAATGGAACAAGACTACGTGCCTTGGGACACGGCGGGAAAGCTTTTCGCTGAATTATCGGATAGATTGATCAATTCGACTGGACACAATATGTTACAGGTAAATTCATCAATAGACAAGTAAATTATCTACAAAAAGACTTATTTTATCTGGTGACAAATGAATGCATGCAAGGATTTGATAGTTTATCAGTTCTTCTAAGACAAATTAAAATTATTTTACGTTTAATATAGGTACCGGCTGGTAATGTGTGTAGGTTTCTTTCTTATGTTTTTGTTGTTTACAAGAAGAGTTAATAGGCACCTTCTGGGTAGACTCGCTCCATTTTAGACCTCATTCTTGCCTATGTAAGTTTCGAGGTCAAGAGCAGACCAATTCATTAAAAAAATGTTATGTTTTTATTAAACTTTGCTTTTTGTTTCAGACATTTGTTCAGAACTTGATAACGCCATTATATCAGAAACAAAGCTGGGAGACACAAAATAATGGTGTAATAAATAGGTAGGTCATATTTTAAAAAGTTTATGATACCTAAGTACTGACTAAGAATTTATACTTTTTATTTTTATTTTTGCTATCTATTGGTATCATTCATAACTAATTAAAACCAATAAAAATGTGCACATAAAAGTAAAAAAGTGCGCTCTGAGCCTAAGTAAAAGTGCGCAAAAACATTAGATAGTATAGTAGCAAATTAAATCAACTATAAAGAGTATGAATGTATTATTTCCGGTATTTAATATTTCTACTTCTTTCAGTTTGTTGCGCTCAAGAATTTTATCAATAGCGACACGGTTTGAGCTACCCGATGCGAAGTCAAGAGTGAGGCAGTTGTTCCTAGCCTGGCTCAATACCCGAGGGTCGGAGAAACCTTTGAACATCGAAACCGATTTACGCGATTTAGTGTATAATTATGGTAAGCAAAATAGGCTTATGTATAATATAAATTCACACAGGATCACGAATAATCACGGATGTGTACCTGTACGTATCCCTAAGGTGTCATTCTCTCAGATCAAATCACTAAAGTTCCTTTGAAGTCTAAGGGTCGATTCACATCTGACCGAAGATCCGTCGCGGATTATCGGTCGCGGAACGCCAGAACTGACAAATGTATAGAAAAACACTCGACCGTTCACACCTGACGGACTAACGTATCATCCGTCGAGTGTGAACGGTCGAGTGTTTTTCTATACATTTGTCAGTTCTGGCGTTCCGCGACCGATAATACGCGACGGATCTTCGGTCAGATGTGAATCGACCCTAAGGGGATAGTCGAAGGCTCAATGCAGACTGAATTGGCAGCGATGCGAGAACAAGACATTATAAACCTTATGAACAGAACAGAAGATATAGAAACGCTTGATAGCTCGCAACCGCGCTAGACTGCTCGAGCCGGCGCGAGGCTTCGCCACACCTCGTTAATTCTATATCTTGTTACATTGTTCTTAAGGTTTATAATATCTTGTTACGTCGCGTCGCTGCACTCTTCGGCTCAATGCAGACTGAATTGCAGTCTGCATTAAGCCGAAGAGTCGTCCAAATACATTTTGGGCACATTTTGCAGAAGTCAGTATGCCTATGATAACTGATTTTCATTTGTGTCTTATAAATGTTCTAAATTCCGAAAATCTCATCGTCATCGTCTTCCATCAATATGCACGGCCGGGATTCGAACCCACGGCCTTCGGGAGAATCGAGGCAAAAATTGAATTTACTGTAAATTCAATTTCTCTCACTCAATAAACTAGTGTGTTAGGTACCTTCTAAAATTATTAAATCATTAGGTATGCAGGAAGCGTCACAAGAAGAATGGGATAAGCTTTGGATGATATATCAGAAGGAAGACGATGTTCAAGAGAAGGCGAAGATTCGACTCGCCCTGACTTCTCCACATAACGAGACAATACTGAAGGGGTAAGTTACGTATAGAAATTTAGACGGCCTAGGCATTCGTGAAGTTAGCTGTTTCGATGCGCAACAATTTTGTATGAAAAAGTGACTACTGCGCATCGAAACGGCTAAATCACGAACGCCTAGCGTACTGTAACAACAATATTATAGATTTATTTTCAGTAAAATCGACGTTTTCAACGTCACCTGTAGAAGTACAGTGTACGATTAGACATCGACATGTTTCTCATTTCAATTTTTTCCGGTAGTCCAATAGTCAACTATAACCACAGCTATAACTTAACTTTCTTATTTCTCACCTCCGATCAACAATATTATAGATATAGCGTGACGTAAATATCAAAGCTAAATTCTGTCCGCGTGCCAAAAAAGTTTTGAGTTTACAATACAATACAACAATACAATATATCTTTATTGTAAAACATAAAACAAACAATAACAAAGAAAAAAAAATAAGTATAGGCACAGAAAAAAAAATATGAATTACAATGGGCGGCCTTATCGCTAAAAGCGATCTCTTCCAGGCAACCTTTGGATGGACAGGACATATTTGAAAGATAAGGACAGTAGAATTTAATAATTTATTCGAAAAATATGCATTGAACTACCTACTAATCTGTTGGATACCTACTTACAATAAATATTAATAAACATACAAAATATTACATAAATACACCTACATTAAAATACATATTATACCTATATAAATAAAATAAGTAAAAACGGAAACAGTAAATAAGAAATTATTATGATGTTCACAGTAGAAGTTACAAATTCTCATGTTGACAATGAAAGGTAATGTTGTTTAACTAAATTTTTAAAAATAGGCAAGGATTTCGCAAGACGGATTGTTACAGGCAGAGCATTCCATAGTTTAACAGCTTGAACTTATCATAAAACCTCGACTTGTGAATAGGAGTAAATAATTGAAGGGTTTCAGAAGAGCGCAAGGTATGAGGATAGGAATTAGAAAGGTGAAGAAACTCAAAGCGTTCTTTGAGATAGGAAGGAGAGGAGCGAAGAAATAGGATATTGTAAAGGAGGGAAAGAATATGCAAATTACGACGTGAACGAATAGGTAACCATTCAAGTTTCTTACGAAACTCAGATATGTGATCAACTTGCGAAGGCCAAAAATAAATCGTATTGAAACATTCTGAAGACGTTCCAGTTTATTAAGTTGGTCTTCAGTTATATCAAGATAGCAAGTGTCGGCGTAATCGAGAATTGGAAGCAATAATGAACCAAATTACACCCTTTGCACCTAGTAATAAAGTCGCAAACCCTCAAATGATTATCATAAACTTACGATTATTCATCACAAAAAAACGTCAAAATGCTTAACAAAATAACAGCCCGAGCTGTTATTTACCGAGGACAGTTTTGCTGCTCTGACCCTAAATCTATTATATTGTTGATCGAAGTTTCTCACTATAAACAAAATTGTTTGTACTATCTTATTACAATTACTGTTACTACCGATCAATTTATATTTTTTTTTATATGCATTAAAATTAAACATATTTTCTTACAATCCTCTATAGATTCATGAACCTCGCATGGGATGAATCCAACATCCGCAGCCAAGACTATCTATCAGTCCTAAACTACATCAGTAGCAATCCAGCCGGCACATCACTTGTGTGGGATGACGTCAGAGCTCGATGGCCGGCCTATGTAGAACGATTCACACTCAACAGTCGATACCTCGGGGGACTTATACCGGGCATCACTAGCAGCTTTGACAGTGAAGATAGATTGAAAGAGGTTTGTTATTATTTGAACGAATCTAAAATGGCGGCGATAATAATGTTCTCTCGCTTGCAAACAAGAGACGGCAATAGTGTGCAAGCGAGAGAACATGATTATCGCCGCCATTTTAGATTAGTTTTTTGGACCGACACAAAGTGAGCAATTTGTGTGCATGCGAGAGATCAGTAGGTATCTACTCGTACTATAATAAGTTGAACATGATCCATTGATTATGATCGTTCACTCAATCAATGAGATGATTGATATGAACAATATTAAAAAAAATCTACATATAGCATAATTTTCGAGTAAGGGATACCTATTTATCACCACCCTATTTTGTTATATTATTTATAAAAAGTATGCTATAGCAAAATAGGGGATTTTGCTATTGCATACTTTAATAAAACAAGCGTTTCATTTATTGTCTATTTTCTTCAACAGATGATGGAGTTTTTCTCGAAATATCCCGAAGCAGGCGCAGGCGAGTCCGCTCGAAAGCGTGCGTTAGAAAACGTACAATACAATATCAAGTGGATCAAAAACTACGAGTGCGCTGTGACGTCATGGCTGAAAGAGAAAACTAATACTGAAGGTCCATCTATAGTCTGTTAAATATAAAGAAACTATACAAAACCTCAAACAGTTTCATCAATCGAGAGTACAATCGATGTAATTCCATCATTTTTGGTAAGTTTTTTTTGTATATTTTTCGACAGCCGAAAACCACTGAAAAAAATGGCATAACTAGGTACTTGATTTACGATATGGTAAAAACATTGCCGATAACATTGCAACATTAACCTTAATATATTTACAATAAATTAAAAACCAATATTTTATTTGATAACTCAATTTGTTTTAAAATATATCATTTTGCGTATTGCGTTTTTTCATTAGTTCCCGTCATTATTCCTACCCCGCTACTAGATTAGACAAGACGAGCTGAGGACAGGGCGCAATGGCGCTCATTAGGGGAGGCCTATGTCCACAAGTGGACTGCTATAGGCTGATGATGATGATGATGATGATGTTCCTGTCACTTTCATCTAAATATCTAATGTAATTCTTCTGTCTGTGGCACAAAATAAAAAAGTTTATATTTCTAAATGAAAAGATATGGCAATTGTTTTTGTTATGTAAGAGTTTTTTTTTTATCTAACCCTTTTCTTTCTATCAACTTTTGTTGTATCCATCTGTCTCGATTCCCAGGCACGTCGCTATGTATACTATGTAAGAGTTAATCTGTACCTAACCTACATGAATTACTTAAACATATTTTTGTACAATTCTAAGTTTAAATAAGAATAATAATCCACTTTTTGTCATACATTATCTTCAATTTATTTATTTCATATTCACTAAAGATACTCAAAAAGAGATCGCTGTGTAGGTTCATAGATCTAGTTTTTCATGTGTCCTTAGTAGGTAGTACTTAGTGAGTATAATTTTCTAATTGCAATAAGTACATATTTTATCTGTGTTTTAACTATGAAAGTAAGTGTTTTTAAGTAGCTTTGCTTTTCCCGAGAACTGCGTAGTAGCTGTAGGCTGTACGGACTATCTGTCGAAAAAATAATTATGTAGTATACAGGGTGTAAAAAGACGTCTATATACCGAAGCCGCAAGGGGTAGGTACAGCATCCCAATACACAACCAAATCCAAAAGGATTTTCCGAAAAAATCATTATATCCGGAGAAAACAGCGTTTGAACAGTACTGTTTTTGTATGTTCTGGGCGCGTTTTTTTACGTAGATTGCTGGATTTTGAGTTTTAACTGTTTTTTTCTTTTATAAATGAAATTATTAGGTAGGTATGGTCTGATTATGTTGTCCTGGTAGTAAATAACCGAAAATAACGTAAAATTACTAAGCTAAGTCAAAAAATTATTTGCGTTTTTTTTTCGCTAAATATGTTTAGAATCATGGTCTGATTGCAACCCTTCAGTTTTCGGTAGCAGTCTTTTTACACCCTGTATAGTAGCTCATTTTTATTAATAATAAATATTCATCAAAATGTAATACGCTGATTCTTAATTGCGCAAAACTGTTCTTATGTCAGACTTGCTCAAATGAGTAACAACTAACAAGTCTTTTTAAAAACCCTCTGAAAATGTTGTTACCTGTATAAAGGTAGGCAGTTCCAAAGTGTTGAATGGCCCCGCGTGTAGTTTTCTCGGAAGCATCATGCCGAAGCCAAGAATTGTTATCTCGCGACGTATCTTAGGGCTGAGGCACCAGATCGCTGCGCAGAAAGGACCCTCACATGGCCCTACAGAACTCTGGAACAATCGGGTTAAAACCAGACAAGAATCTTTGATTGCCTCTGTGGCGCAGTGGGTGAAAGCCCGCTTGGGACGCAGAAGGTTGCGGGTTCGATCCCCGCCACGGGATAAATGTTTGTATGATCTGCAAATATTTATCTCGGGTCTGGGTGTTTCTATGTATAATATGTAATATGTATTTACAAGCAAAAAATATATAAGTAGTATATCAGTTACCTGGTTCCCATAGTACAAGCTTTGCTTAGTTTGGGGCTAGATGATGCTGTGTAAAATGTCCAGCATTATTTATATTTATTTATCTACGATTTTTCAAGAAATTGAGATGCTTTTTGAACATGTAATAAACGATGTGAGACGCTGTAATTTAAATGAAAATTTGTGTGAAACACAATTGTAACACAAAAATAACAGCGTTCACACGAGTGAAACCACACAATGATTGTTCACCTTAATTGTAAAGGTCCTTGGCACCTTTGTACAATTTTGGTGGAAAGATTTAAAATAAATGGAAACGAATATTTTTCAGAATTATTTTACCTCATTGTAAACCGCATCTCCGTAGCTACAGAAAAGGAATAGTTGGGTCAGGGTCCCACACATGTACTGCAATAGTGATAAAAGTTGCATCACGCTCATTTGCTCCTGAAAATTGACATTAATTATGCATACCTACATTTCATTTATACTCGTTATAGATCTGTTTTATAATCCCACTCATATAATAAAGTTGAAAGTTTGTGAGTTTGTTTAGAGGTTTGTGTTTCGCCTAAACCAGTGAACCGATTTGGATACCGATAAAAATGTTGGTACCACCCAGGCGAAGCCTCGCGCAGAAGTTAGTATGTATTATCTATATTCGTGTTTAGAACCGAAAAACATAATTTTCATATTTATGTTATATTCCTTCGTAGATTATCGGTTAATTGATGTTATGTTAATTAATAAAGGCTCATTTACATTCTAAATTAAACATAATAAAGAACTCACCGATGTAACTCGAATTGCTACTGTGCATAGTGTCAGGGTAGCTAAAAAGAAATACAATCCTAAAATATCGCGGAGTAATTTGTCAAGCCCCTTTACTGATCTAAAATACAACAAAAACGCGTTAAATAATTGAATTCCATAAATACATCATCAGCATTGTGAAAACTCTTACTTGACTAGCAATATATGCGTCTGATGACATTTGATTATTCTCGAATGAGCCCTGGCGTCCCGCTGTTTAGAGAGAGTATAAAACGTCCCTCTGCCCCCTATCTTGGAACACTGTAGCTTCAGCGACGAAAACTGACCACAAACGAATATCATCACGCCTATAGACGCAGTATCAAACGCTACATGCACAAACACGCAGAAAATAGCAGCTACAGCCTCAACAAACACCATCACGATGTAAAACCCCACATGCTTCTCATCTAAAGGATTCCAACCTGGTAAAATATGGGGGTATGCTTCAGGCTTGGTTCCAAAAAAACATACTAAACCGTACTCGATAAAAGGCGATATAATGAAAATAACAGCAGTGAACCCGTAGATTTGATGCAGTATTATAGACGTCCTCTTGAATTTTGCGGTGAAGACTTCAATACAATTCAGTAGTTGATTATCTTCATTCAATTGGTCTGATGCAGCTACGCAAAAACGTTGATCATTCTCTAATCCCGCCAATCTATTCAAGAGGTGTAGCCAGTCGTTACGCTTTCGATAAAGCGAGAACAATTTAAGAATCCCCATTCCGCAGAATGATATTACGCTGAAACATTCGAATAGCCTGTCAGGGTCGTCTTTGGCGATCACCAACTCTATTAATTGCAATACATAAATACTCAAGAAGGAAAAAATAGAGAATTTGGTAAGAATGTGCACTTTATCACCCTCGGTTCCCAACCACAAACCCCCGAAGCGAACCGATTTGACCACCCTTAGGACAAGAGTTAGCTCCTTTCCCGTCATGATTTAGTTTTGTATTACTCAAGTGGCAGCTCGTCCAAATGTGTTCTAAGTTCGTACGTTATGGCGAAGGTATACTTCGATTCATACTAATTTGTAGAAAATTGATGATCAAAATTAAAACTTTATGCTACTGATAGTTTACAAATGCGGACATTTGTAAACCTTACCTAACTAAATCTACGGTTAAACCGTAGATATTGGATAGTACGAACTTGCTTTGCTAACTTTAGTGAATTTAATCCTTACAAAATCTATAGGTTTCAAAAGTTTTCAAGAAAGATGGGATGAGAGACAAACATGAATAGGAACCTCAGTAGTATGAATATATTCATCAAATTTCCTTTAACACACTATATACATAGTTACAGGTTTACTTAGTACATAGTTTTAGGCTAGTTTTATGCAAAAATATACTGCTGTCCTATTAGTATGACAACTCAGTAATACTATACCTTCTAGGTATTATCAATATCTACAAGTGGAATTTCTAATCAAGCCTTGTTTTTCTCTCTATAGTAACGTTTTTATTTGTGTAGGTACGTAATTAAACATTCCTAACACAATTTTCAAACTTTCCATGTTGAAAATGAGTGTTATTATCAACTTAATAGTAGGTAATAAAAAATCTGAGAACGAACACACTTAAGTAAGTATTCTTGTTTTGTAAAAATTTTCGACTTATCTATTACTTAAATATTATCTGTCCTTTTCTGCAACATCTTATCAGGGTTAAAATGAAATTGAATCGTTTCGAACTCCACCCTTCTCATGTAGCAGACTAGCAAAATAAACAACAGCTGCGTTCAGTCTCACCACTCGATATTATAACTATGGTCGCAAAACAAAATATTACCTTCGCTAAGGTGCGGATTGATAAGAAAGACGTGTTAATTTGCACATATATAATATATTTACATTTAAGACTATATTTTCAATATCCATTTACAAAATCAATGTCGTTCATTAATACTTTGTTCAAATATTTCACCATGCTGCCTGCCAGGCGTTGTCATTAGAGCGGAAATCAATGGAACCCGTTAAACCAGAACCGTGGCCTACACCTGAGTTATAACCATCCGAGCCAGACCCATAGTTAGATCTAGAATTGAATCCATTCGACCCGGACCCAGCCCAGTTATTAGAATATCCATTTGCGTCTCCCCAACCGGAGCTTCCGACTCCTGAATCAGCCCATCCGCTGGATCCTCCCAAACTTCTTCCATTACTGCTCGCACCCCATCCGTTAGACCCAGAACTTCTGCCTCCAGAGTTCCACCCGGAGGATCTGGCTGCAGCTATAGAGGGGCTGCTATTGTAGCCGGAACTTCCTTGCCATCCTGCACCGCCTAAAGTACGAAATAATGTAATATCATGCATGTCATTCGCAGTTTCATTTGCTCAGAAAATGGTTTTTAGAAGTCTCATTATCTTACGAATTGGGTTACATTACAATTCAGTAACTGGAATCAAAACTATAGAAACCCCTCGGAGAAGCAGATAAGTTTTAAACTCTACTAGCCTTGGGTAAACTAAGTACCTAAGTAATATAGTAAGGCCTTCGTTTCACAGAACTTGCTCTACTTCGAGGTGTTTCTAGACTCTGTATAGGTATAGGTACCTACTACGCGCTTTGAAGTTAGGCCTTTGGACACACTAGCTATAACGGTCGACATCAAAAACTACGGATTTCTACTATAGTATCACAATACCCAGACCCGGAACAAAAGTCTGCAGATCATGCAATCATCATACCTGGAGAGCGTGCTATCCTAGCAGCTTCGGCGTTTGTCGCTACAGCAACCAACACAAGAACTGGTACAAATTTGAACTGAAACAACATTAGTACCTGTTATGTAATAGTACATTACGATATTAGTGCGTAAAGATGGTTATAACATGCGAGGCGGAATTTCAGCCCGAGCCGCAGGCGAGGGCGTAATTGAGCCGAGCATGTTATAACCAATACGCACGTATATCGTACGACGTTTTTTAACACATTTGCGAGGAAACAGAAAAAAAAACATTTAAATAAACTCAATCTGTGAATGCACACTGTTGATTTCCCGCCATTTGAACAGACTGCCTACTGAGTGGCGCCGCGCGGCGATTAGTTCTCCTTTGAATAGCAACAGCGCGCTCTCACTAGCTGGAGGCACGACTCCAGCTCGGCGGCGATCAGTTCCATATTTGAAATGGCAAATAATGCTGTTATGGAATTTGTATGGACTATAACATAACTATTTGCTTTGATAACACACGCGTTTGTTATGACCCGCTTTACATATCTAAAACCGGTGGAATTACATCAGCTTTACGAGCAAGGGTGTTAAAAATAAATATACCTTACATGCGCTGGACTATTGCCATCGCCTAAAAAAATCGGTGCATACTTCCTAAAACTTAAAAAACCTCATCCTCGAAATATTCTACTTACAACGTCGGCAACGAAAGTCGATTACCATTTAATCTTTCTCAAATCTGAATATTTACGAAAATAAATTCTAATTAGATTGGTAGATTTTGTAGCCAATTCAATTGGCAAATGATTGGCAATCAAAACGTGGCGTGTCAAAGGCCCGATAACGATAGAATAAAAAAAATAGGTAAGTATATAAACTAAATAATAAACTTAATTTAAATAAACTGGAATATAAAGATCTGAGAGAATGTCTACCGCGCCTTGGGGATACAGTCGTGACCCCGTTTGTTTTTTGTTTTTTTTTATAAATAAACTAAATATAAAATAAATTATACATTTTTACGACACCATAAGTGGAATGTCGATAAACAGATTATAAGTAAATAGGTACCTATTATAATTTTGTTATTATATTACTCAAAGAATTTTCAGATAACTTCGGATCTGACTCTTAACTTAGATATTTTAGGGCAGGTTAGGTAGGTACCTGCATACCAAGACCGAGTGTGATGTAGGTAGTTATTGTTTTAATTTTACTTTTAATATATTTGGAATTGTTTTTTTATGTAAGTAGGCAAGTATTAACATAATATAATCGTCTTCCCATAATAAGCTTTTAAAGTTTTTTTATTAAAGGGTCATAGTGTGTTTTTTATTAAAGGGCCATAGCCTTTATTTGGTGCACAACATAATTATTGGCTAATAAATAAAAAGATAATTTTATAGTAGGTACTAGGTAGGTACCTACTAACTACTAAAAACGGTTGACTTACCATGATTGACGTTAGTTTGATAATAAGAAACGAGACATGCATATGGAGCATTTATACTACACAATTCTTTAGAAATTAGTTTTTTAGACCCTGAGACTTAAAAATGGAAATTCCTAATGGATTCATCGTGTAGGTGGAACTGATCCACGAATATGACATTATTTAAACATGGTCTCATTTGTTTTCATTTTTTAGCTCCTTTAAACAAAAACGTTATTGTTCGGCTGTTGCTGTGCAAATCTCATACAGGTATGTACAGTTACTAACAAAAGTTATTAAAGATTTCAGATGCCTACGTAATCTTTTTAGTGAAATATAATGTTGATTATTACAAAATCTGTGATGCAGTTCGAAATGTCTCAAAAAGTTAGGTAAGGTTTCCTAAGATTGAACGTTTTCCTTTAGCTATATAACGGTTGAGGTAGGTAAGTACCTGTCTTTAATGTCCCGTCTCAAAAATCCCTGTAGGTACCTTACCTATACCTAGCTGCCTAGCCAAGTGTATGACACTTGGCTAGGCAGCTAGGTATCGTAAAAAAAACACTATTATAGCAGATGGGTGAAGGTCGTTCGTTATGCATCGGATCTTAGACTAGACCTAGGTAAGTAGGTAATCAGGTAGGTAAGTAGGTATTCTTTACAAACTTGGCCTGTTGGTAGTAATTGTATCAGTTGTTTTGTAGCGTGCCAGTAGCGTGACACTGTATCTAGACATTTTAATCAATGCAAAAAAGGCTAAAAGTCAACAGTCAGTAATTAAGTTGAGTAGGTAAAATGCAGCATAAGCCAAACCTGCGGGGCAAACGGAACTCTAACAGCCGGTTTCTCGAACGCTTTTCAAATTGACAAGCTGATTAAACTTGAAATACTTGATCCTCATTGGTCGAATGACAGATTTGACAAATGATTAGTTAATTTTGAAGATGATTTGCGTTCGAGAAACCGGCCGTAAGCGGCGGAAGCGACAACATCAGCTTTTCATTCATACAATTTATACATAACATGTAGGTCTACCTAGTATAGGTAGGTAGGTACCTACACTTCGTTCAATGGATCTATGAATTCGTGAAGTTAGCCGTTTGTCTGCGCAAAACACAATTTTGTATGAAAAACTGCTCACTGCGCAGACAAACGGCTAACTTCACGAATGCCTAGATCCGTTGAACGAAGGTTTTATACAGGGCGCAACATTTAGATCGGTCAGTATAAATATAAATAATAAAAATAATAATAATTTTTCAAAACTTCCGGGTTCGATTCCCGAGCTGAGTACGTACAAGTTTTTTTAAATGTATGAATGCAGTAATGCAGGTGTATGTAATGCAGTTTTCCTTGTTACTAAAATCGATGACATGGTTCCTAGGAACAGATCTTCGAATGTCTTATTATTTCAGACTTTCCCATACTGACCGATCTAAATATTACCCTGTATACTATCTCCAGGATACTATTTAGCAGTTTTATTGTGTCTTGAAAACAAAAAGCACCTCCTTGATGACGTCATTAACATGCCTGCAAGGACGCACGAGAGGAGTTTATAGAGCCGACGATAAAGGAATGACAGATTTAGGGGAACCTTGGACTGGAATAATAATGCCGTATTCAAATGAATGAATTGATTTGATAAATGAGATGTTATTTGCAATCCAAGCGAGAAAACATTCAAAGGAAACCATCAAAGGATTTTTACCCCATTAGATACGAGAACAAAGTACGAGACTAAGCGATTTATACATGTGAGTAAGTTAAGTACCTACCTACATATTATTAATTTCGGTGTTTTTGTCTTCGAATATGTCCATGCATACCTACATCGTTTTATGTCCACCGAGTAACCTAATATTGAGGTCATTTATTCCAGGCTGATCCCACCAAAAACATTTCTGGTATGTTCTGCGTATCTTACGGCCGGTTTCTCGAACACAAATCATCTTCAAAATTAACTAATCATTGGTCAACTCTGTCTTTCGACCAATGAGGACCAAGTATTCCAAGTTTAATCGGCTTGTCAATTTGAAAAGTGTTCGAGAAACCGGCCGTTAGCCCACGGGGGCCCGTCCCAAGCCTAAAATATTATCTACAGCTCTGAGTTCTCTACCTCTACAGCGGCTCCGAGGGTCCCGCAGCACAAACCGGAGCCTAGCTAGGGGCTTGCCTCCACTAGTAGAGATCTCATAATTTTTTTAGAGTGAAATGCAGTCTTGTCATTTTACAAGAAAATGTTTTTGATGACGACAGCGGGCTTGTAATACCTATGTCACGTATACAAAGCTAATTTCTACAAAATGTGCTGGTTTTATTTAATTTAGTCTGTGACGCCCGAAATGTCTTCGTCATTAGGTAATTTCATACATACCTACATAGGCACATTCGCCAGCAATTTATCAATCTGCATACACAATGCCTTGATATTGCAAATTACTACTATTGTGGACGTTGCCGCGTTGGTTGCTAGTTAGATTGGTAGCTTCGGTTGCTAGGTCATTTTCCTCATTATTACGACCTAACATTTACGGTATAGACAAAGACTAAGATTTTGATCTTCAATCCTTGTAAGTATTATACCTATTGTTTTTTTTTGTGCTCGTCTTTCCATATTATACAGACAGGGTGAGTTCTCTCGAGCGGTCTTTGAGGGGAATATCTAAACGGCTATAGTTATGGGAAAATGTTGTTAGGAGTCACAAGCTCGATTTTGATAAAATTCAGAACGGAATTTAAAAATTTTAGAGAAAATTGTCTGATAAGTGATAACCAACAAAATGCTCCATTACTATGGGTCTAATGTTGCTGGAATAAAATTTCCTAAGCAAGATGCGAATTATGGAAGAGCAAAAACCCCCCTCCTCTGGACTTTGTTACCCCGGCAGAAATTGCATTGGCCAATCTGGAAGTCGGTCAATAGACTTCGCACACAGGTTGGTCGATGCAAAAGAAACCTAGACAAATGGGGTATAGGGGATCCTTCCCAAATCCAGTGTGAGTGCGGAGCCCCAACACAAAATATGTCGCATCTCCTTTCCTGCCCTTTGTGCCCAACCAGCTGCACCCAGGAAGACCTTATGGCGGCTTCAGATAGGGCCATAGCGGTGGCTTCATTTTGGAGCAAACAAATTTAAAATATAAACACGACGAATGAATGAACGAAAATGTACGATTTTTATGTTTTCCAACAAAAACACTTCCAAGTAACTAAGTGCCTAATGTTTTTGGAACACATAAAAATCGTTTTCACAAAAAATGTATCGCTGTGTAAGGGAAACGAAACATTTTTTAGGCAAACTCTATTGTACGATTTTCAATTGTTCCAACAACATTAGGCCCATAGTTACCTACTTCAATGTGTTTTTTTTTGTTAATTGTGAACTACCGACAAATTGTGATTATTAAAACTAAATTATATGGAACAACCGCTTCTGAATATCGATTTTTAAACAAAAATGTACTAGGTACCTACTTGTTATGACTTTTGATCATGACTCACATAGCAAACGCGATTGTCAGTCAGCTCCGAATACGACAGAATTGGTTAATAAACTCGCACTTGTGACTGTTTTCTGTTTATCAACACATCGCATCGTGCAATTTATTGATTTCTTGACCAGCGGTTTGCCCTGACTGCGTCTGGGTAATATAGGTAGGCTACAAGTAAACGTTTAATTTTTAGGGCATTTCTTGATGAGCCGTGTGATCACTGAGATATGAATTTATTTAAACTCGTAGTTA
Organism: Epirrhoe alternata; assembly: GCA_963565295.1. Lineage (NCBI taxonomy): Eukaryota > Metazoa > Arthropoda > Insecta > Lepidoptera > Geometridae > Epirrhoe > Epirrhoe alternata. The sequence goes on from OY751384.1 coordinate 6,534,664, forward strand.
CTCTGAGGAATTTATACATTATTCCTACTTGACATTGGCAGAAACAGTTAGTTGCCATATAACAAAAGAAGATGGAATGAAAGAAAAATGAAGCATTCACTCAAATGATGCAATCAATCAGTGAACCGTCTGATAGCTCCTTTATTTAGGTACTTGCATTATCTTAGTGATAACGCACGTGAATCAGTTGCGTGACTTCTCAGAGATAGTTTTCAGACACATCAGTCGAGTAGAGTAAATAAGAGAACATCAACTTAGACCTCATTATACCCACGCGGTCTGCGATGAGGAAACTTACGAGGCATAGGTAGGTAGGTAGGTACAATACGGCTAATGGATCTTGCATTCGTAAAGTTAGCCGTTTCGATGCGTAGTAGGTAAGGTACAGGTCCCCCCCAATGGATTCCAATCTTGTCGCGATGGGGGGGCTCAGTAGCCGTGGTTGGGGGCCACGGTGAAGCTAAAAGGAATCCCAGGCAGGGACGCCCTGGATGAGTCCGAGGAGGGTGGGGTTGCGGGAGAAGAGGCGTGTCGGTGTGCCGCTGCCGCTCGCCCTATCTTCCGCGACCAAACGGTGGCGCACCGTTTGATGCGTTGGCGGCGGCGGGGCCGCAGTGGAAGAGGAGTGTCGGTGTTTCGTTGCCGCTCTCCCTGTCCTCTGCGGCCGTTTTGAGGAGTAGCTTCTCCGCGCGTCCCTCTGACTCGCAAAGGGCGCAGTGGATGAAGCTAGGACGAGCTGGTAGGCTCGTAGGCGGCGGAACACCCAAGAGCTGGAAGGCGGTGATACGTCCTCTGGAGAGTGCGTGGTACGCAATATCGCCGCCTTTGCTACTCTTGCCCGGCATCATGGGATGTGGGTGCCTTGGCGACTCGGTCGGATAAGCACTGACTGACTTGCTTTGGCACCAGTCCCTTGTATGGTCTGGATGATGAGACCGCGGAGTGGGTTCGGAGCGAGGCCGAACCTGCTCGGGATGGAAGGCGGGAACAGGTTGTCGGCAACATCAGCCCCGCACCACCTGCCCCGCGAAGGGGCGAGTGGTATTAGTGGTCTTTTCGGATCTGCGGGCGGTTGGAGGGAGGGCTCTGGCTGCTCATCATGCAGATCCCGGGAGGGTGGCCACACTGTGTGGCAAGTGTCGTCGTGAGCTCCGCGCACGTGGTTTAACAGGCGCGTGTGTGGGCGGAACCTTCCGGGCCTGGCTGTGGGTGCCATTACCGGGATTGTGCTCAAGGCAAAAGGAGATCCCGGAGCCCCTCGTTATGCATAAGTGCTCGACAACCCCACACCTATTCTGTGCCCACACACCCCAATAACGTTCCCTCGACGTAATTTGATGTCTGTGAGCAGATTTTCTATCCGTAAAAAAAAGGTAAGGTACAGGTACCGTAAAGGTACTCTTTTGAAGAAAGCAGTGGGCAGGAACCATTTCGCTTGATAGAGGTCGTCAAATGACTTCCAAGTCCCACTAGATAAGAAATTATATAAAGTACTGACGTATATCCAGTAACTATCTAGAATTAACCTACAGCATTGATCGACCTTTCTCGATAAGGAAGCTACTAAAAATACTTAAATTATTAAGCGGAAAGTTACCTATAATAAACAATTACACGCAGGTATGAGTGACAGAAATGTGGCTGGCAGCTTAAACTAAAAAATAACTTAAGTACCTAATTGGCGGGGATCAAATTTAAAAAAGGGGGTATTACATACGGTTTTGGCTCTACATTATTTATTCTTATAATTAATACTATATAATATTATAAAGAGGAAAGATTTGTTTGTTTGTTTGTATGTTTTTTTGTTTGAAATCCGAAACTACTATACCGATTTGAAAAATTCTTTCACCATTAGAATCCTCCATTATCCATAGAACATAGGCTATATTTTAACCCGGGAAAGTGAAGTTTTCCCGAAGGAACGCGGGTAACACCGCGACGGACGTCTAGTAATTAATAAGTAGGGTAAGAGCTTCGGGGTCCAGCGCGTTTTTAAGGTTGAATATGAATTGAATACATAAAAAAACTATCACATATCTAAGTCTTATTGCGACCTATTAATTTAAAGACGAGATATCTTCCAGAACAGACTCTTAAACGAGTGCACCAGAAAGACCACCGTCAGAGACGAATGGCGCAGAATTGTGAAGCGAGCCACACTGCTCCTGACCTGACGACCATGAGTCCACGACCACTCTATCAAGAGTGTAACGACTGAGAAGAAGAGAGATCTTCCAGACATTTCGATAAACAAATGTAAGTACAATCATAGATACTTACCATAGGCATATATGTATATAACATGTGAACAACAACAACAAGTTGTATACTCTGAGGCCGTTATTAATAAACGTGTTGTAAAGTTACGCCAGGTCTAAACCTCAGAAATTGCATGGTTAGTCCTAAGTTACACCCGGCGTAACTTTACACCACGTTTAATAATAACGGCCTGAAACACCAATTACAGTACAAGCAAATACTTATTTATGACAAGTTTTCTACAAGATTAGTATAAACCTATTTCCACAAAAAAAATTCTTAATACTACAAGATGTACCTAGGTGTAAACAAGCATCGAAAAAAGTGTATAATTACATTACACGTAGAAAACTTGTTTTGCATGCTTTAACTAAGGGTTAGGCACCTCTATTGAAACATGGTGTAGCAATGTATTTCGTAGCAAAGGCGCGTAGCGCTGTGCTCATTGAATCGCTACGTGACTGATATCAGCGATGATTCCTTATATCATTCGCTATCAAACCAGAGAAGCAATAACAGTCAACAACCACTCTACGTATAATTTGTATAAAACAGTTTGCGTATTATCGGCGCTTCGCAGTCTTTCGGGACGGGCAATTCAAACATATATTCGGGCGTGCAGCGGTTTAATGAATTAACGCTGAAAATATTTGCTAATGAACTCTATAAAATTTCTATTGCGAAAGTGAAGTGTTATTAACGAACCAGTTCTTTGAGTTTGGTAAGTGTTAATAGAATTTATTTAAAAATGAACAAATTTTTTGATGATTAAAATTATCGTTAAAAAAAATAGTGTAAGTACCTAGGTACTTTACTAAAAGTTAGTTGTAAACAAATTTTTTTTTACTTAGTTTACATACAATTTTGTTAACAAAAAAAATTACTAGCAACTTAGCAAAATTACGAAGCAACTTAAAGCAATTTATTTAAGTAGGTAGTTTCAAAATGTATGGCGCATTCGAGCACCTACTATAGCGTGTAAACAAGAGAAAGAGATAATAAAGAGAAGTTTTTCCTGACTGACGCCCACGAAGTAGCCCTAATAGAGCTCAAGTATGAATGTCACTTCTATAAATAACAGGGTGTACGTGAAAACTTCAATAGAAGCATAATAAATAAAGGGCTTCTTGTCCGATTTCAACTGAAAAACACTTTTAACTGTAAAAAATAGGTCAATGGAATTTATAAATATCTTTCTAGATATCGTGAGATATGTCTCTTATTTAAAACTGGTAAGTATTCAACATTTAACTTCATCATCATCATCATCCGCAGCCTTTTTCATCCCACTGCTGGGCATAGGCCTCTCTTCGCTTGTGCCAACCTTTCCTATCCTGCGCTTGTCTCACCCATGTACGACCTGCTGTTTTTATAATGTCGTCAACCCATCTAGCTGCCGGACGACCCACTCTTCTGTAGCCCTCCCGGGGGCACCACTCGGTCATTACTCTGCTCCACCATTATGATCAATTATGATGATTATCTTGATTTATCAACATTTAACTTGCAAATAAAAATTTATTGAGTGACACAAAATACTTTAATGAAGGTCAGAGGTCACACGTGGTTCTTTACCAACTTATAAAAAATGAAAACAAATTGAGGCATAATATACATCGTTATACCTGTTATGTAGGTATCTACCCCTACTAACATTGTACGACCTGCGGATTTCATGATGTCGTCGACCCATCTTGTCGGTCACGAACGATACTCCGCAGGTCGTACTTGGGCAACATTGGCTCAGGATAGAGGTGAATGGCAAAAGCGAAGAGAGGCTTATACCCAGCAGTGGGATGAGAAAGACTGATGATGATGATTAACATTGTAAATTAAACCACCGTCCTACACTGCGGAAAATTGAAAACATGACATACTTGTATTTGTGTATTTTTCGTTTTGTAAAATGTATATGCACTAATGTGCATATTTTTACAACACACGAGCACTTAACGGTGAAGTAAAACATCGTGAGGAAACCCGCAGCTTTATCAGCTCCACACGTATTGACGTTGTCTACTCTACTTATCCTGTGGACAAGGCCGATTAAGCTGGGAGGATGGTTTAGGTGCTGGGCAAGCCTATTCCATCTCAAACAATGACCCAGGCACTACAGCGTCCCGTTAAGTGTACGCTGTATAAATCATCTAATATATGTAGATGTAAAGGCCTAAGTTTTTTGTGTATTTTTAGTATGGTTATTTAAGCGTGCCGATACAAAAATGTTTTATTTCAAACATGAGTTCGAAAATTATCGTGTTTAAAAGAACAGCGTGGGATTCCGACGACGCTGAAACAAAGCACAACACAAACAAGCGAACATGCCGATGACAACACGTTACTAAGGTACACACAAAAAACCATGATTTTAAAAAATGCCTCCTAAGTTTCGATCATAGTTTTGTTAATCGTATAAAATAAAATGCTCCTAAGTATAAAATGTTTGTAAATGGCCAATATTTCTCTTACCTTATTCATTAAGTATATCAGTTTTTCTTTTCGAGTCAATAGCTCTACAAAAAAACTCATATTTTATCCGCCATAAACTTAGCCACGGCTATTGCATTGTACGTGGCTGTATTCAGGTCTTAATTCGTTCGGGTATATAAATTAAACTCTGGTTTGAGTTGTCAGAAGTAGTTTAACGATGTGTTTCGTAAAAAGTTAGAGTAGGTAGAGGTAATCTTCCCCCCCCCCCCCCCCCCGTGGATTCCGATCTTGTCGCGATGGGGGGCTCATTAACCGTGGTTTGAACGCCCACGGTGAAGGCAACAGGAATCCCAGGCGGGGACGCTCCGAGTGAGCTTGCGGTTGGGCCCGCTCTGGATGCGTCTGAGGCGAGTGCGGAGGACGGAGTAATTTCTGTCCCCCGCAGTCAGGAGGGGTCGTGGGAGAAGAGGCGTGTCGGTGTTTCGTTGCCGTTCGCCCTATCTTCCGCGACCAAACGGTGGCGCACCGTTGATGCGTTGGCGGTGGGGCCGCAGTGGAAGAGGAGTGTCGGTGTTACGTTGCCGCTCTCCCTGTCCTCTGCGGCCGTTTGGAGGCTTCTCCACGCGCAGTGGACGAAGGGAGCGGAGAGCTCTGGTGGTGAGTAGCGGACGCTAGGTGCGGGGGCAACTTCGTCCGCCTTGCACTGCTCACTACGACGCGGGGCCCGCCGTAAGGGCGGGGATCGCCGGAAGGGGGCTGGATGTAAAGGCTCTGCCAGTTTCCCGGACCCCCTCCATTCCAGGCGACACGCTGGAAAGGCGCTGGGACGTTTAGTGGGTATACCGGGAGTTCCACATACCCCTCTCGCCCCCCGGCGGAGGGGATGCGTAATGCATTTTACCCAGCGATAAAAAAAAGGTAGAGCTAATCTTACTTACCTACAGTACAAAATAATGACCTTATTTCGACTTGTAATAACACACCGCTAGTATTTAGCAGACGTTCAGTGAGTGGTCCAAAGTCCAAACAGGTATTGGCTTATCAATACCACGGCGTACAAAGATTCCTTGATGCGTTATCCCGTGTCAGTTCACGCTTTGATCTTATTCATACACGACTATCATGAATGACGCATAAGATCACGCCACTCCCGCGCAGGTCAGTAGGTACTAGGTACTAATCGGACGTCTCGCACTTTTCGATAGACCATTCCGACACTAAAATTATGCTAGTACATTTTTATTTAATTTCGAGAAGATATATAATAAATGTACGTGCCTCTGACTAAACATCTCAAAAAATGTCTACCATGCCGAGGGTGTAGATACAGTCGTGAACTACCTATGTAGTTATTCAAATACATAGATGGACTTCTTTTAATTTGGTCCATGTGCATTGTGTCGTAACTTCATGATTCTAAATAATAAAGAAGGTATCTACAACAATAAAAATACGAGGAAACAACCTTGGTTTCGACTATTGAATAAACATTAGGTAAACTAACCTGACTATACCTAAAGCTTAGAGTTACAGTTTTCAGGCCAATTAAGATACTTCTGTAATTAGGTACCTCTGAATTTTTAAAACCTACTTATCTAAGCATCTTTTTTACTTACTTTGACGAGCATCAATTCTCTTTGACTGGCTCCCCACTGGAGCTTAACTTTTAGTTTTAAGATGGATCTCCTAAAATAATGATAGGCCCCAAACCGTGTTTGTTGCCCTGATTCTTCACGATATTGGTCGCGAAAGAACAGGAGTAACATTAGTTCTAAGATCTCTAAGTGATCCCAGCGGTCCTACTGAATAAATGCTTTTTGACTTTGACTTACAACTGTGCAGCTAAATAATTATTAAAGACAAAAAAATCCGTTTTACAGAATAATGCCGCCGCAAGAGCAGCAGAAGACATGGGTGTTATACGAGTCGGATACTGTAAACGACTCCGACGTCACGAACCGGGTCCCACCCACCGCTGAGAAGCGTGTATGGAAGATTGTATGGAGGAATGTACTCCTGATGGGTTTTGCGCACATCGGCGCCGTGTATGGTGCCTACCTGTTCCTCTTTAAGGCTATGTGGATAACTGATTTATTCGGTAAGCTTTTTTAAAAAAAAAAAATTTTGTTGAACCATAGAGCATTTTGTAGATTTCAAAGTGCTAAGTGCCAGTTTTTTTATCTTCTTGCGTTAGCTAAAACGCAGAGTTTTGCCTAGTATTGGTTGTTTTTAGTTATAAATGAGTAGTACCAATAGACGCTGGTATTTTTCCATACTATGTATGGTCAGGGGGCTCTATCAAATAAACCGTAAAAGGTAGACGAACTTTCACAGAATGTGCATTTCTATTGCCGCTATAACAACAAATAATAAAAATAAAATGTATATTAAAATTAAAACTTTTTTTTTGCTTTATGTTTGTCAAGGCTGTATCTCCAGACCCATGATAGTTTCTATAACTATGTAACAGTTCATCTTAATTTAGGATAATGTTTTAAGAAAAACCGTTGTTGATGGTACGGTACGGAACCATTCGTGTGCGAGTCGTTGCCTCGCACTTGGCGGTTTTGATTACTCGCTCATTCAATCGTGATCGCAACATAAAATTTCTAACCAATACCTTTCACACAATTTGTTTTTTTTTCTTTTTGTATAATGCTAGAATAAAGAGAATTAAACTTTGGGGAAGACTTTTGCCAAGCTGCGGGACGACATAAGTTGATAAAAAAAACTAGATGGCAGCACTAGTAGATTAGATCGCGCTATCGTTGCGTTTTGACGATTTGACCCAGTGGTCTCTTCGAAGCTGTTACCTTAGAGCGTTACGAAGCGCTTAGTTGATAATGCCGATTTTTGATAGCACATCTCGTGATAATGATCGCGATTGAGTGCATTTAATTAAATTAAATGTATCTACCGACTATGTCTATGTATTACTTAAGTCATTGAATCACCCGCTTTGTGGCTTCAGTCAGGGGCCGTATTTACGATCCTTTCGTTTCGTTTGATGAATATTCGAATGCTTCCTACCACGATTCTGACTTCAAGGGACAATTTTTCAAACGTTAAAACACTGTCCTAACCTAGGACCAAATATTCCAAACCGAAATGAAAACGTTTGAATTTTGAAAAATTGTCCCTTGACACGATGATGAGCCCAGTGCCTATAGTATCATGGGTTTTGATAGTTTACGTAAACTACATTCCGTTTCGTTTTCCGCCTTTTATTTGATAGTTCTTCAAAGTATCCGCTTGGGGCGCTGCAAGTAAATGTATGGCAGGAAACGGAATGTAACTAGTTCTTGCAGGTGTGGAAATTATGCCTTATGTGTGTGAAAAACTTTCAAAACTGAATTGTTACAGCTATATTCCTGTACCTGTGTTCCGGTCTGGGCATAACGGCAGGCGCACATCGCCTCTGGGCACACAAGTCATACAAAGCCAGGATACCTCTGCGCCTGCTCCTCACATTATTCAACACATTGGCCTTCCAGGTATGCAAAAAACTGAAACCTATTTATTGATAAGGTGGATCGACGACATCATGAAATCCGCTGGTCATGGGCGAGATTGGCTCAATATATTAGGCGAATGGCAGAAGCTAAGAAAGGCTAAAGAAGTAATGGGGGAAAAGCTGATTATGATGATGATTACTGTCACTCACTCTCCTTTCGCGCTTAGGGTTCGAATTCCACCCAGGATAAATATTTAGATGGTGAACATGGGTGTTTCTACTGATTTTTAATAATCTATATTCTATAGCTGTGAGTTTTCTTCAAGTTTATTCAAGTAATAATATCCTCTAATTTTTTATTTAAGTATTTCATAAACAAAATAGGTTGTGAGACTATCAAGTTTGACCATGTAGGCATGTATTTCAAACAAGCCTTAAATACTATGATTCGGATTGTTCGATTTGGATGAAGTTTGATCTGAAGAAACATGATTTCAAAGTACCTATTTTTATTATTTCTTTTTTCCGACGTTTCGGACGCATTGCAGCGCCCGTGGTCACGGATGAAATAATAAAAATAGGTACGTGATAAATACCCGGTTTTAAAAATAATAATTATGTCACCAAATCACGAAAGTTTAAAAAGTTTAATGATTTCAAAGTGTTTCATTTCCATTCAATACTGTGTTTTTTTAAATTGAATTGCCTAATTAACTCTTCATAGCCATCATCTGTTGAATAGAAATATTTTTACAAGTATACTGAACTGGAAAGGAATATTTAATGTTCACGTCTTGTCAAAGATACTACAATAGTGTATTGGCCCGTAGCTATAACAATGGGATAAATACGGCAAATGTTTGGGTTCGGTGTAATGTTATAAAACGATGTTATGATACATCGGCATAAGTAATCTGGGTACTTTGAGTAACAAAAAGACTAAAATCTTCCTACGAAAACATTTTCGAATTTTTTACAGTTGTGCCCTTGTTCTATTGATGGTGCGATGTAATGATGATGAAACATATGCTATGTTTCATCGTCATTACATCGCAATAACGTGATTTACATTTTATTTCTCAAAATCAGATGTTTAGCTTAGTACGGTGGAAAATACCTACATAAATACATAGGTAAGTAAACACATAACTAAAGTTGTTTTAACTTTATTTCCTTTTGGTTTCGCAGAATAAACAATTTCAGCTATTTCGCGGTACCTACGAAGGTATTTTTACGATTGTCTTTCAGCCAGAGATTTGGAAAATACCGTCTGAAGGCGACTGATCTGCACTTCCATGTGAATACGTTCGCATGTAACGCATAACATTGTATAAATCAGAATTATTCAGAATTATTGACTTTCCTGGTTCGATTGAATATGGTGGGTTAAGTAAACGCCATACAACGTTATTGGTGCATTTACGCGGTGCGATACGATTTAGCATCGCACGGCAATTTTTCACGTGTGAACGCATGCTGACCGTATGCTAATGTAGGGTTTTATTTATAGATCCAATCCTAGTCCTTAAGAACGTATTCACATTACACAAAAGTTTTTCATACTTAGTAGATATTAGTATCATTGAGTTCACTAATGAATGAGCTCAATGATTCAATTAATTAAATAGATGGAATTTTCTCAAAGGTAATCAATTTACTATTATCTGATAAGTATTATTCATAATAAGTAGGTACCTACTAAAATTTGGTTCTGTAGCTAATCTTATGTTTTCAGGTTATCGGATAATTACATATTAATTATAATTAGTAAAAATTTGTAGCCTAATACATCTTCTATACATCTATACATCCCACTCATATAATAAAGCTGAAAGTTTGTGACTTTGTTTAGGTGTTTGGATGTTTAGATGTTTGTATGTTTGTGTTTCAATCACGCCTAAACCAGTAAACCGATTTGGATAAAACTTTCAATAGGCGTAGATAGTGACCCAAAGCGGCGGGATTAGACCACCTGGTGACATGAATAGCATAAAGGCATATTCAAAAAAATGCCACGCGCAGAAGCTAGTAGGTATAACGAAATGCTGGTTGTCGAACTTTATGTCCCGGAGGACGGTTAATACAAATAATTAGTTTGAAATGACTCTAGAAACTCTGTAATTCTCTTGTATTATAAATGACCCATGCTGCAAAATAAATCAAAACTTTTGCATTTTTGTAAGTATTTGTAGGTTAATAGGAGGACAAAATGTCAAGAATTAGGTTGTAATTCTTAAACTGTAGGTGGATATAGCCTCTCACGCGGTAAATGGAACGTAGTCCGAAAGGAAAACAATAAGTTGCAATATTTATTAAAAACACCTAATCTAAGTGCACATTAATGTGATAGGTGACGATCGATGTTATGACATCTGTCACACGTGCTCCCCACGCGTGATACATCGGCCACCTCTTGACACGGTTATCTGTAAATAATAATAAATTACTACTGAACCCTTGTCATTTAGTCACGTGAACGTATCAACCGTGTAATTAATATGATAATCCGCAATTTTTCCAAAGAATTCCATGAAATCGGGAAGTCCAAAAATTTTCTTTGTAAATAATTAGAATTTTCACCCTGTTTTCTACAAGCTTTTAAGTTTGTAATTGCTCATTATTTTTCAAAAGAAATCACATATTCTATCCATAGATTAAGTTTAATGTTTAAAAAAAAGTCAAAACTGTATCTAGATGACTGTAAGGTCAGAATAAAAGGCTATTTATTATTAATCTTTATGTTTAAACCTAGTCAAATCTTGCAAGCTGAATTTGACCCACTTCCCGGTGGCCGACTAACCAAAATATCATCTCATTTTGCTCAGTTTGAAAGCAGCGAACCACTAACTTTTTGATAAGGTAGGTACTTATCACCTAGCTAATATTATTAGAAAGGACGTACAAAAACACTTTGATCTATTATTATTTCTAGTTCAGAGCATCTAAGTACCTAGTTGAATGAAACGAAATTAAATTATATATTCTAGTCCAAACCTTTTCCCTTCTTAGTAAGTGCTTTATAATTGCCCACGTTTCGGTTTTATTTAAATGACGATGTAAATTTTAAGTCACGTTTTAGATTTATTCAAAAAAACCGTAGTTGAGCGCTTGCAGTTGAAGGTTTTTTTATGCTAGACATTTCACACAGCATCATCTAGCCCCAAACTAATCCTAACAAGCATAGCTTGTACTATAGGAGACCCGCAACCTTCTGCGTCCCAGACGAGCTTAACACACTGCGCCACAGAGGTTGTCAAGGTTTTTTCACAAATTATGCAGTTTCTAAATTCTCTGGTGGTGAAAGCAAATATTACCTACGATTATAATGAACTAAATTGAGGAAGCCGATATTACTGCGATATTTTTATGCATTAAATCTAGGCGTCTTCAAGGAGTGAACAGATTTCTTCTAGACCTTCGTGCTCCACGGCGTGACGAGTGTCTTTTCAAAAAGCAAAAACACTTCATCACGCCCAAACAACTAAAATAAACCTGTACGGAACTCTGCTGAACGATAGCTTAAACGTTATTATCCAAAGTAAAATATTTCTAAATTCAAAGCAACAGGTAGAAGCTTATCGTAAAATAAGTTTCCGATACTTTCTGTACCTAAGCTCGTTCAACGTTAAACCGGCATGTGACGGGCTTATGCTCAATACATACTGTATGTTTGATAACGTTAAATATGGGAATGTCAAACTAAGGGCATCATGCACGCAATGTCGTGATAAAATGAATTTGAATTCATTTTACTTCCTATTATCTTACTTGTTTGCAATCACGAATGTATGGAATGTTTTATATCTTTAGAAGCAATCATGTTTCAGCAGATAAAACAACAGTTAAGCAATTTTATTATTAAGTAGTTGATTCTGAGATATTTACAGAGATAACCCTCCAATTAATAAACAGGTATTAAGGTGTGATTAGAGCTAATCCAAGTTTTTAGTCAATAGTAGTAAAATTCTATTTCAATTTATTCATAAATTTAAATTGAATTTCTAATTTGAAATTGAAAAATTCAGTATTAATAAATAAAGACTAATAAGGAAATAATCTAATCCGACTTTACCCTCGGAGTCAAAGTGACGACGCCTAGGCGCAATCTAGTTAAAGTTGGAATAGAGATAGATTATCCATCACCTTTTTGCGAAAAATAATTATACGTAACTGAACGATTAGTTAGCAGCCCTGTTAAAATTAAAATTACCTACGGAATGCTATTGAAATTTCGAATTTCACTACATTAAAAATTACTTAATTGCAGCAGGTACAAATCGTGAAATAAGTTAAAGTTGGCGATTTCCATAAAAATCAGTTAATTTATTTCTACAACGAATTGAATGAGGTTGGATATCAATTTCGATAAATGAGGCGAGTGAAAACTTATAAGATTCGTAAACTTAAAACTTAAAAATCCATCTTGCTCCAACTCAATGGATCCATGGATCACCTAAAAAAATTATAGGCCCCAAACCGTGTTTGTTGTCCTGATTCTTCACGGTATTGGTCGCGAAAGTACAGGAGTAAAATTAGTTTTAAGACTATTCGTGATCCCTGCGGTCCTACTGAATAAATGATTTTTGACTTTGACTTTGATCACATTTATTAATAAATTAAACCGAGAATTTTTGTACAAAGCTAAATTAAAATTTTGTAATTGGTATTTCGCTGTTTGCATTTCTTCAGAAAGCATTATAATCGAATACCTACAGTCCCAAAGACGATCTCCAGTCCAGCGCAATAATCAGCGTCCTTGACATTTATCGGCTTTATCGTGCAAAAATAAGGTATACTCGTATATTTTATAATATGGGCCGTATTCTAGCACTTTTAACTAATGTTGCCTGAAATAAATGATTTTATTATTATTATTTATAAAAATATTGATAAACATATTTTGTCTTGTTTTCTTACAAGTTTTTGCCATCGAATAATACAGTCGAGCCTACTAAGCCTACTAGTAGGCAGGCTAAAATAGGTACCTAACAGGTTTTTGAGACATAAAAATAAATAAACTCTAATTCTCATACAAAGGCTCAAAGTTCTTTCCTTTTCTAGGATGCAGTTATAGACTGGGCTCGCGACCACAGAATGCACCACAAGTACTCCGAAACAGACGCGGACCCACACAATGCAACCCGAGGCTTCTTCTTTTCCCACGTTGGCTGGCTGCTGGTCAGGAAGCACCCTCAGATCAAGGCGAAAGGACACACCATCGATATGAGCGACCTCAAGTCCGACCCCATCCTAAGATTCCAAAAGAAGTAAGTTTGTAGAATTAATTTAGCTAGTAGTAGTAGTAGGTATTCTAGCTTCCGCAGCTTGGCTCGCATGGTGCAACATTTTAAATAGCCTGGGATAGGCTATTTAAAATGTTGCACCATTTTACTACGAAATACATCTAAGTGTTCCAAGTTTCACCGTCAAGTTGCACCGGAAATCGCAGCAGAGGACGGCCCCCCACTAGATGGAAAGGTTGCTGGGAGCCGTTGGGCGCAGGCTGCACAAGATCGATCGCTCTGGAAATCGATGGGGGAGGCCTATATTCAGCAGTGGACGCTCTAAGGCTGAAATGATGATGATGATTCCAAGTTTCATACATATTGGCAATATCGGTTCCACTGGTTAAAGCGTAGGTACCGTGATGAAACACATAATACATCTTGCTCTAGGTAGGTACCTGTCGTCACATCGCGTTAGCGAGTAACAAGTCTAAACCTATACTCAAATCATACATTAATATAAGTAACTATTTTTATTTCAGATACTATCTCACGCTAATGCCCCTCTGCTGTTTCGTGATGCCAACTCTCATCCCCACATTCTGGGGTGAGACTCTTTGGAATGCTTACTTCGTCTGCGCCGTGTTCAGATTCGTCTACGTGCTGAATGTGACCTGGCTGGTGAACTCCGCCGCCCATCTGTGGGGAGCCAAGCCTTACGACAAAAACATCAACCCTGTAGAAATTAAGCCAGTTTCTTTAGTAGTACTAGGCGAGGGTTTCCACAACTACCATCACACGTTCCCCTGGGACTACAAAACTGCTGAGCTTGGGAATTACTCTCTCAACTTTACGAAGATCTTCATTGATTTTATGTCAGCGATCGGATGGGCTTATGATCTCAAAACGGTGTCTCACGAAGTTATTCAGAAGCGCGTGAAGAGAACAGGTGATGGCTCCCACCCAGTCTGGGGAGCTGATGATGATGTCGTTGAAAAAACTGAAATTGAAGACTCGAACCAAACTGAAATTACTAATGGTAAAGAGGATTAAATTACGTATTTACCTAAGAATAAACGTTGTTATTTAGTTATTTATATAATACTAAATTTTTAACAAGCTAAGACCAAAAGCTAGAGTTTTTTTTATGAAAATCTTTCATTATTTAAAATGGGAATTTTTACCTAAAACAATCAGTGAACAGTTTTAACTCTATTAATATTTTAAATGTTATTAATTAGCATGGTTGCTTAAAGACTCTTAATATTTTTAACTTATTCTTGTGATGTTTAATGTGATGAATTGTTTTTAATAAATTATTTAGATAAAAATGTTTTTGATTATTTTTTGTGTAAGTATATGCCCCATCTCGAAAAATTAGTGTCAACCAAATGTTGGACCCTCTACAAATGCGCCGATGATAGACGATGAGGGGACACGTTCATGACCCCAACGGTCATGAACGTGTCTCCTCATTCTGTCTGTATTCGCCTGTCATCTTCTATCCAAATAATAGTTCGGTAAATAGTTCGGCGAATGTGTAGAGTGGCATCTCTCATAGGTGGATGCTACACACTCGATATGGATCGACGATATTTGAATCGTGATCCAGGATCACGATCCATATCGAGTGTGTAGTAGGTATATCGTATCGCGGATCGTGATACGGATCGCCAAATTTCTAAAAATCCAGAAATCCCACGATCTGTATCAAGTATCGTCGATCCATATCGAGTGTATAATCTGTGGTCTGTGATTAGACAGAAAATGTATGGATCTAATGTCAAATATTGTAATTTCTAACGTCTGTGGTGAATGAGATCTACCGTTGTACGGACGCGATAAGTATCGAGTGTGTAATAGTATGTAGTTTCGATCCCCTTATCACGATCCGTATCGAGTGTGTAGCATCCGCCATATTCGTTAGAGAAAAATCCCGCTTCATAAAAAAATCGGTGTTCAGGAAGTATATTATCAGAAAAATGTTACGTATGATAACATAACAAAGACGCTAACATCAAAGAGGTTTTGCTCATAATGAGGTTGATTATAGGTATGGTAGTATATTTATTTCAATTAGGTAGGGATAGCAGGACCGCCACTTCTAAGGTTGCTGCCAAATTGAACGCTTGTTTGTACTCAATTACTTTGCTATACATGTTGCTTAAAGTTATCCGAGTATACTCTACGATTTAGTAATATTGTGGTAATATTTCTGAAATATTGGTACTAAATATACTTACTGAGGAATGTTGAAGTAAAAGTTTGTGAGGTTCATGATATGTTTTTATTTTCAGTCAGATTATCATCATCATCAGCCTATACGTCATTTACAGACGATTTAGATCAGGATTATAGGTAGGTGCACATTTCTTTTGATGGTTGAACAAACCAATTCGGGACCGGACAGTAGGTAAGCCCACAGTTGATACAGCTGAGTGCAGGATCAATCGGATCATAACGTCTGAAATTATTATAATTGAATAGAAAATAATGTCAAAACCTAAAATAGCTTAGAATTGGTCGAAATAGCCCAGAGTCAAGTTTTATCCGGGAACAAGCGAAGTCACTGGCGAAAGATAGTAGAAAAAATACAATTCGAAGCTTATTTTAGGGTCTCTCTGGAAACTTCCCTGTTCAATAACTCAATAATTGATGTCATTGATACAGCGACCAGCTTTCGTATATTATTTGTTTGTTTTCAATCAATCCTGGGCTTTCAAAAAAGAATATATTGCACACAATGTCGCTATTGTTTTTACTTGACAAAAAACATTGTATTTACCATAGGCATCGAGCAGATACTCGATAACCAGGGGCTCATTTATTTGATATTCATATTTTGTGTTCCCAACGAAGCTGCATGCATTATCCAAAGTACGAAGTTATAGTACTTACTTGTATATAAAGTAAAATTGTAACAGGCCCATGCTGTAGGTTAGGTACATTAATAGAGCAAAGAAGCCAAAATTTAGCCAAATTGTTTTTTGAAGTTTTGTCTGTCTGCCTGTATTTTTGTACACGCATCACGCAAAAACTATACCTACTGGACATAGGATAAAGGCTCCATTAGGTTTGCTCTACTGGATATGTACATTACCTACGTTAAGTCCCCATAGACAATGAACCACGTGTTCGAAGCCGCGGGCGGTCTGCAGGCTAGTACAAAACTACAGAATACCTCGGATCGGATCTCTTAGGTAGGTACAGTCAAAACTTCAACTGAGGAGTTTCGCAGACACGTCAAAACGACCATATACCATTGGCACAGGCAGAAGAAGGGATTCTATCTATACGTGACTAGTCATAAGCCCATCGGCGCTAATTAATGTGATCTTTTATAAGAAATACTCCTGCTTTATCTAAATGGCAAATATCATGGTTAGTAAAAATACTACAGTAGTTTTAGCATACATCTAACACGATCCCGACACTCTCTGCGGTGCCTTCCAAAGGAATTGGCTCTAGGTTCTTAAGAACATGCTCATTTGTGACACGGGCACTGAACGTGTTAAAGTAGGTACCCACATTATATTATGTTCCTGCAAATTGATAAATGGATCATGGAAGCTTCCACAATATTTTTCATTTCTAAAAAACATCATACCGTATAGTAATGACACACAAGACTGTTACTTGCTTTTTCACAGAACAGTATATTTTTGCCTCCATCAGAGCCACACTCTTCTACTAGCTGAAATACAAAATTCAAGTATGTTAGATGTGAACGAAAGTAATTATGAAAACAACTCGTTCACACACTTTGGGCCGATGGGTATGGCTTTTTATGAAGATGGAAATTACTTAGACGACACCTACGCTGTGAAAATTCTGTTGAGCATCTACTTGGGCGTTACCATGGTGTTGAATATAATTGGGAACGTGTGCACGTGTGCTGTGATTGCTCGAAACCGTTCCATGCGGACGCCTACGAACTGCTACCTCTTCAACATTGCCGTCAGCGACCTGATCACAGGATCCTTCGTCCCAATGGACATCTATATCATCTGGGTCCCTGACCATTATCCGTTTGGTGAAGTCGGCTGTCGTCTCCACTTCATCCTCTGGGATTTTATCCTTAACTACAGTCTGCTTATCATTACCGCGTTTACTCTTGAGCGTTACTTGGTCGTCACGAGACCTTTTCTCAGACAAAAGCTTTCGTTGAACTCGCGTGTTTACAAAATTGTTGGTGCTATTTGGTTTATATGCACCCTGTTTATTATCCCCGATGTGTTCTATATAGATATATTGGAAAGAAAGAAACACGTGTTCTGCTACTTCACCGTATCTGCCGGAATTCATAGTGCATTCGCTGGGTTCGAAGTTTTAGTAATTTCTATCGTGCCAATGACGATAATCACAGTGCTTTATGTTTTGATCTTTATCGAACTGAAATCGGAGAAGAAGAAGCCACGGGCCAGTCCCATGATTGTGCAACATAACAGAGACAAGGCTATTAAAATGTTGGGTTAGTATTTTAATAATTAATCCAATATGTAACTTTTTTATGCTCTTATTATTGGTAAACAAATAAATAAATAATGCTGGACAATTTCACACAGCATCATCTAGCCCCAAACTGAGCATAGCTTGTACTATGGGAACCAGATAACTGATATACTACTTATATACTTTTTGTTTGTAAATACATACATATTATACATAGAAACACCCAGACCCGAGATAAATATTTGCAGATCATACAAACAAATAAGAACATAAGAACAGATTTTTTTAATAAGGTAATTTGGTAGCCCCGCTTCAGAATGAGCCAGCGTTAGGTAATCCAACAGAACAATTTTAACAAGAGAAAATATAATTATGCCCTTGGTAAAGATGCACAAAATTATTGTCTGTTTCAGCTGCGGTTACTGCTTTGTATTTCTTCTTCTTCTCTCCATACTGCATCCTCCGAGTTATGACGCTCTTCCCAGGACTAAGCTATGAAAACAATTACACTGTGAGTTTACTTCATGAATTAACATTTACTTTTCAGGAAAAGTGAGTTTCGAGTTGAAACAGGAGCATGAGAGAGTAAGAAAACGATGACTTCAGCCAGTCCAACAAAAGACCCACCATTTTTGTCTCACTATATTTTTTAGCATCTATCAAATCCCGTTCAAATCGAGTTGAAATCGAAAATTCTGATAAGACTTTTCATTTCTCTATAAATGTTGTATTACGTACCAATAACTACAGGACTGATATACTTACTAGGTATTTCCTTATACTTTTTGCTTGTAAATTTATACATACTTAATACGTATATGAAATAGTAAACATCCGCAGACCCGAGACAAATATTTGCAGATCATATATGTAGATAAACATTTTGCCCCGCGGCGGGGATCGAACCCGGCAACCTTTTGCTTAGCTTCGTCATGCTATGTTATTTTCGGCTATTTACTACTATTACAACATAATAAGACCATACCTACCTAATAATTTCATTTATAAAGGAAAAAAACATTTAAAACTCAAAATCCAGCAATCTTCGTAAAAAAACTCGCCCAAAACATACGCAAACAGTACTCTTCAAACGCTATTTTCTCCGGATTTAGTGCATATTTCGGAAAATCCTTTTGGATTTGGTTGTCTATTGGGATGCTGTACCTACCCCTTTCGGCTTCGGTAGACGTCTTTTTACACCCTGTATACCTAACAGCTGTTTTTTGACATAAATACCTGACACACCTACGCACTATCTCTCGCAAGAACTCGTAAGAGAAAACTATCGCACTGTCCCACTCTTAGTTCGGATGCCTAATTAAAGTATCCTAAGCACTCCTTAGATCTGCCATACTTTGAATGTGGTCATATATTTATAGTTAAAAAAAACTGATTTCAAAGTCACTTTTGGGCAGGTAAACAAGTTGCTAACCTTTGTATCAACTTACTGATAATAGCTTTAAACATAGGTATGGATAAACGCTGTTTTAAATAGGTAACAATATATGCAAAATAATTGAACTTCGGTCCATTTGAACTACATAAAACGAAACTTCGCAGCTGTGGATTGCTCTAGACAAATAATTATGAAAGGATCAAATGAACTTCATTTATTAAAAGCTATCAGAACACTATTTTATTAAATAGGCTTTCCCACTACTTACCAAACTTAGTTTATAGGATGATATCTTTTATTTTTTACAGGTTTGAACAAAAATAGACGTTTAAGATTCAACAAAGGTACCTACATATTGTTAAAAATTTTCGCCTTTTTACCCACGCTCTTCCCATTTCATCTTCTCCCCATTTTCGATTGGAATTACATCTGGGCTGTTTGCAAGCCAATTTAA
Source organism: Epirrhoe alternata (assembly GCA_963565295.1). Taxonomy (NCBI): domain Eukaryota; kingdom Metazoa; phylum Arthropoda; class Insecta; order Lepidoptera; family Geometridae; genus Epirrhoe; species Epirrhoe alternata. The sequence goes on from OY751384.1 coordinate 6,554,337, forward strand.
CACACTGGATTGTTGATCACTTATAAAATTTTTCACTGAATAAACAGTGTGTTTAGGGTCATTTGTTATCATGTTGAAATATCTAGACTACCTACAGGTACACGCAATCTTCTCAGCATAAGGAAGCATAGTCTCCTCCAATATTAGCCTGTATTGAAATTGGTCTATTAAGATATTAAAGATATACAGGGTGTAAAAAGACGTCTACCGAAGCCGAAAGGGGTAGGTACAGTATCCCAACACACAACCAAATCCAAAAGGATTTTCTGAAATAATCATTATACCTATTCGGAGAAAACAGCGTTTGAAGATGACTGTTTGCGTAAGTTTTGGGCGCGTTGTTTCACGTAGATTCCTGGATTTTGAGTTTTAACAGTTTTTTTTCTTTAATAAATGAAATAATTAGATAGTTATGGTCTTATTTTGTTGTACTAGTAGCAAATAACCCAAAATAACATAAAATGACGTAGCTAAGTCAAGATTTTTTTTGAGCTTTTTTTTCGCTAAATATGTTTAGAATCATGGTTTGATTGCAACCCCTCAGTTTTCGATAGTGGTCTTTTTACACCCTGTATATACTTAAACCCCAAACTTTTATGATTTAGCCCCGATGCTTTACCTACTTCTTTACCTTTTCGTGTAAGTACCAACTTATGATTCAATGCCTACTTAGCAGATCGGCGTAGGTAGGTAGGTACAGTCAGCAACAAATCTGAATATTTCCGTGATCCGTAACATTTCCCAAGAAAACTTTAAAAAGTCCAACTGTTAATCGACTTTCGTAGCTGACTGTACATGCATACCTACTGCTTATCGTCGGAACCTTAATTTTTATCTTCGTTTCATCAGAAAAAAGTATAAAAGTAAAAGTAAAAAGTGATTTATTGACATATTTTTTTTTTTTTTGTTACATATTGTTTTGAAGCCATAGGCTCCCGAACTAGTTCAGAGCTGTGTTTCAGGCTTCCCCTTATTGGTACTAACACTTTATACACCGCTATTTTATGACTACCAAAAAAAATTTAAGGACAGCAGATGCAGAAAATGATAATGTCATGGTCAGAACTTTCTTTCATTTCACTATCACAAAGTTATCGAGGATTGTAGTCAACCAAAACCGAACAAAATTTTATGAAAACTGTAGGTACAAATAAGTGCTATAAACAACAATCGCGTACAGACTCTCATTCGAACTATGTTCTCGTATCATCCCCAGTCAGTAAAACCGCAGTAGCTATCATAAATCCATGTCTGACTCGTCTCATCTCCTTTTGAGGTTATAAGTTTTTTTTCTCTTTTTTTGAGTTTTAACTACATAAATGTGATCAGTAACAGACACCAAGACCATGTTTAAAATTTTTTTGGTAATTACAAAATAGCGGTGTATAGTTATATAGTATAGGTATGTTTTTTCATTGGTGTCCAGTCACCCACCATACTTTCTAACGCAATGTACTTTTTCTTCTTGAAAAGTACCTACTCTCCGAGCGAGTCGTTCAAAACAACACGCGGCGTTGTTTTTCTAGATTTCGTTTTTAAAAATCATCTAATAGTTTTGATTTTCTTGACACAGGGTTATAAACCTTAGTTTAGAAGCATTTCTTCTTATAGGTACGACCTTGGGATTCTTTCCCTTTCACTAACGGAAAATACTTAATTTTGTTCCAGGCTTGGAAGATCGTCAACTACCTGTCCTACATGGGCTACATGTCAACTGTCGCGAACCCCATCTTATATAGCTTGATGTCTAGAAAATTCCGAACGGCTTTCAAAGTAAGTCTTATTATTCTTGGAAAATAATATCCCTTTATTGGAAAACAGCATTTCAAAACGTTCCAAACAATATAATGGCGTAACCTATTGCAATGAAAATAAATGTTCGTTTCAGAGTATTAAGTTAGAAGAAACCGCTATTACCCGAAAAGTAGTCTTCAAATCAAGAGTACATAGGTTTCATCTAAAAAACATTACTATATTGCTTCTTACACACATTTTTATTGTATGCAGCAATTACATAACTAATAATCTTCGATTAACAATATTATAGATAAGTAATTATAGCGTGACGTACAAAATCAAAGCTAAATTCTGTTTGCGTGACAAAAAAGTTTTAAGTTTAACCGATTTACACCCTTTGCACCTACTTAGTAATAAAGTCAAAATCCTCAAAACATTATCATAAACTTAAGAGCATGCATATAACGGTACGAGCTGTTATTTACCGAGGACGGTTTTGCTGCGCTGACCCTAAATCTATAATATTGTTGAACGAAGCTAATAATAGAGAGATTGCGAAGTCACTTCAGGTGTTTGGAAAGCGAAGCTACATCACTCATGCTCGTCAGATCAAGGAATGGCCTTTAAACATCCATAACTGCTCACTTATGGATCAGCAACTCAGTGTAAGCAAGTTTGTAATATTTTTCCAGGATTTGCTGAAAGGTCGAAAATCACCAAAGCAAGGTTCCAACACTCGGATCACAAGCACCGTCTCCATCGCGAAAACTGGAAGGAACTATCAAAATTAAACTACATCTATGTTTCTAAGATTTTGTACTGTTAGCGTGTAGCTTTTTTGAATACCTACACATTAGTCCTTATTTAATGCTATTCGCAGTTCGTAGCAGTATTGCGAGTTTTTGTTTGTAGTTGCGGACGCATGGTTTTCATGGCGATAGTTACGGACGACCGACGGCAGTACCTACTGGCCGTCGTCAGGATAACACTAAATAAGGCCGTATATGCTTACTCTGATTTAATGTAACAATTGGGGGAGACCTTTGCCTAGCAGTGGGAAAACATAGACAATCAGTATTCTATGACATACCTAGGTAGGTTAAATAATAAAAATGTATGCATTGTAGTGCGTAAAGGCTTAAAAATCGCTTTAAATGTTTCTAAGTAAATCTATTGGCAACGTAGCAAAATTCAATTAAACGTCACCCATATACAAACAAACTAAACCTACCGTATTAATTCAATATCTGAAAGATTGTCGATGACATTGTATAATCATCTAATATCTGTCTGACGGTCGACTTTTATTTATTCTAAATAAAGTATTAAGTACCTAATTCGATTCAAACTATAAGTCTTCCTATCGGTGTTTCCAATGAATACCAAAATCACTAAATTAGAGTTTCGCTACAGGCAATTTTCTCAGAATCTTCAGGCTTTCAAGCCTTCGTAGAATTCTAAATAGTTCCTATAATAAATATCTCATCAATATGAGCGCTATTTTGTCATACTTACAAATCGTACAATATGTATTAAAATTGAAACTTTTTTTCTAACGATACAATACAAATGGTTTTTCTGTCCCATTTTTCTACCTATAAACCTTTACTTACTAAGAATTGGACTACCAAAATTCGATAAAGATTAGCAAATTAATCTAAATCTTTATCGAGTGTGCTGCATGGCATGCATCACTCATATATACATACATGGATACATGCTATGATTTATATTCTCAAAGATAATTAGCCGTACGTAAAGCGTGCACTATTAATCTACTCGCAGCCTCATTTATAGTGGAACAAGCTCTTTACGGTCGAAACAGCACGAACTTGCAGCTGGAATTATGTCACCGCATTAATGGCCAAGTTAATTGGACATTGCAAAATTAAATATAGTAGAGTCTTTGTCCAGGATGTTTTAAATCAAATTCCGCATTATGTCAAAATAATCGTAGTTATAGTTAAACGTGTGTCTACGCTGCAGTGTTCTCAAAGGAGCCGCAGCAGTCATGAACACAGAAAGTGAACAAGATCTATTTAAAGATAAAGATAAATTTGTTTCATAAAGAAATGGTTTGCCTTAAAAATAAGAAATACAATTTATCAAACAAAGAAATTATCAATAGACTTAATTGCTGACCTCAACCTTATAGTACGATCAAAGGATAAAGGCTAGCTGAAACACTCATTACACAAAGTTGCATAATAACGTAACTGTTGTCTTCTGTTTGTTCATCTCAAGCGTAGATAATAACCGGAGCTCATAGCAATCTACGATTGTATTTCGTAAGACTATACTAGAGAATAATATTAATACAGAAGGATAGAGAGATGCGAAGGTCTTCTTACAAGGTAGGTACATATATATTTTTGTGTATTATTTAGGTACACATTCAAAGATTCGTAGCTGCCCTCAAAAATAGCTAAAAAGCAACCATCTACTGATTAAACTGTGTTTCGTAGGCTGTCTACGAGTATTTCGTAGACGAGCTACAAAAAATGTGATATAGTGTAAAAATGTGACTGACAATTTTATGGAAATAATAATCTAATCTTGTTTTATTTCAGTAAAACTACAACGTTATGATCATAGATCAATAATAACGGATCATTCTGTTTACAATATAATTTATTAATAAGACAAGCTTGAACTCCCAATCACAGTGTTTGCTAAGCTAGCCACCGAGGCATTGATTTTCCAATGGGATGGGTGGTCACGATCCGGCAGGATTTGCTTTGCAAATATGTGCGCTCCATACCATATCAGTCAATCAGTGAAATACTCGTACCTATACGTCATCGCAATCGAGACAGAATAGTTTTCATTTTTTTCACGATAAAAGGCCTTGATTGACCTTGGTAGTTTTTATTGGTTAATTATCTTCAATACGTAAAACGGGACATATTCAAAGAATTTAGGATTTCTATAATTGTAGGAGTTTTAAAAGTTTGTATTATTGGATGACTATGAAAAATACAAGTCCAACTGCATTGAAATCTAATCAACATGTTATTCAAGAACGTCATAATTGATCAATAAGCAATATAGTTACATAAAAAAATATTAAATAAACATTTTTATTGTACGCGACATTCGCCACGTTGAAGTTTTCTTTAAAATTATAAACTTTGTTTAACATCTGTGTCGAATTTATGGTTTCGCCTGCGACTACTAGGAAATATAAAATTCATCTCTAGTAATACCTACCAGCTGTTTTTTCATCGGCGATTCTCACGCCTCCCCGAAGTAATAACTAACCGGGCTTCCACTGCATAAAACGGGCATGTTAGCGTTTTAAATAAGGGAAATAAATAAGCTTCGGCTCGCAGAAGGTTGGCGGTCGGCCAGTGGAAGACCTGAAATTCTCTACAGGGACCGTATTCGCGTTCCTTTTTCCGTTTGTTTGATGAATATTCGGATGCTTCCCACGATTTCTGATGTCAAGGGCTAATTTTTCAAACGTTAAAACATGGTCCTAACCTAGGACTAAATATTTCAAGCCGAAAAATTGGCCCTTGAAGTCAAATCGTGGTGGGAAACATCCGAATCTACATTCGGCGTCGAGCGCTGGCGTCTGTCTTCCTATTCCATTCAAATGTCATACTAAATGCATGAAAAAGAAGCACAAGGACATTAGGACACACGATATGTCGTTGATCGGACGTGTATGTCCTAATTTGTATGACATTTGAATGGAATAGGAAGACGCCAGCACACGACGCCATTTATATGTGGCCTGCGCCTAAGAAACTTCTAATTAAAAAGAATCAAGTGAAGATTTTCATTCATCAGTATCATGTTCGTACTCAGAACGTTTGACGCATCGTTTATTTTTCTTCTCCAGACCCCAAGCGCCTCTTACGTAATGGTACCATTGGATCTGAACGTCACCTACAACATATGGTGAACTCTATACCCGACCTTTAAGAATGAAGAGCGATTCTGGTACCTTTATGAATAGCTTTGATTTATTTCATGGTGTCTGTCTATTGGAATAGTTTTCTATATTAAGTACTTAATGAGTAAGTACGTACCAAGAGTCTACAAAGCTAACTCCCAGACAGGTTCTATCTGTCTGAGACATAAGAGAGGGTACAGATTAGGCGTAAGAAGCGCGCTTGGTAACACTGTAAAAACCATTTTGTTCTGTGGTTTTACTACTAGTTTTGCAGTTCAATTTTACAATTCAGTCAGTAGTAACTCTGCGTTCCGCGCCGTATGTGGGTTCGATTCTCATCCAGAACAAATATTTCTTCTGCTTTCAGTTGAGTGTAGGCATGTTTTGCCTCCTGACAATTAGTAAAATGTAAAAATTTTCATAAAAATACTGTATTACCCAATATTCATTCCGATAATGGACCTCGGACAGCCAGAAGTGTCTGTGGTCGAAGTTTGGTGCCAAAAATTACGGCAAAATTTAATTAAAGTGAACCAATGAGGAATGAATGAATGCTCTGCCGATTTTTACAGCTGGCTGTAGATAAGCTTACTGATTGCTGGATGTACAATAAGACAATCATCTAGCTTTAAGACGTTTCAAAGTGATCCCAGCGGTCCCACGGAATAAATGCTTTTTGACTTTGACTTTGATTCATGTACCTACAAAGACATTTATTTCAAAAATCAGGTTTTGTTCAGAAGAAGATTTCGAACTTTATAAATCAGTCGTAGCAAATCGGAAACAATTAAATAGATTGTACAAAATAATTGTTATTTACTTGCTTGAAAAGCATTATGATAGCAACAGAGATAATCCCATTTCTGATTGGAAACTCCTAGATTCGAGCGCGGTGAACTAATCGATTTAGATCCTAAGTAATTGCTAGAAACGAAAACCAATAGATGAGTAGAATATTTTCCGGGCTCTACACAACCAAAAAGCTCTACACAGCTTCAAATATTTGCCAATGGCATTATATCTTTTGTTTATTATTTTGTATTGTGTTCTACATCTTCCTGCCCTTGTCCCGCTTTATGTGGGGTCGGCACAACATGTACTCCACAACGCCATACATGTATTGTATATTTTGTACTGTGTTGGGTGAATTAAATAAATGAAAATATAAAAAAAACATATACATACAATGTAAGGTTTCGCAACAAGGAAAAATGGGAGGCTGCCACATTTAAATATTTATGATTTATTTATTTAAATACCTTGTTACTAAAAACAAAATCAAATTTATCAGAATAAGTAGGTACAGTCACGGACAATAAGATGTATACACTCCATACTTTTAAAATTAATATCACACTAAAACTAATAGATGTAGGTTAAAAACAAAAAGCGGAAATTGATTTCACATTGAACTAGAGGCGAAATCAATAAAAATACGAAAATATTGTTGGACATGTTGACCTGTACATGGGTTGAAACATTATGGAGTGTATACATCTTATTGAACGTGACTGTACCTACAGTCAGTAACAAAAGTCGATTAACAGTGAGATTTCTTAAAACGCCATTTGTTTCGGTTTCTAAGAAACAATTATCTTTTCCTGGCAAATTAACATGGGCTAGCACTTATTCGTCAAATATTTGTCATTTAAATTTGTTATTGAGACTTGTGAAACATCAAATGTTAAGTGACTTTCGTTGCTGACTGTACCTGTCTATTTTTATTTATTCATAGCGTTCCTTAGAACAATAACTAAAGCTATTTACCGTTTTCAAATAACTAAACTAATTCTGTTAATGTTTTGAGGATCGTTTAATCTTATATTGCACGCCTCATAACTCTATTCTAGGGAACATCACCGGTTCCATGTGCATGTTTATTGTTCTTACGTAGATAGTATTACCAGTAGGTATTACCAATAGTTCTGGTTCCAAGAAAACGTTTAGCCTTAATTGCGTTTTTATTACGGCTTTTCTAGACTAGTAAGTACCTAGTCGTTTTCACATAAGAACGGTTCTGTGACAAGGCTCTTTTATGTCAAATGAAAATATGAAAAATAAAATTGACAAAAACATTTTTTTTTATTTCAAAATTTTTTGATAGTTGCACAGCGTGAAACGTAAATGTTTTATGTGTCAGGGATACGTTCCTACGTGAAAAATACTAAATATTGTTGGATAATATACACATCACGATCTGGCCCCAAAGTAAGCAGAGTTTGTGTTATGGGTACCACTATAACTTAAAATAATCTACTCTTAATATTCTCAGTAGCACCCCGTAGCACATTGTGGAAGTAGGTGCTTATTCATGAACTGTAACCCATTGGGCATAATGAAATCTGGCAGTAGCGCAATAATTTGAAAATTATTGTTCGCATCGCATAAATTATTTACAATAATTTTTCTTTTTTTTTTCAAGACACCGACCGCAGGTAATGTGCCCAAAAGGCTGGCGGCATTACCTCGTTGGATACTTATCCTCTGTCTGAGGTAAGCACCAGCTCTTTGGTCATTGGTCTCGTCAATCGACCTCTTGGATAATTCTCTGTAAAGGAGCCACGCCTCGGGACCCCATGGACCTACTATTGGTTACATTCTAAATTTTTTAACAAAATGAAAAAAATACACGATCCCCTCCACAATTATCTCAGATCGAGAACATCCTTTCAAGGTAACTACTGCATGAGCTTATGAACTTGGCTGTGCCCCTGACTACTCCATTATACCTACATCTACAAAGGATCATGAAGACAAAAGATCTGAAAGAGTCTCTACCGTGCTTTGGGAATGTAGTTGTCGCCCTATTTGTTAAATTAAAATAAGGATAAGAAAATGTTTTACAAATCTCACAATTCTGTAATTAATTTAGCCTTGGTAATTTGAAAATTATATTTTTATCTACACTTACTAGGTACGAGTATCTAATCTACATCGTAACTTGTCAACAAAGGAAGCAATTAAGGGTGACGTAAGTTCGAAAAGGGTGATATTATAAGGGTTTGTACAACACCTGGCTTGAAACCCTTATTAAAATAAATGTTATTCCTAAAATTGATAAGATTTGTTTATTTTGAATATGGTAATTACTGATAACGAACGACACGTGTGACAAAGATAAGATGTTAAAAAACAAAACAATTTGACCTTGGATTTCGATGTTGTCATCATACCTACAGTGAAAATATTGCAGGTGGCCACATAACATTCTAGTAGGTACTATTCTAGTAGGTTTTATTATTATTATTATAGATTAACTTGTGATTATACCTAAGCTTATTAAATTAAATATCGTTTTATTGATAAAGATCGTTCTAAACTTCAAAAAAAACTGGTACTTAACCGATAAATATGAGCTTATCAAAAATTTGGATTGTAACGCTTAGGGTTCCGTGGCCGAGCGACAAGGCTCTCCGGCTTTAGGAGGATCGTCTGATCGTTGCGGTTTTGAATCCCGTCGGAATCGAAAATTTTGATAAGACATTTCATTTCTCAATTAAAAAAAAAGTAAGTACAAAAACATAACTAGTTTCGACATTTCTCACGTTTTTTTTTACAACGCTCGAGAAACATTTTTCGAAACGTAAAATTGATGCATCTGATGCATCATCGTGATTGTGATTCACATCCCGGATAAATCACTAGATACGCAACAAAAAAAACCTAATAGGTAGTGGAACGGTAGTACCACTACTTGATACTTGCTGGAGGTATCCAGCAAGTATCAAAATAATTTGTCAAAGTATACCGTATTACGTCGTTATCCGCATCTGGTATTATACTACTAGTAGGCACACTCAAAAACCTTTTTAGGAGAAGAAAGAACACTATCTAACCCCCTGAGACTGTAGTGTTCGCGTGGGCTCAGATAGAGATATTATAAAACAAAGGGTACTTACCCAGCGTGTTATTATTATTATCATGGCTATGGGTTGCGAGACCCGAGCCGCAAGCTTATTGGCTAAATAGGCAACTCTAGAAGCAAGCAGGCCGTGAAATCACTGCCTATTTGAATGAATAGCACCACGTTAAAAGACAATGAACGTTTAATTGACTGAGAAGAAAAACAGAGCCCTTTATGCAAAGGTAACAATAGGATTTCGGCCCTTCTTATTTTTTCAGGCAGTTTGCTACTGCAGGATAGCAAACAAGTTTTTCAAGTTTGCTAGGTACTAGGAGTTGTTTCATTCATATACCTACAAAATAATAGTCAAGTCGTACTTAGAGTATGCGGCACGAAAGAAGTCCGACGGAAGGCAGAACTAAAGATAAATCGTTCACGAGTGCACGAAACAGCTATGTTCCGTGCCTCTACCTCTTGTGCAGTGCCACAAACTTATCTGAACAGGTGGCCAAAAGAGGAACTAACTAAACTTTAAAATGTATTTGTCTGCCAACACCAAATGCGATAACAGTGCCTCTCTCAACGGTCCAGACAAGTTTGTGGCACTGTAGCAATAGTTCTTAGTTTGAAGATGATTTAAGGTTTATAATGACCTAGTTTTTTTAGACAAATGTTGTGGCACATTAGATACTTTTAATACCGAAGCAGGTCATGTATTAAGCAATGCTATTGTTAGTAAGATTACAAACTATCAAGCAAACACTACCAAACCGGCACACTGTGTTTATGCCCACCTACGCGCTTCTAACACATTACTCGTAATCCTAAAAATAATCTTTAAAAAAAACTCTACCTATTATAGTATTTTTCACATAGGAACGTGTCCGTGATACATAGAACTTTTACGTTTCACGCTGTACAACTATGAAAATGTTTAAATTGAATAAAATCTAGTGAAAATACTAAAAGATATAAAAAAAATGTTTCTGTCTATTTCCTTTTTAATAATTTCATAAATTAACATGAAAGAGCCTTGTCATGGAACGGTTCCTATGTGAAAAAGAGTAGGTAACCTTTAATTAGGAGATAAAGCTGTATTGTGTTAGCTATATAGGTCGTCTTTTTTCCTTCATAGATTTTATGATACTAATATCTAACCAATTGTCCCCTTGCCGACAAAAAAAAGTTATAAAATAAATAAATAATGCTGGACTTTTTCACACAGCATCATCTAGCCCCAAAGTAAGCAGAGCTTGTGTTATGGGTACTACATGACTATACTTATGATTATACTTGCTGACATAAGGCAAGATTGAAAGTAGAACCCTCTGTATGACAATTAAAATATCAACATCATTGAGATCAACATGCTTTCGTTTCGCAGCGGTTTTCTACCATGACGTGTTCCCTCAAAGTAAGTGTATAGGCTGCCGATATATTACGTTACTTACAGCGGCGAATACGTGTACTGGGTTACTGACTAGGAAGCCATTTCTTTTATAATGAAAATCTTCAGAATTCTGAAAGTCACCCGAACGCTTCGCTCATTCAATTCCGCTTTTAGTTTCCTGTTTTACAGAGCAATGGTGGCGAAGTTATTTAGACAGAACATCAAATCCGTTAATTTTCTTTTACCTGAACGATTGTTGTTATTTTTTTTATACTTATTTATTATTAATTGCTGATTTTTAGTACTTACCTACTTACTGATTTTGCCTAGAAAAATATTTATTTTTCTTGTATTCTTTGTACCCTTTTTCTTTCGATTCAAAGGATTCGGGGTACCAACGAATATATTAAAAAGCCTTCTCATACTAAAAACTAATCATTTTATGCTAATGTAATTCCAGAACTTACTTTTACTTTACTTTAAAGAACTTCGGAATACTCCTCTTCTTAGGTTTGTCTTTATTCAAGCTATATATTTGAAAGACATGATGAAAAAACTTATAAAACGTATCAAGCATTATCTAACTAAAGAGATGTAGGTAGAACGTATTAAAGTTTTCTCTAGCCTCGTTAGTAATGAAGTGCTACTATTTATTTATTCTGAGCTTCTACTCACACTTCAAACTTGATAATCTACTTCAATTCTCCGTAGTACCGTTTAATACGACAAAGTTACAATGTAGCAAACTTCCCCCTTCCGACGTGGCATGGCCGCCTTAATCAACCGTCTTTCTACAGATAAATGCAGACTAATTTAATTTGGTAGGATCACACAATTCCTCGATCCTAATTTATGAAGATACAGTGGACGTAACTATCCTTGAACATTGTTTTCACTTTTAGGGCGGTTTATTTATTTAATTTTATGACACAGGCGTATTCCAAAATTCCAACTAATTAAAATTAAAATGAAATAAAAATAAATTCTACATATAATTCTAAACTTTAAACTAAAAACTACGTTATCAAGAATACTACATGTAGGTACTATGTTTAGTTAGATTACGTTGAGTGAGAAGCTTAAGACCCCTCGCAGACTGCAGCTTTCTATCGGCCGATAGTTGAGACGGAACAAACATACTTCGACTTACTTCTCCATACTCATTACGAGCCGAAGTATGTTCCGTCTCAACTATCAGCCGATAGAAAGTCTGCAGTTTGCGACCGCTCTAATACTGAACACTTCCATGTTTTAGTTCCTTTTAACTATCCCACCTAACTGATTCCAGAAATATTTTTTGCGAAAAAATAAAACATGATTATTACTTATTACTCTTAGTTACAAGAAAATATAGGTACCTAACTTACAGTTATCTCATTTACCTAATTCGATTAGACTTACCAAGGCCGGCTTTTGTTATAAAATAATGAACCAAACAAAAGTTAGAAAAAGTTTAGGTTTGATCCATCACGGCATCCAAATTATGAAATTCCAATATCCACAGTTTATTTACATTTTGCTTGAAAAATAATAACAGTTTTCTTCTTTTCATCGAAACATTCTTTTGCCTATGTCATGCAAATAAGTTGTTCACTTAATGCTGTGCACTTTTAAAGAAATTCATATTTATGATATTATTCACCCCAAGCTAGAAACGATATTGGCAGAGTGGGATATAGCCTCGACTTTATAAGAGTCGGTAGATCACCTATTTGAATCCCGATCGTGTGCTAATAGATTTTTCGTTTCAGAAATATATACGAGCCCTAACAAGAGCTCTAAACGATAAAGGAAAAACTTCGTAGATAGATAATCTAATAGGCTACGATTGTCTTGCAATCTGTCAGATACGGATTGGTAACTTCTGTCAAAGCAAGAGACGAAGAAAATGTTTTTGAAATTGACCCTGACTACTCCTTTGAGCTTCCACCCAGTTATTGAACACGACTGCCACTGTGGTCGCCATAAACGTAGTAGCGAAATTTTTTTAAGGTCTGTGGTGGTCGCTAACAGACAGAGCTCTTATCATCAAAGGACATTTAATTGCTTGAAGATCTAAGAAAAACATTTGTGATCCTGTTCTATTTATATAAATTGTAAAATGAATAAACTAATTTTGAATTTGACTTTTCACCGAAACCAATTACGATTACCACAGCTTTATGTATTTATGAGACTCGAAATAAAATAACTGTAGTCTGTGTTACCTGTGTATTTTATTTTACGAAACTCTACCATCATATTACACAGTAGCACATTTTTACGTAGCCTATTTTCTCTATATGGAAATGATGTGCGCTTTTACATCGTATTATAAGCAGTTTAAAACATTACTTGAAACAATATTTAAGGCACCCGAAACTTAAGAGTACGTACTAAGTATGATTAAACATTAAAGCTGATCGCACAATGTCCGCGCCGTAGTTATTTTTCTATAGAAAAAATACTGATGCAGTCAGAAAATGCGGCTAGCTTCTGACGTCTCATCAGAATTTTTTCTATTGAATTGATAGTTCGGCGCGGATGGGTTGTGTGTCCAAAAATTTTCTTACAACATATTGATTGTGAGTAAAGTTTATAGCTTATTCATTTGTACAAAAATCAACGAGTAACGGTGGTATATGTGTTTCTATTGCTGGTTATATATTATGTAAAAGGTAGCCCACGTTAAAAATAAACCAGCATGAACTCTTCTAGGTCTTGTTTTAGTGGATACGTGACATTTGGAAAAGAGGATTTTTCAGCATCCTTGGTGTCGTTCCCAAATGTTTGGAACCAGTTTTCATGTTAAAACCTTTTACCTACTCGTCGTCTTTTACCTACTTAGCGCGTCGCTGCACTCGATATTAACAAACTTTATGAGGAAAAACGAATACGGTTTTAATTAAGTTGATCGCACAATCCACCCGCGCCGAATGCTCCGAATTTTAATTGCAATAATGGTAACGTCATGAAACGCAGTGCGTTTGGTTCGGATGGATAGTGCGAGACCTTCAAACAAGCTTTTAACATAGACGAGCTAAGACCAATATTGGCATAAAGAAATTACTTATATATCAAAGAATACAAAATTGCTAAGCAATATTGCTTCAAAGTGACCGCACTTTTGGAAAACTTGCGGTAGACTTCAACAGAGTTCAGTTGTAAATTGTCAGTGGCGACCCGAACAATAAATTCTTGGTACAAAGATACGCAATTTAGTGGAGTCAAACGGCGGTAGCTCGAGAGCGAATTGCTAAAGTAAATAGAAGGGAGCTTTGGCACACACACGAGTTCCTTCGTCATAACTATATTTTACAATAAGTATAACAATTTTTATACAGAATCAGAACATCTAGAATGTTAAAATAATACATTTGTAAAAAAATGCCTACGTCAAACCATTTCGCAACATTTTCGTCAAATTTACTATTTTTTATTTTATCAAGGATTTTGTTTTTGTAATAATCTCTTCAAACCAGCTGTTTCTAAGAGCTAATAGTTACCGTCTGAAGGCTACTTGACTGAAAGTAATATCGGAAGAAATGCTTATTATTTGGAGTCAGTGGAGCGTACACCAAAGAAAAGATTGATGTGATTAATACCAACCCTTACTGACAAAGGTTCCCCTATGAAGGAAAATTTTAGAAACAACATAGAATTATGCCTTAGGCGTCTTAGGTTGGCCGACCCGGGCGTAGGTATCGGCGAGTAATTATTTAATTAAGTAAAAGATTGAGCGGACGTTTTCAGTACTGTTCAAAGACAACGCCCATGTGGATTGTATGTCTCCACTATTACAGCTATACATACCTACAAGATGATTTATACAACGTTGGGAGCAACTATAACTACATTCAACAGGACAGTGTAGTTTAGGCAACAAAATTCAGAGTCATTTACAATAATGTCGTACCTCTGCATTATTTGAGCAAGCCATAAGGAATTTTATAGGGCAGGTGGATCATGATGGACCGTAAACACGTGCATGTGCAACATGTAGTGCAATAACTGGGCACCACACTTGTCGTTTTCTTTCTAACCAATATGGTGGAAGGATTCTGCGTCTCAAAGAGGCTTTTATTTTTCAAAGGTGGTCGCACGACCAATCTGCGCCAAACTGTCAATTCAATAGAGAATGAGACGTCAGAAGTGAGCCGCATTTTCAGACGTCATCAGTATTTTTTCTATAGAAAAATGACTGCGGCTCGTACGGCGATCGGATATAAATGTACGATCAGGTAAAAGGATATCTAAAATTAAAACGTTTAAATATAAATAAAAGTTTACTTGGTATAAACTTAGTCCAGTTTGTCTGCAATAAAACTGTCGACCCTCCAGTAACCGTGTCGGCCTATATAAAAACGTCAGTTCCCGGTAAATGGCATTGTTTGGTATGCGAGGAATTTGCTTCTATGGAAATAGTCGGCAAATTAAACGTTTGCCCTCTGGCACTCTAATAATATAAACTGTTTCTGGTATTTTGCACAATAATGTACACAAAATAAGGCACGCTTTTAGATCGTAGTTTGTTCTATTTACATTGAGTAAGGCTCTTTCATATATGACACAAAGTAACACACATAGTACTCGTACTAGCGAATAAATATAGATGTAATAGCCATAGGTTAAAGTAACTGCTCTGTGAGTCCTCAACTGTTTTTTTGGCAGAGGAATGACGTTAGTCCTATTCAAAAGCCGTTCTAAAGATACCTACCTAGCAGCATTTATTAATAACTCATGTTTATTGAAAGCTAATAATATTCTCATGAATGTTTATCAAATTCCGAATACCTGTTTGTGTCCCGAAACGAAATACACAATAATGTATTTCGTTTCATGTTTTCTGTGTGATGGTGGTGATAAAAACTGTTTTCTTTCATATTTCGAAAAAAAACATTATTAACCTTATTTCCATCTAAGATTCTGAATATTTTATCAAAATATTAATTGTTTATCATTTTATTTTAACCTTTTGTTTGTGTAAATAATGTAGTTCCTAACTTTACTCGTACAACAACTTCCAGTAGGTACCTATACAAACTCGACCTATCTATTTGTAAGACCAAACAATATTAGACCACAAAAGTCTTTCCATTTTCGTAGACAATCCAATTACTTACATAAACTCTACATCTGTAGGTACATACTTCACCTCTAATTAATTGATATCCTCTACGGAATATTTGCTACGCTCGTAGCTTCGTAGCGGCTTTACAATATCTTGCTTATCTTGATATAATGACTCCTGTTCAAAAGTTTACCTTATTATACATTAAATCACGCACAAAAATCACAACTAAGTATTTGAGTGAATACATACCGAAAATATAATTCCTAAATGGCCAATACTAACACAAATTCGACATCAACAAAATAACAAAAAGCTAAAGGAAAGGAGAATACGAGAATGGCTGAATAATAAATAATAATAATAAATAATAAAGGAAAACTAATAATAATACTCCCACTTCAATTTGATCGTAACAAAGGTGAAGTCAAATAAACTACTCAATGTTCCTGCGAACTAATAATGTACCTTTGTTACATTGTTACAAGTTGATGCAAAAACAACAATAATACAAGGGCAATAATAGGAGCTAAGTTAATAAGCACCAGTCCGCATACAATCAAAACTTTCGGCCGTTAAACCGATACAACTTGTATAGACAAGAACACTAGACCAACGCCAATCGAAGGGAACTTCTTCTATATTAAATTTACCTCTCTTATATTTAGGTATGAGATCGAGATTTTGATTTAATAATACATTTCCTATTTTAAAGCGGAAGTCAAAGCAAGCGTGCAGCATAGTTTTCATGTGCGTCGCCTGAGCGATTCTGTCCTCCAGGTGACATGTGAACTTGCGGATTCAAAACTTTATTTTAATACTTATGTAAACTTTTATTACTAAATCGTTTTTTTTTTTTTTCAATTATTTCTATACAGTGCCACAAACTTATCTGAACCGGTGAGAGAGGCATCGTTATCGCAGAAAAATAAATTTTACAGTAAATTTCGTTAGTTCCTTTTTTGGACACCGGTCCAGATTAGTTTATGGCACTGTACTTAATTGTTTGCCATTTATTCTATCGGAAATTCCAGGTGTACTTATAAAAAAAGATTTGTCATTTGTCTAGAGATTTGCCTTCAAAAGGTCCAAAGAAAAGTTTGAAGAGCAAAGTAAACAAAAGAAATGGACATACGGTGAATTATTTTCTGTAACTTATAAGACGAGTAAACAGCGAATCGGATAGCCATTGACCTACTTACGTTAGTGTCCGATTCCCACTCTCCCCGGATGCTCTTTGTAATCGGGGATAGGAAAACCTTGTAATTACTATCTTGAGTTAGTGTTATTGGTATCTAGGTGTACCGGATGGTAGTGCCTTTATTTTATGAGCCTATACTTTGCGTGACTGATTTATTAATGTATAAACAAAACAAGACCTGAATAAAATTGGTAACCAATCACAGAACTATTTCTCAGATCTAAAGGGAATTGAAGATCCTTTGAAGATGTCTAAGAGGATAGTTGAAATACAAAATACTCTGAACTCTGTTTTTTTTATCTTTAGTTTAATTTAATAAGCTATTTATTTATTTTTTGTTTGTATGATTATTTAAGTGTTTACAAAATACCTAATTGGCAAATGCTCATTTTTTCCAGAAGGTAGCATTTAATTTATTCATACATTACTCATTTACTTATACATTTCTCTACAGGAATACCACGGTCAACACCATGTTTAGCTGACGTAAACAAAATGATACATGTAAAAAAAAACTTATCATTACTGGTAACGTTTAGTTTTTTAGGTTTAGAACTTGCCACTGTCAAACGTCAGAAACAAAAATTGTGATGTTTTGACAGATTGGAAAAACCATGTGTGTGATAAGAAAAATAAGTTTGTAATCAAGTGATTATTCGCATTGTAATTGAAAGACCTGAAATAAAGGCTTTAAATGTTGTTTCTTTTGTGTACAGAGAAACACAAGGCTTTTATTTCTTACCATAGAACAACATTAATATATAAATACAAACTACCAAACAAAATTATAATTGTTTCTAAAACAGCAGCTTTTAAGCTCTAAAAACAAACATAGGCATGGCTTAGAACTGGATTAAAAAAGGCTAAGTATTTACACACTTAAGGGGCTTAGTAACTAAGCCTCTGTGAAAAATGCATGTTTGCTTAATTAGAAGTCGCCAACTAAATGAGAAAAACATTTACTGAAACAATGTTGGGATTTTACAAACTAAAAACGAAACCGTGACCTCAATTGCAAAAACCTTCGCTTTAACTTAATCCTTCTCTTGTTTCTTTTTCCGATGTATCGAAACCAAAAATATGGCTTTCATTTAAAAATCTAGACACAGTGTTTCACTGACAGCAACAAATTGTACAAACTTTTGCGTTCCAAGGTGGAACAACGTAATTTAAGATTCTGGGCACTGGAATACTTTTAGCCGAGCTGCGTAAAGTAAGGCTAATATATTTTGGCGATATAATCTGAGTCCGACGTAAATAATAGCACAAGGAAGATATTATGTTTGTACCTACAATGTAGAGGTGTTTTATTTGTGAAACTGATAAAGTCATTGATAACAAAACAAAGAATACAACGTATATTCTGAAGTATTCAGAAAATCTCCTTTATACTCCTTTATTACATATCTATCATATTTTTGTACTAGCATTGTTTAACTAAGGAATGGAATCGAAATTATTTGAAGCCTTCATTTAATTAAAATCAATGGAATATCAGTACCTGCCTACCATTTAAATAGCTCCATATTCAAACGAAATCATTTGAATGCATGAATTTTTATGAATCGCATCACATATATTTTCACAAAGGTCTAAAACATTGCGTGCTATTTACCTACCAGGCGTCCATTGTAGTGCTTTGGGAAAAATATTCTTGGAATGCTGTATTTCACTGGGTTTAAAGCGTGTTGCTCCGAAACATTGTCGTATTCTCTATTTTAAAAACGGTTCAGCAGGAAACCAACTACAAAGCACACAAATATTATGTAACCAACACCGATGCCACCATTTTTAGCTGAAATATCGTTTTCAGCTTCAGTCAGCCACAGTTTCGGTCACAAAACTGACGCAACACACTTTAAATGTAAAATTACCACTTGTGCAACGACACAGACACACGACTGTATCCCCAAGGTGTGGTAGACATTTTATCAGACCTTCAGCTTATAAGGTCATATGTAGATGTTTGTAGGTTACTATTTTATTAAATAAAACCAAACTACAAATCTTCCGAGTCATCTCGTGAATTGGGAGTCACAGAGCGAAGAATCAAAATTTATTGCGACGCAGAGGCATTCATTTGAGACCAAACTAAACATAAGGGTGATTAATTGGCCTTTGTTTCTCTTAATTAAAGCCTGCTTGATATATTCGTTTGTTTGTTGTAAGGTTTTAAAGTGAAAACATAATTAACCAAAATTATATCTACGTATACCTAATATACCTATAAGCTTCTGCGCGCGGCTTCGCTCGCGTGGTACCAACATGTAGAATAGCCTATATGCTATTCCAGGTCACTATCTACACCTATTCAAAGTTTCATCCAAATCGGTTCTCTAGTTAAGGCGTGATTGAAACACAAGCATCTAAACAAACTCACAAACTTTCAGCTTTATTATAATAGGGATACTTAGGTTAAGAATGGAATTTGTTTTTATGGCAAACAATACAGAGAGAACACTAATTAGGTACAATAGAAAAAGGAAACTAGGTAGGTACAGAAAGTCGAACAGTTTAAGAATATTACCTAGTCAACATTTTGGTCATGATGTTACGGATTTCGGAAATATTTGTTGGGTTGGATCCCGGCAACGGGATAAATGTTGCTATGATCTGCAAATATTTATCTCGGGTCTGGGTGTTTCTATGTATATTATGTACCTACTTGAAACACACCCCGGAAATTGGTACGCACTTCATAAAAGTTAGCTTATAGGGACTTTAGTTTGCACCTACGTATATTCTGTGGTAATGCTGACTATTGCTGACATAGCATGACCATAATATCTAGATATTTAAAAGTTTTAGGTAACTGAAGTTTGTAGGTACCTGTACCTAGATCAATCTACATTAAAATTATAAAGAGGAAAGATTTGTGTGTTTGTTTGAATTGAATAGGCTCCGAAACCAACGGACCGATTTGAAAAGTTCTTTCACCATTAGAATCCTATATTATCCCTGATGAACATAGGTTTTATTATGTCCCGGGAAAGTGATGTTTTCCCGAGGGACCGCGGGAAACACTGCGACGGACAGCTAGTTTATTATATTTATATTCAGTAAATCCATTTTACTTGCTATGATATTTTTTTATTAGGATCATAAACAAGGCACATGCATGAAACATAGAAAACGAAACAAATAATTTCCACAGTAGTTTAAAATACTGTCGCGGAAATCAACGCCCTGTTGAAAGATATTAACAATTTTCCACAGCGCTGTGCACCGCAGCCTTCATTTTCCATTTTGTTACAAAACTTAAGACGTTTGAATCTTAATACCTCCATTTCCTTTTCCTTCTGGCTGTAACAAGTTTTCTAAGAACTTCTACTCTTTCGTAAAACCCTCATTAAGAGACTCAACTACTCACACCTTTATTGTAGGAAGGTATACTAGCCGCACCCCGCGGTGTTACCCGTGGCTAAGAAGGCAAGTAACGTTGGTTGTATCCCACAGGATACATTTGATGTAGGTGAATGTATACTTACATTCCGCGACAATTAACAAAATATATTCATTAATTTAGTATACATGGGTATATAAAGTGTATATATATGTCATGCACTCTACTAAAGAACAAATTGTTCTCACCAAAGCACATTGTCACATCGCGTTCCTAAAAATATTTTGGTTAGCGTAATGGTTCGTAACAGTTAACTACCTTGTTTTCAGCGAACAATAATTACATTGTCCTCATTATACCAGATTCTGTAGTTAATTAAAATGAAAATAGCTTTTAATTTTATGTTATATGCTTTTAACTGATTCAACCGAGTTTCCAGTACATAGCATAAAATTACTATTGTCTGAATCTGAAACTGGAGAAGGGCTTGCAACATGGCCCGCAAGCTTAATTCAAAATGTGGGTTTGTACCAATCGTTTGACTGACTGACTGCCTCGGACTTGTAGACTTTATTTTTTTGTATATCATAGAGAATCTCTGGTTAGGTTAGGTTAGGTTAGAGAATTAGAGAGGCTTACTTAAGCCTGTTTGCATTCTTCCGTTCGAGTGCAATGTCATTTTTTTTGTTATGTTTATGCAATAAAGATGGTGCGTTCTCTCCGAGCGGTCGGTCTAATCTCTTTCAAAGAGTAATAGCCACCTTTAGTATTTCACGTTCACTAAAGATTAAGTGCCGGTTTGTTTGTAACCTTTAGGTTCTTGAAGAAAGCACAAAGTACAAATAAACTGACACTTTATAGTCCATTAGGCCTGCGTGGCAAATTTACAATTTAAAGGTCATCCGCTGCAATACGGAGCAAAATTCTAAGTATAAAAAATAGGTATCGATATAGATGATATACTTATTTGAAGCTTTTTGTGTTCACGTTCCTTGGAAAAAAGACTTGAATTTATTTTTTTAATACAAATGTCAAACATAAATTAAATTCATCTGATAAAGTAAACGGAAGTTTAATAGGCTATCGACTGCACATATAGGTCTGAGGTCATCCTTCAATTTTACTTTGACGAACCCCACTCGATTCGTTGAGCAACCCTTTGTCTTTGTCTTTATGTCATACGAGTTAAATGAGACTTGATTACATTAGACCGATCAAACTTTTGTGCACATAAAAAAAACGATTTTATAACTTGCCTGGGCGTTAGTGGATTTTGCTTGAGGCTTCACCCAGCGGTTCAGTAAGCAAAAGGACATCGACACTTTTCGCAGATATACATATTGAAAAATTAATGTAGGGAGTATTATTGTTCCGTAGTAACATAAAACTTATAACGTTGATGTCTATTCGCGGAAACTTATAATTGGCCTTCCTTTATTATATAGCCACCTGCTGCATACTATTTATAACTTATACTCTGAATTCATACCTAGCTGTAAATTTTTCCAAAATTCGTAAAATAAAATGATTTGATTTCAATGTTTTTATGTCGAGTTGAAAGCTCTTTCTCTTTATGTTCAAAGGGCTTTATCCTGATGAATCCGTAGTAAAGTATTTACCAACTTTAAAAGGATCAATATCACAATGTCTATTGCTTTGGTCTTTATAAATTGGACTATTGTACGAAACAGGGGATCACTGGATCTTTTTGAGTGTTAGTTGTGTACCTACACAACTAACACTCAAAAGATCCCGTTCTGCTAGTGAATAAAATGCTGTTTTTTTAAGGTGGCGGATCATAGTAACACAATTTTTTGTTTTAATTGTGTTACTATGATCCGCCACCTTATCCGCCACAATTAAAACAAAACGGAACACTTTTCTTACTTCAATCAAGTGCGGTCGAGACTCCCAGATTGAGGCATTCAAGATCTACTTGTTCAAACCACAATCTCTCTCAATCTTGGAAAAATCATCAAAAAAACAGATAAGTTATGAAATCGAAAATAACAATCTATTTATGTTTCTGACTGTTGAGCGTTTAGCTAGCTATAATCCTATCAATAATCGCAGATACGCTCATTATTATGAACTCTAGGTTTGATGTGCCTTAAATATTATGCAAGGCTTCTTTTTCTTCACGTCGTGTCACTATTTCTTTCGAACTAGTATGGTATGTAGAGCTGAAACTAGGCACTTTTTTAGGGGCTAAGCTGTTTTTTTTACATTTTTGACAAAATAATTCACAACGTACCGGATACAAACCGGATATGAAGCGTGCAGCTAAAACAAATTGTTTTATGGAAACCTATAAATGTTTTCCATCACACATATTTATGTAGGTAAATATTGCAAGTAAAAAGCACCTCGGTTCTCGAGGGTATACATTTGTATATTTCCCATTTGTACCTACATGTATATTTCCTTGTACAAAAATTCACCGTTTTATCAATTGTACCGTAATGTAAGTACGAACACAAAATAAGTACCTACGATTGCTACACTTGTAGATATTAATACCTAATTACATTCTCATCTGAAGTTCAGGCTCAGTGATTATGTGCGAGCAATCGCACAGCTAATAACCATGTCTACTTAGATTAATTGGGTTTCACTGTTTACCTGGCATACATAGCTATCTAATCAAAGAGAATAATTTGATGACATAAACTAGAAATTGCTCTTTAAATACGTGCATTGGGGAATTTAGGGCAATACGCCACAAAGACTAAAATGATAAGTTGAGAGGTTAATTTAATTTCACCTAAAATCTAATTCCGAGCTTTGTAAGCTCTACGTTGTCTTGTAGCACAGCATTAAACTATCATGCAAAAGCGTTTATTTTGTGTTTATCCAATAGAGATACCATGTTTTCTCTAATGGGTCCTCTACATAGCCGATTATAGATGAATGCCGAGACAGTCATGAACGTGTAGAGGGCCTCATCGCCTGTATTCGCCTGTCCTCGTGTATCCAAATAATTGTTCGGCGAATGTGCAGAGGCCTAAAGCACTTTTAAAGTTATGTTTTATATTAAGTATAATAAAATCAGCAATGACGAGCACAGTGACATATCGGAAGAGTACCGGGTTGAGACACATGAGGTAGGCACGGTTTCAATTATCGTTGGGGCGGGACAAATAAATATTTGCCCAATCTGCTGGGATTTGTTCCGGATATGGGTACCATGTTAACCTACTCTTTCTTAATTTGGGTTTATTTCATAAGATGAAATTTGGATTTAATGGTTGTAATGTAATATTCAACTCGCATTTTGGGAATTTAATTTTATTATGAAACTACTTATTCATTCAAGTCCTTACCTAATTTCAATATTTTACCTGATATTCCATTAGATGTAAACCACAGAAGAGCCATCTGTTTATGTTTCAAAACCGATTTAATACATTCAATATTCAGATAAATATTATCAGCAAATACAATAAAGTGGGCTGAGATAGGATCCGAAAAGCCCTATATTTGCGAAAACAGAGGGTCACATTTATATGAGTTATGGTTGTCGACACAGGACCCATACATTCTGTTAAGACAAGCCATTATCACATATTTATTGGTGTAAATTATGGAATATTCGATAATCGAAACGAAGAATAGTTCGAGTACTACCGATTGTAACCTGTGAAAATATCAGGAAAGCTTTATTAGCTACGTGCTTCCTTTCAGGTGCTTGGGGATTAGAACATATAGGTTTTGGACGGTATAAGGTAGGATCGATTTATTCTAGCTACGCAGCTCTACGTAACCTTTTCATGGGGGATAAAATGCTGCTTTGTTTGTTGTTGTAATACTCTGTCCTCTGTAAAGACATTGTTGTTATTTCAGCATTAGGTAAGTGTCTTCTATTTTTGAGCATGTCGCGTACATTTGCTTGACCCTGACCGTCCGAAGTGGTCTCTCCATTACGTTTACGAGATGTCTTTACATTCTCGACACAGTTTGGGGCAATTTGTGGTGTTGCCGTGACGCGCTACTATTTGGGAACGGTCACACGGCGAGATAAACGCGCGAATACGTGCGAAACTGCCGAGGGTGTGCCGTCCCGATAACACCACAGGGTGTTCTACCCAAATATTTTTGGATTTTCCGAAACAGATTGACAATATATTCCGCTAGGCTGTCTAACTCTCCATTAAGGAATTTCATAACTTACCTTCTGGGAAAATAGCGATAACGCGCACCTGATCAGAGTGGAGCGGGGTTATATGGATTACCTTTATCCGTTGCTGCTAATGAGGTTTGCAGCTTATTGAACCTTTCAGGTTCAATGGAAAAGAAAAGATTCACAAATAATATTTTTAAGAAGTATAACAACATTGGTGGTGGGACTGGTGGGACGAAGCTGGTGACCGCAAGTCTTGGAAAATGATGGGGGAGACCTTTGCCCAGCAGTGGGACAGCATAGGTTAGAAAAAAAACAACATTATGTAATATGAACATAAACTGGATTCACTAAACTGGCCAAAGTAGAATGAGGTCTTCAAATAAGTTCTACGGTAAATATGCGGATATCCTGAGATGTTGCTGGATAAACACCCTATACAAAGAAGACAAAGCTGAGATATTTTTGCCGTGGCACCGATTAAATAGCTGAAAAGGTACAGCTTGTCTTATAGTTAGTACGCACTCAGCGAAGGTCAATCGACTTTGAAAATTGGATGGGTTGGCTACGACGCTGCGACGATTGGGTGTAACCTTTGAAAGTCACATACGTCTGTAATTAGGTATTTCTTCCTTACCTTACAAATTTCTTACCATACTTAATGATCAGATAGGTAAGTACACCAATTTTGAAGATTCGATAGTCTTCACAGGTACTTACCTAGTAGTTTGAATTACTTAGGTATAACAAAATACACATTAGGTATGCTTTTATAATAATAATAATGCTGGACAATTTGACACAGCATCACCTAGCCCCAAACTGCCCAAACTATGTAAGCAAAGCTTGTATCTATGGGAACCAGATATCTGATATAGTACTTAAATTTATTTATATTTACAGAAACTAAGCTACTACAATATGTACATAAAATTACAAAATACAATAGAATCAGTCAAGCTATCTAAGGATCGTCGTAAAAACGAAATACTTAAATACTTTTTGTTTGTATATACATACATTTATAAGTACATAGAAACACCCAGACCCGAGAAAAATATCTGTAGAGCATACAAACATTTTTCCCACGGCGGGGATCGAACCCGCAACCTACTGCGTCGCAAGCGGACCTTCGCCCACTGCGCTACAGAGGTCGTCAAAAAGTTTTATCATTCAAATATGTTCTAAGTTAGCGATAGCATAACTTGATCAACATTTTCATTTTTCTTCTGAGAAACGAAAGGAATGCCTACTACACTACAACGACATAAAACATCATCAACAAAATTATCGAGAAAATACTGGGGCTGCCTATTGATAAACATAGCGCAAAATTCTTGAAATTGTTGCAGCGCCCAGTAAAACAACAAGGGTAGAAGTCAATTAGTTAAATTGGCGATTTTAGCACGCGCGCTGCACATGCAGACATGATTGCTTCGACGTAGGTAGCAGAAAACGACGTAGTTCATTAAATGGAAAAAAAATCTCCAAAAATAATTCATAGCGTAGAGCTTTAGATTATTTCTAAAATTGTAATGTCACAAAAATTGAAATTCAGACTCCCGAATTGTAAATGATTTGCCCGTACTATGTTATTATGAAATAAATTGTATTATACTTACCTACTTAGCAAATTGCGCATTTATGTAAAGCTCTGAAAGCTTGGGTTTAATTCATATAGGATAATTAGATAAAACCTTAGGTATGTAATCCCACTAATGTAATAAAGCAGAAAGTTTGTGAGTTTGTTTACATGTTTGTGTTTCAATTACTCCTAAACAAGTAAACCGATTTGGATTAAATTTGAGAAAGGCGTAGATAGTGACCTGGAACAGCATATAGGCTATTCAAATGTTGATACCACGCGGGTGTAGCCGCGCGCAGTAGCTAGAACAAAATAATTTTCATATTTTAATTAATTTAAATCTGACTGATTATGATGATAGATTAAACTATAAATTAAACTTAAAAGGTTATAAAGTTATAACGATGACAAGGCTTGAGAATGTGTTTTGTTAACAAAACTAAAAAATACCTACCCTTTTGTTTAGAGTTCTTAAATCATTTTAAATGCACCAGGTACCTATGCAAGTTTTTACAGCTGTTTCAGATGAACCCGAGCAACTAATTTTAATTTTTAATATACTTAGCTACATAAACAGGGTGATTTGTAAAACACCGGTAACCTCTCGGGGCTGTAAAAAGAGCTAACGTTGTTGTTCGAAGAACAAAAGTTGTTCCTTATGATGATAGTAATACAGTCCTGAGAAGTTACCGGTGTTTTACAAATAACCCTAGGTATATATGTATACAGTATTTATAAATCATCTATATTTAACGTAACATAAGAGTTATAATGGTACGACGAAAGACGTGTTTTCCGTGTTTAAACCAAAGAAAAGAAATATTTACAAAAATACTACCTAAGGAATACTTTTTTACGTTGAGGTATTTGAGGTAGTAAGTAGCTAAATGGTATGTACATAATAGAAACAAAATACATAAGTGGAATCCCTAAAATGCCTAAGTGAGTTTGAACCCTTTTCTTTTGTAGTAAAAGGGGTCAAAACCTACACAGGATAAAATGCAAAAAGTCACTGTCCTACTGGAATTTGAACTCGGCGCTGTCTCACTCAGAGGCGAAAGTCTTTCACTTCGACCATTCTGGCGATTCAATGTGAGACGAAATAAAGATAGGTATAGTAAGAGATGGTGTCGTTACAGTCACGTGACCGAGTAGTTTTTGTCCCCATCTCAAAAATGCCCAAGGTGCCTAAAGAATTGTTCACTTCAAAAATGTACTAACCTATTTCAAAAGCGTTACTGCCGTACGGAAAGAAACATTGCATTGCGGTGCACCTACGTACAATGTGGTAAGGCCCTTAGATCTGACCCCTTTGTAAGATGAAATTTAACTACACAAAATTAAACAATAATTCAGCTTTTAGTATTTGCTGTGGCCACAGAATTAAAACATTAGCTTTGAAATATCAACTCTAAAGCTAAGCAATTAAGTTTCAAAAAGCTAATCGCAAAGCGTCGATGTACAGTATACAGAAATGAATTTCATCTGATACATAAATGGGAAGCACTTTGTTTGCCGGCCGTTTATGAAATTCTAACAGCTTGTATGAAAAATTCCTTAGGGTTGTGGAGATAGAAAAAATGTTGAAGGCATTCGTGTTATCATTGGTAATACACCCCCTTCAAAATTCCTTAGGGTTGTGGAGATAGAAAAAATGTTGAAGGCATTCGTGTTATCATTGGTAATACACCCCCTTCAAAATTATACCTAATTTCGAACTCTCGAATATTTTTACAGGTGCTTAGTCAATTTGGTGGGCATCTGGGGTCTGCTTTTGTTCCGCTTAGCAATAACTTACGCATTATTGTAATGAGCTCGATTAAGTCGGTTGAATAAGCAATTATTGAACTCCTTGAAAAATAAATAAACGTTACCTAATGGTAAAAAAATTATATGTATGTATTAAGTAGGTACCTACTTGACCTTTGACTAACTAAACGAACTACCTACAACAAAGATAAGATAGGTACTAATACCCAAAGTACCTATGTCTTCCAGGCAACCTTTGGATGAAAGAGAACTTAACGAAGTAAATACCTAAGTTCTTACCTAGTTCGTAAATTACACCCATAAGCTAGAGGTAGACTTTCATAAAAGCTTAGGTAAGTTCATAACTGCATTTAATTTGCTTCAAGGAAAACCGATTTTTGCCATCCACCCCGACCCTTATAATAACAGTCAATTACTCGTAAGTGGTATAAATGTTGAAAGTTTGTGCTTGTTCTCACCTAGCCATAGTGGCCGGAACGATTAGGTTGAAACTATAAGCAAGTTTAGTAGGTTAATGTGTGTAAGATCATTTTTATCCAGGTTCGAGGGTGAAAGTTATATTACCTACTAGATAAACAACTCTCATTTCTTTGTTCTTAAAATCTGATGAACACCGTCTGTTGAGGATGGTCAAAATGATACGAGCTATTAGTTGTATACTTGTAATCAATATAACATGAGTTTTGTCTAAAGTTAAAATAAAATATGTAAAGAGCGGGCGGACACGTCCGTCCGTAGCCGTGCCGGAACGAGAGAGAGGGCGACGCTAGCGCCACGCCGCTAGGGATGGGATCATTTACTAGGGCTGCGCCGGCGCCGCTGTGAGTCGATTATGTCGCGCTGCGACACCGTCAACTTACTACTTTGTCAATCTGCGACCTTCCTTGCACAGCCGGATATCGCTCCCTTCGTCCTTGTTTACATTCTTCTCAGTCAAACAAAATTGCCTTCAACAAACAAGTTGGCTGTCACCTGTTTAGACCTTATTGTGATAGGGTACACACATTCATATTGCACAGTTCAATAATTTTTGAGCCATGAATCTTAAAAATGGTGACGGAGTGTCTGAGGGACACTATACACGACTTTTTTTGTGAAAGCAGCTTGAACGTCTTCATCGTAGTGTATAAATCGATCTAAGACGTCGCAAAATGTCGTTAATCTATCAAGAACGAAAGAAGATAGACGTGGTGTGGTTTCATCTTCATGTCGAAATATTTCAGACATAAGGTGCATTTACACGGTGCGATATGATTTAGCATCGCACGCCAATTTTTCCCGTGTGAACGCTCATCATTAGCGTTTGGCATCAAAGTACCTAGTCAGTCCATAACCCTAAAAAAATATTATGGACGTTGTTCCTGCAAACTCTCTGTAACGGTCTTTCCTCATTATACGATAAAACTTCGTTTCAAATCTATGCTACACAGAAACGTGACGATAAACCAAATAAAACAAAATAGTTAGTTTTAAGTAATTTATGTAAGTATGGAACAATTAGGTAACATCAAATTACAATTTTTGAGAATGGACGTAAATAACTCTATAGAGCCAAGGCTGAACTGGTAAGACGCGACAAGGGTTTTATTTAAATGCATTTATCTCAATGAATTAAAGACACGAGTCTCGTTTTTTTATAAAAAAAAGTGTTCATATTTGTGTCGCGGTCACGTAGTGCAGCCTTTGCAAATCGAAATATCGGAACCATCAACATTGCTTTTTATTTGTCCTGGATAAATAAAACTGAAATATTCTGATAGTCAGACATGCATGGCTTTGGAAAAATAACTCGACTCGTTGTTATCGCTACGATGAAAAACTGGGTTATTACCTAATCTATTTCCGACGTTGACGGCAGTAGTACGATTTATTTACGTCTTCGTTTCTTGTTCAGGCAGAAAACTCACCAGCGAACAAATCATATTAGCCGGATTTGGATATTCATTGTGTGTATTTGAATAAATGATAGATGGCCTTGTTCAGCCATAGACCATTGAATGGTGAGATACCAAACTATGACAATTTATCACAAAACGTTATCGAAGGGAAGTATTACAGTGTTCTCAGGCAAAACTTCTGACTATTGACCGAGATTTCGACCTTCTTTCGTGTAATTTGCTTTTTGTCGAACTTTACTTTTTTTGTTATTTTTCCGCAATTTTTTCATCGTAGCGCGCTATTTTCGGCAATTTCTTGGAAGCCGCAAACAGAAAAACAATCCCTAAGTACTATACATTTTTAATTCGTATTTCTGTCTCATCAAATCTGGAGCCATCTGACAAAATGATTTGCTTCAAGCACAACTGCAAATCAAAGCAGTCTTGTAAAATTCTTCATTTCAATTAGCTTTCCAAGGTTTAACATTGATATAATTATACTATCCAATGACTTTAGTTTTACAATAATTATACACATTTAACCAACATTAATAGTAACTTACACAAATAATTGTAATGATCTGTGCTTAGCACATACTCATGAAACATTTTATACTATCTAAACCATATGATGTAGTAGGTAACACCAATTACTCTAAATATTAACTGTACGTACACCACTTTACAACAAACATTTGTACCTATATATTTTTTTTACATAATAAAAACCCTTTTGAGACCACATAATCTATTCAAATAGGTGTTTACCCCTAAACACCTATTTGAATAATAATAAATATTTAAAGAAATATAAAATAATTCTAAGAAATATTTCCATCCTAATAAAAACAACATTTAGTTTTGGTTCAACCTAGGGATACAGTCGCCGTAATCAAAATCTATCAACTCAACTCAACAATATCATTATTCTTACAGAATCTACGTACAGTCACGGACAATAAGATGTATACACTCCATAATCTTTCAACCCATGTACAGGTCAACATGTCCAACAATGTTCTGGTATTTTTATTGATCGCTACTAGTTCAACTTGAAATCAATTTCCGGTTTTTGTTTTTAACCTACATCTATTAGTTTTAGTGTGATATTAATTTTAAAAGTATGGAGTGTGGAGGCATTTTATTGCTGATTTCGAAAAGGAACAGAAAGTATTTTACAGTAGTATCAGTAGCATCTGGTATTGCAAGGGACTGAATCTCAAACCGTTAAAACATATGGACGAACTGAAACTGTATCACTGACGAACCCATAATCCATACTAATATAATATTATAAATGTGAAAGTAACTCTGTCTATCTGTTTGTTCACGCCCAAACCACTGAACAGATTGGGCTGAAAATTGGCATGGATAAAGGTTCTATCTCAGGAAAGGACATAGGCTACTTTTTATCCCGAAAAAAATCCGAGGGACCGCGGGTTACGCCGTGAGAGCGCAGCTCGTAAGTTACAAATTAGGTAATTGAGATGGAATAGGCTCAAACAATGTCCCAGGCAATACAATGTGTATGCAATGGTTGCCTCCTGCCTCACGCTGTATAAATCGTGTAAGGCCTAAGTTAGGTACCCATTGACGACCTCTTTTCAAAGCGATAATCGTTAATTTTTCGAACTCAAGTAATTGAATCTGCCTTTGTGATGACACTATACGATCTGTCTGCAATTAACATTTTGCATCGCCTGCATGCATAGTATACATACAGTACACTTTTATACGTACAAATTTATTATTTCGAATTTTGACACAGTTTCGTTCAGTTTGGTATGGTTCCGTAAAACTCAGTTGTTACTACGTTCACAAGTCAGGATTTATCGATGCGGTATGAACAGCAGACTGTGTATTGAACCGATTTTGCATAGCGTGTGGAAATAAAGATATCCAACATGACCATTAGGATTAGGGATTAGGGATGTTATGGATATGCTCATGATTCGTTTAAGCTTTCACTCTCTCCACCTATACATGTAGGTACCTATATCTACGTTTAGTAGAGTACCTATCATACGATCTGTTTGTTTTATGAATTTGTGGAAGGTTCCTAACTGATTTAATTAGTTACACTTGTTAATGCGAGTATCTGATTACCTACGTCAAATTAAGAAGAACTTTAAGACCTTAAACAAAGAAAAGGATTAAAACAACAATATTGGCAAAGTACATAATCAACAAAGCTCAGCTTATGAAATCTATATATATAAAAGAAAGTCGTGTTAGTTACACCACTTATAACTCAAGAACCGCTGACCAGATTAAGCTGAAATTTGGAATGGATAAAGATTATACCCCAGGGACGGACATAGGCTACTTTTTTTTTTAAATAATCATAAGGGGGCTTGAAAATAAGGGTTGCAAGTTTGTATGGGAAAAAAAGTTAAGCAACCCTGGGCGCCGCCATAAAGATGATGGGTGACCGCCCGGGGCCACTTTTTGCACGCCAGATTTTTTTTATTTTTTTTTTATTTTGCACGATAAATGATTTTAAAATTAATGATAAACATGTAACATGTACATTCCCATTCATCAAAACATCCGAACTTTTTAAACTTTCGTGATTTGGAGATATAGTTCTTATTTTAAACAGGGTAAGTATAAGTACCTATAAATCACGAAGGTACCTATTAAATAAATAAATAAATAAATAAATAATGCTGGACTTTTCACACAGCATCATCTAGCCCCAAAGTAAGCAGAGCTTGTGTTATGGGTACTAAGATGACTGATATACTACTTATATACTTTTTGTTTGTAAATACATACATATTATACATAGAAACACCCAGACACGAGACAAATATTTGTAGATCACACAAACATTGGTCTCGCCGCGGGGATCGAACCCGCAACCTTTTCCGTCGCAGGCGAGCCTTCACCCACTGCGCTACAGAGGTCGTCGTATTGTTATTCTTTCTTTTTTCCGACGTTTAGGACGCTGTAAAACGTCGGAAAAAAGGGTAGGATAAAGGTACGTGATAAATACCCGGTTTAAAATAAGAATTAATACATGTATCCGAAGTTATGATTTTCCTTGACTTTGGTTAGAACGCCATCTATATCGCCGAGTTTTCGATTCTTTTTGTTGGTTTTCAAGTAATTACCTAATGTTATTTTATTTTGCTACCTTGCGCGGGTTTCAGGAACCAGCTAGAAACTAAAATATATTTTTTTGGCGTTTATTTTACCTGGTAATTTAGAAGTTTCAGTTGTAACGCAAGTAGATGGCGCTGCTAATTTTGACCGATTTCTAGATCGCGCTATCGTTGCGTTTTTGCAAAGTTTACCTTAGCTCAAAATTTCTTAGCTCATTTCGTTTGAATAATTATTTCTAAGTTCGCTTTTTCTTTTGGTTGGTGTTTGGATTTTTGGATATTATTTACGTTGATTGAAGTCTGTCTGTCTGTTGAACATTATAAAAGATACTAGCTGACCCGCGCAACTTCGTCTGCGCAATATTAGGGGAACAAAGTACAGGAGTTTTGAGTGAATCGAGAGTATAATCATATTTTTTTTATATTTATGTTTCTCTCAAAAATCCAATAATAGATAGAGGTAGGTAGGGAAAATCTTATTAAGATTTTAAGATAAGATTTTCCCTACCTCTATCTATTATGGGATTCTTGAGAGAAACATAAATATAAAAAAAATATTATTATCATATCAAGCGACGGAGTTTTATATTTTGTATATACCTACTCTCGATTCACTCAAAACTCCTCTACTTTGTTCCTAATAATGCGCAGACGAAGTTGCGCGGGTCAGCTAGTTAATAATAAAATCATCATTAACTTTCTAGGAAATTAATTTCCTAGAAAATTTTCCTCTACACCGTGATAACAGCCTCCTAATTATCTACAATTTAATTCAAAAGTTCTTAAATTTTAAAAATTAGCTGTGCAAATTATTTTTTTCGTTTCAATACCCCGTAATTTAAAAAGTAATTAATTTCCGATGTTTACTCGGAAAGGCTACACATTTGAGATTATGTATATGTAATGTTGGCGTTACATCCGTTTCTTCGATGGTTTCTTTCCGATACAAGTGATGAATAAACGTTGTTCTTCTTAATTGAAATCAAACTTTTTACACTAATCAGGAGTCAGGAATAGCCCTACCTATGTATCACACTGTAGATTTCCACCTAGAGATTTTTTGATATCGGATTATTTTTTGGAAATTGCCTACTACATTACAAACTTTTCCTTCTGTTATATGTTTAATAATACCACGTATTATCACAACTAGTGAATTTTCGTAGTATGTGAACTGACACGTAAACGTGGATTTAAATTCGCTACTCCTTCCTTTTGGTATGTGAGAACGCGGTTTATGAAAATCGAGCTGCAATACCAGAAACGTAGGAACAACGGCTAAAGTTACAGGTAATTTAAGATAAAACTTTGGTATGATTAATATATCCAAGGATGAGTAATGACCGGCGCGTGCCGATGATTCTACAACATTTAGCGTGGAGGACGACCCTAATCCTTTAACCCAACGTCTTTGTCTTAGGTACACGCTGTAAAATAACAATTCATAAGGTGTTGCCGTCTTAAGGCTGTGGTCTCTTATTGTTCCGTTAATATTTCAAACTCATCAAAAATATAATCACTTAGGTACATTCTTTAACCTTAGCACCTACATCTTCATTTACAAATTAACTATCGTCCAAGTCATCAACTAGGCCGGATTTGTCTTTGTCTTTTCATCGAACTCGTAGGCCGGATTTGTCACAATTGGCCCCTGCACTTGCCGTTATTATCACTTTAACTATCACTTCTGTTTGCAACTATCACAAAGTTTGCAACATCACTGTACCGAGAGGGAGCCCTCTAGACGGTTGTGTCTCAGGTAAGTCCTCCATTACTGCAGTGAGCATACTGCATGTATGTAGCGAGTTCTTCGCCTGTGAGTTCATCGTCAACCTCTCGAAGGCTGGAATTGGAGATGCTACGAGGCGACACGTAAGAGTCTGACGCCTCGTAACGACGCCACGAGTTGTCCCAGTAGAAACTCCCGCTCGGAGACTCGTTAACTATGGAGAGGTCTCGTCGGCTGTAACACTGAAAGGGAAACAACAATTACGAACATACTTACACTGATTGAATAGTTTTCGGATTGCGTTTCATGTTTTTTTTTTGTTTGATTATGAAAGTACTTTAACAGATACACATCAAGGGTTTTTATGCAAATTTTCCGTTTAGGACTGATCATAAAAAAAACTCACACAGCAGGTAAATTATCAATTCAAAATGTATGCGGTTGAGTTGGCAACTGTCGTAAATTGTACAAAAACTTTAGTAGCAGCTCCCATTGAAACTGCGTTGCAATAAATTCGGAAAGGCACTCGTAATAAATCGCGACTAGCTAATCCGTACTGCGTTCACAAACACTCGGTATTTATAAACCCGAGCCTAAAGTATTTGGTTGAGCAATTACGATCGCTGAATTAACTTGGCTTCAGTTTTGAGTTTTCCTAATTGTTCGAGAATACCAGAACGTAAATTCCAACTCAAACGATCTCAAGGTGCTGTCTGAGTGTAGCATTTTCATAAACAAGCAATTCACCCCAGACAACACAAACCCACCAAACAACGAACAGTTATAACGCAAGTCTCCTTAGGGGGTTGTCTGTAATATAATAGAAAGCAGCACTTTCGCCTTGACGGCTTCCGAAGCAAACTCTCGTGCACAAGCTTTTTATGTAAATAATATAGGTATCTACTTTCCACACAGACACATAACATGCTCTATTTACAGGTCATTTTAGAGCTCACTTTAACGTTTATGATTCTGAAATTTTGGATATGGTGGCAGGATGTTGAGAAATTTTGGAGTATTGGAGGAAAAATAAGGAAATTATAGAGGGTAGCTTCTTACCCTGAAGTTTGGAGATTATTTTCCGGTACAACTTACATGTAAATTGACTGTACTGTAAAATATTTTGTACCTTAAAAATAAACTGAATCTCAAATCGATTATACATATTTTGACAACTGAACCTACTAACCGATCTTTGTTTAATTGACAGTTTTCATATATTAATTTAAATTTAAATAAATATATGAAAACCGAAAAATTTTAATAAATTTTGAATAAAATATCCCAAAGTTTTATCTTCTTCATGGGTTCAATTATCTTTCCCAATTATATCCTTGGAAGTTTGATTAAACAATTTCAAGCGGGCGAAGGCCCGACTGCGACGCAAAAGGTTGCGGGTTCGATCCCCGCGGCGGGACCAATGTTTGTATGATCTACAAATATTTGTCTCGGGTCTGGGTGTTTCTATGTATAATATGTATGTATTTACAAACAAAAAAGTATATAAGTAATATATCAGTCATCTTAGTACCCATAACACAAGCTCTGCTTACTTTGGGGCTAGATGATGCTGTGTGAATAGTCCAGCATTATTTATTTATTTATTTTAAGAGATCTTACCAGAACCTCCTGTCTTACGGGCTTATTACATTATATTATTGTTAATGAAATTAAATAGCAATATAGCAAGTTACATGAAAGTTACTTGAATATTATTTTAGCTACAGATCCGTACTATTTCACTTTGCCATAAAACACAAACCAGTGCAACCAATGAGTACCGGGAGTGCAAGGGTATACCACAGCCCAAATTTTTATAATGAGAGTTGGGCCTGACCTCACCTGCGCTCGCGGCGGCGGGTCGAACAACTGGGTGGTGACAGTGGAGAGTCTTCTCAACCGACGAGGGTCGCGAACTCTCTCTGAATTCAACGCCGCTCTTTGTCGCTGAGAAGCCAGCAGTGCACTGTAAGTCCTGCCCAATACTGGTCTCCCACGATGTACGCAGCATGCCGCTAATGTCATCTAGGAAAGAACCTGGTATTACCAACTTGTGAATATTATAAAAAAATGGATAAGAAGTTATGACAACGAATTTCATTTGACAGGTTGTTCTGGCCCTGGTCTTCGGCAGAATATGTTTCCTTATGTACTACAACAATGCTTTATGTTTTTTATTTCTACTTTTATGATTACGACTTTATATGGTTACAGAATAACAGCCATAGGAAGCGTATAATAAGTCCATTACGAATAACAGTTTTTTTAGACCACCCACTGATCTCCGCCAAGATCGACACGTATGACCTCCGAATGATGGAAGTGCTAAGTCGTTAATACTCACTGCCGGCCATTCATTTAATGGCTTCTTTTCATCGATTAATAACTGCTCATCAAAACAGCAAGCTACCTTTGATCTAAAAAGCTTTTCTTTTATTATTAAAACGTAGAAAACATCACAGGCCTTATTTAGCCAAGACACTCAAAGCAACGAAATAACAAGGGTATTTAAACCTTATCATGTCGATGCTTGAAAATAGGTGCTCGACACGATTTATGTGTAGAAATTCTCTGAAGCCTTGAAATTCCACAGGAATAGGAGCGGTGAAATTTTCATAAATCTGCATAGATGTAGCTGGAGTGGGAACTGCCTATTGCGACAACAGTTCGTAATTGTGCGTGCTCGCTCGGCACCGTGTGAATGACAGTTTGCGAAGATAGGCAGTACGTGTTCAGGCAAGTGGTAGTTGTATTAGCGCTGCGGTGAGAGCACGATCTGGGTATATCGAAGATATTCATAACCTTGAAGTTGTCATCAAAACTTTATAATGAAGCAAACTTATTCAGCTTTCGTAACAAGACCATCGTAAAGGCGTCAACTACGCCAACTTCTAAACAAATATTTACTCTGTAATTCATAATAGACTTTAAGCTTCATATAGCTCGCAGGGGTAAGACTTTAAGAAACATCATAATTTACCTGCTCGTACACATTCTCATTCACATCTATACGACTATTCAACGGACAGTCCTAGGTAAGAGCTAAAAGTAGTTTGACAGCTAAACTGACGTCTGGTATCATTGTTAACGAACCGGGCATAATTATACACTTAACTAGGTAAGAAGTTTTAGATAAATTATTTTTTTCTAACCTATGTTCTCCCACTGCTGGGCATAGGTACTGATAAT
Source organism: Epirrhoe alternata (assembly GCA_963565295.1). Lineage (NCBI taxonomy): Eukaryota > Metazoa > Arthropoda > Insecta > Lepidoptera > Geometridae > Epirrhoe > Epirrhoe alternata. The sequence continues at coordinate 6,592,180 of OY751384.1, forward strand.
ATAAAATATTGGTCTTAAAAAATATCGCACTCGCCGCTAATATTGACTGCAATAACTAAAATAGCCCATAATGTTTTTTGGAGATGTGCCAGGGCGCTATTATCGAGGACACCCAATTCTGTACAAAAACACCAAAAAGTTCGCTAGATTTGCTTCTGATCTACTGACAGACGGTAATACCTAATCATCTCGTGGGCAATCGCAAACCACTTAAAAGTTTATTCATACGTAGAAATGTCTTCGTGATAGGAAAATATTTTACTCGTAGTAGATACGAAAGATATAAATATCCACTTCAGATTCTGACAAATAGAAAAACTTTTATCTCAAATATCGGTTATACTTTTACACAATGTAACAAAATTCTTATCACCCCAGCACGAAATATTAATAAAAGTTCCAAAAGATAAAACTTTAGTGCGGAATAATGTTGACAAAACAACGTAACTTTTTGCTTCTAATGAAAGCTATAAGAAACACGTGTCGTTTCGATACCTTTATGGGTAGTAAATCTCGACCTTCGTATTCTTTAGATGGATGGGTGTCACAACCCTCTAGATAAATCAATGAGAGTATAAATATAAAACATTGCTTTTCGATACGAAGATAGTGTAGTCGGAAATCTGTAAGTGAATCCTCACCATTTGCGAACACTTGTGCAATGAGCAAAGATTTGCACAAGTGTTAAAATGTTAAAGACCTGATTGCGTGTTTTAAGGTTTTTAGCTTCTAATGTGTGTGATATAATGTAGACTAGTGAACGTAAAGAAACACGTTTACTACGTACGCCCGTACGTAGTAAACGTCATAAAAAGATATAATTGTAAAAAATCGAGTTTCGAAGTTTGAGTTGGTTAGAATTTTTCCAAAATGCGCGTTATAAAATCCTCAAAGAAAATGCGTCTATGTTTGGTTTGGATTTACTAGTTTACATTATAATTATTAAGCTGCGTACTGACTACGCGTTCCAGAGTCGATGTTAAACTCGCGCGAGCCAGTCCGTACAAAGCTTTATGACTCAACATTCAAAGGGTTTTATAAAAGTTACCTAAAACACGCAATAAGGTCTTTACCATCCAATACGCTTCCTCAACCTTGGACCTTAACATTGAATTAATCTTTATTTACCTTATACACGTGGCTAGTGTGGCTACATAATTCTTTAACAAAGTTTACAAAGTTAAATATCATGGAAATATTTAAGTTAATGTTTACACAGGTGCCTAGCCATCGGTTGTTTCAAAATTATTCTTTTTATTCATCAGTGAAAACTTATTTGAGACTGTGAAGTCAATCAACCGTTCCTTGGGAGACCAAGCGTAGTAAAAGATATTTTCTATGAAATTGAGATATCTGATAAATGAAAGCATCTTGAGGAAGGATCGATCTGTCAGGAAGGCGATGAGCAATTCTCAAATATTCAGTGATCGCAATAATGAGCATTGTCGCTTCCCACACACTTCGTCTCCGGAATAACTAATGGGTCGTTCGAGTTATCACTAACCGATAGCGCTTTAACTACAAAAATTCAAAGTTTATCTTCAGTCTCAATTCCTTTATTAGAAAATCGGTAGGTATTTTTTTTTATGTACCGATTTTCTATAGAAGTTATAATAATTCAATCAATAAAAGGTGCGTTAACTCTTGTCGGCGCAATGATGCAACTCTTATAATTGCGAGAGATAAAATAATAATTATTTTATTTAAATGAGCTACTCTTGTATGATATATTATAGGTATCTGTGAGATATCCCATCGTTATTCGAAAGATGAAGAGAGAATGAAGTAAGTACAGAGTAATAATAAAATTGAGTGCTTAGCCTCATTCTCCGTTAGACCTTCGATTGAATAACCTCATCCAATTTTCATTTGCCAGCGCCAACGAAGAAACCAACTACGGAGGATTATTACAAAATGTTATTAGGCCAGCATATACAGGAACCGGCTAATGCTGTGGCACGTTGTGTTGTGAGGAAACTAAGAAATATATTTTCCTTGTTCATGTAATTTGGGCTATAAAATGAAGGAAAGAAATCAGATCTAGGTCCACTCTCGTGTTGTCGTGTCCGTGATGTGCGAAAAGCAAAGACGGTAACTGTAAGAAGGAATAGTCTCTGATTCGCCTCATCAAATATAATGTTTATTGCGTTATCGTCAGTTTATATTCTGTCCCTGATTCGTGACATTTACAGGAGCTGCGAGGCAATGTTGGACTTTTTTCTTTTCTGTTATTATTATGGATACAATCATTGTTAGATGATCTTTTGGAGATGTAGTTGGTTCTGTAAAGCTGAGACACTGCGACCATCACAAACACGTTACTTCTTAAATGTTATGTATTTTTTTCTTTCTTTGTATGTATTGTTTCTGAAGACGGCAGATTATTAAAAACCCTACCTGTCATGTATGTGTGCTCAGAGGAACAGGCACGCCCTGTTAGTGCATGAGAACAGATGCGTCTCCTAATATGGTCACTTCCTTTTAGGGTTTTTAGACCAAAACAACAATGCACACTTAAATAATACGAATGCCATTAGTTTTCCAGCGGTGTAGGAAACAGCGGTGTTTTACCACAAAAAGTAATGAATTAAGTGGCGGCACTGAGGAAACCAAACACAATATCAGACAAATCAGCATAGCGTACGATTTTATTCTTTTTAAGAAATCTGCCACAAACACTAACAGTAACAAAGTTACAGGAGGAATCATAAATGATTAGGTAGGTACATAGGTAGCTCGGGCTAACCCTTATCACAATCTATACAGTACATATTCGGGGATACAGTCGTGACCGTTTTTTTTTTTCGAGCCATACGTTTACTTTTTTTGTGTTTAGGTACTTTGGAGTACCTAGGTACCTACCACTTTTCGAAAGTAAATGCAGGGGTGCTAGCCAAGATGACATTGATTCGATTCCATTCTACTGCTGATTTGGCGACTTTGCACTCAGTTTGCACTTGATTATGCCATAGATTACAAAGAGTATGTATGAAAATAACGCGTCATAATGAACGAAATGGAAAAATTGGTAGCATTGACATGCGCGATAGATACTTTGTTTACATTTTTGGTCGATGACAAGGTGGTCGCAGAAACCCAGTTGTAATCGCCAGTCGCCAGTAGAAACAAAATGGCTTCTTCAGCTTACTTCAAATTGACGTCTTGCCACCAAGAGTTGTATTTTTTATCCGTAATTTCTACATAAAGAGCGTTGCTGTGCTCATAATTGGATTTTCATATATTTGAAATAATCAACTTATTTCAATGAAGTAACTTAAAGCTTTCGCTTAGAACTTGAAACAAATATTACCTAATAGTAATAGGTACACACATGAGTTTCCTATAGGGGTAGACAGACAACACTTATTTATACTTGCTTCAATTCTTACGCACATTTCTCGCCTTATTCCTCATTACATTTTTCATACAAGCTCGCCTAAGACTTTAGAGTAACTACATTCACCTATCCTTCCCTTAGCATCCTTTCCACACATATTCACCTCATACCTATACTCTGTTTGGTCAAACCACTTTCATTCGTCACCTCTGCATGATCTGCATGATCAAACCATCTTAATTTGCCTTTCTCAATCCTCATCACTGCTATTAAGCACCTAATACCTTCTTTCACTCCACACTTCCCTGAACGCACTGTATCTTACTCTACCATTCAAAGTTACTCTAAAAAACACTCGTTGATATTATGCAATGCTCTGATTTCTACAGCAATCACTCTATCTATTGAAACAAAAATATAATCCACTGATATTCCTTCATACTGTTCATACGCTAGACTATGCCTGCCCTTTATATACAAAATATTTATTACTGAATTACAAATACAAAATATTTATTACTGAATAGGTACAATGAAACAGTTTTATTTGCAACACACAGGAGAAAATAGGTAAATATCCACTCCACGGGTTATGTATTATCCTTATGGTTAGCTCCACCCTACAGAAATCGCAGGTTCCATTTATATGCTGTGATTGAGCTCTTCAAGTTACTCCGGTTCTGGTGTCAATCGATGACTGAGGGTGGCAGACACTTGCGTGGAAAGCAGGAGAAGGCGCAGTGGTCGTTAAATTATATTGTTGAGGTACTGTGCGTCTCATCTTTATATTTTACCACGGAAATAGTATCGAAAGCACATTTCATTTTGCAATGCTGCGAGTTCATTTTTGATTCGGGTACTGTTAGATCCGATTGTTCTAGCTAGGTACGGATGCTTGGCGTTGGCTATAAGGTCAAGATATATAAATAAGTGCTAATAATTAATATTTGCAAATTCACACAACAACACAGAAAATGTTGACTTTATTTTGACATCGCAAAGATCGTGGACCTCATTGTTGCTTTGTTACTATATGGTATTCTGTGGTAACTATCTATCCTCGCGGTGTCAATTCGACGTTTGATAATGCCAGGAACTCACCTGCCGCGATATTTGACATAAAATGTATGCAGTGCATAGGCAGTGCTATACAAATCGTGCTAAATAATGTTATTCGCCGCACGTGAGTAATAGTCATTATCTGTCTATTCCACTGTCTATTTCTACTTCCATTATGGTGTTTGGCTAGAGCCCCAGATAATATATCGAAGAGGATAAAGTTGCGAAGATAGATTCTCAAGTTTTGGTTCCGACTTTTATTTACTTTTCGCCTATTCCAATATTCAAGGAGTCGTTGATAACAGATAAAAGCTTTCATGTTCAAAAAGAGCGAGTGCGACTGATACCAGTGATACGTAAGAAATGCGAGTTTGATTCCCGCGGCGGAATGATGTTAAGTAGGTACTTATTAAAAAAATTAAATAATACGCTAAGCTTTCATTGGATTATGAGTAGGTACCTACCTACATTATTATGTTTTATCAGTGCCTACAGCTTAACAATACATGTTTGTTACAATGTAAATCAATTGCCATTGTGAACAATGATAGACATAATGGATTTTATTTCATTCCAGACCTTTTCATATAAAACTGTGCATACATAGACGTAGGTTTTATAGACATAGGTATTCATTTACATACCTATAATCGGATTGTTTATTGTATAGTGTTTTTACTATTATAATCTTTAATCATCTCACACAAAATAGTCGGTACACAAATATCAGGATTTTTTTTATTTTTGAAATGTTCCAGTTTTAGAGGGTTTTTCCAGTTCTCTTTACACTCAGTACAAACATTACATTATAATAATAATAATAAATTTATTTATTTTCTCTCACAAACAAAATTTATAAAATAAATACACAGTCAAGAATATAAAAAATAAATACATAAAAAATCCAAAAAGTTTGTAGTTATAAAAATCTATTTTGTGAGGGACTGGTGCCTGAAATAGGTATAGAAAAAACCAGTGCCCTACTCAAATGATTAATAGGTACATTAATACATTATTGATAGGTGATTAATAGGACTATTAATAGGTACATTGTAAATTTTTCCCGTGTGAGATTCTTCCAACGTCAAGTTTGGACTACCCTTTATAGTAGATAGGTATGACTTACCTTAAATGCATTCCTGAACTTATTGGACATGATGTTGTAGAGGAAGGGGTTGATAGCGGTCGACAGGAAGTACAGGACCCCGGATATATACGTCAGCACGATGTATATCTGCACAAAATACAGTAGGATCAGTTCCAGCCATCTGCAGTTTACTCGTATTTTATACAATGCATGTTAAGTAAACATAGTCCGCGCCATGAAAGAAGTGCTACGAAAAAAACCTAAGTAACTATTTTGTTCATACGTATTTATACGTATATTTTTTCAAGTCTCTTTCTTATTTTTCAAACAACAATCAAGGACTTCTTTGGTCTTGCCTGAATATCTTGAGAAAATGCTTACCTAAAAGAATTAGCGGAAAGTTGTTTGATTGGATGAATCATAATCAAATATTTTCGCAACAGGGACGTTATTGTTATTGTTTTGGTTTAAGTAGGTACCTACTTTTAGATGTAATTTTATTTACAGAAACTAAGCTACTACAATATGTACATAAAATTACAAAATACAATAGAATCAGTCAAGCTATCTAAGGATCGTCGTAAAAACGATCTATAGATAGCTCAACTGATCCAGGTCACTGCCAGTCGGAAGCGTGCCCAAAACACTGGCGGCATTGCCACGCTGAATGGCAATGCTGATTCTTTGTGCCAAAAAGTCGCCAGCTCTCGAATCACGCGACGCTTCGACCAGACGCCCTGAAAGATTTTTGAAGACGCGATGGGCCCCGGAACCCTACGGACCCAGACAACACGGTACCTACTTATAGTTATTTCTTTTAATTAAAATGTGACTTTTATTTACTTTACTGTCGGGGATTTTGCAATTCTAAAATACACTTGTTTTAAAATATGTAGGTATTAATGCCCTATTGTTATGATTTCCTAACAGTGCATAGGTAACATTTGTAATACGTAAGCCACATACCACAAACATTACAATATGTGGAAAGCCATAAATCTGTCGTTCCGCTGGAACGCAAAGCAATTATTCTGATAAGCAGAGATCCATTGTTTTCATCGCTCCAGCCAGAACAGACTGCGACCTATCTAGTTAATCTAGCCACTTAGTTCAGATTACAGACTGTCTAGTGCAGCTTCTGCTATATTGATGACTTAGGGGCTTGTTTTGCTATCTACGAGTAAAGAATTGATTAGTTACTTTTTAAATAATCATCATCATCATATCCCTGCCCATATCACTGTTACATGGGGTCAACAAAACAGGTTTCTTTCTTTGACTCTGCTCTATCTGCCGTCATCTAAACATTGAATTATTTCTTCCCCTTATCGTCTGGTAATGTAACCAATGACAATAAGGTAAGCAAAAGGTAGTAGATAAGTACAAAATATATGCTGTTACCTAACCTCCTTGGAACTTAATAAACAAAAATAATATTTCGATTATCACAAAAAAAAACATAATTATGTTTGGGAACTGTCTTCAATAATATGGAATTGCTTTTTCATTTGTCACTGCCCCTTTATTAAAAGAATAATTTAATACTCGTAAAAGATAATAAATTGTTCATCATTTAAGTGTGTAATGTGCTCTGTTCATTTTATCTTAAAAATATTTGTATTAGAAGGTAGATAGGTAATCAAAAAAATATATATTAGGTACCACAATGTAGATACATACAAGTAGGACAAGTGCAGGAAGATGATGATGATGTAAGTACATACCTAAATAAGAAGTTCTCTAAATAAGGTAAATTTTAATGCTGGGACCATCAATTAAACGTGCCCTCCGAAACATAGAAGTACATACATACATACATAAAATCACGCCTCTTTCCCAAAGGGGTAGGCAGAGACCACGGATCTCCACTCGCTACGATCGTGACACACAACTTTCACCTCATTCACTCTCATTACATTCTTCATACATGCTCGTCGGTTTAGGATACTCTTGACCTGGCCCTTCTCCAAAATGTGTGTGATGTGAAACATAGAAGTGGTTAGTTTTTATTGCTTCTAGCGGTAACCCATTCATTTTGTGACTGACCAGACGGCTCTTCTCAAAGACGGCTAATCAATACACACTTCCTTATAAAGTAAAAAGTAACTTACCATGTAATAAGTATCTGAAGGTTCTTCCATGCTGTTTCCGTATATTGCCAGAAGCCTCTGAACGTGGAAAGGTGCCCAGCAAATGAAGAAAGATAGGGCCACCGCAACTGCAGAAAAACCATTATTGCCACGCATACACATAAGCTCAGTTACAAGGGATAAATTCTTTCAAATAGAGATGTACGAGTATAATGGAAAACTTGTGTAAAACATTAGAAGACAAAGAAAACGTTTCGTTTCTGTCTCAATTCAGTTCAAATCGCAATATGTTTACCTAGGTACTTGCGGCCTATATGTTTTTTAGAGACATACCTTAAAAACATATAAGTGGCCTCAAATAAGTAGGTAGCAGATAAATTTTACATTCAATCATGAATTTACTGAGGCAATAAGACCCAATGGCAGCCACAAATAGCTAGATTTATCTCTGTACTCAAACATAAACTCCGTCACCAAGGATAGATATTAAACATTTTGAATAACACAATGGGATTTGAGCCAGAGTTGCTTCGGTCTTGGGTACCGTAGTCACCACAGACCTAAAAAAAATTCGCTATGCTCAAAACCAGACGGATGCTTTCGAAGCCATACTACGTAAGAAAACTGCATCCCTGATTCGCAGGGTGCGGGACAGTCAAAACAGCATCCTGAAAACTATATCGGACAGGTTCACCTCTCCGATCTGGAAATGTTTTGTGCGGAGGGCGATTTAAACCGCCGGCGCCGTATGTTTTTATTTAGTTCTAAGTTTAGTTTTTTAAATATTTTTTTTTGTGATTTATTTATGTGATTATTTGTCTTTATAAATTGTAATATGGATTGTAACTATCTGAAATAAAATGAATTTGAATTTGAATTTTGAATTTTGAAAAGTTTATGGTAGCCACACTAGGTAGATGTCATCTACATAATTAATGCTGTGTTGTTCTACGTGCTTGATGACCACTACATTACCGTACCTCTATCAAGAATAGTGTTGTGGTCAATAAACCATCACTTACCAAAATTAATTGGCATACGCTATCAAAAACTTGTGCAGTGATCCTGTACAAATGATGAGGTAACGTAGCATTAGGTAGGTACTTACCTAGATATTATAGAGCTGTTGTTGTTGAAACTAACATCAGCTACCATCGTTAGTCACTATGCTCTCAATTTGCTTCGATGGTAATTAGTATTAGCCCCGACTCGATTAGTAAATAAATAGATAACAAGTATTTAATCCACTTTGTAATGATTCTATTCTGATTGAACTACTATCGAGATGAGGAATTTATTGTATTTTTAACAATAAGATACTATTGTGTTCACGTTCTTCTTAGGTACTCACCTAACATCCTAATGACTCTCCTCTGCGAGGTCCCATTCCTGTACTGCATCGGTGCACTGCTGGTCCGTTCACTGTCCACCGATAGCTTCTTCACCGGATGCAGCACTCTCGATGTTCGCAGCTTCATCCCGATCAGTGCGTACAACACGGTTATCAATGACATCGGCACCACAAAGAACACGAAACTCGATATTATGAACACTTGATGTACCCCGCGGCCCTTCACTGTACACGCACTTGTGGTCTGTCCATTCTCCTCATCATATACTATTCCGAATTGCATGGCCTGGGGCACGGCCGTGCATAGCGCACAAATCCATATCGCGATAATGAAACGCACGGCCCGGGATAGTTTCGACATTGTGTGTGACATAAAGGGACGGCATATAGCGATATACCTCTCCACTGTGAACGCAGCTATAGTCAACACAGTTGCGTTAGCGGTCGTCTCGGACGCGAGCCCTATGATAATACACAGTGCCTCACCCAGCGGGTAAGTATATGGGTTCCACAAACGATATAGCTCTAGAGGTAGCCCGCACACTAGTAATATCAAGTCTGAAATCGCCAAACTGAATAGGTAAAAATTGGTCGCCGTATGCATAGAGCGGTTCCGCGATATGACGACACAAGTACTGACGTTTCCCAGGATTCCCGCGAAGAATATCGCCACGTACATTAGCGATAGTGGAATGATTATTTGCAGGGTGTTAGGCTCGGAAAATGCGCCATCAGAGGTGGTGAAATTGGTCGAATTCAAAACGAAATAAGAATCTCCATTGTCATGCTCTATGACTTTCTGATCTGGTATGGTCATCGTGTCTTTACCTGCGGACAACAAAACAATTTGTGTTTACAAATAACTAAAAAAATCAAACCTGGTCTTATCTACTTAGTAGGTAGGTACTGTTTACGTCTAATCTGTTTTAGATTATACTTAATTATGTTACAACTCTTAAATTCAAGGTTGGTGCTGTGTCCTCTGTTACGAATTTTAATTGCTCTACACTCAAACGGGTTTTGTTTATTTCGTCTGCAAAGCCTTCATTTCTATGAACGATTACATAAATATGTGCATACCAAAGTATTATGTTGATGAAACTCGTTTCTGTACCGAATGGGCCTATTTTTTTGTCCTATACCTACCATTTACGTAAAAGCAAATTAAGCCAATTTGCCTTCTTTTATTTGTATGTTATTATTAATTTTAAGTACTTAAGATAAGGGTTTATGTACCTCAAGTACAAAGAACCTACTTACTTACCTACTTAGGTAATTTATGCTGTAGTAGTTATTAGGACCCTAAAAGAAATGTAGCCTAGGTAGGTTACTTGTCTGATTTGGTCCAATACACTGGAAACTAACCATAGATACATAGGTAAGTTTACGAGTACACCTTAGTACACCAAGTTTAGTTAAGGTTAAGGCACTCCGGCTTTAGGAGGATCGTCTGATCGATGCGGGTTCGAATCCCGTCGAAATCCAAAATTTTGATAAGACTTTTCATTTCATAATGAAATACCAAGTGTGGATCAGCACTATAAAACAATTACAGAAATTATAGATTTAGCTAAAGCGACATCTCTTAGTCATTTGATTCTGAATGTAATTTCAGACAATGAGCATGAGTTCACTAGTGAACGTGTAGATGGCGCTTATCGGTCGCTCAACCGAAATATGAGACTTATCGAAAATTTGGACATCGACAAGTAGGATTTCGTGGCCGAACGGTTAAGGCACTCCGGCTTTAGGAGGATCGTCTGATCGATGCGGGTTCGAATCCCGTCGAAATCCAAAATTTTGATAAGACTTTTCATTTCATAATGAAATACCAAGTGTGGATCAGCACTATAAAACAATTACAGAAATTATACCTTTTTTGACGTTTATCATAAGCAAATTAAAATATACCTAATTGGCCTGAATTGAAGGCAATCAATTCAAATTTAAACAGATAGCGGCTTATCGAATCCAAAACCATAAGGGTATATTGCATGATAGTCATTTTGTAAATAATATATTGCCTATGAATGCGAAAGTCTGTGTGTATGTGTGTGTGGTGTGTGAATGTTGTTACACGTATCTTCGAACCGATTGCGATAAAATTTGAGATGTAAAATGGTTTAAGTTGTGGAATTTATGATAATGTTTAGGTATTCATACTAATGGAATAGTTTTGCATAAAAACACGTATTTTTATGCAAAACTATCCCTAGGGCTGCTTTGCACCACGCAAGGCATTCCTAACAACAAAAGAGATGCCCAGTGGTGATGACATTAGATATACCTACCTACATGGGGGCCCTTGGCGACATCGTGGCATTTACTACATAAATAACAAACTGAGGCATAATTATGTATGACTTGACATAATACTATGTTATCAAATTATTATGTCTTGTCTGAATCAATTAGAAGGCATTTGGCACTCCAAAACCAGTTTATAAATTGATAAAGTCACGTGGCAAAATAAATGAAAGTTATAATCTACAGATGCCTTCGAGGAAGATTGGTGGAACGTGGCGGAGGGCAGAGACAGTTGGAATAATTTTGAGGAGACCTTTGCCCAGCAGTGGGACATGATAGGTTAAATAAAAACAAATAAAAAAAGGTCTAACAATCTATAGCAACATATTAGCAACGATGATTTATAGTAGGTAATGGTCCTTTATTTAGTAACTAGCTGTCCGTCGCGGTGCTACCCGTCTCTCGAGAAAACTTCGCTTTACCGGGATAAAATATCGCCTATGTTCATCAGGGATAATGTAGGATTCTAATGGTGAAAGAATATTTTAAATCGGTTTTCGGAGAGTTTCGGAGCCTATTCAATTCAAACAATCAAACAAACAAATCTTTCCTCTTTATAATATTAGTGTAGATTATAGTGTAGAGGATTCGCATGCAGTTTCAAACTGTATTTGTTGATATCGCGACTCTAGGAAGATTTTCTACTAAATCCATATGTCGTGCGACTTTTCCTGTTGAGTTTTCATCTTAATATCTTACGCTACTTCACTGCTTTAGATTCCATCCACGTCACAAAATGTCCAAAGCAAAAAAAGGCGAGATTGTTCGGGAATCGGGACGCACCTTTAAATTGTTGTGTATATTTAACGAATAACAAAATTAAAATAATTCACGACTAAGTACTTTCAACTGATAGTAATTCCACAATCGTCTGCCGCTGACTGTACGTAGATAAGAAAGCAAAATGCGCACATATTCATTTGGCAGATATTCGAGACGATAACCAGAACATGCACATGATTGACGTGTTTCCAGCGTTACGAATTATAGTTGAATGTGGTTGAGTGCTTTACGAATATTCTGCGATTAGGAATTATACAATTAAACTACTGTATAGGTAGTTGTCGTAATACTTACCTTTGTAATCGAACTCAACGACCCTGATCTTGATGTTTAGCATAACAACACCAAAACGTTGCAAATGTTGGTCATCCGCGTTAGTTAATGCCTGTTGAAAATTAATCAACGCAAAATCTTAATTCAAATTCAAATTCGTTTATCAGTTTCGCTTAATACCTTACCTTACCTCGTACCTATTCCAGATCCTTTGAAGATGTCTAAGGAGGAACCTAATTAGAGGCCTTACCAAATATGTTTGATATTTGTATGATATTTGCCTTTTTTCAGAAGAAGTGAAGGGTTGCGAAACGCACGAGTGGACTAGCACAGCACCGTAAAAAATGGCATAATTAAACAAAGAAAAGCAAGAAGCAAGACTCAGTTTTATCGTTACTAACTACTGTAAATATACCAATTCACTGGTTTTATTACTTCCACATCAATAGGTGACGCTAAGACTATGAATGATGATAAGTGATATTGTAAATTCATACACATACTTTACTTGATATAAATTACGGGATTGCTTTCGACAAATTATGATCAGAATATTAATATGACTATTGACTTTTTTCAGTTGACCAGCATACAAAAGACAGTCTGATGAATTGCGTAACTGCAATGATATTTCGTAACAGCTAATATACGAAAACTATGGAAAAATAAACTTCACAGTCGTATAAATTAATGCGGGATTTTTGGGACAATTCAAGTTGTGTTGGAACTTCAATTTGAGTTTGCCAACAAAATACCATGGATCAAACAGTCTACGTTGTTTACTTGACGAAGTAAGTGGTTTAATTTCATCCTAGAGGTCACTCATTATTAACTAGGGTAAAATGTAGGTGCCTACATTAAGTCATTAACTCGAGCACTAATATTAAGCCCTTTGAATTATCAAAGTTTGGATTAATGCCTACATCAATAATTAGATGGCTTGTTATGACAAGAAAATAATAGGTTAGGGCAGGTTGTTTTCTGTACATTTATTTGTTTTTTTTTTAGACAGAAAGTTCAAACATATTTTTTTAGTAATAAATAAATTATTCTTCTGGAAAATTCTGTCCATAAGTTTTCATTAATTATTCAACGACTGTCGCATAATATAATAACTGTCTATCTCTATAAAGATTAAGTGTTTTTACGATACTTCTGAAATTATCTCATCGAAAACAACCTTTATTCTATGCTTTACCAGACTAAAGCTAATATCAAGAGCTTTTGTATAAAAGCTCATTACAATCTGCGTAAAGCATTTTCTACCAAGTGCACCTTTCATTAAATTATCTCTGAAGTGCAGGGTCTTGAGATTTGTTAACTTGCTCGAGTCGTGACTTTCAGCTTATTTGTACGGTACTTACATAGTAAAGTGATCTGCATAATCTTAAGGTCTGCTCTACTCTCCTAGGAAAATGCAATATCTAAAAGTCCTCTTTTTGGAAGTCGGATGAAAATGAAAGGCAAAAAATCGCGCTTGTACGATATGTAGGTATACCAACTCTACCAAATGATAGATATTCGCATTATTCGCATTTCCTGGGAGATTTAAAGCACAAGCACGATTTTTTGCCTTCCACTTTTCATCCGACTTCGAAAAAGAGAAATATTTTTAATGCGTACCAAATATCCGCCAATCTTCATTTTGATTTCTATACACTCACTTAATAAAGTACCTAGAGCAATTTGTATATTTTGTAAAATAGTTAAGCTTCATTATCTACATTTTCACATTTTCTAATAAGTATCCTGAGTTTCGAGCTCTGAATGCTACCGACTAGCAATAAACGCATGGTCACATGTGAATATGTAGTTTGGAAATTAGCATCTAGCTGCGCTGAAAGCGTGGAGGCTGTGCCTACCGACACAATGCTCGTTCTGGAAACTAGTGACAAATCCTGTACGTTTATGTCAAGCAACGAACGACGCAAAAGGGGATTTTTACAAGCTTCACGTGTATCATATGGATAAACTGCGTTTATCTATAACGCTCAATACACATTGAATCGGCAGCGACGACGCGACGATCAGTTTCAGTAACAAGACATTGAACAATGTTATATAATATACCTAAGTAGAAAAGCTTGATGGCTCGCGACCGCGCGAGACTGCTCTCTTGCATGCTAATCTTGTTACATTGTTCTTACGGTTTAATTTAAAATGTCTTGTTACGTCTCGTCGCTGCAAATTCTGGGTGCATTGAGCTTAAGTACCTACTTATAAATTTTTTTATTTAAAAAGTATGTTCCTACTTCAATTTTTCGCACCCCAGTCCAGTCGATAATAAAGCCCAGCCCACAACAACATAAAATAACACTTCCAAGCTCTAGTGTTGCCTATGTTAATAATTCGCTAGAGGATTCTGGGGATTACTTGCTCAATACTCATCCTCAAATTTTGGACCTTAAACAACTGGCTAACTTTGCGTCTTATGTAAACCAAGTTAGTCCATAACTGTAATAACATAATGCCTTGTCTTGCAAGTGAGGCTACCTGACGAGCAAAGCTAGGGATTTCAGACCCAAATTTTAAAGATTTGTTCCGCGTTGGTTGAGACTTGAGAGGGCCGTGTTGACAGTGTAGGTTTGTTTAGTACCTCGACCTCCGATCCTGATATCGTAGAAAAAATAAAAAAACATATGAATCTAGACTTCAGCAAATAAATGATTTGATTTGATTTGAGCAACGTGCGGACTCACAATGAATGGTGCATTCTACTATTGGTAAAAGTCGATCTAGCAACTCGTTTGCATACAATTTTCCAGATCAAGCAAGCAAATACTTATGTATGACTAAGGGTTCATAAATAAATGTAAAAAGGGTCTTGTATTATGTAATACGTTCTCAGCACGTACTCGTTTATGGTTCTACGTCGCCGGACTCAGATTAGAATAAGTATGTTAGTATTCAGAAAAGCCTTTTTCCGTTGTTTTAACGGCAAAAAAGAACATTTAGCTCAGACTATTCGTGGGACCGGCCGTGTTGCAAATGCAAATCGCAAGTGCATCTAATTACAGGTTCAAGAAAACTTACGATAAGATCCTACTTAATTTTTTAACAAATATGTACAATGTGGGTCAAAACGGTTCCGCAGTGCAGTCACAAAATATCTGTGCAGTGGTCATTTACACAGGGAGTAAGATTTATTGTGAACATTTTATCCTATAATTTACAAGTTACCTTATGTTGAATCGCAATTAAGACAGTCCATACCTACTTACTAATGGAATGGAAATGCCGGGAAATGTTTAAATTGAGGCTATGGAGAAGACTCAGTATTCTTATCTAGCTAGTCTAGACAAACAATAGTGTAACCTGTATTCTGTGGTGTAACTTAACGAAAAGAAGGTTAGTAAGAGGGACGGCATAGAAGGTGAATAGTACTACCTTTAGATATTATGAAAGTCGACTTTGATGTCTAGTCTAGGGTAATGTGAAATTTATAAATTTAGAAGTATAGTACCTACCGACCTTTTATCCAGCATTAAACTTGGAGGAGAGGACCTATGTCAGAAACTTTATAATATCCGTTATATCATAAACTCGAAAGTGGTTACAAAAGTAGGTACCTATAGTCGCCCATCACGTTACAATTTTTGGGTGAAATCTTTGTGAACGTGAGGTTAATACTAAGTACTTTAAAAATAGTTTAAAGTACCTTTAAACTTAATAAGTACATACCTACTTCTAAAAATAATTGCCATAGTACCTACAACCCAGATCCTAGATAGACTATCAATACAACAACAACGAAATGAACAAATAATAGGTAGATTTAATAAAATACTTATATTTTTATTTAGTATTGTCACAATATTGTTTCTGAAGCAAAATACAAATATTTGTAATGAAAACAATAACAATACACTGGTTTATATAAAAAAAAAGAATAAGGAAAACTATCAAAAGGGATTATGGATGCTTTGTTTTAAAATGATTGGTCGATAAAACAACCATAAAATGAGAGGCATAAAACTGCAGACATTAATGGCACTAATGTTTGCGTACTTTGAATACATTGATAAAACATTTTTTAATCTAAGTTTGTATCGTTTGTGCGTTACGTTTAACCGCACTTTGTAAGTACAAATATCAAAACTCATTCGCGCTAGAACTTTGCTAAGTGTTCAGCCCGCTGAAGTGGAAAATGAAGCCTCCTCATTTTCCGCAGCATTTCTTTTTGCATTAAATAAATGCGAGAAGAGTTTCTCGGTCAGCATGGCTTCGTATATTTATTTCAATTCAAGATTCGCAGTTCTAAAAGACGAAATCAATATTTTGAAAAAAGTTAACAAGTACTGACCTATCTAATAATCCTACCCAAAAGTATGTAATAAAATAGAAGACTTATAATAATATTAATACATCAGTAATTTAATCTTGGTGTAATAGACCCAAGATACTCAATAACTTTAATTCTGACACGGATAGATCGATTTCCCGGGGACTCGGACAATTTAAATTTTATGGCGACAACTTGAGAGGTCCTGTCATAAAAAGGCGCTGCTATTAAATTGTAATCGTAAAATAAGCGTTTAGGAAAGTCCCTATCGATAGTAACGCTATCTATGGGATGTGGGTGAGGTAGGTAAGGTACCAAGTAACAGAAATTGATGTATGAACGAACAGTGAACGTAACAAATCGTAACAAATCATGGCTGATTTCTTAAATTACAAAAAATACCCGAAGAAAATTGAGCCGTGTGAATCAGAAATTAAATAAGTAAAAGAACCAACATTTATATTAAAAGCCCTGGCTCACAGAAATTACCCTGATACCTACCACAATGCTTAGGTCCGTAAAAAAAATATTTAGAACTTGCAAACAATCAAGAGAGGTAGTACAGGAGAATAAGCTAAGCTGCGAGCGAGAAACGCTACGGAAATCCTATAAAAAGAATGATATTATCACAGTATTATAGGTAGGTATACATACAGGGTGTAAAAAGATAACTACCGAAAACTGAGGGGTTGCAATCAGACCATGACTCTAAACATATTTAGCGAAAAAAAACGCAAAAAAATATTTTGACTTGGCGCAGTCATTTTATGTTATTTTCGGTTATTTACTACTAGTACAACATAATAAGACCATACCTACCTAATAATTTCATTTATAATAGAAAAAAAAATCCAGCAATCTACGTAAAATAACACGCCCAAAACGTACGCAAACTCTTCAAACGCTGTTTTCTCCGGATGTAATGATTAATGATTACCTAATGATTTTTTCGAAAAATCCTTTTTGATTTGGTTATGTGTTAGGATGCTGTACCTACCCCTTTCGGCTTCGGTAGACGTCTTTTTACACCCTGTATACTAAAATAGGGATCATATTTCCATGTAGGAAAGCTTCTGTTTTATTTGCGTTCACTTTGCGTATGACGCATTGCTAACTTACGATGACTGAGATTGTATTGTAGTGATCTGTGGGGAGCGCACTCCGATTTTGATGCAAAGGTCATTATTAAATCCTAGCTATCAAACAGTCATATAAAGGCGTAAATATGAACATAATGTACAGTTTGCAACAAAAGTCATATAGAAATAACTTTGAAAGTAGCAAGCTTTAGATTAATAAATATGAACAATACTAAGACCATATATGTCTAAGGGGGTCAGAGGCGTGTCCAAATACATATTTGATACATACCCACATCTTGCAAAAGTTAGTATTCCATACGTGCCAGGTTGCAAGCCCGTCGCCTCTGACTACCCCCTTAGACATATTCAAATGATCTGGAATATAAAAAGATCTGAGAGAATGTCTACCGCGCCTTAGGGATATAGTCGTGACCCTGTTTTCTTTTACTAAGACCATTTCGTGACAGGCTTTTAAAAGTTAAATTTTTTATTGGCTACATGTTCAAGTTATGTACTTAGGTGTGTAATTTTTTTATGTCATCATTATTATTCTAATTAAAATAATAATTTATGCTTTAAAAAAATAAGGCCTATGCCGAAAGGCGACAAACGCTATAGTTAGGCAAATTATCAGCCACTGCTTAATACTAGTACATTTTGTACAAAAGCCTTGAGCCACACGGTGTAAGTTTTATAAACGGAAATCTGACACTGACACTGGCTCCACTTTCCATCCTTTTAAGTCGAGGTCAAAATGTTGAGTGCGATCCTCAAGTTTCAAGGAAGAAGGATCGGTGGAACAATTTCGGACACTATCTTTTGTCACGATCAGTGCTGAAAGAATCGTCACAGCTGAGGCAATCTGGGTCTTATTGTCTTACTTTGGGAGGGCTTTCGTGATTCGGCAAATTGCTTAAATTTCGACTGCAAAGGCCGATATAAAATTTCCGTTCCATTGAACGCCATTTGTGGTGATTAGATGGAATTTAAAAACGTAAATTTAATTAAACGATTTGTTAGATATGCAATATATTAATTTGTTATTGAATACAAATTCCTTGTTTAATATTTTATTTAGGTACTCGACAGGAGCTTATTGAATCTTTTCAAGACTGATCGAAAAAGCCATTGAAACTTACTGAACAAACTCTAAACTTAGCTCTGTGTAAAATGCTAGGTACATAGTACAAAGTATTTTAAAACGATTGCACCACGTTACATTGAACAGCTGGTCCATTTAAAAAACTTGCATAAATAAAATCATGCTAAGCACAATAATTGAGAAAAGCCTCTACTAAGTACCTATCAATTAGTGGTTTTAGACTTGGCCATCATCGCCCTTTTAAAAAAAACCACCTGTATAGGTACCTAAGTATCTTCAGGGTCTTGGATTTAAGGAGTCTGGTAGATAAAATTGTGGTATCCATGTTTTCGCGCTATTCATGGCATAGTGAGGTTTTTACCTTATTATGCCTAGCCATATCATGAAATGGCTAATTCAACGATCTGCCTACGACAGATTATATTAATTTAAACACAAACAAGTAAAATAGTGACTTTTTAATCATATCGATTTCAAAGATTCATAGGTACCTAGGTAAATAGGTAGGTACCTACCTGAAGTTTAGACAACCAAGATTGTTAAAAAGATCCCAATAGTTCCTTGATGAAAAGTTGAAACTTTTCACTAATTAAAAAGTCCAAGTCCAACAGTTTCAACACTAAGTATAAGAACATTTCTTGAACAAAGGGTCCTATTTTATTTAAATTTTACCAAACTTTTCAGATTTGTTAATGTACCTAACCTTTTCTATGGCTCTGGTCTTGCTGATAAAGCAACTAGAAAAATCAAAATCTCCATTTTGTTACTTAGCTGTTTACAAGATACCTAACAAAAATCTGGTGCCCCTGTAAACCTAGTTCAAAAAGCAATTGCATCTGTGAAAGTTTTGTGCTATCTGCCTGCGATTTAATTTTATCTCTCCTTGCTCCTATTTAAAACTTTGAAGACGGGAAGTACAACATGCGATATTTATTTAGAAACTTTGTACTTTTAAATGACAACCAAAAAAAAACCTACTTATAAGTAGGTAAAATAATCAAATCATCTCAAGGAGTGAAATTAAAAGACTTGGCATGACATGCACATGTACTACTACGTATTACGGCTTAAGTGCTACCTATGGTGCTAACTACTAAAATTAACTAATAAAATAAGTGCTGGTTTATTTTGAATTATGAATTTTGAGTTCACACAAATTCACATCTTGAAAAATCGTATCTTCAGTGGTCAACTTTTAACAACATTATTGAGCACCGAGGTCGTAAAAAGTCTATATAAAGTAAATTTTAGGACTCCAATAACATCAAACGATTTTTTTATAGTGACCTCGCCCAATAGTACTACATCATCAAAATTGCTCCATCGATTTGGTTTAGTCCCACAGAATGAAAATTAATCCACAGAGACACGTAGACATTGACCAGCGCTACCATTTCTGATGATAGGCGCAGAATACTGAAACTGCAAGATTTTTTGTGCGGCCAATTTATTCATAACCGACTTTACTGACATCATTTCAATTGAAGATTTTGAAGACATTGGTAATAACAAAATGACCGAGACCGAGACATTAATTTTATGTAATTTAAAAGCTGCTGAATTTTTAATTAATCACATTAGAGAAATTACTAATAAATGCGACACGACTAACGGGATATTTACCATGATTAATTGTTTATGGAGTTTCCTGATATTTGGGGATGGGGACAATGAATGATTTTCTTTCTTTCTTTCTTAAAAAGTTTAAATGCGACAGTTTGTCAGTGTGTAGGTACTTCTTCTCGCGAAAACTATTGAATACTTATATGAAACTTATTATGAAGGTAGTTCAGCCCTAGACATTTTAAAACTATGAAATTTTTATCGACTTCTTCTGACTCTATCAACTCTATCAACTAAATCGGGGCCACTATTAGTGCACCATCGCTTCATATTTCGCTGACGATTTCAGCCGTTGTTGGTCAGACATTATTTGCTTTGTAAATACACGACTTGTGCTCATTAACAGCGCCAAAAGCTTTAATCATTGTACTTATCTTATGGTGGTAGCGTTTGATCATCGCACTTCGCACGCGTGTGTAGGTAGTAGGTACCTACAATACGCATTTCTGAATGCCAGTAATAAGTAGTTAAGTTACGTGAAATTTAGTCGTGTAGTGTTAGATACCTATATACCTAGTCGTCGCTGTGAAATTGAAATTTCAAACACATATGCCTGCACCGTATATATAACCCCGTATTGTATTGTACCTTTAACAATGTCACAGAATACAGATAGGAACAGAAGCCTCACTTCACGAAAAAAAAAAAATAGCGACTCTTGCAACGACGCAACAAAGTTCAATTCAGCTCGCTTAACCGCAAAACGTCCCATATCGCTTCTGTGTATAAATTAATTAATTAATTAAGTTTACATCTAATTAGCATACCTAGTTATACTTATACCTAAGAGTTATGTAGGTAGGTAAGTATAACTTTTTTTTTTCAAAAACTTACGATTTGATTTTCACTTTGGGAAAAGTGTTCCTAATGGGAAATAACGTCGATTGAGACCTACTTGTTTTTTTTTTAAGAAATGTAATTTTTCAGGCTGACTGTACATTTTTTCAAAAATCCAGAAATGCAGTTGTTTTTATTTTCAAAATATACCTATAGTTTTCTATGAACGAAACCTTCTAACTACAAAAGAAAACGAAGCTGCCCTGAATGTTGTAAAATTTTGCCACACCCTGTATAATAAAAACCCATAAAAGTAACAGTATTTTTTGCTTACCTTCCTAGGTAGGTACATCATAACAATCGTCTTAGGTACCAACAACTTCCCCGTAGCGCAATCTAAAATTATAGAGGAGGTGGTAAACGTTATAAAACTAGGTTTTTTATTATCATCGAATGTAACCTGGACAAATTATTACTTCGCAGCTGAGCATAATAGGCTAATTAGAATTGAATTTATTACTGAGATGGTTACCATTTAATAATCAATTGCTACACCTACTAAACCATGTGTGGAAGACATATTACCTAATAAACGGCTCAATCATTAGGTATAATACTTGTACTACAAGTATTATAATAGGTACTTATGATCTGTGGTAAGGTAAAACCAAGTAATATAACTTTATGAAAGTACCTACCTAACAGTCGAAAGAAACATAAATAAATAAATAAATAAATAATTCTGGACTTTTCACACAGCATCATCTAGCCCCAAAGTAAGCAGAGCTTGTGTTATAGGTACTAAGATGACTGATATACTACTTATATACTTTTTTTTTGTAAATACATACATACTATAAATAGAAACACCCAGACCCGAGACAAATATTTGTAGATCATACAAACATTTGTCCCGCCACGGGGATCGAACCCGCAACCTCTTGCGTCGCAGGCGGGTGTTAGTCCACTGCGCTACAGAGGTCGTACGGCAAAAGATGACATAAAACACAATGACTATTTTGTGTGATACCTATCATCGTCATCATCCACAGCCTGACTTCACCCAGTGCTGGGTAGGTATAGTGATATAAATAATGTGATACCTATGCTTTGGTGGTAATATAAAATAAGTTCCACAGTTTATTTGGAACTTGATCTTCTCTTGTCTAGAGGAGAGCCCTGACTCTACTACTCAGTTTTTTAACTTTCCTTAAAGTATTTTTAAGTACCTACTTATGCGATTTTGTTCCAAATAAATATTATGAATTGAATGTTTTAATATCACCAATTATATTTTTGACTGTAAATTATTTTATTAATCATTTAAATATTCATAAAAATACATTAACTAAGTATATTGTCAAAAACGTATTTGTACCTATATGTGTGTATGTGTGCGATGTCATGGCTATTGACATGGGATGAAATGGGTGAATGTTATTTCTTTTCTGTAGGTAAGTAGATTACTTAGGTATATTCCATTTAAAAGCCTGATGACGGAACGAAACAATATCACGACTGTGCCTGATAAAAAAGCAAGGTGGACATTTCTCTCAGATTAAGCCATTCTAGATCTTGGAAGCTTTTAAATTACTTAGTTCATTAACGTCTTAATCAAAAAGCTTAAAGTAAAGCCAATTAAGTTACATTTTTGTAGTTAGGTCACCACTTGTTTCGAATCATGGAAATAATGACTAAGCGTAAACGTCGCCTACTCTATGGTAAATGTCGTTAAAGTTGGTGATAAAATCAGAAATTGGCAACACTCGTAGTGCACGTAATGCATTTCCATTTGAATGGTCAATACTGGAACTAATTCAAAATGCACTGATAGTGCTACAAGTCAATATCGAATGATCGCGCTTTTCTTATACCTACCTACGCTTATGAAACTGGTTATGTAAACATTAGACATAACATTAGGTATAGGTAGGTACTAAGTGAAAATAAATTTATACGAAATTATAAGTAAGTAAGTTCGTATGAGTCAATGGCCAACTCTGGTGACGGAGTTTTTAGGCCGCCTTAAGGCCTCCGTCATAGCTTCCAAGTAAAATCACCATTATCATCATATCCTCATTTATGGCATCGTCTTTAACTAAATGTAGGCAATAGCAGACTGAAAAATTATTGACACCGTTTGCTTTTTGTAACACCTTCCGCAGATACGTCCTGTAAGTACTTTCCTCCAATTGTTTTAACTATTTTTACCTACGTCTCTTCTTATTCAAAAAAGTTCAAACTTCAAAGTGCAACTTAGGGGAATTACCAAATATACAGGGTGTATACCGGGTGTAAAAAGACGTCTACTGAAGCCGAAAGGGGTATGTACAGCATCCCAAGACACAACCAAATCCAAACGGATTTTCCGAAAAAAACATTATATCCGGAGAAAACAGCGTTTGAAGAGTACCTAATGTTTGCGTATGTTCTGGGCGCGTTGTTTTACGTAGATTGCTGGATTTTGAGTTTTAATTGTTTTTTCTTTTTTGTATGAAATTATTAGGTAGGTATGAGTGTCGATTCTAACAAGCACTGACTAAAGCTAGCTAAACTAGTTAAAAATCCTATCTTAGCTAGATATCCTAAAATATCTATTCCGGGTTAGTCAGTTGACTAAATTTAGAAAGCTTTAGATCATCCTAAAACATGTCCCAAGTTGAATACACGGTGCTGCCATCTAGTGGCGAGTAGCAATACGTATGGATTTATTTGATTGCTAAGGCTCATAATACACGAGGCTAGTAGCTCAAGTCTCGTGTTAAAATTACCTTTCGAAGCTTCAAACGAATGATTTGACAGTTCTGAAGTTGACATTTAATGATATTTTGATTGTATTCTCGGCGAAGACGTGAATAAGAAGAAGAAGACTGTAAATTGTAAACAAACCTCGTAACAAATCTAAGTTCTGTTTTCTAAGCTGTTTAATAAAATAACTACCTATAAAGGAAAAAGCTAAATGTACCAGAGGGTCTAGACAATGTAGGTAACAATCGATTAGCGAAGGGATATTCGATAAGTCCTAAAATGTTATTGTATGACTTTGAACCAAATGGAAAGAGGTTAGTAAATTTTCCTATCAATGATTATAAGGATTCTACTTTATCTAGCAGAGTCTAGTGGTAGAATTCTGCTGATAATGATGATTTATATCATTACAAATTACTGATTTTATTCTTTATAAAAATGTGTACCAAAATGAAGTTGGCAAACTAAATGTGTTTTTTTTTTTCAGAGAATCAAGCTAAAGCAAGTTATAATGATGTAATTTATAGCATACTCAGTAGAAGAGTTTCTATTTGTGTTAGAGCAGAACTGCCCTCAAGACGTGGATCTGTATCTGTATCAAATGAGGTAATTATAACAAGTTTATAAATTATTTTATTTGTAAGGTGTAACGGTAGCTTCAACTTGAACTTTTACTTTAAAAATCTTGTTTTTACAGGATCTTCAACACCTTCTATACTGAGCACTCAGGAAAATAGTTGATAAGCAAGCCCAATAATCCAATAAGCCCGGCTTGATGTCCGGTCAATCAAAGTTTAATGAAAACAGGTGTAATGGAAAATAAGTACACCGGTGTTTGAAACCTACCTAGTTTCTAGTTATTTCATTATTCATTCTATTCATATGAATGTACCAACTCAAAAGTTTTTGATTAATAATTTAATTTTATAACATATTTGGACAATGTAATAAATGTATTAGGTATAATAAAACATAAAACTTTCTGTTATAACTAGTTTTATTGAAAAATAAACTGAATGTTATACTAATTATCTGGCAAATAGATCATGCTTCGGTAGGAAAACCTTAATTAACTTCTGGCCAATATAATCTCTTCGTCTAGTTGAATGTTATTGATTTCTGGGTCTCCGGAATCTGCAAAAGTAACATTATTCAGTATTATCATTCAGACTGCCTCAGGTAGTTAGAAATTTACTTTAGGATCATTAAAGTGATATCAGGTATGGCATGTATTATATTGTAGAATCAAAGGCTGTATTGCTTGTGTAGAGTAGGAGACGTTACATTTTGTAAAGAAACTGCAAAGTATTTATAATAATTCAATTTCACAGCTACGTACAATATTGTGAAATCTTTTCAATCTGTTCCTTGTTTTCATTTATAAAAATAAAATGGATTGCCTGGAGTAGTTGGGGATTCAATTATTTTGGTTTCTCTAGCTAGAATACACCATCCGTAGCGCTTGGGGCAGCTATTGGGCATATTATGCTTTGTTGAAATCTAGAACAAAATTATTGATTACAAAAGGATGTTGGTAGATAAGTTTAACACCAAATAATTGTGATTAAGCTTTTCAACAACTTACTCATTCTTTGCAGTCTCTTTGCTTTTGGGTAGTGATTTGATTTGATAATTCTTGATCCGCTACCATTGATTTATGTAGGTACATGCACAGAGCTTAGGGCCAGCACAGGGGATAGTAGGTAGTGGCTGAAAACAAAGATAAAGATTGATGAGCACAGGTAAAAGCAAAGTTATGCTAGAGACAGGTTCTTTACTAGTTCAAGATAACAAAACAAGGTAAAAACAAGATACATTTTTCTTTCTTTAGTGGATGATGTAAGATGGTTTTCTTGAAGGGATAGCAGCTTGAAAAATACAAACTGAGCTTGAGAAACATTTTGTTTTCAGGTTAGGTTTTATAACCAAACTAACACCAAGAATTTGAAACGTAGGTTCAATCCTACAGCAGAAGCACTGACAACATCAAGATCCTATGTAAAAACACAAACCTTTACGAAAAATCCAACCACAAACTTGCATGTTTTCGGTGATGTTTTCAAACAATTTTCTCACAGAAAACTTACTCCTGGCGGAGGATTTTATTCTGGTAAAACACTCGAAAACACGTTTTGCATCACCTTGTTCATTACATAGTACTTCAATTAACACAAAAATATTATTTTGTTTGTTTTCGAGGTCCTACAAATCATATTTCACATCACAATCCTACTTGGTATTTTTAGTCAACACCTATTTACATGCTCGCTAAGATTAGGAATTTTACGCGTAAAACAGACTAAAAATGTACATTGAGAATAGGGTTTAGGCACTTTTGGCTAAGTTGAGTAACTAGCTAAGATTTTAGAGCTGTCATCCTAATTTTAGCTTTAGTTTGTTTTGCTGGAATAAGATAACTGACTGAAGCTGACTAAAGCTCATTTTAGCGATTTTTAATTAGCTTTAGCTAGTTATGTCACACTCGGAATTGAGGCCATTGTCTTATTATGTCGTACTAGTAGTAAATAATCGAAAATAACATAGCATGACGGGTTTTTTTTGCGTTTTTTTTCGATAAATATGTTTAGAATCATGGTCTGATTGCAACCCCTCAGTTTTCGGTAGCAGTCTTTTTCACCCTGTATAATAAGTATGTTTGCATTTAATGCCGAGAGACAGCAAACTTCCATCTTATTTGTGCACATTGCATCTAAATCTGCACTTATTTATTTGGTACTTATTTTCATTATGTTCGGTATATTCATTAATCCACGAATTAATCTAATGTATTCTTTGCTTCTTTAAACCAGGAAATAGAATTACCTACGTACGAAACACTATCTCCCATGTGAAATCGTAACTATATTTCGGCCTCTGCCTAAACCTCTTTGAGCCTTTACCATTTCAAATCAAATAATTATTAGGGCTATAGCTATGCGTATAATGTAAAATTGATGTAAATTGGAAAAGTCCAAAAGGACAGTTTTGGGACCATGGCAAAAGTACCCAGAAGTAACATGATTCACAAACTGTTCGGTAAAGTTTTCGTCAGATCCCAAATGGACATACTTACTAACAAAGTTATTTGTACTTAGATACCATTCACTACCTACTTAAGTAGTTGCTACTACTAGTAGGTTTATGTTTTACATAAAATAGAAAATATCTTAAATGCAAACTCAGCGCAAAATACTTAAAAAATCTGAGATAATGTCTACCGCGCCTTGGGGATAACTACAGCCTGTTTACGTTTTTTTTGTAAACCAAGCGCTATTTTTATTTTGGGTTTGAATTTCAATCAGGCCTGCGAACTAGCCTCTCTCTCATCATCCTATTTGAATAAAACTGAGAATAGCTACAGTATATGTAGATCGAATCCAGAAAAAAACAGACTGGATAGGTAGGATCTAGTAGTAGGTACTTACTCGATAGATCGAGAGAAGCAGGCGGAAGTTAGTTTCCAATAAATGGCGAGAATATAAAGTAATTCGGACCATTAAGTTGGATTTGAATTCCCCTAAAGATATCAGAGCTGTCAACCGTTGAGTGATTCAATTCCATGGGTAGTATGGGACCCTTTCCTTTCTTTATAGTTTTGTATTTGGTTGTGGCCTAAGTGGAAACGTAAATAGATTTTACCAAGGAAGTGAACATAATCTAATACAGATCCATTGAAGATGGTGTAGCCTGACGATACATTTGGATTTTTACATGCTCTCTAATTGACACAGGCTTTAAGTCCATCTGTTTGCTTAATAAAAACATTTACCTATGCACCGATACACCCCGACGAGAACCTATGACCTTAGATTGAAAGTCGAAGTAAGTAGGTAGACCCATTCGGCCAACACAGCTCCTCGACTACTTACCTACCTACACACACAGACAGGTTTTAAAATTATAATAATTAAACCACCAAACTAATTATTTTAAGATTATGCATAGGTAGGTAGTTACTCAAAAATATGTTGGCAGACAGAATTATGTTGGTTGAAATTACCACTTTGGTAGGTACTTACCTACACTACCCAACAATCATAACAGAGATTACACAGAATAGCTAAATACGTTAGTGTACAGTAAATACTTTGCCAATGGGCAGCTTGGTATATAAATTAACGTTTTATGATGATTTACGATCCTGTCGGCGAGACGAGCCATGAATAGTAAAATTTATCGTCGACAGGAGGTGAGACCTGCACTTCGAGATCGCTTCATTCTTCGAAATTACACCCTATTTATTACACTTTAACCGTGTTGGCCGCATGGTAGAGTGCCACGACTTTCGATCTAAGCAAAGGTCGTGGTTTCGAATCGGACCAAACCAATGGATGAACCTACAATTCGAAAAAGTTTTTGTCTTTGGCAGTTTGACGGTGAAAGAAAACATATCCGCACATTATTATTATGAAAAGATAAATAGGTATATTTTTAAGTGTTGTGGATCTGAAATGGATGCATGACTTTCGTGCTTAGATTTTGTGTGAATTCGTTTTAATTATTTTTTTTTGTTTAAATAGGTCCCTAACCTTACTTAAAAGACAATTAAGACAAAACTATAATGAGTGGCTGGTTAATAAATGTTTCTACGATGTTACGATTTTTTTGGAAAATTAACGTTAATGATTCTTAATCATTTTGTAATCTTTGTTAATCCTAATACATACTTACTAATATTATAAATGTGGAAGTAACTCTGTCTGTCTGTCTATCTGTCTGTCTGTTTGTTACCTTTTCACGCCCAAACTACTGAACAGATTAGGCTGTACATTAGCATGGATAAAGGTTGTATCCCAGGGAAGGACCGTCCTACTTTTTATCCCGAAAAAATCCCGAAGGACCGTGGGTCAGTCACACCGCGGGAGCGCAGCTAGTATTAACTAAATTTAATTTGCATGCCTGTTCGCGAAGTGTGCTCGAGACATAAACTTACTTATATTAACACCTGTAGGTACACCAACACCACAACATGCTTCTAGCAAATACATTTAGAAAAATAAATTCCATAGTTTACATTTTTTTATTTAAAATACTTAGTTTAAAAAGTCGTACCTATCTAGGAGTTTTGTCTACGTTATTTATTTAAAATCAATCAAACAGTTTAGTACCTACCTACCAATGTTAAAAAATAAAAATATATAATAGCTAAAAAAGTATAACTACTTTTTTGATCGAACATAATCCAGCGGAATTTCCAATTTACTTACTTTCAGAGTATGTCCAAGAAACGTTCCACAACTCGTCCCAGCTGTCATACGCAGTCATTACTCCACTTGCACTTTAATCCATCACTTGCGAACACTTTTGTTTGCACTTGTACAAGTTTGAGAAGAGAACGTGAATGGAATGAAGGCGGAAAACGAGCGTGACGCGACGGGGTTGGCGCGCGGTTCGTTCGCGACTGAAACTCTACCACTGCTGGCACCCTGTGCAGCATCACACTGAAACAGCTCTACAATGATGCACGTCAGAAAAATTATGATAGAGTACACTCTATCATCATTTGTCTAGACACTGAAATGCAAAATAGCTGCCTAAATATTTCGATGATATGCAGTGATTCTATTTTTGTCCTTTCAATTTTATTTTTAGTTGAGGAAGTAGGTACCTAGGTACCTAACACTAAGTAGTTAAATATTTACCTACCTACCTACCCACCCATATAATTTGATTTTACCAACTATCGGTGATGAAATCCGTGTGGGAAAATTCGGAAAATAGTAGGTACCTACATACTCGGACGAAATGATCGAAGCCTACATAGGACCTACCATTATTACATATGCTATTAACCCGAAATCTTCGTAGCCGGTCACCGAGTTTATTACCTATGATTTAAATCGTGACCTTGGTAGAACAACTTGATTTAAAGGTATTCATAAATTCATGTTTATTTAATTTATTTTGAATGACTAAACAAAATAATCTTTATTAATAAACATTTCAAAAACTTGCCTAATCCACACCTTATCATTGCATGGGTAACTTCTAAGATCGTAAGATACCTAAGTACCTATTTTCTTTTGCTGTTCAGTTCAAAATCTTTTCAAAAATAGGTAGGTAATAGGTACTTACGTTAATTTAAGTACCTAATACTCATAGGACCATTGTGTTTGCCGGTAATTTAGCTACGGTCACCTACAAAACGAAACTAACAAAAAGTACGTTTCCACTTCCCCAAAACGCCTCCAACTAAGTGCGTAAGTGCTCATAAGTTACAAAGAATGAGCTTAGATCGTAGCGATCTTATCAAAATAAAGTGGCAATGAAGTTTTAAAAAGACCCGCAAGTCTTGGCACTGATCGATATTCGATAAAATTACCGTTAAATGTAGAGGTTCGGGGTTTATCACATAAGCTTGCTAGGATATGGAGCCTCGTGGCGAGATAGCCAATAAATATACGTTTACATGAGAAAGATTTGTGGTTAGCTGCTCACGCTGTACGCAGCGAGTACGCGTAGGCGTTAAATGTAAGAACCTACATAGGTACCTACGCAAATAAACTGAATATGTAGGTAGGTATGGAAAATAAGTAACTGTAATACGTCTTTGGGACAAATATTACTAACGTCCAAAACTAATAGGTAAGTAGGGTACCTATCCTTTTGGGATCTATTCATAAGTAAACTAAGTAATAGCAGTTATCCACCTAATCCTTTCTCAAAATCTAGAGCGCTTGCCCAAATGATGGTGGATCACATATTATTATGTAAGTATTTGCGGCACTAACGTAGCCATGAAAAACAACAAAGTGAAAATGAGAACGTAAATAGGAGGCAGGGCCAGAAACTGAATATTGTAAGCCACGTAAATAATTTCGGGATTCTTTACGACGTTTGGTCGCTAAAATTGAGTCTCAGTTTTTTGCTAGAAAGGTTTGGTTAGTCATGGCGTTTTATCTGTGGTCATTATTACCTAATTGGAAACATAAGACCGAGTACCGAATGACTGGTGCAAGGCGGTTATAGTTCCCCTTTATAAAGGAAAAGGCTCACACCAAGACTGCAAAAATTACCGAGGCATTAGCCTCCTTAGCATCGTCGGCAAACTGTATGCAAAGATTTTGATTGAAAGGGTTGTAAAAGAAACCGACAAGAGAATATGGGATGCACAAGCGGGTTTTCGAAAGGGAATGGGATGTACGGATCAGGTCTTTTCCTTGCGAAGCATAGCCGAAAAGTTTTTGGCCAAAGGTCAAAAAGTCTATTGCGCATTCGTGGATTTGGAAAAGGCCTATGATAAAGTGATGAGGAATAAGCTTTGGTCGGTACTGTCGATGTATGGAGTGAACAGCAACCTCGTTCGAGCTCTGAAATCTCTCTATGAGGATTCTAGTGCTTGCGTGAGGATACATGGGTCATACACTGAATGGTTTAACATCCAAAAGGGCGTTAGGCAGGGATGTGTAGCGTCACCATGGCTGTTTAATCTATTCATGGACAGTTGCTTGAAAGATTTGAAAGATGGTGCAAATGGTTTAAGAATGAATGAGTTACTCGTCAAATGTCTTCTCTATGCCGATGACCAGAGGGCTTAGACAACCGGCAGTAGCTATGAATCGAATCGACTTCTACAATCGTCAACGCTTAGACGATAGCGAATTTCGATTGCTAGCCAAAGTAACCTTCATAAAGCGATCGCCTTGTCTAATCGACTGATCGCTAAAAACCGCGCTTAGTCTATGGTTTTCGTCTTCAAACGTGAAATGTGTCATTGAACTCTGAATGTTCGCCCGGAAAGAGCGCGAAAATTTAAAATTGAGATTGGATTAGAATATTAAAAAGTGAGTTAATGTTTATAGAAACAAATTGCTTTATGTAATAATTTTTAATACACTTTGTCAATAATGTGTTGCAATTATTTTACGTAGATACAATTACGGAAAGTTAAATCTTTGTGCCTATTTTAAGTTTATGGACTATGGAGTTCATAAATATTAATTTAGTAGGTACCTTACCCACCTACTTACCTTTCTTTGTAATAACAAGAAATAATAGGCTAATGTACCTATACAGTAGCATAATCTTATATCACATAGTAAGTTTCGAGCCGGAAGGCAATATTGTAAACAATGACGCGTTTCACAAAGATGCCTACTTAGAACGAGAGCGCTTTAGTTTATTTTATGTTATATTACAGCCACGGTGACCTTGATATGGCTCAGTTTAGTGCGCAGAGACGTCTAAGGGCCAAAATTATTTTAACAATCATAAAACAAACAACGAAATATAATTACTTTTTACAACAGCTGTTTATGAAATCGCCATTTTGTTTCGATATCTACAGCATTTTAGCGTTCGCTAGCCTTACCATCAAGAGAATCGACAACTAAGCGAAAACGCTTGTCAAATGATCCACTTGGCTAGGCATTTGTATGGAAGTCATCGTTCGATGTTGTCGATTCGTTTGATGGAATCGAAATGTGTGTACATTGTCTACCAATAATCGATTCGCTAACAACAGATCACGTGATTTAGCTAAGGCTTATGTCAATCCCATACATTTTTGGACTTAGCTACTATCGAAGTCGACATTCGATTGTTACATTGTCTAGGCCCTCAGGTTATACTTGCGTCGTCGGAGAATGAGTTGCAGGAGATGGTAACAGTTATGCATGAAGCTTTTAAGCGAAAGGGAATGAAAGTAAATGTGAGCAAGACGAAAATTATGGTTTTTGAAAAAGATGAATGTATGACAGCATGCAATATTCTGATTGACGATGAAAGAGTGGAACAAGTGAAAGAGTTTGTGTATCTGGGGACATTGTTTACAAGAGATGGGAAGTACGATGAGGATATCGAAAGGAGAGTGAATGCTGGAAACCGAGTGAATGGGGCTCTCCATGATTTTATGAGCAGCCGGAAAGTGTCCGACAAGGCACGACTGGCAGTTCATAGAGGAGTGTTGGTACCGACATTGATGTATGGAAGTGAAAGTTGGGTGTGGCAGAAAAAACATCAGAGTAGAGTGAATGCTGTTGAAATGAGAGCGTTGCGTAGTATGTGTGGGGTAACTTTGAATGATAGAGTGAGAAATAGTGTGATAAGGGAACAGTGTGGAGTGAAAGAAGATGTAGTGTTGAGGATCGAGAAAGGTATGTTAAGATGGTTTGGGCATGTAGAGAGGATGGATGGCAGTCGTTTGACAAAGCAAGTGTATGAGGCGAGTGTGCATGGGACAGCTGGAAGGGGAAGACCTAGGCGAACCTTCTTGGATCAAATTGGCGACATTTTGGAGAAGGGCCAGGTCAAAAGTACCCTAAACCGACGAGCATGTATGAAGAATGTAATGAGAGTGAATGAGGCGAAAGTTGTGTGTCAGGATCGTAGCGACTGGAGATCCGTGGTCTCTGCCTACCCCTTTGGGAAAGAGGCGTGACTTTATGTATGTATGTATGTATGTATGGAAACATAAGTTTGATTAATATCATATTGAGGTTAATTTTATTAATTGGCCTCACTCAGATTACCAAACTTGTTCTAAACCTTTTGGTAAGGTATGTCGCTATGGAGGTAGATACAAATGGATTTAATTTAATAATGCATTTAGGGTTGAATTAATCCACTCAATAAATCTCCCACCTAATAAACACTGAATGATTTCATTCTAGGTACTAATTTATTCAACTGCTGTAATTTGCGTAGGCTTATTTATTAAATTTTTAATTTACAAAGGTTTTCCAATACGAAGCCGTAAACATAATTTACCTAATAGCAACTTATAATAATTTGCAATGCATGTAAATATTGTGAGAAAATCCTTCAGTGAGGACCTACTTACATATACTAAAGACGACCTTCCTATACCTACTGCTACTTGTATGAGGTTACGTTTTGAAGAACATACATGAACGTACCTATGTATGGTAAATAAAAATAGCGAATAGTAATTACTTACCTACTAGGTATACACCTAGTCCCTTGTTGGACTAAATAACAGTTAACTGTTCAGTGTTTGTTACAGTTATCTATGTCGTGAATAATACCTAAATAGGTGGATAGCTACTTACTACCAGAAGGTACGGTAATTCTGCAATAAATAACTTAATAGCCCGAAACAAATATCTTCAATATTGTTATGTAATCGGACCTAAACCACAGAATACAGAAACCTGAACCTGGTGGCTGGAATCTACCGAAATTTAGTATTTCAGTATAACCATTGTTTAAAAAAACGAGAACAAGGTACTATACCTAAATTAAGGTGCACCAAGTATTCAGCAAATCCATTAATAACTACTAGGTAGGTTTGACGCCCTCAATCCTATTTGGCAAACTGTCCTTTGTAGACCTTGCGTAGACGTTCGTAGATGTTCGTAGACTTTGGCTGAACTTAAGCATATACCACAGACGTGGTCTACAAATTCTGGGAAGGGACACTCAGAATTTTGGAGTTAGCAATACCTGCATGTAAACTGTAAAGAACCTATCTCTATAATTTGATTCGTATAAGTAGGTAAAGGTAACTATATACATCTTTTTAAGTAAATAGGTGTCCGATATAGCTGAATTTTAGTACACTTATGCGTCCTCTCGGTGATAATGAAATAATGTAACAGCGAGCTGATCTGATGATGGAGTCATGAGCTGTTCCACGGAACTCCTCAGGAAATAGGCCGATTGAGTTGAAACTTGGTTCGTAGATAAAGTATCATCTAAAATTTTGAAATATGGTGACAGCGAGCTGATCTGATGATGGAAAACGGAACTCCTCAGATAATAGGTTGATTTAGTTGAAACTCACTACATAGGTCAAGTTTCATCTACTATTTTGAAATATGATGACTGCGAGCTGATCCGATGATGGAGAACGGAACTCCTCAGAAAATAGGTTGATTGAAATGCAATTTTGTACTTACATCGGTGAGTTCAATCAGCTCACGGTAACCTATTAAAAGCTTGCACTTGTTGAATTTTTTTTCAAAAAAACTTATTTTATGAAACACATTGGGTAGGTACTAGGTACAGTCAGCGTCAAATTGATATGAGCGTCTAGAGTAGTCAAAATGATCTGCAAAACATAAAAGCAATTTGATATACGCAGTTCGAATCATCATATTGTTGCAAACACCTAAGGTGTTGTAGGTATATGTCGGTAGGTCCTAGGTACCTATAGGTTATTCTTCAGCTTTTTACGATTCCAAATAAGTACCCGAACAAATAGTGCTGTATTTGTTAGAAAATATAGGAAAATACCTACAAAACCTAGGTATTACATTACGTAATGTGCGTGACCTGGCACGCACTTGTTTAGTTTATTATTTTGACTTCGCTTAGATTAAGGTATCTAGATAAAGATAGGGGAGAGTATGCTATTACCGCGCGGTTGATAATTTCGCGCCCCTTGGTTTCTCTAAAACTATCAACAATACGCGCCCCCAATGTTAGTAAAATCATAGCTCTACACCCCCCCCCCCCCCACCCCGTTCGAGCACTGTCAGTTCCCACGTTAGAGTATAATTTTCTTTGGTTCCCACCGAGCAAGCAGAGAGGAAGGCTGCGCGCTTTTATTTTTCCCGCGCAATCAATATATTTTTTCGGGAGATTTGAATAAGAGGTGAGTCAATGAATATTTCACATTCAGTTATATATTATACGCAATTTTAGGGGGGGAATTGTGTAGATCTTATGTGTAAAATAAGTTTTAATTAATCCTTTGAGTTTGTTTTAGTTTTTAAGGTTACAAAATAAAACTACCTTGTTTGATAATTTCGCGCGTAGGGCGCGGTATCATCAAACCACGCGCGAAATTAACGAGTATGAAAATATCTATGGCAAATTTGTTTATTTACAGGAACGACTTTCTTGACACGGTAGGTCACTGTCGTAAAAGAGATGGCTGATCCTCCTACGAAAAAGAAAAAGACATACTAATAAATACTTAAGTAAAGTACTTTCGTATATTTTATTTTTTTCCATCCTAAAAGATTTCTTTTCTTGTCTTAAACTTGTTAATAATTTTGGCTAATACTAAACATTTGTGAAAGCTGGAGTCTGTATACAGGGTGTAAAAAGACAACTACCGAAAACTGTGGGGTTGCAATCAGACTATGATTCTAAACATATTTATCGAAAAAAAAAAACCAAAAATATTTTTTGACTTAGCTTAGTCATTTTATGTTATTTTCGGCTATTTACTACTAGTACAACATAATAAGACAATACCTACCTAATAATTTCATATAAAAAAGTAAAAAACAATTAAAACTCAAAATCCAGCAATCTACGTCACACAACGCGCCCAAAACATACGCAAACAGTAATCTTCAAACGCTGTTTTCTCCGGATATTATGATTTTTTCGAAAAATCCTTTTGGATTTGGTTGTGTGTTGGAATGCTGTACCTACCCCTTTCGGCTTCGGTAGACGTCTTTTTACACCCTGTACCTATATCAGGCTCCAGGCTTCTACTCTTTGAATGACTTATTGCGTAGTGATGATTTCATTGTCATTTGTGCAGGCGCGTTTTTATCCGACCCAGCGCGAAATTACCAACCTGGGGCACGATATTTCCGGACCAGTTTGATAATACCACGCTTTCCCAAATTTTAGTTTTTTGCTTGTATTATTTTTGTTTTTTTGTTATTTATGAATTTGAAGTTTTGTAATTGTAACCAGATAAATTCTCCACTTATTAAACTATTTAGAATTTATTTTAACCTAACTTTAGGGGCACGGTATATGCCAACTCTCCCCTATGCATTTAGCCAAAGCACCAAAGTCAAGAAAATCTTAACTAGGTCCTAAGCTACTATAGATTCTAACTACTCATACCTACCTACTTACAATATATTACTTAGTTTACCTGTTTCAGAAAAAAAGGTAGGTAGGTAAGTACCTACTTTATGATAAAGTAAGTAAGTTCGTATGAGTCAGTGGCCAACTCTGGTGACGGAGTTTTTAGGCCGCCTTAAGGCCTCCGTCATGGCTTAACGACTTAAATAGCCGGGACCGACAATTTAACGTGCCCTCCGAAGCACGGAAGCGCTCAGATGAAAATGCCACTGGCGGTCACCCATCCACTTACAGACCGTTTCGAACGTTGCTTAACTTCGACGATCTATCAAGAACGACTAAGCAAGCACGACCACGAGCGCTTCTACTTTATGATAATACTGCTCCATCCACCTGCATTAGCGTTAACGTTTTATTGGCAATGGCCAACTAAACTCAAGGGGAAAATATACAAATCGATCATTAGACCTGTCGTATTGTATGGATCAGAGTGTTGGGCAACCAAAGTGACGGATGAAAGAAGAGTGCATGCGACAGAGATGAGAATGCTGAGATGGATGTGTGGAGTAACTAGAATGGACAAGATAAGGAATGAGTACATCAGGGGAAGTTTGAAAGTAGCGCCAGTGACTGACAAATTGAGAAGTGGAAGGTTGGCGTGGTATGGGCATGTCATGAGGAGGGATGAAAGTCATATAACACGACGAGTGATGAGTATGGAGGTGGATGGATATACCGGTAGGGGTAGGCCTAAGAAAAGATGGATGAACTGTGTGAATGCGGATATGTTAGTGAAAGGAGTGAGTTCTGATATGACGAGTGATAGAGGGAAATGGAAGAAGGAAACATGTTGTGCCGACCCCACTTAGTGGGAAGAAGAAGAGAGGCTAACTAAATGGTAAATATTTCGTTCTGTAATCCCCGTAACGCCTAAATTACCAAATGTTCTAAACGCGATTAGGACGCAGCACGTCTGTCTAGTCTGTGGGACCCAGTAAGTAAGTTGGTGGCCTTAGGACGTACGTAGGTGGATCAGTCATGAGTCAGTAACATTAGAATCACACACTTGAGAGAACTGACGAAAATTAATTCCACTGTTATCCATTTTTATTTCACCTACTCGCGAGTACCTCACGTTTAAGAACACTCAACAGTTAATCATTCACCATTATTCCATGAAATTCATTAACAAAACACTAGTTTTTGAAAATAACTAAACGAACGAAAACAACATTCTATAAATTCCCGCCAAAAAGACCGCTACCTGTTTTTTTTACGCACGCTATGATGTCAAAGCAAATCTTATCTAATATGTCATTGTCATAAAGTTTGTTGGTTGGCAACACTGTTTTGTTCGTGACGTGGAAATATTTTTAGTCTGTGCTGTGCCACTTCAACAAAGTGATCATCTGTTTTGTGTCAGCATCAAGAAAGAATTCAAGAGCGCTCACAAATTTTTAAGATTTCCGATCCTTTCACTTTCTTTCATGTAATTTTATCTAAAAAAGCTGATACTAGTTTGGTGTTGCAGTTTGTTTGTGGTTTGCACAATAAGTACCTATCTATTACAGAGTCGATCACTACACAAAACACTGATTATAATGCAATGCTACCTCGAAGGCGCAACATTGGAGGTTTATCAGAAAAAGGCCCTGCTGAGAACGAGCTAGATTCCTATAGCAAATTGGACAAAAAAGGGAACTCATATAATTCTAAACCCTACACTACTGGTTCGAGTTTTGGAAATAATATAGCACCGGCAAGCTTTTCAGAAGATAATAATATAATCTTTGATATTCTTGAAGATTTTGTGTTCGAACCAGTGATGGCTGCAAGAGATAGAACTAATGAATTTATTTCGACCGTCCGTGGTCTGCAAGACCGGATCATGGCGGGACCGACAGTCAGGGACAAGCGCAAAGCTGCTGTACTTGAAACTTATTCACAGTTTATGAGTATGGCCAAAGTTATTAGTAAAAACATAACAAGCACTTATGCTAAACTGGAAAAACTGGCGTTGCGTAAGTACTATCACTATAAAACATATTGCTAAACAGTTTATTATTAAACATACTTCTGTATTCCTGAAAATGTTATAATCATAATCTTTTTTACAGTGGCAAAAAAGAAATCATTATTTGATGATAGACCAACAGAAATACAAGAGCTGACCTATATCATAAAGGGAGATTTAAATTCACTGAACCAGCAAATTGGTAGACTCGGTGAGATGCCCAAGGGGCGTCGAAGTATGCACAGCCACTCTTCCAGTGTGGTCTTGGCATTGCAATCAAGACTTGCATCCATGAGCAACCAGTTCAAACAGGTTCTTCATCATTATATGCTACATTCCATAGTATTCCACTTTTCTTCTGATCCCATCTAAAAGACACAAAACATTGTTCAAGCTTTATAAATACAATAGCTGTCCGTTGGGGTGTTACCTGCGATCCCTCAGGAAAACATCACTTATAGATAAAATATAGCCTATGTTCATCAGGGATAATGCAGGATCTAATGGAGATTCAAACAAACATACATAGAAACAAATATTTCCTCTTTATAATATTATATAGTGTAGGTAGATTAATCATGACTTGTTTAGCTCTTTAACACTATCAGTGTCCATGACGTACATTCCCTACATGCAGACTGTGCTGCAGCTCTCTCCTTCAGAAAACGCCACAGTTGGAAACATGTATGTATATGACATACAGCTAACTTAACACATTTTTATCTGTTTACAGGTGCTAGAAGTAAGATCGGAAAACTTAAAACTGCAAAACAACAGGCGTGAGCAATTTTCCAGAGTCACACCAGTTGTAAAGGAAGTGCCATCGCTATTGCAGCAGGAGGAAGTGAGCATTGATTATGGAGAGAGCTCAATGATGCAGACACAACAACTGGCTCTGAGGGATGACAGTGACTCATATGTCCAACAACGTGCAGAGACGATGCACAACATTGAAAGTACTATAGTAGAGCTAGGGGGTATATTTCAACAGCTGGCACATATGGTAAAGGAACAGGATGAAGCTATTGGGAGAATTGATGCCAACATACAAGACGCCGAGATGAATGTTGAAGCTGGCCATCGAGAAATATTGAAATATTTCCAGCACATCACAGGCAACAGAGCTCTGATGTTCAAAATCTTTGGTGTCCTTATATTTTTCTTTATATTTTTTGTTGTAGTTATGGCATGAATATTAGCTTATAATTATAAGACAAATTATCTGTATGTATTATTGTAATCATTGAATGGTCATTTAGTGGAATATAATTATTTGTACATAATTGTGTTATTTTCTCTTACCCTTATTAACTAAGTTCATCTTAGGTACACTAAGAATATGTTGATTTTTTTTTACAGCTTCTGCATATCATGTGTGTTAAGTAGCCACTGTAGCACTTTTTTCTGTGCTTTAGCATTGATTAGTGAACTTAACTTTGTAAGATTGTGCTATGGTGAGTGTGCCCAGGAGCTACATAACCTTATTCTGCCTTCACTGTTCTATTACAAGGACTTCAGATGCACAGCTGACTGCTATATAAGCGCTTCAAAGTTCTAAAAGTATGTGCACTGCAGAAATTTGGAATCAGCTTCCATCGTCTGTATTTACACTGAGCTATGACCTTGTTGTTTTTTAGAAGAGAGTTAATGGGCACCTTCTGGGTAGGCCTGCTCCATCATACATAGCCCTCTCCTGTGTAAGTTTTGAGTTTCAAGAGCCGATCCATTCATCATAATATTAGTGGGAATAGTCATTTTAGAAGAAAATAAAACCTCATCTATTTTGTGAAACCATTATTGAAAAATTACATAAAAAATGTGTTTGTAGGATTGCTTCCTAATTGTATTATTATTTACATAATTTTAAATTTCCTATATTACCATGGTTAGCAAATACAAACCCAATACCTAAAATAATTGTATTTTTTTTACATCATAATAATTATGTTTACTCAATAAGCTAGTCATCACCTTGAATACACATTTTAACTTAATTATAATAAAGAATACATTCTAACTAAAGTATGACTTTACTTATGTAAATGCTATTAAATTCATACATAAAATATGTAAATCCTATTAGCTGACAAGACTTGGAACTTTTGTGATTAGAACAAAAATTATATATTTTTAGCGGACAACAAAAATAGCTTAATTAAAATTGTATGAACGATAGCAGCTTCCACAAAGGTTGCCATAATGAACTATGATCTAATGATAACGGTTTGTGTTATCTGTAATAAAATAGGTACTAACTTATACTTAATTATGCCCAATTATTATTACTTGCGTAGAGTATTTTTAGAAAATTATTTTGTATGCCAGTTTGTTCTACATTTCGGCTGGGTTTTATAGATTTTTGTGCCATTAACACAATTTCTCAGCTTTATCCATGGTAAAAAATAGCATAATCTACAAGAATTCATCACACCAATCTTTGAGGCACTGGTAGCAGTCGGCTGACTGTTTGGAATTGGCGCTGCAAGTGTCTTTCATCCATTCTTGAAATAGCATCTGGTTCTTTTTCAAAACAAGGTATTGTCCCAATACAACATAGGCCTGCAATTCACAGAAAACATTGAGTACCAGTTCTACAATCTCACATTACCTAAGACGAACTATAAATGATGCATGAGTCAAACCCAACAACTACGTCATGTTCAAAACTTTATTTAGTTTTACAAATAATTGCATATAACTAAATTACAGAATAACGCTTCTTCAGAATTATTGAACACTAAAGAGGAAAACAAACCTTGTCAAATCCTTTTTCGTCAAGTCTTTTTCCCAGGACTTCTCCAACTCCTGCTAAATCGGTAACAGGTTTTTCACCCATAGGCTCAGCTACAAAGTTTCTGTGTTTTTGTGATGTACTCGACATTTTATCT
The DNA here is from genome assembly GCA_963565295.1 of Epirrhoe alternata. Classification (NCBI taxonomy): domain Eukaryota; kingdom Metazoa; phylum Arthropoda; class Insecta; order Lepidoptera; family Geometridae; genus Epirrhoe; species Epirrhoe alternata. The sequence goes on from OY751384.1 coordinate 6,633,718, forward strand.
CAATGGTATGCTACAACTATACAGAGCCGAAACAATAAATTGAATAAATAAAATCCAATTATCTGAAAACCACCGGAAAACCAGACCAACTCGAATGAATGAAAGCTACAAAAAACAAGCCAAGCATCAAGCAAAGAAAGCGTTAGCATTTGATTGAATTTGACAGTGACATTACAATTTACATTGAACGTCTGGTTTTGTCGATGAGGCAATTTTTAATTATTGTGCACTCCACGGAGTGGTGCACTCCGCTCGGACGAGGCCTTGAGGCACTCCGTCACAAAAGCCAGAGAAAAAAAATAAGAAGAAAGAAATAGGTTTTGCGGATTGCATTGATGTAATAGGCCAAGCCTCAGAGATAGAAAACTCTATTGCCTTACCCACGGATTTATGACTGATGTCTATTCCCTTACCCCCTTACCTTAGATGATCGAACGCGGCTGCTCCGCTAGAACCCCATAAGGTCGATTTACATCTGACCGAAGATCCGTCGCGTATTATCGGTCGCGGAACGCCAGAACAGACAAATGTATAGAAAAACACTCGACCGTTCACACTCGACGGACTAACGTATCATCCGTCGAGCGATTCACATCTGACCGAAGATCCGTCGCGTATTATCGGTCGCGGAACGCCAGAACTGACAAATGTATAGAAAAACACTCGACCGTTCACACTCGACGGACTAACGTATCATCGGTCGAGTGTGAACGGTCGAGTGTTTTTCTATACATTTTTGTTTTAATAACGGGACGAGATCGCGTATAGGTTTTCGATAATATTCGAACTATTATCTTACCTCGACGTTTCGACCGGGTTGCACCGATCGTGGTCACGAGGGAACTGGAGCAGCGGGCATCGTCTTCATTCGTTTGTGAAGGAACTTGAAAAGTACCCTCACTTAGTTGTTTAAACAGTCATTAGGTCTGCGACACACCACACTCACAATATCCGATACTATGTTCGGCGATATATCCGGAGTTATGATACGATCTATCAAAAATGTCACAACAACTTGGATCGCCGAAAGACATTATCCCTTACCAGACACCTGGCGTTTATAAAATTGATTGTAGTTGCGGTAGTTCATACATAGGACAGACGAAGCGTACCATAGCTGAAAGAGTCAAGGAACATATCGCTGCTGTCAAAAACAACCAGGTGGAGAAATCTGCGATTGCTGAACATTTATTGTTATCAGGACCAAACCACTGGATTGAGTTGCATTCCCCGAAAACACTTTCTACTGAACGGCGTTACTACCCTAGGATTGTACGTGAAGCGGTAGAAATTAGAAAGTATAACAATTTCAACCGGGAAGGCGGTTATAAGCTCTCGTCTACGTGGAACCCAGTAATAAACATTTGTAAGCATCGTATCATAACTCCGGATATATCGCCGAACATAGTATCGGATATTGTGAGTGTGGTGTGTCGCAGACCTAATGACTGTTTAAACAACTAAGTGAGGGTACTTTTCAAGTTCCTTCACAAACGAATGAAGACGATGCCCGCTGCTCCAGTTCCCTCGTGACCACGATCGGTGCAACCCGGTCGAAACGTCGAGGTAAGATAATAGTTCGAATATTATCGAAAACCTATACGCGATCTCGTCCCGTTATTAAAACAAAAATGAGTTTAAATCGTGTGAGTTTAAAAAGTGAATTCTATACATTTGTCAGTTCTGGCGTTCCGCGACCGATAATACGCGACGGATCTTCGGTCAGATGTGAATCGACCCTTACCCGTCAACTACACACAGAATTTGTGGCTGACTGTACCTATCTGTTTTTACAGATAGGTACAGTTAGCCACAAAAGTTGCAAGGTGCATCAGAAGATCACACACAGTATTCCAGATCCTTTGTTTGATGAAGGGGTAGTCAGAGGTTATTATATCCAAATACCTACTTGATACACATCACCCCACATTTTGGAGAAGTTATTAGCATTCCATACGTGACAGGTTGCAAGCCCTTAGACCTCCAATATTACCTAGTACGTACATTGTACCACACACAGTGTGTGGTAGCAAAAACTAGTAGCGAGTGTTTCGAATCCTAAGTGCAGTGTAGTGAGGGATTCAAATTATTCAAAAGCACAAGCAACAAATTATTTTACTCTCGTGTGATACCTACACACAAGATGTAAGGGAAACCAATTCCCACAATTAGAAATTTTTGGCCCTCAAGTGGCAGGCTAAAGTCCAAAAACCAGACCGCCGCCGCCGCCGCCCCAGCCGGTGCGCCAGCGCCAGGGCGCGGCGGCGCTGCGATCGATTCTCATTGCTTGCTTTCAGCATTCTAAATTCAAACTGTAACAAACAAATGCTCCAAAATATCTATTTAGGGGTCAACTAGCATATAAGATCATTGGTATCTTATTTATTTATTTTTATTTCTTAGAAAAACAAACAGTCGTTAGAAAATATGTACGTAACTAAAACTATAACTATTGACCATTTACATGTTCTCACATATTGATAACACTTATCGTATGGGTCTAATGTTGCTGAAACGCTAGAACATAAAAAAATTCTACATTTTAGTTTTCTTCTGCTCTTTATATTTTCTCTGAAACACTAAATCCGCTGCAGGGAAAGTCTGACATCTTGCCAGGGAAACCCTGTACCTATACCCCAACTCCTTTTTCTATAATATTGGGTAGGTATTGGGTATCTACTACTTTAGGTAAAAATCTCCTCAAAGCATTAGTAAAACAGGAATAAAATTATAAATACATAATGCACTATTTATTAAATACTAAAAAAAAAAATTATAGGCACAATGCCATGCCATCATTGCACTTAAACTTAATCAATTTTCTTAATTATATTCTTAGGTTTATTACATTAAAACATTGATATTATAATGTAAGAATGTTAACTATCTTCCACTGGAACTCCAGTACCCGGAAATGCACCACTAAGTATATGGTTGATATTTCTAGTGTTTATACTAAAACCATAATATAATATCAATGCATTAAACTACATAATTAGATCACAAAAATTCAGAAATGTGTGCCAGTAAGGCTCATGATCCACAGCTCATGCATTCATCTTTGTTTTGTAATGAGCACGTGATTGCCGCCATGTTTTCATCGTCATTGGATTTGCCATTTACCATATTATTTTCTTTTGCTTTGTATTTATCAACAGTAAATTGGATCGCATTAGCAGCCGGTTTTGTCCTTAGATAGTACATTCCCGTCTTCAAACCCATCTTCCAGGAGTAAAAATGAATGGACGTCAATTTGCCATAATTAGGTGCAGCCACATGAATGTTGAAAGATTGACTCTGATCAATAAACGCACCTCGGTCAGCAGCCATCTGGATGCAAGTCTTGACTGAAATCTCCCATACAGTTTTGTACAAATCCCTTATATCCTTAGGAATATTTTCTATGTTTTGAATAGATCCATTGTTGTGAATGATTTGATTTTTCATGTCATCATCCCATAAGTCTGCCTCGGTGAGGTCACGCAGCAAATGATGATTCACAACTTGAAACTCTCCTGAGAGCACCCTGCGTTGGTAGATGTTGGACGTAAAAGGCTCGAAGGATTCATTGTTGCCAAGAATTTGGGCTGTGGAGGCAGTAGGCATCGGAGCTAGTAAGAGCGAGTTTCGAATGCCATGTTTGGCGATTTTTTCTTTGAGCAAAGCCCAATTCCATAGGTCTGTTGGCGTCTTGTTCCACATGTCGTATTGTAGGATCCCTTGACTCACGGGGCAGCCCGCGTATGTCTCGTACACGCCGTCCCTCTCGGCGAGTTCACAACTCGCTTCCAACGCGCCATAGTAAATAGTCTCAAAAATCTGTTGATTCAATTTTATCGCAGTTTCACTTTCATAAGGGATCCGCATCAGGACAAAGGTATCAGCCAATCCTTGAACTCCAATACCGATTGGCCTATGTCTCATGTTCGAATTTCTTGCTTCTGGGATGGGATAGAAGTTAACATCTATTATTTTGTTCAAATTCTGGGTGATAGTTTTAGTTACTTCTTTAAGCTTTTCGAAATTGTAAGTTTTATCATCATTGACGAATCTGTTCAACGCAATGGAAGCTAAGTTACACACGGCAACTTCATCCGCTGACGTATATTCGACGATTTCAGTGCAGAGATTGCTGCACTTGATTGTACCCAAGTTTTTCTGATTACTTTTTCGGTTACACGCATCTTTGTAAAGCATGTACGGCGTTCCAGTTTCAACTTGGGCCTCTATGATTGCTTTCCACAAAGCCTGTGCTTTAACTTGCTTGACAAAACGTTTCTCTGACTCGTACTGCTCATATAACTTTTCAAACTCCTCTCCCCAGCAGTCGGCGAGTCCAGGACAGTCGTGAGGGCACATCAGGCTCCAGTCTCCATTACTCTCCACTCTCTTCATGAACAAGTCTGGAATCCAAAGCGCGTAGAAAAGTTCTCTCGCGCGATATTCCTCCTTGCCGGTGTTTTTCTTGAGATCTAAGAACTCAAATACGTCAGCGTGCCATGGTTCTAGGTAAACCGCGAATGCGCCAGGGCGTTTGTTACCTCCCTGGTCGACGTACCTCGCCGTGTTGTTGTACACTCGGAGCATAGGAACGAGTCCGTTGGAGACGCCATTGGTGCCGGCGATGTACGATCCTTTAGCGCGAATGCAGTGTACATGGACGCCGATACCACCAGCCGACTTGGAAATCAGCGCGCATTGTTTCAGGGTGTCGTAGATTCCCTCGATGCTGTCATCTTTCATGGCAATGAGGAAACAGGAGGAGAGCTGGGGCCGAGGAGTGGCGGCCGAGAAGAGAGTAGGGCTTGCGTGCGTGAAGTATTTCTCAGAGAGAAGGTTGTATGTGTTGATAGCAGAATCAATGTCCTCGCCGTGAATGCCGATGGAAACACGCATCAGCATGTGCTGGGGACGCTCTGCAACCTGAAATTGAAAGTCATTAATTGAATAGAAGACTTTCTCATATATTTTAAATACACAAGTAAAATAGAAAAAACCAAAATCAGCTTACCTTGTTGTCAATTTTCAGCAGATATGATCTCTCCAAAGTTTTAAAGCCAAAGTAGTTGTACATGAAATCCCTATCATAGACAATAGCAGAGTTGAGTCTCTCCTTGTTCTTGACTATGATATTGTAGTGGAAATCGGATATCATTGGCGATCTCTTCTTGGTGTGCGGGTTTACAATGTTATACAAGTCTTCTATGACATCTATAACAAGACAAACCATTTTAAAATACTGGATTACATAAATAACAAAAACTCTAATATTTATAATCACTTCTAATCCTTTTGCAAAAATAGATTATAATAGAGAAAATGACATCTTCATTCAGACAATTTTAAATTTTATTGCGGTCGTAAAATTTTTGCCTAAACTCATACGTCATTTTACTCTATTCTATTCTACCGGAGATAGCGTGGTCATGCTGATAGAAGCTACTATTAGAATTCTAGATGATCTATCAAAATAATAAGGTTACAATTAGGGTGGGAATCTAGTCCTACAGTTTTCTTCAGAACTTGCACTTACCTGAGAAATGTTTTTTCGTTTCCTTGTGCAAATTTGATATAGCAAGTCTGGCAGCTAAGATGGCATAGTCTGGGTGATCAGTAGTCATTGTAGCTGCTGTTTCAGCAGCTAAATTATCTAGCTCCACTGTAGTGACTCCAGAATAAATGCCTCCAATCACTTTCAGGGTTATACATACCTGTGTAAAGAATATGAGGGCTTGTTTGATCAGAAAGAAAAACATAAATTAATAATTCACTATGTATGATATCATTCAGGGTCATGTAGGCTGAAGGATGATAATGGGATACCAGCCAGTTTTATAGCAGTAGTTGCAAAAGCCACTTACAAAAGAGCACATGCATAAAATTAAAGTAGCTCAAAGGAACATGGAATGTGCCATGCTAGGCATTTCACTGGTTGACCGAGTGCCCGACCTTGAAATACGACTAAAAACCAAGGTCGGGTGTAGGCAGGAGGATTAACCAGTTAAAGTGGAGATGGGCAGGACAGTTGGCAAGGCGGGAAGACGGTAGACAAAGGCGGTTACCGAGTGGTGGCCACGCGAGGGTCATAGAACACCAGGCAGACCACCAGCCAGATGGTCTGATGATATTGTGGCGGTAGCAGGAAGGCAATGGATTCGACTGGCGGAAAGAGTGGCGTGAAAAAGAGGAGGCCTATAAACTCTGCAGTGGGTAGATGTAGGCTGATTAGATAGATAGATAGGTTAAATAGTTGCAAAAACTATTTGGAATCACAACTGAAATTTAATTAATGACACAAATAAAAGCATAAAATATTGAAAGGTGATTTTGTATGAATCAACTTTAATGATTAAACAGATTGCATTAGAGAAATTAGCTTATAATGTTTTTCGATAAATTGGTACGGGATGTCTCAAGATATGGGGTTCCAAAGGTATGTGAAAATAAATATTAGTTACTATCAGCTCCCAGTTCTGGTTTAACTACTAATTACAAATTTGACGACCTCTGTGGCGCAGTGGGTGAAATTCCGCTTGTGACGCAGAAGGTTGCAGGTTCAATCCCCGCTGCGGGATAAATGTTTGTATGATCCGCAAATATTAATCTCGAGTTTGGGTGTTTCTATGCATAATATATATGTATTTACAAGCAGGGGGGGAAGTCGGTGTTGGCCTCAGTGGGGCGCGTCCTGCCAGGGATGCGTCTCTACAAAATGCTGAGAATACCGCAATACACCGGCCAGTCCTATCACATACGTCCACGCCATTACTAGAACGCCGCCGCATCCTAGTAATGGGCCCGCATACCTCCCCGCGGGTCGTCCTCCCTGGGCAATGTTACGGTTCTACCAGAGATACCATCACCCTCTCTGAACCGTAATAGCGAAATGTGAAGGGCATAGGCGAGTCTTCGGCGCCTTAACCGAATATCTGGCTATGGGAAACAAACCCTGAAAAAAAATAAACCAACCATGGCAGCAAAGCAAAAAAACAATCTACCCCAGGAGGGTACCGGCTATGCCGGAGAATCCCTCCCTGAGCTTAGCTCAGGCTGCCCCACGTATTCTGGGGGGGGCAATGTTTTGCCACAAGTGGATCCGACATTTGAAGAACGAACTCAAACCCTGGAACCAAAACTGGTCCAGCAGACATTCCACAAAAGCATGTTCTACACAAGGACACGCTGTAACTCACTCACAAACATACCATCTTCATCACGCCAACTGGCCGAAGCATCTAGTATCAATCCAACGAGAAACGAGGAACAATCACAACCAAATCCTGCCAGCACACATCCTGACTGGCAGAGAATTCCAATCGCAAGGAATCCAAAGCGAAGGAGGACTTCTCCTAGTCCAACACAGGACACAGTACCAACCAACAATAGATTCAGCAATCTTCCCATTGACCCTATGGACGATGAAGACGAACCTAAGCAAATGAAACCATCAAAGCCGCCTCCAATCATGCTTTATGGAATAGACAATGTCCATAAACTAATAGAAATGCTTGAACCAGCTGCTGACAAAGCTAAGTTCTCTCTAAAGATTGTCAACAAGAACCAGCTAAGAATTAGCAGCACAGAGATAGAAACTTATAGATCTATTATGACCACTGTTCGGAATAATGGCCTGATTGGGCATACGTTTAACAGAAAGGATCAGAGGTGCTACAGAATTGTGATCAGGAACCTACACCATACAACACCCCACGATGAAATCAGACAGGCAATCAAAAGCACTAACAACGAAGTGTCCGGCGAAATAGTGAATGCAAGATATGGACCAGAAAAAACACCAACTTCAACTTTTTTCGTAAATCTACTACCAAGCCCAAATAACAAAGAAGTTAAAGAGCTCAAATATATCTACAACCAGTCGGTTGTGATTGAAGACCCAAGAAAGAGAAAAACGATCCTGCAATGCCAAAGATGCCAGCAATACGGTCATTCTAAGAATTATTGCATGAGACCATATCGCTGCGTAAAATGCGCCGAATCACACAAAACATCGGAATGCCCAAAAAATGACCGAAACACTCCTGCACAGTGTGCCCTATGTCTTGGCCCACACCCTGCGAACTTCAAAGGGTGTGAAGTGTACAGAGAAATCCTGCAGAGGAAAGCAACAAACAGTAACCGTAGACCTAAACTACACCAAAACAATACTAGAGCTACAAAAGCTACTGTGGCGATAATAGAGACTGCGAAAAATACACAACATAAAGAAAACACAGAGAAGAGATCCTACGCGGAAACAACAAAGGCATATAAAAACCCAAGCGCTACCAAAGAACCCCTAACAACACACAAATCTGCTGAACCCATCACCTCTCAAGAAGAAAAAACAGAATCACCTCAACACAAAAGCTGGGACAAACCCTGTTACCAGAAGGAAAAAACAACAACACCTGAACACAGTGTACAATATAGTACACTAGAAAAGCTAATACTAAAACAATCAGAAAAATTCGACCAAATCCTACAACAAATGAGTAGCCTCATCAGCCTCATGACAACCCTCATAGCAAAGTTACCGTAATGGCGGGCCTTAGAGTGGCAACTTGGAACATCAATGGCCTTGCTCCAAACATAGGAGACGTTGAGACCATGATGACAGAAAACAAAATAGACATCCTTCTTATCTCAGAGGCACACTGCACGGAGCAAAGCAACATAAAAATCAAACGCCACAACGTGTACCACACCAACCATCCTGATGGCACGGGTCATGCCGGAACGGCCATAGTCATCCGGAGCAATATCAAACACCACCTACTCCCAGAATACAAGACGATCCACATCCAAGCTACCACAATCTGCGTCGAAGATAAGTGTGGCTACCTTAAACTATCGGCAATATATTGCCCACCGAAACCTAACATTAACGAAAAAAAGTTTTCGGACTTCTTTTCGACACTCGGACCGCGTTTCATAGTTGGAGGTGACTGGAACGCCAAGCACTTACACTGGGGTTCCCGATTGACGTTACCAAGAGGAAGACAGCTAAAATTAGCTGTAGACAACAATCACCTACTATCAGTATCAACAGCAGAACATACATACTGGCCCACTGATCCTAACAGAAGATCGGACTTAGTAGACTTTTTCGTAACAAAAGGACTTTCTGGTAATTACCTGAAAGCGGAAGCATGCTTCGACTCATCCTCAGATCACACGCCTGTGATCCTGACAGTGAGCACCACAATCATAGAAAGTACCTGCCAAGACGCTCTCCACAACAAACATACTGACTGGGAGTCATTTAGACAGTATATCGAGGATAATGTCAACCTCGGAGTACCCCTTAAAACAGACGATGACATAGAAGAATACACTAGACACATAACATCACTCATCCAAAAATCGTGTTGGCTGAACACACCTTCGGACATAGTCAATAAAAACACAGGGAACGTGCCACTGGAGATCAAATACAAAATACAGGAAAAACGTAGACTACGCAGAGTCTGGCAAACTAGTAGAAATAGTACAGACCGAGCAGCATTCAATAGAGCCATTGTCGAGTTAAAAGAACTGATAGAACAATCAAACAACGAAACACTTAACTTGAAAATGTCATCTTTGACTGCCACTGAAGCCACTGACTACTCCCTGTGGAAGTTCATGAAGTCCTACAATAGACCCCAGATGGCAAACATGCCGCTTAAATCAAACAACACCTGGATCAGAACAAGCGAGGAAAAAGCAGAACTCTTCGCTCAACACCTCTCCCTGGTGTTCACACCAAATCCATCATGTGAAAGGAGCATTGAGGAACATATTGATGAGACACTGGAACAACCACTACAACTAGACGTCCCGCCCAAGCCAGTAACACCCAGAGAAATTGCGAGATGTATTAACAACCTCAAAGACAAGAAATCTCCCGGATACGACTTGATAACCAAGGAAATACTTAAAGAACTACCAAGAAAAGCAATTGTAGCTATTACCACTCTATTCAACGCCATACTTAGAGTTCAATTCATCCCCCTACAGTGGAAAGTCTCACAAATTATTATGATTCATAAGCCGGGAAAACCAGCGAATGAAGTCTCCTCATACAGACCAATAAGCCTGCTACCCTTAATGTCTAAACTGTTCGAAAGGGTTCTCTTGCAAAGGATCATACCTGTACTCAAAGAAAACAATGTCATACCAAACCACCAATTTGGCTTCCGTGCTCAACATTCTACCGTGGAACAAGTTCACAGAGTATACGATACAATTAGGAAATCACTTGAAAACAAACAGTATTGTTCATCAGTCTTTCTAGATATCCAACAAGCCTTTGACAAGGTGTGGCACAAGGGACTGCTCTACAAAATAAAGAAGAATATACCTCATACTTACTACCCTCTGCTAAAATCATACCTCGAAGATAGGATCTTTCAAGTCAAAGAGAAAGGAGCAACATCAAAATTCTACGACATACAAGCTGGAGTTCCCCAGGGCTCTGTACTTGGACCGATCCTATACTCTCTTTATACCGCAGACCTACCAGAAATGGAAGAACTCACGACTGCCACTTTCGCCGATGACACGGCAATACTGGCAAGAAACAGCGACCCACAACTAGCTTCTGAAGAACTGCAGAAAGGCTTAAACAAAATTACAGACTGGATGAGTGAATGGAGAATAAAAGCTAGTGCCACAAAATCGGTACAAGTTACATTCACCCTGAGGAAGGGTAACTGCCCCCCCGTGAAAATGGGCGACAACTACCTTCCACACAACGACACCGTTAAATACCTGGGCCTACACCTAGATAGACGACTAACCTGGCAACATCACATAAAAAACAAGAGAGCGCAAATGAATATGAAATTCAGAAACCTAGCATGGATACTGGGAAGGAATTCGAAGTTATCCATAGACAACAAGCTGCTGATATATAAGGTCATACTGAAACCAATCTGGATGTACGGTATCCAACTCTGGGGATGCACCAGCAACTCCAATATCGCTACAATACAGAGAGCCCAAAATATGATGCTCAAAACCATGGCAAACACTCCTTGGTTCATCACGAACACGGAAGTACACGAACACCTGCAAATGAGCACGGTTAAAGAGGAGATCAGATCGACTGCTGCGAAATATAAAGCGCGCCTAGCACATCACCCCAACAAGCTAGCAGCCCAGCTACTCCAACAGAGCTACCAAAAAAGACTAAAGAGAAAAGACATCCAAACGCTAGACCAAAGAAGCTAGCAAATGCCTAAGGAGTCGCGCTCCAAAAGTGGAGCACGAGCCACAAACTATAACAACTTACAACACATCCGCTTATAGTCGCGAGACTGATTGCAGATCAACACAGAAGAAAAAAAAAAAAAAAAAAAAAATTTACAAGCAAAAAGTATGTAAGTAGTTTATCAGTTATCTGGTTCCCAAAGTACAAGCTTTGCTTAGTTTGGGGCTATGATGCTGTGTGAAAATATCCAGCATTATTTATTTATTATTTATATAAATTAATAAAAAACAATAATAGAGCAGTATGTTATGTATGACTTACTGGGTCAACAAAGTCCATGTTCAACCCATAGCAGAGTTTTTTGATCCTAGAAGTGATTTTGTCAATATGGACCTCCTCCATTCTTCCCCCTGAAATTGAATAAATAAAATTAAAATAAACTAAAATTGTTTATTTCGGACAACAACAGATCCATGTAAATATTATAGAGCTATAGAAACAAGGAAAGATGTTCTAACATTGAACAAAAATCATTGTAAGTATTTTTTCATTATTATCCTCCTTAACCACTGACGTGTCATTTTGTAACACTAACACTGACGTACAAATGAGATTCGTTGGTGATTTTATTAACCTCTGGGGATAATTGTTTAGGTCGTACAGAAGGTAGTAAGATAAAAAAATCTTTAAAATATGTGTAATTATTTTTTTATTGACCAATATGCTTGATAGTGGTCAATAAAATTCGATATTTTTTAAAATATTATTCAAAAATAATCTATTTCTTACAGAAATGTTTTAATTATATTTTTGGACTTCAAAAACATTGTTTTTAATTGATCAAAAACAATTAAGACAACACTAAGAAAAGTAATTTATTTGACAGTTTTCACTGGCATTCCTTTTGAGCCCTACAAAAAGGTTGGTCGACCGCACATTGAAAAGCCAAAATGAATTCTTCAACAATTATACATAAAGAATTGTAGAATTTCTTCAAAGCATAATTTTTTTTTATTACATTCCTTTTTATTTTGAGTGAATATCTCGATTCTTGCCCAAAATATGCCCCATGAATGCTTGAGGTCACGAAAAAGCTTTACTCAAAACTAACTTCGCTCTAGGTGCTTCATATCATATCTTCCGTGAAATGTCATAAATGCAAATAGATTTTAAGAGTTTTAGTAAAACAAAATAAAAAAAACACCTTTGCGATAAATTTTATCTACGAATGTATGAATCAGAAACACTTAAAAAGTTACACTACTATTGACCATACGTATGTCATACGTCGGGTCTCCAAAATCACCTATTTCTAAACATGCCACAGGTCTACTCTTCCCGTTATGTATTCCTCACCTTTAGACAAGAAACTAAAAAAATCAACAAGCTCGAATTCCTTAAGAAAACTAAATTTTTAACGAAAATGCGTTTCGGCGTTTCAGTTATGACATTTTTAGTGGTTTTGGGTTATCTCTAATCTATCAGGTATCAGGTAGGTACGTAGAATACTCTCCATAAGGCATACGTATCTGGTTACATACACTCACTTTAATCAATGTAATTATATTTTATCTTTGTAATTAGTACATAAGTCCTCTATTTTTAGATACACTGTAAGTTTTGTGAATAAATAAATTGAAAATTGAAATTGAAATTGAATCTCACACAAGCTCTGCTTGCTTTGGGGATAGATGATGCTGTGTGAAAAGTCCAGCATTACTTATTTAGGTATCTTTGATTACTTTCTTTAATTTCTTAACCTCCCAACTATGAATTAATTGGCATAGAATTATACTAATATTTTATTAATTACTGAGAATATTATTCATTGTTTAAACTAGTTATAACGATTTGGTGCCAACCGTAATGTTAACGCTATGTGTAAGATAAATAAATAAATAAACATCTTACAACTCTTGGGTGAACCTACAAAGGGTGAACAACCCATTGAGTTATAATTCGATGGAACAACCAAAGGCTCATATGCCTTTGGTCATTTACCTGATTGGGTATGCCGTAGGCTTTAAATATAATATAATTAATCATTAGGAAGATCGCCTGTTATTGTCAGGGCCCTGTTCTTTGTATGTATTGAATTTGATCTAGAAAAAAGTATCAAAACCACTGTTGGTGGTAAAATGTAAGCTTTACTCGTTCGTTTCTTACCTCTTTTGTAGACATATAACTTATTTGACTTTCCAACCATTGTGTATTGTTTTTTATTGGATCTAAATAACAACTTTACTATCTTCTATGAAGTCGAAACAACACAAAAACTTTGTAAGTAAAATGCCCGAAATGCGTCGCGCGACCGGTTGAAGTATGAAATCTAAATATTTAGGCGGGAAAGTTGACACTTGACGTTTGACCTTTTGTTGGACGATCACTCACAGACTCACTCAAGTTTGACTTGACTGCTGAGTGTTGACTGCCGTTCCGTTCAGTACCTACACCAAAGAGTATTATTACAAAAAGACTTAAATTAGATCACAACCCAGGATCCTTAAGTGAGTCAGTCACACAACTTCTTTCAACTTAACGTAAAACAAAACGGGAAACAATAATGATTCACAGTGACTTTGATATGATTGTGATCGGCAGTCTATTTTTATTTATAGTTTTATGCATCAGTTATCTGTTATTTATCTTGATTATATGTACATTGTTAATTACCATTAAATTGACTTGTATTAACCACAACCACACAGTGATCAAAAGTTCAGTAGTAGATACTGAACGCAATTTATTTCTATGCTCTAGCCAGAATTCAAACAAATATTTTATCACCAGTACGAACAAGGATGGACCTGGGAACAACTATATACTTACTCTGTGGGGAACAACGAACTACACCTCGGACCAAAAATCTATACTACATAGGATCATTGGTCCTAGAACAACACAATAGCACAACACTCACACAGCAAAGTACTATAGTCTTTTTCACGCCGGAACGTATGCAAGACACTTCGAGATAATGTCAAAATCAGTCTAATAGTAATGTCCTAAAGTTTAATCGAGATTATAAAAAACGATTTTTGTTTCACTACTATCAATTCATCTCAATCGATTACAAAGTTCATTCATAGACAAAATTACTAAACCAATGATTATTTTTTTACTTATCGATTCATCGATTATTTCGATTTTCATTTTTGCACTCTCTAATAGATTACGTTCCATTTTACTCAGTACTGTTATTTGGCGGAGTTTTTTAAAAAATGTTTATTGTTTATTTATTTATATTTTATGGCTCGTTTATGATAATTTATGAAATAATTAAACAGGAAATAGACAAAAACATTTTTTTTGTATGTTTTATCGTTTAATTTTTTTTCTTGACTTTTTTGTTTCAAAATTGTGGTGAGCCACACAACGTGAAACGAAACAAGTTCAATGTGTCTTGCATACGTTCCGGCGTGAAAAAGACTTTTAGTAAAACCGCACCGCGATTTATTTCGTTCGTCTGAATGACCGATGGACGGCTGGCTTTTTGTTTAGTTATTTACAACTCCCTGAATTTTTAACTACTGCTTGATTTCAGTGGATGTGTTCTGTGATTTCAGTTTAAAAGTTTGAGTTGACGCTGAAATGACTATTACTGAGGCTCCAGGCTCTATGTTGTAAACACTTTATAGCAGCTGTGTATTTTTTCTATAGCAGCTGTGTATTTTCCGACTTTTCGCTACAAAATGAATTCGAATATCTTGAATGAGAATCATGAAAATCAATCACGGCCCCCAAACGTACCTACTCCTGATTGGAGTTCAGAAAGCTTTAGCCAAAGAACTCACTTGCAACCTGTCACAGAGGAAAAGGTCTGTAAAATACTTGGCATAGGAGTGATAATAAAGTTGTCAAACAAGGGGTTATGTTTATAATTATTTATTGAACAGAATATCTCGACTACTGTTTGTGGAGTAACTCAACTATATTTTTGTAACTTCTGCACATAAAATACTCCAGTGTATCATAATTTATAATGAGTAGGAGGTACTTCGGTATAACTTTGGAATCGATTAACAGGAGTTGAGGGTTAAATAGGCTTAAAACCGGTTGGGGTATGCTTCTTAATTACTTACAAGACACTAATAACTTCAGGCAATGCATGTTTTCGAAAAAATAATAAAAAATATTTCGTACAGAATTCGTATCATTTAGCAAAGAGGGGCGGAATATAACCTAACCACAGACTAATAACCCATGCATCATAAAAAAAACAAACATTTTAATTTACTTTAACTTTAATAGAGCAAGGGATTTCTGGCGCTTCGGCGGCCGCTGCCGCGGCACGCTCGCTTTGCTCGCTCGCCTCGCGCATTGATGGTCACTATCCAAACCTAACCTAACCAACTGACAAAACCAATTGACTACAAACTTTCATAAGTACGTAAAAATAGTACGATAACACTGACATATTTTTTACGTTCCGTTTGCATCAATCTTTCACGAAATTCTATACCACAGACAATTTAAAAGACAGATTTAGTTGTCAAATTATCCATTCTAGCGTTGAATTTCGCTTGTAGTCTGATTTCAGGTTAGAAATATTTTTTATTATTTTTTCGAAAACATGCATTGCCTGAAGTTATTAGTGTCTTGTAAGTAATTAAGAAGCATACCCCAACCGGTTTTAAACCTATTTAACCCTCAACTCCTGTTAATCGATTCCAAAGCCAAGCCGGTACTTCTTTCTCATTAGTATTAAATGTGTGTCTCTTACAGCTTATCCATGGTAATTCAAATACTGAACATCCCAAAAAAGAAGAGATGGATGTGACTATGTTAAAAATCAATAATGATTCAGATATTCATCAAACACCACAGAGGAACACACAGAATGTGATTGGTAGTGCTTCATCAAATTCAGCCATGTCTCGGATAACAGGAGATGTGTCTCTCACCCCAACAAACTTGCACACACCATTATACAGTAATGCCAATCCACATAGTACTATGAGTGCTATGACACCAGCTACAAGTGGATCCAATCAAGCAAAAAATAGCATCAAAATACAGTAGGCTAAACTTTTATGCATTTTGCACCATCGCTTACACTCTCTGAAGTAATTTACAGCTGTGTATTACTGACTTTCTGAAGACATTTACACTGGTATTCACAAACATTACTATGATGATTCACAGTGCGCGCGGACGCAGTGTCCCAAAATTTTTAGGTTTTTGAGACCCTGTGTGTCTGCGCGCACTGTGAAACCTCATAGTAATGTTATTGAATACCGATGTTAGTAGCTATCTTGTTGGTTACTCTAACTTGCTAAGTTCTCAATGCTGTTAACAACACAATCATTGCTTTTTTTTAAATAGCTTTTAATGTTTCAGAAATTGTGTTTCAACTGTTTCTTTAGGATGTGAATTAAAGCTACTAGAAATATATTGCAAAACAAGATATTCAGAATTCAATCCAGCTAGGTTTCAAGGAGTTGTGATGAAAATTCTTGAACCCAGAGCAACTGCGCTGGTTTTCAGGTAAATTATAAAATATTTAATGTAATTTATACTTTTTATGTTGATTTGGTATGAAACATTACCTTTTAGATTGTTAAAGCATTCTCAAGTTCAAACACATTTTATCACTTTGTGAATGTTCATGTCTGTATGTCGACAGATCTGGAAAAATTGTGTGCACCGGATCCAGAAATGAGCACGATTCCTACCTAGCAGCGCGAAAGTTTGCCAGAATTATACATAAACTGGGCTACCCAGTAAGTATTTTTACACACAATCATAAAAATGTTTTTGATACAGGCAGTAACCAAACTATGATATCCAAACTATACAGCTTCGAGTTTTTTTTAATTTTCATTCTTTAACAATAGTTTAAAATTTTCAGGTCAGGTTCTTAGACTTTAAGGTCCAAAACTTCTGTGCGACAGCAGACCTGCGGTTTCCCATTCGGTTGGAATCCTTGCAAATGGCGCACGGTCAGTTTGCATCCTATGAGCCGGAGCTCTTCCCCGGCCTTGTTTATCGAATGGTTCGCCCGAGAGTTGTGTTGCTGATATTTGTAAATGGAAAAATTGTCTTTACAGGTAAAAGTTTGTCTTTGAGGCAAATATGATTGACTATAAAAAAAAATTAAGTAGGTATAACAATCTTTGAGGCCTGAATTTTCTATTTGAAGTGTGCTTTAAAGGCGGAAACATACTATTAACACGCTACGCGACCCGATGAAACGCGACTCGTTTGTTTGTAGTTGTTTCCGCCTTAAATGAGGCATACTATAATAGGCATGATGACAAAGTCAAAGTTAAAAATCATTTATTCAGTAGGACCGCAGGGATCACTTAGAATAGTCATAAATCTAATTTTACTCCTGTTCTTTCGCGACCAATACCGTGAAGAATCAGGGCAACAAACAACAGTAATCAAGTCTCGCCAAAATATTTAATTGATCTAATTAAATAGGATTCAAGGATTGAGATAATGCATTTATTGTCCTAATAATGTCGAGATTATTAAATTATTTGATAAAATAAGTCTACAAAATACAATAATCCGCCTGTAGCTGTACACGTGCTGTACACCATCAGAGCGCGTGACGTCATTACTCAATTTATTAGACCAAAACTGCGCCTTTTGTTTCCTTTGAGGTGTCATTAAGCACGTAGTTTTTGCTATTGGCGTGGTGAGCTGTGACGTCAAAACAGCTGCCATGCCACCGACGAGCGTTTTGGCGTGAATTTCAAATTTGAAATTTGATTTTTTTGTTTACCTTTATTTTCTACCGAAATATGATATTTTTTTCACATAACAAATCATTCTGAACAACATAGAACAGATTTTCAAAAATAGTCATCATGCCTATTATTATATAACTAGCTTCTGCGCGCGGTTTCGCTCGCATGTTACCAACATTTTGAATAGCCTATATTAGGTCATGTATCTACGCCTATTTCAAGTTTCATCCAAATTGGTTTACTAGTTTATGCGTGATTGAAACACAAACATACCAACATCTAAACAAACTCAAAAACTTTCAGCTTTATTATATGAGTGGAATAAGTATAAAAATAAGCTAAGTAAATAAATTATTTTAAGATGCACAATATGTGTACATAATATATTAGCAAGTCTTTATTTTTTCAGGTGGTAGAAGCAGAAATGACATTAGCGAAGCACTTGATATAATATACCCTATATTACGCAGTTTTAGAATTAGTTAGACATAGGAAAGCTCTCGCAATATAATAATCATGTAGTTTAGAATTGTTGGGTAATTTAATATACAAGTTTACTTTATTAATTGTGTAAAACTTGAATCATTCATGAAAATTAATTATTCTATTTAAATACATAAGTGATGAAGTTCTTATTAAACAACTTTTTAAACCAAATTAAGTATTTTGTTTCGTTGAGTATTAACGCGCAGTACCGAACATAGTATAATGAACCACTTCGTGCCAAAACGTTATTTTTGCACTTTATTTTCATAATCGAAAGTAAGTAGGTAGATTGAAGGGCTACAAAAACGTAATACCAAGCACTACGAAAATATTATTACGGCCAATATTTCCGTAGTGACAAAGATCCGTTTAAATGGCACCTTATGCTCAATGCAGACTGAATTGGCAGCGACGAGACGTAACAAGACATTATAAACCTTATGAACAATGTCACAAGAATGAACGAGGTGTTGGGCGAAGCCTCCCGCGGCCGGCTTGAGCAGCCTCGCGTCGGCGCCGGCGGCGCGCGGCGTCGCGTGGTCGCGACTTCGCGAGCTGACGCGTGTCGTTCATTCTATCAAGCGTCTCTATAACTTGTAACATTGTTTATAAGGTTTATAGTGTCTTGTTAGGTACGTCTCGTCGCGTCACTGCCAATTCAGTGTGCATTAAGCATTAAGGTGCATAAATTGTATGGAAGCCTCAGAATCACAGAACAATAATACTCCTGCTCGGAATGCGAGCTACTCAGCTGGATTTTCGTAAGTAGATAGGTAGGTAAGTACCTTCATTTTGGGGTTCTAAAAGTTGTCTCAAAAGTCACTTAGAATCTCGTGTCTCCGTTGCAAGATAAGCAAGATCAAAGGTCAAAAATAACCATGGTGCTCCGGTGATGTAAAAGTGTATTAATAAAATTGTACTTTGATCATAAAATTTGTGACAAATATTTTTATCTGCAACATTTCCATGCGCATGCGCTCACCATTTTTTGCGATAAATCAGCCATAATTTCACCGTATTGAGGGCAGCTACCTTTTCTTTTGTAGTTAGAAAGTTGTGTACTTAGGAAACTATAGTTTTATATTGAAGTAAAAATCAACTGCATATTTGGATTTTGGAAAACATTGCACAATTCGTAATATTAATTGATTTGAGCAATATAAATTGATCATCTAGGGGCCGCCTAAGTACGTAGGTTAGGTACCTACCTAGCCGCCTATACACACGGGTGTTCACAATACCTACTAGGAACCTCCTAGTAGGTATTGTGAACACCTGTTTATCTAAAGAGATACTTATCTCTCGTTTGCCAATGATATTTTAGTTTTACTTACTTATCAGGGAGATAAGTTAGGAGCCGATACGGGGGGTGGTCTATTGACTGACCAAACAATCGATTATCACTTGATTTAGGCCGGTCGGTCGCCCGAGGTGGTATGTAATATCCCAGATCATTTTTAAACATATGCTTATGTAACTATATATAGGCCTGTTTTAAAATCGTCTCCTACCAAGCGTGAATGTATGCGCGCGAATATAGGTAGCTAGGTACTACTTACCGCGGCGCGGGCGCTGCCCCTCGTTTTCATATTTGCTTGCTAGCCAATTTGTAGTAACGAATAAAGGTAGGTACCTAAATTGTAGCTAAGTGTAAAACATAACTCTGCATAACTCTTATTGATAAGAGTTGGCCACTATTAGGTGGAGTTGTCTGTGGCCACTGGGCATTGTAAATTAAGCGCACAGGTTAAGGGCGCGTACTACCTCAAAACTGCTTCTACTCTGGATCATATCTATAAAAGTATAGAACCAATATTATTGAAAAAAATATATATCATAGTTGAGGATATAAACTGTTGCTCCATTGTAGTGAAAACACGATTACTAAATATTTTCTCGATATAAAATAATCACAAACTTCCCTCTGAATTTTACTTAAAAACAAAAGTACTCAATAAATACTTTAGCTAGACTAGTAAAACTTCGTATCTAAACTCAGCTTAGTACACTACGTGGTCCCATTGTTCCGAATTTTGATCTTTTTTTGTTTTTGTACTTTTAATTAGCTAAAAAGTGTTTTTGCTCCGTAAAAACCGCTGCGCATCCATAGCTCTGTACTCCTCACACGCCGAACAAATCACATTCGCTGTCCCGCTTACAAAATGTTGGCGTATTATAGGCCCTTAAGCGTGAGCCCCATTGTGCGGTTATAACCTGCCAATGAACCACCCCCGTTAGGTACCTATTATAGAAACGGCGCGCGTGAGGGTCAGATTCATCAGATTGGTTCATCAGTGCGGTCCAGCGGTCAGTATCATTCATAAGTATTAAGATATTATAAAGTAGGTAGCTTTGGGTTATCGCCAACCTACCAACAATGAGTAGGTACTTAACTAACTTTATTTAGGTTTTGTAACGTAGCTGCACAGGTGCAACTATCTGCAAATAGACGTGCTGAAATTAATCTTGTCCAATTTGTAGGTAAGATTTCCAGATGGCTCTCCGATGGGGAATAGTAACTGCGGGGAATATCAGCCATGACTTCGTGAACGCCTTCAACTCCTACCCCGGGAAAGACAGAGAAGATGTGATTGCGGCCGTGGCATCCAGGGACAAGACGAAAGCAGCGGCGTTCGCGAAACTGCACAATATCCCGCAAGTCTTTGATTCCTACCAGGTGTTGGCTACCAGTGATGCTATTGGCAAGTATCATTTAACCAAAGCTGGAATAGATCTAAGTAGGTACTTACCTAGACATTTTTAGAAGCGGGACGCCGCCGGCGCTAGAAGGTACATACTAGGTATTTAGGTAGTACCTACCTACCTACGTGTGAGTGAAGTTATTTAAATAATAAGTACAGTCACGGACAATAAGATGTATATACCTACTCCATAATGTTTCAACCCATGTACAGGTCAACATGTCCAACAATGTTCTGGTATTTTTATTGATTTTGCCACTAGTTTATTGTGAAATCAATTTCCGCTTTTTGTTTCTACTTATTAGTTTTAGTGTGATATTAATTTTAAAAGTATGGAGTGTATACATCTTATTGTCCGTGACTGTACCTACCTACTTAACAATAGATTTTCCGTTAGGTACCTAGTTCTAAGGTAAATAAGTTTTTTTTGAAAAAAATTTCAACAAGTAGGTACCAGCTTTTAATGGATTAGGTACCGTGATCTGATTGAACTCGCCGATGTCAGTATAAAATTTCATTTCAATCAACCTCTTTTCTGAGGAGTTCTGTTCTCAATCATCGGATCAGCTCGCAGTCAGCATATTTCAAATTAGTAGATGAAACTTGACCGATGTAGTGAGTTTCAACTCAATCAACCTATTATCTGAGGAGTTCCGTTCTCCATCATCTGATCAGCTCGCTGTCACCATATTTTTAAATTTTAGATGATACTTTAACTACACACCGAGTTTCAACTCTATCGGCCTCGGATGATCGAAGCTATCGGCCTATTAACTGAGGAGTTCCGCTCTCCATCATCAGATCAGCTCGCTGTCACTATATTTTAAAATTTTAGATTATAGGTACTTGATCTACAAACCGAGTTTCAACTCAATCTGTGTTTTTACCCGACTGTCGAAGGAAGGTTTAGGCGTTGGGCACTTTTGAGATGGATAAAAAACTTAGGATGCGCGCGGACCTGTTACGACACCGGCTTATTATAAAATAAATAAATAAATAATGCTGGACATTTTCACACAGCATCATCTAGCCCCAAACTAAGCAAAGCTTGTACTATGGGAACCAGATAACTGTTATACTATCTATACAGCCAGTAACACCCACTGCTGGGTATAGGCCTCTTCTCTTTCACGCCACTCCTGGCGGTTTTGTGCCAGTCGTATCCACTGTTCTCCCACCGCCCCCACAATGTCGTCTGATCATCGGGCAGTTATACTACTTAAATTAAAAAAAAAAAAAAAAAAAAAACAGGGTCACGACTATATCCCCAAGGCGCGGTAGACATTCTCTCAGATCTTTATATTCCAGATCCTTTGAAGATGTCTAAGGGGGTAGTCAGAGGCATGTACAAATACATATTTGATACATGCCCACATCTTGCAGAAGTTAGTATTCTATACGTGACAGGTTGCAAGCCCATCGCCGCCTTATAAGAATACTAACTGGTTTCCTCACGATGTTTTCCTTCACCGTTCAGAGCTCGTGTTAAAGCGCATATAAATTACGAAACGCAAAATCCATTGATTCCGGCCGGCCGGGATTCGATCCCACGACCTTCGGATTGAGAGTCGAGGTACAACCCCATTCGGCCAACACGGCTCACTTAAATTATATAACTTGAAATATAGCCTTTATACATATATCACTATCTACGCCTATACCAAGTTTCATCCAAATCCGTTCACTGGTTTAGGCGTGATTGAAACACAAACCTACAAACATCCAATTTCATCTAAATAAAATATCTAAACAAACTCACAAACTTTCAGCTGCACTATGTAGGTATATGAGTGGGATTACTTAGGCTAGCTATAGCATAAATCAGCTAGCACAATGAAAATGTTCCTCTGACTTAAAAACACGCCCCGTGCGCTTTCGTCAGCCCAATCTAGAAAACGCCCAATTTTAGTCGCGCTATCTAGTAGGGGTTTGTCGGAACTAACAACCTCAAGTTACTCAAGTTGTTCAACAGATTTCTTTCAACAAAACTTCAAGCCTAGGCATCTTTTTACTACTAATAATACTACTAGTAATATTTCCTGATGATTCAAAAATATTTCGTACCTAATTGTTCAAGTTTTCACTTCTATCGGCACTCCCGGAGTACCTACCAGTTTTTTTTTAATTTAAACTTGTTTACAGATATTGCCTACATCGGTGCCCTAAACCCCGACCATCACCACCTGGCCAAACTATTTCTTGAGAATGGCAAACATGTCCTCTGCGAGAAACCCCTGTGCATGAACTTCAAGCAGGTGCAGAGTCTCGTAAACCTGGCTAGGGCGAAGAAACTCTTCCTAATGGAAGCTGTTTGGTCCCGATTCTCGCCTGCATATAGAGCGTTGGAAAAGGAAATTGAGTCCGGAAAACTGGGAGATGTTAAATTCCTGGAAACCAACTTTGGTATTCCTATTGGAATATACGAAAGGGTCACGTAAGTACCTACTTAAAACAACCAGCTAAGCTAGTTCAAAACTCCAATCTAAACAATTACATTACAATTTACAAATGATACATTCAGGCCCCTATGCAATATCAACAAAAATATATTACCTATACCTACTAGCTGTCTGTCGCGTTGTTACCCTCGGGAAAACTTCACTTTCCCGGGATAAAATATAGCCTATACCAGTAGTTTCGGAGCCTATTCAATTCAAACAAACAAATCTTTCCTCTTTATAATATTAGTGTAGATGTAGATAGGTAACAAGATTCCCCTATTATGTATATTCTAAATGAAAATAAATTAACTAAAGGACATCATCCATTTTGATCCAAAATCCAAAAGTGCCAGCCAAAAAATTTGTGATGGGTTCTGATAGAACACGTCGGCCTAATAGAACACGTTAGCATTTGTTGATCAACAAATGCTAACGTGTTCTATTAGGCCGACCAAAGCTGTAGCACCACTATTAGTGCTATATGCAATGGTGTTTTTTCAAAAATCCAAAAATGCATGTGTTTTTTACTTCAATATAAAGCTATAGTTTCATAAGTACACAACTTTCTAACTACATGTTCTTTTAATGAGTATAATAGGTACCTACCCTACCTACTGCTATCTAATCACATCATATGACGGTTCTTATCTAAGTAAGTATACAGGGTGTAAAAAGCCGTCTACCGAAGCCGCAAGGGGTAGGTACAGCATCCCAACACACAACCAAATCCAAAAGGATTTTCCGAAAAAATCATTATAGCCAGAGAAAACAGCGTATGTTCTGGGCGCGTTATTTGACGTAGATTGCTGGATTGTGAGTTTTAACTGTTTTTTTCTTTTATAAATGAAATTATTAGGTAGGTATTATTGTCTTATTATGTTGTACTAGTATTAAATAACCGAAAATAACATAAAATGACAAAACTAAGTCAAAAAAATTTCTGCGTTTTTTTTCCGATAAATATGTTTAGAATCATGGTCTGATTGCAACCCCTCAGTTTTCGGTAGTTGTCTTTTTACACCCTGTATATAATCAATAAATACAAATCATCAATACCTAATACATAGATAGGTAGGAAGGTATAGGTACATATAGGTAAATAAAATTGAAGTGTCTGTGTGTGATTTCAAAATAAAGTGCAAAATGTTATTTACACGATTCTAAAACACTAATAGCCTTACCTACCATAGAAATATTTCTCGGAATAAACCAAGAATAACCATACATTTTGACAGTTTACACTCAGGAATAACTTTTTTTTTTTTTTTTTTTTTTTTTTTTAAATTAGCCTAAACTGTCCCACTGCTGGGCAAAGGCCTCCCCCGTCACCTTCCACACCTCGCGATCTTCTGCGATTTTTCGCCAATCCTTCTCAAAGGCGTCCAGGTCATCGCGCCATCGCTTTTTAGGCCTGCCCCGGAGTCGCCTGCCATCCACCGGGATCCAACCAGTCACCACTTTGGCCCACCTGTCTGGGTGCATGCGGGTGACGTGACCTGCCCACTCCCATTTTAACTTGGCAGCCTTTACGCCCACGTCAGCAATACCGGTCTTTGAACGCAGCCAGGTGTTCCGGATTCGGTCGATTCTTTTCACACCTAGGATGCTGCGTTCCATTGCTCTTTGGCAAACCCCGAGTTTGGACTTTTGAGAATCGGTTAGTGACCAAGACTGGGCACCGTAGGTTAGGACAGGCAGAATACACATATCGATGAGCTGACGCTTCAGTGACATAGGAAGGTCGCCCTTCATTAGCTCCTTCATGGACCAGTAGCTTTTCCAGGCATTTTCAATTCTACGGTCTATCTCTTTGTCCTGCCTGTTTTCGAAGGAAGCTAACTGGCCCAAGTAAATGTACTCATCGACATAGTGTATTTCTTGCCCGTCTACCGTGACCCTACGTTTCGTGCTATTGGTCATAATTTGCGTCTTTGACCGATTCATCATAAGTCCAACATCGAGGCTCGCCGTGCTAAGGTCTTGTAGCATTTCTTGCAATTCGTAGGCGTTTGGTGCAAAAAGAACAATGTCGTCGGCGAACCTTAGGTTAGTAAGCCGTCGGTCACCAACTTCAATACCCCTTGTTGCCCACGGGGCTGCCAATGGTGGTACACCCTGCCGATCAGCAAACAAGGCTCTGACGTATCATCTGCCAACACGCGCTGGACCAGCGTGGCAGATTAAGGTCCAAATCCCCCCCAAACATGGACACATGGAATAACTTTATACCAGGTTAATTAGTAGGATTAACTTTATTTAAAAAAAATTATTTCTGAAATAGAATTTTGTTTATTTGATGTGTCAAATAAACAACACGAGAAATACATAAGAAAAATACAGTACGAAGTAGGACATACAGGTACCTATTTAAGTATAAACAAATTAAAAACCGTACCTACCCAATTCTTCTTCTTTTTCTTCTTCTTCCTGCCTTTATCCCACTAAGTGGGGTCGGCACAACATGTTTCTTTCTTCCATTTCCCTCTATCACTCGTCATATCAGAACTCACTCCTTTCACTGTTTTGGATGTCAGAGCATCCATTACCAGGAGGAACAAATAAGGGCTTAAAGCCGATCCCTGGTGCAAGCCTACCGCCACATTGAAATTGTCTGTAATTCCGGCCTCGGATCGGACATGTGTACTCGCTCGCCCGTACATAGCTTGAATAAGCTTTATGTACTTCTCAGGCACTCTCTTAACTTTCATCGCCCACCACAGAACCGCCCGGGGTACCCTATCATACGCTTTTTCCAAGTCCACGAACACCATATGTAAATTTCTGTGCGCACGCCTGTATTTTTCACAGAGCTGACGTAGCGCAAATATAGCGTCCGTGGTACCGCGCCCAGGCATAAACCCAAATTGGTTCTGTGATACCTCACATTTAGAGGATTCGATCCCGGGATCCCGAATCTCGGGATCCCGGGATCCCGGTCGTATTTGAGTCCCGAAAATCCCGGGATTACATTTAACAAATCCCGAGATTTTCGGGATTACAATTTTCTTTAAATAAGTCAGTAAAATTTACGTGAAACGTTAGATGCAATGTTATTTCTTTGATTCTAGACTCAAAGTAGGTACGAGTTTATTATTTTTACTCTATAGCATAAAACATAGTTTTTATTATGGTTAACTTCATAAGAAGCCTGTAAACGGACTACAAAAATTGCATCTTGCTGGCAATTTTTATTGACCAATATAGCTCAGTATATTAGCATCTCGGGATAAATCATTTACAATCTAGCCTGCTAGGCATTGAATATTTGCAATTTGAATATTTGTTAAAGAAATATCTTAACAATGACAATCGCCGAGCTACATAGCAATATTACAGTATTTATTGCACTGTGTTTCGAGATATAATCGGCTACTTGGCGGCTATACCATTGCAGGAAGAAAATGCCAAAAAGTAACCTATTTACGAGCACCTTTAAGTTGATTTTCTGAAAGTTAATATAGTTGGTTTTATAAATAATTTGCAGAAAAGCCTAGTTTGTTTATTTTAGAAGAAGTTTGGAGCACTGGTGGTCTAGTGGAAGCGTCCCTGTCTTCCAAAAGGCCGTGGGTTTTAATCAAGTCGTGCACTAATTAGTTTTTGTATCGAAAAATTTATTGTACCTATACATGTTCACTATGCCAACTGCCAGTAGGTACACTCAAACAGTAAAGGACAACATAGTGATGAAACCGTCATTTCGTAAAATCAAAAAAAGTTTGAAAACATGGGGTCAAGTGCACGAAATGAGCTTCTTCGAAGCACACTTATAATCCTGTCACCGCACTGGTTCTAAAGAACTAGTGACACGATAAGAAGAAGACCTTTCTAGGTTCTACGACATGCTGGTTTCCTCACGATATATTCCTTCACCGTTTGAGAACCGACCTTAGGATCGAAGCTACTACTAGACCATCAGTGATCTACCTAAAAGAGATACGACAAGAATAAGAAGTTTACTTTTAATTTTGTTTGACTATTGAAGAATTAAATTTATATTAAAAACTGACTTTTGAGAATATGAATTAGAATTTTGAGACGGTTTACTGACTTTTTGTTGCCATTTTTTATTACAATACAATCCCGGGACTATCCCGGGATCCCGAGATTGGCTGTAGCGAAACCCGAAATCCCGGGATTAGAAATAGGGGCCGGGATCGAATCCTCTACTCACATTCCTCTCTCATACGTCTCGCTATAACTTTCTCCCAAACTTTCATACTGTGAACCGTACCTACCCAATTACCTACACTAATATATTTATGTCTGTCCGGGATAATCTCTGGAACGGATGAACCGATTTTGATGGAATTTTCACTGGAAGATGGAGGAGGTTGTCGGTAGCCTAAGTATAATGCTGATTGCTGACCGAAAACCTCCTCTACATATTCCAGTGAATACCTCATCAAAATCGGTTCAGCCGATCCAGAGATTAGCCCGGACTTTATAGTTACTCTGAGGCCGGGACAAACAGAAATACTGAGATGATGGCGCCACAGGTAAAGTTAGAACGGCTCCAGTGTCCAGATACCAGATACCTAGACCGCGACTCATTTCACAATTAGGTAGGTAGGTAGTTAGGTACTACCCTAAGGCTCAATGCACATCGAATGAATTGGCAAACGACATTAGTTTTATAGCGAGCCATTATAAACCTTATGAACAATCATAATGGTAGGTACACCGTACAAGATATAGAAACGCTTGTTAAATGAACCGCACGAAAGTGCTTGAGCCAGCGCGGCCCGCTAAATGGCTTCGCCAGACCTCGTTAATTCTACCAGCGTTTCTATATCTTGTTCCATTGTTCATAAGGTTTTTAATGGCTTGCTATAAAACCAATTGACGCGTCGCTTGCGCATTGAGGAGCATTGAGCCTAATGCTATTTTTGCGATGTCCTTCCAGGACTCATGTTATAACCACATGTACAATAAATTATAAGACCTACTATTATGTACAAACACAACATGAATGCAAATAAACACTTTGAATTTGAATTAATACCCCGGAATTCCCGCGTAATCCGAATTCCGCGGGAATTCCGAAAACGACCCCTAAAATACCTACCTACTTATTTCAGTAAAAAAGCACTCGGTGGAAGCGCTTTACTAGATCTGGGAATCTATGTCCTCCAGCTCGCACAATATGTCTTTAAAGATGAGCCTAAGAAAGTGACTGCCGTCGGAGAATTGAACGAAGATGTGGGAGTTGATGTGGCGGAAACAATAGTGTTGGAATACGAGGGCGGCCGAAGAGCAGTATTAAACGTACATGGATACCTCAAGCTGTGGAACAAAGCTACTGTGGTTGGGACCAAAGGCCAGATCACGGTATGTCGATGACGGTTTAATATATTTTCTGAGGTACCTATCTACCTAATACTGTTTGTTGATGACCAGTGAAATACCTACTTACATAAAATGCGGGCTCATCTAAATAAGTGTAGGTAACTTTTTTTTTTTGTAGACAAATAATTTTTAGTTATTACTCATTTTGGAGAAGTTTGGGAGCCTATGGATTCAAAATATCTTGTACATGATTATTATGTCAATAAAGGAACCTAGGTACATAATATAGTTTTTGGAAAGTGGCTGGTGGGTTGAAGCACGAGTCGTGCTTACAACCTACCAGCCACTTTCGTAAGGTTACTTATTTCTATTTTTTTTTAGTTAGAGGAGCCATTCCACTTTCCTATTGATTTGATTCACGTTGACGGCACTAAGGAATCATTCCCCCTGCATACTTCAAAAATACCATACAATTACGGGAACTACAGCGCTGGATTGGTCTACGAAGCTTTGGAAGTTTCTAGATGCATCAAAGCAGGTAGGTACAACTGAAACGCTCGGGATGTGGCGCGAGCGGCTCGACGAGCCACGGAGCTCGCGCCAACGCGTCGTCGGCGCAGTGGCGCCAAACTTCGAAGCCTGGCTAGGGAGGGAATATGGGAACGTCACCTTTAGACTTACTCAGGTTCTCACCGGACACGGTTGTTTCGGTGAGTACCTGAGTAGGATCGGACGCGAACCGACACCACAATGCCACCATTGTGGGTCAGACCTCGACTCCGCTCAGCACACGTTGGAGCACTGCTCAGCGTGGTGCGCGGAGCGTAGAGTCTTGGTCAACAGGATCGGACAGGATCTCAGTCTGCCGAGCGTAGTAGGAGCTATGGTGGCAGACGACACGGCCTGGAGGGCCGTGGCCTCTTTCTGTGAAGCCGTTCTGGTCCAGAAAGAGGCGGCTGAGCGGGATCGTGAGAGGGCCGATCCCGCTCGGAGAAGGAGGCGGAGGCGGGGCGCTAACGGCCGTCCCGCACCGCCTGCCCCCCCCCCGTGAGGGGGGGCGGAGTGGTATCCCCTGCCAAACAGGGGACTTTCCGGGTCCGCGGGTGGTCGAAGTGGGGACTTCGGCTGTCCATGATGCGGACCCCGGGAGGGCGGCGGCGCTCTGTGGCGAGCGCCGTCGTAAGCACCGCGAGGGTGCTGGGCGTGACTGTGGGTGTCATTCCCGGGACAGTGCTTTAGGCAATGCGAGAGGGGCACCGGTGAGTTCCGTAGGAGATCCCGGAGCCCCTTGACATGCATGGAGGCCGGCCATACGTCAGTTTTTAGTCGGTGAGAGTCCGACATAACCCTTCCGCTGTCCCCACGGCGGCAGGGTATCCATAATGGATTTTCTGACGGTATAAAAAAAAAAGGTACAACTGAAAAAATTAATACTGCATTCCAGTCAAATTATACAGCATGCTATTACCACCTATTACCATTGAGTTCTATGGCTATTACATAGTTTTATGAGCTATTAGAATAGGTAGGTACAGTCAGCGACGTCAGTCGATTACCATATTTTGATGTTTCATAGATCTTATTATATATATTTCTGAAATCCGTTACGTTATGACAAATATTTAAAGAATAAGTCTCAGCCCATAATAATAGCCCAGGCGAAGTTATTATTACTCAGAAATAAAAAAATAGGCATTTTAAAAAATCTAACTGTTAATTGACTTTCATTGCTGACTGTACATACCAATAATAATACAAAATTGAATATTTTTGGTTTAGCAGGTAGGTACTGATAAGAAAGAAATAAAATAAAATGTTATTTTTCAGGTCTGCTTGAAAGCCCTCGAATGTCACACAAAGAAAGTCTTAACTTGGCTAAGCTTGAAGACACCATTCGTCAAAAAATGGGTGTAAAATTCGACATTGATGACCAGGAATTTCCTTAGGCACACTTTCAAGAAATAAAACAAAGTCAAAGTCAAAGTCAAAGTATTTATTGCTTACATGTGTGTGTACAAGGTCTTAGGCATAGGTGTACTTAATAGCTAACACATGAGTCCTGCAAGGACATCGCAAAATTTTAAATATAAAAATTGTGTTTGTGTAACAAACATTTCTTAAAATTATGAGATCTTCTATTAAAATCTTAAAAAATAAAAACAATTAGATATACCTACATTTATTAGAATTAGATAACCTAAGTACTACTTTATAGCTAAGTATTTATTTTTAGGTATTTTATTTTTATAAAATACCTAGTAAATTATTTAGAAAGGAATTCTTCCAAAGAATAGAAGCTATTTTCTATTAAATATTTTTTTAGGATGGATTTGAATTTTGGGAGATTATGTTTTTGAATTTCTTGGGGAATTTGATTGAATATTTTAGTAGACATTGCATAAGGAGCGTTGTGAATCATCTGAAGTTTCGAAAAAGGAAAGTCTAATTTATTTTTTTGTCGTAGATTTTGGGGGCGGGTGTAAATTTTAAAAAGGTCTATATGTTTTTTTACAAATGTTCCTACTTCTAGGATATATAAACTATGTATTGTTAGAATTTTTTTGTTTTTAAAATATGGTCTGCAGCTTTCCATTGTATCTAGATTATATATTATGCGTAAGCATCTTTTTTGTAAAATAAAAAGCTTGTGGACATCGGAAACTTACCTACTGTCTTCTTTTCTTCTAATATAGTATAAACCTAGCGGAGCGGCCGCGTTCGATCATCTAAGGTATAAACAAATAGTAATAGTAGTAAAAGGCTTGACCGATTCTTATGTAATTTCGTGTGTACATTTAGTAGGTCTGAGAATAGAACGTTATACCCCTATAGACCCATAAGTGGTATAAAAAATAGTTATCGTCCTAATAGGGTGGTCCACTCCAATTTTATTTTTATTTATTGGACAACATTCTCATTCATTACTTGCCTTTGTACCTACCTACCTACTTTGTTACATCTTTTTCTCTGTGTTCTATTGTGTACAATAAAGAATTAAACATTTTTTTAATGATTCGGTTTGGCATTAAAAAATAAATACATACCTACAACCAAGTACCTACCAAGTTTTTTCCCCAGTGAAATTGTATCCGTCCTCCTTTTAAAAGTTAAGAATAAGTAATAACCAATGATGTTGTGTATTATAATAAGTAACATGATTGCTCACTTCGATAAAAAAAACAAGTAAGGCAAAAAGGACTTTGAACCTTATCACGACTGCATACGGTCCTTTTCTAATTTTTAGGTAAGGAATAAAAACGGTCTTGAGAAGGACTCACTTTAAAAACGCGGTGTCTCTTTTA
Source organism: Epirrhoe alternata (assembly GCA_963565295.1). NCBI lineage: Eukaryota > Metazoa > Arthropoda > Insecta > Lepidoptera > Geometridae > Epirrhoe > Epirrhoe alternata. The sequence continues at coordinate 6,665,827 of OY751384.1, forward strand.
CTCTGTGTTGCCAGCATGATTTAGAGTTGGCGTGGTAGGAACCACAGGAACACAAGATTTTCGTCAATTTACTAAAAAGTCACAATAATGGATTTATTTTCGCAACTAAATCAAACGAAAAAAGTTAAAGATAAGAAAACTGTAATTTCTAAATTTTACAAAAATGTATCCTTTATTAATTTTAAAAAAATGGAAGAAATTTGATGTCAGTAAGCTGGTAACTCATTACAAACTACATGGTGGAGGTAATATGGCGGACTTCCGGTTTGGCGGGAAACTGGAAAGCGCGAATTTTTAAAAGAAAAAAATATAATTTCAAATTATTAACAAAAAGTTAGCTTTTTTGTTAGAGAAAAGAGTGGGATGGAATCCGAGAGCGACGGGGAAGGTTTTAGGCCGGTGGGACCGAGCAAAACCAAGAAAAAACGAAAAATGGAGGAGGCGCAGGCGGCCCAAGGTGGTAATGAACCGAATGACCAAGATAAGTATGGTAACTTTATAAAACCAGGCTACAAAAGAAGCTACCCTGATAGTAGCTCTGGGACAGAGTTCCCAGTATTTGTTGAGGCAATAAATAAAACAGAACGACTAGGAAATAAAAATCCACTGGCAATATCCAAAATATTCGAAAAAGTTAAGGGGATTCAAGAGCAAAGAAGAGTAAATGCCAACAAAATAATGTTAGTCTTCAAACAATCTGCTGCAGCTAACGATTTCCTAAGTAACAAATGCTTGGAAGAAAATGAAATTAGAGCTTATATACCTGCATCGTCAGTAGAAAGAGTAGGTGTAGTGCGGTTCATCCCAAAAGAAGCTAGCAATGAAGAACTTTATAACAAACTTTCTTCGGAGCAAGAAATAGTAGGAATTAGACGATTCAAGAAAAAAGTTGGTGATGAGGTAGCAATTTTAAACACCATCAGTGTGACATTTGTAGGAACGATCCTACCACAGTATATATACTTAGACAATTGGAGATACAGAGTGTTTCAGTATGTTCCACCAGTAATGCAGTGTTTCCGCTGCATGAAATTTAATCATGCAGCAGCTATTTGCAGAAATGAACAGGTGTGCTCGCGCTGCGCGGGCGACCACAACTACAAGGATTGTACAGAGGAGTTGTTGAAATGTGTAAACTGTGGAGGCGCCCATTTGGCGATTTCAAGGGACTGTCCCTTTAAACAAATGAAAATTGAAAATAATAAGAGAACGTATGCAAGCGTTGCCAATCTTGATAAGAGACACTTTCCAGCTCTGGCTACACCGGCTTCGGTGGTTTCGCCGGCGCCATCAATGATGGCCAAGCCGGTGTCTGCCGCCAAACAATCTCCTGCTCCTGTAGCGGTGGCTCGCCCGCCCAGAGTGAGCACTTCTGTTGTAAAACCTACTTCAGTAAGCATGTTGAGAATTGGTGAGTTGATCAATGACGATAAGTTCATTGATATAATTGTAAAAACATTAGTTAATCTAGGAAACTCCAACACGGCTACAACAGTCTCTCATATAAGAGAGGCTTTTTTAAAGAACTGCAAAATATAATGCGTTTACGCATTGCGGTACATAATATTCAAAGTATTAACAATAAAAAACCTCTTTTAAAAACCTTCATGTTTAATAATAATATTGACATTTGTTTACTAAATGAAACGTGGCTTAAAGATGCCTCTTCAGTTCTAAAAATTCCAGGATACAATTATGTAGGAAAAACTGCTGACAATGATCATGGGGGGGTGGGGATTTTGATAAAGAATGATATTAAATTTAAAACAATAAAAACTAGTTTTTATCAGGATATTCAAAATGTTGCTATATCCGTTGAAACTGAAGTAGGTTTATTGACAATACTTTGTGTTTATTGTCCACCTGCAAATGAAAACAGAGGAAATAGAATTAAAATAAATAAGTTAAAAAATATTATAAGGAAATTGCCGCTTCCATGTTTAATTTCAGGAGATTTTAATGCTCATCACATTGGTTTTGGTTGTCAAGAAACAAAAGCTAGGGGAAAAGATTTGTTTGATCTGTTTGATGAACTGAATTTCTGTCTTCTTAATGATGGAAGTTCGACAAAGGTACAGAATCCTAATCAAAATGCATCAGCTATTGACATCACCTATGTTAGTCCAGTAATAGCTCCACTTTGTGAATGGAAGGTGGTACATGACCCGTTGGGCAGTGATCATTATCCAATTTTCATAGATATTACAACGTCAGCTTTAACATAATATAATATTAATACCAATGTCCATAAGTTTGCATACAGTAAAGCTGATTGGGCAAGTTTCTGTATTGAATCTGAAAGTAAATTTAAAGAATTTTTAGTAAATTCCTATGAATCTAACAACCCTTTAGGTACATATGATAAATTTTTTGAAATAATTAATGAGCTTAAAAACAACTTTGTACCTAAAAAGAAAGTAACTAGAACATTTATTAAACCTCCAGCTCCTTGGTGGAATGAAGAGTGTAATGATGCAGTTCAAAAGTCAAGAGAAGCTTTAGTCAGATACAGAGCTGAATTTACTATAGAAGCCTATATTCAATATAAGAAAGTTGATGCGCAGAAAAAACTAATTTTAAAAGAATGTAGAAAAAATAGCTGGCAAAATCTTTGTAGTACCTTAAATAGATATACACCTATTTCAAAGATCTGGAATCACATTAGAATGTTCAAACGAATACATGTTGGAAATCCGGAAAAAACTGATGTATTTATTCCTGGATTTTTAAGTAAGCTCTCTCAGTCAGTTGATAATTATTTGAATTTAGAAGGTATTTTTGAGTCAAAAAATGAAACAGAGTTTGCAAATTTCATGATGAAGCCTTTTGTTTGGAGTGAGTTTTGTTTCTCTTTGAATGATAGGAAGAACACTGCACCAGGATTAGATGATTTTCCATACATGGTATTAAAGAGGATTCATATTTCAGGTCAAAAGATCTTGTTGAATATATTAAATGACCTATGGTTGCAACAGTTGATTCCAGAATCATGGAAAATGCAATGTGTAATACCTATTTTAAAAGCCAATAAACCTGTAGAGGATCCTAATTCTTATAGACCTATATCTTTAGCTTCATGTATCGGAAAGTTATTAGAGCAAATGGTTAAAGTTAGATTAGACTTTTATGTTGAAAGAAATAGTATATTACCTTCAATTCAATTTGGATTTCGTAAGGGCAAAAGTTCTTCAGAGAGTTTTGTGTCTTTAGTTGCCGACTTAAAGAAATATCAATTGTCCAAAAGTACTACTGCATGTGTCTTCCTGGATGTTCAAGGGGCATATGACAATGTTGATCTTCATATGCTATCACTGGTTTTGGCAAAGTTGGAGTTTCCTGGAAAATTTATTAAATGGATTATTAACTATTATTTTGAACGTCAACTTTATATCAAATACAATAACATAACACATGGACCAGTTGTGGTTAAAAGGGGTTTGATGCAGGGTTCATCCCTCTCGCCAATTCTCTACAATTTATATACATCTGAAATTCTAAGCTATGTTAAGTCTGATGTCAAAGTATTACAATTTGCAGATGATGTCTTATTTTATTACAGCAATAGAAACATTACTCTCCTCAATAACAAATTAAATGATGCTCTGAATCAACTTCTCAATTACTACTCAAATACTTTAAAGTTAAATATTAATAGTGAAAAAAGTTCTTGTCTTGTTATTGGCAATAACAAACAACTTGTAAATGTGTACTATAATAATGAAGTAATACCAAAGGTTAAGGAAAAGAAGTTTTTAGGAGTTATACTAGATGATAAGTTAAACTTCCATAGTCACATTAATTACATAAGCAAAAATGCTCTCAGAGGTATTAATATTTTAAGATCATTAGCAGGTACTTTTTGGGGATCTGACCCAAAAATATTAGCCATGTTGTATAAAAGTATTGTTCGCAGTCATTTTGATTATAGTTGTTTGGCCTATTTAAATGCCAGCCCCAATTTATTAAAAAAATTAGACACCATACAAAATATAGGGTTAAGAATTATAACAGGTGCAATGAAAACTACTCCTATAAATGTAATGGAAGCAGAGTCATGTATTGAACCTCTTGCTATACGAAGGCTTATTACAGCTCAAAGATTTTCTTTAAAATTTTGATTAACCAATTGTGTTTACCGGATGTATTAAGCAGTTCGATACAAGATCTATCTGTCAAACCATCAGATATAATGGCCAATAGACTCCCAGTTATGAATACAATAATAACCAAAATTAAAGAAAATTCTATAGATATGTATAAATCTAATTTGTGGCCAGTCTATGAATGTGCTTTTGATGCTCTTATGTTCTACAATTTAAGAATTGACATACGTAAAATAGAGGATAAGTTTATGTACTATGAACAAATAGAAGAAATGGGAAATATATATAAGGTATATACAGATGGATCAAAATCTCTTATGCAAGTTACAAGTGCTTATTATGATCCTCATTTAGGTATTACTAGAACATATCAAATTAGTTCAAACTGTAGTATTTTTACTGCTGAAGCTTATGCTATTTATTTAGCACTAATTCACATTAACAGAATTAATTCAAACCATAAATTTGTAATTCTATCTGATAGCCTTAGTGTTTTGTTAAGTTTAAAAGAACCAAACCTTTCTTATAAGCAGAATTATTTAATAATTAAGGTGAGGTCATTATTATTACTGATTAGTTCCACTAAGAGTATAGAATTTAAATGGGTTCCATCACATGAAGGCATTCAGGGCAATGAGATAGTCGACAAAGCAGCTAATTCAAAACCAGATGAAGACCACACAGATATAATGAGAGTACCTTTCACTGACTATCGGGTTATCTACTCTGACCATGGAAGAGAATTGTGGAAGAATTATTGGATAGAAACCAGTAAACACAAAGGACAATGGTATTATACAATCCAAAAGGAATTGCCCGTTAAGCCTTGGTACAACAAACACAGAGATATTTCGGAAAGAAAGTTTATCACCATAATCAATAGAATGCGTTTTGGCCACTGCCTCACTCCTGCTCATCTACAAAGAATGAATATAATAAGAACTAAACAATGCCAACATTGTGGTTGTGAAAATGCAGACTTACACCATTTAGTTTTGGAGTGCAAATCCTTCTCTTTGCAGAGACTAATATTGGTAGCAAAATTAGTCGAAATATTTCCTGAAGTACCCCGCCGCCTACAAGACATATTAGCTAACTCTAACACTTTTGGTCCGCTCTTTGATTACGTTGTAAATACTGTTCAGACTCTGTAAAGGAATATTAAGTGATGTGTGTGAATCTCTGAGGTAAAACTATTTCAATTTAACGAACAACAACGTGAAAACAAACCACAGACGTACTAGGGATACTGCGTATCAGACGGAAAACTCAGGAACAAATCTACTCGCCGTAATTTAATCTGTGGGCCACATCTCATAGATTTTGACAAATGAAACCACAGAGTATTGAAGAAAGCATCGTGCTACCACCGTAGATAATAAATGACTTCTTTCCTAATGAGGAAAGAAGTCATTTATTATCTACCACCGTAGATAATAAATGACTTCTTTCCTAATGAGGAAAGAAGTCATTTATTATCTACGGTGGTAGCACGATGCTTTCTTCAATACTCTGTGGTTTCATTTGTCAAAATCTATGAGATGTGGCCCACAGATTAAATTACGGCGAGTAGATTTGTTCCTGAGTTTTCCGTCTGATACGCAGTATCCCTAGTACGTCTGTGGTTTGTTTTCACGTTGTTGTTCGTTAAATTGAAATAGTTTTAATGGAATGAATGCATTCCAATCACTCATTCTATTTCTATTCTTTCCTATTTTTTCCTATTCATGAGCCGAAGGCCCAATGTACTTAGGTAATTTTGAGGTGTTGTGAAAGGCAAGAAATAATTTAACATATTGATCATTTATTAATTTTTTTATTTTTTAACTTAGTTTTATATTTATTATAAGCTTTTGCCTGCATGGCAGGTAATGTCTTGTTGGCTAATCTGACAACATCCGTACCTTTTAAAATTCGGTTTATTATATTGCACCAGTTAAATACTGCTAAACGTAACGTGAATCCCAGAAATAGATCTTTTACAAGATTTTTGTGTAATTCGCAATGGAGAAAGTCAAGCGAATATTTAGCTTCTATATTATTTTTGATGCTTTTAATTATTTCTTTACTATGTGGTTGCTTTTCTAAATATTCGTTGGCTTCCTCAGTAATAATACCAAAGAACCTCACGGCATTTTCTGAAGGGTAGGTTAATTTTTTTTCTTTTACGGATTTGTATTCTTTAAAAGATATCCAATTATGGATGGAGCCTGTTTCAAAATTCAAATTTGTAGCGGTTAACTCATCCTCACACTGCCGACATTTAATTTTTCCTAATATTTTTCTTATAACCCACCCTGCAGTATATGCACGTGAGTGTACATGTAGTCTTTCTTGCCTACTTGTAATAGATGTAGGAAATATTTCTGGTCCTACTTCAGAGGATTCAGGGACATTATCATTATTTTCAATTTCATTTTCCTTGGTGGTGCCAAACAAAGCCTGCAATTTTAACAATTGGACCCCTGAATCCTCTTCACAATTATAATTTTTTGAGTGAAACTGTATAAATCTAGTGATTAGCAGTGATTTAAATGTGCTTATAAAGGTGTGGCAATCTGGGTCATTATTTCTGAAATTATACGACCGCACTTGACCGAAAAAGTTTTCAATTGGGTCCGAGTTAAAATATCGCGGACGCATAATTTTAATTTCTTTTTTTTCCAACTGTTGCCACACCCTTTCGTAACTTTTTAATGTTACAATCCAATTTTTCAAAGAAGGTACAGATGTTTCTTTTCCTTTTTCATCAACATATCTTATTTCTGATAGTTTTTTTATAGCATCTCGCCAAAACGTGTGGTGCATTGAGTTTTTTGTGACTGCATGTCTTAGCGGTTTGCCTTTTGATTTTTTTGAGTATAAACTCGCTCCATTCACTGAGTCGAACAAATCGTCAAAAAATGATACCACTTCTGCGGTATTTTTTAATGTAGGGCTCACTGGACTGCCATCTGCATATTGCGCTGCAACAAAAAAAATGAAGATATTAATATGCGAAAACGAAGCTTCGCTCTACATGATGATGATCATGGCTATTATGAGGGTCGGATAGTAGTTTCCTGATTTACTATGAAACTAGGTACTTAAAGGAAATTTAAGCTTACGTACTAAATTGGTTCTTATCTATACTAATATTATAAAGAGGAAAGATTTGTTTGTATGTTTGAAATGAATAGGCTCCGAAACTACTGGACCGATTTGAAAAATTCTTTCACCAATAGAATCCTACATTATCCCCAATGAACATATGCTATATTTTATTCCGGGGAAGTGAAATTTTCCCGAGGGATCGCGGGTAACACCGCGGCGGACAGCTAGTCCATACTAATATTATAAATGTGAAAGTAACTCTGTCTGTCTATCTGTCTGTCTGTCTGTTTGTTACCTTTTCACGCCAAAAGCACTGAACAGATTGGGCTGAAAATTGGCATGGATAAAGGTTGTATCCCAGGGAAGGACATAGGCTACTTTTTATCCCGGAAAAATCCCGAGGGACCGCGGGTTACACCGCGGGAGCGCAGCTAGTATTATATGTATAAAATGCTTACCAAACTGAGCGGTGTAAGACAAAGTGGCTGCAACCGTTTTACTAAAAACTCTAGTACAGTTTTTTACCTGAAACATAAATATAGTTGAATAAGCTTACCGCTGAAACTAAAAGCAAGAAATTTTTAATTATAATTACAATCAAAATTCAAAAGAGAGAAATTACTAACCTTCATCTTTTTAATTTTTTCTGGAATGACATGTTCATCATTTAACTTGTGCAGTAGTCGCATCTGTGCATGGTTGCAATCTGTTTTGTATACTTCAACAATATCAGACCATTTTGATATCTTGCCTTGGTATATTATGTTTTTTGTAAGAAAGTTGTTTCGGAGCCCTTTAATTAGGTGTGGTGGATCATAAATCACACTCAAGACATGTCCGTTGATTTCAATAACTTCATCTGCAATATGACTTGATATAAGATTCACATTATATTGAACAATAAATCCTACTAATATTATAAACTAGTTACTAGTTTTCCATTCTTTTTGTAGGTTTTCAAGTAGGTACCTACTTATGTTATTTAAGTCGCGGGTACCAGCTATAGTATGTATAACATGGTTCAAAATTAAGAAAAAATTTTTAGCTCAAACACTTACCAACAATTTTATCAGCACGTATCTGTTCTCTTTTTGTATCCTCCAGGAGACTTTTAATCATGCTCTGGAATGCTGTCCCTTGATCACAGACTATTGCCAGAGGTTGTAGACCAGCATTTATTATGGCTGTTACCATATTTTTAATAATAATTTTTAACTGAACCCCCGAGGTTGCTCCTTTGCAAAAGTAAAATGCAATAGGCTGCTGCCATTTGCAGAGAGCGCCCCTTAGCATGAAAACAAGGGCATGGTCTGCGAAATCCCTTGACTTTTCGTTGAGTTCAACAAAACCATTAATTTTATCTTTGTTTTTGTCATATGAAACAGCTGGCTCCAGGGCTACCTCATCAAACAGAATAGAACAATATTTTTTGTTTTCATCCCAATTTGAGACCTGCAACAAATGTAATAAGATGTAATTATGGCTAGTAAAGTAATAATTAATTAATTTAATCATTAAAAATCTTAAGTTACAGTTCGCCCAGCAGATCTAGGCATTCGTGAAGTTAGCCGTTTGTCTGCGCAGTGAACGCTTCTTCACACAAAATTGTGTTCAGCGCAGAAAACGTAAAATCTTATTTATTCTGAAATTAAATATATTGGCCTCAGTTCGGTGAAATATTACCTCTTGCTTTACAGCTTCAAATATTTTTTTATTGATTCCAGGTTCTATGTTCAACTCTGAGATCATTTTGTTCAGCGTCTGCTTCGAAGGCAAAATAAATATTCGATGCAGAAATTTATAGCATTTTGGGCTCTGCTTCATAATAGATAGGGCTATCAATTTTTCTTCATTTGTGAATCTTCTGGCATTGATATGTTTGGTGCACTGTTTAATTTGCATCCACATTATTTTCTTTGTAAGTGGATTCATGTTGTCGGTCAATTTTTCGAAAGATTCGTCTTTTGTGAATTCCATGGCTCTTCTGGCTCTACGGCTGAAGTCCAATTGTTTTTTTGACTTCACAAATGCACTGTAAAGTCTTCTACAATTAGGAGTAAGACTTTTCTTCTTATTAATTATTTTTTTCCTCATCAGTCGTTTAGGAGTATGATGTGCAGGTACTTCTGCAAATGTATTAATAGATTCAATAATTTATAATTTAAGGTTCAACACAGAAAAACATTCTATGAAAACTTGAATGATAAAGTTTATTCCAACTTTTAAAAACACTTCATGTTAACTTTAATGCAAAATACATACTGTGTACTATATTTTCTCTTACCGTTAGAAGCTGGGTTTTCAACAGCTTCATGCACAAATTTTACAGGTAAAGAAGTGGAGGTGATACCCAGTACATCTGAAATTGAAATACTGGTAAAATATTTATTTCTGGACTTTTCACACAGCATCATCTAGCCCCAAAGTAAGCAGAGCTTGTGTTATGGGTACTACATGACTGAAACTACTTATATACATTTTGTTTGTAAATAGATACATAATTATAAATAGAAAACAGACCCGAGACAAATATATGTAGATCATACAAAAATTTGTCCCGCAGCGGGGTCATACTCTAAAAAAATGGTAAGATTTTATCCATGCTATTACATAATTTATTACCTTTAGAAGCTGGGTTTTCAACAGCTTCATGCACAAATTGCACAGGTACAGAACTGGAAGTCATACCCGTTACATCTGAAATGGAAATATTGGTAAAATAAATATTTAAAATGGTAAGATTTTAGTAAGTAAGTTCGTATAATAGATTTTAGTTATATTATCTAATCATGCTAATTATTATATTCAACCAATCATTATGAAACTTTGCATAAACATTTCAGGGGTATTGAAATGGAGAAACTTCCCGGAAGCCATAATTCCATAATCCTGCTGTTTCTAACAGATGTTTAACACTATTTATTATTGCTTACTCTTCTAAATCAATGCCTAGGCAGTAATGAGTCTAGTTTTTTTTTACCAACCAGAAGTAAGTAGTCTTCATCCAATGGATCTAGGCATTTGTGAAGTTAGCCGTTTGTCTGCCCAGAACACAATTTTGTATGAAAAAGCGCTCACTGCGCAGACAAACGGCTAACTTCACGAATGCCTAGATCCGTTGGGCGAAGTGTACGTCTACCTATCCTGGTTTCTATTGAATATTTTTTAGATATTTAAATTAAATGCTCACCATTATCAGTCCGCAAACGTTTTTCTTTCGGCATGGTTTTACAATAGGAATGATCAATATGAATTCTCTTTCGAGAATAGTCATGATCTGAGATCTTCATCGTATAACCTGTAAATAACATTACTAACATTATTAGTCTTTCGAGATGTAAGTATTTTAAAATAATGGGCCGGGGTGTACAAAAGGGTAAGCAGCTGTACTCACCAGTGTCCTTAGAAGATGCTTCAGGAGTTCCACTTGCTATCTCGTTGTCCGTGAACAACGTCGGATAGGCATCATAGCGAAGACGGCATTTCAAGCGAGATGCTGTACGAAACCGCTTCTCAAAATGTTTCGAACACACGTAATGCCTTCGAAGCCGGTCGAAGCTAAGGCTTCGTAAACTATCACTATTGATAAACTCCAACCACTTCTTGAGTCCTATCTCAGTTTTGGGAAACTTATAAAGAGTGACGTCCTTTCGCCTACTATCACAATTTACAACACAGCACCTTGTGTACATCTTTGAGTATTATGAGAGGATAAGTTGCGGAAATTAATCAACACAAAACTTCACTCGATCACAATACAAACAAAATGCAACAAAATGGCTGACGGAAGCGGTTAGCGGACATATGCGTTTGCGCGGCACCACGGCTCCGGAAACGGAAAGTTTACTAAAAGACATTCGTTCCGTTCACAGAAGTTCACAGACGAGGTTGTTTCATCTGTGGTTCCGTTCAAATTCATTCCGATTCTATTAGAGGTCCCATAGACAAAATTCCCAATTTGTTTGTATGGAGTCAACCTGCCGTGAAACAAACATTGATGAAAGAAACTATAAGTGCTGAGACAATGACATAAAGTGACAATGTGAACAGTGACAATGAGTGATAACAATCAATTCAATGAACAAAATGAGTTGTAATTGTCTGGCTAAAAAGACTTGGTATCCAAAGCCATTAATAAAAAAAAAAAAAAAAAAAATACATGGTGGACATGGTGTCACATGTCATTGTGGCTGTCGTTGGTTTTAAATTTGTGATTTTTAGTTTTATATATGCAAGTTTTGAAACGAAAATGGTGCAGACTTGTCTTGAAATTGAGTGTATGAAAGTGTCGTATCCAGGCTGTGGGATAATCTTTCGCTAGTAAAAAAATTTTGCTACAGATCAATAGTGTATCCATTTTATTTTCAATCTCAGGATACATACATATAAATTTTCAGGACTATCACCTCTGTGGCAAAGTGGGTTGTGACGCAGAAGGTTACTTGTCCGATTCCCGCCGCGAGATACTAACTATACCTACCGTTTGGTACCTAAAGATAAATACGAAGATAAGAATAACGGTGTTGATACGTTAGAATTAGAACTACCTAGGTAGGTAGGTACTTATGTATTGCATTAAATTATTTTTGTAAATACATATTGTATTGTTTTACTTTCCACTACCTTCTCTAATAGATTAGAATTTTTGTGATGGCTGGGCAATTAGTTGCAAATATTGTCCGTTTGGAACCCCCATCAAAACAATATTATGGGCCGTACCATACCAAACATGTTTGACTCTATGGCCGGGACATTATTACTGCAATATTGCATCATCTGGCTGGTATTGTTAGCAATGTTGCCGGCCACCATGTTGCAGAAAAATATAGCTTGCCTAGAAGCCCCTATACTGCAACAAGATCGCTTATTTCCGTAAAATATCCTACTTCGTTCATAAATTATGGTCGCCCTTTAGAAAATGACACAAGATTTTTTATTTGTGTCCCTTTCGGACCGCGTTTTGAAATAAGTAGGTTTTCTAGTTACTTTCCCATTTCTCTGGTACCTAATAACTGCTACCAATTTTTTTTTATAGTCGCAAATAATGTATTTTGTAGAGTGCCCCCACCCGGGCATAGGTCAACATGAAACAAATAAACGAATTGGACCCCTAAAGGTTTTACCATTAAATAAAAGAAGAAGTGAAGTGAAGTGGCAGTGGGCTGGCCATATCTGCCGAAGAACCGATAACCGTTGGGGTAAACGAGTTCTTGAGTGGAGACCGCGACTCGGCAAACGTATTATAGGACGCCCTCCGGCCAGGTGGAGTGACGATCTGCGAAAGGTTGCTGGCAGAAGCTGGATGCGTCGAGCTGAGGACAGGGCGGAATGGCGCTCATTAGGGGAGGCCTATGTCCAGCAGTGGACTGATAAAGGATAAGATAATTTATTTCATAAACATTGTTAAATTACATAGGACACTTAAGATATAGGCTGATGATGATGATGATGAAAAGAAGAAGAGGCTAAATGGACTTCTTTCGCCATTTTTAGAAAAGCTTGTTGCTCTGTTATTTTGTTTTCTTTTTCTCGTGTTTTACTAGGTTGTATTATGTAATTTCGGTGGTATTTTACTAATGAAGCCTTGGTTATATTTGACAAGAGATTTGGAACATGGAATGGGGGAGTACTGAAGATTTCTCATTTGACGAAAGATTTCCGTTTGAGTTTTGAAGAAAACTTCGATCATTTATGTCCGAGGAAGAAAACAAGCCGCCGTGTTTTGTTATAAACCAGTGACAGGACTGACTGACTGACGTTAGAATTTATACAATTATTCCTACTTGACATTGGCAGAATTATACTGATACTACAGTTAGTTGCCATTTAATAAAAGGAGAAGAGGCTAAATAAGCTGCAAAATAACTTCAGCCAAAACAATAGGAAAGGAACGGAAAGTACAAAGGAATGTGGAATGGAAAGCAACAGAAAGCAACAACCAGAGTACGAAAATATAAAATATTAAGAAAAAACTTTGTTGACGAGACGAAGAAGAATCGTTGATTGTTTTGTTATACCTCTAGCTATATCAAAATGATGCAACATCAGCAACGCGAAGAAAAGCAGTTAGAAGCTACGATACAAGCTATTCTAAGCAGGGTGAATGATTTAAAAACAGCTATACAAGCATTGATTACAAAACTTGAAACAGAGTACGAAACAATCAACTGGCCTACTTTTCTCGATAACTATGCTATTTTGTCGGGTCATGTGAGTATTCCGTGTTTTTTTCAGCATTGTAGGGATCTTCCACTGATGTAAGTATACCCCTACTAGTAAAAGTAGACCAAATGAGATCTTTTACATTTTGTTTTAGCTGACTGGATTGAGTAAAATACTGCAAGCTGAACTAGCTGCATCCCTGAGGTCACGAATTGTGCTTCCCTTACAACTCGGATGTGAGAGGGATGAGGCATTGGCCCGGTTGACAGAAGGAAGAGTCCCTGCATGTACACATGATCTTGTGCCAGACTTGTTGCGCACTAAACCTGAGCCTCAGGCTGAACAGAGGCTACAACAGTTTAATCACAAAGCTAGCACACTTAGTTATGATACAGCACAGGTATGAGTATAACTACCAATAACTAATACTTTGTACTTAGTATATTGCAATGCAACTGGCCTTGTTTACCTGATTTCATAAAATGCATTTGTATGCTTTTTACAGAAACAAGTGGCCCAATTCACCAAAGTAGTAAGTCATGTCTGGGAATTAATTTCTAAAGGCCGGGAGGATTGGGAGGGAGAATCTATGAGATCAGCAGGTAATAAATACATTGTTACATACATATATTAACTAGCTGCGCTATTGTTATTAACCCGCGGTCCCTCGGAATTTTTCCGGGATAAAAAGTAGCCTATGTCTTTCCCTGGGATACAACCTTTATCCATGCCAATTTTCAGCCTAATCTGTTTAGTGGTTTGGGCGTGAAAAGGTAACAAACAGATAGACAGACAGAGTTACTTTCACATTTATAATACAAGGACTAAGATATACACGCATCAGCTCTGAGAGCTGCCTGTGTATTATAAATAATAATAATAATATTAGTATGGATTAAATATATGTATAATTAATTATATACATCTATTAATTTAAAGCTTGCTATAATTTTACTACAAAGCAGAAGGGTATATTTTGTCTGAATCAGCATCATAATTTTTTCACATAGTTTAGGCCCCATTTTGCGATATTTTTATGTTTACATCTTCCTCTCTGTAGACCTTGTCAGTGCGCTTTAAATATTTGTCTAGTCTATTCTTGAAAAAGTTCACTGAGGGGGCACTTATCACCGACTCTGGTAACCAGTTCCAGTTGTGCACGACGCAATTGGGCATTAAGTGCTCTCTTGGTTTGCTGGTACTTGACCCATGCATGATGCAGCTTTAGTGAGTGTCCTCTCAACCTTTTATTTGTGTTCATGGTATATAGTGTCTCTGATAAATTTGGAATACAGTATAATGGTTATTTAGGATTTTATATAATGTATTTTTCCTGTTCAGGTATGCAACCAACCCATAGTATGGCAGACACTCATGCTTTAGTGACAGCTGTTGGAACAGGAAAGGGACTACGACCCGGCATGCCATCAGTAATGCCTCAAGGAGTGGGAGGACCAGGCATGGGACCACGTGGACCCGCCCCACAAATGGGCCCATCTGGCCCTCCACTGCCCAAAGCTCCCTCGGCTATCAAAACTAACATCAAAGCTGCTAATCAAATTCATCCTTATCAACGATAAATAAAAGGCTTATGAAAAGTATTTGTGTTTTATTTCAAAATAAATATTCCGAGATAACACTAAGCTAAGCTTTAGCTTATTATTTTGGTCAGATTTTATCATCACTGGTAGAATAAGCAATAAAAATTAAATGTCTCCATTGAAATTATTTTTGGTGAAAATAATGTGTGTTAATACTGTTCCACATAGCAGATTAAAAGTTACATACCTAACAAGATCTCAATAATATCTTTGTAGCAGAAAGCTAATTAAAAGCTGATAATAAATGTAAAGAGATTTGTTCACAATATATAAGCACCTTGCACTCTGCTAGACATTTTAGAGAAGTTCATTGTGAAACAAAAGCTCAATTTTAATTAAAACTACATTAGTTGTGACATCCTTATCCTTTTAGTTTAGTGTGTTTACCTGAAACAAAAAAAAATATTATAAAAAAAAACCATGTACTATGCAAATGCATAGTAAAAGATTTGGGTCATTAAAAATACAAATATTTCATCAACTCAATGATTGAACAGTTCTGATATTTATCAGGTTTTGGATTATGATTATCATAAATCCCAGTCACATACATACATACATAAAATCACGCCTCTTTCCCTAAGGGGTAGGCAGAGACCACGGATCTCCACTCGCTACGACCCTGACACACAACTTTAACCTCATTCACTCTCATTACATTCTTCATACATGCTCGTCGGTTCAGGGTACTTTTTACCTGGCCCTTCTCCAAAATGTCGCCAATTTGATCCAAGAAGGTTCGCCTAGGCCTTCCCCTTCCAGCTGTCCCATACACACTCGCCTCATACACTTGCTTTGTCAAACGACTGTTATCCATCCTCTCTACATGCCCAAACACTCTTAACATACCTTTTTCGATCCTCAACACTACATCTTCTTTCACTCCACACTGTTCCCTTATCACACTATTTCTCACTCTATCCTTCAACGTTACCCCACAAATACTATACCAGTCACATACATAGTTTAAATACAATCAGTTTTGATTCCACTGAAGTTCATTAGTATCACAGAAACTACAAGTAGGTATGGTGATACCACACCACTACCGTACATCTGCAGATCATCAGCCGTTTTCATCCCACGGCTGGGCATAGGCGTCTCTTCATACAGATCATACAAATATTTATTTCTGAAAGTTGTTTTACCATGAAAATCTGTAGTCTCAGGCGAGTTTGTCTATATACTCACAATGTCGTCGATCTTGAGAATGGCGCGTACGGTCTCCGTGGCCAGTCCCAAGGCTGAAGCCGTCACATGCAGAGGTTGCAGCACGTTTTCTTGGCGCATGTCGGTGACACGACCACGGCGGACATTGACCCCGGCGCCGCAGCTTCCGTCCGTAGAGCACGCGTGCGCCGCGCGTAGCTCTGTCACTGTCTCGATGGGGTTCAGACCTGACAAAAAGAGATAATCCATTGCTATGAGAAGGACAACACATTTCCTAAAGCTTTCACGAAGTGTGGAAGACGACGTAGGTCTTTGCCCAGCAGCACTGGGACAGCATAGGCTAAGTAAAGAAAAAAAAGCATTACTAAATTGACAGGTGAACTGAACATGAATACTGGGTTTCAGTGTGGAAAAAATAACTGTTCCCTTTTGAAGCAATTAAACAGATCTTTCACATTAATCAGCATCTTAGAATAAGCTATAACACAATAGCATGAATGAGACACACTTTGCATAGTTAACAAATTCAAATGGTACCATAATGCTTTACAATAATCACTTTTATACAAAACCATCATACCAGCATTCTCAGCTAACGTAGAAGGCACAACTTCCAAGGCATCTGCATACGCGCGCAGACAGTAATGATCCGCACCGGGCGCGGTCTGCGAAGCCCTCGCTAGGACTGCCGCGGCCGCCGCTTCGGGGGCTCCGCCACCGGGAAGTAAGGCAGGACGACGGGCAACGCAACGCACCGCACAAAGAGCATCGTGGAGCGAACGTGCGGCCTCGGCGACTACCGCGCCTGATGTGCCGCGGACCACCACGCTCACTGTACGACCGCCTGAGTTGCAGCCGGTCATCTGAAATATTAAATAACTTACACCCATTGCAGAGTATCCAATGAGGCTACCTCATTTCCACGCCATTACTTTATTCAAAGCTTAAAATTTAGGTTTGCTCTGTAATTTGAATTGCTAAAATTACAAGCTTCATACCTTGATGTATTTCCCTGAAGGCTCACTGACTTCTTCAACCAAATCTACATTGACCAGGTTCTCAGCAGTGAAGTGATCGAGAGAGGCGATGGGTCGGCAACCAAGTGTCTTGCAGACAAACTCAATGTCTTCACGCTCAATGTCCTTGATCACCATGGTCTTGATTTTGTCCAGGAAGTGAATAGCCAGGTCACTGAGAGCATCTCTACAACAAATAATAGTGTTTAGAAAATAACTGAAGTGCTAAACTGGAGCAATAGTCTCAGAATGAGAGTCTTGTTACAATATAACTTTACCTGAGAATAGATTTTTGCACCAGCAATACATTGCAGCCAGCTTTCTTGATTTGCTTCACGATATTGAGGATGTACTGACGTTCCTCTTTCAGCACGCGGTCCATAGCGGCATAATCTGATACAATCACACTGTGATCCATCTGTGGAACAAAAACATACATTTACTTCTAGTCTTTTTCAAGATTTACTGATAAGAATGGTGATGGCTACAGAGCAATCGTTTTTGCAATACCTGCTACCTAGAATAGCCTAGTCATAAAGGGGACTAACATAAATGCACATTTTTAGGAGTTAGGTCATTCAGAAGTATCCTCCTCATCAATGAATAAAGTACTATTGAAATATTTTATTATACATACATCGGTCTTAGGCGGTGAAATGCAGAACTGGATGAGAGCCACTTTGGCCTTCTCAATGCGATGAGGTCCATTGACATTGGACGCGCGGTGCGGAATCACCAAACCCTGGACTAGCTCTGTGTCTTCAACTGTTCCTCCAATACGCTCAATGACTTTCACATCTCGAAGGTCAACGCGTGCGCCGACTCCGTTGGGAATGAGATCCATGACTGTTACAGAATGTTAACATTATGAATGCTTCTTGTTCATGAAGATAGAAAAAAAAATACAAATACCCAAAATCACTGAAATAGCTGCATATTGATTGAGCGAGCAGCCTCTCGAGGCAGCCGCCTTGCAAATCCTCGGTCACTCAGGACGTGCCTCGCCCTCAGCAAACGCATGCTCTGCTTCGCCCGAATGTGCCGCGGCCCGAGCCAAACGTCGGTTTTTGGCGCCTCAGTAAGTTTGCCGCGCGCAATTAAGACGTTTGTGTTTGCCTGGCAAACGCAGAGGCTGCTCGCTCAGTCAGTACGCGGCCAATCTGAATTTTGTTGTAACATCAAGTGCAAAAATGGCTCAGGTCATTTCTGTACTGTTCTCTAATCTCAGTAAAAACAGAATGAAAAAAAACTATGGAGATCAGAAACTCAACAAAACTTACCAGCACGAATAGCTTGAACAGCGATAGGAGCCAAGATAGTAGAGTGTTGGGACACTACTTTTGAGTTAAGTGAAGTTGCCGCTGCCTTCAGTAGAACCTCCTCATTTGCTAGGTCTACTGGAGTGGACATGCCTTCTACAACCTAAGAAAAACAATTTTCACTATAGAAAGTAATACACAAAATTGAGTTTGTTGAGCTTGTAACTTTACAAGCGACGAGTATATTCTTTGACTTTTCTCCAACAAAGCTTTTTCATATTTTTAACTTATTTGTAGAGTAATTTTTACTATAAATTATGTTTGAAAATGTGCTTAGTTACCTGTAAAGCCAATAACAAAGCCTTGTGGAACCCTTCAGAGATGACTGTAGGGTGGATGCCTTTTTGTAAGAGTTTCTCAGCGGCATCAAGCAGGGCTCCGGCAATGACTACCACAGATGTTGTGCCATCACCAGCTTCAATATCTTGGGCGCGGGACAGCTCCACTAACTAGAAATTTAAATTTGCTTTTGTTTAGTTTCTTTAGAGTGGTGTAGTAAATGTCTTCTTCTTCTTCCTGCCCTTATCCCACTAAGTGGGGTCGGCACAACATGTTTCTTTCTTCCATTTCCTTCTTCACACATCATAATCAGAACTCACTCCTTTCACAAACATATCTGCATTCACACAGTTCATCTTTAATGTAAACATGCTATTTTCTACTGCCTCTGATATATCATCAAAGGACTTGAATGTCTGTAATGTGGTGTCTACTGTGCTTGGGAATACTATAGTGATGGTCCTTATTTTTGTTTGTGGCTTGCTTCCGACTGGCTATGATCAGTTCTCTTCTATAAATTTTTTTCAACTAGCCTTAGATGGCTTAAATGTATTTTATAAAGGTTTATGTATGTAGAAGATTTGTTTCTCATTAGGATCTCATTAGGACAAATAATTTTGAATGATCTTGTACCATTTTAGCTGCCGGGTGGAGAACACTCATTTGCTTCAAGATTGTAGCACCATCGTTTGTAATAGTGACCTCACCATTGGCAGCTTGGATCTGAAAACAATGACAGAGTTACAAGCAAGACCTCCTAAAATAATATTATCTGCTACATTTATCATCACGATATTACATTAAAAGACTATAGTGTTTGTTTTAAACATTTTCTATTTCATAAGTCTGATGTTTCCTACCCACCTACTTATTTTATATATAGTTATGTTTTCTTTTTCCTTTGGCTTTCTTGTGTGTACTTGTGCCAAATAAATGTTTCTTCTTTTCTACACTAATACAGTAAAACAACAAAATAGTTCAGAATTTATTATCAAAGCAACATTGTGTTGAGATAGAAATATTTCTGCTGTGAATCACATACACATAAAATTATAACTCTTACCTGTAGGGACAGGCAGAGACAATATATTTAAATTTAATTATTTACATTCTTCTTTGGTTGCTGGCCGATTAACTTACACTTTTACAAATACTTACCTTAATTTAAACTGTTTAGTAAACAAAGTAATTATAATTGTGTGAATTACCATTTTATCCATTCCCCTTGGGCCCAGACTAGTACGAATGGCATCTGATACAGCTGAAATAGAAATATACTTACTCGTCAATTCTTTACAAAATGTCCTAGTGGTAAACCTATAGAATGGTACCTAAGAGCTTATGTAGGTACTAAGACTGTTCTATGCTCTATAGCAAATAACAAAATGATTTGATGAAATTAATTTGGGAATCTAGAAAGTTAGATTTTTAGTCATCTTTAGATCATGTGATGACAAATTCGATATCAACTGAATAAGTTTATTGAGAGTATTGAATGAGAATGTTCCAGAGGCATCTAGAAAATAGTAAATGATATAGTTTTCGCTAATACAAATTGATTAACAATAGTACTTCGACGCAAAATTGCGTAAATTTCTTGCAATTACACATTTTATACACAGATGTTGTATACCTTTAGCGGCATTGATATTGCTCAGGCGAATATCGGCTGGTTTGCTTTTGTCTTTGTATACCGACGAATTTGTTTTCGCAGCATCACCGGCAGCTTTAGGAGCCATTTTTATATCACTTTTCTCACTATTCAGATGCACAAAATCGAAGATTAATTTGGATTACTTCGAAATAGTTTTTCAAAATTTATTTATTATTTTGACAAGGACCAAGGAATTGACAGCTGTTAGTCATTTTATTATTTCTGACATTGACACATAACTTCAGTTTGACACTTTAAGCTGAAATACGGCAAAATAGCTGCGGGTAACGCCACAGGTAACGCCCGTTGGCTAGTTACTCTGAGCCGTTAGCTTACGCTTCCCTTTAATAGCTCATTCCTATGCTCTTCCCAGTGATTTGATAAACTCTACTAGTTTATCATATAACTGGCGCTTCCTTCAATTCCTTAGATCTTAAAGTGTTCAATTCAGTCCACAAAATGAGAATGCTTGCTACAAGCACTACTGGCTGGTGTCCCTAGACAGTAAAAATAATAAAAAAAAAAACCACCCACACATAGGGACATCAGCCAGTGTAGTTACTCTGAGAGCCACCGGTACAATCAATAGCCAAAAGTACTTTAATATTGATTTTGTATGTACTTACCAATGATCTAGTATAAAAGATCATTGGTACTTAACCTACCAATACGTTTGCTCTAGCTTTGCTGTTTTCAAATTGGCCTATTCGTTATTTTAAAAATTTATTTTGTTTATACCCGCAATGATAATATTAATACCTACCTTAGATCATATTTTGTCTGAGATACCTACATAAAATCACACCTTTTTCACGAAGGGACAGGCAGACCACAGATATTGTCTGTGATCTAGTAGGTGGGTACCTTTTGACTTTTCCGAAAAGGTACTGCTGCGTGCGTTAATCAGATTTAGAATTCGATTTGTTTCAATCACGCCTTTTAAACCAGTTAACAGATTTGGTTGAAACTTGAAATAGGCGAAGATAGTGATAATAAAGGCTATTCAAAATGTTGGTACCATACCACATGGGCGAAGACGCGCGCAGTAGCTAGTTATAAATAAAACACAACTAAAACAATTATAATAAAAGCTTTAAATCAATCCATTTCATTCCAACAACTTAATAATGATTACAACTTAAATAGGTAGGTTAATAACTACAGTTTTCGTCTTATCAACACTTCACAACTTTCTATAATAAGTTCTGCTAGTTTTACATTTTGAAGATCTTCAGAAGAGAGTTTAGTCTTTTTTGTCATGTGCTGCGTTATATCCTGAAGAACAGTAATGGTGGTAGCAAGTGAAGGATGTGCTGGTATTGATGTATCTAGGACCTGGAAAAATAAATATATGTAAGTATTTAGACAAATTAATTCCTTATCGCGGTGGATGGAATTTCATTTCCGTCTACAATATTAAGGATTGATTTTAGTAGGTATTAAAACTACTTATTAATTAACCGGGATTTATCGCGTACCTACGCGTTATTATTTCCCGACGTTTCGCCTGTGTTGCAACCGGCGTGGTCGCGAGCGAACTCAAGTTTAAATAATACGTAATTATGACTAGTGATCGCGAAAGTTTAAGAAAGACTATGGTATTAAAACTTGCAAAAATGGTGGGAGATCTCGAAAGAGAGAGATGGTTGGAGGGATTTGGGGGAGACCTTTGCCCAGCAGTGGGACGAAAAAGGTTAAAAAAAAAAATTTGGCTGTTTTATTTATTTTTCATCAATTTCGTCGGCGCGACAAGTTCTCTTCTTCCTCTCTCGACAGTGATAAGAATTTTTCATAACAAAGTTGTGGCGGAACAAGTTTCAAAACGCTCTTTAAAGCGCTTCTGCTACCTGCGCTTGGACACACGACATCATTAAATTAGCAAAGAGGGAGATCTCCTCTACCAAGATCGAAAGACCACCAAAGTAAGTGGACCAGATGGTGTCGACCTTGGTAGAGATCTTCCTCTTTGCTACTAATTAGGGGAAATTCCACCTACCCCCAAAAAGTTATTACTTTACCTATTTTAAAACATCTCAACCTACTGAGAAGAGTAAAGGTGGGCGCAGACTTATGCCGGTATTCACAAACATTACTTTGACGTTTCCAAGTGCGCGTGGACGCACAGGGTCCCAAAATCAATAGGTTTTTGGGACACTGTGCATCTGTGTTTTTGGGACATAATAGGTACTTACAGTATTTTGCAAACGTTTGTACAGCTGCGGCGGAACCGAGACTATCCATTCGGGCTGGTTGCCAGAATGTTCTAGACTGCGCTTCAATCGTTGGATTGTTATAGCCAGAACTGGAGAAAGCACAATTTCGGGCTTCTCGATCGAATGGATTATACTCTCCGTTAATGCATCATAGCCCATGTGGTAAAGAGCAATCACCTGCAACGATAAACTAGATAAGAACAGATGCTTACGAAGTCCAGCTTCCTTTTGTTGTAAATTCACACACAATTCGCTTTAGAAGGTTAAATGTTAATGAAATATGCACCTAGGCTGAATTACCTGTTGGCACTTCATAAAATCGCTATCAACGCTCCACAGTTCCGCTAAAACTACGATCTTTTCGATCCACGCTGAACATTCCTCACTGTTATACGTCCGAGGACCCTCGCAATCCGACTCGACACTTATCGTCTCCACGGCATTCCGAATCAACTTCGTCAAAAACTTCATTCGAGGATTTCGCAATTTTTCCGAAGCTGTCATATTGATATCTCTTGTAACAACGTTTCCTGTTAGAGCTTCAAGGATATACTGGTAGTCGATGTCGTACAGAGTATCTAAAGGTTTTGAGAACTTCAAATTGAAGTGGCATTGATAGTAGATGGTACAGGATATCTGGTAGTTCAGAATTAGAATGTCATCGTTGACAAGTTTCGTGTTTTGGGCAACTTCTACTAGAGATGGCAGACTCTCGTCCCATATCTTCTCGAACTCTATCTTCTGTTTCTCGTTGTTTGGAGGCATTGCGGCGAATCTCAGGAAACTTTCCAAGTATTTTGTAGTACGTTCGAGAAACTTCAGCAAGCTAGCGTTGTCTGTTCCCAAGTCTTGTAAGCTGAATGAGTCTTTTGGTAATCGGCCGATTTTGTTTACCAACCGGCAGCTTATCTCAAAACTGTGCTTGATATAAGTAGACCATATAATGGAGAATAAACCTAGTTTTATATGCAGATCTGATATGTGAACAAGGCAATGAATTACCGCGTCTAGAAGCTCAATTGAATGAAAACTTTTCTGCCACGCAATAGCGTATTCCCAGCACATATTAGCGATTATAAAATCAGCTTTGGTACTCAACGGGAATTGTCGTCGAAGCAGCGACAGCCACTTGAATATCTTAGGGTTTTCGTCGATGTAAATGCGATTATTCTCTGCGAAGATATACGCGACATCATCATCCTCTGTTTGTTCAGCATCAGCTTTACTATCATGTATTTCTAAGATCTCATTGGCGACTATAGCTTCAGGAAGTACCCCCATCCCACACAGCCATTTAGCTATCAACTCCGTCACCGATCCCTTTCCTCTCGTGTAAACATATTTCAAATTAATATTATAATCAGTTGTTTGCAGTTTCGGCAGTGATTTCCCGAAAAACTTATCCTTAAACATCAAAACTATGCTTAGAATAGAAATATCTTCTAGCTTTCCTATAAGAATTCCCCATTTTGCGTTTTCTTTCGTGACTGATTCCCAAACTTCTGTGTCGTCATCCTTTTCAATGTTTGCTTCGAACATTTTGCTGACAGCTTTGCAAGCCATGGCTACGATCATACTTTTGAGTGGACAGGACATGTCGACTAATATATCACGAATGCTTTGCCACCATGGCGAGACTTCGTTGTATGTTATACTAGTGGCCTCTTCAGTGACGCTACAGAGATAATACAACACCACTATCAACTTCTCTATCAATTCCAAACTGATCTCCTCCAGTGATGTATTCATCAACTGCATGATCAGAAGTTTGATAATTTCTTTCGGATCAACACGACATTCCTTTACAAAGTTATTCAATGAATTCAGTTTTGTCATACCAAATATACTTTTGAATGTGATCGAAGCTAGATTGTTACGTTTATCCGCAGACGTTTCTGATTTCAATGTGATGAATTTTGCTGTTTTTTCAAGTTGGAAACAGGCTACAAAGTCTTTGTATGTACTTGAATTGTTATCTGCAAACTTAACTCTAGCATGTTGTTGTTCCTTGTAATCTTTTTCTTGAGCTAAAGTTAGCAACCTTTCCAAAATACAGTTGTCATCTTCAAGTAAATGAAAGGTATCCATTTGATCTTCATTGATAGTACACTCTGTGAACTCATATCCGTTTTCTTTCCCCACAAACTCATGCACTTTTCCTGCTAATTCTTGCATGTCTTCAGTATTTTCGTTGTTGATCAGTCTAAAGAAGAGCGTAACGAGTGTTAGATTAGCAAAATAATTCTTCAATTCTACCGCCTTGGTGTCACCATCGTCAAAACTGTCCCAAAATATCGCTAAAACGGACATAACGAACTTAGGGGGCACTTCGTATTTCTTGACAAGTAAATCAAGGCAGTGTTTTTTGATATCCATAGTTTGTATCTCAGAAACTATTTTTAAAAGGTCTTCTGTGTTGTCTTCATTGATTGTTGACTTTTTAATATTGTCTCGGAACTCACGCAGCGTTTGTAGATCCTTTGACTTTTGAGAGTGTTCGCCTTCTAACGCGTAGAAGAATGGAATGTGGATCTTTTTAAGCTTTCCGTCGGAATCTAAGAGGATACACTGATATTCCGGCAGATTGAGTTTTTTGTATGTATAATTCTTCTCAGCTCCAACTAAACCACAAGTATTGTACAGAAGTTGGCCATTCTTTGTAGCCGTAAACACCGCGACTCTGTTTCCTCTCTGCATAAGTCTTATATCTATCAAACCTTTCTTTGGATTGTAAATGATGAGGAACAAAGCCCGCTTTACGTTTTTGATTGTGGAGAGCTGAGGTTTCTTGTCGTCATTTTCAAATATCTGTGAAAAACAGGTTTACTTACTTAAAGATTACATGAAAGTTTACTTAAAGATTACTCTAAATTATAACCAGATTAAAATTATTTGTAGACGTAGAAGAAGAAGAAGTAGACGTGCAAGGTAAATTTTCCAAAAGCTTTCCTATAAAGGTCTATAGGGATAAATATCTATCTGTATTCTGTGTCAATATACATACTTAGCTGAACAGGCAGACCAAAGAAAAAATAGATTTACTCTGTGAAAAATAATAAAAAATGTTTTGTAGGAATGTTGTGTCAACTCTATATATTTAAATGTCTGAGCGGAAAAATGTCTTGATAAAAGATTTCATCATCTCCCTGCCCTTTTCCCACATTATGTGGGGTCGGCACAACATGTGTTCTTCTTCCATTCTCCTCTATCAGCCGTCATCTCAACACTCACCCCTTTCTTACTCATGTCATCCTTCACACAATCCATCCATCTTTTCTTTGGCCTACCTCTACTCGTAAATTCATCAACATTCATACCAAGTACTCTTCTAGTTACATGACATTCTTCCCTTCTCATTACATGCCCATACCATGCTAGCCTGTTGCTCCTCATCTTTTCATTCACTGGCGCCACTTTCACACTTCCTCTTATGTACTCATTCCTTACTCTGTCCATTCGCGTCACTCCACACATCCATCTCAGCATTCGCATCTCAGCCACGTGCACCTTTTGTTCATCCGTCCCTTTTGTTGCCCAACACTCAGACCCATACAATACGACAGGTCTTACGATCGTCTTGTATATTTTCCCCTTAAGCTTAAGGGGCATACGTGGATCGCAAATTGTTCCGGAGACCTGTCGCCATTTCATCCATCCCGCATTTATTCGACTTCTTACATCCTTCTCTATCTCACCATCATTCTGTACTACTGAACCGAGATACCGAAAATCGGAACAGACTGGTAGGTAAACACCATCTAAGGCAATATGGGCAAAACTGGATGGACCACCAAAGTCGCAGAACATGTGCTCGGTTTTTGTCCTGCTTATCTTCAGTCCGACACTCTCCAGTTTGCCCTGCCATTTTCCCAGTCTGTTCTGGACCTCGGTTGCGTCTTCTCCGATGAGAACAATGTCGTCGGCAAAAAGCATGCACCAGGGTGCTTCCTCCTGTATGTCCGATGTCAGAGCATCCATTATCAGGAGGAACAAATAAGGGCTTAGTATAGAATAGTCTTGATAAAAGATTTATAAGAAAAAATTCTTATTAAAAAACAAAACTTACTTGAACAAAAGCGCACTGAGCATCCCTACATCCCTTGATCAGTCTAATCAGATGTCCTCTATTGACATCCAATACCGCCACTCTACCGTATCCATCAGAAAATGCGGCAAGGCGTCTGTCGGGCGACACGGCAACAGAGGTGCCTTGGCGTTGAGGGTCGTACACACCACAGCGCATTGACAAGTTCTCGGCACGAATGGCCGGCTCACTGGCCGGAGTAGCCTTCTCTGTATTTGCACCGCTTAGCCAACCTCTGAAAACATTGTATTGTAAGATTCCTACTACACAAACGTCCGCAACTTAGATCACAGGACAGCGACCGTACAGTACTTTTCTGAAATTGGTTGTATTAGTCAGTTGGTATGAGAGTGGAAACTCTGGTGATCGAGTTTTAGGCTGATTAATTTGGATTAGCAGTTCACCCGTTCGCCGATTAGATAGCTTGGCCCCAACTGTGTTAGTTGCCTCGTTTCATAATGGCTCTGGCCTCAAAAGAATAGGAGTACATTTTCTCTACTGAATGAATCTAAAATGGCTTTGGAATGTTGGTAGGTAAGTACTCACGGCAAAGCGGATTTGATCTTATGCGCCACAGCCCTCGCGACGTCTTGCAGTGGCGGCGCGTTGCCCCCTTCCATGGCATAGTGGAACCCTATGTAGGGGTTCAAACCTGTACCGAGAACTAAGGTGTTCACTGGCGGTACTGATCGGTACCTGCAAATGCACTATGATAAGTATCTTGATAATGATACAGTAAGATCGTTAAACAAGAATAGAGTGAAAACTTAAAGAATTCTTTGTTACTACAAACAACACCTAAAAAGGGATCGTTAAAAGACGCGGTGAAAGGAGACTTCCTTTTCAACTTCATTCTGGTTATTGACCTGTGTGAACCTGGAACCCGACTTGAAGAAATCGGTTTTTTTTTAATGCATACGTTTGTACTCGGTATGTACTTGTTTGTACCATCTTTTTTTTTTGTTTGTACCTTAAAGGGTTCGGAGATATCGAATTTTTAAAATTACTCAGAACCCGACTTTAAGGAATCGATTTTGTTTTAAATGCATACGTTTGTACTCGGTATGTACTTGTTTGTACCATCTTTTTTTTTGTTTGTACCTCAAGGGGGTCGAACATAGCAAGTTTTCAAAAGTTGAAATGAAGGTAAATCGGTCATTTTTCAAGATAATAAAAACCTGCGAGCAGGGTTGGATTCACCATCGTTTGTACCCGTTTGTACCACCGAACAATTCGTTTGTACCTCAAGGGGGTCGAACATAGCAAGTTTTCAAAAGTTGAAATGAAGGTAAATCGGTCATTTTTCCAGATAATCAAAATCTGCGAGATGGGTTGGATTCACCATCGTTTGTACCCGTTTGTACCACCGAGCGATTCGTTTGTACCTCAAGGGGGTCGAACATAGCAAGTTTTCAAAAGTTGAAATCGGTCATTTTTCAAGATAATCAAAATCTGCGAGCAGGGTTGGATTCATTATCGTTTGTACCCGTTTGTACCACCGAGCGATTCGTTTGTACCTCAAGGGGGTCGAACATAGCAAGTTTTCAAAAGTTGAAATCGGTAATTTTTCAAGATAATCAAAATCTGCGAGCAGGATTGGATTTACCATCGTTTGTACCCGTTTGTACCTCAAGGGGGTCGAACATAGCAAGTTTTCAAAAGTTGAAATGAAGGTAAATCGGTCATTTTTTCAGATAATCAAAATCTGCGAGCAGGGTTGGATTCACCATCGTTTGTACCCGTTTGTACCACCGAGCGATTCGTTTGTACCTCAAGGGGGTCGAACATAGCAAGTTTTCAAAACTTGAAATGAAGGTAAATCGGTCATTTTTCCAGATAATCAAAATCTGCGAGCAGGGTTGGATTCACCATCGTTTGTACCCGTTTGTACCACCAAGCGATTCGTTTGTACCTCAAGGGGGTCGAACATAGCAAGTTTTCAAAAGTTGAAATCGGTCATTTGTCCAGATAATCAAAATCTGCGAGCAGGGTTGGATTCACCATCGTTTGTACCCGTTTGTACCACCGAACAATTCGTTTGTACCTCAAGGGGGTCGAACATAGCAAGTTTTCAAAACTTGAAATGAAGGTAAATCGGTAATTTTTCAAGATAATCAAAATCTGCGAGCAGGGTTGGATTCACCATCGTTTGTACCCGTTTGTACCACCGAACAATTCGTTTGTACCTCAAGGGGGTCGAACATAGCAAGTTTTCAAAACTTGAAATGAAGGTAAATCGGTCATTTTTCCAGATAATCAAAATCTGTGAGCAGGGTTGGATTCACCATCGTTTGTACCCGTTTGTACCACCGAGCGATTCGTTTGTACCTCAAGGGGTCAAACATAGCAAGTTTTCAAAACTTGAAATGAAGGTAAATCGGTCATTTTTCAAGATAATCAGAATCTGCGAGCAGGGTTGGATTCACCATCGTTTGTACCCGTTTGTACCACCGAGCTATTCGTTTGTACCTCAAGGGGGTCGAATATAGCAAGTTTTCAAAAGTTGAAATCGGTCATTTTTCCAGATAATCAAAATCTGCGAGCAGGGTTGGATTCACCATCGTTTGTACCCGTTTGTACCACCGAGCGATTCGTTTGTACCTCAAGGGGGTCGAACATAGCAAGTTTTCAAAAGTTGAAATCGGTCATTTTTCAAGATAATCAAAATCTGTGAGCAGGGTTGGATTCACCATCGTTTGTACCCGTTTGTACCACCGAGCGATTCGTTTGTACCTCAAGGGGGTCGAACATAGCAAGTTTTCAAAAGTTGAAATGAAGGTAAATCGGTCATTTTGGTCAATTTTGGAAAACTTGCTATGTTCGACCCCCTTGAGGTACAAACGAATCGCTCGGTGGTACAAACGGGTACAAACGATGTTGAATCCAACCCTGCTCGCAGATTTTGATTATCTTGAAAAATTACTGATTTACCTTCATTTCAACTTTTGAAAACTTGCTATGTTCGACCCCCTTGAGGTACAAACGAATCGCTCGGTGGTACAAACGGGTACAAACGATGGTGAATCCAACCCTGCTCGCAGATTTTGATTATCTGGAAAAATGACCGATTTACCTTCATTTCAACTTTTGAAAACTTGCTATGTTCGACCCCCTTGAGGTACAAACGAATTGCTCGGTGGTACAAACGGGTACAAACGATGGTAAATCCAATCCTGCTCGCAGATTTTGATTATCTTGAAAAATGACCGATTTCAACTTTTGAAAACTTGCTATATTCGACCCCCTTGAGGTACAAACGAATAGCTCGGTGGTACAAACGGGTACAAACGATGGTGAATCCAACCCTGCTCGCAGATTCTGATTATCTTGAAAAATGACCGATTTACCTTCATTTCAAGTTTTGAAAACTTGCTATGTTCGACCCCCTGGAGGTACAAACGAATCGCTCGGTGGTACAAACGGGTACAAACGATGGTGAATCCAACCCTGCTCGCAAATTCTGATTATCTTGAAAAATTACCGATTTACCTTCATTTCAACTTTTGAAAACTTGCTATGTTCGACCCCCTTGAGGTACAAACGAATCGCTCGGTGGTACAAACGGGTACAAACGATGGTGAATCCAACCCTGCTCGCAGATTCTGATTATCTTGAAAAATGACCGATTTACCTTTATTTCAACTTTTGAAAACTTGCTATGTTCGACCCCCTTGAGGTACAAACAAAAAAAAAGATGGTACAAACAAGTACATACCGAGTACAAACGTATGCATTTAAAACAAAATCGATTCCTTAAAGTCGGGTTCTGAGTAATTTTAAAAATTCGATATCTCCGAACCCTTTAAGGTACAAAAAAAAAAAGATGGTACAAACAAGTACATACCGAGTACAAACGTATGCATTAAAAAAAAACCGATTTCTTCAAGTAGGGTTCCAGGTTCACACAGGTTGGTTATTGAGTGAACCAGAAGATACTGGAGCACTTCTCTTTTTAGAAAACTCTTCTTCCAATATAATTATACTAATATTTATTATACCTAAAGAGGAAAGACGTATGCTTGTAACAAATAAACTCAAAAACTACTGGTTTTCTTTTTTTTTAAGTGTTAAACCACACTGAGGTAAAATACTGGACTGAATTCAAAAATTCTTTCACAATTAGAATGCTACATTATGCCTGAGCTGAATCCCTGAGGCTACATTTTATCTCTGAAAAGTGAAGTTTTCCTCAGGGACCACGGGTAGCACTGCAACGGACAGCTAGACATTTATCTTGTACTTGACTAATGTTGCCTGAAATAAATTTGATTTGATTTATGATAGAATATTACCACACATCATAACCTCCATAGGTGGAAGCAGCTAGAAGATGATCGTAGGTGTTCTTAAGCTCCAAGCCCACTACAGTTGCATCACTCACTAACTCTTGTTCAGCAAAGGACCATTTTCTGATGTTAATGTTACGGCTGTCCACAGTACAGGCATCTTGGACACCAGCTTGAACTGAAAAAAGGTATAAAATCAAACACCAGTGTCCCAGGCTTAGTCTTATTCTAGAAAATAAAGATCTTTAGGCTTTTCATATCTTTGTCAGAACTGCAGAAGTCAGTCCAGGTTTACACTACTATGAACAGGCATTTTATAGCCAATCTTATGTCATAGTCTACCCATATCATGACCTGTATTATGTCTACCCATATCAAAAGTAATTATTTTGAAATAGTTACTGTTGGGTTTTACTATTATAAACATACCCTTAGCTATCTGAGCTTTGGCATTCCTCAGCGTTAAGAACAAACTGGCGCCAGAGATAACACATTCACAAGTTTGGAACAGTATGTGGATGTCATCAGGCAGAGTTCCATAGGTACCCGTGTGGCAAGATATCTTCATAACAGGCTTTTCATCTAGTTTCTCCAGTAATAACTGGTGGCCTGTGTTAGTGTAGAAACCGACACTTCCATTTTTGAATCCAACTATTATACAGAACCAGTCAGGACCATTCTGCAAAACCGAAATTTAATAAATCTGTATTTCAATCATGATCATGGAACCAGTCTAGATAAACTGGACCAATTTATATTGTATCTATTGTGTTATGATTAATTTATCTTGTGCTCTTGTAAGCCATACCAGTTAAAAGATAATGTTAAAAGAAATGCCTATGCTGTAAAGTAAAAACCAACCTGTGAAGAATGATGTGAAGGACAGATAGATAAAGTCAGAACAACTGTTATTTCAGCTGGCAAAGTCCCACTCCAGGAAATCAAAAAAGAATTGCTATCAGAAGAGCTAATCCATTGTGAAGTCAATATACAAAGTCTATTTCTGTAGCCCACTGCCAGCAAGTTCCCGCAGGAAGAAAGTGATATAGCGCATTGTTGCAACCAGGCTGTGTCTGTAAAAAAGTTTACGTGAGCGTATAATCGTGGAATTCTGTAAGTTTATGGAATTTTCTGGCTACTCAACATTGCCAAGAATAATTTGAACTAGACTCGTAGAATGCATACCTTCTTTCTCAGGAACAAAGAGTGCTCGTCCTAAGCTAAGAATATCACCACAATCTGCTATTTGCTCAACTTGGCAGGACATTTTGTAATAAAATACAACAAAGCAAAGTCAAGATAGAATCACTACACTACGAGTGTTTTTGTATTAGCAGTACATATCTTCGACATTATGGCAGTAAATAATATTTACTATAAGACAATACAAAAAATGAAACTATTAACAATAAAATACAGTTTAATTTTCAGAGTTAAAAACTTTGTTTTGAAAGAAACAAAGGACTTCTTCTTCTTTTTCCAGCCAGCTGTTCTAGGTTCTATTCGACGAATGTCAACGTCAAATAGGGAGGAGGCAACCGTAGCAGAGAAACTACTAGTTTGCCGGTGCCTATTCTACAGTTGGCCACCGGGCAATGTGGCCCATTTTGGCCAATGCGTAGTATTTATATTATCTTTGGGCCAATGCTTTTCACCACTCTACCTACTTCCAGTATCCAAGTTTGTCTGGGGGTAATCAGAGGCTCGTCCAAACAATTATTCCCACATTTCATAAATAAAATACGATCTGGAACATCTCAAATGAGATTTTGATGAGAAGTGCTTAATAATTAAAATATTTGATTGGCAATAATAAATCCCGAGTCTGAACATCATTGCAGTAATTTAATATATAACCATGATAGTTTTATGGCTTGAAAAGTTGAAATAAAACGATATATTACTGTCCTGTGAATTATATTTATTTGGAAAGAGTTCCACTGTGGTTTCACTTCTGTCTACCAATAAAATGTGAATACAATAACGTAATTTTTCAGTCTAATTACTAACATATTTAAACATTTCTGTTTTTGTATCCTTTTCTAGCAAATGCTTTCTACAATACAACATCTAGTACCAAATGAGATCTAAAATATGTAGGTAAACATTTAAGTGTCGAACAAAGCTACAATATTCTTATGCATTAATTACTTTTAAGTCATTGAACAATCTAACTTATCAAAATAATGACGTCGAATACAATAAATTAAAAAATACATCGATTTATTTATAATTGATTGAATACTAACATTTAACACATAAACCAATTACACAAATCCCAATTGCATACATGAATATATCACTATGTTCTTCACTACACTGAAACTACATAAAAAATAACTTTCCAATAAGAACCGGCGCCATATCCAATCCAACTAGAAAATGTTTAGCGCTGAATGTACACACAAATCTTAAATTAATCACTGTGTTCGTTCACAAAAGAGCAAAAAGTTACGATCCATCGGTACTAAGATGCGATTCGAGAACATCAACTTCAGCGACCACTGTGGAGGGGGCTTCGGATGGTTCGGGGGGTGGTACGGGCGCGGCAGGGGAGGGGGCGGGGGAGGGGGTGCGCGGGCGGGGGCGGGGGCAGTAGTCAAAGAATATGTGGACGTTGAGGTTGGATGTCTCGGGTCATTCGGCCTCGTGCTCGTGCAGTTGGGCCAGTAGCGCGGCCCGACGTGACTCCAGCTCTGCGTCGCTCCAACCGCTCGATCTGAAGCAATATAAATAAAAAAATATGTACTATAAGTATACAAAATGCGTTCAAGTCGCGAATGTTCAAATCTATAACAAAGAAGTTCTAAATATTGACTGGCCTTAGGTTCATGAATATGCATCTCTACTGATAGGTTGTGTGCCTCTGAGACAAACATTTCTGGTAGGATACAAGTTACATTAAGAGATCTGACAGAATGTCTTGAATACAATCGTGATCCTGTTTTACTGTATAAAACAAGATGTAAGTTACCTCTCCTTTTTTTCTTTCTTGTCCTTCCGCTTCTTCTTATGCGCGTGGTCGACTATTTCGTGCTCCGGACTGGAAGGCGCGCTGCGTTTCGACTTCTTCTTGTGCCGCGGTGGCTCATCATCTGTTATACCGCCTTCTTCTGGAGTCGGCGATTTCTGAAAGAAAACACAGCTTGAGAAACACTGTTTTTTCGTTTACCGTTTTAATTAGAGCTCAAAGTCAAATACCATTTATTCAGTAGGACCACTTAGAATAGTTTTATGAATTAGGTAAGTGATTCTACTCCTGTTCCTTTGCGACCAATACCGTGAAGAAACAGGGCACCAAAGTTTGGGCTCATGTTTAGTTACTAATTTGAAATTTCCCGAAACGTAAAATTATTTACACCCGACATGCGAACAAGTTGCGATGAAGTTGGCACGACTTTCGGATTGAAGCAACTACTTGACCAAACATAGTCAAAGTCAAAAAGCATTTATTCAGTAGGACCGCTGGGATCACTTAGACTGTCTTAGAACTAATTTTACTCCTGTTCTTTCGCGACCAATACCGTGAAGAACAGGGTCACAACGTCAGGGCCACAAAAAACATGGCATGGGTGGGTACTACCTAACTATGTACTTATAATATCATCATCCACAGTCCGGCTACATCAAACTGCCTCCATTTCCTTTTGCCATCCAACAAGATCCTATGCTAATCCTATATATCCATCTACGAACCACAAAGGAGACTGTTCAAAAGCGGTCTATGAAGCTATAGCGATTCTGGCTTGGCATTTCTGTAGAGATGCCTCATCTACATCCTTGTGCAAAGGGGTATCAAAATCTGACTGGCCAGTTTTGAGATATAGAGGGTGGATTTTTGAGGCGGGGTAGTAAGGGCGGTACCTTAACCGTTCTAGTTACACGAAAACGTTCTTATAAGACCATCCATAATTTTTTGAGATATTCTAAACTGCGTCCACAGATTTTGGAAAAAGTGTACAGTCAGCGAAAAAAGTGTTGACCAAAAGCGGTCTTTGAACCAATAGCGATACTGTTATAGTATTTCTGTAGAAATACCTCAACTATATCATTGTGCAAAGGTGCATCAAAATCTGTCCCTGCAGTTTTGAGAAATATGGGCTTGAGTTTTGAGACTGGGTCGTTCCGAAATAAGTGAATGCAGTTTAGAATATTTAAAAAAGTTATGTATGGTCTCTTAGAAATGTAACTGGAACGGTTAAGGTACCTGCCCTTACGACCCAGTCTCAAAACTCAAGCCCATATTTCTCAAGACTGCAGGGACAGATTTTGATGCCCCTTTGCATAAGGATGTAGTTGAGGTATCTCTACTGAAATACCATTACAGTATTGCTATTGGTTCAAAGACCACGTCCCAGACCACTTTGAAACATTTTTCATATTTTTGCAATTTTTTCGCTGACTGTACACTTATTCAAAAATGTATGAATGCAGTTTAGAATATCTCAAAAAGTTATGGATAGTCTTCTAGGAACGTTTTCCTGTGACTAGAACCGTTAAGCTACTGCCCTCACGACCCAGTCTCAAAACTCAAGCCCGTATATCTCAAAACTGCCGGGACAGATTTTGATGCACCTTTGCACAATGATATATACACTCGGTTCCAAAAATTACGGGTCAGTCACAAAAATTGAAATACCTCCAGAACTGTAAAAGTTAGATCAATTAAATAAAAAACAGAATAAAGACTTTTTAGTTGCGCTTCTAATAGCATATTATTTAAACTGGTTGATGAAAAAAACTTCATTAGAAAAACAAAATTTAAAAAAATGACTATTTTTAAAAACAATATTTTTGTTTCATGTCATTATGGATGCTTTCCATTTCTATTCTGTCACAAAAAAAAATATCGTGAACGTCTTCCACGTGCATAATTATTATTCTGTGAGGTGAAGCATGGCAGTCACGCTAGAGGAATGTACCAGAATCCTAACTTTTTTGGAACTTGGGCGGAGCCAGCGTGAAACAGCCAGAAACATTGGTGTATCTTTGTCGACTGTTCAGCGGGTAGTCCAGCGGTACCAAGAGACCGGATCACACCTTAGAAGACCAGGAAATGGCAGACCAAGATGCACAACGGCCAGGGAAGACAGACAACTGGTGGCTACAATGCTACGAAATCGTTTTCAAACTGCTGTTGGTCTAAAAACTCACTTTATTCGCTTTTGGAGGTGGCAATTTAAGCGCTCAAACAGTAAGAAGACGTCTTGCTGAAGCAAATTTGAAACCATTGAGGCCCGCAAATGGCCCCAAACTGGAACGGGGACATCGAATTGCAAGACAGAGATACGTGCGCGAGCACCTAAACTAGACACTAGACGATTGGTCTAGGGTAATGTTCACGGACGAGTCTAAATTCATGCTTTATAAGCATGATGGTAGGCAGTTGGTGTACAGAAGACCAGGGGAGCGCTTCCATCAAGCGTGTGTGGAGGAAAAAGTGGCGTACGGTGGAGGCTCCGTACAAGTTTGGGCTGGGATTTCTGCTGAGGCCCGCACCGAGCTGGTACTCATTCAAAATGGAACTCTAAATGCAGAGAGGTACGTGGAAGAGATCCTCAATGAACATGTAGATCCTTTCATGGCCAGGATGGACCGGCATGGCATATTAATGCATGATAATGCGCGTCCCCACACCGCGAGAATTGTACATGACTTGAAGAGACCTTGAAGAGGTCGGTATCGAACTCATGCAGTGGCCAGCGCGAAGCCCGGACTTAAACCCCATCGAGCACGCCTGGGACGAGCTTCAGAGATGCGTGAAAGGTCGAAACCCCCCACCAATCACGCTTCCCGAGCTCAGACAAGCGCTGGTGGAGGAATGGGAAGGTATTCCTCAGCAACGGCTCCGAAATTTGGTGTACAGCATGCCTAATCGCCTGGAAGCTGTCAGAAGAGCTCGTGGAGGCAATACAAAGTATTAAATGAAGAAAGTGATGAAAAACAGCAAAAAAACAATCATAAAAAAAATTTAATCTTCAGAAAAATATGACTACTTTTGTTTTTTTTTAATTTAGAGATTAATATTGTGGGTGCAACTAAGTTTTATTTTATTTTTTATCTGTATAATTAAATTCTCAATTGAACAGTCTTCGTTTCATTAGGATGGCTGGATACGTAGTTCGGGAGATATTCGGGTTTATGTGACTGACCCGTTATTTTTGGAACCGAGTGTAGTTGAGGTTTTGCAATTTTTTCGCTGACTGTACACTTATTCAAAAATGTATGAATGCAGTTTAGAATATCTCAAAAAGTTATGGATGGTCTTCTAGGAACGTTTTCCTGTGACTAGAACCGTTAAGCTACTGCCCTCACGACCCAGTCTCAAAACTCAAGCCCGTATATCTCAAAACTGCCGGGACAGATTTTGATGCACCTTTGCACAATGATATATAGTTGAGGTATTTCTACAGAAATACTATAACAGTATCGCTATTGGTTCAAAGACCGCTTTTGGTCAACATTTTTTTTGCTGACTGTACAGTTTTTCCAAAATGTGTGAATGCAGTTTAGAATATCTCAAAAAGTTATGGATGGTCTTCTAGGAACGTTTTCCTGTGACTAGAACCGTTAAGCTACTGCCCTCACGACCCAGTCTCAAAACTCAAGCCCGTATATCTCAAAACTGCCGGGACAGATTTTGATGCACCTTTGCACAATGATATATAGTTGAGGTATTTCTACAGAAATACTATAACAGTATCGCTATTGGTTCAAAGACCGCTTTTGGTCAACATTTTTTTTGCTGACTGTACAGTTTTTCCAAAATGTATGAATGCAGTTTAGAATATCTCAAAAAGTTATGGATGGTCTTCTAGGAACGTTTTCCTGTGACTAGAACCGTTAAGCTACTGCCCTCACGACCCAGTCTCAAAACTCAAGCCCGTATATCTCAAAACTGCCGGGACAGATTTTGATGCACCTTTGCACAATGATATATAGTTGAGGTATTTCTACAGAAATACTATAACAGTATCGCTATTGGTTCAAAGACCGCTTTTGGTCAACATTTTTTTTGCTGACTGTACAGTTTTTCCAAAATGTGTGAATGCAGTTTAGAATATTTAAAAAAGTTATGTATGGTCTCTTAGAAATGTAACTAGAACGGTTAAGGTACCTGCCCTTACGACCCAGTCTCAAAACTCAAACCCGTATTTCTCAAGACTGCAGGGACAGATTTTGATGCCCCTTTGCATAAGGATGTAGTTGAGGTATCTCTACTGAAATACCATTACAGTATTGCTATTGGTTCAAAGACCACGTCCCAGACCACTTTGAAACATTTTTCATATTTTTGCAATTTTTTCGCTGACTGTACACTTATTCAAAAATGTATGAATGCAGTTTAGAATATCTCAAAAAGTTATGGATGGTCTTCTAGGAACGTTTTCCTGTGACTAGAACCGTTAAGCTACTGCCCTCACGACCCAGTCTCAAAACTCAAGCCCGTATATCTCAAAACTGCCGGGACAGATTTTGATGCACTTTTGCACAATGATATAGTTGAGGTATTTCTACAGAAATACTATAACAGTATTGCTATTGGTTCAAAGACCGCTTTTGGTCAACACTTTTTTCGCTGACTGTACACTTTTTCCAAAATCTGTGGATGCAGTTTAGAATATCTCAAAAAATTATGGATGGTCTCCTAAGAACGTTTTCGTGTAACTAGAACGGTTAAGGTACCGCCCTTACTACCCCGCCTCAAAAAACCACCCTCTATACCTCAAAACTGGCCAGTCAGATTTTGATGCCCCTTTGCACAAGGATGTAGATGAGGCATCTCTACTGAAATACCAAGACAGTATCGCTCTAGCTTCGTAGACCGCGTCCCATACAATTTTGAACAGTCTTGTTTGGCTATGTCACCTGCCCATCATTATACCATCATATTTGGCAATTACCTCAGTAATTAAAAAGGATAGTTACCGGCTGAGGAGAGTGATGACGATGCTTTTTCTTGGTCTTCTTCTGTTTCCCACGGCCTTCGTCCGAGCTCCAAGAGGCAGCTGGGCTTTGCACCGGCGAAGGTGAACGCGCGCCCGTTGGAGATGCCGAACCAGACCGAGACTGGAATATAATTAAAAATATTCTAGAAAGAAAGACCAGTAAAGTTCTTGAAACAGCCTGCTTACCAACACCGGCCCATTTCTACTGTAGAATAGTGTGAAAATTACATTGGAGTTTACACAAAAACACCTTTTCTAAAACCGCGATAAAACTCAATATCGACAAAACTAGAATTTAATTTGACTCATTTTCTATTTTATTTATTCGCAACACAAACATCTACATTACAAAAATTAATACTAGGAGTTTTACTCATTCTACTGTAGTGTGTCCCGGTATATACATAAGAACGCAGCGATGTAACCTACAATATTAAGTGTAATTTTATTTTCTGCGCAGTCTTGTAGTTTATGTACTTACGGGAGAAATAGAGTGTGAGCGTTTCTTCTTCTTAGAACGCTTTGCTTTCTTCGGTTTCGGATGGTGGTAGTGCATACAGCTATCCTCTTTCTCGTGTTGATATTCCTTATATGATATAAAAAATAATGTTAATTATAATTACTTTATTCGCGCTTCGGGATTTATTTTATGCCATGTGGCGCAAATAGACATATTCGGTTAGTCTGTGTCGCAATTCATCCGACACAGACTGACAGAATTCTCAAAACCGCCATGATATCTTGTAATTTTTTTTATACAACTAAAAATATGGTGACAGTAAGCTGCACTAATGATAAAATCAGTCAGGGTGTCAGGGAGCTTTTCAACAAGCTACTTATTCAGTCTTCACCTTGTACATCCTTATTCGTTCTTCTTCATACTGAACCGCGACGACCTCCGGCGCTTCAAGATCTATCTTCTCTTTGACCTCATCCCACGATAGAGCGGGGTCAATATCGGCCTCAGTGAGCACCATTTTGAATCCGGCTTCGAGTTTCTTCTGGGCCTTAGATTCCTCCTTCAACTTTTCTTTGTTTCGCGCTTCCGCCTTGAATGAAATGAGTATAGACATTTAGAACCTGCATTATAAAAGACTGAAATACAGGATACAGATATAGACTGAAATGCGTGAAAGAAATTATTATGAAAGGAGTAAGTTGAGCTCATGACTGACAGAAAAGGAAGAGAAAGGGACGTATTCTTTCGACCTTACGACCAAAGACTAAACTACTACATCCATAACCCTAGCTTTTATCTTTTGCTGGAGTCGGATAAGAAGGTATTAGACTCACAATAATGTGATGCAATTCCGAATCACATTACGCTTGCTAAGCATAGTAAAATTTTAAACTAATTCAAAAAGTGCATTGGGCAATGTCCTTTTTGAATCTGTTTTTTGTTTTTTTTTCAGTTTTTAAATGTTAGTGCTCCTGAGCATTGACGAAGGTTTTAGGAAGTGATTTAAAATTCTAGTAGTGATATGATAAATTTACCTTTTCAAGCAGTGCATTATAAGTAAGCTTGACGTTCCCAGCGTCCAAAGATGCAGACTTGCTATCCTCACACACGACGGTAGCAAACTGTTCGAACGTCGTCTCCGGCTTCACCTCAAACTCCTTCTCTTTCAGTATCTCTTTGATAATCTTCTTCTCGTCATGGAAGCGAGCCTTCAGATTCTCTACGTAGAATTTGAAAAGATCTAGAGGTGTGGAGCCGCTTTGACCTGTATTTTCAAGTTGTTATTAAAATAACATGATAAAATGTTTGACGAAGTGTATAAGAGATGAGACAAAAAATTTGAACATTATATCGTGTACACTTGGAACCGGTTACCCTCAGTGATCAGAGCCACCTGACCTGAGTGAACTCTTTCAAAAATAGCGGGGGAAATATTTAAAGAGCAACAAAATGGATTAAGAAGTACACGCATCAGCCATGAGAGCTGCTTGACGCGCATAAAAATCAAATGTAATTGAAATTGAACGAATATTTTGTGGGTTATATTTTACCCCAGACAAATGTACGGTTTTCGTGGGAAAAAAAATACCGCATAGTATTATCTAGTAGCAGCTAAAATCTTACCAAGCATAGCAGAGAATCTCATATCAGCCGATATGACAGGATATAGCTCCACCCAGAGCGACATAGATGTGAGTTTTCCTTCTTCATGAAGCATATCCAACAGGGTCTATGTAAAAACATTTTTATAAGCAAAGTGTTCCCAAAATCCATATCAAATGTTATGTTCTATTGACTCGGCACCGCGCAATATAAAAAAATAGTTTCGTAACATTCTGCTTTTACAAAATCAAACTTGTGAGGTATGTAATAAAGTCCAAAACTCCATCCATGCATTCAGTATTGCTACGAGGTGCCAATTCAATAAAACGGTGTTCTAGTTGATACAAAGTAGTTACTTTACCAGCATTCTGTAATTCAAGTGAAATCAATATCATATAGAGAAATAAAAAAGATGATCACGAAATTCCGTTCAACGAAATATTTTTTTCATCTTGGCTCACTGTTAAATTCCATGCCAGTCGGGATTTTTAACTATACTCCGTTCAATTCAACTGTTTGGTCTCGTTTCTATATTATTATATTATAGGTAACAAGCTTTGCTTAGTTTGAGGTGGTTTGATTCCTGATAACGATGTGTGAAGTGGCAACCAAAATTTTATTGTTTTATTAATATTAGTCTCTTACCAAGAAATTGTCTCTATTTTTCCTCTGTTGCCGTTTGTTCCGCTTTTTAGTAGCTTCGCGCTCCGCTAAATATTCAGCCTCAAGATTTCTGATGTGCTGTTCAAAAACTGCAAATAAAAAATTAGGTTCCTACATTATTTTGTAGGTATTGATTGATGTAATTTTACTGTGTGCTCCTCTAACCCCATATTTATTTCAATTCAGTAAAACGCTACATGATCTGGATTCTCCGTATTAAGTATTTGAATTTTATAAACTCTCTTAATTACCAATAAGCGCATCCTCTTTGTCCATGCCCAGCAAACTGACGTCATTCTTGAATGCTGAATTTTCTAGCAACAACACTTGTGCCTCGCTCCATGTGCTGTTGTATGCAATCTCGCTCATATTCTCTAACACCTGTAAAACACATTCAAATATGTAGCATTTTTCGAAGTAAAAATCTAAAATAATTAATCACTGTCAATCTTATCTTACAACATAATTAGAGATGCAATGTGCACAAATTTTTCTTCAAAGCTTAATTTAATTATCTATCTGGAGCCCACAATACAACCGTTGTTTAATTTAAGACGGTGTTACATGTTCTCCAATAAAAAAATTAACAGAAAAACAAGTCTCTCTTATTGTAAGGATCAAAACATACTTGGGCTAACATTTTCATATTTCGTTTCTTCAAAACTTTTGCTTCCTCTTTTTCTCGTTTTGTAATAGTGAACAAGGAGTCTTCAAATATATCTCTTCTGTCAGATTCCGGAACGCAGCGCCATATCTGAAAATGTAATATTTTTATCACCTTTACATACTATGCAGATAGGTTGGCTTGATCTTATTAGTGTAGTGAATGTAACTTACCTCGAGATTTCCAAACATTTCTTCACATTTGTAGAACTTTGTGAGTGACGTCACACGGTCACAGGTCAACAGGAACTCTTCCAGATTCTCACGATTCTTCTTTGTCTTTAATCTACGTAAACAAAAATTTAATAAGAGAGATAGGTTCTTTTGGTAAACGAGTAAATACATTTTGGATAGAAATGGAATCTCAGATAGAAATTTAAGTATTCAAAGATAAAATGCACTGGAAATGCCTTACCTTGCTTCTTCCCTCTCATCTTTCAGCTTCTGTGTTTTGTATGCATTGAATGCCTGCTTCTTTTCATTGAGCTTTTTGAACGTATTATATCGTGGATCCTTGGATATTATCTTCACACATTGTTCCCATGTTGCATTTGAAGTTATATTCTAAAAAATGTTTCAGTGTTAAGTTAGCCAAAAACTTAAGGCATCGCGTCTATTACAGCCGCTTTCTCGAATGCTTTTCAAATCGACAACTCGATTAAACTTAGATTATTTAGTCGAATGAAGTCAAGTTGCAAGGCGTTTGACACTGATTGGACTCTCATAAAAGCGTATTAAAACTCCTTTTATGAAGTGTTAAAAAAATTGTCACATATTATTACCTTGTCTTTAAGTAGTTCTTTAAATGCTTCAATAGCTTCCTTCTTGTCTTTATACTCTGGGACAGGATCCTGATTCTCCGTGTTGTTTGATTGCGGTGCAACTATTTCTTCCAGGTTTGCTATAAGTAAATAATTTAAAGAGGATTGTGAAGTAGTGATAAAAATACATTCCACACTCTACAAGGCTCTACTGAATAAGTAGGTACTCAAAATGGAATCACGCAATCCTCAACAAAATCCGTAACTTAAAAAATATCCATACTAATATTATAAATGTGAAAGTAACTCTGACTGTCTGTCTGCCTCTGTTTGATACCTTTTCACGCCCAAACCACTGAACAGATTAGGCTGAAAATTTACATGGATAAAGGTTGTATCCCAGGGAAGGACATAGGCTACTTTTTATGCCGAAAAAATCCCGAGGGACCGCGGGTTACACCGCGGGAGCGCAGCTAGTATAATTGTATACAGAGTGGTTTTTTTATTACTTTTAGCATTTTTGTCGCTCTCTGTAATTTTTTTTTCCAAAATCTGTAAATGAAGTTTAAAATATCTCAAAAAGTTAGGAAAGAGTGTTTTCCTGTAGCAACAACGTTAATGTACGTGCCCTCCATACAGAAAATAGTCTAAGATCCTATTATATTATCCTATAGGATCTTAGACTATTTTCTGTTATATTTGTATTGAATTTTAGTTTTGGCCAGTTTTAACATTATCAGGATCCTTCTTTCTACTTCTT
Source organism: Epirrhoe alternata (assembly GCA_963565295.1). Taxonomy (NCBI): domain Eukaryota; kingdom Metazoa; phylum Arthropoda; class Insecta; order Lepidoptera; family Geometridae; genus Epirrhoe; species Epirrhoe alternata. The sequence goes on from OY751384.1 coordinate 6,709,665, forward strand.
CTTTCTTTTTGTTATTTTTAAAAGCTAATTAAAAGAGTTTGTCTCGGGATAGTTTTATTCAAGTAGTTAATCATTTCTTGAGATCAAAGTCAAGAGCATTTATTCATTAGGACCGCTGGGATCACTGAGAGTCTTAAACTAATTTTGCTCCTGTTCTTTCGCGACTAATACCGTGAAGAATCAGGGCAACAAACCCCTAACATTCTTTTAGGTGATCCATCTTAAAACTATATAGTGAACCTCCAGACACAAAGTCACACTTCAGTGCGGACTCTGAATACAAGTTTAAGAAACATTACTCACGTTCTTCTGGAATAGGTATATTAGTGTGAAGTGTGGGGTCAATAGATGCCAGTGTCTTGGCCATGGCTTCATCGAGCGCTGAGCTGCCAGTCGGCGCGGGTGACGGTTCCTCTGGTAAGGGTACCTCAGCTGGGGTCAGATCCGCGCTTAATGCCACCCTGATAAACAAATGAATTTGAATAAACATGTATCAAATATCGCTATCAAGCTCGACAACTGGCTACGAACTAATAAATCAGTGCTTAAAAAGATTAACCAATCCTGAACAATCGGACTATTTCAACACTGTGATATAGACATATCAGCAACAGCTGCTCGTCTATCATCGATAAATAAATAAAATATGAATTTGGACATCCTCTGAGTACCCACAGAGACATCTTCATAGTATCTGGATTCCAGATACAATGAACATGTCTACCGCGCCTTGAGGATACAGGGATGATCATGTTTGTTTCATCAAATTATTTATAGTCAGCAACTTCTACTTTAGCAACGGAAATCCATATTTGACGAAATTAAATCCTAAAAAATCCTTAAAAGTAACATAATGAGCAAATCACAAATAGTAATATTTAGCTCTCACAAATCAAAAAAAAAGAAATGGTGTTATAAAAAATTCAAACTGTTAATCAACTTTAATGGCTGACTGAATATTATGAACTCTTGGAGCTCCTTACTGAGCAGCTTCCTCGGCAGCTATTTGGTCCTTTATCTCCTGCAACTCTGGCGGGACGACCCAGCTCGACTCCTTCGTCTCAATGTTGTGGTAGTATACCCTTCCAGCATCAGTTGTGTACTCTTTCCACACACATGATGATAGGAGTTTCTGTTGAGAATAACCACAATCTTTACTTAATTTTTAGGGTTCCGTACCTTAAAAGGAAAAAAACGGAACCCTTATAGGATCACTTTGTTGTCCATCTGTCTGTCTGTTTTTAACCGACTTCAAAAAAAGGAGGAGGTTCTATGTTCGGGTGTATGTATGTTTTTTTTTTTTTTTTTTTTTTTTTTTTTTTTTGGATGTATGTTCATCGATATCTCCGTCAGTTGTAAACCGATTTCAAAAATTTTATTTTTGTTTGAAAGGGTATGCTACCATAGTGGTCCCATAAAAATTTTACTCCTGAGGGATTGATAGTTTTCCCGTAATACTCAAAAAATCACCGATCTTTTCGAAAAATGTGGACCGATTTCCAAAATTTTTTTTTTGCTTGAAAGGGTATACATATCTAGGTGGTCCTCATACTTTTTTTTCCTGAGGGATTGATAGTTTTCCTGTAAATCTCAAAAAACCTCATTCTCACTACAAAATCTGAGTCAAACATTGAATAGTTTGACATGTTTAAATACGCTCGAGGTGATCCCATATAATTTTATTCCTGAGGGATTCTCACTCTAACTTCTTTGATCTTGACTATTCCAATATCTAACCTAACCTACTAGGTATATTATTTACACTAAAAATTGAAAAATAAAAATTTTTGAAAAAAAAAATTGAACCGACTTCAATAGACACTAAGAACCTTCTATGTACCTACACTAAAAAGAGAAAAATAAGAATATACACATGCAATTATTACTTACAGTATTCAAATAATAAATTATTATGCTATATTATATTTGAAGTCGGTGCCAACTATTCTACTCTAACTACTCCATACAATTTTGCACCCAAGTTCTATTGTAGGTACTCGTAATTTCTTCTTAGATGTAAATGCATAGGTAGTTGGCACCGACTTCAAATATAATATAGCATAATAATTTATTATTTGAATACTGTAAGTAATAATTGCATGTGTATATTCTTATTTTTCTCTTTTTAGTGTAGGTACATAGAAGGTTCTTAGTGTCTATTGAAGTCGGTTCAATTTTTTTTTTCAAAAATTTTTATTATAATTTGTATGTTCTACAAACAAGACCAGTTTGACAAAGCTAGCTAACATACCATCAAAATTGATTATTTTCTACACTAATAATATAAAGAAATATTTGTTTGTTTGAATTGAATAGGCTCCGAAACTACTGCACTGATTTGAAAAATTCTTTCACCATTAGAATCCTGCATTATTCCTGATGAACAAAGGCTATATTTTATCCCGGGAAAGTGAAGTTTTCCTGAGGGAATGCGGGTTACACCGCGATGGACAGCTAGTACATTATACATTTATTGAGCAATATAAAGCAGAAAATAATAGATGATACCTCTGCTGATGATTTTAAATCATCCGGCTTTTCCCAAAGACTCTGTTTACTAACAGAGTTGTAGTAATATATGCGTCCATCAGGGGCTTTGTGCTCCGACCATGGCGAGCTCTGGTTTGCTAGTGGTGCTATGTCTGGGGCTGGAGCATCCTGTAATACAAGTTAAATTGGCATTAGACACTCATTTTCTTTAGATATAAGCAGGTAGGACTAACTAGGAAAGGATAAGAGGAATGGAAAAATTCAACACCTACATTGACAGCAATTTTCTTTCTTTTATGGTATATCACAAACCTTAAATCCTGGAAAACCAGGAGGTGGGATAGAGAATGGAGGAATCATTGCCGGAAATGCCATCTGCGGTGGTAATGCAGCCATGCTCGGCGGCAATCCAGGCACAGGGGGCATGGCTACAGCCGGTGCAAGTGGAGACAACCCAGTAAGCATTCCTGGCGGCAGCATCGGCGGCGCCGTCATCAGCCCAGGGGAGCTAGTCCCATTTACAGGCTCCTAGAATTGAAGTGCAAGTCAATACTACTTAAACGACACTCAATAAAATACCAATTCTATATCATTTGATGGAAAACTGGTCTCTGATCTTAGTTCTAGTTAGCAGAGCTCTGTTATAAAATATTTAGAGCAATCGTCGAAGGTAATGATGCCGATAATACTTACCATGATTTAGCAAATGGCATAAGCCGGCTACTTATACATGCGGTTTCAATTGATTAGTTCGTAACGACTATTGCATTACTAAGGATTATAGCGTAATGGATAGTAGGTATTTGACCAGAATTGTAATAAAATCACAAGCTGAATTCTCAATCAAATCAACACCTTCCCTTCATCTCATCATCTGTCATCATCAAACAAACATCAAACACAGACTGAAATCTGAATGAATGAATGAACCTTCCATAGTCTAAAGTTCAACTTCTTTATGGCTACTGCGGATTGTTGTCACAATTCTGCCAGTGTCCGTTTCATGCTAGTGTCAGATTTTGAGAGTTATTATCTGTCAATACGTTAAAACATTGCTATTGCAATAGATGGCGCTCTTCTTTATAATGGTTCTGGAAAAGAATATCCGTGGCAATGAAAACTAAGAACCGCTTTGGAGTTTGAAGATCTCACCTAAGTATTAGAAAACTAATAATTTATCCGAAGGAAATTATTTGGATTCATTGCTAAAGGATTAATGATCTTAAATCAAATCGTGGCAAAAACTTACTTAATACTAAAGGCAAATATAAAGTAGAAAGAAAACTGTTTTTAAAACTTTTACTTATCAATAATTAACCAAGAACACATTCATTATCTCCTAGCCCTGATAATCAGGCTCATTTAAATTTTAAGTTGTTTTATAAATACACTCACTCATAAGTATGTACTAAGGTACTTATATTAAAATGTTTTAACCAAAAGCAAGATTGAATTCAGGCAAGGGTAAAACGTAATACACATTTACACAGTGCATTCGTAGATATACAAATAATTATATGGTTTTAAAATGCTACTTGCTTTTCACATCAATTATGCTTGCGATGAATACTTTTGAGTTCACTATTACTGTTTTTTGAAGCTCTTGAGGATGGGATAGATATTATCAAATGCTTCGTATATTTCTCCTCTCACTTTAGCACCAGTCAACACAACTTTTCCCGATACGAATATTAGTAACACAATTCTTGGCTTCACCATTCTGTAGATGAGACCAGGAAATAGTTCTGGTTCATACGAGCTGAACTGTCCGTGTGTAAGCACTAAGCCTTCCAGTCTTATTGGGAATTTGACATCACAGCTTCCTACCATGTTCTGAATTTTGAAGTCTAAGAATTTTGCCTGCAAGTAAAAATATTTTTTAATGTGATAATTCAATGCAACAACATTCTCAAATACTTTCAGAGTGTGTGTAAATCCAACAATGAGTAATATAACTCCTTCGATGTTAAAAATACTTACAACAAAACCAAGTTTCTGAATAATTCTTGCATATTTTCTTGCTGCCAATCGGGAGTCTTCTTCACTTTTAGCTCCAGTGCAAACCATCTTTCCTGATGAAAAAATCAATGCTGTTGTGCGGGGTTCTCTGATTCTCATAATAACGGCAGCAAATCTTTTAGGGTTGTATTCTGCATTACGTGCATGGAGTGCAATTTTTTTTAGGTCAAGTTTGCAGTTCAAATTCACTGTAGATACAATATTCCTGTAAAGTAAATTCAAAGTAATACAACAAGGAAAACAGGGATGACTTATTCTTTAGAATATGCAGTATAGAAATCATGATGGTTATATATTATTGTTACTTACTGTAGCTGTGGTAATATACCAGGGTCAGCAGAATGTGGGGTCATGGGTGTCATAGGAGCTGGACTAGCTTGACTAAGTAAGGGTTGTCCAGCTAGACTGCTATTAGTGATCATTGGAGACATCATGTTTTGCTGAAAAATAAGTTGTTTACAGATGGCAATAGGGTATCATTGATACTGTGTAACTTGTAGAAATTGAATGGTACTATAAAGACACCACATATATGAGCTTTTTACATGCTTACTGGTGTTTGAGGCTGCATCATTTGCTGTGGAGTCGCATAGCTGGCAGTTGGAGCATACGTGTGCATGCTTCTTTGAGGAGTGCCAAGCAACGAACCAAAACCCGCCAGCGGCGACGAGCCCATGCTAGCCAGCGACTGCTGTTGCTGCTGCTGGAACTGTTGCTGATGCTGCATAGCATTTGGTAAGATCTGTTGATCCTCTTCGGGTTGATGCAGTGGGGTACCGATTCCCGGTATGTTATACGGACTTGGCAGCATTTGATCCATGATTACGGTGGTATGGACGGCTGGAAATAGTTAATTATATCTCAACACAACTATTTTCTGTTTATAGTGTGTATGTATTTCGTATTCGTATTGAAAAGTAAATCAGTTTTGCATTTTGCATTGCAAAGAAACTGAATGAAGGTAAAATAAAACGAAAAACTTAGCAATTGGCAAGCAAGCAAACGAACAAAACTTGTAACAATCAGTTACTCAAAGTCTCAGCGATGCAGATGTCACTGTCAATTTTTTTTTTATCTAGAGCTTCAGAAGCTCGGACGAATTATATGATCGAAGTTCAGAAGCTATAGCTAGCATTTTAGCATGTTACCTCTTCGGTACAGCCCTTACTCTGTGGTACAGCCTCAGAGCAGAAGAGTAAATTGCATTTCTCTGTTGGTTACATTGATGATTAGACATGCATGACACTGACAGTGACAATTTAATGAATGAAGCATCGAGGCGGCGTGGATTGCTTTGCATGCATGTATTTTCTTTTCGGGTTTTGTTTTCCTGAAAATATTGGATCACCTAGTAAATTATTAGTTTAGCCAGCTTAGCGCCTCAAAATGGCTGAAACTATGAAGCAGACTGTTGCTGGTATACTAAAGAGTATAGAAAGGTATTCGCATTCGATTTTGGGCTGAGTTACTCTAATAATCTGTCCTCTTCAAGCTTCTCATTATTCTTAGCTACTAGCCTGTAGCTCAATATGATTGTTTTCAACAGGTACAATCCAGCTAATCTAGAAACGCTAGAACGATATGTAGAGATGCAGTCTAAAGAGAACACCTACGATCTGGAAGCTAACCTGGCTGTGCTCAAGCTGTATCAGTTCAACCCTGAGAAGTTTAACGCTGATATTACTTGTCAGATACTTCTCAAAGCACTCACTAACTTCCCTCACACTGATTTCACACTGTGCAAATGTCTTCTATTGGAATCTGTGGTAAGTCAATTTTTCTCTTTTAAACAAGTCTACAATTCTGCTACAAGCCTGATTATCGAGGAACAAAAAAAATTTATCTTATTGTTTCAGACTGAAAATGAGACCATCTCTCAGATTAAGTACTTGGCAGATATCCTGGAGCAGTGTGACTTTGCCCAGTTCTGGAACCGTGTCCACCAGATGCCAGAGCTCTGCAGCCGAATCAGTGGCTTCCATGACTCAATCAGGAAGTTTGTTTGCCATGTCGTTGGCATCACATTCCAAACTATTGATAAGAACAATCTGGCCAATTTGCTAGGAGGAATTGATGGTAAGAACGGTACAGATGAATCTAACAGTGCATTCCATTTTTTCAAAACATTTATTATCCGTACAAGTTTTGACTATTCTCGGTTATTTCTGTTGCATTTCTAACTAAATATCATAACACCCTACAGTCAGAATCCTGACCCTGTAACAGGTCAGAAACGACTAGCAACCTTAAGTACCTACCATTTGAACTACGTTTTTCATATAATTGAATTAAGAATTATTTGAATAAGTTTATTTTTTGTACCTACAACAAATTTTAACTGGTGGCAACTGTTGATTCTAAATTAGTAGGTAATTAATCTTTTGAAATGCTAGTACTGAAATTGAACAAATAATTTAAAATTATAGATTTATTTTATGCATTTCTAAATATTGCACTGAAAACAATAAACAGTGAAGTAACTTTGCCTTGATGGTAATTATTTATTTGTAAGTTTGACTCAATCCTAGGTAATCTCTTAACCAATAATGTTTTTCTCTTAGATGTGACCCTCAAGCATTGGGTTAAGAAATATGGATGGAGAGATGACGGCAGCCTGATCTTTGTCGCCAACCAGGATGAGAACATCAAGACCAAGAACATTACTGAGAAGATTGAGTTTGAACACCTCGCCCCACTCATGGCTCTGTTGTAAATATAAAATTTCATTCACTTTTAAATAAATTATGAATGTATTGTACTTTTCAGGTATTTGCATTTACACCTCTTCCTAAATTTAGTACTAACTATATAGATTTAGATACTTAGATTCATTATTATTTACTTAATGTGTTGCTTAAATGCTATAAAGAAAACTAAATATTAAAAATAATTTTTTTCTCACTCGTTTTATATTTCAACATTTTAATTTAACCTATCAAAACTTATGCTTATTCTAAATTATCACAAATGATGACTTTAGACATTCTGCAACACCTTAAAAAGTAGCTTCTATAGTTAGTATCAGTAGATTTTAAACTTCTGTAAAGATCCTAATAAAGAAAGTTACTTGGTAAGATGGCAGGAATTGAGAACAGCGCCAAATCTTATGAAATTAGCATAAATAAAAAAATTACAAAAAACTACAAAGGATATGAAATCTATGCTACAGTCCTTACGCTTTCTTCCCGTGGCTGTATCCGAACTCCTTGCCACCGGCATGGCCTCCCTTCTTCCCGTGGTCGTGGTGATGGGCATGGTGTTCTTCATGGCCATGGTGACCCTTATGTCCCTTATGATCTTCGTCATAGTGCCCCTTATCGTGGTGGCCCTTTTTACCATGATGTTTCTCATGATGACCCTTTTCGTGTTTACCGCCCTTCTTGTGATGCCCTCCTTTCTTTTCGTGGTGTCCTTTAAAGTCTCCATGCTTGTTATGATGACCTCCTTTGTGGAAATCATCGTAGAATTTGTGTTCTTTATGGTATTCGTCTTTGTGCGATTTGTGGTGGTATCCTGTGGTTTTTGAGCCCTTTTTATGTCCTTTCTTATGTCCGAATTTGCCGCCTTTGTGACCGTGGGCTGCCTCGTGGTGCTCTCCATGGTGGTCATGTTCATCGTGGTGTTTCTTTTTGTGTCCTCCGTGTTCGTCGTGGTGGCCTTCGTGGTGATGTTTCTCGTGATGACCATGGTCACCTTTATCGTGATGATGATGGGACTTGTACCCTTTGTCACCCTTTTCCCCGTGGTCCTCGTGATGTCCCGCTTTGTGCTCATGGCCACCGCCTTCTTCGTGATGACTTTCCTTAGCCTTTTTATGTTCGGTCCCAGCAGATATCAGATCTTTCAGCACGGTTCCTTGAGGAGTCAAGTCTCCGCCCGTAGCCAAAATCAAATCAGCGATGTTTTTCGGGTCCGCATCGTTTTCTCCTTTAGATTCAGCCAAGTTCCGAGCCTGAGTCAATATAGCGGCGCATGCCAGCACCTCTATTAATAAAAGCAACCGCATCTCTGGAAAACAAAGCAGCTTTTAGTATCTTGGTAATTAATAATTAGAATTTAAAGAAATGCAATTCACTTTGTTGGTACTCACCGAGTGGCGGCCGTTGCCAAAGCTACAGGCGCAGTGTCACAAGAGTTTTTACGGTTTCAATTTATACATAAAGACCGCTTTCATCTGTGGTCGATTTCAGATTGATCTTTAGTAATCGCGGGGTTTCTGGACGAGTGGATACGGAGCGGTGACGACATCTTGCAATGCTCTAAATTGGTTCCGTCACAGCACTGACCAGCTGACTACTGTTAAAGATAGACGGTCCAATAATAGAATGTTTTTATTTTTTTACCTGCTGAGTGATGAGTGTTTACGTGCGCACGAAATCGCTTTTGTAGTCGGTATTTCTGATGCGAAGTATGATGTTATTGATGCTTTAGTATGATTTTATAGTGTGGATGGATTTATTAATGAAAACAAAATCTTTATAATATTATCATTTGTTTATTTACAACGAGGTATTTATTAATTAACAAAGGTATAACAACGTTTAAGATATAAACTAGATCAGTGCTTGCCGTGGTGGAATCCCCAGTGTTTGTGGTCTTCGTGACCGCCCTTCTTGCCATGGTCATGGTGATGATGATGATGTTCTTCGTGTCCGTGATGTCCCTTATGTCCTTTGTGGTCTTCATCGTAGTGGTGCTTGTCGTGATGGCCCTTTTTGCCATGGTGTGCCTCGTGGTGTCCGGAATGGTGGTGACCGCCCTTCTTGTGACCGCCGCCTTTCTTCTCATGGTGTCCATGGTGGTCTCCGTGCTTGTGGTGTTTGCCTTCCTTGTGGTGGTCGTCGTAGAAGTGGTGGTCCTTATGGTACTCGTCCTTGTGGTACTTCTTGTGGTATCCCTCGGTCTCTTCTCCCTTGTCGTGGTGTTTCTTATGTCCGTGTTTGCCGCCCTTATGGTGGTGGCCGTGCTCGTGGTGTTTGCCATGGTGATCGTGCTCGTCCCAGTGCTTCTTGTGTCCGCCGCCATGCTCACTGTGGTGCCCCTCGTGGTGGTGTTTGTGGTGATCACCGTGCTCGCCTTTATGGTGATGGTGGTGACCTTTATGGCCCTTGTGTCCCTTCTCTCCGTGCTCATGGTGATGATGAGCATGGTGCTCCTTACCACCACCTTCCTCGTGGTGATGGCCGTGGTGGCTCGCAGCGGCCACCAGATCCGTCTCCCCTAGATCGATCTCTCGACCGGAACAGACTAGAATGCATCCTAATGCGATAAGGGCGGCTAGCGTCCTCATGATCACTGCTGTCTACCTCCTTTAGATTTGATCTCTGAGACTGAACTGACTTCCAAGAAGCTGGGACACTATTTTATAGCATTGATTGCTGGTTGCAAGTGAAACCATCGGCAAGGACGCCATGCGGCTGGCGGGTCACGCCTAATTACTGCTTCTGATGATTGCATCACTGACGCACGGCAGCCACCGGACCACTGAGATACGCATTGTGTGTGCCTCAAAACAAACAAAATAACATACCTGGACAAAAAAAAGTTATTCCTTGCCAGCCTTGCCAATCGGTAAAGCTACATAAACCTAAGGAACATAACTAAGAACTAAGCAGCACCACAGAATAATAACAATAAGTGGTTTCATTTGTTCAATTCATTCATATGTTGGTCGAAAAATTTTATAACTAAAAACTTTTTTCAAATTTTTGTATTTAGGTATTTTGTTTAAATTGTGTTCCGATACTCAATTACGTACCTACTTTCAACAACTCGGAGCTTAACGTAGAATAGAATAATCGTTTATTTTGTGCAAAAAAAGTGTACCTATACATTAAGGACACTTATCTTAATTAGACACAAAACAGGTCACCATCACAACTCAGCATGTTATGCAGCGTGGTGTGCAGCAACTTATAGCTGCTGCAGCGCTGATTTTCTGTGGCGCCGGTGAGTCCATGTGCGGCAACAGCTGTACACGCATATTTCATGTTCATCTTTCTTCTTATATCTCGTTCAAAACGCGCTTGGCACCCAATTGCCAAATAATGTGTTTTGACTACCCCTTGACATCTTTAACGAATTTTTAATTTTTATGTGTTAATATCTGAGATAGCGTTTATCCAGCTTGGATACTCCCTCATTCCTATAGAAAAAGACACCGGTCAACTTCGATCAAATATCTTCATCGAAGCCGGTCAACGACCGGAAGCTGTGTCAAAATTAGGGAGGAACTAAAAAATACCGGTCTTAAAAACCGTGTGCCGCTAAGACACAATAGCTATTGCATATATTATTGGATTAAACAATACCTTAGACGTTCGCGCGTTTATATCTTTTGTTTGTTAGTTAGTGTACCTACTACTTAGGGCCAATTTCACCGTTTCAGTTAATCTCGGATCAACGAAGCTAAACTCAGTTTAAGGCTTAAATTACTCGTCAAACTATGCTATTTTATTCAAGGACGATAAAATTCATCCTTGTGTAGCTGTACCTACTCTTTATAACTTTGATTGTCAATACATCGTAGTACAGTGCCACAAACTTATCTGAATGGTGAATCTGAAACGGTGTGAGAGGTGCTGTTATCGCATTTGGTGTTGGCAGAAAAATAATATTTTACAGTAAAATTCGTTAGTTCCTCTTTTGGCCACCGGTCCAGATAAGTTTGTGGCACTGTAAGTAGATTTATAGGTTTTTTTTATAGGTCTTTGCACAGCGCGGTTAGACTGTTATTTGTTTGCCTACTGACCCGCAAAGGCAGCGTGATTATAAAAGTTAAAAGAGCTAAATCTCTGCTTAGAGGACATACAAGGGTGACTCACAGATTAGAGGTAGAGATACCTACTGGGTGATTGCTCTTAAGGATTCATCATTTAGGTACTTGCTCAGTTTATATAAAAGTAACCTGTGCCTCATGTGAGCACAGGAAAATCTCTAATATGTTAGGTTTTGAAAAAACTACTTATAAATTTAATTTTGACAATATTTTTTTGGAAAAATACACAGACACGTCTTTTTTCTTAGAAACGGATCAACAATTCGAAGATAGGTACTTAATTTTATAATTTTGAATTTTCGATAAGGTTAGGTACCTACTTAATTTTTTATTTTAGGGTAAAAGCAATTGTCCATGAGCTAGCTTGATTTTTTTTATTTGAGTAAACGCTTTCTTGTCACGAAGCATTTCGTCGTATATTCGGCCCGAATGCTGCTAGAAAGAAAGCTGTTGTAGAGTCAGGGCTTATAGGTAGAGTTATTTGTTATTTATTGCTATAAATGTGGCAAAGTGCTCTCGGAACTTAGAGCTGTAGATATATTTTAGACATGAGACGGATCGGGCCCGTCTCAAGTTTAAAATATATCTACAGCTCTAAGCACAAACAGCACAAACTGGATCTCAGCTAGAGGCTCTACTAGTAGAGATCTTATAACTTTTTTGGCATTGAAAGTATTAGGTATATGAATTTGTAGAGTCATGGCATTTTTAGGTGAGATTGTATTTGAGTCAGCAATTATTAATGGTTTTTTATTGGGCTATCTATTTTAGCTTTAATGATAAAATGATTTGTGAACTTCTAGCTTTGTCACTATAGTTCTTTCGAACCAGTAGTGCAGTGAATAAATGATTTAAACGCGCCTCAAAGAGGTGTGTTTCTTTACAATTGCAGGAAGTTGTAAGGACGTCTTTGTTAAAAAATATTAAAACAAAAGTTAATCGAAATATTATTTTACTTTTGTACAAAACTATAAAACATAACGAAAACAATATTCATTTTTAACAACTTAAAATAATGCTCTTCATGAAGCTGTTTAGTGTTTTCCGTGATGGAAGCCCCAGTGCTTGTGGTCCTCGTGACCGCCCTTCTTCCCGTGGTCATGGTGATGATGATGATGCTCCTCGTGTCCATGGTGTCCTTTGTGTCCGTGGTGGTCCTCGTCATAGTGGTGTTTATCGTGGTGTCCGTGTTTGCCGTGGTGCCCCTCGTGGTGTCCGGAGTGGTGGTGACCACCTTTCTTGTGTCCGCCGCCGTGGGACTCGTGATGCTTGTGATGGTGGTCGTGTTTGTGGTGTTTGCCTTCGTCATGATGTCCGTCGTGGAAGTGATGGTCCTTGTGGAAGTGGTCCTTGTGGTATTTTTTGTGGTAGCCATCGGTGTGCTCGCCCTTGTCGTGGTGCTCGTGGTGGCCGTGCTTCTCTCCCTTGTGGTGGTGGCCGTGCTCGTGGTGCTCGCCGTGATCGTCGTGCTCGTCCCAGTGCTTCTTGTGTCCGCCGCCGTGCTCGTGATGATGCTTCTCGTGGTGGTGCTTGCCGTGATGTCCTTTATCTCCTTTGTGGTGGTGGTGGTGTCCTTTGTGTCCTTTTCCGCCCTTGCCGCCATGCTCGTGGTGATGGTGTTCATGATGCTCATGCCCGCCGCCGCTCGAGTGATGATGCCCCTTGCTTGCCGCCACAGCCTGGTCACCGTCTTCTAGGTAATCAGCGGCGCACATAGCCGCTAGGCACGCCACGCCCAGAACTAAAAGGACTCTCATTTTCGTTGCTATACCTAGACTTCCTTTGTAAGTTATCGATGGAAGGAAGTCCGGTTGTGACTGACCTCTGCCACGCTGATTGACTATTTATATTATCAAGTGCCAGTGCAGTCCGACTCGTAGAGAAATTATTCCGCAAGCGTCCCGCTGCTAGTTCAAGGACTCGCAAAAACGAATACTAGTAGATTATAGGACGATTTGTTGGTTTAAATCTATAGTTTGATTAAATTGTAGGTACGGCGGATTATTCATCGCATGCGTGAATAATGCTGATGTTTGAGCTGTATGCGGGAAAGCGGGATCATACGGTCGATCGAATAGCTAGTAAAGCGAGCGCCGACGTTGTATAGGCATGTAGAATATTCTACGGTTCGTCAATGAGCTCTTTGTTGGGCTGGGCGCGCAAAAACTTCATTCAGAATATCACACACTTGATTGACAGCTCAGGATCGATTGAAATTATCTGCTTAGTGGATCCTTTCGCGTTCGCTCGCCGCTATTTGGATAGCGTTAAACAATTCTTCCGAATGACTAGGCTCAGTTAATCCACGCCCTTGTTGGCTCATGTCCGGGCTGCTCGCTGAATAGGGCTTGCCTGTTTGCCTATTCACTTTGATTATGCACGCTTATGAGTTCATCGCGGTCTTGTAAACACTCTCACAAATCTTAGAAAGTATTTTACTAAGAATTTTCGTTTTTCAGAAGATATTATTTATGGCTATAGATATTTATAATCTAATCGAGGATATTTCAAAACGAGATCGCTATTATGTTTACCTTAGCAGAAAGAAAATGTCTTGTAAAACATAATCATAATAATACTTTATTGGTAGCAGTAAAAATAAGTTTTTATTTCTTTCGATATCTTAAGAATCAGCACTTAACTTTCCTGAACCACATCGGCACTTGATGTTCTTCTCTCAGAAGAAAAGTTACCTAAGCACCTACCTATATTTACAATACCAGGCTCCTTCGTCGCGATGGTAATTACCAGATGATTAAACATCTCAAGAAATTTAATTAAAACGACTACACCTAATTATAAGTACTGAACCGTGAGCGATTCCAATACACATATACCTACCTAGGTGCCTATATCATGTAGGTACTAGGTACCTATACTCACGTATAGGAATACATCTAGAATTCCACATGTATTATTGGCTGGGTGAAGACTTAGGTGGCGTAGAACTTTTGAGAAGTGTATGTAATGGGCATGTATCAAATATGCATCAGGACGTGCCTCTGACTACCCAAATATACATATTCAAAGGATCAAAATCCCTTTATTGACCTGAGAGAATTTTGTCGTGATTTATATAGAGTTATTGAAAGATGAAATTTCCTATAATTTTCTATGGTTAAGAATAATTTAGTTCACATAACAAAAGAGATTGAGGCGTTACGTAACTGGGTTTGTGTATCGTTCGTAAGTTCACGACCGACACGGTCCAATAGATTCTTTTCTAAAGGTTTGCTTACAAAATACCATTTTCAAGGCTGCAGCCTTCTGCGGTAGCCACTGGTACCTACACCTACTTTCCTATCATTGAATATAGGTGTACTCAATTCAAATAGTAATGTATGTAGTCACATCAAAACTCACCGTAACATAACATACAAACTTGCTCAATATCACATGAGTGGACAGAGACCACTGATTTTCAATTTCCAATACTTTCCTTCTAGTTTAGAGCTCTGACCCAGTTATTTTTTTTGAGTTAGCTTTAATTTATCATACCCACAAGCTGAATAAAAGCCTGTAAAACAAGATTTGTAAAATAATTTAAAAAAATACATATTTTTTACGTATAGGAAGGAGAGAAAAGGAAACGCGGTGTCATTAGCATGAAATCTGACACTTGAGCCCTAGTTCCAGTAATACACAAAGGTAATGCTCTTAGCATCTAGGGCGTCTGCTGAGCGGCATTAGGCGCTAAGAACTTACCCGACATGCCGCTATCTTGTTAGACGTAATGCTATTACCCCTGTAATGACTGCCTGTGCCGGATAAGATATCAAAATCAGACTAGAAAACTTTAAGAGTTAAAATCAAATAAGTAGGTATAGGTTTAGCAAAAATCCCACTATCCCACTAATATGATAAAGCTGAAAGTTTGTGAGTTTGTTTAGATGTTTGTATGTTTGTGTTTCAATCACGCCTAAACCAGTGAACCGATTTGGATGAAACTTGGAATAAGCGTAGATAGTGACCTGGAATAGCATATAGGCTATTAAAAATGTTGGTACCACGCGGTCGAAGCCGCGCGCAGTAGCTAGTATCCAATAAAGCTGTGATTTGCAAATGGACTTTACAAAACATTGACAAAGTTCTCGTATGGATTTTCGCATGATCACTATAATGTATGCGGATTATACGATACAGGAATATGTTGTACCCACATGTCGCGACCCGGATTGGTGGGGCTGGTCCCAATTGTCGATTTGTCGTCGGGACCTCGATCGTTGGATAATCCGGTCCATTGTTAGCTATTTTAATGCTTATGCTCATTGTGTGACCGTCCTGTATTAAGTTATACGCGGATAATCGCCGTATTATATGGAGTTAATTTTCCATTACTTGCAATGGCAGCTGCTTACCGTGTAGGGAAATAAATCCGCATTTGCTTGGTAAATATTATATACTAGTAAATACATGGTAACTATGTGCTTAATTATGTCATTGTCGTTTTATTTTTTTGATTGTGGAGAAAGTAAAAATACTTAAGAAAACTTTTCGTTAAGAAAGTCGGCATATAATAACCTAACAAATGAACACTAAAGTTTGACCAGCTTTGGAGTTTGCAAGATCTCACTAAAGTAATTTAAAAAGTACCTAAGTACCTAATTAGTTAACCTTCGGATTCGATGATCGTGTTATTTTATTTTACTTTATTTTAAATTGCCTTTGTTTACACGGGATACCGGTCAAAAGCTTCCTAATGCATCAAAAACGATGTTTCTTTTAAGTAATCCGTTCTTATTGTCACGCATCATCGAGTGGCCAATATTTGACGGAACAGAACACCGTAGAAATGTTTCCGGCCCGTGAAAGTATCGTATGAACTGTCCAAACAGTGGCTGGAGGTTTTATCGTGGCAGCCGGCCGGCAGCGACGCGACTAATTACATCAATTATAGGCAAACAGCGCCGGCTCGGGTTTCGGCCCACCTTTGTCAATATTAGCGCTGTGCTGCTAGCCCGCCGCGGATGGACCTTGCGTATCCTCCACATTCCTGATAACTGACTACTTCTGCTAGAATAAAGATGAAATTGTCTTACTTTGTAGTTTTGGTACATTTGCAACACTTACTAAATTACGAATGGACTGATACTAGTTTTTTTTTCATGATGACATTTGTTTATCGTTGTGCATTCACGTTGGTGAACGTAGCCCAAATGACATCCCAATGACGAAAGCTCTGAGTTTACAAATGCACATAACTGTCTATTTACTATTGATTTTTTATTCAATGCGACAGTTTACTCACTAGTTCATTATTTTCAATGATTATACGAGTATTTGAGATTGTTGATCATAAACAATAACAAATAAGTACTTTTAGTAGACCTCCCAAAGTCTATGAGCTTTTGATCGATCAAAGCTCTACGTTTTTTATCCTTATCTCTCCCACATCAACAAAAAAGACATGTGTTGTTCAGATTGTTGAAGACACGTATTGTGAGCCGAAGCCTGGCAAAAGGCGAACGCGTCGACAACGCCACGGGCAGAGCCTCGCACAAAACAATCCAACTTCAATTTACTCGCTGTTAGTAAGACATCTCCTTAATCCCCTGAGACACGACAATCGCAAAAAGGTCGCAATACAATCGTGGATTACATCAGGTTTATACGAGCCGTAGGTAGGATATACAATGACACCTGCTTTCAGAGCTATATAATAAAATATATCATATAAGACTACATAGGTAGGTATGAACTTGTGAAATTTGTTGTTCCTTCTTCATCTGATTTCTTAAAATAAAATATATTTTTTATGACTATTTATTGGCTGAGTGTTTAGTACTACTTAATGAAAATTATTATGATGATGGCATTCAGTTAGGACTATATCTGAAGATGGGCACTGACATTTTCAGTTTTTCAGTAAAGTGCGAGCTTTAGGAATAATAGAATCAAATATTTGTAAGGTATATTAGGCTATTTTCTAATAAATTATCAAAACCAATTTGGTAAGTAGGTACCTCGTAAACATAATCTCTGTGCGTCAAATCGTAAGGCGGGTAGGTTTGAATAACCACCTACATCGTAAGTTGCATTAATGGCAAACTGTACTTAATATATATTATATTTTCCTACTTACTAATAATATGTATAACTTTATGCGAAATGTGTGGCAGCACGCTGCAACTGTCGGCACAAGACAAACCTTGTATGGTTTAATGTGTCGTATTATGTAAGACTATAAATAAGTTTTTGATAAATAAAGAAAATACAATACAATACAATGCAGATTTAAACTAAAGCTAAAAGCCACCGAAGCATACCACATAATGTATAACAAATTAAGTGTGTATGTCATTAGTGAAATGACAACACGGTTCAACAGTTGAATTTACCGCAGCAGATTACAACTTTAGGGAGGGATACAGAGATTACTATTGTATCAACTGCGTCGGGAGCGTCGTATTGTCACATCCATTAAGTCGCGAGGGCGGGGCGGCGGCAGGCCACGCCCGCGCCCGCCCTGCGTCACCCCACACGCGCCGCGCCGCCAGCCCGGGCACACCGACTCACTAAAACGATTTACTCTCAATCGTATCACGCATCTTATTAGTTAGCTCGTCGCTTACTTATGATACTTTTTTGGGGTTTCGGAAACTTAAAGTGAGTTATAGTGGACTTTTGTAATAGTGTTTGTGATCGTATGTTACGAGGATGAAAAGAAC
Source organism: Epirrhoe alternata (assembly GCA_963565295.1). Lineage (NCBI taxonomy): Eukaryota > Metazoa > Arthropoda > Insecta > Lepidoptera > Geometridae > Epirrhoe > Epirrhoe alternata. The sequence goes on from OY751384.1 coordinate 6,727,620, forward strand.
AGAGTCTAGTTGATGATGTGCTGTGAGTGTGGTGGTTGGGCTTCGCGGTGAGGTTTTCGGTAGCCGGCAGCGTGGCGACGTCTCAGCGCGAGGGCATGGGCGCCGGCGGCGAGTGGGCGCGCGACGCGCCGGCGCTGCTCAGCACGGCGCTGCTGCTGGGCGGAGGATCGCTCCCGGAGCGGCCGCCGCCGCCGCTCTTCACCATCGATAGCATCTTGGCACCGCGGCCGCACCCGCCACTGCCACCACTGCAACTCCATCACCTCACGCACTCGCCCTTTCACAGAGCTCACGATCTCTTTGGTACGTCCAATGAGCTGTTTTTACTGGCTGGTGAGATTTTTTACTAGCCTTTTTAATTAGATATTGCTCGCGGCTTCACTATTGCGGTTATAAAGCCGGGTCCGCAGCGACATGTTTTTGTGTTTTTGTACAAAATAAAAACATAACCGCCCGTCCTCTGCGCCTATTTGTAGTTATTGTTTTTGTTTATATTTCAAAAATGAGTTCCGACGAAGAAGACGTGGAAACTGTTTTAGCCATATAAAAATAGGATGTATCAAAGAGGTACCATGCTAAATCTATAGTTTTAGTTCGTTAGATTCATTTTTTTTCTTTAGTCCACTGCATTTCCACAATAATTAAATAAAATTAAAATCTAAGCGACTTGATCCGAAACCTGTCGCTGTTATTGGTCACCTTCTTGAAGTTGTCTCGCAGTACACATCAACAGAACGGTCAGATTTTGCAGTTAGGTAGAAGCAACTTTGAGAAGGAGGCCAAGAGAAGGATTCAGCTAGGTTGGGCAGCATTTGAAAAAATACGTCGAGTCACCCATAACGCAATGTTTGAAAACGAAAGTCTTCTATCAGTGCGTCTGTCATTTAGGGGAGGCCTATGTCCAGCAGTGGACTGATATAGGCCGATGATAATGATGAAAATCTAAGCGCCAAACCAATAATTCCAGACGTTCCAGACCATGGATTTAGCATGGTACCTCTTTGGTACATTATTTATCTTAGTTCCAGACCAAAAAAATTTACACATTTGACATTGACTTCTTCAACACAAACCACTTTCCCTCCCCGCATGCAAATGCGGGGGATGTTATCCATTCTTCTCGGAAAACATTTTGTTGTTATTTTTGTCTATGCCAAGCCCGAATTGACATGTTATTTTGTACAAAAACACGAAAACACGTTTCTGCGGACCAAGCTTAAGAAGAACTTGACAAAGTTTCGGTAAATGGTTCTTAACTTAAAAAAGTTGAAAAGTTTATGAACCTACGCTAGGATAAAAATCATCTATGTAACGGGAGTCTCGACATTATTATAAACTAACAGTGAGCCCGCGCGCAACTTCGTCTGCGCATTTTCCATGGAAACTTTAACACCCGACTTAACATCCTTCGCGATTGGTTAGATAAGCCTTTTATGTTAGTTAAATTAAAGATAAGCCTATGTGTTATACCAGAACATAATAAACCGTCTACATTCCAAAGGACATCATTCAAATTGCACCAAAAACTTTTTAAGTGCCGGCCAGAAAGAAAAAAGATAATATTAACAAGATATTAATAAACACGTTACTACTAACATTTTTTACTACAACACCTAACCTAACCCGTAAAACGGGAGGAATGTTACTAATTTAGTTAGATTACAAAAAAAATACTGAAACTTGGAAAGTCTAAACTGTTAGCAGCTTGTTATTGTTATTATGACAATAAATAGTACATTATTGTTGAATAAATGTGGAGAATAAATGATAACAATCTTATTCATAAGTTACATTTTCAAATCAAATCAAATCATTTATTTCAGTTTCACGAGTCCACCATATTATATTAGTAAGATGCTTAGCCTAATTGTTAGTAAGTAATTAAATAACATTATAAATCAAATTCAATCATGTCAATAACAACAATAATCAATTAAATTTAAATATCACATGGAGTGTCCATCCTACTTAGCACACCATAAGTTACATTTTGTAGCCCGCGGTACCTCGGGATTTTTTCGGGATAAAAAGAAACCTATGTCCTTCCCCGGGCTACAACCTTTATCCATGCCAATTTTCGGCCCAATCTGTTCAGTGGTTTGCGCTTGAAAAGGTAACAAACAGACACACAGATAGACAGACAGAGTTACTTTCACATTTACCGTCTCACCAATAAAAACTAGTTATTCCGAAGTTCTATCAAATTTACACATCGCATAGCTGTACCTTGCGTTAATTCAGAATAAGTCAGAAAAAAATTCTGACCAATAAACAAGGACTGAGGTAACTGTCCTTCTGTTACGTGAAGATGCACAGATCGGCAACATCGCATCCAACGAGAAACCTCAAAATAAGTATCATTTTGTCTATGAAAGCTGACTGAATTGGTCATTTTGTTTGTCATTCTTGTTTTTTTTCTCATAATGGCTTCGCACTTTTTGTGCATTCGCCAATATTTCACATGTAATTTTTTTATTACAAAATCATTTTTGATTTCCGCGCTCGTTTTTATTATAAAATTACGATTTTTATTTTATAAAACCTTCTCGCCATGCTACCTCTTCTATTGGAATGTAAGATATGTTCCAGATAAAGTTATTTTTTTCTCCTGTAAATTTATCTGGAAGAACTTAAACAAAAACTCCTTGGTATATACGAGTAAAATATATACGAACTCTTTGGTGGTAAGTACCTATGTTAATATTTTTACAGTACGTACTAATATGTATTCTGTGGTTACACTAGATTTAAACAAGGGTGCTAGCTGGTGGAACTTCGGAATAGCGTTTGTATGAAAGTTATGCAAGGTGGAACTTTCTAATTGGTTTATTGGTAGCCATTTTGCTTATTCCTAAGTTGAACTAAAGAAAAACTTTACATAGTGTTTATTGGTGACACTGTTACCGTCTCACCAATAAAAACTAGTTATTCCGAAGTTCTATCAAATTTCCACATCGCATAGCTGTACCTAGCGTAAATTCAGAATAAGTCAGAAAAAATTTCTTACTAATAATACAAAGTGTAGCTATCCTTCTGATACGTGAAGATGCACAAATCGGCAACGTCGCATCCAAGTACAAACCTCAAAATAAGTATCATTTTGTCTATGAAAGCTGACTGAATTGGTCATTTTGTTTGTCATTCTTGTTTTTTTTCTCATAATGGCTTCGCACTTTTTGTGCATTCGCCAATATTTCACATGTAATGTTTTTATTACAAAATCATTTTTGGTTTCCGCGCTCGTTTTTATTATCAAACTACGATTTTTATTTTATAAAACCTTCTCGCCATGCTACCTCTTCTATTGGAATGTAAGATTTGTTCCAGATAAAGTTATTTTTTTCTCCTGTAAATTTATCTGGAAGAACTTAAACAAAAACTCCTTGGTATGTACGAGTAAAATATATACGAACTCTTTGGTGGTACCTATGAAAATATTTTTACAGTACCTACTAATATGTATTCTGTGGTTACACTAAATTTAAACAAGGGTGCTAGCTGGTGGAACTTCGGAATAGCGTTTGTATGAAAGAAATGTCAAAGTTATGCAAGGTGGAACTTTCTAAATGGTTTATTGGTTGCCATTTTGCTTATTCTTAAGTTGAACTAAAGAAAAACTTTACATAGTGTTTATTGGTGACACTGTTAGAATATTAGTATGGCACTCATATTTCCATAAACGGGTTCACCACCACCAGGTAGTAAATAAATACCTAATAAACCGTTGGATGTGCAGGTTAGCTCACGTAGAATGTTATTGGTAATGAATAACATATTCAATAAAAGATTAAAAAAAATTAATGACATTATCTAAAATAAAATAACATTATTTATTTCTGGCCGGCACTTAATTTTTGGTGCAGAAATGTATGAACGCTGAATGATGTCCTTTCATCACAATCGGTTGCCGTTACGGAGATACTGGAACGAGAGCTAGCAACGTCGGGAAAACAAGCATTTTATTAAGGCCAGTTTTTAGACATGATATCCCTCTTACTCTCCTGAATATCCTACGGGCTATCTGGCTGGCGACAGACGTTGCGTTCATCAGTGCGCATCGTATTTGTACGAGTAAGTATGACTGTATGTATGTGATATATATATAAATGTTTAGATGTTTGTATGTTCGTGTAAGGATCAGGCTCAAACCAAGCAATAGATCACGATGAAACTTGATAAAGTCAGAATAGCCTTTCATCCCTTAAGCGAGAACAGTACCTCATACAGGCTTAAAGTGTTGAGCTGTACAGGTGTGAAATAACGTCTTACCTTAACAAGGATGCCAAGCTTTTTAGAGGCTAACTGAGCTTTTGACTCGATAATATCGAGTCAAAAGCTCAGTACGATACTCGTAGATCGTCGTATATTATAAGACGATCTACGAGTATCGTACTGAGAGTGCAAAGATAGGTCTTGGCATTGTCTTCTTACTCAAAAACCATGCAAATCGGTTTCACCGCATTATAGGGTGAGAGCCAGCGACCGGCAGACCTTCGTCATTTTATAAAGGCTGAGAGTTTGTCTGTGTGTAGTCCCAGTATGGTTATGTACGATCCCCAAATATGAAGTTTGGGTCCGGGTGGCTTTGGGAGATATGAGGCATCAAAGGTGCCCAAAATAGCACCCAAGATTCGTCATTTTACCAAGGCTGAATTTGATATATGTTACTTAGGGAGCTATAAAAAGAGGTTTCCCAAGCGGGCAGACACCTGCGGTGGTTCCTTCATCATGTCGGTCAGCTTCAAAGTTTACCGTAGGATCGAGCTCGGGTGATTTTAATAAGGAAATCTTTAAGGTATAAAGCTCATTTTGATATATTTGGCTCAAGCCAAACTGTTTCAAAACAGTATTAGAAATCACGTCGTCCTTTGTCAGATCCCTAGTACAGTTCCAACCCCCTGAAAGTCACCCTTAAACAAAAGTAATTTCGTAGTAGTATAAAACCTGTACTTTGTGTATGTTACTTGAGGAGCTATAAAAAGATGTTTGCCAAGCAGGCAGACACCTGCGGTGGTTCCTTGACGCTTGTTGGTTGGTGACGCCTCAATGTCTGCCGTATAAAACAAGTATAAAACATGTATGCAACAGGTATAAAACATGTATGCAACATGTATGCAACAAGTATAAAACATGTATGCAACATGTATCAAACAAGTATGTAACAAGTATAAAACATGTATGCAACAAGTATAAAACATGTATGCAACAAGTATAAAACATGTATGCAACATGAATGCAACAAGTATAAAACAAGTATGCAACATGAATGCAACAAGTATAAAACATGTATGCAACATGTATCAAACAAGTATGCAACATGTATCAAACAAGTATGCAACAAGTATAAAACATGTATGCAACAAGTATAAAACATGTATGCAACAAGTATAAAACATGTATGCAATATGTATCAAACATATATGCAACATGTATCAAACATATATGCAACAAGTATCAAACATGTATGCAACAAGTATCAAACATGTATGCAACATGTATGCAACATGTATGCAACATGTATCAAACAAGTATGTAACAAGTATAAAACATGTATGCAACAAGTATAAAAAATGTATGCAACATGTATAAAACATGTATGCAAAAAGTATAAAACATATACATGTTTTATACTTTTTGCAACAAGTATAAAACATGTAGGCAACATGTAGGCAACAAGTATGCGACAAGTATAAAACATGTATGCAACATGTATCAAACATGTATGCAACAAGTATAAAACATGTATGCAACAATTATAAAACAAGTATGCAACAAGTATCAAACATGTATGCAACAAGTATAAAACATGTATGCAACAAGTATAAAACATGTATGCAACAAGTATAAAACATGTATGCAACATGTATCAAACAAGTATGCAACATGTATCAAACAAGTATGCAACATGAATAAAACAAGTATGAAACAAGTATAAAACATATACATGTTTTACGCAACGAGTATAAAACATGTATGCAACAAGTATAAAACAAGTATACAACAAGTATCAAACATGTATACAACAAGTATCAAACATGTATGCAACAAGTATCAAACATGTATGCAACAAGTATAAAACATGTATGCAACAAGTATAAAACATGTATGCAACAAGTATAAAACATGTATGCAACAAGTATCAAACATGTATGCAACATGTATGCAACATGTATCAAACAAGTATGCAACATGAATAAAACAAGTATGAAACAAGTATAAAACATGTATGCAACGAGTATAAAACATGTATGCAACAAGTATAAAACAAGTATACAACAAGTATCAAACATGTATACAAGTATCAAACATGTATGCAACAAGTATCAAACATGTATGCAACAAGTATAAAACATGTATGCAACAAGTATAAAACATGTATGCAACAAGTATAAAACATGTATGCAACAAGTATCAAACACGTATGCAACAAGTATCAAACATGTATGCAACATGTATCAAACATGTATGCAACATGTATCAAACAAGTATGCAATATGTATAAAATAAGTATGCAACAAGTATAAAACATGTATGCAACAAGTATAAAACATGTATGCAACAAGTATAAAACATGTATGCAACAAGTATCAAACACGTATGCAACAAGTATCAAACATGTATGCAACATGTATCAAACATGTATGCAACATGTATCAAACAAGTATGCAATATGTATAAAATAAGTATGCAACATGTATAAAACATGTATGCAACAAGTATAAAACATGTAGGCAACAAGTATCAAACATGTAGGCAACCAGTATCAAACAAGTATCAAACATGTAGGAAACAAGTATGCAACAAGTATAAAACATTTATGCAACAAGTATAAAACATGTATGCAACAAGTATAAAACGTTTGAGGCTGACCGACATGATGAAGGAACCACCGCAGGTGTCTGCCCGCTTGGGAAACCTCTTTTTATAGCTCCCTAAGTAACATATATCAAATTCAGCTTTGGTAAAATGACGAATCTTGGGTGCTATTTTGGGCACCTTTGATGCCTCATATCCTCCCAAAGCCACCCGGACCCAAACTTCATATTTGGGGATCGTACATAACCATACTGGGACTACACACAGACAAACTCTCAGCCTTTATAAAATGACGAAGGTCTGCCGGTCGCTGGCTCTTAGGCTATTATGTTTTAAGCAAGGGAAGCTTAGTTTGGCTCAATACCGCTATTTTCTTTAAAGAAATGCGACATTTTTACTATCCAAAAAATTTTGGTTTCAAGACTTGGAACACTTTGTATTAAAATTTAAGTAGGATGCCGTAAAGATATCTTAACGAAATTCACAGGGTAAATAGCTGTTGAAATGGCGATGTTTTTGAAAAACAATCGGACAAAAAAAAACCAGAAAATGCCCTTGAAAGTATTGGTATTAAGAAATGAAAAGTCTTAACAAAATTTTGGATTCCGACGGGATTCGAACCCGCATTGATCAGACGGTCCTCCTAAAGCCGGAGTGGCTTACCGCTCGGCCACAGAATCCTAGTCATCGTTGCAAATTTTTGATAAGCTCATATTTTTCGGCTAAGCACCGATTAACTCCGGCTTTAGGAGAATGGTCTGATCGAAGCGGGTTCGAATCCCGTCGGAATCCAAAATTTTGATAAGATTTTTAATTTCTTAATGAAATACCAAGTGTGGATTAGCACTATAAAATTGCAAAATTATAGTATTGGTATTGTTTTCAGTTTTTCATTTTACGCAACATCATTTTATTTTATGGCGTAGTTGAGTGAGTTTTGGAGTAAATAGTCATTGGATTGGAGAGACCCAATTGTTAGCTAATTACCAGAGAAAAAATTATGAGCATATCTTAATTATTCATCTCAAAATGAACAACATTTTCTTGCAACTGCTTATAACTAAAATGTCACAAAAACATGAATAACTTCTAAACTACAAAAAATCGCTGAACATACATGGGGGTGATTCGGGTAGACCTTAGGGTGCTGCATCACTGGACTTCCGCTTGACAGTCGTTCCTGGGACACCCTGTATAACCATATACCTAAGCCTTAGATGATGATAGATAATTAAGTTTCATCAGTGAAAAAGAGAATAGATTCCATTATAAAACTATGCTTTTGATACTACCCATACTTACTTCCATATTATAATATAACATAAGGCTTCAAAAAGCGTTTATATTTGGTCTTAAAACTTAGGTACATAAATGTAATGTCTGGTTACAGTACACTTTATACAATCTATCATTACCTGTAAGAATGAAACCAAAGAAGAATGAAAAAAATGAATGAATATGACTCTGTAAGAATGAAAACACTTAGTACACTCTTGGACACTCTCGTATACACTCCCTCAACCCATTGCACGCAAACAAACACACACGCAAACACTCACACTCACATAGGTACATAAACACACACACATACACACACACACACAAATATATATTAAGTATTCTCATTTTGCAGTATTCTTTAGTAATACTTACAGGTTATATTTAGTTTTCCTATTGCTTAGTAACCTAATAAGTTTAAGTTTAACTTTGTAATAACTTTCTTAGTAAATTTGGAACTTGATCCTCTCTTGTCTGGAGGAGAGCGCTGACTCTGCTACTCAGTTTTTTAACTTTTGCGGTAGTCAACATTTCCTTTCAACATTTTTACTCTCATGTGTTTTTGTCAAATAAATATTTTGAATTTGAATTTGAAAGATGCGCAGAACAAACCGGAGCTCAGTTAGAGGCTTGGCTCTACTAGTAGAGGTGTCGCTACTTTTTTTACATTATAAAACATTATAAAATTTTATAAAACATTATACAAAGCATTATAAAATTGTAGAGTATTGGCAACCAATTAACATGGAATGTTTTTGATGGGATAATTAAGGTTCCTTAACCAAAAAAGGCTGCTAACGGGATTGTTACTTGGTCTTATTTACACTAATATTATAAAGAGGAAAGATTTGTTTGTTTGTTTGAATTGAATAGGCTCCGAAACTACTGGACCGATTCGAAAAATTCGTATATCATTGAATATATTAATTAGTGCAATAAAATAGATAGTGTTTAATTTTTGAATTTTTAGCTTGTTCGAATCCCAGGTGTCCCAGGTGAGGGTCAAGCGAATTTTAGAAAATCTTTAAATGCAGTTTGTTTCATTTTAGAAATAAAAGAATGTTTCTTTTAAGTAAAATCTATCTTCTAGATATCTGGTAGAGATCGCTATTTAGCGATAAGACCGCCGATTGTATGTCATTGTGTTTTTTGTTTAGTTTTCCATTTTTGTTTATTTTTATTATGTGGTGTGCAATAAAGTATTTTCTATCCATCTATCTATCTTCTATCTAATCTATCTTAAAGATTTAATTGTTCCAAAGACTGATGAATGATTACCTGTGACCCTCATTATCTGCACGGAATCAAGAAGAAGGTACGGCTACGGCCCTCTTGCGTAGAAAGTAATCGAATCGAAATGTAGGTAAACAAAAATACCTATAGAGAATTTTGCAACAAACGTCCACCACGGGTGGAAATGTACAGTCCACGGGAGCGAAGCCGCGGCCTAGTTATTGTACAAATCCTAGGTACAAAACCAACTCATTGCACTTGCTTGATTCTAGTCATAAGTTCATAACTCAACACATTGGAAATTGGAATCCTTGGATGCCCTAATCCTTGGAATTCAATATGGCGCCCGTGACACAATACACTGCTTTATCCCTTGGTTAATAATCTTAAATTTACTATTTCTACTCGTATTTTCCGATAAACTGAAACGCAATCAGAACCAGATAGATTTTTATTTACCTAGAGGCTAACCCAAAATTCGAACTTAAACACATTGTTTGTTAGCACAAGGCATATTTTGTAGAAGCTAGCATTGCATAAAGTAATCTTACCTTGGTAAGTAGGTACTTATTATGTAAAATACTTCCATAATCACATTCATAAATCTACCTTCACTTCGTCCTTCCACACGGAGCGAATCAATTTAATTTGTGGCAAAGAGCCCCTTTACCCTGAGGATATTTTGGAATCCGAACGCGTTTTAGCTGAGAGAAAAGAATGAGATAAGCCACGACCCCCTCGAGACGCTGCGGTTGACCCGGGATTAAATTAAAATATGCTTTACTAGACAACCGCGGCTTCACTTGCATCATACCCCGGACAACGGCAAAACTTTATCAGCCACACCCCGTACTATTTTATACTAGCTTCTGCCTAATGTTCATCGAGAATCCACTCCTCCACTTCTCTAGGATAAAAAGCCGACGTGCTTTCCAAATTACCTATCGTTTTTATCCAAATGCATTCAGTAGGTAATTTTTGTGTGAAAGAGTAACAAACATCACATTTATAATATTAATATAGTAGGACACCAACGCACTCCTAACAGTATATATGTTAGGTATTTAAAGCGCCTCCTCTCCACGTAAGAACTCAATCGAGACTTCGCACGGCAAGATCGATTTTTGTTTTCTATAACAAAAAATCTTTGTCTTTGAACGAGTTAACCCCGAAACGATTCATCGAGTTCAAAAAATGTTTCAATGGTGGAAATCTAAAGTATTTCACAGTGGAATAAGTAGATAGACATCAGATCAGTAGGCTATGTAGTATGTTGGGTACGACATGAGTGAGGTCGCGGGCAGGCCGCTCGTATAAAGATAAATCACAACATAACAAATAGGTGCTTTGCATTGTTATCGAAGTCAATATCATAACATTGAATTGCAACATCTGTTGTAAGTATTCAAAATCGATATGGCTTATGCCCGGTGAGGTGCAGTGAACGGCGTGTAAGGAGAAGGAAAGCCGTCTACCTATAGCTCCTTACGTCCGCCGGGAAGTAAGTCGTACGCCGCCGGCTTTAAAAGCTTTTACATTTCTCAAGACGCACTGAATACTCGCCTCCCCTGGGTAGTTATGCAAAAATACAGAATTTTTATTCCGAGTATATTTTTAACGGTTTGGGAGCTCAAGGTTTTTAAGCTGGGATATTCACGCGCCGTCAACTATGATGCATATTAACATTGATGGTAACATACAGATACTGTGGTTACAAAACAGAAGGAAGTGTAACATTTTTCAAAAAATAAAATGTGCCGAATATTGTATTTGTATTTTCTTTATTAATCAAATACTTATTTAAATCTTACTTCTACAACACTATAGACCATACAAGGTTTGTCTTGTGTCGACAGTTACAGCGTAAATGTATTACACTTAGGTATAGGTATATCTTCAAATGATCTTGCGTGATCTGAGAAAATATCTACCGATGCCTGTCGCAGGCGTGATCCTGTTGTTTAGTTTTTAAATATTTGCTGTTTTGTAGGTGTCGGTGGAGTTAGCGGTGTGCCAACCAGCGGGGGCTACGCTGGTCTGTACGGAGGCTATGCGGCCGCAGCCCTGGCGGGCTTGACCGGCCCTCCGCCAAAACGCAAGCGACGCCATCGCACAATCTTCACAGAAGAACAACTAGAGCAGCTCGAAAGCACCTTTGACAAAACACACTACCCCGATGTTGTGCTACGAGAGCAGCTGGCGTTGCGTGTCGACCTTAAGGAGGAGAGAGTAGAGGTGAGTTTACTTTGGCTTTTTCGGGGAACTTATTAAAATTAAAGCTTACACACGTCTGAGTAAGGTGTCGATTAAACCGATCATGTCGACATCATAATTATCATAATCATACGTATCTAATTAGTAATAGAACGAGAGAACAACGAAAAGCTACATAGTTACGTCATATACTTACGCGTATATCTACCACTTACCTAAGTATAACAAATCCACTTATTTCATAATACCTAAAGAAAATATAATTTGTTTCATCACAATCAAGAAATACATTTGTAAGGCATCACATTTTCTTTTCTTTGAAGCAACACTAAAGAAATAACGCAAAAATTTCAATATCAATTCAAATTAATTTGTTTGGTCTTAGCGTAAAGAAATTCTTGATTTTCAAGTTTTCATTTAAAGAAATTAAGCTATAGACGTGTAAGGCTTCCACAAAGTTTTCTCATTCATTGTTAGTTGTAAACTCTCCAAATTATATTTCTATAGTCTTCCGTTCGCGACTCGGCACTTACCGCATTAAAAGTAACCGGTAGGTGGTAACCTACTGTTGATGATTTTGTTGTTCAGTGGTTTAGCCTAAAAAGTTACATTTCTAATTTAGTAATTCAGAAGAAGCTAGAATCGATAAGTACCAAACTTTTTCTAAAAAAAAACATATCATACAAAAAAATCTAAAGTGTGTAATTTATGGCATCTAAAATTCCAGTGAGTTAATTTTTTGTTTACCTATAAGATAATATCAATAGTTAGGTACCTAATTTTTACTTATGTATCACAACGCAACAAAACTATAATTTTCTCACGTAACAAAATGTCACGAAAAGGTTCGCCATACATCATTTTTCACTTTAAAAAAACTGAGATTTCTTAGCAATCCTTGATATCCCTAATCTGGTATCGTGTTTATTAAACTAAACCTAAAACACATGAAAAAAGGGATAAGTAGTATTCTTAGTGCGTAACGTTCAGTAGCAGAGGGCCAAATGTCAACAGTGATGCGATATTTTTTGTGAACGGTCGTGCTTAGCCGATGTGGGTGGCCCAATGCGGTGACATGGTTCTATTCAAATAACACTCCGAAAAAACCTCAATTGGACTTTCGAGACACTTGGTGGCGATACCACAGAATTAATTAGGTACTTACCCATCACTATATGGAAACTGATGCTTTTATAGGCTAAAAATGAGCACGTAATGGTTTCTATCACCATTTTGCGGATCTGGCTTGTCAAAAAACATGGTAAATATCAGATTATGTTCAGACTTACCTTACATTTCAAAAAATTGATTTAATTTCTGTTCTATCAATGATCTCTACCAGCAGATAAAAGTTAAAACAGGTAAAAATTTTGTTAACCTACCTTAAAAAGTTTTTTCAGAGAGGGACCTACTTCTCGACAGAATGATGTTATTGTTGCTGTAATATTTTGATAGGTACCTACTTACTTGAAGTTGAAATATTTGCAGTTAAGTCTGTGTAATAGATAAGTTCTTGGTAATACTAAAATGACGATTAGATGGTTTAAAAAATAGCTTAGTCACACATTTGGTATGTTGGATTGTTTTTATTAGGTTTAAACACGGATTTAAATGTCAAATACACTTCAGATCTGGTAGGTACCTATTTAAATAACTAGTTTTCACATATTTAAGCATACATGGGTTGTCCTGTGTATGCTTAATATCATCAGTCCATAAATGTAACATACAATCTACCAAGACTATATATAGAGACACAAAAAAATCGATAAACCGTTGATCTTATACTTATATTTCAACATCTAGACACAGATTGTGGTTGGACAGAATTTATGGCGTTGAAAGTAAGTCGGGATATGTTTGTGCTACCGGTGTTGAGTGGAGTGTGTGCCGACCACTCGAAGGTGCGCCACCCAGACGGCCAGCGATGGACGGACGTGGTGTTTGCACACGCACTCCACTTTATCCGGCTACGACTGCGAATCGGACATCTCCTCGACTTAGAATTACCTCGAATTTTCGATAAGAATTTGAAGAATTTAACTTTTATTTGCTGATTCCCTTTGGTATTGAAGCGAGCTGGGTTTTTATTGTGCATTACGGGCATTTCAAATTTACAATTACAACTGCTCTTTAAGTCTATGAAACACATAATTAATTTATGAAAAGCGTTACACAAATTGAAAATTAAATAGTGAATTGTGTTACAAGGCTTTACAAGTAATAACAACCTAATCGAGATAAAAATACAAAGTTCAAAGCTAGGCGCGTAATCAAATAAGGAAGCCCGAAAGTCAAACGAAATCATTGTAACAAGGGTAGATCATTATTACTTGTAAGGCTTGAGAGAAGAGCGGTCGACATGTGAAATTCGCTTTAAGTGTAAACTTTTTATTAAGGAATCCATAGAAAATAATCGCGAGCTGAGTTTTCACCCGGGCTGAGTTTTACCTTGGGGCAAATAAAAAGGGACGCGAAGCGCGCGCCTCAGAGCGCCGCGAAAATTAATCTGAGTTAATTAAATTTGATTTATTTATGCTGGCCGGGTCGAGAGGGGCGATAAAAGCACAACAATACGCCTAATGAGAGTCACTTATGCGGCTTTTTTCTCGGATAACAGAGTTTTGCGATTTGCGTAACTTGTTCTGAAAGAAACGAATTTTATATGCGATTCAATTTTGCCGGCGTCGTTCTTTGTTCTTATATCTCATGCTGCATCCAAAACTATTCAGCCTCTACGGCAAGATTAAATTATAAAAAAAACATATTTAAGTACATAGGCACTTTTGCTAATACTTATAATATACCTACTATTATAGGTAAGGTATACCTACTATTTGTGATGGAAGAGATGCCTTTGTTGAATGTATTTTTATATCTTCACACCAAGCGGCGTAACATGAACCTCTACCATATGTACCTCTGTCTTAAACTTTCGCGATGACAATTCATATTTTGAATAGCTTACACAGGTTTTTATCGCGTTAAATATCTTTTATTTATTCCCGACGTTGCGGCTGTGTTACATTACAACAACCGTTGTTGTAATTGATACACAGCCGTTATAACACAAAACTATCTATGCTTATTTTTGTCTATCTATGCTTTTCAAAATAGGTACACTTTTTTCTTTATTTGTGTACCTACCCTTATAGTAAGTACTTGCATTTAGCTACAACTTTGTGGGTGGGTTTTATATATACTAATCTTGCAGAAAACATGTCAAAAACTTGGCTGTACATTATTTCTGTATTAGACCTTACTAGTATTATATTATCTGGGGTTTTACCCATGTATCGCAAAATCAATAAATGAATATGAATATGAAACATTTTTGCTTGTATGAAACAGGTAGTTACCTAAAATGGTTATTTGAAGTTCCAACCACAACTTGTCTGTTGGTCGTCGTAGCTATGAAGTCTTTTCAGTCAGGCTGCCTAAACACCATGTAACATGAGTTTGTGCCTAGTTAGCCGAACTTTAATCATCGGAAGAATAACTTAGTATCTTTACCAAATTCCCTATAAATATTTTGTTGTTTGACGCAAACTTAATTTACCGACAGAAAAGCTGTCGGTATCTTTGATTTAGAACAATTTTAATTAAGTTAAAATCAGCACAAATGTAGCAAGGTTAACTATAACTGTCCACATTGTTAGGTTAGGACAGTCTTTAGAAAGCCTTTGAAGATACTTTATTTTCTTCCGTGATACAATCCTGCTGAAATCGAGCTAAAACCATTAAAAATGCCAATGTTTTCTCTCGTAACACACGTCTCTAGGTGTCTAGTAACACCTGTGATTTATCTTTCTTAAGCTTTGCGATCACTATTCGTAAGTTCCTATTTATATATGAGAAAGGAGTGAGTGTTGAGATGACGGCCGAGAGATAGAGGAGAATGGAAGAAGAACACATGTTGTGCCGACCCCACGTAATGTGGGAAAAGGGCAGGAAGATGATGATTCGTAAGTTCCTATTTAGGAATTCATCACGTAAAATAATCTTTCATAATTATGCTCATCTTCTGCAAGATGCCGTTTTTCAATATCTAGAACATCCCACTCTTTATCGAATGCATTAGGTATGCCGAATGAAGTGAGGTTCGTTATAATGATCCAGGTAATATAGGTTTCTATTACCATGCATCATCATAATCATTAGGCCATCACGGTTTGTCGTAAAAAGCTCTACGTAGAGTTTTGGTCTTCGATATCTTGTTACAATTTGTAATATTTTATTCTTTCCACTGAAGCTCTGGGTATTTTGTAGGTAAAATCTGAAATTGTTTGTTATGTTTACGACTCGGAGCACACGTAGGTACCACACTGATACAATAAAACTGTGTGTTTTGGCAATACGTTTGTTTCGCTGCCCCTGCTATTTGCGCAGCGGCAATTGGAAATTGCATTATTAAAGCGCTTTTGTTTAGGCATCACAACACTTTCCCAAAAACTGAAGAACAAGATGTTTTATGAACTTTGTTCACATGCATTTATGTTTTATAATACTCGTAGTGATATAAAAAGAGAAATAAATAAATAAAAAATAATAGTGATATAGAAAGATATGTACAGTTGCAGATAATCTATTGCATCTAAATATGCTACAATGTTTTTTTGAGAATGCAATGCACATTCGTGTGATTGTTGATAAACGATAATAATAAACTGACTGTGCGTGTGAAGCATTGAACGGTGTAAGGTTCTCTTCATAAACTTACTTTTTAGGTACTTATCTGCCTGTTTGAATTTATTAAAGAAAAGTTTATTTCATACTTTAGATTTTTTATTTCCTAAGTTCTCAAGAAGGCTCTACGAGTAAGTAGTTTATTTTTATTATTTGTTGTTATAGCGTAGACGCCATAGACAGTAGACACACTCCTACCACCAAATTAAGGTTCATAATTAACAGCCAGGACGAATAAACGGTCGGACAGACGCTCAGTATTTCGTTTTAGTAACGAAGCACAAGCTTATCTACCGATCCTTTCAGCAAATAATGCAGGTACTGATAAAGTGCTTTTGTCACACACAGAAGTGTAACGTAATGTACCTCGAGTTAAAATTTTGCCAGATAAATGGTTAAGGTAGTCATTATTACCGTAAAGTCGTTCACTCTGTCAACACGAAAAGGTTGTTAGAAATCTGTCTGAGCAAACGATGAGACAGGGGTTGGTTCAATTCTATTGTGTTCTTTCAACTCTTTACACAAATTAATATTAAAAGACGTGGTAATCTAGCTAGAGCTGTCTCTGGGCCTCGGGGCGCGGAGCCGAGCTTGGCTCATGTCAATGTTGATCTTATTGCAGGCACTGTCTGATTAAACCGCCCTGGCTTACTCCGCCCGCCGCGACTTCGTGTTTTCATTCCAAATTCATAATTAAATCATAATATTGTATGCGGATATTGGGGATGTACTCAGTTGAATGAGGCCGATTTATGTACTTATTTTAGACTAGCTGTCCGTCGCGGTGTTACCCGCGTTCCCTCGGGAAAACATCACTTTCCCGGGATAAAATATAGCCTATGTTCATCGGGGATAATGTAGGATTCTATTGGTGAAAGAATTTTTCAAATCGGTCCAGTAGTTTCGGAGCCTATTCATTTCAAACAAACAAACATACTTTTTTATTTTATTTTATTTTAAGAGTTTTAGGAGAACTTACAGCTAGGTACATTTATGGGTTACTGTTTAAAAATACATGCAAAGCATATATTGTGCGCTGATGGCCAATTACAAGTTCCCACAGATAGGAAACTGTTTGTTTATGTGAAAATAAGTACATTAGACGACGGAAATAACACAATAAGAAAGAAAACAAAATAATAAAACTAAATAGGTACCTACTTGACACAAGCCAAAAGAAAGAAAAACTAGATTAGAATAGGCACCTACATTATTATCTAAAACGAACTAAGAAGATAGTCTTAAATACTAATTACAAAGAGTTAGTCATCTACATCAAAAAAACCAGAAGCAAGGATAGTTTTTAACTTACGTATAGGTGTGGTAAATAAGTCTATATCAACATCTACTTTAACCAAGGAGTTAAAAGAGTCACATGCCCTAATAACGAAAGAGTTATGCCTGTAATTAGTTGAAACTTGTGGTACATAAAGAACTTTTGGGTTTCTGAGTACGGATGTGTTAGTACGGAGTCCTAGCAATTCCAGTAACTCGGGGCAGTCAACTTTACCATTTGCTATGCTTAAGAGATAGGACAGATCTGAAATATTTCTTCTTAAATAGAGGGGGAGAAAATGAAATTTACGACATAGATAAATAGATTTAGATAGTAATGGAAGGTAATTTTTAGCACGAAACTGTAAATAACGTGGGAATTTCTTTTGGATGTTTTCTAGGCGTACAATATAGACGTTATAACAAGGGTTCCATACCTGAGAAGCATATTCTAGATGGCTGCGGACATATGTACAGTATAAAATTTTGAATGTTTTGATGCACGAAAATTCAGAAGACATGCGTAATACGAATCCAAGCGCACGAGATGCCTTTTTTGCTACCTTATCAATGTGGTTATCAAATAGGAGTTTACTATTAAAAAATATGCCCAGATCTCTAATTGTATTTACACGCATGAGAGGCGTACTATGTAAAGTATACTCAAAAATTAAAGGATTTTGTTTCCGGGTGAACGAGCAAACATAACATTTTGAGATATTTAGTTCTAATTTATTTTGGATACAATAGTCTGTAAATCTAGATAAGTCATACTGCAGATTGTATGCATCTGTGAGAGTGTTAATTTTATGGAGTATTTTCATGTCATCAGCATAGTGAATAATTTTGGCATGAATGAAGCAGCTAGCAATATCAACAAACAAATATACAAACAAATCTTTCCTCTTTATAATATTATAGTATAGAAGTATAGATTTATATTAATTTGAAACTTGAAACCTAACAGGCACATGGTGTCCATCCACTATCTTTGGTGTTAGCAGCTTGTCTATTTTCACACTTTGCGCGTATTTAGGGTTATTTAGATACGTATATCAAATAATATGGACATGATCAAATTCGTCGAAAACGGATCACTAAAAGTTCTTGAACAAAGAGATAATAGATCAAATATTAATGAAATAGCAGCAATACGGAGGTACGTATTGTTGAATTTAAAACAAAACGTCCCAAAAAGAATGCTGAAAACATGTTGCAAATTCCTCTGAAACAATATGTAGCAATCTAGCGAGCGAAGCAGACTCGTAGCTCGTGATCTCGCATGTATCGACTGTGAGACAACAAGAGAAAAAGCACGCATCCCCCACTGGCACAGACTATGCAAGAAAAAGTGGGCGTGTCGCCCCGCCCAGTGCCCATCCGGCTCGCTTTCTTGTCATCCTGCAGCCTCCCCCGGACTTATCTCCTAATAGATAGCTATATTAAAACAGATGTAGTCGACGTGTTACTAAGTAATAAAGCGGCGCCATTTTGTCCCTGCTTCCGTGACAGCAATAACGCCTTTATGAGCTGTGCGGCGAGCCGGCATGAACTGATCAAAGAGATGCCCTGTTTCATTTTACGCTTGTTGCACCTCTTTCAATGTTAAACGAGACGTTTATAACACAATCTTACAATTCTTTGTACGGTGAATCAAATATGAACTCGCAGGAATGAAGTTCTCAAAGCATGTCATATTGGAAGAAATTCACTTGGACTTGGCTTTATTTGTTACATTTCCCTGGTTTAATCCTGTAACATTGCGGGAAGCACGATTTCGCGGTATTAGAATTTCTAACAGTCTCCAATTGTCTAAGGCTGACTTAGTTTCCTCATATTCTAGTGGTTCCGAATTTCCTGTAGAAATTAGAATTTTATCCGGCTATGTGTGAAGTGTTCTTGATAAATATTTTTCTTTCAAATAGAAATAACGTCAGAAAATGGGTTGGTCACCTACTCCTTCTTAGATGATGCTGTGTGAAATTGTCCAGCATTATTTATTTATTTATTTATTATTCTGTGCGAAAACCGCTCTGACGCGTGATCTCAGGATAACCGCTGTTTCCGCTACATAGGTACAATACATACCTACCTGCTGTTATTCAATGCATACCTACAGGCTACACGTAAATATCACCTGAAAATTAAATAACCACAAAGTGGTGCTAGGTTTTTCAGACGTTTTTACAGTTTCTTTAATTTTAAATTGAGTACTAAGATTTCTTTGCAAAAATATGATTCGGTGTAAAAAAACTAAAAAAGTTATAGGCCATTATTATAGGCTCTCTATTATAGTCTTTTAGAGTGAATAAAAAATATTGATATCATATTAATTTTGTGGTCAAAATATTTTTATAATCAAAATTATACACAAATTATTATTAGAACTAGGGACTACTCTTAACTACGCCCTTAGCAATTTAAATAACATCACTATTCCTGTATTTGTTTTTTCTCTCAATAAACTTATTATTTTAAACGAAGTAATATCCGAGCGCGGTCCCGCAGCTGAGTGAAGTATCACTCTATTATTTATAGACGCGTTCGATACGCAATACAAATTATTGTTTTCAAAGTATAACGTTTAGGGGAGCGCGTTGTTTGCAGAACGACCCTCCGGGACTCCCTTCGGGCCGGCCGGTGGTGCTTGCCAAATTTGTATCTTGTTACAATAGCCTTAGAAATGGTTTCGCATGTTGTGTAGCATACAATACTTTTACGTTTTGTGACATTGTGGTACTATTAAGCAATCTTTTTGACAATTGAATTGTGATTCGGGTGATGCGTCTCGCGTGGAGATAGGACGTTACAGCGCGGCGCGCGGCATGGGTGTTTGCGTGCGGTAATTGATACGAAGTGACAGACGCGAGGGGTCGCTATCAGCCTCCGGGGCAGAGCACTAATGTTTTGACATCAACCGAAAAGAAATGGGTGTGATTTGAAGTGCCCTTTGTGGAATTATACTCGCGGATGGCGTCTTTAATATTGACTAATGCATTTCAAAGCTAATGGGGAAATGGAATACGACAGGTGTGACGGTTTAGTAGAGCTTTGGATTAAAAAAATAATAATTAGTTGAATTTTCCAGCGCTTTAAGACTGATGCAGAACAGTAATCGACGTATTTCGTCCATTAATATATTGCATTTTGAAATGATCTTTAGATGCTGCTATAAGTATAGCAGCATCTAATGATCATTTCAAATCATTTTGATAATTTTCAGTGATAGGAACCTACCTACCACTGAAAATTATCAAAACATACTTAGGTATTAGGTTTGAGCCAAATTAACATATCAAAACTAGCTGTGTGTATCTTTTTACAATATTAGGCCAGAATATCACCTCAAATCTCCACAAATCCTGTAAATAACCAGTTTCGTGTAAACAGACTGAAATACTCCAGATAAAGCTTAATTTGAAATAATAGCCGTTCAGAATCCGACAAGTTCTAAGATATTCAAATTAAATAGACATTAAAGTATAAAGGGCGGATCAGGCGGTCCATTAATAAATCAGTTCGCTAAAACCGTAATTGTAATCTCAAACAAGGCAGGAGGGAGCGCGGTGTTTGTTCTAACAACATTATTACAATAAGTTCGGCAGCGAGCATCGGGAACCCGAGCACACCCGAGCCCGCTTCGCGCGCGCCACCGGCTCCGTTCACACGACCTAGCTACCTCATAGGGTGAGAGCCAGCGACCGGCAGACCTTCATCATTTTATAAAAGCTTCGTCATTTTATGTGTCTGGCGATAACCATCGGAAGTGTCTGCTTGCTTCGGAAA
Source organism: Epirrhoe alternata (assembly GCA_963565295.1). Lineage (NCBI taxonomy): Eukaryota > Metazoa > Arthropoda > Insecta > Lepidoptera > Geometridae > Epirrhoe > Epirrhoe alternata. The sequence goes on from OY751384.1 coordinate 6,748,908, forward strand.
AGATTCCCAAGTAACACGTATAAATAAAGCTTTTAGACTATAACGAATTTGGGATGCTATTTCCCAAAGCCACGACGATCGAAACTTCATATTCATGGATCGTTCGTACATAGTTATACTGGGGCTATACACAAACTCTCAGCCTCTTTAAAATAACGAAGGTTTGCCGGTTGCTGGCTCGTAGACTATTACACTGAAACGCGTAATCGATCAAAATATTTATTCTGAATCTTAGCAAATCTATGCATAGGTTAGGATTCATCTATGCATAGGATGATTAATTTTTGGATTTTTTTGATTTAGGAACTTTACAGCAAAAAATCTTGCTTCAGCAAGAGTTAGTACTGCATTCTTGTAGTGCTTGTATTGATTTAGGGAATGCTTCAACAAATATTTGGATAAAATGGTAAATCATTTCGACTTAGCTGTTTAAGTTTCATTGAGAAATATTATTTGAAAAAGCTTCATCTTACTGAGTTGCCTGTACGACTTTCTTGATAAGTTAGTTTTAAAACTGTCCACTTTAACCGGACTTTATTTGAATCTTTATGAAATACTGCTGAATTTTACAACTTCCAAGTTTGAACGGAGATAGATTTTTGTGTTTTATCGAATACTAACCGTCGCGGTGTTACCCGCGGTCCCGCGGGAAAACTTCACTTTCCCGAGATAAAATATAGCCTATGTTCATCAGGAATAATGTAGGAATCTAATAGTGAAATAATTTTTCAAATCGGTCCAGTAGTTTCGGAGCCAATTAAATTCAAACAAACACAAACAAATAAATCTTTCCTCCTTATAATATTAGTGTAGATGTGTAGACTAGCATACTCGAATGCCTGTCAATTAACCGAAAAAGCATCACAATGCTAAATACCAGAGAGCTAAGTGTTAGCAGAGGATCTGTCGTGTGCTAAGAATATAACCTTTTGTGTATTAACGCTTTTGCCGCTCATCGAATACCTGCTATTAATTAACCAGTCAGCTCATTGATCTGAACGGGGAAGGGTTATTATCAAAGGGTTTGTTAGCTAGGTAAGTTTATCACAGTGGAAAATAGAGTCATGTGTTTCTAGAAACAAAATGAAGGTGTGATACTATTATAATAATATTGCAGAGAAGATTTGACTGGATGATCCTAATGGAGTCATGAGCCGAAGGTTCGTAAACATAAACGAGATACTATAACAAAAACTTGGATAAAAGAAAATAAAAACCATTTAGTTGAACGAGTTATTCATCGTACTTTATGACTAAGCTACGGGTGCTACGGCGTAGCAGCTACGCTTTTACAGAAAAATACAAATTGAAATGTAAATGAAAGAAAACATTTAAGTGTTATATTTTTAGAACACAATTAAACATGAAGAAGTGACTAAGTAAGTACCTATATATTTTAACATCCCACTCATATAATAAAGCTGAAAGTTTGTGAGTTTGTTTAGATATTTGGATGTTTGTATGTTTGTGTAACAATCACGCCTAAACCAGTGAACCAATTTGGATGAAACTTGGTATAGGCGTAGATAGTGATCTGGAATAGCATATAGGTTATTCACAATGTTGGTAGGTACCACGCGGTCGAAGCCGCGCACAGAAGCTAGTAAATAATATTTCATTTAGGCTAAAAATAACCCTGACAATAAGCATTTTTATAATACCACAAACAAATTCATAATTAACGTTGGAACTAATACATCTTTAATTCTTCCAAACCCACAGCGAGAATCGTAGATATGCACAATGTTTGTTACTAATTAAGAGATAGGTTAAGGCGTCGAAGCGTGGAGCGCCGCCGGCGGCACTCCGCCCCATCACGGTGGCGGCTCAGTGACCTGGGGCTCGTGCTAAGGCGTCTTCTAACGCGATGTGTAACAGAATTCAACGCGTCTTGTTTTGTAACATAGCTAGGGAAATTAAATAGTCACTGAATATGAAGTACCATAATAATCTGTAGCAGGTACATTCCACAATAATCCTGCGCATCTATTTATGCAATAGAGGGAATATTGATTCAGAGATAGATTCATGATACATAGGTCTATTTTTTTCAAAGCAAAAAAATTACAAAGTCAAAGTCAAAGTCAAAAAGCATTTATTCAGTAGGACCGCTGGGATCACTTTGAAACGTCTTAAAACTAACAACCGCATAAACCATGAAACTATTGTGGTTATATTTTGCGCGTTGTTGAAAGCACATTCTGCATGTCTTCCCACATGACTTAATAGGTACCTACGAACGCTGCCCTCCGTTAATTGATATTTTGAACTTGTATTTTTCATGAAATATTTAATTAACATTTTCCAAAAATTAAATAGGCTGACGTAACATTATTCATTTTATCTCTGTCTAACTAAATTCAAAATCCGGGTTTCAAAATAAAAAAAAAACAAGAAATGAAATGTTTTTCCTGGTGCAATGCGGTGGCTGCTTATTTAAAATTCCATGTTTGCGTTCGGCCAAATGAGCTGTGTAATAACGTATGCATGATACTGAAACAGTGCAGTCGCACAATAGAATTTGGTAGCTCTGTTCCCGTGTGCCTGGAAAACAATGGGCCGCTGTGCAAAGACTTCATTATGCAGTTGAGTAATAAGCCTATGAGCTTCGAAACTTTACGCGCTCTATGGGGTTAATCAATTTGGTAATACTGAATCATCAGCATCACCCGTGTTGGTCTAGCGGAATGTAGGTATGTACCTACCTATTCTCAATCTTGGGATGTTTTTAAATCTAAATGTTTTAAATATGCGTATTGACATGAGCTCTATATCTGATGAAGGCACTGGTACAACTTATATACAACTTATAAAAGAGCTTCTTAATGGTATAGATGTAAATAAAAGCAATTTACCTAAGATATTATCAGCAGCTTCATAAAATTTGAAGTGGTTCCATTGCCGGCGGCACGCAGTCTCGATCAAAACGAGTTAAACCACACAATCAGGCATACAAAAGACTAATCTTATTGCGGGGTGGTGATGACAAAGGCTCCGGTAAGTGTGAAGTCGCCGCGGCGTCTGGCGGTGGCACCTAGCCGCCATATTTGCCGCGCCAGTGCCCACCAATGGCCGGATAACTCCTACAACGAAAGTTAATGGGACTTTTGTTGAACCGACCCGCTCTTGTAATGCAATTAGCCCCGACAATAGCCGTATCGTTAACGATTTAATTTGAAAGCTTTCATAAGTTTTTGGGGTGCCGCCCTGGATTATAGTTTAATTTTATCACCTGTTGTGTAAATTAAATTTTGTATATTTTTTATAAATAAATAAATAAATAATGCTAGACATTTCATTATTATATGTTTGGATATTGTTAATTTTTGTTACATTAAATTACTTTTCTTCTACTTTTCCTATAATAAATTGACCGACTGACCGCAGCGAGCCTAAGATTTCAGAGGCAAGTTGGGTGACTGCTAAGTAGGTACCTAAGGTATTTGTTACCTAAATAATTCTCGAACCGTTAGGTACTAAGTCAATTTAATTTAGTGTAGGTAGGTAAGTACCTACTATACCTATACTTAGGATAAGTAAGTAAGAGGCAATACCTGGATGAGACTAGCTCGTAATCGGAACGAATAGCATATAATGGAGGAAGCCCATAGGCTTCCTCCATTACATGCTATTCGTTCCTGTGTCCGCCCACTGCTGGGCATACCCAGCAGTGGGCGGACACAGGCTGAATATGATGATGATGAAGTACATACTAACCTACTAGGTATACTATTGGTACAGTCAGCGACAGAAGTTCATGAACAATTGGAGATTTTAAAGCTTAATTTTCATCATGATTTGCGGGAAAATTGTGTATTTTTTTATTAGTAATGGAGCACGGCCAAGCATCCAATATGAAATACAACGCTACGAACTTCGAAGATATAGAAGATTCAGAAACATCAAATGTTCATGAACTTCTGTTGCTGACTGTACCTAGGTTTAAACGGAGTTCATAAAGTTATTTGTTACGTAGCAATTTCCGTCATAATTTGATCTTAATTCAGCCGGTATTTATGAAACGAATGCCTTTTAACTTTTAATGAATCAATTAACCTTTCACTCACCTGGCCTTTTACATATTAATTTTACGCACGCTTTGCGAATCATTGTTATGACAATCATATAGCGAGACTTTATTATTTGTAAAATTCATGTAATGTAATTATTCTCAGTTTTACATGATTGCTTACGTACCTACTCTTAATTGATGTGACAAAATATTGCCGACAGTTTTTTTATTGCTTGAGAAAAAGTCCACTCTAAAGATATACCAACATACACGTTGTTTATAAGTACCTACCGACTGTTATAACTACTGAGTGTGTATTCTCAATACAACCCTTAATACTCAAAGTCACTGCCAGGCAACCATGATGTAAGTATTCCTAATCGTTTCTTCAGCTACGACTTTACCTGCTTTCCATACCGAGTAATATCATCATATTCGTCATACCTTTCAATTACTCAACTACTATTCACAGTAGAGGCAGTTATTTGGTCAGTGTATCGGCTGAATGGAGCCGTGTTGTGACGGCAGGCGACAATAGCGAGTGGCCGACCACCCGCAGTTGCTTCCAGAGCCTCGCCGCACATTGGATGTACTCGACTGGAAGGGGGGCCCACACTTACCCAGAAACATCAATGACTGAATAGATCTCTTCATTGAATGTGAACATCACAAACTCCATTGTTGCTGTATAGTTCAGTAGTCGGTTTTGAAATTGAAACGTTTGGTATAATACAGCCTTATTTTGCAATAACGATATATTGATTGCCAACAACGGCCGGTTTTTGCTTCCGAATTCGATATTATGAAGCCCTTTCAGGCGCGATTTCACACCCGAAGTCGATCATTGTACAGGTATTAATATTTTTTGCTGATATTTAGATAAGCGAATAATTTTTAATTTACAAACATGTTTCTTCTTTGTGAAATTGTACCTGCCTTAAATGTTATTAGATAGGTATGTATATGTATTTTATTGATTTGTGCTAGAATACTCGTTACTTACCTTAGAGGCTTCTTTTATATTAACCGAGTCTTTACCATGGATTTAGCATTGAACCTTTTTTTTGGTCTTTACTGATAAGATGTAACAATGCTTTGCTAAATTGACAAATGAATACATGACATACAATGACAAATGTATATTTCACCACGTACTACGAGAATTCGTAGCAGTCGTAGAGCTCGTAGCGTTCAAAAATCTCTATAAAAGACTTCAACGCGATACATCCTACTTGTAGGTGTTCGTTGCAAAAATACAATAAGTTTTTTATGAATTTTTAGGTGCCACCATCACCCCTGCTCTTATACCACTTTAGTGTGGGTTTGGCTATCAGCCATCATCTAGCCACGGATATAAAGATTGATTTGTTGCAGGTTTGGTTCAAGAATCGCCGCGCGAAGTGGCGAAAGCAGAAACGGGAGGAGCAGGAGAGGCTCAGGAAGCTGCAAGAAGAGCGGTCGTGTGGGCGTGCGCCCTTACTGCGACCCTCGCTCTCCCCCGCGCACTCCCCGCCCACCCCCGCGCTGCCCGCGCCACCTACTCCTCGAATGTACACTGATGACTCCGATTCTGATCTAGAAGTTGCTTGAACTTCTACAAATCGAATAAGCCGCTTGAAATGAAATTGGTTGAACGACATTTAGGCATTAAAGTTGAATATGTGAGACGGGTGAGACAATGGGAAGTGAATTAGTGATGTGAATTAGACTCGTGATGAGATTGTGCAATAAACATTTGGCATGAACGATTCGTCAAAACATAACTAGGTAGGTACTTACTTGCCTTTTTCAAGGTACCTAATAATTATGTACCTTTGTTATTCAAGTGGTTCTATTCAGTGTTGTGAGGAAACTGACTTTTAGTTAATTGTTTTGCGAGAATGTAGATACATTAATCTATTTATATCATCTTAGTTGAAATGTAAATTTTATTTATAAAACTTTAGTGCTTAGATTTCGTAGTTTTTAAATAGGGTTAGTCTGTAATTATCGTGTACTTAAGTAATAATTACCTAACACATAGCTAACTTGGTAATACTTAACCTATTTTAATGTACCTAATATCAGTCTGCAGTTTTATATTTGAAGTAAAATATATAACTCCGTTTTATTGGTTATATACCTATTAAGACGTCTTGATCTTCATAACAATATCTAGGTAGGTACATACCTAATTAAGTATTAATTAATACTTACCTAATAAGCGAAGACAATTTGAAAGAAAATTCAATATATAAAGTACCATAATAGGTATATAAAGTAGGTTTCTATCTATTTTTTTGAAATATTCTGAAAGTACAATAAAAAAGTAGATTAATTTATGTGTGTACCTAAATAATCACCAACTCTATGTTTATGTAGCTTGACAGTTATTCTAAAATAACGACATTATTTTAATCTATAATTTATGAAAACTTCATTTAAAATGTTGAACTACCCAACAACTCAGAAGAACGAAATGTATAAAAGTAGCGTCCCAACTTTTGGCTTCCATAAATGAAACTTGTATAAGTTTAAGTACGGTAGCCTTAAGTTACATTGGTAATTATTACAATTTAATGTACCTAGTTGCAATAATCATACGGGGGCACACTAAAAAATTCAAAAAAAATGCTCTTAGTTTCAATGCACTTTTTCATAGACATAGACATAGACATAGACAGACATTTATTCACTACTTTGGCACACAATACAACCCATTCAACATTCATAGGAAAACCAATTTTCACGAGTGGTCACGCGTAGTTTGTTTTTGAAATACATTGCTAATGTATCTTACTTTGCTTAGTTTGGGGCTAAATGGCGCTGTGTGAAATGTCCAGCATTATTTATTTATCTGTTCTGGATTTTTTAGTGCGCCCTGTGTGTAATAAATAAGTTACTATAAACTATTTAAAAATGAGATCAGTTGTAATAATGTACCTAATACATTGTATCTCGTAACCTTCGAAATATTACGACTTTTTCTTTTATTCATTTTCAGGTTGTAACTCTAGGTTTGTGCAGCAATAGAGTTTCTCTATAACCTAGATAATATAATCTATACATATTTAGAGTGCCACAAACTTACCTGGACTGGTGGGCAAAAGAGGAACTAACATTAGAATTTTTTTCTGCCAACAGCAAATGCGATAACAGCGCCTCTCTCACCGGCTCAGATAAGTTTGTGGCACTCAAGATAGTTGATAAATAGTAGATTGTTAACCAAGGAGATTTCACGGGCGCCATATTGAATCCCAAGCGCACCGAAGGATTCTAGTCCTAATGCGCGAGCGAAAGCGAGGGTGTTTCTCGTTACGTAGAGATTATATTAGATTATATTATCTAAGCTAATTATGTAACACCACATGACAGATCGGTGAAGGTCACGGGTTCAAGTCCCGCATGGGTTCAATTATTGGGATGCAGTTTAATTTTTGTAATGATCTAAGTGTGAAGTTAACTCTTCGTATAAAAATATCCATACTAATATTATAAATGTGAAAGTAACTCTGTCTGTCTGTCTGTCTGTCTGTTTGTTACCTTTTCAGGCCCAAACCACTGAACAGATTAGGTTGAAAATTGGCATGGATAAAAGTTGTATCCCAGGGAAGGACATAGGCTACTTTTTATCCCGAAAAAATCCCGAGGGACCGCGGGTCACACCGCGGGAGCTCAGCTAGTAATGTTTAAACTTAAAACAATAGTTATATACCTACTTATTTTTTCTAGTACATAATGTACCTTTCTTTGATAACAAAAAGGATTAGGTATAAACGTAGGTAAAATAAAATAAATAATGCTGGACTTTTTCACACAGCATCATCTAGCCCTAAAGTAAGCTTGTGTTAGGGGTACTACATGACTGATATAATACTTATATTCCTTTTGTTTTGTAAATACATACATATTATACATAGAAACACCCAGACTCGATACAAATATCTGTAGATCATACCAACATTTATGCCGCGGCGGGGATCGAACCCGCTAACTCTTGCGTCACAGCGGGCCTTTGCCCACTGCGCCACGGAGGTTGTATATTGTTAAACAGCTTACCTACAGGCATACTGCTGACGAGGATAATCTAAACTCAGGCCTTGCATTGCTATGATGACTATGGTGTCACGCACAAAAGATACGTAGGCCCAAAGAATAACTAATTAGAATTAATCAGGCAGTGAGGCTCAATGCACATTGAATTGGGAAGCGACGCGTCAATTAGTTTTATAGCAAGCCATTAAAAACCTTATGAACAATGGTACAAGATATCGAAACGCTTGTAGAATTAACGAGATCTGGCGAAGCCATCTAGCGGGCCGCGCTGGCACGAGCGGCTCATTCTACAAGCGTTTCTATATCTTGTACCATTGTTCATAAGGTTTATAATGGCTTGCTATAAAACTAATTGACGCGTCGCTTCGCAATTCAATGTGGCTTGAGCCAAACGGTGTATTGACTTTAGTTACATAGTGCATTACTATCAGGTAAAACATTTGTTGCATTAATACTCACCTAGGTCTGAATAGGTGTTTGAGAATTTTGAAAGTGCGTCTTAATTTCGAGGTAGATGTTACGGCGGTTCTTTCTTTAGTGATACCTATCCTACTTATAATATCAACTAAACCAAATCGGTTCACAGGTTTAGGCGTGATTGTTACACAAACATACAAACATCCAAATATACTCACAAACTTTCAGATTTATTATATTAAATTAGGATGGGACCAGGTGCGGTCGCAGCCTGAAATTTGGAGGAGGGGGGGGGGGTCACTACTGACATTTGGGGGGGGGGGGTCACTACACTAATATTAGACTTTATTGCACAATACGCAAGATTTTACTATTGGACGTGTACGATTTTGGGAGGGGTCATGTCCCCTGTGACCTCCCCCCTCGGACCGCGCCTGGTGGGACCCGGGTTGTACTGTAGGTACCTAAGTATTTTTGTTTTGTGGCCGCAATCAATAATCACAACAAATGCCTTGGTGGCCCTAATCTTAGGTGCATCACATTACAGCTCAAACTCTTAAGAAATAACTTTGCAACCTCAAGGACTGTTTATTGCGCTATTGACAGCCGGTTATGGTGTCACTCTCTGTGTCATCCTACTATCCTACGTGCCCATCCATAAAATGAATGGGTCATGTCATGACTAATCGTGATGGTGTGGATTAAAAATAGTCTATGATTTGTTTGTAAGAGATGGGTTTTCCCACAACTAATTTGTATTCTACTAACATTTTGATGGATGTGTGACCATTCATCTTAATTTCTACATAGTACTTACAGGCGCGGTCGCAGCCTGAAATTGGGGGGGGGGGGTCACTACTGAAATTCTGGGGAGGTTCACTACACTAATATTAGACTTTGTTGCACAATACACAAGATTTTACTATTACCTAGGCGTGTACGATTTTGGGGGTGGGTCATGTCCCCCGTAACCCCCCCCCCCCCTCGGACCGCGCCTGAGTACCTACTTACTGTTCTTTCGCGACTAATACCGTGAAGAATCAGGGCAACAAACAGGGTTTGGACCGCCTAGCATTCTTTAACTCAGTTTATGTATATGTTAGATAAAAAAAAAGAGATAGTATACCTAGATACTAAAACGATTCGAAAAATAGGTAAGTAAGAAATAGAGAAATATCTAGGCTGAAATAGAAAGGACAACTATTTAGCTTCTCGTCCAAGTGAAATAGGTAAGTAGGTACCTATAGGTTTACCTATAACTGAGCACTTTATTGAAACTCAAAAATAGAAAATAATAATTAATAACCTGAGTGGAATTCGGATAGGAAGCTAGTAAATAAAATACTAAAAGTAAATTCAGTGAAATACAACACTTTATTGATATAGGATTTTGATATTCTGACTATAATTAAGTAATAACCGTCAATATAATATAGACAATAGTTATAAACAAAAATAATACTGCCTACATCCCCCTATTATTTTAAATCAATCACATCGTTTTATAAGTACCTAGTTATAATTTCACTTATAGTATGCGTAGGGGTATGAGTAGGTGTAGGCAGCGGTGTAGGGGTAGGAGTAGGCGAGTGGTGCGCTATAGGAGGCGACGTAGGCGGGTGCGGCTGCGTAGTATCCGCTGTAGTACGGATCCACAAGGACCTGAGGCTTGGCCATTGCAGAGACCAGCATCACGGCTGCGATTATCAGCATAACCTTGGAGAAAACATCAAACGTAGCAGAGTCAGCAGTCAAGGAAGTCTATGAACTTTAAACAAAGAACTAGTCTCCTTATTTTTGTTAAGTACCAATCTAAGTGAAACGAGATGACAAAAAGGAACACTATGAGCTATGTGAAGTAAGTAAATAATGAATAGATAGGTATGTGACCGGGAATTTTCACCATGTCACCATTTACTGTGACAGAGCTTATAAAAGCTTTTATTCAACTTTTGTTGCTGTCTGTGACTCTACCAGTAGTCATGTTAAATTGTCGGTCCCGGCTATTAAGTCATGACGGAGGCCTTAAGGCGGCCTAAAAACTCCGTCGCCAGGGTTGACTCGTACGATTACGAACTTACTTTACAGTCTAAAAAACAGTAACAGCATGGCGATTCAACAGAATGAGCTTCGTGACGGCATTTTCGCCAGCCCCTTCACTAAGTATCTATAAAATTTAAAGGAAGGAAATGAGCCAATTTGAGGCGCATTTATAACTCTTCCACTACACTGGCACTGGTCAGAAAGAAATAGTGACACGATAAGATCTGTAGAATTTGAGACACACTTTATCTAGCTCCATTACTCCTTCCAAAAAGGTAACTAATTCCTATTAATTTATTACTGACATGGGTAAGCATATAATGTGAAATATCACTATAATAAAAAAAATATTACAAAAGAAAAATATTTCTATGGGTTGGTCATAATTTAATCCAGACTAGAAAAAATAAGAGTAACTCACCAGCTTAGACATGACGACGGGTTTAAACGGGCAGCACAAAAGCAAGTCTAGTCCTCTAGACAGGAGTGTCACCTGCTGTGTTGTCGATTGAACTGTAGCCAGCCTCTCCCGGCAACCTCTTTTATACTAACGAATAAAGCCTGCGATCCCGTCCGTGATTGGAAAATATAATGATCGACCTCAGCCGGACATAAATACGTGTACAATGTCGCATTAACGCTCAATAGTATATGTTCCTATAGCGAGTACCTACATGATTACCATATCGGTCCCGGATCACGGACGCGACAATAGGTAGGTACCTAGAGGCGATTGATGAAGGCAAAAAGTGATGGCTATTGAGTGTAGCATTGAATTGATGGTTCTTATTTTTTGGCTTGATCTAATGAAGTATTGGGTTTTGTGTAAGTAAGAAACTTTGGTAATTTAACCGTTCCAGATGAGTTTTGGCAGACATACAGATAGGTACCTACGGACACCAAGTTATCCTTTTTTTTCCTTTATTAAGAGTAATAATAAGTCAGGGTAGACAATCTCGATACGGAACTTGTTATGGAATACACCGCACTTTGTTTTGAGAGTAGGTACCTTTACTTTAATACCTAGATCTGTTTTATTCCACCCGTATGTCATTTCGTCAGCAGTGCCTATACGATGAGAATCTGAATGAGTTGAAGCAGGATTTTTGAATTGGAATTTTATTATTCCCATGATAAATTATTCAGTAGCAAATTACATTGATAACAAATTTATTTTATTTATTTATTTCATACATAAATAATTTACAACGGATCACCTAGCATTTGTAATTTTTTTAACCTATATTATCATGGACTAATATCCACATTATCTACTATATAAAAATAAGTCGGGTTTTCCTTCCTGACGCTATAACTCCAGAACGCACGAACCGATTTCCACGGTTTTGCATTCGTTGGAAAGGTCTCGGGCTCCGTGAGGTTTATAGCAACGAAAATTCTGGAAAAATCTGGTGGCGAAACGGAGTTCGCTGGGTTTGCTAGTTACTTATGAAATACCATTTTATTTGAACAAATAAATTATCTTGCTTGGCAAACATGGTCCTACGATTAGTTTCGAAAAAGGTATTGAGTAAAACGTAAACAGGGTCACGACTGTATCCCCAAGGCGCGGTAGACATTCTCTCAGATCTTTTTAAATCCAGATCCTTTAAAGATGTCTAAGGGGGTAGTCAGAGGCAGGTCCAAATACATCTTGCAGAAGTTAGTAGGTATTCTATACGTGACAGGTTGCAAGCCCATCGCCGCCTATAAGAATACTAACTGGTTTCCTCACGATGTTTTCCTTCACCATTCAGAACTCGTGTTAAAGCGCTTAAAAATTTTACGAAACGCAAAATCCATTGATGCACCGGATTCGATCCCACGTCCTTTGGATTGAAAGTCGAGGTACAACCCCATTCGGCCAACATGGCTTTTTCCGGTATTAAGTTTAACTAATAAAACTGGTTTTGATTGCTTATTTAATTTATTATCTGTATAAAATGCTACATATTTACAAATTCAGTTATCTATACTCACAATCAAAGTCACTTCATCATTCATCATCAACTTTCTGTCTCATATTTCGTTTAGAATTGTTTATTTTCCGTTTCTTAAACTCTACGGGTCCTTCGCCGAGGGAATCCACGCGTTTCTCCTTGAATTTAAATGTCTCGGGTTCCATTATGACGGGAGGCGGTGGCGGTTCTTCCACTTTTGGCAGCTGCAGGTCTACGGTTTGTGGTGTTCTGTACAGGAAAATGTTTCAGTGTTACCGATTTGTATTATGTGACCGCTTTTTTAGAAAGCATATCAAGTGCTGGGCATAATGCTAGACATTTTAACACATCATCCTCAAGCCCAAACTAAGCAAAGCTTGTACTATGGAAACCAGATAACTGATATACTACTTATATACTTTTTTGTTTGTAAATAAATACATATTAGACAGAGAAACACCAGACCCCGACATAAATATTTGTAGATCATACAAACATTTATAACATATAACAATATTGGCTACATACGCCTTTTGGTTATAAAATGAGCTTTTAGAAATGTAAAAATATAGAGTACAGAACTAGATGGCGCTACTGGTAGGTGTCGGTGAGCAGTCACGTGGCTCGCACGTGACCTTTTCGAGGCGAATCCAAGAATTTATTCTCATTAAAAAAAATGCCCAACGCGCACATAGAAGTTTTCACTTCAAAAATAAATAAATAATGCTGGACTCTGTATGAATAAAACAGTCTTGTTCCTGTTTTTTTCAGACCCGATGAAATTACTAATCTTTTTTTTTTTAAATTAAATAGATCAGCATTGCAGCGGTGAAGGAAAACATCGTGAGGAAACCAGTTAGTATTCTCATAGGCGGCGATGGGCTTGCAACCTGTCACGTATGGAATACTAACTTCTGCAAGATGTGGGCATGTATCAAATATGTATTTGTACATGCCTCTGACTACCCCCTTAGACATCTTCAAAGGATCTGGAATATATAGATCTGAGAGAATGTCTACCGCGCCTTGGGGATACAGTCGTGACCCTGTGTTTTAGATCAGCATTTGACCTCACTCTGCCTGATGTTAAGCAGTAGTGAGGTCTAAGATGGAGCATGCTTACCTAGAAGGAACCTATTTACTCTTAATCTAACTAGAGTAAGCAAAATATAGGACCTAAGTGCTATAGAAAATTACTCACTCATTAACAACAGGTTTCCACGAGCCATAAGGCCGAACGGCCGGCGCTGGTCCATAGCTCAATGTACTCTTCTGAGGTGGATCTTTCACTGCCAACTCTCGCATCTTCTCGCGCGCCAATTGTGCTTTGAGCTCCTTCACTGCTTCTTCTTGCCTTATTTTGCTAAAATTACAAAAACATACAGCCTTGTATCAACATGGTACCTTGTCCACACAACATTCATATTAGGTACTTATTTTCATTTGTATTTAATTCTGACTCTTATATTTGACATTGATAATTTTGTAATTAGCGTAATTGGTGTTGTAGCCGTGCTAGTTTCAATAAATAAATAAATATAATGTCAATAATAATGTGACTTGTTATGGAATTTCCTCACAAGGCCTAAAATATAAATATGCATATAGATATATAAATATAGATACAACAGAAGACGCCGTCAACTTGTTGCTTGAAGGTGCCGTCTCGGCTCTTGATAGTGGGAAAAAATGCATCGGTGCTTTCCTTGACCTTGCCAAGGCTTTTGACACGGTCTCCCCGATCATTCTCTTAAAAAAGCTGGAATGCCTGGGGATCAGAGGTGTCGCCTTGGATTGGTTCCAGAGCTATCTGACGCACAGAGGTCAGTGTGTCACAATTGCTGGTCATTCCAGTTCTGTTAGTGAAGTGTCTTTCGGTGTCCCCCAAGGTAGCATTTTGGGACCAACTCTTTTTACGCTCTATATCAACGATGTAATATCATTATTTGGCCAAAGTCCCGATAGCCCGCAAATTGTTTGCTACGCTGATGATACAGCCATCTTATTTACAGGCGACTCTTGGGAACAGGCAGCGATAAATGCTGAAACGGGTCTGGCTCGCGTAGCTTCCTGGCTCGATGTGAACTTGCTGACCCTAAACACTAAAAAGACGAAATATTTGTGTTTCCATAAAACCAAAGCATCCAGCCCCCCTCGCTCTCTTTCCCTGAGGATCCACAAATGTGGAGGTTCGGCACTAGACTGTCCCTGCCCTATCATAGAGCGTACAGAATGTTTTCGCTGCTTGGGTATTCTCCTTGACCAGAATCTGACCTTCAAGGAACATGTAAATGCTCTCTCTGGACGTGTCAGAAAACTTATCTACGTCATGAAGCTTCTTCGGGACTGCTCCGATGCAGACTGTCTTATGCTGGTTTACTCTGCGCTCTGCCAGTCCATACTGTGCTACTGCATTTCTGTTTGGGGGGGGACAGCGAAAACTCACATGATCGCTCTCGAAAGGGCCCAAAGATCTGTGCTCAAGGTCATGTTTGGAAAACCATTTCGATATCCTACTGTTTCCATTTACGCTGAAACAAAAACCTTAAGTGTTCGGAAACTCTACCTTCTGCGAGTTACTACGGCGTACCACAGAATTTTCCGGTCTAGCTCCAAGGCAATTGCCCAAAATAATAACCGGCGGATTAAAGTGAATGTGCCAGCAGTGAAAACCTCCTTTGCTAGGCGTTTTAAGTATTTCTCCCATCCATTCATCTACCGCTGCGTTTGCAAGCACTGTGACCTAAACTGCTCTCTCTTTGGTGTTAAAGAAAGAGTAAGAAGGTGGCTTCTCACGCTAGATTACGACGCAACAGAAAACCTGCTTAGTATTATGGTTTGAAACAATTGTACTCTTATAAAAATAAAATAAAGATACCTATTATATGTACCTATAATATATTCTCCTACTTATATATGTATATATATTATAAACTATTCCAACACAGGAGTAAAATTAGTTTTAAGACTATTCTAAGTGATCCCTGTGGTCCTACTGAATAAATGATTTTTGATTTTGATTTTTTGATTTTGACTCACACACACACATACACACAAACACACACACATCCACCAACCACCCATAGTGTCGTTTTCTTTGGTATTTTTTCATTTCATTTAGTTCTCTCTGCCTTGTAAAGTGCTATCCATTTCTTTTTAATTATTTTTTTTTTCCCGGAAATCGCCTTTTCGTTTTCGGTCTCCCGCGACACAGGCTAGACCTCGTGCGGGGACCTCTAGTAATAGTTTATAACTTGTAATATCTTTTGGAAATAAATTTATTTGTATTTTTTTTTTATTTGTATTTGTAGATAGTAAAATCTCTCACTTCATTTTATCTTTTTGTTTATCCTTTTTCTTTTGAGCTTCAGATTCTTTGAGTGACTTTTTTTCTTGATCCGCTATTGATAAGTATTCATCAGGTGCATCCCACACAGTTTCTGAAATTAAAACAACAAAAATACTATTATTCTAAGACTAATCTTTATCAGTATTCTTACATAGACCACAGATAAAAGTCAAAGATAGTTTTCCAGGACATAGGCTACCTTTTATCAAGAAGAACAGTTACAGGAATTATCAAGGTAAAAAATATAATGTAAAGAAAATTTGTTTGCAAAATATGGTTGTGTAAAACATGTTTTTTTTCTGGTGGCAAATAAATAATTATTTATTTCTTTCTTTCATCTATAACGGATCTTCAACTCTTATTTCTTGATGTGAAAAAAATCGATCATGCCTTGGGGATACAGTTGTGACCCTTTCTTTTCTAATAAAGCAATGTAACACAAACCATTTGTATTAGTGTTCCAGTAGTATACATTTCCATCTTCTCCTTTGACCTCATGCCAAACTGGTGCTGTTTTAGTCTTCAAACTGTCACCTACTACTAAGGTGGCTTTGCCTTCAGTAGTGCTAGCTTCGTTTATCATTTCATTTATACTCTGAAAATTCAAATCATTGTTCAGTCATAGGCATTGCAGAAGTCGCGCGTCGGCAGAAAAACGGCATGAACCAAGTGGGATTGGGCGGGTAATATAAGCTGGATGCATCCCGATAAATGGGCGAATGACTTGAACATGTTGTCAGCCTGAAGAGAGAGGTCGTGGTTGGCTGAGGAAGCATTGGCAGGTCAATCTCGAAACCGATGAGAGAAAGTAGTAGGCAATCTCGAAGGAGAGAGATGGTTGGAGAGGTATGGGGAAGACCTTTGCCCAGCAGTGGATCTGTACAATTCATCTTATATTCATATCATCATAACTTTTACCCTGGCACCAGCGAACTTCATTAAATTCAATAAAACGACTGAACATCATTTATTGTAGTGTGTCTTTTGGTAGCCAGACTCAGACTTCACAACTAAGATCAAATAAGCAAAGCAAGACTCACTGTTTGTTGCTATTGAGGTTTAAGTGGCAAGTTTAACGGCCAGTATCTCTAATGCAAATCATCTTCAAAATTAACTAACCAGTAGTCAAATCTGTCACCAATTCGACCAATGAGGACCAAATTTGAAAAGCATTTGAGAAACCGGCCGTAACTCTATCATTGCCAATGCTGCATCTGCAAAGCATGGTGCAAATAAGTGGCTCCTTGGAATGCATTAAAATAGTTCCTGACTTTTAGTTAAATCCAATTATAATAATGAACAATTCACTTTAGTTTAGGCAAAGTTGATGCTCAGATATTCTTTGTATTCTTTGCTACAAAACTGACCTGTGAAGTGAGGTCTGCATTATTCTGCACATCTTTCAGATAGGCAGCCATAGCAGCAGCTTCCATTTTCTTCATTGTGTCATCTATCTTCTCTTTTTGTTTGAAATCTTTGGCACTCTTTTTGCTGAGTTGCGATATATGCTTTTGAACATTTTCCTTGTGGCGTTTGCCATTTTCATGAAATGATATTGACTGGAAATATGAAGATATTAAGAACGATGTAAATAATGAACAAAAATATGAAATGATTTGTCTTCAAATGATCTGGAATACATAAAAAAAAGATTTGAGAGAATATCTATCATTTCTTGGGGTTGGTGACCCTGTCAACAGTGTCACCAACCCCAAGAAATTATAGATTGTTTGTTTTTTGTTTCATTTGTCTGTATGATATTTTGTAACAATCACACAAATATCATATTGTTTGTATATATTCACCTTATAAACTCACGATTTAAACTCTTGCGTCGAAAAAGTGATAATTCTGATACTTACAACTTTGTTGTCAGCAAACCAGCATTTGCAAAATTCACAATACTTGCGAGCTTGTGATTTCCAATATTCAGTCCTGGAAAAAAATTGCTGAGTCAGAAGTTTAGACCACATTTAGTACTAACTTAGTGACTCTACAGACATGTAAACACAGTAGGTTCACTAATCGCTCTTTATATGTATATACACATTGAAAATTAACAGGAATGGGGTCACCAATTATTATATAGTGAATTGTCTACCTATAGCTTTTACTGTAGATAGATAGCGGTGAGGTAAATAATAAGTCCAACTGGCGCTCCCAAGGCGAATGCACACCTTTCTTGCTCCATCTGTGTCACATATCTTGTTTATTTAGCTTTTTTTTGTTTAGTTTACCTGTTTAGTTGTGAAACAACCACATGTCTGTGCCTAATATATAGTAATTTCTAATATACCTTAACGCTATCTATAATTCACTTTAGGGGAACTTTCTCAAGTCGTGTTGTTGGCAAAAATAAGGACGGAAATAATTTAACATAAATGTAATACTCTCTGAGAAGCCGGAAAAGCCTAGAGGTCCCGACCCGGAGTTGTTTACTTGTTTCTATTACGATACTTACATATTTTTGGATTAGATCTTACGAAGACAGCTGAATGAAAGCAACGCGTAAGAGGTTGCGAGGTTGTTCCACACAAACGCCTTTATTGTAGGTACACAATTATTGTTTCATTTCAACTCGTTGAAGAAGAGAGAGAATTAAAATTGTAAATGTATCACTTTAGGTAAAAATTCAACACAACAAGAAGTGTTTGTTTGTTCAGTGTATACGGTTTACTTAGACCACAGTTTCGTCTGGACCAACACAGTTCGGGAAGAGCTGAAAGAAAGGAAAGGAAGTAATCAAAGAGTACTTTAATTATAAATTTTAATAAGAAATGAACTATTGGATGGATGGAGGGAGGGAGGCAATGATCAAGCACACAGATTATTATAGTAGCAGATCAAGCAAGTCACATAGTACGTCTGTGGTCACAAAGTACTTGTTTTAGATTGATTTTATTTAGAATCTTGGATTGAGGAGCGAGAGAGGGGAACGGGCGGGACGGGGAACCTAAAATGTCATTGTCATAGCCAAACAAGAGTCGTTGTAATTTTCATGGTTTATTTTTCTTGGATTCGTGGCTACGCAAACTTTAAGCGTGCATCCTATAAAAAATATATTTAAAAACGATCATAACAAGTTGCATTGGAGTAAGTATCAAGTTGCTATCAAGTGTCTGTTAATTGCACGCTAGGTTGGACCTTACTAGTCTATAGTTACTCACTCTGAGGACCTTACTCTGTGCGTTGGACGCAAAAACGTATTCTGTGCAAAAACTGACGAGTGTTGGTGTTTACAAACTTACTTGTCAGTCTGTAGAGATCGGTGTTCTTGTCTATGGTTGGTTTGCTTGGCTTGCTATTTTGTTGATCTAACAAACCAAAGAAAAAGTCAACTGTATTGTCTTTGGTTACTTTGTGATGGATGTCGTCGTCGAGTATCGAGTGTCGTCTTCTTTTTAAGAAGTTTTATCTAGGTATTTGTTTACTTGCTTAATTTAGTTTTACGAGTTCCTATTGACCATTTGTAAGTTTTGTCTCCTATCTTTTTGGAATTGCATGTTCTAAAACGCAAATTTTAGGTCCGACTCCGAATCCTAGGCGGCCATATTAAATTTATGTACATCTACGACGTAAATTTATCCCATAATATCTCCACAATCCTTTCTAACACCTTACTGCATTATCACGTAATCAAAATGTTTATTATCTTAGATTGTATGTCATTTAATAGTTCATCACCGTAGGCTGTGTACGATTGAAATCGGTCATTATTTATTTTATTTGTTTGGACGACTTAGTTGTTGACGCGTCCTACTAACTTCGTCATTTAACTCTATCAGTTGAAGTAACCGTACAATTCTTGTTGCAGATATCCCCGGATTAAATTGGTGAACGTGATAAACTTTCAAATAGATAGCTTATGAATTCTAAAGTGACTTGTTGTGAAATTTGTTTAGTGCTGAACTTGGACAAAGATTTGTGATAAGTTTCTAATTTTAGTCATCCCTAGCGGGATTTACTTGGCAAAATGATGACCGAAAATAGGATTAGTTCAAGTAATCACGTCGGTAATAGTTTGACCAGTCAAAAGGGGTATGTATTTATTATCATGGAATGGTAGTTTCAACTTTGTGCCATAGCACTTATTTTATACCCAGCCTTTATTTTATTTTCAGAGATGTCGATAAAACTATCGACGACATCGGTTGGAAATCAAAATTAAAAATACCCCCAAAAGATAGAAGAATAAAGACTAGTGTGAGTATAATGCCTACCCACAATACAAAAATTTATGATTTGACAAAATTTCTTTGTGTAAATTTTTAAAAATTATAGAAGTATCGCTGTAAGCTTTATTGCAATAACGTTATTATTTTTTCAGGATGTTACGGACACAAGAGGTAATGAGTTTGAAGAGTTTTGCCTGAAACGAGAACTGCTTATGGGTATATTTGAAAAGGGATGGGAAAAACCTTCACCTATTCAAGAGGCTGCAATCCCTATTGCACTCAGTGGTAAAGATGTTCTTGCAAGAGCCAAAAATGGAACTGGCAAAACTGGCGCTTATTGTATTCCAGTTCTAGAACAGGTAATGCTTAAGAATTTTTTAAATTAACCAGCAATATTCAGTTGGTTTGTTATTAAACTTTCACACTTTGGCTATGATGATTTTTCTGGATTCCCCTTCACTTTCTATAAGTGATAAATCCACTAACTGAGCTCTTGAAATAAAGATATGATAGAGAAAACATTCTATCTATTTTATTCATTATTATGCTAAAATTACTGAATAATTTTCTTTCAGGTTGACCCTAAAAAAGATTGTATTCAAGCTTTAGTTGTGGTACCTACTAGGGAGCTGGCACTCCAAACATCACAAATTTGCATTGAACTGGCGAAGCATACAGATATTCGTGTAATGGTAACCACGGGAGGTACCAATCTACGGGATGACATTATGCGTATTTATCAGAATGGTAAGAATTCTAAGAATCAAGTGTGACTTAAAGAAGTTATTTTGGGTTGTTTGTGGTTATAATGAATTTTTTTTTATAGTTCAAGTAATAATTGCAACGCCAGGTCGAATGATTGATCTCATGGATAAGCAAGTGGCCAAAATGGATCAGTGCAGGATGTTGGTCCTTGATGAGGCTGACAAACTGCTTTCACAGGATTTCAAGGGCATGTTGGACATGGTCATTTCACGGTATGTACACAAAGTACACTCATTCACAATACATAGCCATGGATTACTTAAAATTATCATGATGATATTTTTTGGATTCCCCTTCACTTTCTATAAGTGATAAATCCACTTACTGACAATAAAATTCAGGAATATTTTATGAATATGGTCTTCATTAGTCTGATTAGAGTATTTTTGCAGGTTACCCAAAGAACGCCAGATCTTGCTCTTCTCAGCTACGTTTCCACTCAGTGTTAAGCAGTTCATGGAGAAGCACTTAAGAGAACCCTATGAAATTAATCTCATGGAAGAGCTAACACTGAAGGGAGTTACACAATATTATGCTTTCGTTCAAGAGAGACAGAAAGTGCATTGCCTAAATACACTATTTTCAAAGGTGCTTATCAGTTGTTATCATTTCAACATGAATTATATCATTCAACAAACTATTATTAAGTTTTGTTATTTGTTTTGCAGTTGCAAATAAATCAGTCGATTATATTCTGCAATTCGACTCAGCGAGTAGAGCTGCTGGCCAAAAAGATAACAGAGCTGGGGTACTGCTGCTACTACATCCACGCGCGCATGGCGCAGGCGCACCGCAACCGTGTGTTCCACGACTTCCGCGCCGGGCTGTGCCGCAACCTTGTGTGCTCGGACCTGTTTACGCGCGGTATCGACGTGCAGGCCGTCAACGTGGTGATCAACTTCGACTTTCCGCGCATGGCTGAGACGTACCTGCATCGTATCGGTCGCTCGGGCCGCTTCGGCCATCTCGGTATCGCCATCAACCTGATCACGTACGAGGACCGCTTCGCCCTGCACCGCATCGAGCAGGAGCTGGGCACGGAGATAAAGCCCATCCCCAAGGTGATCGACCCGGCGCTGTACGTGTCGCGTCCCGACGATGGTGACGACGCGGCTGACAAGTAACGCCGCGCCGCTCCCTCGGCTCGCCCCCTCGGCCGAGCGCGCAAGCCCGCGCTCTCTCACTTTCTGGACTCGCTGACTGAACGAATGAATGGTTAAACAAAAACAAAAAACTTATTTGTAAAAAGTGTAATGAATTTATTGTAACAAAATGTGCGTGTAAATAGATATATCGTGAAATAAGACTTTAACCTTGGATGGGTTACTTTTTTAAAAGTGTACATAAAACGAACATCAGGACTTGTGCAAGGTAACTCGTACGCTTTGTCCATATTGGATACTGTGGGCGAATTCCTATATTGTTAAAACATTAAATATTTATCTGAGTATAAAATTTAGGAGTCTACCTAGATTTGTCCAAGATCTTACATAAATTGTGGTAGACTTGCTGAATATACATATGTGAATACCTACCCATATAAAACAACGAAGTTCGAGCTAGCGCTGATTTACTTTCGCTATTATAATAACATTTCCAATGCTGTGTTATGGGTAGGTATAAAGTCTAGCTCGAACAACATGTATTTGGATTGTAATGTCAAAATCTGCATTAGGGACATTGTTTCTGGCCGCTTGAAACTCTTGTCTAGTTACTACAAGTCGAACCAAAAGCTAAGGTGATTGTGATGAAAGTTCACTCCAGCCACAATAAATAAGTAAATCACAAGTTTAAAATAATTCAACTATTAGTTGGGGTTGTAAAATGTGAAATTTAGCTGTAGCAATTAAGGAAGTTTTGGTTGGAGTGAACTGTTGTCATTCAAGCTTTCAGTTAATTTAGCAAATTAGTATTGTGTAGTTTTGTTGAAAGTAAGCGGCGTCTGTCACAGAGTAAAGCACTGCAGCTTGAGTTAGGGCATGAGGGTATTGCTTATAATTAGGAAAAATAATTATATTTTATAGTTAATTTTTTTCTCATTTCCAACTGAGATATCTTGTAATTATCATTACAGAAAATTGATGTCAAGGCATAGCTATTCCCTCATTGCTCTAAGTGGAAATGAAAGTGATTTTTCTTGAAATGTATCGATGTAAGGATTAACTGTGACTGAAAACACAAGGCAGGACAATGTTGCATTCTTATTCGGCTTGAAGATATGACACACTGTTCTGTCTGCTGGGGATTTTATTTTAGGGAGCTTTTTAATTTTTCAGTAAGGTGACAAGCATTTTGCTCTCTGGGGAAAATAAATTTTGGGATGTCAAGTGAAGAGTTAACAATTTTTGGTCTTCATGATCTTGTCAGCAAGTTGTCATTTGGCTTGCTTTTCATCTATTTTTGTTTTAAACCATTTACATACTTAGATAATAGTTGTCGACCTCTGCTTTTCAAAGCACTGCCTTATCTTTTGATTTTAATTCACTGAAGCCTATGTGATTGTGTTGAATAGGAATATGATATTATGTAGACATTCATAGGAAACACGAATTGTTCATCATATCTGTGATATAAACCAAGATAGCTTCTTGATAGTTTAAATAAAAAATGCCTCCTAAGTACTATAAACTGTCTTCCGGTCTTGTAAAAGTGAGTTTACATCCTACTGGCAATTAAATTATTGATAAAATTACATTAAAAATCAACCAGTGGTACGAGGTTGTCCTTGGTTACTAGTTAAGTTTGCAAATATTATGTACTGATTTTTATAACACAAGCATATCATTGGTGAATTATGTGAATTTCCTTGCCATTGTTTTAAAATTTGAAAAGATACTATCCGAAAAGATTTATATTTAATCAGCAGTTATCAATGTTTTTCAAAAAATAATAACATCTAAAATGGGCCAAAATAAACTCTTCACGATTACCTATTTCTGCTTTTAATTTAGAAACCCTTTTAGAATTTTGGATGATAATTATGAGTGGGCGAACGAAACAACACTTCTACTTTTTGAATGAATCCATTATGTCTCAGGATTACCAACACGAATCAGTAAACAAATCATCATCATCATCATCAGCCTATAGCAGTCCACTGCTGGACATAGGCCTCCCCTAATGAGCGCCATTGCGCCCTGTCCTCAGCTCGACGCATCCAGCTTCTGCCAGCAGCCTTTTGCAGATTGTCACTCCATCTGGCCGGAGGGCGACCTACACTACGTTTGCCGAGTCGCGGTCTCCACTCAAGAACTTGTTTACCCCAGGCAGCGATTATCGGCTCTTCGGTAGAAAAAAATTGAAATCCCGATACCACAGGATTTATTTAGGGAAAGTAAACTTAAAAAAAAATCACCAGTGCGGTAGCTGTAGTGGAAACTGGAAAGGTGCACATTAATACGATTGCAATCAACCAGAAAAAGCTCCATCTCGAAGTCTGGTAAATATACAATACATTTTATTAAGAAACTTAACATCCTTGAAGCCTAAAAAAGGTACCATGCTAAATCCATGCTTGAAGCTCGCTTCTAACTAGCAACATTCGAATAAAAGTAGTAGGTACCTATCTAGGTACGTCCCACTACAGAGATACGGATCTAGGTTTACTTAAATAAACCCATGAAACTACTAAATACCTACAACAAAATACTAATTTTGCTGAAAACAGCGCGCTGAAACAAATCCGAGTTTTAGTCGTTGCTACCTTTAATTTATTATTAAAAAGCCTGTTGTGTCCCACTGCTGGATACCTATATTTATAGAACTAGCTTATGCGCGCGGCTTTGCCCGCGTGTTACCAACATTTTGAATAGCCTGCTATTCCAGGTATCTACACCTATTTCAAGTTTCATCCAAATCGGTTCACTGGTTTAGGCGTGATTGAAACATAAACATCTAAACAAACTTTCAGCTTTATTATATGAGTGGGATTATATTTTTCTTAGTGACGTATAGTGGGATCTTAAAATATCACAGTCACATCTTATTTCAATAGTTTAATGATATCAGTCAATAATTAATTTAAGTACAATACATAAGTATACAATGATATTAGATAGCACACTTTACACTTTGAAATAACTTATATCAACATTATAAAGCAATAAATAGGTACTTATAATATGAAAGTGAAAAATCAAAATAATCTCGCGAGATTAACATACCGTAATTAAGTACCGTAAGTAATTATCTAATCAATAAAAGTTGTAACAGATAAAAACAAAACCAAACAATTATAAAATAAAATAGTTATGCCATCCGACTCTGCATTGCTGAATTCGGCTTATTCCTCAATTCCCCCTGAGAAATCTCCCTTAGGGGGATTTTGGAATAATTATACAATTTTAATAAAGAAAAAAAGAACCGATATTCTCGTCCTCATTTACTCGGCCGCCTTTTAAAATACTAGAGAAGCATTATCCAAATAGAACCGTCTCGAATCAGAGTCAGTGGATAGTTGGAATTATTAAGATTGCGTCTCAGGTACCTATAGGTAAATAAATAAATATAATGATTAATATAGCGGTAAATACAGTACAAAAAGTAGAAATCATAAAATATTAAGAATATAAAAAAATAAGACTAACCACCTTTGTTTCCTATCTAACTTAATTGTGTACGACGACGGCAGTAAATTGTCCTTAAATCTAATGTAATTCATCGTAACGAAAATAATAATACATGTTCAAGCATTTTTAGTTTCTGATTCAGCAAACTGAAACTTACTAAGTACTTAGAGGCGGTTACAAAATGGCTAGAAATTCGATTTCTTTAAGAATTTCAATATTATATAATAAGTACATCATAACTTTTGAGCCAAATGTAGTTTTAAACCTCGTAGACTTTTTATCGGCCGATAGTTGTCACGGGCTGTACTTCTCCATACTCATTACGAGCCGAAGTATATTCTGTCTCAACTATCGGCCGACAGAAAGTCTGTAATCTGCGAGGGGTCTAAATCGTCACTAGGAAAAGTGTAAGTAACTGTATTTTTTCGACAAAACGCAGTTTTATCTTACAAAAACTCATAAATGAAGGAAGTCATTATTTATATTCCGTTCAATCTGAAGTTATTCAAATTAAAGTAAGGTCGATATGGCGGGTGATTACGTATTTACCTTAACTTATAACGGACGATTTACAATTCGTTTTGTAACTTTAACTGCCAATTTATTAAGAGCCAAGGCGGAATAGAGCGTTTCGGTGGTTTTTTTAATCCGAGTATCATAGCATCAGTCAAAATTGAACTTTGACGCAACGAAACACCACTCACATTCTTTTGTGGACTTGATTATCGTAAATTGTAAAGGTGGGTACTGACTGGCGCTGGCATTACGTTACGAGGCGTAATGTACCAGAGCGCATGTTACGTTACGCCATATGCTAAATTCCGTCTAAAGGCCGCTTCGTACTAGAACGCTCGCTGTGTAACACGTTACATTACGCCCCGTAACACAGTCAGTGCCAACCTTTATGTTGAATGTTTATTCGATAGCTAGCTGCGACATCAGAAGCTCTGGAGGCGGCGGAAGACCTGGCTGCAGAGTAATGGCGACTCCTCGGTTCAAAGACACGGCGGGGTAAAACGCACCGCGCAGACCCGTGAACGCTATATCACCCTGTAGAAGAAGATTTGTACGTTACACGAGGTACTACAGCATAATGGGGGAAGTACTACTGTATGTGTGGGAAGGTACTAGTGCACGTGGGTGGAGATACTACTGTATGTAGGGGGGGAGGTACTACTGTAAGTGGAGGGGGGGAGGGTACTACTGTATGTGGAGGGAGGTACTAGTGTATTTAGGGGAAGGTACTACTGTATGTGAGGGGGGGGGGGGTACTAGTGTATGTGAGGGGAGGGGGTACTGCTGTATGTGGAGGGAGGTATTAGTGTATGTAGGGGGGGGAGGTACTTCTGCATGTGGAGGGGGAGGTACTACTGTATGTGGGGGGGAGGTTACTGTATGTGGGGGGAGGTACCTGCGGCGCGTCGTCGACAGTGAAGCGCAGCGTGCCGCGCGGCAGGTCGAGCAGTACTCCGACGTGAGCTCCTGCGCAGACGCCGCCGGCCGCTCGCCCTCCGTGAGCGCCGCCGTGCACGAACCAAGAGCGAGCGCCGTCTATATACATCGCCCAGCCGAGCGCGTCGCTGCCTGCAGACAATTTAATAGAACGGTTGATACCTTATGATAGCTGTGAAACTATTGAAAAACTTTTTCCGGAAAATGTGAATAACATTTTGGAATTTTGACGTTGGTCCATGCAGTGGGCTGAACTCAGTGGGACAGCGAGAATACTAAGTGAGAATTCATAATATTTCACGGGCCTACTTCTGAGAATTTCACGACATTTCAGTTTGTTTACCATGACAACCTTATTTCTACAGTAGGAGTAGCATAACACTTGAGTTTAGGTAAAAACATAATTATAATGTCGTATTTACTCTCGTAAAGATTAAGTGGTCATGATAAACAGACTGATGCGTTAAGCTTGATGGTAGTTGTGAAAACTAGCGCTTCTCGTCTGCTCCTCCAGTTTACCTAGCATTTTATCCCTCGCAACATCAGCTCTAGCAACTCCAAAGGCGGGATCAGCGTCTGCGTCGTATCTATCGATCCTGAGCCGCCAGTAATGTACTCCACGTGCTAATGGCGTGTCAGCTAACGCCACTCTCGGTTGCCAACCCGCCGCTGCCGCGCCAAGACCATCCGCTGATAGGGTGACGCCGTCGCCGCCTGACCAACGTACGTCCCATGTGAACCATGCCACTGTAAACAAATATAAAGATTTGCTCAAGACATTGTGTAGGTTATGCATAAATAATCTATGATTTTACTCACTCTTATTTCCTAGCAGTTTTTGAACGGCATCACAAGTTATTAATGCATGTCCCACGTGAATTGTGAACCACACCGCTTCCATTCTACCTAATCCCACTAATATAATAAAGCTGAAAGTTTGTTTAGATGTTTGTTTGTATGTTTCAATCACGCTTAAACCAGTGAACCAATTTGGATGAAACTTGAAATAGGCGTAGATAGTGACCTGGAATAGCATATAGGCTATTCAAAATGTTGGTACCACGCGGGCGAAGCCGCACGCAGTAGCTAGTAACCTAATAAAAGGGTAATAAAATAGGGGAAAGCTAGATAACTTACCGGGTGATGTCTGTAATCCAATAACTTCACTGTAAGGCCCTTCGCCAGCTCCATTGAATGCTTTCACTCGTGCGCTGTATAACGACGAGTAATGCAAGCCGTCTATTGTACAAACGGTCTCGCGGCCGCAGTATACTTCCTGAGATAACAAAAAAATAAATTGCAATTATTTAGATGAAAAGAGAATACTTGAACGAACCATCTTGAGATTGGTAACTGTAAAAAAACGTTCTTGGTTTGTTTGGTACCGGACCGAAGAATAGCATTTTCTTGACTACATTCTTACCAAAAGGGGACAAATGTTTTGTTTCTAACATTCTAAAAACGCTTGACTTATCGGAATGAATATTTATCTGAATCAGCAAAAACTTATCATTAGTGATGTAAAACACAATTAAGTCATTCGTTCTAATTTTGTTTGGACTACCCCATACCCTACCTGCTACATCTTAAAAGGATCTGAAATACATAAAAGATCCGTATGAATCTCTTGTAGTAAAGTCGCAGATTCTGTGTTCTGTGATAAAAATTTATTGTCTCTGTTTACTCACTCTAAAAGGTCCGCTCA
Source organism: Epirrhoe alternata (assembly GCA_963565295.1). Lineage (NCBI taxonomy): Eukaryota > Metazoa > Arthropoda > Insecta > Lepidoptera > Geometridae > Epirrhoe > Epirrhoe alternata. The sequence goes on from OY751384.1 coordinate 6,777,369, forward strand.
GTCCATCATCCAATTCCAGTACATATCCCCGAACTGCGCTGGGCGCGGGCGGCGCACGCCAAGCGAGCGTGCAAGAACAGCCGCGCGCCATACACGCTTCTACCGCCATTTCTGGAGCGCCCGGGGCTACAAATATAAATAGTTTAGGAGCCAAAAATCCATATTTAGCTACGTACAGTAGGTTTACAGCGGATCTAAACATTCGTGAAGCTAGCGATTTTTCATATAAAATTGTGTACTGCGCATCGAAACGGCAGACGTTTAGTCAACTGTCAAACATTGCACGCTGCTTAACCACTAATCAATTAAAGATGACAGTGTGAAAAATAAGCATTTTATTCTTAGGACTCGTGCGTTCATGATCACTTAATTGTCATAAGAGTTAGGTGATTCTACTCCAACCAATACCGTAAAGAATCAGGGCAACAAACACGGTAAATCCACAGAACTGAATCTAGATATAGTTCTGTGGATAAATCAAACCGATAAAAAATAGGTAAGTACTATGATTTCATATGATTAGTTTGGGGCTAGATGATGAATGATGAAATTGTCCAGCATTATTTATTTAGGGTAATCAATGAAGGTTAAAAAGTCATTATTTTACCTGGTGTTTTCATCGCAAGTTCTATTGCTGCATTCCAATATGAGAGCATAAAACAATTACAATATTATTCCATTGTCTAGCTAGGACATTCCAGTAAAAATACCGGTTAGATAACTTACGTATACATTCAACAAAGTTCATGGTTCTGACGGTACGTAGCACTGGTTCTATGTCTAAGGTGAGCGCGGGTGCATTTGGTGGAGTCTCGAGGGATGAACATAGACTAGCGGCTGTTTCTTGTGCGCGAACTGTTAGAATGCTGCCCACCTGGAAGGGAATGGTAAAAAGTTAAAAAAGTTAGTGTAAGATTAAAAAAAATAAAGGAGAGGACTCACATGAACGCTCATCTTCGGCCCATGCTGTAAGGTACCTTTACCTGTCCAACATGAGATTTGTGAACAGCTTTTTGGCGGGACAGCACTTTAAAATGTCTGGAGTGAATTAGCTGTTTTATATTTTGAATTTGTTGTAGCATTAGTAAAGCGGGTATCACACTACACCGTATTCAGGGTCCCTTACCCTAACAAGGAGTGGTGTAATAAGAGTTAGAGTCCCTAACTAGGGCGACCGGACTAACTAGGTCCCGGCAAGCCTTGCTACCGGGCCCTGAATACCGTGTAGTGTGATACCTGCCTCTAAGCCTCTAAGCCTCTAAGTCTGATCTCTCTCCTACTTTTACAAGTATAACAATATTTTCCAATGTTACCTACATTGGAAAGTATTGCTATACTAACTGACCCTAGATGAAGGAGAATATCGTGAGGAAACCCGCAGATTAATCAGCTCCACACGTATTGTATTAATCAGCTCCACACGTCGCCTGTGGGCTAATTAAGCTGAGAGGATGGTTTAGGTGCTGGGCAAGCCTATTCTATCTCAAACAATGTCCCAGGCACTACAGCGTCCCGTTAAGTGTAGGCATGGGTTGCATCCTGACGCTGTATAAATCATCTATTATAGATGTATAATAGCTAACATATGTTAAATAGATGATTGTAGATACATACAGGCTTGGCCTAGTGCGGGGTCCGTTGTAAATTATTTATGTATGAAATTAATAAATAAAATAAAAATCTATCTATCTATCCTAGCATAAGTCCCAGGGTAATAATAATAATATAATAATACAACATTCAAAACTAGAACAAAAATATTAGGTATCTCTGCTTGTTTTGTTTATAAGTAAGGTGACTAAAAAGTTGACCAGTTTGCAATATGCCATATTTAGTTCGTTGTATTTACGTTTGGTTATCGCACAAAGGCAATGGCACATGATATGATAAGGATGGAGATAAGCTATCTGCGCTTACGCATCAATACTTTATGTAGGTCAATCTGATCCAATGTAAGGAATATTGGGTGTGGCTCATACAAATTTAATTACATCACAGATTTCGATAATAGGTAGTACTTGTTTGTTATTAGATAAATACTTATAACGTTTGTAATTTAATGTTATTTGATTCGATTTAGAACTATGTACTATTATAATATCAATTTTAATTATTAACTACCTAATATCCTTCTCGCAAATAAATTTCATCTCATTTCATTTGCTTGATAAAAAATAATATTTTCAATAAAATATGTGTCATCCTATCCTATAAATATTATAAAGGCGAAAGTTTGTAAGTATGGATGTATGGATGTATGGATGTTTGTTACTCTTTCACGCAAAAACGGCTGGACCGATTTGGTTGAAATTTGGTATGTAGATAGGTGATACCCTGGATTAACACATAGGCTACTTTTTATCCCGATATTCCCGCGGGAACGGGACTTACGCGGGTGAAACCGCGGGGCGCAGCTAGTAAATAATATTTTAAGATCACAAGCTTTTAAAAAACTATTAGTAGTAGAGAAGTATACTCACTATTACGAATTATTAGTACCTAAGTTGTTACAAATAAACATTGATACCGACCTCAAATGGGGTGACCAAGAAATAATGAACCTTTTTGATTAGTATCTACTAAAGAAGGAAGTGGAAAAATTTATGGAGATACCTACTAAGTATCTGTTTCTATGATATGATATGATAGATTGAGGAACAAAAACTATGGATAAAGTTGGATAATGTATGGTAAATGTTTGCTACATACATATTTTAAAACTTGGGATGCAGAAGGTTGCGGGTTAGAACCCCGCCGCGGGATAAATGTTTGTATGATCTGCAAATATTAATCTCGGGTCTGGGTGTTTCTATGTATAATATGTATGTATTTACAAACAAAAAGTAAAAATTATTAAAAAAAAATATATTATGCTGGACATACATTTTAGGGATTTGGCAACTATTCACACTTTGTCACAAGTGTAGCAGTTGTATTCTCTATCACAGGATAAACGTAGTCCGTACATAGTCCATTAGAATAAATGGAGATGGACGGACCACATAGCCCGAGGGATAGAAAAATGGTCTAAATCTATTTTGCACTGGTTCCCGAGAAACAGGAAACGTAAACGAGGAAGACAGTTTAAGGGATTGACAGATGAACTCAAAGCTGTTGAAGGCAGGGCCTGGATGAGGGTGGCACTGTCAAGGGTGGAGTAGAAATGGTTGGAGGAAGCATTTGTCACAAGACAAACGGAGAACACAACATAATTATTTTGAAGTGTTTTAGATTTAAGTAGCATTGTAAATTTTTCCGAAATAAAGGCTATTATTATTCATTTTATTTTTGTATAGTTATATTTTACTGACCTGAAGAAATGCAGCATGATCAGATTCTTTCAAGGCCTCTATAGAAAAATGCAGCAATGCTGTTGCCTCCCTCAATTTCTGAGCTGCCATGGACTTGAGTGAGCGCATGTTTGTGACGGCTTGAGCCCTTGTGTTCCTAGCTGCTCGGGCCAACTCATCTCTTCTAAGCTCTACAGCCCTGGTGACTTCTGCACATGCCTGGTCTATTTGTCTTTCTAGTTCTTCACATGATTCCTAAAATTTTATGAGGTAAGTACATTGTTTTTACCATTGTTTGTAAATCTTACTATTGTATGATTACTTACATTAATATTGTCTCCTGATCCCTTGACTAGTTGTATATATTCAGTCATGGCTTTTGCTTGTTCCGATAATTTCTGTAGTGATTGTGATAATTCAGTCTGAAATGGTTTATTCAACATGTTACAGACAGTCATTCACAAAAAGATTTATTACTAAAAAGTAAATAAGATGCAAACCTTATGAGATCTGGCAGCATTTGATAATGCCTGGGTTTCATGGGAGGCGTGTCTTTCTACAAGGCATCGTTGGCATATTGGGACTTGGCAGGCGTTGCAGTACAGTGTAGGGGGAGATCCGTGGTCTCCGCAGGTAGTTCCGAGCGCGCGTAGCTCGTGCTGGGCAAGTGGACCCCGAATAGGGTGCCAAGCGTCCCTGCAGCCGGCACAGTAACGGACAGAGCACTGCTCGCACCGCACCACGGCCGCACGCCTTTCCCCTTCGCACATCTGACATGCTTCCTCTGCTGGCGGCGCCCCCTTCACGCCCCCGAACCGCTCCACAATTGTCCGCATAACACGAAACGGCGGTAGACCCTCAGCACCATTATCATCTAATAGAACTACTTTACTGCACAACGGACAGGTGATGCTGAACGCTGCAGCGGAATACACGGGTGCGGCCGGGGTCCCCGCGTAACTGTTAGGCCTTGATCCACATACCACACCGCTGTCGGTTTCACTCGACACGGAGGCTTTGTCCGCTTCATTGTAATCATTTGTAGCCGCCGAATTCTCAGCCTCGTGTACATGGATTTGTAAGCTGATGGCACAGGCGCGACAAAGGGCATGCCCACAAGGTAGAAGGACGGGTTCTCTGTAGAATTCCTTGCAAACAAAACATCGAATTTCTTCTTCCATTTTCTAGCAATCCTTACACTTGTTTCGTTTCTAATATTAACCACGATTGAAAGCCACTTTTTAAAATATATTTTTTATACAGAAATTAAACTTTTCATACATTATTATGAAATTTTGTATAATTTTTTTACATTACACCATGTTGTAGAAAAGAAAACACGATTACAAATTGAATGAGTGAGGGAGAAGGTGAGTAAAATGAACGAACGACTGATGAAAATGACAACAGAGCGAATGAAATGAATGAACTTTTTGTACACAGGGTACACAGCAAGAGAAATAAACCTTTTCTCTGAGACAGAAACATTAATTACTACCAATGATCTTTTTATAACTAATTACTACACAAAATGTACAGAGTCCGCGCCACGACTGAAGTCCTTTTGGTGTGTTTGGCGCAATAGCTTTTTCATAAGTTTCGCTATAAATATTCCGCAGGATTTCAGTCGCGTCGCGGACTCTACCTACCTATTACGAGTAAGTTTAAGTAATTCAATTCAATTCAAATTCGTTTATTGCTTCATGTTAGTTACAAGTAGTGTCCGACCGAAACCAGGATTTCGGCCGAAACCGAAACCGTAACCGAACCTTCGGCTTCGACCTCAGTTTCGGCCGAAACCGAAACTTACGTACTCATATAAAATTTTTTGTTGAAGCCAGAAAATAAGTTTTTTTAAATCAGGAAATAAAAACTTTTGGTATCGAATAAGATAAAACTGGTTAACTACTGAATCCCCAAGGCACAGTAGACATTCTCTCAGATCGAATTATTCAAAGTCAAGATCCTTTGAAGATGTCAAAGAGGTAGTCAGTGACACGTCTAAATATTAAACAGAAGTTACCATTCCATACGTGAGAGGTTACCATCACCGTTTCGAACTCGTGTTAAATATATTATTTTTAAAAAAGTCAATTGATGCATTTCACGGGCTGAATTCGCACTGTTTGGATCTGCCTTCGGATTCAAAGTTGAGGCAATAATCACCCCCATGCAGTGGCAGGGTAGCACCTATGGCTTTCGGCCCTCACGTATGTAAAATAGGGCCACCACACAGTAATACAATATAACCGTTTTCCACTGCGTCAAGTGCCACGGTAAGAAAGTAATTTCATATGAGTCTATGGCCAACTCTAGCTAGTGACGGAGTTTTTAGGCCGCCATAAGGCCTCCGTCATTGCTTAACGAACGGGCCGTTTAGGGCTCGTAACAGTCCTATCGGTCGACGCCGGGCCGGTCAGGGCAGGGTGGAACCGGCCGCATCGCCACATACCTAGAGAAACCCGTTCTTAAATTTCTGTTCTTAGTGTTTGTCTAGCTGTGGAAGCGGCAACAACGGAGACAAAGAGGACTGACTGACTGACATGATATGAATTTTTAAACATTAAAACTGGATATTGGCAGAATTATACTGATATTATAGGTTGTATTTTTTTTAGTGTTAATCCCCACTTGGTATTTCATTAAAAAAATGAAAAGTCTTATCACAATTTTTGATTCCGACGGGATTCGAACCTACGACGATCAGACGATCTTCCTAAAGCCGGAGTACTTTCAACCGCTCGGCCACACAACCTAAATAAATAATGAGAAATGACATGAAATTATTTTTATCATTTTTTTCTAATATCATAATTTCTCTTTGACTTCCTGGTTATGACACAAAAACGACCAACGTGAACGAATGTTGAATTCGTACTGCTGTGCTGACGTCAAATCGCCCTGCTCTGACTTAAAGAACGGTTTCTGTAAGTGTGTATTGGCTAGTACAATTTGTATGAATCTTTGACCTCCAGGTTGCGCCCTGTTCTGACCGGCCCGGCGGTAACCGATAGGTCTGTGACCAGCCTAGGACGTTCTTAAATTTCAGCACGACCACGAGTGCTTCCATCCCCTCGGGGGTCGATAGCCATAAGTTTTACAGGCTGCCACTGCGTTGGAGCAGTTTGTGGGGGAAGACGGAAATAAATCGGAACAAGGGGTTCTTTAAAATAACAAATAATAAATAAATCGAAATTTTGATGATTTCGAATTTCAAGCGATTGCTAAAATAATAATCATACCTAGACCTACAATAAGTATGAGAAGCTGAACTCATGCATTAGTTTAACAAGATGTATGCATAAAAGATGCTCACAAGTGTAACGAGCGGGGTAGTATTTTAGTACTTTTACATAACTCTCTTCTACTATTATGATACCGACGTCGCAAGATCGAAACGGTGGTGAAACGGGATAGTAAAAAATGCCTACACATCTTCATAGGTACGTAACCTAATAAATGCTAAGATAACAAATATAATTGGACAACAACATCATTTCTAAGTGCGATAAAACAGAAAATACACACAATCTCAACAAAAATACCCCCAGCACCAGCACACAGTCAATACTAGCGATAAAAACTAGCAACGGACTTGTTCTAAGTTATCCGAACGTAACGCAGTATTCCATGAACACTAAGTTTCGGCACGGCCGAAGGTTCGGCCGTTTTTTGGCCGAAACCGAAACTATGGCCGAAACACGATTTTTTGGCCGAAACTGGCCGAAACCGAAACCGAAACCGAAACTTCGGTCGGACACTAGTTACAAGGTCTTAGTACCGACCACAGGTAGGTACTAACCTACTTACCGACCATTAATAGGTTGGTATGGTAGGTACCACAGACGAAATGTCTATTATGTACCTAAATAGGTATCTTCATACCCTTATACTTACTTAGAGGTAGGTAAGTATACTTAAGTATGAAGGTATCTCAAAGAAAAAAATACTATTTTTTTCCTATTTAGTAGTACGTAACGTACCTACGTACTATTAACTAACTAAGATAAGTCTTAGTTAGTTACTTATCTATGGAATTTTATTCATAAAACATAAAAATATTTACTTACACGAAACAATAAACATAAAAACGTAATTTAATTAAACTAAAGATATTAAACAGTGTTCAAGTCACCGACCGCAGGTAACGAGCCCAAAAGGCTGGCGGCATTACCTCGTTGGATGGCTTTATCCTCTGTCCGAGGTAAGCACCAGCCCTTTGGTCATTGGTCTCGTTACTTATCTTAGCATTTGTAAAATGTAATACTTATTATGTCCCTTACAATTTTATTTAGTTTTTCTTTTGATCTCAATGTTTTATCATGCTAATTTTAATGTTTGTTTTTTGATTTTATTTCTTTGTAATTCAATCTTACTTACTAATATTATAAATGCGAAAGTAATGTATAATGTTAGAAATGCCTCTTTTAGTTTAGTTGAGTCCAGTGCATGCTGTGGCATCCTGTAACTGGGGAAACACTAGATTTAAGTAGCTTGATAATAATTTTGTGATTTTTCCGTTGGATGTCCTTAAATAAATAAATAAATAATGAAAGTACACCTACATACTTACCTAACCTACTAAGTAAGCTGACTATAGATAGGTGCGCAAACGCAACGGCCATGGCTTTTCCTGCAGATTTTCCTTACACTTTAAATGATATCAGTAGGGTAGGTACCTAAGTAGTTCCATTACCTACGGTATTTATTTCAGTAGGTTCTCTCTAGCTCGGCTTTCCGTAATTAGTCTCACTTCAACAACCAGTGTTGTTACGTTTGACTACTTACGTTACATGGACGTTTCTAATTTACATTTACACAACACGTCTGGATACGAGAAACTTGTTGTACCTACCTAGGTAGGTACTTAAATAAACCTACCTTACAAGAAATTCATAAAGTCTGTTTGCAAAATATAAAGATCTGAAGTGCGACCTACGTCGTAGCACTTGTAGATGTGCTACGAGTTACCTAACTTCTCCAAAAATCGAATAAGAATGATTTACAAGGTAAAAACATTAAGTACCTCACCTACTTAGATCTATTTTTTTGTAGTTGCAAGTTGACTAGGTGACCTTTTTTTTTTTTTTTTTTTTTTTTTTATAACGTCAGAATATCCATTATGGATACCCGACCGCCGTGGGGACAGCGGAAGGGTTATGTCGGACTCTCACCGACTAAAAACTGACGCGTGGCCGGCCTCCATGCCTGTCAAGGGGCTCCGCGATCTCCTACGGAACACAGCGGTGCCCCTCTAGCATTTTGCCTAAGCACTGTCCCGGGAATGGCACCCACAGCCACGCCCGGCACCCTCGCGGTGCTTACGGCGGCGCTCGCCACAGAGCGCCGCCGCCCTCCCAGGGTCCGCATCGTGGACAGTCGAAGTCCCCACTTCAACCACCCGCGGACCCGGAAAGTCCCCTGTTTGGCAGGGGATACCTCTCCGCCCCCCTCACGGGGGGGCAGGCGGTGCGGGACGGCCGTTAGCGCCCCGCCTCCGCCTCCTTCTCCGAGCGAGATCGGCCCTCTCACAATCCCGCTCAGCCGCCTCTTTCTGGACCAGAACGGCTTCACAGAAAGAGGCCACGGCCCTCCAGGCCGTGTCGTCTACCAGCATAGCTGCAACTACGCTTGGCAGACTGAGATCCTGCCCGATCCTGTTGACCAAGACTCCACGCTCCTCGCACCACGCCGAGCAGTGCTCCAACGTGTGCTGAGCGGAGTCCAGGTCTGACCCACAGTGGTGACATTGTGGTGTCGGTTCGCGTCCGATCCTACTCAGGTACTCACCGAAACAACCGTGTCCGGTGAGTACCTGAGTAAGTCTATAGGTGACGTTCCCATATTCCCTTCCCAGCCAGGCTTCGAAGTTTGGCGCCACTGCGCTGACGATGCGTTGGCGCGAGCTCCGCGGCTCGTCGAGCCGCTCGCGCCACATCCCGAGTGCACGCCGGCGCTCCTGCACCCGCACTTCAGCAGGCGCGGCTCCGCTCCCATCGTCCTGGCGGAGACGAACGTACACACGTGCGTCCATCGCCGCCAAGATGTCAAGGGGCGGGAACCGCGCTAAGATGGTCGCCGCCTCGAACGAGATGGTCCGGTATCCTCGCGCGATTCGAATGGCCATAGGACGCTGTAGGCTGCTATAGAGCTGCCTGTAGCGCCTAACACCCGTCAGCCTCCCCGACCAGACGGGCGCTCCGTAGAGGGCCATCGATCGCACGGCCCCGCCATACAGGCGGCGAACACCCTCCCTGGGTCCCCCGAGATTGGGCAGCAGTCTGTGCAGAGCACCCACTACCCTCTGGATCCGGGGGACGGAGCGTCTGAAGTGCTCCCCGAAGTCCCAGCGACTGTCCAGAGTGAGGCCAAGGTACTTGAGGTACGGCCCCACCTGGACGTCAACGTCACCTACGCGAACCGACAAGCTGGGTGGTTCCCTCCCCCTCGGGAGTTTGTGGAACCATAGCGCCTCGGTCTTGTGAGGCGCTATCCGCAGACCCAGCTCGTGGATCTTGTCCACGACACATGCCACCCCTATATCGGCGAGCTCTTTGGTCCTGTCGAAGGAGTCTCCGCCAGCAAGTACGAGTGTATCGTCCGCGTAGCAGACCACTCGTACGCTCCCACCCAGCGTACGTGGGTCGACGCGCAAGACCGCATCGTACGCGAGGTTCCATAGGAGGGGGCCTAACACGGACCCCTGTGGAACCCCACATGACACCTCCCTCCGTATACGGGTACCGTCCCTGCCCACATACTGCACACATCTGTCGCGCAGGTAGGCGCCGACTATGCGCTGCAGGTAGAGGGGCGCTCCGTGATACACGAGCGCCTCCCTGATCGCCCTCCAGGGCAAGGAGTTGAAGGCGTTCACGATATCCAAGGACACCGCCAACACGCTCCCGCCCCGGGACACTACCTGGTCCGACAGTGTACGGACGCGGAGAATCGCGTCCACTGTCGAACGCGCACGTCGGAAACCAAACTGGTATTCCGACAAGTCGGGACCTTCCTGCGACAGATGCGAGCATAGACGGTCAGCAATTATTCTCTCGAACAATTTGCCGACCTCGTCCAGCAGGCAGATGGGATGGTACGCAGAAGGAGAGTCTGCGGCCCTGCCGTCCTTCTTCAAGAGGACCAACCTTGCCTCCTTCCAATCCTGGGGGAAAACACCGGTGCGGAGGCAGCTGTCGAACAGCCGCCTCAGCCTGTCCCCCAGTCCGGCGGATAGAGCTAGCGCCAAGGCCCGACCCGGAATCCCGTCAGGGCCAGGCGCTGTATTACGAGCCTTAAGACGCTTGACGGCTCGGTCCAACTCCTCGTACCACCAATTCGTCGACCCAGATGGTCGGGTCCGACGAAGATACGGGGGTATGGGGACTGTCCTGGACCCTAGGGAAGAGCGTATCAACCACTCCCCCTACGAACACAGGGTCCAGGGTTTCCGTCAACGGAGGGACCCATGGTCGGAGCTTGCCCAGTACAACCTTGTACGGGCGGCCCCAGGGGTCCCTCTCCAGTCCCTCGAGGAGTTCGCTCCAAGACCGAGACCTGGCGTCCGCTATAGCGGTTTGGAGCGCCTTGGTAGCGTCTCGGTAGGCCCTGTATGCTCCATCCACCTCTTCGGCAAGGGCTCGCCTTCTTCTCCGGGTCCTGGTGTACTCGCGTCGGGAGCGCAGGCACGCCTCGCGTAACCGCTCGAGCTCAACCGACCACCAGTACACCGCCCGGAACTGGGTGGGCGTGGTTCGGGGCATAGATGCGTCACAGATCGACGTCATCATAGCCCGGAACCAGGCCGCTTCAGTAACAGGATCGGGCAGGATCTCATGGCCTTCCGGCCAGGTCGCGACGATGGCGGCGGCTTCGAGCAGATCTCTGTCGAGCCGCTTAAGGGACCATCGTCGCGGCGGGCTGCTGTCGCGGCGGGACGCACGTTCGGGGGGACGGAGGGCCACATCTAGGAAGATGACGTGGCGGTGGTCAGATAAAGTGACCATATCGTCCGCCACTCTCCATCCCGACACTGACTAGGTGACCTACGAGATATCTTCCGAAAATATCTTGAAGGCATAAAAATATCAGTTCGCATCCGGGGGATAGTAGTAGGTAAGTAGGTAGGTATAGCTTATACTATATATTTTTGTAAAATTATAATCAGTGGGATTATAATTTTACAAAGAAGCGTAGGTAATTTTTCAACAAAGCGTAGGTACATACCTAGGTACTGCGATAAGTATCAGGTGCGTATAGTTCCTACCTACCAACTGTGAAATTGTATGGCTATTTGCGATTATGAAATTAGCTTCGAAGTTGGCCAAGGCTGGGCACCATAGTGGAGTAATGAATGCACACAATTATTACCCAGAAATAAACATGAATAAGTAGTAAGCTTAAGTAAGATCCCTAGGAAACGGAGTGTCAGTGTCTGGTCATCCGTGGTCTGGTCCAATGACGATGCTTCGGTCAAACCAAACCGATGTTATGCTCACCCATTCTCTTTCTAAGAAGTTCCTATACCTACTTATGTCCACAGCCATCTAGATCAACTAGATGATATCAGATACCTGTGTTGTAAAGAAATCTTCTAAGACTCAGGCCTAGAAAAACTTTTACATTAGATTTTTGTCTTTGGTTTGGTTACCTTAAGTAACGTGACCTTAACTCATTGAGTTATAATGTACATGCCTTAACTTGGCTTAGGTTTTTACACCATCATTTTAAAACATGTTGAGAGCGCAAAACAAAAGTCACGCACGTCGTAGGTATACTACTGGTGCAGTTAGATAATCTTCTTCTTCATGGTCCCAAGATAAAAGCGGGACAAACGGTGAATGATGTGTCTATTCTCTGAGTGTGGATTACCAAATGAGTCTTACCACGAAGCCGAGCCCCTGGAGTAGGTATCGATTATGGAACATCTCGCGTAGGTAGTACATGTTTTCTCCAAGCCCTATAAGTACTGAAGTTTACGCCATAGGTATATTTCTAAACTGGATTCCCATCGTGCCAGAGGCTGCAAGAGCTGGAACTTCGGATCCGAGATATAGGTTAATTCACCGTTTGCTTGGCTTACCTTCAATGGCTTGACTTTACGTTCGGACTATTTAGACTCATCTTTGTTATTGTTTGTTTTTAAACATGTTTTATTTCATAAGTCTGATGTTTCCCACCTACATTTATATTGTTTGTTTTTCTTTTTCCTTTAGTGCTTTGTTGTGTGTTTGTGCCAAATAAATGTTTATTCTATTCTATTCTTCAATTGACTTTACCTACATTCTACCAAAAGGACATTGTTTTATATTCTTACTATGTCCTTTTAGAAGGGCCACTTGAGTTATTCAAACGTGTTCAATGTGAATAAGTTAGTCGACTGTAGAGTTAGCTAAGAACAATATTATGCATTAACCTATTTTTACGAGTTAGGTACCGATATGATTTTTGTCACGGAGCACCTGTTTTAATTATTTACATTTTGTGAATCAAATACCTACCTAGTAGGTACGATAAAGATTTAGGTAGGAAGATAGGTACCTATTGTGTGAAATAAGGAATACTTACCTTACTTTTTTTATACCGTCAGAAAATCCATTATGGATACCCCCCAGAAGGGTTATGTCGGACTCTCACCGACTAAAAACTGACGTATGGCCTCCATGCATGTCAAGGACTCCGGGATCTCCTACGGAACGCACCGGTGCCAAATAAGGAATACCTACTGGGGTAACTTGAGTTTGTTGTTGATAAAAGATTTAGGAATGCAAAAAATATAATGAATTAATACGTCTCTCTCCAAAATTTCTAGGTCAATGTCAGAAAACCGGTAATAGGTATGTGCACACACCACTGACACCGGTCGATTTCACCATAGCATAGGTACCTACACTAGCTAGTATGACGTGTCGTGTTTGTGCATTTTGTATGTTTTCTGCAAGCGCTCTAGAAATCGCTTGTTAGGCTTCCTGATCTGAAACGTTCCCAGAAAATAAGTAGGTAGGTAAGTACCTACCTACCTATCTAACCTACCTGAGTGAAGGTATTATTTTGTCTTTTATAGTATTATTTGACTTGTAGTTATAATATATAAATTTATCCCTTACGTAGATAGGTAAGTTTTTCATTGGCCTTTCAAAAATAACAAATTAATATTTTAAATAATAAATAACAAAGCAAGTCTAGGTACTTACTTACTGAATAATTGGTATTTTTGTTCATGTAATAATATTGGAGTCACAGTAGTATGTATTTAGGAATATAGTTGAATTTTCTGTGTAGGTAAGAAAAGGTATCGATGTTATTCACACCGCTTTTAGTACGCACTGTGGACGAACAGGTCAATGCATTCTGTTTAGTCACGAGAGTTACTGTTGATAGGTACTTTTAGTAGCGTTAGTTCCCTTGGAGAGCTCGCGTGCGCTCGACGCAATTCGGTAAACAAAAATAACGCGGACTTTATAAATACGATACCGTGATCTATTTCGTTTGCTCTCAACTATAGCGTTTTTTTAAAAGGCCAGTCGTAGAGCAGCTGGTTCTCATTGGTAAAGGACCTATTTAATGTGAGCGATTGTGTTTAATCCAATAATAACACTGCAGTTTTAAAGGATTTTATTTGAAACGAGTAGGTAAGTAACTAAATGTAGTAAACTGATTTATATACGAGGCCAGTTTTCTCAAGCACCCTCCGAGGGGAAAATCTCAAATGTCGCTAGGAGTCACGGACTAGATTTTGATAAAAGTTTTATTTTCGAGAAAATTGTTTTATATATTTTTTTTCGCATTTTTGGATGCTCTGTCTGATAACGAAAATGATTCAAAATAACTATGATGGAGAAAAAAATATTTTTTCGTTATTTATTTTTTGGCATTTAACATGCTTCAAAGCAACTATGGGCCTAAATGTAACTATGACACATTATCTAAAATTAATAAAAGCATCCTAAGAACGGTATAGTTTCTGACTTTATCCCATACTGACCGATCTAAATGTTACACCCTGTATACCTAAATAGGTACTTTTTAGAACGTCCCTTAATAACTAGATAATATTATTATTATGAAATAGCTAGTTTTCGGAAAATCATATATCTACTTATAATTACTTCTTCGTTAAGTACTTCTTATATAAGACGAGTCATAGCTACACTTAATAATTTAAGTCCTAATTTTTAAATTTATTTATTAATGTGTTGCACCTATGTAAAGCTATTCTATTCTTCTTAGTAATTGCACTAATTCCGGGAATTCGAACCGCGAACCCTTTGCTGGGTGGGCATAAGCTTCCCCACTCAAACGCCATTTCACTTGATTCTGTGCCTTTTGCATCCAGTTTTTTGCTTGTATGGTTACAATGTAAATAAATGTCATCCACCTGGCAGCTGGTGTATCTAGACTCCTTGTGTGTCCTACCTGTGTAAACCTGTATTAATTTTGTTGACACATGTATTAATTTTAACCAGGCGTGCGTCATCGGATTGTCGGTGACTCGGTTAATTATTAATATAGATTTTTTTATTAGTCTATAAGGTATTTATAAATATGGACCAATGGCATTTTATCATACGTATATACTTATTATTTTTTGTGTTGCCTGAAATAAATGGTTATTTATTTATTTAATTTCATGCAGGTTATTTAATATATGACATGGGTGATGGGTAGGTACCATGCTGATATTATAAATAAGACCCTTCCTTTATGGTCTCTTGTCTAAGTACCTATTATATAATTATGAGCAGGTAATTGTCTAGCTTAGTATTATGGTCTATTATTTGCAGTGATTTGACCAAAGAGCTAGGCTGACTTTACGATTTTTTAAACTAATTGTAATTATAACTAAGTATACTCTAAACCTTAAATTATATACGAGCAGGATTGTAGGTCACCTACTTAAAAATTACGGTGACGTAGTGACTACTGTTAAGGGTTTATAGTACTTTTCTTAATCTTATTAAAAACAAAGAGGGTTTTAGGTCGATAACCTATAAACCGACATAAATAAAACATATCTCACTTTGTTTTTACAATAAGAATAAGAGTACAACAACAAGAAAGACTACTTATCACCAGTTTAGACTCCACCCCGAAAGGGTTAAGACGGGGATAAAAATATTTGATAACCTCTTTTTTGATAACTTTGATAACTTTGACGACCTCTGTGGCGCAGTGGGTGAAAGCCCACTTGAGACGCAGAAAGTTGCGGGTTCAATCCCCGCCGCGGGATAAATGTTTGTATGATCTGCAAATATTTATCTCGGGTCTGGGGTCTATGTATAATATGTATATATTTACAAACAACGGACGGCCCCCCGCGAGATGGAAAGACGATCTTGTAAAGGTTGCTTGGAGCCGTTGGGTGCAGGCTGCACAAGATCGATCGCTGTGGAAATCTATGGGGGAGGCCTAAGTATGTTCAGCAGTGGACGTTAGATGGCTGAGATGATGATGATGATTTTCAAACAAAAAGTATATAAGTACCAGTTATCTGGTTCCCATAGTACAAGCTATGCTTAGTTTGGGGTTAGATGATGCTGTGTGAAAATGTCCAGCTTTATTTATTTATACTTAAATTATAAATGGACACATGTTTGGGTTTCAAAAAATTGAACTCAACTTCTTATACATAAATTCATAGGTAAACTAGACTTTAGTTCTTTAAACTAGACTCGTAGGTACGAGTAACAGGTAGTTATGATGTAAAAAGGCAACTGCATTAAAAAAAAATTGTGACGCAAACAGTTTTTTCTAGTTTTAATTGATTTTCCGGGTTGCGAAAACGAGTCTGTTATTTGTGTTGTGATTGTGACCTTGAATTTTTTTTGACACATCATTTTAAATCATATTTTAAATGATTATAATGCTATACCTGAGCATCTAAAAATATACTGAGCGCCAATTTTGCCATGTAAGCCTAGGTAGGTCAATCAGTCATATTTTTCTTTGAACTTTCGTGATTAATTTCTAAAATAATAAATAGTTTTCCTCATTTTTTATAAGTAACTAAGTGTAGGTAGAGAACAGTTTTTGATACCTATAATAAAATTGTGACGCACGTACCAGAGTTCTTAGATTTTTAATAATTGGTTTCCGGGTTGCGAAAATATCTGGTTATAATTTTTTGTGAATTCAACAAACGAACATTGATGATACCACCATCAAAAGATAATCAATTTCATGTGTAATAAAATAAATATCATTAAATTGAAGCAAGTAAGTTTTTTTTGAAGCAAACAAAAAAAAAGTAAATAAAAAAATATTGTAAGTATAGGTATAAAATTATAAAATTCCGGCGTTTGTAGTTCTTTTATAGCACGGCGTGATCGATTTTGATGTTGTTTTGTAGGTGTTATGGGGTCTAGATGGTTCTTGACTCGATAGCCTAGGGTAACTTATTATCGAAGTATAGGTAGCCAAAAAGCTACCATGCTAAATCCATGATAGGTAGGTACTTACTTAGTTATTTTAATTTTTAATTTAATTGAAAGTTTTCGTTTTAAGAAAAATCATTTTATGACAATAATTGTACAAAAACAAAAACACAAATTCAACAAAAAGTCAATCAATGATAGTTTGCACAGAAAAGTTACTGCTATTTTTTAATAAACTAGAAAAGCTACACAAAGATTGTATGTAAACAAACACAAAATGATATCGGTTTATGTATGTCATAGTTGATAATGAATGTGGAGTTGGGCGCGTAGCTGCTAAAAATGAGGCCATATAAAGTACTTCCTTTGACTTTGTTACAATGGCCTTTAATAGTGTCATCACGTTAAATACCTACATCATTTTATACTGCTTGAGTAATATCTAGTTATGTAGGTAGGTACTTACTAGTGTATTGATCTGGGGTTAATAGAATCATGGGTACATGATATAAGTAATTGAAGCGCTTATGTGTTGCTCCTAATTATATTTGCGATTGGTATAACGAAGTAATTAATTACTATTAAAGTCAGCGTCAATTTATAAAAAAATAAACAGGAGTCCGAAGGTGAAGTGATTCACTTTTGATGTGCAATAAATAACATCTAATAACTTGTTATTAAACCCTAGTATAGTAATACCGCTGTGGGGTTAGCTAGGTCGGTGCGAGATGATTTTATAGGTACTACCGTGGGTACTATAATTACAAATGCGAAAGTTTGGATGGATGGATATTTGTTTGTTCTTTACGCAGTCAAGAAGACATCCTGTAATATTGAACCAATGCATTTTGTTGCTGATAAAGATCAATATTTGTAAAGTAATGTATACTAAAAATGAAATTAAATATATCAAGCTAGGTGCCAATTTATGTCAAAATCCGTTGAAAAATGCAAGAATAGACATCCGGACGAACAAAAGAATTTTTGGCCAAACTCGAAACTGAGGCGCTTCGCTCGCTCGATTTATTAAAATAAACATAACTCAAAATTACTGAGCAAGCAGGAAAGTCATTATTACACACCAAAAAAAATGAAAATATACCTACCAACTTACATACAATAAACTAAAATACAACTGTGAAAACATATCACCTAGGTCGAACTTATTACTTATTTATTCATGACTAAATGTGATTTCAAAGAGTATATTCAAAGATGTTCTTATGGAAATGTTCGCTATTTTGGGCTCTCTACATATCGCTGATGTTAGACGAATACCCGCGCTCACGAACGTGTAGGTCTATTCGCCTTTATTCGTCGATCATTGTCTATCCAATAAATAGTTCGGCAAATAGTTCGGCGAATGAGTAGACTTACCATTAGGTACGGACCAAGAAATTGTGCTAGTTAAAACAAAAAGATAGCGAAAAAACGCGGAAGCCGTCTAAACAAATCATGCCAAACACCAAACAAAAAAAAACCAAGTTCGTCCCGTAGATCCTAGCGGCACTTTTCGTCTTCGAAATCTTTTTGCTATAACAGAATTTAATCTCTAGTAAAAAACAATTAATTGTTGAAATTACCACATTTTCAAAAGCTTGTACACAACTTACCTTGCAAAAAAAACCAAGTTCTTTCTACAAAAAGATTTGACGTCCCGTAGATCCCAACGGCACTTTTCGTCTTCGACATCTTTTGCTATAACAGAATTTTATCTCTAGCAAAAACAATAAATTGTGTAAATTACCACATTTTCAAAAGCTTGTACACAACTTACCTTGTAAGCCAGAAATATTAGTCAACGAAGTACCTATACAAATTGTTATCTTACCTACGCGACCAGGGTCAAGGAGCTTGCATGTGTCTAGGTCACACGTAAATCAATTTAAGTTTTTCAAGCATTAACAAAACTTTGACAAATATCATTTGACTTAATCCAATTGGTACAAAATAGAGGAGAAAGCGTTAAGTAACCTTCTGTTCAATCGATTAATAACGTTATTCAATTCTCAAATTCAATGCCAATTGATTTCTACGTTGCCGAAGGAAAATAATTGTTAATTTTGAATTCATCAGACGATTCTCAACGATCGATGGTCGGATGACATTGTCATTGGCTAGGAAAGCGTGGGAGAGGACTGTACAGGACCGATCAGAGTGGCGTTTTAGAGAGGAGGCCTATACACCCAGCAGGTGCTCACACAGTTCAGCCGAGCCGTCAATTCAATAATAGGGAAAATGCTGCTGACGTCAGAGGCGAGCCGCCTTTTCTGACGTCATCAGCATTTTTTGACTGCGGTGCGTTCGGCGCGGACAGTTTGCGATCAGGTCAGGTAGATAGATAGACGATTCTCAACGAACATTTTTGGGTACCTACCTATAGACGACTTGCAACTCACAATGTCACAACACAATACTACTCACAAATCTTACAAAAGCTTTCGTCATTTTCAGCACGCTAATGAGCTTACGATCGGTTGCGTCTAGTGCTTATGAATACAACCGCAACGTAAATAAACATGACTTGCAATTTTATTGCAATTATAACAATAACCATCATAAACGCATATTGCTCAATATTAGAGCGCATTTATATAGAAAACTGGTTTGCAGTAAAGTGGGCGCAGACTTCAACGCGCCGAACTGTCATACTGAATTCAATAGAACGTCAAAAGCGAGTCGCATTTTCTGACGTCATCAGTATTTTTTGTATGGAAAAAAAGACTGCGACAAATGTGCGGACATGTTATTATGTGCGATCAGCTTTAACTGGTATAATTGTTTGTGAAAGTTATACATAAATAGTGTAGGTAGTATTCGATTTCAAGTTTATTATCGAATAAAATCTTTTTATTTGTAGTTCTGATACTTTAGTTTCTCTGAGCAAATCGGTCTTGCGCCTACTGCCATTAACCCTACAATCGTAATAGAGTTTCTGTCCCTACTGTTTGTTTTTCTATTCTGTTCTGCTCTACGAGTATTTGATAATGCAATTCTGACTAGTAGCAACCTGGATCAGTTAAGCGTTTTTAACGATCCTATAATAACGCAACCGATTCTAGTGTATTTTGTTATGCTATGCAAATGTAGCTTAGTGTCTGTAAATATTTATTTGGCTTTTGTAATTATTCAGATCTGCAACCAGCTTTGTCCGTGAATGCATCGTTACTTGACCTGTTTGTAGGTCAATGTCGATCTATAATATTACACTCGGTTACAGGCACTAACCACTGTATAATCAATTATCAAGCCGAAGTAACAAGTTAAAAGTCCATTGAAATTACAAATAGCCCATAATGGTATTAGTTCACTTGTTTTACACACCTTTGTTTGTTAGAAATGGTGAAGATTGCACGAATCAGTATTTATCGGTATTAGGCATCTTGAAAGATGAGTTGCCTGAAGTAAATAAAATAAAAATGAAAGGATCTTGAAAGGCTTTAATCTGAGAGAATGTCTACCGTGTCTTGGGAATACAGTCGTTATCTTGTTTTTTTTTAATGTACTGTTAGCAACGAAAATCGCTAAACATAATAATATGACGTCTCACAAATATTAATATATCCAAAATCTGTAACATTATGACCAAGTGTCAGACCATGTTAATTTCCCAGTTTACATTTTCTTTGAAATCGAAAACAAAATGGCGTTAAAAGAAATCAAACTGTTAATCGAATTTTGTGGCTGACTGTACCTACTTAGATTTGCTGTTTTATGTAGGAATGCTTTCTGGCACACAGCTGTAATCAAATGCCGGATATGGGAATATAATTAACTTAATGAACAATAAGCTGACTGGTGCATGTTTGGCCACGCACACGCACAGTGAAGGATCCCTTCATAACTTACATGTTTAACACATTTTTATTACTTAGCGAAATTTTATAACTTTATTAAGATCATCACTACATAGTATAAAACAAAGTCGCTTTCTCTGTCCCTATGTATGCTTAAATCTTTAAAACTACGCAACGGATTTTGATGCGGTTTTTTTAATAGATAGAGTGATTTATTTATTTATTTATTTATTACTTACAACCTAACAGCCTAGGCCAAAGCGTTTGTAAGCCACTTAAAATATTATACATAGATAACGCACACAGATCAACTAAAAAAACACAAACAAACAAAGACAAATACTTGAAGTTTCATGTTGAACACATCTACATCCGGTTCCTGAGCAATCATCGCGTTGAGTAGTGCAAGTGCACTCGTTGTCGGTGCATACCTCGCGGATTCAAGAGGAAGGTTTATATGTATCATATATGCATAATATAGTAGAGAAATTTAGTATCAGCATTGCACCCGTGCGAAGCCGGGCTGGGTCCCTAGTAATATATGTAATAAAATTTATTTCTAGCTTTATTCAAAACTACCCAATCATAGTCGATCCTTTGATGCGGTAAGGCGACATTACGATAAACATGGATCCGAGAGTACGCGGTAGTGGTGATAGAAAGTTATGACTTGTATAAAACGGCGCCAGTCGGAGGCAGACGTGTGTGTAGCTTTAAAGTTTTAGTGAAGTGAAATATAGTGAATACTTCTCTTTCTGCAGAATAAACATGCCCAGCAAGTGATAGAAGATGTCGGTTGTGATGGAACCCGCAGGCGCATCCCGCGCGCTCGGCCGGGAGCACTTGTCTCATCTGCCCCAGCGGCCACCCGTCAACCTGTCCTTCCAGGATCTCACGCATACAGTTCAGAATGGAAGAAGTGAGTTATTTTTGAAGATTTTTGTTTTTTTATAAGGCGATAGAGCATTTTTTTGCTAAAAATACTGTTTAAAGTCTAACTACTTAGTATTCATATTTAAAATGCGTCATTCAGCAAAGTTCTTAGTTGACTGTAGCCGTCTATGTCTGGCAAAAGTTTATGAGCTTTTTCAAGGTGGTAGCCATTTCGGTGATTGAGTTTCTTAACAAACTTGCATATTGGCAGACTTTTGAAATTATTATATTAATGAAATAGGACTGGTTTACTTCAAATGATTGCACGTTACACCCATGGTTGGCATTCTAGATCAAGCAATTATTTACCAACTCATACATTAAGATAATAATTTGCGCTTGAGTAGAAGGTCTACGAACGTCTACGAGGCGCGCGTTGATATCTTTTATGTGAACAAAGTATTAAGTATCTTATAAAAGTCAAAATAGATTATAATTAAAATGTATTATTGGAGGATCATAGTGAAGGAAAACAAAAAGTATTCTTATCATAAAAAATCAGCAACATGCAACCTGGTCATAATACGAAATACATTGTCATGAAATGCAAAATGACTGATGCGTGTGCAAAATATAATGTTGAAACCTTTGATGAATTGAAACAGGTTGTCGATGTTGGTATGCTGACTACAACATCTCAACTAAAGAATAAACAAAAGCAATGTTGACTCAATGCTTGGTATCGTAGGATGTTACTAAATTGCTTTCAAAAGACCTATTAATAACCTTTTCCATTGAAAAAAATTGCTTCGGAATATAGTAAAGAATCTAGGATGATTTGAAAGCATTTAAAAGCTAGGACCCTTGGTTCTTCACGGTATTGGTCGCGAAGGAACAAGAACAAGAGATCTAGCTTTAAGACGATTCAAAGTAAATCCAGCGGTCCTACTGAATAAATGATTTTTGACTTTGACTTCTATGGATCGGACAACGGTAATGATGTATTCCGCGTGTGTATTACCAAAAAACCCATGAGAATATATATATTTTCGTTTCACTGCTATATTTCAACTGCGTAACCGTGAGATCGGAACATGTTATGTTTTTAATTTATTAATTAGGAGAGGTCATGGTTCCATCGGTACATTTCCGAAAAATTATTACTCAGTATAGCGCGTCATTAGACCTTGAGTAATACTTAGTATAGTATTATTTTGTCTGGGGTAACACGTACGTAATAGATCTTTATTTTCCCTGTTTAGTATTTGCTCAGATTGTTTCGATGTTGGTTGTCAGATTATGATACTTGGTATAACTGATGGCCTAAAAACGCATTATAGTAGGTACGGGAGTTGCGATTCTGTTTGTTTAGTTATGTATATCACGACTCGTGATGTAGGTACCTACCTACTACCTATATTTGCATCTGTGAATAACATTTCTTTGGAACTACTTCTGTTACTAAAAGAACTTCTTATCTGTGTTGTTAATTTTCCGAAAACAAATACGCAAAATGCAAAATATATGTATAAATAAAAATATGTAAAAAACACTAAGTACCTAAGCATTTTTTTGTGATTTGTCCTATATTTTTCAATGTCAAAAAACAAAGTGGCAATACTGAAATTCAGCCTTTGTCTTAGCCTAGTACATTGCTTAGCACATAGACTAGATTTGCATTTCAACAGTCGTCCATTGTGTTAATGTTGAGGTTTTACTTATTGAAATACTTGTTGAATACTCTAAACTAAAATATCTATTCGACTTGGACAAATATCATCCATAGTTAAGAAGGTAGAGTGCCACAAACTTATAAGCTAAAATATCTATTCGACTTGGACAAATGTCATCCATAGTTAAGAAGGTAGAGTGCCACAAACTTATAAGCTAAAATATCTATTCGACTTGGACAAATATCATCCATAGTTAAGAAGGTAGAGTGCCACAAACTTATAAGCTAAAATATCTATTCGACTTGGACAAATGTCATCCATAGTTAAGAAGGTAGAGTGCCACAAACTTATAAGCTAAAATATCTATTCGACTTGGACAAATGTCATCCATAGTTAAGAAGGTAGAGTGCCACAAACTTATAAGCTAAAATATCTATTCGACTTGGACAAATGTCATCCATAGTTAAGAAGGTAGAGTGCCACAAACTTATAAGCTAAAATATCTATTCGACTTGGACAAATGTCATCCATAGTTAAGAAGGTAGAGTGCCACAAACTTATAAGCTAAAATATCTATTCGACTTGGACAAATGTCATCCATAGTTAAGAAGGTAGAGTGCCACAAACTTATAAGCTAAAATATCTATTCGACTTGGACAAATGTCATCCATAGTTAAGAAGGTAGAGTGCCACAAACTTATAAGCTAAAATATCTATTCGACTTGGACAAATGTCATCCATAGTTAAGAAGGTAGAGTGCCACAAACTTATAAGCTAAAATATCTATTCGACTTGGACAAATGTCATCCATAGTTAAGAAGGTAGAGTGCCACAAACTTATCTGAACCGGTGGCTAAAAAATGAACTAACGAATTTCACTCTAAAATATATATTACTGCCAACACCAAATGCGACAACAGCGCCCCCCTCACCGGTTCAGATAAGTTTGTGGTACTCTAAGGTATACAAAGTTACCTACTATACACTTGGTAATTATGGATTTTAGACAACTCGAAATACTTTAGGTAGTAGGTTAATATTAATAATAATTATATTAATAGTTTAAGGTTAATTTGAGGCTAAAGTTGTGTGTCAGGATCGTAGCGACTGGAGATCCGTGGTCTCTGCCTACCCCTTTGGGAAAGTGGCGTGACTTTATGTATGTATGTTAATATTACTATCCTAGTTGTGAGAAAATAAATTCTAGGATTTAATGTTGATAAGGGTACAAATACCTCCTCGTTGTACTCAACTGTTTATGAGAATGTTGAAGTTGGTAAATCTTTAGAAAGCTGTTGTGCACGTGATAGCCGCGTAGCGTAGGGAAGTATCATAATACATCTCAAGAATATCGATTATTCCTTTTTAAAATTAAAATAATATGACTCTGTAGTTACCTACTTGCACAAAACAAGACAAGATTCTTGCACAAGAATAAAAAAAAGTTAAAAAAAACAAGAATAATAATATCTAAGTTTTATGTGCGAAATACATATTCATAAAAACCTAGATTTAAGTTTTACTAAAATTAGGATAGCGCATCGACAAATCTAGAACATTTGAAAATTTAAATCAACATAAAAATTTGTATGCAACAGTATGCTCGCACTAGTCACTAATTAACATACATTAACTTTTAACTGTAATCCTAAAATATGCACATACTTAAATTTAAAAAATATTCGACTTTCATTTATTTTGTCTTCCTTAACAACACAAGTGGATGAATTTCTGTTACTAAAATATCTTCTTTAAAGCAGCGTAGAAAATATCGATGAATTTACGATACTACATCACTAGCAAAGGGTATCTACTAATGTTTGTCCTAAATTCAAAGGAAGTCGAAACGCACGTGCACTACGATATCTTAATACTAAACTGTGTGAGTGGATAGACCGACAAATGTGCAATTTCTGTGATGTTACCTCCAGACGAACATTCTAGTGACTCGATAAATATTTATCGAGACGAACATATCCGATGTTATTATAGAAAACGGATTTGTAAGTTTAGTAAAATGGTAAAACATAAAGGCATACTTATATAATTTGATCCCAAGTTCATTTTAATAATAATATAATCTTTGATAGTTATAATAAAGCTTGTTCCACCTGCAGTTTTGCTTGACAGGCAGTGCTTTCTTGGGATGGCCTGTATTCCAAATAACGAACTTTAAAGGTATGGATTATGTTTTAATTCAATAATTTAACGTGATCTTTGCGAAAATCAAAAATAACGAATGATTTCAATAAATCGATACATCGATAAAAAGGACCGAGTATTAGAAGCCATCGATACTTTTTGCCGCAATACCCCATCTCTACAGGTTAGAAAGGAACACGTGACTCGACTGCGAGTATGGCCTAAATACGAATGCAGTTGAAATGCACGAGAATGCACCTCGGTGTATTACCGACTCGCTGCGGAACCGGTTGTGTTACCGGTACTGTTACGCAGCAATTATTTAATATCTGGTAACAGGCCTAGGATAGCCTATGTTATGGTAACTTAGGATAGCCTGTTTTAATAGGCTTGTACGTGTACATGTAGGTCTCACGTTCTAATTACTCTAATTGTCCCGCGTCTGTATTTCCGCTGAGCTACGACCATTTGTTTTTAAAAAGAGAGTTAACAGGCACCTTCTGGGTAGGCTCACTCCATCGTAGACCTTATTCTTGCCTATGTAAGTTTCGAGGTCAAGAGTCGATCCATTCATCATAAAAAAATAATTAAAATTCTATTCTTTACACTAAAACGACATAAATGACAAGCAAAAATAGTTCAATTCAGCGGTTCAGCAACAAAAATGTATCCATCTACCATATTCACCTTTATAACTAGCTACTGCGCGCGGCTTTGCCCACGTGGTAGTACCAACATTTTCATTAGCCTATATGATATTCCAGGTCACTATCTACGCCTATTCTAAGTTTCATCCAAATCGGTTCACTGTTTAGGCGTGACCACGGATTAATAATAGAGGGGACGAATATATATTACTTATAACAATTTTTTACTTGTTTAATTTAATTAAGTAGGTAACAAGCGATTGTTTTAAGTTAACTTAACAAATTATGTAGATAACCTTCATACAGTACATATAACCTTCATACAGTACATGCTAACTTATCCCATCCCATCCCACTCATCATATAATAAAATAAAGCTGAAAGTATGTGAGTTTGTTTAGATGTTTGGATATTTGGATATTTGTATGTTTGTGTATCAATCACGCCTAAACCAGTAAACCGATTTGGATAAAACTTAGAATAGGCGTAGATACTGACCTGGAATAGCAGGCTATTCAAAATGTTGGTACCACGCGGGCGAAGCCGGGCGCAGAAGCTAGTACAGACTAAAATACTTATGCTTGCATATTTAGGTATATTTAAATATACTTACTTATTATGGGTTTCACTCTAACAATATTAGCGTTTATGTTAGGAATTATAATTATATTAAAAAACATCAAATATTCAAGTACTGTCAGCTACCATCGAACTTACAACCTTGTTACACAAGGAGAGTTTTTCGCATGCCAGCGGCGATTTCTTTTAGCCTCCTCATAGACTGCAGACTTTCTGTCGGCCGATAGTTGAGACGGAACATACTTAAGCTCGTAATGAGTATGGAGAAGTAATAGCCCGTCTCAACTATCGGCCGATAGAAAGTCTGCAGTCTGCGAAGGGGCTTATAGTTGTAACTTCTATTGTTACAATGCAAAATAGAGTTCAATAATGCAATGATTTGTGAGACAACAATGGAAATTTGTACTTTACTGTAATAAAGTTTCATGAAAATGTGCTAAATGTGTTATTGTTACTCACTGTTTCAGCTAGAAGGCAGGTATTAGAAAACATAACCCTTCTTTGCAATCGGGTTAAAAATCAGTAAGGTATACAATACAATACAAATTCAACCCGAAGACTGGGTTCGACTGTGTAGTGTGCAACGTTTCTTTAAAGTAATTCAAATCAGCCCCCCTAGCCATGTCACAAATCGCAATAGAATAGTAATCGAATCGACAGATAATGCTAAGACTCTACCTGCATCTTACGGCAAAATGTATGAATTTCCAAAAATTCATACATTTTATGTCGAGTATCGCGGCACGTGAGTTCCTCTGGCATTATGTCAAACTGACGATTTACATTAATTGATCGATACAGTGACAATAGTTATTATAGTCTCAAAATAAATCTCAAAATACTCTCAGCCAAATTAATTGCTATAAGAAGCAAATGACTAGAAATTCCTCAGATCTTAACGTGTTTTTATGTACTTACACGAAAATGATATTTTTTTTCTGCCAGTCACATTTTTTTTCGGGGTCTAATACTAGTGCCATAAGAGGCCGTTTTAGTGTTACCGGACTATAGCCAGTCACAAAAACTATTCGGTAGGTATTTATATCGTTGATTGCGCTATGCCCTAGTGTGATGTAGACTTTGATGACTTTTGATTCGAAGGTTGCCAGTACAATTAACAATTGGCTTGCAAACATATTGTCTTTTTAAAGTAACAAAATGAATGTTTTTTTAAAAATCGTGGTATGCTTTACCTGCGTGTGTTAACAAATCCATACAAACGACGTAATAGCCGGTAAAACTGAGTTGTTTGCGTGCGTTTCGAGGCAACAACAGATTATGATAGGGTTGCTTCATAAGAATGCATGAATAAGTGATCATGACTAATGAGTATTATAATAACTGCGTAGAGACAACGACACTGTGTCAGTTAGTGCTTTTCCGCTTTGTATGTTCAGAGTTTTTATTAGATTATGATCTTTGTACACCTTTTTACAGGCATAGCAAAGTCCAGATTTCATAAAGTTGTTCTTTTTCTTGACGTATCTTAAGTGCTTTTGAACCACTATGATGAAAGGATAAGTACTGATCTGGCATAGCTGATCAGTTTAGCCAACGTGATGGTATCTATCTTGTGTATTTTTTAGGCCTATTACTTGTAATGTGTATTATCTACATAAGGTAAATAGGCTTAAGATTCGTTTCTATAAATACATAGATAGTAACGCAACGTTCTAGAATTTGATTGTTATAACAGAAATTGATAACTTTATCCAGACATACGAGCTATACGAGAAACATTATTTTTAATACAAAAATTATAAGGAAACTAGCACCAAACAATTTAAGAACTGTGACAACCCTAACAAACGCAGTGAATGTGCAATTCGATAGTCAATGTCCGCGTATCCTTGTGCTCTATTCCCTGTCGCCTAGCGCAGTTCCAGCCAACTCGAGACCAAAGCTCGAGGCAGAGCCTTGAATCTTTCGAAATTCATGCTCTATTCTATAAATGCTAAGCGTGTGCAATGTCTCTGTACGTAGATGTAAACAAGCAGATGTTTCGTCGTGGGTGTGGATGGCAAAAGGAACGTGGCGAAACATGTACCTCATAGGTTACTAAGAATACAAGACCTAAGTCTCGCTCTTGATAGAAATTTTTGTAATGATTCAAATTGTATCCAGAACGGAAAAAATATGTAATTTTTCAATGTGAAGGTAATATTTAGGACCTAAGTAGTGGGTACGAAAATGATAGGCTGAAATGATGATGATAATGAAGTCAAACTATGTATATTGTTAATATGTAGGCATAAATTATGTTAACGCCGCATGTCTAATAAAATTTTGAAGACTGTCTTACATAAAGCTTGAATTTGCAGCTTTTTTCGCAATTCATTTAAATTAGGTACTTACGTAACTTTTTTTATACTAATTTAGAATGTCGTAATGCTATCAACTTAGTATCAAAATATTAGAATACATATATCCAAACTAAAAAAAGTAAAAATAACGAAATTGGACATTCTAATTGAAAATCAGGATCCTCCAAAGGTCTAGTCAGCGGTACATCAGAATATGATTATCTAATATTAAAAAGAGGTACTTATTTAATTAAATACCTAATATTTACTGAAAGACACTCCACACAGAGCCAAATAGCCCTAGACTAGGCTAAGCTTGACCTATTAAACTGTTTCTTTAAGTGACGGTATTTTCCCTTATTGTTAAAATAACGTTAAACAAAGTGTTCTAAATGATTTAGAACTTGAACTCACTGTAGCAATTTTATGATAATGGAATCATTTCCGAAGGCCTAACAAATCATAAAAACGTTAATTATTATTGTTCAATGATTCGCCAAGCAAGCAATGAATTGTTGCCGATTAGGTAAAGTTTTCTGACATTTATCCTGCAATGCAATTATGTAGATTGAGTATTTTGATTATGAGGATCTTTCTATTGCGAAAACAATAATTTGTGTCACTCAAAGTTAGTGTCGACATAGATCATTATAATTCTGATGTCGATCTCACGCGAATAGTCATAGAACCAGTGAACGCAAATAAAAAATGATAACATCTCTATTGTTATAAAATGACCCTATGCAAATTGAGCTGAAGTGAGCCTGTGGGTCTTATTTATATGATAAGCGAGAAAGAATCAAAAGATCGAGATAATCATCTCGTATAGGTGGCTAATACCTAAGTATTTAAAATTCATTATCATTTCCCATTTAGGAACTATGTGACACAACATTTTTAGCTGGCTTCTCAACATTTTAATCCCTTCCTACTCATTGTAGTTCCTCTGTAATAAAATCGCTTCGCGAGTTTTCGGGTTTCGGTCATAAAGAGTTTCATTTTCAGATTTCCAGAATCACATTGAAAGTTTGCATTGAATTTTATTTAAAATGAATTCCTCTAATTCCCAACATTTTTGTATCGCGTCGCATCGACACAATATTACAAAATCATTGTCAGCGAACCAGCAACTAGTGCAACATCCGTGGGATATTGCAACATTCATTGCAAAAGTACAATTTAATACTAACCAGAAAAAATATGAATTCAAACATGCATAGTTCTTTTAAAACTTTGGTTATCAAAGGGTGACCCATGTTTTGTCGTACAGACATGAACAGATTTTTTTACCTTATTTACATCCCAACATTTTCCTCAAAATATTCACATTTTGAGGCTAAGGTCTTTTTTAAATATTTTACCTCTCACACCACTTTTCGAAGGTAGTGTAGAATTGTTCAAAAACAACTTAAAAATAAACTTCAAAGTAAACTTGTACCACAACTAGTTCACAAAATCGGGCAAGGAAAGCCGCTGGCCTCAGCTATAAATCGTTAACCATATAGAGACAAAGAATCTTAGTGCAAACAAGTTAAGAATTTCAACAATTGAATCAATTTGTTTGCAGGTTCAAAGTTAATACTCCGAGGCCTAAACGGGGACTTCCGGTCGGGACAATTGACGGCCATATTGGGTCCGTCGGGAGCTGGCAAGAGCACGCTCCTCAACATACTGGCTGGGTACAAGTAAGTAAAATAAACAAGTACTTACTTAGTAATCGAGTCTTGAACTGAAATAAACTAGAAGCCCTTTATAAAAAAAAAACAAAAAACAAGTGTGCCTTTAATCTTATTACAAAACTAAGACTAAATAAGAATTGTCATCATTAATCATCACATTACATACCGAAATTCGCAAGCAGACAAAAGTTCAAGATGTCAGTCAACAAGCGAATATTGGAGCTCAAATGGAGTTCGTTAGGACACGTGGCCAAGCGTGGTGATGACAGGTGGAGCAAGTGGTGGCCTAGTGATCGAAAAAGGAGTTTCGGTCGTCTACCTACAAGATGGGTCGATGACATCGTGAAATCTGCAGGTCGTACATGGGCAAGAGTGGCTCAAAACAGAGGTGAATGGCAAAAGCGAAGAGAGGCCTATGCCCAACAGTGGGATGAAAAGGGCTGTTGATGATGAATCATCACATGCTCGATCGTTTTATGCTTATTTATTCCACTAGAATTAGATACCGCTTTCAACCCTCAAAATAGGAATCCCCAAAGTCTTCTTCTTCATCTTCATGCCCTTGTCCCACTCTATGTGGGATCGGCACAACATGTATTCCTCTTTCATTTCCCTCTATCAGCCGTCATCTCAGCGCACACTCCTTTCTTATCCCCAAAGTGCGGTAGATATTATCTCTGGTCTTTTTTATGTAGGTATTCTTTTTAGAGTTAGTCAGAGACATGTAAATAACAAAAAAAAAAACCTTTATTCTACATATTACCTATACCATTTACTTAAACTTAAACTATCTCTAATACTTATTTTCTACACTACTGTTTATATACCTAACTATTCTACTCTAATATGAAGTCGCCTCAGCGGCGTAGGCCTCCCCCAATTTCTGCCATGTGTCCCTCTCTCGAGAGACATGTAGGTATTGTCTAATTACACTGCACATGCCCATGTTTTGCAGGTTGTTATACCCTAACTATAAAATGTTTATAAATTGATGCGTAGTTATAAAAATAGGTAAGAATGTTGTTTGTGTACCACAAACAACATTCGAGGAGCCTATCATTTCCAAACTTTAATGTAGCGCTTAGCACGCCAAGGATTACTAGTTTGCTCGAACTGTTCTAGTTCAATTAGTGCTAAAATCAAAATATTTGTGTTTCAACCTTCGGTAGTGTAGGCGTGGTTTCTTAGTACTACAAGTGTTTTTTTTATATAAATGACTATAATAGATAGGTACATGGATCCATTCGATCTGTCGACATGTCTGTTTTGAATGCTAAACAGCTGCGTATGTATATTATTGTAGATACTGCAACCCGCAGCTTCGCTCGCATGGTAAATAAAGTAAACATTTAAAATAAGTAGGTATTGGTGTGTTTCATAAAAAGTTAATGTAGAAATAATATCTTAATTACAGTACAAATTCAAGACTTAATCGCGATTCTAACTTGTTACAACCGTTGGCCTATTAAATATGCCATTTCATGCTACTTCAGTCTTCAACATAATTTCAAGTTTCGTCAAAATCAATTAACTGCTAAAAGCGTGATTCAATCAAACACAAACATAGGTACGCAATACTCACATACTTTCAGATTTATAATATTAGTCGGGTAGCATGCATTGTTATCCGAACAATACGGCGTTCAAGCTAATAGCTGATAGATGAACTACTTTCAGGGTGACTGGCGCAACTGGTACAATCGCAACCAATGGAGAACCACGTGACCTCCGTCAGTTCAGAAAACTCTCCCGATACATTATGCAAGAAGACCTTCTGCAGCCATACATCACGGTGCTGGAGGCGATGACCATGGCTGCTGATTTGAAGCTTGGGACGGAGATAGGCGCTCAGAGGAAGGCTATAGTTGTAAGTAAAGATGGAACAGCCACAGACTTGTTCTATTACGGATCTAAGCATCAGTAAAGTCAGCCGTTTCGATACGCATAAGCAATACTGGGTACCTGGTACTAGGTACCATTAAGTCTATTAATTGACATTGGATTTGATAAAATTGTGATAGGGAAAAAAGTATAATCTTTGTAATAACAAGCTGTGTATGAGTGTGGTAGGCAATGATATTAAATAAACTAACATCATTGGTGCTAGGTATTTTAAACGACTGTACATATGTTTCCTATTACGATAAAAATAGAAGAGACACCCGGCGGTAGGTATTAAAACGACAAGTTTATTCACGGGTTAAAAGTTCAAGTTCTTTTGTTTGTAATGTTTCCGTGGGAGACATAAAGTGTTGCATATGAAAATTCAATATAACAAAACCATTTAAGAGACAATGAGATGTTCATGAACAGATTTATTTGTTTAGAGTTTGTAATGTTATTCAAATGAAACTCTAATTTTTTTATCAAAGAGGTATGATAGAGCAGACTTCCGCGTATCATTACCTTGCTCTTTATGTCTCTACAGTAGAAAAACAAGTTTGCAACAAAAATATACTTATGCTACTACTATAATAACGTTGCTTATTATTATTTTTGTCAAAGCGTAATCATGTTTTATTCATAGGTAGAAGAAATTATTCAACTTCTAAGGCTAGGCAAGGCCAGAAACACCACAGCGGAGAGATTATCTGGAGGTGAGAGGAAAAGATTGTCGGTTGCATTGGAGCTCCTCAACAATCCGCCTGTTATCTTTCTTGATGAGCCTACCACGTGAGTTCGGTTTTTACTCATATTATATCCGTCATTCTATAAAAAAAAACAAATTATCTGATTCTATAAAATTGAATCGTAATTCGTATAATGGCTAGTTTTATGATAGGATTTGGTGAATAACTATGATTAAAATTATTATTTTTTATTTCGACCTTTTAAGTTTATTATTATCCACTTTCAATTGCTGGTTTTCACACTAGATTTCAACACTTAAGCCTACACATCGTTATTGGAGGTACTTAGTACTTACTACAATAATTTTGAAACATAGATGCTGGGCGCTTGCCATCAACAATCTTACAATTATGTATGTATAATGCATCATTATTATTTTTTTAATTCAGCGGACTAGATGACGTA
This sequence comes from Epirrhoe alternata, assembly GCA_963565295.1. Classification (NCBI taxonomy): domain Eukaryota; kingdom Metazoa; phylum Arthropoda; class Insecta; order Lepidoptera; family Geometridae; genus Epirrhoe; species Epirrhoe alternata. Next base: position 6,810,761 of record OY751384.1, read on the forward strand.
GCCTCCTCAACCTGCGTATCCCTTCTGAAGCGAGTCGCTCGAGGTGGGCGTACCGTGGTCTGCTCAGTCCACACTCCTTCCGCGCGTCTGTTCGCGGAGTTCGACCACATTTATTTGGTGGCGGAAGGACGGTGTGCTTATCAAGGCACCGCAGCTGGTGTGGTCCCTTTCCTGAATGAACTGCAACTGCCTTGCCCGAAGACTTACAACCCTGCTGACTTTAGTAAGTATTAGTATAACCCTTTTGAACACTTTAGTGACCTTGTTACTGTTTTTACCCAACATAAAAGTGGGATGGGCGGGGAGATGATGATGAGTTCAAATAACTGCTTAATTTACTGTCTATTTTATTGAAATGACGGTTAAAATTATATTACAACCTTGCTTAATTGATAATTGAATAGTAGGTACCTACCTACTTTTTTGTATGATCGATTCAAACTTTCTTATTGTTGGCATTAAAATACAATAATATTGTTTTGTTTCAATACATTAAAAGTTGAATTTGATACTAAGGTCAAACTGTCAACTACTAGATCAGTTATTAAAATGTAGAGAGGTATAACTAGCATCATCTAAATTTAAAATCTTCCTATTAGGTCTCACGCTTCCCAATGATGTGAAATTGGAATAACTAAAAGCAGTGGTACTTACATCTTTCTAGTTATCGAAGTCTCAAGTGGCGAATATGGAGAGCACGCGGACCGTATGGTGGCAGCTGTCGAGAATGGCAGAAACCATCGATGGAGAGATTTTGCCGTAGAAAGTTCCTATGAAGAGATGGAGATTGAACAGTTGAACGCGGGTGGGGTTGAGAAACACAACTACAAGCACGGAAGCACGGCTTTCCAACAGTTCGTCGTACTGCTTAAGAGAATGTTGCTGCAAACGGTTAGGAATAAGGTGAGACATAGATACATAACAATAGTACTGATGTGCCACATATTTTTTAAATCTTGCTGAGTGCCAACTTTTTTTATTCTTCTTTCTTTTTAAATAAGGGAACAAGGTTTTTATTTGTTGTTCCTTTTCAGAATTACTTATCGCTGCGTGTGGGCCTCCATCTATTCCTCGGTATTATTGTCGCGATGCTTTTCCACAAGATGGGCTATGACGCATCCAAGACCATCTTCAACTTTGGCTTCTGCTATGCGTGTGTCATCGTCATGCTTTACATACCGATGATGCCAGTTTTATTAGCTTGTGAGTATAAAAATATTGAAAATTTATTCATTCATTGCAATAAAAACTTAGTACCTATAAGCCTATAAGTAAAGTAAAATCTATGTTGGATATTAATATTTTTGATATATCAGTTATCTGGTTCCCATAGTACAAGCTTTACTTAGTTTGGGGCTAGATGATGCTGTGAGAAATGTCCAGTATTATTTTTTTATTTATTACCGTACAAATATAAATAACGATACAGAATAGGTTTCCGTGGATTACAAGATAATATTACCTACTACTTTAAGAGTGGCTCTTATAGAATAAAATAAAATAAATAATGCTGGACATTTCACACAACATCATCTAGCCCCAAACTAGGCAAAGCTTGTACTATGGGAACCAGATAACTGATATACAACTTATATACTTTATCCTACGGGGGGGATCGAACCCGCAACTTATGCTATATACTTATACTTATACAACAAAATATACTTAAAAGAAAATAATGACGGTTAATGTATATTCTGCAAATCGTTAGGTATAGGTGGAATCTTAGATTTACGAGTAGGTATTCTAGTTTCCTCAAACGAGTTTTAATAGATTTGTGACCGCAAAATATATTTTGTTTTCACATTATTTGCCATTACGCTAATTGTATTTTAATTGGTGTTTTATTTGTTTGCGGGTCATACACGTAATTCTAGTTTTCGTTATTTTGATATTAACATGACTTCTGTTTCAACCATTTAAACTCAAATCAAATCAACTCCATGAATTGGTAATCACACTTTATTTAGGCCTTTATATTTGTAAAAACAGGGTCACGACTGTATCCCCAAGGCACGGTAGACATTCTCTCAGATGTTTATATTCCAGATCCTTTGAAGATGTCTAAGGGGGTAGTCAGCGGCATGTACAAATACATATTTGATACATGCCCACATCTTGCAGAAGTTAGTATTCCATACGTGACAGGTTGCAAGCCCATCGCCACCTATAAGAATACTATAACTGGTTTCCTCACGATGTTTTCCTTCACCGTTCAGAGCTCGTGTTAAAGCGCATATAAATTTTACGAAACACAAAATCCATTGATGCACGGCCGGGATTCGATCCCACGACCTTCGGATTGAAAGTCGAGGTGTAACCCCATTCTATTTATACTACATGATTTATACATAATCAGGACGCAACTTATGGCTACACTATATACCTAGTACATGATTACTTCTTCAGTTCCAGACGAGGTCCAACTATTGAAGCGAGAGTACTTCAACCGTTGGTACGGCCTAAAGCCTTACTATGCTGCTTTGGTTGTTTCCCGAACACCAGCTACTATATTCTTCAGCCTGATATACTTGGTCATTACCTATCCGATGACGTCACAGCCTATGGAGGCACCACGGATCGCGATGTTCACTGCTATCTGTATAATGGTAGCTCTTATATCAGAGTCCATGGGAACCGTTATATCGTCTATGCTCAGTGTTGTTGTAAGTATTCCTTTATTTTGGATTGTTATTTTTTAATTAACGATACAGGAGCTACGTGGTCGATGGTGGTAGACCAACTTGACTCATGTTAGGTGACATAAGCCGAAAATAGAGAATATTCAATTCGTCCTTGAGAAGATTCGATAAAAGGCATCACGGGCTCTTTTAAACTATGTAGGTAGATAGGTACTTATTTGGTTTGGAGATATTATCATTGTAAGGTTATCAGGTTTTTAAATCTTCGGTCCTCTAAAGTTAAGTTTTTAATTTTCAATATCACAAAAACCAAAATTTAAGAGCATTTATTTTGGCCCGTATCAAAAGGATAATCTCGCATGTCTGAAAATGTGTCTGATTTTTTAAAGTTATTTAATTTTTTTTTTTTTAATTAAGATCGCCGAACTCGTGATTGTTACGTAATTCATCGATCAAACCGGTCCATGTGACTCTGGCATGATTAAAATTAAAATAGAATAGAATAGAATATAGCTTTATAAAATAATACAGTACAAAAGTTTTTCTTCTATACAAAGTTAGACGCCAGATAAACCAGTCGGTAGTGCCAATCTCGTTAGTAATAACAGCTATTAAAAAAAACAAAACGTGTCACGTTGTGCAGGTGTTGTTTTAGCGGAACAATATAAGACTCATATAATTTAATTAAGCGTATTAGGAGTTGAGAGATAGGCGCGCATTAATTTCTGTTCAAGTCTAGTGGCAAGTTGTTACATTGTAAATTAATAATGTCTGCAAGTAGTGTGTGTTTACAAAAGTATAATACTTTTGCATTACCAGTAAAAGCACAAAACTTGGTCTTCGCTGATAACATTGACCAAATGATTGAGGCTTGGCGAAAAGCACAAGAGAGTAAACGTCCGTTGCTGATACTTGGAGAAGGCAGTAACGTGCTATTTCTTGAGGATTTCACCGGAACGGTAATGATAAACCGTCTGAAAGGCATCAAGATCATTGAAGAGGAAGATTCCTGGTCTCTTCACGTAGCCTCTGGTGAAAACTGGCATGACCTGGTGTGTCATACTCTGGATCTTGGGATAGCTGGGCTGGAAAATTTGGCGTTGATCCCAGGATTAGTCGGCTCTGCCCCCATTCAAAACATCGGTGCCTATGGGGTAGAACTCAAAAATTTTTGTACTTATGTCGATCTTTTAGACCTATATAACAGCTCCATTCGACGAATCGTGGCATCAGAATGTCAATTTGGTTACCGCGAAAGCATTTTTAAACATAAATTCCGGACAGGATACGTTATAACCAGTGTTGGTTTGCGCTTGACTAAAAGTTGGAGACCAATTCGAAACTATGGTGACTTGGTGAAGTTTAATGTGGAGACAGTGACTCCTCGTCAAATATTCGAATCTGTGTGCGATATGCGTCGCAGCAAACTGCCTGATCCACAGGAAATGGGAAACGCTGGCAGCTTCTTCAAGAACCCATTAATAAGAGCTGATAAATTTGCTGAAATAATGACAAAATATCCGACAATGCCTCACTATCCGCAAGAGAATATGGTAAAACTGGCCGCTGGTTGGCTAATAGATCAATGCGGTTTGAAAGGGTATAAAATTGGTGGGGCATCAGTGCATCATCGCCAAGCGCTTGTGCTTGTCAATACCGATAATTCTAGTAGTAAGGACATCATCTCTTTAGCAAGATATGTACGGAACACAGTAGCAAAGAAGTTTGGCGTGTGGCTTGAACCAGAAGTGAGATTCGTTGGTGCGACAGGCGAAATGGATGCGGTAGACGTGCTTTCAAGCATTACATTTTAGAATACTTAACTTTGCTGTTTTCGTAGATTGTTATGTATGTATTTAGATAGATAGATAGATAATTCTTTATTGTATACACAAACACACAGCGAAGAAGATATATAAGAAAAAAAATACACTTAACTTTAGGTAGACAACTGGCGGCCTTATCGCTGAAAGCGATCTCTTCCAGGCAACCATTTACGTGAGAAAAGCATTATAGGCATAAATGGAATGTATTTAGGTGAGTTGAATAAATATCAAATAGTGAGACAAAGGATTTTGCAATGGAATTGCGCAAAAAAGCTAGACATCAAATTATGAGATCATACAAACTAGATTTGAATTAAAAGATAATTTCTAAATTGTCAGGCTTTGTGTTTCTCTCAAACACCACTCTTAACTAAATTATCTAATCTACCAGTGATGTTTTCTTCCAAGTATTTACAGCGGCCTCTATGTATTCCACTTACCTGGCTGCTAGTCTGCTATCCCCCTAAATATATTCAAAGGATAATCAACGGTTAAATATCAGACCTCCTCCCTGTTTAGCCATGTTTTATAAAAGTTGGATCGATCGCAAAATATCGCAAACAGTGACGGGAGAGCTGTCGCTTTGCACACAATCGTTGTAAAGGTTTGTATGTTTTTAATTTCAGAATTCAGTATTCCTCGGGCCAGCCCTCAGTGTTCCTCTAATGTTACTGGCAGTATACGGCATTGGTAGTGGTGACGATCCACTACCAATCGTCTGGAGACTAGCTCGAGCCTGTTCGTTTCTACGATACGGCATCGAGGGTCTGGTGGCTGCTATCTACGGCTCGCCAAGAGAAGACCTTATCTGCCCTGAAGATGTCGACTACTGCGAGTATAAGAATGTCGCGTAAGTATTATATTTTTGAATGCATTCACCTCCATTACTACGTCTAATCACACAGAATCATGACCGCTATAATATTGATCTAATACTGCTTATTATGTAGTTCGATATTTGTGACACGAAAAGTACCTAGACATGTAATGTCAAATCACGCTATTTAATGGCACTAGAATTGTACTGGACGTAAGTGAGCTGCTAGAAACTTCTCTAAATAGATAGTAGGTACTGCTAAATAAGAGAAACTATGTAAGTGTAATCATATTAGTCTCCGTGCAACTAGGGGTAGGTAATTTCAGTTCTTAGGAGAGTAGCTACGTAACTTTCAATTCGAGTGAAAATCAATTATTACTAAAATAGGTTTGCCCCAAATTGAGACCTCAAGGTGTATTTAATTAACCTTGCTACTACGAGTATGAGTATTATAAACTGACGCATCTATAAAGTTGTCATGTTGTTTCCGGTGCGGAAAATCCCAAACCACATCCTAACTTGGTAGTTTTTTATGTTAAAGGAGTGCTGATGGTCAAATCTTAGTTCACGGATACAAACTATTATGGTTATACGAAGCCTATTAGTTATAAAATAAGTCTTATAAAGCTGTCTAAGATTTTGTAGGTCGTTTAGTTTAATGTTAGATCAGTTGTAACTGGATGACCTCGTTATTACTAGGCTGAGATGACTTTGAAGGCTTTGTATGCAAAATGGGTGTTTGTAACTAGCATAATAGAGATGGCCTAACAAAAGAATTCTCAGAAACTAGGTACGGCCAGCAACGAAAGTGGATTATCATTTTGATGTTTCACAAATCGGAATGTTTCAGAAATCATAATCTTTTGTAAACAACTTCCGTTGCTGTCAAAAACAGTTTTGTGCTATTCAAACCGAATTTTTATTAGTATTTTCTGGTTTTACCATATCCACCCTACTAAAATTTTCTGAAACTTTGTGAGTAGGAGGTACTATCCTCATTTTTTGATAGATTTTTTAAATTATTCCAGATATTTCGTGAAAATCATGGGTATGTCTGGCGTATCGTTTTGGGCGGACTTCGGAGTGCTCGTTGGCATGTTGGTTGCAATGAACCTCGCTGGATACTACCTTCTTCGTCAACGACTGTCACCTAACTACGCTTTCCGTGCTATCAAACTTATCGGCAACTTCGTGAAGACCAAAATGAGTTCACTGAGTTGATGCCTACTCTTCTAAAACAACTCGAAATTATTTGACTAAAGGATTGGGAATCAGGAATGAAAAATAAAAGACTGGAAAGCTAAAGTAACTTACAATTTTCAAATAGTTTGTGATATTTATATTTATATATTTTTAAGCAAGGGCTTGGTGTTGAAATAAAATTTAGCATAGTAACTCGGAGACAAGAATCTAGCTTGTGCAGAATTTAATTAATTACAAGTTTAAGTGTTTCATTGGCAATTTCAACTTAAATGTATAATAAAGTTTACTATTATACAGTACTTGAGTACCTAACAATATAATTAATACTTACTGTTTTTCTGAGAAGAACTTCTATAGTTAGAGGTTCCTTTTAAATACGGATTGATTTATTCTTGTACAAGCTCGTTTATTTGAGGTCCATTATTTATTCGGAGACTCTCATTTTGAAAATTACCAAAACGAAGCTAGAAGATAATAATAATAAAAGGTTTTAGGACAAAAATGGTTAAAATAAAGGATCTGTAGATACTATGGTTCCAGTGTGATGTAGGTAATTAAAACAAAAATTCTACTTTTATAAGATAAGGTTATATACCTAGTTAGTAATTCCTTTAAGTTTTTTCGTTTACCAATAAGTAGATTATAATATTAACTAGTTTCTGAGACTGACATTATGTATGGCATGACCGTTTTTTTTACTTAATCAATATTTTTTTAATTCAAATTCATCACAAAAACTACTAATAATCACTGGCAAAAATAAACGAAATGCTGAGTTTAACTATTTAAGTCGGTTTTTTAAGTTTTTTTATAATAAAATATAAATGGTTTTTTTTTAACTTCAAAATAATAAAGGTAAAAATGTAGTATGCTAGTATTGTAAATGTATTTCCTATAGCTTCTAAGGTTTTGGGATCTGACGCAGTTCAGCAATCGGCATTTGAAAATAAAAAAACTTTATCCATTAAACGCATTTTATTTACCAAAAGTGTCTCTTGACTAAAATAAAATCACGTATTCGCTTACAGAAAACAAGAGGTTTCCAAATTAAAAACCATGACTAGGACAGTCAAAGAGCTCATATATTTCGAATTTAATTTTATCGTCTTTACTTGTGCTACTAGGTGCATAACTCGACTGTGCAATAGTTTGCAGAAGATATCGTAAGAAACTACAAAAGTGTTGATTCATAAGTATAGTGTCATAAGTACATCGTCACAGTACCTGCTATATGATTCCTTACAGATACTTATAAATTACTTTCTAATAAATATTTAGTTCAAGTTTATTTTAGGAATGTTATCATGAGCATTTTCGAAACTATATTTACATGCTAAATGGTTTTGAATAAGTTTAAGACCCCTCGCAGACTACAGACTTTTTTTCGGCCGATAGTTGAGACGGGCTATAGGTACTTCTCCATACTAATTACAGTAATTACGAGCCGAAGTATATTCCGTCTCAACTATCGGCCGATAGAAAGTCTGGAGTCTGCGAGGAGGCTAAATCTGCTTTAAATATTAGGTACTTCTAATGTTTATGAAGATAATATATGATCCAATTGCAAAAACAATTGAGGTTTTTTTTATTATTGAAATTAATTATGAACAAACACCTAAATATCCAATAACGTTATTCAATATAAAAATGGTTAGTGATATTTATTTACATTGATGTGATGAGTTTTAGGAATATGAAATTACTAAGTAGAAATTGTATATGAATTTGAGTCGCTATCGTATCGGTTCTGGCAGTGTTGTTGCTTCGGGAAATGGAAAATTGAAAATGTTACATTATAATAATATAGTGGATAAGACGTAGATAGGTTTAGCATTTTTAGAAGGACGCTTTTTGCAATTGCTGCCAAAAATGTATGATAACCAAAATTGAAACAACATATTATAGTTTTTCAAATATAACGAGCAAAAATAAAATCTTTGTACAAAAAATAAATACGTCACTAAGATAATTTTGTAAAAGTAACTAGGTATAAAAAAATATATATTTAAACGAGTAAAACTAAAATTACTGGACGTTAATAAAGTGTAGGTACCTAGGCTACCTACTAAACGAAAATATGATACATGATGAGTTATTTCTAAGCCATGATTATAACCTATGAGACAAAATATACAGATAATAGTAATATAACAAAAACTTGTACTCTAGGCCTACATTCATTTCGTGATGTCGATCTCAGTCACTTTTACCTTATTAGTATTACTCGCCTACCACTGCAAGCTACATAATCAGTTTTATTCACATATGCTGCCAATAGACTTTTCAATATATTATATATTTAATAGATTTTCGTGAAGTTAGCCGTTAGGATGCACAGCAGACAATATTGTTAGAAAAAGTGTTCAACTCCGTAGGAAATTTATCATAACAGCAGAGCAAATTGGTATCACCAGTGGGTTTTCTAAAGCCATTTCTGGGATAGCGCGTTTGTACTTACCTATAGTTGTAGGTAGTTAAGGTTGTATTCTGAGTCAAAGTTGTTGCAGTGGAAGACGAGCGTAAACTTTCAGAGAATCATTAAACTAAAAATACTTGTAAACTTATATAAATGGAGATTCTAGCTTCTGATTGAAATTCATTTACTATATTCTACTCTTACATTAAACTGTTCAGACAATGTCTTGTGACAATTTCCACCTACGTCGTCTAATTCCACATTCCCGGCACTTACCTCTTTTATTTCTACATTGGTAACTATATTAAAACTTATCCTAATTACCATTACAAGTATTGTGATAGAAAGGCGTACGAGCGTTTCTCGGGACTCTGCCCTTTACGAGTACCTAAAGATTCTTCATAAACACCCCAGATATAATAAAGCTACGCAGAAAAAGGGACCGTTTTCTAAAACAGGTAAAAATCCATAAATAAATAGAGCTGCACTAAAAAGCCTAGGAAAATAAAGTGATACTTGGTGGATTTTAATCTGGTGTGCGAGGGAAATTCCACCAATAAATAGAGCTGCGATGGACAAGGCTAGGAAATGGATTTTCACCTCGGGCACTCATGTCTTTCTGATACATTGTAATTGTAAAATTACCAAATCTCTAACCTTCGAAGGTACAGATGAGCTGTATTTAAATCCTTCTAAGACAAATACCGTTTTCTTTTTGTAAATACCACTAAAGAGTTATTAAGTAAGTAGTACTTTAAAGAATTGATTGTCAAGGCTCAGTTAAGATGTCTTTTATAAAATTATAATTATTGGAATGTTTGATTAGCACTTTGGCACCTTCTTTTTGCAATACGTACATTTTTTTTCAGATGTCTTCCTTAAAAATACCTTTTTTGATCTATTTTTACTACAAAATCTACGTAATAACATATCTTAGTATTTAAGCATTGTGACCTAACGTAGTGTTTTTGTCTACCATGTTATAGACTTATAATTATTTTTCATTAAGTGCGTAAACATCTTAAATAGATATTTTCAATTATTTAGTAGGGTTAATCCAATTTTACGTACATTTTAGTAATAGGACTCTTCTTATAGAGAAAAGGCCACTCTGAAGGACTGTTTCTTTTAAAGCGCCTGTTACAAACACAATCTCATCAAGTTGAGACGTGCTATAATTTTAAACGCTTGTATAATCTGAGTTGATATCGTTTTCATCGTGAGCCTATTTACATAATACGTAATACCAGTGTCAAGTGAAAATTCACGTTTGGAAGTAGACTTATCACTACTAATCAGCAATTAATAATTGCCCACACACACTATCACAGAGAATAGGCACAATTAAAAGATAAACTGCTGACTAGCTTTGCCTTCATCGCACTGTTCTAGGTACAGTGCCGCTCGATCTGAGTCTAAGCAGGCGTTGAGTTTTGCATGTCTGATCATGAGACCTTTTCTTCGCCATAACTGGGCATCGTCCGATGAGTCGCAGGCGGCAAGCACGGCAGTGACGCGGTCGTCAGAGGAAAGTGACACGCAAAGACTGTGGTGCCGAATCATGTTGTTTTCGAACCGCCAGTCTTGATTGCCGCCTGTATTGTGGCAGGGGTACATTCCTGCAATAACATTGTTTTTAGCGCTGCTTGTTCATTTAATTGTTCTAGCCTAAATATAAAACTAAGTATACCTATTAAACCTACATATAATCATTGTCGTTCATCAGTTTCAAATTTGTAAATTTAAAAATCGCACTTCGAATTTTGGCACGTTTGTGATGGGTTGATGGCTAATTGATGTTAACAGGTCAAGAACTACTACGAGTATTCAATTTTTTTGTTTTCAAATATCACTTAAACTTCGTGTCTAGTCAGACACGAAGTGTCCCCACTAGTCACCCCAAAAAACTGGAAGTGTAGAATAATTGAAAATATTTTAAGATAGATAAATATTAGGTTTTATATAAAAAAATCTTTTGAATAAAAATACTCTATCATATTTTTAATGGTGGGAAAGGACTGCACATGACCGAACAGAATGGCGTTATGGAGAGGAGACCTAATTACCCAGCAGTGGGTGCAACCGGGCTGATTAGATATATAGTTTCATTGAACGCGAAAATCCCACACGTCTAAGAAAATTGTTAATTCCTATTACCTAGTCTAATAAAAATCCTGTTCAGTTCATCTTACCTAAAGTGCCGTCCACAAGATGGCCCATAGTGTCCATGCATCTCGTGCCTTGTCTGATCGCGCGCGCAGCGCCTTGCAACGCAGGCACTTGCAGCTCCGGGTACACGTGCTCGAGGTACCAGCGGAACGGCTTGCAGTGGAGCTTTTCTCGAAGAGTTGTGCGCTCTGATATGCTAGAAGAGTTATATAAACATGAAATACAAAAGTCATAGCCCTGGGGGGCTAGCCAAGATGACATAGATTCGTTTCCATTCCATGGCTACTATCAACACTGGGGGGCTAGCCAAACACCATAATGGAAGTAGAAATAGACAGTGGAATAGACAGATAATGACTATTACTCACGTGCGGCGAATAACATTATTTAGCACGATTTGTATAGCACTGCCTATGCACTGCATACATTTTATGCCAAATATCGCGGCAGGTGAGTTCCTGGCATTATCAAACGTCGAATTGACACCGCGAGGATAGATAGTTGCCACAGAATACCATATAGTAACAAAGCAACAATGAGGTCCACGATCTTTGCGATGTCAAAATAAAGTCAAAATTTTCTGTGTTGTTGTGTGAATTTGCAAATATTAATTTTTAGCACTTATTTATATATCTTGACCTTATAGCCAACGCCAAGCATCCGTACCTAGCTAGAACAATCGGATCTAACAGAACCCGAATCAAAAATGAACTCGCAGCATTGCAAAATGAAATGTGCTTTCGATACTATTTCCGTGGTAAAATATAAAGATGAGACGCACAGGACCTCAACAATATAATTTAACGACCACTGCGCCTTCTCCTGCTTTCCACGCAAGTGTCTGCCACCCTCAGTCATCGATTGACTCCAGAACCGGAGTAACTTGAAGAGCTCAATCACAGCATATAAATGGAACTTGCGCTTTCTGTAGGCAGTGGAGCTAACCATAAGGATAATACATAACCCGTGGAGTGGATATTTACCTACTTTCTCCTGTGTGTTGCAAATAAAAATGTTTCATTGTAGGTACCTATTCAGTAATAAATATTTTGTACATATTTGTAATTTTATTATAAGTAAGTATAAGTACCTATACAACTTTATAGGGCAGGCATAGTCTAGCGTATGAACAGTATGAAGGAATATCAGTGGATTATATTTTTGTTTCAATAGATAGAGTGATTGCTGTAGAAATAAGAGCATTGCATAATATCAACGAGTGTTTTTTTAGAGTAACTTTGAATGGTAGAGTAAGATACAGTGCGTTCAGGGAAGTGTGGAGTGAAAGAACGTATTAGGTGCTTAATAGCAGTGATGAGGATTGAGAAAGGCAAATTAAGATGGTTTGATCATGCAGATCATGCAGAGGTGACGAATGAAAGTGGTTTGACCAAACAGGGTATAGGTATGAGGTGAATATGTGTGGAAAGGATGCTAAGGGAAGGATAGGTGAATGTAGTTACTCTAAAGTCTTAGGCGAGCTTGTATGAAAAATGTAATGAGGAACAAGGCGAGAAATGTGCGTAAGAATTGAAGCAAGTATAAATAAGTGTTGTCTGTCTACCCCTATAGGAAACTCATGTGTGTACCTATTACTTAGGTAATCTTTGTTTCAAGTTCTAAGCGATAGCTTTAAGTTACTTCATTGAAATAAGTTGATTATTTCAAAAATATGAAAATCCAATTATGAGCACAGCAACGCTCTTTATGTAGAAATTACGGATAAAAAATACAACTCTTGGTGGCAAGACGTCAATTTGAAGTAAGCTGAAGAAGCCATTTTGTTTCTACTGGCGACTGGCGATTACAACTGGGTTTCTGCGACCGCCTAGTCATCGAGCAAAAATGTAAACAAAGTATCTATCGCGCATGTCAATGCTACCAATTTTTCCATTTCATTCATTATGACGCGTTATTTTCATACATACTCTTTGTAATCTATGGCATAATCAAGTGCAAACTGAGTGCAAAGTCGCCAAATCAGCAGTAGAATGGAATCGAATCAATGTCATCTTGGCTAGCACCCCTGATTTGGCGATGTTGCACTCATTTTGCACTTGATTCTGCCATAGATTACAAAGAGTATGTATGAAAATTACGCGTCATAATGAGTGGAATGGAAAAAATGGTAGCCAAGATGCACTTTTGATAGTCGCAATTGATACTTTGTTTACGTTTTTGATCGCTGACAAGACAACTGGCAAAGTTGACAAAAACCCAGCGGAATCGCAGTAGAAATAAAATGGTGCCTTGTTTTTGATCGATCATCTGTCACCGTGTAATTTTGTATTGAGTAATAGTTTTCTGTGATTTTGTAAAGCTTTCTAATATTTTTCAAGCTGTAAAATGCATGCTCTAAATTTATTATGGAGCGCTCAAAATGAGGACTGTTATTTACAACGCCAGAAAGGGTATCTTCTTAGACAAACATTGGATCCCGTCGAAGAGTCTTTCGGATTAAAAAAGAAGAATTAAAAATTTTGTGTGAAGAGCTACGTGAAAAATCTACCTTGAAGGAATCGAGCGATATTTCCTTGGAACTCAAGGTAAAAGTTTCCGTTTTCTTTGTTTCTACGGCAATAGCACAAGCACAATCTGTGTATAACCCAAAGCTGGGTCCACAGCGCCGTGTTTTCGAGTTTTTAACATGTTATTAACCGAATAAGCACGTACAATTGGTGAAAAACAATGCTAACATATTAGAAAACATTAAAATACGGCGCTGTGGACCCGGCTTAAGATACACGGAATTGTCTCCCATAAACATGTTCAATATGTTCATGCTCCGAAGATCGTTCCCGTCTCACATCGTGATAATATACTTAATTCTTTCCCCTGAAAGAATCTGATCGATTTCTTTAGTAAGTAGGTTATTTTTTATATTAATAAGATAACCTTAATAACCTTAATGTTTGTATAAGTACTTAAAATAATGTTTTGTTTGTCGTTTGTAGGTATTGTGCACGCTTAGTTTTTAGCCACAGGATCCTACCAACGAATCGTGGGGATGAATCACCATCTAGCCCAACGCACAATGAGTCGCTGCATTATAGAAGTTGTGGACGCCCTGAACCACCCAGCTGTAATGGGAAAATGGATTGATTTCCCAAAAACCTGGAGGCAACCTATGCGTAGGCACTACAACGTCCCGTTGAGTGTAGACTCAACGGGACGCTGTAGTGCCTGGGACATTGTTTGACATGGAATAGGCTTGTAGCACCTAAACCATCTTCTCAGCTTAATCTGCCTGCCACAGGAAAGACAACGTCAATACATGTGGAGACTAAGCTGCGGGTTTCCTCACAATGTTTTTCTACACAGATAAGAGCTCGTGTTGAAGTGCATATAAATTTTTCGAAACGAACAATCCATTGATGCACGGCCCAGGATTCAAACCCACAAACTCTGGATTGAAAGTCGAGGCACAACCCCATTCGACCAACACGGCTCTTAAAGTTAATAAATATATTAAAAACAATAATCTTTTTTAAATAGTAAAAAAAAAAAGGTTTAAAGAAATATTGTTTTCAGGAGACTTTGGATATCCACAACGCCCTTGGCTAATGACGCCAATCCTTGATGCAGTTCCCGGTTCAAGAGAGGAGAACTATACGAAAATCCACATTAAAAATATTTTTTTTTATAGCAAGAACTGTATGGTTTTTATTATTATTTTATTATTAATAGCCTGTGGTGTCCCACTGCAGGGCAAAGGCCTCCCTTCGTTTCTTCCACTCCTCTCTATCGTGTATGGTTTTGACTTTCAAAATACATAATATGATTAACTATTATTGCGTTATGTTTCTCTCAAGAATCCCATAGTAGATAGAGGGAGGGAAAATCTAACCCAGAAAATCTAACACAAACAATCTACATTTCAAATTTCATCACAATCGGTTAAGTCGTCATGGAGATACGTGAAGACAAACATTCGCACACACAGACTTTCGCATTTATAATATTAGTAAGAAGTAAGATTTTTCTCTAGGAAAATAGGTAAAGGTGGTGATATAATGTGCCTAAGCATTTACAAACAAAAAATATTTAAGTAGTGTAACAGTCACAAAAAATATTTACGTAGTATACCCGTAGCACATGCCATATTAATTTTTTTTTTTAATTTATTGTTTTATAAAAAAAATTTTTTATAAAACAATAAATTTTATTGTTTATTTTTATTATTTGTAAAAACGTTACATTTGTAAATGCTCGATAAAATTCTCTAGTGTGTACCCACCTTAAGACGCTATTTTAAATACGTATACTCTTTGTACTCTGCGGACCATAAGCTGGCCCCAGACGTTCATGCATGACGGCACGTGAGGCATGCCGCATCATCGCAACAGTGGGTGATCGTCTAGAGTGTACGTGGTCTATAGACAATCTGTCTATCCTAGAAGCGTCTTCTAATTGTGCGGTGGAATGATCAACCCGGAATGTCAATGGTAACTTTGCTACTATAATGAATTCTGTGGCAACTTTCCATCCTCGATGTGTCAATCCGACGTTTGATAAAGCCAGGAACTCACATGCCGCGATATTTGGCATAAAACGTATGCAGTGCCATACAAAACGCGTTAAATAATGTCATGCGCCGCACGTGAGTTATAGTCCTTATCTGTCTATGTCCATTTCCATTTCAATGTCTACTTGTTTTTTGGCTAAGGCCCCTGATCCTATACTAGGGTGTAGAGAGTAACAGATAGTACGAGTAACATGGTACAGTAAGCGTCTAATAATTTGGTAGCCCCCTTAAAAAGACTTGTTAAGTGGTGACGCTGTTCTGCAGAACGTGCATAGATTTTTCCCATCACGAGGCTAAAGACAAAATATTTATGGTATAAATTAAATGCCAAAATAATTTACCCACCTAACAGATAGTAATACTTACTGATTTCTAAGATCTGGCTTAGTCAAATAAAATTCGAATAGCAAAGGTCTACTTACTCTCCGAAATTGACCTGCTTGGCCAGCGGTTGTGACTTGTAGTAGAGTTCTTTGTAGTCATCCATCCAGACCTCTGCCGCCCTTCTCGTGTTCCTGGCGAACACGGCGCCAGAGCCTCCGGGGAAGGTGTATGGATGCCGCTTACGGAACACGTGACCCACTCGGGAACACGGCACGATTTCTAGGGAACCACCGCACTGCCATACTCTGAAATATTATGATAATAGATAAATAAATAAATAATAAAAGATGGATAAAAGAGAACACTTTATTTCACTTACACACAGGTATAGAACGAGAGAAGATGATTATGATTGAGTTAATTCTCTACTTTTATGGACAGAGTCTGATAGTGACTGTTACTAAACCGTTAGCATCAGGAAAATATCTTAATGGAATGTTGTTGCAATGTGACTAGAACTGAGTATCATTGTTCAACATCCAAACAAGCTCATCTTAATTGGCCTTAACCACAGGAAATATGTATTTCCTGTGGTAAAGGCCGATAGTCGATAGTAGAGCTGAATTTCCTCAAGATGCTTTCTTTCAACTCATTAATTTCCAACAATTTCTTACCTAAACGATATCTCCAAGTTCTCCCCTCCCCAGACATCCATCTTCATGTCATATTTCCCGAGCTTATTGAAGTACTTCCTGTCCATGCTGAAGAGGCCACCAGCTATCATGGGGGTACGGATCACTTGGGTAGGATCGGTGAGGCGGGCGCTCCTCTCAGCGGCAGATAGATATTCCCACTGGAAAATAAGTTCAAGGTACTTTAAAAGTACAAAGACAAAATAAAAATATTCTGTCTGGACTGAGAAGTGATTTTCTTAACGGCCAAAAAAAAGGAAGAAGTTCGCGTTGAACTCACGCATCAACACGTAACAAAACTTAGTCTGGTACAAAATAATCCTACTGGTTGTTGAATTTAATTTTACACAATACTTGAATACAATATTAAGAATTAGTCTATAGTTATCTTAAAATATCGTCATTTCCTAACTTATCGTAATTATTCATCAAATTGTTGGTCCCGGCTATTAAGTCGTTAAGCCATGACGAAGGCATTTATCGGTCTAAAAACAGAATTGGTCGCTATCTTGTACTACATAATGGTTTTATTATTTTTTGCCTTGCTGTAACAACCAGCATTACCAGTTAGATAGGCCATTCGTGAATTTAAGCCAGTCGCCCGTTTACCTTGAACACCAGGTTCCAATCGAAGCCGCCTCGCAGGTCGGCTGACGCTCCGATGTATTGGAACGTATCCATGCTGATGACGTCGATGACAGGGCATACCACTCTAGTTGGATCCTGAAAATAAAGTAAATATAGGGTCAAAATGTGTCTTATTGTTTTTGGAACTATATAAGAAATCAGAAATTAGGTAATTAAAGATCCACATCATGAGATTCATTCAGTTTTAAACATGATTAGGCCTTTGAGGTAAACTAATGTAATTTGTGCATGAATAACACCAACATCCAACATTTTTCCAAAAATTATCCTACTATATACGTTTTTAGATGAGAGTAGACTCTCAGGTAGACCGACACTCCTACATTTTAATAGTTCTAAAAGCGATGATATTTTTCGTATCATCGTAATATTTTCCAATATTATGCTGACGTTTTTCTCTTGTCAAAAGTGGAGGCCTATTTGATTCAAGAGCTTTCGAGTGTTTACTAAAGTCCTTCATTCAACTTTCGCTACGTTTTCAAGTCCTCTTCAGATTTTTTTACACGTATTTGGGATGCTAAGTATGCCCTTCAAACGGCTTTTTATTTTGCTTTAGCACATTCTTAATATGTGGTAGCTGATAATAATTTATACCTACACCTTTGATTGTTTTGTTCGACATGCGCCAGTTAGTTTTATACGTCAGTATCACTTTTTTGTTGGCAACGAACAACATTAACTTGGCATACCTAGTAGCACCTGCATTATTCTAATTTTACGATCAATTTAACGCGTTTATGAATGAGTCGGTAACACTGTATTGTTCAGTGTTTGCATTATGGAGCTGCATGGGCCATGACCGATTTAGAAAATGAAAACGTTCTCTAAAGTCGATTCTAGAAAAATAGAATGTTGACATGTCAGAGGTCAAACTTATTATTCTAGAGTATGCAAAGGTTACAGCAATACGCACGTGTGACAAAGTCATTATTAGGTAAAACAGGTTTTACTGAAATATTTTCTTTGCCTAAACGCATACCTGAGTCAGATATTTTATATTAACTCCTATCTATTATTATTTTATTATAATAAATATTGCTGCTTTTTGCAAATTGACCGATGACCTAGAGTCAGTAATTCAAAGAGATTTGAAACATATTTCTTCATTATAATCTAGTCTTCAATCATCAAGAATCAGTATTGATCAATCGACCTTGACTAGAATATCACCCCGGACTTTCATTGCCATAACATGACATAATGTCAAGGTTGCGTCAACTCAGCACTATTATGAGAAACCGGATTCGGTAATAACGTCATGCGAGTCGTCTTGCCGAGTCAAGTGAAGAGGCTACACTTCATACTAATTGTATGAGTACTAGGAGAAATCTGATACTAGGATCAAAAGGTCATATAGTTTCCTATACTAATGTTATAAAGAAGTACAGTTTGTGTGTTTGTAAGTAGGAGGTGGTATAAGAAACTCATCCGATACCGCAAAATATTTAGCTTGTAGAAAGCTAGTTTTTCCCTGATAGGTATTTATTTTCACTGTATATATCCCACTAAGTTTAAATAAAATACCTAGGCTGAGTTAGTAGGACGTTAGCGAAGCCGCGTTGGCCGCTAGTCTATTGATAAAGCCAATCAAAGCTTGACCTTATGACTTATTTATCTATCAATCAATAGCATTCCCCAGACAGACAAGATTTCATTTTGTATTTTTTGTGGCCTATCTATAAATGTAATTGCAATCAGCATCAGTTGTATAAGTAGCCTAATAGATTTATCTAAATAACATAGAACAAACTGTAAGGATCTTAAATCACCACATCTCATGAAACTCAACAAACAAAGTCTCACAATGAATTCAAATGTTGCGAAGAATGTAAACCTATTCTATTGTCGTTGATAGAGCCATAAACAATGCGACACGCAGAATACAACGAACCAGTAGTAGGTATAATGCCACAAACTTATCTGAACCGATGAGAGAGGCGCTATTATCGCATTAAAAAAAAACTTTTTATTTCAGACCCATTTTATGGTCCATATCTCAAATAGATTGGAAGAAGATGATAAGGCTAAATGTCTATCTACATAAGACACACATAGGTCAGTGGTAGGTGTACCTAGTAATGACTGAGTGCATGATAGCCCAGTGACACGGGAGATATGCGTCAGGACGGTTAGCTATAGCGACCAGACCATTGACCATTTGGTGTTAGCAGAAAATTTTTAGTTCGTAAACGTTAGTTCCTCTTTTGGCCACCGGTCCAGAGAAGTTGGTGGCACTGTAGGTAAATCAAATGTAACCGAGGGTGAAGGGATTACCTGACGTTGCACAACGAGCTCTTCCGCTCACCGCTTGAGCAACTGTGCCCGAAGAGAAAGGAGGTAGCGAGATCAAAACTCAACACTTATCCTTGGTCCTTTCAAAAATGCTTCACTTCACTTGAGGACATCATTAGGATGAGCGCCCACGACATCGCTCGCGTAGCGCCAAAATTTTAAATCATTTCAACAACTTTATTGGAAATTGAATAGTTTATCATGTCATACCAGATCACCAGCTTGGTAGGTTTATGTTTCAAGGTTAATCAGAACCAGAAAACTGGTTAAGGCGTAATTGAAACCATAAACAAACATTAAAAACTTTCAGATTTATAATAGCTCATTATCTACTCTAGTTCCAGCCTAGTTGCTCCAATTTCATTCCGAAAATGAAAATAAATATTTATGGAAACAAAGGTGTGACTGGTTAAAATTCAAGGTTTTAAAATTGGTGTTCTAAGTTTGAAATGAAACTAATTGGATCCCTCGAAGACTACAGACTTTCTATCGGCCGATAGAGAATCTGTAGTGGGGGTGTAAATGTGTCACGTAATTTTTTTTTGTGAGTTTAATATTTTTCTGAACCACGCTGATCTCTTTTTATTTAAACCAAATGAACAATATAGAGTGCAATGGATATCTGTTGCCACGCAAAGCAAAGCAACCTGCTTTCAAGCGAATAGATTTTGCAATAAATCAGATCTGCTTACCTATTTGTTTTATTTCATGTTCACTGTATTTTGTTTTACTGTGATGCAATTTTAGTTCCGGTCCAGTGTAGCCGCGGTAACGTCAGCGTTGTTGTTTTTTGGCGGAAAGATTATTTAATCGATTTAAAAGAGGTACCTACTAATTTAACAGCAATTACTGAATGTTTTGTTCTACTTACGGCAAACGAAAGTACTACAATAAAAATTTCAAATACCTTTTGATCGCAACTCATTATGAGGAATTTTTTTTTTGAAACGCTTTAACTTTGATTACTTCGAACTTTAATTTGTATTTTCATTTGTCCATAAAGAATTAAAATTTGTGTATTTTTTTCTCACGTAGAAATGATATCAAATGTTTCTTTTGCTTTCGTCAGAGATATTAAGTGAAAAAATACAACCAAAGAATATCGGAGATCCTCAACCAGTTTTACACAGCATCGTTAATTGATTTTAAATGTGTCTGTCTTGGGTACATCCGCAATTTAAACATTGTAACGCGGTTATAAAAATGTATATTGTACCTACATGCTTAATTTACCTAAAGCAGACACACGTAATGTAGCTTACAGTAAGTATGGCGAAAGTGGTTTACTATCATAGACAGACATAGACAGACATTTATTCACTACTTTGGCACACAATAAAATCATTAGTATAAAAAAAAAACAAAATAAAAAAAGAAGAAGCATAATAAAAAAAAACAAAACAAATTAGGAAGAACCATTTCAAGCACCGCACAGTAGCAAACACCAGTTATACTCATGTTTATAGCACGATTAGGAAACTAGGTTTTACCACAGAAATGGCTTTAATGAGTCATTGTGAATATCACTTTTTGCTCGTAAAATTACAAGATATAAGTAATCGCTTCGATTTGTTATAAATTGCAATTGGTTCTCAGCTGTAATAATCATCTCGGTAAGTTTCGAAAGTTTTCCAACTTAAAGCGTAACATTTACTTGGCATAAAAAAATAAGAATAAGAATACAGTTATTCGTAGTTTTAACAAAAAAAAAAACAAAAAACAAAGAATAGGTATAAGTAAAAAATTAATATTAGGTACTAGCTGTCCGTCACGGTGTTTCGGGAAAACTTTACTTTGCCGGAATAAATAAAATATAGCCTATGTTCATCAGGAAAAATGCAGGATTCTAATGGTGCAAGAATTTTTCGAATTGGTCCAGTACTTTCGGAGCCTATTCAATTCAAACAAACAAACATATACGAACAAACAAACAAACTTTCCTCTTTATAATATTAGTGCAGATTTCTGAAAAAGATGGGTTTTCTTCAAAAAATAAGTAGTATACTTGTTTAAAATACTTTTTAAAACTTGAACATTAGCATATTTCCGTTTTAGCCAGTTTTGCCAACAATGATCGATTGACCTTTTCTCATGCATTACGAGATTGGTGTTTGCTGTTTCTGGAGTAATAAATCATATTTTATGATGGACCACGCTTCAAACGACATCACTACTCGTATATGACCACGGATGAGAGGACGTCAATTTCCGGCTAGTATGAAAAATACTGTCCATACATCACTTGACTTCTTACAGCTCAAACGGCTCCTAAAACCATTGCCATCTCTTTCTAATAATATCTATCTATTCAGCCCGGTTGCACCCACTGCTGAGTATAGGCCTCCTCTCTATATCGCCACTCTTCTCGGTCCTGTGCAGTCCTTTCCCACGCTTTCCCAGCTACATTAGCGATGTCATCCGACCATCTAATAATATGATAGTAGGTAATAAGAAGAAAACATAATCTACGTCTACGTTCAGTCTTTACACAAAACCAAAGAACTTTTTTACCTAACAACCCATGTTGCAATCGATGATTGAGATAATTAGTATGTTATTTTGTCTATTACTTCTAACATCATTGATTACTTCAAAACGACTCAACTACGAGTATTTTGGATGAAACTAAATAAAAAAAAACTGATAATAAGCATTTTGGTTGCTTTTTAAACCTTCACACATTTAACAACTTTGCCTTTACGTATCTAGTTATACAGAAATAAGCTTGTCAGAAAGTCAATATGGTCAAATTCTCCATTCAATAATATAAATTCAACCTTTGACTTCGTGGACACCCAAGGTGCGAATGATTTACTTGTATTTATAAACAGCTAATTCACTCAACATTTTTGATAGTTATATCGTCGTATAATGTCGTAAAAACGAACCGTAGGTACGGATTAACCTAGGCATTTACGACCAATGATTTATCTATTACATGATTATATACCAAAATGATTTATCTTTTCTACATGATTTATGGAGCGTCAAGCAACCTAAGCCTCGGTAGCTACTTTTAACGAGACGCTGTAAGATTAGATGAAAAAGGTTTTTTAAAGTTACTCATTCAAAAACAGGTGTCGAAAACAAGTAGGTACATCAAAGTAGCGTCTAAAAGCCGCAGTTAAAATCCTTTTACCACAGTATTTCGAACTAGTGACACGAGAAGAAGAAGATTATTTTTAAAAGATTCAACGTTGAACTCTGTTATAATATTGGGGTTTCCGTGTCAAGGTAGTTCACCCGCCTCGTCATTAACTCAGTAAATGATTTCACGACGAGCCAGACACCCGGGCCGGTATCGTTTGCATCAGATGTAGCTGTTCGAAATAGTCCTTGAATTTTGGTCAAGAACACGTCAAAAAAGATATGTTACAAATCGCATGTGATGTTTTAACATAGTCTGTAGATTTTATTCTATAAGGGTGTGTAGTAGTACGAGTACTTTAGAATCTAATAAGCGTATCAAAAATTAGAAAAATGTCCCGTCCAATCAAATCAACAAGTCGGTGTCATGTCAGTTGAGTGAGCTTGCTGTTACCGAGCTCAGATTCTGAGTCTATAATTGAGCTGTTCTCGTCACTACTAAAGGTCAACTTTTCAATCTATCTTCAACTACCTATTTGAGAATAGCTTTTGTGAGTTGTATTACGAGTATAACAAGAAATAATTACACCTACTATATGAGCTTGTAATGTAGGTATGTATAAGTGTAAAAGTTTGACATTTAAATGGCATGTCGGCAAGGTAATTAGATGATTGCTCATATTGTGTTATTTTCATTGTAAACGAACCCGGTTTGTGCGTTCAAAAGTACTAATTTATACCTACAATAAACTGTTTCTAATGATGTACATAATGTGAAAATCATGGAAGCTACTACTCATTTCTTCTTAAACGTAAACCACACACTTTCATGAAAACTAAAATGTACTCGTAGTTGACCTATTATAATTTACTACACCGCAGCACGATTGAAAACCACAAACTTTTTATTTTATTGAATTCCTTGACATTAGTCAAATGTCATATAATTATATAGTGACGTAGAGTAACGTGATGTAGGAATAAAAAAATATCATTGAGTTAACCTTCGATCTATCTCGGTGATAAATGAAATTGCTTAGTGTAGGTAGTAACAACAGTAGGTATTTAAAAACTCTTAGATTAAAACACTGGAAAAAAATTGAAATCTTAATAGGTATATTATTTATATTTATTTGTCATGAAGAACTTTAGCACTGAAGCGAAAATAGAAATTAAAAAAATTAGTATATTTGTACATAAAAGCCTCGCGATCTACTTAGGTATTGTCCCGCGATATTTTTTTTATTTTATTCATTAATAAACAATACCACGAGATAGTAAAAGAAACAACAAAGCCAACTTCTTTTTTACCATCTGTTCTTTTTCCTGTAGAATTATTTTCTGTACAAAATTATATTGCGAATGGTCCAATCAGAATTTTACGCGAATGAAGCAAGTTCTGCAATGTTAAGTTCAATTTACAGTCGATTATTGAGTTTTGATTTTACGAGCATTGCATACTTGCGGTGAGCGGTTTATATGATTGCATCTGATTCGTCCATAATGGAACCATCAATAGACCACTTACAGTGACGCAATCATTACAAAACTGTTGCAGATGCTATCATCAAAGTGCACTGACGTTTCGTCACCTTATTGTTCCTTTAGGCGCTATAGGGAGGCTGTACGAGTATATTCAAAATGTAGAACGATTTACGAGATACGATTCCTTCGCGACCGATACCGGAGCATTAAACACGGTTTAGTGATCTTTAATCTAAAAAAAATTACTGTAACGCAATATGCCTAATTAGCTAGTGATTTGATATCAACTCATTAAGAACTCATAAATTAAAATGACGACATTGATTACGTTACTGTTCAAAACGGTTTATAATTTCTAATTGATTTTATCTGTGTCTAATCCCGTTTGCGTCAGTGTAATTGAAATTTTACAAAATCTTTTTTAAACCAATAGTTTATAGATGAAAGTTTGATTTTCTACAAACGTTACCTACTTTTCTTCGTTGCTTAGCTTATATCGCTAAACATTCTGAACTTAGCTATCATCTAAATAAAAATGGAAATTGAAGATGAATACACTGTAGCGACCTAAAAACTAGCTACCACCTAGCAAAATGAGACCTTCTTCAGAGCTTGTACCACTAGATGGCGCTGGGATCACAGATAAGCGAATTCCTATACAAATTACTAGATTTGTACTGAATTCTAAACCTATATAGAACTATCCGACATCAACTGTCGGCCGAAAGGCCCCAAGGTATGTAGACCAGATGGGTCGACCTTGAATAGGCGAGTTCTCCCTCTTTGCAGTAATTGGGGGAATACCACTTACCCCCAAAACACATTCTGTAGCTGCAGACTGAATGAGAGCCAAGGTAAGGTATATTTTTAATATAATTGTATCCCTTACCTCCTTAATCCTCTGCAGAAGTGGTTCCAGCCAATGCACATTGCACTCGACATGCGAGTCCAGGAAGGTGAGAACAGGCGCGGTGGCTGCATCAGCTCCCTTCACACGGCTCCTCATCAGACCCTCACGCTTGGAGTTCCTGATCACACGCACTTTGCGGATCGCGCGGAGGGATGCACCGTCTTCCGCTGATAGGAATTCATTTCAGGTTAATACTATTGAATTTAACTATTTCACCAAGCCACCATGCCTAGGTATGTCCATCGATTTCTATGGGCATACCCTTGGTGACAATGAATGGACAGCGTAAATGAAGAATATTTACCTACTACACTACATAGTTCACTAAAAGAACGGTGTGTTTTATGAGTATAACAAGTAAGAGTCGAGATAAAGTTTTGATTTTATTCTGCAATTAATATGTCATTATGTTTAGGTACTTTATAACTTTTTATGAAACAAACAATCTCCTACATTCTAAAAAAAACCATGCTCAAGACTATCTCGCAACATATTATGCTTATAAAATAAGCACAATCGTATGTATATTTTAAAATTCAAAGTTCCGGCATTAAATTCAAGGTTGTTTACGTAAAATACAATCTTAGAAAATTTCAAAATATTTTATTCACTGATGTTTATGAAAGATTTGATTACTGTTTTGAAAATCTCTAGTACATACTTGATTGAAAATCATTTGGAATAAAATGCACCTACTTAAAAGTTTCACTTCACTATAATAATCATACAAAAGTACAAAAGCTTTAGAAAACTTTCTGAGAGAGTTAGTTACGATCGATATTTGTAAGGAAATGTAACCGCGGTTTCTTCCATTCTAGGCATTCCTGAAGTTAGCCGTTTGTCTGCGCAGAACACAAATTTGCATGAAAAAGCGCTCAATGCGCAGACAAACGGCTAACTTCACAAATGCCTAGATCCGTTGGGCGAAGTAGGGTTATTCCCATTGCGTCGGTAAAATCCCTTCGACATTAAAATGCAACCTTGATATCAAGATTACAGATCAGTCGTTTTTAGCGCATGCCTACTTATAACCTCGTTGGTTATAACTTGTTCGTAAAAGCGCCAGTACCTATTTACATACAATATGTTTTTTTCGCAAAAGAACGTGAGAAAACCAGTTAGTATTCTAATAAAGGGGCGATGAGCTAGCAACCTGTGACGTATGGAATGCTAAATTCTGCAATTTATATGGCACGTGATTTTTTATCTATTCGAAAGCAGGCACTGTTTTACTATTCAAAGATAAGAACTAAACTATGCACGTTGAATCATCGAAACAGAAAAGCTACAATTTTGTTTTTAAACCTACACGCCTAGACACGCCTAGACACGCTAGTCTGTACATACACCAACAAACCTATCATTATGTACGCAATTCTAGCATGCGAATACAGAGCTCGTGTGAAGTCGTTTGTTTTCTTTAATTGTGAAACTAATTCCATGTAGAGTGAAAATAACCTGTGCCCGTGTCGCTATTGTTGGTATAATTATGAGAAAAACTTGATCACTCTCATTTTACAAGACAGTAGTATAAATAGGTGCTTCAGTAAAATTATTCAAGCTCAATTGTTTTATGTCTGCACACGTGTCAATATTGTATTGCAACGTTATTACATTTTGTTGTTCTGATTTCGACTGGATTGGAACGAAATATATTTTTTAGTATGGAATACTTTCACAAAAGGTTTGAAGGGCAACTTACGATTATCGCTGAAGTCGTCGACTAGAATTATTTCTTTGATGAGATGTTCAGGACTTCTGTTCAGGACACTGTAATAGAAAACTTATATTTTATATCTTTTTTTCTTTTTTTATGAGGTGAGTCAAATAATTAAACGAATCGATTTAAAATTCACATCGCCTAAAAAGCCCAAATTGAATTTTACTTTTTCTTCATCTTTTTTAAATAAAATAATTTAAAACTCTTTTAGAAAAAAATGGCTACTATGAATGGTGTGAATTGGTGAAAAGTAATTAGGGTTGTTAAAAGTGAAAGGTTAGTAGGTTATAACAAGTAGAGATTGAAACTATTGTAGAGTAGGTAATATACCTACACGAATCTTTTTCATAGAAATACGAAGCCACAACCGAGTACCTTTAAAAGTACCTACTCAGATATTGAAAAATTAGCTAGATACAAATAAATAGAGTACATAAGGGGCCTCGCGCCTTAGAATAATTATAAATATCGATGTCGCAAATTATGCCGTTTCCAACGGCTGCTGATCACCACCTGCTCATTCGTTGCCATAGCAACTAGTGCTGATTCTGTGCCACAGCATACATAAATAGAACCTACTTTGACCATAAAATGTAAATATTACATTCCTTCTGCATTGCTTAAACTGTAGGTATTCTCCATGTTGCAAGTTATGGTCTATTAATCAGTATTTTATGTCTATTAAGTAACCTTCGATCTGAAAGTCGTGAGATCGGATCCCAAACGTAAACATTGATGCATATTTTACAGTACAATCAAATATGTTCATCACTCAATTATTTTTTCGTACGCACGTCCATTACTGTTCGATTTCCTCCTTACTGTATTCTAAAAGTATTCTAAGTGATCGCGGCGGTCCTCCTGAATAACTTTTGCCTTTGATCTCAACCAGTCATAAAATAAAGACAGAATTTCCCTCGCATGACGTTGCATAACTATCAACCTGAGTAGTAATTATTGTATGTAAAGTATGTGTATTCTGACCTGACGATGGTGCGTAGCAGAGTAGACCTGGCCTCATTGTGGAATGTAATGATCACACTTGTTTCTGGCAAACCTTCATCGTACTTCTTCAGTCGACACCTAGAAAAATAAATTCAGTTAACAAACAAAAACATAGTCGGGAAACGTGATGCTATATGTATATTTGTATAGGTACAGTCAGCGTCACCAATTGGTAACCCCCTTGGTAAGGCGGTTTGTACTGCAGGGGGGTTACCAGTTGGTGAGGCTGACCGTACATACAAAGTAACAGGAGCACCACTATTGCCTTCATCTTTCAGGAGTTAATATTTCATATTGTGATGGTAATTTTACCTATTTTGATAATTTTACTACGAGTAGTCGCGATATTAACAAATTCCGTCACAGACCTTCAGATATTCAGTGTGAGTCAAAAGTTATATTCAAAAGATCTTTTGTTGGATAATTAGCTTAGTAATTAAGTGGTTTCACACACTAATAATGTAAGCCGTTCTCATAAGCAAGGGCATCTATAATCTAGGTACTTGAACCTTGTTAACCTTTAAACAAGTCTAGAGTGGTCAATCCGCTTGCATCTAATGTTCATTAATGTTATTTTATATTCTGAAACATGATGATCTATTTCAGATATAAATATTTATATCAAGGAATTTTACATGCGGTGGGACTAAACTATTGCTCAAACATTTTGCTAAATCGATTGCCATCTTTTTTATTAAGCCTAGTTGAGTGGTAGTTAGTAAGCCTAGTGAGTAGGCTTTAGTAGTATACTGTAAAGTGACCTTATTTTTGTCACTTTGTATCTCTCTATAAAATTATGTTTTTATTTTTTTATTTACTCACATGGCATTCCTAGTATCAGGCACGGGTCGGTTGCTAGGTAAGTTGTCAGAAGCCGCCTGGTTGAAACGGTTCCTGACGTATGGATCCTGGTCCTTGGAGCCACCAGCCACATAGCCCCCTTCATCGAAGTACGACCGACCCGTGCTTCCCGGCGCCGTGTCTTCAGGAGACGCTGGACTGCTCTCTGGTTCCTCGACGTCATGGTGCTGCTTGATCAGACGTAGGGCAATGTTTTCTTCCTGTAGAGAAAAAATATATTTTTAATACCATAGACTGATACTCTGTCGATGGTGATTCGAAACGAAAGAGGATCACACACAAGTGTATCCCCAAGGCAAGATAACCATGACGGAGGAAAACTCCATCACCAGAGTAAGCCTGGATACATTAAGCACATCCTCATATTTTACAGAATTTAGGTTGCATAGCAAGCCCATTGCAGCGCCGCCTATCAGAAATGTATTGGTAAAAGTGGTAACAACACGAGCTCTGCTTACTTTGAGGATAGATGATGCCGTGTGAAAAGTCCAGCATTGTTATATATTTATTTATTTATAAGTATGTAGAAGAATGTGAAAAGTTTCAGGTTTATATAATTGATTATCTCTGCTAGTAATGAATCCAATCAATCATCCACATTTTATAGTTACCTATATCTGTTGTTAGCACGAACCTTTCACTTCGTCTGTTTTCAGAAATCTTGCTGAAGCGTGAAATGTTTTATCCTAAATTCATTGTGCAAAAAACGAAACTGTTGAAAAATCGATGTTCTAGTTAAAATTAGAATTTTGTCTATCATTCTTAGTTACGAAGTGTAACATTTTTATTTTTGTGACCATTATTAGAAGATTTTTATATGAAATGTCGTTCTTTATAATAATTTTCCGGTTTACAACCAAAAGATGTTTTCTATGATCATAATGATTTGGCCTTGACATATAGCACACAAATAGCGCACATTATAAACTAGTTCTGGGTGGGTGTCATCAATGCTTTTGCAATCGTTTGGAACGCAAATTAGAAAAACAGAATTTGATAATCGACTTGTGTCACAAGCCTATCGGTTTTAACATGGATCGCATTGGGTCGCTAGTGGATGGATGGAGTCTCGAGTAATAGCTTTGTCACACGTACCGAGTAGATGGATGAAACAGAAAAATGATAGTAGACCGAGAGAAAAAATAAATAAAAATTAACTTTTTTTTGTACCTACTTCTTAGTGGTGAGATGATTTGCCAGTCTTATTTCCTTTATCTAAAGAGATACGCTAGCGGCATTATACAGTAATTACGTCATTATGCATAGTTTTAGATTTTTATAGCTTAGCAAGTATTTGATCAGACTATTAATTTTATATCGTCATTATTAATTTACTAAGCTGTTTTACATTATTCGTTATCCGTCATAGTTTGTGTCTCCGGTTATATCTATCGGCTAGTATAAGCTATTATATATTTTTTATTCTTCTTTCTTACTGTGTACCATTAGCTATGGACTAAGATGGAATACGAGGTATCGCTATTCTATATTTGGTTATGACTTGGCTGTACAGTGCCCAGTCATCTAAGTTAACAATTCAGCTGTCGTGGTTCACCTTAGATCCTATTTCAAGCTTGGTTATAAACAATGCATTTTCCATTTTCAGGTGGCTTCGCTGCAAGTTAGTAAATCAACTTTTGTATGTAAAGTTGAACTGTAACGTGTTTACATTTCTGATTATAGAATTAAGAATGTTTATACTGATATGTATAGAAATAGTGAATTTTCGCTCTAGCCATGAATAAATTAGAATAAAAATGATTTTTCCAGGGCCAAAACATTTTGAATGATGGCATAATTTTAACAGAAAGTGAAATTAAACTAATTTGAAATAAATTTACAAAAAACTAACCAATCAATTATTTACGCGTATGAGTTAGATTGCTAAATTGTAACAAAAATAAAATGGGAGAATAATTTAGCTCTATATTTATGTACTTAGGTACTTATACAACTTTGTTACAAGGACTATATTTAATTATTATCAATGTATTTGATCACAATTACACTGGAAAGCACATCCGAGTAGAACTTTCTCGTTCATCTGAATTTTCCGGTTATTATCAGGAGCTGGCAGCTTTCTATGCATATCCGATGAATTAAGCCGACGACGGCTGTGAAAGTGGCTTGCTAAGGATATGCAATTATGCAATATAACTTTATTGATTTTTCAATCTTTTTCATTGCAAAATGTTTAAATCAATAAAAGTATATTATACTTTTGATGTTTAGTCCTGTTGTTTTTTTAGACGAGAGTATTTATAGTTGTCTCACAAAAAATGTATTATTTTTTTATTTATTTATTTATTTAATCACTATCACTATTAGGTACTTTCTTAGTTGTTTTTTAAGCATGTACTTAAAATATTTATTTATACCTACAAGCTTTTGTGTAGTCTTTAAGTTTTATTATTTTCTTCTCAACAACAGACATTTTCTTGAAGCTATTAGGAAGTGATACATTAGATTAGACTCGAACAGGAAACCGCAATATGACCAACATTTTCAAGAAAATTCGGTTGTGAACAAAATTGAACTCTAACACAATGTAATAAAGCTGGATGGATTCTGGAGATTTTCTTTGCCAAGTCGTACACTGCATTGCAGACGAAAGTATTATGTATTATAGTGCCACTTTGTCATAGTCGACAAAGCATGACCTTGCGTAGACAGTTAGTGCGAGATGTTTGTGGAAGATGTTTTGTGTGTGTAATTTTCTAGGGCAGTAAGTGTAATGTAATGTTATAGCGGTTTAAGTTGGTGGTTTATGTTGCGCCTTCATTTATTAGATTGAGTAAACGGTAAACCACTTTCGAGAGAAAAAAATTAAGTTACAATAATAATTTTTTTTTTTATATTTTGCCTAGGCATCGTAGTTTCAGATAGATTCAACACGCAACAGTCACCGGCCGTTTTTAATATAACTGTTCTTTTAACTTTCAAAAAAGTAGCAAACTTTTCTATGACAAGTTCTTTTTTATAAAATTTAGTAAAAAAACTCTATATCCAATACCAACTGGTAACACCTCTGCAGTACCAGACCACCTTACTAAGGGGGTCACCAATTGGTGACGCTGACTACATTCTGGAGTATGAAGAGAGAGTTACTTCCAAATAAAACCTTTAAAACAATTACATCTTCAGGTTTTGTAAACATTAGGCAAGTTTTATTTACCTGCAGAGTTCATTGAACATAACTAGTCAAGTGTACGATTTGCATTGTACTCAAGTTCATTCATTACGTTGAACAAAACAAATAGAATAGCATTTATTGGTCACACCCACACTTGAGAATAGCGCCTACTACGTTTATTAAAACTCGATAGTAAATCTTACTTTAATGAACATTTTTATGTGGAAATGCTGGTTTTAGCTGGATATACAGGGTGTAAAAAGTCTACCGAATCCGCAAAGGGTAGGTACAGCATCCCAACACACAACCAAATCCAAAAGGATTTTCCGAAAAAATCATTAAATCCGGAGAAAACAGCGTTTGAAGAGTACTATTTGCGTATGTTCTGGGCGCGTTGTTTTACGTAGATTGCTGGATTTTGAGTTTTAACTGTTTTTTTCTTTTATAAATGAAATTATAAGGTAGGTTTTGTCTTATTATCTTGTACTAGTAGTAAATAACCGAAAATAACATAAAATGACAAAGCTAAGTCATAATTTTTTTTGCGTTTTTTATTCGCTAAATATGTTTAGAATCATGGTCTGATTGCCACCCCTCAGTTTTCGGTACCTAGTTGTCTTTTTACACCCTGTATATTTTATATATAACGGGACTCGTGTATGTAAATTCATATGACCCAGTAGAACACTCAGGTGCTGAAATTTTCAGAACTCGTACCCAACGCAATAAGTTGGTATTTCATCATTCTATGATCCACTTGCTTTGCGTGCTCTCCACTATAACTAGCTTCTGCTCGCGGCCTCGCTCACATGATACAAACATTCATAATACGAGTAGTCTACCCACATGCTATTCGAGACTAATATTTAAAGTTAAGTTTAATCTAAATCGATAATATCCAAATATACTCACAAACTTCCAAATCTATAACATTAGCGGGATGTAGGTAAATTATTTTTTTAGGGTTCCGTATCCAAAGGGTGAAAACGGAATCCTATTAGTGAGCCTCCGCTGTCCGTCTGTCAGAGGGCTCTATCTAATGAACCGTAAAAGGTAGACAGTTAAAACTTTTACAGAATGTGCATTTCTATTGCCGCTATGACGAAAAAAAAATCAAAGGATCCCATACAAAAATCGTGTTTTCTGGGCTATTTTTGCTCTAAGTTTGTAAAGGCTGCATATCTCTTGAACCATAATAGGTAGAAACATGTTTCCTATAAATAAGTAACAGTTCAACATATAGAAAAATTGAAAATTTAAGGGGGTCACCGAACATTACAAAATTATGTTTTACGAATAACCGTTGATGGTACGGTACGGATCCGGTGTGCGAGTCGTTGCCTTGCACTTGGCAGTTTTTATTTGTTTTAGCATTCCATTAGTACAAAGTTTGATCTTAAGTCTTCTAAAGAAGTTAGCTACTTTGGATAAGTCGAAGTCGAGCTCGCGCGGACCGGACCGTGATGTAACTGATCAAGGACGCGGTGACCATACTTTCACTATCTTGTACGTGGATGTGTAATTGGATTAGAATAAGTATTTAATTAGGGATGTCACAATACTCTTGTATTTTAAAGTATCTACGCATTAAATATTGTGTCATTCCTGGTCGGTAACACCCTGTCGTTTGTAAGACCTTTTTTTTACATATTCTAAGGATATGGATTAGTGCTGACTGTTGTATTTCTTTTCTCTATCTATCCTGTTATATGACAGAGTATTATAAGTTTACAAAAAAAAAATCACATCACGAAAAATGAAATGTAATGAAAACCAGTCAGTTTTTCTTTAAATAAAGCTCGACCCAGAGCAAATATATTTTATTCTACAGGTATTCCTTCGTTCTCTTAGAAATTTACTAGAAACATTTAGGTAAGTATTATTTTTTCTTGTAGAGAATATAAACTATGGCAACCCTAAAGCTAATTCAAGTGCGCTTTTGTATGCGGTCATCTCAATATCGTTATGTAAGCGGATGCTCACATACCACGCATGACAACCGACCAGTAATCATGTGCCACTTTTATTTATCAAGCTGATACCTACATCTGTTTTGAATGTTGTTTCACTTTTCATGGAGGCATGGTTTTGAGAGGCATGTATACATAACATAATATTGATTTAAAAAAGTGAACACTTTTTAAATACGTACTGTTCGCGCGCGCACCGTTCAGTTTATAAGTCGTATATCAGTTATCTGGTTCCCAAAGTACAAGATTTTCTTAGTTTGGGGCTAGATGGTGCTGTGTGAAAATGTCGAGCTTTATTTATTTTAAGTATAGATAGGGTCCAAGAAGGCTAGTGGGACGTGGCTGGGGATCGAGACAGATGGAAACAACTGGGGGAGACCTTTGCCCAGCAATGTGAAAGTATAGAACAGGAGTAAAATCACCTAGTTTTAAGACGTTTCAAAGTGATCCCTATTGAATAAATGCTTTTTGACTTTGACTTTTGACTATAGGATAGACAAAAAGAAAGTGGGGACTCGCTATTGACGGAATTTCTCTTACAAATTTTCTGCCGATTTTTGGGGGGGACAAGGTAGCAGACAAACGCATTTATTTATTTTTACGCACACTCTTGCAAATTTCGTATACGACAAAGGAGAAATTATAAGGTAAGGCGCATCCCGTCTAAATGATTTAGGGGTGGTACAGTTGAAGTTTCGGTCCCGACTTTAAGAAACTTCATCTAACGTCACCAGAGTTGCCCACTAGCTCATTGAAATCTTTGTACTTTTGAATCTTAATAAAAATTTATGTTAGGGCTGTAACTTAAACAAAAACGAAATAAAATGACGACCTCTGGGGCGCAGTGGGCGAAAGCTCGCCTGCGACGCAAAAGGCGGGTTTGATCCCCGCCGCGGGACAAATATTTGTATGATCTACAGATATTTGTCTCGGGTTTGGGTGTTTCTATGTATAATATGTACAGTAAAAGCTCCTTATTCGCGCTTCCTTTATTCGCGTTTTCACTATTCGCGGATTAAAAAAATAGAATATTACTTTATTGTACACCAAAAAGAAAGAAACACAATAGTAACAAAAACAGTTCTTAATTAATGTGCAACAATGGGCGACCTTATCGCTGAAAGCGATTATATATATGTATTTACAAACAAAAAGTATATAAGTAGTTTATCAGTCATGTAGTACCCATAACACAAGCTCTGCTTACTTTGGGGCTAGATGATGTTGTGTGAAAAGTCCAGCATAAAAAATAATAATAAAAATAATTTTGGACTCTAATATTTTGTAGACTCAAAAGTTATGATGAATTTAATCAAAACCTGACCAAATTAGCTATTCACCAAGACTAATGCCAATATGTGTTTATAATTGATTATACTTAGCTAAAATTAATTATTTTCTCATTCGCATACATTCAAAAGTTAATTGAATTTCACACTTATTCATGATAACATTCATAAGAATTTGTGATAATGTTAATTAATTCGGAAAAGGTATAAATAAATACTACTTAATTACATCTTTGATTATGTAGGTAGGCATAAGGTAATTTTTGTCATTTATAACTTTTAGCTAGGTATCGTTCCTTATCGTGTATTAGTTTATTTTAGAGTTCCATACCCAAAGGGACCCTATTACTAAGACTTCGCTGTTTGTCTGTCTGTCCATCTGTCACCAGGCTGTATCTCATGAACCGTGATAGTTAGACAGTTGCAATTTTCACAGATGATGTATTTCGGTGGCCGCTATTATAACAAATAAATAAATAAATAATAACTTTATTGAGGAACCATTTACATACCTTAGTGATAGACTTAGGTGCTAGGTTTAGATAGGGATAGGTCCTGCAATCGGCGGTCTTATCGCTCGAGGCGATATCTTCCAGACAACCGTTTTTGTAAACTTAAACTAGGTAAGATGTAAAACGACAGACAACGGGGTTCCGCACTTTGGGTAATAACCAGCCCCTGAGCTAGTTAAGAAACTGTATCTCAGGGGTCAGTTACCGCCCTCAGTGCACTTCACTTCGCCATCTGTCGTCTTACATTCGGATCCACAGTAGTAAATACAAAAAATAGAATAAAATAAATATTTATAGGGGCTCCCACACAAGAAACGGGTTTTTTTTGGCATTTTCATAGATAATGCTACGGAACCTTTCGTGCACGAGTCCGACTCGCACTTGGTCGGTTTTTTTAAAATTACATGTAATCCCGTCGCATAATCAGCAGGAAACTGATTAAAATCTTAAACTTATTTGATTTCAATCTTAAATATACTGATGTCTATTGAAATTGATTACTTTCCTGTTCCTAATTAAGCTCATGGGAGTTTTGCAAAATGCATTTTGCAATCTATAAATACTGCGTACAAAAATAGATTTAGAAATATGATTCCGAACGATGAACATCACGAAAGGAGAAACGTCGTATGAATTTTATATTGCCATTCGCTCCCTCGGGATAGAATGGGGATATTTTAACGGCAGCCTTAGATATTTATAGCTCAGAAGTTACATTGGTCGTTTAATATTTTAAAGCTGATATTGGCTACGTGACCGATATAATATAACCAAAAGCTAGTTTCATTGGTAGTGCTCCATCAGCAATGAATCTAAGTTTAGGATGATGAAATTATGTATAAATAAATAAATATTGCTGGACCCTCTAGCCCCAAACTAAGCAAAGCTTGTACTATGGGAACCAGAGAACTGATATACTACCTAAATACTTTTTGTTTGTAAATACATACATATTATACATATATGTATATATGATTAGTATTTTATATTATATTAGGTATAGCATAGCCAAGTTTTATAGACATGGATTGATTGTAAAATATTCACAAATGAATATAAGTTTTACGATACCTGATAAGATATTATAAAAGCTTTTCTTTTACATATTCTTTGGGTCCAAAAAATGTTTGACAATGATTAAGCTGCATTGTTTTAGATATTTTCACCCAGGATAGCCGGTTTTACTAGAAATGGTTTGGATTTACAAACAAGTTGGAAAGTTACTTGTAAGCAATATGCGCTCTAGTCACGATCCTAGGCTAAGCTTACCGCACTGCTATTGCGAAATGATCTTTATTACGTTCGTAATTGAGGCTAGGCTAGATTGGCTCAGTTGGTTAAGGAAGCTTGCAACGTGTTCCTATAAATTCAATTACGGGGAACTTCGGCTATCCGACCGCGCGGGAATGTAACCCTTGATTACGTAACGTGATAGAAACATGTCGACCGTCCTACGCTGTTTCCTCCGCTAAAATAAACTATAAGAAAACGGGGATTGTAGGACAAAATATTTTAATATGCGTACATAAATATCAAGTCAATCCTACTCCGTTTAAGACTTCTACAATGTTGGATCGACACAATACAAGTATCAAAAAACAAAGCCCCCATGAATCTAAGTTTAAATTATTTATTCAAAGAAATCAACTCATAATATTAACTTTCTATTTACTTACTACATTTCATTTTGTATTTTTAATAATGAATTTGAATAGTTAATTTGGCGAATATTTTATTAGATAATTTATTAAAAAATGCATCTTGATCGTAAAAATACTGCAAAAAAATTTGTCTGTAGCACAAAAACTGTTGGTAGTAATAAAAATTTGTCACGCAATATTATGTTGATTACCGCGTTATGTAATCTTTCTGGTTTACTTCCGAGCAAGAGTTGGATTATATTGTAAGCACGCATTGTCATAGGATGGGGCGCGTGGTTCTGTCATCTCCTTTCATTTAATTAAGAACGAGTTGCGTGGTTGGAATAACATACTACGATATAAGTAAGGCGCTGTCTCCACGAGCGTGAGAATCGCGACGAGTCCGCCCTCATATCGTCGGAGAATCTCCACGAGCGAGCGATAATATCGCCGCGTATCGTCGCGAGTCGTAACGGAATCGCAGCGTTTCCGCGGTGTAACGACGTTTCGCGCGCTCGTTGCCACTCGTCGCATCGCGGCGATAATATCGCCGTGTGGAGACGGCTTCTAGAGAAGTGTATAGAAATACGTGGCACGACGATAATATCGCCGCGATTCTCTCGCTCGTGGAGACAGCGCCTAAATGTGAGAGCACGTGGATTTTTCTTGGCACTTCAATCAACGACACGAACCACAAAATATATGGTATTGCTGTTACATGCTTACTGTGGTCCAAATATAATTTGCCTCGAAGGCACGGAACAAAAAGTAAAAGCTATCTAGTTAAGACAAATAATTGTAGAGCGGCGGCATACGCAGATACGATCTATGATAATATACCTGCCAGCGTGAGGCCCATTACCTAATGTGAGCCAGCCAGTTCATAACATGAGCTAGTGGTCTTTCATGATCGTTTTTTGGTCGTGTAAAGTCCTCCGTCATAAATATAAAAGCGCTTTTAAATTGCAATCCATCTGCTGATAAATAGTCATAGTCAAGCTGCACTGGAAAGCCAATCAAAGAGTCGTTTTTTTCACCTAATATTTTTATGCACACTGACGTATTTTCTCAGATGAAGCCAAGAGTTTGGTTTATATTTACAAAGACGTCAGGGCGTTTTCTGCAACTCATCCTATACTCAAACTCATTAAGAGTTGTCAGAAATCATTATAAGCACGTTACGTCCTTGACTGAGCTGTTTTCCTACAAGTGTTCACTAATCACAGTTGTAATAGAGAACGATGATTGAAATAGAAACGTTCTATTAGGAGTTATAACTTCCGAAATTGGAGCTATTCCGGCCTACTTTATTGTTTATGCGAATAATTGTTCGGCTTGTATGGTCTTCCGCATTTTTACACTTTTAAACTGTATTTATAGAGCTGCATTCGTAATTCTTAATTTGTGGTTATGCTTAAAACTACGAATTACGAACGGATTGTTTTGATTATTGATATTGTATAATGATAACAAAATAATGAATATAATGGAATGTTTTTATTAACATAAACCAGATTACTATATTTTTATATCAGTAAAACTATTAGTTTTTTATGTAAACTATAAAATTAATATAAAAAAAAAAAAAAAAAAAAAAATATTATTTAGTATAAAATTTTGAATATTCTGTAAACTTTATATATTTGAATAACTATATATTTTGAAAGCTAGGAATGTTAAGTTTTAGCATAAACAAATTACTTATCAAGTTACATAACTTGAGTGGTTAATTGCTACACCTAAATAGCAAGTGATGGATACAGAGAGAAAGCCATGATGGATGCTGGAAAGTCAAGAGATCAATACAGGGTAATCATCATTTGATACAGTTACCATTTGACACAGTAAAATAATTGATGCAGATCAATTTGAATTGATCGGTGAGAAAATAGTAGATTTTTCGATTTCGACTACACTCATACAAGGTATTTAATGTCCCAGGCACTACTGCGTTTCGATTAATGTAGGCAAAGGTTACCTTGGGAAGTTATTTATATCATCTTGTAAAAGAAAAATCTATAAATACGCACGTGTTTTTTGATGTTTAATTATAATTGTGGCCAAAATGAATAATTTTATTCTAACCTATCCCATTTTTAAATAGAAATATAAAGGTATGTTTACGAATAGTGTATTGTATTTCATAAAGCGAACTTATTCATACAGATGATACAGATAGAACAAATAAGTGATGAAGCAAATTGTATGATTGATCATGTTGATTGAGAGATTTTTATATGAACGCAGCTGAACAGGACGTCTGGTAGTAGCAAATAAAGGCTATATACAGTAGGTATACGAGTATATATGGATAATTATAAAACACTAGATATTTATGGACAAAAGGATAATTATCTTTTATGAATGGGTCTGTTTTTAAAACATTGACATGATTCATTGAATAAACTGATATCATTTATATAAATATTGGAATTTTAATGCGTAAATTGATCATTTAAGTTCACTTACTTCTCCATTTCGGCCATTAGGTAATTTAGCTCTAGGCCTAATAGATCAGAGCTAATCTCGGTACATGTAATACAAAATAATGAATTTAACCTTTATTACTATCATCATAAAGGTCGATGTTAGGTGCATCAGTAAGGAACTAGTCTTGACCGTTGTGTAATGTCTTTTAGAAGATATTCTAGAACTTTCCATGTTGTGAGAATTATAGCACTTTTACTTTTATGAACGCTTTGTTGCAGTCGTTATAGTTGCTATAACACCATGATTCATTTGTTATGTCGCCTGGAGGTAAATTTTCACCCACATGAAGGTATGATAAAGTTTGATTCAAAACATATTTTTATCATGTTAGCAATGTTCAAAAACTAAAAATATCATCATACTTTCGGAAATTCAGGTTCTCAAACAAAGATGAAATACAACCTACTTATAAGAACCTATTGGCATTGGTAGGATGAGCAGTTCTGGACTTCTATATGGTGTTAACAAAGTTAATTCCCAAAAGCAACGTATACCTACTAGCAATTTGTTAACGTTATTGATCTATTGTTATAAAACGTCTAGAAATG
The DNA here is from genome assembly GCA_963565295.1 of Epirrhoe alternata. NCBI lineage: Eukaryota > Metazoa > Arthropoda > Insecta > Lepidoptera > Geometridae > Epirrhoe > Epirrhoe alternata. The sequence goes on from OY751384.1 coordinate 6,850,965, forward strand.
TCGGAAGATCCATATTAATATTATACATGTGAAAGTAACTCTGTCTGTCTATCTATCTGTCTGTCTGCTTGTAACCTTTTCACGCCCAAACCGCTGAACAGATTGGGCTAAAAATTGGCATGGATAAAGGTTGTCCAGGAAAGGACCTAGGCTATTTTTTATCCCGAAAAAATCCCGAGGGACCGCGGGTTACACCGCGGGAGCGCAGCTAGTCTTAAAAATAAAGTAAAGACTTCTCCTATACTTATTACTTAGGTAACCTAGGTACTTATTTATTTTGGTTTAAATAAAAAAGCATGATTGAGCAACCGCATTCAGTATTCTCATAAAAACCTAGGTAACCTAGTGATGTGAATCAAAATTAAGATGACGAGATAGCGTTTCGTAACCATTGTACGGACAACAATGAGTTGCTTCACAGCTCCAAAAGCGGCAACTATCAGATGTTTCAGTTAGATACCGTAATGGCCCATTTAAGTTCCTTTTACTAGGCATTAGCGTTGTTCTAGGTCATCTTTACAGTACGAAAGTTGAGAATTTGAGTTTTGTTTTGTTGATGTAAGTTAACTGGTATTTCTATATCGGGGGAAAAATCCAATGACGCACTTGTGGGCCTTGGGACAATTCAATTTTGAAATGCTTTGTGCGTGAGCGAGACTGTTACTAGAGTTTAAATTAAAACAATATCATCAACGTTGTTGGCATAATAAAATGTTCCCCTCGACAAGGATATAAGTAAGACTTCGGTAGCTGTCGTGTGTGATAGAGCCAGTTAAGCTGAGTGGATGGGTGCTGAGCAAGACTACTCCATCTAAACAATGCTCTAAGCACATGCGTTTATTTAAGTCTCATCCAGCAGCATAGGCAGCCAGACTATACATATGCAATCTCGCATGATCATTGATCATCAATACCATTATTAAGGTGAAATCATAAGCAACTAAAAACTTTGTCAACAAGAAGTTGATAACATGAAGTAAATTATTTATAAAACTACTTATTATCACTTACACTACATGCGTATTTTCACTTTAACAAGGAAAATTGTGGAAGAAATAAAACTTAAAATGGTATGGTGCAACCATAGCACAGTTGGTAGCCAAACAATGAAATTGGCTCAGAGCACCAAAAGTGGCCCCAGATGTTACAACCATTATGATAGCTAATTAGATCTCGAATCTTGTCTGAATGTAAGTCTCATTATATAGATGCAAATGAGATCAAGAAATGGACGACCCCAATTCTCTTGTTGATCATTGAAGAGATGGATCGTTGATTTAACTTATTAGCACTAGCAGTTGAATCGCGGGGCGGCTAGCCGCGTGGCGGGCTGCTCTTCCAGTTTTAGTATGCAGCCGCTTGTCATTGTACGCACGTAGTCGCCACATAATTGTAAACCAAAATTTTTTTTCAACCGCTTAGAATAATAAATTACCTTTGCACGACTATATTTAAGTTCCAAAATCAAAATATGAATTTCGTTCAACACGAATAATGTATTGTTTTCCCAAAATTGCTACAGAAAATATAAAATAACGGTTGTTTTGATTAAAAGTAAATTGGAAATGGCCATAACTGACATCCCAATCTATGCCTTTATTACATTCTATTTTAAGACTGGTGGTCCATAAAACATCTTCAATCGTAATAAAATCGTCTTGTATAAAACCTTTTATGATATGTAGAAGAAACATAAAAAAATATTAGGTACTTACTTATGTTTACAATTTACATCTAGCAACATTGCTTGATATTATAAGCCAGCGAACGCTACACTCAAATCGAATTGGGTTAAAATTACATATTACAAGATTTTAGTTGGCCTTTAAAACATAGAAAGAAATTTGAAGGAAATGTCAGCTCCTGATTTTAACTCTTTATTTTTAGACTATGGGACCGTCCGCGGCTTCGCTCACCTTGTACTAACATTGCCTATGCCTCCGAACTGTAATTGTATATTTCCGCTCGTGGCAGTTCTGTCGTCGAATGTAGTTGCAAAAATAGTTACAATGAAAAACACTTGTATTATATTGGGTTAACTTATGATCATCATACATATCCATTCGAAATATTCATCATCACTGGCAGCTCAACTTGACATAAGCCTCCTCCCTCAAACGCCACTCTAATCGGTCCTGTGCTGATCTCATGCATGTCTTTCCCTCAATGGCCTCTATATCATACACCCACCTGCTGGTCTGCAAAGAATATTTGATTTATGATTCGTTTTGGAAATTACCTCATTGTCCTGTAAAATGTACCTACATACAAACAAGAATAAAGCGCCTTTAGCCATGGCTCTGATATTACGAGCGGCTTTTTTTTGATAATGGTGGACAATTTCACAGCATCATCTAGCTCCAAATTATGCATAGATTGTACTATGGGAACTAGATAACTTATATACTATACTTTAAACTTTTTGTTTGTAAATACATAACCAACAACCACCGGAGATAACACCCAGACCTGAGATAAATATTTGCTGGTCATACAAACATTTATCCCGCGACGGGGATCGAACCAGCCTTCTGCGTCTCAAGCGGGCTTTCACCCACTGCGCCACAGAGGTCGTCATTTCGTTAATTGAAAACAATTCACCTGTGTAATGGTAGATGGTAGTTACCGACGCGTAATCTTGCGTGTAGGTCAGACGGTCTAACTATAGACGGACTTTTACTACCAATTACGTAAGTCGTAACTAGTTCGTTTTAGATTTTCAATGATGTGTAGTTGCTTTTGATTTAAAATTTACAGAAATAAATTAACTACATAATTATTGAATAACATAGTTATCTGGTTCCCATAGTACAAGCTTGGGGCTAGATGATGCTGTGTGAAGTGTCCAGCATTATTTATTTATTATTATTATTAACATTTAAAAAACATTAGCATCAGTAAATCCAAAGATGATCGTTGAAAACAATCTATAGATAGCTCAACCGATCCAAGTTCCTGGCAGTCGGAAGCATGATAAAACTGGCAAGTTTTGGATTGAACAGTTTTCAATACATTATTACTCGTATTTCTCAAGAAATATGTGCCAGTTGCTAAATTAGATTCAGTAGGTAAATAATTTAAATATTCTGCTTTCATATTACTGTTTTCATTATTTCATCAAAATAACAGTTACTTGATTTACCGTAAATAAAGCTTTTATACTTGAAGTTATGATTTACGCCAGTTAACATAATTAGGTATGGTATTAGACTAAATAAATACATAACATTAACTTTTTTTTAACAATTTGGCTCAAAAAAACACGCATTGTTTTAAAAATTACGTCTCGATAAATTGGTATCATTTTGCGTGAATTTTTAGCTTTCATTTTTGTACCGACATCGTAGGATTTAGTTACGTGTATCATATTTGATACGCATCATTACAGCAATCATCTCGGAATGTTTACGCAATAAGCTGAACTTATTATTTAAGCCTTTTCCATTCAATTACAGAGACGAGCAACAAAAAATTTCGGCTTGTTACTACAAAACAGATTTACCTACTACTACTTTAGTAACATTACAATTTACTAATGTATCATCAATGCATCATCTTGGAAAAGGTATGTTGTATTGCGTAAAGAATTATCAATTATCACACTTGCTGTAAGTGAGGACGTGAAAGTCAGAATATGATTCAGCGAAAGTACCTACGTCCTTGTCTTTTCTCTGTTTTGTGTAATTTTAGTGGTTCTAATGTCACCGACCTTTGTTCAGTTGACCGTGTCACTATAGTGCGGTAAGTAGCTAGATATAGTCGCGAATAAATCCTTCAAGAGTCTACATAAGTTCCTTTTTTCTCTAGTTCATAGTTCTAGTTTCATATTTAGTTTAGTTCAAACATTTATTTACTTTACACTTTGACTTCAACTGTGCTTGAAAACTATAAAGACCTCAACGGGCCGATACAACTGTATTGTTTGTGGTATTATAAAAGCAAACTATTATTTCAATGACGTTTCGATAATTATTTTCTGCGGTGCTGCGGTTCAATGCAATCGCTTTGCCGGGCGAATCGATGGGTAAATAAAAAAAAACTTTGTGGTTCGGAAAAACGTAGGGCATAAAAATTCATCGCACTTTTTGTTTTGTTTTCTTTCTTTTGATTGGTTATATATCAAAGTATATAAATTTTCGCGAAAGTAATTTTATTATAGAGACCCCAAACGCAAAAAGTACCTACTTAAGCATATTTTTGTCATCATTCATTTTATTTATTACGAATTTGCAGCGAAACATAGATAACATTCTGCAAATTGTTTCCGAGTGATACCAGCCAAAAGCAAACCAGTTCATTATTTTTAAACCCCTAAAGGTGCTTAGTGCCGCTAAAGGAAACTCGTAAATAAATTAAATGAATTCGCCTTCCACGGAGGGCTGGTAAAAGCTTCTAAATAAAACATTTGGGTGGCGCTTGCACTCAGACTGGTCGGAAACGACTAAATAATAGAATACTGGTAGTTTTAACTAGGTAATGTAAACAGTGATGGCAACAAATAGGTGCTTTGATAAACCCTTTTAGCCCTATGTAAACGCAATGGCCAAATACGCGAGAGACGTCTATACTGTCGCAGTTCAAAGCTTATAAATAATTAAATATTTTTTTAAGTTCGGTAAAAATCGTCGTTGGTAAAATTAAATAAAAAAGTGTTTGAATTGTATCTACATAGAATTGCTTCACTTGATTTGTCTGAAAAGCCATTCCATGGGCGTGGAATAAAATCAATATTTTTATCGAGACCTACCTAATGGGTTGCGACTCGTGGTCCCACTGGGATTGTACCACTATTACTCGTGGTCCCACTATCCCTGAATATGTAGATATCTTACTTGAATTCTATATTCTTGAATATTCTCTAGTTCAAACGAAAACCAAAGGAAATTAAAACGTTTTGAGTCCAAATTGTTGAACTCGTTGCCGGGCTTTGTATTTCCCGAAAAGTACAATAAAGGGGTCTTCAAATCAAGAGTAAATACGTTTCTTCGGTTCTTTCTTCTAGGAAAGCATGCTTTATCTTAGACCTTACTATAGCTCAACATCAGGCAGAGTGAGATCAAATGCTGCCCTATTTAATAAAAAAAAATCAAGTTCAGTAAAATACGTTTAGCAACCAATGTCACATGACAACAAAAACTGTATGAATAGCGCATGGCACTATATCTCGCAATGAACAATAGTTATTTTGTTTTTGCCTCGTGTGTGCATTGGCCCCCTTTCCCATGGTTGCGACATTTTCACTAATTACTCCCACAAATTGTTCAGTGTCATTTGAAAGTTATTTTTTATTGTTATAAGACCTTGTAACTGGTATGTAATCTGTTTGAGATTCTGATAATAAAATACTATGAAATGCGCAAGCAGTAAAAAACTTAGTATTTTCATAAAAATGTATAGTAGGTATAAGTGCCTAATAATATTTTAGTATAATCTTACTTTATCTTTATCCGTAATCTTTTAACATTTTTGCTAAGCAAATATTATGGGGAGCTTAGTCAAATTAGTTGTAAGCTTTTTCGCACTTTAAAGAAGGTACCTAAGTAAATCAAAAGAGATCAATAAAAGTTTTTTTGTGAGTATCACGATTAAAATATCATTGATCACGATGTTTTACCTAAGTACGAGTATAATGCCACGAACTTATCTGGACCGGTGGCCAAAAGAGGAACTAACGAATTTAATATTAAGCATCGCGTCCATTAGGCGGACGGACGGGCCGGGCCGCATCGGAGAAAAATCCGCCTGCTATACATTTTGTATGAAACTGCGTCCACTACAGGCGGATCGGGCCGGGCCGCATCGAAATCCGTCGGCAGATCGCTCGGCGAGCGTATTTTTCCGCCGATGCGGCCCGGTCCGCCCCGCCCCGCCTCTAGTGGACGCAATGCGCGCCGCATTTTTTGGAGATCATTGCTGCGAGCGGACGCATAGAGGAAAAATGAACGAGGAACTACTGATATCGATGGTACAGCAGTATTCGGAATTGTACGATACTGGTGATAGAAGGTATCATGACGAATTACGGAGGAGTAATATATGGGCTGAAATAGGCAGTGTTATGAAAGAAACTCGTAACTGTATGTTTGCGTTTCTTCTTTTGCTCCTCATCCTCCTCATCCAACATCATAAATAAAAATAACTCCTCGTCAGAACTATTCATGATATCCATCGTCCGCTTGCTAGCTTGTCTTACGTAGGAATGGCTGTAAAAATCCGCCGATGCGGCCCGGCCCGTCTCCTATAATGGACGCAGTACGCAAAAATGCTCGCCGATGCGGCCCGGCCCGGCCCGTCGACAATGGACGCTTAGCTTTAAAATGTATTTTTTTGCCTACACCAAATGCGATAACAGCGCCTCTCTCACCGGTCCAGATAAGTTTGTGGCACTGTAATCTATTAAGAGTGTGAAATTATTTTGAACGAAAAATGTTGACCCTTTATAGTGCACTTTACAATTCTATGCTTCATGTTATAATTAAAGCAACGACCTTTGCAGAGTTGTAAATCCTGATTACGTTTTATCCAGATTTTTCCTTAATTTGGATGCATACCTGAAACAAAAACAATAAACTAAGATTAACATTTACAAACTTTATTATTTAATAAAGCAAGATAGAGGTGACTGGCATAAAAGAAGGGAGGCCTAAAGGCCTCCCTTCTTGGTATCACCCACTGCTGGGTAAACCCAGCAGTGGGTGATACCAGGCTGAGATGATGATGATGATGATTATATAATGCTAAATTATGCCCAGGATTTAATAATATAGCTTAATATTTTGTTAAATAAATATATTTTTATTACAGGCATCATTGCAGTTTTATATCGCAGTAATCCTTGTAGGTACAGTCTAAGTAAAGTGCTACTAAACAGTTATGATGCACATTTTGAAACGCAAACAAGCAAGTCTTGCATTACTATTTATGCACAGCAGTATTGAGTTTCGACATTATTCTAAGTTATTACTGAATTATAATAAAACATAACATTAGTCATGGTGGCGCCTTGAAGTTTAATTACAATTTCATAAGCGTGTTGCATGAGAAGCTTTCGCCTAATACATTCTCATACATCCTACAAACTGGCTGGATTAGGATACTTTTGACTTGGGCCTTGTCTCTGAAATGGTGACACCATTTCGGACCAAGTATTTTCACCAAGGTCACACTCACTCCTAATTGACTATAATGAATCCTCTCTACAAACCTAAACCCTCTCAGCATCACAGCCTTTCTCAATCTTCATCACTACATCTTTCATTCCTCACTGACACGCTTAGGTACCCTGATCTAATCAATACGAGTGACCCATTTTTTTTGTGTATGTATAACCATTCAGTATTATGTCCAAGTTGGGTGTCTCTCGCCACAATATAGGTAGAGTTCGTTAGTGTAGCGCAGCGGCCAACCATATAAGGCAGTCGTAAAGGCATGGTCAAGTAAGTTGTTTGCCGTCAAATTCTTGCTCGAAATACCACCGATATGTAACGTGATTGTATGAATGAAAAAGTGGTTTCGGTGCAACCTTCTATCATTTGTTAAATTTTAAGGACTCCGTACTCCTCAAGAAAAATAAATGAACCTTTGTCGTTTACTTCGTCGCCTTTCTGTCTGTCAAGAAAATGTTTCTCATTAGAAATAAATAGTAAAGTGGGTATGATCTTTTTGTTTCGCATGCCATGAATTGGTCTTCCAAAAATATGGTTTTAATTCAGTCATCCGTTTGCGAATCCGGTAAAAATATAAGTTTATAGTGGAAACCTTACCTCTGCATTGCCCTCACACGCACTTGGTCAGTTTATTGCGTTTATCGTATTTGTGCTACATCAGTGCTAATATGGCAAATTTTAGTGAATGAATGTTTTTAAGCTTGCACAAAAATAACAAATAGGCGTGCTACAGCTTTTTAAACCCGTGCGAGTAACAATTTCGAAATCAAAGCGATAAGTGACTTTATGTATCAAGATACCAGAACTCTTGTGAACTAACTCAGACAGAAGGTAGTTGTTACGCCCACTGTTAGAAAACTTTACAATTAGTTACCCTGTTACTGGGTTGGTTAAAGAACGATCACAATAACAGTTGATTAATATAATCTGTGGTTTTACCCGCTGAGAAAATCGCTACCTTCATCGATCCATGAAGAGACTCAGAAAAACTAATTGCACTTATTGTTTCATGGTGTCAGTGAAACCGATCGCAACGTGGGGTAAGCTATGGAAACCATCGATTGTTCACTTTCATAATCGCTTTCGAGCGCATCCAAGCCACTAGTGGGCTGGTAATTGGTAACGTGAGGATGGAAAGTGTTGTTTTGCGGTTTAATTTATGATACCTATGCGTGTGAGCCATAGGTGAGTATAATTTAAGGCCTTTTATATATTTACTAAGTGAGGTAGATCTAATACATAATCTAATAAATAAAGCTAGTTAGAGTTGGGATTGCCACTTGCGGCCACTCTACACATTCGCCGAACTATTTGCCGAACTATTCGCTGAACTATTATTTGGATAGACGACGACAAGCGAATACAGGCAATGACGCTACACGTTTGTGACCGTCGGCATTCGTCTATCATCGGCGAATATTTTTGCGCATTATACATTTTACAAAAATCCATTGATGCACCGGCTGGTTTTGAACACGCAATCTTTGTACTACCTAAATGTCGAGTGCATCTTGAACTTGCATCAACAAGGCTCATTATGAAATGACTAATTCTCGTAATTTTTTACGAAAGAAGATCAAAAACTGCCACGTAAGTACAATCGTTACGAAATAGTTTTTAGCTAAAAGGAAGTAAACTCAATCACTCAATAGACATAATCTAGATCCAAGAACATTACCGCACTAATCTGCATAAGCTCGCTAATGAGTGCAAGGCGGGTTTTCGTAACATGACGCCATCTACTGCTGGGTGATTAGAGTGCGAAAGCTTTTTTCTAGTACTTAGCCTTCTTTGGGCATGTTGTTCAGCGGTGAAGTCGATCGTTTCCAGTGATTGCGTTTTGATGAACCTCTTGAATGCAACCACAAATGGCTACTTAGCACTAGGTGTTTTAGAAAATATTTTCATATGGCAAACTCATATTGCTTCTATTTTTGAGGTTATGCATTACAAAAAAAGGTATGTATGTACTTATTGCTAAGTTCAAAAACAAATCTTTTAAAGGTTATTTTTCTTTTATAACGTTAAATAAGTAAGGAACATTAAAATTATTTTTGGTCATTTTCAACATATAAATAATACTGGTCATTTCACACAGCCCTCAAACTAAGCAAAGCTTGTATTATGGGCACCAGATAACTGATATACTACTTGTATACTTTTTTATTTGTACATAGACACAGAGAACAGTGAAGTATGTCAAACAATTTACGATATAATCTATTTGACCTACTACTATATTATGACCATCCTTCTGGCAAAATAAATTTAATTTTATTTTATTTCATTTCATTAGATTTTTCATCATATTATACATAGAAACACCCAGACCCGAGATAAATATTTACAGATCATACAAACATTTATCCGGCGGCGGGGATCGAACCCGCAACCTTCTGCGTCCTAAGCGGGCTTTCACCCACTGCGCCAAATTAGTAGTACAGTACATTGATTGTACAGAAGGTGCGTAGATAACATCTGAAATACTTCCCCAAGGCATCAGTTTCATCAGTGACAACCCTATGGTTGATGAATCTCTTCATCAGATATTGATTGTTATTCAAGCGGTTGCAATACGGAAGTGTCATTTTCATTAGACACGCTCCAGTTTGCGAGTTCGTCGTCAATTGCAATTGGCAAGTTAAGTAATTTGCTAATTGCGGAGTTCCTCTCGAGGGGGCTCGAATTTTGATAATAACATTATTATAGCTACTGAATGATTTATTTCAATAAATAGTTTGTTTTTCCATCATATAGTTTTTGGTTGATTTATTGATTTGTATGTAAGTTCGTGTCTATGCAACATCAATCAGAGATTGTAAAATTGTATGATCAAGCTTTTTGATTAGAAAATAACCTGGTATAGGTCAAATGAAATGTTGGTAGAGTCAATATAAAGACTACGATCAAATACATTGCAGATGTCATTTTTTTTTCATTTAGCATCAAACTAAGCAAAACTTGTACTATGGGAACGAGATAACTGATATACTACTTATATTAATTATACTTTTTGTTTGTAAATACATACATATTAAACATAGAAACACCCAGACCCGAGATAAATATTTGCAGATCATACAAACACTTATCCCGCGGCGGGGATCGAACCCGCAACCTTCTGCGTTTCAAGCGGGTTTTTACTCACTGCAGCACAGAGGTCGTCTTTATAATAACTCAATTAATATTGCAATGTTAGTACAAGCATGGCTTTGTAGATTGACCAACAACACAATGGCACACTGAGTAAACTTAACTAGTATAATATAACAACAATTTTAACTTTCTTCTCAGTATCACTCTACTGTGACAGTCGATTTAAATGTCGTTAGATTCTACACAATACTCATACGAGCTTCTTATTAGTAGACAATACCAATGCGACGTATCGTGTTCATTGTGAAGATACAAAAAGGTTCTTATAATGAGTACCTTGTTAGATCGCACTTGAATAAGTGTACCGTTTACATCTGTTCTTGGTGGGAAAGGCAATTAATTATTGTTTTGTATGGCAGATATTATCTGCACTATTTATATAAATTATCAAAGTTTGGTGAGATAGTTCGTATGAGTAAGGATCCATACTCTGGGGACGGAGTTTTTGGATCACTTGAAGATCTGCTTCAAAGCTCAAGCTAGAAACGTATGCATAGCCAAGACCGCAATTTTGCATCATCTAGCTTACGAGTCAAATTAACATCTTTGCTTTAAAATTAATTCCTTGAATACGGAACACAGAAACAGACATCAGCCTCTACATCGGTGATGAAGTAAGTTCACGCGGTGACATAATTACTGTAGATGATGATAGCCCACCAGATAGTGGGAAAATATTCGTATTTACGCACTAGACTATTACCTACTGTCAGAATATATCTAATAATACTGAGCTGAGAAGTGAATGGACACTTCTTGCCTTGCATCAATTGAGACTCGTTGTCCCTCGAGTTCTTGATAGCATTCTCAGATATGAGGAGCGTGTACAAAAAATGACATTGTGTAGTGTTCGTGTCAGTCTTCTTCTCGTCCTTTGTCGGCGTAACGGATTCGTCCTTTTCCACTTAAGTTCTATATCCAGGACAGCCTCCTTGACCTCTTTATAAGACATGAAGACATGAAAGCAACCTTCTCCTTCACATTGCTCATGTAATTTATCCTCATTCTACCTCTATATCTTCTTCCTTCCACGTTCCCTTCTAAAATGTAACTATCAAGACGTATAATGATGACCGATCATCGTAACTTTTCTGTTCTCGACAACTTGCAAAAATATTTCTTCGTCTACTCTCCGCAAAACTTGTGCCTGTGTTATATCGCAGCGTGTGTATAGTTTAGTCAAGTGACCGGGGTGAGTTACTGTGTACGATGTAAACACGGTAAGGAAATGGATAGCTCTCAGTGGGTACTTTTTAACCGACTTCAAAAAAAGGAGGAGGTTCTATGTTCGGGTGTATGTATGTTTTTTTTTTTTTTTTTTTTTTTTTTTTTTTAGATGTATGTTCATCGATATCTCCGTCAGTTGTGAACCGTTTCCAAAAATTATTTTTTTGTTTGAAAGGGTATGCTACCATAGTGGTCCCATAAAAATTTTACTCCTGAGGGATTGATAGTTTTCCTGTAAAACTCAAAAAATCACCGATCTTTCCGAAAAATGTGGACCGATTTCCAAATATTTTTTTTTTGCTTGAAAGGGTATCCATCTCGAGGTGGTCCTCATACTTTTTTTTCCTGAGGGATTGATAGTTTTCCTGTAAAACTCAAAAAACCTTATTCTCACTACACAATCTGAGTCAAACATTGAATAGTTTGACATGTTTAGACTCTCGAGGTGGTCCCATATAAATTTTATTCCTGAGGGATTGATAGTTTTCCCGTAAAACTCAAAAAACCTCATTCTCACTCTAACTTTTTTAATCTTGACTATTCCAATATCTAACCTAACCTACTAAGTAAGTAAGTAATTACTTACTTACCTAACCTACTATATTATTTACACTTACCTACACTTTACACTAAAAATTGAAAAATAAAAATTTTTGAAAAAAAAATTGAACCGACTTCACATAACACATACAGACACTAAGAACCTTCTATGTACTCTACACTAAAAAGAGAAAAATAAGAATATACACATGAAATTATTATTTACAGTATTCAATTAATAAATTATTATGTTACATTATATTTGAAGTCGGTGCCAACTATGCATTTACAACTATCTAAGAAGAAATTACGAGTACAATAGAACTTGGGTGCAAAATTGTATCGAGTAGTTAGAATAGAATAGTTGGCACCGACTTCAAATATAATGTAACATAATAATTTATTAATTGAATACTGTAAATAATAATTTCATGTGTATATTCTTATTTTTCTCTTTTTAGTGTAGAGTACATAGAAGGTTCTTAGTGTCTGTATGTGTTATGTGAAGTCGGTTCAATTTTTTTTTCAAAAATTTTTATATGGAATCGGTTTTTTATGGTTTCTGTCATTACGGCCGCACATGCATTGCTTCGAAAATATGCGCATTAACGTGAGCCTTTACAACATGATTACATGAAATATGTTTTGAGATAGATGTATGATGCATAAATGCAAGTTACTGGTTGAGTAAGCCTACAAGCTTTCTAATTATCCGTATAAAAACCTATAAGTACTGTTATAATTAATGTTATTTTACTAGCAGCTGCGTGAGGTTTGAATTCAGGTTCGTAACAGTTAGGACCAGGATTTCATTAATCATTGATTTATATGAAAAAAAAAAACAGGATTACTCGGGAATTACCTATTCCTAAGTGACTGTAGGACGCAGTTAATAAGTGATAAAAACTTTTAGACCTAAGTAAGATGATTTATTAAGTAGATACAGGAGTATGTGAGACTATACCTTTCTACTCACACTTATGGGAAGATTAGGTGGTTACTTTCTAGACGAGTAAGCATTACCTACTAGAGAGCGGAATGGTATGTATCCCGATCACGACTTCCGATCCAAATGTTGAAAAAGAAGGTTTTCCCTCCCTCCCAACAATGTATCAACAACACGTTTAATTTCTAAAAGTTTCGAGTTCTAAGTTGTAAATGAAAAATATGAGATATCCGGTATTCACAATACAGTAATGAGATTCTTTTAAACATCTAGCCAACTGCATTTAGAAGATAAGAAGAATTAGTATCTATTAAATCTTAAAATGAACATTTCGGAGGCCGTCTTCAGGCGGCTTGAAATCTTCGTCTCCAAAGCTGACTTTCAAATCATTTAAACATGGACATGGACTAGGGTCCGCACAAGGAAGAAATCCCGGAGCATCCAACTATAATAATAATGATGCCGAAAGTTTGTGAGTGAGTGAATATGTTTGTGTTTCAATCACACCTAAACCAGTGCACTGATTTGGATGAAATTTAGAATAGGTGTAGACAGTGACCTGGAATAACATATGGCTATTCAAAATTTTGGTACCACGCGGGCGAAGCCGCGCGCAAAAGCTTGTCGCTAGTATAGAGTAGAGATAAACCTGCAGTGTTTTTTAGTTTGTTCCGCTAAATTCAACTTTCCATTGCGCAGACTCAATCTTGCGCACATACGTCATCCAGTCTACAAAACTAAGACAACCGCAAGTCGCATAGCAATGCGCTAAGACCATTTAATTAATGCCTATCACGTGGACCCTAAATACCGAGTGCTCCGCGAAGCTCCATACAATTTAAATTACGTCTGTCCTTGGAGCTATAAAGCCACACGACCGACTTTTACAAGTACATTTGGAATTCTATACAAACTAATATAATTAATTTCTCAGTATTAAAGAACATTAGACTTTCCTCGAAATAATTAGAAAGGTATGTTGATAAATGTCCAATTACAATAAAATTAATTTAGCATTTTAAGCCCCGATAATTGATATTAAATAGTGACCTCTAACTCAACAGTTTAACCTAATTAAGTGTTCAAAGTTTGGAACAGGCTTTAGACGGAACAATGTTGTTCTTGTGCCATGAATTTAAAGCCTGCAATGTTTTGGACAGGTTTATAAAGTACTCAAACGATGTCAATCAGTCATTATGTGTCCGTCTGCTTCCGACATTATACTGTGTGACTAAGCATCTACATCTTTGTATGGTTATAAAAAAAAAATTACTTTGACTGTGTTTTTGACTCCATTGAAATATTGGAACCGAACTTTATAATACTCGTATCAATGGTGTTTTGGAACGCCCCAATGCTTTGAAAGATTTAAGCGGTAAGTATGTAATTGGTGGCTTTGGAAGATCCGAGTAGCAAAGGTGCTTTCAACAGCACCCCAAAATCGTTATCTATACTATAATCCCCCTTTGTCTAAATAAGTTTAATGAATTAAATGAAAGGCTAACGAAACCTCGACCGACACTTCGACAGATATTTAAATATTCTCTCTCTCTCTTTGATGCAGGCAGTGTGTGAGTGTGACGTGTGTGTGTGCTTTAAAGGAAAAGCACACTTTCAAAAACTAGTACTTGTAAAATCAATAAATAAATCACTACAACGATTAGACCGGCACAACCTTAGCACATAGGCAAAACGCAACGATAGCGCGTTCTAATCAACTGGTAGCGACATCTAGTCTTGTGAACTGAACTAAAAAATAGGGGTTGTGAGAGTAAACCTCGCGAACAAAATTTAATTTAATTTTTGACTTTGTATTGTAAGTATTTTCCAATAGGCTTACTTTTAAGCAAAATAGGGGGATAATTATTATTTTTAAAACCGGGTATTTATCACGTACCTATTTTTATTATTTATTTTTTCCGACGTTTCGGACGCATTGCAGCGCCCGTGGTCACGGATGAACTGAAGCACGGCGAGTTAGCTTCTATTATTGAGAGTAGATATACCCGGTTTTAAAAATAATAATTATGTCACCAAATCACGAAAGATTAAAAAGTTTAAAATAGGGGGAGGCGAAGGCCCGCCTGCGACGCAAAAGGTTGCGGGTTCGATCCCCGCGGCGGGACCAATGTTTGTATGATCTACAAATATTTGTCTCGGGTCTGGGTGTTTCTATGTATAATATGTATGTATTTACAAACAAAAAGTATATAAGTAGTATATCAGTCATCTAATACCCATAACACAAGCTCTGCTTACTTTGGGGCTAGATGATGCTGTGTGAAAGCACAGCATTATTTATTATTATTTATATATAATATAAATAAGAAATATTTGTTTTTTTGTTTGTTTGTATGTTTGAATTGAATAGGCTCCGAAACTACTAGACCGATTTGAAAAATTCTTTCACCAATAAAATCCTACATTATCCTTGATGAACACAGGCTATATTTTATCCCGGGAAAGTGAAGTTTTTCCGAGGGACCTCGGGTAACACCGTGACGGACAGCTAGTATTATTATATAAAAACATAAAAAGAGATAAAAAAAAAAAGAAAAAAAAAAAAAAAGATGTTTCCGAAGCATGCAGACACTTCCAATGGTTCCTTCATAACGCCAAGAAATCTTATTACACGTTAAATGGCATCGGGTCTGGTAATTACTTAGTGTTTATTACCATTATTCTTCACGGTATTGGATGCGAAAGAACAGGAGTAAAATTAGTTCTATAGACTATTCTAAGTGATCCCAGCGGTCTTATTGAAAATGCTTTTTGACTTTGACTTTAGTCAAGTAGATCTCTTTATATTGATGACACGATGATCTACTTCCCAAAAACGATTACAAAAGGTTACAAATGCCAGCGTGTTCCGGTATGACTACTAATGCAACTACCTTGAACTTTCTTTAGTGATTTACGTGTTCCGTATGAGTGGGGCATAGTGGGGATAGATCAGTACAGGAACTGTAAAATTGTAGTTTGATTTATAAATGAAGACTTTCATTTAGTTTCATTTGAGTTGTAAAGTCTAGATATTTATCAAAGTGGAAACATTATGTGGTAGGTGACTCTACCGTAAGCCGCAAAATAGTACCTAATTGGAAATTAGCGAGATTGAAAGAAGCTATAGAAAATAGGTGGAGTTGGAGTTTACCTTTCAAATGTAGACAAACTTATTAATAATATTAGCTATCTTGTATAATATAGAAGTAGGTACCTACAGATTTATCAGCGCTTATAACATCGCGCATTGTTTTTCCCACAAATCAGACTGGTTTGTACCTAACCGCAAATTAATGGAAATCACACTAAGAATTATATGATTTTTTTATTGTTATACCTTGGTTTGCAACAACATTTTGATCTTTGGTCTGTAACTGGAAAATTCCATGGTTTAAGGTTTTGTACGATATGAGAATTATGTAATGGGGTATTACGGACGGTTTACATTACTACCTTACCTACCTACAGCATAAGATTTCCCTAAATTTTACATGCATCACCAAATTCATTGTTTGAATCAGTGAGTTGACAGTTTTATTACATCGTTGGAAAGTCTTGCAGAATTTGGATGTGTTCGTGAAAATCAGGATATGAAAGTAGTGAGTCAATTTGAGAGTAAAACGTGCTCTAACTTAATACGATTCGTTAAAGCCGAGAAAATGTGAGAAATAACATGTTCGGAAGAAATAAATAAACACACTACACACTCGCTCCGTGGGGTTGCAATAATAATAAAAAAATACTAGAAACATTAATAAAAAACAACTATTTGATACATTAATGGTTGTTTGTATTCCACAATAATCACCTTGACCACCCTTGACCAACTCTTATACGTACCGATTTATATTGCTTCTTTTAAATAAACTTAATTTATTATGATTCCATCAGTGTCTACATTCTAGCACGTTTTGCTTTGAATCCACAGCTACCTTTGTGTTCAGCTAGACTTTTTGTACCGTAGTGAACGGTCAACGACACCTAATTCAGAAAGATAAACCAAATTTTATTAGGAGCATGAATAGTATTAATAAATAAGACTATTAATTTAATAAGACTTTTCATGTTCCTAACGGTGAAGGAAAACATCGTGAGGAAACCCGCAGCTTAGTCAGCTCCACACGTATTGACGTTGTCTTTTGACTGTGTAGGCATAGGTTGCTAATCATCTAGTACGCATTCATGCAAAATTCAACAGGTTCTTCTTTCGAGTTCAACCACATTACTATATCTAAATGGTTCTATGAGTTCAACTTTTACAAATGATCAAGCCATTTTAGGAAGTCCGGAATTACCTACTACAATACAATACAATACAATACAATATATCTTTATTGTAAAACATAAAACAAACAATAACAAAGAGAAAAATAAGTATAGGCACAGAAAAAAAAATATGAATTACAATGGGCGGCCTTATCGCTAAAAGCTACTATTTGTATTTGTGATAAAAAAAATTCGTCACTAAAATATGTTTAGGAAAACAAACGGAAGGAACAAACAGTTAGGTAAAAATTGTTTTTAGGTAGACCGTACTTGTAGATCGTAAACAATCGCCGGTGTTTACTGAACAAATCAATACTCAAAACAAACGTTGGTATTGTGATTCTGCCTGTCATTAACTGTTTCAATATAATGTCTCAGAACTCCCGTTTTACAGGTAGAGATAGGAGTTTTATCTTGAACGGATGGTCGGATGTGTAGAACAAATATTTGACTATCACTGTACGATAAGCGGCAACCGCGCAAAGCGGTACAGTAACCCCGAATGCTTAAAAACTAGAGTGAATCTGAATTTGGTTTAATAATAAGGAAAACTGAATAATTTGATGCAACCTTGACACCAGTCACCAGTAGGAGAATTTATGTGCATAATTGTTTATATTTGGAACAATAGGCATATTATGTAATAATATTGTCTTCTGATGTCTTGCCCTCAAACAAATTCTGTTTTGGAATTCCTTGCTGTTTTTATTTCCCCCCTGCGATATTTGAATCGATTCGTGGCGAGTACCCTCGTTTCTTCGACTTTAGGGTAGTCAACTTGCTCTTTCATTACTATTGTTGTCTTTGTCTTATTTTAGTATTGCGTGTTGCGAATGCATAAATTGCACGTTTATAAATAAAAACCTCGAAATTTTTCTGGCGATCTGCCCACTAAAAGTGAGAGGTATTGAAAGTCTAAATGGCTGATGAGGATAAAGGTGTACTTCGAATGCAAATTCCACCTAAACAGGCTTGAAGCATGGAATGAATAACTAAACCATACAATCTCTGGTTTAGGTGTGTGCCATTAGCTTTATTTATATTCTGTCTGTTTACGCATTGAAACGGGATGTAAATGCTAATATTTCTTGTAATCTTTGCTGTTAATCTTAGGAAAAGACACATTGGTTGAGCTTCTAAGCCAAGTACGAGAAGTATTGTCAAAACAATAACATCTAGTATCTGTGAAAATAATATACACAACAACATCGTAATGGAAATATTTCAAATTAAAAAGTAACCTGCTTATAGCGGATTTCCATCATCTACATTGCCCGCTACGCTACCTAGAGCTTCCTTCAAAACTCGTCTATCTAAAATATCCTTCCGCTAAAGTGAACAAGAAAAGCTTTTCGATTAAACATCCTGAGAACCTGCAAGAGAATTTTATTAATTGAGTTGGTTTTCTAACTTGATATTTTACCATTATTCTATTGCAATTATTTATCTTATTAATACAGAAAACCTGCCAATATAAAAACAATAAGTATAGACCATATTGTTGTAGACTGATCAAGGTCATAATTATAATAAGTTTATATACGATATAGTTGTACAGAAATAATAAAAACCGTCCTATTCTTCGTTACATTTCAAAACATATCTTATTATGTATGTAGTTAAAGTGTAAGGCAGAAAGTAGTTAAGGAAGTAATTTATAAGCAGTTTATGTGCTTACTGGTAGTATCACCTTCCGCGCGAAATCATATATTTTGCCTGATAAAGTAGACTATCGAATGAAATTAACAGGAGAAATTAATTAGAAAAATATATTGAGAATCACTAGTATCTGAAGTTCACTAGATTATTTCTTGCCTATTAGCTCAGTTGCTAGAGCAGCGCCACGGATCGTAGTTGTCGTATTTCAAATCCCGTATGAGTGAAAATTTTGCGATTCATTTTAAACACCAAAAAGATAAAAATCGTATTGTTAAAACCAAAATAAGACCTTCCAAAACTAAAAAGTCTATAATCGATATCATACCAATTTAGTATGCATTTCACGTGACGCCATTTACATGATACGATTCTTGCCTCTTGCTTTCTCAAACTCAACGTAAAAAGAGTTAATATTCTATGGCAATGGGCGAGAATGCTATGCTTCAATGGTATCGTGTAAATGTAGTTTTAAACTTAAAACGAGTGGCTCGCTTCCGACTAACTTAGTTATAAAATCACTAGCTCTTCCGTGGCTGTTCTGGTAAATAGAAAAATAATTATATTTTCTCCTATTTCAGAACCACTCTAGACAACAATGTGCAATAAAAATAAATTAGTTTTTCACTAGGTATTTTATTATGGCTTTTGTGTAGAAACTTTTGTTTCTGTACAATTTTTATGAATGCAATTTTTCTGCAGATTATTGATATCATTTATACCAAAAACTTTGTTATTCTCAGCGTTAAGTTGAATTTGATTAATTATTATAAAACTGCCATTAACTGACTTTCGAATTAATAAAATTAGCAGCATTTTGTTTATTTATTTATTTTTGACAATGTTGCGAAAGAGATACAGCCTTGCACGATTAAGTTATAACGATCTCACACATACTCGAATGTTAATGTACGAGATAAAAATAAGATGATACAAAAGTGAAGGCGTTTGCGTGAGTGCAGTTAACACGCTGTTTGAGGAGCTACTCTGAAACTGGTATACCATAATTGACACCTACTCAAGTGCCTATGGATGGAAGCATAAAAATAAATGAAATCTACTATATAAAACAGTTACTCGAGTTGTGGTCTAACAAACAAAGGCTGCACCGATTTTCATGATTTTTGTTTTGATGTCTCCGCTTAGAATAGCAAAAAAAATAAACAATGAAAAATTGACTTAAAATAAATAGTTAAAGCACAATCATTTGTTCCTGGGGTTTTTCTTTTTTTTTCATCATGGCTTCGCCCTGTCAACTATTTTGATTTTACAAAAATTTATAAAAAAAATATTGAGATAATAATTATGTAAGTAATCTTTGTGCATTTTAACATTTAAATTGCTAAAATAATAATGACAGGACAACGTCTGCCGGGACAGCTAGTAATAAATAAATGTACTTTTTCATTTATTTCAAACACGGACATGTCATCATTAGGTATGTTATGTGAGTTTAAATTTGGATCTTTCGCAGTAGTTTGTGAGAAACGGAGCGCAATACTGACAATGATGTAAAATCTTCAAGAAACGCCTACTGACACTGACTGGTTCGAAAGTATAATTCGATTGCTTGATATTGTTTATTCAATTCTGCATAAAGTCTTCAGGCTAAATATTTATATGTGTGCTTTATTTGTGGTTTTTGACGTGTGTCATAAAAAGTCTGTTGAGTACTGAGTCGTGCTCGTTACTCAAATTGAGCACGACTGACCGACAGATTCTGGTTAAAACAGAGAGAATGTTCAAATGCTCGTAATTATAATTACATAATTTGACGGAATTTATCTCGGAAATTAATTTAAAAAATGAAAGTGATAAAATAACTACAACACAGTTTTTATATCTGCAGGACTGGTCACGGGTCCTGCAGCCTTATTGTCTAACTCGAAATCCATTCCCAGTTATCATCCCAATTGAGCTCAACCAATCACACAATACAAAAATTACGAGTTTTGTCATTTTTAAGCTAAAACAAAAAGCTACCAAGAGTTTGTGTTGGTACCGATTATCGAAAATAGTAATTGAAAGGTCATTTTGTATGGTCTGCTAACGGGTTAAATAAAACGAAATGCTATCTAAAGGTAGGTCAGTAGGTATATAAGGTGCCTACGAGTACCGCCAATTATTGTATTTATGAACTCAAGAACATTGAACGATGCAATCATACAAGGTTGTTTCCGTTTTTCTTTTTCTTTTTTTATTATATTGGAATCGGAAATTATTTGTAGATTCTTTGACTTTCTCAAGAACGAGGATACATTTTGATGCCAAGTCGAATAGTATCTGCAATGCGTAAATGTCTTCAAACATTCGAGACTTATGTAGGTATATGAGATTCAGTTCATAAAACATATGCAAAATAATTCACATCATAAAATTAATTTTGAAAGAGTCTGAGTTGATTTGTCGGTAGGTTATCTATTGGCTAATATATAAATTATTTCTTACCTACCATTATACTTATACAGTGTTCGACAACCTGCCTACTGTGTTATAAATGGCTCATCACGTTGTTATACGAAGGTGGTTTACCATAAACATCTTTTTAATTAAGGTATCTCTCTTAATTTAATATCAAATCCGTAATTTAAGAGACAGAGATTATATTTTAATTTTGAAACAAATTTACAACGACTTGATATCGGAATCCATTTAAAAATAAATGTTAACGAAACAGTCGCTAAGTAAGGTGGTTTAAAGTAAAGTAAGGTGGTAAATAATAAGGTTGTTGACCCATTTTTTTTAAGAACTCTTAGGAAACATTTTGTGTACTCTACAAAAGTACTTGACAAAGTTCCGTTATATTTTATTAAAAAAATAATAATTAGATAAGTACTTACTTAAGTATTAGCTACTACTCACAGGTACAATTTTAAAATAAAAAGATTACAATTTCTAAAAAGAGTGCCGCAAAAAATATACTAATCTGTTTAATTTTTTTATTTCTATCGCATGTTTTTACTATGACTAGGTAAAGAAGATACGACGTACGAATAATCATGGTAAGAAAACCTTAAGGCGTATATTTTAATTAGCAACTTATTATTTTCAAAAGTCAATGCGAATCTGAATGCGAGAATAGTTACATCCAGTAACTATCTCACGCTTTTCTAGTTTTTACTTTTGCGTCACGATTCAGGTCAAGGCAATGAACACGCACATTTTACTAAATTATAACGTACTTTCACCAAACATTAGGATAATTTTTATGCTTTTTATCCCTTAATAGTGCGGTTATCGCGCTGCGTGGGACGCCATGGGTCATGCGCAATGAACTCTGCGCTTACATTGCAGCGATTCCTGCTTAAACAGCTGATTCTTGATAAACAACGATCCTTCGGCAATCGATAATTTGCTTTACCTTTGACTGAACGGAGTCCGGCTGCATGTAGTAAAATACTAAAAACATCCACACCGCTCCGACAAGGAACAAGAGCTTCACGTTCCTCCGCATTTTGTCACACAATTTGAGCCACTGTTTTCCAAATACGCGTTCGATTTACGCGATGTGCGTTTGTTTTTATTTTGACGAACGCGGAGCGGCGCGCGGCCGCTCTTCGTAGAGCGAGCGAACTGAACCCAGTTAACAGAATACAGATAGTCCGGTCATGCGCGTATCGGTCCTCGACATGATACGAAAATAGAACTTGCACTATACAACCACTCTGATAGACTGTAGTGCCGGGTTAGCCCTCTCACTCCATTGTTCGCCTTGATCAGTGCTTGCCTAGTCACCATAGGCCGGCCTTAGTGGCGTGCAAGACCTTCGAAGACAATCCTGGCATGGGTCATTTGGAAAATCAACCATGTTGAATCGATTTTTCGATCATTATTAATTTTTTACGCAATACCTTTTTTTTAATTAATTTATAGGATATTAAATAAAAATAATCTCATGCACGAGATTATAAAAAGGTGTTGATACCTACCTTATTATACTAAAAAATAAAGTAAATTTGTATGAGTCAGTGGCCAAATTTGGTGACGGAGTTTATAGGCCGCCTTAAGGCCTCCGTCATGGCTTAACGACTTAAATAGCCGGGACCAACAATTTAACGTGCACTCTGAACCATGGAAGCGCTCATATGAAAATGCCACTGGCGGTCACCCATCCACTTACAGACCGTTTCGAACGTTGCAGAACTTCGACGATCTATCATGAACGACTAAGCAAGCACGACCACGAGAGCTTCGATTTTACTTATTGATCAGTACGTACATACAATCTACATAAATGTAAAATCTTCAACCATTTATTATCCGCTGGAAAATTTGGAAAATTTTAAGAGAAGTCTAGTCAGACAGACGTATGTTGTTCTAAACATCACCTAAGAACCTATATCTCACCTAACCAAAGTACCTAACTGTAAATTATTTAAACATATTTAGAACTACTTTAGTCAAATATACGTTTTTTTTTACTAGGCAAGTACTAACTTAATATTTTGATTGTTGGTTATTTTGCTATTTTATATTTCCTCTAATAGGTAGGTCAATAATAATTAACAATTAATTAATTTATAATAAGTACAAGAATAAAAAATATCATTCCAAAAACTCTTGTTAAAGACATTGCTTTGTGTCAACTTTTTGACAGTTAAAATTATGTCAACAATGACTTTAATTAAGAGCGTCGTTTGTGCTGTCGTCCTAAAATAAAATATTCTTTGTTTGTTCAAAAAAGATCCTTACAATGAAGTTAGGTACTTGTACCTACATCTCTACCAACTGTGAATGAGTCATTACCTGTTATTTGATTAATTCAAATCGTTTCTCATATTTTGTGTTTTTAGGTTTTTTATGAAATAAAAGCCTTGAATATAGTTATTATGAAAAGGTAGCTTGAAGAATGTTTTTTTTATTTTCGGTAAGTAGTATTCAGTAGGAACTAAGGTCTCTAATGTTATGCACAAACACAATTTAACTGCTAGTGGATAAAAATGTAAAATTTCAAAATAAAAATTTATTATTTATTTTTAGTAAGAGTTTAAAAAAATATTCACATTCTCTTTTTTTTACTAATAAAATTTAAACACGTAAGACAACGCCATCTTTTGGAGGTTATCGCAATCAAGTTGGCCGTTCGTCAAGTTGGTAGAGCACCGTGTAGAGTCAAGTCCACAAGTTTTTACGATTTATTATAGAGGGCGCTTACAATGTCTATGCAATTCTGAAAAGTTAAAATCTCAACAAATTATTACTATCTACGTTCAACAGTTGACTGAAGTAATTGCTTATTTTCCTCATCTACTGTATTTAGGTAGGTAGGTATCTATTGCTCATAATTTAAATATTGAAGTCAGGCATATCAAAAGCTTAATAAAAAATAATATGGCCCGGTAGGTGTCTCTAAACAAAGCAATCTTATGAAACAAACAATTAGGTATGTAATCTAATTTGTACGCTGCTTTGTTTAAACTTTGTATTATAGCTTTGTAGGCAATACGTTAGTTACCTGCCTCGTGTGAATTGAGACTAACTACCACTACTGAAACAACGCAATTTGCAATCATAAAACCTTACTCGAGTTCTTCCATAAATACATTTACATTGCCCATAAACCATGCTTACATGGGAATTAAAAATGAAACAACTCATCAGTTGCAGTGAAAAATTTACTTTGTATTTTGAATGAGAATTTACGTACTGATTGTACTTAACAGGCTCTCTTCTAGAGGTACGGTGGATAGGGAGACTAGACATATATATATATTTTATAATGCTGGACATTTCACAGAGCATCATCTAGCCCCAAAGTAAGCAGAGCTTGTGTTATGGGTACTAAGATGACTGATATACTACTTATATACTTTTTTTTTTGTAAATACATACATATTATACATAGAAACACCCGACCCGAGATAAATATTTGCAGATCATACAAACATTTATCCCGCCGCGGAGATCGAACCCGCAACCTTCTGCGTCCCAAGCGGGCTTTCACCCACTGCGCCACAGAGGTCGTCAAATATATAGGGTTATCTTCATAGTCAGGCACTCAAAACCCTTTCAATCAATCTTACTTTTTACCCATTGACATAAACAAGCTCACAAACTAATTTAGGTGTCCTTCAGTCTCAAAGTTTAACATCTTGCGACTATGGAGTCCATAACATGATGGGCATGCATTTATTGATATCATAAGTATAGAAATGCTTTATTGAAATCCTACAATAGAGGAGTTTACCCCGGTTCTCCGGTCCGTGATCCCTCACAGTGTTCTCGCTGTCCGGAGGGAGCGCGCGTGCCCTTGGACCGTGCTTCCCGCGCTCGCGAACTTCAAATTTCGAATTACGAACGATTTTTGAAATACGCGTATTCGATTGTTTTACATTCTTTTGATTTATAAAATACACGTATCTTATTTTATTGTAGTTATTGTGAAGTTTGTGTTTTATTTATTTTCATTTAACGGACATAAAAGTGAGGTAAGAGAACATGAAATGCAAATATCTTTTAAGTAGTATATTATGTCTACCTACCTACTTACCTATTAATTCAATAAACTTAGCCCAAAAACTTATCAATGTAAGAAGAGTACCTAGGTAAGTACCTCCTTAGTACCTACTTAGTCTAACAGCAATTAGGCACAGTGCAAATTATCAATTAATTAATGATTGAACTTCTGTATGAAATCGATAGATATTGATGTGGCTCTAATATTCAAAAGCTATCATTATAATTTCAATTATTTCTAGTGAGATAGACACAGTAACTTGAAACGAAACAGTACCTATAGTTATCATCTGCGGAGAACAAATAGTATATTTTCTAGTACTTAGATAGTATCAGTTTGTATTATATTACGCAATAGAAAAATAGTCGTTACTTTAGCTATTTATTAGTGTCATTACGATGCTCTACTTAGAAAATATACTTTATATCATACTTGCTCAGTAACTAGGGATTACTATGGTGGAAAGTCTCCTTGTAAATTGGTGTTTGCAATTCAAGGCAACATTACGTCGCACTATGCTTGAATTGTAATGTTCACATTACAGTTCAAGCTATGCAAAACTCCTTGGTAAACAATCTCTTTTCTTATAAAATGGTAAGAAAAGTTTTTACTGAAAAAAAAAACACTGAACATGGCGGCATTTAATTTCCATACATTTCAAACTATGCAAAACTCCTTGGAACTCAGAGCCGTAAAAAAAAAATGGAAAACTATTTACGAAACAAATTATTAATTATTATTTCATAACAACTATTCATTAATAACAATATTTGCAAAATGAATGTTTTATTTTCAAATTACCAATGTTTTATTTACCTCGCAAGAATGATATAAAGTAGAATGCTTACCTCGGTTGCAAGTAGCTATTACACCCTCGAACTATATTCCCCCTCGCTCGCTGCGCTCGCTCGTGTGACTAAATATCTCGGGTGCACGCGATCCATTAGCGCCCTATGCGAGCTGCGCTCGCACTGGCGCCAAATTGGATCTTCTTCTGTAATAGCTTACTTACGTCCCTTGTGTAACAATCTACTATTATCTATATACTATGTTGAAATTCCTTATTAAGTCGATCGTACAATAACACTTTAGGTAAAAAAATCGGTAATTCAAGAAAGTGCCTAGGTTTTCTGAGCTCGTAGTTTACCTACATCTTAAATATCCTTATTTTTAACACCTGCCATCGACACACAAATCCGCAAACCTCAAAGCTGGGTCCGTATTCGCGTTCCATTTTTCGTTCGTTTGGTGAATATTTGGATGCTTCCCACTACGATTACAGACTTCAAGGACCAATTTTTCGATTTGGGTATTCCAAATCGAAAAATTTGTCCTTGATACGCGTAAAATCCGCAACATCCAACTGCAGATACTGTAGACCAGTTTATTGTGATGAAAGCCCTCAGCTCTCCCCTTGTGGCCGTCATGTGCAATTGCAGTCACCCGTCACCCTCACTACTGATGTGGAGGTATCTATTGGGTGTTGTGGAGAATGGCTGAATAAGCTATCCGCTATGCGGGTAGCATGAAATTTTTGATAACATTTTTGTTAATTATTCTCTATTTTTGAAAAAACATTAACGGATACAAAGTAATTTTTAAAAGACACAAACAACATTATAAAATATTCATGTTCTAAGGCAAATTCTTCAATTCATATTTTAGTTCAAGGAATCTGTTTTTTTACCCAGTTATTTCTCTCCGCTTTGCGATAATGGAGATTAACCAGATTTCATTATTTGATAATTCTGATAATTTTGATTATCCAATATTTTATACTGGTCCTAGCATGTTTTCCAATTTATATAGAAACAGAATTCACAGGATAATATCATTTAACTTTGTTAGGTTTAGGTTCGAGTATTCGAAACACGTGGCGACGATTTGTGCAACCTTGTGCACTTGCTCTCAGGAGAGTAGGAACTGGATTTTACGGCAAGCATGTTTTGGTATTAACCTTATATAGAGTATGAGATACAAAGAGGTTTAGTTTTGTTTTAACCTAGAATAGAAGGCTTAAAACTCATCTGAGAAAAAAAAAACTAAAAATATCTGCGATTTAGGCACTGAACGACTTCTCTTAAGCTCGTACTAAGCTACCTATAAAACAAAACCAACATTGAAGCTTTGCTCAATCAGCCGACCTTCTGTTAAACGCTATTTACACGATACCAGCTTCTTGCTTTCAACCCAACGGAGCAAGAGCTAATATTCTGTGGTAAGAGGCAAGAATGGTATGCCAGAAGGGTATTGTGTATGGCGTCTCATACAGTGATTAACAGTGCCCAGTCGGTGACCGTCTGACTTCAAAATTGTCTGAATTACAGTTTGTGACAAATAATCTGCACGTGCTCACATTCTGATTGCTCTAATTAACTGGTTTTGACTCACTGTCGAACTTTTGTAGTTTTGTCCCGGTTTGGTTCATTAGCGAGACTATCCGAAACTTTGTTCATAATTTTAATCCAAATACTGATCTAACTTTTGAGTACTATTTTGTAGCTTTGTGTATAGGTTAATGAGAGAAGGGTTGCGAATTTGGATCGTGTCATAGTATTTAACTTAAGGCTTGCTTCACTTCTAAGCTAACATGGAATGTCCGCGTAACAATGGTATTAGACGATTTCAGATTCATAGACAGTTCCATAATTCCTTTGGTGTATGCCTTTGGTTTTTGCAACTAATTTATCGACCAAAGATAAAAATCCTTCTTTTTATGCCACTCAAAGCTTTAAAAGCCTATTTTCTAATATGATGGGTACCTATAGTATACCTGTATGAGCTACCAAGTGCAACAACTTTACGACAGTCGGCAGCGTAGCGAATCTTGAAGTGCAACGAATCACTTTTACTATCCTGTGTTATTTCCAACTGCTGTAAAACCTGCTGGAATACTGTTTCTTATTCTCTGCGTATGCTGCCTGAGCTTCAATGTTTCTCTCATACCTAAAATAGAATTTGAATTAGTTTTGTATTATCTTGTGGCAGAAGTATAATATTTATCAGGCTGGTTGATTACGGAAAACAAATTTGAGAGGTGGATGCCATTCAATGGCAACAAAATTAACTATATAAACCCTATTTTTAAGTAGGCTGTCAAAGTCAAAGTCGAGTCAAAAAGCATTTATTCAGTAGGACCGCTGGGATCACTTTGAAACGTCTTAAAACTAGGTGATTTTACTCATGTTCCTTCGCGACCAATAGTTGAGAAGCAAACTTAACGTTGTGTTTTTTGTGATAACCAGCAGTCAAAATTTTCTCTGTTAAAACCAGACAGAATGTTCAGAAACTCTGAAAAGGGTAGTTATGGGCACTTACAATTCTTTCCAGTGAAAGATTCGACAGTTCTCAAACTGCCAATACGGCACGGATCAGCTCTTGAAGCAAATTGCCCACACAATGGTGGTCCACCATCCACCATGCATTTTGTTCGCACCATTGGTTTCTAGTGACGCACTTCTTTTCCGTAAATGTCAGGATAATCCGGATTTTCGGATAAACAGAAATCGGATAATTGCTTTGGGAATCGAAAGGGAGGCTTTTGTATTGGAAAAACGGTTGTTGCTCGAAATGTTATCCAAATTTAATTCTGGCTGCTTTAATTTTATTTCTATCCAGATTATACCCGACAAACAACCTTTCTTCTGTTGTTCAACTATTGACTTGGTGTCGAAATCATAGAGATTACGGAAAACAGTAGGTTAATTTTTTTTTATGTAATCTTACTCCAGGTTTGATTGGAGCTATTGATGGCCAAACTCAGACTATTCGTAACGGCCACTCTACACATTCGCCGAACTATTATTTAGAAAGACGATGACAGGCGAATACAGGCGATGAGACCCTCTACACGTTCGTGAACGTCAGCATTCGTCTATCATCGGCGAATATGTAGAGGGCCTATGATGCTATGAATGCGATCCGTAGATGAAATTTACGGACTCCATACCCCATCACTAGTTTGCAGCGTGTCGTCCACAATAGAACTATTGAAAAGCCAGAACAATAGTTAGGCCGTGTTTACACTAGAGGGTTTTTTCGGAACGTCAGCTTGCAAACGCGAGCGCAAAAGGGTGATGTACATATTCGCATTGGTACTTATAGGTATGCTTGGAGTTGTCAAAAATGTATAGTCTTTGCACGCTGTATCTCCTAAACTCTTTGTTTGAATATTTGGACTACTTTCTGGATGGTAAAAAAACAGGCTCAATATTTTGTTATTGCGGATTGTTGTATGAAAATTTGACATCTAAATATGACCTGGCATAGTATGGATTTTATGATTTGAAGTTGCTAAACTAGGCGTATTAATTTATTGAATGTATCTTCTTCTACTTTAAGTTATTAGAATTGTAGGGTAAATTTAAACTAGGTTAAAATGTCTTTAAACCTAGTTTAAATGAGCTACATTGGAACGTCTAATATTATTGATTTCACACTTTTAATCAGATAACCAAAGTACATAAGTAACTTTTTGAATAACACGCGAAATGTTTTTATTTGCAAAGTATTTTTTTTTTTTTTCTAACCTATGCCGTCCCACTGCTGGGCAAAGGTCTCCCACATCATTTTCCAAGACTTGCGGTCGCCAGCTTCGTCCCACCAGTCAGCTCGGAATGCATCGAGATCGTCACGCCAGCGTCTTCGAGGCCTGCCTCGGCGTCGCCGCCCATCGTCAGGCACCCACTGCGTCACGATCTTAGCCCATCTATCGGGATGCATTGATGCATTGATTTTTTTTTTGCAAAGTATAAATATAAATATTTTTTTATTATATATTTGGTAAACCAACAGCTTCTTCTTCTTTTTTATTTAGTCGCAATCTACACAACTAGGTGTAATTCTGTCAATGAACCAACAGCTTTATCTCATGACAAAATTTTTGTAGTTTGTACACTGACAGGTCATGCAATAACTAAACTAGAAACTTTTTTCAAACAGCTACGCTACCCGTCACGTCAGTCATGCGTTGAAGAGCTCGACTCAGCTCTACTAAACTGGGGTACGCACGGGGTAGCTACCCCCTAATCAAACAAAAGAAGTTTAAATTGGATCCAACTTATTGTTGAGTAAATCGAACTATGCATTCTTTAGTAGCTTTTTTTGCAACAATAGATTGTAATGAGGTCATTGTGTACACTAATAAGATTTTAAATAAGTGAATAGTTTCATCAAGGTGTATTAAGCTATACATATTTTATTAAGAGGATAAAAAAACGGAGTATCAATAGAGAGGAAACATAATCAGTAGATCATTCAAGAATTTATTCCTCTGCGAGAATGAAACTTGCACCTTACTCCAACCGAGGTCGTCTTACGAGTAATAAATCCCAGATAATCTTAATAAATCCAAGGCGCAGAAACATTTTACAATTCGAGTACAAAAGTTTCGTTCTCAACCATTGTTTCACAAAGATATTCGATAGAAGTCAACATGAGGAACTTTCATCAACCCGAACAACTCCAAACTTCAGTTTTTCGAATATAATGTGTTTGTTTTATCGACTTTTCATTGGGTTCTTACAAAAACTTTGCAGATTACTGGCAAGCGAAATCTCGGAGACGAACCACTTGTAAACTCGTTGGCGTAGGTATGCCTATTGCGTATATTATATTGGTATTTAGGTAGGTACACACTTACACAGTACCTAGAGGTAAAATTATTGAATCATGCATGTTTCTGAGTTGTGTGGGAAGATAGGTACCACGATTTTATACTTGTTAAAATCCAAATGAAGATTTGTAGACCTTAGCACTTAATCTTGTTGTTGGGTAAACTTTACCTCAGAAATCATTATATCAAAACACACTATTTTATTTCCACATGTAGGTATGCTACTCTGTTATCGTAATAATTATTATTTCATATTGGAGTTTTACATTCACCTCAACTACCTACTTAATATTCCAAGAGCAATAAAGATAAAAATATTTTATAATTAAACTCTGTGCGAACTACGTTTAAATAGGTGCCTCTGTAATTTTATGTATGCAGTTATGAAAATGAATCGTAATCTTGTTATTGAGGTTTCCGCATTATGAAAAAAAAACAACAGATTTCGTATCAAAGCAAAAAAGGTAATTAACGCAGAGTATGAACTTTATCGTCAACCAATAGAAGCGAGAATCGAACGCAGATGCATATGTATGTGAAAATATTATCCCGGCAAATTAAATGGATCTCTGGAGAAATGCTTATACGCGTGTGACGCCATCGTGATAACATCGACGTGGAAAAAACTGTCATAGGTTGGAAATGTTGATTCTTTTTTCATTCCGTTGATTTCCTGAACAAGCCTTCAGCCTGCTAAATAATACACGTGTGCTTATGAAGTCCGTTTATTGGAGACTGACACATGAAACCTACCCACATACACAACACCTCCACCCTTAATTAACATTAACATTATAACTAAATTATATAATCTACTTAACATAATGACAACATTAAATGACAAGAATAATTAGGTACTAACCTAACTATGGTTCTTTTAATAGACTAAAGATACTTATTACAACTACTTAAAAGCTATTACAACTTCCTACCTACTTAATCTATTTCTTCGAAGCCATAACGTCTAGGTGGTCTCCGATTTCGTTTAGGAGATTTAGATTCTACATTTACGGTAACACTAGGCTCCTTGTCTGACGACCCCTGGGGACACACAGGAGGGGTTCCTGGAAGGACGTTACTGGGTGCTGCTGCGCTGGTGTCTGGCGTCTCTGAATTAGCTGGCGCCGTATTTCGTGAGCGCGGACTGCCCGTTACCCCTACGCTTACACTTTCCGCAAAACCCTCATCGTGAACTGGGTTCACATCCCCGGTTATCGGTATGGCCAAAGATTTGCGTGAATGGTTATTTAACTGTAATTTGCTAGCAACTACCTCACAGCCTACTCTGTTATCAACAAAACTTTGATCTCGATTTTGGGTAACTCTTTGTCTTAGCTGATCAATATGCCTATGAATTCCGGTTCCAATGTGAGTTTTGACCTCGTAATCACAACCTCCTAATTGTTTACTTATTGTACCCGGTAACCACTTGACTGCGCCGCTGTACTCGCGATACCAGACCTGCGCGCCCGGCGATAGCTGACGCTGCGAACCCCCCGCACAACGTTCGCTGTATTCCTGTCGGCCGGCCACTCGAGCTTCCCTGTCCGGCTTAAGATTATCTAATCGCATACGCAGATTTCGACCTTGCAGTATATTAGCGGGACTATCACCTGTAGTTGCGTGGTTTGTATTTCTGTAAGCTAGCAAAAACCGACATAAAGCCGTGTCAACATTAAGGCTTTGATGGAATGCTTTTTTTATGACACGTTTACACATCTTCACAGCATTCTCAGCGGCGCCGTTCGAGGCAGGGTGATATGGAGCTGAAAATAAATGTTTGACTCCGTTATGTTTCAGAAAAGCCTGAAATTCCGAACTAGAAAACGGCGGACCGTTATCGCTCACAATTTGTTTAGGTAAACCAAACTTAGACCACAACTCTCGAAGAACCGAAATAACATCTTGTGCTGTCGTTTTCTGCATTTTTATGGCTTCAACCCATTTCGAACATGAATCAACTATTACTAAGTATTTCAATCCACCCATCGGGCCTAAAAAATCTATATGAAGTCTAGACCATGGTTGGTTGGGCCAGGGCCAGGAGCGCGGCGCGTGCGCCGGCGGCGCGTCCTGCACCGCGGTACACACCGAGCATGCGCGGCACGCCGCCTCCACCGCTTCGTCAATCCCGGGCCACCAAACATAGCTTCGGGCCAAAGCTTTAGTTTTAACGATACCCATGTGTGTGTCGTGAAGTTCTGATATAATTTGGTTTCTGTAGGAACTTGGTATCACCACCCGATGCCCCCACATTATACATCCTAGTTCGGCATACAACTCGTTTTTCCTGTTAAAATACGGTTTTAGCTCATTTATGTCCACATCTTTTGGCCAACCGTCCATCAGATAGCTCAATACGCGACTTAAAAGAGGATCACGGCTCGTTTCTCTTTTCAAAACATTGTAATCTAGCAACATAGCCTCTGTTGAAAAATGTAAATACGTTTGTTCCGGTAGTTCCACTTCCTCTTTCGCGACATCATTTTTTTGAGAACCAATTAAACGCGACAAGGCGTCTGCCGTATTTTTATCTGTCCTAATGTACTCGATATCAAAATCATAAGCTGCTAGTTTTATAGCCCAGCGCTGCAGTCGACTGGCAGCTGCGGCGGGAATGCCGATGTTCGGCCCAAAGATGCTAACTAGAGGCTTATGATCCGTTCGCAACACAAATTTTCTTCCGTACAGATACTTATGGAACTTCTCAATCGCAAATATAATCGCTAAGGCTTCTTTATGAATTTGACTGTAATGTAATTCATTAGAAGAGAGCGCACGCGAGGCATATGCGACGACGCGCTCGTCAGGTGGGCCGCCGCCGCGTGCGCACTGCGACAGCACGGCGCCGAGGCCTCGCGAGCTCGCGTCCACCGTCAGCACCGACGTACAATCCATGTCAAAATGAGCCAGGGCTTCGGTGCTACTCAATAATCGTTTCACCTCATTAAAAGCAATAGAATGTTCTTTTCCCCACCGCCAATGCCTACCTTTTTTTAAAAGACCGTAGAGTGGCGTTAAATGAACGCTTAGGTTCTTAATGAACCTTCCATAAAAATTTACCATTCCTATGAAGGATTTGAGTTCTGTTATATTAGTCGGATGAGTCATCGTTGTTATGGCCTTCACCTTATCACGATCCACACGGACTCCATTCTTATCGATTATATAGCCTAAATATCGTACCTCTTTAGCAAAAAATTCGCATTTACTTTCTTTTATTTTCAGCCCATGTTTTTCTAAAATATCGAGAACTTGTTGTATTGATTTTATATGACCATCAAAATCCTTATTTTTAATCAATATATCATCATAGAACACTACTACATTCGGAACCCCTTTGAATAAATCCACCATTATTTTCTGGAAAATCCCAGGGCTAGACGCTAATCCATATACGAGACGAGAGTATTTGAATAAGCCCTTATGTGTGTTAATTACAGTATAATTCCTGGAATGCTCTGATAAAACGATCTGATTGTATGCCTGGGATAGATCTAATTTCGTAAAGTATTTATTTCCGCAAATATCACTAAATAAATCCTCCATTTTTGGAACCGGAAATCTATTGACAGCTAAGACTTTGTTAAGGGTTACCTTGTAATCGGCACAAATCCTTAAACCACCGTCAGCCTTACGTACGACAACCAGAGGTGTGGCCCAGTCAGAATGCTCCACCGGCTCGATGACGCCGGCGCCGAGCATCGCATCTAACTCCGCGTCCACGCGCTCGCGCAGCGCGTAAGGCAGGGGCCGCGCTCGGCAAAATATCGGCGTCGCTCCCTCACGCACACACAGTTCCGCCTTTTCCCCAGTGTATTTTCCCAACGTGCCGTCAAACAAAGATTTATACCTGGAAGTAATGTCATTTATAATTTTTTTTACATTTCGTTCAGGGTTGCTCAGATAATTTGTTTGGAGTTTTGATACTTTTACAGGAATGTTTAATTCTGCTAACCATTGTCTGCCAATTAAATTGGTTGTTCCGTTATCTATCACATATAAATCTAAAGTTTTAATTTTATCTTTATATTTCACAACAGTTTCAAAATATCCTAATGGCTGAATCATCGTGCCATCATAAAATCTCAAGTGTAATAAACAAGGTTTTAATTTCAAATGACTAAAGCACGATTCATACACAGTTTTGCTTATACAAGATAAGGCGGATCCTGTATCAACCTCCATGTTGAGTAGATGATCATGTACACATATTGATATACACACCGGTTTATAGTCCCTTAAAGACATCTGATACATTGGCTCTTCCAAGGACTCATCTCGCTCTTCTTCGTCCTGGGGGTACTGCATACCATTGTAGTCTCCTTCTCCCTCGTCCATCAAATGCAAGGCGGCTGGCCCGCGCCGACCGCGCCCCGCCGTGCCACCGCGCCGGCCGCGCCCGCTCCGGCCTGCGCTGCCTGCTCCCCGGTTGAACCCGCGCCCTCCGCGCGCTGCATACTGACCAGCATGCTCCGTTGCTCTCCGTTTTGATTGATAGTAGTTTGGACTCATATTCCTTTTTGGGCACACGCGTCTCAGGTGACCGATTTCTTTACACCAACTGTATGAAAACTTTTATACGCACAGTTTATTTCTAGATGTCTGTGGTCTCCGCATCTTGAACAACCGTCGTTGACGTCCAGTGTATGCACTTCTTCAGCCGCTGCATTTGCTGTTGTCCCTACTTCCACCGCACTCGCATCGCGCTCAGCCGCTTCCAAAGATAATGCCAGTGTGACAGCTCTGTTATAATCTAACTTTTCTTCCGAAAATAGTCGTTGCCTTATAATTTCACTCTTCAAACCACATACTAGTTGATCTCGGATATTCTCGTCCAACGTGGACCCGAACTCACAATATTTTGATAATTTTTTCAACTCAGACACGTACTCTGCTATGGATTCGTTGTTTTGACGACGTTGGCGGAATTTATAACGTTCCGCTAGAACTGAAGGCTTTGGTTGTAGATGCGCTTGCAGAAGTTCTACAGCTCGATTATAAGTTAAACTTGCTGGTTTCGTTGGACTCGCTAGCGTCGAAAGTAAATCATAAGCTTCATCTCCCATCACAGATATTAATGTGGGTAATTTCAACTCTGTCGGCACCTTGTTAACTAGAAAGTACATTTCTAGCCTTTCTACGTAGCACAACCAGTTCCCGGTTTTAAGCACAAAGTCTTTCATTTTTCCCACAGACATTTTCGCAATTGTTCACCGAACTCCGCGACACAAATATTCTGATTTATTATCTAAATTAACTCTCGTTCGCCACTGCTAAATAATACACGTGTGCTTATGAAGTCCGTTTATTGGAGACTGACACATGAAACCTACCCACATACACAACACAGCCTTTCTGAATAAACATAGTAAAACGTGTTACAAACAGAATATGAGTATAAAGCTTTCAATTTAATTACGATAGTAGATATACAAATTATGTTATAAGAAGACCGATTTGTCTGAAAAGTTCCACCAAAAAACCTAAAAGAAAATGTCTAGCAAAAGCTGCGTAGTTAATTACTTTCGACCTTTCTGAGTCGCGGAACATCAACGAAAAACAAACCAGTCAATGTTTAGGATCTTTTGTCACAGTATGAAATTTTCAGTGGTTCATTTGAAACTTCGAATATATTCTTCGAATACTTACGTTTTTCTCGATAATCGCTTTTTATCTACAGTTTAGTTTGATCATATAGGTACGCACCCACGCTTTGAACCGCCAAACGATATCTCCCAAGACCAGCCCGCTGATCTATCGTTTCTACGCACATTCACAGAACCCTATCAGGTGTAACAATAACATCTGAGTCAATGAACCACTGGCTTTGTAAAGCCGCATGTAAACAGACAAAATGTTTATATGTAGATAAATATAATCCAGTTTCTTTGGGTGTTGCATTTCCTTGAAGTTATTTTTAAAAAGATATAACCCATAGTAACCCAAAATGTTAAAATATCATCGAACGCTGTACGAAATGCACATAGTTGTCAAATTAGGGAGTGCTTTATAATAACAAAGAAATATGTACCTAATAATTATTTTTATTAACCGCAACAAACGGATTTTCTGAAGTTAATACCAATTTTGTCTCCTGCCATTAGAAGAGACTAATTCAAAAGCCTTGAAGAGTTGGTACAAGTTTTATAATAAGGTATACTCGTAATCAAAGGTGTGATCTATGGAAATGGTTATCAGACACAAATCGACAATTTACTGAAGATGAAATAGGAAGAGTTGCAAAATATTTTCAATTAACCCTCGCGAATAAAATGTTTGTACAAAACGCAATAATGCGAACAAATACGCCATATTTGCCGTCAGAGAGTTCTTTTTGTTGATTTTAAAACAAGCGTCCACATCGGCTTATTGACGACCCTTTGTTTTTTAATAAAACGTCGACCGCTATTGTCCGTCAGTAAACAAAATGTTTTGGCGTATTTTGATGTTTAGCTGTAAAGTGAAAGTTCATCATATTGCGCATCTTAGCCATCAGAAAATAGAGATTCTGAGGTATGTTCAATAACAAGTTAGAGTCAAGATAGAGTTATTTGAATTGGTTTTTTTAGGTACTTACCGCAATTAAGACATCGGGATTGCTGTCTACTCAATCAAAAAAAAAACACGCCATATGTCTACTCAGCTATCAAACAGTTAATTTGTATTGGTTGTAATAAGTTAACTCATCATACAATGTCATGGAACAATATAGAGGCGCATTCTACCGAAATCATAAGAAACGACTGTAAAAAAACGATCGTAGTTTTGTGAAACCAA
Source organism: Epirrhoe alternata (assembly GCA_963565295.1). Lineage (NCBI taxonomy): Eukaryota > Metazoa > Arthropoda > Insecta > Lepidoptera > Geometridae > Epirrhoe > Epirrhoe alternata. Next base: position 6,888,776 of record OY751384.1, read on the forward strand.
AGCTCTATTGACGACCCTAAGCAAATAACGAGGGGAGTATTTGCGATAATTTGACTAAACATAGTACGATCGTAATCAATCAAGTTTGAACTTTAACTATCAGCTGAAAAGGTATAAAAATGATCACCTGTTATTTTATCTGTAAGTACACTTTGTTGTAAATTAAATCAGTTTGGTATTTTCGGATTGCAGCATTTTGGATGTTGTGTATAAGATTTGGATGTACTTGTAAAATATTTTGATTTAAATTCTACAAAAAAAAAAAGTTAATTTATCAAGACAGATAAAGAAGTTTTGAAGCATAGGCTGGTAATGTCATATTTTGAGATAAGGGATCTCAATTTTGACGGATAATTTCACAAGAAATAGAAGAATTCGCATCATTTAACTAGATGGTGTAAAACTATAATATTTTTAAAGCTGGTGTAAAACTATACTTTTTTTCGACTAAATAAAATATTGCACTTCAATCTAACTGTGGTTAGGACAGCTCGGTTGCTGCACAGTAGCCGCAACGATTCGTCAAAATCAAAAAACTATTGAAACCACGTTGAAACTATCGTTTTATCGATGCTGACAAACGAATCAGATTTTTCGCAAATACCTAAAAACTGAAACAGTAGGTACATTCAGACGATGACTATAAACCTGCACCGAAATATATTTTTTTATACCGGACTATCTTGTGTGTGTGCTGTATGTGGTGTCCGGGTACATGAAATATAGTAATTTAATTTGTGTAAACAAACAGACAGAAAAACATTGAAAACACATACAGATTAACCGCTAGATATGAGCTTATCAAGAATTTCGAAGTCTGACGTCAGGGTTCCGTGGCCGAGCGTATGAAGGCCTCGGGATTTAGGAGGATCTGATCGTCGCGGGTTCGAATCCCGTCTGAATCGAAAATTTTGATAAGACTTCATTTCTCAATAAATACATACAGACCAACAAGCAAAATAAGTTTTAATAAAATAAGAGTTTGAATAACGTGTTGAAAAGTCATGAATTTAAAACTCTACTATAAACCTTCCGTTTGAGTTATCGGTACACCTTGTATGCGTAAAAAAGATTATGTGTACACCTATGTTCTTGTCGTACATTTTTAGACATAGTTTTCTCTTTGTTCATATTGTATTTCCAACGGAAACAGTACAAAGTTGCCTTGAAAGTAAACCGAAGTACACATAAAGCATGCAAACATCCGCGGACCAATTATGGCATCATGATAAAGGGCCCTGTTGTGGGCTTAGGATATTTCCACTTGCCACCCAGTCAGGGTCTTTAGATTATCATTGCATACCAAGCTTTGTAATGTAGGATGCAATCGAGTGACCAGTGCTCTTTATTTTTACTTACAGCTGCAGCGGAAAATATTCGAAATTTTAGCATGCGGAATACACACTCTCAGAATTTTGGCGTGGCGCTCTCTCTGGAATCTCCAGAATTTAGTTTTGTATTTAAACATTTTAAACTTACTCAATGGAATGTTAAAATTGTGCTATATACACTAACGGCACAAGTAAGTTTGATACGAAAACATCGAAGTTAGTAAGAACGTGTATAACTGAAATCTTTTTATTATAATAAGTTGAAAGACAAACGGATAACTGAGGAAGAAAATGTAACATTTTCTCAAAATATTACCGAGATACCAATAATGATACTCTTACTTAAGGGTTCGGGCCTGATATAAAGGATCATATTTATAGCCCAACCGCCAAGAGGTTACATGCAGAGTACTCTATAATGCATGTTTTGCTTGGTACATTAACATTTTTTCTTCGCATTTCCTATAATATACATAAAGGGTGTAAAAAGACGTCTACCGAAGCCGAAAGGGGTAGGTATAGCATTCCAACACAAACCTAAATCCAAAAGGATTTTCCGAAAAAATCATTATATCCGGAGAAAACAGCGTTTGAAGATTACTATTTGCGTATGTTCTGGGCGCGTTTTTTTACGTAGGTTGCTGGATTTTGAGTTTAAACTGTTTTTTTCTTTTATAAATGAAATTATTAGGTAGGTATCGTCATATAATGTGGCACTAGTAGTAAATAACCGAAAATAACATAACATGACTTAGCTAAGTCAAATTTTTTTTTTTGCGTTTTTTTTTCGCTAAATTTGTTTAGAATCATGGTCTGATTGCAACCCCTCAGTTTTCGGTACTTGTCTTTTTACACCCTGTATAGCTGTCCTAAAAAGCTATCTTCATTTCTGCGTACAAAATGTGGTCGAACGTGGTAAAACTTTGTAAAACTATTTACCTACAGGGTAAAATAAAAAAATGACTGACTTAAAGTAAGTTGAAGTCAACATTTTCTAGTGAGTCTTTGTGGAACTTTAGGTTAGGAAAACATAAAAGTAATTGATACAAGTATTGGTATTTTGTTTACCAAACGTCACTAAAAAGTTTCCTGAATGTTATGGTAAAAACCGTTGTAGATATTTATTAATATTGACTAAGCTAGTAAGGCAACTGCTGCTACAGAACAGAGCAACGGCCTTTGTAGGATGCTTCAGGGTTTAAGGCTTAATTCTAAGGATAAGGTGCATAATTCATCTTCCAGAACAAAGGAGATCCCAGATCTATTGGGAATTAGATGCAATTTCATGGACTTGAAATGAGAACGGCGTGCGTCTAGCTTCGTTTGAGGCGGATATTGAAATTTTATAGCCTTTGTCTACGATTGAAATTTTATCTATTTATGAGAAAGTCTGACGTTCAGCGAATTGAAAAGATTTCAATTTATTGCCTCGATTCGTATTCTTTTCGATCAAATGTTCAAATACAATTTGGTCAGTGTTTTATGTGACCTAGTAGGAAAATGTTTCAATCATGTCAAAAATAAATTTGAAACACAAAAAATATCACAGTCCTACTAAGAATATATCTTGTATACCGCTACAGCATACGTAAACACATATTTTTCAGACATTTTCACATTTATTCAGGTTAGTAATAAAAGAAAACTTTGTAATAACTCCACGCAATAAAACTGCAACACAGCTTATTATCTTGTTAATAGAATTATCAACATAGCATTCCGCTATTACAAAGAAAATAAAAACGGACAACGCTGTTTACTTGCACAAAATAGCTAACAGCAAGTTAGCTAGATCATTGAGCTATTTAAGTTCAGCTTCTCGAGTCTGTATTTCCGCTGAGCTACGACCCTGTTGTTTTTAAGAAGAGAGCTAATAGGCACCTTCTGGGTAGGCTCGCTCCATCGTAGACCTCATTCTTGCTTATTTAAGTTTCGAGGTCAAGAGTCGACCCATTCATCATAAAAAAAAACAAAAAAAAAGCTGCGTACGAAGGTACGGACTACGCGTTCAAGCGTTCCAATGGACGTGTAGTCTGCAGCAACGCGTATACATTTTGTCATTTTACATCGACTCGTGCGAGTTTGGAGCGCGTGAACGCGTAATCTGGAAGGCGTAGTCCGTACAAGGCTATAGAGGGATGGATTTGAGCAACCGAAAGTTTGGTACACTACCTACTACTATCACGAACACCACGATTGGCCTGAAATTGCATTCTGTGGCATGGCGATGGCACTTTTTGCGCTTACACTAACCAGCTACGGCACAGAAGAAATATTATTGCAAAGTTTTTGAATGAAGTTGGCATGTTTGTCCTTTTACGGCTGCAAAAATCAAAACACTATTTGAATCCAGGCTCTGTTGAACTTAATTGTATCTAAAGTAAGGAAGTCTAATTGCAGCTTTGCGTTTAAAAATTTTGTCCATTGACACAGTCGGTGTCGCGCGTTTTACCTTTTTGTTACTACTTATTCAATGCGAGTTTATAGTTCATGAGTTTACGTTGAAAATTTTGTTCGTTCAAAACACAGCTTTGTAAAGTGGGTTGTATGAGCTCTTTTACAAAAGCTGTGGTGCTTGCTAATTAATATCTCTGCTTAGCAGCATTCCGGCTGTTGACTCCGCTTTTTGACTCAATTCGCTTTGTGGACTGAGGTATTGTTCTGATTTTGTTTGATTTTTGTCTCTTAACAAGGAAATCTTATTACTTAGCGATTTAAATACTAGGAAAACAGGAAGAGAATCGTTTACTCTGATCCTTAATACGCATGTTTATGGCGCGCAGGATTTATGAACTTAAGTAGTTTCTGATATTATGTTTGAAACAATACTGTGGGTTTACATTTATTCCAGGCAGGGCTGATCTTGTTAGAAACGAAGATAAGATAAAGTTTGTACAATTATGTATAACGTTGCAAGTTTCTCAAGAACAAGATATGTTAAGTAAACTTTGAATTTAAATGAATTTGTAAAGGCGAATGTAGAATATAAAAGACTACTTTACTATGGCTTACAAATTTTTTTACATAAAAATATAAAGTTTATATTCTGTTGCTCACACGGAAGAAAATAGGCAAAGCAAAAAGAAATATAAAAATTTAATTTTACTAATATTAAAGTAGATTGATAACGGTACTTTGCATAGTATTTTCTTGGTCCGTGGTTATTAAAACCCCATAAATAGGACCTTGTAATGTCTAATCAAGTCAAAATGCATTAGCAAGCAATGGTATGCCTAGTCACGGATGCAGCCTCTAATGAGCGATTACTCGGAGGGGAACTATAAGCAATCTGCATAGCAGAGAGTATCTAGTCAAGTGGGAGTTGAACGATGGTTGTAATAAAGGGCATACGTGAACCTGCATCATACTGGTAATATTTTACGTCTATGACGCAGAAGGTTGCGGGTGTGAATGCCACCGCGGGGCAAATGTTTGTATGATCATCAAAAAAAATTCTCGGGTCTGTAGGGTATACATACCGCGCTTTTCAAAACATAAGCTCTTTTACTCCGAGGCGGCTGTGAGAAATGCTCAGCCATATTCTTTAGCTATCAACAACATCATTAATATCAAAAACATAATTGAAAAGTTGATCCAATGTAAATAGTCAATATGTTATGGAATTCGCATCGAAGTTATTTGTGTTCTCTTGTTGTTGGTACGAGTACGAGTACGAGAGAATGCTATAATTTATCGAATAATGTGTGAGTTTGCATCAACTTCAAAAAGAAACAAACTGCTTCTGTATAAAACAAAATATAACAAAGATGAAAACTTGAGATTGAAGCAAAATAACAATAGCGTACCTAGTAGATCCATTGTGCAAAACATGTTCATGGATGATCCATTGTACTACACTTTTGTTAGTACTCTCTACTTTTAACATAATTGGATTACCTATTTAAATAAAAGTACTAATCATACTATTTTTGCAAAGAAATTGCAAATGCTACGCGGTACTACGAATTCGTGTAGACGCTCTACGGAAATCTACGAACTGAGAATCATTATTCAAGGATTCATCATTTTGTAGACATTTGTAAAGAAAGCAAACATAACATTTTGTACATACCACGTCAGGTCAAGACTGAGAAGTCTTAGATTCCACTGGTCTAGATCCCAAGGCTTGATTACGATGCCCATCTTGCCATCTCAGCCTTTTCATAAACGCATCTTTTCATAAAAGCGGACATCACGTTGCTTTTGTGTAGGCTTATTTTCTTTGAGATGTGGACATAACTAACAAGGAAAGGAAACATCGTAATGAAGACTGTCTTTTGTAGCCATACCTACCGTATTTTACCAATACGCCACACCAATAATAAAGCTGAAGTGTTTAAAATATAATAACTAGAACTAGTATCTAGAACTAATATCTAGAACTGGCGTGTTTAAATAAAATTGCATTTTATAGCCAATTTTTTTGATGCTTCGCTTCTTATTTTTCCTTTGCTTATTTCATCATCCTTTAATTTGCCGTTTAATTTAAAAGGAATCGGATGATTTATAAATAATTAAGAGGAGACCGAAAGGCACAGCTAGTATATTCGATATATGTAGGTACTAGTAATTTTATCCCGAATACAACTATACACCTAGTCCCTTATGCAATACCTAATTTTCCAAAGAAAATAACATCTTTCATAAATAACATCTCCATAAAGTATTTATAGCTACGGAAGCGCTAGTAAAACATGGTACGTCAGTACCTGAAATATCTAGACAAGCATCAACCTAACACCACAGAATGAGAGCGTTGTTCGTATGAGCCATCACGGCTCTTTGAGGAGCGTCACAATAGCGGACGAGAGTACCCCCTTCATTCAGTGTTGTACTGTCAGCATGGATACTGGTGATTCAGCAAACTCCGGGGACATAATTGGACAAAACAAAAGTAGTTTTGTCCTTTTCTTTTCTCGCTTAGAAAATATGGTAAAAAACTAGTATGTGCGCTCCCACAAAATTTCAATCAACGCCGATTGCCTATTAGCACTGTTAGTTTAGAACAGCCACGAATCTGTTATAACTGGTTTAAACTCCGCATGAGTGCAGTTCTCAGGATGTATTTTAGAATGTGTGTGAAAATTATATTAATACCAAAAAATGTATACAGGGTGTAAAAAGACTGCTACCGAAAACTGAGGGGTTGCAATCAGATCATGATTGCAACCCCTCAGTTTTCAGTGATTATAACTCAAAATCCAGCAATCTACGTAAAAAAACGCGCCCAGCACATACGCAAACAGTACTCTTCAAATGCTGTTTTCTCCGGATATAATGATTTTTTCGGAAAATCCTTTTGGATTTGGTTGTGTGTTGGGATGCTGTACCTTTTGGCTTCGGTAGACGTCTTTTTACACCCTGTATAAGTCCTTTTAGTAGCATTTTCACACGGTTGAAATTATATCTGAGAGGAGTCAATGATCAAAACTTCTAGGACAACAAGTCCTATGACTTGTTTCACCGTCTCTAGATTAAAGTTAAAATAGATTTTACCACATAACTATATCTATGCTGAGATTAGTACTGAGAATTGCTTGAGGCTTGTAAGTTTACCTCTCGATAGTAGGTACATTCGCTCACAATATCAGCAGTAGTCCTCTCAAAGGATTACTGCGCTCGTATTACGAGATACGTCCCTGTTTGGTATTCATCACGTCCCTATCTTCACGAGGTTAGTGTTAATGCTGAGTAAGATACCGAATTTCATGATTACACCACACCGTTCTAAGTTAAATTATGTACTTGAAATTCGTTTTGTGTCGAGATATCTGCATTCCCTTATTTTTTACGAAGAGTACGAGCTAAAAAGTTTTATTGCATTTTGCCATTCTAGTCCTATAAATCTCCAACAATCCATCTTAGAATTTTTTAATAACTTTAAATTCTGCTTTACCTAATAAATTCATCAAAAAACGAATAAGTAAAAGCAGTAATAAAGATGGCAATCAGATTTTGTATGTATCGTTCCTGATATTATTTTAACCAGTAATTATAACGTCCGTAGCTCATTATGGTATTTGAGAATAATGTATGCTTGGACACTAAAATCCTACTCTATTTCGCTATCATTCCCTAAAGAGCACTTCACATAATGAAAGTGATTACATTTAGCGTGGGATCAAACCCGACATAATTTAGGCCAGATTATGATGTTGGATTACAAAATGCAATCCCCAAGCTCATTCACTAGAGTGTCCTGGTGTCCTGTTCTATGCTAAGAAATGTTTTTTTTTCAGCTTCGACTTAAGGACAATCGAGGGGCGTGATGAGTGCCGGAGGGGCGAAGGGGGGGAGGCGGATTCCCACCCCCATGCCTCCTCCCAGAGAAAATATGCAGCCGAGGTAAGGACATAGTCTCCTAGGAAGTTGTGTTCGTTTTGAAAAATTCTTTATTTTTGAAATTCATTCATTCTAGTCCTTTATTACTTTTTTTTTGTACTTTATCAAAGGTACTCGTGTGGCTTTTATCTTATTTTAAGTGCTACTTTGGAAAATCGAAAAACTATGCTGAGATAAAAGTATTGCATAGGTACTGAAAAGAGCTAGTTAAATTAACTGAGTATTTTGGTGTAAATATTACCTTTAATATTTTTTACGTCCGTCATTAGCGGACGTCGCTTCTTCTAAAGCCAAAGCTAAGATTGCGAATGAAAATTATTCATAAAGTATTAAGAAAAGGTTTTTTTTTTTTTTTTTGACGACCTCTGTGGCGTAGTGGGTGAAAGCCCGCTTGAGACGCAGAAGGTTGCGGATTCGATCCCCGCCGCGGGATAAATGTTTGTATAATCTGCAAATATTTATCTCGGGTCTGGGTGTTTCTATGTATATTATGTATGTATTTACAAACAAAAAGTATATAAGTAGTATATCAGTTATCTGGTTCCCATAGTACAAGCTTTGCTTAGTTTGGGGCTAGATGATGCTGTGTGAAATGTCTGGCATTATTTATTTATTTATTTTTATGTATAATCTGCAGCGGTTGAGCTTACCCACCAGAGCCAGCTTTCTACGAAGAGATGGTTCGTAGCGGAGATTGTATAAATCCTTGCTTTCTCACGGCCGTCGCCATACGGCCGTTAGCTTTGAATAAGTTCATCAATGTTCGTCCAATTTGTGAACTATTTTTATACCATGGACAGTATGGTCAAATCTATCAATATCAATCCAAACCAAGACAATCCAAACAAAGAATAGACAGGTAATAGTAGCTTTTTGTCAAGCACGATTCGTCTCTAAATATGAGCCATTTTGATAAATAAAAGTTTCAGTTTCTGTCTTTAGATGAAAGTTCAAGACCGAAGTTCTCTGAACCGAATGCTATCAAAAATCAATAAGTTCTGTTTTCTTGACTTCATTGCTTCGTAAATCGAATGAAAGACTTCACACCACGGAACTAATTGAAACAGTTCTAAAATAACCTTTGATTCCCAATAGCTCCAATTCACACAACAATATAACCAGCTATTAAGAAACCATTAGCTTAACCCATTCACATAGGATCACAGATCAACTTATGCTGGATTTGCAAACCAGATAATAAACGACCAGTAAACATTGAGCTCTTACATTGAATACCGGTGGCTTAAAGGGAAGTTGTAAATAATTTAACTTTTATTAGAAAAGTGGTCTGAACTTTTTGGATAGGGTTGGCAGCCGGTGATGATTATTTCATTGTTATCAGATTCGTTACGTTCTCTTGCTTCTTAGCGTGACACTATTTCATTCGAATCAGCTGACGAAGAGACAGCTAAGATAGTATATTATAGTTACTTCCATAGTGTGATGTCATACGGTATATTTCTCTGGGGTAAAGCAGCCGATATTCAAGATATATTTGTTTTGCAAAAGCGAGCTGTCCGTGCGATTTACAAATTGAAACCACGGGACTCACTGAGACAACGTTTTAAAGAAATAAATATTCTAACAGTTTTTTCCCAGTACATCTATGAAAACATTTTGTATACTCATAAAAATATAAATAACTTTAGGAAAAAAAGTGATGTGCATAGCATTAACACAAGAAATAAGAATAAACTTTATCTGCCTAAATTTAGATTAGAAAAAGTAAAAGGTTCTTTTATGGGAAATACGATACTTTTTTATAATAAACTTCCTGAAAACGCGACTAAACTGCCTATTCGAAGATTTAAAACTTACGTAAAAAATACTCTTATAAAAAAAGCTTATTATTCACTTAAGGATTATATTAATGATAAATTCGCGTGGCCTGATGTCGCTCTGCCCCTCGACGGCTGATGTGTCCTCAATGTCTTTGCTATCTTGTATTATATAATTTAAGCAATTGGTAGGTACCACCTAAGTTATCATAAGTTTAGATTTAAGGGCCCATAATACGCCAACATTTTGTAAGCGGGACAGCGAGTGTGATTTGTTCGGCGTGTGAGGAGTACAGAGCTATGGATGCGCAGTGTTATTTACACAACTAAAACACTTTTTAGCTAATTAAAAGTACAAAAACAAAAAAAGATCAAAATTCGGAACAATGGGACCACGTAGTGTACTAAGCTGAGTTTAGATACGAAGTTTTACTAGTCTAGCTAAAGTATTTATCGAGTACTTTTGTTTTTAAGTAAAATTCAGAGGGAAGTTTGTGACTATTTTCTATCGAGAAAATATTTAGTAATCGTGTTTTCACTACAATGGAGCAACAGTTTATATCCTCAACTATAATATATATTTTTTTCAATAATATTGGTTCAATACTTTCATAGATATGATCCACAGTAGAAGCAGTTTTGAGGTAGTACGCGCCCTTAAGATGGATCACCTAAAAGAAAGCTAGGCCCCAAACCGTGTTTGTTGCCCTGATTCTTCACGGTATTGGTCGCGAAGGAACAGGAGTAAAATCACCTAGTTTTAAGACGTTTCAAAGTGATCCCAGCGGTCCTACTGAATAAATGATTTTTGACTTTGACTTTGACTTCAGTGAGGTAACATTTTATGTGCACCTCAAAGATGCTCCCTTATTATAATAATGATTGATTCAGACTGCATCGAAATTTATGTTATAATAACTAGCTGCGCTCCCGCGGTATGACCCGCGGTCCCTCAGGATTATTTCTTTATTCGGGATAAAAAGTAGCCTATGTTCTTCCCTGGGATACAACCTTTATTCATGCCAGATTTCAGCCTAATCTGTTCAGCGGTTTGGGCGTGAAAAGGTAACAAACAGACAGACAGAATGGATTTTAATATTGCTGACTATGTTATAGGTCGGATCTGAGCACTGAGGCTGCAAAGTAGGCTGAAAATATAAATCCAAACTATAAAATAAGTTTTGTAGCAACCCTAGCTGCGCCTTACCCATTCAAAAACCGTTATGATACTTCATAAAGACGTTTGCAGGATTTTGTAACCGGCAAAGTTGTGAAGTTTGGTCTCGTAATTTAGAATTTTGGACTGAGGTTTATTTGAAATCTGTTTTTGAACTTAGCTAGAAGTTTTGCTTCAGTTGAAGAGGAATTTGATTCTACATTTTATGCGTATGATATCAGATATGACACTCAAAAATGTAGATGAGTCTAGACAATTTCTATTAAATTTTCATTGAATATGTTCATTGTAAAAAGAATAGTACATTGTAAAACAAGAGAGCAAAATTAGTTTTTGCTGTACTGAGTTTGAATCCCGAACAAGCGAAGGATTCACGATCACGATTTGAATCACGAGCGTAGCGAGTGATTCTAAGTTAGAATCCTGAGTGTAGTGAGGAATTCAAAAGTACAAGCAATAAATTATTTTCAAATAATACAGGCCGCAGCGTGCGCCTCTTTCTCATTGCTTGCTTCTAAATTCAAATCACTTTTCGACACTTGTTTGTTCGAGATTCAAATCAGCTTTTGCAACAAAAACGAATTTTGCTCTCTTGTGGTACAATTAACTAATTTCGCACTACTCTCTTATTACCTTCAATGAAGTCAAAGATTATATCAACCTGTGTTGCCACACATACAAGCTTATTTCTGAAACATTCGAAGCTTTTCAGAAGCTAACAGTGTAGGTTCTTTCGAAATATTATGAATATCGTTACGAAAGTAACCGATATTGTAAAAGAAACTTATTAACTGAAACCTTTTCAGTGTTGAGGGGTTGTTTTTCGAGGAATTATTTTGTTACTACAACGCTACAACTCTACTGCGTATTTAATCATCATTCTAAGTTCTTGATTTTTGTGTAACGGCCACTCTACACATTCCGAACTATTTGCCGAACTATTCGCCGAATTATTATTTGGATAGAAGATGACAAGCGAATACAGGCGATGAAGCCCTCTACACATTCATGACCGTCGGCATTCGTCTATCATCGGCAAATATGCCTTTAACATTTGAACATTTTTCCGTCCTACTCGGGATGGAAATTATTCATGCTGTGTAGGTATTTAAATGGACGAAATAGGAGCTCTGCTAGAATAAACTACTCATACAACTGAAGTTTATAGAGACGCACATTATTTACCTTGCATGTTTTCATGCACTTTGCCACATGTCATAAAACCCATGTCGAATAGAATCAGTGTTTTAAAAATATATTCATAGGTGCATTTAGGTTGGCGTCACGGCACGCGCTAATAGACTGCCTCTGCACCCTCATAAGTGGAGTAAAGCATACGCTGAAGCGATTTTTATTATACCTAATTATTGTACTGATAATAAATCATTGATATATTGAATTTTAGCACAGCGACATAAACTTGTGTGAGATGCTGATGTTATTAAGTTTATGGATGAATTTTAATCTTAGATTGAAAGTAAAGGTTCACGCTGTTTAGGATACACAAGACAAGACTTTGGTTTTTAGAGGAGAACTACAGTTTAGGTACCTAAACACGTAAACCAGGAAATTGCCAATGTTGTAAAATTTTTCGTTGACACAGGGCTACAAGGCTCACATTATGTCGTATCTGAGCACCGTTGAAAGTCAGCAGGCGATATATTTTACATAAATGGTCATTAGCTTACATTCACACCACACTCCAAAATAAAAACACATGCTTGTATGTTTGTGTTCGCTGTCATCGAAAACGCAGAGCGACCTCACGGTGGGTTTTAATTTTTTACAAACATCAACGAGCCGGTCAAAGTAAAAATATTTATATTTAACGAGCAACTTTCAAAATGTTAAAATGGAAGGTTCGTGTGTGCTGGCATAATGATGTGCTGGCTTTGCTAGTAGGTACCGTATTATCTATACTTACTAGTAATATTATAAAGAGGAAAGATTTGTTTGTTTGTTTGTATGTTTGTTTGTTTTAAAAGAATAGGCTTCGAAACTACTGGACCGATTTGAAAAATTCTTTCACCAATAGAATGCCACATTATCCCCGATGAACATAGGCTATATTTTATCCCCAGGAAGTGATGTTTTCCCGAGGGATCGCGGGTAACACCGCGGCGGACGGCAAATTTTTGATAAAGTTGTTCAAGTGTTTTTTATGCTATATTTGCTGTACCTACCTACTTAACTATTTAGTTTTATGACATTTTATTTGCATACAGGAACACACTACAATATTTATGTTAGTCTATTATATAATAGACTAAAACCACGGAACTTATTTATGATTGTCTGTGGCTAAAACATAAAAAAACTCATGCTTTACCACACATTCTTTACTAAAATCCGCCTATATGCCTCTATTCAGTAGTTTTTGTGTGAAAGAGTAAAAAAACATCCGTAGGTGCATCCACCCACACAATCTTTTGCATTTAAAATATAATTACCTATGGGTGTACTAAATAATTCTACTTACCTATTCATTTCATGCAGCTAGCAGTTTTACCTAATAGCGTTTGACAAAGAGCGAGCTACATTAGTACCTATTAGGTAGGTACAGTACATTTTATGTGTAATATCGTTTGCAGTTTTATAGAAATCTCATCTAGTATTACCCATTGATGATGCCATTATAGAGGCTTTCCGCGGACAATACCGTGCATTAAAGAACCAGCGGAGTTTTACCGTGCCAACATAAATCACAATAACTAATCATACAGTAAGGACAGTCAACTAACGCTCGAATAAGACGCAAGAGGTAACAAACTACTGTTGGTTGGTACAGTCACGGACAATAAGATGTATACACTCCATACTTTTAAAATTAATATCACACTAAAACTAATAGAAATTGATTTAATATTGAACTAGTGGCGAAATCAATAAAAATTCCAGAACATTGGGTGGACATGTTAACCTGTACATGAATTGAAACATTATGGAGTTGTATACATCTTATTGAACGTGACTGTACATACAAAAGTAAAAACTAAGTTTCTTAGACCTACTGTAACTATAATTTTCAGGTATCAAAACATATGCTTTGAAAGGAAACAAACAAACGACAAAGGTTTTCACAGGGCACACGTTTGCATCTGCAGATATTTTTTACGGGTCTGGGTGTTATTGATTTATCTTTACTATGAACAGCATTCTAGGGCTCGTACAAAATCTAAAATGCCCTTATTTTTTTTAGGTATAGGTATTACATTTCATATATTTAGTAAATAAATGAAATGAAATCTTCTTTTTCTTGTCGTGTTAGTAGTTTTTTTACCCCATGTGGTGAAAATTTTAATTACGTCTCAAAGCGGTTCTTTTTTTAACTTACTGTAATGTATATTGTGGCTAAGTAGCTGGGTTCAACTACAGTGCGGCAGAGACGTAGAGCGCCATTCATAGCTAGAATAATAGAGTCAATTTTTAACAAATTACCTCGGGATAAAGACCCAGTGAAGAGGGCTTTATGCGAAAATTGCTTTTGTCTAGCTTGTTATAACCAAAGTTAATGGCATTTTTCTGATTTTAGTCCACGGCTCTGTTTTTGATAGCGATTAATTGGACCTTATTATAGAGCTGCAAAAAATCAAGCTTGGTCAAAAATACACGAGAAATGCACGATTATATGGGCATTCATATCTCTCTTTGTATAATCTTAAACCTACCTAAGAATAATTAAATTAAAATTTTGATAAGACTTTTCATTTCCTAATGAAATAGGTACCAAGTGTGAATGAGCACTATAAAAATTACAAAAAAAATTGACTTTTTAAAGTATTATTTAGGTGCCTATATTAGCTGATAAGTGCCTTTTTGACTTCGGTATCTACTAAGTATAAACTCTTACAATATCTTCATAGAAGATGAAAAAGAGTGCCTACATTATCTTCATTGACTGTTGTTGAGTCAGAGATAAGATACAATGATGCTGTGTGCTAAGTTCATTATCTCCACTATAATTTGTCATTCACTTGCAGATAAACCAAACAATACGATCTTTGTGGCATTAATATGAGGAAAAAAAAGATATAAAACAGTACAAACTATCAAAAGGATATTTGTCAGAAGTGGGATTCGAACCCACGCCCACAGAAGTGGACTGCGACCTGAACGCAGCGCCTTAGACCGCTCGGCCATCCTGACGATATGAAACATGCCGAAATTAGTCAATGTTATCTTGTTGTATTTATTAAGCGAACGGAGTTATCAAAAAAAAAATACGTCCTCTAATTTTCATCATCTTCCCCTGGCCCACTTTAATAATTTTACAAGTGGGCTCTTATCTTTTTTCATAGAAAAAAATGTAATAAGTAGATACTTACCTACAAACCGACTTCTTCAGTTTGAAAATGTGGCAGTACTTACCTTTATGCAAGGATCATCTATAGGTACCTAATAATATTTTTTTTATCATCTTCCATACATGAGAAAATTGTCGGAACTGCAAAATGCACATTTTATTGCCACAATAAAGCGCGTCCGGTGTTCCGTTTGATCTGGCCATGTGGTTCCGGTTGTGCGGACATTGTTACTTGCACTTGAGTTATTTACGAACCATTTTAAAGCATTGGTAACTAAATATCTTATGAGATTTAAATACTCATAAAGCAGGTAAACTTGGTGAAAATATGATAACAACTTTGGATGGACGATGTCGTTGGATAGCTCTATTAAAATCCCACTCATCCCTCTCATATTATAAAGCCGAAAGTTTGTGAGTTTGTTTAGATGTTTGTAAGTGTGTATGTTTGTGTATCAATCACGCCTAAACCAGTGAACCGATTTGGATGAAACTTGGGATAGCCTAAAGGCTATTCGAAATGTTGGTACCACGCGGTCGAAGCCGCGCGCAGAAGCTAGTTAGAAATAAAACGGGTGTCGGGAATTGATTTTGTGTCTTTTTGGTTGTACCTATAGAGAATGGGGTTAGGTACCTATCTACTAAGGTATTGACTCGCTTTTTTGGCTTGCCCTTATCAAAGCCCAGTAAAAAGCTTCAAATCTTTTTAGGCTAATCAGCATTATATCTCTATGAATGAGTCTGTCCGAAAAAAAAATATATACAATTCTATAAACGGAACCCTACCTGGCACGCTAGTCAGTTTATTAATTACGTGCTCAATTCCCTCTGTGCTGTGGATGCATAATTGAATCTCAATAACCATGAGTCAGTGCTACTGTAAATTATCTGTGGTGAATAGTAAGACATTATGTAGGTGGGCAGAGGTAGACATGTCCGGCGCCTTTGATCGTTGAATCCTGTTGATCGGCTGATGTTTCGCACGTGCTCAGTTGCGAACATGTGGAGTTGAAGCGAGAACTCATAGCATTATGCACTATGCAGGCGCCTTGAGTCGTGAATATGGGCTTGAATTGAATCGAAGCATTATCCGGTCTTGTGAATAGATTTAGAATTATCGTTCTAGCATTTAGTGATGGGCATAAGCGTTTTCCAAAATGAAAAATTAATGTCCTGTGGTTTCGGAATTCGAACCCACGACTATCTTTGAACATTGAAAGTTGACCTCTACCTAGTCATTTGACGTGGGCCTGGTAGAGCTTCAACTTTTTATGTTTTGATTAAAACTACTTATTTATTTATTTCATTTTCTTGTAGGTAATTTATTTCCCGATAAAAAATCTCGATGATAAATTCCCGTGTCGATTGTGTTCCGAAAATCAATGCACGAAAAATCCTTTCTTCATTTTCAGTTGAAACATCTCTGATCTCATAAAAATTGCCACTCCGTAAACTGCAGTACAAACTCCTTTAGATATGAACGTAGACAGGTCAGTACTGAACCTGGGGGACGGTGCTTACGGCTCCCCACGCGGTGTAAATAGCAGTAGGGGCGCGAGTGTATGTCTAATTGCCTGCGGATGTGTCGCAACTCAGTTTTGTGCGGTCGCGATGTCCCTGTTAGGGCTGTCACGACCAACTTAAAAGATTTTAATCTCTACCTAAGTGTTGGATCTCGACGCTTGAATCAGGCGTCGCACTTGATAGATTGACATTAGACTAAAAAACTGTCTGTAATGATAATTTATAGTAAATAAATAACTGAAATTGCAATAGATGCGTGAGGTATTTTTTATTACCTACTCGACTGACTATAAAGTCATAGGGTTATTATATTTTGGGGTTTATTGTTATTATTTAGCTCAGGTACAGTGCCTACCGACTCTACATTTTTACCTCTAGGTAGGTACTGCGCGTGGAATAATAAATAATTAAATAATTAAAACTTAGTTTAATCACAATAAGTAGGTCGGTAATAAACATAGGTCTATGGCTAATAAGGCTCTCAAAATCAAAAAATCTATCAAACAAAAAAATAAAAATCTGTTTATTTTAGTTACATTACGAGTATACCTACTCGTAATGTAACTAAAATAAACAGATTTTTATTTTTTATGTATACCTATGGTATGGTATACCTAATAGATTGTTGGGTTGGGATTCTTTTTTTAAGTTTTGCTCTATCTTCTTCTTATTCAAAACTTCGAAGCCTTTAAACTTCTCACAAAAGCGACATCCCTATTTTGAAGTAGGTAGTAGACCTGTGGCATCTTATAGTGCAGTGCAAGAGGGTATAAAAATACCTAACATTACACACACCTACAAAGATCGCACACAGACTAAACTACACACACGAGATTGCGTGCACAACCTTGCGGAAGTTTGGTCGTGAAAATGCATAGATAGGCGGCTTTGCAATGTGTAGGGTGAGGGATTAGCAAAGAAATGGTGCGTATCAAACTGCATCTACTTCGCCAAGTAAATAAATAATGAGGTACTTACCTGGTACGGAACATAAGCATTGGCTTAGGTTCAACAAGCCCCAAAGGAAGCATAGCTTGCTGCGTTACCTATGTTATGGGTGTCACAGTTCAGGCATTGAGTTATAAGTGTAGTTATGTCCTTTTTTAAGTAGAAATAAAAATACTTACTTTTAAGTAGGTAGGTACTTACTCACTGGGTACTTTGAAAACACCCAGACCCGCAAAAATTTGGCCCGACACGAAAATCGAACTCGCACCTCTTGTAGGTGTGTAAGTAGGTAGGTACTGAATCTATTTGACATACATAGGTATTATTATTTTTCGAATTCAGTCAGATAATGATAACAAACTGCCGATTTCCGATTTTAAAGGGAATTTAGTAAAGCGCCATCTAGCGTCAATACTACGTACTACGTGGCCGGGCGGTAGGAGTTTGCGTGGTTTTGAAGCTTGAGTAGCAGTTCTGTTGCTACAAGCTAGATGGCGCTCGTGCAAAACCAAAGCACAGAATACAGAATATTATAGATCTAAGCTTGTTTTACCTATTTTAATCAAAAGTAATGTAACAAGGCAAACAATCCAAAACTTAACAATTACCTAGGAAGGTATACGAGCTCTGATGGTACATATAGAATAGAAGATTCAAAAACATAATAAGGTAGGTATACCTAGTACCTACTTAGTACTTTACGTAGAGCCGCGATGCCCAAACAACTTTTGCAGCGCCACAAACTCTTGTAAGGATAAACAGGTACTTAGTACCACCTACTTACGCAAAAATCACTACAATAAGTACCTACCTAATAGAGAAACATCAAGACATATTTTTATCTGTCTCTGAATAAAACTGATAATAAAACCCAGATTATACCAATAACGATTGAGATCAAAGCCCTTGCATGAATTTTTGGGGACACATAACAATAGGCCCTATGTAGGTACGATACTGATGGCTTAATATGCTACAAGAGGAAGCTTAGCAGCCACATTATTATTTGCTTTGGTCCAAAGAGTGACTTCAAAAGAAAAAAAAAGTGTTTCGGTAAATCAAGTCAAATAAATAAATATAAAAGAACTCTAAAGTGGAACAGAAAAAAATCTTGTAGAAACAACAAAATTTACAACATGCGATGTTTTTATGTTGCCCAAATTATTGCTATTTTAAAATACCCTTTAGACCAAAAAACTGACACCACAGCTTAGACATTTGATCCTTTCAACGACGATACTTTGTAAATAGACGGCACACTCCATGTCGTTGCTATGAAACCGATACACCTACTGATAATGTTGCTAAGGAAAATAGAAATTTACCTGGGTGTTCACAATTGATTATAGGAAAAATAAATAACATCTGAAAAATAAGCTTAGAGAAAGGTAACATAATAAAAATGTTATAAGTACTTAGGTATATTTTAGATTATACCTGTGATTATACATCTAATAAGTAAGTGGGTAGGTACTTACTCATAAGTAGAGATCAGTGTATGCCCGAAGAACCCAGTATTTTTTTGCAATGTCCTTCCAGGACTCATGTTATAACCACATGTACGTACAATAAATTACAAGACCCACAATTATGTAAAAACACAACATGAATGCAAATAATCACTTTGAGTTTGAATTTGAAGACAGTTAAAAACGGCGCAGACCTGAAACAGGAAAATATGACGAGACCATCCTGGATGCATTCGTGCTAGACTTGCAATTGTGATCTTAAAGAGCAAAGAGTGAATGATAGGTAGATGAAAATAATCTAAAACAGTGTTGCTTTTAGTGTGCCACCTAAGTAAGAATTCTGTTCTGAATTCCGAAAACTTAGGTTTTGCAACAATTGGTTTTGTCATCGAAAATTCACGATTTGTTTTATTGTAAAGAAATATGCATATTAATGATCTCTACCTAAGCTCTTCTTATTAAAGTAAATTTTATCTGGCATTGCTGAATTCACAATTAAAGACTCAGAGCAAGCATAGGTAATTCATTTCACCAACTCATTTTAGAGCGACACAACTGGAGCAGACGCTGTTTCGTCACCGTTTATCCCAATGTTCTTTCCCCAAGACCGTTGTATTTTGACAGATGTTCGGCAAAATTGTTATTTTTATCGTCTGGGTGTGAAACGGTGCTTGTTTATCTATAACGGGAGCCTGTGACGTGGCAATTAGTGGAATGTAATTTGTCTCTAAGTTTAAAATATCTTCCGGTTCTGCCACTTGCAAAGCTACTGTTTGATGTGCCGAATCCTTGGGGTGTTTTTGCGTTTATTTTGTTCGAAGGTGTTTGAAATTATTTGAACTGAAAGAAGATTAAAATTATTTTCATAATAATGAAAAACGGCCCCCCACTAGATGGAAAGACGATCTTGTAAAGGTTGCTGGGAGCCGTTGGGTGCAGGCTGCACAAGATCGATCACTGTGGAAACTGCCGCTAGATGGCTGAGATGATGATGATGAACGAAAAACTTGGACGAATTGATTCGTTCATGTTAAAAAACAACCGTACAATGAGCGAAGGTTTGTACATTATGTAAGGGTTGAACAAACAAATATAAAAAAGACACTGAGGTACGTATGGGCAACCCTAGAAATACAGTCAACGTTATCACATATTCAATAAATTATGATAATACCTACTTGCCTATTTAGTCGGGTTACGAGTAATTCAACTCATTAACCATCAATTAACTGATAAACTTTGATCAGACCAATAAAACTAAACCTTTAACCGATGCCCTGCAACAGCGATTCCCATTCCAAGTCAGAGGTTATTGTTGTAACATTCGACATTTCCATATTACGAAACAAAAGCACGACAGTTCTCGACAATACTGGGTCATCTTGGATGACAACAATGAAGAGGCTTGCTATGATTGTGTTTATAAAATCGAAAGCTAAAACATACCTTATACTGCAGATCCTAAGGTTGGCTTTCTTTAAAACAGACACCTAATAAGAAATAGGTGAATTTAAGAGTGACTGCACGTGCTTTGTGGGATGACAAAGCGACTGGAATTATCTAGGAGAAAGATAGCTTCAAAGAAAATGAAGTCGAAATTAAAATCCATACTTTATATACCTACTTAATAATATAAATGTGAAAGTAACGTCTGTCTTTTGTTACCTTTTCACGTCCAAACCACTGACTGAAAATTGCCATGGATAAAGGTCGAATCCTAGGGAAGGACATAGGATACTTTTTATCCCGGAAAAATCCCGAAGGACCGCGAGTCAAACCGCGGGAGCGCAGCTAGTTTTATTATGATTATCAGATTCAAAATTTTTATGTTTTTATTACCTACTGGCATAGGTTTCTTCCTTGACTTAGTCCACGAAATATGGCTTTGATGAAAAAAAAATGACGTAGGCGGTATTAAAAATGAAATCGGAAATATGAAACAAAACTTATTCGAAGTCTTTACGAGTCTTTTGACCTTTCTACCTACTTATTGCGTAATCTTCCATAGAGACTGGTAACCCACTTGTGGCGGTATTAAAGGTACTTAGCGGATATAGCAGGTTTATTGCAAAGGGGCTCAAGTTCATGGCAAATATTTGAATTGAGTATCTGCCAGTAAGGATCTATTTGTTCAGAGTTTGGTTTAAGTTAGAATACGGAAAGCAGTGTACATATCTAAATATAGATATTAATTATGAGGTTATTATTAAGACAGCTATTGTGCTATTGAAACTTGACCTCTAAATAAAGTCCTATTAATGGATAGAATAGAATAGACTATTGCTTTATTGCACACCATAAAAAAATGTTATTTTAACTTTTTTTCAATGTTTAATGTTTTTTCTGTCACTTTGTTAAATTTTTCTGCATAGAATATAATTATTTTGTATGAATTGTATGTAATATCCACAAATAATTGAAATCATGGTTCATTTAAGCTTGTAAGTGCGAACAAACGATGCAACGTCACGACATCAGCAAACATTTTGACTAATGACTTCACAAACAAATCGACGATCAGAGAAAAGCAAGCGTGACCATTTTAACGAGAAAACAAAACATCACGGCTGTATCAAAGCGTGGTAGACATTAACTCAGATCTAAGCAGTCAAGGTCTATGTAATTCAACCCATGTACCTACATTGTGGTTAAATATTAGCATCCTTAGGCACTAGCGGTTTAACCGCACCCCGCAATTCAAATTTTAGTACAATTTTGTAGCGGTTAGTGGCGGTTAGGTGCGTACAATGAAAAGCGGTTGCATCCATTACTAATACTGGAAAAGCGGTCCGCCACGCGGCTAGCCGCCCCGCGGTTCATCCGCTAGTGAATAAGAGCGCTTAAAGGTTAGCGCCAAATATTGAAAGTTCATTCTCATTTTGCAGAAGACGTAACTTTTGCAAAATGAGAATGAAAACAGACAGGACCCCTGCCTATTAGACAACCTACTAGTTAACAAAAGTTTCCTAACGATGATTTATTTCACCTTTTAGATAAGCTCGTGTTATGCATATCAGGTAATATTTCATAGACGAAAAATTTGTATTAACGATTCTACGTTTCCAGCCAAAAAACGTCATTTGAATCAACTCCACAAAGAAAATACCTAGCAAGTATCTCTACCAAGCCAAGACCAAGCCTAGACATTATTAATTAGCTACACAATGGATAGAATAATAATAAGTGCAGAGAGCTCCAGGCATTCTCGAGCGTCAGGCCCCATGTGACTTGAACCTACGCCACTACTAATTTCAGAAAATTACCAAAACTGGTTTAAAGTACAGTACAGTATTGGTTTGAACTTAGTTTTTAGTTTTTTTTTCAGTATTTACGAAAAAAAAAACAGAAATCGATTTAATTACATAACTTTCAAATGAAGAAAGTGAGCACTCATGTATGAAGCTCTGACCAAGATAAAAAAAAACAAATCTTCGCTCTCTTACTTACTAGAACTGTAGTTTCCAAAGCTTTATCGATTTCAATATTTGTATCCGCCATAGAACTTTTTGTTATAATAGCCTGAAAAATTACGAGTTATCCATAGAAAAAAAATGAGCAAGAAGGCTTCCCCGCGTCTAACAATGTTACTGCCTCGCTGAACTGCCAGGGGACGGGTCGGCTACTGAAAATGCCTCTGAAAATTCCACTTTGCATACGAAAGTATGGAATTTCAATTTACACCTACTATACCTAAGCAGGGAATTTACAAGATAATATTACAAGCCCTGTGCTGAATAACGTGGGAATAACTGAAATGTTCATATTCTGGTTTTTATCTTCAAAGTGAAATTCCTTGTTATTTAATTTACCTAGCTATGTTTACAGAAAATTTAAGCTTTCCGTTTTTGATACCTACGGTTAATTGAAAATGACAAAAATGCTTATTCTTGGTTATTGTTTTTACTGTAAATTCGATGCTGCAGTGACTGGACACGTTGAGATGGAGTAGGGTTCCCCGGAACCTAAAAAACCCTCAGTTTAATCGGTCTTAGCCACAGGAAAGGTCAATACTTGTTGTGTTCAGTAGTTACACTGCTTGCTTGGTCGCGAAGAGATGTAGAATCATTTTGTACGGACATTAAAATTTCATAGTGATCTAAAACTCATTGAATTCTATTCTAACATAGAGTTATGGTAAGCAAGCCGATATTTTTCCAGTATTGTATTATTTTTTTTATCTACAAATAAAAAACAACAGCAAAAATAGCGGGATAATTAGCGTTTGCGGTGTATTCATTTAAGATTCCCAGACTGAGCCGAGATTGTATAAAAAGTATTTTATTGTGATTTTGGACTGATATAAATCTCGAATGAAGCAGGCGTCGAGTCGGGGAAGCGTTGTGGGCACAATTTGTCGAGCGCGCTCTGCAGGAAATGAGCGTATTTGTCTTACCTGGAAGTGTGGTGGGATAAGTCGAGAGGAACCGTAAAACATAGACGTCTCAAAAATACGATGAAACGGTTCGAGAAAAGGGTAGTAATGCCCCTTCTTTTGGCTTGTCTTGGTGGGAGCTATGCTGCTGTGTCGCCCGTGTCCCCCGTGTCCCCAGAAAGATCTGTGCATTTTTACATCTTACTGTTATTGCTTAGCGAATAAGCGGAAAGATTTTTCAAATTATAAGTAGGTAAGTATAATTTTAAAATGAAAAACACCACCAACAAACAACTTTTTTTTTCACAATAAATATTTTTCTTGCTTGGGCTAAGTTAAAATTTAAATCCTCAGTGGATGTGCGAGGGACAGAAACAACTTCTACTAAACTATGTCGCTATGTATCCGTGACTTCAACTAGATTTATATCCTCCTATAGTAATTAGGTAATAGAGGTTGGGACAACATTTTACAATCAAGTAAGATCTGCAAGAATAGCCAGTAGAAAAGGGATTAGAGCTAATACTACTCACAAATCGCCTGCAGACGCACCGCACGACTAGCCAGGAGCTACACATACATAAATTCACTCACCAACATTTATGAATGTTAATAATTATTGCGAGTGTATAACTAAAACCTCTGCGCCTCAGTTTTAGGTTTAACTAGTTTTGAACTGAACTTTATCCGTAATGTAAGGACTAGTTAGGACGCTTTTGCGGTCTATCAACTTTCTTTCTTGCGTTTAAGCTCAGTGCTGTCGACGCACCCGCTGATGTTCATGCATTGTGTGGCAAGCTACGCGTTAAATTAATGTTTACCAACTGTTTCAAGTCCATCAGGCTTTGAAATGTGTTTATTGTCCTAAGATTTTGTTGTTGCCTGAATCAGGTTGTGCTTAGCGTAATGACCGCTCTTACTTTTTTCATATGACCTAAAGGGCTCTGTTCACCAAATATGTTTATTTTTGTTCACAGATCCTCCCCACGTCTGGTAGGATCAGATGCATCGTACAAACTCAGCCCTTACGAACAGGAGGCTTTATATGCTGTAAGTATCAAGTAAAATAGACTGAACTAAAAATGTCTAGTAAATGTATAGTGCATGGTCACTTAACCCGTGTGTAATGGTTAGTAAAAGGTTCGCATGCTCTGTAACATGTTTAATGAAGTGACCAACAAAGCATCTTAAATTGGTTTTGCATATCTCCAACTATGGTTTCCGCTACACTACTGTCGGACAAAAGGAGGGTAATGCCATAAGTTCTAATGTTAGGGGTAACGCCTTGTTGGCAGTGGCGCCATGCCATTTATGAACTGTGACCATTGTGGTGAATGTATGGCGATAATTATTACTTTTGAAGAAGGATGGGGTCACGGGATAACGTTTCTCTCTCTAAAACAAGGTGACTGTGTAGATAGAATACCGTTGTCTGGTTTCTTTCTAGTTTCTAATAAACTATGCTAGAGAAAGAATAAAAACTTTTACCAGTATCCTGACCATAAATCAGAGCCATAAAGAATTGTTTCTATCCTTTCATATGAAAGATATTTGCTTAAACTTTGAGGATTTTATGATTATGAAAAAAGTTGTAGAGCCAGCGCTAAATTTATTCTTAGACAAAGTGGGATTTTAAAACCTTTTGATTAAACAGTATTCTTCTAAGGGGATCATTTTGCTGTGGAATAATATGTTTATGATATAGGTACTTATGGCCATATATTCAAATCGAAAAATTCAATTCATTTTATTATTGAAGTAGCTAACTACATGCCTTAAAACTAAAAGAAAACTCACTTGAATTTTTAAAGTCACAACTAAGATTTATAAATGAAAATTTAAGCCATAAACATTAAAACAAATTGCATCTTTTTGCATTTGAAAAATAACACCACATAACCTTGAGTCGAATTTGCAAATAATGACGATTCCGGCAGTTTATTCATCAAACCCCACAGTTTCCGCTAAGTCGACCCTCAAAGCGTCTTGATGAGCTAATGGCGGACCTGATTCACCATTGACGAGCGTTCATTTTTCATGCACTCAACCAAAACGTAGGTAATGTACAATTTCGTCAGGATTTGAGACTATGTAAAGGCGTATTCTCATTTCAGTAGCTGATAATACAAGCAAGCTCATTACCAGTTGCAATGCTTTATTTACTTATCCGAATCTAACGAAATAAAGGAAAAAATATCACAAGCTTCAATTTCTCTATGCACCAAAAGTGTATACTTTTTTCACGAGAATAACAAAAATAGATAGCAAACAACGAAATCAAACTCAAAAATATAGCATAACCAAATTCATTATCTTTTGGTTTTACTGCATATAAATCAAACCACAAAAGCAAAGATAACTTGATCATAATGTAATGACTATACAGGGATGATAAACATCCACAGCATTATCGCTCTAGGGATAAGGATTTTCGGAGGATAAATTTACACTCTATTAAACGTGGGTGATTCAGCAAATGGTAGCAAGTTACCGAAGGTACCGACAGGCAGTGGCGCCAAGAGGGGACAATGAATGCTGAAGATACATTGCACGTCATTCGAAGGTGAATATGGTGAATAATGTTATTGCTGGCAGTCATTATTCCAGAATCTCCCTGTTTCGATTAATTGGATATTATTATAATTTTAGCCCGGTACCTATCACCTACTAGGCCTTATTTTGCTCTTTCCAAACTAGAAAGATGCAATTATGTAGGTTTGCCCACTTACAGACGGACCACACTATAAAATGTGATTTTGAAATGCAAAGTTTAGAAACGTATCAAAAATGTCTACTGTCTGTCGTCTGATTTGCCTTCTTGGAGTCTACCAACTTACCTTTTATTTTAAACTGCCCAATTTCATACAAATAGACCAGAATTATGCCAAGGACTAATTACTAAAAGCTTTTATGGCATAATTTCATTTTTACAACACTCGTAAAAAACACAATTAGGCTGACGACCAAAATTCCTTTGTTACGACTTTTGGAATTAAAGTGTTAATAATGTGATTGTTTGATTTAAATAATGGCCATGTTGGACAATAAACTGTTTGAACAGTTTATTGTCCAACATCAAGAATAACCCAAAATGATAACTTCAGAATTATACAATCACATATTCATATTTTTACACAAGCTTTAAATTTTTGTCAAAAATGTTCATGATTCATTTCACGCAATTCACCTGATCGCCTCTCATCAATTGAAAAACATTTATTCAATCACCGATCCTCATTACCCTAACCGCTCTATTACACAATAATACACGCTTTACCCCCATTTACCCATTTATTTACCTTTAAAATATCAAAAGGGTCGTTAATGCATCGAGGGTGCATAATTTATTCTGGCTATATCTCGCTATTTTTACGTCACACGAAGTGAAGAATGAATTCCGAATGGTTTTGGAAGTTTCGTAGGGGAGTAAATCTACCCTGTTACCATGGAAACTAGATTGGTCAACGAACATGCTTTGGCGCTTCCTATTACTTTCAAGCATTTATTAGCTTGGTAGTACAATAGGCCATCAATACATAAAGTATTGGTAGCTTGGAAGCACAAAATAAAGGTTACCAATTAATAAATTAACGGAACCTTATTTTATGAGCCCTACATATTCGCCGATGATAGACGAATGCTGAATGTCACGAACGTGTAGAGGGCCTCATCGCCTGTATTTGCCTGTCATCTTTTATCCGAATATACAAATATCGGCGAATAGTTCAGCGAATTTGTAGAGTGACCGATAGACATTAGACATAGACATTCGTTTATTTACTGCATTTTGCTACTTGCCTTCGAAATACACATTCACAGGATTACTTTATGTCGTTCATAAATGCCGTATAAAGATAGCTAAATAAGCCAGTAAAAAGTAGGTAGGTAACATCATAATATTAGGTTATCTATAATGAGATAATATATCCTTAGGTGTGAACAACGATTGCTGTTTGTGGCTTGCTTTGCCTCGAGTTTCAGTAGTAGGGTAAGTTACGTTTCTAAAGAAATATTCACTTTGAATTGGCTTGAAGTATGATGTTAATGCATCATGCATTTTGTATTTGAAACATTAAATAAATAAGCAGTAACGTACTTCTTTATAGTACCTATAAGAAGCATCAAGTTGCCTTTTTATATAATCGTGTACTCACATAAAATATGTTTCATTAACTTCTGTTTTAGATGGATAAGGTTAGCTTCTACTGAATGATTTTGTGTACTTTTATCAACGAGCCACAGTTAAAAAAATGTTCACTTTTAGTTTTGGGCTAGTATAGACTAGTCCAAAACTGAATTATACAAGTCTAAACTATTCTATATAGCAATCGGATTTTGTGTAGTGCTAAATAACACTGCGGTAGTAATAAATCATAAAGATACCACCTAAACTGTTAAAAAAATGTTTACAGCATTTGGTAAAATAAAGCAGCATTTTGCAGAAAAAAATCACCGTGACTTTCATCATCCCCTACAGAGCATCTATCAGAATCGTAATGTGTATAACAACCATATTTCTGGTTATCGCCGGTGCGAGGTAAGGGGAGAAATTAATTTGAGGAAACGCGATTTTAACGACTTCCAGACAAATTGATGTGGAACGATCATTTGTTATGTTCGAACTTTTTGGGTGTATTCGGAAACCACGCGACGTCACGCTTCAAGCAAAGTTGAAAGGAGCTGAGTCTGACCCGGGTATATTATACCTATCTCTTTATTTTATTAAATAAATACGGAAAACAGAATCTTATCACTAAGAATATTAATCAATGTAAGACTGGTGAAGATACAAAAAACTTAAATATACAGTCTTTTTACACCCTATATATAAAAATGTGATAAATTATTACACAATAATAAATGTAATAATAAATGGCATGAATTTCTATTGAGTATAACAAAAGGAAGGATAATAACGAGGAAGCCATTAGGAAGTAAGAAGATTAAAAAAATATGTTTTCTTTTTATTTATTTTTAGTAAAATTGAATTGTTACCAAAAAAAAAGTTCATTTTCGGTAAGGCTTGTTAGTTTTGTAAAGAACTTAATGGTTATTCTTTTACTTTAATGCTATTTAATAATAACAAGATTTTTTTTAATAAAAAGTTTGAGTAATGTCCACAGTCTAGTTGTCTACTGTTTCTAAACTTGTAAGTACAGAATGGTTGTGTTCAAAAGCAAACCACCCCTCAAACTATTCGTAAACTATAAATGACGAACAAACAATAATGCAGACTCCACATCTGGATCCTGACAAGAAAACAATTTAGGAACCGCAGCCAGCTGTCAGTCCCTGAGGTATAACTACTAATAGTCTACCTCAAAACATATGACCACAATAATTTTACATTATTTTTACAAAAAAATATTCAAAATAGAGATAGGTAATAGACAACACTAAAACATGATGTGAAATCGTTTTTCAAACATTGAGTATCCCGCGGCGGGGATCGAGCCCGCAACCTTCTGCGTCTCAAGCGGGCTTTCACCCACTGCGCCACAGAGGTCGTCAATGTGCTCTATGTTAAAAAAACTGATATTTGTCTAAGCAGGTATAGATACGAAACATATCTATGAAGGGTAAACGCGTTTAGCGCACGAAAGCTCACATTTCATTTGCAACCCTGTTCTCCGGTTAATGATGTGCTGAAAAACAAAAAATTCTAGCAAAAACACTAAAGAGAGCGGCTACAGAACGCGGGAAATGACGTAAAAAGTAGTAAATAAACGCAGCAAGTTATTTACATACAGAGGAATCTCATCGGCCATGCGGGCGGCTCGTACGTCGACTCTTACTATTATAACTCTCACACAACATGAAATATTGGTAGACCGTACCTAAGTAAGTCAGTGGCCAAGTCTGGTGACGGAGTTTTTAGGCTGCCTTAAGGCCTCCGTCATGGCTTAACGACTTAAACAGCCGAGACCGAGAATTTAACGTGCATAAAAATTAAATATTGGTGAATATTTCAGTTGGGTGCAGGCTGCACAAAATCGATTGCTGTGGAAATCGATGGGGGAGGCCATGTTCAGCAGTGGATGCTAGATGATGAATATTTCCTACAGCGTCTTATCAGCTTCTGAGGTATTCAGCTCCCCAAAGGATTGAATTGTTTTACCCCATATTCTTTCAAAGTCGTTTAGACCTTTACCTATACTAGATGATTATACAGCTTCAGGAGGCAACTTGTAGAGTCTGGGATATTGTTTGAGATGGTATAGTTTTGTCCAGCACCTAAACCATCCAGCTTGATCGGTCATGTCTGTGGACAACCCACGCTGACTAAACTGCAGGTTTCTGTGTAAGACTAGTGACTTTGAAACGAACACAACTCGAAACCTCTATAGCCTACCCTGAGTAAGTGCACATAAATGATACAGATTCAGCGCAACATTTGCATGTGGACGAGACGTGTTTGCAAATCATATGTTACGAGTTGTTACCGTGATGATACGTGGAGATGCACCGCGTCAGTCATATACAAATTATTGTACCAGAGAAAGCTCATGTACCTACAACTGAGCTTACGAACTGGTGTATTTAAGTATAGCTGAAATAGATTTTGCACTTTTCTACTCTTGCATTGGAGATCGGAATAATGCGCGAAGCGCTTTAGTGATTTTATAAATATCGAGGTGGTTTTATTGAATACTAGCTCTCCGCCGCGGTGTTATCCGCGATCTCTCGGGAAAACTTCACTTCTCCGGGATAAAATATAACCTATGTTTATCGGGGATAATGTAGCAATTGGTGAAATAATTTTTCAAATCGGTCCAGTAGTTTCGGAGCCTATTCATTTCAAACAAACAAACATACAAACAAATCTTTCCTCTTTATAATATATATATATAATATAGTACCAATAGACAAAAGAAAAGATGCATAAAACTGTAATAACCATTTATTCATTTATTTAAAAAAATCCACAACTCTTAAGCAAGATTTCACTTCTGTCGGCACTCCTGGAGTGCCACTGTTTTTTTAATATGAACAGAGTCAATCTAAGTACCTACATGTTCCTCTGATTTGATGATGCGATATGTTTATTTAGGTTCTGGTTCTCTGAAGTCTTGAGAGTTCTTGTTTGAATTGTGTATTTGCGGGTCAGCTCTTGCAAGTTTGATATTAGTTGATGAACAAATGAACATGACGTCAGTGACTTTATTAATTTGGAAACGCCATCTACAGGATACCATTTTGGCATACCATTCTTTCCACAGAATATTAGCTCTTGCTCCGTTAAGTTTGAGAAAGCCAACCATAATGGTATGGTATAAATGGCATTTAATTCTGTGAATACCAAACTGGCCAATTATAATTTTAAATATGCTGGACAAAGTTTGTACTGGTTGCTAGTAGACAATATGGACAATGGACATAAAGAGAGAATTTCAGAAAGATCATTTAGTACTTTAGAATTTTAATGTTACAGAATGTGTATATTATGAAAGTAAAACTTTAAAGATGAAGATACTGACTTTCGAATTCTTTTCCAGTAGCATTTTAATTTGTTTTTATTTTGATCTATAGTCTCATTCAACCCTCGAACTCAGTGTTTGATTTGTTCCTTTATACCAAAAATTTTCCCAATTCTGATTCTTTGTGTCGCAGGTGGTAAAGCATATTTCCGATATAGACAAATCCAGTGCACCCTCCTCTGCCTCGTAATGACGCGGTGTCGCTCGCCGCACTTATTAGTGTATTTCGAAGATACATAACGGCTAGATATAACTGCAATTTTTGTGTCGCTTGTAGGACATTAGAAACTTTTGTTTACCTCTTTTTTTTTTTACTTTACAGTAGAGGCTCATCAGATCACCGATACAACAGTAGATCTTCAAGATGTTATCAAACATTGATGAAATAATTTAAAGAATTTTCGACGAAGTTTCGCAAAGGGTCAGTCTCAAGAAAAATATAAAACTTTTAACTGAATTCTCTAATGCCGTGTAGAAACACATACTTATTTTAAATAATGTTTAAATCTGATCGCACAGTCCAGCCGAGCCGTACGCGCCGCAATCATTTTTCTATATAAAAAATGTTGATGACGTCAGAAAATGCGGTTCACTTCTGACGTCAGCAGCATTTTCTCTATTGAATTGACAGTTCAGCGCGGTCGGCTCGGCTGGACTGTGCGACCAGCGAGGCACACAAGACGTAAAATGGACCAATTGTTTCAATCCAAAAAAATTGCAGTTCATGATGTAGTAACTCCAGTTGCCTTTTGTTTCCAGATACATCTCGCCTACCTCCATAGTATTAGGGTAACCTAGACAAATTCACCCTCCCGCATTGTCACTTTGATCTCGTATGTAGCGGTATGTTATGGTTCTAGAGGGCTGGGGGACATATCGATAGCGGTTTCAATTTGCGACCTTACGCCGAGGATTAAACATAAATACGCCTTTGATCGAAACAATGGCTCGCTGCCCCATTCAATAGGTCCTTTGAATAAGCAAAATCGTATGATAATTGCCGTCAATAGGTTGGTGTAATAGCCTGATGGCTGGTGATGAATTTGGTTGATCAAAATAACTAATACTAATACCTACACACATACTCACACTACTAGACTGAGATAAAGCTAGTGTGAAAATAAATTATGTACATTATTTTCATTTTTTCGTTAATACGAGCCTACAAGTACGTTAGCAAAAATATCTTTCTATTTTTATATAATTGTATAAAAATGTGATTTCATAAATACGTGAACTGAACATACAAGAACGCTTCAGAGAACCTCTCCAGTTTACCCAGTCTTCTTTTCTGTCATTCAAATTGTATGATAATCCGAGCGTTTTGCTGTCTCCATACAAAACCGTTTTGTGTTTATAAAATTTTCAGAACCAAGAGTCCCTTACTTGCCAACCGTGGCATATTCTTGAATCATTAAGTCATTTCTTTTATGCAGTAAGTTCACCCCTCGTATAGCGTGATGATTCAAGCCTATCCTCTCGTAACGCTCAGCTGGTTTCACACGCATCACTTGTCTGATCTCTGTCTGCGGTTCTATTTCTTATGTTTTAGCATATATTTGGGAAGCGAGTAATATTTTGAGGGAAATAAAATCCAACTTCGCCCATCAAGATCGTGTAAAATATTTTATCTCGTATTTGCACGTGAACTCACTTCATTTTTGTGTCAATAAAGAATTCAAGGAAATGTAAATAAAATTATAATGTAATAGTAGGATACAAATAGTAGAAGCCAAGTCAGAGTGACTTGAAATAGGTAGAGAACTCACTTAAATGCCTGAAAAAAATTAAAATCATCTCATCTCTCAAATGTCTCATGAACTAAGACATGAACTTTTATTTCCTGGCAGTTTTCGAACTTCATATCAATTTCGAATAACACGGTTAATTAAAGAAACATCATGTTCTCTCGCTTGCACACTAGTGCAGTCACTAATGTGCAAGAGAGAGAGAGCATGATACGCGTCGCCATTTCAGATTCGTCCCTTTATATCAAAATTGCCATGCAGTTTAAGAATTAAGAGCGCATAGTAACCCGCGTTGATCAAAAGTGCTGCGTAGGTAATTAAAGAATCTTTATTACTTAAAAATGGCAAAAGGAGAGGCGTTCTTTTCTGATGCCTCGAAGGTAATTAACACGCTATTACTTACGATGACTTCAAATTTTATGATAAAATCCGTGCGTAATTTATTAAGTAAATCCAGTTACACTCGTTATCTCACTCAATCGATCAAGTTATTATAACATTATATTGCTTTTAACTGTAGCTTTCACTTGCAAATTATGGTTTCTGGGAAAAAAATATTGTGAATTGAGATGCTGATATGATGCAAATGGATATAAACATGAATATTATTCAGATAATTATGTATTGTGACTTTCATACAACTTAATTAAGATACCTACCTCTGGTGATTTAATCGAATCGATCGAAGTTTTACATCCAAATGCTGCGCGGTAAAAAAAAAACTTAATATGTTTTTTTTTAACCTCACCTCACCTTAAAAAAAAACTTAATAGGTTTTTTTTAACCTCGCAGTAAAACAAAATAAAGAACATAATATGTTTTTTAAAACATAATATGTTTTTTTATTTTGTTTTACTGCGTACTGTATTGGTGGTACGTGGCAGGGGATAGAGACCATTGGAGGAGTTTGGGGGAGACCTTTGCCTAGCAGTGGGACGAGATAGGTAGAAAAAAAAATGTTTTTAAAATAAAAAACATAATATGTTTTTTATTATTTTACATTCTATTTTTTATTTATTTTCTTTATTATTTTTCATTCTAAAACTAAGAAAAAGGCTAACTTCAAAGATTTTAGATTTAAAATACTCGTAGTAATAATTGGGCAATAATTTAAATTAGAGCAAAATCTTGTCAATAGTTTTTTTATATAATGACAGTTCATATTATTATCGTCTAATCCGTCTTGGGGAGATCGGGATTACCGGAGCGACACACATGCCGCGGCGCCGAGTAATTGTCGGTTTCTCATTGCGATCCCGAACGCACCTGAGCCTCCAATCAACGCTGCAAGATGTATTTGTGAGAATTTATCAATGTACCGTTGTATTACTAAGTCCTAAAAATAATATGTCAAGTTGATATCGTGGTCACTTTTTATTCTGATAAAGATTCTTGCGTCGTTTGAGTTGTTTTTTTTCCCATAAGTTATTGAACCTTTTTATATTATCTAAGTTCTTATTATATTAATCTTAAAGAAGATGGAGTAGTGATAGAGTATTATGCTATAGCCTGATGATTACACGTTGCCAATCATCAAGCTTTTATTATTAACGAACTTATTACAAAATCGCTCCACATTTCTGACAATCGTCAAGGTAGTTTGCATAATCAAGCCCAACCAAACCTTTATTGCATTCGAGGTGTATAATAAAAAGTAATTCTCGACTTTCGCGTCGCTTCTGGGGAGCTCGCAAATTGGATGAGAAATCAAATAAAAAACATTTACGCCCATCTCCCGCCGTTTAGGGGAATGCTAGTGCTTTATACCATGCGAGTGATTTCATGGTATACCTACGTAGGTACATATCATTACATAGGTAACATATTTTCAATGTTATGTTTTAAGTACGATTGAAGTTCAATCATTATTTACGGTTATAAAACCAGTACCTATCAATGTTTCTTTAGACTATTGACTATAATTGTACCACGTGCGTGAGCAGCATAGTCTGCTTGTAAAATAAGCAAAATTACGCATTAAATCCACCACAAGCATTTTCCACACAAATATTTCAAAAAAACATGAATGAAGCGTCCTTTCAGTCGATCATCAAAGCACTCCAAAGCAAGGATGCAGGGTGCAAAGGATTATAGGCAAATTGAAAACGTGTCTCGGCCGCTTTTCGGCGCGCCAATTAAACCTACACCTGTTTGGTATTGACGAGAAGAACGGGATTTTGAGGAATTTTTGTTACACGTTCTTATTTTTAATGGAATATGATACGTTATAATCTTATTTAAAACATAGATACTTAGTCCCCTGTTGTATAATACCAATGACCTTAATTAATCACAAATACGACTAAATAACCCTAACTCTGCAATTGAGATTAGGGGACTTTTAATGGTATTCAATAAGGGTTCTGGGTATACTCGTAGCTATAGTTATTTTTAAAGTGAGACGCAAAAATCAGAATAATTTTGCTTGAATACGTGTTGAATACCTATTTAAAAAATTGTTCAAATTGTCACACAGACGTCACAGCCGGGTCAGTGATGTAGTGACGCGCGTGACAGGTGCGAGCGATTATGACTTTAGTGAGGGGAAAATGTGAAAAGTCGACAGGTTCTTATGGATAGCGTCAAAGGTCGGGATATCATTATTTTTATTGAAAGCTCAATGGCTGCTCAATAGTAATTTTTAAGTTCATAGATGAAAAGGTTTGTTTCAGATGATGTACATTTAATACAGTTATTTAACATTATATTCAATGAGGGTTATGTATCTGGCTATGTACTAAAGTGATAAAATAAAATTGACAGTAGTAGCATGGGAGTTGATATTATTGCGAAGCGTAGAAGGGGAATAACGGGTTTGCTTTACAATAAAGTATGGTTTGAGCAGCTGAAAATTAAAGTATAAAATCACTTCAGACCTCGTCCACACTAATCCAGCCATCGGCAAACAAAAAATAAAGAATAAAATAAAAAATGTTTTCATTACCGGTCGTTAGGTGAACACGCCGAGGCTTTTATACGCGTCAATCGTGCCGTGAAACGCGTGCGTGACGCGCGGCATGCGTCGCATAAATATTACTTCGTCGTTTTGACTATATTTTGATTCAATAAACATTATTGTTTCAAAACCAACTGTACATTGACCCGACCTTGTAAACTTACCACATTGGGTACCAAAGGACAATTTATTTAGTTAAAGCGGCTACAATCTGTTGCCACAAAGTCGGTCAAAGTTAGTATACTAATTTGTTTAGATTCCCAAGTTAAGTCAAATTAAACCAATACAGAAACTAGTGGCAGAGTTGTTTAAAAAGAGAGCTACCTACTTTATCTTTTCAGAGTGATGAATTTTTCAAGAGTTTAACGCCGGTTTCTATTCCTTGTTGGCTCATCTAGATCGCATATGTAATCAATACAAACGTTAATGAATAAATAACACATCCGCAGACAATTTGCCGTCAAACAGTCCAATTATTCTCATAATCCTGTGGGCTCTTTAAAAGCAATTAATATTCCATTGATCCACCCCGTTGGTCACCCACGTAATACACTCTGTTGTGGACGAAATCAGGATAAAAATGGGGCACTGAAACTGTAGGTATTAAAAAAATCTAGATTGATAAAGCTTGAGTAAAGCCTGATTCTTATATAATTTCAAATTATACTCTTTATTATCCAGCAGGCTGCGCCACTTACTTATGTACAGTTACGTAGGTGTACGTAAGAAGGAAATCCTTGAAATATTATTTTGTTCTATTCTAAGACTTTTAAACAATGAGATTGGCTGAAATATTTTTGGCAAACGATACCCTGAGTACGTCTGCTCTACATGATGTTTGGGGTGCGCCGACACCTGGCCGTGTAATTGTCTTCATTTGGCCATCATTCATACGCCGGAAATGATGGAATTCCCGTGAATGATGAGGCTTCACTCTGTTTGTTTTTTAATCTACCGAGATAGATTGGATTCGATCTTGGTATAATTGAAAACATATTGCGGTACAATTTCCCGATTCTACATATCCAGACATTTTTGACCTTTTTCATCGACTGAAATCGAAATGTTTCATTCACGATTTGCTTTTTGACTTGTTGTATGTTTTTCAATCTTGAAATTAATCGACTTAGAACGAATGCGAGGCATTGTTTTGTGAAAGTAAAAATCTTAATTAATTATTTTGGTGTTTATATTAAATTATTGTTTTAGTTACTTTTAAAAATAGGTTATTCATGACTTCAGCATTTAAACTGATAAATAGATTGACTGCACTTACTGGTCAATGCTTAAATATTTAATTCCTGAAAATGAATCGTACTCTACTCAACTCACTTGGGTCTAATATCCAACTTGTTATCCAATAGCGTGACAAATGTTTCCTAATACTCCAAACTTTACCCCAAATCGGCTATCATTATTCAAGTTAATCAGCTGCGCTCGTTGGTAATCCCCACATCTGGCCACCTGGTCCTGTGACATGTGATATCATTGTCCAAGGGTTTTTGTCTGGTTTCAATCATATATTTGAATAGATTAGCCATATGCTATCATTTTGATAGAGATAAGTGGCTTAACATTAATAAAAAGCTTAACATTCACTAAATTGCGAGTTTACTACCGATTTTTTTCATTTCAGTTGGTTTGTTATCTGTCTTGCCTGATGATATTATATAAATAAACATCAACACCCCTCGCAGACTACAGACTTTTTATCGGCCGATATTTGAGACGGAATATACTTCGGCTCGTAATGAGTATGGAGAAGTATAGCCCGTCTCAACTATCGGCCGATAGAAAGTCTGTAGTCTGCGAGGGGTCTAAAGCGATGTTACTTTTTTCTTATAATAATTGAAATACGTTGCCGAAAAAACATAATACGTACTAAGGGCGGACTGTTTTGTCCTTGATATTTAAAACGCCTGGAAATGGTATTCCTACGTTGTATGCATAAATAATTCCTATCAAATATAAAGTACTGTCACAAGACTCAAAAGATCTGGTATTTTCATACATTTTATTTACCCGAAAAAGTCAGGAATGTTAATAGTATAGCAGGTACTCAGTGTACGTTCGTAAAGCAACAAGGCTGTCTGGTGTCCGGTGTACAAGTGCTGTGTCTACATGGTGAACGCCACTTGGCGAGGGGAGTTTCCATGCCTGAGGATTGCTGGTCAAATTACATCGGACGTTCGGGTTTCGGTTTTTATTTGACCAAGTGAATCTATAAAACATAAATCGTATGCCACTAGTTTTTTATCAGCGAGTGTAAGTATATTTCTTTGCAATGCTGCTTGAAATAGATATTTTTATTAATAAAATTCCTCTCCTCACTACAAAATGTCAATAAAAAAGGTACTATTTTGCGTGGGTGGGCTTTTATTGGATTTTTGTTGAATAAGCCTTGTCGTATCTCCTATTAATAATTACTTACCACTAGAAAGGTCACCTCCTTAGTTTTATTAAGTTTTTCCTTGACTTGACCTTCACTATTCAGTGACTAATATCGTCACCTCCTCCACGATTGCTCTGCCATTCTGTTTATCAAAACAATCCCGAACTATTGCGAAGGGGAGGACCTTCGACACATAATTTTTCAATTTGCCCAGTTAAAACGCGTTTAGGAGATTGATTAATAAATCTCTAGCTCTAGGGGTGGTTTATTGAGTTAGAGTTCCTTCGGTCGCACCCCCGTCGCAGATTAGATAATAGTTTCAACCTCTTTCTGAGAAATGTGATGATCTTAGAGGCTTTCTTTATTGCTTTGTGTTTATTTTCCAAATTACACTCTTCCTATATTGATGCAGTTTTTAAATTATTAGTCCTATAACCTGCATCTGCTGAGCACCTGCCCAGCATTAGTTTATTGTTGGCTACTGAATACTACACTGAATTTACTAGTGAAATGAAAAGCCAAAGCTGTGCCCTTGGTGGTGCTTTAGCTGTTTATTTTCCAGTCTAGAGCGCAATAGACAATAACGTCTATACTTTCATTAATACCAATGTTTGTATGTGGCACGAGTTAAATAAAAAAGCAATTGTCACAGTTTAAACCTCTTGTAAACATAGATATAAGATAGTCAGTTCAGATAATGAAGATATCGATCACACATCGCCATTAGCGCGTTTTCTTCTCCGTTGATTTATGACAATGCACAGTGAGTCTGCAACATTACTCAGCTAATGCTCGCTCTGTCCCTCCTGTCAGAAACGAGAGAGACAGACAAATGATATAAGATTATCAGCTATTAATATCCAGGAAGGCTTTTGATATGATCAAGCGGCTAAGATGATAACTTGATTGATTTATCGACTTCCGCATTTGTTGTGATTAAAGTGAATCATCTGGATTGACCATCTCAGATTTATTTACTAACATTCCGCCCATGATTTTAGTTTTATAGAGATGTATGGATTTTGTTTACCGACTTTATTTTTGTGTACGTACCTAATGCCACACTAATGCTTAGATGTTATCACACAAAACACAAAAAAACTCTTTGATCATTGGCCTGCATAGAGGTATATTTTGGTAACTTCATCGCAAAAAAAAAAACAACTCGCAAATTTTGAATGTAAGTAAAATGATTTAATTACGCAATTGAAAAGGTTAAGATCCGATATTACATTTAAGTTTTCAAAAAAAAATCATGAAAAATCCAAGAGGCATTTTGCGGTCGACTGTACCTTTGATAAAACTACTGCATCTGTGTACAACGCCAACTAATTTTGTGGTCGTCAATCAATTAGGGAGCACAGTTTTTGCTTCGCAAAGTATTGCTAGCGAAGATAAAGCTAAGGTACAGATAGACTCTCTACTTGCTCGATAACTTTTTTACCTTTCCTTTCTTGCCAAATATTTAAGTGCTAAGTTGATATTACGAACTCTACGACGATCTCTGTAGCGTAGTGGGTGAAAGCCCGCTTGAGACGCAGAAGGTTGCGGGTTCGTTCCCCGCCGCGGGATAAATGTTTGTATGATCTGCAAATATTTATCTGGGGTCTGGGTGTTTCTGTGTATAATATGTATGTATTTACAAACAAAAAGTATTTAGGGATTATATCAGTTATCTGGTTCTTATAGTACAAGTTTTCTTTAGTTTGGGGCAGATGACGCTGTGTGAAATGTCCAGCGTTGTTTATTTATTTATTTATTTATTTAAAATAGTGATATGAATAAAAAGTAGTTACTAAGTAAGTAGTATAATGTTATGAGAATGGTATAGTGTGAGTTGCGTTTTATTCTTCTTTTTATAATGCCCTATATAACATGTCATAGTCTCTTACACAAAGCGAATGTAATTTTAACCAAGCTCTATCTAATTCCAGAAGTTTCTCTCCTTATAAATGAAAAAATTTAAGGCACTAAATATACTTATCTTCATTTGGTCCTGTCTACTCTATGCTGATAACAACATCTTAGGAAAACTTTCGCCGTTCACCCCTCATATTTGCTCTGCCTAATTTCTGTAGTAAGAAAAATATTATTGTGTAACTTCGTGCAAGGAAATAAGTAGCTTAGTGGGGCGTATGTGACGTAAATTGTAATGTTAAGTACGCTTAAACTGGTTGAGAAGAGAAATATTGAGTATCTTTATGCACGAAAGCAGCCTCTTTGAGGCGCACTTGTAATACAGCAGTGAAAGGATTTTCACCACACTGGTTCGAAAGAACTGGCGACACGACAAGAAGAAAAAGGAAAGAAGTATGACTTTGAGGGAAGTTATATTTTTCTGAAAAATCCGGCATGAACTTTAGATAAGATAACTTGACAGTTGAAACCTCATTCAATATAATAGGATAAGTACAAAATATCATTGGATGAGTAGTTAAGACTGGTTTACTTAGATAATACAGGGTGTAAAAAGACAACTACCGAAAACTGAGGGGTTGCAATCAGGCCATGATTCTAAACATATTTAACGAAAAAAAAACGCATAATTTTTTTTGACTTAGCTTAGTCATTTTACGTTATTTTCGGTTATTTACTACCAGGACATTATAATAAGACCATACCTACATAATAATTTCATTTATAAAAGAAAAAACAGTTAAAACTCAAAATCCAGCAATCTACGTAAAAAAACGCGCCCAGAACATACGCAAACAGTACCTACTCTTCAAACGCTGTTTTCTCCGGATATAATGATTTTTTTAGGCAAATCCTTTTGGATTTGGTTATGTTTTGGGATGCTGTACCTACCCCTTTCGGCTTCGGTAGACGTCTTTTTACACCCTGTATAGTGGGAAAAACGTAGGTAAATTGAGGTTCATAAACAAACATCTGATAAAAGCTCATCGCACATATGTCCGCGCCGTACGCGCCGCTGTAATTTTTCTATGGAAAAAATACTGATGACATCAGAAAATGCGGCTAGCTTCTGACGTCTCAACATTTCCTCTATTAGATTTACTGTTCGGAGCGGATAGGTCGTGCGACCATCTTAAATGATAACTCTTCCATTTGTCGAAGTCGGTTAAAAGGGAGACAACCAATTGCATTCGCACGTAGTTCAAGTCCACCACTGCTGACCCAAGAACTCAACGTTATCAAGTTTGATGAAAGTGTTTATCCAATTGAAACAAATGATGAATAAGAATATCCAATTCATTTATCTGTCTCACAAATCAACGTCACGAACACATGTTAAACTGTAATTGGCGTGAAAGTAATCAACAAGACAAACTCCTGATTAATTAAACGTTGTCGCAAATTAAACATCCGCGAAGAATAAACTGAAGGGTGCCTTGGGTGTGTCCGACGTTTCAGCTTCAACCAGAACTAAAAGCGGCTGTTTTGGTAAATACTTGAAATATAATATAAAATAAATAGTAAAGAGATCGATTTTAGCAATAAGATCACATTGTTTCATGTGGCATTATGTGGTTCTATTGTTATTCTTTTTTCTATGTTTAAGCTTTTTGTACACCGCCGTTTAAGCCGCAGTCCATCCAAAGGTTGTCTGGAAGAGATCGCTTTTAGCGATAAGGCCGCCCATTGTACCTACTTGTTATTTTGTGTTCCTGTTATGTTTCTTCTGTGTACAATAAAGTGTTTATCTATTTATCTATCTTACTTATTTTTCATGTTTGTATTCTTTGAGGGATTCATAAAAATGTTACATTTTATACATATTTATTATATTCATATTATTTGGTTAACTACCATATTGGACGTATTCTTTCCACATTTATTTTAATAAACACAAAATAATATGCATTTCTACCGCAGTAAAACTCACAAATCTGAGCCGACGGCGTGTTAGTGTTAAAGGTGCATTTACACGGTGCGATACAATTTAGCATCGCACGTCAATTTTCCCGTGTGAACGCTCATCGTATGCGATTTGTCTTAGTAAAATCGCATATGATGAGCGTTCACACGGGAAAATTGACGTGCGATGCTAAATCGTATCGCACCGTGTAAATGCACCTTAAGACCTGGAGTAATGAAGGTATTATGATCATAAAACAGCATTTTATGGCGTAGAACACTAGATCTCAGATTAAAGGATGAAATAGAGCCTGCTGCGGCTATATTCACTTATAGTATTAAAAGAGGCTCAGTCATAGGTAAGGATCTTTATACTTTTTAAAAATAGGTACCTACTAACGAAATCATGTCTACCTTATCCTTCATAGTTTTTTTCTTTGGGCTTGTGTTAAGTAGGTACCTATTAATTTGTGTTTTATTATTTTGTTTTCTTTCTTTTTGTGTTATTTCCGTCGTCTAATGTACTTATTTTCACATAAACAAACAGTTTCCTATCTGTGGGAACTTGTAATTGACCATCAGCGCACAATATATGCTTTGCATGTATTTTTAAACAGTAACTCATAAATGTACCTAGCTGTAAGTTCTCCTAAAACTCTTAAAATAAAATAAAATAATTTCATTCTGATTTTGGATTTATATAAATATAAATCAGTCATTATGTTATCAAGTATTGTGTGAATTTAAAATGCTAACTTTATGCTTGTACCTACTGAACATATTTTCAATCTGTGGTTTGAGTTCATTGCCATCGGTTTATATACTTTGGTAGCGATTGAAGTGAAAGTAAACTTAAATTCATATCCACATTATTGAACTTTTCCTTCAAATTCCAGCCACCATAACAAACACTTCAATAATCCACTTTGATTACGCCATAAAACAACTCGTAAACCATCACTTTTCATGGTAGGTATAGATCTTTCATAGCGTCCGTGCTGCGTAATAAAAGAAATCACTTATAGGATGCAGTTGGATGAGGGGCCTTTCTTACCTATTGTGACACACCGCTTGAAAGAATGGGGAACTTGGGCTAACTTGGCTTACAGTTACTCAGTGTCAGTTATTTTATAACTGAAAAAATAAAAAAGAGTGATAGTATATTATGGCGAAGTGAGCTCTGGCTTACGCCGCGCTCGTCACCCTCCTAGCCCCCTAGGCCGTCTGATGGTGTGCTGGCCGGCCCGCGCACAATTACACTGAACGTTATGTAATACATGTATTTTTTGCTTGAAAATAATACTCCTTGGCAATAAAATCAATCCGTAATCCTCTACCGTATTTATACACACGTAGACGAAATTTCATTAAAAAAATTAAACAACCAGCAAATGATGAGGATTTAGAGGTAACTTTGTGATTTTTTTCTATCGAGTCAAATTAAGTCAATTGTGTTTCGACTCCCATAACTAATAAACTTATATCCTAAACTATTCATTGTCATCAAAAAAATATTAAAAAAATCGGTGTTTTTATGCCTTTTTATGTGTAGTTTTGCGACCTACATCACATCTACATCTTTTTAGGTGTTTGATGGATTTGTAATATTTTAGTAGGATTTGCTTACTTTCTGCTTGCACGGCTATTACGTAGTTCTCATGAGAAAACGTTTAGATTTCGTATGTATAATGCTCTTAATACTCTGAACAATTATCTATATGACAAAAATATTGAATATTTGATGTATGGAACATCCTAAAATCCTTAGTTAAATTATCCTTAGTCTTTCTAGAAGCAGGAGGAATATTTTAATAATTTTATTATTCTGTCGCAGCCAACTGGTTTAATCAGCCGTTCAA
This sequence comes from Epirrhoe alternata, assembly GCA_963565295.1. Lineage (NCBI taxonomy): Eukaryota > Metazoa > Arthropoda > Insecta > Lepidoptera > Geometridae > Epirrhoe > Epirrhoe alternata. The sequence goes on from OY751384.1 coordinate 6,932,272, forward strand.
CTAAACGCCTAGCCATTTCATTAAAGGGCGCCGTTCAACTAGCGGCGGATTAAACCAGTTGCCTGCGACATATCCATAGAATTCCGTAAATCAATGATATTATATTAATATTTCATGTCTAACTGAGCAGTGTGTCCAAACGAGGGGGCAGAAGAACGGTAGCTCAAAATCTGGATGCAAACTCCGGGGGACCATTCAGCAATAGAAGATTAATACTTACTTCCTTTGTGTTCGTCAACAAACAGGGGCTCCTCAATGCCCTTGAAGACGGTGATGCATTACTTTAAAAAAAAATCTTTACTTACTTTTTCTATTGAAAGCATTTCTTAAGCATAATTTTTGTAAAATGAATGAGTAAGAAGTTTCATTAGGAAAAGTCACGTTGTTCAGCTATGGAAGTTCTGTTTCTGAAGTTTTGCGAAACTTTTGAATTGATTTTAGTTATACTTGTTGAAGCGTCGTTTGTAATTATAGCTTGTAGTTTTACAGCTCTATGAACTTACAATTTTTGATAGGAATGTAATATTTATTAAGCTTTCTGTTCTGTGGAAGGAAAGATATTTTCCTTATTAAATTAACAGGCAAGTAAATAAGTACTCTTAAAATGAAATATAATTTGATACCCACCGACATAAATTGCTAGAGCAGAGTGCTCAAGTGAAAACCGCTCGCTAAGTAAGTTACTTAGCTCATTAGACACACTTAACTGTAATTAGTTAAGACGATATTAAAGTATTATTAGAAGTTGAAATTGCTTAATATTAAATAAAATTTTGCAATAGGTACCATCAAGTATTATTTTAAGTTTGATGTTGACATTACAACAATCTTATCTGAACCAGTGAGAGAGGCGCTGCTGTCGCACTTGGTGTTGGCAAAAAAAATAATTTTACCGTAAAATTTGTTCGTTCCTCTTTTGGCCACCGGTCCAGATAAGTTTGTGGCACTGTAGCCTTGGAACGCGTAGTCCGTATGCAACATAAGAGACAGAATAGTTTTTAAGTTTTGAAATTAGATAGCTAACTAGCAAACAGAAAGAGCTTTCTTTCAAATAATTTCAATCCCATTTTCTTTTACAATCCAATATCTATGAAGATGAGTGACACTTCCAAGTCAACAATAAACCAAGAAGATGTATTTTGTAACCCAGCTTAACCTAAGTCTAGCTCTTCAGTATTGTACAAACAAACACATAAAACCACAACATGTTAGCTATAACACAATGATGTATTACCATCGAGCCTCGTTCTGACGTAATAAAATTTTGAAATACGACGCCGCGCCAGTATCAATCAATTTTGTCTGACTTACCCTTTTCATACAGTCGGGATGATGAAAACAATTTTGGTAATGGTTAATTCCGTGAATAAATATGGCTAGTGACCAGCTGAATTGTGCTGTTTGCATCAATACATCAAAATTGTTTGTCTCAGTTCCAATAATGCTCAATGTTGAAAAAATAGTCGACTCTGCTCCGAGTATAATGGCCGTGTCTTTCATGGTGGCCAATCAGAACCTGATTTTTATAGGTGCTGAAGTCTAGTGTGTGTAGTGTAGTCTAGTGAGTGTGTGGTGGTGTAGTCTAGCGTCTTAAGATTATTTTATATGATAGTAAATCTACTATTTTAGTTACATTTAAATTTTACATGATTGCCTCTGATACAAGATAGGTACAGTCAGCAAAATAAGTGGTTTACCACCCTACGGTTGAGATTCATATGAACGTCATGAATCAACAAGGTTGATTTTCCCTTGCAATACTATTTACGTCAGCAAAGAATTAAAAACTATGTATGACAGTTACCCTGTTTATAATTTAATCTATATCTATAAAAAAGCTTAACCTGACTGACTCATCATCGCGGAGCCGAAACTGCTGAAGCTATCTTCTTTCGGAAATCTTTCCCAAAAGGGTTGAAAACGTTTTTTATAAAACTTTTTAATGCGTTTATCGATTTGCTTGAACAGTGTTTCAGGGTTTTTCAAAACATTCCTTAAAATGGGGTTAAAAGGGGTTTTAAAGTTTGTATAGGAACATTTTGACTGGAAACTATTGGCTTGAAACTCGGTTTAGATACATCCATCCATACTTACACTTATACTATACTATATACTATGTATACTATACTATATACTATACTATACTTACTATATACTTACTATAATATGATAAATGTGAAAGTAACTCTGTCTGTCTGTTTGTTACCTTTTCACGCCCAAACCGCGGAACCGGAACCGATTAAGCTGAAATTTGGCATGGATAAAGACGTACGTATTTCGGCAACTATCGCCACTATCGGCAACTATCGCTAGTATCGGCAACTATCGCCACTATCGGCAACTATCGCCACTATCGGCAACTATCGCCACTATCGGCAACTATCGCCACTATCGGCAACTATCGCCACTATCGGCAACTATCGCCACTATCGGCAACTATCGCTAGTATCGGCAACTATCGCCAGTATCGGCAACTATCGCCAGTATCGGCAACTATCGCCACTTTCGGCAACTATCGCCACTATCGGCAACTATCGCCACTATCGGCAACTATCGCCACTATCGGCAACTATCGCCACTATCGGCAACTATCGCCACTATCGGCAACTATCGCCACTTTCGGCAACTATCGCCACTATCGGCAACTATCGCCACTATCGGCAACTATCGCCACTTTCGGCAACTATCGCCACTATCGGCAACTATCGCCACTTTCGGCAACTATCGCCACTATCGGCAACTATCGCCACTATCGGCAACTATCGCCACTATCGGCAACTATCGCCACTATCGGCAACTATCGCCACTTTCGGCAACTATCGCCACTATCGGCAACTATCGCCACTATCGGCAACTATCGCCACTATCGGCAACTATCGCCACTATCGGCAACTATCGCCACGATCGGCAACTATCGCTAGTATCGGCAACTATCGCTAGTATCGGCAACTATCGCCACTATCGGCAACTATCGCCACTATCGGCAACTATCCACACAGTACCACACAGTTCTTGCTATAAAAAAAATACGTTTCGAGTCAATTTCTTCAAAAAAATAGCCGCATCGGTCAAAGCTCGCTGCGCTCGCTACAGCGATTCTATACCAATTACCGTATTCGTTTTGTTCTTAGCATTGCAAGATCTGGGTAAGATTTTCCCTACCTCTATCTATTATGGGATTCTTGAGAAAAACATAAATATAAAAAAATATTATTATTATATCAAGATACGGAGTTTTATATTATTTTGTATATACCTACTCTCGATTCACTCAAAACTCCTCCACTTTGTTCCTAATAATGCGCAGACGAAGTTGCGCGGGTCAGCTAGTTATAAAATAAATGGACACGTGTTTCAGGGGTTTTCAAAAGAACCCCTAAAAGGGATTTCCAAAAGAACCCCTAAAAGGGATTTCAAAGTTTGTGTAAGAACTTTTTGACGGGAAGCTCGTTTGACTTTTGTAATCTAGGAACACTAGGTTATGATGACGTGTGATGCAATCGTTGATAGCCTAAACTTGTTGACGATTCACAGTCAAGGCGATATTCGATTTTAACGTGTACGAAGTCGCGGGTAACAGCTAGTATTATGTATACACTTCAATAGTAAAGTGGGGTAATTGCGACTAAAATTTTTCCTTCGCGCTATTACTAATGTCCAAAATCAAATGTTAAACTAGAACTAATGACCAACACGAATTTTGTCCAATATGAATTTTGTCCAATATCGATTTCATCTAACACGAATATTGTCCAATATGAATTTCGTCCAACACAAATTTTGTCAAATCTGAATTTGTCCATCTATGAAAATTATCAAACTTAAAATTAAGTTTAGTATCTACGTTTCAAATTAGTTACAATTACCATGGAGTTCTAACTTCATCGCTTTTTAATTCTCTATTTTTACAAGCTGCATCTAGTTTTATATTGCCGTCTTAGGTAAATGTCTTAAGCTGTAAAGTGTGTAAAAAATAAAAGTATACAATATAATATGTAGTATTATTTTGCACAAAATGCTTTTAACAGTGGGACGGGTAATTGAAACTATTTACCTACAAATAGTGGCACGTTATCGCGATTTTATAAACTTGACAAGTAAATTAATACTACTTTTCGAGTCTATAAATTTTTACTAATTTTAGTAAATAAGAGATCAATTTATTTATACACCGCTATTTTATGACTACCAAAAAAAATTTAAGGACAGTTGCAGCAGATGCAGAAAATTATAATGGCATGGTCAGAACTTTTTTATATTCAACTATCACAAAGTTATCGAGGATTATAGTCAACCAAAACGGAACAAAATTTTATGAAAACTATACAAATAAGTACTACAGAAAACAATCGCGTACAGACTCTCATTCGAACTATGCTCTCGTATCATCCCCAGTCAGTAAAACCACAAGTAGCTATCATAAATCCATGTCTGACTCGTCTCGTCTCCTTTTGAGGTTATAATTATTTTTTCTCTTTTTTTGAGTTTTAACTACAGAAATATGATCAGTAACAGACACCGAGACCATGTTTAAAATTTTTTTGGTAATTAAAAAATAGGGGTGTATATATCAAGCCTGTTGAAAATTGTGATATTAGTTGAAATTATCCGATAGTTGCCATAACCCCACTTTACCTTAAATATTTATTACGTTGACAGTAATACAGTGACACTTGTCAGAGATATTTTCTTTTTCAGATGTAAAAAGTTTTTCTCAAAAAAGATCGAACTTGTGTTAATTGAATGAAGATTTTATTTATTATTGCAAAAAAACAAGCTATTGCGTTGATAATAGAGCTCAAAATAACCAAATAATCCAGTGACTTCAAAAATGTCAGGCATAAGAGTTAGCGGATATTACGTCATAATTGTGCATCTCTTCTCCGTTAGAAAAGTAAACCGTAGCGCTAGTTAGATTTCACAGAAACTTTTGTCCAAAGTGGTAAACCACTTTCTTTGCTGACTGTACAGTGTGTATCAGCTTTACGAACTCTCCTTAAACGTAGATATAGCTGTCGAAGTCATTAGGGTTGAACTTTAGGTCATCATCATCATCTCCCTGCCCTTTTCTCACATTATGTGGGGTCGGTACAACATGTGTTCTTCTTCCATTCTCCTCTATCAGTCGTCATCTCAACACTCATTTAGGGTTGAACTTTAGGTAAAAGTAAAAAAAGGTAAAGGTAACTTACTCTTAGGTATAAGAATTCTACTTCTAATACTCGTATAATGGCAACGTCTCGATAAGTTTACCTTCCGTGATCTTTTGATAGAATGTCAAAGTTGAAGGCAAATGTATCCGATTTATTTTTCTTCCAACAATCTAAAAAATCCTCGATCTACTACTTCCGTTTACCGTTTTTAATTTGAATAATTTCTCGAACTAGACTAAGTTACTATAAAATCACATGCTTTCATGCATGTTAATTTTTTAAATTAAAAAATGCACGTATTTTGTTTCGTTTTAAAAAGTTCTGCCATTTTCATAATGACCCACCAGATTGATTACAGAACCAACTCTGCATTAAGAAGGTATGTCCCTAATCGTTTGAAGCTCGTTTAAGGGGAGGACGCACGCGAAAAATGCATTAACGATATGTTAAGGAAGTGCACTCACTCGCGACTAATTAACGTATTATGCTTGTCATTGTAGGTGTGTGGTGTTTATGATATCGGACTTTTATGTCCCCATCCAAGTAGGTCACAATAAAATCGGAAATGTAATAACTTTGTCTATAAAAATGATATGATTTCGGTATAGCGTGTTCGAACTAGAAAGGACGCGGCCTTTGTTCTGGGTATGAGGTTCTATATGTAGTTAAATTGGATTATTTTTTCGTGTACAGATAGAACTCATACAAATACATTTATTGCCCGAAAAAAGAAAGCACACATACAAAAAATATTAACAAAAACAGACATAAAAATATTCGGCAATTGGGCTGGACTCAGCGCTAATCTACGCACATGGTACGTAGTGCTGGTTTTCAGTCCAGTCCAGTGTTCGAGCTAAGATAGTCGTCGAACGTACGTGTATGAAGCGAGAAGTATCCAAGTATATTTTTGTTATGTTTTGTTGTCTGGTATATCTCTTTATATCTATTTGTGCAGAACGACGTATAGAATAGACATAGATATAGTTATAGTTTCGTAGTCATGTTCAAGTTCACTATTTTTATAGTTATAGTTAATATTTTCGTTATTTTAAGTTTGTTCTAAGAATTTACATCGATCTAAGTTCATAGAAATAGCTAGAACAATACATTCCTCTAGAAAATAGCCCAAGACAAAGATAGATAGTTAAAATAGAGAGAGATAGAACATAGTTTTAGACAGAGAGAATAGTTTTAGATAGAGATAGCTATAGTTCTAGAAAGATGTGGATTGTTCTGGAAAGGGATAGATCGTGTAAAAAAGACAGAGATAGATATAGTTAGACAGAGATGCATAGAATGTTAGATAGAGATACATAGAAATATTAGACAGAGATGGATAGATTCGAAATTAGTATAAATATTGTGCAAATTGTGCATTCAGCATTCATGATGGAGTCTGCTGTCGGACCCCGTTCCGACTAGACGTGTTCGGTTCTCCTGACCCCGTTCAGGACTACCTGCCGCGAGCCCCCGCGCCCGCGCCCCCACCCCCGCTCCGAAGCCGCGCGGCACGGTCCGCGCGCCGCTTCGTCGGTCTCTCTCGCGTCGTCAGTACGCGATTCGCCCTCGCCGTGAGGACAGCGTCCCCCGGGACACAGCTTCTCTGGCAAATCAACCTCAAAGCGTGTTTCTTTGACAACAACGTCATATTTAATGTTTCAATTTAATGTTTCAAAAAGGTTGTCCTTCTCAGGACTAGAAGAAAAATCCACATAACCAGCTGTGGTCTTCTGGGGATACCTAACGGTGCCAACGAACCAGTCGCGCGCTGTTCCTGAGTTCCCGAGTTCCTGAGCTGCAGACCAAGATCCTGCGTTGCTTAGGTCCTCGTTGTGTAGGGCACTTTTTGGTTAGGGTGTTAGTTAGGAGTCATGGCTCACCGCCTGACGCCCGAGGCTGTCCGCAAGGAAATCCGCTCCATCGTGGAGTGGATTGCCGAATGCCAGGAAAAGCTTCGGGTGTTACGCGAGGAATACCCTGACTGTTTCGCCGAACCCGAACTCGCGTCTAAGGCAACTTGTGCCACCAGGGCCCCTCAGGCCACCCCCAAACAAGTCCCGGCCCTTAAGGCCAAGCCCGTCGCTATGGACGTGGCACTCCCGGCCCCTCAGGCCACTAAACCTAAGGCCCGTGCCATAAACACGGCCTCGGAGGCCCCCGCGTCGTCCGAAACCCCGGTCAAGGCTCCTCAAGCCGCGACCTCCGCGTCCCCCCCTCCCAAGCCCTCTTCAGCTGAAACGTCCGCGTCCGCGTCCGTCCTCTCCATCGAGTCCGGTGACTCGATGGACGTTCCCGAGCCTGAGCTCGATTCCGACCCGGAATCCTCCGCGTCTTCGGATGACGGCTTCACCGTCGTCCTAGGAGGAAAGCGCAAGCGTTCCGACAAGCCGTCGGCGAAAGCCCCTCCGGCTAAAGCCGCCGCCGTGCCTCGCGCAGACCCGCGTCTAGCGTCGCAGGCTACTCGGGCCCCTCAGGCCAGCTCGTCGTCCTCTCCTTCGCAGCCCTCTGCTAAGAAGGAGAAAAGCCCCCCTCCCATTTTCCTTCGTCAAAAGGAAAAATGGGACAAAGTCGCTATCGCATGCCGGATGCATAACATCGCGTACACTCACGCGAAATCCGTTAAGGACGCTATTAAAGTCCAGGTCACGACCTCTAATGACCACCGCGCGCTCACTAAGTTCCTCCGCGCGGAGGACATAGGTTACCATACATACGCTCTCGAAGACGAGAAGGTCCTCCGGGTAGTGATCCGCGGTCTCCCCGTAGAACAAACTCCCGAGTCCATTAAGGCCGACCTTCTGGCCCAAAATTATCCGGTCCGCGAGGTTCACCGCATGTTCAGCGGTAGAACCAAAGTCCCGTACGAGATGGTCCTCGTCATCCTCGACCTCTCACCCGCGGGTAAGGCCATTTTCAATCTGAGAACGGTCAACAACCTCTCCGGGCTGAGTGTCGAAGCCCCCTATAGGAAGAGCAATCTGTCCCAATGCCATCGCTGCCAGCTTTACGGGCACTCCGCTCGTAACTGTCACGCCCGACCTCGCTGTGTCAAGTGCCTGGGTGACCATGGCACCCCTGACTGCTCACGCACTCCGGGTGCACCTGAGCCTCCCAGCTGCGTGCTCTGTGGTGCCGAGGGTCATACCGCGAATTATCGCGGCTGCCCCAAGGCGCCAAAAGGAGCTAGCAAACGGGTTGCCCAGAGGCAGCCGGAGCGCTACCCTCCCACCCCTCAATACTCAAGGGCCACTCCTAAAGTGACCCTAGCTCCCCCTAGGCCTCCCGCGTACAACGCGTGGAGGAATCCGCTCCCAGGGACCAGCCTAGGCTCTCAAGCCAAAGCCAGCCCTCCTCCCAAACCTACCTCAGCCCCTAAGGCTAACCCGCCCACCGCTCAAACACCCGCTGGCCATACCGAAATGGTCAACACAATTCTCGCGTCCCTCAGGCTACTTCTAACTCCAGAGTTCCTAAGCGCCGCCCTCCAGACTCCAAACTCTCCTCACTCTAAACATCCATAATGGATTTAAGAACCGCTAGAGTAAAACCCCGTTCCGTCTCCATCGCGTTCTTCAACGCCGATGGACTTCAAAAACAAACAGACTTAGTTTCTGACTTTCTCTCCCGACATCAAGTAGACGTACTTTTAGTGCAGGAAACCTTCCTGAAACCAGCCCACCGCTTACGTAGGATCGCCAACTATCATATGATCCGCAACGACCGGCTGGTTTCAGCGAAAGGCGGAACTGCAATCTATTTCAAAAGATCTATCCATTGCGTCCCTCTTGACCCTCCGGCCATGACCAACTTAGAGGCCTCCGTATGTAGGTTAGCCATGTCCGGCCACCCTCCTCTCACGATAGCCTCTTGCTACCTCAGTCCCTCTAAAACGTTGCTTAGGAGTGATGTCGATGCACTCCTTAGCATGGGTAGCTCCGTCGTTCTGGCGGGTGACTTCAATAGTAAGAACACCCTCTGGAATTGCGTTGCAACCTCGTCCAACGGTCGCATCCTAGAGGACCTCTCAGACTCGCTTAACTTTGACGTTATTCCGCCTCTCGATCCGACCCACTTTCCCAGAACTGTAGGACACCGACCTGACGTACTAGACATGGCACTGCTAAAGAATGTAGCCTTACAGCTTCGTTCGATAGTAGTGCTACACGAACTTACATCCGATCATCGCCCAGTTCTCATGCAGCTAGGCGCGCCCCAGTCCCCGACCGCCCAGACTAAGACCGTCTTAGACTGGGCCAAACTTAGCAACGCCCTCGGTTCCATAAACTCGCCTGACTTGCGTAGGATCCCGGACGATATTAGCTCCCCTGACGACATTACTATTGCAGTCGACTCCCTGACCAGCCATGTCACTTCCGCTATTAGCGGTGCATCAAGGCAGGTTCCTGTGTTGGAAGACCATCGCAGGGCCCTGCCTGATGACGTGAGACGGCTGATCACGGAGAAGAATGCAGCGACACGACATTACAGCTCATGGCCCACCGAACTCAATCGGAAAAGACTTCGCGCTTTTGAACGTCTCGTCAAAAGTCGCATTAAGGATCACAAAGATCGTGACTGGGACAATCTTCTCTCGGGGATCGAGCCAACTCACCAAGCCTATTGGGATTTGGCCCGATCCTTGAAGGCGGACAACACAGTCTCGATTTTGCCTCCTCTCACCCGTCCCGACAATACTATCGCGTTCAATGACGACGAAAAGGCTGAATGCTTAGCTGAAAGCCTCGAATCTCAGTGCTCCCCTAGTTTAAATCCGGTCGATCCTGTTCACCTCGATACGGTGAACAGTGAAGTCGAAAGACTATCCGCTCTCCCGCCTTCTGCACCTCCTCTGCCCTTAGTCAAAGCCGCGGAAGTTCAGATGGTCATCAAAGGTCTCAAAGTTCGTAAAGCCCCCGGAGCTGACGGAATCAGCAATAGGGTTCTTAAGAACTTCCCCCTCGCCCTTATCTATCTTCTCGTGAGCATCTTCAATGCTGCCCTAGATAACTGCACTTTCCCCGACGCCTGGAAGGCTGCCACGGTCATCGGCATTCCCAAACCAGGCAAAAACTTTACGCTGCCCACTAGCTATCGTCCCATTAGCCTCCTTAGCTCAATAGGCAAAATCTACGAACGTCTCCTACTTAGTCGCATATGGTCCGTCATATACGAACTAAAACTCCTTCCCGACGAACAGTTTGGCTTTCGAGCCCGACACTCGTGCCCCCAACAGGTACTCCGCATCACGGAGTTCCTGTACTCCAAACTCTATGACCCAATTTATCCCGGCCCGGCGGGGGCTGTCTTTCTCGATGTGGCGAAAGCTTTCGATAAAGTCTGGCATAACGGCTTGATTTACAAGCTGTTTAACTTCGGTATGCCTGACAGGCTCGTGCTCATCATACGAGCCTATCTTCAAAATCGAAGCTTTCGCTACCGCGTCGAAGGCACCCTCTCTAGCCCTCACCCGGTGCGTGCTGGTGTCCCTCAAGGCTCAGTCATCGCACCCGTCCTATTCACGCTGTACACCAGCGATATCCCTCGTACCGACCACGTAGAGCTCGCTCTGTTCGCTGACGATACAGCCTTGTATACAGCGAATCAATGCCCCAACATCATAGTCATTCGATTGAATAGAGCCCTCGCTCAGTTAGGCGATTGGTTTCGTAAATGGCGCATTGAGGTTAACCCGTCGAAAAGTGCAGCAATGCTCTTTACGTCGGGCCTCTTCCCGCCCCGTATGCGAAACAATTGCACCTCCCTGTACGGCGAACCCATTCCCTGGGTCGCCAAGACCAAATACTTAGGCATCACCCTAGATGAACATCTGAACTTCAACTCCCACGTTAAAGTAGTCCGACAACGCGCTAAATTCGTTCTTAATCGTCTCCATTCGCTTATATGCAAGCGGAGTAGGATGTCCCTTAGAAATAAGGTGACACTCTACAAAACTTGCATTCGTCCAATCATGACCTACGGCTCGGAAGTTTTCGGACACGCCCGCGCTGTTCGTAAACTCCAAATAGTTCAAAATTCGTTCCTTCGCAAAGCTACCGAAGCACCCTATTACGCGCGTAACGTTGATCTTCACCGCGATCTTAATCTCGAGTCGATTGCTGCGTTCATAAAACGCGCCGCTCGGCGCTATTATGACTCAGCTCCGCACCATCCGAATCCTCTTGTCTCTTCTATTCCAGAGTATCCAGTCGTCTACGAGAGGCCAGAGCGACCACCCGACGTCGGCGTCCGCAATAGGCGGAAATTCGTGTTCATGCCCAGAAGACCAAGAAACGTTCTTGGCGATCCAGACGACGATATCACCATCGCCAACGGCGAAGTGGTATCGTCTAGTCATGATAGTTAGGTAGTTAACTTCACTCCGGCAACAGCCCAAGCCGAGGCTCGTACCTACTAGAGGTGCCCTTGCGCATGTTGTCGTAAATTCTCTCTCTAGGCGCCTCGGCACCTTCAGTGCCCGCCATAGTCCGGTAACACTAAAACGGCCTCATAGGCCATTAGTATTAGGCCCTCCGAAATTCAGCATTCAGTTCAGCCAGAGCTCTCCTAGCAACAAGAACAAGGAAGAATAAATAGTAAGAAGAAATACACCAGTGGTTTCAACCTCTCCAATCCCAGCGCAACGAATGTACCTAGCCCGTACATTTTTTGGTCCTTCGAGCCGGATAGAAGATTGAAGCCTCAAGCCTCAAGAATTATAGAAGAATAGAATACTCCCTCATCGAGCCACTATGCCGGTCACACGCGCCGTGGGAAAGGGACGCGCACCATCGTCGGATGCGAACCCGTCTTCGTCCGAAGGAACTACAGCCACATCTGGAACCTCCGCGACCGAGACTACGGTAGAAACCTCCGCAACTGAATTATCGGCGGAAACCTCTACATCTGAAGCCACAGCGACGACGATGACAACGACCACCACGGAAACAGAAACCTCTGCTGCGACGGGTACATCTGCCGAATCCGCCGCCGCAGGGAAGAGTGGCACCACGACGAGGAGAGCGGATAGTCACGCCGCTAGGAGCACAGCCACGCCGTCTTCAGCTGTTCCCCTCGAGCCCGCTGCATCGCGAATAGAACCTATGAAGAAGGGAACGAAGCTCAAGACACGACTGCTGAATCCATGCGAGGAACGCATGCTGCCGCCGGACCCGCAGCGCCGGAGCGCTGCTGGGTCCACCCGTTCCAGATCGAAGGCGCAGAAGATAGCAAGAGCGAAAGAAGACCTTCTGCGCATTCAAGCTCAGCTAGCTGCTGCCACGCTAGCCCGTATAGAAGCCATGGACACCGACGATGAAGATGAAGATGATGATGCCTCCATCTTCTTCAAGTCTGATGTCAACACCCGAGTGGACACCTGGCTGAATACTCAAGCACAGCCTGCGATGTTAGCAATCTCCCACGAACCTCACCACCGGGAACCCGTTCCTGCCCCCGCAATAGACCAGGTCGCCGCCATAGAAGAGGATCATCGAATAGAAGAACATAGTGCCCCGCCGAAGCATAGTATAGACAAAGCACCGCAACAGCCTGCAGTGCTTACACCGGCGGGAGTCCTGGAGAAGAGTTATAGCGCCCCGTCGAACCCTATAGAAGAAGCACTGCTGCAGCCTGCGGTGCCAACACCGGCGGGAGTCACCTTGGAACAAACTCTCTCCAGCTTATCAGCAGCGATCACTAGCGCCATCAAAGCGGGACAGAAGCCGAAGTTCGTCGAGTTGCCCGAATTCAGCGGATCACACAAGGAATGGCTGCCGTTCCGAGCAGCCTTTAAGGAGACTGAAGATGTCTACACGAAGGTTGAGAATGTCAACCGACTACGGAAGAACTTGAAGGGGAAAGCCAAAGAAGCCGTGCAGAGTCTACTCATCAATGACACGCACCCAACGAAGATCATGGAGACTCTGGAAACAAGATTTGGAAGACCGGAATCCATAGCCAAGTTGGAGATGGATACACTTCGGGCCCTGCCGCGCCTGAATGACTCACCGAGGGAGACCTGCGTGTTTTCTACTCACGTGACGAACGCCGTATCCACTCTGGAATCTCTAGACTGCGTCCATTATCTTCACAATCCAGAAGTATTCACGGTCCTGTTGGAGAAGCTTACCCCATCGATGCGCCTCAAGTTCTACGACTTCGCAGACACACAGCCGAAGAAGGATCCAGCCTTATTGAAGCTCGAAAAATTCATGAAGAGGCAAGCTGAAATATGCGCACCTTATGCGCTTCCTGAGGACATCGCACCGAAAGAAAACAAGCGTCCACAGAAAGTCAACAACGTCATCGATAGTCAGCCATGTACGAAGAAATGTCCTAACTGCGATATAGAAGGGCATTCAATAGAAGACTGCGAGAAGTTCAAGAAAGCGGATGTTAACAGCCGATGGGATATAGCCAAGAATAGAAGACTTTGCTTCCGTTGCCTACGCTACAGAAGTCGATTTCACAGTTGCCGGCAAAAGACATGCGGCGTCAACGGGTGCAAGTACTCGCACCACAAGATGCTGCACGCAGATAGAACCCAGAAGCCGGCAGATCCCAAGCCAATAGAATCGATCAACTCCGCCTGGACGTCGAACAAGCAGTCATATTTGAAGATAGTTCCAGTCAAAGCGTCTGGACCTAAAGGCACCATCGACACCTTCGCGCTGCTGGACGACGGGTCAACAGTCACTCTCATCGACGAGAGCTTAGCCGACGCCATTGGAGCCCAAGGACCCGTCGATCCCCTGCACATAGAAGCGATCCACGCCATGAAGACAGCTGAATCGGAATCAAGAAGAGTCAACTTCAAAATAGAAGGTCCGAACAATCGCGAACAGAAGATTCAAGCCAGAACGATGAAGAATCTCAAGGTATCGCCACAAAGGGTCTCCAAGGATCAAGTCAGCAAATGCCGACATCTACGGGACATCGGAGAAGTACTGAGCTACGAGAACGCCCGACCTCTAATACTCATTGGTCAAGACAACTGGCACCTTCTTATCTCATCGAAGATCAGAAAAGGGAACGCGAAGCAACCAGTGGCATCTCTCACACCACTGGGCTGGGTGCTGCACGGGACTCATACCCGCACACTCGGGCGCAACATAAATTTTGTGTCCCACATAGCTGAGGTGCCAGCTGAAGAGAACTTAGAAGATCTGATGAAGCAGTACTTCGCCATGGATGGACTCTGTCTTAATCCTAGGAGACCGAAGACGGATCCAGAAGAGCAAGCCTTACGTATCTTAGAAGAAAATACAGTCCACAATGAAGAAGGAAGATACGAGACAGCTCTACTGTGGCGCAATGAAGACATCGTCCTACCGAACAACTACGAATCTTCGCTCAACCGACTCTTCGGAATAGAAAAGAAGCTGGATCGCAACGCAGCACTGAAGAAGAAGTACAACGAACAGATGGAAGCCTTGATAGAGAAGGGGTACGCCGAGCCTGCCCCCATAGAGAAGACTCCGAATAGAACCTGGTACCTCCCACACTTCGCCGTGATCAATCCGATGAAACCGGATAAACTGCGGGTGGTACATGATGCAGCAGCCAAGACAAAAGGAGTCTCCCTCAACGACATGCTACTCAAGGGACCAGACCTTCTACAGTCTCTTCCTGGAGTAGTGATGAGATTTCGTCAACATCAAATAGCAGTGACGGCGGACATAAAAGAAATGTTCATGCAAGTCAAGCTTCGAGTACAAGATCGAGATGCCCTCAGATACTTATGGCGCAAGGATCGACGAGATGATCAACCTCCAGAAGAATATAGAATGACATCTCTCATCTTCGGGGCATCCAGCTCGCCATCGACAGCGATCTTCGTCAAGAACTTGAACGCCAAGAAACACGAGAAATCTCATCCTGAGGCAGCAGCTGCAATAATAGAGAAGCACTACGTTGATGACTACCTAGACAGCTTCAAGAACTTAGAAGACGCAGTACGCATAGCCACAGGCGTACGCGATATACATAGAGAAGCCTGCTACTCGTTGAAGCAATGGAAGTCGAACTCACCGCAACTACTAGAAGCCGTGGGCGAAGAGAACACAGAACAAGATAGAGAAATTTACAAGTCCGAGGAACAGTCTGAACGGGTCTTGGGCTTAATTTGGAAGCCCTACGCTGATGAGCTCACCTTCAACCTGAACCTAGCAAGACTCCCACCGTCGCTCATCGAAGGGAAGACGCCAACGAAGAGAGAAGCCCTGCGAATAGTAATGTCACTATTCGATCCACTTGGCTTCGCCTCGCCGGTTACGATCAGAGCGAAACAGATGCTCCAAGAAGTTTGGCGCCGAGGGACGGCATGGGATGAAGAGATAGCGGAAGACCTAGCTGAGCAGTGGAAGAACTGGATGACGCATCTGAGAAGCCTGAGCAACGTAGCCATACCTAGGAGGTATTTACAGTATAGCGACGCTACAACGCTCCAGCTTCACGTGTTCACCGACGCAAGCGAGTCAGCCTACTCAGCGGTCCTTTACTGGAGAGCTACATCGCCGAATAATGAAGTTCGTGTCTCACTCATCATCGCCAAAGCTAAGGTGGCGCCACTGAAGCTCACTTCGATCCCGCGCCTAGAGCTTCAAGCCGCCGTAATGGGCACGCGCCTAGCCGAAGCTGTCATAGAAGAGCACGAGAGAAAGCCAGACTCCAAAACATTCTGGACTGATAGCAAAACAGTTCTCACCTGGATCAAGACTGGATCACGATCTTACAAGCCCTACGTTGCCCATCGACTCGCAGCAATAGAAGACATCACGACGGTCAACGAATGGAGATGGGTGCCCACGAAGATGAACGTGGCGGACGACGCAACGAGAGATGTACCCATAGGATTTGATAGAGAACATAGATGGTACAAAGGCCCGGAATTCCTGCATATGAACGAGGAATCCTGGCCAACAGAGATAGCCGCGTCGCCGACCACAATAGAACCTACAGGAGAAGAACGAACCCATCACATCGCCATCAATAGCCAACAGAAGCTTTCTGAAGCCCTGCCAGAGGCTACGAGATTCTCCAACTGGGAAAGACTCCGCTTCACGACGGCCAGAGTTCTACAGTTCATACAACTCTGTAGAACTAACAAGCAGAGAGTCAACTACAAACGGACCAAGAAGAACACTATAGCAGACCCAGATTGGAGAAGAATAGCGAAGAAAGCTGCATCGAAGAAGCCCTCCCGACATAGTGACAATAGTAAAGAACAGAAGAAAGCCCTTCCAATGTCCGCAGAACTCCTCAAGAAAGCTGAAGATCTACTTATGAGATCGGCTCAAGAAGACTCATTTCCGAATGAGATAGAAGATCTGAAGAAAGAGAAGCCGATCAATAGAGAGAGTCGTCTGAAGCAGCTGAGCGTCGAGTACATCGATGGAGCCCTACGACTTCGAAGCCGCATCCAAGCGACAGAGCAAGTATCTAAAGACCTCAAGAGTCCGATGATACTCGATGGGAGCCACCCTATAGTCAAGCTCTGGATCGTGGCAATACATCGACAGCGACATCACGCCGGAGTCGAGGCAACCGTCAACGAGTGCCGACAACAGTACTGGATCCTGCGCCTGCGCCCCACAACTCGGTCACTTCTGCGCCAATGTCTACACTGCAGAATGAAGACCCAAGTACCGCCATACCCAAGAACAGGTGACCTGCCGTCGTGTCGCTTAGCACATCATAAGCGACCCTTCACCTACACGGGGGTTGACTACTTCGGTCCGCTCACAGTCACAGTGGGACGCAGCCATCAGAAGCGCTACGTCGCGATATTCACTTGCCTGACGACGAGAGCGATCCACCTGGAGATAGCAGCATCACTCAGCACCGATTCAGCGATAATGGCCCTTCGCCGTATGATAGCGCGACGAGGACGACCAGCACAGATATGGTCCGACAACGGGACCAACCTACGAGGAGCGGACAAGGAGCTACGACGAGCAATCGACGAAGCAACAGCGGAGGAAGCGGCAAAGAAAACAATAGCCTGGCGGTTCATCCCACCTGGAGCGCCATTCATGGGAGGAGCATGGGAAAGAATGGTACGCTCAGTGAAGACAGCACTCGATGCCACCCTTCATGAACGCCACCCGACAGAAGAAGTTCTCTCTACGCTGCTGGCGGAAGTCGAGTACACAGTGAATAGTCGACCGCTGACTCACGTATCAGTCAGTGAAGAAGATCCCGAAGCCCTAACACCCAACCACTTCTTGCTCGGAGGGCCGGGACAAGTACCGACGCCGGGAGACTTCAATGAACGTGACACCATTACAAGGACCAGCTGGCGCGCCGCCCAAAGACTCGCTGATGTCTTTTGGGCCAGGTGGCTCAAAGAGTACCTCCCAGAGCTGCAGAAACGACGAGAACCACACGGCAAGGGTCCAAACGTCAAAGTCGGCGACCTAGTACAACTCATAGACGCCAACCTGCCGCGCAACGTTTGGATCCGAGGAAGAATAGCAGCCGTGTACCCGGGACCGGATAACATCGTGCGGACAGTCGACGTATCTACGAGAGGAGGAGTTCTGCGGAGGCCGGTGCGGAAGCTGGTGGTCCTGCCGATCGACGACGTCGCCCTACACCGAGATGCTGCAACACGGTTGCACGGCGGGAGAGATGTGCAGAACGACGTATAGAATAGACATAGATATAGTTATAGTTTCGTAGTCATGTTCAAGTTCACTATTTTTATAGTTATAGTTAATATTTTCGTTATTTTAAGTTTGTTCTAAGAATTTACATCGATCTAAGTTCATAGAAATAGCTAGAACAATACATTTCTCTAGAAAATAGCCCAAGACAAAGATAGATAGTTAAAATAGAGAGAGATAGAACATAGTTTTAGACAGAGAGAATAGTTTTAGATAGAGATAGCTATAGTTCTAGAAAGATGTGGATTGTTCTGGAAAGGGATAGATCGTGTAAAAAAGACAGAGATAGATATAGTTAGACAGAGATGCATAGAATGTTAGATAGAGATACATAGAAATATTAGACAGAGATGGATAGATTCGAAATTAGTATAAATATTGTGCAAATTGTGCATTCAGCATTCAAATAGTTCAAAATTCGTTCCTTCGCAAAGCTACCGAAGCACCCTATTACGCGCGTAACGTTGATCTTCACCGCGATCTTAATCTCGAGTCGATTGCTGCGTTCATAAAACGCGCCGCTCGGCGCTATTATGACTCAGCTCCGCACCATCCGAATCCTCTTGTCTCTTCTATTCCAGAGTATCCAGTCGTCTACGAGAGGCCAGAGCGACCACCCGACGTCGGCGTCCGCAATAGGCGGAAATTCGTGTTCATGCCCAGAAGACCAAGAAACGTTCTTGGCGATCCAGACGACGATATCACCATCGCCAACGGCGAAGTGGTATCGTCTAGTCATGATAGTTAGGTAGTTAACTTCACTCCGGCAACAGCCCAAGCCGAGGCTCGTACCTACTAGAGGTGCCCTTGCGCATGTTGTCGTAACTTCTCTCTCTAGGCGCCTCGGCACCTTCAGTGCCCGCCATAGTCCGGTAACACTAAAACGGCCTCATAGGCCATTAGTATTAGGCCCTCAAATAAAAAAAATTCAGCATTCAGTTCAGCCAGAGCTCTCCTAGCAACAAGAACAAGGAAGAATAAATAGTAAGAAGAAATACACCAGTGGTTTCAACCTCTCCAATCCCAGCGCAACGAATGTACCTAGCCCGTACACTATTGTATCTTTATATTTATATTCTATTGTTGAATATTGATTTACAAATTTGAATTTACCTGAACAAAAGTTGAATTTCTCTGCGAGCTGAGACAGCTGCCCGCCAATTACTACGATGCAAAGCTTCTTTGTCTTGAATTTGTTTGTGACATCGCAAGAATATTGAACCTTACTGCATTGAAATAAGAGACAGAAAGTTCAAACATTCGTATAGTTTCAAATATTGACACACGCCCCCGGATGCAGGGAACTGAGACTGTTGTGGAAGATCTGTTTGTCATTTGAATTATTCGCTTTTTGTTACATAGGCAATATTAACATAATCTACAACCTACAACTATTCATTGCTTAATTTTTAATAGCTAACCAATTAGAACTGAAATTGAAACTTAAGGTGGTCGCACCACCCATCCGGGTCAAACGCGCCGAACTGTTAATTAAATAGAGGAAATGCTGAGACATCAAACAAAAGCAAGCCGCATTTTCTGAACTCATCAGTCTTGAAGATGACTGCGGCACGTACGGCGCGGACATATGTGCGATCAACTTTATCCGCCATCGCTGTAGTCACTGACCGTGATTTTATGAGAGTTCATATTAGGAGTTCATCCTAATACCAGTGTAAGGTCGTAAAGTTCACCGTCTGAAAACCCTCCTCTTATAAAATAATATCTTCTAAACGAATTCAGCATTTTCTCAGTTTCAGAAATACAATTCAGATGTTCTCAGTTTCTGTGTTACTTATTTCCTAGTGACCGCTAGTTCTAAAGTCCTCGGTCCAGTCAATAGAGCTCACAGTGGGATTACAAGAGACAGGGTCTGTAAATACTCTTTTGTGCTCGGTTCGAATACGAGCAGGATGTCTCAATTATACTGTTTATTTTGGCACCACTGCAAATAGAGGTATTGAAGCGGTGCTCGTGTTAAAGCTAGTTTATCGTACAGAAATGTGAGAATTTTTAGCTATGACCTAACGTATTTACGTTTATAATTTTAGATTATACTGATCAATAACAGATAGGTAATACACAGGGTGTAAAAAGACAACTACCGAAAACTGAGGGGTTGCAATCAGACCATGATTCTAAACATAAATAGCGAAAAAAACTTAAGTTTTTTATTTATTTGGCGTAGTCATTTTATGTTATTTTCTATTATTTACTACTGTACAACATAATAAGACCATACCTACCTTATAATTTCATTTATAAAAGAAAAAAATAGTAAGAATTCAAAATCCAGCAATCTACGTAAAACAACGCGCCCAGAACATACGCAAACAGTACCTACTCTTCAAACGCTGTTTTCTCCGGATACAATGATTTTTTCTGAAGATCCTTTTGGATTTGGTTGTGTGTTGGGATACTATACCACCCTGTATATTTTGACCAAAAGGTCGTTGGTGATCCCTGGGATAAAATGTATTAATTTGGTGACACGCTTCTTGATTAACACCGCCATGAGTTTGATATCTCGATTGCTTATCGCGTGATAAAAATCGAACATTGTGTGTACTTCCGAAATAAATTGTCTCTTCTCTGCAAATTTAGATCTCACTAAGCTCTCTTTGTTAACACTAAACACCGTAGTCTGCAATCTAAATCGCACAGAAAAATACCTGCCGGCTGTCCCTGGACTCAAAGTACCGCAGATGTTGCTGATAGAGCCTTTGGATGCAAAGCAACTGTTTGACGATCTGTGACTATGGAGGGGATTTACATGGACATCGCATTTTAGAAACAAAAATAGGCATCGTGAACTTTACAGAATGAGGTTTACTATAATCTCTGGTAGAGATCGCTATTTAGCGATAAGACCGCCGATTGTATGTCATTGTGTTTTTTTGTTTAGTTTTCTATTTTTGTTTATTTTTATTATGTGGTGTGCAATAAAGTATTTTCTATCTATCTATCTATAATCAAAACAAAAAAAGTTTAGCCAGTTGCATTTGCAAGCAAAGTTCTCGACGTCTGAACTCACGTCAGTGATTTTTAGGTGGGTTTTTGTTCAACATATTCACTGTGATTTTTTTCATAATTGGGTCCAAAAATATTTTGAATCAAAGGAGTTGAAATTCTAATTTTTTTGTAGTTTCACCTTGGAAAAGAACTAGGACCTCTTTTGAGGAACACTTTAGAACTAGTAGAATTATGTATACTTACCTAATTACTAGATATGACCCATTTCTTTTAAAAGCATACTAGTATTAGCATAGTCCATGGATGAAGTGTCAGAGTCCACATAGAGCCCAGTTAGCATTCAGAAAGACGCCGCGGGCGAGGGCGCGATAACATCTACGTTGGATACGGGCGGCGGGGACGCACAGTGCGATGCCCAGAGCTGTTTGATGATGACTGTGATGCGAATTTGTCAGATGTAGGTAACGGGTACTTATACAACGCCATTTGTCACGGAAAACACCGGAGTAGGTACTCCACAAGCGTGTCGTAGACTTGAGATACGTTTAAGGGTCGGTTCATATCTAACGGAATATCGGTCGCGTATTATCGGTCGTAATACGCGACCGATATTCCGTTAGATATGAACCGACCCTTAAGGCATAAACTCTTCGTTCATCGGTAAAGTTTTGTTCATTATGAACAAAAAGATTTACCCATGAACGAAGCCCCCATGCCCACTTCTTGAGTTTATTGCAAGCTAAATAAATCTTAGAAAATGTCTACGGTACCATACTTTGGGAAAACAGTCGTGATGGGTATCTAGTCGTAGTCATGACGAATAACTTAACATGCTCTCCAAAGCACAAAATAACTCAACCGTAAATCTACTTATGCTTTCAAATCATTCTAGGACACATGCTTAAATTGTATCACAAAGGAATTTAAGGTTCAATTTGTACTCAAATATTTATATTATATTCAAAATTTATTCGTCTCTGTGTCCCATCGGTATCGCTTTCAACCAGATTCAACTAACATTTCTACAAAGGTGAATCGGTGAGGTGTGTCATGCTTATTGCGCGTTTACAGAATGCGGTATACCGGCCTTTGTCCCGACGTGCAGCAATGTATTGTTTGTAAAATGTGCTTTTGCATTGTTGACTTTATCTTGTCTGTGAATTTTACGAGCAGGTGGAAATCGAGACTTTGGGCCTCGGCTTTTATTACTCACATACAAATATTGTATGAAATCAAATACTTTCATGTTGTACGTCACATATTTTAAATGTTCTTTCATTGTAATTTCTCTCTCATCATAAAATCTCCTGGTCCACTCTTTTCTCTCCTATCAGAATATCTCTTGTGCATTTATTTAAACTTATTTTGTGTTTTTCTAAAATTACATCTTCTACGACTATACCAGTCAGTTTATCATCGGAGCTTCATCTTCTGTATTTTTTTATTGTGTCAAAAAACGAGATTGCAACCGTTTTAACAATCGTATCTTTCAAGTATGGGAAACCTAATATTAATAATATAGAAGGTATATTTGTTTCAAAAGTTCAAATTTTGTTTGAGTTATTTATATGGTTTAATATCATTTAATCACAAAAAGACAATCCATTGTCACTTGTGAAAAAGTTTACAGTAGCATTATAAAGGTCGTATTTATAACAAAAAACTCTTTTTTTCTCAAAAAAATTATCAATGATACACTTAACTATGTAACGACTCCAATAACCATAAGTTAAATCGAAAACAAATAAATGGATTACTCGAACATTTCGTCCGATAAGCAACTTAATTTATTGTTTACGAAACCGGCAAAAAGTGGAAATGGTGACGTGAAAGAACCATTATGCGGACGCTTTTGTCCTACGATAAATAAAATGAAGTGTTGCATAATTAGTCTCATAAGTACATAAAAACTTTTGACCAGAACCTACCTGACCAGTTTATGTATTTGTAAAATGTAACAATGTAGTTGTAATCAGTACCTACAATGAGACGAGCCACTCGTCGCAAATTTCGCAATAAGTATACATATATCTGTAGGATACTCCATACCTTACCTTGGTCACTGCGTGAGATGCTTTAGATTATTCAGTTTAAAATAACATAAGGATTAAGGAGTGCTAAAGATTATGTCCCCATATCCACAAAATAATATTCAGAAAAAAAATCCCTACCTAAGGGAAAAAAATCTTGGAGGCGCCGGGTATCGATCCCGGTACCTCTCGCATGCTAAGCGAGCGCTCTACCATCTGAGCTACGCCCCCGATGCTCATGTGAACAAAAATACAAAAATGATAGCATTATTTGAACGTAGCCTGAAACATCTTGTACCTAGTCTAAACTTAATCTCAAATATTGCCAGAGACGGTTACCACTTGGGAAGCACGATGTTATGTCCTCTGAACAACATGAGTTTCCAGTCATGCCTTGACAAATCCTGACGCTTCATCTTAATTAAATTAAATAAAAACCGAGCATTGCCATTAGTTTTTGAATATCGTTCCTCATCTTTACTCGAGTAAATAATTACTAATGAATAATCCTCATAATATCTTTCCAGGTAAAACAAACAGCGCCGAAAATGGATCGCAACGGCTACTTCTTCTACGTCACCTCTACCGCGAAGAAAAAGAAAATCAGCTTAATGCAGCCGAAGCCTCCTCGAGTAGCTTTTACTGAAGAAAAGCGCCGGCCGGGGATGGCCGAAAGGGTTTTCATACCACAAGTCAGTGTGCCTCCGGCATTCGCAGAGTACGGACGTGACATGTCGCAACGCGGGCCCTCTCCCGCCTCGTCGCGGTTGTACTCGCAACTCGAAAGTTATCAGCCAAGATACCACACTATCCGTGAAAACAGTGATAAGAGAGTGGAGAGTGATGTGCGGAGGAGGAGGAAGGACCCGAGGATTTTGTACCCGCAGAGTACCAGCGGCAGGTAAGACATTTGTTTATGTTTTCAAGTATGTATGTCACATTGTTTTGTTGACAGTACGTACGTTTGGGTTTTTTAAGGCAGGTATAATTTATTAAATCATTTTACCTACTTGATTTATTCTGAAATGTGTTTCGATTATTCGTCAGAAAATGTATTATAATAATGTTATCTTGGTATTAATTTAGCGTGAAAGTACTATTATGCTAGTACTTGTAGAGGTTTCAGTACTAATAGTTAGTCAGCAGTAAAGCGCAGGGATTAAAAAAAAATACCTTTATTTGTTTCTAACTGGAATTAAAAGCAAAACGAATAAACCAGTCATCACGGTTTATGATCACAATCTAGGGACATTAAAGAGAAATATGAAAGAAAACGAAGTTAGCCTGAATGAAAGCAACTTTTACTGGAAATAGATCGAGCTGATAATTCCGTTGATTGTGTTTCAAAGTTACTGTCAAAACGTATCTTTTACTTTTGTTGAAACTTTGGGACAACGGAACTTTTGTTCTGTCTGGCCGATAAAATTATAACAAATCAGGAAATTAAAAGACTTGTACATTGTGTATACCTAAACCAGAATGTTGAGAGTATTTTAATATGAAAAAGTATCAAGGTTTAGAGCAATAGCTACAAGACATTGACTTTTAAGATCGCTTAATTCTTTTTTGTTTTGATTCTTGGTTTTTATTAGCTTTTTTGTGCAAGTTTTGTTGCAGATAAATAAATTGCGATTATTTCTTGCAGGAATAAAATTATATAATAAAATCAATTTATTTCAGCTTAAAATACACGATCACAAAGTATTAGGTAACCGATACGCAATCGTCAATCTCCGAAAAAAATCAATCAAAACAATCCTATCTGGCATTCTATCAATCGTTCAAATATTTTTGTATCCGTTCTTTTTCCTGTACAGTGGTTTAATAAAACCACGAAACTTTGTGCACATTTCATATTATTTAAGTATCAACTATCTTTGTTATAAAATACAATTAAGTAAGATTATTTTGTGTACGCTAATGGGCCCTCTACATATTCGGCGAAGATAGACGAATGCCGACGGTGACGAACGTGTAGATGGCCTCATCGCCTGTATTCGCATGTCATCTTCTATCCAACTAAGTTCGGCGAATGTATAGAGTAGCCATTAGATAGATAGATAGATAGATAAACACTTTATTGTACACAGAAGAAACATAACAGGAACACAAAACATTAGGTTCATGTTTTCCATCCATGTCACATTTTAGTCAAGCTAGACGGTTTAGCTCCTCAGACTCATCCAGTACTCCACAAATAAAGACAAAAATTTACTACCAATAGATCCTAGCTACCGCTTGGTAGGTACCTACGTCTTAATAATTCAAAACATTATCTATGCAGAGTAAAGAAGCTTACAACTAACCATTAGTTTTGAACTCTTTCGTATAAGGTCACTCTAAATCTCAGGGGAGCAGATCAGTCCCTAAATGGAAGGTCGTGCATGATTAATTATTTTGAATGAGACTTTGAGAAAGCGAGCTCAGATCGCGATGTGATAAAACATTAGTTTTGATTTGACTTAGACGTACATGATAAAGGTTTAAGATTAACAAATAACTTATATAAAATAAATAAATAAATAAATAATGCTGGACTTTTCACACAGCATCATCTAGCCCCAAACTAAGCAAAGCTTGTACTATGGGAACCAGATAACTGAAATATGAAATAATTGTAAGTATGAATCTAAGCTAATGTGGCTGGTATTTTGTACGAACAAAGGTGTTTTCGTTCTTGTCTACAAACCTAATTAGTTTAATAATTAACATAAAGTCAATATTGTATTATTATTTTTTATATTACTAATCTACTATATAAAAATAAGTCGGGTTTTCCTTCCTTACGCTATAACTCCAGAACGCACGAACCGATTTCCACGGTTTTGCATTCGTTGGAAAGGTCTCGGGCTCCGTGAGGTTTATAGCAAAGAAAATTCAGGAAAAATCTGGTGGCATCTGGTGGCGAAACGGAGTTCGCTGGGTTTGCTGGTAATTCGTAAAAAAATATAATTCACACAATTAGAACTATAAGACTTGAACATTTTTATAGGTTACAGTCCAGATCTAACCTACACTAAGATTATGCGACTTGTGTTCTAGGTCCTGCTTTCCTTCTTTCGTTGGTCTAAGCGATAAATAAATAAGAGTTACGCTATCAACATCGCAAATAAGAAGTGTAAATCTATTTAAGCAAAAATGCAAAAGACCTAACAAGAAAGTTCAGAACTTAAAGTTTAAGTTATTACAAGTTTCAACAAAGGAAACCTTTCAAAAATTCGCTTAGGAACCTCCGCGACTTCGGACAAATAAGTAGAAAAGTTGCGAGAACAAATTATTTTCACTTGACTGCACAAAAAAACTGCTTTGAAGAGTTGTGATTTTGTTGAACCTTGGTGTTTAGAAAGAACCTCTTCAGAACATAATTATGGAACTAATTACTTCCTTCATTGACAGGTCATTGATTTTAAATCTATACATTGCCATAAACTTATCTGGACCGGTGGCTAAAAGCTGACGAATTTTACTGTAAAAAATATTTTGCTGCCAACACCAAATGCGATAACTCTCTCTCTCACCGGTTTAGATAAGTTTGTGGCACTGTAGGTTCAAATTGTAACAGTATTTGAGTACCTACTCTGTTTCCATTCCGTTATTGAAGGGACCAAGGAGTTTAGGTATGTTTGTAGAAAGATTAAAACTATTTTAGCACTTGCTTTGACTTTGAAAGCGTGAAAAAATATAGCACACTGCAGTTACCCACAACGTCAAAATGAACATAATTTTACCTAACGCCAAGGTGTAAAACGCACTTAATTACCATTTTGTTTAAATAAAAAGTTGACGTCTCTTTACACCCGAGGCGTGTAGTCACGAATGGCGGTGTTAAACCGCTAATGCATTTTGTTTAAAAATATAGACTTACTATAAAGTTTCCTATTTTATGGTCTTTGATGTAAGTGCCTTGCCTATACTCGAACATGAGACTTATGAATGTTGGTGAACTTGGCAGATCATTGTCCAGCAGATCAAAAAAAAAAGTGAGTTCTTATCGCATGCAGATGAGTTCTACAGTTCCTGATACTTTTTAGAAATAGTTCTGGCGTTTTTACCTAAAAAAACACCATGGACAAAATGATCTGCCAACTTCCCGTAGCAGATCATTTGAAGCAGATTGGAAAAAAAAATTGGTTCTGTTCGCATGCGAATGAGTTCTACAGTTCCTGATACTTTTCAGGAATAGTTCTGTACTCACTTTCGAATACCAGGGGATCAAGGAAGAAAAATTTATATGACGAATTGTAAAAATTTCATTGTTTCAAACATTTCTAACCAGCTAGAACTTTCGGTTCTCTTTCGTTTTTCACATATCCGAATCAGAACTACAATCTAGAACTCTTTTCAAGTCCAGAACTCACGTTCCAGTGCCAGCAGAGCATACCTAAAGGTCAAATAGGTCGAAAAAAGTAATAAACATCGAATGTCACGGATTTCATCATCTCAAATGATGGTGAGAGGCCAGAACTCTTTTAATTTTCACAGATCAGAATCAGTACTACCATCAAGAACTCTTTTCAAGTCCAGAACTCACGTAAAAGTGCCAGCAGAGCATACCTAAAGTTCAAGTAAGTCGAAAAAAAGTCATAAACATCGAATGATACCAATTTCATCATGTCAAATGATGGTGAGAGGCCAGAACTCTTTTGATTTTCACAGATCAGAATCAGTACTACCATCTAGAACTCTTTTCAAGTCCAAAACTCACGTAAAAGTGCCAGCAGAGCATACCTAAAGTTCAGGTAAGTCGAAAAAAGTCCAAAATATCGAATGTCCAGGATTTCATCATGTCAAATGATGGTGAGAGGCCAGAACTCTTTTGACTTTCAAAGATCAGAATCAGTACTACCATCTAGAACTCTTTTCAAGTCCAGAACTCACGTAAAAGTGCCAGCAGAGCATACCTGAAGTTCAAGTATATCGAAAAAGTCCAAAATATCGAATGTCCAGGATTTCATCATGTCAAATGATGGTGAGAGGCCAGAACTCTTTTGATTTTCACAGATCAGAATCAGTACTACCATCTAAAACTCTTTTTAAGTCCAGAACTCACGTAAAAGTGCCAGCAGAGCATACCTAAAGTTCAAGTATATCGAAAAAAGTCCAAAATATCGAATGTCCAGGATTTCATCATGTCAAATGATGGTGAGAGGCCAGAACTCTTTCGATTTTCATAGATCAGAATCAGTGCTACCATCAAGAACTCTTTTCAAGCCCAGAACTCACGTAAAAGTGCCAGCAGAGCATACCTGAAGTTCAAGTATATCGAAAAAAGTCCAAAATATCGAATGTCAAGGATTTCATCATGTCAAATGATGGTGAGAGGCCAGAACTCTTTCGATTTTCATAGATCAGAATCAGTGCTACCATCAAGAACTCTTTTCAAGCCCAGAACTCACGTGAAAGTGCCAGCAGAGCATACCTAAAGTTCAAGCATATCGAAAAAAGTCCAAAATATCGAATGTCAAGGATTTCATCATGTCAAATCATGGTGAGAGGCCAGAACTCTTTTGATTTTCATAGATCAGAATCAGTGCTACCATCAAAAACTCTTTTCAAGCCCAGAACTCACGTAAAAGTGCCAGCAGAGCATACCTGAAGTTCAAGTATATCGAAAAAAGTCCAAAATATCGAATGTCAAGGATTTCATCATGTCAAATGATGGTGAGAGGCCAGAACTCTTTAGATTTTCATAGATCAGAATCAGTGCTACAATCTAAAACTCTTTAAAAGTCCAGAACTCACGTAAAAGTGCCAGCAGAGCATACCTGAAGTTCAAGTATATCGAAAAAAGTCCAAAATATCGAATGACCAGGATTTCATCATGTCAAATGATGGTGAGAGGCCAGAACTCTTTTGATTTTCACAGATCAGAATCAGTACTACCATCTAAAACTCTTTTTAAGTCCAGAACTCACGTAAAAGTGCCAGCAGAGCATACCTAAAGTTCAAGTATATCGAAAAAAGTCCAAAATATCGAATGTCAAGGATTTCATCATGTCAAATGATGGTGAGAGGCCAGAACTCTTTTGATTTTCATAGATCAGAATCAGTGCTACCATCAAGAACTCTTTTCAAGCCCAGAACTCACGTAAAAGTGCCAGCAGAGCATACCTAAAGTTCAAGTATATCGAAAAAAGTCCAAAATATCGAATGTCAAGGATTTCATCATGTCAAATGATGGTGAGAGGCCAGAACTCTTTCGATTTTCATAGATCAGAATCAGTTCTACCATCAAGAACTCTTTTCAAGCCCAGAACTCACGTAAAAGTGCCAGCAGAGCATACCTAAAGTTCAAGCATATCGAAAAAAGTCCAAAATATCGAATGTCAAGGATTTCATCATGTCAAATCATGGTGAGAGGCCAGAAATCTTTTGATTTTTCATAGATCAGAATCAGTGCTACCATCAAGAACTCTTTTCAAGCCCAGAACTCACGTAAAAGTGCCAGCAGAGCATACCTAAAGTTCAAGTATATCGAAAAAAGTCCAAAATATCGAATGTCAAGGATTTCATCATGTCAAATGATGGTGAGAGGCCAGAACTCTTTCGATTTTCATAGATCAGAATCAGTTCTACCATTAAGAACTCTTTTCAAGCCCAGAACTCACGTAAAAGTGCCAGCAGAGCATACCTAAAGTTCAAGTATATCGAAAAAAGTCCAAAATATCGAATGTCAAGGATTTCATCATGTCAAATCATGGTGAGAGGCCAGAACTCTTTCGATTTTCATAGATCAGAATCAGTGCTACCATCAAAAACTCTTTTCAAGCCCAGAACTCACGTAAAAGTGCCAGCAGAGCATACCTGAAGTTCAAGTAAGTCGAAAAAAGTCATAAACATCGAATGATACCAATTCATCATCTCAAATGATGGTGAGAGGCCAGAACTCTTTTGATTTTCATAGACCAGAATAAGTGCTACAATCTAGAACTCTTTTCAAGTCCAGAACTCACGTCGTCAACTCACGTCGTGCAAGACACGTTTATGACTTTTTTCGACTTACTTGAACTTTAGGTATGCTTTGCTGGCACTTTTACGTAAGTTCTGGGCTTGAAAAGAGTTCTTGATGGTAGCACTGATTCTGATCTATGAAAATCAAAAGAGTTCTGGCCTCTCACCATCATTTGACATGATGAAATCCTGGTCATTCGATATTTTGGACTTTTTTCGATATACTTGAACTTCAGGTATGCTCTGCTGGCACTTTTACGTGAGTTCTGGACTTGAAAAGAGTTTTAGATTGTAGCACTGATTCTAATCTTTGAAAGTCAAAAGAGTTCTGGCCTCTCACCATCATTTGACATGATGAAATCCTGGACATTCTATATTTTGGACTTTTTTCGATATACTTGAACTTCAGGTATGCTCTGCTGGCACTTTTACGTGAGTTCTGGGCTTGAAAAAGGTTCTTGATGGTAGCACTGATTCTGATCTATGAAAATCGAAAGAGTTCTGGCCTCTCACCATCATTTGACATGATGAAATCCTGGACATTCGATATTTTGGACTTTTTTCGATATACTTGAACTTTAGGTATGCTCTGCTGGCACTTTTACGTGAGTTCTGGGCTTGAAAAGAAATCTTGATGGTAGCACTGATTCTGATCTATGAAAATCGAAAGAGTTCTGGCCTCTCACCATGATTTGACATGATGAAATCCTTGACATTCGATATTTTGGACTTTTTTCGATATACTTGAACTTCAGGTATGCTCTGCTGGCACTTTTACGTGAGTTCTGGGCTTGAAAAGTGTTCTTGATGGTAGCACTGATTCTGATCTATGAAAAACCAAAAGAGTTCTGGCCTCTCACCATGATTTGACATGATGAAATCCTTGACATTCGATATTTTGAACTTTTTTCGATATACTTGAACTTTAGGTATGCTCTGCTGGCACTTTTACGTGAGTTCTGGGCTTGAAAAGAAATCTTGATGGTAGCACTGATTCTGATCTATGAAAATCAAAAGAGTTCTGGCCTCTCACCATGATTTGACATGATGAAATCCTTGACATTCGATATTTTGGACTTTTTTCGATATACTTGAACTTTAGGTATGCTCTGCTGGCACTTTTACGTGAGTTCTGGGCTTGAAAAGAGTTCTTGATGGTAGAACTGATTCTGATCTATGAAAATCGAAAGAGTTCTGGCCTCTCACCATCATTTGACATGATGAAATCCTTGACATTCGATATTTTGGACTTTTTTCGATATACTTGAACTTCAGGTATGCTCTGCTGGCACTTTTACGTGAGTTCTGGACTTGAAAAGAGTTTTAGATTGTAGCACTGATTCTGATCTATGAAAATCGAAAGAGTTCTGGCCTCTCACCATCATTTGACATGATGAAATCCTTGACATTCGATATTTTGGACTTTTTTCGATATACTTGAACTTTAGGTATGCTCTGCTGGCACTTTTACGTGAGTTCTGGGCTTGAAAAGAGTTCTTGATGGTAGCACTGATTCTGATCTATGAAAATCAAAAGATTTCTGGCCTCTCACCATGATTTGACATGATGAAATCCTTGACATTCGATATTTTGGACTTTTTTCGATATGCTTGAACTTTAGGTATGCTCTGCTGGCACTTTTACGTGAGTTCTGGGCTTGAAAAGAGTTCTTGATGGTAGCACTGATTCTGATCTATGAAAATCAAAAGAGTTCTGGCCTCTCACCATCATTTGACATGATGAAATCCTTGACATTCGATATTTTGGACTTTTTTCGATATACTTGAACTTTAGGTATGCTCTGCTGGCACTTTTACGTGAGTTCTGGGCTTGAAAAGTGTTCTTGATGGTAGCACTGATTCTGATCTATGAAAAACCAAAAGAGTTCTGGCCTCTCACCATGATTTGACATGATGAAATCCTTGACATTCGATATTTTGGACTTTTTTCGATATACTTGAACTTTAGGTATGCTCTGCTGGCACTTTTACGTGAGTTCTGGGCTTGAAAAGAAATCTTGATGGTAGCACTGATTCTGATCTATGAAAATCAAAAGAGTTCTGGCCTCTCACCATGATTTGACATGATGAAATCCTTGACATTCGATATTTTGGACTTTTTTCGATATACTTGAACTTTAGGTATGCTCTGCTGGCACTTTTACGTGAGTTCTGGGCTTGAAAAGAGTTCTTGATGGTAGAACTGATTCTGATCTATGAAAATCGAAAGAGTTCTGGCCTCTCACCATCATTTGACATGATGAAATCCTTGACATTCGATATTTTGGACTTTTTTCGATATACTTGAACTTCAGGTATGCTCTGCTGGCACTTTTACGTGAGTTCTGGACTTGAAAAGAGTTTTAGATTGTAGCACTGATTCTGATCTATGAAAATCGAAAGAGTTCTGGCCTCTCACCATCATTTGACATGATGAAATCCTTGACATTCGATATTTTGGACTTTTTTCGATATACTTGAACTTTAGGTATGCTCTGCTGGCACTTTTACGTGAGTTCTGGGCTTGAAAAGAGTTCTTGATGGTAGCACTGATTCTGATCTATGAAAAATCAAAAGATTTCTGGCCTCTCACCATGATTTGACATGATGAAATCCTTGACATTCGATATTTTGGACTTTTTTCGATATGCTTGAACTTTAGGTATGCTCTGCTGGCACTTTTACGTGAGTTCTGGGCTTGAAAAGAGTTCTTGATGGTAGAACTGATTCTGATCTATGAAAATCGAAAGAGTTCTGGCCTCTCACCATCATTTGACATGATGAAATCCTTGACATTCGATATTTTGGACTTTTTTCGATATACTTGAACTTTAGGTATGCTCTGCTGGCACTTTTACGTGAGTTCTGGGCTTGAAAAGAGTTCTTGATGGTAGCACTGATTCTGATCTATGAAAATCGAAAGAGTTCTGGCCTCTCACCATCATTTGACATGATGAAATCCTGGACATTCGATATTTTGGACTTTTTTCGATATACTTGAACTTTAGGTATGCTCTGCTGGCACTTTTACGTGAGTTCTGGGCTTGAAAAGAAATCTTGATGGTAGCACTGATTCTGATCTATGAAAATCAAAAGAGTTCTGGCCTCTCACCATGATTTGACATGATGAAATCCTGGTCATTCGATATTTTGGACTTTTTTCGATATACTTGAACTTCAGGTATGCTCTGCTGGCACTTTTACGTGAGTTCTGGACTTGAAAAGAGTTCTAGATGGTAGTACTGATTCTGATCTTTGAAAGTCAAAAGAGTTCTGGCCTCTCACCATCATTTGACATGATGAAATCCTGGTCATTCGATATTTTGGACTTTTTTCGATATACTTGAACTTCAGGTATGCTCTGCTGGCACTTTTACGTGAGTTCTGGACTTGAAAAGAGTTTTAGATTGTAGCACTGATTCTGATCTTTGAAAGTCAAAAGAGTTCTGGCCTCTCACCATCATTTGACATGATGAAATCCTGGACATTCTATATTTTGGACTTTTTTCGATATACTTGAACTTCAGGTATGCTCTGCTGGCACTTTTACGTGAGTTCTGGGCTTGAAAAAGGTTCTTGATGGTAGCACTGATTCTGATCTATGAAAATCGAAAGAGTTCTGGCCTCTCACCATCATTTGACATGATGAAATCCTGGACATTCGATATTTTGGACTTTTTTCGATATACTTGAACTTTAGGTATGCTCTGCTGGCACTTTTACGTGAGTTCTGGGCTTGAAAAGAAATCTTGATGGTAGCACTGATTCTGATCTATGAAAATCGAAAGAGTTCTGGCCTCTCACCATGATTTGACATGATGAAATCCTTGACATTCGATATTTTGGACTTTTTTCGATATACTTGAACTTCAGGTATGCTCTGCTGGCACTTTTACGTGAGTTCTGGGCTTGAAAAGTGTTCTTGATGGTAGCACTGATTCTGATCTATGAAAAACCAAAAGAGTTCTGGCCTCTCACCATGATTTGACATGATGAAATCCTTGACATTCGATATTTTGGACTTTTTTCGATATACTTGAACTTTAGGTATGCTCTGCTGGCACTTTTACGTGAGTTCTGGGCTTGAAAAGAGTTCTTAATGGTAGAACTGATTCTGATCTATGAAAATCGAAAGAGTTCTGGCCTCTCAACATCATTTGACATGATGAAATCCTGGACATTCGATATTTTGGACTTTTTTCGATATACTTGAACTTCAGGTATGCTCTGCTGGCACTTTCACGTGAGTTCTGGACTTGAAAAGAGTTTTAGATTGTAGCACTGATTCTGATCTATGAAAATCAAAAGAGTTCTGGCCTCTCACCATCATTTGACATGATGAAATCCTTGACATTCGATATTTTGAACTTTTTTCGATATACTTGAACTTTAGGTATGCTCTGCTGGCACTTTTACGTGAGTTCTGGGCTTGAAAAGAAATCTTGATGGTAGCACTGATTCTGATCTATGAAAATCAAAAGAGTTCTGGCCTCTCACCATGATTTGACATGATGAAATCCTTGACATTCGATATTTTGGACTTTTTTCGATATACTTGAACTTTAGGTATGCTCTGCTGGCACTTTTACGTGAGTTCTGGGCTTGAAAAGAGTTCTTGATGGTAGAACTGATTCTGATCTATGAAAATCGAAAGAGTTCTGGCCTCTCACCATCATTTGACATGATGAAATCCTTGACATTCGATATTTTGGACTTTTTTCGATATACTTGAACTTCAGGTATGCTCTGCTGGCACTTTTACGTGAGTTCTGGACTTGAAAAGAGTTTTAGATTGTAGCACTGATTCTGATCTATGAAAATCGAAAGAGTTCTGGCCTCTCACCATCATTTGACATGATGAAATCCTTGACATTCGATATTTTGGACTTTTTTCGATATACTTGAACTTTAGGTATGCTCTGCTGGCACTTTTACGTGAGTTCTGGGCTTGAAAAGAGTTCTTGATGGTAGCACTGATTCTGATCTATGAAAATCAAAAGATTTCTGGCCTCTCACCATGATTTGACATGATGAAATCCTTGACATTCGATATTTTGGACTTTTTTCGATATGCTTGAACTTTAGGTATGCTCTGCTGGCACTTTTACGTGAGTTCTGGGCTTGAAAAGAGTTCTTGATGGTAGAACTGATTCTGATCTATGAAAATCGAAAGAGTTCTGGCCTCTCACCATCATTTGACATGATGAAATCCTTGACATTCGATATTTTGGACTTTTTTCGATATACTTGAACTTTAGGTATGCTCTGCTGGCACTTTTACGTGAGTTCTGGGCTTGAAAAGTGTTCTTGATGGTAGCACTGATTCTGATCTATGAAAAACCAAAAGAGTTCTGGCCTCTCACCATGATTTGACATGATGAAATCCTTGACATTCGATATTTTGGACTTTTTTCGATATACTTGAACTTTAGGTATGCTCTGCTGGCACTTTTACGTGAGTTCTGGGCTTGAAAAGAAATCTTGATGGTAGCACTGATTCTGATCTATGAAAATCAAAAGAGTTCTGGCCTCTCACCATGATTTGACATGATGAAATCCTTGACATTCGATATTTTGGACTTTTTTCGATATACTTGAACTTTAGGTATGCTCTGCTGGCACTTTTACGTGAGTTCTGGGCTTGAAAAGAGTTCTTGATGGTAGAACTGATTCTGATCTATGAAAATCGAAAGAGTTCTGGCCTCTCACCATCATTTGACATGATGAAATCCTTGACATTCGATATTTTGGACTTTTTTCGATATACTTGAACTTCAGGTATGCTCTGCGGGCACTTTTACGTGAGTTCTGGACTTGAAAAGAGTTTTAGATTGTAGCACTGATTCTGATCTATGAAAATCGAAAGAGTTCTGGCCTCTCACCATCATTTGACATGATGAAATCCTTGACATTCGATATTTTGGACTTTTTTCGATATACTTGAACTTTAGGTATGCTCTGCTGGCACTTTTACGTGAGTTCTGGGCTTGAAAAGAGTTCTTGATGGTAGCACTGATTCTGATCTATGAAAAATCAAAAGATTTCTGGCCTCTCACCATGATTTGACATGATGAAATCCTTGACATTCGATATTTTGGACTTTTTTCGATATGCTTGAACTTTAGGTATGCTCTGCTGGCACTTTTACGTGAGTTCTGGGCTTGAAAAGAGTTCTTGATGGTAGAACTGATTCTGATCTATGAAAATCGAAAGAGTTCTGGCCTCTCACCATCATTTGACATGATGAAATCCTTGACATTCGATATTTTGGACTTTTTTCGATATACTTGAACTTTAGGTATGCTCTGCTGGCACTTTTACGTGAGTTCTGGGCTTGAAAAGAGTTTTTGATGGTAGCACTGATTCTGATCTATGAAAATCGAAAGAGTTCTGGCCTCTCACCATCATTTGACATGATGAAATCCTGGACATTCGATATTTTGGACTTTTTTCGATATACTTGAACTTTAGGTATGCTCTGCTGGCACTTTTACGTGAGTTCTGGGCTTGAAAAGAAATCTTGATGGTAGCACTGATTCTGATCTATGAAAATCAAAAGAGTTCTGGCCTCTCACCATGATTTGACATGATGAAATCCTGGTCATTCGATATTTTGGACTTTTTTCGATATACTTGAACTTCAGGTATGCTCTGCTGGCACTTTTACGTGAGTTCTGGACTTGAAAAGAGTTCTAGATGGTAGTACTGATTCTGATCTTTGAAAGTCAAAAGAGTTCTGGCCTCTCACCATCATTTGACATGATGAAATCCTGGACATTCGATATTTTGGACTTTTTTCGATATACTTGAACTTCAGGTATGCTCTGCTGGCACTTTTACGTGAGTTCTGGACTTTTAAAGAGTTTTAGATTGTAGCACTGATTCTGATCTATGAAAATCGAAAGAGTTCTGGCCTCTCACCATCATTTGACATGATGAAATCCTTGACATTCGATATTTTGGACTTTTTTCGATATACTTGAACTTCAGGTATGCTCTGCTGGCACTTTTACGTGAGTTCTGGGCTTGAAAAGAGTTTTTGATGGTAGCACTGATTCTGATCTATGAAAATCAAAAGAGTTCTGGCCTCTCACCATGATTTGACATGATGAAATCCTTGACATTCGATATTTTGGACTTTTTTTGATATGCTTGAACTTTAGGTATGCTCTGCTGGCACTTTTACGTGAGTTCTGGGCTTGAAAAGAGTTCTTGATGGTAGAACTGATTCTGATCTATGAAAATCGAAAGAGTTCTGGCCTCTCACCATCATTTGACATGATGAAATCCTTGACATTCGATATTTTGGACTTTTTTCGATATACTTGAACTTTAGGTATGCTCTGCTGGCACTTTTACGTGAGTTCTGGACTTGAAAAGAGTTCTTGATGGTAGAACTGATTCTGATCTGTGAAAATTAAAAGAGTTCTGGCCTCTCACCATCATTTGAGATGATGAAATCCGTGACATTCGATGTTTATTACTTTTTTCGACCTATTTGACCTTTAGGTATGCTCTGCTGGCACTGGAACGTGAGTTCTGGACTTGAAAAGAGTTCTAGATTGTAGTTCTGATTCGGATATGTGAAAAACGAAAGAGAACCGAAAGTTCTAGCTGGTTAGAAATGTTTGAAACAATGAAATTTTTACAATTCGTCATATAAATTTTTCTTCCTTCATCCCCTGGTATTCGAAAGTGAGTACAGAACTATTCCTGAAAAGTATCAGGAACTGTAGAACTCATTCGCATGCGAACAGAACCAATTTTTTTTTCCAATCTGCTTCAAATGATCTGCTACGGGAAGTTGGCAGATCATTTTGTCCATGGTGTTTTTTTAGGTAAAAACGCCAGAACTATTTCTAAAAAGTATCAGGAACTGTAGAACTCATCTGCATGCGATAAGAACTCACTTTTTTTTTTGATCTGCTGGACAATGATCTGCCAAGTTCACCAACATGACTTATGAAGCTGTCATGAAACTTGTAAAATATAGATACCTAAGTTGAATAATAAATTGGAAAATATAAACAAACCTACGTTTTAAAATAAAGTAGGTGTAGCTATCCATCTCATCTTTTCCAATAAAATAGAGTGAACACTTTTTAATTGATCGACCAAGTTTTGAACGGATTTGTTAGAATAGTGTTTTTGCTGTCATCTGTCTTTACCCGACTGTTGAAAAGAAAGATTTCGATAAATTAAATGAATTAAGTTTCATCGCTTAAAAAATGGTAATTCTTCCTAGTCTAGATAAACACTAGGGAATAAAATAAAGTACTTTTAGTACATTCAATGTCTTTGGAAAATGCTTATTTACTTCATGAGAAATTATTCGGAGCCAATTGAATACATCCAGATCGTAATAAAAAAGCGATTGGAGGCAAATCAGACCGTTTATGTGTACGGCAATTTGGAGCAATTCTCCTTTAAATGGCGATGTACGCTCATATCCACCAATCGTTGGCAAATCACAACCGAAACTCTTTTAAAAATTCAGCACTAACTAAAATCCTGAACCAATTTTAAACATGGCCGATTTTCAACGCCTGGTTCTAGATTGCTATGGAAGCTCTAAAGTTCTATGCGTACAGGTAGCTGAAAATTGGTATTCCAAATCGTTTTGGGCGATAATATATTTACTTAAATATATACATATCTCAATAATTTAAGTACCTAGTAGGTATAAAAGAACCGTATTTCAATAGGCAAAGTTATTAACAGAATTGTACCTTTCAAACCGACGAGCATGTATGAAGAATGTAATGAGAGTGAATGAGGCGAAAGTTGTGTGTCAGGATCGTAGCGACTGGAGATCCGTGGTCTCTGCCCACCCCTTTGGGAAAGAGGCGTGACTTTATGTATGTATGTATGTACCTTTCAAACTCAATCCTTAAGGTGCATTTACACGATGCACTTTCAACCCATAAGATATCCTATTGCACCGTAATTTTTTACGCGAAAACGCTCATCGTATGCGATTTGTCATACGCTCATCGGCACGTTCAATGTTTGCTTACCTATATATTATGTTCAAAAATTTACTAAGCCCCGCTGGCTTAGCAAATCGTACGAAAAATCGCATCCTGTAAATGCACCTTTAACAATAATACATGAAGAGCCTTTGAAATAAGTTCCACAAGTTTAATGAGATGGTTATACTTTATCCATCCTATATTTACTGGCCCACATTCAGATTTCCCTTTAAAATGAACAAAGTTTAATGAATGGTGACGTCCAACTTTATCGACATACCGGAACTTTTGGGAAATCTCACGTGTATTCCCAAAATAAATGATCGATTTGAAATGAACTGACATTTAGCGCTTCGTTTGAATGTATACTCTACTAATATCATCATCATCATCACAGCCATCTATCGTCTACTGCTGAACATAGGCTTCCCCCATCGATTTCTACAGCGATCGATCTTGTGCAGCCTGCACCCAACAGCTTCCAGCAACCTTTACCAGATCGTCTTTCCATCTACTAATATTATAAGTATTTTATATTTACATTATTTTAAATAAATATTTAAATAATATTACAAATTGTGAATTTTGGTGTTAATATTTGAAACAATGATGACTGTTCGATTTAATTTAATCTGTGTCGCCATTTATCCACACAATAGTCAAAAGGATCACATTAAGATACTTTTTAACTCCTCTTATATCATGCAACAAGATGTGAAGTCGTCAAGCTATGACGTATAAGGGGTTGCACCAATCGTGGTCACAGGGGGACTAGAAAAGAGAACTGATTGTTTTAATATTACTTAATTTGTGTCTAAAATTGTGTGTGTGTGTGTACTTGTGAAAAGCCAATAAAAGTCGATCTCCATGCCATGACATCGCGTCGGCGAGATGAAACTATGCCGTTATCACCAGAGTTGGTTATACGAACTTACTTTACATTATAACGCGTATCTTTCTTTCCCATGCCGATATTTTCTCCAAATCCCATTATTCACTGCGCCGCGCAGGTACTTGTTTCGTAAAAATAAAATCAGCATAACAATTACGATCGATTTATTACTCATAAAGAGCCATATTAGTGAGAATCTTCGATCATGCCAGCCCATCAATTTACCGCCTTGACTTTACCTTTTAAGTATAATTTTTATAACATAAAAGAGACAATTTTGCCATCGGTGTAAATTTACTTTAATAATACGTCAGGTGGCTCCCACAGTGATTTTATGTAAAGGAACCTTTTAAATTTATGGAAGTGACTGTCAAATTATCTTCTTCAAAGGTTATTATGAAGGAACAGCTTATGGTTATATGTCATTTTTATTAAAACGGTGATATAATGATGTGTGGAGGGGAAATGTTGTTTTATTCATATAACAATATAGACTGTAGTATATTGCGTAGGTATATTGTTTAGGTAGGTTTCAAAGAAATATAATTTCATATAAAATAAAATTATGACACTTGCATTGTTTTTTATCTAATATAACAGAAATTAGACGTTTTAAATGTAAGATCAATATAACTTCGTCGATAAAACGTTAAGTCATATAGTCGTTCAGTCATATTATAGGATAATCCGCTCTAGCCAAAAGCTAATTAAAAGTTTAATTGAAATAGAATGGAAAGAGACATGCTAACCTCATTTTATT
Organism: Epirrhoe alternata; assembly: GCA_963565295.1. Taxonomy (NCBI): domain Eukaryota; kingdom Metazoa; phylum Arthropoda; class Insecta; order Lepidoptera; family Geometridae; genus Epirrhoe; species Epirrhoe alternata. The sequence goes on from OY751384.1 coordinate 6,972,670, forward strand.
GTAAGGTTCATTGGGGTTATTTTATTTGTAGAAATTGAAAAATATATAATCAAAACTCGATAATTACTTAAACACTTCCGAGACTGCAAACTTGTTTTTCATATTCGTAAAACATTGTAGCACGTACTGTAATTATTTTATACTAGCTGTCCGACGCGGTGTTACCCGCGGTCCCTCGGGAAAACTTCACTTTCCCGGAGTAAAATATAGCCTGTGTTCATCAGGGATAATGTAGGATTCTAATGGTGAAAGAATTCTTTAAATCGGTCCAGTAGTTTCGGAGCCTATTCAATTCAAACAAACATACAAACAAACAAACAAATCTTTCCTCTTTATAATATTACAAACAAAAAATCAAACCTTTCCTCTTTATAATATTTGTATAGATTATAGTATAGATTTACTAACTCCGATCCTAAACAAAGCTTTCGGTTATTCAATCTGTACTTTTATTCAAACTACATGAAAACAGAATCACTCCATCAACAACCAACTATATCATACGATATAAGCTTGATGCCATTAATTAATTAGACATACTATTCACCGTGGCTTTGACAATTCTATTGACGAATACGTACCTGTCCATGTCCACATCTCAGTTGGTCCAGCCATCCTGACGGTCGCGTTATTGGGTAAAGTTGCTGCAATGTAATTGGCAGGTATTATTTTCCTTTGGCCCTCGCCAGTACTTTGTGAGAGTTACCAATCAAAACAAGATCCGAACGTTACACCAAACATTAGACTCCCATTAAAAATGTATACGGAACCGTGCGTCATGTCAGTGTCAGATTGTCTTGCTCGAAAGCGTCACAGTTGAGGAAAATCAGTAGACATTCATCACCATGATCATCTTCACAGCAAAATTGTATCACTTCTGTGTGTACTTACACAACAAATTAAACATAATAATGCGATCGTATTTATTTTGTCTATCTTTATTAATAAGCATAGGAATATTGCATTACAATGTCTTGGTATACGAAGTGTTATTTTTAAAACAATCCAAATTGACTGACAAAAAATGTACAAGAAACAGATTACTAGTTCCACAGATTATTGAAGTGAAAATTTCTTTAGGCGCTTTGGGCATTTTTGAGATGGGAAAAAACATCAAACTCGAGTCGCGAGTCACGTGACTGTTACCGACACCATCTCTCACTATACCTTATCGTCATTGTATCGGCAGAATGGCGTCAGAATGTCAGTAGGACAGTAACTTTTTGCACTTTATTATTATTTTTTTCGTTCTCGTTCAAGTTTTCACTTCTGTCGGTATTTCTGGAGTGCCACTTTTTTATTAAAAACTAACAAAACTCACTTCATAATAATATTTTCTTATTTGAAATACAGATCCTAGCGGACCACTAAAGAGTTTTCACGCTACATTTTACAGTCATAAAGTTGTGCACTTATGAAGATCAACATGCTGGAATATATTCTAATCCTGGTACAATTTTTCACACATGAACTGTGACTCTGCCAAGTTAAAGTAGGTTGTGTAACTTCGTCGCATCCAATAAAACTTGCGCGAACCGACTAATCTCAGACACGGGATGAATAAGTACGAGTACAAGGTAACTGCAGGGCTGAGTAAAATCCTAAATTAACTCTGTAGAAAAACCGACAATTGCCTGTTTATAATGATTATCTCTATCTTAGAATACAGTAGAATAGAGCAAAAGCATTTTTTTTATGATGTCGGCTCTTTACCTCGATACTAAAAATAGGCAAGAATGAGGTCTACGATGGAGCGAGCCTACCCAGAAGGTGCTTATAACTCTCTTCTTGAAAACAACAGGGTCTTAGCTCAGCGGAAATACAGACGCGAGAAGCTGATTCCAAATTTTTACAGTGCGCATAATAAAAGAACTTTTTAATTGAAATAATTTTTGCTACAACCGTTATAACTCGTCTAAAATTCACATTGATATTGTAAGTATAAGTATTGTAAGTACCTACTCTATTATAATGCAGAGAAAAGGTGGCCAGTCAACAGAATGTAACGTTTTTATAGTTTTGTTTTATATTATTAGTACTTAAAGATCAGTTAAATGTTCAAGTCCCAATAGTATGTAACCTGACTTACACTAAATCTATGATAGATGAAAAATGAATGAATGAAAATTTTTTATTCCACGTCATTAATAAAAAATACAAAAAACTAAAGAAAAATGAGATAAAAATGTACAATGGGTGGCCTTATCGCTAAGAAGCGATCTCTTCCAGGCAACCTTTATCATATTTTATGATTGGTCACCAAAACCAACTCAAAGATGACAATTAAGTATTTGCCTAGTCTTATTTTTAGTTTAACTTTAGAATTGTTTTTGTTTTGTTTTTAATTGAGTTTATTTTTTGTTTTGATTTTAATTAACCTATAACTTATATTAGCTTTTTAGCTGTTGTCAGTTCCTAAAACTTATTGTAAATGTTGTGCATGCCTGTAATGGGTGTACATTCTATAGAGTGACTGATTTAAAATGTTCCTACAAAATGTGTATTATGTATGCTGTTGGTGTTGCCAAATAAATAAATAAATAAACCTTTGGATGGAGAGGAAAAAGATGATGATGAAGTTGTATTACTATGCTGACAGAATAAAGTCATGACAACCAATAGGTAAATCAATAGCCTCCCTTTGCTTACCCATAAACAAGGCGGATCAACCACTTGCTGTCATCCAGGTGTCGCGGGCACGCATTGTCGAGTCAATCAATGATGTGAATAGACGCCCTAATTAATGCTGACCACTCCGTTCTGTGTCAATTAAGGATAATGAATCGTTGCATTTGAGGACATAAAAGATTTTCCTTTTTCGATATCTGTAGAGCATTGGGCGATGGTCCGCGACGCATCGACGAGTTCGATCTCCGCCGCAGGACAAATTTTTGTATGATCTACAAGTATTTTTCTCGGGACATACAAAAAGTATATAGTGGTATATCAGTCATATACTCGTAGAAGCTACCCATAACACAAGCTATGCTTACTTTGGGGCTAGATGATGCTGTGTGAAAAGTATCACAATCCAGCATTATTTATTTCTCTTTTATAATGTGAATTTCACAGTTCTATAAGATTTTAAAAATGTATTTAAAAAATTGCTGTTTTGATTAGTTTTTTTATTTTATTTGTACGATGCAAACAATTATATTTTTCGATATCATTGGATGCAAACAAAACAAAAATAAGATAACAAAGCTGATGGATTGTATGAATTTTTGTATTTTGAATAAATTGGTATGACATGAGCTGCAGGCAGCTACTGGAAAATAAAATATAACAAGAACAAGAATTTTATTCTACTAGAATCAAGAATCTCAGAATTTAATCAAAGTTATCCAAGTAAAGCGTTTTGTCATTCTAGCCATTCTGTTTGAAAAGAAAGCTAGCTTGGAAAGTGATATAAATCTAGAGATGAGATGAACGTCTCAGTCAACCTACCAGAAAGCGTCTGATGAATCCACGTCAAACACGCAAAGAGGTGTTTTTGGTCATCTGAAATAGGTTTCATATGACCAAAAACACCTCTATACGTTCACCTCTAAGTAGTGTAGAGTAGAGTATTCCTAATTTTTTTTCTAGAATACATCTACATTAATACGAGTATCATAAACAGGAAAGATTTGTTTGTTTGAATTGAATAGGCTCCGAAACTACTGGACCGATTTGAAAAATTCTTTCACCATTAGAATCCTACATTATCCCTGATGAACATAGGCTATATTTTATCCCGGGAAAGTGAAGTTTTTCCGAGCGAACGCGGGTATCACCGCGATGGACAGCTAGTAAGTAATATAACTTTTTCACGAATAATGTCAGCAGAGTAATTAGTTAGCAATTTTTTATAACTATATCGATGGATCCAGGGGTTGCACAAGCGTAAAACAATATTGCTTAGGTATACGCGATGAATTTCCGTTAAAAGTATTAAACATGAAAAGTGATTCCGATAGATTAGGTGTATTAATAAATAGGCAAGAAAAGTTTTGGTTTTTGTTCGAAGTAAAAAATGTTTGTAAAATGTTACATTTACCACAACATAGGCAGTCAACAAGGGGTTCCATAAAGTAATATTGAAGCACACATCCATCCGCCGAGTGGTAACATCAAAGGTACGTAATGAAAGTACTCTAGGTACGTACTCTTTCCGGCAGAATTAAAAATATTTCGTTGCAACCGCACTCAGTTAACATTGTTTGGGCTTGTACCCCGACTGAATTACATATTTTAGAGACCCACAATCATTAATCAGAAAACGAAATCTCTATAAACATGGTACTTCTTATTTAAAACAATTTATTTTTAAGAAACTGATATGATATTAAAATTAATGAACGTCATGACATGTATGCAATAATTTGTCGAAAAGTAGCGATAGTGATGAAGTTTTTTTTTATGATGAATGGGTCGAAGAACTCTTGACTTGGACTCTTGGAAATGGAAGTTGGTAGTCAAAATTATAAAATATAGTAACGAGGCTACACAGTCGGCTTATAAGTTTTGAAAAACACGGGCCTAATACGTTTAAAAACTCAATACATGAACTTACACTATTATAGTAGTTAAGTTATGCGAAAAAAACCCTAAAACCAATCCGATTGGTAGAGTTTCATAAAAAATATATTGAAAAAGAACTCTATAGTGTGCTTGAGTGCACGCACTTGACGGTTTATTCCACCGTGCTATGACCAAGCGTGTTATATTTTTATCACATTTTGAGCGCGAATTTTTACGCGTGGATTTATTTTTCAAGTTATGTACCGGTAGTAACATTATATTTTATGCCTCAGTTGCTATACGCATAATTTCGAGGTCCTCAAAATGCGGATAAAACCTCAATGGATTCTAATAAAATTCTGATAATTTTCTCTTGCACTTGGATTTTCAAAATGTCGAATGAATATAAAACATCCAAAAAAATATATCCAAGTTAAATTAAGGCTGTTACTCGTATTGTGTGTTAGCGTATCGTAAAGAAGTCCATTCAAAGAGCTGAAGTAAGTATTTAAGTTTAAACAAGGTAAAAGCGCGAGAATAATGCCTTAGTTAAACAAAATGGATAAATAACTTTAGCCGAATTGGAGAAAAGTATCAAGAGCGTCTGAGTTTAAAGAAGTTTAAATAAGGTTCTATGAATGAATGAACACTTTATTGTACACCAAGAAATTAACAAAAAAAAACATTTAAAACAATTACAAGTTCTTATCGCTGAAAGCGATTTCTTCCAGGCAACCTTTATTTTAGGCTATGTTACCTGTTTTTTAGAGTGACTCAATAATGTTTGTAATAGGTTTTAGATTATGTACCTTGAACTATCGTTCATCTTATGCTAGGGATGTATGGAAAAAGCAGTGTGTGGATTCGGAGATAAATTAGAAGATTTAAAATAGACTTCATCTAAGCTATAAAGATGATAATCGATCTCATCCAAATCCACGGAAAGACATACGTACAGATGCTATCATAACAATGTTTAAGTTTATCGCCTAATATTTTAAGTGCTGTTTCTCATCTGACGGAATTAAATAATAAAACAGGTAAGAAATTAAAAGTCTTATCAAAATTTTGGATTCCGACGGGATTCGAACCCGCAACGATCAGACGATCCTCCTACCGGAGTGCCTTACCACTCGGCCACAGAACCCTAGTCGTCGCAATCTAAATTTTTGATAAGCTCATATTTATCGGTTAACGGTAAACGCCATCCACACAAAACATGTAAGTAAAACAGGTAAGTATGAAATATAACATTTTCATGACGCTGATCGCATTTCCGCATCTTCTTCATAGTAACAGTGGTTCCTACTCTATCAACGAAATATATGTCCTATTCTTACCTACTGATTTTAGATTATTTCGCAAAGGCTTTCATAGTGAGGCAAAGGCTTTACAAGGTGAAACAGCAAGAGCTTAGAATCGGTGAAAGTGCGGCTAACTCTCCGGTTTCCAATAAAAGTTTAGCTGAACTTCCGTAATACCGTTTCGTTTGCGGATCGGGATTAGGGGCATGTTTGAGCGAAAATGGGAATTCTAAAGTAATAAAAACCATATGATTCTAGAAACAGCATCTTTTTTTCCTTATTTTTAATTACAATAAACCTTACTTGCTGAGAGTCCTGATTCCACCATTTCATACTGGGTCTTCAACGTCAGCGCGTCACATTTTATGAGGTCCATTTTACGAGCTACTCATAGCTCGTATTGCCTATAAGTTGTTGGACATGCTGTAGAGGTTTGCATAAAGATCAACAAAATTAGGAAAAAGCAAAAAATTTGGTAAATCGACCGTGTAAATTCCACGTAAACAATCACGAAACCGCGATCACAGACGTATTAATCTGAAGCGTCATAAACGAAATGTGCGTTATGATAAATTGGTCGAACAAAAAACCAATGGCTCCCGGGACCAATTTGCAGATTTATCGCCGGGCCTCGAAAACATCTGTCGTCGAAAAAACGGGTACTAGTTAATTTGACCCAAACCTTGCCTCAACGATTAGGGCAGTTTGGCCGTGACTTATTGAGGTAATGGCGATTCAATTTTGAGTTATGTCAATCTCGGTTTGTATAGAAATGAAAACAAGAATCAAGAAGAAACGAGATCACAAACTACTTTTATTTCTAAGATTCCGTCTAAGAAAGTCTCTCAGATCTTGAAGCATTCAAGGTTACGCACGTTCTAGTTTGCGTGTGAGTAACCTTGAATTTTTATTATATTTATATCTTCAGGGGTAAGAAAGGTTTCACTTAAAATGAGAATCTACAGTTGGATCGAAAATCGAGGCACCCGTAGCTTGTATGCCATAGACTAAAATTATATTAGTAAAGTACTCATGAGTATAAAGTTTACTTTAGTATATTATGCCCTTAGATGTGTAGATAATGTACTCTCTCAAATTACAAGCATTGTAACCTGAATACAGTCTAATGGAAAATCTAACAGTTACAGTGGTAATTAATGTTCCAATCAGTCTTCTACGAACTACTATTTCAATTGCATTTGACTATGCATATAGGTACTGGAGTCAAAGGATATCGAAGATTCTGACTCGATGTTTAAACAGTCAGGCTACTTCTGATATTGCAAACATCGATGGGCTATAGAAACGCTTCCATCAGATTGATTTCTTAGATATGAGTCCTTGAATTATTTTACTACTTTTTTATATGGTTGAACGATTTTACAAAATTCACAAAGAACGATATTTCTCTGCTTTTATTTACCGTTTTGTTTTTAACTCTATATTTTCACCGCCAGTCGAGTTGTTTATCACAGGGACACAAACCTCACGCTCAATAAAATCAAAGTGTAGTCAAAATTCGGATGTCCGGAGTCCACGCGCATAATAAAACTTCTACGGAAAACTTGTCGATAAATCACAAAAAGGTCAAGAGGTTTCTTGGGGATTTGTAACTGGCGAATATTGGATGTTAGTGTTCTTTGAAGTAAATCATGTCTTTCGACTATTTTTAGTCAGCTAAGTGAAATCTTCTCTATTGCGGGCTATCTTGTGCCACACAATCAACTAGTAGCTTCGGACACAGCACCAATCAATCAGTTCCACTCTTAATTATACATTTAATATTCTATACACCAATGGCTATAATTTGCCGACACATTTTCTCGATTGAAATTGCCGGAGTAATCTGCGTGATTATCGCCTAAGTAATAACTGTAAATCTAAGTTAGTTTATGTACGAAGTAACAGCACGGTAAATCGCGAGACGTTTAGGTGCCCTCCGTTTCTCTTTGGTAATTATTTTAAGTAGTTTCCTACTTTTGTGAAAAAAGTCAAGCGTAATATGACTGCCGTCATACCTTCCTTGTTGTAACCACGTTTGTTAAAATCATCAAGTACGCCAGAATATTTATAATAATGTTTTTTCTTATTGATAGAAATTATAAGATACAAAAAAGTACGACTTGTATTATTACTATTTTGAAGGATTAATCGATGTATTGATATACCGTTGCGGTCGCTGATAATTTAATTTCGTGAGATACGGCAGTACCTAGTATAATTCAATGGGTTAACTTATTTATGAGAAAGCATTTTAGCATTGTATCATCTATCTTAGAGTAATCTTGTATCGGGAGAACAATATCCCATAGTTCAACTTTATGCGAACGTATTTTATAAAGAACAGATATTATGTATTATTCTGATTAGTAATTTGTCTGGTAGTGGTACAATGAAGCACTTTTCGCCCGGAGCTAAGGGCATTGTCGATAAAGACTGGTAAGTCAGGTTTTTGTTCTATAAGGGTGGCGTAAATTAATGGAAAAAGCGGATTTAGTACTATAATAGAGAAGTTGCTTACAGTTTTTGTGGCTTTGTGTTATTCATATCATTGTCACGTCATTTTTCTCTCAAAAGAGCCTTTTTTACGTAAAATACGAGTCAGTTCAGATTTAAAGTTATACGGTTTTTTAAAGACGTGGCAATATTGATGGAAATAATTAACTCAATAAATACAATTATCTAACAGCAAGAATACGTCTATAAAATACTAACTTATGTTTGTAAAATAGATAATTTACCTTTGTGACTCTTTTATCATTTATTCACAAAATAAATATACACGTTGTGTATGAGAAGTTTCCCATGGCTTAGTCTCCGCAGCGGTATTTCAGACGAGCTCAGGTGATCAGATAGCATCGAGGTATCGCGTGCTTATCGCCTAATCGCCTATTGTGAGATAACGATGCATCTCCACAAGAATGGGTTCCCATCCTATCGGGCATCAGTCATTGCTTTCTATGATTGCAGATCTGGGGTTATTGTATGTTGATACACTCAATTTTTAAGCCTGCAAGGGATATCGTACGAGCTAGTGTGCTCTTGTGACAGAGTATTTTCGTCTTGGCTTTAGTGACCGGGAACTACAATTTGACGTGCCAGGGATGCATTGGGTACGAGGGTAGCGATTCAGAGTTCAGCGGAATGCATTCGGTTCGGAATAGGTCAGCTATTCAACCGACCGCCACCAATGACAGTGCAAAAAACGTCAGTTTGGGATCAATTCCTGCACTGTGATTGGTTGTGGTCGGTTGAACAGCTGACCTTTTCCGCACCGAATGCATTCCGCTGAACTCTGAATCGCTACCCAGATGGGTTCTTGGTAGGTTAAAAAATAATAATATTATCTACTATTCATACAGGATCACGACTTTATCCCCAAGGTAAGGTAGACATTTTCTTACATCAAGTCACTCAATGTCCTCTGAAGATACTACAAGGGAGTAGTCAGAGACATATATACCTAGTGCCTACATTTAAACATACATATTTCAATAAAAACAATTCACGAACAGATCATATCGAGTGGGGTATCAAAATCAAGGAAATTAAAAGGAGATTACAGAAATATATTTTTTTATTTGTAAAACAAAATGGCCGATCTTAGGAGCGAAATAGAAATACGTTATTAAATAAAATTAACCAATCATATCGAGTGGGGTATCAAAATGAAGGGAATTAAAAGGAGATTACAAAAATATATATAAGTCGTATATTTAAACTTAGTTTTGACTTTGAATTCACGAACAACAAAGGTTACCTCACATCAAACACGCCGCAGTGAAATCAAGAGGTTACAAGTTCCAATTATCGCTGAAAATTTTAGCACATTACCGTTTGTTCATACAAAGCCTGTAGCGGAGTGGTAGTGAAATTAAATTACTATATAAATAACTAAGCGCTGTTCGCTTTTAGCTCGTTTCAGGAGACGTGAATTATGTAGTGATCCAATGCTCTCTGTAAGATCGCTTTTGTAACACTAGGCTGTGGTCTTGTGTGCAGGCTGCTAACCTATGATGTACACTTTACATGCATTTGTTTCGCTATACCCCAGATGCTATACATTACGACTCAACGAACGATTTGAAAGGAAATGACGTTGTCAGTAGTGTTCACAGTTTGCACTTTACAGCACTGGCACTGCTTAGTAGGATACATTTGTAAGTCACTTTTTAGCTCCTGTTTACCACAATCCTTTCAACTGTTGATATTGCATCGGGTGTAAACGTACCTATTTATCGTCCTATTATATTTCCTGGTGACAAATTATGGAAAGCTAAATCAATGTACAATAAGGTGGTGGTTTACGTGACGTCATACAGTTGTTGATCAATTGCATGTGAAAAGGCAATACTCTTGCACAATACACATACAGACAACTCGTACATGAATGTTCTATGACTTGAAGGAAATTGAACAATTTCATCTCGGTGTACGACTTCTAATACTAAAATTTCTTCTATTTTTGCAGAATAACTAGTTTTACCTTTGTTTCTACAAGTTTCAACGAAGTACTGAAGTAGCAATTTGTAGAGATGTAATGAAACAGGGAAAGGTCGGGCATTACCTACCCTAACCACGGTCTGAAGGTCACTGTGGTTAATTTTCAAGTTCCTCTCAACATACCTCGTAATTTTCGGTTCTAGAACATTCCAAATCTAAAACATTTCTTTAGCTTTATAATATAATTCAACAAAGAATTATTTTTCAGCCCAAATTTTTGCAATAGCATAATTTTTGATGGTCAGACATGAAAATAAAAGTTCTGCCAGCTACTAGCTTGGCAGCCTGTGATTTGCACCAAATGATTATATTAGAAGTGAAACTCATACAACAATTTGAAAAGGGCCAGTTTCACCACTTGCTAAAGGTGCGTCCAAATTAGAACATTTCGCCGAACCGAACACTGTGTCATCGCGAACTTGTTACGCATAGTGTGGACGGGTGGATATGTTCGGCGAACATGAACCTGAACCGCGGGGTTCATTCACATCGGGGCGGTGCCGGTGGGGCGCTACTGATAGATAAAATGTGGCTACTGATCTGTTTCTTCCGTGCAGATTTTTGATAGATGTCGACCATAGAGAATAACCTACCAATAACTTATCTGACAAATAGCATTCAAAATGTTTCTCTAGTTTCTGATAGCTATCTACTACTACAACGCATGGCAAATAACGCAAACAAAGTCATAAATGAGCAACGAATAAAAATTTCGCTTCTATACCAGAATAACATATTTTTTCTTTGATATCGTTTTGGCAAACTCAATGAATGAAATTATAACATAACTGCCATTCAAGTCTGTTTGGGGTTGTTGTTTTCATAATTAAAACGATAACTTTGATTTTATTATTTAATTCCTTCTGCTAAGACTTTGAACTGTCAAGAGAGCTAAAAGTGTTTTTTTAAGGACTAAGTATTTAGTGTAAAATAAACTGGATACTTAGTAAAGCATATGCAAATTGTGTGTGCTATGAAATTCAGAGGCTAGACCACTGGTAGTCATCACATCCTATTACCCTGCATCTGTTTGCGGCTCGGCAGCTAATCTCGGTGTCACCTGAGGCGAGCTCCGCGCTCCTTAGTTATTTATGCTTGCCTGGTACCTACAGAACTTAAATGGCGATCCATTTCAGCGATGTCTCTCGATAGAATCAGATTAGTTTTGAATTTTTTATAAAATAAGTGTTTTAGAAAACAAAGAAGTTTAGTATTCACAAAAGCATAAAAACTTTTGTATTGCTTTTGTATTACCTTTATAACTTGTCTAAATGGTATGAGAAACTTTGAAATTCTGCTTATTTTTTTGTAACTTATCTCGTCTTGTAAAATTTTAATAGAGCATATAAGACCTATATAGACCTTTATAAGCACCTATAATACGAGTACCTTGATATTTATTTGAAATATCTCATTAATAAATGATTTAAATTATTGCAATCGCTTCTACTAATGAGCTTTGTGTTTCCAGATCCTTCAGCAAACGTCTTAAGAGAAGTCTATTTGACAAAATTACTCGCTCTCTGAATGGATGATACGCAATGCCAACTAAAACTAAAACCCGCCTGAAGGTACCGCGGGGTGTACTGTGAAAACTTTTCTAGTACGAGTATAGGCTAATCTCCTATAACTTGTAACTCTATTACCTAATTGATAACTTCTCGTAAAGAAACATTTAGCTGTCAAATATAATAGAACGTGTTTGAATGTATGTATACCTACGGTTATTTTTTCTAGCATGTAACGAGTATTTTCACGAGTAAAAGCAATGATCAAATTCACTTTAATATTTTTCGGAATTTGACAAACATCAAATTGCGACCGCTCGAAAAAAAAAATCATATTTTTGTATACAAACGCATTTTTCCAACAGATACGACATAATATGAAGGTGCAGAAGGGTGTCAGTGCAGAATAGAATTTACCAACAAATTATAAACGTGAGTATGATAGTGGGTGATGGAACCTATCAAAGGAGAGATATGGTTGGAAAGAATTGGGGGAGACCTTTGCCCAGCAGTGGGATAGTGAAGAATGAAAAAAAAAAATCGAAAAAAACGTGAGCAGGTGCTATGATCACTAATAGGTAATAAATAATAATGTAATAGGTGTGATAAAGGCTTGTAATCTTTTACAAGAATTTCATAGTCCCACCTCAGCTTATTTATGAGATGTTTGCTTCAGATAATTTATGTATGTGTGCTGGAAAACACGGTTTCCTCTAGTTCAGAATATGGCTTTCTTGAAGACTCCCAACCTGCGCTTTGGTGCTTCCGCTTCGGTATTAACTTTCCAGGAAAGCATTTGTTTATTCAGCTACGAAGTATTCCTACAAAATATCATGGGAAGAATTTAAATGTATTGCTGCAAAATGTACATGTTACATGCTTAATAAAAATATCTATGAACATGGAATTTGCACTGCATTTTGGTGCAACCAAAAAGTTAAAAAATGATTATTAAACATTTACCATAGGCGTAATGATGAATGAGGCCACAACTGATCAGTGGGCGCTTCCATTCTTCGGATCGGTCCCGGTTCTAAAGTCAAGGAGGGCTATAAATTCCGTCACTAGTCAAATGAACTTGCTTTATTTTATCTTATTGTTCAAGCAAGTTTTCCTCAGTAGACTACGTAAGTAGTGTGAGAATATACGGCAAATGCGTAAAATTTGATAACTCCTTGATTATCCACAAGTTCCTCGAATTTGGTAAGACTGTCAAATATGCTAATGGAGCCTATTTCACTAAGCCAGCTGAGGGTTGAGTTCAAGGTTAATATCTAAGGCTTTGTGGAATGAATTTAGTTCTGCATTTGTGTCTACCCGTACAAACACGTATCTTGAATTCTATCTCATTTAGCGTAGCGTTTCAATTCAATTATAATTTGAACACTTTCTGACATACATATTTTCATGATTGTACTTTAGTTTGAACAACCACAAAAACTTGGAAAATAGTCTCAATCTCATTCAGGCTAATCGTTCAGGAGATTCTGCGAGTCAATTTCGTTTTACAGATGTTTCATAGACTTTGTTATTCGACTTTACAGCTACGTTTAAGGTTTAATGTGCTGGCCGTTAACATCTCGTAATCGGTAGTAAACTCATTTAGCTATCGCGTCATTGGGTTATAAAACCATACTGTTCTATCCTTGCAGTCTCTATGAAAACTGGGTAAAATATATCGTCACTGTATAACAGAAGTAACGCTTGTAAAATTCATCTCAAATAGTATTATGAATGCATTTTAAAAGCGAGTTGAAAATTTCGGATGTAGATGATAAATTAAATCTTGTTCTTCATCATTACTTTTATTAGCGGAAACTAGTAATTAGCCTTCCTATATTAGGTATGTAGCCTCCTGCTGCATACTATTTATATGTTATTCTTAATAAATAAAATAAAATATTTTTTCCTAAAATATGTTTTATTATTATTTTTATTATTATAAGCCATGAGAGTCCCACTGCTGGGCAAAGGCCTCCCCCCACTCCCTCCAGACATCTCGGTCCCCAGCTAAAATATGTAAAATAAATAAAATAAAATCAAAAAATTATAAGCATTTATTCCAATTTATTCTAGTGATTTGGACAATGCTTTAAATTAAGTTTTATTATCATTATAGCTGAACAATGAATTTAATAGGTGAGAGTCGAATATTAGAAGATCGTACCGTATGCTTTAAAACGTCGGGTATTCAAACAATCAAGTAACAGTTACGACTGTCTCATAACCGTTTGTTTCAAGCAAACAGGGACTAATTGCATTCCATTCCACATACATTGAGTATAATATGAAGCAATTAAAAAAAAATAAACCAATCTACGAAACTAATGAAAACATCATAATCATAATGATTATGCGAGAAACTCCTTCGTAGGTTTTTAATTCCTCTCTTAATTATCTCGAACAATTTTAATGTTTATTTGGATTTTATAATTTGTTGTGGAGCTTTTTTCTTGAAAAGGGCAAGACTGTCTTAACCTACTAGTCTAGCTTGTTATATTTTCAATTATGTATCTACCATGATTTATTTTCACCTACGCAACTACTGTAGGTACGTACACACTGTTGGATTGGTTTTGTCTCTTTGGGTGGTAATTATTGATTATGGAACGACCGATATCTTATATTCTATTTGTATTACTGTGTTTGATTTCCGTGAAATACAAATGGCAATAAGGAAGTGAAACCCAAGGAATCAGGAATAACCTTTACCCAGCGGCAATTATAAATTAATGCTGAATGATAAAACAACACAAAAAGTTTATTAAAATACGTTTAACAAAAGGATCAATGCTCATTCATACTCTTCTTATCATTTTTCAAACACAGGTGAAAGTTTACCACCAATATTTATAGGAATCATACATACATAAAGTCACGCCTCTTTCCCAAAGGGGTAGGCAGAGACCACGGATCTCCAGTCGCTACGACCCTGACACACAACTTTCGCCTCATTCACTCTCATTACATTCTTCATACATGCTCGTCGGTTTAGGGTACTTTTGACCTGGCCCTTCTCCAAAATGTCGCCAATTTGATCCAAGAAGGTTCGCCTAGGCCTTTCCCTTCCAGCTGTCCCATGCACACTCGCCTCATACACTTGCTTTGTCAAACGACTGCCATCCATCCTCTCTACATGCCCAAACCATCTCAACATACCTTTCTCGATTGTAGGAATCAACAAAAAAAAAGTGTGGCAGTGCCAGGTGATTCCCTTTACACAAGTTCTGCTTTCTTTGGGCACAGATAAAATAAAGATGATGCTGTGTGACCAGCAATATTTCTATACATACACTTTGAGATTGTGTAACGCTGAGATCTACATGATTAAAATTTTACATGCTTTCCACGAACTAAGTGCATAAGCTACAAGTACAAGTCTAGATAGTCAGACTTACTCAGCCGGGCTCACGGGGAATTAGTCAAATAGGACTTGTGAAGTTTACCTACACTCGACACTACTATTGATTCTCGATGCATGTATGTAGCTTACAAGACTTCGTCCCGGGTGTTACGAGGGTAGTTTCGTAATAATTGTTGGCTAGCTCTACAATATGTGCAGAAACCCTGTTCGATCCGAAAGGGGTAAACAATAAGAAAATTATAGGCGTATTATATGCGTATTCTAGGCGTCTTCACTGACACCCCACTGGAGCTTGACTTTTTATTTAAGATAGATCACCTAAAGTAATGATAGGCCCCAAACCATGTTTATTGCCCTGATTCTTCACGGTATTGGTCGCGAAAGAACAGGAGTAAAATTAGTTCTAAGACTATATAAGTGATCCCTAAGTGATTCTAAGTCCTACTAATTAAATGCTGTTTGATATGAAAACTATAGGTTTTCAATAATTACCTCAATTTCGTGTATATTTTATAATGCGGCTAGATACAATCTATTTGACCATGACCGAACTTAATTAAAATCACTTTACACATACAAAAATCAATCACCACACTATGTCGAATTCCTTTGGCATACTTTTCAATAATAACTCAAAATCTGCACATTTTTGTCTATTAGTATCAGTATAAACGCCACCACTCCTCGTAAAACTCTTTCTATTAGACACGTAAAACACTAGTAAGAGCTACTCGTATGCATTAGTCAAATACTGTCCAGTAGTTTGCTTGAGTTTGTAGCTCCAAGCTGCATATTAAATTGAATGTGTTGAGTTTATCTGTTTTTTCTTGAATATAATTAAAATAGGTAAGTAACTAACATTAAATTTTAAATTATTAGTTTCCAGCAGAGCAGAACTTTGGATTACGATACTTAAGCAGACTCTTTTTATTTAGAAGAGGAGATTTTCACTCTATTCAAGCAGATTTTACAGAAAATCAACGTGTTGGAGTAGTTTGTCAACTTTTCAGATTCCCAAAGGATTGCACACTTGCATAGCCCTTTCAGCTCTCACTGAGTCTTGGTAATTAGTTTCTAGCTCTCCGAGAGCGTGCATTTTATTATTTCATAATTAAATTAACTTGAAGGACGTTTCCTATTGAAATAGAATAAAAAGTGTCTCCGTAATTTATTCAAATTCTTGTCAGCTTTTTGTCAAATAACAACCTTCGTCTACAGCAACATAATTTCACAATTTTCTGAGAGCATTGAAAAGGAACAATTAGGTAACTACTCACAGGGTTTTGGGTTTATTAAATAAATAATGTTGTTGCCTGGGGCTTGGGTCGGCCTGGTATTGCGTTGATACCACTACTCTTGAATTATTTGTAGATGTTACAATATGTCTAGACGAAATTACTTGACTAGTCAATGCCATTGTTACTTTTACGATAAGTACGCAATGGAAAAACTATTCCACATACCTATTGGTCTATCCATACCTACACATTGATTTCAGACATCATGATTTTATGCTCATTGGTTTGTGACGTTACCAGGGGTATATAGGCGGCGTTGGGCCAACTCACAAGAGTTGGAATCCTACTTATAAAATTGGATATGTACCAAATATAAATAGTGTGTCTAGCTCCCTAGATATTTTTAAAGAATCTTGAGTATATTTTATTAACAACAGCCTCGTGGGGACACAGTCGTAAACTTGTTTATATTATTACGTGCATCATAAACGTATTAAAATACACTTCAATGGTTTTTATCTTGAGAATCATGAAAATATACCGTAACCGCATACAGTCACTGGTTAATTTGATATTGTGGTTTTAAACCCAATTTACCTCCAATTTGACCTAAGTACGACATATAATACTTATTAGTCGTTGTTGCAGAAAGCTTTTCCCAAAAAAAGGTCCCAAAAAGGGCTTATTGATGGAATTATTCTCGAGATGAAATCGAGAACACATAGTGCCTGCCCGTTTATTTAGGGCACGATCTAACTCGCATTTCTTTGTCAGCCTCTTTACCTTACTGAATAAAATATTCGAGATATCTTCACTTTCCGAAAATGCCTGTGCAATATTAAAGGTATTTGGCAAGTTATTGATAATACGGACCTTCGGGTGAAAGGGTACGATAACGGAAGGTGCGCTTTTAATAGTCAGAATTTATCGCATCATCCACACATGCCTTTTTGATTTGTTAAATGAAATTATCAGCTTTTATGTTATAAAGCTCACCGGATTTATTCTCATATCTCGGATGTGAGCTTATGTTTTTTTTCTATATAACAAGATAGAACTTAGGCCTTGACATCTTTATTAGATGACTTATACAGCGTCAGGAGGCAACTTATGCCTACTACTCAACGGGACTCTGTTGTGCCTGGGACATTGTTTGAGATGGAATAGGCTTGCCCAGCACCTAAACCATCCTCTCAACTTAATCTGGCCTGGCCCACAGGAAAGACGACGTCAATAGGTACGTGTAGAGTTGACTAAGTTGCGGGTTTCCTCATGATGTTTTCCTTCACCGCTAAGAGCTCGTATTAAAGTGCAAATAAATTTTAAGAAACGAAATATCCATTAATGCACGGCTGGGATTCGAACCCACGACCTTCGGATTGAATGTCGAGGCACAACCCCATTCGACCAACACGGCCTTAAACAAGTAGATGTATGTATATAGGTATACCCTGTGTTTTAATAATAAGGTAACAAATAATTTAAAAAAGGTAAAAAGCTGCGCCAAATTCCTCGTACTCTAGAAAAGGCAAAGTTGCTAACCAATACCGACCAATACAAAACTAGTATCAACATTTTATGGATATGAATTTCCGATTTCTTTAAGATTTACTAAAGTTATTCTTGTTCGTTCTCTAAAATATAAATTGAAGTTCAATAAAAACCGATCTTTCGTTCGCATTCGTTGTATCTATAGATTGTATGAATATACTTCTACTACGCGAATGTGAATTCTCAAAGAGATCTCGATTCCCGCGGGGTTTTAAAAGAAATCCATCAAGTGCTACTCGTGATCAGCTTTTGGCAAACATTGAATAAAGAAGACGACATGGCATTTTGTCTTTCAAACATAATTGAATTGCGGTCGACTCCTAAAATCTATAGCGTTGGGCTTTTACATAATGTAACATTTACTTGCACATTCACCTTGTTTCCATGTCCGATTTCCATATTCAAGTACGATGTAAATCTGTCGTACCTAAATATATTCTTAGTCGTAGGTACCTGAAAAGTTGTCTTTGTATAAAATAATATTTGGCTTCATTTTTGATAAGCAAATTTTAAGAATATATAATAGAATAAAACCTTAACTCGACCTTCATCAACAGTGTTGTCGGAATAAGTGAAAATAGAAACGTTCTGAATTTAATGAATAATTTCAGTTAACAACAGTAACATTTCATTTGTTTAATCCCTAGTAGGCACCTATTTAATTTTACGTATTCAGCATCATACACAAAATTAGCAGATAAAACCCACTAAACTGACGTAAAACTCTTCATCCTTTTTATCAGGGGTCCGAAGACTCGCAGGTCCTATTATCCCTGTCGTAAAAGTCCCACCGCGGCCTATTTACCTAACAAAACGCCCGGTCACTACACCTGCTAACGAATTTTATTAATTTTAATCACCATGTCTCGCGTGCGGACACACATTAACTCTCGTCCGATGAAACATGGTTCCCGATAAAATAGCTCACTGTTTCTGAACGAGTTGCAGAAAATGTTCAGTGTTCCGTATCCGTTCCTTTGCACAACTAATAAGTTAATAAGTCCAATTATTAAAAATTACAAATAGTCAAAAAAGTTCCATCCATAATTAAACAATCATAAAATATGTGTAACTTCAATTTAGTGATTTTTTCGAAGGAGGAATAGGCAAAGCATCTTATTTGCTCCTATTTCTAGGACAGAACATGGCATGAAGTTTGAATGCCGTGAGAAACGGGCCTTTCTAAGACGATTTCACTATTATGTGCTTAGGAGCAATCTAAACCAGTTAAATGGTCAGAATATTGTGTCGATGCCCTTTGATTATGTAGAGCATGCTCTAAAAAGGTAAGGTTACAATAACAGCTTAAATCCAAATTTGGATTCGGTGTAATAAATGTGCCCGTGCATCCTTATAGTTAACAGAAACATTATTAAGTATAAACGGAGATACCTAGACCTTTAAATAAATAATACAGTATAGTCCCACGATTTTGTTGATGTATTTGAATCAAAGCTGTGACTTTAGTCATGGGAATGTCAGTCATATTATGATAGAAATAATAGTCACAGGCGTAATCAAAGGCGTTTTCAGCGTATTCCAACGGAACCCCACTTCAGTATTATACTCAGAAACGCCCCTTTAAAGCATCATTAAACGTGTATGAGCGATAAGGATTATTGTTAATGAGCTATGTTATGGTAAAATGACGTTTTCGTGGTTTACGGCCATACAATAATGAGTTTTTTTACGAGCACAACGGATAGAAGATAAGTTTTCAGTAAAAGCCACCCGAGGAACGTAGATTGCTTTAGAAAAGCGGCAATGACGATCCATCTCACAGATAGATGGATGATAAAAATCATAAATACTTTATCAAATGTTTACAGACATAATTTTTAGTGCTGGATAATAAAATAATACTTGCTTATTATGCGCTCGTGGTCGTGCTTGCTTATAGCTTGCATCTTGATTGATCGTCGAAGTTAAGCAACGTCCGAAACGGTCCGTAAGTGGATGGTTGACCGCCAGTGGCATTTTCATCTGAGCGCTTTCGTGCTTCGGAAGGCACGTTAAATTCTCGGTCCCGGCTATTTAAGTCGTTAAGACATGACGGAGGCCTTAAGACGGCCTAAAAACTCCGCCACTAGAGTTGGCCACTGACAAAACATACTAACTTACTTACCTGCTTATTTGTAGAGAGAAAATTACATTCAGTTATTATTTGTTGGGGACTATATTTATAGCTCTTACAATAATGGAACGATTTTTGTAGCTAGCGGCCATTTTCAACAAAATTTTTCATTACAAAGTTTGTTTAAATATGTGTAATCGGAATAAGTAGCGTAGTAACTTAGCGTGATCAAATCTGAAATATTTTTGAGGTAACTTATATTTAAAGCTGAAATATTTTTGAGGTAACTTATATTTTACTTTCTTTAATTAATAGTTTCTCTAAACTACTATAAATAAACATTGTAATGGTAAATGACCTAAGAAAAACACAAAACAATTAATAATTGTTTATCAAATGCCAACACTTAAGATATACGAAGATAACCCGAATAAGACACGCGAGCTTGAAGCTGAAAAAATACATTGTAACTAAAATACAGTATGTGCTTTGCTACCAACCATTAGCAACATATCTAAGACAAAAACACTTTTAACAAATAAAATACTTACTTGTACTCTATCAAACAGACTGTACGAGTTGAGGTTGATTGAAGCATAAAAATTGAATTTGAATTGCACTGACGGCCACTCTACTCATTCGCCGAACTGTGCCAAACTATTCGCCGAACTATTAATTGGATAGAAGATGACGGGCAAATACAGGCGATAAGGCCCTCTACACGTTCGTCACCTTCGGCATTCGTCTATCTTCGCCGAATATGGAGACGGCCCATAATATTTTTTTCTTGAACTATACGCGTTATTTGCTTTCCGCTATATTTTGGTGGTTGAGTTGTCTGTGATTCTGGTTTATATGTCTGGTTATATTTCTGTCTTTCAGTCGTTTTGTTTTATAATTTTTACTTTTTAAAAGCAAATCTTCATTTCCGTCTGCGGAACAAACGCTAGTGTGCAGATGAATTAAATTCGTGAAAGGCTTTATTTAATATTCACCCTTCGCGTGAAAGACTCAAAGGTTTGGATATAAATCAAAGTTGGCTCTATTTTGAAACGAACTCGGTACTTGAATAATTTAACCATTTTTAAAGTCAGCTTAAATTGAATTCCAGTTCTTTTACTGAATTTAATTGTCGAATTGTTCTCTGTGAAAATATTTATTATACTTAAACGTTATACATTGTCTAGGTTTAGGTATAAAAACCTGCACTTGACAAAACAATCAAAAGTTAATGACACTTTGAAATTGAAAATAATCCCTAGCAAATCCCACGACCTCACTGTATCCTAAATTGTTTCATAAACGTGAAAACCTGTTATTGGCTTTCTGCTTCTATCTAAGTGATTTATCAGTTATTGTAGCTGTTAGTCTTCCTATAAATAAATAAATGAATTGAACTATCTAATGGGAACTGTCTATACAAAATAAGTAACAGTTGTTCACTCGCTGAGATTTTACGATTCTCTTGACCAATCAGGTATTGATATCATAAACCTGGAAAACTGTGTACTTAAATTGAAATTCAATCATAGGTAGGTGCCTAGTTTGTTTGGGTAATAAAACAACTTCTCTCTCATTATCAACATTCTGACTTAGGTACCAACTATATTTCTCTACTTGATGCTCGAGCCGGAACCATTTTTCCTTGGAGAGGGGCTAATCAAATACCTACATACATCCAAAATGTAGGCTTTTTCAACTACATATTTGGAACAAATGCTACATTTTGCAGAATTTATAATTCAATTGAATTATCATCCTGATGATGAACCGTTCATTCGCTACTTAGAGCTCATGAACGCATATAAATCCAAAAAGAAAAATCTATTAATGCACGACTGAAATTCAAACCCATACCTTTAGATGAAGGGCAAGTCATACCAGCCATCACGGTTATCAAGATTGCTAAAAACTGTTACAGTGCTACAAACTTATCTGAACCGGTGTCCAAAAGAGGAACTAACGGATTTTAGTGGAAAATTTATTTTTCTGCCAACACCAAATGCGATAACAGAGCCTCTCTCACCGGTTGAGATAAGTTTGTGGCACTGTACAGACGTTTTACTTCTACTATCCCATGTTACAAAAAGGTTTCACTCTACTGCCGTCCCAAAAGCTCAGATTATGCGGATTACATGCACGCTCCGATTCAATTAGATTTCATAAGACAAAAGGACCCGTATGGTCGCTTTAAATGTTCTCGTAGTAATCAGATTCCCGGCGCTGGCGTGGACAAGTATCATAAGAATGAGATCATTTCGATAATAGTACATACTTAGGTTTCATAAAAGCAAAAAATGGACCAAGCACGCTTCACGTGCACATAAAGAAAACCCTGATTATGGGTGATTACACAGTCCAGCCGAGCAAAACGCGGCGAACTGTCAATTCAATAGAGAAAATGCTGCTGACGTCAGAAGCGAGGCGCATTTTCTGACGTCATCAGCATTTTTTGTATAGAAAAATGACTACGGTGCGTACGGCGCGGATGAGTGTGCGATCAGGTTAAAACATTTGTTTGTCAGCGGTGCTCATGGGGTTATGGGTTCCGGTGATACTCTATGAATTAAGTAGTCTATCAGTTATCTGGTTCCCATAGTACAAGCTTTGCTTAGTTTGGGGCTAGATGATGCTGTGTGAAATGTTCAGCATTATTTATTTATTTATTTTATTTAATTCTAATATAAAATGGAGAAAAAGCTTAAAAAACAACAGAAGAGAGATTTTTTTGTAGATGAGCTTTTTACGAATGACTTTCACCATTATTGCTTACATTCCTTCACTTGAGAACATTTCCACAAGCGCCGGTTTGCAAGATCTGGCTTAGCTTCAACCTGCTTTCATTTTAATTGTAGGCTATTGTCTGAAAGCCACGGAATGTCGGCTATCAGACCAATAATTATACCTATTGTCTTATTTTATAGAGCATTGCGGGGTATGTCAGGAATCTAGGGGTAGGGTGAGGATAGATTGCCAACTGATTGCCAATACTTTGAGATCTGTACCATGCCTTGCAAGTTTTTATACATTATGAATGAAAGCTGTTTGTTACATTGGATGTTTTGTTTAATATTAAATAAATAATGCTGGACTTTTCACACAGCATCATCTAGCCCCAAACTAAGCAAAGCTTGTACTATGGGAACCAGGTATAGTTCGCGTCACGTAAAAAGAACGCTGGCTGTCAAGCTGCGCCATGGACGCTTTATGGATCCATTTGACGGTACGGGGTGAGGCGCGGGGCGGGATGGTCGCGCGCCACACGCTTGCCAGCGCGCTATTGGTTCGTCAGTTGGCATTTGCCTTCCGCACTGTGTCGTCGTTACTTTTTCTCTCAAAATACCATGGCGCACAAAAGTTTTTAATTACGAAATCGTTTTACATAAAAAATTTAGAAAAATATTTATGACGTAGGTATATTGCTCTATGAAAAGAGAGGTTGATAATAATGCATTTGATGTTGTAAAACAATGTACCTATAAAACGGACAACAAAGGCAATAAAACGTTCGAAGTCTACAGTGAGACGAATAAAATTGTAAAAGGTTCAAAAGATTCGGAATACCACTACGACTTAGTGGAA
This sequence comes from Epirrhoe alternata, assembly GCA_963565295.1. Classification (NCBI taxonomy): domain Eukaryota; kingdom Metazoa; phylum Arthropoda; class Insecta; order Lepidoptera; family Geometridae; genus Epirrhoe; species Epirrhoe alternata. Next base: position 6,996,297 of record OY751384.1, read on the forward strand.
GGAGCTTCAACGTGATCTTTAATGTTTTTTATTACGATTAAACATTCTTTACGCAATTAAATATGTTTTTAATTCTATTTAATGATAACCCTATCTAATATATTTGAATGTACTACCAATAACCAATATACGAAGCCGCAAGCGAAAGGCTAGTTCAAAAATAAAACAGTAGGTTGAGTACTTTCGTGCGTGAGTGTACCCATGCGCAAACATACCCCCACCACTTTTTTCCAGCGTTCTTTTTACGTGACGCGAGTTATAACTGCAATGATATACTACTTATATACTTTTTTTTAGTAAATACCTATACATCTTATACATAGAAATACTCAGACCCAAGATAAATATTTGCAGATCATACAAACATTTATCCAGCGGCGGGGATTGAACCCGCAACCTTCTACGTCACAAATGGGTTCTCACCCACCGCGCCACAGAGGTCGTCACTATAGTTACAATAAATATCTACCTAGTAGTATAAAAATAAGGATACAAGATAACAGAAGTTGTCCATTCGATTATCCGCAACATAGTCAACTGTGTAGTATCAAAGGTTCCTAATGACCAGAGAGTGAGAATATTCATAAAACATAGACTATACAAAATCTGACAACTCGAAAACACAGCGGCACTATTATGGTGTTCTTTATTCAAATTTACCTCGTTCTAGAGACGTGACAGTTGACATCTACGTTGTCCGCCGCACGCCGCGCGTCGATCTAGCAGATAATCGAGTTGAATGAAAACGTGCCTCGTTTTTACTAGACATTAACTGTCCTGAATAAAACGGGAATGAAAGGAACAAACTTTTAAAATGCATATCATAAGAATTTTATACGTGGTCGGATATTGCAAGGTATAAAAAATAACATGTTGCATAAACGTGATCTCCGAGCACTGCAAAGAGTATTCGGTAAAAATTTTCGTTCTCATACCCATGCTGAAATTAAAAATAGTTAGTCGCATAGTTTTGAAAATTTTGGGGGCCCAAAACACAAGCTGCATAAACGCATGCCATAGATGCATGATTAGCATTCACGTTGCGATTGTAACGCAACTGATTTCTAAAGAAACATTGACCGTCATAAAACGAATCCGATTAGTCAAGCAGAACTAAGTAGAATTTGTTGATTGATTTGATTCATTGGATTTTTTTTTTCTAAAACTTATTGTTTAAATTAAATACACAATAATACATCAATATACTAACCGAACATTAATATCTTAAGAAGTGCGTACGAGTAGTCACATATGACGGAGTTTTAAGGCCGCGTGAAAGCCTCATGGCTTTTAAAATGGTGAAAAGTAAGTAATTTATTTGAACATTACGAGTATAACTGCGTGTATGTTCATGAGGCAGTATTTAATTGTGTTGGTAAGCAATGTTACGACCGTAAAAAGCTGAAACAAAATCTTGGGAAACAACTTTCGGCTTACGGTTGCGTCAAACGCCAAGCCGACGGCACGCGCGTCGATCTGTCTCACGACGGACCGCGTACTATGTGAAGAGAATACTGACGTCAAATAGGGCTGTCACATAACTGAAATATCAAATTGAAAAAACGCTAACAGATAATAAGTCAAACTTTATTAACAACCATAGTAATATTATGATATCAAAAGATTTATGGTAGACAGTCTCTATCTAAAATATTAACATGTTAGGTATAACATAAATATCTCTGACCTACATACACCTTATACCCAAACTAAAATAATTAACTAGGAATGTTGGCCTCCGAAGCATAAAAAGGCAAAGGCAAGATACGTGACAGCCCTACTAAATGCGTCGCACACTGGTTGGTGGTCTGTTCTATGAAGTCATTATCACTGTGATTTCGGAAACGGATTGTGGTCACGATTGGCGTTTATTGAGGAAGAAAAATGTGGCAATTGGTGACTGTCGCTGTCTTTGAATCGTTATGAATTTGATGTAATCACGTTTTATATAAAGCGGCTCATTTTAGCATCTTGCTTTGGTTAGACAGATAGTCAAAGTCAATTCAAAGTAAAAAACCATTTATTCAGTAGGACCGCTGGGATCATTTGCAATAGCCTTAAAATTTAATTTACTCCTGTTCTTTCGCGACCAATACCTTGAAGAATCAGGACAACAAACACGGTTTGGGGCCTAGCTAAATAGTCAAGCTCTAGTGGGGAGCCAGTCAAACAAAATTGAGGCTCGTCAAAGTACGTAAGTTTAGAAGTAGTGTAAGTACCGAGAACTAATGCTAGTAATGATTAGGTATTGCATCCTTAATCTTTCTGTCTATTTGCAACATTTTATGGAATAACAAAATAAAAATCAAAGTTTTTATGTTGGCATCCCTTGCCCGCCCTATAAAATTAAAAAAGTTATATGCAATATTGCAAGATCAATATTTAAGGTATCAAAAATAACTTCCACCAAAATGTGCTTCAAAGATAAGTCACAACAAAACGCAATACACACGTGCGGTAACAATGGCGAGTCTGGGAGAGGGGTTATTTTAATGTGATTGGCGAGTCCCGTCTCGCTACGTCACTGCATTATTAATGCATCGCATACTGACATTTGGTTCCGGAGTATAGCTAACTAGCTAGGCACCTATAATCTGGGACGAAAACTTGTACATATTTACCTCTATTTTATATTATGATCGAATATTTTATATGATGATAATTTGATAGACATTGTGATATTAAGTGAATGATCTTGATGAACTTCAAATTCAATCAAAGAAAATACGATGAAGATAGGTAAATTAATGTTTTGCTTTACATCTTTTTGTAAACTTGTTTAGTTATTGTTATCGTTTTTGCTTTTATTTTTGGGTGACCGAAGCGTAAAACAGCTTTTACATTTAGGTTGTATTTCAATGCGACATTTTATCACTAAGGAAAAAAACAGGTACAATTCCAAAGCCTTTTTAGTGTACCTTAATCGTAACTAAACATTTAGCTCGAATTTATAATCCAATTTGAAAGTTGTTTTGATAAAACGGCAGTGTGTGTCGCAGTTCACGCGCTCAGTTCGCAACTAATTATTCCACTGCATTTAGGAATTCCCTTTGCAGCGTCAAACACTGGGAATAATAAAATAATCCACATTCTGAGTGGTTTTCTTTTGTATATTTTATTTATTCAATTTTGAGTCGTCAACGTAATTTTTAAATCAATTTTTTTTTTCAATCTGTTGTACAGTCAGCGTCACCAATTAGTAAACCCCTTACTAAGGCGGTTTATACTGCAGGGGGGCTACCAGTTGGTGACGCTGACCGTACCTATGTTGTGCTTATTCAAAAGTTCAAAGTCAAGAAATCGAGATCTGAAATTCAGAATTTTTTTTTATTTCGATGACAGTAATTTTTCCTTACACGTTCACTCTCCATTAGTATTCTTTCTTCATCTGCCTGCAAAGTTTAATTGACTCCGTAAATTTGTCAAAGGAAAATTATCCAATCAAATGTAGCTAATGTTGTTACTTTCCTTCCTCGTCCCATTACTTTTCAAATATCTGTGAAATTAATGGCGTTTGATCAAACTGTTCAATTTTTAAGCCAGGCGACAGAACCAAACTGTCTCAGAAGTGCAGACCAATAGAGCTAAGCTAACACAGCTTAGCTTAGTTCACGTAGCGATAAAGGGCGTGTTTCCCTAATTCGATTCACGCCACAAACTTTCGAAACTAACCAAATTGACTAAGCGAAGTAAGGATAGATAAAAAGATAGATAGATAAACACTTTATTGTACACAAAAGAAACATAACAGGAAACAATGGGCGGCCTTATCGCTAAAAGCGATCTCTACCAGACAACCTTTAAAAAGATGAGCTCCAACCTAGCTCATCTTCAGTGGGTAGGTTTACTTTATTGTAGTAAGAAGTGTCATAAAATATTAGGTATATTCTCAACATTTTATAGTTTCTTCAAGTGTATTGTTTCCAAGAAGAGAGTTAATAGGCACCTTTTGGCAAGAATTAGGCAGCGTAAGCTCGCTCCATCGTAGACCTAATTCTTACCTGTGTAAGTTTCGAGGTCAAGAACCGACGTAATAGGTTGGATAGGCTTGAAATTCTTACGGAGCGTGTAATGCTAAAGTAAAATAATGTTAACAATTAAAGGGTCCACCATACAAGAAACGTATTTTACCGGTGTTTATTTACACTTACATAATGCAGTGTGAAATATTATGCGGTGGTACGAGATCAATTTGGTGTTTTTGGTGTTTTTTTAGGTAAAATTATTTTTTTATTTAATTTGCAGATATAGTTTTGTAGGTAAGAACTTACAAAGGTATCTAAACCATTCGTTGAATGTCAAAATGCTACATTTCTCAGAAGAATCTCGACACTGTTTGTGTAGGACTCAAATCCCATGGATTATGGGGATTTGCTCGTTGTCTCGCTATACTTCAAAATGAATTTGGCCCACTTGTGCAATGTCGACAAAGATTAGGAGTTTTCACGAAAGACGCTGAGTCATTGTTTTAGCGAATAACTTTTTAAATTTTGGTTTTGCTCATAGATTTATTTTATTTGTATTTTGGTTACAAGCAGAGTGTGTGGCACTTATTGTTTTACGTGTCATTGAAAGTAAACTTAGCACGCAAGCAATTTAAAAAAAAAGCTTTGAATTAAAATATTGTTTGAATATTATAATTAAGCTTTGTATACTTGTTTATAAAAAGGTTTTATGTAGAAGTACATTTTATAAATCGATTAAATAACTAATTAAGTTTGCAAATAGCGATACAGTCTAGCCCTCGTGCGGGGGGGGACCTCTTTCTTTTTCTGGTTAAATATTTGTATTTATTTTTCATTATTTAATAGATTTATGAATTTTCAGCATGAGAATTCATATTATTGAAAGTTTCATGATCATGCACAATGCACATGCTACGTAAATTGAAATATTAATCTAATCCATGTATAATATTTTACAAAAAAATTTAGTCCTTATTCAATAGAATTAGCAAAATATTTTGAACGCGGAAAATAGGAAATTCTCGATTCTAGCGACACGGTGCGGCAGCGTTAGAAACTAAACTGAAAGCTTACTCCCGCGGGCGGGAGGGTTGCAGTTGTGATTCTAACTCCGGAGCTTTTCCACAGATGGCAGCATCATGCGCTTTCTAACATCCTATGCGAGTCTAAGCTTATTTTAAAAGTTAAAATTAAATAAACTTAAGAACACCAGTAGCTCATACAAGCGTATTATTTTACAATCTCTCGAATAACCTGAAAACGCTTAAATAGCTTAAATACGGAATTTAACTAAAAAAACCGAATAAGTATAGGGATAGATCCAGTTCATCAAAATCGGTCTAAGATATCTTATAATAACCTACCTACATTCTGATTTGACAAACAACTCCTCCTCCCAACTTAAATCTTAGCGGAAGTCTGCTGTCTCTGATTCAGTCGTGGGAGAGTATCTTTGAAAATATAGTAAGTAATCATATCAAATGTTTGTCAAAATGTTAGGTTGTGTGTAGATAAGTCAAAGATAATCGCTCCACGTGACATGGCACGGCACCTATTCGCATATTGTTGAGAAGAGGCGAAAGCAATCTCATGTCAACTCTGACAGACAGACAATCCCATTGTTTTATTAAATTTAGCACGAGGTGCCATGAACTCGTGGCATCGGTAATTTCCTTTCTACTTGTGACATTGCGTTAAATCAGTTTCAACTTCGATTAAAACTAAAAAGCGATCTCAAGTCTGAAAATAAATACAGGAATCCGTATAATATGAAGTACTATCACTGATAGTTAAAATTTAAAAGTATAAATAAAATACAACAATGAGTTCAAAAATAAGTATCAAAAGATACTACTAACGAAAACTGCTTACCTACTATATTACACAACCTAGGTTTCTGCCATAATCTTCTTGAACCTAATACCTACATAATCTGGCTAATACCTACATATCTGTAGAATTATAAGCCCAAAGTTCCGAAGGTAAGTGGACAAGTGGTCAACTCTTGCCTGCACTGTACTTAATTAACAAGTTAAGCGCCGCCACTCGACTAGAACTAGTTTAAGTACTTGGTTTAGGCACTTGTAGTTCGGGGTGAAAGGTGTTACCTTAAGAGAAGCTATGTTAGGAGCCTTAAGGTACTGAATGTTTGATAATTATGGGTCAGCTGAGCTTAGTTAAGTGGTTTGAGGTGAGTACTGAGTAGTCCTTTCTATAGTCCTTTAATAGCAGTAAGATGCTATATTTTGGATAGAAAGTCCAGGCACTTTCCTATAAAGCCAACAAAACTAAGCATCTTTCCAGTTGTCCAATTGAGCCAATATTTTGTTTTGTTTTGTGCATGATAACATTATCGTTTGAATAAATTATACCTAGACTAATGACCTAGACATGTGCTACTTCGAAAAGTTTCTGAATTAATATTTTTAAGGTTGCCTGAAATATAAATAATAAAAAAAACCTAATAAATAATACCTAGAGGTAGGCCAATGAAAAGATGGATGGATTGTGTAAAGGATGACCTGAGTAAGAAAGGAGTGAGTGTTGAGATGACGGCTGATAGAGGAGAATCGAAGAAGAACACCATGTTGTGCCGACCCCACATATTGTGGGGGCAGGGAGATGATGATGGTAGCCTGAAATAGCATTTTTTTAATGACACCACGTAAGCACACAGGTAACTTGTACTGCATAAATGAGTAGAAATTGCACCCTCTGCACAAAATGCATCTCTAAAGGCCGAAATCAAAAGCCAAACTGCAGTTTAGTCACGTCCGCGTTTCGACGTAATAACATTGCGGTGGTGGTCAAACCTTTATGAGTTTCATTTTCACTTCCATCCGCATGAGTGGGGTTTTCGAAAATTGGAATTCCAACATTTTTTGAAGCTTTTAGCACTGAGTGTATTAGCTTAGCCTATCTATTCAATCGAATCTCTTTTTCATTTGAACCGAAATTATTTTTCATATAATGAAACGGTGGATATACGTGCCTATGTGTTAGGGATGTAAGGTTAATGAATGTAAAGTTTATATTCAAAACGATCCACATATATAAGATTTGAGGATTGATCAGTGGAGACTTTCCAGGGGGGCTGCAAAAATATTTGACAATCTTTAAAATGTATTGGAGTTTTTGCAAAATGTAAGCATATTACGGTGTATCTGACTAATAGATCTGGGAAAATGTTTACCGTATTCTTGTTCATACTATTTCTATGGTATAAATATTAAATATAGAGAGACACTTTCTTATATTTAAGAATTTTTTAATACTGCTACTAATGTGCATCCGTTTTATTCTCGAACATGTCTCGACTGCGGGCTAATTTGTAAATTATTTCTGGCATACGATACGCCTATTAGGACCATCTTGATAGCTGCCTGTCGAGTTCTTTCAACGTCTATTTAAAAGCTACTGAAAACTGTAAACTTTACTCGCTCTGTTAATCAATTCTGAACTGTATCAGTCACGAAATAAGATTGATGCTCGAATTGTAGAGACTAGAGTAAAGTTGCCAGTTCTACTTCGAGTATTTATGGTAGCACATAACGACCAATTTAAGCTGATCCCTTCATTACCTTTAACCCAAAGTGAAATTAAAAGTCACATAGTCTTTTTTACATTGGTTTAATATATGACCGTTTTGTTATGTCGGCATGAGAGGGGATAAACTTATTTTAAAGTGGAGGCTATTTAAGGATTTATCGGAAACAAAGTGACTTAGTCAATCCATAAAAAGATTTATGAAAGGAAAAGTATGATTTGAGACTGTATTTGTTGTTTAATATTTTGTTTTGGTTGTTGAATACCGCTAAAAAGGCATTTTGTTAAGGCACCCTGTGAAAAACTATAAAGTAAAACTAGCAATCTGGAATCCTTTGGAAAGAGTAAAACCATTTTAGTGCCATTTTAAATTGTAAGCTAATCATAAAGGCTTTTACTACATATCTAATTATTGCTTTAGAGCAGATCTATTTGCATTCTGTTTGTATAAAACAAGGATTCATTAACCAACTAGCGATTTACCAAAGCAGATGTTTCTCTGTGGAACATTTTGCATGAACACATTAACCAATTTAGCCATCTTTGTGCGTTCGACAACTACTTTGATATACCGCTGTGTAAGATAACATCTGTTAATTTAGAATTTACTACAACAATCGGCTTGTTATTGCCTGACAGAATTACTCGCGATAATTTATTGACTACATGATACGCTATGAAATGGCTATTCGGAGATCAATAAATCATAGCATGGACACGTGACATGATGCTTTAGTTAGTATAGATTTATTATGAGTCTCTACAAAATACAGTTCATAATAATTATTGTATTGCCTTTACTAGGAATAGCTAGCCACTGAACTTACTTAGGAAGAGTTAAATAAAAAACGTCTTGGCTTACGACCATGCAAACTGGTAGCTTCAAGCCTAATTTGATCTATTTAATAAGTTAAAATAATTGATTTAAAGAACCACTTTCGAATTTTGTCACTGACCTCACGTACAAAATCGAATCTCCAACATTCTACCCGCTGTAAGCACCCGCCTACCTTGTCTAGGTAATCATTGTCAAAGCTATGCCAAGTGTAACTAAGATAAAGAAAGCATGTTCGCTCGACCGACAGGATCTTAAATCACGTGTAAATCCAGAAGCTGAGTCATCTTTTGATTAGTCAGAAGACAGACGTTAGACACCCTAAGTCATAACTGTAACAAGGATCATGCTGGTTTCCGATTCGTCTGCCCTCAGTTCTATACAACTTCAAAGTGGCGATTTCAAACAAATGCTGCAAAAACAATAAATCACATCAACGGGTACCGGAGCGAGAAATAAACGAAACCGAGCTAAACTTTCATTTCGTTCGCGCGACGCCGAGTGCACTTTACTTCTTGCGTTTGCACTCTACTGATGGTTTTCGATAGAGGTAATAACAAACAGAAGTCTAGCCCTTTCTTGCAATTATTTTAATAAGTAGGTTTTAGAAGGCTAAAAGTACCTTCATTAGCAAAAGTGGTCGTAATGTTTTTTGATTATTTTATACTTACAGTAAAAGCTAAATGCTAGTTAACCTTTTACATTTTGAAATTATCTTTAACTGTGTTTGTTTTGAAAACACTTTTGTATTTGTTACTCAAAGTAACATTATAAAGTCAGCGAAGTGAGAGATCATAGCTGAAGTTTTAGCAACTGTCATGATAGAATTAGTCACATTTGTTTGCTGAAAATATACAAAGAAAATATTTGTTGGGCATTGTTTTATCCATGTAATTAAAGTAAAAAAAAATCGGAAGAAAGAGCCAAGAAAGCATTTCGAACCTAACTACGCTAAATTCGAAAACTTTGCATATATATGCGCAAACTTTCAGAGTACGATAGTAAAAAGAACTTTCTTTTATCCAATTCAAATCTTTTCTTACAAAAATACAGTACTCTAACAATAGTAGGGTCCAGAACGTTGCTGTAAACAGATCCGGCACAAAAGGACGCATTAACCCTGGACAGTGTCAGAGATTGTTCTCGCTCTAAATGTTGCACGAACTTCGACCTACGTAGGTAACTTTCCTCTCAAGTTGGGAGATAAAAAATTAAGTGCCCCACTGTCTGTTTGAACGGTTCAATTGAAAGTTTACCAGTTGGTTCTTTGTTGGAATTTTAAAGTGTTTGGAGTTGAGCTTACTAGTTTTGAAACTTTGTGACCATATTAAATGATCATTAGGAGTTTTAGTGATTCCTTGAAAGCCTGAGTCACCTTTAAAAATTATTCAAATTAAAAATCTGAAAGTCATAGCTTTATCTCCTACTGGCTTTCCAGGCCGAGACCCAAACCTTTGGAGCCTGCAACCTTCAATCTTCGGATTTAAAGTCATTCCTCCACCAGATAGACAACACGACTCCTTAGCGTATATCTACAGCCATGTCTCCAGCAATTAAAAATAACAAAACAAGTTTCCCGTCTGCCTCGGATAACATTTGTGCTTGCAGAACAGTTGGCCACGCCCATATTTTGTTAGATGTTTGATGTTAGGTGTTTAGAAACCAAAAACAGTGTCGCAGGAGACCCGGCTAAAGATGAATTTATATATTTTTAAACATTTTCATGGAACATGTTGAACCCAGGCCTGAAATTATAACGCGAATGCAAAATTCAACAGTGTATCAGCAATGGAAATTGATATGGAGACTAAATAAATATTACATCACTGCCAGTCATAGTGAAAGCCGGACACACTGAAATGGAAAATTACAATACACTTTTCAAATTTCATTATATTTATTCAGAGGCTCAGAGCAAAAGACAATGTTGACATTTTGTAAAAAAATGTAGGAACCCGATCGAGGTATGTTCTTTAAAGAAGTAAATAAAATAATGCCATGGTCTTTCAGTCTAAATTTAATTTAAAAGAAATTTAATTTAGCGTTCGCATTCAAACACTTGTAGTGTTTGAATGCCCCTAAAATTTGATATTTTCGAAATATCTACATTAAGTATTTTGCAGTAGTAATATCCAGTCTAGTAGAATTCGAAAAAAAATTGTTTGTGATTCTGTGAAACAAGTTTTAGCACTTAGTGCAATTAGATTGGGCAATCAAAGTACGTTTAAAAAAATGATCACGGTTATATCCCCAAGGCACATAGATATTCTCTCAGATCTTTTGTCATCAAGTAAAAGTTGTATTATTGGCCCGTGTGTATCCCACTCATCCCGGCCAGTACATTTGCATATGAAAGCCATAACTCCGCGACATGGAAAATTTAATCTTCCTCGTAATTAAATAAAGCCCCTTCGCCTCGCTGACCTAATTAACGAGTGACAGCGAATTTACATGACGTGCTAATCAAATTTATTTTTTGTTTCAGGTAAGCTTGCGAGTTTTGGTGACCGTGAGTGGATTATCAATGGTCACGTGCTTCCATTACTTCCATCGATCCTGGATGGAAAAATACCTACATGTATCCGAAAGGGCTATTATCACATATGTGTAGAAGGTCCGTTACAATTTGATTGTAAATATAAATCTAGGCAAGGTGTTTTACTATTTAAAACGTTTACATAAACGATAAAAAAAATACATATTTTTTGTAATTTTAAAGTGTTAAACCACACTTAGATATTTCATTGAGAAAGGTAAGATAAGACTTTTGTATTAAAAACCGGTTTTATTAACCGGTGCTTAACATAGCTTTTCAAAAATTTCGATTGTGATTCCGTGGGTTCCGTGGCCGTGCGGTTGAAGGTACTTCGGCTTAAGGAGAATCGTCTGATCGTCGCGGGTTCGAATCGCGTTGAAATTGAAAATTTTTATAAGACTTTTCATTTCTCAATAAATAATTCAATATGTCAATATGTAATAGTGTTAAATGTATTATACGGTAGTAAGTTATTTGCTAGATTAGGTTAATAGAACATACAAGAGAATCCCACCGTGTGTGGTTTCAATCTATCGAACGTTACTCAGAATAACCATTCTCAGGGCTTAGAGTTCAGCCTAGTAAAACTACGGGAATGTACTAGGAAAGCATTTTACGAAGAAACGTTAAGGAGCTTCCAGCCATCTTCGAAGACATAAAGCTTGCAAGGACAGCTATGCACTCAGGACTTGTCTACTATAACAATTTTATTACTAACCTCTTCCAACTTTTAACTGTATTAAATTTGAACTTTAGTATCATAAAAATAAGGGTGACCGTCTCCTGAACGTAAAGGTACAAACGGTTATTTTGATCGTGGTTTTATTGTCAGATGCGCTAAGTTTTATTTGCGTAATTCGACCAAGAATTTAGTCTAAGTTTATAACTTAGTACTGACGATATTTAACATTTTTTTATTACACTAACTATTAGCACTAGGCAGAAACCCGCAGAAAGAAAAAATAAAAAAAAGGTTTAAGAATGAAAACCAATAATTACTGTAACATTTATCGCAAACCTCAACAATGCTCCTTACAATGCCTTATCAATGAAGCTGAAAAGCTTCCTAAGACGATCCCATTACTAATGTCCATTGTTCCTGCGGCATTGGACCAAAGTGATACAGTAAGAGATGAAAGTACCTTTATGAGGCAAAATAAAAGTGTAAGATGCAGGATAAAATAAAGAGCCTAACAATGTCTAGGTCTTGAAAAGCCGAAGATAAGACTATTGTTTCTGCAAAGTGTATTGCGACCGAGAATTGATAGCGTGAACTGGGTTTTAAGCATTAAATTTCTAATTTCATTAGCCTCGGTCGCTTTTGTTTTTGTTCCTGAATTTGGTCTGTATGAAGCATCATCCTGCTTAATAGTTCTACAATATTGGAATTTTAGGTACCGTTAGTTTTCACTTCTCTTCTCTCTTAAGCACTTTTTTGCTTAGAGATGGCATTGTTGTCTCTACATTCATCGTCAACAAATTTAAGAGCTCAGCTCTTGTCGGTGCAATGATGCAACTTCCTCTACCTCTCCCTTTCCAATGCGGTCTCCTTTACTTCTTTATACGACATGACAGCGATCTTATCTCTACATTAAACTGTATAAAATCTATACAAAAGTAAATGTAAGTGTCCTTGCGCACATAAGCCTAAGCCTGTGTTCCTGTGATTTTAGCGCACTTCAAATCTTTTTACGAACGAAAAAACTTGTGACACAACATTAAAACAAAATTGAGGTGTCTTTTTGTACTGTCTAAAAACAAAAACTATTTTATTCCATACATAATGTGAACTCATATTCAAACTGTTCAGCTTATGTTTCAGTAGCATGGTCAATTTCAAATGAAACTTTACGATAATGGTGTTTAAAATTACAAACAATAATAATCGCTAGATGCGTTTGTCTGTAGTTACATTTAACTAATTGTTATGAACACATTTACATATTTTGAATGATAATTGCATGCTTAACATTTCCGTAAAATTTATATTTCACAGGTAAAATAGACTAAAACAAATTATTCTACTAACCTAACTATTGATATTAAAACATGAATTAGGGACTTACATAGCAAGTACCGTAATAACATAAAAAAGCGTTCCTGGGGTCGTATTCGCGTTCCTTTTTTCGTTCGTTTGATGAATATTCGGATGCTTCCCACCACGACTTCTGACTTCAAGGGCTAATTTTTCGGTTTGGAATATTTGGACCTAGGTTAGGACCGTGTTTTTACATTTGAAAAATTGGCACTTGAAGTCAGAAATCGTATTAAGGAACATCCGAATATTTATCAAACGAACGGGAATAACCTCCCTGATTGGTCAAACAATCAAATTAATTCAACTCCTCAAATATCAGCGAGTGATCAGCAGGTCAGTATAAAAACACCACTGAAACCGACGAGTGTCCACTTGATTGATATATGCGTGTCGGGTGCCCTCTTGTCGACACGTGTCTCTGTTTAATTAATGTACTGTTTGTAAATGTACCTTTATGGTGGTTTGCGGGCGTGGTTGTGACCGATTCGAGGCATTTTGTTGAGCAATTGACCATAAAAAGGTGAAATATAATCACGGCATTTTGAACTATTATTTCTTATGTATGATCTATATAAGATTTTTAGGTAAGAAGATGACACATCTCTTTCAGAAGTTAGCTTTCCATACGTGACAGGTTTGCAACAAAAAATGGAGTGCCAGAAGCCCAAAACCCATACAGAACTTGTATTTATTAGTGTTTCTTCAACGAATTTTAATTCTAAAGGTGCATTTACACGATTCTATTTCAATCCAGACAATATCGTATCGCACGGCAATTTTTCACGCTCATCGTATGCGATTTGTCATAAAAGGCGTACATCCCAGTTATGTTTAGTAACATTGTCATTTTTGAAACTTTTTGTGTATTGAATTGTAATAAAATGTGCAAAGCCACATAACAAAAGTCTAGGCATAGACATTGAAAGCTCCAATACATTAAGTTATTACAAACAGACAGACAACGCTAACTTACTTTAACAACCAATTTTATGGGTTATTTCGTAAAAATGTGCAATAGATCATTGCCCCTACCAAAAGTTTTGTAAGCATAACACGCGATGTCATTGAAACTCGATTCGCAAATCATAAACCACTCGAATACTCTACTAGACTTTAGAAATAACAAAGGATAATAAATCCATTTTTTTACTTTTAGGTTGATGTTCGTTCACTGAACTAGAATTTAAACTAATTTAGAACCTAGAATTTAATTGTTATCCGATTTGCTTTCATTCTAAAGTTGTCGTGCTCTGTTCACAGTTTATCATTTTGACCTTGCTGGTTTCAAGTTTATTTGGAAATCATACCATTGAGAGTTCATCGTTTTTAATCATCCGTAGTAGGGGTCACTTCGCTTTTTTAACTGGACTTTATTTATGCACCATTTCCGTGGGGTGGACTTTGAAAAATGCCTGCAATTTTGGTTTCCTCTGTTCTATCTAACTTATTTGGCGGTACCTACTGCCTATCTTAGGTACATATACCTACGCAATTGCTTGCCTCTTATTACCTCTAAAGGCCTTAATATTCTATTAATCTGGTGTACAGCTCAGCTCAGCTGTTTCTGTTTTCTATAAAAAAATATATTTTGTTTCGATTTGATCCACTTTTTCTCTCATAAAGTGGTATTTTATGAATGAATTCAATAGGGATGTTAAGGCGACGCGCAAACCAAAGAATGGCTGGACGACCTCGATCAATTCTTGCCAGAGTGTGTAGTAGATATTGTAGGTATACCTTTAGTTTTATGTAGCTCTAGGTACCTAATACAGAGCAAAATCGTAATGCGTAGAAGGAAAAGGGGGTTTATATCTAGCTATGGGACACAAAAGGTTAGATACAATAAATAATAATCATACCTTTCAAAAATTATTTAAGATATTAAAATTATATTCCCGACACTTTGATTATTATAACAATTTACTTAGCTCGAGCAACAACCGTCATCTCCGAAGCGACGGCAAAATGAAATTAAAGGCTAGAATCCCAAGTTTTAATTAAACTGTCTTCTCTTGTACAACTATATCTCGATTGTTGATTCCAACCGGGTCTTCTTTCCGTCCTTTGTGTTATAATTTTCTTATAATCGTTGGTTTATAAAATGTAACGACGATCATCATGAAAATATCGGAACTACGCCTAAAGTGTTTAGGATCTCAGCACAATAATGAAATAGAGTCCTGTAGTCAGTGTTGCATGTGTCATTTCACTACCAATTGAAAAGACAACATTGTCACCAGCAATAATGAAAATGAACATGCAATTTACGACCAATATTTCAACAAAGTTCGTTTGACGGTCTCCGTTCAAATCGTAATTTAATTAGAAACAGACGAAAAATGTCTGTAAAAATGTCCGCAAGCTCAGTCCCAAACCTAATTAATTTCAATTTTAATTTGTACTTACCGTTTTACTACTTCTGAGAAATCGTAAAATGTTTCGCAATTGCCAAATGCTAGTCTTTTGAGAAAACTCCTAAAATTAAATAAATAAGCCAGGCTTATTACAATGACATCATTGTTCTATACAAAGTAATATCTTTATAAATGTAAGTAATTACCTATAAGTTACTCATACTCGTATTATAATAATTTTAATGTGGGATTTTTAACATAAACCAATTGAAACCTGAGCAGAAACCCTAAGTGCTAAAACTGCTTATGTGCACCGTAGATACGTTTTTCCAGAGATGTATATGAATGGCTTGAGCTGTCTGCAAAAAGTTGGTATGCATTGAAGCCAGTCTTAGCTTTCTCCTATGTAAACAATACTTTAGCAGCTTAGGTGTTTATCACACAAAGGCGGGAGCTTATGAAATATCCTTGTTAATAAGCTGGAAGAGGCAAACAAGGTATAATGATGTGGTTTCAATGCTTTTTGTTGAAGCAAAATGGCGGTTTGACGTGCCCTGGGTTTTTGTAGTGAACCGGTTACTTGACTCACAAAGTAGCAACCTAGTAAAGGTTTTTTCTTAGGTATCGTTTGTAGATTAAATTGAAAGAAATAAACAAGGGAGGATTTCATTAAGCACTGTTCGAGGTACAACCATAAAAGCAATCGCATCTATTTCTGTTTTACAATTTCGGGGTAAGTATTTTAATGACGTCACGCATTGCAGGCGTCGATAGCTGTACTTGTAGCACTTTAAAATTTATCGAGTTTTCGTGTTTTGTCCCCACACCGAGGTAACCGATGGGGATCGTCGGCAGCCGTGTCTACAAACTCGATGATACAGTACGAGTAGTTAGCACGAGAATTTTGGTTTTTCATTCTGATCTCTATCACATCATACAAAATGCTGGTAGATGACAGTTTCAAAGTAAATACAGCTTTGAACTGGCGTTTCAGAGTAGCATAAATCTATTTACTATGAGGACTATCTACAAACACTTTCTAAAATTTTTGTTGCTACAGCTGCCTGTTCCCGGACCGCCGGAGGCAGTGTCACGTTGAGTGCTCTTCCAAATTTGAGCTCTGGTCGGAACATTTTTCAGTTTTGCAAAAAAGTGCCAGGCCCGTGTTAAAATGCTTGCGGCTACCACTGAAAGTACACTCTGCTGTAAGTGCCTCCCGTTAGTATGAAGTTTGTTTCTAGAAAAATCTTAAAATCTCGAGAAACTTCAAATGCTTTTTTTATTTGAAACGTCTATTAAAATCAAGAGTATACTTAGGACGAGTTTACTATGTAAGCTCTTTTTAAAGGAGCTTTGCTTACTGTTAACGAATACAGAAATGCAAAGCGTCAGTCCGTAAAAACCACTGGGGTCGCGACCAAACCATGGCCAGACAAATAAAGATTTATACAGAACAATGTTGGTTAATTGCGCAACGTCAGCAGGCCCTTTGGACAGCGAATGCGTTTTTGCACCTTTTTATTTATTTTAGTCGCAGTCCAGAAATAATTTATTAATTTTCTCATCCTTCGCTATGTGGGTGAGTGTTGTGAAATACATTTATTTACAGAAACTAAACTACTACAATATGTACATACAAAATACAATAGAATCATTCAAGCTATCTATTAATTGTCATAATTGATAAAAAAATAAGTAAATCCCACTCAAGTTTGTGAGTTTGTTTAGATATTTTGATGTTTGTATGTTTGTGTTTCAATCACGCCTAAACCAGTGAACTGATTTGGATGAAACTTGGTATAGGCGTAGATAGAGTAACCTGGAATAGCATATTGGCTATTCACAATGTTAGTACCACGCGGGCGAAGCCGCGCGCAGAAGCTCGTAATAAATAATGCTGGACATTTCACACAGCATCATCTAGCCCCAAACTAAACAAAGCTTGTACTATGGGGACCAGATAACTGATATACCCACTACTTATATACTTTTTATTTGATAAACAAGAAAACTTAAAAGATACAATTCCGTGTAATCGAGAATCAAAATGAAACTTCGATAACTATGTTATAGGACCGGTATCGTCATCACTAAATTGTCTTTTAGGACTAACTACCTTGTACTCAATCGAGCTTTCATCTATCTCGCCCTTATATTAATGGTGATAAGGTTGATTTCGCGATCGTGTTTGAGGTCTTTGTGTAAGTTAGTCTGTTGAGTCTCGTTAGGTAATCAAATTTGTTTGCAGTGTGCTAACGAACGGGCAGTCTCGACCGCTCGTGATTTGTTTGGTAATGTGGCGCGTTGATAAATACTATCGATTGGTCTGCAAGGTAGCGTGACAGTACCTACACTATACAGGTGTAAAATGCCGTCTACCGAAGCCGAAAGGGGTAGGTACAGCATCCCAATAGACAACCAAATCCAAAAGGATTTTCCGAAATATGCACTAAATCCGGAGAAAACAGCGTTTGAAGAGTACTGTTTGCGTATGTTTTGGGCGCGTTTTTTGACGTAGATTGCTGGATTTTGAGTTTTAAGGGTCGATTCACATCTGACCGAAGATCCGTCGCGTATTATCGGTCGCGGAACGCCAGAACAGACAAATGTATAGAAAAACACTCGACCGTTCACACTTGACGGACTAACGTATCATCCGTCGAGTGTGAACGGTCGAGTGTTTTTCTATACATTTGTCAGTTCTGGCGTTCCGCGACCGATAATACGCGACGGATCTTCGGTCAGATGTGAATCGACCCTAAGTGTTTTTTTCTTTTATAAATGAAGTTATTAGGTACTTATAGTCATATTATGTTGTAATAGTAGTAAATAGCCGAAAATAACATAGCATGACGAAGCTAAGTCAAAAAATGTTTTTGCATTTTTTTTCGGTAAATATGTTTAGAATCATGGTCTGATTACAACCCCTCAGTTTTCGGTAGCAGTCTTTTTACACCCTGTATGTATAGTGTAATTTAATATACATATAACCAACCATGTATAAATTAAGCAATCATTCTGTGAAATCACACAAAAAATAAATGCTAATGAAATTACAGTTAAAACATAGTGGGATGAAAATAAAGTGCACTTGTTAGAGCTCCTGCATCAACATCCTGTCTCACACATACAATAATAAGAGACAAATTAAAAGGAAAACAAAAAAAATGTTCCAAAGTCAATGACACAATGACTGCCATTGTCGACCACTTGTGCCTCATTAGGAAGAAAAAAACAATTAAACTGCTTTCACCTGGACAACTTTTATGTTTACTATAAAATTCAGGATATGCATTCTTATTCCTTGAGCTATAGAGTTGAAAATTATTGTTTTTAAGGATGAGTAGAATGTGCTCCCTATCCTCATACATACGTCACTGACGAAGTACCGCGGGCTATTCCTTTATGAGCATTGTGAACTTAAATCGAGCCGTGAATGGCATTGTATAAATCACATACGGCCCAAAGCAAAGTCTCATTGTAAGGTTACAAAAGATGATATATCTAGGATGCAAGGGCTTAATTTTATTTCATAAAAAAAGAAATTACATGTTAAAATAAGGCTGTATTGCAAGGCATTGTAGACATTCTCTGAGATAAAGACAGCTCAAGATTATTCTAAGATGTCCAAGTGGTAAAGCTAAACCAAAAGTATGAAAGTCTTTAAGAAATCGAGCACGTCTACCTCGCACCAGATTTTTTTCTTTTTTAATAAAATCTTGTACCTACATATAGTCAAATTCTAAGAATAATCTGAACACCATTCTAAACTTCCTTAAGAGCATCTGGAACTGGAACACCTTGGTATGTAGGTTTTAAGTTGCGTAAATATAATATCGATAAAATTAAATAACTTGAAAATAAATAAAGTTATTATAAAATGTTTCTGTAATGGTAAGCAATTACTTTGAAAAAAGTGGTAGCACTCAAGGACCCCGTTCAAAAGCTGTTAATACGCAGACAAGTTAATTGTATTAATTACACACGCATTATCGATACAGTTTATCTTAGTTCTGTAAACACAGCTTAACTAGAATAGCTTGGTAATTTTAATATCTTCCATTATAAAAGACTACCTACGCCTAGGCCACGCACCGGAAATCGCAGCAGAGGACGGCCCCCCACGAGATGAAAAGACGATCTTGTAAGGGTTGCTGGGAGCCGTTGGGTGCAGGCTGCACAAGATCGATCGCTGTGGAAATCTATGGGGGAGGCCTATGTTCAGCAGTGGACGCTGGATGGCTGAGATGATGATGATGATAAAAGACTAGCGATTACCCGCGTTCCCTCGGGAAAACATCACTTTCCCGAGATAAAATATAGCCTATGTTCATCAGGGATAATGTAGGATTCTAATGGTGAAAGAATTTTTCAAATCGGTCCAGTAGTTTCGGAGCCTATTCAATTCAATCAAACATACAAACAAACCTTTCCTCTTCATAATATAAGTATAGTTAAACTAGTGATCTTGATTCGAAAATTCAATTCAAATCGTTTATGAAACGCTTAAGTCGCCAACAAATTCTCACCTCCAGCAAATAAATTCCCGCACTCACTCACATTTTTCACGTGAGCACAAAGTCACACTTAACTCACTTACCCAGAAATGATCATAAATAAACCCCTATTCGCCTAAAACGTTTTTTTCCTCTAGTTGTTTAAATAATCGTCTTGTACGTCCGTAAATCTTAGTAATAGTGCTTCTAAAGTGGATCCGATTTGAACTTACATTTTGTAGTAAAAGTACCTGAATATTTAAGTGTAGTTTAAATTTAAATATAACTTTGTAGTGATGTATCATTTTGCCTTTGTATTTGACTTCAGATATCTTTACTGAAAAACTGAAAACAGTCAGCCGAAGAGGCGGATCAGCGTTGTTCAAACTTGATGTGTTTACTTATTGTAAGACATAAGTGAATACTTACGAGTAGTAAACTTTAAGTTGATACACATGTTTATAATAATAGGTGTTTATATGTTCATGTTTATAACGACACGTGTCCATTCACTCATATTATCATGACCAAAGAAATAATACGACGATTATTTTTATTTGACTAAGTACCAATTCATCTTAAAAAGTCGATATAATGTATCTCATTTAATGTTGAAATGATAACCCTCGAAATGTCAATTGATTGATAATAACTCTCTCCGGACACCAAGTTGACACTATCTCGAATTCTTCCTTCCTTTAAATAATTCAATCTGAATATAAGTAAAACAATAGACGAAGAACTGAGGATTTTTAAATACAAAGATAAAATTCTCGTATGTTAGCATACCGACCAGTTGATACATGTAACATTAATTTAGTAGGCACTAGATTGCGATACAACAATTTTTTTTATGAATGGGTCGGCTCTTGACTTCGAAACTAACATAAGCAAGAATGAGGTCTACGATGGAGCGATTTTAGATCGTTATGTTAGTTCAATCTGGATTTACGAATACTATGTACTCGTATATAGTAGACGTTTTATCGTCATTGGACGTTCGAATTTTAAGACAAGCTAAATAAATGACAAGCGAAAGCTTTAAACTTATGCCGCCTTATTAATTAGAAAACCCTAATTCTAGCTAAATCCGAGACTGCTCTCAGAACTGTTACTTCTTGGAGTAACATGATGAGTTTAAGGTTATTAATAAATCGGTAGTTATCTCGAATCAGTAATACATTTCTTGCATCGGGACTAGCGCGTGCGTTATGGCAACCCATAAAATTTAAAATAAAAACGAGTGAATGAACGAATATTATTATCATTTAAAATATTGTCTGTCTCTGTCACTAATTATATGAATGACAGAGATAGACAATAATTTGTATTTGATTTTATTCAAAGAGGTTTGAGGTTTTATTCTTCTCAAAATTTTTGGTCAAGTGAATATTGACCAAAAAGTTTTTAGTCATAAAAAAAGTATTTACTGTGTTTAGTCATTTTTAACTGTTTTTTTGTTTCTTGCTGATGCTAAATGATTTTTTACCTCAAAATCTATACTTACTTGGATTTTAAATTCAGTTTCTTCGAGATCATAAAATGAAATTTTGTCAAGTTGCTTAGCAGTGAGCGAACTGAGCAGACGTGTGCTAAAAGATTTCTATAAACTTTTAATTATACCTGTAATGGAAAATCAATTCTATCTAATAGTTAATAAAAGCTAGTTTTGTGTGTGTATTAGTACCCCGCACCACCTCGGGTAAAAGAGACGGAACCAATAATTCATCGCACTCGCACCTCACAACAGTCACCATACGCAAACCAAGAAATTCCTACGGCGCAGGTGTACCAACACGTTAACCGGAGGTTAAAGTCGAGTTCTACTACCAGACCAAAATGAGCGTAAGACGTAGCCCACCTGGGACGCCAAGTGGTTATGAAGATCCGCAATCACACGTCGACTGCCCTGCAGCTTCTGAAGTGCAACAGGTATCCTTACGAAAGCGCAAGGTCCCAGATTGTACGCACCATTCTATACAAAAAGAACTTGCTGACTTTCGTGCAGATATTTTATGTATACTAAAAGAGTTCTCAGCCAAACAAAACAACAACATGCTAAAAATTTCAGAGGATATAACTTCAATAAAACAACAGATACAAAACATAGAGACAAAAACAGACAACATTATACTTGAACAGAATAAGTGCAAAAAGGAAATTGCCGAAATCAAAATCTGCTACAATAGTGCAGAGCTCAATATAGAATCAATGAAAAAAGACATAGAAGATCTCAAAACATCAACATCGCTACCTTCTTCGGGACAGCCAAAGTTCTCAAGTAGTAGTGAGGACATCATCTTAGAAATAAGAGAACGTTCCATAAGGGAGAAGAACATAATAGTCACAGGAGTAAGCGAATTGAAATCTTCTGACCCAAAGGCAAGGCTGGAAAATGACAGAAAGGAAATCTCTGAAATTACTAGAATACTCACTCTACCTGAGCCTTTAACATGCTCACGACTGGGTAAATACAAGCCAGGAATGTCAAGGCCTATTAAAGCGACCTTTCAATCTGCAGAAATCGTTAGGGACATCTTGCGAAAGAAGGCGGACTTAGCACTCCAGGACAAATATATTTTCTCAGATAGAACTCCTCAACAACAGAGCTATTTAAATACTCTCAAGGAAGAACTCAAGACCCGTCAGGAACAAGGAGAGGAAAACTTAGGCATAAAATACATAAAGGGAGTACCAAAGATCATCTCAATGCAGCCAAAAAACCAGTTCTGTACAATGAGCCTGAACAAAATTGATCAAAAACACAACATATTATGAAATCTTTGAAGATCCTACACGTACATTCATTACTAGGTACTACCCTAATTTATTTGATGTAAAAACAATACCTACCTTAGCATAATTAAACTTATTATTGTCATTATTATAATTAACTTAAATTGATGTATTTAAGTACTTACCTAACGCAAATCTAGTAAAATTCTTCATTGAAAGTGAATTTATGCAAAATCGAATTATCTGATAATCGGTATTCGGGTTAACACAAAGCGTTCGTTCACACTTTATCGGTGCAACTGGTCCTACACGCACAAAGCTCTGCTTAGTTTTTGATATTTTTATGCATGATTGATAAAACTACCCGAATTATTTCATTTAAATTTTGCTACTTAATCTGATTTTGCCATGTTGTTATGCTTATGTAAAATGTAATTAATGTTTATTGTAATCATTTTAATACTTATTTATCGCTCACTGTATTCAAAATGTGTAAATACTTTGTAGTATGATAAGGTTTCTCAGTAAGTGATTTATTTTGTGAATCTTATGAGAAATAAATAATCTTTAATCGTAATCGTAAATTTTACGAATATTGTAATTTTTCACTCGCCTCATTTATAGTAATTGGTAATCCAACCTCATTAAATTTTTCCTCAAACCATCAACATATCCATCCTATTTGCACAACCTTTTTTTGGTTATGACATGAATATTATGAAGTAAAATGTCAAAATTCATGACATAGTATGCTTACTCCATCTCTATACTAGGTTGCACCTAGGCGTATCTCTTGCTCCGAGAGCAGCGTCGGATTAGCTTATTTCCTCCTTGGTCTTTATTTATTAATACAGATTTGACCTGCTACTGCCTTATGCTTTGGATTAGCTCTAATCCCACCCAAGTTCGTGTTTATTAATAACAGGGATGAAGAGGTCTTTTTTTTTAATCCAGATAAAGGTTTATACTTAAAGCAACTCTACCATGCAACCGACATGACAGTTACAGTAGCAAGTATAAAATTCATGCTAATTGCGAGGGAGGTTGACGGTCCATTGACAGCGTCACACAGTAATGGCTTTTAAGAAACGTAATAAATTATTCGTCGACGCCAGGTGACGTGGGGGGCTGAAGTCAATGGGATATGTTAAAAACTTACAGCGTTTTAAACCAAATTTAACTGGGACTATGCCTATGTTGATTTCCCTTAGGCGAATTTGGAATGTTATTCAGATCTAAAAAGCCGAGTTGA
Organism: Epirrhoe alternata; assembly: GCA_963565295.1. NCBI lineage: Eukaryota > Metazoa > Arthropoda > Insecta > Lepidoptera > Geometridae > Epirrhoe > Epirrhoe alternata. Next base: position 7,020,055 of record OY751384.1, read on the forward strand.
GCCGTGTTGGCCGAATGGGGTTGTGCCTCGACTTTCAATCCGAAGGTCGTGGGTTCGAATCTCGGCCGTGCATCAATGGATTTTTCGTAAAATTTATATACACGAGCTCTTAACATGGAAGGAAAGCATCGTAAGGAAACCCGCAGCTTAGTCAGCTCCACACGTATTGAAGTCTTCTTTCCTGTGGACAAGGCCGATTAAGCTGAGAGGATGGTTTAGGTGCTGGGCAAGCCTATTCCATCACAAACAATGTAATCGCAAATAAGTGTAGGCATAGATTGCCTCCCGACGCTGTATAAAAATTATCTAATATAGTTTTTTTCTGATCTAAAAAGACATTTCAAAACGGGCATTTAACCCACAATTTTTTTTTATTTTCAGATAAATATTTTATTTTGTTGTTTATTGAGGTTGAGTCTTCAAAGACGCGCTTCTTTACGGCAGTGATGATAGTCAAATCTTTTGACTTGTTCCAATACCAGCCTTCAGACGTACGACGCTCTCTTATCGTTCCCGGAATTCGTCTCTTACTAAGTAATTTACAAAAAAAAGATATCTCGTTCGGGCGACATTGTTGTTTACTTTAATCATTGTGAACGATTTAGTGTGTTGCGTGCTACCGCTAGGGGTTGGGCCTTTCAACGTTTTCAGTTGTAAGCGATCTTTAAAAATCAAATGGAAAGGCTTCTAATATTTCTCCTAATTAGGTAAGACATAATGATTTAGAGCTTAGGCAACCTTTGTCATGGCTTGACGACTTATTTTGATAGATTTTTTTTACTAGATGGGTGACCGAATGCCCATACCTTTCCAATCCAGAGTCTTAAACATATCCTCCAACGCGCTTGTGAACAGTTTCGGAGATATGACATCTCCCTGTCTCACTCCTCTGCGCAGTTGGATGGGCTTAGACTGCTGGTCCTGTACTCGGACACTCATGGTGGCGGCCTCGTACAGACATCTCATCACTTCGATATAACAATAGTCTACTTGGCATCGCTGCAAGGATTCCAGAACAGCCCAGGTTTCGACAGAGTCAAAGGCCTTCTCATAGTCCACAAAGGCCAGACACAGGGGCTGATTATACTCTTCGGACTTCTGTATAATCTGCCTCACTGTGTGAATGTGGTCTATGGTGCCATATCCTCCGCGAAACCCGGCCTGCTCAGGTGGCTGGAACTCGTCGAATCTTCTGGCGAGACGATTCGTAATAACCCGAGAGAACAGCTTATAAACGTGGCTCAGGAGCGATATAGGTCTGTAGTTTTTAAGAAGAGTCTTGTCTCCCTTCTTAAAAAACAGAACCACCAAGCTCTCGTTCCACGCCTTTGGAGTTCTCCCACAATTAATGACGGAGTTGAAGAGGCTCTGCAGCTCCTGCATAACAGGAGCTCCTCCAGCCTTCAGAAGTTCTGAAGTAACTCCGTCTTCACCGGGGGCTTTTCCATTTTTAAGCTGTCTCAGGGCCAACACGATCTCGTCTTGGCTGATTTCTGGCAGGTCGTCAGTGTAGTGACGGGTGAGGGTGGCTCTGGAATCGTGGTTGTTACGTGGGGGGCAAGGAGCATGTGCCGCGTACAGTCGGCCATAGAAGTCCTCGATCTCCAAGAGTATCTCCGGCTTTGACAATACGGTTCGGCCATCGTGTGTTGTTAACTTCGTCAGGTGGCTCCTGCCAAGCTGCTGAGTGAATACTTTGGACCCTCGGTTTCGCTCTATTGCCTCTTCAATGAGGCGTGTGTTGGAGCTCCGAAGGTCGCGCCGTATCATCTTCGCAATTTGCTTGTTCAGGTCTGACCTCTCTAACGAAGTGGCCTCGGTGGTTTCCCGTCTCTTTGTCATTAGCCGAAGAGTCTCATCAGAAAGTTTGGACTTTCTGCCTTTAGGCTGTATTTGGCAGAATTTGATGCCCTCGTCCCTCAACGTTCCAACCACGTTTTGTAGGGCCTCATCAACGTCATCGGTGGGTTCCGCAGCGGCGAATCTATCACCAAGAAGCTTCTGAAACTTCTCGGTGCCCGCCATGATCTGGAGCAGATTGGGTCGGAGCGTAGACTTCATCAGACGGTTCCTTTCAAGCTTAAGATTGATATTCAGGGAGCCTCGGACAAGTCTGTGATCAGATCCGGTATTGAACCTATTGATCACGGAGACATCCCTGAATATGTGCCTTTTATCCGTCATGATGAAGTCAATCTCATTTTTTGTCACAGCGTCGGGGCTTCGCCACGTCCACTTCCTGTGGGGCTTCTTCTTAAAGAACGAGTTCATTAAGAAGAGCTCCTCCTTCTCTAGGAAATTGACGAGCATTTGCCCCCTGTGATTTCTGCTTCCATAACCATGTGGGCCTACTCTGGATTCGTCGCCAACTCGGACTCCCACTTTGCCGTTAAAGTCCCCCATAACAACGTTGAAGTGAGCCTTTGTGGTGTTGTGTAAGGCTTTGGATATGTCCTCGTACATATCCTCCACTTCATCATCCAGATGTGCCGAGGTCGGTGCGTAAACCTGAATGATCTTCATACTATACCGCTTGGATAGTCGAAGGATCAGGTACGCTACCCTGGTCGACACACTAGAGATTTCTAGAACGTTGTTAGAGAGGGCCTTATTGACGAGAAACCCTACGCCACCCTGTGATGTTTGGTCCCCCTCGCGGAAGTACAGAAGATGGCCCGAGTCTAGGGTAATGGTGTCCTCTCCCTCTCTACGGACTTCACATAACCCCAGAACATGCCACCTAATGTTCTCCAGCTCCTCCTCCAACTGCGCTAGATGTTCGTCGAGCCTCAGAGTTCGTCCGTTAAACGTTGCTAGGGTCAGGTGATTTAGGTAGCCTACGGTAGCCCGGGGATTCCTAGCACCCCCTGCCCCGCCGTTACCATGGCCGCTACCTTGACCAGGAATAGCGGGGCGACCGGGAACTGGGGGCCGTTTCCTTTTCGTGCACATCATAAAAGGGGGTTTATGCCCATAATCCCCACGTTGGGCAAGCGGGTTGGGGATCGCAGGGCACAGCTTCTCGCACCGCCGACGCTGCTGCCCGTCGGCGGCCAGAGGATTTAGCTGTGCCGATGTAGGCTGCGCTATGCCGCTGTCAGCCGGCCGCCAGAGCCTCGTTCGTTTTTTGGCAGGGTGCACCACGTGCAGGTGAGGTTGGCTTGGGTACCGATGATGGATGTTAGCACCCCGTACACCCCAGACTCTGGATTGGAAAGGTATGGGCATAAACATAAACGGCGAGCACATCTCACACTTACGATTCGCAGATGACATAGTCTTACTGGCGGAGTCGCTTGAGGAGCTACAACGGATGCTGGACGGTCTAGCATCAGCCTCGCGAGCGATAGGTCTCGGCATGAATTTGGACAAGACCAAAGTCATGGTCAATGGCCAAGTTGATCCGAGACCTGTCGCTGTAAATGGTCACCTTCTTGAAGTTGTTTCGCAATACACATACCTCGGGCAGATTTTGCAGTTAGGTAAAAGCAACTTTGAGAGGGAGGCCAGGAGGAGGATTCAGCTGGGTTGGGCAGCGTTTGGAAAACTACGTCGAGTCTTCTCGTCACCCATACCGCAATGTCTGAAAACGAAAGTTTTCAATCAGTGCGTCCTACCTGTCATGACCTACGGTGCCGAAACGTGGACACTCACAGTACGGCTAGTCCACCAGTTTAAAGTCGCTCAGCGAGCTATGGAACGAGCTATGCTCGGAGTTTCTCTGAAGGATAGAATCCGCAATGAGACTATCCGACATAGAACCAAAGTTGTCGACATAGCTCAGAGAATTAGCAAGCTGAAGTGGCAGTGGGCTGGCCATATCTGCCGAAGAACCGACAACCGCTGGGGTAAACGAGTTCTTGAGTGGAGACCGCGACTCGGCAAACGTAGTGTAGGACGCCCTCCGGCCAGGTGGAGTGACGATCTGCGAAAGGCTGCTGGCAGAAGCTGGATGCGTCGAGCCGAGGACAGGGCGCAATGGCGCTCATTAGGGGAGGCCTATGTCCAGCAGTGGACTATTATAGGCTGATGATGATGATGATGATGATGATGATGGGTGACCGAAGGTCACTCAGGTATAGGCACATGTTGGCTATTCAAAATGTTGGTAGGTACCACGCCCCGCGTGCAGAAGCTAGTAAATACTTAGCAAGCTACACCATGAGCCCTATCATAAGTAAGAGGAGGTAGAGCCAATAATAATAGCACGGGTTTCTATGAGCTTCCCAGTATTTATTTAGAGAAAACGAGTAGGCAGATTCTCACAGAACGAAAATACATTGTGACGAAAATAAAACCATCTTCATTCTCATTAGATGATTATTGTGGAATTAGTAAGTTTCAAAGGCAGAGGTGCTAAGCAGCCCTCGCAAAAGTTGTGACATATATATGTTACAGTCATAGTGATTAAATAGTTATTATACATAATGACTGGTCATTATGTATAAAAGCCAAATTCACTAGAGAATGTAATTAATTAATCACTTTATCTGGACATTATTCATAATAGCGTGTCAAAGTTAGCTAAAGTAATAATACGGTCTAGCCTACTATTTTTGGCGGAAATGCTGGAAATGTGGAATCCTACGAAAGTTTGTAGTCAGTTGGTTTTGTCAGTTGGTTAGGTTAGGTTAGGATAGTGACCATCAATGCGCGAGGCGAGCGAGCAAAGCGAGCGTGCCGCGGTAGCGGCCGCCGAAGCGCCAGAAATCCCTTGCTCTAGTTTATTACATTATCCAAGTCTAGCTAGTTAATGTGATTAATTTTGTGTCAATTATCACTTTATCTAAATTGAGTAGATATTATATATAATGGCTAGACAGTATATATAATATCCAGATTTATTACTTTGGCTGTAACATATATACTTACATTGCTATTCCCAGATCCAAACGTCGTGAATTACGCACACATACCTGTGGGACGCTATCAATCCTCGTTAATAATTAACGCTGTCGAGTACCACCTTCGTCACAGCTCAAAAAGATAGTAGTTGATTTTCTTCAACCATTCAGCAAACCTGTTTCTTAACATGTGAGATGAACTAGATATTTTACCCTACTGACGTAGAATGCCGAGTTTTTTTAATTTTTCTTTATCACTTATTAGACGCAATTGCGGAAGCCTCATACGTTACATATGTAGATGAAGATTCCTAGAATGAAACGAAACGGTGTCGGTGTCTAGATTGACGATATTTTTATGTGATTTATTTATATGAAAATGATGTCAACTACAACTGCAACGTTCAAGTACCAAATATCTACCAAAATTGGAGGTACCTAGAGTTACAATACTACATGAATTGAGTTAGCTGTTTCATCAGTTACCTAATGATTAGACCTGACTCCACTCGCAACATGAGATAAACCAAGTGAGCATTGTGGGACCTTTGTCATTTCTCTAATTAGTATAAACTTTGAGACGGATACGATTTAAATTATGTACGCTGTTTTGCGCTTTAAGTTTTGTATTATGTATGAGAGCTCGTTTGAACAGACAGGTTGCCTGTATTGTGGATTTGGTAATTTATAATTTTAACACATTTTAGTGTTCTCAAGAGCATCTATGCAGAATCACTACAACGTGAGCTTTCGTTTCGAAAATTATGATCCTCCACAGATAAAAAAAACTTCCAGTTTTAATCACTAACATTCCGATGGTGCAACTTGTCATCACAAATAATAAAATGCTCACAATTTTAGAGAAAACATTTAACAGTTTACCAAAAGTTGGCGGACGACTTCAACCAAAATTATTTACATTGAGGGAGGACAAAGGGATGCAAAGTTGAACTTAAACAAAATTCCACGAAAACGCTTTTTCATCACAATTATTAGCCCCCAGCATGTCCCTGTAACGCTAAATCATCACCCTTCCTCCATTTGCGAAATAGCCGGCCGCCTATTAAATGACGATTTCTCACGTTCAGCTCCGTCCCCTTTGAGGCAGTTTGAAGGCATTTCACTTGCATTGGGGTCGGATCTGATTCTTTTCTTACTGTTTTCCTATGTTTGAATTCAAAGGCACGTGTTATAAACGTCTTTTATGTATATTTTAAAATATATACTGGGTTCGGTAAAACATACGAACACGCTAGGAAATCAGCCCTAGTTTATTTCTGGTGCAAAACGAACAACCATAATTTCCCACTCCCTTTGAATCTGCTGGACCGCATTCATCAAAATATTTGAAATTTAAAAAGAAAACTCGGTCATTGGACTGACGAACTTACTTATAATTAGTATTCTTTTACAAATAATTTGAACACAGAGAAAGTGTGTTAGGACCTTACAAACATATCTTGTATATAGCGACGTCACATACACAACAGGTTCGTGACGTCTTCGGGAAGTGCACGCACGCAGTCAAGGGAAACATTCACCGCTGATGTGTGGCGCAAGTGAACCAAAATCTACGGAAAGAAATAACAACACTTTAAAAAATACTCTTAGTTAGTACCGTGTAGGTATACACTTAACGTTTTAAATAGATAATTGCGAGTTCATACAAATTACTGATGAGTTCGGTCATAATACCATCAATGGTCCAATTGACACCTCGCCTAAAAAAATGTTACCTTTTCATTATTTGTCATCAGAAATTGCCAAGTCTTGTCAACTGATCAGAGATTTTTATCAAATGCCAAAAACGGAAAATAGCAGGATCACAAATAGTTTTTGCGTTTTTAGATTAAATCTACAAAAACGGTTATTACATAAACAGGGCCAGATAAATGTTAAAGATACTCATATTACTTACATAGAAAATTCTGCTAATAGTCTCGTCTACCTTGTAACTTAGAGGCCGCGTCTACCGCCATCTTGAGAGCCACCGGACTAATTTATTGCCCACCAAAGTGTTTGAATTGTTAATGTTTTTAACTAATGCAAGGAAGTAGAGCTTTACTTCTCACTAGCTAAGCAGTCATTGATTTACTAGAACGTTCGTGATCTATTGGACTTAAAAAATAAGGAAGTTACTATTACGTTTAGATCTCGCTATAAATTTTGAAATTGAACATAATTCTTTGTAAATAACACACATAGGGGTGGAAAGGCGATTGAAACCGTGAAACATAAAGTATGGACACACATTATACATGTATTTAACATCGGCTTAGGTCTTCTTGCATTAAAGATGTACGAAAAGGGTACAGTGGGTACGTTTGTTACACGCAAGTCCTTTATTTCTTATCTTTTACTTTACTTAAATGGTTATTTGTAATAAATAATTCTTTTACTTTAACTTGGTCTTCCAAATTAGTTTTATTAACATCCAATCACAATCAAAACTTAATGGTTTAAGTCAAATATTAAGAATTCTGAATTTCAGAGGTACAAACACAGTACGAATCGTTCTTTTGATGAAGCCAATTTTTCGGTTTGGAATATTTGGTGCTAGGTTAGGACCGTGTTTTAACGTTTGAAAAATTGGAACTTGAAGTCAGAAATCGTGATGGGAAGCATCTGAATATTCATGAAACGAACGAAAAAAGGAACGCGAATACGCCCAGTTGTAGTTTTTGTTTGAAACCATTACAAATTGCAGTCATGCCAATAAGAACAACAAACCTCATTATTCTAAAAGAAACTATAGTTTTAATTTCCTAATGGAGTCCCAAGAGAAGACCCTTGACTCCAACTCATACGAATAACTTGTGATAGTTATTCCTGCGGCTTCTCTTGTGCATAAAGACGGGTTTTTACTGTTTCTTCTACACTTGGTTGCGTAAAGGTTTCTAGGTCTAGTTTTAAAGTGATTTTGTATTTTACATTTAGCAACAAAGAACAGACTGTTCTGTTTGTTACCTAAAATGTTACTGGTCACTTGCCCAACTTGCAATATAATTAAAAAGTTATTACAATTTCAATTAGCGTCAGGAATACAAGTATCCAAGTAGCTTCGATAGTTGAAATCACGTTGGAATGCGTTCTAAATTTGAAATGATTCTATATCTGTCACAAGTTCATAATTTGAATTTCGAATTTCTCAGAAATCGTTTGAATCCCACAAACACTGATTAAGTTTGAATCGTGCCTCACGCAGATTTGCAGTTCGAATCGAGAACTTTCGAAGCATAAAATGGAACCTAATCGAGAAATTATTTTGTCTGTGATAATGTTTATCGTATGAACTTTCAAAAGTATGAGTTTGCACTAAATAGTTATAACTTAAGTATACTAGTATAAAAAGGGACTCTGTCTTTCTGTTTGTTTTTGTTTTAAATTAAAAAGTGAGATAAATTTTTAGTTTAAAGTTGTGTGTCAGGATCGTAGCGACTGGAGATCCTTGGTCTCTGCCTACCCCTTTGGGAAAGAGGCGTCACTTTATGTATGTATGTATAAATTTTTATTGCATTTCCGTATTCAACCCCTATAGGTACTTGTCTACCCATGTTACATAATGAACACGCTGAGACATTACATTTCAATAGAACAGACAGACATGCCTTTTGCATCTTACATACCATTTCGCTGGCAGGACCCGTCCCGAGGGATACTCGGGTCACGTCAATCAAAAACCACTTTATTCCTTATTCTTTAAGGAATAAACAAGTTTTCATAATGCAACTTCTTATACACTGAATAGTTGATGAGATGTCTAGAAGAGAAATGTTCTTATGATATGGGTCAAAGCAAAATACTACCTGCTTATAAAAGGATTTACCCATATTTTACCCAATAATGTAAAATTGTACAATAGTAGGTACTTAAGTACTTATATTTTACCTTTAAATCGAAGTAGGCCGATAGTTCTTCGCTTTTTGTGTACATTATCTACAAATAAAGTTTTTTTAGTCTTCTTCTTCTTCTAATTCCTTGTCGGCATAACTGATGCATCCCTCGCCACGGTGCTATTTTCAAAAACTGCTTCCATGATCGTTTTAATAAAGACCTATATTTTTTGTTTATTTAGGAAATATATTTAGAGAAGAATAATTTACGTCGATGACATATCGGTGGTGAAGCCATACATTTGTCGCCCTCTAATTTATTATCTATTACTTTCGATAACGAGAATTTTGTGATACTCACTGCAATATTGAATGGCAAGTTACTCCAAAAGGAGATATGAGAAAAGTGACTCGTCTTTCACTTCTTACAAAGATACATTTTTCTACGAGATACCTAATAGGAACACATAGATTGATAGAAAAGAAAGAGTAAAAATAAATAAAGTAGATCTGTAGATTTTTAGCTTTAGATGTAGCTTTCATAGACGCTAAGATTAAATGCATAGGTACACTTACATTTTGATGTAACACTGAAAAGAACGCAAATGTGAGTTGAATCACTGAAAATATAGCTAGTAAGCCGTGTTTGTTCGGATTCTTTACATCGTAAATAAATGCTAACAAATTCAGTAATATCCAAGTTTGTCATACCAAAAATCCGTATGCCCCAAAGGATCGACGAAAACCAATCTTAGCGTTGTAAATTGATCGTCCCCTATCGAAATGCGGGCAATCCGGGATCGCCTGTTGATATCACGACGAGCATTACTCTTTATTAAGATGTCGTAATTGTTCCCTGTGACTGATACGACACACTGGTTAATTGAATTGACGACCTATCAGGAGCCTAATATCGGAAGCAGTTTTGGCCGTTTTGGGGTAGTGCCTCGATTTTCAATACGAAACTCGTGCGAATCCCGGCTGTGCTTCGATGGTTTGAAATGTATGCATATTTTAGCACACGCTCTAAACGTTGAAGGAAAACATCGTGAGAAAACCAGTTAGTATACTAATCCACCGTTGATAGGAAAATATCATAGCTATATAAATTAGCTACCACACAACATAAAACTTTCTTTACCTCAAACAATAGCTCTCTAGAGTCGTGGCGTTATGCAAATGATAAAACAACGCTATCAAATAGCACCCATTGTGAAACCCATTTAAAAACTACCCAAACAAGTGAATGGGGTGTTTATAATCACGCTATAATACAATTACGAGTGTCCCGAATTAATTGGGGAAGTGTGAAATGGCCTATGGGATAGGCTATTATGGCTTGTTGACGGCTATTATTGGCCTAGTTATCTATTTTACTGCATAAAGCTTCATATTTCTAAACTATAAAACATAGCTTAGAACACACGCGAAGGAACAGGAGCGGTCCTACTGAATAAATTATTTTTGACTTTGACTTTGACACAAGCTGTTACAAACATTATTCTCTGTCTTTATAAATAGAGAATATCCAAAAATAAATGCTTAATTCTAAAATATGGATAGTATTGCTTCGTATTTTATCCAGAATCTTTTGAGAAAAGAGAACGAATATTTCAGCTTGTTATCTTTCCGATGTGTTCATTCGTTTCTGCAACCACAAGCTTTGAAAAGTTGTCGTAAATTTTTGATTGGCGCCCGAACATTAAAAGCGCTTGTAAACAAAGTCATAAAGGTGAGAAGTATTATATAAGAATGAAAAAAAAACATTATTAGCTTTCACCGCTGTCATACCGTCGTAAAAGTTTTACTGGTTTTTTTTTCATATTTTTAATGTCTCGTTAAGGAGTGTGCATAATTTCCTTTCTATTTAAAACACTCTTGTTTACAGGCCATGAAACATGCCTAAGAAAAGTGAAAAGTTTATCTTGCATCTTGCGTTGAAAATTTTGATGACCTTTACCAACAAAGAGCACGAATTTTGTAAAGACAATATCAGAAAATAAGTAAAAAAGAGAATCGATGGTAGTGTAGCTTGCTTGGTCGTACTTGATTCAAACGGTCAGTAAGTGGATGGGTGACCGCCAGTGGCATTATTAACTGAGCGCTGCTGAGCTTCGGAGGGCACTTTAAATTGTCTGTCCCTTCTAAGCCATGACGGCCTTAAGGCGGCTTAAAAATTCCGTCACCAGAAGTGGCTACTGATTATACGAATTTACCCTAATTTGATTATCTCAGGTATTACTAGACAAGATGGATTGATGAATTGCCTGGTCACAACAAGGCACAAATATTGGGTTCGACCGGCACAGAACCCTTTACTAAACCTTCGGTAAATGTGGGTTCCATTAAGACTTCCACCACTCGCTCTCGAAGGCTTCAATATTGTCCCTATTCTTGATCGCACACTTGTCCGCGCCGTACGCGCCGCAGTAATTTTTCTTTATAAAAAATGCTGATGACGTCAAAAATGCGGCTCGCTTCTGACGTCAGCATCATTTTCTCTATTGAATTGACAGTTCGGCGCGTTCGACTCGGATGGACTGTACGACCACCCTTCCTTTCTGTAAGTTGTCCAAATATTTTACGTAACAAGGCTCTTAGAGATAAATAACTGAAATAACTTAGTTTTTTTTCTAAACTTACTAATATGTAATTATATCAGAATTCGACAGCACAAAATAATCGAAATCATCAAAGCCGACAATTTTAATATTACACTCTCTATTAAATTTAATACCATCCATTACGAAGACGGTTTATTGTTCATATCTCAATGCAGACAGACATGCCATTTCGCATTATTACATTATTACTCTGGTATTGCACATTACCGGATAATATCTTGATTGTATTATTAACAAAATAACAATGGTTATACGCGTAGAAGATAGCTCTAACAAAAGCTCATCCTATTATTATAATTATCAATCCATAAAAACATTAACAAATTATTTTACACACACACACGCATTGATGATACAGTCGTGATTCTGTTGTTGTTTATTTCAGTAATATGAAAAGTTCCTAAGTCTTAAATTTTTGTGATCTATGTATCTATTTGTTTATTGGTACAATGAACTTCAAATAAATTAATTTTCAAAATTTATTATACACAGCTGTTTCTCAGTCTTTGAAATATTGAATAACAATGAATGTCACAAAATATATCACTTTTGGAGGCATTGGTCCGTGTCTGTTCCGCTCAGTTGTCGCCCCTCTTACAATGTGAACTTTACAATGTTTTCGTTACATTTTATTATTGTAGTTTTGGAATTACTAAGACATGATGAACATTAGTTTCAATGACGTACGAGTATACTCGATAATTTAAATACGCAATCATAAAATTCATGACCTTTCCTAAATTAAAAAATGGCAGCAAATTTTTATTTTTATACCTTGCTGCCAGGAATCCATAAATAATAAAAAAAGTTTGTAAGGATAAATTTTTTTTAAATATTTTTTAATACAGCTGAACACTATTTGAGGAATTACCAAAAACAATAGCAAAGGATACGTCATTAGACTGTTGGATCAGCTGTAACGAGTTTTATTGTATGATAGCGTTGCATTGCATCCGGTGAACATTCCCTTTTAAAGTGCTCATTATTTGGACATTAGTTGCATTGAAAGCTGTTAAAGTGACTATTGTCTTCTAGATGCATTCAATAACTTCCAATGGCCCCTACTATAAAAGTTTTCTTGTGCATTGCTTTAACCATACTTACTTCTTATAAATTTTTGTGTAGTTTTCTAATACATTTATCGAAAAAGAAATATAATTTTACTAGCTGCGCTCTCGCAGTGTAACCCACGATCCCTCGGGATAAAAAGTAGCCTATGTTCTTTCCTAGGATACAACCTTTATTAATGCCAATTTTCAGCCTAATCTGTTCAGTGGTTTAGGCGTGAAAGGTAACAAACAGACAGACAGACGGAGTTACTTTCACATTTATAATATTATAGTATGGATATGGATTTAACAAATACAACGTCCAAGAGTACCTAAAGCTTGACGCACAAGTCTAAACCATTCTACTAAATAACTAAGATAATCTAGAATCGTTTTAAAAAGTAATAAAAAGGCAAATTTTTGCATGAAGACAAAATGTATCGTTCTTATAAGTACAAAATAATGGTGTTCAGCTCATCCTGTGTAGATAAAGAGTTTAGATAAATGGTACAAATCACTGCGTAGAACACGACTTTGTATGGCTTCTTTCAGATGCAAATGGCTGTATTAAATTTGCAATTTAGACCTTGATAACGCTGAATATTTTGGTCCAAGTTACTAGAGGAAAGTTTAAAAAATATCTTGAAGAACTTGTCATAATATTGAACTGACAGATTATGTTAAAATCGAACCTCTGTTTTCATTTGTTTCTATAATTAGAACAAATTTTATAACAGCAAAGAATGTTTCGAACACTTTTCTAATGGGCCCTCTACATATTCGCCGATGATAGACGAATGCCGACGGTCACGAACGTGTAGACGGCCTCATCGCCTGTATTCGCCTGTCATCTTCTATTCAAATAATAGTTCGGCGAATGTGTAGAGTGGTCGTAAAGTTTGATTTTATATTATTCTTCTTCTTGTCGCTGCACAAGCATTGTGTAGTGCTATTTTTTTCCACGCACCTTTGCAAACTCGCACCTTTTGCATCTCAGCTACACATTCGCCTTCCACACAAACGAGGTTGCCGGTATTTTGGTATACCATACGAATGCTTCTTCATTGTACCACGCCCGTCTGTTGGCAACGCATCTCTCGCCTCAGACAATGAACTTGTCCCTATTGTAATGCTCAAATAGCTTTTATGCCTCTAAATATGCAGGGTACGGTCAAAGTCTATTCTTTGCCGCAGAAACGCAAAAGCTGATCGCACATTTGTCCACGCCGTACGCGCCGCAGTGATTTTGCTATACAAAAAATAATGATGACGTCTAAAAATGCAGCTCGCTCCTGACATCTCAGTCTCAGCATTCTTCTATTGAATTGATAGTTCGGCGCGTTCGCGGCAGTTCTGCGCCCACCTAATACGAGTAAACTGTTGAACTTGAAGATTTCTTAAAAACATTGAGGTTCAAAGGACCTCATCTGACTATAAGACTACATGACAGACGTCTTTTCAGATTTCCAAGCGAAGATCTTTTGGAAAGTCTATGGCAGACAGAGACAATGATTTTGATATCCCGAGACATACAATAAATATTTGAATTATGTCAATTACACTTAAAAACTACGATCACGAATGTATAAATTGTCTGAGATCTTCGGTCATTCCAGATTCCCTGAAGGAGTTGGGTAGTCTTTCACGAGGCTAAATGTAATTTTGAAATTTGTCCACATTTCGCGGAAGCAAGCATTTCAGGTTTCATTAGCAGGTTGCAATCGCCACTAATATAATATTTAGTAAATCGGTTTTCACATATTATTTATTTCCGAAAAAAAAATATCTAGTGATGGATTGAGAATAATTTTGCTAGCTGTTATAGTCATTATCCGAAAGTGAAACCTATGAGTGCGGTACTATTGTATACGTTTATTCGGGAACTTAGAATGGTGAAACATGCCTTAAATAATAGATAGCAACAGGAAGCCAAGAAACCCAAATAAATTGCAAGAATAAAAGAAAAACGTGTACCTACACCAGGATAATCCCGGTAAGATAATTTCCACTCAAGCGAGCAATGTCTTCGCTTAGGGTGACCTGGTGGGGTCTTAGCAGGATCTCTTAATTTATAGCCTGTGATAAGTTTTGGAGTGAGTCAAGTGCTGTGGCGAATTTATTTGAATCTACATTCTATGCGTTAACTTGGCGCGTGTGATGTTGAACTATTTCAACTTTTTTATAGAAAGTAGTCTCAGTCTTTTCTTTTTGAAGTGAAAACTTCTTTGGGCGCGTTTGGCAGTTTTGGGATGAGAAAAAATCTTGGATTCGCATCGAAAAGGTCACGTGACTGCTCACCGGGTTATTTGTCTATATAGTTTAGAACCGTTCAAGTTTTCACTTCTGCCGGCACTCCTGGAGTGCCACTGTTTTTTTAAAGAAGGCGTTGGACTAAGCGTGCGTTCCCACTACGCCGGACCGGCAGATCTGCCGCGCCGGTAAATTTGCCGGAAGGGCTAGTGGCTGTACAATTTATATGAAGCTATTCACATTATCTCGGGTCCGGCATTTTTGCCGAGCCCGGCATTTTTACCGGGCGTTTTGTCACTACGAATTGCCGGTAGAACGACCGGGCCCGGAGTAATGTGAACGAGTTTGTGCCGGTATCTGTCCCCCGCTCGCCCCGCTCGTGCTCCCCTCGCCCCGCCCGTGTTCCACTCACGTCATTCGGCTCGCATTTTCTGGTAAAAAAAATCATTTTCCGATGTTCCAAGTGAAAATCTTTCTCGTAAAATAGGGTGTACCCAATATTTTCTTTTATTTTGCCTTCTATTAAGATACCATCACAACACAACAATTTCGTTGTCCATTGTGCGCACAGGTCCAAATTCAACTGAGATGTACTTGACTGTCTGAATTTCTTCCGGGATCCGATATAATGTGAACACTCTGTCCGGCGTCCGGTTTCCGGCAGATTTGCCGGTCCGGCGTAGTGGGAACGCTGCCTAACTTGAAATTATAAGGATTTAATAGGCTCTGAAAATCAGCAAAATTCTGTTCTTTTCGTATGTGTGCGAGCGCTGCAGTGTGTTGTAAAAGTGGCTTTGAGTGCGCCTCAAAAAGGCAAGTTTCATGCAAACTTCTGTGACTTGGAGGCACCTATTCATGACTTGCACCCTGACTTCCTGTTATCTACTCATAGTGGGTGAAATAATCTGATTTGTCCATTTGCTAGTACCGTTAAAACGACCTTAACTTCGATTAACAGGATTGCTTTTGTAATGTTTTTCATTGCATTAGGTGGGAATTGTTTTGTTCATAATTTTTCGAGAGAATATTCATGTTCTGTTATTCACTTAATCAGATTGCATAAATGTTTACTTACTTTGAGTGAATTTATGGGATAGTTCTTGATTTATGGTTTTGTTTATAAATCAAATATTTTAAGTTCTGTAATCGATGTAGGAAACCGTAGCATAGCATGTCTAAGTTGACAGTTTGCGCTAACTTTTTAAGGTTGTCTGAAAACTTTGAATATGAGAAAACAGATAAAACTTTCTCATACAAAAATACTTGAACATTTATCGTACTTTCATACCTACTCAATAAATTTTCTGGGGCCAAATAAATTATTCGCCTACTCCGTAAAGGCAAGACGTGTCGATCACTTAGCGAGAGCATAAGTACTTCAAAGGAATGACCTATAAATACCGTCAGCGATGCTGAACGATTACGATCCTTATCACGTGCTAATAAGAGCTAAGAAGGGTTTATGAGGTAATTATGGTAGATTTTTTGCGGACGGCTGATTGATTCGTCGCCGAGCGTTGATGGACTTGCTGTGTACAATTTTGTTATTGTTGACAATTTTATTATGATTGAGAATAATATGGATGAGAATACTAGGCAGTTTGTATAGTAAAACGTAATATACTTACTGTTGTACCTACTGTTTTAAATTTATAAAATTAAGGGTATTTTGAATTTCTAGATTACAGTAGGTAGTCTAAGTCTCATAAGCTAAAAGAAAGTGCCTAACTCCTTACACCGGCTAGTAATGCACCTGCATCTATTTTGATGCTGTAATTGTAATCACTCACCATCAGGTAATCCACATCCTTGGCTGCCCCTACATTAAAGAAGCTGTTTAAAAGCTGTTATTTCATAACATAATAATGTAAGTCCTTTTAATTTGCTTTGTTTATTAAGCGGCATCACACTTACACTTTTATCGCATCCCCCCCCCCCTGTCGCAAATCCGGACGCATTTGTAACAGGCACCCGGATTATCGGCTTGCCCCGGGCAAAAACCGGGCCCTACAGACCCAGCCGACACTCGTTGGCACATAAATTAACTGCAATGATTCATGATTGCGGACTTTGGCGAAAGTTTGTGCACGATTAATCGCAACGACTTTTGTTAATCGATGCACGCCGGTCTGTAAGACCGCGGCCACGGCGGTCGGAGAGACTTTAAATTATTTACAGAGATAAAGAAATAATGTGGAGCTAGGTTAAGAGTAAGAACTTAATGTAGAGTGAGTCTGTATACAATAATTGGTTCAAAGTATACCTAGGTGTCTATTGTTTGAGCCAAATTTTTTATACAGATATAGCATCGGTTGATAGCGGTAGGTACCTACTATCAGACGTTTAATTCAAAACTCTACATAGCTATGAATGGTAAAATTAATTATAAAACGCCTGTGATGCCATTGTACAACGTGTAACATTGGCTGAGCTTTGTACACTATTATTATCAACCCTATAATCATTGATATGATTGCTGTTGGAATACTCTATCATAATTATATTAACAGGTGTCATCATCATCATTTAACCTGTTTTAGGCCATTGCAGGTTTAATGTATGTAAGTTATTATTATTATATTATTATTATTTAGCCATTCTCGTCCCTCTGCAGAGCAAAGGCCTCCCTTATTACCTATTGAAAAAAAAATTACATCTTCTATTCATTAACATATTTACAACAACGCAAAATCATTAATTTCTTGAATATTAAAATGGAAAACTATGAAAAGCTTTGCCAAATTTACATTGACAATGTGAACGCTTCTTTCCATAATCGATGCAGCGACGAGTGCACCAACATTATTTTTAAAGCTGTGCTCCTGAAATACGTTTACTGTCATATGACAGTCGAATTTTACTGCAGTAAAACTTCAAGTAACTAATAAATTAATTAATTAATTAAGCGACTTCAATTAATGAAATAATTTTAATGATATTGCAATTACCATTCATTTACAGAAATTTATTTACAGAAACTAAGCTACTACAATTATGTATATAAAATTACAAAATACAATAAAATCAGTCCAGCTATCTAAGGATCGTCGTAATTTACATATATTAAATTATCAATTGAATCATTAATTACCTAATACTAATAGATCTGCTTTGTTCAAGGATTGACCTACGACCTCAGATGCATGTCGAATCATAGCAGTCTACCACATTCTTTAGATACAACAAAGAACTTTTTTAACAAATAAATTGGTGAAAGTCCGTCCTTTATGGACGTCATATTGTGTACATTGGTTTTTACAAAACTAGGCTTTACCAACTGGCCGATACAGCTCGAGGCGAGAACTTTTGGACACTTTAAATATTGAGCTTAATTTCGATAAAATTGTGTATTTAAAAGCTTTTGGGACTTACTAATCAATCACCAATGGGGATGTAGCTCTCTATCATTATGGTTATGAATATATTTTGCCACAAAGTTGAACTAAGGAACACACATGAATACAACAATTACACTGCTACTTGTATATGATCGACATTCTCAGAGTTCGTACAAAGCGTTTTGGGTCTACACTACATTTTTCATACGCACCGCCAAATTGTGGAACTCATTGCCGGGCTCTGTATTGCCCAAAAAGTACAATATAGGGGTCCTCAAATCAAGAGTAAGTAGGTTCATTCTAGGTAAGCATGCGCCATCTTAGACCTCTCTATTGCTTAACATCAGGCAGAGTGAGGTTAAATGCTGACCTAATTAATAAAAAAAAATTTGTTCACATTAATAGTGTAAAGATATCAGTTGCGTAGTAAAACGAAGTGCGAAGCCGTTGTCACTTATTGTGTACCTATGTAGATATGTATCAATAGAATCATGATTCAAAAGTGATAGCTTTCTATGAACACGATATTGTAAGCCAGTGACAATGTTCAGACAAAAATATACAAAAGCTAGAAGTCGAGGCACGAATAAAAGTGTCTGAAACATGACTGTACTACTTTTCGATACAAAACCTTTCAAGCTCGCGTCCTCAAAGAAAAGGCAAAAGGAGGAAATAATTTAGCGCAAACAGTAACAGGAAACGATAAAACGAATTCCCACTTCTTCGAGTTAGAGTAACGTAATAAGGATCGATGAGGCCAATTGGATCCCTACTATGGAACACTTTGGCTAGTTTTGAGTTTCACTACGTCGATGTCGTGTTGAGTAGATAAATGGCGAAAGTGTACGATAGGAAACATTTCTCGACATGCTTTGGTAGTTTCAGTACTAGCTTTCGTAGTTTCAGTTTCAGTATTACCTAGCTCGGTGTGTTATTATTTATTTTTATTGCAATTTTGTTTTTGCATTTTGTTTTACTTTGTTCTTCACTCTTGTTTTATATATTCACTAGCTTCTGCGTGCGGCTTCGCCCGCGTGGTAAACACTTTGAATAGCCTATATGCTATTCCAGATCACTATCTATGCCTATACCAAGCAACCTATGCCTTTATTTTATAATTTTATGAATGTAAATAATTAATAATGTAAAACTTGGAATCAGCTTCCAGCGTCTGTATTTCCGCTGAGCTAGCCCTAGTTAATAGGCACCTTTTGGGTAGGCTCGCTCCAGCGTAGACCTCATTCTTGCCTATGCAAGTTTCGAGGTCAAGAGCCGACCCATTCTACATAAAAATAAATGTGGTCATTGTACCAAATATGTTTGTATTTGTTCATTCTTCTGACTTACCTCCTAGACATATCTTTTAGGAAGCTAAAGATCTGAGAAAAATACTACCGTGGACCAAACAGTCGTGATGTATCGTTCGAAAAAGTGCTGAATCCGAATTGAAAATCTCTTGCTGTGAATTCACCGTAAAACAGGATTCCATCTCGTGGCCGTATTTATTCGCGGGCATGCAGTTTACCCGCGGCATTGCTGAATGGCCGGAGGCGCGAACACTAGGCACGGGATGCTCATGTAAATATTTATCTAATAAAACTAGACAGATTACAAAGTTTTGGAAACGGACTAAGGTCAAAAAGATAGATAGATAATATTTTATTGTACACCAAACATAAAACTAACACAATACGGATAAAAGAAACAAAAAAATAAGTACAATAAATTGTAAAATATCAAAATTAAATGGTTTGCAATTGGTAGTGCATTTGGCCAGCAGTTGTGATTTTATTTCCCAGCGCGGAACAAATATTTCTAAGTACAAATATATGCGAATATTTTTCATTTGTATTTCGTTTGTGCATTTCATTGGTGTTTTCTAGATATAAAAATGTATGACAAGTAGTTTCAGAACCATGGTTCTCATATCACAAGCTCTACTTACTTAGGGGCAAATCGATCCTGCACAGCATGATGAAATTGTCCAGCATTATTTATTTATTAGAAGCCTGTTAGCGCATCACTAGCCCCCAGGCGTGGCTCAATAAGGCACGCACGAGCCGTTGAGGCCTTTTGTCCTGTCCTCAAGTGCAAATAGCCTAGCGTTCTAATTTCAAAAAGCCCGTCCTTGAATGGAGTGAGCTTATTTCAGATTTTCATTGCAGATTGTTAAGACTAACAATCAAATATTCAAAATATTGCGACCTCTGTGGCGCAGTGGGTGAAAGCCCGCTTGGGACGCAGAAGGTTGTTTATTTATTTCACTTCAAAATATACCAACCACTGTATTTGCAGGAAGATAATATTTCAATTTTTTTACCGCTGGTTATTTGAAAATGTCAATCAATGTTGGAGGCAAGTTCTGAAACATCTATTTTGAAAGTACCTAGTTGCATTTCATGTGACAAGCCAATTGCCATCCGCTAAAAAGATACAATATCCCTATTAATTCACGAACGAGATTAAAATTCACGGGCTTCCAATATCGCCTTGTCCCTTTTAACTCACAACACAATACTTTAGTAAAATATAAAAATATAAAAGCAATTTTAACAGAACTCGAAAAATCTCAATGCGAAATCACCAAAACAACAATAATAATAACATTATTGGAATCAATACCCATCAACCACACTCGTGTCATTCGCAGGCATTTTATATTGATGTTTTAACTTCCTCGCATCTTTCGTGAAATTCGGAGAAGGACATTTACAAAGAAAGCTGGTTACTGAAAAACATTACCCTGGTGTTAGCGTTCCTAGAATATGAATGAATGAATGAATGAAAATACTTTATTGTACAATGCACACCTTATAACTACAAAATACACCTAGAATATGTACCTTGTGTTTATTTCTGATCCTAATAGAAAGACAAAACAAAGATCGAAATCCCTTAATTTAAAAAACAACTCTCCCGTTATTGTTATAATTTGTTCGTTACATCGTCCTCGTGATCGTTCTATACAAAGTTGACTCCATTTAGTAAGCATTATATTGTGCCATTTAGAGCTAAGATGGAAATGTAATCGATAATTTGCAAAGAATAAGATGTCTTAATAAGATCGCTGTCATGTCGTATAAAGAAGTAAAGGAATCCGCATTGGAAAGGGAGAGGTGGAGGAAGTTGCATCATTGCACCGACAAGAGCTGAGCTCTTATGTTTGATGATGATGAAGATGTCTTAATACATTACGCGGTTCTGTGTGAAGAATATTTTTTCCTTGTACATTGCTGGTTATGTAACTCGGTTATGTACGAGTAACAAA
This sequence comes from Epirrhoe alternata, assembly GCA_963565295.1. Classification (NCBI taxonomy): domain Eukaryota; kingdom Metazoa; phylum Arthropoda; class Insecta; order Lepidoptera; family Geometridae; genus Epirrhoe; species Epirrhoe alternata. The sequence goes on from OY751384.1 coordinate 7,041,261, forward strand.
CGGATGGATTACCTTTGAAAACCTTTACCAGTGTTTATTACGCCTGGTATTTCACGGTATAAGGCGCTAAGGATAGTCTTAGCTGTTTTCGTCTTAAATGCAGCAAAAGAGGGTAATTTTGAATTTGGTTCGGTTCGTCTGTCAGCCGACCTCGTGACACGAGACATTACCGCCATTATGGCCCGTCTGCTTGCCATTATTCGTTTATGCCTGAGATTATATTATTGCTCACAGCTTTGCACGCTGTTTTGTAAATGCTGTCGTTGATAGGGAAAATAATTTCTGTTTTCTATTTTCAGGTAAGATCTTCACATAAAAACATCAACCTGAAAAATTTGCGTAAAACATTTGTGAGTACCTATGAATAAAAGTACTGTTAATTTTACAATCTGCAACAGAAAAAGTAGCTTGAGTTGCAGCAAGTTTTTGCTAGCTACAATGTATAAGTCCCAAGAAAGAGCAACAGGAACAGTATGAAAGCAGAAGCTGTTTTCCCTCATGATACTAAGACAGCCCATTTCCCATCCCAGATCCTTATCCGTATTATTCATTACACACACGATCTATAAATCTCACATTCCCACGACTTAAACAGTATCAAATTACTGTGCTACCCTTCTAATGCACATTGTCAAAGTATGTTCACCCTATCTACAAAGAAATTTTCTACAACTGACACAAATTTAAATGAAAATGAACCTTATTGCATTAGTTTAAGGTTTTGCTTTAGATTTTGAACTGTATGGATAAGATTGTGGTTATAAAAATCTGTTCAGGAGTGTTCCAAATGACGTGCCGTTGCATAGAGGGTCAGCTCTCCCCGGGGCTAGCATTAAACGGGTCAGTGGTCAGATAAATATTATTATAACGTAAACAAATTTGATTCAAGTTAATGCACCGTATATATTTTTATTGTGTTTTGAAAGGAAATGGTAGGGGACGGAAATGGATAGGTAGATTGTTCGGACTTTTTGTCAATTTTTATCCAATCAATATCATTAGTGATCCATTACGTAATTGTTTTATAAGATCACTTTTTCTATGATAACCAAGAAAACATAAGTTAGCGTATTTGAAATAAGTTGTAAGGACATTGGTTTAGTCAAAGTCAAACAGCTGGGATCACTTTGATGCTTTGATTCTATCCCATGTAATCGGCAACTAACTAGAATAGTTGCAAATACCGCGTATTGTGCAGCCAATTAGAGCTCCAACTAGCTTCCACAAGCCACGGAGTATAAGCCTGGCTTTGTGCGTCACTTACCTGCCAGCCGCTATCAGAGAGGAATTTCTAATATAAATTGTATGAATTTAACGTGATGCTTTGGAATCGAGGCATGACATTCATTGTGTTTTGAAGTTACTGTAGAGAGCATTGCCATAGAGTCCAAATAGATAAATGTACGGTACTCTTGTGTCGCGCAGTGAAAATAACAGTATCGTTATCTACTATATAAAAATAAGTCGGATTTTCCTTCCTGACGCTATAACTCCAGAACGCACGAACCGATTTCCATGGTTTTGCATTCGTTGGAAAGGTCTCGGGCTCCGTGAGGTTTATAGCAAAGAAAATTCAAGAAAAACTGGTGGCGCAACGGAGTTCGCTGGGTTTGCTAGTCTACTATATAAAAATAAGTCGGCTTTTCCTTCCTGACGCTATAACTCCAGAACGCTCGAACCGATTTCCACGGTTTTGCATTCGTTGGAAAGGTCTCGGGCTCCGTGAGGTTTATAGCAAAGAAAATTCAGGAAAAATCTGGTGGCATCTAGTGGCGAAACGGAGTTCGCTGGGTTTGCTAGTTTTTATATAAAATTACAATAATTTAATTTTATAATCGCTAATACCACTTTATAGAACGTGATATCAGGTGATAAAATTCAAGAGAGTTCATTTCCAATTCTTATCTTAAAAGGTCTATATTTTGTCAAAAGAGGTTTTTACATCGAAAGGGAGTTTATAAAGGAGAATAAAGGATTGCAAATGAGGCACCCCAACTCCCTCTTTTAATTATAGAGGAAATTGTTTGTCCGAATTCCGGGTTTTCAGGGCTCTAATTACTGAGAAAATCTCAAATTCAAGTACTTAATTGTGCCATTCGATTTTTAAAATAAACTTTAGTAACGGTAATCCTTTGATTACGAATCGGGTCGCACAAAGCTTCATATTCTTAAATTTTATAATTAACACGATCTTCGTAAAGTTTACAAAAAAGCATTTATATTTTTATGTTATTAACACTAAAGGTACACAAAGCTTTTCTACTACGAATTGCTACGAGTAGAATATTCGATATAAGTTATTAGTATTCTAATTGAACTAAAAACAGAAACACAAGTAGGTACAATGTTTACTTATTCACGTTTATTCCACTAACTACTAAGGAGTTTGCCTGAAACGTAATTTTTCCCGAAAAATCATCTGTGCTACTAGGCGCCCAGAAGCGCGAGGAGGCTTCTGTTGGGCGAGATGCAATCATGATACTGAAATTCCATCGTTCAGTCAGTAGCGCTACGAACGCGGTAGCGTGCGCACGTGCGTTCGAGCTCGAAACGCGAAACGTGGTCTACCCTCGTGTTTGTGTTATAGATGACAAATATATTGATCAACCAATAAATTAACCTAATAAGTAAATTAAACCATCATATTAGATAACCAAGAATAACAAAATTGAATAAATATATCAACACTACATTTTCTAGTACAAATATCAAAGATCAACACGATATGATATTTTTAACATAAGTACTGCATTTAGATTTCAACTCTATCTCGTAAGCTTTAAGAAATATTTTTCTACTCGATTCCTGCGTCGCTTACTACGTTATGACCCCAGCCGGCCGGAGTCCTCCGGATTGACTGACGTAACGTGACGTCACAGTGCGCGCACAGGTTGTTCGTTCACTCATTCAACTTCATAAAGCAGTCACAGCATTCAATAATAAGTTCTATTACACTCAAAATAAAGCCTAATTATGATTTTTACGCAGTATTGATAATGATATTGATATTCATACGACGTAATCGATATTCTTAACTGGATGCAATATGTTTATTTTAGCTAGCGGTCGAGTGCGTCTGCTATTCTGGCTGAGTAGGGTACCGTTTTTTTGTTGTTTTGTATTCGGTTTGTAAGTACCTACACTTCACTTTTAGGCAGACCGTATGTTTAGTTCTAAAAATAAAATGTAGTTCAAAATATAAAAACCGGACAAGTGCCACGGATTCCGTACAAAGGACTAAGTAGGTACATAGAACAGTGCAAACTGTTAGGTTACATGAAAGTTATAAGGTACTCGTACATGAGAAGGGAAAACATTTTTTTTTACATTTTTCGTCACATGTCAAAAACTATACATCCTAAAAATAATTAAAAATCTATTTAAGCTTGTGCCAATGAAGCCCTTTCATACGATACCCCACAGTTAACTCACTTCCAAATTTCATCCCCCATTCCTTGCATTAGGCTCTGTTTTTTTGGGATTTACTTAATTAAAAATATGCGGTTTTCAGATTTTTTCCTGTATTTGTAGTCTAAGTTGATACTACTTGCCAAATTTAATAGTTCTAGGTCAATGGGAAGTACCCTATGAATTTTAATTTATTGAGTGTCGAAATATATACTTTTTTTGCGGCATAAACGGCCGTATCATTTTTTTTTGCGTTAAATTAGGAGTTTGATTTTTTCACATCTTAAAGGGAGTATAATGATACGGTTTCAATTTCAATTTATACCTCTACCTCTACGCGTTCCCGAGATAAAGGGTCTTGACAGACAGACAGACGGACGGACAACAAAGTGATTCGATAAGGGTTCCGTTTTTCCTTTTGAGGTACGGAACCCTAAAGAGACAAAAAAATCAATCACTTAACTTTTTGAGAAAATCGTATCAGTCCAAAACCTGTTCACGTATGAAGGAAATTTAACTTCATCACTCAATTGAATTTATTTCTATCAGTAATATTGCATCAAATAACAGAATATTCAACTTTATCAAAACTCATACCTAGTTCAATAAAAATAGCAAGTGATATTTTCAACCAAAAAAAATATTGATATAAAAAATTAACACATAGCGGATAACCAATAAATATTTTGAACTAATATTGACACCACTGGTTTGTGTATGTGGCAGGGTTTTATCTCGAAGCATATTTCACTGTTGAATAAAATATTGTGGTGGAAAAGCCATGCTTTGTAAAAGGTTAGTAAGATTGTAGGAGCGTATTTAAAATGTTTTATTAAAGCTTATTAGGTTGATTTTAATTTAAAATAACATTATTTTATGCAAATAATGAATTAAAAACATTCGTGAAATTATTGGGGATTATAAAACTTTTTATAGATTTTTTTCACCGGTTTGTGTGAATTTGTAAAATCGTCAGCAATTAAAACAGTGTGTGCGAAAAGCAATACTGTATTAGTAATATTTTAGGTATCTGCGCATTTGAAGGACCTTCGACTTAATTTTTACTTTCTTTCTTTCCCATCTCGGATTAACATAAATTCTTAGAATTAAATCGCTGGGGAAGCATTGGCAAAATATTGGTTAGTAATCTTTGGTATCTTCCATTAGTTTGCAACCGGCCCATCTAAGCCACAGATTTGCAAACAGTTTCTACGTTCGAACTTTTCAACTAATCTGCCTGAAATTCGTCTGCATTTTCAGTTGGCCTAGTTGCCTAGCTTTGATCGGAGTATGATTTACAGTAGGTAGAGCACTCTTTCGAAATTTGCTAGAAGAATGTACAGAAAAGCAATATTTCAACATCTGATTCCGAACTAAAAAATAGTCTTGCCATCAAGCCTTCAAATTTGATGATTAATACTCGTTATCTTAGTAAACTAGAATATGCTATTTTGAATACAGAAATTATTAAGATTAGAAAGTACCATACTTTTTTTACCTGCGTTTTTCGTGAGTATATTAGTAAGACCATATCAATATCAGTGCATTAATTTACTCATACAAGTTGTTGGGTAAACGTATTACGTGCATACTATTTCCGTTCTGGGAACGTATTATTTCCGTTACCGTAAATAATAATTTAGAACCAAATATCTCCCACAAACAATACCATCAAGATTGGTCATAAAATAGGATTGAGTCAGGCCGGATCTTATGGAGGACGGCCATTCTGAGAAGTATGAAATTCTATAAGCACTCTTGTCTTCATTTGGAATAAGCTTTTTGATATCAGGAACATTATTAAATAAGGGATTAATTTGTTTGCCTTCCCAATTTCATCTTGAAAATCTAAAGGAAAACAAGATTGGAATAAGACGAGTACACTTAGCAGCATTTTTCCGACTAAAGTACGAATATTTTAGAGTTTTAGTGAAAATTTGTTCATTTTTATAAACGCAGCCAATCATTGAAAAATAACTAAACGTTTTAATCACTATGTAAGTTTTATTAAGGTTTTCAAATGACAATATGGATAAAATATAGATTATTTATTAAAACTGAATAAAATCAGTCCCTGACTTGTAATGATTTTATTACCAATAAATTGATTATCTGATTATCAGTGAAACTATAACATTTTCCGACAACAATACATTAAACAGGCAGTACTTATACCTACATAATATCGAATCAAACCGTTCAATACACTGGGTTCACAAGGGTTTTGATTGGAAATAGTTTATATCAACATTCAGATCTATAAACACTGCACAGTAAACCTATGATGGAAACATACTACGTGCAGTGGCTTTCACAGTAAGGAAGCAAAGTCACAGAGTCCTACAAAGCTAATGAGCTTGCACAAAGAGCCACACTACTTAAAGGATTCTCTGGTAGTCCTTAGCTATGAAATCGAATAACAATCTTAACTAAATATACATATATAATGTATTACAACGATGTGAAATGTTCTTTTTTAATTGCGGTCACCATTGAACTGAATATTAATAATACAAGAAGTTAAGAAAAAAGTTTGTCCTAGGCTATGAGTGCATCGCCATCCTGGTGCATCCTGGTCTTATCTACCCAATATGTAAAATCCTTTACCTTACCTTAGGCACAAAATATAATTTCGTAACCAAAAACAATCGAAATACACATTTCAACACAAGTCGAAGATTAAAGAAGATTCGCTTTTCCTTTTTCCTCTTCTAACGTCCGAACAAAGCCACATTCAACAGCAACTAGCATAGAAGCAGTAAAAATAGCCGTCTTTATTGCAAGTGAAAGAGCACATCAACATCGTTTAATCAAATAAAGAGGATCAAACGTTTACAGCGAATAAAGCAAACATGTTAAACTGAGATCAATCACTCAATGAGAAGTGCTCCCATAATACTTAAGTGTATGGGCGCTACACTTCACTTAAAACCATTTTTGATTGCAGCTTGAAGATCGTCCGTACAGACGATCTTTACAGTTTTATTACAGTTAAAAACACAATGTGTTGGCCGAATGGAGTTGTACATCGACTTTCAATCCGAAGGTCGTGGGATCGAATCCCGGCCGTGCATCAATGGATTTTGCGTTTCGTAAAATTTATATGCGCTCTAACACGTGCTATGCTAAACGGTGAAGGAAAACATCGTGAGGAAACCAGTTAGTATTCTTATAGGCGGCGAGGGGCTTGCAACCTGTCACGTATGGAATACTAACTTCTGCAAGAGGTGGGTATCGAATATGTATTTGTACATGCCTCTGACTACCCCCTTAAACATCTTCAAAGGATCTGGAATACATAAAAAAAATATCTGAGAGAATGTCTACCGCGCCTTGGGGATACAGTCGTGACCCTGTTTACGTTTTTTTTAAACACACAGACCCTAAAAAAATTCGCTGTATAGCACGAATTTGTTGAGTCAAAAGTCATGAATTAGAGTTCCAACTAAACCTACGACTGTAAAAACAGTTTTTATTTGAATTTAAAAGTAGCAGTTCTGAGTGTTAATATTATTTTTTCGAATGTGCAATGTCATTATATAAAACTAAAATGTAATTCATTCAGAGAAGTACGACTACTTACTCGTAGTGATGGGCCAATAAGTCTATACTTTTGGCTTTGCTCTCAGATTTGGAACACCATAATGTTTAAAAAAATATATCAGCGGCTTTGCTCGCTTTTTGTGGTACCTACAAAGATTTTGTCACTCAAAAATGAAGATTTTCATGAGTAGTTTCAGACCTTGAACACACAAACTATTAGTAAGAGATAATGGGATTGACTAGGTTGATTGTTTTCATAGTACAGTTGCATAGTTGACTACTAATTGATCTGCATGTAATGAGATTGAAACACAGAATATTAAGCCTTTCACGATTTATATACAAAAATAATAGTAATTCAAAACAGAATACGAGAAATTTTATAGAGCATGGACTTGAATCTTACATTGGCACATCCCTACATTCTACGAGCCAATTTTATCCGTTGAAGCGCATTTTATTTCAAGAAGGCACAACAATTATAGTAAGTGCAGAACTTTCTTGGGCTCCCGCGGGAGTCTATTGAGAGCTGAATAATACTGAATGAAAAATTGCGGAGTTTCTGGGTTTTAACGGACTTGGATAAATAAGATATTTCCTTGGGTGTGCATTTGTTGTGGCTGAGGAAGTAGTATGGAAATTCTGAGTAAATTGCGTGGCGCACAAGTAAACGATGCGACAGCGAGAGATAATCTATTCCACTATTCTACAAAATAAAATAATAAATAAATAATGCTGGACATTTCACACAGCATCATCTAGCCCCAAACTAAGCAAAGCTTGTACCATGGGAACCAGATAACTGATAAACTACTGACAAAATGTGTACACATTTTGTCTGCCTAGGATTGAAATGTCATGATCGTGTTTATTATTACTGCCTAAGGGTGCTCGTACATTGCAGCCGAGCCGTACGCGGCGAACTGTCAATTCAATAGAGAAAATGCTGCTGACGTCAGAGGTGAGCCGCATTTTCTGACGTCATCAGCATTTTTTGTATAGAAAAATGACTGCGACGCGTCAGTGTGTGATCAGGTTTAATAATACCTAATATAAATAGAAGAATAATAATAATACCTAATATAACGTCATCAGCGCGCCACACTCTCCTCACTCCCAACTTCAACACAGGGAACACATCTGTGTCCACTTTGCGGTCGTAGCTGTCGCTCCCGTATCGGCCTTACTAGCCATCTCCGTAAGTGCCGGACCAACCAAACGGACGCTGCATAAATCATCTCTTATAGATGAAAAAGGCCATTGATGATGAAATAGAAGAGTGATTCTCAAGATCGTTTTGCATCTAAGCAGTAACCAACATAGTTCCTAGACACGGTTCACAAATGAACACGGTTCACAGTAAGCTAGAAGGACTTTGTAGTGCCCTAGACCTTTATCAAAACGTACAGTCGATGCCGACTGCCTCGCCTGATTCACCGCAGTTAGTTTTTCATTTTCCACAAACCACTTAAAATCCTTGTTAATTCTCTCATAACTGTTTTAAATTTTCATTCAACACAGTTTTTGTGGTCGAACTGCGAATAAATCATGGTACAATGTAAAGTAACGGTTGATTTACTGGAATTTTAAACATAGTATAATTGCAATTTTATGAAAATGCTTTTAAATTTGAATTGTTATTATTCATCTGTATTTTTGTAAGTGTTTCTACTTCTCGTAAACGCAGTGGTAGACATTTTCTGTTTAGGGTTTGTTCACACAAATACAACAAGACACGATGCGGCAAGCAGACCAGAAATTCGTATGAAAGTATCTATAGTGTACCTACTTAGGTACATAAATTAGATATCACATTGATAGGAACTGACAGCTGTAACCTAGCACGAACATATAATTCTTCTTTGCTTCTAAAACTTCAACTCTTCAGTTTGCTAGGAAGACCAATGCAAGTTTAATAGAAGAATACCTCTATTTTTCTATTAAACTTGCATTGGTCTTCCTTGTGCTAACAAGGGAACTAAATATATTCACACCTAATAATATATAAGAATAATAGCTGACAAAATAGAACAATAAAGTATTACAACATTTATATTCTGTACCGAATTTACTATCCACTAGAAAAACGAGTAGCTTCCATTTTATGTGCTTTCAACCAAACTAACCGGACGAGTTCAATTTTATTTTATTCCCGTTTATATACGAGTACATCGATTATCAGCAACGTTAGGCTAAACAAAGAGCAATGTTTAATTAATGTGCGTACAGAGCTGTAAAGTAAATAGTGGTAATAAACCACCCAGGCTGTATTCTACAAAAAGCACGATACACACAGTTATAAAATCCTACCAGCATACGCGCTGAGCACAACAGATTACTGATCGATCAATTATTTTTTTGTTTCAAATTACATAATAAAAAAATAAAAGGTAAAGTCAACAATCAGTGCCTTCCTTTTTAGGTTAACGTTGTACATTTCATTTAACATTGAAAAGGGTTGATTTTAAGTTTAAGTGGGATGCAAAAATCTGCACAATTCTAGAAAAAACTTAAAATCTTGTACTTCTCTGAAAAAAAGTTTTGCTTAGGTATATAAAAAGGAAATTAATTTAATGCAAACATTACCTTAAACGCCATTTACACAGTACTATGCTTGCCTCTTGCTTTCTCAAACTCAACGGAGTAAGAGCTAAAGGAAATGTAACAAGATGCAAGCATGGTATCGTGTAAATTGCGTCTAACTGTAGATTAATTCACCTAGTCCTAAAGTAATCATGTGCTTCGATATTAGTTTTAATCTCTAAAGCCCGCTCGTCAACCACTGGCCGCAATAACCCGTGATGTTCAGACAGCACACGCTAATGAAATTTATAATCCATAAACCCGGAGGCTCGTTTTATAAAGTGTAATAATAATAAAACGGACGTCCACTGCCCCTGTGGTGTATTACAAGCGTGTTTAATTACGTGATCGTGTGTATCATGCTTTATTGCGGTGTATATTTTTGCACTTGTTTTGATTAGTATCCGTACTTTTGTGTACCTTATGAACTTAAATGAGATTGTTTAAAATTATATAATTTTTATGCAAGCCCAAGTTGTAGATTAAACGTATATTTTATAATATTAAATAAAATGTATGCCCAAAGAACAAAGGACCTTATGTGAATCTAATTAAAATCGAGTTGTTTATTCAAAAATTATGTCAATAAAATACAAAGTCCAAGTTATCTGTTCTTTCGTGTACCTGAGTATTCACAAACTTGTTCAGCGCCTTGATTCTTGAATATGGTTAAAATCAAGATGTTTTAAGTTAAAGTTTTCAGCAAAAGTGGTATATTGACTTTTGTCATTTTTGTCGTTTTTTTTCAAAATCTGTGAATGCAGTTCAAAATATCTCAAAAAGTTAGGGAAGGTCTCATAAAGCGTTTTTCTGTAGCTACAACGGTTAAGGATACCTGCCCTCCGTGGCCCATCTCAAAAATCCACCCTGTATAACTCTTTATAAAGCATAGGTCATCAATGGCAACAGTTTCCGACAACCATAACGTTATTATTAAATTCCGAATACCAATACCCGCTATAATTTGGAAACTCGTAATCCAAATTTTGGAAGACGGTCGTATTTAATTCATAAATTAATTAAACTCCCTCCTTAAGGGGCCGCTCGGCATGATAAGCAGGATCATTAGGATTCAGGGGAAGGGTCACTGCAGATTTGTCTACTTAAGGAGCTTTGACACTTAGCCTCCTCGCAGACAGCAGACTATCGGCCGATAGTTGAGACGGAGCATACTTCGGCTCGTAATGAGTATGGAGAAGTAACCCGAAGTATGTTCCGTCTCAACTATCAGCCGATAGAAAGTCTGCAGTCTGCGAGGGGTCTTAGGCAGCTTAGAAAATAACCTACAACATGGTCAACGGATAGCCATTCGTGAAATTACCTGTTTGACATTCGCTGTGGCATCATTTCATACATACTTGTCTACTCGCATTGAATTGGCTAACTTCATGAACATATTTTGCCGTAGCGTACTGTTAATATAAAGCCAGTCATGAACTCCTCCCCTTTGTAACTCGTTCACAAAGGTGATGACAGTGAACTAGTGGATATGGTAGGCCTAATAAAAGATGTCTAGTAATATGGAAGACATGAAGAGGAGAACTTCTTGTGGCGTCCTGACCTAAATAGAATAAAAAAGAATTGAAATACTAAACTAAATAATAGTTTAAACTTGAATCGATTTAGTACTAAATACGGCTTACCAATCATATATGCAAGTATCATTGAAATGCCACAAACCGCAGAGAAGCCGAGTTTCGGATTGGCCGATTCAGCGTCTGGCAATCAGAGGAACTGGTCCAGTCGTGGTATTGCCGATACAAGGTTCTTAGAGTATAAGCCCAGTCTTAGTAATAGATCCTCTCGAATGCAGTCCATTCCAAAATCGACTAGGTCTGACAATTTGTAGATATGAATCATTAGTTGTCTGGACTTACCTACACCATTATTTCAGTTAAATCAGACTTATCCATTGAAAATATTGTCTCCATTCAGGGCTGGCACTTAAAAAAAGGAATATCAAGGGGTTATTTTCCCAGTGTTTTGAAGATCATGTCAGGGAATAGCGACTCATACCACATAAAGAATGGGCACTCCTTGCCCGGCACCAGCCAAATACTCGCTACGCTTTGAATTCTCGATTGCGTACTACGCAAAGTTCGCACACATACACACAGAGTTATACTGTATCTTTGCTAGGAGGTTAATTTTATACTACGGCCTTTGAAGTTTTCAAGAGTCCAGTGTGTTCTCAGCCTATCCTAAGGGGTCACTGCAAATTTGTCACCGCAAAGCCGGGATCTGATAATTGCGCGCGCTCGCCGTTCGGACGTTGATGTAAAAGGGTCGGCGTCTCTGATTAGCAGCATTCAAGATGAATTACAAGATATTTTGATACCTTGTCAAATAATTACGTTTTAAAAGTAAAAATAAAACTGTGTTCAATGTTGGGCTTGGTAGAAAACTACAAATTTTGCAAGTTTACTGTAAAATGCAATGCCTCAGGAACTTTTACAATTACAAGATATTTTGATACCTTGTCAAATAATTACGTTTAAAAAGTAAAAATAAAACTGTGTTCAATGTTGGGCTTGGTAGAAAACTACAAATTTTGCAAGTTTACTGTAAAATGCAATGCCTCAGGAACTTTTACTTATATGGGATCACCTTGAGTCGAAGTTTTTGTTTCTAAAAACAAAAACTTAATTTTGGGAATCAATACACATTGATGGAGATAATAGTCAAACATATAAAAAAGAACCTTCTCCTTTTTTGAAGTCGGTTAAAAAGCTTCGTCTATCAAGAATGTCTGAACAAAAATTCCGCAAAAATGTCATAATGTTTCTTTCACAACTTAAAAATTCATATTGCAAGACACGTAGCCATTTTAATTATTACGTAGTACAGTCGACAATAAAAGCACAAAGCGAAGCGAGGCCATAAATTTTTAACGTCTTCACAAAACAGTGTTCATTTAGTCCCTTTGTGACTTGGGCTTTTAAGCGAGACTGAACGGGTTACACTGTAACTTTGCTCTACATTAGACGACGTAACTTTTGGTGCTTTTGGTGGATACACAACTTTTTTGCAAGGCAGTATAAAGCAAACGAATTTTTAATTATAATAAAACAGACCCTGTAAAATAAAATGTAGCTTATGGTCTACGCCAATGCCGTAGCGACGAGTGCTACAAGCAGTTGCTACGCTCTCCAAGAAATGGTGTAATCAAAGACTTTTATTTTATGTGCTTTCTTGTGAGTGATCCAACTTCTGAAATTCAAAAAATATCATTAGGTTTATCTACTGTCTACCTTACACTTCTAAAATCTATCTAAAATTACACTTAAAAGAAGATGATGCGAAACTTCAACTTCCCATCGAAGAATCTATCCATAAGGATTACCCCAATATTCGAACACAAAATAAACAAACCCCGAAATCACTAACACGCTTCGCTCGTTAAAACTAAATCCTGAAATCTTTGGATTTGATTGCGATCCAGGCTCATACGCTATAACCTGTCAAATAAATCCACAGTCAATCGTGCAGTTTAACGAGCTTCAATGAAGGACTTGGATTGCTCATAAAAGAAGCAAGAAGCAGAGCGATATTGAACATAATATATTTTCATCTTAGAAAGTATTGGGCGTCTGGTCGAAGCGTCGCGTGATTCGAGACCTGGCGATTTTTTGGCACGGAGAATCGGCATTGCGATTCAGCATGGCAATGCCGCCAGTATTTTGGGCACGCTTCCGACTGGCAGAGACCTGGATCAGTTGAGCTATCTATAGATAGTTTTTACGACGATCCTTAGATTTCCCCAAGATTCTGTTTTTCCCAGAATAACTTAGTATAACTTAGTTTAAAATGCCCACAGGATCGGACACAATAATAATTGTTAAATTATATATAAAGGGGTAAAAGTAAGTAAGTTCGTAGTCATTAAAAATCTATTTATAAATACTGATGAGACCATGGCTGAGCAGTAAACTCATAATTTATAAGGCGATTTCAAGTGTTTTTAACTTGACTTAATAAATCGCTAAGTGTGTCGCTCAGCTACCTCCTACGCTTACAACCTCAAGTTTATAGCCGTCAAGCAGTACATAGCTTTATAACTAATGAATAGGTATTTGTTTATTACTTTGTAATGTTATTATGCATATTGAATTGGAGCCAGTTATGTATATTGTTATGTGAGTATTATGAAGGCTTGATTGACGAGGCGTTGCGTGGAACTGTAGTTAATTTACTTTGTAATGTGTTTTATGCAATTTACACCATGCCCAGACATTCCATTTAAAATTAAGTTCATACTGTACCGAGGTATGAAACGGTGATATTGGGTTCACTGAACTATGAACATATTTATGCATTTGGAATCGGGTTATTAATCATCAAATCAAAGGCAAAACAAAATATTTTAGTCAAACATTCGAACTCAGTCAACTTGAAAACAAGGTTTTTTATAGATGCAAACCCTTTACCAGCGTTTGTTTTAAACTTTCCAGTTAAAGTTTGACGTCTTTGCATTTTTATCTGGAGTACACAATTTATTGAACTTCCCTTCATAACTTTCACGATGTTTTTAAAGTGTTCTTGTCGATGTCTCAAGTTTTATCACAATATTAATATTAAACTTATTTTGGCGCTAGAACTTTATAGTTACTAGGGAATAGAAGTTTTCTTTCATTTAAATAAAACAAAAATTTTCAACTAATGTTAAATAAACAAAGTACATTCTATTACAGAAACCGCATAAATGATATTGAAGTGACTTTGTACTGATGTGAGAGTGATATTATTTTAAGACAATGAGTGGAAAAACTGTTCAGTGAGCACAATGGCTTCGTTCAGTCATCAGGAGACGCAGTCCAGTCCAGCGCGGGAACTGCCTAGGTAAGTCCTCGAAAAAAAAAAAGATTTTAGGAGCAGTGGTGAGTTTTATTATGTACTTACTTATCTCGGAACCCTGAGGTTTGATTTGAATTTAATTCATTATCTACTACCTAAATACTTTCGAATATTGCTTCATCTCTACGTTTACTGTTTAAAATATAGATAAATCTCATTGCGCATTCACTTTCCTACTTGGTTTCGTCACTGCCTACTAATTATTAGTAGTATTTTCTTTGTGGAAACGTGTATGTATCGGAAAAACTGTCTAGTGTATGTGTAGTCTATTTTATTCTGTAAATAGATCAAAATGTTTGAAAGCGTGATACATCTACATTGTACAGTTAATCGTCTATTCAACTCATGTTCTATGATGGCGCAACAAACGTAGTGGTTGCGTTAAATACGGTTATCTCTGTGTTGGATAGATGCCAGTCTAATAACACTAATCTAGGATCCACATAATATGCTCGCTCAATATCTGTTGTAATACTTACATAAAGTCTATGTTAGCAACATTCGATAATCATTAGTTTCACGCCTATTTAAAAGGTATTTCTGACAGGTCTCACAGCTTAGTTGATACAATGTAGTTCTACCTTTCGCATGAGAATAACTTGAGTTTGATTTCCATCCAGAACAAATACATATTTATTATGTGATGCACATGTTAATGTCCCTAGGATTTTTTTTTATAACTTAGTCTATCTATCTATCTATTCAACCCGGTTGCACCCACTGCTGAATATAGGCCTCCTCTCTATATCACCACTCTTTTGGGTCCTGTGCAGTCCTTTCCCACGCTTTCCCAGCTACATTAACGATGTCATCCGACCATTGGGCGGGTGGTCTGCCTCGTGCTCTTTGTGCATCTCTGGACCACCATTTCGTAATCGCTGTAGTCCATCTTCCGTCTTTCCAGCCAGGTCGTAGCCAGGTGTACTGCCCATCTCCACTTGAGACTTGCGAATACCTATATAACTTAGTAACTTAGTTATAACTTAGTAGTTCCAACGATTTACTAATGACAGAAAAAAATATAAACGGTGCTACTGTGCCAAAAACGACAAATATACGCAAAAAAATATTGAATTGAACCCCGAGTATAATAAAAACCTAAGCTCAATAAAATATAGCAGTCACAATCATGAAAGCAAAATCCTTTGCCTCGTGCAATGCAGATAGCTACCGGACATTGAATGTTCGGTCAATTTAGCCGTACCACAGTCACATACAGCGCTACCAATGGCTTGGTTTTTGTCATAACTATTTTTGAATTTCAGGAAACGATTTTTGTTAAATGTTACCAAAAGTAAGTACAGTATTATTTTCTGAAAACATGTATATACAAAGCGCCTCAAAAACCTATGTGTATAGTTGCAACTTTGCATAGAGTATTGACGAATGCGAATATAGCACACCTGCTTCCTTTTTATAACTCAACGAATGTATCACTAAACATCCCAATAATATTAGCAAACGTAGCTCAAGACACGTAAATGATTTATCACACTCATCAATCTCAATTCGTAAGTGAGATGACTTCGAAAACTCGTCAATTAGTAGTATCCATCCATTTTAGTTCACAGCCGGATGTAAAATCGATACAATGGCTGCAACGAAAGATCACACACGTTTGGCCTCTAGCACATTGATAAAATGTTTATTTTTTTATCTCGGCGTTTATTTTCGTTTTCGAGTTCTGTATGACGCTCGGTTTTTTCACGAGTTGTAGACTTGAAAGAGATGGTTGTTCAGTTATTTTTGAATATCAATAGAACGCTATAAATTAGTTTTGCCACCGTTGGATCTTTTTTGAGCTTTTAGAATAGGTTTCCGACAGTTGCTTTCTACATTTATTTATATTAATATCATCATCATCTCCGGCAGCTCTAATGATAGCCCACTGCTGGACTCGCCTTCTCCTAAACGCTACTCTAATCGGCTGTGTGCTGATGTGATCCAGGTCTATCCCTCTATGGCCTCTATGTCATCCACCCACCTGGCTTTTAATCTACCCCGGCAATCTGAGGCATTTAATATGTAATTACACCATTGATAGGATATAGATTCTAGATGTGTTTTAATTCTTAATTATTGATGTGCACTTGTTTACTCAGCCTTCTCTAGTAGACTACCACTAAACGAGAGTGACCTAAATGAGATAGCGGATAAATAGGATCAGGATTAGCCAGACTCATCGCAAATTCAACGCTCATAGCACACTCCGTAATTGATTTCACGTCTAGAATATAAAATGCACTTTTCCGAACTTTACATTCTATATTAACACGCTGCACTAATTAAATATTACCATCATGGGGTATGCGTGATAAAATTTAATAGTTATTCGTTTTCCAGTATCTTTTTCATTTCGGAATTCTTGTGAAATAAAGTTTTTTTTTTCAGAAGAAAATATTGAAACTATTATTGAAAACTATATCTTATAACTTTTTTGTCTTCTGTTTTTCACTACGCTTTTAGGCAATTCATAGTATACTGTGTATTCACACTAAGAACTGAAACTCAATCTTACACTTAGATGAAAACTATTTAAAACTTAAATAGTTTTTCACTGCAAGACCATGTCGGTTAGTGTAGGCAAGTTTATAGTAGGCAACACTTTCCGCCAACTTTAATAAGTTAAAATAAATTTTAAACTATCCGATAAATTCAAGTTCAGCAGACGTCAATGCCTCGGGGAAGACCACATAATGCGTTTTGTTGCGCCGCATCGGTGCCGGCACGCTGCAGTCTCGTCGTCTCGACTGCAATGTTATTTTTTAAATCAAGCGAGAATGTAGAAAAACTATGTAATAATTCTACTAATATAATAAATTAATAATATAGATGGAATAAAACTGCTTCATCAGAATTAGCCACTAATTCATATGAATTTACTCAGGATCAAAAGTTATAGGTTTAATGTTTTATAAAAAAAAACTACAAAATTAACTCGGCGAAACGAAAAACAGAGAAAACCTACCAACTTAAAATTCGTATGTGGAAATACTCAAAAAACATTTATTTAATGTAAATTGGACATCGGGAGCTCATTATATATTGACACTGCTAAGTACCAAATCTCATCAACTTGAATCACGCTGACACGAAAAAAACATCATATAAATTTTGATGGAAAACATTTTTTTCGCTTCCAAATTTGGCACGTGCCCGACATGTCTTGAAGTCCACTCGCGCCGCGAATACCAATTGGATCCAAACTCATGAGTTTCAGCTTCTATGGCTTGTATCACTTCACATGAACTTTACATACAAATAAAATTTTACCACTTGAGTTTGTTACGAACCGTCGTAGATTTTCCTGAGACATTTTCAAGGTCAGGAGTGCCGTGTTGCCTTTACAGAATATTTTCACACACTTTTCTAACCCAGTACCTACATGAAAATGTAAATTAAAACTAATTAAACTAAACGACATCACATCACAGCTGCCACACTCATACAAGCTCACTTACTCACTGCTCTATTCTGTTATTAAATTGTCGACGTAGAAGTGAATATTCTGATCCATTGAGCTATTACTTCAACTGTGACTCTGCTTGTATTTCCTGAATCCAGAGTTTTCGGAGTGAACGTTGAACTTATTGCCGCTGTTTTGGAGACAAGTTTGCTGAAGATAAGGATAATTTGGTGAATTTGGCAGGTAGGCAGGATTATGTAATTCAGGTTATGTTCGGAAATAAGATTTGATACAATTATCTCAAAGGGTACGTGCGTAATCAAGTCAAATTAGATACTTAACGAAACGTAGACGTGAACTGCATTTACAGAAGATCCAAAAACAATATATATTTGTTTTAATTTGACAGTTGGGAAAAATGTACTAAGCCAGTTAAATAGTAGGTATCAACCTTCTAGGCTTGTGCTTGCTCGGTCAGTACAGAGAGCGCTCCGTACTAGTACGATCGTTGTGAAGAACTAGATCGGACTTCTAGTACTATTAGTACATCTAGTATAGTAGATCCTCGGTTCTATAATGAGTCGCTCGGTCGGTCCTGAACTACGTACTAGCTTTGTGTTTTGTAGGACATGAACGATGTTCGTACTAAACTAAAGATCGAATGAAACGCCCGCCACCGTGATATCTCTGTCTCTTTTATTATCGCTTACTCGCCTAATGAGTCTATCTCTGTCTGCGCTTGGCAAACCAATCAGACACTGACATGGTGAATACATTTCCATTAGCTAACAGTTCTTTTTCCGAACGATCGCATGAACTAGAGTCCTAATAGGATCGTGTAGTTCTTTTCATTCCGTCCTAGTACAAGGGTAGATACGCATGCCGATTTGAACCCTATTACAGTGCAGGAAGGCGGAGTTATGATAATTTCCTTAACGAAACGATCGAATGAACTAGTGTACTAGAGTACTAATAGTCCTATTAGGACCGAGTTATGTGAACTAGCTCAACTAGTACACTTGTGGGAATGAATTCCTATTAGTACTTAGTTCAGGAACTACACAAGCCTACAACCTTCGTAAAAATCTGAACTGGACCCAGCTGACTGAAATCAATCGACTTGACAATACAATAAATCTCATAAACAAATTTTTCATCTCATGAACAAATTTTAACCACATAGTGAAGTTTTTCACAACTGCACTCTTTTTTTTTTTTTTTTTTTTTTTTTTTTTTTTTGTCGCTGGGTAAAATGCGTTACGCATCCCCTCCGCCGGGGGGCGAGAGGGGTATGTGGGACTCCCGGGGACTCCCGGTATACCCACTAAACATCCCAGCGCCTTTCCGGCGTCGCCTGGAATGGAGGGGGCCCGGGCAACCGGCAGAGCCTCTACATCCAGTCCCCCTCCGGCGATCCCCGCCCTTACGGCGGGCCCCGCTTAGTGGTGAGCAGTGCAAGGCGGACGAAGGTGCCCCCGCACCTAGCGTCCGCTACTCACCACTAGAGCTCTCCGCTACCTTCGTCCACTGCGCGCTCTAATTAAAGAGCTGCGCGTGGAGAAGCCTCCAAACGGCCGCAGAGGACAGGGAGAGCGGCAACGTAACACCGACACTCCTCTTCCACTGCGGCCCCACCGCCAACGCAACAACGGTGCGCCACCGTTTGGTCGCGGAAGATAGGGCGAACGGCAACGAAACACCGACACGCCTCTTCTCCCGCGACCCCTCCTGACTGCGGGGGACAGAAATTACTCCGTCCTCCGCACCCGCCTCAGACGCATCCAGAGCGGGCCCAACCGCAAGCCCACTCGGAGCGTCCCCGCCTGGGATCCCTGTTGGCTTCACCGTGGGCCTCCAAACCACGGTTACTGAGCCCCCCCATCGCGACAAGATCGGAATCCACCGGGGGGGGGGGGACAACTGCACTCTAAATCAACCCCCTCCGGCACCCCATAATTCACCCCCCACCGATAATCGCACCATAATTCACACTAGTGCACCTCCGCGCTAATATTAAACCTGCATAATGTGGTGATCAGTTTTAAAATATAAATTTATACAGCGGTAAGAGACGATATCTAGATTTATAGTGGTAGGGCGATTGGGGGTTCACACACAATGTCAGGACAATACTATTACGAGCTAATATGAGGCTGAGGTATGCACCTACTCATTTTACTATGCATAGTAAATGAACGAATGCTATTTTCAAATCGCTTTTAAACCATAAAACGTTATGAGTAAGTATTAACTGTATTGAAATCTGCATGACTGTTTTATCTTTAGCATTACCATTTTGATTCATATTCAAAAACCACAATATTACTACATGTGGTAGGTAAAATACTTATTATACCTTGCCACCCATGTTAGACCTATTTCGGGAACTTACAACTTTAATTTCCAAATATCTATCATAAACAAACGCTCTCATAAAGCTGTTATCCAATAACTATGTCATTTCATTAATAAATAATGCATAACAAACCACTCCACCACAAATTAGATACACGTGCTATACTGAACAGATAGCTCACAGTCCTGGTGGTAATTATTTGAAAAATTACCAGCCTCTACAAAAGCTGAGTGATCTAGCTGACATTTAATGATGTACCATATTAGTTTTTTATCGTCGCTACTCGTGCACACAACACGCACAAAAATAACCGTCTCATGTCATATTAGTCCATAACGTTTTATTAGGGTAATATATTTTTAGTTTTACCTTCAAAGAGTTATTTCTGTCCAATAGATAGTTTTCGGAGGCCCATTTCCTATTCATAGCAAAGGTCAAACGCCTACACGTTAAAGTTCAAAATTGTAGGGTGCTTTACTGCGAGCTAAATACCAAACGATCACGGCTTTGCTTGCTTTAGTCATTCTGGATAGTTCTAAGGTTATCTGAGACGGTCTGTTCAATCACAAATTGGATTAGTATCTTCAATGGCTTAGTATTTTCGTTCATTTCCAAACCATGATGCTCTAATGACGGAGGTTTTCAGGCGACTTTTGACAATCTCAAGTGTAGTGAACTGTTAGTGAAGTTACAACTGTTAGCTGAAACACATCAGACTAAAATCACTTTGGCCAAAACCAAAACACAAACCCCGAATAACCATTATCAAATCAGAGACTAAACATCCGTAACAATTCGGAGTTTCGGATAAAGTCAAATTATCGAACAATAGCTCGTCTAATCGCTGCGGTCAATAAGAAGAGATTTTCGTTCGGCGCGTGCGGTCCGCTGGGCCGCAGCAGTAGGGTTGCCACTATTGCCAGTTTTTGGAGAAATTAGGACCTTTTGGCACAGAATAAACAATGTATTTACGTATGGAATATACTTTATGTGGTTAGTTAAAACATTTTGATGAAGAATGATGAAACCGAAAGGATATTTTTTTCGTTTTAGATATTTTCCATAATATGGAAACGTATATCCATATATTCAGCAATTAAAGTCGATTAACATTTAATATTTCCGAAATCTTTTAACTGTTAACGTTTACTACACCAGTTTTCTTTTTTCCAAAAGAAGGCAGCCCTACAAAACAAGTCCCGCAATATCCGCAATTGGTATTCGCTGGTGGCTCCTCGCGGCTCTTCGCAATCGATACGCAAGGAATTATCGGATGTCATTACAAACTTTAACGATACTCGACAAACTTCAAGGATAGACCTGTTGTGCCACCGATGGATTACTTTCTAACTGTAATAGCTAGTTAAATCATGGTCACCATCTACAACCTGACTTTAAACCTTTCTGAGTATAGGCCTCGTTCTATATGCCACTCCTTACGGTCCCGTGCTAGCCTCATCCAAGTGCGGCCAGCAATTCTGGCCTATTTTGACAATTTTGTCTGCTCATCTTGCTGTTGAATGACCAACCATTTCTATGATTTTGAGATGCCATTCGGTAATCACTCGCTTGACTCCTGTCGTCACTTTACCAGACCAGGTGTTCTGCCCAACTCCATTTTAACTCTGCGATACGTTTCACTACGTCTTTAATGGTAAATTCCAGGCTTATTTATAAAATTTTCTTTATGTCTTAATTTCTTAATTTGCTTTCTATTGAGAGTAAATTTAAAGTCTTGAAGTTTAAATAAGTAGTTATTTATCTACAAGTAGGTACAGCTATTGTGTGCCGGGCAACAATGCAATTACAATCATTCGATTAGTTGCCCAAAACAAGGCACCATCTTTCCAAACCGGGTCATCATCAGTGCCCAAGTCACGTCCATCTATTTGTTCCGATGTATTGCCCGGCTGATCCGGACGCCACCTGCCTGCTATTAGCTGCAGCTAATATTGAATTTGGGGGAGTTTTCTTGTCAAATGTTATAGGCAAGATGTTATAACATTGCCGTTTGATAAATCTTTTATCCTAAACGGCTACAATATTAGTAGTATTAGTAACATGTGTACAAATAACGGTAATTATAAACATGTTACTGACTCTCTTTTGATGATTCTTTGTACTACCCTATACTTTCTCCTATACGTCTAGAACAAACATTGCAGTCAATTCAAACATTTGTTCCGCCATAGAAATGGATTCCGTGTATCTTACCAAAGCCGAACAAAATCCTCTAAATCGCGCGACTAAATAGTAATTTCACTGAACGCCAATCCCAACTCTAAAAGTACTTAATCAAATAATAATTCAGTTTTGCTATTCTTGCAGTGTCGTCCCGTGGAAAAGATGATACGTGATTCAATTCCAGCATGATTGATATGTAGGCTCCCGCAGACGAGACATTTCGGTCGAATGCAATTTTTTACCTTTCAGTTTTGAGGGCCCTTACAAACTGTTGTGTAATATGTGTAAATGATATAATAACTGCTACTGGTTCTGTGTTGCTAAAGTAGTTGTTATTATTATTATTATTATTATTAGCCATTGCTGTCCCACTGCTGGGCAAAGGCCTCCCCCCACTCCTTCCAGACTAAAGTAGTAACTTATGTTTATTCTGTAGTTGGCTGATTTATGGATCTTGTCGCGATGAAGATTGAATGCATTGTTGCTTTTTTGAGAGTAGGACTGCACCTTTGGACGGCTTGACAATGCTGAGATATTGAAGCATGATGGAGATAAAAATTATGTATGGCAGTAAGGGCAAAATTAGCTTAGTCATTTCAAATAGAGGCCCTACCTACCTAGATAAAGACTGTTTCGTTTCATCTTCTTGCCATTTCCATTCAAAAAATCGCCAAAATCTTCGACCTACTTCGTGTCTCGGTAACTTTTACGAGGAATTTGTTGAAAAAGTGGCAGAAACTGCCGAATAACTCGTCGGGTGGGCCCGAGGCGCATTTTAACGAAGCACTACTAAGCCGTGTTTACACTGTTTTTTAACGATGAAAGAAACTAATAAAACATAAAATAAAAGTTCTCTCTTGTTTAAGAAAATCCATATTTCCACTTAAATATGTCTTTATTTTGTATACATTAGTAAATTTTTACTTACATAAATCGCAACATTTTTAATATTACTCGCCGTCTAGACATTTATAATAATGACAGGATACTTAGGAATAAGAAAGTCTACAGGGAAAACATCGAGATCTGTTTTCATACAAACGTGAAAAGAAGAGTAAAATTCGTTTACACGTATCTAAGAAAAACGTGAGCACAGAGGGAACGTATCGTACTTGGAAAACATGAGTGTACGTGGTTTCTGGCAACATCGCTTTATCTGATCTATAACTTGTGTAGTGGTCATATCGTTACATTTAAGCATAATATATGTAGGTACTCCAATGATGTCCTTTGGAACCGTAAATAACTAAATATCATAGATAAGTTTAACGATAGGCTGTATTACAGATAACGCGTATTCTTGATTCCCTTTGGAAATGTTCTTTCATCTCTTTTCTACGCTAAGAAATTGAAAGAAAAGTCATTTTTTTTACAACTGCAAACTATTTGTGTTGCCCTTTTTTCATGGTATAAGTTCAATTGTGATTTTATATGATAAAACCATTACGGCAGATATTTTAAAGGTAAGAGCTATTTAAAGGTGTTTTACAACTGACGATAGAACCAAACCGACGTAACAAACAATGAAGAAATACAAAATCAGTGCCAGTTATAGCATAATCTAAACTTCGTTGTACAATATGCTTTTCCTAGTTCTGTCATGTCACTGTCGAGGACCACAAAACTGTAAGTCACCAAACGGATGCAAGAAGAACCGTGGAACGTCTAAAGTTGGAAGTCAGTCTGTCTGCGGCTCTAGGCGACGTGACGGCGTATTGGCTAGCATTCATGAATGTTAATTCCTACGGTACGACGCAGTCGCAAACTTGTGGCTTAATCCCGGTTAGAGTTAGTACGCGATAGGACGCGGGGGATTTTGGAGGTCTTATTACCATGGACTTGTATTGGAATGTCTCATTCTCCGAAAATCATTTGAAAGGGAAATGAATGTTATGATCCTGAGATAAAACAGTAAACTTAGTAGGTAATGCTTGGATTTTTTGAACAGAACGGGCCATGTGTAGCATTGCTCGCGTTTAATACACAAAAGAACTTAAAAGTGTCAGGTGGTAGACAAGATATGAGCAAAAAATACACCATAATTGATTGATTTGCTTTTACCTTTAGTAGAATTATTTATTATTAAAATAAAGCAAGAAATAAAGAAATGTATTATTACAAAGGCAACATCAGCCAGTCGGCTAAGGTCTGAATTACAAGATTGTAATATTTTATCTGTAATTTTCTTAACCTAACAAAAACAGTTCCACGTAGACAGGGATACATCAACGTAACGACTCAACTGAAGCGCGCATCCGAGACGATGCGAATGGCTCCCATTACCGCCTTCTTTCCCCACTTTACACTCATTAGGCTATTATTCTATACAGATGTAGGAGTCTTTGGAAGTGGCACATCAAGTGCAACTGCAATAGGTCACCTTGTATTTCTTCTCTTTGATTGTAGGTTAGAAGGTCCTAAGCCAAGTTACGCATGCAATAGCTGATTATGCAAAGGAAAGTATTTATTTTCCTTTTTCATAAGTTCTGTATTTGATTAAAATCAATAACAAGATTAACAAGTCAGTATCATGAACATACTAAATAGGCGATTTCCGAAGAAGGGGTTTTAGTTACCTATGTCCATCTTAAAAGAGTCTGCAGAGCCATGACGGAATAGCCAGTGTTTTTATCTCCAACAGTAACAAAATATGAGGTAGTGCCCAGATTTGTTAAGCTAGTGTTGTTTTTGAACTGTATTTCAATTCTTAATTTGAATTTTAAAATTCGATTATGTTCTTATTATTCAGTGTTCACGATGGTCTGTGTCCAAATAAGCTGAAATAAATGATTAGTTTATGCCATGCCACATGTAGTTTATCCAATTCTTTATACTTGGTTGGCACGCAACATCGACGCGACGCCACATCGGTCTTGTCTTCGACCAAAACTCGTCTCGCTACATAAACAGCCCACCAGTGAGTTCTATTAAATCTCACGCTTTATCTTTGGAATAAGTATTATTTTTATAAAGAAGATTTGGAAATTTTTTGTACGCAAAGTTTTCGCAGCATCTCTGAACATTTTAATCATCCAGTTCGATAAAAAAGTTTGAACAATTCTGCTTTCTACTTATGCGTTTGACATGTTATCAGTTATCACTGAGTATATTGTCTCCAGGTATAAAAAAAATTCTATTTGAGACCGTACCAAAATTTCTTACCTCAAAAAGAAACTTTTTCTCTGAGTAAAAATCTATCAGTATGCGTAGTCTGTAGTTCCTATTTTAAGCTCGAGGGTGATCCTACTTAATTTTTGTACACCTGTGTTGAACATTTTCAAATGTTTCTGAACGAATGATGTGTGAAAGGCCTAGTAAAGAACTTTCCTTATCGCCTGCGAATAAATAACTCTACCAGAAATGGAAAATGAATCACGATGATCCTCAGCATAAGAAACAAAGATAATCACATTATATCACCCAATATACTTATCCGACCACTTAACCCACCCCATAATTATATTTACCAAACAAAGTTTATCCCTATTACCGTGGCATCGACCTAATTCCGTAATCCGTATCCCTAATGCCGTGTTCCTGGGTAATTAATATCAGGCGAGACACTATTTTATTTCATTATTGCGACAAGTCGTATTTTGTGAGTTAGAAGTTTGTTTGTATGGGTTGAAGCCGAAGTGCTTTCGAGTATTCTTAGTTAACCTACTTGGGAGCTTTGTATATCTATAACCTATAGCATTCTAATACGCGAGTATTTGTAATTCAATTCTTCAATTCAAATCAAATTCATTTATTGTGCTGCCCGCGGTTTCGCTCACGTTGTATTAACATAGCTGGATATAGCTCTCAAAAAGTTCAGTTATCGATAACATACAAATAAACAAATCTATCATATTTATATTAATACTCTTTTAAATATTCATAGGATGACGGTTGATCAGTAGGTAACTGCACAAATATTGTAGACCCATGATGGTAATAAGCAATATTATAGGTAGGTATGCGAAAACTGTTCCGTGAATACCAGTTGGTTCCATACAATGTAGGTATTTTGTAACAGTCAGAAGGCAAAAATTATCAGCATAAATTACTCAGTCTGATTTATGTGTGTTTGTTTGTTGACAAACTCCACAATTACCATACGCCGGAGGGCTATCGGCTGTGAATAGCGGCCTATTATGTTTCAATTGAGTTTAGATGATAACAAATTAAAGAGAAATTCTGAACAACATTGTCAAATAAATAGCAGAATTACATACAATTACAGTTTAGTATTACAAAATTTAGGTTAGGTAACTACTGTTTGTTTAGCTAAATATTTATTCTACTGTCACAAATTCTACGCGCTTAATCTCAGAGTTAATAGGAAAATAACATTTTTGTTTCAAGTTCAACCAAACAAATGACTATCCAGATAAAACTGGACATCTTAATGAAGCTGAGAAAGGGCTAAAGAATAAAAATAATTAAAAATTTCATCAAGCGAAAAGGCTTAATGTTTTCAAATGAACATTTTTGCTCATTGTCGCTTTACTTTTTCAGAGATTAATAACGGACAGACACAAAGATGGAGACATTAAAACCTTTTGAAAAAGTACAACTGAAGCTCTGAAGATAGAATGAACAAGGAAATTGTGGGCCACGAAATATGCGCACATAGACTAGATAGATACTTTTAACAGATGTCAAGTTGCTCAAGAAATTTCAACAAATACCTGGTACCCACCTATTTACTCTGGAAATTATAAACATCAAAACCCCTGAAATATAATTTGATAAAAATATAATTTGTTATAATACATGATATACTTTTGTATTGGCACTGAAACTTACAATCATCAGTACGTACAATCGACATACGTAATAAATCACTCGAATCAGGCTTGTATTGTTTGTATCTAGTACAGTTTTTGTGTATTGCAATAAACAATGTTCGTGGCCCAAAGCAAGCGGCCAGCAATTTAAAAATGCTCGAAATTCACAAAATCCTAAAAGGAATTGGCCAAAGAGAGGGGGTGAAGTGGGGGCACGCACCTGATATCTCCTTTCATCCCATGAATACAAAGAGTATCTTAGAAGTAGGATTTACATCTTGTTTTACGCGGGAACGATAAAACGACATATTTAAATTTGGAACACGTGATTGTATATCGATTCCCATTTCTCAGCCGTCGAGGAGATGGATGAATGAAATGTATTTGAGGACTCAATCTGTTTTGTAATGTGGGGAATGTGAGGCTATTAGTGATGATAGGAAATGAATTGAAGAATTCTTCGGTGATCTACATAAGAGTTCAAGTGTAAAGTATACAGTAAATGTTAAAGCTAGTAAAGTATCAACAAATGTTGTTTTTTGCTTTTATACACACTTTCCACCATTAAGTTTACGCTATGTGAGCATTGAAAAAACTGCCTCTTACACAACGGGCAGATCCCCTTTTGGCCCAGTCATCGCCCAAATTAAAGGGGACATTTTGAATCGATCAAACTATCTCACCCTTAAAATCCAATTACACAACCAATTGCTCCAATCCTCGACACAATTGAAGCATCGATCCCGAGAGGAGGACTCTTTATAGATTTTTTTTTAAGATTTGCCCATAGCTCGAAGTAGGCCAAAGTGCTGCCTCAATCATCGGTTCGCCCTTCCGACTGATTACATTATGTAAATTACTCCTCCCCTCGTGTCATCTATACCTCGGAATGTATTTAAATGGGACTACTGAATTTTTAATATTTTTGAATTTAATTACAGTTTTTATTTTGCAAGAGAAAATGTAACCTCTTGCGGTAAAATCCTGATAAGAAAAAATATTGAGAACTTTAGACCAAACATAAATGTATGAAAAAGGTATAAATTTATAGCGTAGAATTCTGTGGCCTGAACGCTTGATATGATATGCACCATAAAAATATATCTCTTCCTCAAGCATAAATATAGGTTACTAGTTACGAAACCTGATTTTTCTCTTTCAATAATGTATTCAGGTTTGAAAACCATAGCCCAGTGATAACTTCCAAAAATACCTATCTTGGTTTAAAATCTACATACCATAGCTGTTAAATGGAAGCACCCTTTACACCTCGAAGATACAAATCTGTTAAGCATTTGTTTTGAAAAAAACATTCTCAGTTATAATCTCTGAATTATTTATTGTGCAAAGTTCCCTATAAGGTTAGTTTGGTATATTTTATAATCCTGTGTATGTGTAATGCATGCCATCATTGTATTGATGTTGGTATTTATATCGTTTTTTTGCATCTTTGCAACTACCTATAGTTTTTATTGTACCGTTTTTTAAACCGTCATAGTGCGGCCGCCGCTTGGTGGGAGATCAAAGCTGAAAGTCGTTCTCCGTATTGGATCGCAAGGTTAGCGTAAAGAAGCATGTTTCTATTTAAAATTCCATTCTCTCCGATCGTTCCACAGCTGCTCTTGACAGCCGATAACAGTTTGAATGTAAAGCATCTGCCTACAGCTGCTGATAAAAACTTGTTCCTTTTTAGATACCTTTTTATTAGATAACTGATACTTGAACTTTTTCTCTAATAATGTTTAGCTTAATGCTAAATAAAAAAAAACTATCGAACAATTTAGTATAGCCAAACGCTTACTTAGGTATATAAATTCTGCTAAACATAAAAAAGAATTCTAGCGGCATACATAAATGATTCTGAAAATGTGATCTTGGGTAATGTTGTTTCACTATAAAACTAAAGGAATTTGTTGACGCCATGAATAATTTTGTATATCCATTGAAAATATTTTAAGTTTCGATCAAACTAGTTTTTTGAGTGAGGATTTCATCAAGAGGAAGACGCGACAATCGACATTTCTTTGTCCGCGGGCTCAGCTGTCTTCGCGACGCGCTATTAAACTCCGACACTTGCCGAGGCGCTCATTTCTTCGCTTTGTTACTGTTTATGCGGAACAAGTGTTGAGTGACACGCGCAAGTTTGTAACTCCAGTATAGAGAACTCTGAAAGCATCCAAAAGGGAATATTAAAACCAAAGAGATAACTTTATTTTAATTAACATAGATTGTGGTTGATTTCGTTTCGTTTCGTTTCCAAGGAATTTTAATCTAACGGAATATAAAACAAAATGTCATGAATATTTGGTCCGTCAGCACAATTGCACGTATGTAAACAAGGCTTTATATCCGGTTCTGTTAGTAAATTTTAAAACAATTTAATCAACCAGCGTCAGCAATGGGCGCATCAACAAACCGCAGCTAAATCTAAAGCCGGTGCACACTATCGCGTCGCAAACAACGAGCAATAAACGTTGCATTTGCATTCCCATTACGCATGCAGTGTTTACGCGCACCAAACGTTGTTTGTGCTTCTGATAACCAGTTGAGTGTAGCCTAAGCATTGACGTAACTAGGTTTTTATACTCAAGTTTATTAAGCTTTCATTGCAAAATTACCTCTGTAATCTGAAGATTATGTATAGGTATTTAAGTCTTTTAAGGTGCACTTAAATTCCCCGAACAATTTTTTCGAAGGGGCTAGTACGAGTAATACGACAAGAAGATGTGATATATGAAATGTCTGTAGGAGAAATCAAACTTTTGTATCGTGCCATCGGAACAATGAAATACAAAATATTTCACCAATTCATTTCCCAAGATAAAGACGTGAGCATTGTTTTCTGAAATAGAGACTGCAAGGGAACAATGCACGTCAAACGCACCTTTCAATTACGTCCATTCTACTGTCGGTTATTGCAATGAAAAAAAGTGCGGAACAAATACACAGTCTGCTGCGTTTTCAATTTACGAATGATGTGTATGTTAATAATTATGGTTCTTGATATACTTACAATCTTTTATCCATTGAGGAATAAAACATTTTTATTTAATACTTCATAAGACTTGACCGCCTATCAGATAAGTTTTTCTCATTCTAATAAGAATGAAATCAAAGTTACTATTGAAAAAAGAAATATCACTTTAACTATATTCTAATATCAACCTAAAAATAATAATAGGTAAGTACACTATACGAACTACACCGAGTATAAAATATGGGTAGGTATATACCTGTTTCCGCCAGCAAGCCATGGTACACACACGGGCATAAAGCAATATTGCTGAAACCGACTGTGAAAACAGTTTTTACGCGGCTGGTGATTAAAAAGAGGACAACGGTGTGTGCAGGACAATGTTCGGTAAACAGGTTCCGAATTTGAAAATTGTTCGCTGATACGTACGACGTACGTACGACGTATCTGTTTGATGCATTGTATTGATTCGATGTTTGAATGGGACTCGTGTCACTAAGCAAATTGTATTTTTCATTCAAATCAATATCAGCCAGCAAATTTTAACGCGGCTTTCCAAGCACATGATTGATTCACAAATTGTGTTTTATCGTCTAGGAATCAGCGAATACCTTGTGGTTGTATGTTCAAATGTTGTGTAGAACCATAGGTGTATTCATACCGTGAGGCATGCTGCAACTCGGAGCTATCTAAAAAACAAACTTCTGATCCAACGCAATTAATAGATTCAGGCGTTGTGATAAGGTAGTCGCGTTGACCTGGAATCAAGATATTTTCGTCCTTTTCCTCTCGTATTGCTTATCATCCTCGCACATCTCAGGCGGGTAAGTACCCTTATTCTGATACATTTCGCGACAAGACAACGCATTTGCATTGCTATTAGTGTGAGATGTCGCAACGGCGCAGGGCTTGTCTGCGGCCTGCCTAAATCGTGTCACGAATATTCAGTCATAGCAGTCTAAAGTGGGCTTTACGCCTATATTGCGACATCATATCTATACTTCTATACTAATATTATAAAGAGGAAAGATTTGTTTGTTTGTTTGAAATGAATAGACTCCGAAACTGCTGGACCGATTTGAAAAATTCTTTCACCAATATAATCCTACATTATCCCCGATGAACAAAGGCTATATTTTATTCCGGGGAAGTGAAGTTTTCCCGAGGGATCGCGAGTAACACCGCGGCGGACAGCTAGTTGTACATACAATTTTACGGTTTTATGTTATAACTGACTGAGCGAGCCCTTTTTGATTCTGTGCCCGCGGTGTTACCACATCCACGAAATACTTCACTTTTTCAGAGTAATTCTTTACGTTATTATTACGTCTCGTCCGCATCTGGAACGAACGGGATTATTTTTCCCGGTCGTCTAACTGCTTTTTCAATGGAGGTGAATTCTTAGTTCTTTATTGTTCAAACAAAACACATAGGACAAGATCAAAAGTAAGGACATGTACAAAGGCAAGCTTAACCTTACATAGAGTTGAATGGGTATAATAAATTCATTTGGCCCTACTAATCCAAGGTATCCAATTCATAACAAAAACACACTTAATAGAAACCCATTACAATATAGCATAAAAGGTTAGCCTGTCTACGTTTTTGAAGCCATAGTTGAAACCACAATTAATAATAAAACAGTGCATCAAACAAAATGGTCAACAAAGCGCGTAATAACCAGAACCGAATTTTACACGTCCATATTATTTCATTACACATTTTACCGTTTCCGAGTATTTTCCGACAATATTAATAACGTATTAATGAAGAGCATCGTTTATTCGTATATAAATATTGAATTGGAGTGTTTGTGACCGGGATCGGTAGGCTGGTATTCATTACGAAACCAAACAAAATTGCTAAAATCATTTTGAAAGTGAAAGACACATCGTATGGTTTCGTCATTTATTTTCTAGTCCAGTAGCTGGATCTATTTTCTACAAGAAGTTACCATTTCATATGGTTTTTGGTCACATAATATAATTCAGGAGTTATATTCAATACCCTATTCTCGTGTCGCTCGATAAAACGGGTGCCGCGAGAATTGCCGTAAATCTCAACCGCAAGTTGTGCGACAAAAATATCATTACGTAGATTTGCATAGAAATAAAAGAGGGCAACAATCGGGTGTGCGTTTCTTCGAATTCCATTTGAATTTTCCTTCTGTATATTGCTTGGTAAAAGTATTCAGATTTTTTGCCTCTCTCTCTCCCTCTCTCTCTCTCTTTTAGGCCTTTTACATCCAAGTATATTAGATAATTTATACAGCGTCAGAAGGCATCCTTTGCCTACACTTGGACGGGACGCTGTAGTGCCTGGGACATTGTTCGAGATCAAATAGGCTTGCCCAGCACCTAAACCATCCTCTCAGCTTAATCAGCCTGGCCCACAGGAAAGACAATAGATACTAATAGCCCCTATGTTAGTAAGTTCTAGTTCATACTTTTTTAAACAAGGACAAAGTATTCGATATGGATATTTATATTAACCAGTACTTTTCACATTACTCTAGGTAACTCCTTTCTGGAAAATCATCTTCTATTTCCATCGTTTTCACTGACACACTTATCTTTCGTTGGAAGTACTCGTCTTTATTACAATATTATGCATCACTGTTGTTTGATCTGTACTGTTTTGTTAATTTCAAAGTACTACATTCATTCAACAATCACAACAAGACCCTCCGCAGACAAAAACAAAGGAAATCACACGAAACGTTAACGATCAACTCAAGACATTTCGAGTACACACTTACAAAGTTCCAGAAACGTACGCTTTTGAATTTCCCCGAAGTCAGTGTTCGTTCAAAAGTACAAGAGTTATAAGATAGTTGAAATATGGCAGGGAGACAGGCGGAACACGTAATAAGCCCAATGCTATTGTTTAAATCCAAGATTCCGTTGGAACTTAAACTTTTACACTGTAACGTGTTTTGTTGGCAATGAACATTGTCCTGTCATTCGAGAACTATGTTCTTACGGGGAATTTAACACTAGCTGTTAACTGCGACTTCATACGCCGTACAGTAGCTAAATCACACTCTGTATCTATATAGTTTAATAACTTTCAAACCATTTGAATGACATGATAATGGCATATTATAACAAATAATATCGATTTTCTCATAAAATGAAAGTATGCATCACGTAGGACAATAGGTACCTTATGCAACACCTGTCAATGCACAAGATCCTAGTTCCAGCTAACATAATGCAGGACAATTCAATTTCCAGATAGCATCAGAATCTCTACACGTAATTCAGCAACACAAAACAGTGACTAGACCGCCCCAGTTAATCCTAGTGGAGTCGACGCCACAATCTGACAGAAGGCAGCCTCCATCACTGGTCGAGGTGAAACAGCCTGTTCACTCCAGTTACATCGTTGATTCGTATCAAATTGCGAGATGAAGAACAACAAATATAATTCATAATAACTTGAAAGGTCATGAGTCTAATTGAAAAAGTGTTAAATCAATATTATTTTAAATATCAACGCTTAGAATTAATTTTGTTATTAGAAATCAATATCTTTCTTGTATCTTTCAGCTAGCTAAGCTAAGCTAATCTTTAGGTAAGCTCATACGAACTTACCTACTTATTAGACATAAATATCGCATAATATGAGTAACTTATCTACGAAACCTACATAAGTTCGACTCATTTATAAAGAAAATAGGATTATTTTATTTTTGGTCGGTAATATTAGTATCAAATGCAATGGCGTGGAGTGAGCTAGCTCTTGTCTCTCCAAGTTAATTCCACCCTTACTCATATCTCACGGTCTGTCTGTGTATTGTTTCAGTGTGAATTTATTGTACGTAGCTATAAATAAATGTAGGTACGTTTGTGGCAATCTCAATGATACCTTCAATTACAATTTATGGGTTCAATGGCAATATAGAGATTCCAGTGATGAATGCCATAAACATATTTAAGGGTACGTAGATATTGTTCATCATCATCATCATCATCCACAACCTGGCTTTGCTCATTGCTGGGTAAATGCCTCTCTTTCTTTATGCCACTTTTTACGGTCTCGTGCTAACTTCATCCAGATGCGGCCCGCGACGATAATGTTATATTACTTAAATATGATATCAAAACAGTCATAAAATTATGGTGATTATTTCTAATCCTACCTACCTACTTACTATCTGTATGATCTTTAGGATAATAATAATGTGGGCCACTTTTCAAACAACACGCGTCTCATTTAAAAACCTGACATTACAAAATATAATTCAGTCCCTATCCTTTAGTATTTTTGGTTAAAAAGTTTGCGTTGTTTATCAGCGTTTTCAAATGAACTCGATCGGGTCTGCTCGGGGTCGAGCCGGCCTGGTTTTCCTCATTTCGCTCCAAAATATCTTCGTACATTTATTTTTATTCGTATTTGTATTCGTTTCCTGTAACGCCATATTTTTTCACGACGTTTCTATTCCCTTTCCCGTCGGGGAGTCGTATGTTATTTTCAACCTGTTGTAAGTAATGGGCTTTGTGAATTTTCAAAACCGCAGCTGTCATATTTTAATGGGATGGTAGCTTTTTCTCATAAATTATGCGCGTGATTTGTAATTTTCATACGTGTAGTTGAATAAATTTCTCAACTTTATTTATTCTGGTTTTCCTAGTTTTAATGCACGCATACCTACTAGCTTCTTGGTAGTTTTTGCCCGCGAGATGCTTTTTCTTGGATCCCTGATGGATGGCTGATTTTTGTAGTCGTTTTATGCCTTGATCATAAAAAAAATTAATTTCTTATAATAATTTGAACATTTTTTTAATAATCTTTTGAAATATGCGATACATAATGTTAAAGGTTTTTAATAAAAACCTCGTATTTTACATCGTACGTTATTACAGAAAATAGCGGGTGTAAATCACAGACACATGTTGACTACTAAAACCTGCCCTAAATGAAAACTGGGAAAAAAACGTACCTACAATAAGAACTTGCCGTAAATATGTAGGGAATTCTTCTTTATGGTGTCACAAGGTCGAGCTCAGGGGGCGAAAGCAGATTACTATACGTATTTTATAAATGTCAAAGCTAAAGTTGAGAGGGAAAAGATTGTAGGATATAAATTATCACCCCTTTAAGCGGAGGGTTACATTTAAGGTGAAGTTAGCAGCTTGCGATGTGTATATCAAAGTTTAAAATAAATAGCTTTATTGCTTAAATGGGGTTACTCAGTGTATTACCAACTTTACTTTTAACTGTAAGTAATTAAATTCAAAAAGGAGGATATGACACTCTGAATCACATATCTATGTGATTTGAGTAAAATTCAATATTGTATTTATATTGTATTTTTAATAGTAATAAGTTTCTCAAGTGTTGATAAACATGACCAACAGCTGCATCTCACAATATTGCAGTCACCCCACATCGTAACTTTTCCATCAAGGAAAACAAGTAACATACATAGTACTTATACCTATACACAAAAACTTATGATGGTCTAAGTTGAAGCTGCTTACATTCAACGTTAAAAAAATTTGACCATTTGTAGTTTTGATTGAATGTTCACGTAATGTTAAATACAAGTAGGTATACCTATGTATTAAATTCTAGTGTCACCGTAAGAAAACCAGTTAGTATTCTAATTAGCGGTGGTGGGTATGTAGGTACACTATACTGTACAACCTGTATAATCGAAGAACGCTAGCTACTGTAAAACGAAGGCATATTATTTCTGAAACAATTTGAGTGGTTGCCACTTATGGCACTCACATTTCATATACTATGACCTAACTTAGTAATACTACAATATGAACATTTCACGCCAGCTCTCAGCATAGACTCTGAGTGGTAAATTGAATACAGAGTGCAAAGATTATTCCTTTATTCGCCTTTTATTCCTGACTTGTATCAAGCCCCGTCGGAACCGCGATTCGTCCACAAAAGGCTCACAACAATGCTATGATCTCTAATGAAGAGTTTTGTACACAAAGGGACAGACCAACTCTTTATTAATACCTTGTGTTATGAGTTATCCCTTTGCTTTTACCGTAATGTGAGAGGGGATTTTATGGTACTTTTTTTGTTAGAGTTTTTCATTAAAAATCATTTTTGTAAATGAACTGTCCTAAATATGCATGAAATGTATGAAACGTGCAAAATCGATTCACATAAGTAACGTAAGCTATATTCAAAAGTCGCAGTCTTAAAAAAGTAAAAAAAAAAACAATTTATGATACATTTTCATAAAAATTATCTTCACAGCCTAGAAACAAGATGGCAAAAATCTAATGTCCCGCATAAACACGCAATTTGAGCTCGATCAACGACGATCACGCTTCCATGCACATTGAAAGGGGAAATCAAGTTATTTCAGCGCTCACCGAAAATGTTTGAACAGGATAGTTCTGAAGCCTTTCCTTTATATTTTATTGCCATCATTTTACCAAACAATACTGCAACAACCAACCTTAGCTCGCCACCTCATATATTCAGACAACTTTTTATAACAACGGCATAGAGCTTAATTTTGCATGAAAGCTGTTGAAAAAATGTAAGGAACAGGTTCTGTATGTTTGGCCGCGTGCCATACAGTTTCGGTAGTAAAAAATTTCGTCTGCCGCACATAAAAGGTGTAAAAGCCGAAATTTTTGGGTTACTAAGTTTGACATAGCATGTCTAAACTTTTAAATGTGTTCAGGGACATAATGTATGGAAAGCCGTTTGCTTACGAAAAATGACTTTTGATACATCAAGGGTTCGAGTTTTTACATAACTAAGAGAGCAAAAAAAAATGGATGACAGGACTTTTTCATTTTATTGAGGGGTTACCTTATTTATAACCGGAGTAGATATGTTGAGTAATTAAAAAAATATTAGAATCCAAAACAAAAGTAACAAGAAACAACGGTCATTATTCAAATCACGAGCGTAAATAAAACCTTTGTACTGCCATTAACACCATTATAGCATTAATGAATTTAAAAAATGCTATTACGAAACTGTTAAATGTTTATGAGAATTAATTTGTGTGTAATTTAAAATGTGTTTACGACACGCGACGTTTTTGCTCTCGTGTGTGTTTGATGCCTTTGTGAGTGTTGTGAAGTAGAAGTAGTCTTTTATTAAATAAACTACCACTTAAGCGACGTGTGACCCGTGGTTTTATTTTGCTCCGTTTACACTTGTATTAAATCCCTCTGGATTACCTAATGTAAGTATTTATTTCACTATCTATCTTGTATAAGCCCTTTATCGTAAACTCCATCATTTTCTTCTGAAAAGTTCATCTTTCTGAAACCAGTTGTCACCTGGCAAAGGCTACCTCTATGCGTTTATATTGCTTTCTATCTATTGCTCGTAGGTACTTTCGTTTTCTGCGAAATCCTCGCAATTTTAAAAAGAGCAATACCATTTCATATTATAAGAATTTCCAATTTCTTTCCGGCATTTGTTTATTATTTAAGGCTACGAAAAAAACATTATTTGTATTGTAAATTTAAACCAGCTTACTTTTTACAAGGGATATATTTTATTTATAAAATCTCAAAGTATCCTTCAGGAAATATTCGATGTTTATCTACTAATATTTCGGCCATTATATTAAGCTGAAATGTGACGTTACATTGTAGCAGTATGAAAAGATTCAGTTTTGATTTCACGGGACGCCGGCTACATTGGAAGCGATCCCGGATAGGGCAGCTCCTGACATTTGATAGAATGCCTCGCGGACCGTGAACAAGACGCGGGCCTAGGGCGCACCTTACTGCGAGCGAATAACCAAGCAGTTTGAACAGATTTCCGTACATTCTGCACAAATAGAGAAAAGAAAATTTCATATCTTTATCAAACTAAATCTCTTACGTACTCAACAGAAACTATTTCCTTTCAGAGCGAGAGGAATCTGCACTCTTTTTATTAGTCTGACATGCAGCCAGCAATCGAACCACGCCCTTTTTGTTTAGACATCCATGTATTTTGTTGTTTCGATTAAATTTTACGAGGGTCTTTTTTCAATTTTGTCAATGGATTTTATGACAACTTATTTGAGATTTTAGGATTGTTTTCTTTGAAAATCATTTTGTATTTTGCTTATGTAAAATAAAACGGATCCTGTACTTAGTAAGCCCGCTTCAAATGATACGGGTTACATTTTTTTCATCATTATCAACCCCTATCGTCCCCAACCTGTCAATACCCTATCAAAAAGCCATGAGTCTCTCCGATATCTTTATCAGAAGTACCAGGCAACCATAACTTGTAAGAGGCAAACACGGAGTTATCTAAACATTCCCCGTATAGGAATGTTAATAGTTCTTAGCACAATAAAGTGGGGAGGCCAAGCACGCGACTGGCACACGCTATGTAGGTACGATACCTTGTTCCGAGTGGACTCTACGATACTGATAATATTAAAATGTTTTGAGCTTTATAAAAGAAATCATGAAAAGCTAGTTTATAAAGGTACCAAAAATAATAAGAAAACAAAATGTGTGAACTTTGTAAGACCGGATAGATTAAAATGCAGTATCGAGGCAGTTACTTAGTTAACCACCCGTACACTGACTGTTCATGTATTTTATCAAGCACATTTTCTTCTATAAAATATTCAGAGAACATTTTCAATAAGGATTATGTGGATACAAGGTATGTTCCATAATTTGAGGTATGGAGACACTCCTGCTCTGAATATAAAATAGAAATCGACTATGGTTATACTGACAGCGAGGTACAACGTCATTTTTCCGATAGGCAGGCAAAGTGAGAGAATTTTCAATTTTAAGCCTCTCCTCTCGCGAGACTGTACGCCGATGGCATTAAAATAAAATGGGAACGGTGTCGTCAGTCGACACGTAAACGCCATCCATCACCGCTCGTGTGCACCCCCCTTGCAGTGTGTTGCAGACCCGCGACGAAAAGTCGCGTGAATTCTAAAGTTCACACGAATTGGGCCGTCGAATCGGTGCACCGGGGAATTGAAGTGAAATATGACTCATACGATTATTTATAGCAGTTATATTGCTGCTAAACTGCAGGCATTAGTGAGATAATGTGTTACGGGACTTCAGGCCATAAAGTTGCGCTATTTCGTGGCGTCAAAGTGCTTATTTTTTTGACGCCATCAACATCCTGGTGTCATATATCACGAACCAATTCCACCAATATCCAACGAAAAAGTCTGATGTCTGCGCGCACCCGTATGCGTTGCGGAATTGACGCGCGGCGAATTTTTGAAAAATGTAAAAAGGTCACTCGAGACGTCACGTAGTGTTCATTTATTTTCGGATCGACTTCTTTCAGTTTAGGGCTGCTGAAGAATGGTGGGTCAAAATAAGTAATGACTTTTGAAGGTTTTCAATTACACAATGCGGTCGGAGCTATGCTTTTTTTTCAAGCAAACATCCATTACTCCCAACTCTTTTCTAGAAAAACGTAGCTCATTGTATCAAATTGTATGTACATACCTACTGTTTGTTCTGATTACCACATCAGCCTGGCTATATCGGTCTACAATGTTCAGCCAATAAAGTTGATCCACTCGCACTTTACAGAATTCAATAACACCTTGGATCAAATAAATTTTTCATTCAAATGGTGATTGTAGCGGGTTTGATCTATTTTTTCGGATTTATACGTCTCACGCCTACGTCCGCTGTTACTGCAAATAGCACGCTTAATCCCAGTCCATGTTTAAGGATAAAGTAGGTACCTATAGACTGTTACAACTATAATGGGTGGCTAGAAATCAAACAGTACTCTCATTTGTTTTAGAACATCAACAACAAAGACCAGCAATGGGTCGCCACACCGCGAGCGCAGAAGACGCGACGATGACGCGGCAGCAAGCGGCTACAGCGCAGCTTTGCACCGGGTGCCGCCGCCGCCACCACCAGCACTCCTACGCAGACTAGGCGTCAAGGAAACGACAGGGGTTGGCAAGGTTAGAATCTATTTTTTTTTATCTTAGTTTCTTTTTAAGTAGGTACCAAAAGTAGAAACTCTTACATATGAGCATGACCATGATGGTGCGTACATCAAAACTTTTGTGATAGATTAAATTATCGGTTATTAGTTAAACTGTTAATTCCCAATAACTGCTGCTAAATAGTAAAATCTCAAAGTTTTGTTTATTTTTATGTATATTCAAATATTGGACGATATTGATACATAGTTGGT
The DNA here is from genome assembly GCA_963565295.1 of Epirrhoe alternata. Lineage (NCBI taxonomy): Eukaryota > Metazoa > Arthropoda > Insecta > Lepidoptera > Geometridae > Epirrhoe > Epirrhoe alternata. The sequence goes on from OY751384.1 coordinate 7,081,484, forward strand.
TAATAAATGAAAATATTTCTAGTGCTCCTTAAATTCATAAACACAGTAGTAAAATATACTCGTTAATCTAAAAAATGTATAGCAGCCAACAGTCAAAAAACTTACCCAATTTTAACTAGGCAATAATAACGCGATGAGATTTGAGAAGTCTTCTCTCTAAAATCCTTAAAAGTTTATGAAAAAGCGCTAGATATAAGTCTTCGTAATGAAACTCGCAGTTCAACCTTCACTATCCAGCAATCTCGCGCGTAAAGACCTCTCATTAGCGCAAGATCATCAGTTGTCTCATTAGACGTAACCAATTAGCAGAGTCCGGCAGACTCCGACCCTTAAATCATTGGACGACACGGCGCCATTAATTCGCTTATCGCACTTTAAAACTGCACTTGAGACTCTGTTTTTGTTTGAAATATCGAGTTTATTTGAAGTAATTACTGCATTTAGTTCGCAAGAAAAGGAAAAACGAACACAGTAAAGAAAATGCTTCACTAGGTATTTTTCAAGTAATTTCTTAATGGGCGGCAGCTCTCGTCAAAATAATTAGACTTAAGACCGTTTCCTACTTTACTTATAAGACCATAACATTTCTGAACTTACCTTAATGATTGTTTATGCAGTAAGTTATACCAACTCTGAGATATTTCGTGTATTCATAGCTAGCACTCCCAGGTATAAGCAACTTGTCGGACGTGCCTTCAGAGGGACCGCTAACGTCATAAGACAGTCGGCTAACGAGGCACGCGCCGGGAATAGAGCAGCCTGCGTGGTCTGAATCAATTCGAATTAACTAGTAGAGCAAAATGAGCTTTTCTACTTTCATTTAAGGTGCAATTTACCATGATAGACACTGTGAATTATCGATACCAATGTCTATCAAAAAGCTTTTTTAATCAAATCAGAAACACCTCTAACATCTGTAGATGGCATGTGTTTTTTTCTAATCTCTACCAGTTGATGAATTGAGCTTATCAAGGCTCAAGAAATTCATGTTTTCATGGTCCACCTATCGTAGACAATGAAGAAGTAAGCATTGATAGTGTAGAACATTATAGCTGATGCAATTCACATCGTTCATCATTCATTCAGTTCGTTCATTTCATGCAAAGGTCTAGGTCTAAACCAATAATCTGTTGATCTACTATAAAGTCTTCTGTGACTGCCAGACGTAGACGAAACACGTAACCAATACTGAATTGTTAGGATGTTTTCGAGTTCATGGAACCGCAATTAAAGGTGATGATTCGATTTTCTGTAGTTTCGGATTTTAAGTTCAATTTATGTAAGTATTAAAGAGATTCACTTGGCCAATATGATTGCTTCCAGATGTTGTACAACTCATCCAGTAAATGTCCTATGTTTTCTTCAAATCAAAGAAGCGTTCTTGGTCGTGCTTGCCTAGTCGTTCTTGATAGATCGTCGAAGTTAAGCAACGTTCGAAACGGTCTGTAAGCGGATGGGTGACCGCCAGTGGCATTTTCATCTGAGCGCTTCCGTGCTTCGGAGGGCACGTTAAATTGTCGGTCCCGGCTATTTAAGTCGTTAAGCCATGACGGAGGCCTTAAGGCGGCCTAAAAACTCCGTCGCTAGAGTTGGCCACTGACTCATACGAACTTACTTACTTTTCAAATCAAACCCTACAACCACTTTTTCACAGTCTTTTAACGTGTTCTACACTTATCCATCAAAGTCCCCTCGCCTATCCCGTCTGCATCTTGTTACCGCGTCACTTATCACATTAACCCTACCACCGGTAATTGGCGGCGTAAATGACTAACACGAGACGCTATAACGAGATTTGCTAAAAAAAAAGCCTTGGGTTTCAAGAAGTGACGACAGTGTGATGGTAGGCTTATAAATATCACTACTTAGGAATGTTTAACTTATAGTAGTTAAACCTTGTTTCGAATAATTTGGTGTATGTACATATCTTTACTAAATGAGTATCACCGGTATATTGTAGTGCCTGGGCCATTGTAAAACAGAGTTGAGCTTATTTTGGTACAAAACAAGGAGACTGAGTGAATGAATTTTTTGCTATTTTCAAATCATCATTGGATAAAAGGATGCTAACAAAATTGGATAAAGGCTAGAACAACATCGATGCTAAGTGAAACATTATGTAGGCACTACACAATTTTTGATTATTGGATTTTGAAAAAGGTAGGCGTTTTAAAGAAAATCTTTTTCAATGATAGAAAAAGAAAAAAAACCTTTCATAAACAAGCGTCGTTTTTTCTGTCAAAACTTTAACATCAATATCCGTAATAGAACAGAACATAAACCATCCTATGATGTGGAAAACGAAACGGCGAATCCTATCGTGTGTCAAAACAATCTCTCGTGTTATTAGGCTTTAATGTTATTGTGGTCCTTTGGGACCGGAGGGGGTTCGGGAAGATTACAACTTGTGGCTATTGAATGTATAGCCAATGGTGGCCATTTTTTATAGATATACCCATGAAGAACGTTGAAGTGACCTCATTTCAAACACATGATAATAATTCTTCATAAACAAATATGTAAAGAAGAATACCTAAGTTATACAACCTGTTATATTTCTAACTAGGCCATTGCCTTACAAGTTCGGCCTGCTATTTATATTCACCTGGTTCCAACCACCCCAACGACAAAGCTCTAGATATGCACAAGGTTTAATTTACTAAGGTTTCTACCGTATATCTTTAGTAAATTCGTATCTTAACCCTTGCGGTTGCGGTGACACTTTTTGTCCCGCACTATCCGCTCTGTTATCCGGAATAATCCCGGCAGGATAACCTCGTTGAATTGCAAACTAGCTTCTTCGGCTTGTTTATTATTTGATAGGAAAACGTGTTCGGTTTATTTAGGTATGCCATAAAAAGTATCGTATTTTGTACGCTACCAACATCATATTCGCTTTGAAAATGATAATCTCTGTCAACTTTATATTTTTAGTACTGTTCTCTTTATTAGTATGTATTATTTTGTGATAATAAGAATACTTATACCAATTGAAATTTTACTTGGCAAATGTTTTATGCATACCTCTACTTATATATTTTTTTTATTAGACTTATGGAATCAGCTGTCGCCAGAGGTATTTCCAGACCGATACGACTTAGGCGCCTTCAAGAAAAGAGCCTATTCCTACCTCAAAGGCCGGCAACGCATCTGCAGTGCCTCTTGATGCTGCAGTTGTCTGTGGGCGGTGGCAAACACTTACCATCAGGTGTGCCACTTGGTCGTTTGCCTCCTCTGTCATAATAAAAATTGTAGTACACAACTAATTGCTTAAGCGTAGTTGTGTACTACACTTGGATTATTTTATCTTAAATATTCTCATCAACGTGTAATGAACTGCGTTAATCATGTTATAAAATAATTGCCTTTCGAAATAACTTAACTACCTACCAAACCCAAAAGTAAAGCTTCATACATCGGTTTCATGATTATAAAATAAAATAAAATAAAATAAAATAGCCTTTATTCTATTACGTTTACATTTTCATTTCACATTCAATTAATTAATAGATTATTATCATAAAAATATTAAGAACCAATCATGCAATTTATTCATTCAGTAGGTATTCATTAATTTAAATAGTTGGTTAGTAATTCATATTATTAGTAATAATTTTTATTTTTACGTAAAAGTCGCCTCTCGGGCGTAGGCCTCCCCCATTAATCCTCTCCAAAGCTCTCTGTCTCTAGCCTTTCTCATCCAGTCTGTTCCGGTTGTTTTACAGAATATGTCATCCCACCGTGTTTTTGGGCGTCCTCTTTTCCTTTTGTTGCCACGTGGGATCCATTCCAGTACTCTTTTTGTCCATCTTGAGTTCTCCATTCTACAAATGTGACCTGCCCAGTTCCATTTTAGTGATCTGATTTTGTTGACAATGTCGCTTAGCTTTGTTTTACGTCTTATTGTTTTGTTGCTGATCTTATCTGATAGTTTAATTCCTAGCATACTTCGTTCCATCTTCCTCTGGCAGACAGCTAGTTTGTCCTCGTCTTTTTGTGTGAGGGACCACGTTTGGCAGCCATAAGTAAGACACGGTAAGATGATGACTTCGTATAGTTTCTTTTTTATTTTAATATCGGTTTGTTTATTTTTCATTACCTCCTTTAGGCCCCAGTACTTTTGCCATGATATTGCAATACGTCTATGAATTTCTCTTTGTGTACAGTTTTCGAAGGAGACAGATTGACCCAGGTATATGTATTCATTTACAAACTCAATATTTCCCCCATCTACTATGATCTCTCGTTTGTCGCCGTTGCTTATAATCTTTGTTTTGGATGTATTTAGTGAAAGGCCAACAATCTTGCTTTCTTTTGTCAGTTCGTTTAGCATTGTTTCTAGATCAACTGGGTTCTCGGCGAAAACTACTATATCATCTGCAAAGCGTAGGTGGCTCAAGTGCTCTCCATCGATTTTTAGTCCTTTTTCTTGCCAGTTCAGTTTCCGAAATACTTTTTCTAGGACGGCCGAGAAGACTTTTGGTGACAAGGGGTCGCCTTGTCGCACACCTTTCTCAATAGGGAATTCTTCTCCATCTCTTTCCAATCTTATTTTAGCGAAGCTTTTCGAGTAAATGCTATAAAGTAGTTCAATATATCTATCCTCCACGCCCTGTTCCTTTAGTGTTTCCCATATAGCATCGTACTCAAGACTATCAAAAGCCTTTTTGAAGTCGATGAAACACATATAAATAGTTACCCCGTATTCGTTTGCTTTTTCGATGATCTGCGTGACTACTTGGATGTGATCTAGTGTCGCATAGTGTTTTCGAAATCCTGCCTGTTCCCTCGGTTGATTTTCGTCTAATGTCTTTGTCATCCTCTGTAGAATTATTTTGGAAAAGATTTTATATATATTTGAAATTAGGCTTATCGGTCGGTAATTTCCAAGGTCTCTTCTATCGCCTTTTTTGTGTAGGAGTGTGATTGTTGATCTTGACCATTGCTCGGGTGTCGTTCCTGTGTTAAGTATATTATTGAATAGTATCTGTAAGGGTTCGTGAAGGTATTCTGATAGAGTTTTTAGCGTTTCGTTTGTAATGCCATCGTCCCCTGGTGTTTTGTCACTTTTTTGTGTTCGTATGGCAAACTCTACTTCAGATTTCAGGATGCTTAGTGATGGCATTCGATGCAAATTTTGTGTCTCAGTGTGTAGTTTCTCTGCTTGTCGGGAGTTTGTCGTACCTGACGCATAAAGTTCTCTGTAGAATTTTGTAGCTTCTTTTGTTATTTCTGGTCGTTTTGTTAGGATATTTCCCGTTTTGCTCTTCAGGTTAGCGGTCCACTCAGTTTTGTTTTTGAGCTGTTTGTAGGCTTTTTTAATTCCACCAGTTTTCTCTATGCATTTTTCTATCGTTTCTTGCCTTCGTAATTTGTTTTCCTTCGTTATAGTTCTATTAATTTCTTTGCTTATCGTGGTTATTTTTGATTTTATCTGTTTTGTTCTTCTCTCATTGTACATTTTCCCTCGCTCTTCCATTAATTTCTTTACTTCCATTCGGTTTCATGATTAGACCAACTTTATTACTTCATTCGCATTAATCGACCGAAGATAAAACTCGTCTATTTTATGTTCATTAACGCTTTTTTTGGAGTCGTAAACTTAAATTTAGACTTTTTTGATGAAAATTATCAGAAACGTCTGTCTAAAAGCACCTGTGTGATGGGTTAATTTTAGTATTTTTTTATTTAGGTAGGTACTCCAATTAGGGTACATAATAAATTGTACTGTTATCAAAATATACTCGTTAGAGATAATTTTCGAAACTGCTAATCCAAACGAAAAAATATTTTAATGACGACCGCAATGACGACCGAAATGAGGACCGCAATGACGTGACTCGGCCGAGACGAAAGAGGTGCGAGTTTGATACTCCCAGCGGGACAAATATTTATAATTTTTGTAAATATTGGTTTTGGGTGTTGTGCTACCATGGTACTTGAAGTTTCTAATAATGTACTCATGATGCTAGTTATCGTAGTTATTTCCCCATTCCGCAATGACTACACTGTCATTACACTTTATGGAACATCCTTTATCTATTGCCCTACTCGCGTACCTCATCTAGATCTAAAGAACTACCTCTTTTGTACCACCCTCTAGTTACTGTCCGTCAATTTGTACGTTCGATGAAGCGGACTACCAGCGGGATTAAACTTCTTATTGATTATTGGACCCTTTTTATAGTGTGGCACAAGAAAATACGAATAAGTTCCCACCAGATTATGTAACAAATGTATCAGATGCATAAAGATTAGGTTGTATTTCAATAGCGCTGTTCATATTAAGGTGATCTGATAATAAAACTTTCTCCAACGACACACTTACTGACTTTTCGGCCACCATATCAATATAGTCGAATGTTATATTGCCAATATCACATCCAACTTTCTTTGTATTTTGTGTGCCATTCATATACTTATAGTGCGAACAGCAACAGCCGGTAAAATTGTCTGCGACCTTAATGTGAACCTATTCTAAAGAATGTTTTACCTAATGCAGTCTCTCCAGTATCCTTGATACGAGTTAACGTAGAGTTTCAGTAAGTATTCCATGTGCGTTTGGTGCAAAAAAGTATCTTTCACCGTCCTAAATAAAGAACCATTCTGTTACCTACTTGTTACTTGGACCAATCAGATGGATCATCCCTTCAACCTACATTATGATTTATACAGTATAGGGTCCCGTTATTGATACGAACTACAAACCCACTTTTTTTCTTTGATGTGCACGTGATGCGAGCAAACATATCAATTTGGGGCCCAGTGGCCTTCCCGGTCTTTTTATATAAAATGTGTGTAAACATTGTTTTCTAGTCCTTTGGGAAAGAAATACGTGCTTGCAATCTGTTGTAACAATATTTATTTGGGGAGAGGCCTTTTTTGAGCGTACTTTTTTAACTACAGAAACAAAACAAACAAAAATTGCAATATTTTGTGAAAATATGTAAACCACTGATCTTTTTTAGATAGCAATATGTTAGGTCAATTTTTAGTAAAAAACCGCAAAAGCTATTATCGTTCAAAACAACGTCCTATGAAAATGCCCGACCGATAAAATACGAAAAGGGTACAATCTGTGTAAAGTATTTAGAGATATTTTACAACAAAAACGCAAAGCTATGACCTTTAGTTATAGTAGATCTTTATATATTTTTGACTGTCCACAAATAAACGATAAGCTGATACAATTCTGTACCTCAAACAAGTGGCATGTGAGCGAGGTAAATTAAGTTTAATACTGTTATTTGACTAGTGGGAGCTGAAACTGAATTGTGGAACAACCGGTTCGGCCCCAAACAGAACAAAGCCACCATAATCAGCTTAAACTAAATACACCGCGGGTAGTTGAAATTTGTATCTAATTAAATGTAAACATGCAAGTTTTGACCAGGAAGTAATAATATTTTCTCCTTTGAACGATTCAAAAAAATTGTTTGCGTTATGAAAATATGACAATGAGATAATATTTATATTGTATGCCTGGGGGGTTAACATGAACTCTTATTACCAGGAACTTTGAATCGTAACTTGATCTTTAAACTATTATTTTAAATTGTTCTCCCATCTTAGCTGCTTAAATTTGCTTTATTTTTAAACTACGACATCAAATCTTTATCATTGCCTTGTGAAATAGTGTCTACAAAAATCTTAAAAATACAAGTTTGCAATGCTGTATTATAATGCTGATCCAGCATTATTAAATAGAGTAATCTTCAAAGAAGTAAGAAAAACTTTTCAAATACCCAGTTCTCACGGCAGTAGAGATTTACACACAGAGCATCTTGCAAAGCGCTACAAAAGCGCATCGTTAGCTTAAACGTGGCCATATTGTGACTATCTCGTAAAAATACAATGAATACACAAAAAGGAACAGTGCCTGCATCGTTTCATAGGCATTACTTGCTCGAAAGTACTCTTTTCTGGCGGCACGCCAAACCACAGCCTGGGATAAACAGTCTGCAAAGTTAATTATATTGGCGCTAAGTGCCTATGACAACGCAGTGGCACTAATATACCACAACTACTTAGTTAGCTGAATTTTGGCTAGTTGGACATGATGGGAGAACAGTTATGTTTTTACTGGCCTCACAGCCAGAGAATAACAGTAATACTATGTATAGAATGGACACTCGTTGCCTCGTACCAATCGTGACTCCCTGTCCAGTGGCGTAGCTACCGGAGGGCTCAGTGGTGCAGTGCTCCGGGACCCCCAAACTCAAGGGGCTCTCGGACTCTGAGCCCGAGTTTTTCTTAGAAAACCATAGGTATAATGATTATTTTGCATTATTAGATTTTTGAAAAAATGTACTTTAGTAACTACAGTCAGCCCAGAAAATGACGAATCAAATCGTAAGTTTTTACGAAAATTTCAAAATACTGTCCCTGTCCCTCGAGTTCTTTTTCGAGTGACCGGGGTGAGTTTTAATGCCACTACCAAACCAAAAATCTGCTAACTACCTCGTTAGCAGATTTTTGGTTCGTTACAATGTTCATTGTATGTAACTCTATCTTATCTGAATCCTTGAAAAAAATACTGACCAAGTGAGTGTACACTCGAGCACAGTGGTTTCTTTAAGTAAGCTAAATCGGATTGAAGTCGTACAAACTTAATGTTGCAGTTGAAAAATATGTTATTCGATACATTCTAACTGCAAATATGAATTTGTGACCACACTCTAAATTCACAGATTTTGTTTTTTCCTGCTTTGTATTATTTATAAACATTTTTGTCAATATCTGTATTCAAGGGATCTTAAAGGCCATGACAGATGGGCGACCAAATTGCTGTTGCTTATGTGCGGAACTTCAAACAAACCAAGTGCCAACAAACGGACACTTTCCCAGCTCATTATAACAAAGTTTGACACAACTCAAAACCGACCAAGCTCTCTCAATACTAATTTGACAGCTGCCAACGAATTCCACTTTCAGCTAGAAGCTAGAACTAGTACGTGCAACATAATTATTTAACCCTGCTCCGGCGCTAACTAATGCACGCTATTACACGGCTTGTTTCGGTCGTTCAGGCCCTTGCTAAATGTAAACAATAGCCAACCCCGGTCGGTAGTTTGTCACTCGTTTTCCAGTTTTGTTTTACGTCTGCGCCGGCTTTTTGGTACTTTTTGCCGTTAACATTCGATATTTTACTGACCTTTCATGCGGAAAGCCTTGTATATTGCGTGACGATGTTGCTACCGTTTTTCAGTGGCTGCATTTGCATAGCATGTTAAATCTATTTGGACATTATCTGTCTCATGTTTTTGTATAAGTTAGAGAAGTGTCAGTTCGGTTTTCTTGTGTAAGTCATGTACTTTATTGACTTGGGAAAACTTTTTGTCCTAGTAGTTTTTCTAGTGCATGAAAGGATACTTGATAAGTTATTCAATTGAGCGAAATCTGAATTATATTACCTTCACTTTGATCGAATTCCGCTTGGTGAAATTCATAAATATTTTCGTTCCGTGAATGAACAATTACGCCCTTGAAAAAGCCCCAAAAGAGCCAAGATTAATAGGTTCAAGTTGATGGAAATAAATAAAGCGTCCGCCAATTTCGGCGGAATCGTGAATTATTTGGGGTAAATTGTAAAATTAATAAGTATATTGAACGCAGTGTCGGCGGCTATCAATTACTCGGTTGTTTTCACGAAATTAACGAGAGGTCCTTTTTCGACGGGCTATAAAACAAGAGGTTTCGAACGGTTTTGAGTTTACTGTCAATGGGACTTTCAAACAAATGCGATGCGGGCTCTGTATAAATATTTTACTTCTGAACGGGTTAAGCTCTAACTAATGAGAATTGATAAACACATGTGATACCTAGATACATACACTTTACGTAAGAATTATTATGAGCATGTTCTTTTTTACGATGAATAAAGCATTTTTAACTCGCGAATCTCTTTCTAGTCAGTCGTTTTCCAAATCAAATTACATGGTTCGACATTACATGGTTTCTGATAATTTACTTGTAAAACTGATTTATTTCCAATTATTTATTTTGTCATTGGATTTGTATCTGAATTTAAAATGTTATTTATACTTAATTATATTTATACTGAAAATAAAGTTTGTGAAATATGAGTAGGTAATGTTCCTACATTACCTACTCATATTTCACAACTTATTTTCTGACGCGGCACGTTATTATACATATTTAATTAAAAACAACGAAGAAATGTACAAACAGAAATAATTATGTAAAAAAGTAAGTTTATTAATTTTGATTGCCTGCATTTACATACAAGTTTTATTAAATCTATGACTATTGTCCCTCACGAAACCCTAAAATTCAAAATTACACACATTCAAAGATACAATCGGGCTACAATTAGCAGTCAATTAAGCCAGAAGCTCTATTAGGTAGAATTGGCCCATAAACATTATTGGTCGGCCAAATCTACATTTGATAAGGTTATTGCGCCCGTTGTATTAATTAGTCTAGGGTCCCGCAGACCGCAATGGCCTATTGACGGTTATTTGTGTGTCAAATATAAGAGCGAGCGGTGAGGCAACCTGTTTTTTATGATTTTTTCATTGGACCAACTTAATCGACAAATGTCATAAGAAAAGCATTTTTTGAATACAAGCAAATTGTAAAATATTTTGTTTAACAGAAAACGATATGTCAAATATACCTCTTAACAAAAGAATACAAACCTCTGGTTATTTTCATAGAACATCATCAGCGTCTCGAGAGTTTCCATATCCCTGCCTAAATCTGCAAATTCTATACTCTAACTATTTTGTCAAATAAATTACTGCACTACCTGTACACTTGTGCCGCTCAATATGAATGGTTATTGCATCACACTACGCTGCAATATACGCCTAAATCAATGTGTATATAAAATGTTACGATTAGGAAGCACGATAGGTTCAGTTTCAGAAAGAAAAATAAATTGTAGATACAAGTTGAATAAAGAAAATTAAAAAACAACATAAGTACGTAAATTCCTTTATCAGCAAACGTATGTAACAAGTTTGATAAATTAACATGGCTTACGAGTTACGACAATGTTAGTTGAATCAAATGTTACCTTAACGAAGCTGAAACTACCTTTTTACCATATAAATATGAATGGTCACGAAACATCTAAATAAAACCTTTTCCAAACTTTTCCAGAAAGTTTATATACCTATTGCAAAAATAAAAAATTATGAGCTGAATCGGTGGTATAGACCTCAGGTATGGACAGATGTGAAAACCATCAGAAGGATAGCTGCTGCAAGCCCAAAATCATTAATTACGATACATCAATTTACAATTAAGAATAGGAATAAGAATACATTTATTCGTAGTTTTAACAAAAAATAAATAAAACAAAGAATAAGTAAGGTATAAGTAAAAAATAAACTTAGTCTAAACATTAGCAGTAACTACATAATACAATTCAGAGCAAAAAAGAAGGATGAACTTTATTTGATAAAAATGAAATTAGGGTACTTATCTATACTAATGATCTTTCAGTGTCAGTGTAACTGCATAAGTTTTGCCTTATTTTTCACATTTAAATTCTAGCTACAATCTAACCGACAAACATTAATTACAAAACCCGCAGCTTAACTTTATTATTCAACGTTTTTCATTAACCATACTTTATGGTGGACATTAAAATTTCATTAAAAACGGCGTATTTTTCTATTGCCATAAACTTGACCAACAAATGAACAGGTGCTGCGAATAATTGTAAAAATACGCAACTCACTGCGATTTTTATTTTGATATTCCAATATTGCGAAGTAGGACTCGATCAATTCTTCACTTATATAATTTTTCTTAGCGCATTTTAATGAATGAATGACTTATTTTACACTTTATTTTACACCAAAACAACAACGAGAACAAAACATTGAAAACAATTACAAGTTCATTAGTACAATGGGCGGCCTCATCGCTGAAAACGATTTCTTCCAGGCAACCTTTTAACTCTTTTATCGAACTTGTTAAGTTGAAACTGACAAAAATGACTAGCTCAATACAATCACAAAATATTCTATTGACATCAACACTTTTCAATATTATCCGTCACCAGAGTTGGCCACTGACTCATACGAACTCACTTACTTTAATATTATCCAATTTCGTCAACCAAAGTCATTTTAGAAAATGTATTAGACCAATTGCATACGAAACAAAGAACCTCGCACTAGTTGTTCTAAAAATGTATTTCAGAATGTCATCAGTTTGAAATAACAAATACTCCAAACAGTTATGCTATTCCCACTTTTTTTTTTTAAACGGACTCTCTCCATGGAATTGTTTGGTTTGCTTACAAAAATGTTAGGAATTTTCAATTTGATTTCTGAATGTAAAATAAACTACTTTTTTTTTAACGTATTGCAATAGTTTAATCGACTTCAAAAAAGAATGAGGTTCTATGTTCGACTAGTTATAATTTTTTTAAGTATATACAGGGTGTAAAAAGACGTCTACCGAAGCCGAAAGGGGTAGGTACAGCATCCCAACATACAACCAAATCCGATTTCCGAAAAAATCATTAAATCCGGAGAAAACAGCGTTTGAAGAGTACTGTTTGCGTATGTTTTGGGCTCGTTTCTTTACGTAGATTGCTGGATTTTGAGTTGTAATTGTTTTTTCTATTATAAATGAAATTATTAGGTAGGTATGGTCTTATTATGTCGTAATAGCAGTAAATAACCGAAAATAACAACAGTTTTTTTTTTCGCTAAATTTCAATTTCAATTCAATTTCAATTTATTCATAAAACTTAATACATAAAATTACAATTATTATAAATAATTTACATCGAACCCCGCACTAGGCTAGGCCTGTATCGCGGCAGTTCGAGTGTAATTATTAAATAAACATATTTACATATAATAAATACCTTAAGATACATATAAATTATATTATATAGATTATAATAAACTAAAATTATCACTACCTACGTACGAACTGTACGCACAAATATGTTTAGTGTCATGGTCTGATTGCAACCCCTCAGTTTTCGGTAGCAGTCTTTTTACACCCTGTATATCACTAGCTTCTGCGCGTGGTACCAACATTTTGAATAACCTATACCTATGCTATTCCAAGTTTCATCCAAATCGCTTCACTGGTTTAGGCGTGATTGAAACACAAACACCAAAACAAACTAACAAACTTTCAGCTTTATTATATGAGTGAGAAGTGAGATTGTCAATTCGATCTCTATAAATAAAAGCACAGTATCCAGTTATATTAAAACAAACTATCCATTTTACTAGAATCGAGCGTGTCACCCCACACTTAGACAATGCTCGGGCCACGTTAGCTTTGCGTTCAAAAATATTGTATATCACATTATATACGATTATTACTACGATTACTCGGTAAGTATTTATTGTACTAATTGAATTAATCGGGTCCAGTCACGTAAGGTTCATCGGTTTGCAGTAGGGTATAAATAGGGCTTAATGTGTCATGGTTAAAGTCAAGTGTGTTTGTGTGATATGCTTATATGAATAGGTGGTAAAACAAATGAATGAACTTTTTTTTAAGTGTAATGGCCCCTCTACACATTCGCCGAACTATTTACTGGATAGACAATGATCGATGAATACAATACAGACGAATAGACCTTCTACACGTTCGTGAGCGCGGGTATTCGTCTATCATCGGCGAATTAGAAAGCCCAATAGCCTAAAGCTTACTCAAGGTAAGGTATAAGACACCTTGTTCTTAGTCACTAGTCTATTAGACTCACTCAGACTTTAAATTTCGATAGCTCACGAAAATACTGCAAAAACACGTCGACTAGAGCGTAGGTTTAAAAACTCTGAACATGACTAATTCTTTTGCGAGTCAGTATTGAGTGAACAAGTGCTCTTAGTTCACAGCAGTTCAATAGCGGACCTAGCCTTCGTACTCCAAACCCTCTGAACCAAATAAAGAACGCCACATTCACATAGCAAGCCGGTTTTAGACTTTGGACCTATCATCTGATTCTGATCGGTACAAATCAAAAAAATGCATGTTCAGTTTAGGATTTCTTAGGATTTTTTTAAGAAACGTAACATAAACGCACTTTTATAACTGTTCATGGTAACGACAGGTTATATTAAAAAATATGCATATAGTTTCAAATCAGTCGTTATAAAAAAATTTGTTGAGTCACAAAAACAGCATGAAATTATACTTCTGTGGTTAAAAAATAAATTTAAAAATAAACTTTTGCTTATGTTCAAATTTTTAGGTCGCCATGAATTTTAATAATCGGTAAAATGACAGAATAACCCGCTTTCATTGTAAATGCGGCCGAAGTAGTTACTTACCCCGCAGTAAACGCTAGGCTGATGCTTCTCTCGGAAACTATTTTCATTTGACCTGTTTTAATGGAAATAAAAATAGAAGAGCGACTTTGAGATAGGGGCGGTAAAGCTATTTTTACAAAGTATTTTTTTTAACTATTTCTTTGGAAGCTTTAATGTATATTTTTTGTCCAAACAACTGGTTTAAAACTACCTTATCTTACCTAGGTACCTAGATACCTACTTTAGGTAATAAAAAAGCAAATTCCACAATATTCAGTAATTAAAAGCAGGTAAGCACCTTAGATGATAATTCTCTAGCCAAAATTAGTTTGTTTAAACTTTAGTCAAATAGTTACTTAACCAAAACCAGTCTCTAAAACAAACCGATCTCTATAAATACTCGATAAAACAAGGATAACAAAGTAGTGATCTAAAAATCTCATGCATAAATATTCTACATAAAACTGCACTTTCATAGCGCCTGTATGTGTCACTTTGGGCCAGGAAAATGGCGATTCTAAGGATTAAGTATTACTGTATCGCGGCTACAATGCATTATACACGGGTGCAACACTGTAAACCTATGGGAAAAATGTTATCACTACAGTTTTGCAGCAGTAAGTCATGCTTATTTCATTTTCAGGAGTTGTACCCACTAAAGATTATCATTATAACACACGGGATTTTCGCACTTATATCGTCGATTGACACTCTTTGTATGATTAATCCATTAATTTTTTACTTAAGTCCTTTATGCTAATTAGTGACTTTCGAAGATGTAGATGTAATTCTGAATTCCGAATTCAAATAAATATTTAATTAGTTGTCCGCCGGAGTTGGCCGGAATCGACCTAAATTTCTTTTTTCGCAACCAATAGACCAGATGAATATGCTCTATATCGGATACTAAACGTAGGTATTACTTTCTAAAAGAAGAATAGAAGAAGAAGATACCTAGTCAGAGTTACGTGGAAATGCACAGTTATTGGTATGCCCATTGAGGTATGTGAATATTCGCATTTAGTACGCTATCTCAGAATGAAAATCAGCGCAAGCAACTCGTACTCGTTCCTCCATAGCCCCACGACAATACCAGCGACAGACGTAGCTCGGAGGCTGATATCGATTACCGACCCCACATAATTGCCTGCCCTTTCTTCTTATTGACAGCGACCTCGGAAATCATCTTCGCCATATTTAAAATGAAAATTACACTGCAGTTCAGTGTAACTGGTTATTTGCAAGCCAGTGGAGGACGTAATAGATTTAAAATCTGATGTAGGATTTGAGAGAGCGTTGGAACAATTTGAATGAAATGGAACTTTGCTATTTTAAATGGAAATGAGTTTTGGTAGTTAATAGCGAAATAGTTTTGAAAAAATTATACAGCTAAAGGTGCATTTACACGGTGCGATTTGTCGTCGGATTTGCTAGGCCGCGCCCATTCGGTGTGCCAACTTGAGTTAGACTTAGCGCATTCACACGACAAACTGCGCTTGCGATGCGATGTCGCGTCGTCACTACGATGCGATATCGGAGATCCAACTCGCCATCGCATCGCGGCGAGTAGGGTTACCATACTAAAAATTGGAAACCCGGACAAATGCCAGACAAAATATACGATTTAAATGGAAACGCACGTGGCTTACAACATATTATGTTGGTACCACGTGAGTGAAGCCACGGTGCGTTCCGCAAGCTCACATACCTAAATGTAGACATTGATATTTTAATGTTCAATATAATAGTCTTAATAACGAGAATTTCATTATTTTTCTACATAAAAAAATCTTGTAAGTACTTATTTTGTATCATAATATCTTAGAAAAATCTAAATAAAACGACAGGTCTGGAGAAATCTTAACGTATGGTTACTGTAAAATGGGCGGATTATAGGGGCGTATGCCACAGAATAAGTTTCATAGTTACCTAGACTTTTACTAACTGCGGAAGAGCGTACAATTTTTGGTAGATTGTAGCGTTGTTAAATTTCAACAATGTTCTCAAGGGATCGTTAGTGGAGTGGTCTAGCGTGCGGTTTCCAAGAAGAGACATGCTGGTTCAATTCCTTGCACAAAAAATTTTTTTTGCATTTTTTTTTATTTTTGCTTCTCTAGAATTTTTTTTTTATGTTAATGGTGAACATCTCAGTTTCATAAACTTTTTAATAAAAACTAAAGAAAATAAAATTAAAATTCAAGGTCCGAACAGAGTACTTACTTAGATGGTAATTTTACCTAATACTATTTTACCTAATACTAGCTGTCCGCCGCGGTGTTACCCGCGATCCCTCGGGAAAACTTCACTTCCCCGGGATAAAATATAGCCTATGTCAAAGATTTAAATCGTTAGATGTGCCCGGATGCCAAAAACTATGGCGTTGTCTTTACATGTGTGTTATCAAAATGCCGACGTACGCACACACACTAATGATTAGTTAAAAATTAGTGGATTTGCCAATAAACTAAACTTTTATTTCACCATTTATTGTGCAATAATATTGCACGAACTTCCGTGAAAAAATATATGTATGAAATTGAAAAATTCTGTATGTGTGGCTCAAAATACCTACGCACGCAACTTAGCTAATGAGTACGTACCTATAACATATAAATAGTGTTATTGCCAATAACCTTAATTGAAATTATTATCATTTATTGTGCAACCATATTGCACAGACTTTTGTAAAAAACAAAGGTCATATTATGCCCTGAAATGGAAAATAATGTACAAGTCTAAAAATGTGCAATCTGTGAGGTACGGTCAGCAAACTCATCAGATTAAGTATGTACGTACTGGGGTGCTAGCCAAGATGACATTGATTCGATTCCATTCTACTGCTGATTTGGCGACTTTGCACTCAGTTTGCACTTGATTATGCCATAGATTACAAAGAGTATGTATGAAAATAACGCGTCATAATGAATGAAATGGAAAAATTGGTAGAATTGACATGCGCGATAGATACTTTGTTTACATTTTTGCTCGATGACTAGGCGGTCGCAGAAACCCAGTTGTAATCGCCAGTCGCCAGTAGAAACAAAATGGCTTCTTCAGCTTACTTCAAATTGACGTCTTGCCACCAAGAGTTGTATTTTTTATCCGTAATTTCTACATAAAGAGCGTTGCTGTGCTCATAATTGGATTTTCATATTTTTGAAATAATCAACTTATTTCAATGAAGTAACTTAAAGCTATCGCTTAGAACTTGAAACAAAGATTACCTAAGTAATAGGTACACACATGAGTTTCCTATAGGGGTATAGACAGACAACACTTATTTATACTTGCTTCAATTCTTACGCACATTTCTCGCCTTGTTCCTCATTACATTTTTCATACAAGCTCGCCTAAGACTTTAGAGTAACTACATTCACCTATCCTTCCCTTAGCATCCTTTCCACACATATTCACCTCATACCTATACCCTGTTTGGTCAAACCACTTTCATTCGTCACCTCTGCATGATCTGCATGATCAAACCATCTTAATTTGCCTTTCTCAATCCTCATCACTGCTATTAAGCACCTAATACGTTCTTTCACTCCACACTTCCCTGAACGCACTGTATCTTACTCTACCATTCAAAGTTACTCTAAAAAAACACTCGTTGATATTATGCAATGCTCTTATTTCTACAGCAATCACTCTATCTATTGAAACAAAAATATAATCCACTTATATTCCTTCATACTGTTCATAACGCTATTCAACTTTATAGGGCAGGCATAGGCCTGCCCTATAAAGTTGTATACCTAGGTACTTATACTTACTTATAATAAAATTACAAATATGTACAAAATATTTATTACTGAATAGGTACCTACAATGAAACAGTTTTATTTGCAACACACAGGAGAAAGTAGGTAAATATCCACTCCACGGGTTATGTATTATCCTTATGGTTAGCTCCACTGCCTACAGAAAGCGCAGGTTCCATTTATATACTGTGATTGAGCTCTTCAAGTTACTCCGGTTCTGGAGTCAATCGATGACTGAGGGTGGCAGACACTTGCGTGGAAAGCAGGAGAAGGCGCAGTGGTCGTTAAATTATATTGTTGAGGTCCTGTGCGTCTCATCTTTATATTTTACCACGGAAATAGTATCGAAAGCACATTTCATTTTGCAATGCTGCGAGTTCATTTTTGATTCGGGTACTGTTAGATCCGATTGTTCTAGCTAGGTACGGATGCTTGGCGTTGGCTATAAGGTCAAGATATATAAATAAGTGCTAAAAATTAATATTTGCAAATTCACACAACAACACAGAAAATTTTGACTTTATTTTGACATCGCAAAGATCGTGGACCTCATTGTTGCTTTGTTACTATATGGTATTCTGTGGCAACTATCTATCCTCGCGGTGTCAATTCGACGTTTGATAATGCCAGGAACTCACCTGCCGCGATATTTGGCATAAAATGTATGCAGTGCATAGGCAGTGCTATACAAATCGTGCTAAATAATGTTATTCGCCGCACGTGAGTAATAGTCATTATCTGTCTATTCCACTGTCTATTTCTACTTCCATTATGGTGTTTGGCTAGCCCCCCTGGCTTGGGTGAGTAAAACCAAAACAATATGAATTACATATTTATTTTATTTTATTTATTAGGGACAACAAACAGCTATAATATACAGCGTATTTGAACTTAATAGTAAGAAATGACCATTAAGTACTTAGAAGGTAAAATATACATGACAGGTAATATAATATTGTAGCCCACAACATTATCTAGACAAAGAGAGTTTATATAAAAAGTGCCACTAGAGGCAAATACAAATTATTTACCTAACACTATTTGTACAAGTATTAGGGTAAAGGCCCCAGTAGTCGGCCCCTCTCCAGTAGTCGGCCATTACTGGCTTTTAGTTTGAATAAATAGCAAAGTAATCCAGATTTCCGCGCCAAATTAATTTTGATTGCTACTATGATTTCTGATTGGTCGATGCAAGACGTTTCCTTGTCATTAGGTTGGTAGGATTGGCAGTAATTTCAGTTCATTCCGCCGGTGTCTCCAAGAGAGACGTCAAGTGCGTTGCGCGCTAATTTTTTACTAACTACCGGCGTCTGGAAAACAGGTAGGTTTATCTTTTTATCTCAAGTTATTTGAAACAACTTGCCGTCTAGGTACTTTATTATGAATTTTTACGTCTTTTTTACAAAAAAAATGTGTTTTTATATTATTTTTCTATATTTTACGAGACGGCCGACTACTGGTTATATATTTTTTTGTTATATATATTTTTTAAGGGCCGGTTGGACTGCAGCAGTAGACATTTAGCACTGTTTCAGGCCGCGCGCAAAATACTTCGCGTCGCCGCAGTGGCAGTGAACTCGCATGACATCGCCAGCGACATAGTGGAAATAAGCAGCAGGGTGATTTTATTTGACTTTAAAAATGCATTTTATTATGATCAAACATTGCTTAGTAGGTAGAGTAACAAATTTGAGTTTCGCAAATAAATGAAGTAACCTCTTTATTCTTGTTTTGTTTGTTTCATTATTATTTGTTATTTTGTTTGTCAGTAAATAAAAAAAGGGTGTCAAATAAAAATAATTTATTTAATTGGGTGACACACATTAAAATTGTCTGGGGAACAAGGGTATTTAGTGTTTAATTTTATTTCCACTTTGTTTTGTCCTAGCTGTTATACATCAAAAGAAGCTAAATGTATTATAGATTTCAGTTATGTAATTAAATAAAAAGCATGCAAGTAAAAAAAAATAAGTTTCATAAGGATAACTAAAACAGTACCTAAACTGAAAAAAAAAACAATTTTCTGGAAATAACAAAAACAATTCAATAATCTGTTGGATATCCCAGGGCATTAGCCACAGCTCTAAATCACGCGTGGTATGCTGATATCAAGTTATCAATTGTCGACTGTGGAATAAGGCATCATATTCTAGAAAGATGTGAAAAAAAACAGTCAATCATTTAAGAAAAAAAGCGATAATTATGATGTAAACACTAGAAATAAGGATAAACTCGCTGTTCCCACTACTAGATTAGATAAAATTATGAAATCATTTAAAGGGCAATGTGTAAGCTTCTATAACAAAGTCCCAAGCGAATTGCAAAATATATCAATCACTAAATTTAAAAATACAATTAAACGTCATCTCTGTAAAAAAGCCTATTATAAGATATCTCAATATTTGGATGACAAAAAATCTTGGGACTTGCTCCAACTCAATGGATCCATGGATCACCTAAAAGAATGATAGGCCCCAGACCGTGTTTGTTGCTCTGATTCTTCACGGTATTGGTCGCGAAAGAACAGGAGTAAAATTAGTTTTAAGACTATTCTAAGTGATCCCTGCTGTCCTACTGAATAAATGATTTTTGACTTTGACTTTGAGTGGCACTCCCAGGTGTGCCGACAAAAGTGAAGGCTTCGGTAACGGTTTTAAACAGCAAAAAGTTACTGTACCACTGGGATTCGAACTCGGGGCTATCCCACCAGAGGTCACTCAAACAACTCTACCAATATGACGAAATTAAGGTAGGTATAGTAAGAGGATGGTGTCGTTATATATTCATCTGGGTTGGTACGTTCCTATGATAGGTACTGCCTACCTATGGTAGGTTTACCTAATGGTACCTAGGTAGGTAGGTACATAGGTATGTATAATAACAAAAATATATAGAAAAAACTCAAAGTAGGTAAACCTACCTACTTACATAGTTGTGTAGAATGTAGATATAGGTATCTAAGTAAGTTCGTATGATGGCCGTATATGGCCTCCGAAGCCGACAATTAAACTTACCCTCCCAAGCATGGAAGCTACAAAGTGACAATGACGCAGTTGCGAGTCTTTCTGTTGGAACTACCTACTATCTACTAGGTAGGTTAGGTACCTAGTAGGTATGTGAAGTTGTCTAGGTTACCTTTTTTTATTGCGTATTGCGGATAGGTAGTAGGTAAGGTAGCGCTCGTGGTCGTGCTTGCTTAGTCGTTCTTGATAGATCGTCGAAGTTAACCAACGTTCGAAACGGTCTGTAAGTGGATGGGTGACCGCCAGTGGCATTTTCATCTGAGCGCTTCCGTGCTTCGGAGGGCACGTTAAATTGTCGGTCCCGGCTATTTAAGTCGTTAAGCCGTGACGGAGGCCTTAAGGCGGCCTAAAAACTCCGTCGCCAGAGTTGGCCACTGACTCATTCGAACTTACTTACTTTTAGTAGGTAGCACAGCTGTAGTAGGTAGGTACCTTCTCGCAATAGTGTAAGGTACCTACCTACTAGGTAGGTGTTGAGATTATCTTTATTGTATTGGAAACATTTCGAAAAACTGAATCTACCTACCTAGCTAGTTGGCTAGCATACCTAAAAGTAGGTACACTATTGCGAAAAGGTACCTACCTACTACTGTGCTACTAGGTACTGCGAGCGATACCTGTGATGTATGTAACTTGGAGGAATAGGTAGGTAGGTACCTACTACCTACCTACCTACTTGCCTCGCATCGCATCGCACGCACTACGCTACCAACGCAACGCCTCTCTGAATTCTGTGCCAA
Source organism: Epirrhoe alternata (assembly GCA_963565295.1). Classification (NCBI taxonomy): domain Eukaryota; kingdom Metazoa; phylum Arthropoda; class Insecta; order Lepidoptera; family Geometridae; genus Epirrhoe; species Epirrhoe alternata. The sequence goes on from OY751384.1 coordinate 7,103,266, forward strand.
CGCTACGCAGCGCATTGTTGTTCACTGTTCAGTCAGTGTTCTGTTCACGTTTCAGCAGTGTTGCCAACTTAGTGGATTTTCCACTAAATCTGGTGGTTTTAAACTTTAAAATATGATGGCAGTAGGACTAGAACTAGGAGCGGTTCAATGGAACTCCTCCTGAATAATAGTATAATATCCATACTTGTCCCTATTGAAAAACCATTTTTCAATAAAACTTATTCTCAATACATTTTGCATGAAAACTAAAATTTAGTATTTTTAAGTGTTCCAATAAAATTAAGACCATAGTTATTTGAAGTATTTGTTTGTAAACAGATAGAGCCTCCAAATACGCAAAAAAAAATTCAATAATATCCTATCTCAAAAAATATAAAAACTTTTTGTTAATGTAGTTCTCTGCATTAAAAACAAGTGCGCTACGACTTCTCCGTGACGATCCTTTTTGTGAATATTATGACGCTAAGTATTTTTGTATTGTGTTTTTGAATTTGTATGGTGGTGTGAATGTGAGATACAAATTAATGTTGAATAATTTAAGTGGTAGTAGTAGCTATAAGTAACGTACCTAAATATTATATTAAAGGTTTATGAATATACTCTGTACATTATACAGTTTAGTTTTAAATAGATAAGACTTACTTATCCAAATATATATTAATATATTACACCTACCTACCAACTAAAATATTAAAATTTATAAATGAAATTATCTATTTCGACTTCCTTATTCAATAACATGATCTATTGAATCTGCTGACGCTACCGACCGTGAGGTTGCGTACTGCACAATGCACAACGCGCTTACCGAGAAAATTGTGTCATCTCTTTTTCTCCCAAGGTAGTTGCATTGCAAACTAAGAACTCTCCATCTCTTTCGTGCACTCGCCATAATTTTAATAAATGGCCAGCTTATCCATACTGGGTCCATACTAATATTATAATGAGGAAAGATTTGTTTGTTAAAAATTCTTTCACCAATAGAATCCTTCATTATCCCCGATAAACATAGGCTATATTTTATCCCGATTGGAATCCTTCGGGGGGGACAATAATATACCTACCTACTTAGCTCAATGTTCAAACGCAGTGTTGGAAACATTTCAAAAAACTGTAGGTAGTACCTAACTAAAGTTTAAACAGGTAGGTTGTGGATGTAAAGTTGGCTAGATAACCTAGCAGACTAGGTAGGTAGGTAACTAGGTAGGTAAGGTAGGTACTACCTACCTAGTTACCTACCTACCTAAATCGAAAAACTGGACCTACCTACTAGGTAGGTCCAGTTTTTCGAAATGTTTCCAATACAATAAAGAGGCGATTTGTACTTACCTACCTATATCACAATGTAGGTACTTACTTACTTACCTATTTAGGTCAACGGTAGATAGTAGGTAGTTCCAACAGAAAGACTCGCAACTGCGTCATTGTCACTTTGTAGAAACGCTCATGGTCGTCGTAAATGGATGGGTGACCGCTAGTGGTATTTGAAAGCTTCCATGCTTGGGAGGGTAAGGTTAATTGTCGGCTTCGGAGGCCATATACGGCCATCATACGAACTTACTTAGATACCTATATCTACATTATACACACATATGTAAGTAGGTAGGTTTACCTAGTTTTGAGTTTTTGCTTTATATTTTCATGTTATTATACATACCTATGTACCATCTCGGTACCATTAGGTACCACAGGTACCACAGGTAGGTAGGTTCGTAGGTAGTAGCTACAAAAAACAGGGTCACGACTGTATCCCCAAGGCGCGGTAGACATTCTCTCAGATCTTTTATATTCCAGATCCTTTGAAGATTCAAAGGATCTGGAATATAAATGGTACCCCCCTTAGACATCTGTCTAAGGGGGTAGTCAGAGGCATGTACAAATACATATTTGATACATGCCCACATCTTGCAGAAGTTAGTATTCCATACGTGACAGGTTGCAAGCCCATCGCCGCCTATTAGAATACTAACTGGTTTCCTCACGATGTTTTCCTTCACCGTTCAGAGCTCGAGTTAAAGCGCATATAAATTTTACGAAACGCAAAATCCATTGATGCACGGCCGGGATTCGATCCCACGACCTTCGGATTGAAGGATTTGAGTAGCTACATTATCCTTAAAATAAAAAATCTTTATTTCAGACATTTTTGTGTCCCTAATGTTATTACCTATTATTATAATAATAAATGGCCAGCTTATCTATACTAATATTATAAAGAGGAAAGATTTGTTTGTTTGAAATGAATAGGTTCCAAAACTACTGGACCGATTTAAAAATTCTTTCATCAATAGAATCCTACATTATCCCCGATGAACATAGGCTATACATATTTTATCCCGGGGAAGTGAAGTTTTCCCGAGGGATCGCGGGTAACACCGCGGCGGACAGCTAATATTAGGTAAAATAGTATTAGGTAAAATTACCATCTAAGTAAGTACTCTGTTCGGACCTTGAATTTTAATTTTATTTTCTTTAGTTTTTATTAAAAAGTTTATGAAACTGAGATGTTCACCATTAACATAAAAAAAAAATTCTAGAGAAGCAAAAATAAAAAAAAATGCAAAAAAAATTTTTTGTGCAAGGAATTGAACCAGCATGTCTCTTCTTGGAAACCGCACGCTAGACCACTCCACTAACGATCCCTTGAGAACATTGTTGAAATTTAACAACGCTACAATCTACCAAAAATTGTACGCTCTTCCGCAGTTAGTAAAAGTCTAGGTAACTATGAAACTTATTCTGTGGCATACGCCCCTATAATCCGCCCATTTTACAGTAACCATACGTTAAGATTTCTCCAGACCTGTCGTTTTATTTAGATTTTTCTAAGATATTATGATACAAAATAAGTACTTACAAGATTTTTTTATGTAGAAAAATAATGAAATTCTCGTTATTAAGACTATTATATTGAACATTAAAATATCAATGTCTACATTTATGTATGTGAGCTTGCGGAACGCACCGTGGCTTCACTCACGTGGTACCAACATAATATGTTGTAAGCCACGTGCGTTTCCATTTAAATCGTACATTTTGTTTGGCATTTGTCCGGGTTTCCAATTTTTAGTATGGTAACCCTACTCTGTTCTCCGACGGCGCGTCGGAGCTACCGATGCCGCATCGCAAAACACTAAGTAAGTCCCGACGGCACATCGCATACTAAGACACATCGCATACGATGAGCGTTCACACGGGAAAAATTGGCGTGCGATGCTAAATCATATCGCACCGTGTAAATGCACCTTAAGACCTACCTCTACTGATGTAAATTTATGATTGAACAACTTCAAACTTAAAAATACAATAATTGAGTAAAAACATCATGGATTTCAATATTCAATCTTAAATTTAAAATTAAGATATTATTTGCACAATATAAAATAATGTGAATCCATCAAATATTTCATTATGTTTGCTTTTACTACTTTTTAGTTTTGAAAAAGCGTTTGCTAAAACAAGAACATTCAACAATTCCCATTTGGTCACGATAACTCGTTTATTTTAATTGAATAGCGATAGCGATTGTTAATTAACACTTCAAACTGCAAAAAGTTCAAACAAAGAAATGAGAAAAACAATGTTTGCCGCTTGTTGTTCTTCACATTATTAGTTTTGTATGAATGTGCCTGTAGGGTTATCAAAGTACAATATTTATTATCAAACTGTTTTGATTATAAACAACTGAAAAATTTATAGTTTTTGTTAAAAAAACACGTGAGTTCATTGATTTTAATTTGGAATGAAACTTGAGTGGTGTGAAAAATTAAACGTTGTGTATCACTTTTATCATTAGCGGCCTGAGTTCACCTGGGTTTATTTTATACTTTTTGATGGCCAATTTCACCAATGAATTTATCCTTTATAAAATTTAACTGTACAAGACAAATAAAATAATAAGTTACACAATCAAATTAAAAAAATAACAAAAAATCTATTAAATTGCATAGCTCCCTCTTCATCTAGGTTATAGAGAGGTCACAGAAACCCCATTCAATCCGAGTGAATTAAGAGGACCAATTAATTACTACGCTGCATAACTTTCAGCTTCCACAGAATTTGGTGGTAACCCTAGCATTCGCCGACCGCGAGTTGAACCCGGCTCCATGGGGAGAGCGCCATATTAAAGTGCAGAACAATAAATTTAAATAAAGGATAGTTATGCGGTTTTCGTGTCCGCCAGTGTATAATGTAACTAATTGCGAGTTTGCAGTTCAAGATAATGTTTCACCTGTGGACGTAACTTTGTATTAGCGTTACAAAGAATAAAGCTGTTTACAGTGTGCGCAATACTACTCTGTGTCTGTATGCTCAAAGCTTAGATACCTTACCATCATACAAAACTTTACTAATATAATTAAATATAGCTAAAATTAGGTATGTCTGTCTATCTAGTTTGTATTAGACTATCTGGTTATTCACAAAATTTTGTGCTACATTGGTAAAGTTAATCTCCTGCCTTTCCTACCTATTCGTTATATTTTTTAGAAAACTGATCATATGTCTTTGCCTATAAAATAAACATCATTATACAAATAGTTTCAGCACAGTCACAGACAAAAGTGCTCGTTGTTTTCGCGAGCTTGCAACGAAATCCTATTAGCGGTCGTCCTTTTGCGTGGTGTTCGGCTTTTTCACTATTCGTGAGTCGTCACTTTGTGACTGCTGGACCGTTTCAATAAATGTTTTGACGGCGGCCAAAAGCTTCACGCTGAATGCACTGTTGCTAATTGAATGTCTTGGTCTTGTTACAATCGGTCGGAGATGTTAGAGGAAAACAAATTACGTTTCGTTTTACAAAAAAAGTTATTGTGTTGAAAGTTACAAACGTGTTTATTTTATATCAATTATCTGGTTCCCATAGTACAAGCTTTGCTTAGTTTGGGGCTAGATGATGCAGTGTGAAATGTCCAGCATTATTATTATTATTATTATTATAAACGTCATTTGCAACTTTCGAGAATAATGAATAGTGTAAATATGTAATGAATATGACATGAGATGTTTTTTTTTTGCAATTTTTTTTTATATAAAAAATTATGGCATGTCACTTATGTAAGTAGGCCTAAGTGACATGTCATAATTTTTTTCACATGTGATAAGCATGTCAGCGCTGAAAACAGTCGCGAGTGTACCTAATATAAACGGCATAAGTTTTAAAACGATCGTAGTGATGTGACCGCATTTACAAATTTTGTTTGGATTATTTTAATGTAGTTTTATGGATCGCTTATAATATGTACCTTAAACTCACTTTTTACTTTTTATTTCTTTGTGATCTATATGATTGTAAAACATAACTTAGACGAATGTGAGTGCCTACTCAAACCTAATATGGTTTTCAGGCACAATATGAAGTAAATTATGTAGTCTGTATACTGGAAAAAAAAATAAAAAAAAAACTCTTTAACCAAGTATATTTTTGATGTGCTCTCTACGACCACAACCAGCTTATATCAAAGCCATCAATGTTTTCTCTATGATACGCTTCCGAGGTCTACCTCGACTTTAAAACACGAGACACGCTTATCTGGTCATTCTTGATAAACAGTAGAAGGCGCAAAATCTCCGTAATCTTATTGACTAACAATAAACAAATTATTTGACTTATATTTTCGAATGTTGAAATTGTCAGATCCTATAAATTTTCTTTCAGCGCATTGTAAAATCCCAAAGCACTTAAGTATTGCACAATGTCCTTCCACAAGTCGGCTCGGCACATGAGCCTCATAAACAAGTCTGGTGCCACCACACCCGCACTAAGCGCATCACTAGTCGCGCAGTAAATCTCGAGCGCACGTGTGCGCGGAGCTTTATGCGACCACTAGTGTCGTGTGTGAGAACCCTTATGGCGAATTGTTCTACTTTCGATTGCTTTTATACGCTGAAGTGTTTGTTTAAAGAATGAGTGGGTATAAGGTATTTTCCCAAGCTATGAGTTTTTCATAACTATAAATGAAATGAAAGAACGGTTAAAACCAATACATAGGTAGTCTGCGTGTTTTTAAGTATTGTTTATATAATTTAAGTGCACTAGGACCAGAACTTTCAAACTCGTAGCAAACGCGACGAATTTAATGTATCCCGTGTTGATACAAAGTTTTCAAAGGCCCTAATTCTGGCCAGACGCGTCTCGCATCACGTATCCGCTGAACTTCTACAATACTTACCTACTTACTAGCACAAACTCAGCACGAAAACTCGCACGTAAAGTAGCACGAAAGTAGACCGAAACTAGTAAACGTACGAACCCGAGAAATGAAAGTTGACGCACTGTATATTTTATTTCCGTCGAGTTAATTTACTTTGCGAATCTCTTTCGTAAGTTTGTGTAGGCTTTCAGGAATTCTTTCTTTTCTATTTTTGTCGGGTTCTTTGTGTAAGAATTCTTGGTTATTTCGGAATTATTTTTTGCTATGCGTAAATTTAATATAAATATTTTCTCTTTCAGTTCAAAAAACTCGGAATACTTTATTCATTTACGTGCTTTTTTCTTCTTGTGACTTTATGAGATTATATCTCACCCAAAGTTCTTTTTCATCTTTCTATCACATTTTTCTTGATCCTTACTTCTTTGATGAAATTCAAGCTCTTATGTATTTCCATGGCTTTTATTATCCTCTAACCCAAAACAACATTTAACTAATAATTAACTTTAGAAATGAATTCGAAGCAAAACTTGTTTAATTTGTGGCGTGAAGAAGTGTCCCTCAGAACGTCGCTTAGTCACGTAATGGCTCTAGAACTGCTGCGTAACAATCGTTGATGGAGGTTTTGGCTGTCAACGAAGGTAAAGTTTTTCAATGCATTTCTCTATATGAGAAATGAAACAGGAACACGACTATAGTGAGAAAGGAAAACAAACCTGTAATCTATGTTCTTCCTTGCAAACAAACCATTTAAAATTCTGAATTTGCAGTAGTGTTCAAATATTCTAGTAAACATGGACTTCATTACACTAACCTCATTTTTAGTATCTCGTTTATTCATGTTTTTAAAATTCGAACATAACTTTTTTATGAAATCCTTTTCGAGAAAAATTTGAATTTCAAAATTCTTTTACGAGAAGAAAATCCAAAACAGTGATTGTAATTTCAGCAATCATTGGGGCTTTTGGTGCTCTGAGCTCTACCTGTGTCAGGGATGTTAGAAACTTTTTTCCGAACGCCATCGGAGCGCCATTGACGCTTAATGAGCCACTTTGCCACCCCTCTCTAAGTTTAAATGTTTTGCCCTTTTCACTTTTAAATTTAATTTTTGAGTAACGACTGCGGGAGATTATTTTTTATTAGTTTACGCTTCACCAATCTCTCTTGCAAAGAATAATCTTATTAGGATCTTAATTCAGTCAAATGAATTACAAAATAAAACATCAGTCGTCGATTTACTGTTGAAAAGCTAATTTCCGATTTTGACGTAACAATAACAACTTACAATATTAGTTGTAACTACTTCGTTTAAAAGTTCAAATAAGTGAATTTATCGCCCAGTTATTTAGTCAAAGGTGTCAAAGTAGGCTAGGCAGTGCAGTGTACCAACCGCGGTAATCCAATTTGCAGTAAGTTTCTCCAAGTTGGCCAACTTGCCAGACTTAGTGATTTAAATTTAGAACTTGGTCCGAGCCACACTTGCAATTTTAACGATCACCCCGCTACAGTTTGGTACACAAGGTTGCCTTTTCGGATTTGGGAGTTTTTAGTAACTATAGGGTATCCCTTAACAACTATAGTAAAAAAAACAGTAGAATTCAACAGGCCATTGTTTAAGGGTGGGTAAATTTGTAAGATATAGACTATTATAGTATAGGACACCCTGTATCGGATACGTAAAAATCGTGTGTCATGTATGTATAGTAAGTTCACGCGTTTTTATCTTGTAGGTAAAGATAAAGTCCTCTTAAACATTGTACAAACTTGAATGTAATATTGTGCAGTAAACTGTAGTTAGTGTCACGTGATGTCACAAGCATAAACCTGAATGAAGTTTATTATCTCTACTTAGTTCGGAGCTAAGCTAACAGGAATAACGAAATTAAACTGAAATTTACATTGAACTTCAACTTTAAGTTGATGTCATAGCTTTTGAACAACATCATTTTAATAGAATTTAGTTAAAATAAACGACTGTAGGTTTCATTTTTGGTGCATAAAAATCATCATCTTAAACTGTTTTAAAGCAAAAAGGATGATTTTAGCCTATTATAGATGCAAATCAAGCTTTGACTATCATTTATTCTTTCGTGGTATCATTGTGTGCTCAAAATCACACATAAAACTTTGTTGTACAATACGCATTACATATGTTTCATTAAAAAATACTATAGACGAGATAAGAACAAACGATAAGATATAAAATGTTTACCAAGTTATTTAATTTGTAGGCTACCAGTAAAAGTAGTATGGAAACACGGTACAAACAAAGTAAAAACGATGATCATAAACTGTCAATACCCGGTACATAAACCCGACTTCATAAAGTACAGCTAAAAGCGAATTGAACTTTATAGATCGTAAAAGCATCTAACGAAAAGCTAGAGACGACTCAATGATGGCATCTCGGTATAATTTACCCGAGTGACGTTTTTATTCCAAGCTACTTTATGAGATCGTTCGCGATACCACAGCCCATTATCGAGAGAGCTACGCTGCTGAATAGAACTGACGTAGTTTTATTCGAAAAAGCTTGGCAGTATTCTAAAAATAGATGAAGATTTGAAATGTTTAAGGTGAGTTTTTTTTTATTACAATCAGGATTAAAAACAATCAAACCATATCCGGGTGGATTTATATCCAGCAAAACTTTACAGAAGGGAGGTACAAAAGAGAGAATTGACTCTGAAATGAAAATCATCAGGCTCATAGGTAAACAAATGAATAATATAACCATATGTAGTGTAGCACCTTCTTTGAGCGGAGCTCCGTAGCTCTGCTACGAAAGTGCTACAAGCCCGGAATTGCAGCAGCGCGTTGGTTTGTAAGATTGTTGGGAGTGATCCATCTATACTCTTGTCACTGTGACGATACCTCCCCCGAATTTACCGTCTTCAGGATACAGCACTCTGGACCCCGGCACTATCAATTCACTCAGGCTGTTAACTGAAACCGAGTATTTCACTGTGATTCACAACAATTACTTTGAGCTGTTCAACTGGAATGTTAATGAAGAGTCTAAGATTTCGAGAATTCGAAGAATTCTTAATTTCTTTGATAGTAAGTGATTACTTTTTCAGAGTAGTTATGCTCGCGGCACCGAGATAAAGGATGATTCATGCTAGACTGAACTGGGACCGTCTGCGTCCGAAACGTGATAAAAGAGGATCCATTGCTAAGTGGGACTAAAACGGTTGCAAAGCAATTATTTTGCCCGATTCTTATTAGAGTCGGCATAATGAGAACTGTAGTACAGTTTCAATGCTATTATTTCATCCATACAAGAGACTACTCTGGCTACCCCCTTAGACATCAACAAAGGATATTTGAATAGATAAAAGATCTGAGAGAATGTCTATCGCGCCTTGAGGATACAGTCGTGACCCTGTTTACGTTTACATACAAGAGATATTATAGCATAGAGTTGCCCCAATTTCTAGTACAATTTATAGTCTCTTACCATGGATGTTGAGATCTAGTGTTAGCTCGTCCCCTAGGAACTCGAAACAAAATTGTTTTCTTTTCATAAACCAGAAGATAATAAGAGAAATTCGGTTCACTGGATCACATAAATGCTACCGGTTATATGGACAATGCAGACTGTAAACACAATAACAAAAGTTACAGCAGTATTGCGCGTAAGGGCCCGCGCCTTTGGGCACGCGACACACATGATATATAGCCCTGCATTGTAGCCATTATATTACAGCCTGAGCTTACGTATACGTCTATCTAGCTTCTGCCCACGGCTTCGTTCATGCTGTTGATCCATTGCAATGAAAGATTGAAGAAACAATTCTCCGAAACTTAACAGCAAAATGACAATAACTAAACTTCCAAAACAATGTTTTTATTTATTTATGGAAAACTAACAGCACATAAAAACATAATAAACAGAGGAGTTGTTAGTAACAGAAGGTTAATAATAAGTTTTCACAGTTAGAACTAGCGTAAGCAAATATTAAGCACAAATAAAAGTTAGTGCAAGCTAACAACAAAAGTATTTACACTACAACACTATATACCAAGCGTTCTCCATACATTGTCTAATTTATTTTCGTATTGAGATTTTTGTATGTTATAGAGAAACCCGATAATGCAAAATCGGTGATTACAGATAAGGCACTTGTATTAAAACAGGATAAACTTTAAATTAAATGACATAATAATAATACTGGACATTTCACACAGCATCATCGAGCCCCAAACTAAGCAAAGCTTGTACTATGGGAACCAGATAACTGCTATACTACTTATATAGTTTTTGTTTGTAAATACATAGGTACATATTATACATAGAAACACCCAGACCCGAGATGAATATTTGCAGATTATAAGTAGGTACAAACATTTATTCCGCGGCGGGTATCGAACCCGCAACCGTCACAAGCGGGCTTTCACCCACTGCGCCATAGAGGTCGTCAGTTTTATAAAATAGTACCTAGTGGTTATGCAACTATTTTATTAAACTGCCTTTGCTAATGATTTGTCTTTTTCTCCGTTTTTCAAAGGAGGAAGGTCTCGAACATTCTGAAGTGTGCACTTATTATTTTGCATGCTGCCTATATCTCCCTACTTTATACCCATTCGTCTGTCTGAGCAATGTTTGGTTTGAGTCCCCTCTTGCCAATTTTCACCTGGAACCCCGCGGCGCCCTCGGATTTATGTGCGCTCAGATATCATCTAACGTCTCCTAAGAATTCAGAGCAGTTTCAAATTAAGAACAAGATTGCTGGAAGCGACTTGAGGTTGGCGTTCTTATTTTGAATTCAAATATAGAACGTCTCACAGAAAGAGAGCATGTAACTTTTTGAATGCGCATAAACGTTTTCGTTTGCAATGAGAGTAAGCAAGGAGAATTTTTATTCCGAATAATTTATGTAGATTTGTGCAAACTGTGTACCTACGTATTGATTTATTAAAACAAACTAAGATAATCTTAAGATTTACAAATCATGCATTGTCACAATAATATACTCAAAAGTACATCAAAAGTAAATCATGTTCTTAAGAACTATAGTGACACGACAAGAATAAGATTAATAAGTAAATGTCATTTCCTGTGGATGAGTACCTCCATGTCCGTAAAAACACGGGGGTCGAAGGGTGTCGCTTACAATATTACGATGTTAACCACCGGAGACGATTTACATAATTCATTGAAGGGCCCGATCGCGACTCTAACGCACCATCCACAACCACGCAAACGGCTGGAGCACTTTGTTGAACATTAATTATATAGATACCTACACTACGCACAACCAATCTTTGTCTCTATGAAGTTAGGTGCTAAGTATTGCGCAGGTTTGCGCGAGTAGGCAAGATAGCACGATGCAAAAAACTAAACGAGTAAGCGAGGCAGCTATCCAACGCTGTCTTCGTCTTCTAGGAGTCATCAAAAATGGGTTCAACGCAGCTACTTCAAAGAGCTAGAAAGAAAGAAAATGCGTTTATTCAGCAAAAGATTGGTTTCTACGTATTGAACAAGTTATGTATTATGTGTTCTGGAAAGTACACAAAACCACAAGACAAAAGATTATCTAAATTGTAAATTGTAAATTGTTTATTTGAGCACCTTAGATAATTAGTTTACATTAGTAGTTAAACATACCTAAATACTTACTTACCTGTTTTCTTTTATTTTGCGACCTTCAAAAAACCTTACTTATAACTAATTAGACCTTAGGTAGGTACAAATAAACGTTACACCACCTTTAATAACGTTAACGTTATCGTCAATTTGGTAAAGTTATTTCTTAGTTTATACCTACTTTGTAAGAGTTTCATTTGAAATGTCCAATGGAAACAATCTCAAAACATTTGAAATTTCGAATAATTTCAATATTTTAAATATGGAACATGTATTCATTTATTAACCGACTTCAAAAAAAGGAGGAGGTTCTATGTTCGGGTGTATGTATGTTTTTTTTTTTTTTTTTTTTTTTATGTATGTTCACCGATATCTCCATCAGTTGTGAACCGATTTCCAAAATTATTTTTTTGTTTGAAAGGGGATGTTACCATAGTGGTCCCATAAAAATTTTACTCCTGAGGGATTGATAGTTTTCCCGTAAATCAAAAAAAATCACCGATCTTTCCGAAAAATGTGGACCGATTTCCAAAATGTTTTTTTGCTTGAAAGAGTATCTATATCTCGAGGTGGTCCTCATACTTTTTTTTCCTGAGGGATTGATATTTTTCCTGTAAAACTCAAAAAACCTCATTCTCACTACACAATCTGAGTCAAACGTTGAATAGTTTGACATGTTTATACTCTCGAGGTGGTCCCATATAAATTTTATTCCTGAGGGATTGATAGTTTTCCCGTAAAACTCAAAAAACTTCATTCTCACTACACAATCTGAGTCAAACTTTGAATAGTTTGACATGTTTATACTCTCGAGGTGGTCCCATATAAATTTTATTCCTGAGGGATTGATAGTTTTCCCGTAAAACTCAAAAAACCTCATTCTCACTCTTTAATCTTGACTATTCAAATATCTAACCTAACCTACTATATTATTTACACTTACACTTTATTTACACTACACACTGTGTTTATTTACACTAAAAATTGAAAAATAAAAATTTTTGAAAAAAAAATTGAACCGACTTCACATAACACATACAGACACTAAGAACCTTCTATGTACCTACACTAAAAAGAGAAAAATAAGAATATACACATGCAGGTATTATTTACAGTATTCAATTAATAAATTATTATGTTATACTATGTATTTGAAGTCGGTGCCAACTATTCTACTCCAACTACTCGATACAATTTTGCACCCAAGTTCTATTGTACTCGTAATTTCTTCTTAGATGTAAATGCATAGTTGGCACCGACTTCAAATACATAGTATAACATAATAATTTATTAATTGAATACTGTAAATAATACCTGCATGTGTATATTCTTATTTTTCTCTTTTTAGTGTAGGTACATAGAAGGTTCTTAGTGTCTGTATGTGTTATGTGAAGTCGGTTCAATTTTTTTTTCAAAAATTTTTACGTTACTGTATTGAATGAATCAGCTGTACTAATGCGTGTTTCGAATAATTCATTGAAGGCACGATCATGGCCCTCGCCATATGTCCCGATTTAACCGGAGAACGTTAATTGCTCCTGTAGCGGTTTGGGGTTATCGGCTCATTGGGCCGGAGGTATGTTGATGTTATCTCTACCTAATTATGCGGGAATAATTAGAATTCTATCATTAATTTCATTGAAATTTTTTTATTATTTTCATCACCTTTGATTCTCATTATTTTTTCTGTGATATTTTTTTATACAGGGTGTAAAAAGACAAGTACCGAAGCCGCAAGGGGTAGGTACAGCATCCCAACAACCAAATCCAAAAGGATTTTCCGAAAAAATCATTATATCCGGAGAAAACAGCGTTCGAAGAGTACTGTTTGCGTTTGTACCTACTGGGCGCGTTGTTTTACGTAGATTGCTGGATTTTGAGTTTTAACTGTTTTTTTCTTTTATAAATGAAATTGTTATGTAGGTATGGTCTTATTATGTTGTAATAGTAGTAAATAACCGAACATAACATAAAATGACTAAGCTAAAACATTTTTTTGCGTTTTTTTTTCGCTAATTATATGTTTAGAATCTTGGTCTATTTGCAACTCTTTAGTTTTCGGTAGTTGTCATTTTAACACCCTGTATAACTGATGGCTAACTTATTTTATAACGAGCCTGTAGATTCTCATTTCTCACTATCAGGCATCGGCCTTATTAAATTATAATAAAGTAAAGAAATTATTCCCATACTCGTCTTTGCCAATAAGCAACATTAATTTTCCTCGTAGTGTCACTGAGCCATGCATTATTCAAACAATCCTCAATCTCCCCTCTATGTGACAGACATAAAAACATACGCTTCATAACAAGCAGTTTATACCTTTGAGACATTGTAACACTTTAGGGCCCAATAGTGAGAGAAGTGTTTTGATTTTGTTTGTAGAGAAATGTGCTAAAAGCTTGCGAATAGCGCAGACTATTCAAGGAAGTGTTACAAAAGTGTTTGCAATAAAACCTGGAAGGGTTAAATGCACAGATTACCTATTGACTTTAGAAAACATTGTTTCATTTACTAAAAAAAACCGTTGCACTTCCGGGAGTGCCGAGAGTAGTGAATACTTTAACAATTAGTTGCTGTATTTTTTTAATCGTCAGGAAATCGGAAAATATCGAAAGATAATAACTTCACACGTTTAGTTATAAAAAGAGCTTTTAGAAATGTAAAAATATTGCCGTAAAAGTTCACCGAGTACTAGATGGCGCTACTGGCAGGTGTCGGTGAGCAGTCACGTGACTCGCACGTGACCTTTTCGAGGCGAATCCAAGAATTTATTCTCATCTCAAAAATGCCTAACGCGCCTAAAGAAGTTTTCACTTCAAAAATCCTTGACTTTATTGTATTGAGCAAAAGTTAAATTGATTATTTGTTTTCTTAGTTGTATGTTAATGTTTCAAGCACATTGCTAGGTATTTATCTACCTACAGAATAAAGTAAGTAGAAGTAGGTAATATGATAATATCAAATTAACACTTGGTTCTATATAACTTACGAACAAGCATAAAATAAAATATGACTTTGCCTCGCACACTTTACGACACAGCAGCTACACACTTTGTTTAACAGTGTGACATCATTTTAATACTTTCGTATGCTCATAAACCATAGCAACATAAGGCCTAAGCTTCTCTGATGTTTCATATATTTATTTCGAATTAATCGAAATCATCTAAAAATCTTTTTAAGGCCAGAAATTAAATTAGTGAATACAAAATATGGAATCACGCGGTTGTTTTTGTTGATAGCGGCCATCCATTTTATGAAGGCGCAGACCGTCGCTTGTCCTCGACAATCTATCCTGGACGATTGGACGAAGCAACCACCTACGATTAACTTTGGACAAGCCCCAATATTGCGGTCGAGTAGCAATCACTGGAACTAAGAAGTTTATAGAGACGGCACTGTCGATTTTTGCTATCGTTGATACGTAATAACCCTACCGTATGCGTGTTACCTGATACGACTTATGACAACCCTGCCCTTCATATTTTCCATAAAGCAAATCGGTTATACTTTACGGCAGTTGTGCTTCCTGATTGATTGGGACGCTCGTAAACAAGGTCGGCGGTCGCGTGGCTTATCTACATTAACTCCAATATTGAATGTCATCGATATTCTGCAGTTTGTATCGTTCAAGGTTCTATGCTAATCTTCTATTGCTTTTACTGGTAATATACACCAAACTTACTACGTGGCTTAAACTTCTAAGTTCCAAAATCACATTTTGCTCTTACAGTACAGTTTCCACACTGGCAATAAAAAGTTATGATTTATTGTGAATTTTAACAGGATAAACTCTATGATTAACAGGATAAAATGAATGAAATTATCTTCCAAAGTTACCCGCATAACTTAACACGATTTACACTGCACAATATCATAAAAATGGTGGAAGTTCAACTCAACACGTCTTGCAGGAGAGGAATTCTTGAACGGTTCATTATCCGCGCTTAATTTTACGCATGGCCACCCTCGTCACGATCGCTGCGCGCGGATGGCGCCCGCGGCACGATTCTAAATTTAAATTTCGCGAGTTCTGACGGAATCAGCCGAGGGTCGATTTTATGGAGACCGCAATGATACGCGATCTTTCCCCTATCGTTAACTTACATTATTCGCCTGCATGCCCTAAACCTTATTGGGAGCGTAATCCATAAAGTTTGTTCGGTCCCAAGCATGTGTTGCAAATACTAAATGTTTATGCACGTTAAACTGTTTTCTTGATTAATTTAGTTAAATTCTTGTAGCTTTGCAAACACTAGAACAACTCTGAAGTTTATCATCCGATTTATAGTCAGTTTGTAACATATAGGATAATATAGGTTAATATAATTCATAAATGCTATGAGGTATTAGTAAGTATTACCACGTAAAGAAGCCGTTAGAAGCTCTTCTAATTATAAAAAATGTAGACAAAAATACCAACACAAACAGCATTAATACGCTAAGCCACCATAAAAAAAATATTTGTCAAGAAATTTGTAAAATAAACCCTCATTTTACATTCACATAAAAACATTACCGCCAGATAAACGAGTCTCATTACTCTTCCAGTAATTTCGCTGCACCTATGAGATTCGACATGATAATTCTGACATCAAATGAGTTTTCCGTTGCCTTTACGCGTTAAAAAAATAAAAATAAAAGATGGCGGTGCCATTTCGCTTGTTGACATCAAGATTTGTTTTTTCCCGCTCACGGGCTGTTTGTCATTTCGCGCCGCGGTAAATTATATTTACATAATATTATTGTGTAATGTAATGGGGTTACAAAAAAACACAGTCGTGATAATACAAAAAAAAATAACTTTTGTTGCTCTTTTAACAGAACAGAGATAACCTTAAAATGCTTGTAAAGTAAACAAGTCATTATTTTCATTATTATTTATCAAAAAACAATTTAAAACTTATAGCAAATACAAGAGAGAATTAATTTATCGGGAATTCTAAATCTTTCTCATTTTCCTCAACACAGATTCCAAAATCGAATTTCTCCCAAAATCCCGAAAAATTGTATCAAAAATTAAAGAATAACAAATCTCATTATAAAGGCGGCTACACACTGGCGGCAGACGCGTGCACTCTCCCGATATCCACGTCACTCAGGATTTGCGGATTTAGCCGTCAACGACGTCAATACACGGCCGGTTTGACACGATCTGACAATGTCAAGGATGTCAGACGAAAAGTACTGAGTAATATTAAGTTTTAGTTGGGTACCAATAGGGTAAACATTTTTATTCCTTGCACGAGAATGAATACAACGATGAAAATCTTTATTTTGAAATTAGCTTGAATCAATCATTTCTGAATACAAGAGAACTTGTAATTCGTACAGATTTCAGCAACCGCGCCCTACTAAACATTAATCAACAAATTACCATTTCATTAACACATTCGGATTTCGATCCGAAAATTAATTAAACATTCGTTAGAAATGCAAATACTAATTTCAAATATTAATACCCATTTGCATTCTCCCCAATATTAATGTTACAGTTGTTAGGGTGGTTGTACACAAGGTAACTGGTACTGTCAGCGGACGATAACGCGCGGTCCGTCCGTCAAGTGGCTTAGAGGCTTACCGGCTGGCATATCGAATCAAACGCGCCATTGGCTCCAAATCCTTCCTCTAATTGAAATTTAAAAGCGTTTTTGACAGTCCTCTGTGTGCTCGTTTGCGTGTGACAGAGGGGAGGAGGTTGTTTTGTGGAGGGATGATGCATTGCATTTTTTTTTAAATGTACACTTCCCATTTAGAGCTCTGGTATTCATATGCAAATGTAAACACAATGTTTTGACGCTGCATACGCTCGTGGCAGTAGAAAGTTTACCAAAAAAAGAAGAGAAGTGTGCTCTAGGCTTAACATTTTTCACCCGTAGGAGCTGTAGGATCTGTTTTTATTTGATATTTCATCATTATTCTCCAAAAGTAACGTAGGCATTTCGTAGCAGCGTAGGCATCTACGACTAGCTACAACAATCGATGGAAAGACTCGTAGCCGTCCAGCCGCCGCACGTCATATTTCCGTTGATAATCATAAATACTTGTACTAGATACTAATAATATAATGCCTACATCCAAATATTATCAACATCCAATCTGATTATGAGATCCCCATTTTCAGCCTATTTCAAGTTTTTAATAGGTGTCCCGTGAAGAATTATTTTGTCCGGATTTAATTAAATAAGCCATTCAGAATCCTAAGCAATACTAAGTCAATGACCTGTATTCCCGTAAGGACTTTAATATATAACTAAGTTCGTGAACTGCATAGATTCTCTAATTAATGATCGGCAAACGCCATTACACAATTAGCTGAAGATGTCTTAGTATTGCTGTGGAATACGTAATTCTGACTATAGGCACTATGCAATAAGTTTATATTGAAGGTATCTATAATAAATTACGGATGTCCACAGGGATGTCACATATTATATACGTAAACAGATAAGATAAGTGTTTAATTAGTTTTTTTATACAAATCCGGAAATACATTAAAAATTGTAAAATAATAATTCAACCATTTATAAAACCAGTGTTTTTTAAAAGCAACTGCAGTGTTCATTATTGTAGAGTGGTACGGAATCATTCGTGTGCAACACCAACTTGGCCGGTTAAAAAATATTATTTAACTATCTGCGCTCCCGCGGTGTAACCCACGGTCCCTCGGGACTTTTTCGTCATAAAAATTAGCCTGTGTCCTTCCCTGGGATACAACCTTTATCCATGCCTATTTTCACCCTAATCTGTTCAATGGTTTTGGGCGTGAAAAGGTAACAAACAGAGAGACAGAGTTACTTTCACATTTATAATACTAACTACTAGTATGGATAGTATGGATTATCTTCGATCAATCAAGTGTATTTTAGCAAACTCGCTTTACTCGTATATGTCATTTGTGCTGCCTCAATAGGGGAATTATTCATCCCACGCTTGTGTAAACATGGATACGATTATGTGATATTAGGTGCATTAATTCAATGTGAATGTAGTGACGTGTTGATATAATTTAAACCATAGATTTAGTATGGTACCTCTTTGATCTAAACGGTATCAACTTTCACGATTTTTGACTGTGATAGTGAAAAGGTAGAAAAAAACGGAAACTAATGAATCAATGGTAGTAAAGCCCTGCATCATTCGCTTTTGTTAGACACGGGTTTTTAATATGTGTTCCATAGCGGAACAGAGTTATAATGTTTTCGTTAAAATTTCTTGTTTCATTTTGTAATGTGGGTGGCATAATACAGAAAACACAATCTTGAGGGTAGGTCAAACCTATCTTTTTACAATTCTATTGGCTGCTGTAGAGTGACGCCTTCATACAAAGACACACAATCTCAGAACCTGCAGTGACAGCACCCTATGGACCTAAGTTACGGTGATTTCTCAGTGCGATAAGGAGGCAGTGCTTGGACCCGCTAGATTGATGAGACCAAGGTTAGTTGCTCCATACAGCCGACTGAAATTCCCGTACAATATGAAAACGAATATTAGAGAAAATCAATAAGCTTAAACGAAATCTATATAGCACAATGTCATGAACAAAATTGCGTTAACCGTCTAAGGCAGCGTACGCGCGATAATTCCACAAGTTCCACAGACAAGCCAGGTGTAATTAATTCTAAACTAATTACTCGTATCGTGATTCGCAGAACAAACTCCACGAGTTATGTAACTAATAGACGAAAAGGGCTTGGTCATATTGTTGGCGAGTATTTGCACGAGTAAAAGCGCACCTACCCCTCAAATTTTTGTATTTCATTCGGTTATATACTTTTTTTTTGTATGAATGGGTCGGCTCTTGATCTCTAAACTAACATAGCCAAGAATGAGGTCTACGATAGAGCGAGCCTACCCAGAAGGTGCCTATTAACTCTCTTCTTGAAAACAACAGGGTCCATAGCCCTTGCTCTTCTTTTAGTCGTCTTTGTTCTTTCAAACTTCAAGTCGATTACCATTGTCATCCCAATAGCGCTTAGCCAATCGCACAATACGAAAATGACAATTGAAGTCCAGGCTAGAAATGTCAAATTGACAAATATCAAAAATGAAGCCGATGTCGATTCACTGGTAATCGATTTTAACACAATAAGGCTGCAGTGATTATAAGTGCTCCTCAAAAAGCCTTTCAGATAAATTATTTATTTTGTGACTATTCATCAGATTATGAAACAATAGAACAAGGTCAACACTAAATACAGATAGAATCCTAGCTGTATAACCTGTTTAACAGTTCAGGGTAGATAATATTATGTCGCTTCTTCGAAAACTCTTTTTTGGCCTTTAATTGGATTGGTTTGTTTGATCTATCAGTACCAGTAAAGAGCCAAAACGCTTAGCATATGACTCAACCCTCTTTCAGAGCTAACACGACTAGTAGAGTACTCGTAACTACTCGTCAAACTAGACAGAGAAAGTGATAAAACGCAAGTGGCGACAAAGTTACTCGTTTGTTACCTCCGCTCGGCTTTGATTGGGTTTTTAATAGCTTCAGCTGAAGTTGAAGTTGCATTAATGATGATAGTTAATTGTTTTTGACAACTTATAATTGGTGAAAAGAACTTGGCTTGATTCTAAAGCACTTAATTGCAGATGGTTATTAATTGATGACTTAACTCACATAGACTAGGTCAAAGAATTATTTTATTATAGGTACAGAAATAAGATAGTGTCCAAATGAGTTATAGAAAAATAGAGTTTGCAAATTGATAGTGTAACTAATAATAATCCGCATCACTAAAACAATACAAGCACGACTGACATTATCTCAGTTTCAATTTATGTACTCCAGATCTTATGAAACTGTCTTACCACAACACTATTATAAATAATGAAGAATAGGTATCCATAGCAATTATAAATTAAAAATAAATACGCCGCTAAATTCCTAAATATATGCAGGCAGAACTGGTAACCCTTCACTCCGGACTACTAAACTCGCATTTGTTATGTTTAGTGGTTGGAATTCGGGAAATAATTCCGCGATGCCTTTGTCTTCGGGACCGAGAATGTTTAATAAGCCTGCCTTGTTGTTCAAGTGGATTTCCGTAACAAAAGCCTACATATCCGCGAACCGGGATGAAAATAGGTCGGTACCATTATTTAGTAAATTGTAATCCATCTCGAGTACTTGGAAAGGAAGGTCGGAAAGTTTGAGGGATTATTATCATTATCATTTGCAATCTGATGTTCATGGACGGAGGTATCATCTGCAGTCATCTGTTTGCCCACTATCACCGGGCCGTTCGTACTCGTACCTATCGGCGTTCGTGTTGATTGTCGTTGCCAGCTAATTGAACTACAAATCATTTTCATCATCCTATTTAATACTTTATATCCCAAAATATAGCAAGAAATCAAAGAAAAATAGGTACCTACCTATTATATCATTTTGGTAAGTTTAATGCAGAATAGTCAGCACCAAAAACTGTTCGTCGTTACACAGAACTCGCGAAAAACTCTCTCCATAAAACTTCATGCATCGCACACCCCCGAATTGCATAAAATAATTTCGCAACTGGCGACATCGGCGCGAACTCCATGTTAAACGAACCGAACAGAGCTTGGAACTTGTCTCTGAGACTCTTGAACCGTGAAATGCATTCATTATTGGCTAAGAATAACACTGGTGTCAGACTGCTGAAAGGGATATTTTGATGTGCATGAAAGGCAGCCAAGAATGCCGAAAGGGTGGCTTTGAAGTTCAGTGGGGAAGATGTTTTGTTTTTATTGCTAAGTTCTAGGTCAGCTCACTTAGAATATGTACCTACTCGTAGAATGTAATACGTCATATTTATAGGAGATTTTTTATTCTTCGACATCTTTCCTAGCTGCAATTTAGCCCTCGTAGCTTACAACGTCGTCTTTCCATAGACCTACAAGAATTTCAATATCATCGCGACGTTGTTTTTGCATCTAAGTTAATATCAAATTCCTTTGTTCTAGGTGAAAGTGATGCTCCGAGTGGGTGCATCCGGTGAAGGTCCTTTCACCAGCGGCACGCAAACCTTCTCCATGGACAAACGCAAGAAGCAAGTCAGCCTTTGCGAGACTGCAGCCGCCGCGGCTCCTGAGGATCGGAAGGTCGGAGTGGCTGCCCCGAAAATGTTCGCGTTTGACGCTATATTCTCCAATGATGACCCACAGGTAACAAATTAACCATTGAGTAGTATAGATGCATTTATAACAAGAATCAAAGATAGCTTTGTATTCCTGGCCTTGAAACTTTATGACTTGTCTATGCCGTGGGTACTTACCTAACTTATGAACAGTTTTATAAGTGGGCTGTTTCTAACATACTTTATAGTGAGTAGGTACTTTACTTGGTTTAGGATAACCTTGATACCGAATTACTTACTGTGCCTACTTAGCCAGGTACATTTGCAAAGTACTTTCAGCACATATTACCGGAACGTCAAGTGTGTCACGACACGAGACTCCTAAAGAGGCTCACCCGCTGTTACGTACGTTCTTTCAGTGGATTGCGGTATAAACTACAAGCGATGGATAAAAAAAATTACATCACTAAATAAAAAGTATGGAGAAACAATTTATATTTTACCTTATTTAGTTTATGATTTTATTTTAACGCGATTTAATTAGGGTTTAAAATGATGAACTACCTCTTCCAAACAATATAATTTAAGTTTTGTTTGAAATATGACTCTGATTTGCTGTTACTTAGTCTATTATGTACCTATACTTGAAACTGGACTTAATATTGTGCTAAATTACAGAGAGATTGTCTAGCGTGCCTTAGGAATACAGTCTTGATCCTATTTTTTAATTTTTACGTTTTAAATTTTAAACACATATTTGTTCCCAAATCTTATGCCACGTACCTCCTCCCCTCTGAATTTCATGCACCAAAAATGTCTCCAGCGAACCGTAGAGTTCCTGTTTAAATTGTTAAACGACTTGCACTCTTCGGATATCCCACAGTGAAATGCAAAATACCTGTATGAAGGTACTTTACTATTTTAAAGTATTTTTAGAACTTTAATTCTTGGAGTACCTAAACTTGGCCGCATTGTTGCTCTACCCATATGCAACCATCTACTTCTATATCTATACTAATACTAATCTTACTAATATTATAAATGCGAAAGTCTGTGTGTGCGAATGTTTGTCTTCACGTATCTCCATGACGACTTAACCGATTGTGATGAAATTTGGAATGTAGATTGTTTACATACTGGAATAGGATATAGGCGTGTAAAATTTTCAAAAATCAACCCTTAAGGGTGTATACAGGATGTTAAAGTTTGTATGGAAAAAAAATATTCCTTGGTCCGATTTACTTGAAACTCGGTAAAAATAAACTTAAAAGTGAATAATGAAACCCATGTTTTTTATTTTTTCAAAACATCCCTTAGGGGTGGTGTGAGGAAGTTTCAAAGTCGTAAGGTTCGAAAGTCTCTATGTGCGAATGTTTGTCTTCACGTATCTCCATGACGACTTAACCGATAGTGATTAAATTTGGAATGTAAATTGTTTACATACTGGAATGGGATATAGGCGTGTAAAATTTTCAAAAATCAACCCTTATGGGTGTATACAGGATGTTAAAGTTTGTATGGAAAAAAAATATTCCTTGGTCCGATTTACTCCAAACTCGGTAGAAATAAACTTTAAAGTAAATAATGAAACCTATGTTTTTTCTTTTTTCAAAACATCCCTTAGGGGTGGTGTTAGGAAGTTTCAAAGTCGTAAGGTTCGATGTGCGAATTTTGTCTTCACGTATCTCCATGACGACTTAACCGATTGTGATGAAATTTGGAATGTAGATTGTTTACATACTGGAATAGGATATAGGCGTGTAAAATTTTCAAAAATCAACCCTTAAGGGTGTATACAGGGTGTTAAAGTTTGTATGGAAAAAAAATATTCCTTGGTCCGATTTACTCCAAACTCGGTAGAAATAAACTTTAAAGTAAATAATGAAACCTATGTTTTTTCTTTTTTCAAAACATCCCTTAGGGTGGTGTGAGGCAGTTTCAAAGTCGTAAAGTTCGAAAGTCTCTATGTGCAAAACGACTTAACCGATTGTGATGAAATTTGGAATGTAGATAGTTTGTGTTAGATTTTCTGGGTTAGATTTTCCCTCCCTCTATCTACTATTGGAGCCTTGAGAGAAACATAACGCAATAATAGTTAATCAGATTAGGTATGTATAATGGAAAGTCAAAACCATACAGTTCTTGCTATAAAAAAAATGTTTTGAGTTATGTTTCTTCAAAAAAATTGCTGCTCATTGGTTATTTCGATTTACTCAAAACTCCTGCACTTTGTTCCTTATAATTCGCAGACGAAGTCGCGCGGGTCAGCTAGTAATATTATAAAGAGGAAAGATTTGTTTGTTTGAATTGAATAGGCTCCGAAACTACTGGACCGATTTGAAAAATTCTTTCACCATTAGAATCCTACTTTATCCCTGATGAACATAGGCTATATTTTATCCCGGAAAAGTGATCTTTTCCCCAGGGAACGCGGGTAACACTGCGACGGACAGCTAACTCGAAGTTGTATCGGCAGGAAAATCTGTTTTTAATAAAGGCACTGTTATAACATTGATTTTTGTCAACTGTTCTTGTTTTGAAAATACGTATTATTCCATATTAGTGTCTGGCAAGTTAATAAAACGGTTTTGTCTTCACCATTTTCAATGCGTGTATTTCTTGAAAACGCGTAACAGCCTAACAGGGTATCTATCTATACCTTCGCTCCTAATAAACATCACGTTAGCGCAGACTTATTTAAGAAAATACAGACAAGTACCTATCCGTGTTATCCGAGGCCCTAGGGCATATTCGATACAGACATTTCTCTACAAATTGCTGATAACATAACTTAATATAGATTATGTATGTTTTCATTTCATAGAGCGCTCCCTTGTTGCCCGTAGAGGTAAAGTTTTAATACGGTAATAAGAATTTATTTAATAGGTTCAAATAATGTTACTTGTTACTCGTAGTTTCGCAAACTGAGCTTAAATCGGATGAGAAACTTATTTAATGATCATTGCGCCTGATTAACTGTTCGAAATACGTCTGAACTTTCATAAACTTCATTTTTACTCGACTGCGAAGAAGGAAGGTAGGTTATATTTAGTGTACATGGTTGTCGTACTAAAGTTATTTGAAGTTTGATTGATTAGTTTGAATGAATTTAAAATGTGAAATATTCAATATATATTTTTAGATAGAACCTAAATGAAGCAATAAAATGATACTCATGTATTTTCTTAAACTGTACTAGACTAGGCTTCATGTAAAATACAATGTACGTTTACTTATTTCAGACGTCAGAAACCAGTTTTGTTCCCTACAATTAGGTACTAACCAAAAATCAGCACTCAATTTCCATTAACAAACAAGCGTATACAAATCCTTCCCAAATCTGTAATTTGGACTGCACACAGCATAAATTATCGCCGCGATTCTAACTGCGCAGTCGAAATCCGCTAAACTGAGAACAATGAGACAGTTACTAGCACAGAGTCAAGCCAGTTACTCGCTTGTTATAAGTCTTTTAACAATTAGCGCGAGTTCCTGTTAGGAGCTACGTTTCGATTTGGTTAACGCTGTTAGGATCGAATGGTTAAACTTATTTCTAACTTTTAAATCTGTTTTTTTTTCTATTAATTTTGGTTACCTGAAATGGATTCTTAACAATTACTCACTTCAAAGTGTTTATTTTTATTTATGTGTGTGTCAAAGTTTTTATACTTATTTTTCCCGAATAAAATTCTAAAGCTACTTAATACATTCTGTCGCTATATAAAAATGATTTACCTACAAATTTATTTCTCTCTCACAAAAAAAATATACAAATATATAAAATAATTGAAGAGGATACTTACTTTCATCATCATCCTATAGCAGTCCACTGCTGGACATAGGCCTCCCCTAATGAGCACCTTTTTAATGCCTAATGATTACTTTATTATTACTAAATTAATTTAATTTAGGATACTCTATTCATGGTATGAAATGCTTGATGAAGCTAGTGACTCTTCGTTGTAACTGGCCATTATTCCATCCCAAACGTGCGAAGTAAGTGAATGCATTTTACTGTCAATGTGTGCACGCGACAGCACAACCTAAATCCCATTAATATGGTGTAATCCTCTTTATCTAGCGCAGTGCATATTACCGAATGTTATAGGGCTTATATCGCGCCGTAGGGTAATTACATTTGCGCACCATTACGGCTTATTTAGGTATTATGATTGGGGAGAAAGTTTATTGTGCTTTATTACCATCGAGATCTTGGTACTCTATTGCATTATACATTACATGTACCATTCTTGATCATAGTGATGTATATAAAAGTCAAAGAATATGAAACGAAACACTAACGATTGTATCCTAAAGCACAATAGACGTTATTAAGGTATAACTATATAGATATTACGAATTAGAATAATTAATTCTGTGATGTACTATCTATGGGTGTGTAAATAAATAAATAACCACAGGTATATCTGGTTTCCACGCGATGTTTTTATTTTATTGCCAATGTCCTCCACATTGGCAATAAAATAAAAACATCGCATCAGTTTCATTATGAATGAAAAAGTAAGTAATCAAAATATTCTAATAATTTGCAAGAGTAAAACTTCTAAACGGAAAATCAGGGAAATGCATGAATATAGTACTAAGAAAATGGTTACTACCCTAAAAGTTAACTTTGAACCTGCGCTGAACCTTAAAAGGTTCTAAAGAATGAGCCGCAAACTAGATATTGAAATAATTTTCGTTTCTATTTTCCATTAACTTAACACACAACAGCCCAAAACAATTAAGTAATAACCCAATTTGAAACTCAAAATCCAACAAAGACTATAACAATCCAATAACGAATACAGTCGAGAATAGCCGAATTGATCAACTCCACTTCGGCTCTAAGCGTTTTCAATTAGCGACCGGCACGTGGTCATTAAAATTTTCATTCAAAACAATTTTCAGTGTTTCCGCTTCGAGTGAGTGTATCCCTAAATTGGTGTAGCCATGAGTTTGGAAATTTTTAAATGTTTATTCGGGGTAAAAATTCAATAGTTTTGCTCTGTACTGTATTTTTAAGCACAACTGCATATGAATCAGTAAACATAATAAAGATGTTGTATAAACAACATGAGATCGTCAAGATTTTTTTGCAATAACATTGCTTAATACACGGATTTGTTGAAATATTCGATTGAAATCCATACTAATATTATAAATGTGAAAGTAACTCTGTCTGTCTGTCTGTCTGTCTGTCTGTCTGTCTGTCTGTCTGTTTGTTACCTTTTCACGCCCAAACCGCTGAACCGATTAAGCTGAAATTTGGCATGGATAAAGAGTATACCCCAGAGCACACACATACATAGGCTACTTTTTTTTGTCAATTACCATAAGGGGGCGGGAAAATAAGGGTTGGAAGTTTGTATGGGGAAAAAAGTTAAGCAACCCTGGGCGCGGTCATAAAAAGGATGGGTGACCGCCGAAGCCACTTTTTGCACTCTAGATTTTTTTACTTTTTTTTGTATTTTGCATAATAAATTATTTTAAAATTAATGATAAACATGTAACATGTGTATTCCCACCCATCAATATATCCCAACTCCGAAGTTATGATTTTTTGATATTAAAATATTTTTTCCTTACACTTTTTCTCCTAGGTGGCGCTTCTAAAAACGTTTTTCGAAATACGATCGAGTATAATTTTCTTCGATTTTGAGTTTTGAAAAGTTAATGGAGATTTTTGCTTAGAGTTTTCGATATTTTTATATTGCTGACGAAGTCGCGGGTAGGTAATATTAGTTAATCGTTTTATTTCGAAATTCAACACCATACAGTAGGTACTTGCTATTCAAAAAAAATTATGTTTCGAGTCAATTTCTTCAAAAAAATTGCCGCTCGCTTCAGCGATTCTATACCAATTACCGTATTCGTTTTGTTCTTAGCATTGCAACATCTGGGTAAGATTTTCCCTACCTCTATCTATTAAGGGATTCTTGAGAGAAACATAAATATAAAAAAAATATTATTATTATATCAAGCGACGGAGTTTTATATTTTGTACATACCTACTCTCGATTCACTCAAAACTCCTCTACTTTGTTCCTAATAATGCGCAGACGAAGTTGCGCGGGTCAGCTAGTGTATAATATAAGTCATATTACTTTCATCAGTCAAGAAACTTTCGTACGTAGATACATATATTATCTTATCTTCGTAGACTGCATCTGGATTTATAAATCTTATTTTCAATAAATAAAAAAAGAAAAGCATAGTATCTATAAAAAAACACATTCGTTATGGCGGCCCTACCCACGTAATCTCAGCGGTACCTACTCCTTAAGTCCTTTTAATTATCTGCGAGCCGCGGCTCTCTAAAGAAAACAGTCGCAGGTACGAGGCTTAGGCCGGCTTTACACCCTCAACATGGTTAAGTGTTGGATCCGAATAAATTATTGATGGCGTGGGGCAGCCTGCACTATAGGTACGAGTAAAATGCTTAAAAAGACTGCGTGCTTTGTATGTGATTAAAGTATTACGTTTTCCAAAAAGTAAATAGCGATGTCGAAAGCAAATCCTGAATTAACAAAACTGACGACCTCTGTGGCGCAGTGGTTGAAAGCCCGTTTGGGACGTAGAAGGTTGCGGGTTCGATCCCCGCCACGGGGTAAATGTATGATCTGTAAATATTTATCTCGGGTCTGGGTGTTTCTATGTATAACATGAATGTATTTACAAACAATAAAGTATATAAGTAGTACAGTTATCTGGTACCCATAGTACGAGCTTAACTTAGTTTGGGGCTAGATGATGCTGTTTGAAATGTCCAGCATTATTATTATTTATTCAAAGAAATAAAATTACGTAAGGGCTAATATAGAAGGGCTATCAAAGTTTAACTGAATTATTCTGAAAATATCATTTTAGTTGGCTCGTTTTAAGTACAAGTTCAAAAAGCTTCTAAACAATATTCATGAATGTCATGAGAACTTGAAAATTCGATAAAATGAATGATTTACTTTGAAACGAGGAAAAATAAGGAAGTAAAAAACTTGTCGGATATTTTTACTGTTCTTTGGAATTTTATTAAACTCATTGAGAATGTGACGAAGGTTTCGCTTTAACATTTTAATAAAAACTTTTATTAGCTGTTGTCATTGTTAGACCATTTTTTAATGAAAAAGTGGTGTAGTACTTTGTCTTTAAGAAACAACTTACTCAAATGCGTTTTATTAAGTGGTTTTTTAAGTAATGCATAAGGATATTATCACGATCTACTCTTATCTATATCCACCGCTTTCTCTCTATTTTTAACAGAATATCTAAAAACAATTATACTATGTTTATTTCATCAAACACTTATCTACTACAATTTCACGGTAGTTTTATCAGATTATGGTTTCTTTCAGACTGAAATATGCTCGAGCGCGCTGACTGACGTCATCCACGCAGTCATAAATGGAACGGACGGTTGCCTCTTCTGCTTCGGACACGCAGGCCTTGGTAAGAAAGCTTTAAATGTCGTAATGACCCATACACTTTAGTCTTATGAGATATGATTTTGACAAAATAAATACTTATTGGCATGTAAAAGTGATAACAAAATCAAATAAGTATTTTCTTTCGAAATTGTAAGATATTTCACAAAACTTTTCCAAATAAAACCGCAAGCATGACTCAGACGCAAGGTACAGAGCCATAAAAGCGAATGACATCCCACAAGTCACAGTTTTAATATCAAAGTTAAGGCGGTATTTACACTGGTGGAGATCGCACCTCGGTATTTATCAAACTTTCAATTAAGAGCCCGCCGCAGTCTTTCCCATTTCGATGCAAATCCACACCTTCCCCCACCTCCCCTCCTCTTAGGAGAAGTTTTCGCACTATAGTGGCTTAATAAACAACCGGGACGCATGCAGTTTGGTGCTTCTTAATCAGTTTGATTTGAATAAACAAGATATTACCGGAGGCGTCTCAGGCAGCTTGGATGACGATTCTGGAGGATTTCCGATCGTACTTGGAACTTGTTTATGAAATATTCTTTGTTTTTTTACCGAAGTCGGAGACGAGTAAATATAAGTAGTGACTCGTTTTTTTATTCATGATAAATAAGAGCATCTTTTGATCTAAAGAAGGTCTAACACTAAGTAAAAAATTATTATTAAAATGATTCAAAGCATACACCAAAATATGTATGTACTTATCTAAACTTGTACCTTTTATCTAGAAAATTTAATCAGTAAGCAGAGCAAGTTCATCAATTAAATTACGCTGCTAAGTCATTAGAGCAGCATCACTCTGTAGACTCATCTCTACTTCAACCCCAAGAGATTAATATCCAGCGATAATGAAAATTAACAAGATACTTATTCGATTTGTCCTTAATCCAATAACGCCGCGCTTACCTTCCTTCTAAACAATACTAAATTACAGGCTTATATTTTCATTAGCGGCGAAGTTCTGACTTCTTAACTCGCGGTTTCCTCACGTAAAGGATTAAACCACAGCGCTGCGAGTCAGCTGAGACAATGCACCTAAATTAAACTAAGTATCATTGTGCTGCAATGAAAAACTTCGCAAATGCAGTGACGATACATTTCGTTTTCTTGACCTTTTTTTTTTACCTACCTAGGTAGGTAGGTAAAAAAAAAAGGTTTGCATGATAATGAAAAAAAATTTAATACCTTTACTAAAAATTGCAAATAATTGAAGCCGGCGACAACTCTAGAACTTCAAGACAAGACCAATCTAACCGATAAGTTTCAATAGTGAATAGCGCTTTATAAAACTGGATCAGCTGGCTTAGCATAAACTCCTATTTCCAGGCAGTTTTTGAACTGCATAGCAATTTTGACATAAAGAAACGGCGGCAATGGCAGCGAAAATGGCGGTAATTAACATGCGCTCTCGCTTGCAAATTAGTGATTACTACTACTAGTAACTACTAGTGTGCAAGCAGAGAACATGATAAGTTGCAATGTTTCTATAATGAGCCGGGTAATTTGAAATTGATATTTAGTTCAAAAACTGCCAGGAAATAAGAGTTTATATTAACCCAGCTGTTGTCGCCTCGTTATGCTATGATCAAGGTTTCAAATGCAAATTGAATGAAAGCTCTCGAAATGAAACTTGCGCTGAGCACGGCTCACTACCACCGGTGCCGGCCCAACGCTTCGGAGGATTTTAAGCTATTCAATGATTTGTGCGGTCGTTTTAATTGGTGGATTTGAGTAACACATAAATTTGCGTAGTACGGATTATGTGAAAGTTATTGTGTACACAGCTTCGGTAAAATAAACATATCGCGGTTACCGACTTATTTACGCAGCCTAAATAATAATTGGTTCATATAGTTAACACTGGTAATACATACATACATAAGATCACGCCTCTTTCCCGAAAGGGTAGGCAGAGACCACGGATCTAAACCTGCTACGATCCTGACACACAAATTTCGCCTCGTTTACTCTCATTACATTCTTCATATATGCTCGTCGGTTTAGGGTTCTTTTGACCTAGCCCTTCTCCAAAACACTAGTAATAAGCAATCACAATCAGTTGGAATCATTGCATGCTCTCAATATTTTATAATAAGTAAAGAATATAAAAGTAATGTTTGTTCTTAGGTAAATCCTATACAATGTTGGGGCGACCGGACTCTACCGCAAACCTTGGAGCCATACCTTGCGCCATCACGTGGCTGTTCCGGGGAATAGCCGAGCAGCGTCATAAGTGTGGGACCCGCTTCTCCGTCAGGGTGTCTGCTGTGGAGCTTTGCACAAACACAAACCAGATTCGGGATCTGTTGGCACCTTATCATAATGGTAAGTGGTTTAAGGCAGAGTATTTTGATATAATATCCAAACGTGTATTTATAGATGTCTCTGATTACTTCTTGAGCTTTTCAGAAAACTTGGAATACATATAAGTAAATATGAGGTATCTGCTTCAAAATTTAGTTGTAGGTAAACCATGGTGGTAAATGTTGCTGGTTTCTTTTAATTTTAGTGGACTGTATATATGAAATTATGATCTGAATGCGGTAGCACTTGTAAACGATCCTAGGTAGGATAAAGACTGCTGCAAGAGGATGAGATACAGATAATAATTGCAACAGCCTGAGGATGAGGAAAGCATGCACGTACCTGAACAACTCCACGTGTCTGGCGAGGGTGTAGGCAGCGGCACGCCTTTCTAGAGAACGGATTACGCACACACAGTTTGTTCACAAAATAGGTAAGTCCTGAATAGTTCACTGGAGTTGGAAACAACCGAAAAGGAAGTTTTCACACGCGGGTTAGCGGAGCGGTAAGGTGTCCGTTGATCACAATGGCGAATTCACAATTGACTTGACAGGTCAGTGCAGTGATGCGCAAGAGCCGTCTACGTTAGAGCGAGACGGCTAGCGTTGTACGTGCAATGCGGAAAAGGAAGAGAAAATGGGAAGAATCTTTACAAGTGCGTTCCGAATTATGCAGATATGAAGAACAATATCCAACATCTCCCCCTCCTTGAAGGAACCCTTCCTTCGAAAGCGGATAGAAAATAGCGAATTTAGCGGGAAAAATTATAATAATAGCGGGCGTACGATAAACATACATAAATAGCGGAATAAATAGCGGTGAATTAAATATAAATATAGCGGTTGAATAAAAATATCCTAACTATGAGAGCGGTATGGTCACCCTATTGTAAGGGGAGCGGCGACAACTTTGTTGTCGGGCGAATGAACGACGAGCCGTCACCCGTCTCCACTCGCGCGCAGCGAACTCGACCGTCCTTACCGGGGAAAACCTCGGAGATTTTACCGAGTTTCCAAGATAAGGGCGGTGCGTTTTCGTTGTTCAACAGAACTATAGTCCCTACAGTAAGGGGATTACTAGCGGTGTTCCATTTTTCGCGCATTTGCAAATTATGGAGGTATTCATTCTTGAATCGCTTCCAGAACGATTGGACAAGTGAGTCCATTAAGGAATGACGCGACAAGAGATTTGCCCGCTCTCCGCTGACTTCAGCAGCGGGTAAGAAGGCTAGCGGTTTTGTTGATAAAAAGTGCGACGGAGTTAAAGCGGTTGGTTCCGACGGATCGGAGCTCAAAACATACAGAGGTCGGCTGTTTAGTACAGCTTCAACTTGATTGAGTACAGTAAGCATCTCCTCGTAGGTGAGAATTTGTTTACCTATTACGCGGAAGAGAAGCGATTTGTAAGCGGTGCGGAACAGATTAGCGTGAAATACTAAGCCGTTAAACTCAAGCCAAGCCAACAAGCCTGTTGGTTTGGCTGATGCGGTGCGGAAGTCGGAATACAAAATCGAGTTTGTGTCCGGGAGCAAGCGTAGCTTCATTAACAAACGTTGGTAACAATGGTGTGCGGGATGCGCATAAAAACATAAATAAAGTTTCCTATCGTCAGCGACTAATAATTTGCGGTATAAGCGAACCTCAGCGGAGGTGCTGCCATCTAAAACCTTGCGGACATTGGTCGTGGGTTCGTCTCCCTGAACTACATCAGGTTGATGCAGCGGGGCAGCGGAAAATGCGCAAAAGGTATGCGATGAGAAGCGCGGGGATACAACGGGTGCGTCACCCATGACGATGTAACCTAAAGTTGTTTCCAAGGCAACGGGTAAGTTTATACTAGCGGTTATTTTATTACATAAGAGGATTTGACAATACAAGTTTACACCTAAGAGAAGGTCAATGGGACCGGGCTCGGAAAAATCATCATCAGCCATGGGCAGGTTGCGGATGTGGCTAAGAGCGCTGACATCGATGCGCGAGTCAGGTAATTGTGACGTGATGTTATCTACCACCATGGGCTGGATGTGGTACTCGTATCCGTTGTCAAATCGCGAAGTGAATTTAAGCGAGGTCACTCCCAGAATTTTCTGCGAGGCCCCTCCAATGCCTTGGACATTAGCGAAGCGGCTCTGCGTTGAAATAGGTAGCGATAAGCGCTTACTACATGCAGCGGAAATATACTCACTTTGAGAGCCTGGGTCAATCAGGCATCTCAAGAAGTGAGGGCGGTTGAGGTTGTCAAGAACCTTTATTTTAGCGGTGGCCAATAACGCAGTTGTTATTGTATGCGAGTCTTGATCGTATGAGACAGTACACACTGACGTTTTCGGATCATTAGCGGTAGCGGGTAGCGGAAAATCGACCTCATGCGCATGAGGCGCAAGGGCCGTAGCGGGCGCGTGTAAATGCGAAGCGGCATCGTCAGAAGCAATATGCTCAGGCGCAGCGGTGCGGGAGTCATGAGCGGTAGCGGGTGAAATAGCGAGCGAATTTTTATTAGCGGGATTGGTCTCAGACCTTTTATTATTAGCGGGTGAATTTAAATGGATTAGTGAATGGTGTTTGGCCGAGCAGTGAGAGCATGTGCGGTTGGATTGACAATCCGAAGTTTTATGTCTAACGCTTAAACAGTTGTTGCAAATCGAGTTACGTTTTATGAAGTTATACCTATCCACAGGCGTCAATTTCATAAAAGAACTACAGCGGTATAAATGTACATGTTTGTCATACTGACACAAAACACACTTACTGTCATCATTTGCAACACACACCCCATCCGTGTTAACAAATGACTTAGTATGAGCGTAGCTATCGGGCGCAGGCGCGGGCGCAGGCACGGGCGCGCGCGGGGCGCGTGCGGATCTGTGCGACGCCGACGGCGGCGGCTCGGGT
This sequence comes from Epirrhoe alternata, assembly GCA_963565295.1. Lineage (NCBI taxonomy): Eukaryota > Metazoa > Arthropoda > Insecta > Lepidoptera > Geometridae > Epirrhoe > Epirrhoe alternata. Next base: position 7,137,706 of record OY751384.1, read on the forward strand.
GCGGGTGCGGACGGAACAAGAGATCGAGATAAAACCTTGCTCTGCTCCTTTACAAACTCGATTAGATTGGAGTAGGTAGGAATTTTATCCTTGCGGTGCGTTATCTCAAACAATTTGACAGTCTCCGAATCGAGCCTCTGCAGCGCGAGGTGCAGCAGCATAAAATCGGTTAAGTCGCCGAGGTTAAGTTGTCTAAGGGCTTCTACAGACGTGTCAAAACTATTTAAAAATGATTCTAAGTTATTAGCGTTAGCAGCGGTTAGCGGTTTAAAATTCAACAGCTGGTTAAGGTATGAGCTCGCGAGTAGTCTAGGGTCGTCATATTTTTGCACTAGTGCCTCCCAAATAATAGTATAATTTTCAGCGGTCGGGGGCAACCGGGCGCAAACGGACGCAGCGGGTCCAGACAGTTTGCCTACTAGGTAGTACACCTTGTCACTGTCTGACAACGACGAGTTCTCGTGAACCGTGCTCTTAAACTGTTGGTAGAATAGCGGCCATGAGCGGACATCACCATCGAATGATAATAATTCTATGCGGGGGAGTTTAGGTCTTGCTTTGTCTAATTGCGGGTGCGAATGATGGTTGGGTTGCGAATGGTTTGCAATCACCTGTTTGACGAGACAATACATAATGTCAAAGTTTGTCCATTCCTGGTACCTAATAGCGTGCTTAGGATTTATTTTTAGCGAAATAGCGTTGTATGAATCCAATATTTTTTCAAAGTCTTTGTGCAATTGATCGATGTTAAAAGCACTGTGAAGCAAAGCCTTAACTTTAGTAGTATCAGCTTCAGTCTTCTTAGCGAGGTCATAAATCCCTTGCATGCGTGCAAATAGAATTTCGCGTTTGGATTCGTACATAGCTTGCTGACATTTGTCCTCATCATAACCTTCATCTAAATCAGGAGAAGCATCTTTCCTCTCTTTCCTACTCATGATGAAAAAATCAAAGTGAATAGGCGCGGCAGAAAGCAACAAAAACTTCAACAAGTATAAACAAAAGCAAAACTTAACCCAACTTTATTAAGCGCGGTCGAGTAAGTTATAAAATAAAGCCACAGATTAACAGCGAGCGCAACGAAGTTACTATGGAATAGTTGAGACGCGTACAAACTATTCCGTAAGCTATGAAACCCCGTGCCATATATTAGTGAATAGTAGTCGTGAATTCTGCGTTTCGTACTAACTATTACATAAACAGTAAGAAAGATTGTCACAGATACGTGAATAGTAGTTATGAATTCTGCGTTTGAGTTGAATTCAACGTGGAAATTTCTAGCGAAGGCGAGCGTCGGTAGGTAAGCGGTGTTGCGTCGGATATGTACCTACCTACTAACAACGGCGCGGCGGACTGCGGAGCGGACCGAACGAGCGAACAACAAGTCAACAAGTCAGTGAATAATTCGAAACGAGTTCGAGCGATGCGAGTTTGAGCCAACGGACAGCGTACAAATATCGAATAATGCGGGTAGCGGGTATATAGCGGGACAGCGGTATAGCGAATGAATACTTCGATAATTTGACACAATTATATGTACCTAACTTATAGAAATAAGATATAGGCAGGTAAGAAAGAACGGCAATGCGTGCGTAAACTATTATTATTTTGCGTGCGAGTGTAAACGTATGATAGCGGGGGAATATATCTACCTAGGTATCTATGCGACGGCGTTTTAACTGAAATTAGCGGTTATGGAATAATAATCCGGCTCGAAGGACCACTTTATGTGGTGGTAAATGTTGCTGGTTTCTTTTAATTTTAGTGGACTGTATATATGAAATTATGATCTGAATGCGGTAGCACTTGTAAACGATCCTAGGTAGGATAAAGACTGCTGCAAGAGGATGAGATACAGATAATAATTGCAACAGCCTGAGGATGAGGAAAGCATGCACGTACCTGAACAACTCCACGTGTCTGGCGAGGGTGTAGGCAGCGGCACGCCTTTCTAGAGAACGGATTACGCACACACAGTTTGTTCACAAAATAGGTAAGTCCTGAATAGTTCACTGGAGTTGGAAACAACCGAAAAGGAAGTTTTCACACGCGGGTTAGCGGAGCGGTAAGGTGTCCGTTGATCACAATGGCGAATTCACAATTGACTTGACAGGTCAGTGCAGTGATGCGCAAGAGCCGTCTACGTTAGAGCGAGACGGCTAGCGTTGTACGTGCAATGCGGAAAAGGAAGAGAAAATGGGAAGAATCTTTACAAGTGCGTTCCGAATTATGCAGATATGAAGAACAATATCCAACAAACCAGTTTTACTTGTTTTAGGAAAGTCTTGATTTATGTTTTACTTTGACTCAAGCATAGTTTTCAACCACAATGTATTTTGCCAACAGACACAGAACAATCACCAGGAGTCTACCTCCGAGATGACCCACTATTTGGAACTCATCTTCAAAACCAGTCGGAGCTTCGCGTCCATAGCGCGGAGAAGGCAGCTTTTTACCTAGATGCTGCACTGGCTACAAGGGGAACTAAAGAAGAGGGGAAGGACAGTCACTTACTGTACACTCTACATGTGTATCAGTATAGCGTTGGAGGCAAGGGAGCAGGTAAGACAATCTTTCTACTTGACACGAAAGTTAATATGAATACTGTTACGGATTTAGAATTTTCAAAATTATTTTTTGTCTTTACAGTTGCTGGTGGAAGAAGTCGTCTCCATTTAATCGATTTAGGTAATTCGGAGCGAGGAAAAGCCAATGGAGGAATTCCACTGTCTGGACTTGGAAACATCCTGTTAGCTATATTCAATGGACAAAGACACCTACCGTATCGAGACCACAACCTAACTCACGTGTTAAAAGAGTGTCTAGGATCATTGACCTGTCATACAGCAATGATCGTTCACGTATCACCTAATGTACAAAACTACTCGGACACATTAACTACTTTACAACTAGCATCTAGAATACACCGGCTCAGAAGGCGAAAGGTTAAATACTCGGCTAATAATAATGCGGGATCTGGAGGTAGTTCTGGAGAAGATGCATCAAAACCAAGCAGCAGTGAACCTGATCCTTCGAGCAGTGACCTATCAGCAGACACGGTTATCTACGTCGGACCTCTCGATGACGCAACAGATGGAGAGCATCCGCCAGTGTACATACCACATATTAATTCTGGCGATAATAGAGGAGTCCTAAGTAAGGCACTTAGAGGATCATCAGCAGAACATAAACATAAATCAGCGTTATCTAAGGTCGTGGAAGAAAGGAGTCCTGTTCATAAGCTCTACTCTTCACCGAAAGCTTCTCCGCTAAAAACTATGATACCTGCTAGTCACACACCTAAATCTTCACCGGTGCACTCCGTAACATCCAAATCAGCACCACTGAAAAAGGATGGAAAGAACACTAGTGACGAACAATGGATCGATGGGCCGAGAATATCAAAATCCAAATTGGTAGAAGCTAGACATATCATAAAAGAAACGCAAAATATGAAACAAGAAACTTGGATTGATGGTCCGATGCAAGAACCTAAACTGCCGTTACAGTTTGAGTCTGTGCCGGTGCAACCTAATGCTGTGCCCCTACAGATTGGTCTTCTTAGTTCCCAAGGTAATGAAAGCATTGGATACGGTTACATGGACAATCATAAGAAAAATATGATTAGGAAATGGGTAGAAAACCAAACATCCCAAATAGTAAAATCAAGACATAGTTCACCAAGCCATAAATCTCAAAAAGATTCAGTTTCACGTATGCCTGAGCCAGATTTTACCCACAAAACAGAACATGTTATGAAAGATGTAGTGAAGCGAGCTCACGTAGAAGAGTCTACAATACGGACTGGTTTAAAGGCTGGTTCGAAGGGAATGACTATTGAGGAAGAAAATATAGGTCCTCCAGATCCAAAAGAAAATAAATGTAGTACGTCAAAAACAGCTTCAAAGAATGAAGTAGACGAAGATGACGATAGTGAAGAATTAGCTGAAATTCCACCTGCTTTACCTCTAATGCAGCCAAGTAGTCTTAGTAGTAGAGAAGTTTCTATGGAAAGTTTAGATAGCAAATATAAGGAAAGATTGAGAATGAACGATGAAATGATCTCGAACCATAGTCGAGATATTGATATGCATGGGATGAGCCGAGGTCTCGATCATGAGGAGGATGAAATTTTAGAAATTATTGAAGTGGAAGAACCACTGGAACCAGTACCGATGCAGGACAGTTGTCTTCAAGTCACTGAAGAGGACATCGCTTTTTGCATGGGCTTAACGGAGCATCCAATGCATGATCAAGACGATGAAGATCATCCTCTAAGGGTTCTGAGTCAAGAAAATCTAACTGTCGCCTCAACCTTTACTGACACACTCTCTTTATATAGTGAAGTTGAACGACAGATTAGGAATGAAGCATACTTGAGGCAAACTATTGGATTTTACGTAGAAAATTTTAACAGTGATCCGTTTGGTGATTTGAATCCTCATGAGAGTTTACCATCGTCGAGAACAAGGCTTGATGATATTATGGGGATGACTGATGTGTATGGTTCTCGTCGAGTTTTAGACAATGAAAACATGCCAGCAACAAGGATTGCACCTCAATTCCAATCATTATCTCTATGTAATGTACGAGATACAGAGGAGTATCATGGAGATGGTTCTGTGTACAGTGAGCCTGCTTATAGACCGAGTGACAAAATTTGCGATTGCTGTAAACGTACAATGTCGCGACCGGGAAGTGCAGTAGGAGAATGCGGTGCATATCAAGACTTAGCTCATAATGATTGTTACGGTCCATTCGAAAGGTACCGGGGAAACGACATAACTGATGCCCGAATAGCTTCATTGCGACATCCCGACGGAGCATCAGATCCAAATTTAAGGGAAGAAACACGAGTACCAGCAATGGGAGCACCTTCAAATACATTTCGAGAACTGAAATCGAACTTGCATTTAGAAGTGACTCCACCTGTAGTGACCACAGAACCTCGACCAGAGAAAAATGAGAAAGATAAAGGAGTTGCTAGAGTCGTTGCTAGTTCAAAACCAGACGGTTATGACAGCGGACATGAATCTACGCCAAGAACCGGAAAACACAGCCCAGCAGCTACTTCCAGACGAGCTGAATCTGGCTATGATTCGGTTCCTAGAGATTCAGATGCTTCATCGTTAGACTCTTATCCGACACGTCGAGCCGCCGTTGCTAGAGCGCACGCCAAAAAGCACACCACAGCCAAATACAAGCAGCACAGCAACGGTTCCTTTTGCTCTTGGCTTCGGAACCCTTTCACTTGTAAATACCACGACACGGACCCTGAAATCAGCGATTTTTAAGCTCTAAAATATCGTAAGCTACGTTACCGAATTTAACCTGGAGACTGCTTTTGTACTCTCGTATTTATAAAAGCTTTGGCACACGTTATCTCTGTATGTATATTTTTCTAGAACTCGAAGCTTCAGTATGTTATTGTAAATACAGAAATGCAACGAATGCTAATTATTGTGACTCACATTTTGATACTTTTATACTGTCTGTTCTATCTCTGTTATGTGAATTTGTAATATTGTAGCTTTTGTATCGAGTCGTTGTTTCAAGGTCTTCCTCCGTCTTCCGCGACAAGTAACTTTGCCATATCTACCATCAATAATTTATGTAGGTTTTCACTCATTCATCACAATTTTCATCTAAATAGTATCAATATGTAGGTGATGGTCCAAAACATATAAAATAATCTAAATGGTATTTTTTCGGGCCGTATCTTTCATATTCTCTGAAATAGAAATGTTATACAAAGCATAAATCTTGTTTGTATAGTTTATAAGACTGTTGTCACTTCATTAGCCATGTTTTAAATAGCTTTAATATTTTGATATTGTAATTATTAAGATTCACGACCCAGAGTCTGTATATCTGATTGTACATAGACTAGTAACGCAATCATACTAGCTTTATGAACTGTTGGTGAACTTAGTTAAACGCTTTATTGTGTTTTGTTATTGTACTATTAATATTAAAATGATATATCCTAAATTTTACTATGCGTTCGTATAAGTTTACAATAAATTGTTCCATTTCAAATTGTTGTTTAATTGTCTCCGAAGAAATTTTCCCGAAACCGATTTCATCAGACAAAATTTACGCTAAAAATGAAGGTTTCTATGTTATGGGGCGGAAAATGAGGGCACTTTCTACAAGCCCTTTAAACACTGTAATGGAAGTGGGCTAAACCTCTCTGACGAAATCTCGTAACTAGAAGTACGAACACAGAATACCAAGTTGTTGCTTGTGGCGAGCGATGCGGGTAGCCTACCGGTTACAAGCTTACAAAGCACTGCATGGATAATTACAGGACCTACTGGCAAAGTTTCCGAAACAAAGACTAGAAAGTATATTTTTAAAAGGCTTAATGTTACTACGTCGCAGGTTATTTGAGCAAAATAGATACCTATTCTAAAAGTTACCTACAAGTTAGATTATTTTCGAAAATCTCCAAAGACAATTTGGGCATCTGTCTTCGCGCAAAAAAAAGTATTTTTGAACGAGAATCCTATTTTGTTAAGATACGCAAAGAAATTTTACAAACACTGCAAGTTCATTGCAAAATTACGATAAGTACTTTATCGGTAGCAAAATTCCTAACAGTTTAATACAAAGCCTCTAATGATTGCCCGAATAGAAGGGACTAGGAGTTAGTTCAAAAAACCCATGAATAAATAACGCGATACCGGCGCACCCTGGGGGCTGAAATTCAAAATCTTTCAGGATAAAAAGTTTTCCCTTCCGTGGGGTTGTGAGATCCGTCTAAAGTTGCTTGAAACCGTCTATTTAAAGGAGACATCTAAAATTAATAAAAGCATTGTTATCCTTTAATTTATTTTAGTAGGTGTTCGAAATTACTACCATTTTTTTCAATACAACATTAAACTCGTTTAGGTGTGTAAAATTGTCTTTATATTAAAACAATGCTTTTATAAATTTTAGACAACATATTTAATAGTAACATTTATTACTTAAGCCCTAGACAAGCTATATCTAAATAGAAATAGTGTTAATTTTATTTTCTTAAACTTTCTGGTTTGATTCCCGAGCTGAGTACAATTTTTCTAAACTATGAATGCAGTTTTCTTTGTTACTAAAATCGATGACATGGTTCCTAAGAACAGATCTTCGTATGTCTTATAGTTTCAGACTTTCCTATACTGACCGATCTAAATCACTTGTGAAAAACAATAAATACATTTTTACATTTTTTTTACTTTAAATGTTACACCCTGTATAACAGACAAATCATAAAATTTACCTAAGTAGTCATAGCAGAAAGCGTTTACGCATGCACAAAACTAAAGAAAGTAAAATTGAGACAATCATAATGGTTTTTGTATGATTAGGTACTCAGTTCTTAAGATTCCGTTCACTCCACAGTATGTCAGTCCAGTCACTAAACTTAAATATTTCACATGTGCACATGCTGGTTTGCTTTTGGTCATATAGTAACTGATTCTTCATGTAACCTGTCTTTGTAAAGTTGTTTTCTTTGCCGAAATTTAGTGACAATGTCGACTTTTTTCTATTCATTGGCTTCGTCTCCCTTCTTCGTAAAGTGGCACAACTTTTCCCTAAGACGAGCGCAAGACGAAGCCCTATTATCTTTCATTTCGCCAGTAATTTAACATTCTATGTACGCCCCGAGAAAATCAAGCTATCAAATAGGCGTTCTTACCCTCTTTGTAGGGGTGACAACTTTTTTCCCCGAAATCCACCAATAATTTCTTAAAGTGGCAGATGGTTAGCCCATAACGCTTATCGAGTTGTAAAAGATTTTACCGTTCGTACTTAGCCAGGGGAGGCTGCATCCCGAAGTAAGTACCTACACCGAACTGATTAGATTGAAGATAGAGTGAGTTTAATGTAATGGATATGTAGATATAATACCTAGAAAGAACATGATGATGTGGAGGAAAACATTATTAATCCAATAATTGAAAACCTTAAAAACACCACAAGTTCTTATTTCCAAGGAATTAACTTTTAAATAAACCATAGATAGGTAAGAAATTGCTTTCAATATATCAGAGGTTGTAATGAAATACTACTAAATGAACAACACAATATTTAATAAGCAACATCAGTGTCACATAACACATCCGGCAATAAGCACAATGCGGGATAAAAATAATAGGAAGAACAAAGGCAAGACACGCGTCGGTCGGGAGTCGAACCTACGTGATGGGACCACCTAATCGCGATCTTGCGACATACTTTACCATAACAACAAAGCACTTTCAACCCAAAGATTTGTGCCATAAGAACCAATATTGAAGGTTGATAACTTATGGTGTTTTGTCTGAAACATTGGAACGTGATACGCAAGGAAATAATAACAAAACGAAAAGGCATTATTTTTCCCGAGATGGGTGGGTACAGTAGGTAGCGAAATGGTAAATATATCCCAGCTTGCTTTGCAGAAAAATTAAATGAGGGTTCGTCCCTATGAAATGACATTTTCAGCAGAAATATGCGAAATATACTAATTCCTAAGGTAAAGCTGCTGGAACTCAACCTAAAATTGAAAACTAGGCATCTATTTATTTGTCGCAAAAGTTCGATGGAAGTTAATAAAGGATCAAAATCTCTACCATGATTCCTGCAAATATATTTTCATTGCGTCACTGGTAAAATCTTTAGTCTTTGACCAAAATGTAACTAAAAACAGCTTCAAAAAGTACAAAACAGCAGGAAATAAATAGGATTCAGTGCTATTGTAAAATAGTTTTAAAAGCTTAGTTGCAAAGTCACATCGATTGATGTGACCCTCACTGTAGGTAAACAGTGCAAAGTGCGTGCGGCGAGCTGAAGTGCGCACAAATCCTGAGAAATCGCTGCGGCTTGCGACGTCTTTCGACACGTCTTCGGATTTGGTATCGGAAGTAAACGGAAGCGTTGTTGTCTTCATAGCTATGAATCTTACAAAGAGAGTCTATGGTGCCAAACAGCTTTGTATTGTTTTTGAACCCAGAAAGAGTTCTGACAGACATGGTCAGGTGGTCACCTACAATGCGTTTCATTGCAGTACTACACCCAGCAGCACCAACTGTGCGATGGTGATGGAAAATCTTATCTAAGTACCTACCTAATCACTAATATTACCTTGAACTCAATTAAAACTATGAATCTAGAGATGCAATAAGGTAACGAGACCTATGAGCAAAAAGGTGACGTCATTATTTAGTTCATGTTCATGTAGGTTACATGTTCTTTCCTAGTTTTAATAACAATTATTATTAATATTAAAAGCCCTTAATGTCCCACTGCTGGGCAAAGGCCTCCCCCGACTCTCCATTCATCTCTCTCCTGTGCTATAAACAATGAAATATATGTATAAACTGAAACACCGTTTATGAGTATAAACAAATAGAAAATGTAGATAAATCACAAGCAACCTCAGAATGTTCATATATTACTCGCAAAAGTCACTTCCTTGGCGCCGTAGTATAATGCAGATTGATTCGGCTCAACTCGAAGGAGACAAATTCGATTTGCCAGGAGCGGCGTAACGCCCAGCCTGATTTGACGTGATGAAATATATACAAGGTTTTGCATAACCGCAGCTTCCAACCCGATCTGGCAGTGAAATGATATGCTGCCTGCAACCGAGTCGCAAAATTGTCGGCGATTTCATCAAGAAAGGGAAAATATGGCAAGCTTTTGATATAACCATTTACAACATTGGTCACATTCTGGATGGCTAATTTGATATTAGGGTTAAGAAATAAGAACTTGTAATTTCTATTTTTATCAACATCATTATTATAAAACTATTCTGACAAGTGCAAGTGGGAAACATTGGGAAACAAATAACCGTTGATAATAAGTTGTATGCTGTTAAGATTGCCGGATATTTTTAGGTAATGTAACATTTTAAAGCGCTAAGAAAACAACAAGCTAGACAGTTCTTTGTTTGCGAAACACCTAAACCATAGATGAATTGTAAGGCTCCGTTCCAAAACTCCTTAAATCCGCTTTATCTCCTGTAACGCGGTCCCGTTGCAGCTAAAGCAGCTTATATTTCACCCAAAACGTTACAAGCGAGGATGTACCCAAGAACACTTTTTAGGGGATAGCTAAAAATATTGGGCAATTGTTTCTTACACAATCTGTTATTTTTATAATAAGACTATCATTATTTAACGTGCTTGCAAGTATCCAAATGACAGAAATATAATATGAAATTACATTTAAATAAGTAAATGAGGATGTGGTGGATCTCTAATACATTGAACGCCGTGGTTGATCAAAATCTAGTGATATAAAGGAGTATTATTTTATGTAGTCTCCAACATAGTGCTTCTCCACAAAAAAGGAGATAAGACCAACGTCGGCAACTATAGACCTATCAGCCTGGTGTCACATTTGTATAAAATCCTCATCAAAACTGTGCAAAACCGCATTGCTAAAACCCTAGACTCACACCAACCTCCGGAACAAGCTGGCTTCCGCCCCTGCTTCTCCACATCAGATCATTTACACACGCTCAATCAAATCATTGAAAAATATTCAGAGTTTCGAAAGCCGTTGTATATAGCTTTCGTAGACTATACTAAGGCTTTCGATAGCGTCAAGCACTTTGCAATATTTAAAGCTCTCGAAAACCAACACATAGATCAGACGTACATAGACCTTCTCAAAATTATATATACCAACAGCACAGCAAACATCAAATTAAATATCACAGGACCAACATTTACTATTGAAAAAGGAGTTAAGCAGGGAGACCCCTTGTCACCCTTACTGTTCACAGCAGCCCTCCAAGAGGTATTTAAAACGTTGACTGTTGCATGGTAATAAGGGCATTGACGTCGAAGGTAAGCGCCTAACTAACCTGCGCTTTGCAGACGATATTGTCCTCTTTGCCACAACAGCTCACGACCTACAGGGTATGCTTCAAGAACTAAGCACGGCAAGTCTTGAGGTTGGACTTTTAATGAACCGATCAAAGACTCAGTTAATGACCAATAGCACGAAACGTAGGGTCGAGGTAGATGGACAGGTAATACAATATGTCGATGAGTACATTTACTTGGGCCAGTTAGCGAGCTTCGAAAACAGGCAGGACAAAGAAATCGGTCGCCGAATCGAGAACGCCTGGAAGAGCTACTGGTCCATGAAGGCGCACATGAAGGGAGACCTTCCTCTGAACCTCAAGCGCAAACTCGTCGACATGTGTATCCTGCCCGTCCTAACCTACGGTGCTCAGACGTGGTCGTTGACTGAACTACAAAAGTCCAAGCTCAAGATTTGCCAAAGAGCAATGGAACGCAGTATCCTCGGATTCAAACGCACCGACCGAGTGCGAAACAGTATACTGCGTTCAGTCACAGGCATTGCAGACGTCGGCAGGAAAGCAGCACGACTCAAGTGGGACTGGGCGGGTCACGTCAGCCGAATGAACCCTGATAAGTGGGCGAAAGCCATAACATCTTGGCAGCCCGACGGGACACGGGGTCGCGGCCGGCCGAGGAAGCGTTGGCGGGACGATCTCGACTCCTTCGAGAGAGAATGGTGGGAGATCTCGAAAGAGAGAGATGGTTGGAGGGATTTGGGCGAGACCTTTGCCCAGCAGTGGGACGAAATAGGTTGATTAAAAAAAAAAAAAAAAAAAATATTTTATGTAAGGGTTATATCGGCTTGAAACAAAAGAGGCTCTCCGGAGGACTCTCTCTTTTTCTTTCATCGTAAATATATACAGGGTGTAAAAAGACGTCTACCGAAGCCGAAAGGGGTAGGTACAGCATCCCAATAGACAACCAAATCCAAAAGGATTTTCCGAAATATGCACTAAATCCGGAGAAAACAGCGTTTGAAGAGAAGTGTTTGCGTATGTTTTGGGCGCGTTTTTTTACGTAGATTGCTGGATTTTGAGTTTTAAATGTTTTTTTCTTTCATAAATGAAATTATTAGGTAGGTATGGTCTTATTATGTTGTAATAGTAGTAAATAGCCGAAAATAACATAGCATGACGAAGCTAAGTCAAAAAATTTTTTTGCGTTTTTTTTCGCTAAATATGTCAGAATCATGGTCTGATTACAACCCCTCAGTTTTCGGTAGCAGTCTTTTTAACACCCTGTATGTGCTTTAAAACAAGTAAACAGACTTTACCCCTATTTTCCCAGCTCTACGCCTGCCCCTGACTATTTCCTCAGTACGCACACGACCCTGGGTATTTCTGCTAGCACACGGCAAGTCAAGGGTTAGGATATTCGCGGCACGTCGCTCGTCCGTCCTAATGTGCCTCGAATGGCCTTTTTGAAGAAACAAAACTTAGCTCGGGTAGACGGGACATTTGCCTCTAGTGGAATATTCCAAACAATAGGCGTCTGTTTGGAATGGGGGGCTCTAAATGGCGTAATTTGGAACTGATTGCTGGTTTTGAAGGGTTGATGGAATTGAAAAGTGCTGAGTTCAATATTCTCTATTATACCTTAGTAAGTATACTTAAATTTTAGTGGTTCTTATAAAATCTGAAACTTTTAAACTAACAGTATACTTGTTAATTATGCTAACGCAGTTTCTGGATTCAAATGCAATTCAAGAAATGTATATCATGGCTATATCGATAAGTGTGACTCAGAATGTTACGGCATTATCACATAAATGCCGCGAATGACCCCATAACGCGATTACGCTCATAAAATACACTTGATCCTTATAGAGTGGGGATCACTAAAAAAGTTAACCAAATCAATGTCTTCGATTGCCACTACCATCGGTATTTAAGTCAATGTTTCATCTAAGATGCTAGTTAGATAATTATTTAGTACTAGCTGACCCGCGCGACTTCGTCTGCGCATTATTATTTATTAGGAACAAAGTGCAGAAGTTTTTAGTGTTCGAAAAATATACAAACTATTAAAACCCTCGCTTAATACAATAATAATTTTACCATTAATTTTGTTGAATAGCAAGAACTGTTTTGTTTATTTTATAACTGAGTTTGGAGTGAATCAGACCAAGAAATATTTTTTTCCATAGAAAGTTTAACACCCCGTATAAAACACCCTTAAGGGTTAAAATTCGAAAATTTTATACGCTTAAATGTTATTCATTCCAGAACTTAGACCATCTCCATTCCAAATTTCATCACAATCGGTTAAGTCGTCAAGGAGATACGTGGCAACAAACATTCACACACAGACTTTCGCATCCTTATCCTAATATCATAATCCTAATCTTCTTACTAATATTATAAATGCGAAAGTCTGTGTGTGCAAATGTTTGTTTGTCTTCACGTATCTCCATGACGACTTAACCGATTGTGATGAAATTTGGAATGTAGATAGTTTGTGTTAGATTTTCTGGGTTAGATTTTCCCTCCCTCTTTCTACTAGGATTCTTGAGAAAAACATAACGCAATAATAGTTAGTCATATTATGTACTTTGAAAGTCAAAACCATACAGTTCTTGCTATAAAAAAATATGTTTCGAGTTATGTTTCTGCAAAAAATTGCCGCTCATTGGTTATTTCGATTTACTCAAAACTCTTGCACTTTGTTCCTAATAATGCGCAGACGAAGTCGCGCGGGTCAGCTAGTAATATAATAAATCTGAAAGTTTGTGAGTATGTTGGGATGTTTGTATGTTTGTGTAACAATCACGCCTAAACCAGTGAACCGATTTGGATGAAACTTGGAATAGGCGTAGATAATGAATGACCTGGAATACCATATAGGCTATTCAAAATGTTGGTACCACGCGGGCGAAGCCGCGCGCATTAGCTAGTGTAGTAGATACATCCATAAAATTGTAGAGAAACACTAATTTTAGAGGTTTCTAATGTTATGTCGTAAATAAACACATTTTTTGCGCTTAGATTGCAAACGCTGGCGGAACCCTAATATTAAGTATCAGCATTGCACCAGTGCAAAGCAGGGGCGGGTCGCTTGTTAGTTACAAAGTGAAAGTAATGTACCTTGACCTGAGTATTTTATCATTAGGTAGGTACATATGAGTATTTTCGACGCAAACTTTATGTTAACTGTAATCGACTTGAAAAACCGAGGTAGGGACCACATAATCGAAGGTAATTCTTATCGATGACGACACGTACATCACTAATTCCCTGCGAGCCTTTTGATCCGGATAAATTGTCGATAAATTGACGCGAGGCAATGACGCCTACGCTAGTGATTCCCAACGCATTTGTGCGCTTTTGCTATTGTTATTTGTGTAGGCGTTGGCCATTTAACTTTAGTTAGCTCTATGATATAGATTATTGGTCAGTCAATCGATTCGATATTCAATGCAACTAATTTGTGGGATGGGTTCTAAATATAATAGGTAGGTACTTACCTAGGTACTCGAGATTAACCAGGATCGAGACATGAAGACTGCTACGGCGTAGACTTATCTACGACGTTCTACGAAATATGGTTTACAAAGTAAAAATGTTTGTAATTTAATGTTAACACATAAAATTTCAAACATTTTTACCTACTTTTTCATTTGAGCAAAATCACTAAAATGTGGGAGAATCTGACGCTAAAGCCATTTAACTTTTCAGGAATTGTATAATTAGACACATTAGGTACTTCATGACTATATTCTTCGTTGGTCAAGATAAAAATGCCTTATTCAAATAGTCCCAAAGTTGAACGGGGCACTTCGGCCCATTACCTCCGTCTGAGCTATTCGGGGCTTATCGATTGGCTCTGTAAAATATGTCCCGTCGATATAAATAACTGCAGACGGCTGCTGCATACGGCCAGTGTAAGCGCTGAGTTACACCAGGAGTCTTTGGTGGTAGTTTTTACGTATTTTACGTAGGTCCAAAAAGGTGTTAGTTGAAAAGAATACTCGGTGAGCATTTTTCTAGTGTTTAGTACAAGCAGGTCGTGAAGGAATACTTACTCAGTTAGATTTACGAGCCACCAGCTCGGCCTCTATTACTCCATGTTTTACCTACCTATACCCAGGTGCATATGAGCAAGTAATTACAATGTAACATTTATGATGAGACTGTCGTTATCCTTCGCTCATCTCATTTTATTATTCCTCTTATTGTCTCGAATAAAAATTCAAGAAGATGGCCTATAAAGTTTAACGTTGCCAGTTTGGCAGTAAAAAGTGTACGATTATGAAACCCGCTGTAAATCAGAGAGATCAAAGTTATGGGGATTTGAATGACTGAAGAATTTATTGCTGCTAAATCAAAAACGATTATTTACTTTGAATGAAGAGTTGTAGAAGCGGAGTGAAGATTTGATTGCGCAACATAAACTCATTTATTGAATATACAGTCCTGGCAGCCTTTACAGCTACGTAATTGGTCTCTGTTTCCTTGAATAAACTGTTTGAAAGATCTTACTCCCGTACTCTTGCAAATGAATAAATATTAAATGAAACCTAGATCAAATGTACCTATTCAGTAAACATGATTCTCTTTTAGATATCAAAAAGCTTCTGTCTATGTAAATATTATCACGATTAACAGAAACTTTTTGTGACAACGCTACCGAAAAAAATATTTTCAAACTCCTGAATTTAAATCATTGCATATAAATGGCCTATTCCAAACCCCACAGGCTCACAGAATCTCATTATTCAAGTTATAAAATCACGCGAGTCTATAAAAAGTGTCAGTTTGTATAATATACAAGCGTTTCGCTTATGTTTCAAATCCTTGGTTTTGTAGTGCGCGGAATACGCACAGAAGAGAGGCGATAAAATTTATTGTCACCCATGCGACATCTGGTGCCTTCCCCTTCATCGGTGTCAAGCCATAGGAGAAATGAAAACTAACCTACGCACTGTAAATTCAAACAAAATGTAAATAATCAAACATTAGAATTACCTACGTCTGTAGTTTTTATGTATGATTCAACTTTGTATTAGTTTTGAAATCATTGGACATTTACATTCGAAGAGAGATCGAAAACTATTTATATATTTAGCCGGTTTGGGGCTTATAGCTAAAGAAGTAGGATGACCAAAAAACACAGGATCATAAATAAGGTTACCAGCATTAAGTTACGTCGTTACGTTCAGTAAAAAGTGCATACTTAACCTGATCGCACACTGGGCCGCGCCGTACGCGCCACAGTCATTTTTCTATACAAAAAATGCTGATGACGTCAGAAAACGCTGCTCGCTTCAGCAGCACTTTCTCTATTCAATTGACAGTTCGGCGCTTTCGACTAGACCACCCTTAGGTATCGAGTAATCGCCACCTCTTGTGTCTTAAACTGTGGAAGGGGAAGACGAACGCAAACTGTTTCCCGTACTCCACATTCAGAAGAATGAAACGTTTACAATCTCATATAGCAGTAGGCATATAAGCACAGACTATAAAGTTATTTTAACTTGCATATAACCACCAGGTGTAGCAAATAAAAATGTGATAATAATGTTTTACATTATTTATACGTTTATTTTTTTACGCCAAAATATATTTTTTTGAACTTCTTTAAGTAGATCAGTTCAATCCAAAAATTCGATAATGATACCGCCTGAAGGCTGTCGATACGCCACGTCCTGACCATTAACATGTCTTCTAAATGATCACAGAAGTTATCTACGCTTCTAGCGGTCACCCATTCCATGACCGCATATAACGCTTAATTTGCCAATTTTGCAGGAACAAAGTAAGCTACACCACGCGCTACCGACGCAGTGAAAGTCAATACTAACTCGAAATTTGAATTCAAATTGGTAACGATGCATTCCGAGGAATTTTTCAACCCTTTCCTGGGGAGATAAGGTGTTTTTATTAATTCCAATATAGCTTAGCATAGTAATTGAATTTTTGTTAATTTTATAGCAAAAATGCAATATTAAAAGAATATATTTGACTGTCTTTTTCTATTTACACTGAAGTAACTTATTTTAAAACTTAAATTTTTGTATTAATTCTTGAAAAATATGAAAAATAAACGTCATGCATGATTTTATTTTATTTTATTTATTTATTTGGCAACACCAACAGCATACATAATACACATTTTGTAGGAACATTTTAAATCAGTCACTCTATAGAATGTACACCCATTACAGGCATGCACAACATTTACAATAAGTTTTAGGAACTGACAACAGCTAAAAAGCTAATATAAGTTAAAGGTTAATTAAAATCAAAACAAAAAATAAACTCAATTAAAAACAAAACAAAAACAATTCTAAAGTTAAACTAAAAATAAGACTAGGCAAGTACTTAATTGTCATCTTTGAGTTGGTTTTGGTGACCAATCATAAAATATTTGTTCAATTTTCTCTTAAAAGTAAATATGGAGTCACCAAACAGATCCAAGTCTGTTTGGAGGTGTAATGATTGTTTTGATTCGAAAAAGTTGCCAAAACCAGAAAGCAGCTTCTTAGAACCGAAAGCTCCACTGATGACGAAAGAGGAAACAACCAACACGGGTCATTAACCCGTCGGAAAACAAGAAACAAGCGGAGCAAAATATTTACAAACTTAATGAACTTTGCTCTTGGCTTAGTTGCAAACTTTCTACAACTTATCAAGACACCACTGAGCAGCGGTACTAAACGATTGCAATAGAATTACTCGAAACCATTCCCTTCCCTCAGTTAAAATTAAAGCTAATTAACTTTTTACTTGGCCACCCTAGTCAGAGTTGAGCGCAATTAAAACGAAACAAAAACTTTATTCCACCCTAAGGAGTTGACTATGCATTTCTTTTTCCGTGTTTAAGTTTATGCCCGGTATATTTAATTAGTGACATTCATTAATAGAACAAGACAGATAAAGCTGGCAGAGGGAGGCCGTGTACCCATCAACAGATGAAAAATGAAATTCTCACAAAACTCTACAAAAGTAAACTCTTTCGGAGTTATAGCAGAGAGTATGTCGTAAGTCGTATACCTACAATATCAGTCAAACAGTGGTAACTTCAAATAACATTTGTGATAGCAGCAGACTAGTTAAAATATTTTTTAGTCCTTAGATCTGTAAAGATAAAGCTTTACCAAAGCCCTACTAAGCATTTTTGTTTTATCCCAAACAGTATACAATTTCACCGTTCACAGCATACACACATCTCACACACAACACTTCAGGATACTCGCGCTCCCTTTTAAAATGACTATAGCACGTGACCCGAACGCAGAATGTCTTCTTATTCTTTTAATAGTTTTCCTTTTGTCCCGATTTGAAAATGGGGCCCGATTTAAACGACGATATCACCCATTGATTGAGTTACACAATTTCTTTGCTTTAAATCTGTACGCTCTGTTAACAGAATTCCTTTAACAAAAAGACAGAATTTTCTTTAACCGTATCTTCAAAAATGTTTTAAAATAAAATCAGGGGCTTTAACTAGTCCCTCCTATTATGTAGGTAGTTTTATCCGAAAAGGATAATCAAAGTACTTTTTACCTCAAAGTTTGAATTGGGTCACCTTCAAAACCGCCATAAAAGTCTAACTTTTCAAAATGTATAAGCCTGAATATCCCATTATCTCGAACGACACCTCATTCCCAATACCCCACAAGGGTTTTCATAGTGTTTCAAAGTTTTATCAAAGTTCTGAAGTGGCCTATAGAGGATCACTGCTCGTACGAAACAGACGATAAAGGGATACAAGCCGCCTGTGGCCGCAATTATTGAACCTAGACAAGAGATGCAATATCTGGCTGTTTCAGTGCTGTAGAAATTATTATTTTCTTTATATTGGCTACTCAGGTGCATAATAGAAAAGTTCCAATATTATTTGTGTAATTTTTGAGGTGCATTTTATAAATCTTCAAAAAGTCGGTACATAATTTATATTCTAGACTATCAAAGTTCAAAAATACACAAATCCAGTACCTCCACAATACTCCAAACCTTTTCTAAAAAGTATATAAATCCACGTCACAGTGAGCAAAATCGATATACGCAAATCAGTGATAACAGGGGTCTCTAAACTTTTACCGTTCGCCCTCCCCGATCCGACCTTATCGCCGACGATCTACAAATCCAATTTCCTAAAATAGGGATCGATCCGACAAATCATCTGGCCGACTCTATTATCCCCCATTGAAGGGGATAAACCGATGACTTGCTCGGAGGTGGACAATGATGGAAAAATATCGAATGCCGATTAGGACTGCGATAAACCTTTCCTGTCCGAGGATAGATCTCACGGCAACTGATTAAAGAAACGAAGGATCCTTCGGGGCGAAACCCGGATCCGAAAACCCTTTTCCAAAATTGAGAAAGAACCATTTATATTGATGATTTTTCAAACCATTCGCTTACAATGCTGTCGAAATATTCTTCAAGACAATCTAAATTCCCAATGACGCGGCTCTTATACAGCCGATAAAAGAGCAGATACCACCTGGTACCCTATTTTAAAAACTCATAAGACATACGGTTCATTTCGTAAAAAAGAAAATGAACGTTCAAACTGTTTACGAATAAAGATAATTTTCTAGATTGTGATTAATTTTATCAACATGTTTGAATAAATGTATTTCGATCCTACGCAAATCCCAAGAGACTGATTGAATAATTATAAACAGCTCAGTTAAGGTGCATTTACACGGTGCGATTTGTCGTCGGATTTGCTAGGCCGCGCCCATTCGGTGTGCCAACTTGAGTTAGACTTAGCGCATTCACACGACAAACTGCGCTTGCGATGCGATGTCGCGTCGTCACTACGATGCGATATCGGAGATCCAACTCGCCATCGCATCGCGGCGAGTAGGGTTACCATACTAAAAATTGGAAACCCGGACAAATGCCAGACAAAATATACGATTTAAATGGAAACGCACGTGGCTTACAACATATTATGTTGGTACCACGTGAGTGAAGCCACGGTGCGTTCCGCAAGCTCACATACCTAAATGTAGACATTGATATTTTAATGTTCAATATAATAGTCTTAATAACGAGAATTTCATTATTTTTCTACATAAAAAAAATCTTGTAAGTACTTATTTTGTATCATAATATCTTAGAAAAATCTAAATAAAACGACAGGTCTGGAGAAATCTTAACGTATGGTTACTGTAAAATGGGCGGATTATAGGGGCGTATGCCACAGAATAAGTTTCATAGTTACCTAGACTTTTACTAACTGCGGAAGAGCGTACAATATTTGGTAGATTGTAGCGTTGTTAAATTTCAACAATGTTCTCAAGGGATCGTTAGTGGAGTGGTCTAGCGTGCGGTTTCCAAGAAGAGACATGCTGGTTCAATTCCTTGCACAAAAAATTTTTTTGCATTTTTTTTTATTTTTGCTTCTCTAGAATTTTTTTTTTATGTTAATGGTGAACATCTCAGTTTCATAAACTTTTTAATAAAAACGAAAGAAAATAAAATTAAAATTCAAGGTCCGAACAGAGTACTTACTTAGATGGTAATTTTACCTAATACTATTTTACCTAATACTAGCTGTCCGCCGCGGTGTTACCCGCGATCCCTCGGGAAAACTTCACTTCCCCGGGATAAAATATAGCCTATGTCAAAGATTTAAATCGTTAGATGTGCCCGGACGCCAAAAACTATGGCGTTGTCTTTACATGTGTGTTATCAAAATGCCGACGTACGCACACACACTAATGATTAGTTAAAAATTAGTGGATTTGCCAATAAACTAAACTTTTATTTCACCATTTATTGTGCAATAATATTGCACGAACTTTCGTGAAAAAATATATGTATGAAATTGAAAAATTCTGTATGTGTGGCTCAAAATACCTACGCACGCAACTTAGCTAATGAGTACGTATAACATATAAATAGTGTTATTGCCAATAACCTTAATTGAAATTATTATCATTTATTGTGCAACCATATTGCACAGACTTTTGTAAAAAACAAAGGTCATATTATGCCCTGAAATGGAAAATAATGTACAAGTCTAAAAATGTGCAATCTGTGAGGTACGGTCAGCAAACTCATCAGATTAAGTATGTACGTACTGGCTTGGGTGAGTAAAACCAAAACAATATGAATTACATTTTTATTTTATTTTATTTATTAGGGACAACAAACAGCTACAATATACAGCGTATTTGAACTTAATAGTAAGAAATGACCATTAAGTACTTAGAAGGTAAAATATACATGACAGGTAATATAATATTGTAGCCCACAACATTATCTAGACAAAGAGAGTTTATATAAAAAGTGCCACTAGAGGCAAATACAAATTATTTACCTAACACTATTTGTACAAGTATTAGGGTAAAGGCCCCAGTAGTCGGCCATTACTGGCTTTTAGTTTGAATAAATAGCAAAGTAATCCAGATTTCCGCGCCAAATTAATTTTGATTGCTACTATGATTTCTGATTGGTCGATGCAAGACGTTTCCTTGTCATTAGGTTGGTAGGATTGGCAGTAATTTCAGTTCATTCCGCCGGTGTCTCCAAGAGAGACGTCAAGTGCGTTGCGCGCTAATTTTTTACTAACTACCGGCGTCTGGAAAACAGGTAAGTTTATCTTTTTATCTCAAGTTATTTGAAACAACTTGCCGTCTAGGTACTTTATTATGAATTTTTACGTCTTTTTTACAAAAAAAATGTGTTTTTATATTATTTTTCTATATTTTACGAGACGGCCGACTACTGGTTATATATTTTTTTGTTATATATATTTTTTAAGGGCCGGTTGGACTGCAGCAGTAGACATTTAGCATGGTTTCAGGCCGCGCGCAAAATACTTCGCGTCGCCGCAGTGGCAGTGAACTCGCATGACATCGCCAGCGACATAGTGGAAATAAGCAGCAGGGTGATTTTATTTGACTTTAAAAATGCATTTTATTATGATCAAACATTGCTTAGTAGGTAGAGTAACAAACTTGAGTTTCGCAAATAAATGAAGTAACCTCTTTATTCTTGTTTTGTTTGTTTCATTATTATTTGTTATTTTGTTTGTCAGTAAATAAAAAAAGGGTGTCAAATAAAAATAGTTTATTTAATTGGGTGACACACATTAAAATTGTCTGGGGAACAAGGGTATTTAGTGTTTAATTTTATTTCCACTTTGTTTTGTCCTAGCTGTTATACATCAAAAGAAGCTAAATGTATAGTAAAACTAGCTGACCCGCGCAACTTCGTCTGCGCATTATTAGGAACAAAGTAGAGGAGTTTTGAGTGAATCGAGAGTAGGTATATACAAAATATAAAACTCCGTCGCTTGATATAATAATAATATTTTTTTTATATTTATGTTTCTCTCAAGAATCCCAAGATAGAGGTAGGGAAAATCTTACCCAGATGTTGCAATGCTAAGAACAAAACGAATACGGTAATTGGTATAGAATACCTGAAGCGAGCGGCAATTTTTTTGAAGAAATTGACTCGAAACATATATTTTTTTTTAATACTTAGCAAGTACTGTATGGTGTTGAATTTCGAAATAAAACGATTAACTAATATTACCTACCCGCGACTTCGTCAGCAATATAAAAATATCAAAAACTCTAAGCAAAAATCTCCATTAACTTTTCAAAACTCAAAATCAAAGAAAATTATATTCCTTCGTATTTCGATCTCCGCTAGAAACGCCACCTAGGAGAAAAAGTGTAAAGTAGTTTTGACCTCTAGACCGATAGATGGCGTTCTAACTATGGCCAAGGAAAAAATATTTTAATATCAAAAAATCATAACTTCGGAGTTCGGATATATTGATGGGTGGGAATACACATGTTACATGTTTATCATTAATTTTAAAATAATTTATTATGCAAAATACAAAAAAAAAGTAAAAAAATCTAGAGTGCAAAAAGTGGCTGGCGGCGGTCACCCATCCTTTTTATGACCGCGCCCAGGGTTGCTTAACTTTTTTTCCCATACAAACTTCCAACCCTTATTTTCCCGCTCCCTTATGGTAATTGACAAAAAAAGTAGCCTATGTCCATCCCTGGGGTATACTCTTTATCCATGCCAAATTTCAGCTTAATCGGTTCAGCGGTTTGGGCGTGAAAAGGTAACAAACAGACAGACAGACAGACAGACAGAGTTACTTTCACATTTATAATATTATTAGTAAATATAGTATAGTATAATAGTATATAGTATAGTATAGTATAGTATAGTATGGATTAGTTTTAAGACTATTCTAAGTGATCCCTGCTGTCCTACTGAATAAATGATTTTTGACTTTGACTTTGAGTGGCACCCCCAGGTGTGCCGACAAAAGTGAAGGCTTCGGTAACGGTTCTAAACAGCAAAAAGTTACTGTACCACTGGGATTCGAACTCGGGGCTATCCCACCAGAGGTCACTCAAACAACTCTACCAATATGACGAAATTAAGGTAGGTATAGTAAGAGGATGGTGTCGTTATATATTCATCTGGGTTGGTAGGTTCCTATGATAGGTACTGCCTACCTATGGTAGGTTTACCTAATGGTACCTAGGTAGGTAGGTTAGGTACATAGGTATGTATAATAACAAAAATATATAGAAAAAACTCAAAGTAGGTAAACCTACCTACTTACATAGTTGTGTAGAATGTAGATATAGGTATCTAAGTAAGTTCGTATGATGGCCGTATATGGCCTCCGAAGCCGACAATTAAACTTACCCTCCCAAGCATGGAAGCTACAAAGTGACAATGACGCAGTTGCGAGTCTTTCTGTTGGAACTACCTACTATCTACTAGGTAGGTTAGGTACCTAGTAGGTATGTGAAGTTGTCTAGGTTACCTTTTTTATTGCGTATTGCGGATAGGTAGTAGGTAAGGTAGCGCTCGTGGTCGTGCTTGCTTAGTCGTTCTTGATAGATCGTCGAAGTTAACCAACGTTCGAAACGGTCTGTAAGTGGATGGGTGACCGCCAGTGGCATTTTCATCTGAGCGCTTCCGTGCTTCGGAGGGCACGTTAAATTGTCGGTCCCGGCTATTTAAGTCGTTAAGCCGTGACGGAGGCCTTAAGGCGGCCTAAAAACTCCGTCACCAGAGTTGGCCACTGACTCATACGAACTTACTTACTTTTAGTAGGTAGCACAGCTGTAGTAGGTAGGTACCTTCTCGCAATAGTGTAACGTACCTACCTACTAGGTAGGTGTTGAGATTATCTTTATTGTATTGGAAACATTTCGAAAAACTGAATCTACCTACCTAGCTAGTTGGCTAGCATACCTAAAAGTAGGTACACTATTGCGAAAATGTACCTACCTACTACTGTGCTACTAGGTACTGCGAGCGATACCTGTGATGTATGTAACTTGGAGGAATAGGTAGGTAGGTACCTACTACCTACCTACCTACTTGCCTCGCATCGCATCGTACGCACTACGCTACCAACGCAACGCCTCTCTGAATTCTGTGCCAACGCTACGCAGCGCATTGTTGTTCACTGTTCAGTCAGTGTTCTGTTCACGTTTCAGCAGTGTTGCCAACTTAGTGGATTTTCCACTAAATCTGGTGGTTTTAAACTTTAAAATATGATGGCAGTAGGACTAGAACTAGGAGCGGTTCAATGGAACTCCTCCTGAATAATAGTATAATATCCATACTTGTCCCTATTGAAAAACCATTTTTCAATAAAACTTATTCTCAATACATTTTGCATGAAAACTAAAATTTAGTATTTTTAAGTGTTCCAATAAAATTAAGACCATAGTTATTTGAAGTATTTGTTTGTAAACAGATAGAGCCTCCAAATACGCAAAAAAAAATCAATAATTTGAGATAGGATCTCAAAAAATATGAAAACTTTTTGTTAATGCAGTTCTCTGCATTAAAAACAAGTGCGCTACGACTTCTCCGTGACGATCCTTTTTGTGAATATTATGAGGCTAAGTATTTTTGTATTGTGTTTTTGAATTTGTATGGTGGTGTGAATGTGAGATACAAATTAATCCTATCCTATAAATATTATAAAGGCGAAAGTTTGTAAGTATGGATGTATGGATGTATGGATGTTTGTTACTCTTTCACGCAAAAACGGCTGGACCGATTTGGTTGAAATTTGGTATGTAGATAGGTGATACCCTGGATTAACACATAGGCTACTTTTTATCCCGATATTCCCGCGGGAACGGGACTTACGCGGGTGAAACCGCGGGGCGCAGCTAGTGTTGAATAATTTAAGTGGTAGCTATAAGTAACGTACCTAAATATTATATTAAAGGTTTATGAATATACTCTGTACATTATACAGTTTAGTTTTAAATAGATAAGACTTACTTATCCAAATATATATTAATATATTACACCTACCTACCAACTAAAATATTAAAATTTATAAATGAAATTATCTATTTCGACTTCCATATTCAATAACATGATCTATTGAATCTGCTGACGCTACCGACCGTGAGGTTGCGTACTGCACAATGCACAACGCGCTTACCGAGAAAATTGTGTCATCTCTTTTTCTCTCAAGGTAGTTGCATTGCAAACTAAGAACTCTCCATCTCTTTCGTGCACTCGCCATAATTTTAATAAATGGCCAGCTTATCCATACTGGGTCCATACTAATATTATAATGAGGAAAGATTTGTTTGTTTGAATTGAATAGGCTCCAAAACTACTGGACCGATTTAAAAATTCTTTCACCAATAGAATCCTTCATTATCCCCGATAAACATAGGCTATATTTTATCCCGATTGGAATCCTTCGGGGGGGACAATAATATACCTACCTACTTAGCTCAATGTTCAAACGCAGTGTTGGAAACATTTCAAAAAACTGTAGGTGGTACCTAACTAAAGTTTAAACAGGTAGGTTGTGGAGCAGACTAGGTAGGTAACTAGGTAGGTAGTACCTACCTACCTAGTTACCTACCTACCTAGTCTGCTAGGTTATCTAGCCAACTTTACATCCACAACCTACCTGTTTAAACTTTAGTTAGGTACCACCTACAGTTTTTTGAAATGTTTCCAAATGTTTTGTAGGTAGTACCTACCTACCTAGTTACCTACCTACCTACCTAAATCGAAAAACTGGACCTACCTACTAGGTAAGTCCAGTTTTTCGAAATGTTTCCAATACAATAAAGAGGCGATTTGTACTTACCTACCTATGTCACAATGTAGGTACTTACTTACTTACCTATTTAGGTCAACGGTAGATAGTAGGTAGTTCCAACAGAAAGACTCGCAACTGCGTCATTGTCACTTTGTAGAAACGCTCATGGTCGTCGTAAATGGATGGGTGACCGCTAGTGGTATTTGAAAGCTTTCATGCTTGGGAGGGTAAGGTTAATTGTCGGCTTCGGAGGCCATATACGGCCATCATACGAACTTACTTAGATACCTATATCTACATTATACAAACATATGTAAGTAGGTAGGTTTACCTAGTTTTGAGTTTTTGCTTTATATTTTCATGTTATTATACATACCTATGTACCTACATATCTCGGTACCATTAGGTACCACAGGTACCACAGGTAGGTAGGTTCGTAGGTAGTAGCTACAAAAAACAGGGTCACGACTGTATCCCCAAGGCGCGGTAGACATTCTCTCAGATCTTTTATATTCCAGATCCTTTGAAGATGTCTAAGGGGGTAGTCAGAGGCATGTACAAATACATATTTGATACATGCCCACATCTTGCAGAAGTTAGTATTCCATACGTGACAGGTTGCAAGCCCATCGCCGCCTATTAGAATACTAACTGGTTTCCTCACGATGTTTTCCTTCACCGTTCAGAGCTCGTGTTAAAGCGCATATAAATTTTACGAAACGCAAAATCCATTGATGCACGGCCGGGATTCGATCCCACGACCTTCGGATTGAAGGATTTGAGTAGCTACATTATCCTTAAAATAAAAAATCTTTATTTCAGACATTTTTGTGTCCCTAATGTTATTACCTATTTTAACCCGTGCGTGACTCTCTCTGCTGGTTCCGACGGAAGACCAGCGTTGCGTTGTATGGTTTCGACTGTCCAACACAACATAATGCTGAGTCGGAAACCATTATTGCTGTTGCAAATAAATATTTTTTCTTTCTTTCTTTCTTTCTTTCAAATGGCCAGCTTATCTATACTAATATTATAAAGAGGAAAGATTTGTTTGTTTGAAATGAATAGGCTCCAAAACTACTGGACCGATTTAAAAATTCTTTCACCAATAGAATCCTACATTATCCCCGATGAACATAGGCTATACATATTTTATCCCGGGGAAGTGAAGTTTTCTCGAGGGATCGCGGGTAACACCGCGGCGGACAGCTAGTATTAGGTAAAATAGTATTAGGTAAAATTACCATCTAAGTAAGTACTCTGTTCGGACCTTGAATTTTAATTTTATTTTCTTTCGTTTTTATTAAAAAGTTTATGAAACTGAGATGTTCACCATTAACATAAAAAAAAAATTCTAGAGAAGCAAAAATAAAAAAAAATGCAAAAAAATTTTTTGTGCAAGGAATTGAACCAGCATGTCTCTTCTTGGAAACCGCACGCTAGACCACTCCACTAACGATCCCTTGAGAACATTGTTGAAATTTAACAACGCTACAATCTACCAAATATTGTACGCTCTTCCGCAGTTAGTAAAAGTCTAGGTAACTATGAAACTTATTCTGTGGCATACGCCCCTATAATCCGCCCATTTTACAGTAACCATACGTTAAGATTTCTCCAGACCTGTCGTTTTATTTAGATTTTTCTAAGATATTATGATACAAAATAAGTACTTACAAGATTTTTTTTATGTAGAAAAATAATGAAATTCTCGTTATTAAGACTATTATATTGAACATTAAAATATCAATGTCTACATTTAGGTATGTGAGCTTGCGGAACGCACCGTGGCTTCACTCACGTGGTACCAACATAATATGTTGTAAGCCACGTGCGTTTCCATTTAAATCGTATATTTTGTCTGGCATTTGTCCGGGTTTCCAATTTTTAGTATGGTAACCCTACTCTGTTCTCCGACGGCGCGTCGGAGCTACCGATGCCGCATCGCAAAACACTAAGTAAGTCCCGACGGCACATCGCATACTAAGACACATCGCATACGATGAGCGTTCACACGGGAAAAATTGGCGTGCGATGCTAAATCATATCGCACCGTGTAAATGCACCTTTACATTATGACAGCGTCGCAGTCGCTTGGTAGGCTCGTCGTAAATCGAGATACGCCTCTGGGAATCTCGGACCTGACTCAAAATGGCCCATGTCATAGACATGAAAGGGAAAAATACCTAAGAGTAGTAAATATTTGAATAGAAACTTTTCAAAAGATGTATCTACCGAGATTTGCTAACGTGATAATGGATACTTGCACCAGAACCTGCGTTTCGTAACTATTAAAAGAATGCATATTTTTGAAATAAATCGTTCCCTATGATAAATTACATGGACAACCAGACAGTGGAGCCTTTAGTACTTAATAGCAGTGACGATGTAATAGGGTCTTGTGTCTGGAACCTTAAAAGGGAACCTTACCTTGCTAATACATATATTCTCAGCTCATTTATTCCTCTGGACAAAGAAATATAGGTATATGGTAAAGTTGAAAACAACAGGTAACTTTTTTGCTTTGATGACTAAATAGCAGAATTTAAATCAACAAAATGTATCACATAGACCTAGCTAGCAAGTGAAAGTCCATGATTTGTGCCGCGATGTAATTTTGTATACCAACCTTACCCCGTTTTCCCCGGGCTCAACCTCAACCAAATGTCGCCGTACCTGGATTTACAATAGCCACTTTAGAAAGATCCCTATGCATCTTCCAACACACAAGGGACGACACAAAACGTCCTGCACTACGCTACCTCATAGGTCAACTAATTCTGGTAGGTTGATAGGTAAATCATAACCTTGGGATTCGAGGTTGAACTGCTGATGCCATGTAAGCGATTTTGGGACCCCTTTGCGGATTAACTAAAGTAAATAGAGTTTAAACTTCGTTAGATGTGCATTTGATTTTGAAAATGCAGTTGTCTCTGTCACTAAAAGTTTTTGTCATGCATAAGGAATCAAATATTCTGTTTTATCCTACTTTTGTTTTTTTTATGTACCTGTTCTCTGTTGATGTGATGTGCCTGTGTCTGTGTGTTGTCAAATAAAGTTCTATCTATCTATCTATTTGAAGCACATTGCATTTTTCATTGAAATAGGGTTCAATTCACTAACAATATTCTCCATCTTTTTAGAACTAGGTTATGTATGCAACTCTTTACTACATTTCCTATTATGATAAAGTTAATCCGATAAAGCTTCCGAAAATACCGAAAACTAAATACAACATACAACAAACCTGTGCCATTCAATAGAATTGTAAATATAGAACGGATCGATCCTGGCTACTCCTGAATGCATCCGTACTCTGGGGTTATTACAGTTTACATGATTATTTATAGGATTTATCCGATACATCACTCGATTTTTCAGAGAGAAAGGTCATACATAATATATAATTATGAACTTAAATCAAATACAATACAATACAATCATTCATTCATAACGCCAGGTTACAGGTCAGTAATTTGATTAGGGTAGGTATATACTTAATAATAAGTATGTAGTACACTAGTTTTAATAAATTAATAATAATGGTATAGGTACTCTTAACATTGTCACAATGCCGTTTAGTTATAATTTGGTGAGTTAGATTAATGGCATCTCATAGAACAAAGTAATAGTTCCTTTTGCCCGCGGTTTCGCCTCTATATTTTTCCAGCTATTTTGATTCATATTGTTCCAACTAAAAGAACAAACAGTGTACTTTATTTATTTACTTGTGTAGTTTGAGTAAAAACTCAAACAAAATAAATCATAGAGTCAGAATAATCCTGTTTAAATTCTAGTAATATTAATTTAGCCTACACCAGAATAGTGATGCGCTTACTTGCGACTGATATCCAAAAGTCAATTAACACAGTTTAACTTGGCTCACTGCAAGATAAACAGTAGCCAGCCCTCGGCTAATATCAAATTATGAAATTTCATTCCTACCTACGAAGTATGCCTTGCAATTGCCAAGACTACAAGTACACTTTACACTGTAACTACTCTTGTTGTTGTTAAACTTATGTTATGCGCTATACAACTAGAAATCCGGGTAAACTCCTTCACATTCACAGAACTAACATTCATGTACGTATAGTTACACTATATCCGTGTTTGTATAGGTAATGGTGAAATTACAGAACAAACACCTAAGGGCAATTCACGAAAGTTATTCTCCGTCCTATGTAAGTAGCTCTATGTAACTATGTTGCACCCGTGATAGTGGAATCGTCCTGTATAAAAATAGTCATCGGAAAATTTTGTTTAGTTTGAAGTATGGGTTAATTTAATTCCTGATAGCGCTATGGCTTGGCTTTCCTTACTAGAGTTTTGTATATTCAAAAAGCATTTCTCTTTGATCGTTGCACGACCTTTCTAGGCCAAAAAGCCGAAATGAAAGCAAGTTCGTTTTACTTTTGGAAGTGTTAAACAAACATCTTTCTTGAAGAGTAAGTACTTGGAGCAGCTAAAGGGCTTTGACGGACAATGCATCCAGAGCACTACGTCGACTAATTGACCGGCGGACAGACGGGCGCGACGTGCATTATTCACGCGATCGATACCCGGCCAGAGCAGGCGAGCCGGTACTTGCAAAAACCGGGAAAAAGGCTGCAGCTACGTAGAAAGCGCTGACTATCAGAATTTAAAAGAAAATCTGTTTACTCAGACGTTGCAGAGCAAACAAAGTGGATACCGAAGGACTCCCTTCAGGTTTATACAAAACAGTATTTTTATTGCACCTGAAATCAATCCATGTCACAGTAATAAAGTAAATAAGAAAGACCTTTCTAAAGCCTTCTGATGAGTTTTTATTTTGTTACAGTTGATGCTAAAGTTTGTCAACATCCTCTAGTTCCGGAGGCACTGGCAGGTATGAAAAGGTTAACAAGAATCCGTTCAACATGTGCCTGTTCTAACGAGCGGTCGTTTGAAAAGGTTGACAACAACATCGATATCCGGTCAGTGGTTTGTCACACGTCGGAAACATCAGGCTATTTTTAAAGTTAGTTGCTGAAAAATGGCCCACTGCACCTACGGACGCGAACTAATCTATCATGTCATACAGTGAAACTCGAATGAAATGATTTACGAGGAGGTCAAAAAACGAGTGACTGACGTGAAAATCTATATTTAAAACTTGACATTGGAAGAATTATACCAAGTTGTGTAGTTGCCATTATATAAAAGAAGAAGAACGTGAAAATACATTCCACATATTAAGTTCTTACTATCTTGAAGCTTATTTTACGCATTGCGATAGCATTGCGGGCGCGAGATTGACTTGAGATAAAAGATTTCGATTCTTGATTTGCATTATATTCAAATATTTTCTCCAGGTTGTCGCTCAGAACTAAGGCCCACCAGTCAATTTTTTTAATATCCCAGTTACTACATTTTATTTCCGTGTCATACTAGACATGGTTGTGTCAATGGTATCCACGGTATAATGCACACAGTTTTGAAACCTAAAAGTGCACCACAAGGAGTTGAAGCTTTAAGTTGAGAAGCTTCTTAATGATACTACCCACGATACCAGATTATTACCTACTAGTATTAATAAGTGTCAAAGGTCAGGCTCGGTCATAACGCGACGCGACGCATCAAATACGCAACGACATCGCACGCACGCAGTCGATACGCGTGCTTCACGCTTCATTGAACACTGATATGAAAACACATATTTTATCTACACTTAAAACTAGACGAATTCCTGTCTGTGGCTTTATCCGTGTAGTCCTATTACTTCACAAATTCTGAGTATATTTAGTAGACAAAAAAACATCTGCAGTAATAGTCACTTCTGTTTTTACTGCAATTACTTCAAACTTTCAGATTTGTATAACGCTAGCAGAAATGCCAGTCTGAAATTCTCGATGATATTCACAAATCTGCTGACCACTTTACATACCCTTCAAACACTTATATCTAAATCCGTAGATTTTTCCATCCGCAACGTGACACGGTGCGGGCGAGCGGTCTCTACTAACAAATCTAATTTGTCCGTCGATCGGCACGTCCAACTTTTGACGGAGGACTTTTTGAAGCACCGTTCAACTTTCTGCCTGTTCACAAATAGAAACTGCGTTTTTTCACGTCGCTCTTATCGTTATTGAAATGTGGTGTGCATATATGTATGAATTAAGTTTTATTTATATCAATTCCATCTAAAATCATAATGAGAGATACCGCTAGCATCATCATCATAATCTCAGTTTACACCCAAAGTTTTATTTTGTCTGCCAAGCATAAAATGATTATAAAAAAAGATGAGTTCGAAAACAGTTTCATGTGTTTACATGTAAATTCAGCGCGCTGTAAAGTAAAGCTGTGCCTAGTTGGCATATGTCGAAGTGCAGCTTTGGAACTAACTCATTCAATACCGGGATTATCTATCTATACTATTGAATTCACTCGCGTCTGGCCCCATTGAATCAATGAAAAACACTGTGTCCTGGCAACGCGCCTAATTACTGGGCTTTTCGGTAATTACCTATTCTGCCTGTTTTAGCTCCGAGTAACTATATTTATTTGCCTTAAATGGATTTCACATTAGAACAAAAACCTACTACTACAACCTAATCTTTGAATCCTAATCGTCCTAACTATTATATAGGACATATCACAGGGACATACTCGTATATAATTTAGAGAGAAAAGTAGGTGCAAGATCTCTAAAATAAAATATTTTATTTTCGTTCGTTTACATAGGTAGGTGTCTGCTTCTGTTTTTGTCAAAAAAGTATTTGACAGGTATCTATTCAGTTTTAGAAGCAAAGGAAAGTATTAATACTTATTCTTAGTTCACAGTATTTTCATATTTTAAATAAAAATTTCTTTAAAATCCATGCATATAAATATTTTAAAACTTCGCTACATCTCGGTCGCTCGAAGCTGACCTGCAGCTGATGAAATCAGGTGTACTTCAGAAGTTTAATATTAAAAACCAGTATGGTTGTTGGCGAAAGTTTAGATTAAAAGTTATTTATCGGAAATTTTACGCTTGCTGGCTTGTAACAAGATTTTAAAAACATGTTTTAAAAATATATGCATTTATTACTCTTTACTTCAGGTTTTCTGTGGTCTTAATCGGCGTTAGGGCAAAACATTACATACCTAATGGTTATAGGGTACAATACTTGACATTCATTTAGACTTCGACAACATCTTTGTTAACGCATTTACTACCACCATGTTACCACTGAAGTCACTCTAACTAGAGCTTGGTAACTATAAAAATAATAAAAACAATGCAATACAGTAGAAAACCGGTACATCATTTAAGTTATCTAAGTTTTTTTACCAGCTCTTAACGGTGAAGGAAAACATCGTGAGGATACCCGCAGCTTAGCTGACTACGTTGCGGGTTTCCTGTGTGTGTTTTCAGCGTCAATGCGTGTGGAGCTGACTCCACAAGCATTGACGTTGTATTTCCTGTGGACAAGGCCGATTAAGCTGAAAGGATGGATTAGGTGCTGGGCAAACCTATACCATCCCAAACAATGTCCCAGGCACTACAGCGTCCCGTTCATTGTAGGCATAAGTTGACTCTGTATAAATCATCATATATACATGTAAAGGATGAAAGTTTCCAGGTCTTATATTAAAAGCCGTAGGTGAAGACTAGTTTTATATATAAAACTTCACAGTAACAAATCTGAACACCATGTGCCTTTTACAGCCAAAATCAGTCACATTTCCAACGATACTGAATTCCATGTCACGTAGAGCACATTCAAGAGCCGATAAAGACAAACCGTATTTTGAGGAGGGTGAAGATACGATTGACCGCTTCTCTGACATAATGTGGCTTATAAAAGGGGCTTCTATATCTTCACGTTTGTAGACTTCAGACAAGTCAGTAGGCACCGTAAAGAGAATAACTAAAACGATTAATTTGCATCGAATTTGGAGACGTGCATAAATGGATTTTTCGCTTCGGAAAGATATGAGCACTAATACGAATTCTAAGCGGTGAAGGAAAACATCTTGAGGAAACCAGTTAGCAGGTACTAATAGGAGGCAATGGCCCGTCACGTATGAAATGCTAACTTCTGTAAAATATGGGGCTGTACCAAATATTTATTTGGACATGCCTCTGAATTCCCTTTGAAAATCTTCAAAGGATCTGGAATACATATAGAAATCTTTGAGATTGATTACCGCGCCTTGCAAATACAATAATTATTCAGTGTTGTTGTTTTTAAAGTCATGCAAAGAAATAGCACTGAAAACGTACCTACGTTCCTTGTTAATTTAGGAATGTAGCTAGCTAGGGTTCGGCAGACGATCGCGACACCTATAGAGGGAGATAAGGCCGTGTGCAGATTACCGCTCATCCGCCGCTAAGTGCATTATGTGGTTGCGGAAATCTCTTGCCGAAGCACTTGTCTACGTTGGGCCCGATTACGTATCATTGATGGCGATAAATACAAGTCCCGCCACATCTATAAAAATGCTGATAGTTATCAATGGCTAAACTAATTTTCATGCTTCGAAGCTAAAATCACTCTCAAAAAAGTTGCCGTTGAAACAAAGAACTACATAAAAACCGGTTTATCTATACCTAAGGTGCTTCAAAAGCACCTTATAGATAACCGTTATAATAACCGTTATACCTTAAGTTATAAGTTTGACGTGTCTATCTATGTGTCTGACACAGATAGACACGTCAAACATATAACCACCATCTTTTAAAATCCATATACCTAAGTAAAGTAGGTACTTTTAGAAACACGTTTATCAACAATAATTACTTTATTAAAAGGCATAAAATAATAAAGCATACAAGTCACTTATCTAAGGCCCATAGATACTACCGTAGAGTCGATAGAGCCCTCAAGGCATTGATAGAGCCATCGAGAACGTGCGCACAGTGTTGCGTGTAAGGCTTCCAGCGAAAATTCTGGTACATGACAGTCTTCGGCCAAAAACCTCTGTCCATAAAAGCGAAGAAAAGATCCGTCGGTACTCTCACCTCTCTTTTGTGTGCTTTCGGCTCTCAATGAGATACCGTCTTCTGCCACAGGTAATTCTCCACATCTTCGGCAGTCATGGACGCGCGATACGTAGTGTTGTGTTGTATTTTTTTTTTATCAGAAGCTTCCGTTGTAACTTATAGGTAGGTATAGCATCTTTCACTAGTCTACTCAGTTTTGCATTTTACAAAATGAACAAAAATAATCGTATTATTTCAAAAATGCAAAACTGAGTATGTAGACGTTGTAATTCAAAGATTACTGACTATTGGAAGTCGGAATCAAAATTATAAATTTTCTGCTTTAAACCGTTTGGCATAGGTAGAAATAAACAACACATCACAATGTAAACAATCAGAGTAATATAAATCCAAAGACTGTTCAAAATGCTGACAAAATCGGCCCACGCCTTGACAAGTTCTCTTTTATCATCATCATCTGTGGTAACAAAAATAGCAGCCCAGTGTGGATAAATAATCATCTTGCTTCGAGTTCTATAAACATTTTCGTTAACAATAGCTATGACTTTAGGAACTGGTGCATCTCTCTCGCTCAAGAATTTCATAAAAAATGTTAACAAAACACTGATAATAGTAATGATCAATGAACCACGAAAAAAAAACAAGATCCTTGGCGGGCTATTGCTGTGCTTCGGAATGTCCATACCCAACTCCGAAAGAAAATAAAAATGACACAACAAACTGAAACACATAACGTACACTCGCCTGTATTGTCTCACGTCCAGTAGTAATGTAGAAAGAGTGAGAACAGATAACAAAATCATTGGGAAAAGTACTATTGCAGCAATACCTTCTGGATGGCGCTTTAAAGTAAAGAAGAGTTTTAGTTGTCTCTCTGAGTCTTCATTTTCCACCTCCTTAAAATCCATTATATCCCATTCAGCACCAGTACTTGACCCGATCAATGATACAGTGCCGTATTTCACAACGAGGCGCATTTTAGTTCCTCGAATGATCCACGGACCAAATTCTAAAGAGCAAACCTGTGTGTCAAAAGGCCAAACTAAGATCAACGTCACAATTTGCTTCAAAATGTATGTATGAAAGGCATCCAACCGAACCTTTGCTGCTGATTCTACAAGGCAGAAATGTGTAAAAATCAGAACTTTGTTCATAAAAGTCATCGATGCTGTTGTACAATTTAATGCCAGGCAGCCATAACTGAAAACCGTCTTTCACAATTTCTTTGATACCATCAAAATCGTCAGGATTCCACTTTAGTCTTTCATCCTTCCAGTCGAGTACAGTCATAGTATATATTGAGAACACTTGATCTTCGCTATAAAATTTAAATGATTTCACTAAAAAATTGGGTATAATATCAATTGGGCCTGATTTGTTGAGAGGCTTAGGAGGAACAGTTGCGTCGTAATTGCACATTAATTTGTCTTCTAATTTTTTCTCCCACATATTTTCCTTAGATCGATTGTCTATGACACATTTTTGGAGGTTTACTAAACTGATTTGTAAAAACAGCAAATGTATGATCAGTTTCATTGTTAAATTTGCACTGAGTTTATTAATATGGGCAAATATATTTATGATAAGCGGCACGCCCTCCGATTTCTGTTCTGTCATGAACCAGATCTAAATTTCTCCCAGGACTTTGGTAGTATATAAATGGATGGATATTCAAAGGCTCTGTTTTTGCTGTGTGGAAAGTCCAGCATTATTTAATATTTCATCTCCCCAGGTGGAAGAAGTCCACTAGGTAACTGAATTCGAATTTTATTACTTTTCTCGATCACGATTTCTCGAAACAAGAGGTGCGGCGTCAATTGATTGATCATCAATACGATGCTAGGTACGTCTACAATATTATTCCAGACTATCTTCTCTCGATCGTGTTGCATGAGTCTATTAAAAATACATGTAGTTTCATTGTAATGAATTCCGTACTTGTTTATTGTACGGGTATGATACAGTGGTACGCCCACTACTTTATCGTCTCGTTTTGCCACGATGTTATTGTTCATATACCTATCATATCAGATTTTGCTATAATTTTAGGTTTGGGTATTGCAAATCACAAGGAATTTCATTCTATTGCCATACGTAATAGAGTCCTGAGATACAATCCTAGGTACACAGCACGTGGAAATACCTATTTACATAATAAAACAAACGAGTGAGGGAAAAAACCCTAAGGTTAAGGCTTAGAGAGCCACCACTGAAAGTTCAGTAATTTCAAAATCACACTTACTTTAATCTTCCTATAAAGTTGTTGTTATTATCTAAACAGATCTTTTAAATATTCCAGATCCTTTGAAGATGTCGAAAGGGGGTAGTCAGAGGCATGTATAAATACATATTTGATACATGGCCACATCTTGCAGAAGTTAGTATTCCATACGTGACAGGTTACAAGCCCATCGCATCTATTACTTCTAATATTATGATACGAATTTTGTGTTTGTAAAAGTGATAAATAAGTATTTTATCTATAAAAACTACTGCACATAAAAAAGTAAGTAAAATTTCTTTTGCAATATAAATAATTCTAAATGAACATATGCCACTTACCTGGACGAAGTCCGGGGCGGGCCGTTAGATATTACCTACCTACTAAAACAGTTGTAGTTTGATAATTGACTCATTGTAGTGAGACTCTAGTATAGTTTAACTTTTGAACAATGTTCATTTACCTCCTGCACAAAGTTTTAGAGTAAGTATTTTCTATTCCAATGCTTTTCAAACTCTTTCCTTTTGCGCACGTATTTAAATGGGATTGAATTTAAATTCAACATATTTGCGGATACCGAATTCCCTGTCCTGGAGATCTTTAATGCAGGATAGGGGGACGTTATCTGAATCAAATGCCCTCACTGGCCAAACTTAGTGCCGTTTGGGATTTGATGGAATTTTGCAGGACACGGCAGATTTCGTGTCTGCGATGTAAGCAATAGCTACGAATTAAAAATGGGTTTTATTTTACATGTCCTACTAAATGAAATGTTAAAATGGATAATAATTTTGAAATATTAATATTTCTGTCTAAGAATGTCAATGCCACTGAAAATCGATTAGGTACCTATCTGGTGGAGGAAAAAATCTCAGCGTAGCAGATATTATTGTTTCTTCTTAATCTCGAACATAAACTTTTATAGGCTAGTTTTAACTTGTAGACATATTATATAGAGTGAGTTGGCAACACTGTCACGTGTCAACCGCAATCGTCTTTCGTTTAGCTCGGATTCCGGCGCCATTACGAACCCAAAGTGGCTTTGTAAGATAGTTCCAATCGTTTCGTTCAACATCATTTACACACAATGTAGTACGTCTTCGGAATGTACATTTTTTAAGTTATAGAGTAACTAGCTGTCCGTCGCGGTGTTACCCGCGGTCCCTCGGGAAAATATCACTTTCCCGGGATAAAATATAGTCTATGTTCATCAGGGATACTGTAGAATTCTAATTTTTTTTACTTAACCTATCATGTCCCACTGCTGGGCAAAGGCCACGGTTTGCCAGTCTGGCTCGAATGCATCCAGATCGTCTCGCCACCTCTTCCTGGGTCTGCAGTCCTCGTACCTACATCCGCTATGCCAGTCTTCGATCGGATTTCAATATTTCGGACTCTGTCTGTTTTTTTGATGTCTGTTTTTTTGATGTGTCTAATGGTGAAAGAATTTTTCAAATCGGAAGTACCCTATGAATTTTGATTTCCTTGAGTGTTGAAATACGCTTTTACGCTTTGAAATAATTTTTAACTCAAAACTTTGATTTTTTTACAGCATAAAGGGACCGTAGACCTGTGTATACGTTTTATTTTCAACTCTATACCTCTACGCGTTCCTGAGATAAAGGGTCTTGACAGACAGACAGACGGACTTTTGAGGTTCGGAACCTTAAAAACAGCTACAAAGACTGTTATAGGTTATGTAGGACCATCCACGAAGCAAAGCCGCGGGCGGACTTTCAATATAGGCCAAAGCTTGGCTATTAAATAAAGAAGCTATTCAATTACATAACATTGCTCCTACGAATGTTCCCAATCGTGAACAAGGGACAGAGAAAGGTTTGGATTGAGGGTAGTTGTGTAAAATCTGTAGATTGGTACCGCTTGGGGCACACCAGCTGACACCTCGCACGGTCCGGGGAGGACGCGACACACCTGGACTAAGGAATACTTAAGTAACGATATTTGAAGTTTGTTTACTGCATAAAACAGCGAGATTTTTTTTGTTTTGACGTATTTATAAGGTAGGTATAAATACTCGCAGATGAAAAAATACAAAATGATCATCATTTCCCTAATAATTATAATGGAATGAAACAGGACATTTTGGCCTCTTACAAAAGAAACGAAAAAGTTTATTAGAGTCATCCGTATAAATTAATGTACAAAAGGCAATTTCAGGCGACCAGGAAGCACAGCTTACGATTACATGTTGAGACCATCTGATCAATTTATAAAAAGCTCTGAACTGCGTGTAAAATAACATCACAAATCACTTTTCAACCCAAAATCAATAAACATTATAATTGTTGTCATCAACATTTACGTAAATATTATTTTTCAGTATTTTTGTTTGATATGTTTTTTTTTTCGGTCACTTTGTATATGAAGTAGGTATAAAAACCTTATTTAGAGACAAGTTTTGTTATATTTTCTCTTTATTTTCTTGTGTGCAATATTAATCATATTTTTATAAATTTTATTACAACGTGTATGCCCAATGCGTTACATCTATACCAACTGTAATGTTTCTTCTAATTCTTATACATATAACGGGTCAGAAAAAAACATTCTAGAGATAAAA
Source organism: Epirrhoe alternata (assembly GCA_963565295.1). Lineage (NCBI taxonomy): Eukaryota > Metazoa > Arthropoda > Insecta > Lepidoptera > Geometridae > Epirrhoe > Epirrhoe alternata. The sequence continues at coordinate 7,177,347 of OY751384.1, forward strand.
TTCGTGTAATCTCGCACCTTTCGAGGTAGTGTTATTCTTGTTCTACTCCTAGTATTTTATCGGTATCCCGATATTACAACGTAAAATAGCATTTCCCGAACGTCATTGCTGTTCATAGAACAACCAAATCAGAGTAAACAGCTTATTATTTCATGTCGCGAACATTAGAGGGAATATTCGCCCGGGGCGATTTACGAGGTCGAAGGACCGAGAGCCTTATCTCCAATATTAAAGATTTCATTAAATCATGCCTTGCCCGCAATAAAACAGTTTGATACCGCACTTACGTCGTAAGGAGTCGGGTGACCGAGTTAATGACGTGTACCATTTTGACCCTCGAGATTGGTGCAAGTTGAATACAATGTTGTCTCAGATGTGATCTAGTAAATAAATGGCCAATTGAAATGTATGTTTTTATTTTATTTATAGATGTCTAAATTATTTAAATGCATGTGACATCGTTCATGTATGTTCGTTCTTTTATCGACAGCAGGCTGATCTAACAGTACCTACCTAAGCCTTAATCCACCAAGGTCGCTTACATTAGGTATAAGTATTTAATTTCCACGAAGGACCTATAAGTGTGAAGAGTTTGCAATTTGAGTAGTAATATGCGTCAGTATACTTCATAGCTTAATGTAGCCAAATCACATGTGTGAATACGTCAAACTCCTTTGAGACTACATTCTCATAACTTGGACCAAAAAATCAAACAGTAACAACTAGGGATTTGCAAGTAGGATTTACCATTCGTCAGATTATTTGAATACATAAAGTTCCTAGGCCCTTGCAATAAAGTTTAAATTCCTCCAAATCCCAGGTTTATGACTTCACTGCAGTCGCAGCTTGGTCAGTGATGATCACATTTCAAATGTCAAGTACGTTGTATCTACCTATATTAATAGTATATTATACAATGTTAATGTATGTAGGCCTTGAAGTACACACTTACAAAGTTTGCATGATGATGACCTATGAATAATGTTCGTAAAACTAATTATGAAGTACTTAGGTGGTTGACATTGCTCGTAAATACCTTACTGATTATTCATGAAATGACTAACTAAAATTACAACCACTTTGTCGTTACCTTAGTTTTTTCCTCAAAATACATTACCTACTGAATTCACGATGATTAATACGAGCAAAACCGCATGATTTGACGAACTCTGTGGCGCAGTGGGTGAAAGCCCGCTTGGGACGCAGAAGGTAGCGGGTTCGATCCTCGCCGCGGGATAAATGTTTGTATGATCTGCAAATATTTATCTCGGGTCTGGGTGTTTCTATGTATAATATGTATGTATTTACAAAAAATTATTTAAGTAGTATATCAGTTATCTGGTTTCCATAGTACAAGCTTTGCTTAGTTTGGGGCTAGATGCTGTGTGAAAATGTGCAGCATTATTTATTTATTATTTATTTATAAATATATTTATTTTATATAAAGCTAGGTAAGTATATTTTTGGTAGCTTATCCGATGCTCGTTCACATTTCGTGTCACGTCTCACACAAAACAAATAAGCGTCTCAGGCACGTCAAAGATACTTTATACATTAATTAATACGGGGCATAATCCCTAAGGAACCCTTATCCGAAGACGGCCGTAGCCGAAGGTAGCTATAGCTTTAGGGCAGTACAGAGTACCGTGTAATAATTATCAATGGACCCTTTGGGCATTACCTCTATACCTTTCATTCTATTTGCATTTTACAACTTCGGACCTTTTATGAAGTTCCCGATTTAATTTGGTGAAAAATAAAGGGGTTGGTTAACACGTGGTTTTGCGGTCCCTGATGGGGTATGTGGCCGTCTAGGTTACTGAGGAATTTTGATGCAGATATTTTAAAACACGTTGGATTTTGGTCAGTTTAGATTGGACAATTTGAACCTTTCCCCTATTTTACTTTGTCTTGGTATCTACAGGGTGTAGAAAGACAACTACCGAAAACTGAGGAGTTGGGATTCTAAACATATTTAGCGAAAAAAACGCAATATTTTTTTTTACTTAGCTTAGTCATTTTATCTAATTTTCGGTTATTTACTAATATCTTATCTTACTAATATTATAAATGCGAAAGTCTGTGTGTGCGAATGTTTGTTGCCACGTATCTCCGTGACGACTAAACCAATTTTGATGAAATTTAAAATGTAGATTGTATAAGTTCTGGAATAACATTTAGACGTAGAATTTTCGAAAATAAACCCCTGAGGGTGGTATACAGGGTGTTAAAAGTTCAATAGAAAACATTTTTCCTTGGTCTGATTCACTCCAAACTCGCTTAAAATAAACTTTAAGTAAATAATGAAACACGTGTTTTTGATACAGTTCTTGCTATTCGAAAAAATTTACCTTAAAATTATTTTTGTATCAAGCCAGGGAGTTTAATAGTTTGTATATTTTTTCGATTCACTTAAAACTCCTGCACTTTGTTCCTAATAATGCGCAGACGAAGTTGCGCGGCTCAGCTAGTTACTACATAATAGGACAATACCTACCTCATAATTTCATTTATAAAAGAAAAAAACAGTTAAAACTCAAAATCCAGCAATCTACGTCAAACAACGCGCCCAGAACATACGCAAATAGTACTCTTCAAGCGCTGTTTTCCTTTTGGGTTTGGTTGTGTGATGGGATGCTGTACCTACCCCTTTCGGCTTCGGTAGACGTCTTTTTACACCCTGTATATGCTGCGTTTTGATTATTTTGTTGAGATTTTGGAAAAGGTGGTTAACTGTTTAAATTAAACTAGAGTGTCAAGTATATGTACCTACTTAAAAACTTTGGCTTTCATCACTAGTTGTTTTATTTTTTCTGTGTAATTTTCTGATGTTTTTATTATGTGTATTATGTATGTAATGTCATAGTAAGGTTTCTTCTAAATAAATAAATAAACTTGTGTTTACGCCTACGTGTTGGTATTGTACGCCTTAGAAATTTTGAAAATTTTCAAATAGTAGTTACTTACTGAAATAATTTTAAAAACCGTTATCCCTCTCTGGCAGATTGAAACAATAAGTTCTACTGTGAATTCCAATTAAGCGCACGAACCTCGGCAGGAATCTGATTAAATTCATACAAAAGGTTAGTAAAATACACTGCGATCTGTATCGCAGGAAACCTCAGCGCCACTCAATGCAAAGGTATTTTCAATTTACTCTTCAATCCTTCCATTTTCCTACTCCGAGAAATTGTATTACGACCGTCTCTTTCGCGTGCCATAAATTTAAGGAAGCAAGAAAGAGACGGAGTATGAAGGATTTGAGCCATCTCATGAGGCTGGGTTAATTTCCATCTGCCCGAGGCAATGTCTCTCTTCACCTTTCATACGTAAATTGGAAAGGTAACTTTAACTATTTACTTACTATACGCTCCGCATAATTGAAATTTTCAATTGTTTTTTTAACCCATTATGAGCTAGCGATGCCCTAAGGCATCGCCATTTCAAACTTTGAATATTTTAAGAATGTTATTTATGCTCGGAAATAGGTTCGTCTTGAATGCCAAAGCCCTGTTTCGAAGGTACGAAAGGAACATGATGTCTTTTTAACTTAGTGATGTCTTTTATGGCATACTCCTATACTAAACCTGTCTTATACTACTCGTCTACTAGTTATACTCGTAATAACATATATTACGTATCGATTGGATAGTTGTAAGGCTTACTCATTACCCATTTCATTTTTATAAAGTTAAGAAAAACATGATCCAAATGTGTTTGAGATGACACTGCCACATGTTCCCTGTTTTCCTCCATCGTTTGGAGCACAAGTTAATAAGCATATTATAGATTAATTTTCCTATCTCATCGTGTTGTCGAGTGTATTATATCTGCTCCAGCCAAAATCTGCTTGTTTCACTATAAGCTTGCCACGAAATTGAATAAACACAGTAGACACGACCACTAATGCCTCAGTGACCCGTGTCAGACCCTCCCGGGCTAATTTGAAAGTTATGCGACGTAGATCAGCTGATAATTGCCTATTGGATAGATGGACATGAGATGCTTGCTTAGAAATCACGCTACGATAGACCATTGATATGGAATTTATAAAGAAATTGTTATTTGTGACTGGAATATTGGACAAAGCGCAGAATACCTACGGGAGGAACTTTTTAATTCTGAGTATTAGGCGAAACTGTGGTTACACTGATTTCTGAACTAAATCTACATCTACACCAATAAAATAAAGAGGAAAGATTTGTTTGTTTGAATTGAATAGGCTCCGAAACTACTGGCCCAATTTGAAAAATTATTTCACCATTCGAATCCTACATTATCCCTGATGACTACTACTACTACTATCCTGGCGCATCGACCCCAAAGTGGGTCCTGGCCTCCAACACAATAGAACGCCATCGGTCTCTATCTTGCGCCGCTTCCACCCAGTCCGGTGCAAGGATTTGAAGTGAACGAAGGTCTTTCTCCACTTCATACTTCCACCTATATCTGGGACGGCCGACTGGTCGACGGCCGACTGGCACCCCATGAAAAGCCCGCCCAGCTGCACGATCCTCTCTCATACGCAACACATGACCGAGCCAGCGTATTCTGTGTGATTTAATTTCGCCAATGATATTAGGCTCGGCCACAAGCTCAGCTCAGCAATCTCTCGGTTCTTCCTCACTCGCCAGGTACCATCTTCGCGTTGCACTAGACCCAAGATCTTTCTGAGTATGGGATCAAAGTGTAATATCCCTGATGAACATAGGCTATATTTTATCCCGGGAAAGTGAAGTTTTCCCGAGAGACCGCGGGCAACACCGCGACGGACAGCTAGTAAATCATTATTTTATTAAAAAAAACGCGTTTATTTTTAACCGACTTCATTAACATAAGTTCAGTAGCTTATACTTATTTAGCGTTTAGCTTAATGGTTTTTAGCAATAACACCAACAATCAAAATCATTGTCTACTTGGCACTTATGGTACGAGTATTATACTTACAAAATGTAATCTATTATCTATCACAAACACTACCCGTCACAGTACAACGATGCTTCACATTTTGTAACAGAAAACTCGTAACAATTAGACTTGCGCTGACGTAGAGTGGCGTTAAGAATCTACACTGAGTTGAGAGCTCGTGAACTAATAGATATAACCTTACATACGAAACCGACAGACCGCATAATTTAGAAGATTTTTCTATCATTCAAGTCCAATGATATTTGTATTAACTTTTTATGTTTTATCATCAATTTTTATCCTATTTTATCAATATCACTAAGATTATAAAAATAATAAAATTAGGTACATAGCGCGGGATAAATGTTTGAATGATCTGCAAATATTTATCTCGGGTCTGGGTGTTTCTATGTATAATATGTATGTATTTACAAACAAAAAGTATAAAAAACGTAAACGTAAAAACGTAAACAGGGTCACGACTGTATCCCCAAGGCGCGGTAGACATTCTCTCAGATCTTTATATTCCAGATCCTTTGAAGATGTCTAAGGGGGTAGTCAGAGGCATGTACAAATACATATTTGATACATGCCCACATCTTGCAGAAGTTAGTATTCCATACGTGACAGGTTGCAAGCCCATCGCCGCCTATAAGAATACTAACTGGTTTCCTCACGATGTTTTCCTTCACCGTTCAGAGCTCGTGTTAAAGCGCATATACATTTTACGAAACGCAAAATCCATTGATGCACGGCCGGGATTCGATCCCATGACCTTCGGATTGAAAGTCGAGGTACAACCCCATTCAGCCAACACGGCTCTTAAATAATAATAAAAGTATAAAGGTAGTATATCAGTTATCTGGTAAGCAAAGCTTGTACTATGGGAGGAAGACCAAATGCAGAAAGGCTTCACAAAACACCGTAGCAGCACATATACACCTACATATACGTACATATAGCACATATACGACCTTTCGTAGCAAAGCGTAGCAGTGTAGCAAATAAGTAATCATGCTCATAAGGTGCATTTTCAATGAAAATAATAATTCTTTGAAATTGTTTTGTTGTTATGCCTTTGGTTTAACAAAATTATTATAGCATTACAGTAACATTTATCCGTGGTATTATAAAATAAAAGTAGGACGTAAACAATAACAAAGGCCAATTACAGCTGAATCCCGCTGAAGTAGAGGTCATCGACATTATCATTACTCTGTAGTCCTTAGCGAATGCAAAGCAGCTGACCACCCATAAAACTTGATGTTATTGCAGAGTGCCTTTTCAATTAACTTCGCCTTAAAGTTAAATCCGTGTCTTGGGAGGTACCAAGGTGGTAGGGTACCAGACGATATTGAGCGTGGGTAATCTTGGTGTCTCACCGAAGCCACATGAAGGAACATTAGTTCAATTTTACTTTTCACAAATAACACAAAAGTAAAAAGCGTCTTACGAAATAAAAAGTACTTTCATAAAAATTTAATTCTTTTTTCGGGTATTTTCCAACATTTCAAGGAAACATTCCTCAGTCGAGATTTAATTTCTCACCTTCCTATAAAGGATATTAAAAACAGAAGCTATATTTTTTCATGAAAGGAAATAAAACCATAAACCAACATTTTTCGTCATAACTTTCAAGCTCCTGACGTATGTAATAGCAGAATAATTTATCGGAACGAACGTACGAAATTTTGAATGAAGCCCGTTTCAATCGAAAATACCTTCGACCAAATAAACTCAACAAAGAGCCCGCACACTGGGTCAGGTGGAGTTTGTTCATATCTGAAAGGACCGAAATCTCACTCGAAAATCAACTTTGCAGCTTGAAACACAAGGTCTATAGAGAATCTATTCATTAAAAGGTTCGGCAATATACCACGTTGTTCCGAATTTTTCCATAGTTTTGTTTCTGTTTGTTTAGGTCTGAAGTTCAATTTCATTAGATTCAGGACAAATACAGCGAAACATTTTATGAGAGTTTCTTTTTTATAACGGAACAACGTTTTTCTAAACTCGATGGATAACGAAAGGCATCCGAAAGTTGGTTTTGAACGGATTACTGCGTGGTTTGGGATTTGTTTAAAAAACAAATCCGACCCATTTGGCTAGCTAATCCTAATCCCGGAATAGAAATAGAATGGAAAAGATACGTCTACGTCATCTGGTATCCCGGCAAAGGCACTTAGAAAAAGCTGCTACACTATTTTTTATCTACCAAACTAAGCAAGTACTTAGAATGTATATTCAAACGAGGAAAGCTTCAGAATTATTGCAGAAGCTTTTCTACTAGAGTGCTTACAAACATCAAGCAGTCCAAGAATCAAGTATTAAAGCTCGGCAGTTCATTAACAATGCCGTCAGACTCGTGCATGGCTGCTGTGTATAAATGAAATCTAAAAGAGCCGGTGACAGACATCAAGCGGCGCTCTCTCGCGAAGTGTCCATAAACTACACTTTACGAGTGACGAGAGTGCGGGGCTACTCCGGAACCTGTCTGTGTAACAGGCGCATAGTTCAAAATACTTCAACTAGTGCCTATGATTTTCGATAGAATTTATCTCATGAAATTCAATCAAAGTGTTGACGAGTATATTATGCAGTTGAGGTTTTATAGATTTAAGCAGGATCTCGACTAAAAATGGAAATGACTAAAGTTATTTCAGATTCCTTGGTTTATTTTACTGTGTCCACGCATGGCCATACAAACATCGCGACTAGCCCACGACTGAGCTCAATAATTATGTGAAGGGGTAAGTAAGTAGGTATTTAATACAACAACCTCAATCATAGTTAGTAACCGCAGTGGAAAAAAGCTCTACAATATACCTTAAATACACGAACACTTTTAAAAAGGCAAAAGCTTTTAAAAAAGTAATACCATGAAGATATTTTTTCCATTTCTAGATAAAAGCTTTGCACTTTTGCAGTAGAGCCTCGTTGGGGTTACAACCACTATCAAATCCTCTATAGGTATTGTAGGTTTGTATGGTTAATGCACTGAGAGACATGTGTATTTTAGCTAAGATGCATTATGAAGTAGCTGCGAAGCGCTGCAATGGAATGTTTCGAGCGTGAAATTGTTACTTAGCTTGCAAAGTAGTGCCGTTGCCCGAGGGAAATAGCAAATTATGTTGAAATGTTTGCTAGTCAAACGAAACAGGGTGTAGAGAAATTAATCCCCAAACAATAGGTCCATCTTCCAGGCGTCCATAACGATTTGACATTTACCACTTTTATAATTATGTGACGGACCATGTAAAAATTGAGGGTTCGACCTTGCTGTAGTACCGTAATGTATGTGCGTTGTTCATAAAACTCAAGAATGCATAAGAGTTCACATGAGTGAGGCATCTTAGAATGTAAGTAATTAGATCATGTGTGATTAAGATAACAGGGCTTTCCTTATACTTCTTAATAAATAACTACTTTTAGAGTTATTAGAGTTTATAAGTTCATACTTTTTATAAATCGATTTGTTTTTTTGACATAAATAAATAAATAATGCTGGGCTTTTTCACACAGCATCATCTAGCCCCAAAGTAAGCAGAGCTTATGTTATGGGTACTAAGATGACTGATATACTACTTATATGCTTTTTGTTTGAAAATACATACATATTATACTCCCAGATAGAAACACCCAGACCCGAGACAAATATTTGTAGATCATACAAACATTGGTCCCGCCGCGCGGGGATCGAACCCGCAACCTTTACACATAACATACTTACCAAAATTCTTTTTATTTCAAACAAATGTTTATCACATTGTAAGAGAAAGTACCTATTTGAATCTTTTAAAAATATGGTAAAGTTTTTGCACCTTGTACCTATTTCGCTCCTCATTTTAGTTTCTGCGATAAGTAAATTGACGACCTCTGTAGCGCAGTGGGCGAAGGCCCGCCTGCGACGCAAAAGGTTGCGGGTTCGATCCCCGCGGCGGGACCAATGTTTGTATGATCTACAAATATTTGTCTCGGGTCTGGGTGTTTCTATGTATAATATGTATGTATTTACAAACAAAAAGTATATAAGTAGTATATCAGTCATCTTAGTACCCATAACACAAGCTCTGCTTACTTTGGGGCTAGATGATGCTGTGTGAAAAGTCCAGCATTATTATTATTTATTATTATAGTAAATAAGAGTGAATGAATAGTTGGTACAACTTTGTATGTTTACATAAAACAAATGTTTTGTTTTTTTTTCCTTTAATCAATTCAAAATTACTTAGACCGAACATTGCATAGGTGTATTATGTTCTCCTAAAAAATACAGTCGGAATAATGCAATGCTCAATACCTTAAAGTTTTATGAATGTCCGTATACTAAAACGATGCCAAAACTAATCAACATTGAACCATTAGAATCGTTACATGTTACGTATCCGGAACTATCAAAAGCTCGAGATTTCGTTTGAAAACTGTTAAAATCAGAGTGAGAAAAATCAACTATCCATAAAAACCTTGAAGAGCAGAAGGGAAACGAAAATGTTTAGATAGGTTTCGAGGACCAAGAATCAAGTTTCGAAGGCTTTTTTATGCATGATGCTGGCAATTCAAGACACATGTCAGCTTGACGGCACTTCATTGTGCAAGATATGAGCTCTAATCAACGGACTACATTCCGGAGCCGCGAGCGTTACGTAACTCATAAAACAGAAATCGCATTAGCAAAGGGTTGGCTGTGGGCGTTTGACGCGCCGCTGTTGCGGTGACGCGGGAACTGGCGTAAAGCATAGGAGATGCCCTTACTTGCTGGGTCTCTTGCTACTGAGCCCTTCGAGTACCACTACTTCAACAAGCAAGCCGGCTGTGGGTGGACCAAGGTTCAATTTAACGAGGCAAATGCTTCTACATACCCCGAGGCTGCCACGCGAGTAGCCTTGCCATATCAATACTTTTTTTTAGTATGCGCAGCGGGACAATGTTAGCATGATCTTCAGATGTATTTTGTTACAGGTCTCGGCGTTGTGGTGCCGTGGTACTCGCAGTTTTTGATACCCATGCATGACACAGGGAATTCTGATGTACCTAATAGTACCTATATGACGTTCGGTGTAACCAAGTGCTGCAAACGGTCTAGTTGGACAGTTCGAAACAGTGTAAGTAGTGTAGTATAGAGAATACGAAGAGAATGAATGAAACGAAGATGAAAGACTATGTGAAAGCGGCAAGATTTCGTAATTTATGGCTGTCAATATTTAAGTAAATCGTATTTTTTGGCCCAACTCTCTTGGCTCGTCCCATACCTAGTGGTCGCTCGTAAACAGTTTACGACGCGCTGCCAGCGGTCGAGATTAAAATCATGCATTTATTTTATTCGTCATTATTCCCAAATTGCTCGTAGCTTCGTTTGGCAAGCCTCTCCGTTGAAAAATTTGATTGTTGCAGCTGAATTTAAATATTTCTGCCCCGTGACTATTCTGAATAGCGGCTTTGTCGGGTAAAGATTGATGAATTTGATAAGAGCAGATTAAGTGGAAAGAGGCGAAAGCAAAATAAAATAATAGTTCATGTGTCTGAAACTTTGAAAACGGATGCAAATACTTTAAATCTAAATCAATGCTGAATCTGGGAGCCCATAAGACAAATTAATAACATTTTGATCCGAACCAAAACTTTTTATATCTTCAAGTACGTCATAAGAACACTTTTGAGTGTAAAGATAGCAGCTGATTACAATGTGACCCCGAGACACTATTAGTGGACGATTATACTTTTAAATTCCGCTATTGTTTCGTTATTTTGTTCATCAACTAATTTGCCTGTAATTACAAAGTTAATACTGTTTCTACGGAAGTGAACTTTGTTTATAGATCATATTTTTATGGTGTTAACCGCACACTAGGGATATCTAAAGATTTTTTAAAGCTTTGTTGGTCTACAGCATTACCACGGATCGGTAAGGACGTGGATTCTAATCCCGCAAGGCTGAAAAATTTTGAGATGCACTAAAAAAACTTGTGAACTGTGTTTAATATAGAACTACTTAGCATCACGCAGACAACATTATTGAGAATAATATATTTTTTTATAAATTATAATAGATTTGATTACCACAGTAGGGGTCATGAAAATACCTAGCCAGATACTGTTTAGATGTTTGGATATTTGGATGTTTGTGTTTCAATCACGCCTAAACTAGTACTACCGATTTGGATGAAACTTGGAATTGGCGTGACCTGGAATAGCATGTAGGGTTTCAAAATAATGGTATACAACGCGGATGAAGGCGCGTAATAAATAAAATTGTTTCAATTGCAACGCATCATATTTCCATAGTAGGTAGGTACTTTCGAAAAACGAATGATAAGAGTCCGCTTCCTCTTGTAAATACATTTCTGGGAGCTAGGTTCACGAACTTTAAATCAGCAATGATAAGCACAAAAAGGTCGTGTAATGAACTTGCAAAATAAGATAATTTAACTCATATATTACATACATACAAGATCAAAGTTAAGGTTACATTACATGAAGTTTTTTGGTTCAAATTATAGTGCAAACTTGCAGGCGAATTTTGTTATAAGAAGTAAAAGAATTTTAGTAATCACATCGCTTAAAACTTTTAATTAAATACAATAAAATAACCAAAGTCCTTGACTTGTAGTACTAATTGAATTAACAATTTTATTAATTCATTAGTTCCTATGAGTAAACGTAGTGTATAGCAGATTGGTGACTCGTAATATCTACATGGTATTGAAATAAATGAATTACATTTTAGAAAGCAGAGATAACTTTAAAAATTTTATCCAAATCTATTCAGCCGTACTGAAATGGATACTACTAATAAACTTTGATGAGCAGTTTTCACATGCAAACTTATAAACTTTACCTCTTGTGATTTTTTTGTGTGATTTTCTGTGATATAATTATTAATAATAATAATGCTGGACAATTTCACACAGCATCATCTAGCCCCAAACTAAGCAAAGCTTGTACTATGGGAACCAGATAACTATATACTACTTATATACTTTTTTGTAAATACATACATATTATACATAGAAACACCCAGACCCGACACACATATCTGTAGATCATACAAACATTTGTCCCAAGGCGGGGATCGATCCCGCAACCTACTGCGTCGCCAGCGGACCTTCGCCCACTGGGGTCGTCATATAAAAAACTAGCTGTTCGCCGCGGTGTTACCCGCGTTCCTTCGTGAAAACTTCACTTTCCCGGGATAAAATATAGCCTATGTTCATCAGGGATAATGTAGGATTCTATTGGTGAAAGAATTTTTCAAATCGGTCCAGTAGTTTCGGAGTCTATTCATTTCAAACAAACAAATCTTTCCTCTTTATAATATTAGTATAGATTAACAATTACCTACGACTAGATTAGAGCTACGCTTTTTAAACCTGAAATAAATTTAATTTGATTTGATTAAGCTAGCTATCATACATGTACTTATTGGATCATATCCCCATATCATTCTTCACATTGGTCCCTATGTCCACATCTGAATTACGATATAATATTTCACACGTAACTCCAGGGCTGCCAGTTTATATTAATTAAGCTGGGAACGCGCGGTCACGTACGAGACAAAGTAGATTATTTGTGGACACCCCTGGCGAGGTTCATTATACCATTCGTGTCCTTTTCCTTATTGTTTCGTAACGTTTTCGAGTACTGTTCGCTTGTCGACCGACTGTACTAGATTTATTTATGTACTCCTGAAGTTGACTTTACTAACTGGGGCGGGTCAGAGCAGATGGTTTGTAAGAAGTTAGGATACTTTTGTTCATAAAAAGATTCATTTGAATCCCGCGTACCTCTGATCTTCAAAGAATCTTAAACGCCCTGAGTCCTAATACAATGTCTACGCGTGGTAGTCTTAGAACTTTAGGCATACCTACATGTCACAATGAAAAGATGGTGCGATGACATCGTGGGAGTCGCAGGTAATACGTGACCAAGAATAGCAAGACCGAAAAGAGTGGAAAAACATGGAGGTTTTCACTACCTTAGGCAGTCCTTACCGAACAATTGAACCGGATTAAATTAGTTTTAAGTACTTATAGTGTAATAATAGTGGTAAGGAGAACAAAGCTCTTTTTATTTTTGTTTTATTTATTTATATGTCACATTTGTGATCCTGATTCATTTAATGTTGATCTCGATCACGAGGTGCGAGTTCTCGTGGCGGCAGAAATGTTTGCATGATCTTGACAATCACAAATATATTTTATTTACATCTTTTTAATACGTGGTTATATCCATATGCCAAAGTTTCACGTAAGACGCATAAACTATCACTAAAACAATTCCTAGAACATTCCACGCAGACGCAATAAATAAGGGTCCTGCAGACTTGCGGCCGCGGAGGTACAGAGTATCGTTAGCGCTTCGGTCACAACAGGAAGCCGGAAATCATTCGTCGGCCGGAACTGAACAGAGACGGCGTAAGCCCTAAAACTACCCTCAGGGCCATACTTAGGAAACTGTAGGTCCTTTAAAACATCGCTAACACTGTTTTAGTAACACTTCCTCAGTTCTACAAGAATTTTGGAGCCTTTTAAGATGTCTATAGGTATATAATTAAAAGAACACGAGACAATTTTAGAAAACCACTCGGCTGTTTTATTTGTTCCGTACTTCAGGCTAAAAACAGGCATGCGGTAAGTTGTCACTTCGTTACTACAATGTGGTCTAATAAATGAATGGGGAAAATGTATTTCTCTATTTTGAAATGGTTTATAAATAAACAAATAATGCTGGATTTTTCATACAGCATCATCTAGCCCCATTACATACCATTTGGGGAGCATACCTAATAAGGGGGAGTTATCGTTTTTTCGGGCACCTTGCAGATGAAGCAGCGGGGAATAAAGGTTTTGCAGTCGAAGCTTTAAAAAAACTATGAACCAAAGAAGAAAGAGTTCGGACCCATGACCAGCCCTGCCTGACTCCATCCTTACCCTCCATTTTACCATTTTGCCGCCATTCAATTAATCTCATGCCGAAAAAGTTTATTATTATTATTATTAATCAGCCGTTTCCGTCCCACTGCAGGGCAAAGGCCTCCCTTCCCTTCTTCCACTCTTCGCGATTTAACGCCGCAACAGGCCAATTCCGCAGGTGGGAGTCCAGCTCGTCCCGCCATCTCGCCCTGGGTCTTCCACGTCTACGCGTCATATTTTGTGGGGTCCACTGTGTGGCTCTTTTTGCCCACAAATCGTCTGACATGCGGCAGACGTGTCCGGCCCAGTTCCACTTCAGGCTGGCGGCTTTGTCACCAACGTCAACAATTCTGGTTTTGGAGCGCAGTATACTGTTCCGCACGCGGTCTGACAGTTTTATTCCTAAGATACTGCGCTCCATAGCCCTTTGGCAGACCCCAAGAGCGAACTTCAGAACTTGCAGATGAAGCAGCGGGGAATAAAGGTTTTGCAGTCGAAGCTTTAAAAAAACTATGAACCAAAGAAGAAAGAGTTCGGACCCATGACCAGCCCTGCCTGACTCCATCCTTACCCTCCATTTTACCATTTTGCCGCCATTCAATTAATCTCATGCCGAAAAAGTTTAACGATAAATAATATTCAGAGGGGTGCCACATTCGGCAGTGAAAGAGTCTTTGTTTTTAAGATGAATTGAAAGATTCTTAATAGCTCGGAAGTTTTTGATTTTAATTTTAATTGGATGCTTCGTAACAAACGAGAGCTTATATTTTCAATTTTAATTGCAATGAAAACGAACCGCCTGTAAAAAGTTGCTCTTCGAAATCAAATCATGCGGAAAATGTGACTGGTATTGGTGAAAGGAAAAAAGTTAAAAAAATGCAAATTAAAAAAAGTACAACGATTTGGTACTAACGGGCACGTAAAGTACCAACCTATTTTAAGAAAGACATATTTTCTATACATCGCCTTTTTGTGTTTTTAAAGGAAAAACGATTTACATTACATTTCGCCTTATTTTCCACTTAGAAAATGTCCGGATACCTTTTTCACTGTTGGCCGGACACTGAGCCTTCGTCAGAGAAGAATTAATTTCTGTAAAAACGCTCCTACCATTTTGCTCTATCGAGATCATTTATATTCGCGGAATATCATGATAAATCTTAAGTTTGTATGTCTGTTTGTATTTAATTATGCCCTAACCAATGGACAGAAACTTGAACTAGGTTTTGAAAGCTGGAAAAGCATAGGGTATTGAAATTTTGCTACAACGCGAGCAAAGCAGTAATTGAGTATGAATAGTCCGGTACTTTAATATCATAACAATGTCCCAGGCACTACAGCGTCCCGTTAGCGTAGCCCATAGGTATTGGTTGACCCCTGATGTTGTATGAATCATCTAATATAGATGTAAAGGCCTGAGTTAATAATATCATAAAAAAAACATCATAAATAACTATTTGTGTTTACAAAACAAAACAGAATTTTCTTTATAGCCCAATTCCCGACTACAGAAAATTCTCGCTCGAGTCTCGAATGTTTGTAAACAAACGGTAATGTCTTTCGTCGAGGACGGACATTTTTCATCATTTACTCAGCCATAAGCGGTTTACTTTTGACGTAGATGCACTACTCGTATATTTTTAAAGTTTATTAGAGATGCTTTTAATGGCCCTTTTTATAGCTTTCCTAAATGCTTCCGAATGGCTCTCACTCATCAAAGACTTCATAGAATAGGTAACATCAGACGTCTCTGTTGCTCATTTAATGATAACCGTTAAAAATATTCAAGAACCTAAGCTTACATCTTTTGATAATATTAAACCACTAATAAGTACGTACCAACTTTGCAGATTTCAACTGTCATCCTGAACTGAGTGAAACAGCTTCTTTGGAATACGTACTTAAAACTTAAACAGTAAAACAAATTGTCCAATCTAATTTCGTAGCTTCTCCCGCAAAACCACACGTGCAAGCTGGACCTAGCAACTTTAACAAGAATCGCACCCATTTCAACACAGTTGTGTCGCCATGTGCGGCAAAATGCCAAAGAATGTACTTGCATTCTGTAATTATTGTCGCATGAGGTCAATGTTCCCTGAATTAGCGAGTTATTCGTGTTCTCAAAGTTTATCTACATTTGGGTCAATGATCAAGCATTCTTATCAGAAATTAAATAGTAGGTACATAAGTATCTTAGAATACAACTACCTAGAGAATATCTTGTGAGAATTAAACTGAAATCAGATTAATGTTATGTTCTAAATGTAATTAGTACCTACCCAAAATAATTTTGAAAATTTTGCATATTCATTTTGAAAATAAACGAACACATACCTAATCCTGATTTCTGCCTATTAACTTCTAATAACATAATTCAATACAAATTCGTAAATAAACTATTAGCAAGCATTAAGTGCTTGCTCGTAAATGAATAGGACATCATAATGAGCACAAACAAACCAAATCACCGCAGAAAGATAACATTCCTGAGCTAGGAGACTCTTACAATACCTACGTCATTGTCTTTATTAAAAACGCAACATTAATATTTCAAGAAATCTTTACTTTGAAAAGTGAAGAAAAAATTGTAGCGTTACGCATACGGCACTTCTCAAGTTTACATTATTGTATGGACGCAAGAAAGGTTTACAATAAAAACTTTCAGAAAGTTTGCAGAAAGCCACAAGAATAAATTATTTTTTATTTCGTGGCTTTAAAAACTTACAACCGGTAGTAGGAAATCTAACATACGACTTCCACCAGGGGTAGTCCCCGACGCCGACGCCGGAGCGCGAAAATGAAAGTAGACAATCAAAATTGATCGACAATATCATATTTCCGTTTCAAACTCAGTCATTATACTTTTTTTAGTCAAAGCTCTCAATTTTAAACCTACAGAACTCTGGTGGAAAGTTATCTACCTACCTGGTCTTGCTTTTAAAGACATATTTAAAACATTTCATTGACAGCTCTTTAACAAATTAGCCAGCAATACCCCTCTAATGAATTTGTAAACAGTTCCAAAGCGAACCAATAAATTACGACATATTTATTTCCGTGTGAATTTAAACAATGTCTTTAAATCTTAATGGGTCAGAGTGGCGCGTGACACCGAGTCCCGGCTTCACTCTTCAGTAGTTTTGTGAGTCGTACAGTATGTGGACGTGCGCGGGAGTGGTTCTGCTGGCCGCGTGTGCGGCGGCCATCACCCGGGACCAGTTCTATCCTCACGGGCCCGGGCTAGACCAGAAGCTGCCAAGAGGACACGATGTCCCATCGCCAGAAGTATTCCTCAATGTACCAGTGATTTTCTACGGCGAGACTTACGACAGCATTTTTGTAAGTTTATTTTATTGCTAATACCTATACCTAAAAAGCTTTCGGTTCCGCTCTTTATGGTACCCTTTACTTAGCATACACGCCTGATACCTACCTGCTATAAACTAACTTTGTTCATTTATGTTTGGACTTCACATTTATAATGTTCGTAGAAGGATATCAAAATATGAGCAGGAAATAGTAGGTAATATTAAAGTCACATCACAAAACCTGGGAAACAACAAGGACGTATAGCTTTTGTGTTTTTTTTTTCGAAAAATTCTCGGCTCGGTAATTTTTGAAGATTCGAATCACTTAATTTCTAATAAAGAAACATATGAACTCTACGTAGCTATTAAAGTTAAACTATTTTACTTTTAAGATTTAAATACAGACAACTTTCTAGAAACCCTAGCTCTGTCAGGCGTTTCATAAGATTTCAAGAATTCATACAAGTACATGGAATTCGAGCTATTTTCGATTTAAATGTTTCTCCTAGAGTCAGAAGAGCATCGGTATGTGAAAACAAAATATTAACCTCGTTGCAAGTTGAGGAATTCTCGTCCAGAATTAGATGCACGTTGCGGGGATTCAAAACTAGCTTGTAACTTGTTTGTTTGTAGATAGACTATAATTTAAATGCTGCTGTAAACTGTTAGACACGAAGCAGGCTCAGAAGGAGGCTCTGATTAAAAGATCAAAAATATTACTTCAATATTTTTACTTACTACTGTAAAGGGGCTTTTTAAGATCCCTAAAAATAAGCACACTGATCACGATCACGATTTCCTCGCAGCTTTAACAGTCGTCAAGCCATCAGTTTTATCCTTTGTGTTAAAAACATGTTAAAATGCGATAGTAACTGATTCGATGTTATGTTTCAATCGAGACATATTATTATAAAACTACTCGTAAGTACCTAAGTACCCAAGATGGTAAAATTATATAAAAAAAAGTAGGTAACTAGAGTACCTACATTATTGACTACATTTTTTTTAAGATGATACGCAAGCAAGGCCTCAGGCAGTGGATCCAATAAATTAACTGTAAATGTCGTGCCGCTGTTCATTTATAAGTTAAGAATTTAGCTATATAAACGACTTTGAAAATGTCAAATCTATATAATTGATTCGTAGGCGCGCCATCAATTGGCTTACCAAGAACCTTTGCAAAGTTTTAGATGTGTGTACCAGTATGATTAAGTCACATCTCGAAAACCTTAGTTTCGATACGCATAGGTAGATTAACATCATTATTCGTACGCTGGCAAAAAGTATCTTTAATTTGGTTGCAAAATTAGCTTATTGAGAAAGCTTAGGTATTTTATAACAGGGATTTTTGCAAATGAATAATTGCAAAGATGATAAGAAAGCATTTGACATTGGAGTTCGGACGGAAGTGCATATCACTCACGGTCACTGACTGCACAGTTTTGCTTTTTTTTTGCATTATCCCTGCCGATTAAAAAGCTCCAATCATATGAGAGCATTTATGAGGCAAATCAAACTAAGGTTGAGAGAAAACCTTTTGACTTGATTTCAAGCTTTGTAAATTGTAGAACTCTCGTTCACTTGAAATTAGGTGATATTTATGAGGGGTTTGCCAGATTGCATGGGTGATTTCTATTTACATAACGATGCTTCATTCAGAGAGCTACTTGTCGTAGAGCTACGAAGACATTTGCTTGGTATAAAACTCCATCGCCAGAGATTGCTATTAGCTCACTCGAACTTGCTTTTTAAGTTCAACGATCATCTATAATCTGCGGATCTTTAGACGTACCTACGTCACCAACTGGTAACGTACGTCTAAAGGTACGAGGCGCGCAGGAAGAAACTGCCTATTAAGGGGGTTACAAGTTAGTGACGCTGGCCGTACGTAGAATCTTTTGATTTCTTTGCGTCGAGTAAGATGGAGATAACAATGAGTCGGTAACATTATCAATGTGTTTGACATATTTTAACTAATGCATTATGCACAGTGTGCACTTAATCGGACGATATGACCTAATATAGAGGTCAGGAGGGGCATTAGGTCACTCGCAATTCGACCAAATGAGAATTAGGATCAATGTATTGTTTAAGTAAATAATTAGGTACATGGAATACAAGATAATTTATTTGGTTTCCCACAAGAATTTCAAGAATTCATTGTAAGTACTTATCAGTATTTTCTAGACATAGACTGGTCACGTATCCAGAAATTTAGTCTTAGTCTCTCTTTACGTAAGTATAGGTCCTTAGTTAGACTCATTAATAGAAGTTTAGTCTTCTATAACACAACACCGCAAAAGGAAAGGGTATAGGCAGAACTTTACCCTGCAGTGGAACGTTTTAAGCTAATATTAAATGTAAAACAACATAACCTCTCTATAACATCATTAGTCTTAAGTACTTGAATCGATGATTGAATATAAACTACACTCCAAATTGTAAAAACCAATTCAAGACTATGTTACAATACAAGTTACGTTTTATATTTCTTGGTTGAATTTTGACGAACGAAATCCATATTACTTACATTCTTCTACCTCAAGACAGAATTAAACGCTCTATGACATGTGATATTTGATAAGTTAGTTATCACGGGGTCACAGACACTTCGTAATAAATGCCTAATAACAAGTAGATAGCTTACTATGTGTGGATGTTATGTAAATCTGTTGCTGTAGATGTTTTAACATTTAACATGTGATTTTAAGTTATAAGAAGTAGGCAAGGCAGGGAAGTAGGCATCTTAAGATAGGATTTTATCTGAGTGGGATTTTAACATAACACCTACTTACCTATTGCGAAAATCGTATCTAGTGATACAAGCGCCGCCGCCGCCCCGCTTAGCGTCGCCGGAATGGACTGCTTTCATGATACTGCCTATTAAATACGGCAGGTATTACATATCTTTGATGAAATTAACTTCGTCAGGTGTTTCCTTATATTAAAAGTTTGTTTCTTTCTCAGGTAAACAATTTCGGGGTGTTGTCATTCAGAGCCGATATTCCGTCATTCATAAATACGGAATTTCCATTGCCGTATCCATCTATTGCGGCTTTTTATTCAAACGTCGACACAACGGAGGAAGGTGCAGTGTACTATAGAGAAACCAGCGAGCCATACGTTATATCCAAAGCCGAAGAAAGTGTTCAAAACCACTTTCATGAATACTATGACTTCAAACCCACCAGTGTGTTTATAACCACGTGGCTTGAAGTTCCGTACACAAGCGAAATAAGAGACCGCAAAAACAGCTACCAGGTTGCGATTATCAGCAACGGAACAGAGAGTTTCGTCGAACTCCTATATCCTGAGCGAGAAATCCAATGGATAGAAAGAGAAACTCAGCCGACAAATCAACCCGATGCCAAAGCTCAGGCCGGGTTCACCGCGGAAGATGGCCGACTCTTTACACTCAGAGGCTCTGGAAGTCATCAGATCAGAAATATTATTTCGTAAGTTCACTTTTAACTTTAAAAAATTAAAAAAAAAAACAGTGGCACGCCCGGGAGTGCCGACAGAAGTGAAAAATTGAAGAGGATTCGGTAACGGTTGTAAACTTACAAATTATGTGCAGTAGGTACAGGTACGCACAACCAACCTTCGTCTTTCTGAGGTTGGCTGCAAGTAGCTGCGCTAGTAGAAAAGTTTTAACAGTTCTATGACAGTCCTATAGAAAAAAATGTAGTTACTGTAAGTATTGACCCCGTGTCAACACTGTCAACCTGGGGCCTTATTGTGTAACTCCACTGGCTATGGTCATCGACTTCTTTTTGACATCGATTTCAAGTAATACAATAAGGTGGTATTGGTAACAGGTCACGTGACTCGCGGCGCGAATCCAAAGATTTTCCCCATCTCAAAAATGCCCAACGCGCCTAAAGAAGTTTTCACTTCAACTAACTGTTATGTATTTACTAACATTTTTTTATTTCAGATGGTCAAACACACACGAGCCCGGAAAGTACGTTTACAGAGTCGGTAACATAACTGCCGACGAAAACATAGCCAATCCCGACCAGTATGATCAAAACGAAGTAGAAGTTGAAGAAGAATCCAAAACATGCGCTCTAAGCGGTCCCAGCGTCTGCCACATAAAGGCTAGGTGCGTGGACTACCAAGCAGGCATATGTTGTCAATGTAACGATGGCTATTATGGAAATGGAAAATCATGTATCAAAAACGATGTCCCTTTACGAGTGCACGGAAAATTAAATGGAATACTGAATGATATTCATCTCAACGACGTCAACATCCAATCTTATGTTGTTGTCGCTGACGGCAGAGCATACACGGCCCTCGCGCTTGCTCCACCTGTTCTTGGCCGAAGCTTAATGTTGCTGAATGTTCTCGGTGGTCTCGTCGGCTGGCTTTTCGCTAAACCCACAGGAATCGCCAAGAATGGGTATCAACTTACAGGAGCCGTCTTCAATCATACAGCTGATATTTGGTTCCCGGGAACTAATGACAGAGTGACGATACACCAGGAATACTTAGGTCATGATGTATTTGACCAGATTACGATTGAATCAGACGTTAGGGGTACCGTGCCAGTCATCATGACCGGCTCGAAGCTTGAACTGCTTGAGTATGAAGAGCAATACACAGTTGTCGAGCCCGGATTTGTGCGTTCGGAAGCCACCAGAACCCTTGTAAATAAAGATACCGGTGAAAGATATGAACAACGAGTTTCACAAAGTATTTCTTATATTCCTTGCCGATACGCTCCAACATCAGCAGATTCAACTTTACCTTTAACTTTGAAGGTAAGCAAAAATTACTTGGGATATGAAACGAGAGAAAATATTGTACGATACGGAACGAGTAATAAAATTGTACCCATCGGTCAAGAAGATCCATGTGTACGAGGTCAACAAACGTGTGAACCTCACAGTGTGTGCGTAGTGCAAGGTGACTCCTATGCATGTATCTGCGAATCTGGTTACACAAATGTTTATGCGAATGGTGCATCAGCATGTGTAGATATAGATGAATGTAGCTCTGGAACACACAACTGCGATACCAACGCGAATTGCTACAACCACGATGGCAGCTTCCAGTGCAGATGCGCGGAAGGATTCGACGGTAATGGTCTTACTTGCACGCGACGCACCAGGTGCGATGATATTAGATGCGGCGAAAACGCTCAATGTATTGAATCTCAAGAAGGTCCAGTTTGCAATTGCGCTGCTGGTTACACTGGTGACGGTAGCTCATGTTGGGAAATTCAAGAGCAAGTATGTGCCCGTTGTTCCAGTAACGGTTATTGTTTCAGTAACCAATGTGTATGTTCAGTTGGATACACGGGCGATGGTTTTCGATGCGATTGGATAGGCTATCCTTCTTCTTCAAACTCTCCAACATATTATGAAGAATACCCTAGTTCCACTGCTCCAAACAGAGATGTTTCTCAATATCCCGATCAAGAACCAAATTACTACGTATCAGAAGGGCCACAAGATTACCAAACCCCCTCTTCTCCTGACACATCGTATTATGTATCCGAAACTCCCTACGTTCCCGATGTATCTTCAAACGCACCAACTAATGAGGCTGAGTACAACGACACCTTCGTTCTACCGAACTGTGATTTCCTAGGCTGTTCATGTCCGCCAGGCTACTCTAACTATATAGATGAAAGCAATAATCAATTATGCCGCAGTGATGCTTACATCGATTCCAACAATAATAAACAACCCAATGAAGACGTAGATTCTGTTAGTAAGTATCATAGTAGTTACTGGCACTGGTGCATATTGTTAAGGTTTTGAACACGTAGGTAATAATAATTTTCTGTTTCTTTCAGTCGGATGCGGTGCAGATACAGATTGCCCACCGAATGCAGTATGTTCATTTAGTTCGGATGATGAAAACGAATACACGGGACACTGCGTATGTCCAGAAGGATACGAAGGCGATGGATACCAGTGCTTAGAACGTACGGGACCCAGCTGTTCGTGCGGTATCAACGCGCACTGCATCGAATCAGTGCCCGGAGAACTCATGTGCGTATGCGACGGTGGCTATGTCGGAGACGGCTACTCGTGCCGACCCAGCTTTAGCTGCACCAACAATTCCGACTGCGAGTACCATGCGGAATGCCGACCCAATGCTATCACCAACGAACTCATCTGCCAGTGCATTGAAGGCTACGTCAAAGACCAGAGCGACGCCTGCATACCTGACGGCCCACTGTGCAACGGAGCTTTGTGCGCAGAACGCGCATCTTGCCTTTACGACGAAAACATAAACCTTAACTATTGTCACTGTGATGATGGGTACGACGGAGATGGCATTTTACAATGCGTGCCGGTGGGTCGAACATGTGACGTAATCCACGACTGTCATTACGACGCTATCTGCACACCCACTGACAATTCGTACCAGTGCATCTGCCGGGATGGATATATCGGAGATGGTTACAGCTGTACCCAAGAGTTAAGCTGTCGAACCGACCCGTATATGTGCAGCCCGCAAGCATCATGCTTAAAACGAAGCGACGGCTACGTATGTGAATGTAACAGTGGTTATAGCGGAAACGGAACGCACTGTGATCTGAACCCGAGACTGTCAGGGAACTTTTTAGTCCTCAGTGAGGGCGCCACCATCTACAGAGTACCTTTCCAAATGACGCCTAGGGACTACGCAACTCCGATCAGCAGCAGTATCGATCAGATTGCTGTGGGAGTAGACGTTGACTGTGTGGCAGGAAATATCTACTGGGGAGATGTTGTCGGTAACACTATAAAACGGGTGTCTTACGATGGATCAGGATTTGAACCTTTCTTGAGAAAAGGTAAGGTTTTGGTTTTAAATTTTCCCATAAAGGCTTCTTTGAAATAGAAAATAATTTCAAACTATTTTCCAGGTGTGATTTCGCCAGAAGGAGTTTCCGTGGACTGGTCAGCGAGGAATTTATTCTGGACTGATTCCAAAAAGTTGACAATCGAGGTAGTCAACTTGGAAACCAAGGCTCGTAAAGTTTTATTTGCTGTAGATGGAATCTCTAACCCGAGAGGAATCGTCGTGCACCCACAAAGAGGGTAAATATACTCTGGAAAATGAATTTAGCAATCACACGTGCAACACTCCAATAATGAAATTATTAAAATGTAATAATCACAATTGTAGGAAAATCTTTTGGTCTGACTGGAAGCGCGCAGACCCTAAGATCGAATGGGCTAACATGGACGGTAGCCAACGAGGAATATTCCTCGATAAAAGTGACGTCACCTTACCCAACTCTCTGGCCATCGACTGGGAAAGGGACAGGCTTTGCTACGCTGATGCTGGACTACTCAGCATTAAGTGCGTGGGAATTGACACTTTAGAGAGGGACGTTATTGCCGACTCTTGCTCGCATCCCTTCAGTTTAGCGATCAACGGAAACAAGTTCTACTGGACTGATTGGAGAACGTGAGTACTTTGTAGTATCTTTTCAGAAGAAAAAAACCTTCAATCTTAAAAAGTTTTTTATGCCAAATGTCACGAGAGCCTATCTTGATCGAGTAGACTGTACAGTGCCACAACTTTCAACTAGGCCTACAAATTCCGATCGTGCGTCATTTTTAAATTCAAATGCCCTTTGATACAAGCTCTAAACGGTGAAGGAAAACGTCGTATGAAATCGCCAAATGCGTTGGCGATTTCATATTAAATATGAAATCGCCAACGCATTTTTCATCAACCCAGTTTTGAATAAACTGGGTCACGACTCAGAGTTCAGCGGAATGCATTCGGTTCGAAATAGGTCAGCTGTTCAACCGACCGCAACCAATCACAGTGCAGGAATCGATCTAAAACTGACGTTTCTTGCACTGCGATTGGTTGCGGTCGGTTGAACAGCTGACCTATTCCGAACCGAATGTATTCCGCTGAACTCTGAATCGCTACCCTGATCTATTATTATAATTATTATAAATGTGAAAGTAACTCAGCCTGTCTGTTACCTTTTCACGCCCAAACCACTGAACAGATTAGGCTGTATCCTAGGGAAGGACATAGGATACTTTTTATCCCGAAAAAATTCCTAGGGACCGCGGGTCACCCCCCGGGAGCGCAGCTAATCTACAAAATCCTACGCCTTTTTGGCAATCTGGTAAAATGACAGAAGTCAAGCGAATTTTTCTATCCAGGTTGAAAATCGAGACCGTTGACGTGAGCACTCATCTCCGAAGCCAGCTGGCTATGGCAGTGTCCAGTCGGCCATACGGCCTGGCCGTCGCCCCGGGTCAATGCCCCGCCCTCAGCAATGTTTGTAGCCAACGCAATGGCGGATGCGCACACAATCAGTTGTGCCTACCCAACCAACAAGGAAGGACGTGTGTAGATGGAGACGAAACGTTCCTAGAGCCTTCGATTTAAGATTATAACGGTTATGATAATGATTAGATTGTATTTAGGCTAGCATTGAGCTGGAATTGTTTGTAAATCAGACAGAACTTCATTGAACGCATTATAAATCTATAGTGACGTTGTTAATATGACTTCAACATGTCAGCCGCTTCGCCTCTTGACTTGATAAACATTTTGTCTAAATCGCATTTATATGATACTGAAATCCTCAAATGACAAAGTTTTGCTACTGATACTGAGCTCCCAAAGACTTAAAACCGAACACATAGACTATTACACTAGAATAAGCGAATTATTTTGTACTTATTCGTGTTAATTGTATGTAATCGATACCAAAACTAGATTAAGAAACATTTAAATAATAAAAGTAAGTAAGTAAGTTCGTATGAGTCAGTGGCCAACTCTGGTGACGGAGTTTTTAGGCCGCCTTAAGGCCTCCGTCATGGCTTATAATAAAAGAGTGTATGATAATAAGCTAATATAAACAATACTCTACAATTTAAGATCTTTAATCACAATCTTTGTTAGTTATAAACCAAAGCAATAAACTAATTTATTTATAAAATATTTGTTTTATTTATGCTAACTTATACCATAAATATATTTTTGAGTTTTGTAAGGATCTGTAAGTCCTTACACATAAAAGATCTATATAATTTTTACAACTTAAAATGAACTGGATTTTGCAATTTAAATAATTAGTATTGATTGAAACTGGAATGTTGTTTCACTGATCATATTTTTTACTATTTTTATATATTTTCACATACTTTCGAATTTTTACATTCATTTATTATTTCTCTATCAATATTCTTGATTGTACAAGAAAAATCGACCAGCACTCTCATTTACTAATTCAAATGATAGAAAATAATACAATTTTTGGAGTTCGAGACTTACACTTTGAATCAATAGAAGATTTAAAAAGAATATGAAAACTAACCATAGCCACTTAGATTAGCCCCATAGGTCCTCGGTGCGGCCGAACTTGAACACAAGCGAGCCGGCGAATATGAACGCGTTCTGCATGAAAAGACTCACGCCTGGCCATGTGTGCTTGTTGCCTGGAAAAAAGAAACAACATTCATTTAAACATTCACACAAAGCAGCATTTTGGCCGAAGGGTGTTGTGTTCCGACGGTTCCGTGGGCGCCTGCGAGACACCCCGTTTGTGCGTACAGTTCGTACGTCGTGATAATTTTAGTTTTTTATAATCTATATATATATTTTATATGTATCTTAAGGTATTTATTATAAATATGTTTATTTAATAATTTAATAATTACACTCGAACTGCCGCGATACAGGCCTAGCCTAGTGCGGGGTTTGATGTAAATTATTTTTATATTAATTGTAATTTGATGTATTAAGTTTTATGAAGAAATTGAAATTAAAAAACAAATAAAAGTTACAACACAGGCTCTGCGTCTATTATAGATTACGCGTGCAGCTCTCTTCTCTCACGTGGTACCATTATATTTATTGCAGCATTGTTTTAAGTAGAGTCTTAGTAGAGTACAAGTTCCGCAAGTCATATCTACAAGATGAAGGAAAACGTCGTGTGGAAACTAGTATCCTCATTAGTATCCGCATTGTTATTTCATTTCAAGCTATCACAAATACCATCATTATCATCATTGGCCTTTCTTCCATCTATTACAGATGATTTATGTGACATGGTTGCTTCTCCTATTTAGCCACAAATGAAAATGTTCAAGTTTTGTAGTGTAACCTCATTAAAGCCATCACAAATATGCTATCCAAACTATGCTAAATTCACCAAATATTTTTGAAATACCTCTCACCTACATCTTTCATAGACATCTTTGAAAATCTGAGAGAATGTGCTTGGGAATTAATTCAAAAAACATTCTGATATTACAAGCAGTCCATACCTGAGCTAACGTTATTGGCGAACAGGATCCAACAGGAGGCGATGAGTGAAGCGAAGCCGACCACGAAGCCGAAGAACAGCCAGAGACGTGCGCCGCGGGGACCCATGCAGCCGCCCGTGTAAGTCTCACCGCGCACCTGGAAACACAAGCTGCTAATCAGAAAAATAAGCAGGCATAAGTTTTATTTGCTTTAGTGCAGTTATGCTGAGAGGTTTAGGTGGTGGGCAAGCCTATTTCATCTCAAATAATGTCCCAGGCACTTCAGCATCCCATTGAGTGTAGTATAAGTTGACTCCTCACCTTATAATTTTTTAACTGACTGCATAAAGATATTTTTCTGCATTTTCCTCCTGATGCCCTGCCCGTGATGTGACAACTAGTCCTATAAGAATGAACTTAACTTCTATCCTAGATGAACATAACTGTTTGATTATTCACAAACTAACATACTAACAAAATGATAATAAACTGACTTTCTTTTACACATGAAGTAAAAAGTTACCTTACTTACCCACACAAAATCAACAACTGGCTATCCTACTCATCCCATTCATATAATAAAGCTGAAAGTTTGTGAGTTTGTTTAGGTGTTTGGATATTTGTATGTTTGTGTATCAATCACGCCTAAACCAGTGAACCGATTTGGATGAAACTTGGAATAGCATAAAGGCTATTCAAAATGTTGGTACCACGCGGGCGAAGCCGCGCGCAGAAGCTGGTGAACTAATAAATCAGTGCACAAAAAGATTAACCACTTGAACAATCCTACTATTTCAACACTGTGTTAAAGACATATCAGCAACAGCTGCTTGTCTATCATTGATAAATAAATAAAAAAAAAACACTGGATACTAACTTGTGCATTAGAGACGGAATTGACCATCACAAGGGACAATGTGGCCATCACTCCACACACATGTGAGGCATTGGGCAGCTCCCCGGGATATACTGACACTGCATCTATTATGAACCACCATCCTGAGAAGAACTGAAACAGGACAAGATATTTATAAATCTACTGAGTTAGACTTAAAGTTCATTTTCCACTGACAACTGGAACAGAAAAACCTATTAAGATACAACCTTCTCATTTCCAATCAAAGTTTACCTGAGATTGACAGGGCTTTAAGCAACAGCAGGTAAATATGATAAAGTAAATAAATGTGAGTTTGTTACTATAACAGGCAATATTTTTAGTAAGTAGTAGGTTCTGGTAAAGTTTATTTGTGATCAATTTTCTCAAGGATTAGATTGATCATATACTAAAATCTACGTTATTCAGGCTCTGAACTATCTAGTTCAAAATAAATGCGAGATACCAATTATAGGAGTGATAGCAAATAATGAATCATCATTTCATCACAATACAAACCAGAAGCCCCGAAAATATTGAAGCTATGATATTCCTCTTTTCTCCACTCTCGAACCAAACACAGCTAGGCATTGTCACATTCTCGCAGTTAAAGCAACTCATCTTGATATTCTGTTATTTAATCAGTTAAAATTAAAAACAAGGAGCCTCAAATTTATAAAATTTTAATTTCGAGATTTCTTTGGCTCTTGCTGATTGCTATTTTGTTGTTTGTTTGACGTTTGCCTGACTTGACAACTGAAACTGACTATCGCATCTGACTGACACAAAGAGTGAGATAAACCAAAATTAGCTTTAAAAGTCGTTTTAAAAAATTACAACAATAGAAATTAAAAAAAGTTTTTTGGGCAAATGCCAACTGTAAGGAAGCAACCTTAGAGAAAGCGATTAAGAAAATATTTGAGCTAAGGTGTTAGTAAGTAACTAATAAATTCCAAGAGCTTCCAATTTCCACATTGAGGGATAGGGTCTCCGACAATTTTATTCTTATCACCTAGAACAGAGTTTCTCAAAGTGGGGGACGCGATGCGAATCGCTACATTCGTAAGGTTCACGACATTTCGAGAATACGACTTGATGCTGAAAAAGATTGAAGGGGTAGGTAATAAAAAGGTTCACGACATTTCGAGAATACGACTTGATGCTGAAAAAGATTGAAGGGGTAGGTAATAATTAAAATTAACCCTTAGAAACCTTTTATTATCATAATCAAATGATTATGAGACGACCTCTGTAGCGCAGTGGGCGAAGGTCCGCCTGCGACGCAAAAGGTTGCGGGTTCGATCCCCGTGGCGGGACCAATGTTTGTATGATCTACAAATATTTGTCTCGGGTCTGGGTGTTTCTATGTATAATATGTATGTATTTACAAACAAAAAGTATATAAGTAGTATATCAGTCATCTTAGTACCCATAACACAAGCTCTGCTTACTTTGGGGCTAGATGATGCTGTGTGAAAAGTCCAGCATTATTTATTTATTTATTTATTTATTTATGATAATAATAGGTTTCTCAGTAAGTAATTTATTTTGTAAATCCCCATATTTCCCATAATAAATAATCTTTAATCGTAATCGTAGGTACTTACTTTGGCCTAGAATATCCAGTCTTTGGATATGCCCAGTGGTTATTTAGTTTATTATTAACTTCCTTTATATTATTATCCACGTTTATGCATTCGATGTAGGTATTTATTTACAAATACAGGGTGTAAAAAGACGTCTACCGCAGCCGCAGCCTTACTTTTTAACCGACTTCAAAAAAAGGAGGAGGTTCTATGTTCGGGTGTATGTATGTTTTTTTTTTTGGATGTATGTTCATCGATATCTCCGTCAGTTGTAAACCGATTTCCAAAATTTAAAAAAAAAAAGGCACCGACTTCAAATATAATATAACATAATAATTTATTATTTGAATACTGTAAGTAATAATTGCATGTGTATATTCTTATTTTTTTCTTTTTAGTGTAGGTACTTAAAAGGTTCTTAGTGTCTATTTGTGTTATGTGAGTCGGTTCAATTTTTTTTTCAATAATTTTTATAGCATCCCAACACACAACCAAATCCAAAAGGGTTTTCCGAAAAAATCGTTTTATCCGGAGAAAACAGTGTTTGAAGAGTACCTACTGTTTGCGTATGTACTTGGCGCGTTGTTTTACGTAGATTGCTGGATTTTGAGTATTGACTGTTTTTTTATTTTGTAAATGACATTTATTAGGTAGGTATGATCTTAAGGTGTTGCAATAGTAGTAAATAGCCGAAAATAACATAAAACGACTAAGCTAAGTCTCATAATCTCTTTAATTATTAAAAGTATCTATACTTT
Organism: Epirrhoe alternata; assembly: GCA_963565295.1. NCBI lineage: Eukaryota > Metazoa > Arthropoda > Insecta > Lepidoptera > Geometridae > Epirrhoe > Epirrhoe alternata. The sequence continues at coordinate 7,207,922 of OY751384.1, forward strand.
CTCATAATTATACTTTTAGGGTATTTCTATTGTTATTGTTTTTTCTATTTTTACACTTTTTGTACATCGCCGTTATTCTGTCGTACTTTTTCAGTCCATCCAAAGGTTGTCTGGAAGAGATCGCTCTTAGCGATAAGGCCGCCCATTGTACCTACTTACTTGTCTTTGTGTATTTCCTATTATGTGTTTCTTTTGTACAATAAATTTTATGTAGTTTTACACACTTTTGACACCCTTATATGACTAATAAAACGCTGTAGGTAGGTCATTAATACTTTAATTTGTAAATCGAAACGTTACAACCTACTTAACTTAGCTAAATAATTTTAAACCGTCTAAACGAAAGTGTAAAGGAATCTCAACACTAACACACAATCATGTTAGCGAAATAGGTACTTAAAAACTATTTTTAAAAAGATTGTAAAATGTGAATCACAGTTTAATTAACGTAGTTGTGACACTACCCTACGTCAAATAAATTGAGTAGAGAGGCTAAGAGATCATCTTATTTCATTTTCAGTTGTAGCAGTAACCTTCGTTCTGGTAACACCACTCAGGCTGAAGAGACTCCGCATCGATTCCCATACGGACCAAACGTTCTCTGCAACCAATAAATAAAGATACCAACATAGGTAGCACAATATAAATTTAGTTAAGTTAGTATTATTATAAACCGTTCAAGTTTAGTAAGCTTTGAAATAGGTAGGTAGGTTAGTTTTCTATAGCTATCCATTACAAAATCAAACACCAATCGAATAGTCTTATGAAACGAATCTAGAGACATTCCTCAGCATAAAATATACCTACTTAAGCAGTTATTTACAAAATTCTCAAGAAAGTATAAATAAATAAACCACTTAGCGGAACTGTTGGCTGGTCAAAAAATGATTTATCGATGTAAGCTCCAATAGGAATCGATCCAGTTAAGATTTACGTACCGCACATGTAACATTCTGTATTCGGCATCACGCCACGTGGTGTCCGGCTCAGCCCACAGCCGCTCAGCAAGCGCCGCGGCCCGAGGCCACAGCCGACCGGCTAGAGATGCACTGTCAGCCTGTTCCGACCACAAGGCTGCTTCTCCACCTGAAATCACATGATTGGGTTCTTACGTCAATGCTGCTATTTGTAGTGGACTGCTACTTGATCGGACTCGGTCAGAAAAATCTAAATCTCATCTAGTACTTAATAGCATTTTTTCCACAGTAACTACTTGGACCGTACGTATACTATTTTCTGCACCTATGTACCTACACGAAATGCACGAAACTCACCCAAAATCTGATCTTTGTAATCACCGGCCATCGCAGCTGGGCTGTTGTCATAGACCTTCTGCCAACCAATGTAAGGAGAGCACCAATTGTTTCCTGAAAATGTATCATAGATAAGTTGCAATCCTATATGTACCTATATGTTTCAAATGACTGTAGATAAATAGTTGGGAATTTACCAGCGCCGACCCAAGCACCAAATCCGCAGTCGAAATAGAGGGCATCATAGTTGGAAATGATCAAACGGTAACCTTTTCCCAGCAAACCCTTGATCTGAGGATCGGTTCCAGTTGTCCAAACCTAAAATTTATAACCATTTAGGTATCAAAAGTAAATAGGCCTGCCAAAGAAAAAATAACAAGTTTGGTACACTGATAAAATTTTATCAGCTTTTTACACCATAATCCATTACGAACCCATGAAGATAAGTTAGATAATATAATAATGGTAAAACTAACTTGGATAATGTAATCGTCTTTGTTCAAGAAGTTCTCGACATGATTGAACTCAGTCAAAGTACTGGTCCACAAAATAAGAGGCAGTTTCTTTCCGAAGGCCTGTAAATAAGAGAAACGTTAGGGTAAGGTAATTAATTGTAGCTGTGTCTACTGACAGTAGAAACGAGTTACTTTTATTATTTATTTCTTCCTGGCCGATTTCGGCCTTGGCGACTGACAATGCTTTTAGACGGAAGAGCTTCGTTGATGTGCTCTATTGTGACTGATGTACCCAATCTTCGCTGTAAACGTCCGTTTGCAAAGGCTGCACGTGAGGGTACCATTTTCTAGTTACTTAAAACGTTAATAACCTTGTAAGCTCGATCTTGAGCCTTCATCTGGAAGTAATTCCAAAGTTTCAGGAAACTGGACTTATCCAAGCCCCATCTGTTCTGGATCATAAATGTCTGAATCTCTTCCGATGAGTTCCAACATTTTTCGCTGACTTCATCTCCTCCCATGTGGAACATGTCAGCATCGAACACCTCTGTATAAAAAAACAAGTTTAAAACGCATGTGAACAATTTTGTTTACATAGAAATCATGATAAAGAATAAGCTTACCAGCCATATCTTTGTAAATGTCTTCTAAATGATTGTAAAGCTCCTCTTTCGTAGGATTTAGTTGGCCACAAGGAGGCTCCACGCAATAAGCTGCCCATGGTTCAGCCTGAAGTAACACGAGATATAACTAACTCAAGGAACAATTTTTGGCAACAATAACATAGTCGTATAAAGTAAGACCAAGTATCGTACCTTGAAGCACACCGTTAAGTCAGTTTCCTGCCAGCCTTCGCCGACATGAGCGGGAGCGTCAAACTCAGGCAAAACTCGAACTCCTCTTTCTAAACCGTACTGTACAACTTCACGGATTTGTTGTTTTGTGTAAATCTGGGAGGCAAACAAAAATCGCAATAAATAACAGCATGCTCAATTGCTTGTAAGAAATCACAGTGCTGTAACTAGAAAAACTAAAAATATACCTTGCTTGGAGTGAAAGCTCCGTATTTAGTGAGATTTGGTCTTCTCTCAGAAACAAACGGAAAACTTTGGCTGTCCGTAATATGCCAATGGAATGTATTCAATTTCACGGCGGCCATTGCCTCTAAAAATAAAATAAATCATTCAAGATCGTTTGGCACAATAAACTTTACAATTGAGATAAAATGGATTTCATACCAATTGTAGACTTGATGGAATCAATGGTGTAGTAATTCCTGGCAGTGTCCAAAAGAATACCCCTGTATGGGTAAACAGGCTTATCGTTGATCGTGACATCTCGCACCATCTAAAAATGATCAAAATTACCTACCTACGTTTTACTTTTTGATTATGGTGCAAAATAAATCCAAAAAGTAAAAAGGGACTTTAAGAATACCTAAAATAAAGGATAACGATTTGCCAAGACTTAACTTATACAACACATAACATAAATTGCAATAAAAAATGGGTCTTTGCATAAAATACTTAGCAATGTGGCATTAACACCAAGATTATTTTGAAAACCAATAATAAACAAACTTAATTTCTACATTTCGGGTCACGAACCACATTCAAATCTAATTCATTTGACACCTTATGTGCCAACGACCTGACAATGAGATTAAAATAGCCGTGGTCCTGTATCTTTATGCAAATTGCCATCCCTGCGGTGTCAGTGGACCCAACCGGTCGCTACATCTTCAACTCGTTCTTTATTGGTAAACCGCTACATCATTTAGATGCTGGATCATAGGACCTACGTCATCGCAAAAACAATGTTATATTCTCAATCTAAATAAATAGGGGCCAACATCTAGCTCAGAAAACAATTTATGAACTCCTTAAATGCTAAATCAACCTAAGCATTGCTTGGATTTTTAATATTCCTACTTGGATTAGTATCAAACTTCTAGTTCCTAGACAAATTAAGTAATTACATAAAAAATCTCACCAAAAGATGATTTCTGATGTCATCATACACAATCAGTTGTGACAACGATTCTAATCCGTGTCGGATACCGAAGAAAGAGTTGGCTGTTATCGTAGCGTTCAGCTTATCATTTGAAGATGCTGATACTTTGATACTGTAGCTTTCGTCAAAGTCAAGAGAAAATTCTGAAAATTGTTTGGCAAGTGGGTTAAAAAAAATGAGTTATATGAGACGGATATTACATAACTAACTAGTAATTAAGTTGAATATGGGCTGAACTGTTGCCTGAAATAAATAAATAAATTACAGATCGAATGTAGCAATTGTACATGAAGTATCAAATGTTGGAAGGTAAACCATAATTTTCCACAAATGTGTTCAACTATTTAAAATTTTACGCTTATAAGGTTGGTCAATGTTTTCAATAACAACAAGTAGGTACCTACCTACACCTGGTGTATGTAGGTAGTTGTAGGTACTACCTAATACGTATATCGCATTCTGTACTATAGGTAAGTCGGAACATAATTGTCATGCCTGAGTACTGTATGCTGTAAACACGCCTACAAGTCTTGTTTTTAGCTATGGCTGTCATAAAAACAATAGTTAATTTCAGATCTATTAAGCAGCTTGTAACTTGTATAAACGAATTTAACACGTGCCTTGTGAATTTTACGCTGCTAATCGAATTTGATTGATTGGATATGAATCATAATGGCAAAAATCATTTGCGAATTAATTAATTTGGTAACGGTCTACCGGTTCTGTTTACTATGAGTAAATTTAGTGATTTTTTTACAGTTTATATAACTTTGTTTGCCCTGCTTTGGATAAAATGTCTGAACAAAACTAGTACTGTCTAGTTGCCTAAGTGCTGCCTAAGGTCCATGAATTCAATCCATTTACAATTTGTATCATTTAGTCGGCATGAGACGGCCGGCTGTCACTTATTTGTGGATAACATTAGGATAAACTTAGCTTATGCAATTACAAAATGTACCTAATGATAATGTAAATAACATTCAGAAAGCATCTAAACCAAAAATATATAACTTAAATTATTATATGGCAGACAACTGGTTCCGCGACTGCTTGTATGTATAGGTACATGTATTGTATCAGGGCAAGCATTATGTCACCATAAGAGGAAAAGGATAATGACCTCCATCACTGTGCTACCTACAAGCTAATCTCGTGATGTAAATACTGAGTAGGAGCTACTTAGTGTGTCAGTGAAATTGACTAACAATTGTAAATTTTTATTCAATACTAGCTGGTATTGAATAAAAATTTACAATTGTGAGTAAGTGAGGGACCACGAGTAACACCGCGACGTATAGCTATACGTCGCGGTGTTATAAAGTATATAAAGTGTTATAAAATATTGTCTATGTTCATCAGAGGTAATGTAGGATTCTATCTAATGGTAAAATAATTTTTCATATCGGTCCAGTAGTTTCGAAGCCTATTCAATTCAAACAAACAAACATACAAACAAACAAATCTTTTATCTTTATAATATTATTATTAGTATAGAAAATTTTAGTGAACCTAAACTTAGAAACTTTTGTGAACCTTAATGTTGTTGTGAATGTTATAATTATAAGTTAGGTATAGGTTTTCACAGTTTATGGAGATCGTGATCGAACGAAACAAAGAGCAAATGAGTACCTAACCATTTACAAAGTGCTTTCTTTACCTTTAGTGTCAGGATATTTGTTAACCAAATAAACCGTCAACGCTTTTCCTGTGTCCTTTGGAGATATCCCTTGCGGTACAGATGTCGACACTACATTTTTGAACCTCTGCAAAGAATATTATTGTAAATATCTCTTCTTGATGTGAGTTTAGCACCAAAGTACGAATATTTGGTGTTTTTGTTACCACCAAAAACACATTATCCTGCCTGATGCATTTCATGTTTATAAAAATGAATGCTGTAGTTTTTTTTGCTATGGAACGTGCTTGGCCTTACTAGTAAGAGTATTATTTGTGTAGCAAGCATTATTAATTAATTTAGCTAACTTACCGATCCAGCTACTTGCATTAAGTCAAAAGACTTTCCTGAATTAGTCACTTCGACATTAATATTGTTGATATTGATCTTTGATAAAAAGTTTCCTAAGTCGGCATCTCCTGTTGGTCTTGGCCATAGCAGACCTGGAACAATACATTCTTGATAACTTCGTGTAAATATCACTCGGACTATGATTGATGATTCATTAAATAACACAAAAAAAAAAAACATAGGCTCATTGAATAGCTCACATCGCAAGATTGACATCACATTGTTGCACTCCTAAAGTTCTAAAAAACTTCAGTTTAGGTTCATAGGGGTGCACAAATGTACATACCATGTTTTCCTGAAAATCTGGGCTTCTAAAAGTAAATAAAAAAATATCGTCTTTTAAGTATTCTTACCATAATCGTTGCAGAACATCTTGCAGGCTTCTAGACTGAGGACAGGCTCTTGGTTCTGAGGATCATTACGTAGTTTCACGCACTTCCTGTCTTCGCATGACCACCGCCAGGGCGATTGATCATTAGCTGACGTCATGCTGCGGGAGACAAACGATTGTCATCTCTAACTCCATTTACCTCATATTTACCTAGGTAGACGATTAACCTCCTTTCCTTATCTAAGTATGTACCTAAGTGGAATTGATACCTAAACGATTTCTTGTTATCTACTCAGGTTCAATTCATGATATGAGTAGATACATACTCATATCATGGTCACAGGTAGGTAATAGTAAATTATCAGAGGTAATACTAATGCTAGAAATTCTAGCCTAGGATAAAGAATTAGGTACCTATAATTTGAAACTTTGGAGAGCCGATTTCTGCTGAGTTTAGTCATTTCCTACTTAGAAGTAAGAACCTACTTGATAAAGAATTTTAAAAGGCAGGAATGTCTATTAGGCTATTTTAACAAGCCACTTTGCAGTATGCCAATGCAAAAAACAAACAAACAAACACAATCACGACTGGCACATATAACCCTAAGGCGTGGAAGACATTTTATGAGATATTTTTGTATTCTCTGGATAACAAAAATATCTGCCTGGGGGAGACACCTTCACGGATCAGATTGAAACCAATCTTTGATGTACTTAGTAGTAACGTGTAAAGAGTGCGTTGCAAACACGACTGGCATCGGCTTTCGTAGATACCTCATACCTAATGCAAGCTACAATCAAATTGACTTAATATTGTTATGTACAGTAAGTAGGTATAATGTAATTATCCACCCATCTACTTTATCTCGCTTCCGTTAAAACATTGGACATTTGCAGTTGAACAACAACTGAACGAAGCGGTTAATCGGTCGATTATTAGAAAGTTTAAAAGTTACACTTCATGTTTTAATTAATTAGCATTAGGTACTTAATTTTATCTATTAGGAAACAAATCAAATCAGTAGGTATGCTTTCTAATAGGTATCTTTTTAAGCAGGTACTTATGAATGGACATAGATCAGTGATACGTATTGTGTAAATTATTATTGATAAAATAATAATACTAAGTAGGTATGTCCTATATGAAAGTTATTCTCTAGAGTAGGTAGATAAGCGACATAGCTACTTACTCTAACAAATCCTGTCGGTGTGACACTGTGCGGGCAGGTATGTATATACGGTCAGCGTCACCAACTGGTAACCCCCCTGCAGTTCAAGCCTCACTATGGGGGTTACCAATTGGTGACGCTGACTGTACCTACAAGACAAGTTATGCAGGTACTTGGTTGATATTATATCAACACATACTCGTTCGTACCCATATATATGCCGATGATACCTACATAGACTAGAAACTTAAGAAAAGTTGGCTGTCGCAAATAAGGAACTGTGTTCTACTTTTACAAATCGCATGCCATCGACGATCAATCTAGTATTACCAATATTATGTCGATTCTGTTTAGTCGCAATACAATAGGCACCAAACCACGCAAGTGTTGCATAAAATTCACGGCAGTTATCTACTGCAATCACCGCTGCATGCATGCAACCCTCAGACAATACAACCACAAGCACAACGTACAAACTTAAGAGACCTTTCTACATTAAATTTCAGGGGTGGCACAGGTGGCAATTAGCCCTGAGTCCCTGAGCAAAGCAGCGAGCGGTGCACTAGTAATCTTGGGGTTATTGGAGGATAGACGGAAGAACGTAATCACCCAATTATTTTAGTTAACTATTAAAGGTTTCAAAAAACTCACCATAATGCAAATAGTACTATATGCACTGTATATAAGTAAAAGTTCTGGAACCACATTATCTGAAACAAAACGAATAAATTAGAAAGAGTATGATTGAAGATATTTAGGTTCTTACATACCTACCTACTTTTATTTTCAAAAGTAATTTTAAATTTATGTAAGTTATAAATCGTTTACATACCGCAGTTGTTTACTTCGGACGCGTCCTCTGTGCACCGCAACACAGATCAACTGACTACATTGAACAACAAAGTTAACAAACAATATTTTCGCCCATACACTAACGTAAATTATTAAACCTGTTCGTCTCTTAAATCCAATGAGTAGGTAGGTAGGAGGTATTCAATAAGACAGGTAGGTATTTGGTCCATCCACTACACATACCTACTTAACATTATTTATGATTTTTGGTCAGTAATTACTAATTAGATTAACTTCACCAATGTACCGAATTCCAATTCAATTGGGTCTATTTTCTAAGGAGTTCCGTTGAACAGTACCGATTCCATCATCAGCTCGCTGTCACTATGTTTTAAATCATAGATAGAAAATTGATCGGAAATCCGAGTTTCAACTCATTTGGATTAGGTATTTTCTTTTCGTCTGTGCCCGGGGACTCAATCGGAAGCTGGGTCAAATTATGCTTGCAAAATTTGACCCGGACAAACATACATACAAGTATTGCAAGTCAAAAAAAATTTAAAAGATGCCATCATCGCCTATTCAAATTTTATGGCTCTACGAGGCTTTAGCACAGCTTTAGTAGAATCAAAGAAGATATTTGATCGAAGTTAGAATCAATAGAAGAGATTTAGGTAGAACTTGCTGTCCATCGCGACGTTACCCGCGGACCCTCGGGAAAACAACACATTCCCGTGATAAGATATAGCATATAAGTTCATCAGGGATAATGCAGGATTCTATTATAATGGTGAAAGAATTTGTCAAATCGGTCAAGTAGTTTCGGAGCCTATTCAATTCAAACAAACAAACATACAAACAAATCTTTCCTCTTTCTAATATTAAATACTATAGATAGATATGGATCAATAGCCATTCTACCCACTAAGTAAAAGTTTCGAAGCTATAGCGGCTCTCATAGACTAAGATAAAATAATGTACCAAAAAGGTACCATGCTAAATCCATGCTCATAGACCTTACGGCTCTTCCCATGGATTTAGTATTGAACCTTTTTGGCTCTTCCTCCCTTACCAAAGGAAAGACAGAGTTTCTCAAACGTTACAATCTGAAAATTTGTCAATGTCAAAACGTCAACGTCAATTTTGGTCACATGTTATTGTCAACGTCAAATTTGCTTCTGTTCACACTTCTGCTCGATGAAGAAGAAGAAGAAATCGGAATCAGGGCAATCAGGCAGGCAAAGCAAAATTTGTTTGACGAGTTCCTGTATTCAAACAACATTGAAGATGTTTGTGTAACTTACGTTCGATTGAAATATCTGTTCCAAAAAAATGGATCCGGCGTTACTTCGAGAGCGTGAGGCGTTCAAGAAAAAGGCACTTGCTACACCGAGGTATTACATTATTTATCTTCGCTACAGTGCTGAGTGCGCTTCACGACTCGCGGTCCGACTACTTGGTATTGTGGGAACAGCGCGCGTACTTTCTCTCGCTCCCACCCGTGAGGAAGGACGTACGTACGTTACTAATTCATTATGTAGGTAGGTACAAACTTACAAAGAGCTTGCATGGTTGAGCTTTAGAAAGTTTTTGATCACAGTATTTTGCAGGTGTTATTGAGTTTCCTCAGCTAAACTGCTGCTATAAACTAAGTATTTATTATGATCTAAGCTTACTCTACTTGATTTGGTATAAAGACATAAATACATAGAACTCAATAGAGATATATGCCTAAATATGATGACAAGTTTTACCAAACCATTACTTTAAACACATTATTGATTGAATTTTCAGCATCGAAAAAAAGAAAAGGGATGACTCTCAACATAAAGATGAAAGCAAAAAGAAGTCAAAGTCATCCAGCTCTGCGAGCTCGGCTCCTAAGCTTGATGCATCCAAGTGAGTATTAACTTTGTTTTCTTCTTATCTCAAATATAATAAGGAACTGGAACAAGGAATTTGTATTTTGTGCACTTCCCAGCAGTATCCAATCACCACAAAGTTATCTTACTTAACTCACTCTTTGTAGAAGGGATCGCACAGCACATTCTTTCACTCTCCGCTAACACCTTACCCATATAAACTTCACCCAATCCATGCAATATTTTGTTGAAAAAACTATGTATTTCAAGTTGAAAACTGGAGAATGGAGGGAGTGGGGGGGAGGCTTTTGCCCAGCTGAAAGTTTGTGAGTTTGCTTGGAGTATGTTTATGTTTCAATCACGGCTAAACCAGTGAAGCAATTTGGATGAAACTTGTAAAAGGCGTAGATAGTGAGCTGGAATAACATGTAGGCTATTTAAATCGTTGATCCTACCACGCGGGCGCAGCTACGGGCAGAAGCTAGTAAATATTAAAACTGAAAGAATATAGCAAAAATGTAAATCCACCAAGAATTTATAGAAAACCACTTCCTCAAAGAGAAGTCAAAAAAAAACAAATGATTTCAGTTACAAAACAATGGCGGGCAGCTCATCATACAGGTTTGGTGTGCTCGCCCGCATTGTACGACACATGAGAGCGAGACACCAAGATGGAGACGACCACCCTCTGACCCTTGATGAAGTCTTAGATGAAACTAATCAGCTTGATGTTGGAAATAAAGTTAAGCAGGTAAAAATCCCAGCCAACTAATATAAATCTGTAAGTTTGTGGAGAGATTTTGATTATACTTGGAATACTTTACATACAAGCTTTGCTTAGTTTGGGGCTAGATAATAATGTGTGAAATATCCAGCATTATTTATTTATTTACTTGTAGCGAAAGTCAATAAACATTTTGTTCCACAAACTGAATTTCTAAAATCTGTAATTTCTTCGTAAATTCATGACAAAAAAAATGAATGAATGAACACTTTATTGTACACCAAAACAACAACGAAAACAATACATTAGAAACATTTACAAGTTCATTAGTACAATGGGCGGCCTTACCGCTGAAAGCGATTTCTTCCAGGCAACCTTTGCATGCAAAATTGCATGCTTTTGAGAATGTTTTAACCTCCTTAGTCTCAAGCAATTTACCAATTTGATTTTGTTTCAGTGGCTCCAAACAGAGGCTCTACAAAACAATCCCAAAATTGAATGCACAATGGATGGAAAATACAATTTTAAACCAGTTTATAAAATTAAGGATAAAAAATCATTATTGAGGTAGGTTCTTCATTCAATAGGGATATATTCACATGGAAATATTTATAATCCACTTGGATATCAACTCCTTCCAACTCTCCACAAGGAAATTGAATGGAAATTACCTCTAACGTGGTAATGTTGATTTCAGATTATTGAAACAGCAAGATTTAAAAGGCCTAGGTGGTATTCTACTGGAAGATGTCCAAGAATCATTACCACACTGTGACAGAGCACTGAAGAGTTTAGCACAAGAAATACTTTATATTTCGAGACCTACTGATAAGAAGAAAATATTGTTTTATAATGATAAAACAGCAACATTAGATGTGAGTTCACAGTACCCTTCTTTGCTTTCGCCTCTTGTATTAGTGACACTATAATAACTTGTACTATTTTAGAATGTATCCTAAGAATTTGCATCCATGCGGGATTTGAACCCACGTCCTTACCGATTCGTGGTAAATGTGGTAATGCTCTAGACTACTATAACCAACTAAGCTACTTACAGACCAACTAAGCTAATGGGCAACCGACGCAATGGTTGAAATTTCCTGGGATTACATACTATCACAGACAGATCAAGAATATGCATCATTGCGCTATTGGGATGCATCTTAAGATATCCCTAAGTGTGCGGTTAACACTGTAGAAATATAATCTTACTAATATTATAAATGCGAAAGTCTGTGTGTGCGAATGTTTGTCTTCACGTATCTCCATGACGACTAAACCGATTGTGATGAAATTTGGAATGTAGATTGTTTACATACTGGAATAGGATATAGGCGTTTAAATTTTCAAAAATTAACCCTTAAGGGTGTTATACAGGCTGTTAAAGTTTGTATGGAAAAAAAATATTCCTTGGTCCGATTTACTACAAACTCGGTAGAAATAAACTTTAAAGTAAATAATGAAACCCATGTTTTTTATTTTTTCAAAACATCCCTTAGGGGTGGTGTGAGGCAGTTTCAAAGTCGTAAGGTTCGAAAGTCTCTATGTGCAATGTTTGTCTTCACGTATCTTCATGACGACTTAACCGATTGTGATGAAATTTGGAATGTAGATAGTTTGTGTTCGATTTTCTGGGTTAGATTTTCACTCCCTCTATCTACTATGGGATCCTTGAGAGAAACATAACGCAATAATAGTTCATCAGATTATGTATAATGGAAAGTCAAAACCATACAGTTCTTGCTATAAAAAAAAATGTTTTGAGTTATGTTTCTTCAAAAAAATTGCCGCTCATTGGTTATTTCGATTTACTCAAAACTCCTGCACTTTGATCCTAATAATGCGCAGACGAAGTCGCGCGGGTCAGCTAGTTGTTCTATAAGTAGTTAATTATTGCATTAGATTCTCGCGGTTTATGTGGAATTGAGCCTATCACTTAATATTTATGTATTTGATTTGTAGGTGGATGAAGAATTCGTGAAGCTATGGCGTGCTACAGCTGTGGACGCAATGGACGACGCCAAAATCGAGGAATATCTCGAGAAGCAAGGCATCAAGTCAATGCAGGACCATGGCCAGAAGAAACCAATAGCTCCGAAAAGGAAAAAAGCAGCCCAGAAAAGAAGACAGTTCAAGAAACCCAGGGATAATGAACATTTAGCAGACGTTCTTGAGACTTATGAAGATAATACGCTAACGCAAAAAGGGGTCACAATAAAATAAAATTATTGGTTAAGGTGACTTGTTTTTGGTTTTCATTCTCCGTTTTCACAATTTATCTTGAACTTGAACTTAACCCTTAAACAAATGCGAGCCCCTGGCCAAGATATTATAAAAAAAGATGTGGTTTTTGGGTAATTAGGGGTCTCTGATTCCATTTCTTTTGGAAAAAATCAAAAAAAGGGGGTGGAAGGGGGTGATTTTTTGGTGGTATGTATATTACCATTGTCCATGTAGGACTTGAAATTTTTTTCGTTGGTGGTACGTATATTACCATTGTCCGTTACGGTCTGTTCATAACTTTAGACTAGTTGTTTCCCGTGACTACAGTTGTAAAAAATAATTAGCCTGAGAATATGAAAATAAATAGGATTTTACCTACGTAAAAGGTTTTTTCCACAATTTCCCATTTATTTATGATTGTTATTTTAGTTTTTGTTCTCATCTAGTCTAATTTTATATTAAACTTGTTAACTTTGGGTCTGAGATGCCATTTAGAGCCCTGCTGTGGTTTGGAAGATGTTGTTTCCTTGAAAAATGATTCTTTTAGGTTTTTTAAACATGGTAATTTACTGCAACAAACAATTTACTTTCAAAAGTCACACTATACTTACACACATTTTTATGTATGCAATTCGATTAAGAACTTTACCTATACGGACAATGGTAAAATAGATACCACTTACAGTCTCTACTTTGAGTGATCAAAAACTATGCAAACCTTGATAATATTCTCATTATTATGCATGTAGGACCTCTTAAATATAATAGAGTTTACCTATTTGAACTCCAAGAGCACTTAACGAATTCTTCGCCGAACAAAAATTCCAAAAGTTTGAAAGTGACACGCAAAAATACGAACTAAATGTAAAATTTGGCGCAAAAAAAAAATTGACATCATTTTTCACTGACAGGCAAAAGTGACAAGGATAAAGTTGCCAGCATAATAGATAGCAAAAATATCAGAGATTACAATACTTTCAAATTCAAGTCCTGCCAAACAATAGAAAATAGTTTTTTTTGTTATCAAACTAAGTGGTACATATATGACTTTTGTTTGATTAAGGGTTAAACATAAACAAGTTTTCAAGATAAATTGTCTTTTAAGACAGATTAAAAAAAAGCTTGATGTTATACCCTATCTCATGTTACCATCTATCTGAGCCCAAGCCCTCTGCTGTAATTTGGTAAGGATTTAAGGTACCCTGCAGATTCCTGGTGAAAATACAGCATCAGGTAGAAGAACAGAATACGAATTGATTAGACCACACCTTTCAAACATTGACGACCCCTGTGACGCCGTGTGATCTGCAAATATTTATCTCAGGTCTGCGCGATTCTTGTATTTACAAACAAAATGTATTTATGTAGTCTAACAGCTGTGCTTAGTTTGGGGCTAGCTAGACGACGCTGTGTAAAATGTCCAGTATTATTTATATATTAAAAACGGTTAAATTAAGCACAAACAAAACTTGTACATAATAGGACAAGGTCGAAACAACTCTTAAGGAATATATTTATTTTAAAACAATTCAAAATTTATCAAGTATTATTTTTATTCTGCTCCATAACAAAATTGATCCTATTCTAGTATTATATTTGTATCGTCATCTGATTGAGTGTATTGTTGACTTATAATAATGGTGTCGTCGCTTTCAATCTCAGTGGACGTGCTGGGTTTGTTTTTCATACTCTGGACGTGACTTTCGACTTCATTTAGGGCAGAAAACATATTTCCACTGTTTAATCTTTTCAGAATTTGTGAGTCATGGTAAGGATGTGTATGAGCGCCAACCCTAAAATAGAAAAAATATTGGCAAAAACAAAGTAAACAGAGCTAGTAACCGAGGTTATTTTTTTACAGCTAAAAAATAACTTAATTACTACCATGTAGTAATTAAGTTGACTGTGACTGTGCCCATGGCACAGTCACAGTCAACCATGCCCGGCCGGAGCACGCGCGTCGAATAGTCAGTCATTGCTAGGTATTATTGCCTTAGCCCCAAAACGATGCAGAGTAAGTTATCCACACACAATGCGTTGCGCACGCTTATTTGCGTCGCGGGCACTAGATAAAAAGTAGGTACTAACCCGAGCATCACCTACTGGAAATTGGTTCATCTGTTTAACTTGTTTTATAATAATAATAATAAATTCGTTTATTTCAGACTTAGTCCATATTTTGTTAGTAGGCTCTTATAAACTATGTTAGTGCTTGCTTAACCTAAAAATAACAATCACAATCACAAATAACTATTGAGACACTAAACGAGCCACCGGCTTGAGTACAGCCAGCCAGTGTCTCATGTAGGTCGAGCACAGGTCTTTAGCAACAATGGCTAGAAAGCCATTGGAGCCGCCACGCAACCGCCGCACCAGGGACGCCGTTCTTTTTCGCATGATCGCATAAAAGTCATCAGTGCGTGCGTCTGCGAACATCCCCGATGCACTACAGAACCTTGGCAACCCCAAGAGCATTCTGAAACCATTGTTGTACTGGATTCGTAGGGCGTTGTAGGATTTTTGTGTATACTTAACCCATAGACTGCACGTGTAAAAAGATGTACAAAATGTTCTAAATAGTGTAATTTTAACTGAATCTGTGCAACGTGCAAATCTACGAGCAAGCATATTACACCTCACAGACAACGCCCTACGCTCCCTTTCAATATCTAGATCATCTCTCAAATCATCAGTTACCCAATGGCCCAGGTACTTAAATTTCTTTACCCAACTTAAACAGGTTCCTCCAAGAGTCACTGAAGGGACAGAGTAGCTTTTATTACCGGCTTTAAGAAGCATTAGCTCACTCTTTTTGACAACTTTAACGTTTTGACTTTCAAACATTTTTAAACTGGCCATAAAATTTCAAAACATACCTTTTAATAATTTTATTGTCTTTGGTGACAAGGAAGGCTCGACACATGCATTTCCGTTTGTACGTCATACAGCGCCACATTCGCTCGCCGCTTTTACGTGAACTCATGAGGAAGTAGAGATATCGGTTACATACCAATTGAAGGTTACCTTTGAACGAAACTGTGTACTGTAGATTGTCTGGAAAGAAGATAAATTTTTACCATACATTTTGAGATAGAAATAAAAATTGGCCATAAATCTTGTTTTAATAAACCTAAAAAATTGTGTTAAAAATAATTATTTGGTAGCCAATAGCCATCCAGTAACAGATGAAACACATGAAGTAAAACATGAAACATGACAGTCAACTCCACTTAGGATGCTTAGGGGAACATGGCAGATGATGGTTGATTTTTTCAGTGTCTTTTTCTATTACATTGTTAACCAATAATGACTGTAATTACAAGTTTCTAGTTAATAACTACAAACCTGATAGTACTTTTGTATCTGTACTACTTGATTTTCTTGTATTAGTGATTGGGCTGCTGCCACCACAATGGTATGGACTATCATCATGATCAAATGTAGAGTCCATGGTGTTATCATTGTCACTTGCAGCTCTGAAAAATGTTTATGCAGCTCTGTAAATCGTAAAATACTACTTGACCTACATCTGAATCAAACAAACAAATCTGACAAATGAAAAGTTGCATTTTTTTAAGAAGATTAAGTAAGTATATACATATATTTACTATACACATTTTCATTATGTATAGCTAGAAATGAATTACATACATTATAATCTTTATTCAACTTAAAACTCAAGATAATACCAGAATATACCAGAGTCAGTGATAAGTGCCCCCTCAGTGAACTCTTTCAAGAATAGACTGGACAAATATTTAAAGCGCACTGACAAGGACTAAGATATACACGCATCAGCTCTGAGAGCTGCCTGTGTATTATAAATAATAATAATAATAATAATAACTCAACTCACCTATCATTTTTTCTATTATCTCCTTTTCGTGAATGATTTGCGCCGGTTGTTGGTTCCACATGGCTATCTGTGTAGTTTTCTATATTATGAAGATCCTGGCCAGAGGTGCTCTGAGAAAATGAAAAACAAATAAGACTAAGGCGGCCATTTAGGCTCCATACAAGGTTGGGGCCTAAAAGTTAAAAGGGCCGTGCCGGCCAATAAAAATAAACAACATTTTGCGTCATCATCATTTCATAGCCATACTGAACATAGGCCATCAATCTTGTGCACTCAACAACTCCCAGAAACCTTTACCAAATCGTCTTTCCACATAATTTGGAGTATGTAGGTATAAAGGAGGTAATTCATTCCCAAAAGTCAAAAGGGCCAGCCAACAAAGATACAGGTGTCACCACCATTGAGGTATGTCAGGGACACTATATGGCTGAAATGATGATGACACAAAATGATGCCTCATTCCCCTAGGGGTAGGCATAGACTACAGATTTGAACTTGCTATGATCCTGACACATATTTCACCTCATCTATTCTCATTACATTCTTCATGCAAGCTCTGTAGAAAGAGGACAATGTGAAATTACTTACCAAATCTTCTACTCCTTTTATATGCAAGGCTTTGCATGCTTCCAAAAACTCACTGATCTTGTCTCTTGTTACCATTACTTCTCCAGTGTATGCATACTGCAATATCGATTGCAGAGTTTGGTATGATACTTGCTGGAAATATAAAAAAAACTAAGATAAAAACAGAACAAAAGTTATCAGATTGAATATACTAAAATTTATTCTGAACATGCCAGGATCGCCCACAGATGTTTTGACTATCAAGTTTTGATCCACATTGGTTGGTACTGCAGTATACAATTGACAACTTTTAAGCAAAGCCTAGTACCTAATATACAAGAGCAAATATTTTGTTATCAAAAACCTCATAATGGTTAAAAAACAGAAAGAGGCACTCTTTCTGTGTTCTGTGGCTGTAATGGTAAAATAAAACTTACATTAAGGAAAATTACTGGATGCGGACAGTCCGCTGAAGTAATCAGATCACAGATGTAAGGGCTGACAAGAGACATAACCATCTGATGTACCTTCACATGGTGTCCGTCGGCCGCTATCGTCATGTCCACGAATTTGCCTTTCTGGTGAAATAACAATTTATGATCAGTGGTCATTCTATATAATTTTCTAAGGCTGTTGTGTATTAGATAGAAACTCTAATGTTGCATTTGAAGATTTTGAGGAGTGTTGTTTACTAATATAAAAATGTTCTACCTGCTGCAGCACACTCAAGCCATTGCAAATATTGTTTTGGTATGCATCCCACGCAACAGAGAAAGACATTTTGTCTGTTCAACTATTATTCACTGATCTCTGTCCGTGAAATAAACAGCTTCAAACAAAAAGTCTGAAATATTTTTGGAAAATCACAAACAAAACAAACTAACAGCAGAGCAGAGCAATCACCAACAAAGAACAAAACAAACATCAACATAACAACCACAGAATACAAAGCAAATGAATGAATGAATGTAGCAAGCAATTAAACTTGGGAGAATTTCACCGTTTGCATTGTAAACCGAGTTTAACTAAACTACGTTTAGCTTGATCTCAGATCAAGATCAGAATTAATGTCGAATGGATTTCACCAGCATCTTGACACAATTTCTAATCTCAGTTTACCTAATCTGTGACGAAAACGGAGTTCACACTACAAGAGTATATTACAAAAAGTGACATTATCGCCTAAAAATGTAGTGTTTGGGCCTCATAATAAAAAAAATCTAATAGTGTTAAATAAAATCTGGAAAAATATAAAACGTGGTCTACAAATCTGAAAGAAGAAGAAGAACACAAAATGGCGCCGCCGTATCAAGCAAAGAACTTTCATAACATGTATTTTTGGATTGAATGGTTGTTGATTTTGTGTGTGAAAAATGAATGACCTAAAAGAAAGAGGGGCCCAACTTTTGCAGCCAGCGAATTATTACTCTGAACTGAGCCAGAAGTAACTAAAAATGCATTTTCACATTGTAAGTAGAGAAGAATCAAAATTAACTGATGCTGTTTCAATACAAAATAAAAACAATGGTTATAATTAAACTTAGTTTTATTTTAATTATTTCACCTCAATTAATAGGTAGGTAGGTCACTGACTGATGATAATCATTCCATTCTGGCGAACTACGTATCTTGACAATCTGGTGACTTGATGAACTTCACATGAGTGCAGTTTGTGTCTGGCGGCTCTCATTCTTTGACTCACGAAAATAATGAGAATAGCAGCGCTCACGGTGTGCACAAATTATATGTGCCCAGATGCGTAGAAGGCGATTCCGAGAAAAAGTGACCGTAACGTAATGGATTTCCACCCGGAAAAAAATATATAAAATGTATCGAATCTTATCTTATTTGATGTACAATATATCTATCTTTAAAAAAATACTAAAGTTCCAAAGAAAATGTTTTGAATAAGTAAGAAATTTATGTTTGAATGAAATATGGGCCATCAAAAATTCCGTTACGTCACAAAGTTTAGATATGATTTACATAAAATGCAGTGGGAATTCAAGTTAACCATTTATTTAAGTACCTTCGAAACCCATCAGCCTTCAATTAATACGTCATTCACGTAGGAAATAACATAAAACAAACATAATATGTAACAAAACAATTCCTAAACGCTACTTTATGGTAAGTTTAATTGCACATTTTTTGTCTTAACTTTGGTACTATGTATGATAATTATGTCATTTTAAATTTAAGGGTCGATTCACATCTGACCGAAGATCCGTCGCGTATTATCGGTCGCGGAACGCCAGAACTGACAAATGTATAGAAAAACACTCGACCGTTCACACTCGACCGATGATACGTTAGTCCGTCGAGTGTGAACGGTCGAGTGTTTTTCTATACATTTGTCAGTTCTGGCGTTCCGCGACCGATAATACGCGACGGATCTTCGGTCAGATGTGAATCGACCCTAAACGAAACTTTAGTTATTACTCTACTTATTTGTCTTAAATTTGAGCGTTCTAATTTGCAAATGAATAAAATTAAGTTAAATCTAATATCACAATAATTATGTGACAAGTGACGTTAGTGGAAAAGACGTCACGTTTAGGAATTATAGGGCAGGGCTTACATGAACAAAGGGTCAGTACCACCACTAACATAATAATGTGTCTGATAGCCTTAAAGACCCAATTATAATAATTATGCCCATGATTTTGAATCAATCAAGAGAGATTTGCACATGAAAAAATGTTATAAAATATTTTACCAGCAAGATATATCATTTAATAAAAATTAACAATTGTAATTTTAATTATTAGGTATTAAGGTACCGAAATCACAAATATTAGTAGCCGAAAAATATTGTTTAGCTATACATGATGAGTTTTTGAGACCGCACTCTGGTATTTTTCGCATTTATTGATGACTAGATATTCGTTGCGGTGTTACCCGCGGTCCCTTGGGAAAACTTCACTTTCCCGTGATAAAATATAGCCTATAATCATCAGAGATAATGTAGGATTCTAATGGTGAAAGAATTTTTCAAATCAGTCCAGTAGTTTCGGAGCCTATTCAATTCAAACAAACAAACAAATCTTTCCTCTTTATAATATTAGTATCCTATAAATATTATAAAGGCGAAAGTTTGTAAGTATGGATGTATGGATGTATGGATGTTTGTTACTCTTTCACGCAAAAACGGCTGGACCGATTTGGTTGAAATTTGGTATGTAGATAGGTGATACCCTGGATTAACACATAGGCTACTTTTTATCCCGATATTCCCGCGGGAACGGGACTTACGCGGGTGAAACCGCGGGGCGCAGCTAGTATACTATATATTGTTTGTTATCATTATAGAGCATCCAAAAAATCGAAAAAAAAATATACTGGGTGTAAAAAGACGTCTACCGAAGCCAAAAGGGTAGGTTCAGCATCCCAACACTCAACGAAATCCAAAATCGCCCAGCTGGATGAGCGCTATTAGGCGCGTTGTTTTACATAGATTGCTGTAATTTGTATATTATGTTGTTCTCGTAGTAAATAACTGGAAAATAACATAAAATGACGTAGCTAAGTAAATTTACTGAAAGTCCCATTCAAATCAGTTCAGCCACTCCAGTGATTATCCCGGGACACCAGACAGATAGACAAAAAAATTAATAATGTTTGTGTGTGTTTAAGTATCGTGTCGATAACTACACAGACTGAGAAAACAGTTATTTTGAAATCACAGGGAGTTCTTTTGGTGATTACTATCGTCATACAAACAAACTTTTACCAGCATTATTTTATTCTATTCGAAAAGCATTATAAGCATCAATATGTCGGATAATAATATAATAGTAGGCGATATTATTGCAGGCACAATGTAAACCATGCTTAATAGTTCCATTACGTCACATTTTGCTTTCCGCTTATACATCACGTCGCGTTGCGGACGTAACGTAATGATGCCGGTCAATAAACAAACTCAAATAACGTAGTTGTTTATTACATTTCTACTGAATATTGCATTAAATCAAAATCTAGATAGATAAAGTAATTAGTCTTTAAAAGTTGTATGTCTAACGAATACTACTTATCAAGAAAATCCAAGTTCGTGGTGGAAATCAAAAACAGAACATCGTGACGCATGATCTTTCTAATCCATGTCACAGGCGCTACTGCGCCTAAAAATCTAATATGATGTTTATCTATGGTCTAAAATATTGTCATAAATCTAAAACAACTGTTAAAAATCGATATTATTCTCTAAATATCGATTTATGATCGTAGCGTAACCGGAATTTTCCACCGGTACCGATTTTAGTCTCAAGACAAAATAGTATTTTTTTAGTATTTTGAACTCATAAACGTTGTATTCAGGGTATAAAATTGCATTTCGTGCATAAGATCTTTCTAAAAAGCATAAAATTGACATGCAAAAAGCAGGCTAGCTATAAAATTTTGCCTTCGGAAATTTCAAAAGTTGGGTGTGACACTCGAAAAAACAGCCTCCCGAGATCTTATTTTGCCAATATTTTTGCGAAAAAAACGTATTTATGAGCTTTTTGTTATTAAATTAATCAGTTTTTGAATTATATTGTACGATGTTGTTAAAAAACCCTTGTTTAATTATCAATAGCCTGCAGAATATGAGTCGAAAGTTGTGTGACTGGCCATTTTTGAGTGGGTAATTTTTTCTCGGAATCGCCAGAAACGTAAATATGAGACACTATTGTCCCTGAAATAAAAATTGTTGGTGCTTAGAAAAGGCAAATGATAGGTAAACAATACGAAATGCCTAGCGTAGGTAGACCTTGGTACTTACATAGAAATACAATTTTATCAACGAAATCTTGTAACAAAGTCTTCGCTAACAAAGGTGTCGAAAGAGTTCTTCTCTGACGCGTGGAAACGACGAACAAAATGATGCATCCTCATTATCACTGTCCTCCAAAGCCAGTTCTTTATGCTCTTTTATTGTAAACAATCAAATATTCCGCAAATTAAAGTTAGATAAAAAAATCAAAACAAGGCGCCATGACAACAATGCAAATGACATTTCCTTAAACTCCGTTTAGAGGCACTAAACGGCCGAAATCGGGCGTTTAGAGTGTAAACCGAGTTTAGCGTTGATCTCCGATTAATTTTTGCTGTTGAAATCCGAATGGAAACTTTAAACTTAGTTTAAGCCTTAAACTGAGTTCAGCTTTGTTGATCCGAGATTAACTGAAACGGTGAAATTGGCCCTAAGGGTCGGTTCGTATCTAACGGAATACTCGACGCACTAACGTATCATCGGTTGAGTGTGAAAGGTCGAGTGTTTTTCTATACATTTGTCAGTTCTGGTGTTCCGCGACCGATAATACGCGACCGATATTCCGTTAGATATGAACCGACCCTTAATCTCCTAAGATCTACTTAAAATCTTAGCCCATGTTAGCTGGCTGTACGAATCCTTCCTAAAAGCCAGTGCGGCTTTCGACCGACTAAAGGTACGGTCGATGCTATCTTTGTCGTAAAACAATTACCTACTTCAGGAAAAAAGCCTTGAACAACATCGTGCTCTTTACGTATACTTACTTATTTGTTTTGGCGACTTAAAAAAAGCTTTCGACCGGGTACCGAGATCTGCTCTCTGGATCGTTCTGGAAAAAGCTGGATGTCCTGCGAAGTTCATTAACCTTGTGTGCCTATTTCAAGATGGAATGAAGGCCAGGGTGCAGCAAGAGAACGGACCAGTTTTCAGTTACCAGTGGCGTCAAACAGGGCTGCGTAATGGCACCAACACTTTCTTTGCAATTTATTTTGCTGCTGTGTTAAGAGACTCCTAGGTGTACCGGGAAAATTCAGTTGGATGTAAGAACTGATGGAGGCGTATTTAATTTGTCACGTTTTAAATCTAAGCGTAAGGTATGCGAGCGTAGTGATTACATTTTAGTGTAAATTTTTTTAGAGGACTTTTCACACAGTATTATCTAGCCCCAAAGTAAGCAGAGCTTGTGTTATATGGGTACTAAGATGACTGATATACTACACCCAGACCCGAGACAAATATTTGTAGATCACACAAACATTGGTCCCGCAGCGGGGATGGAACCCGCAACCTTCGCGTCGCAGGCGGGCCTTCGCCCACTGCGCTACAGAGGTCGTTTAATAATGTTGATTACCATGATAGTTGATAGGGCCATGATAGGGGCGCCCAGCTTACCATTTCCTTTGCCTGCCCTTGGGGTGGATAGGCTATGTAGCCTATCTATTGTCACGGAGAGATTGGAGAGGAAAAGATGTTTCCGGCTAGCCTCAGTGTGGGTCCTATCTACTCCGACACAAAAGAATTTTTACCTAAATTATAACTATAAATAAAACAAATTTCAACAATAACAAGACAGAATTTTATTTATCAAATTTCCTACACCTATTGCCCGTTCCTATTTGAACATTATAACACAGATAAGATGATGTACTAAATTTTGAATATCTTTAATGACGGGCCAAATATGTCACAAAACAGTTTCTTGAATAAAGTTTGGAAATGAGATACTTCACATGTAATACTAAGATTTTAACACTAATTACACCTTTATTTTTCTTATCACAATTAAAATTAATACTGATCTATGGGAAAACCCTGGTTCCGAGATGGAATCTCGATTTGGACACGGATAGGCGTCTAATGTAAATCTGACTACCCTAGCCGTATCGTTGGGAGACAACTTCTCACAACCAAGCCTCTTCCCTATATATCCAATTCTAAAATTTTATATTTGTTACACTATACATAAACTTTGCTTAAATTACAAAAAGCATAGGGACTGACCAAATTACACTCACAGCTTAGTGACCAATTTACCTTTACACAAATAAATATTTTGTACTACAATTTCCAGAGATAACAATGAATTTTGAGGTTAGGCACACATGAAACCCACACGGTGTGATTTTATGAATCAGTGGCCGTGCGTTACACAAAAAACCCAAAATAAACACCCCGGGGCTGTAATCCTATATCATCAGTATGACAGCACCCGTACAAAGCTAACGCACACACCACTATTCAACCCCACCGAGTAGCGACCAAATATCACAAATTATTTATCCTAAAACGTGCCTAACTCTCCTACAACTTTATCCTTTCCTAGCAGGATAACCATAGGGATATTACACCCTAGCCTATGATAGATGTGAATTTACGTGGCACACACTAAGGCGAGAAACAAGATTCACAGCGATATGAACCCTACCTGAAAATTAATCTAACGAACACTAATCACTATAACAAGAACTTTAACCTATCGGCACACTCTAACCTATCAGCACACTCTAACCTATCAGCACACTCTAACAACGGTACAGGATTCCCCTGCACTCTGGACCGACGCTCCAGGATGATATCGAAATAAGAAAATATAAAGATCCGACCTTGTTTCCTCGTGGCGAACTGGCTTCGTGACCGCTGCCTGCACAGCCACGTACGCACGTCACCCGCCGTCTGCAACGCAGGACACTGGACGTTCCACTGCTTGGCTCTCGATCCTTCTCAACGGGATCTCCTTGGACAAACGGCAGGGACACGTGGTTCTTGGTTTCCAATAAATTCTCAGACGTCACGTTGGCAGGCAGTATTTCAGGATCACGGCCAGCCCACGGGATATTATTCAAGGGGTCTCGAATCTGTTTTGGAGCAGAGTGACGGCAGACACGCGCGGTCGAAAAATTTCAGGGAATGACTCTCCCCACCGGCTCACCGAGCCTTTTATCTGTTCGGAGAACACACAGCGTGGAATCTTCCAGAAGCCTCAAGCTCACGCAAAATTACAGGAAACTGGCTTCTATGATCCTTCGAATATTGCTCAAAACGTGGAGCCCCAAGTTCTCAACACGATCTTGTACTACCATCCGTTTTTATCAAAACAACCACAGACAAAATACCAGCTCAGCCGAGCAAGCTTACCATAGATAACGACCTTAGATTTTTAGTCGATTAATTAAAACTTTTGCGATCTTTATTTATTCTTATTATATTAAATAAGCGGGATTTATTTCTTAATTTATTTTCATGTTTTGATAATTATTACCCGACCTGTATCGATTATTATTCGTTCTATTTGCTTACGGGTTGATTTTCTGTCTGTGGTTGGTTTGACGTTTTCGCCGAACGCGCGAAATTTGAAAGTATGTAGGCGGAGCTGCAACCTAATAAATTCTAGGAAATATTCCTACTGCTCAAAAAATGAAATGCTACAATACCCCCCCCACCGTTAAAAGTTTCACTACAACAAGTGAAACTGCGCTGCCCTCAGCGCTGTCCTCCTGACTCCAAATGACAAACAACCACTCAAATGAAAAAACAACACAACAAACAAACTATTATTAAACCCATAACAACGTTTATGGAAAACATTAATGAAAACTTAAATGTAAACGCAAGCAAAATCTGAAAAAATATGTTATTTTTACAAATATCAGCATCCATAGAACATAGCTGGTACTCGTCTGAGAACCAATACCTCCTCAAAACTCAAAACAAACTCGCACATCCCCGACACGCCTGGAGACATAGATTTGCCCCGGCGGTGAAATTCTCTGCTGTTACTCGAGTCGTCACTCGAGATGCAGGATCCTGTGGACCTTATATGTTCCACTAAAAAAATTTCACTCTAAAAAAAAAATATATAAAGCACAAAAAAAAACAACCTCGTATCTGCAATAGTACGAAACCTGTAAAGATTGGATGTGCCGAGCTGTCACTTTCAGCGGAAAATCGGCTTCTGTACGTGGTTCAACGATGATGTTCTGAGATCGTAGTCATTCTTTCCTGCACCTTTCACATCCTCTTCCATACTTACCTCATTCAGGCATCCATCAATCTTTACAGGTTTCGTACTATTGCAGATACGAGGTTGTTTTTTTTTGTGCTTTATATATTTTTTTTTTAGAGTGAAATTTTTTTAGTGGAACATATAAGGTCCACAGGATCCTGCATCTCGAGTGACGACTCGAGTAACAGCAGAGAATTTCACCGTCATTAAAGATATTCAAAATTTAGTACATCATCTTATCTGTGTTATAATGTTCAAATAGGAACGGGCAATAGGTGTAGGAAATTTGATAAATAAAATTCTGTCTTGTTATTGTTGAAATTTGTTTTATTTATAGTTATAATTTAGGTAAAAATTATTTTGTCACGGAGAGATTGGAGAGGAAAAGATGTTTCCGGCTAGCCTCAGTGTGGGTCCTATCTACTCCGACACAAAAGAATTTTTACCTAAATTATAACTATAAATAAAACAAATTTCAACAATAACAAGACAGAATTTTATTTATCAAATTTCCTACACCTATTGCCCGTTCCTATTTGAACATTATAACACAGATAAGATGATGTACTAAATTTTGAATATCTTTAATGACGGGCCAAATATGTCACAAAACAGTTTCTTGAATAAAGTTTGGAAATGAGATACTTCACATGTAATACTAAGATTTTAACACTAATTACACCTTTATTTTTCTTATCACAATTAAAATTTATACTGATCTATCTAATCTCCTCAAGAATTGCTAAAGCAGCTGCATCTTTTGGAAAATTACGGTCAAGAGTTTGGAGCTCGCATGGTATATCATTATTCCTCCCATCTTGCTTTACGCCACTGAAACATGGTGCCTCTATAGATGCGACATAAAGCGCCTTATTTATTTATTTACAAACTTATCTATAACATCACAGATAAAATCCAAATCGTTATAGCTAATAAATACAAGTAAACATAATAAAAATCTATCAGAAAAATATACTCAAAACAAAAAAAAAAAACAAAACAAAAAAAAAAATCTCGGTATCTGACGTTACAATAACAATAAAATTAGACAAAACAACAAGAACATTTTAACAACTACCTAGTCACTAACTTCAACAGGTATAATATATTACTTTACAGACATTCTTCACAAAAAGTAAGG
Organism: Epirrhoe alternata; assembly: GCA_963565295.1. Lineage (NCBI taxonomy): Eukaryota > Metazoa > Arthropoda > Insecta > Lepidoptera > Geometridae > Epirrhoe > Epirrhoe alternata. Next base: position 7,235,093 of record OY751384.1, read on the forward strand.
CACATCCGCTCTATCTCCTTCCAGCCATCCGCAAACAGATCTAACTGAGGATGTACAACCACAGACGTACTAGGGATACTGCGTGTACAACCATGAGCTCGTTAAGGTTGCGCTGCGCACGGGAAATAGGCGACTGCTGACAATACAACGTGCGCACGCGTATTGGTTCAAACAGTCGCACTCGGCCTGGCCGGAATCTGCTTCGCTGTTCTGGGACACAAAGACGGCTTGCCTCACTCAAAAGAATAGGACAAACAGTTTGACCTCTTAAAAGACGGCACAAAAATAGAATTTGGTCTTTTAATCTCCTTGTTTCTAAAGAATTGAAACCTAAAGTACCAAGCAGAAATTTCGTTGGGTACATAAATGGGTAGTACCCATACATCTTCTTATATAAAAACCTTAAAAACCTCTTTTGAACCTTTTCCAACATCAGCGTGTACGTATCCTGATAGGGGTTCCAAACAGAAGCACCAAATTCAAGCTTAGAGCGTACTAAGGATGTATAAAGCATTTTAATAGCTCCTATATTTTTGAAATCTCTACAATTTCGGGAGACAAAACCTAGTTTCTGAAAACATGTGGCTGTGAGTGATTGGATGTGGTTGTGAAAGTTAAGCTCTGGATCAAATTGAACTCCCAGATCCTTTACCGAGTGAACCCTAGAAATACACTCCCCTCCTAGATTATATTGTGCAGTTATACTATGCGTGGAATGCGTAAAGCTCATTACCTGACATTTGGATACGTTAAATTGCAGTAGGTTTTTGTTACTCCATGCTTCAACCGCATATATGTCACGTTGGAGGGCTTGACTATCCTGGGAAGTTCGAATCTGCCTAAAAATTTTGACATCGTATATTAGGCAGTTATCATTGTCAAAACACCTAGTCAGATCATCAATCATGATGGTAAATAGCAGTGGACCAAGGGAAGAACCTTGGCTCACACCAGAGCGCGTATGGTAAGACGGAGAATTATAACAGCCTAGACGCACGAACTGCTTACGGTCACCTAGATAACTAGCAAAAAAACGCAACAATTTAGGGGACAGGCCGTAAGCATTTAACTTTCCTAGAAGTACGTCATTATCTACATGATCAAACGCTTTTTTGAAATCTAGGTACACCACATCGACTTGCGTGTTATTATCAAGACTTTTAGAAATGAAGTTCACAAGGGTGAGCAAATTAGTGTTTACTGATTTTCCTTTTCTAAAAGCATGTTGCGAGTCACTTAGATACGGAGTTATTTGTTTATACAAGTTAGTGTGTAATATACTTTCGAATAACTTAGCAAACGATGAAAGAATTGCTATAGGTCGGTAATTTTCAACTAATGATTTGTTACCAGTCTTGGGGATGGGTGAGACTCGAGATATTTTCCAGCGTGTCCTGTATTAAGCGAAAGGTTAAATATGTGAGCTAATGGGACAGATAACTCTGAATTGAAGGCTTTAATGATGTAAGAAGGAACATTATCTGGGCCTATAGAGCTTTTTGACTTCATATTTTTAATATGGTGTTCCACTTCTATTTCTGATATACTTGGGATATTTATCAGGTTATTTGTGACGCTGGCAGTAACTAGGTTTGGATTTAGTGATGGTGTGTGGGAGAGGAAAACACTACTAAAATAGTCTGCAAATGCCTTGGCAGCATGTGGACCACTGTGACTGCTATCATTATACGTAACTGAAGGTTCAAAGCCACCTTTAGTTTTTAGGCTAGATATGTGGTTCCAGAACTCACGAGGATTTTTTAGTAAATTATCTTCTATTCGCTCGATGTGTTGGGCATATGCTATGGCGCCTTGACGTATTTCCTAAGAGATGCTACGTGGCAGGGCCGAGTACCAAACTCCGAAATTTTGCGACGTAGTAGTAGAGTTAAAGATTGGTTGGTCGTAGGTACCTACCTACTGTAGGTACGCACCTATACTACTTATGTACTTTTTGTTTGTAAATAAATACATATTATACGTAGAAACACACAGACTAGAGATAAATATTTGCAATCGATCTTTTCAATCTCGGAAGATCGTATCGTATTTTTTTTTAAGTACTATATTCCGCCAGTGGTTTTGTTTGTGTTTAATTATTATATGAAAATGCAAGCAATAAAATGAAGAATGTAATGAGAGTGAATGAGGCGAAAGTTGTGTGTCAGGATCGTAGTGACTGGAGATCCGTGGTCTCTGCCTACCCCTTTGGGAAAGAGGCGTGACTTTATGTATGTATGTAATGCAAGCAGTATTAACAATACGATTCGATCTGGGTGAATCGCATGGTCGTTGAATTGATTCAAAAATCGGTATTGCCTTGAACCGATCTTGTAAAAAATCGATTCGAGCATTCATACTCTGTAAAAAATATTTTTTAAGTACCTACTACTTAGCGGTTTATGTACAAACAAAAATTATACATAATAATAATAGCAGGACAAGGCTGAGGACTTTGGATTACCTATATCTAATTAAAAACAATCAATAATTGATCAAGTAGGTAAGAATTATTTTTATAAAATTGATCCTATTGATCTACTGTCTCACCAATAAAAACTATTTATTCCGAAGTTCTATCAGATTTACGCATTGCATACCTTTACCTTGCGTAAATTCAGAATATGTCAGAATAATTTCTTACCACTAAACAAGGTGGAACTCTGATGTAACTATCCTTCTGATACGTGAAGATGCACAAATCGGCAACATCGCATCCAACGAGAAACCTCAAAAATAAGTATCAATTTGTCTATGACAGCTGTGTATATTTGTCAAATTTGACACTTCTTTTTGATTTTTTATTGATTTTGGCGGGCATCCGTACTTAGACAAAAACTCCTTGGTGTGAGTAAAATATATACGTACTCTTTGGTGGTAACTATGAAAATATTTTTACAGTACCTACTATAGTCTTTTTCACGCCGGAACGTATGCAAGACTCTTAGAGATGACAAAATCTGACACTTGATGTCAAAATCAGTCTAATAGTAATGTCCTAAAGTTTAATCGAGATTATCAAAATCGATTTTTGTTTCACTACTATCAATTCATTTCAATCGATTATAAGGTTCATTCATAGACAAAATTACTAAACCAACGATTATTTTTTTACTTATCGATTCATCGATTGTTTCGATTTTCATTTTCGCACTCTCTAACCGCCTTATTAATTAGAAAACCCTAATTCTAGCTAAATCCGAGACTGCTCTCAGAACTGTTACTTCTTGGAGTAACATGATGAGTTTAAGGTTATTAATAAATCGGTAGTTATCTCGAATCAGTAATACATTTCTTGCATCGGGACTAGCGCGTGCGTTATGGCAACCCATAAAATTTAAAATAAAAACGAGTGAATGAACGAATATTATTATCATTCAAAATATTGTCTGTCTCTGTCACTAATTATATGAATGACAGAGATAGACAATAATTGTATTTTTTTTTTTTTTTTTTTTTTTTTTTTTTTTTTCCTGGCTTCGCACTATTTGTGCATGCGCCATTTTTCAAAAATTAGGGAAACCGTAAGTTTATAAAATAATCACGGACTAGGACGGGATCAGGAGAGGCAATGGATACTGGTAGGGTAGGTATTAGTAAGTATGAATATATAAGTAATCTAAAAATATGAATAGGTATAGGTATAAGAACTTTTAATTTAAATATTTATATTATTGTTACAAATAAAAGAAGCTAAACAATTATATATATTAGAATCTAGAGAAGAAAGAAGAATAGTAATATTAGTTGGTAGAGGAACATTACAAGATAGGAGATCACAAAAGAAAGAGGCATGGTCATACTGTGGACAAGCAAAGAAAATATGATTTAGGTCACCAAATTCATCTCCACAAGTGCAGGTCGGATCGGGAATTATTTTCATTCTTGCCAGATGTGCTGGGGTACACGAGTGCCCCAGGCGCATTCTAATGAGAGTAGTAGTAGCACGTTTAGAGAGTTTAATTTTAAAAAACCATGGCTTTATTGGGATATTTACCTGAATTTTTCTATAATGTCTGCCTTTCATATTACTTGGCTCATTCCAGGATTTATCCCAAGATCTCTTGAGATATATCCTGGAAAGAGAACCAAGATCGTGAGAATAAATTCTGTATGGAAAGATGTCACCACAATCCACAGCTTCATTTGCTAATTTGTCAGCACGGGTGTTACCTATAATTCCACAATGACTGGGAATCCAAGCAAAAACGACAGTCAAGCCGTCTGATTCACATTGTAACAGCTTAGTTCTAGCTTGTATTATAAGCGGATACGATGATTCAGACCGGAAAGAATATTTAACAAGCGATTGTAATGCACTTTTAGAATCGGAAAATATGACAGATTTTTTAAGTTTCATTAACAGAACATATTCCAATGCCTTCGTGATGCCAAAACATTCACCAGAAAAAACAGACGTCTCTGCAGGTAATTTGATTTTTTGTACAATGTCAAACTGTTTATGATAAACACCTACACCCACCCTGCCTTGCAAGTGTTTTGATGCATCAGTAAATATCTGATGCCATCCATTCCAGAGTTCATCAACTTTTGATTTAAAATAAATGTTAGCATGTGAATCATTACGATCAATATTTAGATCAAAATAAACTTTAGGAGGTAGAGTTAATGCTTTATAGTTGCAATGATAAATTGGAAGAAACTGAGACTGTTCTATAGGGGCTGACAATGATTTGTATATATTATAACTATTTATTAAATTTGGAGGGGATTTGTGATTCCAATACGGTGATGAAGTAATGAGTTCTGAAAGTATTTTAATTTTAGGGTGAATCTCATGGTTCGAAAACTGTAAAGTACGGAAGAAAAATCGATTGCACAAATATTGGCGTCTCATAAATAGAGGTGGATCGCAACATTCTACTTGTAAAGCGTTAATGGGACTAGACTTCATAGCTCCCATTATTATACGCATTGCTCGTGTTTGTATGGCATCTAATCTCTTGAAAGCCTCCACTCTACCAGGCTCCAACAAATAAGAGCCATAATCTAATGTGCTTCTAATTAAAGCATTGTAAACTAGTTTTAAAGAAAAAGGATGGGCACCCCACCATACTCCTGTAAGACATCTTAATAAATTTAAATGTTTTTCACATTTTTCCATCACATAATCACAGTGAGGACGACCAGTGAGTTTACAGTCCAATAAAACGCCCAGAAATCTTGCATGACTTTTCACAGGAATACATACTCCATTATAAAATATATTCAAAGGTGGTATGTTCTTTTTCCGCGTGAAAGGAACGATAATTGAAAATTGGATGAACTTACCCAAGTGAAATCCAATTGTAATTTTATGAATGTGGAACTGAAATATAAGTTTGTTTTACAATGTAGTTTTCCCCGCAAACCCGGAAGGCACCGCGTTTTTTATAGCTATAATTAAAAAAAAAAGTTAATAGGCCACCTTTTGCTGGCAACCCTGTAAACGTCATTGATTTAGAGCTTACTTAGGGTACCTAGGACTAGGCTACCTAGGTACCTACCCATTATGCCCTGGGTCAGCTTCCAGCTGATACTGGGCTGGGTGGGTGTTTGTTATATTTCAGTTCCACATTCATAAAATTACAATTGGATTTCACTTGGGTAAGTTCATCCAATTTTCAATTTTATTTCATTGTGGAACTGAAATATAAGTTTGTTTTACAATGTAGTTGTTTAGAGCATTTGCATAATGGGTAAATTATTTACATAACTAATAGTTATGTGTGCTTTTATTACTACTTACTTTTAGGAGTAATCATTCTTTAAAATTAATATTTAGGCAAGTATTTGTTTATCATTTTTACTTTAAGTATTATTGAAGCAATTAAAGAAGTTGAATTTATAATTGTTTGCTATTACATATATGTACATGAAAGCATAAAATTACTTATGCACATAGGTAGTATAATATTACATTATTAAAGGAACTATAAAGTATAAACTTGTGTAGTGTTCCATAATAACTTACTATATTATCAATAATCACAGCTAAAATAGTCATTAAATGTTAAAATAATATATGACCAAGAACACAGAATAATAGTGACGTTCTTGAACAGAGTTATAAAACTTAGAACATTTTAGTGAACTAGGCTGGTCAGACAGTCTGTTTATTTGCTGATGATTTACTTTGCCCCAGCAGTTCTATTTGGAGATGAGGTAGCATAGTGGGGAATAGGTAGATACTGAGTGAAGTGAATTTACTTGTATGCTACCCAAAGCGAGGATGCATGCTAATTGCACATATAGTACAATGTTGATGCAGGGTGATAAAGTTTTTTGAATGTTATGAAATAATGGTTTGTCCTCACTAGTAAATAGATGCTGCGTTCCGGATATGATCCTCAAGTGTGCTGGCAGGCCATTTTAATATTCCTGAGAATAAAATGTGAGATCTAAGCAAGTGCTTAGAGTTACTTTTGTAGTTATTGTTAGTACTTTAGTATAAAGTAGGTACTTATTTAAAATTATTTTATTTAGCCTTATTACGATGATAATGATGCTTTGTTGTATCCCTTGAGTAGTTGTCTGAGCTAGTTAAGTCGCCAACTTTATTGTGACTATACTAGGTTCAGAGCGTTTTGAGGCTGTTTGTCAAAATGACACATTACATACTTGGGAGAGACTTAGAGCTCTGTATACTGTGGCTAGATAGGTTTTTAGCCCGGATACTCTTTTAGGAGAGACTCTTAGATCTGTCATCTGTGCCAATTTTCGTAGGGAAGAAGAGTGTGGAGTTAGGACAATGAAGAGTATTGTAATCACTCTATTTTAGTGTATATTATCTTCTTTTAAAGTCTAGATGAGAAATATCACGGATGTCAGGTGTTTTTGGTTGTGAATAACATAAATCCCGTCTGCTTTTCTGAGTAAATATCTAGTATTGTATTGGTTCATTATACAAAATATATGTACGTATACATATACATATGTATGTATATATATATATATAAAAGCTTAAATGGTGCTCAGTAGCTTTCTGGCAAATCTTTTCTGAATATTTAACAAAAACTATAGGTAAGCATCTGCTATCAGAGTATGACAGTTGTTTTTTGGGTGTACCTACTGTGATATGAGAGAAGTTGACAAGTTAGTAATTACTTGGCTTGAATGTTATGGATTTGGTTATCATTAAGTTCATGACTTACTAGTCATGAACTGACTACATCTACTGATGTAGATACTAGCTTTGGGAATCTTAGGCTGGGTAGACTAATTATTTGAGTATTTATTTATGAGCCCGTGATGTACCACAGGCAATGATAATAACGAAGAAATGCCTTTGTTCTATTATTTTTAATCTAGATAATGATATTATGGCAAGTGAAGAAAAATAAATATTTATGCGGGTCTCTCAAAATGAAACATCATGCAGAATCACATTGTTTTTTACCATTAAAAAAATAAATCTATGTACTGGGCATAAATTGATCTCTTTGATTCCCATCGACAAAGAAATTGCCTTGTAATTTCGAACCCCCCTAGGTAGATACTTAGGCACGCTGTGTCATTCAAGCTAACACTTTTGACAAGTTTTCTGTAAAATAGGTAAGCACCTAATTCCATAAAATTTTACTAGGTAGGTGCTTGCTTTAGATGTGCGAACAACAAACAGAAAAAATAAAAGATGCCAATACATGTCAAATACATGTTTTGTAGTATAGTGTGAAGTGTGAACCCCCACATTCTCTTAAAGAGAAATAACTATAAATTAGAGTAGGACAAGACCTCATTTATAGGTAGGTACTTCATTCTCACACAATTTCTATGTTTGTGTTATGATTCCTTATCAGCAAAAATAGTATTGTTAGGTTTGATTTTTACCAACTTCAAATTATGTTATTGGATACCCAGAAAAAATTATCCATTTATATGTGGGGGTTGAACAATGTTCTATATTTTAAGACATTATGTATCTTATAATACTGTCCAATCACTAGAATGTGTGAAATGTTACCCGTTCCATTATAGGTACATACAATAGAAAATATTTAAGTTTTGTGGTATTTTTCATACAATTATATTGTTTATGAGGTTTGTATTATAATAAAGACAACCACTTCAGGTCTAGGGAGATATTGAAAAGAACTAAGTAACTTTTCCACTTTCCATTGTCTTAGTATGTTGAGGCCTTAATAGCAGATATCTTGATAATAGCTTTGTCTTGCTTATGGAAAGTCAAGAGTTATAATTATAACATAACTAAGTACATTGTATTATTATGAATTTGCAAATTGAACAAAGCTGCTTTTTTCCATTGTTTACAATGCAGCCCCAACATTGAAAATAGCCTGAGAGCAACCAACCAATACACAAGTATTGATAGAATCATCTAGGTAGGTTGTTGGATAGAATTTCCATCCCGAAGAATACTCACAGGCTCCAATAACTTTGTAACGACAGTGGCTGTTCAAAAGTTAAACTTTTATCTTCCATTTAAAGTGATCAACTTTAAAGAACCCATTAGTGGTTTTTAGTTAGAAAAAAACTAAGATTATTCCTTTTGATTGGGATCAAAAAAAACATTTAGTTTTGAATAATCATTACTGTGATTAAATATGTTTTACAGGTCCTAATTCTGACAAATTAGTCATGGCTTCTTGCAGAGCTCAATAATAAGCTTTGAGTCAGGTACAATGATTTAGGCATTCATTATTAATGTGCTTCACTGAGAGAGATGTGATAAACAATTATCTACTGAAACAATACGGACTATGAAGTCATGAATTATTATTTTCCAGCTGAAAAATATGTTTTAGTAATTATATTGCCTGCATACCTGATCGCAGCACAGTACCTGAACACCAGCTATTGCTGTGTGGTCCTTGTGGTGCAGCCCTCTCGGGGCGTGAACTACTGCAGCTGTAGCTAGGACCTGCTCGATGAGGCTGTGGGTGTGTCGCTCTCTGGGTCCATCTTCAACTGCTGCTGCTTTGGTCCGCTGGCTGTAGTCTGAAGTGAATCACATTGGTTTGCCACTGCCTTGTTAAAAGCAGGTTCTCATTTAGTGTCGGCTTTGATAATGGTTTAATAAATGCCTTAAAGATTTCTTCAACATTCTGGTTAATTTTTGACCACAAGTCAACATCATGTATTTCACTTTTGATCTTCTCTTTATGGCATTTTAAGTTGAAATAAATAAATAGTTGTAACAAGGGCTCTCCTAGTTTGTCTGGATGTTTTGAAGCATCAGTTAACTTTATTTTTTATCACTTTATCATTACTTGGCCCGACAAGAGCTGCAGCTAGGCCAAGGTGATGCGATGCACCCTTGATGTACACATCCAACAGATTGGTCCCCTAGGTTTAGAGCTCTCTTCCATGATAGAGATAAACTTCCTCATTCATTTCTTCTCGTGAGACCATTGACTAAATTATGATTTCAGCTTTTTATAATTTCCTATAAATTTCACCTTATCAATATCAACTGAGGGTATCTTTGTTATAAGGTATTGTTTCACCCATAGATTTAGCATGGAACCTCCGCGGTTTCACCATTGTCAATTATCATCTACTGGTTGTTGTTGAGCTGAAATAGGTTCTTTGAACAAGTTTGTTAATTGTTCCCGCTTCCACTTTATATACTTTGAAGGTGACAACGACTGTTCAATGCAGTCATATTGAATGAAAGAGAGTATTATCTCGATGCATTATAATTGTGATCTTAGGTATCTCGTACCAGAGTGGAAGTGTGAACCGTAGCTCGCACGTGTACATTGGTATGGCAGGTTTATGTACAGAATCAATACTGTGGTATCTCGTACCGAGTTTGATTTTCGTGCTCTATTGTCGTTAGTTAGGACAAGCTATTTTAGTACAAATATCTCGTATGTGTACTTGTGGCATCGCGTGCCAAATCAAAGCTGCGGAATCTCGTTCCGAGTTTGAACTTCGTGCTGTAACAGGCACGGTATAGAGGTTTATACAGCTTTTCTCCTGCAAGATGGAAACCTGAAACTGCTGGAGAGGCATTTACCTGGAACATACGATCGATTGGAGCATGGGAAGCTTCCAATACAAGTGGCTTTGAAGCGACTTTTGCTTTTACTTTCACACATTAGCCTGTTGAGGCGTTTATCGTATTTTACGACATTATTTCCAAGTTTCTTTTCACAAATCACACTAAATATTATTCTCATTCACACAACATTGTTTAAACTTGGAAGATTACTTAGATTTACAAAGATTTGAGAATATTTCGAAGAATTGTATACGGTGCCGGTAGAGCGCGCGAAAAATAATGACGTTTACAGGGTTGCCAGCAAAAGGTGGCCTATTAACTTTTTTTTTTTAATTATAGCTATAAAAAACGCGGTGCCTTCCGGGTTTGCGGGGAAAACTACATTGTAAAACAAACTTATATTTCAGTTCCACAATGAAATAAAATGCTTTTAGTAGGTGATAATTCTAAGCCATGTTTATCTAGCCATAATTTTAAAGACTTTAAAGCAAATGACACATTGAATGCTGCAGTACTAATACAGGAGCCAATAGAATACAATAGAAGATCGTCGGCGTATTGTAAAATACTAACAGAGTCATTCACAGATGCTACTAGATCATATGTATAAATGTTATATAGGAGAGGGCTTAAAACGGATCCCTGAGGTAAACCTTTCCAAGCAACTCTAGTGGTGTTGGAGGAGTTTAATAATAATACTCGACCAGCTAGCATATTCTGAATAAAATTGATAAAGATGGCTGGAATTTTTAAAACTTTTAATTTCCTTACTAATATTTCAATGAGAACATTGTCATAAGCTGATTTTATATCTAAGAATGTTGCTACAACATATTTATTTTGAGAAAAGGCAATACGAATGTCCGTTATAAAAACACCTAAGCTATCTGCAGAACTTCTGCCCTTTCTAAATCCGTATTGACTATTAGGTAAAATATTTTGACTTTCAACTAACCATTCTATTCTATTTTTAACTAAATGTTCCGTTATTTTAATAATTACAGGAGATAATGCTATCGGCCGGTAGGACATAGGGTCAGAAGGATTTTTTGTTGGTTTTAAAATTGGCAACACTATCTGTGTTTTCCATTTTGTAGGAATGTCACCTGTCAACATGACAGAATTTATAAGATCGAGGAGATACTGCATGGCCACATCGCCAAGATGTGAATAGAATGAGTAAGGAATACCATCAATTCCTGGTGATGTATCAAGTCTATCAATCAAAACGCCTTTTAGCTCATCTATAGAAAAGGGAGCATCAAGACCATAGGGACAAGGAGGCTGGATGATATTCATCAGTGTAAATAATTCTCTTGGTGGTGCAGTTGGTGGAGCCAAAAGATCTAAGAAGCTGTCGCTCAAAGAAGGAGGCATAACTGAAACATTTGAAGTACTAACTCCAATCCTGTAACGTCTGATACTACTCCAGACTTCGGAAGATTTTGTATTCGGTGATATAGTTAGACAAAATTTCCTCCAACCCTGAATTTTTTTATCTTTCAATGTTTTTTTTGTATTCGCTATTATGTCACATAACATATCAAAATTGTGTTCAGTCATATTCATATTATAATTTCTCTCTGCCTCCTTTCTTTGGGCGACAGCCATACTACATTCAGTGTCCCACCATGGCGGGGATGGTAACCTACCAGAAACTTTATTTTTTAAAGGGAAACTTAAATTAGCAGCATCTATTATATTCTTAGTTAAACCATCCGCACAACAGGAGATATTATCCTGGAAACTCTGTGACAGGGCTGTAATGTTGTTTTCAACATACATTGTAAAGTCGGACCATTTATCACTTTTTATTTTGTGAACCATTCTGGGTGGAGGTCTGGGAACCTCAGTAGCTGTAAATTTAGAAAACTTTAAAACTATAGGGAAATGGTCACTTCCATAGGTGAATGGTTCAGTTTTCCAAGAAACTGAAGAAGCTAAGCTAGGAGAAGTTATTGTTAAATCAACTGCACTATTGTTTTCAAAAGGCTTTGATCTGCATGTTGGAGATCCGTCATTTAAAATGCAAAGATTTTGTCTGTCTATTATTTCAATGAGATCTCTACCGTAGCAGTTGGTTAATGTGCTACCCCAAGCTCTGTGATGAGCATTAAAGTCTCCCATCACTACACATGGTTTTGGAATATTAGAGAGCAAGATTTCTAATTCATTAAAAATTGGTAATGAAGGATGAGGTATATAAATACACACAAAACATATTTTATTAATAATGCAGGCAACAGCATTAAAATGAATGGTATCATGATATGGTAAAGAAAATGTAGAAAAACAAAGAGAACTTTTAATAAGAAGAGCAGCTCCTCCATAACCATCAGGCCTATCGTCCCTGATGCAGGAGAAGCCGCTCAATTTAAACACAGAGTCCGGCCTAAGCCAGGACTCTGTAATGGCAATAAGAAATGGGTTAAATAAATTAGTTAAGTTAATAATTTCATGTTTTTTACTTACTACACTCCTGCAGTTCCATTGAACTGCGGATCTGGTGTGATCCATTGTGGTTGTGTAGAATACTAATTGTGTCTATAATTTTAGCTGCGTTGGTCGGTTCTATGATTTTAGACTGTAATAAAGTTTTTAAAAGAATAATAATATCGTTTATATTAAGTTGTTTATCTTTTTCACCTTCAACCAAAGCACAACCATTAGGAAGGGTTGGGGTAGGTTGACCAGCAATGTCAAAGTGAGCTTTTCTATCATAGCCTTGGTTTTGTTTTGGATGAGATTTTGGTTTTAAAAAGATAGTTTTTCTGTATGACTGACTGGGTACTGAAGAATTTTGACTTCTAAAGGGTTTTTGAGATGGAACAGATTGATCTTTGGATGTTGCAAGGATTTCAGCATAAGACCTAGACATAGGTGGATGAATTTTTGATGCTTCTGCGTAAGAGATGCACTTTTCTGCCATTGAAAATTTAATTTTTTGCTGTCTGACATATTCTGGGCAAGTTTTACTAGTGGCAAAGTGTATTCCTCCACATGAGCAGCAGGAAATGCATTCTTCATCAACATCACAGCTATCACCAGTGTGTTCTTGGCCACACTTAAAACAGCGGGGCTTAGACCTACACTGCATTTTAGTATGTCCAAACCGACAACAGTTGTAACATTGGATAGTTGGATAAGTGTATAATTGTACAATCAATGCATTGTAACACATATAAACACGGCTTGGAAGGACCTGGCCGTCAAATGTAACAACTACCGTCTGAGTTGGCTTCCATTCTACAGTTCCATTAGAAGTGTCTTTGTAGTTCATTCTACGTAGTTTTAGAATTTTTCCACAACCCTGTGGAACCGTTGTGCATTCAAGCATCTCTTCTGGGGACAGGTCAGTAGGCACTCCTCTAACAACACCCATACGGGATACACTGTAGGTGGGGATGAAAGCCTTCAATTTGTTGACAGACAGACTATCATGACTGATAAATGCATTGGCATCACTGTGGCTATTAAATGCTAATGAGACTTTGTTACGACCTATCTTTTTAACGCTGCCATTGACAATATTATAAAATTTATTTCTTTGCAGAAATTTCCCAAACATTATGGGGTGGAGTGTGGTACTATCATTAGGTGTATCTGTAATTCTTTGTACATGGACAATAAATGGTCCGCTGTCAGATGACTCGTACTGAGTTCTGGCAACCGACACCGGTGGAGACGAAGGAGGAGCCGTGGGAGCAGTAGGTGGAGCTGTGGGAACAGAAGATGGAGTTGTGGGAGAAGATGAGTCGACAGGTTCTGATGTGACATTGGAGTGAAGAATGGACTGAGGATGCACTGGTGATTCGTCACATTGGCAACCTTTTGTTCCATCACCATGTCTCTTTCTTTTGTTACAATTTTTGCAAACTTTGTGCATGCGGGTTCTCTTTCTTTTATTAGACGGATTGGTCATAGATGATTCTGTATCCATCGCAGAATCATTGGATAGAAGCTTTTCAAACGAATTACCGGTACTTATAGTAATATTACATGCTACCGCAGGGACTGGGTCCCCCGGATCGGGGGGCTCCTCCATGGGAAACAGTAAATAGAATAAAGTGACTTACCAGATCAGAAGAAATATATATATATCTACAAATAGAAAAGATAAAAAGAGCTCAGCAGCAATACCTCTCCTAAATAGCTATTTAAATTTTAAATTTCACAAATTAGCAAAAAAAAACGCGGCTTCCCTGTTCGAGTTTCCCGCCTTTTTGAGATGAATAATTGTATTTGATAATCTGTTTTATTCAAAGAGGTTAGAGGTTTTATTCTTCTCAAAATTTTTGGTCAAGTGAATATTGACCAAAAAGTTTTTAGTCATAAAAAAAGTATTTACTGTGTTTAGTCATTTTTAACTGTTTTTTTTGTTTCTTGCTAATGCTAAATGATTTTTTACCTCAAAATCTATACTTACTTGGATTTTAAATTCAGTTTCTTCGAGATCATAAAATGAAATTGTACGAATATTGTAAATTTTCACTCGCCCCATTTATCGTAATTGGTATCCATCCAACCTCATAAAATTTTTCCTCTAACCATCAACATATCCATCCTATTTGCACAACCTTTTTTTGGCTATGACATGAATATTATTAAGTAAAATGTCAAAATTCATGATAGAGTATGCTTACTCCATCTCTATACTAGGTTGCACCTAGGCGTAACTCTTGCTCCGAGAGCAGCGTCGGATTAGCTTATTTCCTCCTTGATCTTTATTTATTAATACAGATTTGACCTACTACTGCCCGCTTTGGATAAGCTCTAATCCCAACCAAGTTCGTGTTTATTAATTACAGGGTAATAGTTTACGTTCCATTTTACTCAGTACTGTTATTTGGCGAAGTTTTTTAGAAAATGTTTATTGTTTATTTAATCATATTTTATGGCTCGTTTAAGATAATTTATGATATAATTAAACAGGAAATAGACAAAAACATTTTTTTTTGTATGTTTTATCGTTTAATTTTTTTTCTTGATTTTTTTGTTTCAAAATTGTTGTGAGCTACACAACGTGAAACGAAACAAGTTCAATGTGTCTTGCATACGTTCCGGCGTGAAAAAGACTAGAGTGCGTTTCATCAAATAGTTCCTATGCCGTCATGTTGGCAGTAGTGAAAATAAGTGTATGTATTGGTTTATGTGGGGCCTCGTTACGTTTTTTTCTTTCACAAAAGTCCTTCACCTTCAACACCATCACTCTTTCACCACTTTTTAATGTTTTAGGCATCATTTTCTCAAGAAATTCCAATAAAACCACAGGGGTGCCAACATAACGGCATCGGAACTATTTGATGAAACGCACTCTATAACATGTATTCTGTGGTTACACTAGATTTAAACAAGGGTGCAAGCTGGTATAACTTCGGAATAGCGTTTGTATGAAAGAAATGTCAAAGATATGCAAGGTATAACTTTCTAATTGGTTTATTGGTAGCCATTTTGCTTATTCTTAAGTTGAACTAAGGAAAAACTTTATGTCACGTTTAATAGTAACACCGCTAGTATGTAAAGAGTATGTATGTCATCATTTTTTTATTACAACTTAATGTTTGCTACAGTCCAATTCAAGCTCAGTTGAAGCATATTTTTATTTTATTGCTATCAAATTGAGTGTATGGTCGACTTACAATAACGATCGTCGCTTTTATTTTTAATTTCAGTGGACGTGCTGGGTTTGTATTTCATACTCTCCACGTGACTTTCGACTTCATTTATGGCAGAAAACATATTTCCTCTGTTTAATTTTCTCAAAATTTGTTTGTCATGGAAAGGATGTGTATGAGCGCCAACCCTAAAATAGAAAAATATTGATAACAACCACAGATCTAAAAAAACCGGCCATAAAAACGTATCAAACTATACCTTCTAATAATTTTATTATCCTTAGTGACAAGGAAAGCTCGACATGTGCATTTCAGTCTGTACGTACTACAGCGCCACATTCGCTCGCCGCTTTTACGTGAACTCATGAGGAAGTAGAGATATCGGTTACATACCAATTGAAGGCTACCTTGGCATGAAACTGTGTACTGTAGATTGTCTGGAAAGAACAATCTTTTTTACTATACATTTTGAGATGAGATGATAATGGTATTCATAGATCATCTTATTTAAATAAATCTGTTGTGTTGTGTTCAAAATATTTGGTTGGCCATCCGACATGAAGTGAAAGAAGAAACATGACAGTCAGCCCCACTTAGCAAGGGATAAGGGCAGATGATGGATCCATGGATATGATTTTTTCTTAGTGCTCTTTTCTGTTGTCCCTATGAAAGTGATGACCTTATGAAAATAAAGGAAGCTAACCAATAGAGAATGCAATTTTAAGTTCTAGTTAATATTACAAACCTGATAGAACTTTTGTATCTGTACTACTCGGTTTTCTTGTATTAGTAATTGGGCTGCTGCCACCACAATGGTATGGACTATCATCATGATCAAATGTCGAGACCATGTCATCTTCAATGTGACTTGCATCTCTGTAAAAAAATTTTTTTAAGTAGGTAGTAAAATATTTTGTATTACTGACACTGGATTTATCGCGTACGATTACTCACAACCGATTTTTAGCTCTCTGAAATAGCTGCGCAGAACACATTTTTGATGACGCCTAAAAGTCGAAGACAGCGCTATACAGCGCTGTCTTCGTCTTTTAGCCTGCCTCGCTCACTTGCTTAGTTTGTTGCATCGTCCTATCAGTATACATATTAGTGCACCTATCTTCAGAGGGCTAGAGATTGGTTGTGCGTACTGTACCTTATTTTATTTCCCGACGTTTATTGAAACAGACGAAAACCTGTTTCAATAAAGGCGACCACAAGAGCGATGGGAGAGAAAATGGAAGAACCTCCGAAATTACAAAACAGGTGTTCAGTTTTGGTTCTGCTTATTTTTAAGCCAACTTTTTCCAGTCTCTCTTGCCATTTTCCCAGCCTTCTCTGAACCTCAAAAGCATCTTCCCCCACAAGGACGATATCATCAGCAAAAACCATGCACCAGGGTGCCTCCTCCTGTATGTTTGATGTCAATGCATCCATCACCAGGAGGAACAAGTATGGGCTTAACACCGATCCCTGGTGCAGGACTACAGCCACACCGAACTTATCCGTAGCACCAGCTACACACCGGACAGTAAGCATATTATTCACCTTTTTATTTTGTTTATCTAGAAGTGAATTACATAGATTATATTTTTTTATTAAACTTTTCTGTTATTTAAACTCAAGATAACTTACATTTCATTTTTTTTGTTAGCTTCTTTTCGTGATTTATTAACGCTCGTTGTTGGTTTTGCATGACTCTCTGTGTAGTTTTTTTCTTTATTCTGAATATCCTGGCCAGTGGTGCTCTGTAAAATTACAAATAACTAAGACAAATTCATACTAAGTACATACATAAAATCATGTAGAAAGATGACAGTGTATTTCTTACCAAATCTTCTACTCCTTTTATATGCAGGGCTTTGCATGCTTCTAAAAACTCACTGATCTCGTCTCTTGTTACCATTACTTCTCCAGTGTACGCATATTGCAATATCGATTGCAGAGTTTGGAATGATACTTGCTGGAAATATTAAAACAATACTAAGTTACGCAATATTACAAATAGTTCTAGATGCAAAAGTTGTGGTTAAAGATGTTTATTTCTCAAAGAACATGGTTCACTTAAAGAGAAACTAAATTTTTACTTAAGCTAGTACATAATTGTACTGGTTGAAGACCAGCAATATAATATATAACGTATCTACTTTCTACAATTTTTTAAACTATATCTATATTCTTTAGAACATAATCCTATAATCTTTTTTTTAAAACAACCATACTTGTTGCTTCTTTAACATTCTTAGGTAGATTATTATGTAGTTGTGCTCCTTCAAAAGTTAAGTTATGCTTTCCATAAAGTTCCAAAAGTTAACAGGTTGAAAATTATACCAAAATTTAATTGAGTGTGCCTGGATTGGCCACAGATATTTTGACTACTTATCAGCTTAGTACTTAGCTTGGCTCGAGTTTAGTATATGGAAGCACAATTTCGGGGATAAAAGTCTTTTTTATAAGCAATTAGTAGTTTTTGAGATAGAGCGAAGCGAGCCCACCCGTAAAACTAGCGGCTTAAGTCCCTAACTTTGGCAAGAGTAGGTTCAATAATAGGTTTAATCCCTTGTCATGGGAGTGGTACCGGGGGTTTTATATAAACCCGGTATTGGTTTTAAATACAGAAGGAGGCTCTCTGTGTTCTGTGGTTGTAATGGTAAAATAAAACTTACATTGAGGAAAATTACTGGATGCGGACAGTCCGCTGAAGTAATCAGATCACATATATAAGGGCTGACAAGAGACATAACCATCTGGTGTACCTTCACATGGTGTCCGTCAGCCGCTATCGTCATGTCCACGAATTTACCTTTCTGGTGAAATAACAATTTATGATCAGTGGTCATTCTTTATACATTTCTAGGACTGGTTGTGTATTAATTAGAAAATCTAATGTTGCATTTGAGTGTTGTTTACTAATAAAAATATGTTCTACCTGCTGCAGCACACTCAAACCATTGCAAATATTGTTCTGGTATGCATCCCACGCAACAGAGAAAGACATTTTGTCTGTTCAACTATTATTCACTGATCTCTGCCGTGAAATAAACAAAGAAATGTTTTTGTAGAATCACAAACAAAAGAGAGACAACAAGAGCAAGCCCACAGATTAAGCTCACCCGTTGATTTATGGCAATAGGCTGCATTCTCTGCCAATGTCAAGTTTTAAAATAAGGGGATGACACCCAATCGGCAATGTGCGGTCGGGGTGATCGACTCTTTCGCCCATAATCCCATAACAATTGCACAAAACTTTTAGGATCTTTATGCACTAAATCCTGAGGGATTCAAATCTTGAAATAATCCAAGTGACTCTTAGACCGCACGCACACCGGCACGAGCACTAGCATTCTCGTCATAGCGTCAAACTGTCATGTTTGTTTATGTCAAAACTGTCAAATCTACCAAAACCAAGAAAACCCCCAAATGCGTGAGAGCTGTTTAAATGTTTTGGGTTCCGTATACATTTGAACTTACGATAATTATATTATTCAATGCATTATGTATGTAATGAGTAGACAGACATATTTCTAAGAGATTTTACAAATAAGGAATGAGTAGGTTCTTGGAGATATAATAATATTATCTGTTATCTGGTTCCCATAGCTTTGCTTAGCTTGGGGCTAGATGATGCTGTGTGAAATGTCCAGCATTATTATTATTATTACATTAAACTGATTAGACGTAGGTACAGACAGATTACAGGTAATGTACTAGACTAAATCGTGGGATGTAATATGCGGTCGAGTTCTTGTCTCTTCCTCAGATACCTGAGGACTGTCATCATACGATGACAGTCAGTGGGCCGGCAGGCCACGAAGTGCGTATTTTGTAAATTATTGGGTCAGTCAGTCACTCTTTTATGCCATGGTCCCTCCATAGATGAAAGAGAATAAGGTTTTTTGAAAAAAAAACTCAACAAGTAGGTACCTACAAGCTTTTAATAGGTTACCGTGAGCTGATTGAACTCACCGATGTAAGTACAAAATTTCATTTCAATCAACCTATTTTCTGAGGAGTTCCGTTCTCCATCATCAGATCAGCTCCCTGTCAACATATTTCAAAAATTTAGATGATAGGTAGGTACTTGATCTTCAAACCGAGTTTCAACTTAAGCGGTCGGTTATCTGAGGAGTTCCCTCCATCATCAGATCGCTGTCACCATTTTTGAAAATATTAGATGATAGGTACTTAATCTACGAACCGAGTTTCAACTCGATCGGCCTATTTTCTGAGGAGTTCCCTGGAACAGCTCATGACCCCATCACCACATCAGCTCGCTGTTACCATATTAATGCATTGTCACCGAGGACTCACAAGTGTACCAAAATTCAGCTCAATTGGACACCGGAAAGTGGGTCAAATTAAGCTTGCAAGATTTGACACGGACAAACAGACAACATACATGCAAGTTAATTAAAAGCTTTTAGAAACAATTTTGACCGATGCATGGACGGACGGAACCCTATAATCGAAAATTCGAAACAAACAAACAAATCAAAATGCCGATTTTATTTACCTCTATTTTAGGACCAATTTTTGTTTTGTAATTTCTGCATCCCTCAGATAAAATAGATCTAAGTTGCATCCATTTCTTTTGTACATGTTTACGTATCCCAGAAATTTTAACTTACACTCAAATAAAATAGTATTTGTGTTATCATCATCATGAACTTGGAATTACTTGGTCAGTATTTATGAGTTTTTACTTGTGATTTCGTTTCGTTATAAAGTAAACACCTAAGTACATTGATATTAAACATAATTGAGTGTTAAACATAATTTAGACGAATGTGAGTGCCTACTCAAACCTAATATGGTTTTCAGGCACAATACCAATAGAAATTATGTAGTCTGTATACTGAATAAAAGTAATAAAAAAATAATAATTTATATTTATTTTAATTTTCAGAGTCCTTTGGACAGAACTATCCAGAGGTAAGATTCTTGATTCTTAGAAATACAGTTCCTAGATATTCAAAGCCATTCACTTTGATGAAATCAAAACATTCCGTTTGTTTACGCTAGGATCACTCTACCGGTTGGTAAGTACTATGTTTTATCACCTTTTTATTGCTGTTTTATACATAATTATTTGAATTTATAGGAGTTTGATGGATCCCTGGACTCGATATCTTTGGCCGCGACATGTGCCTTCAATCGTAGAGGTACACTTTTAGCCGTTGGCTGTAATGATGGCAGGATATTTATATGGGATTTCTTGACAAGAGGAATTGCTAAGTCCATATCAGCTCATGTATACCCTGTTTGCAGTCTTAGCTGGTCACGAAACTGTAAAAAGGTTTGTAAATGGTATTTTTGATTAAAAATACAAGATTTCATCAACACTTTGCTTCTAAACAGTAAAATTAAACCCTAATGAATTTTCAGCTTCTATCAGCATCAACAGATCACAATGTCTGCATATGGGATGTGTTAACAGGAGAATGTGAGCAACGTTACCGATTTCCCACTCCAATACTCAGAGTGCAGTTTGACCCGAGGAATGACAAGAGATTCCTTGTGTGCCCAATGAGACATGCAGCTCTATTGGTGGATACTGATGGAGAGCATAAGATATTACCCATAGATGAAGATGTTAGTTTGTATGAATATGTTATTGAGATAGTGTTCAAATAATGGAAAAAAGTATAAAATCATGACTTTAAGTTGAACCATTTCTTTTCAGGGTGACATAAATGTTATAGCATCCTTTGATCGAAGAGGAGATAATGTTTACACAGGCAATGCAAAAGGAAAAATATTAATTTTAGACTCACAATCATTATCTGTAAAAGCTAGTTTTAAAATAACCGTTGGCACATCGAGCACAACCAGTATTAAAAGCATAGAATTTGCTAGAAGAGGAGAGTAAGTTATTAGTTTTAAAAGTAAAATGACATTATTATAAAAGTGTCTTTCTCTTAAAGTTTATATTTTTTTTTATTTACAGTTGTTTTCTTGTAAATACATCAGATCGTGTAATAAGAGTTTATGACACAAACACCGCATTGAAATGCGGTGTGAATGGAGAACCAGAGCCCATACAGAAACTACAGGATCTTGTGAACAAGTATGTAGTATAGAATTCTATTGATTTTACGACCTTTAGCTCTCGTTTTATACTGGGGACAAGCTTTTGCTGTTGCTTTGCTTTGTGTAAAAAGAACAAAGAAGGAAATTTTTTTTACAAAGAAATATTTACCAGATATTTTACTTATCGAAGTTGTAGGTAGGATAGTAACGTCATAGTATATGTATTTTGTTCATGCATTTTGCTGTTAGGTTTCTACAAATGATGGTCATTAAGTAATACCATTTTTCTAGAACAACATGGAAGAAATGCTGTTTCTCCGGCGACGGAGAGTACATTTGCGCTGGATCGGCGCGCCAGCACGCACTTTATATTTGGGAGAAGTCCATTGGAAACCTGGTGAAGATATTGCACGGGACTAAAGGGGAATTGTTGTTGGATGTTGTATGGCATCCGATACGGCCAATTATTGCTAGTATAAGTGCAGGTGGGTGAAGTCCTGCTAGTTTTTTTAGCCTATTTCTTCCCACTACTACTGGGCAAAGGTTTCAAACCATAGTTAATTCGTTTTTAACACATCCCTCCAACCATTTCCTTTAAGATCTCCCACCACTCTACTCAAAGTAGGCAGCTAGGTAGGTAGCTGCCCACCTAGTATTTCCAAATTCACTATGTGCGTTTAGTACCCCATTTGAAAATTAATGATATAGATAGGTACTCTGACAAAGTAAATTGATTTCAGGGGTTGTGTCAATATGGGCGCAGAACCAAGTAGAAAACTGGTCTGCTTTCGCGCCAGATTTCAAGGAGTTGGATGAAAACGTAGAGTATGAAGAAAGGGAGAGCGAGTTTGATGTGGAGGATGAAGACCGCTCTGTAGACCAGACTGGAGAGAGTTTGCATGATGAGGAAGTAGAGGTGAGTTATAAGATTATTTCAAACTTCGGAATGGCGGGCTACAACCATTTGCTTGCTTTCAACTTTTATTATAGGGATGCTTTTATGTCCATGATTGTGCATTTTTCAGGTGGACGTAACGACGTGCGAGCCAGTCGCAGCATTCTGCAGCTCGGATGAAGAAGGCGAAGATGAGAACTTGCTGTCATTCCTACCGATTGCACCTGAAATCGAGGACCCAGAAGTATGTCATATTCATTTTTCCCAGTTTTTTCATACCTGGCATTATAGGATAATGCCTCTTTCGCTTCAATCAACTCTTTCGTGTAGTCCGTCTAGATATTGCGCGATGATCCCATAAATCATTGGTTGATTGTCTATTACTTGTGAGAATTTTTTCCGTCAGTTTCCCCTTTACAAATGAGTGTCAGAATGGCTGGTGTACCAGAGCGAATCGAGTCGTGTTTGGTATCAAAAAAATGTACCAAAATTGTACTATTTAGTACCTCTGATTAAAAAATTTGTACCTCTCTGAAACCAAAGTTATAGCGATTTCAAAGGTACACCAGCCATATTGACGTCAAAGTGGCTGGTGTACCTCTGATATTTTAATAATTAGCCATTATACATAAAATATAATTACACCAAAAAAATGTACCTAAATTGTACCTCCATTTAAAATAAACACACACTTATTCGGTTGGATACTTACTGAGATTTTAGTCATTATTTTATTTCTCGACTATTATTCTACCGATTTTAGAAGGTTAGTGCTTTTCTTTGACCATCGAAACATGGTCGAATTACCACTGTCATGCAATCCATAGAGTTACAGTCCGATCAGAAAGATTAGAAAATAAATGAGGGCGTCACTATCGTTTACATGGTATCACCATATAGTATGGCAGAACGCTTTGATACTTGATATCTTTAAATATATTTATAACTCATTGCAGTCCTCCGTCATAATTAATATCTTCTTTTAAAACAGCTGGCAATTTCGATAATGTAGGAACTTCTTTCTTAACTGAATAAAAATGATGAATTTTTTGCCTAATAGCACTGATATCAAAGTCATCCAGCACTTTCGCAGGTCGACCTTTTCTGTGCTTGGCGGGAGTACCAAATTTTCTACTATTTTTTTTTTGCCTTCATTAACAATCCTCATAACCGTGCTTTCAGATTTTCCTGCAACAAAACATAGGTAAAGTATCAAAATTATAGGATTGCACTACAAAATACGACTCAAAACAAAGTTGCAGTGTTTCCGCTAGCGGAAAATTATTCTGGTTAGTCCAACGTATATTTAAATAAGATTTCAAGAAATTATTTTTACATGTCTGATTTTGTAATAAATCACATCATAGCTACCTATATAAATACCAATATTTTTTTTATTTAACTTTAGATGGTTACAAATTGTATATTAATAAGTCAACAAAACCTTCTGAATGCTTGATTCTTTAAATTAAGCATGTTTTTTAAATACATATAAAGCAAAAACAGTTAATCAAAGCGTGACGATACACTTTATCATAAATATACGTGCTTTATTTAATTTTGCAAAGAAAAGCTAAATCTGGCGATAAATTCACTACAGCGGCCACACTGGCCTTTCATAAAGAGTTGCCAGCTTAAAGTAAATTTTAGTTCCTTGAAAATTAATCAACTCTTTCTGGTCGTACTGTAGTTTTTAGTAGATATTATTACACTTAGAAATACCATTCCAGTCATATAAAAATTATTGCTATTGGAGCGGGTACCAGCTTCCATACATTTTAGCCCATTGTCCTTTCATTGCATCTTCGATTTACAGTGTTACCCACTTTAAAAGGCGCAATAGCCTGTCGATTCAGTGTTCATCAGTTTAAGTCTGCTTAAACAGTGTTTTGAGCATGTTCTTTTTGCATTATTTTATGTTTATAAGCAATCTTTAAAAAAAAAACAAAGTAACTCTATGGATTGTACATGACAGTGTTAACCCAACCATGTTTCGATGGCTAAAGAAAAGCGCTAACCCTCTAAAATCGGTAGAATAATAGTCGATAAATAAAATAATGTCTAATATCTCAGTAACTATCCAACCGAATAAGTGTGTGTTTATTTTAAATGGAGGTACAATTTAGGTACATTTTTTTGGTGTAATTATATTTTATGTGTAATGGCTAATTATTAAAATATCAGAGGTACACCAGCCACTTTGACGTCAATATGGCTGGTGTACCTTTGAAATCGCTATAACTTTGGTTTCAGAGAGGTACAAATTTTTTAATCAGAGGTACTAAATAGTACAATTTTGGTACATTTTTTTGACACCAAACACGACTCGATTCGCTCTGGTACACCAGCCATTCTGACACTCATCTTTACAATGTATTGTGCATTTGTTTCAGGATGGATGGGCGGCGACACAAGAAACCGTAACGCCGACAGAGACTCCTGAGAAACTAGAGCCGGCTGCTAAAAGGCCGAAGAGCAAAACATATGATATCACACTCAAGATTGCACCTCCAGGTAATTGTGGAGTACCACCTAGTTATTTTTTATTTGATTACTCTTCTTATGCTGCGGCCGATAATCAACGACATTTCCCGTTAGTGTTAACGGGAAATGTCGTTGATTATCGAGTTGAACGTTGGTGTGACCACTATCAAGTGGAAACGGCATTTAGAAAGCCGTTGACAATGCCGTTTCCCGGCGAGTAGCGGTACAAAGAAATTATCGCGATGATCAACGCGTTGAATACGCGTACATAATTCGCGCTATGCGTCGATGGGCATTGACGTTGCCGTTGGTGTGGCCCCTACATTACTAAAAGAAAGCTAGGTCCCAAACCGTGTTTGATTTATGTAGACATTGGCTTGAGTAGTTAGTTACATTTCAATGAACTTTCCATTTTTTTTCAGAGCAAGCTATTTCCTTCGGTGGCAAGAACAAACAGGCTGCGGGCAGCAAGAAAGTGGCGGGAAGACCGCGTAAATAAAATTTGTACAAAGTTCACTTTGGTTTTTCTAAGAAATGAAACCACATATTTAGAAGAAAACATTTATTTTGCAAAAAAATGTCATATCGTATCGATCTTTAATAAAATTCGTATCCAGAGTATACAGTAAGTACTATCGTTTGTATATAAATAAATCTCACTTAATAAACATAACCAAAAAAATAATACGTCGCTTATTCGAGACCAAAAAAGACTCATCTTTTTTAAATATACTCTAAATTCTAACATTTTATTACAATTTAATATCATACATCGGATAAATAATATCTATCGTAATATTTACAAGTCATTTCTAAGTGCGATACTCAGATCAATACATTCTAAATTAAATACAAATTTCATACCGTCATTACTCCTATACTACGTAAGTGAATACTGGAGTTTGCATAAGTGTAAGGGGATTCTAAAGCTTGTCAACATTGAATAGCTCCGTAAAAGTCATCGTAGATATTTTTTATTTTATATTAAACCCTATTTTTCTACTCAAAGAAACCTCTCATCGAAAAGGAAACATTAATGAACTCCAGCTGTCAAAGAGCACGTTATTGATGGTATTGATGTTATTCTTTCAATTTATCTACGCGTCTATATCGTCCTCATGTTGGCTCGAAAAATAGCTAACAAGTCCTCCAAAAACGCCCCCCTCCTCTCTATTCGGCTCCTCTTTGACCCGGCCAAGCGCGGGCTCGCTTTTGATCGCGATCGTCGAATCGGCTTCCGCCTGTTGCGCGGTTTCTTTAGGAGATTCCGGGGGTTCGAATTCCCGAGGCTGGGGTTCCGGGTTGAATTCTCGTCGAGCTTCCGGGGGCTCGAATTCCCGCCTCGGCGGGGATTGCGGAGGGAGAGAGTCACGGGGGATAGGTTGCGGGAGCATAGGTCTGCGTTCCGCGTATTGGTACGGAACGGGCACGTTCGGGCTCGCTCGCTCGTGCGGCGGAGGCAAGTGATGGGCTAGGTTAGGCGGGGTCCGCGCGGGATGCGGGGGCGGGGTGCGATGCGGCCCATGCAGCGGCTGCGACATCATGTGCGCGTTCAGTGGTAACGGAGACTGAGCTAGCGCGGGCGGAGGAGTCGGTCGCGAGGGGACTAATGGCGCTTGTAAGATCTGCGTCTGTTGGACGTACGGCTGATGCAGGGGAGGATTCTGAGGCGGCGTGAGTGACTGTCGACGGGGAGGGCCCGGCGAGCGTAACGGAGACCGCGCTTGCGTCAGATGCGCTTGAATCGGTCCCGTCGGGAGCGTCGTCGACGGCGGATGTGAATGAGCTTGCGGGGGGAGAGTCGGACGATGCGCGATCAGCGGAGTCGGTTGCGACGGGAGCCTGTGATGCGATTGCAGACGATGCGACGTCGGCGGGGGATGGGTAAGCGGGTGTGAAGTCGGCGGAGGGACGCCGGGTATAGCTGGGACTTGCGGATGCGCGGGGCGTGGAGTCCGGTGCGGGGAGGGCGGGCGCTGCGGGTCGCGCGGTGACGGCGGCAGGTTCTGGTTGGGCATAGGATGTAAAGAGTGCGGAGGTAGACCGGGCACGGGCGGGCCGCGAGGCATACCGTACGGTCGCAGGTGCGGGAGGTAGCCGCGGGGACCCTCCGGCGCTGGGCTGCGGGGACGCTCCGCTGATAGGTATTGCTGGAAAGTGTTTATTAGTTTTAAATATTTATCTACCTTGTCTTAGTAGCTGAGCACTGGAAATACAGAGTATGTAGGAGCACGGTACACAATCTCTCAAATCAAATCTTTTTACCTACCAAGCAGTAATGTTTGAAGTTTTGTGTTCCATTTGTAACTGCGATCAGTCTCATGACTTTATGCAGGTTTAGTGTATGAGAATCTCCGAGCAGTATGCTTTTTAGCATCGTAGTAACTTATAGTAATGTTTGGAATAATAGAAAAAGTCTGACTTTGTTATAGTTGTTATCAAGCTTTGACAGGGACCTAACAACTCCGTCACCAGAGTTAGTAAACATACTAAAGTAATCTAAATAAGTCTCACCTGTAACGTATGATGCGCTTCGGGCGGGTAATGCGGCGCATACGGCCCGTAAGGCGTGTAGTGCGGCGCATACGGGCCCAGAGGGAACCGCGGCCGTCTGTCCTTGTTCTCTGTATGCTTTATCTTCGGATGTCTGGGAGCGTCTTCTGGTCGGGGAGCGCCTACACTCTCGCCTGGTGATGTTGGCGGCGATCTGATAAAACAAAGGTTAAATGAAGTTTCAGATCTACACTAATATTATAAAGAGGAATGATTTGTTTGTTTGAATTGAATAGGCTGGAAACTACTGGACCGATTTAAAAAAATCTTTCACCATTAGAATCCTACATTATCCCTGATGAACATAGGCCATATTTTATCCCGGGAAAGTGAAGTTTTCCCAGGGGACCGCAGGTGACGGACAGCTAGTTTATAATAAAACAGTGAATGTTACGTTGATGTAACGGTCTTGAGGTATTGAGATGCGAGTCGGTTTGCCCATACTGCCCAATGCCCATCTTCAAACTTTATCATCAACAGCAAATATTCCATTGCTGTGTAGGCCTCCCTCTGTTTACGCTAATTCCGGTCCTGTGCCTTACGCAACGTAATCAAAATGTATGTTATTTTTTGATATCATCTAGGTACACATCGCGCAGAGGTATCACGATTAATCAGACAAAAAAAAAAAAGCCTACTTTTCACTTCATTAGTTAGGTACTTAAAATGATGAAAACTTGAAATCATATTGCCAGTTGAACTAAGGATTATACTGAACAATAGAATAGTCATACGTAGTTTGCCAAAACAAAGGTTATCTCACCTATAATCAGGCTCAGTTTTGACCTCAGCCTTGATTTTGATCGGCGGCTCGTCGCTATGCGGCACAGAAGGCCCAGTCGGAGGCGCTCCATGCTTCAAACCCGACGTTCCCGGCGCTGGCGACGATACTCTAGCCATTGATGGCATTGGCCCCGACATTTGTGGCCCTGGAGACTCTAACGGACCCCTTGGACCCATATTCGCATGGGGAGATGGTAATCTCGGATTCGGATGTATCGGCGATCCGTGAGAATTCGGCGGCCCGTGAGAATTAGGCGGATCGTGCGAGCTTCCATGATTCGGTAAGGGATTTAAGCCTGGAGGCCTTCCTAGCTGGTTCAGATGACTCGGCGGGCCGGTTAAGTGACCGCCTAAGTGTGGATTATGGTTTCCAATTGTGGTTGGCGGGCCTAGATTCGGGCCGTGGTTCTGGCCTGGATGGCCTAACGGGGGGCCGGCGAGATGGCTGGGTGGGTTCGGTGATGCCCCAGGTCTATCGGGAAGTCCCTGGGGCATGGAGGTAGGTGGCGGTCCCCGGTATGCGAAGCCGGGTGGGTGATGCATTGAACCAGGGGGTCCCGGGTGGTGCATCGACGTAGGACCCGGTGGACCTAAAAAGATATCTTGCAGTTGGACAAAAATCTTAAAAAATATACAAGTTTAAGTAAAAATTACACACGATACGAGACAAAAAATTTAGCATACCAGTCGTGCGTAACTAACTTGAAAAATAAACAACGGAACTTTTCAGTCTTAAAAAAACAGAATTTAAAAAAATGCTTTGCTCAGCATTTATCAGAATTAGCGCTTTTACAGCATTATTAACATCAAACTCTTTAATATTATTCATATTTCTATAATTAATAACAGCTAGAAAAACAACATTCTAATAAATTAAGACGAGCCTCCTCTACTTATAAGAGTTCGCGAAAATAAACAGTACGAGGTTCACTCAGATAAAGAAACAATCAAATAAAAATATATAATGCCGAAAGAGTCGATTCTTACATTAAATCCAAAGTTAAATCACTATGGACACCGTTGCCATAGAAACGCACTAGTCAGTATTCTTTATTTGATAAATCGTAAGTCAAGGATAAGACAAAGGACTGCATTCCTACATTCCTTGTTTATTAACTCAAACGATCACTAAAACGACGAAAACAAACGTCTACCTTCAGTATTTGCTGTGTTCTTTCCATTAATTGTTATTATATCTTCCATTAGCCGCCGATATTCAATACATTATAGTTTGACATTTTGTTTTTCATATCGATTTTACGTCACGAGATGTTTCGTTCATTCAATTCATTCGCTCGGTGGCTGTTTCAGGGTTTTGTTTCAATGAGTTTCAGATATGTATTTTCTTACATGACGTTTTGACGGCTAACCAGAGGTTCGAGGGCTAACCCACACTACTTTAAACTGTCACTACGTCACACTATAAAGCAACCTATAGGTGTGTTGTTTTGGTGCAAGCTTTGCTAAACGTCGTCTATGAGCAAGTAATAGGTAATTAACATAGAGTGAGATAAACAAGAACATGGTAAACTAAGTATATGAAACAACAACACTTTGGGATAAAATTATTATTTTGTTTAGCTATGTAGAGTCAAACTGAAACAATATCAAAGTCAAAAATCATTTATTCAGTAGGACCGCAGGGATCACTTAGAATAGTCTTAAAACGAATTTTACTCCTGTTCTTTCGCGACCAATACCGTGAAGAAGAATCAGGGCAACAAACATATCTCTAATAATCTGATAATCCCTAACAACGGTTTATTTATTGCAAAATAAATGAGCTTTTGGCAAGTCATCCCAAATTTTAGCCAAAGTTTAATATCCCATGGTCATCAGGATCTGTCCAGTCCAACTTTTTACAGATAAAACAATATCATTTTCACGTAGGAACGTATACCTCACAGAACTGGGACCATGCTCGCGTTCCATTTTTCGTTCGTTTGATGAATATTCGGGTGCTTCTCACCACGATTTCTGATTTCAAAGGTAAATTTTCCAAACGTTAAAAGACAATCCTAACCTAGGACCAAATATTCCAAACCGAAAAATTGGCCCTTGAAGACAGAAATCGTGGTGGGAAACCACTATAATCAAGGGCCAATTTCGGCATCCGAATATTCATCAAACGAACGAAAAAAGGAACGCGAATACGGCTCCTGTTTCGTTTGACGCTGTAAAACTGAACAATTTTGAAATAAAAAACAAATGAAAAAACATAAACGAACCGGACGGAACCGTTCCTATGTGAAAACGACTATAGACAGTTATTGTTATTTTAATTACCTTGCATGTGATGCCTGTACGGTTGATGCGGCGGTCTCTCAGGCCGCGACGGTCCGTAAGGCGGCAAGCGGTAATACTGCGGAGGGTATTGCCTAGCCGGTTGACCACCCGGGCCTCCGGGACCCCCGAGTCCGGGGTGTAACTGATACATGTTTTGTGGGCCTCGGGGACCGTAACCCGCGTTGTTGGGGTACATCATTGGGCCTCTGTTGAAGGGTTATTAAATTTGAAAATAAGAAGAAAACAGTATGATAAATTGAGAAATGAAGTCTTATCAAAATTATCAATTCCGACGGGATTCGAACCCGCGACGATCAGACGATCCTTCTAAAGCCAGTGTTTCCACACTGAGTGCCTTAAGTGCCTAAGTGTGGAAACACTTTAAAAATTGCAAAAAATATAGTATGATGGGGTCTGGAGGGAGTGGGGGGAGGCCTTTGCCCAGCAGTGGGACACTGGTGGCTGAAATAATAATAATAGTATGATGAATCTATAGGAAAATCTGTAAAAACATAAGAAACAAAGATCGTCACTACTGTATCCAAGGCGCAGTAGATTTTCTCTCGATGTTTTTTTTACATAATAATAACTATTTGCAGATCAAAAAACATTTGTCTCGCGGCGGGAATTGAACCCGCTACCTTCTAGATCACCCACACACATGCATCTTAGCTGCGCCGCAAAGATCTTTGACATTTTTATTTATATGATTAGTTTTAAAATAAAATATATATACTTTTTTTACATTTTAGTAGATAAATACCTGTATTGCTGGTTGATCATATGCGGCATCCTTGTGATGATGCTGGGTTCTTCTGAAACAGGCTTGAACGGCTGCGGTGATCCCGCTACGGATAAAGTACCTACAAGCATCAATATATTTATGCAACGTTATTGCTGCACTTGATTGTAACTAAATATTTTGTATAAAACACAATCACGACACCGTATAGCCGCGGTGGACAAATTTTCGAATCTTTCGGCCTTCAAGATAATATCTGATTAAGGGTCTGAGAGACGTCCATATACATTTTTGGCACATTCCCACAATTTTGCAAAAGTTTGATTCAATACTTGTTGTCAAGAGTTGTTTTAACAGTTATCAAGAACTTTTAGAATAGAATAGAAAAACACTATTGTACACAAAAGAAACACAAAATAACAAATAGGTAGACACAATAGGCGGCCTTATCGTTAAAGGCGATCTCTTCCAGACAACTTTTGGATGGACTGGAAATAATAACAGAAACCTTTTAAAGGTCACAGCTCATTAGAGCCACCCGGCACCCACTCCGCACCGCCTCGTCGTACGGCGTCCACTCGTTGTCGACAGGTGGTTCACGGGTGGACGCCACGTTATCACCAAAACGTTGCACGATCAACCAGTGAACCCCGCGCGGTCAACGAGTGAACACCGCGTGGTTAACGAGTGGACGTCGCTTAGTCCACGAATTTTCGAGTAGTCTGTTAACAATTGGCATTAGGTCTACACGTGTGTTTCACGTGTGAATCACTCGCGGGCAGCGCGCGGTCCGCTTCGGACCCGCGCGTTGGCGATGCGCAGTCAACGCAGGGCAGCGAGTTGTCACCGAGTGGTCCACCCGCCGTCCGCGCGTGGACGGCTTACGATAGAGGCGATCCGGTGACGCTACGGAGTTGATGTAGTGAGCGCATACCCATACAAGTCCATATCAAGAATACTAACCGCACGAGGCGAGGCGGTGCGGAGTGGGTGCCGGGTGGCTCTAATGAGCTGTGACCTTAAGTGTAATATTAATATTGCCTGTTTATGAGAAATAAATATAGAATAATTCTCCATATTTTCTTACCTTCCCTAAGAACATTGTGTTGCTGTTGCGAGTGCGAGCCTCTGTCGTCGCCCGCTAGCATACCTCGCAACTCTGCTCGGACCTAAACAGACAAATTTTAGTTAGAATAAAGCAGTTTGCTAATTTGACATAGGTAGTAGGTACGCTAGATACTTAAAAAGTAGGCAGTTTGCAATTTTTAAAGTGAAAACTTCTTTAGGCGCGTTTGGCAGTTTTGTGATGAGAAAAATTCTTGGATTCGCCTCGAAAAGGTCACGTGCGCGTCACGTGACTGCTCATATTTGTCAAGTTTAGAACCGTTCAAGTTTACACCTCTGCCGGCACTACTGGAATGCCACTGTTTTATTTTATTATATTTGCTGTATCCTATAAATGTAACTATTTAAATAGTGTTGAATGACCAAAGACTCATCATTCAAGATACTGACGATTCTGGGGTGTACTAGTAGATATATGCACGTCCACGATTTGCATATTATTTATTAATCACATCAGCTAGTAAAGCAATTACACCTCAGACGGCATTGAAACTCCAATACATAGTAAGTTGGGCATTAACTCCTAGTTTCTAGTTGAGTGCGTGGCCATTTTTGGTGACTTACTTAACCGCAACCTAAGTTTAAAACAATAGCTTACCTTGAGAAAATGAAAAGTCTTATCAAAATCATCGATTCCGACGGGATTCGAACCCGCAACGATCAGACGAACCTCCTAACGCCCGAGTGCCTTACCGCTCGGCCACGGAACCCTTAGTCGTCACAATCAAAATTTTGATAAGCTCATATTTATCGGTCAAGCACCGGTGGCCGAGCGGTAAGGCACTATGGCTTTAGGAAGATCTTCTGATCGTTGCTGGTTCGAATTCCGTCGGAATCGAAAATTTTGGTGACTTCATTTTCTCAATGAAATACCTAGGTGTGGTTTTCCACTTAAAAAATTACAAAAACAATAGCTTACCTGTAATCTAGGTGCGTTAGGGAACCTCTGATCATGGTAAGGTGTAGGTGGACGTGGTTGGAACATTTCACCGCCTCCCATAGCGTTGGGAGGTACGTATCCGACCATAGGTCCACTGTATTCTTTCTCCTGTAGAATAAAGTTTATTAGGTATTTTGAGTGTAATGTATAGTGAGCGCCACCAACGGAGGTAACCGCTCTAGTAGGGCGGTTGGAAGGGCATGTCTCGTGAAGAGGAGTTACCAATTGGTGACGCTGACTGTATGCAGTGAAAAATATTACCAATCTAGCTGTAATCTAATATGTACACTAAAATAATTCGACTTTAATAAAAAGAAAACGTTTACACAAACGTTTTATTAGGTACTAGCTACTACGCGCGGCTTCGCACGCGTGGTAACACCATTTTGAATAGCCTAAATGCTATTATAGGTTAATCTACACCTATTCTGTTTCATCCAAATTGGTTCACTAGTTCAGGCGTGATTGAAACACAAACATACAAATATACTCACTAACTTTCAGCTTTATTATATTAAAATAGTATGATAGAGGTAGGCTATTGATTATACTATAACTATGCCTACCTTTTTAATCCTTTTGCTCTCTTGCATCGCGATCTTTGCTAACTTTTTTTCTTCCCGTTCTTTTGCCTTCTGTTCTTTTAACTTCTCTTTTTCCTCTTTCTTCTGTAACCGCTCTTGACGTTTTGCTTCTTTTTCCGCCATTTTAGCTTCTCTCTCCTGCCGTTTCTTCTCTCTTTCAGCCTATAAAACCAACGTAAAATAATGAAATACCTAAAGATACTTCACAGCTTGACGCCTAGCTTATCCACTTTAGCCAGTGCGTCGGTCTGAGGCAAGCTGTTGATCTTAAATAGTTTTATACTCAACTCTCACCTGATTCGGCTTCATAGGCGATCCGTCCTGTCCTAGTTCTTTAACCTTGACGCCGACTAATTTAGCCAACGCGTCGTCGGTCTGAGGCGAGCCGGATCTCCCGCCGCCGCCACGACCGCCGCGCCCTCGTGGACCCCTGGATAAACAACTTTATAACTGATACGGAAGGTTTATATTAGTAAAGCAAAGCTTACGCTGTACAGCTCAAAAGACGCACTCTGAAAAAACTAAACAAAAGTTGGCTTTTTTGTTTGTATTTGAGAGAAAGCTTACGCTGAACCTCGGTCCCTCTGGAATACTTAATTTCTCTAGGATAAATAGTAGCAATGCGTTAATCTATAACAATTTTTATTCAAACCCCGTTGTTCAGCTGTTTCAGTGAAGGAGCGACGAATATATTCCTTCCATTCCATTTATAATAATTTGTGAAATTACAAACTAGCTGACCCGACAATAACCTGAATAAATAAATAGTGTAATCGAACCACCTACCTGCTGCCGCGTCCGCCCCGACTGCCCTTGCCCCGCAGTGGTTTTGGTGTTGCATTCGTTGCTTGTTGTGCATCTAGAAATTTATACAAAAATATGACGTCACACTGAAAATCCACCACCAAAATTATATTCAATTGATTTCAACAGAAAAAAAATATACTAAAGCTGTATTTCGGTTTTCATCCCCAGGATACTACCAGGGTCTCGAAGTTCTGACTCACTTAAATGCGCCTGCAACTCCTCAGTCTTGGCTTTAGTGACGTCATCGGGTAGTTTCTCTAAGGGAACCACAGCTGTTTTCTTCACGAGATCATTCAGCGCCTTCATCCGTTCCGCGCTTTCATCTTTCTTTTTCTGTTCCGCGCCCCAATCAGAGTCTGATGATTCAGTGATTTTGAACTCATCTGAACTATCTGGCATGTGCTTGCCGCTTGATTTGTGCATTTCCTGCGAATGACAGATAAATCTCAGTATATTTACTCATATCTAGTTGAAAACTCATGGTATTCGTACAATATTTAGGAATTTGTTACGCACAAAGTTACGCGAGTACAAAAGTTACTGCAGAGTCATTTTGTGAGGATTATACCGCTTTTTATAAGGTTGGATCAATATAAGAAATTACCCGACCAATAAGAACCAACCGAAAAGGACAACGGAGTCAGATACTACCGCCGCAATCAAAGCTGAAAGTGTTGTGAGTTTGTTTAAAGGTTTGTGTCTTAATCACGCCTAAACAAGTTAACCGATTTGGATGAAAGTTGGAATAGGCGTACCTGGAATAGCATATAAGCTATTCAAGATGTTGGTACTACGCTAGCTAGTGTCATTTATGACTGACGTATCTGAATACTTACATCTTCAGACTCAGTGTTAGGCATCTCGGTATAATTTATTTTCTTCTGCCTTGTCCTGTGTTTGGGCGACCAATCATTTTCTCCTTCCTCACCGCTCAGCCCTCCGTAAGTGACCCTAGCTCGGATCACGTTACCTTCGGCGTCGTATTGAGTGAGGCCGCGTGAGCGACGCGATTTCTTTGATTTGTCTCGCCTCTTGGACCGGTCTTTTGAACGATGATGGTGGTGTTTTGGTCTGTAAATTGAAGGAGAATCTTTTAAATTAAAACATCTTCTATATTTTTGTGAGCCTTTACCTTACACTCTTTTACTGCTATTGATGACTCTTTATGGTCGCGCTAGGCCAAGATTATTAGTTAATGTTTGTAAGCTGCAGCACATGTGCAAAATTAAAATTTATTTTGCAGTTGCGCGGGAAAGCATCTGGCGAAGATGGTGTTTATGTTGAGATGCTGCAAGCGGGAGGACTCACAATACTTAGACCAGTTGCTGAACTCTTCAATAAAGTTTTGTCTCACACCAGATGCATAGAAAAATGATGGCGATAAAACTAATTTAAAAAACTATAGGCCCATAAGCCTTCTCTCCCAAGTCTATAAGTTATTCTCCAAGGTCTTATGCAATCGACTGTCGCGAACAATCGACGACTACCAACCAGTCGAGCAGGCAGGCTTCCGAAGCGGTTACTCCACCTTAGACCACTTACACACTGTCAAGCAATTGATGGAGAGATGTAGAGAGTATAACCGCCCACTGTGTTTCGCCTTTGTCGACTATGAAAAAGCTTTCGACAGCGTTGAGCACTGGGTGGTGTTTCACTCTCTCCATCGTTGCAATATGCGACAAGCGCTATGTTAACATTCTTCGGGATCTATGTATATGTCTGCAACTATGCAAGTACGTATGCATAAGCTATCTGACCTTATACCCATAAGCCGCGGAGTGCGTCAGGGAGATACAATTTCCCCTAAACTCTTCACGTGTCTTTTGGAGGACATCATGAAAACTCTAGACTGGGAAGAGAAAATCGTTAAGATCAACGACCGGAACATGTCACACTTGCGGTTTGCGGACGACCTTATTCTCGTTGCCGAGTCCGCCGCAGAACTCCAGATCATGCTCGCCGAACTGCATGAGGCCTCCTTGAGCGTCGGCCTAAGGATGAACATGTCCAAGACCAAGGTAATGACAAATAATCCGTCCCACATACCTAACATCGATGTCGACAACCACCGAATAGAGACAGTCGATGAGTATGTTTACCTTGGACATCGTCTGTCCTTTGGCCGGGGCTCCCAGTTAAGGGAAATTACTAGGCGTATCCAACTGGGGTGGGCCGCGTTTGGTAAATTGGAAGATGTATTTAAGTCTAAAATCCCGCAATGTCTCAAAACCAAGACATTCAACCAATGTGTTCTTCCCATTCTTACATAAAATAATAATAATAATAATGCTGGACATTTCACACAGCATCATCTAGCCCCAAACTAAGCAAAGCTTGTACTATGGGAACCAGATAACTGATATACTACTTATATACTTTTTGTTTGTAAATACATACATATTATACATAGAAACACCCAGACCCGAGATAAATATTTGCAGATCATACAAACATTTATCCCGCGGCGGGGATCGAACCCGCAACCTTCTGCGTCCCAAGCGGGCTTTCACCGACTGCGCCACAGAGGTCGTCATGGAGGTCGTTATGGATCCGAATCATGGCCTCTCACAAATGAGCACATGTACGCTATAAGGGTTGCTCAAAGAGCCATGGAGCGGGCCATGCTAGGTATCCTCGTGGACCGTATACCAAACGTCGAGATTCGACGCCGCACAAAGGTCGAGGATGTAGGTATACGGATTGCGAGGCTTAAGTGGAGATGGGCGAGATACTTGGCCAGACGGGACGACAACCGATGGACCAAAGCGGCTACCGAATGGTGGCCAAGAGATATGCGGCGGCCTCGAGGCAGACCACCTGCCCGATGGTCAGACGACATTGTGGGGGCGGTAGGAGAGCAGTGGATCCGGCTGGCACAAAACCGCCAGGAGTGGCGTGAAAGAGAAGAGTCCTATACCCAACAGTGGGTGTTACCGGCTGGATAGATAGATAGATATCTATCTATCTAGTTGTATTGATACAAAATTACTAGATATGTGAAAAAAATATTTTGAGACACAAATCAAGAGTAAATCAAGAGCAATCAAGGTTCCTTCTAGGTAAGCATGCTCCATCAGACCTCACTACTGCTTAACATCAGGCAGAGTGAGGTCAAATGCTGACATATTTAATTAAAAAAAAAAAGTAAAACTTACTTAGGTTTCGAAGCTGTAGCCCAATCCTTAGCACCAGCAGATTCACTCGAGCTATCTTCGAAAATACCTTTCTTCTTTTTCTTCGTCTCAGGTGATGACTCTGTCATCTTAGGGCGATCTGTAATGCAGATATAGCATTAAACATGGCTACTAGCGATAAATAGGGGATCAAAAAATTCAAGTCTCTTTTAGACCCCTGTGGAATAATTTAAAGAATTCATTGAACTTATTAGAGAAATCACTGAATCCAGTTTTTTTCTCTCTCTCTATCTGCCATCGGCATGTCAGCCATTATCAGATGTGTTCTGGAAGGAGGAGATTTAGGAGCAGTTCCATTGAAATGCCCTAATAACTTTTTATGAACTTTTCAGTTCCTCTGGTTGACCAGCAAATCTGTTCTCGTGAACGTGAAAACCTGTAATTGGCTTTCTGTTTATATAAATTCACCCAATTAAGTTATTTTAAGCTGTTGGTTTTCCTTATAAATAAATGAATTCTCTCATTATACTGACTTATATACACTTACCCTTCTTATTTTCACTTCTACCAACGCGCCGTATCGGCAAGGAATCCGAGGACCGCGAGTCACCAGAGTCTTTGTCCGCTGATGAGGAAATATCTTCAGATGATGACACCCCTCTGAAATTAGAACTAATATTAATTTCCAACATATTCTGTGAGTGAGCAAAGTAAATTGTACCCTAACCTGTGTTAGGCGTAATGTATTTCAATTTGCATTGAATGTTATTCACAAAAGATTTATCAGGCGTGTATGCAGCAAAACCAGCATTTTTTCATCATCATCAGCCTATAGCAGTCCACTGCTGGACATATACCTTCCCTAATGAGCCCCATGGCCCCCTGTCCTCAGCTCGACGCATCCAGCTTCTGCCAGCAGCCTTTCGCAGATCGTCACTCCACCTGACCGGAGGGCGTCCTACACTACGTTTGCCGAGTTGCGGTCTCCACTCAAGAACTCGTTTACTCCAGCGGTTATCGGTTCTTCGGCAGATATGGCCAGCCCGCTGTCACTTCAGCTTGCTAATTCTCTGAGCTATGTCAACAACTTTGGTTCTATGTCGGATAGTCTCATTGCGGACTCTATCCTTCAGATAAACTCCGAGCATAGCTCGTTCCATAGCTCACTGAGTGACTTTAAACTGGTGGACTAGCCGTACTGTGAGGGTCCACGTTTCGGCGCCGTAGGTCATAGCACGTAGGATGCACTGAGCATTTTTTCAGTTGATATAAAAATGACAATCATAAAATGTCTTACCCAGTATCTTTGAAGTCTTCGTCAACTTCGTCATCGTCTTCAGATGGAACATCTAGGGAGTTTAGCTTTCTTGGTTTCTTGCGTTGTTTTTTTCTAGATTTCTTCGACTCTACCGGCATACCCTGTTATAAAAAAAAAATATTCAGTATTTTACTACTAAGTTCGTGAATGAGAAATTTGAAATAATCCAAATTCTTAATTAGGGGTTTTTTTAATACTGCGTATCTCCTCCTAGATTGGTGCGACGAGTATCCAGTAAATGTTTGGTATTGTTAGCGCATTACACGCTGGCTAGCCTCGGTGAACCTAGTGTACAAGCGAGAGAACATAAGCACTGTCACTAGTGTGCAAGCGAGAGAACATGATTATCGCCGTCATTTTCAATTCACTTCGTTATGAATTGAGTTATAATAATCACGCTGCAGTTCATACCTGTTCAATAGCATCCCTTTCAGCTTTCATCTTTTCCTCCTCTGCAGCTTCGATAATGGTCGATATATCTTTACCGCGACCCTGATTCCCTGCGCTCGTCGTTGGCTCTACGTATTCCTCCTATAAAAACAAAAAAAAAAGTGATAAAACATAAGAAACAAACAGGATCCCCCAGCTTCCCGAGCGTAGACATTCTCTCAAACCTTATAAGTGCTAGACTTGCTTAGTAATAAACGCTTATAGTGATAGTAGTGAAGTATTAATTTGTCTTGTCTTTCGTTTAATTAAATACCTTTATAGCGGCACTGATAAGACGGTCGTATTCCTGTGCACGTAAACTAACGGGCAGTTGCCGGCGTGCACGTAATCTGTACACACCGCCCGATGATGCCGAAGACCAAGAACTGCATGAACTGCCATCTGAAAAATTATGACTTTACAATCTGGGCTTAGAGCTAAACTGGTTATGTTTTCCGCAATTATTATTATTATTTAGCCATTCTCGTCCCACTGCAGGACAAAGACCTCCCTTCCCTTTGTCCACTCTTCGCGATTTAACGCTTTATCAGGCCATATTCTTAGGTGAAAGTAGACATAGACATACGTTTATTCGCAGCTGTACACAACAACAATTTTTACAAAAAATAGGAAGTCCAGTTCTCATCTCTCAGTCTCGCCACCTCATCCTGGGCCTTCCTCGTCTTCGTGTCACATTTTGCAAGCCGAAAATATAATTATTAATTTCTCTAGGGTTACAGATACCGAGGCATGTCTATCTATACTTTTAACAGTAGGTAGGTGCATGAAAGGAGCCACTTTGAGGGGCACTTAAAATCCTTTTAACACACTGGTGGGAACAACTAGTAGTAGGTAGCATTGTTTTACCTTATTTTATACCGTTTGTTTTGTAGTCAACCTACCCTGTCTATAAAGGTGAAATTTTGCTTAACTCTGTATTACATACATATAGTAAGAAATAGAATAACATACCAGAATCATCTTCATCGTCATCCGATTTCTTCTTAACTTCCAGTGGTTGTTCGGGCGGCGGCTCCGGTTCTTCGAGTTTCTTTCGAGCGCGCTCCTCCGCTACTATAACCGCTAGTTCGTCCAATTTCACTAGCTCAGTCTCTAATGATTGTATAAGTTTCTCCTGTAGATATAAAAAGGTTTGAATACACTGTACTTTTAAACTTACCTAACTTTAGGAACTTTAGGAGGGAACTGCAGAAGATCGCAATGTGTGGAAGGTGACAGGAGGCATTTGCCTAGAATTGGGACAGCTTAGGCTCACTATCTTTAAGATTTTTAATAATACATCCCAAAAATTTGATTTGAATTGAACACTCGATCCTTGGCGATGCTTTTGTCATCATCATCATCGGCCTATATCAGTCCACTGCTGGACATAGGCCTCCCCTAATGAGCGCCATTGCGCTCTGTCCTCAGCTCGACGCATCCAGCTTCTGCCAGCAACCTTTCGCAGATCGTCACTCTACCTGGCCGGAGGGCGTCCTACACTATGATGCTTTTGTAAATTGAGCTAATGGGCAATCCACATCCAAAAGCTGAATCTGAATGCTGATTTTAGGTTTGCGGTTAGTAAATAAAATAAAGGTAAATAAAAGTACTCACATGGTTACAAGGCGGACAGAACCAATCGCCCTGAGGTATATAGAACAACAACGGCTTGAGACAGCTCGCGTGATACCCGGCATCGCATTTGTCGCACAAAAGTATCCACTCCGGTTGTTCGCCACTTCCGCATTGCTTGCAGAAACCATCGTCTTTCTCTGTGAAGTGATGAACCAGGGATATAATCGACCATTCTAAATTTTTGCTCTTACCAATCAAAAACCTTTCATTATTGATTACCTTCTTGCAATGTCCTCGCCCTTTTCAATGGTTCAGCTGGTTCTTCGGTCTCCAAGTCAGACTCAGGCGAAAACTCGTGGTCAGATTTGTCGTAGTCGGCTGCATAGACAAAATAATTAAGAATGTACCTTATTGATTCTTAGAGCTTTACTTACCTAAGAACTTTACAATCAAATCTCATTGAGATTTTAATCTCGCATAGCTTCACAGAATGGTTGATATGTTTTGGTAAGTACATAAAATGATGATTTTCGTAAGAGTTCGTTCGTGTTTTTAGTATTTCTTGGTATGAAATGAGCATCATTTAATTTTTAATTCCACTTACGTTCCGGTTCCGGCTGCAGTTCGAAAAGCGGCGAGTCAGAATCAGAATCTGGTTCAGGGCCGGTCGAGTCTGACGCTCGCCAAGTCTTCTTCTGTCTTCGTCTCTTATCGTCTTCCGAGCTACTGCCGCGGCCGCTGGCACACCATTCCTCTTCTTCATCGTCTTTGCCCTAGGAGGAAACATTTATGACATATTGTTATCACGATGGCAAAAGGAATTTCGATCGTCCACCGACAAAATAAGTCGACGACATCATGGAATATGCAGTTCGTTTATGGGCGAGATTGGCAAAAGCGAAGAGAGGACTATAACCAGTGGGATAAGAAAGGCTGATGATGATTGTTTTGATGAAAAAACATTTGAGAAAATCGATCAAAAACTTGCGACTAAAAAAAGGTTTAGAAAGGAAGTGAAAATCTCTTTTTTTCGATTGAACAAACTTAGAAACATGCAATGACAGTATAACAAACAACAAGGAAAACAAATCTATCTGTACAGATGCACTTAGTGGGCTGAAACTGTTTTAATGTCAGCAGTTTTTGATATACCTTCTTCTTATGAATCATTTTAAGTTCTCTTAATGCAACTTCCTCTAGATGTCTCCTTTCAGCTTCTTCTTTTATTTTCTGCTGTGCAATTCGTCGCGACTGTCTTACGGGAGTATCGGAATCATCAGATTGTGGTTTGGACTTCTTGTCTTTTGAATCTTTTGATTTAGACTTTTTCTTCTTGATCATTTTTTTTGATGCTGACTTTTTTCCAGCTGTAAAAAAGCAGTGTTTAGAATGAGCTTGGCTTACTATTTTTATCACATTTTGCCAAATCTACATACTGGAATAATGGGAGTATTTTTTATATTAATTGTCTGGCATTCACTGCTTACCTAAACTGTAAAGAGTTTCTTCCTCAGATTCGTCACTGGAATGTTTCTCCAAAAGTTTAGCTTCTACTTTTTTTCTGAAAACAACACGAAGCATATTACCTAGATTTTCATAATACACAATAAATTATCAACAAACTTTTCATACCTTGTTGACGTGATTATTTTCTTAGGTTTGATTTTCAAACGCTTTCCACTTGCAATAGGCTCATCACCTTCACTTTCACTTTGAGATTCCGATTTGTTTTTGTCACTTGTTGCTTCTACTAATGACCTTTTCAATGATTTACTTCCTTTCTTAATATCATTAACCTTATTATTTTTATCAACTTCTTTGTTCTTCTTTCTTTTAAATTTTCCTTTATGTGCCTTGATTTTCTTTCTTTTTGATATTGAGTCATCCAGATTGGCCTTCTCATCATCAGCAGAGGTAGCTTCTTTGCCATCAGATGTTTCTTTAGCATCTGATACATCCTTGGAATGTGTTGCATTGACATCACTCTCCGGAG
Organism: Epirrhoe alternata; assembly: GCA_963565295.1. NCBI lineage: Eukaryota > Metazoa > Arthropoda > Insecta > Lepidoptera > Geometridae > Epirrhoe > Epirrhoe alternata. The sequence continues at coordinate 7,278,353 of OY751384.1, forward strand.
TGGTTTCTAAGCGTAGCTTCTTAGGAGGTAGAGATTCTTCTATAGCTAAAGGGTCACCTTTATTAGGATTATCTTTTCTTACATCAGCTAAATCTTCATCCACAGAAGATACACTGCTCTTTCTCTTTTCTATAATGCTAGTCTTGTCTTGACCATTACCAGTTTCTGACACAGAGTTCAATGGCTTCTTTACATCATTGACCTTTATTTTTCGGGCTACTGCTTTCTTTTTCACCTTACTTCGACGTTTTTTGACATTGTTCTTTTTCGGGCTAGTACTATCACTGGTTTCTTTACTTTTTCTTGGACTCTCACTGTCAGAAGTGCTTTTGTCATTAATACTAGTTTCACTTTTGTCAATTTCAGTTTTAGAGTTGTTGGATTTGTCTTCCCTCATGCAAGGCTTTTTAGTGTCGGGGTTGGCATCATTATTGTCATTAGGTTGCTTTTTCAAAGATCTCTTTGCCACAGATTTTAGCTTGACACTACTTAGTTTTGCAGTGGAATTTGTTTCATGTTCACCATTTAATAGCTCTTTACTATCATTTCGAAGTTCTTTGTCGTCATTTTCATCATCAGACTTAGTGTCATTATTTTTAGCTATTGCTTCTGGATTTCCGGTGTCATTATCATAACCACAACCTTCTCCGTAAAAATACATGACATCTTCTGATATTTCCTCACCAATGAAGTAACTTTCACAGTCTGCCCCACTTCCTTCGCCTGTTACAACCATAACTGGATCTTCTATAGCCTCGCTGACATCTTTATCTTCTTCTACAATACTATCTTTGTTTTTATTTTTATCATGTTCAACAGCATCTGGTTTCTGCTCCTGTTCATTTTCAATTGGTTTTATTTTATTTTTATCTTTATCATCAGCTTTTTCTTCTTTTTCAGAATCATCAGAAACAACAGTTTTATCTTTAGTATCTGATGTATAATCACTTTGCTTATCTACTATATTAACATCCTTATTATCTTCTAAACATACAGTTTTACACTCTATATTTTCATTCTTAGTATCTTTTCTTATGTCTTCTAAATTTTCATTACTAGCTTTATTTACAATTGAAGAGCTCTCAGGACAACTTTCTTCTTTAGATACTTCTTTTACAACAGATTTAGACTCTATTTCACTTGGTTCAATTGTTTTTAAAGATTCTTGTTCTACAGTTTCTGAAGTACTTTCACTTGTTGCTTCTTCAAGTTTTTCTTCTGTAATTTGTTCATTATTATCAACTGTTTCCTCTTCACAAGGTTTCTTTGAAGTGTTTTTCAATGTTTTCTCATTTTGTTCTGCCCCTGTGTCTTCATGTTCAGATTCAGATTCTGGGCTCAGGAACTCTTCTTCATTTTCTTCATCAGCTTCTGATTTTGAGGGCTGTAAATGAAATTAAGATTAGAACATGCTAATTTTGAGTAATTCTATTATCTACACTTCAACAAAAGTTGCATGTCTACAAAGTTTCAAAAGTAAGTTCATACCTTTTCTTGTGGATTTTCAAGCTCACTAGAGGCGTCATTTTCTGTGCAGGTACTTGATTGGGTGATTTCTTCTCCACTTTTCAATTGTGCAATGATTTTAACTAATTCTTCTCTATTTCTAAAAAATATTTAAGGAAACCAACTTTTAATTCTACTGTGAATTAATATTAGTTTAAAAAAATAAATGTCTTAGATTGTTATGACAAATATTATAGTGGGAAAGTAGAAAAAGTTAAAGTGAAGTTTAAAAAAATGGTTAGTTACTATAAGTAATGGTGGTTATCCATTACTTATAGTTATTTTTAGGCAGGATTAGTATTTACTATTAGCTCATATTAAGACTATGTATTTCAATGAAAGATTTTAAATTATTTTTCAGAGATAGCCTAAAGTATTTTAAATTAAAATATATAAATGTTTAAACTATGAAACATACCTTGCTATAAGCTGCCAAGTTTCCTCATCCTGGTCCTCTTTATACAAGCACATGTTGGCTTCTTTATCAACTTGTAGCCAATACACACAACCATTCTTATCCCGACCAATAGGATCTAATCTGAGTTCCTTCGATGGTATTGCATTGACTGCAGACTTGAATTTAGGATGGCATGTGAATTGAAACTCAAGTAAAAACTGTGAAGGAATTATTTTATTAATAAAACAGAGGCAAAACTGTATCTCCAAGGTTGATAGAAATCAGCTTTGAGGTTCTGCAAAGTTCATAATGTTTAGGGGGATAGTCAAAGGAGCATTTAGAAATAAATGCCCACTTTCTACAAGCAATTTAGCATTTTATATGGGGTTACATAGCCCAATAACACATACTTAATTGTTTTCCTTACATTTTCTTATACCAAATTTCCTTTCCAAGATATTTGTTATCAGCCCAATCAAGTGCTGATTACCTAGTTATTTAGGGGCATACAAACTTTACTTTAATATTTTATTCATTACCAATGTATATTTTTGATAAGAAAATCATAAAATGTAAAACTGAGAACGCTCCATATAAACTGCAATACAATAGACTTGAGTTATTGCTTCTTTCAACTCTACTTTCACAATTTTGCAACTTTTATAGCTGCAGTTTTACAGCCAAGCATAGGTACAATGTATGTTCCTATAGTGACTCATTGTAAGCTCAGCAATCTGATTCTGTGATAAATAGAATGCAATAACCATATAAGATTGCAGAGTAGGCGGAGCTAATTACCTTCAGAACTTTGAGTTTTACTCGAGTGCTAGCTTTCTTGTAAGAAAACCTCTCAATCTCCCAAGCCTCCTGATGATGCCCTTGTTGGTGACAAAACTTGATCATACACTTCTCCCATCTGTTGCCGTGCGCAGACTTTAGAGCGCGACGCAATAACTTCAAGTGTAGCTCCTTCAACGCTTCAGATACTAACAAACAAAAAAACTTATAAGATGTTTGTTTATAATTTCACTTCATTATTACCATCATATTTTCTTACCTTCCTCTGTGTTTTCTATGTATTCCTGTAATTTATCTATCGTAGGAGACTCCAGTCCGTGTAATTTACCAAATACTTTCAAAAATGAATAGATAGCGGCAAAATTAGGATCATTCGCACACGAAGTTTCACCATCAGACGCCATCGTCGGAACTCAGCAAGCTTTTTCACTGTGCATCACTAATGGTTCTTTACATGGTAATAGGATACTTTCACTTACAAATAATAGGTCATTATAAAACTTGTACATGATTCACGAAAATATCTTCATTCTATGCAAAGAAAGCTTTTCAATTTCTACAAAATAGTAAAATACAACTCAATGACAGCCCAGCCATCGCTCCATAGACACAACAGACATCGATAGAATTCATCATTCAATTTCTTCATTCAATCTCTATCAATCTTCATCACCGAACGAAACAAAAATTGTTTATGGTGATGCATCTCTGAGTCTTTGATGGTGAATTTCAGACTTTCAATAATATTGAACAATATATTTTTCACTGTGATATTTCAAAGTTATTGAAATTGTATTGATCTAGAAATAATGATAATTTTGACTGATTGTTGACAGAACTAAAACAGAACAATGCACAGTCCATGGCAAGTGTCAAAAATAAATTAATAACTAAAGAAAAGAAAGTGAACCGTGCGCAATGCGACATGTATGACTTGTTGTGGTTGTGGAAGTAAATAAAAATATAATAAAATCCATCAACAATGATATTAAAACAATATTATGTGTAAAATATCATTGTGCGTTCGATGCGTTCCATGATCCGTGTGTTTCGTTTCGTGCGTTCGTACGTCGTTCGCTATAATGTCAAATTAGTAGTCTGTGGTTTTCCCTCCTCCGCTCATCCACCCCTCCCTATCATCTGTCTGTCAATCTGTCATGCATTTTCAATCGAAGGAGAAGAGTGAAGTGAACACAGATTGAGTTTTCTTTCGTTTACTTTTTTGTAATTTGTGTGACTTATAAAACTTATAAGTACCACATAACACCTTCAAAAATGTCTTCAGTTTTTTGCGGAACTAAAAAACAGAAGCTGAATAACTCGTATGGCAATAGTATAGAACGACCTATAAATGGTTACCAAGATTCTGTAGCTATTCCTGATATGTGCTACTTTTGTTTCGATGTTTTATATTGCCAGCTGCATAGTATGGACCCTCCACAGACGCCAAACTTCACTAACGAGGCCTAGTAAGTACCTATACAATCGGGAACCTCGAACCAACTCGCAAGCCCAGAAGATACTCTCTTGGGAAATTGTCATTGTCTCTAGACCTAAGTCTTTTGTCTCAAATGAGGTCAGCCAAAGCGATGACAAACATTGCAAAAACAAAGCTTATTTTGCAAATAAATAGAAATTTGGGGAAATCGTTCCTTCTCAGTAGAGTTTTTTTGTAAGTACTTTCGTCAATACTCCCACTTGGTAATAAAAACCTTTTAAAATCTGCACTTGAAAATACACTTTATATAGATGTACCATAAAACCTATAATAGTATGCACTTGGTGATCTGATATTTTACATGCTTTGTGCTATAGTAGTGATTTTTATAACTTTTTATGCGTGAAGAATTTTCACATCAAAAATCTAAGAAAATCTTCAAACAAAGGTAGTTTGCATCAATAAAATATCCCATACTGCCACCTACTGGCTAGAGTGAGGACATGTAAGCTATTTTATACCGGAATATTTTTCTTTCTCTAGATATGGGTGATTGGTGTAAACCAGTCCTGCCCTAGATGAACTCAAACAGATGTAATCTCATTAAACATGAGATCAGTTTCAAGAGTAATTTGTATTGTACATTTACAAGCTGTTTTTCTAATCCAAAAACATGTTCAGAGACATGTTTTGTTTTCAGTCCTTTGTTTGTGACATGGAAGATTGGCAAGGAGCACCGTCTTCGAGGATGTATTGGCACATTCAATGCCATGCATTTGCATTCAGGTCAGTTTTAAATACCCTGCGCTTAAGTATAAGCTTTGTATGCGTAATGCATATTAGATTCAATTCAAGTACTTAACAAGTATCTTACGCTAAATATCTTATAACAGCTGACTTTTGAGTGGGATTTTGAGTGTGTAATGTTTTGTTTTGTGAGTATTATTTAGAATCTAATCAGTAATTCCAGGGATTCCTATTAAAAACAACCATTCACACAGTCTAAATTATTGTTTGATATTTAAAGTACTTTGAATTATAACATTATTGGCTAGTACCACGATAAATACAAGAATCGCATTAACTTCTAGGTCTTCGCGAGTACGCCATCACATCTGCTCTCAAGGACTCGCGTTTCGCACCAATAACTCGCGAGGAGGTCCCGCGACTGACTGTCTCCGTCTCAATACTGCAGCATTTCGAGGAGGCTGAACATTTTCTGGACTGGAAGTTGGGCAAGCATGGCATTCGCATCGAGTTTCTGAGTGAGCGCGGCTCCAAACGCACTGCCACCTATCTACCTCAAGTGGCGACTGAACAAGGTAACAACTCACTGAAATATTTAGGTAGTACTTCCAACTGCTAAATAAAAACAAGTTTATGAAACGCAATGCTACTCTATTACGTAAAATATTATGAACATAATGATAAAGAAACTCTGGTGTCCATTTTCAGGTTGGGATCAAATCCAAACAATCGATTCACTGCTCCGTAAAGGCGGCTACAAGGCCGCAATCAGCGCTGAAATGCGACGCAGCATCAAGCTGACTCGCTACCAATCAGAAGAGATCTCTGTCTCATACAATGAGTATGTCAGCCAGCGTTGCTAGCAGAAACCTACGCCCTCTGGGCAACGTCCACTGAGATCTCATCCTCAGGAGGTCATTCTACTGAGCACTCTACAGTGGATCCCGACTATTCGTCGTGCTAGCTTTAATCTAGATTGTAAGTATACCAACTGTGTCCATCATGGCACCAAAGTAAATTCCTTCAGTCGGTTTTATGGTCAAAGTGATGATGCGCGCGATCGCTTGAAAAAGTGTGCAAGATAAAACACTGCCAGTAACATTCCTCAAGAATACAGGTGCCATCTATTGTAAGAAATTAATTTCTCTTTAATTAATAGCAGTGTGCCTGGACTGTCTGGGTGTTGTGTGTATGATTGTAATTCGCTTCTTATTGAAGCGAATTACATAAGAAATAACACGCTACGCACTTTGATCACAATTTCGACTAGATATGGACAAATAGATCAGTAATAATATAGTTGTTTAAATTTTGTCAAGAGTTGAAAAAATTGGTTAGTGAAAGGCAGTTATTAGGTTGCCTATGCTTCCAAACCTAGGGGATCAGAGGTTATTAGATTTTTGTCAAATTTATTTTTTACTAGCTAATGCGCGCCGTTTCGCGTGGTACCAACATTTTGAATAGCCTTTAAGCTATTCCAGGTTACTATCTACACTTATTCAAAGTTTCATCCAAATTGGTTCACTGGTTTAGGCGTGATTGAAACACAAACTTTCAGATTTATTATATTATAGTTAGGGAGGCGAGGTAGCTAAATGGCGTAATTCAACAGCGCCGTCGAGACCTATCAAAATCGAAAGATAAAATAATTTCGAAAAAAAAAGCTCGTATAGTAAAAACCATTTTAGCGGTGGGTTTGGCGTGTACGGTTTTTCAAAAATGTTAAAAAAAACAGTTACTTGGGCATTCTCGAGCGCGTCAGATATTCATACTACGTATGCCCCAAGTGCCTCTGATAACAACGGTATACTAATCTGCCGGTTTGCGTGGTGGGGGTAGGCATTTAAAGTAGTCAAAAATGCAAAAAAAATAAGTTTACTCGTGCGCGTCAGATTTTCGGAAGGGGTGTTAAGTAGGCCCCAAGGAAGCTACCTTTAAAAAAACTGACGATTTCGGCGTGACGATAAGTTACTATGAATTTTTGAAAATGCAAAAAAAAAAGTTTTTTTGAAATACTCGAGCGCGTCAGATTTTCATAGGGGAGGTTTATCTCGGTATACTGAAAGCATATTTTCTTAATCTGACAAAAATGTTGGTGGGTTCTCTTAATCTGACCAAAAAAGGTTTTTTGGTTTCTTTTTTTTCCTTTCTTTCTCCTTGATAAAACGGGGAATTTAAGAATGACAATAAAGTGATAGATACAACCAACGTAAATGTAGATCTACCGCTTCTTTCCCCACCATCAAGGAAAAATACTGGTAGGACGGCATATTTCCGCGGAGCGCTCAGCCTGTATTACATGTGTATGGCAAATTCCTCTTTTTTGCTTCAATTCTTCACTTCGTTTTGCTTACGGTACGTCCAAAAAACAATTTGAGGTATTGAATAATATACATACATGAAACTGTACATGTTAATAATACTTTTGTATACAGATACGCGTTACTTTTTCCGAGTCCACGAAAATTGTCGAGAAGCTTTAGAAAAAAATAATTTTGCGATATAATAAAAGTCACATAATTTAATCATCGTTATTTCATATCAATTTTTTTCAACACCCTCAGTTTTCGAGATATACTCAAAAAACCGGGAGTTTGAGTTTTTATGATGCTTTAAGTCAAAAAGCTTTAACTTTGGACAAAAATGTAAAAAGACCTTTTTTGTGTAAAATAAAATTACCGTTTTTGTTTATTCAAACTTTTTTTTTGTAAAATGTATCGTTCGCGACTTATATGCCGCAACGCGTTTTTCGGACGACGAAATGGCTCCTCCACACTTCCGGTCATGCGGAAACCGGCAGATTTTGTATTTTTAGTAAGTTTTAGATTATATTCTTCAAAATAATATAAAAAAAAATCGCGCTCGAGAATGCCGGATTAACGTATTTTTTTTACAAGTTCGCGACCCTATAACTCGGCGGCGTCAAGGACTTATCGTCAGATTAGTTAAATTTAGTCTTAAAACACTAAAATCAACCCCCAATATCTTAATCTGACGCGCTCCAGTATTTCAGACTATCGATTTTTTTTTACTAATCTGATCGTCTATCCTAGGTGCGCGTCACTACATATAGAGCTAAATACTTTACAAGGTTGTTCTATTAGGTCTAAGGTATCTCTCATATCTTAAACTGCCACGCTCGAGTATTACCGAAAATTCCCCTATTCGCCTCCCTAACTATTAGTAGGATGTTATACTTTCAAAGAGTATTTTCATCATTTTCTCCATTAATAGATTTAATTACCTAACATTTATGAATAAGTTCGAAGTATGCTACAACTTCTTTTAGTGTTGTGCATGACTGAGAGGCAGGCGCAGTCCGAGGGGGAGGTCACAGGGAACATGAGCCCCCCCAAAATCGTACACGTCCAATAGTAAAATCTTGTGTATTGTGCAATAAAGTCTAATATTAGTGTAGTGACACCCCCCCCCCAAATTTCAGGCTGCGACCGCGCCTTCTGAGAGGATTATTTTGTTTGAATTGTGACCCAAAACGACTTTGCCTTAATCGGAAAAAATAACAATCATCATCACCAGCAGTGGCCAGTCAGCCCTAAGCTTGTCTCATCCAGCATGATAATATAGTACCTTTGTATGATGATATTAATTTCTATGAAAAATTAAGGGTATTTGTTTAGGCAAGTCATTCCTCAAGTTTGTGTATTAACAAAGAATATTTTGAAGTATCTCATGTGAAATATTAAGTAAAATGCAAATGGAAGTACTTACTTATAATTCAAATTCTTATTAACATTATATTGAGAAGGGCGAGCTTTGAATCCTATTGTTTAAATAGAATAGGGCATAGGTAGGTAGGGATAGGTGTGGAGGCTTACGTCCAAAATATAATGCATTGATAAAATTAAAATTCTAAAAAAAGTATATAAAAAGTAAAAAGTGATAAAAAAATACTTTTAAGCTCTCATTGCTATAATTTAGAAGTAATTATCCTCTTGAATTTTTTTTTTTTTAATTGTTTTGTGTGTCTTATCTACATGTTAACCCAACTATAAATTATTTTAAACTCTTGGTGAGGCCATATAATTTACTTAGGAGACTAATATCACTCTACAAATACCTCCTTAATACATTTTTGAAGGCTTCTGGTTGTAATGTTATGCTCCCAAGATTTTTGTTATTAACTCTCCAGCCAGTTTTTTTTTTAATTAAATAGGTCAGCATTTGACCTATTTAAGTTGTTTATATGACCTTGTTCATTCAATAGTAAGTACGTAATTACTTTGCTATGCAATAAAACCGTAATGCAATTTGGAGGTGTTGACACCCCAACTAGTAAGTAATTTAATTGGTGGTTGTAATTTGTAATAAATTGTGTGTATTTTATTGTTATCATTGAATTAATCAAAGTGGTGAATTTGGAAAAAGTGATGCATTTGGGTCGTTATTTAGTTAGATCATATTAATCTTCACAGCGATAAGACCGCCCATTGTACTTTGCTTTAAATATTTTCTTGTATCTTTGTTTGTATTTTGTAATGTCCATGTGGAGTACAATAAAGTATTTTCTATCTTCTCTATCTTCAATCATTTGCTATCTTGTAAATTTGGAACAAGTGCAACAGCTGCTTTTCTATTAACACATTTGCAATTCTTTACACCAAACTGTATCACCACTTAGATTGCAACATAATCATTGTTTCAAGTGTGTTTTTATTATAATTCATCTAATTCATAGTAAACTGCTAGAGGAATAAGTATTAGTTTAAAATTATATTGTTGGGTAGGGTGTGTTGTTGAGGGACTGCTGCAAAAGAATGGCACTAAATTTTAATTAAAGATGTCCCATATATTTCACTGAATATATTAATACTCTAGTTTTACATTATGTCACATAAATAGTTACATACCTAACAATAATAGCAATAAGAAAATAAATATTTTTGTTACAAAAAATAAACTATAATTGTGACATTTCAAAGTGAAAGTATTCATTTTAAATGCAAAGTACCTAATTGGCAAGTTGTTTTGTATCAAATAGTTGCCTTATTGTTAAACTTGAATCTTTAAGTCTATACTTACAATTTTCACTGAAGAATATTTCATTGTGATTTGAAAGGCAGTGTTATGTGTTCAATCTTAGAAAATATTAATTTCTTTGCAACAATTCGTGTGGTATTTGTTGTAAGTTTCTTGTATTTTGAGAATATTATCAGATAAAGTAATAGGTTACAGAAATGTAGTGGTTTATATTTGGTATCCTCTAAATATTTTAATGATATTCAAATTAAAGTATCTGTAAAAAATACCTCTCATTAGTTAATAGAGGTATTTTTTACAGATACTAATCTACCTCTAGTAACTCATACTCAGTCATCAACTTAGTAGTTGATGATAAATAAGAAAGCAAATCAATTTTATATTTATTTGTCTATTTACAGTCTAGTGTCTAGATAGTCTTTTTACATCCTGTATATTACTCACTCTCAATCAATTTGTTCATGTTCTCTCATAAACTTTTCTTCAATTGCCAGCATTTTTTTTCTCATTGTGAAATTATTTCTCATTTCAAAGTAAGTAACTAATGATGAAGAGACAAATTGTGCCATTATTATTAGTGCTAGTGTCCCATGGAAAGGTTTTGTGATCTTTCGTAAAAATGTAAACATCTTCTTAGGGCCTTCATTTAGCTGAGGCACTCTACAGGTTGAGTATCGGTTTGCAAACTGAAAGTTAAATTATTGTAAAGTTAGGAAAATTGCAATTTCAGTGATCAAACTGTATTTAGTTATTCAGTACTTACCAACAATGCAGTAGCAGGTGCTAATATTATTGGATATGCTATGCCCATACCAAACTGAATAACAGATGACTTCAGTTCATAGCATATAGGGCATGCATCAGTTTTCATCAACAGCATATCAGTTGTAATTAACTGAAATAATAATGTGATAACTATAATTTACATTTCAAAATAAATTTAGGAAATAAAAATACTCTTCCTTGAAAACATACATGTCTATGATACACCGCAGTCAACATAGCTGGCATCACAGTAATGGGTACAACCGACGATAAATATCCAAATGTGCCAAGCTTCAGTTTACTTCTGTAATGCCTGTTGATCAAGACACCAGATAGCGCATTGAGGCCACCAAGGAATATTGTTCCATAGCGAAGAGCCCAGCTGTAAATAAATTATTATTTTTGCAGCAGAATTACCTAGTGCTAGATAAACTTCGTTTAGAATTGAAATAAAATAATCATGGGTCGACATTGAATGTTGGTTAAGGCACCTATCATTACTCAAAATAGTTATAGCTTAAGTAGTCATCATCAAATATAAGAGCTCTTGTCGGTGCAATGATACATCTTCCTCCACCTCTCCCTTTCCAATCCGTAGCTTGAGTAGTAGACCTGAAATAGCATCAAATAAAATCTAGGACTTACGTATCTGATAGCGAATCCCACTCGCCGACGAGGTCCCATACGTATTTTGTTGCCTCCAACTCGCTCATACTGACCGCGTCATGCGGAACCACACTCGATTTCATGAGAGCCATAGTGAAAATTAGTATTTACTATACAAATTATGTATGTTTTGGCTAGTTTAATTAATAATTCCTTTTTACAGAAAATCTCATAGAACTCATCTCAGAATTTTTTGACTTCTGTCTGTCTGCTGGCTGAAAGAGGTAAACAAAACAAATCGATCAATCAAAGTCACAAAACAGTCCTGTCGCTGTCGGAGATCAATCAAAGTGCTCAGATAAAAATAATCTCAGAGTAAATAAATCATCATCATCAGCTACCTAACGTCCACAGCCGAACACAGGCCTCCCCCCATTGATTTCCACAGCGATCGATATTGTGCACCCAACGGCTCAACGGTTCACAAGATCGTCAGTCGTCTTTCCATCTAGTGGGAGGCCGTCCTCAGCTGCGATTTGAGTAAATAGATAGTGACTTTATTCGAGTTCTTAAACTAATACGAATACACTAATGCTGCGGCCACACATTTCGGGAAATAGTTTGCAGTTTACAGGTCAAAAGCTGATGCCTTTCTGTATACAAACGGTCTTAATTAAAACATTTGACAGAGTACAAACAAATATTGATTTGATTTAATATAATGTGCGTTTAATGATTTTTAATCATTAAAATTATTAGAACACATAATTTTTTATTGAAAACTTCTAACATTTGGGATAGCCCAAAAGCGGGTAGGTACACTTTTTTTGAAAAACGCTCAATTTCCGTTGATTATCGCGTTGAAGGACGTTGAACGTGTTGGTAGGTAACGTCAATTTATTTTGTTTCGTTTTTCTCGTGTTTTACTCTTAAGCCGGGTCCGCAGCGACGTGTTTTCGTGTTTTTGTACAAAATAACCTGTCAATTCGGGCTTGGCATAGACAAAAATAACAACAAAATGTTTTCCGAGAAGAATGGATAACATCCCCCGCATTTGCCTGCGGGGAGGGAAAGTGGTTTGTGTTGAAGAAGTCAATGTCAAATGTGTAAATTTTTTTGGTCTGGAACTAAGATAAATAGTGTACCAAAGAGGTACCATGCTAAATTCATGGTCTGGAACGTCTTGAATTATTGGTTTAGCGCTTAGATTTTCATCATCTCATCATCGGCCTTTAACACTACTGGTTATAGGCCTCCCCTAAATGACAGACGCACTGAGAAGACTTTCGTTTTCAAACATTGCGGTATGGGTGACGAGAAGACTCGACGTAGTTTTTCAAATGCTGCCCAACCCAGCTGAATCCTTTTCTTGGACTCCTTCTCAAAGTTGCTTCTACCTAACGGCAAAATCTGCCCGAGGTAGGTATGTGTACTGCGAGACAACTTCAAGAAGGTGACCATTAACAGCGACCATTATTGTGGAAATGCAGTGGACTAAAGAAAAAACTTTGCTTTAAATACAACTGTTAGGAGTAAGAACGGTGCTTTGGGATTTTACGTTGAAAGAGTAAAGAAAAAAACTAAATCTAAAAAACTAAAACCTTTATATTTAGCATGGTACCTCTTTGATACATCCTATTTTTATATGGATAAAACAGTTTTCATGTCTTCTGCGTCGGAACTCATTTTTGAAATGTAAACAAAAACAATAACTACAAATAGGCGCAGAGGACGGGCGGTTATGTTTTTATTTTGTACAAAAACACGAAAACAAGTCGCTGCGGACCCGGCTTTAAGCCGGGTCCGCAGCGACGTGTTTTCGTGTTTTTGTACAAAATAACCTGTCAATTCGGGCTTGGCATAGACAAAAATAACAACAAAATGTTTTCCGAGAAGAATGGATAACATCCCCCGCATTTGCCTGCGGGGAGGGAAAGTGGTTTGTGTTGAAGAAGTCAATGTCAAATGTGTAATTTTTTTTGGTCTGGAACTAAGTTATATAGTGTACCAAAGAGGTACCATGCTAAATTCATGGTCTGGAACGTCTTGAATTATTGGTTTAGCGCTTAGATTTTCATCATCTCATCATCGGCATAAATCACTACTGGACATAGGCCTCCCCTAAATGACAGACGCACTGAGAAGACTTTCGTTTTCAAACATTGCGGTATGGGTGACGAGAAGACTCGACGTAGTTTTTCAAATGCTGCCCAACCCAGCTGAATCCTTCTCTTGGACTCCTTCTCAAAGTTGCTTCTATCTAACGGCAAAATCTGCCCGAGGTATGTTTACTGCGAGACAACTTCAAGAAGGTGACCATTAACAGCGACCATTATTGTGGAAATGCAGTGGACTTTGTGGAAAAACTTTGCTTTAAATACAACTGTTAGGAGTAAGAACGGTGCTTTGGGATTTTACGTTGAAAGACTAAAGAAAAAAACTAAATCTAAAAAACTAAAACCTTTATATTTAGCATGGTACCTCTTTGATACATCCTATTTTTATATGGATAAAACAGTTTTCATGTCTTCTGCGTCGGAACTCATTTTTGAAATGTAAACAAAAACAATAACTACAAATAGGCGCAGAGGACGGGCGGTTATGTTTTTATTTTGTACAAAAACAAGTCGCTGCGGACCCGGCTTAAAGCCGGGTCCGCAGCGACTTGTTTAGATGATCAAACGCGGCCGCTCCGCGTTTTACTCGTTTTACTAGGTTTTATTATGTAATTTCGGTGGCATTTTACTAATGAAGCTTTGTAATTTGGATACTTGGCAGGAGATTCGGCAAATGAAATGGGGGGAGTATCAATGAGGAAATATCAATGATGTTGTATACTATACGTACTACTGTAAGTAGTATCCCATTTCTCTGGGAAATATATTTTTGTCTCATTGTCTCATATAACGACGAAAGATTACCGTTGTAGTTTTGAATAAAACAAGCCGCAGTCATCATCATCTTTTTGCCCTTGTCCCACTCAATGGCGGATGCTACACACTCGATACGGATCGTGATATTTGGATCGTGATCCAGGATCACGATATGAATCGAGTGTGTAGTATCCGCGTATCGCGGATCTTGATACGGATCGCTGAATAAAATCCTGGATCACGATCCGTATCGAGTGTGTAGCATCCGCCTATGTGGGGTTTGGGTTGAGAACAAGCCGCCTTGTTATAAATAAACCAAATTGACAGGACTGACTGACTCACATGATATGACAAACAATAATCCTACTTGACATTGATAGAATTATACTATAGTTGTTCTTGTTAATTTATTTTAATAATAATATAAAGAAGCACGTCCGCCGTCACATCACCTCCAAATTTCAATTTATTATTTTTCTTGATTCTTTCTGGGCATTTCAATAGTGTCCACAGCAATACACATAATTTATTTTCATTGCAAGAACTGAAAGTACGATTAGCATAGGTCGGTCTTTGGTTAGTTAGCATAGCATTGCAGAAACTGGCCCGCAGTCAGTAGTGAGTATACATGCTACGTTTACCATAAAACAGTCAGCCTACTTCACACACAACACACAGTCATGTAATTGTAAACATTTCATCTCACTTCGTATGCTTGAACTCGCGTCGACGGCTGTAGTCGTCCCGTCGTATCCGCCGACAATCTTTATAAATTAAAATAGGCCGCGTATACTTGTAGGTAAGTGCCTAGCCTACCGACTCTTAATTTTTCGAGTAAAATTTTGGAGTTTCCTTACGCGTTATATTTATGGCTAGGTAATTATTTATATTGCATAGATAGGTCTTCGTGCCGTTATGTCTAATGGTGTATGCCTATGATGTGAATACTACAAAGTAATTTTTAGTTATGTAGGTACTAGACGAGACATACAATAAAATAAATAACTATTTATTTCAGGCAACTCATAACAAATTATACAATAAAATGCCAGTGGCCCATATTTATAGAAACCTTACAGACTAACATACATAAAAATATTAAATATTCAAGTCATTGATATAGTACTATCATAAACATTTATTCCGATAATAAGTATTTTTTTTACAGAAACGATGGACAAACTGAAGAACAACTGGTTCACGGAAACCTGTGAGATGTGGCCAGGTGGTACATTCTCATTTGAGGTGAAAGAAGTACTGCATTCAGAGAAGTCTCAATACCAAGATATCCATGTGTTCGATACTACAAGTCTAGGAAAAGTACTTGTTCTGGATGGTATCATACAGTGCACACAAAAGGATGAATTCTCTTATCAAGTAAGTTTATTGCTGTTAGTCCTAAATAACTTATTATTGACACTACCATACAGTAATTATTATTTTTCGGCTTGATGTAAACAAATTACGAATTGTAAATGCCAAGTGGCTTTGTAAGCAAGAAATAAGATTAGGATAATGTTTATTTGTTCAAAATATATGTCTACATAGTGCTTAGAAGTGGGTACTTAAATAAGAACTTAAAATTAATAGACCAATGACAGTTAGTAAAGAACTACCCCCGCGCTAGTTAAAATCATTTCTGGAAATGATTTTTTTTTTCAGCTAGGTCACAGCTTGTATGGAGATGACCCACATTATTTTAACATCATTGCTGATTATTATTTAATACATTCAAAACTAAAGACTCTTTATTCATTGATATACCAGAGAGAACAAAATAAAAACATAAAACAAAAATAAGAAATACTTGCATAGTTTTTAATGATACTTTGGCTTTAAATAGAAACCTGCTGATATCTTTTAGGAAGAAATGGCATTGCATCAACAAGAGCTCAAAAAGTTGTTGCAAATAATAAACTGTATCAATATGATACTGCATGTATGTTTGTGAAAATTATTTAATTCATTTAACTCATTACTTTTAGGAGATGATTTCATTCCTGCCTTTGTGTAGCCATCCAAATCCTGAGAAGGTGCTGATCGTGGGTGGTGGCGATGGAGGAGTGGCCAGGGAAGTAGCTAAACACCCTAAAGTGAAGCAAATTGTACAGGTATATTTCTTCTTTGATTAAATGGCATAACTCTTTAAACTTTGTTATGTTGCCCTCCTTAAGTTACACCTGTCACCTGTCCCAGATAGAAATCTGGGAATACCATTGGCGACAGCTTTATGTGGATGATATAAGTATTGCAGAGCTGTTTTATTTTCATTAAATATGTCCAAACAAGATTTCTATAAAAGTTTTGGTACTTGTAATATTATACTTTAAATGTATTTATTATCATAATTGATACATACATGATATTAAATACCATGCCTAATATGCAGCTTAATATAAATTGGTAAATTACTTATCTCAGTTGCATAAGCCAGTTTCCTCTTTTAATGAAGGATACCTACAGTCATGATCATTTTACCTTTGGTGTACACAATCAATTGAAGAAAGACTTAGCATCCCCACATTTATTTAAGTTTGAATGAGAAAAGCCCAATCAAGCTGAGAGGATTATTACACTAAATATACATTTAGCACATGCCCACCATAAGTCACACTGAGGTCAATGCAAATTGGTTAGAGACAGAGTAGAGTACCATACAGTTTTTGTGGTCTTGTATCTCCTGTTTAGATAAGATAATAATAGTATCGGAGTTCAATAGGTCATAATGACGAAACCAAGAATTTGTGAGATAATTTTAAACTATTATTACTTCTGTACTACATGGAAAATATATTTTTTCTTACAAAATCAACATCAACATGTAACTTTAGGTTTCAACCCCAGCACAAGATTTGGGACCTTTTGACATCTCAGATTAATGGCGCAGGCTACATCTAAATGGCGTCGAGCGTCTTTCTATTTCATTAAGGCGAGCGTCTTTCTATTCCATTCAAATGTCATACTAAATGCATGGAAGTAAAGTACAAATTAGGACACAAATGGTATGTCGTTGATGGGATGTCTGATCAACGACGTACCATTTATGCATTTAGTATGACATTTTAATGGAATAGGAAGATGCCTGACGCCATTTAGATGTGGCCTGCGCCTAAGATAAGAACGCTACTGCTAGCTAGGCAAATAATTACCTAAGAACTATCTACCTGATATATTTGATTTAAAATTTATATAAGGAATTTCTTGTTTCAGGTAGAAATAGATGAAAGAGTTATTGAAGTATCGAAAAAGTATCTGCCTTTCATGGCGGTCGGTTTCGAGAGCAAAAAGCTAACGTTACACGTTGGAGATGGCTTCGAGTTCATGAAAAACCACAGCCAAGAGTTTGACGTCATCATTACAGATAGTAGCGACCCAGTAGGACCAGCTATCAGCCTCTTTCAAGAAAACTACTTCGCGCTGATGAAAAGCGCTCTTCGGCCTGGCGGTATGGTATGTTCCCAAGCAGGCACAGTATGGAACGATCTAGAACTAGTATCAAATACTCTAAACTTCTGCAAGAATCAGTTCCCCTCTGCTGCGTACGCTTACGCGTCTGTACCTACCTATCCATCCGGGCAGATAGGCTTTGTTATTGGTTCTCTTGAAGAGAACAAGAAATTTGATACCCCTCTACTCACGTTCACGAAAGAGGATGAACAGAAAATGAATCTCAGGTATTACAATAGTGATGTGCACAAAGCAGCGTTTGTTTTGCCAACCTTTGTTAAGTATAGATTGGCCTAAGTAAAAATACTTTGTTACTGTTAATGTATTTGAGTGCCTTAAGGTAATCATACCTACGCATAATTTTATATTGCATTTTATCTATTTACACACATTTTATAGCTTATTTTTATAGTTAAATGAAACTTTCAAAAAGTATGTCTGAAATCATGTAAAGAAACATTCCATTTATGCCATCCAGATGCTAATAAAGTTAGTAAGTACTTAATAATATATTTTTTATGTGTATTACTTATGGTACCTACTTGATCATGAAGCAATGTGATACATAGTTATTTTAATATTTTTGTACAACGTTTTTGTACACTATTATTTACTGTTGGGGGACAATAAAACTATTTTATATAAAGCTTATTTTATTATAATAATTACGATCTCAATAGCCATTCTATAGTATATTATTTAGGTGTTCGAGCCTCCGCTTGGCCCACATTGAGATGGCCACCGGTTCAGATATCTTTGTAGCGCTATACCACCAGATGAAGATAGACAAACATTTGCCAACCTTGTCATGGCCCTTGACAGATATTTAGGTAAGTACCTACCCCAGAGATTGGAGGTCTTGGGACATTCTTCACGCATGAAAATCAGTTCGGAGACATGATTGCTCCAAATACGGAATGTCGACTGCGTTTCGTAATTACTACAAAGAACCTGTGGTACAATGCTTTGACAAAAACGCAACATCAATGGCGAACGAAAATTTAAATTAATAAAAAGAAACTGATCCAGTGGTAACTGGGATGAGCCATAATTATGCACCACACGCAATTGTGGAAAAGATGCATAAAGGTGAATACTACCTCTTTATGGACAAGGCCAAACACCTCGAGCCCTTAATGACTTCGCGGAACGAAACATCAGCGATAGTGAGGGGACTGACGGAACATTCCAGCCCTCTGACTCCCTTAAACCACCATTAGAAAAAGGGCAACACCGCAAACCTCTCCCCGAACGGAGACACGCCCAGTAAAAAGACCAAATAGGGACGATCTATTCCTGGATATATCGAAGAAACAAAACGAAATGTTTAGTCTTGTAGAAATGTCGGCTTAATAAACTGAAAGTGTGAACAATAAATAAATTGTCATGGAAAATGGACAAAATAAGGAAACAGTTGACTTGAACGAATCGTTTGAATCAGTAACTAGCTCACGCGATTCCACTCAAGAGTTTCAGATCGCATCGTAAGAAAATAAAGGAGCTCATACTGATGAACAAACACTCAAACAGCCTGGCAGGCTCCGCAATTAAACACAAACAGTGAGGAATTGTGCGCATATAATTTTGACCCGTCAACAGTAGGAACTGAACCTAAAATTGCGCAGGCTTCTACACCAGCAAAACAAGGAGCAGATTGTCAAAGGCTGGACTCTCAAAATTAGTCCACAGTAAAATACACTGAAGTGCAGAAAAAAAATCAAACCGCGCCGGTATTCTCAAGCCTGAAAATCAATAGGCTAGCGTGACACGTGACACCATCGTTTAAACAAGTCTCCCGGGCCCCTAATAGTCTATTTATCACCACAACAAGAGGAAAAATAAGAAACGCGTCTCGCACTGTAATAGCCAGACTGGCTGGATCCCGAATACGTAGTGTATTCGAAGGAGCCGGTATCACCAGCTCCGCGGGAAGTTTTGCGGTCGCCTCGGATAGTTCATTCATATGTGAAACTATCAGAACAAATCCTCAAGCGCGGAAGCTGGAATTCAAATTTTTTTGTTTTCAATCACTTTTTCAGAGAAATAGCAGCTAATTCTAATCCAAGTAACAACCTAAGCTTTACTGTTTTTCTCCAATCTAGGATAAGTAAAACGATTTCCTAAGTAGGTACTTACTACCTACAATTGAGTATCTACCTACTTATGTTACCTTTCAAATTTTCAATCTCATAAACGTACCTACCTATTCATAATTTAATATATTCACCTACCTTATCTTATTTGAGTTAAGTACCTACCTACTCTTTATTCACCTAATGTGAATTTACCTAATTTTGTAGATTGTATCTTTTTTATTAAACTTAATTTCGAGCAATCTCAGCTCTTTCATTTATTAGAATCACCAATCAGAAGGTCATACAAAACCTGTACGCAGTCAGCGCCATCAGAATGGAAACACGTCTCAATGTGGGTCAATCAAGCGGAGGATCGAACACCTAAATAGAACCGTTTTCTTCCCTTTGGGGGGAAACCGTTAAAACCTATTTATTAACTATCTACTTACACAATTTTTTTTCATTCCGATGTAGATTGTACCTTAAACACCTTTCTATAGTACTTATGATGTTTAAAACATACTTTTTTTAAAATAAAATAATTGTATTTTTAATAACTAAAGCGATTACTTAACTCCTATAAAACATCAGTACTAGCTGCTCTTTCTTGTTTATCCTGTTTAACTTTGTTTTTTATTTGTTGGCCTTCCCTTTCCGCCTCTTTTAACGCCGTGTAGATGGCTCCAAGTCTGACTTTTTTTAGAATTCTTTTGTCGTGATGTGGGTGTGTGTGGGCCGATACCCTGAAATAAACGTATTTTTGACTAGCTAGAACATTATAAACTGCTAGTTGGTTGGTTATGAGGAATGTTTAATTTTGCAACTCAGCCGATTGTGCTTTCGACACAGATACAGTGCTACAAACTTATCTGGACCGGTGGCTAAAAGAGGAACTAACAAACTACTGTAAAATGTAGTTTCCTGCCAGCTCCAAATGCGATAACAGCGCCTCTCTCACCGGTTCAGATAAGTTTGTGGGACTGTATCTGTGTCAGATTTTCGGTAACAATTAAATTATAGACTGTACCTAATCTAAAGGATGTATAAAATTATCAGGATGATGTCAAGGATGTGTTAGAAACCGTTTAACTGAATTTTGTTAAGATCCACAAGCTGTTTCAGAACTTTGAGAGGCACAAGCTGTTCAGGTTTCAAACTTTAACAACAAAAATACAATTATTACAGGAATCAAAACTAGATGGCGCTGTTACCAGATGACACTTACCTTTGAACTACAACATTGTCATTAGTAGAGATAATAGCAGGGCACTTGCATTTGTTGAGGTAATCTACACACCGCCACTGTCGTGTGTTGTTTTGATTCGAGTGCTTTAAGTAGTACATGTATCGGTTCAGTATCATCTGTAGTGAGCCTTGGTTCGAGACAGTGTATTGTAGTGATGTTGTAAATTGTCCTGGAACAAATTATTACTTTTCTAAAGACCGAGTAGAGTAAATAAATAATGTTGGACTTTTTACACAGCCCCAAAGTAAACAGAGCTTGTGTAATGGGTACATGACTGTTAAACAGGGTGTTAAATTTAGATTGATCAGTATGGGAAAGTCTGAAACTATAAATAAGATTTCTATTTAGATATCCATTGTGTAGGTCTTATGCAGTAAATGTTACTATTCAACATGATGCATTGTTTTAATATCTTTTTATTTATTTTAGTAGGTGTTCGAAATGACTACCAATCATTTCAATACATCATTCAACTTGTTTATGTGCATAAAATTGTCTTTAAAGGATATTAAAACATTTCTCTCTGCAGTAACACTATTGTTACTGTGTTGTCAAGATACTACTGGGTCTCTTAATATACATAGAGCTTACCACTACAGGGATCTTGGGACATTTCGCAAGAAAGTGGTTTCATTTCAGTATCTTCCTCTTCCAATGAAATTTCTTCGTAATTTTCATCCATGTCACTTAAATTCATTGATCTGGACGATTTTCTACCATCTGTAAATATTCTGAAAACAAAAATTCTCACGTGTTTTTTCTACCATCTGTAAATATTCTGAAAACAAAAATTCTCACGTATTATGTTGGGTAAGGTATGAGTGTGAGTTTATACTTTGAAATTTTAATAACACAGGTAGCCTTTTTTCAGAGAGACTAGTTTGGGAGATATAAGCTTTTATAAAACGTAAACAGGGTCACGACTGTATCCCCAAGGCGCAGTATACATTCTCCCAGAACTTTTATATTCCAGATCCTTTGAAGATGTCTTAGGGGGTAATAAACTTCTATAACACTCTTTTATTAAGTAAAAAGCTTTGTTTTTCTGTAATAACCCCAGGTTCAAAATTATTAAAAAAAAACATGCAAGTCCCCCTCAGTGAATTCCTTCAAGAATAGACTGGACAAATATTTAAAGCGCACTGACAAGGACTAAGATATACAGGCATCAGCTCTGAGAGCTGCCTGTGTATTATAAATAATAATAAGTATTACAGTAGGAACCAATTTGTTTATACTTACCCTTCATCTAATTGTGCTGTACTATAAGACTTTTGGCTTTGTGTATCATCACGGTCAGCTGTTATCTCAAAATAACATATTTCATCATCCATTTCCGAACTTTCCTTTTTGGCTGTATTATCCAGCTCACTTTTTTCTACTACCTCTTGAGTTTGAGATTCTGCTGTCTCAATGGTACTGTTGATTGAATTTTGCAGTTTCTGAAAATATGTAAAATTGCCTTTAAATAATATTTTAGTTCTCAGCATTGGGTGGATGTGGGAATAATAGATATAGAATGATTAGAATTTTATGTCCAAGGCATGGTAGAAACTTTGCTTAATGTAGGTGATGGCCTGTATATCCATTCATCTATTAGCTAATTTTTCTTACGTTTTATTCAAGCTAACAAAGGTGTTTTAGTCTCGGGCATACTTGAACCCTTGCTTTCTCAGGATTCTAGTCTGTGTGTGTATGAGACACACAAATTAAATATGTATTGATACAAGCAGGGATTTAATTAAGTTTAGCACAGGTGTAGACTGACTGAATGAAAAATAATGTATGAATAATAAAGTATAGGCATACCATGTCCTCGAGTCCCTTGATGTGCAGATCCTTGGCAGTCTGTATCAGTTCTGACAGATTTTTTATGGATATTGCAACCTCGCCTGTGTAGATGTACTCCAGGATTGCGCTAAGAGTTGTATGGGAGGTTTTCTAGAATAGGAACCTTGTTTGAATAAAGTCGGATTAGACGTAATAGCAGTCCGTGATAGTGAAAGTAGAGTCATAAATAGATATTTAAAATCTATACTAAGTAACGAAAAAGAAGGCTTACGTTCAGATATATGACCGGATGTCGCCCTTCCGCTGTTGTGATGAGCTCCTTGAAGTAAGGACTGGCAAGAGCCATGACTATCTGGTGGACCTTTACGAAATGCCCGTCCGCGGCTAGCGTCATATCTACTAGCTCATTATTCTGAAAACATACTATAAACTTACAACAGGATAAAGGTTTTCAATTACAACAATTAATTTACAAGGATAGAAGCTAATAATACAAAATAATAGCACAAAAATTGCTCTTTCTAACCTGCTGCAATGCACCAAGTCCATTACATATATTATTTTTATGTGCTTCCCATGATAGAGAGAACGTGGACGGCGACATGGTTATTATTTACAGTCTATCGAAAAATTCACAGGAAATATTAGTAAGTAAACAGTGCGGTAAACAAAACAGCAAGCAAAGCAAGAGAACTGAGCTTCGATCATTAAGGTAGGGATGCGCCATAACTTGTATTTCCCCTCTGTCAAATGTACACGACTCCGAGTCGTTTCAGTTTATAAAAACTACTTCGGTAGCCATTTTGACACAATACTTCTGAACCTGAGCGAGAACAGAGCTGCCATAAAATGCCTATTTGTGCTGTATTTTGTTATCGAAACAAGTCGGCAACATCAAATTTCAAAAGCGACGGCATCTCTTTTCATTTTTGAGTATTTAATTTGTAACATAACTATTAATTTCCTTATGAATTTATGATATTTATATTTGAGTAATTTGAATTTTCCGCCATAAGAATGAATGAATAAGTCTATTCACGTGACTACAATACTATGTAATAATCTATGTAGCGAGTCAGGGATGTCACTAAGTTTTTTCAAAATCAAAACACGTTTTTTTTAATCTAGTTACATTTTAATTGCGTTTCTATAATGTGTTCCATAATTTTTAACATTTAATAAACTGCCAACAGTTCAGTTATTAAAAGAGAGTTGTAGAATGCGTGAGCTGGTATATATGCGGTTCCTTAAGAAACTTGTTCTGGGTGCTTAGGAAGTGAACATACTAAAAGTACTGATGTCTAGGAGGTGAGCCGGAGTGGGAGGGAGTTGACTAATTTATCAAAAACGGTGCGTTTCAATGCAATTATTATGCCAAATTAATTTACTTATGCTAAATGAAAGATCATAAAATTTTCTTCAACTCCATACCCTTTTCCAGAATTTCCAACCGTTTTCAAGCTCCGTAAAAATTTTCTTTTTTATCTTTAAGTTAGGTTTTTTTAACCTTTGTAGCTTAACATGACTGGTTCTGAAGTTATAAAGCTGAAAAGGAATGTAGCTTCCTTTTATTCTTCCGGAGCGTGTAGCTTGCCTTTTTCCGGAGCGTGTGTCTCAAAACCGCAAAACCTGATGAAAATTCGGAATAGTATATTACAAAAGTCGTAGAGAATTATATGATCTTTCATTTAATTTACAAACTTTTTGTCATACGACGCACCGCTATCGGAATATAAGCGAAAAGCCCAAAAGTGGGAACTTTGATCCCCCCTCCCCCAATCCGACATAATAACTATGAATATATTGTGAATTAAAAATAAAATGAAACCACGCAAAATAATTATAGGTAATTTATTTGAAAACATAGTAATAATTATTTCAAATTGATGACAACCCTAACTTGACTAGTTGAAATGTTCTATAGTGCAGTGGTATTGATATCGATGATTTAAATGAATGAACGGAAGATTGAACATTTTTAAAAGTTTTGTATGTACCTACTTTTCTTTGCTTGTTGATTTTATGTTCCCAAGAGATTATTAAAGAAAAATGGAAACAAGCATGCAATAGACATCCATCCTGGACGCCTACTCGGACTATACAGGTGGATTTTTGAGATGGGCCATGGAGGGCAGGTACCTTAACCATTGTAGCTACAAGAAAACGCTCTTAGAAGACCTTCCCTATCTTTTTGAGATATTTTAAACTGCATTCGCAGATTTTGAAAAAATGTACAGACAGCGACAAAAATGGCAAAAGGAAAAAAAAATTGATTCCAATCTATTCAGTTTCAGGTAAACATCAAAAGACTTTATGGGGTCGTTTGAGTACTAGAAAATTCAGAAATTGTCAAAAACTTTTCCTATACTTTTTGTACTAAAATCGATTCAGTTTCATGTAAGGATCGAAAAAGCCTATGGGACCATTTGAGGTTTAAGTACTACAAAAACAACAAACATCCCTACAGAAACGACTGTCAAGCAAAAGTCTAGTGATGCAACACCCCAAGGGCTACCCAAATCACCCCCATGTATGTTCAACGATTTTTTGTAGTTTAGAAGTTATTCATGTTTTTGTGACATTGCAGCAACAGTGGTCCTGCATCACTGGACTTCCGCTTGACTGTCGTTCCTATGACATCCTGTATATACTTACATATGGCAGAAGTAGCTATAATTGTAATGAAGGTTCAAGGCTATTAGATTTAAATAAACTAGTTTTACAGTACCTAAGTATTCAGAAAATATAAGTTCCTACCTATGTAAACTCGTCATCGTCAACGTATAAAGACGCCTCTTTGGGGCGCACTTGAAATCCTTTCGCCACACTGGTTCGAAAGAACTAGTGGGACGACATCAATAGACCGATAGCTTACACACATTAATAGTTTCGAAATTCGATATTTTGGTGGCACTGTACAATTAAATTTTACGGTCTAACCGATTTTTACTTGTTATTAACTTATCTACTACATTGTAAAGCATTGTTAAGTTAATTTTATTCACAATGCAAAATATACGATTAATAGAAACTGAGAAATGGAAGAAATAATTTGTCATCATTCACTCATTCACGCATATAATCGATAACGATAATATTATTGACGTTCCCTTCCCTAATTTTCTTGATGTGTGCTACTTTCTGTTTTACGTCGCTACATTATGTTTATACGAAATTTGCAATAGTGTGTGTAAAAATGAGAGTGTGTTGTATTTTTTATGTAGTGTGCTTGTGTAGCGATACAAAAACGAAATGCGTATGTGTGTGTAAAATGCGTTAGTGTGCTACCTCGTCCCCCGCAAAAATTGACAGAAAATTTTGTATGAGGACTTCCTTCAATCAGACGTCCCCTTTATAGTTCGTCCGAGGAACTGAGAAAGAGAGACAACTGACTGACAAGCAAGAGGAACATTATAAAAAAAAGTAAAAAGGCCACAGAACAATTCACACCAAAAGAATGAATGAACGAGTAGAATGAATCAGTTTATTGTCTTTGGTTCAGGGCTATACGTACTCTGTGGGTTCAAGTTTTTAACTTTCGCGCGCCTCAGCGTCTGTCTGTCACTGTCAGTGTGCTTGCTGTAGAAATAGCTCCGACTTGGTAGAGGTGGTAGAGGTGTAAATAACTCTTTTTTTAAGTTTTCCAATTTTTTTCATGCACGGAACGTACAAACAAAATATAATACAAAAGCTAATCAATAATCATATGATTATCATAATTTTCTCATGATAAATAACGTAACAATGAGTTCTATCGTATAAATGGTCTATTTTTATGCTATCTAGAATATTTTGCTACCCATTAAAAAATAAAGTTTACCTCGAGGCAGCTACGATGTGTTCTGAAACAGCCAGTGCTAATAGTTGGCGTGGAGTGCCTCTGTCCGAGATGTTTGGTTCACAGTCGCCATGGGGTGCTCCAGAATTCCCTCTAGTGTCTCCTGGTCACAACCATGCAGTACTATACCATGTTCCTAGTAGTGGAAATATTCTTGGTGATAGGCCGCCAAAACCACAAATAGGCAAAGATAAATGGGATAGTGAACACGTTAGACTGCCATGTTCCAACCAAAGCTTGTATCCAGTGAAAGATGTGAGTATTATGTTCCAAAAGTACCCAATCCAAATAAGGTTATAAAGTTTGTAATTACCTATGTTTTGTTACAATAAAACCTGACTGATAAGCTGACCCCACTAGTAGAAGGATCATGTCAGGGACATGAATATATTAAAAAGCATAGATTTTATGTTTTTTCAGGCAAATGGTGAAACACATCTCAAGAAGCGCTGGGAGCTTATAGAGGTGGCACTTTGGAAGCCAATCCGCAATAGTGAACAGTTGGCAAATGCTATACTCAGTTATAATACAAAATTCAAAAGTATATGGAAGTTTCGAGCTCTGCACAAGTTATTCAATGAAGTTAGTTTTTCATAATCATTATTTTGAAAGAACATTTATTTTAGAACTAGCTTCTGCTTCGGCGTCGCCCGGGTGGTACCAACATTTTGAATAGCCTATATGCTATTCCAGGTCACTATCTATGCCTATACCAAGTTTCATCCAAATCGGTTTACTGGTTTGGGCGTGATTGAAACACAAACATAAAAACATCTAAACATCCAAATATCCAAACATCTATTTGGATGTTTGGATGTTCAGATGTTTGTATGTTTGTGTTTCAATCATGCCTAAACCAGTAAACATCTAAATAAACTCACAAACTTTCAGCTTAATTAGGATATATTAGTGAGATGAATGTTCTTCATCATTTGTTTTTGTTAGTGTCTCTACTAGCCTATTTCAGATGACAATGACTAAGGACTTGAAGACCAAAACAAATTCACTATCACTGGCCCAGATACACGAAACATTCTGAAGAGACTATAGTTCGTTTAAGCTAGAAGAAACTATACAAAAGACTAGGATTCAATTAGCATTCAATATGTTTGTTTTAGTATTTAGAAGAGGAAGAGGCTCAATATTTCTTTGATGTGACACTACCGGAGATAGCCAAGTTAGCTTTGGCTCTTCCCAAGTTGGTTCAATCTCCAATACCATTACTCAAGTAAGTGGAATTTTTCATCATTTCTGTTCCTGTAAATAAATGAAATGAAATGAATGAAATGAAAATATTTATTCAAAAAAAGGTCTTAGATGGTAACAATTTTAACAATGTTTTCAGCTTCATAAGTAGGTAGGTTTATAAGTTTGGATAGTAGTATATACAAATAAGCACTGGACGTAGCCTCAACCTACCGCAATCTTTTTTAAAAGCATAGAACTTGAAAGTATATGATATGTATGTAAAAAGTTTACTGACCTAAATTAGTTTCTGCATTGAGTTCCTCGTTCTAACTAAGTAGAGACTTGTATGTAGATACGAGGGATTCTTACTTCGACCAAAATAAGGAGCTTACTCACTACACTCATCTTATACATAAAAGTTAATTAAAAGATTGACATGAGCGTTATATTGATCATTTTGATCATAGGTAGCTTTGTAATTTTAATTAACAATTTAAAGTAAAATATTAAAAATAAAACAATTTAAAAACAAATGAATAACTTACGATAAGTTCAATTTTACTGTCTTAACGTGTGTGTGTGTGTGTTTGTGTGTGTGTTTGTGTGTGTGTGTGTGTGTGTGTGAGTGTGTGTGTGTATGTGTTTGTGTGTGTGTAGTAGCGAGTGTGCTTTTATGTCTGTGGAGTATAAGAGCGTAGAGTGTGGGTTGTAGTGTGTCGATATTAGTTTCCGCTTTTTTTTTTTTTTTTTTTTTTTCATTTAATTAATTATGTAGTACCTTCCAGTTACGGTGTAATCTTATTTTTGTGTTATTTATAATATCTATACTAAGATATGCAGTAGATCTTCAGTCTGATCATAGTTCAGAGTGAGAAGGTATTTGTAAATTTTTATTTTGCATTCTTTGTGGCACAGCTTATGTATTTCCTGAGTTTTATTGACTTTATTGTATAAGTACGGTGCAAGGAAACAATTATGTCTTTGTGCAAAAGTGGTTTTGCATGATCTTGGGAGATAGCATTTACTGTTGCCACGTCTTGATTGGGAGGTTTCTAAAGGCAATTTCCGGTGCTGTATAAGTATCGCCTGTTGAATAAATAATTGTCGAACCGTAAGCACATTGCATTGACTGTAGAGCTGTGCAGTTGGGTACATGTAGGGGAGAGAGTACGCGACTTTTAGAACTGCTCTCTGTGCCCTTTCAAGTGGTAGTAAGTGGGTTTTGGCTGCTCCCCCCCATGTGGCAATACAGTAGGCTATTACAGATTGACATAAGCCATAATACATTGCTTTTAACTGAGTCTCGTCTGCTGCGTGACGTATATTTTTAAAAACAAAGATAAGTTTTCGTATTCTAGATGTGAGAAGCTTGATATGATCTTCGTAAGTCAACTGTGCATCTATTATTATGCCAAGATATTTGATAGTGCTGCAGCGTTCTAGTACAGTGCAAGTACAATAGGAGTCGTTAGATTTTGTACATTGTGTTGAGTGGGCTTTAATGGATTGATTAGGTAGGCTTGGCACATTTGACTTACGTAAAGAAAAGTGTATATATTTAGTTTTTGTCGGACTAAGCGTTAGTAGATTTTGATTCAGGTGTGTAGAAATCATGTCAAAGCCTTCCTGAGCGTATTTATAGACACTGTTCCAGTTTGGTCCCTTAAACAGTAGGACGGTATCATCCGCAAACGCCACTAATTTTCCGTTAGATGGTTGTAGGTTGCAGATTTGATTCATGTACGCTAAAAATAACGTGGGCCCAAGGATACTTCCTTGGGGTATACCATAGTTAGTTAGTGGTATTTCTGTACTTGTAAAATTATCAATTTTGACAGACTGTTTCCTGTTAGTTAGGTAACTGCGCATCAGTTCTAGCTGATTCCCGCGAATTCCTAGCCCTTCCAGCCTCGTTAGAAGAATCGGAATAGACACCGTATCAAAGGCTTTAGCTAAATCTAAAAATATTGCTAGACACTTTTCTCCTTTATCTAAAGCTTCAGTGATGTACTTGTCTAGTTTTGACACCGCATCGGCTGTGGATTTACCCCTTCGGAATCCAAATTGGTTTTCCGAGATAAGGTTGTATTTTTCCAAGTAGTTCATTAGTCTGTTGTTAATCGCTCTCTCTAATATCTTAGAAAGTGCAGGCAGGATCGATATTGGCCTATAATTCGTTATTATTTTTCTATCTCCATTTTTGTAGATAGGTAATACGATAGATTTTTTAAAAATGTCAGGGAATACTGCCGTCCTAAAACTAAGATTGCATATATGAGTAAGAGGAGTAACGATTTGCAACTTATTTTCTTTTATAATTCTAGCTGAAATACCATCGTATCCGGTAGAGCAGTCTGATTTTAACGTATTTATTAGGTTCAACATTTCTTTCTCATCAGTTTCAAATAAAACAAAAGAATTTAGTTGTTCCGGATGTACTCTACTGGCGATCGTTGTAGCGCTTCGAGTATTTGTATTTCCAATTTTTTCTGCTAGTGACTTACCAACGTTCACAAAAAAATCATTAACGTTTTCAACCATAGAATGCGGGTCCCTATTTCCTTTTATAAGTTCATCAGACAATTTTTCTGAGGTTTGTAATTCGTGATGTCACGTATTGCCTTCCATGTTTTTTTAATGTCTTTACCTGCTTGTTCTAGTAATGACTTTTCGTAGGCCTTTTTTAGCCTACGAAGAAGAGAAGTACAAAAATTCCTGTATCTTTTGTATACAGTTTTGAGATGATCATCTTCAGGACATTTTCTCAACTTTAAGTGCAACTTGTCCCGGTGTCTCATGCAACGGATAAGTCCTGGAGTAATCCATGGTTTTAGTGGAGCTTTCCTACGAGGCAACTTGATAACTTTGGTATTGTTTTTGACAATCAAACTTAGCATTTTCACGAAAGACTCAGCAGCGTGATTAATAATAACCTATTATTTAAGGCATCACAGAACATAATTATACAATCATAAAATGCAATTAGCCCATATTTAGAAATACCTTATGTATGTATGTTTGTATAGACAAACATACATAATTAACAGAGATCATCAACAATCCGATGATCTGGTGGCATTTGACAGGTGTCCTATGAACTTTCTGTAAATGACACCTTCTGGCCAAAACCCGCTGTCCATATACACAGAGAGTCATATTTTGGGTACATTTTTATTGCAGCTTTTTAAGCACATACTTATCCCTAAAAGTATTTGCCCTTCATGAGGATCACATCAAGCCTCATGAAGAGTATTACAGTGGAGCACTTACCTACGGGCCATGCCACGGAGGTTGTGGATTTATAATCCAGTACTTTCAATTTTACTTTTCAGGCAACATAAGAATCTGTCAATATCTCTATCACAGCAGCAGATTTCAAGTTTATTAGCAAATGCATTCTTCTGCACATTCCCTAGAAGGAACACAGCTAAGAGAAACTCGGAATATTCCAGTTATCCACATATTAACTTCAACAGGTAAATATATGTTCCTCTTCTACTTTTCAGACAAAAACATACTGAATTAAATTTCTGAATACTTTGTTTACAGATTATATGAAGTGGCGCCATCTGATGATGTAATGGAGAAAATGAAATGCCTCTGTCATTATTTTAGAAGAGTTTGCACTAAAGGTGATATCATATTTCATATTTTACAAAAAAAAAAAATTGTAGAAAGTGGATACGTTATATATTATATTGCTGGTCTTCAACCAGTACAATTATGTACTAGCTTAAGCAAAAATTTAGTTTCTCTCTAAGTGAACCATGTTCTTTGAGAAATAAACATCTTTAACCACATTTAGAAAATATAAAATCCTGCTTTTTTTATATTTCCCTATGCCTACACATTTTGCTACTCTTTTTTTTCCATATGACTGTTCGCTCATCTCTCTTGTCAATAACTTGAGCATCTCATTCTAGTACAGTTCTATTTCACAAAGGCAGGTCAGGTGTCTTGGTGGTGGGTATAGTAGACGCACATACACATTGTTTCTTATTTTGTAAGCTCGGGAACGCTCCATGGACGAACGAGCCGCTATGGTATTGCTACTCGCTATGGTATTGCTTCCATTCCATGCTCGGTAGAGTTATCTGAGTTATCAGTTGTAATGGATAGTTATATGCTATTCTGACACACGCATTTATCTAATTAGTGTGTGGAGATGTGTGTATACATCTACACACACTAATTAGATAAACTTGCCTTTGTGAGATAACAACTGTACCTAGTTCTAATCTCCATGCAAAAATACTTATTATGCATTCAGCGTAATAAGTATTTTTGTAATCTTTTGGCTTTACCCGACTTTTGTGTTCAGTACAGCGCCGCTCGGTGTGACAACATTCTCTCGCCGCTCCGTGGTTCCACGCAAGTGTCCTGATTGGTCGGCTTCGAGTGTGCAGCTCGCTTCGCTCCCTTTACACGTAGATCCTGAGAACACTATTGAAGATGCTGATGGACTTATTCAAGTTGATTTTGCTAATAAGTCAGTGTTTTTTTATTCTCTTTTTTCCATCATGAGATGAGAAAACGATAGATGCAGATATTATTCTTGCTGAATATTACGCGAATTTGTTGGTATACTTGCACGATGGAGAACACAGAACTATTCACTTTAAGAAAGCTTTTTTGGCGTCTTGGCTGCTCAAATATTAAAATCTCCAGGAGATACCATGATGCAATTAGTGGTTTACTGTAAAGTTCCGTGTTACTATTTACCCTGTGGCGACTACAGTACACCAAATGGACTGACGCGTATATTTCGTTTGCCGTGTTGTCAGTCTACTTTGCTTACCTATCACGCCTTAATTCTGAATATTTCCAATAGTATGCCAAATTTGCGATGAGGACTAAAATTCCTAGAAATCCTATTCCAGATACCTTGGTGGTGGCGTCTTAGGTCATGGCTGCGTTCAAGAAGAAATCCGGTTCATAATTTGTCCTGAACTGATGATATCCATGCTGTTCACGGAGACTCTGAGGCACAACGAGGCATTGATGATGATTGGTGAGACTTTTTACTGTGTATGAAATTTTTATTGGTTTTATTATTTGGCTTATAATAGCTGACACAGCGTCTTCGGCGGGCGTTTTGCGGTGTGTGTATCACATGTTCCTTATCTGTTTTGCAGCATGCACTGAAGATGTGTGTTATAAATAGGTTTGTTTCAGTTGAAAGATTCTTAAAGATGAAACCAAAAAACTTATCACTTATACAAGTTTGCACCATCATTTAATTCACTCAATCCAGTGCAGACAAATTCTCATCTCTCATAGTCTTACTACAAAAAAGACAATTAAACATCTGTTGAACACTGTTTAAAAACTGCTACACCAATAAAGGTTTAACGAGTATTCAGACATAAACATGGCTTAGATAATGTTTATGTTTAGTTAAACAGTTGCTAAGCACGTGTTTAGTGTTTAGCTAAAACGTGTTAGACTAGTCTTTAGACAATTTTTTGTAGTAACAACTGAAAAACAAGATTAGCAAGTTGAAGTGGCAGTGGGCGGGGCACATAGCTCGTAGAACTGACGGCCGTTGGGGCAGAAAAGTTCTCGAGTGGAGGCAGGAAATTGCAGCAGAGGACGGCCCCCCACTAGATGGAAAGACGGTCTTGTGAAGGTTGCTGGGATCCGTTGGGTGCAGGCTGCACAAGAGAAGAAGACGCTGAGGAAATCGATGGGGGAGGCCTATGTTCAGCAGTGGGCGCTAGTTGGCTGAGATGAGGATGATGAACAACTGAATGTTTTTTTTATGTACCTACTGTTTCTGATAGATTATTCTTTCAACAGGTTGCGAACGCTACAGCACATATTCCGGCTACGGCTACTCTTTTCATTGGACTGGCGATTTCGTCGACAAAACCCCCTTTGACTCGTCCTATCGGCGTCGAGTCGCGGTACTCGCTATAGACGCATTGCCATACTCGGACGTCCAATACGAGTATAGGAAAGAAGCGATTACCAGAGAGATTACCAAGGTAATACTTAAAATTAAAAAGTTTGAGTAGAAAACGTCTAGATGTACAAAAGCAAGCCTAAAGTCAAAGTCAAAAAGCATTTATTCAGTAGGACCACTAGGATCACTTTCAATCGTCTTAAAGCTAGGTGATTTTACTCCGTAAGAAATGAAAAGTCTTGGCAAAAATTTCGATTCCGACGGGATTCGAACCCGCAACAATCAGACGATCCTCCTAAAGCCGGAGGGCCTTACTGATCGGCCACGGAATCTTTAACGTCGCAATCGACATTTTTGATATTTATCGGTTTTACTCCTGTTCCTGTTCCTCCTGTTCCAAGTCTTTATCTCGATCCCAACTTGCTGAGACGTCCATACTTCTAGAGATCTGTTTCACTGACGTTACTAATCCATTGACGACCTCTGTGGCGCAGTGGGTGAAAGCCTGCTTGAGACGCAGAAGGTTGCGGGTTCGATCCCTGCCGCGGGATAAATGTTTGTATGATCTGCAAATATTTATCTCGGGTCTGGGTGTTTCTATGTACTCGTATAATATGTATGGATTTACAAACAAAAAAGTATATAAGTAATATATCAGTTATCTGGTTCCCATACTACAAGCTATGCTTAGTTTGGGCTAGATGATGCTGTGTGAAGCTGTCCAGCATTATTTATTTATTATTCATTTGACGTTATTCCAGGCATGGATAGGTTTTTCATTTGGCGCTGACTTAAATTCAATCAACTACCCCGGAGTAGCGACCGGTAACTGGGGATGCGGCGCGTTCGGTGGCTCTCCTCAGCTCAAATCGCTTATACAGATGATGGCTTGTGCTGAAGCTAAGCGACCCATGGCTTATTACACCTTCAAGGATAATGGGATAAGGGATGATGTGGTTGGCGTTTATAATATATTGACCAGATATAATGTTACTGTTGGTAAGTAAACTTAAACTTAAAGACCCTTACTAATTTAATTTCATTTATTCATACACTAGCGACCCGCTCCGGCTTCGCACGGGTTCATTGCTGATACGAAATATTAGGGTTCAGCCAGCGATTCAAATCACCTTCTGCAAGAATTTTCTTATATATTTTTAAAAATAAACTAGCTTCGTTCCCGCGGTGTGACCCGCGGTCCCTTGGTATTTTTTCGGGATAAAAAGTAGCCTATGTCCTTCCCTGGCATACAACCTTTATCCATGCCAATTTTCAGCCTAATCTGTTCAGTGGTTTGGGCGTGAAAAGGTAACAAACAGACAGACAGAGAGATAGACAGACAGACAGACAGAGTTACTTTCACATTTATAACATTATAAGTATAATAAGTATAAAGTATGGATTGGATGGATTAACCAAAGGTCTCCTTGATCTTCTACTCCCTGTGATTCAATGCCACGGTCTTTATTAAAGACCCGCGTTCCCTCGGGATAACTTCACTTTCCCGGGATAAAATGTAGCCTATGTTCATTAGGGATAATGTAGGATTCTAATAGTGAAAGAATTTTTCAAATCGGTCCGGTAGTTTCGGAGCCTATTCAATTCAAACATACAAACAAATCTTTCCTCTTCATAATATTAGTATAGCTAATCTCATCGCGATTAGCAATCAAAATCATCAACTTACATTATTGACTATCTATTTCCAGGTCAACTCTACAAGTACATAGTTCAGTTCTCTACAACCGACGTGCGGAATGCAGAGCTCCATGCGTTTTTGCATCAACTGCTGAGAGACGAACAGAATAAAACGAAACCACAGGAACCAGCCGAGAAGATGGAAACTGTAAGTTATTGTATTCTTAGTTACTGTATTCGGCCTGCCTTAGGCCTTTACATCTATACTGGCTCCTGCGCGCGGCTTCGCCCGCGTGTTACCAACATTTTGAATAGCCTATAAGCTATTCCAGGTCTCGCCTATCCCTATCTACGCCTATTCCAAGTTTTATCCAAATCGGTTCACTGGTTTAGGCGTGATTGAAACACAAACATACAAACATCTAAACAAACTCCCAAACATTTAGTAAACGATCACACGATCAGTACAATTTTTTTATAACAAATTGCTTTTTTTTTCAGAGTGTGTCAGAGGTCTCTAAGCTTGAACTCTCCTCGTTACAAAACCAAGAATCGCCAGAATTGTTCTCACAGGGTGAAATAAATGAGAGTCTCACAGAAGTCACCGTTGAAAAGAATGTCCAAGAGACAACCAAGCCGAAAGAACCGAATAATTCAAGATTGTTCGAAGAAATGCAGAAGTTAGACGAACAAAGTGGTAGGTTGAACCTTTCTGTAAACAATTCTCCGTTTAAACTAACTGAGGCGTCTATGGATACTTCGGATACTACAAATGCTACTACAGAGATGAAAAAACGACTGAGCAGGAAAATTACCGACTATTTCAGCAAAAAGTCACTTTGATTCTGTGTTTTCATAATGAACATTATTTTTAATGAATTTTAAAGACAGTGTTTAAATGGGATATTTTAAATAAAACACGTAACTAATATAATTAAAATTATTTATTATCATTCCTCATAATTCTAGCATACTAAACGTAATAAGTGTATAATAATAATAAATAATTGAATAGTTATTTAGTTTGAAATATTTCAGCAATATACTAATAACTCGATAATAGGTTTAAAAGTCATTTAACTAAATGAAGACATGCAAAATAGGCTTTCATTATTGTATTAGTTTCATAATAATGTGTTAACAAAGTTCACATTTGTCTAAATCTGACAGTATTACACTAAAATCTATAAATTAATAAATATTATAACTAAAGAACAATTAGCCTAGCGACTCAAAAAGTGATGATAAATATCTTTAGTTTCTCTTTACAAACTTTGGCGAACTGTATAACAATAAACATTTCAATCAATGCTAGCTAATTGCACTGGAGTAAACTCTGTCCATCTAGTCGAACGAATACTGCCAACGCGGAAATAATACCAAAATATAGAGCCAGCCGTAGGCACCTTGCACGGTATAGTAAGTTGAAGGAAGGGAGCTCTCGCTCAGTCACAAGTCTTATCAATAGCTCGAAGTAACACACAATCAACCAGATAATATCTTATTTTAAACATCTTTAACGTTTGAACAATGTATTTCATTAACCTACAACATTTATTATAAATCTATGTATGTCCTCTGTAGTGCCTACGACTGGAAAACGTATCTACTTTTAGCAGCGACTGATTTAAACGCCAAACACTATTGGTATTCAAACGAATCGTCACTAATAGCTTACAAAACCTAGACTATTTTGTATCTCTTAAATATACTTGGGGCTGAGTGGTATAGATCATTTACACTGAGCCCGCAATGGACATTTTTGGTATAACTATTTACCGCAAACACGACGGATTTGAGAATATCTTTCATAGATAGCTCAAGGAAACAGCAGAAGGAATAAATATTAGAGAAACGACAGATGCCGCACTCGTATAAAATACAGTCACTCTCGATACTGATCATTTAATTAGAACATAAAGTATAGAATGGTATGGCATTACATACAATGGACGATCATTAAAAGCGTATATCACAGCCAGCTAGTGTTTAACATTTTATTGATGTAAAGCATTGAGTTAGGATAAGAGTCACAATCTCTAACTGACATCACTCAAAAAATGTCCGAGCACCGATCTTTGATGACATTTGCTCGAATGTAGACGTTATCTCACTTGTATAAGTGTTCAATGTCGCTTGTACGTAAAAACAAAAACTTTGGCGTTTTGGCGCGGACATTTTATTTGTCAGATTGTAACTCTATAGTATCCTAGCTCAATGATGTAAAGATACTATTTTTGTCAATTGATGTTTACAAAACATCTTTAGATCAATAAAATGTGTGCACTAAGTGTCCGTATGTCACGTCACAGGCTTGAAACGTGACGAAGAGATTGGAAACAAACAGCTTTCTGCTATCATTGCAATGTTGATGATAGATGAGTCAGTTGGTCTTTGATTATTCGATGGGAATGATCACTTTGCCTCGTTTCTTCTGTGATTTGGACGTAAGGCGTCTTATTTAAACAGAATATACTGCGGATATTTGTCCATGGTGTGATCCAGGCCAAATGTCCGGCGTATCTGTTTACCCCTACATATAAGTTATCCAGAACAGTGCGTGGGATTTAACTTTGTCACGCTTTAATGGTCTACCATGGAAAGGAATATGATTGCATGCGCTCAGATATCAATTCACACTCGGTACAAAAGTAGCTGAAATACTAGGAAGTTTTTACTACATTGTAAAAGTTAATAATCTTTACTTTAGACGATAAAATGAATTAGAAATGCCATAAAGTAAATAATAAAAGTGATAGAAGGAAGTCTTTAGAAGTTTAGAGTGTTGATGGTTTTATTTATATCATTAGCACTAAATTATATAATTTGATATTTACAGAAACGCTTACCACTAAACTCCATGATTTAAATATAAATAAAACTTTGCATTACCCTATCGGTCTTGAGTTCAAGACTGGTAATCTAAAGAACAAGCAAAAAGTATCTACAGACAGATCAACTTATCTATCTTTCAATCCCACCCGCACTGAATCCAATCATTCAATTCACTTGGCTTAGAACTGTGGACGACATTTCACAAACGATATTCAACCTTAAAACTATACGTATTTGGTTTCAATTCACTTTCAAGTCCATTAATGATCGATGTCATTTAGCTTCAATTCTTTTCGAAAAGGTTGAATATTGAGTGACAATGTTTAAGCCACATTCTCCAAAGTAGAATCGGCACAAGCTTGTCGCCATCTTACATGGGCGTTTCTAAAAACGTGCAATGATTATGATTCGTCTTAGCATTAATAGCGACACCCTGATAACCGCCCGGGCGGACCCGGGTCAAAAGGCTAGTAAGCTCTAAGGATATGACGTCATATGTACAAATTGTATTCCCGTGGAAACTTTTTACTTCGAGCTCTGACCAAACCATATTGAATACTAGATTTGTGAAAATTGTTTGCTAGTGCCTTCGGGCGCTAGGTGGGAACTCGATCCCACTTTAATCTATTGTTATTTTCACGTTTGAACTATTCCTTTAATAATCATAAAGATACATTATATTTCATGACAGCAATCTTATAATAAACAACATCAACTATCAGCAACACTTATTATTTCTATGCTTTCAAGAGCTCGTCGTAATTGTTATTAAAAATAATGACGTCTATACATCACTATAGTTTTATATTATTATTATCTGTGGGGTAGGAATCATTGAAACTATTTCAAGCGGTCTAAATTCTGAACAGAATGTAAAACGGTAATATAAGTTTATCGGACGGCCGTTTCTCTTAATCTGACGATATTATTGAGTCTTTGAGGAAAATCTTTAAATATGTATTTTAAAGAGTAATGTTAATAAATAATTGAATTCATTAGACATTTTGGCATAGAAATTAATAATATAGAGTATTTCATTTTAAACTAACTTAATTCAGGAATTGGGTTCAACAAAAAACTAAAAAAATATATATGTATGATTTTTTTGTTATGAAAATCCTGAGAGCAACAATCAATTATAAGGATAGTCTGCATCGGTTGCAGACTATCCTTTTAATTGATTGTTGTTTCTTGTATAACTTAGTCCATTCGAGCGTGTGACGTGATGTTGCTGCGCTGCGATTGGTGAACGTCTATTCTCCTTGAAAATATTATGCAACATGTCATAAAAAATCAATAAAAGATTCATTTTGAAGTGAAAACTTAAATCGGCTTTTGACCCTAAACGTCTATTTAAAACCCAAAAATGAGGGCTTGTCAGTTTAAAATGAAAGACCCTGTATAATATCAGGAACTTCTTTATGTGTATAATGTTTGGGCGATTTTCTCAATAGGCTCAATATCTCGCCAGTAACATTAACAAACTTTAGCAGTACTATGTCAGTTACTTCCTCTATCTATATCTTCTCATTTACTTCCTCTAACATAACATTAACCTCTTCTATCCCTTGCAAAGTCCAATCTATATCCAACCTATACAATCCTATACCGATAATATAATTTAGTTCGGATACAGTATTCTGGATAACTTATTAAAACTAAACAATATAATAGCATAAGAAATCGGCATAATTATTTTAAATATTTTTACTAAGAGGTAACCAGTAGGCATTTTTCTATTACTTACTTTACTTACAATTGAGTTACAAACTTGAAAAGAAGTCAACCAATAATAGTTCTAAGTCGAAACAATTAAGTACGGTAAATAGAGTAAAGTATACAAAGTGTGCTTGAAGCTAAACTATGCTAAGCGATAGAAAAAATAAATAACGGAAAGAGATATGACTAGATTGTTCACCTAGGACCTACAATTCATAAAGCACTATGCGCTCATCTCTCAATATCTTTATTATATAAATAGATATATGATTAGTTTCAAATTCTAAGTTTGTTTTCTTGATTTAATAAATATTGGCAATCATCTTATGTACTAACTAGCATCGAACGGTGATCTTTGGCGCGGTGTAGAAATAGGCGCACTTTGCACCATTCGACGGCCTACTATACGCCTACTCTTGGCTCGGCGCGACTAGTGACGCCCGCCGAACTTGCCGAAACCAACTATCCCGAAACCTACGACCATGTCTTGCGCGGCCGCGACCGATATTCTAACGAGAACATTTTCTGACTTACAATTTAGGTTTTTACGGTTACTGTAATATGACGATAGAAATTCCCTAACTACATGATGAAATTCCTGTTTTTTGTCCCTTTTCGATCCACTAAGTTTGAAATGAAGCAGTCGTGATATTCGATAAATGGTTTTGATTCTAATTTCCATAGAAATGATCCGTTTTCAGTTTCAAAAAGTTTTAGGAATTCGTTTTCTAATACTAATTTTATTACCGAAAAGACGGACCGCGGCCTTCCGAATGAAAATTTTCCTATTTTACGACACTATCTAAATTTTGTTAAAACTTGGTAGGCCGCGGCCGAGCGCTCGTTCGTTATAAGAATGAAGTGAGGATACTATGTTTGCAAGAGTCGGAATGAAGGGTGCCCGGTTGGGTACTGAGAGATAGAGAAGTGAAGGTTCGGAGATGAAAATGAGAGTTGTAACCCTACAATAGTTACAAGAAGTATAAAAAGTCGCGACAGACTAGTGGACCCGAGTGCGAGCGACGCGCGCTCTGCCGGTCTGGGCGGCCGGCGGCTGCCGACAGGTGGCGACATCTGCCCGCGGAAACATTTAGATACATTTAAATAATTGCAAAGCATACCCTGTATCCTATAATCACTTTTTGGGTAATCGTCTTTTTGCAGAATCTAGAACGTCCGCGTGTCCGCAGTTTTTATGGGAATTTTACTTTTAATCTGTTGCTTCGTCCGGACGGGGGCGGTCGCCCGGTGGTGACGTGTACACTACTTTAATTTTGAGGTGATATCAATCGTTAGTCGATGCGCTTAGTTCGACTTTCGGTTTGGCAACGTTTCTGCTATCTCCGCTGTGCGCGGCTCGCTCGCCGTCAGCACTCCCCTCTCACGTGGACTCGAGCCAGGCCTTTGTGCGCAAGGGCAACCTCATCGTTCTCTCAATTATCCTATCTAAAAGTCCGCGTACACGCGCCCTCTTCGGACTTAATACTAGAGTTATGCTCTATCTCTACTGGCGATCGAATGCACATAATTATTCCGTGCTTTAAAGCTGAAAGATAAAATGGACCGTCGCGTCGCGTGTACGCGCACCCGCGTTATTTACAACATTGTACGTAAGAGGCCGGCTCGCTCAGCTCCCGAGTCGGATCACGAAACGAGACTTCGTCTACCGAAAACAAGTTAAATAAATCAACAAAAACAAGACGAAGAACGACATCAAACGATAAGAAGCGTAACAATATTGCACAAGAGTTAAAGAGAAAAGAACTACATTACTTAAAACGACAGTAATTTCATTGATCTAAATCTGACTTACTCGTAAATTAAATGCCTAAAACTAGGATACTATATGAATATAATTTGTGTAAATATAAAATATTTGTTAGATAGGGAAGTGAATATTTGACTAGAGTTGTCGCGGGCGGCGCGCAGGCCGCGCGCACGGCTACGCATGTCCTGTCTCTTGCCTTACTGTGCGACAATGCCGGCATCACCATCTTGTTACAAGACTCCTTAAAAATGCGATACGAAATCATGCAAAGAGATGACAAGAGGGGTTAGTTAAAAGTTGACATTTGCATCGGCGCACGTCAACTCGTAAGACAAGAGTTCTCGAGTGGCGAGGCACTGAGCGTCGAGGGCCGACCGTCCTTTTTATCCCATTGACCGGAGTCGAAGGCCGTCGCTGCAAATAATGTGAGCTAGTATCGAGTCTAGTAAAGCGCTCGATCTAGGACGGCGCGCGGCGGCCCTCAAGTCGCGCCTCGGCACGAGACATAGTCAAAGCTCGTTCACATTTCAGTAATCATGGCACTTATGCTATTCTGCCTATATACATGTATAG
Source organism: Epirrhoe alternata (assembly GCA_963565295.1). Taxonomy (NCBI): domain Eukaryota; kingdom Metazoa; phylum Arthropoda; class Insecta; order Lepidoptera; family Geometridae; genus Epirrhoe; species Epirrhoe alternata. Next base: position 7,320,504 of record OY751384.1, read on the forward strand.
ATTTATATTTATTGGTACGTTTGATTATGAAACTATTTTGTTTGTTATGTATAGTAATTACGCTAAGTTTGTAGTTTCACGCGTTGTTAACTGTTGCCTCCCCGCACTGGGTTAACAGTCACATTTATTGTATTTAACACCTTAACACGATTAGTTTTATATGTATTGTATGTACATACACTGACACGTAAAACAAATAACAAAAGCGCGCTCTTAGCAATTGACGTCGCATTTAGCGAGTTGGGATCGCCTCTCGCACACTAAAAGAGCCCATAATGGATTTTATGCGTTCAATTTGAATATTGGGACACTTTTGGATTGTCCTCCATGGTGTACAAAAATAAATATTTTAGCAGTTGAAAACGACCCAAAAGTGACCCAATTTTGGTCAGGAAAGAGTGAAATTTATGTTTAAAAAAAGATGCGCGTTTGGCGTTTCAGTTTTGAGGCCGAATCAAACTATCGGGTGCTGCATAGCGCGCGAGAGGCAATAGAGCGTAACACACAAATGCAATGATACAAACGGCCTGTACAAGATATTATAATTTTATATCACAGCCCATATTGGAAATATACAACATATTATATTGTTCTTTCAAACGAAGGCCTAAGTATGGTTTGATGAAGTGCACTTTGATTTGTACACAGCGTTAAATACAACATTTAATTTTCAACAATTTATCTACCATAGGTTTTGTATTACTGGGCGTACCAATGGTGTCTTAAAAGACCTAACATTAAAATTGGTCTACCATAGCATTGAGGGTCAAGTGGACAGGTGCGTTATATGATGAAAATGTGAACTTGAATTGGTTAAAGCTAAATAAAATCTACTTTGCATCATAGAAACATGCGTTAAGATAATCGTCTCATTCTTTCACTAATGGCACACGTTGGGGAAAGTGAGACAAAAGACAAACGTTCAGCTGAACGGGTTCGTGTAAAAAGTGATTACTGGTTAACCTTCTCGGCCAATTTGAATCGCACTTTTAAATAACTAAATTATAAGTATAATTCTTGGAGTAAAAGTATTAATTTCAATCGTTTTCTCCAAAGGTTTTGAGAAATGTGTACCGATTTTTCTCGGCGATAACATAACAATTCTATATTTACATAACATATGTTGGTACTACCCAGCGTAATACCTTACTGACACACAAGATAAACTTTAACAAAATATAGGATATTATATTCTTTAATAGTGCTCTATCATCTTACATTAGTGTGAGTCAGTGTTCGGAGGCAACAGAGTTCGCGGCGTCGGGTCTACTACTGGCATCTTTGTCCTTCCATACAAGAACCAAATAAACCGCGCTTAGAATTCGTGGGATTCCCCGCAGAGCATCCGCGGAACAGCGCCATCTATCCCACGTTACAAATCAACTCAATGACACAAAGATGCCCACGCGCACCCGGCGCTTCATTCATTGTAATATACAATCATTAAAATACATTCTTCTTATATTTTCAACTTACTTAATAAATTCTGTTTCGCTTAATTCAAGCAAATAACTAGATATAATAAATTTATGTTAAAAGTTTTCAGTTAAACTTTACTTATAAGTTAGAAGATGTTTGAATGACAAAAATTTTTATAACGTCATTTTATAGTAATAATAATTTAATCAAAGTTAATAAATTGTATATAATAATATAATAGATTCAATGATTAATCGATAATGATAGAATGAAGCATCTCTACGCATTGATCAATAAATTAATTAACTAATTTAGTATACTTCCCACTGTAAGTAATGATATTTGCTTTACTCCGCGTGGGGATAAATTCCTTGGAATTGTTGATAGTGCGCGTAGTTGCGCGCCTCGGGCCTAAGGTAGTACGATAGTCGCTCCTGATACTCCTGCTGGTACTCTTGATGGTACTCCTACGACACCAAAACACACTTCAGTCACTGTTCTAAAATCAACCTTAATACAAGTATACATAGAGTAGCAACTCACAAGGGGCAGGTAATAGGCGCGCGAGGACGGTAACGCGTGTTAGTAAGGCCGATTGGCATCCTTTGGCCGCTTCAGCTGAACCTTCAGGCGTTTCATGCCGATCTGGAAGCCATTCATGGCCTGGATGGCGGCCTGGGCTGCAGCCGGATTATCGAACGACACGAACCCTAGAAATAATTACATAAAAAGAGTCAAAATACTGAAAAGCAACATATATTTCAATATTAGAACGAAAGTTAATCAGATGGTTGCTACTCATGATGGTACTTGTAGCTCTGATGATCGTCACAATCACAAGCAGAGAGTTACTTGAGCAGCATCCTAAGCAACATTGCATGAGGTCATTTTGTTTGACCCTTTGTGCCGTGTTTATTTCAGTGTCAGAAATCATCATGTTTATAAATTACAGTTCATTTTGTTGTAAAAATGTTAAAAGCTCCAATTATTTCATGATTAACAAACATACGGTATATTATGGGTTAATATGTAACGATATTTTTAGTTTTGTGTTTTATAACGCCCTTCAAACTGTATACCTAAGTACGGTGAATAGGGTAGAAAATATTTCGTTATAGTATTTGAATAACATGTAAAAGTAATAAGGAGCCATTTACAATTTCACAACCACCATTTCAATAAGATATTGTTTAATACTTACCGAAGCACTTGCTCTGGTTAGTGGCTCGATCAATGAAAACCTTGCTGCTGATCACATTTCCGAACGGAAGAAACATCTGCATCAGCTCAGCGTCTCCAAACTCTTGAGGCAGGTGGTAGATAAACAGGTTGCACCCTTCTGGTCCTGATATTGAGCAGCCTGGAAACATCAAGAAGTCTTTATAGAACTCATAGGTCTGCCCATACACACCTGCACACAATCCTTTTTATAAGGTTAGCTTGTGTTAGGCATGTTTCTGAAAACTCCATGCAATTGAATTGAAAGTTATTATGTTAGTAAAATTGAAACCTTTTGAACTTTAGAATTGAATATTTATTTTCTACTTATAAGCAATTTTTTTCTGAACATGCAATTTATTTTAATATTAAAAGCATAACTTATAAAAAGTCTTATCAAAGTAAAAGAAATTCGATTTTGAGATGAACCTTAATATTAATGTTAGTTCGCTAAATCACACACACACATTGTAACTTATGAACATACTTACAAATATGTTTTACACGTGATTGCAAGACATGAAACCGAGCATAGTACAGCGACAGACATTGCAATGGTAAAAGCAGTGAGCGGTTACGGTTGCAGTAAGGAGAAAAACAATCATCTTTCATATTTAGGAAGATGAGAATGTACGTGGTTACAGAATAAACTAATTATAAATGTGTACCAAAAGTACCTAATCTGTACATCACTTACAATTCCAGGTTCTTAAATAATGACTAAGGTGATTGATTTTCCACTTTTATCAATATTGTCATAGGCATGTTCGTCACTTACACATCTTGTTCAAGTGACATATGAACATGCCATGTGAACAGTTTATGGGACAGTTGGCTATGCACATAAAAAGTCAGTTATGCACAACAATCAAACACACTGTTGTTCATATTTTCCAATAGATATGAAGTGTTGGATACTTTCCTGTGTGCACGGTTTAATCAGATTGAAAAGTTATAAACACTCTAACCTTTGGTGCATATGAACTTCGGCAACAATATTCAAATATTCAGACATTTTATTCAAATTTAATTATTTATTTATTCTAGCATTGAATATTTTGAAAAATTGTTATTCAATTTACATCTGAAAGAATAGAATAGAATATACCTTTATTGTACACCAAAAGAAAGAAACACAAAAGTAAAGAAAGGAGTTAAACTTAGTCAATATTGGAAGATTAATGGTAAGTTAAATAAGACATGAAAACACCCATGAAATAAGTTAATATGGTTCCTAATTAGCAAAATTATTTATTTATGTTTGTTTTAAATTCATATTTGGTATGAAATAAGATTAAAGTTTCATCAATGTTTTCAATAAGGGTGTAAATATTGCCCTTAGTTTCGGTTCAGTCAGAGAGCAGTGAACCTGACTTCACTTACCATCTCTCTGCGCAGGCGCAATAGTCGGCATCGGAGGAGGTATGGGCTGTGGGAACTGCCCATACACCGCAGGGTAAGCTGTCGAACAATTATTGCACATCTGTCACAAACACCTAATAGTTGCACACAATCATGCATAAGGCATACTAAGCATATTAAATAACTAAAAATAATCTATGAAATATACTTAAAAAATCATAAATATATTTTGACAATCTGTGGCGTAAACAGCAAACTAAAGGAATGAAAGAAGAGAAACAAACCATCTGATTTGTTTCTACGAAAATGTAAGTCAGACCCTAATATACCAACATAAATTACACCAAACTTATATTTCAGTCATTGAACTAAACAATAAACATGTAGGTACTACACATTAAATACATATTCAATATCCAATTAGTAATCGATTGGCTGATCAAAGTTCGGTTAAAATAATTTGTTCTGTTCATAAAACTGTTTGCAGATCATTCAATCGATTTACCAATACATTTAACAATCATACCTACGATGTGTAATCTAGACATATAATATTCATTCACAGTATAATAATACCAAAGAAAACATCAAAATACCTCGATTTCACAAACTAGAATATTGAACTCAATTTTCATAGCCATTTCGTGAGCGTAACACAGAGACTACACAGTAAGTTCGTATGAGCTACTGAAGTTGTGTAGTGGTGGAATTTTTAGCCGCTTTGCTTTGCGTTTTTAATACTTACTGTGTAATTTTCTGAGCAATCTTTGTGTTATGCATAATGATTATGTACTATGACATAGGTACATAAAGCTGTGATCTGCGACTTTTTTTCAATAACTACTACAACAATGAATATGTTTCAAAATAAAACATTATAGAAGATGGGAAATATCTTAATATATAACAAGGTAGTATGGTATTATTACCTCGAATACCAGGACAAAGGAGAAATCTTTTGGTACTAAATGGCAAAACTTCTCGGTATCATCATCACTACTACAAAAGTTTAGTCTTTTAGAAACTTATTTCCGGCACACCAAACTTGTCCTCACTTTAGAAAGTTTGTTGATTACATATTGATTTGGACCCGGTATTCGCAGTACCTAAACACATTTAGGTCCGAGATAAAAGACACTTCATGATGATTTGCGAAATAATCATATAAAGGTGGACTGTTTCTACATTTAATTTCATACGAAAAAAACTTATAGGTATGCAAGCTCATCGTATTGTTTCTTTTATCTGGGCTGAGGAAACCTATACGACCTACGACACTCACCGACTCCCGGGAAAGGCTGCATGCTGGAGTAGGCGGCGTGTTGCAAGGCCGCGGCCTCCCCGTTGGGCAGGCCTTGAGCGGTCACCGGCACCGCTGGAAAAATGGGTTACGGGATTGGACGACACCTATTTTATTCTGTGGACCTGGCTAATTTGTGCCAAAAATTGTTCTCAAAGACAAAGTTATTTTCAAATTGATAGTTTAATTTTTTTTCTAAATCCAATATTAAAGATCCCTAATTGTATTTTCGTCCCTTTAAAAACTTGATTGTATTAGTCTTGATTTTGACATGGAATCTTGTTGAAATACGGATGAAAATGTTCAATCAATAAAAGTTGTAAGAACTCACGGCCCGTGAAGGTCTGATGGATGCCGTTGGTGTAGACGGCTTCTTGCGGTGGCGGCTGTCCGTTGGCGGTCTGCGCAGCCATGTTGAACCCAGGCATGGTGGGGGATGGCAGAGACGGCAGTGCTCCGTTCAGCGGCTGAGCCCCGCCGGTGCCTATCGCTAGGCCGGAAAAGTTATCTGTAAACGGAAGATAAATCAAATTTAAGCTTGATTCTTGATATCTTTGTCCATGGTACCAGAAGATAAGTCTAACACTTTTTAACCTAATAGCGAGGTACCAATAAAAAAGTTTAGTCCAATAGTACGAAAGTACCTAGATGGCCATGGATAGACCATGGGTCTGAAATGCGTGTTATTCTACCATACTGTTAGTACCTAATACCTAATATCTAAAATTTACAAAAAAACATATTGAAAGTAAATACCCTTACCAGAAGCAGGTGGTACCACAGAATTGGCCAATCCGTTGAGAGCATGAGAAGTGAGCGCTGTCATCGGACTGATGTAGCCTTGGGCAGTCGCAGCTACCATCAGCGCAGCTTGTTGCTGTTCATCAAACTACACATCAATATAGCATTATTAGTTTTGCATGTAATGGAAAGGAAAGCTTGACTTATCACGGCCAAGCTTTCGTAAAAATCATAACACTAAAAATATAGTAAGTAAGTAGGTAATAGGTAATATAAGTAGGTAGGTTTATTATAACTCGAATCCCAAGGTAGATATTCTTAACTCAAAGGTAGTAAGTGCCTAAATTACTCCCCGGAGCCTTATTAAAACCCCAAAATATAATCAGTAGCTTCTAAATATTATAAAATGTTCACGTTGAGGTGTTGAGAGTGAGGCAGAATTATAACCATCCCAACAAAGTCAGAGGGAGAAGTTTTGTGCCTCTGAGCACAAGCGGCTGCAATATTACATGCCGAAGGTACTATAAATTTTCCAGCCTGGTCCGAAAGTAAAAAACTTTTGACTGTGGAATCTGTTGCAGGCAAAATGTGATAAGTAAAATATCACAATAATGTTTCATGAAAAATTTAACGTAGTATTTACATAGTTATATTTTGTCAATTGTATTTTAGTTAATGTCAGTAGGTGTTCAAATAAACAGGGTAATTAAAATAATCAGTTCATGTTTGCAATTGCGTATGGAAAAATTGTAAATTAAGTTACGGTAGGTATTTTACGTTTCCGAAAATATTTTCCAAATAAATTTGACTAGCATTGCAGGCAAGGAATACGCGGTGGCTCGGTTCCAAATCTACTAAGTGGCCTGTACTCCCTAAGTTTCGGCTTATTTCCTAACATTAGTTTGTCCATTTCACTCAGTTCAAGATAAGTTGCCAGTCTTGGTTTCTAAGTCTGGTCGAGGTCTGACTTGTTCCAACTAGTTTGTGTCTACCCGGCTTTATGTAATTTAGCGTTAATTTACGTCTAAGCAGTGGTTGAAATTGATTTACCAACATGCACTGTTCTATGTGAGCTGCAAATTAACTCGAAATTAAAAAGGTACTTAGTTACCTGTTTCTTTTAGTTGGTACGGAATGTTACGATTAACTAACCTGGGATCTGGATGCTTACCTGTTCAGTGATGACTTGCGCGTATGCGCCGTATGCGCCAAACTGGTTGAACACGAACGGGTTGAGGAGGCTCATGTTACCAGCCATCTGCTGCATCCGTCGAAGTTGGCGTTCCTTCTCCGTGTCAGCGAATTTAACCACTAGGCTGGAGGAAGCTCCCTGCAACAAAGAGTTATAGACGTTGTTGACTGAGATAATGCAGTTTTTTTATAACATGCTATTTTTTGCATCTCATATTACCTACAGAGTGGTCGGATTTTTCCTATTGGGCATGTTTGGATTATATACCTTTCATATCTTGTTTTCTTGTAAACAGTTTCAAAATTATTTAGGGTAATATATTTTATCAGAGATTAAATAACCAAGGATTTTGTATCCAAGAGTTTGGGCTCAGATTATACCGTACTCACTTTAAATTCTACACGCAACACCTGTGCCTTTCCTCAAAATAAGCCAGCAGAAGCCACCTTCAAAGCTCTAGGATTGATGGAAAAATAATAGTCCCAAAACAACACTCCCAGAGGACACATGTATCAAACAAATCGCGGGGAGACTTTGATCTCAAAATATACGAGAAACTTCACCTTTTACGTGTTCGGGCGGAAAATAAAATGGCATGCAAATCTCACGCATTTCACGCAGAACCCTACTTAAAAATTTAACGTGTAGGTAAACCGCTCGGTGAATAGTGTAAACGGCTAAAGAACTCCCCCGTCGGCAATCCCACAAAGTGCGGCGCAACAAAACGTCCGACACAATGGCGAGAGAGCTAAACGTTCAACGTTCACATTCATTATGTATTTGCACTCAGGGTACTGGCAAAAATGGCTTGGCAGTAGGCAGTAGGCTGTACGACGCAACAGGTTGGGCCCCCCTTCTGTTGCAACAAGTTATTTGGGCTCACATCCAAAAATGCATCGGCCGAGACGAAGAACTTTAGCCTGGCAGAAAGCTGGCTTCCTTTACCGCTATAGTTTCTGAAGCTAATTGAGTCAGAAGTGGGATCACGAGTGTCTGTTGATTGTGCGCGTATTCCAGTGTTTGCAGCCGTGCGTGCCGGACGTGGCTACGCATTGGCTCGTTCAATTATGAGAATGGATTTATTTTATTCGATTTCAATGTTTGCATCCGATATTGAATTGGTATTATGTAAACGTTGTGGTTTGTGCTTGAGAGCTTTCCGTTTGTATTAAATTCACTGTCGCTTTTATGTATTTAATCGATAGGTACTAGTAGAAATTAACCATTGACATCAAAAGACTTCCAATCAAAATATTTCATTTGTGATTACCTAAGTGTAGGTATTGTTGTGTTGGAGTATTGTTGGACGAGTAGCTCTGCTTCGGCTGAAGTTTAGATTATTTGAATTAGATTTTATAATATTTGATTTGGTTTCATGATTATTCGTACTATGATGAAACTCGTTTCAGTTTTCTTATGCTTATGCTGTCATTCAATGTTGTTGCCGCTAAAATAAAAAATCTTTATGAGTTCCAATTAATAAAAATAACTAAATACTTATTATTTTAAGCCGGATGTAACTCTGCGATGCCTCAAGTTAGAAGCTATAAACATACCTACCTACTCTTACTAACTTATTATACATCTATTACGTAGGTAAGCGTAGATGCCTGCTATACAGCGTATCGTTATGCGGAAGTTTGTAACGTAATGGAGTTCGGTGGAGTCATTAAATTAATTATTATTTATTAACTTGAGAGATTGATGGCGAAGGTATTGAAATAGGGAGGACCTTTCAAGTAATATTACTGATTACGTGCTCAGAAACTCTCATATTTACAGTAAAGGTAGAAAATTATACAAATACTAAGTACTTAAATATTATAAGCACAAATTAACTTATTCGCTTTGAAAGTCTTTTATTATGCGCACTGCAAGAATTTGGAATCAGTAATTTCTGTAATTGTTTTATAGTGCTGATCCACACTTGCGGGTTCGATGCGGGTTCGAATCCCGTCGGAATCCAAAATTTTGATAAGACTTTTCATTTCATTTGGAATCAGTTCCAAAGTGTCTGTGTTTCTGCTACGGCCCTGTTGTTTTTAAGAAGAGAGTTAATTTGCACCTTCTGGGTAGGCTCGCTCCATCGTAAACCTCATTCTTGCCTATGTAAGTATCGAGGTCAAAAGCCGACCCATTCATCAAAAAAAAAAAAGTAAGTTAGGAAACATTGGTTGACAAAGATCATTTATCATTTTATCGTGGTATCTGAACTTCGCTATTGAATACTAAGCCTAAACTCGATAGACAAGCTCTGTATCTCAGCTAATCTACACACATATCTATAAATATCAGCTGATATTAGCTTGTCGTAGCCATCTACGCCTCGTAACTGCATCTACGCCTCGTAGCTGCATCTACGCCTCGTAGCAACATCTACGCTCCATAGCTGGCTTGTTAGTCGTTCTTGATAATTAAGTGACGTCACACGGTAAAAAAATATTAATTATATTTATTAACCCTAAATAATTAAACCATGAAAATCTGGAGATTTTCACAATGATGGATCATTGTTTAGCTGAGACAACAAAATACGAGAGCCACATAGGAGAAATCGTTAACGATATAAGAAACATAATATTTTTTGTAAATAACTAAACATTTAATAATAAAAATAATAATTCTGTTACTTAAGACGCTTTCTGGTAAAAAATTACTAAAACTAAAAAATAAATAAATACTTATAATTTTGATTGCGAAAAATGTAAAAAAGCCCTTATTCAAATAGGCGCCTATTTCTAATTTGCCGTCACCCGATAGCAAGCCACTCCGTTTAAATATAATCCGAGGTGCTTATTGCGTATTTCACGTTTATTACGCAATAGCTCTATGTAGGGCTCCGGGAATTCAGGAAAACCGGAAAACGAATAATTTTTAGAAAAGATACTTACTAACAATCAGCGATGGCAAAATATGGAACATCCGTCCAAAAGAATTTCGCTATAAAAACAAGCAAAGACGTAGGAAATATGTTACCGATTTGCCAACGTTGTTAATTTCACTTAACAGTGCGGTGCAGGGAACCTGAACTCTCAAGTTTAGGTTCCTCGCTTGCGCAATTAAGTATTGAGATCGGTGTAATGTAAAGTTATTCCAGGTTATAAACTATAAAAAAATGTATAATTTTCTTGTTACCACGTTTAGTTAGAAGCCCACAATTTTATTGTAATTGAATTGGATTTTGACCGGAGTCGAGTGAAAAAAGCCGTTTTCTCCATCACTATCTCGTGTCGCACCGGAGACCATTCATTACGATGTTAACTACTATTAACGAACGCATTATTACATTCTTAATTGTTGTTACTGAGTTAATAATTTACGTTCACTTCGTAATAGTTGACGTCACTACTAAGTTTTCCAACTGGAAGATTATCTTGTTAATTAACTTGAAATATGTTGTTATTTAGCTAAGAGCCAGAAGCGAAATAACAAAAAACAAAAACTTATATCGTTTTCATTGTAAAGATAAAAAGTTGACTACTTCTGTGCATTACAATTACTATAAAAATTGTTTTGCACAACACATCACATGAATACTTCGATTGCTGAATGTACCTACGTACCGCGTGTTAAACATGTTTTGAAAGATTAGTTAGAATTTATTGAAAACTCATAGCTAGACGCCTATAACAAAAAAAAAACTGGCACTTATTCGTTCACGTCACTACGTAAAACTAGTTTGAATAAATAAATTGAAATGGAGTTTTATAGTTTATTTGAGTAGTCGGCACAGGCACTCTCATCACAATAAATAAATAAAACATGGAACTGACAACAGTTTAACAAAACCCAATCATTCAAAAGGCCCGTCCATTTCTAAATTAGAAACCTATCGGAACAACAATCGTGGCTTCACAATAACAATCTATTGTGGGCGAAACATAAATATATCCCATATTTCGTCCCTTGGTCGCGACCGTTCCATCAACGGAGATTTATTTCGCTGTTTCGGCCCAAAAATACGTCGGCACTGTTGACCCTACACCTAAACAAACATACCTATTGTGTGTTATGTAGATGTAGTCGACAGATCGAGATCAACAGTAAATAACTGCTAGGAGACAGGGAGTTTCCTGTCAAACTGACACTTAATAGTGTGCTCCGGCAGGGGTGGACCTAGGCTCTGAGTTATTGGCTGTTTGCCGGCCCGATCTAGGCCCACCGAATCTATGTGAACAATATTGTTTCCAACCTTGATTTTACTCAAGAAATATATTCTTACTCGATTCAGAAGGTAACCTTGTGGAATTAAGAAGTTTCATTGTTTGAACTTAATCAAAATCAAACCTTAAATAATGCGATATCATCAGAATTTTGTTGCTGTATATCACATCTATCTCAACTTAGGTAAGAAGAACGGCCTGCCCTCAGCTCTAAAGAGATAGTCTAAAATAAAGCTGGCAGCTGGTAACACACATTCAATTTAAACTATCCCATACTTTTTTGAGCAAATAATGAATTAGGCACGGAAATGAATGCCTGAGCACAAACAGTTCGGTCCTGGCCCGGCCGAGCGGAAGCGCGCGAACAGAGCCAGAGGCGGATGCTTGCGGGGAGGGGGCTCATAATAGCCTCTGTGCATCACTTCCATCTGCCTACACTGGGTTTCAGCTAGATAATGTCATTGATAGAACATAATTAACGAGGATCGGTTATCCTTGATCCGACTATGAGGACAAACGCGGTGTTCATGCAAAAAAGTAATTAATAATTTTATAATTAAGTATTATAACGCTATCCTGATTTCCGAACAATACTAAACTAATATAATTTTGTGTATTACCTATTGAGGTTTATAAAGTTTAGAAAGTTTTTATAGTAGAAGATAAATTCGGAAACTAGTATGTATTGTAAAAACTAAGAAAAACTGCATTATCTCAAACATGTAGGTATACTACAGACATATTAGTTTAAACCAGGCATAGGAATCCAAATACTTTAAAAATGTTCAAGAAGAAAATCTTAAACCATGCTAAGCGTACTTCAGAATCGAGCAAGCTGCGTCATAACTTCCTATTAACAGTGCACGTTCGGGGCCGACGACAGATAGCCCTGATACCCTGCATTACCGGCCGGCATTGTGTCCGCTCCGAGCCATTTCAAACGCTGATTGTGCCATTGTGAGGACCGGAGTCGACTCACCAATATTCTGAGATCCTTCATCTTTTCCAACTTTGGGAATGACGCAATCAAGTATGGGTTTGATTTCCATTTTCCGCGTTCGGATGTTTTGGTTTGGAGATTCTATGGATATACCGAAATGTATAGGTAGTAAGAAGTGAAAATATCTACGTTGTTGTAAGACCATAACTAATGTAAGATGACAACGGCCTACCAATTAGATAGATAAACACTTTATTGTACACAGAAGAAACAAATAATTAACATTAGGGAGGTTGTTGACTGCTATCGCAGAAATTATAATTTACTTTTAATAAAAAATTATACTTATTGCTAAAAAAAATTGAAACATTTTAACAGCGGGACAAATGTTTGTATGATCCACAAATATTTGTCTGGGGTCTGGGTGTTTTCTATGTTTTATGTATGTATTTACACACAAAAAGTATATAAGTAGTATATCAGTCATCTAGTAACACGAGCTCTGCTTACTTTGTCTACTTACTTGGGCTAGATGATGCTGGTGTGAAAATTCCAGCATTATTTATTATTTATTTATTAACTAACAATTTCGGTTCAGAAAAGTTTATTAAATAGGGGCACTTAATGACTTTGTAGTATCAAACGATATCCAAAACTAATCTAATACGAAATTAACTTAACCCTTTTCTCCAAGTTGTGTATATTTGAATAATTCGTATTAAGCATCGAATATTTAACTTTTAACAACTTCAGTTTGGCTACAGGAGATAATTAATTTGTTTTCAACTTTCAGACCCACTTATTCCACAATTTTAATGAAATTGGGGCGAATATCCCACTAGGAAAGTTTTCTTTGTATTGAACGGCAGCAATACTGATGTTAAACATTATTTTACTATAGAACATGTTATACCACGGCTAAAGATGTTAGCTATGGCTTAGGTAAGGACCACAGATATAGACAACTTTTTTTGTAGTTTAAAATGTGCTCGTATAAAAGTACTTATCTCCGTATCGCTAACGGGTAGACAATTTTAGATAAAGCAAAATCATCTTGAAGTAGTCTAAGGGGCAGTCTGAGGCACATCCAAATACATAATTATGTCACATGCACATTGCACACGTTTTGTAGAAGTAAGCATTCTGTACTATAAAATTACTGAGCTCTCTGTACACAATAACATTATCAGCATTATCACGTACAGTAATCTTCGGAAACCGCAGTGTTCGGGTTTGCTTAATTGAAACACAAATAGCTAGGTGTGATTGGAGCTATGGGGGATTTAACTAGTTTCAACCGCTTTTAATCCCTCACTAAGAGCTCAGGGCGTGATGTTGAAAGGGTGGGCCTTAGGCGTTTTTGCACAAACTATGCCAGTTTAGGCCTAATCGAATTATTTAAGTTGAAACTATTGTTTTAGTTTGGATTACTACTTTCTATTCATACCTATGAAAATATTTATTAGATTCTCATAATATCATCCTAGATTTCATGGTTACGTGCGTTACTGCACACTTGAAAAATACTATGTAGAGCTTTCTTAGAAAAAGATGACGTGATGATGATGAAATTTAGCAATAGATACTTAAGTTATAATGTTACTCGGACCATAGAAAAGAATCGGTTCAATCATCAAAATCAGATAAGTAACTATAAAGATTCATATGTATAATATGATTTGAATAGAATTGAATAGAAACATTTTTATATTGTGTCACAAAAAACATATTTGGTCTTTATTTTTTTTTGAATACTGTTCACGTTATTTATTTTTGGTAAATCGTCTTCAAAAAACTGATACAGCACTTTTTTGAAATAACTTAAAGAATTAATTTCATGTTCCCAGCATGAAATTCAGAAGTCTATAGCTCTATCTGTTCATAATATCCCCTTATAATTAGATTTACACAAACGTTTAGTTTAAATACAACTCATAGCTTTATGTTCCAAATAAAACAACTACTAAGCATACGTAACTAATTTTAAGCCGTTTTGATTGAGCAATAAAGCATACCACCTAAGCTCTTAGCCCGAAAGTAGTGAGCTCTAACTTAAACCGACCCAATATAAACGCGGCTTTACCCTTGTTTTATTAGACCGAGGTCCATAGATGGCCGGGAGTAATTCTCTAGAAAGGCTTTGTGCATAGTGGGACGGATTGTAAAACTGCTTTAGATTTAAGGGGATTTCAAAGTTTTTTTAAGTGAAAACTTCTTTAGGCGCGTTGGGCATTTTTGAGACGAGAATAAATTCTTGGATTCGTCTCGAAAAGGTCACGTGCGAGTCACATGACTCACGATACCTACCAGTAGCGCCATCTAGTTCTGTACTCGGTAAACTGTTACGACAATATTTTAACATTTCTAAAAGCTCATTTTATAACTAAACGGTTGAAGTCATAATCTCTCGATATTTATCGATTTTCTGACGATTCAAAAAACACGCTAAGCACCTAATTGTTCAAGTTTCCACTTCTCTCGACACTCCCGGAAGTGACACGGTTTTTTTTTATTAAACTGGTAACTGTAATTGTCAACATGCTTTACTAAAATGATGTTTAACGTAGATACCTAATAACTTATTTAAGAGTTCGAAATGAACGCACGTAGGTTCGTTAGTTCCTCTTTTGATTACTTGTCAATTAAGTTTGTGGCACTGTACTCGTCACTCCTCTTAACTCCATCTTGCGCTGCGCCTTACGTTCCGTTCCACGCAGGCATTGTTCCATAAGAGGGTACGAGCTAAAAGCCCGCCTTCAACTTAATTGGAATCTTTTACAGTTTACTTGGGCAATAAAGGAGTCTGAATTACTTAAGTACAACGCTTCGTAAGACGAAGGATTTACCTCCGATGTGCCTGCTACAGATGTAGGGATAAGTGCTCATGTTGTGAGATACGAGTCCATAGGCTTGTGTTTAACTTTGAACAAGTAAATTGTACACGTTATTGAATTCAGCAGAACTGTTAGGGCATTGCAAACATTTGAAATAGTTAAATACAGAGTGTAGCAAAATTGTATCTCATTGAGGTCACCATCTTTTCTATTGTAATTAGAAAGTGTGGTTCTTAGAAACTTTATTTCAAGAAGCTTTATTTTATTTAAAAGATTCAGTTAGTCTAAGACATTACATTTGCAGAAAAAAACAAGAAAAAACAAATAGAATCACCAAATCAAATTGTAAGATTTTGCTGAGATTCCTTTCGATACAACATTGAGTCCATGCATGCCACTATATACCCAAGGGGACATTTGCCACATAATATGTTGCTTTGGTATAACCGCAGGTAACACCGCGGGGCGCAGCTAATAGCCCAATAAAGTTGCACTGTAGTAATTTTTCACATTTTCATAGAAATTGTTCCACAAGCTTTTCTGTTTTATTGTTACATTAGCTTCAATATTGTATGCTCTTTTTATGATCTAAATCTGATAGAATCTTCATCCATTATACATAAACATTATTATATTATTAGCGTGAAGTGAAGTGCTTCTATCTAAATTTATCTAATGTGTTTTACTACGTCGGAAATACTTTATGTAAAATGTTATACTTATAATTTCTTCAGCAAAACATTCTGTTATTCAACAACAAAGCACCGACCGTGGCATCTCTGCGAGGCTCTGTTTAATATCCACCAGCATTATCCATACATACCTATACTACGTAAAACACGAAAGAATTTCAACTGGCCCTTACGAGTTTCGGGCAATAACTGCCTTTTGTATTATTCATCGTCCAATTATTGTAAAAGGAGTTTTCTGTTCCCTCTGTTCCGAGTAATGCGCAGGTAGAGAGGGCTTGTTTAGTTCCAACAATTGGCTCGGCCCCACTTGATCGTGTACTTTCATTATTCAATATTATATCAAACGTCTTCGAGTAGAAAATCTCGTTTTTGTGAAAAGAAACTCCGGAAATTCTTCAATCTTATTGTTCCGGCTTTTGACGCAGGAGGACTTATTCGAATTGACCTTTGTTGTTGTTCCACATTTTTGTACATATTAGGACGGTCAAACAAATACTGAAACTTTAATTTACCCTTCCACTTACGGAAAATTTGATGAAACTCTCATTTACACAAGTAATACACAACACACAGGAAAAACACCGCCTGAAAATAAAGCTGGGTACAGACCAGTTTAATTTGCGGCTGTCGATATTGCAGGCCGCAGTGCGCGGATTAGAGGCCTTACTTTACTTTTTTCGTGAGCATGTAATAAGCCGAATTAATCCCGAATGCCCGGCGTGTATGACAATTTTCCTAGTTACGAAGCTTCGTGTTTTAGCTGCAGCTTTAAAAGATATATCTTGATTGTATTTTTAAAAGGGTGCAGTTTCATGTTTTATCTTAAGTATAAAAAGTGAGTTAAAGAAAAAAAATACGTAAACAGGGACACGACTGTATCCCCAAGGCGCGGTAGACATTCTCTCATATAATAAATCTGAAAGTTTGTGAGTTTGTTTAGATGTTTGTGTTTCAATCACGCCTAAACCAGTGAACCGATTTGGATAAAACTTGGTATAGGCGTAGATAGTGACCTGGAATAGCATAAAATGTTGGTACCACACGGGCGAAGCCGCGTGCTTCTGCACGCGGCTTCGCCCGTGTATTAATATAACTAGCTTCTGCTAGTTAGTTATATTAATATTGTTAAAGAATTATAAGTAAAAAATCTACACCTAAACTTGTGATCTTGGTGCAAGCTCAAGCCGTTGCTTTAAGTTATCATCCGCGAATCCTTCGAAAGTTTGAGTATAATAACAGTGGAATTTAACATAATAAAGATAAGCGATAGAACCTCCCAGATTAGCGAATGTGCCACTTAGAGTGTACGATATGTGATCCTGCGAGATTATGGGATTGCAGGCCCCTGGGCACGGAACTTACTTCAGGATAACCGAATGTACTTGCAGTTATTATGCCTTGGGTATACTTTACTCATAATATTTTTTTATTATTATCATAAAAATATTCTGTGGCATATTTACATAAAACCAACAATAATATTTTCCATTGTATTATTAACATAAAATGTCTTGCAAATAAAACTAGATGAATTTGCGCGAATTATATACCGTAAGGTTTATACCTGTTTACTTCACGGAAATAAAGGTAAATTAGACCACAAAACAGTGACAAAATGTTTCCAGGCAATAAAGCGACAATATAACCAAATTAGGGCACCCACTAACTTTACGATCTTACCCTATCCTGCCACAGGACAGCTTCAAAAGAGGCAATTTCTCTCTTATTTAGAACTCTTAAGAAAAATATTTATTTTTTTACTTACAAACATTTGTTAAATTAAAACTCTGCACGAAATAGCTATAATTAAAATTCTGATCTATTTAATATACATTCTAGCCGTATTACCGCCTGCCACTGCCTGGGCAGATTGTGGGGCAGACAGTAATAACTATTTTTTATTTCACAAGAACAATCTGGCCTACTGAACAATGTCACAGAAAATATACTTACAGGAAGATACCAGCTAGTCTTCAGTACCTGTGGCGAAGGGCAATAACTTAAAAACACAGTTAAATTCAAATTGGCTATAAAATGGTACCCTCCACGACCTTAATAACTTAATAAATTAGTACAAAACTTAGGTCTTAATAGAAACAAAGCCTGAATTAATGAGACGAATGACATTGACCAGGTTAGTTAATTTGTTTTGCACTAGTCATATTCATAAACAATCTATCTTTATCAGTTTTTTTTATTATTTTTACTGTTAATAAAAACGGACAGAAAGAGACAAAAAGGTAACAATGACCCATTTATTAGTAGGCCACATAAAAACCCTCCGTTGAAATAAATGCAGTACATTCTGCTAAAATGGCTATAAATATGAAAAACGGTTCGCCAGGTGATCAGCTCGCTAAACTTGGTAATCCATAATAAAACGCTTGTCTTAATAAATTATTAAAAGATAAGTAGGCCTCAGATGAGGATGGATTTAAGAGGCTGCCAAACGGAGCATTTTATGTGTCTGGGGACTCAGTCGCACTGAATGAATGAATTCTATTGATACTTGAAAGTGTACGACGACAAAAATGTTAAGAGGGCTTTCCTTTATTAATCGTTCCAGTCTAATGTTCTTCCTTAGACCTTATTTTCTTGATCATTTTTTGTTGTAACTCTATGTATTATGTAACATTTGTTAATTAAATGGTAAACAAAATTGAATAAACTGAAATACTAATTAACTGTCGGTTTAGTATGACTGAATTTCTTTTCCAATCGATTCAGCTAAAATTAGACACACTTAAAATGTCAGTGGCAAGTGCAATATTAATAAGTAATTTTGTAAATATCTACTAGTAATAGACCATTTATTCTCAGAAATTCTTTTACAAATCGAATTATAACTGAATTTGGACCGAAGCACGACTATCCTCATCTGATTTACGTAGTTTCACAAGAAATAAAGACAAAAGTCTGCGTATAAAATAAACGGATCCGCGACAAATTACATTCCAAATAATATTGTGGATGCGATCCTTAGCTCAGTAATATTGTAGTGATCGGTCGTCAGTGGAGCGTAAAAGTCATAGGGGAGATGAAAAGAAACGAAATAAGGAACACATTATTTCCAGTAGGTCGGCAATCAGAGACGATATAATCTTCGGACTCGTCAGACGAATGTGCTGAAATATGATTGTGGTGTGTGGAAGTGCCTTGGAATATTTGGGATATTATTATCTGATCTGCAATTTATATATTATATGCATATAACTTTGGGAACAATATGTACCTACACTTTGATCTACTAACACCTCCAAAGGATATTGAGCACCTGATGATGTAAATCTTTCGTGGATTTAGGGGTCCGCCTGCTTATCATTTTTTTTATAAATTTTTATAAATTTTTTATCTGGATTTTGGTCCTGGACATTAGAAAAATGTAATCAGGCTTCAATGTTTAGAGGATTTAAAATGTATCTCGAAACCATTGCTAAGTAGCTACGAAACGGCATTTATAATCAAGTTAATGGTATTCGCATGGAAGCAAAATAAACACAGGATAAAGAAAAAGCAGAAGCCGATGATTTTCATGGAATTTTCCGAGCGGCTCAGTATAAGCCGTCTCTTGTCTGTGCTCGCGAGCTCGCAAATTGGATTCATTCAAGCAATCAATGCGGCAGGCGGCACACTCCAGGACCACTACAATCTTCTATACTCCAAGAAATTCTTTACCTGCTCCGCCGACGAGTCCACTGAGGAAAATTGAGTTCCGACTTCATTAGCCCCCGACTTGCTAGGCGGGATTTAAAAAAAAACTTTTTCATAAGACGTTTAGGCTCGAGTCAAGTTTTCCATCAACAAAATTAAAGTACCCGCTTTAATATCAAAACTTTGCCTTAATGGATTTCGAAATTTTACATTTATTATACGAGGGCGCTCTGTTACAAAGTAGATAATCAATTTATATTAAATACACGGCCATTTCGGGCTTTCTTTTCGCAAAAGGCTTATCGTGATTCATGCTTTAATATAAACTTTTTATATTCATTTAAAAATATTGCGCCTCGTAAAGGTAATTTAGTGAATGATAATTAAAAGCTAGTCTCATTTATCGTCAATCAAAGACGTTTTCTCTGAAATTTATTCAGTTCTCAGCAGCGCCTTAAATTGGAAGCGATGTCTCACTTTAAATACCATCCATTTAACATTTACATTATCTCTGAACGACAAACGACTGCGTCCATTAATTCAGGACCCGCTGCACTGCACTAAAAAAACTTTATAAGAAGTTTTGTAAAAAGAATCAAATAGCATTAACCGCTTAAGTTTCGCCCGCGGCGGCTCTCACTCTTGCCTCATTAATTTTCATCTTTCGCTCGGCACCCAACATAATTCACCGTTGAACGCTTCCATATTACGTGATAAGCGTACTTTTATAACTGGGCAACACTGCACTTTTATACGCGGCGTCAAGTCGCTCGAGTGTTGACTGCTGATAGCGCGCGGTTTATTTATAAAACAACGAGTTTCCGCTTCAAGTGAATGCGTATTCTCTTTCCCGTCCACGACTCGGGACCTCTAATGCGTATTGTTCTCTCTTTTCAGACGTAGGGATGCGTTAAAAAATGACTGTTTTGTTGATTTCGCGCCGTTCTCTAGGTAATGTTGATTTCGCGCCGTTCTCTTAGGGAGGTCGTTAAGGGTGGACACTGTTAATAAATCTGTCATTCGTTCGTCCGTGAGTTATGCACGGCAGCTTTTTGTGTAGCTTTTATATATAAGGATGGACTTTTAATGACGAGGAATCAGTTTATTTTAGAAATACTCCACTGGAAATGTTATGCTTTGGTTCGAAGTGGAGTTGCTTGAGCAAACATCCAGAGTGAGATTCCGAAGTAGGAAGGTGTGCCGCTGACATTACAATCTTCGTGGTTGCAACGTCCACTCGTGTAGAAAATAACTCCCAATCAATCAATGTTCACAGTACGTAAAGTTCGCAAAAATACTTTCGTATAACACGAACATGTTCACCTTACTCCCGTTACGGTCACTGAGTTCGGTACAAGTTTTTTAATCATACTTTCGTGAGATCGCGCCAACTTTCTCTGGCACCGTGATGATATTTTCTTAAAGAAATGGTAATGGTAAAAATAATAGAAGCAGAGATGATATTTTACTCACTGATATATTACTACAATATTTGCCTGGACTTATATCTTACAATGTGGGTATCAAACATATATTACTTATGTTAATTTGAACCTGAAATTATGAAAATATTGTTTTGGAGCAGATACCTTGCTTGAAAATTAAAATTACATTATTTTTATTATTTAATATAGCTAATTTTATTATTTTTACTTATGATGTGGTTTTATTCAAAATGCTGACTGTTCATAATCAAGCTAAATGTAAGCATTCTCGTTTAAAATGTACAAAGAACCTGAGTGCAAGCAATGATTGGGTCCAAATATCACGGGCCGAGATTCCGAGAGAGCTCTTTATTCGGAGCGCCGCAAGCATTCCCTTGTTATTCTATGCAAATTACAGACCCCGGCCGAATGTAGACTAAACGGGCATTTCGGAGATTCGAGTTTTTATGCAAACAGACCTAAGTTATTCAAGTGCGCGCCTTTGCATGAAACTTGCATACAGAAATGGTTGAATGCGCTAACGTTTATACGCTTACCGCGCGCTTGTTAGGTTATTCTGGGAGAAATCATAGTTTTGTGCTGTATTTAAAGTGAGCTGGTGGTTTTGCTTATACTTTGGTAAGATTTCTGTAAATAACATTTCCAAGAGCATATAATTACTTACTAACAATTAGGCTAAGCATCTTACTAATATAATATGGTGGACTCTTGAAACTGAAATAAATGATTTGAATTGAATTGAATTGAATATAATATTTAAAACTAGAGAAACTGTTGTGATTCTGAAATAAGGTAAGAGTACGTCAATTCTGCTAGCTTTTTATGAAGAAAGGGTTCTAAAACGCTTTTAGAAAGACATCGCGACACGCATAATACAACAGTTTATTCATCTTAACTTCAGAAAACCACTAAGCGTTATATAACTCTCAAAGAACCACAAAGTTCAGCATCTTCCATGTTCCGCCAAGCTTTCACCGACAGTTTCACTAACACAATTATATCAAGTTATAAAAATCTTAGCCGTTAAGCTGAAATTATTCTTAAAGCTTCAAGATTATGCACAAACCTCCAGAGATGGGAAAAACGATGCCTAAATGAAAAGTAAACAGATTCAGAAAAAAGGGAGAGCCTAATTATTTGAGACAAAGATTTGTTGGATCATAGCTGTTTACGCTGTTTTTTGTTGAAGACTGCTTGGAACTTTATAACCAGAAAATAAACATAATATGAAAGAGTTGATTGTTGTTTTGAAACGATTATGATAAATTTTGACAGACGTTACGTATAGTTTTCTTTTCTCTTCCCTAACTCTCTCCAACCGTCCCTCTCCTTTGATAGGTTCCATCACCCACTATTAAAGGAGTCGAGGTCGTCTCTCCAGCGCTTCCTTGGCCGTCCGCGGCCTCTCCTCAGGCTGTTAGGTATAGTAGGTACTTAAAAATCTATACACTTTAGCGCTGTCTGTGCATCTACTAACTTTATTATTGTAAGAAAACAAATAAAACTCAGTCCTATAAATTATGCTACAAATCAGATAAAACTGCAAAATAACTTTCAGTATAGTAAAATACCTATCTCTGAATTCCTAACGTGTCCTGGACCCATGCCAATGTGTTGATCTTCTAATTTATCTTACCTAATACTAGCCAGTGTTGTCCAAGTAACGGAAAACCGCCATACGGAAGTATTTGCAAGTTTTTAAACCCGAAAGCTAAGTTTGAATTATTAAAGAAAATGAATACCTATAGTTTAAAAAAAATCATTTTTTCATTTCTTTCGGGATTAAAATAGCCTATGTCCTTCCCTGGGATACAACCTTTATCCATGCCAATTTTCAGCCTAATCCTAAGCCAATGTTTTGGGTGTGAAAATGTAACAAACAGACAGACAGACAGACAGTTACTTTCAAATTTATAATATTATATAGTAAAGATTGTGTTTTAGTCGTAGCATATTTTACGTTTACAAAAGAGTCTTAAGTTACCTTCGTATATTCATGTTAAAATGTTTTGTATGTTCTACCACTTGTTCAAAATTTTTTAAACAAGGAAATGTTCTTGTAAAGTAACATAATTTCCGCACTTTTATGGATCATATATGGATACGGAAACTCGGATCACGAACCGCACCTTGATTAATCTTGTGGACGGACAAACAAACCTTAGGGTTATAAAACTGGCTATGATTCACAGGATGCGCACTTTTATCGTTTGTTGGATTTATTGTGGAGTTTCAGCAAAATGTACCTAATGTTGGGGATAATGTGATTGAGCCAGTACTCGCTTTGTTTGATCGTAAACAACACACACTATCTAAAAACTACGTAATTTTTAAAGTGAGTGAGGTCATTGATGATGCTTTTATAGTATAAACAAGACTATGCTATGATTTGACTTAAACCACATACTCGTATAAAAACTCTCATCAAACTATAAAA
The DNA here is from genome assembly GCA_963565295.1 of Epirrhoe alternata. Taxonomy (NCBI): domain Eukaryota; kingdom Metazoa; phylum Arthropoda; class Insecta; order Lepidoptera; family Geometridae; genus Epirrhoe; species Epirrhoe alternata. The sequence continues at coordinate 7,343,898 of OY751384.1, forward strand.
AAGCTCCAACCACCAAAAGAAAGCAACATTTCCATAGTTTCCATTATACTAATGAGAATTCTCTCTCCATATTTTCTCTCTTCTACCTTTTAAAAGCTCTAAATCATGCATTTTAAAATGCGCAGTAAGGTAGCGCATAGATTGGTTCGCGCTAACTAGTGAATAATTACACAATGATCCCTATTACAAATGCAAAAATGAGGACCTCCCGATGCATACATAACGAGCCCTTGTGGCGCGGTGCAAGGAGTGGGAACTACGCGACACTGTGAGAACTAAGAAACAGATATTAAAAATGCCTAATATAACATAACTGCTACAAAATTATTTTGTTTTTTTGATATGTAAATCTGCTCACTGTGAGGATAATCTCAAAGTGTCAAAGGCTATCCCTTATCCACACAAAATCAAAGTAAATAAATTTTTTTGTATTGTGAAACTGTTTTAATTCCCGTCTAAAACTTTACAAGGATATTGATCTGATGGTGCTTTGATACGGTCCAATGAAAACAGACTCCGTTCTGGGCAGTTTGTATGAAAAGCGCTAGAAACTGTTTGAAGTAGTCGTCAAAATATCATAGCGTCTCATTTTCAGTATAAAAATGCTTTTATGAACAGCTATCTCTACTGATTGATGTCTTTCTTTTGACGGTTGACTTATATACAGTTTACATATTTAATTCTTGAAATTGTAGGTACGTACGTATCTCCAGAGAACAAAATGAAATGTTTACAGGGGCGAATCATATCTGATAGCATGATCACGGGAAGAAGAACCAGTCAGATGGCTTTTTTCTTACTTTTGAGAGGATATTAAAGAAAAGATTTCTTCATTTACATTTGGGTAAATTTAGTAAATTTTAGGTTCTTGTTATTGGTGTTGAATATCCGAGTTCCATAAGCCTATGCACTTAAGCCGCCGTCTCCTTACAGCGAGCGGCGAGCGACGGCCGAGCAAACACCCGTCGGTAATGACTGGACAAACAGCCATCTGCATACGCCTGCAACGCTGCGCTTGCTGAATTTATTACGGCACCGCGAAAAGATCATTTCGTTTTTTAGCCGCCATTATGCAAAAGCTCTTTGCTTTTAATTAAAATGATAGATTGGTTCCTGCATCATGAAAAAATTCGTAACTCAAAAACGCTTTTAATCTGGCTAAGTTCGAGTTTTACAGAAAACTAACTCCAAATTCTCAAAGAAATTATTAATTGTTGTGTTCTCAAAATAATCAATTTGTAAACTTTGATTGATATAAACCGATGCCACAGCAAATTGTCAGTTGAAACGCAAATTATTCCACAGCGTTAATAGAGTTCACATGCCCCTAATCCAAATATCCACTAAAGGACCGAACTCTAGGCGCGCTCCATAAACTAATATGCATTTATGTATTTGCTCGTTTAATATCTTCATCACGTTTCTACTGTGGCGATAGGAATAGTAATGGCTATAGGACCTTTTATGGAATCTTTCGGAATATTTGTTTTTCAAGTCAAAGCAATGACGTCAACAAAAATTGCTTCTTTTTACCGCCGATTTTCTTTGAGTGTTTTGATTTTATTTCTGAACACTTTTTGCAACAAAATCAGGTCAAAGTTGAGATCCTTCTACATCCAGCTCTGGTTTTCTTAGACAGCAGGGACGGTATTTTTAGTCCACCTGGCGGCCTCCTTGAGACTTTACGACTTTATAGCCGGACCGACAACATTCCTAAGCATTGGAAGTGTTCAGTTTATTATTGCCATTTTTGTTACCACACGGGACATCACCTCAGCCATCTAACACGACTAAAGCAGAAAAGGTTGAGAAGTGGTTGCAACCTTTTACACATGTGATACCCTCTAATTATGGGAACACTAGACCTAAGATATTTTGTTTTAACTCTTGAATGTAAGGTGTAAACCTGTGTTGGGTATCAAAATAAATGAACACTTGCCACAACATTAATAACTAAACCACTTAGTTGACTGTACATTGCTAGGCGCGGAGAACTTTGTACTGGAAACTGATTTAATGTACGTAGGTAGCATAAGATTATGCGGCGCTCAGATGCCGAGACTAGAGCCTAATTAGCCTTTGTTATTTTATGTTAATAAAACTACCTACAGCTATCTACTTGAACGCTTTTAAGGTGCATTTACACGATGCGATTTCAACCCCTACGATATTGTATTGTACAGCAATTTTTCACTTATAAACGCTCATCGTATGCGATTTGTCATAGTTAGCGCGACGCTCGTCGCCACGATCAATGGGCGGGGCGTAGCAAATCGTACGAAAAATTGCATCGTGTAAATGCACCTTCAGGCGTTGATTTGGTTTATTAGGCGTTATTGAAACACAAACATCTAAACAAACTCACAAACTTTCAGCTTTATTATATGAGTGGGATATTACTTTAATTTTCTAATGCTAGACAAAAACAAAATGTAGACTTTTGTAAACGTGTCTTACTAACTTAGGTACAGTCAGCGTCACCAATTGGTAACCCCCCCTAAGAAGACGGTTTGTACGGCAGTTACCAGTTGGTGACGTTGACTGTAAGTAAGGTGTCTTCATACATAAAAACTTCCGAAACCTACTATATCAGTTTATTTTTGAAGTCGTATTAAACCTGTAAAGCTTTCACATAATTCAAATACACGAGTCAACAGAGTAAAGTTCAAAAATGGGGTTTAGTCCGCGCACTCAGCGCAAACTCATCTGGGAGCCATAATGATGATACTCGCGTTATGATCATCAGCGTCACGGGTGTACCTCTCTATAATTTTATCGAGAAGAGAAAGGGCAGAAAGATTAGAGTACTGAATAAGGTAAAAAAATAAACACCTGCAAAATTGACACAAAGTTCATACGAAAAAGCTTTGAAATCGCTCCAGTTTCTTGTGAAAAAAATTGTTTTAAGACTATTCCACGTGATCCCAGCGGTCCTACTGAATAAATACTTCTAGAATTTGACTTTGACTTGTGTGACAGCTAAAAACTATTTAATCTCCTGTTTGAGATCTACTTCTCAAGAGGCATACTAACCAAATTATGGACAGTGATTTGTAAAACACGTTATGAGTAAGACAGAATTGAAAGAGATGGCGCTGGTAAAGTGGGGTGGAAGAAAAATACTTGGTGAACTACCTCACAAAAAATTGGGATAAGGGCCGGGAGATGAATGTGAATTAATACTATTTTAATAGCCCATACCCTTATATGTTACATTCTTAAAATTTTGGTTCAATTGGCACCCGCGATCCTGACAGCCGGCCTGATAACCCCCAGCTCTTGCGTAAGTCGATCGAATATTCCATCATTACCTTAAGCTCGGGGTAAATCGACGATTTTCGACAACTCCGACAATATCCCAGTGCACAATATGTCACGTTCGGTGATACGCATACATATGTAAATGTTTTCAATAAGGCGCTGGGACGCCGGAGGGTGTACTGGTTATACTGATTCCTTAACTTTTCGGGCTCATTTTCAACGTTATTTTTTATTTATTTACTTCAATTGAAAATCAATGCAGGCAATTTGAAATAGTACATCAAATTTTTCGAACACTTTGTTTAAAAACTTCTTCTAGATAACAAAACTTTAACTGTCAGCAAGTGAACAAACTACTAAGTGTTTAAATAAAAACCTTGTAAAGCTCGGTACGAAATGAGACGGCTAATATCAGAAGGCTAATTAGCATAATTTTAATAAATCCCCAAAGCTGAACGTCAAACGCCCGCGGGAATTATAACACTAAACCAAAGTAATATTACTCAAGACAACTTTGACAAAGAAAAGACGTGTAATTACAGTGCTACTAAAGTGAAGTTCGTAGTACTCCGTAGCGCTCGTAGAGGCCGCGTAGCCCCGGCGTAGCATTTGTCTCTAATACAGTTTTCCCTGAGTTACGAGTTCATTTTTGAGTTTCATACTTTTAGTTATTTTACCTGCAGATGATTGGGAGAGTAATGAGAATATTTTTACTCTCTTGGGAAACTGATTAAGTAAATCCGCTTAGACAGAAAATGTATTGTGTATTATGTGCACTTCATTGTGTTTAAATTATACTTTAACTAAAACTATTTTCTTGTACAACGTTTTGTATGTTATAAACACGAGTCCGAAATAGAATTTAAAAAGGTTCTAACGATGTTATTAGAGGGAATGTTTATAGAGACAGTTACAACTACGATTGGAAATTGGATATTGGAAAATGATGTTTTTGTTTTGTAGCTCACCTTGGTATTGCGATATCTAGCTTATAATTGGTTTTCCGAACATGCTGAATAACATTTTGTTTTCGAAGACTGTTTTGTATCTTATCTGGCGATCTGCTGTAATAATTTGGACTCGTTACTGGTTTAATATTGCGAGTCATTTTATTTAATAGTTTTGTTTTGTCTGGACTATAATCGAATATTTAAACTAAAATCAGTAAGGGGGTATTATTGACCACTAACTCTTTATACGAGTATATACTCATACACGTCATGTTATATACTCTAATCTTCAAAGTAAAAGTTATAAGTGAATCCGGTAGATGCATACACTGTTAATTAAGGTTAGCGTTAAGCAACAACAAAGTGTTTTTATCACTAGATTCGGTAAGCCATGACGAAGCCCTTAAGCGGCCTTAAAACTCCGTCACCAGAGTTGGCCACTAACTCACACGAACTCACTTTTACTATCACTAGTTAATCGCTTATTCCGTTTCGTTATTAGAAATACCAACACTTTAGCTTTTCTGGTCAGGTTTGCAGACCGCTTCCCCCACCGCTTACAGCATTGATATAATCAGAGGTCGTCGCACTATTTACCGAGCGCGGGCGAGTCGAGCGCAAAATTAAGAGATTTTCCGCGCCCGTGTGGAACAGCCCTTATTAACCGTCCCTCGCTTTAAAATGAAGACGTTCATATCCGCCATATTTGTTTAGGAGAATGACGTCATAGATTATTTTTGGGCTATTCAGTCTTGGTACTATATCTGTTTGCTGTGCTACTAGCTCATCTGTTGTAGCTTGGTGTGTGACTGGGTATCTGGTTTACGTAGTATCTGTGTAAAGTTTTGGATGTCTTTTGAATTGGCAGAACTCAAAACAGTTGCAGAGGAATGACAATAAAAAAATTACAAGGTAAAAAAAGGAGGTCTTTGTACTTCTAATACATAAGTCTAAACGTAAAATGGTATTCCAGATATTTAATTACCAGCGCGTCCCTGCAATTAACAACTCAGAATTGACCGTATTTTGATAATAAAACAGGTAAATTTACTTTACGAGTTTCGTTTCAACTTCCAACCGAATTCCTTTATTTATAGCTTTGGAACTCAATTATAAAACAACCTGAAATAAGGGAGTGTTCAAAAACAACCAACAGTAAACGAAATATTGTTGTATTGTAAAGAATTTTACGACCTGTTCTTTGCGCAAGGTGGGGTTGTTCTGATAATTATGGAAATACATTCTAGGTTGGTCTACTAAAGTTCATTACAGTTGAAGTCTGATAATCGTCTTAGTTTTTAAAGATGTTCTGTGGAATAAATAATATGCTCGAAATGAAAAATAAGTGTTGAGTTACAATGAAATTGAAGTATGACTTATTAGGAGTCAGTTTTGCAATATCACAAAATTCACAAATATTCTCGAGGAAACCGTACTTATGTAATTTTTACCAACAAAATGAGGGATTTTTCCTAAACTGACCCAAAAGTTCACGTTTCCTCGTCTCGTTTTACTCAAGAAACATCTATATTTGTATAGCAGGAATAGGTAGGAGTACGTAATACCCCGTCCAGCCCGGATACGAGCCGTATTGTTAAAAGCCCCGTTGAAGCACTTGAAATCTCTCCTTAATAAGAAGGCCCGAAAGGCTTCTCGGGTCCAATTATTAAAAACAACAACGTTACGTGGCCTAACACGGCCCGAATTTGTAATTGTTTGTTAGAGGCCGCGAACTTCTGGTTGGGTACACGTTTCTTTAACATATTTTATCTACAGAGTGGCTTGTTTCATTTTAAATTATTTTAGTCTACCTAATTAATATGAACGCAAAATATTTTGAGAATACAATTTTAAATATTATGTTAATTTTCGACTTATCTCTGAGCCACTGGCAGGTTTTTTTATGATTCAGCGATAAATAGCCGAAAGAATATTTATTCCTTTGGCTTATTGAGGGTGGTGACGGAAAATTAATTTATTTTATCTCTAGCTCCGGGTCTTAGTTTTACGTTGTAGCTTAAAGATTTGTTTTTAACAGAAAACTTACAACGAAACATAAAAGCTACAAAATCGCACACATAGGATCACAAACGCGTAGAAGTCGCTTGACTGTCTCATCGAGATATCTTTGAGAATGCAAGCCACTCTTGGTGTACTCTTGAAACAGTCAAACGTCCAATAACTTCGCAGTGATGACGTCAGGCAATAAAGTTGCAGGTGCTATAAAATGACAACGATGACTAAAAAACAGAAAAACGTTTGTCACAAAGCTTCGCGAACAACTGAAACTCTACAAGTCAATCAATATTTGAGCGGCGCCAGGACAAAAACGGCATTAGATTAAACTGGGGGCAAAAGTGGCTTTTGGGGCAATCCGGCCTCGAGGCAGATCGGCAGGGGTCCGGCTTTTGTGATAGCAAAAGGAATTATCACAGAGCTTCCACGAATTCCATCCGAGGATGTTGACATGCCGCAGTCCGGCGCGGGCTTCTGCTTGATTAGTAATCTGTTTATTTGAGAACAATCTTCATTCCCAAATCATTCTTTTGTCAACAAATGATACAAAATCTTTTTTGAATTCAATAAACAGATATAACCTACCTATGTACTTATCTTGTAACTTTTTGACAACATATTTTATTAACCTTTGATATTTTGTCAGTATATTGAAATATATTGACGTGACCCTGTTTACGTATTGAAATAACATTCGTGTTCCTAATCGATTAGTGTGTCGGTAAATCCTTACCACCTTCAGACAGTAACCAATTCATGAGTGCTGGCTCAGCATATTTTATCAGTCGAAGGTTCATTGGAAATCTGTTAGCAAATGGCTTATTGAAGACTCGTTTCCCCACCAATGACAGGATTACACGAGATCCTATTGGAATAAGGGGATTACAGTCTGAAGGAAAGGCAGAGGTATAAAAGATTTGTAATTAGAACTACAGGTAACTGGGACTTATGACTAGTTTCAGTGATTTTATGTCACATACATTTAAGTACTTACCTGATATATTGTTTTATAAAACCGTGCCACAGATAGTGTCAACCGTTAAATTGCCAATATCCAAATATCACTAAACTACGTGGCAAAAATTGTCGCTATGTTGCTTTCATGTTATTGAAATAGAATTTATGAGAATGTTCTAAAATGAAACGTTCCAATTCACGCAGAAATTAAAATCGCTTCAAAAGCGCTAACAAATTGCATATGAAGTTGTAAATAGAGCCAACTTTAGGTTGGACGTGCGACCAAAAAGTGCTGAAATTGACTGTCCGATACAGAGCTAACTTTTTAATTAGTGGCCAAGGCATGTCTGAGTGGGCTTTGGGCTACTGCTACTTTGTATCGAAATGTGTAGTGTCTCATTTAAAAATAAATCTTTAAGTATGAGATTCGATGCGCTCATTATGAAGCAATTTGAGGTTGATAATAAAAAAAATAAAAAAAAATAATGCTGGACTTTTCACACAGCATCATCTAGCCCCAAAGTAAGCAGAGCTTGTGTTATGGGTACTAAGATGACTGATATACTACTTATATACTTTTTGTTTGTAAATACATACATATTATACATAGAAACACCCAGACACGAGACAAATATTTGTAGATCACACAAACATTGGTCTCGCCGCGGGGATCGAACCCGCAACCTTTTCCGTCGCAGGCGAGCCTTCACCCACTGCGCTACAGAGGTCGTCTTCTATCATCGTACTTCAACAAAGTTGTCCGAATGTTTTAGGGACGTCAAACAAACAGGTCGTACGAGTGTCGCCTGCCCTGTATGTTTATTTACACTATTATCACAGATAGTGAGAGTATTTTAAGAATATTCGTTGTCCTCAATGCTGACTCACCAACATAATGCCACCGTAATGCATATAATCAATATTGTTTTGTTATGTATTACATTTCAGAACTTACCGGCATAGTCTGACTTCCGTGCAGGCTGGTTATAGCTGCTTGCGCTTCCTGGTGTGAGCTGAACTTAACGAAGGCACACCCTGAAACAACACACATTGTGTAATAGATGGAACGTTTAAAGATTATCTCAAGTGCATTTACTTTACATAATCATAGGCACTTTTTGAATTTTGAATGTGTATTTGTTTTAGACTTGTTGTTGCCAAACTCCTCTGATAAAGAGGTTGTAAGAAGGAACGTGCTCAATTTTATAAGTAACCGATGTTGACGGCGTAAAAATCCATTCGTCAATAAAATTATTCATTTCTACTAAAAGCAAATCCATATTCGTTGAGAAACTAACAGCAAAAATCTTAAACAATGGAAGGTACTGTAAGATTATCGCTCAGTTTTTCAATAACAGCCTGTCAAAATGGCGTGTGTATGCCGTGGGCTATTATAGTCCTATCAATCTTCGTATCCAAGTACAGGTGCGCTGTGCCCGTGGGTAGGTGCGTGGTGATGCGCCGACGTTATTTTACCTTAATGACGACTGATGGATCCCCGCTTATAAGGATAGGATTACCCAAATCCGCCAACTTCGCTCCGCAACTAAATCAGTTACGTTGATCTTTTGAGGTATATTGGGACTGACGGGCACAACGTTGTACAAAGATAAAAGATATGAACATCAAGATGAGTTGCTGTTTTTATGAGTAGGTAAGAAATAAACAGGACGTAGACCTAAATAATGTTACGTGGTTTTTATTTTATATCTTGTTAATGTTCACCAAAGTTGTGCTCAATTTCGGGATCTGAAATTGTGTTAGCCCGGAAATGGCTAGAGAGTAAATATTATTGTTTTGAGCTTAGCGCACAATTGATTATGCAGAGTCCGCAGACGCTGAGCGTCTCGGATGTTTTAAGACGAACCTGACGACGACGCGACGCTTCGTTGGAAATTGGTCCAACGGTTTCGACGTAATCGAATATAAACAATCAACAAGCTCGTCTCGCTCCCAACGACCATGTATATTATAGTCGTTCCTTTGTTCGAACATAGCTCTACATGTACTAAAACGCGCTCGTAACTTCTTATTGAATCAGCTTTCGAATCCGACAAAAAAACCGCCGCAAGGTTCAAACTCCACGGGGAAAATTGCGGTGACTATTTTATCTTTCGCGAGCTCTCGACGCGAAAGTACGATTATGCTCGACTGGCTTTTATTCGTATTATCCTTTGTTCAACTGGATAAAAGAGCATAGCCGAAACGTTTTCCGAAAAGGCGCCTCAAATAAATTAGGACGCACTTTTAAGCCGGCGCCGTGTTTACACGCCCGCCTCCTGTGAAAATAGAGACAACGCAAAATAAGCAGACCGATACACAACGAGAAAAAAACAATTTGCACGACGATCGGCGAGCGACGGCAGCGTCGCATAAAAGAATAATAACGCGGATTGTGCGAGGAACACAATTTAAATGGCGACAATCGGAGGAGCAAATTGAGGAGCGAGGCGGTTGGTCGCCGGCGCCGCCGCGGGCGGCCGCCCCGAGACGACAATGGCGCTCCACCTCGGGAAACCCATTATGAGACCGTCAGTCGGCAAGTGAGAAAGAAGTCAAAACTTCGCCGACAAACATGGAACTATTTACTGCTTCCACATTCGGCGACGTGTGCTGCGAACTTGGAAGCAATTTGTTAACCCTTTATCGCGAGTGCAGAGTCGAGCACGCAGGGGTGCGTCGCCGTCGCCCCGTGATGCGACACAGGTAACTTGGCCCAAAGCCAAAGATCTGTTTTCCTGTTGTTGGCGAACAAACTCACAGATCAGTTTTTATCGCGCGAAAGGCCTTTATAGTCGACCGATAGGGCACCTCGACCGAAATGTTTTCGCGTCGGCGTCGAACACAAATATTATAGGATAGTTTTATGTATCGGAAGCATTATACGCTAAAAACTTTGGCACTCGACTTTCGTTATGGACACACTTAAACTGTATATAATGTAAAACTGTCACTTATATCGGCGTGAAATAATGGCCGAAGTTTTGTCTTTATCTGCGAATCGAGAGGCGATTGGGAATGTGAATCGGGGGTCTGAGTACTGCTGGAGGATGTTTGCTTGTCAGTTAAATGGGATAATTTGTCAAAGGTTCTTTGAGAAACATTTTTGTGAGCTGTGGAGCACCTTTTGTACGTTTGACAGGCGTCACTTCGAGTAAACATGTGTCAGCGCATGTCGACATGAGGGCTGCTCAAAGGTCGTCCCTGTAGGCAGGAAATTGTCTCCAGCGCTCAAACGTAGGCCTTTTCTGATTCGCTCAGACGTGATTCTAGTTCTAAATAAACACAGTAAAAATAATCATTGACAGCAGAATGTTATGGTAGAAACTTTAAGATAAAATAACCAAGCAAAGAAACTTTCTTTTCAGAAAAGTTAGAAATAGACATTTTTCCCCTTTTATCAATTTTATATCATCTTAACATGTTTTTCCATTCTTCGAAATAATATCAATAAATCGGGAAGAAGTAAGTACTCGCATGACAAATATACTGAGATATCAAAAGTTTCTTCGAGAGGGTGCCAAGAAGAACTTTGTAATCAATGCCCCACGGGGCAGGTACGGGTTTATGTATTGAAAATATTCAGAGTAAATGTACCTATGTGGATGCAAAAGTTGTAATGATTTTGTTTTGTTGTCGAATGTAGGTTGTAAGAACTTTTTCAAGATACCTTAATAAGTAAGCTCAAAGTTTTTGTACAAAAAATGTTGCTGTCAGTAAAGTTTTCTTAGCACGTAGGTAACTTACCTTTTTATATATTTTAAACAGATTATTGGACTTATCAGATTTCATAGAGTTAGTGTAATGTTTTTGGTAAGTTTTAATTGGACGGTAGGATAAACTGTTTTACAAATTTTAAACGGAATTGTAAACATTATAGGGTACGCTGTAAAAAACTCTTTAAACTAAATCTATGCCTACATGGAACCAGAAATGAATAAGGCCACGTTCCATTTAGATCTAATAGCCAAGTTTGCTAAACTCCAAACTCAATATTATTACATAGCATGCTCGGAATCTTTCATTTGAAAGTTGTTCGTGCGAGCAAGTTCCTGCTTCCGAGTGTTCGAGATGAATTCCAGTATAAACAGTCGATCCATCGAGTTTTGATGGTATGTTTGATAACTCGACGTGCATTGTGCATACAATCTGTCGTAGAGTTTGTGCTAAAGGTTTTATTGGAACATTAACTTTGGTTTTTGCTGTTAAAATTTGATTAGAGTTTTATATCCTTACAAAAATTGACGCGATTATTATTTTATGTCATAACCTTTAATTAGTTTAGTTATAATCTTAAATTTTCGTTTAATATTACATTGTTTATCTAAATAAAAATGATGAATTTTTGAAACCGATTTTATTCGTTTTCCAAGTAAATATGAAAATGCTTATACGATGCCCTAGCTGCATTTGTAAACGATTTCAACGATAAAGGAGAACAGAAAATTAGATTTCAATTTCGTGACAAAGTCACATGCCAAACGAATACTTCAGTTGAAACGTTTGTGAAGTACCGGTTCGTATTAACCCACTCGCACGATCTCAGTCACTTCAAGCTGACTGCACAGTAGCAATTTTTCATTCGATCTCCATTGACCCCCTGGAGCGAGTGGCGGCCCCCGCCGTCCGGGCCGAACCGACCCAACTGATAACAACTCCAATGAAATACACCAACTCCCTGTGACGCGCTTATCTCTCGGGAATTTGTTCCCACTTTGAAATATCGTCCAATTTTTTGACATTCGAAAACATTCGCGCGTAAAAATAAGGAAAACGACCAAGAGAGCTTTTCTAATTTGTCGACGTTATTGAATACATTAATTTTGATTATTGGCACTTTGATTGAAGCTCGAGATGGCGTGAAAATGGTCAGAATTAATTTCGGCACAAAGAGTTTGATTACAACGAAATCAAGGGAAATGACAATGGATATATTTTATAGCTAAATTAATAAAATACAAGTAGCCAGAATTTCGAATTGTGCATTCTACTGGAAAATAATAATTTTAACCTTAGAGCTGTAATATTTTACTAAAACGAACATTTATAAGTTTTCAGATCAACGCAAATCCTTACAAAACACACGCATTATCTGTAAAATCGGGAACAAACGGCAACCACGCTTGCCAAAGCATAATTTTAATATTTAAAACATCGGCGTATCACTTAAAATAATAAGGATTTTGCTACGGAGATTACGAAGTAACCCTCTGGAGCATAATTAATGTTATGCAGTGAATATTAGCTTTTCAATTAGCTGCTTTAAGTGCCTCAAAATGGGTTCTCCGGTTACCGGGAGGTTGGATATTCTTTCGCACACTTGTGCGCTAAGGAGGAAAATATTATATTGTGTATACTCTAGTTAAAAAACTTGGTTCAATATTCCTAAGTTATCCTGTACAGTTGGTACAAACCACACCGTAGACTGAAAAGATTCAGTAAGTCAGTTAAATGGAGAAAACATATTGGTTTATTATAGTTTGAATATCTTTCCCGGAATATGAGAAATCAGAACTTAAACTTGTAATAACTGTTTGTAGGGGTGGCTAAGCTCCAACAATGCTTTTTACAAGAAAATTATGAAAGGGTTAGTTGTTTACAACTGTAACTCGCTGTAAGACGATAGCTAATTAAATCCACCCCGAGAGACGGTGCAGTGGATCTATTACATAAGCAAAGGTAATTAGTTTTGTTGAGCTTCGCGTAGATTGCGGTGTGGAGGTGTGGTTTAGTGTTTTTAAATAAATTCTGTTATTTTACTCTACTTCAGAGTTGGTTCTGGATATTGCGAATCATCAGATTATACAATAAATAAATAATGCTGAACTTTTCTCACAGCATCATCTAGCCCCAAAGTAAGTAGAGCTTGTGTTATGGGTACTACATGACTGAAATACTACTTAAATACTTTTTGTTTGTAAATACATACATATTATACCGACCCGAGAAAAATCTGTAAGATAATAAGATCATCCAAACATTTATCCCGCGGCGGGAATCGAACCCGCAACCTTTTGCGTCGCAGATGGGCCTTCGCCCACTGCGCCACGGAGGTCGTCCGACAATAAAAACAAAAACAATAAAAATTATGTTGAAAGAATATTTTATAAAATATGCTATGAAAATTAACGAACCCTCGGAAGTTTTATTGCTTCTACAACATGTTACGTATGAATTCGGCAACCAAATTTTCTGAACAGAATGCACTTCTATTTTAAAACGTTTTACATTTCCAAACACGCCATCTAAAGCGGACAAAGCACTTTTTTGAAAAAAGCCAGCATTCATGACGACATCTCACCGCTTCGACAGCGAGCGCGAACCTTCTTTGCAAAGACAAAAGACTGTCGCATTGCAAAAGTTTGTTAGGCGAGTTCAGCTCGGCTCTTTGTTTCACAATCAAGTTACATTAGAACAACGAGGCCATTTGGAAGTCTCAAACAATGGCCATGGAAGTCGTTTTAAACATTCGTTCGAGTTAGCGTGTAGCTGTTTTACGCACGATTGGCGTCCATAAAGCGATAGACTGGCTCAGTGGGACGACGTCTTTATGCGTGTACGGCGCCCCTTATACGTTTAAGTTATCGAAAATTGCGAGGTAAGGTTTGAACGGTGCTCTTTGTGCTTGCGCGACTATTTATGGAAGACATTGGCAGTTCCGTTCGATTTAATGAGGTCGGTGCTCAGTTTTTCAGGAACTACGTAAATCCTTTACGTACTCGCACGAAAGTGAGTTCGCGTTAACTTTCAAACAGACATAGTTTTGTCTTACAACTATATTGTTGAAGTACTGAAATGAATGTTTTAAGTTATAGGTACTCAACTTTTTTTTAATAAAATGTTAAGTGTTTTGTCCACGAAAAAGTTTAAAGATAAAGCGATGCCCAAGATATTTATTCGATTTCAATAAAATCAAATTATACCTGTAACTTGGAAAACCAAATTTCCTCGCGGCCGGGACTCAAATTATTCGTTAACAACCATAATTTAATTATTTCACATTTACAAAGATGAAACAAGCCGGTAATTTATATAATAATTTAATTTTGGTTTCGTAATTGACGTATGATTCACAATGATGTATTTTTGTTTTTTTTTCGGTATTTTTTGCGTTGAGGTTGAAAATGTGACAAACAAACTTGAAATGTGAACACGGAACATTTTACGACATTCAAATTGTTAATTTCATCTTCGCCATCGCAATTTCATCAGCTGTGCTATAACAACATTAAGAAGAGCCTCTGACTACCCCTACATACATTTTCAAAGGATCTTGAATGCGCAATCTGAATGAATGTCTACCGCGCTTGGTCCAGTCGTGATTTTTGCCTGCTTCATTAATTTTTTCGCAAAATCTTGAAATCTTGTCATAATATTTCGAAGACTATGATATTACACATATTCTATCTAAAAATGATCCCATTAAGCAACAAAGGGTCAACGTTCAACTATTCCTAGTCCCATTAAACTAAACCATGTTACAATGCCGGCAGTGGGTAAACTTTGGAGCATTAAATTTTATTATAATCCAAACAACATTAGCTTGATTAGAATTTACTGGCGCGCAGTTGGGGTCCAATAAAGATGATTATAACCCTCATTTGCAGTACATTTTGTGATAGTTTACATCCTACAATCAGTACCGCGAATAGTATCTGACGTATGACACAAACCATTTATGGTCTTTCATTGAAATTATTGAATTTTTGGCGTTATTTTCCTATATTTCCTAAACCAAGGAATAAATGATTGAAATAATGGCGTTTTTTTTTAAGTTGTGATCTTTATTAATGGTTTTCAACTATAGGCCTTTAGGTCGCCTTAAAAACTCCGTCACTATAACCATTAACAAATAAGATCTTCCTTTAGAAGTACATATTTATAATTCCTTGAAAGCTTGAAAATCTTATACAGCGTGTACCCATGCTTGGAGATACAGCACTTTTTCACATAACGGTCGTTATCTCAACACTCACTCTATCCATCATATACCTACATATCTTAGTAACTAGGAGAGTATGACTGCTCCAGGAATATCAATATTTTGGAATAGTTCTACTCGTAGTTCGCATTGTCCAATGGTGGATATTGATTGAGCAATATTTTATAGCTTTGTTTTGGCGCGGAGTTGTTTGTGTTGGAGACTATCTTCTCGCCACAGTTCCTTTATTTATAAGTTACAAAGAAACAATCATCATCTACTATGGTAACATTTTAACACCTCTATAAATGTAATAAAATATGTTTACTAATTTTGTTTCCTGGAAATTGTATATACATGTTTTAAAAACAGTGTATTTATTTAATAAATCTTATTTTTCCTAGCAATAAATCAATTTGGGTTGAACTGTAAAATTTTGTAGTATTGAATTGAAACCCAAGTATTTGGAATTCGAGAGCCCTATTTGACCCATAACCGGGAGAGCGTAACATTGAATCAAAAGCGGTGTTAGAATAAAGGGAAGCTGCGGTTTAATCCTCGCGATTATCTGTAGAAACAACCTAATTTTTATAGGTTCCCTTAACTAACTTTATGATTTTTTTATAAATAAAACAAAATAAGATCACTGTCAATAAGATCCCCAAAAAGTGTAGTAGAAAAGATCATAAAATGTATAAATAAATATAGAAAATGTGAACCCACCACCCTATTTTAAAATGAATTACATTCTTTATTGCAGGTTGATGGATAAAGGTGTCCGCGCAATAAGGAAGACGGTCGCGATAACCAGCGGTCACGCGAACCTTCGTAGCATTCGTAGCGTTGTAGCTCATCGTAGCTAATTCTTATTATTTTGTTTGTTGTTTTCAAGCAACCACCGATCTGTCAAAGTTGCTATGCCTGTTTAAAAGTAACACAAAGATTTGAGGTAATCTTTGTGTTGGTTTTAAGCGGCTTGTGCGCGGCATTAAATGGTGGTTGCACAGTCCAGCCGGGCCCAACGCGCCGAACTGTCTTTATTCAATAGAAAAAATGCTGCTGACGTCAGAAGCGAGCCGCATTTTCTGACGTCATCAGCATATTTTTTTCCAAATGTCATAACATTTAAACAACAGAAATTAAATTTGTATTAGTGCAATAGTTATTTTCTATGCGTCTAGTATTTTTGTAAAAATAAAGTGACATACGTACTACTTGTACAAAAATATATTACAAGAATCCGAATTACTACTGAATTGAAAACCTATTATAGTCATGTTTAAAGGTTATTAATATATTAACGAAACAACACGTTAAGCCTACATGCTTCACAAACGAGTATCTAATGGCTTGTGGCCGCATTATCACGCACAAAATAATACAAACTTGTTTGTACCCCGACTTCAGCCGTTTAGTTAAATACCACTCAACGCTGAGCGATTCATAATTCAGTTTTACTTAAGTTTGATGAGCTTTTACGTTCATATTTTATTCACGAGGAAATTACGGAGAACGTATCACGGCTTCTTTATGAATCACGGGACGCTCGCATGTTTAAATTATTTAAATGTTACGAACGATATTTAGCGATAGGATGAGGTGGGAACAACGCTGATGACTTTGTGAAGCCAAATTGAATTTCATAAACAATTCATTGAATAAGATAATTTGTATCGCTGAATAGAGGCGAATAGGTTAAGAGATCACATGACTAAAATAAGACCTCTTTTAGAAGATAAGTCAAAAATAACTAGAAATGATCTAAAACTTTATATCAAAAGGTGGGGAAGCAATAAGAACGCTGCAAGTCCCCCTTGCAAGTAAACACTTACGAAATCGACAAACAAGAGCGCAAATCGATTGCGACCTTAATCGCGATATTAAACGGGGCATAAAAGATAAGGCGATCCGCACACGTGCCTACACGTGAGCATCTTAGTGCCTTAAGGGGCTCTTTGGCCTCTTTATAACAAGTTTGCAACCGCGCGGGCACACGCCCTTATGAAGGCAGTGAAAAGATACGGCGGCGCGAGGCGCGCGGACGGAATACGAATGCTCCGAATCGAACCGACTATTCGGATCGGGTCGGACCGAGTTATAGCGCAACTCCAGCTTTTTAATATTGAGTGTTTTTATGGAAATTTTAGTGGGGTTTTACGATATAGCCGCGGTTGCGAGAATGTCGATGCTATTTAAGGTCTATAAGGGCATTTGCGCCGACAGCACGTAGAGAGAGCATTATCGTTGGCGTTAACCCCGATTATTTATAAAAACGTAGGTAAAATTGCTAGTGAGAAATCCTATCTAGTCTAGCTTTATGGGTTATTGAAGATATTCATATTTTTATATCAAGACTACTAAGCTATAAATTGCATAATTTTGTTTTTATCATCGATTTTTAGTGAAAACATTATTCTTGACTAAGCAGGATAAATAATCTGCATAAAATCACGCATCTAATAGGCCATAGGGTCATCGGTCACATAATATTGTATTGAATATTATAATAATATTAAAGATAAAAAACACATTTTCAATAAACAAATATTTACAAAAAAATCTAACCAAAAGATCGATAGCATGATCCCCTCACTATTATCGATACAGCAGGCGTTAATAACGATAGGCTCAAGAAACGTCGGGGTTAAGTTCGTATTAGAAGGCCTGCCCGGCCCGATAAGGCGGCTAATTGTCCCGGATAGATACGAGAATGAAGTGCGAACTTTTGTTTTATACGCTTTTTGGCGATTTGTTTTATTTATTCGCCCTTTTGCCGATAATGGCTGACCCTTTGAGAAGTTTGCGGAGTAAAATTTTAATGAGATCAACTGAGATATTCATCCGTATTTGGACTAGCTCAGTTATTTTTGATAAGGCTGTCACGCTATTTTCGTTATTTGAATAATTACGAAAGTGATTACTCAAAACCTGCATAAATAGAGATTTATAAATAGAGCTTTTGAGAGCTTTCGTTTTCGATTATACTTTCCCTAAATTGTATTTATATTTACATTTTGAAAATGCAAAACTCGATTTCTGAGTAGTTCATACAGTTCCTGTTTCTGTTCCTTTTTTGAATTTTAATAAGAAATATTTCACTTTAATAATCATAAAACGATATACTTAATAATACAACATTTGTGTCGACCCCAAAAACGCACAAATGTACATTGGAAACGTAATTTTATTCCATCGCAACAGTCCTAACTCATACAACCCTTCCCCGTCTCAGTTCAAAGTCCTGGAAGCTAATTATGAAAGCATTACTACGGCAAATAGATTGGAAGTCGCATTACAACTCGAACATCGTTTAGATAGTGTTACGACGCACCCGCTGATAAAGCGCGAGCGTAGACTAAGCAGTTAATAGCTTACGATAAATACTCTTTGGGACTTGTGAATAAGCGGCCAGCGAACAACAAATAAGCTTTTTGATAGGATTATCCATATTATTGTTTTGAATTATTATTGTAAATAAACAAAATCTGTATGTGGTGGATTTTACTACGCCTCAAAAGAGGTACCTTGCGTGTTGATACTTTGCATATATTTTCGAATATATTAGGTTCTATGACATTTATATCTATCTATCTAATCAGTCCACATCTGCCCACTGCTGAGCTCCTCATTTTCACGCCAATCAATCGGACCCTGTGCCAGTCGAATCCATTGCCTGTCCGCTACCGCCACAATATCATCAGACCATCTGCCTGGCGGTTTGCCTTGTGTTCTATGAACCTCGCGTGGCCACCACTCGGTAACCGCCTTTGTCCATCTACCGTCTTCCCACCTTATTACATTGACATTTATTTATTTACACAAAAATTTAATGAAAATCTGTGTTCTCCGTGAGACAGAGGAAGTGCGTGATTTTATTTTGATATCGCTTTTTACTGCTATGAACGTGACTAAGTTAAACAAATAAGTATGATGAGATTCTGAAATAATAGAAGTAAGTTGTGTACGAGTACCTATTTCACATACTGTTGTTATTAAATACTTTTATTTACAAAAACGAAATAAATTCTCTTAACTTACACTTTTATAAAGGTACTAAAACAAATTTTAAGTACCTTTATAAAGGTACAAAAAAAAAGGATATACCTACTTCAAAAATGGTTTTTAAAAGGTGGTTTGCTTTCGCTACCTCTGCCCACTTGGGCCAGCAGTCGCGACGTTCCACGGCACGCAATACACCTATTTTTTAGCCTCTCGCGACGGCCATTTACAATTGCTGCCTTAAATTTTGATAACAAAAATAAGAAACAATACTAAGCTCCACAATTTAGGAGCCCTGCTAGGGGTCGTGGCACGAAATGTGACGTCATTTCTCTTCCGTTGCAGTTATTATAGTTTGCGAGGTTCTAAAATAGGCTTATAAAAGGGAAGCTGGTGTCTTGCCTTGATCTGACTTTGGGGACTGTGTAATATACGATTTTGACTTGGAGTTTATAGTTTGGAATATAATTAATATTCATTATTAACAACGAAAAATTGCAAAATCTTTTTCCGCTGACTTATTCTCAAAAAAGCCGTTTACATTTACTTTAGGACTTTTAAGAGGTCCTCAGTGGCAATCAGTTTTTGACAAATATCTATCTTGTCAAAAAAAATTGGGTTATCATTTGGTTTAAAATTTTTACTGTAAAGTGTTCAATTGAAATATCTAAAATGAAAGCAATAAATTAATTATCAGCTATTCTACTTTTCAGCGCAAATATTGGCGATGATGCAGAGTCTGATTTGCATATTATTGGAGCTATTAATTATGGGGTGCCGACTGTTCACAGATTAAACCGGATTTGAACTTGCTTTTGCGGGTGATTCCACACGGCTGATAGAGATTGCTGTGGACAAGTAGGTATAATATATCATGCAAGGTAAACGCTACCGAAACTATGCTTTCCATTGATTCCAACCGAAAAAAAACAGTGGCACTCCAGGAGTGCCGGCAAAAGTGAAAACTTGAACGGTTCTTTTGACAAATAACCCAGTGTCGGTGAGCAGTCACGTGACTAGCACGTGACCTTTTCGAGGCCAATCCAAGAATTTTTTCTCATCTCAAAACGCGCCTCAAAACAATAAATTCGGTCTATTCTTCAAAGATACTTTTTACCCTGTTGCGTTTGGGTGTATTTTGTTATCATTGACTGGTTCGAAAGAATTAGAGGCACGAAGAATATTGACTAATCCTTTGCAAGATTTAGCATTACTAATGTTTTTTTAGATTTAAAATTACGCAGATGTACAGTTTAATTTTATACAAGTTTATTCAAAATTATTTTTACTATGCGGATCACGTTCTTTTTTTATTCCATGAAGCAGCTGGTTAAAAGGATAATTGAAGGTAAATACTAAAATGCATTTATTTTGTTGTTCGTGTCACTGGAGCTCCATTACTTTACATACAGTCTAATGTTAGCTATAAAAAGAAATAAGTCCCGTGGTAGCAATCATTTTATTTCTTTTTCGTTATCTACAACGCACATACCCAAATTGTTATTTATATGTTGGCTTTTGGCATGTAATAGGGGTTAGTAGGAAAATCTCAGAAAATTCTAGTTAGGGTCACTCGAGGGTACGTAATAAAGGGATCCCTGTTAAGGTACTTAGAGATGCCTCTACCATACTAGCTTTAATGAGATAAATCTACAGATTTCTACTTCGGCTAGGTTACCGAACGAGGGTCTTTGCTTACAATTTTGTGATCTACAGAAACATTTTCTTAGACATAAGAAATACAGCTTCTAATTGCTTTATCATAACTCAATTTATTGCATAATTGTACACATTACACAAATAAAAGAGATAAAAGTGGTTCAATTAAAACTTAGATCATTGTTTTATCAGTAAGACTCATCAGTCAATGAAAAAACTTTTCCTTGCGTATGGAATTTGGTGTGCTATTGTAATGTTATTGTAATTTCTAAACGAGGAGCATTGCATGGCAACCGAGCTACCGGCACGATTGCGATGAGTGGTGACCGACGAGCGTAAAAATAATGGCCGGGAATCGGCCGAGCATCCACCAAGTGGACCTGAACTCAGCCCCAAGTTTTGTTTACGGGGCTCAGAAAAACTGCAAAGTTTTATAATCGTTTTCTCTATATGTTATGTCAGATTTTTTCAAATGATTAGTTTTAATCCGAGATATTTAAAGATACAATATTTAAAAGGAAAATAATAATAGGAATACTATCTAAAAGCCCGAGGTGATACGGCCGACCTTTCATGAACAGCGGGTATCATCACACACAAACATAAGTAGGTAAACAAGTAGCGCAAAAGGAAGGTAAAACATTTTTCCATATACATTTTGGAACATACACCGGCGAAAACGTTTTGAAGTGACGCAATATAGGCCGCTGAAACCCCTATGTTTAAATAAGCCGACATCAAAGGTAGCACGAAATATTGGTTCCTATCGGACTCAATGAAACAATTTTTCCCTATATTCGCTTTTATTTTTATCAAAAAAGAAATAGGCAGCCGTACAGTGTCGCTTTTTTATAGTGATGGGAAACCGATAAAACGTCAAATTGCATCGATATAACTCTACATTACACAGTCTGCATAAAATGTACGAGCATTTTTATACGAACCTATAAATTCATAACAATTACCTTTTTCAACTGAAATACGTTTTTATGAGAAAAATAATCACGATAAAATCACAACACTACGACGAAATAAGTATTTAGAGAAAAAAATGTGAAGCGATAAAATCTTTTCATCTCGCAAATGCAGCTATTCAAGCACGGAGCACGGCTACAGTCGCTTAAGTAAAAAAAGCTACAGTTGCGACTCAAATCACAAAGTGAGTTTACGTCTCTCGTTTTTTAGCCGTCATTTTAAGCGATCGGCTCAGGTGAGAGGCACGCTGATAGCTGTTCCATCTAATCTCGCGCCCCAATCTTGGCTCGGATCGAATCACCTCGATCGCGATGGAGCGCGCATCGATCGGCCCGCGCCCTATCATCATTAAAAAAATACAGCTTCTAAAACAATGAAAGCAAACATGAAACTTCACTTTATTACTCCGTTTGCAACAGACTTTAATTAATTAGTGTAAGTGCCGGTGAGTCTCAAGAGATTGGTCATTAATTAAACGGGTCTTTGGCTATCGATCTACGGCAAACAATACACTTTATTACTTTTATTACCCATTTCATTCGCTGTCTGCCCTGCCGCTCCGGTGCGGTTGCTTTTTACTATTAATGAGCGCCGAGTGCCGAACTAGTAATGGGGGAAAATGTATTTCTTATTTCACATTATGTGGTGCTTATTGCAGCGATGAAATTTGTCGAGTTCTCGGTGAAAAGGCAAATTGTTCTCGTTGAATTTTTGCAAATAATGTACACCGCATTGTTCGAGCATTTAATTTTATCGATATTAATATTTGAAGTGCATACAGCACGCACAGTGTGTATTTTTTTTCGCTTCTATATATTAAGGCAATGATTGACTAAGGCGAGTTTAACGATTAGTAGGCATTTATAAAATGAAGATATTCAAAAGAAGTGCTCGGCTTTCGCAAAGAATTAATTTCAATTCATAATGAAATCATTCCTTTGTAAAAAATTCAAGCAGTTGAAATTAAAATATTCCAAAATCAATGACAATATGATTGTTGCGAGAGGGAAATTGCAAAACCAATAAAATTCAGTAACGGTATTCGGAATTAATTTAATATCATTTTAATTTAACGGCATTGAGTTTAAATATTCATTTGGTCGTTAAAAGAATCCATTAAGCTAAATCGCACGCCGTGGTCCGAGGATACTGAGGTAAAATTAAAAATCGCGAAAATGGCCGTTTATTAAGACAAGCTAAGTTTAATCGGTTAAAGTACCTTATATTTTCCAGGACAGCTCAGTAGCTCTGTAATTTTATAGATATGGTTATGGTCCTCTCTACTTATAGGGAATAAGCACCTAAAGTTCTCGCAAATGAGCTCTTTTGATACAAAGATAAGACGTTACTTCAAAGACTAGCACAAAGTAGAGAGCAATAACTCGATTCCAGTATTTAGCAGTTCTCAAAACTTTTGTAAAAACGCTCATTAAGTGTAATGTTTCCCTGCGATCGCCACATCGTCCAGCAATCCAAGACGGACTTTGGCAGAGTGCCGGTTTCCTAAGTGAGACTTCTGATTTTATTCCCTCGAATAAAACGGATATTTCGGGTCAATTGCACGGGAAAATCTTGTAAACGACGGCTCGTGTCGTTGCGAAATACTTGTTTATTGGCGTTCTCGAAATGACAAGTGATATGTAATTTCCGAAGATATGTAGACTGAGTCCCGGGACACATTCAAAGGGTTACTGACTCAATTCACGGTCCGAAGGAAATCCTGACCGGTTTATAATTTGACGAATGTTTTTCTGAAATGTTAAGGCATTTTGTTTAGAAGCTCGAGGGTGTTTCTCGAAACCGTGAAAAGCCTTAAAAGGCCGCCGTATTGAAAGTGGGTTTGTCGGAGCACTTGCGCTGAATCGCGACTCTGAGCGATTACGGATGAGAAAGTGCCTTTTGTGTATAAATATTGCCTGGGATTTGAGGCTTTTTCACTTTTGGATTCTAGAGTACTATTTGGCAACAAAATTGTTTTCTAAAGTGAATACGCTTACACAAATGTTATTTCGCAAAAATATTTGAGGTTTGAATCTATCTTCATTATTAAGACTACAGTGATTACCTAATTTTTAACGTTTGTACCTAATACTACAAACTATTCTTCATGCATTGTCTTCATGATTCCTTATCGGTAGATGCCAATGCAATGCCAAGTATTTTCATCGTTTATCAATATTTTGATCGCAGTTATCAAGTATCTCGTGAAGTGTAATATCGTGTGGGTCAGAGTGGTCGGTGGGTGCTCGGGTAATCCGGGTCCAATGAGACGTGCGAGCCTCGCTATAGCGTGTTTCCTTATGCTACTGATCGATTGGGTGACGAAACGATGTAACAAAGATTTATAGACTGTACATTTAGTTATACCAATCCCGAATGGAGATAGAGCAAAAAATACGCATATTAGGAGCCGTTTTGTTTTTTTTATACATAAAAAAATCTGTGCCGTTTGTTGTAACATTTATCAGATCGCAATGTGTTCAAAATAATACCTTTACTTTTTAAAAGTCGACACTCGATTTAGATTTCGATCATGTTTTTTGTTCAGCTACAACGTAAATTGTGCTCCGAGCGCACCCTAACTTACAACAATAGCTGCAAATTAATACCCTTAATTTCGGCACCCACACAAATTCCGGCATATTTGACGTACAAATTTTTGCAAACAACATTTATCTCGGAGAGTCGCGCTACCCCGCCGCGGCCCACATAGCAAGACGATTAATAGCCGTTTTAATTTAACACACATTTGTAAAAAAAATCATAAATTGCTCATAACCACCGCGGTAAAAACATCCACGGCCAGGTTTTAATTACAAAATATTATTAAGTCAGTCGACGAATGAAAGCAATTTAGGAGGAAGAGAACGAAATGAATGGACTAGACTTTTGTGTTTGTAAGACCCAAATTAGGAACCCTACTCAAATAAATGCAAAAATATACCTAAGATATAACATGGCTATAAGCTCCAACTTAAATAAAGGTAATACGAATAGAATCAGCAGAAATAAAGACATTTAAAAAAAAACTTTTAATAAATTAATTAATAAACACACAACGGTCAATTATACTTATAGTCCTGCTGTATCGTTGGTAACAAAAACTCCAGACCTGCCTAGTGATTCGCAGCGGAATGCATTCGGTTCGGAATGGGTCAGCTGATAATCCGACCGCAACAAATCACAGTGCAGGAATTGATCCAAAACTGACGCTTCTTGCACTGTGATTGGTTGAAAAGCTGATACATTCCGAACCGAATGCATTCCGCTGAAGTCTGAATCGCTATCCAGAACAATAGCTGCAGAACTTTTTCACATTTTGTTTCGCAAGTGAATACAGAACTGTCTTGTGTCTCAGCCTAGCACTCGTCTGCCAACGCCATCGAGGTCGTCTACTAGGTCTATAACTTTTAATGACAAACTGGCAAAACTTCTATAAAGTAGAGGCCACTTTAGAATTTTCTGAAAATTTGTAAATTACTCGTCTTCTCCATTCATTTCTCAGTCAGCGGGGATCCTGCGTCCGGTGCGGGACAAAGGCCCAGATTTCCATACATAAAAAGCATAAATAATTTTGTTGTGGGCTCCCGTACTCAAATAAAGTAGTAGGTTTTGGTGCCAGCACGTGTGCAAATACCCTCGAGCGCGCAAATACTGTGAGTGTGACACGAGTCCGAGAGGGGTCTGAAGAAGGGGACGGGATGTTTCGGACGAAAAATAAATAGGTACACAATCTCTGTCGCACAAATACACACATTTCGATGCTGTAATGTGTTTGCGGTAACCCTGATAATTTATTTTCTAGTATCCATGCGTGCTAGCGACAGTTACAGGTATAACGTTTTATTATCTTGTTTCTAAATTATTTCAACGGTTATTTAGGTACACTGAATTAAAACTTTCACACATTAATCTTGTGATGAAAAGTGGTTTAGATTTCAAGGCCGATAGTTTGCAAAATTATATTATGTTATGTTATCGCTGACGTTAACTGACCCAAAATAATGACCTACAAAGATTTTAGTTTGTTACTTTCAAAAGTGGAATTACGGCGAAACACACAAACTTTCTTTTTCACAAAACGATTTACGTTAGTTCTATGTTTTCAAGTCGAGTGATAGATAAAATCATTATTTCCAAAATAGATAGTTAGATAGCTTGTAAATACGAACAGCAGTTCGCAAATTGAATCGTCAGGCAGAAGAAATTGCCAGTTACTTCGGAAATAGCAGCCTTCGGAACTGCTGAGGAAGTTGCGGAAATGACTCGACGCAAAGTTGCGGGAACCCTTATAGGTAACTTTTTATGAACATGTAAAAATTGTTATTGAAGTATTTAGATCTTCAGGATCATTTTAAACTATACAAACTGGCAACGCCTCATTTTTGGGTTGTAAATAGATGTTTGACCGTATAAATTTAATTGCTAAACCAAAACTTTCAAACTTTCACTTCAAAATTTATCATTTATTGATTTGATTTGATTGATCCTTGTCTTGTGTGTGTAAAAACCAAATAAACATTTATTCTATTCTATTCTATTCTATTTTTTACAGGCGTTTCACCAATCACAGCGCAGCTATATCATGTGTGGGACATGAATGGACTAAGTTATACAAGAAGTAACAATCAATTGAAAAGAGACTATCTTATTATCTTTATCGATTTTCTCGGGATTTTCATAACAAAACAAAAAAAGAATCATTACATAAATAAATTATTTGTTGAACCCAATTCCTGAATTTAGTTTAAAATGAAAGACTCTATACTATATACGTATATTTTTTGTATTCATTGTCCAGCGAATTGGATTTAATTGATTTCAATTTAATTTAAATAAACCATCGAGGATAGATCACTTCAATTAAAGAAAAACTATGATTCGACAGTTTACAAAACAAAGTTTTGAATAAAGTATCGGAAAACTCCAAAAACATTGAATCATGGTAAATATCCCGTTAATAAAGCTTTGAATAGTTTTAAGGGATACCTATGCGTTCCTTGAGGGTAGGTAAAGATACAACACGTGGGTAATCGTTGACTTTGCAAACGTCGATCTCGAGTCTTCCCAAAGGCTTCACCGTCATTTACATAAGAGAAACCTCCTCGTCCTGTTTGTTCTGTCCGTACCAACCTACCGAATGTAATTAACTTAAAAGTTAAGTGTGCTTTGAGCCAAAACCAACGGAAGTGCTTTAAGTCAAAATAAACATTGAGCAGCGCTTTAAATTGTAATTAGAAATGGATTGCAGTTAAATGTGGGTGTTGTTTCAGCAAAGAGGAGGTACCTTTGTGAACTGCGTTCCTGAAATTTTTGTAGGTATTCCAATCTCTGAATAGTGAGCTATATAAAGACAAATATCTATATTAATACTAGCGGAGTGTTTTGAAAAAAGTAGCAACTGAATTATGCAAAATAAGGGTTGCAACTTCTGTTTTTTTTACCTCTATGAAATATAAAAATAATATTATGTTATCTAAGAAAGCATAATATTATAATAATAACTCCAAGAAAATATCGCCATTAGGAGCCTATACGAGTATACCATTTTATAACCGAAGCACCTTTACGCCGCCTATAACCCGACTTAATAAAGTGTCCCCACAATAACCCGTCAAAACAAAAAGGCGTTTATTTGCCTATAATCCTATAATCTAGGGATGTCAATTAAGTATATAAAAAAAAGAATATTTGCTTGAAAGAAAAATTTTATGTTTCTATGTAGTTGGTACATTCCTGTTGTGTCACTTGTTCTTTCGCACCCGTGAGTGCATATTGATCTGCATATTGTGGATCCGTGGTAAATAATATATGCCTATTAACTTGTTAACATTTTTAAAAGCATCTTGAATTACCTAAAAGATCTAAAAGAATGGCTACCATGCCTCGGGAATGCAGCCGTGAGGTGGGTTGATAACTGTCAAAAATATTATGATTCAATTCGTGTGTGATAAACAAAATCACATTTATGACAAGTCTGTGTCTACGTGTGTATAGTGCCAGGCACAGCAAGATTCCTATAAAACAATAATAAGTGTGGCAGTATAACAAAGTACCATTTGTCTGTAGTAAACCCTAACAAGAGGCGAACTCTAGCAGCCCTAGTAGGTGTATCTCATCGTGGTATAATATGTTGAAGGCAGGCACGACTTTACGACTAACATAAAGCTTTGCAGAAACGCGGTATCTACCATTATACTGTTGATACTTGGTACAATGAAGGGGAAATCTTTAATCACTTTTCGGGGCGTGAACACGTGACCGAATGTTCAGAATGAATTTGCTCCTTTATTTATATACAATTTGTATTAACATAGAAAAGCCCATGCCCAATAGTAGTCTACTCTTTATGAGTAAAGAAGCGGTATGCCCGCTTATATAATAAAAAATACTTAAGCCATAACTTTTATTTAGGCACTCCTTCTCATTGTCGGATAACTCATGACATGTCATGCACGTCTGTTTCTTCTAGCCTATTGTGTCGTTCTTTTGTGGCACTTAATGGCGTGAAACAGTTTGCACGAAATTACTAGGCATCTGATAGGTGGGGCATAGTGTTGACTCTATGTGTGTAGTTGGCCTAAATCATACGAACTTACTTATCTATATGAAATTCTGTTTATGATCCGCATACTCGTATCAAATGTATGTTTATCCGTTTGATCATCAAACATGATCATAGTTTTACAAACACATAACTTTAGATTGAACGCTCCCGCAAAGCAAAGCTCCCGATTCACCCACAACTCGATCGTAAATATAATTTTCAATGTTTACATTGACTTTCGATTTCCATTCCACCGCCGCATCGCTCGAGTTTTGGCTCGAGCCTCCCCAAAGATCTTGTATAAACAAATTCATTGGGCGATGTCTAAACTTTCACTGTTTGGCGTAAAGCCAGGCCGTGCGTTGCCAAATCGCCGGTGACTTTCTCAGTAAAAACGATATAAAAATAATATATTTTTGTGATTTTTTGGCCAACAGTGTCGGTTTCGTTTGTCCATAACTGGTTTGAGGGGGAATTTAAGCGGATGATGCTCTTGTTTTCATCGTTTGGAGAAGAAAACTATAGATGTCGACTGAAATAAAAATAATTTGGTGTATTGTTACTAACTAGGTTTCTTCCTTGCTCAAGATAACATAAATTATCAAGTTTTCTGTGAATTTTACTCAATGTTTACTTTACAAAAACAAAAAGTTATGAAAACCTTAAAAATATAAATGGATCATTATGGGCGTGTGTATTTTCTTAATATTTGAACATTGTTTTGATTTATGAGAAAAGTTTACACGTAGCGAAAACTCCTCATCCAATTACATAGAAAGTTCAAAGTCCTACTGTAATAAGTTAAACTTGACGGTACCTCGGCAAGTAGGTACCAACACAGTAAGAATTCTCACGTATTCCGAGCGTATATCTCTCTCGGTAGTTGGAATTACTTTATGGTATCCCTGGCCGAAGTAAACCGACTGTGTATGAAGTTGCAGACGTCGCGACTCAGCGTCTACTAGACAAACTAGCACCTAACTCATTTTGGTAATTGGCAAGTGGGCTGAAGTTGATAGCTACCCGGCGTGTAGATGTACTACATATACCTATTTACACAGAAGCGCGTGTAATTTCTTATTCACAAGTTGTAGTACAAAGTAAATAAAAAAACTGAGCAAAGAACACATAGGATCTCAACTGTACTTGTATTATTGCATTATTACCGTCTGCCCCCCACCAACTGCCCCTACGCCGTAGCAGACAGTAACACTTGCACGGTTTCTCCGAGATATCAAAACATTAAAAACTTTGGACATTTATTTATTTATTAACAAAATCCACAGCTCTTATGATTAATTTACAAACTTAAAGATTTAACCTACAGCCAATAATGGATTTATATTATTTTTAACCAGCTAACCGACAATGAAATGACAAAAGTTGAAAGTTTGAATACATGTGTGTGTGATTGTGTGTGTGTGTGAGAGGTAAAATAGATAAATACACTACAATTTATAACATACTACATAACTAGGTAACATAATTATATAAATAATAAACTTAATAATACTGTAACTACTGCTTATTTAATTAGCATCATTCAACATGTTAAGAATTTTGCTTTTAAAAACCTGCTTGCTACTGTTAAAAATATCAACAGTGCTGAACTGTTTATTATACGAGTACATTATATGAATTCGACTAACGAGTGAATTTTGAGCATAATTAGTGCGAGAACGTGAAACAGAAAATAGTTTAGTATGTCTTGTTCTTTTTCTTGGACAAGCAAAACGTTTAGGTTAAGGTTTTAAATATTAATTCAGGGCAGTCAATGTATCCTATACACAAGCCATGTAGGAACGACATGTCAGTGAGACTGCGTCGGTTTTTCAAAATTTGTAAAGGGATAGTGCCACGTTATTTGTAAAAAAACTGTGTTGACTTAGTTTAAAGTTTATTGTTCGATCCGAGGAATTGTCAAGTTCTTAGCATCCTTAAGAAATAAAACCATATCGGTTTTATTGAAAATTTTCATTAAAAATCTCAAACAAAGATAGCATCTTCAATACTTCTGCACTCTCTCGGAGGCACGTTCGCCAAACTCAGCGTCCGTGTGTCCGTACATTATTAGCTACGTGAGGGCGCCTTATCGTGAGCTACTGTGTTTGTTATTAGGGATTACGTTGTAATCAGATATGCTCGCTTAACGAGCCGGCCGTGTGTGATGAGTTTGTTCATACCACTTGCTTGGAATCACAAGCTACACCTGTAAACTTAAAGCAGTCAGTCCTTTTGATTTTGATTGGCTCTATTGCTTGTACTGAAAAAAATATTAAACGCATAGCCTGGAGTATTTCCTAAGCAATAAATGACAAAAATAATTAGAGAATAAAAGAGTCTTCTGTATAGTTTTCAAAATATTGATCGGGACGTTAAAATTTTAACTTTTAGATGACTTACACGCCAGATAAGTCTTCTGGTAAATAATGTAAATGCGTAAGTTTATATACAGCGACATGACGCTGTAGCGCCCAAGACTTGAAATAGGGCTTGCCCAGCCACACCTAAGCCCTTTCTGTCTTATTTACATAACGAATACAAGCTAAGCCGCGGATTACCTTACGGTGTTCTCAATCTCAGTTCTTCAAGTCACGCATATATCTGATTATATACTGAAGTCACATATAAGGTAAGTACATCGTACATCATCAAACATCCAAGCGCCATAAAGGCAGTAAAACGGGGTTTCTCACGACTTCCATATTATTTGTCATACATAGATATTAACTTATTATAAAGCCGGTGATAAAACGCACGCATTGCCGACGGTTATCATCTCGTTCTTGTTAAGGGGACGACTCTGAACGGATTTATTCAACGCAGCTGTTCTCACATGGGAATTATGAGCTGAATTTGCTGTAGAAGTGTAATTTCAGGAACTATTTCACACTAGCTTCCGCCCGCAGCTTCGCTTGCAAGGTAACGTTTGAAACCTTTAGGCTATTCCACGCTACGCATCTATGGATCCTATGCTATGCATGTTTTTACGATGAAACTAGTAGGGATGGTCTTTGGTCGAAACATTTGATATGATATTATTGTGACGTTCGACATTTGGTTAACATGACTTTTCACTTGAAGTGCTTGTTTTCAAGTTCCATGGCGATGGTCCCATGAAAATTTGACTTTCTTCGTCGGCAACTTCCTAATTATCTAGTGTAAGAACAGGCGTGAACTGAGTCCCCTTCAGATGTGCTATTCACAGCGCGACACAAAGACAATACGCGTAAGACGATTGTCTCGTTAACGCCCTGTTTAAGACGCTAAAATCGTTAGTACTTTATTCGGTACTCAACTTCATTACCGCCTATTCGGGTGAATGGGTAGCCTTTGTGAAGCTAATATAGGGAACAATTGGGATATGACGCGGTTCTGTTTTCAAAGACTAGTTTTCAATTAATTCAATTTGAATTTTAAATTTTCATCTGAACCAACAAAATGAACGCAAGTCGTAAAAATAGCATTACCGTTTTGAGAAATTATTTTTATGAATTTGAATAACACGTACAGTCGTTCACCCTGAAGCTTTACGACATAGACAGAATATAAAATAAGTGTCGTTACCGTTTCCCTGAATTTAAAGACCTTTCAGATAAAAAGTATTTTATTTATGACAGCAGCTAGGTTCCTTCTAGCCTACATTATTATAACGATTCAGAAATTAATTTGACTAAAAAAACCTTACAATATCCTCAATTTATTAAGACCAACTTAGGACGAAAAAGCATTCGTCACTTTCTTGTAAATCGCTGACACGGCGTTCTGTTTTCGATCAAATTATACGGCGAGCTAAGAAATTTGCGTGATGAATGAAGAAAGCGGGCATGAAAGTGAGATAGGACTATGCAATATAGAGTCAGTGTGAAAAGGAGGGGTGAAATTCGTTTCGTCAGAATGGAAAGTGAGTTAAATCTCCAAATAAAAGGTGGGTTGTGGAGTCAGCAGTTTACGCTTGTCGCTACGTTGCAGTTATTTAGTAGAGTAGGCTCAGAGGTATAGCTGACGGAGTTACTATGCTAATGAATTGGAAGGAATGTGATGAAATAGAGCTCCTTGTCTTGGTAAAAAAGTATTCGAAATTCCAGAACAGTTGGGTTGTAAAGTTTATCTCTGAATTTACTTAGTATGTTTTATTATTAAACTTTTTCAAGAAAAGTTTGAATACTACAAATTATTACTTAACTTTCTCAGTTCAAATTTTTGAATACTAAAAAGTCTCTTCGTTTTTCTAAATTGTTAAATTTTATAAATTTTTATCCCTATCATGTACATATTTTGGCTAGTAGGCACTTTTACTTTTTAAGCTCTATGCTCTACAACACTCTCAACAAAGAGATTCAAATATATTCCCTCACGCGATATATGTGTAAACAAAAATGCCTCGAGTGGCTCATCACTTTGTCATATACAGAAACAGAAATCCTGTTAAAGATTCCTAGCTAAGTCAACCCGTGAATTCACACACACACACACACACACACACACACACACACATACACACACACACACATACACACACACACACACACACACACACACACACACACACACACACACCTACACATACACACACTTCTCACGCTTAGTAGCCTTTACAAGTTGGCTATCCAGTTAGACTTGTAATAGACTAGTACTTTGTTATGAAACCTATACCTAGTTTTAAGTTTTGTTAAATTACCTACTTTGTTTTAGAGGAAATAATCTATGTACTCGGAGGTGGGCGTTAATTTCCGCGACACAGTTTTAAAAACTAATGCGGAAATTACCGTTAACTATATGTTTTTGTTTGTACCGTGTTTTTTGTTCCAAATAAACAATTTGAATTTGATTTGATATGTACATGTCATACGTAGTTTTTATCAGAATAAATAACAAAGAACATTTGAATAGAACATGACCCTCATATATAATACCCTCATAAGTCTATTTCCTTGAGACAATTCGAGATTCATCGGCATCTGGAGACCACATCACTTCACTCTGACCTTCCTTATCATGCTCGATCTGCACAAGGGACTGATTAAAGACGCCCCGAGCGCCAAGCGATGGCTCGAGATATCGCAAGTGCGGACAACAGCGCCAGACCGCAAGTTACCAGACATTCTCACAATAATGTTTTACGATGCTTATTCTAAACTCTTTTGCCCGAGAGATGAAGAATAAAAATAGGAGCAGGATTGTATCTCCAAGACATGATAGTATTTTTAAGAAGAGAGTTAATAGGCACCTTCTGGGTAGGCTCGCTCCATCGTTCCATCATCACCTCGACATCATCATCATCGTTCGCTCATCGACCTCATTCTTGCCTATGTAAGTTTCGAGGTCAAGAGTCGACCCATTCATCATAAAAAAAACGTACATTATATGCATATTCGTCTGACTATTTAAAATACTTAAAAAAATTATAAAAAAAATTGTATGATCTGCAAATATTTATCTCGGGTCTGGGTGTTTCTATGTATAATGTGTATGTATTTATAAACAAAAAAAAGGATATAAGTAGTATATCAGTTATCTGGTTAGCTATGCTTAGTTTGGGGCTAGATGATGCTGTGTGAAAAATGTCCAGCATTATTTATTTATTTTAATCCTCTAGATATTTCAAATGATTTAAATCTTTTTTTAATTATTTTGTGTATACAAAAATATAAGAGTTTATTCAAAATAGTCTTTTGAAACAAAATTAAACTCAATTTGTGCGAGTACTTTTCTTGGTATTGGTAGAAAAATGTTAATCTTTAGTAAACTTACGTACTTACTGAGACTTAAATAAAATTAAGTCACAAGTTTTCTTTTAAAAGTTATGGAGCAACATAGCAAGATTACGAGCCCTAAAATATTTCTTCAGAATTGAGAAAAACTTTTAAGAAAATCTCATTCAATTTTAGTCTGGCTTGGCTGAGCTTATCTACTAAAATGTCAATGGTTATTTTTATTCGAATAGTTGACAAAATCATTTTCTTTCTTCGTCCACCTGTTTAGAATGGTCAGGATTACACTATGAGTCAATGTCCACTTAGATCATAAAAACCGTGGGTCACACACAATCGAATAAGAGCTTTAATATCTGGCTGGTAAAACCTAAAATAGGGGTTAATGTTGTGATAAAAAGGCTCATATCACCGTTATGACGTCATGTAATCTCAGTATGGAATCCACTTAACTGGAACTATTGTGCTATTGGCTAGAAGTGGCGTAGCTTACTCTCATATTTTGGCACTATTTTATTATACCTAAGTGAAAAGGGACCAATGTTGCTTGCAGAATCTTAAAAAAACCGACCAAGTGCTAGTCTGTTGTGCACTGAGATTTTTAGGTTTCGAGTTAAGCCGCTTCTTAGAAAAAGGTTCGCTAAAAGAGACAGATACGAAGTGATGATCCTATAAAGGTTATATTTTTTCTATTGATATACTGAGCCCTAAAAGTCGATTGATTATCAGCATTATTATTATTATTTAAAAATAAAAAAGATCGGAAATCTAAAAAAAATCAAGGAAATCTAGAATACTTAAAGCTATTTATCTAATGAGCACGGTTGCACCCATTGCATTTTATTTTTATACATACATTTTTACACATACATTATTTTTATACATTTTATATTTATTTTAGCCTGGAATAAATACCGGCATTTGTATTTTCCACTTCAAAACAACTTGTTTAGTCTTTCTAGGAAAAGCTCACAGCTAAAAAGATCGCGTGGGTCCCCAAGGCCCCAGGTAATAAAGCTGCAGCCGGTAGGTCTGCAACGTTTGACTCCGGTCGATGCGACAATCACTGCTAAGTTGAAGACTAATTAAACCCCCGAGAAACTTGTCTACAGGCAGTGGAAGTTCGTGCGTGGTGTAAGGAGTGAGATTCGAGTTTCGGAAAGATGCATCGGTTTGGAGAACCGTCATCGAAGGACTTTATATGGTTGGTAGTACCGTAGTACTTATTTGTAGTTGAAACGGTTGACATGGATTTTCGATTGAACTTTATAGAGACTATTAATAAAGACTGCACAAAAAATTTGATTTTGCAAAATGTTGTTTCCAAAAATTTGGTAACACAATTAAAACTAATTCAAAAGTCTTCTAATTATAGTGTATGTTTCAGTGACTTCTGTATTTGTGAACGGTTTATCAAGCAAGACAATGAAATTGACGAATTTATTACAAAGTACCTACGACAAATTATACAGTATCACAACGATCATGGAAACAAAAATACGATATTCCCTCTCACATCTTACGCCGAAACGATACGTCTTCATGTTGAACAAGCAAATTGTTTCCGCGCGACAATTTATGGAATGTGTAATGTCGGATTGATTCCGTGTTGAGCTTCTGTAATTTATGCTTATTGCGAATATTGATTTTGCATATTTCGTTCTGGTTTGGATATGTTTCTCATAAATTGTTAAGACTTACGTGAGCTGCGGTTTGATATCTGAATTAAATGAATTAGGTTAAATAAATCTACTTACAGCACCTTATACCTACTCGTAACATTTATCTGTAGAAAATGATAATATCCTTAATAGAACATGGAAGTAAAATAAAAAGTAAGTCTAGTCTATGTAAAGATGT
This sequence comes from Epirrhoe alternata, assembly GCA_963565295.1. Classification (NCBI taxonomy): domain Eukaryota; kingdom Metazoa; phylum Arthropoda; class Insecta; order Lepidoptera; family Geometridae; genus Epirrhoe; species Epirrhoe alternata. The sequence goes on from OY751384.1 coordinate 7,379,757, forward strand.
AGGTAATGAAGAAATTGCAAGACCGCTGAAAATAGCCAATCACTGAATCTCATCATAAATTAACTTTTCCTTCAGTTGTCTTTTTGGCCGTCGATTCGCTGACAGTCCTAAATAACCGTAAAGAGGAAATGATCGTTACATACAAAGAAAAATCCCTCCACTGAAAGACGGCGAAGTATCACATCGAGCTCTTATTATGAGCCGGTGGTACCTTTAGCTATCTTATTTCAATTTCTTCGCTCCATTGATTGCAGATGCCTCAAGCGTTCGTTTGCAGTTTCGCAGACAGAGACGGCGAGACCTCACATAACGAGTGCACGACAAAGACAGCCTTTATTTTTCTTGGCGAAGACGAAAATATCGAAAAAAGTTATCGCATCAAAGTCTCGGCGCCCGTAAAGGTCTCATTAAAAATGCTTTGTGGAAGAATTCGTTCCAATTTATAAGCCAGTCGGCGGATCGGCCGGAGTAAATAACCGTATTTTATATTGTTTTAGGTAAATAAAACTTTATCAAGTACATTAGGGGAGTTAATTTGTCAACCAAAGGATCAAAAACGTCGCAGCTTTCTAGTAATAATTTACGAACAAAAGAGTATAAGTAAATTACATGAAAATTGATGAATGTAAATAAGATTAATCGTTTTTTTGGTATTTTCTAACTAAGAAATGTTTATCGCATACATAATTAAATTATAGGTATATTCCACAAAGTAACGAAAGTACCAGATTTAAATTTTTCTTGCAAATATGCTTCTTGTTGGCTGTGATTTGACAGTTTTACATTACGTTTCGTTCAATTCCCGGGACTCTGTCACGTGTCAATAGCGGGATTTACTTTTAAAACATGTCATTATTTTTTTATATCACATGGTGCGCGCAAAAATGTACTTATTTCGCGCTCCGTTGATCTGAAAATGTGACATCAGCGAGTGTGAAGGCGTGTTACTTCATCGTGCGTACGGATGATCGATGTCACGATATCGATGTTTAACCTCATTGACCTGAGTGTGCTCGGTATTTTTGGGTTTCCGATACATTTACTTACGTCCTAAAAATATCAAGCTGATACTATGTATACCTATACTGAGATACACCAAATGTGTGTATATTTTTGTTGTTGTGGTATATTTTTAATCCTTCGTGAATGGGTGGACAGCCAAGTGACATCAGATAATGAGTATCTGCCTGACATCAGATATAGCCGGTATTCAGTATTCACAAACATTACTTTGACGTTTCCAACTGCGCGCGGACGCACAGGGTCCCAAAGGGTCAGTAGGTTTTTGGGACACTGTGCGTCCGCGCGCACTGTGAGACCTCATAGTAATGTTTGTGAATACCGGTGATGGATCTTTATCGCATCGATAGCAAGCGCAGCCTTACTTTACTGCGTATTTACGAGATGGTGTGATACAACACTCAATATCTCGGCCTTTTCTGTTTACGGTCACTGGCTTTTATTCGGTTGTATGCGGTGTAAAATAAATAACGCTCAATAGCAACATAGATAAACCTATGATCGCACACTAGGTGTTACCGAAAATACAACTACTAGTAGTGCATTGGTTTGCTATATAAATAACAGAATATTATCTAAATGCATCATAAATACTTACACAACGTAATTATCTTACAAAAAATGTTTTTTCTATAGGAGTGATATAAAGTAGGTTAAAAATAAGAACCAAACCAACGAAAATCTTTCATTATGACGACCTCTGTAGCGCAGTGGGCGAAGGCCCGCCCGCAACTCAGAAGGTTGCGGTTTCGATCCCCGCCGCGGGACAAATTTTTGTATGATTTTCATATTTTTTTCGGATCGGGTCTGGGTGTTTTCTATGTATAATATGACATTTATGTATTTACAAACATAAAAATATTTGAGTAGTATATCAGTCATATAGTACCCATAGCACAAGCTCTGCTTACTTTGGGGCTAGATGATGCTCTGTGGAAAGTCCAGCATTATTTGTTTATATTATTTGTTTATGTGTTTAGATATATGCCTACATTATATTTATACTTAATACAAAACGTATAATAAGTAGAGTTTTTTATGATTATTTCCAATTGATTATTCGTTATTTGAATGAAAGAGCATTTTCATTCAATTGTGGATAGGATCACAGTAAGTATGAATGAAAATTTGAAGTGTGATGATATTATACACCTGAGTTGATAATCTAGTCTGTGTAGCTGTAAACCCAGACTAGAAACAAATAAAGGGAGCCACCGTTTAGCAAACACGTCGGTTGCGTGCGTGTGGCGTGAAATAACGCGTCGCGTGGCAGCAAGGCTAGGTATTCTGCCTGACTTTATATGGTAGAGGGACTTTAGCTTTAGGGTTTGGTAAAATTAGGTCCGTCATCTACATTGTATACATACTGTATACATATATCAAAGTCAAAGTCAAAAATCATTTATTCAGTAGGACCGCAGGGATCACTTAGAATATGTATACATATAGGTGAAAACGGGAATTAACACTTTATATGTTGCTAAAAGGTTATAAACTATACAAGAAAAACTCAATGACACTGGCAGGTTGAGTGAAATAAAAAAAACTTAGTACTTAGCTTAGTTGGTCTGATAGAGTACGTTGGTCTAGAGCATTACTTAAAAACTTGTTAGTAAAAACAATAAACGGCTGCGTTTTGTCGTCTTTTAAATGTGATTTTATGTGTGAATGAATTGCGAATTAAGGAATTATTATTTTGAAATGCGTGTTTCATAGACTGAGATGAGTTTTATCATACATATCGGATAATATTATTAGGCGTTTTCGTCCCACGGCAGGGCAAATGCCTCTCTTTCCTTCTTCCACTCTTCGCGATAATGTGATAATAAATGTAAACTTGACCACCAAAGTGTAACAATAGCTTCCTAGTAAATCAAGGATCTAGAGCTGTCTATACCCACGTTTTTACACTCACGTCAGTGCAAATTGAACTGCGTCGAATATCCGGTTTGGATGTTGATGCAAAACGCGAACAGTCACTGGGACGTTCCTAGTTTTTTTAAGCCTTTTCTTTTTGTATTCTCAATATCAGTTATATATCCTTCCATTGCAATGCCCTTAAAAAAATGATGATCAGGTTTGTGTACTGGAAGCGATCTAAGTAAAGCTTGCTTAGTCGTTCTTGATTAGTCATTTTGCTTCATTCATTCTTCATCTGATTTCAGTTTAATCCTAATCGTAGTGTTATCATATTATACAAATGCATTTTCGTCTTCCTGTTTTTTCTAGTTTTTTGATTTAATTTTGTCTAGAGATATTCTTAAACATTTTAGCGACCCTGATATTATATTGCGAGTAATATCCCAAAACATTGATTATAAAGCCGAGGTATTATCAAAGCATCGAATAATTTGGTGTTCACTCATCAAGCTCTTCATAAAACGGTTTCAGTCGTGTACATGTTAATAAAGCCCCCTGTCAGCCCTTTAATTACATGTAGGCTTGTTATAATGACGGGACAACATTCTCTCGTTCCCGCTAACGTATAATGGCCTTTGACACCCGAGCCTCGAAACACGTCGTCGAGCGGAGATAATTCAGGCTAGTACTAGACTATTTTCAACACTATTATTGTATCAGACGTGATAGATATATTTTTTAAAAACTGAGTCATTACGAACACAATAATTTATACCGGACCCAATATTACAAGCTTTTGCTTAAGATCTCAACTGCCTAAGGCTGTCCTTTGACGATTAGTTTAGAACTCATTTGAATTTTGCGTAAAATAAACCAAGACTTAAATATAAATAAGCCTCTAAAAATGTTCTCGTAATTTCTAAGTTCGCAACATTTAGATTTAGGCCTTTGTAAGTCATGGAACCATGCTACATAAACCGTTACAAGAGAGCTTAATATAAATTTAAAAAACCATTCAAATAACAGCAGGAACACATTTTTCTCAAAAATATGTCGGTGTTTCTTTCCTTGAGGATGAAGCTCGTCCCTCCACTTCCTATCTCATAAATTCAAACCATACAAATATAGTTTAAAATGTGAAATCATAGCGGTTACCTGAGTTTCGGCTATATTTAACCCCGCCCATTGTGCTCCGGGTAAAGGGTAGAGCTTGTTGGGCGCCAAGTCGTGCGTGAAAGGTCGAGCCCCGTCTTACTAGTGATGCTATTCTGCATTCCGAAGTAGACGGTAGTCATCATCGATTTTTAATGAGGCTTGCTTGTGCCCTGATAATACTAAAATGCGTAAATATAGACGTCGCTATGAATGTTTACGATTATGGTAAGTCATAATCGTCAAATGGTATCAAAAAGAAGAGGGAAATAGTTGACGTAATTTGCTGCAAAGGTTTAGAGAAAACGCGAATGTTGACACAATAAATATTGACAAGTACTCACAGAAACTCAAAGACTCAAATTAATTAAATGGCTTCTACATCCCGACGCCCACTCTTGGTTCGGATGGCTTGATGTACTATCTAAAAGCTTATGGAATCATTTCCAACTGAGCGTTATTGAGAAATTCATATCAATCTCATCTCAACTATAAGTTTGAACTACAAGTTACAACTCTATGAGGTAAACGTGACTCAAGAGAAATGTGTACCTATACCCAAATAGAATTTCGACATATTCAGCCTTTCATACGTCGGCCCTTCGATGTCCATATCTCTGAATGACTTTGAGGGTAGTTGTGTAAAATATAGGGCACTTTGAAACTTGTGGCTTGGAGACCTTTTTGATTCATCTTTGAAACAAACTCTAAACTAAGAACCTTATTATAAAACTAACCAAAGAAATTACGTAGATATCTGGACTGACTTAGTTTTGTTCATAATTTCTTCAAAATCGCAATTTTGAAATATTTCGAGTCAAGGAAAGAAACAAATAGAAATGAGTAGAAGAAAAGAAAGAAAAAGAAGCATTGGGTCACGGCATCTATTGTTGATTATTCCAGGCATACAAAAAATATCACATTCATAACATAGTTAGCTACCATTGGCCATTGTATTGAGCTTTCATTATTCTCCATTCAAACCCTTTTCCCAAAAAGAAGCCTACTTGCACCGTTGCTCCACGTACGAACAAAATATTGAACAAGACTCTACAATGCTTCTCCGCGATGCAAATTGGCCCTCGGGACGCCCAAGCGCTGCACTCGATTATGTGACAATGTCGTCTTTTACATAATATGCTTTTTCTTCGCATTATTTGCGAACGAATAACCGTATTCAGGGATCGAAGAGGCTTGGAGAGGAGAACGCAGCGTTGGTGAGTGGCTATCAGTTCAGCGTGGTTTCAGTACCTACCATAAAACTTGTTTCATACATTTTTTAGTTAGTGGATTCATAGGAAAATAATAATTTCATTGTTCTGTCATTGTTTCTAGAAAATGCTATGGACAAATGTGACTAAAATGAGTTTTAGATTAAACTTTGCTAAGAATTAGGATAAGATGTTGTAGATGAAATAGCTTTCGACTAATATCACCCCTATGGAAGGTGACCTCTACAATTTGCGCTATATTAAACTTTCCTAACCTCGCTAGTTTGACACTCGCTGTGCAGTTACGGTACTAAGGAATTCAAAGTTAGAAAGCATTGTGCAAGAAAAAGCTTACGAAGTTCTAAACTATTGAAAATTATCGCCGCCTGAGTGCTTCTTGTAGTTTTTAAAGTTGTATGTTTTTACAGTTTTTGGTATTGCGAACTAACTTTAACTATAACACTATTTATTTTGTTCAGAGTCGATTATAAAAACATCGATAAAATGACTTGATTGAAATAGGTACTTCATTTTAATTAAAACTTGAAGCCTTCGTGAAGTTTTTTCATCAATGGACTTTTTCCAGCGTTTAATTACGCGGTGGATAATTATTTAACGGCGTTCTAACAATATTTCTTTAAATAAAGAATACGTGACCGTTAACTGAATTTAAGGTTACTCAGGTCGTTGGGGCACCTCTAGCATTCAAGTCTTGAGATAAACTTATTCACTTATCCCTCACACTTAAAATACGAAATTGTGCGAGTAGATTTAGAATTTAAACACAAACATGAAATTATTCGATTACGAACTTATTTTCATATGTAAATCTGTATGTTTTCAGTTATGCTTTAAAAAATTGTAATCTATCTGCAAACCAAATCTAAAAATGTTTAAATAAATAAAATAAATAAACTCTTTATCTTCTCAAAAGAACATAACATAAAAATCAAGTAATACTTATTCCACAGTTGCGAACGTGATAGAGCTCACAGATTCTCAGCTACCTATCAAGATATCGATTATGGAAACGACCTCGTATACCAATCATACTCTGCTCCGGTTCAAATAAGATAAATCAAACATGTAGATAATAATGTCTACAGCCGAATAAATTTCCGGCAACGAAAATAAAATCTATCGTGAAAAGCGAAAGTAAGATTGATCGCGCAAGTTCGGTAAAGTTAGCCGCGAGCTACGGCTGCGCCTCTCCCTTTAGTGGGCACCGAACTTACTATTTAACAAACTGTGGATTACTTCAGTAGACTGCGCTTGTTGTTCCCACACTGCCCCATTTGAAGGCAAAATCCATTGTTTTCTTACTGTTTGGTGGACTTTAAGTACTTGGTGGTGATAAGACTGTGGTCTTGCTACTTGTCCTATGCATTCTCACAAGGTTCCACTTCTGGATAAAATCCTCCTCTAAGTTTACAATAGTGACGTGAACTTGCTGCCGTTGATGCTTAATAAAATGTTTCACAAGATAATAAATATCAGTAATAATCTGTTGAAGATGTCTAAGGTCATGAAAGAGGTATTGATAAACGTTACTTATAATGCAAATATCTTCTAGCACCTATTGGTTCGAGGATTCAACCATATTTTTGCCTCGACACTGAACAAATACCCCTCTATATAAATTCAGAATAACTCAGCATATCTGATCCACAGTTACGTACTCGTATAGCTACTGATGTACCGTGTTACCATAATTTGCAGCCAAATTCGCATTTCACGGTTGGCGTCACACAGCGACGTTGGTTATATAAGTTTTTCGCTAGAAGCTCTACACATGGTATGATTACGATAGGGTTAACAAATTTTCTCAATAGGTCATAACTGTGAAATACGTTTACGTTGTAACATAAACATGACCTTGAGATGATTTTCATTGATTTTGCATTGAGATTTTGCAAAGTTTCAAAAGGAAGAAATAACTTCAGTTAAATGTTTATCCGAAACCACTAAAAGCTTAGGACCCTAGAATTTCATTTGCAGACCGGCAGCGAAATTAAAGGTAAGATTACAATGATATAAAACCAGCGGCTCAATACCTAAGTAAAGCGACAACCCTGTAGAATAGGGATGGCCGGGGACGGCGGCAGATTGATATTTGATCCCCCGAGCTACGATCGCGCTCCAGGCGTAATCCTCGACTATGAATGTTATACCGAGGTAGATATTAAAAGTTTGGGAATTACCCTCTTTTGGGGAATCAAAGGGGTAGGTAAGGAAGGGAAAAAATGATAAGGAGCGATATAAGAAATATTCTGCTCAATAATCTCTGGTTAATGTCACAAAATATGTCTAGTTTGTTATTTACATATTTGTTATTATACATAACTTTTTTTTTATAATAAGTTTGAGTCATTTATTTAATGAAACCACAAAGTTTGAATTATTTTACGCGATACCTAAAGTACCTTCATCACAAAGCGTTACCACAATTTACAACCGTCCTCAAATCAACAAAAACAACAGTAACACAATTTGATCGCGCAATAAAGTCATTCACAAACACCAAACACCGCTGAGGTACTGCAAATTGGACGAACAAAATATACTCCTTAAATTATTGAGGTCGGACAAACAGGGCGGCAAATATTGTCCGACCGGACGGCGGACATGGCTCGGCTATTCATTAACTTACACTGGACTCGAACAAAAACTCGGCTTCGATTTGCGCTTGCGATGAGTTCCACCGATCTATAGTTTGCTGGACGCGTTAGTTACGATTCTATTGCAGAATTTCCAGTTACGCGGCTGTTACACAAGGAGAGTTTCTTCGGCGATTTCTTCTAGGCAATAATATGGTCGCCTAGTGTAAACAAATGTTATGAGCCTCGCCTCTCGAATACGATTCTCGCTATCCAAGCTTTTTACTAAAAAAAATTTGAAAAAAAAATTGAACCGACTTCACATACACAAACAGACACTAAGAACCTTCTATGTACCTACACTAAAAAGAGAAAAATAAGAATATACACATGCAATTATTACTTACAGTATTCAAATAATAAATTATTATGTTATATTATATTTTGAAGTTAACTACATAGTTCCACAAAATAGTGTTTTCAATATTTGATGCTCACACACCAATGATCCAAGTTAGAAGCGTACTTAAGATATCTATTAGGTCTGATGCGTGCCTAAGATGGCTATTCAAAACTATATGAGATTACATTGAATTAATGAAAAACTGTGTTTTTGTCGCGTGTAAAATCAGGCTTTACTTGTGCGAAAACAAACACTTCACTTCTATAAACTATAAATCTGTGACATGATGTAGCACTAGAGGCGGCCACACATCCGACTCACAAACACTTCCAGCCAATGAATTGGAATACAATATTTACACTGTTGGAGTATCTAATTATTGCACGCGCTAAATTAAACGAAGGATTTTAATTATGGTATAATCGGCTGGTTTGTTTGTAATGAAATATTAGTTCAGGACTTTCAATTCGAAATTATTTTTAAAATGGTTATGTTTATCGTGTATTTTAATATAAAAAAATATCTAGCTAAACAAATCAGGATCACAATTGTATTCTCCATGACATCAAATACTTTTTATGTATAAATATATTTTGAATATTTTAAGTAATTCAATACACTCTGAGGAAATACCCAATAATTAATTGGAGCCGAAATACAATTTAGTAGGTAAGCATATTGGACAGATTGCTAATCCTAAAAAACAGTGAAATTATCGTGTAAAAATAACGTAGGTATCTTACATCAGATGATATTGATATGTTAACCAACTCTTAGCTACTTCAAAACTGATTGATAACATAAATTCACAAGGAACTTGTTCAACACAAAACCCGTCAAATAAATCTACGAAACGTAACAGATTATAAATAACATGTCATTAATCACGAGGGGGACCTGTTGCTCAACACTTGACGGGCGAAAACTATTTAATATTTAACGACTACGTGAAAAATTCACAAACCAAGCAGGGAAAGTGGTGGATTATGACGTGCACGAACTCATAATGGATTTGTTAAGCAAATAAGTAGGTATGTAATTAGGTGGGTATACTAAACAGACCTATCATAAGTATCAAGTGTGCTCAGTAATATACAGGGTCACGACTGTATTCCCAAGGCGCGATAGACATTCTCTTAGATCTATTTATGTATTTCAGATACTCTGAAAATGTCTGAGGGGCGTAGTCAGAGGCATGGTCAAATACATATTTGATAGATGCCCACATCTTGCGGAAGTTAGTCTTCCATATGTGACAGATTGCAAGCCCATCGCCGCCTATAGGAATACTAAAACTAAAACTACGTAGAACTTATGACTATACAAACAATATTATAAAAATAAAAAATAAAAGATTTATATTTTAAATACATTACAAAAATTTGTACCAATGTGGGATATGAACCCACGTCCTTACCGATCCGTAGTAATGCTCTAGACCAACTAAGCTAATGGGCAACCAACGCAATGTATGAAATTTTCTGGGAGTACATACTATGCAGCATTGCGCTGTAAGCAATATCTATGGAGACACGTTACAGTCATCTTCCACTCTATGTCTGTACTTTAGTTTAGAATATTATTAGCTTAGTTACAGAATAGCACAAAAAGCGCACTCCAAAAATTTGTAATTATTATGAAAGTTATAAAACCAGTAATTGTAAAAACTTACAGTGCAGTTTGCCAGTTTTTCATAGATTCTAGGAATAGTCCCAATGGGTGGTCTGTTAATATTAACATCTGAGCACTTGTAAGCTTCAGGTGCGACTTTTTAGCCCCGGCTAAATATAAAGCACAAAAAGCATCTACTGGTTCGAATCGGTAGGACTTTGTTATGGAACTATTTTCCCGTAAAAGTTAGAAGCGAATACTCGCATAACCCGTTAATACGAGACGCTGATAAGCCGCAATAGAATTAATATAAAAGTGATGATAACTATCGGAGTCCCGCGGGAGTAATCCAGATAATGACATCGGGATGACAAAGTTATAATTACTTTTTATTTTCCCTCATCGCCAGCAAAATTAAGCACTTTATTATTATAAAGAGATGTGGGTAAGCCTTTGAGTTTGATACCGTTGAAGTGTATTTTGATGAGAAAAGTCTGAATATTGGAATTTTGCGCAAACTCTTAAATTAACGCTAAATCCAAATTAACGGAATTAGGTTGTTTAATAAATGTTGAAACTAAATAAAATGCATAGTAAGTTTTTATGCAGAGTAACAATATCAATATGCTTTTACCATCTGCCAGTCTCATAACAGGGATATGACTGAAACTACATAATAAAAGACTGAAACAATATGAACTTTTTAATAAAAATACAACTTTAAAACGTTTGAATGCAGTAGTAAACAACTTGTCATAACTGTTATTTCTTATTGTACAGCAAATTTAAGCACGTGCGCTGAAAACTGCATTGTAAGCCACTGAAATTGAAATGAAACAATGCGACTGCATTATTGAAAAGTCATTACCGTAACGCACCGAAACCGCCGCTGATGGTCTCGGCTTTACAACGCATAATGTGGACATAATTGAAAATGTTATGACGTTGAAATTTTACGCATTTCATTTAAATAAATATTCTCCATATTTATTGAAGAATGAAACTGGATCACGAGTGGACGAGGTCGTAATATTAGGTCTCAGGTTCTATAAAGATGGTGGTAATTTTAAAAGAAAAAAAAATTAGATCTTATACATATGAAACTAATAGCAGCGAATATATTCTTGAACCTCTTAGATGTCACTTGCCATTTCTGAATCTCCAAAAAACTAAACATCCCAAATTACCTACAACAACTATCGTTTAATGCAAAAATATCTAAATAAACTTGAAAATTTGGTGTATTTGCTTAAATAACCTATTATTATTACGAGTACTTTGTTGTCTGAGATACCGATCACTAAGCGCGCGAACGGCATAAGTACAGAAATTCATTAAAGTCGGTCACTATTTGCACTAGCCTTTGTAGCAGGGCCACGGATCAAATAAACAACAATGGATTGTTGAAAATAATCGTATTTAGTGCTATACTGGATAAAATAAAACCATTCTTAGGTAAGTATAAATAAATATTCGAAATATGAGAATAAATATATAACAGGAAAGGAATAAAAATAATTTACAGTAAGAACATGCTTTAACTCTGCAAATACTAAATGTATCAAGCGAGTTGTGTAAGAAAGACAAGGACCGCATTGTTTACAAACTTTGCAAAGTGTATGTGTTTATCGATCACCTATAGCACAAACGGTATAAGTACAGAAATTCATTAAAGCCGTCGCTATTTACGTTCGGCCCTGAGTGGGGCGGGGTGGTCGACAAAATAAACACAGTTTAATGATTATTGGGACCGAACAGTGCCTAGGTGTTTTAGTCAAGTGTAGTTAGTCAAATTAGAAACTTTGTGAACTAGAACTAGGTTTCAAATGGACCGGAAATACGATTCTATAGTTTTGTAACAATCGATTTTAGTATACATTAAATATTCTATTCATTGGTGATTCATTTTCAAATAGAGAATTAAATTTTTTACGACTGTTTATGACCTGTCATAAACATTAAGTGCTTACACATCTACATACAAATATACCAGTGTGCTTAGTATAATTAACTTTTTATGGCTATTTGAATGTAGCGTGTTCTTTTTCAGTACGTTCACTCGTATTAACTGAAGCAGAATGATTAGGGTTATCTATTCGGTAAAAATGACTAGTCTCCAAGGATATTTTTTAAAGCATAAAATGACTTTTTGGGAACGTTAGTACTGATGTGGCATTTGTTGTTCTATTAATATTACTTTTAAACACCAGCTGACAGTGTTTTTAGCAGCACGAGTCTTGACTTGTTATTTTTAAGGGAAGTAAGAGCTTAATCGTCAAATCTGTCAAGCTGACTACTTTAAGACAGCAAAATACAAAAATATGCAAACATTCAAACCCTTTGCACAGCCCTACTCTAGGGTTGTCACGTTTGAAACTAATTAACGATATAATGTTCGACAGCAGTCGCGTGCCGGTCGGCTTGTTCGTGCAAAATTATTGCTTCAGTAATTAGCAGACATGGGTTTTTATGTCCCACTCTTTGAGTGGCTCTTAATGAGTAGGACATTATCGTAAAGCCGCAAAAGTGCCCATTGAAAACTGTGATGGTATTGAAAAGAAATAGGGTATTAAGATAATATTAATAATAGTGAACAAGAAAATTGCCTTTTCGTGCCTGCGGAGCGCTATTAAAGTTAGGGAGTTTTTCGCATATGCTTATTTTAAAAAGTTATGTGTAGATTATTTATAAATTTTGTAAAAGATCCTAATGTTACTGGACTTATTTTTTTTCTAGGGAACACTGAACATTTTGAAATAATTTGTTTCTTTACAAAATATTATTTTCAAAAGATGCGAACTCCATCTAAACGGGCTAAGCAGCTTACCCGTTAATTAGTTACGAACGCGCTGAAATTCTGGCTAAATCCCATTCAGTGCTTAGAGCTGTTCACATCCGTAACGTGCCTCTGTTTCCAGTTATGAAGAGAACTATTTGTAATCTGTTAATAATGAAGATAATAAATATACACTCTCTGAAAAGATTTGAGGCATTTTATTGTAATGTAACATGATATTTTTTTATAAAAAAATAATTCGATCAAATAAAAAAAATATTACAAAAAGCGAATCAAAACCGTCTATTCTCATTCATTAGTCAAGAGAAATAAATTTCATGAATGAAAAGAGTTCCAATTGCCTCAGACTGCCTTATTCCACCTCAAAAGGTAAGTTTGTTGGCTTCATCTTCATGGAGCAAAAAAACATTGAAACACTAAAAGTGCACAGAAATTCACGAAGAAAATTCTTTTGATTAGAGCCAAGTTGTGAAGTTCTCAAGATTACTTTTCATTCGCAGTATAATTAAAGCTCGGGACATTTTAAAACCGAAATCTAGACTTTTGTCAGTTTCAAAACCGAAATTTTGTTTGTTTACAAAGTTAGATCGTTGTGTACGAGAATAGCAGATTTTGTTTGAAGTGATACCCTTTGTGGCTCTGCCGTTTCGAGGCGTTTGAAAAGTTCCCTAAAACGTAATAATGTTTGCTGTTGTCAGTTTGGAGTAAGGCACGGCAGAGGTGGTTTAGTTGTTAACATGAATTTGCGCGGCGCGCGGTTGAAATGCGTTGTGGAATTTCAGGTAGCTAAGTGATTGTGCAAACAGATGTTTTTATAGCGCAATCTTCTCTAACTACGTACTCAGTGACTATTTACGCAAAGCACACTGACATAATTATATCAGCTGTCGACAACCATGCCCTAGAAATTCGAATATCAAAGTACCTACATAGTAAAAACGTATTGGCACGTAAGACATCATTGCACGTAAGCAAATTTCTATTATTACGTACGTAAGCAAATTTTTCTTATTTGTTTGGAGTTCTAAGCTTACTTTATATTTAATCAAAAGTCGTGACCATGAACTGTCACTGACAAACACCTAATAGGGATGACGCATCATACTTGACTATTACTTATTCTGTACCTCTGGGAGAGTTCAAGCTTTACGAGCTAAGGAGTCAACTTGGCAACTGATTAATATTTCTGAACAGGAGTAGTGTGTTGTTAGGAACACAGTAGTTCAAATATAGAGTAGGTATTGAAAGTTCCTGAATATCATATTGACCTTTTGAAAAAAACAATGATACAAATATTTTAACTTGTCCTGTTTTGTTTATTACAATGTGAGTGACTTTTGTCACTTACATTGTAATAAACTGAAGGAAAAAAAAAATAAAACCTTTACAATAAGAAATCATGAAATTTTCACTCCTTGCATAAGGTTACAAGTAACAACGATGTGCAAATGAATAATGTTGGCAGTACTTATCCCTTTGTCATCTTAGTTGACTCATTTAATAAAGTACCTCACAAAACCGCCATAAATGTCTGATACGAGTAAACAGGCCGACTTTCTCTACCACGCAGCCTTCGACTGTGGCCAAAACTAGTGCCAGCTCATTTAATTCGGATTAATGCTCTCGCCGTCTTGTTTATTGGCCTCATATCACGTGATATGTGGAGCCTTCGAGCATGTTCTCGAATATTCGAGAACGTTCGAGAAAAGTTGCCGATCCTTACTACATGTTTATGGCTAGGGTTTATTTTATTGTATTGTTGAGGTGAATTCTATACGTGGGGGAAATGCCTGATTTGGGCGAGTTAGGAAGTGAGATATTGTTATGAAGTGGAAGCGTGCGGTCTATTGTTTTTGTGGCCGGTGCTTGTGTGCGGATTTGTATTTTACTTATGTTTTGATTTTCTAGACTTTCGATTTTATTCGGATAAATATTGCATCAAATACTTATGGATTTTTATGATTATTATTTAGTGTAAATATTAATAAAATTTCTTTTCTTGTGAAACAATGTTTTTCGTGCCCTTGGGATAACTTATTGATGTTTTTTTCATCAAATAACTTTTATTTACCTAAGTGGTAAGACTATTGACCGAATTTCAAAAATCTGTGACTATACGAAGGATAACCATATAATTTAATAAAGGGTGACATAAAGTTCATTCATCCGGTTAATTCACCTAGGTGCATTAAGTTTACTTTTAGACTATCCCTGAACAAAAACACGAATGACAGTACCTTGATTTGTTTAGAGTTCAACGTGAAATACAATAGTGCTGGGTACCACTTTACACAATATGAGCCAACCGTATACATAATGATATTGAGGAGGGTTTTCATGTAAAAGTTTCACTCATTAGCATAAAATATAAAATTAGAAAAGCTGTAGCACTTGGACTTGGCTATGCTTAGTTAAGCTGTCGTTGACTTTCTCATGTTTTTATTGTACAGGGCTTCATACATTTACAATTTAATATATTTTACCATGTGTACATTGTGTACTTTGAACCTTCGTATAGTTTAAACAAAGCTCAATTTACTTTGTAGACGATTCAAAGTGACTAAGACCGGGGTTGCGTCTAAATAAAACAGTTTCAACTTACTCCAGGAGATAAATTCTGTCGGATCCCTTTACAGTTTACGAGGTGCGAGTCGTAACGAAAGACTTAGTATGCGGTTGCTTTAGACGTATGAGCTGGGTTCGAGAAATCAGAATTAAGTCAAAGTTGGCGATTTGTTTTAGTGTGATGGAATGAAACGGATACCGATCCAACATGAAGTTGCAAATATACAAAGAATTATGGCAAACATTCGTATTTATATTAATAGTTTTTTTTTATTAAATAGGTTAGCGTTTGACCAAAGTCGAAGCGAAAAAGTCAAAGTCAAAAAGCATTATTTAGGACCGCTTGGATCACTTTGAATCGTCTTAAAACTAGGTGAATTTACTCCTATGAGGTCTATGATCACCTTGCTTACCTAGAAGGAACCTATTCACTCTTGATTGAAAGATAGATAGAACTTTTGATCACAAATCTGAACAAACAAATACCTTAGACAGCAATAGGTGTGACCCTACATTTATTCGTTTTCTATTTCAACATTTTCTATAACGTATGCATTGAGTTCCACCTCGATACCACCGGGATGGCGTAATGTAATAACTCGCTGAATATTGACGAATGGGATTCATGTTTTGCTTCTTCACCAGATTAGGTAACGTATACTAATACTAGTACTTGTAAATGTTTCTAATGTATTGTTTTCGTTGTTGTTTTGGTGTACAATAAAGTGTTCATTCATTCATTCATTCATACTAGTAATATAAGCTGGTCACACACTGCGCAGATAACATTATATTTTCTGCGAAAAAAAACTTATAATAATTATCTGAAAGTATCATACATTTGGTGCCCACAGATACTTTACGATAAAATATATATTATCTGTGTGAATTAGGTTTACTTCATTTAATTGATCAGTTGAGTAGGGCACTGGTGAATTGTAGCACAGGTTTTTTCTATACCTATTTCAGGCACCAGTCTCTCACATTTTATATCTACAAACATTTTGGATTTGTAATGTATTTATTTTTTAGATTCTATAATGTGTATTTATTTGTAAATTTTGTTTGTTTGTGAGAGAAAATAAATAAATAAATTATTATGATTATTATTAATTATGTAAAAGTAAGTAAGTTCGTATGAGTCCAACTCTGGTGATAGAGTTTTTAGGCCGCCGTAAGGCCTCCGTCATGGCTTAACGACTTAACGAATAACCTGACCGACAATTAAACGTGCCCTCCGAAGCACGAAAGCGCTCAGATAAAATGCCACTGGCGGTCACCCATCCACTTACGGACCGTTTAGAACATTGCTTAACTTCATTCATTTAATTTTGGGCACGCTTCCGACTGGCAGTGACCTGGATCAGTTGAGCTATCTCTAGATCGTTTTTACGACGATCCTTAGATAGCTTGACTGATTCTATTGTATTTTGTAATTTTATGTACATATTGTATTAGCTTAGTTTCTGTAAATAAATAGTATATTTAATTATGTAAAGATATACAATTGAAACATATACGCTCTACAGATAGCTTTCCATAATTATCAGTAGAGTGCGTGACTTGCTTTAGCCAATGATATGTTCTGTGTAAACATGCCCGTGTAAGTTGCGATGTTTGTGCGTTACAATTTAAGAGTTGTTTTCGTCAATTCTCTCTGTTTAAGTTAGGTATCATCGGATAGTAACTCAAACTTAGGTAATATACGTATTAAAGATTTCTTTGTTTTCATAACATTGTTACGAATTATGCGACGATGTTTGCAGTCATGTATGGAATGCTAACTTCGGGAAATGTAGCCATGTTTCAACTATGTATATATTTGGAACATGGCAACATTTGGGCCCCTGAAAAGACATAAGAAAATGTCTAACGTGCTTGCCGTACCGTTATTTTCACCTAATTTCTGTTCCTTTTTTATATTACTTTAGAGCTGCAGATTTTTCAACGAAAATTACACAATAAAACTTTATTATGCGTGCTTGCTAACAAATATTAAAATATACCTATATTTAACGTTCTGAAAGAATAAGAACTCAAGAATAAAACAAATAAGCGTACGATATCTCTGAAAGCAGATACTCAAGATTATCGCCAGTTTATTTCAGTTTATTCCCAAATTAGGTATGAAAGCCCACAAACTGGAAACATAAGATTGTACAAAATATTTTCCGAACTCTCGCTGTCTGCTCAATATCTCCGAAGCTGGTAGTTTCGTGGAAACAAAACGGATCAGCTGTATCTCGTGTTCCCAGCGAGCCTTCGAGGCTTTAGAGTTACTAGATACGACACTGGATTTGAATAAGCGATTTGTTCAGAGCCGGAGTGCTACACTAGAATTTTTGGAATCTTGAATTTGAAACTGGGATTTTTAAATAAAGTTTAAGTTTGAAAACTTCTTGGAACTAGATAGAACACTTACATTTTATTTAAAATATAAAGTGATCAAAATATTACGGGGCCACTACTATTCAAGTTACAGTGATATCCAGAATGAGAATGATCATTGTTTGTTGGAGAAATATACATAAAATACTTTGTTTCTGCGGATATTAGTATTAACTTCGCAACTGTAGATAAACCGTATCTATATCTATATCTAGTAGTTATACCTCTTTGTGGGAAGAGTTGGCAGGGAGCGAGCGATACGAGAACCTTATTTTTCGCACATTACACTTTGAAATTGTTTGAAATATGTTATAGCCGTCATCGTGGGCCAAACTTGTTTAAAACATACGTGTTCCCTTACAGGGTTCTGTGAACTACGGTGTTTTCTGCGTGGATAAGAATTATGACTTCAATTTATTGGCAGTTTATTATGTTTAATTTATATTAGAAAAATGTTGGCAGCCACACTTGGTATGTACTGACGAACAAATTGTACGGGATTATGAGCTTGGCTTGTAAAGCTTTACAGAAAAACAACAACAAAAGCTTACAGCATAAAATCATGGTGCTCCGTGATTTGATTACATAAAACAAACATGATGTTTTTGAAGTAAAGAGAGGTTTATAATAGAGCTTAGAAGTGCTACAAAACAACAGAACAAAGAAATATAGCATAAGTATCTCTTTGTAACATTATGATCAAAAATGTACCTACTTCTCACCAACTCCTAATATACATTTGTCAAACAAGAACAAATAAAGTTGGAGCGTGCCAAATAAACCCCTAAAAGAGTTAACGCGAATTGCGTAAAAGTTAAAAAAATCTGCTCGTCAGCAGTTCGTAAGTATTTCGGTTACAAAGATCTTGGGGATCCGAGTAGATAGACCATGGTAACTCTTTATACGGGTAACAATTTATGAGAGCTAGCGGGCAGATGAGTTAGACAGGTACATAATGAAAACGTTATTATGGTGCACCATTACTTACCATTACGCTAATGTGCATTGTATGCGACAAGTAAAAACACTATCATTACCTGAAACAAAAATAAGCATTTATTAGTTTATAAAAAACGGCATTAAAAATGTTACTACACACGTAATTGTTTCATTCCACTCATTCATTCATGAATAAAACTACCTAACCTTTTCTTAGAAAGGATTTGTCCTTATAAAAAAAACCGTGGTACTCCCGGGAGTGTCGAGAGAAGTGAAAACTTGAAAATTGGGTGCCTAGTGTATTTTTTGAATCGCCAGGAAATCGAAAAATATCGAAAGACAATGACTCCACCCGTATAGTTATAAACTGAGCTTTTAGAAATGTAAAATACTGTCGTAAAAGTTTACCGAGTACAGAACTAGATGGCACTACTGGTAGGTGTGACTCGCACGTGACCTTTTCGAGGCGAATCCAATAATTTATTCTCATCTCAAAACTGCCCAACGCGCCTAAAGAAGTTTTCACTTCAAAAACACGTGCCTTAAAACACCCATAAAAGTTGTCACCCATATTCCTATGAGAGGTAAAAAACTGTTACAAAAAGTACTGGAAGCTCGCTCCCAGTTCGTGGTTGGTACCGATAAATCGACAGTGTCATTTTATTAAGTCTCTCTCCCGAATTGAGATCGGATCGGGATAGCCGACATGTGTCGTGGACGTGTAGAATGTGTGCTCGTTCTCGCAAAAAACACTCGAAACTTTCTTTCTAATGTTTTCTCAGGGTGCTGGGAGTTGGAGTATCGATTTGAGTTGTCGGTAAAGTTTGCGGTGTTATTGTTATGATGTAGATAAATTGAAATATAAATAAATAAAAATCATTCCATATTTTTATGACAAAGTCAGTTTTTTAGGTATAAGTGGTATTATTCGTCTATAGCAGTAAGACATAAAAAAAATCATAACAAAGAAGCATGAAACCTAAATTCCATTTTAAAATCAATGTTCGTCTGGACTTTATCGGCGGGTCACATTCAACAGCAGATTGAGGGTTAAGATTCCTTGTTTAGTATTCAGCAGGCGTTTAGGTTACCTCTTCTTGTCCGCACACTTTACCGCTAACATCTTACTATAGTATAAAATACCGAGTTAGTTTTATCGTAGTAGTTATATCCCTTCAGTTTCGAAATTGTACCCATTTAATTTGACACTTGAGCTAAAGACTGCCAATAGTACCCATGGATCATTTGCAAATATCGAATTTCAAAACATGTAATTATAATTATATCATAAAGTCCAGATTTTACAATGTTAAACTAATATACGAAGTAAAAAGATATTTTTAATGGACGTATGTAAAAGTTAAAGCAGTTTTCTCAATCGTAAAATAGAAAACATCTACTTTTTCCCCAAAAGAACTCATTTGTACGTACGCACAAAAAACATACAGAGGCCACCTCGGAGTTTGTTTTGAACATAGCAAATAAAACGAACTTTTTACATCAAAACTTTATTTTCTCCTGCTCAGATTCGTACGTGAGGCCGACTATATTTCGCCCTGATTACTGTCTTGGAAGTTTTTTTTTATTTTTTGGAGTCAGATGAAGATAGTAGAGTTTTTTGGATAGTTATGACCACCGACTGACCATTGCGGAAAATGTTTGTTATCAACCTATCATCAGTGCAGAAGTAATATAGATTCTAATTATAATTGTATAAATACTGAGTGTCAATAGATATAATTATTATACCTCAGCAGCCATAGAAAACACCCAGGCGCCTACTGGTACACCCAACCTGGTATAAATAAAACCTGGAGTGTAATTGTATGGTTATTCTTGGTTTATTCTGAGAAATAACTTTATGTCACGTTTTATGGTAAGGCTGTTTGAGTTTGTAAGAGAGATCATTCAAGAATTTGCCCCGCGGCAGGAATCGAACCAAGAACCATCAACGTCGCAGATCGGCCTTACAGAGATTGTCAAAATGATAATTTAGTTTCCATAGTAAAAGCTTTTTCTAATATTACTGCGATGTGAAATACACAGTGCACTCTAGCCCTAAAACTAGATCCATCAATTTAGTTAGTCCTACCTACAACCCAATTACAATTCCAGTAGCTATCCTTATTCAAAGCCTCCGCTGGCGCACTCACGTATAAACCAGCCGAGTTGCATTTTACGAGGTTACGTACGAAGCGGTAACTGAGTTGAATGAAAATTGTTTTATAATTTTGTGACTTCATTTTGGGCGAACTCACGAATTGAGCTCGAGTTTTGCAATTTAATTTTTGTCCAGTGGAGTGAATATATATTTCTGGTGTTTTAAATATAGTGAGTAGTGAAAACTCATACAAAATGAAACGAAATTTATTGTAAATGAAACCGTCAGCGTAATGGGTGAGACTTTGATAATGAGGTGTAAACGGAACCAACAGAGTTCTCATCTCCATTGTCTGGTTTCTTCGTCTAGCAGTCGTACGTCTGAAAGGTTCTATACTAATTAAGTTTCTTGTTTTTTTTTTAATAAAACTTAATAAAACTTACATATTGTTTTTGATAAAAAGTATAATTGATTTAATCCATAATGTATAGATACATCATTTTAGTTTACTTTATTATTTTTAGGGTTCATGTCAAGGTTAATGAGTTTAGTTTTCTTCCAAAACTGAGACCTCATTGTTTCAATCAATAAGGCTAATTTATTAATTTTCATGGAGCTTTGATGAGATTGTAAAATTACATCAAATAATGTATGAAAGAAACTTCTGTCAATCGAAGAGTTATATTTTGCCTTATTTTGTACCTACTGAAATAAATATTCTGAACTAAGATTAAATGAATATTGTATGATAATTTTATGCGCGTGATTGAAACATTTTTTTTTGTATGTTCTTATTTATTTTGTTCTATGAGTATTTTGATTTCCATTCCTAATTTATACACCGTCAAATCCACTATAATCGCTATAACATAAACTCACCATAATACCCTACTAAGCCCCACCATAGCCGGGGAATTCCAAATGTAGAGGCAATTGAAACTCATCACATTAATCGATTTATAATCCAGAACCTATTTTATGTTCAAAAACAATAGTCTAAAACCGCATTTTATGTTCATATATTGCCAATATATGTGACGAGTGCTATAGCAATAATACAAAGGCTATTAGACCTCACATCAGCGTTCATTGTGTTAAAGTTACTAATGGATTAGTGGTGGACACTGTCACAGAATACAGAAGTCGTATATTCTGGGAGCCAATCATTACGTTCTGACTATTACAGGGATACGTACCACTTACATAAGTGTATTTAAACTGTATATTAACAAGAATCTGAAAAAAATATTGTCAATATCATCATGATAAATCAATAGCTAGGCATAGTGCATATCTATAGGCAGTCAAGCCATCTAAGGATGGTATCAAAATGATCCATAGATCAGCTCAATTAGTCCTCAACTAAAGTGACCCACTTTAGTACGCTGATCCGTTGAGCCCAATATGGCGTTAGCTATCATTTTTTGCATGTCTTTTGTTCAAAATTTGATCCTTGAATTCTGGTATTCTGGTACCTGTGACAGTCCAACGGGTGGTACCTACTGTGGTCGAGTTCTGCGGTAGTATTGTAAGCCCGTCACGAACAATTTCGGCTCGGCTCGGATTTTACCTCTGACTGAGTTTTGGATGACAGAAATGCGACACCAACTATCACTTTTCAGATTTTTATACTTGTTTTTGGTAGTTGTTTTTATTCGAACCAAATCACTACTATTTGGGGACGATTGAACGAACACAAATACTGAAGTAACATTTTATAAGGTGAGATAATGATTGAACATTGTTGTTTGAATAAAAGGAGAAGGCTATCTGTTTTATCAATATGCTATTATCAGGAATAATAAACTTATCAACGAGCTATTCAGAGGTAAACTAAAACAGAGGTGCTTGTTTGCTAGTAAACAGTAAAATAATTCGAATGGCAATTTTACCACATTCAACCGAGGAATTCAATTACCTACCACGCTAAATGCTTGCAATATTCCAAATATCAAATCAAGTTACGTTAACAACGATTCGCTAATATTCAATTTGTTTGACAAAGAGTCGATTATTATGCTGAAATATGTAGAACAAAGAATGCGATAGGAACGTATAATAATTTTGTAGATCGAAATTATGGCTTCGTGTATTATGAAGCTAGTAAATGGGTCGCGAGAGTATAGGCCTCTAGAGGCTAATTTCTGATGTATGGAATAATTTTGATTTAGCATCTAATAATTGAACGTGAGCATGTATCAAATATGTATTTATACATGCCTCTGACTACCCCTTTAGATATATTTAACGGATCTCGAATATAAAAGATCTGAGAGAATATCTGCCGCGCCTTGGGGATACAGTCGTGATCCTGTTTACGTTTTATTTGAACGTTACAGTTACAAGTGTTGAGTGCTTGTTTTTAACCGACTTCAAAAAAGGAGGAGGTTCTATGTTCCGCTGTATGTATATTCATTTTCATATGTGAAGTTTTGCGACACGTGAGTTCTTAGCATAACTTATGTCAAACTGACGATTTAATAGTGCCAGGAACTCACGTGCCGCGATACTTCAAATAAAATGTATGCAGTTTTGGTAAAGTAAAAAAGTAAGCAAAATAACCTGATCACACATTGTCCGCGCCGTACACGCCGCAGTCATTTTTCTGTACAAAAAATGCTGATGACGTCAGAAAATGCGGCAAAAAATAATAAAAAATTAAAAAATTAAATCCGGCCGCTTTGATAAGACCCCCAGTTCATGCTCTATTTTTGTGCTAATGAGCACTTAAGTAAATTCACAAAAAGACAACTGGGTTTAGTATTTGAGTATATAACTGATTTGAACGTTTAAATACGCCTGCCTAATATGCTCATGATGATTATGTATATACATGACACGTTTTTAAAATTCCCTACTTAAATTAAAAACAAAGAATATTTTGTATTTATTCAAAATAAACATTTCTAAATGCTTTGATGTATCTGCAATGCTTAAACTCGTTCAGTTATTCAAAATTCCAGCTGTTATTCACGTCCCGAAGATGCGCCCCTTGCGAATTCCTTAAGGAACAAATTCTATTTTTGAAATTTCGTGCCTTTGCTTGATGTTCATTACGCCCGTGATTTATGACAGCTGTCAAAACTTCACTAATAACTGTTCATTTAAGTTAGTTTTAACTCGAGAATTGGAAGTTATTAACATAGGCATGTAAATAATTACGCAAATATTTATTGTAACATTTATACGACGACGATCTCTTGAAAATATTTCAAAGTGTATAATATAAATACGAATGAAGTTAACTGAATGGAAACGTTCCTTGAAAATGTTTATTGATCTAGAAACTTAATTAACGTAGAAAAGCCTCTACACGGAGTATATGTCACTACGACTTCTCCAGGGAATTTTGAGTAATTACACCTTCTACCTCCTATGATCGTTCACTCGTTCATCCGTTCATTCAGTTTATTCGTTCATTCCTCTATGTTAGAGAAACTTTTGCCAATTAAGAGAGATCCGGAATAGCACCGTTCAAACTTCCCTTTGAACTTTTGTTCGTCAACTAATCGTGACATAATATATAAAAATATATATTTTATTTTCCTTGTTCTTTTATGTGGAGACGCGGAATGAATACAAATAACTTTTGCTGTAGAAAAATGAATACAAAGCGTTTCTGGAAGTGTGAGAAAATGTTTTTGGCTGAATATTTTTAGTTTAGGGTAAGTGTAGTAACATGTAGCACTGTTTCCGTGGTAACAAGCTTGTAAATAGAAAGAAATCATATTTTATTTAAATTTACCCTAATGATAGTCATATCTACTAGATATTCAACCACGTAATAGTATACTGTAAACATCAAGAAAAGACATGCATTCAAATAAAATATAAATCAACTCAACACTCTAGTGTAATAATTTAGCAGATATTACTCATCCTAAGCAATAACATCACCACACATGTCAGGATGCTATGAAAAGTTAATGAGGTTTTTTATAGCGCTCGCAGCCAGCGCCCCGAGCATTCTGCCAACCAGTCGTCACGCAATAAAAGAACGCTACAAAATATGCTCAGAAAAATGAACGTCACATCTCAGAAAGGCGTACACTTGCTCTCATTAGCCTGTAATTACCGGGGCGGGCCAAGCGCGCCCGACCGCCGCCGGAAATTCAAATTTTTGTACGTTCGTCGCTCGCAAATTACGATTTTTTCCCACCAATAAAAAAAGCAATACCGATACATTTAAAAATATTATTGTTTCCTTTTCATGTGAATGACTCACATTGAACTGAGAGTCGAGCATTTGAACAAGATAAGCTGTCATTATTTTTGTCGACTTCTTGTTTTGACTTGGTTTTGATACTTAGTTATAAGGAATGCAAAATCATATATTTTTTTCTCATTAACTAGGCGTTTTTCCATAAAAATAATCCCTCTCGACGGCGCACTTCATTAAGATACTCAAAGAGGCTCGGGAGCGATTATCTACCCCGATAGCGTTCGGGATGGCAACACCATATTATATTAAAATATTTACTTTTTACTGGCAAGCTCATCTTTGACCGCGGGGTGGAAAGTCGTCGCTCTCATAATTATAATTTTCCTGTCACCGCGGGTCAAATCGTACCTCTAGAATTAAATACCTACAGGCTTTCAGTTTCCTTGCAACAGAAATATAAAAGCCAGTGTTTAAGCTTGAAAAATAGCGGCACTATTGCTCCTTATAATTATGCTTTTGTGAACCGATTAACGAAATTTCTTTACATTTATACTAAAACGATAATAAATTGTTTATGCTGTGCTTATAATTATTATCATGTGCCTCCAGCCTTAAAATAGATAAAATACAGCATAGGATTCGCAGGACATTAAAAAGTTCCAAGCGCTCGGCTACTCCATCATGCGCACTGCAAGCCAGCCGACCGTCATTTAAAATACTTTTTTCACACACACACTGCTTTTTGAAACAAAACATCATCGTTTGAACTTTGTGGGAGCTTTATTTTTTTAATGGCCGCTGTAGGCGGGAAGATTTGTGCTGGGCGGAGCGCGGAGGTCAATATTTGCTTTTTAACCGTAGGTATTTTACTGGTCGGTCCGGGATGGTTTTTGGTTGTGCGATGAAATAAATAAATGAAAAGTGAATTGGGACAGACTCTGGTAACATTTTTCTCAAATCATTATCACTCGGTTCAAAAACCATGAATTATCTTGTTCCTAAGAGGTTTAAAGTCATAGATATTTTTTGTATGTGAGTAATACTCGTATTATAAAATAAATACAAACAGACAGTGCCTCTTGGTATTGTGGCGGGGATCTGACCTGTAATTTTCCTGTAATATGCAAAGCCCTCATTACACCGGTCGAGTGTTCAATTCCAGTCATAACTCCAACCAGGCGCCCCCGAGACCGAATTAGTACGCAACGCAACGTGACCAAACTGAAGATTTTTTGTCTTTCTCTCTTCAAATATTATGCTGAGTTTGCACCGGGTAAGTAAGCGCGAGTTGAAAATGAATTTTAAAGAGGGCACAATATTATGCAGGGTCTTTGAACTATACAGGCTGTAAAAAGACGTATACCGAAGCCGAAAGGGGTAGGTACAGCATCCTAACACACAACCGAATCCAAAAGGATTTTCCGAAAAAATCGTTATATCCGGAGAAAACAGCGTTTGAAGAGTACTGTTTGCGTATGTTCTGGGGCGTTTTTTTGCGTAGATTGCTGAATTTTGAGTTTCAACTTTTTTTTTCTTTTATAAATGAAATTATTAGGTAGGTACATGGTCTTATTATGTTGTCCTGGTAGTAAATAACCTAAAATAACGTAAAATGACTAAGCTAAGTCACAATTTTTTTTGCGTTTTTTTTTCGCTAAATATGTTTAGAATCATGGCCTGATTGCAACCCCTCAGTTTTCGGTAGTTGTCATTTTACACCCTGTATAAATATATAACAAAGGTTGGAAATGCCACACAAAAATTAACTTTATATTTTTCAACCTTGAAGATTTTAAGCTAAGTCACGAATACATAATAACTTGTCCTTGATACATAAACTTGTTCAAGTTACTAACCCTATCATGCAAACTTCTTGCCAACACGTACTCTGCCATCATTTACTTCCCCGGGAGGCTTGTTTTTACAATGGCCTAAAGTTGAATGTTATCGACTTTTGTTGACTTTTAACGACTATTTTATACAACAATATGATAATTAAGGAAGCGCCGCGTCTCTAAATGTAGGTGCCGTCGAATAAAGTCATTCTGTTTGGAAACTCGCCTCTTTTAGTTTTATGCCCATTTAGAGAACATTTTTTTTGCAGCTGTTCTCACTTTTGTTCAATTGATCGTTCGTATTTATTGCTGTTGGGAAGTTATTGGTAAAGTATTCATGCTTACGTAATCTATTAACTTTTGTATCTTGAATTACAACGAAAAACTAAAAATACAGTATCTAGACCATTTAAAATATCATACGTGATAGTACAGGTCACAATTGTAATAGGTAGGTATAGTATAGTGGTAGCTGGTATATTTGCAGTGGTTTTTTGACACAGTTGAGGCCACAACGCGTTGGCTAATAAATTATTGGCAAAGCAAGTGAATCACATTACCAATACGAATACTGCAAAATAACACCCATCGAACAATGTCCGAATACGAACATGACAAACTAGTCGTATGAACCCCGTCGACAGTGACGTGTGAGAGTCATTAATTAGTGACGTCACACGCGCATGACTAATGACGTCACAGTGATGCGATCCACCTGACCTCAGGGCTTTTACCCTTGGAGTATCCGAATCTTTGTAGAAGATTTTTGTATGTTAAAAATGATATGTAAAAGCTATTAGCAGCTGCTTAAATTAAATTAAAAACACGATAAAGGGTGCATCAAGTTCATCACGATATCTTAGCTTCTGTAGATTCAATGAACTGTGAAGATTTCATAGAGACATTTATGATGAACTCGAATACATAATGTCGTAAATATTTTACGCTATGCTTTGTCAGCATGTTTTGACAGTACACGTAGCGCTTAATTCTTACTCATTGGAAACTCTCGAGTGTCAGTTAGTAGAGAAATTCAATTTCGTAAAGTCCAATTAGTTTGCTATTGTGATAGATAACACATGCATAATGTTTAGTGTGCGTTAAGTCTATAGGCCATGACTAAGTGCTCTGAGAATACATACTAATACAGAATATGCCTACACGTAACAACAAATCTGTCTGAACGGACTTCATAGGTACGAGTATAACAATATAATGTTTCACCCAACCATTATGAACATAAAAACAATAACAGTATCAATTTCTAACATAACAATAGTGAATCAAATTACCTAATAAAGGTAGCCACTTATTATTTCAGCTAATATATCAGGCCCACACAAAATATTTTCACAAAAATGATAGTTTATCATCCCCCATGAAAACAGCCTGTAGGGTAAACCCGACCTAATTAATTTCATCTGCCTTCCGTACCCCACATCGAGGTGAATCATAATCATGGTATTGGAACATGAACCCTGTTTATATTACAGGCGTTATTTATTAGTTATATTGATTGTTTTCATACTTGGGCAAACAAATGTATCCAACTATCAATAGTACAACCAACTTAAAATTAATCCTGTTTTTTTGAAATCCAAGCAGAATTTTTAAATACTATACTGTTTTTTGTTGTACATATTTCAAATACATTTTTGGACACTCACAATCAGTTAGTTTTACAGTTTCGAATATAGGTCAGACTAGGCTTTATTAAAGTCCATTGTTTTGTTGCTCAACAAAATGAAACTAGCTCTAGTTTCATCGAATCCGTGAAAACATTTTGAAGAGGGATATATTCAATACAAAGTTCTTCAATTATGTAACATTTTGTGAATTTATTACTGGCTAAAAGCTTTTCAATCATTACAATTTACCGTACCCTGCCACAAACAACATTGTTTCCTATTACAAGCGGGACTCTAACCGTGATTTACAAATTGGTCGTTTTTTTACGGCATGCCCGGGTTGCCCGGGCCATCAATGTTTACGTGACCCTGCTTTATTAAAATTCCTGCTTTAACCCATCTTTTTTTTTCTCTTTTGGGTGAAGGAGTGAGTAAGTTAAACTTACAAATTATTAAATCCATCTTAAAAAAATAGTTCTTGAATGGAGATTCATCACCGCTCCACGCTGATGACAAAAGTAACTAGGTTCGTTTTTAGATACCAAACAGTATAGTCATGGTTCTAAAAACTTTTTCTCCATCCTGGTGATTATTGTTATTTGTGATATACTTACATACATACAATTGGATAAAAATATTCAGCTACTAAAGTAAGTGCACAGTGGCTTAACATTTTCCCCTACGCTTCTTTTTCTTGGGACTAAATTAATTCCCACTGGGTGACGCCGCGTCGGTATCCAATATTCTTTGTCAAACACAAGTTTTTGTTCATATTCCGATCAAGTTACCGTTTTTGTTAAATTTATTGAACAAATCTAGACGTGGTTCGGATTTTTATGGAGCTTTCAGAGTTTGTGTGTATAAAGAGATGTAGTATCATAATATGATGCTGTAAAGCAAATTACAGTAATTTATTCAAACACAAACAAGCTGTTTTCTTCACCGTGAAACATGTTAATAAACACGGTAAGACAAAGGGACATTCTGTGTTAGCAAAACACGACCGAGAAAATCAAAGCGTAGTCAGAAATATGTATCTCTTGTTATTTACCTTTCGCGTTTACCTTTGACTTGTACCGGAGTGACACGTCATGATTTCACCTCGTTTTCGTCACATTGTAGTCAGGTTAATGAGCGTAACGTTGTTTCGCGCTCCCTCACACCCTTTGCGCTCTTAATAAACTCAATAGGTGACGATGGATTACTTGTTACTTTGTAAAGGTTAGCGATAAGGGTGACATGATTTAAGAGGGTGAAAAAAAAAATTGTACTGTTCATTTGATCTTAAAATAAATAATAAATTAATAATGCTGGACATTTTCACACAGCGTTATCTAGCCCCAAACTAATCATAGCTTGTACTAAGGGAACCAGATATCTGATATACTACTTATATACTTTTTGTTTGTAAATATATGCATATTATACATAGCAACATCCAGACCCGTGATAAATATTTGCAGATCGTACAAACATTTATCCCGCGGCACGGATCGAACCCGCAACCTTCTGCGTCACAAGCATGCAAATTAAAAGTCATTCAGGATTTACGATTCACGTTTGCCCCTTAGATGTAGCCAAAATATTTCTACAATACACTGGAAATTTTATTAAAGTCAAAACAGTTGAATAAAATATCGCCTAAGTACCTTGCTAAAGCTTCTCCAAATCATAAGGGCCTTCAAAGGTTTTGAGCCAGCGATACCATTGAAACTCTGAAATTTCAATAGATAGCCTCTAAATCGCATCGATTAACTTGAAAAATGTTGCCGTGTCTTTAATAAGAGCCCTCATTTAGTTAAGAGAGGTATCTCCCCCCGGGCAGGTGTAATTACGATACAGAGCGTCACCTCACCGCACCGCCGTTTAGGCCTGACGCATACCTGGACAGAGTCTACGTAGATGCACAGTAGGAGAACTATCTTACTATCTAAAACATTATAAATTCTTCTTATTCATCTCGTTGTGACACAAATTCTATCGAACCTATTCAAGGATTTTAGGTTAGAGGCTCTTTTCGTGAACTTGACACATATTTCAAACTTTTTAGGTTATACGACATGTCCGTTTACTCGCAATGTTTGTCTTTACACATTAGATGAGTAACCGATTTTTTTAAAAGGTCAGTGATTTAACTTTTTTTTAATTAAATAGGTCAGCATTTTACTTCACTCTGCCTGATGTTAGGCAATAGTGAGGTCTAAGATGGAACCTATTTACTCTTTATTTGAAGACTCCTATATTTTACTTTTCGGGAAATACAGAGCCCGGCAATGAGTTCCACAATTTGTCGGTGCGTATGAAATAACTTAGCTGTAATCTTGTATTTTCATTTGATTAAAAAATATGCTTGTAGGTTAGACAGTATATTATACAAATGTGAGTAAATTTTAGGCTGTTTCCTAAGTTTAGGGTTTATACATTTGGTTTAACTAAAAAAAATCTCAGCAAGATATGTTTTAGAAAATATAAACAAAAACAAAAGTGAACAAGTTTTTTTGGTACATATTCCATATCCCTACAAGTATCACGTTCATTAAACTTAGATGTTTCCCTCCTGGAATAACATTCGCTGTGACATCATTCCACACAGTAATCAAATATCTCGTTTCCTCTCATTGAAGCCATTATGTTGTGAGATGCTATTAAATTATATTTGCAGAGCTAACTCTCAGTTAAACGACAATTCATTACAAAAACTCGCAACTCAAAGGAATTCAAAGTTGATGCTTCACAGAAATTATTTGATTTTAAATACGAGAGGTGTTTAATTGTTTTTGTACGAAGAGTTTCATTTCTAATCAGATTGTTACTGTTTCTTTTTGTTATTGCTTATTTACAGCGTGTTTTCTGTAAAGTTCAAAGCTGGCATATACTTACAACCATAGTAATCAAAATCAAAATCAATGATGAAAATGATCTAAAAGTCGAAACGAAAACAAAACAGTATCACCACTACCTTGAAGGCGTGGTAGATAATATTCTCTGAAGAAATCAAAGATAGAATATAGAAACTGGCTATAATGGATTGATTATCTGGAGTTGAAATAATAAGATACAGCGCAATCTGTCAGTTTCACGTATTTCCATAAATATCCCATCAGTTCGTCACGGCTCACATCAACGCGAATAAATACGTTCATCGATATCAATATACCGGTATTTGCGTCCAAGTGACTTGGCTTAAAGCGACTTTCACACATAGCATAAGATTTAGAAGTGAAACTCGAATAAGTCGCTTGAGTTGAGTTTATTTTACTTCAATATTAAAACCATACTTTGATGTTAAAACCTATACATGACAGGACGCTACTAGAAAAGCCTGTTTTTATATGTATTCTATACTAATATTATAAAGAGGAAAGATTTGTTTGTTTGAATTGAATAGGCTCCGAAACTACTGGACCGATTTGAAAAATTCTTTCACCATTAGAATCTTACATTATCCCTGATGAACATAGGCTATATTTTATCCCGGGAAAGTTATGTTTTCCCGAGGGACCGCGGGTAACACCGCGACGGACAGCTAGTTAATTATAAAATCAACTGACATTTTGTCGTCCAATCATCTGTTATTCTACAAGATACAGTATAAAGAAGCCTATGCTTTTGTCGGAGTTTCGATTCTATTTGTTGCGGTGTGAGTGACTTTCACGCTGCGTCAGCGTGACGCGGTGTTTTGCGGGACGGGAATTAATCGCACGACTCGTTTCACGGAAGGAAGCGCGCTTAAAGGCCGTCGGTGATGTTGTTTCAAGTTTCAATGGGCCTAAATTATTTCTTTTATTCGCAAATTCCAAAGCGACGAGAAGTAAATTAGAAATTTTATCAAAAGTGTAAAAGAAAACAGAAATAATAATACAATTTGACTTTTGTCGTTTGATGTATAACGTCCAACATGTCTGACCTAATTGAAGTTAACTCTAACTTAAACGCTCAAAATAAACAGAAATATAATTATAGATTAAAAACAAAAACTTTTGTTCGCCAGATTCTTGGAAAGTGGTTACACGATGAAGACAAACTTGCCTTCTTAATTAAATGGAACAAAACTAGTCCTGTTTTATAAAACTGTCAACAAGAACTGTTACGATAATGATTGTAGAAAGTTTGTAATGATCTATGAATAGGTACTATACACCCCTATTTTTTAATTACCAAAAAAATTTTAAACATGGTCTCGGTGTCTGTTACTGGTCACATTTATGTAGTTAAAACTCAAAAAAAGAGAAAAAAAAAATATAACCTCAAAAGGAGACGAGACGAGTCAGACATGGATTTATGATAGCTACTGCGGTTTTACTGACTGGGGATGATACGAGAACATAGTTCGAATGACAGTCTGTACGTGATTGTTGTCTATCGTACTTATTTGTACAGTTTTCATAAAATTTTGTACTTTTTTGGTTGACTTCAATCCTCGATAACTTTGTGATAGTTAAATAAAAAAAAGTTCTGACCATGCCATTAACATTTTCTGCATCTGCTGCAACTGTCCTTAAATTTTTTTTGGTAGTCATAAAATAGCGGTGTATAGTTAGATTTATTAAAATTATTATAATGAACCTAAATTACCCAGTTTGCATATCTAAATCTGTTTAGTTCATTCTAAGCCTGGAGCTTTAGAATTAAGTAACTGTTCAGCTTTGCTCAAAGACTGGCAACTTTTAAACAAGCTAAAAGTTTAACGAATAAGCTTCTGTCAAAAACAGCAAAAAAGCTGGATAGTAAATGGGGCTAATTCCTTTTAAAAAAGTTTTTAATTCTCGCTTCGGACTATCCAGTGTTGCTACATCATTGTTCGCTTCGTTCACAAGAGCTATTGTTCTAGGGAAGGTTTTTCTATTAAGTGCCTAATTAAGCCATCAATTAGGGGAGGGGTTTGGTGTTGACTATGAGTAGTGATGCTGGGTTTTGAGCAGTTTTTTTGCTTAGTTAGATGGAATATACTGTCTTTTGGACTCAAGAAAATGACATGTATTTTAATAGAAAATAATGCTGTTTATATGTAAGCGAATACTTTGAGAACTGCTAAACTGATTTCGATACAAGACTTTCCTTAAAATTATAGAAAAAAGGTGAATTTGGAATAAGGTAAAGTGACAAAAAAAAGCTGCTGCGAAAGGTTGCTGGCAGAAGCTAGATGCGTCGAGCTGAGGACAGGGCGCAATGGCGATCATTAGGGGAGGCCTATGTCCAGCAGTGGACTGCAATAGGCTGATGATGATGATGAAAGTGACAAAATATAGCTTTGTATGGATTTTTGTATGTAATCGAAATTTTTACGTCACAAGATTTATTGGATCAGCTAGTTTCAAAGGCAGATGGAGGAAAAAATAAATAAACTGATTCTTGCTGTGATCACGATCCTCGGAGGAGGAGTTTCAAAGGTTTTGTAAGGAATCTGTATTAAGATAATAATAAAGCTTCACAACTCATACTCGTACATGCTTTTGATAGGATTGTTGATGTAGGTTCTTAGCGTGTCAAAAGTAATAATTAGGGTATGAAAACTTCTTGCTATTAGGTACGGAAAGACCTGTTACCTAATTTCAACCGACAGAAATGTAAGAGGTTTATGATTTTTTTTACCTAAAAATGCTGAGATCTTCATGATCATAGTAAACCATAAACAAGAGCAAAATGGAAGAAGAATAGGTACATGTTGTTACCCCGCGTTTTCTAAGAAGGTCAAGCAGATGTATGACAGGCATTTGTTATTTTGGTATAGGAATCATCCAGTTTTAATTCCTTCAATCACATTCGTAAGCAGCGTGAGTGCAAACCACGGCCGTCATTTCGCTGCGGTCTTCATGCGGGAGACATGCGGGGGACACGCGGGGGATGTGCGGGGGTGTGCAAATGACGCGCGCGCGACGGACACGCTGCGGCCACGCGCCTTGACAGCTGCGGAATTGTGTTCACACGTAGACCAAGAGCTCGTGTTGACATTTTTATGTCACTGTTCAATTATATTCGGAATTTGCGAGTTGATGAAATACCTTTTGGTTAAAATAAAGACATTATTGACACCTTTCAGCCTTTGATAAAAGGGAACCCATAAAAACCTTTATTTTATAACTTTATTATCCGATAATCATAACGTTAAAATTATGCTAGTTTTGCAATAATAATATATTATGTCGATTTTGGACTTTTCAGACAAGAAATGACATGGACAAAGTTATGAGCTTGACTTTGACGAGGTCGGGTTGAGCGTGTGATATCTTCATTTGTATTGTGAGGTATACAGACATGTAGAGCAAGGCGATCCATACGCCAAAGATGATTTACAATGTCATCTCTGGTGTATGAATTTTGAAAGATTCCATTGGTTGATTACATACGTAATTCTATTGGTTGAATTTATGCGTACACAATCAATAAGAGCTTTTGAGAATCACATGTATGCTTGTTTCGTGTTACATTGCGGGATATTAGAACGTATGTTAAATTTTAGAGCCATTACCGGAAATAATATTAAAAAAAACAACAAGCATCTTCAGATCGTATCAATATTCTTTGTACAGTCCATAAAACATTTGAATAGGTCGTAAGGATTTTATCTATTGGTCCAAAATAAGTGCTTCTTTTATTTCCAAAGGATCACTTGGAAGTCAATAAAAATATAAAACAGCAGATAAGGTATCGGTCATAAAGAACTGGAAATCGCTGCGTCATGGACAAGGGTCCCGTCGAATGAGATTTCAATTTTACCACTCCACATATTCGACTTTTGGGCTTTGCATATGTAATACTGGTCAGGCCAGGTTAACGGCGACTTCAAGTAAAATCGGCTTTTCTATTAAATGCCAGTTTTCAGAACTAGATTAATAATGATTGCTTTTTTGTATTGCATTTTTTTTATTCAGCATATATTTTTGTGTTCCTTATCCATCCAGTTAAAAAAATAACGTAAAAAGACATGAACTTCCCGAATTAGATTAAGAGTGCTTGGTAATTTGTGTTTAAAATTTTAGCGTGCCTTAAAAAAAAAAAATCCTGAAAAAAATTTTTTTTAGGCCGGTTTCTTTTTATGATACACCACCTTTTTTAAACACTGTAGAATTATGAATCTACCTGCATAATAGAACACAAAAGGAAATCCGTAACTTCTTTCCCTTTTGAATAATAAGTATAATGTAACAAAATTCTATTCCCCTTTTCACCCCTTTTAGGGTTGAATTTTGAGTAAAATTTTCCTGTAGAGAACAAACTGAGATAA
Source organism: Epirrhoe alternata (assembly GCA_963565295.1). NCBI lineage: Eukaryota > Metazoa > Arthropoda > Insecta > Lepidoptera > Geometridae > Epirrhoe > Epirrhoe alternata. The sequence goes on from OY751384.1 coordinate 7,415,251, forward strand.
AAATTCTAAAAAAATAAATTAAAATATATGATAAGAAAGCTATCGGTGAATGCCAAAACTATCACTAAATAAAGTAGTGATGACTCCAGCTGCTAAATCTCATTTCATTTCTGGACTGAATAAAATAATTTAGTCTGTCAGTCCGTTACTTGTATCCTATTATTTAATACATTACGAGTATAAGAACCAAAGGAAATTCCCATTTGGTTTAATATGTTAGGTTTCCTATGTACAAAAAGAGCCTCCAATTCCACAGCCTCATGTTATAAGTCAGTGTGTCACAAAGGTAACAGAGCGGGCGTAACCTCGTTTGCCTTACAAAGGATGTAATAAAAATGGACGTTGTAGCTATTGTGCACGATTATGTATCGTATCGTATTGGGGTACGTGCCAAATAAGACACGGGCGTTGTGTTACGTCGTACAGTCAAAAATTATTTGATTTGAGCTATAAAGGTTGTGGTTCCGAAAATGCGCTACCAAATGAACTATACACGAAAGAAGTTATGGAACAAATAATTTTAACAATCGGTCCAATTAATGGATAAAATATTTACTGGTGAACATAGAATCAACCACTTTTTTTGAAGGTGGATAAAACCAAAAAAAAACCTAAAAAAGGTAATTTTGTTGCACTTCGTGTTGAAAATCTTAACGCCAATGTACCTTACGAGATTTTTTGTCTATCTTAACTTCGAATATTCTAGAACGTTCATATTTTACGGCAAAAATATGGGATGATGCGACACCAGGGTATAAGGTACAGTGTTTTGCACTATAAGAGGTCTTAAAGCGAAAAAGCGATCTAGACAGTCTGGCTTAGTAGCCTCTAGTTGAGAATATATAAGCTTTTATTTTTAAACTGACCTTTTCTTATATAACTGAGATTTTATACTACCCAATAGTTTTCTGTAAGTAAAAATGGGTGCATAAATGCAACGTTTACCATAATCTGCAAACGAATAATCTGTAACAGTGCTATAGGAAATGTTTTCCTCATGGCAGAACGTTTGATGTGGTTGTTTCTGTCTGATTTGTTCGAATTCAGTATCCGATAAGCATCACTTTTACGCGAATACTGATTGAAATGTAGGCCTGCACGACCTTCATTTGAGTCTCAGCGATTTTATCTAACTTTGTATTTGTAGGTCTAATTATTTTGTAGACAACTAATATAAACAAACTAACTTGGTAACTAATTGCTAGTCTAGAAACAAACAGACTGAATACTAAAGCTACTTGTATTTCTAAACGGCTACCGACAATTCTGTCATTTGAGAGCTGCTGTAGCTGCTTCTATATCTATGGTATACTTTAAGTCTCGAATGTCTTTGCACAAGGTACAGCCAACAAAGCGTCTCAGGCAATCTAAGCCATATCTCTTTGACTTAAGGTCGAAAGAGACCAGCACCTGCCTGCTTTACAGACGGCATTGTATTTGTTTCGAACAGCGCAAAATGGGATTACTTGTTCTCAGAGTGTTTGGCGAAATTTTGTTACTAAAGCGAAAAGGTTCGCTTGGAATTACGAGATTATTGTATTTCGTCTTGTTAATAACGAACTCGGGTGTTCGATTGCAAGGATAAGTAGGATTACTGCCAATAAAAATGTATAACAAAGCTGCCAAGTCGATGTGGATTTGCAAAATGTTTTGTTAAGTTCGGGCCTCGGGAAGTTTTCGAAACTTGTCGCTCCAGTTTTGGAAAGATACGATATTTCCACAAGAAATATTTTTACCCAAACTTTACCAAACAAACAATCAAATTAAATCTGAGCACGATAAAATGGTAAGATTGTCTATTTTCAGTGTTTTTGTGCAAAATATATTTATCACAAAAAATCTGTACTGTAAGTCTCCTACAGTCTCAGCCCAGGAGTGTAGGTATTTTCCGATCGCAAGTAGAATACCAAGCGACCATTTTTCAAAATATAAATTGATTAAGAAATGCGAGGAACGCCGCCCACCATCTACATAGGAGGAATTTATATTGAACCAGGCAAAGAAAGTTCGCAAAACAGGAAGAATATCGTTAGGTACCTATAGGTAATAATATCAAAGTGTATAAGAACGTCGGTTTAGTTCATAGGTACGAGTATATGGATCTCTGGATGATCGTAGCGGGATATCGGAACGGTAATAGCAGTTGGCAAATACTGTGATTGCTCGCGTTTCTCGCCCCTTTTTATGATGTTTTTAGGGATTTTGATCGTACAATACAGTCAGTGACCTTTGTAAGCTTAGGAAGATCATTGCGCGGATTTACATGACAATACACCCGCGCTGGGGTGTATCTTTTGGGAGACATAATGCACAGAGATTCTTTTCGTTTTAAAGCTTCTATCTGACCTTCATTGCAAGATTGGATGGTATAAAAAACAATTTGTTACTTTTTCTGGGCTAATGTGTTTATGTAAGCATTATTAATATGCACTGTCGATCGATGATCTAGTTGACTGTCACTATCTACAGTTTATAAATAAGTTTGTTCATAAATTAATAGTTTGAAAGCAATTAGAGGTATGCGCACGTGAATCATAGTTAGTTCCGTATGATTTTTAACCCGTCAACTGAATCACCATAATATAACTAAGAGCTTGGAAAAAAGCTCTTAGTCATATTATGGTGAAACCTTATTGTTGAATAAACGTATGTCTATGTCTATGTTATTACATTCACTACAATATCCATTATATTGCTAAATATCCATCTAAAACTCAAATCTAGGGCATACCAGAACCTAAAAAATCTAATTTCGCGTCCTATAAAAGCTTGTACCGACACCCGTTAAACGCAGCCAAATCACTTTTGGTCGAGTAACAAAATCTAGTAATGGTCAATAAACGTCGTTTTAATTTGCAATTCGTAGCGTTATCTGGCCGTCTCACGTCAGACGGGGGTATTACGGAACGGTCGATAGAATGAGGGCTTTAAAACGACTTGATTGAAATACGCAAGAAGACATTTTGAAAAGGAGATGGCCTTGGTTTTTACCTCATTGTATGATCTATAGTTACATTTCAAAACTTTTGTGAAACAATGACTTAACATGATTGGTTTAACTCTGGTTTGATTTTTAGTTCGAAAAGAAGACAAAATGTTGATGCGCTACATACGCGGTATAACAGCGTTCTATGACGTCAACAATAAGGTCTGAGCACCACAGCATAATCTGTCTATGGAATACTTGCAGCTGTAGTTACCTTTGAAAGTTCAGTTTTATTCTTCGTTGCAAGTAATAACACTAACATTAAAATATAAGATTAAAAATTACGACCGCAGATCCATTTTCGAGCAATTTCCAAACATTTCTAAAGCGGTAGGTAAACCATCGTAATAAGATCGCGGGTCACACTCACAAGGAATCCATCGTAAAGCTTTACGGGCTCGGTAATGACCTCCTCGTAAAATATCGCCAATTTAGTCCGCACTCAGACACGCCGCGTTTATTGGCTGCGGTGTGTACGTGGCTTAGTGCTTTGATGCAATGAATGCAGCTTTAAATTGTTAAAAATCTAGCTTGGTTTATCTTTATGTATGAAGAGATGATATTTGTCTTTGAAATTGATTTAGGTACTACGAGTATGACAAAAAGTGTTTTGATTTTCACACACACATCTTTTGCTTTATAAACTTGTTCATTTCTCAATACCTATTTCAAATCGTTCATACAAAAAATATATGGTTTGCGCGAGAATTAAACACAAAGAAAAACATAGTATAAGTGTACAGATTATCATTAAATAAAATAAATAAATAAATTTTACTTTTTTGTGCATAAATTCTTCACCCCTCTTAAAACAGAAGATGCATTTACATTACCAAGATAAAAGACTCAACTTAGACGCTGGCCACATCTAAATGGCGTCGGGCAATGGCGACTTCCTATTTCATTGAAATGTCATACTAAATGCATGGAAATATAGCAGAAATAATGACACACGGTATGTCGTTAATCGGACGTCTGATCAACGACATACCGTGTTCGTCCTAATTTGTGATTTAAGACGCCCGCTCCATGTCAGCGCCAGACGCCAGTTAGGTGGGGCCTGCGCCTTAGAAATCTCTTTAAAAGTATCCGTGTTTCCGTAATCATTGTACACTGAAACGAAGAAGCAACTAATTAACCCTTTGTAAGGGCTTGCTTGTACTGACTGTAATTTATTCTGTGACCCAAGCCTTTCAGGCGTTAGTGGGAGCTTCATGATACTTTGGTAATTATCTCGTTTTTACAAAGTGTTAAGAGCGTGTTCCCGACTCAGATTGGGAAGGGTTATAGCGTTTGTTATCTTTGTTTAACAACGAATGTTTGAAATAAATCAAATTAATTATTTTAAATCGTGATTGTGATTTTTATCAAGAGAATCTTTATCTTATTTTAGAAAATCATAAATGTACGGTTAGTTGCCAAAGCTCATAAACATTAGATTTTTTTAATCTTCTACTATTGAACCTTACAATTAAAATTAGACTTGTTTACTATTTTGTACACAAAACATAAAATATTTTTCTCACATAATATGATGAAAAAGCGTGATAAGGGTGGTCGCACAGTCCAGCCGAGCCGAACGCGCCGAACTGTCAATTCAATAGAGGAAATGCTGCTGACGTCAATGATGTTATATACTATAAGAGTATCCCATTTCTCTGGCTGACGTCAGAAGCGAGCCGCATTTTCTTAAGTCATCAGCATTTTTTGCATAGAAAAATGATTGCGGCGGGTACTGCGCGGACAAGTGCGACCAGGTTGAACTACTGCCAGATCAATAAAAATATAAACAAATAATAAAACCGCCATTTTACAATCAAAAAGATACCATGAACTGAACTGAGCCGTCGAGATTAAGTCAGCATGCCGTTTAATTTACAAGGAGAAAACATTAACGATAATGTTCTTTTTCTCGTAAAAATACTTTATCGTTGCAGACGGGCCTTTAGTAATTAAGGCGAATTAACGTTCGGTTGTTTGGTACATCTGTACTTTTATAACTTTATGATTGGATATTGGTATTTTTTTTAATATCCGCAATAGAATTGGGTCATAGATTACTGGTTTTTCTGGTACAACTTAGGCAAAACATGTACCAAGCTTTTCATAAAATTTTAGAATATTAAAGTGCAGAATTTGCTCGTGTAAGAAAAATTTATAATTTACAATAATTTCGTTTTATTCATCTTTTTATGTTTATTATGAGTTTGTGAGTTTTTTTGGAATTCTAGTAGCCTAATCAAGTAAAATGTTAAGCCTCACTAGTTATTATTTACACAAACCCATTTCAGAATATATTTTTCAAGTTAGAATAGTACGAAAAGACTAAAAACACAACCAGTCAGCAGCAGAGTCAGCGTTTCTCAACTTTACGACCGGAGTCAGATCTCAATTAAATTCCAACAATTTCAGCCCCATTTCTATACAATTTCGGAGTATGAAATGAAATTAAAGTTGGTTAGTAGCGAAGTGAATTTTATGTGTAATCTGTCAGGGCGCCGTGTTCTCATAATGTTACGTACTGCATTATACAATGCTCTAATTGTTCGTGTGGTCACGAGAGCTCACGAGAATACAAAAATAATCAATGTTCATGATAATAGACCGGTGCTTAACCGATAAATATGAACTTTCAAGAATTTCGAATCTGACGTCAGGGGTTCCATGGCCAAGCGGTTGAAGGCACTCCGGCTTTAGGAGGATCGTCTGATCGTCGTGGGTTCGAATCCCACCGAAATTTAAAATTTTGATAAGACTTTTCATTTCTTCATGAACTGTAATTCAATCCAGATCCAAATCAACAATTACTATAAATATCCTAATAATTATTAAATTTACATATAAATATTTGTCTAAAATTAGATTTCAAATTGATATACGACAATTATAGACCTCAAACTTTGCTGAATAGCAAGCAATTTGTGAAACTTCGTTTCAGCAATGGACTGTTGATGATAATAACAATTCTTTAAAACAACAACGAAGCTGAACTTTGGCTCATTGTAAAACATGGGTTATACAATGTTCCCTCATGCATAAATCATGGTAATCCCAAAATAACAATCACCTTGAAAACAAAACACCGAAATTATTCGAGGTATCGAACTAATAAACGCGGTTTTAAAAAAACAATTTATTTTCTGGAGGTAAAACTTTGGAATCCCTTCTGAATTCGGACACGACTGGTTTTTAAGATTCATTTTTGCGTACAATTTTTTCAATCCAAAGAACATTCTGTTTCAAACTCAGGTCCCAAACAACAGAACACGCTTGTATGACGGGGGAACGTTTTTTTTTTTAAATAATCCCCAGTTACACAAGCGGCTGAACAGATTTTGATAAATGACAAGCTTGAGTATCCAGCGTCGATTCAAACAATTATATTTTAATTTGTAATTCAAAAACCTAATACTTACAAAGAGAGTTAGGTATCTTCTAGAGAACTTTCATACAATACCTATATCTATACCTATATCTCAGACCATGTTCCCAAAACTCTATCTGGTCCGAACGGCAAGGAAGGTAAACAAATCATAAATAATTCATTCGATGACCGTTTTCATTATAACTAACATGTTCACTTGCCGGCATGCTGGTAGATACCCACAACGAGCTATTAAAGATAATTCTTTGAATGGGGAACGAAAGTAAGAAACTGAATATCACACTGAAAGTGATTTTTGCTTGATTAATTGTTTTTGCAGTTGCATGGCTATAGAAATATATGAAGTGAATTCAGATGCATAAGTTGTAATTTGGTATATTCGTTAATTTTTGCATAGCAATGTAATGTTTATTAGTATTTGGGGTTCCGAAATTAAAAAATAAACCCTAGTTTATTTGTCTATAAATATGATATTTTTGGTTGAAAATATCAATTATAATTACAGTGAGATTAAGCTTATAAAAACATTGGTTTAGTTGTGTTGTGTATATATATGATCTACATAATGTCAGCTAAGCGAACCCAAATATCTAGAGTAAATTTTTGTAAACACAAAAAAGCATTGTATATTTTTCACAAAAATCATATTCGGGTATACAGTAACGAGGTAGGAGTACCGGTGGGCGGGCGGCCAAGTGGGCGGACGGAAACTGTAGTGCCTACTCTTATATACCTACTGGGTCAGTACGATCTCATTAGAGTTATTGACGGGCCTTGCGTGTCCTTTGTTTCACTTTGTGATATTGGAGGTAGCTTTTTGGCTGAAGGTACGTTTGTTCAACTTAATCGAGATGAAGCTGAGATTTTTGTTGTCTTTGATTCAACTGGCTAAAATGGATGTTATGTAAATATGTTACCCGAAAGTATGTTGGCTCATCTATTTTTATCAAGCTAAACAGCGGGGCTTTTGCTGTTTTTAATCCATCATCATCAAACTTAAGAGCTCAGCTCTTGTCGGTGCAATGATTAATCCAATTAGGTTAAAATAGTTGTTTGTGCAATTCCGTTGTGCAAGTCAGTGGCCAACAATTCTAATGAAAAAAACATTGTTTAGTCTGTTCAGACCAAAGATCAGTTATGGTGGACACTGGACACATTTTAGTCATGCTAACATTTGGTGCTAAAATAAAGTAGATTAGTAAGTACTATTACAACTAAATAAGTAACTAATAAGATCTGCATAGTATAAATAAATAATTTTTTAAAAATACCACGACTTTTCAATTTGTATTTTATGTTAACGATATTTCATGATAGGTCTTAAAAAATGTTTCTAACCACGATAGTTTCAAGATAATAATCACTAATTAGATCTCCTTTATGTAGACAACTGTAGGATCAAAAGGAACTCACAATCACAAATTGGACCACCTAAATCTAGACAACTTAAGGTTCAAAATCACTCACCTTTACTTGCACCGTCTGGACCGCGCAGTATCGAGCACTCTTCTATAGTTCCGTAAGGTAAGAACAGCTGGCGTACATCCTCTTCGCTCTGTTGTTTACTCAGCATGCCCACGAACAGCTTCCGATCTGCAAAGAACAACGACTCAGTACTCTTATTTGGGAGAAGTGCTTCAGTTTTAGTGCGCGTATATGGATAGATTTGTGTATCATTTAGAAGTATATTTGTTGAAGAGTAAGGATTTAGACATATTTATTTTTGATTGTAAAAGTTTGTCAATACTGTAGTTCGCTGAAATTTTAAGTATGTACTCATCTTTAAGTAAAATTTGTTGATAGTTGAATAACTGACAGACTTTGTAAATTAAAAACTTGCAAATCAAATAATTTAAGGGCGATTTTTAACTATTGTTTTTTTATGTACTGTACATATTTAAAAACACAGTGTAACCAAACGTTAGTTTAATTATTTGTTATAAAACGTATCATATGCTCCGATATAAAAATCCAAACTTAACATGGGTTATCGTAGTAAAATTTTACTTTTTAATGTGTTCCAAATCTATCCATTTAAGGCTAAACGCACAGCTAGCATGGAACGCGATCCGACAATCAGCCACACCACATTAAGCCTAGCAGTGGTGCCTGAGCAACTTTAGCTGGACTTTAGTGCAGATTACCCTCACAAACTTTCAAAGTGGAGATGTAAAATGACCAGAGTTTAACGACAATCGCGATTTATAAGAACGAGCGCATACTCGGCAACTTTTTCGGTGTGAGAAAAAAATTCAAAGACATTAACAATAATTTTGTTTTCTTCCAACATTGGTCATTTATTACAAAAAACAAAAAGCTATGTCTATTTTTATAGCACCACAATCAAGCTTTAGTCTCCCAAACACCAATTACAATGAATTTTTGGATACAACATTTTAATAAACCAAAGTTTTACTTTATGTTATTCTAGCAACTCTCGTTGGTTATACAATATCCAAAAACATTTTGTGACAGTAAAATATCAAAACCACTTATATTTTGCAAATATCAAATTTATATTTCATTATTAAACTTATGCACAGTATTAAGGTAACATATGAGTGATTTTGATATTTCTGTAGCGCAGTGTGCGCGCAGACTAAATTCTACTGTTGTCAATGTTGAATCAAAAAGGGACAGCCTATAACCTCGTGTATTCAGAAATAAACAACATAATACTAAATTCAGCCAATTACTATAACATTTTCTGAATACACTACTATGCGCCGGAACAGTTGGTAACCCCCAAAAGCCCTCTCTAACCACCAAATACAAGGGTGGACAACAACCATAGCTCGCTAGGTATAGACACATAACACACAGTTTTAGTTATTTTTACAACGGTAAAACGCACAAAATTCAAACCCAGGTAAGAAACACATAAAAAAATTAGCCACATTACACTAAAATGTTGCATGATCGGAGGGTTTCGTAGAGGAGCGCTACGAAACTGCTACGTAACTGCTACGAAACTCTCGGGGGTCATCTCGGGTTATTCAGACTTCTGCTCGAGCTTACTTACATCGCGTCACCCAATTTGTTTTTGTAGGAATTTTGAGGCGTGGTCATGGCTCTTTACAGAAATCGATGTATCAAATTAATGGTATAATAACATAAATTCACACTAATACGCTTTATGAATACGAAAACAAAATATGTTTACAGCACGACGATTACTAATGTGCACAGTGAGTGTCCGTCAGCTTCACGTCGAATGCCGGTTCTATCCAGAATGCCACTTGCGAAATAACGTATCAACTCAAAAATATATCAAAAAGTTAATAGATTATCATCGGTCAAAAGTAACGATCAAAAAAAAAAATTATCAGTCCTAAAATAAATAATTTTTTACGACTAATTGTGTGTTGTGAAACGAAAAGTCTAGTAAATTATATTGATTCAACTATGGCACAAACCATTCAAGAACAATTTAGATAAAATTCGCTAAACCTATAATAGAAACGCGCGATAAACAACCCTGTGACTTGATAGTCAGCCGGGTAAAATAAATCTGTTTGACAAAATAAAAAGTTTACGACAAGTGGCACTCGATTCGACGTGTAGCTACCTCACTACGCTCTATCCACAAACAGTGACAACAGTATAGCCTATTGCACGCACAACAAACGCTACCTGAGTCCTCTACGCGCGTCGTCCGCTTGCGCCGCCTGCAACACAAGAATACGCTACACACGCTAACTCTAAACGAAAATATTAGACAATCTGATATCGATAAACGAAAGCGAACAGGATTAAAATTAGGACGAGTCAAAATTTTCTTTAAAACACGTTTTGATTTAACTTTTCTTAAACATCAAAATTATAGTTCTTAAAACTTGTGCTTATTATTTTCCATTCTGCATATTATTATGTTAGCGTTGATGTAATTATCAAGGTAGAGATCAGTCAGTAGTATGATTGAAGTTTAGAAGCATTTTCGAGTACGTATAAAATGTTTTAGTAATTCATTATTCTAAAGTTATCTTATGATAAACGACACTATAGTATCTACTTTCAATAAAAATACCTGTAAAATGCTCATAATAAAAAACTTGTAAAATACTTCGGCCCTTACGTGACATAAAATTATGTCATGCATAACCTAAAACCATACAAATTTTTAGTTTATGCATGACATAACTTTATGTATAGGCCTTTTCAGCCATGAAAGAAAATGCTCTACCTAAAATTGTAGTGTAACCTGACCAGACTGACGCCACCTAAATCATCTCTAGTAGACGGAAAAAGGCCAATGATGATGTTTTCAAGTTAATAAAACATAATTTGAGAGCAGATTTCCAGCAAATTGTCTCGTTCCTCGCAAGTGTCTATAAATAAACAACCGTGTCGTCTAACAACTGCAAACTAACAAAGGCTAATAGTTCAAAGTTTCCTAAAGCGCACTTCATACTTGCAAAAAGTCGAGTTAAAAGTCAGTTATACGTTTATGAGTCCCATAAGTAAAATTTCCAGTACAGTTGAAACTTCGTCTTTCTTGAACGTTTTAATAAGCCGACTGGGTCCCACTAAAGCAGGGAATTGGTAATTTTTACCCCGTTTCGTCCCAATAAGAGGTTTATCCGGGAATTAAATGTAAACATCCAGGATGATTGTCCCGATAACGACGGGATTAAATAAACAATGGAATGCGAGGGGATGTAGGGGGATGTTTTAATTGTTTTTTCTACCACTTGAGATCAAAACGTGGAACACAACTGTCTTGATTAATTAATTTGATTTGTTGTGGATGAAAAAATCTTCCCTTCAACAGAGTGGCCTGGATCAATTATTTTGTCATTTGTTAAGCTTTGTAAATAGTATAAGACTCGCAGACTACAGACTTTCTATCGGCTGATAGTTGAGACGGCTCGGCAGTACTTCGGCTCGTAATAAGTATGGAGAAGTATAGCCCGTCTCGACTATCGGCCGATAGAAAGTCTGTAGTCTGCGAGGGGTCTTAGTCTTCCTTAAATTTCATTTATAACCCATATTGCCATTAGCAGGGCAAATAAATCTCTTTCCATTCTAAAGACTTTCCTTATTATAAAACAATCTGATGATTTCAAAAGTTAACCAATTTCCTATTCACATTATTTTCTCAGAATCAACTCGGTATATCCGCACTCTGTTTCTATCCTAATTAAAACTGGCCAAAACTTAACCTTTCATCTTTTAATTAGCCTCTGAATTTTCCGAGTGAGTTATTCCATTCGTATCTAACCTGTAAATGTATCCGTGGCCTTATTACCGACTCGCTGTGAAATTATCTCAATTTAGATGGTCATTAGCAGAGTCGCATGGGAGAGATATCCGACTGTCCGGGCATAAATCTGAATTTAATGACCAACCCCAACTGGTTCTAATATTTCCGAACATTGTTGTGGGACAAACGTCCCGGTTGTACTCGTTAAGTGTGTGCGCACCTTTATAATTTGGATGTTTCTACCTTTGTAATTTGAGTGTCATGTTTTTGCGTTTTGGATGTCGTGTTATAAATGTCGCTGTTTCATTTTACAAATTGTAATGAAGGCTTAGGGTTGTGCGGATTTTATTATTCAGCCTTTCTCACTCATTCAACACGATTCACTTATTGTTGTTCTATCGTACGAAGGCGGGCTGGGCTGGTTTTACTTGTGTGTCGATTTGTTTATGTGTGCGTAAGCGGTACTGAGCGTTCATTCGTCCATGCAGCGTTCCCACAACGTGCATATGCACACACAATTAAGACAAATCCGCCTTCGTGAGATGAAAAAACTATAAATAAATAAATAATGCTGGACATTTTCACATAGCATCATCTAGCCCCAAACTAAGCAAAGCTTTTACTATGGGAACCAGGCAACTGGTATACTTATATACTTTTTGTTTGTAAATACATACATATTATACATAGACACACCCAGACTCGAGATAAATATTTGCAGATCATACAAACATTTATCCCGCTGCGGGGATCGAACCCGCAACCTTCAACCTTCTGCGTCCAAAGCGGGCTTTCACCCACTGCGCCACAGAGGTCGTCGAAATATACCAGTGATTTTACGAAATTAAAAACTAGTGCTTATCCTCTTGAGCGCAAAGGACAAAGCATAGCGACGCGCTGGATTGAACGTCACTATGACCAAAGTTACGCAGCTAAGCTGTTCCAAAGTTACAGGAATCTACTCTGGACTTTGTATACTGTCTAATTATTACTTTAAAACACAAATTGATAACGTAACTGAAAAAGAAGAATGAGGATTAGTAAATTGTGATTCATTCGTGAACGTTTTTACGTTTATCGAATTCGAATCATTGATACGACTTTTCACTTTCAAAAGAGATATTGTTATGTGAGAAATTGACTTGTTTTACTCCAAAAAGTATGTCTTTTTGTGACTTTGACTTTGTTTATAAGTACTTACTAATCCGCCCCGCTTTCACCCCGCTTACGCCCCGCAACCGCCCTGCCGCCACCATGCAGCCACACCGCAGCTTCTCATTAAGCGCTAATGCGACAATGCCGTTAAATAAACTAATTACGCAGCGGTTAGACTCCAATTCTTCGATACTAATTGAGTGGTTGACCAATGGGTTATAATTATTGCGTGGAAATTTTGCTTCAAAAATATGAGTTACTCGTGCTTTATTGATTTCATGTAACAACAAAATGTGTTTTTGTAAAAATCTGATATTATTAAGCTGTTATGATTTTATAATTTTGTCTGCCGTGCCTTCATTGACATTGAAACATTGTGATCTTTTTGTATAATTACAAAAATAAACCAAGAAAAAAAATCCTCTAACATTCAAATGAATGTACCCTACTGCAAGTCAAACAGATGTTATTTTATACTCTAAGGAGGCAAAGTATTTACTCCATGTAAGACGAGACACAAATGTAATCACGTACAATGCCACAAACGTATCTGACCTAGTGAGGGAGGCGCTTTTATCTCATTTGATGTTGGCAGAAAAATTAATTCCAATATTAAATTCGTTAGTTCACCGGTACAGTAAGTTTGTGGCACTTTAAGGTCTTGCAACAAGGTTATAGTGAAGCGTCTTTTAGACATATGCATTCTTGAGGCGTTTGAAAATACTGCATCTGTTTGTTTAAGTTCACGACATTTTTCACCTGTCAATGTCAAGTAACGTTAGTATATTACCTTGCGCTTAGGCAAATTGGTATCAAAACAGCATTTAAAATTCTGTTCTCATCTTCAACGCTCAATATTTCACGAAAAACACAACAGGAATTGACGGTCCACCAATCAGCGCTAATGTTGCATGAAACCTATCAATAATATCCGGGTGCCCTCATAAATATACGTTACATCGAAAAATCGCCTTGCAGGAACAATATGTTGCCATGATTGATTGGGGACTTGGTAATGTGCAAAGGTGCTTTGATGCAAGTTCCCAACTTTTTAGGGATCTGTATCGGAAATGGCTATGAAAATCCAGGTAGCTCTTTAATTCAAGTACTTATCTCAAAATATTGAACTGTTTTCAGTATTAGAATTTAGATTTTATCTGTTTAAACACGTTATAAGGACGGCCCCCCCACGAGATGGAAAAACGATATTGTAAAGGTTGCTGGGAGCCGTTGGGTGCAGGCTGCACAAGATCGATCGCTGTGGAAATCGATGGGGGAGGCCTATGTTCAGCAGTGGACGCTAGATGGCTGAGATGATGATGATGAAACACGTTATAAGGATGTATTTTGTGTAAATGCTGAGGGGTAGCTTTATTTTCACCCACTTTTATAGACTGGAGTACATAATTGTACAACTCGTCTACTTTGTATTGTGGAGGAAACAAAATTTTATTCTATTCTTTTTTACAAGCAAAACAAATAATATGTTTAGTGATTTTCTTGTTCTTACGAATTTTCGTTATAAAAACGAATGGAGTTTATTTGCGTCTTACATATGTATTTTTCTTAAGATACTGAACCGTTATAAAAATCACGCTTGACCAGGTATATTTTAATGGAGTAAATTAGGAAACGATGTATCGTTCAAAGGCTCGCTTATAAAGCCAGAGATTTCTGAATAGTGCTTTGTGTGCATCACAATAGCGTGCCCCATGTCCGATCGAATTGTGTTCGAAAATAGGTCATATTCTTATCGAAAGATTATGTCATACATGGTATCAAGTTTCTATGCGAAACTTATTTTGCTTATTGCTTATTTTACTGTAAGATTCAATCCTTTGCGTCTTACCATAGAACGTGACATAAAGTTATTCCACCGAATAAATCAAGAATAACCATACATTTTGACAGTTTACACTCCGGAATAACTTTATGTCATGTTCTATGGTAAGACGCTTTGTGTTTAAGAGTTTGTGGGCTCGAATAATAAACGACGTACCTGACAGAATATTATATATTTCACTACGAAATGATCAAGAATTCTGAAAAAAATATGCCAGAATAGTGCTATAAGTGAAGTAAAACCGGCTGGTTGCTGATTGCAGATTTTGGGAAATATCTATCGAAACCTTTCATGGGGAAACATGCTACAAATGGGAAAGAAATTATGACCATGACTTTCGAAACTAAGCCAGATGTTGCATACCATGCATCAAAAATGAAGAAAATTACTTTTCAAGACCTCATATTGAATTTCGTTCCCGGATTTTGGTACTTACTCAGTAAATCGAAATTCTTATCAGCAATTTCACAAGCTACGATCACACGCCTTACTGAGCTTTCCGGAAAAAGCACGTGGTGCGCTTATTGAATTTCAAAATGTAAGCTGCAATTTCTTTGTTAGCTGAATACCTGGTCTTATACCCTGCTCCGTATAATAGCTTTATAATTATTTATCTCCCTCAACAGCCATCGGGAACCCTTATTATCCGCGACGGGCCACCGTTTTTGCGTAATCAAGCCTCCAAGGTCATAGCGTCTTTGCTTCAGCAATTAAGCCTCGCCCTTTCAGTTTTAACATAAATTCGTTTCTAAATTGCTCTGTAGGTAGCTTGGGGCCGTTGAAGCGAAAATTTCAATGTTCAGCTGATTCCATTAATTAGGTATGCTGTGTTCGCCCCATCGCGCCAAGTTGAATAGCCAATTACATTGATAATTGGTCGTGCAGGTGTCTCGGGGACAAAGACGCCGGCGCGGTGTGAGCGATGGATGCAAGCGGTTTAGAACACTGCCACGAAGACACGAGTATACTAGATGTCGTGCTAACGTATGTTCTAATTTCTGCTCTCTATATTGGAGCTGTATGTTACCTAGTTCTAATATGTAGACAATGATAGGAAAAGGGACAACGGCTTACCCTTAAAAGGTTTTTCTTTGAGCTAGACAGAAAAACATTTATCTAAATTTTTGTTATGAAAACTAGGCGGAAAATAAATTTAAAAGTGAGTGTGCAATACGATTAGTAGGTACACTGATATGACCTATGCTCATGTTTACCCCATTTAAGACAAGTATTTGAGACAACGATATAATTTCCAAACTGTCTCGTTTTTGCTGGCAAGCCTCTTGGACATTAATCAGATTATGCCACATTATAGTGGTAATGTGGCGAAATGATTTAACGCGGGTAAGGGACCAATAGAGGTTATTAAACTTGCAGTGAGATAATTAATTTGTGAATTATGAAGTGTTAATATGTAATGGAGTGAATTTAAAATGATCAGAGGCAATGGCCTGTTTTTCATTACGCTGTTTTATTTCACTTTTAGAGATAAATCTATACTAGATTTTTAATTTTTATTTACAGAAACTAAACTACTACAATACTAGATTATAATATAAGAGGAAAGATTTGTTTGTTTGTTTGTATGTTTGTTTGTTTTAAATGAATAGGCTCCGAAACTACTGGACCGATTTGAAAAATTCTTCACCAATAGTACGTTATCCCCAATGAACATAGGCTATATTCTATCCCGGAGAAGTGAAGTTTTCCCGAGGGATCGCGGGTAACACCGCGGCGGACAGCTAGTGGAAGATAAACTTAGAAAGAAAGTGTTTTGTTACAAATGCAGTACACTCAATCAGTGCATCACGATTATACGTCTCTGTAGCGCAGTGGGCGAAGGCCCGCCTGCGACGCAAAAGGTTGCGGGTTCGATCCCCGCGGCGGGACCAATGTTTGTATGATCTACAAATATTTGTCTCGGGTCTGGGTGTTTCTATGTATAATATGTATGTATTTACAAACAAAAAGTATATAAGTAGTATATCAGTCATCTTAGTACCCATAACACAAGCTCTGCTTACTTTGGGGCTAGATGATGCTGTGTGAAAAGTCCAGCATTATTTATTTATTTATACGTGCTTTCACTATCATCGATTATCAATAGACATAAAGCTAGCTCAGAGTTCATCATATCACCCCATACATTCGCCGAAAACGCACCACGGATTAATACAAAAGCTTAATTAAACTTTACAGTGACAGTTAACAGATATAGTAGTACCTCTGATGCATCAATAGATTGAAAACAGTGTTTAATTTAATCAAGTTATGGTGTTACATAGAACAATAGGCCGGATCAGTATTGTGTCGTAGGCGCGGGAGCGAGAAATTAGGTCTACGTTCTACGTCCAGCACGAAATTATCTGCTCAACAAGATAATGGCTTACACTAAGCGTGGTTACTCAAAATTATATGAATTTATCAGGATCATTCATATTAGGTAATCAAGAGGTAGTTTTCAGCGTATAGGCTGTGGTATAGGTAAGCTTATAAATTGATATTTTTTTTGGGGAAAATTACAA
Organism: Epirrhoe alternata; assembly: GCA_963565295.1. Lineage (NCBI taxonomy): Eukaryota > Metazoa > Arthropoda > Insecta > Lepidoptera > Geometridae > Epirrhoe > Epirrhoe alternata. Next base: position 7,432,348 of record OY751384.1, read on the forward strand.
AAATTGGTAATTGATGATATACAGAAGAAGATGATAGTTAAAATGCGATTGTTACGAAATAGTAAATAGGCACCTTCTGGGCAGGCTCGCTCCATCGTAGATATCATTCTTGGCTATGTAAGTTTCGAGGTCAAGCCGATCCATTCATCATAAACAAAAAAATTTTTGTTTTTTTATCAGAAATAGAAACATAACATTTTTAAAATGCATCCTAAGAATTGCATCCAAACACGATAAAACAATTAAAAATAATTCGTCCACTTACAATTTTGTGTGAAATTGTCCAGCAATAATTATTTATTTATTATTTAATTATCGAATAAACTAAATCCAATATTATGTGCCTAGCATGAAAATTATGATTAATATTTATCTCAATCAGTTAAAACAACCATAAACATTATGACATGTACCATGAAAAAGTTTTTATAGCTAGCGATTAAGCAGAAAGGCTTTTGTTGATAAAACGACTACGTTACATGTAATATCTGTTTAATGTTTCGAGTTGCGCTTCTATATTCCATATTGTTGTTTTATGAGTATTATTTGTTTTACTGTCATTATAATCACATAGAGATTTATAACATCTATCTACAGTGCTACAAACTTATCTGAATCGGTGGCCAAAAGAGGAGCTAACTTTAATAATCAAATTAATTTTTTTGCTACTAAATGCGATAACAGCGCCTCTCTTACCAGTCCAGATATGTTTGTGGCACTGTATGTAATCAAAAATGTTCAACAGTGTAACATTTGGTCAAAATATATGCGTTTTGCTCCAATAGTTCAACTCGAAAATCTCTTTTAGGTATTCCGGTGTTGACAGGATAATTTATCATGAAGAAGGGGGATAGGGGTAGAATATAAACGTTATATCCTCTACTATTTCTGGTTCTTTTAACCTATATTTTCTCACTGCTGCAAAGGTATCCCCCATATCCTTCCAACCATCTCTACAGACATTCAGACAGGATAGAGATTTTAGAATATTTTGTAAAATGTAATGTGAATATGTTTGAGTAGTAATTTATAGTTTCTCTAAATACTTGAATTTTAACGTATCAAAGGTAAAACGTCACATGAATTAACATTTGTCACTATTTCACCCAACGCATTCCGGCTAACCCAGCCAATAATACACGACCACGGCCAGTCAAACGGGCAACGCGCCGTGGTTACATTTAATAGTCATAATTGCCGGTTTGAGGCGGTTTGATCCAGTCCGAAACTAAATTGGACCAATGCAATTAATTCACCCGAGTATACCTAGCTACATAGCGATACTATTAATATGAAAAGGTGAAACAAGTACCGGAATCACGCTCGTGGTTTCACCATTGAAGTAGGTACTTGGGTTTGGTTACGATTAAATCGCAGACTAGCTATGATGTACCTAACTACAATAAAATCATTGCGTATCTTTACAATTTTACTCAGCACCGGCGTTGCAAAACGGAGCGCGCCGTATTCACTAAACTGTTAACCTTTTTGTGTATTACCTAGGTAGATAAGTTCTTTATTGTATCCCTATCTCATATACGCATGCCGCATTGGATTCTATCGCGTCTCGATGAGTCAGAAGAGTCAGCGCTCACCGAGTGATTCACCAAGAATTGGTATATTTGTACAGTTCAAAATATCTAAACTTTGTTTCAGTTTTCAAAATTCAATTAGACTGGAGTCTGCTAATCAATGCAGTTCCATTGGCTCATTAGTTAAAGATGTCCCTAAACTATCGGGCCGAGCTGAAACTTGGGCCGATGGGCGTGTCGGGGCTAAAGTTCCTCACATTAATGAGACGACAATGATTCGGGTCCCGCTCTCGGATAACTCCCGAATTAACTGAACTGTTCTTTGTTGTGCTTGAGGGGAAGGCTTTTGAATAGCATCAATCCCCTGGCGTTATGTTTTTGGAAATACAAGATGTCTCAAAAATAAGTCGGAGAGTCAGAGTCAAAAATAAAGTCAGTCCTCTGGCTAGAGGATGTAGTTATTCAATAATTCCGCAGATCTATTCTCCAAATAAAATTAAGAGCCATATTGCGTTTTCAAATATAAAAAAAACATAGCATTATTCATACCAATATTTTGTGAATGAGCACAGCTATTTTCGTAAAATTACCTTTACAAATCAAATGAGTAAACGATTCGAAATATCTATATTCGCCCGATGGTTTAATTTAGCTACTTCTGCCCTTATTAGCAAGCAATATCCGTAACTGTAACACATTTTTATACTTTCCATGATATTTCTGTTCAGAGTGATTAGCGATAATCGTTTCAGTGTGGCGGCAATTTTCATGAATCCGTCATTAAGAAAGTTTGGAGCTTATCCCGGGCTCCGCTGTCCCGACTGATTAATTTACGTGGCAGGATGCTGCAGACGATGTCACTGGATACGGTATTATTTATTTATTTAAATACTATATTGCACAAAATTACAAAAAAAATGCACAATTGGCGAGCATAATTATTGTGAGTGTCTTGCAATCTTCATGTAAAAATATCATCAAGTAGAATGCATTTAACATTGAGGATAAAGTATTTTTAAATGTTGATGTAATTATATCAAAATCTAAGCAATTTTTAGGGTTCCGTACCCAAAGCGTAAAAAAAAGGGTAAAATGGGAACTAATTGGGTGGTTCTCGGGTGGCGACAAATACCTGTTAATGAATCAATGCATAGCATGGCACTATTCAATTGGGTTGTGTAAAAATCTTATCAATAGAATTAAGCGCAACTATATTGCCTATTCTAGTTTCTATAACAATCTCGAGAAAACCGAGGGGGCTACAGAAGGGGTCACTGTCAGCTGCAACGGTACACCATCCGTCAATGCCGAATCTGTTTAGAAATGTTTAATTTATTGGGCATTATTTAGTGGAATCCGGGTATCCCTTTACAGAAATCCGAAATTGTTTGGGAAGGCTGAAATGTTACAGAAATTGAATGAGGCCTAGCTTAAACTTGAATAATTGCGGTGTGTGGTAATCGTCCTCCGTCCTTTCAAGTAAAGGTAAGAAAATTAGAACTCTCAATTCATTATCAATTCAACTATTATTTGATTAAACGAATAAATAGATTTTACTTGGTTTTATAAAAAGATAATATTCATTAAACCATCAAACATCTTGCCACGCTTTTATCACAAAAAAAATGCAAAAGTTGTATTGCCTCTGTTTGATACGATCCAGCCGCATGCCGCATCGTAAGCCGAGTTCTGAACCGATAGGCCACCGTCACTTAATGGTGTTGAGGTCGAAGCACATTTAAATACAGAGGTGTCGATAACGGTTACAGTGTCGCGAGTTCATTTTTTTCCGATTTCGAAAATGCCCAACGCGTCTATAGATCACTCCAAGAATAAATGTCCAAATTTTCCTTTTGTGATAATTATGTATTTAGAATTTCAAATGATATAATATTTTAAGTTTGTAGTGAATGTACTTGTAAGGACATCAAAGTTGAGAGTGTGAACATGTATGTACAGGTACATGTAACTACAGTTCGCCTGAGAACATAATTGTGCCAAGGCGTATCGAGGCCTGTAATTAGTTCTCAATTAACATGGTGACAGAACTGTTCATGTTCAGATGGGTAGGCTGTGTGTAATTCAAGATGCTAATAATATGGTTCTAGTAATTACTGCATTGAAGACGACAACTGTCAAAATAAGACCCAGAACTTTTGGGTGGTAAACTCTCAAATAGATACATATATTTTCAAGTGTTTTTCTAAGAGTAGTTGTGTTTTTTATAAGAAACTTAAAGAATGTAACATATACCTATTATAAAAGAGCTAAGGGGTCTCTACGGTGTACCAACAGAACCTTTGAAGAAGCTTAAACTTTTAACATCACTCAAGAAAGCACAAAAAAAATGCTGGACATTTCACACAGCATCATCTAGCCCCAAACTAAGCAAAGCTTGTACTATAGGAACAGAATAACCAGATATACTACATATATACTTTTTTGTTTGTTAATACATACATATTATACATTGAAAATAACGGACACTAAGCCCTATTAATGACCAAACTACTCGTCACTAGAGTTACTTACAAATTAACTTATGAACAATATGATACATCTATCGTAAGTACGATAAAAACGATCAGAACTGGTCAATTTCAACCGATTCAAAACAGGAGCGGTCCGCATCGTTCCGCATGGGGATTAAGGCTCACCAATGGACCGCCGGATTACCGCTGGCTTAAACTGGATACCTTCACGGTATGAAGCTACGCACGAAATAGGCCACCGACTTCACTATGATTATCGTTTTGAAACTTTAAGCATTTATCACTGAGCTTAGGAACCCACATCGGCTGTGATTTTGATTTAGTGTAGGTTTTGATTGTATTCATATTTTTTGTGTTCACTTGCTTAACAGAAGTAGGTAATTTGTACTCGTAGATGTTACTTATAATCTAAAAATTTCTAGAAACGCATATAAAAATATTTATTCTTGATTTTTTCAGTCAATTTGTATTTTACACTACCGTAAAAGATCTTGTAGTAGGTCCAAAAGAATCATCCTTGTGACGGACATACAGACAGCGTTGGTTTATAAGGGTTGGCACCCTTAAAAGTATGAAGACTAACGACTAGTATAACATTATAGGCTAAAGGCAATTTAGAGAAAAAACATTATTTCTTGATGCCTTCAGATACCTATAGTTTTTATGCTCGTTGCCTTGATCTTGTTCGACGCCTAATACCTAAAACTACGTCATAAGCAAAACGATGGCATTACTTTGATAAATGATATGGCTCTAATAGACTTTTATGGCGGTAAGCGTGAGTTGAAGTACTTTATAAAAAGCTATATTCAAAGTACTTTGCGCGTATCTCGCAAAAATGGATACGTGGTAACAAACATAGCTATAAAAGTTCAATTATTTTAAAAATGAAATTTTGTATCAACACAAGTGGTACATAGGCTTTGTCCATCTGAAGTTATGATATACTCGGAAAAACTTCATTTCCCCGGGATAAAATATAGCCTATGTTCATCGGGGATAATGTGGGATTCTATTGGTGAAGGAATTTTTCAAATGGGTCCAGTAGTTTCGGAGCCTATTCATTTCAAACAAACAAACATACAAACAAACAAACAAGCAAACAAATCTTTCCTCTTTATAATATTATATTATTAGTATAGAAAATAATAGTATATAATATAATAGTAGAGCCGTGTTGGCCGAATGGGGTTGTACCTCGACTTTCAATCCGAAGGTCGTGGGATCGAATCCCGGCCGTGCATCAATGGATTTTGCGTTTCGTAAAATTTATATGCGCTTTAACACGAGCTCTGAACGGTGAAGGAAAACATCGTGAGGAAACCAGTTAGTATTCTAATAGGTGGCGATGGGCTTGCAACCTGTCACGTATGGAATACTAACTTCTGCAAGATGTGGGCATGTATCAAATATGTATTTGTACATGCCTCTGACTACCCCCTTAGACATCTTCAAAGGATCTGGAATATAAAAGATCTGAGAGAATGTCTACCGCGCCTTGGGGATACAGTCGTGACTGAGTTTTTTTTTTTTTTTTTTGGAATATAAAAATACAGTGATTATGAACAGTCAAAGTACAATTGACGCCGTTTACACGATGCTATTGTGGCCTCTTGCCACAGAATACTTATAATCTCTTGCTCCGTTGAGAAAGCAAGATGGCATGCAAGAATGGTATGAAGAAAGAATAAGAAGCATCTATTTTGTAACATTCCATTCAAAGTGCAACATTTTCTTCTTCATTTACACTAGTGAGTACAAACAAGGTCTGTATAAGCGTTCACGCAAATAGAGCAATGTATTAAAGTTAAGAAAGATACTATCTTTGCCATTAAACAATGAATGGGTCGATCCGAAGGTTGGGTCGGACTACGACGCTGTGGGTTCGCACTTGGACGACTTTGTCATTAAAGTGGAACGTAAATTGAAGAATTTAATAATGAAGATTGTTATTGACAAGTTGCGGTGGGTAATATTAGACGGAAAAGTTAGCTAAGGATCGGCGACAAAATTTGTCATGAATAATACAATGTTGCTGGTCTTAAAGTTTGACAAATAATGTAGCCTGGAAGCAAGATATAGCATTTTTAATAAACAAACAGATTTTTTGTGTTTTTTTCAGTCTTTCAAAATTATATTATGGCAACATCAAATGAATAACTTAATAATCTACTGAACCATTTATGTAGTTTCTTTTCACCCACATTACATAAAACTTTGTACTTAATTAGTTTCTAAAAACTGTCTTAATTCGAAAAAAAAATGAACAAAAAACTGACTAATCTACTAAACCACATCCTACTTCACACCATTTTGTTCCTAATTAGAATTTCCAAAAACTGTCTTTTCGGACAAAAATAAAAAGCAATTAATCTCCCCTCTCAGAGCTGTACGTGAGCCTGTGGATAATGAATGAGGGCCGAACATCCGAAAGGCCAAACGGCGATATTAAATCGTTACGTGCAATACGACCTACGTGTCCTCGAGTGGAAAGTTGTATCACTAATTCAGAAGATGATCGATGAAACTTAAGGTTTCGTGAAAACTGTGATCGTTCTAACATACAGGGTGTAAAAAGACTGCTACCGAAACTGAGGGGTTGCAATTAGACCATGACTCTAAACTATAAAAACGCAAAAAAAAATTTGACTTAGCTTCGTCATGTTATGTTATTTTCGGTTATTTACTACTAGTACGACATAATAAGACCATACCAACCTAATAATTTCATTTATAAAAGAAAAAAAACAATTAAAACTCAAAATCCAGGTATCTACGTAAAAAAACGCGCCCAAAACATACGCAAACAGTACTCTTCAAATGTTTTTTTTTCGGAAAATCTGTACCTACCCCTTTCGGCTTCGGTAGACGTCTTTTACACCCTGTATTGTTAAGAATTCTTTTTTTTTTGAGTAAATTTATTAACTGTGTCTTGCCCACAATGACATACGGTGCCGAAGCATAGGCGCTCACTAAAGAAACTGCACAAAATGAGGGTCGCACAAAGGGCCATGGAGCGTGCCATGCTCGGCATATCGTTGCTTGACAGAGTCCGCAATATGGATATTCGTAAGAGGACAAAGGTAGCAGATATCGGAGACCGTATTGCGAGACTTAAGTGGCGCTGGGCAGGACGCTTGGCCAGATTTGGTGATGGCAGGTGGTGTAAAGCTCTGACCGAGTGGTACCCACGGGGAAGCGCTAGGAGCCGAGGCAGACCAGCCGCCAAATGGGTGGACGACATAGAGGCCATAGAGGGAAAGACTTGGACAAGATCAGCACAGGGCCGATTGGAGTGGCGTCTGAGGGAGGAGGCTTATGTCCAGCAGTGGGCTGTCATTTGAGCTGCTAATGATGATGAAATTAATTAAGATTCATACGTAGGTATTAGGCTCCAAGCCCATCACATCTATCAAAAAACGCATTAGTTTGTTTACGGTGTTTTTCCTCGCCATTTTATTGGTGCGCTTCTTGATTTTCCTGATGCAAAATTAATTGATACACATTCAAGATTCAAACTCACTATAGGATCGAACTTGAGGTACTCTAATCCAGTAGGTCAACCACGTCTCTTTCATGTAGACATTGAAATCAAGAATCATCAAGAAAATACTGTCAAAAAATTTAAAGCTCTCAAGGTTATAATACGGTGACCGCTTTCAAAGAACTAGCTATAAGAAATAGGCTCGAGAACTACACCAATAATAGATGTGCGGTGACCTTTATCATCAATTTTGACGTCTAAAGTCTGTGCACCATGATCAATTTATTATTATCTGTCTATCAATTGACATTTCCCCCAATTAGAGCTAAAGTGCTAGTGATAAGACATTGTCTCTAATTATTAAATTAAATAATGTATTATTACATTTCTTCACGGGGTTTTTTTGATAAAGTCGGGTTGTGGTCGCCGATTATGTCAAATATTTCTCCAAAATAAATTTGAAAAACCTGATCTTATTTAAATACCTTGCGTCTTTTTTCCCAAAATCGTAGTTAGGACGTAAGATTTTTGATCAGAACATCATCTCTATAGTAATTTCATATCCAATATTACTTTACATGATCTGCTAGTTAATTGAGATATAAATTACAGAAAATAGGAGGGAATAAAATCTGATCCATTGCTAGATTCCAATAATCCAACTAACAAGGCATCTTAAATAACAAACCAGTTGGAAAGTTATTATCCGGCCGATGGGACGCCCGAGCGGCTCTATTGAATACAGCCTCATTAATTCGGCCTAGAGTCTGTTCAATCCACTCATTTCAGAACTATTTTACAAAACCAGTCGGTAAAGCTGGTAAATGTTCATTGGAAATATATTTAAAACTGAAGTTTTTGTATCTCTGATTCGTTTTTTTGGTGTATTCCAGATCGTTTGATAATGTCTAAGTTAGTCAGAGGTATGTCCAAATACATTGGCACATGTCCATATTTTGCGAAAGTTACTTCATAAAAAAAATAAGTTAACTTAATTATTTTTACTTGACTGTATCTATCAAATATAGATATCAGGATAGAGAGGAGGCCTATACTCAGCAGTGGGTGCAACCGGGCTGAATAGATAGATAGATAGATAGATCTATCAAATCAACTATTTTCAGTCATTTATGTTTCAGTCCTATTACTTCATGTTATTTGCAGAGAAAAGTCTGGTATATGATTCTTAGAAATTTCCTCTGTGCTTTAATGAAGTAACAGCATCTTCAATGCTACTCTTATCACCAAATACCCTGGTACGATCTGTATTCCCTGTTAAAATTGAAATATCTATGAAACGAGATATTAAAATGTTTTATAGACTATAAAGACGAGAATTATTATTTGAATGCTAATAGCTACAATAAACTGTAACAGCTTTGGCGTCACATTGTACTAAGGAGGTACAAGATGTAGGATTTCTTATAAAACAGGAAATCAATTGTTTTACTGCCTGTTAAATATTTAGGGTATTGTTTGTGATTGAAATAATACTTTATTTATGCTTCTTTGTAGTTTCATTTGATGTTTAGTATTGTAATACGGTATTTTAGCTCCATTTGACGATTAAAATATGAATAAAATAGAAGTGAGTTTTGAGATGGCGGTTGATGGGAGATAAATTTAGAAGAACAAAGAACAGAGACCTGGATTTAAATAGTTTCGAATGCCCACAAAAATGTTCGATTTGGCAGAGTTAGTATAACCTTGTACAAGGTTTCTGTAAAAGGTTCTGATAAGTATCAGAATACATAAGGTGATTACACGTATCTGCTTGCCAATCGATTTCAATATTGCATCATAAACCCCATAACATTTTCAATAAAGGCTGTGACATAGTTCTTGAGGTAATACCAGCTAAACGCGATCTAGTAAGCTGAAGATCGTAACTAAAGTCGTTCGGTGCATAGATTACAAGTTTATTAGCTGTGACGTCATTCAATATCAGCCTTAAGGTCTTTTGTTACGTCAGAGATTGCATCATGCGCGTATTCATGTTGATAATGGCTTATTAATGGTGATATGGAAATTAGATTAGGAAAACTGAAGAATGTTGTTCAATTTTGGTTGAAAAACAATAAATAATAAAACCCTTCCTTATAATAATAATACTCTAGAGTAAATCCCAAATTAACGCTACTTTTGTTTGAATGTTTTTTTTCTAGGTCAAGAAATAAAATGAAGATGAGACATTACGGGTAGCTCCCGAACATATTTTTTCGTATCGTGAGCTGCACGAATAACTCAGGCATTAGTCCAGAAAATGGTCTCATTTCGCAGTTCTCGTGGGAATAGTGATGAGAAATATTCGATGTAAGTGGTAATGAACTTAGTTCTGTGTCTAAGTTCACGATAAAACTACTAAGACATAAAATAAGAGCTATAGAGCTTATTATTAAATTTAAGATTTAAAAATTTTCAAGACAAAACTATTTCTGAATCAAAGAAAGTATATTGTTATGATTGCAATGTTTATTTTTCTATGAGTACCTATCTAAGTGAGACTAATCGTTTTTACCGTATTAATAAAAAATGGACTGGCCTTTTAAATACTTGAATTGCCACCACTATTCCCACCTCAAGTGTATGCCGTGAGAGAGCCTCATCACGTTGGATTCCCACTTATTATTTACTAGCTGCGCCCCGCGGTTTCACCCGCGTAAGTCCCGTTCCCGCGGGAATATCGGGATAAAAAGTAGCCTATGTGTTAATCCAGGGTATCACCTATCTACATACCAAATTTCAACCAAATCGGTCCAGCCGTTTTTGCGTGAAAGAGTAACAAACATCCATACATCCATACATCCATACTTACAAACTTTCGCCTTTATAATATTTATAGGATTAATTTATTAACAGGTCATAAGTGCTAAAATGTGTACAATTCATAAGTCCACTAGAACGTGTGTTGGCCGCACTTATAAATAATTCAGTGTATCTGGGTGCTTCGAAGGCATTCGATACCTTACTCATATTATAGTTCTATTTATTTTTCGGTGGACTCGGGTAAATCTTGTTTCGTAGAGTTTTCAGTCGATAGACGGAATGTAATTGTACGTTATTGAAGACAAGGACAGGTGCGGAATAAAATATCATAAAATTTTGAGTAGCACTGGAAAATTCAGAGGGTAAAGTGAGTTTGGATAATGTGAAGAGTGCTTTTGACAGGATAAAAAGACATTTCGTTGTTAAAATAATAAATGTAATAAGAAAAGTGATCTTTGGATCCAAAGCAATCCGCATAAAGTACATTAGAGAAGACCAAATAATTGTACCTCATTTCGCGTCTTTAGGCAGTAATTAAATCAAGATGACCATTAATCCCCGAAATACCCCAAGCGTGACAACACAACCACAAATTCAATTTAGCATGTTCATACCAGCTAGCCACATAAATAAAACTTTTAGGCTTATGGCCCCAAAATGGCAAACTAAAAAGCTTTAAGGACCCAGCAAAATTGAATTGGGCCAAACCTTTCTTGCTAAGCTATTTGCGAGTGGGTAGCAAGGACATGGATCGCGGAAATTATAATTGGGACATAATATGCGAAGTTGGGATCACAGGCTTTGGGATGCTTTACGTTTTTACGGGTCGATTAATTTGTCCTTTCGTATGTTGTGGGATAAATGTGAATCGACGCAAAGGGTTGATGGGAATTAAATTTTTGCTAAAATTTATGGTTCGATTTGATCACGCGCAGCGACTGAAACCAAGATTGGATACACACTCACTTTTGTAAAAAAAAACAGTGGCATTCCGAAGTGCCGACAGAAGTGAAAACTTGAACGAGGTTTCGATAATGGTTCTGAACTTAGTGTCGTAACGTCACGTGATTGAGTTTGATGTTTTTCTCCTATCTCAAAAATGCCCACCGCGGCTAAAGAAGTTTTCACTTCAAAAACACTTTATCCTTGATTGATAATACATTGATTAGTAGTATACAATAAACCGATGTATAAAAAAAGTGCACAAAAGGAGACTCTTTGAGGCGGACCTAGAAACCTTTCACATTAAAAAAAACTAGTGAAACGATAAGACAAAAAAAGTACCTGTATTATATTTTGAAAACAATACAATTATGTTCTTTTCATTGCATTCCTAACTACACTCGTGAGCAACCGAATCGAATCACCCCTACAAAATTTACAAAAATGGAACTTTTTTCCAAAATGACTTTAGTAATGCATATAAAATAGTATATTTTTTGGAAGCTTAATTTTTAGGCTTTAAAATAACACTACTATCATTTAAATTTGTTCAGTTCTTTTTAAAATAGCGCTGTATCAGTGCAAGCATCAAAAATGCGCTTTGTGCAGTAGCTGTGCGGGCGCGTTCCAACCCCCTATAAAACCCCCGTGCAAGCAGTGCACACTTATCAGTCGCTCATCAGACGTTGACCTGAACACACCTACGCAAGTTACGATCGCCGATTCACAACCACTATGGATACAACACCAGAAATAGCCGCTCAAGTTGTTGCTTTGCTGCAACAGGATCTCAGCCAGCGAGAAGTCGCTCGTCGACTAAACCTGAGTCAATCTGCTGTGTTTAGGGTGTACAGAAGATTCCAAGAGACTGGTTCTTACTCCAGGACGCCAGATACCAGTCGGCGCCGGGTAACATCTGAGAGAGACGACCGTTTTATCGTTTCGACGAGTCTCAGAAACCGCCATCTTACCGGTGTTTCTGTCCAGCAGCAGCTGAGAGAAGTTCGAGGAGTGTCTGTCAGTCAATGGACAATCAGAAGAAGATTAAAAGAAGCTAACCTCGTTCCAAGACGGCCTGCCAGAGGCCCAAAATTGACCACAGCTCACCGACAAGCGCGCCTTGAATTTGCTCGCGAACACATTAATTGGAGTGCTGAGCAATGGCGGTCAGTCCTGTTCACTGACGAAACCAGAGTGTGTCTACATGGCAGTGATAGGAGAGCTCGGGTCTACAGGCGCCCAGGCGAGCGGTTTGCGCAGTGCTGTTTTGCCGAAACCGTGTCCTACGGGGGTGGTTCGTGTATGATGTGGGCGGGCATTTCGCTGGAAGGAAAAACGGAGCTCGTTTTCATCCCTGGTGGAGGCCGAGGAGGCGGTCTGACTGCTGCGCGATATGTGGAAGACATTCTTCTGGATCATGTCTTGCCTTATGAAGGCTTCATCGAGGACGGCTTTCTGTTAATGCATGACAATGCCCGGTGTCATACAGCACGAATCACTCGTCAGTTCATGGATGAAGTTGGCATTCGGACCATGGACTGGCCAGCATTAAGTCCTGATCTCAATCCGATTGAGCATGTATGGGACCAACTCAAACGGAGGGTACGAGCCAGAAATCCGGCGCCTACAAGCATCGCAGAGCTAAAGATAGCGCTGGAAGAGGAGTGGGAAAGGCTACCTCAAGAACTGATTAAAAAACTTATTAAATCAATGAAAAACCGCCTTCAAGTGTTATTAGAGCTAGAGGAGGCAACACCAAATATTGATTAAATAAATGAAGAGTATTAAACATAAATTTTCTGTTTTATTTTAATTTTGATTAGCCCTATGTTAACTTAAATTAACTTCACTTTTGTTGTGTTTCCATTCAAAACTGATTAATTAAAAAAATACTGTGTAGATTTTCAAAATAATGGTGTAATTTTGAAGCTTAAAGATCAAGCTTTCAAAAAAAAATATATTCTATATGCATTACTCAGGTCATTTTGGAAAAAAGTTACACTTTGTAAATTTTGTAGGGGTGATTCGATTCGGTTGCTCGTGGTATATTCTCTATCATCACATCAAGCCAGTGTAATCATAAAAACTTCGACTAACTCCAAACCTGAAAAGCGAACAATGCGTCACGGAACAAAAAAGGAATGACGGCAGGCCGTGTCCGATTCGTCCAACAGATGAAATGCATCGGAAAACAAACACAGCAGAAGTCCGCGAAACTTTTATATTTCCAGTTCTCTGTTTCGACAGGGTTATTCCATGACCAACGAAATATTCTTGCATATGGAGTAATAGACGCGGCAAGTCGTGGGTTGAGAAGTTTTGGTATAGTCCTCCTCCTTCTCGCGTCGGTATCCTCATTGCTGAGGGTCGTGATCCCCTGAACATGGCGCAGTACTTCTCCTGACTATGTCGCGCAACCTGTTCCTAACTTTGGCATCGTGGAGCGCATCGTGAACCTTGGTGTTCAGCGTAGAGCGGATTTGGTCGGACCATCTGAGTGGACTATAATATGTTTGGTATAATATGCATTTCGATTTGTTCTCTCAGGCTCAACATTACGTGGGTTCATGATTTGTTTAGACTTTGTATGCTGAAACTAACATACTTAAATATAACCTGGGTTGCAAAGATTAGATAGGTATTCTAATTTTATTTCCTCTCTTGTTATTATTATACATATTATCTGGGACTATACTCGTAGTAAACATAGCCTAGCCCTTTTTTGACATTTGTCTCACTCAAATCTGTGACAACTACCCATCTTAAGATCACAGCTTCAATACGACAAAATTATGTGGTTTTCTAGATGATGCTGTGTGAAAAGTCCAGCATTATTATTAGTTGTTTTCATACTCAGTTTACGGGTAAACTAAGGATTAACTGAAATGCATATGCCAAAGCCAAATATATATCAGATCTACTAAGTGTTATTGGGTCAGTCTTTCTTACAATCCTGCACGTGTTTATTATTATAGTCCAAGTCTTCTACGGCCTGCCGTTCTCATGTGCAATAGCTTTCAGCGTTTGTCACTTTTCCTTCAGAAGCAACTTTAAAATATTTACGAGTGGAACTTTGCCGCAAGAAATTCTCCTCGTGCGGCGAATATAAGTTCGAAAATGGACTGTAGAAGTTTTGTATTAGAGATGGATTATCTTAGTTTTGTCAGCTATGGATTTATATTACGAGTATTGAGTGTGTTGTGAAAATATTTGGGGAATTCACTAAAATTCGAACAATCGAACCTCGTAACTATTTTGTAGAATTTTCAAACTTTTCAAACATTTATTCACGATTTTAGTTGGGTATTACTTATTATATTGGTTGCCAGGTTAATGCTAACTTCTGTACTTTTTTTGTTTTAAAAAATAGTAAGCAAATTGTGCATGATTACAATAATCCAACATTTGTAAGTTTGACACTACCCTACACCATTTTGCCTACTGCCAGTCAATTTATCAGTGTCTTGCGGTATCACGGTGACACCGTACCAGATGATAAACAGAGGCCCTTATAATCGTGAAACCTTTGGTAAGTTGATACACTCAAACGTAAACCCGCGTAGCAAAATTTTGCAATGGATTTCTATGTTCAAACTTATAACCTAAAGCATTAGTTTTACTGTAACTGAAACGGATATTTTCCGTAAGTGGAATGCCTGTCAACATTATGCTGCCTTTCATTGAATCAGATAATGAAGTTGACATTTATATTATTTTTAATATAGAATACAACAATGCGATTACTGCATGAAATAAAAGCTTTGTTCCATTGCAATATGGTTTATGCAAGCAATATTTTCAAGATGGGTCAACTGTACCTAAAGAACTATGTCAGCATTATAATCGCACAATCTCAAACTAAAACTATACTTAGTTGATAGAAAATCATGAGTCAATTTGAACGTGCAAAATAATAATTTAAAATATTAACTTCTACGTTCGATGGGTTTTGTTTCTAAACACCGAAGATAATCATGCCTTTAGAGAGGTTTAATCAAATGCACTTCAAATGTAAATTTCAGCAACGTAGTGCTGAAACGTGCTGGAATATGTAGCTAAACCTTAACAAGGTGAGTCACGCGATCTATTATTATATCATTTGTAACGGCGCTTCGTGATTTATTCAATAGTATCGTATTCTTGAGGGGTAGAGGCACATTCATTTAAATAATTCTTCACTACCAGACAGATGTTTATGAAAATCAAAGCTTTAAACATTTTGTTTAAACCTTTAACATATAGCTTTATGTTCAAGGAAGCTAGTTATCAGCTAAAAACATAATCTAATCAAGATCTTCAATAGTATAACCTTAAAAGCCATCGTTTAGTTTTTCTCGGAGAAGTTATTATTATAATAATAAAAGGGGGCAGCTTGTGAACATCACAGGCTATGTGTTGAGGTAGAAACATCATCAGGGTCAGTCTCTAGACGTATCCTAAGGATGTCCATACTTGCGCGGTGCCTGGTGTCACGGCCGTATTACTTAACTCTAGCTTCGAGGATTTTCTTTTAAGTCAAAGGGAATATTAGACATAGACATCTATTTACCACTTTAGGATCCAAGTTAGGCTTGAGCTATTGTTTCCGACTTTTTTTTTGTTTAAAATCCAACAAATTCTCTTTTTCAGCAATTTTATCTACTTCCTATCTTCCTACATTAGATTTAAATATGATATGCTTATCGCCGAAAACAATGCTAAAATTGGATTAACCCAAAAATAATTTAGATCAATGAACAAAGCGAACCAAATATTTTACGAGTCGGAAAGCGGGTTCAACGGTTTTAGATTGATAATGCGATACATCGGATTTTTAATGGAAAACATTAAAGTAGGACCCGCTTATCATCATGAGTAATAAAAACATTTTTGAGCTACGAAATAGAGATGAGTTGACGATCTCTGTAGCGCAGTGGGCAAAGGTCCACTTGCGACGCAGAAGGTTCGTCGTCGATCCACGCTGCGGTACAAATGTTTGTATGATCTACAGATATTTGACTGGTCTTGGTGTTTTCTATGTATAATATGTATGTATTAACGAACAAAAAGTATATAAGAAGTATATCAGTCATGTAATTTGTATTTCAATAAACGGGGTTTTATCACGTACGTACTTGTTTTTTTGCCCCGGGTGAACTCTATCTCGTTTATTGAAGTACAAATTATGTCTTTCAATCACGAAAATTTAATAAGTTTAATCAGTCATGCAGTACCCATAACACAAGCTCTGCTTACTTTGGGGAAAGATGATGCTGTGCGAAAAGTCCAGCGTTATTATCATACTCGTAGTATGACCATACGGATATGTTTACTTCTTCTTGTAAAGCCATCAGTTCTTCCTTTCGAACCCATCGCAATTGTAGTCACAAGAGTACAGTCATTTTAGTTTTTTGTAAATTATTTTGGCTACTACTTACATACAAATATCTGCATTAAAGAGGAAGAAAGCGTGAGGGAGAAAGAGAGCCAATCGACGAATAGTTCTAACAGAATTCTTTTTTCAACACGAGAAAACGATGTTGAAACCGCTTAAGATGGTAATAAAGTATCCCCAATCCGACCATCAGGCTATCGGGGTGAATTTAAATAACAATTTAGCTAAAGGGTGCATACGTGCAGCGGCTGTTAATTGTCTGTGTTTGAGGCACTCTGAGTAAAATTAGTCTGACGTAACATTGAAAGCCCGTTGCGTTGGAGAAAAAGGACCACGACCGTATCACCATGAAAGACATTCTCTCAGATCTTTCTATATCTGCAAGAAGATTATTTTACAATAAAAAAACCATGAAAACGACTACCAATTTTTCGTAAAAAAATAGTGTAAATTGCTGCAAAAAACATAGGTTAGCTGTTATCTAAAAAGAGTTGAAATTACTTACGTGCAAACCTACAGACGACGCGTCTTTGTGTAATACCTAACTTGTTTCCTCACGATGTTTTTCCCACATCGTCTGAGTCCACTGTCCTTATTACAAAAATACTCTAAACTCAAAGTTATTGAACCGTCAATACATTGCTTTTTATAGCAAAAAATTTAAATAATTTACGTAATAACTCAGGTGTAAACAAAAGGCATGATTCCCACAGCTCATTCATAAAAAAATTTGGCGGTTCTTGCGTGTCGCTCATATTTACAACTCGATTCTGTGTCGACAGCAATTAGGAATTCATGAGCATAGTTGTAAAATTAACCATGGAACGTGTTAGGTAAATTAAATAATGTTGATAAGGATCAGAGTGTGTTTTAGTGAATTATACAAATGTAGGACATGTAGGTATGGAAGGAATGGTTATATTTTATTAAATTATGTGACTGTTTTGTAAATTCAGCGAAAACAAGTAAAACATGACTGTAAACATGAGTATGTGTGCAAGCAAACATGTAAAATATTATCTTTTTACTTTTTTATATTTTTTTTTTACTATTAAAAATTATTTTTTCTTTAATAAATGAAATTTACAGAAACTAAACTACCACAATATGTACATAAAATTATTATTAAGTCTGTAATTTGATATCTTTATACTTCAATCAAGAATACTATACCTAGATTTAGGGTCCGCGCAGCCAAACCATCTCGGTAAATAACAGCTCACGCCGCTATTTTGGTTAGCATTTGACGATTGTCGTGGATAATCGTAATAAGATAATGTTTTGAGGATTTGTGACTTTATACAAAGGGTGTAATTCGGTCGAACTTAAAACTTTTTTGTTACGGACAGAAATTTATCTTTGATTTTGTACCAGAGGTCTCATCTATAGTATTCTTGATCGAAGTCTTTAATGTGTAAATACTAAAATAAAGTGTAGAATGTCTACCTACACGTTAAAATGATTACAAAGTCACTTCAAAATCATTACTAACTCTAATTCATCAACATCCCAGTTTGCAACATATTCACAAAGTAGTTATCGATAGTCTATGAATAATATATCAGTGTCTATCGATGACGAATTGACGAGTATGCGGTCCCAAAGGTTATTAGTTGGAGTTTAATAATGTGTGTTTGAATACTGTAGTAGGCGAGTTTTTGTGAAGTTTTTAGGAGGAAGTGTCACGTAATATTTGGGGTTATTTTGTAAAAAAAATGGAGTTTACTAATTTCATAAACTTTACAAAGTGCATAGGAATATTTAGACGCAGTTTTGTGAAATAAGTTTTTTTAAATAATTTACTCTATACAAATTTTACAAAGAACATTACAATCAGTTAAGCCATCAGAAAATCCTTGCAAAAGATCTAGAAATAGCTTAACAAATTCACTGCCAGTTGGAGTTTGTTGGCTATTTAAGTCGTTAAGTCATAACGGAGGCCTTAAGGCGGCCTAAAAACTCCGTCACCAAAGTTGGCCACTGACTCATACGAACATGCTTACTTACTGCCAGGATCTGCCTGTGTTAAAATTTATACCAAAATTACACGTATGGTTGATAGAGAAAATAATACAAAAAAAAAAAATCCTAACGTTATTCCGTTAGTAGCCTTTCAAGTTCAATTCACTAGTCAAGTCTAACTTATTCCATGTTTAAGTTTCAATAATTTCCTCCGGGACCGGGACTATTTGACGATGGCCATCGTTTGAATTATTAACGCAACCCCGCTCTTCGGGTCATTTAGACCCCAAATTAAATTACAATAGCATGTAAGTTGTAATTAAGATTAACATGATTATTTCAATTTATGGCGTTGGTTTTGTTGGTTTCAGTCATATTGCAATATTATCATCTTCGTAGAGTATAATATTACAAGTAATTTAGTAAGAGAACTAAGTAAAATTTTATATGGTTTTAACTAAGCTATTACTTTGTAATATTTACCTTGATATAATGGTAAAGTGGATTTAACACGAGGAATATTGCATGTTTTCTTAAATGAAAAAGCTTTCGTAGTAAAAATGTAGCGACTTAAGTCTGAATAAATAGTAAAAAGTTTCATTATAAAAAGGTATGTAGCTCTCAGCTCTGAATGTATCTACGTTTAGAGCAGAAAAAACATTATTTATAATCATAATGTAATCACCTGAATTTCGTCTTTTAGGTAAATTTTCGATTCAAAGAGAATCCTAACATTTAAGATTAATAACAGTCTAACTTGATCCTATAAAGTCTCGATAGGCGATCGCGCAGCCTTTTCATAACAAAACAAAAGTTGTAATACTGAACTATTATTAGTAAAAGCCAACTTCTGAGAAATTTTAGTTTAATAGAGAAAATAACTTTCATAAATTGACGGTCTGCCATTAACCGCATTGCCTCATCATCCATAATATGATTTATAATTTTACTGTCATTGAGTATGAATTGATATTCTTTGATTTACAATATTCGTAGTAGCACCGCCAAATTTTGGAACACATTGCCGGGTTCTGTATTTCCCGTAAAATAAAGAGTCTTCAAATTAAGAGCATTTGCTCTTAATTTGAAGACCCCTATATTTGTACTTGTACTATAGGTTCATTCTAGGTAAGCATGCTCCATCTTAGACCTCACTACTGCTTAACATCAGGCAGAGTGAGGTCAAATGCTGACCTATTTAATTAAAAAAAATTTATTGTAAAATACAAGGAACATCGGTTTTGCTTCCACTTCCTAGCCTTGCTGTTTGCCCTTCGTTGAAAGTTTCTCCTTAACTTTGGCATGTTTAATGGCATGTTTGACTTGCTTGTTATTTATGTGAAGATTTTGAATAAAAGCTGCGAAGAAAAAAGATCGTGCCGTTTATAAATTGCACTTGTACAAGAGTGGTATTTTTAAAATTTTAAGTTTCTGAATGTCAAGAACCTATCACATTATGTTAACAGAATAAACTTTACTTTCCTTTTAACAAACACAGGTAGCTTACTTATCTAATGACTCCCAGTTTTCAAAATTCAATAAGAAAATACTATTCACACTATTACCATGATTCAATGTTTTTGGAGTTTCCCGATATTGCGGCGCAGTTGCTCAGCATTAATAGCGTTGATAACCATGATGATTTAAATAGTTATATTAATAAGAAAAACATAATCACATACCTTAAAAGTTAATCAGTCGAAGAATCTGTTTAAATCTAGCGTTTATAGTCAATTTAAATGTTTTATGATTAAACTAGTTCTAAAATAATGAACTAAAGCTTCTAGGGTTGACTATAAAAGTGAAAACTTACCTCCTCTATTTTCACTATCTGCTGGTTTCACTTGTATTGCCCGGTTCATCTGTAAACAAAATTACATAAATAAATAGCTGAACTTCCTTTAATGTTACTGAACTCACATCTGACATCTGAACTTCAACAGTTCTTACCTAAAGACCCGAGAGAATGTCTACCGCCTAAATAACAAAAATTATGATTCTATAATTTTAATCGGGATTACTGATACACACGAGCGAAGCAAAGAGAGGCCCAGTCGGATGAAAAAGGTGGATGATGATGATGAAGTATATACAAAAATATGATACCTAGAGGTCTGTAAGAATGCTTACAGTCCCTAGATAATACAATTCCATAATCCAGTTTCAGCTTTGGTCTTTTCATTAAAACTGTCCAGTGCATTGAATTTTCGGAAAGGCTAAGCGGAAACGGTTAACTGTATTAAATCCCCAACTCATTCAACGTGCTTTCAGAACTAGGACAGATTCGCTGAATTCATGCCTTTCATGTGATGCAACGCAGAACGCGTAGGAAGAAATTACGGCCCCATAAATAGACTTTACTGTAAATTATACAAGGTAGACCACGTAAATGTGTATTTCGTAGTAAAATGTATGTATTTTTAGGGTACCGTACCCAAAGGGTAAAACGGGACCCTATTACTAAGACTTCGCTATCTGTCTGTCCGTCTGTCACCAGGCTGTATCTCATGAGCCCTGATAGCTAAACCTAAACAAAAAAGTTGAAATGTTTACAGATGATGTATTTCTGTTGCCGCTATAACAACAAAAATACTAAAAAACAGAATAAAATAAAAGGGGGCTTCCCATACAACAAACGTGATTTTTTTACGTTTTTATAGATAATGGTACGGAACCCTTCGTGCATGAGTCCGACTGTCACTTGGCCGGTTTTTTTAGTTAAATACTATACAACACGCAAATATATTTATTATAAGAAATATATCGTTATGATTCATAATTATTATCATCACTATAAATCACTGTTTGATTATACTTACAAATAAGTTTTACTACTATCCTGTGCTAGTCAGATAAAGCCTGGAATTATAATCTAGCCTGAATTTGACGAAGACCCAAAATACTTCTTTATTCATAAAACATACAAATATTTACACGAAACAATAAACATAAAAATACGTACGAAATTTAATTAAACTAAAGATAAAAAACAGTGTTCAAGTCACCGACCGCAGGTAATGAAATAATGAAACTACAAAATCTACAAGTTTTTTTAAATCATTTATTCCTTTTGGCGAAAATGGGAAAAAAGTCTACAAGTTTTACAAATAAATAATTGGTTTGTACCTAATAGGTGCTTTTCATGAATTTTCCACGTCTGCACTCAAGTAATCACTCTAGGGAGTCTAGGGAATACTAGAGTACCATTTGTGAGCTTGCGTGTCTTCACTTACTATGGACAACGAAATGAATGAAATGCCATTTACGTGAAGAATGCATGTTTCTATTAGTAAGCTAGTGAACTCTGTTTTTTATTATGCTGGGAAATTATTTTTTGCCATTTAAATGATGAGTGCTAGTTGTAATTAATATTAATACTAATTTTAAAAAAAAATCAATAAAAGATAGATAGATAGATAGAAAATACTTTATTGTACACCACATGGACATTACAAAATACAAACAAAGATACAAGAAAACATTTAAAGCGAAGTACAATGGGCGGTCTTATCGCTGTGAGCGATTTCTTCCAGACAACCTTAGGAAAAGATGTATAATAAGATTTTTTCTTTTCATAAGCTTGACGCTAAACTTAAATACTTACCAATTTATTTACAGATTAAAATCATCTTTATTCTGTATAGTGTACATTACTGCAAAAAATAACAAAGAAATACAATTTAAAACTTCTGTAAGATTAATTGATAAGGCCGCCAGTTGTTGACCTTTAAGTGCCCTTATTGTTTGTTTTTTGTCTGTTTCGTTTTGTGGTATGCAATAAATATTTATCTATCTATTGATGTTGGCTTTACTTAGCGCCTGCGGCTTAATTCAGAAAATTGAAGATGTGATGTAATTATATAATAAGATTTATTATATGAGTGTGATTCTGCATAAATTAAAATTATACCTATAGTATGCTTGAATCCAAGCGTTGGCTAGTCCTTTGCACATGGCTTGCTGCTCATATGTAAACTAAGCGGAGCGACCGCAACGATTCGAATATTTGCGGCCCCTGTGGTTCCGTACACTCTTTGTAAGGCGCGTATTGGCTTGGAAACAGATGTGATGAATGTTTCAATTAGAGATATTTTGAATTTAGAGACTTGCTTGGTTTGCTTTAATTTGGAAACCATAGAATTTATTTACTTTACAGATCGTTGAACAATAAAATAAAAAAAAAACATACCTATTTTTATTGTGTAACCTCACAGTTTTTTAAGATTTTTATAATACACACACACGAAAAGCTTTATGAGAATGTGCTGATAAGTTTTAAACAAAATGTCAATTGCCTATTATCTCAGTTGGTAAAAGCATGGCCAAAGATCGGTTTGCCTCTTTTAAAAATCCAAATATGTTTTATTATATTACAGAAACTAAGCTAACTTAAGTACATAAAATTACAAAGCTAAACTGTTGAATTTTCCAATAACGTAATTTTTATCTAAACATGTGTAAGTCGATTGTATTACTAAAAAAATAATACGTAGACAAATGTAGTTGGACGAACATAACATACTGACATAATGTTACTGTACCACTACTAGATGAATAATCACAATTTTCCTTGTACCAGCTGAAACGTTGTCTTGTAAGGGTACAAACGAGGGAACGAACCAAGTACATTTTCAGAAAATAGTATAATTACAAGAACAAAGAAAGAAGTGGTCACGGTAAAGTTACTTTTGACTTGATGTGTAGTTCTCATTATCGAGGTATTTGGTCTGTGCGCACAGTGCAATCCAAATCGAATCGATTTGACACGAAATAATCATAAGATGCGAACTAAAGTTATAATTATCATAATATCACTTTACAGTGTGTTTTTATTTTAAAATCGCTTTTAATTTTATTTGTAGGTTTGATCGTATTTTGTTCTCAAACAAATTAGAATGGACGAGTTATTGACATAACTCCTCTTTCAACATTTTCTGCCGATTTTTGCAGGGGATGAGGTAGCACACGAACGCATTTTACACACACTTATGTATAAAAAATGACAATACATCCTCATCTTTATGCACACTCTTGCAAATTTCGTATATGACGTACGTAATACTACAATACGTACATGATTCGGAATCGTGTACATTTTGGCAGAGCTCATCCCGTCTTTATGATCTAAGATTTTGTTTCTTGACTTTGATTGTACTGACATTGAATTTTGAATGTAGAACATGTCTAGTTTTACACGTATATTGCAAACCCAGGGTTTATTTACAGTAATTAATGCCACATTTATATGAAGAGTATGTTTGATATTGCTGAAATTAGCAAGTGAAACAGCGCAGAAGTGAGACAGAGGTATATGCGGCGTGCAATGGGCGGGGTTTATAGCTAGGTACTGAATGTATCGTTTTTCTTTGAAGCCTACTGCAAGAAAGCTTTGACCAATGAGCTGTCTGTTCAGCTATAAAGAAAGTAATGAACAAAATGTATTGGAAAACGGAAGCTCGGGCTTTAAGTTGCTTTGAAAAGCAACGGAATGGAGCAAGAAATAACTAAACATATTTCTCAAAGAAATGAATGCACAAAGCGAGTACTTTTTTGTGGGATCCTGTCGATTTACATAATGTTAATTGTCCTAATATAAATACACATAACATACTAGTCCTAAAATACTGTAGTCATACTGTTAAATTTCCATAGACTTAAACTAACATACATATATTTTGTCCTAATATATTAAAGACATACCATTATATTTACATATTCGTCTCAACTCCTAATATATGTTATCATAATAGTTATTATTACTATTGTTAAGTTGCATAAACTATTTTGTCCTATTTTTGATCGTCCTAATGTTTATTTATCCTAATAAATACTATTTATAGTTATATAAAGTTATATTATATAGTATATAAAGTTGAGTTATTTTGTTATAATTGTATCATTTAATAAAGTTTAATATTGCTATATTGTGCAGTTTATATAATTATTATAAATATAACTGAAATATTACATAAAATTATAATTGCTCTAAATAGGAACTTTCTGTAAATTTATCGTGTTGCCATAACAGGCTAACAGACCTGTAGAATAGGTTGCGAGGAGCGTAGCGACGAGCATGGTTTCAATAGGGACCAAACCATGCACGAGCCGAGCGAAGCGTGCCGCGGTAGCGGCCGGCGAGTGCCAGAACCGACTTGTTTTTCTTAAACCTTATTATATTAAACTTGTTATAGGTAGAAAAAAGTCTAGTATTTTATTTATACAATCGTTTTTTCGGTTATAGCTGCTGAAGTTATAGCAAACGCAATTAGTAAAAGTGGGTTTATTGGAAAACATAGCGAACCCGAAGTTATGTTAGTTAATTTATTAAACCTTACAAAGTTGACATAGTTAGGAATCTATTTGGGTATATATGGTATTTTTTTAGGATTTAATGCTATTATGATTTCAATTGTTATTATGTTTGATTATTAGGAGTAATATTGTTAGGGCTTATAACTTTAGGAGTAAATATTGTTAGGGCTTATAACTTTAGGATTACCGTATGTTAGGAGATGTGATTTTATGACTATTTAATGTTATGTTCACCTAATACTATGACTATTGTTAATTAGGTGTAGTATTGTTATGTCGAGTAATCATTAGGATAATTTAATATTAGTACCAAATACAGTATGGGAATTAAAAATAGGATAAGAGACGTTATGTGAATCATTAGGGACCCCTTTTTTGTGTTATTTCTTCAATCACTTTATCCAAACGCATAAAAAATGATTTTACCGCAAAAGCGATCTACCCATCAAATCAGACCGACATCCACCCACTCCTAAGTACATAGAGATCCTCATAGAAAAAAAAGATAGGTACAGTATGATACGAACATGCGGATTTAACGCCCAAAGGAAACCCAAAAAACATAACCATCTTTGGTTACAGGCAGGTTCAGGATGTAATTGGCAACCAAACTTGTAAAAGTACCTACCTATATTCTGGCAAAATAAATTCTATTCTATTCTATCCTATTCAAATGCTCAATACTACTTCTTAGTCGTAAAGTAATGTGTTGGCCTATCAATCCAATATAATTAGTTCGTTGGACCCTTTATCTAAGCAAAGGCTCTTCGAGCTCAATCTAATGTAAAAAAAACTTAGGCCTTTACATCTTTAATGGATAATTTATATATACAGCGTCAGGAGGCAACCTATGCCTACTCTGTAGTGCCTGGGACATTGTTTGAGATAGAATAGGCTTGCCCAGCACCTAAACCATCCTCTAAGCTGAATCGGCCTTGTCCACAGGAAAGACAACGTCAATACGTGTGGAGCTGACTAAGCTGCGGGTTTCCTCACGATGTTTTCCTTCACCGTTAAGAGCTCGTGTTAAAGTGCCCCCCATTCGGCTAACACGGCTCACATATTTAAAAGTAAACTGCACTTTTATATCCCGTATACCAAAATGACTATGACCTAAATGAAACAATGAAGATTGTGTCAGATGACCTTTCTACGTAATAAATCCCAACGACAACATCTTGACAGTAGAATAAAATATTATGAAGGACGAAATGATATGCATCTCTGCTCAGTGGAAGGAGATAATAGGAATACTTTTTTTGATTAAAAAATATATTTTTGTTGGACTTCGTACCTATAACAATTTTACCGTTGACTCACTGACTGTTTTGTGATAATACGAACAAGTAGATCCCGCTTAGCTATAGATAGGTGAATCCACCTTTGATACTTTAGTATTTTATACATATTTAGTAACTTTTTATTCAAAGTATATATTCAAAGTAAACACTATAGTATTTTATACATTTACTACTAAACAAAAAATGTACGAGCAAACTAATCAATAGAAATAGCATCCATTGTCCACTGACAAGGTTTAAGTAATTTAGGGTTCAGTAAAGTAATGACACAAACGATAA
The DNA here is from genome assembly GCA_963565295.1 of Epirrhoe alternata. Classification (NCBI taxonomy): domain Eukaryota; kingdom Metazoa; phylum Arthropoda; class Insecta; order Lepidoptera; family Geometridae; genus Epirrhoe; species Epirrhoe alternata. Next base: position 7,458,792 of record OY751384.1, read on the forward strand.
CATCTACATTATGCAGTATGCTTTCATCGTCTATGTTAATCGACTTTTAAAAATAGTTTTGAAGTAATTTAATGCTCTTGTTATTTAGAATACATAGTTTTATTGTTATCCATTTGTATATCAAAGATACATGCTTTTTGTTTTTTAATGTTATTATTTTATTCACTAACTAGTTGTAACGAATTTATTAGTTGGGTTGTGATTTTGACTAAAACAAATACAAACGAAAAAATATTTTTTCCTTAGACGCTGGAAGTCCTTACACTATATTTATCTGTGTTTATTGTAAAAAAAACGAAAGTCCTCGACGTAAGCTAAACTGACATTTTAAAATAAACGTCAATTCACAACCTAAAACACATGTATTTAGCATGGTAGTACCTTTTTTATTTATCTTAGCTAAAACACCACAACATAAAAATTCAATTCAAATTTTTTAATAATACGTCAATCATGGAACATAAGCCCTAAAAATACAAGGGCATAGCTGTCAGACCCATCGCCTTAATGTGCCATATATAAACTTGAGCTGTCAACGAATGGTCAGCTTTGCTGTCTGATGTCACCGTCACCAAGCAACCGTGCTATCAACAAATTTAAATAAATTGGACAGTATTTTCGGCCAGCAGGCAAACAGAAAAATAAGCACGGTAATTTCAACTAGCATTGACAGTAGGTATTTGTATTCTTGTATTTCTGAAATTTCAATTAAAATGCTTGACAATGTTTATTTTTTTTACCTAAGACATTTTTTGATGGTGATTAATTATAAAAAAAGTACTTCTGAAGCTGTTTGAGTTTCGATTTTGGTATTTTTTCTAAAATGTACAAGTAGATCAAAATCCTGCGAAATTAAGAAGAGAAAAAAATCAAAAGTTGCTGGATAATGAATACTTCGAAAATCTTTTTAAATTTGAGATCAAACTAAATTCAAGTACAAACAGTCAACCCGCTAAAACTTAAAAACATAATATTTAAGCCAAAGTCCAAAGTCAATGCCCAACAAGGAATTCTCCAACAAAATTATGAGCTTTTGTTGCAAAGTAAAACCGATCATAAATTAGGAATCCGTTATCCAATCCTAAAACTTAAACAGAATTTATTAGGTAGGTAATATAATAGAATGGTAGTCCAAAGCTTGAAAGATTCTTAATATTTTTTTTTTCTAAGAACACAATCATTATGCATTAAAAAGATTGAATTTTTAAATTCTTGGCTGTAAAAATGTTTCATAGTCTTGAAACTCTAGAAAGTTGGCATGATATCACTTTAGGTAATATGATAACGTTTTAAATAATTTATATTTTTCATTGAATTAATAAGGGTAGTTCTCACATTTTCTCTAAGACAGTTATAGACATCTTGAAATCACACCCAAAGTCCGTGTTACCCAAAAACTTAAACAACTTATCAATTCCCGCGAAAATTACGGCACATCGCGTCTATTATAATACCGTACAAACAGTTAACCCAAAAGTTGTGGTGAAAAATGTGGCTTCGCCTCCTAACGTTACTAAAACGCCATTTACACAATACCATTCTGACATACCATTCTTGCCTTGCCACAGAATATTAGCTTTTGCTCCGTTGAGTTTGAGAAAGTAAGAGGCAAGAATGGTATGCCAGAATGGCCTTGTGTAAACGGCGTCTTAGTGAGAAGGTAATGGGCCGAGAAGCGAATATTCTTTTACAAGTTTCGGCCTTACCGACGGGCCATGGCGATGATAAAACTTTTTATGCTCTACTTATATGAGATAGGACAGTTGTGGAATCCATAACGCGCTGAGGTGCTGTTAGTCTTGTAGAAAGGGTAAAATCGGTTACGATGTCGTGAGATTTTTTTCGGCTGAAAGGATTTTTTGCATGGCATTTGGTTGGTTTCTTTGTAGAACTCAAGTGCTAAGGGACTTAGAAGTAGGTACTAGGTATTATTGTTATCTCTTATTTTCGGTTAAATTGAACGTCTTTGGCAATGTTAGCTATATATTTTTTGGAAAACAGTTTTTCATTGATATTCTGTTAAAATTATAGGAAAATTAAATTTTGAATAAAAACGATTTAACCTCTTGAAGCTCAGCACATAAGGTGGAGTGCAGTCATTTTTGTTTAATTTATTTAAAATATTAAAATTTAATGAAACTACAATAAGAATTTAAAAATTCAATGTCAATGTTCAATAAAAAATTGTTTGTTGAATTTAAACCACTACATAGTTTATTATTAAAACTAGTGATAACATAAAAAAGTAGTAGGTACACAAAGAAAAGTACTGAATAAAAGGAAAAAAAGCAAAAAAGCAGCTTAATTTAATTATAATATATGAATAATATAATAAAAAATAAGTTTGTTTTTTTATTGACGTACCTATTGTCAAAAGTAGCGTGGGCAAAACAGCAGTCGTGCATAAACGATGTCGTAAGCAAAACAAACAAAAAGCCACATGGTTATATTAAATAACAAATACTGCAGGTGATATGAATGATGAGAAGTCTTACATGATCCTGAAAAAAAACAAAAAATAAATAAAAAGAAAAAAAACTTGTGATAACATAAAAAAGTTTTTCAAAGTTTACTTACAATAATAGGCGGAGGCGGGTATTCGACCTTCGCAGAACGCAAAATATCTACTAGGTGAACCATATGGACCGCTATTATTATGCTCAGGTTGATAAAGAAACTTTAAACTTTGTGTGTGTATTGATAAGAGGGAGCGTAGTATCGCGGACGTTGCGATCGTATGCCAGTTGAGGATCGACGCGACACAACCGAGCAGCACGGCGTTCGGACGTCGACTGACTGAGCGAAGCAAGCCGTACGCACGCGGGGAGGTACGCACTCACGCAGCTGTGACAGCCAATCGCGTGCGTGCGCCGCGCGCACCCCCGCACCCCATGCCTGCCACCCGCCCGCCCGTCACCTCACAATCGATGCCCTATATTGCATTAATTATTTAGGAAACACGCAATAAGATAACGCGAGGTGGCAGATAAGGGATCTCAGAGTTGCTTTAAATAAATCATCGTGTCTTCGTCCATTTGACGTGCGGTCTCCCTGGCCGGTCGCGTGCGTTCACGCTCGCGCTTGTTCCTGATAACGCGTTATTTACGCTGTCGGTCAGCTAGTAGATCTTTGTTTTTATCTGTCAAGTTATTTATAGACCAAATATAATAGAGGTAAAAAGGGTGATTCATTCATCAGGCTGTGGAATTTGTTTAGTTGGATAACCCCTATTTCACCTTCCAGTTAAGCCGGCAGGTTTGTTTGCGTAGCATTCGAGTGGAGAACGAAAACAAACGATATATATTTTTTGGAAGGTTGTCAACTTGTCGTTTGCCAATATTAATATATATGCGGATAATGGGGCTTTTACGGGCGGTTTTATTCTGTGTTTTGCTAAGGTTTTGAGGGAAATTTACAAGGAAGGAAATGTTTAGTAGGTACCAACAACATTTTTATGATAAAAATATGGTTTATAATATGAATATAATTTGTTTTTCATTTACTGGCTAACAATGAATGAACAGAAAAGCCTGGAAAATAAGGAAACTGCCCTGCAGTGAGACAATATAGCCTTGAATATTAACAGCTATGAACGAAGTAGTAAAACTCTTCATGCAACCTACGGTAACCAATAGTGATCATTCTAACATTATTCTTACTGGTTCAGAATACATTTCAGTATTTAGAAATACTTAACCACGACCCTAATATTAATCTCCATCAGAATTCAAGGCGGTTCGAGGTGGTCACCTGCCGTTGAACGTGAGTGGAATCTTCGTTATGGAATAATTAGCACGATTGTTTACCACTTCGATGTTATAAGACTCAATATTGCTTGCACTTTCTGAAAATTTAACTTCTCAGTGATAATTACACAAAATAATGATTATGAATACTTTACGAAACAAATATGCTAACCAAGGATGATTATAAAACATGGATTCATAGATCTTCATAAAATATTTCACCCAAGCTCTTCACTGAAATCATTTATTTCGACCGAATCGAATCACGTCACTGTTTGGCGATGGTTGACCGATTTTTCCCACCTCCATCAGTAGCGTTTGACACATGTCAAATTGGTTTAAAACAGGTATGACGAGGGCCAAAAATTGGAGGAAGTAGTTTTGGTTCATAGGTCAGTAAGCTATTTATGATCCATAATGCTTCTCGAATTATTAATGTATCTTGAGAGGACAACACGACTTCATCAGACTGTTTGTTTATTTTGAACAAAGGTAGGCCTTTGCCCAGCTGTAATAAGGGACATAGTAATTCAATTATAATAATTATTCTGAACAACATTAAAGAAATATATGTTTATGACTTGAAACATATTACAAACAACATTTAATTCATTTTTTTATACAATAACGTTGAGCTATATAGAGATCGTTTTTACGAAGATCCTTAGATAGCTTGATTTAGATTCTATTATATTTTGTAATTTTATGTAAGTAGGTAGGTACATAGACTTATTTATTTTACAAATAAAAACACGACGAATAAAATTGAACATGCGTAACAAAAACGATTTATTTCTACAAACATTAATTCGATCATCTGAAATTCCAAAATTCTTTTAAGTTATCCTCTATTGGTACTTAATAAAACATGATGTCCACTTTGCGTTACTTAGCTGCATATTTATTTTGCAATCCTAACATAGAGTTAGTTCTCGAATGTGCTGACAGTTTAATTTCCCCTCATTTTAATATAACCTCATCCAGCGTGTGTTCTCTTCAAAGTTGACTTCAAAGTGACTTTACAAAATTGCTGCTTCATAATATATGGAGTCAGCCGTCTGGCCTTGCAGACAATAACTTAGATTTGTGAAATATGAATATTTTGAAATTGTGACAGCGTTCTACTTAAAGTTTGAAGGTGTTTTATGAGGAAAAGTAAATCATCTTGAGCCCACACTTCTTGTTGACTCTACAGTAAACGAGTTACTTTATTTTTTTTATTTTTAAAGTGTTAAACCACACTTAGGTATTTCACTGAGAAATTTAAAGTTTTATCAAACATTTTGATAGTGACGTTAGTGATTCCGTGGCCGAGCGGTAAGGTACTCCGGATTAGGAGGATCGTCTAATCGTCGCGGGTTCGAGTCCCGTTGGAATCTAAAATTTTGATAAGACTTTTCATTTCTCAACAAGTAACTTTTTTTTTGTCTGAGAAGTAAAAAGAGTAGATTGCAATAGTCACCAACTTTTAAAAATGTTAAAAAACGTATTTAGATATACTTACGTAATTATTTACATCATTTTTGTTTTATACCAAAGCTTGCTCGAATCTATTTACATAACTATTCATGCTATCTTCAGCTTGAAGCATTGTTTGTGATTTTATACCTAACGTATATATATATCTAGTACTTGAAAATATATAAAAATCGGAGTTTATAAGCTTTTCCGTCTGATTGTGTTCGTACTTTTACTCCCAGCTTTCTCAGAGATTAACCGAGCGCAATGACATCTGGGCTATATAAAATGCACTTGTCCCCATAAAGGATGCTTTTACATCTGGCATACATACTCCATCTACTTCTAAGAACTGAGAACTGAGGAATAGCTAGTGGCTTGTTCGTTTTGTCTTAAGAAAATATGAATTTAACGGAAATTTTTAAAGCAAACAACTTTTTGAGGTACTGAAAAGAAAAAAATGTTAACTTAAGAACTCTTAGGAATGAAAAGACTGTTTTTAGAAAGGAAAATTATAAGCACATTGTTTTATTGATACCGATATCATATTTTATTTGTGCAATTTAGCTAGGTAAAGTCTAGTGAACGAGATAATCTTGCCACAGAAAATATTCTTCGATTGAAAATATTTTTGCATAAGAACCTTTGTCACCAAACCTCCTTGAAGTAATAAAAAGAACGTCTTGTTCGGATTCTCCACCGGTATTTATAGTCTAAGGCCAGGTACATACTCCTAACCTCTTATCACGAGCCCATCTTGTCTGCCCTCACCATAAAACCTGCGGGATTTAACGACACCGTAAACTCATAGCGTGAAGATTCAGAGACCGACTATAAAAACTATAAAATATAATTACCAGATCGCTTTCAGGAATAAAATGCGGAGGATTTTGGTAAGGTTAGGTTAGCCTAGCTTAGTATGAATAAGAATAAACAGAATAAACACATTTATTGGTACTTAAGAAATATATGAAGACTGAACTATAACTATTCTAAACTTTTGTTCTAATTTACTGTGTAAAGCCATTATTGTTCCACTGCAGGGCAAAGGCCACCAAAAAGACATTTTCTTAAAATATCCAGAGAAAAATCTAGTATGTCTCAATGAACTTTTTGATATATTTAAAAAAAAAACTAGTACTTAAACAATTTAGTTAAAATTGTATAAAACTATTTTAACTAAATAAGCTCATAAAACGGTTCAACATAAATCCATTACAAATACTGTTTCGCAGAATAGTGAAGTTATCTTACAAAATGAACGATAGGACTAAATAAGCTGGCGAGTTAATGAGATTGAATCCGGTCCATTCTGCTCTAGCATAAGGCTCTACGTCCCAATTTCGTCTGACCTGGTGAATAGATCAGTCTAATGGACTTTAAGGGACTTGAATGGGGCAAGAAATGGGGACAGAAACTCGTATAAGATCGTACATAAAATCAAAGAAAACGTGCAACTTCGGGGGAACAATAGGATAACTATCTTCGGTATGTACAAGTAGTACTTATCAAGATGAGTTACAGTGGTCAATTCGACTTGTTGCCTCTATTACTATAACAGTATTGAAATGTATCAGTGAGTTGTCCACTGTTATAAAAGACAGCAAAAATACATGATCACGACTGTATCCCCAAAGCGCGGTACTCAAATAGTTTTTGTATTATAAATACTTTGAAAATAAGTAACTATCGCATAAAATAATACAATATTAACAAATTGGACAGACTGAATAAAAGTATTTCGATTGTTATTTCAGTTACAAGAGAATTTTCTTTAACGTCCAAAGTCATCCATCACAGTTGATAACCTATATCCAATCAGAAACTCTGTCAATCTTTTCTTACTTTATCCTATCAACAGAATCTTCTTAAAATTCAGGTTCATCGCAGTCTTGTTAAACGAAAAAGTAGGGACAAGTGACAAGTGTGATAAGTATTTTACATGCACTTTGTCTCTCCTTTTTTTGTTGAAACGAGGGTACGTACCTCATTAGCAAGAATTATTACTTGCTCCTCTAATATTGGTTTTATTAAATGTTAGTTGCATGAAAAAACTCCTTGTTTTTTTTTCTAAACCAAAAATAATCATAGATCTCAGATACTATTATTGCAATTACTATTCTAAATTCAAAAACCCTCATAAAACAAAACACGGTGTGTTTGCTATTGCATCTTGATAACGAAATACCAAAACATGTAGATGAAAAATAACTTTGCAAGCGTTCCGGTTTTACCTATCAATTTACGGAACTCTAAATATCTTCACCCGTCGATCATTTGGCTTGTTAAAAGTTCCACGTACAAGATAGAAAAAAGTTTTAATGATCCCTAGTAGGTAAACACGGTCAAAGAAGATGTGATCTTAAATATTTACTCGGAGTTTAATATAGAACAGCGTAGGAAGCGATCATTTTGTAAGAAAAATAAGCAAAACATGAAAATGCAGTTTGAAAATGTCATCACGAGTCTGTTGCACGGGTTTGTTGCAACAATGAAATATTTTTTCCTTTTCTTTAAAGTAAATAGCTTAATCTTTCGTCTATTTTAGATTATTTACTAAGGTGCACCAGAATTTACATTGAATCTGCATTTGTGCAGTTTCTAATACAGCAATTAAGGCATTTTATTATCAAGAAAATGAACCCTTTTAGTATGAAACCTTACAAAATTCAATTTATTCATCAAACTCCTAATATTGCTTTATTTCAGAGTTTCATGTAAATAATTGGCGGCATTCCGTTTATTATTAATCGGCCATCTCGGGGTTTTTGGGTCAATTAAATTGGGAAGCCTTCAAATGAGATGAGGCTCCAATTGCTCCCCCATATTTATGTTGATAAAATAAGCTCGAATAGTATTAAAATTTTAAGTTGTACCAATCTGTACTTTAAGTAGTTTATTTATAAAATAGTTATATTTAAGCATGAAATTTTAATTTATATTTAACATAAAATATAAAAAAAGTTTTTATTTTTTTTATTTTATAAACGCCTTTAACTAGTGTGAACCATTGAAAAATCAAAATCATTTACTGATAATATTTAATATCGTTCAGTAGAACAGCAGCTAGGAAATAATGCTTGATTTGGAAAATTTCTTGTATTATTTTCTCTACACTTCATTACAAAGTGTGAAATAAAGATAAGAAATGTATTCAAAGATTGCTTGTTTCATCCTGCACGTTTATGTGTTTCATCCTTCCATTATAAACCAACAAAGTACCGAAACAAGATTGCAGCCGGCAAGATTCACACCTCATACAAAGTTACATAAAGCCCATTAAAAGTTACTGTATGCAGCCCGTTTCAGACCTTATTCACAGTGAAGAAAAGATGGATGGCGTACTTGAATAAGAATTCATGTTTTACAAGGTATTGTTAACTAGACAAATATAAGTGAACACAATGTCATGGCTCGTACACAATCTTGACTTTCTTGATCTTCAACTCCAAATGGAAATTATTGTGAAGGTCAATTTTAAACCCTGTCCTTTAGTGGGGAAATAGCGGTCCTATCGTTATTTTAAGCTTAATTTATCTTTATTAACAACTAGCTACGATCCCATGGTGTGCCCCGCGGTTTCTCGGGATTTTATCGGGATAAGAATAGCTTCCTTCCCTTGGATACAACCTTTATCCATGTAAATTGTCAGCCTATTCTGTTCAGCAGTTTGAACGTGAAAATGCAACAAACAGAGAGACAAACAGACAGTTACTTTCATGGATTCACGGGGCCACTCACTTACGTGTCAGCAAGTGTACAGTGACCGCATAACATACGCAGTCTTCAAACTTGTTCTCATAATGAAAAATATGTATTACTTCTGTCGTAAATTATTATTGTTTTTATCATCAGGCTATAGCAGTCCACTGCCAGCAGTGGACAGGGCAGGTTCCTCCCCTAATGAGCGCCAATGCGCCCTGTTTTTATCTAATGCAAAACAAGAAGATTACAAAAATGCCCCGATTAAAGACCAAAATCCTGTGATTATCAAAGTCTAGTACAAAGTTTAGCAGCGGTTTAAAATAAACTACAAAACCTCGCTGTTAAAAAATCGCCCAACTTATTATAAGGACGTGTTAAAATGTTGCAGTATAATTTTTATCACGCGAAATGAAATTTTATTCAACAGTAAAATTTTAAGGGAAACCTTTACGACTGCTGTTTTGGTTAAAGCTAAGTACCTCCTAGTTATTATTTTTACTTGGCATTTATCGTCTTGCTAAAAGGAACCTAATTGTTGCAAAGTAACTGGAATATGATCTAGAGGCCTAATTATATCATGGAAGATAGCTTTTTCAGTATCATGCTGTATAAAATATTTTTTGTTTCCTAATTTGTTCATCATTGGCCTGCCCTTATCCTACGCACGCGGGGTCGGCACAACGTGTTCTCTTCCTCTAATCTCCTCTATCACTCGTCATCTCCGTATCCACTCCTTTCTTACACATATCTTCTTTCACACAATCTATCCGTCTTTTCTTAGGTCTACCTCTACTCACATATCCATCCACATTCATTTCCACCCTATTAGTTACATGAGTTTCATCCCTCCGCATTACGTGCCCATACTACGCTAACCAAATTTATTATTTTTATTCAACGTTCTTTTGATTACCCCAAAATTCACTATCAAAAATTCTTCTAAGCTTATCAGTTCTCAGAGAACGTCAATAAGAATTCAGTTTTCTTTAATAATTACTAAGCTAAGGTATAAAGGGGCAAATCAAACAAAACTATATAGCGGTCTTACCACAAATAGCCGGGCTGATACGCATACGGTTAATTTGACCGTCTCCGATGCATGACTTCAAGAGCTTATGGCTCAAAGGATCGGGATCCAAATCTGCAAAACTCACTTCTAATCCAATTAGCAGACGCATTGTGAGATAATTGGAGAGCGATCGCAGCTTAGAGTGTCCGTTGTTAAAATTTAGAACGGGTTGGTCGTGTTTTATCCGTTTGTAGACAAAGGGGAATAAGCTAAGTCTACTGGACTAGGTTTTTAGGGCTTATTGATAGTTTTCTTCACGTATGTTGGAACTTTTTAGGTTTATATGTAAGAGCTGTGTAAAATACAAAAGGCTTGTTTTCTCGTGCTTGGGTGATCATCGTGAGGTGAGTTGTTTAATGGTCTTCCATAGAGTTATACATTTAAACAACTTATCCTGACTTTGTCCGGATTATAATATAATATCTGGGATACCTTATGTATTGTACAAAATGCTGAAATGAAATAATTTTTTAATTTGTCGTTGGTTCTAGATTTCACCCCAAACATATTATATCTTTATTTATTAGTATTGAGATTCGGTTTCTACTTAATATTTCAAATCAAATCTTTTATAATGTTAATCATTTTTATTTTAACTGTGAAATGTTTCTGGTAAACTAGTTAACTCGTGGAACTGATTCAAACCTACTACTACGAGTAAAATAGTAAGTATAGAAAATCTTTGCCGTATGTTTTCCATATAGTAAATTACGGTTGCCATGCCAACAGAAACATTTCTCCTGGACAAAGTTATTAGTGAAGGTTTGATGAGGTGACAATATTGTTAGCTGAACTGTAAAATGTATTTTGGACTGTAAAGTAAGCAGTTGGATGGCAAAATACTGTATGGTTGAACAGACGGACGGATTGGGCAAAGCACTGATAGGATGAAAGAGACCAAAGGAAATTAAGTGTACATTCGGCCACAAAATGTATTTAAAGCTTTTGTACGGTTTCACAAAAACTGACACATTTTTACTTTGATCATATATTTGAATTTCAAAAACTTTTTATTTAAAAACTAAATGATTCATTTATTTTACCTTAGAGCATTTAAGGTGGTCGCACGACTCATCCGCGCCGAACTGTCAATTCAATAGAGGAAACGCTGAAACGTCAGAAGCTAGCCGCATTTTCTGACATCATCAGTATTTTTTCTATAGAAAAATTACTGCGGCGCGTATGGCGAGGACATAAGTGCGATCATCTTTAACTTTCATTTAACCAAATAAATGCTTTAAGTTCCCTACCTAGTATCAATGTCGGAGAATACATTCAATAGAGTAATCAAAAGGGACGTATTAAAGGTATGTTGTTTCCCAGCTGATTTATAGATTAATAGTATAGTGAATCTATCTTTTGTCAACTTAAAAACATTAAGTCAGCAAGGATTAAAAATATATTATTAAGAATAATGCTGAGAAACATTTCCTCAAACTCAAAATAAGTCCATTTATTTTTACTCCCCAAAAGCTTACTTTCGAGCCGAGTAATAACAAAAAACTGCTCGTTACACATTAAATAAAAAGCTTTGCAAAAAATTATCCCTCACAAAACCACTTCATTTCTAAGGGTCATTAGCTGAGAACGAGAGGCAAGTTAGGGCCTTATTACAAACGCATAGGGTTGATAATTGGTACTTCATACCTGGCTAAGCTAGAGTTAGGAGTCGGAAGTCCAGTGTCACTGGACTGGACCTGTTCACTCGAAAATGAAACCAATTATGAGTTTGGTTCAAATCACAAGAACTAGGGGGAAATGTGCTGAGCCGTAAGGTTATACTTATGAAAATTATGAAATATTATTAATTTGCGATGGCTATTGTAGAAGCCGGCATGGTAGAAGTGTAAAAGAAAAACATAATTTTATAGTTACTAACTATGGGTGTCCAACGCAAGACGCGGCAGACCACCACGGAGATGGCGGGACGAATAAGATGTGCATTGTGCATCTTCCAGATTGGCCTACTGCAGCCATGGATATTGGATAGGAAAAATTTGAAAAAAGGGAGGGGATTTTTACAGGCTGAAATAATAAATAAATAATGCTGGACATTTCACACAGCATCATCTGCCCCAAACTATGCAAAGCTTGTATTATGGGAACCAGATAACTGATATACAACTTATATACTTTTTGTTTGTAAATACATACATATTATATACATATAGAAACACCCAGACCCGAAATAAATATTTGCATTATAATAATATTAACTATTGCCTACAACTTCGTTCGATGTATAGGTAAACGTGGGAACAGATAGCCTGTTAAAATCGACGGCGTTTCAACCTTGTCTAAATTATATTGATACGCAAGCAAAAAACCGCCGGTTATCGCGTATATCCTATGACTTGGGATCGAAGCTCTCCCATTTCAACACCAAAATGTCCGCTGTCGATTTTAACAAGTTCAACATTTCGGCGTGTTAGTGCTATATGGTCACTTGATGTCAGCTATTTTCTGGCACTGTAATTCTACAACAATAGCTGACAATGGCATCTATTCATCGAATTTTTATTCAATTCAATAAGAAATAAGTCTGTGATCGACTAGAATGGACACAGCAATGCCAGATAAAAACTTTTGATAGTAGAGAAACTAAATGATGATCAACGAATAATGGTAAAAACGGTATGATCACGGATGTAGGTAAAATCACTACCGCTTCTACCCGCTTCAAGTAAAAGTTTATAAGACACAATCAAGTAGGTAAAGTGTTGAGGCTGATATTTCTCTATCGTCAAGTATCAAATTACTCGTCTTATTTTCTCTCGAAAAACACTTTACGACTGTTTGCAACAATGCTTTTCAAAAGAAGTAGAAAATCAGACATCAAGTAACAAAATTTGTACTTCAAAAGATGTAAGCAAATAAAAAGTTTCTTATCTTACCAAAGTCTCAAGTGACTCTCTCCAAAAATAAACGAATATGGACTTTATACGACCGAATTAAAGTTTTTTATTGGTCGTTCAAGATATCATAAAAGGTGAATTCAATTAACCTTCTCTCTAAAACATGGGACGCAGGAATGCCGTAAAAAGTTAAGATACGGGCAATTCATTCAGAGATCTAGGACTTAAAAGGATGGATGCCAGTGGGTGATAAAGTCGACTTTTATCATGGGTACAAATACTTATCACTGCCACTTGACTTCTTCGATAAATTCTAGATTTGCTCGCATTTTACGTACTCGTATCTACAGAAGTTGAACTGATAATATTTGAAAAAGTTTCATGACTTTAAATATAATTCGTAGATGTTGTCAAATAACAAAATGTTTCATGATCTGCAGATTTAAGCTAATTGCACAAATATGAATAAGGATTTGGTTTCTTGTGGTTTGTTGTTTCACGTTACTAGTAATTATTGTATATTTTTATGTTTTAACAAAAATAAAAAGCTGAAACAAAAAAAATCAGTTCCGTAAAACAAAGTAGACTGGAAAATTTAAGTTTCTAACACAAAGCTAATGACTTTATGATAAAAATAAAAGTTTAAAAACATTTCTGTGCAGTCGTTTGCATTCAAACATAATCTCTTCAGCAATCTTTTTCATTCGAAAACTTTTTAACAAAGTTTCGTGGAAAACAATGCAGTAATCAGTGCGTAGTTTTTGCGACATCCTATTGGATTGGATTGGGGGCCTGAATGGACTATTGTTTGACAATGCATTGTCTGGAACTGAAATATTATATTTTTCACTATAAATACAAATGCAAATTCTTTATTGCTTATCTAATAACATTACAGGCAAAGTAGGAACCTAAATCGTTACATTAGTGAAAATTACTAAGAATATACATAATACATAGAAACATATACATAGAAACACCCAGACCCGAGATAAATATCTGCAGATCATACAAACATTTATCCCGCGGCGGGAATCGAACCTGCACTGCGCCACAGAGGTTAACAACTGCTACAATTAATGTTATTGTATTAGTAGTTATGAAACCCTACTACAAAGAGCAGAATCTAACAATTAGTTTGAACAAACCCGTCGCGTTTCTAGCAACAAAACATTCCCAGGGTTGGAAAGCCCGTAATCTCCACTACCGCCGCTCAGTCACGTTGGGAATACAGCGTCGATCTTACCACGCATCGTGTTGATACTAACTGTGCTGTGAACTGTGGCGGTGTTTGCCTTGCGATTCGAGGCCTACGTAGGCATCTTTGCAGAACCTATATAACTACGCGATTATCTTTGTGATAAGTTTCACTGATAATTATAAAAATATGATGTCTAGTTATTTGTAGAAAAGATTGGCAGAAAGATTACAGTTGACAGCCCACGAGCCTGATGACACTTATTGTAAAGGTTGGAGCTATGATATTGTAAAGGTGGTGACTGGCATAGGACAAAAAAAGTGGTGGAAACGAGGAATCAAATTCCAAGTAGAGTAGGATATGGGTGATTCGACAAGAAGTTTACTATTGTGTAGGGCATAGTGTTTACGAACGTTTTGTCGCGTAGTCGCAACATGAATCATGTACATAACCAGGCGTTGAATCCAAAATCAGGCTATCCGTCGTAGAAACGACGTGGCAGACATAGCTCAGAGGATTAGGAATCTGAAATGGCTGGTAGGCCTGCTGTTTGCAGTAGAATAAACAACAGCTGAAGTAAATGGACTTTTTTTATACCGGATAGTGATTCTAAATTTGGGTTAAATTGTAAGAATATAACTGGAAAATGACGATGCACCATCCAAAAAAGATAATTTTAAACAATTGGCGACTGCTGTGGCGCTGTGGGTGAAGGCCCGCCTGCGACGCAAAAGGTTGCGGGTTCGATCCCCGCCGCGGGACAAATGTTTGTATGATCTACAGATATTTGTCTTGGGTCTGGGTGTTTTCTATGTATAATATGTATGTATTTACAAACAAAAAGTATATAAGTAGTATATCAGTCATGTAGTACCCATAACACAGGCTCTGCTTACTTTGGGGCTAGATGATGCTGTGTGGAAAGTCCAGCATTATTTATTTATTTATTATTAATTAAGATTGAGTTGCGTCTCAAATCGTTTTGACTCAATAAAATCTTTTGATGAGTACGAACACGCTCGCTTGACTTGAATTAAACTTCACCAACAATTAAAATTAAACGTAGCATTTGAATTAACTATTCCGGGTTCTACATCAAAGAAATAAAGTTTATTACAACGCACAAAAGAGCGTTCCAAAATTGAAGTTCATTACAAGAGAATGGGGCAACTGTACATTGTTGGCACACCGTAAATCATTACTCGCCCCTTATAAAGCGCCTGAAACAATTATTGCTTGTTAAAGAGCCTCTCGGCCAGGGAAATAATAAAGAAATAGCGAGGACTATTACACGACGCTTTTTCGCCGATTGTTTTATTACTTCGCCGCTGTGATTGCATTTTCTGTGAACTGTTATTAAAAATTGTAGCATTGATATAAATGATAAGATTGTGACTGATCTTCAGACAATCTAGAAACATTAAAAAAATTGCAACATAGAATGCGGTTGAACCATTTTCGTTTTCAGGTTGAGCTTATAGGTATATAAAGATTTTAAATGCATCCCAAAATTTAAAATCTTTAAACATCCACAAATATGCGGTTAACACTATAAATAAATAAAAACAGCATCCTTTAGCCCAGAACTAAGCAAAGCTTGTACTATGGGAACTAGATAACTGATACCCTACTTATATACTTTTTATTTGTAAATACATATACATAATATTACACAGAAACACCCAGATGTTTGTATGATCTGCAAATATTTATACCGCGGCGGGGATCGAACCCGCAACCTTCTGCGAGCCAAGCGGGTTTTCACCCACAGAGGTCGTCAAACTATAAAAATATAATCTTTATCTAATAGGTATACTCGGTGACAATTCAATTGAAACTTGATATTTTCTTAGAAACAAAATATGTTTCTGAAAAACCTAGCAATTTATTGTTTTCTAATAAATTGATAGTAATAAGCTATCAGTAACAAGTTTGCTTTAAAAAGCGTCATAGTGAATAGTATCAATATCAACACTGGCATATAGCTTTTGTTTTTTTGTGACCGCAGCTTTACTTTAGTATATAACTATAAACTGTGTTTGTGCTGAGTTCAGCTATTGATTAGAAGATAAACTATAATTTTTGAAACCATTTAAAATATCTTCAATAGTATCACTATCAAATTCAATTTTTTTATGCTACAAAGTTCACTATTGCATTACCTGTCTCCTACCTTTCTGAGTATATATTTCTTGATAGCCGGATATTGCATAGCATCTCAACTTGCAATTTCCTCTTACAGGCTTCCAAAGCTTTATGCATTGTTATCCTTTATAAGATTTTTTTGAATCATGGCATAATCTGAATCCAATATGTAAAAATTAGTCCCACTATGGGTATTTATGTCTCAGCTGTTCACTCACTATGCCACTTAAACATTTCACATTTGAAATCGAATTAGCGTCGGGAATACAATTTGTGAAGAAAATAATCAATTATTCATCTATAATATCGAATTCTTTGTCACGATTACAAAATGTATATCAAATTATGTAACACCACGTCATTTTCAAATACCTCATTTGCATACCGCTTTGATCTCAAAAAATTCAACATCAAATCAAAAGATTCATTTCTACTTAAACCAAATGGTTTTCTGCCGGTGTTTTGACAGGGGACCCTAATCCCGGAGCACCGCGGGACGTCAGTGTGCCTGACGTTTTTCAATTATAACCAGTCGAGTCGTAACACTTTTTGAGACCAAAACTAACACATTGTCCGGGCTGTGTCGTTGTTTTCTAAATAGATTGTTTTGGTTATGTTTGAGTGGGGGCTTTACAATTATTTGGATTTTGTAGAACAGTTTATTGTTCTGGGAAAATCTTTTCTCCTTTATATCGAGTCTATAATTCAACGTAATTTTGTGATTGGATCCAGCTCTCACCACAGAACTCTAGACTACAGAATTATTGACCTGTTATGGCCCAGGACTGGAAGGCGTGGTGGGAGGGAAGGGAGACCTTTGTCCTGCAGTGAGAAGCTTCAGGCTTATATTATAATAAATAATAAATCTTCATCCAATAACAAAATTAGGCTTAAACTTCATAAAAAAGATAAATCCAAGATTAAATGACTAAGTTATAACTAGAAATGAATCAGTTTTATCAAAGGTATCATATTCACGTAGATACATACCCCGTCGACAGAGATGAACAAAACTTTTGGTACACTTCGGATCAATTTCAGAAGTTTTACTTCGATCTTTCTTTAGAGGGTGCGAGTACACTGCTGCGGAAATGTACATCTTTGAAATGCGATACTGAACATTTTATACAGAACGGTATCTTATTAATAAATAAAAAGTATAATTTTTACCAATTTTAGCCTCAAATTATACATTGTATTTGTCAAAAATGTCTAGATATATGTGAAACATATTCTTATAGTAGGTAAGTTACACAATACAATCTTGTATGTTCACATATATTATATTGCTTCACAATAATTATTTAATAATTACAAACTAATTACACATTTTTTCCTTCTCATAGAATAAATTTTCACTTTATACACAGTAGGCGAAGGCCTGAGACGCAGAAAGTTGCGGGTTCGATTTCCGCCGCGGGATAAATGTTTGTATACTCTGCAAATATTTATCTCGGGTCTGGGTGTTTAATATAGTATGTATTAACAAAACAAAAAGTATTTATGTAGCATATCAGTCATGTAGTGCCCATAACACAAGCTCTGCTTAATTTGGGGCTAGATGATGCTGTGTGAAAAAATCCAGCGTTATTTATTATTTATTTATTTTTAGGTCATGATATTATTATTATTAATTAAACCTATAGAAACCGAAAAAACTAACCACATTATCCTGACAGAACTTTATCTGGGTACTATGCTCGCTATGGAGTTTCGTAAACTTTGATACACCTTGTTTTGGAAACCGCCATGCACGCGCCTTAACACCTAAAGCTCAGCTTGTACGGAACTTAAGCATTCACTTTATTAGCAAACTTGGCTACGAGTAGTCTTTTAGTAATTATGCTGGATTATTTTCGAGTGACTGAGCCTCAAACTCGTTTACAAGTCATAGGAACATGGGAAAATGTTTTATCTCAAGATGCTTGTTTTAAGAGGGATGATACAGGATCCTTTATTTAAATTACATAAACTTCTAAGGAAATTGCTGAGGATCAGATTATTGCAATAAAATGTTATGATAAGAATATACGTATTATACGTGCGTAAAGTAGATCACTAGACTTCAAAGTGCTACAACGTTCACAAAGCTTTATATATTATGCAGATAGGATGTTTTTGCTACGTTTAGAGTATATTTTTTACCTAACTGAAACAAAACAAATTATACATATATATATTGTTGTAATTTGAAGAATAAAGGACTATCCGATAATGATTGGTGACTGCCAATCATTATCGGATAGCGCTAATTAGAAAGAATACGCCAATTACTATGAAATTTTATCTTATTTTCTTTTGTTAATAATTGTATATTACCTACTGGCCTTTAAAACCAGTAGGTATGTAGTTCAGCCTCGTATGCTATAGATTGAGTGTTTGCTTCCCATTCGGAACAAACATTAAAGCGATGTTGTTTGTTCTCTGTATTTCACACAAAATATTACATACCAACATATTTTATCAACGATCCGGTTCAAGTTTTGCATATAACGAAGCTAGATGGCGCTGTGTAAAAGTATTACCGGCGATGTTGAGTGTGAATGTAAAAAAAAACGGACTTAGGCCTTTACATCTATATTATTTGATACATCGTCAAGAGGCAACCGATGCCTACACCTAATGCGACGCAGTAGCAGTAGTACAGTTGTTTGAGATTGAAAATGAATGTGTGAATGTGAAGGTTAGGTAGATATATAAAGGTGTCTAAACGCATAGGCATTGAGCACTCGTCGGTGTGGATGTTTGCGAAGCGCTTGTGTCGCGTCAGCCACACGCCTGCGACCGTCCTGCTCTTATGTGTGAAATATGGATGTGTGAAGAGACATCCTCCTAAAATATTGTTACTCAATTTTTTTGACAATTCAATGCGGATTTTAAGGAAAATTTTCATACCATTTCTGAATTCGGAAAAATATTACGCATACTTCATAATCGTCGAATTCACGATGATAGCTACCTGTTTATACCAGTTAGGCAGTAACTTTCTGACGTTGCATAAATGAGCTAAGTTAGGTAGGTAATTAACATAAACATAACTAGATCAGTAAGACAGGTTTTCAGAAACCTATCGCAACCACCGTTTCACAAAAACTAAGTTAAAGTAGCATAGTTGTTCGTTTCTAATTCAATAAATTTTGTTTTTTAAATAATCCTTGAGAAAATAATCGATTTTGTTTTGTATTGTATTTGTGAGAACGACTCTATTATACAATCAATGGTGTTAATTCTTTTTTGTTCTAAGCATTTTCCTACTTTGTAACTCACCAATCCGAAAATACCTAAACGTTGTATCTATTATCAAGCTCACTCGTAAGTATTGAATTTGTTGAATAATTCGGCCGTTTGTAGACCAAGTTGGCCGCCTCTGAAACTCTCAAGTTTTATTAGGATACTTGTAAAATTTCCCTCTACACCGCTGAAAGTGCTTTCGCCTGATTAAATAAGATGAATTTATTGACTTAGACACGGTCAACGTGCCCGACTGCCCGGTATAAACTCATTGTTTCCAAAGAACTGAGCTGAATACTTAAATTCAGTAGTCTCATAGATTAATCGAATCAATTTTATACTACTCTGTAAGTCTGAATAAATAATAAAAAGGTGGATTCAATGATTTAATGAAATAATAATCAATTTGAGCCCATTACTAAAAAAATACATACGCTTTTTTAATTGGGAATTTTACATCCAAACAAAAAAAATCATGTCAGTATCTAACACTGTCTTATCTGGAATGGAAATTATTAAGATTTATTTTTACTCACGTCAATGCTGGAAGTTGTTTATAGCTATGAAACCCAAATGAAACCTAATAAATAGCTGAGAAGACATAAACAATTATGAAACAAAAATACATTAATAAGCTACATAAAACAAAATGTGTCTTTTTTTCAAAACACTTGTATATTTAATTAAAAAGTTATACCAAAGAAAAAACTTTATAATTGTACGAATGATGTACTAATTACTAAAACAATTATGCTACCGACTTTAGGTCGGAAGACTTAATTTTTTTTGGGCCTTTTCGGTATCATTTGGCGCGAGCGCCCAAAAATTTCTTTATTTCTCAAACTTAAGATAACGAATGCTTTTTAACTTTCAGCACAACAGTATTTTTCTTTGATGAAAACAAGAGTTTGTGTATTTAAAATTCGGGCTGTATTTCCTTTTTCAAGTTTATTAGTAAGTTAAGATTCAAGCACCTAATTAAGGAGTGGAAGGGGTACGAAGGGCGAGGAACAGGCAGGATCGTGAAGGCAATGTTTCATGTAAAAAGTATCTGACAAAAGTCTACCGCGACTTGGAGATACAGTCATAATCACTTTTTTTTGCCTCGCAATTCTGTATCGAATAACAAGTTCCAAATTTTTTCTTGTGCAATATTAATGTTCCGTTAACCAAACTTTACACTCTACCGACTTTATCCCATATCACAACTTCAAGGTGCCACCAAACTTACGCCTTAAATCGTCCGCGTCGTCACATAAACCTATTTCCCAGTGTCAAAGGACATAAATAAACTTGGACAAGAAAGTGCGGCAGTGAGCCAACGGCCAGTAAGTAATGAGGGAAAACCCATAGCAAACATATAGTGTAACGGAGGTGCGCCTCGCGTTAATTGATTGCCTGGCCGCGCCTTGACAATTGAGGCTATTGTAGTTTTAAGGCACATTGTGTGTGAATGATGTAGGACAAATTGTGGGCTGGACTCAATACTATTTACAAGCCTAATAATTGAGGTACAACAGAATGTTTAACGCGCTCGCTTTCGCTCTCGATGCTCTCGGAAAAAGACCGCAGAACTCACACTAAACTTGAGAAAGCGGTATAGTATTTTTATGAATTGCTGTTCAAAAATTCACAAAACAATGATTGATCCCAAATGTATCCTGAAGGCACGTTGAACATTATATCAAATATAATTGATAATAAATTGGAATTTATATGGTGGAATTACAAATATTTGTCATACAAATGATGCGTCTCTTTGTATAAACGAGTATCTAATTAATAATTCATTACAATAATAGTGATGAACTTTTGAACTAATGCGACAAAATTGCTTTATACTTGTTACCAAATAACATTATACAAGTACAGTCAAAACAGTCATGTACAGGTCAAATGACACACAAGACAATCTGGTGTCATAACGAAGGAGGTCAGATGTGACGCAGGCTGGTAGACAATTTCCGGGCGGCATTGCAGCTGTAATAGGCCATCTTGCGGTCAATTCATTGGCGCGTCTCTCTCATCTCGTGATTGGGAGGAGATGGACACATCACTTGAGACTTGGATGGAATGTGGTTGCATCTGCAATGTAGGTTTGTACTGGAATCACATTTGTTTTTCTACCTATGTCTTGGATTAAAAGACCTCATCAATGTAAGACGTATATATTGGGTTTTAAGATGTACAGCTTTATAGGTAGGTATTGATAAAAGGTTTGACGGGACGCGCGCGTGTCGCTCCAGGTCGCTAGCTGTAATGTCGCGCGGGGGGTCCGCGGCTGCGCGGGCGCGGGGAGGGCAGCCGCCCTCACCTCGCGTCCCTCGGTACTTGGCGATGTACGTGTGTGCGTCGACATCCTCCGGGGCGTTGGAATCTAGGATCCAACTAGGTTCAGGTTGTAGGCTTCGTAGTCATCATTGTCTATCTGGCTCGGGTTCAGACAATGGTATGAGACACATCCGGTTGACAGCTCTCTTTATTGTTCCTCTGGTAGTGTAGACGTCAGCAACTCTGCACACTTTATCCTTGCCTTCATAGAGTTTGCTGACTCGTCCCATTCTCCAGTGAAGAGGCGCTAGGTTGTCTTCCTTCAGTAGGACAAGGTCTCCGACTTGAATTGGGTTTTGGTTCTTTCTCCATTTGGTACGGTTCTGTAGCTCCGCCATGTACTCTCGACGCCATCTATCCCAGAATAGCTGCCGGACTTGCTCGATGCGCTGGTATCGGTTGGGCCTCGCTGAGTTGACAGGCAGTGAAGGTACGGACTTCAGTGGGCGGCCGATTAAGAAGTGCCCGGGAGTAAGCGGACTGAGGTCAGTAGGGTCGGATGATAAGGGAGAAAGAGGACGGGAGTTAAGAATTGCTTCTATTTGAGTGAAAAGCGTTGACAACTCCTCAAAAGTTAGGGAGGCATTGCCTGCTATGCGTTTTAAATGGAATTTGGCTGATTTGACGCCTGCCTCCCATATTCCACCGAAGTGTGGTGAGTAGGCAGGGGAAAACATGAATTTAATCTCCTCATTAGCGGCGTAATCTGAGACTGGTTGGCGACTGGACCGAATAACTTTACCTAACTCATTGTTAGCGCCTACAAAGTTCTTGCCGTTATCGCAATAGATCACATGAGGTTTGCCTCGACGAGAGACGAATCTACGCAGGCATGCTAAGAAGGCTTCTGTGCTGAGGTCACTGACTACCTCTAAATGGATAGCCTTTGTAGCAAGACATACGAATACGCATAGATAGGCCTTTGTTACACGGTTACCTCGTCCCTTTTTAGAAGAAATCATAAAAGGCCCAGCAAAGTCAATTCCGCATGAATTAAAAGGAAAGTTTGGATTGATTCTCACATTAGGCAAATCCCCCATCTTAGGCTGCAAAGTCTGGCCGCGCATACGTGCGCAGATGACACACTTTCTGCATATGGCGCGAGCTAGGTTTCTGCCTTGAAGTGGCCAGAACTTCTCGCGTACAGACGACAGAAGTAGCTGAGGGCCTGCGTGAAATAAACGTAAGTGTTCATGTTTCATTATCAGTTTAGTTAGGTGATGCTTCGCATCGAGTAGGATGGGGTACTTTTTGTCATATTGGCAATCAGACTGGGCTAATCTACCTCCAACTCTCACTAAACCGTTACTATCTAAGAATGGGTTGAGAGGCAATAGCTTGCTTTTATAATGTAACTCTTGATTACCTTGTATTTGTTTTATATCCTTAGGAAAGGACTCGATCTGACTGTGTTTCAGCAAGAGGGTTGACGAACGATCGAGTTCATCAGCTTGCAATGGACCGGTCAGTTTGGTTTTATTTAATTTACAATTGTTTATGAAGCGTAAAAC
The DNA here is from genome assembly GCA_963565295.1 of Epirrhoe alternata. Classification (NCBI taxonomy): domain Eukaryota; kingdom Metazoa; phylum Arthropoda; class Insecta; order Lepidoptera; family Geometridae; genus Epirrhoe; species Epirrhoe alternata. The sequence goes on from OY751384.1 coordinate 7,482,041, forward strand.
ATAGGTGTAAATTCTTTTCAATTTTAAATAACTTGAACAATCACTAAATTTAATTATTGACTCAGAGCTTTTATCATCCTCGTTGCAAATTAATGTTTTGACTTCGGGTAAGTTTGTAGGCGTAGTGTGAGGTTGGGTAGGCCATTTTGCATGACCTTCCTTCAGGAATGAAGGTCCCTCCCACCACAAAGAAGAAGCTTGCAGATGTTGTGGGTCAATGCCCCGAGAAGCTATGTCTGCTTTTGAGCCACCCAAGTACCACCATGGAATCAGTCCACATGTGTTTGCTAGTTACCCTGCATGGTATTGACTGTAAGATCTTATCAGATAGTTGAGATCCTAACAAAGCTGCAGTCAACTCTAGACGTGGGATGGTTAGAGTTTTAATGGGGGCGACCCTGGTTTTGGCACAAAGTAGTCTGACGATAACATTCTCCTCATTTATGTGTGAGCGCATGTATACACACGCTCCATAAGCTTGCTGAGAAGCATCGACAAAACAATGCAATTCAATTGATTGGTCAGGGCTGCCACCTAAAACACAACGAGGTATGACAATGTCTGACAAATGATGTAGATTTTGCATGAAGGTGAGCCATCTTTTAACAAAATGCTCAGGTACTGGGTCATCCCAGTCCAACTTGGCACTCCATAAATGTTGGAGTAATATTTTTGGTTTTATAATACAACAGCTGACTAACCCCAGTGGGTCGAAGAGTTTGCAAGTTGTAGAAATAATTGATCTCTTGGTTATCTTAGGCGTGGTTTCGATACCACTTGGAAAATGGAGTTGGTCTGTCTTAGGTGACCACTTCAAACCTAAAACAGTAGCTTCTTCGTGAAGATCAATGCTATTTGAAGAGCTTGACTGATCATTCAAAATGTTTGGGCAATTTGTGCGAAATTTTCTCAGCGGAAAACAAGCTGAATCCAGCACTTGGGTGACATTTAAATATATATTTTTTAACTCTGCTTCAGTTGATGAACCTGTATTTAGATCGTCGATATAGAAATCGTTTTTGATGACATTAGCAATAACTGGATCAGAACATTCATCCACCAACTGAACAAGAGACCTAGTGCTCAGGAAAGGAGCAGAAGCCATGCCATAAGTTAAAGTTTGCAGTTGGAGAATTTTAATGGGCTGATCGACCTGATCCCTCCAAAGCACGAGCTGTAAATTGCGCTGCGATTCATCTAGATCTAATTGCCTATAGAATTTATTGATGTCTGCGGTCAAAACGAACTTATGGACTCGAAAACGAAGTAGGATGGCAATCAAATCGCTCTGAACCACAGGACCCAGTGCTTGTAAGTCGTTGAGTGATTTCCCTGAGCTGGACTTGGCTGAGGCGTCAAAGACCACTCTCAGCTTGGTGGTTTCTTTCTGTTCACGAAGGACACAATGATGGGGTAAGTAATACCCAAACTCAGGTTTCCTAATTTCCTTTAAATGCCCTAAGTCACTATATTCTTTCATAAAATCACTGTATTGTTTTTTGACATTTTCATTTTTATTTAATTTTCTTTCTAGATTTATGAAACGTTTCATTGCAATAGGGAATGAATTGCCAAGTGCCTGCTGAGGATCCTCCTTCAGCGGCATCAAGACCGAAAATCGACCGTCAGGTAAGCGACGAGTGTTTTTAACAAAATGATTTTCACAAAAAGTTTCATCTGAAGAGTAGGTATTTATATCTGAGGGCAATTCTTCGACCTCCCAGAATTTTTTCAAAGAATCATGGACATCTTGAAGTGATGTTTCTGAATCGTTTTGCACAAAGTTGCAAAAAGTATTATTATTATTGTAGGATTCCCCGGTATTACCCGCTACTAGCCATCCTAACAAGCTATCTTGTAGAACAGGTTTATTGGGACCTAATTTTATTTGTTTGGGACAAATTATGTCAAAGAAAATTTCTGCACCCAGCAAAATATCTATCTCGGAAGGTTCATAGAACGAGGGGTCGGCTAAAACAATATCATCAGGCAGCCGCAGCCTCTGAACATCGACATGACCACTAGGAACATTACCTGTGATTTTAGGTATGACTAGACAATTCACATTCACACTATAAGCACCGACACGAGACTTCAACAAGAGATCACATCTTTCAGACACCTTACATTCCACGTTATTTATTCCAAACACATTAAATGTATTTATTTGTTTTGCATCTAATCCTATCTTTTGTTTCAGCTCCGAGGTGATAAAAGACGCCTGACTCCCAGTATCCAGCAACGCGCGGGCGAGGAAGGTTGTATTGGTTTGTGTATTGATGACCTCCACCTGCGCAGTACATAGCAGGACTTGGCCTGAAGAAGTCGCAGACAAACTCACCGGAATATTGCAAGCTGATGTTTCGTTACTAGTGGATGCTAAATTTGTAACGGTGTTATTTTTGTGTAACAGTGTATTGTGTTTCTCTCGGCATGTACGGCATAAACCTTTTAACGTACACTCAACATCGTTATGACCACTACGCAGACAATTGGTACATAAATTGTGTTTTGATACGTCAGAAAGTCTGTCATTTACGCTCATGGCCCTGAACTTACGGCACTGATGCACATGATGATGCATCTTGTCACAGATGGGACATGATTTTTTGTGAGAACCCTCCGAAATAGCAAAGGATTTTATGTTTTCTTTATAAGCATTATTATTATTATAACTGTTTTTATTATTATTATTTTTAGCATAATTATTATTATTACTTCGGCTACAGTTTGCTGTTTCTAAAACGTTAGCTCTGTTCTCAAGAAATTCTTTGAATTCTTTAAGTGTAGGTAAGTGCGATAAGCGCCCTTTGTGTTCCTCCCACTTGCTACTGGTTTTTGGATCTAACTTTGCTGAGACCAGAAATATAACTATGGGATCCCAACCAGTTGTAGGAACCTCCAGGGAGTTGAGAGCGTTTAAATTTTTATGAACCTGATCGCTCAAATACCTCAAGGCCTTATATGATTCCTTCTGAATAGCTTCGAGATTCACCAACGAACTCAAATGATTATTAATCAAGATATTTTTATTATTATATCTATCACATAAAGCCGTCCACGCAAACTCATAATTCTTCGCGGAAAACTCTATGGATCTGATAACGATTCCTGCACTACCTACTAAAGAATTTCTCAAATAATGGAACTTGTTGATCGGTGCGATTGAGTCGTTGTCATTGATAAGAGAATCAAAAGTGTCTCTAAATTCCAACCATTTAATGTAGTTGCCATCAAAAGTGGGCAAATTTATTGTAGGCAGCTTAACAGAACTATTTACTGCATGACAACAACTCGACTTCGCAGATCCATGATCAGAATTTTTTTCTTTGGCTGAAAATGAGTCAATTATCAATTGCGCCGATGCGATTTGAGAATAAAATTCGCTTTCTGTTAATTCCCGTTCTGAAATCTGCTCATCGATATTTTGAGAAAGCTCCTCAATTTCTGTTTGAATATTATCAAAACTAGACATTAATTCTTGAATTTGAGCTATGCGCAATGATAATTCTCTTATCTCTAAACCTGATGGATCAGCTGATTGACTAACCTGATATTTTTGAAGAAAGGTTTTAAAATTAGTTAATCTACTTCTTATAACACCACGTTTTCTTGATAAACTTTTTAAATGTTCTTTAGGATCCATCTTATTCGTAGACTCAACATTTAAAAATGGAATTGGACTTTTAGATCTTGATTTTGACTCAGTTTCAGCCATTATTATTCGTTATAATGTTATAAAAAGGCTTACAAACTTGAAAGTGTAAGAATTCAACTAAATACAATGAGTTAGGTATTAGTTTTAATAAAATGTGCACTCTAACCGCTACACCAATCCAGTCGTCACCCAGTTCAAACCACAGTTGCAGCCGCCGTGCTCGCCAGCAGCACGAGCAGCGTCCGCTGCGCCCAGCTCAGCCACAGCACGCGGCAAGGCGCGAGGACTCGACCACAATGGGGGCTGGAATTGGTCGGCAAAAAGGCGTTGAAATAAAACTGTTATGATGAGAGCACAAATATGGGAAAACTTTTTAATTTTTTAAATTTTAAAATGGTCAAATTAAATATTTAATGCAATTTATTGGAAAACTACGTGCACCTCTTATTATTACGCAAAAAGTTGAAACATAAATTAATGGTATAGCGAAATAATAGATAAGAAAGGCCAACGAACTTTGGAATGAATAGGCAGTTCGTTGGTAGGTATAGTGCAAACGCAGCAGGTGTTTATTGCAACAAAGATAAGCTCAAGAATAGGTAAGCTTATTGAACTCGCTAAAATATTGAGTTTTATTTTTCAATTAGAAATATGTTTCTAGTTGGGATTGAAAAATAAGCTAGGAAAAGTTTTGTGTGCGTGATCCGAAGTGATCACAAAATGGCGGATGGAATTTTTGAAAAATCTAAAAACTGTGCAAATAATTATAGGCGAGGATGATACGCATATAGCAGGATATCTCCCCAAACAGCTTTGAAGTAGCTAGGCATTCACACAGAAAATAGAAGTTTGAACACAGGAATAAGGGAAAGCAAAAGGAAGGCTTACTTTCTTTGGTCGGCGCCAGCACGTTATCGTCACTGTACACTTCACTCACTGACACGACGGTAATGGCACAGCTTTTTCTCCAATGTCCAGGTTATTGTCTTTCGTCACGGTCGCCAAATGTCTTGGATTAAAAGACCTCATCAATGTAAGACGTATATATTGGGTTTTAAGATGTACAGCTTTATAGGTAGGTATTGATAAAAGGTTTGACGGGACGCGCGCGTGTCGCTCCAGGTCGCTAGCTGTAATGTCGCGCGGGGGGTCCGCGGCTGCGCGGGCGCGGGGAGGGCAGCCGCCCTCACCTCGCGTCCCTCGGTACTTGGCGATGTACGTGTGTGCGTCGACAACCTACGAATACCTTTTATACAAGACATAGGCAAGTACTTGCTTTCTGAATTTCATGAACTTTAAGTATTTTCAATGATTGTGTTATGGCCGCAAAAAAAAAAATATACTCATTTGGCATCACGCAAGAAGTGAAAAGGAAATTTTGTTAAAGGCAATTTTGCAATCTCTGTAACGTTCGTAAAGGTCTGAAATGAGCAACTGTAATAAGAAGCCACCCGCAGAGACACTCAAAAAAGCCAATCACATTCAAAGCGGAACAGGATCCTTCCGACCCAGGAAACTCGCATATCAAAGTCACATAATTAGGCAAAGGCACTTTCATCCCATATAGTTGTCCATCCCAACCGCTGATCAAAAAAGGGCGAAAAGGCCTTCCGCACCAATTAATTGCCACAAGCATTTAGTCCTATGAAAGTGGAAGCTGATAAATTCAATTTGAACGGCATACTGGGGGCCTTTGACCAGCGCAGTCACAATTTGACAGTATGGACTACGGATAGTAACTCGATTATGCTCCGATTTCATAGATCGCTGGCGGTGAACTAATTTGAGTAAAATACCTGATTTTATTAGAAGTATGGAAATGTAAACAAACAGTAGGTATGTTTACTATGTTTGGTCTGTAAAATTTTTGTACTCAGATTTTATACGGCATAAAGTCCTATGTTTTTGATAATGTTTTGTTGAAAAAGAACATCCGTTCAAATTAATAATTCATCCTTTTAATTTACTACCAAAATACACTCGGGAAAGGCAGGAAACTTTTAATATTCCCCCACTTCTGTTTTACTTGAACAAGATGATTTCAATAAAGACTTCAGTTTGTTTGTCTACTTCATATTATTTCAGCACGCTCGGCTGCTTTGCTCACTCAACTTTGATTCGAATTCATGATTTAAGAAATTTCTGTAGCGTTTTAATTAATTTGAGTAACTGAGCTAAAGAAAGCGAGGTTTGAAACTGATTTAAAATAGTACCTACTTGTATAATAAAGGTATTGATTCGTTTCAACTTCAAGTCGTGGTAGAAAAAATTATGGATGTGAAAAAAAAAAAGGGTTATTAACAATGTTTAATTCAAATAAATAGAGACTTGCCTCTCAATGAGATGAGATAAGCTGCGCATGATGATGACGACAACAAAAATAAACCATCTTCAAATACCAATCATTGCAGACCAAAAAAAAAGTGCACAAATAAATCCAAAGAAATCTTATACCACCCTAAAAGTTTATAATACATCTTTGCAGCGTGGATTAAAAGCGCTTGTTTGGCTTAGCGGAAAGAAGCAGAGGGCGATGTTTGTACGAGGCTTAGTGAAAGTTACGTAGATCCAAACTACGTGACGTAATTAAGTTTGAGCCCAGCACCCATTCGGAGGCTTAGTTTCGTCTACCCGCAAGGGCGCAAGTAAAGAAGCTCATTTTAGGCTGCTTGAAGCGCTGATGGTGTTCTGAAATTAAGTTTGAGATAAGTTTTTGCGCGTAAAAAGTTTCGTGATACAGGTTATTGAGGTTGCCAACCAGACTTCATCAAACAATATAAACTTCAGCTGAACCAATTTGGAATCGATCTACTCTATAATCGGTGTAAGAGAACTGTGTTGATCCCACAAAAAGACCTGGATAGCTTTGGTATTTTTTTACATAATCATCGTTTCTCGTTTGTAAAAATAATTATCATTACCATGTTAACAGGAAAATTAAAACAAAAACATAAACAAAATCGGCCTTCTTAAATCTTTTAACACTTGAAAAAAACTTTAATATTTAAACTTCAATTCATTATTCCAAGTTTCTTCGAAATCGGCTTAGCTATAATATTGAGGCTCGAAACGGTTACAAAATCTCCTCACAAAAAGCCTATGCCTAACTTTCTAACAAAAAATATCCAAACTCGTGAAAAATTGAAGAACGTATTTACAAACGGAAAAACATTCGCATTTAAGTATATAATTGTAATTACGCAAAATTCTAACTTCAATAGCTACTGAATAATTTCCAATTACAGCTACTATCCAAGTCAATTACTAAATCACATTTGTAATTTGAAATGTTTGCCTTTGGGAGGTTAATGGTCGATTTAAACTAAGCAGAGGTTAACTATTGGGTAGCCTTCCCCCGGGACGCTACGACACGCCGTCTAATGAAGCTATGGCTAAGAGTATCGCCTTTGAATAAACCGAGTAAAGCGACGAAGTACTCCCAAAGTATTCACTATTTGTTTTATGAAATTCTATCATGCTGGGTTTAGTTGCGCACTTTCATGGAATATGCTCGGAGACCCAAGTCTTGAAAATGTCATCATTGGCCTTTTTCCATCTACTAGAGATGATTTAGGTGGCGTCAGTCTGGTCAGGTTACTTCAAAATGTACAAAGATATAAAATCATACCTAATTTGGTTATCGTTAGTCGTGATAAAAAAATCAAAGTCAAAGTCAAATAGTACATTGTACCACAAGAGAGCAAAATTAGTATTTGTTGCCGAGTGCTGAGTTTGAATCCCGAACAAGCGAAGGATTCTATAATTGAATCACGAGCATAGCGAGTGAGTTTCTTAGTTTTTTAGAGTTAGTAAGGTGAAAAGGTTCTTTCGCGTCCAATATCGTGAAGAATCATGGCAAAAAAAACACGGTTTGGGGCCTAGCTTTTTTTTAGGTGATTAGGCCTATTAAAAATATTCTCGGCAGCTTCCGCGAGCCATCGTTCATGCAGTCGCGTGAGTCAACGTTCGCGCAGTCGCGCGAGCCATGCTTGCAGTCGTGCGAGCCACCGTTCGCGTAGTCACGCGAGCCGCCGTTAGTAGTTAGAGTGCCACAAACTTATCTGGACCAGTGGACAAAAGAGGAACTAACGAATATGACTCAAAAATGTATCTTTCTGCCAACACCAAATGCGATAGCAGCGCCTATCTCGCCGGTTCAGATGAGTTTGTGGCACTCTACATCCATACTTCCATACTATAATATTATAAATGTGAAAGTAACTCTGTCTGTCTGTCTATTTGTCTGTCTGTCTGTCTGTCTGTCTGTCTGTTTGTTACCTTTTCACGCCCAAACCACTGAACAGATTAAGCTGAAAATTGGCATGGATAAAGGTTGTATCCCAGGGACGGACATAGGCTACTTTTTATCCCGAAAAAATCCCAAAGGAACCGAGGGTTACACCGCGGGAGCACAGCTAGTTTTAAATATTGTCTACATTGACAGAGCTTGAAAGACGTTCATCCATCAAAAATGAGTTGTTATCATTGCTGAGACTATAAATTGCAGTCGAGTAACCTCACGTAAAGCTGCTATCATTAATAATAAGAGCTCGTCCCCTTCAGGCTTTGTTTGCACTGACATTGTTAACGCCGATGACATCCACCTCACCTTTGGTACCTTTGGCACTAGTCTACAAACAACGATCTCCAATCTCTCTACAAAGCTCTTACTTGCTCGTTTACCCAGAACAGCCGAACTGATTTGTTTTTAGTAGTGGCTCTGTTTTCTGCGCTGTGATGGTTTTCTATTTAAAATTTTGCCTACTAAATGTTTCGATGTAATAATCTAGTATGTATTGATTAAATACCTGTGGCATGGCGAACATTCGGCTGAGTTGCAAGTTCGAAAGGAGCTTCGTTCATGATTTGCAGATATTTTGCAGAGAGTCTGAATAGTACTTACTAGTCGTTTTTGATACGTCGACAGTGGCGATATAAGTATCGGGAATGAATAAAATTAATTAAATAGATAGATAGATAGATAACAACTTTACATACTCTGTGTAGTAAATAGCCTTTATTATATTTATTTATTTGTAGTAAAGTAACCATCTCATTAAGAAACTACTGCTAAAGCAACTGTATTTTCGTCCGTTCCTTACAGATTGTGCAAAAGTTACTAAAACTTTACAACACTGTAGGTGCTCATTGGATGTAGTGTAATTCGAAGTGTCTCAGTGACACTGTAACTCTAGTCTAAAATTTTAAATATATTATGTATAAAATTAAAACTTCCATAATACTTTTCACAATACTTACCAGGTTATATACACAACTTACTACCAGAGTTGGCCACTGACTCATACGAACTTACCGACTTCAAAACAGGAGGGGGTTGTATGTTCGTTTGTATGTATGTTTTTTACATACTTCAAACGGATTAAATCTTCAAAGCTTGAATCTAATATTATGTTTGATTGTTGACTTGAATCTAATCGATGTTCGTTACAAAGACACAGCTACGATGAATGTAGATGAAAATGTAGTGTGGCTTTCTTCCTCAACTCATTATCAATGCAAAGATTTCGAAAGCTTCTAGAAACTAGTAAGAGCTAATGAAACCACACGTTTTGGCATCGCGTATTAATAAGTTTAGGAAAAACAAAAGAAACACATATAAAAATACTTTCATAAATTTAGATATCACGATACAGGAAAACCTATTACGGGTTGAAACCAGTTGTATTGTTTTTATTTTAAAAGAAAATAAATCGTACCACAGAACAAATTACTTTTATTGTAACCGAGAGACTATTCCTTAAATTCCTGCAACATAAAGCGAGCACAACCAGCCGTAACAGACCGCGAGAGGACAGGTCGGTGTCTTAACAATCATAGCCAGTGACAGCTATTGTGAGGTTTGCAACGGAGTGCAAAATAAAGCTTTTGGGACCGTAATGCACCTTGTCCTTTAAATGTGGGTTGTGTGAGCGTTATGGAGCTATGGAGCGTATACTTTCTACAGTGCTATTTGTGACAGCTACTCACTCTCTGCAACAAAGGATTTTTTGCAAAATTAGGTTCATAAACACTACATTTCACTATGCATGCCAATTTATACCATAACTAGCTTCTGCGCGCGGCTTTGCCCACGTGGTATCAACATTTTAAATAGCCTATATGCTATTCCAGGTCACTATCTAGGCCTATTCCAAGTTTCATCCAAATCGGTTCACTGGTGTAGGCGTGATTGTTAGTTACACAAACATACAAACATCCAAACATACTCACAAACTTTCGGATTTATTATATTATTAGGAATTAGGATATTAGGATTGTGATATTTTAAATACTTCTGTTTTTTATATTTTTTATTTGTATTTAAAAGAGAAATTGGAAATGTTGAAAACGAGTTTGAGAGAATTAGGGGAGACCTTTGCCCAGCCGTGGGACAGTGTAGGGTAATAAGAAAATATTTATTTATTTATAGAAGTTTCGGCCTTACTTTTTCAGTCTAGACATTCTTCGTTATTTTTGAATAATATAAGTAGAAGAGCGAAGATGTACCAGCAAATATGTTTAGTAGATAAAAGGTGGCACTTTATTCTGCCCACATATTTTATTCAAAACGCCGTGAGTGCGACCAACGAAGGAGTCCTAATGAATTTTCCGAAGGTGGCGCCCCAACAGGGGCAGCTTTTACGTATTCTAATGGCTGGCTGATTTGCGTTTCCTGTTTGTGAAAGAACGAAAAGAAATGAAGGAGTGTTGCGAAAAAATAAGATATCAGTCTGTAGTTTACTGGCTTTTAGCTTCAAAGACTTATGCCAAACAATTATTCAGCATTGTTCTAAATGTTGGATATCTAATTTAGTTTGCAATTTCTAATGCCATGAAATAAAATTTAATTATTCGTATTTTAGCTTCTTTTTTTCTAAATATAGCATAAGAATACTTTTGTTGAGGTACAATATTATAGTCATAAAAATGCATTATGTTTGAAATTCGTCGACACGAACCATCAAAAAGACTTCACAAAGCACTCTTAACCCCTATTTCGTGAAACTCACTAAAGTCGAAAACATCACTAGCGAACAGACGTCCACGGCAAAGGTAAAAAGACTCATTCTTTTGACAAACGCGGGGGAACCGTTGCCGAGGATACAATTTGCGCTAAAGGTAGCGTGGTTTCTTTCTAACGTGACGAGAGGAAAGGCGCAGTGGAAGTTACAGCGAATTTACTTATTATTACACCTAAATCTTCACAGATAATTTACTTAGCTCGGCTAAGTAAATTATCTGTTTTTCATTAGATTCAGGATCATGACTCTAATATGACACATCCGTATGGGTGCTACACCCATCTATCACACACGGCTGAAGATGCTATTGTTAACTTTAAAGACCAATTTTTCGGTTCGGAATATGTAATGTAACGGAATAAATACGTTGTCTAAGGTCTGTACCAATATAACCAATTCATAGTATTTTCAATTTATGACTGTTGCTTGTTGTTAAATCAAAACAAATTACACCTATCATCCCACATAGCTTTGTGATAAAATTGTTAATTGTTTACATGTAATAAAATATTGCTGACAACCTATTTAAACACATTGAAACCATACCAACATTACAAACCTCTTACAAACGGACCACACAAAGTAAGGTACGAACGCGACTGCGGTAAGGAACTGAGCATTTCTAATGCAAATGTGGATACGTGGTTCATTATGTTCTGATTTTAGAGCGTTTAGTGGTAGCGGGATTTCTTCGCGTTTCTTTGTCGTTTGCCAGGAAATGCCACGTTGTTTAAGTAGAGTAAGCATAAAGTAAGGTGGAGTGGTTGCGGAATTAAATTTTGCATTCGTACTGGTACTTGAGATTTTGTTGGGGGGAGTTGTTTGAGCTGTATCGTAACTCCAGCTTTACAACAAACGAAAAAGGAAATATGCGAAGTGTTTAAGAGTGTTTTGTTCCCTACATTTCGTGTTATTCAGTTTATATAACTTCTTAAAAATATGATTCTGAATACGCGTAAACAAAGCTACAGCGTTCTACATATTATAAAAGAATAAAGATAATCTTTATCTAAAAAGAACACTATTGTAGTTGCTGCACGTCACTATTCTGTAAGACGATGTTTTTGCCGAGCGAGCGCCTCTAGACCGCGAGTAATTCAAAACATTAATTTTCCTAATGGAGTAAAGCTCCGCTAAGCCCGACGACAGAAAACGAATGTCGAGAGAAGTCACTAGGTGTCTCCGTGCGTAAACACCGACTGTTGCGCTTCCCCCTCCCGCCCAGTCTTAATTAATTAAAATGCAAACCGCTGACTGTAGTGAGTTATTCATCTCGCATTACGATTGCTATTTTGATTTACGGAATAGGGCTGTAAGCTGTTTGCTCAAAATGATTGAATGTCTTACCACAAAACTGTTTTGAAGTGAATTAATTTAAATCTAGGAAAAAAAAAATACTTTGAATTCACCATTTGCTTCGATTATTTTCATTAAGCTTTATTTTTATACATTACACTTTGTTCATTGAATAATTATAATTAGTAGGTCATAATTGAAATGTTCTATCTTTCTATAGCCATAGCACCGGTCAAAGGTCATCGATTCAAAATGTGTAAAAATAATAATGAAAGTTATAAACAATAAGGTAACTATTGTCATAAATAGATCCTTGGTAATTTTATGTAATTTTTAAAGTATTAATCCACACTTGGTATTTCATTATGAAATGAAAATTCTTATCGATTCTGACGTCAGTAGTTCCGTGTCCGAGCGGTCGAAGGCACTCCGGCTCTAGGAGGATCGTCTGGATCGTCCGATCATAAGTAAGTAAGTAAGAAAAGAAAATATATTTTTATAATGTAAAACCACAAAAGCGATTTGCAAAACGTCTGAGCGATTCAGCCGCGTTCCACGTACGTTCGTCGCGCATTCGTTGCGAGACTTCATTTCCTTTCGGTGATGGATGACGGTGTATCTTCAATGAGATTTATAATGGTGTGTCACATTCCTAGCACGTGATGTGTGCTGCTTGGATTGATGCTTGGATCGTGGCTTACAATTTGAATAAAACCAGCTGAGCGTATGTTAGTCTGACAAATTAAGGGTTCCGAAAACAATAAGGAAGATATAAAACCAATAGCTAAAAATGCTTGTCAATTAATTTGCTTTATATTTTTAGAATTGTTACTAAAAATATAAATAAAAATAATACGCTTTTGTAATTCACCCAACTAAGCTGTACCTACAAAATAAATTTCTATAAGTTCAGAAAAAGCATTTCGTCGAAAAAAAAGTGCGGGGTCCTAGATGTCAATTGTTGTAAATATTTTAGTGTTAATAAAATACTTATTTATTTTGGTTATTGTGGCGTAGATGGAGCTCTTTTCTCTCTGTGTAGTGATGTAAACGCCATTAATGCTTAAAAACTGGTAATGAGAAGTTACTTAACCCTGTTCATACTGTATGTACAGAACAGGGTATTTATTTCTATGGGCCTTATAATTCGTTTTTACCTTAAATAATGATTATATTATTATTATAGTACAGGGTACAGTACATTTTTGACAGGCCAAATAAGGGTCCATCAACAACTCTAAACCGAAACTTACTCCTGGCGTCTGGGGAGACTATCGTAATGTAATTGCAACGGTCGCAAGCCGTCCGAACCAAGAGGAAAATTTTCTTAAAAGGTTGTCCATAGACTGGGGCAGCACGCGACCATTACTTATGCATTAACCTGGCCAAAACGGTCCCTTAGGCCCCACTGGCTCATGATTTTATTCCATTCCATACCTATCTTTTTGACAACGTGAGTGTTAGTGTAATTGGTTTCTCATTGTTTTATATATCACTGGCACGGATAAAAAAAGAAGTACATATTTGTCAGCATTCTATTGTACAAACTATAAAAACAGCCAAACCAATGAGGAAACCTGCAGCTTAGTCAGCCCCACACATATTTTAATATAAGCTCAGAATAAAAAAACATACTTTTCTGTTTACAAAAAACGTATGAATCGGAGCTCCAACGAGCGTTTCAGGAAATCTAATAAATACCATATTAAGGACTTCCTGCGGAAGCTATGATGGAAAAGGAAAAGTCTGCTTTTTAACGCTTTATGGAAGTTGATAATGATAGACAAATATACATGGTGTAACATTTAGATCGATCAGTATTGGAAAGTCGAAAACTATAAGACAAACGCAGATCTGTTCTTAGGAACCATGTCATCGATTTTAGTAACAAGGAAAACTGCATTCATAATAATATATTTAAAAAAAACTTTTACTCAGCTCGAGAGTTGGACCCTGTCTGGTTTCGATTACCGACCTGAGTTAAAGTTTTTTTTAAATGTATGAATGCAGTTAGTAACTTATAGCAGGAAGCCTGTGCACGGACTGCGCTTTCATGAAGCACTGGACTCGCACACATAGTGCCATGCGCTCCGGAAGGAATCTTTATTATTAATTTAAGATATTTTAATCATTAAATCCACCTATGGCTGTAAGTATTATGCTAAAATAAATAAATTGAATTCAATGAAAAAATTTTTTTTGTAACATTTCATTTGACCTAGCATATGTTTGGAAATAAACAAAGCTTGATAGCAAACAGGAAAACGCAGAGAAATAGATAATAAGGATATTATTGCGTGAATCCGCGCACTTGTTGTACTGAGTTATATTAGCATAACGCGGCTTTATGTGTTCAGTTATGAGCATAACTACGTTATTATGTATAGTGTATGATTTAATAAAACGGAATTAGGTTATGAACAGTAGGGAGAGGACACGATAAGAGCATGTAATTCTGCCAACGAAAATGTATTATGATGAAAATTAATCTATTTACATTGTAACTTATTGTCCCAAGAATTTGGATTTCCATGAAATTGGTTTCGGTACTGACAATAATAAGTCTGATAGCAAGTAGGATAAAATTATTAGAGCTGCAAATTATACAATTTTAGGTATACGTCCCTTCAATCGCAAGCTCTGCCTAATGTTTTAGAAGCTAAAAAATAGCCGCTTCAACTTAGTAGATAATCATTTCGATAAATATGCAACTGTTTTCTTTCTCTAAAAGTATTTTGTTACCTTGCTGGAACAAATTGAAAAGCCTGTTTCTTTTCACCGAGAGCACAGAATATATGATAGTACGACGCATAGAATAGACAGTCCCCGTCCCGTACCAATCTACCTTGTTCCTTGAGTTCTGGATTGCGTTCTTATGAACAATGCTTTTGCAGTTTTAACAATGCTTATACAAAAATGACACTTAATGGTGGTCTAAGTAGGTAGAGTTTTGTATTTTACAAAGGCGGGTTCGTTTTAATTCTGTATGTAAATACACAAGCACGTTGTTTCTATGTGCGTAAGCTTGGGAACGCTCTTATTGAATGAGCACTAAACGCACACAGAAACAAATCTACACACAAACATAACAGCAATCCGCCTTCGTGAGATGGAATTACTATAATTTTATAGCGAGTTTTCGATGGCGTTTTTTCGAGTGTAAGGTCCGTGTTGGCCGATTGGGGTTGTGCCTCGACTTTCAATCCGAAGGTCGTGGGTTTGAATCCCGGCAGTGCATCGATGGATTTTTGGATTAGTAAAATTTATATGCACTTAACACGAGCTCTTTACGTTGAAGGAAAACATCGTAAAGAAACTCGCAGCGTGTCTGCTCCACAGCTATTGACCATGTCTTTTCTGTGGATAAGGTTTATTAAGCTGAGAGGAAGGTTAAGGTGCTGGACAATCCTATTCCATCTCAAACAATGTCCCAGGCACTACAGCGAAAGGTTGCTTCCTGACGCTGCATAAATCATCAAATACCTATAGATGTTAAGGCCTAAGTTTTTTTCGAGTGTCCAAGGTGTGCCAAAAGGTGGTCTAAATTACGTCACATTCGCGATCATTGCGGTCGGGCCATTGCAATAACTCTTGACCTTCATCGGCCGGTTATTGCCAGTTCATAATATAAAGGTTGTTTAGCTGTTACTTTATTGTTTTGGGGTGTGTAGAACGGCTAGTCTTGTTACCCCACAAACAATCAAGTTGTATACCTGTGAATTCCATACCTGTGAAATCAAGTTGTATACACCTTAACAGATACCTGTTTTATACAAACAATATTTTTTGACAAGTTTTCTGCAAGATTATTCACTCAAAAAATATTTAAGTACATCTAGGTATTCGCTTTGTGCAAAAAATATTGAGGTGTGAGCAAAAAAACAAAGGAAAAGTGAACTTATTTGTAGATTCCCTGATTTGTAGTTTGGTGTGAACGAGGGGTTAGTTATTGGTATGTTTGTTTATCAAGCACGAACAATCAAAGGGCACTTTCTTAATTCTTTATTGTACAAAAAATATACGTGTTTAATCTACAGGGAGTAAAAAGACAACTACCGAAAACTGAGGGGTTGCAATCAGACCATGACTCTAAACGTATTTAACGAAAAAAAACGCAAAAAAAAATGTTGACTTAGCTTAGTCATTTAATGTTATTTTCGGTTATTTACTACTAGTGCAACATAATAAGACCACATCTACCTAATAATTTTATTTATAAAATAAAAAACAGTTAAAACTCAAAATCCAGCAAACTACGTAAAACAACGCGCCCAGAACATACGCAAATAGTAATTTTCAAATGCTGTTTTCTCCGGATATAATGATTTTTTTGGAAAATCCTTTTGGATTTGGTTGTGTGTAGGGATGCTGTACCTACCCCTTTCGGCTTCGGTAGACGTCTTTTTACACCCCGTATAACGTAATTTGTAGGTACAACTAATAGGTATAAATTATAAATAACCTAATCATTATTATGCAGCTTTATCTCCCACGCAGATTTCTTGACGTAAAGGAAATCGTATTTAACATCGAAACGGGAATATTAAAGTGATGTCTGTGTTTCAGACATGTCTGTTATGTTATGAAAAATATTGAAACAAGATATTGAAGGAAATTGGCTTTTGTCTATACTAATATTATAAAGAGGAAAGATTTGTTTGTATTTTTGTTTGTTTGAAATGAATAGGCTCCAAAACTACTGGACCGATTTGAAAAATTCTTTCACCAATAGAATTCTTCATTATCCTCGATGAACATAGGCTATATTTTATCCCGGGTAAGTGAAGTTTTCCCGAGGGATCGCGGGTAACACCGCGGCGGACTGCTAGTTTTATATATTTTTATGTTACTTGGTTCGTAAAAATGCAAAATTAACACTATTAATGCCCATAACCCACATAGTCCGTCCTGGTCGAGATCATTCGTGGACCTCTCTTTTGAAGGGCACTTCAGGGAGTGGCAGAAAACACTTTAAATGCGAAACAATATAAAATGTGTAAATACAAAATAAATACTTGTAATACTTATGATATTATCTATGTATCTATACATAAAATGCCTTATGTTTTCACGAATTAAGTATTAATACGAATAAATAATTATAAAAAAATTTGAAAAAGACAAATTGCAATAATAGTTACAGTAAATAAAATAATATGTTTTACAGAAAGCCTCCTTAGGCCATTTCTGTGATCGATTTTCGATTATCCGAAGAAAATCGGACCTCCCACTTGGACAACTATGCAGAGATGCTTGATAAGCTAAGGTTTAATGGGCTGACAGTGCCAAAAGGAAATAGTCCATAAGCTCTTTATTTACATGAGTTTGTAAACCTTTTTGGTAGAATAAACACAAATTAATAAAAAACTTATCTGTTTACTGAAAACTCTTATTATAAAATTGAATATTTGTCTAGTCAAAAAAAAAATCAATACAACCCGAACTAAGAAACCTACTACTTTCATTGAAATTTTTTACAATGTGTCTATTTGCAATGAGAGTGTGAAATGAAAATCAATTTTAGAACGTTGTACGACAACGTTCTAAAATTGATTTTCATTTCACCAGAGTAAAAAATATCAAACAGAATTATTTGGCAAAATCGTAAACACACGTCTTATTAACTACAAAATATTATATCATCCATATTTAATATCATCCACAACTCCAAAGTCCAAACCTAGTATTACATTAATATAACAATACAAAAGCACGAAACAATTTAAAAGAACGTACGCAAAAAACAATAAAACTCGCACGAGTTCATAACGAAAAAAATTGTATCTAATATACGAGTGACATTACGAATGTAATAATATAAAAGCGTTCTTCCTGTCGTGCAGTCCTGATTCTCGCATCCTTTATTAGCCAACGTCCTGGTTTACGCCGACGACTTTTTTTATTTCTGGTTATCTGTCTACGAGACGTGTTTTTGCCGGTTTTAGGGACCCATACCGCAAAAGGAGAAAAACGGACACTGAAAAACTTCCGGTCAAAATTAAAAAAGGGTTAGATTTTTATTAAGAATTTGTTTACTGTTGTCACAGACGTCTGTGTCGATATTTGAGTCGGTATCAGTACTCTGTTGCGACAAAATCATAATACTGAAGAAAATGCATTTTTTTACAATATTGTGATTTTATAAGTACAATAATGCTAAGTTAAACGTAGCATGACCAAGGCAATGAGCAATATGAGCATTGTATCAAATGAAATATATTAATTTGTAAAAGCTACATATTCTGAAATGTTTGAGATAGTATTAATAACTAGTATTGATCATATTTAAAAAACTGACCAAGTATTTATAATAAAAAAAAACGTTTGATTATGTACTTGCATATGATAGACACGTGACAACTGAAATAATGTAGTTTAAACAATGTTTCATCAGAACCCTTATCATACGATCCATCTCGTGCATGACTGCTTTTTAAACACCTTTTCCTGTCGTAAAATAATTTTTGACGTAAACATTTTAGGGTTAATAAAGTGATGCAGTCGCGAGGTTCATGTAATAACTACTTGAGTAGTGAGCGAAATGTTTTACTACTTTTTTCATAATATCATAATAAAAACAACATTCTACTTTATATAAAATTTTGCACGTTCTCTGCGCGTTAAGGTATATTATATTCTAAATATTTAAAAGTTTCTTTCTTATACCTTTATTACTGAATATTCAAGTATCGTTTTACAAAATTATTAAAAAGAGTATATTCATGATCATAAAGCTTAGTTTATTAGAGCCAAATTGTATTTTTACCTTCTACTCAAATTATGATCGTGTTTGTTTTGTCTAGAAATAATGCTATCTAAGATAAGATATAGTTTAATGAGACAAAAACAGGTATAGCGGTAGCTACAAAAGATTCACTCAACCATCATCATTAATATTGTTCTACGGGAACTGTAACTCATTTATGATAGTGCAACAGCAAGCCGTGAACCTATTTTCAAGTAACTACTCTCAGGAGACAACTAGAAAGTAGTGTTTGAAAATACCAATAATACGTAGAATATTTTTGCTATATGTTTATTGTCACCAAAATAAGGTAGTAGGGAGAAAATAAGAAAATCACACAAATTAGGCTTTTTTTTTACTTTCACTCTTTGTGCTCCAAGGTCACGGTTTGCCAATTGCCAGTCTAGCTCGAATGCATTCAGATCGTCTCGCCACCTCTTCCTGGGTCTGCCGCGTCGTCTTCGACTCTTCTGGGCTTTATGCTAGTTATTTAGAACAATGTACCTACCCTTTTTTATACGTAGTAAAATTTTACTACGGAGCTAAAAACCATATCTGACGATGTAATAAATCAAATGCTTCTAGCACGTGTTCTGATGAGATATCAAATTAAATATCAAATTAAATATTGTCATTGTGTTGAAATTGCTTTTCTTATAATGATATTCGCATCTGCTGAAACAATGAAAAATTGATGATCACTTAAATAACCCATTCCTATTTACATACAATGAATTCGGAAAATGGATCGTAACTGAATGATATTTATTTCATTACCAACATAAACGTCTTTGAGATTCCATTGCGCAATACTAGATTCCACTACTTGATGAAATTATAAAATAAATTTTATCGAGAATGTGCGCGACCAATGTGGCGCAGTGGGTGAAAGCCCGCTTTGGACGCAGAAGGTTGCGGGTTCGATCCACGCCGCGAGATAAATGTTTGTATGATCTGCAAATATTTATCTCAGCTCTGGTAGTTTCTATGTATATTATTGTATTTACAAACAAAAAGTATATGTATATGTAGTTCAACAGTTTTCTGGTACAAGTATTTAAATCATAGTACAAGGTTTCCTTAGTTTGGGCTTAGATGATGCTGTGCGAAATGTCCAGCATTATTATTATTAATATATTTTTGTATATGCTTCTCGGTAGTTATCTGAAAATGTTCAAAGATTCTTTATTGAAGTTTCTTACTAAAATGTATCCAGCCATTACAGACGACCGTCAGGCTAAGAAGCCTCACCACTCACACCCCAGAATAGCCGAATAAGGTCGAGTTGAATCCGCTACGGCGGGATTACCATAATTGATATTAATGTACTAGGAAAGGTTTAATTAAACACGACAAAGTAAGTCTCGAGGACTCGTAAATTGCACAGAGCACTATTTCGGCCATTTTCGTGTCTCAAATTGCTTTTATACTTGTTTTTATTGCGTAGGTATTCATAGAATTTCGAAAAAGTAATGGAGTTTTTGCAAGTTCTGGCTTATTCTTTTTTTCTTATTTAGGAAAATTAAAAGTGATTAAAAACACAAAATTAAATAATCCAAGCCCATGCTCATGTAAGCAAAAAATACTACAAGAATATTTCGACCCTTAAATTGAATTTACTAAGACGTAAGTTTTTTCTCGTCTTCACTGAACTTTGAATCTCCAGGGCAAATGTGAAGTTAATGTTTCGGAAAAGGAATAAAAATACCGGATTTATTCAATTTTCAATTTAGAGGTTGGAGATTTTTAGATATTTTCTTACGTTGATTTGATTTCCATTGAATTCAAACGTGAAACATAGCATTATTTTTTTGGGTTTTGTCTGGATCTACCTCATAATCTTGAGATAAAAAAATCTAAAGTGTATTCCACAATTCCTATTCCTCTAAATGACTTTTAATGAAACAGTTCTTCATGTTCAAAGATAGATAGATAACAACTTTATTTGGCACACATACAGACAGATACATACAGACCCACAACAACAACAAAAACTTGGTGGAAAAAAACATAGATAGGTAGGTACTAACTTAAACTAGCCTAAACAGTTATACAGGTAGGTGCAAGGTCTGCGATTTGGTGTGCCAAATAGGACCAGTCTCAGCTTTTTTGTTACTCTGTTACAAAGGATCTAAAATACATAAAACATCTGAGATAATGTCTACCGCGCCTTGAGGATACAGTCAAGATCATTGTTCTTTCATTCTATTAGGCTACAAGTACCCATAGAGCGCATATTTTTTAGCTCGCAAAACATCAGATAAATCTCGCCACAAATCCACAAAACTGTTCTAGAACATTTTACGCAGTCTTTTATCGAATTCTCGTATTTCCCTGGTACCTGCAGTTTTTGCCGACTGCCACGTCCGTATCGTCACGTACGGTTTGCAACAATTAAATCTTCGAACAGACGCGCAAGCACGGACTCGGTTCATGTGGCATTCACGTATTGATAGTGGTAGATTGGATTTATTGACATTGTAAACTACATTTCCATTGATTGAAGTGATGGAATCATGTGATGTGAATTTTAATATTTAGTTACATTTCACTTTCAAAATTTTCGTCATAATATTACGTTGTAATACGTCGGTACCTTCTATATAAAGCACCTTTCAGCGCTACGTCGTAGCACATACTACGACGTAGCGCTGATCTCCATATTCTTTTTTCGTAGCACATGCTATGAAATCGTGAACATTGTTAATTTTATCTTTGTTGGTATATCAGGCCTTCAAATCATAGCATGACTAGTGTAGCCATATATCTTCATAACTAAACACACCAGATAATGGGTGTCCAATGGAGACTATTGTTTCTGATTGAGCATGAAACATCAATGTAGGTCGGGTAACGAACGGCATCAATTGTTCACGAACAGAGATCCTATTCCGGGTATAAAATAATGCAATATTCCTATAATGGTAAATTCACCATAAAAACCTCAATCATGCTGCAGTATTACACCTTGATTATGGTGAAAAGCAAACTTATTGTAATAAAATGAAGCAAATATTGAGACAAAAAATAGAAACATAGTAAGTATGTACCCCTCAAATACGACTGCCAAGATCATTTGAAATAGCTCAGTGGTATGTCCAAGTACTTATTGTACATAATGCCTAAATTTTAAAAAAGCTTACATTCCATACGTGACAAAGAGAATACAAAAAATATGCAGTAATGTTTGTTTTGTGAAAAACTAAACACGAACGAAAACTTCTAAAGAAAACATTGATAAATTGAATAACCGACGTGTATAAATATTAAACATAACCGTCTATAAAACTTAGTACCGTACAATATCCGATACTTTGATAAAAAGGAACATAAAACCAAATCATTATTATGTTAATCTACATAATTTTGTTCCTAATCACCTCGTTAAGTAACAGGGCTCGTTAAAAAGAGAATTAAAAAAAGCCGTTCGGACGGGGCGAGTACCGATTGGATTTGCGGCGTGCGATTACATTAACAAGTAGTAAGGAACATTTCCGGACGGAACCGGTCTGAACCAGTTTACCGTTCAGGGCTGTCACGTGAATTATACTCAAAAAATCTTTATAATCCATGTGTAATGTTCACAAGTATTTTATAGAATACCTAAAAGTAATAATATCATCATTGTACAAAATGCTTTGCTGTGATTTTTTTTGTGTATTAGTTGATAATTATACTTACTGTTTTTTTTATTAAGTAAAATTCTCGATAGCCAAAATTTATTTTGAAACGCAATTTAGATCTAAACTTATTTATCTATGCGAAATAATAATTTCCTACTACGTTAAACATTTGCCAGGAATAACTGTTGGAACACAAGTTATCCTCTCGGAAAGTTCATAAATTACCTATACGGCTACGTGCGCTGAAGTTTCGGCAGCCCTAAAACCGGACGTTGCCGGTTCAAGTCGGTATAGTTTGTTGTAATAGTGTTGTATAGAAGTGGACTTAATCGTGTTCCGCGGTTTCCGAATGTGCTCCCGGAACGTGCCGTCGTGAGGTGGGAAATTAGTTAAGGGTTGGGGTCGGGAATTTTCGGAAATGTTTCCGCACAGATCACGGGAGATAGCAGAGTCACAAGTACTGGGTTCAAAAGTTAGAAGGATAAGGCTTTTTTTATTGGTCAAATTCCATTTTCCACAGACGTAGTACTTATTAGAGATTCCACAGATTACTTTACCCTTTTTGTGAAAAAGTCGTGTTTATAGTGAAGTTATTAGAGTAAGGCTAACATAGAAATACAGAAATACAGACTTTATTCATAACAACATTGTTACATTGAAGAGAGAAAAGGAGATTCAAAGAATGAGGGACGTTAAGATGTCTAAAAGAAGATTAATAAGTAAATCAAGAGCTATTGCATTTTGAATAAATTTTCTAATAGATATCATTAATTTTGAAATAATTATTGAAATTATATATTAGTAGCTGTCCGTCGCGGTGTTACCCGCGGTCCTTCGGGAAAATTTCACTTTCCCGGGATAAAATTTAGCCTATGTTCATCAGGGATAATGCAAGATTCTAATGGTGAAAGAATTTTTCAAATCGGTCCAGTAGTTTCGGAGCCTGTTCAATTCAAACAAACAAACAAATATTTCCTCCTTATAATATTAGTGTAGATGTAGATTAGAGGAAGTATTGTTAAGTATTAAGTTCTAATTTCGTAATCTTTTATTTCGTACCACTGTATGATGTGATCGCTAAGCGATAAAGCCCATAAATAAATTTAAAAAGGATGCCACAGCATGCAAAAAAAAACTAAACAGAAAAACTTAGTATTAAACTTAAATATGCATACAAAACAAGCACTATTCATATTTTTAATAAGTATTTTTACTTTAATAATATGTAAATAAATAATAAATAAATAAAGCTGGACATTTCACACAGCATCATCTAGCCCCAAACTTAGCAAAGCTTGTAGTATGGGAACCAGATAACTGACATACTACTTATATACTTTTTGTTTGTAAATACATACATATTATTACATAGAAACACCCAGACCCGAGATAAATATTTGCAGATCATACAAACATTTATCCCGCGGCGGGGATCGAACCCGCAACCTTCTGCGTCTCAAGCAGTCTTTCACCCACGGCGCCACAGAGGTAGTCGACTTTGAACCAGCTGTTTAGATATCCAGTGTACCTGTAAGCCGGGTGTGCCAAAGTTGCAGCCTCTATTCACGTAGTTTTAATATTAGTTCCGGAAATTATTGGTTACCTCTAATGGAAGCTGCATAGTTATTTATAAAGCTCTTACTTGTACGTCATTTAGGGAAGAGAACTCCTTGTTAGAATCTAAAATTATGTGCTTGCATCTAGTTTTAACTTTATTAGCATTACCTAATCGAAAAAGGTATGTTAAGATGGTTTGGGCATGTAGAGAGGATGGATGACAGTCGTTTGACAAAGCAAGTGTATGAGGCGAGTGTGTATGGGACAGCTGGAAGGAGAAGGCCTAGGCGAACCTTCTTGGATCAAATTGGCGACATTTTGGAGAAGGGCCAGGTAAAAAGTACCCTAAACCGACGAGCATGTATGAAGAATGTAATGAGAGTGAATGAGGCGAAAGTTGTGTGTCAGGATCGTAGCGAGTGGAGATCCGTGGTCTCTGCCTACCCCTTTGGGAAAGAGGCGTGATTTTATGTATGTCAAAGTCAAAGTCAAAGTCAAAAAGCATTTATTCAGTAGGACCGCTGGGATCACTTTGAAACGTCTTAAAACTAGGTGATTTTACTCCTGTTCCTTCGCGACCAATACCGTGAAGAATCATATGTATGTATGTATGTATTTGAAAATATCTAAAGTATAACTATCTAAAGTGAAACTATCTAAAGTGAAACTATATAAAGTGAAACTATCTAAATTGAAACTAATATAAAATGCAGAACCTCAGATAATAAAAATATATCAAACATATCTATGAAAAATTTATTCTTCTTGATTTGATCAATGGATAAAATCAAAGGAAACAATGGTTTCCTCTAGGCTTGTAATCAAAATTACCGTAACTATGCCTCATTTTTCTAAATATCAGTAATGCCAACCATCGATTAATCTGCTACGCAATTCACGACCATATGCTTTCAGTTGTGTGCCCATAATTCCGTATCATCCCGCATCAGATACGCCTTTATAGCATCGATGTATATCGCATGACCCAACGTCCGACGTAAGATGCAATTGTTCCGCTTGGCGGACCAACTAACTGAGTTGCCCTTCATTACTGCACGTCATGTCTACTAGTAAATGGTGAAATCTGAAATTTGCAGCACCGCATTTTGCTCGAGGTCAAATAGTATTTAAGGCATTATAAAATCTTCAGATAAATTTTCTCACTCATGTTTCGAAGCTTTTACATATTTAGAGTCTTGCGACAGTTATTTCAACCACTTTCTGGTGTCCTACCTACAATATGATGACGTCAGTAATTCATTTTTTTTTATTCAAACTGTCAGTTCTAACCCTTCAAAGAAAGGCGCGCACTAAACTCACAAAGAGCCCATAAAATTAGCTCTCGAGCCCGCGTAAAGCAAGTCAATCCGGCCCAAGATTAAAAGTGTAACCGGAAACGAAGCACAAACACTGAAATGCCATTAAGCCACCCAACACTCGACGTTAACTTTTAATTTCACCGGAATAATACAACGACTTGGAATGGAATAGCTGGATCACTTGCAAGTACTCGTCGGTCGCACTTAAGTATCGGTCTTCAAGGCGTTCGGTGTAGGTATAAACGGTAAGGTAGATTGGGTATAACTGTTTCATCCTTACGTGTTACCGCGGTGGTGAGACCCACGGTCCCTCGGGATTTTTTTTTTCGGGATAAAGTAGCCTATGTTCTTCTCTGGGATACAACCTTTATACATGCCAATTTTCAGCCTAATCTGTTCAGTGTTTGGGCGTGAAAAGGTAACAAACAGACAGACAGATAGAGCTACATAATACATGTATAATATTATTACAGTATGATTAAGGCTTATTTGACTCCTTTATTCTTCTGCGCTCTTTCCATATCTTGTGTTATGTAGGAATATTAACCTTCAAGGAAAGAAAACTATAACAGATACAGTGTCGCATGACATTCATACCTATGTCACTAAAGTTTGTGAAAAACTGAGCAAGAGGTAAATTTTTTAGACTGTGAAAATACTTCTCGGCTTAAAATCTTCTGATTTTAGAAGCGAGAATAGAAGCTCGGCTTTCATTAAATTAGACAGAGTTTGCAGGTAATAATATAATTTGAGCGTTATTATTCGAGTGCTTATTAAAACGGAGGCTTGTTTCTGTTGCTTGAAGCTTTTTGAATTTCTACTAGATACCTACAAATTAAGGAGAAAGCTATTTATTTTGAGGGTTCTTTGGAAGAATACACTTTAAAATTTATAACCGGACCGTTAGCAGCCGCAAAGTATTGCACTCAGCTCAGACTATGCTGACGAGATGAACTAGACATACCGAAGCTCCCTCCAGGAAGCTCTCGGGGAAATGGAAGAAATGAGAGACCTTTGCCTAGAAATGGAATCTAACGGACTGCTTAGATTAGGTAAGTTAGACATAATAGGGTTCAAATAATATACTGAAAAACACCCACCCACCCACTAACCTCAGCCAAGCCTCCTACAACTTAGTGGGTGGTTGGGTGGTTTTAGGGTGAATACTAGTTTTAAGAAACCTTTGTTTGAGAATAGATTAGTGGATTAGCTCTAGATATTTCCTTACTATTTTTAATATCTTGACTCACGCCTGAATTAATTCAATATCCAAATAATATGTAATAATAAAATACTTTTTACTTGTAGGTACAACGATGGAATGATCGTTGTCGATATTTTTAATTAAAATCTTTTTATTATTATAAGGACAACCGAGGATTACAATTTATTAAGCTTGAAATTGTAAAGCACGCGTCTAAGTAAAGCTTAATAGAATATTATGAAAATTGTAATCTCGCTTCATGTAGAGCTTAGTTAACAATTTTAATCTACTCAGTTGTAGTCTTACACCATGATCCAAAAGCTGACATACTGGTAGTACATTTAGTTCATCGTATTTACCAGATATTTTTTAGGGCTCCGTACCCAAAGGGTAAAACGGGACCCTATTACTAAGACTCCGCTGTCTGTCTCTGTCTGTCCGTCCTCTCTGTCTTGTTTTTTGTTGCCGCTATAACAACAAATACTTACTAAAAAACAGAATAAAATAAATAATTAAGGGGGCTCCCATACAACATACGTAATTTTTATGGCGTTTTTATAGATGAATGGTACGCAACTCTTCGTACGCGAGTCCGACTCGAACTTGACCAGTTTTCTTAAATCGAGTCAATAAGAATTTCAAACTTTACAATTTGATGACTTAAGTAGGTATAACAATTTCATATAAATACTTGTATTCATTGTTGTTTGAGACATTGGAAACAGGAAATATTCTGTCATATTCAATAAAAACAAACACACGTGATTCGATCAAAAACCAACCAAATAAATATACATTCAGCTCCAATACAACGGCGTGATGTAAGCCAAATCTGAAGCATCAGGGGCATAAGGGCATTTCTTTGTTCAAATATAATAACAGAAAGACTCACATTATAGCCCGGAAGGTCGGTATATTTTTGTTTACGTTACATTTTTCTAGATTACAAACATCGTCTATTTTTTCTAATACTTCCTCTGTCACATACTTATTTCTATGTATTGCCTTACAATTATATTAGATTAACTTAAATACGAATGTTAATATTAATTTAGTAAGTTAAAACTAAAACTGGCAATTTTTTATTAAAAAATACAAAATGAAAATACATAAAAATTGTTGTTTGCATTCAACTAAAGAAGTTAATGAAGTTTTATTAATTTCAGATGAAATTTATAATGCTAAGTAGCCTATATTCCCTAAGTATTGGTCTTCCGTTTCTCGCTGTAACTAAAATAGTCACAGGACTTTCCTTTGTTTGTACTTTGATGTATGAAAAGCACATTCGGCTCTGTGTCTAATAACAGAATGACTCGCATTATTCGCGAATGAGATGTGAAGTGAACGCGAAGTGAACGCAATCTCATTCGGAATAGTGCTTTTAGGCCACAGTGCTGGGAATTAAGATAAAATTATATCGATGCAGTGTAAACAAATGATTGTTATGCTTATAGACACAAACAAAGCTAATAATCGATTTATATATTTTTTAAACATGAAACATAATCTTAAATAAATAAATACTTCTTTATTTATTGAAGATGATATGTTCAGTTATGTAGGTATTTTCTTACAAGCTGCTTTCCTGCAATTATTTTATGATTTTTATCATAGCCAAATCATAGGATTATAAGTTTACTTTTACGAATATGTTCATTTAATTTGAATGGTGTTGGCAAGTAGATATCAGTTCGCAGATTTTTTAAGACGGCTCATAAAACAAATCGATTCCTAATTTGAAACTCGGATTCAAATCCCCATATCACACCGTACCGCTCCCATAAATTCTGTCGATGTGAAATATCGACTTCAGCTCAATCGATATCGAATCGAATCACGTCACTAAAAGATTGGTCTCGAGTGGCAAGTGATACATTATGGGGGATAAAAATATTTCACTCTACCTGTTGCGTGATGTTAGCAAGTGTAAGGCTTAGTGTGGTGATACACTGGGAGCACAAGAGACAGATGCTAAAAGCATAAAATAGTTCCAAAGTTTAAACTACTACTACTAGATTAGGTAACCTGTTTTATAATTATAAGTTAGTTATTAAAACCGATTTAGAAAGAAAGAAAGAAAGAAACTTTTATTTTGTGCCACAGACAGAAGAATTAATATATATAATGCAGGTAATATTATTGAATTAAATTAAGCTAGACATAATCTAACTTAATTTAATTCAATAATATTTAAAGAAATTTGCGAAAAAATGGGTACTTTTTTACAATTACGATGGGTTTTACCATTTACAATGGGTAAGTCATGAAATGACGGCATATAGAGGGAAATAGAAGAGGAATACATGTTGTGCCGACCCCAAATAGACTGGAACAAGGGTAGAAAGATGATGATGACAGTGGGTAAATCATTTTTTAAATTGATTATGTTTATAACACGAAAGTTATACAACTTTAGATTTTCTTCGTGCATAATTATCTTATTTTCCCAACAGTTCTATTTAAAGACCAAATTACACTTTATAAATACATTCACCAACTACAAGTTCTCAGCTAATGCTACTTGTTTGATAAAATATGACAAAAGCTTCAGTAAAATATGACAAAAGCTTCAGTGTGTCTCAACACTATGCTTTTCGACCGAGTAGGCTATCTCGATCGATTCCATTCGGGTGAAGCGTGCAAGATTTTATCGGAGTAATGGTTAGCCAGGCAGCATGTTGAGAGGTGTTGATTTATAGCACAAAATTGTTTGCGTGATTATTGTTTGGAAGTGTTTACAACCTGTGAAATAGGCAATAATCCTAGTTTGTGCGATTTTATTATGCTTTAAAATGGCTGTGTGTGACCTGTTTTGTGAAACTGTCATGTGTAATCTCATACCTATGTTTTATTTTAAAAAGACAAATTAAAAAAAATATACTCATTTTTACATTGAAAACTTCAAGCATATTTTTAATGATTAAACTTAATACTTACCCAGTTGAATTCTCTTTCCCCTTTTCCTTGCCGCAGAACAAAGCCAAGTTTTGTTTTTGTCTACACTTACCTGAAATAAAAAAAAAATATTTTAGAAATCATTGTTTTTTAAAAAATATCATAGAATTCATATAAGATTAATTAAGTACCAGCTTCTTCACGTAGCTTCGCTCGCGTGGTACCAACATTTTTAATAGCCTACAAGTATATGCTATTCTAGGTCACTATATATTCCTATTCCAAGTTTCATCGCAATCGGTTCACTATTTTAGGCGTGATTGAAACACAGACATACTCACTTATTCACAAACTATTAGGATCCTATAAATGTGTTTCCTTGATTCATAAGCTAACGTAAATATTAAAGAATAGGTAGATATCTCTTATTGCTAGTCTTTATTAATAAAATATTTCTATTCCTTTATCATTCATCAGACTTGAGTACCAAGTTAACCAACCGTCACCTCCTGTTTGTACATCCATAAGTTACAGGGCGCTTCCGACGCAACTTCGCCTGCTCTTTTGCATCCTTCCTTATTGCATAAAATAAATTAACATCCTGTAGCAGGTATTCCGATGAACAAACTTGTGAGCGTTTATCACGGGCGGATGGCGATACCGTGAAACAATTATCTTGGTACAGATTTTTAATATAAAAAAAAAAACTCGTAATAATAAAAGATCGTGACGCAGTGGGTGCCTGACGATGGGCGGCGACGCCGAGGCAGGCCTCGAAGACGCTGGCGTGACGATCTCGATGCATTCCGAGCTGACTGGTGGGACGAAGCTGGCGACCGCAAGTCTTGGAAAATGATGGGGGAGACCTTTGCCCAGCAGTGGGACAGCATAGGTTAGAAAAAAAATAATAATAATAATAAAACAACTTCAAATTTATTTACTTTTCGATTTTTACTGCAATGGCTTTATCAACAATTAGTTTAATTAAATATTGTTTGGTGAATTGGATTGAAATATACCTGAAAACTATCTTTGGTATAATACAAAACATAGAAACACATACACACATTGAAACCTGTCACGTATGGAATATTAACTTCTGCAAGATGTGGGCATGTATCAAATATGTATTCAGACATGCCTCTGACTATTCCCTTAGATATCTCTCTTTTTAGGTATTACTAAACTAAATCTGCAGTTACAACTTATTTTATTTATACAAAAATACCTTAGCATATCTTAGTTATGTAAGTTAATATTACTCTGAGGTATGATTTGTAACTATAGTTAAGTACCCAAGATTGTTACACCTGAATAAAATGATTTATGATTTATTTATTTATATCTTCAAAGGATCTGGAATATAAAAGACCTGAGAGAATATCTACCGCGCCTTGGGGATACAGTCGTGACCCTGTTTTTTTTTAGGCAACGGTGGTTGTTTTTAAGCTACTTACACAATTTTAAAACACAAGTTTCTTTAGTATTTTTATTCATTTATTTAAAGCACATTTTTAATTCTAATGATAAATTTAAACACGATTACTTGATACTGAAACCCATTTTAAGCGTTTAAAGAAATTCAACTATTGTACTTTCAGAGTAGCCGTCGACCTCGGTGTAGACTAGCAAATGGCTGAACTACTCGTTTCCTGTCTTTCCTACTGTATTGATATTAGTTACGTTTTTTCTTTGCAAGAACACAATGAAACAGTTTTTCTTAATTCATTTGATACTATTTAAAACACGGAAACATCATAGCAATTATCAGTTTAGACAAAAATACTAAAAACTTTGTCCACATTTCAAAACCGACTTTCATATTCCTCCATACTGACCTTTTAAAACAGAACGCTACCAAGTTCCCCCGCAAAAATAAGCAGGAATTACCATTTGCAATTCGACAATCGATTCGTGTCAAAGCCGGGTGTGGCAGGTGAAATCGGAATGTACGCTGCAGGCTCCCGTAATCCTATCGCACGCCCGGACGCCGCAAACATTAAAAAAAAACCCAAAATGACATTTCCAATTTTCTACTGTTGCTCCCGGCCAAATTCATTTTATTTCGTAGGCTCGGATTTCGCCCGTCACCCCAATCGGTACCTAGGCAATATTTCATCCCCATCAAAGGAATTCACGCCACGCGACTTTATTAACGAATAATTTGAACTTCCGACGTAAAAAAGGAATTTTCTTAAGAAAATTAAAGAATTTGCCGCCTGCTTTTTGATTTCCTTTTTATAGCAAAATAAAAAGTAAATGAGTTGGAGTGCGACGCGAGTACTCACTTTTCTAACAGTTAGAATTTTCAATATTTTTCTTTGTTCTAAATTTTGAGGCCTGTGCCGTTAATCAATACTTTGTAAAGGCCAATAAATCTAAGGCAGCGCCAAATGCGCATCCAAAAAAGAGCATTTAAAAGTATCAAAGTCCACCTCACCGGAGGCCATTTTAAATCCAGCACTTCAATCATCCCCGACAACACCTGCTTTGTAATATCGAACCAGACAGAAGATTTAAATGAGCTGTTCGAAATAATACTGAAAAATGTTCTGAGTATCAGCGTAAATCATCCGTAACAAAGCAGCGATAGAAAAACTACGAGCGTCTTGAAATGTACGAACGATGGACAGAAATATTAGACTGATAAATGCATTTGATTCACTCAGGCGCTTAATAAAATTCTTTTGGATTTATTTTTCTGTAGTTTATGTTGTGCCAGTGAATCACAACCACTATGGTTATTAAATAAATAAATAATGCTGGACTTTTTCACACAGCATCATCTAGACCCAAAGTAAGCAGAGCTTGTGTTATGGGTACTATGATGACTGTTATACATAAATATATTGATATTTTTTCATTAATGTATCCAATTAATAAAAGTATGACGTTAAATTTGTAATACAAAA
Source organism: Epirrhoe alternata (assembly GCA_963565295.1). Lineage (NCBI taxonomy): Eukaryota > Metazoa > Arthropoda > Insecta > Lepidoptera > Geometridae > Epirrhoe > Epirrhoe alternata. The sequence continues at coordinate 7,514,272 of OY751384.1, forward strand.
AACTGAATAACATCAATCTTTACTGTGAACGTGAAATTCTTAGATCTTTTTGTTAATCTCTTTCTTTGGTTAGAATTGATAAATTTCAGACGAATGGATATTTATTTCATCTTTGAGCTTACCCATTGTTGCATACAATATATTGTATGTATGCAACAATGGCTATACCTAAATACAATATTTTGCATTGCGCATGGTGCTCTTATACATTTGTACTATAAATACAAAAGTACTGTCTACAAAGCGGATCGATTATCCGGGACTAAGCAGCGAAGTTTGCGCTCAACTGCTCTAGCAGCACACCTCACAATCGGAGCAAACAAGTTTTACTACGTCATCTACGTTCGCGTCTGCCGAAAATGAATGACGAACCATGTCGCGAGCTTCATGTAAAATTCATGCCAAGATTCATGTGTAGCTAACACCCGCGGTTTTGCGTGAATTTTGGTTTTGCGTCCTTATTGATGGAACTATACTTAATAATAATAATAAATAATGCTGGACATTTTACACAGCATCATCTAGCCCCAAACTAAGAAAAGCTTGTACTACGGGAACTAGATAACTGATATACTACTTGTATACTTTTTGTTTGTAAATACATTAAATATTTCATAGAACCCAGACCCGAGATAAATATTTGTAGACCATACAAACATTAATCCCGCGGCGGGGATCGAACCCGCAATCTTCTTCGTCCTAAGCGGGCTTTCACCCACTGCACTTTAGCGGTCGTTGAGCAAATAGAATTCGTTGAGCAACGATTCATATAGGGATCGTAGCAAACAGATCTATAGATAGCTGGTCCAGATCCTTGCCTTATGGACATGTGCCTGAAACGCTGGCATTGCCACGATGCATGCTAATGTTATTAAGATGATGGACTAGTTCCTTTACGTAATATGCTATTGTTTATTTATTTCATACATAAATAATTCACAACGGACTATTATTATTTAGTTTAGGTTTTATTGAACTTTCCTGTTACTAAGATTCATGAAGCCATATCAGACTTTTTGAGTATGTTATAGACAAATATGTCTATAACATACACTGTTTCACACGAAGTAATAACTTTTAAATCAGTTGACATGTTTGTACATTACTGATGATGTTTGTGTCTTTTTTTATGATGAATGGGTCGAAACACGAAACTTACATAGGCAAGAATGAGGTCTACGATGGAGCGAGCCTACCCAGAAGGTTACTAAAGGTAATGTTTTTGTATATTCTTTAGAACAAAAACAATGTATTTTATCAATGGTTTGTAAAATTTTGAACTATGAAAATATCAACATACAGACAAACTTTCGCTTGTTATGTTACTAGGAGTAAGATTCATGCCGATTCCGTCTCACCCGCGGGAGAATTCCCTATAAAATTACTCCACGTCTAATCATGTTACGCGTCTGGCAAACTAAATAAGTTTTAGTATTTTGAAATTCTATATTTTTTAATATAAATTATTCTATGGTCGACTGCTACGTGAAAGAAGTATGATTGTCCGTACACGAATAGAGTATTTTTTCAATATTTGTGTTTCCTTTATTTTTTAGTAAAATTGTTGTTTAAAGAGTACCGTCAATAACATCATTCATTCATTCCAAAAATCTATGCAGGATGGTAAAATAGTACATTGTACCACAAGAGAGCAATTAGTTTTTGTTGCGAGTGCTGAGTTGTTAGCGAGTGATTCTAAGTTAGAATCCTGAGTGTAGTGAGGGATTTTAAAGCATAAACAACTAATTATTTTACTATCGTGTGATACATACAACTTTTCACCTTACTAGCGAAAAGATACAAGATGTAAGGAAAACCAATTCCCGCTATTTTTTTTTTGCCCCTTAAGTGGCAGGCTAAAGTCTAAAAACCAGACCACCGCCGCCCCGGCGCGGGGCTACGGCCTGTAATGCTATTCGATTCTCATTGCTTGCAGCATTCTAAATTTAAATCACTTTTCCATATAGTGCAAGCAAAGTAGAGTTTTGCTCACTGTTAGTGATGTGAAAAGTATCAAAATATATTATACTCTAATATATCTTTTATGGCACAAATCTTTACATCCTTTCATTCGCGGACAATAGGAGTATCACAAACGGGTGGACTGAATAGTACCTATAAAACATCTGTGTACATTGTGCATGAGATGTATTTAAGTTATATAATAGCCAGCAGACGCAACGTAAGCCTCTTATTGTATTATGAATGTTCGTTCGCACGTGAACTTTTGGAACCATGCTTTTGTTTGCGTGTGCTTGTATTGAAAAAAGAGCCCTCATCACCTTATGTACGGTCCATAATTATAAACAATTACTCTGCAATCCGCTTAGTGTGAAAAGCCTAGAACAATTGGACGAGTAGATGGACAAAGTTCTGGCACCTGTGAAACTTTTTACAATTGATAAAATAAACCTCTTATTCACAAACACAACCTCGATGGTTGGTGTCGAGTGGCGAAGAGTTTGAAGGATAACTATATCTACAAGGTATTTGCCCTAAGATTCCTAAAATAGTACCCTCAAGAGTTGAGAAAGATAAAGATTGAACAGCTTTCGTGTATAAACAGTAGTTATTCTTACAATGAACAGTGAAACCCCAAATATCTCACATAAATCTAAACATACTCACGAGTATATGTGACACTGGAGGGCAAACCTTTACCTCGTAATGATGTTAGCAGTTATAAAACAAAAACTGGACATGAGAACAACACCGGCCGTCTCTTTGTTAGTTATTAACGAGAAAGCTTTGGTAAACACCCTTGTATACTGGGGTGAGGATTTTCGAAATAATTGCTTTGACAGTCGGTAGAGGGACCTAAAAACAATTGATTGTTTTGTTTCATAAGGTTACATAAACAGTGGATATGTATAACATTTTTTTACTTTGTGTAAACGGGTAAGTAAGTACCGCATTCATATACCTTCGACTTAAGCTGCCATGACCGTGTGCTTATTTTGTATGTTGTGGTTTATGTATATGTATGTATATATATAAATGTATTTTATAATATGTACTATAATCTCATTATTTATTAAAAGTATCTATATACTTACTCATAATTATACTTTTAGGGTATTTCTATTGTTATTGTTTTTTCTATTTTTACACTTTTTGTACATCGCCGTTATTCTGTCGTACTTTTCCAGTCCATCCAAAGGTTGTCTGGAAGAGATCGCTTTTAGCGATAAGGCCGCCCATTGTGCCTACTTGTCTTTGTGTATTTCCTATTATGTGTTTCTTTTGTGTATAATAAAGTATTTTTCTATTGTATTCTAAAACATCCTTCTAAGATTCACACCCTGGATGGTTTGGAACTTTTTTAGCCCTACCTGATCTACCGGACCATCGACAATGTGATTGAAACTTTTTAAATGTAGAAAATGAAAGACCAAGCACTTATTACTGAAGTACAACAGTTTAAAAAAATATGGAAAATAAAACCGCCGGTGAACAAACACGTTCATAGCATACTTTTAAATAAAGGACTTTTGTATCAGAAATAATAACTTTGTAAGTATCAGAATATACATTAAAGTTTTGAGCTCCTATCAATAGAAACGTTTTCAATGGGACTTACAAACAGGAACAAAAGAAATACAATGAACTTTGTTACCGATATTCCGTTTGGTTGAATATTCCAGTGCGTTATGTTGTTGTACTTTGGTTTGAATAGCAATCATTTCTGAATTTTCCATCGAAGAAATATCATTTTGTTGTGAAAATAAAGGTACACAAATAACCGATTCAATTTCGAAACCATTCAAAATTTTACAACTTATTTTACAGAATTTATTACATAAACTTTTTAAAGTTGAATTTATATACAGGGTGTAAAAAGACGTCTACCGAAGCCGAAAGGGGTAGGTACAACATCCCAACACACAACCAAATCCAAAAGGATTTTCCGAAAAAATCATTATATCCGGAGAAAACAGCGTTTGAAGAGTACTGTTTGCGTATGTTCTGGGCGCGTTGTTTTACGTAGATTGCCGGATTTTGAGTTTTAACTGTTTTTTTCTTTTATAAATGAAATTATTAGGTAGGTGTGGTCTTATTATGTTGCACTAGTAGTAAATAATTGAAAATAACATAAAATGACTAAGCTAAGTGCGTTTTTTTTCGCTACATATGTTTAGAGTCATGGTCTGAGTGCAACCCCTCAGTTTTCGGTAGTTGTCTTTTTACACCCTGTATTGTTCAGTCTGTGCATTATAGGTATCAATCATACTTATAATCCTACCTTCATAATTTATATTCCCTTTCTAGTAAAAGCAGTATAATGTTGATGTTACATTTTAATCCCATAACCACCAAAATTTTTTGTTTTACGCGAAAGAGCATGATAACATGATATGAACTTTATTTGCGCGGTATCACGGTTGAGTGTGTTTTATTAACAAAAAAAGTGACAAATTGTCAATAAACTGAGAAATTACTTTCCTAATTATAATGGCAAATTGTATATTTTCTGCATCACACTCGATCACAATCGTAAAACTTCGACTTTCCACATTCAATCTTTCAACTATCGCAAGAAAACAGCGTCTGTATTTTACTCTGTGGCAGGGTTGCCAACTGCCGTCGCTGCCTAGTCTAGCAAATTAACCGGCGAGGTGAGGTGAGGCGACGTACCAATTGGATTTGCGTCTACGGACTTACAATTTAGGATGCTATGTCATGTTGACGTAATGTATTAATTTTAGAACAGAGGTTATGCTTGTTTGTAGGTTATGTTACTGGTTTTTAGGTCATGCTGTGGTTGGAAACTTGTATAGTTTTGAATTTCGAATGGTAAAAACTAAGCAAATACATATTTCTCTCTCCACAATCGTTCCTTCGCTACTGAGGATCGTGACTCCTTTTTATTCGGTCAACCAGTTGTCTCCATCGTTTGCGTTCCGTTGATTGGTGTAGTGCAGCATTGACAGACATGTCTAATTCCTTCGCTATCTGGTCTGACTATCGTTTTGGACTTCTGCCTCTGGGTCTTTTGCCTACATATTTAGAAGGATCAAATAATAGTAAGGCTAGACTAGCATGCTTATTATGAGTCAAATTTACCTAATTAATAACTTAAACGGGAATTTAAATCCAATATGGTGTCTATTATGATGTGCCGAGTATATTATGTTTTATTATTAGACTATTAAATTCCTCTAAATATTACTAACTAGCTTCTGCGCGCGGCTTCGCCCGCGTGGTACCTACATTTTGAATAGCCTATATGCTATTCCAGGTCACTATCTACGCCTATACCAAGTTTCATCCAAATCGGTTCACTGGTTTAGGCGTGATTTAAACACAAACATCCAAATATCCAAACATCTAATCAATCTCACATACTTTCAGCTTTATTATATGAGTGGGATTATTAATATTTTGTAAAAAAAAATTACTCAAGATTTTTTTTACTAAGTATTAAAGATTGAGGATTCTATTTAAGGTCTCTTTACGCTTACTTCCTCAATAAACAAAACCTGAAACTTATGATCCTCCTCACTCTCCATATCAAGCAGTAAGCTCATTACGTCATCGCCTCAGTACTAAGCCGACCGTATAGTATACGTCGCAATAATTGCGCTCTAATTGATTTGCTTTGTATATGGATTACCAATTAATTAGGCCGTAATGTTGGACAAGCTTCTCGGATGGACGTTGACGGTAAGCATTAGGTACCATATCCAAAGATAAGATATCCTAATTCATCCTATGTAAGCATTTTTTACGGGCTGCAGTCATTTTATAGAAAAAAATACTCATGACGTCAGAAAATGCGATTAGCTTCTAACGTCGTGCATTTCGGCGTGGATGGGTCGTGTGACCACCTATAGTTCATTAATGGTGTGTGCTGGTTTTAAAATTTTATAAATTGTGTATTTTATGTATAAACAGAAAACACGATATTTGTATTATGAATACTCACGCGTCACAATCATCAATCTGCGGTTGAATGACCTTTATGTAAATAAATAATACTTCACAATTCACATAGCGTCATCTAGCTCCAAACTAATTAAAGCTTGTACTATGGGAACCAGATAACTGATATACTTAAATATTTGCAGATCATACAAACATTTATCCCGCGGCGGGGATCGAACCAACCTTCAGCGTCACAAGCAAACTTTCACCCACTGCGCCTCAGAGGTCGTCGATAGTCGTCGTCTATAGTTTAGAATATCCAAAAAAATTCAATATTGTTCCTCTATATTCCTAAACAAGCTGATGCCAATTTACTTAGTTACTTAAATAATGTATCACATGAATCTAAAATAATATAATGTTACAGAGACTACGTAAGAAGTCATAGTCCTGTATGTATATGTATGTGTGACAAATCACTTTTTAAGTTTTTGCGTAAAGGGCAAATCTATTATTTAGCTAATGGAGAGATCTCAAGGAGTCTTCTGCACTGCAGTGTTATACGAGAGGCTAATTATAACGTGGCATAATTTAAATCTTGACAAACAATCACATCTCATCTTGATATGACACAACCCTACATACCACCCTCTTTGTGTGCTCTACCGTCAAAATGTCGTAATTTGCACACACATAAAGGTCAGAGCTAATTGGCAATTAATTACAAGCCAGCCTTGTAATGATGCATCGGCGTATAATTGTACTGAATTGTGTGACTGTTTGATGGCTGGAGTAAAGTTGCTCAAGGGTATCAGATGATTATGATATGAAAATTAACATGTTGACAGCCAATGACGTGCCAAAAATACTCCTCACTATGGTAAAGGGCGTGCTTCGACGCGACTGGTCTTCCAGTGAATAGAGTCAAAAATCACCGCAGAGATTTGAACGATCATCAAAGACAATTTTTGCTTCAGATTTTCATAAAGATCATATCCTATCAAAAGGTTTAAATACAGATTACCACACAACAGGCTTTATTGAGTAGTTTCTCAGTTACTCTAGCTTTAGCGTCTGACCATAATAAATAATAATAATAATAAAAAGCTTTATTGGAAAAAGAAACCTTATGATACTAGTTACAAGCCATGTGCACAGTTTATGTGCTAAAACTATACTATACTAACTATACTATACAATGCAAGGTATCTGCAAAGTAAATACCTAACCTATTTCTATTGGTAATCCTCGAAACTTGGCTCATACAAACATGTTAGGAAGGTGGCATCTCATGGTACTTTTATCTACAGTCTGTTATTGAGCTTACAGTGTACATGGCTGATCTCAAACTCCCAACTAGGTTGCCCTGTGTTTGGGATATCAGTGATCCTCCTATACAACGTGAAATCAATAGTTAGGTACGTAATTGTGGTTTGCTGCTAGAAAACCAGAAGGCACTTCCTTAGTTTCCAATGAGTAGTTAGTAGGACGTTTGAACAAAGTGGAGTCTTGTTGGAACCATAGCGAATGATATATTATAATACCATAGAACGTGGATAAAGTTATTCCGGAGTGTAAACTGTCAAAATGTATGGTTATTCTTGATTTATTCGGTGGAATAACTTTATGTCACGTTCTATGGTAGGACGCTTAGTCTTTACAATTTAGTAAAATTGTTTTTATTGATGAAAAACAAACAATAACAAAGGTTTATTCAGTTCAAGTTACAATTTGGAATGTATTATGTTCATTCGCTGAAATAAAATTGTAGGTCAAGTCGCATAAATAAAGAGCAAGTAGATGTAAGAAGGATTCCGTATAATGTGCTAGGGTCAGAAGACGAGAACCGGGTCAGAGGCTTTGGGAGGTCACGCTGAAAGGTTTTACATGCATTTGAAATGACTGCAGATACTGTTTTCACTGAAACTCATGAAATCTAAAAAAAAACAGTAAAAACGTAAACAGGGTCACGTATCCCCAAGGCGCGGTAGACATTGAATAGATTTACAATTCGGTAGATAGGAAATCAAGTTTCAAATAAATAGATTCTTTGGTGTACTTATTAGGTAAATAATATATTATGTAGTAAAGTAAAAGTAAAAGTAAAGTAAAAATTTCGTTTATTGACATAATAATCATGTACAAGGTATTTTGAATCCATAGGCTCCCAAACTAGTTAAAAAACTGTATTTCAGGAGCCAGTGGCTTGTCCAAAATGAGTAATAACTAAACATTATTTATGTCTACAAAAAAAAGTTAAATATACAGAAATGATAATTCTAAAGTAAACAATCTCTACGCAGTACCTACTTGTGAATAGAATGTTATGATAATAAAATATAAAAGTTAAGTAAATTACTACATTCAAGTAAATATATGTATATATAATAGGAATATATTATAATATATATAAATTTTATAACTCTCTCTTACGGGTAAGTATATATTTTAATTAGTATAAAAAAATATATTTATAAACAGAAACCATCTAGCATCGATTCAAGTAGCTTAGTTTCTATAATTTAATGTATTAATTAGCCTTATAAAGGATTTGGTCTTGACTGTGACAAACATCAGCTATTTTATTACCAGAAAATTTTATTTGGGATTGAAAAGCCGTCAAAAAAATAATATAATGAAATGATTTATTTCTCATTTTACGCTTCATAACATACAGGTAATAAAACATCCAATATACCTTTATAAAAAAACATTAAGTAACTGAAGAAAATCGTGAGCCACATCGTAAAAACAATGTGAAGAACGAAAACACGCTAATGTAAGGCGTATTATCATGAATAATAAAAAAGTACAGTATCGTAAAGTGATGTTATAGAAGTACCTAATGGCGGAAAAACGTCCCTTGAGGGCTGAATGCGTATGCTCTCCATAAAGGGATTCAAAAATATAAAGCTAGACATGTCTCAAACAAAGTGGGTCGATGACAGAGTCGGCTTAAGCAGGTTAAAGTTATAATTTTACAAGAATTTTCGTTATTTTTCTAATGCTAAGACTAAAAGACTATTGTATCTAATGTAGGCCCTCAAGCGGATTATATTTATAATGATTAAAAATAATAATTTGATAAGCTTTTGATAAAAAAATTATACGTGCAGTGTCAGGTATATATTTAGACGTATCTATGAAGTTTAGACATGTTCAATGGATCTTGAATTACTTGATTTGAGAGAACGTATCTGGGTTGGGAATGCAGTCGTGATCCTGTTTTTTTTGCCCTTTTTTAAAAGAAAAGGATCAAAATATTACAAATGCACTGTCATTGTACTTTGCAATTCTTTCCTGAACTATCTCCCTCTCCTCTGGGTACAAAGTAAATTCAATCTGTAGGCCGCACTCCCAAATCACCTGAACACTTTCCATCGAGAGTATTAGGTTTACGTATAAATCTAATTTGGATATATTTTCTTACATTTCAAAAGTTATGCCTATTTTGGGGTATACTTTTCAATGCAAAGCAGATGGAAATTTGGGACAGTGAAGGTTTTGCGACGGATGTTTTGAATTCTTTACGAAAATGTCCTTGGTTTATATTTCAGACAGATGGTTAAGTTTGTGGTAGAAATCTCAATTTAATACTAATGTGAAGCTTGATATGTAAAATCGTTTATGTTCGTGTTGGTCTTTGTGTATTAGCGATACTGAGTGTTCATTCGTACATGGAGAATTCCCAAACTTACGCACACAAAAACAATGTGCATCTACACACATAATTAATACGAACCCGCCTTTGTGAGAGAGAAAAACTTTACCTACCAACTTCTTCTGTCGAGTCGATGTATCAACAAAATTCAGAGTCAATGAACAAAATCTGGCGAAGCCATCTAGCGGGCCGCGCTGGCTCGAGCACTTTCGTGCGCTTCATTCTACAAACGTTTCTGTATCTAGTACCATTGTTCATAAGGTTTATAATGGCTTGCTATAAAACTAATTGACGCGTCGCTTGCTATTTCAATGTGCATTGAGCCTTAGAATAGTATGTGGCTACATCCACAGCGTTACTAGAGCAGCCATAAGGTGTAAAGTGCAGGTGTTGCGACACAATAGACACAAGAGCACGTGTGATATAGATTGCAACTGGGCACCACACGGGCATCGTGTATCGTTTGGGCTGATCATGCGTCATCTACTCAACTCACGCCTACACCTACCAACTGAATAACATTTCAACAAACGTGGAGTTGATCTCATCCCACTCCTGAATTTCTATATTTAAATTGATTTTATTTCATGTCATTTGTATGTTTGTGAGTTTAAATCAAACTGTATAGTAAAACTCATATAGCCACAATATGTCTTGCTTTGTCCCAATCGTATTGGCGTGTAGCTGTAGAAGAAACGGCGGTGGCATACTGATGTGCTACTTTTAAATTTATTACTCTAAACTCTTTGCTGAAATGTACTCTGCCGTTACTTTATCGATAAATCCGGATTAATAAAATGGATGTAGTCTAGGCTATAAATTGGATGTTTTCGATGCTCTTATAGTTACAATGTGGTTTGAAGTGGTCAGTATATGGCTTCAATTTTGCTAATGTATGCAATATTCCAAATATTTGAAGAACAATCAGTTACACTATAATAAGCTATTTAAGTATTTTGCATGTGAAATTAAATAAATAAATAAAAATAAATAATGCTGGACTTTTCACACAGCATCATCTAGCCCCAAAGTAAGCAGAGCAAAAAAAAGAGCTTTGAAAAGAGCTTTGAATTGTTTTATAAAATCCTCTGTAATTACATAAAAATAATTGCCAAAATATATTTTATTCATTTCGCAAACATTTCAGTAGAATATTCGTACTCGTATAACAATACGAATAAATGTATGATCATACAAACCTAACTAGTGATGTTTCGTCATTATCGTCGAAATAGTCTAATACAAAATTATATTTAAGGCGTGATGTGGGCAGCTATTCACCCCACGTCAAAATCACTTTACACAACAAGCATTTGCTAATGGCTGTTTACCACCCTGCACTAACAATCCCTTTCATCGATAACCCAGCGTTGAATGCACAACTCGACTACGCTGAATAAGAAGTAATGAGTTTTCCTTTACATCGCGCCACCTGACTTCTAGTCTGCCATCCGACGCCTCGTAGACTTTACTAAACAAGATTAAAATCTTTTTTACTTTTGCACTGCTTCTTATTTTCATTCATTCGTAGACGTCTGCTTTGGTAGTGTAAGCTTACAGTCTTTGAAAACTTTCTGTTTGAAATGAAAGACTTGCGTCTCAGACGTTTTAGGGTCTGCAATGTACAATTCTTATAATCGGTGGAAGTAAAAGTAGAGTCTTGTTATATCAATTGATAAAGCTACACCAGACATCATAAAAGGATCTGGAATACACATGAATTTCTACCGCACCTTAGGAAATATAGCCAGCCCGTGATCATATTTTTTGTTTTGTTTTATACTTTCATGTCATAAAGTTTCATTAGAATGTACAAAAGCAACTGCCTTTAAAATTTAATCATGATGTAGACTCGACGAACAAAGAACACTAATTTCACTTAACCCAGCCATCGTCGCGTTGCGTCTCGCCATTTGTAAACTATTTGTATGCGGACGAGTGTGCCGAGCCCACTTTTCTTACTTTCCGTGACGAGTGACTGCGGCCGTGCTCCACGTTCTAGCTATCACAACTGTGACTCATTGGCACTGGAGCCAATTTTATTTTAAAAGAATAAAATTTTGTCTTCGCCACAAAATAGAAACAAAAAAGGCTTATATTAATGCTATTCAGCGAAAGAGGATAGTCTTTTATGTCCAGATTCATGTGGCAATAGTATCGTCAAGAGTCTGGCAGAAAGGCTTATACAAACAAAAATGTACAAACGGTGGGTGGATATTGTCATAAGCTGTAGGTATTCTAAATATAATTTGTTTGTGTGTGTGTGTTTTTTTTTGTAGGTAATATGGAACTTGTGACTGAAATAAATGTCATTTATTTATTTATATATAAGATTCTATACTCGTAGGTACGGTTGTTGTTATGTGTGTATGTTTACTGCTCATCATCATTTCCCTGCCCTTATCCCACTTTCATGTGGGGTCGGCACAACAGGTTTTCCTCTTCCACTCCGCTCTATCAGCCGTCATCTCAACACTCACTCCTTCCTTACCCATATCATCCTTCACACAGTTGTGTATATTTACTGCTATCTCCGTAAATGTTGTTGTGGACCGATTTTCAAAATTAAATCCAAAAGTAAATAAATAAATAATGCTAGGGACATTTCACACAGCATCATCTTTAATAAATAGGCATTTTCGTATTTCAATTTATACAGAACGGTACTTGCAACTAAAACAACTTTAGCCTAGTGTTGTGTATTCAAGTGTACACAATGTCCCAATTAGGCAGGTACGATTCAAATCGATCGGAATAACATTTAAGAGCAGTACTATAAAGCGCTCGTGGTCGCTTGCTTAGTAGTTCTTGATAGATCTTAAACGGTCCGTAAGTGGATAGATAACTGCCAGTGGCATTTTCATCTGAGCGCTTCCGTGCTTCGGAGGGCACGTTAAATTGTCGGTCCCGGCTATTTAAGTCGTTAAGCCATCACGGAGGCCTGAAGGCGGCCTAAAAACTACGTCACCAGAGTTGGCCATTGACTTATATGGACTTACTTACTTTTTACTTTTAGTAGTATATGGCAGTATTTATCCGTGAAACTGAGCATAGTGTTGATTCTCTTCGCATTGGTATTTATTTGCAATACGAATGAGGCGTGCATGCTCCCTGAATTAAATTGCGTTCGTGAGATCTTCGATACTCGCTTGATTCGTTGATTGAAAGGTATTTCTGGTACGTGATCTTCAAACTAATCCTCAGTTGCGAATTTCAGTCTCAAATTTAATCTAAAGCAAATAGTCGATGAGATATTGTTTCAATCAATCGAAGACTCTTATTCAATTTAATTAAATTGAGTGAGAAGTTTTGAAATTATTAATACTTACTAAATCTAAAATCTAAAACACTACATATAACACACTCAATCTCACAAAAACTCACATATAACACAAAAAATACCTATTTAAATTAAACTACAGATAGAAAACAGAGTTCAAATCACCAACCGCAGGTAAAGTGCCCAAAAAGCTGGCGGCATTACATCTACCTACTCCTTAGTTACTCCTCATGTTACTCCTAAGTCTTATCTTAGGAGTCATGACAATTTTTGAAGGATAGCTAGGTTTTATTTCCTTCTCAGAAACTTAAACCTGATCATTCCCAGCCTGATTTCACCCACTGCTGGGTATAGGCCTCCCTAAGTTTGTGCCATCCGCCACGATCCTGCGCTAGTCGGATCCATTGACGGCCCGCGACGTGTACAATATCGTATACCCATCTGGCCGCCGGCCGTCCTACGTTCCTGTACCCAGATCTGAGCCACCATTCAGTCAATACTCTACTCCACCTGTCATCACCGCGCCTCACTATGTGTCCCGCCCAGTTCCATTAAACCTATTTCTACGATATTGTCTGCTATCGCATAAGACAGCGAATAAACCATCTCACGAACTGGCTCCAGCGTTCGATGCATTATTGTCAAGGCAATAAACTGCTACGAAAACGACAATACTACACTTAAGTTTCCCATAAACGTTATATCACATCCTATGGACATTGTTATATAGATAACTTCATACTGCGTTTCAAGCCGGAACTAAGTACGATATAACGATCGTCGGAATGAATCATGGGGTAAGCTCACTTCAGTGTAAGCGGCTTACTATCGGCATGCTTTGATTTCGAATATTTGAAGAGGTGCCTTGTTTAAGCTTTTCAGGAGTACTTAATCCGTACTATCCATACTATACTATACTATATACAGGGTGTAAAAAGACGTCTACCGAAGCCGAAAGGAGTCGGTACAGCATCCCAACACACAACCAAATCCAAAAGGATTTTCAGAAAAAATCATTATATCCGGAGAAAACAGCGTTTAAAGAGCACTGTTTGCGTATGTTCTGGGCGCGTTTTTTTACGTAGATTGCTCGATTTTGAGTTTTTAAAGTTTTTTTCTTTTATAAATTAAATGATTAGGTAGGTATGGTCATAATATGTTGTACTAGCAGTAAATAATCGAAAATAACATAAAATGACTAAACTAAGTCAAAATATTTTTTTTTTGCGTTATTTTTTCGCTTACTATGTTTAGAATCATGATTTGATTGCAACGCCTCAGTTTTCGGTAGTTGTCTTTTTACACCCTGTATACTATAATATTATAAATGTGAAAGTAACTCTGTCTGTCTGTTTATTACCTTTTCACGCCCTAACCACCGAACAGATTATGCTGAAATTGAAGTTGTATACCAGAGAAGGACATAGGCTACTTTTTATCCAGAAAAAAAATATTTATCCCGTGAGACCGCGGGTTACACCGCGAGAGCGCAGCTAGTACACAATAATTTACATTCAAGTAAATAATGATAGTATCGTTTGTTATGAAAATGTTTGCTTAATAAAACCAATAAGTTTTTTACTGGAAATAAAGGTATATTTTATTTTAGCTCCACACTTATTGGCCATTTCTTTCCTGTGGATAAAGTGGATTTGGCTGGGATGGTTACTAGGCCTATTTCATCTCAAACAATCCCCAGGCTCTACAGCTTCATGTTGCCGGACGCTGTATGAATCATCCAATTGGACTCTATTCTAGTAAGTAGTCTCTGTTAGTTGGCTATTTATTGAAAAGTACTAACAAGACCTAAGCTAGGTATCACATAGCGATATCATACTTTTATTATTCTACATAAAATTTTAGTGTCCTGTTTGTAACGCTACGCTAGTGTTTGTGGCGGCAGTTATGCACGCTGTGGCAGTTTTACGAGAGATGAGGATGTACTGAATTTTGAATAAAATTTTACAGTTATTAAAGATCATATTTTCAAGATAATAAAAAAATTAATAAATAATGCTGGACATTTAACACGGCATCATCTAGCCCCAAACTAAGCAAAGCTTGTACTATGGGAACCAGATAACTGATATACTTTTTGTTTGTAAATACATACATATTATACATAAGAAACACCCAGACCCGAGATAAATATTTGCAGATCACAAACATTTATCCCACCGCGGGGATCGAACCCGCAACCTTCTGCGTCCCAAGCGGGCTTTCACCCACTGCGCCACAGAGGTCGTCGTAATCAAAATACACTTCTAAGCTAATCGGATTCGGTTGACCGAATAAAAGAAACCCTTTTTGTTTTCAAGAAGAGAGTTAATAGGCACCTTCTGGGTAGGCTCGCTCTATCGTAGATCTCATTCTTGCCTATGTAAGTTTCGAGGTCAAGAGCCGACCCATTCATCATAAAAAAAATAATTTCCTATAAATATTGTAGGTACGTACCTATATTATTTAGTTACACATGCTTAATGAATTTCCAATGGTCTTACTTCTTTGGTTTATTTACAAATAGTTCCAGTAAACAAAGGTTCAAAACAAAATAATTCATTCGTATCATATGGATAAAAGCCAACCAAATTAATTGAAATAATAAACAGAAATGATTGAAAGAACGTTGAGAAAATAATTAATTACATCGTTTTTCTTAATAACCATGCGTTTTGCATTTTACATTGGAATTCTGCATGAAATACGCTTCATTGTAGGGAAAATTGTTTTAATTGGGTGAAATGAACGGAAAAATATCGTTTTATCCAATGGCATGATATAAAATTCATTGAAAACATACTTGCAGAAATGTGCTTAAAATTTGCTTTCCTCAATATTCCTAATGGTGATTGAACTATATTATTCATATCGAATTGAACTGGCACTTAGACAGGGAGCCAGTAATTGAATACTACTTAGGAATCCAAGACCGGCCATCACATAATGGCGGGAAGACCGCGAGGGCTCTTGCACTAACTTGCACAAATGTTTGTTTTAGAGTAGGGTGACCATTCAAATGTTACTCATATAAAAATATTTCAAAAAATCTTAATTTTCACTCTAATTATGTAGCGATGGGCTAAGAACCTGTCACGTAAAAAACAAAACACATGCCCAACTGTATATTTAGATTAACCCCTGATCCCTCAAATATCATTAACGAAGAATTCTGGCCGAAGAATGTGCTGTTCCGGCGTTTTCGCGGACGCAGCACATAACGTGTGTCACACGACACTGCGTGCTAGTAAATTAAATAAGTTTATGTTATGTATGTTAAATTAAAGTATATATTTTATAATATGAGCCGTAGTTTAAAGTATTTAATATCTTGCACTTTTAACTAATGGTGCCTGAAATAAATGATTTTATTTTATTAATTATATATTTAAAGGATTTTAAATTACTTGATTTGATAGAATTTCTACTACCGCACTTTTGAGGTGAATTCGTGATCGTATTTCGTTTTGTTTGTAAGAAAACATATTTATGGTCACCCCACACTATCAAATGCTCAGAAAGTCCGGCAAGACAGCGGTCTCACGGTAATCAAAGTGAGGTCGGTTCTTCTTGCTCTATCACTGAGTATTTCTAGACTACCTAACCTATTTCATTACATTAAATGACATAATATTTTATCAAACGTGATACTATTGTTGAATCTTAACATATTGAAACAAATTGTTAGTCGGACTTGCACACAGAGGGTTCTTTATTGATTTTTTTTGTTGTTAAAGCGTACCTTGTAATGTTTTTAGCGATATAATATTACTAGACAATTATTTTTTAATGCATCCCCAAAAATGAGTTGGAGCCCACCGGCCACGGGTCTCCGGTGATGTGACGCTTTATTCAACTGATCCAATGAGCAATCGATACGATGTTTGAAATTTTGTGGGAGTAAATACATTACATACTCTTACTGCCGCCAGTGTTTTGGACACGCTTCCGACTGGCAGTGAGCGATCTATAGATGGTTTTTACGACGATCCTTAGATAGCTTGACTGATTCTATTGTATTTTGTAATTTTATGTACCTACATATTTTAGTAGCTTAGTTTCTGTAAATAAATTTTTACCTCTTACAGCTATTTGCTGTGTGTTTTTAAATCCGGCCTATGTGCAATTTGTGCACAAAAATCTCTTGTTACTGCGCAGGCAAAAATGGCTTGCAAATTCAACAGACAAATAAAATCCCACAAGTGAACTAAATAATCCTCATTGAAATGAATGTCTGTGTACTGAGCCGAAGCGCTGTGACTCTGAATGGAGGGTAAATTAATAATCATATTACGTTTTTTAGCGGAATGCAAATATTTGATGATTGCGATGTGGTAAACGGTCGCTGCCGATACGACCGGACAAAGATATAAAATACTGTGGAAAGCCGGTTCAAAATGATTTCACATTGTCGACGTCGCAAGGTTCGAATACAAGCATATTTTTTTTTAAATTCCTGTGTTGACACGAGTTTTAAGAGATGAAGGACATTATCTATTAACAGGTTCGTATTCTATATGCGATGGTATTGCAATTTATCACGTAATGTAGACATGTCCCAAGTCCTAAATAACAAGGCATTCAATTGAATGTACGAAATGGCACCATGGGTGTTAGCCCGTGAGAACGCGTTAAATATCCCCATGGGCCCTTTTGCCGTTTCATGAATTTTTAACAGAATCACGACACAGTGTGACTACGGTTAAATGGTGTTTTGTTTATGTAGTTTTTTTTATGAAAAATATACATCCTATGGATATTTTTTCATTTAAATAGAGTTTTTGAGTGTAGGTATTTTTGAATGCAAATGCTTATTAAAATCACCACTAATTGAGAGGACGAGGCTCTGTGTGGATTTTTTTGTTGTAACATAGAATACTGTTGTGTGTATTGCGTGCCATTACAGTACTTATGAAGTAAATAATGTACGCTACAAGCACTGAACGTGTTAAACAAATTCTGTGCAAACTTAGCGGGTCTTCAGAGTGTAAACTGAAAGCGGCCGAAGCGAAGACACATTATCTAATATGTATGAGCGCCGCGTGCCCTTTCATGAAAATATTAAACAAATATCGCGGCGAAGCAGACTTGAAACGTTGTGGCTATGAAATGTGAGTCGAATACAAATGAGTGTGATTGACCGATTGTACGATAGATGAGTGTGAAATACGAGCAACATACGGAACTGTGTGCTATTTTTTGGAAGAATAGTGACATTGAAATACTGTTGTGCACTAAACGAAAAAAGGTCACCGGTCTCTTAAAGAAACTTATTTTATGGAGAGTTGAAAGTTGTTCTATGTTAACTATTTTTTGACTATTATAAGTGTTTAAGCTAGCCACTGCATTTAAGATCATCTGATTCTGATTATCTGATCTGATCTGAGAAATCTAGATTTTTTTATAATTCACTCAATTTACACTCATGCGGAATGCACACACTAAATAGGTAGTTAAAAAAAAGATTATTCGTTTTTGTAGGAACAAGATTTGAATACGCGTGAAGTAATATTCATATTTTGTTTATGGACCAACAGAATTAGAAGAAACAACAAAGGTAAACAACCTTATACAAACCATTACTTTTTAATTTTGTCTGTCGTTCATTTTATAGCCGCACCAAAGCACACAGTCGGCTAAACAAACCTCGTCAGATTGAAACGTTTCTACAAACACTACACTCGTAATGAGACCATCCAAAGATATCGTGTTTTTATTTGACTGAATCACAAAATAGCTTGTATTTCACCAGTTTTCTTGGATTAGATATAATGCGCGTAGATAATCATAATCGTTTGAACGTTTATATTCTTTTGTTGATTGTTTTAGTTTGTTTCTAATCACCGAGCTTAAGGACGCTGGGACATTCTTCTTAGTTCAAGGCATTCATGATCCTTTAATCATTAGGTAAGGTAGCCAGACGCACGTCCAAATACAAACATGTTTGGTCAAAATTAGGACTTATTAAAACCTTTTTCAGAGTACAATTTCAATTGGTTGCAATAATTATTGTTCTAATTGGGTCCTCATTTTCTTGGTTGTTAAAATCATAAGAGGTCACCTAAAAACCACATTACGAGTAAATCGTAGGTAATAATGACAATTTCATATAGTATTCCACCAGTTTTTTCCTAAACCATTCGTGGAATGTATTGAAAAAGGCGATCAAACTTTTACGAGCCCATAATCGCGCCTATTACAAGGGTCACTTGATATTTTTGAAAGCGAAAATCCATATTTTGGTCGTAGTAATAAAATAGAAATTATCGTTAAATTTCTTTCAGTGAGTTGACCACGGCATTGAGATGTTCGGTAGGTATAAGTCTACCATTTTAGAATACTTTTGGCTTAAAAATATATAACTACTATCTAGCTTACCGCACTTTTAGAACACAAGCATAAATCTGCCTTAGATTTTTTTATGATAGACTTAAGAGAAAAAATACTGTTTGATCTAAAAATAATGTTTAAATTTGTATCTGTTATAATATCAGTACGTTCCTTGATCTAATCTGTGGTTCCTTCAATACTAGCCTACCATTCTTTCTCATTGTTCACATTCATCGTAATATTTTTTTTTTAATCTTTTGTCCTTTGTAAGTTTTTATGCAGTTCATAATAGAGAGCGATGTTTTGTATTAGATAATTGAATATACTTATGCAAGTACTACAACATGCTACAAACTGATGCACAATGTTCAATAACACAAAGTAACTTCACCACTGCATATTAACTCGCTTAAAAGCTTCACAAAACGTTTTAAAACTTCAATATTAACTTCCATAGTGACCTAGCTGTATTTCCTGAAACATAACTAAATAATGTGGAACCACACGTGTTTCCTGGACATGTGAATGTAAAACGTGCGCTACAAGTAACGTGAGCTGCGGTCACAAAATGGAAACCGCACAAAAAATACAATGGTTCCCCATAAATATGTATGTGATTTAAATGATGTAATTTAACTTTCGTGGATTTGATTTTTTATTTTGGAGTGTTTCAGTGTGAACCGGGTCTTTTTATTTAACTTTAATTTTGATTTAATTCTGAAGACGAATGTGGAGCTACGCAGCGCTAGTCTGGCCTGGCTTAGTGTGACTTGATATTCCTGCCTTGCGTGGATAGGTTTCAGCTCAGGTTGATTCAATGAAGGAACTCTTTATTACTGCTTGGGTTTAACGTATATTATGTACTTTACAATGGGTTATTAAATTTAAAGCAAAATAAATTGACACTCGTTTTTGTCGCCGTTGAAATCGAATCGAAAAGTAATGCTGTGAAGTTCTTGCGTACGCGCGCTTGACCGTACGAAGTTCATGCTTCAAGGCTCGCCAGAGTTGCACGTCGCGTCCGCTAGATGGTGCGCTTATCAATCGTCAACATGCCCCCGGCCTTGGATGCAGCAGGCTCCAAGAGGTCTTGAATTTCTCCTTGATTTTCTTCGGGATGAAAAAGTGGGCATATCCTCGGGAATGACCGCCGTATAATGCCTGTTGATGTTTTGATGTTAGCCACGCGTGAGATACCATCCTTGCCTGGGAATATCTGTGTGACTCGGCCCAAACGCCACTTCAGGGGCGGTAGGTTTTCTTCTTTGATTAAAACCAATGTGTCAGGGGCGATGGTATCTTGATTGGTCTGCCATTTCGTTCTCTTCTGGAGCTCGGAGATGTACTCAGTCGACCAGCGCTGCCAGAAGTGTTGCCTCATCTGCTCCACCCGATCATACCGAAGAAGGCGTTGCGTAGGTGTGGTTGTGAGGTCCTGGCCAGCAGGTGCAGTGAGCGGCCGGCCAATCAGGAAATGAGCAGGGCTGAGCGGGAGTAAATCGTTAGGGTCTGTGGACATAGGTGAAATGGGTCGGGAGTTAAGGACAGCTTCTATTTGTGCTAATACCGTACTTAACTCTTCATAAGTTAGGCGCGCGTTACCCATAACACGACACAAGTGAAATTTGCAAGCCTTGACGCCCGCTTCCCACAAACCACCAAAATGAGGCGAATATGGCGGAATGAAATGAAATTCAATTGAATTATTATTAGTGAAATCTAGAATATCTGACTTTGCGTGATCTAAAAATTTTGAAAATTCTTTTATGGCACCAACAAAATTTTTCCCGTTATCAGAATAAATTTTTAATGGTTTCCCACGTCTAGAAATAAATCTTTTTAATGCGAGTAAGTATGCTTCCGTAGTGAGACTTGAAACTAATTCTAAATGAACAGCGCGAGTTATAAAACATACAAAAAGGCAAATGTAACATTTGACCAACTTGGCCCCCCTTCCTGCGCGGTTCAATACCATCAATGGCCCAGCATAATCGACGCCACAACGAATAAATGGATATCCTGGTTCCAAGCGTTCTGGAGGCAAGTTACCCATTTGAATATTTAATGGTTTAGCCTTCATACGTAAACATTTCATACAGGTATGCACTGTTCGCTTAGCTAAATTACGCCCTCTGAGAGACCACCAAGTTTCTCTAACAGTAGCTAATAATAGCTGAGGACCTGCGTGTAATAACATTTTATGTTGATGCTCGAATAGCAAGCGTGTAAATGAATGCTTCGCACACAATAAGAATGGATGCCTTTTATCATATGAAAATGATGAATAAGTCAACCTGCCGCCTACTCGAATTAAGTCATGTTCATCGAGAAATATGTTTAGACTAGCAATGTTGCGAGGGCATTTAGCTAACTTATTATTTTTTAAATCTTCATAGATGTCTGAAAAGGATTGCTGTTGTGAAATTCGTGTTAGCATTCTTGTCGAGCATCGCAATTCATTCACTGAAAGACTATCTTTGCTACGTTGTGATTTTAATTTATTTTTACAGTTATTTATAAAACGTAATACATACGCTCCCACACGTATCATACGATTATAACTGGAAAATGATTCGAATGGAAACGAACCCTGCATTGTGTGACTTACCAAAGTGGTTTTTATAGATTTTAATTCTGGAAGCTCATTGAGATTAATATAATCATTTTGAGTATTGTGCGCATTTTCTAAATTAAAATCATGTAAAAATGAAGGCCCTTTCCACCACATCTCTGATGTCGTAAGAATATCTAAATGTACTCCACGCGATAATAAATCAGCTGGGTTTTGTTTACCAGAGATGTGATACCAAGGTTTATCACTCGTTAGTTCGTTAATTTCTACTACGCGATTCTGAACGAACGGTTTTAATAAGTTAGGCGACATTTTTATCCAACCTAACACAATAGTGGAGTCTGACCAAAATAACACTTTATCAAAAGTCATTCTTAATGATTTTATAATTTTTGCATACAATTTTGCACCTAATAACGCACCACAAAGTTCTAAGCGAGGTATGCTAACTGGCTTGACGGGTGCGACCTTACTCTTCGCACATAACAAATGCACTGCTATCGCTGTATCTGTATAACTACGCATGTACGCGCAGGCACCGTATGCATCCTGAGAGGCGTCGCAAAAAATATGCAGTTCGAGAGTGTGTGCATTATCTAAAATTACATAACGCGGTATGCGCAAATCATTTAAATATTGTAGCTTATTAGTGAAATTTTGCCATTCTAACAGTAAAGGTTTCGAGACTGGAGTATCCCAATCAATTTTTTCTAACCACAATTTTTGTAGCATGATCTTTGCGATTATAATAGTTGGCGTAAGCAGACCTAACGGATCATAAATTTGTGCTATGATTGATAGGATGTTACGCTTAGTAACAGTGCGAGACATGTCGCACTCGTACCTAGTACTAAAGTGAAGCTCATCTGAAGAGTTGAACCAACCTAGGCCTAAAGTTTTTGTGTGACAGTTGTCACCAAATGACATTTCTTTAGACGCATGAGAAAATTGTGTGTCTGAAATAGGAGAATTAAATATCCATTTTCTTAGAGAGAAGCAGCCTGATTCTAAGACCCTTGAGACGTCATTACATATTTCTAACAACTTTTGTTGATCTTGATGTCCGGTAATTAGGTCATCAACGTAAAAATCGTCATTAATTACTTGAGCGATGACGTCATCGTTACATTCCATTGCGAGTTGTTTTAAGCATCTAATACTTAAATAGGGAGCTGACGCTGTGCCGTACGTAACGGTGTTCAGTTGAAAAGTGTTCAAGGGTTCTGAAGGGTTTTCTCGCCATAGTATTAATTGCATATTTCTTTGATCAGGTTGAATCAATATCTGTCGATACATCTTTTCGATGTCAGCGCATGCGACATATTTAAATTGACGGAATCGAAGTAAGATTGAAAATATGTCATTTTGCAAAGTCGGCCCTATGTGTTGTATGTCATTCAACGACTTGCCTGACGTCGACTTTGCACTGGCATCGAAAACAACCCTAAGTTTGGTAGTTGAGCTATGTTCTCTATATACCCCGTGATGTGGTAGGAAGAAATATGGCGATGAATATTCAGTTATGTGACTCATGTGACCTAGATTTATATATTCACTCATAAAATCCGAATACATTTTTTTATAAGTTGGTGAACTTCGGGCTAATTTATTTTCAAGTGCAAAAAACCTATTTTTTGCCATCGATAACGTATCTCCTAGGACATCAGCTGATTCTTTCAGCGGGATGCGCAAAGAAAAACGACCTTTATCGTCGCGTGATAAGGTTTGTGTGAATAAAGTTTCGCATGCACTTTCATCGCTAGTGAGTTTACGAATCGAAGGTACTTCTTCTATTTCCCAGAATCGTTTAATATCCGAATCTAATGTTTGTGTGTGATTACAGTAAACACGAATATTGTGATTATCTTTTTTTTGAGTGGAACCAGATAAAATCCAACCTAGCTTTGTGTTTTGCAAGTAGGGACCGTTAGGTATCTGAATTAAGCCTTGATTAAGCAGTTCCCAGAATTTATCTGCGCCTATCAACATCTGTATTTCGTTTGACAAATAAAAGTGTGGGTCAGCAAGTTGGACGTTATCTGGTATTGGAATGTTGTGATTAATGCCGAGTGCAGGTAATTGTGCTGTTATGCGAGATAAAACTAAGCAATTAAAGCGCGTGTTGTATGAGCTTGTTTTGGACCGCACTTTAACGTCGCACGATTGTGTGGATTGTGAGATAGTGTTACCTACACCTACAATTTGAACAGTGGACTGTATCAATGGAATGTCTAGATTTTTGCATAATGACTCCGTTATGAAGCAATGCTGGCTTCCATTATCGAGAAGCGCTCTTATTGTGTGAAATTTATTATCCCTATCCGCGATCTCAATTAATGCAGTTGATAACAAAACATGATTAGCAAAATAACCGTTGTCAGTGTTATCACTATTTGTCTGTGTGTGTGATTTGTGAGATGCGATTTGAGATGTATGAGTGTGAGTGAAGCCAGTACTAGTCTCAGGCTGCGGGGCTGACTGTGTGTGTGAAACTTGCGCCACAGCTGACGATGTACTGTCTACGAATTCACTATGAATTAGTGTGTTGTGCTTTTTGTTACAAAGCTTGCACGGACCGAACCAACATTCGTTTACTGTATGACCGAAGCGCAAACAATTGCGACAGAGCTTCTTTTCATCAATTAATGTGATTTTGTCTTTACCCGATAAACTAAGAAATTCTTCGCACGAATATAATGGATGGTTCGATTTGCAAACGTTGCACGAATAACGTTGTGACGTTATTGGTTTTTTGTTAACTTTGTGTGTTGTTATGTGACTGTGTGATTTCAACATAGGCGACTTTTTTGTGTGTGTGTTCTGAGTGTCAACTGATGTGTGTTTGCTCTGAGATGGCTTAACCGTTTCTAAGAAATCAGCTCGATCTTTAAGAAATGTAGTTAAATCGGACAACGAGAATTTCTTATCAGACGAAGCACTAGTAACTGTACTTTTATGAAGCTCCCACTCGCGTTCTGTTGACGAATCTAACTTTGACACCATGATATGGATGATTAACGTATCCCATGTGTCGGTGGGTTCGCCTAAAGATTTAAGCGCACGAATGTTTCTCATTATACATCCTTGCATCCTCGTGATTTATAATTTAGAATAATTCACCATGTAGTACACTTTTCAATGTACGGGGCAACGAGCACAATCTTCAGAGAATAAAAATGAAAAACAATTGACTTCATAGTGACACTTCCTGCCAGTGTCACTAGTGGCGCACTTCCTGTCGCTAGGTGGCGCGCTGCCTGCAACGAACTCTCATTCACTTTTTGTGTGCGGGCATCGCAGCACCTATTTATTTAAATAAGTAATTCAAATAATAAGTTTTTAAATCTGATATTGTTTCACGTTGTTAAAGGCTAATATAAGTGCGTAAGTGCTAATTACGTGTAAAAGCAAGTATTTTAAAAAAAATCGTAAAAGTTTTACCGACATTGTGAAAGTTCGGATAGGAGTGACACTGGTAAGTGTTTAAATACTCTGTATTTCTTTTGATTGGATTAATCCACACATGCATGACAAATATGTTGTCTTCTATAACTAAAGATAACAAAACAATTTTATTAAATTGTTCGGTCAACTGTTTTTACAGCTACCCTCAGACTATTTTTATAGCGTGAACTGAGCCTTGGCAATGTTCAAGATTAAATCGTACCTGATACCTAAATGATTAAACATGTAAATTCTACCCTCAATTTTATAATAATAACACAAAGATTTATTTCTATCGAATTACGCTTTTGTTGGTGAAGGTTAGCGATTTACTTTATTCTTAAATGAATACCAGTCATAATAATGTGCCATTTTTTATCATAAACTACTGTTTATTGGCATACGTGCTATGGATCTATGCATGATGATGCAATCATAATCTTGTTCTAAGAAGATACTATAATGCTGTTGGTAGTAATATTTATTTTGAACCGCATCCGATTTACCTGTCTTCGTAATGAGTTACGTGTGATTTTTTTTATCTTAACTACAGTTTACTGTAATGTAGTCTGAGGACCTTGGAACTATGACGTGATCATAGTCTGCTTCGATTAGGTACTTTACCTAGATGCCTACTAATAGTGCGATTTTATACGCAATAGTTTTGTAGAACTGTGACGCTATTACTGTCAATGTTTTTTCTCATAATGTGTATGTTGTATCATGATGCGATCACGATCCCTGAATCCTAGTACCTATAGGGTGACTTATTGAGCTCTGCCAACTGATCCTCCTTTTTATTTATTAGATCCTTATGATGTAAGTAATAGTGCTTATAATTACGGACATTTTTCATGAATTACTGTGCACTCATATGAGTACCTTACTAATTCGGGTATCTACTGTTTAAGGAAATGATAATGACCGTTTAGTTTTCATTAGCAAATTAATGCCTTAGAACTATAATGTGATTATAGTCGTGCACTTGGCGTATTATCAAGTAAAGTAAAATCTTATTTCATTTTATCATTGCAATTTTAGTGGTAATACTTCTCTTTTACCGTGAAGTAATAACGATTCTATTTTTATCATAATTTGATGTGCCTTGCTGAAATGTCTTCACGCACTGCTGGGTATTGGCCCCTCTTTCTTTACAACACTGCTGCTGGCTTTTATTGCCTACAAATTATTATACTTGTAGTACAGGGAGAGAAATCCTTTTTACCAATTTAAACCTTAATAAATACCTCATTATTATAATGATCATTCATCATTACCTACATAAATAGCTGTCTACATAATTGCCTTCAGAATTATGATGCGATCATAGTCGGACATTGAGGAACTACCAATGAAGTTGACTACGTTTTACTGTTACGTGATTGCGGTTATCGTTTCGTTTTCAAATTGTGTCATGATTTACCACCACTATTGGCTTCTATTGTCTATATAGCGCCTTGGAACTATGATGCGATCATAGTCGTGCAATGAGGAACTACAATGCAGTTCTGTCACGTGATTGCGGTTATCGTTTCGTTTTCAAATTGTGTCATGATTTACCACCACTATCGGCTTCTATTGTCTATATAGCGCCTTGGAACTATGATGCGATCATAGTCGTGCAATGAGGAACTACAATGCAGTGGACTACGTTATAATGTCCCGACGTAATTGCGGTTATTGTTTCTTTTCCAAATTGTGTCTTGATTGACCACCACTATTGGCTTCTATTGCCTATATAGCGCCTTGGAACTATGATGCAATCATAGTCGTGCATTGAGGAACTACAATGCAGTTGACTACGTTATTCTGTCACGATGTGATTGCGGTTATTGTTTTTTTTTTCCAAATTGTGTCATAATTGACCACCACTATTGACTTCTATTGCCTATATAGCGCCGTGGAACTATGATGCAATCATAGTCGTGCATTGAGGAACTACGATGCAGTTGTAGTCGTTATACTGTGACGTGATTACGGTTATCGTTTCTTTCCAAAATTGTGTCATAATTGACCACCACTATTGGCTTCTATTGCCTATGTATCGCCTTGGAACTATGATGCAATCATAGTCGTGCATTGAGGAACTACGATGCTGTCGTAGTCGTTATACTGTGACATGATTACGGGTATCGTTGCTTTCCCATGTTGGGTCATGATTGACCACTGACATTGGCTTCTATTACTGATACCAACACTCGACTCCCGAAACAACTTTCAACTCGACAGACCTTTATACAGGCAGCCGGTTGTATCAAATACTGAATGAGGAGCTCACAACCTACCCATTCATATTTTTTCCTTGTATGGAAGGACTCAAAGAAAAACGGAAAGTTTTGGGCATATTAGTCCTAAAGATCTCTGAACGTTTGGGGGCGTATCTATGTAAAGGGTTAAATAATAACCATAACAATCAGAAAAGATCAGCATTCATCCTGAATTTTTTATACATAGTTGGTGTAAACACCTAAACTGAATCCCGACAAAGCGTCGGTTCTAGTTGAAGAAACTAGGTACCTGTACCAACCCAGAATTATCCAGACACAGGCGTGATAGCCCTTACATCTTCTTGAATCGTATAGGTGATATTTCCTCTTCAGAGGAAAATTCATTTTTAATTGATACTATTTTTGTGGTTGTGTTTACATTTAACTATGTGGTATTGGATGGAACAGTAATACCGTTCAGGTCATGGTAGGTTAGGTACTTACCTATGGAAAATGTATATTTCAATATATACATAGTCTTAAATTGGCAATAAAAGAAAATGTTGTTTAGATACACCATTTAAAAAAAAAAAAAAGATGGTTTCAAGACCGCCAATGAGCTTGTGTCCATTGCACTGTCATGTGTTACATGAAAAAACTAAGAATAGCAATACTTTAAAAATCTTTTTTATATATATTGGTTGATACTCCAAAGTAAATAAAATAGACGTGTGCTAAGTCAGTATCGAATTTTATTCTTTTGGTTTAAACAAAATTCAATTTAAATGTTACTAGGTCTTCCAAGAATTTCTTGACATCTAAGAAAAACATAATATCTAAGTTTTTACTAAAAGTTTAAAGGAATGCGTTTTACTAATAGCCTTATCTTTATCTTTTATATTATGGACCTTGAAAGCAATACAATAGTTAGGAATTTGTAAATATTTTGGAGAAAATTATTACTGATGATCTATTAGTAGTGTTGAGAACCCAATCCTGGACAGTAAATGATATTGACTTATAATAATTGTCAAAAATATTGACAATAATAACGAAGATTGAACATAATATAATAATAAGTAGCGGAAATATTTTCCGATGGTCCGTCATCGAGATAGACTACCTACCTATACAGAGATGTCACATCGATAGGTTTGAATTTTGAAAGGCAGACTTTATAATAATATACTGCATATTTATACCATATATCTGAAATATCCTGTTTGTAAGGTATAAGGTACCTACTGAAATGAACAAGACGTCAATAGAATCGTGACATTCCACTCACCCAGGATAGGTTAACCACTGGAAATTAACATGAATCTATTCGTATCGTTTGCCTTAAGTACATATTAAAAATAGTCAACTAAGGATTATGCAACTGGAATTTTATTATGGTGTAACCATCCTGGACGAACCAACTCGTTGTCCATTACTTCAGTTTCTTGAATGTCAATCCGAATTATCTAAATCCTTAACAAGATCGTATTTCATCCACGATGAAGGAGCTACCCCCTGTGAGGGCGATATCAGTATCGCATATGTATCGCAAGTCACCCCAAGGGGTGACATAATTATCACGAACAAGTTCAACAAGACAAGAACTAGAACCAGAAACGATAGATGTCATCTTAATTTCATCTCAGTTTTAGTAAAAATATTAGTAGATTCTATAAATCGATTTTAGGAAGTATACACTGTTTTATTTTAGCATTGCGCTTTTTTAAAACTAGTGCCTATTTTCTCTATCAGACCACGTAGCTATGATCTGATATTGTATTTGATACCTACTTCAATATTGAGGTTGTTTTCTAACGGGGTTAAATACCACACTGTATAAAAGTATATGGTTAAAATTAATCATAATTATTATCTTTCAAGTCTTTTAGAAATCATATTGTCAACAAGACGACATTCATCAAAATAATAAAAGTTGGTCATTTTAAATTTGGAATGGTAAGTTCTTAGGGACGTCATTAAAACATCTATCTCTGTGTTATTTTGGAATTTGCACTAGTCGATAGACCAAATACACCGTAAGTAAGAGTAAGGGGAACAGAGATACCTAACTCTACACACACACACACACCTATCTTTGCAGCTCAACGCTAAACGGTTTGTCATTATTTACCTAAATATGTACCAGTTGGCCTAACAATAAATGTAGGTACTAGTAAGTATCTAATGGTTAACATTTTGTCAAATCTTATAATCAGTCACTGTCATCCAAGGTGAAGAGACCGCCTTTGCAGAAGCGACACAGGCTCTTACCTACTATGATTGTTGGTTATCAATACTATTAATGTAACATTGCCTACTTTTAAAATAAGTATTAAATCATCATTTTTTTTTATAATTTAAACAGCTTATTTCTTAGTTACATTTATAATTTTGCAATATACTCTAAACATCCTACATGGTGAATTATTCTAAATTATAAATCACGAGGATGCAAGGATGTATAATTGAAGGTTAAACAAACTTACCAAGTGAAGTTTGACCGTAATTATGCATCCTTGCATCCGAAGTGATTTATAATAATTAC
This sequence comes from Epirrhoe alternata, assembly GCA_963565295.1. Taxonomy (NCBI): domain Eukaryota; kingdom Metazoa; phylum Arthropoda; class Insecta; order Lepidoptera; family Geometridae; genus Epirrhoe; species Epirrhoe alternata. Next base: position 7,544,173 of record OY751384.1, read on the forward strand.
CCTACCCTACCCAATTGCTATTTATAGCAATTTTTTGCCCATTGTGGCTAACATTGCAAAATTATTTCTCTGAAAAGAATGAGAGTTCGTTGCAGGCAGCGCGCCACCTAGCGACAGGAAGTGCGCCACTAGTGACACTGGCAGGAAGTGTCACTATGAAGTCAATTGTTTTTCATTTTTATTCTCTGAAGATTGTGCTCGTTGCCCCGTACATTGAAAAGTGTACTACATGGTGAATTATTCTAAATTATAAATCACTTCGGATGCAAGGATGCATAATTACGGTCAAACTTCACTTGGTAAGTTTGTTTAACCTTCAATTATTGTGTCAATCTGTTTACGAATTTGCGATGCCGACTCCTTACTCAAAGACTGAGCAGAAAAGATAGCTTTGACGTGGTTGTGAACTAGCAAACGGTTATTATTAACACGTTAGCTGCGGCACCAATTTTTGCATACTTTCCGTTCCTGCGGCACGAGGTATAATCGGCCCGTATCGTGACCAGACGTTAGGGCGACACGCGGTCTATTAGACCCCACCTCCTTTTACAGACTAAAATCCATTTTCTGGCGCGAAATCAAAGATAAATGAGAATTTTGGTCCTTATTGATATAGACAGTGAATTGATGAACCCTAATCCACCGTCGCCCCGGGATCTGATGGCTAGTTTAGGAATTATTAGCAAAACAAAATATGGGATCTTATACACCTCGTAACGCACTGAAATAGGGCAAATTTTCGCTGCGATTAGTGATGGGAAAAATAATATCGACGTTTTTAAACTGTCTTAACTACGCAACGACTTGACCGATTTTGATCAATTATATCTCATTAGATCGTTTTAAGGGCAAAACCTGGCAAAACAACACAAAGCTATCAAAGGATACATTTTTTTTTAAATAATCTAAATTGTGCTTGAAGGCGCCATAAAGAAAAAAAAACCGGCCAAGTGCGAGTCGGACTCGCGCACGAAGCGTTCCATTCTATACCATTAAAATTAACTTCTTCCGACATCGTTTAGACATGTTCGGCGCTGTAAAAGGACGTGCTCTCCAATCGACGCGATGCACAACACTGGTCGCGGGAAGCTCGCGTTGAGTGCGGTACGAGGTCAGGGGGGATATGGGACGTTTTAGCCTCGTTCCGCACTGCATTAAAATTATATTAATTCAGTGCGGCACGAGGCCTAAGACATCCGGTACCAAGGTAGGTACACCACCGAGTCCGGAACCATTAGTGATCTCAAATATATATTTATCTCTTTCCTACACTGGACCAAACCAAAGCTATGCCATTCGCACGACAGAGAAATTCACTTTTTTGCTTGCCGCACCACAGGGAAGTTGCATCAGGGGTGATTTAGGCCTCGCTTCGCACTTAACGTGTTAAATCTATTCTCTAGCAAATCCCAAGCAATTGTGTAATTTTCAGATGAAAATTCCAGAGATTTTATGACCTGTAGTGCGTTACCTGTTAGAACTGAACGTAAATAATGGAATTTTTGTACGTCATCGAGATTCTTGTTATTGTGAATGATAGATAAATACGTGTCACGAAACTCAAGCCATTGATCATATGAACCGTCGAAGTTAGGCAACGATATTGTGGGTAATTTGATGCCGGTTAACTTGCCATTTTGTACGTGTTGAGATGACGATGTTTCTTTTAGAAAACACTTGCATTTACCTACAATACTATAATAGTGATTCTCAAAGGTTTCTCTTTCCTGTAACTCTCTAGCAAGCTCACTTTCGGAAACAAGTAAATCTAATTCATCTTGACAGTTAGAAAATTGATCAAAAAGCAACTGTGCCTTCTGAAAACGCTCCTGAAGTTCAGCTTTTTGAGCTTCAGAAATCTGTGAATCGTCTAACGATTGAACATACTTAACGAATAATTAATGATTAAACGAACTTACCTGTGAGTGAAGTTCTATCATAATTATGCGAACGTCTGGTCTGAATAGATTATAAGAGTATTATGTATATAAACTACTTGTAGTCTCGCGATTAGTGAGCCAAATCAACACTGAAGTTAGGAAAATGCTTTGCTATGGATGTCATTGTCATCCTTTTAAAAAATTTTAGGGTATCTGTGTATCTGTAGGCCAATGTCATTTAGTTAGTAGTAAAATACGCAAACAGATCCTGGACCTCATTGATGTAGTATAGTATTACCGTAATGTTACCTATATTGGGAGTGTTGCAACCACGATGGGTGGGCGGGATACTAATCTATTCAGACCAGACGTTCGCATAATTATGATAGAACTTCACTCACAGGTAAGTTCGTTTAATCATTAATTATGCTTCACGTCTGCTCTGAATAGATTATAAGAGTATTATGTATATAAACTACTTGTAGACCTTGAGAGTTTTTACGGGAATAACATCAATGAGGAATTCAACCCATGCCAGTCTTGCGAAATAACAATGTTTATATTTCGACCATTTATAAGTTATGTAGATACCTACCTACCAGGCTTGGAATAAGGATATACCTTAACTTACTTCGTCATCTAATATGTGTATTTAATTTAATGAGTTTCTATTGTCAAGATTGACCACAATTATAAATTATTACCAATAATTCAAACCTTTATAACAATTTTCAGTTAATAAAAATTATTAATAGATACTACTTATAATAGTTTTCAATGATACTATTATAGGAGGAAAACGTGTTGTAGATACGCAGAGTATTTAATAAACTTGGTAAATTGATTATGAATCAACTTTGGATACCTATATATACCTACTTATGTAAGTATGTAGGATTATTAGTAAGTAAATACATTAACATTATTAGCTATTAAACTATGAATAATAGATAAAGGTCTATGATACGGGCGAGCAAAGGTGGAGATGCAATCGATCCAGCTTTCAGTAAATGTCTATTGGTGGATGGTACCCACGGATTTAGGTACCTATCGACCAACAGTGATGCCGAGTGAGAGCGCGTGCAACTCGTGACGCGCGCGACCACGGCTGTTGTATGTAATAACACAGCCGAAATGTCGGAAAAAAAAAAATAAATAATGGTAAAAACGCTATAAAAATATGTACTTATAACTAAAAATGTACTTATAACTTTACTTTACTAGGTAAAGTTATTTATTTTAACTGAACTGCCACGATACAGGCCAAGCCCCGTGCGGGGCTCGCGGTGAATTATTTACAATATTTAATCGTAATAAATTGAATTGAAGTCCTATAGGTTGTTTTTTTTTTTTTTTTTTTTTTTAACATATTACGGATATTTATATATTTCGGATCTTATTTAAAAATATATAAGTCTGAACGTATTGTTTGGACTAATAACCCTTGCGAGTACAGTACTCGTAGTAGTAGCATTTAGGTTCGTCGTTCTGTCAAGACTTTCTTAGGAAATTTAATTTTAGATAGAATACCTGCCACAAAGGCTAAAGCTCCAAGACAGGATTTTAATATAATATCAAGGTATCTTAGAGAGTGAGTACTTATACAAAATCGTAATTTCCAATGTTGCATTTTTGACGAAACACACTTTAATTTTTTATGAAAAATATAAGTCATTAGGTAAATACCTAAATATTTAATATTGGCCCTAAGACAGAACTCTAAGGTTATAAGGATGCGAGATTGACTCGAATTTGAGGTACTTAGTTGGTTACCTAAGCTATTAAAATAAGTCCTTAAAAAGTATCTTAGAGCTTGTTCACATTGAATACGGAATCGTGTTTTTTTTTTTTTTTTTTTTACTATTCGTGTCGATCTATTTTGTTTGTCATAATCATAAAACATTCACGATGACTTTTGACGAATCGTCAAGGGCGTATCCCGTGTGAATGCACCTTAATTGTAGGACACAATTAAATGACTTTCATTTAAGTAGGTAAGTACCCATTAAAAAAAAATGATAATAATAAGACTTTCACAAAATAACCTCACCACTTTAATATGTAAATAATAACATATTGTTTCATTAAACTGGCTGATAGTGGTGTCAATAAAATATTATTCAAAGAGAATTGGGATGCTTAATCTTGATAGTTTTGTTGGCCATAGGGCGCGCCGCCCCGGCAAAGCAACCGAGATTCCTCGAGCTTCATCTGCGATTATATTTCCTAAATGATTTATCATTCAAAATACTTAGTGGCAAAAAATAGGGAGATAATAGAAAAAATAGATAGATCTATGACAATCTATGACCCTGAATGGATCTATGGCAAACGCCTCTGGAAGTCATCATATAAATGAATTAATAGGTGTCCATGCACATCATATTTACGCGACTGGTAAATTGGATCCTAGCTGATTGAAATATAATTTAAATAAGTATGTTGAAAAAAAATATTACACGAACGGATATTAAACTTAAATACCTATAATAGAAAAGCCACAAAAGGGTCGTTTCGTAATAGGTACTTGGGTAAGGTATTGAATAACACCTAGTACTTCTACCACCTGCATAAGTACCTAGGTATAATAAATATATTTGATACCAATCATTCTATTCGTGTAGAAAAAAAAAAATCCAAGGAGCTGTCAATAGATGCGAATGCCTGAAAGTTTTAAAGAACCTTAAGATTATGCACTGACCGCTACCCATACACATGATTACACCCGTGATTACACCCCATAGTTGAGCGTCAGCAAAATTTTAATGATGCTGTTTGTTAAAATTATCCATAAACTCATAATAAAGGCATTATAATATGAATCAGGTAAATTGCTGTATCGGTTAATTATTATAATTACGAGCTCTCTCGAACATCATGACTTTTGAGGGTAGGTACCCTCGTTTACACCATTTTACTAAAATGGAAAGATTCGTATATCTTATTATAAACATTTAAATATTTTTTCCACCTATGAATAATAACCTCAACCTAGGCTGTATTCTGTGACCTAGGTAGGTATGTAAACAAGATGAGATGATAGTTTCAATAAATTACGAGAAAACGACGCATGACGAATTGACGATCGGATGTCGAAGTCAAGGCATGTACATACTTATTTAAGTTGTATACAACTTAAAATTATCAATCACTTATAATTAAAAATTATAAGGGTTTAAGGAAGAAGCACGTTTCTCCATAATGTCGTAAACAAACTTTATCTGTATCTGAATAAGACTGATTATCGGGTGTAGAGTGTTAATACACCGGTTATAAAGAAATGTAGGTAATTTTACATATTTCTTATTCAAAAAAGAATGTACTGTCTCCCGTAATAAGAAGCGCTCGTGTAGCTTGCTTAACTCGTCTAGTGCCGGCCCGCCGAACGGCGGGATGAAGTTTTTGACTCGCATGTATGGCGGCAGTAATACCAATGTATGGCGGCGGCATGGGGGGGGGGACGTTACTTTCTAGAGTGGAGATCAATGAGTTAATCGAAATTAAGCAACGTTCCGGCCCGTCAGCATTTGGATGGGTGACCGCCATTGGCACTTTCATTTATGAAATGAGATTGTCAGCTGAGCGCTTTCGCGCTTCGGGGAGCCCGTCAAAACGTCAGTCCCGGCCCTCCAAACCGTCAAACCATGACGGAGGCTACAAAGGCGGCCCAAAAAACACCGTCACCAGAGCCGGGCACAAACTATAGGTTCGATGCAGTACATACTACATAAATCATAATACTGACATTGATCAAAATATGGAGGCAAATATCTGTACTCATCTGGAGGTGCTAGTAGCGAGGAAGACGTCCTGTGGGCTCGACGAGAATAGTGGCGGAAGTACGTGCGCGCGTTTCGTCCTTCGCGCGGGGCGCGTAGGGCGTCGGGTTGCTTCGCGTTCCTTGGCGCGGCGGCGGCGTGGTGGCGGCGCGGCGCGGTAAGACGGCGCCGCGGCTATTGCGCCGACCGGCCTTGTCATAATCAGCCATTTATTGGCCGAATTTGCCATTTTGATCAATTCCTCCAAGTATAGTTGACGGTTCAATTTATTTCATTACAGCAGTCTCCTACAGCAGGGTATACTGTTATCAGACATAATAGGTACCTACAAAGGTTAAATTTCGAAGGTGGGTATTTTGAAAGTACAAAACTCGCCTAATTCATTGGCTCTTCTGTAACGATGTAACGGTCGTAGGTAGGTATGTAGGTTTAGTCGGCTAGCGAATTTGCCTCTTATGCACCTACTTAATAAGGTACAAGAAGTACCTAATAATGTTAACTTGAAAAGGTTAGGTCATAGTTCCCAACGAAAAAGACGCCAACCGTAACTTCGGTGCTTCGAGACAGCCCCAGTGGCAGCTCAGATTGCAATTAAAAATTGTAGGTAAATACCTACGCGGAATATTCACATAGTATTCTAAATAGAATGTTGGTATGAAAGGTATGGTTACAAACCCCAATGGTAGGAACGCAAACCTGTTTTATTGCATCAAGACATGCATAAATGTATGTAGGTAAATACCTGGACACGATTTTCCATACGTCAACACGTCTTTGTAGAAACCTCATCAATACATGTCGATACATGATACTCATAAATACTCGTATTAAACCCACCTTCCAGTCTCTCAATAAAATGTAGTCTTAAATACGAACATTTTGAAGTAGGGTGCTTCAAGACACAGAGGCTATTCAATCACTCGATAGTGAACCTTATTATCTGATTAACATCATGTTTTATAATTTCATATGCCTAATGCATTAATAGGCTTCAGAGTCGGTCCAGCCGGGTTGAGGTGACGTTGGATACGTCCAGCACACTTCAAGAAATTATCGACACTTTTTTCACATTCACATACTTTGCACTGCCAAAACATTTACACTAAGACTATTTTGGAATGTTTTCACGCATTCCAGCACACTGCGAAGAAAGAAACACAAGAAAGTAAAGTGTTGAGTTGAGCACTAAAAAACGAATGACATTGGCCTACAGATACACAGATACCCTAAAATTTTTTAAAAGGATGACAATGACATCCATAGCAAAGCATTTTCCTAACTTCAGTGTTGATTTGGCTCACTAATCGCGAGACTACAAGTAGTTTATATACATAATACTCTTATAATCTATTCAGAGCAGACGTGAAGCATAATGTGAATTTACCTTTGATTGAACCCCGTTTTTTAACTAAATCCCGAATAATATCATCATTACTTTCTATATCTACTAATGAATGCCTCTTTTTCGTCATTTTGGTGTGTGAAAAGAAAGAATCAAGTACTTACAATTCTCCGGATGACGTGATGTGGGTAGACTGAAGCATGGGAGTGACACTGCACTCTGGAATTCGCACAAAGAAAAACGATATTAGCACAAACTGAGCACAGGATTGGGAATGGTAATTGGGTATGATTGACCTGACCGTTTGCACTGCTGCTGGTGGTGCTGTTCTTCAAGATCTTGCGGCTCGTGGGACCAAATTATGTGGAGCTACGCAGCGCTAGTCTGGCCTGGCTTAGTGTGACTTGATATTCCTGCCTTGCGTGGATAGGTTTCAGCTCAGGTTGATTCAATGAAGGAACTCTTTATTACTGCTTGGGTTTAACGTATATTATGTACTTTACAATGGGTTATTAAATTTAAAGCAAAATAAATTGACACTCGTTTTTGTCGCCGTTGAAATCGAATCGAAAAGTAATGCTGTGAAGTTCTTGCGTACGCGCGCTTGACCGTACGAAGTTCATGCTTCAAGGCTCGCCAGAGTTGCACGTCGCGTCCGCTAGATGGTGCGCTTATCAATCGTCAACAACGAATTTGGGGGATTTGATATGTCGTAAGCATGGGACAAATACAAGAGGCAGGGCGCGGGTGTCACGCGGGCGTGGCGCGGGCGCGGCGCCATTTTTATATATTTTGAAAGAATCCAATTCTTTGATATTATTCTTATTTTTGTATAGAAGGTGGCGCCGCGCCCCCGCCACGCCTCTAGTACTCCTGCGCCGATAGAAACTTCTTTCGTCTACTTGACATAAAAATATGTTTAGGTCAAGTAATTGTGTCACTTTTTCATGCAGTTTTGCATGCAGCAGTTCAAACATAATGTCATGTGTACAAAAGAAGTATCTTTGAAGGCACACTTATTATCCTTTCAATACACTGCAAGCACTGGTTTCAAATTAGAGACACGGAAAGAAAAGGTGTTTCATGTACGAGCTTTATTTATTTGCTGGAGCTCAGACTAAAAGCGTGACTACATTGTACGGTAGTCAAACCTAATAAAGTTAAACTCAGGTCCGCGCTGTGTACCAACTTTGATTACATACACGTGCCATTAACTGGTCGACAGATTTCGTTTTACGATCAGCATTAAATTGCATTAAAACGTATCTCATAAGACAGGAAGTTTGTTTGATCAACCAAGTAAACGGATCTTGTTTTCTTCTTAATTTTGCAGTTTCAGAGAGCTTGCTTAGTAAGCGGATATTCACCACGAATTAAGATGAAATATATGTATTTTTCCATCATCAAAAGAGAGCTTGCTTCATTTATCGTTTTTAAACGTAGAATACTAGTCCTAGTACCCAACAATATCGACTTAAATTATTTAAAATTCATGAATTACATCGAAGCACATAGCACAAACATTCTAAAAATTATACTAAAAGTGTGTGCCCCATAAAACACAGTTCGACCTCGCCCCGCCCCGCCGCCGTCCCGCAGCCGTCGGCGATACGCGGCGCGTGATCTCGCATGAAACGGGGGGATTTTCAACCTGAAACCTCCCGATTCTAATGCAAACGTTTACCAAACTTTTGCACTCAAAAGAATGTATTTATGTTTGCCGTTCATAAACGAATAAGTACATGGTTTTTAGGAGTGGAAGTGGAATGAATTACATGTTCGTTATGTAAAGACTAGATTGTGTAATGCAGAAATGTGGAATGTGATGTCGAGATTTAATATACAGGGTGGAAATAATCAATAGGCCTTGGAGAGAAACCACTTTAAATCTTTAAGAAGCGAATTTTAGAAAATCTTTAAATGCAGTTTTGTTTGGTTTATAGAAATGTCCTTTGAGAAAACTAATCTATCTTTTAAGAATTTAAAGTATATAAGTTTTCCCTCCAGGGCCCATTGTCTTTCCACCATCTATGTTTGTGTGATTAAAGCTAAGATTTATTTGAGGAAAAAAATAATTATATACCTAGAAATGTCACTGTGAAACTAATTTTTTACTAGCGGCCATCATATAATAGGTAATTTATCAAAATAGCACAAAGGCTTTCACAGTGGTTTCGAATTATATGGATACTTACTTGCTTTCCCAAAAAGACATTTCAATTTCAACCAATTCTAATTTAAGAGCAATGTACTGAAATGTCGTGCGCACAAAACAAGCAATTATACAGGACTCCATAGAAAGTGGCTCCGGCACAGAATTCACTTTGATGTACCTATCAAAAGCTGTGTAACTGTATCGCATTTTGTAATGCTATACAAAATGCTGTATCGAAAATTTTGCCATTCAATTCTGGCTCGTCGCAGATCTCGCAAATGTATTTTGTGTAGGTAAAACCTGCACATAAACAACGATACAATTTTGTGAAAGAAACGGTAACGCTTTGAAGGTATAATCTAACCATAGTTGTACGAGTGATTTTTTTAATGAACTTTAAAAAACAAAAAAAGTAGTTTTTATGTTTTAAAGTTCATTAAAAAAATCATTAAGAAACCGAATTAGATAAACTTATCAGATTATTATCTTTGCTCATTATTTGACTGCAATAATAATGATTTTATTAGAAAATATCATTTCGGCTAAACTGAAAAGCTGTATTGAGAAAACTCGGCGAGAATATGAAGCCGGCAGAACGGAGCTTACAAGTATCTCATAGAATAAACTCTGCAATTTAGATTCACGAATGCTTTTTGTGTTTGTTACTTAGAGTTTCGGCAGATAACAGATTACGAAAATAAACATTTGTTCAATGAATGGAACGGTATGAATGAACGTATTTTGAAAATTATTAAGATTGCTGGTTTATTTTCGTTTAGGTAAAGTATCTACCTCAGTTTATTTGATTTTAATTTTAACCATAATTATCAGATCTTAAATAATATTTGGTTTCTATAACGAATTATACAAGCTTAAATTAATTTAAATATCAAAGTAAGGTTCTTGGTTATAATATTGCTGTGTATTTTTAAGTTTTGGCTTGAGATTAAACGTAACTAACTAAATTGTATATAAACTAAGCTATATAGAATAATAATAGTCGCAAACATTGCTTTCGTCTCCAGTTGTTTGCAGAATAAATTTATCGGTTCACTCGATAGGTATAGCTCTATGTAGTATACTCGTACATCTGTACTTTGTGTAGCGAGTATCTAAGTCAAATGTCTACGTTGTCAATAAAACGTTTGGTTCAAACTCAGTGATGCAAGTTTCTTGAATTTAAATTAGGCTGCGTCAATTGATTTTCACTAAACAAACTACCAAGAGTCGTTGTTTTATTTGAGAGACCATGAGAAAGCAGTAGATTGCCAGTTGGCAAATGATAAGATTGAGCGGAGAAAGAAGACAAAATTTTGCCAACTTCACTTAGTGGGGGATAAGAGAAAATTCCAATAAAATGATTTCAACACAACCAGTCTAGGATTTCAGGACAATTTATGGGCTTCGATTTTTACTCTATGAATCAGCGTGCTCGAGTTGAAAATCAAATAAATCAAAGAGAAAACTATCATTAAAATGATCAGCACGCTGTCACAGAAGCCGTAAATATCGGATACAAACGCTGCGAATCGGGTGCCTATGCAAATTTCATTTGGCCGTAATCCACTCAGTGAGATTGGTGTTGATTGATAGGCGCAAATTGGAAATAGGCCGGAGCGACAAACGCCGCATGCAGCAGCGACAAAAAGGGGGCTGTTGACGCGTTTGAAGGTTGAGCTGCTAATTTTCTGCTGATTTAGCGCTGTTTTTCACTCGACTACGGAATCGGAACAATTTTGTCAGGTACTCAGTCATCGTGTGTTTGGAATGGAATAGCGATGAACGAAAAATACTAGTTAATAAGCCGTGTTCCTGTAGATAATGCTATGTTTTTTGCGTCAATGCGCTTTTCGTTTCAGAAAATGTATATACCTTCGCAATTTATAGAAAAAAAATATTACATATATTTTTCAAGTAGTACGTGAGTAGTAAATATTCGATGCTAACTAATCTGTACGTGAGCGAGCCTTGCATTCTTTTGCTGACCACGTTTTGTGAAAAAAAAGCTGTGGCTCACTTTTGACGGGCTGAAACAAACGACGAAAAAGCCGCCAGCGACATAGTCACGCGTCAAACATGCGCAAAAAGCAGCGCTCACTCAAAAGGATTGGTTTTCAATGAAAGTTAAAAAAAAGATGAACATGCAGTACTAGATATGGGGATCATCAGAATGTGTATTGATTAATAATAGGTTTAATTCCACATGATCCTGTTTTTTTAATTCCTCATGATTCTAGAAAATGTAATTCTCGACATCCGTAAATGCTTGAAATTATCCGGATTATTTGTAAGATAGGCTCTTCAGTAATTATTGCTTTACAGTTAGACCCCACGCAGACACAGACTTTCTATCGGCCGATAGTTGAGACTGGCTATACTTCTCCATACTAATTACGAGCCGAAGTATATTCCGTCTCAACTATCGGCCGATAGAAAGTCTGCAGTCTGCGAGGAGGCATCACGTTTTTTTTAAATCTATATAACATGAATAATATACTCTGTTCAGTTGAGCTTTCAACACCGCATTGTTATTAGTTTTTTAACACCCTTGCTCGTAAAGCTGATGTAATTCCACCGATTTTAGATATGTAAAGCGGGCCATAACAAACGCGTGTGTTATCAAAGCAAATAGTTATGTTATAGTCCATACAAATTCCATAACAGCATTATTTGCCATTTCAAATGTGGAACTGATCGCCGCCGAGCTGGAGTCGTGCCTCCAGCTAGTGAGCAGCGCGCTGTTGCTATTCAAAGGAGAACTAATCGCCGCGCGGCGCCAGTAGGCGGCGCTAGCGCGCTGTTAAAATGGCGGGAAAGCAACAGTGTGCATTCACAGATTGAGTTTATTTAAATGTTTTTTTTTTCTGTTTCCTCGCAAATGTGTTAAAAAACGTCGTACGATATACGTGCGTATTGGTTATAACATGCTCGGCTCAATTACGCCCTCGCCTGCGGCTCGGGCTGAAATTCCGCCTCGCATGTTATAACCATCTTTACGCACTAATATCGTAATGTACTATTAACTGCTTTTTACAGCTTTAATTGAAGTTGACGCCGTTTTTTATTTTTATCGCTGGTTTTATTTGTTTTTCACCACTGTGTAGTATTAAACACGGGTATTTTGTGGGCCACATACTTTTGCGTGTGATATAGCGGGTTACATGTGTAATTATTGACCATAAAAATGTAATGGAGCTGATGAATATAGGGTTGATGATTGAATATAGGGTTTCCACTTTTAGGTCGTTTTATGTCATATCCTATAATCGATAGTTCGTAATTTCTCTTACACTGTTACATAGGAAACATAATGTGAGAGAGAAAAGACGTAGAATATTGTTCATATTTTGCAAAATGTGCACACGTCATTTCAGTTCGGCGACTGTGAAATAACTGTACTAAAAACTGGCGTACCTTATTAATATCTGAATGTGTGCTGATCGATCTTGTTCGAATTATCTATTAATACGAGTAAGTATATCAGAATTATAAGAACAGTGTAAACTGTACAAAAATAGGCAATTATTTGTTTTTTCCTTATCGGTAAGACAGATGATCTTTGCTTAAGACATTTATAGCGTCGAGCCAAACAGCTTGATCGCGCCCCCGGACGTCGATTGAGATTAACGTCTAATCGATACGGGACCCTAATTGAGACAAAAAACTGTCTTAATCCCCGCTCTGATGCTGACTCAGCAGCAAATAAAAGGTTTATTTTTGTATTTTTTTAAGGAAAGTCCCTGCTTCCGTAATAACCGTAAACTCAATAAGGAAAATTGAAGATTTCAAATTAGTACGTACTGATTATTTTTGTTTCAGATTTGTGAGCAGTCTTGCAGATTTACGGGTTACATTCGACTATAGATTAGAGAAACCTATTACATTAGATGCTTGCAAAAAATAAAGTAGGTACAGTGAACATTTTCCAAAATATTTTATTTTTTTATGTCTTTTAATCAAGCATTACACGTGTACCTTGTGTTCTGTAAATGGCTTTGTGCCTAATGTTTTTTAAACAAGCCTGTTAAACCTTATCGAAATCTTCAAAAGGTCGCAGTTTTGTTCTTACTACACTTTCTCGATAATATTACACACCCACACAAAGAAGCACAACTGTGGGCTTGATAGACTAGTCTTAGATAGATAGATAGAAAATACTTTATTGTATGTACACCACATGGACATTACAAAATACAAACAAAGATACAAGAAAATATTTGAAGCAAAGTACAATGGGCGGTCTTATCGCTGTGAGTGATTTCTTCCAGACAAACTTAGGATAAACTGCATTAAAGGAAGGCAAAAAGGCGGTGTAAATAAAATATGTTTATAAAAACAAATAAATAAATACTAATAATATAGATATTATTCCAGATACCTTGAAGATGTCTTTGGTAGTGAGCGTCATTTTCGAACACAAGACACATGCCCAGTTTACACGCGATTTATCTATATTTATTCAGTCAAAACAGTATTTATCGCAAGTCCTAAAAATTCCAATGGCAGCAATTCCATCAGTCATTGGAAAGTTTAGCAGTTAGAGTAACGACAATGGGACAGCAAGACATAAAGGAGACTGGGGGCTTCGTGCCGCGGATGCGAGTCGACGTCCCCATTGACCTCGGATGCAAGTCGCACAATCGTATAGGAAATGGTGTAAGAGAGTAGAGATTCATACAAAAACCGGGAATGTTAGAAGCTTTTATTCATACTGGTGGGTTTTCTCTATCTAGCCAGTAAAACCCATTGTTGGGCTTACACAGTAAACTTTTCTTTAGGGGAAGAGACTACAAAGGTATCACGCCTTTCTTGACAGCTTTGTACTAAAATGGTCCACTGTTCTCCTACTGCCTTCCTTAAAAAAAGCTACCGAGCTTAAATAAATAAATTAGAGATATTTTGATGAGAGTAAATAACATTACTCACATAAAATATCATAGTGTAAATGACATTCTAAGTACCTTAATTAATAGTAACTTTAGAACTTTTATCAAAAGTTTTGTTTTGTTAATTGTAAAAGAAGTCTATAATCATCATACTCATCATCATTTCAGCTCATGACTTGTGATTGAAAAGTCTTATCTCAAAATTTTCGTTAAAAAAATCGATTGTGACGATTAAGGTTCCGTGGCCGAGCGTTAGGGCACTCCGGCTTTAGGAGGATCATCTGATCGTTGCGGGTTCGAATCCCGACGGAATCGAAATTTTTGATGAAATACCTAAGTGTGGTTTAACACTTTAAAATTACTAAATTATGACTTGTGATGTTAGACATATTAATGTTAGCTCAATAATTATGTTCTAAGCTACCCAGATTTGAGTTCGTTTCACGAAATTCTATGCAAGAGCCGCTATCGCTTACGTCTTAATACAAAACACAAGGAGACAGTGTAATACTCTGTGTCGAATTTTCCGGAACAAGTACTATCCGTGAAACAGGGCAAGCCTTTGAACTTAGTCACTGTTTAACTAATCGAATACTGACTCGACTTTAGAATGTGTAATAACCTTTGCAGAGCTGAAGTTGAAGCACCTTCTCTTTCCTTTACAATGAAACTTGAGAGTTTTTGGCAAAAATCTTCAGCAATTATTTCAAACATTTTCATTGCAAAAGCGACCATTTCACCCTGTTGTTTCATCATCATTGGCCTTTTTCCATCTACTAGAGATGATTATAAATTGCCAAAGAAACATGTAAGACGGTAAGCTTAACCGCAAAAGACTTTTCTTCTAGAACCTTTTAGGCTTATTTTCGACCTTTCCTTTCTTTGTTTATAAAAAACATTACAATACACGATTTCTACAACAAAAAAGTACATAAATATTTGAACGAGAAACAAAAAAAAAACTACACAATATAGGATATTTCTATGTATAATATGCATGTATTTACAAGAACAAAGTATCAAAGTAGGTATTCTATCAGTTATCTGGTTCCCTGGCTTTGCTTAGTTTGGGGATAAATGACGCTGTGTGAAATGTCAAGCATTATTTATTTACTAGCTGCACTCCCGCGTTGTGACCCGCGGTCCCTCAGGATTTTTTCATTTTTTCGGGATAAAATGTAGCCTATTTCCTTACCTGGGATACAACCTTTATCCATGTTAATTTACAGCCTAATCTGTTCAGTGGTTTGGGCGTGAAAAGGTAACAATCAGACAGACAAGACAAATAGAGTTACTTTCACATTTAAAATATTAGTAAGGATTTTAAATACGTTTTGTAGAGACGCAAACGTGCAAAGAGTCTCGATTGGTACAGAGCATTGACTCCCTATTTTATCCAAAGTTTCATTACATTATCTGGTCATAGAGAACGCACAATTTCTATTCATCAGGTCTACTAGCCCATGCAATAATTGGAAGCTCGTCGAGTCAATACAAACTTTTGGTAGCATTTACGCCGCTCTGCAAGTCCTCTGGCGAGTCAATATTAATCGAGGATCCGTCAATTACCAATGTTTAGTGATGCTGAAAATTGTGGTCTATCGAAGGGCTTACAGATATTGATCTTTCAAAGTGTAACTTGTTTACTGCTTACTCAGATCAGGTATCTGAAATCTATTTGTATTGAATTTGAAATTATATATTCTTGTGTTGGAAAAGTAAAATCCATCTCGGTCTGTCGAAACATTTGCAAAACACAACTTTTTTTTTTTTTTTTTTTTTATTTATTAACGAATTACATTTTATATAAAAAAGACAGTCTATTCTAACAATTAAAAACCACTAAGGTTTGTGCTATTGCTAGACAAAAATTAGTCTGCACCGAAGACGAATTAGCCTAGATATTATGTAGGTAGAATACAAAAAATAATAATATATAACTAAGTATTAGAAACTAGGTAGGTAGATGGTTATGAATTAAAAAGTATGACTTCAATTTATATTTTATGTTATTGTTTGTTAGTGAGTCAATCAAGTCGCATGGTAATTGGTTAATTAGCCGAGGTATCAAGTAACTGATGCTCTAAGGAGGTTACGAGCGTTGTTTGGTACACATTCTTTCAAATCAGAATCTTTGTCAGAGACACATATTTGGCATACATAATAATATATTATATTACATTTTAATAATAAATACTTACTCATTAGAACTTGATTATCATACAACAAACTTCGCCTAAATGTAATTCCTGCTAAATTTAAACTTATGCAAAACAAATATGACTTTGATACGCTGTTAGTTGAGGTTGAGGCAATAGATAGTTTTAGGAGACCTCTAAGTTTAAGTACTAACAGAGTTGGTATTGTTTGGTTAACATCCTTGTGTAAATTATCAAGGGTGTAAGTAAAGTTATTTGATTAGTTCAGTAGATTTTACTTCGTAACTTTATGCGTAGACGTAAGCGTAGCACGTGCTACGGTGTGCTACTTCGTAGCAATGTTGTTTAGTCTACACTTCTATTACACTAATATTATAAAGAGAAAATATTTGTTTGTTTGTATGTTTGTTTGAATTGGACCGATTTGAAAATTTCTTTCACCATTAGAATCCTACATTGTCCCTGATAAACATAGTCTATATTTTATCCCAGGAAAGTGTTCCCCGAGGGACCGCGGGTAACACCGCGACGGACACCTAGTTTCAAATAAATTATTTACAAACTCAACTTTGCTGTTCAATTTCTGAAATTCATACTCACAATCTGAAACATGATCGTATAAAGAAGTTTGTCAAAAACTATAGAGTATATTCGAAAAATCAGTGATTTCCAATATCGAGTTTTCATAAATGTAATCACAGTCACATTTCGTTATTGTTTTGTAAAAAAAAACAGAAATCTGGCCAAAAAAGTTTAAAAAGAGAATTGTCGAAAATTCACGATTTCCCCTCATACCTAGCAAATGTACCGAAATTCACGTTTGTAACGTTGTTTACGTTCAGCTCACCTGCGACTACGTGTAAACATTTAATATCTGCAGGCTGTATCGATGGATTGGCGTGCAAATATGTGCTGAGTTCTGTCGCACCTATCTATGTTGCTAAGGAGAATAACTACGAGTATAAACTCGTAATACTTGAGATTAACTTTAAACAAGCGTTAATAGCTGAAAAAACAATACGAAGCTGTCAATTGTATCCGTCATACGAGATGCTAGGTATATCGGATCTTTATAAGAATTAGAATAAGAATAAAATTGATAAAGATTCAATTCTCAGAAACAATTTCTTTACAGCGTTAACGAATTAACACAAACAAACAACTCCCAGTTTCATAGACGTCAATACGAAAAGTATCTGATGAGATTCAGGGAATGGTAAACAAGAAAGTTAAATTGCACAACTGGGATAATATTTGGGCAAAGCTAAGGGTCAGCTTACACTGAGACATTGTGATGCGGTGCTGCGTCTCCGCACTTCGTAACGCAGCGATACATAGATGACATCACAATACACATTTCAGACACAAACCAACTAAACAATTATACTCACGATTATACTCTCTCAAAAATTGTTATCTCTATAAATAAGCCTATTTATTATATCTGAATAATTGGATGACAAAAAAGCTTAAGACTGAATATGCTCCAATTCCATGGCCATGGATCACCTAAAAGAATGTTAGGCTCCAAACCGTGTTTGTTGCCCTGATTTTTCACGGTCGCAAAAGAAAAGGGGTAAATTAACCTGCGGTCCCACTGAATAAATGCTTTTTGACTAGACCACAACATGAGTTCTAGTGCGCGTTAAATGCTCTCTTAAATTTTAATTAATCCTTAAAGATGTGTTAGGAGGTAGTCAAATTCAATTTGATACGCATTTTGCAGTAGCGCTTCATGTCGCGTCGCGTTTCAGTGTGAGCTGACGCTAAGTTCTATAAACCTATTGAAGCTCATTACATTAAACCTTTTATGCATAATATATCTAAGCAAGCAGTAAGGTAAGTAAAGTTTTCATTTCATTTTTACTTTTTAGGATAACACGTACCTAGCATTATTATTACGAGTATATACTCAACATTATTTAAAATAGTAACACACTTTATATAATGTGTACTTTATAACATATTTTTTAGTTTCACAAATTCACTGAAAACACAATATTAAAAATTAATAACCAAAAATAGGTAGTGAATCACATTTTACTATAATTAAAATGGTAGTCTGAACACAACGTCAAAGCCACAGCTCGCTCAATTAAAAACATAATTGAGTATTTAGCGAACGGGAACGTACTAACTTTCACTTATTCTGTGGTTTATGCTGTTCGATCGTAGAAACTGGGTAGTATTCTGTGGCTGGAGGGTGAACTGGGAACAACACGGTTAATCGACACTTGAAAATACTTGAAGTTTAATTTGGGGAGGCGATTTAAGGAGGAGAGATTTTGATTGTTTATTGCTGTTTCGTTGTTGTCGTTTCAAATAAAAATGTGATAACAACATACATTAATTCTTCTACTTTCGAGTCGATGTATCAACAACGAGCAAAGCCATTTAGACCAGTAGGTGGCTACATCAACAACGTTGCTTGAGTAAGCCATAAAGTCTTTCATAGTGCAGATGTTGGGACATAATGGACATACGATCACGTGACATAGACTGCAACTGGGCACCACAAGGGTGTCATTTCTGATCATGCCCCATCTATTCAAGGTCTTCCAAACTGACCAGGGTAGTTCTTGTCCATGCGGTAATTCTTGTGCAGGCATAATATATCTGTCAGGAGGAGCATACTTTGCCCGCCACATGTCAAGTCTGGCTGGACCGACGTCTCTAGTAGAGGCTTTCGTAGAGTGTAGAAAACTTCTTCGGCTTTTGAGACATTCTCTACATTAATTAAGAAATTAATGAATTCTGATGTATCCTTAGCTCTTGTCCTTGTATTTTTTTTTGCACTTTTAAAGATGGCACATTAATTAATATTTTAGGTAAAGTGTTATTAAAATAAATAAAAATAATAAATAATGCTGAACATTTCACACAGCATCATCTAGCCCCAAACTAAGCAAAGCTTGTACTATGGAAACCAAATAACTGATAGACTACTTATATACTTTTTGTTTGTAAATACATACATATTATACATAGAAACATCCAGACCCGAGATAATATTTGTAGATCATACAAACATTTATCCCGCCGCGGGGATCGAACCCACAACCTTCTGCGTCCCAAGCGGGCTTTCACCCACTGCGCCACAGAGGTCGTCAATGTAGGTTTACAAAAAACAACTTCACAAATAAAATAAATGTCGAAAATCCCTTTAAAACTCCAATACACGGTATTCTTCAACTTCCAATCCTAGTAAAAAGGATCAACCAATAAAAATGAACCTGGCTCGTTTATATCGATGTGTTCCGCTCCGCATGAGAGCAGGCTGACACCTGTACTGTCACTATCACAAGTGTAGTCTTGTATCGATGTGAAGCTTTGGTTACTTATTTTATTTAAGTTTACACTGGTATTTGTAATAAAGTATCACAATATAGTATGCTTTTTTTATAGAAGAGTTTAATATTGTAGGTCACTGTGACTAATAGCGTTTAAAAAAATAGTGACTTAACACTACTGATAAGAATAAAAAACATAACCTAACTTGTCAGAAATTCCATAAATTCATATTTTGTGCATTTGACCGAAAGTTAAAAGGTTTAAGCATGAAACTGCCACAAAAATAAATAATTGAACTTCACTGAAAATACCTTCATGAAAACTAAAATTGATTTCAAAACTAAAATCCTTGCTCATAGATACAGTTCTTTAAAAGCCGACCGTTTGTCGACTGTGCTGTGAGACAATGAAACGTAGGTTTAACTGCAGCTACAAGGCAATTGGAAAAGGAATGGAGCTGTCCTAAGACCTAATATGCGACTGTCATTTGAAATCGGTTTTCCTAAAGTGCAGCTAACCAGAAAGTACGATGCATTTGTGGAAAACTAATAGGAAATATTTTAAAAAATAAAACAAAGCAACTATTCTAGTTTGTATGTTTATCTGTGAAATCGTTTTTGGTTGCAAAACAACATGAAGAGTTATACTTTCTACGATGAATCAAAATACTTATTTAGGAAATGAAATAAATATTTATTATTATTATTTAAATACACTGGGTATTGAATAAATACGTATCTATAATAATAATGTAAGAAAGCTGAAAATATGTATTTGAAGTAAACACGGTCCTACGTTTACGGAGAAAATATGAACGAAAAATAGACAGAAAACATGATATTCCTGAAGCCATTTCATACATCCATCCCAACGACATGATGAAATCGAGATTTGCGAAATCAGAAAACTTTCTGTGAAGAAAAAATATTCATTATAACTTGGGTATACACGACACTCATACTAATTCTCAGAGGATGTATGACGAGACTGAGACTAACAGACGCAAAAGCAATTTTCTATGTTATTACAGTCTTCATTTTGCACCTGAGTTGACATCAAAACCTAATCTGATAGTAATTACTACTGGAAATATATGTTTATTGGGTTGAAAACATTGATTCAGAAATGTTTTAGCCTAGTGGTATGGTGGCTTTACTTTATAAAGGTGGGTTCGAAACCAAACTGAATTTATGGTCCAATCTTTATAGGCTTATTTCAACGGTAAAACAATTGTCTTACTTAAACTTTCGCGATCACTAGTCATAATTACGTATTAATGAAACAGGATTTATCGCGTGTGAGGGTACTTGGTACTTGTCGCTCAACGACGGTGGCTCCGTGACATACTCCATTTCGCCCGCGACCACGCCTGTTGCAACACACATTGTTCATGAAAATACTTACCTACTTCAAACTTCTTATTTGTTGACAGTTATTTGATGACTTACCTGAAACAAAAACGAATACATTTATTACTAAAGCCAACTAAATTTAACAAATGCATCAATTATTTTCATACAATACCTTAAAAAATCCGACAAGACATAAAAATTTACTGGACATTTTAAAAAAAAACGTCCGACATCACATTTCTCCGAAAACTTTCCCTATGCAAATCTCACAATCGTTCTCTTTGTTTGGAGTTTCCCGAATAACTCAATCAGAACCAATCCATCAAGCTGTCATCTTACACCGAAACACTTTTCAGTGTACCACAGTTACAGCCACCTTAATGCTTGGTTTAGGGTGGATGTACACGGGGAAAGTTACGGGCGCTACGGATTTTTTAAGATTACCAAACAGATCTGTCTGGAGGTATGGCAGAGAGACAGTCAACAAAGACATGCCAAGGAGATCTTGCTGGACTGTCTCTGAATTGGACATAGAGCACCGTGGTGAATGTATGAAAGAATTTTAATATCATTTTTATTGTAGATAGTGACTACCCGCAGTTTTAACACAGTTTTAGTCATATCGAGATTTGATCCTATTGCCAGTCCTAACTAGTCAAATTGCAATTTGGTCAAAACGCTCTTAACCCCCTTTCACGAGTAAATTATTTTTCGAAATAGAATGTGTAGTTTTTAAGATTATTATTTTATTATTATAGAAAAACTTTTAACGTTTGCAAAAACGGATTTAGTTGCCATGTTTAGTCAACCATGGACAACTAACTCTTCAGTTTGAAGAAAACAAAAGAAAACGTAGCAGGTTATCAATTGGCAATCGATCTTAGCTTTCCAAAACAATTCGTATGTCGCGTATTTGTTTGGTTTTGAAACAGTAGAAATGTATAAAAATATTTGCCTTATACTGAATTTGAAGCAAGATTCTTTCTGTACTGAGACAAATTCACATTGTTATGAGAACTCTCTTGTTTATTTCTCCATTACCTACATTTCAAGTAGTTACGTTCCTATCCTTATTCTTATAGACGGCGATGGGCCTACAACTTGTCACGTATGGAAAGCTTTATTTGCCAATGTTCCCCGCGGCGGGACCAATGTTTGTATGATCGACAAATATTTGTCTCGGGTCTGGGTGTTTCTATGTATAATATGTATGTATTTACAAACAAAAAGTATATAACTAGTACCTATATCAGTTATCTGGTTCCCTTTTTTCAGCCTGCAGCACAATGAATGAAGACGATTGGTATGTCGATTCAGGTGTGACAATGCACATGACCAGGAAGGCAGATTGGATGTATGATGTACAAGCACCTCCGATTCCTAAAGTAATGGTGGCTAACAATGACGCTGTCTCCGTACAAAATATGGGTAAAGTAAACATACACACCGAATTTTGTAAAGACGAACATCCAATCCAGGTAAGAAATGTTTTATACATTCCTAAACTGAGTGCAAACTTGTTATCGGTTAGTCAGCTGACAAGAAATGGCTGTAAAGTAGAATTCATTGATTCCTTATTTCAACATACCTCCTTAGAAATTTTGAATATATCTGGATTGCTTTGATTTATATATGAGAGAATGTTAACCATGCTTGGAGATACAGTCATGATTCTGTTTTTTTTTTCATTCATAAGAAAGCCATCGTGTATCGGCTTACAACGAAAAAGAAGAGAGCGAATAACAGTCCATAATAACTGTAGTTCTTTCAAATAAATAAAACGTATTATGTAAGTATATCGAAAATCTTAAACTATTTTTCCGTGCAGCAAATAACTGGAATACGCTAAAGGACCGGTCACTACACTTATGTTCACGGACGATTTCTCACGATATTTTAAAAGGAATTTATAGAGGCACGATGGAAATTCAAATACGCGAACGACAGAAGCTCAGAGGAAAAATATTACAGAAAGGTCACTATAAATAAATATGAACAGAATTCTAAAGCAATCTGTAAAGCACGAATAGTCGAATATAAAAATTAAGCTGCAGAAACGAATTTTAAGGTTTGAATAAATATAGTGAATTTTTAATTCTGATAAAAGATTGTAAACAAAAATCTTGTACTTAGTTCAACGCGCTGGTTTTATAATCTGTCCTACAATCTGTTAAATTTAAAAACTAATAATTGTTTGCAATTATCCGTTATTATGATATGTTTGTCGGTAATAATACCTTGTTGTATTCATTGCCAGCTTACAAATTCTGAAGATTAATAGAAATGGTTGGACGACGTAGGTTGATAAAAAAAAATCGAAATGGCTCTGTTACATATTTTCACTCTAAGAATAAAGTATTTTATGTCTTTTTGTTGAGGTCTCTAAAATTTATACCGTAAAGGGAAGATTATGGATTTATTTGATTCAATAAAAGGGGCTTCTGAGGGTTGGGATTGAACTAACAACTGTTCTTAGTACATTCTCCCTGAGCTCACAAAATGCTCGGATAGATAGGATTACTTTTACGATCTTTGAACAAATTCTAACTTATTTATGAACGAAGACAGCCTTTTAAGTTAGGAAGAGGAATAATATTCTCTTTGAGATGTGATTGCAATCTATGTTATGAGTTTTATTAATTTTAGTGAATATCATGTATGTACCTATTAAAACAAATGAAAAAAAACAGTCAATGCCACCAAACTCGCACACGCAGGTTTATAATAATAATTGTACACTGTCGGGATTCAAACTGGGGACGGAATCTCAATAGATTAAATATATTAGACGACCTCTGTGGCGCAGTGGGTGAAAGCCCGCTTGGGACGCAGAAGGTTGCGGGTTCGATCCCCGCGGCGGGATAAATGTTTGTATGATCTGCAAATATTTATCTTGGGTCTGGGTGTTACTATTTATAATATGTATGTATTTACAAACAAAAAGTATATAAGTAGTATATCAGTTATCTGGTTCCCATAGTACAAGCTTTGCTTAGTTTGGGGCTAGATGATGCTGTGTGAAATGTCCAGCATTATTTATATTTTATTTTATATTTATATTGATTCTTGAAATAAAAAAAAAATGTTTTGGAAAATTTAATGCGCAGTTACTGTGTGTGTGAACCCAGAGAGCTTCTACCATATTTTGAGGCTTCACCCGTGATCTTGATTATTATTTTTTATTTAAAAACATATTAAAAATAATCATGAAGACCGATCAAATCCGAGCTCTATACCACAACAAACCATTCGCGCTCCTATTTGCACTTTTAAAAAGTGCAAATTGAGTTATGAATGCATGCGACGCTCCCCTGGCATCCCGCAGTTAAACGCAATTATCTGTAACACAGGGGAATGACGTCTGTCTTCCCCGGGCATAGAGGGCTACTTGTTCAGATCGAATAAGGCTTATTTCAATGCCAGATCCTGAATTACGTAGTACATTTTGTAACTAGCTTGACCTCCTCTTCAAGTTTGTTAGCTGTGGAATTATGAATAATCTTTATGCGATACTAGAATAGTTACTTTGGAATGTGTTTTTAATGCAATACTGTGTTTTTCCTGCCCATGTTTCTGTTCATACCATTTTTTATAGACTGCGATTCAAATGAGTTATTTTTGTCTTTACCGTTTTTCAAGCTAGTTAAAAATATGGAACCCTCAGGACGTCAGTCTGGCTCGCACTTGTCTTAGTTTATAAACGAAACGTACGTACAGAATATAAAATATCGAATGAACTGTACAGTTTTACATGAAAAGTATCTTTAAAAGCATCGACACTATCAATAGTCTACAGCGTCTTCCAATCCCAACCTAATTGGAGTCACATTTTTCGAATTCCCATTCTGCTCCTTTTGAGAGAGGAGAAACTCGCTAGATTTTATCTAACAATATTACTGTCTGCAAGTCAGTGTTAAATGTTTGTGACGGGTGGGAAGGGACACTGGTGGACAATATCTTTCGGAAACAAAATGCCCTGGACTGCTGGTGTGATACAGATATTCAACTTCGCTAAATAAAAATGAAGCTGAAAATGTCTAGGACTGGTGATTACCAGTCCTAGACATTTTCAGCTTCATTTTTCAGCACCTTTTGATTAAAAGGTGATTTAAAATTATGATACAATGAAATAAGCCAAATAAAAAAAAGGGTCTTACCTGAATACCTGACTGTATTACTACTCTTTTTTTTAAACAATTTAAAAGTATGTATATTGAGTTATAAGTTTGTACGAACAGCGACAAAAATATCAATCTACTTCACATACAACTTGCGCAACGCCTCATTTTATAATTACAATTAGTACTTACATGCTAATTTATTCACAATACCCAACATATTGGGCTAAATGAGTTTCTGCATATTTTTTCAGTGTTCATGTAGCATTAGGAAGTTCGTGACCGTTACAATTTGTCAGAGGTCATTTAGCCATTCGATGAGTTCTTTGGCCGTAGAATTTTATTTTGAGCGGGTCCTGTCTGGTCTGAATCGCCTCCAATATGTTCCAAATCACCCTATTTGCTACAACTTTCTTTGTAAACGTTTATATTGAAACTTTGGGAGTAAAACGAAACTGTCAATGTTAAAGTTTGTAAAGTAACGTTTTTATGCGTTGTTGTCTAATCAGCATTGCATTTTTATTTTTGTTTTCAACCACTGCTACGATTTTGGGGTGGAATGGATTTAATTTTGAGAAAGTAAAAATACAGTAATCTCTTTAAACTTTAAACTCTTTAAAAGATGATCAGTTATTGTGGTGGGGGAATTACCTATTAGGTATGTCTATGTAATAAGAGTGGACTGAAGTAAGATTATGAAAATAATAAAACGAATATTATAAGTTGACGTTTTTTTGTCATTGACGACAACAAAATGAAAAGTAGCTCAGCTAATCCAAATCAAGCTAAGCCTGCGGATTGCATTTGGCGCTTTGATTATGTCAATAGTATTGAATAAGTGCAAAGATGGTTACGTTTCAGAGCTTTCATCTAAAATAGGTACTAAGCCGTGAACACAACAACAAAACTACCGCAACCTGACCTTAGCCAAAAGGACCAACTCGGCGCAAACAATTACGCCCCACGTTTAAGGCACTCCACAAAAGAAATTACTTCATTCTTTCTAAATTTCAACTTCTCCGGCGAACGTCTAACGGGCGAGAGTTATTTATCTTAGCTGCCGTATAATAGAATTTAATTAAGTTAGGTGCGACATTGCTCGCGCGCTTGGAATTTTGCGAAGTCGCGCCAACCCGATACAGTGTGTACATAGCCTTATGTAAACGTAGTAATACAAGTGCTTTATAGGTTTGAAATGAGGTTGAAGTTTACAACGAAGTTGATTGTGATATATATAAAAATTTACGTCACAGGATCGTGTTTTATCTACTTTGCTATTCTAGGTCACAATCTACATATTTTAAGTGTCACCCAATCAGTTCACTTGTCAACTTCAAAGATTTTAAAATGCATCATAAAAATTGAACTAATGCGAGATTGGAACCCAACATAGCAAATGCCTGCCGTAGTTGTAGACAGTTTGCCGAGAGAATTTGGTATAAATAAATAAATAATAATGCTGGTCATTTCACACAGCATCATCTAGCCCCAAACTAAGCATAGCTTGTACTATGGGAACCAGATAACTGATATACTACTTATATACTTTTTGTTTGTAAATACATACATATTAAACATAGAAACACCCAGACCCGAGACAAATATTTGTAGATCATACAAACATTTGTCCCACGGCGGGAATCGAACCCGCAACCTACGGCCTCGCAAGCGGACCTTCGCCCACTGCGCCACAGAGGTCGTCAGGTCGTATGAGCGTAATTGTGTGATGGCGTGGCATGCACGTAACGGGTACTTTAAAATGACCCTAAAACGCTTTTGTATGCGATGACAATAACAGAGTAGCACTATGAATTATCCTAAGCAGTCTCATATATTTGGTATTATTCTGGATTCGCATACTTGAACTCATTCAATCCAGAATAATACTAAAAATAAAATAATCAAACGTCAAATCAAAATCAAAAATTTGTTTATTTAGATGAATTACAATAGATTGTTGGCCTCTTTTAAGTTTTACAACCTGTGTTAGAAGAATCCCCTCTATTCTGTGGTCTTATAGCTACACTTGTAACATAACATAAACAATTTACTAAGGTAAGTACTTAAAAATAAACAATATAATAAACAAGTGTACGTAAGTGATAGCAATAAAAACAAATTATGTGGGTAGACATTTTCTTTTGTATGTCTTTCGGTACCTACTAAATCTAAGAGATAATAGAACTTGCGAATAGTAATATATGCCTACTTAATAAAAGCAGGGCCAATTTGTTTTAATGAAAAATTTAATCACAGGATTTATGTCTTCTAGATTCAAAATTTTGCCAACACAATCTCCAACTAATCCATTGTCTACAAAAAGTATCCTCACAAAATCCCTTGCCGCTTTAATCACGAACTGATCAAATTTCCGCCACTAAGTTCTGAACAGGAAGACGAACTAAAGCTGTACAATGTACCGGCTACTTTACACTTGATGTTTGTTGTTCGTTAGATGCATGTTGACAGCTTAGGAACTGTCTACGAAACGAATGTTTCGTAGACGATCATAAATAATATTTAGAACTAAATATTATTTTATTTAAGGAAATCAATCCAATCAGGCCAATTCAATGTTTTAAAACTGCGATCCTTAGATAGAATATAGAATAAATAAATAAATAATGCTGGACAATTTCACACAGCATCATCTAGCCCCAAACTAAGCAAAGCTTGTACTATGGGAACCAGATAACTGATAAACTACTTATATACTTATTTTTTTGTAAATACATACATATTATAAATATAAACACCCAGACCCGAGACAAATATCTGTAAATCATACAAACATTTGTCCTACGGCGGGGATGGAACCCGCAACCTACTGCGTCGCAAGCGGACTTTCGCCCACTGCACTACAGAGGTCGTCAAAAAAGAAATAGCTCATAATTTGCTTCGACTGTTTTTACCTCTTAGTTTTTTAGTTTATAAAATGTTTCTAAATGTGTAAATTTTTTCACAAACCACTCATCACATGCTTACTTTTTGTGAAACAAGTATTAAAACGCGAAAAAACTCAAAGTATTATGAAACTGTTCTAAAAGTGTGTTTTGAAAATAATCTCCCGTTGGTTTTGAAGCGCTGACCGGAAGACATAATGCGCTGTATTCGCGAGTTCAGGCTACAACGCATCCTTAATTTAGTCCCGTGGCGTTCGTATACTCATTCTAGTTTTAAAGTATGCCTGACTGAAATAGGTGCTTTTTCATAAATGCTAGATGTCGTTTTGGAAGTTTTCAAAACAAAGTAGTCCCGCTATGTATGTATTAAAATCAGCTCATCTCTAAATGAAAAAATTGACACAGAAAAAACATAAAAGTCAAAGTCAAAAAGCATTTATTCAGTAGGACCGCTGGGATCACTTAGAATAGTCTTAGAACTAATTTTACCCCTGTTCTTTCGCGACCAATACCGTGAAGAATCAGGGCAACAAACACGGTTTGGGGCCTATCATTTAGGTGATCCATCTTAAAACTAAAAGTCAAGCTCCAGTGGGGAGCCAGTCAAAGAGAATTGAGGCTCATCAAAGTAAGTTTAGATGCTCATAGAATACAATGATACATCCATTCGTAAGTATTCATTTGCAAATACTAAGTATGCATTATCGGTGAAATGCACGCATTGTACTTGTACAAAAGCAACTATGCTATTGAACATGGTACACACAGATTTGCGCATGACAAACGAATATTCCTGGAACTCTATGAATGCTCGAACCAAAGAGAAGTTTTCGATTGAAAATACTATTTTCTTTGACATCAACATCATGTTTGAATTTCCAGATTAAAATTAACTTAAACAAAACCAACAGACAGATTGGCGCATAACAAACAAAAACTCCAGGAACTCTAGAAATGCTCAAACCAAAGAGAATTTTTCGTTTAAAAATACTATTTTCTTTGACATCAACATCACGTTTGAGTCTCCAGATTAAAATTAACTTGAACAAAATCAACGTGACTCCTGTAGGCCAAGGTTCAAGGTACTGTTAAAACACTTTTTGGTTTTATCTTCGTCGAATTTGTCGAGATAATTTACGAATGTTTTATGGGAAAAGTTAGGGACCCATGGTTATTGAGTGAATTTTTATTCTGTTCAAATTGTTTGGAATTCCGCTGGTTATAAATTTTGAGTTAATTTATGATTTATGTTCAATCTTAGCGATAATGGCTTAAGGCCAGTGTAAAACAAAATAATGATGCGAAATTTTTATAACACTAAGTAATAGTATTATGTAAAAAATAAAATAAATGTGGGATCGGGGAGCAATTAAACACTTTATTTTCAACTACTTTTCTTTTATTTAAAACACCTTTAAACTTTTCACACACAAGAACATCGAACAGCGTAGGCGTCTGGGAGGAAACAGGAAGTTTTTTCTATTTTTAATCGTTCACCTCATTCTTTCATCTCATTCACTCACTCAGTCTATTTCTTCCATTCCTCACCGTTCGGATACAATATTCTAATCTAACTACATTCGGATACATCACCTTTCATTTCCTACATGCTCGGCCCTCCTGCACTGTTGTCTGGCCTCAGACACACACAACTTTCGTACATCATGTCCATACAGTTCATCATCATCATCTTGCAAAACATCTTCTTTCATCCGTACAAATCTTTAAACAAAATCAAACTTTTTAAACATAAAAACTTAACTTTAAGGCTAGGTTAAACATCTTTATAAAACAAAACAATCTAAATGTTACATCTTAGTAGTAAACATTACTTTGCAACATAGGAAAAACATCAGAACATCTTTAGGTGTCAGCTTGTACAACTGGACACAAAATCAAGCATGGTAAGTATCTCTTAAGTATGAAAAATAGTTCATATGACATTATAGAACAAACATGGTAAGTATAACATCTTAATATTAGGGCATCTTTAAATTTAATCTACAACTTAGGTACACAACATAAATAAACTCAATTAAAAATCACTCAAACAACCTATATGAACTCTATCAAAAATCAATCATTCATCATCTTTCGCATCTTGAATTTCCAATGTCTGTTTCTTTGCAGCATCAATTCTTCTAGCATCGTCTTGAGTTCATCGTCATTTGGGTTCCCGCTGAGGGCATCATCATGTCTCATCTTTGACCCATAGTCCGTCGTTGACACAGCTAGGTCTCGTTTGTTCATCGTCATTTGTTTGTCCATTTTCTTGTTTTTCTTGAACGAAACTCGTCGTGGTCGTTGTGGTACTGGGATGTCATCTGTTAATGTGGTCTTCTCTTCAATTGGAGCCTCTTTTGTTTGACATGGACTGTACTCATCGACTAACCTTGCCACTTCCTGGTTGATGCTTTCCTCCATGACATCTGATACACAATCTGCAGAACATGGAAAACAACTCATACAATCATTAGGTTTCATCCACACATATCCATCTTTCATAACAGTTATGACACTTCGTAAAAACTCTTGCCCCAATATCAACTTATAAGGCATACAGTCTCTAGGCACAATGA
Organism: Epirrhoe alternata; assembly: GCA_963565295.1. Taxonomy (NCBI): domain Eukaryota; kingdom Metazoa; phylum Arthropoda; class Insecta; order Lepidoptera; family Geometridae; genus Epirrhoe; species Epirrhoe alternata. The sequence continues at coordinate 7,574,617 of OY751384.1, forward strand.
AAAACCGCACTTTGTCGTATCGCTGATTGTCTGTCAACGAAATGCTCTCGCGCACACATTCCGGCTTGCCTATCTCGTCGTAAAAGTCACCGGAGATCAAGTTGATTTCGCTACCGGAGTCAACGAGCGAATACGCACCACACCCTGTATTTATAACCGCACTGCTTTCGTAGTCAATATCGTAACTGCACAATAACCTTATCCACTTCGTTGGTTTTGAAAAATCGTTTCTGTTTACATCTTGTTTGTTTACATCGGAAGTGTCATCGCCGCCATGACACTTTTCGGTCGCCGCCATGTTGCCGTCCGAACTGTCATTTTCAGACGCACCGACTGTCATGATTGAAGTGACGAATGAACTTTTTTGATGTTCGTCGTTTCCGCTTGCGCCGCCATCGTAAAATGCACTTCCGCCGTTTCGAGTTGACGAACTCGCCGCTTCCATCTTGGATTTCGAATTTGATGACAATGTTGAATTTTTTCCAGCTTCTCGTTTTGGACATTCCGGAGAGATATGTCCAAACTCGTTGCAGTTGAAGCACTTCTTCCCTTGCTTCTGTTGAGGACAATCTGCACTTTTATGTTTTTCCTCACCGCAGCTAAAACATCTTACGCCCGACGTAGGAGAACCATTTTTTTCTTTTGCAGGTTGTTCAGGCCGCCTTCTTTGCATCTTATCTTTTACTTCTTCGTATATGTTCAGCTTTTCCTTGAGTTCTGGGTAGGTCTTGACTCCGTACAACATCACTTTATTAATTTCCAGGTCCATGATGCCGTCTACTATGTATTTGATAGCAACATAGTCCGGCATTCTACCTCGTTTGCCCATTTCCTTCATGATGAGCATGTAATCAAGACAGCTCTCGTTCGTCTTCTTCTTACGATTACTCATCAGTTCGTGGATCGTCTTTATATCGATAGTATCGGGGAATTCCTTACCGATTGCTTGCTTCAATTCGGTCCATGACTTGTGAGTTTTCTCAGCTCGAAGCCACAGCGCCGCCGTACCAGTAAGGGAACGCCTCGCCACTAAAAGTCTCTGCGTCGATGACCAGCCGAAAATGTCACCGTTGTCTTCTATGTCTTGGATCCACTGTTGAACTGGATACGTTTTGTCTCGTCCGTCGTACTTCGGGATCAAATTTTCCATCAGGTGGAGCATACTGTGAGGACTCTTAGGATGCTCCTCCACCTCGGCGTCTTCGAATTGATCATCTTGTTTGCTGTTAGCCATCGTAGGATATGCGTCGTCGTCGTAATGTCGTGTGAAAAGTTTTCGCCGTCAGGAACCTCGTCGTTGTACCCAGGCCACGTGCACGTCGTTGCAGGTTGCCGGTACCGTCTTTCGTCGTCGAGTTGAAAATAATGTTTTGCTCCGATCCCGGACGAGCCCCCAAGATTGTGGGATCGGGGAGCAATTAAACACTTTATTTTCAACTACTTTTCTTTTATTTAAAACACCTTTAAACTTTTCACACACAAGAACATCGAACAGCGTAGGCGTCTGGGAGGAAACAGGAAGTTTTTTCTATTTTTAATCGTTCACCTCATTCTTTCATCTCATTCACTCACTCAGTCTATTTCTTCCATTCCTCACCGTTCGGATACAATATTCTAATCTAACTACATTCGGATACATCACCTTTAATTTCCTACATAAATATGATAGTTTACGTATTTGATTTTTAAACAACAATTTTTTTCTGCATTTTAAACGATCGTATGAGATTTTGTAAGTAAAATTCAAAGAAAACTTATTTACAATTTTGTTGAAGACAATTTTACACAGTAACCATCAGAAAACAAAACTCTTATGTTTACAAAAATCTCAAAGTATCGTAGGAAAAGAATTCAATTTCAGAAAACATTCTTTCATCAAAAACTATTTTACCATCAGCATCAAAAAACATTTCGCTCTGCAAAGACGCCGTCGCAAGTAATCGTACTTCCAACTCAGACGGAGGAACTTGAAATAATATCATCGCAGAATATCGTGAAATTTCAAGTTCACGTGGCGAGCACGTTGCGGACCCACTTTAGCTCTCCTTTTAAAAGGACTGTTTACATGACGCTAGTAAGAAAGACGCTGGTGCTTTGGGGATACAAACATGATCCTGTTGTAGTGTGTTTCCTTTTCCTTTTGTAACGTTTTGTTACAAAAGCTTGAACATGTTGGCATAAGAGGTGTTGCTTTATCACTTATAGAATCTTATCTTAACAATCGGACTCAATTCACAGTCATAGATGCATATAATAAGCGTACAAAAACTATCCATAAAATTACCTCTAAATCAGGAAAAGTGGAACTTGGTGTACCGCAGGGGAGTATACTTGGCCCACTTTTATTCTTAATTTATGTTAACGAGCTTCCACTGGTTACACATCATCTAACCGTAATGTATGCAGATGACGCAACAATTTTCATACCTAAATTAAATTTGTCATTGAATAGTTTTGAAGCTGAGATCAATACTACTTTAGAAAAAATTATTAATTGGTTAGAGGAAATAAATTTAAGAGTAAATGTAAGTAAAACTTTGTATATGCAATTTAAAAATTATAAAACTAAACCCTTATCTATTGCAATAAAAAACAAAGGCATCACAGTAAAGGAAGCAAAAGAAACAAATTTTCTAGGAGTTACTATTGACCCTTTTTTGTGTTGGAAGGCTCACGTCAGTAAAATTAATAATAAAATCTCGCAATATACATATGCTCTTTCAGTACTTGCAAATATCTCATCCAAAAGCATTGCAAAAAACGCATATTATGGTTATGTTTATCCTCAGTTAACTTATGGGGTAATATTTTGGGGAAATTCTGTTAATGTTAATTCTACTTTTCTGCTTCAAAAAAGATGTCTAAGAGCCATATATAGCCTTCAAAGCACTGATTCTTTGCGTAGTATATTTAAAAGTGAGAAATTCTTGACACTTACATGTATTTATATACTTGAAACATGCTTATTTGTAAAAAACAATCAGTCATATTTTTTTGAAATTAAATCTAAACGCAACCTCCGAAATAAGTACAAATTTAATATTAGTATACCTCAGGTCAACAATAGTATGTTCCACAAAAGCGCTTTCTACTCTTCCATTAGAATATATAATCATCTACCTCTTCCGCTCAAATCGCTAAATGGTGATGCTTTTGGTAACAAACTAAAGAACTGGTTAGTTACCAAAGGCTTCTACAATTTGGAAGAATACTTCATGGAGAATGAATGTAAATAGTTTACCTAACATTTGTTTAGTTTTAAGTACTAACATACTATTAATATTGTACGTCCGAAAAGGGCAAACTGTTTGTACATTTTATTTGATAACAAACCGACCATCTTTGTTAAATTCAACAGTTTACAATAAAAAATTTATTCTATTCTATTCTATTCTATTCCGTGCGTGCGCGTTTGTATGTAAAACAAACGTAAAGCTGTGAGAGTTCTGTGAGACACCGCGAGAAGATAATGATTGTTGATGAATTGAAATACTTTATTGTCATGAAACCAACGACAAACCGTGGCCTTGGACGCAGGAAGTGGAAGATATACTCGTATATATTTTTTTGCAGCCTAAGTTTAGTCATTTCAAAATACTTTTCTTTACTATCATGTCCCAAATAGAAGGCAAAGGTCTCCTATTTTATCTGACTAAATAAACTATGAAACTTAAAAAATATTTTTGAACTTTATAACCTACTGTCATGTGTAAACGGCCTTAAAAGAGGCAGAAGGGGTCTTGCCCTCTTTTATCGGTGGATAATTGAATTTCCGCGCGCCGCTACAAAACAGGAAGTTCCGCTGAACGCATCCAACCTGATGGAGTTATTATATTCAATGATTAAGGTGAGGGTAGTTCCGTAATTGAGAGCTTTTTGAGTGCCGCTGTAACTTTCATTTATTATTAACTGACTATGGAAGGTTATAGGAACAGTGAATTTATTTTTGACGACCTCTGTGGCGCAGTGACGCAGAAGGTTGCGGGTTCGATCTCCACCGCGGGATAAATGTTCGTATGGTCTGCAAATATTTATCTCGGGTCTGGGTATTTCTGTGTACATAGGCGGATCCAGGGGGGGGGGCACGGGGGCACGTGCCCCCCCCCACCCCAGACGATATTTTTGTGTACCTACTAACTACGAAAAATTAATAAATCGTGAAATTTTTGTCAGTTTTTGTTTCTTGTGCCCCCCCCAGAAAAAAATCCTGGATCCGCCCATGTCTGTGTAGGTATTTACATGTATGTATACATATTTATATCAATTCAATTCAATTAAAATGTGTAATTCAATTCAATTCATAAAAAAAACATACATAAATATTACAATTATTATAAATAATTGTAAACAAAAAGTATAAAAGTATTAATATATCAGTAATCTGGTTCCCATAGTAGCTTTGATTAGTTTGGGGCTAGATGATGCTGTGTGAAAATTTCCAGCATTATTTATTATTTACCTTTGTAACTATGTTACTATGAGTAGTTTTTTTATGGACGTGTGTCTCTATCGAGACAAAAGATTGATGTAGACAAGACTCAAAGTTAAGGTTCGTTTATTATAGTCATACGAATGTATAGTGTAAAAATTATTTAACTTTAATTTTACTTGAAAGAATCTCTGCATACATACTTAAAAGTAAGTTGTGATCGCAATTTCCCTACCAAGCAATCAAATACACAAAACAATTAATTTCAAAGCCAAAACTCTATACTCTCAACTGTAAAATTCCGCTTTACTTTCCCAAGACTCTCTGGTACAAACATCCTCGGCGATTGCTCCAAAGCCCCTTTAAATAGTTTTTGAAAGCTTTATTCTATAGAGGCCTTCTGCTAGCGACTTCCCCCCTCCCCTTACAGGCTTCCGTTCTTATTTACACAAGGGGAACCTTCAAAGTCCCAAGTTGTTCGGCAGTTTCTTAAGCAGTGGTTGTTCAATTTCAGAACGTGGTAAAGGAAATTGGTAATCAATAGTTTAAGGTTCTCTTGTCTACGTGAGTCGCACCAGATTAATACCTGTTTTTCTTTTGTCTTTTAATTATTTTAGTAGTTTATGAAATAAACGGAAACGTGCTGAGTTGTAATAGGTAACTAAACGTCTTTTACATGGGCATTGTTCGTATGCTCTATTTTAACAGTATTAATTTACAATAAATAATATTTCTCCCTACTGTTTTAAGTAAAATATCTTCTGAATGTCACAATTTTGACTATTTTTACAAAGGAGTACGTTCCAAATCAGAATCATAAATCCATCACGATAAAGTTAATTTTACATTGCAAAGAAACTGCTTTGTAAAGTAGCATTTAGGATTATTGCACGACCCATCCGCGCCGAACGCGCCGAACTGTCAATTCAATAAATAGAGGAAAAGCTTAGACGTCAGAAGCGAGCCGCATTTTCTGACGTCATCTGTATTTTTTGTATAGAACAGTGACTGCGGTGCGTCCGGCGCGGACAAATGTGCGATCAGCTTTACACGGAATAATTCCAACCGTTACGATTGAGTATCGCACTGCCATTTTCACGTGTAAACGCTCATCGGATGCAAAAGTCATAGTAAGTGCGACGCTCGCTCTGACACTACGGCTCAGCAAACCGTAGCCAAAAATCGCATCTTGTAAATGGTCCAACTTGCGATGCGACCCGAGCCCCAGGCAGAATTAATCAATTCCTCTCATAACTATCACATATTACTTTTCCATCCCTGTTTGTAGTTAATACAATGAAATGGGGATTTCAAAAGGCTTTTGATGTTATAAGGCTTGACGATGCTTGATTGTACGTGGAGTTGTGGCGCTTCCTACATTTCGGATCACAATACAAACCAGCCTTGCCCTTATTCGTATCGATCAGTTGAAATGATATTTTGGTATGAGTAACTTGGCTTGGCAAATACGTCTAAACCATTGCTTTATAATAAAATATATTGGAATCGTTTTAGCTAAGGCAAGCATAGATAAAAACGATTAATATGTTAAGATGGTATGTACTAAGCAAGCCTTGGGCAGTATTTAATAATGAGTTTTTTCCATCCTCTATTAAAATGTATGCAATGTGGAATTGTTTGTGAGGCTGAAGCCAAACAAATAAGGAACATTTTAATGAAAGAAATGAAATGCTTTTATGATGAATAAAAGAAAAAAATATTTTTTAATATAGAGCTGGGAGAAACCTCAAAAGATTTACGCGGAATTAATTTTCATCTCTATATTTTGCGATAGCCGATCCTACATTGACCATTAATAATGCGACATGTACCTAAATATAATTAAACTTTTTTAGTCAAGCTATCTAAGGATTGTTAAAAACGGTCTACTCATACTCATACTCATTTATTCGCCGTAGGAGCTCATGGCACACTTGGTTTTGTCATGTATAAATTAATCTATATAGGTTAAATTGAATTGAAAAAACAGTCAAAGCCATAAGAGACAAGATGGGTCTATTGATAGCTAATAGATCCAAATCACTGCCTGTCGGATACGTGCCCAAAACTTTCAGCTTTATATAATGTAATGCTGCCAGCATTACATTATATAAAGCTGACAGTTTGTGATTTGTTTAGATGTTTGAATATTTGCATGTTTGTGTTTCAACCACGCCTAAACCAGTAAACCGTTTTGGATGAAACTTGGTATAGGCGTAGATAGTGTACCTTACCTGGAGTAGCATATAGGCTATTCAAAATGTTGGTACCACGTGGGCGAAGCCGCGCGCAGAAGCTAGTATATGAGTAAATATGAATTAGATTTAGCACCGTTTGGATTGAAATACCAACTCAATAATCTTTTTCATCTACTCTCCTACGACATACCAGTACTTACCTAAGCCTGAGTTGTATTTCGATACTCTTGCAAATATTTAAAGAGCGTAAGACACCGTTTACATGATACCAACCTGGCATACCGATCTTGCCTCTTGCCACTGAATATTAGCTCTTGCGCCGTTGAGTTTGAGAAAGCAAGAGGCAAGAATGGCATACCAGAAGTGTATCGTGTAAACGGCTTCTAATGCATACTCCGCTCCGCGCTGCAAAGAGAATGATTAAGTTGTGTCTACACTAGTTAGAAAACAGCTTACCTTATAGTATTTGGATGGAAGTAGCTATAAATTGGGAGTTAGTTAGGAAAGTTGCTAGGTGAACTTTATGTAGGTGCAATATGTATTCGGTTTATGATTTTGAAATACGCTACGCATACTATAGAAATACATAATATTGATGATTTGAATGTGGAATACAATGTGTTAATAAAAACAATAATCGAAATCGTTTTATAAAAAAAAAAAAACATTTATTATGACACACTCTGTTATGCTCTGCAATGCATGTTGCTTAGAATACTAACTGCACGTAACTTCCTTGATGAGGTTATCCTTTACCATTTACACCTTGAACGTGCTAAAATCAAAAATCCATTGGCACGCCTAGGTTTCCTGAAGCATGCCATTTGGATTAAAAGGAAATCCACTCAGTCAACCAGTCAGCACTTGTCTTCGAAAAAACAACCGCTAAAGTCCCACTTAACAGAATGCACAAATGAAAACACGGTCCGTAATCCACAATTACACAGAGACATCAGTAAGAGATTCCGGATAAAACTCGTAATCCGGCGACCGGGCCGGATTGAGTCGGAGCTCACGGAACGTGCTCAATGCAATGCTTTCTTGTATTTTATTTACGGAATTATATTTTAATGTTAAATTGTCGGTCTCAAATAAATATTCAGCTTCAAATACAAAGCATATTAATGTTCGCTTCTTGTATAGAGTTTGCTTCTGAGAAACATACAGAACAAAAAGAGAATAAGTGTTCATTACTTAATTGATTCGTATATTATCAACGCTGTCCACCTGGTTGGACGGTTATTATTGCCCTGGTTGGAAATCGAACCTACGACCAAGAACGCGAAAGGTTCTAGTTCATGGAAAAACTGCTACCAACTGAGCTGTAGTCATCAAAATATTCTCGTAGCAAAACTAGTTTCTACTCCTACGAGTATAAGGATTTTAACTTTTCCATTTTTTGGTTAATAAAGCTCGAGTCAAACGAAAGGTAAGTTATTCGTTTTTGGCAGTGAGTAGTGAGCCTAATAAGCTTTCACAGATTTCCAACCGTTTGCCGAAAGTCGGCGATCACTCGCGGGAATTCGGCCGAGTTTACTGAATCGTGTATCGCGGGTCCTATGTACGTACAGTTAGGCACTGAAGTATATCTTGGAGGAACACAAAACTTGTATCTCGACGATGATACAAGCTTTGAATTGTGTTTATTGTCTAGCAGATACATCAAGGTATCCATCATTCCTGCTTCTCCTCCTCGAGTCGTATTCCTCAGTGCTAAGGATCGTGACCTTCTTTAGGTATTACTTTCTCCCCAATTATGTTTCTCCATCTTCCTCTGTCCCCGGCAGTATGAACATAAAGAGACTATTTTAAATTAGCTATGTCATTGACACTTTCATGCAAGAAATATAATAGTTTTAATACAAAATAGGAAAGTCTAACTAATCCTGGTGGTTATAGCATTAGGCAAGAGGTGCAATTCTTGCGACGGGAAAAATGTTCACAAGCTCTAAAACATTTGTTCCCGTTATTTATATTTACTGTGGAAAATACAATGAGCGGTACCTAGCTACTTAATCAACAAATATATTGTAAGCATTTTATTACACGACAGTACTTGAACATTGTTACTGGACAAGAACTAAAGATCCACTCGTATTTTCCGATAGGGCGGGCACAGTATCATTCAACTTTTTTATTATCTTCGAACAAGCCGGACTCGCTGTATCGATCGGAGAGTCTCTATGGAGATGGAAAGACTTATTATGATAAAGTACTATTAAGTCTCGTTGAAAGTACGGTTTGAATACGGCTTACCGTATTTACAATCACAGAAACCATTTCAGATCAGATTTACAGACTTTAAGGATCGTTTTATAGATTTAAATTTTTAAAGAGGCTGTCTGAGATCTGTCCATAAAATGTTACATATAGTAAGACTATTTTCATATAGTGAATGAATGAATGAACACTTTCTTGTACACTAAAAAATTAACAAAAACAAAACATTTAAAACAATTACAAGTTCTTAGTACAATGGGCGGCCTTATCGCTGGAAGCGATTTCTTCCAGGCAACCTTTTTAAAGTTAGCATTTGTATGAAAAATAAATATCAATCGCAATGATATTCTTTTCAACTACGGAGCAAACAAACGTAATTGCGATCACTGGGAATTTTGCCTCTCTTCTCTTTATCTACATTTTACTAAACCATTAATGTAAACTGCACTGACAGTACCGATTCAAATCCAATTTTTCAACGCCCCGGGGCTAATACTTTTAACGAAAGGCTAATTTTAATTCAGTCCGTTGAAACCCAGACAAAATCCGCTCTGATGAATTGAATTTCGCAGATTTGCTGTGAAATCATCGTGCGCCAAACGTACTAAAAGGTGCTTATGGTACAAGATCTGGCTGCAAAATTGCAACAATACAATAATAACATATTTTTATCTCCTTAAATCATGAACATAATTGTGCTTATCGAAATGTGGACACCTAATTTAGTATTTTATATTTTTGACCCTGTTGTTCTAACGTCTCTACAACGGTACACCGGTACACGGTCTCTACCATAGACTTAGGATGTAGCGATTTTTTTTTTGGTCTGTGATCTTTACATTATGTGAGTGGCCACCAGCAAATCGACGCAAGCCCCACACCAAAAAATTATAGGCTAATACTGTTATCGCAAAAGAAATTTGGCAGGTTAAGGAGTTAAGAGGAGGAGTTTAAGGAGTTGGATTATTAAAGATGTAATGAAATACAACGATACATTAAAATCAGAACTTGATGAACGAAGTAATCTTGCTGCTAGACCTCGTGCTATTTTACATTATCAGTTTACTGCCAAGCTTTCAGCCGCAGGAATTGGTTTGGTAAATTGTGTTTTTTTACTTAAAACTCAGAGAAGAGAGATTTCAGACCATTGACATCGAACATTTGAGTAATATTCAAATAATGAATGAAGTTTAAGTTTTAAGCGTAATTTTGTAGGTAATTATTAAATTAATTACATGTGATTATCAAAAAAGAATTTAATAGAAAAACACTTTATTTTACACAATGGAAACACAACAGGAAATACCAAAAACAAGTATGTAGGTACAATGGGCGGCCATAACGCAATTTATGGTATAATATTTCTAGATTCCTTTTATGATATAAATTGATGCCTTACAAAACGCAAAAATCAGCGAACTAATTGGTTATGTTATTAAATTTATTTATTTTTATATAATTTTATTTACAGAAACTAAGCTACTACAATATGTACATAAAATTACAAAATACAATAGAATCAGTCAAGCTATCTAAGGATCGTCGTAAAAACTATCTATAGATAGCTCAACTGATCCAGGTCACTGCCAGTCGGAAGCGTGCCCAAAACACTGGCGGCATTGCCACGCTGAATGGCAATTTATTTTTATTGCTTTACATTCTTCTTTTTCTTCTACATCTTTTAAATACATGTTAATTTACGAGTATAATTATTGCGATATATTTGTAAATGTTTTATATCAAAACTATGTGCTGTTGAGCCAATAAGCTAATCCCATATCCAACCCGAATCCAATAAAGGTGTCACCATGCGTTGTAGAACTTAATTAACATCCGAACATGTTTGCCGAATGGTAATACATCGGTCTTTGATGTCGGATTTGATGACGGCCCCAGTGACATTACGGTCAAATGCACGCAGAAAGCCGATTTAAACGATACGTACAGTACGCTCAACGGATCTAGGCAATCGTGAAGTTACCCATTTGACTGCGCAGTGGTTTGCGCTGCTCTTTGATTTGTATCAAAAAGCGTCATGTATGCGCCACTGCGCACAAACTACACACACTTTTGTAAGTGTGTACTGTGTAAACGGCTAACTTCAAGAATGCCTAGATCTGTTGAACGTACTGTAGGTACCTGAGCGTTTTAGTTGGGTTTATTTGATCTAGAGGTGGCTAATTTATAATGAACTGTGTTAATAATAATAAATAAAATGCTGGACTTTCCACATAGCAATCATCTTGCCCCAAAGTAAGCAGAGCTTGTGTTATGGGTACTACATGCCTGGTATACTACTTATATACTTTTGTTTGTAAATACATACATTTATACATAGAAAACTCCCACACCCGAGACAAATACTTTTAGTTCATACAAACATTTGTCCCGCTGCCGGTATCGAACCCGCAACCTACTGCGTCGCAAGCGGACCTTCGCCCACTGCGCTACAGAGGTCGCATAACTTAATGTTTGTCAACAAACAAGTTTTTTTTTAAATAAGCCAGTCGTCAAATTGTTTTTTTTTACGCAAAATAAAAGGCCTGGCAAGAAGACGGACATCATACAAAAGTGTCTAAAAAAACTGATTGTTTGTTTAACTTTTTTCAGGAAATTAAAGATTTTGAATTAACCTGCCTCCAAGACATTTAATTAATCCACTGTAAAAGGCTTTTAAAATAATAGTTAGTCGAGATTTGTTTATTTGTTGTGTTTGAAAATAAACAATAAACATAGCCCGTGTCAGTCAACCGTGTAAAAATTGTATTTGTGAAAATTTGTAAATTCAATCTCCAAGTTGAACTCTAAGAAATCTAAGAGAATCTTTATGTTACTTTGAACTGACTAAAGAAATAAATGAATAATGCTGGACATTATCACACAGCATCATCTGCTTGTACTATGGGAACCAGATAACTGATTTACTACTTATATACTTTTTGATTGTAAATACATGCATAATTACATATAATACATAGAAACTTCAGACCCGAGATAAATATTTGTAGATCATACAAACATCCCGCGGCGGGGATCGAACCTGCAACCTTCTGCGTCACAAGCGGGCTTTCACCCACTGCGCCACAGAGGTTGTCAATATAATACGCGCTCGTAGTCGTGCTTGTTCTTGATATAGATCGCCGAAGTTAAGCAACGTTAGAAAACGGTCTGTATGTGGATGGGTGACCCCCAGTGGCATTTTCATCTGAGCGCTTTCGTGTTTCGGAGGGCACGTTAAGGTCCCGGTTATTTAAGTCGTTAACCCATGACCGAGGCCTCAAGGCGGCCTAAAAACTCCGTCACCAGAGCTGAACGTCATGAGAACTTACTTTTGGAGGTTGTCAAGCAGAATCTCACATTGCCCACTGTACAGGATCATGTTTCAAATCCCCATAGAAAGATATCATAAACTGTGAATATTCAATATTGTCTGTTCAGTGCTCATAAAGCCACTATAACGCGCAATCATAACGTCCCACATCATAGAATATTGGTTACTCAATAATGTTTATGTTCCAAATTGTAGAAGCAATATAGAGGTTTCGTAGAATAATCATATTTAACTTAGGCAAAAGTATGAACTGTAAGAATTTGAGTAAAATGCTGTTTTATTTGTAATTAGATAGTAACATAATCCTAGCTTAGCGAGACTCGAGGATAGCAGAACTAACATAAAACAAATTAAATAGCGGTACGTTTTTTGCTATGTACTGTTTTAAAATATAAAAATATTTTTCTCATTGTTAATATGAGGATCGAAAGATGTTTATGTATTTGTTTTGCAATGTTGTATGCATCTATGCATATTGCATAGGAGCGAATTTCACATCATGGCTTCGTATTGTCTATAGTTTCCTTTCCTTACTCATATAGTTTCATCATAATAACGAATGTTCTATTTCAATGTGAACCCACAAATGTATCGATACGTTCAATAGTAATACATACAAGATGTTATACTACGTACTGAATTAATTTTGTAAGTTATAGGTATTCAGGTGTGGCAAAATTTTACTACATTGAGGACAGCTACCATATATTTTGTAGTTAAAACTATAGGTTTATTTTAAAGGAGAAAAAAAACAACTACCGAAGCCGAAAGGGGTAGGTACAGCATCCCAACACACAACCAAATCCAAAAGGATTTTCCGAAAAAATCATTTTATCCGGAGAAAACAGCGTTTGAAGTACCTACTGTTTGAGTATGTTCTGGCCGCGCTGTGCGGGAGTACACCTCCCCACTTCACCGCGCTTGCCCCTCGCCGCTGACGCATACTGCGACGGAACAAGAGAACATTCTCGACGTTTTTTATATGATTGAGTGTCCGGCAACGCATACCGCATACCGCAGCGTTGTGCGTCATGATCACCAGACCAAAGCTTTACGTAGATTGCTGGATTTTGAGTTTTAATTGTTTTTTAGTTTTTTAAATGAAATTATTAGGTAGGTATGGTCTTATTATGTTGTACTTGTAGTGAATAGCCGAAAATAACATAAAATGACTAAACTAAGTAAAAATTTTTTATTGCGTTTTTTTTCTCTATTTATGTTTAGAATCATGGTCTGATTGCAACCCCTCAGTTTTTGGTAGCAGTCTTTTTACACCCTGTATACTAATAGTGAGGTTTATTTTAAAGAAAAAAAACACTGTTCTAGTAGTAAGTAGTGAGCACAGCTAATTATTAAAAGAAGCAAGTCGATTGCATAATGACAAACTAAACATTTCAATGTCCGTCTATCACACTGTGAATCTCAATTACATTTTGAAGAAACGAAAACGTTTTAATTCAGTTGGCGAGCATCTAGTTCTTTCCAGTATAATTAGATCGGCTATTGGTGGCACCTGAGGCGGGTCTTTGTGCTCCGTTCGGCGCAAATTGTGTCTTCTTCGGTTAATGGCGACTGTTTTATACTGTTCTGTAACTTTGCAATGGCGGGCATTGTCTTATCAAACGAACATAATAAAAAAAAACAGGATTACCAACATACCTACCGTACGGGAGATATTTTCTCAGATCAAGTCACTCAAGGTGCTCTGAACGTGCCTAGAAGCTATGAAGTCAGATTTCAATCATCATCATCTCAGCCATCTAGCGTCCACTGCTGAACATAGGCCTCCCCCATAGATTTCCACAGCGATCGATCTTGTGCAGCCTGCACCCAACGGCTCCCAGCAACCTTTACAAGATCGTCTTTCCATGTAGTGGGGGGCCGTCCTCTTAGATCCTGATCATTATCGTCCTTTTAGATTTCAATAACTTTAGCATAATATTTAAAACCATTTACTCTATTTTGGTATGAATCACTATCGGACACAACTGAAATACCTACGTACTTTTCTAGACAAAATTATCTTTATTGATTTGAAGTGAGTTGATTCGACAGTTTAAAAAAAATAAACCTTTCTAAAACTAAATTGTTACACTACAGTGTAATAAAGCCCTATTTAGCTGGTTAATGGAAGTACACGAGACTATTGCTCGATGTTCCGCGATGCACTCGATGAAAGACGTCGCCGCGAATTTCGCGACATAACTCTCTGTTATGTCGAGCGTGCTCTGTACGGTGTAATTGGTGCCTTAGTGCCAATTTGGTCCGATATTGCAGTTTAATATACAATTTAATGTTGCTATTATAGATTGAGATATTCGTCTAGTGGAGGTACTGGGGTTAAGGGCTTGTGTGCGCTTTTGGTTAATCAGAAATGCCAATTTATATATCGCTACGACAAGGATCGAGTTTATTACATTTTCAACTTTTGGAATGAATATTGATGTGAATGGTATTTGATTGCTCTATTACCTACATTGAATTTGACTTAAGTTTTACAATGAGTACCTAATCCTAACATGCGATGTAAGTAATAGTCACAGACAAGCATCATACATTTAAGGGTAACTTATTAAACAATAGCAAGGGTATTTAGGATTGAAGCGTACTATGTATTTACTTATAAAATATTTTCTAAAGACAAAGAATCACGATTCACTTAAAATATACTACATTCTAGCAACGAACACTTAAGGAGTGCAACAGTTTTTTAGCTATTTTTGTCCTGGAAGATTCCAGAAAGTTAGAGTAGCGCCCTGCGGGAACGCGATGACCGTCTGTCAACTTGTATTTGCTCCTCTTTGCGAACAAGCCCGTTGGGGTCCCAGATTTGGAGACGGTTAGAAAAACAAGGCAGATGTCATTGTAAAATACTCGTTATATTCATTATTTTTTTATGCAAAACACATCAAGACTAGTCTAGAACAAAGTAAAATGTTTTATCATGGATGTTTGTTAAAGAAAAAATATAAGTTACAACTATTTAGCCCCCTCGCAAACTGCAGACTTTCTATCGGCCGATAGTTGAGACGGAATATACTTCGGCTCGTAATGAGTATGGAGAAGTCTCAACTATCGGCCGATAGAAAGTCTGCAGTCTGCGAGGGGGCTTAGGCAAATTGTCACCTTTTTACTAGAACTTGTACCTGATCATGAAATGATTTTTTTAATCGACCTATTTCGTCCCATTGCTGAGCCATAGTTTCCTCCAAATTCTTCTAATGATCTAATATGAAATGTTATCTTCATAAAATTAAAAAAAAACTGGTTTTGGAAATTGGAATCAAACATCGTCATTAAAACATTTGCATTTAATCGTAAGATCTGTTAAACCCTGATCGCACGCTTGTCCGTGCCCAACGCGCCGCAGTAATTTCTATGAAAAAATGCTGTTGACATCAGAAAATGCGGCTAGCTTCTGACGTCAGCAGCATTTTCTCTATTGAATTGACAGTTCGGCGCGTTCGGCTCGGCTGGACTGTGCGACCACCCTAAAAGAACAGCATAATTTTTGTTAACATTTTTCAAATAATAAACAAGCACAACGCAATCGCAGGACTGTCAAAGCCTATTTTAAATCTAGAGTTGATGCAGCATCGCACACAATAGCACGTAGACTAATGCCGCGAAACGAATTGAGAGCGGGACAAGTTCATTGTAGCTCGAACATAAATAAGCATTTGCGGTGGAACGGTTCGGTGTGAGTGATGGCCGAACGCGGTTTGCCTTAGTGCGTTACTTTTCATTTTTTTTATCAGAAGACACAGTGACAGACCCAAACTAGGATTCCCTTTGTCGTGTGTATCAGTATCTTACCACTACACCTACAAGCTAAGTGTTTACAAATTATTATTGAAAATCAATTCAAGTTTTTGGTTCTAAAATTTTTTGAAAAGGATTTATTCCATAACAAGTATAACAAATCACTGGATTTAAATTATTAATTTCACAACAATAAATACAATAAGAATATTATCTACAACATATGAAAACAGAAAAGTGTCGTGAAACAATACATACCTAAACAGAAAAATGTTTCGGCAAAAATATGTGTCAAAGTGATCCCAGCGGTCATAGTTACAGAATAAATGCTTTGTGGCCTTTGTGGGTGACGGACTCGTGGTTACACTAGATTGTGACACTGGTGTAACTAACATAAATTTATTTTACTGTTGGTCATACTGTGTGGTGTGACCAACAGTAAGCTATTAGAACATAAGACTCGTGGTTACCCTCACATTGTACTTCAAGTACTCTTTCTGTTAAGTGGGTCGCTAAAGCTCATGGTTTGCACCGTAAAGGACAAAAGGGGCGTCCCAGAATTAAGATCGCACCACCAGTGATATATTATTGAGACCGGTGAGCGCATTTATCATAAGCAATTATTTTCACTGTGTACGAACGAAGCTTAATGAGAAGTGGTACTGCGTCGAGTAATTCTGCGGCCTTTGGTAATTGTTTAGGAGATTGGCTATTAAAATCAGGTGTGAGAAATTACTTCCTGTTATGTTTAATTATATTGTAACTTAATATACCTACTTACTATACTACATCTTACTAAATTGCGAATATTATGGCAAATAGAAGATTGACAACTTGAAAGTATGATCTTGTAAACTATGTCTGTGCGTACGTTTGTGGCTTCTTCACGCAAAAAGTACTCAACTGATGTTGATAAGTTTTGTTATAAAGTTAGCTCACGATGCATTAACACATTGGCTCCTTTTTTAAGCGCAAGGGTACCTGCACTACAGTTGCAATACAAAAAAAAGTGGCACTCCAGGAGCGCCGGCAGAAGTGAAAACTTGAACGGTTCTAAACTTGATAAATAACCCGGTGTCGGTGAGCAGTCACGTGACTCACACGTGACCTTTTCGAGGCAAATCCCAGAATTTTTCTCATCTCTAAACTGCCAAATGCGCCTAAATAAGTTTTCATTTCAAAAACTTCGTCAAAAGAAAATAAAACAAAAAACTGAATACACTTCTAGCTTAAAAAATAAATCTAAATATTCCAAGCACAGGCTGTAAACAAACGACAACTAGGAACGCATATTCATACGTACAGCCTGCACGGATGAGAATTGAATTTAGTGGCACTACAAACATAAAAGCTGCTCGCGTCTGGGGTACAGTAGTAGTGATAGCGAGAAAACGGTTATGAGGAAAAAAACTCGGAAAAATGAGATAGTTTAAGTAACACTTCCTACTAAGATATTTGCATTATTCTTGTAAAATGGTCTGGTTTTTAGTAACAGCAAGACCCCTAGCAGACTTTCTATGGGCCCCTAGTTGACCCGAAATATACCTCAGTTCGTAATGAGTATGGAGAAGTACCTATAGCCCGTCTCAAATATCGGTTGATAGAAAGTCTGTAGTCTGCGAGGGGTCAAAACATTAAAAAAGATAAAATGTAACGTTATTTTGTTTTTATTCAGATTTGAAGTATCTTAAGTTTTTAAAAGTTAATTTAATATTTGTCATTGAGTCCGGTTTGTTCTCCCCCAGGTTCGTTCTCACCCGATTTAGTTTATTTACTATCAATCAAATATCGAACCAATTCAGAATGACTTAGAAAAGGGTTTATTATGAAATTTTAGAGGTTTCTTCAATATAATAAAATGGTATAATAGTTATTTTAATCGCTATCATTGAAACCACACGCTGAATAGTGACTAACAAACAATTTGCGAACTCAAATGATTGTTGGAAGTCTCGCCGTGACTCTCGGAAGCGGATATAATTTAAGTGAATAAAATATATCTTACTTTGAATTGTCTTGTTTGTATTTCATATGATTTTTATTAGTAATCAAATCTACATTTATTTACAGAAACTAAGCTATTAAAATATGTACATAAAATTACAAAATGCAATAGAATCAGTCAAGCTATCTAAGGATCGTCGTAAAAACGATCTATAGATAGACCAACTGATCCAGTCTGGTCGAAGCGACGCGTGATTTGAGAGCTGGCGTTTTTTTGGCATAGAGAATCCAGCATTGCCATACAGTGTGGCAATGCCGTCAAAATTTAGTAACCAAATAACTACAAAATATAAATACATAGATTTGCCTTACCTATTTAATTACAATTTTGAGTAGAAACGACATAGAGTAGGTAAATACATCTTTTCAAATATAAAATTATAATAACCTTATTCAGTTCAAAAGCATTAGGTATACGTTTTACAGTACCAAATTTTTGATACGATTTTTTTTAATAAAAATCTTGGTCATAAAAAAGAAGAAAACAAGTGAATAATCTTATATTTATGTCTATAATCTAGGTAAGTCGTAAACCTTGTTTTGATTTAGTTCAACCCTTCCTGTTTACCAAGTGCTTGAAACAAATTCTAAAGCTTCTTTTACAATGTAACGCATAACTCTCCAATCTCCATGTCCCGATAACCCGCACACAATAAATGCATATTTCATGAAATGGTATTGAATAAATGTGGACCGAGTATCGCCCCTTGTGGGATCCCTGTGACGTATATTAAAATGGCTCGCTTCTAAGTGTATTAGATTCTTACGGAAACTCGGTGGGGACTTGTCTTTTATGGTAGGTGCGACGTTTTCCTAGGCGTTAGACGATAGACAACAAGAAAAAAGTCAATAGTGTTTACAGCCCATTTAGTAAGGAAAAATTCAATACATTTTTGGGATGCATTAAAAAAAATCAACAGTCTTTACCTATGTTGGGCACATTTAAAGATAGCAGGTAGGTATACCTAAAGTTTCAAATATCGTATAAAAGGGTGCTTTATAAGGAATTGCATTATTCTTTGAAAATGCCGAGATCACAAACAATTTTTGCCTGTGTAAAATTTTCGGCTGCCGTTTCCATAAACAACATACTTTTTCTTTTGCGCAAGGCTTTCCTGTGTCTATCCGGCGGTCCGTGTGTAATGCTGTAGTTTAAAAATACAAAGGTTAAAACACTTTGTAATTCATATTTAGGGTGTGATATTAAATTCTAATGTACCATGCTTAAATGTAAGTATTATTTCATATTAATGAAACTAAGAACATGTCTTGTTATAATTTATAATGAATTTAAAGAAAATAAATTAATTTGTTAAGCGATTAACCGTAAGACCGTTGCTTTATTTTCAGAGATTACTTAGAAATCACAGCTAACATTAATCTTTAAAGAATGCTTAGTAATCTCAAACTGAAACATTCTAGAACTAACAGCTACTTTGGAGAGAAAATCAATTAGCTTGGAAAAACATCGAAATCGATTGAAAACAGCAACACCGCAGACTAATCAACATGCTAGACGCGTGATTTATTTCGCGTCAAAGTTGAAATTAATTCACAACAGCGCATTTCGAGGTGAGAAAATTCATGAGTCTATGAACTGGGCTCCTGTGAGTTTTGATGTAAATTTGCTGTTTTCGGTATAAGCTATTAGATCAATAATTTTTTTTTCCGTTTTCTACGGTCTTACTAACAAACGTGGTATAAAGTTGTGACAAATATAACCGAAGAATAACCATACTTTTTTGATTATATACTCAATATATTATTATGTATTCTATTTTCATATTTTTCAGGTTTGCATGTGTTTTTATAATAAAATTTATTATTTACATACAAAAAGGAAAAATAAATTGATGCTTGGCTAAAATTAGGACCTTGGGATTGAGACACTATCTACAAACTTGATATTAGTTTTAAAAAATAATAAAATGTTCATGTCCCACAAAATGTAAATTTCTCTTTGATTTCTGTTTGAGTCAAGTTGTCACTTGGGCGTCATGTTATCGTGTTGTTGACATCTCGTTTCGACAGTGATTATGCTGGATTATGTTCACGTAAATATTGAAGGCAATTTCCGAAACGGTCTCATTATTTATTACAATTTGAAAAGGTTTATGAAAATCAAATCAATTTAAAAATTTATAGTCGAATGTATGTTCATTGACTACCAGTGGCCCACCCAACTTCATCCGGGAACATGAAAATCATAACCAATACTTTTTGCATGTATTGATTCTCTCTTATCCGCGGATTTCTTTTCAGTGTACTTTACAGTTTAGAGCTCGTTTAAGAGCGTAGTGTATCTACATTTTTCAAAAGTTTCGCATTGTTTCAGGAGATTCTTTAAGTATCACATTGCTTTCTAAAACAATTCAATTAACAATACATATAAATACATCAATGAACAGTCACAATTATTTAGAGCTTATTAATTTTTATACAGGAACTAAGAACCTCTCTGCAATTTTTGATAATATCCTCCGCAAAGGTTAGCCTTGATTCAAAACAACTTTTCCTATTAAACAAACATTAATCCTATAAATATTATAAAGGCGAAAGTTTGTAAGTATGGATGTATGGATGTATGGATGTTTGTTACTCTTTCACGCAAAAACGGCTGGACCGATTTGGTTGAAATTTGGTATGTAGATAGGTGATACCCTGGATTAACACATAGGCTACTTTTTATCCCGATATTCCCGCGGGAACGGGACTTACGCGGGTGAAACCGCGGGGCGCAGCTAGTAACAAATATTTTGAACAAAATAAATCTAAACTTTAGATTAAAATAAATGAAACCCTTGGATCCCTCACAGTTGAACCCTTGAATCACTTTTACTGATTTTCTGAAGTTGCGAAACTTGAAAAAACAATACAAAAGCGTTTAGGAATAGCTGTACCTTATTCATATTTGTATGGTTAGTAAATATTTTATGAAATTCGATTCAAGCGGACAAACATGAACACTCAAACTCTGAACGTTTTAAATAGCCGTTCGTCCCGCAATAAATATACATGATTTGTTACACAACACCTCAGCAGTTTAATATTTTAATCCCCGGCAGAAGAGCACATAAATCCGGTTCGGCTATTTGCGCTTATAGGTATCTACTACCCAGGATTCGCATGGTATTCCGGCGTTGTCGAACAATTTTGCGGTTTCGAAAGGAGAATGTAAACAAGGGATATGGCGTGAAAGTTGGATGTAACAAGAATTTCATTCGAGTATTTCCTGAAATGAGTTTTTGTACAAATAGAAATGAGGATGTTGTGTGAATGGGAAATGAAGTCATCTAAATAAACAAGTAAATAATGAAAATGAAATTGCTAATATCACTCAATACAACACATTTCATAATATAACTTTAATTCCTAAAGTCAGAGTTGGTGGATAAAATATCATTGCAGATTACATTCAATGAATTTTAAGCTAAAATGTTGATGAAGAGTGATAGCTTATAAAACATTTTATCCTCATGAAGTGAGTCGTGCTTTACGACTTGTCAAAACAAAGCACCCTAATGGCAATAGAGTTGAACAACGCCGCACAATGCCTAGTTACTGAATCGCGAACGTTTTCAGGGATCGTTGGCGACGAAATGCGGTGGATTTATCCGCCCAGGCAAACATTCAGCTGCTGCTAATAAATCACGGCGTTTTGTCAGGTGCTACAATTTGTATTGGCTCACGAAAGATTTTTCAATTTTTCGGCTTGTTATCAAGCAGAGACGGGAATGAATAATGTTCTTTGGATAAGTCAACGGATGGAAATTAAAATCGGATGCAGATAGACATTTGCATTTCATATTAAACAATCACGAAAATAACAATATGTAAGATAGAAGATCTTAGAAAATTCAAACGTACGTAGTCTTCGTTTTCAAAAGTTAACTCGTAAAATAAAGCATTAAAATCAGCTTCTAAACTGTTCTCCGTAAACTTGTAATTCAAATGTAAATACAGACTTCAGTGATAAACATGAATGCCAGTTAGTAAATGGAAAAACACGCTCAAATAGCATACTAAGTAATGCGATAGGAGCTCACGTCGAAGTCAAAGCACAGACAGAATTGCACATTTATTTAAATAGTGGCACAGTCGAGCAAATATTTAAAGTTACATAGAAAATGGCGGGTTTGCTCTGCTACTGAGACGTCGTACAAACATAACTAATGTGATCAACTCTGTTATTAATAATAATTGAATCATCGTATCTGAGAATTCAGTTTTGATTTATAATTTGTCTCTTGTTTGATGGAATGTTGTTTTAATACTGTCTGGCCTTCACCGTACACAGTTTAATTGAATTTGCCCTTGGGATCACTTTTAATTGTATTATGAGCTATGATTTAATAAATGATGATCTAAACATCCAAGTATCTCACCAGAATCTCTCTTACAATAGACAAAGGTTGTAAATAAATATACGTAATTGTAAATAACTTCGCTGGAACAATAAAAATTTCTATATAACTCTGGGTTTTGTGAATACTAATTAATAAAACAGAAGTAGGTTACATATTTGTTTTATAGCTGTATATTTTTATGTTATGTGAAATGTGTTTGTGGTAGATGTAGACTTATGCTAAGCTTGTGATTTGACATGTTTATCATTCCTCCATTTAGACACTTTCAAAAGGATCTTGAATGTCTAATCCGTCATCCAAAACGAAAACTATTGATCAGTCAGGATACAAACCCGATACTTTCAGAGGCACATTACAACTAGGCCAACAAAGCTCTTTAATATTTGTCACAGGAAACGCCTTTTATTTACCCTATAGGCACACATCCGGTCGGAGGGCATTCATTGATTCCTACCCTTTGATATTTGTGTATCGAGACCGTAGTAAATAACTCTGTATTTAATATTTGACTTGGCCAGTTGGACATTGAATATGAAGCGTATTCTTTGGATGTATTGAAAATATATGGAAACTTTCATAGTATTGTCCATTTGAATCGAATAATATTCGGCCTTGTTTGTGTAGGGTACCAACTGTATAAAATTCTGGATCCACGGATGCAGATGTTACTTTGACAGAACAATTTATTTTGGAATTTTTCATAGTGCAATATAATTGCAAGTATCCTCCCGATTTTATAGTCGTAAATATAGTTTATTTTTTGAAACAACTGAAAAACGGATAACTGATCCAAAACAAAATGCCCTTAGTGAACAAAATGCTACTGCGATTCATAGTATAACCATATAACCAAAATATTTTATCTGGGGCTTAACACAGTTTGAAATTCACATCCCTTCACTCCAGTCTAACGTACCAAAATTGCGAACCACACTCTGGCATAATAAACCTCAAGCTCAGTTCAAAAGGCTCTCCTATTTATGATTAGGCAGTGATTGCCCGACGCATACAAATGAAGCTGGCACGTTGTCTGTCACATGTATGAAAACATCCATTGCGAGTCAACGAAGTTATTTTGTTTTGAACAAGGCCGTGACCGAGTCTTTACATAATTTTGTAGCGGAAAATAAGTTACTTACATAATAATGTTTCATTTTTATTGTATAATAAAGAGCTTTTCTGAAAAAAATTGTAGGGACCTAACATTTTGTTTTCTTTCTCCAATAAGATTTTAAAATAAAAATAATACAGTATTATGCATAACGTAGTATAAATAAAAGAATCATTTAGGTACAAAGTTAAAAAGCATTTCATAGCACCCAGAGACCAATTCAAAGTTCGCGTCCGCTGTTTTTATTGGCGTCAAATTGCATACCAACCTAATTAACAACCTCGCAAAATTTTCATAAACGCCCAAACATTTTACGCGCGGGAACGCCAACCGTAAAAACCTTAGGACACTTCGGGGGGCGTTTAGTGTTTTATATGCCAAAGGGATTTATGTTATTACCGACCATATTTCTGCGGACCAAAGCCGCTGAGAGGTCACGAAATCTTGCTGAAAGGTGTTCTCTTTCCGCCAGATAGGTGTGTCCCTTTCACTCGCATCAAGTCGA
Organism: Epirrhoe alternata; assembly: GCA_963565295.1. Lineage (NCBI taxonomy): Eukaryota > Metazoa > Arthropoda > Insecta > Lepidoptera > Geometridae > Epirrhoe > Epirrhoe alternata. Next base: position 7,598,544 of record OY751384.1, read on the forward strand.
TTTAAAGCGATGAATATTAGGAGATGGTATTCGGATCACGTAGGAACGCGCAGCGTGCGCTCTTATGAACTCTGATGGCAAACTGTATGAGATATACGTAACAATGAAAAAATATCCCCCGAAGGTAGAAGAGTTGCGATGACAACTTCTAACAAACTTGGTAATCAGTTGTAACGAATTTATGTGTTGTGCGTGAGAGTTGTGTAGTAATTCGACGTGACGGGTTGTTACGGCTGTTTGGGAGACGGTAATTGTCTTATTTAAAGCTTGTTGTGTGAATGAAGTACTTGCGGGCTGCAAACATTTTCTTGGTAAAATTATTACTAGGTAATGTATTATTATTATCACATAAATTAGCAAAAAGTTTGTATTTCTTCATAAAATGAATAGTTTATTGACAGAGAAACGATATCTATTTGATTTCAGTATCCCAGTTGGCAATTTTAGTGATGAAAAAGAGTGTTTGTTAGACGCACAAAATCACGTACAAAGTTAAAGCTTAAAAGTAAACCTTATTATAAAAATATTTACGTAGTGAAGGTTTACGTACAACATTTTAGCATCGTGTTCAGTACAAAAGTGCGCTGATGGTACATAAAAGTCCCGGGCGCAACGTAAAATCTGAATAAGTAAATGATCAGGGATAGTGGATCGGTGATTGATTCCTTTGGGCGGGTGTAAGTAAAGAGATAATAGAGATTTGTCTGAAAACCACTTCTTCCACATTTTATTTCGAACATTGTTTGAGCGCTCTTTTTTCGGTACTTTAAATAAACTTTGAGAGAGGAGAGAGACAGTGGTTTGCGCGTGCAACGGTAACAACCCAATAGACAGACAGAGTTACTTTCTATGTTCTCGAGAGCTGGACTTACAATATTTATTAAGTATTTAATAGCGACCCAAAACAAAAAGATTGTGTTATCATGTTACATCAAAATTCTCAATTTTTCGGATTTATATTTTAAGTCTTCCTCTTGTTGTTGCTTCTTTAGAGGATGAATCCTATTTAAATTTGAATATTTGTGAATGTTTTTCTCTTTTTAGTTCGCTATCGCTTTATCTTTACAGCGTCTGACCTTTGTTTATGTATCGGACGAGTTACGACGTTTACGAGTCAAGGAACAGTATTTTCGCACTTTGTAAACTTCCAAGCGATTTTATGCTCAAATCTGAGAGGATATAGAATACAATTTTGAAATAAGTTAGACTTAGTATAAGTTAAGAAACTAGTTTTTTTTTCCGAATTTGCAAACCTACTACTTTGACTAACGAGTTGGTTATCATTATCTAACAGCAAAAATTATAAAATTATTATTTATTAAAATAACAAGGGTAAAGAGATGAAGAAGATTCCTATTTTAGAACGCTCCTACAGAAAGATATTCCAAATACTTTATTTTGCTTCTAAACGGTCTTTTTGAAGTCACGATAATGAGTTGTGTCAATTTTGTATTATGGCGAAAATCTGTCTGTATTCCGTTCAAAAACATGACACCAAAAAGATACAAATACTCTACATCAAAACAAGTTATAAATAAATAAAAAACCTATACATTCGACAGAGGCACCTCAATGTATTTTCACTTCTGAAAGAACTCCTACTGATATAGCTCATTAAAACTTCGGAAGGTACGATCGTAAAAGGCGCACAAAATTCACTACGCTTTCAAAACGCATAATGATCGGTCTGCCGTTAAAAAGCATTATCTAGGAAAGTAAGAAGCATAATCTCACTCTTTGAATGCATAAAGAACTATAAACGTCAGATATCATCTAATTGACGTTAAAGTAATGGCGAGAGGTGGGGCCGTTAAAATGCCTGTAGGCGGGGGTGAATGGGAGGGCGGGTGAATCTGGAGAAAGTTACTTTTTTATTGAATTTACTGTACGTCCGTCACAAACACAATGACAAAGGCAGGTTGATAATTTAGACTAAAAAAGAAAACCATTCTGATATTAAATAACACCAAAAATGTAGATACTATATTTTATTGGAACTTTTTCAGGGCGGATAAATCTGATCAGTTAAAGAAGAAATGCTTTATGCGAAATGACCATGCTTTTCCTGTGGGTACGGTCTTCTTATTTTTCTCCTTTCAGTTACTAGTAATTAGAGGACTAATGGAAGGGCTATTTAGCTTCCGAAACCATTTTAAATTGAGGACATTTTGCTTTCAGAGCTTTTTATACTACAGTCGATGTGCACCCAAGGACATTTATCTTCCAAAAGATGAAGAAGAAGATCGGTGTCGATCAATCGATACGTCAATTATAATTATTATCAATTAATCGAATGGTTTAGACAGATTAGATAGATAGATTAACACTTTATTGTACACTAGAACATAATACACGGAAAACATAAAAATATAGACATTGTACAATGGGATGCCATATCGCTAAAAGCGATTTCTTCCTGGCAGGTTTAAGTCTACTTCATCTCAAGCTACAACGAGCTGTTTGAAAAGATATTAACGCTATACAAAACCAGAGTAAACAAAAACCTCAGTTTTCATGTTGTTTTTAAGGAAATTAAGAAAAACCAATAACATGAAATTACTACAAAAATAATGATAAGTCTCTTATCTAATTCAATCTTACTTTATATCTTCCGATTTACGCAAAAATCCAATAAACGTCAGACATAATCATTCTCGAGATACCTAAAGCGTTGACGTAGTAAGTAAAATTATTCCAAAATGTCGAAGGAACTTCAGGAATTTCATATCCCAAACAAATTTCTGAAGTAATGAATTCCTTCGAGACAGGATGCCGGCCATTGAATGGCAAGTCATCGGGAAATATTTAAAATGCTTTTTGTAAAGGATGCGTTTTTGGAGAGTAAACTTTTGAACTTAATAAACATAATTCAATAAATTACATTGTAGTAAAAAAATGTAAGAGATTTTGATAATTTTGAGGCTTGAGCCGCAATATTTGCATCAATAGATGCTAATAGGAGTTTAGCGTTGAGATGAAGTAGCTTAATTTAAATACTCCCTTGACCAGATCGCACACCTGTTCACGCAGTCATTTTTCTATACAAAAAATGCTGATGACGAGCAGCATTTTCTCTATTTCGACAGATCGGCGCGTTCAGCTCGGCTGGACTGTTCGACTACCCTTATTCAAATAAGCTAAAAATAAATTGATCAGATAATAAGTAAACAAACAGAATGCCATTGGAATGAAACAAAAGAGTCGCACCTGCTTTCATTAAAAGCACGCCTTAATTTATCACACACGACACTTCAATAAAATTAACTATGATAAATGGAAAAATTGTCTATTGGTTTCATCAATCATGAAGTTAGTTGGACACTACAAGGTAAATTTAAACGAACGATACGACTCTTGCAACAATCTGCGGTTTTCACGCCAATTCCTGCCTCGCACATCAGACTTGTGGAATCAGCTGTCGCCAGAGGTGTTTCCAGACCGATACGACTTAGGCGCCTTCAAGAAAAGAGCCTATTCCTACCTCAAAGGCCGGCAACGCATCTGCAGTGCCTCTTGATGCTGCGGTTGTCTGTGGGCAGTGGCAATCACTTACCATCAGGTGTGCCACCTGCTCGTTTGCCCCCGCTTCCATAAAAAAAATAAAAAAAAAATCTAGTGCCGATACCAGTAAGTTATGATTTTTTTTTTGGTAAAATACATTATTATGGTTTGGGCTGTAAAGAGGATGGATGACAGTCGTTTGGCAAAGCAAGTGTATGAGGCGAGTGTGTATGGGATAGCTGAGGAAGGCCTAGGCGAACCCTCTTGGATCAATTGGCGACATTGTTGAAAAGGGCCAGATCAAAAGTACCCTAAACCGACGAGCATTATGAAAAATTTTATGAGAGTGAATGAGGCGCAGGTTGTGTCAGGATCGTAGCACGTGGAGATCCGTGGTCTCTGCCTACTAATTAACTTGACATAACGTTACGTCATGCATAACCTTTAATGAGTAACCATACATTTTTTTGTTTAACTTTATGCCAAGTTTATTAGTAAGGGCCTAAGTAATTATTTAATGTAAGTTCTATAACTGAAGAATAATATCGTTGTGTATAAACAGAACACTCTTAAACGTCTGATACTAATGGCGTTGTTATTGTGATAACCGTCGGTTTTTAATCATCTTCGCTGACATCGCGTTAATTTGTGAGTCCTTTCAGCGACCACAGCTGAGCGTGGGCGTGCCGCAGACACATCAATATCTATTATCTTAATGAATACATGATTGCAAGCTTGAATGAATGAATGAACACTTTCTATTACTATTATTATTATTTCAACCTGTATCCCACTGCCAGGGAAAAGGCCCTTTTTTCTATAATACATCAAGAAGAAATAGAAATCATGATGTAGGTAGTGCCAGTATTTCGAAGGACTTTATTACTAAAGTAAATATTGTGGTTCTCTAAAAATACTCTTTTTTCAATATGTTATGCCTATACTAAACGGCACCCCATTGTAGTGGTAGTATATTATTGCCTGTCTCTGTAGAAGACATACAGTAAATAAGTAAATGCCGACCGTAAATAATATTGTAATCATATTTTTTCTCAAGTTGATTTAGAACACTAAAATTCCTTGACAGCTTTGTCTTCTCAACTGAACTGAACCCAGTCATTAATTACTTTCGCTATCTGCGCTTCGCATAGCCTTCCTTGCTCAAGGATCTGAATGAACAGATGATTTGAGCAATTTTTGTTGAGTCGCTCACTCATATTTTCTTTTTATGTTTTCCGCTTGTATATCCGATCTCATCATGTTTATTTTATCATTATTTATATTCATACATTTGAATGCTTCGTATAACTTGTTCTTTAAGTCAACCTAAGGCCAAGTGACTACAGGAAAAAAGTTATGAAAATTACCTTTGATGTTTATAACCACTCTCACCTTTTAGTTCCTAGTTCATCTTTTGAGACGGGGCAGTAAAGAAAACTGAGTTAACCTTTGTAGATAAATTTATAAGTACAGTTTGTAATACAAAGGTTTATTCCGCTTTTTTTTTAAACTTAGTGTTCACAACACTATATATATATATATATATTAAAACTATTTCTGTATTCGATAATCTCAAAATCTGATCAGCAAAAGCTACCGAATCGTGAGTTATTTATCGGCCTCGGGGCTAATAAATAAGCAAATAAAGTGACGTCATCAATATTCATGGAGGAATTACCGGTGTACGTGTCGAGTCGCCTGTCGACGGGAGCTGGGTAGTGATTTGAGAGGATTACTCTTTGGGCTTAAATATTTTGATAACAAAGTCGGTTCGGAACACTAAAGTCTTCACTCACTCGGTTTGTTAAATATTTGCAGCGTGTAGTGGTATTCCTCCTCCTCCTCAATCGTTGCCCCACAGTTGAGGATCGTGACTCCGTGCAAGAATCAGTTTATTTATGGTTTTCCTTCATCTATTATGTATAATATGTATGTATTTACAAACTTTTGGGGCTAGATGATGCTGTGTAAATAGTCCAGCATTATTTATTTATTTATCTGCCACGGTCTTCGGCTTGATGGAGAGTGGAACTAACGGCCATATTCAGATGTTCTGAAATCTGATCGGACCACCGCCTTGGGCTCCTCTCTCTGGTCTTTAGGTCTTTTGCCCTCTATTTTGCCAGTTATTATAAGTTTTTCCAAGTTGTCGCCACTTCTACGTGCGATGTGTCCGAAGTTCTCGATGTAGGTAGATAGCGTGTAGGCAGTGGCAATACTTTTCAATTTACTTTTGCAATATTGTAAATGCAAAATTATAAATAATAATTTTATGTAAAATAATATCAAGTAAAAATGCAAGCCCTAGTTTCAGTCAATATGCGAAAAAACAAAGAAAGTCCTGTGAACATTATACGAATTCTCATGTTCAGAGGTTTAAAAAAAGCATCCACGATTGTATCTCCAAGGCCCGTAGAAACTTTTTTTATATATATTACTGCTTTTAAAAAGTCTAAAATTACTTACCTTACAATGTTTTCAGAATCCTAACAAAAGCTTTTCATGCAAAAGCTTTAAGAAAGCTTGTGTGAAAATAAATACCAATAAAAACAAAAAATGGAGTAAACCCCGGGCTAAAACTGGTTCATCTGTCATCGTTACCCGATCCGCTGGGGCAAGGGTTATCTCCAGGTGCAGAACTCGGTTAGGGGAAGAAAAAAACAATTTTGTACAGGATTTGCCGACTTCTTTATGGAGTGTTTGACGACTCCCCAACTTCGGGATTACGGTTTTTTCTAAGTTAAAGAGATGTGATTTAACTTGGTGATTTCTTGAAGGCCTTAATCTTAAGTTTCCTCTTCGCTGAATTATTAAAACGAGTTGGCGCGAATGCGTTGTTTAGGAAGTGTTTAAGGCTTTTTGTTGTAGGAATTGGACGGGGTGCTTTCATGAATTTAAAGGAGTTTTAAGATGGAAAACTATGTAAATTGAAGTTGTGGAACACAGTGCTTATGAAATGAACTTTGGCTGTTATTATCGATGCAGTGAAGAATTTTCAGTAAGTCAATGTATTTTTAAATTAGCTAACTACCCTTATAGGTCAATAAAATGAATATAATTGAACAAAATATCAGATTTTTTGTCTACGACTATTGGATATAGCAAGCCTTATAATATAGTCACGTTTGCAACATAGCACATCAAGAAGACCCAACAAGCTAACACAAACAGTCAAATAGCAAACTTTTTACGACGCCAGACAATCGTGAGCCATTTAGAAAGAGCTTACAGAAGACTTACAAACGAACTACTACTAACTATTGCGAAGTCGGTAGTCTGTTCGTATCGCAAAACTGTGGAACTTTATTCACAAATTGACTCCACGTATTCGCTTAAGATGCAGTTTCTTTCATCCGAGCTCAGCTTGTGGTGTGGTATTAGAGGTGAGATTTGGCGAATTACGAAGTTATCAGTTAAATGACGGTGAGTGACGACCTCTGTGGCGCAGTGGGTGAAAGCCCGCTTGCGACGCAGAAGGTTGCGGGTTCGATCCCCGCGGCGGGATAAATGTTTGTATGATCTGCAAATATTTATCTCGGGTCTGGGTGTTTCTATGTATAATATGTATGTATTTACAAGCAAAAAGTATATAAGTAGTATATCAGTTATCTGGTTCCCATAGTACAAGCTTTGCTTAGTTTGGGGCTAGATGATGCTGTGTGAAATGTCCAGCATTATTTATTTATTTATTATTATTAAATCAAACTTTATTAAAATTATTAGAATTTCACGTATTTAAAATATCCGTTTTAACACAAGATAGAATAAGGACCATTAAGTATATTACACTCAGAAAATACCTGATACGGTTTGTGGTACCAACATTTATAGTACTTAAAAGATGTTTTTGAAGTGAAAGCTTCTTTAGGCGCTTTGGGCATTTTTGAGATGGGAGAAAATGGGAGAAAAATATCAAACTCAGTCACGTGACTGTTACGACCTTTTCTCACTACCTTAATTTCGTCGCACATTGTATCCTCATAACAGTCAATGTGAGACAGACATCGCCTCTGAATGAGATATCTCCGGGTTCAAATCCTATAGTAAAACAGTAACTTTTTTCACCTTATTTTTTTTTCCTTTTTTTAGTTAAGAAATTTTTACCGAGACCTCGTTCAAGTTTTCACTTATATAGGCACTCCAGGAGTGCCCCTGTTTTTTTCTTAACCCTCCGTTAGTCGCGTGGGGTCTTTGAAAGCCCAGGTTTTGGAAAAATGAAAAATTTAAGCAATTAAAACAATCTCAGCAATTCAATATTTTAGGTACCCTCCTAAGTTGGATTGTATTAGCCGCGTATCGCTGCTTACTTCAGTTCGCGCATAAGCGCAGTGAGATACAGAAGTGTTTTGTGCGGACGGGCTTTGAAAGACCCCACGCGACTAACCGCGTAAGTAAAATTTAATTGTTTTTATTAGTTTAGACTTTTTTGTAGCATGTTTTTTTAGTGTTTTTTTGTTGTTTTAGATTTAATTAACTAGTAAAATGGATGAAGAACAACAACGTCGTATATTAAGCTGGTTAGACGATGAAAGTAACGATGTTTACGGTGGTAGTGATGATGAAGAAGGTGAAGGCGGTATGTACCCGGATGAAAGGAGTGAACATAACACTGATTCTGAGCAGGAATGTGAAGATGAACCTACAGAACAGCATGAGGTATATTCGGACGAACTGCCGGAGAATTTGGAATCTCTGCACGACCATCATCAGATTCTAGAATCGTTGGGCGAACAGCATGTGGTTTGCGATTCAAATGATCAACAAATGGATTTGGAAAGTTCGTATAGTGCTGATGATGAAGAGCCCTTGATACATTTATCATCACAGAACTTTTTTATAGTCAAAAAGAGGGAGAGGAATGGCACCTACAAAATTGTTTGCAAATGGAGGAAGACACCTTACCCACAAGGTGTTAGAACTAGGAGACACAACATAGTTACGGAGCAACCATTGCCCCAGACAAACAGATCGAAAATTTAAATCTGTCTGCCATTTTTGTAAGGGTAACATATGCCCAACACATACTAAATCGGTATGTACCGACTGTGTTCAAAACGAAAATTAGTGAAAAGTTCACTGACTTCATCTGGTAAAAGTTTGTGTGTTTTTTTGTTGGTTCTTTCCAAATTTTACGTAATTGTCATCGTTATTTTAGTTTTATTGTATATATATTTATAAAAAGGAGAAGTTCCTACATTTAGTTTGTTAAAAACCTTATTTTTGTGATTGTGATCTCAAGGAGAGAAATTTAGGTTCCTTTTTTTAGATTGTAAGTTCAAAGAAGAAATAAAAGAATATGTTTACGTAACTTTTTGTAGTTTTATTGTATTTAAGTTATTCGTCAATGACTTGCTTAGATAATAACGAAAAAATTATTAAAAAGGTGTTTTTTAGGCTGTTTATTTTTGGGGTCGTCAGAAACCCCACGCGACCAACCGTGTAAACTAAAAGTGCGCGACTGACCGAGGGTTAATAACTGCTGACTAAGGCTCACTCTATCATCAGAGTTGGCCACTCACTCATACGAAAGAAGAAGACGAATTCTATTTTTGTATACTCGCTTCAGCTTACTATTTAGTAAGCATTAGGGTTGTATTAAGAAATCCGAAAACTAAGCAGAACGGGCATTCTAAAGAGTTTTGCATCTGAACTTTGTTTGCAAAAGTTTTGTCGCGTTTGCCAGTTTTAAATTCTTTAGATATAATATTTTATAACGTTTATCTGGCGTTGATATTCACGTGTACAATAAGAGTAGGTTAATAAAAATAATAATGGTTTAAATCGTTATTTGGAACTGGTTTTATAATATTTTTATTTTATTTTTAGGGTATCTTGTAATGAGTCAGCTAATTATAATCACTATTGATGACCTCTGGCGCAGTGGGTGAAAGCCCGATTATGACGCAGAAGGTTTGCGAGTTCGATCCCCACCGCGGGATAAATGTTTGTATGATCTACAAATATTTATCTCGTGTCTGGGTGTTTCTGTGTATAATCTATGTATTTACAAACAAAAGTATAGTAGTCTAACAGTTACCTGGTTCCCATAGTACAAGCTTTGCTTAGTTTGGGGCTAGATGGCGCTGTGCAATAATTACTATCCTTCAAATATTGGACATGAGATTGCGTATGGAAGTTCCTCCGACAATGCACTAGTCATGGTTTGTGATTAGAACATATAACAATAAGACAGTGGATAATAAAATATTAAACCTAAGAAACGGCCGCCAGCTTCAAGATACTTTTTACTACCCGTCTTCAATGCAAGCTCAAATGAAGTCCGCAACATCAACTTTAAATACGTACCCGAAAAGCAAACTGCCTGGATTGAAACAACAAACGTAACAGTAAATTACACAGCGATCCGACCGGGAGTAGTGATGGGACTTTCAATTTCTCATATAAGCTCCTTTTATACTTCTTGTCTTCTACATTTAAGTCATGTTTGAGCTTAAAGTATAACATAATGTCCATCATATATATGTAATATACATATAATAATGTATTATGGATTATATAATATGTATTAAGCCGCCTGAATTGTCAATTCAGTTGTTTTAAATATAATGGCGCTACCGGCTATACCGTTGGTAAACGATACAGAGTCTCTTAGGCAGTCTTAAACTCTACCCCCGGAGTTGGCCACTAAGCTCATAAGAACTTAATTTTTATTCATTAATGTAATAAGCAAATGATATCAAGCAAACAAACCCAGAACGTGAACATTGTCGGCTTCGATTGAAATTAAGTCCATCATCAAGGAGAATTCCGAGTTTAATTTTAAAATTCGAACATTGAATGCTTGAATGTCGAATAAAAGTTTCAAACACGGACTTTGGCGCAGTCCCAACACTAGTGAAATGGAATCTACCGGTCCAGTTATTTGTTCTGCAGCAATCTCTTCCAGGGAGATATGATTAAAACAGTGCATAGGACACCGCCCTATGGGAAATCACGGACGCAGTGCATAATTAGCACTAGCAAAGGCATTCCCAACTCCCGTGACTGTTTTGATAATGTTGTTGTAGTTTTGAAATAGAATCCACAATCTAAGTAAAAAGTAAACTTCTGTTGTATAGTTGTACGCTTAACTAGAAAAGTGCTTTGAATGAGACTGACATTATAAAACTATTAAAACTATATTTTAGCTGTTGCGAGTGTGTTTTTTCTTCTCTTCTGAATGTTCTCAGACTCTATGAAAATACAAAGTGGAAAGGAATGATAGTGATAATATTTGTTAGACGCAAGATAGCCTGACTTGAGCCTAAGATTATAATTATTTAAGCTAGGTTGGCTCGCTCCATCGTAGACCTCATGGTTACCTATTGTATTACTTGGTAGTTTCGAGATCAAGAGCCGACCCATTCATCATAAAAAAAAGCTGATAAAAGTTCTAGGTACTCCTGACCGCTGCACTCATCGTGTGCTATTTTTGTCCCATGATTTGTAAAAGTGTGAAATTCCTCTCGTCTTTCTGGGTTTGTCACAATACCACCTTACTGCCTCAGGGCTCCACTGAACAACATTTATCTACAAACACTGCATGCGCAGTGCTTACATGCATGCGATTGCATCATACATTCTCAACTTTAGCGTACATACTAACTTTATATACCACTTATAAATGTATACTTATATATAAAGTAGGTAACAATATTAATTACTAATAATAATTCAAAACAATATGTAACAAAAAATGTTTTATGTCAATAAATCACTTTTTACTTTACTTACCTAATATTCGTTTTGATTTAATAGGTCAACATTTGGCCTCACTCTGCCTGATTTTAAGCAGTAGTGAGGTCTAAGATGGAGCTTGCCTAGAAGGAACCCATTTACTCTTGATTTGAAGACCCCTATATTGTACTTTTCGGGAAATACAGAGCCCGGCAATGAGTTCCACAATTTGGCGGTGCGTATGAAAAATGTAGACTCCAAACGCTTTGTACAAACTCTGGGAATGTTGACCAAAATTTGTAAAATAGAATTGTAAAATAATATTATCATCAAGTAATTTTAAAACAATTATCAGTGTAATTCTCTTAGTAATATTCTCTCCTTGAACAAAGGCCTATCCCTACGTGTCTCTCAAAGCAGTCTATTGCATGAAAGATTCGTTAAATGAAGACACTGTTCTTAACGCCCTTTTGTTTCTTACGCCTGTGTTTTAGAGCTCATTAAATTAGAGCACTGGTACAGTTGGCTACAAATCTAGCAATATTTGAGAATAAGTTTGTGATTTCACCTAAATTTGGGGAAAGTCGAATAAAGTTATGAATTTAGCAGTATATTGTAGTATGTATACTCTATATAACACATTATGGCCACTCTACACATTCGCCGAACTGTTTGCCAAACTATTCGCCGGACTATTATTTGGAAAGACGATGACAGGCGAATACAGGTGATGAAACTCTCTACACGTTCGTGAACGTCGGCATTCGTCTATCATCTGCTCGAATATGTAGAGGGCCCATTACATAATTACTTATTCTACTTCATAATAAAGAAACAAGGACAACAGAAAAATTACTCAACAATAAAATAAAATATAAAAGGTGGTACACTAAAAATACAGACAAAATAACTGACCCAATTCACAAAAAAATTGAAACAAGATAACAACAATTAACAAAGGTGAATAATAATAATGATGTAGGTACTTACTTAAAAGAATACTAGGTACCTTCCTATTCGTTTTCGCATGTTATACTAGGTTCATTATTATTTGAATATGTACCTTGTTACCCTCATTGCCACGCGCCGTACGCGCCGCAGTCATATTTCTATACAAAAAAGGTGATGACGTCAGAAAATGCGTAGTCAGCAGCATTTTCTCTATTGATTGACAGTTCGGCGCGTACGGCTTGGCTAGACTGCTACAAAAAACAATCTTGTACACAACATTTTTATTGCTGACAAGTTAGAATGTCAGTAAATTCTAAAACTTCGTGCCCGACTGTACTCCTTTGAAACCCCTAGTTTCAAACGTTTTTGTTAGTGTCGCGAGTTTATGTGTATTGCGCGGGTATACCAGAGTATACCTACTATGGCAAAGTCTTTAGTGGTTAGAAAAGGGTTTATTTATAAGCTTCGGTGTAAGTGGGTCAACTGTTTTCAAAGAAGTGATTTCGCTTTTAGAGGTACTCGTATACAGACAGTTGTTTAAGTACATACTGCTTAACATTTGCTAGTGATATATGTTTTACCTGAAACAAAAAATATTCAAATTAGTATATAACGACATCAGCGCGGTAGGTGAAAGCCAGCTTGGGACGCAGCAGGTTGCAGGTTCGATCCTCGCCGCGGGATAAATGTTTGTATGATCTGCAAAGGTTTATCTTTGGGTCTGGGTGTTTCTATGTGTAATATGTACGTATTTACAAACAAAAAAGTATATAAGTAGTATATCAGTTATCTGGTTCCCATAGTACAAGCTTTGCTTAGTTTGGGGCTAGATGATGCTGTGTGAAATGTCCAGAATTATATTTATATATATTTATTATGTAACGTAAACAGGCTTACAAATAACACAGTATGGTTTTAGAGATTGTCGATAAGGCCGCCCATTGTACCTACTAATGAACTTGTAAATGTTTCTAATGTATTGTTTTCGTTGTTGTTTTGGTGTACAATAAAGTGTTCATTCATTCATTCAATTGGATTCGTTGTTTCTTATTACTGTTATGCATGTAAAACAACATTATACAACAAACAAAATAACACTAAACATACAACAAACAGTGAAAGATATTTTCATGTTAAAAAACATGTTTCTTTGAAGCTTATTTGATATCCTTTTACCATACTGCTACAAAATAAATAACAAGAAGTCTAGTAATCGTAAAATGAACTCTATGCAGTCAATCAATTTAATGTGGCAGTGTTTCCAATCAATAGTTTCAAAAAGATTGTATCAAATGATATTCTATCACTAGTAGGTACACTTAATATAATGCTGTCGTCGGTCACCTACCACCACAAGGCTCTTCCGCTTCCCACAATATATTATTTAGAGAGCTGTTACGTTTAATGCTCTTAGTGCGAATGAGTGTCGTAATAATATCAACGTCTGCCGCTTCTGAGCTGAGAAATTGTGTAATATTTCGTACTGCGTTTAATCGTGGTCGCTACAATGCAATGAAAAATACTTAGCTGAATTCTATGTTGGCGTTTTTAGTGTAAGCCTCATACTTAGGTTTGTATTACAAATTATTACTCAAACGTTACAATTTTGTTTTCATATTTTAATCATTATTCAAGTATAGATTCTTCACAACACTGAGGTTTACTGAACTAGTGACACGATCAACAACGTTTTTATTTTTATCGCAACGTTGCGTTTAAGCTATTAAATCTGTAAAGTGTTTTATGGACTTTATAATTAAAATGAAGTAATTAAATAAAGCGTAGCACTCACCAGCCAGACATTATTAAAACCCGACAACCTATCTTATGTGACCTATCAATATCACACAGCGAGTGTAGCGTCATATTTTGCACGCGCACAGGGCTTGGTCCAAACTTATATATTTTTCACGTCTCAAAAGTTCCGATAATGTAACCAGAGCTAAAAAAACATCGTGTCCTGAGGAAACCTCTTATCCTAGCCAGGAAAAAGATTGTCAATACGTGGGTATTGATAATGTTTTTCCTGTGCATAATGCAAACTGCAGACTTTCTATCGGCCGATAGATGAGACGGGCTAAACTTCTCCATACTCATTACGAGCCGAAGTATATTCCGTTTCAACTATCAGCCGATAGAAAGTCTGTAGTCTGCGAGGGGTCTAAGGGAAGATGGTTTAGGTTCTAGGCAAGCCATTTCACCGCAAATACAAAAACCACTACAGCGTTCCATTCTTCGTGTAAATCTTCATGGTAAGCCTATGGTAGTGGAGGCATGTAAATCTTCTGTAGAGGTCTAAGGTAGTAAAAGTTCCATCGCTTCATTCCACACCTTACTACCCACCTCAGCTTTTCAGTACACGTTCTGACGCGATACATCAGCGTACTATTGGCACGGTCACACCCCGCCCCATACCATTTGCATGTAAATTGAATAACGGAGGCGACCTCGGACGTAGCATTTTGTCCTTTCAAGATGTTACGTACGTTTTAGAGTTCATGATTGGATAGTCAAACCACTTAATTTGGTAATCGAGTGAAGCTTGTTTTTCTCTTTGTTTATCTTCGTTATATTTTTGTAACCAAACACACTGTAATAAGTTCTGAATTATATTTTTATCTTCACTTAAAACCAAGCTTTGTCAGTCAAAAGTCTGTTCAACATTTTTTGTGTTGAAAAAACATATAGTTTTTATTTTAACTGTAATTCGAACAACTACGTCAAAGTAAGTTTAAAAAAGGTTTGAAATTTACTGTTTGATAAACTATTAAATGCAAAACGAATCGCTTAAAATAATATTCATAAAGGCGCTAATGAAAGCATAGTGGAGTGGGTGTTCGCATTTAAATTTCAAAACAGCTTGTCACATTTACAAAACCCATCCACCAGCAAATGAACACTAAATCATTGCGACAAAATGGTTCAAACTTGTTCTATCATAAGTAATAAACACTATGATATAAACAAATAAGCAAGAATATAATTGACTATTAAAACATACCTATTCATTCTTAAGAGTTAGAATAATGTAAAAACTGTTGTTTTTAAGAAGAGAGTTATCAGGCACATTCTGGGTAGGCTCGCTCCATCGTAGACATTTTTCTTGCCTTTATAAGTTCCGAGGTCAAGAGCGGAACCCATTCACCATAAAAAAAACTACGTAGGCATATAAAAACATACAAAGAGGAAAACTAGGAAGGAGAAGATTGAAGTGATAGCTGCTATTAGTGTAGAGTGCAAGATGAAAACTTGTGCCGAACTCAAAGTGTGTATTTGCAAAAGTGGGGTAGGGGTAGGAAGATAATGTCTTCTACTATATTATAGTCCTTAGGAATTAGTGGTCAAATGTTTACTTTTAGCTCGTAGCTACGTCACACATGCTATCATCACGTACGGAACAGCTCAGTTATTATCACAACTAGTAGTCACCCATCTGACTGACCGTAGAGAACGTCGCTAAACAACAAAATAGAAATCTAAAGCTGCGTCAGGTCCTAAGTCCTGCGTCAGCGCCTAAGGTCAGCGTGTTAGCGAATTGCTCAATTAATTGCCAAACCAAGAATTCAACGAGAAATTGCGCATTAAAGTTGCGGTGCCGCCAAGGATTGCCGTGCTAATGGCAGGTGGTCGTCGAATCGATGCTTGTGGTCACTTTCGATTTGTCGCGGTGGCGCTGTTATGAGGTGGTTTTGTTGCTCTTGATGGATTTGTTGCCGGTTGGTATTTTATTGTTGAATATATGACCCATTTTTTTCGTTTTTGTTTCACAACTTAAGTCTACTAGTGGACAATTTAGGTGCTACTTGGAATAGATGAAGATGGTAGCCAAGAATATCAAAGATCATTTACATGGAAGAAGTTTAACAGATACGATATCATACCGAACTGAATGAAACTAAAGAGGAAGTTGATCATGTTTTTAATTTCAGCCCAACCCTAAGAATATTATTTTTAATACTAAGTTATGTTTTTTCATTTTCCTCAAAATACAAAATGGATGCTTAAATCTATTTGATTATCCTATAGACATCTAAATGCTATTTTAATCTGAGAGAATATTATTAAAACAGGCTTTAAAACCCCACATACGAGTACATATCATATAAATCCTCTTTCGTTTAAATTTTCGAAACATTTATTATTTGACTAGTTAAATAAACATCAACTAAATAAATATTCGTTTAATAAACAGATCCAGTTCTGTTTGTGCGCGATCCATCTTTCCGCGGTACACGCAGCGACATAATGCATAAACTTGTTTGCGCGCCAGATGAAAAATCAACAAAATCACACGAACTCATTTAATACGCGACTGCGGAACTTTGGGCGATCCTGACCTGGTTTGGAATAACGTTAAATTCACCTATAAATATAACACGTGAGATTTCCTTATGAATATTTTTTATCAGTATTCCATTTTGAGATTCTTCATCAGAAATCAAGATTTTTTGATGTAAAATCGAGAGTTTTCACCAGCAAACAGAACTAAAGTATTTATTCGAAATGTTGTAATTTTTCTTATTTTTTTAACCAGGGTGTAAAAAGACGTCTACCGAAGCTGAAAGGGGTAGGTACAGCATCCCAACACACAACCAAATCCAAAAGGATTTTCCGAAAAATCATTATATCCGGAGAAAACAGCGTTTGGAGTGTACTGTTTGCGTATGTTTTGGGCGCGTTTTTTTCGTAAATTGCTGGATTTTGAGTTTTACCTGTTTTTTTCTTTTATAAATGAAATTATTAGGTAGGTATGGTCTTATTGTGTCGTACTAGTAGTAAATAACCAAAAATAAAATAACATGACGTAGGTAAGTCAACATTTTTTTTTTGCGTTTTTTTCGCTAAATATGTTTAGAATCATGGTCTGATTGCAACCCCTCAGTTTTCGGTAGCAGTCTTTTTACACCCTGTATATGACCAAAGGGAAATGATATTATAAATAACACTGTTACTTCTGGGATGAATGTGTGGGTCTCGAAAATCAATGTGGGTGAAACAAAAATACAGTATATATATGTTACTAAGCACACACAAAAGGCTTTGTCGTAACTTCCCAGAAACCATGCTGTGGATGAATGAATGAATAAAATGTCCACCCTTTTCCAGACAGCGAGTACAATAATCTTTCGCCGTCCTCCATCACCAATGTTTTCACTACCATTTGCCAGACGTAACGACTTTAAAGAATTGAAAAATAAAATAAATTAAAAAACCGCAGCAGTAAAGACAAACGGACCATTCCAGTCAAAGCAGATTAAATCTCTTCACACACAATTTGGTAGCGTTTTTACGAACCGTCTGCAAGCGAATATAGCCCCTATGTCAACAGGGGTTGGTCGTTATATTTTGTGATGGGGAATATAGCCTTTATGTCTTGGTGATGTGACAAGGCATTGTTCTGATGTCCGTCCCTCTAATAGGTGTCTGGTTACATTTGTATGGAACTGCGGTTGAGCTAGAAAACACGCGCGAAGTATTCTAATATTGGGATTTTGGACGGCCCCCACTAGATGGAAAGACGATCTTGTAAAGGTGGCTGGGAGCCGTTGGTTGCAGGCAGTTGTTGGGGGAGGCCTATAATATGTTCAGCAGTGGACGCTAGATGGCTGAGATTATGAATATTGGGATTGCCCAAAATGTTTACAAACCGGCATCAATCTAATTTTGCACAAATCCATTTTCAATATTATTTTAATTCAAAAAACTTTTTCGAGATCACATCAGAAGTAAAACGAGCGAGTAAACTGCGTCTGTATTTCCGCTGAGCTACGACCCTGTTGTTTTTAGGAAGAGAGTTAATAGGCACCTTCTGGGTAGGCTCGCTCCATCGTAGACCTCATTCTTGCCTATGTAAGTTACGAGGTCAAGAGTCGACCCATTCATCATAAAAAAAAACGACATGGATAATTATCTCTGTCATAGAGTTTGATGGAATTTATCAATGGCTGTTTTCGCTATGATTCTCGCTGATACTGTAGCCAAACCCGGTACAGTTGCTTACAGTAAACAATTAATCAGTTATGACGAAGGTGCTAAGGCAACAAAGGGTGTCTTAATAAGGTGATACTCAGCCCCTTTATGTAGGATGTAGGCTATTGTTTGAAGCCTGGTTGGTCTGAGTGTCTTATGGTATTACGATTTTGAAGAGTTATCAAGGAATTTATCCGTGAAATATTTTCTGTTTAGCTATTATTTTGATAAGCCCCCTTACGCACTACCGGTTGAACCGCGCCACGCGGTTCAAATCTTAGTACAATTTTGTGGTCAGTTGCGGTTAGGTGCGTACAATGACAAGCGGTTGCATACTAAAAGTGGAAAAGCGGCCCACCATGTGGCTAGCCACCCCATGGTTCAAGCGCGTAAGAGCGCTAACGTAGGTATGCATTATAATTTATTAATTTACTAGCTGCGCTCCCGCGGTGTAACCCGCGATCCCTCGGGATTTTTCCGGCATAAAAAGTAGCCTATGTACTTCCCTGGGATACAACCTTTATCCATGCCAATTTTCAGCCTAATCTGTTTAGTGGTTTGGGCGTGAAAAGGTAACAAACAGACAGACAGACAGATAGACAGACAGACAGAGTTACTTTCACATTTATAATATTAGTATGGATATGGATTTTTATATTTTTTTGGGTCAGTTGAGCTATCTATAGATCGTTTTTACGACGATCCTTCGATAGCTTGACTGATTTTATTGTATTTTGTAATTTTATGTACATATTGTAGTAGTTTATTTATTACAAAGATACAACAGTATTGAAAGAGACCAAACATTAAATATGATTAATGCTTAACAATCGACATTAATTGCTTTGTATATTTTTTTCCTACAATATGAGTAAGAGTAAGACCCCTCGCAGGCTACAGACTTTCTATCGGCCGATAGTTGAGACGGAATGTACGTTGGCTCGTAATGAGTATGGAGAATTAGCTCTCTGCGAGGGGTCTAAGCCTATTAAAATTTAATCTTTTATTAATAAAATACTCTATCAAAATGGATAACATGAAAATGTTAAAACAAGCTTATTTTCTAAGTAAAATGGCCTTCTTGACAAGCAAAGTCATTACAATTTAAAAGGAAAAACGGCCCCAATTACTAGAGCGTGAACGATTTCAAACCACATTTCTACTTAATCTACTTACACTCAAGTCCCCTAAATACATAAGTGTCACTTAATGGAACCTTCACTTAAGATTATGTTATTTTTCACCTCAAAAATATTGTTTTTCTTATTTCATCATGTCCTTTGAAGTTGGTCAAACTATATTTTTTGTCGTTATACGGGTACTCTATTTTTCCCAATCTAGTTTTTTCTTCGTTTATTTTCCACCGTTTTCTCGGTCATATTATAATGTTATACAATTTTAATTTTTACAAGATATGGTAGGGTCAAAAATTAAAGAGTACTAAATTTTAGACCCTACCCATACTTTGGGTCTTGCACATATTTTATTGTTGATTTTTGCACGCATTCTAAGATGAAATAAATATTTTTAAGTCTTTATGCCTATTAAAAGCAAATTCTCGTGAAATTCGGCGAGTTTTGTCGAGGGATAATCGCATACAATTTTTCGCCGCTTGCGTGCGAGAAACTCTTCTTTTGTAACAGCCGCTTTAGTGTGTGGTTTTCAAACCTTTTTAGTGTTCCATCTTATATTTCTTCTATAAAATATTATTTGCTAACCGTACGTTTTAGTATTCACAAACAGTTTCAATTTATTTACTTCCCACTCTTATCGTCAGTAAGTATACTTGATCTGATCTTTGAACGCTTTACAACTTTCTTTGACGTTGGATTTAACCGTACCATTGGTAAGCTTCTTTTGTGATTTTGATTCAAAGCTCTGTACCTTTAGAAATATTAAGATATTATCTTGGGCTATTGAAATGTTATATAACAGCTATTTTGAGCTATATTTCTATGTTTGGACTTGTTTTGAGATGATTTTTTTGATATGAAACTTCGTAAATATTTTTCCATTTCATTTAAGTATCACTTGAGTAGACTTTACAACTCACAAAAACAAAAATCTCAATTCAATTAGCTTTGCATTAGGTACACAAGATAGGCGGTCCCAAAATATCACAAGAACGAAACTAAGAAAAAGATCACCTTAAAATATGCCCACACAGCATCAGTTTCTTTTAAAACGGTTTCATTTAGAGGGCTTTCTAATTAATTGATCTGAAGATTCTCTGAAATTGCTCCCCCCTCCTTCAACTCCCAACAGTGTATCTTTGGCTTTAATTTAGAATTGTTAGCGCAAAGGGAATGCAATTTACGTAAAATAATTGTTTGATTTCGAACATCCCAGCATTCCGGCTTACCCTTCTGCGGGGCCTTAATTTGGTTTATGAAAAAGGTCTTGACCAGTTTTGTAATTTAATGATATCGGTTTTGTTTTAGCTTAACTAGATTTTAGTCAAAACTTTATTTTTTAATTATTGTTCTCCCCGGTTTTACAAAGTAACTTAAATAGAACAAAGAGTAAACATTTCATTCAAACCAAGAAATGAATAGTTACTTATATAAAAAAAAAATATGATTTAATTAAAATAAATTATTCAGGGGATTTTTAGACCTTCTTCTGTCTAAAAATCCCCTGAGCATCTTATTCGAGTGGAGGCAGGGGATTTTTGGACAAAAATCAAAAAATCGTCGACCCAGGGGATTGTCGAAGGGGATTTCTATACCTACCCTTGCTAGACCGTTTCTCTACTTGTACACAACCAAAAACAATTTCACCGCAATATACCTAAAACTTTACATAATATTTATATGCAGAAAACAAATCCAAACAACTTTTTTTTTAAACATACACCTTTTCATAATCAAGCAATGTTTCCAAGAATAACTAAGAAATATTTTCCAAGATTTTCCTCAGATTTTACATTACAGAAACAGTTGGCTTTTACCGCCCTGTATAGAACGCTTTAGCACGACTGGTACCAGCAGAGCACCTGAGATGATAACGTATTTAAATTACCCCTAACTTGCAGACTAGGAGCTGTATCAAACTTGTTATTTGTATGTTTTAAGTTAAGAGATGATTTACGCGTACCGGGTTTAGTGTAAGACGAATATCGCGAACGCCAAGTAAACCGCTCAAAAAGTTTTAATATAGATAAGTTAATTTATTCATCAATTGAGATATCTATTAGATTCAACGATTCTTGTAAAGCAACTGATAATATTGTATATAAATGTATAATTTATTTGACGACCTCTGTGGCGTGGGTGAAAGCCCGCTTGGGACGCAGAAGGTTGCGGGTTCGATCCTCACCGCGGGATAAATGTTAGTATGATCTGCAAATATTAATCTCGGGTCTGGGTGTTTCTATAATATAATAATAATAATACTGGACATTTCATACAGCATCATCTAGCCCCAAACTAAGCAAAGCTTGTACTATGGGAACCAGATAACTGATATACTTCTTAAACACTTGTTGTCTAAAAACATACATATTATACACAGAAACACCCTGACCCGAGATAAATATTTGCAGATTATACAAAAATGTATAATATGTATGTATTTACAAACAAAAAAGTATATAAGTAGTACTTAAGTCAGTAATCAGGTTCCCATAGTACAAGCTTTCCTTAGTTTGGGGCTAGATGACGCTGTGTGTGAAATGTGCAGCATTATTTATTTGGTTTGTTAAAATTCATGCTCCACCGTGATTTCATAAAAACGAATAACGCCATGTCAGCGTGGAAAAGTGTTTCGCACTTTCAATGATACGCTCGAAAAACTAGTTTTTGGTCCCAACGAACCATAACAATTTGACAACTACAAATTGGGTTTCGGTGGCCAAAAATTTAATAACAGCAACATGAAACACAATTGTTTAAGCTCGGTATTCTGCAGGTCAGTGTGTCACGCGTAAGTAGTGTTACAGTAATTGGTTTTGACTGTACCAGGTGCTGGCATTGACTTACGGTGTTTTGCGCTGAGCGTCTCGCTGGTTACCCGATTATGTGACACGTGCGATCACTTTAGCATTAGTTTTATCCTCTAATGTTCATCAAAGCGTGTTGTGAAATAATAAGACTAGATAAGCGTAAACATTGAGGTTTTGGGTAGTGTATACTTCCAGGCATACCTCACTTCATTGAAAAAATAATTTTGGTAATTTAAAGCAATCAACATCAACAATACGATATCTGCAAACTTCTTTGATAAGAGTCCTACGTTTTGTACCTTTTACAATACGTCCTCTTCATACTATACATATTACATGATAGAAAGCGGGACTGCAATGCACTACGCTCAACCGTCTGGGCTCTGGTCGTTCTAACTCAATAATAAAACCTCTTCGGTAGCCGTGACGTCTCGTTTTTGGAGTTCCGCTCAGTACTTGAGGTATATTGAAAAAGGAATGCTCGTGAAATGCAATAAATTTTATTATAAAGCAAGGTTGCTCATAGTTAAATACAGAAAAGACTTTTATGTTTATGAAATTGTATCACCTATAGTGAGATAGTAGATATTGTTATTGAATGAGTTAAAGCTTATTTTTTTCATGCAACTACTGAATAGACTTGAATATTTTTTTATAGAGGTAATTATGAAGCTTACTTTTATGTGGGAAGGAAATATCTACAGAACCACTTCTCAAGACACACTTTTAGTTTTTTCTTTTCCTGCACTCGTAACGGAAAGAGTTCCTTCCTTATTTGTCTAAAACTGACGGACCCCCGGGTATCCAGGCCAAGTTGTTTAGCTTCACTCCATTTCGATAGAACATCGTGTAAATGTAACAGAAATATTGGGCTTTTACTGGAAAATTCTGTTTACATTTGAAAACAAACTCATTAATTTGAATGTGATTATTAATGAGTTGAGGTGGAATTGAAATTGAGAATTTTAGACTAACTAGATCTCTATTAATATGTGAAAGGATCTGAAATAATTTATAATACTATAAGTTAAAAAATATATATAATAGAATAGTCCTAAAATTATATATAGTATTTTTTTAATGAGTAGATGAGTATTATTGCAAAATTTAAGTCAAAATTACAAAATACTGCAGTAAGTATTTTAACAGAATTAATTTCAAACAATCCTTTCACGTTACGTGAATGTGAAAAACAATTCTATTGGTCCATATTAAAACTGCCTTCGTATTGAAACTGTCAGCTGTCAATACCATTATCTATCACAACAAAACACTGCAATGAAATTTCAATATACCTCACCATTCATTCGCTCGGCCAAACAGAGTATTTTACAAAGCTACTGTATCAGTGAAGTCCAGCGAACTTCTATTTAAATTCATACACAATTGTGGTCACCTATAAATTTTGAGGCTGTTATAAAGCTTTTATCAATTTCATTACAAATATCGAATAACTACGAGAAAAGTTTGAACATTTTGCACTTAATTTGAAGTTAAGAAAAAGTCATAGCAGTTTTCTGCTGTGGCAGAGACAAAGATAATGATTTAGAGATTGTTTACCACTATAATATTATAAACCTTAAATATACAGGGTTATTTGTAAAACACCGGTAACATCTCAGGACTGCATTACTATCATCATAAACAAAAAAATTTGATTTATGACTTTTTACAAAATATAATACAATTACCAAAAACAAACCTTCAAGATTTCGTTGTCCTATCTAACACATTTGCCCCTGCCACCCTAACCCCGCTCTCTTCGTTTTGTATTATCGCTTTCTTTTGTTTCGCATAGACTTCGTAATATTTAGAGCGTTCAATTTAAATATTTATAATTTTGTATTACAATCTGATGAAAAAAAATAATGATGAATTTTTAAAAGTCATAGAAGAAAAGTTGTTCCTTATGATGATAGTAATACAGTCCTGGGAGGTTACCGGTGTTTTACAAATAGCCCTGTATAATTTTCCATATTATCTATAGTATAGATTCTATACTAAAATTATAAAGAGGAAAGATTTGTTTCTATGTTTGTTTGTTTGAAATAGGCTCCAAAACTACTGGACCGATTAGAAAAATTCTTTCACTAATAGAATGCTACGATATCCCTGATGAACATAGGCTATATTTTATCCCGAGGAAGTGAATTTTTCCCGAGGGATAATAATATTTGTAAGTTACAGGCTTATTAACATAATATAGGTAAAAAAAATTATGGTGTTCTTTTGGCTGATGATAACCCTATTTGCATGTAATAATCAGCTAGCTAATAAAGTTCGAATGAACTAACCATAGCCTTGTTTGGAAAGGAAACATTCACACAAACTTCCGCATGAATTATGAAATGGATACATCATTGTAATTTAAATATATTTTTGAGGTGAATGGATCAGTTCAGATTACCGATAAATGAGTACCAGGTCCCAAACAATGAGTATCACGTTGGTTTTGACGTGGTTTCAATATTGTTTGATAAGTTAATTATTGAAGATAATATAATACGCGCGCTTTTCGAATATTAAATCCGCTAAATAAGTATGAGCTTAGTGGAAAAGATAGATAGAAAATACTTTATTGTACACCACATGGACATTACAAAATACCTACAAACAAAGACACAAGAGTACAATGGGCGGTATTATCGCTGTGGGTCATTTCTTCCAGACTGGAATATAGTCACAAAAACTCTAAGTTTGCGAGTTTGAATCCTAGCCTTGCTTCAATCGACTTTCAACATTTCCTTATAATTTTCGTTTACGGAGCTGCAGTGAAAGATAATACGTGAGATGACCAGTTAGTAATACAACAACCGCGGAGAAAACCTTGCGCCTTGTCAATTCTAGCTACTTCCAAAATGTAAGTCATTATTCAAAGAATATCTAAAATCGTTTTATAATCGGAGATTATAAAAGAAAATCGTGTGCTTCGCATATAGGCAGAAGACAGAAAAATGATAGTTCGTAAATAAAATTGAAGTGACACGAGACCGCTCCTTGCGGGACGCCCCACACCTCTCGTCGGTAATGCACATTTAATAACAGCACTTCAGAATCTGCCAAAATGCTTTATTGCCAGAAAGTTCTGAAGCCGACTCAAGCCGCCGATAAAACTTTGCAGGCATAATGAATCTTAATCGCGGCGCCAATTTCCAAAATTGTTCGTGAGTTTTGTTTTATAAAACTTGGATTCATCTCATTTGGTGGGAATTAATTTTGTCTTCTGTGGCGTAATCGGTTACCTGGATGAGCCTTTAATTTCTTTCGGCAACTTTTCTTGAAAAGATCTTTTCTCTTTTTTCACTTTTTTTGAAAAGATTGCCTCAGTTCTTTCTTTTTTGCCCAATAATTGAATACCACGAGGCAGCTTTTAATGCTGAATTACAATCACGTCTCATTCAAGAATGTATTTTATACGACAAAAAAAATATGAGGTAATTTCCAGAATAATATTTTTAGAAATTTTAATTTTATAGGATTCCATTTTAAAATCACATCTTTTTTAACTATGTCAAACATTGAATACTATGTTTAATTTTTTATTTTTTTCTGATCTGGCATAAGGCTTAGTAGCTTCAAAGCATTCAAGAACTGAAAATAACAAAGTTAATTTAGCTATAATAATTACAATGCTGATTCGAATAATGAACCACTCTAAAAACACATTACACTACTGTCTCTCCACACACTGTGCAAGAACGAGAATAGTGTTTGCACTTTACATTTAGGCGTTGCTTTGTGAACATACCTCACTAAATCCTAAGGGTAGTTCTGTTTCTGACAGCTCGAAAATTTTCAAGAACTTTGATAATATTGCAAGCATGCAGACAGCTATTGAAATAACTACATTTGTGGTTAGCAGTAAGTAGTTATGAAGTTTATTGCCATGGAGAAACGTGTTTATGCTAAGTATATGAAACTGTTTCCATTTTAAATGAGACAGTACTACAGATAGACAGTAGTACCTTCAAGTTAGTAATGCTTATACGCTTGATAGTGTTGAGGATACAAAAACAAAAATAAAGAAAATGTTTTATGTATCTATAAGCGTCTAAATCGACATTATTTATGAATACTTGTAAATGTATTCTAATTCTGCAATTTTAATTCATAAAGAGTGGAGAATCGCAGCTGTAATCGGTTCGTAAAATTGTGAATAAAGGAACACTTTTGAATCACTACTACTTTGTTCAGAGTCAATTAAATGCTTAAAGGGTGGTCGCATAGTCCAGCCGAGCCAAACGCGCCAAACTATCAATTCAGTGAAGAAAATACTGCGGACGTCAGAAGCGAGCCGCATTTTCTGGCGTCATCAGCATTTTTTGTATAGAAAAATGACTGCAGCGCGGCTAAGTGTGCGATCAGGTCCACAAGTGTTGCTTGACGCTGCCGCCTGTTTATTCAGTGCTACAGTAATTTTTTGACTCACTGTACTTATAATAAATTTTGATAGAGTGGCTCAAAACAAAGGTGAATGGCAAAACGAAGAGAGACCTATGCCCATCAGTGGGATGACAATGCCTGATGATGATGATGATTAATAGTGAATGTACCCTTACTTGTTAATCAGAAGTCAAGACGACCGTGAATTTTGTTGAATAATCAGATTTATCAAACAAAACAACAACCCAGTTAAAATCTCAAAAGCGGCGCGATCCTAAATGACTAAAGTTGCCTGGTTTGTATCCATTAAAGGCAAGCAAGTTAGGTGTGTCGTTGAAATATCGCTTCAACTGAATAATGGGTTGTTATTGTTGTAAAGTTATATTTTTCGAGTAATTTGTACTGCCAGTATTTGTTTACTCATAAGTAGAGCCTCGCAACCCTTCGGTATTTTCTTGTCTTTTCCGAATCCAAACATACTCGGTACCTAAATAGATGTCATATTTTATGTGAATGACTCCCATGATGAACCACTCACAAAAAGGTTTTTAAGTCATTACTCATAAATAGCAATTTAGATTAATTGTTTGAAAATGTCATGTACAGTCAGCGTCACCAATTGGTAACCCCCTTAGTAAGGTGGTTTGTACTGCAGGGGGATTACCAGTTGATGACTCTGACCGTACAATAAGAAATTAATATTAAATTGCTGAAACAAAAACTTTGTCATACGGAAAATTTCACTCATTCCAGTCAACAAACGAATATTAATTTTGAGTTATTTGTACAAAGTTTGAATCAATACTTCTATTGTACTTTATTAGAGCATTCAGATTTTAATTAATTGTCAGAGGATGAACTATTCATTCTTCTGTGGTTTGATTGAAACGTTTCTAAAACTTGTTAATACTGTTTGGACAGGTTTAAGATGGGATTACCAGTGTTTTCGGATCCGGTTTGCATTGTCACAATGATTGAAAATGTTTAAAATAAACCGGGTATTTTGAGAGTACAATCTGAAGCTTAAGCAATCTGTTGTTTTACAATAGATTGCAATTCAATCCTCTCTCTATAGAAATAGGCATAACAGCATTCCATGTTGATTGGAAGATAGTAGGCCTATGTCAAAATGTGAGTTGTCTTGTTTTCTCTTTAACAAGGTTCTGTATTTATTATAAACAGGGTGTTAAAAGATCTACCGACGCCGAAAGGGCATCCCAACACACAACCAAATCCAAAAGGATTTTCCGAAAAAATCATTATATCCGGAGAAAACAGCGTTTGAAGTGTACTGTTTGCGTATGTTTTGGGCGCGTTTTTTTACGTATATAGATTGCTGAATTTTGAATTTAAATAGTTTTTTTCTTTTATAAATGAAATTATTGGTAGGTATGGTCTTATTATGTCGTAGTAGTAAATTACCGAAAATAACATAACCATGACGAAGGTAAGTCAAATTTTTTTTTTCGCTAAATACCTATGTTTAGAGTCATGGTCTGATTGCAACCCCTCAGTGTTCGGTAGCAGTCTTTTTACATCCTGTATTTATTTAGAGATATTGATGTAGACTTAGACAAACTGTGTAAGTATAAAATGTGATGAAGTTGTGATTATTTATAGATTTTCGAGTTTCAATTACGTCTCAATTGCTGTTTAATTAGAACTAAGAAAAGCTTCTTAATAAGCTCGTGACCGAGGCCGTACCTAGAATTTTATAGGTCAATTGAAGTTTTGTACTATAAATCAAAGTAAGCAATCTAAAACAATAAAAGACTAAGTTACTATTCAATTTTTAAACTTTTTTATCTATCTATCTATCTATTCAGCCCGGTTGCACCCACTGCTGAGTATAGGCCTCCTCTCTATATCGCCACTCTTCTCGGTCCTGTGCAGTCCTTTCCCACGCTTTCCCAGCTACATTAGCGATGTCATCCGACTATCGGGCGGGTGGTCTGCCTCGTGGTCTTTGTGCATCTCTGGGCCACCATTTCGTAATTGCTGTAGTCCATCTTCCATCTTTCCGTCTAGCCAGGTGTCCTGCCCATCTCCACTTGAGACTTGCGATGCGCATACCTACGTCTACGACCTTGGTTCGACGTCGTATTTCTACGTTGGGTATGTGATCGAGGAGGGAGATGCCGAGCATGGCACGCTCCATGGCCCGCTGTGCTACTCTTATCTTGTGCATAGATTCCTTTGTAAGCGGCCATGTCTCGGATCCATATGTTAATATGGGCAGAACACACTGGTTATACGCCTTGGTCTTCAGGCTTTGTGGTATACTAGACTTGAAGATGTCCTCCAGCTTTCCGAATGCAGCCCACCCTAGCTGGACTCGTTTTGTGATCTCCTTAGCCTGAGAGGATCGGCCGAAAGATAAACAATGTCCAAGGTATACGTACTCGTCCACCTCGTCGATACGGTAATTATCCACAGTGATGTTAATCTGTGAGGGCGAACGGTTTACCATGATCTTAGTTTTGGACATGTTCATCTTAAGGCCGATTTGAAGTGAGGCTTTATGCAGGTCGTTAAGCATCGTTCGGAGATCATTGACATTCTCAGCTATGATGACCAGATCATCCGCGAAACGCAAGTGGGATATGCATCGGCCGTAGATGTTGACACCTTTCCCTTTCCAGTCAAGTGTCTTCATTGCGTCTTCCAGAACATTTGTGAAAAGTTTCGGGGAAATGGTGTCTCCTTGCCGCACACCTCGATTGATTGAGACGAAGTCGGAAAGTCTTTATAGCATTTTTATAGCATTACATAAATCAATTGATTCAATGGAAACTTTTTTATAGCATTACATAAATCAATTGATTCAACGACAGTTAAAAAACACTGCCATCATTCTTCATAGTCAAGGACAATTAAAGAGATACCTCTATAACCAGCCACATCCTAAAAAAAGTTCTCAATATAGTTCTTATTCTGAACACAACAGGTATGAGCAAGATTCCTGCTAAATTGAAAATGAAATAAATACCGTGTTCCTATCAACCTTAGAAAAGTGAAGGTAGCACTGAGCGCACCTACGAGCAGCAATTTATTCGAGTCCGCAAACAATCTAATTTAAATGTAGAGTGAAGACTGATGTGGCAATTTTCTCTGTCTCACATGGCCTAAGGGGCTGGCGAGGTTATATCTTTGTATTAAGTGCTGGGCTAGATATGAATTCAGTGAAGTTGACTGTTTTGTTTGTGCAAAGTTTTTCTTTGTTTACATTCAGCGAACCATTGTTCTAGATTTTTATTTATAAGTAGAAAATTTAATAAGTATTTTTTATGTTATAAGTCTTTTCAAATCGCTATTTTATTTCATGATAGACCTGATAGATTCCTGATTCCTGATAGATGTGTGTCAGGTATCTCATTAGTAATTATGAATATTTATTTCTCGCAACGATCTTCTCCATCAGGTAGTTTGCAAACTTGCACAATTTAATCCCATTACATAACTCATTCCTCCTTATTAACGCATTAACTAATGGTTAATTAATTGACTATCCAATCCTAATAACGATTTGCATAGAGCTTGGCTCTTACAAGAATACAATCTATATCTTAAGTAGATTTTATACTACGTAAGCTCCCGATACTACGCTGAACTTGACGCTTCAGCGCCCGATACTTCATTGATAAGAAGTAGGATAACAATAATCTCAGCTGAAATGGTGCAATCTATAGACAAAGCCAGATACATAGTAAGCGCTGACTTAGCCTCAGTTTTGCTCACAATATTTGTAAAAAATCACGTTTATTATTGTGAAAATGTTTTTTTCAATCAACACGTTGGTGTTTCAAACCCTTGACCTTGAAAACTCAGTTATTCTGCCTTAACCTCAATACCTAAAATAAATAGCGAGCATAATTTGTATTTGCCTAGAATGCATCCGTAAATATCGCTAGGCCTAAAATTGGTTTGCCCAACAACAGAATTATGATCGGAATGCAACTCAATGTTTTCCGACGGGAAATTTTCTATCTATGCAGAATGCGTTAGATAGCGTAATTTCAGCCATTTTGCAGGTACAAACATTATAGAAACAAATATTTAAATCCCAACAAAAAATTAAAATTCGTAGCTTTTTATTGTTTTTCATGAAAAACATTAAAATATGTTTTTGTTTT
Organism: Epirrhoe alternata; assembly: GCA_963565295.1. Taxonomy (NCBI): domain Eukaryota; kingdom Metazoa; phylum Arthropoda; class Insecta; order Lepidoptera; family Geometridae; genus Epirrhoe; species Epirrhoe alternata. The sequence continues at coordinate 7,629,102 of OY751384.1, forward strand.
TTAAACTCCTAAAATAATCTCGACATTTCAAATCCAATAAACAATAAAATGTTGTTTGATGACTTCTTATCAAATAAGTTATCAACAAAACAGTGTTATCATGCAGCCTACCTGATAACGCAGCTCGGCATACAAATCTCGGCGCGACGGGCCTGCGAAATCACCGCGATACAGCGCGAAACTTTTAACTCTCATGAAGTCTTTTAAATTTACACTCCTGTGGTAATTTATTGATTTATTTGCTGATTTTATTGATGGGTTTGAGAGTCGGTAGCTGACTGGCGTCATGTCCGCTGGACGCAGCAACAGGCAGCGGGGGCGGAGTTTGGTACGCGCCTGCGCACACAACCCGTTGTCATGGCGATGCGAGGCGGATGTTTGTGATAAGGAGAACTTTTGTGATTGACTGTACAATCATGCATAGATTTATTGTGTGCTTATTTTGTATAGGTAACAGATATGCTAAGGTTTTACCTCATAATTCGGGGATAAGAAAAGTTCTGAATAAGATTACCACCATAATGGAGACGGTGACAGTATTCACCAAATTACTTTGTTACTTAGGTATATTTATCTGTAAGTACGAGTATTACGAGTAGTCAAGTTGATGAAAACACGATAATAGTTTTTTTTAAATATAATTTAACACGACATTATAAGTAAATGAAAGCATCCATAAAGACACTAAAAACATCACACTCAAAGACAATGACTCTACTGTCATGGATGAGCTCAAGATAGGGAGATTAGAGTTTTAGATGCCGGGAAAGCCTATTAATTTAAACTATATCAAAGACACTGTAGCTTTCAGTTCAAATTTAAATAATTTCATCATCATCATGATGCACAGCCTGACTTCACCCACTGCTGGATATGTATGGCCCTCCCTAAGATATTGTACACGTCGCGGGCGTTAATGGGTCCGATTAGCGCAGGATCGTGGTGGATGGCACAAACTTAGGGAGGCCTATTAATATAATTAGGGTATGTTCATCTCAGCTGATCGCTTTAAACGGATTCGAAATAAGAGATACAAATGACTTAAAAGGTAAATTAAAATAAAGGCGTTGGTATACAATAATACACAAAAAAAATTCAAAACATTAAGATCAAAAATCTAAATATCAATTTATTTTACTCAAACATTTAAACATAGCAAATCTTGTTAAGACTGAAATGTTTTAAACTGTATCAAAGTGTAGAACGCGGGTCAACGTCACAATGAAAGTAAAAGAGCATACATATAAGTAGGTATGTATGTATACAGTGCTCGAGGTAAAAGCATCGGGCCATAAAGTTTTGTTTCACTTTGAGCGAAAGCCGTCTCAAAGAATTATATAGGGTGGCTTTTCAGAAAGTGTATCTTGACTTGTGAGCTCTTATAGGCTAGCTTTTAGTAGTGGTCATCTGGTGGCTGTACAGTTTAGGTGTACGATATCACAGTGCGAATGATGAATAAAAAACTCTTACTTTAATAAATGTAAGCAATGAGTTTACAATGTTATTCATGCACATTGCACAGGTCACAAGTTTTTTTGAATATTTTTTTTTTGACAAAACTGAAACAACCTGTACAATAGGTAGTCTACATATGAGCAAAGAGTAGTTTGACTCTTGCAAGTAAAGTGGGCAATGAGGGCGCTATTTCGAAGTTGGCGATATCAAAGTTGATGAAACTCACCTACATTGAAAGTACTAAACATGGGATTCTCTCAAAGGCCCATGAAAGGCAAAACTAGATAGAAAATTTTACTACAATGAACAAAAACAAACAATTATGAACCTACAATAGAATATATACCTCAAAGAGAAACATTACGAGCATGTATCATAACCAAAGTAAATTATGATACTCGAATTTTTCAAAATAATAGCTTTATAAACAATTTACCGTAATAAAAAACCTTCAGAGCTAATCCATTATGCTTGGGGGCTTAGATTCGAATCTAATACTTGAAGACCGTGATACCAATTAATTAGTACCTTTTAATCCTTACTCGTATTACAAAAACAACGTTGGCATTTACCCTGTTCTCCCCTGAAACCATCCCCTTGCTGCGCTTAAATTTAATCACGTTCAAATTAACGATACTGATAAGGGTTGATGTCAGTTTTTTTTCTGTTTTATCAATTAATTTGAGAGCATCTAATTTAAAAGTTATACTGATTTATCAGCGATAAAAGCTCATGAACATTTCTACATCTTATTTACTACTTAATATGAAACCACTAAATGCATTTTCAAATATTTATCTCGGATGTGGGTGTTTCTATGTATAATATGTATGTATTTACAAACAAAAAGTATATAGTATATCAGTCATGTAGTACCCATAACACAAGCTTTGCTTACTTTGGGGCTAGATGATGCTGTGTGAAAAGTCCAGCATTATTTATTTATTTATTTACAAACAAAAAGTATATAAGTAGTATATCAGTTATCTAGTTCCCATAGTACAAGCTTTGCTTAGTTTGGGGCTAGATAATGCTGTGTGAAATGTCCATCACTATTAAAAAAAAAGTATTATCTACTACTCAAAGCTCAATACAATCCGGCAAAAAATTCAGGACTTATATTGTCAAAACTTTTTCGTTTTAAGATTTCAAAACCCAGACCTAAAGTTCTTAATCCTTTTGTCCAGCTTAACTGGTCAGCAAAGCAGGTGAGATTGCAAAACCCATCGCCTAACTTCTTGGGCTATAAATTACAGAGTCACTTTTACAGCTCATGAGAACATACTTTATGAGTGGTGCGCGAAGTAAGATTTAAGCGGCAAACAGAGTTTATTTCACATTCACACCCGTTTCACACCGCTTGTTTTGCTAAAATCAAAACAAATTATGTATCCTAATACAGTTTCTGATCTACGATATCTGATAAGACCGACGAGTGACTTTTAATGGAAGAAAGAAACATGTGCCGACCCCACTTAGTGAGATCATTATCATCATCATCATCAGCCTATAGCAGTCCATTGTTGGACATAGGCCTCCCCTTATAAGCGCCATTGCGCCCTGTCCTCAGCTCGACGCATTCAGCTTCTGCCAGCAGCCTTTCGCAGATCGTCACTCCACCTGGCCGGAGGGCTTAGTGAGATAAGAGCAAGAAAAGAGAAGAATGAAAGAAATAGAACTAGTATTACTGGACATTTTAACACAGCGCCATCTGGTTCCAAAGTAAGGCAGAGCTTGTATTAAGTGGTAATTTGAGTGAGTGAGCTTATTTTATGGCAACCACATGTCTGATATGAAAATGGTAAGCTGTATCGCTACTTCGCTACCCCCCACATCTTATACCAAAAGTAAGCTCGATAGCATTAAGAGGATAATCCAGGGTTCATACTTTCATCTCTATAATGGATGCAGTGAAACCATTTATTGCCTCCGGGTTTTTATGGTACTGGCACTTGTATGTATATTATAATATTGATACGAGTATAATTGGTGCTGCTTTTATCGTGTAATCGGCTTATGTCATGTTTGTCATTTGCGATATTAAAATGTTGGCTGGATTAACTTGCCGTAAGCTGAAATATTTAGTATTATGAACTCTCTGCCAATTAGAGGTGAAATAATTTAATGAACGATGTCATTAAAATATACGCAAACTAATCTCAACTTACTTTACAGTAGGTAAATAACGCTCTACATAATGCAAAAGTTTATGAAGTTATCCTTGATGTGACCTGGAGTTGCGTTTGAGAAGAAACGCTTAGCAGTGGGCTATTATTTGATCAGTCAGTCTTCTTCTTGTCATGACCCTAGAGCATTTTTATTAATTATTTATTTTAGAAAAAAAAAACAAATTTTGAATTGTTTTATAAACTTAAAAGAACCAAACGAGTTTATAAAACTAGAAACTGTTCGTCGGCAAGGAAATGTTCAGGACCTTTTACCGTCAACTGCAGTCGCTTCAGGAAATGACGCCTCCTAAAGAAGTTCCCCGACTTTTAGTTTTTACTTGAAACTTTTTACCGTACCGTCTTATTTTGTAAAGGAAGTAGAAAATATGGTTTTTAAACTGTATATTTTATATCCGTATTGCCGGGATAACCAAGAGCCTTTCTTGGTTTGGTGAGTTATTTATTTTGAAAGTTTTCAACTTAATTTTCTACATTTTATCTTCAAAGGGTTTTTTCGTAAATCCTTAAATTTTTTAGGAATGAAAACCAATTTCGCAAATTTTTATTGTATTTTTGTGTGCATCAAGCAAAATCTATAATAAGTTATTTGCTTTTATTTTAGTCTGAGTATATTTAGTTTTCGGGCAAACCTAATTTACCAGCACATTCGTAAGCGTCAGTATTAAGTAATGATACAGGAAGACATTTGTATGACGTGGGGATCCTCGGAAATCCGCTATGATGGATCACCGTCTTGCATTAGGATGTGCAGGTATCGTAAACTCAGTGGATTTGATTGTACAGTTAATTTCTGGATAGTATTCATAGCCGTAAGATCTAGTAACTTCAGTAAATCTTTAACAAAAAACGAGATCTACTGATTTCAAGCAATATATTTAAATTACCTTTCGATACTGTAAATCGCGCATCAAGCGTATCTTCAAAAAATCTTAGACAGGTTAAACAAAAAACTAAATCATAAGAAAATGTCCATTTAAGAACCAGAATGCCTTTTTGCCTTCCTTTAATCCAGTTCATCCTAAAGTTGTCTGGAATAAATCGCTCACAGCGATAAGACCGCCCATTGTACTTCGCTTTAAATGTTTTCTTGTATCTTTGTTTGTATTTTGTAATGTCCATGTGGTGTACAATAAAGTATTTTCTATCTATCTATCTAATGACGGCCAGACAATTACCATTATGTACAAATCTGACTTTCAACAATCCTCATTTTGAATCAGGTTCATCTCATGTAAATAACTATCACGTCAAGCCATGACAGAGACCAAATCTTTTTAGGCCGCCTTAAGGCCTCCGTCATGGCTTAACTTAACGACTTAAATAGCCGGGACCGACAATTTAACGTGCCCTCCGAAGCACGGAAGCGCTCAGATGAAAATGCCACTGGCGGTCACCCATCCATTTACTGACTGTTTCGAATGTTGCTTAACTTCGACGATCTATCAAGAACGACTAAGTAAGCACGACCATGAGCGCTTCACGAACTTACTACTTACTAACTATCACGTCGTTTATGAGACCCAATTCCTTTTACTAGTATTTGTTTTGGTAGTATTTTATTACTAAATTGCAATAAGCTGGGTTGAAGTAGCGTAAACAACTCGTTAGTTACTCTTTTCAAGTATCACTTAAAACTGAAATAAAACGACACACGCAGGAGCTGCTAATAAATGTAAGCTAAACCCTGAAACATATTCTCTATACTGTCGCAGAGTACATTAAAGTTCGTTTAGAAGTTTCACTTGGACTCTAAACTGTAGTATGCAAGCTAAGAGCACTGGTAGAGGTGTGATATTTCTTATCTGTCTATTCGTCTTCATTTGTTAATTTTTTCCTGTATAAAGATTACATGGAATATTAATAGTTTTAAGAGATAAGATTGACATTGCTTTATAGTGAAACAAAATTTTGTATTCTATTTCAAATGTATGAAATGTTTTGTGTGTTGCGTAAGAGTTTATCTTTGTCTATAGGTAAAACGATAATAAGTAAGAAAAAAACTTTGAAAAGATGATTATCAAATGTAAGTTGCAAAAATGTATCTAAAGACATTGTATTAAAGCTCATTTTACATCAAAGTTGATTCAGAGTGAAAGCCAACTAGAGCCAATTCTCAAAGCAAACCGACTTATTTGCCGAAAACTTTATATTTATCGCTGCAGTGTCCATTCGTTCCCAGTTGCCAGTAAATTAGCCGCAGAACAAACAAGTTGACGTAGACTTTGCAGTGTCAATGTAAGGATGTTTTATTTATTTACAAAACATAATTAACAACCATTTCACATTCTTGTACGGCGTTTAGTGTATTAACTTTAAACATATTTAGTATGCCATATTTTTAACTAGCTGCGCGCATCCGCGTTGTGACCCGCGGTCTCTCGGGTTTTTTTTCGGGATAAAAAGTGGCCTATGTCCTTCACTGGGATACAACCTTTATCCAGGCCAATTTTCAGTTCAGTGGTTTGGACGTGAAAAGGTAACAAACAGACAGACAGACAGAGTTACTTTCACATTTATAATATTAGTATGTATAGTACTATAGTGACTTCTACTATGATATTCAAATATTATTCTTTCTTATTAATATTTAGATTAATATTTAGATCCTTGTGAAATGTAGATATAAATGGCAAAATATTACAATAGATAGATAGATAAACACTTACACAGAAGAAACATACCAGGAACACAAAATAACAAGTAGGTATAATGGGCGGCCTTATCGCTAAAAGCACAATATTTAGTCATTATCATCATCTCAACCATCTAGCGTCTACTGCTGAACATAGGCCTCCCCCGTCGATTTCCACAGCGATTGCCGTACAATTAGCAAAATAAGCAACAAATTTTTGAACCTCAAAGAACATTGAAACTTGAGCAGATTTTTATAAAAATTCGTTAAGAATTTAGAAATACATTGGTTTCTTAATATTTCAGAACGAAAAAGACAATTTTCTTGTTGAATTGGACATGGACATGTCAGAGTTTTATAAACCGAAACCTGTTTTTGTAGACAACTTAACCCACACACATCCCACGCAAGTTTTTTCCGTCATATCGGAAAATGCTCCTCTTTCTTCAAAAGCTTACCTGGAACAATGAAAATAACATTTTTTATAAAGCGTCTAGCTTAAAAAAGGTGCTATTCAATAGTGAAGTTGGGATGTAGGTAGAGGGTAATCTTTAACTAATAATCTGATTTTAAAAAGGTTACGTAGGTAAGTAAATGTACAAAGTTCTAATAAGTTTCTTTCACAAAATACAAACCACTATAAATATAATGTTAAAGATACAAACCGTCTGTTTGTTTTAATTATTCGCCTGAATATAACAATTATAACAATCTGCATAGCACATAATTTTCCTCCAGCGAAGTCATTTGTTACAAGCTTATTAGTGGTGCCCTCTGGGAGGCTGCCTTGCTTGCAAAGTGAAAATGTAAGCTACTTATTTTTGCTGTTGTTTCGAAATTTGAGACTGCCACTTGCGCAAACTTAGGCTACGAGATAGCTCCGGTAAGTTGACTTTTGGATTTAAATCTAGAATTAGCTAGCTGAAGTGGCAGTGGGCTGGCGATGTCTGCCGAAGAACCGATAGCCGTTGGGGTATACGAGTTCTTGAGTGGAGACCGTGACTCGGCAAACGAAGTGTACGATGTAAACGCAGAAGCTAAATGCGTCGAGCGTAATGGCACTCATTAGGGGAGGCCTATGTCCAGCAGTTGACTGCTATAGGCCGATGATGATGATGATGATTTAAATCTAATACTAGGGCCACAACAATCGTGTTGTAGCATGTGATTCATAGTTTGACAGTAGCAGATAGTAGTTACATTCTACAATTTTCCAGCTTCGAATCCTTCTTCTACTTAGCTGTGTTTCAATCAAAACATTTGTGTGTTGTGTAAATAAAATGTATCTTTACTATTTTCAATAAATCCAATTCCAAATCTATAACTTGGTAATAAAAATGTCCACGAGGTGTATTTACTTCCGCCGTAAGAGATAAGTTCTATTCATAGAATAGTACAGGATAAAGTGAGGTTTTGATCCACGCTACCAATATGCAATAGATTTTTAAAGAAAATTTACTGTAATAAAATCAATTACCTACAGTCGCTTAGATGAAATCTAATAGACTTTTAAGGCTGGTTTCACCAAACTTTGGGTAACAGAGCGTTAGTTCAAATTTAGTAAGACAAATAACAACGGATTAAGATTTTAACAGACCGTTACGGTGTTTTGTGTTCTTTCCAAAGGAAATCTTCACTAACAAGCCGCTAAATTTAATCGCTGGTCGGCGGCCGGTTCGCTCGCTGACAGTTGACATCGTAGAAAATTAAAAATATGTTGCAACAACGTCCGAAATTATTGAAAAGTTCGCGCCGTAACCATAGCAACAGAAATAACAACGAAATTTGAAGGAAAATTCCCTAACCACGATTAACTAACCAGCTGTTAGATTGACTTTTGGTGAAACTAGCCCTACTAATTCAACATTGTTTAGTCTATTTCATATTTTATTGCATGAGTGATGACACATTCACTGTTTCGTTTCACGTTTATTCATTCGACTTTATTTGACAGAGAAAATTGATTATTTTACAAGTAAATCTGTCAGTGCTCATGCTTATTGAAATGGACTATAAAGGCGGCTGTACACATGGGGCCAAGGTGTTGGGCCAACGTGTTGGGACAACGTGTAGAGAGCTACTTGGCGGTATGTTGGCTTAATTGGTCTAGTTGGCGCCAACATTGGCAAGCCATCCGAATAGTGTCGGTTTTTATGGCGGCTGTACACATGGGGCCAAGGTGTTGGCCCAACGTGTTGGGACAACGTGTAGAGAGCTACTTGGCGGTATGTTGGATTAATTGGTCTAGTTGGCGCCAACATTGGCAGGCCATCCGAATAGTGTTGGTTTTTAGTGCACACATCAAAGGATCTTGGCGCGCTCCGCAAACAGCGTTCACACGTTGGTGTCTTGTTCAGTTCGTTGTTACTCGTCAGCGGAGACAGTATCGTTGCGCGTGAGTGAAATTTATGTTCCCATGTTCCGATAGCGATGGCGGCGCCGGTGTGGACAAGCAATGAGGTTTTACAATTCATAGAATTGTATCGACGGTAAATGTGTAATAACTAATAACACATTTACCTCGTTCTATCCCGATGAATAGTCACCATCCACCACCTACTTTTGCGCCATTTCTTTTTAGTCACTCTACTTTGGTGCACATGTACGTAATAATTAAACGCACTGTATAAATAAATTGCCGCGGCTGCAAGAACTTCTACGTCCATCTTTGAAGCCCCGCCAATGCAGAATGATCAGTAAGCCAATGTGTGAACAGGAATCTTGGTTTCCATCATTTTTGCCCAACACGTTGGCCCAACACCTTGGCCCCATGTCTACAGCCGGCTTCACAGGTAGAGCAATGAAGACCAAAAGTCGCTTCTGTGACTCAATAAGTAGTCGCAGGTCGAGCGTTCCACGAGCGCACCTTAGATTTATTCAATTCACAGATAGGTCGTTTTGATGATACACAAGCTAGTGCTGTTCTACTGGATTTATGCTTGAGAAACATCTTTGCTTCTAGGTATCTTTGTAAAATTGGCTCGTAGTTATAAGGAGTTCTGCAATAAATTTTTTACAATGATACAATACTTTCACATAGTGAGTTTTTACTTGGAAGTCCAAGTAAAAGCTCATTATACTCATGCGGACATTGTCAAGTGACTATGTCCGCATTTCTACGTAAATTATAAGTGTGTAATGAATATGCATTTATATTTTTAACCTTTCTGTTTTCAGATTCAATATCTTCTATTCCTTTCCCCTGTTAAGGTGTAGTACATTACATGATATTGACTAGATAAATCAGAGCGTCGTTAGTGCGCTTTGAACTCTGTTATTTATGGTCCTATATAACAGCAAATAAAGAGGTTCATTAGGATGCCTCGTTATGTGTCGCATTGCATCCCCGGGGTCACTTGTCCAAAACTATTCAATGCAATTTAGCTTTCCACATTTCGATTCAGAAAACCCTGCTAGTTCTCGTTTAGTGTTTTTAAACGGAAGCATTCTTTAAAACACGAAACTTCTATTGATTTGTAGATTACGTCAGTTGTTATCACAATAAATTTTTCTTATACCACTCTCTCTTTGGCTGAAAGAAAGAAGCCGTATATATAAAATAAAATATCTGAAGGGGTAGGTGACCACTGATTTCTACTTTTTACAATCCTGAAAATTATCACAAATAAGGTACATAAATCAAAAAAGCTATAAAGAACGAGTCCCGATTTAAAGTTGATCATAGGTAAAAAAAATCCGTGGCACTCCCTGGAGTGCCGAGAGATGTGAAAACTTGAACAATTAGGTGCCTAGGGTATTTTTTAAATCGTGAAGAAATCGAAAAATATCGATAGATATGACTTCACTCGTTTGGTTATAAAATTAGCTTTTAGAAATGTAAAAATATTGCCGTAAAATTTTACCGAGCATAGAACTAGATGGCGCTACTGGTAGGTGTCGGTGAGCAGACGTGACTGGCGCGTGACCTTTTCGAGGCGGATCCAAGAATTTATTCTTATTTAAAAAATGCCCAACATGCCTAAAGAAGTTTTCATTTCAAAAACTAATATCTAGGTTAGAAACTATTCGTAAGCTCAATAATTAGTTAACAAAAATTGCGTTCATTTTTTACATTCCATAATTGTTATGCAAAAAAAGAAGCCGCTGATATACAGTGCACTAAATAAATAAGACTACACTTCTTTCGGGCAAGGAAGACGTATGGAGTATCGCACCCATTTCATTCTTAGCGTCGGTCGGTCGCTGAATCTGTTTTATGGGCGCTACGTGAGACCGGACTTGTACTTAGACGGCAGTAAATCTAGCATAGCCATACTTAGTTACTACCTAGACTTGATTGCTTCGACCGAAATTAAATATAGGTACTTTGAACATTACATTTTATGTATTTTGTATTGAAGTAATTTTTTGTGCTAGTAATGCGTTTTTTTTTTGTTATGATTATTCTTGTAAAGATGATGATTGCAGGTATAAGATTTTGTTGAAACTCGCAATAATTAAAATGAATAATAATTGGATATCTTACACTGATATAAAACAATACATGTTCAAAAGATGAAAATAAGGGTCCTAAAGTCTAAAAAATCGACGCGCAGGGGATTTCTAAACCAACATATTATTTATAATATTTTTACTAACTGGAGACATGAAACCGTAGACACCTCAAAAATTATGGCAATCAAAGTTCACCCAACCAAAATATCGTTACGTTTCCGACTAAAGCGCAGAAATAAATTGGCGCTCAATATAAAAGTGAGCTTGGTTTAAAATTGCTTCGTTCTGCCTACCAAGCACTGAATTAGGTCGCCAGACCATCGAAAACGCAGTATCAAAAAGCCAGGTAGGATTTGGGTGGTACAAAATTTATTTTTAATTTATCTTGTAGCTCTATTGTAATTTTGTCTACAAAAGTTCAGCCTCTGGAAAGCATTTCGTAGCTAAAATAATAATGTACTACTTGTAAATAACGTACGAAAGAATTGTTTTTTATAATATTGAACTTTCCGATTTGAGAGGATGGTTTAGGTGCTTGGCAAGAATATTCCATCTCTAGCAAAGCGTCTCGTTAAGTGTAGGCAAAGGTCCTATGTGTAATTTTTTTTTTGCTATACGTAATTATGATAACTGATTGAGATATTTAGTCGCAATAAGCCTTTCCATTAAAAACTTATCCAAACGACTCTAAAAGAGAGTTAATGTAACCAGCAAAATACTTTCTGTAAAAAACGTCCCCTGTTGAAAGGTCAGCCATCCATACCAATAATTGTATTTCAGATACGTATATTAAATTTTGTATACCTGGGATGCTTCAGCCCCATTTTGCGAGGGAGGCATTGAAGCTTGAAAGCCAAAAACGACTACGTGGAAAATGCCTGTGCTTTCAATCGCCTATTTTTGGCTTTGTTTTATTGAGTAGCTAGGAAATATAAAGCTCTATTGCTTCCTTGCAAAATAAATCGGTAAAGAAACCATATTGAGTTAATAGAAAAAAACATTCATTCATTCTTTAGTTCAGTAACATAGCCAAATAGGGTATAGGGGGTCCATCCCAAATCTAGTGTGAGTGCGGAGCCCCAACACAAAATATGTCACATCTCCTTTCCCTTTGTGCCCAACCAGCTGCACCCAGGAAGACCTTGTTGCGGCTTCAGATAGGGCCATAGCGGTGGCTTCATTTTGGAGCAAGCTTTATTATGAGCACATTGACACGACGAATGAATGAACAAAAAAACGTAACTTATTTTCATTTAATACCTATTTTTGATACTTAATATTTTCTGTTTAAATACTAAAAGTCCTGTAATGTTAGCCCTCGGACGCGCGTTTAAAAATAATGTTTGTCACATTTAATCTCAGTTTAAAACATAGGAGACTTGCTTAGTTTTATTCTTAACACATTCTTTACCTAGTAGGACAGTGCTACTTAAACTTAACAATTAAGTAAATGGACGTCCCAGTGGTACCGGGTTTAAAGCAATCAAATTAATTCAACCCATTTTAATTTTCGCAATCCCGGTGGAAGCTAAAGTGATATTGTGTTTAGAAGCTGCCCTGAAGCTTTTATAAAACCTGAATACAGGTGAAAGGGAATATGAAGAAAAAGTCTCGAGCATACAGATTTAAAAAAATATAAAAACTGAGACGCATATTTTTAACAAGGAAAACTAAAATAACTTATTCAAAATTAGTTAAAAAACCATAATTGTTAACGATCAAAATTTGATTGTTAACAATTAAACCCGCGACGATCAGACGATCCTCCTAAAGCCGGAGGGCCTTCAACCGCTCGGCCACGGATCCCAGACGTCAGACTCAAAATTCTTGATAAGCTCATATTTATCGGTTAAGCACCGGTTTTGATAAGACTTTCCATTTCTTAATGAAATAGTGGATACTACTATAAAAATTACAAAAACATATATTTTTGATGCCTGTAGGTTCTTCTTACTACTCAATAACTTTTTCTTTGTTAATTGACATAAAAAATTATGCGTAATAATTATGTTTTAGCTCACTTTAACAAAGATCCTAGATTCCCAACATAGAGATTATAAAAGCAGGCAGGCGCTATTTGTAAATACTTTACCAACAAGCAAGACTGACGATAACTAGCAAAGTTTCAGCGAAATATTCACTTCACTTCGATCCTGATCCAAGGTGCGCTTCGAAACGCCAATTTCTATGCCCCGTTCATAGTTCCAGTTATAGAATGGTTTACAACCTTATGTACAAATAGAAGACGTATAGTCAAAAACTCAACTTCCTCTCCTACTGTGGTTTAGTAGAGGCGTTCAAACTCAACTACGATAATTGTATCGTTAAGATACCTCTAAAAGTACATATATGTCTACGCAAAAAGCTTTGTCGTACTTGCGACTTAACTGAAACCTGTCTTACTAGTTGAGCAGTAAGGAAGTTGCAGAATAACCCACTGCTCAACTTGATGCAGTTGAGCAATCTACGAGTAGTTGAGTAGAGGAAAAAAATGGACCGACCACTCAGTATCATGTGAAAGATGAACCATCGGAAAGGGATTTTAAAATTTTAAAATAGGAACGTCAAAATGATATTTTGTTTTTGACATGAGAATTTTAACGTAAAGGCATTTATACACCTAAACCTAAAATAAAATATATATTTTTTTATTGGGATAATTAATTATACATTCTAAAATGTATTAGTCCGCTAGATGCCAAAACTTGTCCTACAAAGCACGAAATAGACATACCAGAGCTCACCCATTCATTTTGTGACCACACAAAATGTTATTAAATTCAAGCTATCTGACCAAAAAAACTAAACAAACTACGACACAAGATCAGGATCACTTTTAAGTTCCCTAGATAAAAACATACGATTTGTCCATGAAAATTGCGAATAAACTTTGTAATATTAGAATGAAATAAAACCCTCGATACTTAATATAATTTTGAACCGACCGCGTCTACGCCAAGGTTGGGCGGTACGACCAGCAATTCGGTTAGCATTTGTAAAATATACATAGCTTTCGTGGTATTTGATACAACGAAAATGTATATCAGCCTAATACAAAGCATTTTACAAACTTTTCACATTTATGATTTCTAAAAAAAAATTGTTTTATTTTTATTTAGGTACATTTACATTAGGTACTTACACTTAAAACAACAAGTGAGAAGACTTTTTTATATTGAAATTCCATCTTTATTTATTTAACAGAACAAAATAAACTGTACATGAGTTTAAATGTAAACAAAATAAAAATAACCGTCACGTACGCAATATCGTCCTGTGTACACCCAGCTCACCCGGCGGCGCCACTGTCGCAAATCAATAGGACAGCGTTGCTAGGCAACGATCATGTAGCAAAATAAACAATCAGACGAGCCCCGGCCCTGAGTAAATTTACCTTCTTATTTTATTACTTGTGTCAACATTTTAGATCTATATTATTGGATTATTTACCCCTGTACACGGAGTATCATGTTTTTTTGATTTGTTTATTGAGATATTGTTTTGTGAAAGATGGTTCTGCTACCTCCGTGTGCGCCCGAAAACTGTGGGAATGGGAAGAATTTTAGAAACTCCTTGAAGAAACCCAGCCCAAACTATCCTTATGGGAATAAGACCAGGAAACCCAGGATTGTTCCTGCTTTTACCATCCAAGGTAACCAGCTTGATTTAATTTTAAATATGGAAGAAACTGATTTCACTGCTATGCGCTGGTGAGCTTATTTATATCAGACCTTTGTAACTCAGTATAATCGAAGTAATTGTTTAGGTACATTTATGCCCTCCAAGCTTCAGTATAAAATTATAACAAACAAACAAAATTGTCCGGTGTTATTAAACAGTATCATAACTGTATTACGTGCACACATTATATCATAAACTTAGTAGAATTGTCAAGTATAACCAACAAACAAACATAGTACATATTCTCTTTGAATTATGGGAGTTTAGGTTTTTGAGAGGAGCAATCGGACGGCAGTTCTAACCAGATTTTTACGAGTTGTTTAATATTTGTCTTGGTATTGTTTACTTCTGTAGCAATGCAAAAGAATACGAGGGTGGTTGGCCCTCCAAAATGTGGCGTTATGGACCCGAAACCACCAAAACCAACAATGTTCAGAAAGTGCTACCAACGAGGAGAATTTCCGATATCGATCGAGTTTACCACATTTGGGAAGCAACTTGCGTGGAAGGTACATAATATAGTTAAAAAAACTTTTCTTTTATCTATGATTTTATTGAAATTAAAGTAAGTTTAGTCATGAAAAGTTACCGACTTTAGTTAACAAAATGTTTGTATTGAAAATCAGTTATGATTATAAATATCTTTGCAGGTGCCGATAGAAAAGCTGGATTTCCATCATTATCTGCCGATGTTCTTCGACGGACTAGCAGAAGCCGCCTACCCTTTCAACTTCATTGTGGAACGCGGCATCAACGACCTTTGCTCCAAAGGGTCATACAAAGTACTTCCAGTGGTGCCACAACTGATCATTCCAATCAAAAGTAAGAAACAGAGAAGGGACTGTACTCAAACATAGCAATCTTTCAAATCCCATTGCTCAGATCTTCAAATAAGAACACGTTCACACTTATGAACTTCCACACTGCTTCGAATAAGAAGATGACCATCATTATGCGCTCTATTATGCACAATAGAATACACTCAAAGGCAACAGAAATACTTTGGTACAACTTTCATAATTCTTTTATTTTACTTTACCTAGCATGTTCAGTTGTGGAACATATTAGGTTTATCAATATTTTTACTCTGCATTCCAAACGTATAAAATCGTTAATTTTTTCTCCACAGATGCTCTAGCAACAAAACGGCCAAGCGTTATCTGCCACGCGCTGAAATGCATTCAAATGATAGTAGTGGGATGCGACAGGGTCGGGGAAGCACTTGTGCCTTACTACAGACAAATACTTCCAATGCTGAACATTTTCAAAAACAGGAACCGTAAGTTTTATCAACAATTTCTTAAAACACGAAGCAAAACACAAACACAAAACAAGAGATTTGTAGAATTTATAGTAACTATAGTCGGTCCAACTTAATAGGCCACATTTGACGTTTGTCAGTTCGAGCTTTCTAGTGAGGTGACCTTCTTAAAAACTTCGATTATGTTCGAAGTCCGTATCGATTCATTCACATGAATTAAAATTTATCGCCAGGTAAACCGTAAACTAAGAGTAGGTAAGATCAGTTAAAAAAAACCGGGACTGAAAAAAATAGCACACCAAGAACGCAAAGTCACTTTGCACAACGATCAAGACTGCGTCACAACCCTACTTACTTATTTATTTTGATAAAAATTGTTCAAAAGTTTATGGTTGTCATGTCAAACAGAGAAAAAAAGTTTTTATGCGATATTCCCGTTGTCCTTTTACAAAAGTACTTTTTGGTATTTAGTAACGTTTTTCGGGATAAATACATAAGTTTATTTAAAAAAAAAAACAATAAGTATTTAATGCGCCATCATCATCATTAAAGGTGAAATATTCCCTTACGAGAAATCATTTCATTCGATTCCAACTCTCAAATTTCGATTATTTTGGGTAACATACCTAGTGTCAAAAGAGAACAAGGGTTTACTGACGCAACATTGTGACAACGTTCAGTTCTCTCGAAAACAGAAATTGTTCTGAAACATAATATGTTTGGATGGTGTAATAAGGAAATAAATCATAAAATTACCTTCTTTTGTCGTTAAGACAAATAAATTATTTAACCGGAATTGAAAAAAAGTTAAGCAATTGTGCAGTACTAACTTCGATAAAATAGTAGTATTTTATGCCCGCCGGTACAAAGTTACGTTGTTAAATTTTGATGAAATGTCAAATGTGGCTTATTAAAATGGACCAACTATAGTCCTAGTCGATCAAAGATTATTTATTTTATTTATTTATTTACTTGAGTAACTACATATTTATCATAATATTGTGCCTGAAAACCTTAATAGGTTTGAGTAGGAGTAGGAGATAAAACCCCAGAAACGAAACATTTCATGGCTATACATTTTTAAAATATATTATTACTCGTATTCATTTGAAATAAAAGCAGCACAAATAAAAATAATCTTAGTAACATTTAACTTGGCAAATCTCAGAGTAAAGCACAGCAAAGCCACTACTTACCCAATTTGCTTTGTCAGCTCATTTTAACCAAAGCTCGGTTGAACAATAATGATGAACAATTTACAAAACATTAGCTCTCTCAGTAAACTGAGCTCAAAAACGACACTCCAACTACTTTACTAGACAACTATTTCACGAAATGTAGCCACTTCGTTTCGGGCTCTGTAGGCTTTCAATAAAACAGCCGCTTAAGTCGCTATGCCACACTGAGCTTTGTGTTTAATTCAATGTTACTGATTTATATCGAACAAATATTACAAAATGTCTGGCAGTAAAACTTTGAAAGAAAAATTATATCCATTTGTATCTAATTGTACCTATTATTATCATGGACTAACATTTCTAAGTAGATTTTAGTTTGACTATTAAAATAGGATAATATTTATAGGCCAAAACTAACAAAAACTTTGATTGTACTTTGTACATACATACATAAAATCACGCCTCTTTCCCAAAGGGGTAGGCAGAGACCACGGATCTCCACTCGCTACGATCCTGACACACAACTTTCGCCTCATTCACTCTCATTACATTCTTCATACATGCTCGTTGGTTTAGGGTACTTTTGACCTGGCCCTTCTCCATTGTACCTACTTTGTTTCCTAGAAGAAGCCTATTTACTCTTGATTTGAAGAATTTCGTAGCTATTCAGTCTGGTGTTGTGCACACGTCATGTCTAACAAAAACCCTGGAACGTGTTGGATTCCCCAACAATGAGGTAGGGTGTCAACCAGTGGCGAGCTACGACACCGCAGTCTGTACAAACGAAGCATTTCCACCCTTATTTGAATGTACATAAGATTCTTATTTCAAAATCTATACAGGGGTTATGTATGTAATTAATCTCGGATACCACAACGAGTCTATTACCCAAAATAATATCATCTCATGTGATGCGTGTCAATTATGTCGCGTGTTTGATTGATGTCGTTCGAACGTGTCGCTAGGTTGTATACATTATGTGAGTGTTTATACTGGGTGAAGTAAGATTACTAAGAAATACTACACATTTTTAGCTCAAGAAACAGCTAAGGGCCATAGATTTTAATTCATAAAATAAAGGTTTAAAAAGGTTTTTCAAGATTAGCTTTGTAGTATTATAGTTATTTTGATCGTTGATAAAGTAGTTATTTTACTTCTGTGTACCTGTATGAACAACTAAAAGTAGAGTAAAATAAATAAATAAATAAATAATGCTGGACATTTCACACAGCATCATCTAGCCCCAAACTAAGCAAAGCTTGTACTATGGGAACCAGATAACTGATATACTACTTATATACTTTTTTGTTTGTTTGTAAATACATACATATTATACATAGGAACACCCAGACCCGAGATAAATATTTGCAGATCATACAAACATTTATCGCGCCGCGGGGATCGAACCCGCAACCTTCTGCGTCTCAAGCGGGCTTTCACCCACTGCGCCACAGAGGTCGTCAAAAAGAGTGAAAAAAAGAGTGTATTTAGATTCCCTGTACTGTATGGTTTTTCGTAACTTTTTTTACACTGTTTCGGTTTTTGGAAGTTGCACTGATATACCTTGTACACTGAATAAAAATATTCTTACCATTATGTAGGCATAGAAGACACAAATTATTTTATTAGTATTAGTAGGTACTCGGTTATTTTATTTAAAAACAGATACTGTGTATGTAAGTAAATTACTTACTTTTTATTACTAATTTATTACTTACTTTATTCTCCTGATCAACTATTTCATCGACTTGTGTTAGTCATCGTGCTGTATTATAAAGTGTTTACACAATTTCAGTTCATTTTCAATTTTACATACACTTTATTTACAATCAATATCAAATCCGCTTTTAAAAAAATTGCATAGATTTTATTTTCCAATACGAAATATTTGAAATAGTACAGTTTTTATCTCTTTCAAATATGAGACTGCGTTACAAAATAAAAATCAACGAAACCTCTATTCATAGGCAGTTTTGATTGGATGTAGCAAAATGTGTGTACCAAATTTTGCGTCAGTTCGTTTCGGAATTCTGTTCAAAGGATTTTTATGAAATCCGTCTAACTATGTCTATTTACATCAGCAAATATTGTTTATAAACAAAAACAAACATATCGTCAAATTTTTTTAGCTTTCAAAGGCTTTTACTCACCAATAAAATGCTTTCAAAAAGTAAAAAAATATTCTCTAAAAAATGAACTCATTTATTTTCACCAAACATGGCGTGGCTCGACAGAAGCTCGAGTAACGACTTTGGTTTTCGCTGCGGGACAAATTATGTTAGTATGATCTGCAAGTTTTATATGCTCCAAGTCCCTGTGTTGACGAAACTACGAGAAACAACGAGTACCATTACTAAATAGTAATAGTACCTACTCGTAGTTTCTAGCAAGCACGACACAGGAAATCCTGTATGTAGGGTAGTGATGTCTGCGACTGTTGGGTTTAATTTGATTTTTATAATGAGAAAAAAAATGCTAAAATTTTCAAGTAACGTTCATAAAGTTCATACTTGAAGTTCTTAGCATCATGATAATTTAAAACTCGACGACCTCTGTGATGCCGTGGATGAAAGCCCGATTGGGACGTAGAAGGTTGCGGGTTCTTCCCCGCCGCGGGATAAACGTTTGTATGATCTGCAAATATTTATCTCGGGTCTGGGTGTTTCTATGTATAATAGGTGTATTTACAAAAAAAAAAGTCTATAAGTAGTGTCTTAGTTATCTAGTTCCCAGTACAAGCTTTGCTTAGTTTGGGGCTAGATGATGCTGTGTGAAATTTCCGGCATTATTTATTTATTTATCAACTTTTTTTCTAGAATCCTTGGGCTCTGGCATAGACCACACAACCACAAGAGGAGAGAACGTGGCAGATCTGATTGAAGACACTCTTCAGATCCTCGAAAGATACGGAGGTCCCGACGCTTTCATCAATATCAAATACATGATACCGACTTACGAGTCTTGCGTTCAAAATTAATCATTACCATAAAGATGGATCACATGAAGTTATGTCTTATTACTATGTAGTAAGGTTTATTATTCACTGTTTTAGCTCTTTAGTAAATTAAGCACGCTAAATGTATGCAATCAATGTATTTTGTGATAAACATTGAATAATATACTGGTTCTAATGATTATCAAAATTTAAGAGTTATTTTCTAAAGCTCATATTTTATTTTTATTTATTATAATAATTTTAAAATAGTTAATTATAGGTTATTACTAAGTTATTAGATAAAATTCTCTTCGCTTTATATTAATGTGATATAATTAAATACTTAGATTTTTATTTAGTTTGTAATTTAAATTTGTTACTCATATTTGTGAACAAAACTAGTTTTTAATTAGTTTACTCTTCGAAATTGTTGATTCTAAAGTAACATGGATACTTCTTTCGCTTTATCCGTTTTACCATCTTTGTTAAATTTTGAAGTGCTTAGCCTTGATATTAAATTTTTTGTCAATAAATTGTGTGTACCTATAAAAGTTTTTTTTGTCATCTCTAATCTATCGACGTGTATAAAATTTGTAAAAATTGGTCTATTGAGGTAATTTCAGAAACACGTAGTTTTTTAAGACATTACTTACGCCATTACTTTGTCTACAGTGGCGTCGGTAGATAGGAAACCAAGGGCCCTGGTGCAAAATAAACTGGGGCCCTAACTGAATGGTTTTATCAAGTCAAAATATAAAGGAGAATGGGCATTCCCGCCCAAATAAAAAAACTATCGCCCGCAGAGTAGGTGGAATGGGTAGACCTTCAAAAACACTCCATTTCATTGTATGACAGCTAAAAAATCCATCCTACAGAAATCGAGATATTTGCAGTTAAAGGTGGTGACTCTTACCATCATGTTTTTTGACTTACAGGCTTCCCGCAGATAAGCCACTATGGGTAATCGATAGAACTTTAAAAGCATTACATTTCATTGTATGAAAGCAAAAAAATCCATCCTGCAGAAATCGAGATATTTGCATTTAAAGGTGGTGACTTTTACCATCATGTTTTTTGACTTACAGCCTTCCCGCAGACGAGCCACTATGGGCATTCGATAGAACTTTAAAAGCACTACATTTCATTGTATGACAGCAAAAAAATCCATCCCGCAGAAATCGAGATATTTGCATTTAAAGGTGGTGACTTTTACCATCATGTTTTTTGACTTACAGCCTTCCCGCATACAAGCCACTATGGGCATTCGATAGAACTTTAGAAGCACTACATTTCATTGTATGACAGCGAAAAAATCCATCCTGCAGAAATCGAGATATTTGCAGTTAAAGGTGGTGACTTTTACCATCATCTTTTTTAACTTACAGCCTTCCCGCAGATAAGCCACTATAGGCATTCCATATAACTTTAAAAGCACTACATTTCATTGTATGACAGCTAAAAAATCCATCCTGCAGAAATCGAGATTTTTGCAGTTAAAGGTGGTGACTTTTACCATCATGTTTTTTTACTTACAGGCTTCCCGCAGACAAGCCACTATGGGCATTCGATAGAACTTTAGAAGCACTACATTTCATTGTATGACAGCTGAAAAATCCATCCTGCAGAAATCGAGATATTTGCAGATAAAAGTGGTGACTTTTACCATCATCTTTTTTAACTTACAGCCTTCCCGCAGATAAGCCATTATAGGCAATCGATAGAACTTTAGAAGCACTACATTTAATGTATGACAGCTAAAAAATTCATCCTGCAGAAATCTAATAATAATTATAATAATAATCTAATCTAACCGTATCTTATTCTGTAATTATTTAAGTATTTATGAACTAACAGCTCTTCTTTTTAATTATCTTTTTTTTAATAACGTGATGTCACCCAACTAGGAGCAGTCTGAAAACCAGCGTTGCTCTGTACCTCCCCGGTGTAGAGCAACACAAAGCTGAGATTGTTCCTTTTTGGACTGCACCAACACAGACGTCCTTCTTTATTTTCTTTTTGTTTTCTTTTATACTTTTCTGTCTTTGTTTGTAGTCGATCTATTATATACATTTTTTTTTTGCTGTGTCACTTTAGTTTGTACCTAGTTATATTCGTCTGTGTGTGTGTGTTTTCCCAAATAATTTTTTTATCTATCTATCTTATATCTCGATTTCTGCAGGATGGATTTTTTAGCTGTCATATATTGAAATGTAGTGCTTCAAAGTTCTATCGATTGCCCATAGTGGCTAGTCTGCGGGAAGCCTGTAATAGTGTGTGTATGTGTGTAGTTACCACCTTTAACTGCAAATATATCGATTTCTGCAGGATGGATTTTTTAGCTGTCATACAATGAATGTAGTGCTTCTAAAGTTCTATCGAATGCCCATAGTGGCTTATCTGCGGGAAGCCTGTAATAGCCTAAGAGCCAGCGACCGGCAGACCGGAGATCCCCAAATATGAAGTTTGGGTCCGGGTGGCTTTGGGAGATATGAGGCTGAATTTGATATATGTTACTTAGGGAGCTATAAAAAGAGGTTTCCCAAGCGGGCAGACACCTGCAATGGTTCCTTCATCATGTCAGTCAGCCTCAAAGTATAGAAAATTACGAGTCAACTTTCGTCATTTTACCAAGGCTGAATTTTATATTTTAGTTTGTTTTGTACTTGTTGCATACATGTTTGAGACTTTTTGCCTACATGTTTGATACTTGTTGCATACATGTTTGATACTTGTTGCATACATGTTTTATACTTGTTGCATACATGTTTTATACTTGTTGCATACTTATTTGATACATGTTGCATACTTGTTTGATACATGTTGCATACTTACATGTTTTATACTTTTTGCATACTTATTTGATACATGTTGCATACATGTTTTATAATTGTTGCATACATGTTTGATACTTGTTGCATACATGTTTTATACTTGTTGCATACATGTTTTATACTTGTTGCATACATGTTTGATACTTGTTGCATACATGTTTGATACTTGTTGCCTACATGTTTGATACTTGTTGCCTACATGTTTTATACTTGTTGCATACATGTTTTAAACATGTTTTATACTTGTTGCATACATGTTTTATACATGTTGCATACTTGTTTGATACATGTTGCATACATGTTTTATACCGGTTGCATACTTGTTTGATACATGTTGCATACTTATTTGATACATGTTGCATACATGTTTTATACTTGTTGCATACATGTTTTATACTTGTTGCATACATGTTTGATACTTGTTGCATACATGTTTTATACTCGTTGCATACATGTTTTATACTTGTTGCATACATGTTTGATACATGTTGCATACATGTTTGATACTTGTTGCATACATGTTTTATACATGTTGCATACTTGTTTGATTCATGTTGCATACATGTTTTATACTTGTTGCATACATGTTTTATACTTGTTGCATACATGTTTGATACATGTTGCATACATGTTTTATACTTGTTGCATACATGTTTGATACTTGTTGCATACATGTTTTATACTCGTTGCATACATGTTTTATACTTGTTGCATACATGTTTGATACATGTTGCATACATGTTTGATACTTGTTGCATACATGTTGCATACTTGTTTGATTCATGTTGCATACATGTTTTATACTCGTTGCATACATGTTTTATACTTGTTGCATACATGTTTGATACATGTTTTATACTTGTTGCATACATGTTTTATACTTGTTGCATACATGTTTGATACATGTTGCATACATGTTTTATACTTGTTGCATACATGTTTGATACTTGTTGCATACATGTTTTATACTCGTTGCATACATGTTTTATACTTGTTGCATACATGTTTGATACATGTTGCATACATGTTTGATACTTGTTGCATACATGTTTTATACATGTTGCATACTTGTTTGATTCATGTTGCATACATGTTTTATACTCGTTGCATACATGTTTTATACTTGTTGCATACATGTTTGATACATGTTGCATACATGTTTTATACTTGTTGCATACATGTTTGATACTTGTTGCATACATGTTTTATACTCGTTGCATACATGTTTTATACTTGTTGCATACATGTTTTATACATGTTGCATACTTGTTTGATTCATGTTGCATACATGTTTTATACTCGTTGCATACATGTTTTATACTTGTTGCATACATGTTTGATACATGTTGCATACATGTTTTATACTTGTTGCATACATGTTTTATACTTGTTTTGTATAAAACATGTGCCGTATGGCAGACTTTGAGGCTGACCGACATGATGAAGGAACCACCGCAGGTGTCTGCCTGCTTGGCAAACATCTTTTTATAGCTCCTCAAGTAACATACACAAAGTTCAGGTTTTATACTACTACGAAAGCATACTTACAATTACTTTTGTTTAAGGGTGACTTTCAGGGGGTTGGAACTGTACTAGGGATCTGACAAAGGACGACGTGATATAAAATTCAGCCTTGGTAAAATGACGAATCTTGGGCACCTTTGATGCCTCATATCTCCCAAAGCCACCCGGACCCAAACTTCATATTTAGGGATCGTACATAACCATACTGGGACTACACACAGACAAAGTCTCAGCCTTTATAAAATGATGAAGGTCTGCCGGTCGCTGGCTCTCACCCTATAAGTCAAAAAACATGATGGTTAAAGTCACCACCTTTAACTGCAAATATCTCGATTTCTGCAGGATAGATTTTTTAGCTGTCATACAATGAAATGTAGTGCTTCTAAAGTTCCATCAAATGCTCATAGTGGCTTGTCTGCGGGAAGGCTATAAGTCAAAAAACATTGATGGTAAAAGTCACCACATTTAACTGCAAATATCTTGATTTCTGCAGGATGGATTTTTTTGCTGTCATACAATGAAATGTAGTGCTTCTAAAGTTCTATCGAATGCCCATAGTGGCTTGTCTGCGGGAAGGCTGTAAGTCAAAAAACATGATGGTAAAAGTCACCACCTTTAACTGCAAATATCTCGACTTCTGCAGGATGGATTTTTTAGCTGTCATACAATGAAATGTAGTGCTTCTAAAGTTCTATCGAATGCCCATAGTGGCTTGTCTGCGGGAAGCCTGTTAGTCAAAAAACATGATGGTAAAAGTCACCACCTTTAACTGCAAATATCTCGATTTCAGTAGGATGGATTTTTTTGCTGTCATACAATCAAATGTAGTGTTTTAGAAGGTCTACCCATTCCACTATACGTCCACTCTGCGGGCGATCGTTTTTTGACTTGGGCGGCGCTTCATACATGCCTGCCCGTTCTCCTTTGCAGTGTGGCAAAATTTTATAACATTAAAGCAGCTTTAAGTATTTTTTAAAATTTAATAAAATGCAATTCAATGTATTTTTGGAACAAAAAAAAAAAAAACGTCTTTGTACCCGAAAATGACATTTGTTAAAAAAAAGAAGTCGGTCTTAATCGACGCTTTTTCCCATGAGGAACACTTTTCCCAAAGTATCCGTGTCAAATCAAATTTTACCTAAGTTTTTGCAACAAATTCAAGAAACATTTCTCGGGCTCTGGAATCGAGGGCCCCTTGAGCTTGGGGGCCCCGGTGCACAGCACTGCCTAGCCATCCGGTAGCTACGCTACTGTTTGTCTAGCATTCTTAGTTGGATTTCCTAAATTAATAACTAATGTCACCTATGAGCTACTGAAATATTACTTTAATATGAATTTAAGTTTATTTATTTGGTGAGAGACCCTGATTAGGTTTATTAAAGTCAAGTACATTTTAATTTCAAAGTAAATCTTAAAATTTTTATATTTATAAAGTAGCTTAAAACTTGAGCAGGGAAATTCAGAGTTCTTAAACAAAGTAAGGATAGATAAACACTATCTGATTGCGTCCGGCAGGGATCGATAGCTCCAAGAAATCGAAGCGAACTGTGTCTACCAACCCATTGTTTGTTCCATACAACTTTGTTGCTCGAGTAAATTTTGAAGTTCATTATTTCACGAAAGTTTCCTTGCCTTAGTTTCGCATAAATGTTCATCGGTAATGAGTCTATCAACTGCAAATATCGTTTGTGAAATCCTTCTTGAAAATATCGAATTTATAGGGTTGAGCTTTTAAGCTACTTTTTGACCAGATAAAAAAGAAATGTTCTGACACCGCCACTATGATCTATGTATGAAAATGTATGATCCGGAATTACCAGACTTCACCTACTATACAAGTGTACCAGGAAGCGTGTGCTAGCAATTTCTAAATCAAGCACGCAATCACAAGGGACTGCCACAGATCGACCAGAAGCAATTTACAATCTGCGAGTCACAGCAAAGTTATGCATGCGAGTGATTTGCATCGCATGATGCCTGCTTGCAAACTGACGCCCCGTATGCGATGTATAGTGTATCGTGTTAAGCTTCGTCACACTCCGAACATTCGACATAGCTCCATACAAACACTGTCATTTTTATACACGCACTTGTAAGTGTAAAGCACTCTTCGTTCGTAAAAAAACGTCATCGAAAACGCAAGGGGTAGGGAGTTGCAATTGGTGCGAGGTGAAGAGTGTCTTTTACATGCGTAGTATTTATTATTCGTTATTCTCTGGCCTAAATACTAGTACAGATTATGTGTAGCAGTTCTATGCAATTGTATGCAATGTACAACATTTTCTCAGCACATGCCGCGCACACTATCCATGGATGTTAGCGTTAATATTGCATTGTTTCGTATTAGTATGAACGCGGCTTTACATAATTGTTGCTGTTATAAACAAATCGGTATTACAGCTGGTACCTTGAGTACGTTGTGAGTTGTATATTCCAGTTTATGCATTTTTTTTTGTTTTTTGTGTAAGAACTAAATGTAAAGACCACAACAATAATAAATAACTTCATCCGTTCACGCAGATTCAAATTAAACATCCGCTTACGAAGACTGAAATTGATTTGCAATGGCATAACAAGTTGGCATGAACAACGGCGGGGCTGTTTGCCAGACAAGTGGATATCAGATGAACTTAATCCGTTTCTTATAATCACCAATAAGACTTTCTCCTGTTGAAAAATCTCTCGCTCTACTACTAACACGACTACCATCAAATTAATCCAAAAACAAGGAACCCAGATATTAATCACCAACAACAGCGAAAAGCACTATAGAAGCTAGCAATGAAATACCAGTAGAAAAATCGCAGCGATTAATAACGAAGCCAGTCTGCAGCCATATTTTTCATCATTATGTGCTCATTAAAGGCACGGCATGAATCGGATCAAGAAAGAGATAGCAATAAAAACGCAGACGCGATTTTTCAACTACGTACCCTTTGGACTTTACAATATCTTCGGCCACGCGATTTACCAGTGCTTGAACTAAGCAAATTATTTCAATGGCATTTTGACGATATTTCGAATTGTTGCAATGTCAGATTTCACAAAAAATGCAGAAAGAAAACGGAGGTCATTGTTATTTGGTGGGAGAAAAATTCTATCATATCCCAGATAGGTATTGTTAATTTTTTATTTCGTTTGTTTGTAAGAATCACTGGTATTCTCTTATTATAGAAATTTTAAGTTGCGACGCTAAAATAATACTCCGGGAATATCAAATCATGGCCTTGATGAAAGTAATATATAAGTTTATGGATGGCTGAATTTTCAGTTGATGAAAACTCATATTGGAGTGATCAAAGTTTGTTTGAACTAGTTGAACCAATGTTTAATATTTCAGGTTTAATGTAAATAATGTATTTGGTGGACTGTAGTGAAACAGATGGCATATTGAAAAGTGAAGCTGTAGGCATATTATGTTTTAATGATGAATTGCAAATAAGAATAATAATTAAAAATATTTATCTGTCTGTTTTATACAGATACTTCCGAGTACAAAAACACAATTTACTTCGAAAACACATTAAACCCAAGCAAAACCAACAATCCTCAAGATTACTATTTTATGCCGATTGGATAAAATAAATAACAGAAACCTAATCAACTAATAAGCTCTTTGAATCCACCTTTTTCAATTCAATAAAGAATAATTCAAATCGAAGAAAAACACAGTTGAAATAATAATCCCGCCTCACCTCAGATGTTTGTTAGCAATTTTTGCTGTTTCCATCGATTTGCCGAGAGACGTATAATCTCATTTGACTGGAAAACGTTTGAACTCGTTTGAAAGGTTAAGAAAAATAAAGAAACCTAAATCAAATGAATCTACAATTTATAAAGATAAATGGGAATAAAAAATTGCACCCACAAACACACAACTTCTTACCCCAAACTCATACTATATCTCCGTTCCGTCGAGGGTAAAAAGAGTCAGCTCAAATCTTTTGACAACTTATCAACCCATATTATCTAGGTATTTTTGAGTTTATTGATAACTTTACATTGCTAATATTCAACTTAAATTCGGTGGCAATAATCAAAAAGTGAAACAGCATCTAATCCTTTTAATTTTAGAACGGTATTGTGAAAAAATAGTTTTATCTAATCGTTGATCTTATATACAATCTGTTTAGTCCTCTATCTCCGAAAAACCAAGTGCCCAATTAAAATAAACAAGTTTTATTCCCTGTAAAAACCTCTGCCATTCTAACAAGCATCGCAATAACGGCTAGTGCAGCGGCAGCTTAAATAAATCGCGTCAAGGTACTTTCTGCGTACATTTACATTGTTATGTAACAGTCTTCAATCTGTATTGTTGATTGAATGTAACACAAGTGGTATATTTTTATATATTTATTAAGTTTTTAGGGTTTAAAATCCTGTTTATAAATTGTATATCGGTAGTGTACAACTTTCGCTCTGTGTAACATTTACTTACTGCAGGGCATGTTATTCCAACACTGTCTTGTCTGACAAAACCTTGACAAAGCCTACTAAAATATAATACTATTTGTCTTTGAGTAATGAGATGTTCTTCGTGGTCACAAAATGTCGAGACCACTTTGCAATAAGAAATGAGCACTTCCGTCATTTGGAGGGCACATAAAATATGTAGTCTATAAAAATATGTTACACTACGGTGTAACAGTCGTCCGTATTTAGACTATTTACAGCTTCGCCTAGACAAATTTTGCAGTGCAGATAAGAAAGAAACAGGACAAAAGCCGCATTACGGTGGCTCGTGGTCCTAATGGGGATTATGCGGGAACGAATGAAGGCTTGATGCGAGCCGAGCTTAGTTTTCGGGAAAGATAATGGTTAAATTAATTTACGGGGCTCTTTTTACATTGTGACTGTGTCTGGCTTGATTTTAATGTATTTATATAGCTTTAAAAATTGTGTCCCTGTCTCCGGCCAGGTGGAGTGACGCTCTGCGAAAGGCTGCTGGCAGAAACTGGATGCGTCGAGCTGAGGGCAGGGTGCAATGGCGCTCATTAGGGGAGGCTGATGATGATGATGGTGATGAAAAATATTTTGTGTTACTGTCTCCCAGCAGCAAGTATAGTACTTGCATTAATAAAAAAAAAAAACAGTGAAAATAAAATTGTCCTTATAGAAAAAAAGTGCCAAATAATTTTATCGTCGTAAACATACAAACGCACACCGGGTATGTATGAAATTATGCTACGTAAAGTTCATTTTGAGGAAAATATACATAAAATAATTACAGAAAGACATAAAATATACATAAAATAGGTACAACATAATTTGCGAGTTTATATAAAACTTTCATAAACTAGGTAAAAAAACGTAACAAAAATTGTTTTTTCGGTTATAGAATTTGTTGAAGCATTATATTACAAGCCTAAATAAATAGTTACAGGTGGGCGGCTGTCTGCCTATGTTTTCCATTCGATATGAGTGGTGATCGTCTACCCGACCTGCTCAGCTGGAAACGAACACGTGTCAAGATTCCCATATAGTGGAATATCTTAGAACATGGCTTGAATTCAGGCGTGGATGTAAGCGCCTGTCTTACTCCGTGTAAACACTAACAGATGAAGTGAAGTAAAATGAAACGCTCATGATGGTATTCTCAAGAACGATATAAATATTTGGTACTCTAATGACAACCCATCCAGTAGATATAAATACTCGTATAAAGGTAATAGGGATGCAAATTTCTTTAGGCGTGTTGGGCATTTTTAATGGGAGAAAAATATCAAACTCATCTATCTAACTTTACCTTAATGTCGTCGCACATTGTATCGTCATAATAACTAGGAACTATATAAAGTTATATGGGTAAGACAACTTCGCCTCTGAGTGAAACAACTCCGGGTTCAAATCCTAGATAGTAACTTTTTGCACATCATCAACATGCATCATTTTTTTTTGTACTTTTATTTTATAAATAAACCTCGTTCAAGTTTTGACTTCTTTTGGCACTCCAGAAGTCGCACTGATTTTTTTTTGTCTAAAATTTGCCGAAATCATCATTCCATTTATAATGATTATGTTGCAAGAGCATCACCGCCACACAATGTTTTTCTTCATCGTTTTGAGCTGGTGTTAATTTGAGATGTAAACATTTACCTAAGGTAAACAATAATTTTACAAATCCAAATCCTTCTCAAATAAACACCTCATTAAAATCCTGTCTAACTTACCAGATTACCAAAACAATAGTTCGGAGACAATTACCAGGCCGATGCAATTACAAGGGGATTATAGAAATACGATCGCACAAAGCAACGAAACAATTAATATGGAGCTGTGGCGATGACAGCGAATCTATGGACCAATAAAAGGCTGTACCATAGTGAGTCGGATTAACTAGAGTTATTTATAGATGTAATGTTATAAAAGTAACTTGCAAAGCGCTCATGGTTCTTGATAGATAAATAAATAAATAAATAAATAAATAATGCTGGACTTTTCACACAGCATCATCTAGCCCCAAAGTAAGCAGAGCTTGTGTTATGGGTACTAAGATGACTGATATACTACTTATATACTTTTTGTTTGTAAATACATACATATTATACATAGAAACACCCAGACCCGAGACAAATATTTGTAGATCATACAAACATTGGTCCCGCCGCGGGGATCGAACCCGCAACCTTTAGCGTCGCAGGCGGGCCTTCGCCCACTGCGCTACAGAGATAGATCATCGTAAGCAACGTTCTAACCGGTCAGTTTTGGTGTTAATGAATGAAATACTTTTTTATTTATGAGAACAAACAAAGTGGCGCGTATTATCTGTGATAATTATTTTAAAAGTGGGATTTAATAACATAAATAGTAATAAATAAAAAAATGTATAATATATAGTAATTTTGTAATTTTTTAAAGTGTTAAACCACACTTAAGTATTTCATTGAGAAATGAAAAGTTTTATCAAAATTAAATATGGTGGTGATAATATACATTTCGATTGTGACGACTAGGGTTCCGTGGCCGAGTGGTAAGGCACTCCGGCTTCAGGAGGATCGTCTGATTGTTGCGATTTCAAATCCTGTCAGAATAGAAAATTTTCATTTCTCAATAAATATTAATATTCAAATAAATAAATCAAATAAAACATTTAATTTATTTACAGTATTTTTGCTTGCGTCTGTTGAATAAAGTTTATCAACTTGTTTTTTCTGCCTTCGTAAAGCAAAACGAAACAAATACAAATCCCTTATATTTTTGACAGGCTTGAAACTTTTTATCTGAATAGTTGTCGGACACAAATCCTTATTCACATGAACTGGAAGATGTTTCTTGACAGATGCTTTTAAATGTTATTTCTTTTCCACATACATCTGATTTTCGAAGTTAGGGCAGAACCAAATATTTTATCTTGTTATATTTTACGAAACTATTTGTATAAACTAACCTACGTTATAGAATAACAAATAAAAAATACAGAGTATCTATGCCCGGAAGTCAGACAGAGGCTGGTTTTGTTTCTTTGATATCTCATTTTGACCTCCATTTGAGCCATGTTTTGTAGTAGGTATACTGGGAGTTATAATATTCTTACTGATACTACCAATGTCTTATAATAAATCTTGGTGTTATCGGGGCTCCATTGATCATGAAGTGCATTGAAGCATGTTTATTGCAAACTAGAATGCCATATTTCTTCGAGCGTAAACATCAAAATAGGTACTACGATCGGAACTCGATAACGATTGCTTGGTTTCTGGAGAAAAACCAGTCTATAGAGATATCACTGGTTTTTATCCAGAAACCAAGTAACGGTTCAGTGATTATAGAATCACTTAACCGTTTAATTACTCCTTGAAAAAACCGTTCCTAAAATTTTGTTTTAGTTTATTTATAATTTATGTCTAGTACCATGACATTTTTCAATACCGAGATAACCATTTTTGAAAATTCACCAACAAAACATCCACCAAGACGTTTATTTATGAGAATAATATAAAGATACAAGATCGGTCTTACATTCTAGAACTCGTAGTAAACTGATCAGTTAACAAGCTTGCGAGATTTTCGCATGAATTCACGCACTAACTACGCATTTATACGGCTCGCCGGCGCCTACGTACAGAAGATACATCCAAGAATATAGACCTTACCACCTTGACATAAGAAATACGATTTTGATGTGAGAGATGGGTGTCGTATCGTTATAAGTTATTCGCTTGCAATGGTTTTTTTGCATCGCCACATATATTGTAAGTAAGAAATCATTTAAATTTAGTTAGGCTTTTATATATGTAAATGTAAATTTTATTCTAAAACTTCATCAGTTCAAGTTTTCGTAATAACTTTATGTAAAATATATCTCGAAAGCAATGTAGAGACGAAATCAATTCACGCGGTCAAAGGAATAACAAAGCGTTCACGTAGGACGTGGGTTGTCTTTCGATCTACAAAGACACCTAACCTATTCAAACCTACGTCGCATCGCTTAATATCAACGTAGACCTACCAAAGGCCAGGCCAGAAGTCCATTGAACGCTTGTTGAGATCTATCTATACTGGCTACGGTAGCCGTGCGTTCTATGTAGGTATTCTACTTATTATGGTGTAAACTGAGGGAATACACTTTCCTATTTGACTCGTACCTTGCATTTCACATCTCTGATTTTTATTTGATTCAACCCATAACACAAGCTCTGCTTAATTTGGGGCTAGATGATGCTGTGTGAAAAGTCCAGCATTATATTTATTTATTTCTTGTTCTTAGTGATTTATGTAGTACACTATTAAAAAATATAATAGTATCTGATGCACTCGCGTACCGGACAATTTCCTCAGGCAGCCTACTAATATAATTATAACCTCGGTCGAAATCTAATTTTGCAATATCACCGTCACAGGAAGCTCCATAATGCAATTTCGCCGCAATGGATCGTCCGGGGCGCGCAAACATTTTTTTCACCCACCACCCTGTGACCTAATTTCTGC
This sequence comes from Epirrhoe alternata, assembly GCA_963565295.1. Classification (NCBI taxonomy): domain Eukaryota; kingdom Metazoa; phylum Arthropoda; class Insecta; order Lepidoptera; family Geometridae; genus Epirrhoe; species Epirrhoe alternata. The sequence goes on from OY751384.1 coordinate 7,662,171, forward strand.
TCAGGTGACCTAAACTCATATTTCCACCAATAGTATACAAGAGCTTGTCAATTGGTTAACTATATTAACCAATGGTAAGCCTAGGCGTGGCGTGGCAAAGCGCCAAGCCAAATGTGCCAAGCTGCATCTTTTACGCCTATTCACTTGTTGATTTTGGCGGAAGTTTTGAACTGTAGGTTGTTGAAGAAGTGCGGCGATTCGGCAGTAGGCGAGGTCTTGGAGCTGGCTCGAAATATTCTAGTAGTACAAGACGAAAGGAGGCTGGTTGGAACTTGGTAGGCTGTCGCGCTCTCAGCTATGTAGGTCATAAGAAAATTCTTATTGGACAGGACGTCTTGGCAATACTTGCTTTCAAGAGAGGAAGTGCTTTCAAGAGTTCTTGTTGTCTGGTTTTATTGGAAAGTAAAACTCTGACGTCATTAGGTAGGTATTTATTTATTTATTTATTTGGCAACACCAACAGCATACATAATACACATTTTGTAGGAACATTTTAAATCAGTCACTCTATAGAATGTACACCCATTACAGGCATATTATTATAGGTAATGGCAATCACTTTATTTTGTATTAATTGCAAGTATCCATATTCATTCATATTTAAAAAAAAATCTCTGATATTCTCCACTAAGTATACGGATTTAAAACCATTCCTCCGAATTTAAATAATTTGAAAATATTTAATTTAAAAACAGCTAAATAATTACAATGAAAAAAAAATATGAATTCAAAATAAAAGTTTGGTAACCATTAAAAAAACTTAGGCCTTTACATCTATATTAGATGATTTATACAGCGTCAGGAGGCAACCTATGCCTACACTTAACGGAAGTTCCGTTGTGCCTGGGACATTGTTTGAGATAAAATAGGCTTGCCCAGCACCTAAACCATCATCTCAGCACCTTGCTCACAAGAAAGACGACGTCAATACGTGTGGAGCTGACTAAGCTGCGGGTTCACGATGTTTTCCTTTACCATTAAGAGCTCGTGTTATAGTGTATATAAATTTTACGAATCGAAAAAGCCATTGATGCACGGCCGGGGTTTGAACTCATGACCTCCGGATTGAAAGTCGATGTACAACCCCATTCGGCCAACAGGGCTCTAACCTATTACATAAACCATAATGCATAAAACTATGTTTCTTTTAAACATCCTTTTAAATGATTATAATTTAACATTAATGTTGTGTGTTTTATTTTTATTTTCGGCTACTCATATCATAACCGAAACGTTTCTTAACCTCTGCTGAGTTTCGTGTAGCTTAGTTGAGTTGAGATCATTTTTTATTTTCAACCTAATTTAGGCAGCAAAGTGGGTGGATAGCGTCTGTCGGGTTCGTTGATATCATTAAAAATTAATATCATCATAATTTATAGCTCAATAGTAGACTCAAAATTCAATCAATCTATCTTATTTCACATTCTATTCAAAGTCCGACAAGAGCATCCATAGAAAATACTCTTTAAAGGACTTGCAAAAAAGCAATCAGGACAGAATCACATTACAGAAAACTTTGTACGGCATGTCTTCGTTGTAATTTCAAACGAAAAGGAAGATGATGCCTCTCAAAGTCCCGTCTAGGGCTAAATTAAAACTCGACTCTGCGAACTGAGTTCATAGGTATTTTATTTATTTTTATGTCTCTCGGGCCATAGCCTATAACATCTTTGTAAATCTTTCGAACACTCAATTATGATTTATATTATTATGACCTGAGTTCATACCCATGCATGTGTTATTTGTAATTTAAGATCTTCAATGTACTTTTTCTCAGATCCTTACATATGCACAATCATAAATGATTTTATAAGTAATTGAAATAAATAACTTTATAAAACTGATCTAAACGTTGTTGATTCAAAATATTCCAGATGACAAAAAAATCGTAGGCATGTTGCAAACATCTGGTTCAAAAGCGGTGTTAGTTTTGGTGAAAACAAAGCTTGTTGCCTCTCCCATTCTTTCTAAGACGTTATAAAGACATGCTATCATCCAATATCATGTAAGATAAAGACGCACACGCGACGTGGCTTGGCAGCCTGCCTAGATGCAAGGGCAATCTGCCACAACATTTTAAATATATGATATCGGTACAAGGTGAAGGCGGTTGCGTTGATAAATAAATCAGCATGGAACAAATTATAAGTGGAAAAGTTTTAGATGATGTCATGTAGATACCATAGGTTGGTGTACCACATAATACAATGAATAAATAAGACACTCCTTTACAATGACAGATTTAGTGGGTACACAATCACATGATAAAAAAAGGGCGAGTCGGACTCGCACGAAGGGTTTCGTACATTATCTATAAAACCGGCAAAAAATTACGTTTGTTGTATGGGAGCACCCTTAAATATTTATTTTAATCTGTTTTTTAATATTTGTTGTTATAGCGGCGACCGAAATACATCATCTCTAAAAATTGACTGTCTACATAAACAGTTCATGACAGCCTGGTGACAGACGGACAGACAGACAGCGAAGTTTTAGTTAGAATGAAAAAAAAACTTGTAAGATTAGCAGCTTCACAATTTAACCATTCTATTGTGTCAGCTAAAATAGCTAGCAAAATGGTATTAAGAACATAATATTGAGATCAAAAGAATTAATAAAGACACAGTAATGTCCTGACCAAAAAATGTCCTACCCACGTCCTTTTTGTTTGTATAATGTCCTGACCAAAAAGTATCCTGCCTATAAAATTCAATGACCTATTAATCAGGAGCTTTGTAAGTGGTCTCTAAATTTCCTCACAGCCTTTACAGTACTGTAAAAAAAGAGCCTATGAATTCAAACCAATATGTAACAAACTTTTATTATATCAATAACTCACTTTTTTCTTTTACTGTTGGTAGTTTAAGCTGTAAGCTCCACTCTTATGTCTTGTACCAAACAACGGGATCACATGCATGCAATTTGTTGGCTACAAGCGATGGGGTCTCATTTTTACAATGAAGCTCAGTTTTGCTTGTTAGGGATCCTGACAGGCTTGTAGAAAAACACGTTCTAAAACTGATTTCAAATCTGATGTTTGAATATTATTTCCTTACTAACCTGTTTGTTTGGTTCTAGAATATTGAAATCTAGTTTCTATTTTTATTCTGTTTTTATTATAGTATGTCTATATAGCTTGGCTTCTTTTTATAAATGTTGGTATAACACGTCTCCTGTCATGGACGTAGCGCAGCGCGGTCTTTCACTCGCCGTAGATGTGTATCACTGGTACTAGATAAGATAATATGATAATAGATAAGAGTACTGGCCATAGTTTGTTCGATTACATGGGCTAATTGATTGGAAGCACTTTTCTGATTCCTTTTGTCATTGTGTGTTTGTAACGATTAAAATCAACACTGTGTGTTCCTTATAAAAACAAATGAGACTAAACCTTGCAGTAAACTAGGCAAGAGAATTCGCGGAATAAACTTCACCCGAGGCCCTACTTTCTTTCAGAGAAAATTGAAATTTGCAATAATGTAACAATTCTTAGAGCTGAGAGCAAAATCGCAGTTTTTAATATTGTTTTGTACGTTTACATATTTTTTCGGAACATTTCGACGAAGATACAATCAGAGACACCTACTCGTACTATTCGTGACAGTATTCGTTTTAATTAACATTGGACGCGAATGTACAGACAAAAGACTGTAGGAAATCCGGCCAGGGGTGGCTACAGCCACTTACAGCTCACGACGCGATTGCTTACTACACGACCTTAAGTAATACATTTTATAAAATAATAATGACATGTTATTCCTTTACAAAAAAAACATTGGCACTCTAGGAGTGCCGGCAGAGGTGAAAACTTGAACGGTTGACAAATAACAGCGTGTTTGTGAGCAGTCACGTGACTCGCACGTGACCTTTTCGAGGCGAATCCGAGAATTTTTGCTCATCTCAAAACCTAAAGAAGTTTTCACATCAAAAAACACTTTTTGACAAAATTGTTAGCTAAGAACTTACTAAAGAAAATACTTTAATTTTATTCTGATGTAGCTAGCTTTTCAGAAACTCAAGATAAATATTTCAAAGGATCTTGAATAGGCAAGTTCTAAATTCAAAATCTGAGAAAAAAATATTTAAGAGAACCAATGTCTTTCGATACACTTGTGTTCGTATCGTACTTGTTTTTGTTTCGTTTCCTGTGTAAAAGTGAAATTGTAAGTTGTCACCAAAGAGCTTATCACAAAAACCAGCAAAAACTACAAAAATAGGGTCAAAATCGTTTGATATAAAATAACCCAGGTTAAATTATTCGGGGTTTCTCCGTCCGGGGGTGTCAGTGCTATTGACAAAGGTCATTCATATTGTACTTTGCGCTCGGCCGCTCGCACTAATTCCGATTATACGTACCTACCTGTCTCTAGCAGTCTTGTATTGTACAGACAGGTATGGATTGTAGACCGAGAACTGTGGAAATTGTTTCAGAAATAAAGTTATTGTTTGATTTTACTTGGATTCAGCTTTACAATACTTTTTATAAGCAAGAATATAAGTTTTTGCTTTCCGAGTTTTCAGGTCACACACAGCTTCTTTTATTCGATAAATAATAGGATTTGAAGTGGCGTAAAACTACGATATTTATCAATAATACAGCTCACAAAAATGCCTTAACATGCTGTATTAGAATGTGCTCATGTTCAATTCTGTTAGGTGACTGAATGCTAATAGCAAAAGCAAATCTAGTCAATATTTTTGTGTGCTTTCCCTTTACTTATCTATACCTACAGGTGTTAAATCGAGATAATGGCAAATTATTTGGTTCTGCAGATATCACCAAACGGTAGGTAAGCTATTACGATATCTCCTCGCTTATCGTTTGTCACTTTCAAGAGTAAACTTTGATATAATATTCTGAAGACTTGTTCACAGCAATACTTCAAGTGGAAGATTTTATTTTCGTTTTGTATTTAGTTATGTAAAGAGAAAAAAATACCAACTGGACCAAGCACACTTTTCGTACACTGAACGAGTCTGCAATATAAATTATGGTAAAGTAATTTTATTATCACCAATTTCCAGCCTTCGTTCCCGACTCTGCACTCGTCTGTTTGTTGTGTGTATGTTAGGCGACGGTAACAAGCTTTTGTTGTAGCTCGCTGGGCGTGATATGTGACATGTCCGGATTTACTGTGCCGTTCGCACGAAATGATTTTGGTTATTGACGAACTGTAGGTAGATTTGGGGTATATTTATACCAGTTTACCTATGTACATTATAAAATTTTCACTAAAATATTTTATTTACAGAAACAAAGCTACTACAATATGTACATAAAATTACTAAATACAATAGAATCAGTCAAGCTATCTAAGGATCGTTGTAAAATCGATCTATAGATAGCTCAACTGACCCAGGTCACTGCCAGCCGGAAGCGTGCCCAAAATACTGGCGGCATTGCCACGCTAAATTGCAAAAAATAATTTAAAAAAAAAACAAAAAATTATATCTAGCGTTCTATTTCATAAGTTTGGTGACTTTTGGTAAACCCTAAAATATGTATTTTGATGCCTTTGACTACCCTTAGAAGGACTTCTTACTTCTTGAATACCTAAAAAAGATCTGAGAGAATGTCTTCCGTGGAATTACAGTTGTGATTGTTTTTATTTTAGTGATTTCTTTACTTAAGCGGGTATCACACTACACGGTATTCAGGGTCCCTTACCCTAACAAGGAGTGGTGTAATAAGAGTTAGAGTCCCTAACAAGGGCGACCGGACGGTCCCGGCAAGCCTTGTTCCCTAACTACCGGGCCCTGAATACCGTGTAGTATGATACCCGCTTTAGTCAATTCAAGTTAAAAAAATCCATTGCCATTGCATGTATTACGTTCGACGTTTTGTGAGAGCAAAATAATTTGTCCTTAGCCTTCAAACCCTCCATTTGAGTAGGCAGAACAACAAACATGCCACTCGGCAATGCTCTTCAACCATCATAGTCGCTTATCGAATTATGCTGTCACTAATCGTATTACACCCCTCGCCAGTCTAAATGAAAACAGCTGGACTAAATCATTTTACATCTTTACTTCATGATTTCATTTTCCAACACCAATCCTGGAACATTGCTGAAGATGGAGTAGATAAGAACCCTAAGCCATCCTCTTATCTTAATTGGCTTTATTCTCATCAATATCATCATCATCAGCCGTCCAGCATAGGCCTCCCCTAATGAGCGCTATTGCGCCCTGTCCTCAGCTCGATGCATCCAGTTTCTGCCAGCAGCCTTTCGCAGATCGTCACTCCACCTGGCTGGAAGGCGTCCTACACTACGTTTACCGAGTCGCGGTCTCCACTTAAGAACTCGTTTACCCCAACGGCTTTCTTCTCAGCATACCAAAAAAGCTCCAAATAGCAGCTGACTTGTTTTAAAAATCCCTAATAAAAGTATATCCTAAATGAAAAGTCATAGTTGGTTAGCTTGTTGTGTCCCTCTACGAGGTATAGGCTCCTCTTGATCGCTCCACTCCTCGCGGTCTTGTTTATTTTTTCAAGGCTTTTAGAATGAGTAAATAAAGTAAAGCTGCTATCTCTCTCCAGCTGTGCCACAAGCATACTTGTATCTAAATTATGGATATGCTGATGACGTTGATGACATACTATTGTGGCCAAATCATATAGCTGCCATTAATTATTCGGTAGGGCGTACGATGCCACCTAATGAATTGGATATTATGGTGTCGAGTTGTATTTAGGCACGTAGAGTTTGTTAGTGTTTGTGTAAGGAATAATAATTGAAAGTTAAGTAATTGAACATACAGTGAAAACTAATTGTCTTGTGTCCGTTCAAGTAATTAGTGGGATTCGAATCCAATACAAAACTTTCATGTTCACACCCATGTTTCACGATTTATTAGATACGGTAATAACCGTATCTAATAAATCCTATTTTATAAAAATAGAATAGAACATGCAGAAGACAAATAAATATACCTTCCTTATGTATAAGTTATTTACTATACTTTAAAACTTACAAATATTGTCCACGATAACTTATTGATCTTCTTGAACTTACCTGTAAATAAAATGAAAAGATTAGAAAATATCACTTTTTTTATTTACATAATGTAAGTAATCTTAGCTATCAATGATCTAAGTTTAATAAACCCTATTCCTAATCAATTAAAAATAAATCAATTTAAAGTACAAATAGGCCCTTTTCTGGACCTCCTCAAACAATAAATTGTTCTCCTAGTTACAACTACCTATAAACTCCTTGTAATCCATACATACAACTCAGCTAACAAGAAGGTACCTTATTGTGGTTAATTAACATCTTGGATTACCGAGGCCACGGAAACTCGTTAATTAGTAAGAGTCGCATCACAGAGCAATAATAATTAGGCGTTTATGTCGTAGGTGGGTTTTGGTCGCTTTCACAGACGTGACTGTTCAAAAACAAGATCATAATTTCAATCAAAATAGCAAGCTTCAATAAGAATATAAAGACAGTCTTCTATCAAGTTACACAATGTTATCAGGACAAAGCGCTCGTGGTCACCTGCTTAGTCGGTCTTGATAGATCGTCGAAGTTAAGCAATGTTCAAAACGGTCTGTAAGTGGATGGGTGTGACTGCCACCATTTTCATCTGAGCGCTTCCGTGCTTCGGAGGGTACGTTAAATTGTCGCTCCCGGTTATTTGAGTCGTTAAGCCGTTGGGCTAAAAACTCCGTAACCAGAGTTGGCCACTGACTCATACGAACTTATTTTTATCAAGATTGTAGCAAGTTTAAATCTGTAGACTCTGCCTACCAGGAAGAACCTACAGTTTCAGAATTCAAGTGAAATATCGAACTATCCAACATCAACTGTCGGCCGAAAGGCCCTAAGGTAAGTGGACCAGTTGGCGTCGACCTTAGTGAGGTGAGATCTCCGTCTTTGCCATTAATTGGGGGAATTCCACCTGGGAGTAGGTGGAATTCCCATGAAATCTCAACTCTATTACTTGATTTATGTACCTATGTAATAAATAACAGGGCTTTATAATAATCTTCCAAGTAAAAACTAAATAAAATATTGAATTTTTACTTCTGTCAAATGTGGGCAGTTTGCGTAGTTGGGTCGTTGGGATTTTTTATTCCCAACAACCTCATTGACTTAGGTAGTGAGATCGTTAGGACTTTTTATTCTCAACTACCCCACTAGTGGGGAGGTTAGTGGTGTCGTTGGAAATACATTTGCTGTCATTTAAGCCATTGCTGTCATAGGAGAATAGTAACTAGTTTCACGAAGTTTTCTTTGACTGCTTAGAGCTAGTGATAATACGCATAGGTAAAATACAGTGACACAAGTTCAGGGTAACCAATTTTCTTTCAATAGCATGTATAAAAATAGCCAGAACAAATATTGCCACACGATAAGTTCTGCGCTCTCGTTAAGGGCCCACCTACACTACACTGTGTAAAGTGTGTAATCGACCCCCACCTGGCGAGTAAACATGTCAATGCTATATTTACGATGTCGAGTATGAAGGCGTTAGCTAGGGTACGCCTGTTTTTTTTTAAGTTTCAAGGCTGACTTTTTCTTGTTTGTTGATATCTTACATGTTTTGTAAATTAAGGATATGTTTTTATGGCAGCTCAAATCAATTTTTTTTTATTGTTTTTGTTATTTTTTCCCCTATTATTTTACTGACAGACTACATTTTTTCCAAAATCAGTGGATGCAGTTTAGAATATCTCAAAAAATTATGGATGGTCTCTTAAAAACATTTTCCTGTAACTAGAACGGTTAAGGTACCGCCCCTTACTACTCCGCCTCAAAAATCCACCTTCTATATCTCAAATCTGGCCAGTCAGATCTTAATGCCCCTTTGCACAAGGATGTAGATGAGGCATCTCTACTGAAATGCCAAGACAGAATCGCTATAGCTTCATAGACAGCTTTTGAACAGTCTCCTATGGTACAGAAAAAATTCAGTTTTGCTTAGTTAAGGGCTAGATGGCGCGGTATGAACAGTTTTAAAAAATTAAACCTCTCAATGCCAAAGTTTCATAAAACTCCATAAACAATATTATTAAGAGAATAATACTCGTACAATGTCATGTTTATCTATACTAATAATATTATAAAAAGGAAAGATTTGTTTGTATGTTTGTTTGTTTGAAATGAATAGGCTCCGAAACTACTGGACCGATTTGATAAATTATTTCACCAATAGAATCCTACATTATCCCTGATGAACATAGGCTACATTTTATCCCGGGGAAGTGAAGTTTTCCCGAGGGATCGCGGGTAACACCGCGGCGGACAGCTAGTAGTTCATATAAGTATCAGTTGAAATCTGTTCATAACAACACGAGTAACACTTGAACCTCTCAAAATGAATAAAGATCATTATTCTGTACCTTTATTGCTTATATTACCCGTGTATTATACAGGATGTTTCCAATCTTTCTTATATAAAATGTGAAAGTGTGTTATGTCACTAATATCATACATTTTTAGAAATCGAGATCGCTCTTGCCTTCTGACTCATTTGGGATTATAAAACATCATTCATTACAAGAACAATTACAAGAACTTGACTCCCACTCTCCTGATTGGACCACATTAGCTCACGATAGAGAGGAGTGGAAGAAACGAAGGGAGGCCTTTGCCCTGCAGTGATAGATAGATATCGTTTATTTTTAAAAAGATTACATTTGTTCTGGTTAGAAGTGTCTTAAATTCTATAATAGGTTTATCTTGACACTAGAGTTCTCTAATATAATTTATGTACACGCATAATTAATACCCATTACGCACACAGGCACAGCGGTGTCACCGTTTTGTGTTCTCCCCCAATTCTTTCCAACCATCTCTTTCCTTGGATAGCTCCCACCACTCAATACGAAGGAGTCGAGATTGTCTCTCCAGCGCTTACTTGGCCGTCCGCGGCGTCTCGGTCGTCTCCCTTCAGGTTGCAGGTTATTAAGAGGTTGGCCCATTTTTTATCCATACTAATATTATAAATGTGAAAGTAACTCTGTCTGTCTGTCTGTCTGTTTGTTACCTTTTCACGCCCAAACCACTGAACAGATTAGGCTGAAAATTGGCATGGATAAAGGTTGTATCCCAGGGATGGACATAGGCTACTTTTACCCCGAAAAAGTCGCGAGGGACCGCGGGTTACACCGCGGGAGCGCAGCTAGTATTCATATAAAATATACTGAAAATAAATGTATGCTAAATTGTGCAATTTCTGAAGAACTTTCATTAGATATTGTTTTTCCATATCACGGAGGCAGGATTGTCTTAAATGTTTGTAGATGCACATGCACGGTTGTTTCTGTGTGCGTAAACATTGAAACGCTTCATGGACGAATGAGCGCTCATTATTGCTTACGCACACAAGCAAGTCTACTCTACTAGCTCACCTAGGCAATTTGTCGAGCATCCTGTATATCTCTGTACGCCCTGTTTTGTCTCGTATTTCTAAACAAGCACGATGGGAGATCACTTAGATCACTTATGATCACTTATATACACTGATTTCTTTATTTATTCTCTGAGGAAATATTGCTCGTTTATTATCATTATTGTGTATTGATTTATTAATAAGAGGATCCACTTTCATACTTCAAGCTTTCAATTTACCTTCACATTTCAAGCTTTGCTCTTTGGAATAAATACCAATTAAAAAACTAATAATACATACTACGAGTAAGATGATTTAATACAACGTCAGAAGGCAACGCCTACTTAAACTAAACGGGACACTGTAGTGCTTGGAACAGTGTTTGAAATAGAACCAGCAATTCCATCTCAAAATCATTCATCAAGATGCTTTATAATAACAAAAGGTGCCCAAACTTTTTCCACATTTGAAATTGCATATCCATCACCCTGCAACCCAACGTAATATTAATCTACCCGCATTTTCTGTACAAAAAAAGCATCTCAAGTTTCTACGTGCAGAAGGTAGGGGGAGGGGGATAATAGAGTGTCATCTTGACATAATAAATGATTATGCTCTATCCCTCAGGTTACCTCTTACATTTACAGTTTGTGGAACCCTTTTTAGGGTAATAAAAAAGATAGGAAACTTGATTTTGTTCATTTGTTTCTTGGTAATAGAGTTATGTTATAAAAAATGCCTAAAAGCTTTTACATTCATTGCTATTTTTCAACACTAAAATCATAGGATGACGCCGATTTGGTGTATTTATTATTATTTAGGGCAACGTATTTAATGTATTTGGCAACTAAAAAACAAATTATAAAAGATTTTATAAACTCAATAATGCGCTATAATTAAGTATAAAACAAGTTTATTTAAGAACGAAGTTAGTGTTAATCATTCGAAAAAAGCCCTTTCATATTATGCATGTAACGGCGTAAATATTTGTGTAATTATACTGATAGTGCTTAGAGAAATCTGCGATATTCTAAAACACAGTTTCCAATTGCCTCATCGCCATTGCCTTTAAGCTCCAGTACTAATACAGTTTACAAATACACAAAATACCTCTCTCCTTGCTCAAGCTATCAGCCTCCATCCCAGCCCTTACACAGAAAGGAAGCGTTGTACAAAGCACAGGAAATTGCCTATCAGAACTTAGCGGCAATCAAACCGGTGGACGCCAATCTAACTTTGCAGCGGACGTTATATTCCTCTTAATGAGATATTTCTTGAATCTGGCGGCAGGGAGGGTTTCGAAGAAGGATTGTTTTATGAAATTGATAGTTTGAATTCAAAAGATAAAAAATTAACGAGTAAAAATGAAACTGAAGAACAAAGATCTGAATGACTATGTAATTTTTTTTTCTAGGAAATATTTTGTGTCCCAAAAGTATTCATGAAAAAAAAAAGGTATAAAGGTTGCCTGGAAGAAATCGCTTTCAGCGATAAGGCTGCCCATTGTCCTAAGAACTTGTAATTGTTTTAAATGTTTTGTTTCTGTTAATTTCTTGGTGTACAATAAAGTGTTCATTCATTCATTCATTCAAAATTTATAAAATTATTTGACTAATTACTTATCGCATAATCGCACTTTTTATAAAAAAAAACAGGACACCGCAGGACTTAGCCATTTACTTTATAATTCACTTCTCAAGATTCCATCTGCTGTTAGAAAGTATCTTTCAAATATTGACAAACTTGAGAGAGTCCTCCTAGTGAGAGCTCCAAGTTTAGAGTGTTAGATAAATTAAGATGACGTAAGTTTCTTCGAAAGTATCCGGCTTGGTGTCCAATCAAAAGTTAGCTCGATGTGAATTTGTTGGTGGAATTATTTTAATGAACAAAATATTTAAGTATGGTATTGATCTTATATTTTAGAGTTTGAGATTTTAATGTGATAGTTTACAGCTAAAGAAAATATTAATTAGTTCAAACAATGTTACGTTTTTTACGGTAAGTTTTTTCTACGTCATTTACAGTTGTAAAACGTTATTTACTATAGTATCATATTACTAATCAGCTGAAACAGTGTTTTAGAAACACCAACACCAACTTTATGTTGGTATATTTATCCTAAATGGTCTTGCATTTTATATCACTAAATATTAAATTATTCCCGTAGTTTCAACGACAAAAATCCTTTTAAAAGCGCACAACTGACTAGCAATATTACCGGTAGTTTAAAAGGAATGCTTTTGTACGCTATGCCCCATAGATGACATATTGGTTTACATACACAGACGTACTAAATGGGCCCTACCATTGTTACTTCGCAATAGTTTTAAAAACCACCACGTTATTCTCACTAATTCATGTAACACAAAACTTAATAAATCTTATACTGAAGCTTCAGTATTAGTCCTTTTTCACAAGTTCCCTTATTACTTTTTCATAATTCTTCACAGAGCGTCATTTAACCCCGAAGCTTGTGCTATGTGACGTAACATCTAGTAAACTTTAATAGAAAGTATGCAAAGCAACATACATATCACGTGTAACACTTTAGCTTCTCTAGATTTTTGCAGTTCAGTATAGTGTTCTCAGATATTTGTTTGTTTTAAGTGAATTTTGAAGTGAAAACTCCGTCACCAGAGATGGCCACTGTCTCATACGAACATACTTTAGAGAATAGAATGTGAGTTAGTTTCGACTGCAACTCACATTTTACAATTAGCTAATCAATCGACGACCAATGGTTACATCGCGGTCGGAATATTCAAATTCTTTGCCATATCCGATAATACCGCTCATGCAAAATGCATACAATATCATTCTTTACTTCATACGCAAATGCTCGCGTAATTCATGTGAAACTGGCTTTATTTGAATTTTATGCGTTCAAAATTTTCGTGTATTTTAGCCATAATAATAGAGATTTATTTTAGAGCTTTGTAATCGAAATAAAAGTTTTCTAGAGCATTTTGTTACTTGTAATGGTTTTCGGAAGGATGCGATGCATTTTATGGTTTTAATATATATATATATATTAGTAGTATATCAGTCATCTTAGTACCCATAACACAAGCTCTGCTTAGTTTGGGGCTAGATGATGCTGTGTGAAAAGTCCAGTATTATTTATTTATTTATATGTTGTTTTCCATTGATATTATTATTAGTTAGCTGCATTGGCCTATTATTTATTTATTATTATTTATTTGTATCTTATCACGAATGGAAAGCTTCTTCTATCCCGCAATGTGCAAGTGCCTATGTGAATTTGTAAGTATTCTGATTAGCATCTTAGACGTCTTCGGAGGATCTGACTTGATAGTCTTCTTTCGATTCATTGATAAAAATTACTGACTCTCGTATCTAATAATGAAAATAAAGAAAAAAATACTAAAATAAAAAATATTTACTCAAAATATTTTTGATAAGGCAAACTGTATTTAAAAAACGTTATAATAGACACGGAGAGTATGCGGCTTAGTAGGTACTATTTTTTTGCGCTCTCTACGATACAAAAATTGTTTCTAATTGAGATGTTTAATAACCCGTAAATCAAAACAGAATCCATATCAATCAGCTTTCAAAGCGCAAGTATTCGCTAACAAACTTGCCAATTACTGTGAGCCGGTCTATAGCAAAATAGTTGCTAGTTCACAAATTATTCAATTGATGTTGCAGATAGACTTTGAATTTTCTCTACATATAAAATGTCGACTGAAACTATGTAGTTTAATAGGTTATCAATGCTTAAAATAAATCTGGTACTTTACCCCAAACTGATTTCTCGGAATTATCTTAACCAGGTTTCGCCCGCAGCTGCACTCGCCGACATGCACGGCTGCACAGCCTTTATGCTTTTCCAGTCTATACTAATTAAAATAAATTATAAGTTTAATCTAAATCGATCCAATTCAAAGTTTACATAGTGCTTCAAATTAATTTCACTACACAGTTTTTTTTATGTCGCAGTATTCATAATGCTAATTTCGTAGCATTCGTAGCACTGCTACGAAAAATAAAATCCAAGCTCTACAAAGCATTTTCCTCGTAATTCAGATATTATTTTGCTGCGGAAAATACCTAGGAATATAAAAAACGGCACAAAAGGTTTTCCTACCTGCGACATACTTTGAGCAGAATCGTGGAGACCTCAAGTGGGGGTCGCCATAGATACAGGGGGCGTCGCTAGGTGATGAAAACCAAGGGAGTTGGATCATAAAATGTTTTTTGCTTTGGAAGTGAAAATGTTTCAATTGGAAAAATGGTTTGTAAATAACTGTTTTATGTGGAAAAAAAACATGATAATGAGTTACAATTTGGTATTTTCGCTGTGATTAGAGGTTTATCATATTTTTTCCTGTATCTAATTCGACTTATTCAAGAAAACACATTTTAATGACGTTTAGTTAAAAAATATGTGGTTTGCCGAATTAAATATCAGGTAGATACAATTATAATCATAACAGGGAATAATCTTATTATCAGAATAATTTAAAACTAGCTATTTCCTTCTGCAGCTAATTTGACTTCGTCCACATTGAATGTTGTTATAAATAATAATAATAAATACATTTATATATTTTCTCTCACAAACAAAATTTACAAATATATATACAATAAATAATCAAAAAATATATACTTACATACAAAATCCAAAAAGTTTGTAGATATAAAACCTGTTTTGTGAGAGACTGATGGTTCAGAGGTTTACAATAATAAAATAATGAATATACAAATATAGGTCATTTAAGTGCTAAATTAAAATTAAAGCAGTAAATTAAACACTTCCGCAGCCATTTGCTACTTATTTTAAAGCCTGTTGTGTCGACATAAAAGTGGGATAAGGGCAGGGAATTGATTTTAAGCCTTGTTATTAGTAATAATAAAAAAAATTAGTACACAAATCATTACACAGTTATTTCTTAAGTAACATGTTTTCAGTGAAAAGTTTTAACTTTCCACCATTTTCGATTCATTGTCAACAGCGCCATCTCTACTTTACCGTCGGCATTACTTCGACGGGCGGGCGAGGGTAGACTGGGCGGGAACACCTTAGTTCTGGAAAGCAGGAATGTTTCTAGGTGTCGCTACCAGGTATGTTGCATAGTGGCTGTTTAAAAGAAGCTGTTCAGAATGTATAGATGGCGCTAGTGTGTGCCTAACAGAAGTTAAAAATTTTAAAAGGCTTTATCGGCAAGGAATTTCTAAGCATTATACTTTCTCCTAGTTTATAAAATATAGTCTTTAAGGTATTAATTCTATGACCTTAAATTTAATATTTTGAATCTTGATACTTAGGTATCTATAGTTGCCTAAAATAAATAAATAAATTCAATTAAATTCAATTTAGCTCCCTACAGAGTTCAATACTTATTGTAGGTAAACCAACGAATATCGAAATAACTTTACTTAGCTCAAAATAGTATGAGTACGTTTTCGACAAAATATTTTTTGTACACATGCGACCATAAATTACTCCGCTCTCCCCTATAAGTACGATAATCCCCTGGCAATTTGCTCAGGTGTCAGGGTGGACAGTATCACGCCGCGCGACACTTGCCTGCGGGTAAGGCCTGGATCAGACAGCAAGCGACTGTGACAAAACGTTCAAAATTCTTGGTCTAAGATGTCTTAGGCTAGGAATGCCTAAGGACGAGCATCTATAGACTTTTGAATGCATTTAGACTGAATCCCAAATGATTTTGGTCGCCGGACTGTGGTTGTTGTAAGTATGTAGGTAGGTATCAAAGATTACTGTTGATAATTGTTCTATGATAGGGTAATGGATAGGCTTTATTCTGGTTTATGATAAACTAATTAGCTACCATGCAGTCTGAAATTGCCGGTCAGAGCAAAAATGTTTTTTTGAATTCCGAACCACCCAGAACACTGAGGCATCCCGAACCGATGTGGGTGTTTCCGTCATAATTTGCCTTATTTGCATTAGATCTTCTATGCTAGGAAATACCCAGAGATTTTTACGTTCCAACACATATTTCTAATGCCGAAAATAGCGTTACATCGGTTACAAATTGTTCCGCAAACCATAGCGAACACCTGTCCGGTCCACGCAACTTATTTTGCTTTCCAAAAGCACTCCAGTCTGGCTTTCCAGTTGTGTGTCCGACACTTTTTCGCGACATTTGTTTATTTTTCACGCTATCGGGTTCCGAATTGTTGTGTCGGCTTGGCTGTAAACAAACGTTGTTTAAGTGGAAACTTGGAGTAGATTATTTATATGGTGACACAGGTCTGCTTGGTCAGCGAAGTGTGGTGTTTGTAAATATACCAATCAAATCACTGTGATCGAGAACTGCAATTTAAAGAAGAACTTTTATGATATCTGGTGTTTAAAGCTTATTTTGGAGCTAGATAGTTGAGAGAAGATTTAATTATACTTTTTTAGTTCGTTAAAAGCTTCGTCAAATAATTGATACCCCGGGGATACAATCTAAGCTTGATGGGTTAAACAGGTGTGATATCGCTTCTCTTTAAAGTAGGATATCAATAATTTCCTGTTTCTATTTAGTCGTCACAGTAACACACACATATTTAAAAACACGGACATCATCGACGAGTGATTAAAATTCCCGCATCGCGGTCAGATTGGTTTGGCCAGAGCTTTACATTGATTTTTAAATATTACAAGCGATAGCTTGAACAGATATGTTTAACATTGAGTGACGAGACGAAACGTGCTATACAATACAATACAATACAATCATTTATTCATAACGCCAGGTTACAGGTCAGTTATTTGATTAGAGTAGGTATATACTTAATAATAAGTATGTAGTACACTAGTTTTAATAAATTAATAATAATGTGTAATTAATAATAATATGGTAAGTTAAGTTAATGGCATCTCATAGAACTCATCTACTGAGTAGAATGAGTAGTCAAGTAGCCACTTGCGTAATTTTATTTTAAATACCGTTGTGGAAGTTGCTTCTTTTATAGTGGCCGGCAGCCTGTTATATATCGAGGGGCCCATTATGTACACAGACCTTTCCGATTTGGTTAGCGTGTGTGCGGGCGTTACAAGTTGGTGCGCCCGAGCGTTACTGCGTAAGGCGCGAGCGGCATTAACACCTCTGCGCCGAAATACATTGCTGTGGGTATGGGTGAAGAGAGCCATCTGGTATATTAATTCACAAGGTAGTGGTAAGATTGTTAGTTCCTTGAATAGCTCCCTGCACGAGACATCATCAGGCACGCCCACAATGGCGCGTATGGCTCGCTTCTGCATGGCGAAGGCTCGCTGTACGTCCGCGGCTCGCGCCCATAACTCTGTACCGTAAGTCAGGATACTATGGACCGTTGCAAAGTAACAGGATAATACTACTCTGCGAGACGCGGTGCCAGCCAGTCTTCGCAATGCGAAGCATGTGCGACCGAGCCGAGAACATATTCCGTCAATATGGGCTTCCCAGGTCAATCCGCTGTCTATATGGAAACCTAGCAGCTTT
This sequence comes from Epirrhoe alternata, assembly GCA_963565295.1. NCBI lineage: Eukaryota > Metazoa > Arthropoda > Insecta > Lepidoptera > Geometridae > Epirrhoe > Epirrhoe alternata. Next base: position 7,679,978 of record OY751384.1, read on the forward strand.
GTAGTTTGTACCATTTGAAGATCTGTATTGCCAGCGGCGATTTTTATTAAAGGCGGCGCGGAGCCATTCAGTTGGAAAGTCATAAAGTTGGTTTTTTCCCTATTTAAAGCTAGGCCGTTTGCTCTGAACCATCCATCTAGACTATGGACTACTGAGTTTAGCCTGTTTTGTAACTCGCTTGTAGTCGGTGCGGTGACTATGGCGGCAACGTCGTCTGCGTACATGAACACTTCAGCGCCGCCAACGGCGCTAGGTAGGTCGTTCAGGAGTAGGCTGAAAAGTGTGTTTGATAGGCATGAGCCCTGCGGAACGCCTATTGTGTTGGTCATTTCCTGGGACCTTACGCGCCCACCCTCGCCTACTACGGTCTGTGTGCGATCGGACATGAATGATAATAATAATGACAGGGCTGGGCCGCGTATGCCGTAGAAGTTGAGTTTATTAGCAATGAGGCGGTGGTCGGCGGTGTCGAACGCGCGCGATAGGTCGCAGCTCAGCAAAGCAACGCGCTGGCCCGCTTCGCGCGCGCTTAGCACGCGCCATACTACCTCCCGCACTAGGTCGGTAGTGGATCGGCCTGCCCTGTACGCATACTGCCGGTCAGTCATGATGTCGCGGTCGCTTATAAATGACAATAGTCTTTTGTTTAGTCTTACTTCGAAAATCTTGCTAATAGCTGGGACTAACGATATCGGGCGATACGATTTCATGTCTGTTTTTTTACCCTTTCCTTTAAACAGAGGAGATATTTTAACTCGCTTCAGAGCAATGGGGTATACGCCTTTTATTACGCAAACATTAAATAAATGGGATATAATGTGGGCAAGTGATCTCGCGATTATTCTGAGAAGGTTCGCTGAGATTCCATAAAGGTCTGTGCTATTTTTTGATGCAATATTGTTAGATGTTATTGTAATTATTTCATGAGGGGAGAACAAAGTAATTCGTAACGACTGGTCACACTCGATAAAGTTTGAGCTAAGAAAAGCATTCGCGCGAGCAATATCGGCCACCGGGGCGCCGCATGTACTTGCAGCAGTCATGAACTCAAGATTCAACGCGTCAACTAACTCCTCTTTAGTACCAAAAGGAAGTCCGCCAGCGCCCTGCACGAGATCAGTATAGTCTACCCTATCACGATTTTTACGACTGAGTTCGGTGTTGATTACTCTCCACATGCATTTTGCTTTATTAGGGTGGTTGCGAATCATGTCAGAGTAAAAATTACTTCGTTTCTTTTTTAGCATAGCGTTGTATGTTTTTGTATAGCTTTCTGCGATATTTATTATGTTATCTTTCGTGGGAAAGGCAATTTTTAATTTATGAATGTCAAATAATAAGTTTTTTAGGTTTAGTACTTCGCTATCTATCCATGTGTCCTGTTTGAACACGCTGGGTTGTTTTTTATTTGGAAAACAAATGTCAAAATTGGTGATTATGGTTGCCATAAGGGTTTCGGCAAGCGCTTGGCAGTCGTCCCCTGAGCGTCCTACTACCCAGGTCCAATCGATTGATTCGAGAGCGTTTATAAAGTTAATAAAGGTGTTTTCATAATAGTTAAAATAACGTAATAAGTTCGAAGAAACAATATTCAAGTCATAATCACTACCCAGGGCGACAGATGTCTGACAAAGATAAGAAATAAATTGGTTTCAATAAGTAATGTAACTCCCGCTTAGTTTTACAATACGTCAGAACCTTTGTTTCAATATTTTTGAAACCCATATTTAGAAAGCGCTTTGAATTCCTTTTTTTTATCTTTATGGATATTGCCAGCAGGGCTGTCAATTGTTTCAGCCTGCGCAAAATTAAGATAACACAGCCAAAACTGCCACAATGCAATATTTATTACCTTATTTTTTTGTTGAGTTAACTCAACCCAAACAGATGTGTGGATAGATCGATCATGGGTTCCCTCAGTTATTCTGAATTATGGAACTACCATTATCTACATTATAACTATTGATGAAATCAAATAATATATGAAGACGTGTTTAGCTATTATAGCTTTTCGAAATAATACGGAGTTTGAGGTGAAGCTGCACTCACTGGTTTGTTCTTATATTGTGGTATCCGCCCATCGAGGTCCCTCAGTGCTACAAGTAGAGGACATACCTTTCAGTCCGAATGAAACCTATTGCCGATAGCTGGCTACATAATTATACCTACGACATTACCTACTTTGCACTCATACCTAATTAGCGATATGGCGAGGACCCTAATGTTGAACATCACTAAACTCCACAAGGAACCCAAATGCTAAGAAACAGCTATAAACTTCACTATTTTATTGCTTTTGTTTAAGTGGACAATACAGCCGAATGGCTCCAACCGACCGACACACGTGTGCGTGGCATTTTTGAAACTTTGGGATTTTTTACCTAAATGAAAACTTGGGATTGGAGCGGGGGTACGCGACAATGAGAGGTTTTAAAAGGAGCGGTGGAGACGAGACGGGGAGAGGAATTGGGGTCGCGATGGGAGACGGAGAGAATCGGGATTAATAGACGGGTCGTGGGTGATGTTTGAGAGAACGCGAGAGGCGCGGAAGGGTCACTTGCTACCGGTGTATGTGAGATAGAATTAAAATCAGTGCTAGGAGTGTTAAAGGTTGTGCCTGAAGTGCGTGGGTGTGTGAGGCTAGTAAGCAGAGGTAAACTGAAGACGTAAGGTAGGTGCAGGTGTGAATGCGGGGTAAGCTGGCTGATCCGGTAAGTGACCATTAGTTTATAAATAAGTATAATATGTTCTATACTATATGTTTACTCTATCACATTATTTCACATTTTTGGAGAACTATCACGTTGATACACATTATTATATTTATACAACCCTTATGAATATGTATGTGTAAGTCTATCTATGGATAAAGTGTAGAAATCACTGAATTACCAATTAAAGTAAACTTTGCAATATTTAACATCACAGTATTCCTAAGAGATGCGGTTGTTTACCAAGAGCAGGCGAATATGACACACTCGAAACAAACCATCGACATTAGATTTAAGTAGGGCCTGTTTGCTAAACAGGGTCTGGCCTAGTTTACGACGACTTTTGGGATATAAATCTGTACTTAATCGGCCGTCGGCGTTTGGCACCGCTAGCTGCTAAATGTCGAGCCCGAAGGATTCTGAGTTGACGGGGGTGGAATGGTCAGGTGTAGCTAGCACTCTCTCGACACCACCTAGCGCCGCTTCCAGAACTTAAGTTGGCATCCCGGGATGTCATGGGATTTCAGTGAGATCATTTGTATTATTTATATTTCTTACTTATTAGAATCGCGGGCTGAATTAAATTAGAGTCACGCGTCGGTCTGCAAATTTCCTCTGCATCATAATTTATGTATGTTTATCTTATCGTAATGCATGTCTGGGGGAGATCTGTCCAGTAAGGGTCGAAGATCACCAGAGAGGGCGGACCCGGAGGGGCCCTCTCTCCTACCAAAAACTCAATCAAAACTAAATCAAGGTAGCGCCAGAACCTTATAAATGTATTTACGTATTCTAATCAGATTTATATATTTTTCTTATTATCATAGAGCATTTACCTAGATGTATGTGTGTGTCTAGCAGTACAAAAGAGGGTGGTGGGTTACATTTGGTGCCCCGTGACCAGGATATAGGCCAGTAAATACTGAATTATTCACTTAATTCGGTAGCCTATAGAAAGAATTCGGTTACTACTACACAATCAAAACACAACGTAGCGTAGAAAATCATGAGCCAAACTTTATTATGAAATTGAAATAGAAAACATAGATGATGAGTCGTTCTGGCAAGGTGTGTTTATTGTTGCATTGTACGAGTAAATTATTGTTATTATATTGCAGATGTAGGTTTTGTTTTGAGTAACAAGGATAGACAAAATAAATGTAATGTTGGGTAGCGATTACTTTGTGCAAAGTCTGTAAAGAACACGAGTTTGTAGGAGCTAACTAATGTGCTTAACTTCTGGATTAGACAGTTCGAACATAAGAAGTCGTGTAGGTTGGATGATGAAATGAGATCAAAAAAGATAGAGAACTTACAGAAGGATTCAAAGCGCTGAACTAATCTTTTAATTTCAATTAAACCTACTCTTTAATTTTATGTGTGGAATACGAGAAGACATGGACTGTCGTTGATGCTGGAACTCGCGAAGAAAATTATTTGAGTAATAATTTTACAATGAGGGCTTATTTATTGCGTGAACGATCCGTGTAGTACGACAGTATTATCAGGAACATTATAGTATCATACTGACTGCTTAGTATATTTGGACTTTTTACTATATACGCAGTATCAAACAATAACACGGTTAGTTGGAGTTTACCGATTCCCTGAGTTTAATTTCGAATGAAGGCATCGCATAGCATTATCGCAATTTAACATCATTAAATTGTTAAACTATTCTCATTATGAAATTTAGAGTTTATTTGAACTTATTTTTTTACGTCACCGGCAAACATAAGACATTGAACCGTGTTAGGCTCTATTGGGGAGGCCTTATAGAAGTGTACCAAGTTATAAAGATGTTAAACGGTTAGTTGGATAAATTATTGTGACAAAATCCAATAACTCGAATTGTAGAAGGCTAATTGGTTGGATGATTATAAAATATGTTATTTTAATAGTTATTGGATTAGGTTTGTTGGTTGGGTAAATATAACACAATCCAATAAGTCAAATTGCAGAAGTCTAGTTGGTTGAATGACTATAAACTATTTTATTTTAATAGTTATCGGACTAAGTTTATTAGTTGGATAATTAAGACACAATTAAATAAGTCATATTGCTGAAGTCTAGTTGGTTGGATGATTTTGAAGTATGCTATATAAATAGTTGCTAGATTAACTTTGTTAGTTGGATGTTTGTGACACAATCTAATAAGTCAAATTTCAGAAGTCTAGTTGGTTGGATGATAAGAAGGTATTTTATCTTTATAGAGAGTGGATTAACTTTGTTGGTTGTATATAAACGACACAATTCCTATAAGTTAGTACCTATGCAGAAAGTCTAGTTGGTTTAATGTTTAAATAAAATGTTTCTTATAGGAATACCATTCAGTTAGTGGATTTATTTTGGTTGGTTGAATGTTTAAGGCCTTATTCTAGTAAGTTAATTTGTTAGTCGGTTGTCTTATAGGTCAATCTAACATGTCCGTCTAACAAGTCATCATCGAAATTGCTGTTTGGTATCTTTGTTGGACTGAACGCGGTATTAATCTTTAAAAAGAGAGTCGTGTAACGCAGAGGCTAGTAGTTATCAATGATATTGAAGATTGGACCTGAGGGAGTTTCTGGGTGAAATATCTCTGATTAAAATGTTAATGTCTTTGAGAAGAGTATTGTACATTCTCATAACTAGTGTATGCAAATGTTTTAAACTAAGGGTTTACTTATACCAGAATGAAGAAAAATAATAATGCAAGAACGGATGAAAATCATGTTTATTAAATTGTTATCTAAATTTTAGACGTTATTTGACGTCTTGATTATGATATCACTAAGAACATTGTGAGGGCTGTATGGTTGATGCATCGTGGAAGAAATCGTTTGATAAAAACATCGTGAGAGCAGTTTTAGTTCTAATATTCTATGTTGATACTACGATGAGAAACCGTTTGATAAAAGCATCGTGAGAGCAGTTTTAGTTCTAATACTCTATGTTGATACTACGATGAGGGTGAGTCTAGGAGTAAATCGTCACAATGTCTAAAGCTTAGGTTTCACAAACTCTGCAAAGGCACTACACGTATAGATCCAATTATGTTACTATGTAAATAGTCCGTAAAAGATACGTAGAGGCCTATGATAATGCTGATGGTTATGGTGATGATGATGATGATGATGATGATGACGAATGATGATGATGAGGTCTAACTCAAATAATAACAACTCTTTTATCTTATCCAAATCGATCTTATTGAAGGATAAAATTTAACAATTTTAATAGCTCTATCACTTGATAAAGCTAATGATAAATTGTCAGGACATCGTGAAGACCGTGGAGAATTTGTAAGAGTCTTTTCAGACATCGTCAGTGATTGTCACTATTATCGACGTCGTGTGCGGCGTTATATTGTTGACTAATAAGTTATTCCCAGCACCTTTCATCCATTGACTTAGTAGAAATATTTCAAAGGTGAAATGAATGAAGGAATAATTAGAATGTTTTGAAATGGCATTCATTGTGTGAAATATGGTTCGACTCCTAGTTGATCACAAATGATGAAGCAAAGGATAAGATTTATAGCGATGTCTATGTTATTGTTCTTATACATAGTCTGGGTTCGAATCCTAGATGATTTGATCTTACTCTTTTAAGGAGGTTGATTCCGAACAATAGCACATCTAAGCTGACTACAAAATAAGTAACTTAGCTTGCAGTGAACGCACAGGGTGTAGAGTGATAATATACTATCTGACTTCATTGGAGACTTAGAATTTGGTTTCGATTCCTGAATGGGTTTGTGTTATAAGTATAGATTCTGAGAGAATACATCTGTTTAACGACCAAGTCAATTACAAGTTGTTGCTTGATATTGAACAACGTGTAATAAGGGTTTGAGTAAGTACCCGTAGGTTGAAAGGCGCAGCGGGTGCTAATGATAATAATGTAAACAAAGAGCCTGACTTCTCATCGAACTTGATATGAACATTATGAGTTGAATTGAATTCCTGGGAGGAAATGTTGGGACGGCCATAATAAAGTTTCACTTTAGACAATATGCATGCAATGCACAGAGTAACAACGTTATAATGCATATAGAATGAAGTGTATGCGCATCAGCGCAAATCGCCAATAATGACAAGGTTGTCACTACCTACTGTATTTGAAAACGATGATTATATCCTTTATCACCGAACAGTCTATGAATCACATTTTCAGGGGGAGGAATGTAACTCCCGCTTAGTTTTACAATACGTCAGAACCTTTGTTTCAATATTTTTGAAACCCATATTTAGAAAGCGCTTTGAATTCCTTTTTTTTATCTTTATGGATATTGCCAGCAGGGCTGTCAATTGTTTCAGCCTGCGCAAAATTAAGATAACACAGCCAAAACTGCCACAATGCAATATTTATTACCTTATTTTTTTGTTGAGTTAACTCAACCCAAACAGATGTGTGGATAGATCGATCATGGGTTCCCTCAGTTATTCTGAATTATGGAACTACCATTATCTACATTATAACTATTGATGAAATCAAATAATATATGAAGACGTGTTTAGCTATTATAGCTTTTCGAAATAATACGGAGTTTGAGGTGAAGCTGCACTCACTGGTTTGTTCTTATATTGTGGTATCCGCCCATCGAGGTCCCTCAGTGCTACAAGTAGAGGACATACCTTTCAGTCCGAATGAAACCTATTGCCGATAGCTGGCTACATAATTATACCTACGACATTACCTACTTTGCACTCATACCTAATTAGCGATATGGCGAGGACCCTAATGTTGAACATCACTAAACTCCACAAGGAACCCAAATGCTAAGAAACAGCTATAAACTTCACTATTTTATTGCTTTTGTTTAAGTGGACAATACAGCCGAATGGCTCCAACCGACCGACACACGTGTGCGTGGCATTTTTGAAACTTTGGGATTTTTTACCTAAATGAAAACTTGGGATTGGAGCGGGGGTACGCGACAATGAGAGGTTTTAAAAGGAGCGGTGGAGACGAGACGGGGAGAGGAATTGGGGTCGCGATGGGAGACGGAGAGAATCGGGATTAATAGACGGGTCGTGGGTGATGTTTGAGAGAACGCGAGAGGCGCGGAAGGGTCACTTGCTACCGGTGTATGTGAGATAGAATTAAAATCAGTGCTAGGAGTGTTAAAGGTTGTGCCTGAAGTGCGTGGGTGTGTGAGGCTAGTAAGCAGAGGTAAACTGAAGACGTAAGGTAGGTGCAGGTGTGAATGCGGGGTAAGCTGGCTGATCCGGTAAGTGACCATTAGTTTATAAATAAGTATAATATGTTCTATACTATATGTTTACTCTATCACATTATTTCACATTTTTGGAGAACTATCACGTTGATACACATTATTATATTTATACAACCCTTATGAATATGTATGTGTAAGTCTATCTATGGATAAAGTGTAGAAATCACTGAATTACCAATTAAAGTAAACTTTGCAATATTTAACATCACAGTATTCCTAAGAGATGCGGTTGTTTACCAAGAGCAGGCGAATATGACACACTCGAAACAAACCATCGACATTAGATTTAAGTAGGGCCTGTTTGCTAAACAGGGTCTGGCCTAGTTTACGACGACTTTTGGGATATAAATCTGTACTTAATCGGCCGTCGGCGTTTGGCACCGCTAGCTGCTAAATGTCGAGCCCGAAGGATTCTGAGTTGACGGGGGTGGAATGGTCAGGTGTAGCTAGCACTCTCTCGACACCACCTAGCGCCGCTTCCAGAACTTAAGTTGGCATCCCGGGATGTCATGGGATTTCAGTGAGATCATTTGTATTATTTATATTTCTTACTTATTAGAATCGCGGGCTGAATTAAATTAGAGTCACGCGTCGGTCTGCAAATTTCCTCTGCATCATAATTTATGTATGTTTATCTTATCGTAATGCATGTCTGGGGGAGATCTGTCCAGTAAGGGTCGAAGATCACCAGAGAGGGCGGACCCGGAGGGGCCCTCTCTCCTACCAAAAACTCAATCAAAACTAAATCAAGGTAGCGCCAGAACCTTATAAATGTATTTACGTATTCTAATCAGATTTATATATTTTTCTTATTATCATAGAGCATTTACCTAGATGTATGTGTGTGTCTAGCAGTACAAAAGAGGGTGGTGGGTTACAGTAAGGTATTCAGACAAACCTTGAAAGTCAAATTTTTTAACAATTTCAAAATTGAGTTTATCACTAATATCGAATTTCAAAGTTTTTTTTTATTTCTGATCCAAGACTACGTCTCTGCATCTCCGCTGGTTGGTTATAAGAAATGTAGATAGATACATCATAAGCTTTAAATATACATAAAAATATAGTTCGTTGCTCTACTTCGACATAGATTAAAGTCACACTATCACGTAGAGAATTTTAGTCGCCGGAAGACTACGATAAAGAATAGGGGGGTTTCCGATGGTCGCGACTAGAGACAGCGCTCGCGACCACTAACTCAGTACCTTAAATATATTCTAGCTGCGGTTAACCCTCGGTTCCTCATGAAAACCAAATTTTTGGGGTAAAAAGTAGCATAAATAATACTCCAGGGTAAACAATAACTGTAAACAACTGTCTTTCATGTTAATCCAGAGTAAACCCTGGATTAACATGAAAGAAAGAAAAGAAAGGCTAGACATAGATTATATGGAAAAGAAAGGAGTTGATACAGAGATGACGAGTGATAGGGGAGAGTGGAAGAAGAGAACAGGCCAATGATGACATAGATATAAAGGGTATCTGCTATATTGTGTAAATGCCTATTAGCTTGATGCCTTTTTATAGTAGGATCTTAAAATGTTTATTTCTAGCCAAGATTACTGAATGCACTGTTGGTGGTGTGTCATGGTGTCAAGGTTTGTTTTTACAGAATATTACAAAAAATATCGTTCTTACTCTGTCAAAGGCAAAAGACTTTGCTTATCTAGTACCTACCTATAAAGTCTCGCGTCTTAGTCTATGGATCACCCCGCTCACCACCCATTCCTCCTTTATACTTTGCATAAGGTTTTCGGGGACACTTTATGGGTGTCTGTCAGGAGAGACTATTGAATTTTATCGTGCATTAAATTGTTTATGACTTCGGTCAGTTTTTCCAGCTCTTTTTTTTGGTGTTATGTAATTCTGTTTTGAGGGGGGAATTTTATGGTTAAAGGTTTTTTTAACACCCTTGCTCGTAAAGCTGATGTAATTCCACCGGTTTTAGATATGTAAAGCGGGTCATAACAAACGCGTGTGTTATCAAAGCAAATAGTTATGTTATAGTCCATACAAATTCCATAACAGCATTATTTGCCATTTCAAATATGGAACTGATCGCCGCCGAGCTGGAGTCGTGCCTCCAGCTAGTGAGCAGCGCGCTGTTGCTATTCAAATTTCGAACTAATCGCCGCGCGGCGCCAGTCAGTAGGCAGCGCTAGCGCGCTGTTAAAATGGCGGGAAAGCAACAGTGTGCATTCACAGATTGAGTTTATTTAAATGTTTTTTTTTCTGTTTCCTCGCAAATGTGTTAAAAAACGTCGTACGATATACGTGCGTATTGGTTATAACATGCTCGGCTAAATTACGCCCTCGCCTGCGGCTCGGGCTGAAATTCCGCCTCGCATGTTATAACCATCTTTACGCACTAATATCGTAATGTACTATTATGGCTAAGGTATTAGTTATTGATTAGATGGCATCAGTTTATTGGATTTGGTGCAGACTATGTTGTTTGTAGGAGGAAGTACCTACGTATGAATAAACTTAAAGTAACTTAATATTATTATTATGATTACTAGCCCACATCGTCCAACTGCCGGAAAAAGGCCTCCCTAATCTTTCTTGCACCTTTCTCGGTCCTGTGCTATAGTGGACCATTCATCTTAAAGTAACTATTATTTATTATTAAGCCGTTCTCATCCCACTGCAGGGCAAAAGCCTCCCTTTTCTTCTTCCTCTCTCCACGATTACTTGACTAAAGTAACAAGCGTCTTAAAAAATTTAATTGAAATAACAAAACCGTATTAATTCTTCTTCAGTGGTCAAACTTGTACTCATCATTATTATTACAAACCCGATTTTTTTTATTGAACAGCTGAAATGACTGCATGATCAACAAAAGCTGTAGAACAAACAGACACAAACAAAGACAAAGAGACATACAGGCTAGCATGGTATAGGCATGTAATGAAAAGGGAAGAATGTCATGTAACTAGGAGAGTAGGTACCTTGTATAAATGTTGATGGATTTACATGTAGAGGTAGGATTGTGTGAAGGATGACATGAGTAAGAAAGGAGTGAGTGTTGAGATGACGGCTGATAGATGAGAATGGAAGAAGAACACATGTTGAGCCGACCACACATAATGTGGGAAAAGGGCAGGGAGATGATGATGAAACATAAACAAAGACAAAGCACCTTCAACTCGACTAATTATTTAAAGCAAGGAATGTATAATTTAAATTGAATTAAACATCATGCATTCAACAAAACATTAATCAAGCTGTCCCCGTGATTGCTTTTATTTGTTGAAGGTGTGCAACAAAGGGCGAGGCTAATGAATAGAGCGATGGCATTATGATCCTATTATTAGCTATTGTTCAAAGTTCAAGTAATTTTCACACGGCACGAGTTTGTTTATGAGTTTTAGTTACAAGAAAACACACAAAAATAACCTTTTACTTTCATTATAAAACAAAAAATTAAATAAAATCACAGCTTACCCTGGTCTAACCATAATTCATTTCCATTTTAAACATTTAATATGGAAAGCGTTTGAGTTTAAGCTACCAGCATTAAAATTTATTGTACATTATATAAATAATTATTATTTTTCAAGTAAGAAGCCCAAAAGGTAAGGAAAGTAAATGAATTTGTGAGCAATAACATTTTCTTAGAATATAAAAGGATGCATAAAAACAGAACAGCCATAATCCAAGGCATTTCAGGGCGAAAAATAACATTCCCGTAATTGATATTTCATAATAATTTCCATAACAAGTACCATCGGGGGCGTAATATTCGCACGCAATATGGGGCTCTATTGTACCCTAATGTGGGGCACAATTGTACCCCTTTATAGGGAGCTATTGTAGCCCGAATTCGGGGTTGAATGCTGCTAAAGTCGTTCGCTGAGGCAGTGAACCAATTCGATCGGGAACCTTGGCTCATAATGATGTTCTATTTTTTCATTCTACTGAATTATTATTATTATGAAAGGTTTTTGCTTATCCAACCGCGATATTGTATCTCATTGTGTTGATGCTAGCTTTATTTTGAACATTGTCATCTTCTTTGTAATTTTTTCATACTCCGAATATAGCTGTAAGGGATGGCAACAGATTTTAAAGACTTCATTCAATTTAGTTACATCCATAATTGCCCAGTTGCAAAAGCTCTGGACTTCCAAAAATAGGTTCGAATTTTAAATTCACGCCTAGAAGAGTGACCTGCTGCGAATAAATTCCCAAACTGTAAAGTGGGTTCGTTGATTGAATAAAGAGAATTGCCCAGTCAGCTTTTCGCCCACTTTCAACACGGTAACAAAAGAGGCATGGGAACAGACAAATGTTTGCACCCGTCTGTCTGGCATTTTCTCAATGCCTGGCATTTTGTTTTAAAGGTGACGGGTTAGTTGCAAATGTCACTAGTGGTGCAGGACTAATGGGGCTCAACTTTAAAGTAAATTTTAAGCTTATTATTAAAAAATCCTTTAAACAGTGGCACTGCGGGAGTGCCGACAGGAGTGAAACCTTGACCGAGGTGTCAGGAACGTTTCGAAATTCCAAAAATAACTGGGTCGCTTTAGCCACGAGAACCATCAGCTCAGATCTTCAGAGTTTTAGGACTTTGAAAATGTCTTAAGAGTAGAAGCACTATCAAATAACAAACATACAAAATGTGGACCTCTTTCAAACATTCAAAATGTGGATGTCTAACGCTTAAATAGTATTTATATTATATGGAAAATTCAAGATTTTTCTAAAATTAATCAAGTTCCAAAATGAAACTTTGAGATAAATTTGGGCTGGCCGCCAATTTCATCTCCGTAGATTTTGATGCGCGCCCAATCTCAAACTTTATAATTCGCTGCAAATGCAAATTTCTACATTAAAACATCAAAACACGCGTAACTTTGTACGTAACTTCGGAATGAAACTGGTTTACGATTGTTTTACACTTCGATTTAGATTCAGATAGAGTTTATGATGGATAAAATAAAATGCGTAAAACTTTCTCACTTTTATTTTGCTTTGTTTTTGTAAACACATGAGTCACAACGTTTACACGGTTTGATAATACTAATTGGATCTTCCACCCCAAATTTTATGACATCACAATTTACTTACTAAACAATATATTTTTGTTTTACAAATATTACACTCGTAGGCAAGGCACCTAATTCTGCTCATAAAAAGTAGACGAGAATTCCTTATCTCAAGAGCAATACCGATGTAATTCCACAAAAAGCTCTCTCGTACCAAAAACGTAGCAAGATCCACCATTAAAAGAAGGCGAGTTCAAAGACGTCAACTTCATTACATTAAAGGAGGTTTTGTTGTCATAGCAATCCAATTTCTCCCTCTAAATAACTGTTTCGTGAATAACTAGCGGAGAAAAAATTAAAAAGAAAAAATATACGGTTTACAAAACGGCAAAGGAAGGTGGAGAGGCAAAAGAGCTTTTATGGAACAACTTCGGCAGACTGTGTCGTAGTGACGGCGCTTACTAGGTATAGTCAGGGTAGGGTTGCTGTTCTAGCGTATCACTTTATTTAAATACTAGCTGACCCGCGCAACTTCGTCTGCGCATTATTAGGAACAAAGTGGAGGAGTTTTGAGTGAATCGAGAGTACAAAATATAAAACTCCGTCGCATGATATAATATTTTTTTATATATGTTTCTCTCAAGAATTATTTAATAGATAAAGGTAGGAAAAATCTTACCCAGATCTTGCAATGCTAAGAACAAAACGAATACGGTAATTGGTACAGAATCGCTGAAGCGAGCGCAGCGAGTTTTTGAAGAGAGAGAGAGTTTTTGAAGAAATTGACTCGAAACGTATTTTTTTATAGCAAGAACTGTGTGGTTTAAAATTTCGAAATAAAATTATTAACTAATATTGCGTTATGTTTCTCTCAAGAATCCCTTAATAGATAGAGGTAGGGAAAATCTTACCCAGATCTTGCAATGTTAAGAACAACACGATAGCGGCAACTGGTGTCAGATTTGCCGAAGCGAGCGGCAATACCTACCCGCGACTTCGTCAGCAATATAAAATATCGAAAACTCTAAGCAAAAATCTCCATTAACTTTTCGGAACTCAAAATGATCGATCTCCGCTGTGCCTCAGCTATAGTAGAAACGCCACCTAGGAGAAAAAGTATAAAGTAGGTTTGACCTCGGTGATGTAGATGGCGTTCTAACTATAGCCAAGGAAAAATATTTTAATATCAAAAAATCATAACTTCGGAGTTCGGATATATTGATGGGTGGGAACACACATGTTACATGTTTATCATTAATTTTAAAATAATTTATTATGCAAAATACAAAAAAAAACGAAAAAATTTAGAGTGCAAAAAGTGGCTCCGGGCGGTCACCCATCCTTATTATGACCGCGCCCAGGGTTGCTTAACTTTTTTCCCCATACAAACTTCCAACCCTTATTTTCCCGCCCCCTTATGGTAATTGACAAAAAAAAGTAGCCTATGTCCATCCCTGGGGTATACTCTTTATCCATGCCAAATTTCAGCTTAATCGGTTCAGCGGTTTGGGCGTGAAAAGGTAACAAACAGACAGACAGACAGACAGAGTTACTTTCACATTTATAATATTACTAGCTGACCCGCGCTACTTCGTCTGCGCATTATTAGGAACAAAGTAGAGGAGTTTTGAGTGAATCGAGAGTAGGTATATACAAAATATAAAACTCCGTCGCTTGATATAATAATAATATTTTTTTTATATTTATGTTTCTCTCAAGAATCCCAAGATAGAGGTAGGGAAAATCTTACCCAGATGTTGCAATGCTAAGAACAAATCGAACACGGTAATTGGTATAGAATCCCTGAAGCGAGCGGCAATTTTTTTGAAGAAATTGACTCGAAACATATCTATTTTTTTGAATACTTAGCAAGTACTGTATGGTGTTGAATTTCGAAATAAAACGATTAACTAATATTACCTACCCGCGACTTCGTCAGCAATATAAAAATATCGAAAACTCTAAGCAAAAATCTCCATTAACTTTTCAAAACTCAAAATCAAAGAAAATTATACTCCTTCGTATTTCGATCTCCGCTAGAAACGCCACCTAGGAGAAAAAGTGTAAAGTAGTTTTGACCTCAAGACCGATAGATGGCGTTCTAACTATGGCCAAGGAAAAAATATTTTAATATCAAAAAATCATAACTTCGGAGTTCGGATATATTGATGGGTGGGAATACACATGTTACATGTTTATCATTAATTTTAAAATAATTTATTATGCAAAATACAAAAAAAAGTAAAAAAATCTAGAGTGCAAAAAGTGGCTGGCGGCGGTCACCCATCCTTTTTATGACCGCGCCCAGGGTTGCTTAACTTTTTTCCCCATACAAACTTCCAACCCTTATTTTCCCGCCCCCTTATGGTAATTGACAAAAAAAAGTAGCCTATGTCCATCCCTGGGGTATACTCTTTATCCATGCCAAATTTCAGCTTAATCGGTTCAGCGGTTTGGGCGTGAAAAGGTAACAAACAGACAGACAGACAGACAGACAGACAGAGTTACTTTCACATTTATAATATTATAGTATATAGTATATAGTATATAGTATATAGTATATAGTATAAGTATATAGTATATAGTATAGTATAGTATAGTATGGATGATAATGTGAATTTAGTTTATTCAAATATTTTACATGAAAACTTGTCAGAAATAAATATTGTTCAGATTGTCGCTTTCACTCGTTAAATCTTTTTTAATCAAAGTACTTACTAAACTTTGAAAAACCTTGTGTAAGAACCTCGCCATAATATTTTCAGCGGCAGACGCCACAAAAAACATCAGACCTCAAATTACTCCCGCCACCAAAACAACCGCACAAAAAGAAGCGCTGGAAAAACGGGACGCAAATGTCCGCAACTTGCTGTGATCTCCGTAGATAGACCGGATTTATATGTGAAGCGGTCTGCACGTGCATATCTATCAGATTTAGTTAGTATAATGAGTTTTATAGATATTACGGCATGCAACGTTTGCATAGTGTTAGGAAGGATGATCCCACCACCATATCGACGGTAGAAAGCGAAACTGCTGTATCTCAAAAAATGGCCAAAATGACTTTTTACTATATTGTTGATCAGCAAAAAAAGGCGCGTCGAATGGTCCAACTCTCGTCTTTCTACGATGAAAAAATTTTAAGATACGCCCTTGAATTTTTCCCAGTTTTTTTACTGGTCACACGACTTTTTGCTGTAAATAAAGGAAAAATCGTAACTTTTAAAAATAAAACAGATACGACACTACTTCTAGTCTAAAAAATAGTTACAACATTACAGGAAAATGATTTAAAAGGAGATACAGCATTTAAGCCGCCCCAAAATGTACGTTGCTAAAGATACTACATTTCAAACATCTAATTTAACAGGAAAATCTTACTTACAACATAAGAATAGAGTATTATTTAGTTTAAAGTTATCAATTACGCTATTCTAACCAGACCCACCCCCCTCTCTCACCCCGACGATTTCCCCAAGTACGACATTCCAACCGCACTTCGGTTAAGCGTAAGCGCTGATAGTGAGAAAGCGTGTTTGTTGAACTGACATTTTTTTGAGTTTGAGTCATTAAAAAGTTTGTTTACGTGTTTAAAAATAAAATAAAACCTCAAGAGTTTGGGTGAGTACTTAAATATTATAATTTAACCTACGTATTTTTAGTAAAATGAGTCTTCATTGAGAGTTCGTTTATTTTTGCACCTGGAATATTATGGTAATAGTGGGTTGATCTGATGATGGAGATCGCATTTACGATATAAACTGTAAAGAAGAAGGTGTCAAAAGTATGTCTTTCAAGGTTTTCTCAAATTGGTTGAAAGAGAATTACAATATTGGAATTCATATTCCCAAGAAGGATAAATGTATGGTGTGTATGACACAGACATATGATGTAAAAAATTATGATGAGATGTTAAAGTATGATAATCACATACGAGAAAAAGAAGATTCCTATAAGAGGTTCCAATGTCACCAAAAACTTAATGCTATGGATCTTTGATATGCAAAAAGTGCTTAATACACCACATGGTGATAACATGGCATTATACTACTCCAGAAAGATTGCTGTTTACAATCTTACAATCTTCTTCTTCTTCCTGCCCTTATCCCACTAAGTGGGGTCGGCACAACATGTTTCCTTCTTCCATTTCCCTCTATCACTCGTCATATCAGAACTCACTCCTTTCACTAACATATCCGCATTCACACAGTTCATCCATCTTTTCTTAGGTATATCCACCCACCTCCAAACTCATCACTCGAAGTGTTATATGACTTTCATCCCTCCTCATGACATGCCCATACCACGCCAACCTTCCACTTCTCAATTTGTCAGTCACTGGCGCTACTTTCAAACTTCCCCTGATGTACTCATTCCTTATCTTGTCCATTCTAGTTACTCCACACATCCATCTCAGCATTCTCATCTCTGTCGCATGCACTCTTTTTTCATCCGTCACTTTGGTTGCCCAACACTCTGATCCATACAATACGACAGGTGTTTACAATCTTACAATATATGAAAGTAATACTCAGATGGGATATTCTAATCTATGGACAGAAGTTGATGCTCATCGTGGAGCTAATGAGATTTCAACATGCGTGTACAATTACCTTCAAGAGGTAGACAAACATGGAAACGTAAAGACAGTAGATACTGTTGTACTGTGATTCATGTTACGGACAGAACAAAAATAAAACTATGTTGAGTATGTTGAAATATTTTTTGACCATTGCTGTCAATTTGGAGACAATTCAAATAAGTTATCTCATTCCTGGTCTTAAATTCATGCCAGTTGATAACATGCATGCTACCATAGAGCTGTGAAGAAAACTACCGTGTGGGCACCATCCCAATGGCCTACTGTTGTGGAACTGGCACGTAAAAAGCCAACCCCGTATCGAGTGTCTATTATGGAGGGCAAAGACTTTTTAGGATTTGATGAAATTATGAACAAAACTTTTAAAAGAAGTAAAAAAAAATCAAATTTCTAAGTTGTGCATCGCAACATTTAAAAAGACGAATCCCGACATGATGTTCATAAAAAATTCTATGCTCTCAGATGCTGAAACTACTTCAGTGCCCTTGTGTAGTTTAAGCAATACTAAACCAAAGATTAAATTGTATGCAACGAAACTCCCTGTTTCAATACAAAAATATAACGACCTCAAAAAGTTAGTCGACAAACAAATCATTCCTAAATGCTACTCGCATGAATATTTGCAATTAAAAAACGACAAAAAAATTCAAGATACTCTGGGTGAAACTGATGAAGAAGAGCAAAGTATTGAGCAGACTGATTGATAAAATAATGAAGACGAGAAAATTATAGCAAACTGATCGTTAAAACTAATTAAGAAGAGAAAGTATAGCAGACTGATTGTTAAAAATAATTAAGAAGAGGAGGTATAGCAGACTGATTGTTTAAACTAATTAAGAAGAGAAAGTACAGCAGACTGATTGTTAAAACTAATTATGAAGAGAAAGTAGACTGATTGTTAAAACTAATTAAGAAGAGGAAGTATAGCAGACTGATTGTTAAAACTAATTAAGAAGAGAAAGTACAGCAGACTGATTGTTAAAACGAATTAAGAAGAGAAAGTACAGCAGACTGATTGTTAAAACTAATTAAGAAGAGGAAGTATAGCAGACTGATTGTTAAAACTAATTAAGAAGAGGAAGTATAGCAGACTGATTGTTAAAACTAATTATTAAGAGAAAGTACAGCAGACTGATTGTTAAACCTAATTAAGAAGATCAAGTATAGCAGACTGATTGTTAAAACTAATTAAGAAGAGGAAGTATAGCAGACTGATTGTTAATACTAATTAGGAAGATAAAGTATAGCAGAATGATTATTGATTATTGAAAAAGAGAAACTACTAACTGAGACTGATTTTTTGTGTCATTACATTCTTAAACATTCTTAAAATTACAATAAAAACATTACGTGAAAGATACAGTATTTTATTTTTATAACATCTATAGTTCAGACTGTACTTAAACCATTTTATTTTTATAAACCAATTTCATTAAAATCTCATACAGCAAAATGACCATGCTTTGCATAGTTCATATTTAAGATACAGCAGATCCGTAGCATGGAATTTTGTATCTATTTCAAGTATTCATATATTTCACCTTAGAGATACAGCATTTCCGCTGCTCGATTATGAGACATCAATTGCTGTAACTTGTGAAAAATCAATGAAGCAGTAACTTTTGGATATTTTCATGAATGGTATCAAATAGCGTTTGGATAGATACAAATATGTTCCAAATTTGAAACATCTATCTTTATTAGATCATGAGTTATGATTTTTTGAAATAGTTTTTTGGCTCTGGTGTAAAATTGGATTTTTTGAGATACGACGTTTTCGCTTTCTACCGTCGATATGGGTTGAATAACCAGAAAGGGAGAGAGAAAATGCGTTTTATAGATATTCTTGTTCTAGACCAGTTGAATTCGATAAGCAGCGATGAGCTTGCAAGTTCTACGGTGTAGAACTTTTGCAAAATGTACATTGACATAATATAATGTAGCTGTCTCGGATGACATCTTCAATATGGGTAAAGAAAGAACTAAAAACTAATCTCTCGACGCATTTAAGGTCTCTTAAAGAAAGTCATTGAATACATGCTCATATTTTGCAGATTAAGCATTCTGTGAGATTGAAAGCCTCGTTTGGAATACTAACTGAAAACATGAATAGATAACTGTGAACATGAATCAGACTCTTACGGAACATAATACTTAGCCAGTAGCCCGCGGTAACAATAAATGCGTCCATCCAGCGATCTCTGTAGATATGCAAAACACAGTCCTTTGTAACATGATCTTATTGTGTTCGGGAATCCGCGCCCGCTGAATACGAAACGACTTATGTCGATTTAGAAATTTATTAGAATGCAATGTGAAGCGAGAAATACGTGAGCTCCCAACGAGTTATTGTTGCGTTTCGGCTTTGCATTCTCAAGTGCAAGCGACACGGTTATACCATCTGCGCGGACTGTGATTTGCTTTCCAAGCGGTTTAGGCTTGCGATTCACCAGTCAAGAACCAAATGATAAGCAGCAGGTTAAAACGCCGCAAAAGTTTGGTAAGGAATCAATTTTTATATCTTTATTTAATCACCCGCTTGCACCAACTGCTAGATATAGGTCTATAACAGATACCTCGTAAGTGATATAGTATTGTGTTTAGGTTAAAGCTAAGTATGCTGAACTTAAGTATTTTTTTTATAGAAAAATTATATATTTTTGATATAAGATATACCTCTATCTATCTAATCAGCCTACATCTACCCACTGCTGAGTATAGGCCTCCTCATTTTCACGCCACTCTTTCCGATCCTGAGCCAGTCGAATCCATTTCCTTCCCGCTACCGCGACAATATCATCACACCATCTGGCTGATGGTCTGCCTGGTGTTCTGTGACCCTCGCGTGGCCGCCACTCGGTAACCGCCTTTGTCCATCTACCGTCTTCCCGCCTTGCCAAGTGTCCTGCCCATCTCCACTTTAACTGGTTAATCCTCCTACCTACATCTACGACCTTGGTTTTTCGTCGTATTTCGACGTTGGGCACTCGGTCAACCAGTGAAATGCCTAGCATGGCACGCTCCATGTTCCTTTGAGCAACTTTAATTTTATGCACGTGCTCTTTTGTAAGTGGCCACGTTTCGGCACCGTAAGTAAGGATAGGCAGGACACATTGGTTGTAAACCTTGGTCTTAAGGCATTGCGGGATATCAGACTTAAAAACGGTTTCGAGATTTCCAAAGGCAGCCCACCCTAGTTGTACTCTTCTTGTGATTTCCTTCATCTGGGAGCCTGGATCGAAGGACAAACAATGTCCAAGATAGACGTACTCTCTTACTAGATCTAATGTCTGACTACCTACGATTATATTAGGTACTTGTCCCGAGATATTCGTCATTATCTTGGTCTTGGACATGTTCATCCGCAGTCCAACTCCCAGAGATGCATTGTGTAGTTCTTCAAGCATAACTTGAAGGTCAGTTGCATTCTGAGCCAACAGGATGAGATCGTCAGCAAACCGCAGGTGTGACATTCGTTGGCCGTTTATGTTGACACCCTTCTCGCTCCACTCAAGTAGCTTAGTTACGTCTTCGAGCAAGTTGGTAAAGAGTTTGGGCGAGATAGTGTCACCTTGCCTCACTCCTCGTTTGATGGGCACGAGGTCTGTTAAAGTGTGTATGCGCACCTGCAGTGTGGCGGCCGAGTATAACTCCTGGAGTATAGCCACATACCTTTTGTCGATGTTAGAGCGAAAGAGAGACTTAAATACAGCCCAGTGCTCCACGCTGTCAAAAGCCTTCTCGTAATCGACAAAAGCGAAGAACAGAGGTCGGTTATATTCTCTGCTTTTCTCCATAATCTGTTTTATTGTATGGATGTGGTCTATTGTTGAGAACTTACTCCGGAAGCCCGCTTGTTCGACTGGTTGGTATTCGTCTAGCTGGCGAGTCAGTCGGTTACCTATAATTTTGGCGAATAATTTATAAACTTGAGATAGTAGGCTGATTGGACGATAGTTCGATAGACGAGATTTATCTCCTTTTTTATGCAAAATCGTCACGATAGCATTCTTCCATGCTTTTGGTGAAATCCCACCTGTAAGTACTTTGTTGTAGAGTGTTACAAGTGGTTTGAGTATAGGAAGGCCTCCCGCTTGTAACATTTCTACATACACTCCATCTTCACCTGACGCCTTTCCGCGTTTCATATGCTGTAAAGCAAATCCGACTTCGCTTTCGGTGATCACAGGAATATCATCCACATCGAAACGCTCTACAGGTTCTGCTCTAACATCGTCAGGGTCAGGTAAAGTTGGTTCCTCTACTTTAGAAGCATACAAGTCTTTGTAAAAGTCTTCAACTACTTTAACGATTTCTTCGCGATCTGTTATTATACTACCAGCCGAGTCAGTAATTTTTAAAATTTCAGATTTACTTGTGTTTAATTTTCTTTTGAATACATTTGTGCCTCTATTTTTCTTAATGGTTTCGGAA
The DNA here is from genome assembly GCA_963565295.1 of Epirrhoe alternata. Classification (NCBI taxonomy): domain Eukaryota; kingdom Metazoa; phylum Arthropoda; class Insecta; order Lepidoptera; family Geometridae; genus Epirrhoe; species Epirrhoe alternata. The sequence goes on from OY751384.1 coordinate 7,701,935, forward strand.
ATTATGTATGTACTATGTGCCCTAATGTCTCTCCTAATAGCTTTGCGTATTTTTGAATTTAATGAATTTATTTGTTTTTGATCTGCTTCTGTATTATTCTTAAGTTCTCTTCTATGAGCGAGTAAAGACAGTGTGTTGGGTGTTAGTTTGCCTTCTTGAGATTTAATATTGCCAATGTGTTTTCTTGTCGTTTCTACAACTATTTTACATAAAGTGTCGTTAAGTGAATCCACATCTTGATCAATTTCTGGCAGTCCTTCAAATCTATTATTAAGTTCTAACTGGAACTCCTTTTGTAGAAACTTGTATGCTGTCTGATCGTATCTCCGATTTTGTGACTTTCGGACCAATTTTGATCTTTCACTGTCTAGATTATACCTAAATGTGGCTTTTACTAGTCGATGGTCGCTATGGGTCTTAAACCGACTAAGTACTGTGACATCCGTTATGTTGTTCTTCTGGGGAGTTACTATGTAGTCAATTTCGTTCCTGTACTTTCCACCAGGGCTTACCCATGTCCATTTTCTTGAAGGACGCTTCTTGAAAAATGTATTCATAGCGTAGAGGTGGTGTTTTTCAAGAAAATTAACTAGGGTCTGTCCTCTTGAGTTTCTGTTCCCAAACCCAAAAGAACCCACAGAATGTTCACTTTCTAAAGGAGCTCCTAATTTTGCGTTAAAATCTCCCATTATAACTGTGTAGTGGCAAGGATTTTCATCGCACGCTCTCTCTATCTCCTCATAGAACTCTTCAACTTCTACATCTGAGTGTGTTGAAGTGGGAGCATAAACTTGAATTATCTTTAGTGCATATCTTTTGTTCAGTCTTATAGTGACATAGCAAACTCTGGTAGAGATGCTCTTCACTTGCTGTATATCCGGGGATAGTCGCCTATGTACCAGGAATCCAACGCCTCCGTAAGACGAGTCATCATGTCCTTTGTAAAAGAATAAGTGTCCCGACTCAAGCCTTAGGATATCTGTTCCTTTTCTTCGCACTTCAGACAGTCCGACCACATCCCACTTCAACTCTCCTAATTCCTCTAATAAGATATACCTATAACCAATAAAACATGATACCCCTAACTCAATGTACCAAGCTAAGATTTATACGATCAATCCTACCTATGCACAATATGCTTGCTTTTCTGGCGCTGTGTGAATTGCTTGATTAAAGTTTTATCGTCGTTTTATCCAAATTGTTAAAAATCACGCAAAAATAATACATCAGTTAGATAGGTATACTAGTTTCACGCATATCATCGTTTATGTACAATAATTTTTTTTTTCTAAAGTGTTTTGGTGGTTAAAGTAACAGTTCGTTTAGTTTGGTGAACAGTGGCTTTAGATTTATCTGGCTCTGTTGATGCCAAGTTTCAGGTTTCAGTAGTATTGCCTTGTTGAAAATGTTATTGCACTTGAAATTGTACATAATTTTTGGGAGTGCGATATATTTGTCGATTTCCATATTTTGATGGAAAAGTCCTCATAAATAGGACGGGAAAATATAAGTATTAGGATCACGGCTGGGTCCCCAAAACTCATTAACATTCCCTCAGATCTATACTTGCAAGATGTCTTATGGGACAGTCAGAAGTACCTTTTAAAATAAGCATTCAATATGTGACTGGTTGCAAGCCCAATGCCGCCTATTACAATACTCATTAGTTTTTACACGATGTTTTCCTTCGTCTTAGAGAATTTGCACATAATAACGATAATATAACGAAGGTGCTTACTTATTGGTTGATTCATACATCCCCGTATAAATGATTTTTCCGTGATCCTCGTACAAAACATTGGCTTTCTGATATATCTCACAATCACCCAGTAAAGGTACAATGCCTTTATAGAGGTAGGAATGAATTTGTTTTCTTTATGGTCCATAAAATTGATGGGTCGGAAGTTGTTTGCGAGTACATTTGTTTGTATCTATTTTATGTACGGAATATGATTTCCTTCAACTGAGCTGGTCTCGGCTATAAAGTCAAAAAGCTTTCAAGGTGCCAAAAAACTCCGTTACCAGATTTATTCTAGCTTTACAACTAATTAATGGTGACGAGCAATACTGTGTGTATTGCGTACAACATGATAGCATGTCTTCATCTAACATCATCATCAGCCCATATCAGTCCACTGCTGGACACAGGCCTCCCCTAATGAGCGCCATTGCGCCCTGTCAAGCATGTCTTATCTAGAGTTAAAAATTACTCAAAGCAAACTAAACCGTGGCCAAGGAACTTAAACTCCAGGGTAATTAAATAACAAGATTCATTTTAGCAAATCAGCACCAGAGTTTCGATGTGTGAGAGCATGAATGACTTGCATCAATGACACCAAACAAGCATTGAATCAACTTATACGCATAGTATGCATCTGTTCATGAATAGAAGGTATGTTATAGAGCATAAAATAGTTATTTTGAAGATCGCTCGTAAAATAGATTGATCCAGTGTGTTGGTGCCAAATTTTATTGATATTGATTAAGATCGCAATAAAATAAATATAAATAACGATGCTATGTTTTTATGAGTTGATCGAACTTTTAGTTCTGAAAGCTTTTTAGATATAAAAAGTTTGGAGATCGAAATACGTTTGTTAATTCATGATTGTCTTGAGATAAATGATGTTGTCTTTGATGATGAGTATTTAAAAAAAATGTTTTACTTAGCGCCACTTCACACGTCACAAAACATAGTAAAGATAAGAAGCTAGAGGTGTAAACTAAAGTATACTTGGATCAAAAAATATTGGACAAAACTTGGATCAATTTCAATTGATAAACGCTAGTAATATGAATAATTAAACCAAACCGGTGCGCCCGTACTAGGTTATAACCACAAAGGTCTCAGACTACTTCCGACCTTGAGACTGACCCTAATTGACCTTGTACTTTTGTTGACCTTGAGAACCCTGACCCTAATTCGAAAGGTGATTTTAGTTGAGGCTAATCTCGGATTCAATGGAGCTCGAAATAACCTAATGTATCCGAATTAATACTGTCTGGGTTTTTTACTGGCGAGAATAATGTGATTAGAATTAATATCACACTAAACATATTTAAAGTATAAGATTCCTAAAACTATAAATTCCCTTTGAGCTCTTAAAATCATTAATCCACTAAGTGCCTGCTGAAACGAAGAATTAAATTTTCTAATAAGGTTTAACTTACTCCAGTGTCCGATAGGTGTTCAGAATCAATTACCTGCACCAGGATTGTGTCACTATAAACCACTTTCAATGTGAATGGAACTTTATTGCAATGGGTTAAAACACAATCTAGATTGAAGAGTTTGAATGCATATCACCTCAGATGAAACACAAATCATGACTAGGTTTTTATGTTAGCGCTGTATGATTGAAATCAAGAATGAATCTGTTCTAAAACTAAAAAAAGGAATAAGATCACAAACCCTGATTTAAATTTTTTCAAGACACGACTAAAATATTTGGGAAAATGTTAGACTGTATTATACAACAAAACAAAAGAATATGACTAAAATAAAAGCTTTCAATTCAGCGGTATTTGTTTTTATGTTTACTAAAAAATGTTTCATATCTAGGTACTAAACTGAGGATAGGTACAATGAAAATCAAATATCTATCCAAATACAAAACATACTTGAACTGGTGGTAAATAGGTATTTATGGAAAAAACTTTCATAACCTATCTAACTAAATACGAGTAGTGCTTCTTTTTTATATAATGTTTATTTCTTTGTCGTCCACATTAGAACTTTTGTTTTTAAACACACCTTTTGTATAAGTAACTTGTAATTGGCTTTAAGTAAACATGTGCCTACGTCAAGTGGGTGTGTGTTCGATAATCTTAGTACCTACTTCGTTTTGCCTAGCTGTAAGCTTTCCAAATTTTTTTCAAAAAGATAAAAAAATTTTAAAGTTCTCTATAGTGATACTTTCACGTGATTCTCTAGCCTACTGTTCAATCTGTGCCTGCACCTTGATTGGACAATTAGTCGTGTGCTAATCCCCAGCGATCGATATTAACTAAATTATATCATCAGGTGGAGTTGGGGCTTAATCGCCCGTCCTGTGAAGAAATATTCGCTTGGACTTGGACGTTTTTAAGAATGGCCGGCTTAGTTTAGTAAATTGAAGAGTTTAAAAACTTTTTAAGGACCAAACAGTGTTTAAGTGGGCTTCGGTTTAGGTAGGCACTTAATTATTTTAATTAAAAGTGGACGTTCACTCAAGTGAACTTAAAGATTGTTTATTGGGTTATGTTGAAAAAAATATTTCAATTTTTGTGAATAACTTAATAATTATGTGCATTTAGTCGGTTTTTTTTTTTCAGAAAAAAAAACAACATAGTCTAGCCAACATTACCTATTCTTCAAGTATTGAAAAAACAGGCACCCTATCACTTTGCTCCAAAATACTAGGTGACATAAAAATAACATTGTTATGACGATTGTCAAAATTGCGTGGACTGCCAAACTTATTTTATTTCAGATCGTTACTTATAGTTACGGTAAGAATCTGCATTGCGTCTAGCAAGTCCTCGTTTCAAGGTCACGTCCAAAGCTTACTATCCTGATAAGTAGGTCTAGCCGACGCACAATTGTGTTCAGGTACTCTGTAGTTTTGGATTTGTTCCAGAGAGGGCTTAAAAGGTCAGATACTATCGTACGAAGGTCAAAACTGTTGAGTTGTATTTTGTTTACGAATTTTAACCTGATGAAAAAGATATAATAGGTATTGAGTTATAGAAATAAGAGTGTTGAGCACTCTCCTACTACAAGAACCCAAAAGAAGTATTTTAAAATGATAAGGATAAGCAAGTTACTTGTTCAGTCAATAAATTACTGCCGCACTTCCAATAAAACCTCGTATGGCCATTTAAATCTAAAATCAAAGCGAACAAACCACCCCACATACCCCATCCAATATATTCAAAAACCCCGTTTAAAAATCCCCCACATGTACCTAAACGCTATACGACATAACAAAAGTCATGAAGTCCTCTTTGGAACCTTTTTATTCGTTCGGAAATAGGGAAAAAGTGTTCGTAAAGCCATTCTGACGGCGTTCGCAACGGTTCCAGATATACTTTGACTCTATACTTTGTGCAAACGAGCGTTTGATAGGGGCGTGGAGATGTTTAGCGGCTGGATGTGCCTAGGATGGAAGATTTATTTTATGTAATGTACGCTTAGCTGTGTTATCCTAACAAATTGTTGAGTCAGTTTCGTAATTTGATTTTAATTTTAAAACAAAAAAGGCTAGGATTTGAAGTGAATAAAAAAACAGTGGCACTCCAGGAGTGCCAGCAAAAGTGAAAACTTGAACGATACACAATAACCGAGTGTCGGTGAGCAGTCACGTGACTCACAGGCGAATCCAAGATTTTTTTCTCATCTCAAAACTACCGTCAACCTTTTTCAACACTCGTAAAACTCATTTTTACTTCTTTAAATTACTAACGCCTGAAAAATGTTCCGCAGCTTCTCAAACAATTTTTGTCCTAAGAATTCATAATTATTTAACTGAAGACAAACACACTTTATTCCAAATCAATGCGCTCAGTCGTTTTAGCGTTAATATCCATCCAAATTTTCACATTATAATAGGAAAAAATATGTTGTAAACAAACTGTTTACAATAAATCGTTTCCACTCAATCTCCATCAATGTGATTATCGGTACACAGCTCGGTATCGCCAGAGGGATTACAGTCGAGATTACATCTTTTATGATAAAACGTTGGCATTACCGCTACGACGGTAATAATTTTCCACTATTAATTAATCCAGCTGAGTGTTATTGATTCAAACGTAACATGTTCAGTAAATGTTTTGAGGTATTAATTAAGACTTGAACTAACTTTGAAGTTGTGTTCAAAAGAATTTTGAAATCCTTCAAAGGTCTTGTAAGTGGATTTATAAATGATGTTGTTATTGTAGAACAATTTTGTAGGCAATGACGTAAAAAGTTTTCATTTTCTTAATAAATACTTCAATGGCATTATAAACCATAAAAATGATATTTTGCTTATCTTAGCGCCACAGAAAAGCTAAGCCATCTGAAATTCATACTTGAATGCTGAAGTGGCAATCACAAAAGCTAGCCTACCCACACAATACCCACCCCACGATTGTGCAAAATCTTCCGTTAAATTGACGGCTCGTCGAGGCAAGTCTATTCTCCCATGCAGTTCCAACGTCGCTGAATTGAAAATTTTAAATCTACCGTCATTTTTAAAGGCTGCTAAGATATCGGTAAATTGATGCCTTATTGTTAAAGATTATATAAAATGCTTTTGTTGTTGAGTGCTATGATGGTGAAAATATTCTAGAGATTCAATGGAATAATTTAAAGTTAACATTGCAAAGAAAATTTTTTCTTTCGAAAATATAACGTTACATTTCAAAGATTATAATTTCAGGGAAATTTATGTTCGTACGAGTCAGCGACCAACTTTTTAGGCCGCCCAAGCATCCCTTGTAGCTCAAATTAATGACTTTTATAGCCGCAACTGAATTTAACGTGTTCTCAGTGTTTTTTTTTTTTGTGGAAGAGGGGGCAAACGAGCAAGTGGCACACCTGATGGTAAGTGATTGCCACCGTCCACAGACAACTGGCAGCATCAAGAGGCACTGCAGATGCGTTACCGGCTTTTGAAGTAGGAATAGGCATAGGTGATATACAGTAGAAATTTAACGACTTTTTATCATTCAATCAAATTCACAGAACATTGTTATACAGAAATTCTCAGGTGCGCAATCGAAAAATACTATAAGAACTTGTAAAATTTTCAATTGTCGCGCGCTCATTCTTCCCAAAACTTTGGCAATCGGAGAGAGCTAGCGAAATGAATTGGTACATTTTATAGGATACGTGTGACTTGACTGTTATTCAAGGCATGTGTTTTATATAAACTGTTAAATTATAATAGGCAAATAAAACATGAATACCAATTGAACCGAACTGAGTCCAAATTGCGAGAAAATAATATTTACTTTGAACTGCGCATAATTATTACTGTCGTAATAAAACGAATATTGTGTTGGCAAATTAATTACAGTGATCCAGTTTCATTACAAATGAGTCAATGTGCGCCTATTGGAAAGAATGTTCTTATCTTTTATGTTCCCTGTATTGGTATAGTAATTGAACTATAAGTATAGAAATTGAACTATTCGGATAAACAATAGATTATTCTATTTCCAGTTCAATTTCTCGTAACTATAAAAGTTTTTTTAAGCTGCTAAGTTTTATCAGCTGTTTCTACTAACATAAACACCTCAGTGATATTAAATTATTTGGTGCATTAACAAGGAAGTCGTGTGAGCGATTGTGTTTTAATAATAACTTTTAAAAGCAATATAAAAACGTAAGTAATATTCCAACCGTCTCACAGATTGAGTCGTTAGATGTAGTCATTATGCAGATCCGGTTGGCGGTGAATTTAAAATTTTCCTTTTACGCTTATTTGATTAGGGTGCACAAATTGTTTCATCCCCTGAGTTTGCTTGGGTTTTAGCACCAGTACTGGACAAAATTGAGGCTTTATTATGCTTACACAGGTTTATAAGCCCCGATACTTCCACGTAAATTTTCTAATTATATTTCTTGATCCTCTAAAATTCTCCAAGTTGTCTTGGAGAATAGAGAATTTACGAACAATTTTTATTAAAGATTGTTATATTTCAAAATTTTGGTTTGCTTTTTTTGGAGGGCCTTTGAGCTGGCTTAAGATCTCACTTGTTTTCGTGTCTTGATAGACAAGCCAGTTTTTAGTCCTATTTCTAAGCCTTATTGCTAAGTGTTTCTGTCCGTAATAGGTACACATGATATTTACAGTGCTATATCGCCGCTATAGCAACAAATAATAAAAAACATATTTTTTTATATATTTTTTTGTTATTGCTGCACTTGCCCAAATTTTATTTAAACACTTGGACTAATGGACTATGAATTCATTTTAATGTGCAACAAATGAAAACAAAGACTCTCTCCAGTCACCTGAAATCTACGTGGACAAACTATCTTAAGGAACTCATGCTTTAAGCACTCTCAAAACAATTCACATCAAAATCAAGAACTTTCTAGTACAAGTTCCAGCACTTAGACGCACGTCAGGTGGAATTTGTGAATTTATTGTGTCCCAACTGAATTTTAACCTCGGTAGAGAGGGAAAAGTTCGTGCCAACTTAGTTTTGGATGTATGTGTCTTAAAAAATACAAGCGTGTAAAAAAATTGAAACCGAATTTAAAAATTTCATTTCCATTTCCATGAAAATTTGCATTCGATAATGACTCCACTAAGCTTTTCCAGAATATGCTTACACATTTTGTGAACTAAAATTTTGCACATTTATTGCGAAAAGATTTTTCAAAATAGTTTGTACATTTTTAGTTTTAGCAGCTCCTTAATTTTCCAAAATGGCATCACATCGATACATACCTGAAACAAGAAAATAAAATATTTAAAACATATTTCTTTCTAACGCAGTAAAATACAACAAAATAAATAGACCACAATTTAGGATTTCATTATGCATTTTCATTTACAAGCCATAGTAACCTGCTAGTAACTGCCCAGTGCCCATAATAGACACCAATCACAATACTCATCAAATATGCACAAACGACAGGTGGTTAAGGGCCCTGTTACCGTTACATAACTATGCTAAAAACTACAAACTTAATGAAAATAAACACGTGTATTAATGAAGCAAAAATGTTCTTTCGGTATTGGGAAGAAGCAGGGAAACAAATACGGTTTCAGTTTAAGACCAAGCATTCTCTAAATTAAGCAGATACTACAGATTTTCACTTGCTCGATCATAGGGTACTCTTTTGCATTTTAAGGGCCCTCTACATCTTCGCCGATGATAGACGAATGCCGACGGTCACGAACGTGTAGAGGGCCTCATCGCCTGTATCCGCCTGTCATCTATACAAATAATAGTTTAGCGAATAGTTCGGAGAATGTGTAGAGTAGCCGTCACATTACACTAAAAAAACTAACGTTTAAAAATCAAACCCGGATAAAAAACATTATTTTGTGTTCTTGTATCATTTTATGGTACAGAGCCCCGGTACAATTACGGGTATTTTGTTTAGATTTTATTGATGGTATACTTTTCCTATCAATTGAGCTTTGCATTCAAACTATTACTAATCATTGCAGCTTATGTTCAATTTAAATTCTGTCATGGTAAATAATGTTTAAAAGTTTTAACTACTATTTGAAGATGGTTTGCAACGCTATATACTCGTAGATCGCTCAACTAGTGTAATTTGTGTATCATGTATGGCTGAATAAGCTGAGAGAGAAGATCTGATACTTTTCTTCAGGATATTTAAGTCATAATCCTGAGTATTCCAAAATCGATGAACATCCCAATTGTGACTGGCGGATGGATGGAAGCAATTATTGTGCGAATGTTTAAGATTTTGAGAGCGACATGACATTTAGGTTGACATGGACGACTTATTAACTACCATGTATTTTGTGTAGGTTTATTAATTTATTTTGTACAGAATATGAACTTCAGATTACCTACAATTAAAATTAGACTTCTGGAATCAAAAGTCTGCCTAAAAGTGGAGCGTTCGCCTCGTTTTCTCAGCGTCGTGGTGCAGGAAAACAATTAAACCCTTCGCTTGCTCCATGGAAAGTTTGTGGGAGACTGCATCCGTCTCCTTTGTATCCAAAGTGGGCGACTTGAGTGACGGGAAACAGCGCAGCCAATTTTTTCACGTGAATCTGTTCTTAGAGCTTTTCTGTTAGGAATGATTGATGGTTTTTATTTTTATGAACATATTTTATTATTGGATCTTTCTCTAGTTTTTATGTCTATGCGTACGTAGGTATGTTCAGGTTTATTTTTGTAACTTACTGTGTAAGGAAAAGTTAAATAACTTAGGAAAAGTAAGCCGATACGCCGATGTGAATGAAATCTGTTTTGAATATGATTACTACGCAAGCTAAAAAGCAGTAAACTAGTTTCAAATAAACTCTAGGTTAAAGCATCTAAGCGTAATATATTCCGCCATATAAAAGTCCCGAGAAACTGTCGCATATGAATAGCATACAAGTAGCTTTTTATACGTAGTAAATTGAACCAATTTTACTTAATGCAGTGATCATTACGTCGATTCATCTGTAGCCTCAGGCAATTCATTTGCGCAATGAGTAGTTACGCGTGTAAGCTGATTGGTAATGGAATTGTATAGCCATGACCATTTGCCAATCAGATATACAATATACATGTTATGGTTTTATTTGTAAATAAGTGTTAACTAGACTTGACAAGTTTTATTAATTTTACTGATTTTTTTTAATCCATAAAATGTAACCAATTTTATGTAGCTATAAGCTAACCATTTAAAAAAAATGGTTTATCTCGAAAAAGTTCATAATACAGATTAAAATTATAAACAAAAATTTAACGTTTGGAACTATTTTATTAATATAATACAAAATATAATAATAATACTCGTATTACGAAAAATCTCGTTGTCATCTCATACCAAACTTAAATAAAACAGTGACGTGAATGTGCGCTAAATACTGCTCTTCACACCCTCATGGCTCATGCCGAGCTCTCGAGTAGCTCCTCACATGTGGGCTCTAAATTGCATGTAAATATTGTCTTCCACGAAGAATTTTGAACTATACGTGCATAAACCTTGAATTAAACCTTTGCTTAAACTTTTTAAACTTTCGTGATTTGGTGACATAATTATTATTTTTAAACCGGGTATTTATCACGTACCTATTGTTATTATTTCTTTTTTCCGACGTTTCGGACGCATTGCAGCGCCCGTGGTCACGGATGAACTGAGGCACGGCGAGTTAGCTTCTATTATTGAGAGTAGATTGCGTCTACCCTCAATTCGTCTTCAGAATCCGATAAGGCCAGATTCACACCGCGACACACGACACTGATTGTATCAACTTGCGGCAAACACGAACCACGACTCACACACTTATTAATAACAGGATTCCACGAGGCCGAGAGTCGAAAACCATCTTCACGGTTGAAATTCGGGTGTTTTCTGATCTCAATCGCTTCTCGGACCATCCGTTTATAATAATGGTGTTCCCTGGAGAGAACCTTAGGATCATGGAGCTCAATCCAATGGTTCGTTCCTGATTCCAATAGGTGTTCTGCTATCGCCGACTTGTTGATCTGCCTATTTTTGACTGCTGAAATGTGCTCTCTGACTCGTTCGGCTATTGTACGTTTTGTTTGCCCGATGTAGGAACGGCCACAGCTGCAGTCAATCTTGTAGACGCCTGGCATTTGCAGTGGTACAGTATCTTTCGGTGTTCTCAATTGCTGCGCCACTTTTGTGAGAGGTGTGAAAACTGACTTTATTGAAAACTTTTTCATTAAGTTTCCAATTTTATCTGTCACACCTTTCACATAGGGCAGAAAGATAGGCTGTCTGCTCGCCTCTGGCGTTTTACAGTTCCTCCGTCTTTGTGGTCTTCTACTCAAATATCCATTGGATTTAAGTACCTCCTGAACATATTTGAGCTCGCTCTCTAAGTGTTCAGGGTCACATAGATCATGTGCTCTGTTGATGAGAGAAGACACCACAGATTGTAAATGACGAGGATGATGATGGGATGAGGCATTCAAGTATCTGTCCGTGTGTGTAGGCTTTCTATAGACAGTGTGCATTAGAGAACCCTCCGCCTTTACCATAACTTTCACGTCCAGAAAAGCTAAAGTCCTGTTCTGCTCCATTTCATGAGTAAACCTGATCTTCGGGTGTATGGAGTTCAATGTCTGTGTAAATTGTTTCACTTCCTGTTCACCACCTTTCATGATACAGAAAACATCGTCCACATATCGTTTCCATATCTTTACACCGCTGGCTGCTAAGTCTAATTGGTTCTCAAAATGTTCCATCCAGAGATTGGCCAAGACCGGCGCCACTGGGCTGCCCATGGCTACTCCATCAATCTGGAGGTAATGTTGCCCTCGGTATAAAAAGAAATTTCCATTTAAACAGTTTTCAAGTAAAACAATATACTGCTCAGGCAGCTCGTAATCCTTTAGCCTTTCCTTCACAACTTCAAGGCAGTCACGTAGTGGTACAATTGGCAAACGTACAATAGCCGAACGAGTCAGAGAGCACATTTCAGCAGTCAAAAATAGGCAGATCAACAAGTCGGCGATAGCAGAACACCTATTGGAATCAGGAACGAACCATTGGATTGAGCTCCATGATCCTAAGGTTCTCTCCAGGGAACACCATTATTATAAACGGATGGTCCGAGAAGCGATTGAGATCAGAAAACACCCGAATTTCAACCGTGAAGATGGTTTTCGACTCTCGGCCTCGTGGAATCCTGTTATTAATAAGTGTGTGAGTCGTGGTTCGTGTTTGCCGCAAGTTGATACAATCAGTGTCGTGTGTCGCGGTGTGAATCTGGCCTTATCGGATTCTGAAAACGAATTGAGGGTAGACGCAATCTACTCTCAATAATAGAAGCTAACTCGCCGTGCCTCAGTTCATCCGTGACCACGGGCGCTGCAATGCGTCCGAAACGTCGGAAAAAATAAATAATAACAATAGGTACGTGATAAATACCCGGTTTAAAAATAATAATTAAACCTTTGCTTGCTTATGACTTCTACACAAACACGATCGCGATCCCTCAGTCGCGGTTGACGTTCACTCAGAATAAATTACTAAAGATTTGATTCAGAGAATGAAGGCATTTCCATTTTCTGTAAGTAATAGGTAAACGAACCTCCAAACAGAAACCTTCTTTTCACATACTTGTCACTTAAACATTGGTATATCTTTCCGTTGAGGTACGCAGAGCTACAATACTAGTAAAACTGTCTTATTTATGTAACATAGCTAGTAAAAAGATATAAAATATAAAATATCAATTATTTGGAAAAAAGGCGCACAGTCTTGACAAAAAACTATCTCTCGTTCGCATGTTCTAACTAGCATCCATCTCTTTCTCCACTTATCATAGCCGCTCACCCCACTATCCTATTTCAGTAAAGAACCCACATTATTCCGCATCTCTGACGTCACCGCTGTAACGACCACTCGGTTTTCAATTACACAGTAATTGTGGCTGCTATAATAACGGAGGCAATTCCGTCGAACGTAAATAGGGTTTGTTTTTCTACTGTCTGATGGATGGGGTGCAGTTGTTGCTAATTTAAATAATACACCGTGTTTACCTTGTGTTCACTACACTGACTTTTTGTACTAGGCTCAAAGGTCATTCACTCGAGTTTTTAATTTACAGGTTTGTTAAAGTAAAATTTTGAGAAGTGGGCCAAATGGGTCTTGCGGGTTGCAAAGGTCCAAAGGAAGTGTGAACAAAAGAAAAAAAAATCAAAGAACCTTTATTTTCAGTTTAACTTCAACATAAGTATGCAACTGCCACTTGACTCAAATACAATTAAAAAAGTAATTTCATTTGAGTTGAGCCATTAGTCATTTAAAAAGGTGAATCAGAAATTAAGTCGGTTAAAATTTTGGTATTAATTATAAGTAGCAGTAAAAAAAAAAGAAAGCTCCAAAAAATAAAGAAGTCACTCACTGACTGCTAAAAATTTCAGAAATGCCCCAAGCATGAATAACAAAACACTGTCTCAGTCATCCTTCATTAAACTTTTGGCAGCAACTTTCTCAATTTAAGCATATGAATATACAAAACCTTTCCATAACTGTCTGACTGACAATCAACTCACGGACTCAATAGTGACTCGAAATTCCTATGTGATTTTGTGTTTTTTTTTGTGTAAATAGCCAATATGATTTGTGTGGTCTGAAACTAGACGAAATTAGGACTTTATTCTGTGTCACTCCAACCACATTAGAAATATAAAGGGATTATACTACGTTTTCAAAATTAAATTGTAGAAGCTTATAGAATTGAGCAAAGTCACGGGTTTCCAAGATTTTCGTTTTAAAAAAACTTTCGTCTTCTTTTTAAAAAGTGAGTTACTCAAGAGAGCGACAAGTACCATAAATTTACTGGAACGTTTCTTGAAATTGTGTTGGCGAAAGTGACTTTAGGTGGACAATGAACCCTGGACGGACGCTGACGGGTTGTAATCCCGGTTTTTGTCGGTAGATTAATGTCGCACGACCGTAAAGACTAGATGCTTCAGTGATTTAGGAAGAATATTTTTAATTTTTACAGGAAAATGTGAAGAAATATTTTTTAAAACTGTTTAAGCCGTGAAATTTTGAAATCTTCTGTTTTCTTAAGATATAATCCTAATTCTACGCTGACAATTATCTATAGTTCTTTTTTAAGGCAAGACTTCCGTGTAAACCTTTATCATCAATGAAATCGTGTACCTATTAAAAAAGCAGTTGCACTGGGAGTGCCGACAGAAGTGAAAACTTGAACGAAGATTCGGGAACGGTTCTAACTTAAAAAAAAGAGTACAAAAAAATAAAAAACTACTGTCCTACTGGGACTTGAACTAGCTCACTCACAAGCCGAGCTCTATCGCTTCGGCTATCCTTATGATAAAATGAGTGACGCAATTAAGGTACCTATAGTGAGAGATGGTGTCGGCAAAAGTCACGTGACTCACGACGCGAGTTTAATGGTTTTTTTTCCATCTCAAAATGCCCTTAAGAAGTTTTCACTTCAAAAAAACTGATTAATCAACACCGGCATAACTGTTTTACCTTCCCATTACAAAGTCAGGAGAACTTGTTAGAAAAGTAATTAAGCAGCGTAATTTGTTTCAATTAATGGAGCAGAAGTGTTGAATGTCTTGGTAGAATAAATTCTGTATTAAACCGAGGCTAAATATGTTTGAAATGCATTTGCAACCAACCGGATGAACATTGAGCAATATTGCAATTGCAAATAGTCAGAATGGATCGGTGAAGGTCGCTGGTTCAATTCTCATTCTCGCATACACTTTAAAATCTTTGATGATTCCTTAATGTGTTAAGAATATAGAAAGTCAGTTTGAAGCAAAATATTAACAAAAAAACTTAAAATTTATATACTTTTAACAATATTTTGAAACAATTTATAATGGCCATTTTTGTTTATAAACTTCAATAATTTATTTCAGAGTGAAAGGTGTAAATTTATATTAATGTATTACATCAAATACACAAAGCAAAGCATCAAATGTATATAAATCAATATGTTAGGTAGATGATACGCTAGTTTATACGCAAGCTTACGCAATCTATTAACTCTGAGACAGACGTAATTAATAAACTTAGACGATAAATCAACTAACGTAAACAGAACTTTCATTATTAATATGTACTTGGAACTTTTGACCCTAAACTTGACCTCTATAGGTTGACTCTAAACTTTAATCAAATGCACAACTAATAATAAGCTTCTAAGTTATAATAAAAGCTTAGTATTGCATTCCCTTTGTTTAGTTTGTGTTTAGTTTGTTGCCCTGATTCTTCACGGTATTGGTCGCGAAAGAACAAGAGTAAAATTAGTTTTAAGACTATTCTAAGTGATCCCTGCGGTCCTACTGAATAAATGATTTTAGACTTTGACTTTGACTTCAAAGTTACGATTGTTATAACCACCAGACAGACAATTCATATCTTAGATTTGATAAAAAATCATTATTCGGTTGAACCTAGAATTAAAATCGATTTGTTTTGTGTGAAATAAAACTATACTATCACAGACAATACAATACATTCCTCTCAGAGAAGTTTCTGATTTAAGTGGCGATTAAATTGAAACGTCTCGGCTGGCAACACCATCCATCAAACGGGACGTTTTACTCAGTGTTGCCAGACACGATATTACGGCCATCAATTTCGTGTTACAAAATAAAACTACAACGCAAAACTTTAACAAAAACTATTTTGTACAAATAAAGGTGATGAATCGATCACGCGGATCTATCATTGTTTGCTGGAAATGCTCTCAAAATACCGGAGTGTAATATATTAACATTGGGTAGTAAAAGGGCTTTCTGAAACGGTAGGAGTAATTTTGAAAGTATTTTTATCACGTGACATATAATTATTAATCACATGAAATCAAATGATGTCTGGATGATTTGCGTATACTACTCGTAGGTATATAAATTCTCAGATTTGGTACCTCAAAACCAAATTTTTTTAAGTATTCAATACGTCAGTTTGGCGACAACTGATTGCCATTACCACTTTCTGTCGTCTCTACGTCTCTATCATGTGACACAAAGAGCTCCACTCCCGTGTTCCCGTGCCAACAAATGAAATTTTCGATCGAGACGAATGACTATACATTACTCTTTTTGTTCGCCCGACAACAATGCCGCTTCAAAAGTGCCATGTAGAGAAAAATGATTTATTAAAAAATATGCACGTTGTGTCAAGGTGCGAGAAAATCCGCACAGGTTCGTAGGCTGTGACAAGAACAACCGTTTAAAAGCATCTGTATTTCGGTTCGAATTTTGCAAAGGTGTGGCTGAATTCCTAAAAAAAGAGCACAAATAGGTATATCCCCGCGGTGTGGTAGACTTTCTTTCAGATTCTAAAGGAATTTCAAATCCTTTGAAGATGTCAGAGGCACGTCTAAATAAAATTTGTCATCATAGCCATGCACATTAAGCCATTCGTGACATGTAGCAAAACCTATGGCCATAATAACTGGTTTCACAATATTTTCCTTTTTCGCTGTATTCCATTCTGTAGAAAATAAAGGGGAGATAAAATCAGACATGTTTCTCACTTTACGGTTGACGAATGTTTGCTAAGGTACCCCTGGGGTAAAGAAATGGGCAGATGGCGTAGCTTACAGGCATTTGTACAGTGCTTATCTGATTGACCAACAACTAAAGCAACACACAGTTAAAGCGTTTTGTGGTTAGATGATGCGGGGTGATAAAATGAAGTAAAGCATTATTAAAAACATAATTTTGTAAAACATTCTATTTTCTTTATAAAAAAGCTGAGCATTTCACACAGCATCATCTGGTCATAAAGTAAGCATAGCTTATGTTTGGCAACAATTTGATTGATTACACTACTTGTATAGTTTTTTTTATATACAACACATGTTTACATCTACGAGTTGAAAGGTGTTTCGAAAAAATTATCATCAAAAGTTTATATTCAAAAATGGTGACCAGGTATCTATAATGTAAATATTAAATTACGTTTACTGGTATATTTAGAGCTTTATTCATTCAGAAGTTTTCCTTTAGTTTTTTATATCGCTAAGATACTTTTCAGAGTTCATCACTCTGTTGGGTTGCCCATAAAAAAGTCGGTTTCAAATTGGCAACGGCGAGAATCCCCGAAACAAAATTTAACTCTTTTCTGTCTGACGGAAAAAGGATACATTTTAGTTATCTGAGCTGAGTTTCATTAAAATTTCACACGAGCTCTCCTACTGAACGAAATTTAGAGATAAGGTTCGTTTGTTAGCTGTTCTTTTGTTTAGTGTTATTTAGCGAGGGTTTATTATTGCTATAAAATGCTAATTAAACTCTAAAATACCTGAGCAAAAGCACTGCAGGTGATCTTTTAAAGGACAAAAATAACAAAGGTTTTAGATATTGAAATTTTGATTGTAATGTTTCAAAAGCTTTCGATATATCTGTACATTGATATATCCGAGAAACCGTATTCTATTACAATTACGAGTATTTATGAACGAAGATAAAAGAATGATGAAAGTAAGGTGGGTCCGTATTGTTTTTGTTTTATGATTGGTGTGCAATAAAGTATACTATTATCTATGTAGGTATCTATCTATCTTCTTCTTCTCAGTCGTTTCACTCTTGACAGAGTGGTCGTGGTCGTCAGGTCGGGAGCAGTGTGGCTCGCTTCACAATTATGCGCCGTTCGTCTCTGATAGCGGTCTTTTTAATGCATTCATTTAAGGGTATGTCCAGCGCTTCCTTGACTTGGTCCGTTCATTGGAGATCTACCTCGTGGCCTTGTACCCTCTATCTTTCCCTGAACCACAAGACTATCTTTATAAATCTATCTATGTTTGTGTTTAAATTGCATCGTAATCATTGGAACTGGTGTAGGTAACAATATACAGGGTGTAAAAAGACGTCTACCGAAGCCGAAAGGGGTAGGTACAGCATCCTAACACACAACCAAATCCAAAAGGATTTTCCGAA
Source organism: Epirrhoe alternata (assembly GCA_963565295.1). Classification (NCBI taxonomy): domain Eukaryota; kingdom Metazoa; phylum Arthropoda; class Insecta; order Lepidoptera; family Geometridae; genus Epirrhoe; species Epirrhoe alternata. The sequence goes on from OY751384.1 coordinate 7,720,025, forward strand.
AAAATCATTATATCCGGAGAAAACAGCGTTTGAAGATACTATTTGCGTATGTTTTGGGCGCGTTGTTTTACGTAAATTGCTGGGTTATGAGTTTTAACTGTTTTTTTCTATTATAAATGAAATTATTAGGTAGGTATGGTCTTATTATGTCGTACTAGTAGTAAATAACCGAAAATGGCAGAGCATGACAAAGCTAAGCAAAAAAAAATTTTTGCGTTTTTTTTTCGCTAAATATGTTTAGAATCATGGTCTGATTGCAACCCCTCAGTTTTTGGTAGCAGTCTTTTTCACCCTGTATATAGGCTGACCTAAAAAAACTACGTGCGCAATCTAAAAATGTTAATGTTTATTGTAATTTTTTGCTTTTTCGAGTAAGCTATGATGGTTTCAAAATATTCTGACAAAAACTCACAGTCATGATAAAATGAAATTAAAATAAACTCCTTTGAACTAGTAAATTGTATGTTAATTCACTCAACGAAGTCTGCAAGATATTCAGAAGGGATGGAGGTCCGTGGCGACATCTTGGACGAGAAACTCGATTATTAGGGGTGAGGGAGGGGTGAACCCAACGGGTTTTACTACGGACTTAAAGTTCATGTTTTATGTTACGTTTAATCTGTCAGAGATTCGTCTCAGACAATGACGCCGAGATTTGAAGGAGCGCTTTGTTTTTAGGTGCCTTTAAGTTTTTGTTTACGTGTTTAAAATCGTTTTTATTTATAAAAATATTGTTTATTAGTTATTTGGCTGTTTACAGAATTTTAATACTTTAACAAGCACACAAATGCATGTCTATAGTCAGAGTAATCAGATTTTAGGACATTCAATGAATGAGGTCTATTTCAACATATTATTGCTTCTTCAGAGTAATGAAAAAATGTAATAGAAGTAAGTACCTAGTTAGTAAAAGAGCTATTCTTTAATTTGAGCCACACAGCGCTTTATTATAGCCTTAATTTCATTTAAAAAACACACATTAATATCGCAAGGAAAATAAAAAAATCAGTTGACATTTGGTCCACGGTCACACTCCACTCGACTAATGAATGCAAATTTTATCAAGCCATGAACATAATGGGGCACACACACACCAAACTTGTAAATTGCTGGCAATACTTTGTTGAGCATTGTTGCTGTTCTATTTATTTCTGTGTATTTATGTCTGTGTGTGTGTGTTTTTTGTTTCTATTTAGTTGTGTGTGGGTTAACGTTGAATGCACCTGAATTTGATTGTGCTAAATCAAAATGTAATCAGATAAAAATATGTCACTAAGATTTTTTATAATTTGCGATAGTCATTAAAGTAAGTTTGATAATTTAAAACAATCTCCTGTACAAACTGCTATACAAAAAAGTAAGTTAATTAAAAACGAATTTGTATCCGTGTTCTGCAAGTGTGTGTCAACCTTTATCATTATTACTTCTTAATGGCTACAATATTAAATCTGTATGCTGCATTTACTAAACACGGGTTGTTGGACAGCACCGTGTGTAAATTAAGATTGTCGTATAATAGGCAGTAGAATCAGATTAAAATAGGTCCTTTAACTTATATTTTCATAGTGAACGAGCGTATCTATCTTTTTTCAAATACTTATCTTAAAAAATAATGCTAATGTGTTTATTTTCGTTGGAATTTAGAACAGTATGTACCTACCTCCGAATGTAAGCGAAAAATACTTTTCGAGAAACCATTCAAAAGGAAAAGTAAAAACAAGAGCTCAAAGTCAGACGCTGTCAGGTTCCCCAATTTTTCCCATTACTGCAAAAGTACATCCATCGACACAACTTATTCAATTCGAACCCGCTGCTTGCTTGTCAAATATGAGCTTTTTGGCAAAAGTTCCTTTTAGCTCAAGTTTGCACGTCACGTATTCGCAAAAAGGCTTTCGCCTAAAAAGTGGGGTGAAACGTGTACTTAAAGCTTCTTTGAGCTTGATAGTCATAGCATAATGCGATAAAGGCAAAGAAATAAAACTAAAATCTTAAAAATACTTCATAGAGAATCTTAGGAATCTAAGTTTCTATGCATAATTTGTATGTATTTATAAAGAAAAAGTATGTAGTATATCAGTTATCTGTTTCCCATAGTACAAGCTTTGCTTAGTTTGGGGCTAGATGATGCTGTGTGAAATTTCCAGCATTATTTACTTACTTAAACCTTGAGCATAGATGGACATTTTCTAGTAGGATCTAATCATTGTCTGAGTATTAAAGTAATTCAAAGTATAAAAAGTTACTTCTTTGAAATTGATAAAATAATCTACGAACAACTACAGGCTATGTACTTTGCAAATAATAACTTTAGATTCAATAAATTTCTGTCTATGCGGCACTCTGAATAGAGTTGGCTTCATTAGATCTGAGTATCTCATTTAAATGCTATTAACGTTTAATAGTGTCATTGAATATGGATACACTTATCTACGCGAAGAATTCAAATTAGACTAAAAAATCGCGTCAGTCTGCCATTTCTACTAGGGAGCGAATGTAGTCAGCAAAATTACAGTCATATGAGATTTCATCTCGTCTCAGAAGAATGCAATGCAATATCGCGTAGCACATTTCGCATTACTTTTCAGTTATTATGAAGAGTTCGCGCTGAATCAAGATTAAGTTTATTTAACATTTGAGAACCACGTATCTGACTACCTCCTAGGAGTTAGCACTCCTCCATACCATACCTTCATACCATCTCAATCTAGCGATTGAGATGGTATGGACACGGTATGAGGAGCAATGAAAACCATGTTACCAAAAGAGTTATGAATATGAGTGTGGCTGGGACGTATGCAAGTAGAGGAAGGCCGAAGAAGGTATGGTTGGATTGTGTGAGAGAGGATATGAAAATTAAAGGAGTGGATGAAAAGTTGACGAGCGATAGGAGTGAATGGAGGAAGAATACATACTGTGCTGACCCCACTTAGCGTGGGATAAGGTAAAGGGAATGATGTATCTGACTATTTCCTAAAAAAATCTAGGTATAATTCCTTCGGAAAAAAAATTGATGTATAGCTTGATAATTTTATGTATATTTCACACATAACTAATATCTAGCTATACATTAGTTGAGACAAAACATGGTTTCAAAGCATCTAATACTATCAGTTTACAAACTAAGTTTTCTCTACGGTATTCCCGAAACTTCTACAAGTTGGTACAGCTAATTATTTTAGGCAAGTTGCAATACAAACTAGCATTAAAGCAAATTCATGCCAGAACAGGTGTTGAAAAAAGGATTCCTATGTGCGTTTATTATTATATGATATCTGATTATTTGGATGAGAAAAAAGGTTGGGACTGAATATGCTCCAACTCGTTTTAAAATAATAAAAATTAAAATGTAATAATTAGGTATAAAAATTGAAAAATGACGATTCTAAACAATCAAAAGTGATTTCAATGAATAAACTTATTTTGACTTTGACTTTGATTCCATTTATAAATCCATTATTCCAAAACAGGCTTCATTCATTCATCATCATTGGTAGCTCAAATGATCAGGCATCGTAGGACATAAGCCTCCTCCGTCAAACGCCGCTCCAATCGGCCCTGTGATCTTATCCAAGTCTTTCCCTCTATGGCATAGAGACATAGAGATGTCGTCCACAGGCAAAACAGGCTTGTCATAAATTAAAACATATACCCAATCCAAAATTCTTAGTATTTTTTTTGGAAGAATGTTTTCCAGAAGGATCTGAAATATAGTAAAAAGATCTGAGAGAATAGTCAACCGTGCCTAGTTGATACAGTCGTGACCCTGTTCACGTTTATTAGATTGCTGCAGTTGCCAAAACGCGCGTAGGTAGCCCGGTGGTAGCCCGGTACGGTGACGAGCGAGTGTGTTAATTAGACGAACTTTATCTTGGCTTAGCGCGATGATGCGACGTGGCTTAGAGACTCACGGATACCAAGCTGCAATGCTTAAGATATAAATTATAGAACTTGCAAACTTCGCAGGCTTATGAGCATGAGATGACTTATGACGTCATCTCGTGTACATTTAAATCAAATCTTGTATGGTATGTTTCGCAAACTTTTACTCATCTAGGTATGATTAAAGCATAGTATTTAAGTTACGCCATTTATTTCACTTTATTATTTCGATTCATTTTAATGTCATTTTGTAAGTGCATTTATTAGGCGCAAGAAAGCACTCGTGGTCGTGCTTAGTCGTTCGTGATAGATCGTCGCAGTTAAGCAACGTTCTAAACGATCCGTAAGTGGATGGGTGACCACCAGTGGCATTTTCATCTGAGCGCTTCCGTGCTTCGGAGGGCACGTTATATTGTCGGTCCTGGCTATTTTAGCCGCTACGCCATGACGTCTAAAAACTCCGTTACCAGAGTTGGCCACTGACTCATACGAACATTCGTCAAAGTATGCACAAAACGCTTGAAACATTAAACAAAACTAAATCACTAGAAGGTTCTAGTACTTTCTAAACTTCGAAACTGGATTAAAAACCAATCAAATTACAATCTAGACACGCACTATATCACTGTAGAGCAACAAAACAGAAGCACAATAATGACTGTACGAAATTGAGTTACTCGTACAAGTTTAATGTTCCCAACTGTCCAAAGCCGTGTGTCTAAGTTGCGACAGTGTACAGAATCCTCGCAAGAAGTGGAAAGCTGATTCCGGATTAAACTTTGAATATGTAGGAGCGACTTTACTTCGGCTCTCAGACCGTATGAGTTGTTGAGTGTCAGGCGTTTGGGGCACATTTGAAGGATTACTGCGTCTAGATTTGTTGTAAAGCTCGGAAACATGACCTTAGACATAAACATTGAGTGCTTAGGATTCGGCTTTTTGTGTGACAAGAGTTATTATGAGTTCGTGTATATGTGGTTTCTTGATAGATCTTATTCTCATCCTATGCCAAAAGTTTTTTTTGTTTTTTATTAAATAGGTCAGCATTTTGACGATCTGTGTAGCAGTGGGCGAAGGTCCGCTTGCGCGACGCAAAAGGTTGCGGGTTCGATCCCCGCCGCGGGACAAATTTTTGTATGATCTACAAATATTTGTCTCGGGCCTGGCTGTTTCTATGTATAATATGTATGTATTTACAAACAAAAAGTATCAGTCATGCATGTAGTACCCATAACACAAGCTCTGCTTACTTCGGGGCTAGATGACGCTGTGTGAAAAGTCCAGCAATATTTATTTATATTTATTTGACCTCACTCTGCCTGATGTTAAGCAATAGTTATAATAATAAGATAAATTAATTAATATGAAAAAAGCTTATTTCAATGCTTCAGAATTCAGACATAGTTGTCGGGTAATTTTTGGCATGACGTCATACATTCTATGTAATAATAATAAAGTTACAAATTTTAACATTGTAGTTTCTTAAACCCAAGAATCTTTAGTCAGAATGACTTCAACTTAGCAGATTGCTACAAATTGTAGACCATAATTTGAGTACATTTTGTGATCGGAGCTGGTTCCAACCAAACATTGCATTTTTGATATCCAGCCAAAATCTGTGCACTCTCCAGCAACTTTATTTACAAATGGATATCATTCATTTACATCCGACGATTCATCAAAAAAGGCTTTAATATCAACGCGATTCATCATTCTGTCTTGCACAGTACTCACGAAACACGATGTCGTGTTCCAGGTATGTACGACATTATGCCCGAATAATGCCTTTGTTAAACATTGCAGCTGTTGCCACATTGATGGTAGCTAGACAACTTCCATTAGCTTAGAGAAAGTCGTCTGAAAGGAGAATAAGATGACGATAAAATATGTTTGCGTTTCAAGTTGATGCAATTCTTTGTAGACTTTATTACTGAATTGCTGATAGCGATCTCCACAAAGTCAAGCTATGCTGGTTCTAAATATTACATAGAATTCATTTTTTTTCTTTATCTACCTGTCTTGTTTAATTTTATTACGATATTTTATGCTGAGTCTTGCCCAATAAATTGTAATCGAGACAAAGCCAAAAAACAGTAAAATTATTCGTAATTTGGAGCATACGAGTAAATTACAATACTAAAGTTCTTTTGTAATACAAACTAAAAGTTATAGTCACTACCTACTCTATTTCCATAAAATTACACCATTATGCTATTTACACTTCAAAAATCTACTGCCCCACAAAAACACAAAACCAGCTAAACAAACAAAGAAAACTGCTGAAAGACGGCAATTACATACCGTTTATACTATTCTATTACGTTAAACATTCGCATAGTCATGCAGAGAAAAGGCTGATCATGGAAATATGGTACACAAACAGTAGAACAACTTAGATTTTACAAGTTGGAGAAATCCAGGACAAGAGTAAAGCAAAGCAAAAATAAAAGTTTTTTTTTTAAGATCGCTTTTTTCGGTTAATTCAATCATTAGTTCCTAAAACACCTACTCGTATTACAAAATTAATAAAACTTATTCATCTAAGAATCATTAAATGTATTGTTTCCATTGCAATGTGGTTTTTTTATAAAATGAAATGGTTTTTATATCAACTGTGTATAATTTTAAAGGCTTTTTACTATAGCACTATTACTTAAAAAAATAAGTAAGTCTACTGTTATCAACCTATTACTAAATTGTGAACGCGTGGGGCTACACTCTAGCTCCCCTAGGTGTAAGGGTAGGCTGTAATGGTAGCATTGGTTGAGTTAGAATTATTTCTTGGAAGATGACGAATGACAAAATAATCCCACTCATATAATAAAGCTAAAAGTTTGCGAGTTTTTGTTTGGATGTTTGTATGTTTGTGTATCAATCACGCCTAAACCAGTGAACCGATGTGGATGAAACTTGAAATAGGCGTAGATAGTGACCTGTAATAGCATATAGGCTATTCAAAATGTTGGTACCACGCGGGCGAAGCCGCGCGCAGAAGCTAGTAGCAAATAAAATAACACAAGTTCAACTATAAATTAAACAAACTGCAAAACCTTTCAAAATGTTGGTTATAAATGTTGAACGCTGTGATAAGAAAAGTAAAAAAATTACATCAGATTTTGTCGGTTTATTTGTTTTCAATCGTTGATCAAAAAAACCTTCTATTTGATACTAGTAAAAAAATACCTATAGATAGATAGATCTGTATTTGGCAACACACAGACACAGATAATATATCAGACTATACCAATCGAACAAGAAAAGAAAATAGGTACAAAATAAATAAAAGTAGGTATGTGGTACCTATGACGTATAAAACAACATCGTATGGGCCCATTATATTTTTCTAAGCATTGAATTCTACAAAAAGGTTATTTGTCATTCGTTCACATACAGTGCACTGTGGTCTAGCTCCCCACTTGACTCAGACATTAGTTAATTCAAGTCTAAAATTAGCCTTATTCATTACTTAGGTTACGAGAGGCGATTAAAAGATGACCCTAAGTTAGCTGTAGAATGTAGATACAGAAATAAAACTTAGTAAGTACTAACTTATGTTGTTTATAATTCACTTGAGAATACTCTTTTATCTTCGAAAAAAAATATAATTTAAGTAACTACAGTTCTCCCAACGGATCTAGGCATTCGTGAAGTTAGCCGTTTGTCTGCGCAGAACACAATTTTGTATGAACAATCGTTCACTGCGCAGACAAACGGCTAACTTCACGAATGCCTAGATCCGTTGGGCGAACTGTACTTACATCTAAAAAGTTTTAATATCGCTAGGGTTGAGTATGATGAAATGTAAGCCAAGTACAAGTATATTTTCACTTGAAATAATAACTTTCGATCTCTCGTAGAACGAAATTAACTCGTTTTACAAATAAATACAATGCAAATTTCATCTATTGATAATTTTCAATAGGCTTTAGTTAGACTGAGTAACTTCTCAATAATTAATCCGATTCTATAGAATCCGATGATTTATCATTTAATTTAGCCATCGTTAAGCGCCATTAGGCCTTAATCCTTAACGTCCCTCATAGCTTGCACCATCGTACTAATGTTCGGTTTATGTAAATATTATGAGAGTTTAACTATTCACTTATTCACTTAGCGTCGCCTCTTTAAGCTGTCTTTTTGTATCGAATTCGGGAGCTTTGGAGTTTAAAGTGTTTTTGTAACTAGGTTCATTTGGTGAATGAATAACGAGTAGAATTATGTTCTTGGTGGTTGAAAGCTGAATTTGTTATTCTCTCTCTGACCTCGATCTTTTGACACAATTTATCTTTTTTTTAAATTTATTTATCACATTAAAGAAAAAAACTTACACAAAATAAGTTAACATCTTAAAACCACAGAGGTATAAGCTTATGCTAAAATTAAGTCGACGAGGTACTTTTTTTATATGGTTTCAAGTAGGTATCTATACTAATATTATAAAAAGAAAAGATTTGTTTGTTTGTATGTTCGTTTGTTCGAAATGAATAGGCTCCGAAACTACTGGACCGATTTGAAAAATTCTTTCACCAATAGAATCCTACACTATCCCCGATGAACAAAGGCTATATTTTATCCCGGGCAAGTGAAGTTTTCTCGAGGGATCGCGGGTAACACCGCGGCGGACAGCTTGTATAAAATAAAGTAGGTGAGTAGCTAGTTATTAGATTTATAATTACGTACTATTTAAACGGGATTTATCGCGTACCTTATTTTATTATTTATGGTTTTATATATGGTCGCGGGCAATGTTGCCTGCGACTTTGCGTCGGGAAATAATAAAATAAGGTACGCGATAAATCCCGTTTAAATAGTACGTAATTATGAATAGTGATCGTGAAAGTTTAAGAAAGACTATTATTATTAGATTTGTTAGTAAAATTGCTGCAAATTTGTTGTCTTCGAGCCTATTTTTTAAAGGTATAAATACCGTTCAATCTAAACAGTCATGTTCCAGGGAGCGAATCGGTGAACGTGAGACCCCTTAAAGTACTCGTAAGTTTAGTTTTCCAAGATTAAACTAATAAACCCTCGCGTCAATTCTGTGAGCCTACTCATACCAACATAACATCATGTTGATGAGTCATATAAACACTATCCCAACATCAAGAACATTAAGTTCGTAAGTGTATGTCTTTACGTAGACTCTTCAGTTGTACAATCTTGTTACCAAACAGCGTGTTACGTGAGTTTGGATGCAACACTGAATTAGTTGAAGAATAGTTTTGGCAATGTAAACGGGTGCTCTACTTAATATAATTACTGTAACAAGAATGGTTTATGATAGTTCAGCCAGTGCTTTAAAATAAACATTTCCAAAAGAGACGATAATCTATCAACTTACGCTTGATTGCTTGGATTAGAAAAAATATCAACCACGCGTTAAGAAACATTTTCATCATCATCTTCTTGCCCTTGTCCCACTCTATGTGGGGTCGGCACAACATGTATTCCTCTTCCATTTCCCTCTATCAGCCGTCATCTCAGCACTCACTCCTTTCTTACTCATATCATCTTTCACACAATCCATCCATCTCTTCTTCGGCCTACCTCTACTCGTATATTCATCCACATTTATACCAAGTACTCCTTAATCTTCTTGCATCTGATTTACGTTGGAACACAGAAGATAAAACTATACTTTTTCAAGCTCGGCGACAATGGACAATAATAATTTTCTGAGCCCTTGTACATGGTTGATTCAGTACGATACACTGTGTGACTGTAGTTGACATGTTGAATTATACATCGCATGGGCGGGTACGATGCGGATGGATGTCACATACAATTGTGTAGTTTTTCATTTGTTGTATGATATAGGGTGGTTATGAATGCAGCAAAGGTAAAATGAAACGTTGAAGGTATTTTTTGTTACATCAAGCTTAATGAGCGCTGCATTTATCATTTTGAGGATCAGAAACGTGAAATATTTACCAAACTATTATGTAATAGTTTATTATTTTTTGTCCTTTACAAAATGACACTTTTCCATATTATAGAAAACTTTTTAGGTGCATAAACTACAACTCAGTTATTTTAATAGTATAGATAATTAAGTTCCATTAAACGAAAAGAAAAAAAATAATTAGATAAAGGCACTTTTATATTGTAGAATGCAGCAAACAAATCCAAAATTCTGTCTCGCCGCAGCCCTACAAATTTGGCTTAAAATTTCAAATTCCCAACAAGCCTCTGGAGATCAGTAGCAACGTCTGGCAAACAAAGATACGTTACTGAGATCTTAATTCTCCTAATCCGAGTAAGAAGGCGAGGTGGACACGGCATACGTGCAGCTCGGTACGTGACCCGACTTACTGCAAGAAATAACAGATGAAATGATCGAGAAAAGGCGCCAGGGGAATTGATTTTAAAATAAAATTGGTTGATTTTGCGAAACACAAGATCAACGGGGCTTTTCAAGAGATTTTCGCGTCTTCGTTCACGTGATACAAACATCTGATTCCAAGCACATATAATATATTATACCAGTCAGGTAATTGATTTTGGTAATTGTAAAGGTTGTGGGTGATACAATATTTTTTTTTAGATTCCTATCATTATTCAGTTAAACTCTTTGGTTGGTCACATCAATCCTAAGTGATTTAACTCGTAAAAGTTTTAAGAGTTCTTTTTACAGTTAAAATTTTATTCCATTACATTATTTCTTGATTTGCAAAATCGAGAAGTAAAGAAATAGTTTTTTTAATACTTTGGAGATCAATACCAGTCTGAGCACTCGACAATTATAATTTGTCATGTGCCCACATTTTACATAAATAAAAGCTTTATTGGAAAAAGAAACCTTATGATACTAGTTACAAGCCATGTGCACAGTTTATGTGCTAAAACTATACTATACTAACTATACTATACAATGCAAGGTATCTGCAATAAACTCAGCAAACTCAGATCAGCAAATTCCAAATACCTGAAGACGAGCTACTGTAAAAATAAAACACCAATCAAACACTAGCTAAAACTGCAGAACATCGCAAAAACATGGAGGTACTGAAACTACTACATTACTTTCAAGTAATTGCCTCAGCAGTTAAGAAACCCATTTAAACCGCATCCCGAGTCACTTTCAATCACATCTCAGAAAGCGCAAAAACCGAAATACAGCGGTTGAAGTTGGACCATGGATGAGGTAATAGTATCATTAGTCGGCAATTCACTCTAGGATATGAATAATCTTCAAATATTTTATTACTAGCTACTGCGCATGGCTTCACCCGCGTGGTACCAACATTTTGAATAGCCTATATGCTATTTCAGGTAACTATCTACGCCTATTCCAAGTTTCATCTAAATCGGTTTCCTGGTTTAGGCATGATTGAAACACAAACATCTATCTATCTATCTATCTATTCAGCCCGGTTGCACCCACTGCTGAGTATAGGCCTCCTCTCTATATCGCCACTCTTCTCGGTCCTGTGCAGTCCTTTCCCAAGCTTTCCCAGCAAAATTAACGATGTCATCCGACCATCGGGCGGGTGGTCTGCCTCGTGGTCTTTGTGCATCTCTGGGCCACCATTTCGTAATTGCTGTCCATCTTCCGTCTTTCCGTCTAGCCAGGTGTCCTGCCCATCTCCACTTGAGACTTGCGATGCGCATACCTTCGTCTACGACAAATATACAAATATCTAAACCAACTCACAAACTTTCAGCTTTATTATATGAGTGGGAGCATAACGGGATAATGCAAGTGGGAATTATTATTGAATTCAAGAAAAAATACATAAGAACATTTTGTCTTTTAACAATTTATTTTTGTTCTTACGTAGAAAATTAAAATTATGCAATAAGATAAAAGAAAAAAAAACAAATTAAAAATATAAAAGGACTTTTTTATTGACTGGTTGGTGTCTCTTTTTTATGATAATCAGATCCAAAATCATGTTTGGTTTAAAACGTTTCAAAATCATGACCACTGAGTTAATTTCGCTTTAAACTTCTGTAAAAGTGGTGCAGGTTATGCTGGAGCAAAGAAATAGCTCTGGAACACCTGTGGAGACGCCGGCGGTTCTCACGATATTTTCTTGCACCGAGACAGGTTTATTTCAGTTATATATCTGCTACGTAATTCGGGCATTTGTAGGTGTGACTTGGGATTATAATTCAGCTTGAAATGAAAATTTAATGTATGTTTTATTTTATTTTCTACTTAGAGTTTTTTTTATATTATTTCGTTGAAGACGTGACTGTCAAGAGAGACCGTGACTTGAGTCCTTTTTTCAAACTTTGAGGTAAATTCTCCTTTTGAATTCCTAAAGTATAATAAAGAAAAACAAACATCATTATATTAAAAATAAAATAACTTAAGATGCTGATACTGCAGATCATAGGACGTTGTTTTGGACTTCAGTCTAACAAACCGCATTACAAAATGCCCACATTTGGGAAAATAGTAGTCAGCTTTTGTCACATATAGTTGACTAAAACGCTTCTATACAGTTGTACATGTGCCACAGTTGTAGCAAACACGCTCTATTCAGCCGTGTCACCCAAAAATATTCCCTTGCCTGACGTAGGTATCTCAGTCTAGCCGAGCCCATAAAGCACGGCTAAGACAGCGTGCAGTGCATTCGTGTGCACTTGAGCCGTTTGTCATGTAGGCGTCGTCGCCGTGATCGGAGTATTGCAACGACTTGTCACGCCAGGAATTTAGAGCTAGTGAACCCACGTCCTCACTGATTGGTAATCTTGGTAATGTAAAGGTTATGATAAAAGTGATGTTGCGAAAAAACTAATTGTGAATCAAATTTTTGTAAACCTGTTTCAAGATGGCAGTAGAAATCTATTCTGCATACTCCTACGGAGAGATTTTGTCACATTTTTTTCAAAAACTGAACTGTATAGTTTTATTTCGTGTATTTTCAACTTTGTTAAAACCATTACTCAACTACCAAGATGCACAAATCGGTTCTGAGCACAAACCGATCACACATGTCATTGACCGATGACATCATTTCACATTTTTCTTTTATCTTTTATATACCATAATAATGTTTTGTCATCCCTCTCATTTTTTAGCCTTTAGTTTCATGAAATCTCTCGCGCTATCCCACGGTATCATTTTGATTTCTCATCCGCTAACTTAGTTTGTCCCTCAGAATATATTATGTGGGAGCATTAGTAGAGGCCCAGTGTGACAGTCCCTTGCCCCCACCCCCCTTTCTCTACCCCTAGACACGCCACGCAGAATGCGGCCAGATTTATTGCATCCACTCTGCGGCGTCTCAGCTGATGCGAGAGCGACACGGATTTACGTGACGCTTATTGGCCGCATTAAAATTGCACGTCTTGGCGTCAGTATAATTAATATGAGCTGTATGATTTATTGTCTAAAGCTTAATTAGAAATGGTGTTATTTGTTCTGTTGTTACAAAGCATTATAGCGAGGATCTGTAAATAATTGTTACACATATTTTCTACTAAGCTCGCTCGAAATTATGCATGAGCTTTAAAAACCGGCCAAGAGTCAGTGAAATTTCAACCATGATGATTGTGTAGCCAGTAGAGTGTGGCCAACCATTGTTACATTTTTGTAAGGTTTAAAAAAAATAAAAATCTTACCACAAACAATCCTTAAAAGAAGAAGAAAAGTGAAAAATACTCTTTCATAGGCAAACAGTTCAGATTATGCAAACATATTGTCTCATTAATTAGTTCACTGAATTGTTTGCAATATTCACTAATCTGTCGTCTCAATAGATTAATTAATCGACCCTCGTTTCAATCACATGCATGAACTCTGTAATTGGGACCCTGGAGCTGATTGAATTGGGGTTATGTTATAAGCTTGTAAGAAATATCATTATACGTAATAGGGTTCCGTCTAACCTTTTGGTACTAAGGTATTATTTATTCAGTGATAGTGTTCCGCCTTCGGTGTGACCCGAATTATTTGATCCGATTACTTACAAAAATATTATTATGATCAAGAATGAAGCACACATGTTTCATTATTGGCGAATATGAATCCCTATGGACTTATCCAACCTGACTTATTTTTATCTCATCATTCTATTGTTAAATGCCAATGTTCCAGTGATTTATTGAAGCTTGTGACTCCTTCGCGCTGTAACGGCTAAACTTATAAAGTTAATTATGGAATTAGAAGGCTACATATATGCATGCTGCTTTTATCTCGGACAACAAAAGTGCTCTCGAAGTACCGCGGGTAACAACACGTGGTGCAGCTAGTCTTAATTATAATGAACTACTTCATCACAATAATTTGGCTCGCATTTTAGATGACCGGTGATTTGAACTCACTATGCAAACTATTTTAAAATCTTTTAATTTATTTTTTTAACGGGACCTAATCGCGTAGGTATAATATTTGAGTCTTCTCGTGACCACGGTAGCTGTATCGCTACTGAAACGTCGAGGTAAATAAACATATGTTATAACTACGCGATTAAGTCCCGTTAAAAAAAAAATTTAAAAATCATTACGATTTCATTTCCATTATTTTTTCAATCGTTGTATTTGCAATGAAATCATGTGTAAAGACATGTTTATATTGTACTAGCTGCGCCCCGCGGTGTGTGACCCGCGGTCCCTCGAAATTTTTTCAGGATAAATGCATATGTCCTTCCCTGGTATACAGCCTATAACCTTGCCAATTTCCAGCTTTATCTGTTCAGCGGTTTGGGCGTGAAAATGTAGCAAACAGACAGACAGAGTTACTTTCAAATTTATAATATAATAAGTATGGATAGCGTGGATTAGTGCTAACCTATTATACTTAATCTGATAATCATCATTACCAGATATTACCTTATGTAGCGACGCTATCAATTCTGCAAACCAATGCATTAGGCAAGCATACCCAAGACCGCAACAATGTAAGTCCTAAGCACTGCAGTACATACTAAGTACTACTGAGCATCAATCTATATTCAAGCCGCCCGAGCAATTAGCATACCTAAGCGTCTCTGCTGTGCATCTGTAGGTTATTACAGGACCCTCAAAATTAATAGTTACTATGGATAACTGGTAGAAATCACAACCCGGACACTTGATAAAACTATACAAATACCGCAGTATAATAATCATGAAAGTCCAGACAAAAATGGAGTTTACACTTTGAATGTCTGTGAAGCCTGCTTCGCTATCATTTCCTCACACTCAGTGGGCAGACCATCCCTTTTTAGGTTCTCACAGAGGCGAGAGAGTGTTGCAAACAAGCTTCAAGCAAAAACCTGTGAAAAATAATCTCTACAAATAATAAAGTAAAGCAAGCATACTCTATACCATTTCGCCGTTTGGATGCTCAAAAAGCGCTCGCCCAGACTGTTCCGTCAATCTATATTCAAGCTATCCATTAGCATACCTAAACATCTGCACGTCTGTGCGTCTGTCCCCAGTCTAGGTTATTGTCGTTTCGCCTGCTCTCAATATTCATGGCTAGCCTACTGACTATAGTAATTTTCTATATTACGAAGAATAAAGTTGCGCAATTTATCTTTGCTTTGACAATCGTGACATTTCACAACTGTCAAAGTACTAATCATAAGTACTTGCAAAATGTCACGTACCAAACGTGTATTTAAATGCTATCAAAATACTCAGAGAAATGGGATACTACTTACAGTGTAGTAGTATAGCAATTCACTGAAAATACTACTCTCTGTTTGGCTTCCATACGAATATAGGACTAACTTCTTTCTTAGTCCCACCTTGGTGAGTTTTTGCACCACCTACTACTTCTCTTGAAAACAGAAATATCTCAAAGATTGTCAGGGCTCTGTTCGTGTAGAATGTACATTCTTTTTGTATTTTTTATCTAGATTTTGCTTGACATATCTGACATGCGGATACAAGGCCTCTGGAGAATCGCAACGCTACGCAAAAGGTGGCTAATGCGAAATCGATTGGATGAATGGTCGGCGTGACGGGCGGGACGATGACAGTCGTGACGGATGCTCCGTCCGGCGCTTGTTCACCATTTTAGCGGTGTAAATATGTTTGCAATTGAATTGCTGGTGAATAGTTTGTTTTACAAGCTTTTTAATAGCTTCGCTACGTATATTTATTCCTTCAAATATTGTGACAGCTTTTACTCGCAGTGTTTGATTAGTTATATCACAATGTGTTAAATATGAGTTGAAATGCGGGATATTATCCCGCGCACTTGAATTGAACAATCGCAACGCTCGAGTGGAGGTCTCGAATTTGATTTCTTCGCTCGAGGTTTGGGATTGGTCAAATCAAGCGATGATAATTTTCCACGTATCAACTTAAGAATGTAAGTTCTCTTAGTACATGTGCTTAGGGCGTGTAGAATGTTCAACTTGATTGACTTGAACTTCTTCTTCTTCTTGTCGTCTCACTAGTCCTTTTATATAGATAGATAGATAGATAGATAGATAGTGTTTATTATTGAAAAAGATTACATTTGTTCTGGTTAGTAGTGTCTTAAATCCTATGTTAGGTTTATCCTGACACTAGAGTTCTCTGATCTTATTTATGAACACGCTTAATTAGTACCTATCACGCACACAGGCACAGCGGTGTCACCGTTTTGTGTTCTAGCTGTAGCGCGGTATGCAGTTGCGCACGCGCGCCAACGCAACAAGTGACAACGCTGCGCCTGAGCTTGGCTATAGGATGCTCCCTTTTTGGCAAAGTAAAATGGTAAAAAGATGAAATAGATAAAAATTTAGGTTAATGCATTTTAAGAGAAAAAATAAATATAAATAAGTTAGAAATTTTATAGTGATAAATAATGTTTTCCTAATATGGCTTTAATATTTTTTTGAGTTATTTTATTTTTGAGTTCGATTGGCAAGTTGTTTATAAGGTATGGGATTAAGTATTGGGAGGTTCGCTTACCGTATTCATTATTAAATGGGGGGATCTTAAGTTTTTTTTGCATTATGCTTCTAGTAATTTTGGCGTGACTTATTGGAATTTGGATCTCTGTACGAAAATATTGTTCTATTAGAAGGTTCAATTCCACTTTTTTATGGATAGACATTACTCCACAGTATTTAAATAGTCCATCAGGATCACCTGAGTACTTTGTTTTAACCTTAGGGGGTACTATTAATTTCAGTAGTCTACATTGAATTTTATATATCTGATCTAGGTAAGTTTTAAACGTTCGTCCATAACTACTAATTCCGTAAGATAATATACTTTCTACTAGTGTCTTGTATAAGGTCACTAGAATATGATATGGTATTTTACATCTTATAATACAAAATTTAGCCATAATGGCTCTCAGCTTATTGCAGGTTTTATCTATATGCTTAGCCCAATTGAATGTATTGTCTATTACTAGCCCTAGGTAGGTATACTGTGACAATTGCTCAATTACATGACAATCTTTAGTACACTTGATTGATGCGTGCAGACAATCATGACTATGTGACACAACCTTTAGGCTTTCACTGCCAGAGTCATAATTATGACTGGAGCGGACATGTATGAGTTTAGTTTTGTCAGCATTAATGACTAGACCTGAATCATGTGACCACTTATAGATTGCTGTGTAGTCTTCTTGGATCAGATTTTGAGCAATCAAAGGATTCTTATCAGCAACCATGAGACAGGTATCGTCAGCAAACTGATACACCGTGCAGTGCTTAATAACGTTGATAAGGTCATTGACATAAGTTAAGTAATGCAGCGGTCCTAATACCGATCCCTGTGCTGTTCCTTCAGTGATGTTAATGCTGTCACTATATGCGTCTCCTACTCTGACTTGGTAGCTACGATTTCTTAGGTAGTCCTTACACCATTCCAGCAGATTTCCTCTTAGTCCGCT
Organism: Epirrhoe alternata; assembly: GCA_963565295.1. NCBI lineage: Eukaryota > Metazoa > Arthropoda > Insecta > Lepidoptera > Geometridae > Epirrhoe > Epirrhoe alternata. Next base: position 7,737,681 of record OY751384.1, read on the forward strand.
ACTCTCCAGCCTTTCCGTTAGGAGATCGTGCTTCAACGTGTCAAACGCTTTTCCGTAGTCTATAAAGACTAGGATAACATGTCTTTTTGCGTTAAGGTGGTAGTTAACATCATCAGTAAAGCGAGATAATAACAGTGTAGTACTTTTTTTTGGCTGGAAGCCATACTGTTGGGACGACAAAACATCGTGTATGGAGTAGAATTGCTGGATTTTACCACAAATGTATTTTTCCACAATTTTGTCTATAACTGGTAAAATCGTGATGGGGCGGTATTTACCATAGTCATGCGTATTACCTCCTTTGTGGATTGGTCGTACAATACCACTTTTTAGCTCGGAGGGGTATCTACCTGTAGAGATGCTAGTGTTTATAAGGCGAACTAACGTACCGACTATCCTGTCAGCCAGCCTTGCAATGTCCACTGCTCTTATCCCATCTGCGCCTGGAGCTTTATGCGGATTGGTACGCTTTATTATTTTATGTACATCGATTTCAGTAGCTTTTGGAAGGAACAATGACTTATCTACTGACCTAGAGTAATCTTCTTTATCGAGTAGGTTATGAGTGCAATTTGGAATAATTGATTTTACATTTAATTGAAATTGTTTAGCGAAGTTATTACTTATATGTGCGCCTCAAAGATACTCCTTATTATCAACTTCTTCTCTTTATTATCCACTTATTATAATCAACGTATTTATAAGTATGGAATAGCGTAGACCTTTAATCATTGCAAATGGGAATCAATGGCGGCGTGACAAATGACGTGGGTGGCATTCGTGACGTGGACCCGAGACTGACTGATGCAATGCGATACGGAACCCTGAATAATCGAGAACTATGTTCTCATTGACTTTTATAAATATATCGGCTGTACAACTGAAGAAAGTTTTCTGTATAAGATAAGATTATTTGGATAAATACAAATCTAAATGTAGAGTTCCGATGCAATGGAATATGAAGCTTTTTTTTTCTAAAACGGAAATGTGATAGTGAAGTAAAAAAAATGTTTCCTTATTGTGTTTATTTTGAGACATCTGTCTCAAAATAAACTTCTTATCATATCACTCGTTCTTTTGAATCAGTGTGGTGAAATCATTTTAAGTGCTTTAAAGTTGTCTCGTGGACTATTATTACTTATAACAATACCTAGTTTGTCCTACTAAATGTTCGCGGTGTTTGCCGAGATACATTAACAAAGCAGGGGGCAGAGAAAGCGACAATAATTCGCTCACAGTTCCGCCTGTCTGCCGCCGAGTTTGTGTGCAAACGTTTCCTGTAGCCCCACAGAACAGAAACAGGTGGAAGAGTAGGCTCTGTTTCCGGAATATCAACCTATTGTGAGAATAAATACGTGCTAAAATGCTTTGACAATATTTTTTTTACAGATACCAGAAGAATAAGATTTTTTCAGATGAAATCGGCCTAGTACCAAAATTTTTATTAAAAATTTAAACTTTTGAAGCCTTTTTTTTACAACAACTTATGTATCTGAGATTTTTAATACCTAAAAGATCTGAAACATAAGTAACTTTTGTCCGGAGTAACAGTCGTGATTCTGTCTGTCTGTACAAAAATCGAATTGTCGACCCTTGAATAGTAAATTCATAATCACGTGCTTGTGTATTTGTGTATATCAGACACCTTGTATAAAACCGACATGTGCATTTAAAAAAACACCTATTCAGACTTTCTATTTTACATGACATTGTGTAAACTGCTACTGCAAAATTGCCGACATAGGTAAACAGTAATAAACGTGACGTGAAAACCCCAACACCAGAATTTTATACTTAGGTAAAATTATGTGAGAATTGATTTTATACTAATACATACCTAATCATGCAAAAAACTTGATAAAATGTTTGTTTTGAGTTCCAAGGACACAACAAGGATAAAAAACAGTGGCAACAGTATTTTTTAAATCTTTTTTAAATTGTTGTTTTTATATTTTTTTGAATAGATTTTTCCCAACTCTATAATACCCAACGCGCCTAAAGAAGTTTTTATTTCGAAAATACAACGTGTTAGTTAGTAAGTAAGTAAGTAAAGAAAGTGGGCTAAGGATAAACACAACACTCTTCTTACAAGGACAACTTCTGATAGGCTAATGCTAATTCATCAAAGGCAGCTAATTACGCGTCTAATGCCTTGATTAGCTACTTAATGGGAATTAATCAAGGAGATCACGGAATTAATTATTCCGGAATGAGCCTGAAAGTACGATTGGGAAATCACACGTCGTGCTCTAAATACAGGAATGTTACAGTCAGTCAATTTGTTAAACATAATTTTTATAGTGATCCTTGATCTTGGTATTTTTTTAATTGTGACGCAATGATGTTAAAATATATAGATAGGTTACAAGCGCGTAGAAATTGAAAACTCAAAATTGTCTTAGTCAAACAGAGCGACGTTTTTGTCAGCGACAGTCACATGTTTCAAGCCCGGACTTTCAACGTCTATATCTATGAACACAGCGCATCTTAAAGTAAGGAAGAAGAAAGAAAAAAAGAAACTTTTATTTTGTGCCACAGACAGAAGAATATACATATAATGCAGGTACATTGTAATATTATTGAATTAAATTAAGTTAGACATAATCTGATTAGTACCTACACTCTTAACTTAAATAACTGTATGTGACCGCAAAATAGGTCGTCACTCAGCAAAATGTTACGGCAACCGAAGCTGCTATAACGCTGGTCTTCCGTGACGTCAGTGTGCGTAGGCAGCAGCGACTGATACCTACACAGCGAAAATTGAAATAAACATTCTATTGAACTGCTAAATAGTAAAATAGTAAAAAAAATAGTAAAAAGTGTGCAGAGGAGATTAAGTTTTAAGTTAAAGTCTCAGTGTTCTGATGTTAATATAATATTTAAACAGAATTGAATACTTTTATTGTTGACAGCAATAGCAATTAAAATGAATTATTACCGTCCGCCCCCATGAAAAAATAATACAGAAGAATGAAAGGAGAAATACGTGTTTTCTTTAATTAATGCAGAAAAAATACTCGCCTGTTTTATTTAAATAAACACTCAACCTAGAAATGAAATGGCCTGTTTGAATATTTTCCATACTTCACTTTTCAAAAACTCAAAAATTGCACAAATGAACAAGGAAGCCGAGTGTAGGTGCTAGATATAAGACAACTTTATCTTAAAAGTAAAATCCCCGCCTTTTCTCCTTCCATTATCCTTGCGATTACCGTTAAAAGAAACTGGCATCCACACAGTAACAGCTTATGGGCTCGCTGTTACTACGTAATGCGCTTTTAAAACCATTGTTTCATATTTTTGTGAATTCTCAGTATTTGCAGCACAAACTTGGTATTTGGTTTGTGTAGCACCTACGTAAAAGAACTACAGCGTAGACATGCTACGACGTAGCTCTTACGAATACGATTTATTTAAAGTTTACTTTATTCGAATCAGTGACATCAAGTAGGTACACCATTTCAAGTTTTTTATACTAAAATGAATCCGATATACGGCGACCGCAAATGACAAACATTAGATTATTGAACAGTGCCTAAACCAGCCATAGTTTATGCAACAGTTAATGCATAAAACACACAACAAAACCATAGATTCTGCCACAGTTTGTACCATAAACTACCCGATTTAATGACTAAGTTGCAAAGTTTGCACATCATTAACTCCGATAGTTGTACACATCGATTTTATTATCGCCCGCGTAGAATTAACGATAGTTCGAGCATGTTTGGGCGGAGTTCACCAACGCATTAACCGTTAGTCGTAACTTTTAGTTTAAATTTATCTACAAATAGTTAATATAATAGGAATAATACGCGTAGGTAATCTTCAAATCAATCATCCGATTTATTTTGTTAGTAAAATTAAAAAAACCAACGAATCTTGTTTGCTACATTTTATCCTCAAATCTTTACAAAAAGTGTAAATAAACATGTTTTAATCTCAACACCAGTTCTGTATATACATAACATAAAAAAACAATTATTTTTCAAATATTTTGTTCGATTTTTAATATGCGATTAGCAAAAACTCAGAAAAACTGTCAATACAATAACATCTTAACGGGTTGCTAAGATGTTGGTGTTGTTGTATTGTTAACATTTTGTTTCAGTTTATGGGGACTTTGAACTGACATTGGGAGGTTGTGTTGACCTAAAGGTCGGATTGAAATCTCAATAGCAAAGATTACGAGACATGTTAACACAAATAGTTTGACCTTTACTTATTAATATAATGTGTATTTTATGTGGATGTAACTTTCACGACCTTTATTTTATTTATTGCGTCATTGGAAAAAGTAATTTGATGTTATTGATTAGTGCTTATTAAATAAGGGCTTATACTTATGGCGACCTCTGTCCAATATTGCCACAAACTAGCTACCTACCTAAGTACCTACTTCAGAGCTTGTACCACTAGATGGCGCTGGGATCAAAGACACATGACAACTCATACAAAATCACACTAAAGTATGGAAATCCTGAATCGCGCTTACGAAGTATTCTAGCACAATTAACATAATATAGAACTATGCGACATTAACTGTCGGTCGAAAGACCCCAAGGTAAGTGGATCAGATGGTGTCGACCTTAGTGAGGTGAGAGTGAGGTGATTCTTTGCAGTTGATTGGGGGAATTCTATCTACCCCAAAATACTTTTATTTACGATATATGTAGCTCTGTGAGATAAATTGCTGTAGCAATTTTTGAACGCAAATTCAAATTTGCAAAATAAATGGAATTAATTAAGCCGAAGCTTTAAAGGAGCTCATTAGACGCAATCTAAGACCGTTGGTATAACTACCTTTTAATTTTATTAGCTGAATAATTTAGACATTAAAACCGTTTCATTACAGGTGGAAAATTTAATTATATCTATTAATAGCTTTTTAAGACCTAAAACATCTAGATGATTACCCAGAAATCTATAGCTTTCCACTAAAGGTGCATTTACACGATGCATTTTTACGTACATTTTTCTAAGCCCGCCCATTGAACGTCCCCACGAGCGTCGCGCTAACTATGAAAAATCGCATACGATGAACGATTACACGTGAAAAATTGCCGTGCGATACGATATCGTATGGGTTAAAATCGCAACGTGTAAATGCATCTTTAGTGTCAGCGTGGTGATCTCCTAATAAGTTTATTAGAATAAAGATGAAATACATACAACATGATGTAAAAAAATTTTGGCTTTGAATAGCTAGGCTCATAAAAAACCTCATCTTATAAATTTAACCCGATGCCTGCTAGCAATGATAGCTGGACGCTTCTTTTCTTTTGAAAATTGTCGATCAAGCCTAGACAGTCGTTAAGTCATGATGGCGGAGGCCCAAAAACTCCATCATCAGACGGGTACTAACTCATGAAATATTTTTTATTTGTGTGTGTTATTGGCCAAGATGTAAACCACGTTAAACCGAATTAAACTAGACAGATCAATAAAGTTTTATTAGTCCGATTGGCTACTTTTATTGGTCGGGGGAATGGGAGAGTCCTTATCTCTAGCTCGCATGCACGGCTCGCTTGTAGTTAGAGCCGAGATTTGAAGTTGATACTCTGTATGGAGCCGCATCATAGCCTTCAGGACAGCTTGCTCAGTGATATGCGATTATCACACTTATAAGCGTAAGTTTGGACTCACGATGATATCAACTCACGATACGAATGTCTGTACATATAGATTTTACTTGCTGTGTGGTGCTTGCGGCTCTTTTTTATTTGGGCAGCTACTTGTAGTTCCTCATAGTATTTATCTACTTTGATTAGTTTAAGAAGATAATAATAGGATATTTTGTAATCCTCATTAAAAGATCTTGAAACGACCATCAGTTATGATTCTGTTTAGCCAAAGCACTATCGTTCATCATCATCATCATCATTATCAGCCTATAGCAGTCCACTGCTGGACATAGGCCTCCCCTAATGAGCGCCATTGCGCCCTGTCCTCAGCTCGACGCATCCAGCTTCTGCCAGCAGCCTTTCGCAGATCGTCACTCCACCTGGCCGGAGGGCGTCCTACCCTACGTTTGCCAAGTCGCGGTCTCCACTCAAGAACTCGTTTACCCCAGCGGTTATCGGTTCTTCGGCAGATATGGCCAGCCCACTGCCACTTCAGCTTGCTATCGTTCATCAGTAGCATCTAAACTTATTTATCGAGCCTCAATTTTGTTTGGTTGGCTCCCCACTGGAGCTTGACTTTTAATTTTAAGATGGATCACGTCAAAGAATGTTAGGCCCCAAACCGTGTTTGTTGCCCTGATTATTCACGGTATTGGTCGCACAAGAAGGAGTAAAATTAGTTTTAAGACTATTCTAAGTGATCCCAGCGGTCCTACTAAATAAATGCTTTTTAACTTTGACTTTGAATAGTTTCTAGCCTGAAAAAATTAAATAATATACATACATGATAATAATTATGAACAGTTGACCAGCTTTTCTCCAGGCACTACGTGACTAGGGATGTAGTCATAAAATGAGGCTGTAGCTAATCTCCTAACCTAAATAAAGGTCGGCCCGACTGATTTGTTTACGTAGTTACGCTCACACTAGACAAATATTGTGTAGACATAAAAAATATACCTTCAACTGTAATACATAAACACAACAAGCTTTCGGCTGGGTTGAAAACTTGCTTTATAAATAAGCATTTTCTTATACTCAATGTCAGCTTAGCTAGATACTACAAAACTTTGAATGGAATAAAAAAATATCAACAATTTTTATTATCCCATTCAAGACTTAAAAATTCGCTCAAAATAACGATAAATACTTGAGAATTTGTCCCTTATGAATAAAAATCAACCGTCTCTGAATGATTCTGTTTTGGCTACGTGGTTTTTATTCGCAGATTGATTCAATAGAACTCTAGCCTAGACCTCTTTACCAGATGAATTTTACAGCGCCTTGAGGCGTGCCTCAACAGACCACTTAGCAACACCTAGCTAAAAAGGTACCTTTTGTAGGTCAGATGGATCAACAAACGAAATATTGAGGCAAACTGATTTCAAAGCTAACAATATCAAAGTGGGCCACTCCATTCATTATGAACTATCGGATCCGCAACTAAATCCGACGGATATCGGGTTTGATTCCCGTTTAAAGTCGAATAGGCCGGAAATCGATTGCTTTGGACGCTTTGCGTTCGGATTGTACGCGGATCGGGGATTGTTGAGCTACTGGATGGGGTATTGAGACTGATGAGACATATTTAGTGTAAACCATTAGACTCCAATATAACATGAAAGCATCTTTTAAAGAAAAAAAACTAACTATGTATACAATTAGCAAATATTTATGTCAGTTCATGTATATTCATTGCTCGTGGCTTAGGGCTAAGTAATTTTCTAGCGATTATGATTAAGCATACAAGAATCATTATTTAACCAGATATTAATAGTTGTATAGGAGGATCACTGATATCCCAAACACAGGGCAACCTAGTTGGGAGTTTGAGATCAGCCATGTGCACTGTAAACTCAATAACAGACTGTAAAAGTACCATAAGATGCCACCTTCCTAACATGTTTGTATGAGCCAAGTTTCGAGGACTAACATTAAAATTCTGAAATTGTAATTAGAATCATAAGGTTTTTTTCCAATAAAGCTTTTATTATTATTTATTTATTATCAATAGGTCCTGCTTATAAAAGCTCTTAGCCTCTCTAGCTTTCGATTTTGATGAAACTTTGCAATTAGATTTCGTTAATAATACAATTATTTAGAACGCTGATTCCTCTGACGTCCATGACGAAAAGCTTTCCTTCATATTCTATCATCATCATCATCACCCGCAGCCAAGAATATCCCACTACTGGTGGTAAAGGCCTCCCTCTGTATACGCCATTCATTTCGGTCTTGTGCCTCACACATCCAATTTCCATCATCTTTTATAGACTAAGCCAAATGGTGATGATGAAAATTGAGTTATAAGGCCACATCCAGCCATTCTCATCCACGCCAGCCTGCGCGAACGGAAATAACGCGCTTAATAGATTCGCTTCGGCTCACAAGTGCGCTGACAACTGGATAATCTATTTACGAGGAAAACTGCCCGCTTGCCGGCCTGACGCGTATACGCTACGTGTACATACCACCTTAGCACTAGTTTAATAGATACTTAGATTTATCAAGGTAACCATTTTATATGTACATATAAATAATAAATACGTTATCTCTTCATAATAAAAACAAAATTATTTAGCCAGACCACTTTGTCTAAAATTTTGGTGATTACTGATACTCTTGTTCCTTCGTGACCAATACCGTTAATAACCGGCAACAAACACAGTTTTGGGCCAAAATTTTAGAGGAAATTTGCTTGTAGATTGCCATGTGAAAGTAGAAGAGTGAAACGTAATCGTAGTTAACATTGACCATGTCAACGAACAAAAGTAAGTAAAAGTATGTCCCTTATAAACACAATAATGAAACCAGATAGAAACCTCGATTTTAAATGAAAGTGCGAATGTTTTCCTAAAACCTATACGACGTGGTCTCGGTCTTGGCAAAATATCGGTAACTTTAGTCACCGGTGCTACCAGGTCTAGGCACATCACTACAGCGCACATGGGACGCGTAGGCATGTTACGGATTTATGTTCATTAGTGACTCTGTTTTGATTTTGTTCTAGCCGAATACATTTAAGACTGACAGGATCAAAAAACTGTAGATGTCACTAGTTTTTCGATCCAGTCAGTGTAGTAAATTATTAATGTGAGCCTTGCAAAGGTCTTTATCGCACATTATGTACTTGTAAAGTTGCGTGCGGACTACGCGTACCAGACTACGCGTTGCCTGCAGCAACGCGTATACATTTTGAAACTTTTTACTCGCGCGAGTCATTGGAACGCGTAGTCTGTACAAGGCTTTTTTATGTTATGTAGCCGGTGATACAACGAGTAGCATGGTAGTCAAAAAGCATTTATACTTTTCATCAATAAAAAAAAACGTGAATTAACTTTTCATTGTAGGTACGTCAGCGTCACCAATTGGAAGCCCCCTTAGTAAGGCGGTTTGTACTACACACAGTCGGACTCTCGCCAACTAAAAACTGACGCGTGGCCTGCCTCCATGCATGTCAAGGGGCTCCGGGATCTCCTACGGAACACACCAGTGCCCCTCTCGCATTTTGCCTAAGCACTGTCCTGGGGATGGCACCCACAGCCACGCCCGGCACCCTCGCGGTGTTTACGGCAGCGCTCGCCACAGAGCGCCGCCGCCCTCCCGGGGCCCGCATCATGGACAGTCGAAGTCCTCACTTTTCTACGATGAAGCGAGCCTACCCAGAAGGTGCCTATTAACTATCTTCTTATACACAAAATCTAGTAATCTATAATTATTTGGCCTACCTTTTACTCGTATGTCAATCTTATTTATTCCTATCGCATAAAATAAAAAATATTTTATTAATATTGTACACTGTTTTTCCACAGGATGTGCTTTTTGTAAATAACTCACGAAATCACTCGGTGGTCGCAGATTATCGAATACTGTTATACTCGTAGCACTTACCTGAAACAAAACGTTTATCAATTAGTACAATGTACGGCTACTGAGCTTACTTTTTATTTTTTCAATATACAACTTGATTTCGATTTCGAAAACTGGAATTAGAGCGATTAAAAGATCAAATAAAAAAAAATTGTTATGAAAAAAAAGCTTTCAATATGTTACCTGGTATAATAAATAAGCTACCCGTTGGTAGGTATATGACTTTTATGGCGTGATTCGACACAGTATATTATTGGTCACGAAGGAGCTTTAGTAGAATAGAATCACGTAGCTAAGGACTATTGGTGGTGATCATACAAAATAAATGCTTTTTGATTTTGGAACAGTGAATATTAATTTATATAAAACAACCAATGATATTTTAAATATTATGTTATCGAAATTTAAAATCCGAACTTGGAACATGTGACTGTCACTGACAAAAACGTCGCTCTGTTTGACGTAAACTGACGTAAAAATTGTGCTAGTAAGACAAGTTTGAGGGGGTTGTTTTTCGCCATTTTAGGAAGAAGCACTATTTTATTTCATTTTTCTTGCGTTTTACTAAGTTTTATTATGTAATTTCGGTGGCATTTTACTAAAGAAGCCTTGGTTTTGAAACAGGAGATCTGGAAAATGGAATGGGGGAGTATTGAAGCAGATTTCTCATTTGACAAAAAAATTCCGTTAGTTTTGAAGAAAACAAGCCGCCATGTTTTGTTCAAACCATCGACATGACTTGACTGACTGACATGACTTTAAATCAAATAGTTGTGTAGATTGCCACTAAATAAAAAAGAAGAAGAAGAAGACAAGTTTGAGTCTTCAATTTCCACGCACTAGTAACCTACCTATATTTTTTAATATCATTGAAAAAACATTTGGTAACAAAAGAGAAAACAAACTGTAACACTTACGCTCTGCAAAAAATCCGCTCAATCATCGATCAGTTAATGGCGCCGGCATTACGCCAGTTTTATTTCAATGATTTATATTTGGGCATTCGCAACGATGGCTTCATTTGGACGCGGATGTTACATTTTGTTTCATGTGATATTTATTCAACTTTTAAGTTTTATAGATAATATGTAGCAACTCTACTCATATGTATTTTTACTTACTTACTCATATGTATAGGTTTTTAATATATGGGCAAAAAATAAATTTGAATCAGAATAATTCTGAGAATTCGTAACAAAACCGCTCAATTAATTTTCCACGCGAAGTAACACGAAATCCAAAGCATTTTATCTTCAGCCTAAAACCATAATTTGATTCCAAATGCTAATACGGCCGAGCTAACAAACCGCACAACGTGTAAAATTCCACAGTGAGTTTCGCTTATACGCCAAAATACACCCGTATTTCAGCGTATTTTCGCGAATTTCAGAAGAATTGCATGCGCGTTGATTGAGACAATTACGTTTTGAGGAACGCAATTGCATTAGGTAATGCGCGAGAAACGCGGCTCTAGAGAAAATGAAACGCCAACCAAGTTTCCGAGGATTTAAAATGAAAGTATAGATTTTTAAATAAAATTATACAAAGCTCTTTGTCTGGGATGCAATGGATTTACACATTTTAAAACATAAATACACTTTGCCAGCTGGATGTCTAAGCCAACAAAAGAAATGAGACAAGATAGTTTCTTAATTAAAGATCAGGAGTTCGTAAGCATATTATTTTCTATGGATATTTATCATTTGAAAAAGTGGATACATTTGGTGATAGGCAATGTACATTGTACAATAAGAAGGTTTTAAACATTTTCATAGTAAATGTTGTATTAATCATGGTTACGTTGGGATGTTGTGTTTGTTGTGATGTCGTTTAAGATGTTGGTAAATACAAGTTGAAAATATTGAAACAAAAATTTTGATAAGACTTTTCAGTAGTATAATCTGAAATTTTCAAAAATGGTGACAACGAGCTGATCTGATGATGGAGTCAAGAGCTGTTCCAGGGAACTCCTCAGACAATAGGCCGATTGAGTTGAAACTCGGTTCGTAGATTGAGTATCATCTAAAATTTTCAAAAATGGTGACAGCGAGCTGATCTGATGATGGAGGGAACTCCTCAGATAATCGACCGATTTAGTTGAAACTCGGTTTGTAGATCAAGTATCATCTAAAATTTTAAAATATAGTGACAGCGAGCTGATCTGATGATGGAGAATGGAACTCCTCAGTTAATAGGTTGATTGAGTTGAAACTCTTTACATCGGTCAAGTTTCATCTACTAATTTGAAATATGATGACTGCGAGCTGATCCGATGATGGAGAACGGAACTCCTCAGAAAATAGGTTGATTGAAATGAAATTTTGTACTTACATCGGTGAGTTCAATCAGATCACGGTAATCCATTAAAAGCTTGTACTTGTTGATATTTAAAAAAAAACTTATTCTTATTTAGATTTTTATGGATGACTTATTGATTCCCTGAGTCACGCCGTGTGTAGTGTCGAACATTGAAGTCGGTTTTTCTTTTAGTTTTAAAACGTAATTATTTAACTTTTCAAACAGTCGATTCCATAATATCTACATCTCGGATAAACACATTAGACGGCTACAAAACAGCTCAGTTTGTGCCGTTTCTGTATTTCGTAATTATGATTTATCGTGGAATATGCGATAGACTTATCACGAGCAGTCGACGCTTTGTATACCGAAATGAGCAAATTTTGAAAATTACCGACAATTTTGAGTTGTAGGTTTTGAACTGGCATAAGGCATACTTTGAAGCGCTTGTGGTCGTGCTTGCTTAGTCGTTCTTGATAGATCGTCGAAGTTAAGCAACGTTCGAAACGGTCCGTAAGTGGATGGGTGACCGCCAGTGGCATTTTCATCTGAGCGCTTCCGTGCTTCGGAGGGCACGTTAAATTGTCGGTCCCGGCTATTTGTGTCGTTAAGCCATGACGGAGGCCATTATGGCGGCCTAAAAACTCCGTCACCAGAGTTGGCCACTGACTCATACGAACTTACTTACTTTTTTACTGGCATAAAAAGTGCCTACAAATATTTAGCTAGGAGAATTGCATTTTGTGGACTGGAAACATGTTTTTAAACTTTTTAGATTTTACGCCATGCTGATTTTCTCATGTTGTTTTTCTTTACAGTTTGAGAGTACTGGCAAAAGTGAACTTACTGTTTTTGATAGAAAATCCGACGACGGACTCGTGGTTACACCAGATTTTTACGCTGGTGTGACTAACAGGAACTTATTTTATTCTCGGTCACACTGTGTGGTGTGACCAACAGTAAGCTATTAGAACATAAGACACGTGGTTAACCTATCCCAGCGGTGTAGTGTGTCGTGGGTGTGAATCTACGTGTATTAGACCATCAAGGCTTTCGCTTTATTAATAAACATAAAAAAAATATATTTAAATCTTGAAAGCAAGACTTTAAACCAAATTCAAAGTTAAAAAGCTGAAAATCTACATAAAAGAAACGAAAATCAAGTGAAAACTGCAAGTTTTCTCGAATCAGCTCCAGAGAGCGAGAAGGTCGGTTTGCACAAACCGCCGCAACTTTCCACAAATCCAGCAAAAAGCGAAATAAATGCCGCTGCCGATACAGCCTCCGATGGCAATAATATTCATTATATCTTATTGCGGAAACAATTACAAATGTAACAGATGCTGTGCCAATAATTCATTGGATTTCGTGATACCGTTCGCTTTTATTTTTGTTTATTGGAAGAAGAGAAATGACCTGTTTTGAAATACTTCGATTTATATCGTTCGGAAATGTTGTTGTTTGAAATAATTTGATTAGGGGTTTTGAAAAAAAGAATTGAGTTTGAGTCAACCAAACAAAGAAAAAGGTTTTTTCTGAAAAGCTTATTTCAGTTAAAAATCAAAACTTTGAAATGCAGATACAAGCTTGTTTCGATTTGTGTTGGACTCGTACTTGCTCAATTTTTTTTACAAGTAATTTCAATATTTAAACGTACATACAGTCAAACTACTTTCACCCAGTACCAATATAGTTAGCCTTACCTCCCTTACTGCGTTCTTAGAAGTATTGAGACACATACAACAGAGACACACACACTAGAGATATCCTGAACGGGAATATAGATAAAATATTCAGATGAAAATAAAATGCGCACTTCATTATTTTCTCACAGATGATGCAATAAAATAAGAAAATAAAAATCTCATAACTCCATTATTCTTTAGTACCATAGGTTGCTATTCAATGGATAGCATTATTTATATGCATTCGCGCGTTGCATCCAGCCATCGGTGAAAAGAGCATTTTTATCGCACTATTAACTGAAATAAAAATTATTGCAATATTTTATTCGTTGCATCTGGCGCAGCGGAAACTGAAATCGTTTAAATTCTCGGATTAAAATGAAGCGCTTGTTTTGACCGTACTTGGTTTGAATTTAATCGTCGCTTTGGGTTTTAGTGTAATAAAGAAAGTAACACTGGTTTCGGAATATTTACGCAGAACTTGGTAGTGCCAGACTCTCTACTTTTTACTTCTCTTTCAAAAATATTGGAAAATAGTATAAAACTTGATCACAAAGACTAATTGATCTATCAAGAAATGTTTGTGCTCGTTTATATTTACGAAGAAATCCCATTTAAAATTAATAATTAGCTTTTCATTTTAACTAAGAATACGAGTACATCACAATCTAAAGCTACTTCGTAAATATTATATTAAAGTACATTACACACAATGAAGCGAAACATGCAACTCCATCGCTGTATCCACTTCGTGACGTCATACGATAAATAAAATATACGATAAATAAAAACGTAATAACTTCAAAGGATGTCCGGATCGACCGCATCGTAAAGTAGTAGGATGACCCCTTGTAAATAGGTTTACATTTTAGGGCGATATAACATGCTAAAAGTGGGTGTGCGTTCACTTTATTGGGTTATCGGACGATATTTTCACTAGAACTCGGTCACTTTCAATATTCGATGTTTATGGATCAACATTTGGGATAGAACTTGAGAAAACGTTGTTTTGGAAATAATACGCAGTGAAAAAACACTCAAAAAAAATCTTTAATTTTTTTTTAATTTATGTTGTTATTTATAAAATGTATTTTTCTTCATCTCCTAATCAGCTTGACCGTTTTGAATTTACAATTTTTGTATTAATTAACCAGGTACACTATCGCAATAGGTAATATTTTTTTAAACTTAAAATTTTTTTTAGAAGATTTATGAAATGCAATCGATATTTTTTTTTAAACCACGCATAACAATGGAAACAAACTTATATTATAAGAAATCGTAAATGTTTAACTGACCGTAGAAACGCGGTCATGATCTCATTTTTGTAATGCTACACAGTGCTATAACGCTATTTCTAGCTCTTACGTTTAAACATACACGCTACTTTGAAAAATCTAGACCACATTGTATGTACCAACATATTACAAAATAATTTATAATAATTACAGAATCATCGATTACATTCTCAGGATTGACACCGCTCTTCATGTTTACGATTTTGTAATCAATGTGTAGATTTACTTGAATAAAAGCATAAAATAATTAATGAAAAGTCTTATCAAAATTTTCGATTCCGACGGGATTCGAACCCGTGACGATCAGACGATCCTCCTAAAGCTGGAGTGCCTTCAACCGCTCGGCCACGGAACCCTGACATCAGACTAGGATTCTTGATAAGCTCATATTTATCGGTTAATACAATAAATAGTCTTTTTAATTTCTTAATGAAATACCAAGTGTGGATTAACACTATAAAAAATTATAAATAAGTAAATATAATCCCACTAATATAATAACGCTGAAAGTTTGTGAGTTTGTTTAGATGTTTGTGTTTCAATCACGCCTAAACCACTGAATTGGATAAAACTTGAAACAAGCGTAGATAGTGACCTGGTATAGATAGATAGATAGATAGATAGATAAAAAATTTATTTGGGAAAACACACACACAGACGAACATAACTAGGTACACTGACACAGCAAGAAAAAAAAACAAAATGAATTAGATAAAGGCTATTCAAAATGCTTTTTTTTTAATTATATAGGTTAGCATTTTGACCTCATTCTGCCTGATGTTAAGAAATAGTGAGGTCTAAGATGAAGCATGCTTTCCTAGAAGAAACCTATTCACTCTTGATTTGCAGACCCCTATATTGCTAGTAATAAATAAGTGCCATTTCATAATTACAGAATATAATTTCATTTCGTTGTGAAAGGTGTTCAATGACTTAATTTATTCAGTAAAAGCGTCAATGTATTCAGGATTATCCATTTTCATAATTACATTTCGTCAAAACCAATTAAACTGTTTTGCTTTATGAGTATTTTTGAAATGTTAAACAACACGTTGGAAATTTTTGGTAAGGTTCTTATGTTTTTTTTTAATTAAATAGGTCAGCATTTCACCTCACTCTGGTGTTAAGCAATAGTGAGGTCTAAGCTTTTTTATCTCAGTAGTTATCAATTTATATTAGAGGATGTTTGAAAGTTGTACCAGTGACGGATAAGTTGAGGAGTAATAGGTTGTCGTGGTATGGGCATGTTATGAGGAGGGAAGAGAGTCATGTAACGAGACGAATGTTAGGTTTGAATGTGGAGGGATGTAGCAGAAGAGGCAGGCCAAAGAAAAGATGGATGGACTGTGTAAAGGATGATATGGGTAAGATAGGAGTGAGTTTTGAGATGACGGCTAATAGAGCGGAGTGATAGTTTTTTTTCTAATGTAGCCCAGGTTGCGACCCGGTCACTCAATTCCTCAGCTTCTAGCGCACTCGCCTATCTAGAAACTGGTGTTACTCAGATTAACAGTGAGTTTGAGTTCAGTTATGTGAGCGCAGATCATATAGTCAAAACATTTAAGACTTTGAATATCAAAAATACTGAGGATTTATGGGGAATATCAACGAAGATACTAGCTACTATTGTCATTGATATTGCACCATGTCTAGCTTATGTCTTTAACAGATGTGTTGACGAGGGTGTTTTTCCTGACCTTATGAAGTTTAGCAAACTTATTCCTTTATTCAAATCTGGCAATGAAAGCGACCCTGCTAACTATAGACCAATTTCGATTCTGCCTGCATTAAGTAAAATATTTGAAAAAGTTATTTTGAATCAATTGCTAGCTCATTTTAATCTCCATGGACTACTGCATAATTATCAATTTGGATTCACCAAAGGTCGTTCAACAACTGACGCGGGTACTTTGCTTCTAAAGCACATCTATGAAGCCTTTGAAAACTCACAAGACGTGATCGGAGTATTCTGTGATCTGTCCAAAGCATTCGATTGTGTATGTCACGAGACTCTGATTTCTAAGTTAAAATATTATGGCGTTCAAAATAAAGCTATAGACCTTGTCCAATCATATCTCTCCAATAGAGTCCTTAAGGTCGATGTAGGTGGCGAAAGGTCTTCAGGGTCAATTATTGACATGGGTGTACCACAAGGCTCGATATTGGGCCCGTTCTTGTTTCTAGTGTATATAAATGACCTCCCTTCTTTTGTAAAAGACATGTGTGACATTGTTCTGTTTGCTGATGATACCTCTTTGGTTTTTAAAGTTGATAGATATAAAGAAGAGTACGATGATGTTAATGCGTCTCTGTCTCTAATTTTAAACTGGTTTACGGCTAATAATCTCTTACTTAATGCCAAGAAAACTAAATGTATTAAATTTACTTTGCCTAACGTGGTTCACAAAGCAACAAAAATTGAATTAAATGGGGAAGCACTCAATCTGGTCGATACCGCTATTTTCTTGGGGCTAACTGTTGATTCCAATTTGCAGTGGGGGGCTCACATTGAAAGACTTGCAGGTAGACTGAGCTCCGCCGCATATGCAGTTCGTACGATTAGGAGATTGGCTGACGAAGAGACAGCTAAGATAGTATATTATAGTTACTTCCATAGTGTGATGTCATACGGTATATTTCTCTGGGGTAAAGCAGCCGATATTCAAAATATATTTGTTTTGCAAAAGTGAGCTGTCCGTGCGATTTACAAATTGAAACCACGGGACTCACTGAGACAACGTTTTAAAGAAATAAATATTCTAACAGTTTTTTCCCAGTACATTTATGAAAACATTTTGTATACTCATAAAAATATCAATAACTTTAGGAAAAAAAGTGATGTGCATAGCATTAACACAAGAAATAAGAATAAACTTTATTTGCCTAAATTTAGATTAGAAAAAGTAAAAGGTTCTTTTATGGGAAATACGATACTTTTTTATAATAAACTTCCTGAAAACGCGACTAAACTGCCTATTCGAAGATTTAAAACTTACATAAAAAATACTCTTATAAAAAAAGCTTATTATTCACTTAAGGATTATATTAATGATAAATTCGCGTGGCCTGATGTCGCTCTGCCCCTCGACGGCTGATGTGTCCTCAATGTCTGCTATCTTGTATTATATAATTTAAGCAATTGGTAGGTAGGTACCACCTAAGTTATCATAAGTTTAGATTTAAGATGGATCACCTAAAAGAAAGCTAGGCCCCAAACCGTGTTTGTTGCCCTGATTCTTCACGGTATTGGTCGCGAAGGAACAGGAGTAAAATCACCTAGTTTTAAGACGTTTCAAAGTGATCCCAGCGGTCCTACTGAATAAATGCTTTTTGACTTTGACTTTGACTTTGGAGTGGAAGAGGAAAACCTGTTAAGCGGTCCCCACATAAAAGTGGGATAAGAGCAGGGAAATGATGAGTTATCAATTATTAACTTAGTTAATGCACAGATAAAACGTTAAAGCTAAGTTTCTGTGAATGAATATTGTAAAATAATGACCCATTTATTCATGATACTGTCTCATTTCATTAATAACGTAACAAGAGTGTTTCTATACCAAGGTGAGAAAGAGAACGTTTCTGCATGTGTTCCCAGTTTAACCAAGAGTAACATAACACAGATGATTGTACAGTTAGTATGCCAAAAAGGGTTGACAAAGTACCCCGTCCCTGCGAGTAAATGTTGCTATTGAGTGAAAATAAATACATAATGAGCCTTCCCTTATAGCTAAACTTTTCGAGGACAGTTGGGATTTAAACTGAAATTAAACTCGCGTTGAGTACTTAGGCTGGCTTTTAGTATTTTGATTGGGGTGTTTGAAATGCTTAATTTTGTGTCCTTTGTAAACATTTTCATTTTCACATTATGATTCGGTAACGGCGATGTAATTGGCGCATTTGCCCTGAAAGGGTTCAAGGAAACATTGCAGATAAATCATTCTTAGAGATGTAATTTTAGCGGAAATATTTTGCGAATTACAAGGATAACATTATTATTAAAAGTACATTTGAGGCACTTATTATGTTTCTTAAATACCAAGATCGATATAACAAAAGTTATGAAAAACTATCTGTTGTGTCTAGCATTAATTGTAATGTGGGTACTTTGTACTCGCATAGAATATGAATAAATACCTACCCCCAGTTGGCTCTGAACCTCCGTGTTTTATTGGAACTTATCACTGGCGACAGGACGGAAATTAATTGGTTTAAATAGTTTAAAACGCGTTTTGGCTACTTGTTATCATGCCACTCGGTAAAATAGAAAGTTTCGATATAAATAATCAAAATTGGGACACCTACGTGCGTCGTGTGAAACAATTTATCGCACTCAATGAAGTCAAGACAACCTTACACGTGTCTACTTTGGTAACCCTTGTCGGGTCTCAGTGCTATGATTTGATGTGTGATTTATGTGCTCCGGAGCTTCCGGAAGATAAAACATTCGACGTACTCGTGAAGTTGGTCAAAGATCATTTGGAACCGGAGAGATCCGAAATTGCAGAGCGACACATCTTCAGGCAAAGAAAGCAAGCGCAAGGTGAAAGCATCCGATCGTATCTGCAGAGTCTGAAGCACCTGGCTAAGACCTGCAACTTCGGTGCCTCGCTAGAAGTGAATCTGCGCGACCAATTCGTGTCGGGATTAGTCAGCGAGGACATGCGATCCAGGCTGTTTGCCGAGAAGAACATCGATTACAAGCGGGGCGTCGAGCTCGCTTTGGCGTTGGAGGCGGCGGAGCGGCACGCGAGCGTGGCGGGCGCCCCGGCCGCGAGCCTGAGCGCCAGCGTCGAGCCCGCTAAGGAGGAGGGACTGCACCGCGTCGGCGGCGGCGGAGCCGGCGGCTGGGCCGCGCGCGCGCGCCCGCCCGCGGCGGCGGCGCAGGCGGCGCGCCTGCCGTGCTCCCGGTGCGGCAAGTCCGCGCATGCTCCCGGCAGGTGCCGGTACAGGTTTTATACGTGTGACAAGTGCGGTGAGAAAGGACATCTGAAGGCGATGTGCAAAAAGTACGATGGTAACAAGGCTGTTAAAAAAGGTCAGTACTTTTTAAACGATACCGATTCCGAGGATGATTCTCACTTTTATAACTTGGTCAGTTGTGTTGGCGATAAGCCCTACGTGATTATGCTGAATGTGGAAAATGTGAAGTGTAAATTTGAGATAGACACCGGCAGTAAAATTTCGGCAATATCTAAGAAGTTCTACGATGCGAACTTTTCACATATACCTATCGAAAATAGGGTTCTCACGTTTAGATCATATACGGGTGACGTCATCGAGACCTTGGGTTATATTGTTGTAAATGTTGAATGCGGTTCGGAGACCGCTTATCTGAAGCTTTACGTAATCGATAATGGTGGCCCTCCTCTGTTAGGCCGTTTATGGATTAAACATTTAAAATTAAATTTATTTAATAATGAAAATGTTACGATTCACAATATAACTAAAGAAAATTCGATGGCGGGCTCCCTTCGTAATGAGTTTCCCGAGGTTTTTGCGGAAGGCTTAGGTACTTGTAAGTCGCAAATTCGATTGCATTTGAGTGACGAGACGCCGGTATTTGTAAAGGCGCGGCCGCTGCCCTTAGCGCTGCGCGAGCGCGTCGAGCGGGAACTCGATCGGCTGCAGCGGGAGGGGGTCATCTATAAGGTTGATAGATCGGACTACGGCACGCCAATCGTACCGGTAGTTAAATCTAATGGTGACATTCGTATATGTGGTGATTACAAAGTGACCATTAACCCGCGACTTAAAGACTTTCATTATCCGCTGCCGCGGATCGAGGACCTTTTCGCCACGTTAGGTGGGGGCGAACACTATACGAAGCTAGATTTATCTAACGCTTTTCAACAATGTATTTTAGATAGTGATTCGCAGCCGTTGACAGCAATAACAACTCATGTAGGCACTTTTGTCTATTCGCGAGTCCCTTTTGGTATCAAATGCATTCCTGAAAACTTTCAGAAGATTATGGAAGAGACTTTGAGTGGATTGAAGTCGACGGCTGTGTTCGCTGACGATATATGTGTGACTGGCCCCACTAAAGCATCTCATATGGCTAACCTTAGAGCGGTACTTCAACGATTGCAAGATAATGGACTTAGAATTAATTTTGCTAAGTGTCAATTTTTTAAGGAGTCAGTGACATATTTAGGTTATAAAATAGATAAATTCGGTTTGCACACAGACTCAAAGAAAATTGATGCCATTGTAACCGCCCCGGTACCGACGAATATCACACAATTGAGAAGTTTTATGGGCATGGTAAATTTCTATTCTAAGTTTTGTCCAAATACGAGTGATATTTTAAAGCCTATGTATAACTTATTAAAAAAGAACACTATGTGGAATTGGGATAAAAATTGTGACGCGAGTTTTACTAAGATAAAAAAAATGTTAAGCAGTTCTCCGGTGCTAGCCCACTACGACCCGAGCCTGCCGTTAATTCTGTCGGTAGACAGCAGCCAGTACGGGCTGGGCGCGGTGTTGGCGCAGCGCTACGCGGACGGCGGCGAGCGGCCCGTCAGCTGCGCTTCAAGGACACTCAATGCGGCCGAGTCTAACTACTCGCAGTTAGACAAGGAAGCTTTGGCCATAGTGTTTGGGATCACTAAGCACCATCAATATTTATATGGGAGAAAATTCTTACTTAGAAGCGATCACCGAGCTCTCAGTTACATATTAGGTAAAAATAAAGGGTTACCCGTGACAGCTGCCAGTCGGTTACAACGTTATGCGGTAAAGTTGGCGGCTTACGACTATGACATCGAGTTTGTCAGATCCGAACAGAACTCGGTAGCTGACGCGTTGTCGCGTCTTCCTCTCGCAGCAGCCGAGGGCACAGCTGAGAGGAAGGGCGAAGAATGTAGCTATTTGAATTTTGTGCAAGATTCCTTACCGGTAAGTTTTCATCAGATCAAAGCAGAAATGGCGAAGGATATCTTACTGAATAAAATTAACGGATACGTAAAGTTTGGTTGGCCATTAAATACCAACATCGAAGAGGAGAAACCTTTCTTCAGCAGAAAGGAGGCCCTGCATTCAGACCAAGGTTGCCTAGTTTGGGGTTATCGGATCGTGATACCTAAGACGTTGCAGGAGTCGGTGCTGAGTGAGATACACGACGGACATCCGGGTATCGTGAGAATGAAGCAGATAGCTAGAAACTACGTTTGGTGGGAGTCGCTGGACGCGGACATAGAGCGCGCCTGCGCGGCGTGCGCGGCGTGCCGCTCGCAGCGCGCCGCGCCGCCGCCCGCGCCGCTGCACTCTTGGCCGTGGCCGCACGAACCTTGGGCCAGATTAAACTTGGACTTTTTGGGTCCTTTTCGGGGTAAACACTATCTCGTCATAGTGGACGCACACTCGAAGTGGATCGAGGTGCAGAAGGTCGGAAGCACATCGGCGCCGAACGTGATCCGCGGGCTCAGGCATCTGTTTGCCCGATTCGGTCTGCCGAAGCGAATAGTCACCGACAACGGACCTCCGTTCTCATCTTCCGAGTTCGGGACGTATCTGCAACGGAACGGTATAAAGCATTCGGCGGTCGCGCCTTACCATCCGGCGAGCAACGGCGCCGCGGAGAACGCAGTCAGAACGATAAAGAGGGTCCTGAAGAAAGCGTGCCTCGAGGGCGTCGACGATGATACGGCCCTGAGTAAGTTTCTTTTCATGTATCGTAACAGCGCGCACAGCGCGACCGGCCGCGAGCCGGCCGTGGCCATGTTCGGGCGGCGGCTGCGCGGGCGCCTCGACCTGGTGCGCGCGGACCCCGGCGAGGCGGTGCGCGACGCGCAGCTGAAGCGCGAGACCCGGGACGCACGGGAGCGGCCGCTGCGCGAGCTGGCGCCCGGGGACCCGGTGCTGGCGCGCGACTATTCCGCGCACGCACAGAAATGGACTGACGGCATAGTGGTCGATCGTTCGGGACCGGTCTCCTACAAAGTGAGAACGTCCGACGGACGAGTGCACAGACGCCATGTGGACCAGCTGCTTGCCGATAAGAGCGGCGCAAAATCGCGATTCTCTCTATCGAATGTCTATCAGGGCGGTGAGCTCGGTGATGAGGGGTCTGATTCGCGCGGGGAAGATAGGAAAGATTGCGAAAGTTACTCGCGAGCGGTCACGGGCAGCCCGCAGCCGTCGGCGTCGCATTCGCCATCGTCGGACAGCCCGCACAGTCCGCCGATGGTGACGCCGCCGACCTCGCCGCCAGCTAGTGCATCGCGAGCGCGTCGGAGAGCTGCTATTAGGTGTCTTGAAAAGAATAAATTAATACTTTAATTTAGATAAGAAAATAACCATTACGTTGTTATGTGTACTTAGAAGTAGGTATCAAAATAGTAATTTAAGAGAGGACAGTGTTGTGTCTAGCATTAATTGTAATGTGGGTACTTTGTACTCGCATAGAATATGAATAAATACCTACCCCCAGTTGGCTCTGAACCTCCGTGTTTTATTGGAACTTATCACTATCCCACAACAACATCGAGATACAAACTAACTCGATGCACAACAACAGAGTTTAAGAATTCTATGTGTTAAGTTACGCCAGGGTTTAGCCCTGGCGTAACTTTACACATAGAATTCATTCTCCAAAAATTTTATGTTTATTTCTAAGTAACAATCGCTGTAACTTTACACCACGTTTTATTAATGATGGCCTTAGTGTGTACAGATAGTAGATACATGAAATTGTTCCGTCATTAAAATTGAGATAGTTTCATCATTTCAAAGTTTTTAAATATATTTTACAAGCGAAAGCCACTCGTATATCAAAATATAAAGGCCATACATGTCAGATCCGTCAAATTGAACCATTATCAGCTCATTAGCACTACAGACACGTTATTTATCATGCTTTAATTAATTACAATATCAACGTCCGCACGCCACTTGTAAACTCTATTTAATAACTGAAAACTTTTAAAGTATGCAGCTTTTAATGAAATTAAAGTATAATATCACATGAAGCAATCAAAATCTAATAGTTTATTATCCAAAAGAAGGAAACAGGTTACAAGATAACATTCAGTGGATCCCGCACTAGGGCTAGCCTGTATTGCGGGCGTCCGACGAGCCAAGTTAACAATGGAGAAATTTTTGTTTATTGGAAAACTTAGAGACAATAATATGCAATAAAATACCTACTTAGTAATAATCTGCATGCTGACATGACATTAAAATTATATATATATTTACATTTACATTTTGAAAGTTTAAAATACATCTAAGATACGCTTCACTATATTCTCTATATCACACTATGTATTTATAGCATACCTTCCATCTTACTACCCTTTCTCATTATCAAATGATTGTCTCTACCACACCATGCTTGAAGAAGGAATGAAATAGAAACAAATGAGGCCTACAGTCATCCTGGGTTCATTTTTAATACTTAAGAGTCACATGCTCAAATGCAGCTGGGCAGGACACATTGTAAGGCGAGGTGATGACCGTTGGAGTAGGGCCTTAACCGAGTGGTGGCCAAGAGAAGGCTATCGAAACGTTGGACGTCCGGCGGCGAGATGGGCAGATGACATTACCAAGGCCGTGGGCCGTAGATGGATGGGATTGGCGCGAGATCATGTTGGATGGCACAAGCAAAGGGAGGCCTATGCCCAGCAGTGGGCTAGATCTGGCTGTGGATGATGATGCTGCAAAACAGACACTAATTCAATTCAATTCAATTTGTCCTTAAGCTTTCTACGTTATTCAAGAGTGAAACATATTTGCTCCCTAATTTGCCTCCCTTGCAAGTTATTCCCTCCCAAGTTCTTAATTTCCAACTGAAATCCCGAAGACGCTGTTTAATTAATATTCAAGGAATCAAAGCTCCCCTTAAATGGCGGCTCGAGATTTCTGAATAATAAACAATATTCTAACAAGTTTTTTGGATCTAATGAAATATTTATATTCTAATGTGCGATATTATAGACAGATAAAAAATATGAATATTAATACCTATTATAGAAGAAAATTGCATAAAAATGGCACAAGAGCCGAGATCATACTTATTTATTAAAAAATATTACAACCCTTTTTTTTGCCAGGATAATAAATAAAAAAATAATAAATTATGCTGGACATTACTCACAGCATCATCTCCAAACTAAGCAAAGCTTGTACTATGGGGACCAGATAACTGATATACTACTTTATATACTTTTTGTTTGTTAATACATGCATATTATTATACATAGAAACACCCATACCCGAGATAAATATTTGCAGATCATACAAACATTTATGCCGCCGCGGGGACCGAACCCGCAAGCTTCTGTGCCCAAGCGGGCTTTCACCCACTGCGCCACAGAGGTCGTCTTTCAGTGATCACCTTGGTGCACCAAGCTGAATTGTAGGTTTATTGTATGATGATTGATGATACATTGAGGCTAAATAACAGCACCTACAGATTAGTAAACTTAACCAACACAACAGCTTAACCCATTAATAAAAGTTTTCACCACATGCTCGTTTGTAGCCCAACTGTGTAGCAAGCGTCCTATTTCTAGCACTAAATTATTCACAGCCTTGAAGGCCCTAAGTACATGCTCTTAGTAACTGTTGAACCTCGTGTTATTGTTTAGTTTCTATGTGATACGTGTACAAGTCTATAGATAAAGCCGTGGTGATTGGTAGTGTGCCCTTAACTGAAGGGAAGATTCTAGAAGATAACTTTAATAAATTAAAAATAAAAGTTGAAATTCCTCCCTACCTTTATCCTGTATCCTAAGATAAAAAAATCTGTAGGTACATAAAATCATTTCTTCTTCATGCAGATTCTCATGGAAAAATTCCTCGCCGTTTTCGACTTTTCCGTGGATTTCCTATAAAAATTCTTAACATACAAACCTGACTAACAATTGAGAAACAATGTTAAAAAAAAATTACACCGTTTTCAAGTTTTAACGAAACGCGTCACGCGTTGCTAGTTCGCAAGGGTCGATGGAAAGTGACAAAATGTATACGTGTTGCTGCAGGCTACGCGTAGTCCGTACAAGCATTTTTATATTACAAAGAAAACAAAGATGAGAGGGTATCTACCTTTCTTAGTCATAAAGTCGTTGTTTCAATAAAAAGTTTTCTTGGTATCGCAGACTAGAGACGCGATAAATGCAGATTAGATTTTTACGACCAGACTAGTTTTTACGAGGTCAGCATTTTTTCTAGGTCTGGTATTAATAACTACTAGTTCTTGTGTCCATAGATCCCTACGGGCAAGTCATTGATCTCATTTCTCTTTAATTTTTAGAACGGTGGAACCTTCGTCGTGCCTTTACGACTTTCTTACTGATACCAAACATTTTACTTTCAACTACCGTTTGAAGTTTGAAAGTACTCTCTATCGGGTGACCCCATCTATTTTATTAAAAAAATTGAAATAAACTTAGAATAAAAAGGAAATAAGCTATATAAACCGCTTGTTGAAAAAGTATACATAAGAAGAGAGAGTTTGCACAACAGTTTTATTTTTCCATCAAGTTTATTTAGTATAGTCTCCAGACTCCGGCCCAACTTCTTTATTCAATTAGGGAGCAACAAAAATTACTGCAGGGCCTATAAATCAGCCTTAACAGCTTTCAGTATTATTTATTTATGTTAAATAGGCTTAAACTACCTACAGCGTTCTGGTCTTTTATGAGATGGCAGGCAGGCATGTTTTGGCCAGTTTAAATATTTATTTATTACGCGTATAATCTACACTAATATTATAAAGAGAAAAAAATAGTTTGTTTGTTTGAATGGAATAGGCTCCGAAACTACTGGACCGATTTGAAAAATTCTTTCACAATTAGAATCTGCATTATCACTGATGAACATAGGCTATATTTTTCCCCGGAAAAGTGAGGTTTTCCCGAGGGAACGCCGGTAGCTCCATGACGGACAGCTAGTGTTTAATAAGACGGAAAATGACACCATTACGAACCATTGAAAAAAACTTAAGCAAGTAAGTGTTTAGTATCAGATCTTTACGCTTTGAAGATCATTATTTGTGTAATATTCCAAACGTGACACGTTACAAGCTAAACGTCAGTACAAAATAATCATATTTAGTAAAAATATTTTATCGTATACCTAAGAGTATAATTATCTCATGATATAACTAAGTATAAGGAAATAAGACTCCAACGATAAATTGCTCCAAATCCGAAATGGGAAAATGTCTCAGTGAAAATGAAGTCAGCTAAGCTGCTTTTCCAAATCATAACAAAAGGTAAACCAGCACATATGGGTAAGTTTTCTTTACCCGTACATTGCACCTTTTACGTGATTCAACCCACAAAGCAGGCAAAGCTTTCAACACGTACCCCATATAAGTTGACCGCTGAACTATCGCATAGTCATTCTGCAGTAATGGACGGAGCTACTTTAAACTTTTAACGATCTTACAGCTAATGTTGTTTTACAAAATTCTGTAGCGAATGCCTCGCACTCACTTTTACGTAGCTTCACAAAAATGGCTTGGTTTCTAATCAAAATCTGAGTTCGGGGCCAACTCTGGTGATGGAGTTTGTAGGCCACCCTGAAGGTTACGGCTTAATAATTTTATAGCCCAGGTCGACACTTTATTTGTAACGAACCTATGGTATACATGCATTTTTATGTGTTTTCTAAACCATATACTTTATTCATAAAACATAAATATTATTTTATTTGTTTTAGGAAATCTTACGGGTATGTGCTATGTACGTTATTAGTATAGATATTATAGTATACATGCAATTTGTGCTGCCAATTAACAGTTTCCACAGAGGCATTATAGATACATCAATGAGAAAATATAATCGCAAACGACTTAACAAGTGTATGTAAAAGAAGACAAAACATGTAGATAATGTTGAAATTTAGAGAAAATACAAGAGAAGAGATAAACTAAAAAACTTTACAAAGCCTTATTTCCACAAGCATTAATTTTGCTATATACATTACACATGCCATTAGTATTTAGAATCAAATGAGATAAATCAAACCGACTAGCAGAGGCTACCTCTGTTTCGATCATGTGCTACACATTACTAGTGATATAAATAAATATCCTTCATTCATTCATACACACATACATATTACACATAGAAAAATCCAGACCCGAGATGAATACTTGCAGATCATACAAACATTTATCCCGCGGCGGGGATCGAACCCGCAACCGTCTACGTCTCAAGCGGGCTTTCACTCACTACTATTAAAGCTAAGTTCTTTTAGTTTTCGCATCATTTTCGTTTCACCGAACTACCCAGTCATCCAGCTGTTTACTTTACAAGCAGTTTTCAAACTTGAACAGAAACAGCATTAGTTAGCTTTTTTAAGCGAGAGGAGCATCTGCATTACTTTCCATAAACATGATGCATATTTCATCAGAGTCTGCTCGTGTGTGCAAACTTAAGATTTGTAGAGCTCGTGTTTAAAAAATACACCTTTGACTAAAGAGAGGATGTAAATCATTGCTTTCAATTATTTAAAATCAGGCACTTCTTTGTGATTTTATTTAGTACCAATTTGATAAAGGTACTATTTGAAATTAGCCTAATAGATAAAGAGCCTAATAGATATCTTTGAGTAGATAATATATTTGAAATCATTGTTCAGGGTAAAATTTTACAAAAGGAAGAATATTTTTAAAAATATGTAGTATAGATTCATTAAAGAAAATTAATTTCAAAAGCAATACATACTTATTTATTGTTGTACTCCCAGCTTGACCCAAAACGGCAGAAAATGGTGTTTATGTCATTAATATTTCATGAAATTGGAGCAAATTGAAGAAATGAAAGATATTTAGTACAAGCATCTATTTATCAATTGAATGTTTATGCAAAGTTGGTTTGTTTTTAGCAATTTGATACTAAGATCACTTTAAGGTAATAGAAGTATTATTAAAAATATACTTAATACTAGCTACTGCGAGCGGCTTTGCCCGCGTGGTATCAATTTTGAATAGCCTATATGCTATTCCAGGTCTCTCTCTACGCTTATTCTAAGTTTAATCCAAATCGGTTCACTGGTTCAGGCGTGATTAAAACACAAACATACAAATATCCTAAACAAACTCACCATCATTGAGCTTTATTATATGAGTGGGATTTTCGTAATATAAAAAGCGTCTTACGTTTTATTAATTATAGGCTATTTTGTTTCTGATTTGCAACGGGCTTAAACTTTGAAAACCAATCTTAAATTCTGAGGAAAAATCGATTTGAAGATCCTAAGACTAATTCAATTTACAATTTGAATCTTATTTACAAGCTTTACAGTTGAAAGTCAGATGACCAAAGTTTTTCGTAACTTTATCCGGTACTGTGCCTACATTACCCAAACCTTGGAACTTACGACTGCCTTTTCACCTTTTTGACATCGAAATTCCAAATCTTTTCTTTATCCCAGCTCAGAACTTTTTTGAAAATCAACAGCCATCTACTTAAGTTCTTATTGGATTAGAGCGACAAGTTTTTTGAGTTTAATTTTACTTTGCGTAAATTATGATCTTTTCATACTTTCTTCCAGTTTTTCCCAAGAACTCCTCAAATTCATAAAACATTTTAAACTATTAGGCGGTCCAAAGTCTAAAGTAAAATCTTTGTTTTCAGTAATGCTTTCTCAATGATGTGCTCACAAACGAACACCTATATTTTTATATAAAATAATGTTTTATTGAAGGACATCTTACGAGTTTGTTCGACTGTGTTGTAAAGAACAATGTTTTGTTCATAGAATATCATGCCAAAGCAATATATTTCAACAACAGTGTATCCTATCCTAAGCCAACGTACCGCAGCTTAAAAGCGTTTCAACGGACTCTATTGAGATTTACGATATTGGCAAAATATTTACAGAATATCAACACTGCAAATAAAGCTGTGATTTTATTTAGGAATCAATATTTTCTGTTATGCGGGAGTGAAAGAACCCTGGCTTATATTCAAGGCAATCAAATTAAACCTTTATATGTATAAAATTAAGGTTCACTTAACTAAAGACAATAACATACAATATTTATTACAAATGTATTCTCCCACCTTTTTCCGTCAAAGAAACCCATAAAAAGTCGCATACTTTATTGCTGTTCGTTGACAAGAAAATAAACCGACTTTTCCTGTCAAAGTTGCAAAGCTTCGGCTGAGCCTCACAGAGTAAGAATAATGTAAGATGATGAGTTTATCAACTTATTGTAATCTGCTTACATTGTCAATGTCATTCACAGTCATCTACAGCTTCGTAAATGTAAACTATTCATGTCCAGTCGCATAATAATGCATTCCACACTATTCAACTCTAATAATTAATTCCACAAAACGATTTCCCAATGAGACTTTAAAACTGTAATTTCAATCAAGTTTGATATCGCTCAGATATTTGCAAAGTGTCAAAGCCAGTAATTATTACCAAAAACCAGTCATAAAGTCAACTGTCGCTATTCGCCTTCTGAGACTAATCAAAACGTATAATTTACTTGTTATACTAGGTACTAGGCAGACTAATGTATCCTCTACGTTTCTCCTTACTCTACGACACCATATAATAGAAGTTCACAGACGAAGTTAGAGGCTTGTGAAATTACAGCCTAGCACGACATGTGAACGAGCATGTATATTGTAGAGGAGTACATTTTGTATAAGACATACTGAGATGTTGAAACCAGGTTAGCTTTGGTCTCTCTCTCTATCTGTAGGTATTACCTTACCTATAAGTATAACTACAGTAATTTTAAGTTCTTATTTATGTATATACCTACTTCTAGACACATATTTTGTGCAAATAAACGTTATCTTATCTTTGGTCTAAAGATTTATTCGTTTAAATGTAAAATCCATGCTATTTTTAATAAACAATGACGAAGTAACTTCTGGCATACACTCATTATTGTAATCACTCTTAGCTAATACGACGACCTCTGGTAGCGCAGTGGTTGAAGGTCCGCTTGCGACGCAGTAGGTTGCGGATTCGATCCCAGCAAGGGAACAATTGTTACTATGTTCTACAAATATTTATTTCGGGTCTGGGTGTTTTCTACGTATAATATATATGTATTTACAAACAAAAAAATATAAAGTACCTTCATACTTCATACTATCAGTCATGTAGTACCCATATAACAAGCTCTACTTACTTATTTATTAGTTAATACGCTTACAGTCGTCATCATATTTTTTCATTCATATCTAAATGCAAATAATGTTTGAGAATGTTTTCATCACTTTTGGGTTTTCAATAAAATAAAACCAGATTCGTTCTCTTTGATTAAGATTGAAAAAAAAAAACGTAGTCCTCGGTCTTTCACAATCGCCCCAATAGTTTATTTTTCAACCAAATTTCTTACCAAGCACTTTGTAAGGCACCGTTATGAAAGTTCAAGTAGCGATCTCCATTTGCATACCAAGTGTCATTATAAATTCCTCGCCAGCACTTGAGCCGTGATTTGAATACGCTGAACTGGTATTTTTAGGGTTCCGCGGACAAAGATTGACAACAGAACCCTAATACTAAGGCTCCTCTGTCTGTGTCCCACATAGCTGTAGCTTTTTAACCATAAATATAGCTTGGCACTTTCATATGGTGGTGGTAATACAACAATAATAATTGAAAATAAATAATGATCGCCATGTCCTTGTAAATGTTGACTTTGTAAGGTTTCTTTGACTTTGTAAGGTATATTTTTGTGGGCTAAATACAGTTTAAAAAAACCACTTTGTAATCATTTTTGTGGATACATACTTTTTTATTTTTCACACACCATCATCTGGGCCCAAAGAGCTTAGCAATAAAAAAACCATTTCAGTGCGAGCCTGACTCGTACTTGCCGATTTTATTTTTATTTTTCAAAGACCATGGCTTGTAATAAAGGAAATGAGACACGTCGTTCAAGATATTATCTAAGTAAAACCTCTTCACAAGCTTTGTTGTTCCTAGAAATTTAGCCAACTACTTGTAGCACTCTTTCGCAAATTTCCTAAATCCTCATAGGGGGAGTGAAAAACTGCAGGTATCTAAAGCAATATAAACGATTTAAATAAAACGATTTCACTGCGACCCGCATACAACTGAAATAAAGCCAGCTTTATTCCGAAATCCAATTCACTATAACTGATCTCGTTAAAAAAAGCCAATTCTGCTTAGTAGTTAATCTTTAATTCGTGATCCAACCCCGGCTGCGACACCGCGCCTATCCGTTTAAATGGACGGAAAAATCTAGGTGTGGCCGATTCGACCATTGTTGGGTGGTCGCTGTGAGAGCGATTAGCGGGAATGTTCGCTTACGTGATGAATAAACGCAGAAAGGTATTTATAACTTAAAAACTTTTTAGCTACGTGTGAGTTTGTGTGCCAATATTTAACTTTTCCTGCTTTTAACTCACTTATAACCGACTTCAATAAAGAGGAAGTTATATTTGGAATTAATGCATTTGTCCAAGCGCCATTTTTCTTTTTTTGTCTTTTTTGCATTTTCGTAGTCACAAGGTTAGGTTATTTAGCTCTGGAAAAAACACCACATCACTATCCTCACTCTAAATGGTGTTTTTCAAAACCAAGACCATGTATGGTTTTTATTTCAAATCTCGAGTTGATCCTTAGTAATTAGTATTATGTTTAGTTGATACTTTTCCCGTAAAAACTTAACAACCCTCATCCTTGCATGTAGTTTTCTACCTAGTTCAACTGAAGTCAATTTTCTTATAAGGATTCAAAACTTTGTTATTATCTATCAGTATCGCGTTCACTTCGACCACGCCAAATGGCACGGCGTGCATTTGCGGCCTCAGAAGGACAGGCAAAGGGGATCCGCAAGCTAAATTGGACTACGGGTCACTTTGTTTCTTTCTCGCCTTGCTTTTATTCTGTGCTATAGTTATCTTATTTTCTTTGGATATTTCTATTCTGTATAGTCAGGAACTTAGCTAAAGGAAATCTGTGGTCTGTGTATCCATATGGGAAAGAAACGCAATTTCATGTTTGTATTTATATTCGAAAACTGAATGTGCTCATGATTATGTTTCCAAGTTATCGTCAAAGTAGATTTTTTTTACATTATCAAAGTTTTCAGTGATAATTTCTCTTGAACTTCGGAGTATATATAAATGAACAAATTGAACAAAAATATGCTAGACATCCACTGAATATACCAAAAACTAAAGACATTCAAATTAATTCTCTATAAAAAAGTATCACTCAACTTCAACTCACATCACAGAATAGATAAATGTACTATAGTGAAAAATAAAAGCCTTAAAAATTCAGGCATTTCTGAAACCCCGACTGAAATGCATCGGTAACATTTACAAAAATCTATTCTTATCCGCAACTAAATATGAACTTTATCGCAACGTTATAAAGTTCAATTTTGTTAGCTTTGAGTGCCAACGACCAAACGACTTGCGGATAAGATCGGCACACCTGCACAATACACGAGTTGTCTTATTTTACTATCTTGCAACATCCGATCACTGGTTTCCCTTACGTACCTCTAAGGCACGTGTTGGAACCTTGTTTTCATTTGGAGCTGTTTGAGGTTTTTTACTTCGGTTTTAGTTCGCTGAAAGTACCCATACTTTATTAACATTTTTACAGCTCCTGTGAACATCATTTGCCATGCTTTTACTGGGCTTTAGCTCGACAAAGAACAGCGATGTTTTCGAAGTGTTTGTGTTTGTTTAGCTGATACAGTAGCTCCAATAACTACATGGATTTGGACAAATCAGCCATTGGATTTTCGGAAATGAAACAGGCAGTATACACCATATGTAGGTATTTTCATTTCTATAAAAAACTAAACGAACATTATTATTATTTTTTGTTATTCTAAAGCCTTTTTTACTGTTAATCTGTGGACATATAATTTGTCTACACAAATTCCAAACATATTCAAGTTTCGGGTAAAATATATTCGATTTATTAAACCAATAAAATTATATTCCAAGTATCTTACACACACATAGTAGATGAACATACTGGGTCGTATAACAGCAAATGGGAGCTTTATAAGCACCTCACACCCAGGTACGAGTATATATCACAATAAATAACTATGAGCCAATGCATTCCGAAATAAGCATGCCTCAGAAGGTCAATAAAGCCGCCAAGCGTGTTTATCTCGGGGGTAACAAATGTCGTAAGTTCTGCCGGAATCGATACTACCCCTGGGTGCAGTTTGTTGTACCGGACCTCATTGTTTGACTCCAACCGGATTACGAGTCCGACTGAGTGAAAAAGTTTCTTTATTTTTTGGAAATCGTGTAGGGAACGGCTTAGAATTATGATGCCCGGAATTCTTACCATGTTTTAAATGAAAACGTAGTGGGTGTATGGAGACTCTCTGAGGCGTATGCAATCCTATCACCACACTGGTTTCAATTTATTAGTGAAGTGATAAGAAGAAGACAAGAAGGTATCGTATGCTTACAAAATTATGAATGAAGAGATTTATGAAGCGTAACTTATGTTAATACTAGCTTCTGTGCGCGGCTTCGCCCGCGTGGTACTAACATTTTGAATAGCCTTTATGCTATTCCAGGTCACTATCTACGCCTATTCCAAGTTTCATCCAAATCGATTCACTGGTTTAGGCGTGATTGATACACAAACATACAAACATCCAAATATCCAAACATCCAAACATATTCACAAACTTTCAGATTTATTATATTATTAGGATAGGATTAGGATTAGGATATTAGGATTTGGATATTAGGATAAGGATATTAGGAATTAGGATGATAGGATTCTCAGTTAATCTGGTTAGCCTACAATCAAAAGGTGACGTTCACCCTATGATGTTTCTATATTAAAATACACAAGTAATAATATTATAATGGGTTTGAAGTTGTGAACGTATAATAAGTAGTAATATAGATAAAAACTACCAAATTGCTACTGCTCACACCCAAATGACCCTTTGAAACCAAGGGTTGAATTATCTGAAATTTGCATAGCTATCTGCTATCGATAATGCTAATAATATTCAGGGCAATGTAAGGCGAACTATTCAACGGGCATTGGACACGCCTATACATCGATCGAGATAGGCACACCTTGGTATGTATTTGCTTTCGTTTACAACTTTAGGAAGAGTGGCCGGCTCTTAAATATTTTTCTCGATAATATGAAATATTTGTATGGAGTGATTATGGTTCAGATAAAAATACAATAAATAGTATTCCAATAAATAATTACATGCTTAGATATAATGACTAGTCTTGGGAAATATCATGCATGAATGTATGATGAATGAATAAAACATTTATGGACTTCATTCATCATTATTAATAAATAAGTAATTTAATTGACGACCTCTGTGGCGCAGAGGGTGAAAACTCGCAGACGGTTGCGGGTTCGATCCCCGCCGCGAGATAAATGTTTGTATGATCTGCAAATATTTATCTCGGGTCTGGGTGTTTCTATGTATAATATAAATGTATTTACAAACAAAAAGTATATAATAAGTAATATATCAGTTATCTGGTTCCCATAGTACAAGCTTTGCTTAGTTTGGGGCTAGATGATGTTGTGTGAAATGTCCAGCATTTATAATTTAATACTAATTCATTGTCTCATGATTATGATATGTTTAAAACAAGCTTATCGATTCATCGGTATAACTTAAATCAATTAATATGATATACGTCAAAAAAACATAACCAGAATTAAATTGCATTTAGAGTCAGCGTAATAAAGTTTATTTCCTATTCAAACCTCTTTCAAGTGGCACTAGCCAGCTAGACGTTCGTAAAATCGAATGTTTATATTATAACCTAGGGATAAACGTAAAAAAGTTGTAAAATATTGCAGAGCTATCTTTATTACCTAATACAGGACTTATCAGCTTAAAATATTGCCCATAGATACGTGGAATAATTTATTTTTGAATAGTAAATTCCACATGGCATACACCTGTGAACTTTACTACTTAGTCTTTGAACAGACTCTTGGGTTTCCCACAATTTACCCAATAATTATCTTCGTCTCTTGTCCTATTTATAAGTATGAGATTTTTCTATTATCTTTCAAGACAGCAGTTTCACTCAGTAATTTTACAAAATTATCATAAAAAAAACGAAGTATGATTGCTAAGCGTACTTTGTAATATACATGATTATGTCCTAATCGCGAGTCACCATTTATTTAAAAATCAAATTTAATTTCACCACGTTTGTTGTGGTAACTTACAGTTCACAAAATAATATCATGTTTTCCTATAAAATGT
Source organism: Epirrhoe alternata (assembly GCA_963565295.1). Classification (NCBI taxonomy): domain Eukaryota; kingdom Metazoa; phylum Arthropoda; class Insecta; order Lepidoptera; family Geometridae; genus Epirrhoe; species Epirrhoe alternata. Next base: position 7,773,658 of record OY751384.1, read on the forward strand.
AAAAACAAAACCTTAGAAGACAATTTGAACAGAATGTTAAAATGTTGTATCTAAAAGAAGAATCGTACCGCATAAAAGTGTGAACCTAGCTTAAATCCTAATGCGAAATTGGTCTGTGGTTTCTTTTGTTTGGGCACAGGTGTGAGAGTGAAGCATTAAATTCAGATACGGTTATTATTATAGCTCGAACGAAAACGCGGCAACAAAGACTTGCGAAACTTCCTTTTATTCGTTCAGATGGATTTTATCGATACCATTTGTTATTTTTAATTATCGGTTTTTGTTGCTATGTTTTACTGAAGATTTGAATGGGGACTCATTTGTTTTTGTTCTTGATGAAGTTTTTCCTTTAGAGAATCTAAAATTTACTGCACGATTGAGATGATTGAAACAAGTTTAATTTTTGCGAAGCTATACACGTTTTAGTTTTTGCAGAAGTGTATTATTTTCATAATGTCGCGGTTATTTCAATGTTCGTCTACGCAAAAAGTTGTGAATAGACGAAGACGCAGCTTTAAAAAAAATCTACTTATTGAAACAAATTAAATTATACTTAAAACATTACATTGTTCTTTTGGATAACCAACAACCTCTTAAATATGGATTGATATCAGTAAATATTTTATTTTATTTGAATTACATAACCGATGATGAAATAACTTATAAGGTGCATAAACGTCCCATAAAATCTTCCTATCCTAAGATAACGAGCGATAAATGTCCCAATATTACAAATTAGTATTACAATACAAAACCGACGAGATACCGGTCGGAACGGTGCCAACACTTGGCACCAAGAATCAATTTGCAAATTACCTTAGTAAAGGTAACTGGTTTGGCTATGGCTTCTGTGAAATAAAGCTAAGTTTATTGCATAAAAATATTCCGCTAAATAACTTTACGCAGAGGTTATAGTCTGCGTTTATTAGCTAAGCTAACTTTTATCATGAGGCGCTTGGCGTAAATACATTGCCAATTTTACCTACGATTTTTCGTTTAGCTTTGGGACAAGTTAACTGATAGTTTTCTATTAGAACTCGACAAAGCTGAGTCTTGCGATCCCAATAGAGGATTCGTTGGCTACAAACTAGATGAAGTCGTTTCATTTTCGCTTTTGTTTTCTAAAGCATGGTTGTGCAAAATTTTGAAATGTGAATTTATTTGTAAGTTTCTGTCATATGTGTTTGAACAGTTAAGACAATTTATTCTATTAGTGGTAAATAAATATTTATAATTTTTAGTTTTATGTTTATCAGTTATTTATTGTTATAAAATTTACAGCAAACAAAAAGTACAGGGATACTATTCCCTATAAAACTCAACGAAATACCAAAACAATAATATTTTTCAAACTTAAAAGCAAGCAAAAGTTCTCGTTATTTCTTCGAAAACTTTTAATAAAAATCTACCGAACCGGGCTATTATTAGTTAAGAATAATGGCCAAATGAACCATTGTTTCGTTGCCAACATTCGTTTAGAGCAGGCTCATTTTCTCAAAAACCAATATAGCATTGCATTGCAATTGCAATATCAATAATCAATTGGCGCATTCTTGGCTTCGGTTCAACTCCATTACGTCTATCTACATATACTATTATAAAACTGCTCCAGGGTTATGAGCATGTCTATATCGAAGATGCTTTCGCAAAATGATTTGTTACAAGACTTCACGTCGGAAATGTGTTTATATTTAAATGATTTGAAAAGAATTCAAATGAATATGATTATAAATCATATTTGAATCATAAACTATTTAATAATTTGAAATATCAGTCAAAAGTAACAGCTTCAAGCGCAGCATAGTATCAAGCTGTAAAGAGGTAAGTAAGTAAAACAGAAGAGGAAACAGCCGACCCTAGCACGGTAAAACGTAGCAGATTTAAATGTATTGCATATCATTTTGTGTTGCATCTGGCTTCGTCTAGGATCCACTTTGCTCTCATATTGGATAGTGTTTTGTTGAAATGAATTTGTCTAGATCGCGAAGAATTATTTCCAGTTAGGGAAATTGAGTTTTGCGGGTATCACGGCTGAATTTATTTTATGGGGTTCGATGTTCAATTTTTCATTATACTGGGTGAGTTTGATTGTAGATTGTTTCAAATAATCTAAGATTTTTTAAGACAATGGCCCTGTTACCCACAATAGAAATAGAAATATAAATAGGAATATTTTTATTGCCAAAAGAGAGCACGCTAGGTAACAATGTAGATAAACAATACATAAAGTGGTTAACCGAAATAATATTACAGTTAACAGCGAGGCCTAAACTAGACTCGGAGGTCTGTATCTTAGGTCTCAGGAGCACGAATTACCTTGAGATAACATTAGAACTTAAACAAACTAATTATACTTAATATAAAAACCGTGTTTGGCACTAAGAAGAACTTAAACAAACTAATTATACCTAATATCGAAACAGTGTTTGGCACTAAGAATGCATAATAGGATAAAAATAAGAAAGTGAAAGGTTTATAAATCTTGGCTGGAGTGTGTGTGTGTGTGTGTGTGTGTGTGTGTGTGTGTGTGGGTGTGTTTACAATGATTTAGGAATTTCAATATAATTCAAACTTTTTTTATTATTGTTATCATCCCAGCCCAGCCCTGACTTTCAGTTAAAGGAGCTTTCGTTCAAGTAAATTAACATTTTCGAAACTTTTTTAGGCTAACTATTGTTTATCTTCATTCAACACTCCCTTTAGTCAATTTTCGCCTGACAGACAGGCGTGACGTAATTACTTTCAGCTAAACTGCTGTGTCGAAGAATGAGTATATTTCTAACCGCTCCCATAACAAACCTAAATATTTATCATAGAAAAAGTTTGTATGTTTTAAGTATATGTTATGGTCCAATTGTTTGATGCTGAATGTGGTTTTTACACAACATTACTGTCAAAACATTATAATTATCAAGTATCATTACTTCTACTTGTTCCATAATACTGTGCTGTGTGTAAACTTCACTCATCTATATATGGCCACTAAATAAAAACCATCGATAAAATCATTTTGTATAAATGGACCAGTTGAACGCTTGTTTCCGAATGAATTTGTGCTGCTTACTCAGATTACACAATTATATGGCTATATAATTTATTCGTAGATTATTTTATACATACTACATATAGTTGATATTTAACGGAAAGAAAAATATGATTTCACTTTAACATACACATTTATTAGTATTTTCAAACAATACATGCATTTTAATATGAAAATTATAAAAAAATTATGCCCTCAATCTAGATCCAATCTTTGAATTACTACTCTATACTTACGTTGCTTTATAAATCAGCTTTTCAGCGCTCTTGGAAATACACAGTCTTATACCATACTAACAGTTTAATATTCTGTGGCCATGACCTCAAACTGATCGCTCACCGTGACTCACAGAATCGCTAATTTTCGTATCACGATCTTCACAAATCGGAACTTCGCTGCGTGCGTAAATAAGCATGTTCAAATTAGACTTGATTAAGAAAGATGATGGAATTTTCGATGAGAATTTATCGATAAATCTATTCATTGAACCTCACTCTCTCGTCTGTACCTAAGCTTTAAGCTTACAGACGAGAGAGTGAGGTGGAGAGTGTAGTGAGTTTGTATACCTTAGCTTTTGATGAAATATGATGCATTTCTATGCCCACAAGTCTATGAATATTATTTAATTCATATGCTAGTTTCATCTGATTAATAGCAAGGTGAATCGAATACAATTACAAGTACTACACACTGCATTTTTACGTGACTCATACAAATTAATTTACTTGGCAGCAAAATTCAAAATAAAACTCACTTATCGAAGATTTGGACATCGACAAGTAGGATTTTGTGGCCGAGCGGTTAGGCACTCCGGCTTTAGGAGGATCGTCTGATCGATGCGGGTTCGAATCCCGTCGAAATCCAAAATTTTGATAAGACTTTTCATTTCATAATGAAATACCAAGTGTGGATCAGCACTATAAAACAATTACAGAAATTATAGATTTAGCTAAAGCGACATCTCTTAGTCATTTGATTCTGAATGTAATTTCAGACAATGAGCATTAGTTCACTAGTGAACGTGTAGATGGCGCTAATCGGTCGCTCAACCGAAATATGAGACTTATCGAAGATTTGGACATCGACAAGTAGGATTTCGTGGCCGAGCGGTTAGGCACTCCGGCTTTAGGAGGATCGTCTGATCGATGCGGGTTCGAATCCCGTCGAAATCCAAAATTTTGATAAGACTTTTCATTTCATAATGAAATACCAAGTGTGGATCAGCACTATAAAACAATTACAGAAATTATAAAACTCATGAATTCCACAAAACTAACGTTAATTTTGACACAGCAGTCCCTAAAGGAACTTAATAAATTAGTTCAGGGACTGAATTGCTAATATCGAAATGGAAAGTTGTGTCTTTGGGGATCGTGACACAGAACTAAAATAGGATCTAAAAACGAAGGTTCACTTGGAAAATGTCGCTGGCATCATGAAAAATACATGCAAACGATTTTAGAACTTAGCTTTAAGGCAGTAAGGTTATTTTTCAATTGAATACTCAAACTTACTGCTAGCTATCAGTCCACGACAAAACGCAAGCTAATTTGAGTCGAATTTCAATGTAGAAGAGTTCAAATTTCACAGGGTATCAAAAAGTTGACGGTGTACAAGTGAACTAGTTGGGACTTTGGGGTTCGAGGTAGGCAGAAGAACCGAGTAGTTGGGGAACTTTAATTTAATCAGTAGGCTTGCCCGTTATTTATACAATTTCATTAGCTTCGGGTAAGTGCTTTGTAAAAGGAACGGTAGATTATAAAAGAATTCAGGTAACAGTTTTCGTGGTTACATCGTAAATTTTGCCCTTGATACACATAAAATTAAGAAAACTCTATCTTTACTTGTTATTCATTAATCTTATTAGAAGAGAATTACTTACACAATAAAATAACTTTTCCATTCAGAGGTAAAAAACTTTACAAGCATAACGTTTTTATGAGTTTTTCATTACCTCATTTCAAAATAAATTACCCAAGTACTATTTTACTAACTTTTATTATCGATTTTATTACCGTATTCCGGGATTGTCCAAACCCCACCAAACATGCTTTGTTCAAGTACTTAATCTGCTATATACTGTCTTTCCTGCCAGCTGAGAGGATGGTTTAGGTGCTGGGCAAGCCTATTCCATCTCAAACAATGACCCCAGGCACTACAGCGTCCCGTTAAGTGTAGACAAAAGTTGCCTCCTGACGCTGTATAAATCATCTAAGTATTAAAGATATAAAGGACTAAGTTTTTTTTAAAATCTGCTAAGGCGTTTTGGTTGGTATATTTCTACCATGTATGTATATGGTAGAAAAGTTTCACCGAGAATGTACAGCCGATAAAAACGCTTGCTAGGCGGCAGGTGACGAATGTCGTGTTTGTCAACGCCCCGCCTTCATCATTTATGACACGAATATTTTTAAATTAGGGGGCGTTTTATACTTTACTACGTTCCTGCTTTTGCTGGAATGTATTAAATAGTTTACTTGTGGTAGGAATTTTATATATTTCACCGTTTTTGATGGTATTTGTGATTTATTTACTTACGTTATACCAATTTTAGTGCAAGAGTATGAACTTACCTGAAACAAACATATGATTTTTAGAAAAGGGTTGATATTTTTTCCAAAATTGTGGTGTTTTTGAAGTAAAAGCTTCTTTAGGCGCGTTGGGCTTTTTGAGGTGGGAAAAATCATCAAACTCAAGTCTGGAGTCATGTGACTGGTTACAGGACACCCTGTCCCTAAAGTGTAACATGTAATAATCATTAAAGATCATTTGAAGATTCGACTCTACTATCCGTATAACATTAGTATGTGCCAAAAATGTTTTTATCATCTAAATGTGGAACTAAGACTTGTCACATATTTCACACTTACTACAACAGGAGTTACACGTATTCGCTATTCAATCCCCTCAATTCCAAGTTTTCAGGCGAAATTTTAATCAGCAGTCATAATAAAGGCAGATTTTCGTTTTCGTCACGAAACACGAAGGGCAATGTCACAAAAGCCGGCTCTTCGTCACAGATTCGGGAACAATTCCGGGATCAGAACCTTTGTTCCCGCAGCCCCTTTGTCGATGGTTCACAATAAAATTTTATCCCGGAAACCTATCCGCCGTTACCTTTTATTATAATGTTGCAGCTTTCCGGGTACTTTTCAGTGGGCCCATTGTTGGCGGCCATAATGGGAGTCGACCTTTTTATTCCGCTAGATTTTTGAACAGAGGTGATGTAGTTTATTAAAGCCTTTTTAGGGAACTATCTCATTGTTACAGATTTTTTGCAATCTAACAATGAATTCAGTAACCTTGACTTTTTAAGATTCGTGACTTTTTATTTAGATAATTGTAGTAAAAAATCTAAAGATCTCAAAAGTCATGATCCTGTTTTGATGTAAGTACTTACTTTTTAATAAAAAAAATTAATTAACTTTGTGTATAATAATTATTATATTAAAACATAATAATATTACAATCTGGCCAAGTAGGCAAATGAGCAATTTGTCTCTGACATAGTTTTATAAAGAAAATATAACTAAGAATGTGTCCAATGGCACTTTTCTTACTGTCTCTAATTAAGGGGAAGACGCTTTGTTTTTGTGTTATTTATAATACACTTATCACTTAAAATATTTTACACTACACTAACTCAAACGGTTTTTTTAGTTTGAGTCTTCTCATTAAGTCCGTGTTATCATGTGTTACCGCGTTTTTAATATTCATGATTTTAAAATAAAGGTTCCATCTTAACCTCTTTAATTATGATGATCTCATAACATGGTATCGTAGATTCCTCAGACCATTATTGCAGAGGAAAGCGTCGGTGTGGTATGCGCCCCCATTCTTTGCGTGTCGGTATGCGTCTGGTTTCGCGATATTTATTAATATTCAGTACGTGGCGGCTTGTGGAGGTCCGGGATGGTGGAAAATTTTAAAGGTTCTGTTCATTCTCAAAGATGTTACTTTCAAATTCAATAAAATGAAAATGGCTTATTGAAACATTTCAAAAATTTTCTCCGCAAGCAGATCTTGCTTCCTCATCATTGTCAAAAAAGAGAAGGAAGAAAAGCTAAGATGCATCCAAAATAACGCCTGGTGTCTATAGTAATGGTACTTACTGGTAAAGGGCAGGAAGATGATGGCATCTTCCTGCCCTTTTCCCACATTATGTGGGGTCGGCACAACATTACGTGTTCTTCTGTCATTCTCCTCTATCAGCCGTCATCTCAACACTCACTCCTTTCTTACTCATGTCATCCTTCACACAATCCATCCATCTTTTTTTTAGCCTACCTCTACTCGTGAATCCATCAACATTCATACCAAGCACTCTTCTAGCTACATGACTTTCTTCCCTTCTCATTACATGTCCATACCATGCTAGCCTGTACCATTGATTTGTAAAGTTTTTAAAGTAGATGATTTTCCATGACAAAATAATGTAAATTAAATTAATTTGAATAGTGATTTTTATCAGAATCGTTTTATTTATAATTACAACAGAAATGTTCTAACATCCCCAAAAATATTGTTCAGAGTTCTAGGAATAAGTTATCGTTTTGCAAAATAAGGTTTTATCGAAACAGAATAAGGCCATGAAAACAAAGCAAGGCAAATTTAATTATTATACAAAGTGGGGTGCGCCTATCGCCTGAGGCATCAGACTGTAATTGATTGATATGTACCCCCGTGTTTGAAGTTAGTTACTTATTAGAAGAAGAAATTAAATAGGAATTACGACGAATGTCTTCAAGGCACGGTAGACAAAAGAAACAGAAACAGAATCAAAACTGTATCTCACAGTTCTCTCATTATAATGTAAAGATCATTTGAATGGTGAAGAAGATGGTGTTTAAAAAAATAATCTAAGTGGAAATCAACTTTTGTTGCTGACAGTATAGTCTACAAAATATGTGCTTCGATCAAATTGAATTTTTTGTTGTGTAAGTATTGTAAACAGTACTCGTCAAGTCTACGGCATAATTTAAATAAAAAATATTACGTGGTCCTCGAAAGATATAAAAATTGCAAACGGGCACGTCTTGAATAAATTAATAAGTAAATTTAAAAAAAAAACATTTTTCCGTCTTTGATCTTATGCTATACAGAAATATATGGTAATGTTAATTGGTAAAGCGTATATTTTGTGTCCTACTCGTTTAAAACTTGACACAAAAAAAGCATATTTACTAAGCTCAGTCTATCCCCTCTCTCTTTAAGCTCATCATCTCAACTCGCTGAGCCCAACGACTGAGCCATTCATTACTGGCATAGAGCATCCAACGCCATAATAATGTCGCAAAATGTTCCTATTGTCCTAGTAAAAACGTGAAAAGGTATTTGTGCAAAGAACTCTGCTTTGAATAAAAACTAAATATCTTTTCAGTTTTGAATTTAAGACTACTCATTGGTAACGCTATTAAATTTTACAAAAAATGAATTAATACTCTCATACGTAGATTTATATGAAAACTACAAAACAATCTGCTCTATGAGTAAAATAAATAATACTGGACATTTCACACAGCTTCATCTAGACCCAAACTAAGCAAAGTTTGTAATATGGGAACCAGATAACTGATATACTACTTATATACATTTTGTTTACATACATATTACACATAGGAATACCCAGACCCAAAGCATAAAAAGTAAGTGATGACTAATAAGCCAATGAATAAAAACTAGTTAGTGTTGTTCAACGATGACAATACGAACGCGAAACATTAAATGAAAATGTTAGTATACAAATTAGAAAAGGGAAATAATAAATTTACACTTTTATTGGGTAATAATTTTAATTAGCAGAATCGTAAGAGCCATTTGACATCCAGGGGTACCCATAATAATTATTTCCGAGTCCCTTTACAGCATCGCAATAATTATTTACACAATTCCTAAGCTTTGATCTTTATTATTTCAATGCGGAATAAACAAAACAACAATGAAAACCTAATGGTTTGACTATAAAGTATATAACTTGTTTAATTACTACAATTTTACTGCAGCAATTTACTTTGACGTTTCGTGTAAAATCTCGCCTGTATATATTTTTGAAATATTTGGCAAATAAAACATTATATAAATACAAGAAGGGCGGCACCTATCACATGAAGTATGGAAGTATAAACAAAGAACTCAATTATATTATACAGTCTTCGAGTATTAATGCATGTTTCTTTGATAATATTATAAGCACAAACCATTCGGTCTCTGTATGAAAAAAAAAACAGAGTCTATTTAAATTACTCAATGGTTCCATCTTTTTCTTTACGTTTTCTTTTCGTTCGAATAAAATTATCATGCAAATGAGTGAACAAGAATATTCGTAAAGTCCAAATCGCTTTGAGCATTTTATTCAAGGAGGGAATCGTCTACCAAAATTGCAATTAAAGTCAAAGGAGCCCGGTCTTAGAGGAGCAATGTACCGTGATCTGGGGCATGTAAACGTATTAGCACGTTGCAAGTTATAAGAGAATGCGAATAGGGATTTACATCATAAAGTAGCATTTTAAGCTTCTTTGAAAATGTCTAAGTGGGTAGTCAGAGGCGTCTTCATAGAATGTTGGTGCATGTCATGAAATTTGATGCCTATTATTGTTTCCATCATGAAACCAGCAATTTAACGTGCCCCAGCAAGAAGAAAATCACAAATGGCAACTGCTAATGGTCACTCTTTTAACCTGGTCGCACACTGTCCACGCCGTACGCGCCGCAGTCATTTTTCTATACAAAAAATGCTGATGACGTCAGAAAATGCGGCTCACTTCTGACGTCAGCATTTTCTCTATTAAATTGACAGTTCGGCGCGTTTTGCTCGGCTGGACTGTGCGACCACCCTTACTAGACGCACAGCATTGCTTAGCCTCGACGATCTATTTCGAACGAGAAAGGAAGATGCAAGAGTGTTTTTTGCTATGAGCCTCTAGACAATATAATAATCGATTGGCGAAAGCGATAGTAGAAAAGTACAAAAGTGTATGGCAATGTCACGTGATCTCAGTTGCTCACAATTAGATTATTGGTAGAAAATTTTCGATTCAATCAACATTTCGACAAAATCGAATGATCACTACCATACAAAATGACTTTTCTACTATCGCTTTCGCCAATCGATTGTTACATTGTGTAGAGGCTGTGGTATACCATAAAAATTAAAGCTACATTTTCCAACAAAAATGTCAGCAACTCGTCACATTAATGAATTGTACACACAAAGTTATTCAAGAGCGTTTAAGCACGCCCGTACACGCAATGATCACTTACCAGGTAATTGTGCAGGTTACGGACGGTAATCATATTTAACGGACTTAAAGTATTGCTGGCTTTTATTATAATTAATTTGACGTCATGTCGTTCAAATGGAAACTAAGGCCGTAAAAAAAACGGTATGCACAGCACAAAAGATTTTAATTTGCATTAGCTTTCCACTATAGTTTTCAAAATGACCTCTGTGGCGCAGTGGGTAAAAGCCCGCTTGGGACGCAAAAGGTTGCGGGTTCGATCCCCGCCGCGGGATAAATGTTTGTATGATCTGCAAATATTTATCTCGGGTCTGGGTGTTTCTATGTATAATATTTATGTATTTACAAACAATAATATATATTATAGTATATAAGTAGTGTATATCAGTTATCTGGTTCCCATAGTACAAGCTTTGCTAGTTTGGGGCTAGATGATGTAAAATGTGTAAAATGTCCAGCATTATTTATTATTATTAATTTAAATATTTTTTTAACAATCTGTTGTGAATCCACACTAATCCACACTATCTACACTAATATTATAAATGTGAAAGTAACTCTGTCTGTCTTTTTGTTACCTTTTTACGCCCAAACTACTGAACAGATTAAGCTAAAAATTGGCATGGATTAAGGTTTTATCCCTGGGAAGGACATAGGACATACTTTTTATTCCCAAAAAATCCCGAAGGACCGTGGGTCACACCGCGGGAGCGCAGCTAGTATTTAAAAAGTTATATGCTCTGGAGAGAGTTGGGGGAGACCTTTGCCCAGCAGTGGGACAGCATAGGTTAAAGAAAAAAAAATGCTCTGGATCAAAATTGGAATTCAAAAGCATCTAGATTCATCACAAAACAATTCTCATAAACTGTTACTGGCTCTTTCTTTCGGCTTTGTTTAGGAGTTACCTGAATAAAACGATATTTTCTTTATATTGAATTTATGTGTTTTCAATAAAACATATTGATTTAAATTCTTATGGATCAACAGAAGACTGTAAAATATCTGCTTCCGTTATTAAAAGTTATATTAAAAACCTTTTAAACCTGGCCTTAGCTGAAAAGTTGATCAAACAAGGCCGTTATAGCAAAAAATAATCAAAAACGGAACTTCATTAAAATCGGATGATGTCATGTACTCGTGCAGGCTTACCATCCGCTATCAACAAACGCTATTAATAGCATCCACTCATAAGTTCGAAACTAGGTTAAATCATTAGGATATATTTCGATAAAAAATATGTTGAACGTTTAATTTTGTATGAAATGTGTTGGAGCAATAATAATTATGTAAAAATAATAAAAAATACGTAGTGTAAATTAATATTTAAATGGCAAAAATAATAATAATACGTAAAATTTCAGCAAAATTAGTGCATTGTGCCGAAACTTAAAAACGACTAATATTAAACTCAATGATGCACGACCGGGACTCATCCCACGACCAAGATCGAGGCACTACCCCTCGGCAAAAAGCTTATTATAAAAGGATTTATGAAGAGACAAACGCGTTTTTACTACTCCAATAATGAATAGACCATTATTTGCGTTATGACGCAGTAGTAAAAGTGCCTATAAAATTATGAGCATTATAGTGAGACCACAAAACGCTCACCCATCTCGTAATCGTATTTACCCTCACGAAGTCAAATGCTAAAGTTTTCATTGAATTGCTCTTTTCAAATGATTCAGGGTAAACAAGTTGTTTACTTAGGCTCCTGAAGAAGGTTCAAGAAGCGCCGGGACGGACAAAATAAAGTAAAAAACATCAAATAATAGTACATTACGATATTAGTGCGTAAAGATGGTTATAACATGCGAGGCGGAATTTCAGCCCGAGCCGCAGGCGAGGGCTTAATTGAGCCGAGCATGTTATAACCAATACGCACGTATATCGTACGACGTTTTTTAACACATTTGCGAGGAAACAGAAAAAAAAAAACATTTTACATTTTAATTATACTCAATCTGTGAATGCACACTGTTGCTTTCCCGCCATTTTAACAGCGCGCCAGCGCTGCCTACTGGCGCCGCGCGGCGATTAGTTCGAAATTTGAATAGCAACAGCGCGCTGCTCACTAGCTGGAGGCATGACTCCAGCTCGGCGGCGATCAGTTCCTTATTTGAAATGGCAAATAATGCTGTTATGGAATTTGTATGGACTATAACATAACTATTTGCTTTGATAACACACGCGTTTGTTATGACACGCTTTACATATTTAAAACCGGTGGAATTACATCAGCTTTACGAGCAAGGGTGTTAAAAAATAACATTATTCGTAGCATTTCCAACTATTCACATACATTAACTTCACTCGCATGTAAAGTCTTCATAAATAATACTATAAAAAGTAAAGTTCGCAAGTTTGCAGGTAGGGCGCGCGGGCGTTATCTTGCAAACGTATAATTTTAGACTTCTAAATATTAATATGATAAAGTAGTAGTCAAATTGATTCATTTCAAATCAAGTGTCAATCTTTTACGGATTTAAGGTGGGCGCAGACTTATCCGCGCCAAACTGTCAATTCAATGGAAGAAATGCTGAGACGTCAGAAGCGAGCCGCATTTTCTGACGTCATCAGTATTTTTTGTATAGAAAAATTACAGCAGCGCGTACGGCGTGGACAATGTGCGATCAGCTTTGATGAGTAGATGGAGGGATAGACAGATAGACAGCGAAGCTTTATGTTAGTGTCCCATTGGCACCCTTGCACCCGTACCCCTTGTTGAACCGTGAAGATTAATCTTTAAATTATATCCGGACACGTCCCGTAGTGTTATAAATGGCTTTGCTAAAGTGCCTTATAAAGTAGTGTTTACCCTCCGAACGATTGTATTGAAACATTGTGTTCTTTACGTTTAAAGGTAATTGAAATTTCAAATATTTGTTTTATTCTGTTTGTTACTTATTAACTGGAAAATTGTATGAAAACATTGCTTGGAACTTAATTAATTTTTGGTACAGACGCGAAGACAGGTTTTAATTGGAGATAGCTAACGTAAATAAGAACATTGAATCATTTTTTTGTGTAAATAATATATCAGTTATTTAGAAACATTTTGAAAATAAACGATTATTTTTGCGATTTAATTGGAAAAAACAACAAATTTAGAAAATACATTTATGGTCATAACCAGCATCTCCCTGCCCTTTTCCCACATTATGTGGGGTCGGCACAACATGTGTTCTTCTTCCATTCTCCTCTATCAGCCGTCATCTCAACACTCACTCCTTACTCACGTCATCCTTCACACAATCCATCCATCTTTTCTTTGGCCTACCTCTACTCGTAAATACATCAACATTTATACCAAGTACTTTTCTAGTTACATGACATTCTCCCCTTCTCATTACATGCCCATACCATGCTAGCCTGTTGCTCCTCATCATTTCTTTTTTTATGGTGATCCAAAATAATAGGCTGTTTTTTTCTAATCAAGCAAAACTACGGACTCTTTGTTATAGAATACTTATTCATCGTACATTAAAAGCCTCAATTATATAGTTTGAGATTTTGAAGCTTGAAAATGTTTGCAAAAACAACACAGCTTGCGCATCGATTTTATAAAGTTTCCTGAAAACAAGCTGCAGCCTCGAAGCTCGAAAGTTCTTCAATTGGTCTTAATTAAAGGAAAACAAGCACGTATGTACTATCGGCAAGATAGCAGTGCTGGCATTGCGGGTGGAAAGTTTCTGTTTTAAAAAAACTATCCATTTACGAAGCATAATGGATTTTTTCTTCGTCATTTTGTCATTCAGAGCCTGGTTAAGTGTTGAGCATAGGGCCTACCTTTGTTATGTATCCTACACATTGTTTTGCCAGTTTTGTCTTTACGAATTTAGTTACTATTCATTATTATTAATTATTTATTACTATTCAGTATTTCATCTCACTATATCATGCTTCTAGAATCATATTGAATCGTCTCTAAAACTAGATAATTTTTGTTCTTTCGCAACCTCCTTAGCAGACATAGTTTAAAGAACTTGGTCAGCAGATGGCTAAAATGGTTAAGCTTAGATAAATCTTGATTATACATATGAATGCCATTCAAATACAACGAGGCTCGTCAAGTGGGTATCGCGAGTGAAATTATCGCCAGACTAGCTGCCCGTCGCGGTGTTACCCGCGTTCCCTCGGAAAAACTTCACTTTCCCGGGATAAAATATAGCGTATGTTCATCAGGGATAATGCAGGATTCTAATAGTGAAATAATTTTTAAATCAGTCCAGTAGTTTCGGAGCCTATTCAATTCAAACAAACAAACATACAAACAAACAAATCTTTCCTCTTTTTAATATGAGTGTAGATAAGGAATTTAAGGTTTAAGCAATGTCGGCAACTGGAAACTTGGCGATTGTGTCATACGTTACTTCAAAACGTGAAACTAGTAAAAAAAAACAGTCCCCAGAGTCCACTAAGCCAATTTACTTTTACTTAGTAAATAATTAGACTATTCAGTCGTTAAGTTATTACGGAGGCCTTAAAACTCCGTCACCAGAGTGGGCCGACTCATACAAACTTACTTAGTACTTTCAGGTCTAAAACCAGATTAAATCAGAAATCTGATCTTTTAAAGTATTTCTTTGACAAACATTAGTATGAATAAAATAAATATCAAAGTAAACATTTTTAGAAGGAGCAAACTTGCTGTTGAACTAAAACACTAAAGCGATGAGCACCAGGCTTTATTTCAGTCACGTCGACTCAAGAAACTGACAGTCAATAATGTCTCTAAATGAATGTTAGAGCGTGCTACAAGTAAATGGAGCTGAAAACGCACGTGTGGCGTGAAACACATACCCGCCAATAGGATGATAATTTCAGCTGTCAAACGGGAATTCCATTTTCTTTTGTTGTACAAAAAGTTGAAGAATCCTATCTATTCTCGTCGATGCCGAGTCTAAAAACTGAGTATACTCGGTACATTAATGTTGCTGTCAACGATTCGTATCGACAGCACCATTAATATACTAGAGTCTAGGCTCAGAAAATTCCTAAAAGTCTTTTTTACTAAGCCTCTGGTGTTTCGCCTTTCGTATGTTGGGTCGGAATGTTGGGTTGTATTTGAATTGAACCATAATATATACTTGAAATTTTAACGTAATGTGTATCAATACAATAAATCTTTTAGAATGATAGGTGCGTTTTTTTTAATTTTTACATTTAATTTCCACTATGTAGTGTATGCTATGTCATTAATTTAATTATACGCTGGTAATCACACGTTTTGCGTGTGACATAGTGATAAAAAACCGATGACAGTTTTGCTGCTCTCATGTGACACCATACAATTTAGCAATTTTGCAAGCTTTTTGATATACCATTTGCCACGGGATAAAGGTTTGTATGATCTGCAAATATTTATCTCAGGTCTGGGTGTTTCTATGTATAATATTTATGTATTTACAAACAAAAAGTATATAAGTAGTTATTTGGTTCACTTCAAGCTTTGCTTAGTTTGGGGCTAGATGATGTGTGAAATGTCCAGCATTATTTTTTTTATTATTAGCGCAGCCAATATTGTGTACATGATAATTTACTAAGTGTAACTTGTCGCTTATGCAGTTTGAAATTTTTTTTTAATCAACCTATTTCGTCCCACTGCTGGGCAAAGGTCTCCCCCAAATCCCTCCAACCATCTCTTAAATATTTAATAAAAAAATTTAGACAATCATGCTGTGAGAAAGGAAGTAGGGAATGAAATAGCTAATATTATATTTGAAGTAATGAACTAAATTATTCTCGTTTGTATCAATATTAAAAAGAGTAAAACTTTTAAGAACTCTACGTGACATGGAAATAATTTAACTTGGGTATAAACAATCCCGTGTGTGCTCTTCCCAAACAAAACTAAACTGCTTTATATTAACTTCAAGGCGCATAGTAAATTATTTGTTGAACTTTGCTCCATCTATGTTTATGCAATAGCACACAATTGAAGCGCTCGTGCTTGCTTACTCGTTCTTGATAGATCGTCGTGGAAACGGTTGGAAGTGGATGGGTGACCGCGGGTGACATTTTCTTTGGAGCGCTTCCGTGTTTCGGAGGGCACGTTAATATGTTCGGCTATTTAAGTCGTTAAGCCATGACGGAAGACTAAACTTTGTCAACAGAGTTGAAAACTGAGTCATACGAACTTTTTTCTTAGCCCCCAATGTAGAATCCTTTTAGCTGATTTCTAAATCATTGAATTATTTATACAAGGATCTCTCCCTTGGTTGTCACTCAGACTTTTCTTTGGGTTCTGCTTTAGGGGAAAACGAGATGCTACCAGTAAGTAAAGAACCTAAAAAACCTTAAAGGAAATTATTTTCCAATGTTACTTATTATTTGGTAAGAACAGTACTATCGAGTGGTATATTGCCTTGAATTTTCATTTGAAGGTCGTGGGTCTCTCTAAGTCAACTCTATGTGATCCTTGTGGACTTGGACTTTATAGACCTCCTCATTAAATCCCATTTTCTGCAAGCCTGCGCCAGTTTTACCTACTGTTTGACATCTTCTGCGAAGTCAGATAAGATAAGATAAAGTTTATTGTGCCAGAAACAGGTATAGCGGTACAAAGGTTTCACTAAAAATAGGTATATTTGCAGGTGTCATGATAGGTCTGTATCCTGGTTTAACCTCTGTTCTCTACATTAGGACTAAAAGGCCTGTATAGTAGGATCACAGCAATTCATCAGTCATCAGACAATCTTACTCTTTTGCCTACCAACCTTTCCTTGGCCACCACTCAAATGCCCTTAAACTTCCATCTCCCGGTAGCCAACAGCCCATATCAATTTCACTTTGGTTAGCTAAGCTACGTCCAATTACGCCGTATTCTACTGAAATTACAGTATGCGCACATACGCATTTCAATGTACACAACGTTATTTTTGGCTTTAAAGACCAAGAACTGCATGCGTTTAATACCAAACGGAATTATTTACGACGGCAACATCATGGTTCGCGATTAAAATAGACTTGGTTGCTGTGGGCTGTGCACTGCTTTCCGTCTGTATTGTCATAAAATTGTTTGAAGGATGAGGTTAGACTAGGCTTAACAACAATCCCCCCCGGTGGATTCCGATCTTGTCGCGATGGGGGGGCTTAGTAACCGTGGTTTGGAGGACCACGGTGAAGCCAACAGGGATCCCAGGTGGGGACGCTCCGAGTGGACTTGCGGTTGGGCCCGCTCTCGATGCGTCTGAGGCGGGTGCGGAGGACGGAGTAATTTCTGTCCCCCGCAGTCAGGAGGGGTCGCGGGAGAAGAGGCGTGTCGGTGTGTCGTTGCCGTTCGCCCTATCTTCCGCGACCAAACAGTGGCGCACCGTTGATGCGTTGGCGGTGGGGCCGCAGTGGAAGAGGAGTGTCGGTGTTACGTTGCCGCTCTCCCTATCCTCTGCGGCCGTTCGGAGGCTTCTCCACGCGCAGCTCTTTCATTAGAGCGTGCAGTGGACGAAGGGAGCGGAGAGCTCTGGTGGTGAGTAGCGGACGCTAGGTGCGGGGGCACCTTCGTCCGCCTTGCACTGCTCACCACGACGCGGGGTCCGCCGTAAGGGCGGGGATCGCCGGAGGGGGACTGGATGTAGAGGCTCTGCCGGTTGCCCGGGCCCCCTCCATTCAAGGCGACGCCGGAAAGGCGCTGGGATGTTTAGTGGGTATACCGGGAGTCCCCGGGGAGTCCCGCATACCCCTCTCGCCCTCCCAGGGGATGCGTAACGCATTTTACCCAGCGACAAAAAAAAAAAAAAAAGGCTTAACAACAATCTAGGATCTCGTCATCTAATCGTGCAACCTGACTTCGTCCGGTGCCTTCTCTTTATTTATGTTATTCTTCTTAGTCTAGTCTGCATAACGCGACTACCCTCTACGGTAGAGTAGAGTAAAATGACTTTCGAGTTTAGACGATTTTGAGTTATAGAGCTATAGTAGAAAAGATGCTTTTGCCTAAACTCAAATCTAATTTAAGTCTTATCTGCCTTTTAGATAGGATGGTAAGCAAGGTCATCCAGTAGAACGAAATATATTTACAACAATTGGCATGATTATTACTAGTGTGAAATGTACCTACTAGTTTGATTTAATAGAAATAAAACAGTGGCACTCCTGGAGTGCCGGCAGAAATTAAAACATGAACGGTGTTAAACTTTTCAGTGACAGTGTCGGTGAGCAGTCACGTGACTCGCACGTAGGTTACGTGCGAGTCACGTGACTGCTCACCGAGGCGAATACAAGATTTTTTTCTCATCTCAAAACCGCCAAACGCGCCTAAAGAAGTTTTTACTTCAAAAATACAAGATGAAGGCGCTAAGACCCCTCACAGACTTTCTATCGGCCGATAATTGAGACGGAATATACTTCGGCTCGTAATGAGTATGGAGAAGTATAGCCCGTCTCAACTATCGGCCGATATAGAAAGTCTGCAGTCTGCAACGGGTCTAAGCCCTACTTATAAAAAAGAAACTGACCTTTTTTTGCATTCACATACATTCTAGAAACACACGAGAATTGAATGTATGCCCTTATCTTAAAAAAATCGGAACAAAATAAAGCCAAAGTTTGAAAGAGTTTGGTACAAAGCGTTTATGACCAAATTGCAGTAATCTAACATTAACGTTCCTATTACATAATATTTGACAAAGCTATTTGCGGGATGACCGGCTTCCAACTCGATAATTAACTCATTTTAATTTGGAACCCGTATTAGGGTTGAACACAATTTTAGCATATTAATTTTATGAAAGTATTTAGTGAAAATCCTGTTTGTGAAGGTAACTTATAATTTGGTCTCGAAACGAAATAAATAAATTATATGGCAATACGGTTGTCAATAAAACATTCGGTGTCGGAGTTGGTAACGGCTGATAGAGGGAAGAGGCGTACAGTCAGCAACGAAAGTCGATTAACAGTTTGACATTGGCGTTTGTATTCGTTATCTAAGAAACAAATATTCTTCTAAAATTATTAAGAACCAAGATTTTATCTTCATTTTGGTCATGCTGTTACGGATTGCGGAAATATTCAGATCTGTGAAACATCATCAATGTTAATCGACTTTCGTTGTTGACTGTACCATGTAGTGCCGACCCGACATAAAGTGGAATAAGGGCAGGAAGATGATGACGGTTGTCAATAAGAGCATCAGAAGGACTGGATCTTGTTGAAAGTGACACAAGCTCGAGAATCCTTGTTACCACCAGTTGAAGAGGCACTTTTTAGTTTACAATAATTGTAACAGTTTTCAATCCCACTTCCCACTCATATAATAAAGCTGAAAGTTTGTGAGTTTGTTTAGATGTTTGGATATTTGGATGTTTGTGTATCAATCACGCCTAAACCAGTGAACCGATTTGGATGAAACTTGGTAGAGGCATAGCTAGTGACATGGAATAGCATATAGGCTATTCAAAATGTAGGTACCACGCGGGCAAAGCCACGCGCAGAAGCTAGTAATACAATAAATGTAAAAAAATACATAATTACATATTACGATTTACAATACGAATGACGCGCTGACAGGATAAGTATTATTCTACAGTAAATTGTAATATCTCGAGGTTACCCTAATCTCAACGTGCGTATGTAAGCGACAGCCCTACCATATTATACTGATTATCAGATTCGAGTTCAACGTAATTTGATATTCGTTAATTGGGTACACAATATTGTTTACTTTTAATTTAAATTAGGAAGTGTGCGAATTCAATTATGTTATTACTGCGATTTTGAAAAAAAAATGAATTAAATTATCAGACTGAACACTTTAGATTTTAATAATATAAACTGTATGTACTCGTATTTAAAAACCAGTGTAATATTAAAAAAAAATGAATATCATTACATAATGCTATATGAGGATAATGTTGTCTTCTGTTCTGATAAACATTGAGTAGTCCAGTATTAATTAATTCCCTGTAAAGTTGTAAAAGTTCTGAAATACAAATTCTAATAACTCATCGCTACGTCAACCACGGGAAACGGCGCATAAGAAAGCGAACGTTTAAAACATCAACACCCGCCCTATTTGAGCTAAGTAGGCACAATGACGTAAGAAAAGGGCTTTTAAGCAGAAGTGTATCCAGAAATAAAACCATAAAACTATTTGTAATAACGCACCACGTGCCGCGGTCAGCGCTTTATGGGATCGACTGTAACCTACTGTAAGCGGTTTCACACTAAGTGAAGAGTTCTAGATTTATTTGTGCATTGAACTCTTGTACTATATTATTTGACTTACGTTTTGTTTTTGATGATAATTGTTAATTTGTGAAAGGAAAAAAAAGGAATGAGGCGATGCGAAATTATGTATGTAAAATCGTTGCAAGACGAAATCTGTGGTGTCTCGTGATTGTAAGTATGTTTATATTTTTTATAATTGTGTAGGTACTTATAAAAAAAAACTGAAATAAAATATTTAATTTTGATCGCCTTTTTAGAAAAAAATACTGATAAATCAAGACAATAAATAAACTTCTATTTTACACAAGAACCTAATAAGGAATATTTATTTTATGATGTGTGTAAAGTTAAATTAACATAAGTATTCAAAACACCAGTTTATCCTGCTATTACAACGATGGGTGTTATTATGCAATGAGCACTAAATGTTGATTGTATGGCGAACCTCGACCATTTTTGGATGGCCAAATAGTTTAACTTTGATAGTACTACTGTATCTCTTACTTTTAGTACTTGTATCACAACTATGTAAAAATTTTGTAATTAAAAAAAATTGATGATTTAATAACAATTTTATCGCGGATTTTTTGATATTTTTGAAGTGAAAATTCTTTAGGTGCGTTGGGCATTTTAGATATGGGAGAAAAATATCAAACTCAGTCACGTGACTGTTACGACCTTTTCTTACTATGCCTACCTAAATTCTGTCACACATTATATCGTTACAACGGTTAAGGTGTTTGAGTGACCGCCTCTGGCGAGACAGCCCCAAGTTCGAATCCCGTGAGACAGAGACGAGTGCTTTTTCTTTCAGGTTTATACTTCTGTTGGCACAATTTTATGGAACAACTTAGATGTTCTTCCAAAATTTATCTTAAATAGTTTTTAAAACAGACATATTTCATCTAATATTATTTAGAGCACAAGTTCAATGCCACATTTCCAAACCCACATAATTAGTGCAATTAGAGTTGTGTGAGGCAGTGATCAGCCTCTATACCGATTAGTACCTCACGAGAACAGTAACGCAATACTATCAGTAGATGAACTACAATACTTAAATTATAAGCAACGGGAATAACCTGTGAAAGATAAAGTAAGTTACTATTATATACTGGAGGCAAACTCTGGTGGCAGACTCTCATTTTACAAACATTTGTAGCCGGAAATTACGAAATTATGACTTACACCACAAGCAATCAATGCAATATTATTCTTGCAATTTTAATTAGTGTGAAAAAAAATCAGACATGCGACATTACATTTATTTTCTAACTTTTATACATCAACCTAACTGAATTTCTATGATTCGGAATCTTCTATTATCTACGATGAGTCGTTACCGATAAGCTTTTTTACTGACGCTAGTACACATACTGTTTTTAAACAATGGTGCATTGAAGGCTAGCAAACAATGCCTTCTGTTTATAGTTAAGGAAAGCCTCAAACGGTAAAAAACTTAATATTGCTTACTTTCATAGTGGGAGTACATATACAGGGTTATTTGTAAAACACCGGTAACCTGTCAAGACTGTATTACTATCATCATAGACAACAACTTTTGCTCTATGACTTTTAAAAATTCATCATTATTTTAGTTCATCAGATTTTCATACAAAAATAGAAAAAAAAATTAAATTGAACGCTCTAAATGTTACGAAGTCTATGCGAAACAAAAGAAAGCGATAGTACAATAGCGAGGGGAGCAGGGGTTAGGGTGGCGGGGGCCAAAATGTGTTAGATAGGACAACGAAATCTTGAAGGTTTGTTTTGGTAAATGTATTATGTTTATGGTAAAAAGTCATATAACAAAAGTTTTTGTTTATGATGATAGTAATACAGTCCTGAGTGACTTACAAATAACCCTGTATAAAAACAACTAACTCTTGAACTTTCGCGTCCAAATAAACGCTTTAGTTTCCAAAAGTCAATTTCAAAATAATGTACATACTTTTACGCTAAAATGTTACGAAAATTGTCTTTATGTAAATTAGTTATGGACAGAAAGTTTTTAATTTTAAGTTTTCAAGTTTTTATCGCAAAACTGCAGGATTGGACTTGATATAATATTTATTAACTTTTAATAAAGTTTAAGCTTGAAAATGTTAAGATTAAATTAGACTTTTATCCAATCTTGAGTAAGTTACTTAACTTGTTGAAATCACTGAAGTTTTTAGTCTTACGAGTGAGTACCTATACTACATTTTAAACTTTCATGTTGATTTTTTTTTGTTATCTTTCAATATACATTGAACCTGGTGAAGATTACTACCTATAAAACTGGAACTTGGAAATAAAAGTACGTCTTGAAAATATTTTATATAGTACATTAATATGGTAATGGTGTGTATAGTACATTATATGGTTGCAATTTGACTCTTACGATCTTCTAAAGTCTGCCGGACTATAGGGAAGGGTTACATGTAACGAATACCTTCTCTTGTTTGGTACATCGCAAATTGAGTAATTATAAGGGATACTATTGAACCTCCTCAATACTCATAGGTATTACCAAACACCAGGTCTGATACACTTTTTTTCACAAACGTGATACACTTTTTTTCACAAAAGTTGCTTCCAAAAAACAGTATAAGTATTAAAAATATTTTCTTAAAATTCTAAAAGACTAAAGCTCACCAAATCGTCGTAGTAATTCGCAATGTGCGAGTAGATAAGCGAATCGTAATCCATTTTTGTCACTGGCACACTTCACCGATTGAATGATATTTTTTTAATTCACTCCACAAACTCACTGGACGCCGGACGTGGCCGTCGATTCAAGACGCATTGGTACAGTACGCTCTGACGTGTACTAGCGTTGTAAAGCTAAAATAAGACCCAATTTTAAACACAAATCTTTGATGCTGTGCGAGTAAATATAGAGATGGTATAACCGCTTCTTGATACGCATCGATCATGTTTTGTTTCAAATTCTTTGTAAAGCTCTTTGAGAAAAGAAAAAAACACACAATGTTTTATTAGTTAAAGAAATAGCTGTATTATTCATTTTTGCCAGTATTGTTACTGTTATAAATAAAAAAACTTAATTTAGAGCCCACGTACCTACATTTCGAAATTTTACAAAACCTAATTTTAAAACAACTTTTATATGTTGTTTTTGTATTAGGGCGAAGGTAGCCAACGAGTGGCATGGCGCCCCGACCCAGCGAGAAGGCGACGCGGCAGACCAAAACGGAAATGGCGGGACGAGCTCAACCAGTTTCTGACGGACTGGAGGGATGTTGCTGGGGACCGAGATGTCTGGAGGGAGTGGGGGGAGGCCTTTGCCCAGCAGTGGGACACTAACGGCTGAAAATAATAATAATAAACAATAATTTAGTATTAGGATCTGTAAAATTACGAAGACTTAAAATGGCATCACAACACACTCACAGCTCCATACAATCCACGTGGAGGAAGCGTGGCGTGCTTGGCTTGTGCGTTACTTCAAACATTTCATGTCAGTTTGTTTTATAATTTCCACAGTAGTTTATGTCGGTAGAATTTATTGAAATCAGAT
The DNA here is from genome assembly GCA_963565295.1 of Epirrhoe alternata. Taxonomy (NCBI): domain Eukaryota; kingdom Metazoa; phylum Arthropoda; class Insecta; order Lepidoptera; family Geometridae; genus Epirrhoe; species Epirrhoe alternata. Next base: position 7,797,626 of record OY751384.1, read on the forward strand.
TTAGGTCATACATGGACAAGATTGGCACGGCAAAGGCATAGAATAGAGGTGTAATGGTAAAAGCAATAAGAAAAAGGCCTAAATAGCATCTGATAAGGGATGGTAATGATGACGATGATGGCTTAGCATCATCGCCATCAGGTGTGCCACTTGCTCGTTTGCCCCCTCTTCCATTTTTATTTTTAATTTTTTTTTTCAACCTTTACTGTCCCACTGCTGGGCAAAGGTCTCCCCCAATTCCTTCCAACCATCTCTCTCCTTCGATAGCTCCCACCACCCACTATCGAAGGAGTCGAAGTCGTCTCTCCCCTCTTCCATAAAAAAAAAAATCGCACATAGTCATTTTGTAACTGCAAGTTCTGTGTTTAAGTCGTAACTTTTGACTTTTGAAACATACATATATTCACAAACATCACCACAATTAGTAAATTGACGATGTCGTAATGTAAACAATAAAACTTTGATATCTTCATTATGTAGATTAAAAAGCTAAATGTCAGTCGGCAATGGGCAATGCATCTACAAATTTACCTTCCGCGCCACGGTTTTCAATTTATATTGTAGAAGAGACTCTTAAAACTCTCAGCTTTTTTAAATTTACATACTGTAGTTTACCGAGTCGTGGCAATGACAATGTGAATGAATGAGAGTAAAGTTCTGCGCCTGTTGTTTTCAAAACGATAATTGCGTTCGCTTGTTTTTATAGGCCGTTGAAAATGTTTGTAATGGATTGCCTTAGTTTATGAGACTGTATTGTTTGGCATTTTTATTTCACGATATTAACAGTAAAAATATGAATGTGAGGGATAATAATGTTTGTAGAAAAGGCTTAGGCTTAGAATAACAAGCTCTCGGAGATGGCGAGCTCGCCAAATTCAACGCCAACTGGGCCTCACTAGCACATGATAGGGATGAATGGAAAGAGTGGGGGGAGGCCTCTGCCCAGCAGTGGGACACTGATGGCTAAAATAATAATAGAAGTTTTCACATCGGGACGGTTTCATGACAAGGCTCTTTTATGTTAATTTATGAAATTATTAAAAAGGAAATAGATAAAAAAAATTGAAGTTGTATCTTTTAGTATTTTCACTAAATTTGAATACTCTCAAAATGTTTCATAGTTGTACAGCGTGAAACGTAAAAGTTCTATGTGTCAGGGATTCATTCCTACGTGAAAAATACTATAAGGAGTGTTAGAAGAGAACATGTAGTGCCAACTCCATATATGTGTTTTAGGGGCAGCAACGATAACTAAGAGGGACAGTCAAAGAAATAGAACAAAACGTAGTTACTGTTAGTATAGCTTTACAACGCTTTGAATGCTCATGTAAACACCCTGTAAGGATACAACCAAGTCCTTAATGTCTGGAAAAGTTTAGTTTTATTTGTTATTAGACGTGATTATTCACTAAAATTGTATGTGAAAAGCATAAAAGTAATAATCTAAATTTACCTGACTATAAACGCTTTTAAACTTAACTCACATGAAAGTACTAGCTGCGTTTTCACTTAAGGTTCTGAGAAGAACTTAGAGAGCAAATACTTGTTCGCGCGTCGTTCTTTGACTAAGAGTGTTTTCATTACCAAGTGAACAAACATTTGATCGTTCAACACTACGGTCGGTTTTATAATGGACATTTTAATTTTTTAATACGAGTAGTAGGTATATACCAAAACAGGCTATGGATTGGAACCCCCAAGGAAAGCGAAAACGTGGTCGGCCCAAAAAAACCTGGCGGCGGACGGTGCTCGACGAGGCGAGGAAGATCGGGAAGTCCTGGAGCGAAATCAAGCGTCAAGGCCAAGACCGATCGGGATGGAGAGTCACTGTGGACGCCCTTTGCCCCATCGAGGGGACATAGGATTCTAAAAAAAGTAAGTATATTGTATAAGCTGTCTGAAGTACTAACTCTTCGCTTTGGTTTTTGATTCAAAGTTAAAATATTGTGTGCATACATTTTTATTTTCGAAAATCGCTTATGCGCGTCTAAGAACGGTGAAGGAAGAGATGTGGAAACCAATGAGTATTCTAATAAGCGGTGATTCTTCATCCTATCCAAACCAAAGGATTAGGAGTTAGGATTCAAACTCACAACCTTTGAATTGAAAATTGATCACTACTAGGCCAACACAACCGAAGCTGTGGCCACTTACTCAACTTAAAACGTTATTTACATGATATTATTCTGGCATACCATTATTGCTAATATTCTGTGGTAGGCGGCCACAGAATTATAGCAATTCTAGCTCTTGTTTTGTTGAGTTTGAGAAAGCCATAGAGAATAATGGTAAGCCAGAATGGTATTGTGTAAATGGCGTTGAAATACTACACAACATTTTATTTGTTCATCGACGTCTAGTATCATGTTTACAGCATGTTTTGCCAAAATCAAAAACTAAAATTTTCAACCACAGCACGAGGCTGTAAAAATAAATAACGTGCACATGCCCGAATGTTATTGTTGGAGCTATCAATATGGAGAAATGTTTAGCATCGCAGGCCACCTGGGCTTTACCTACTAGAAATATTCTATTTTGAATATTTAGTGCTCATTTCTACTGAAACTAGACTCAAATAATATTCAAGATAAGTAGATGAAGTTCGTTTAGAATATAAAATTTCTAAGAAAGTAAAACACTAACTAGTGATTTAAAATATTAATTCTCTTCTGAAGTAATTTTTAAAGAAGAAATCAGAAATGAAAAGTTATATCAAAAATTAATAATTACCGGTCCTTAACCAGCTTATCAAAGATTTCGATTGCAACGATTAGGGTTCCGTGGCGGTAAGGCACTCCAGCTTTAGGAGGATCGTCTGATCGTTGCGGGTTCGAATCCCGTCGGAATAGAACATTTTGATAAGACTTTTCATTTATCTATTGAAGAATCAACACTAGCGCCCGTGGACTTGCTTTATTCTAGATAGATCATCGGAGTGAAATAATGTTTGGTACGGTCACAAAATGTGTGGGTGACCGCGCTTCCGAGCTTCTAAGGGTACTTTCAATTGTAGGTCCTGGATATTATATGTTATATATTAAGTCACAAAACCATGACAGCGCCGGCGGCCTTAAAACTCCGTCACCTGAGTAGACCAACTCATACGAACTCAATTTTCACTTTAGTGTTTTAAATTCGATATAATATCAACAATACTAATCTACAATAGTACCGAAGAGGGATCGAGAAACCATATCAAAACACTTCTATTTGTAACAAGCTAACCAGAACATTTAGCTCTGGAACAAGCCAGAATGGAAGCAGACAAGTGCATTAGCCGTCATACGAGGCGATAAGACCGCACAAAATTTATCGCGTGATCCCAGAATGCGGTCTGGCAACGCACGTTGCATCAGAGGATATACATCTCTGGATAAGACTGAGATTATTTTAGCTAAATGAATATTATTTAGTTACGTAATGTTGTGGCATGACTAATACGTATTGCCTAGGCGCAAACACTGTTAAATTCTTTTTAAAGTATTTGTAAAAGTAGAATATAACATCGGATATTTTCATAATTCATCGTCCAGAGCCCCAAATTCTAGTAGGTAAGCGACCGACTTCGAGACAGTTCGAAGAAGTAGGTTAAAATTGATCGCATCCAATTCGACTAATGTTATAAAACTGAAAGTTTGTGTGCTTGTGTTTCAGTCGATTTGGATTAAACCTCTAGTAGATATAGATTGTACGGAATATCATATAACTATGCTTTTTCAAGTGTTGTTCGTGAGAAAATAGCGCGGGTGGTCAAAAGTAAACCTTTTTCATATCACAGAGAATTAACTAGTATTTTTCAGACATTGCTAAAATCTTTACAAAAAAGTACTTGTAACTAGCACTTGCACGTTCCATTACTCCATACAATCCCAGCTAATCCAAGGCACGCACGACCTGTTGCCGCTGGATAACTTCCAGTTAAGTGATATACAGTCAAATAAACCGCTTTAGTTATCATTTACATTTTTCAATTGCCGCTTCTCGTGCCAAGAGTGCGTTCTAAAGTTTGGCGGAATGGGTGTAACGCTTGTTGCCACATTTGGTTTGTTTTCTTTTTAAATGTTTCCGTGTAAATTGAATTAGAGCATGTTTGTAGAGTTTTATTTGGTTAGTGTTGCGTTATAACTGTTGAAGACTATTTGGGTTGGAGTTTATTATTAACTAGCTGCGCTCCCGCGGTGTGACCCGCTGTCCCGCGGGATTTTTTTTTTCGGCATAAAAAGTAGCCTATGTCCTTCCCTGCATGTTAATTTGCGGCCTAATCTGTTCAGTGGTTTGGCCATGAAAAAAATAATAAACAGACATACAGAGTTACTTTCAAATTTATAATATTAGTATGGAGGGAAGTATGGATAAGAAATAAGTTTAAGTATGTGATTGTGTATGGATTTGTAGAATTAGGTTATTTGAAAGTTACTGGAGCAGTTTTTATGTAGGCAGATATTAATTAAACTGTTTAGAATATACTATAGAATCAATTCGAGCCATCTAACCATCAGATGCTAGATTTTATAAGTAGTAACATTTTGAACCGTTTTATAACCTTTTTTTATGATGAATGCATCTGCTCTTGACTTCGAAACTTACACAGGCAAGAGTGAGGTCTACGATGGAGTGAGCCTACTCAGAAGGTGCCTATTAACTCTCTTCTTAAAAACAACAGGGTTGTAGCTCAGCGGAAATATAGACGCGGGAAGCTGATTCCAATTTTTTTCAGCCATTTTATAACCATTATAGAACCTATAAAAAATGTAAACGTTTTCACCTTTTACATTTAAAATTCTTATCCTTATTCGTATAGCCACAACTGCATTATACTAGAAGGTTCCGTATAATATTTTTATAGGGAAATGCCCGGGACATCTCCAAGGGATTGACTCCGGGAACCGGGAACCTGGATACATATGTTATCAGTACGTGTTTGTAAAATCATAACAAATACATACACACGTGACCTGCTTACTGAGAACTCGTTTACGAAATGGAGACGAATTTCGAGAAATGAATGGAGGAATATCGGAAAGTTTAGATGTTAGTGTATACTACAGTAAATCCTTGTAGTTTGGGAGTATGTTTGTGTTTCAATATGCGCTTATCAGTAAAATGATTTGAATGAAACTTAGAATACTAGAAGATCGTAAAGTGAAAAGCTTTTGGAATATTTAAAATGTTGGTAACCAGCAATCAGCTAGATTAACGCCCTACCTAGCTGCTTCAAGAAGAAACTAACTTAGAATACTTGTGATTTTGGAGAAAAGTTCAAAAGAATGACTAAGATTGTGATGAGAGTGAATAACGAGAGAGGTGTTACAAAATTATAGCTGTATTCTCTGCGTTATCTTACCTCTTATCGCTTCTTATTTGTGGTTTACTTTGCACATAAGAAAGATGATTTTAAACAAGAAAAATAAACGTCTATTTCTATGTATGTAAATATTAAAATATTTCACAACGCAGACATTTTATAAGTACATGTAGTTCATGAATTGTCAGATTTTGATACAAAACTGATAAAGAAAAATTTTAAAATAATTTTTCCTTACCATCGTTATATGATTTTATTCGTTTCATAAAAATTGCTTACTATAATTCAATGCCAACACAAAAAATATTTTCCACCGGACCGTCAACAAAAACGTGAATTTCCGTAATACGAAGGCATTGCAGCCTTTAATTTTACGTACAAAAAATACTATAGAGAAATTTTCTCCATAAATTATTCGAAGCGTTAAAATTTTATCTCAGTGATTTATAGTACCTACTTTTGTGTATAGGGAATATTTTGGGACAGAAAAAAATGTATTATTTAAACATAAGCGAGGACGTTTGGAGGCTCGATGTTAACCTTATAATTTATGGATACCGTTATGGGCACAAAATTTCTTTCGTCTGAATTATTTAATCTACTTTTCCATTAGGGTTTTGGTGAAATGACACAATTTATATTCTGTGCGTCACGGTGTAGCTTTATAGAAAGATTAGGGTCGAGAGCAAAATTTGAATTTTTTGTTCTTGGTTGCATTGGCTCCTATGCTTCTTGGCTTGTTGATATGATTATATAAGTAACTCTTTACAATGTTTTTTATTCTTATATGGTACACACCAAGGGAAAGAAGTGTGAATGTGTATGTCGCATAAACAACATTTTTTCGTAAGAAGCTCTACTCGTAGTACGAGATATGTCTTTTAAATCTTGATTTATTCAACACCAACTGGGCCACACTATGTGCTAGTGTGGCCCAGTTGGATAGGGATGAATGGAAAAGTAGGGGAGGCCTTTGCCCAGAAGTGAGACAATGAGAGCTTTAATAATAATAATAAAATCTTAATTTGTTAAATCACGCCTTGCAATAAAAATAAGCAGAAAAAAATACGCCTGTAAAAGTAAAATATCCTTGTAAATCATCTCACCGCACTTAACAAAATCCATCATTAGCCACGCTAAATTTAAAATGATTTATAATAGCGATTTAAATTCAATAGGTAGTATTCCATTCACGCATTGAATAGAGTTTCGCCCGTTTATGTTTCAGTCATTATCCGGGAATCGTTTCATGGCCCTAAATAAAATTACTTCACAAAATTCTGTGGGCATTGCTCGAATATAAAGTAGAGTTTAATTCTGAGGGTTTCTGTGTTACAGCATGCTTCAGTAATATGTCTGTTATCACACTAATATTACTGGGAAGTTTTGTCGGGATGTGTGTGTTTATCCAAGCAAAACCTACTATTTGGATTAAGTTAGTTTAGTTTCAATTATATACACAATTATTTTATTACAAACACCAAAAGATGGTATGGGTAAAGGAGACGTGTATATATTTTTATAAATAGTAGTATAATGCTATAATGGCTATAGTAGGTGTAACATGCCTCTGATTTCTCTCCTTCTTTAGCAGCGGATAATCGTCGTAAGTTCAGTTCTACTCCCTAGATTACCCAATAATCTTTCAATGACCTAGAATTCCCACAATCCTTCCCTTATATCCAGCGGAAAAGTCTTAGAAACAATAAAAGCAAAAAGGTGTAAGACAAGAAAGCGGCTTACCCCGGGCAACGTCCGTTTCTCATGGAGAGCCGTCTGAGCGCTTGAAGCGCTCTCTGGGTTGAAGTATGTCAGGAACGCGCACCCTGCAAAAAATAAATTAATATTTTAGAGTTCTCAATGTGCTATTAACAAACTGGATGGGGTCAGTAAAACTAAGCCAAGCTGATCTTAGTTGGCTTTCATTCAGATGAATCGATGTATGATTGTACATAAACATAGAAGTCCATATTAAGAGAGTATCTGCTTTGCCAACGATCAATGATTTGCGGCTGGTTCAAATCCGACCATGCATGGATTTTTATTAAAAAAAATATATCATAATGCACACAAAAATCAAGCTTTGAATGGTGAAAAGGATCATAGTTAGAAAACTAGTAAGTATTTTAAGGAGACAATGCTAATTGCAGCAAAATATAGACACGTGCCTCTGAAGTATTTTGACGTGCCTCCATCACCTCTTTTCGCAGATTTTCACCAAACACTACCATAATTGCAGTCTCTACCTTTAACAGCATTTCTAGAATAATTCTTTGTTGAAAATATTTACCAAACATTTCTGAAATTTCTATTCATTCGAAAATACAATTCCACATAATGAGTAGCACCGTACGGTTGGGGGCGTAGCGGTGGCAGATTACCACGGCTTAGATACCGTCGACTCGGAAATAAAAGCGGCTAACTGCTAATTAGTGGCCGGCGATGCAAATTCAACCCCTGATATAGGTAGCTTTTTGGCTGCAAATATACCTACAATGCACCAAAATGTTTCTCGTGGTACATATGCGTTTTCAAATTTTTGACAAACACAGTGTGAAGATACTGTAAGTGTAGTGTGCTGGTAGTGGACGTGCGGCTGATCCTGTTTCTGAAGATTAATTGAGGGTAGTTATGAAAACTGCCGCTTCTGGTTGGCTTCAGTTCGCCCGCGACTACGGTTGTTGCAACACAGCCCAAACGTTAGGAAATAATTAAGTTAAAACGCGATAAAATCCACAGTGAAGTTTGACAAGATAATAATGAACCTAAGATAAACTAGTTATTGAGTTTTCTTTCATAATTTAATTTCATAAATCTTCTAAATAAGTAGAACACTGAACTGTTTTATTTAGGTTATTTAAACTTGCCTTAAATATTAAATTGGTACTCATAGTGGAGACCTTGTATAAAACTGATAGACTGACCAATGGCCATATGAGTTGTATTTATTATATGAAAACGATTTGCATGATAATGATGTCTATAAGATTTTTAAGGTGGTAACCAAATACAAGTCTAATCTTCTTTGGCACATGTCCACATTTTCGCAAATATAATAATTTCTTATGAGATGGTCTACTTTCAGTTCAATGCTTTGTACAATTTGATCAATATTTTATTTCTTTGTATGCAATGCGCAGATTGTTCCAAGTTGTTTTATACAACTGCACTCATTTCCAAGGAATTTCATCATGCTCGCGTTCTGCTCCAGTCCAAAGTAATTTAGAGAATTTGACAGACATTCACGTCAAATTAAAATAGGTAGGATTCTACTAAAGCCAACTGAAATTACACGAGACTGCATCTATTTCGCCCCTCCCAACGCGCATATCACCAGTTTGTAGTCAGGTCACGGCTCAGAATATCATTTCATTAGCTCACAGTGACAGACGATATCATAACCATTGTATTTTATTTGCCCGAACTTGGGAAGAGGAAGGTGTTTGGCATGATTGTGACGAAATAAGAGTGACAAGGAGACGTTTTTAAATTGATTTGAAGTGATAAATATAATTTATGATCTAGAGTTACTAGTTTCGTAATATTACGAGTATGCAACTGTGATTTCTTGAGCCAATGTTTCAATTTGAAATATAACGATACGAGTCTCTCACTGTCATACGCACAATCATTTTTTATTTTAAATAAGGAATTGAAGTTAGTTCTGACTTGTTTATTAAACCTACAAAATTACAAACATAAATCACGTGCCGCGTGAAAAAAATACCTAGTCTAAAACGTAGATGAAAAATCACAACAATTTACACTGAAAGCTCAAAAATTATGAGTTGGCAACATCGTACCGGAAATGTATAGGCGCAGGAAATGAACCCGTTAGCACAATCCAAGATGGCGAACGGAAGCGGCCAGCGATTTATTCTCGCTGGACCCTGAGAGCGTGTATGAAACTTTATTGTAATGCAAATATGCTTCGCCTAGGTAAGATGAGACGGGGATTAAATTTATTTTCACCCGAACACACGAATTTCTCTGTACAATTTTTAAACATTTTTTCTGACTAACTGTCATAATACCCACTATTTTTCTCAAAGCAGTCATGAAAATAATGATTATCATAACTGAAATCCTTTGAAATGAAATCGGTGGAATTATACTTCGGGTCTCGTCCGAAGACCATTATTAACTTGCAGCATTACGAGTTATGGTGCTGTCTCTGTCACACTTCAGATCCAAATCACATAAATATAAAACAACATCTCCCTTCTCACTCTCATGCGCCATCGCCTGCCTATGCCCCGTCGACCGGGAACATGTCTGCAACTCGCCATTACTTGTTTTTGTGTTGTCGAAGTCGCACAATAAAATTTATATTTTTCCTCCAAAAGTTAATTTAGGTATTTAACCATGGGAAAACGTAAACATTCTTCGCACGACGAAAGTGATTACAGGAGTATCCGGAAAAAATTGAAGAAACTTGAGCGTAAACTCGAGCAGTATAAAATACCGAGTAACTCATCCTCTTCGGACTCGGACCATTCTTGTCGTGGAAGTACATCAAACCATCAAATATATGATGATGATGAATATAATGTTGAATATCCAACAGCTGTACAAGGTAAACCTTTGTTATTTATCATGATTAATTAAATTTATCCTGTGAATCTTCAGTTCGCGAAAAAACGTAACTACCCACATTGGGGAAAAAAGGTCTATGTGATATTCGCCTGTTGTACGATTTTGAGTCTTAGACAGATTTAAATACGGTTCGTACTTTTAAAGTTATATCAACGTTGATAATTATATTTTCCAATGATTTTTATAATTTAACCTTGGTTTGACTTGCCGATTCTTGCATTTATATGATGTTGCGAAAAAGTTACTTTCTACAAGTACATGGGTTCCTACATCGTGATGAGGCAAACCTAACAAATTCCATTGACTTACCGGTCATTTAAAACAAACTCCGCGTTTATCGCGTCGAGTATAAAAGTCTACAAAACAGAATCATCCTCGCATGTATATCATGTCGAATGTAAGTACATATTATTCTCTCCACGTATATCGTGAATTGAGAGTGTCTGTTGGTTGATATAAAACCTACCTACTGATCTGTTTTAAACCATTCCGCGTTTATCGCGTCGAGTGTAAAAAATTAAAATCCTCGCATGTATATCATGTCGAGAGTGCGTATTATTTTCAACACGTAAATCGTGTTGAGCGTATCTTGTGATACAAAATAATCGTACATAAACGTACTCCACGTATATCGTGTCGAGGAAAATGATACACAATATAAGTATCATCAGTCTCCGTGTGAATCGCGTAGAGAAATTTCTAGAGGTTATCGTGGGTACGTGTACCTACTACCCTTAGCTATACTGCTTTGCTTTTACAGATGTCGATGAACCTCAGGAAGTAATTGATTTAATCCAAACTGATACGATGGAATTGGAACCGAACAAAACAGTCGAAGAATCAGTAACCGTTCAAGAAAAAGATGAAGTTCTCGATCCTGAAATTTTGACAATATTAGGCGAAGATCCTTCAGAACAGAATGAATATGGGCACAATTTACATAAAGATATTGCCCCCCGCTGGTCGCATATCCTAACTAACGGATTGTCGAAAGAAATAAAATCAGATCTTATAAAACAATATTTGCCAGCGGAAAACTGCATCAACATGAAGGCTCCGAAGCTTAATTTGGAGATCGAGGCGGCACTGACGCCGTTAAATATTAAAAAAGACGCTTATAGTCAAAGTAAGCAAAACCAATTGTCGAGCTGTTTATCTGCGATTGGAGTAGCGCTGCATTGGGCTTTATCGTCATCTAAGGACTCAGTGCCTCAAAAGATCATAAAAACTCTAAGTGATGCTGGGCGACTACTTTGTGACAGTCATTACAGAGAGTCACAGTCTAGACGATATGCACTCATAAACAATTTGAATAAAAAGACCCAAGATGCTGTTAAAAATACGAAACTTGATGAATCTTTATTCGGTAAAAATCTGGCGGAACATTTGAAGTCAACCAAAGCTATTTCTCAATCGGGAGCGGAGATGAAATTCAGCTCAGTACAGCGAGCACCATTCAAACCTTTACCCGCTACTAGAAAAGCTCAACGTGGGGCTTTAAACTTAAGGGGGATGCCGCGCTCAGCAGCCGGCGAGCCGCGTCAGAACCCCAGCTCCCGCAGACCGGCAGCAGCACCGAGGGATCGACGGGACACGTACCGTCGGAGCCACTCCACGCGTCAGAGGACCACGAGACGTTGACTTCCATAGCACAGGTACCTATCGCAGGCAGATTGCAATATTTTTACGATAATTGGAGCAATTTAACTGATGATCCTATTGTATTGTCCTGGGTTCAAGGTTACAGAATACCTTTTAAAAGCGAGCCCATACAAATGACTGCTTGTCAAAACTCAGGTAAATCAAAATCTGAAACTCTAGTCATTGACCAATGTATTGACAATCTATTGCAGTCAGGTTTTATATCAGCTTGCGATCCATGTGATGGTCAATTTTTATCGCCCATTTTCACTGTACCAAAACCAAATGGCAAACATCGTTTTATTCTGAATCTCAAAGAATTAAATAAGTTTGTTCATCTAGAACATTTTAAAATGGAAGACTTTCGAACTGCGCTTAAGCTATTAAGTCGAAATAATTTTATGGCAACAATAGATTTACAAGATGCATATTTTTTGATATCCGTCGTTAAAAATCAACGAAAGAAACTACGTTTCACTTGGAAATCACAAATTTACGAATTTAATGTTCTATGTTTCGGTTTATGTACTGCTCCTTTTGTCTTCACAAAAATGCTTAAACCAGTTTTACAGTACTTGCGCACAAGAGGCTTTATTTCAGTAAATTACCTGGATGATTTTTTATTAATAGGACAAACGTACAGCGAATGCATTCACAACGTCCATACAACAATAAAGGTTTTACAATCTTTAGGATTTGTTATAAATTTTAATAAAAGTCAAATAACTCCGAAAATGGAATGCAAGTTTTTAGGATTTATTTTCAACACTAAAGAAATGTCCTTTTACCTTCCTGAAGAGAAAAAACAGCGAATTTTTCATAAGACAACTGAATTTTTAAACCTGAAAAAATGTACTATTCGGTACTTTGCTGAATTCATAGGTCTGTTGACATCTGCATGTCCTGCCGTTAGGTACGGATGGATGTATACAAAATTGTTTGAGAGGCAAAAGTTTCTGGCCTTAGGAAATTCTGATAACTATAACAGTAAAATGTTTGTACCAAGTTCTTTACAGCAAGATTTAAATTGGTGGAAATCCAATATTTTACGTTCAAAAAATCTAATTCGTAGTAATAACTATTGTCTAGAAATATATAGTGATGCGTCCACGACAGGTTGGGGCGTTGCTTGTAACAATAATAGTGCACATGGAAATTGGGCTGAATCAGAACTTGAATTACATATAAATATCTTAGAGCTAAAAGCTGCATTTTATGGTTTAAAGATTTTTGCCTCAGATCTTCGCGATTGTGATATATTACTAAGAATTGATAATACAACAGCAATATGCTATATCAATCGCATGGGTGGCATACAACACCTACATTTAAATGACTTAGCTCGTACAATTTGGCAGTGGTGTGAGCTTAGAAATATAAACATCTTTGCTTCATATATAAAATCTTCTGATAACATAATTGCTGACCGTGAATTTCGTAAAATTATCATTGATACTGAATGGGAACTTGCAAAACATGCTTTTAAACAAATAACCATAAAATTTGGCAAACCGGCCTTTGATCTATTTGCTAGTTCTCAAAATTTTAAATGCTCAAGATATGCATCGTGGAAACTTGACCCTTTTTCAGAAGTAATAGATGCATTTACTTTTAATTGGAGAAATCTTAATTTTTATGCCTTAAAAAAATTGTTACCGACCAAGCTGAAGGCATTTTAGTTGTTCCGTTGTGGCAATCTCAGCCCTGGTACCCATTGTGGTCAAAATTGATAGTTTCGGATAAAATATTTTTTGGGCCTGATCAGTATTTATTGCATTCGCCTTTCAGAATGTACCATCCGCTTCACGCAGATCTTGTCCTGGTGGCGGCGAAATTATCAGGCAAGCGATGATATCTCGAGGGATTCCCGAATCATCTTTGAACGTTATGATGGCTTCATTTGCTGAAAACACGCTAAGTCAATATAGTTCTAGTCTTAAAGCATGGTGGACATATTGCGAAAATAACGGTTATGACACTTTTAAAGCAACAAGCACTCAAGTTATTTCATTTTTGACCACCAAATATGATGAAGGAGCTAGTTTCAGTTCATTAAACACACATCGTTCCGCGCTGTCCACCATCCTAGGCTCAAAAATAACGTTAGATGATAATATTCACAGATTCTTGAAAGGCGTTTATAGGTTAAAACCGCCTAAACCTAAATACGCCGTTACGTGGGATACCACAAAAGTGTTAAATTATGTATCTAATTTATACCCTTACTCTGACATTTCACTCGATGATATATCGCATAAAACAATTTCTTTAATTGCCATAGCTTCAGCGCAGAGAATGCAAACTTTAAGTTCGATTAAATTAAGTAACATTAGCATAGAACATGATTTAATAACAATAAAAATACCCGACTTAATTAAAACATCAAGACCTGGGGCCTTCCAACCACTTATCCGGTTGCCATTTATACCCGAAAATCCACCGATATGTCCTGCTACTGTGTTGCAAGCTTATATCGAAAAAACTTCAACCCTACGTCGAGGTAATATAGACGATCACCTATTCATTAGTTTTAGGAAACCTCATAAAAAAGTTTGTTCACAAACACTTAGCCATTGGGTTCAAAAAGTATTAGCAAAAAGTGGTATTGATATATCGGTATTTGGAGCGCACAGCACACGCCACGCATCCACGTCAGCTGCTCATAGGCTGGGCGTGAACCTGGAGGTGGTTCGGAGGGCCGCTGGTTGGAGTGATTCTTCTAACATTTTTTTTTTAAATATTATAACAGAGAGATTATGAATCCAACAAATAATGATTTTGCTGAAGCAGTCTTAAAAAATATATAAAATATTTTAGTACTTAAATCTTAATCAGGTACACTTATTGAATTAACAATTTGTTAAGCGGATAATAAATGTATTATGATAAGATGTACAATAAATATTATATCTATGTATATTATTGAAAAATATAAAGCTATTTTGATCGTACAGTATAAATTTTAGTATTTTACTTTTCCTATTAATGCTTTTTCATAAAACTATGATGCTCTAAACATCTGCAAGTTAATAATGGTCTTCGGACGAGACCCGAAGTATAATTAAGAATCAAACGAACGTACCTGGTGATGTTTGATTCCAATTATGCGAGGGTCTCGTCCGAAGACCATTACAATCCCACCCGTCCCAGCTATGTACCTACCCCTCATAATGTTATGTTAAAGTAAAATACATACTTACTACACCTGGAGACACTGCCGGGACTAGCCTTCTCCACAAGTAATGGCGAGTTGCAGACATGTTCCCGGTCGACGGGGCATAGGCAGGCGATGGCGCATGAGAGTGAGAAGGGAGATGTTGTTTTATATTTATGTGATTTGGATCTGAAGTGTGACAGAGACAGCACCATAACTCGTAATGCTGCAAGTTAATAATGGTCTTCGGACGAGACCCTCGCATAATTGGAATCAAACATCACCAGGTACGTTCGTTTGATTCTTAAATATACTCGCTAAAGATGCAATGAACCATTTATAATCAAAAAATCCCAACCACGACTTTGATTCAATCAAAAATATGGCATGTTTCATTAACTATAAGGTTCAGTATTGTACAATTTCTAGGTGCATATAGGTGTTTTTGATAGCAGACGAGAAATGTTCACTTATAAGTTTACATTGTTGCTTGAAATTAGTTTCAGTTGAATGTCAAAGATAGAGGGATTCTAAGGACGGTAAGTTCAAGTCCTTTGTGGCATCGTTATGTCGTATCTGAGATAAGTTTCATTGCGTTATTTTCTTGAAGACAGTGAGACTGCAGCTGTAAGATATGCTTAAGGTGAACCATTTCGTGTTTTATGAGAAACTTAGATGACTTTTAGAGCGAGACGGACGAGTGCTAGCCTGAGATGCAAGTGGAAAGTAAAGGGCAACGGGACAAATGCTTGCGATCTGCAGATATTTAGTCCGGGTCTGGGAAATATACGACAAGAATCCTAGTTTGACCAGGAGTATTTATGTGACTGTTATGTGCTATTTGCTTATATTATAAGTTAACTGTTAACCTTTATAGCGGCAGAGCTAAACCAGCTAACGCGCAATGATGTGAAACAATCTGTGATTAGATGTACAAATACATTTATTGCCAAAAAAGAGAGTACACATACAAAAATATAATATATCATCTTCCTAAATAAGTAGCATCATCATCTTCCATATTTTATAATAATATTGTCTATTGTCCATGCTTTCGCATCAGTGAGGTCGCCTTTCCTAGGACTTTCTGAAAACCAGCGCTACTTCCTCACCAATCAGGTTTGGGAGTAGCATTAAGCTGAGATTGGATCCTTTTTGGACACACGCTGTTTGGCACGCGGGAGGGGCTAATTTTGTATGGAGGTGCCTGTTACCCTTAGATTAATTATTTGTCTGAGCCATTACCACGATATTGTAGTAGGAACATAGGTACCTACCTACCTTTCGTTTTCATTAGGTACCTACCTAACTAATTTTATATAATGTGTGTAACTGTGTAGTGATAGGTAAATGATTGACTGTGCTTGTTCCATATTTCTTGTATGTAAGTAAGTCCCTTTTTCGTATTTAGTGTGTGTTTCCAAATAAATGTTTTTCTTTCTTCCTGTCTAAGCAACATAAGTCACACTTTCATATGTAGTTTGCTCTACAGCTCTATTCTATCAGCCGGGATCTCAACATTAATTCCTTCCCTCCCCATAACATCTTACATTCAGTCTGTCCATATTTTCTGTTAAAAATAATCAAAAAATTTAACTTATAATTTTTACACATGCGCGTCACAGATTTTCTCTTATGATAATTGCTTTTGTATAAATAATTCTTGCAGCTTACAAATCTTGTACAAAGGCTTTTTCGCAATTTTCTAAGAGCATCGTGAAAAATGTTTCTTGAATTTCACCCACATTTCTGGCCGTACGTTAAGGCGCAGATGCCTCCAGCAAAATTGCATTATTACCGCGCCTTACTTAGCTGTAAACAAACGAATACGTAGTTTGTTAGAAAATAGTACCTATAGTCATTCAGCCATTTGAAAGTGGACATTTCGGCCCACGGGCTGAGTGGGCTGAATCGAAAATACCAACGACAGGTTAAAAAAAATTGTGAACTCGCATCCTTAGGCATTGTCATAATAGGAAGCAACTACACGATTATCGCGCAAGTGAGCGATGTGACCTAGCTTAAATTCATCAAAAATTTTATTCGCGCAACCCCATCGAGCGAATTCGGATTAGGACACGTAGTCGTGTTTTATTAGGCCCATGCCTTAGTCTTACCGTGGTCATGCTTAGTTGGTATAAGTACCAATTGAATACTGGACAACACCTTGGTTTAAATTTTAAGCTATAGCTAGTGTGTTTGCAAGTCCAAAAATACAAAATGAACCATCCGCAATTCAATAAACTAGGTATTTCTTGCACTGGTATTTCATAATATTCTTATACGGACATAAACGGTATATCTTATAAGGACATAAACGGTTAAAATTACAAGTTGTTTTCAAGCATGTAAATTAATTGCAAAATTTCAGTGGATTTCTTTCTCACTTTATTTATTTCGTCCCACTTTTGCTTTAGTGGATTTACTTGTACCTGTTTTACCTCGAGACAAATGTAGAAAAACTCGGGTCTTAGTTTTAATAGAATTTATTTCCGCTAAGAAAACGGTTTCACTTTTATTTTGTTACTTATTAGAGCAAGGTTTACTTTTCGGGTACAATTTTGAGGCGAAAAATATGAGAGTTGAAAACTTTATAACTATTTGCCGAACTATTATTTGGATAGAAGATGACAGGCGAATACAGGCGATAAGGCCCTCTACACGTTCGTCACAGTCGGCATTCGTCTATCTTCGCCGATTATGTAGAGGGCGCATTAGAGACTGAAGAACTAAGAGAATGAAGCCTAAAAATAGTAATGTTTGAACCAATAATTTCCAATCACCTACTAAAAATCAAAGTCGGAAAATTTCGGAAGTCGGAAGTCGGAAAAAATCAAAGCCGCAAAATTTGTCAAGGAACTTTCGAATTTATTTATTAAAGCTAGTGATATATACCCTAGATGTGTACGTAATCCTAACCGGGTTGTTCTAGCTAGGACAGCTAAGACAACTTTGTATGGAAAGAGCTGTTACGCAATGTGTGGTTTTGTATTCAATAAAATCCCTAATGACATCAAAAACTTACCTTTAAGACTATTTATAAAAAAGTTAAAATTATGGCTCATTGAAAAAGCTTTTTATAATGTGAATGAGCTCTTGAACATTAATTAGGTACTATGGAGATATATTTATATAACTATGACATTCTATTGTGTATTGTTTTTGATGACATCCGTTTTTTTTGTGTAATTTAATTTTTGCATGCCAATGTTTTTTGGTGAAATATGTGACACTGTTTATATAATTATTTAAGACCTTCTTGACCATATTTCGCAATAAATGATTTGATTTGATTTGGATTTGAGTTACTAAACTTAGGTTCCGCAATCGTTCTCCGATGACCAATTCGTCAATGGACTGTTCGTCGTGATTTTAATATTAAACCAGAGTTTTCACATTCCAAAAATTACTATGCACTCCGATGCACTTTACTTTTTTAAAGATTTCCTTAAAATTACAGGCCTCCCAAAGTTCCACTAAAAATATAATCCACTTCGATCTGATCGGCCCACACTCGTATATTCATTTGTTTATGGCCCTGCAACGTTCGTGCCTACAATTTCTCTTTACCAGCCTTTTTAGGGGCCCGTGCTGTGAAAATTTTATGATATTGAAACGTGCACCTGTTCGGAAACCAAACACCTTAAAATGTTATCTGTTTATCACACAATGTACATAATATTTTTCTTTTGCAGCATTAGATTACACGTAGCTGAATGAAACATGAGTAACATTTTTTAAATAATGAGACCGTAATTCCAAAGATCATTAATAACAAAGAATATATTTTACCAATAAAATTGTAGTATAGAGGTTATACACAAAGAAGTTTTAACGATGAAAGTAACTAGGAACAACGTATAGAGACAAAGATTACAATTATAGAGATCTAATTTGGCAATGCCTAAACTATGTGTGACACTGTCTTCAGAAAACTGATTATTGTAAAAGCTTTTAGACTTTTATTTTTGTCTCATTTTGGATTATACTAGCACATGAACATTATACGCACTGAGTTTACTTGGAATTTCTTCTAAACTTTAAAGTCGGGTCGTTTCTAAGTAGAGTCGCGGCCAAAAACGTTCTTAACCAAATGGAAAAAGTTAGCAATAGTCATAATAATTTAGGATTAAAAAGACAATTGAAATTTCAACAAGAATCTTCACTGTATTTCTATTCAAGGCAGCATTCAATTTAATAAATAATATTTAAAATCAGTTTCTTAATTTTAGTCCTAGAGTCACTTTTGCAAAACATTATAAAGTGAGTTGTAAAAGTGACTTCTGAAGAAAAATACCTTTACTCCTTTGGAGAGCTTTCAAGGTTTTGTTTTCTAAATAGTTTTTAAAACAATGGTTCTGTTGCGGAACCCCCTTTGCAAAACCCATAGGCCACTTAGCATATCCCCAAACTCTTAGCAATTTGCACATTGCTACCTGAGTGTTTATGTTTCCTTTCTGTGGCTGATTTGTTGGCCTTTTTTATAGCTCGCGTTTTTGTTGGCCTTTTTCACGGTGGCCCAGCATTTTTCTTGCTTAATTACGTAATAATACACTGGATTCCCGTACTTCGTTTTTACTTTGTTTGGTTTTTGCTGGCGCGATACACTGAAGAATAAATGGTTGTGATGTTTTACCAGTGAGTAATTACTGCTATTCTATTTTTAAGTACGGTACATTAAAATATTAGGGAAATTCTTAGTTTAAAAAAAACTACACTATTGCGATAACTAATAATGGATTATGTTTGTAATACTATGGTAATTCATTAGCAAAGATAATTATTTACTGTAAAAGAGAAAAACAATAAATAAAAAAATATACAGTCGAATTATGAACCTCCTCCATTTTTGAAGTCGGTTAAAAAAAGAGTTAAAACTTGAAAATTTTGGACGTGTTTTTTTTCATAAAAACCTTCTGAAAATGTCAAAATCCAGCAAAATAAAAGATTTTTTTAACATTTGACATTTACGTTGTAATTATGAAAGTTTATCAAGCATTTGAAATTAAAGTTCTTGAAAACGACCAAAGTTGTAAACAAACTTGACACAACTTCATCCATCATTCCGTTTGAACTGAGCCAATTAACTGCGAAACAGAAAGATCGCAAAGACATCTCACCCCAAATAACAAATCGACCTAAACGATATCTATCAACCACCGTGACTCGCAGAATTGGTGGCTTAGATAGATAGATAGAAAATACTTTATTGCACACCACATAATAAAAATAAACAAAAATGGAAAACTAAACAAAAAACACAATGACATACAATCGGCGGTCTTATCGCTAAATAGCGATCTCTACCAGACAACCTGTTCTTCGATTAAAACGGCAAATACGATTGAACATTTTTGCTTAATTTTAAACAGAAAATTTTTTCATCATCATCATTTTCCTGCCCTTATCCCACTTATATGTGTCCACACAGTCCATCTATCTTTTCTTTGGTCTGCCTCTTCCACTACATCCCTCTACATTCAAACCTAACATTCTTCTCGTAATATGACCCTCCTTCCTCCTAATACATAAAAAAAAAAAAATATATATATAGCATACTTAGTTATTAATAATAAAAAAGATTCAATAATCAATGCTTTATCTTTTTTATGCACAATGACCGCTTCTAACACCCAAGACCTGTATAATGAAATCCAAAAAAACAAACTTGCAAAGTTTCGTAAATCTCGCCCAGAAATTCCGAAAACTAACCTAAATACCGGGTCCGGCTTTTATCCGCAGAAGGAATACTAATACCGGGCCGGATTAAGTCGAAAATGGCCGGTTGCCACCCGGGGTTCTGAAGAAAGCTTTTAGATTTTTCAACGGCAATTATGAGCCAACATAAGATTTGCATTGTCCTAGAGACTTGAGTTTTTCAAATGGAATAGTACCTCAATATTCGATTGTGATTCATTCATTCATCGCGTCAAGTTCGATTGTGATGAAATGCTTAAAAATTAAATACTAAGCGGAAACTATTCTAAAAGACAATCAAATAGTCCTCACAAGGCTTGGAAAGAATTGTACAAAAAATAACGTTCTGTTTTTTTTTCAGGTGGTAACATTTCCTCAAAATAAAATCGTACTAAGTAATGCGAACACGTACTGGCTCGTAATCCGCAGTAAACTTGTACTTAAAAACACAATTAGGGATAACATGATCCGCCGTACTTAATCCGGGCACTGCGCATTATACCTATTTAACGGGATATCCCGGGACACTGTCACAGGAAAAGTGATACAGCAGGCACACGTTTCTAATGCTTGAATTCTTCGGGGTTTAATACGCAGTAAACCCCGAAGAATTCGAGCATTAGAAACAAAATCTTTTTTTTGTGTTTTCATATTAACATTATATGCACTGACTCCCCTAGAAAGGTACTTTTGCTCAGATCCGATGAAGTTATCTTTATCCCAAAAAATATTAAGAAATCTGTAAGTATTATGAAGACAAATAAAACATATAGTTTGTTTTGAGCAGCACATTTGTTTGTAAGAGATCAATATACTTTAATGTATTTTCAAAATCAAATCAATTTATTAAATCAGACAATTTTTAAGTCCATTTAGGATTAGTATTTAATAGGCTTATGTCTGTTAGTAGTGTATGTTAGTACTACATAAACCAATCCATTTAGAATAGTTGAAAGCCTTGAGTGGGTCTTTCATTCACACTCCAGTCCATCATTGTCAAGTGATACTGCTAGGCTAGAACCCGAATGAAAGATTTCATAATGGGCAGATCATATCTATCAGGTATGACCCGCAGAATATTGTTGGTGCTGCCCCGCAATCTGCTGAGCAGTGAGGCTGTTTTCTTGCGAATGATGGCATGAAAACCATCAACTCTTGCCTCTGCAAACATGGTAGATGCACTGCAGAAACGCGGCAGCCCCAACAGCATCCTGAATCATTTTGAATTATTACATAAACTAGAAGGAACTGATTTGGTGCCTAATGTTTCTGCATCGCACGGTCAGTCACATCAGCAGTAATTGTTTTTTGGTTATGATGTTCACTCGCATTGAAGTATTCTAGCCATCTTGTTTCCACTGTAACAGTGTTATGAGCCCAGGACGTAATCCCGGCGTAATTGTTGTCCGAGAAATGCCTTGAAAGTTGCTCCTAATTGCCGGAATAATATGATATCTCTGATCCCCGGATTAAATTTGGTTTCGATAATTGCTCCCGGAAAAGTAAATTGCTGTATGAGGAACTGCTTCCTATTCGAAAACAACTTTCGAACTAATAAAGCAAAATTATAATGATTTTTATTTTATTATTTTTTTGAACTTACTAAAATACAAACATTATTTCAGCGATAAGGCCGCCAGTTGTCTACCTATAGTTAAGTGTATTTTTCTTGTATATCTTGTTCGCTGTGTGGTAATGCAATAAAGAATTATCTATCTATCTATTATTTATTTTCATTATCAGTACATAGTAGATATTTATCAAGCTTAAAGGAGAAAATGCGTTTTTTCAATATAATAAATTAAAACATAAAAAAACAGCAGATTTTTTTAGATTAAACTAAAACTAAAAATAAATCTGCGGTTTCTTTTAGCGAAATAGTTTTTACAGGCTTTTTTTAGAGCAAAATAAGTAAAAAACTCATTTTAATTAGAATTTGACATAACCAAAACATAACCAGGTTTTCGGAATCATAAAGCCTATTTATAATTAAGGCAACACAAACAAGTTGGATTTGGAACAGGCGGGCCGCAATAAAACCACGTTTGGTGTAACCAAACCATATAACATGATCACAATCGAGATACCTATCGTCCCGCTGAATTCGCACTCCTGTACCCGGCCTAATGGAACCACGGGAATCAATAACTGCTGACCGCCTCATTACTGAACCCCACTTTCAATCTCACATCTCCAACCTAATTCCAACCTTGAGACAAAGGAAGTAAAGTCTCAATTTGCGGGAAACTAAAGTGGCTGATGGTACGTTTAATGTCGATAGTTCCAATAAAAGTGTCAAACTGCTATGTCCGCACGAAAGAAAACAGTGGACGTTTTATTGACTGTGAAATAAAATAAAAGGGAAACCTCAAATGATTTTAATTATTCATTTCAGAGGTCAACATTTTTTTCTTCATCACTATAATATTGTCTAAAAATTGTATCTGCCAATTTTTTCTTCAAATAAGTTAACCCACATAAACAAGAAGCTCCAAAACCCCAAGTCCCAGTAAAAATTTTAAATTCGCCTCATCATTAATCATCCAAGGAGGCCGAAAGGCGACGTCGCAGACAACACATAACAAACGGTCGGGTTAAGTGCATCCCCTATCTCCCTCGCTCTTATAGTATTGGAGCAAGAGACAAAGTCCATATTTCAATGTCAATTCCAGTGTACGGGACAAGATCCGTATTTTCCTAAACAAAACTTCGGTTTGTATTGAGATATTGGTTGTGAAAGGAACTCCTTTCGAAGACAATAGTTGGTTTACGGTGCCATAACTCCTAGCATGATATTTGGTTTAGTGTATTCTGTAAGATTAACACAGAGAAAATAACCGATCCCGTTTACCTTCTGTGAAAAACGTTATGAAAATTGAAAGTGGTTCAGCTACTTAAATAAAATGAGCATCTACACATAGAAATGTAAGCATAACAGTCAAATCAAATCAAATCAATTTATTTGCAGGAATTAATAATATTACAGTACAAATGTATGTCCTACCAACTCATACCAACTCACCGTGACATTCATGTGGGTTGAACTCTATAATAATTTACAAAAAGAAAACTACACAGTTTTATTTAATCATTAAGTTCAACAATAACTACGAGTAGAATATTGTAATGTATGTATTTATGTTTTACCTATAGAAATATACATACATAACTTCTATACCTTTATATAACAGCTTGGACATCTTAAATGGATTTTAAACACTTAAAAAATTGAAAAACTGAGATAACAGTCTTGGTCCTGTTCATTTTTTTTTACTAAGCTAAAAAGTCTCCGCTCTACAAGAATTGGAAACGAAGGAACTATAAAAACATAATAGGCTGCGAAACTAGAAGCAATCTCGTTCGAATATGCACACCTCGGTGAGTCTTCATTACCCGCCATTGTTTTATACTAAAGCGAGACTCGCGCCGGTTGACCCGAATAGTACATCGATGATGTTGCATTATTAAAAACTGTCTGTACTTTTAAAAGGACGGTGATAATGTGGCACACATTAATCGCTCTATTTCAATTTATAAAATTTACCTATACTATTTATTTCTTTTATTACGCACTGCAAAAAATTGGAATCGGCTTCCCGTGTCTGTATTTCCGCTGAGCTACAACCCTGTTGTTTTTAAGTAGAGAGTTAATAGACACCTTCTGGTTAGGCTCGCTCTATCGTAGAACTCATTCTTGCCTATGTAAGTTTCGTGGTCAAGAGTCGACCTAAAAAGATTCATCAAAAAAAAATGGGACTAATTCAGGGATTATTTTGTTGGGACGAATTCAACTCAGTTGTACTTCGTATGTATTGTACGAATAAGTAAATTTTGCAATGTAGCTGGCTCAATATTTCTTTATAAGATTGTCGCGACACGCGAAGTTAAGCAACGCACTATGTTGACGTCTAATAGATGGGTGATTACCTCATAGGCATTGTGAAAACTGATTGATTTAAGCTAGATAGCAAATTCTTTACGCGTTTTATTTGATGTGCAACTTTGAAAACCAATTGAGTTCAACTGTTGGTTTGGGATCCGGCACTCTAATTTGTTGTAAAACTTTTTATTGTTGAAACCAGATTGGAATTCCGTAAAACATACAGAACAAAGTTTATTTCGACGCTTAATTTGATTGAATAGTTTCTGAAAATATTTGCTCTGAAAACATTTTGTAATCAAAACAATCTGCTCAAATGGTGGCGTAAGAAGAGTTGAATTAAAAAAGTGTTTGTGGATCGAAATGTACCTACATTTTAATTTTTTCAAATTATTTTTTTTTGAGTATAATATATTAAAATAACGTATGTCTATTGGTTGTACTCGTACATCTTGTTGGAGGTAACTGTGCAACCAATATTATTATTCTGAAAACTTTGATTGGTACGCACGTGATCCCTAAAAGATTCCCTAAAGCAATTTCATTGGCCCGTGTAGTAAAATAAAATAGAATTTCATGGAAGGCCTAGCGAAAACATTTTTTACTAATTCACTGAAGCAAAACAATTCCCAAGCGCGCCCCCTAATCTCACTAACATTGCGTTTACCTTCTTACGGGAAAGTTACTTGGAGCGGATAAGGGAAACATTATGTAAATAGCAGAGCTTCATGATTAACTCCAGAGTAGATCTTAGCTGTTGTTTTTAATATACCACGCGCTAAAAGAAAATAATTTGGTAAATAGATCCGTTCAGCATTTTGTTTTTCTATTTTTATTAAGTGACTTTTGCTAATTTTGTCAAATATTTTTCAAGATTTTTTTTTATTTTTAACGCTATACTCTCTACACAAGAATTTAAACTTGTGACAAACACGTATATTCTTCAAAATTTTTGTGACACAGTTTATCATCATTGCTAATTCCTATAATTTACGAGACAGCTTCTACATAATTGTACCGTACAACCTTATTCGTTTCTTCACGCGGTTGTAGGCACAACCTTATATGATTTCAACACATTTTAATAGGCAAACTTCACTGTTAAACGTGTACTAAAAAAATGGAGTTGCCGACCGAATGCGTGCGAAATCCAGACCCGCACCGAAAACGCGCAAGACAGAAAACGCTTACAAAGATTGGAAGTTTGCAAGAAACTGCGGGTAGACATAATAAGTCGCGCAGGAGTTAATACATAGAGTTTCCTCTGAATAAGATGAATAAAAACGGCAAGCGGAAATTAAATCCGTGACATCTTGCACAGTGTACGTTCGTAAGATCGCAAGGTAAGCAGCTTCTGCATGAGCGTCGCAAATTTTCCGCCCTTTTCTGTTGTTTTCCTCCATGTAACATCGGATTGGCGTGTCAGGATGGCGGGGCACCCCTTCAAATCTTCGATTGAAATTTCCTTGTGACACTAGAAAGTCTAACCCTGCGTCTTATGTGGGCGATCTGGAAGTGAACGCGAAGCGGCGCGGTGCGGCGTGTAAATAATAAACAATTGATTTACTATTAAAGTGTCCTACGTGACCGGTGCGCAGCAGCGCGGCGTGTATTGAATCGAACGCGAACAGAAATTTTGCAAATTTTGAGACTATGTATGATTCATGATGAACCAGGTCTCCCGCGACACAGGCTAACCCCTCGTGCCATTAGCATAAATGGATCTTGTAAAATGGTTTTGGTAATAAATGAATTTGTATTGTATTTGTATTTGACATAAACTATGTGGACGATTCGCACGCACAGACATATCGAATCGCATCGCTTCACTACGCAATCGCATTCGCGTCAAATCGCCCACGTACGACGCAGTGTTAACAATAAAAAAGCTTTTCCCTAAGTATAGAGTAGTACAGAAAAGTATTTACCCTGGTATATTTACATTAGTGAAAGGTAGGTACACCTTCAGCTCTGACGGTCATGAATCTTCGGGGGTCTTCTAATTGGGTGACGCTCTTTGGGATTTCTACCTTGAACGAATTGGGGGGATTGATGATGGCCGATTAAGGAAGATTGGGTTTTTAAATTAAAAGGGCGTGGTTGGAATGGATTTTTCGGTTGTTTGATTTGACAGGTTCAATAAATTGGCAAATTCTTACAATTTGTAGTAAACGTTAAGTTCGTTTATGTTTGTGTCGTGTCTCAAGCATCGATTTTTTGATGGTTACAAGTATTTCTCGGAAACTTGGAAAAATGCGATTCTATTAAAAAACCTACGATCTAAACACAACTAGCGTTTTTCTAAGCAAGCCGTTTAATTATTTATGAA
This sequence comes from Epirrhoe alternata, assembly GCA_963565295.1. Classification (NCBI taxonomy): domain Eukaryota; kingdom Metazoa; phylum Arthropoda; class Insecta; order Lepidoptera; family Geometridae; genus Epirrhoe; species Epirrhoe alternata. The sequence goes on from OY751384.1 coordinate 7,824,228, forward strand.
AAACGCGTAGGCAACTTTGGGCTTCACCTGGTATACAGGGTGTAAAAAGACGTCTACCGAAGCCGAAAGGGGTAGGTACAGCATCCCAACACACAACCAAATCCAAAGGATTTTCTGAAAAAATCATTATATCCGGAGAAAACAGCGTTTGAAGAGTACTGTTTGCGTATGTTCTGGGCGCGTTTTTTTACGTAAATTGCTGGATTTTGATTTTAATTGTTTTTTTCTTTTTTATATAAAATTATTATGGTCTTATTATGTCGTACTAGTAGTAAATAACATAGCATGACGAAGCTAAGGCAAAAAAAAAATGCGTTTTTTTTTCGCTAAATATGTTTAGAATCATGGTCTGATTACAACCCCTCAGTTTTTGGTAGCAGTCTTTTTACACCCTGTATACAATTTATAAAAAAATACTTTCTCAACATAAAAGATAACCTACTTTATAACCAAGATATAAGTAATCTAATAAAATTCAATAAATGAAGATTAAAATAATTATCACACAGTGGATCCCACGGAACAGGAAACGACAACGCGGCAGACCGCAGCAACGGTGGAGAGACGAACTTGACTCTTACTCTCCACATTGGCTTATAATAGAGTTGAGTGGAAGAAAGGTAGGCCTTTGCCCAGCAGTGGGACACCACGGGCTCGTAATAATAATAAAATTATTACAATAGTCGCAATACGGCAGTCATATCCATCTTTTACGACTAATCAGCAAATCTCCAACAGAAAGTTTCATTCCAAAGCCGACAACACCAAAATTAAGTACCCAACTTAAAATCCCCAATTTATCATGTGGACGTCTACTACAAAAACCTAGCCTCACATTTTCATAAAGAGATCTGCTGATAAGTGATGATTTATTCGTACCAGTTAAAACTAGCGTGGCTGCAGCGACAAAAACTTACTGTGACTTCAACCACGAAAACGCTGGGTTTACTATTTATGTTGTGCGCGAGTAATACTATAGCTATATTTTAAATTTGTGTTTTGACAAAGTTTCAATAGATATTGAGCTGTTAGAAATAATGACGAAATAATGACCTCTGTGGCGCAGTGGGTGAAAGCCCGCTTGGGACGCAGAAGGTTGCGGGTTCGATCCCCGCCGCGGGATAGATGTTTGTATAATCTGCAAATATTTATCTCGGGTCTGGGTGTTTCTATGTATAATATATATGTATTTACAAACAAAAAGTATAAAGTAGTATATCAGTTATCTGGTTCCCATAGTACAATCATTGCTTAGTTTGGGGCTAGATGATTCTGTGTGAAATGTCCAGCATTATTTATTTATTTATTTAAGGTCTTATTTTTGTCATTAATTGATAGCCTTTATTCTTGAGTGTTTTTGTTTTATGTCCAGCAAATTTTTTTTTTCTATGCATTGTAGTAACATGGAGAAACATACCCCAGATGTTGTAGTCATTGAATATTGGAATAAAACACACGTTGCGTACTTCATTACAAGTTTTTTCAGAAATAATAATTTTCCAGCTGCACTTTGAAAGCGAACTAAAGATTGTAGAACATCATAACAAATTGATTAATGAATTCTCGTCTCCATTTACGCAGTCTGAATATTCGCAAGTGTCAGTGAAACCACACCTAACATTTCCAGTTTATCTTCATGCACCCTTCACGGTGTAATATTTATGAAATGAGCCAAAATAAGCGAAGCCTGATGGTTGTATATTGCTGGGAGTAATCTTCATTAGGAGAGACGAGCTGGTGAAAAAATTAGGCCATTTTTTTGGGCCGAATGGGGTTGCCCGTGGCATTTACAAAATGGAAATTAATGAATAGAAAGGATAGCTGGTATTTTTTTAACAAAATTGAAGAGTTAAAGTTTTCTTGTTTTTATTCCGTTGGCAAAATTTAAACTCATCTATAGAAAATATTAAAAGAGTTAAGGTGTTATTATCAGGTAACTATGAGAATTAATAAGTAATGCTGGACATTTAACACGGCATCATCTAGCCCCAAACTAAGTATAGCCAGATAACTGATATATTACTTGATGATATATGTATACTGATATATTATATACTTTTTGTTTGTAAATACATACATATTATACATAGAAACACCCAGACCCGAGATAAATATTTGCAGATCATACAAACATTTATCCCGCGGCGGGGATCAAACCAGCAACCTTCTGCGTCCCAAGCGGGATTTCACCCACTGCGCCACAGAGGACGGGACACTAGTTTTTTTGGCGTTTATAAAAATTAGTACTATTATTGTACTACTTTTCCCTCGCGGAACCCGCAATAAGTTATTTAGTAGCTTCGTCTACCTGTCAAAAGTTTTGCTCAAGGACCTATAATTATAGAGAGATTTATTAATACAGAACAAGCCTACCTACTAACGCTTCTCATCCCTATACATCTACAAATCGAACAAACACTAACCGTTTGAAACTAAGAGGATAAGCTAAGATCATATCATCCATTTTGAATATGTCTCTCTTTAGAATCGAAATCCTCCAAGAGCCAAATCGACTGTTTATTATGCAGTGCAAGTCACACAGAATCGTCAAGCAAACAGCACAATGGAGCACGTGAAATGAGATGTCTCATAACAGCACGACACGATTCCTACTGCGGTGGTCGGCGCTCTAACCAACTACACTGTGTTGGATATTATTTGAAACTACGTTCCTCGACGTGAGCAAATAAACTCTATTCAAATCAATAGGAGTTAAGCTAATACAAATTAAGTAAAATAAAACTAAATACAATAAAATTAGCAAGGTCATTAAGGATCTAACTTTTAAACATGGAAATAAATTAGTCATGTTATTTAAAGCATCTAAGGATTGTTAAAATGATCTATAGATATCTCAACTGATCCAGGTCGGAAGTCGAAAGAGTGCCCAAAGCACTGGGAGTATTCCACGTTAAGTAGAAATACTAATCCGTTGAGCCAAACACATAATAATTATGCGCCTGCTTTTGGATCACACGTCATTTGACCCATCATGTTATAAATAATACCAAATGAAAAATATATTGAAGTCAATTTCATGGGGAGTAGAGTCGTGATCCTATTTTTTCAAACAAGTTCAAAACAAACTAATTCTATGATTCTATAACAGTAATACATTACACCAAATGCATTTGCAGCACAGAGAGTGCGACCCATGTGCCCACTCTGCTCTTGACAGATATTAAATTCGCATTGCGATCCGACCGGTCGCCACTATGTCGTCATTTCGCAAATAAGTTGTAAATCAAACAACGAAATGATTGTAGGTATCTAGTTCATAATAATTTCTATAAATACAAATACTTTTCACAAGTACATCCCAATTCATCAGTACCTATACGAGTAGAATGAGAAAGTTGGGTGTGTAGACGTGTAGATCTTAGCAAACATCCATACGTCCACGCGTAGTAGGTTTTGCGTGAAAGAAAACTCTTTCACGCAAAAACTACTAAATGAATTAGAATGTTTGGCACAAAAATAGATTAAAGTCAGGATAGCACATATGCTACTTTTTATAGGAAAAGTGAAGTATTCCCGAGGAATCGCAGGTAAAACCACGAAGCGCAGTTAGTCAGTAATAAAACCGGCGTCAACGAGCTCAATAGAGCAATAACAATGACGCCAAGAATCAAGAATTACACGTTTCATCAGTTACAATAAATACTACCCCGGTTGAAGTCAAACATTACTTGGTGTGTCACTCTATTGAGTGCGAGAGGGTAGCGGAGCGGCAAGCGGAAGCGGTTTAATGTAATGATCCCCAAGGGTCTATGTAATTAGATTTCAAGAAAGTTAGAACTTTAGACCTTTGAAGACATTCGATTTTGGAAGTTTCGCAACCTTTTCGGATATCTGGATCGTACGATTTTAGTTTAAAATTAAGTTCAGTACCGTTAAATAAGTTTTATGAACTTTTGTTGCCTACATGGAGTTCTATGATACTATGGTAGATTTTATCATAAATCTTTCTAGGAATTTTAGTTTTACCTCTGCCCCATAATATCAAAATTATTACCCTGTTCAGAGTCACCAGCAAAACTTTTCTCTTGAAAGCAACTTCCCCTAGTGCCTGTACTATAATCGCAACCCGCTTCATCTTCAAACTAGCGCCACTAACCTAACCCTAAGTAATTCACCCCACCCGTCGAGGGGTGATTACCCCTTTATTACTCCCCCGTGCGGGCCCTAATGCATGGCACTATTACGCTACGTGGACTAATGCTTACAATGTATTTTTACAAGATATTCTTATAAGCCTAAGCATTTATGCCTTTTTCTGTGCTAAAGGCTCTGGCAAGGAATATACTCTCACAAATATAATACGCATACACTGAGGATATCGCATCTGCGTAGTTTCACTAAGCTGTACGTTTTTTCTATGACGCACGCCAAAATAATGTAACCTCATCTATAAAATATAATACCCTTCCATTAAGATGCCGCTCTAACAAGTCATGATTGTAATGATACACAGCATTATATTCAGACTTCAGCTATTATGCATTCCCGAAGATGTTTGATAACGCTCATAAAAGTGTGATAATGAATTGGGAAAAAGTCAAGTGTTTTTGTGGTGCATTTTAAAGAACAAATTCTAATTTTACTGATAGAGCGATACTAACTCCCAGCTATAATTCAACTGCTTTGATTTGTTTAAAAAAAACGTATTTTATAAATATATTTAATTTTAATTTAAAAAAGAGTGTAATGAATGTACGATAACATCTGCATATACCAATATAATATCAATAATATTCATTTCATTGTAAAATTCTAAATGGCGAAGCGTTCGACTGAATCCTACCGGAATGAGTGAATAAATTATAGCTCCGCTGAGCTACGCTGGCTATATTAACTGGAATCCGGTCCGTGAGTGCAGGTGTCATCCGACAATGAACTCGGTTCAAGTGGCTCGCCAGAATTTAAGATACCTTCAAATATCTGAACCTAGTAACGATGGAAGAGCCAATAAATCAATCCAAGAATTAAAAAACTAAAAGGTGACACAAAAAATAGGTAAACAAAAAATTTAAATTTAAGTTTTATCTAAAGTTGGCACCTACAGCTATTGTTGATCGTTGTGCCATGTTTTTTCTAGTCACAAACAAAGCTGCCTTTGTTTGTGACTAGGGCCTTTGCCCAGCAGTGGGTAGTATAGAATCAACCTGTAGATGATTATGATAGTGTACTATGTATTATATGTGGTCACAGAGTACCTAATTCAAACTCAAATAATGTATACTTCGTGTTTTCAAATATATTTAAAGATGGCTCTTCCATGCGATCCTCTCTTTTCAATCCACCTTGCCAGTGCAAATACAATTCAGACAATGATAAGTGGATTGGGCCGGTTTCATATTGCACCCCTGTTTCAAATTTAAACAGTGTGACTTGAATTCAGAACTATCTTGTAGTTGTTTTATCTTTGATACGATTTATTTGAGATACTATAAACTCAATAAGGCCTATGCTTTATTTTTTGAGATCATTATTCTAAAAGTAACCAATATTATACTAGTCAATATTAGCTAATTATGAAATAATGAAGTGAAAAGTCTTATCAAAATTTTCCGGCCGGAGTGCCTTCCACCGCTCGGCCACAGAACCCCTGACGTCAGATTCGAAATTCTTGATGAGCTCATCGGTTAAGCACCGGTTAGCGCCATCTACACGTTTCACTAATAGTAGTAGTAGCTAATTGCTTGTCAAAAAATTAATAAGATTACATAAATATTTTCTTCAAGAAGAACATGACCCATGTCTCTAGTTTATTTGAAACAGTGTCTAAAGATTTCATACATATCACTCAAGCAAAAAACCCGTTTGTGTAGTACTTCGTGCACGAGAGTGCAAAACGATCCTGAAATACCCTAAACTTCGACTACAAGTAGGCTATTTATAAGTACGATGTATAGCCACGTATACACGTCACTTATCCCGGCCGAGTGGCCTCAGGTATCCTCGTTGCCGCAATTAAGCACGAGACGATGGCACTCCACTCTCAATGGGTCTTGGCGGGTTCGATATTTTCATCTTAGTAGTTTGAATTTCAGTGACGTCATTAGGTGTTCAATTAGAAAACTTTAATAGTACCTAAAATGGAGCTGGGTGGGACACATAGCGAGGCGCGGTGATGACAGGTGGAGTAGAGTATTGACTGAATGGTGGCCTAGATCTGGGTACAGAAACGTAGGACGACCGGCGGCTAGATAGGTAGACGATATTGTACACGTCGCGGGCCGTCAATGGGTCAGATTAGCGCAGGATCGTGGTGGATGGCACAAACTTAGGGAGGCCTATACCCAGCAGTGGGTGAAGTCGGGTTGTGGATGATGATGAAAAAAACTTGAACAGGATCAGTATTCCCAAGGTGCGGTAGACATTCTCTCAGATCCTTTTATGTATTCCAGATCCTTTGAATATGTCTAAGAATACACAGCCGGCATTCGAACATACGACCATCGGATTGAAAGTCAAGGAATAATCCGATTCGGCCAACATAGTGTAATGTGAGAGTGATAAAGGTTAGTTTAGTTACAGCGGGGACATTTGCAAAACCTCAAACCAGATTTATGTGTGGATAAAACTAAATTGAAAATGAAACTGTCTTTCTGTGAAATATAGCTTTCTGAGCAAGTACTTATAACAGCAGCATTATTTATATCGCGCAACTGTATTTTAGAATATTTTACTTCCGCAATTCGCAAATTCTCATTCTCCTATTTTACGTATCGTTTATTGTATACTAGGTAGCTACTGCGCGTGGCTTCGCTCGCGAGGTACCATAATGAATATTAATAGCCTATACGCTATTCCAGGTCACTATCTGCGCCTATTCCTAGTTTCATCCAAAGCGTTCACTGGTTTAGAGCGTGGTTGAAACACAAACATCTGAACAAACTTTCAGCTTTATTACATTAGTGGGATTAATATTAAGTTTAAGTATGAAATTGTTTGTCTAAATGCGTTTTGTTTTCAGGATTTCAGGAAGATCTGATTTTACATTAGTCACTCAGCACTTCAATAACCATTTCAATGTGCTCACTTCATGTGCATTCAAGATAAAACCGTATAAAAGTTAATACAATTTCTGAAATCACTTAACTTTTTGATGCAAAGCAATCGAATAAAGCACCCTTAACAAAATCGTTGCATTTCTATCAATACACAACAATGTAGGGAACTGTAAAAGTTTTATTGGCATCTGGCGTTACCCCAAGCTCATATCCATCTCATTTTACGTATCTTTGAAAGCATTAAGGCTATCGCACACGACAACTGAACGCCGCAGTTTTGGCGACTCTCTTTTTAATACATTACATTGTTCGTTCGAAGTCGTAGAACATTTTAGTGCCGAAAGTTGCTTGATTTACTGCAAAATCAATGCAATACTATTAAACCAAAAGTTTGACTGACGTAGGGTAAAGGCGCCAGAAGTCGGCCCCTCTCCAGTAGTCGGCCTTTACTGGCTTTTATTTAGAATAAATAGCAAATTACCTACCTCATTAATATTACATCTACAGTTGTGTGTTTTTATTGTGATTTAGATCATCCTAAAAAAAATTTACTATCACAATTTACTTTAAAAACTTAACCTCATAGAACCAGTTCCACGTCAATGCTAGTCGGCCATGGCCAAAACAGGAGGCATAACCACGATTGGTCAAAAAACATACAAAAATGTTGTCTTGTTAAATGGAGTTTTTAATTAAAACTCATAAATGATTTGTGTCTTAAAACATGGAAAATTATGACCTTCAAATGTAGGTGAACTTAGATATAGTACCTAGTTTTAGTTTACAAAAACGGTTGTCTGGAAGATATCGCCTCGAGCGATAAGACCGCCGATTGCAGGACCTATCCCTATCTAAACCTAGCACCTAAGTACTATCGCTAAGTTATGTAAATGGTTCCTCAATAAAGTTATTATTTATTTATTTTATTTACTAGCTGCGCCCCGCGGTTTCACCCGCGTAAGTCCCGTTCCCGCGGGAATATCGGGATAAAAAGTAGCCTATGTGTTAATCCAGGGTATCACCTATCTACATACCAAATTTCAACCAAATCGGTCCAGCCGTTTTTGCGTGAAAGAGTAACAAACATCCATACATCCATACTTACAAACTTTCGCCTTTATAATATTTATAGGATTTATATTAGCAACATGTCTATTATCAGCAATCTACGTCACTTGTGACCTTTTATAAGGGTGGTCGCACAGTCCAGCCGAGCCAACCGCGCTGAACTGTCAATTCAATAGAGAAAATTCTGGTGACGTCAGAAGCGAGCCGCATTTACTGACGTCATCAGCATTTTTTGTATAGAAAAATGAGTGCGGGGCGTACGGCGCAGATGATTGTGCGATCAGGTTAAAACCGACCATTAGATCTTGCTTAAACTGATGTAAAAACTAAAAGTACTTACCAGAAGGCTTTATGGGAAAAAGTTTACATTGTTTTGTTTAAGCTGTATCAAAACTTTATGACTTTCAAGTTTTTAAATAAATTGGTGGAATGATAAAGGTTCGCTGGTTGGAGTGTACTTGTTAAGACTGCGCTAGTTTAAGAAGCTTTGTTTTTACGATGTTTTGTTTACCTCAGCTTGCAACGTTTTGGACCTTCCGCTTTATAAAAGCTTTGAATTTAGTATGCGCGTGCAGTTTTGATGAGAGAAAGTAGTTTACTTTTCGCTTATAAATTCTACTGTTGGTAATCTGCTTGCATATTAAATTACATAAAACAACTTTTATAACAAGTAAGGTTGTAACGAGACAAATATTATTAACTAGCTACTGCGTGCGGCTTCGCCTGCGTGGATCTAAAATTTTGATTAACAAAATTTTGCCTATGCTATTCCAGTTGGATTGATGTTTTGTGTCCATTTTTATTTATTTTAATATTCATTGAAATTTTTGTTTTTCGACATGTACCAATCGTATGAAATAAATGAATCTTGAATCTGGTCTCTACACCTATGCCAAGTTTCATCTAAATCGTTTCTCTGGTTTAGGCGTAATTAAAACACAATAGTATATGAGTAGTAAAGTAGCAATAGTAAGTAACAATCCATACTAATAACGTATGTAAGTAACTCTGTCTGTCTGTCTATCTATCTGCTTGTTACCTTTTCACGCCCATACCGCTAAACAGATTAGGCTGAAAATTGGCTGAAAAGGCTACTTTTTATCCCGATCAAATGAAAAAATCCCGAGGGACCGCAGGTCACACCGCAGCAACGCGAAGCATATAACATTAACTGAAGCCTGCTTAGAATTTTCCCAATTTTTTTAATTTCTGCTGCTAATCTTAGTTATTATTTGGAACTATTAAAATAAATTGATTACAATTCATTACATTCATATTTTTTTCTTTAATATAATAAATATGGTGTCCTGGTCAAAGGTCTCCCCCAACTCTCTCTAAACGTCCCTCTTCTTTGATAAGTTCCACCACAATATCAAAGGAGTCTAGGTCGTCTCTCCAGCGCTTTCTTGATATTATTTTTACCTTTTACTATTAGGCGAATTAATTTAAAACCACCTAGAAACTGAATTGTCTGAAAGATCAAAAAACTCTATTTTGACCTTGCGATGTCCTTATAAGTACGTATTGCCACGCTTCAGTTTCAAAATAACCAACTCTAGAAAACTGATTCGATAAAAGCACGAAGTGGGGCGCGCCACGTCTCGGTCAATCAGCTCAATCCGCTCGATGGAAGGTCAAAGTGGAGTTTTGAACTTGCAATCTGAGTCTAAGCTAGAGAATATCTAATAATACTTGTATAGAATAGACAGACACTCCTCACCCCGCACCAATCGAGACTCCCTGCCCCTTGAGTTTGATTGCGTTCATACGAACAACGAGCGTGTTACAGTAAATGCAAGTACAAAAATGACACTGTTGTAAATACCGCAGTATTTGTTCTGTATGGTAAAGTGTCTGGGGTGTTTTGTCTTGTTTAAGACTGGCAACCGTCAGAAGACGTAACATCCACTCTGTAGATATCTATTCCAGATAATACATTGTTTTTGTATATATTCTGAAGGTTAAGCTATCAAAAGATTTATTTGGATGAGCTTCGATTGAAACTAGAATATTACTAAAACTTTTGTGGGATTTGAATCAAGGTCTACATTATTGAAGATGATGTCGGTGAAAGAATTTATATTTAAAACAATATTACTGTTCAGAATATTTTACATTCGAACCTAAGTACAAATCGAAAGCATAGACTCCCACTTGGCCAACGCAGAGATTTATGAGCTAGAAAAACAGAAGCAGACTTGCGTCACATGTGTTGCATGCAACTAACCGCATTGAGAACACAACGGGCTTTTGTGAATCCAACGGTCTCGGTATCTCAATGAATTATATATGTAGTTCGTCACTGTACCCGTTTGTGGTGGTTAGCAGCAACCACTGCGTCTAAATCCGTCACAGAAAAGTACATTACACTTCTACATCTGACCTTACTGTAAGGTATCGTCTTAATATGTAGAACATCCAAAGTTAGTGACCATTGACCATAAAAATTTTTATCCACGGGATTTAGAACTAATTCCGCGCGATTTTGTCGAAAAATTGCTTAAATTATGTTTTAAAACTAAAAGAAAAACCGACTTCAATGTTCGACTCTACACGCTTTACAATGGCTGGAAGGGAAATGGAGGGAAGGTTTTTAGAGTTTTACGGGAAAACTATCAAACTTTCAGAAATAAAATTTATATGGGGCCACCTCTAGAGCATACCCTTTCAAAAAAAATAATAATTTAGAAAATCGGTCCACAATTGGCGGAGTAATCGCGTAACAAGATACAAAAAAGAAAAAAAAATATACAGGTGAATTGAGAACCTCCTCCTTTTTTAGAAGTCGGTTAAAAATAGACTGTCTTATTGCCAAAAGCCACTTCTTCCAAGTACCGTAGAATATCAAGCGAGAGAACCTATGGATAGGACGTTTATGCTTCCATAACATGTTTTTCGATAATTAAAGTGCAGTTGGTCGGCTCTTGTTACTAAAGACGTAATTGCTACGTTAATTACAAAGAGGTTTTTTCGTGTACGCGAAAGCTGCTAGTGAAGTAATTCAGTCTGGAACCATGTTTTTGGAACGTTTTAGCTACTTTTTTGTCGCACTGTTGAAAAAAACGTTGCATTTTCAAATTACCTACTGTTATTTTTGTAATTTTTAAAGTGTTAATCCACAATTAGGTATTTCATTGAGAAATGAAGATTCCTTAACCGATAAATATGAGCTTATCAAAAATTTCAGTGATGTCAGTGGGTTCCGTGGCCGAGTGGTTGAAGGCACTCCGGCTTTAGGAGGATCGTCTGATCGTTGCGGGTTTGAATCCCGTCGGAATCGAAAATTTTGATAAGACTTTTCATTTCTCATTGAAATACGTACTGTAATAATAAATGATTAAATTAATCATTTATTTCTAAAGACAATGAAAATCTAATTCATCAGTAAAACTAGACCGAGGTAAAACCATCAAATTAAAAGTACTTTTAAGGATCAATAAATACTCTTAAGACACTTTTAATATCCAGACACAAATTGGAAACCTGTTTTTATTACAAACGAAACATAAAAAGCGCCTAAATAAACCGTCTAATTTGTTATAACAACCGCAGAAGAACATTAATCTATCCATCTTATTCGCGAACATTTTTGTGAACGAACGCTCGAGGGATTAAGAAAAATTTCAATTATACTCCTCCCTTTCCCCCATTCAGGTCGCAAAGGCAGGATTTTATTCCCACCTGAATTAAAACTCAAATGGAATCCCATTTTATAATTTCTCCGATTTGAAGATAGGTGGTTATTCAGCCATTTTATTGGTTGCATTCTGATGGTTCGCCGATTGAGGGAAGTCAGCTGAAAAAACTCGAAGATTTTTAAATGCACTTACAAATATAATTCATAGAATTTCCAGTAAAAATGTTCTTTGCAATCAACACCAAGGCCAACAATACCAGAATATTTTATAAACCTTGTCTCTTTATCAAAGACTTAAAAATACAATGTGCTAAAACGTTAAATATACGGAACCCTAATAAAAGTATGACAGTACCTGTGACGCAATTCAGGTGAAATGTGTTCAAGAGTAAATAATAGTACATTGTACCACAAGAGAGCAAAATTCGTTTTTGTTGCGAATGCAGAGTTTGAATCCCGAACAAACGAGGGATTCTATATTTGAATCACGAGCGTAGCGAGTGATTCTAAGTTAGAATCCTGAGTGTAGAGAGGGATTCAAAAGCACAAGCAACAAAATATTTTGCTCTCGTGTGATACATACAACTTTTCACCTTACTAGCGAAAAAATACAAGATGTAAGGAAAACCGATTCCCGCCATTATTATTTTTTTGCCCCTCAAGTGGCAGGCTAAAGACCTGCTATCAGACCACCTCGGCCGCCGCCGCCTGGCCGGGCGCACGCTGCGGCCTGTTATATTCGATTCTCATTGGTTGCTTGCAGCATTCTAAATTCAAATCACTTTTCCTCATAGTGTGAGCAAAGTAGAGTTTTGCTCACTGTTTTTACGCGGCAAAAGCGCCCTTTTTGAGCTAGTAAGGTGAAAAATACCTTTGTTGTCACCGGAAAGGGGAAGAGAAACAGCAATATTTTTGGGGAAAAGATAATGATTCAGGAAAAAACGGCACGCTTCTGTTAAATAATATGTAAATTGACTTTTTTAATATTGTGATGTAGATTCTGTCTCATTTCAGTATAAATAGGAAGGTTAATGACCGTTATAGCCTTCCTAAATTGCCAAAGCAGAAATACTGGAGGTAATTCGGGTAAGCCGTTTTCTTATTATTGTCTCTTTGTATCATGTTACCCTAGTAGGAGGTTAAGTAAATTCGTCTAAGCTAACAAAGTTTTTCGGCCAAGGACATAGCTTGATGGTTTTTTTTAACATTAAGCCCCACTTTGTTCGATAGGCTCCCCACTGTTGAAATATTTAGATTTAAGGACCGAGATAAAAAAAATAGCCGTGTTGGCCGAATGGGGTTGTACCGCGACTTTCAATCCGAAGGTCGTGGGATCGAATCTCGGCCGTGCAACAATGGATTTTGCGTTTCGTAAAAATTTATATGCGCTTTAACATGAGCTCTGAACGGTGAAGGAAAACATCGTGAGGAAACCAGTTAGTATTCTTATAGGCGGCGATGGGCTTGCAACCTGTCACGTATGGAATACTAACTTCTGCAAGATGTGGGCATGTATCAAATATTTATTTGTACATGCCTCTGACTACCCCCTTAGACATCTTCAAAGGATCTGGAATATAAAGATCTGAGAGAATGTCTACCGCGCCTTGGGGATACAGTCGTGACCCTGTTTACGTTTTATAAAAAAATATCAAACCAAATTTTTCTCTTTTTGTTTTCCAAATTCATAAGTTATGTCGCCACATTATCGCCAAAAATCATTCGACATTGTGTGAGATATAGCTGAAGTTGAACATCATTTATCAAAGTTAGAGGGGATTCAATTCCACGATTATTTAATGGTAAAACTTTTGTACGACCAGAGACAAAGCTCTTTAAGTATGTATTTGGGAATCATATTATTATTGGAAATTAGTATTACTTTAACACATATGATAAGACATTATTAAATTGAAATTACGTCAACACGGTACAAAAATACTTGGTATAATGATGATGATATTGTCTTTTAATAGTCGAACAAAATCGTTTTATCGTCTTTCTATTTTTAAGACTCTTTTTCATAGGAACGCGTGAAGGTTTACACTTAAAATTATTACCTATAATCAAATACATTAATAATAATAATAATAATGCTGGACATTTCACACAGCATCATCTAGCCCCAAACTAAGCAAAGCTTGTACTATGGGAACCAGATAACTGATATACTACTTATATACTTTTTGTTTGTAAATACATACATAGAAACACCCAGACCCGAGATAAATATTTGCAGATCATACAAACATTTATCCCACAGCGGGGATCGAACCCGCAACCTTCTGCGTCTCAAGCGGACTTTCACCCACTGCGCCACAGAGGTCGTCGTAGTCGTACGTCGTACATTCCTACATAAGTCTGAAATTCGTACTTTGGTTCACCTTGGCTTAAGTAATGGGACCTACTGTGCGTGACTCGTGCTTGGCCAGCAACCTGACCCTACATGACCGCACTTAAATGCTATTTTATTTGCAATTGCAAATTGTTGAACGCCGAATGACGAATGCCACAAAGCAATAAATAAATTGACCAGCGTCATCAAAATTGGAAAGTAAACAGATCTATCACTCCGAATCGCATTTTAATGTAAAACAGGTTTTATTGAGCTGATTTAAAGTGAAATATTGCTTGAATCTTGAAAACATTCATGAATAAGTTAAAGCTATGTATTAAAATGGGATTGGCAATGATGAATGTACCTAACTATTATCAGGTTTATAGCTTAAGCCACAAGAATTGGCTTGAAAATTCAAGACCCTTATTATAGACGGTTAGTTATGGGCACATCCAAACATACATTTTCCTCATTTTCACAATAATTCTCGTACCTACTCGTTATTTTCGTTTCCTTAAATAACACACTAAAGTTTTTTAACAATTTTTATCTTATAGTGAATGCTTTGTATTGAACATTTATGTATTCTATATTGATACGTCATCAAAATTGGAAGGTATGAATAGACTCCATTTGGCTCGGTCGCAACATGACCGCAATGGTTGAACTATACTTTTCAACATTTGATATCGATGATCGATAGTTTAAATATTCATTCATGAATTTTATTTGACGATAAAATCCACTGAAGCCAGAATATTTTCGTTCGTCGCATCAACATAGCTACTACATTGTTTAAAAATTCTGAAAAAAATATGATTTAAATTTTTACAAAGTAAAAATGTTTACCGGGAGTTTTAGTGACAATATGCACATTCTCTGAAATGTTGACGATATAAAAATTTTATGTTTTGATGTTTTATCAAAACTTGTAAAAAATTGGCGCTGAATTTTTAAAATTTAGGCTAAAAGCGTTTAGGCAATTTTGAAATAAATTGAAAGGCCGTGATTGATGACTGAGCAGTGAGCGGGTACAAAATAGAGGCACTAAAATGATATACGCTGTAGCCAAAGCGTGTGATTGACGTTTACATATTTTCCTGAAAGATTTTGGATCTTACATATTTTCATTGTTACTATTTTATCATCTTAGAAAATATATTTTATTTTCTTTACAAATGAAATACCTGAACCTAAAATGTTTTAATAACTTGTGCCTACGTAAAACCCTCCCTCAATTCACAAATGTTAAAAATATATTCGCGAAAAACCCGGTGACATAAAATCGCGTAATAAAAAAACGTCGTCCCGCGCGTCGTTAAGGAAATGAGTTATACACACGTATACTCACAATCGTGTAGTGTGGACGCACATTGACAAACTCTAATAAAACAAAATTGATAGAGTCATATAGAAACTGTCAAGGTTACTGAAATGAAATGACATGCTTATCTTTGAATTTGTGTTAGGATCGCAGCAAGTTGAAAAACATGGTTTCCCTACATGAGTGAGTGAGTTCGTATGAGTCAGTGGCCAACTCTGGTGACGGAGTTTTTAGGCCGCCTAAAGGCCTCCGTCATGGCTTAACGACTTAAATAGCCGGGACCGACAATTTAACGTGCCCTCCGAAGCACGGAAGCGCTCAGATGAAAATGCCACTGGCGGTCACCCATCCACTTACAGACCGTTTCGAACGTTGCTTAACTTCGACGATCTATCAAGAACGAAATGAAAAGTCTTATCAAAATTTTGGATTCCGACGGGATTCGAACCCGCATCGATCATACGATCCTCCTAAAGCCGGAGTGCCTTACCGTTCGGCCACGAAATCCTACTTGTCGGTGTCCAAATTTTCGATAAGCTAGACAAGTAGGATTTCGTGGGAATCCAAAATTTTGATAAGACTTTTCATTTCTTAATGAAATACCAAGTGTAGATTAGCACTATAAAATTACAAAAAATTATCAAGAACGACTAAGCAAGCACGACCACGAGCGCTTAGTCGTTCTTCCCTACAGGAAAAATACGTTTTTTTTTTAGCATACAACATCAATGATAGTACACTTGACTGAAAATGTTGTAAGGTTGTGTAAAGGTTATTTTTGTAAACCTTCGTTCAAATTTTAAGTAACGAAAAATAGTTGAAAAATATTTTTAATACAGACTAACTGATAAAGTTGTAGTCTACGTTAAAAAAACATGTAAATAATAAACGATCTTCAAAAATAATTTTAGAAAAAAAAAATTTTTCTCCAGTTATAAGTTTCTTTTTAAAAAAAAATCTGTACCGACGAATACGAGAACTACTCCCATTGAGTCACTCCACTCTCCTGCTTATATTGCCGTCTACATAAGTACTAAAAAATTTAATGAAAAATATGAAGTGTGCGACATGCCTAACAAGAGATGTGTGCGGTGTCACATCGTTGGCTTCCCACAGCATCCAAAGCTCGCGTTTTTAATTAAGACGAATTTAAAGAATTCATTTTTAAATGATGTAAATTGTGTCTAAACAAATCCACAAACTTTCAGCTTTATTATACGAGTGGGATGGTTGCAAACCATTTGCAGGTAGCGAAGGGTTTGTATACTCGTCTGAATAGAATACTAAATGATATAATAATATGTATATTATACAGGGTGTAAAAAGACAAGTACTGAAAACTGAGGGGTTGCAATCAGACCATGATTCTAAACATATTTAGCGAAAAAAAACGCGATTTTTTTTTTTGACTTAGCTTAGTCATTTTATTTTATATTCGGTTATTTACTACTATTACAACATAATAAGATCATACCTACCTAATAATTTCATTTGTAAAAGAAAGAAACAGTTAAAACTCAAAATACAGCAATCTACGTAAAACAACGCGCCCAGAACATACGCAAACAGCACTCTTCAAACGCTGTTTTCTCCGGATATAATGTTTTTTTCGGAAAATCCTTTTGGATTTGGTTGTGTGTTGGGATGCTGTACCTACCCCTTTCGGCTTCGGTAGACGTCTTTTTACACCCTGTATAATACTTAAAGTTAGTAACGACATGACTTGTATGTATCTGGTGTAGTAAAAAAATGCCTGGTATTGGACACACCTCGCTTAGACTCCCTGCCTATCAAAATCTCGATTGCAATTTTGAAAGAACGCGTTACACACTAGTTACTCTCCGTTCTCAACAAACAACAAAACATGTATTTTACATGTATATCTACTCTTTTGTGGTTCATTCACACCTAAAGCCATACATAAATTTAGCCTTTTTTTTTATCCCACTTGGGCAAAACTTGAAGAAATACGTTTTTTATTCTTAATTTTTGGAAACAGTGATGTTTAGATTTGAAGATATGAACGTAGGGTAAGTGTATGAAGTTTTATCAAGTGTCCCGGGTGTGATATCGGTTCGCAACCGTACTGCGTACGGTGTGGCGTCACCTATAACACCATACCTGATAAGGGAGATTTGTAAAGGCTCAATATTGGCTCCGACATCAGGGCGGCGGGTTCTGCAAAATAAACGCGTAGCTGCAATTCACTGATGATCAAACATTTTACCACGATTTTCACTTGCTTTTAACACTTTTAATCACTTTGTCACTAAAACATTCATATTTTGATACTGTACAGTTATGTATTAAAAAAAACAGATTTGTAGTAAAAATATTACAAGCATAATATTTTCAAAACACTATTTTGTTTTATCACATTTTTCACTAATATTTTCCTAACACATATATTCTTTTTCAACACTACATAAGGTGCCAGACATGAATTTTTTACACGTTAGCCTTTTTCATCTCGTTATCAAAACGAAAATTCTTTTCCCTTATCTCATGAGAGTCCAAATCATCTCTTATTCTGGTACGATACGTGCGACCATTCGACTCTTTCCTTAAATTCACTGGTAAAAATATAAATATTGTGCACGATTTTATGTTCAGTCTATGCCGTTTATAAACAGTGAATGTATTTTATAAGAAACATGTAACAATGTAGTTGTTTAAAATGTAATTTAATACGGGACTAATATACTCAATACGACAAAATTAAGATTTTTCACTTTTTTGATAATTTTCTTTATTTCTTAGTATTAAAACTCTAATGAATACTAAGTTTTAGTCATCACTTTTTACACAATAAATTTTAAAATATTTACCGTCAGCGTATGGTATCTATTTACACGCAAAGATTTGATAAACCAATTTATATTGTGTTAATTAATTATTATTAAAATATAACTGAATTTAAAGTCAGTATATAACAAATTATTGCCTGTCACTCATTGGTTTTGTGGTACTTCACTTACTTTACTTTGTTTTATATTTTTCGTATGGACTTATGTATAATATCTTAAAAACACAAATAAAACTTAGTTATCAATAGCATTTATACCAAAAGCACTTACAGTGTTCTGCCAAGACTAGAAATTATTGTTTTATAAGTCTTGGACACATTTAAATAACTTTATCTTAATTGAAATCTTATGAGGGCGGTCTGGAACGTTCTTTTTACTGGAAAACGTTTATTATTAAACGTTTCTTTTCAGTAATTTTGTAAGAAATTGTGATTGTTGTGTTTGCAAAGCTGTTGTGGCAACACATTTTGTGGAAACTCATTTTGATGTAGCTTCTAGAACGTTCTTATTAAATGTTTATGTTTTCCACTAATATAAAAAAGCTTAAAGTTTGTGAATTTGTTAAGATGTTTGTATGTTTGTGTTTCAATCACGCCTAAACCGATTTAGATGAAACTTGGAATAAGCATAAATAGTGACGTGGAATAGCATATATGCTATTCAAAATGTTGGTACCACGAGTGTGTTTAGGCGTGATTGAAACACAAACATCCAAACATCCAAACATCCAAACATCCAAACATCCAAACAACCAAACATCCAAACATCCAAACATCCAAACATCCAAACATCCAAACAACCAAACATCCAAACAACCAAACATCCAAATATCCAAACATCTAAACAAACTCACAAACTTTCTATTTAACCTAATAATAAACTTTTTATTATATGAGTGGAATTATTTAGCTATACTTGTCCCACTGCAGGGCAAGGGCCTCCTTCCACTCTTCGCGATTTAACGCTGTAACAGGCCAGGTTCTTATGTGAGTCAAGCTCTTAGCGTCCAGATCTTATCCTGGGTCTTCCACGTCATCCCAACACATTATAAATATATATTTCTTTATACAACTATACAGGGTGTCCCAGGAACGACTGTTGAGCGGAAGTCCAGTGATGCAGCACCCCACGGGCTACCCGAATCACCACCATGTATGTTCAGCGATTTTTTGTAGTTTAGAAGTTATTCACGTTTTTGTGACATTTTATTTATTAAGCAGTTGCAAGACCATTTTGTTTATTTTGAGGTGAATAATTAAGATAAGCTCATAATTTTTTCTCTGGTAATTAGCTTAAAGTTAGGTCTCTTCAATCCAATGACTATTTACTTCAAAACCCACTCGACTGCGCCATAAAATAAAATGATCTAGCGTAAAATGAAAAACTGAAAACAATACCAATACTTTCAAGGGCATTTTCTGAGGAAAAGTCATAGAACTTTTGTTAATCCAAATGTATTTTAAAAACATCGCCATTTCAACAGCTATTTACCCTGTGAATTTCGTTAAGATATCTTTATGGCATCCTACTTAAATTTGAACACAAAGTGTACCAAGTCTTGAAACCAACTTTTTTTGGATAGTTAAAATGTCGCATTTCTTTAAAGAAAATAGCGGTATTGAACCAGATTAAGCTTTCCTTGCTTAAAACATGATGCGGTGAACCCGATTTGCATGGTTTTTGAGAGAAAAGACAACGCCAAGACCTATCTTTGCGCTCTCAGTACGATACTCGTAGATCGTCGTTTAACGAGTCAAAAGCTCAGTTAGCCGCTAAAAAGATTGGCATCATTGTTAAGGTGAGGCGTTATTTCACTCCTGTACAGCTGCTCACTCTTGAAAACCCAGGTTTGAGCCTTTTTGAGGTACTGTTTTTACCTAAAAGAGGGCTCTGCCAAGCAGGTACTATTTCTAGGCCCTAGGTTCAATTAAGAGGCGCACCCAGAAGCTGGTAGTCACGGCTAAACAGCTTAGAGCTTTACCGTAGAGTGCCTTGTTTGAGGTTTTTTACCAGATTCATTTTGGAAAGTGTGCTCAGTACTTTAATTAGTTCATGCCTTTTTTTCATCCGGCCACTAGGTTAAGAACCCCAAAAGGTGCCAGTAAGACATGGTTAGTGTTCCTAGTGTTTGTGATAAGTGTTTTAAGTTTACCTCGCAATCGACTCCAGAGCCTGGAATTGATACTTGGCGGAGCCCTCCCTTAAGCGAGAACAGTACCTCAAACAGGCTCAAACCTGGGTTTTCAAGAGTGAGCAGCTGTACAGGAGTGAAATAACGCCTCACCTTAACAAAGATGCCAAGCTTTTTAGCGGCTAACTGAGCTTTTGACTCGTTAAACGACGATCTACGAGTATTGTACTGAGAGCGCAAAGATAGGTCTTGGCGATGTCTTTTCACTCAAAAACCATGCAAATCGGGTTCACCGCATCATGTTTTAACCAAGGGAAGCTTAATCTGGTTCAATACCGCTATTTTCTTTAAAGAAATGCGACATTTTAACTATCCAAAAAAAGTTGGTTTCAAGACTTGGTACACTTTGTGTTCAAATTTAAGTAGGATGCCATAAAGATATCTTGACGAAATTCACAGGGTAAATAGCTGTTGAAATGGCGATGTTTTTAAAATACATTCGGATTAACAAAAGTTCTATGACTTTTCCTCAGAAAATGCCCTTGAAAGTATTGGTAATGTTTTCAGTTTTTCATTTTACGCTAGATCATTTTATTTTATGGCGCAGTCGAGTGGGTTTTGAAGTAAATAGTCATTGGATTGAAGAGACCAAACTTTAAGCTAATTACCAGAGAAAAAATTATGAGCTTATCTTAATTATACGTCTCAAAATAAACAAAGTGGTCTTGCAACTGCTTAATAAATAAAATGTCACAAAATCGTGAATAACTTCTAAACTACAAAAAATCGCTGAACATACATGGGGGTGATTCGGGTAGCCCTTGGGGTGCTGCATCACTGGACTTCCGCTCAACAGTCGTTCCTGGGACACCCTGTATATTTTTCATAAATATTCGTGATTTGTTATTTGTAAATTGAAATATTTTATTTATATTTACGATATCTTCAGATCGAATCAAAAACTACTAGTCGCGTTGTTTGCTAAGTCTATCTTATCTTGTATCATCTTCTCCCTGTAGTATAACTTGTGTTTTGTTTCTGTTATATTGTTTCTGCCAAGCACAATACTGCGAACTTATAATGAACAGAACAGCAATAGAAGTTTGGGGTCAAGTATAGTTAGTACGTCTATAAATCTGAGGCAAACTTTCAAGTCGACTGAGATAGGCCCGTCAGTGAATTTATTCAGTTTTGCATCGCAGAGCCGGTAAGCTTGTTTTATACGAGTTTGAGGTTATTTTAATGTTCAGTCACGTGGGCTTTACCCTTCTCGCCTGAAAGTTTAAATTGCAGAGATATTGTTTATATAAAATATATAATAAAATATGAAGTGAAAACTTCTTTAGGCGCGTTTGGCAGTTTTGAGATGAGAAAACAATATTAGACTCGCCTCGAAAAGGTCACGTGCGAGTCACGTGACTGCTCACCAACACCGGGTTATTTGTCAAGTTGAGAACCGTTCAAGTTTTCACTTCTGCCGGCACTCCTGGATTGCCACTGTTTTTTTATATTTTTTGTTTAGTTATAGCATTTTTTTGTTTATTTATAACTGTAATTGTTTGTTTATGATTATGGTTAATTGAAACTGAATCTTCCGTTCGAACTTTATCAGCAATCAGTCCACTGTTTACAAACGGCATTCGATATTCGTGACACGAGCTTATGAATCACGAGATAATGTTCCTGTCAAATTGTACGAAATCGAAAGTGAGTCACCATCGTGCACCAAACCCATGTCTGGCCTGAGGCTCACTTACCTCCACATATTAGAGACATCTTCAGAGGTAATTTTGTGTCAAAACGTTCCTAATTAAAACTTTTAATATTCTCAATACTTATCCTACCTAGCGTTCTAACTTACGCTCAAAGCTACTAATACTATAATAGGCATGAAGGCAATGAATCAAACATTTGTACTGGCGATTTAATATTATATGCTCTACTTATATCACTTTAGAATTATTTTAAAATGGCACTAAAAAGACACGTTAACAAACGCCGGCTGTCAACTAACGCACGTTTAAACACTTATAGTTGAGAAAATTATTACATCAAAATTGGAAATAAATACACCAAAATTGGTTTGTGTGTGAGTTTTATCATAAGCGTTGTGACATAGTGTTGTTTACGCGAGGATCGCGCAGGGCCGGCGGGCTGGCGGCTTGGCTTGGCCGAGGCTTGAGACTGCCAGTGGAGGCGCGAGTGACGTCAGGGTATGAGCATATACTGCGCGCATGCGTGGCCGTCTCGTGTGACATGGCCCTTATCAAAACTTTCTGATACTAAGTTTGGGAGTTGGATAACTGCTGCTGGCAGGTTTTTTGCTGAACTCCTGATGGACGGAAAAGTTGCTGTTGCGGTTTTGCTTAAACTTCGTAATTATATTAGCCGACAAAAACAGAAAATCAGACAGTACTTTCAAAAACATAAAACCCCTTGGGAAATGGGTAGTTATAATTTTATGTATTTTATTTTAAAATAGTATTATGTCCTACTACTATTGCTCATTTATAAGGCTTATTAAATGTTAATACACTACTAACGACTATTAAGCCATGATAGCTTGCTAACTTTTAGTAGCAAGTAAACGAAAAGTCAGGTTATAGGATGTGGTTGGTTTTTTTATCATGTCAAAGGCAAAATGCATTTATTCAGTAGGACCGCTGGGATCACTTTGAATCGTCATTTTACTCCTGTTCCTTCGCGAACAACACCGTGAAGAATGATCTCTCAAAGCAATAATTGCACTCAGTAATCAATGCTATGTAATACATTTTTTTAAAGTGCCACACTTAGGTATTTCTTCGAGAAATGAACCGATAAATATGAGCTTATCAAAAATTTCGATTGCAATGATAAGGGTTCCGTGGCCGAATGGTCTGGCACTCCGGTTTTAGCAGGATCGTCTGATCGTTGCAGGTTCGAATCCCGTCGAAATCTAAATACTACATTTTGATAAGTACAAATATAGTAACCCTTAGCCTCCTCGCAGACTGCAGACTTTCTATCGGCCGACAGTTGAGACGGAATATACTTCGGCTCGTAAGTAATGAGTATGGAGAAGTATAGCCGTCTCAACTATCGGCCGATAGAAAGTCTGTAGTCTGCGAGGGGTCTTACCCTAAAAACGAATAAAAAGATCACGTCTTAATATTTAAAGACGATTTGACATAATTTAAAGTCGTGTTTGAATTTTGGGATATTGCTTGACATACATTACGATTATTAGATGCCGACCTCTGTGGCGCAGTGGGTGAAAGCCTGTTTGTGACGCAGAAGGTTGCGGGTTCGATCCCCTTCGCAGGATAAATGTTTGTAAGATCTGCAAATATTTATCTTGGGTCTGGGTGTTTCTATGCAAAAAAAGTATGTAAGCAGTATATCAGTTATTTGGTTCCCATAGTACAAGCTATGGTTACTTTGGGGTTAGATGATGCTGTGTGAAAATGTGCAGCATTATTTATTTATTTAAATTCCACGCTTCAATTCTTCAGCCAGCCTAGAAACTCCCTCACCAGATTTGGTTCATACGAACATACACACACATGCATACTGAAAGTCACACAACTTTATCAATATCAAGAGCAAAGATACAACCAGTGTTCTACAAGAGGCTTGTTCAGAGCCTTAAAGCCTAACTTGTATCATTATCAAACCAATCCCAAACTCAGCCCTTTTGCGTCTCGTACTGTAAGCACGTGACCGTGACCCAGCAAAATGGAGTCTTTACCCTCAATACATCGCCACAAAGGGCATATTACACCCTAAACACACACTGCAATAGAACTTACACGGCATTATAGACGTTATTGCTTGATACGTAAGACTGTTATAGCCTGGGTTGATGGTGTTGAAATAGGATGGAGATTTGTAGTGTATTTTCACTTCTAGTGCCTACTTATGGAGAATGAGTATTCTTTATTCATGACTTCTTTATAAAAATACTTATGTTAATGTTATGCCTAAGGGCATATGAAGTCTCCTCTAAGTTTCATCATTGTCAGCTGTTGCGGTGATAATAACAAACAACATTATGTGACGTATTAAGTAAAACAGGATACTCATGGCGCTACAGACACTTTTTTAATGTAAGTAAAGGTATTCAAGATCTCTTAAGGAATTCTAAGAAAATACTGTAGAGATATTAAAAAATAAATTATGTATAGGGTTCCCCATTTTCTTGGTGTTTTTTAAATTACCTAGAAGCCAGGTTTTGAAGCTTGGAATAGATGTAGATTGGATTGTAATAGCATTATGGTCTGTGCATATTTCTAATACGCGAGGAAATCCGCAGGAAGAAGTTAGTAAAAAATATATTCAAACAATAAAAAATATATTCACATATATTCAAACAATAAAAAATATATTCAAATATATTTAAACAATAAAAAAATATATCATCATCATCATCCGCAGCCCGACTTTACCCACTGCTGGATATAGGCCTCTGCTTTTGCCATTCTGCCCAGTCCTGTGCCCGCCTGATCCACTATCGTATACGACTAAAGAATACATTAAAAATATATTCATAACTTCTAATTATAATAGAGTTCCTATAAACAATTCCATTTCATGTTTAAGCTTTTTAAATTCTTATTTGCAGAGGGAAATATTAATTATGTTTCAATTACTTTTCGTGGAAAACAAACTCAAACATTTTCAGATTACTTAAGTAATCACAGAGTTGTTTCAATCAAATAACGTTTGTCTAAAATAAATTATCTATTTCATTAAAACTGTAAATAACACACTCTTTTCATCACAATGGTTCTATGGGGCACTTCAGATATTATCTTTATACATTTAAATTTTTTTTAAACATCTGCGTCGGAGACATGTCAAAATATATTATATTTTATACAGTTGTCAAATATGTATAATTATACATAGTATTTTAATAGGCGCCAACGGGCTTGCAACCCATCACGTATGGAATACTAACTTCTGCAAGATGTATCAAATTGTATCAAATATGTATCTGGACATGCCTCTGACTACCCTACTTAGACATTTTCAAAAGATCTGGAATACATAAAAAGATCTGAGAAAATGTCTACCGCACCTTGGGGATAAAGTCGTGAACCTGTTTTTTTATGTTTTTTGTCAACCACAAAAAGTCATTTAAATGTCATTTCTTATTTTTTCAAATGAATAGAAGCGTGATCAAGCGTGGACCTTAAACTCATCCCGTCACCGAGGCAATATTTTAAAACGTTAGCATCGGAAACAAAACAAAAATATCTACGTCTGACTGTCACGTAAACTGTCCAACTAAACGGTTAATAAAATGTCTACAGCTGCTACGGCGTAGCAGCGTAGCACGTTTCTACGATAGTTGAGTGAACCTTGAACAGTGAGTAAGATAATATAGATATCATTTTTATAAATTTTACTCGAAAATAAAGGGTGCTATGGATACTGATATAAAATAATAATTTGTATTTTATCACTTAAATGTATATTTCTTATGTTTGAAAATATGTTGACAGAGTAATTATTTACCACTTCAGAGATTTAGTACTTCACATACAATCACCGATGAATGTCATTCGTACGATGTCATTTGCGTTAGCCCCCTCGCAGAATGCAGACTTTCTATCGGCCGATAGTTGAGACGGGCTATACTTTTCCACACTCATTACGAGCCGAAGTAAGAGTCAACTATCGGCCGATAGAAAGTCTGCAGTCTGCGAGGGGGCTTACTGTAACAAAATCAGTGCTTAAAGGTTAAATAAAATCCATGTACAAATCTGTATAAAGAATCCCTGTTTCCCTGGCATCACGCGTGAGCGGCTGGGCCAATTTAGCAAATTTTTTTTTGTTTTTGTCAGGAGAAGGATTGTGAACAAAATAATTAAGAAAGTTGCACGGAAAAGGAAAACTTGACGACCTTATAGCATTTGTCATAATTAGAAAGAACAAGGTATAGAAAAATAATAAAAATAAACCTTTTATTTGTATGGTTTTTTTCAAACTGAAAATAGAACCCGCACCTTCCAGCATCAATCAACCCTTACAGAGCGGTTCAAAAACGCTCTCTTTCATCCTGGGGTTGGGAGACAGCGGGGGAGGGGGAGGGAGGCGTTTGTTGTCCCTCTCTCGTGAGCCGAAGTTCTCGTCATTCAATCGCATTTTTACTCAATCCCTACATTTAACTCATCAGTCTCACATTACAAGTTGTAAAAATAATTCTAAAATTACATCACACTTTGGCAAATGGCCAAAATTTTCCTAAAAAAATATTTATTTACTAATTTTAACAAAAAATCTAAAAAAGATTATACAGATTTACTGACGAAAGTTTGTATCATTAGGTAAAATTCTTATATTTCAGGAGTCAGAGATACATTATTTATTATTTATTTATTACTACATTATTTATTGCATAAGTATATTTTGAGATGTTAGCATTCCTATGACGGGTTGCATCGCTGCTCATTTGATCGAACACTAATTTTAATTTGCCTAAAATGATATCCTCAAAATTAAATGTTAATTGATCAAAAAAATTCGATTGAGTAGAAGGCGTGAAAATGCAACAAACAAACAATTATAATATTATGCATGTATTTACAAAGAAAACGTATATAAGTATTTTATAAGTTACCTGGTTCCCATAGTACAAGCTTTGCTTAGTTTGGGGCTAGATGCCGCTGTGTGAAATGTCTAGCATTATTTATTTATTAATATAATTCATCGAAAAATTTATTCACTTTCATTTACATTAGAAATAGTAAAGACTAGTTCCCGCTCGTAAGTTATATTGTGATTAATATTATTCATTGTGATGAATACTTATCTAGTAGGAACTTAGCTGGAATAGCCAAACGATCCAAATAAACGAATACATGAATAAGTTTTATAGCGTACATCGACACACCCAAATCCTCCATCATTGTATCCTATTCCTAATCAAAACCGGACCCTGTACGTGATCGCACTGTAAAACGTAACTCCTACAACAACGCGTTGCGATAGGCTTGTTCTACACTGGGAGATAATCTTGAGCTATGAAAAAATATATGTTATACATCTCTAGCACCAAGCCCAAGGCGTCGTTCATGTCGTGCAGTCAGCGTCATCAACTGGTAGCCCCCATTGTAAGGGGGTTACCAATTGGTGACGTTGACTGTGCACACAAACAACATTGATATGCCATTCAGCGATACTGTAGATTTTTACTCTGATTTTTACCTTAACAAGTAACTAAGTTTATATGAGTAAGTGACCAACATTTGAGAAAAAAACATTTGATGACATCAGATGAATAGTTTGGGTGATAACCAAAAAAGCTTTGTACAGATATATATTTTCGTTTTTATTTATTTATTTATTCATCATAAATTAAAACACCTTAACAGCAAGCCAAAGCGATGTTTTAGCACATGTGTGTGTGTGTGATGTTTTATAAGTTAAATGTTGTTATTATTTAGTTTTTTATAGCTTTAGCTTAGCTTTAGCTACCGGTATCAGTACACAACAAGTACAACACCAGGCGATGGAGGTAATTAAGTAAGGCGGGCCGTAGATTGACGGACGGCTGATTGCGCCGACCCGGCCTGTCTACAGCGATCTCCCATGGTTCTATATCTGTGGTTCCTGTTCTGTTTGGAATGGATATTGAATTGATTTCAAAATAATCCTTTCGTTCCTTACAATTGTAAAAGCTTCAGGAAATTAAAGGTATGAAAAAAACATGATCAATTCCCGAAGACCAGGAAGACTTTTCCTCTGATCTTTTATTTTAGATACTTTTAAGGGGGTAGTCAGAGGCATATTTGCAGGTTGACTTAATGGGTAAGGAAGTATAAATCAGTTTATGATTTGTGTACTTTCTGTTGAAATTAAGGTATTCTTTATAAGATATCGTCCAGAAATCCAAAAAAAGTGCAACATTTGTGAATAAAAGCACAAAAATACACTCCGCTTAGAAAAACGTGGGCAATTGACCCATTTCATACCTGTGAATCGAGCTACGGCTACATACTATGGTGCTACGGCGCTACGAATCGTAGCACTCGCCGTAGAACTCGCCGAGTTGAAGATGGTATTGACAGCTACAAACAGTCCAACAAGAAATTACTCTTAAGCTGTAAAAAGTTGGTTATTTTGTTTAATTTCCTTGTTGATTGTATATGTAATATTTTATACGATGATATTTAATATTGTGGGTGAACCATATTGATCGAGTAGAAAAATGCCCTGACTTTAATTTCAAGTTCTGAGTTCAAATCCCAACAATTAATAATGATTATTAGATATTTATTGATAATCATTTTAAATATGCCATATTCATATTTGTGTGAAAGTAACAAGAACGTAAATGAAAGCTTGTGTTTGTGAGTAATGTTATAAGTTTGAATTAACATTTGAAAAACATTCACGTCATTTGACCTTTATTTTAATGCAAAGTTTTTCGACATTTTTCCATAAATAAATATGTATGATGTAGCCTCGTTTATCGGTGTATGAGTGGGAGACCTTATGTAAATCTAACGCCACACATACATGCATAATTTTATTGACAGAACTGTGTGCGTGTTCAATTTTGAACTTTATGCTGTGGTGATAAAGACGTGTGTAATAATTTAAAATTGAGGTATTTTTAACGAACGAGTAAGCAGGTTCAAAGAATATTGTAGCAAAAAACAAACCTAAAAAATGTCACCCCGTTTTCTGCTCGATTAAACGAAAACTGTTGCTCATACGAGCGTATTGTATAGGTTGGCTCTTGATGATCGGATGGGATGTAGGTTAGAACGCTATTTGCTTTTTTAGGAAATAAAAATATGCTCCTTTACAAAAAAAACAAAAAGATACAATTTATGTGACGCTTCTAAATCTAAATCTAGAATTAAGGTGCTTAATGTGTGTATATATTTTATAAGACGCAAATGCATAACGCCCGTACTAAGTTTGTAAGAGCTAGTAGCCAATACTGAAGATGAATGACTGAATGAATTAATGAAAAACTCTTTATTGTATACAATAATTACAAAACATACACATAAGAACCAATAGAACACAACGAGACAATGGGCGGTCTTATCGCTTAAAAGCGAAAGAAACGAACATATTGAAGGTATGGATGTACAAATATTTATACGAATAAAAAGATTTTGAAGATGTTTTTTTTAGATTTTCAGGACTTTTATTTTTAAAACCCCCGTCACAGTGTGCTTTTAAGAAGCTATACCTTCTTAACCTTTCACAATCACTGTTCATATTTCAGTTAGTTAAACGGGACATCGCGTAAAAAGCTCCTTTGTTTCGTGCACACTACAGAAATATATTTTTAAAAGTCCATGTCACTTATAAAAAAAACGTAAACAGGGTCACGACTGTATCCCCAAGGCGCGGTAGACATTCTCTCAGATCTGTATATTCCAGATCCTTTGAAGATGTCTAAGGGGGTAGTCAGAGGCATGTACAAATACATATTTGATACATGCCCACATCTTGTTCATGTCACTTATTTATGTTTATTTAAATCACAAAACACCATTAAAAATACCACTGAGCCAAAATGGTGACGTCACTGACATTACGTCACTTAACCCTTCCATTCCGTTGGTAATTATCGCGACCCAAGTGTCATTTCGTCCATTCGCACAAAAG
The DNA here is from genome assembly GCA_963565295.1 of Epirrhoe alternata. Lineage (NCBI taxonomy): Eukaryota > Metazoa > Arthropoda > Insecta > Lepidoptera > Geometridae > Epirrhoe > Epirrhoe alternata. Next base: position 7,854,167 of record OY751384.1, read on the forward strand.
CCCTATATTTTATGTAGCGAATTCATTCGAAAGAAACAACCTTCCGTACCCTTGATAATGTCCTTTACTTTGTCACCAGAGTTTTTTAGGAACTTTTCATACCTTAATGAAATTGAATTGTAATAAAGGACCTAAAAAATTGTATTCCAAATTATTTTATTACATCTATATTAAACAAAAATATTTCTGTAATTTCATGGGCCGCTATCTATCAGAATTTGCAAAATCCATACTTGAAGAGACCACGACATGATGGAGAGATGAGTTGGATGTCCATTTAAAGGTGACACAGAACAGAGAAGACTGGAGAGAGAGAAGTGAGGTATTTGCCCTGCAGTGAGCTCTTAATAATAATATTTGAAGAAACATGTTTAACATCGTGCTCGTGTAAGAGAAAATTGCATACACATTTTAAACTCACGAAAAACCTCATCATGCAATGACAAATAAAATTTGAATATTGTGTGATGAGTAGACATGTCACCGGATATCATGCATTACACCGGACACTGTTTTAATTGTATTGTTATGATATCACCATCAATTCCACACAACCCCAGCTACAAAATAAAATAATCGCCCAACCCCGACTGTCCCTTCACTATGGTGTTATTAAATTTTATGTCCTCTCTCCCCACTCATAATTCCACCCCTACTTATTGTAATTGCTTTTTTAAGGTAGTAATAATGATGGCTGGATTTTTGTGTCGGAAGGAATTTTGATTCGCTTTTTACGGTCGTTAAAGAGCGGAAATCATGAAAATGAAATTGCAATAGATTGTTTTTTTCATATTGAGCAAGAATTGCTAAATTGTAGATAATAATTTATTTACTTTATTAACATGCATAAGAAAGTATGTAATGTTTAGTTATAAGAAAACTAAGGAAAAACGATGTCGATCTCATTCAATTACTTTTAACTATGTCAAGCTTTTTGCGTTCATTCATGCATGATCGATCCAATTCGCATTCAAATCTTTCATCAAATCTTCTTTGTAAATATGACAAATCTTTGTAAAGGACTCTGTTCAAATTTAGCAAAAGTTAACATTCCGTTTATGTAACAAAAACTCATGTTGGCGAGATACTCACGAGCTTCGGACTAAAAGAGCTACAATGAAAACACGCTCATTCAAGTAAATAAAACATTTTTGCAAGATGGCGCTGTGCTCGCCATAAAAACAAACAAAACGCCCTTGATTACTCGCACTAGCTGCACCAAACAAGCCGCCGTAATCCCGTTTAAAATAAAACATTTTAGGCTTACGTATGTAACTGAGCGGAAATGCAACAAAACCGAAATAATTTTTCAATTCCAGCATGCAAGAACTACTCATAACGTGTTTTGCTTTTTGTGTGCACAATTTCACTTTTGCCACAGTTTGTAAGATAACGGTATGAAAAGAAGTGAGTATTGAGATTTTTCATTTTTACTCGGACATTTAGGTTTTCTTGAAATGAATATTGTGATAGACGATGCATTTGAGCTACACAAATATATCAGCAGTCCATAACGTCATGTTTATTAGTGTTTTCGAAAGTACCTCCTACACAGTTTTTTATTAGGTAATAAATTTAAGAAACACAATTCATTACTGATGAGGTCTAAGCTATGAAGACCAAGTTTTTTTAACACTTCTTATAATCCATTTAAATCTATCTTCGATTATGACGAGTAATAAACCATTTTTTTTAACCCAAATAGAGTATAGATTTGAACAAGTTCCTTTACCTCTGCTGTGCCAAAGCTTTATTTGTACTGTCGCACGCAAACTGTTTTGACTGTGGGTGAAAAATTTGTCGCGGCAAGTTTTTATTAGTCGTTTACTTTTCGAATCGCGAATTCCACATTCGGTGTTGTACGGTGTGGATTGCCCTTAATACTGTTTACTTTGCGAGTAATGATTTTCGAGCACGACATTACGTTATGATGAATGTTAGCAATTTTGTGTTTGCTTGTAACGTTTTCTTTGTTCATAAAGAACTTGATAAGTTAGGGACTTGTTTACAACTTATTAGAGGTGCTTTTGAGTTGAGAACAGGATGTATTTTTATTGCTTCTCTTGTGTTATTTTACTGAGAAGTCAGATGTTTTGTTGATATAAATAAATAAATAATGCTGGACTTTTCACACATCATCATCTAGCCCCAAAGTAAGCAGAGCTTGTGTTATGGGTACTAGATGACTGATATACTACTTATATACTTTTTGTTTGTAAATACAAACATATTATACATAGAAAACACCCAGATCCGAGACAAATACTTGCAAATCATACAAACATTTGCCCCGCGGCGGGGATCGAACCCGCAACCTACTGCGTCGTAAGCGCAGCTTCGCCCACTGCGCTACAGGGGTCGTCATATATCCTAATCCTAATAATATAATAAATCTGAAAGTTTGTGAGTATGTTTGGATATTTGGATGTTTGTATGTTTGTGTATCAATCACGCCTAAACCAGTGAACCCATTTGGATGAAACTAGGAATAGGCGTAGATAGTGACCTGGAATAGCATATAGGCTATTCAAAATGTTGGTACCACGCGGGTGAAGCCGCGCGCAGAAGCTAGTATATATATATTTGTATATACTTACAAGTATTTTAAACATACTTTTCAAAAACCTTTGACATACCTGACGACCTTTAAAAAGTACTTTTTAGTTTCCTTGCGTGGAACAAATCAGTAGATGTATATCGAAATCGGTATAAAGCTGATACCAATTGATTTTCTAAGGTTACTCAAACGTAAAGACGTCCGATGTACCAAAGGGTCAGGGCAATCAAATGTCATGGGGTGGGGAGACGCAATCAACTACACGGCTTCATACGGCTTACACCCGATCTCACTATGTTGACCCCAACTTTATTACAAAGATAGCTGATATTAAAGAATGCGCGAAATAGTAGTTATTGCGAATCATATGTTTGTTTATAGTACATTACGATATTAGTGCGTAAAGATGGTTATAACATGCGAGGCGGAATTTCAGCCCGAGCCGCAGGCGAGGGCGTAATTGAGCCGAGCATGTTATAACCAATACGCACGTATATCGTACGACGTTTTTTAACACATTTGCGAGGAAACAGAAAAAAAAACATTTTAAATAAACTCAATCTGTGAATGCACATTGTTGCTTTCCCGCCATTTTAACAGCGCGCTAGCGCTGCCTACTGAGTGGCGCCGCGCGGCGATTAGTTCTCCTTTGAACAGCAACAGCGCGCTGCTCACTAGCTGGAGGCACGACTCCAGCTCGGCGGCGATCAGTTCCATATTTGAAATGGCAAATAATGCTGTTATGGAATTTGTATGGACTATAACATAACTATTTGCTTTGATAACACACGCGTTTGTTATGACCCGCTTTACATATTTAAAACCGGTGGAATTACATCAGCTTTACGAGCAAGGGTGTTAAAAATAAATTTAAGAATGCCTTTGCTTATTGCCTAGTCAAAATTATTTTTGTTTTTACAAAAATGTAATCCATTAAAATCAATATCTAAAAAAATTTGATTGATGGGTATTTGTTTTTTTTTTCAATGTGAATACCGTTGGCTACAAACATTTTGTCAAAAAATAAAATAATTTAAGTTCGTAGGTATAATAAAAAAAACTTTCGTTCACACCTACCACTTAACACTATAAAATGTTTAGATGAAAATTTAGTAGGAATAATTTTGCACTTGAATTCTGTCACGCATACAACAAGTATGTAAAACCGTGTTACGTCGTCCGTCACATTGGTATCACGTGACGAAAGCGCACGCTACGCTTTTCAAGCTTATAATTTTTTGCGTTGTATTTCATAATATAAAGTAAAGTTGTAACTGTGGTTTTAGTAAAGCAGGTTCATAAAAATAATGTAAAATTTTTATTCTGCAAATGAGGTAGCTGTATAGAGTATATTTTAAATGCTCTTTCGAAAAATAGGTAATTCTTGTGATTACTTATAGGATTTTACACGTAAGAAATGTTTAATAATAGAAAAATAATGAATTACATTTTACACAGCATTTAGCCCCAAAGAGAGTAGAGCTTGTGTTTATATTTTTGGAGTGATGACTTTTTTATGCGCGTTGGGCATTTTTGAGATAGGAGAAAAATATAAAACTCAGTCTTGTGACTGTTACTACACCATTCTCTTACTATAGCTATCTTAATTTTGCTACACATTGTATCTTCACATTGATCGACCTGTGAGAATGACTGTCTCTGATGAGATAGCCCCGTTTGAGTCCCAGTAGGACAGTAACTTCTTGCACTTTTTTTTTGTGTTTTTTTTAATACACCTTTTTTTAACACATTTTAAACTTTCGCGACTTGAAGACATTTTAAATTTTTCAACGGGACTTAATCGCGTAGGTATAACATTTGTTTATTTAAGTTTAGAACCGTTACCTCGTTCAAGTTTTCACTTCTGTCAGCACTCCTGGAATGCCAATGTTATTTTTATTTATAATTATTATTTGTAACCCTTTGAGTGTAGGCATAGATTGCCCCTGACTGTATTAATTAAGTACTAAAATTGTAAAGATCTCAATACTTATACTAAAAACTTACAAAATATCAAATTTTCAAATGAAAGAACAATAATGTCTGAACTTTCTTTCTTGAATACTTTCTTTATTTCAAAGAATAAAATGCATGCTTTAATCTTTGCATATCGTGACCGCAACCATTTAATTGTTGTTATGATTTCGATGCACTTACTTTATTCCTACCACCCCGTACACACTAAGCGGAAAAACATGTTTTCAACATGTATGCACTTTTTTCATTCTTTGTTGAAATCTAATGCAAGTAACTCTTCAAACTTTTTTGGAAATAAGTATCAATCTTTAGTTTTTGTTAAACTTGCGATCACAGCTCATATTTAGATAAAACATTTACAGGATTCATATTATTTTTTCAATAAAATCCTGTAAATGTATTTCTAAATAAGCTACACTAATATTGCAGAAAACTTGACAGATAAGTTTATTAAGAAATGAAGTCTTATCAAAATTTTGGATTCCGACGGGATCCGAACCCGCATCGGTCAGACGATGCTCCTAAAGCCGGAGTGCCTTACCGCTTGGCCACAGAATCCTAGTTGTCGGTATCCAAATCTTTGATAAGCTCATATTTATCGGTTAAGTAGTAAGGTAAGTCGGGTATAGTTTGTTGTATAATATTTTTATTTGTATGTACACAAATTGTTTGTTAGTGTGAACCTGGGGTTAGAGGGAGTGGTCGAGCGCTGCTGTTTAATTTCATTTGAATTGCATAAAAGTGGTCATAAAACACAGTTCGCATAAAATCTAAATGTTGAAGGTATACTCGAGTGCATAATTTTTTTAGTATATAACTATTGTTTTTTTTATCGCGCGAAACTTGAGTATACACTGAACAAGCAAAATAGGCTCTTATGTGAATTGTTTTTTTTATATAATTAACAACAGTATATCATTTTTGTATAAGAGTTTAATAAAGATTTCATCGAGAAGATCGCCACCATGATAATATAATTTATAACCATTTATGTAAAATAAATATGTAACAGAAGCACGATAGGGAGTAATACAAATTGGATGTTAGTTAAAAATATATAGATCATCAATGTCGTAAAAGAATATTCTAATGATTATTTATCAGTGAAATATATTGAGTAGATATAACCAACTTACCCTTATGCATGCCGGTGTGTTTATCCTTCAGCACGGTGAGCTCATAAATCTTCCCAAACTCCTCAAACATGGGCCTCAGATCCTCCTCCTCGAGATGACGAGGAATCTGGCCAATGAACAGCTTCACAGCATCCTTACCGGCGCCGGGTGGAGCGCCGGTGATCTCAGAGAGCGTCAACGGCGAGGATGATGACCGCTTCTCCTTTGCTGGGTGGTTGTGGCTGTGGTTGCTATGGACGGGCGTCGCCGGAGCCGACTCCATCATCGGAGTCGGCGGAGGCATGCTGACGTTACTCATTGGCGCCTGCATATTGTACCCAAACAGGATCGGGTTTACACTGAAATTCGTGCCCACCAACATGTCTATCACAGTTACTGAACACTAAAAATCACAGTTTTTGTACTATTAGTTCTTATCAAAGAGTAAATTCGGTTTTTTATGTTAAAGCTGTATTTGTGAGGGCGACGGTGGGGTGGGGGATGCGAGTGTGCGTGCGGCGCGCGTCTGTGTGCGTTCCTCTCAGTCACCCCGTAATGCGTAATATTATCGATCCGTATAGTAACTGTTGTACACCGTCGACCCCCGTTTTTCTCGACGCGAGATTTATTTTATGTTTTTACACTTAATTTTTGTATTTTATGTTTTTTATTTTTTCTGCGCTCAGCTTTCACTTGATATTTTTCGATAATTTATGCGGCTATTTACAGTTATTTACAACACTTTTAAAGAATAAAATATTTGGCACGAGTTTACGTTTCACAGTAATAATTTTAAGCGGCGTTTGCTTTAGTTTTGTCACGGCAGCCGCGGTGATGCTTAGGGTCTTATCAAAATTATTTTCACACGAAAAAGTATTATGTTGGTCAATGTTTACACTTGTTAAACGCACGCGGCACTGTTTACAAACAAAGCACGATAAACACAAGTGTTTTTATTATTTTTTTACTCACCGTTTAATTGTTAACACACACAATTTATCGCACACTATCTAAAAAATGTAATTTTGTGTCAAAAAGTTAGCGCACTCACCCAGCGTCGAAAAATTGGCGCGCAAATTTCGACACTCACTTAAATATATTTACACTTAACTAACTTACTCTAAAGCACGATACGACGACGAACTATGACGTGACGCACAACGAAAAGCACAAAACGACACGAACTAAATGAGACAACAAATTTGCCGTGTTCCCGTCTTTATGCCTACATGTCCACTAACCTAAAATTCCCTCCGAGTCCCCTCATAGCGACGCCATGGGGGAGTCTCGAGTCTTGATACGATCCTCCCTTTCGCTCACCCTCGGTAGATTTAGGTACGAGTAAATTCGCCCTGTGTGAATAGGTTGATTATTTGGAATTTCTTGTTTAGCCGCGTCTCGTGTTGACGCGTCTGTCGCGTTTGTACCTAAGTTATGTGGAATATTCCTTTAATTTAAGACAGTGATTTTATTTGGATTGTTTGACTCCGTTTTACTGAAGAACACAGCTTCCGAGTGAAGTACTGTGATGTATGCGCAGATTTTCCGCGTCGGTTCCACTTGATTTCTATCTTAATCATACTTGAGCGTGTCACGCTTTAAACAAGATGTTTACAGTTATTTCTTTTGTGTTTATTAGGGGAAAATAACTGGGTATTTTTTATATTTAAAAATATACATTCACGAAGGTACTTCACTTTTTTCAAATTAATTTATTCATATTTAAACATTTGAAGTAGTCTCAGAGGACATAAACTTTCACAACTTTTGATAGCGGACGGAATAAACTCCAAAGTTTTTCACCTTTAGCGAATTCATTACTTAGAATTATTAATACACAGCTTAAGAAACCTTAAAAAACTTTCCGCTGAATAATTTAGGTGACCGACACGCTTAGGATCCTGCCGTAAAACGTAACACAAAATTCGGTAAAAGCTCTTCAATGCTTGGTCGGACTATAATTCAAGTCCCGAAAATAGCGAAGGGGATGGTTCACCCCCCGCGCCCCGCCCCCGCAGCTGCCAACCTCAGTTGCGATGATTTTCGCACGCAGCTTCTAATGGTTGTTTTGAAAAAATGAAAGGACTCCCCTCAAAATGTCCGGATGTTGGCCGTGAATTTGGAGTTTTATAATTTACGAGTCTGCAGAAATATATTGAATGTTTGAATCAAAGAAAAATAACATTTTGATAATAATTTAATTTTTACTTGAAAGGAAAATTGACAAAATTATGTAGGTCACCAAAATTTCTCGTTTCTCTATATTTATTTTTGCTATTCATCGGCTTTGGTACACTTAAAACTTTCATATTCCTTTGTGAAACATGAAATGAATAGTTCCATTTCCCTTAAATTAAAACACGTCATGGAATAATTTAAGGCTTATTTACATAACTTTCGGATAATTTTGTAGGGACACGTTTGTGATGTTAAAGTAGTGTAGTGTTCGTAAATTATATGTGGCGTGTGCGGTTTGTTACAACATAGCTTTGAAATAAGAGAAGGTATTTGGTCACTTTTAAGCATTATCTTAGTTTTCACGTGATAAATGTTTGTTATTATAATTTTCATTGAGTTTTTTGTCACAAAAAAATTTAGAAAATAATTAAATAGCATTTAGAAATAAACTACTATTTAGAAAATAATAAATAAATAAATAATGCTGGACATTTTCACACAGCATCATCTAGCCCCAAACTAAGGATAGCTTGTACTATGGGAACCAGATAACTGATCATCATCATCATCATCTCAGCCTTTTTTACGACCACTGCTGAACATAGGCCTCCCCCATAGATTTCCACAGCGATCGCTCTTGTGCAGCCTGCACCCAACGGCTCCCAGCAACCCTTACAAGATCGTCTTTCCATCTCGTGGGGGGCCGTCCTCTGCTGCGATTTCCGGTGCGTGGCCTCCACTCGAGAACTTCTCTGCCCCAACGGCCGTCAGTTCTACGAGCTATGTGCCCCGCCCACTGCCACTTCAACTAGATAACTGATATACTACTTATATACATTTTGTTTGTAAATTCATACATACATTATTAATACATAGAAACACCCAGACCCGAGATAAATATTTGCAGATCATACAAACATTTATCCTGCGGCGGGGATCGAACCCGCAACCTTCTGCGTCACAAGCAGGCTTTCACCCACTGCGCCACAGAGGTCGTCTGATAATTAAATAGCATTAAAAAAAAATACTATTTAGAAATGATTTTAGCATAATTGTTTGCGTATTTTAATATTAATAATATTATAAAGTAAGATGAATAATATTAAAAAATACCTAATATCTTCTTCTTTAATTTGATAATATGATAAATTAAAAAAAAACACGACAATAAATGGTGCAATCGATCAAATAAGTCTAGGCCAAACACGGCAGTTGAAAACATCATGTTTATGCAAAATCTATATGACTGCAGATCATTTTACTAAAAGGTTTCCTGAATATGACTGTGTACTAAATAAATAGTGTCGTATTTAGGAAATGTTGCTACATTTCGGGGCCTGCGGTTTGTATCGCCCCCGTTCGGGATAGTACACGTGGAGAATAAAACACTTGGCTGGTTCGGCATTGCATAGCGGCAGTTTTTGTGGAATATTTTTGCAGTTTTGTATTTTAGAATGCAGGTTAGATAGTGATACCTGTGTTTTTTTTTTATTTCAAATAAATTCGAGTAATAGAGCTACTTCATTCGAGCTAAGTTCAATTATTCTGCGCCAGCCTGACACTACAACCTGTTATTTTTCTAATCATCGACCTACTTGGCTGAGGAAAGTACTTAAATTAATATAATATTCCTATTTTCAGGTAAAGCAACTTATTTTATTGGTTACCTTTTTAAGAAAATTTTAAGGAAAAGCGGATTATTCCTGTATTTTTAATTGTAAAATTGCTTTAAGTAAACATTTGGTGTTGACTGTACGTTGCCAAACGCTACCTAATTGATACATAGTAGTGGCGACCTCAGCGGCTACGCCACTTCCGCGCTAATGCTACGGGCTACGAGGCTACGAGGCTACGAGTTACTCAATAATGCTATGCGGTTTTAGTGGAGAGTTACATTCTCATGCAATTATACAACGAGTAAGTTTCTATTGCTTCAATGTTTTATCTCAAAAAAATATAGGATATTACTATAGGAAAATTTAATATATAAATCTCAGCCTCGGTTGTAAAATAAATAATAATAAATAAATAATAAATAATTCCAATCTTTTCGAACTATAACTCCAGATAAAATATACTATACAAGGTATAACAGAAAAAAAAACACATTTTGATTTAAGATTTACGATTCATAATCACTGAACATTAGAGCTTGAAGTTTGGGTCTTGAGTCACCCACACCCAAGACGGCTATGAAATTATATTAGTAAGCAATAGAGAAAACCAGATGACGTTGAAAGTGGGATGAAAACGAAACTAAACCCAACTATACGAGTTCCAATATCAGTTTTCCTCGCCGAATCAGTGCCAAATTCACCCCTATCAAAAGCGATGGCGGCGCACCCCGTTATAATTTCGCTAGGGACTACTCCCCAGACACCGTTCTGAACGTAAGATCCAGAGATATGAAAAAAGTAGAGGTAGCATGTAAGTTTCCCTGTCCTGTCAAATTAAAAAAAATATCTAAAGCGAGAGAATGTTTTTATGTCACTAGTATATGATATGAAAAATAAACATGTTTAGCAAACATCTCATAAGTGAAGTTTGTATTGTAATAAGTGATCAGACTAACTCACCTGTGACGTTCGATCATTATTATACGAAGAACTTCACTCGAAGATATAAAAACCCTATCCACCCAGCCCATTGGTAAAGTCGAGGAGTAAGTTAAACTCTATCATTGTAAATTGTTATTTTATTGTAGTTACATAAGAAAATAACTTGTCAATGTTTTATTTATCAGGCAATCTACAATTTTTTATAACATCCTTACTAATTAAAAAAAATTGAAAATATATACTTTTAACAATAATAACGGGAATATGATTAAACTAGCTTCTGCGCGTGACTTCGCCCGCGAGGTACCAACATTTTGAATAGCCTATATGCTATTTCAGATCACTATCTATGCATATACCGAGTTCATCCAAATCGGTTCACTGGTTTAGGCGTGAATGATACACAAACATCCAAATATCCAAACATCTAAACAAACTCACATACTTTCAGCTTTATTATATGAGTATGTATGATTAAATTTATTGTAAATATCCCGTTATAGTGCTAAAAGGGATATCCATGATAATGAGTTATATCCGATAAGTAGTTTTATTGTTCGAAAATACAGAATCTCATAGTCAAATAGGACCCTATTCCTTCTTTGTTTTTTCTGTTCTATGGTACAATCAATGTTACTACTGCGCTCTCTGTGGCAACGCCTTCGGCTCTCTGTCTTGGGATCTCTTTATTACCAGGAAAAGACCCTGTGTACATTTTGCCGAGCAGTAAACACAATCTAAAAAGTCAAACAAGATCTTTGTTTGATAGTAATTAAGGATATTCATAATATAATATTCAAGTAAAATTTTTGATGCTCAAAAGTATATCAAACCTTGTATTAATGTAATGTGCGACGAAAAATAAACAAAATAAACAGCACCACGGCACAGCCTGTATAGTGGGCATAGTGGAAAATCTCTCATATCTTTAGGTTATTAACATACTATCTAATGAGGTAGTTAGAGGCTTGTCCGAAGACATATTTTTACAAGGAAAATATCACAATTATAAATAAAAAAAAATAATGCTGGACTTTTCACACAGCATCATCTAGCCTCAAAGTAAGCAGAGCTTGTATTATGGATACTAGATGACTGATAAAGATAGGTACTGCTTATAGGTATACTTTCTTTGTTTGTAATTACATACTTATAATAAAAACACCCAGACCCAAGACAAATATTTGTAGATCGTACAAACAATGGTTCCGCCGCGGGGATCGAACCGGCAACCCTTTGCGTCTCAGGCGGGCCTTTACTCATTGCGCTACAGAGGTTCATTTGTGTTTCAAAATGCATATTAGAAAAAACTGAAGAAGTGTATAAATTAAGCTAGCATGAAAACGAATGATAAGCATCTTTAAGTAAAAATCTTTGGTCTCTACCAACCCCTTAAGAAAAGAGGCGTAACTTTATGTATGTATACAAACTTTTAGTATATCCTCCTTCGGTAAGTGTAGGCCTGCGTCTTGGGATCTGTTTTATTAGAGTAGAGCCATGTTTGTTCTGCGGCACGCGTGGGTCTGTGCGGTTGGCGTGCTCACTCGCTTTGTTTTCTAAGGAAACTGACTTTACCTCTTTGTTTGGCTTCTCTTGTAGCTTGCAAAAAGATCTGCTACAATTTTTCGTAAGCATTGAATAATTTCATAACTTAAGGTAATTATTATCGCATTACCTAACGAACCAACGTGGGTAAGTAATTTATTCAAATTAATAAACTTTTGTACTTTGTTTTAATGATTTTTCAATCAAAATTGCATTGGCGTAAAACTACAGTTTTTAAAAGAGCAACCGCTAGTGTGATGGACGTTATGCACTAGCAATTGAACCGCAGGGTGGCTAGCCATGTTTCCAGTGTTAATATGCTTGTGATTAGAAATGTACTAAAATTTTAGCCGCGCGGCTAGCCACCCCGCGGTTCAACCTCTAGTGCGTAAGAGGGCTATGTTATGATGAATTTGAATCATATTTTTTTTCTATAAAACTATGCCAAGTAGCCAAAAGATAAATAATATCTTGCCCGGTACATAATAGGCTCATTTATAAAACAATTTCGATGAACGTCCAAAAACGGAAAAAGATCAAATCCCACTTCCCTCAATCTATCTCGATCCAAAGATGCTGATTGCTACAAAAGTAAGGTTCTTTATCCACAAGTAAAACCATCAAAATTCAAGTCGAAGGGAATATTTCAGGCCCTCGAACAACTAACAACCTTCGTTGGAACAAACGATCCCTGCCATCGCAGTTTCTCCATATTCTATACCTTCACAAATTCGACATAAGTAGGTCACCTACCCTTTGTTCGGTCTTTGCGTCCCGACAGAATATATTAAAGTATCCACACACAAAATGTTCACTATAAACCTTGTATTAAAGGCTAGCCAAAACTAAAACAACCACTCAAATTTTAATAGTAAGAAAGCTGAAAGAAAATTATCTCTCTATAATGACAATGATTTAAAAAATCTTTGATTGGAGTCATTCAGATATTTGGTATTTTAATGTTTGATTGTTTTATGAAACTTAATATAGATGTAGTAGCATTTGCCACTCGATTGAAGCTGCGGTTGGAATCTAATACACAATGATTTGCTAGTATTAGAATTCCACCCTTAGAATTATACGAACTTGACAAGCGATAGGCATCTAAACTTTTTGGAACATAAACTGCCAAGCCACTTTTAACCTACGGTCACATATACAAGGTTTATTTTACATTGTGTGTGTTTTAAAGTGTCATAGTTCAGGCCCGGTCCTAGCGACCGCAAAGAAATTTACATTTATTTGTCGAGTTTTATGAAATAATGGGAGGGAAAAGAGGAGTTTAGTTGCCAACTAGCTACATTGATGTGGTAATTGCTATAACATTTTTGGTAGAAAAGTGAATGGGGCATGAAAAATACAGTTCTTCTTGTTAAAGGAACTATATAAAGGAAACTTTAAAATTCTGTTAGTATCGTTATTTTGCCGTTATCATATTATTATCGTTTTATATTTCATTATGTTTTTTCGTCATAAAAACAAGCATATTGGCCAAGTATCCTCAACATTCAATGGTTATGAGTTCGAATCTCGGACGTGCCATCAATGAATGTTTCGGAAAAGTATGCGCATTAATACCTACAAGCTCTACACGGTGAAGAATAACTAGCTCTAAATGGTGAAAAAAACGTCGTGTGAAAAGAAGTTCTGGGTTCTCTTGTAGAAGAAGTGGTAGTGTCAAGTGACTGGTAATCAAAATGTGGAACCCCTTACTGTGTTTCTGACTATCAGTTTGAAATTACTCGTAATTACTATCACGTATCAACTTCATTATTCTTGTACGGAATCTAACTAAACTGTGGGATCGGTAAATTGAAACAATCGCATCAGAGTAGAAATCATTTATTCGTAAAACCGCACTGACCCTATGCAACCATCAAAACCAAACGATAGCGCGATCTAGAAAAGTACCTACCAATTTTAATAGCGATATCTATTGGTAGTTTATGGAACATTGAATTTACATTGCACAATTCTAAACTACAAAAAGATAAGATGGTCATAGGTAAAGCATGATGTACCAAAAACATTAAGTAGAATAGCAATATTTTGTTAAACACCTACACGAAATACACTGTGTATTTAAATTCAAATGTGTTAAAATGTCCATAAAATTAAAAACATTACTGTAATAAAAATATAAAATCACGTCCCAAACGGAAAAAACGCTACGGCCGGAACAGTAGTAAAACATTAAAACAACATATGGACCCTCCAATTCGAAATAATAAAGCAGTAACTGTAGACAGTTTTTAGTTCTCTAGCGCATGCCATTGCCTTTGACCATACACAAAAGAGTTACAAAATAAAATAGGGTTAACCTTCAAAGCATTGTTATGCATAATCTTACCTATCTGACTTTTTTATTATAAATGCGGAAGTTTATAATTTGGAGTTGGTTTTAGAGTTTATATGGATGTTTGTTGCTCCTTAACTCGGAAGTAGCTGAACGGATTTGCATTAAATTTGTAACGGTAATAGTTTGTAGGTTTAAAGTGTATACTACTTTTCGTCTCGTAAAAATAACGTTTTTCGAGAGAAAGCGGGTAGCACCGTGAGGCGAAGCTAGTATTTAGGTAGAACAAAAAACCTTACGAACATTAAAAACATCATCATCAAATTGAAAAATACAATACATATAAAAAAAACATAAAAAATACTATACATATAATGAATTGAAATTTTATATAATAAAATTTTTGAAATAATTACTTAGTTCAATAATACAAGTATCTCTATTAAATGGAATCTAAATAAAAATTTAAAAATTAGAAAATCTAACATATTATGAAAAAGTCTAGTCTATTTGTTTTGTTGGTCACAGTGGATTACGTGAGGAGAAACGATAAAAATCCCAGAAGCTTTAGTGGTTGTATAATTATATTATAGCAGCCGTGATAATTATCTTAAAATTATTATTGCAATTTACTGAAATTGGAGCCACTATTTATTTAAAATGAGTCACTTGAAAATTACAGTCAAATGGAAATGCAATTTCGCCTGATTGTTTAACGATTACATTTTGTTAATGGGTTTTATAATTATTTTGACATCCTATTGACACCATTTTACAAAATCTATGATTTTACATTTGCATTGGACGAGTATAATGCAAATGTAAAATCATAGTATTCCATTACTAGTGGTTCTACGTTCTTAGTAGGTAATTTTTTTTTTTTTTTTTTCATTTTTCATTTTCGAATATGATTTATCCTTCAAAGGGGATTTGAGACGTTTTTGTTTTTAAATCCCCGTCAGTCTTTGCTTGACGCTCCATAGGGGATTTTGACACTAAAATTCCCAAAATCCCCTTTGAGGGGGATTTCCTAAGGGGATTTTGACAACAAACCGTATCTGAAAGTTGAACACGGAACCTTATTTCTAAAGCTCCGCTGGCTGTCTGAGTGTCTGTAATTGTCTTTAAACCGTAAAAAACTTATTTTGACTTATATTTTAGTTTAAAAAAAAATAAAAAATGAGATATGAACACTACTATGATACGAGTACGTTTAAAAAATGGTGTACCCGCCTGGAACCAACTGGTTGGAAGTACGCGCATCTTGACGCGTGGACAACTCCCGGTCATTGAACTGAGGGTGCAAACTTGGGGTGATCTCGGATCACGTGATCGATCCTTTTTTCTCCCAATAAATTGCGATTAGGGACGGTTTTTGGTTATGTAACAGGTGGTAGTGGTTTTCCCATATTTCATTGCATTTTTATTTCCCACACAAAATATACTTTTTACTTGTAAAACCTGAATAATGAGCGTCAAAACATCTGTAATCTCAATCAGAGGATTGATAAGAAAAAGATGCATCATACAATAGCATTCGTTTTCATTTAGTTCAATCTAATTATTATGATGATTAAATAAACTCGTCCATCCGGTTTACACAATCGTTATTTTGCACTAATTTAAATTATTATTTGTGTACAGTACACATTACTTTCAAACAGCGAACGCAATATATTTACTTAACATAAACAATAAGTTGCTGAAAGCTTCCAAAACAATAATTATTTATTAAACAAATTACGTTTTGGATGTGGATAAATGTATGACCACAGTAACCACAAATGATTTGAAGTTAGCTCGCAAATAGAATAAGCAAATAATTCATTATTATCAATATTTGAGAATTGGCATGAATGAAATTGAATAATTTATCAAATAAAATCAAATAAAATAAAATTGTGATGTGTCTGTATTTTATGTGACGGTACAGTACAACCTAAATCATTTAAAGAAAAAAACTAAAATAGAAACGTGATTCTACGTCACATCTTCTCAGGTCTTGAGACATTCGAGATTATATTATTATTACTTGACGACCTCTGTGGCGCAGTGAGTGAAAGCCAAAGCCCGCTTGTGACGCAGAAGGTTGCAGGTTCGATCCCCGCCACGCAAAAAGTGTTTGTATGATCTACAAATATTTCACTCGGGTCTGGCTGTTTCTATGTATAATATGTATGTATTTACAAAAAAATTTATCAGTAGTATTTAAGTAAAAAAGTAATTAAGTAGTATATCAGGCATCTTAGTATCCATAACACAAGCTCTGCTTACTTTGGGGCTAGATGATGCTGTGTGAAAAGTCCATCATTATTTATTTGAGATTATATTATTATGTTTCCTATGAATATGAAACATGTCCAAATATGACTATTTGAGTCACTCTCACATTTAGCAAATAGTGCGAAAAATATAACTATAATGGGCTATAATATAAGGTTGGTCTACTGAAGCAATAAAAGTGATTGAAGGCCTTTTCTAGAAAACATACTAAGCTCAGATCCAATCATCAAATAAGAACTTCTAAAGTTGCGTATGGACAACGCATTCCAGGCTTTAAAATAAAATAAGATTAGTGTATAGATAATTTAGATTTATTCCAAATGAACTTTGGCAATATCCAGAAGCAATTGGATCGGACCTCTAGTAATGAATAAGAGCGCAAGTTGACCCCCTGGGTCTGTTTGAGAAGCTCAATGTCACAAACAGCCATACGTATGTTATCGAATCGTCTCCCTTGTATTTAAAGCGTTGTGTGTAGACGGATGCGTGTGGCGCGGTTTCGAAAGATTTAGAGTTGCCTTTTACTCGTATACTACTATAATGTTGACAATATCATTATTTTTGTGTAAAAGGTATTTTCATTTTAATTTCATGTTGAGACTGGTATTAGAAAAGTAACACAAAAGTGTTGACATTGTTATGTAAGGACCTAAGAATTCTCTAACTTTTTCTGTTGGTAAAAGGTTCGTAGGTAAAAAAACGTATTTTTTTCTAGTTTTTCAAAGAACGAAAAGAACGTAATTAAGTTCTTAAAAAAACTAGATATTATAAACAGCAATTCTTGAAACACCGTTTCCGTCATCTTGGGGTTTTTGAATTCTATTTAACGAGTAATTTTTTTTCAACTCGTTGAAAAATTTCTCTGGTACAGCTGCATTTTTTTTATTCATGCCACTCTATTCTTCTTTTATTCCATCCCCAAAACTGAGCGGGTAAGAATAGGGCCGACGGGAGCTTTATTGATTTCCATTACCTACTAAGGGATCCTACACAGCGCACTATCAGTGTGACATCACATTAACTTAAGAATCTATCAAGCCAGTGAAGAAGTTAGGTAAGATAAAAAAGAAACTTGAAACGTAAGATCTGGTACCCAGGTAAATATGACCTCAAGACACGTATATTTTTCTTGTTTTAAAAACTTTGAAGTTACCTGAAACAAGCTCTTTGAAGCTTGAATGCGCTGAGATGATTTTGCCTCTAGAGGTCAATCAACTATTGGGCAAACAATAGATGGATCAACGTTGCTTTACTTTGACAAGAACAACAGCGATACTGATTTATTCAGCATCATACACATAAGGAAACCTATGTTTTGGCCAACACTCAACGGGATCTGTAGTGCCTGAAACATTTGTTTTCATAAAACAAACGACAAATGACACCGCGCGTGCGTCATGAGAACGTCGATGACTCGACCACTAGTGTTATTACTTACTGTAATAGTATGTTAATCTGTAAGGTATAAGATATAAATATGGGCCAATGGCATTCTAGCACTTGTCACTGTCTTATTTGTTTTGTGTTGCCTGAAATAAATATAAAATATTTATTTATTTATAAAACTAGAACAATGAATATTGAAAAGACTTTTCAAACTATTGTAAGCTCGAAAAAATACGGGTGCTGATAAAAACTATTTGTTAAAAACACTGCGCTGAACAAAAACCCATTATAACGATTGCAACCGCGAAACAAAGACTTAAAATTCGTTTCATAAGGTGAATTCTATTTGGGAAGGTGACGGAGTGGAATGGAATACGAATTGAGGTATCGAAGCGATACGATCGCAATATGAGGCATTTTTGCTTGACGAAGAGAAGAAAATGCATTTGAAGATTTTCACCAATATATTTTGAAACAGAAAATCGAAAAACGCTAAAAATAGAAGCGTGATTTTATGTAGTATGATGGCAAATGTATGAAACAGCTTAGATAATTCATCAAGTTTGAGTTGATTTAATTTAAAGTTTACCCAAAACATTTCCGCGATTGCTATCAATTTCGAATGAAGTAATAAACACGGGTCCTTTCTCCAGCAATTTGTGTAAAAGCGCATCAACAGCAGAAAGCAATTCAGCACCAAATGAAATTCACGAAATGAGTCGATCGCTCAAGACGATAATATCTTGGAGTAAATGGAATGAATTTTAGCTTCAGTTGGGCCTGCGCTGTAAATAATTGATTTTAAAACGTGGAGAATGGAGGCGGAATAAAATATCCCATTTGTTCTACGTAGTTCACAAGACCTAATACCTATGTTTAGATTTTTGGTTATACCTAATTATTAATTCAGAAATTGGGTAATCTAATAATCATTATGAAGAACAGGATCAAGACTGTAGGTAAATACCTTTTTTTATAACGTCAGAAAATAACCCTAACGTCCAATGTGGAGAGTAAGAATCAAGTTCGTCTCTCCACCGTCGCCGCGGTCTTATATCATGAAAACTTACTTAAAATTGCCTCTAAATGATATCCAAAGAATATCTTATTTGTTAAGTAAATATTCAATAAGAAATAGTGTCTTACACAATACAAAAGGTCGTTTGATGTATGTATAAAGTTCACAGTGGCGAGGTTAATATTTTATTAATATACAAGGTTCAATGTGATTAATCAATACAGTGGATAGAAATAGAAATAAGTGTGACCGTTTTCAAATAATTCAATCTATCTATACTAGCATTATAAAGAGGAAAGATTTGTTTGTTTGTTTGTTTTAAAAGGCTCCAAAACTACTGGACCGATTTGAAAAATTCTTTCACCAATAGAATCCTACATTATCCCCGATGAACATACTCTATATTTTATCCCGGGGAAGTGAGGATTTCCCGAGGGATCGCGGCGGACAGCTAGTTCTCCATAAAGTAAATATGTAGATAAATCAATGCTATTTTGACAAAGTATTATTTAGTATTAGTTTAAGGACAACTTCATAACCAGGAACTCATTGGTTCATATAATAACTAGACATGTAATATTACGCAATTGATTTTTGTGATATTTTATCTTAAATATTTGTTTCCATGTTCACAGTCTGATTTCTCTGTATTTCTGACTCAACATGAAAATAGAGCGAAATAAGACCCTCAATATACAACGGGCAGTAGCACATCCTATGAGAGCAATAGTGCGATAGGAAGGGTCATATCACGACATTCGGTATCTTCTAAACAAACGCTGAATGTGAAGGAACTGGATGGTTTTACACAGATATAGAATAGCTTCGATTTTTTTTACTTTTCTTTCAACTATCAATTTTGTAGTCGGGTAGTTGGGCTTCTTTCAAAATATACATTTTGCGCTACTGGATAGTAGCTTTCTCATAATCAGAAGTATTCTCGAAGTACAAAAACAAACCGCAATTTTACTGACGCCGATGTAATCGCAAACGAATTAAAACATTTTTAAAGGATATTGCTAAAAAAAGTCATTGCTATCGTCCCTAAAGCTAAAATATTCTGATGATTGATGTTGTGTAACAAGCAATCGATAAGCAATGACGGAGGTCTTAAAAATCCTAAAAACTCCGTCACCAGAGCTGGCTACTGACTCATACGAACTTACAACAAGAAACATATTATCGGTAAGAAGTATCCCAATTATTATTATATTTCTAGATTCTTAGAGCCTTATCACACTGGCGGCTGTGCGGATTCAAAGCGGAGCGGGCCGCGCGGCTAATCCGTCGCGGTTGCGCAGCGAATTCGTGGCGCACAATACGCTCAGGGACAGAATGGAACTGCGACGTGTTCGCTGCACGACCGCGGTAGGTACGCTCGTCAACCGCCAGTGTGATAAAGGCCATTGAGTTAGGATACTAAAGAGTCACAATCTCTAACAGACAACACTCAAAAAATGTCCGATCACCGTTCTTTGATGACATTTGCACGAATGTAGACATTATCCCACTTCTATAAGTGTTCAATGTCGCTTGTACGCAAAAACAAAAACTCGGTGTGCTCCGTAGCGTGCGCTGAGTTTTGGCGCGGGCATTATTTTTCAGATTATAACTCTATAGTATCCTAGATCAATGGATAAGGCTCGAGACTCAATATTCGTCTCTTACTTTAGTAAATAAAACTAAAGAGCCATTACGCGGTGGTGTAACTACGACTATTCAGATGTAGGTGATATAGCGCAGGCTGCCTCAGGGCGGTATCGCGAACGGCCAAGACTACCAACTTAAGCAAAGTGCTTCTTGAAAGCACTTTTATAAGAGATGATAATAGTATGGCTATAGACGTCTGGAGATTTGATCGCAAGCGTTTAAGATTGTGGTGAGTGGTTGCATTTTTATGTTTTGTGATATTCTTTGTAATATTAATGTACGTAAACATATTTTTTTGTCTTATTTTCTTTAAACGCGATTTGCACGATACCCTCGCCTCTTGCCACAGAATATTAGCTCTTGCACTATTGAGTTTCAGAAAGCAATAGCTAAGAATGGAATACCAGAATTTAAATGGCGTTTTACAGTGGTAGTACATTAATGCTAGTTATAAGCCTATCGCTGCCATTGTTGAAACGCTCTAAATATTTAACAAGGAGTTATTTGACAATTGCATCAAGAATGAAACTAGGTTTATAGGTTAGTCTAGTGACCTGCTTCTATCTTTATATAAGTAATATAAAGATAGAAATATGGTTACGCATGTTATGTGGAGGGAAGAGAGAAATGTAACGAGAAGAATGTTAGGTTTGAATGTGGAGGAATGTAGCAGAAGAGGCAGACCAAAAAAAAGATAGAGATGGACTGTGTAAAGGATGTACCCATATCTTATGGGTAAGAGAGGAGTGAGTGTTGAGATGACAGCTGATAGAGCGGAGTGGAAGAGAAAACTTGTTGTGTCGACAAAAGTGGGATACGGGCAGGAACATGATGATGATAGATTGGTTAGGCAAGAACAAATTAAATGTCATATTAAATGTAGCAACGGATACATCAATTTACAAATTACTGAATGTGATCGAAAACCGATACATACTCCTTATGAAAATGTTGAATTCAATAGCCAGTGGGTAGTGTGGGTGAAAGCAAAAATTTCCCTTTTTCCAATATATAAAAGCCAACAGCGCGTATTCCCATTGAACCACGCATCTTTACCCGCGAATTCCCACAAGTTATTGGCAACGTTTCACTAAACGGTCCGACGATCAAACGAGTTCATGCACAGAGTATGGACAACAGCTGGTTCATTTTGTTTCACCTGCTGATTGGTGCATAAAGATCAATTTCTCAGGATTAGGATTACCTATATTTTTAATGCTTTGATATAAAACTTTATATCATCGTGGAAAATAAATTTAGTTATGGCAGGAAAAAAAGGTCCCCCCCGAGTGAGAGGGGACGAGTTGGCAGGCTCATGGTTGTATCCCCAAGGCGTAGTAGACAGACTGTCTGTCTAGCCTTGGGTTTAGAGCCGTCTCAGATCGAGTTCTCTTTCCCTTGAATATGTTATAGGGGGAAATTCTTTTTAGTCATTGACACAATTCAAAGATAAACATCATATAAATCATGTTGAACGAACCAAAAGCAACAAGCTGCCTTTTATTTGACCACCAGCATAAGACTTGCCATTTTATAAAACTCATCAATCATTTTTATCGCTCTAAAATTGTTGAATTATGATAGCACGAGCTGTTTTACACAAACTGTGTATCTCTACATTCCGCTGGGTCACTGCGGCTCACATAAACACTTTTGTGAGAACCATCGGCCGGTAATAAAGATAGATTAATGTCGTCCCTTCTTGAGTACGAGTGCTCAAATTAAGGTGACCTTGTATCCTGATATTCCTAAGGATTCAATAGAAATGATACACTTAGATAAAATTAATACCTTTTGTATTAAAAAAAATGACACTGTGAAATACAACATTTACATTCAACAGAGACTAAAAACTCTTTTGCATCACGCCTTGTGGCACAAATCGATTTTTGGCGATAGCACAAAATTACATGCCATATTTTTTATGAACAAATGAATGAACGTGGCATTGCACGTATACGAGTATATATACACACGTAACTTACAAAAAAAATACGTTGGTTTGATGTCATTCTTCGGTACTTACCGCTAGCTCAGTGAATTGAATCAGTTATATTAAATAACATGAACAGTTAACTGCATTTCTTAAACTCGCGACTCAGGCCAATCACTCTCAAACAAAGAAATAGAACTTTAACTTAAGCTTTTACTTATTTCCTACCGTTTTCTACCACCATAAATCCTCTCACTGAATTATTTATTCCGCAAAAGCTACCGTCCACTTTCAAATGCTCGCATAGGTTACATTTAGATAGAAAACTGGTTGACAGTTTTGTTTGTTTCTATTTACAAAAAAAATAAATTCACTCAAAAAATCAGACATGCCTCGCACATCAGACTTGTAGAATCAGCTGTCGCCAGAGCTGTTTCCAGACAGATACGACTTAGGCGCCTTCAAGAAAAGAGCCTATTCCTACCTCAAAGGCTGGCAACGCATATGCAGTGCCTCTTGATTCTGCAGTGGTCTGGGGGCGGTGGCAATCACTTACCATCAGATGTGTCACCTGCTTGCTCGTTTACCCCCTCTTCCATAAAAAAAAGCTTAGCAAATCGTACGAGAATTTGCATCGTGTAAATGCACCTTTAGGGCCGTGCATTTCATAGCCCTATTAATCATAAACCAACAACAACAAGGTGTAAAACTAAAATATTATTTGTTGTTTAATTGCAACAAACAAAAATACGCACCTGTTTTCTACGAAACTTGATCCTTAAGCTTAGGGATCGCATAGGGAAGGCATCGTCCGTTAATCTATCTTTATTACTATCGTTTGATAGCGATGAATTCGCACAAAACAAGTGGCCAGAGAAGGAGAGAATAAAATAGCCCTTTTTGTAAATGATGAGCGGGCACATCATCAAACGGAATTGCCACTGCCTAATAACTTGGTTTCTTAGTAAGACATTGTTACCTGGGCTCCAATTACGTATCAACTTTCAAGTTCTTAAGGCTAGTTTTTGCACCTATCTATAACTTGTAATATCTTTATAAACCTACAGATGAAGCTAAAAATGTTGTTACGATTTAGGACCTTATTTTTAATTAAAGATTTTCATATTCATTTTCACGTGTTTAACTGTAGGTAGACTACTTGTTACGCAATCATTTATGTTATCTGGACAAAATCTGACAGAAAATACACATTTATCATATTATGCTTACATCTTACAGTAGTTAGCAGTTATTTATAGGGTGTGTACAGTACCTACAGGCGCCATCTTTTGGTTGATGGAGAAACTCCGGGTGACAGTTCATAATGACCGTCTCAACTGTCAAATGTCACACTAAAACATGATGACAGATGACATACACAGCGGCCGCGTTTGATCATCTAAGGACATACACAACAGCAGCTGTCAGCTTCAACGACGTGAATGCAGCTCATGAAAAAAACGAAGAGTAATCGTCGCCATCTTATCACACAAAGAACAATGAAACGGTTATTGTTTACGCCAGCTGCCTAAGGAGAAAGTTAGACACGCAGCCGTAAGATGGCGCTACTGGCCGTACCCTATAAAAGCATTGGACGGCAGACGCTCCACCCCTCACAATTCAAAATCGGCTTACGCGCAAGTCCGGTTACTTAGCTAGAATATACATACCTACTTACTTTGTTACATTTCGCATAATAAAATGTTTTAAAAAAGGTTAAAATAAAGTATTTATTTTCATTTTGTATATTCATATTCAGCTAGATGGGCACACAATTCCTAGTAGGCAGTACCTAGGAGTAAACCTGATCTAGGTAGGATTAGCTAGCTATCTAGAATCAAACAACACAAATTCAGTGGCTCCACGTAGCCACATTAACATTGGTCCTTCGAAGCCAAATCATTGGACCTTGGAAGCCGCATCATTGGACCTTCAGAATCGGATCGTCGTGGGATCTACGAAGAAGGGTCTGGCCAAATTCGTTCCAATTTCATCTCCCTGTCCTATTTCAATTGTACTAAAACTGTTTCTCTTTCGCAGTAAGAAGCCAGAACGCGTGGTGTTTCAAGGAGAAATCGTGAGTACCCTCTTTTTCACAGCTTGCTAAAATGAGTGTTGAAAACGTGTCCATTCGTAGTAAATCTCCTAATCCGTGTTTAGGGGCAGATTTAAACGAAAATATATTACGAGAATTAAATAAGAAACGCGGTTCGATCAAGGGTAGACTTACTTTGTTCGTTAAATTTATAGATTCCTATGTCGGAGCTCGTTTAACGGACAGTCAATTAGCAGAAATTAAATTGCGTAGTGACGTAGCTAAGTCATTACTAACCGAATTCAATAATATTCAAAGCTCAATCGAAGAATTAGTGTCGGAAAATGATATTGCGGTACAATTAGAATCACGTGAAGCTTTCGAAAATTCATACTATCGGGTTCAGGCTAATGTCGTCAGTTTGCTAGCTCAATCTAATAGTTCTGATCACGCTTGTAGGGAACCTAAGCCAAGATGTAACGATTCCAAATGCAATACTCACTCGCTAGTCAAACTTCCAACTATTTCGCTACCCTCGTTTGACGGATCGTACGATAACTGGTTAGAGTTTAGAGATACATTCCTTTCTTTGATTCACTATTCAAAACAGCTCGATGATATTCAGAAATTTCATTACATGCGATCTTCTCTCAAAGGTAATGCAGCACAAGTTATCAAATCGGTAGAATTCACGACGGAAAACTACACGGTAGCTTGGGATTTGCTTACAAATAGGTACGATAATTCGAAATTATTGGTGCATAATCATTTGAAATCTCTATTCTCAATTCAACCAACGAAAGAGTCTTCTTTTCATATTAGGAAATTAATCGATACAGTTCTTAAGAATTTGCGCGCCTTGAAGACTCTGGGAGAACCCACAGAATCGTGGGATACTCTCATCATTTATATCGTAGTTTCAAAATTAGATTCAGCTGTAGAAAAAGAATGGGAACAATTCAAAAGTACTCAAAGTAATCAGTCGAGTGAACGTATTTCACTGAACGATTTACTTAGTTTTCTAAAGGACAAGGCAGACACACTAGATATGATAAAGGCGCGTCACACTTCTATCATAAATAGTAACAATACGAGTAGTAAAGTTTCTCAAGAATTCACTAAAAAATCAAGTCAATTTAATAGTGTTCAAAGCTTCACTTCGAGAAACGATACCACGCACAAACCTACCCGCACTTGCAAATTGTGCGGAGTTAGCCACGCGCTTTACGCTTGCAATACGTTTAGCAATTTATCTGTTCAGGATAGAATTCACTTCGTAAAAAAGCATAATCTATGCGTAAACTGTTTACGGTCAGGTCACGAGTTATCTGATTGTAAATTCGGTTCGTGTAGGCAATGCAACGAGAAACACAACAGCTTACTTCATGGTGGAGATTTCGCGTCATTATCGGTTGTAGTGCAGGATCTTCAATCGAACTCCACGCCTAACATGAGTACAGCTGCGGTTTTACATACGGTCGAACAATCACGCATTAATATTGATTGTAACGACAATACGTTCGAGACGGTTTTATTGTCAACCGCATTAGTCGAGGTAGCTGGTGACGACAATGTGTATCACAAAGCTCGCGCTCTATTAGATAGCGGTAGTCAGCAATGCATAATAACCGAATCATTACGCAACAAATTAAACGCAAAGTCCATACAGTCCACTGTTCAAATCACGGGAATAGGTCAGACAGTCACGCAGTCTACTCAGTCCTGTAAAATCAATCTCAAGTCGTTAATCGGAGATTACAATACACGCATTAATTGTATTGTTTTAAATCGCATTACCAATTCATGTCCGTCAGTAAGCTTTGATCATAAGTTGCTAGACCTACCTACGCATATAGATCTAGCCGATCCTACGTATTACGCGGCATCGCAAATCGACCTACTGATAGGAGCAGATTGTTTCTGGGACCTATTAGTCGAAGGTAGGATACGTTTATCCACCGGGCCGTACTTGCAAAATACCACTTTGGGGTGGGTCATATCAGGTATCGTTAAAAATACCAAGTCGCGCATAAATCGACTACAATGTAATTTCGTTCAAAACTCAAAACTTAACGATCAGTTAAAAAGGTTTCGGGAAAAAGAGAAAATAAAAATACCAAATCAATATCTTTCGACCAAAGAAAGAATTTGCGAGCAGTTGTTTATCGAAACAACAATAGGGATAGATGACGCCGGTTAGAAAGATCGCTAATTTCGCAATAATTAAAAGTTTGTAATTTAAAATAATTTAAATAATTAAAAGTTTATGCAAGAATAATGCCTAGGATGTTTATTATGTTGCGCATTCAGAACTTTAATTTTACCGTACCTCAGTATACCTACGTTGCATTATACTATGCAGTTAGGATTACAGTGCGCGGATGATGTTATGGCACATTACGCAATTAACTAGTTTAGGTATACATATAAAAGTATCTGACGTTTGATTCAATGTTTTTCCATTACAAAATAGGTTTTTAATTCGTCTGATGTCGCATTAAAATACACAGACAATTATTGAGAAATCTAAATGTTTATAGTCTATTCGATGTCAAAATATCTAGTCGATACTTCTTCTAGTAGTTCATTGGGTCTGGGTTGGTTATCGTACCTATCTACCTAGTCTTCGTGTTCCGCGGCACGTACTCAGTTCAAATTATTCGAAAATCAAGTTGCATATCTTCACTGACGCGAGTGAAAGTGCGTATGTAGCTCGCGCGTACTGTCGTTTTAGCAATAACAAGAGTGACGTCACAGTGAAGTTGTTATGTTCTAAAAGCCGTGTTGCTCTTCTCAAACCGATTAGTATTCCAAGGCTCGAGCTTTGCGGTGCGTTAGTCGGCGCGAAATTGTACGAAAGAATTATTAAATCATTGCGTTTACAGTTCGATAATGTAGTGTTTTAGACAGATTCGAAGTCGAAATAAACGATTTGACAGGTAATGCGAAGTGGTTACATGTTAGAACTAAATAAAATCCAGCTGATTTAGTATCACGCGGTATAAGTTTGAGTGAGTTGTGTTATTCAGCTTTGTGGTGCAACGGGCCCACATTTTTACTCGAAATTTTAAAATAAACGTCACACGATTATCAGGAAAGTTCGCATAAATATAACTTTACCTGAATTAAAACATTCTACAGTTAGTATGGCTTGTAGAAACGGTTTTAAAGCCTTAGGGAATCGATAGGTTTTCTAATTTTACATAGTGGTGTAGATTACGCAGGACCTTTTTATATTTTAAATAGAAAAGGCAGAGGCGCTAAACTCGAAAATGTTACATATGCCTTTTCGTGTGTTTTGCGACGCGAGCGTTGCATTTGGAATTAGTTACTAATTTATCAACGGAAGGTTATATTTTAGCGTTGAAAAGATTTATTTCGCGAAGAGGAAAACCTCTTTAAGATTTTTTCAGATCACGGTAGAAACTTTGTAGGAGCCGCGCGGGAACTTACAGATTTTTTACAAAACAATACTAATTGTATCCTTGATTACGCATCAGAGAATCAAATTGTATTTAGTTTTATACCTCCTTATACACCTCATTTTGGTGGGTTGTGGGAATCTGGGGTGAAATCCTGCAAACACCACATTTCTCGCGTTATAGGAAATGCTAATTTAACTAATGAGGAATTCAATACAGTTTTGGTACAAATTGAAGCTGTCCTGAATTCCCGCCCTATGTATCCTATGTCCTCAGATCCGAACGATTTTACCCCCCTCACACCAGCTCATTTCCTGATTGGCCGACCTCTGACTAGCCCCGCCGAGCGGGACGTCACGGCGATGGCGCTGCCCTCTCTATCGCGCTTCAAACGAGTCGAGCAGCTGCGGCAATCATTCTGGAAACGCTGGTCAATGGAGTACATATCAGAACTTCAAAAACGGACAAAATGGCAAAATAAGAAGGAGGACATAAAAGCAGGAACAATGGTCCTCATCAAGGAGGACGGTCTCCCTCCTCTCAAGTGGAGATTGGGTCGCGTCACGGCTACTTTTCCAGGAAGAGATGGAGTTTCAAGAGTAGCAGAAATAAGACTAGCAACGGGCCTAGTGAAGAGGGCATTCTCCAGAATATGTCCGCTCGAGGTAGATGTCCAGGGAGCTGACGCAATCGGAGCCGAGTTCAATTTCCCCATCACTGGAGCAGCAATATCTTGAGTGTTCTCAAGGCCCGCCGGGATGTTTACGCCAGCTGCCTAAGGAGAAAGTTAGACACGCAGCCGTAAGATGGCGCTACTGGCCGTACCCTATAAAAGCATTGGACGGCAGACGCTCCACCCCTCACAATTCAAAATCGGCTTACGCGCAAGTCCGGTTACTTAGCTAGAATATACATACCTACTTACTTTGTTACATTTCGCATAATAAAATGTTTTAAAAAAGGTTAAAATAAAGTATTTATTTTCATTTTGTATATTCATATTCAGCTAGATGGGCACACAATTCCTAGTAGGCAGTACCTAGGAGTAAACCTGATCTAGGTAGGATTAGCTAGCTATCTAGAATCAAACAACACAAATTCAGTGGCTCCACGTAGCCACATTAACAGTTATAATTTCAATATCTTGTAATCTTGTTTAAATAATACGAATCATTCCAACTGGACATCCCCCGTTCCTGCCCAAACAGGTTGAATAACCTCCAAGGTAGAACTGCTCCAACCCAACGGAGCAATTTCATCGCACGCTAAAATCGTATCGCATTGCGTAAGCGATGGCCAAGTAAGACGATGCCTGAGAAACTTTTTCGACGCGTACATATAACTTGATTTATTCCGTAACGGCTAAGCATACTACACTTGACAGCTGAAAGATTTATTACCCTTATTTTTTCCTGCGCGATAGGTAGTTTTGCTTATCTCAAAAGGTTATCTCAAATGGTGGAAATAAAGAAAGTATGTTTTGATTAAGATATGGCTCAAAAAACATCTTACTTGGCCTGAAATATAACTACATATTTAGTCATTTCATTCATGCAACTTACGAGTATATAAAAGGAACTAATATACCTACTATACAACTTTACAAATACAATATAAATAGTTAAGCTATCTAAGGATCGTTGTAAGCGATCTATAGAACACCTATGATAGTAAATAAATTAATACAAGTGTTATCTACTTTTATAAAAAAATTGTGTGACTTTAAAGAAACAGTGGCACTGTAGGAGTACCGGCAGAAGTGAAAACTTGAACGGTTCTAAACTTGACAAATAACCCGGTCTCAGTGAGCAGTCACGTGACTCGCACCTTTTTGAGGCGAATCCAAGAATTTTGTCTCATCTCAAAACTGCTAAACGCGCCTAAATAATTTATCACTTCATAAAAAAAACTATATTACATGATTTATATAGCGTCAAGAGACAACCTATGCCTACACTCAACGGTACGCTGTAGAACCTGGGACATTGTTTGAGATGGAATAAGCTTTAGCCCTTTTAGTAAAAGGTACTCGTATTAAATTATTCAAGGTGTAAGTACAATAATCCGAAGGAAACATAATTACTCCATATTTTCTTATAATGGACTGGTATACTATATAAAGGCACATTTATGGGACGCAAATAAATAAATCGTATTATAGTAACGCTCTCATAAGCTACGACAAAATGGTACAAAGTAAATTATTCTGCGCTTTAATATATTCTGGCGCCTACTAATAAACCTGGTACAAAGTTATCTCTGAGTGTAAACTGTCAAAATGTATGGTTATTCTTGGTTTATTCCAAGAAATAACTTTATGTCACGTTTCATGGTATATGTCTGTGTTTAAACAACTAACTAAACTTATTGTAGAATTACCTATTAATATTGAGATGCCTCAACTTTGGCATCTCCATCGAGTCTAAAGCACAAACTGCGGCCAAAAAGCTGGGCATCCTAAATAAGGTCAAGCGATATTTCACACGTGGTCAACTTTTGACTTTATATAAGGCTCAAGTTCGATCTTGTATGGAATATTGCAGCCACCTTTGGGATGGATCTGCTAAGTATCAACTTGCTGCACTTGACTCGGTGGAGCGCAGAGCCAAGAGGCTGATAGGCGAAGACTATCTTGCCGAAGCAAAACTCGACAGTCTGAGCCATCGTCGTGAGGTAGCGAGTTTGTCGGTCTTCTACAGACTGTACTACGGTGAGTGTGCCCAGGAGCTACACGACCTTATTCCGCCTTCACCGTTCTTTTACAGGGACTTCAGACGCACAGCTGACTATCATCCTCACCTCGTTGATATTCCACTTATTAGAACTAAGCGCTTTCAAAGTTCTTTTATTATGCGCACTGCCAAAAATTTGGAATCAGCTTCCCGCGTCTGTATTTCCGCTGAGCTATGACCCTGTTGTTTTCAAGAAGAGAGTTAATAGGCACCTTCTGGGTAGGCTCGCTCCATCGTAGACCTCATTCTTGCTTATGTTAGTTTCGAGGTCAAGAGCCGACCCAATAATCATAAAAAAAAAACCTTTATATATTAAAATTGTTGTTGTTGTATATACATGATAAATATAGGTCCACAAATCCCATATTACTAAAACAGTTGCTGTATTTTGTGTGTACATTTTCAAAGGAATGATTGAGACTGATCTCCAAGACAACGTTTCATGGGCAGAATATCGCCAAAGGCATTTTCGTGTTTCCAAAAAGAAGAAGTTTTTTTTGTACGTTTCAAAGGTATACGTTTCTTTGATTGTAAAAAACAAAGGCGGAATAATGATATGGGTTCTCAAAAAGCCTCACCTTTCCTTATGTTATAGAAAAATACATAGACATAAAAGAAATTTTTATTTACAAAAACTAAGCTACTACATTATGAACATAAAATTATAAAATACAATAGAATCAGTTAAGCTATCTAAGGATCGTCGTAAAAACGATCTATAGATAGCTCAACTGATCCAGGTCACTACCAGTCGGAAGCGTGCCCAAAATACTGGCGGCATTGCTATACTGAATTACAATGCTGATTCTCTGTGCCAAAAAATCACCAGCTCTCGAATCACGGGACGCTTCGACCAGACGCCCTGAAAAATTTTTGAAGACGCGATGAGCCCGGAAACCCCCGGACCCAGGGTCTCGACCCCAAACTATTAATCGATAGATAGATAATCGATTTTTATTTATTTTTTTAAACGCACCTATATTTATAACAAACTATTAAAATGTAATTATCATACTAACTAGCATCTAAATAATCTAAAACTTTTCATCAATCAAATATGATTTTCATTAATTTTGAGTCAATAGTCCATTTTTTTTCCAATGCGGTTTGGAAAGAGAGATTAAGGAAGTTGAATCATTGCACTGACAATAGCTGAGCTCTTATTTCCGACCCTATTTAGCAACCTCCACGTATTTATAAATTACGTTTCTAAGACACATTTTGTAACGTCTCTTTTTAAATGCACCATTACAAAAAACTTTCCATATGTTTTGACGACCTCTGAAGTGCAGTGGGCGCAGGCCCGCCTGCGACGCAAGAGGTTGCGGGTTCGATCCCCGTGGCGGGACCAATGTTTATATGATCAACAAATATTTGTCTCGGATCTGGCTGTTTCATTGTATAATATGTATGTATTAACAAACAAAAAGTATTTAAGTATCAGTCATCTTAGTACCCATCACACAAGCTCTGCTTACTTTGGGGCTAGATGATGCTGTGTGAAAGTCCAGCATTATTTATTTATTTATTTAATGGCGATAAATTGATAATCAACAACAACTCATTGCCTTGCCCTGCAATAGGTCTATGCAAGCTAATAATAATACAATAACTAAACAGTCAACAAAACCGCAATACAAAAATATTTTCACGTCACTTCGGGGGCGTCACTTTGCTCAATAGCTAACACCAAAAACATGTGAGACCGGCTGATTGTTTGCAGACGGTGTCTCAAAGCCATCTATTTACCAAAACAAATTGTTGCAGCGCGCCGCGTGTGATACAAAACTCAATAGAACGGTGGGTGTGACCATTCCATTCCATTTCCTTCGCCACAGCTTAAAACAATTCAACGGCTAGGACACTGCAGTTTTGAAAAAAAAATGCTGGACATTACACACAGCATCATCTAGCCTCAAACTAAGCAAAGCTTGTACTATGGGAACCAGATAACTGATATACTACTTATATACTTTTTGTTTGTAAATACATACATACTATACATAGAAACACCCAGACCGGAGATAAATATTTGCAGTTCATACAAACATTTATCCCGCCGCGGGGATCGAACCCGCAACCTTCTGCGTCCCAAGCGGGTTTTCACCCACTGCACCACAGAGGTCGTCACGAATATTATATTTTCAATCTGAACAGTGGGTTTAATAATGATCTACACTAATACTATAAGGAGGAAAGATTTGTTTATTTGTTTGTATTAAATAGCCTCCGAAACTACTGGACCGATTTGAAAAAATATTTCACCATGAGAATCCTACATTATCCTTGATGAATATAGGCTATATTTTATCCCGGGAAAGTGACGTTTTTCTGAGGGACCGCGGGTAACACCGCGACGGACAGCTTCCGTTCCTTTTGCATTAATTTGTTTTGACTAAGTTTAATAACTTTCTATGAATCAATAAAAATAGCTCAGCAGATCAGAATAAAACATAGCTGTCCTAAAATCCATGATATTGACATGGCCATACATTTTTTCGTTAGATATTTCAAGTGAAAATGCATCAATAACACAGCTTTCATTATTCTCACTACACTCTAGTTCTGCGATTTCAGCGCGACACGGAAGGGGATGCTCCCAGATGTCGCTAGAACAAATTATTTACTACCTTCCTTTTGTACAACTTTTGCACTCCATATTTGCGAATGAGGTTGCCGTAATAAGGTGAATAAGGTACGCAATATTTGGTTCCTACGTGGTTATAACCAAACCATAGGGTGTTTGCGTACGGTATTTTGGTAAGGTATTTGGTTTGGTAAGGTATATTTGGCCGGTGATTTGTCTTGGAATGGAAAAGGCCTAATGTGCTTTTTCGGGACTAGCTTGATGGATTCGGGTAAATGGGAAATCAATTTTATCCCAAGGGAGATTTTTGTCTTTTTGTATTACACTAGTTTCTATACTGGGATTTGTCACAGTATGAACGAGTTTAGAGAAAATACCGGGATTAATTTTTATGAAAATATAAATATGAAAACGTTTTCCACGCTATCTTATTGTTGGGGATACTCAGTGGATTAAATAAAACAGTAGACTGTAATATAGGAAGTTGGTTATATTATCGGACTGAGACGCGCGCCTAGTAGGTTCCGTGATTTTTGTAGTAGTGCAGAGCGCGGCTCGATGCGGTCTCGCGGGGCGCCTCGTCCCCCGGACCCCGTTCGCTGCGTCTCATGGGCGCGGTGGCGGGCGATGCGCTGGTTTGTCTCCAACATTATAATCCATCGTGTGTCTAATACCCCTTACGCACTAGCGGTTGAACCGTGCCCAGCGGTTCTAATTTTAGTACAATTTTGTGGTGATTAGGTGCGTACAATGACAAGCAGTTCCATACAAAAACTGTAAGAGCGGCTAGACGCCACGCGGTTCAACCGTTAGTGCGTAAGAGCGCTAAGTGTATGAGTCACGCTGCATTCGTATATGCTTTTGACTACCCCTTAAGATATCTTCATAGGATTTTGAATGTCAATTTCTGAGATAATGTAAACCGTAAGGATTATAGTGGGACGTCCTGTTTCATTTTCACGTGTCTATCCAAATCAGATTGCTATTCATAGACTTGCTAACAAAAAAAGTATTTTCAATAACAATTTTTATCTAAGCATACATAATTCACGGACAAAAACATTTTTGTCTAAAGTTCAACCTTTTCAACCAACACAAATGAAACAATAATGATTTTAAAATCTACAACACATTTCAATTAAGCGCCATAACTCTCGTCGTGTGTAAAAATAAAAGTAACGACCACAGGGTGAAATAAAAACCGATGCCACAGTATAAATAAGAGTTCAATTGAAGAACCACTAATAGGTAGGTAGTACTACTTTTGAATCCGTTGCGGAGAATATCCCAAATGTCTGTGGTTCTTGCAAAGAGACGACTAAAATGTAGTGTTTGTTTTTCATCTATTTGTGAATAAATATGAATTATCTAGCCTTCCTATCTAATGTAAGAGTTCACAGTCACCAACTAAGTACCAGGCCTCTTATGATTTAATTAAAATAAATGATTCAGGGGACTTTTAGACCTTTTTTGTCTAAAAATCCCCTGAGCATCTCATCCGAGTGAAGGCAGGGGATTTTTAGACAAAAAGTCTGAAAATCCCCGACGCAGGGTACCTACCGCCTTTTATCCAAAATAAAATAATCATCTAGTTAAATAAAGTTAAGTTAAATAATAAGCAAAGCTAACGCCGTTGTAAAATTTAATATTGAATAAATAGTTTTCCAAATATTCACATTAAACTGTACTGGCCTACCACAGAATGTAGTCTCTATCTTAGGGTTCTTAGAGAATTCGTGTTGAAACAAAGTAAGAGCGGAGTGACATAGGTCAGTACATGCAATGAAATTAAAAAGCCCGGGTGAATCTCACCAATAACAGCCTGGGGACCGCCAGTCCGAACAAACTGACATAATAAAAAACTCACATACATGTGTTGCAGGATTGAGTGCAATGACCAGCGCTGGACTTATATTTTAATACGGCCGTTTGTGTAGAAAACTCGCTTTGTACTTCTTTTGAAAAGAGAACATGTAACAATTTATTAGTACGAAAATTTTCTGATAATTATATTAGTTGGATTCTACCCACTAATATTATTTTCAGAAAATTTTGTTTCGCTTTAACGTTAGTGGTATAGTTCTCTATAACGGTAAGCCTAGAAAGCCCTAATCTTGTTTCAGAATAAGAATTAATTCAATAATGGAAATTTTAATATAGGCAGTGCTTTTAATCCTTTAGGTAAATCAATTTCTTGCTTACTTCTGATTTTCATTGAAACAGATTTTTTTTTCTAACCTATGTTGTCTCACTACTGGGCAAAGGTCACCCCCATTATTTTCCAAGACTTGCGGTCGCCAGTTTCGTCCCACCAGTCAGCCCGGAATGCATCGAGACCGTCACGCCAGCGTCTGCGAGGCCTGTCTCGGCGTCGCCGCCCATCGTCAGGCATCCACTGCGTCACAGATACATGAAACAGCATAAGTAATATTTTTCATACTCAAGTAGATACTCAAATTTACTATAACTATTTACATGATTGATGAGCTTTGGGCTGCATCGTTGTTGAGTTGAAACACCTCGAACATTCTCTCAGCTACTTGGTTTTACACTTTCCATATTACACGTTTATAATATACTTGCATGATAAACTCACATTGCATAACGAATAACCAGTGCATATTTGTTTTCCATTAATCCAATACTATAGTTCTCGGATAAAGTAAACAGAACCGCTTCTGAACTTTGGTTTGTTTCGTATTCTGTTGTTTAAAGGGGATTATCCACGGACTAAACAGTTGACTATCGTCCTCAGATACTTGTATAATTAGGCTGTGAATCCTTCGTAACTAGTATCGTACAAGCATGCATTTTTCTTCTACCGTAACTGGTTACGAAACTCCGGTTTCAGCGGAGCCGAAACTTAAAACACTACTGCAAATAATAAAAAAACACAAACAGGGTCACGACTGTATCCCCGAGGTGCGGTAGACATTGTCTCAGATCTTTTATTAAAAGATTTATAAGATTTAGATTTTTTTTTTCTTTTATTTTATTTCTGCGAATATTCATGGTGATAAACCATGTAACTTTGACGCTGATTTTATCCAAATGCAAAGTAGTTTTATTTTAGTAAGTACTCCTTGTGTATAAAATAGAGCACACACTTTTAAAAAAATATTTAGATAGAATTCCCTTGAGACACTGTAGTCGCTGTAGAGTAGCGTAGGTAAAATTTTGGCATATAAGCATTCTTTGAAATGGTCTGGATAGCTTCATTCATTAAGCTTTATGAATTGCTTTTTGAATAAAAATTACTATTTCTAAGCTATAAAAGTATAATTAGAACAAATTATCAGTAACAAAAGTGGGCATCGCATCGCGGTTGCCATTCCACGTAAATTGTCGCAACTGTTTGCGAGCGAGTGCGTTTTAGTGCCACGCGATTATAAGGGCTTGTGTGCACTGGTACTGTCCGATAAACCTTTACCTATATCGGATTTTAGGAAGTTTATTATCATAAATCGAGTCATACTCTTTCAATTTTAAAAACTATCGTTGATATAGGTACTGAGTTTTTCTCCTGTTTTTTTTTATATTTCACAATCTAAGGTTTCATTACAACATAATGTTAATACAGTGTATTATTGTAATTAATAGCTTCAAAACATCGTGCTCATTAACTGCTACTAAAGCTAAGCAATAAATTAATAATTATTTTTACAGCCTTCCTTATTAGCAGTTATAACGTCACAAGCCATAAACGAAATCCATTCCTTCATTACGTGTACAAGATTAACTTCCTTAATAAAGTACATTATAAACGCGCCCCTACGTTTACTGTTTGTTACTTTATACGATGTAAAAAAAAAAGTAATTTAGCTATGATGCCTTTATTACGGTCCCTTTAGACGTATAGAGTTATGACCCTTCTCATTCCCTTAGATAGCCCTTTGTTTAGAGGCATATACTTTTATGTAGGCCTTTCCTTTTTTACGCGTAAACTTTCTCTATGTGTCGTAACTTGAACATGTTGTAAGGAGGCTGTTGAGACTTTATTTTGTGGAAATTTTAAGGTCAGAGGTCGTAAAACGTGAATGAAGGAGAAAAGATATAAAAGACCTCCTCGAAAATATTTTGTCATGGAAAAAACAAGAATATTTTCAATCTTCCCAGCAATTGTCTGGAACAAAATAATTTCTTATGTAAAATTGAAACTAGAAAACTAAATAAATAATAAATAATGCTGGACTTTTTCACACAGCAGCATTATTATTTAGTTATTTTATTATTTATTTATTTACTATTTACTAATATTATAAATGTGAAAGTAACTCTGTCTGTCTGTCTATCTGTCTGTCTGTTTGTTACCTTTTCACGCCCAAACCACTGAATAGATTAGGCTGAAAATCGGCATGGATATAGGTTGTATCCCAGGGAAGGACATAGGCTACTTTTTATCCCGGAAAAATCCCGAGGGACCGCGGGTTACACCGCGGGAGCGCAGCTAGTTATTTATACATAGAAAAATCCATACGCAGATAAATACTTGCAGATCATACAAACATTTATCCCGCAGCGAGGATCGAATCCGCAACCTTCTGCATCCCCAGCGGGCTTTCACCCACTGCACCACAGGAGAAATACACATCATCACTCTTTCTTATGACACTGCTGGGTGTAGTGTAGGCCTATAATTGCTTCTACCATTCACCTCTTTCCTGTGCCTTAAGTTCATATATTTCATGCTGATTTGTAAAATTACTATGACGAAGAACTCATAACGGTTGAGATATCAAAGTTCTTAAATGCCGTTCACGGGCCAATAAACGAAGTGAAGGAAACCCCATCCAATGGACCGATGACGTTTTAATGGTCGCGGGATGTTGGCGTATGGAAGCAGCACAAAAGTGTATTGGGGAGGCTTCTAATAGGCAGTTGATGAACATCTTTTTATCTCATGTCAATGACCAAAAGCTACCGCTATAGTGGAAACCAAGTCAGCTCTTGTGTAGGAAGAGGAGAAAGTAGGACAGTCCAGGAAGAGGGGCATTGTTTGGGAAAGTATATCACAGTTTGCTTGATTACGTGACTCGTCTAAAATTTACCCATTTACACAATATTTCATGTGCATTAAATTGAAAATGATGATGTGATTAAAAAAAATGCTTTTTTGAGTGCTATACCACCCAAATAAAATATTTCTCCCCGAACATCTCAACTTGTTCTCAATTGGTTATTTATAACAAACCCCTACTTCCCGTTTTCAAAATAGGCTTCTGTATTGAAAAGCGTAACACGCAAACAACAAAATCGAATATTTCTACTACCTGTATCCAATAACAGCCTATACGTGTAAAGCCTCTATTCGCAGGCCTAGAGAGTTCAAATTTGAGTGTTAGAGTTTCAGGATTGGGAAGTTTAGTAACATTGACAATGGGGGCCCGCGTACCGCCAAAATGTTTTGAACAAATATTCATTGGATGCAAATCCACCCGGCCAGTTGGGATTAGAAAATAGCGCGCAGCATCTATAGTCCGTGTGTGCAGTTCGTTTTGCAAACGTTTGCCGTGTTTTTGTGAAAAATACAATCCGGTACGTGGATTACGCGGAAATTGGTTCGATGCTCACTTGCCATTACTAACTCTGAATCAATAAATAGAAATTGTTTACTTTTAGTACATTGCATCACTTTATTTTCACTGCAATATACTTTTTATAACGTTGAACCAAGGTCGTAGATGTAGGTATCGCAAGTGTCAAGTGGAGATGGGCAGGACACCTGGCTAGACGGAAAGACGGAAGATGGACTACTGAGTGATTACGGAGTGGTGGCCCAGAGATGCACAAAGATCACGAGGCAGACCACCCGCCCGATGGCCAGATGACATCGTTAATGTAGCTGGGAAAGGACTGCACATGACCGAAAAGAGTGGCGTGATAGAGACTCCTATACTCAGCAGTGGGTGCAACTGGGCTGAATGAATAGATAGATAGACACTTTTTGTGGGATTTTGTAACAAAACTTGCTAAAAACTGAAACAATCTGAAAACGTTTATCAAAAAGGAGCAATACCCTGAAAGGGTTTAGTGCCTCTCTTAATGGCTCACCTTGCTTCCGTATAATACAAGGGTCAATGTCAAAATAGTTTAGCTCCCCCAAAATATTTCGATGGCATAAATCATACACCTTAATATAGAGTGTCGGTTGGAATTCACACCCGCACCCCCTTAATGGGGGTAAAGGCTTAAGGGTTGTTGTAATTAACATTTTTATACGGCCGATTTGCATATTGCCGTGATAACTTTATGAATTTAAATTTATTAAAGGTTGCGCCGTGTTGCCCTCGCTGGGAGGTAAAGGGTAGATTTTCATAATGAAATAATGTACTTCTTTGCTAAAAATATAACAAAGAATAAATAATGTACATTTTACTGAAGAGCTTAGAACAAAAGAGAGACGTTAGATAGACTAGCAAATAGTATAGTTCAGCAAATTATTCTAAAGTATTATATTATAGCATAAAAGTATCACAAAAACTCTTTTATACATTCAAAAATCTGCCAATTTAGCAAGGCGTCATATAATCTTATTAGTAATTGATAGTGATGAAGTATATTAAATCTGATAAGCAGCCTTTGGAATAATAAAAAATTTTGAAAAAAAAAATTGAACCGACTTCACAAAACACAAACAGACACTAAGAACCTACACTAAAAAGAGAAAAATAAGAATATACACATGCAATTATTATTTACAGTATTCAATTAATAAATTATTATGTTACCTATATTATATTTGAAGTCGGTGCCAACTATGCATTTACAACTATCTAAGAAGAAATTACGAGTACAATTAGAACTTGGGTGCAAAATTGTATCGAGTAGTTAGAATAGAATAGTTGTCACCGACTTCAAATATAATATAGGTAACATAATAATTTATTAATTGAATACTGTAAATAATAATTGCATGTGTATATTCTTATTTTTCTCTTTTTAGTGTAGGTTCTTAGTGTCTGTTTGTGTTTTGTGAAGTCGGTTCAATTTTTTTTTTCAAAATTTTTTATTTTTCCATTTTTAGTGTAAAGTGTAAATGTAAATAATATAGTAGGTAAGGTTAGTAAGTAATTACTTACTTAGTAGGTTAGGTTAGATATTACAATAGTCAAGATTAAAGAAGTTAGAGTGAGGATGAGGTTTTTTGAGTTTTACGGGAAAACTATCAATCCCTCAGGAATAAAATTTATATGGGACCTCCTCGAGAGTCTAAATATGTCAAACTAATCAATGTTTGACTCAGATTGTGTAGTGAGAATGATGTTTTTTGAGTTTTACAGGAAAACTATCAATTCCTCAGGAAAAAAAAGTATGAGGACCACCTCGAGATGGACAACCTTTCAAGCTAAAAAAAAAATTTTGGAAATCGGTCCACATTTTTCGGAAAGATCGGTGATTTTTTGAGTTTTACGGGAAAACTATCAATCCCTTAGGAGTAAAATTTTTATGGGACCACTATGGTAGCATACCCTTTCAAACAAAAAAAATAATTTTGGAAATCGGTTCACAACTGACGGAGATATCGATGAACATACATCTAAAAAAAAAAAAAAAAAAAAAAAAAAAAAAACATACATACAACCGAACATAGAACCTCCTCCTTTTTTTGAAGTCGGTTAAAAAATGAGAATACATCTTTAAGAAGACAGACCGTAAAACAGTACACAACACAGCTCAAACCCAGACGTTCTTGGCTCGTATGAATTCTTCCTAAATCTTAAATGTTCTTCAACAAAAAGAACCCTTGTTATTCCCAAATCCATGTTCCAGAAGTCCTTGAGGCATAAAAATATGCGATAGACGTTGCACTAAAGTTTCAATCGAGTTTCAAGCGACAAGTAGAAAGTTAGGACTCCAAAGGTGTACGGACCAAGTTTTATTGTACGGCACATACTGGGTTCACTTTTGGCAGCGGTTTGCCTGAAATATTTTCATTTTAGGTAGCGTAGTTTATTCCAAGAACATTTTGTATGGCATAGAAGATATGGGACGTCGCAAGCCGGCAGTCAATTTGTATGCTATCGAATCGTTATTTTTTGTATATCAAAGATTAAGTTTGTATCCAGTTTATACTAGTATAACTAAACAGCAGCGGTTTTCATCAAAGTTATAATAAGTTTCACAAAACACACATGCCGAGAAGAGAAACTTTCACATTTACAATATTAACATGCTATGTATTGCAATTTATCTTGTTAGATACAGCAGCATATTTTTCGTATAATAATTTTCATAAAATAATTTTAAATGCATCAAGTGAGTAAACCTTAAACCGATTACAGAAAGTGACAAAATTCATATATATTTTTGTAACTTACTTGGCTAGAAAAATATAACATCATTATTCTCTTTTGTACATCAACAAGCTAGAGTACTCAGAATGTAGTCTCGCAAACTAAAAAGTAAAAGTTGCTTATGAAAGTTAAGAAAGTTCTCCTCATTTACATTTTTCTCGGGCTTCATCTTAAAACCCGCAATGCAGGTGAAGTAACTCTATCAGAGCTAGCTGTAACTACAATTAACATGCTAATATACCGCGGGTGGGTTGCCATACAAACCATGATTATATTATAAAGTTCTCCTCCTTGAATCGTGTTTCTCAATGAAGAAAAAGAAAAAGTGACCTCCTGTAGGTATCTTTTTCTCCCTGATGATTTTCCTCCACCTTCGTCTGTTCCTGGCAATGTTCTTTACATTGCCAGGAACAGACGAAGGTACTGTGAACCGTGGTGTCGAATGTGGTGCAAATTTGATCAGATCAACGCATCGGACTTCGCCCTCGAGGTCTTTTCCCTTCTATTTTTCCGATCACAATTAATATAAAGTTCTAAGGGTAACTAAATGAAAATACAAGACGTTCCTAAAATAAAATGAATGAACTGTGTAAAATGATTAGAGACGGTTTGTATCAGCTACCAGACTGGCCAACTATAGATAAGGACAGAAATGCCTGTAAAAATGAGGAGGGAGGCCTTTGCCCTTTAGTGGGAGAATAAGGGCTAAAAACTAGGAAAAGAAATAATAGATGTTTGCTTTCAGTTAATTGTGACTATAATTTTATTCACATTTTTACAATGTGGCCATTTTTGTTAGACATCTCAAGGTTGGCTGGAGGAGATTGCATCATTCATTCAACGCATTGCCAAGGACTTCTTTTTATGTCGCAAATACTGGATCTGACGAGTATTATGAAAGTTGCTTCAACATACACACTTTCTAAACGTCTACCCGTTATTGCAGCACGATAGAAATGTTATTTCCTCCACCGCACGCTATAAGAGGCTAGATTTATAACCAGCAATAAAATTTAATTATTGAGGATCGCGGTGATAAGAAACTGGAGTGCCGTGCGTGTATGAGTTTCCTATGCGATTTGTAATAGTTGCAGGTATAATGGTGCGTAAAGACTTAGTTCCTTAGTCTAAGACTTGGTTAACTAGGATCATTATCGTACGGCACTAAAAGCGATATTTTTTACTAACTTAATTATTCGCCGAACTATTATTTGCATAGATGACAGGCGAATACAGGCGATGAGGTCCTCTATACGTTCGTGACCATCGGCATTCGTCTATCATCGGCGAATATGTAGAGGGCCCATCATAAGTACAATCCATGTCAAGTTTTAACGAGATTTTTCAAAGATTCTGCCTAAAATTTGGCGTGAAAAATAACGTAATACATCGAGATTTCCTTGTTCAACAAAATAACTACTAAGTAGGTAAACTATATTTTGAAAAACAAGCTATCACAAACCCGTATTTTCCTGCCGCCTGCCACAGCAAAATAAACTGTATGCAATCTACCGCAATTACTTAAACTTCGCGTAAAAAAGCATAATTGAATGCGTGAGGTTTACGAGACATTCGTTTCAGTCATTTATCTGTCCGGTCGTTCGGCCGTTCCGGACGCTCGGCCAAAATCCGTTCCGGCCTGGCATGACTGACAAGAACCGGGTACAACGTATGCAGTGAGACAACTTCGCACTGTTTTGTGTCCAGACTATTACAAGTATGTGGCCTTATCAGGCATGAACGAAAATATTCACTGTTTTAAGTCATCTTAAAGAGGCCATTGATAATGAAAATTACCTACGGTTCCGCTCGCATGGGTCCAGCATTTTTATCAACCAACTCTATGACGCTGAGAGCGAAAGCCCGCCTGTGACGCAGTAGGTTGCGGATTCAATTCCTGCCGTGGAACAAAGATTTGGATGGTCTTCAAATAATAGCTTATATAAGCTTTTTGCAATATATTTAAAGTTTTATCTAAATCTGTCAGCTGTTAGCTGAGAATGAGATGAATGTGGGAAAAAAAACACAGAAAAGCATGTTTGATAAGAATTACAAGAAATCTTCTATAAGTCAAAGGAATTCAGTAGTTAGCCTACTGCGTACAATGCTACCTAATTCCACCCACCGACTGTCCCCAGAGAGGACACGTGCGAATGGACAGCGATTTTGGCAACACGATGCGTTGTTAGCTTTGATTGTACTCTTATTGATTTTTACATTTTTTTACTTGATGAATTGGGTCGAGGCTTTGGCAATAGGTAAGCGTTTTGGCGACCGGTGACGTGGTGGTCTGTGCCAAAAACTAGATTAGAATTTTTACCTGGAGCAAGAGAGGTTTATGTGATGTTAAACTAGACTTATGGCGGCTTTGAGTATGGCGGTGAATTACAAAACCTTCCAACAAAGACATTTCAAACAAAAAACTGAACACTACAATAATTATAACCTTTTACACCGCGTCCTTTTCGAATATTAAAAAAATCTTTTTAAACCTAGTAAAATTTTTTGGTGACTAACCAAAGTCAAGTTTTTTAAGATGTCATATTCAAATAAAAGCTATACCAAAACAGGTAGTTACGTAACTTGTATCTTTAGCGGTGATGCAAAGCTTATTAGAATAGAAATGCTGGTTTTAATCCAATCTACAATGCCACAAACTTATCTGGACCGGTAAGAGAGGCGCTGTTATCGCATTTGGTGTTGGCAGAAAAATAAATTTGAATAATAAATTCGTTAGTTCCTCATTTGTCCGCCGGTCGAGATAAGTTTGAGACACTGTACGCACGAACAACTGGCACATAATTCAAAAATACACTCCGTCAGTGTCATCAAACTAGCCGAACTGCAAAGTGGGGACATTTCATCTAATTCCAACCGTACACAGATCAAGGAAAAAATATGTCATTCAATTTACCTAGAGACACTTCACTTGCAATAAAATCATTACCCCAGTACAAAAAAAATAATATATTGTAATAGTTATAAATATATTAATAAGCCCCATTCCGCAGTGAGTGTGATCTAACGGCTACGTTATCGAATTAGCGTTTGTACGGAATCCATACTTCCATACTAATATTTTAAATGTGTAAGTAACTCTGTTTGTTAGCTTTTCACGCCCAAACCACTGAACAGATTAGGCTAAAAATTGGCACGGATAAAGTTTGTATCCCAAAGAAGGACATAGGCTACTTTTTATCCCGAAAAAATCCCGAAGAACCGCGGGTCACACCGCGGGAGCGTAACTAGTAACACATATATTTTTTAGCTTGAATATCTCCGGCGCCAGAGGCACTAAAAGACTTACTATAAAAACTACCATAATAGAGTATTCATAAACTTTACAAAAAC
The DNA here is from genome assembly GCA_963565295.1 of Epirrhoe alternata. Taxonomy (NCBI): domain Eukaryota; kingdom Metazoa; phylum Arthropoda; class Insecta; order Lepidoptera; family Geometridae; genus Epirrhoe; species Epirrhoe alternata. The sequence continues at coordinate 7,899,084 of OY751384.1, forward strand.
GTATACTTATAGGCCCGCACTAATAAACTTTGCATACAGTTATGTGATGCATAAACTCCTTTGTATGGTTATTCATAAGTTATGCATTACTAGCTGTCCGCCGCGATGTTACCCGCGATCCCTCGGGAAAACTTCACTTCCCCGGGATAAAATATAGCTTATGTTCATCGGGGATACTGTAGAATTCTATTGGTGAAAGAATTTTTTAAATCAGTTCAGTAGTTTCGGAGCCTATTCATTTCCAACAAACAAACATACAAACAAACAAATCTTTCCTCTTTATAATATTAGTATAGAAGTATAGACATAGGCGTATGCAACGTTTATAAGTAATAGGGATAATATTCATCTACCCTATCCCAGCCCCATCGCTCATGAATCATAGCATTTTATAAAGATGCTCGTATCTGGAAATTTTTCGCCTCTATCCGAGACTAATTAGGGTTTCCTTACCCCATCCCGCCATCCATCATGTGACAGCGGCCCAAGTAATTCAGTAGCCACTATAAATCTCAGGAACAAACCAACATGGCGGAATTAACCGCGTTGATCATCGGGTTATTGTTAATTATTGATATGAATATGATTTATGACTGTAATTTGATGATACCGTGATGAATTGTGCTGGTATTATTAGAAGCTAGCTTTCGTCTGCTGCTTCGCTGGCGTAGTCCCATTTTAAATATTCTTTACGCCATTCAAGGCTAGGGTAAACATCTCTATATTAGTTAAGCCATGATTGAAACTCAAACATACAAACATAGGATGTACTAGTAATATAAATTATCTAGTAGATATGTAAAAGGCCTAAGAACTTGTTTCACTATTGCTGAGTTAAGCGTTGATTAGTTAGGTAGGTACTAGAATAACTTTATTCAGTTTGTAAAAGTAACCAACCTAACGGTAAAGAGTCGGAAAGGGTAGAGGATGTCTCTACATCAAAAATATTTCAGGTCCATCTAAGTTTCGGAAAAAAATATTTTTGCATCCAGTATGTATTTTATCTGTATCTGCCCCTAGTTGACAGATCCGGTCACAGGCGGATATACCCGACAATAACCCGCTAAGTGCGCCTACCGGACGGACGCTTTTACGACGCCGTATAAACGCCATGTCGTTATTTACTTTTTGAGGGTGTCGCGCGTTTCTGAGGCCGCCGGGGGTTATGGGTTGTGGCGTACTGTAATTTACGATGTGTGATGGAATTGGTGTTGAATTAAAAAAAGAACGGTTGAAAAACTTTTCAACGATAATTTATCAGGTTGTCTTAAATCAGGACCGACTAAGAATGAAGACTGACAAATAATCAATAAGACTTACCCAATTGTTACGTGGCTGACCGTGGTCACGTTTACTCATGCCCGGTTTCTATAATCAACGGACATTCGTAGGTAAGAGCTACGACTCGTATCCACATACAAAGTTTAACAGCTGACATACGCTCGGTTTCTAGCTGTCAAACTTTTGTATGTGGAGACGAGTCGTAGCTCTTACGTACGACTGTCCGTTGAATATAGAAACCGGGGATTAGTCAGTATTTTGTCATTGAAAACAAACGAGTGAAATAAAAGAGCGATACACAGTAAAAACTCCAATTGTATTTTTATAAAGCTTTATCTAGTGGCAAAACAAACGTGAAATCCCGAGGCCATCATTTCAACTGCAACACAGTTATAAGTGAAGAGATTACGTCCTGCGGTCAGGCGCGTAAATTTTGGCCGTGTTGAGGATTGCGTTGCGCTTTTTAGGGTGCGTTTTTGGTTAAAAATTGTTTGTTATGACTACTGTATTGTTAGTCCTCGCGATTTACCTGCACTATTTACATGTTGTATGTTTTTAAATTACTTACGTACATTTATAAATTCAGCGTTGGATTCGGTTCAAAGTACCGTGGAGTGATTAAATCCCGCTGTGCATGATGTGTGAATTTTAATGTATATATGTGATGTACGTGTACCTCTTTATAAATCCCGACACGTTTTAAATAAATTTTTGGTTTCAAAAATTGCTCTTAACGTTGAAGGAAAACATCACTGATATACTTTCGAAAGATTGGTAAATTATTATGTGAGTATATGTATCTATCTAATACATTCCAGTAAAATACCCGTAGGTATTTACAAAAAAAGCTCGTTATCATGATAAATGAAGAACCTATTTTATAAGATTTACCTTTAAATTGTAGTGTGAAAACTGTAAAAACACAAATTAGATATTACATCTGTATTAGTAAGTATTTATAACTATATAAACCTACTTAGTGAAGTAAAACTACCGGTCTGTATTACCCTGTTCGCTTTGAATATGAGTAGTCGACCATTAAATCATCGAAATTCTATTGAAACCTAATTTGCGCTCGCTTTGCGATCCATTTGGGTGTAAAATCAAATTATGTCGGTAATTTCGGTAGTATCCAAAGTTGAATCTGGGTAATGTTCAGTAATTTCAGGGCACAGTGAAAATTTCCATTCGATAGTATCGTATGTTTGATTATAAGTCGATTGAACACTGAAGGAAGCCTCATCATTGGCAGCGATAGTATCCGTGACATACAGGGGGTCAGTTCTACAAGCCGACCTTATTGTATTTGGGCGGTATTCGGTAAGAATCGAACATGATGAAGTTGGTACACAGAAGAACTTGTAACTTCCAGATTGGATGGAACTCGAGTCTCACTAGACCAATAGGTACGGCTCTAACATATGAATTTGCGAATAAACTCTTAGTAAACATATTGTAACTTAATAAGTAACTTTCATTAAAAAAAAATACCGATGTGCAACCAAATTAACATGATATAGGTACACATCAATTAGTCACAGTATCATTTCACCAAGTAATCACTCATATAATAAAGCTGAAAGTTTTGTGAGTTTGTTCAGTCAGATGTTTGTATGTTTGTGTTTCAATCACGCCTAAACCAGTGAACCGATTTGGATGAAACTTGGAATAGGCGTAGATAGTGACCTGAAATAGCATATAGGCTATTCAAAATGTTGGTACTACGCGGGCGAAGCCGCGCGCAGAAGCTAGTGTTGAATAAACTTGATTTGATTTGAAATTTTGAATGATGTATATTTAATTTTTCACACCATTTAAAAATAAATAAGTCATAAAATAACAAAAGTTTAAGCTAAAAACTGATATCCTAATCAGCTATCACTTTCCCACTCAGCACTATGCAGCTTGTGCCATGTCTCGAGCCATCAAGCTCGCATATTGCAGGATATCTTATCCCAAGCTTGCATAATATTTAACCCATGAGTCGTGTTCCAAGCCATAGACGCCCCTATTAGTCGTGCATGCAACGGGCGCATGCAACCCGACTGTTACACAGTTATCAGAGATCAAGGAGCTTCATAGTCGCGAATACAGCTTACTGAATAGTTGCTTGGCTAAATTACAGTTTGATTACTGAAATGCTGATAAGCTTGCCCCTGAACTATTACTGCAGTGATATTGATTACGAGAACTGAAAATTTCCACTGGAATTTTTGTTTACAGTATGTGATACAATTTTCCATTGTGTGATACTTTTTGGGCTTGGTATAGAAATATTTTACCTCCACTCGAGTTGCAGGTGATGCAACGTGTTAATGTATTATTTCCTCCTCCTCCTCGAGTCGTATTCCTCAATGCTGAGGGTCGTGACCTCCTTTAGGTATCACCTTCTCCCTAATGATGTTTCTCCATCTTCCTCTGTCCCCGGCACTGTGAAGAGCATTGTGTACCGTGGAGTCAAGTGTGTTGCAAATTTGTTAAATTTGAATATTTTGTTTAAAGTCCAGCATTATTTATTTATTTATTTAATTTAACACATAGTTAGTAGAGGCATCCTGTTGTGGTCGGTTACTCAATAAAAATTATTTACGCGGGTTCTAAAAATTTACTTATTTCGATGAAACTTGTAACATGACATTTGAAGATTGAGGCTTAAAATAGTGTGCTATTCTAGGCTATAAAAAAGTACGGTCCCACGTGGATGAAGGCGCATCTGAGAAAAAGAAAACAATAGAGTACGTTAGTGAACCCTTTACTATTTTCAATATTTGTCTTCCAGATTATAAGCTTATTTACACTACCTTGAAACTAACACGCGAATGTATCCTTCAGTTTAGTGTTTAGAGGTACAAGATAGACAGGTCGTACAAGACAGACATCCATTACACCAAATCTTCTCTAATACCGTCAAATGACAGTAGGTGGAAGTCCATCACAGCTTACGGGCATTTGGACCGTAAATCTGTGAAACTATCCGCAATACACTAGATGTCTGGAGAGCACTTAGTACTGTCCTAGAGTTGGGCGGTGGTGCAAGTTTACCAACTGTCTGGATGAAGATAATCCTGCAACTATTATGGCTTGACAGATTTTGGAGTTAATTGATAGTGCCGATGTAACGGTGTATACTGTCAGGTTTTCATTTTTAGAGTTTGATTTTTACTTTGCAGTTTCATGTTTGGAATGGTGAAACGTGACTTGCACTTTCTTTGTTAACCTAAAAAGGTGTAACAGGCATCTGTGCCACTGTTTTCAGGATAAATAGACAACATAACATACTCGTAGATAAATGTTTTTGATTTGTATAAGTTGCTAAAACCGCAAGTATAAACACTTTTAGTAACAACGTTTCAAGTCGTGCACAAGAAGAGCCTATTTTAGGCCAGTCTAGTTTCGAAAGAATTGGTGTCAGAAAATAACTATACTTAGTACAATTCACAATGTCCACCGCTTTCAGTCTATTCCTTAGGATTAGTCTACACAATCGGCCATACCGGTTTATGCGCTTTTTAGCGCCTTGGAAAGAGAAAACGACATCTTACAGGGCAGCAGCTGCGCCAAGACCCCTCGTCGACATTTAGTTGCCTGTGAATAATTTTTCTTGCGCTATATACAGATACAGTTTCGAGAGAGATTTTTAAAAAATATTGCATTTTTATGAATATTTTGTCGCTTGAATATCTTTTAACAAGATTTGTCTTTATTTTTGTTTAATGCTGTTTGTAGTGCTTGCTTTAATAGGAGTACAAGTAGGATTTATATTCAAATATCTGCGTAAAGCTACTAGTATCATAACGTAACATAGTTTGAAAGCTTTATTATTTGAATCATGACTATTCGACGACATAACAGTGTAACGTAAACAGGTAGTCTATGCATAAACATGTTATCACAATGCACTGCCACATTTTCACTGAAATAACAGTTGAAAATAGCTCATCTCATTCACGCACGGTTCGGCAAATCAGTCAGCATCGCGAATATTTGGCGTTTGGAGTGTCAGCCGTGAATATTCAATCGATAGTGTCAACTACGCCTAACATGCTGTGGTCGGCAGAGTTATACTTGTATTTTTTTGTCTGCTGTGTGTACTTACCCTTTTAAATTATGCATTGCGAAATCTAATCTTGTTACCATTTCCATCTTCCAGCTCCAGTTCTCAAACAAACTTACCTACTTTTATAAAGGTTTTTAAAACTTACTTTGGTAATGTTTGGAACAACTCAGACCAACTATTATCTTCATGAGTTCTATCCATTATACACTTTTTACCCGTATCCATTATTCTATATTAAAATAACGCAATAAAATCGCAAGACGTTGCCTGTTTAAAATAACAGATGACAGTCCCATGTTTTATTCATTGCCGGCTCGGAGGGAAAGTTCGTCGGCCGATAACTTTGAAAGGCACCGGTGTAAGACGAAGTCCGCGGTAACGCCAATTTACATTTTAATTGGTTCTAGCGTAGTGTTATGATGAGGCACAGATTTTGCCTATCAATGTTTCATCATTATAAGCTTATTGGGAGCTACGAGCTATACGTTTCAAGAGAATATATTGCCCGTGACGTCGAATCCTATGTTTCAATTTCATGCTGGTGAGTTCAGAAGCCATTGTATCAGAACGCTGCTGTTTGAATTTTATAGTACAACTTAGTTCATTACATCACATTCAGAAATCACCTGCCCGTTCCTCGTTTGCTCTGATATTAATCAAGAACTGTAGAAATAGGAGAGATTCTAGATTAAAACCTAAAAGTAAAATAATTTTAAAAATGCCTTATAATAAATCGAAGCTTACCTTACCACAATACAAGAGTGAAAACAACATCCAAATAGGTTGAGAATTATTTGAGATATGCGGACACAAAATCACAGCCCAATAGATAAAAAGATAAATATTTATTTACGTTAATAGATGCCAAATATGTATTTGTACATGCCTCTGACTACCCCCTTAGACATCTTCAAAGGATCTGGAATATAAAGATCTGAGAGAATGTCTACCGCGCCTTGGGGATACAGTCGTGACCCTGTGTTTTTAATAGATGCCCTGAAAATAGTTGTAAATGTTTTTTTCTAGGTACGGACAATCAGAAAATTTGCATATAAAAAGTGCACACACAAACACACAACCTCTCACCCCAAATGCATGTACTCTCCGTTCCATCGTGGGTAAAAATAGTAAAGCATGAAAGTGCCTTACAACTTCATACTTTCATCGAAGCTCGCAGTTTCAACACAGTTTTTAATTACCGATGAAGCAGCGAGTGAAAAGTAGAATTAATTGATTGGTGGTTGCATGAAGTGTTTGGGTGAGTTGAAGTGTATAATTTAAAAGAGAGTTAAAATATAGGATAAATTGAAAAATAAATCTATCAGGAATGTATCGTGGAGTACAAAAGTAGCTCTGATTCTTGTCGTATCACATTCTTTCGTCGTTTTTCAAATGACTTGGCCTCTGGAACTAACAGTCTTGTGTCAATGACCGAGAACTATAGTCACCGAAGCACTTCTAAATCCTCACGGCATGCACACCACGTGCTGTACAAATTCGATAACTTTGATCTCAAACTCAGTTTGCTGACATTATTGCTGACGACCAGAGTAGAATCTTTGAAAATACTCGGGATGTAGTTGTGTGCTGCCTGGAAAAAAGTAGAAAAAATTGTACCTAGCTAAATCATGAAATAAATAAAAGCATAGGTACACTAACCAGACGACCTCTGCCCACTGCGAAGGTTTGCTTGCAACGCAGAAGGTTGCGGGTTCGATCCCCGCCGCGGGACAAATGCATGTATTGTCTACAAGTATTTGTCTCAGATCTGGGTGTTTTCTATGTACTCGTATAATACATTTTTAAATTTACAAACAAAAAGTATTTAAGTACCCATAACACAAACTCTGCTTACTTTGGGGCTGTGTGAAAAGTCCAGTATCATTTTATTGTTTTTGACTGACTTTGATCCTGTTGGACATCTATTAATACAGGATCATAAAAGGATTAAGATCCGAAATAATTGAAAAAAAATTTTTTTAACAATATGGTTGTAATGAAAAACATGTAAACATGTAATTTTGATAAGACTTTTCATTTCTTAATGAAATACCAAGTGTGGATCAGCACTATAAAACAATTACAAAAATTATAAAACATGTATAGTTTTGCACCAAAAATCATCATAAACAAAACCTTTTCTTTAACCGAAGCAATAACAATAACAGCAAAAACCAGAATCCTAACAGGCACTAAAATAAACAAATAGATAAAAAGCGAAAAGAGGTTTTGCGGCGAGTGTCCTCGAAATCACGATTCAGCCCTTTGCGATTATTCGCTATCGAGTTTAGGGTCGTCCCTGAAATTCAATAATACGAACAACCGTAAAAACGAAACGGCCCAAAAAGTATTGGGGTCGGTGGACAAATTTTCGGACGTTGAATGTTTAATACCTGCCTAAAACAAAATACCTAAGAATTTTCTTTTATTTTTGAATCCAAATAATAGATGTGAGTTTGTATGATCATGTGGATAACTTTGGCGGTTAGTTTTATTGAGACTGACTTACTGTGTCCTCAAGTATAGAGAGTACCTACTGTAACGCTTTTGAGATTTAGAGGTGGGAATGTATAAGTTGAAACAAGTATGTTAGCGTTAATAACAGTATTTTATTCAGAATACACTGTTATGTAAAACTCATAATACTAATAAATTAGGTTAATACAGAGAAGCTTATGTTAAAATTATAATACTGATAAGTTAGGTTATTACAGAGTGTTGAAGAATGTTGGGCGCCTTAATTTTATATGACCAGCTTAAGTCGGTATAGCAACGAGAAGTATTAACAGGGCGTGAAGGCCTATATTTAACTTTCCTAGCAACCAGATAAATAATAATAGGTTTAAATTAAAGTAAGGTCTGCGTCTAGATGATATTCAGCATTTAACAGGTTGAAGGATCGGATACCACCGAGTTGAACGAGGAGTCAAAGTTAGTTAATTTGGACACAACACAGAATAAATAAAATACACAGCGGACAAGGTCCGGCTGTGTTACCGGGAAACACCGCAGCCGCTCCGAAGGGCCTGGCTCAGAGGAAGGGGCTGGCCTCCTTCGGTGCCGGTCTGCCAAGGGAACGACCTCTCACAGGCCGTTCCAGGGACGACACAAAACGAGAAAATTGGAGCCTTCAGCTGAACCCCGCTGCCAGCGAACTGGGGGGGAGACAAGAGAATAGGGTTAAAGATTGTCTCTCAAAGTAGGAAGCCCCAGTGGATGACACGTGGCACTGCATAACGCAGGTATAAAAGGTACCTTGTACGTAGCTCTCCGTTTCTAGGGAAAGATCCTCTCGGCGGCCTTTGGGCAATGTCCTCGGGGGATGCCTCGAGCTCTGGAGTCACGTCACGACTTGACCACGAGGTCCTATTTCCACCAAAAGAACCAGAGTTTTAGTTTCAAAGCTGCCGAAGCTACGCACAGGTAGATTACTAGAGAAGATACATACCAGCTGAAGGGATTCCAGTAAGGATTTATAAGTTCACGAGTAAAAAGTTATCCACTCAGTCCGAGTGTCACAGCCAAAGAAAAAGCCACGTTCTTCGAAGTGCCCAGCAGAGAATTTAGGGATCACAGCTCAACCGGTATTCGCTCCCTCCCAAACATGAGGAAGGATCCGGGAAGCAAATCTATCCACCAGTCCGACAGAGACAAGCTTGAACACACATCGGACCAGACCAGCTCATTCTTCAACCGATCTATTACGCCATTGCGTACTAACAATCCGAAAAAACAAAAGAATACAATTAATTTCAACTCGAGACTGATTTCAAAACAACTCATTAATTTGCAGATTCTAGACAGCTTGCAACACCTATACTGTCAACGTGACATGGACATTAGATGTCAATGTCACGCCGTTAGTCCTGACAATTTTTTTTTTTTCCCTAGATTAAATTTAAACCAGTTACACTACTTACTGGGCGAATTAAATCTTCCATAGTTAAATTGGAAACTATGGAAGCTACATTGTAACTTCGAACGAAATCAATAATAATAGTTAAGGACATCTCGTTTTCTATTTTAATGACGAAAGCAAAGTCGTCGACTTCTAAAAAATAACTGTCGGTTTAAATCAACACGTTATCTGATCAAATAGCCGGAAAAATCAATTATGCTATCAGTACCAACGGTAATCACAGCTAGCATAAATACCATTACTGTTGGAAGCCCGCGTTACCACAGAATATTAATGTAATAGATACAAGCTACAGCACTTGGATTATGGTTGCTATACGGCGACACCACCCGGCGTATGTTCTGTGCTGTAATATAATTGGATGTTCCTGTGTCATATGGGTTTGGTATACTTGTATACTCGCTAGTTTACAAAAACGTATATGCTAGCATTGTTCCCGAGCGTATAAGCTATTCGCATAGTTTCCGATCTGTGTGTAAGAATCAAAGTGAGCTAGCGCTAAAAATGATGGGTAAAGAAATGGTGATGAAGCTAAGCAATTGTATATTTTTTAATTCAAAATAATTGCAATACAACAGTACTGTGACAAAACTACCTTCTAGTTTTTAACCTCAGTAACTCAAAAAAACTTCTATTAAATAATAAAAAATAAATGCTGTCTAATTAAAACTCAAAAACCCTACATACTTATGGAAATTATGCTTATGGAATCAGCTGTCGCCAGAGGTATTTCCAGACCGATACGACTTAGGCGCCTTCAAGAAAAGAGCCTATTCCTACCTGACAGGCAGGCAACGCATCTGCAGTGCCTCTTGATGCTGCAGTTGTCTGTGGGCGGTGGCAATCACTTGCCATCAGGTGTGCCGTTTGCCCCCTCTTCTATAAAAAAAAACATACATAAAATTATGATACGTTTGACCAATCCGGTGACTATTTTATCGACACCAAATACAATCATCGGATAGTCGGTCGCCGAAATATGTCCATAATTAACCACCACGCTAACATTGACGGCAAATAGATGAGCACGGTTGCCTAATGCCGTGTTGTGTAATCAAGGAATTTGATGATTCGTTTATCCTGTTTGCATTATCAACCACATTGCGAACGGTTGATAATTTCAAATCATGAATTTTGATTATCTAAACGATTATGCTTTACTTTTTAGAGCCAAAACCAGCGAAAGGCACCTTGAGTTTTATAAACCCTTAGACTCCTCGCATACTACAGACTTTCTATCGACCGATAGTTGAGACGGAATATACTTCGGCTCGTAATGAGTTTGGAGAAGTATAGCCCGTCTCAACTATCGGCCGATAGAAAGTCTGTAGTCTGCGAGGGGTCTTAGATTCACGAGGGCGAATCGTTGGCCATTTAGGCAATATTTATTTTAAACTAAATAATTTTTCATTGACACGAGCTAAATCGCGTAAAAATCTTGTGACGACGTGTATCTACCTATATCAAGATTTTTGACTTACCTACTTTACAACAGCGTGCAACGCCAAAAATCATACATTACGAGATGATTTATATAGCGTCAACCTATCCCTGAGATCTATCCCAACAATAAGCCACTCAAGAAGATGGTTGTGGAATGCCAAAAGTAACCACGTGACTTTGAGATATAAAATAAATTTTTTTTTTTTTTTTTTTTTTTTTTTAATTAGTGTCTAACTATTATTATTAAACCCTAATAATATTACAATCTGGCCAAAGTAGGCCAATGAGCAATTTGTCTCTGACATAGTTTTATAAAGAAAAATATAACTAAGAATGTGTCCAATGGCACTTTTCTTACTGTCTCTAGTTAAGGGGAAGACACTTTGTTCTTGTGTTCTTTAAATACACTTATCACTTTATTACTTTACACTACACTAACTCAAACGGTTTGGTTCGTTTGAGTCTTCTCACTAAGTCCGTGTTATCGAGGAGCTGGATAGCCTCGACGTTCACATGGTGATGAAGTCTGTATTCGTGAGCTTCTGCATATTTTTTAATAATTTTATCTACAAAGTCTATGTTAAGGTCCCGGTGAAGATCTTCGTTTCTTACGTACCAGGGAGCATTCACGATGTCTCTAAGCACTCTATTTTGGAAACGTTGTATGATTAAGATGTTACTTTTTTTGGTACAGCCCCACAGCTGTATTCCATAGGTCCATACTGGCATCAGGACTTGTTTGTACAGTATGATCTTGTTATGCACTGAGAGGGCAGATTGCCTTCCAAGGAGCCAGTACAACTGTCTGTAGCGTAGCTCCAACTCTTCTCTTTTTTTCTTGACGTGAGCTTTCCAGCGTAGCTTTGCGTCAAGCGTCATACCCAAATACTTCGCTGTATTTTCGTATGGTATACGATTGTGATTTATGAATATAGGATGATATTCTTCCTTTTTATTCGTGAAGTTTATATGGATCGACTTTGACTCATTGAGGTTGATCCTCCATTTCTTTGTCCAGTCATATACTTTATTGACAGCGTTTTGAACATTTTCTGCCGCTTCTGCATAAGTTCTGCCAACGGCCATAATGGCGGTGTCGTCAGCGAAGGTGGCGATGGTATTGTTTTTTAGTTCGGGGATGTCACTGGTATATAGAAGGTAAAGGACCGGACCTAATACGCTACCTTGTGGCACCCCAGCTTTTATTTCTTTAATTTCAGAATAGGCATCTTCTTGCCGTATTCGAAAAACTCTGTCCGATATGTATGATTCTAGGATATCTACATAAGGCTTTGGAAGAGTTTTTTTAAGTTTAAGTATAAGACCTTCATGCCACACTTTGTCAAAGGCCTGTGCTACATCTAGGAATATTGTAGAGCAGATGAGCTTACTCTCTAATGTTTTCTCAATAACATTTGTTATTCGATGGACCTGGTCTATTGTTGAGTGTTTTTCTCTGAACCCAAACTGGTGCTCTGGAACGAGATTTTTGGCATCTATGATAGGTTTTAGTCTTTTGAGAAGTAGCTTTTCAAACAACTTTGATATAATAGGGAGTAGGGAAATCGGTCTGTATGATTTTACGTCATTAGGCGGCTTTCCTGGTTTTGGTATCATTATTACCTCAGCTACTTTCCATAGGTAAGGCACATATTTTAACCTTAGAGCAGCATTGATGATGTTAGTTAGCTTAACTAGGGCTTTTTTTGGTAGGTTATGTAGAATTTCGCCTGAGATAAGATCAAATCCTGGCGATTTCTGTGGGTTTATGTTTCTATGGATTTCACTTCGGACCTCCCTGGGGGATACCGGTGGTATATAAAGCTCTTCGTCTAAAATATCATACGGCGAGTCATCTGGGTTGTTGGCTGGTGCTGGCCCTTCATTTGGTATAAATATTTTTTCTAAGTGCTCTGCAAATCTTTTAGCTTTTTGTTCATTACTGACGGCCCATTTCCCATTATCCTCTTTTAATGGAGGAATTTGAGCCATTGGCCGTTTCATGTTTTTTGTAGCTTTCCAGAGCGAGTAGTCAGTTTTGCGATCATTGGTAAGTTTTTGAAGGTAAGACGTGGTTTTGTTTTCGTTGAAAGACTCTATTTCTCTTTTCAATTGTTTTGTAAGTTTGTTCAATTTGGTTTTGTCCTGTGGGCATCTAGATAGATGCCATCGATTTCTTTGTCTTCTTTTTTCATATATTAGGCTTTTAATAACTTTAGGATAGTTGTTTTTAGTGATCCTTTTTTTTATTTCCGGCGTGTTTTTCCAGGCGATTTGTTGAACAAGGGTTATAAATTGTTCTACTTCTATATTCAGTTCCTCTGGTGTTTTAAGTGGAACTTTTAGGTTAATGTTCATATCCAGCTCTAGTTTGAAGCTCTGCCAGTCTGTGTATTTATTCACTAAGGACGGAGTGCTGTCTTTGAGTAAGATTTGTTCATTAATCTCTAAGTGTATTGCGGAATGGTCCGAGTTCATGTCGTAGCTCTGGTCTATTTTAAGATAATTAGATGAAATGTTTTTATAAACGAAGAAATCAATCAGGTCAGGTATTTTAAGCGGATCAGTTGGCCAGTAAGTTGGCGATCTCGTTGATATAACTTCAGAGTTCGTTTCTTTAATAGCTCTTAAGAGTTCTTTCCCTTTAATATTTGTTAGCCTTGAACCCCAGTATGTGTTCTTGGCGTTGAAGTCACCTCCAAGAATGAACCTCTCACCTAATTGTTGTAGAAAACTCGAGTAGGTGTCTGTTCGAATGGTATGTCTCGGTGGGCAATAAATAGCTGCTACTGTAAGGGGATACCGCTTAGTATCAATATGAATTGAAACAGATTGAATATCCGGCTCTTCATATTTGCTTTCTTGGTAGTGTTTGATACTTTCCTTTACAATAACAGCACTGCCCCCCCTTCCTTTGTTGGCTGGATGGAGTGCATGGTAAACTTTATAGCCTTTGAATTTAATATGACATTGCTTTGTAAAGTGTGTTTCTGATACGAGGCACACATCAATATTTTGCATATCTAGGACTACTTGCAATTCATTCTGGTGTTGTAGTAGCCCATTACAATTCCATGCCATTATTTTAATTGAACTTATCATTTTTTAGCCTTAGGTATAGCAGTTTTAGTGCTATTTTCTATTTTCTTTAGCCGCTCATCGAATGTAGTCATGAGTTTTAATATTTCATCCAATTTGTTGCCATTTGTAAGGTTGGTTTGCTCATGGTTTTGTGCGGTTAAGATGTTCTTTGCTGCTGCTTGGGCATAAGACACATTTTTGCTGGCAATGCCTGTTGGCTTTAAATTAGTATGAAGCTGGTTTGGTTTTGGTAATTTATCACTTACCGGCATTCCAGTTGTCAGCTGTTGTCGGCTTACCAATGGTTTCTTGACGGCCTTATTCTTGATTTTTTGAATTTCTTTAGCTATAGTGCAACCTCTGTAGTTAGCCGGATGTGCTTCTCCGCAATGGACGCATTTTGGCTTGTCTCCTGCTGGTTTTTTGCAGTCTTTGGTTAGATGTTTACCTGTGCATTTTACACATCTGGGCTCTTTGGCGCAATATTTATGTGTATGCCCAAACGCCTGGCATCTTTTACATTGGGGAATCAGCTTTGTAGATCGAAGTGATTGAATTTCGACCACGCACCCCAGTATATATTTAATAGTGAAAATTCTGTTTATATCTTCTTGATTGCTGAAGGTAAGCATGAACATATTAAGTGGTTCCTTAGTTTTCCAGCTTAATTTATTAACAGCATCATCTATCTTGTACCCTTGGTTAGCGAGGTCCTCGATGATTCTCGCTGGTGTACAAGTAGAAGGCAATTTTTTTACCATCACTCGTATTGGTCTTTCTTGCTTGTTCTCATAGGAATGCCAGAGACAGTTATTGTCTGACAGTGTTTTTGTTAGGCATCTGTAGGCTTCCTCGTTGCAAGGGTTAATTTTTACGCACTCACCACCCATCATCTTGACTGTGAAGGTAGCGCATGGCTGGGCTTTTGACAGAAAGTCATAAAAGTTTTGGTAGTTGTTCACCCCATCAACAATAATAGGAGGGGGTGGTGGAACTTTCTTTATTTTTTCTTGTGCGGCCGGAGTTTTACCAGCTTCTTGTGGTGAGAGGGAGGGTGAGGTGTTCAATTTTCTTTTCTTTCTTGTCTTGGTTCTTATCCACTCAGTTTCTTTAGCAAGTTCCTCATCGTCCGTGGCATAATCGACGTGAGATGAAGAACTTTCGATGTTTATTTTTGATGGAGGGTTAGAGTTAGTACTCATAACACATTTTAGCTGTTGCTGAAGAATTTCGATTTGACTTTTTAGGTCGTTTACGAGGCTCTCCAGCTTTTCTCGTTCTTGACTTTCTTCAATTCGTCGGTCGCGTTCTTCTTTGTACCGACTGTAAAGTAAATGCTCCGTTTCTGTTTGCAGCGTTATTGTACCGTCTTTAGTTGGGGTATTCATTGTTGAGGCAAGTAATAGCGTCGCCTTAACAAAATGATTTGCCAGTCGCAGGCATGCTTTGCGCAATGACTACAACGAGGTCATCATCGCGGTCAGACCGTGTCGCGCACGACGGCTTTGTTGTGATGCGTAAGCACTTTGCACTGTTGATACGCGCGGACGCGAGTAGCACCACTGTTCTTAGCGAAAATCGAACGATCACTAAAACAAATATAAATAAACATAAAATAAATAATGCTGGATATTTCACACAGCATCATCTAGCCCCAAACCAAGCAAAGCTATATAAATACTATGGGAACCAGATAATTCATATACTACTTCTATACTTTAAAAGCTAATAAAATTCAATCAATCTAAACAGGAAGCATTAGGCTAGGCGGCAGTCGGCGCCGATTTGTAATAGACATTAGATATACATTAGATGTATGTCGCTAGCAAGCCTACCGCAGATGCTGGTTAGCTAGCTGGTATGTACGGATAACTAGAACAACATACCCACAGTCACAGGGAGTACTGGCACTGAATTGATACAGCCGAAACATTGATTCAAATTGAATTTATTATGTTTTCCACTGCTCGGCAAAGGCCTAGCTAGCCTAGATAATTTTTTGCTTATCTGCTCATCTAGTTTGTAGTAAAAGATGATTCAAGCACCTATCGTAAATTAAAATATTTCGAAAAGACAAAGGTGTTAGAATGATTTTTTGCGACAGAATTTTTTATCGTACCTATATTATTTAGCTGAAAATACAACTACAAAAATATAGTATTAGTAGGAGTTTTATTAACTACATGCAATTTATTATCTAAAAAAATACCATGGAGTAATTTTTCAACTCATAATGAAAACTTTAAAATAAACAATCACAAATGTACCCTCCTTGGGTACATTTGTGATTGTTTATTTTAAAGTATTTTATTTTATTTTAGGCCCCCTACGAGATGGAAAGACGATCTTGTAAGGGTTGCTGGGAGCCGTTGGGTGCAGGCTGCACAAGATCGATCGCTGTGGAAATCTATGGGGGAGGCCTATGTTCAGCAGTGGACGTAAAAAAGGCTGAGATGATGATGATGATGATGATGATTTTAAAGGAGAAAAGAAGCAGTAGAAAATATAAGAACTTTATTGTGGACACCAATTTACATTCATTAAGGATAAACTTAGGTGCTAGGTTTAGATAATGTAATGTCCTGCAATCGGCGTTCTTATCGCTCGAGGCGATGTCTTCCAGACAAGTTAAACAATGGTAAACTAAAAAACTAGGTAAAATTTAAAATGACAGACAACGGAGTTCCGCACTTTGGGTATTAACCAGCCCCTGAACTAGTTAAGAAACTGTATCATATATTGGATCATATCACATAAGATCTTTAAAAGAGCTCTTATAAGTACGCTCAATTAACAAATTGATTTGACAAACGCTTGATTTTCCCAGTAAAAGCTTTATAAAAGGAATAAAATCTACCTCGGTCGCTGTCGCACATCCTCTGCCGAACAGAATCTCACAAACTAACAGGAAATAATTTGCGAAATCCAAAGAGTCAACACGTTCTGCAAACTTCCCGTCCCTATGTCCCACGGCAATCTAGAAAGAGAGGGGGAGCAATTAGGACCACAATTAGAGGACAGTATGTTCCAGATTACAGACGCATTCCGTTTGTCGGAATAACAATGCTTGCCAACTAAGACGTTCACCATTTTCAGTTTATGACCTTTGAAATGTTCAAAGACGTAGTGTTAGTAAGTGAACTTTTTGTTCTGTTTTTAATCAATCAAAAAGGCAATTTTGAGAGTTTTCATTGTGTATTGACAGAAATCATCTTTGCGTGGAGAAAAAATCTATCCACGGGCAGTTGCGATTTTTTAGTGATGTTACATATAACATCACTAAAAAATCGCAACTGAATCACGACTGTTTGCAAAGGCACAGACATTCAGATCCTTTCAGAGTCACTCAAGATCCTTTGAAGGTGTCAAATGTTTTGTAGAGTTTTCATTTCCAGTTAGGTTCATTACATGCGTGTTATAGTTGTGGTGAAACTTAAATAAATGTAAAAGCGTATAAAGGTTTCTGTACCAGATAAAAAAAACTTAGGCCTTTACATCTATATGAGATGATTTATACAGCGTCAGGAGGCAACCTTTGCCTATACTCAACAGGACGCGGTAGTACCTGGGACATTGTTTGAGATAGAATAGGCTTGCCCAGCACCTAATCCATCCTCTCAGCTTAATCAGCCTGGCCCACAGGAAAGACAACGTCAATACCTGTAGAGCTGACTAAGCTGCGGGTTTCCTCACGATGTTTTCCTTCACCGTTAAGAGCTCATGTTAAAGTGCATATAAATTTTTACGGAACGAAAAATTCATTGATGCACTGCCAGGACTCGAACCCACGATCTTCGGATTGAAAGTCGAGGCACAACCCAATTCTGCCAACACGGCTCCGGTACCAGGGGCCTTAGCCAAAAAACAAGTAGACATTGAAATGGAAATGGAATAGCCAGATAAGGACTATAACTCACGTGCGGCGCATGACATTATTTAACGCGTTTTGTATGGCACTGCATACATTTTATGCCAAATATCGCGGCATGTGAGTTCCTGGCTTTATCAAACGTCGGATTGACACATCGAGGATGGAAAGTTGCCACAGAATTCATTATAGTAGAAAAGTTACCATTGACATTCCGGGTTGATCATTCCACCGCACAATTAGAAGACGCTTCTAGGATAGACAGATTGTCTATTGACCACGTACACTCTAGACGATCACCCACTGTTGCGATGATGCGGCATGCCTCACGTGCCGTCATGCATGAACGTCTGGGGCCAGCTTATGGTCCGCAGAGTACAAAGAGTATACGTATTTAAAATAGCGTCTTAAGGTGGGTACACACTAGAGAATTTTATCGAGCATTTACAAATGTAACGTTTTTACAAATAATAATAATAAACAATAAATGATGCTGGATTATTAAAAAAAAAAGTTAATATGGCATGTGCTACGGGTATACTACGTAAATATTTTTTGTGACTGTTACACTACTTAAATATTTTTTGTTTGTAAATGCTTAGGCACATTATATCATCACCTTTACCTATTTTCATAGAGAAAAATCTTACTTCTTACTAATATTATAAATGCGAAAGTCTGTGTGTGCGAATGTTTGTCTTCACGTATCTCCATGACGACTTAGCCGATTGTGATGAAATTTGAAATGTAGATTGTTTGTGTTAGTTTTTCTGGGTTAGATTTTCCCTCCCTCTATCAACTATGGGATTCTTGAGAGAAACATAACGCAATAATAGTTAATCATATTATGTATTTTGAAAGTCAAAACCATACACGATAGAGAGGAGTGGAAGAAACGAAGGGAGGCCTTTGCCCTGCAGTGGGACACCACAGGCTATTAATAATAAAAACCATACAGTTCTTGCTATAAAAAAATATATTTTTAATGTGGATTTTCGTATAGTTCTCCTCTCTTGAACCGGGAACTGCATCAAGGATTGGCGTCATTAGCCAAGGGCGTTGTGGATATCCAAAGTCTCCTGAAAAAAATATTTCTTTAAACCTTTTTTTTTTACTATTTAAAAAAGATTATTGTTTTTAATATATTTATTATTAACTTTAAGAGCCGTGTTGGTCGAATGGGGTTGTGCCTCGACTTTCAATCCAGAGTTTGTGAGTTTGAATCCTGGGCCGTGCATCAATGGATTGTTCGTTTCGAAAAAATTATATGCACTTCAACACGAGCTCTTATCTGAATCAAAAACATTGCGAGGAAACCCGCAGCTTAGTCAGCTCCACATGTATTGACGTTGTCTTTCCTGTGGCAGGCAGATTAAGCTGAGAAGATGGTTTAGGTGCTACAAGCCTATTCCATGTCAAACAATGTCCCAGGCACCTACGCATAGGTTGCCTCCAGGTTTTTGGGAAATCAATCCATTTTCCCATTACAGCTGGGTGGTTCAGGACGTCCACAACTTCTATAATGCAGCGACTCATTGTGCGTTGGGCTAGATGGTGATTCATCCCCACGATTCGTTGGTAGGATCCTGTGGCTAAAAAACTAAGCGTGCACAATACCTACAAACGACAAACAAAACATTATTTTAAGTACTTATACAAACATTAAGGTTATTAAGGTTATCTTAGTAATATAAAAAATAACCTACTTATTAAAGAAATCGATCAGATTCTTTCAGGGGAAAGAATTAAGTATATTATCACGATGTGAGACGGGAACGATCTTCGGAGCGTGAACATATTGAACATGTTTGTGGGAGACAATTCCGTGTATCTTAAGCCGGGTCCACAGCGCCGTATTTTAATGTTTTCTAATATGTTAGCATTGTTTTTCACCAATTGTACGTGCTTATTCGGTTAATAACATGTTAAAAACTCGAAAACACGGCGCTGTGGACCCAGCTTTGGGTAACACACAGATTGTGCTTGTGCTATTGCCGTAGAAACAAAGAACACGGAAACTTTTACCTTGAGTTCCAAGGAAATATCGCTCGATTCCTTCAAGGTAGATTTTTCACGTAGCTTTTCACACAAAATTTTAAATTCTTCTTTTTTAATCCGAAAGACTCTCTTCGACGGGATCCAATGTTTGTCTAAGAATGTGTCCCTTTCTGGCGTTGTAAATAACAGTACTCATTTTGAGTGCTCCATAATAAATTTAGAGCATGCATTTTACAGCTTGAAAAATATTAGAAAGCTTTACAAAATCACAGAAAACTATTACTCAATACAAAATTACACGGTGACAGATGATCGATCAAAAACAAGGCACCATTTTATTTCTACTGCGATTCCGCTGGGTTTTTGTCAACTTTGCCAGTTGTCTTGTCAGCGAACAAAAACGTAAACAAAGTATCAATTGCGACTATCAAAAGTGCATCTTGGCTACCATTTTTTCCATTCCATTCATTATGACGCGTAATTTTCATACATACTCTTTGTAATCTATGGCAGAATCAAGTGCAAAATGAGTGCAACATCGCCAAATCAGTGTTGATAGTAGCAATTGAATGGAAACGAATCTATGTCATCTTGGCTAGCCCCCCAGATCAAATGCCGGTAAATAACGTTTATTGTAATAGTATGATTACCAAAGTAATTACAATGAAACAAACCAGGAGGCTTGTCTTGTTCTATTTCATGAAATGACCATAGGTCTAGCTAGATTCTACGCCGAATTCTCTCGTGGCTTTTTCAAGCGTTTGCTTGGCTGAGTGGTTTTAATATAGCAAAGTAGATACGTTCGCCCGTCTGTGGTTCAGCAAACTGGCGCAATATTTTTGAATTTGTTACGGAGAAGCGACTTAGCATATGAATATGCGAAGGATTGTATTGTCAGATGAATATGCAAAGTGGAGGCTAAAAGCCTGAGGAATATTTTATGCAGTTAAATTAGAACGTTGAAAATTGGCAAGTCCATTGCAAAAATATCTTTTAAACAGGTCGGTACTTTTGCTTTGGTATTTTCAAGAAGAGTAGCTTTACAAGAATCACAGACATAAGGTTTCTATTGTGTTTGTAAGACAAATGTTTGCATGATCTGCAAATATTTGCAGATCATGCAAACATTTGTCCCGCCTCAACTCATCCGAACTCATCCGGGCAATTGCTTGGTACTGCAGCGGACGCCAAATTATCAACGGTGTAAAAAAATCATACTACATTTTCAAGCACTCATGGCTAACCACTGCTCTTACTCCATAAATCTAATATTAGTTTTTTTTTTACAATTATTATAAACTAGCTTCTGCGCGCGGCTTTGCCCACGTCGTACCAACATTTTGAATTTCCTATATGCTATTCCTGGTACTATCTACGCCTATTCCACGTTTCATCCAAATCGGTTCTCTGGTTTAGACGTGATTGATACACAAACATACAAACATCCAAATATCCAAACATACTCACAAACTTTCAGATTTATTATATTATTAGGATTAGGATTAAAAAGTTTACAAGGCATCTAGTTTTTAAACTTTCTTATGCAAAAATATCGAACAGCAAACCTTATAACTTTTCATTTCTTACCAATTCTTTCTTTTAAATTCTTTTAACGTAAATATAGGTAGTATTCAGTTGTTTTGTAAATAGCATTTATTTCTGTCGAGGGAAAGCCTCTTCGTAAATTATTGGCCTCTGGGCATCAACCCAACACAGTTAGCATATTGAAGGGATAACATACCCTTTATCTTGTTAATAAGGTACGGAGCCTCGAGGAAAATAATTTTCCTTGTGCTTTTGAAGTAATTGAATTGATAGTAGTCAGGCGCTGCGTGCAAGGGTAAAAAATATCTGTTTTTTTTAAATAGCCTAAAGAAAACAAAAAGGAGAGATAGAGTTAGAGAGTACAGAGTAGTTTGTCAAAAACGGAATGAATCCACATTTATCAATTTACACACAGCGTCGACGTTGCGAGCTCACCCATGTTTTTGTACGAAATTGTACCACCAAAGCTTACAAAGCCTCTGTCCAAACATTTCTATTCGTAAACCAAAATAGTTCCACACAAAAACATTCCTGGAAACCGCAAAGAAACCAATTATTCCCAACTTAACGCCACAGCAATCAGGCCACCAAAGCGAGAATCCGTGGAATGCCACAGAAAAAAGATTCGCGAGAGAACAAAGATTATTAAAAAAGCAGACGGCCGGTACACGTTCAATAAAATCCGCCTGAATCCACGACACAGCCCAGTAAACAGCTGGGTCACCTATTTTTGAGCTGACGCTTGCGCTACATACTTTTGAAGCGTAGCTGTCAACATTTTATTTCTTTCTTAGGTAATAAGAAAATGATATGAATTACGAGTAGTACATGAGACTATTTGTTTTTTTATTTGTCGCAAACTAAGAAACTTGTCTGTTAGAAATGAGTAAAGTACTAAAATATCATTACCATAATGTTTAAAAATTAGCGTTATTTGAGAGAACTAGCGTTATTTGTTAGACTGTGGTATGAGTCGGCCACCGGCTCCCATTCAAAACACCAAACAACGTAGGAAATTAAAATGTCTAGTGGAAAAATCGCTGTGTGTTTTCTTTGAATATCGCAGCAATAATGCTTTTAGTGGAACGAAATAATTAGATGAGTTTTTATACTGTTTTGAACCATATCATATTTCCACGCAAGGTTTATTTTATATGACAAAATGTATCATCATTTTTAAAAATAGCAAATATACCTTTTCAGTAAACGCTTTTGCTGGCCGTGATGGCAGATAACAAATTAAACATGACACTGTGCATGACATCAAACCGAAATGTATTTACAAATAATATTGTAAACACTGAACAAAATGCGTGTTTAATTTGGTTCAGTGGTTTCGCGACACGAACGGATCACCACGCTGTAACGTAAAGCCAGCTACACATTATACAGAATCCGATAGCCGAGTTTTGTGTAAATAACATGTGTATACGGCCTATACTAAATTCTACGCTAAGAGGGGAAATATACAAGATGCGAGGCATGACGCAAAGAGGAATTCTTGCTTTGCCGTGCAATGTCAGATGCTCCTTTTTGTTAACCTACCAGAGCGGTTTCTGTGGATGAGTTCATATCAAGTGGATTCGTTCATGTTTGGTAAGCTCTACATTATATTTACTCTCAGATTCTACCCCATCACGGGAGCTTTCAGGCAGTATTTTTGTATAAAACGTGCATAGATGGAGTTAGGTTAATTTAGATTTATTTTATCGAAAATACGTCGGGCCTAACGAGATAGTCTGGTTCGATGAAAGTAGCTTTTTGTAGTTTTATAGCAATGAATGGTGTGTGAAAATACTTTCAAAGGATGTATTCTAAATTCCTTTTTGAAAAATATAGTTATTTTTAAAAACAAGCAGTTTCTAATAACAATAAACAATTGTAATTAATTATCTCAATCGAATATTTTTTAAACATCTATGATGAAAATAAGCAAAGAAACATTGTGTTTCTTCTTCTTCTTCTCTTATTTAATGGCAACCACACAACTAGGTATAATCTGCTAATGTCAAGTTTTAAATATAGATTTATATCATGTCAGTCAATCAGTCCTGTCACTGGTTTTCTGAAGAAGAATTATATTCATATAATAATTTGAAACCAAATTCTACATTCCAACGATATTTTCGAACAAACCATTGACACCCGCGAACTGCGACCGGCGCTGCATTCGGCCAAAAATTTATGGCTTTTGTTTTCTCAGAATAGTTCCATGTTACTTATTGCTCTATTGATTTATCGCCATAGATTTGAAGTAGCAATGAAAAATTTCTATTGGCCGATGATTTAAAAGCAAGTGTGAACTGCAATTTATGTGCAATTAGAAATGGTTTTATGGTGCTGCTTTTCAAGTCTGTATTTCCGCTCACCCTGTTGTTTTTAAGAAGAGAGTTAATAGGCACCTTCTAGGTAGGCTCGCTCCATCGTAGCCGTCATTCTTGCCTACGCAAATTTCGAGGCCAAGACCGACATTCATCATAAAAAAAATTGCTTCAATATTTAAGGACATAGACCTTAGCCAACATAGAGTCACTGTTGCAAGTATCATCAATCTGTCGTGATAATAAAAACAGACCTAGTAATTCCTCCACCAGTTGATTGGATGACATCCATATGAATTATATCATTCCGTGACGTTACGCTTATCACATACCTATTGAAAACCCCACACCTCCTCGCGGACTGTAGACTTTCTATCGGCCGATAGTTGAGACGGAACATACTTCGGCTCGTAATGAGTATGGAGAAGTATAGCCCGTCTCAACTATCGGCCGATAGATAGTCTGCAGTCGGCGAAGGGTCCAAATAATAATTAATAATTATGCTGGACCTTTTCACACAGCATCATCTAGCTCCAAACTAAGCATAGCTTGTACTATGGGAACCAGATAACTGATATACTACTTAAATGTTTACTTTTTGTTTGATTGGTATCTAAGCGTAAAATGTTGCTGACGAAAATGGTGTGAAGCTGCGTACGGGCTACGCGTTCCAAGGCTCGCAAGTTGATGTATAATGACAAAATGTATACAATTTTGACGACTCGTGGGAGGCTGGACGCATAGTCCGTACGGTATAACAGGCGAGTCCATCAAAAAAACATTAAAATGTACCTACCTATATCTAGACAAGATAACAAAAATCCGAATTGATTATTAAAACGTTTGGGTGTTTTATTTTTACCGTACTATTCTTTCTAGTTTGCTCGTAGTGCACTCTAGTTTGCCTGTTAAATAAAAAAAAGCCTCCACTTTTCGTACTTTAATACCGATCTAACTTGCGGAAATCGAATCGCAACACAAAAAGGTGGAAACGTGCGCGGCCACTGAATTTCCTGTGTGTAGCACTGATTAAATTTGCACGTGGACGTTTGCACGTGAGTGTACTGGCACGGTGAATGGTGAATGCGACTGCACGCGGATTTTTCACGAATGATGGCTTTAGATAGTGCAACGAGGTTGTGGGTTTTATGAGATGTCTTTGGAAAGATCTAGGCATAGTAAAAGGTAAAAGTTTTTAATAGCATGTTTTCATAACTACGCCTAAAATTACGTAAAAAACGTAAACAGGGTCACGACTGTATACCCAAGGAGCGGTAGACATTTTCTCAGCTCTTTTATGTATTTCCTTAGATCCTTTGAAAGTGTCTAAGGGTTACGCCCTAAATGTAATTTATAATTTTTAGTGTTCCGTACCCAAAGGGTAAAACGGGACCCAATTACTAAGACTCCGCTTTCCGTCCGTCTGTCACCACTTCACCAGACTGTAATCTGATGAACCAGGATAGTTAGACAGTTGTAATTTTCACAGATCATGTATTTATGTTGCCGCTAACTAAAAAACAGAATAAAATAAACATTTAAGGGCAGAACGGCAGAATAATCGCGTTTGTTACATGGGAGCCATGGACAATGGTACGGAGCTCTTCGTGCGCGAGTCCTACTCGCACTTGGTAGGTTTTTATTTCACTTTTATTATTTTACCAAGTTCAGACAAACCTATCTCATTTAATTTGAAGAAAACTACCATCATTTAAATGATACAAGGTCCTGCAAGTATGAAACAACTAGGTGTGACATAGTAGCTTATTTGTGTGCCTTCGTCCGCTTCGCACAGGGCAATCAATATAAGCTCAATGGATGGCAAGCAATCGATTAAGAGCACTGTGAGACGGTCCTTAATCTGGCGAGTAGCCATCAACGGATTGAGCCATAGCCTGACGAAAACACACAACTCATACCGGTATGCGAGAACGATAGAAAAGAACTGGAGTTTGAAAGAATCATAGGTAGAATCACTTATTTATTACTTCTGTGGTTTTTATCGAGAACTGTCACAAGTTGACTTCTTGAAAGGATTGCGGCGGTATTTCACATAACTATTTAAAAATCAAAACAGTTTATTTTGAGAGTTTTACATGATGCGAGATGCGATTTCAACCCATACGATATCGCATCGTACGGCAGTTTTTCACGTGTAAACGCTCATCCTATGCTATTGTACATCCTATTTGTCATTGTTAGCACGACCCTCGGCACGTTCAATGGGGGGGGGCTTAGCAAATCGTACGAAAAATCGAATCGAGTAAATACACCTTTAAGGCTTCTCCAAAAGGACTTCTTTTTAAAAGAAGGCACCTAAGGCACTCCGGCTTTAGGAAGATCGTCTGATCGTTGCGGGTTTGAATCCCGTCAGAATCGAAAACATAACAAACATCCAAGCAAACTTTCGATTGGTTTCTTGTAAAAAATTAAGTATTAGTTAACATAGCTGAACAAATATGATTTCTGCCAGTCAGAAGCGTACTTATTTCTACAACTAAATAAATATTATAGCGTGGCAACGCCGCCAGTGTTTTGGGCACGCTTCCGACTGGCAGTGACCTGGATCAGTTGAGCTATCTATAGATCGTTTTTACGACGATCCTTAGATAACTTGACTGATTCTATTGTATTTTGTAATTTTATGTACATATTGTAGTAGCTTAGTTTCTGTAAATATAATAAAATAAATATTTTCATCACAAGTTCGTCCCAAACAGTGCAAAATTCTGGACCCATTACACAATTTATTAAGAAAAGATGTCAAATTTATATGGTCTGCAGTAAATCAAAAACATAATCTCCTGAAGTTCTTATTTGAACAACAAAAATATCCACAAATTGTAGTCTAGGACGTTATTCCATAGAGACTTTGTCAGCTTCTAATCTATTTACCTGTGTATTGAACGATGTTGGTAAACACAGGTATTGTGTTTGCTCTCTTGCCGTGAGAGGTCTTCAGAGTAAGATGTTCTAGACCAATGTTCTTCAATACCAAGGACAAAACGAATCTTCCAGGAAATCATTGTTGCTAAACAATACTGGTTGCCTTACTAATGCAACCTTACTATTTGGGCTCGATTTAAACCTTATCTTTTGGAATCGTTTACATCAGCTGGTAATCCCTTCATTTTTTTTCACTTTTTCACCCAAAACTTGTTTCATAGCACCCTTGGTTTTTATACGCCGTAAAACTCGGTTTCGGTCTGAAACTACCGATTACGACCGCCGTCGGCAAGTCATAAACTTTCAAAACTGCAACAAATGCATAATACACGATCCCTATACAGAAAACATTGAATTTGATGCACGCCGGTCGCCGCCTATAAAATTAACAATTCTTATCACTGTCATCCTCGTAAAAGCTCAGCAGAAATGGAATATTTAGTACGGCAGGAGTTTTAGGTATACTCGTAGAACCACAATTACGTACAAGTTGGTTATACAGGGTTATTTGTAAAACACCAGTAACCTCTCAGGACTGTTTTACTATTATCATAAACAACAACTTTTGTTCTATGACTTTTTACAAAACATAATAAATATCATAATAAAAACAAACATTCAAGATTTCGTTTTCCTATCTAAAACATTGTCCAATCGAACACATTTCGGCCCCCGCCGCCCTAACGCCGCTCCCGTCGATTTGTACTATCGCTTTCTTTGGTTTTGCATAGACTTCGTAACATTTAGAGAGTTCAATTTAAATATTTTTATATTTGTATGACAATCTGATGAAAAAAAATAATGATGAATTTTTAAAAGTCATAGAACAAAAGTTGTTGCTTATGATGATAGTAATACAGTCCTGAGAGGTTACCGGTGTTTTAAAAATAACCCTGTAGATGATTGAAGATGTACACCGTCGTATACATTACGGCCACTCTACACATTCGCTGAACTATTATATGGATAGAAGATGACAGGCGAATACAGGCGATGAGTCCCTCTGAACGTTCGTGGCCGTCGGCATTTATCTATCATCGGCGAATATCTATAGGGCCCATTATATGTAACCTTTAAACGATAAGGCCGCCCATTGTACTAAGAACTTGTTATAGTTTTAAATGCTTTTTTTTATTAGTTTCTTGGTGTACAATAAAGGGTTCAATGATTCATTCATTCGTTTACTCATTCATTCATTCATTTCTTTTTGTGTATCCTGGAAAAATAATGCAAATATTAAGAACAAAATTACATGTACATACAGTCAGAGTAACAGACTAGGTACCCTTATACCTTGCGCGTGTGCAATGGAACGAGAGTCGGGCAGGTGTGAACTGCCTGTACAATTTGTTTAGTTAGTGACGCTGACAGCACCTAACTAGGCACAACCATTCCTTTGGCTAATATACACCACTATTTTATGACTACCAAAAAAAATTTAAGGACAGTTGCAGCAGATGCAGAAAATGATAATGGCATGGTCAGAACTTTTTTTTATTTAACTTTCACAAAGTTATCGAGGATTGCAGTCAGCCAAAACCGAACAAAATTTTATGAAAACTGTACAAATAAGTACTACAGACAACAATCGCGTACAGATTCTCATTCGAACTATGTTCTTGTATCATCCCCAGTTAGTAAAACCGCAGTAGCTATCATAAATCCATGTCTGACTCGTCTCGTCTCCTTTTGAGGTTATAATTTTTTTTTCTCTTTTTTTGAGTTTTAACTACATAAATGTGATCAGTAACAGACACCGAGACCATGTATAAATTTTTTTGGTAATTAAAAAATAGCGGTGTATATTTCACCAGCTGGCCCAAATAGTGCCTAACATTAGCTTTTAGGGTTAGAACTTGCAACAAAATGTCCGAGAGAGTGCTTTGGGGCCCTTGATCTATCTATTATTAATTTCACGTCACAGCTATAAGCTAAAGCATTTCAACTTTATGGTTCATACTGAAGATAGTTGCATTGCGATCACCGGAATATTTACGATGTCGTAATATGCATATTGCGGTCTTTTGGGGCTTGCTACATTTGGGATTCAGAGTTCAAAAGCCGTATACTACATTCAACTAGGGACCGAAGAAAATAAGGTTTTTTATCAGTCTAGTGTCTATAGTAGAAACGCAAAGCTAGATTTGCTAAAATGACTAGTTGATAAACTTTTACTTGTAGTGATAAGCAAAGTTTCTGTGAGTTAGTGGTCATGGCCAACTCTAGAAACCGCCAACTTTCCTAAAAACTCATCAAAAATCAGTAATTGTACGAATGTGATCAAAGGAAGTTCATTCGTTTCAAAAAAAATCCATGAGAAATGTCTGAAAGTTTATCCCACAGATGCAGCTACTTTCACAAAAATGTCGCAGCACTTGCTCCGAAGTGCACACATGCAACTGTCGGACATACCTACTGTAGGACATTTTTCACGGAAGTTTTCTTGCAAGTGCAAACGCGGCCTTAGCCTAATCATACGTCTCGTCTAGTGTAGTGGGTTCGTGGGGTTTCGGGGCCCATCGTGTTTTCAAAAATCTTTCTGGGCGTCTGTGCGTCTGGTCGAAATGACGCGTGATTCAAGAGCTGGCGATTTCTTGGCACAGAAGAATCAGCATTGCAATTCAGCGTTGCAATGCCGCCAGTATTTTGGGCACGCTTCCGACTGGCAGTGACTTGGATCGATTAAGCTATCTATAGATTGTTTTTACGACAATCCTTAGATAGCTTGACTGATTCTATTGTATTTTGTAGTTTTATGTACATATTGTAGTAGCTTAGCTTCTTATTACATTATTTTGTTTCACCATACTTAACAAACATTAAAAATAACCAGCATAACTCAAACACCAATAAAAATAAATTCACTCTATTTATAGATCAAAGTTCTAATTTGGTACCTGTAAACACGGCACGTAACACTTATGAATAATTTACTGTCGCGATATGCCCGCGTCTCGTGTAGGGAAAAAGTATAACTTAGCTAAGGCACTACTAGTCCAATGCCCAATGAATTGTAGGTGAAATAGTCCAAATATTATGCATCTTCTAAAAAAATCTGTACAATTTTTCATCGCACACATCATATAATTAATCTTCCAGAGATCTTCCATAATTTTTTTGACAATCGTCGAACGGTTTGCACCAATTTTGCACTTAATATAGGTAACCATGGTTACATTCTCTCAAAAAAAATTACAACTCTGAGTATGTATACTCAGAGTTTGATTAAGATTTGTTTGAGTCAGCCAGAAAAGGACATTAAGTTTGCACCAATTTGATACCGTAAAAGCAAGGACAAATTAAATACTTCGTCCTTACATAAAAGCTATAAGACATGCTACCGCAGTGAATAACACTGAACAAAAGCAAGGGTCACCTAGTACCTGGACAAGCTACAAAAAGGAAACCTTCATTCACTCGACTAATGAGTTGGTCGACTTTTTAAGGGATTTAAAAAGAATTTGAGAATATTTCGTAAGTACCTGCGGCGAGCGGCTTGCTTCCATTGTTTTGTTTGTTGTAACCGCGTAAACTTTGAATGCTTATTTAGAACAAAAAAGTTTTAATCGCATTTTTAAACCTGTTTCAATGATAAAGCTTTCAGATTGCTTTCGATTTTTCCTCGCGATTTTAACTTTTATGATACAAAATGAGTTTTCTAAAGTTTGGAGTAGAATACTTCTGTCGTTTATCTTTGTTATCGAAAAATTGCCTTGTAAATCAAACTTAGGTATATGTCTTGGGACTTCATCTGCAACGATTTGTCCTCTAGGTATAAATTACTTTTTTACAAACTAAGCATTTAAAATGTACAAAATACAGAGCTTAAGCAAGTCACAAAAGTTTTTCAAAGCCCGGCTGTCCTAGTAATTGGGTTTGCCTGTCCAATTCCGCTCGGCTTTCTACTGCGATGAATAGCCTCCTTACAAAAGCGGCAATGGTCACTGCCGTTTGGGAGAACGTTTTAAAGAAACTGAAAAATAAGAGAACCGTTTTTACCATTTACTTCGGCAAATATTGTGGAAAATGTGGTCACTTATTTTGAATTGGTATTGCTGCAGATGGATATTTTTATCTTCAATTATAATAAAATTCAGCAGCCGCAGCAGTAAAGTAACCACAGTAGTTCGGTTGTAGACAAAAATTTTACAATACACTATAGATAAATAATGCTTGACTTTTCCTCAAGGTACGGTAGAGATCCTTTCAGATCAAAACGATCAAGATCTTTTTTATAGCCATATTTTTATATTTTACAAAAATTATCTATCTTTAAAATGGTATAATCTACTACTTATTTGGAATTGTTTAGCCCCAATAGTATTTGAGCTTAGTTTAATAGAGACAACTCTATTCCGCATTATGTAGAGAAGTAGAGCACAAAGGGGCATGTTGCCCGTCAGCGGGTTTCCGAGCTATAACATGTGTGAGATATAGACTAAAAGAATGATGAACATAGTGATCATTCCGTTATGTACGAACTTACTCAAATAACGTGGCTATACCTGCAAGCCCTTACATGAATGAATAAATGAATTAAAATTCTTTATTGCACACCATTAAAAACAACAAAAAAAACTAAAGAACAACCAGGTAAATATGTACAGTGGGCGGCCTTATTGCAAAGAAGCGATCTCTGCCAGGCAATCTTTGGATAGAGAGGAATATTCTAACTAATGTTTAGAAATGCGCACAATTCTAAAATAATGATTTTAAAGATAAATTGACATGAAACATTAAACTTGTTGGTGATTAAACTTAGGTTAGCATTTTTAATTTGACCAGGATAAAAATGGGTTCAGCTAGGTATTTTATTACTACTACTAGGCCACACCATCTCATTGTTGGGCAAAGGCCTCCTCCCATTTGCACCGGTCACTACGATCTAGTGCACTCATCTTAGGTAAGGTATATCACAATATAAAAAAAATCAAAATAGTTGCTCCGCGGACCAAAATTCTATAGCGGTATAATAACGAGTACCTAACCGTCAACTTTATTTGGCTTATCCGTAGCTTAAGTTATCTAATAGAGATGTAAAACCTAAAACCTTTAGTTTTCTTCTACCTCAAAACTAGAGTGCTTGTTATTTCGACAGTGTGTAGACAAAGTCTCGTGCCGCCCCCGGCGCTACTAAGCCTGCTTTAATAATGTGGACATTCGACTCATAAGTCGATGTTACCGGCGGAGTCCTGTCTTGTATTGACATAAATGGGTAACGTGCCTGTTCTGTCGCTACTCTGCTAACTTTTTGTATTCTCTGCATCGCAAACTGAGAGACATGACTATTTTTTTTCTGGCACCAAGAAGCAAGACTAGTTAAAATCAACCGTCTCGAGTTACTTACTTTTGTGATGACGTTGAGTTGAATTTCTTGATTCGATTATTCGATTGAAAAAAAAACTTTTTGGAAAGGACGAAAATTATTAATTCTGATTTTAAGAAGAAGTACAATAATACAAGTACTTGTACCTACATAATTTAGGAAGTATTTTGTTTGAACAAATGATTGATATTTTGTATGACTACTTATATATGTATATATATTATAAACTATTCCAACACACACATACACACAAACACACACACACATCCACCAACCACCCATAGTGTCGTTTTCTTTGGTATTTTTTCATTTCATTTAGTTCTCTCTGCCTTGTAAAGTGCTATCCATTTCTTTTTAATTATTTTTTTTCCCGGAAATCGCCTTTTCATTTTCGGTCTCCCGCGACACAGGCTAGACCTCGTGCGGGGACCTCTAGTAATAGTTTATAACTTGTAATATCTTTTGGAAATAAATTTATTTATTTATTATTTATGAACAGTAGTATAAATAGGAGGTTCCTACAAGCAATTAAATCAATGCAATCCACAACTCACCCACTATATCAAATCTCAGACAAACTTCAACGTTCGTGTACAAATAGTGCCAATAAAAAGCAATTAAAGTCGGTTCTGCGCCTAAGGTAAACTCGTACATACGTTTAGTAGGAAACCCCTATCAAGCGGTAGACTGGTCAGGTATACATTTTGTTTTCACCGTTTGGGAAATTGGTGTTTGGACTTTTTCTTCGATTGGATTTCATGAACTAGCTGATCCAGCAGACGATGTCCTGCCCAAAGAAGAATGGCAGATTTCCACACTTATTTCAAATTTTCTTCTTATCATGTTTATGCTACGTTAGATTCAAAGTACATAAACATACATTATAATTTTAGATTAAATGGCCAATAAAAAAAAAAATGCTGGACTTTTTTCACACAGCATCATCTAGCCCCGAAGTAAGCAGAGCTTGGGTTTATGGGTACTACATGACTCATATACTACTTATATACTTTTTGTTCGTAAATACATACATATTATACATAGAAAAAAATATGAAATATATTTAAATGGTTTCCGAGTAACTTTGTGAAATTTAAGGGTAATATTTTTATTTCAATAAGTTACGATAGTTGTAAGTATGGATAGAGTAAGCAATCTTCTATCAAATTGAGACGTTACTACACCTGAAACGACAATATTTTCACATAACTCAGTCAGTTTTTCAAAGCACGTCTGAAGCTACGAGTTAGTGTTCCTCAGAGCCGAATCTCGTGACGCAAGACGAACTAAATAAACATTACATACTTGCGGTCCGAGCTGCGATGTAATTGCATTGCTTGTCTGTTAGGTGCATGTACTGTTTGGAAAATTACGTTCGTATGAACGCAAACTTAGCAAGAGTTTTATGGATTGTAAATATAAAATTAAGAATTTAAGAAAGATAAAATTAAGAATTTTATATACATTTATCGTATCACGATGAGCACTAAAATAAATAGAGATATGGAATGCAAAGAGCCTAGTGTATTAGTCGCGAAGAAATAGGAATAGAATCACTTGGAAGGTCGATTTTAGTGTTAACACTGGTCCTATTGAATAAATAAATAAATAAATAATGCTGGACTTTTCACACAGCATCATCTAGCCCCAAAGTAAGAAGAGCTTGTGTTATGGGTACTACTCGTATATGACTGATATACTTTTTTTTGTAAATACATACATATTATACATAAAAAAACACCCAGACCTGAGACAAATATTTGTAGATCATACTAACATTTGTCCCACGGCGGAGATCGAACCGGCAACCTACTGCGTCGCAAGCGGACCTTCACCTACTGCGCTACAGAGGTCGTCAACTGAAAATAAAATAAATGCTTTTTGACTTTAACTTTTTGCTTGATTTTGGTTTTCTTAAATTCATAATTATTCTTCCTGCCCTTGTCTCATTATGTAGGGTTAGCCTATTCTCCTTTCATTTTCCTCGTACATGCGCATCTAAACTCACTCCAACAGGGTTATCCTAAAATAAACTACAAAGAGTTTTCCGCAACCGTACTGATGTCCTTTCTTCCTTAATTTGTACAGGAGAGACTGTTTGCACGTCTTAGCAACCTTACAAACAAGTGAAGATTGGCTGTATTGGAAACTTTCTGATTACATCGTAGTTTCTTTCCTAAGCTTAGTTGGTAACCCTATATTTGTGCTGTAGATTACAACGGCCAACGTTGGTCTTTAGGAAAATTTAGAGCGAGCAAAACTTACTATACAAAATTTCAACTTTATTTATATTAGTAGGAATAGGAAGCTAAAATTTTGTGAGTATGTTTTAGTTTCAATCACACCTTGACCAGTGTAGGTGAAGATAGTGACCTAAAATAGCATAAAGGCTATTAAAAATGTTGGTACAGTAAGCGTCACCAACTGGTAACCCCTCGTACGAAGCTCGCAGGAACAAACTGCCTATTAGGGGGGCTACCAGTTGGTGAAGCTGACTGTACCAGGGAGACGCCGTGCGCAGTAGCTAGTGTTATATTTTGATAAATAAAGATGGAACTCTAATATAATGTCTGAAATATTACGCAAGAAAAAACTATAGTTTCACGTTCAGAACACGAGACACACAGTCACGTAGACAACACAGCTAGCGATGTTAACTCACTCGTGCGTGCAAGCTCCATTCGAACGGTCTATAGTTGAAAGGATACATCGCAGATTGTTCGGTGGATCTGATTGTTGTAAGGCAGAGGTATTGAAAAGACGCAGACCGAATTTCAATTTGGTTACTGCCGGAATAGGTTTAGATACGTTTTTTAGCATTGTTTAGCTGTTGTGTGTTGTGTTTCATAGGATATATCTTAATTTTTTTAATAAATAAGTGACTCGTAGATATGTAAAGAATTTGCTTTGAAAAGTGTGACGTTGACTATATAATAACATGACAAAAATATAGAAAGTTATAAAACTACCTACATACTATGACAAAAATATAGAAAGTTATAAAACTACCTACATACTATAATTAAGTTTCGTAATTTTTGCCACTAGTTTTTGCCTAAGTTGAAATGGTTTTTCAGATAAATAATAGCATTTATTTTCGTCGAGAAGAGACGCTCTAAAATTTATGGGATAGTGAATATAGCAGTGTGCCTACGTAGATATTCATAATTTTGTTATCTATTACCGAACGCTCTGACTAAAATAATAATCAGATATATAGAGTACACTAGGTACTTTCATAGCCATATTTCAAACGGCATTCTAAAGCCTGCAATATCTCACTACATCGAAAAGAAATTCACCCCACTCGATAAACAGCGTCGGGACACGTAACATTTTGCACGGAAACTTTCGCTCAACTTTGTTTTTGGCAAGCGCAGCAAAAACTTGCCAAGTTGGCCTTCCCACATGTCCGTGTATTGCAGCATCTGGCAAGTCTCGAACCTGATCCTTCTCGCTTTTTTAATTAATACCACTTCGAACACTCGCGAGAAAGAATGCTCCAACTCATTAAAAGTTTTAATAGCATTTGACTTCGCTGCAACGGGAGCGAAAACTTTTAGTGTGCGTCAAAAGTTTTCGGCTACAAAATGGTTTCGAATCACAAAGAAATAGTGCAAGTTTCTTGGCTAGGATTATGGGAGTTGGTTGAATTTTTATTTCAAAGGGATTTAGAGGCGTCTGAGACGGACGTTGTAGAATGTTCAAATCAAAAAAGCCACGAATATCTATTTAAAATTAAATATTTAAGATTATATACTTTTTCTTAGGATTATTGACGACCTCTGTGGCGCAGTGGGTGTAAGCCCGCTTGGGACGCAGAAAGTTGCGGGTTCGATCCCCGCCGCGGGATAAATGTTTGTATGATCTGCAAATATTTATCTCGGGTCTGGGTGTTTCTATGTATAATATGTATGTATTTACAAACAAAAAGTATACAAGTATAAGTAGTATATCAGTTATCTGGTTCCCTTAATACAAGCTTTGCTTAGTTTGGGGCTAGATGATGCTGTGTGAAATGTCCAGCATTATTTATTTATTATTTATTAGTGGATATCGCTCTCTTAATTTCAAATAGAGCTTTATCTATTTTCTCGTTCCTTCCCTGATACTGCCCGGATTCATATCAAAAGACCTTAAGTCCATTTGTATAAGTCAATGCCAGACTGATTTATTAAGATTAGAGTAAAGGCCACTTCACCACCGTTATGTGGCTTTTAATCTACTTTTAAAGTGTGGATTGTGATTTAATGCGGGCATTTCTCACATTTTCAATTTTATGATTCATGAAAATATGAGAGCTTTATGAAATTCTCCGTTTGAGCAAATTATTAGAATGAATATGAAATAAATACTCGTACATTATCTTGATAAGTGATTTTTTTTTACTTATTTAAATTCTATAGTTGTATTGAAATCAGAAAGTTTAGTGCTAAAGAAATAACAGTTTTTTTTGTTTACGTCAGAAATTAAATATATGTTTTTTTTTCTGTCAAAATAAATCCAATATTTATTCTGAAAATCTACAAAGCCCTCTCCAAAAAGGCAGAGAACAAAAAACAAACTTTCCATTACAATCCTTACGAGGTAACACACCATAATACCCATTTGCAAGCGAAATGCAGGTCCGCCCGCTACCTCATTTATGCAGCTACCTTTAAATCGAAAACCAATTACGGAAAAACTCCACACAAACGCACGCATACGATGTGTCGCACGCACACACGCAAGGTATTGCGAATGCTAAGGATGTAGAGCTACTAGAAATGGTACTTTGAACTATATTTTTAACGAGGGTGTGGATCAGAATTTGCAGGTGCCGGGAATTGCGTGCACGTCATCTCTCGTGGCGGCAGCGTCACGTCCGTGCCTCGTCTTCTCTATATGTTTTAAAGAGTCGCGACGGCCTGCGCCCTGACCGCACCCCGTCCCTTTTCTGTGTGTCTTGAGCCTTAGACATTTTTATATAGCTAGGTATCAAAAAGTTAATTGCCGAACGTCTTACGTCATTGCTCTAAAATCACCAATTTCATCTACCAATTTTAGTGGCTTCGTTAAATGATTGCATTGTATAAGTTTACATAAAAATCAGTAACAGTCAATGCCTTTGTCATAAATGAAAGGATAATCAAATCACTCTGAATATTCATCAGAATATTTAAGAAACAAGACAGTTGCTTTCGAATTCAAATGTCTTTGTGAAGTTAGCATAGATTTAAATTGTTCTGTGCAGTAAAGTTCAATAACATGAATATTTCACTATAAATTCTCGAATAATTGTTTAAAATGAACGTGTAATTGAAGGAAAATAGAAGATTACACTCATTCATGTTGTTTTATAAGATTATTGTGTACTTGTGCTATCTTAGAGATTGTTATTAAAAGAACAATAATTTTTCTATTAACTTTTTTATTGGATCATGGATCAAGTTCGCAAAAGTTCTAATTGACGTTCGATAACAAAATATAGCGATAGTCGCATCGCTTACTCGCGCGATGATAGCGCATTAGCGTTTTA
Organism: Epirrhoe alternata; assembly: GCA_963565295.1. Taxonomy (NCBI): domain Eukaryota; kingdom Metazoa; phylum Arthropoda; class Insecta; order Lepidoptera; family Geometridae; genus Epirrhoe; species Epirrhoe alternata. The sequence goes on from OY751384.1 coordinate 7,936,387, forward strand.
TTAGGACGACGCTACGAACGAGGTTGCCAGATATATTATTGCTTATCCAGGGAGCGGTACATTCGGAATGGGAACGTTTAATTAACACGAGTGACAGTGGCGTGAGCCGGCTGGCGTTCTGCAATAACAATACACGTGTACACCCGCTGTAAATAGGGCTTGATTTAAAGGAATTCTACGTTTACCTTTACATAAATCACAAACAAGCAATCTTTACCTTTTTATATTATTTAAATAGTTTTATTGCCTTTTCGGGATGCTTGAGACAATCTATCAAATCATTCAGATGGGGCAGGCGCTAGTTTTGTCAGTCTAGTCGGCTTCAAAGGAAGATCATGATCAATTGTGTGGACTTACACTTACGTGCAGGACGTATATTTTAGATCTGACACGTCACACAAGCTTACAGTGCCACAAACTTATCTGGACCGGTGGCCAAACGAGAAACTAACAAATTTTACTACAAAATTTATTTTTCTGCCAACACCAAATGTGATAACAGCGCCTCACCGGTTCGGATAAGTTTGTGGCACTGTCATCATCATCAGCCTATAGCAGTCCACTGCTGGACATAGGCCTCCCCTAATAAGCGCCATTGCGCCCTGTCCTCAGCTAGACGCATCCAGCTTCTGCCAGCAGCTTTTTGGCAGATCGTCACTCCACCTGGCCGGAGGGTGTCCTATACTACGTTTGCCGATTCGCCGTCTCCACTCAAGAACACTGGCAAGTAAAAAGTAAATTATCTGACATGAGTTTCTATCAGATTTCCTTCATTGTTTTCATAGATCACGCTGCAGCGTGTTGTATGTTTCTGTAAGGATCACGTACAGAAACATACAGCCATGTTTTACATTTTATTTACTGAATTATAAATTTAGTTGAACATACGCTACCTCAGCGAACTACCGCGGATTAGCATCCTACCTAAACTTGTTAACTTTAAACTAATAAACTAAGGATTGTGATATCTGTGGTTTCCGTCAACTCACAAACTATTACCTGATCTCTGGGCCCATACAGTTTCTCAGTTTCTACAGAACGTGAACTAAACATACACTTACATTGAAAAACATAACCCTATTTCCGGAGCAGTGGGGTGAAAATGCTCCAAGCATAAACAGTTCAAACTCCTTTGTCGTAAAACGGTCAAACACTTGTCAAGAACATAACTCTGGCATAAACACCACTTTGCCCATTCATTTCTAGGTGGGCAATCCGCCAGTCTATCTTAAAAGAATTCTGTAAAAACTTTATTTGAATTAAAAGCAGTTCTCAGAACATTTGCATGAGTCTGCGGACTGAACACTGTGACATATTTTGAAGAGGCGCCAAGAAACTTGAGCCTTGGTTTGCCGACAAACGGTGACCGTCAAGAGTCGATCGATTTTGTTATCCATTTATCACGTTGGATCCCAATATACCTTCTAATGATAAGAAAAATAAACAGGATAATAGACATAATACTATCATTTCACGTGAGATTTTTTCCCAAATATCAAGCAATCAAGATTGTTTACAGTGATGTGAAGTAGTCAGAGACTTACAAGACTAATTTCACATTTAGTGATAAGCTTATTAAAGATCCCGAACCCATTTCTGCCTAACTGGTCTCTTTTAAAAATTGAATCTATTATAGTACGGCCAGGATTCCAACCTTTTTGATTAAAGATTTTTTGCTGAATTATTATTTCTTTTCACACAAGACAAGATCTCTTTCAAACTGGACTTGAAACACCGAACCGGTGAGAGAGGCGCTGTTATCGCATTTGATGTTAGCAGAAAAAAAAATCATTCTCGTTAGTTCCTCTTTTGGCCACCGGTCATTTTCAGCTATTAGGAAGACACTTGCCTACAAGATTTTAATGTTTTGAAAGTGAGTGCTAGTGAAATATTGATGTTTAAGTCTATTTAATAGCGGAAGGCTTTTCAAAGGAACTATTTTCTAACAGTAAATTCAGTTGGTTCGTAGCTAGTTACGAGATTTGGATTCCATCGTTTTATTCGAGGATTTTATAGGACTGCACCGTGTGTTACTTGAATCTAAAATTAAACTTAATATTGGCGAAGACGCGTCTGTCAATTTCTTTAACAAAAAGCAATTTATAATTTATAATTGTACGCTCTTCTTTCGTCTCATATAAGCGTAGACGCGCTTGTAAGCTCTTAACGCGCGAGCTGTTTACGAAGTCACCTAGACAATTCATTAGCTTACCTAATGAGCTTCGTGGCTCTGTTATTTATTATCGAGTAATTTTTATGAAATAAAACAAATAATATAAGAAGCCACCATCCAAAACATAGTTAATAGCCGCGTACTCGCTGAGCGAGCAGCCGGCATTTGCCTCAGGAGTTTGCCTCGCAACTTTTACCGTAAGGCAGAGCTCGCGTTTGCAGCGGGCGAGACACGTCCTGGCCGACCGAGGATTTGCCTCGCACGGCTGCCTCGTGATGACGTTCGCTCAGTCAGTACGCGGCTCATAACTAACTTTAATATACACAGTTTAAAATACTCATTCTAATATCATATTTTTTATCGTAGCGCGTAACATAACAAAACTTTTAGCAAAACGAAAACTTTTGTTTCCAATGAATACTGTCTCTGCACCGAAAACCTCTTTGCTCAATGAGTGCAATAATTAGTAAAATTGGCGCTGCTCATGCTGGGGATAATTAGTTCAAAGCAGTCAAGAGCTGAGCCTAGGTGAGACGCCACTCAGCGCTGGTTTTGTACCTCTGTTTTTTGGAGTACCGTGCTGATTTTCCAGTAAAAGCTCAGGAAATGATTTTTTCACAGCATCGCCCTGTTTGTCGCGAACTGTAAAAAACGTCCTATGAGACGTATTCGAGTCTTCGCTCCGCGCTGGTAACTATCTTTATTTTTTTAATATCATTGTCTGCAAAACTTAGATCATAAAGACGGGATGAGCCTTTACCTTGTATTTCCCCTATGCCAAAATGAACTCGATTCCGAACCATGTACGTCTTGTAGTATTACCACATACAGAACGTCATATACGAAATTTGCAAGTGTGTGCGAAAAATGAGGGTGTATTGACATTTTTATGCATATGTGTGTGTGTACAATGCGTTCGTGTGGTACCTCGTCCCCCACAAAAACCGGCAGAAAATGTTGAAGGAGGACAATAATTCGTCCATTCCATTTTGTCTGAGCTGCAAAGGTTTTTTAAAATATTTTTTTTCATCATCTTTGTCTGTGTCTCTATTGTCTTAATCTTGATTTTCACAGAAACATAATTTATTTTGTTTGCCTATAAACAGTAAACTAAAATTTTGTGAAAATGATATAAGCTGCCATTCTGTAGGTCTACGACCAAAATTTATGACAGTTGAGAAATACCAACCAAAGCAAAATAATGTTACTCCAACCTATTACAACTCCCATTAGAACATTAAACGACGGAACCGTCGGCTCTCGTCAAACTCCCACTTAGCTCATTCACCCCTTACAGCCATTACAATGTAAAATTCTAATTCTCTCGTTAAATCCTCCGGCCTTCCCTGGCCACTTTTACTGAATATAAAGTAGGGTAAATGGATTTAGTTTCATACGTGTGTGTCGGGAATTATGGTAATGCATTTGTTTGTGTGCTGTGCCGAGGTGTTTTTATTTTGTAGATTAAAATTCAATTTTTATGACTGAAAAAGCAACAGGACAATCGAGTGATTAAATGGAGATTGAAACCCTGGAAAAATAATGTAAATACGTTTTGAATTAAAATTGCAGTCCTTTTTACAAATGAAGTAAATGTTTGCAAGAAGATATAAATTATTATTAATTTATTCACAGACCACAGTTTACACATGCAATAATTTTCACATTTCCAAATATCTCAATACTTCACACACATACAAAAACGTACACTAGCACAAACCCGCGTGAAAATTCGCAACGTTTTAATCCAAATTAATACCCGAATCGGATACAAGGTCGTAATAGAGTTCTGACGATGAGTTATATACCACGCTCGATGGGCGCAGATTACGCTCAATAAATTATTATGAAGCAATCAGTATATGGTAAAAGTTCTGTCAGGTTTAGTCATACCGATACGACTGGTCACGACATCAGAAGAGGGATTCGATAAGGGGAATTTTAACCCGTATCAGTAGAAACCCGATCAAATTTAATAGTTGGAAAGATCATCGAAGTCGGACCGTTACCGTCTTTAATCGAATAAAATAAAATATGACTCCGGAGAGGTGGGTGTGTGAATTTGTCGGAAAAGCCGTTGGATTCGTCATCGGAATATTCTTGACGAAATGCAGCACTACTTTTCGTTTAACGAATCCGATGGCCTTTCGGTTTTAAGCCGCAAGTCGTGAAGGAATTTAATTTTCAAAATACAATTATCAATAAATTGGATCAGTTGAGCATCTATAGATCGTTTTTACGACGACCCTTAGATAGCTTAACTGATTCTATTGTATTTTGTAATTTAATGTACATATTGTAGTAGCTTAGTTTCTGTAAATAAACTACCGTAATAAAAACACAATTATAATTTAAAAAAAAATATTGCATATACTTTTTTTGTCGTCATATTAGCAGAAGCTTCGAGAAAAGTGTATAAATATCGAATAGAGTAAAAAGCATGTTCACACAGCGTGAGCTTCCGTAGATTTATTGGTAATATAATTTTGATTGATCGCCCTCCGCCGACTCAAGTTGAGGTTTAAACGACGTACTTAGGGAAAAGTCCACCTACACATTAACCAACTGTTACAAAAATACATCACCAGCATCCGGGCACCGGTTCCAACTAACTTACAAATTACGACTGTAAACAAAGTTTATTTATGTATATTTATTCAGAGCAACTTTTTTCACATTCTAAATTTAAAAAAGTTGAATACTGCAGGCCAATGATGATGACATTTTGGAGTTTAAATTATCAACTCTGCGGGGTTCGATGTACGTAATTTATTTATTATAATTGTAATTTTATGTAATATGTTTTTATGAATAAATTGAATTAAACAGATTTCATTTTACTAACCAGACCAACTAAATAAAATCAATGTTATTTTGACACATGTTGAGTTATGATATGTATCATAATAATATGGTTACGTTAACCACTGGTTAATTTTGTAGGTGAACTATTATTCTAAGAGCACAAATGCAATCAATCATATAAGTTTTCCACAAACTAATCGATTTCACTTTAAATTGACAAGCTGCTTGATTTAGTGCGGTTAGTTTATGAGAAAAGATGCTAAAATATTTTCCATTAAGGTACAACCAGTCCCTTTTCTGCTATGGCATGTAAAAAAAACACGAAAATAAATTTATAAGTCATTGTACCCGTCGCTATAATTGCATCTATTTGATGTACATCTACTTAAATGTACATCAATTGGTATACAAACGAACTTTAAAACCATACTAAATTAACAGACTTTTATGAGACAGACGCTTCGATTCGAGTGCAATACTAACTATACTGAAAAATTCATTGCAAACTCGGCAGTATATTAAACTGCCTGCGAACGAGCATCAGTATCATGTTCAATTTTAAAAGATAGTAAATCAATTGCTACAAATGTGTTGACCAGACATTGTCAGTCAGGCACGGTGCCAGTTTTTAATTAAAACAGTGTAGTTGCCATTTCATTCAATTACTCGCATGCCAGCTACTGGGCCGAGCGTAACGCATCGTGTATGCAAACCTTTATGACGTTGCATGAAATAGCTGTGAAAAGGAATATTTTAGATAGTTGGACATGTTCACAGGGGCGAAACAGGATATTTTATTCCATCATAGTTAAAACATGCAAAATCTGTGCTGGATAGATGACACTATTTTTAACCGACTTCAAAAAAGGAGGAGGTTCTCAATTCGACTGTATTTTTTGAAAGCTTCAATCAAATATGATCGAAGAAAGGGTGCTCCTGAAGTGGTTTAAATAAATAAATATAAATAAATAAATAATGCTGGACTTTTCACACAGCATCAACTAGCCCCAAAGTAAGCAGAGCTTGTGTTATGGGTACTAAGTTGACTGATATATAACTTATATACTTTATTTTATTCCTGATAATTCTTCCGTAAAATTCAAAAAAATCACTCTCACTTAACGCCCTGAGTCACGCCACGCATTAAGTCAAACATTAAAGTTTTCTTTTTAGTTTTTAAAACTTTATTGTTTTGGAAATGAAGTAGTAAATACATTCTTAAAGACATTCTTATTTTAAGACTTATTATGTATCTAGCTATCTAATTAATCCACATCGGCCCCCTGCTGAGTACATAGACCTTCTCAGTTGAACACAACATTTTCCTCCTGTTCCTGTGCAAAATTAAGAAAAAATATGTTCAACGAAAGATAAAGGAATAACAGTTCCACTTATTTAACGTAAATATGAACGCAAATCCCCACTGAAACCTACGCTTTAAGCAGGCGATGAAGCGCTTCTCTGAATTGAGAATCTCGTGGGAAATTTTAATTATGTCCGAAAATGCAAGTTATTCTGCCACCGATGCAGACAACGTGCCCCGCAGAGGAATACGAATACCGACTTGCGGCGGACGCTGAATGCACGCAATTTGCGAAATGAGACGTGAGGTAATGAAGTCGGTTTATTAGATAAATCATTACTCCCTGTCCAACTGATTAAACCGTGTAGGCCTCGTACTTTCGACTTCAGATTCGGTAAGTACGATCCCAGCCTTAGGTACATTGGATTTTGCGTTTCTAAAATGTATGTAAGCCAATAACAGAACGTTTTAAACGTTGCAACATTTTAAATGTGTATTATATTATTATACATTTATTTATAGTTAGTAAAACGTAAAGAAATCCGCAGCTTAATTAGCCACTTTCAATAATAATAATAATAAAAACGTTTATTTTCAGAAATACATGTTTTACAGCGAGCGAGAAATATAACTAATTAAGTAAATCTAGGTAACTTATAGTAAGGGAAATTAGGTATGGTTATATTTTTACATCATTTAGCTTCGTACCTGAACACAATATTTGTTTTGCTCTAAAACTCTGTGTGTAGTCTTTACATAGACTCCTCGTTATAACTAAGTATGAACTTGTATTTAGACACGAGGGACCTCTGCTTCGGCTTTTCACAGGTTATCACATTTCCATAATTTTGAAGTTAAACTTTCGGGTAACGTAAATGTGTGTAATAGATATTGAATCTTTTCGAGTAATTAAAAACTACTGTAACAAACATAACATAAAAAAGCAACAAATGTCAGAAGCAATCCTAATCATTTAATAATATAGTTATAGAATTTATAGGAATTTGTAGTTTTATGTATGTAGGAATTTGTAGTATTATACTTAAACATATTAGATTATAAATTAATGATCTGGTTTTTTATATTATATGTATATTATATTACATACACCCATATACATTTACATACATTTTATACATATATTATACATTTTATTACGAAGAAATTGCCAATAAATCTTCAGTTTGAGAATAATTCAAAGTGCCTAAATAATGTTTCAGTTTTATTTTACATTCATGTTGTGTTATGTTTTGTATTTGTGTGAATTTATTTATCTTATTGTAGATAACGTCGTTTAAGCTGAGAGGATGATTTAAAGCCTATTTCTCACAAACGTATGCAACACTACAGGCATAATCTGGCATATGAGACCTCCTAACGAAAAGGCCTAAGCAGCATACACAGTATGAGATGAGAAGACAAGGAGCGTTCTGCAAAGGATCGGCCAACAATCGCACTGAATCGTAAAAGAGAAAAAAGAATGGATTCATATTTATTCAACCTCTGTACTCACGACTAATACTCCTGCATATTCATAGAAATGTTGTTATTTTTCGTCTACCCGCATTTGGCTAATTACAAATTCCCCTATATCGAGGCTCGAGGTAAATTGTAATTATTGGTGTCCGTAGAGCTTTCAAAATAATAAAAGATTGGTGATTGGTACATAAACATGAGCTTTCGATTCTTATTTCGATAAAAAAAGGATCACAGCCACGTTTCAAAAGTTTACCTACAGTTTTAATATCATTGATTCCGGTGGTTTTATTGACTTGACTTTGGCTTTAGTATGAGTCTAATTTAATTATATTCCAGGTTTACTCTATTATCAAAGCAATTATTCATTCTGCTACAACTTCAACTACATAGTTCAATGTAATTCTGCCAACTAACATGCTCTCAGAGCTAATACTTAAAAACTAGACCTTGTTACATCAAACCCTACACAAGCCTACAAAAAACTCCCCCCGCTCTTGACTATTCATCTCATCTCTCCTTTTGATTGGGTATCGGAGCTCTAGAATATGGATCGTGGATTTAATTAAGCCTCTTTCTGTAAGTCGGTTCGGGTGCGATCGTTAGCATATTCCCATTGATTACAAAGAGTCTGCTTAGAGATGGGATGCAAAGTTTTCGGAGTAAGAATGGCAATATCATGAGAAATTAAATTTGCTGAAGCATTCGGAGTTACAGCAATTATTTTTTAGTAATATCAGAATATTTAAAGATTTAACCATTTTTCTTTTCTAAAATAATATAACAGTATATACATTCATTTTACTAGTATTCCAGAGATAAATATTCAATGTTATCTATGGTTGATGAGCAATGATAGTTGCACTCCGTTTATAATAAAAAAAATAACTATTTCCCTTTACAACGTTTACATACATACATAAAGTCACGCCTCTTTCCCAAAGGGGTAGGCAGAGACCACGGATCTCCAGTCGCTACGATCCAACGTTTATTCAATGAAAATTTCATTGATGTACGACCAGAGCTCGACCTCACAATTAATGCTATTACAGACTTTTAACAAGCCATTTGTATGCTCAAATGTGAGTGCCATTTCACAAAGCATAATTAATATGCGCCAATACTCGACTATGTAAGGCATTAGCAAATACTTAGGCGTGATAAAAACAGCGTCAGGAGACTACCTTCACGGGACGCTGCAGTACCTTGGACATTGTACGATATGGAATGAGCTTGCCCAGCACCTAAACCGTCCTCTTTATCGGCATTAGAAGTAGGCTAAATAATCGGACTTGGTGCTTCATCTTACATCCCTAGTTCCCAGACTACCATCTTTTTCTGTATGCTTTGCTGAATGCCCGGATTTTGACAATGGTCCTTGTTAAAGCTTTGATTCAACTTTTTGTATGGAGATTTTAATTTTGTTCTTTTAGTTCATTTGGTTATTCGGACTCGGCATTATCCAAAATCGATCGGATTTTCTTCTTCGTTACACTTGTTTGAAATGTCTAATCATTATTAACATCGCACACAGATTAACTTGTGATCTCTTTTGCTTTATCATTGCTTTGCCCATACTAATAATTAATTGGAGGAAATGTTACTGTAGTAAATAGCACTCAAGTACCTACGCTATAAATATTTATAAAACTATTAATCATCACAGCTCAGCTTCAAGCCCTGTGTTGGACGTACTCGTAGCCCACCTATTTCATTTCTATAGTATGAAGAAAATAATGATCAAGAAAACATTTCTTGAAATATTAAAATTAATATAATATTCGTATTGTAAGCATAAGAAAAGCAGACAGAGTGAGGAACACAAAGATAAGGCGCACAACCAAAATAGAAAAAGTCACACTAGTAGTAAGAAAGAACAAATGGAGATGGACAGGTCACACTTTAAGAGGAAAGGAGAAATGGAGCAAATCTATAACATATTGGCAACCTAGGAATCGAAAGAGAAAATGTGGAAGACCATTTAAGAGATGGGAAGATGACTTGAAAGCTATCGCTGGGAAGCTATGGTCAAGAACCGCCAGAGATAGACACGAGTGGAAGAAGTTGGAAGAGGCCTATGCCAAACTAGGGCAAACGGAGGAAATAGGGCTAGTGGTAGACTAACTAAAATTAGGATAAGATAAAAACTGTAATCTCTGAATAAAGGCTTATATTATTATTATTATTATTATTATTATTATTATATTCGTATTGTAGTAACGCAAGATGCTTATCGCAGTTAATCAACAAAAAAACAGCAACAATCGTACTAAAATATCTCAATTTCTTACACACTCACAATCGAGTCGAAGCGTCAGAAACACGTGCTAAGGCTCGCCAAAGTTCTCAGCCGCTGCAGCCGCTGCTGTGTTGCTATCGAAAATAATTTAACACTGTTAAATTCTGACCGTGCTGTTCCAAAAACCACAGGCTCCACTAGGGATTATCGACGGAAACTCGATTGAAACTCGATAGGAAACATAGATGGGGCAAAGACTATTCTGTTAATCTAGGTCCCTTTCTGAAGTAGGTTACGGTGGATGAATTCCGTTATTTAACAACAATTATGAGCTGAAAACGTATAAGTTCATTAGGTTGATACATCTTATCATGACAGTTTTGAAACACTTGGTATTTGAGTACCTAAGGTGGAGTAATCCACTAATCCACCATTCATCATATTGTAAGCACTTTAAAAGTGTAACCGCAAACCGCTATTAATATTAATCAGATGATTTCCTTCCATCCGAAATATTTAGTTTAAATAGTAGTGGTTACTGAAGTCAAACTTAGAGAAGCAGCCAAGTGCCAAAGTTACAGTTGTAAGATGCTCAGTCGGACTCACCGCCAACCGATGTGATGCTTATTGCATTGTTTTTGCCAGTTTCATATGCGGATTGTCTGTTGCAACTGGTTAGGTTGTCTTTACAATATTTGAACTCTTGCAAGTCTTGTAACACTTAGACGCCGTTTACACGATAACATTTTAGCATGCCATTCTTTTTGCCACAGAATATTAGCTCTTGCTCCGTTGAGTTTGAGAAAGCAAGAGGCAAGAAGTGTATGCCGGAATGGCATTGTGTAAACCGCGTCTTATAGACATTGTGATGCTAGCGCTATTTGCACCGCATGGTAAAAGTATACGATACGACTTAAGCGCCTTCAAGAAAAGAGCCTATTCCTACCTCAGAGGCCGGCAACGCATCTGCAGTGTCTCTTGATGCTGCAGTTGTCTGTGGGCGGTGGCAATCACTTACCATCAGGTGTGCCACTTGCTCGTTTGCCCCCTCTTTCATGAAAAAAAGTTAACTTAGCAAAATGCAAAAAGCTGGCGAATAAAAAATGTATAACAACCACCAGATATCGATATCACACTAGGATTATCTGAATCATGAGTATCAGAAAGTAAATAATACTCATACTAGGAACTTTGTAAATCATAAAACTTTGCCATGAGAATATAACTATCAACCTTGAGTCTCAGCCGAACACTCAGACTTTTTATCATGACTATTCCATCTCCTATACGATAAAATAGAGTTATCAAAAACATATTTTCTACAAGCGCGACAAAACTTAAAATTGTCTAAACACAAATGTAATTTTCTTCTACTCTTCTGTAGAGATAGGATGCTCAATGGCAATCATAGTAAGCATGCAGTAACACCACTAATGATGATAAAATAAAAAATTCAAATCAAGGATAAGGTATGCTTTGAACTGAAAACTTCTTCCTTGTTGTCCAAAAGTAATTTCCTAAGAAAGTAGGAAAACATTATTTCCTTTTACAAAAAGTAATTGTAACGAAATACCAACTTTACTCACGCCTGACAACCTTGCTGATATTGGCAATATCATATCAAGATCAATTCATACCAACTGGAATAAGGATAGAGAGGTTTTTTCCCAGTGGAAAATTCTATATTGCGAAAATCGACCAATGACTGGAAAGATGGCCTAATTGATTAATGTGTTTAGTTAGACTAAGGTTTAAAAGAAAAAAGACATACCTTAGTCTACACATATCAAGCAAGATGCCTAGGTGAGGTCACTCCTGATTCCACACTAGGAACCTATACCTGTTTGTGGTAATATTATTTATTAATGTCATCATCATCAGCCTTTCTCACCCCACTGCTGGCCTCTCTTCGCTTTTACCTATATATGATCTGCGAATTTCACTTTTTTTTCGTAATTTTTTTAGGTAGTTACCCTGCAGTGGAACATTACAGGCTCATAGAATAAATTTTCAATAACAAAACTGTCTATACAGAATGTCAGCAATTCATAATAAAACCAAATCAACTCATAAACAGTGCAAAACACTCCTAAATGATAACGGAATACATTAGTAGGACAAATACTGTAATTAGTGAACTGTTCGAAACGGAATCGTAAATTAGCGTGCAAGTGTTCGCCGCTCAATTCTGTGTGTAATGCCAATGTACAAAGCCGAAGACTGCACAAATTGTGTTCGTAGCTTTGCTGCCTCTTTGGTTCTACTATTATCATCGAAGTGTAGTAACTTGATGTTCAATTTGAAGGTCGTGGGTCCGCATCCCCGTCGGACAATTAGATTTTAGCGATGCGGAAAAATTACATGCGTATTTTCACACAAACTCGACAAAGGAAAAGGAATAAAGATGTTTACTAGTTTATATTATAGTATAACAAAATACGGTGATTGGTTTACAACCTGTCACGTATGGAATGCTAATTTTTGGTTTACTTCTGACTGTTTTCATAAACATCTTGATAGTATTGGTCGTCAATCAAGCTTTGGGGTTATAGCCGTTATCCTGTTTCAAAACCATTTTTCGTAATTAGTAAATAATGACTGGCTTTGTACACGTTTTTTTATCTAACTATCGTGTTTTCTGAATGCTAAAGCTACGAATGAAATCCATAAGAAATAGCACAGCCATTTCCTGAATGAATAATTTCGCCAAGTTTACTACAAGTGTCCACTCAGAATCGTTCTTGAAATTGCTCTCTCGGTCGTACGTTTGATTCCGTGACGAGGGTTGACGGAAACAAAGCGGACGGCTGTCTGTCACGGAATTGTATGAAAGCATTGTCTCTACCGCTTGGATTGGTTGAATTGAAAGTGCGGCGACTAAGGCTAAAATCTATTCTTTGTTTTTCACATAAATACAACTAGTAAGTTAAGCAGAGCAGTTGGGGTGGCCTCATACTGGCATAAAATGGTTTGAAGCATTGAAACAAAAGAAGAAGGAGTTCGACAAGTCAGTGAGGGAGAGTTTAAATTGTTGCAGATGACGCAAAAAATATGCATTAGCAATAGTTGCATTTAAAGGGCAATGGTTTCAATTCATCCTTTCCCTTTCTCGTTTTTGATTTATGTACAGTTCAAAGTCAAAGTCAAAAAGCATATAATCAGTAGGACCGCTGGAATCACTTTGAATCGTTTTAAAGCTAGGTGATGTTACTCCTATTCCTTCGCGACCAAAATCGTGAGGACACACAACAAACACGGTTTGGGGCCTAGCTTTTTTTAGGTGAAAACAATCCATACTGTTCAAAATGACGCACAAAACTTTAGCATCGACACAGTGTGAAAACAATCTCCTAATCCCAACCGCAGCACCCACACAAGGCGAGTATAATTTAGAAAATGTGGTTAGTTAAATCTGGATCAAATTCCATTTGTAGTAAGTTGTGTTGGGGCCGTTCCCGGATTAAGCCGCGTTCGGCGATAGGACTCCTTTGGGACAACGAAGCCGTCGGTTACTCCTTCGTTTTGGCCCATGGTATGAGTTATAAGACTAGTAGAAAGCATATTACAGACTATTTAAACTTTTATACTAAACGAAAAAGAGAGCGTTGTATAGTTAGTTTATTTAAAACGGGTAATCTTTAGAACTACTGAATTTATTTTGAGTCATGTGGGAAACACACTAGTATTACTAGGAGTATGTATACAGGGTGTAAAAAGACTGCTACCGAAAATTGAGGGGTTGCAATCAGACCATGATTCTAAACATATTTAGCGAAAAAAAAACGCTAAAAATTTTTTTTACTTAGCTTCGTCATGCTATGATATTTTCGGTTATTTACTACTAGTACAACATAATAAGACCATTCCTACCTAATAATTTCATTTATAAAAGAAAAAAACAGTTAAAACTCAAAATCCAGCAATCTACGTAAAATAACGCGCCCAGAACACACGCAAACAGTACTCTTCAAACGCTGATTTCTCCGGATATAATGATATTTTCGGAAAATCCTTTTGGATTTGGTTGTGTGTTGGGATGCTGTACCTACCCGTTTCGGCTTCGGTAGACGTCTTTTTACACCATGTATAATAGATTTTTTTAGTAACACTTTTTGTAATAAGATGTGAAGAAGATAATCTCTTGAGAGGAAACAAGCTATCAACTAAAATTAATTCAACTCGTGCCTTTTAAATAGAAATACATAGATCGCGTGAGCTTGCACCTTGGTACTCCACCACAGATGAAATTGGACTCGAAATGATTGAATGCAGTTGAAAAAGCGAGAACTAGTTTAAAATAAGGAATAGTCTAGTCTGTGATGTTGTCAGTTGTTACAATGCGATGTATGTTACATCGTATATTTTTGTGTTATTAAATACTAGCTAACCCGCGCGACTTTGTCTGCGCATTATTATGAACAAAGTGCAGGAGTTTTGAGTAAATCGAAAATATATACAAACTATTAAACTCCCTCGCTTTATATAATAATAATTCTTACGTTATTTATTTTGAAAAGCAAGAACTGTATTGTTTTGATTTCTCTCAAGAATCTCATAAAATATAGAGGTAGGGAATATCTTACCCAGATCTTGCAATGCCAAGAACAAAACGATAGCGGCAATTGGTGTAGATCCGCCGAAAGATGTGAGCGAAGCGAGCATCTCAATGGGCAATTTTTTTGAAGGAACATAACTCGTCTGCCCCAGATTTCCATCTGCCCCAGATTGCCACCTGCCCCAAATTCCCACCTGCCCCAGATTCCTATCTGCCCCAGAATCCCACCTGCCCCAGATTTCCAAGTATTTTTGTCTAGGGTCTGGGTGTTTTCTATGTATTAAGTAGTATATCAGTCATGTAGTACTCATAACACAAGCACTGTCTACTTTGAGGCTAGATAATGATGTGCGACAAGTCCAGTATTAATTATTATTTATAGGTTATGATTATAAAAGTAGATTCTACACATCCACAAAGATAGGGTTTTCTTTTTTAATTAAGTGTTTGTTGTAGCTAAAATTTTGCATAGGCGTTTATCTAAATAACTGCCTACCCATCCGACTCTGTCCAAACATTATGTCAGGACCGTACCTTTGTACATACAGGGTTGTTTGACCAAAAACAAACTGGTCTGAAGTCTATGTTTGCAAAAGGTTTCTGTATAAAAATACAAGACTCGAGAGCCGGTGACCATTGATTTTCGTGTTTTAAAATAAACTGTGTCTTTGTGCCTTTGTTCTCTAGTACCGGATTATTCTCTGTTTTTTATTAAAAGCTGGGTTCTTTGAGCTGTTGTTGCTGGAATAAATTAACCGCTTATGTAGCTTTAAGATGTTTTTGAGTTATGTTTTAGTTTTGTGGCGCAGTTTTTAATTATTAGAGGCTTGACTCAACTATTAATGTCATTTAGTTACAGCAACAGGGTGACCTTGATTGCTTTGTATCATTACCTGGGTAAAAGTTATAATCATCGTCATTTCAGCTATCTAGCGTCCAGTGCTGAATATAGGCCTCCCCCATCGATTTCCACAACGATCGGTCTTGTGCAGCCTGCACCCAACGGCTCTCAGCGACCTTTACCAGATCGTCTTTCCATTAAGTGGGGAACCTCTACTGCGATTTCCAGTGCGTGGCCTCCACTCGAGAATTTTTCTGACCCAACGGCCGTCAACGGGTAAAAGTACCAGGCCATAAATCAGGTTTATGACGTCATATTTATCCCGTACCTAGTATCGATAACGAACTGGTGTCTCAATCGTCTAAATCCAATACGACTGTCAAAGGCATTCAAAATGAGTCATTTAAATTCCGCCAACGGGCCAAGGTGTCAACCTCCATACCTCCAATTTGAGAGCTCTTCTAAATTACAAAGGTCTTCACATAAATTGTTCCAATATTCTCTACGGGGACGGCATGTTAAGCTTAAATAGGCCACGGTCACACTGACGAGAGCCAAATAAATATTTCATTTTAATACTGAAACTTCAAACTTATGACGCAAGAAATTGCGATTAAACTTACATTTCAAAGCCTTTGTAAATCTAGGAGTAGAAACAAAAACGAAAACTATAAGCTAAAGGTGTATTGAAGATTTATTTTTATACTCTCGCTTAAAAAAACTGAACATTGAATACGCACTACCGTATTTGCAATTACATATGGAATATTGTCCATTCCAAACCATTTCGTTTTTTTATAGGTGATGGGTTTCTATTCTAACCTATCATGCGGACTAACTGCAAAATAACTTTTTAAACTATCATTGGTTAAAACCAAAAAATTGAGCCATGGTAAATATCCCGTTACGGCCCCCCACGAGATAGAAAGACGATCTTGTAAAGGTTGCTGGGAGCCGTTGGGTGCAGGCTGCACAAAATCGATAGCTGTGGAAATCTATGGGGGAGGCCTATGTTCAGCAGTGGACGATAGATGGCTGAGATGATGATGAAATATCTCGTTAATAGTGTTAATAACTGCAAAATATTTACTTGTGTAAAAATTTGGAATCAGTTTCCAACGTCTGTATTTCCGTTGAACTACGACCCTGTTGTTTTTAAGAAGAGAGTTAATAGGCACCTTCTAGGTAGGCTCGCTCCATCGTAGACCTCATTCCCGCCTATGTTAGTTTCGAGGTCAAGAGCCGACCCATTCATCATAAAAAAAAACTTGTAGTGTTTTGGGGTAAAACATTTTCATAAACCAAAACACTTGATAATACAATCGGGTGTAAAATGCGACAGCTGTTCAACAGTGTAAATCCATCCTTCCAGTCACGAACTTCGAAGATGCGTCAACAATCGATTTCAGATGCCGCGGCGTGCGTACTTCCATTAGCGCCTTTCCATCGAAAGAATTTTCCGTGGCATCCACGATATTAAAAATATTTTTGTTTATGACAATGTAATATTACGGTCGTTAGCATAGTTTCAGGAGGTAGCACACAAAATCCTACCATCTATGGTTTTTAGGTTTTTCCGTGCTTTTTCTCCAGAGATGTGCTACACTCGAACTACTTTCAATATAATTGGTGGTTCATCAAATGCATCCAGTTAAGAAAACAAGTACGTATGAGTCAGTGGCCAACTCTGGTAACGGAGTTCTTAGGCCGTCTTAAGGCCTCTGTCATGGCTTAGGAGGCCTCTGTCATAATATAGGAAGGCCAATCAACGAAGTATGTATAGCATGAAACGATGTGCTATACATCTTACTCGTTCCGCTATACAGGGTGTAAAAAGACGTCTACCGAAGCCGAAAGGGGTAGGTACAGCATCCCAACACACAACCAAATCCAAAAGGATTTTCCGAAAAAATAATTATATCCGGAGAAAACAGCATTTGAAGAGTACTGTTTCTGTATGTTTTGGGCACATTTTTTTACGTAGATTGCTGGATTTTGTGTTTTAATTGTTTTTTTTTTTTATAAATACAATTATTAGGTAGGTATGGTCTTATTATGTCGTACTAGTAGTAAATAACCGAAAATAACATATCATGACGAAGCTAAGTCAAAAAAAAATTTTGCGTTTTTTTCGCTAAATATGTTTAGAGTCATGGTCTGATTGCAACTCGTCAGTTTTCGGTAGCAGTCTTTTTACACCCTGTATAGCTTAGCATCAGTGGAAATCGTCACATAGTTTCGTAGCTAAGCTTCCACTCTCTAACATAGCTGCGCACAAAATCTCTGATGTTCAATTCTTTGAATAAGATAATCTCTGTATGTTCTAGTTTATTGTAATTCAATGTCAGCAAATCGATAAGTTGATACAGCAACAGCAATTCTATTCTTTGAATAAGGCTTTCAAATCTCTTCCCCTGAGATCAGACCTAGAACGTTTATGCAACTGAAATATTAACCACTCGCTCCCTAAGCAGTGTTCAGCTCCAACAGCCCCGTACTTTCAGCGCTCCATACATTTATAGTTGATCAATTTCGCAGAAAAATCTTTTATTGTGTGTATTTTTAAATATGTACTGGTTCAACAGGATATAAAAAAATTTGGTAAACATTAGGTTTTAGCTTCACTTATTTCAAAGTCAAAGTCAAAAATCATTTATTCAGTAGGACTGCTGGGATCACTTTGAATCGTCTTAAAACAAGATTATTTTACTCCTGTTGCTTCGCGACCAATACCGTGAAGAACCAGGGCAACAAACATGGTTTGGGGCCTAGTTTAGTTTTTTTTTTTAGGTAAACCATCTTAAACCTAAACTTAGCCTAAGTTTAAACTTATTAGCTAACTTGGTTGGTACTTACCAATTGCATACATTCATAAAAAAACCTAAGCAAGGTAGCAAATTTGTTTGTAAACATTCTAGCATTGTAACTTACTATGTAGGTTACAATGATAGTTGAAAACTTGTGAGTATGTTTAGAGATATCTATTAATTACGACTTAACCAATTTATATCAAACTCTCAAAAAGTGTAAAGACTGTTTATAAAGTTGGAACCAAGTGAGTGAAGCCCCAGGGTAGAGACTAGTACCGTTTGAAATAAAATGCTCAAATAAATGTTTTTTGTAAAAAAAAACAATTATAGGTATCAGTATTCTGCGTGGAAGCATAGAACCCGACGCCCTAAGTAAGCAACCACATAACAAACTGATATTACTCCGTTCCTTTCTCTTGCAAATCCATCTTTTACTTCCGCTTAAATAATTCATTGCTTAAAGAGTTTACTTTCGTTGAGAGTTATGCAATGGGGTATTGAAAATTTCACAATTCAAAACCGCATCATAAGTATTTATTCCCAAAGTAGGCGTAGGCTTAGGTAGATAAGACAGTTAAAAGCTTTAGAGCTTAAAAAATCTTTTTTTTGTATACATGCACAATGCACCCACTTGTTCAACCCCATCTCTCTCCCATTAGGGTTTCTGGATGAGAACTCTTTTTAGGGTTAAGCTCACCTTTGCCACTACCTATCTTGCTATCTTGCTTAAGTTTTTATTTGTGCAAAAAGAATAAATAAATAAACAAAAGTGAAGGTTTTCAGGTGAAAGTTTATTATTTTGAAGTAAGTAAACACTAAAGTCTACAAATGACAATGATACGAAATGTATCATGCCAACATTCCGATAGGGCGTCAATAATTGGAATTAAAACGCCAATCACAAGGCTCTTTAGCCGACATGGCGATAATTGCTTTCTGATCTACATGCGAGCATCTAAGTCAATTTTGAACATGTTAGCGTTGAGATAGGTAGCTGCAAATTGAGTGGTTTACACATGACACGAGTATAGATACATATTGGGTGTCTATACCCTACCACCTGATTCATCACGAGGCATTCGTACGAAATATAGAAATTGATTTATTGCAAATAAAACAATCTTTCACATAATACATAATGCTTTAAATGATACTTCTTTGGACACACATTTGTTTAATTTTGATTGGAAAAAATAATGGAATTTTCAATGAAAAAATAAATATTGTTCTTTACCGACCCCAAACATAAGTGGGTTATGTAAAGGAAAGGGAAGGAGATGCTGATGTATTACTTTATTGCACCCAGAGATAATGCAATCAAATCGACAACAAAGTTATCATTGAGTAAGACGCTTATTAATCAGTGAGTTTTCTTATCCAATCAGAATATACGACAGGTTGATACTAAAAGCATTGTATATTTTTGTCCCAACTGTGTTGTTTAGAGTTCCAATTTAGCTGAGTGTTTCAGTTCAATGAGTTCGATGTCAACACCGTGTTTTTACGTGTGAATAACACCTGCGGCTGATTGTAATTTAGTTTGCTAACATGGGATGAAAAATGTTTTAGCTTATTAAGTTTATGGGATTGGCACGCTTTAAAAGACAAATATAATATCCATTACCAAACGCAACATATATTATATCAGTTCTATATATAATACTCAGATCGTTTGAGTCAACCTAGTGTAGAGCTCATCATTCTATTGTTTACAATAGTTCAGACTATTAGTTTAAATCATGGATAAGGAAAACACACTTACCTCTCCGGAAAGATATATGTTACATGATGTTAAATTACCTCACTTACTAAATTTCAAATTCCGACACATCGGTAAAATTTTGGCGGATAGTCAAAAACGTTCAAGCGACATAAATTTCCAAGTAGCGTTATCTCTTTCTACCTATTTAAATAGAGTTTGCAACTTGGTAGCAAATGAGCCATGAAGAGGGAGCAAGACAGACGATAAACTTACCAAAGTTTCCCTTTCAAAAAGTTACTTGTATCGCCAGAGGAATGCAATAAAGTATTTGTATGGAAAGTCTCTAGTGAATTTCTCGAGTTGATTCCGCAATTCAGTGGATAAAGTTTGTCAATCCTTTCTTTATTTAGTGGAAAGTCGGTTATTAGTCGAGGCATGGGTGTTTGGTTCGCAAATAGCTTTCTAATTCATTCTATTTACACTGTGACGCTTTAATATCGTATATACATAACTAGTTGTCCGCCGCGGTGTTACCCACGATCCCTCGGAAAAACTTCACTTACCCGGGATAAAATATAGTCTATGTTCATAGGGGATAATGTGGGATTCTATTGGTGAAAGAATTTTTCAAATCGGTCCAGTAGTTTCGGAGTATATTCATTTCAAACAAACAAACATTCAAACAAACAAATCTTTCCTCTTTATAATATTAGTATAGATATAGCGTCGCCGACACTGCGTGCTAGTAAATAAGTTTTTTTTATGTATGTTAGATGAAGGTATATATTTTATAATATGGGCCGTAGTTTTAAGTATTTAGCATCTTGTACTTGACTAATGTTGGCTGAAATAAAATATTTTATTCATTATTTATTTATTTAATAACTTTATTTTTATATGTCTAAAGTTTATATTTTGCTTCAAAATCAGAAATATGTCAACACTTCAGCGCTCTAGCAATGCTGGATTTTTCCGTCTAATTAAATAAAATCACGTTCAAGTGGTTCAAGCGCTTTTCGAAGCATTCGCGTCCAATTACGCGTTTTTGTGCTTATTCAAATAGTAACAAGTGCAGGCTGTATTGCCTCGAGCGCTAATAGAGCCAGCAGATAGGGCACGGCAAAATTGAATACGTCCCAAGCCAATCTCAGCGATAGATGCATTGCTGTGTTCTTGGGCATAGACTGAAGCGAGTTATAGATTTAGACTGGCGATTTTGTTTTTTTGCTATTGTTCTTCATTAATT
This sequence comes from Epirrhoe alternata, assembly GCA_963565295.1. Classification (NCBI taxonomy): domain Eukaryota; kingdom Metazoa; phylum Arthropoda; class Insecta; order Lepidoptera; family Geometridae; genus Epirrhoe; species Epirrhoe alternata. The sequence goes on from OY751384.1 coordinate 7,957,537, forward strand.
TTCTGACTCTATCTCAATTAAAGTGTGTTTGGCACAAGTTTTTATTTTGCTATCATTTTATTTTCGTATTCATATTCACTCCTTTATACCATGTTAGTTTCTTTCACACTATAATCTACTAGCTGACCCGCGCAACTTCGTCTGCGCATTATTAGGAACAAAGTAGAGGAGTTTTGAGTGAATCGAGAGTAGGTATATACAAAATATAAAACTCCGTCGCTTGATATAATAATAATATTTTTTTTATATTTATGTTTCTCTCAAGAATCCTTTAATAGATAGAGGTAGGGAAAATCTTACCCAGATGTTGCAATGCTAAGAACAAAACGAATACGGTAATTGGTATAGAATCGCTGAAGCGAGCGGCAATTTTTTTGAAGAAATTGACTCGAAACATAATTTTTTTTGAATAGCAAGTACCTACTGTATGGTGTTGAATTTTGAAATAAAATGATGAACTAATATTACCTACCCGCGACTTCGTCAGCAATATAAAAATATCGAAAACTCTAAGCAAAAATCTCCATTAACTTTTCAAAACTCAAAATCGAAGAAAATTATACTCGATCGTATTTCGAAAAACGTTTTTAGAAGCGCCACCTAGGAGAAAAAGTGTAAAGTAGTTTTGACCTCTAGACCGATAGATGGCGTTCTAATTATAGCCAAGGAAAAAATATTTTTATATCAAAAAATCATAACTTCGGTGTTGGGATATATTGATGGGTGGGAATACACATGTTACATGTTTATCATTAATTTTTAAATAATTTATTATGCAAAATACAAAAAAAAGTAAAAAAATCTAGAGTGCAAAAAGTGGCTTCGGCGGTCACCCATCCTTTTTATGACCGCGCCCAGGGTTGCTTAACTTTTTTCCCCATACAAACTTCCAACCCTTATTTTCCCGCCCCCTTATGGTAATTGACAAAAAAAAGTAGCCTATGTCCATCCCTGGGGTATACTCTTTATCCATGTCAAATTTCAGCTTAATCGGTTCAGCGGTTTGGGCGTGAAAAGGTAACAACCAGACAGACAGACAGACAGACAGACAGAGTTACTTTCACATTTATAATATTAGTATGGATATGGATTTAGATGCAAGCACAATTTTATACGCATTAGGAACACATAAATTGTCTCATGTATTTTTGATTTGACATAACCAATTGAATGATGGTTTAGGTTAGTCAGACGATAATACCTTTCTCTTGTAGAATGAACAAGCTCTCGTGGTCGTGCTTGCTTAGTCGTTTTTGATAGATTATCGAAGTTAAGCAACTTTCTAAACGGTCCGTAAGTGGATGGGTGACCGCCATAGGCATTTTCATCTGAGTGCTTCATGCTTCGGAGGGCACGTTTAATTGTCGGTCCCGGCTATTTAAGTCGTTAAGCCATGACAGAGACCTAAGGCGGCCTAAAAACTCTATCACGAGTTAGCCACTGACTCATACGAACTTACTGTAGAACTATCAAAAGTATTTATTTGAAATAAAATTTGATTAGCGTATTATTTCAGGCAACTATAGGTAAGAAATGAGATGTAAAATACTAAATCTAAGGCTCATAGAATATACTCGTATGCCTTAAAGACTAACATACATAAAATTATATTTTTTAAACTAGAAAACACGTTTAATATACGTTTAATAATATACAATGTCAAAATATGGGTTTATAAGCTTATAGCTTAGCCTGCTCTGGTAGGTAAACTGTAATAGTGTAGAGCGGATTGGCCCGATAATACGTACCTATTCCTGAAAGCTAAAATCTCTTTACTTTTTCTATTCCAACTTGAAGTGTGCTCACTCACACAATATCTCCAGATTACTTGAAGTTTGCTTAGGATTAGGACCTATACAAACACTATCTCTTCCCTGAAATCATTGAACTGTATCTTTTTACTGACGACGTTCTAATATGATTTCGTCCACTCAATGAAGTCGACGTCAAAACCTAAATAGTTACAAGGTCTGGTAACCTATTTCACAATTTATTATCTATGGTAATGTATGTTTTTACTTCACTAAGTATCAACAAAGTTTAACATTTTGTACCAAACTTTAAGTTGTACTTCGTAGATAAGCATGTGGGCTACAAACAGTATTACCAATCATACCTATTTTTCATATCACGCTTTATATTATCGTTGTTAGATGCTTAATAAAATAACATAAAACTTTACACTTCATCTCGTTTCGTACATTCTATTGCATTTACTCATTGCGTCTTGCAACACGCACTCAGTACCACAAGTTATCTCCTCCAAGCCCTCGATGTCACTTCACTGAAGCGTCGTCGAGCCGAGAGCCGTCACGGCGTAAACATTTTTACATCACCAGCATAACCAGAATCCCTCCATCCCCCGCGGGTGGAACAATAAAGGTATGACACGGGTGATTGGCAGTGATGCCGTGGCTCAAGGTTATATGGTTGGTGGCAGGCGCCAGGGTTCTTTATAGTGACTATGCGTGCGGCGCCTGTGAGGCGACTGATGACGTAGTTAAGAGGTTAATTGTTTAGGTTTTGTGACGTAAGCCTGTTTTGATTGAGTCTTTGAATGGTCTTGACTTGTAAATCGGATATAATTATACTTAAAACAATTGTTTCATGATGGAGGGTTTTGTCTTTTTTTAGATAATTACGTTTTTATTACTAAAATAATAAGTTTGCCAATATTCATCAAAGATAAGTTGTTAGAAGGCATACTTTTATGAAAAACGTACTTATCTTTGGAAATTATCTGATGACACTTAATTTTTTTTGAGTAGGTACCTATCTCTATTAGTACCTACACACTAAATACCTTGAATAATCATAGCATATCTACTTCATGTTGCCTGGAATGTTTGATACGTACCAAGAATGTAATATCAACAAGTGGCGATACTCTGATATATAACATATCTGTTATCAATAATGTGAACAAATGAGTCGTGAACAATGTGATGCTCTGAATATGAATAAGGTAGATGAAATAAAACAGTATTTTCCTCCTAATAACTGAGTTATTTGACGCATAATGTCATGAAGTTAAATGATTTTATTGTTTTTGATAAGTATTTTTCTAGTTTAGATCACATTCCAATATCTATAATAGAAAAAAAACATTACAAATCATAACATTTTGTTCCATGACTTGATTTGAGCTTTGTTGAGCTTTGTTAGAGTTCGACTGGATCTTCTTCAGTACAAATGTTTTTTTTTTTAATTTTTACGAATAAACTTACTCTCACCAGCTTTCAGCTTAGGAATTAGCTTTAAATTAAAAATAAATGTTTGCATGTATTTGTCATACAGGGTTGTAATATGTCTCTTTTCCACTGTATTTTGTAGTTATAAGGTGTGCATTGTACAATAAAGTATTTTCATTAATTCATTCAAGAGTCAAGGTTTAAGCTCACATAGACGACTCAAAGTCGGCAAAAAGAATATAACTCAAATATGGGCTTTAAGCATTTGTCTTTAGATATACTTTACATTGGCAACATAAATTAGTCGACAGCTCACTGTCAGCGAGCTTGCTGCGTCAAACTGTTCAGTAGTATCATCTTAGTTTAGGGCGATGTTGGAGCAGAGTCGTCTAAGTGGATTAGACCTTTTGTCCATACATGCAAGTACCCTGGTGTACTATTTCCAACATTCTAAACAAAAACCGACCAAATTGACACGTGAGCTTCGACTTTCTTTGACACTACCGCCTCGGTCAGAGTCCAAGTTTTGTACACTACAACACAGTTTAGAGGCACCACTAGCAAAGTTGATAAGCCGATTTTAAGTTTATTTTATTATAAGTATCATCAGCAAAACAGAAATAAAGCTAATTATATGTTATATAATATTTTTATTTTTTTAACATTATCTAATACATAATCAAGTTAATTTTTGGTTTATTGTTGTACCTTTCTTTGCTGCAAATAAACACATTTCTGGAAGAAATCGCGATCTAGCGATAAGACCGCCAATTGCAACCAATGGTTCTATGTAATAACTCTAATATAAGTTACCTTCCTACTTTTTGTTACATTGTGTTGCAATAAAGCTTTTTTCATTTCATTCCATTTTCTTTTTTTTTTAATTTTCATTATTATTTAATTTATTTATTTTCAGCTTGAATCATACCACTGTAGGCCACAGTAGCAAAGGCCTCCCTATCCCTCTTCCACTTTATACGGTCTAGTGCGGTTGTGGGCGGCCAATTCGTCGCGCGAAGGTCCAGCTCATCCCACACGAAACTAATGCGTTACGACTAATATTTTCGAGTGTTAATTTAGTAGTTTGTAGTTTAAAAAGTACGTAATCAAACTTTAGACAAACCCAATTATCTATACACTAACTTTGCAATATATGCTATTTAACCAGCTTGTCGATGTGACTGTATTATGTGTCGACCTGTTTCAAGTTCGGAAACTTGAATGTTCGCAATTGTAGTCTGTTCGGCGAGATAGGAATCCTAAACTTGTCGTGTACATTATTTGAGGTGTTACCTGTCTTGCGAACTGTTTAATGAGTTAAGTCATGTATGGACTGAGTATAATAATAATAGTGATTTTATAGCTTGTTGTAAATATCGAACTATGTGTATTCATTCAATAATCAAAATAATTTCCTCTTCATAGTATAATTTTGCTCCTTTTAAACTTCCGACGAAAAAATAGGGTTAATTCTAGGGTTAATCTTTAATTCTTGCAATTTAAAGTTTATTTTAATACCTAATGACTCACTTACAATTCTTACTCAACTAAGAGTGAATTCCATAAGTTAAATTATTATTTCTTTCGCATCTTGGCATCATACGTAACGTAACCGAATGCTACACATCTGCTACGCGTGTAGCACATCTGCTACGGAGCTACGCCTCGCGTGTATTTTGTCATTCAAGCTTCTGTAACTCATGAGTTTGAAGGTAATACATTATTTTGTCCTGCATTTAAGAAAATAATTAAATTCATATGGCGGGTGTGATGCTGGCAGAATTTCTGGGTGACTTTATTACGCTTTTCTGACGCAGTTTCTGTATGAAACCTTTAATTATTTCAGCACACGACTAATCACTTACACCTCATCCAGTAGAATACAATTAAGTAAGTAAGTAAGAATACAATTGAAAAAATGACACAGGGAAAAAATATCCATACTAATATTATAAATGTGAAAGTAACTCTGTCTGTCTGTCTGTCTGTTTGTTACCTTTTCACGCCCAAACCACTGAACAGATTAGGCTGAAAATTGGCATGGATAAAGGTTGTATCCCAGAGACGGACATAGGCTACTTTTTATCCCGAAAAAATCCCGAGGGACCGCGGGTTACACCGCGGGAGCGCAGCTAGTATAAAATAAAAAGAAATAAAAAGTTTAGTTTTGATGCCCAGACTAGTCTGACATCAACACAATAATGCCTTACGTTTTGTTCTGCAAAACTTGCGAGTATCTAAAACGTGGGAGTAATTGATGTCTTGCCAACACGATGCAGAAATCTCCCAGAACTTTCCGAACAATATATTAAAAATCCGGCTGAACCGGTGCCAAACCGAGGCTTTAAACACTTTTATATCGCTTCACACAATACAGCCTAATGTTCAGGTTCCAGTTGCCAACAAGTTTGTATATAAATCGCGGCGAGTGCGGCTCGCAGATAGTGCTGGGCCGAGTCGCTGGCACGGAACAAAGTCCCCGATTTAACGGTAAGAGGTTTGTGAATAGTAATGCGAGTTTAGTTTTGGAATCCTTACTTGGCACACAGTATTGCACGTTCATGTAATGTTAACATCTGTTTCTTTACAAAAAAACTGAAAAATATTATAAGATTTTATATCGTAAGATATTTTAACGTAACTTGGACTCATAAAACGTATGTTTCTATGAAATTATTTTTGTGTATCAAGTATCTCCTTGATGTTTAGCTCGCAGACTGCAGACTTTTTATCGGCCGATAGTTGAGAGGGAAGGTACTTCGGCTTACTTCTCCATACTCATTACGAGCCGAAGTATGTTCCGTCTCAACTATTGGCCGATAGAAAGTCTGTAGTCTGCGAGGGGGCTTACGGTCTACTGTGAATTCTCTTTTCAAAATTAGTTGCCAAAAATAAATTTTATAAAAAATAAATATTTATTCATGATAAAAATACCGGTACCTACTTACTGGTACTACGTCAAAAGCGAAAGTTTTACGCAAAATTTATCAAATCCTCCTTGAGTAAGCCATTCAAAATAATTCCGTCAGCAAGGTGATGCAGAGACAAGATAGGGTTTAGGGTTTCTTGGCACGGTCCTTCATCCGTAGCCGGCCGATGCTGCTCTGATGCGATAAGCGATACTGAAATATTAGGAGCGATAAGAGGTTTATTGGGTGGCTGAGATGGATTGTGATTTGATAGCAGGGCATCCATACTAGATGGGTTTTCTTATATAAGAATTCTTCTTTTGCTATGTTTATGAAACTGCAGATTTATAAAAGTTATCCTGAAAATAGTAGTAGAAAACTTGTGTTGTGTCATTATTCATTTGTATCAAAGAAACTTGAAATTGACATTCGAAGAAAGTACCTAGTCTTACGTAAGTCCTCTGTTATCCTCTTCTAATCGACATCGATGATATTATCATGATCATCATCTGCAGCTTGTTGTCACCCACTGCTGGGCATAAGCCTCCCTGTTCAAACGCCACTTCACTCGGTGCCTCTTTTATCCAGTTTTTCCTTTATTCAGATGATATTAATATAATGCCCCTTAAATTATTATTATCATAGACTTAAAACTGGTATAAAATAGGGCACCCAGAAAGCTCTGAAATTGTGTATAAGAGACGAACAAAAAATGTTTATTACAAAATTCAGCAGCTGACCGCAGCCAACTTGGATGGAGTTAAGAACGACAAAAACAGGGTCGTGACTGTTACCCTAAAGCACGCTAGACATTCTCTAAATCCTTTAAAAATGTCTAAGATGGTAGCAGAAACCTTTTGACTACTCCAATATCTGGGATAATACAATTTATTTTATATATTTAATAATCAAATAGGAAAAATTTTGACCACATTACCTTATAGACACAGTTTAGATAAGGTTCGTTTTTTTAACGAGATTTTTTTGATTTATTACTCAGCACTTAACGTGATCGGTCGTAAATATCGCACATCCGGTGCAAGAATGACACAATTGCAGTTTTTTTAAATTTTGACTTAAGTATGGCACAAGTCTTGAAAATGTATTTTATATGCGGTGCAAGAACGACAGAACTCTAGTTCAACTACTCACCACCAGACGGTTATTGTGCCATCCTGGAATCCCGCCAATTTCGCGAGTGGTGGTAACAATAACGCCCTATTGGTCAGTCGCGCGCGGGGAGCCGCCGAGAACGCTTGTGTCTGGAGCCTTATCGACGTAAAGGTAAATTGTGACAAAATATTTGTTTTTTGTTGGTGCAACAACGACGCAACTGTTATTTCTGTCATTTTTGCACGATGTTACTGTAATTTAATACAGTGCAATAATGACATAAGTGACCATTGTGTTAATTTTGTATGACTCAACTAACCTTTGTGTCGTTATTTTCTTAAACTTATTGACAATGTTACGTACCTACAACTTATTTTACATAAAAAGACTGCATATTTCTTGAAATGAAATGTTATTTATTTATATATTGCCTTTCAGCTTAGAATGGCGAGCCGTGCACAGCGATTAGCTCGATTAGGCAAGCAAGGTTATGTAGCTCCACCATTTTCACAATGTGTTGCCGAAAACATCCCGATAGATGATGAAACTCATGAAAATGGTAAGTTGAGCTAAGTTTTCATACTAATGTTAATATTATAGTGCGGGTCTGGTTATCTAGAAGTTAGCGAATCTAAATGCGGACTTTTTTATCTTACCTGTCCTATTTCGTTGTTGTTGCTTTTAGCGATAAGGCCGCCAATTGCATTGCATTTCCCTAGAAATAAGTTAAATGAAGTATTTAATGTTTTGTAAGGCAATGAAATAAAGCTATCTATCTATCTATTTCGCAAACAACCTTGGCATGTCATTTTACTAAAATAACTAAGTAATTACAATACCACCATGTACTTACACAAAATCGGTTTACTACTACCCACTTGATTATTTGATTTCGGCCTAACTACCTACTTTTGTATTGTTTTAGACTTAAAGACAGCGAAGCTGAAACCACAGAACTTCCCACCCTCAGACTGCTCTTTGGAACCAACATCGTCAAATACAGCAGCACACTTTAGTGTTGAAAACGCACTAACCAAGTCAGTAGTTTTACAAGATCGCGAATCGTTTCTTGAGCTTGATAATATGGAGCCAACAGCACCACTTACAAGGCAGAACAATCCTTTACTAAACTCTTCTGGAAATGCTGATGGTATGTACCCAACATTGAACAATATCGTATTATTTTGCATTTTTATAAACACGCTCATCCTTCAGTCTTAACACATCTATATCCCCATTCATCTATCACTTACAGCATACTTTAAACTAACTACTACCCACTTGGTTATTTGATTTTGGCCTAACTTACTTTTGTATTGTTTTAGACTTACGGATAGCGAAGCCGAAACTACAGAACTTCCCACCCTCGGACTGCTCTTTGGAACCAACTGCATCAAATACAGCTGCACACTTTAGTGTTGAAAACGCACTAACCCCGGCAGTAGTTTTACAAGATAGCGAATCGTTTCTTGAGCTTGATAATATGGAGCCAACAGACTGTTCTGGAAATGATGATGGTATGTACCTAACACTGAACAAAATAGCATTTCTTTTATTTTTCATAAACACTCGCTCAACAGTCAACACACATCAATATCCCCATTCATCCATCACTTACAGTATACTTTATTTATTTTTAATATTATTACTTAAGTGGGTACCTAATCAAGGTCGGAAGCCATCGTAATAAGTTTTAGGAGAGTGATATTTACAACTTCTAAGCATTCTTTATTTATGTTTTAGGTTTAGGAAATATATCTCCATCAATGCTGCAAGATACTAATGAAATTCCATTTCATATAGATACCGCCAGTATCAACACTTTAATTGACAAAGAAGGTTCTGTTGAGGATGAGTTTTCGCCAAATGAAAGTGGTGATGAATATAAACCTGTAGAAAGAAAACGCAGACGTCTAATATCATCAAGCTCAAACTCATCATCAAGCTCAAGCTCATCATCAAGCTCAAGCTCATCCTCTAGCACCAATGAGTCAAATCCGCAATGCAATGGACCAAACAGAAATGACAGAAACACTTCTGAAAATAATCAACAAATTAAGCCAAATAATAGTAACACTGAAACTAATATAGAATTGACATCACCTGTAAAAAAAGGAAAAAAGAAGGCAAGAAATCCACATCTTTGGAAAAGAAATCAAAAGAAGGTGCTGAAAAATACGGGCAATGAGTATGAATCCAGTTCTGGCAAGACTGTTAAAGCTAAAAGCATGAAACCACCGTGCACTGATAAATGCAGACTTAATTGTTCTAAAGAAATCCTTGAAGAATCAAGACTTCAAATATTTAAGTCTTATTGGGACTTAGGATGCCTACAAAGACAGAGAGATTTTTTAAGCTCTTGCATCACACCTTTGATACCTGCTTGCCGACGTATAAGAACCGATGCAGTGAGACCAAGAAAAGCCAATTGTGGGTTCTATTTTATTAAAGATGGTAAGAGTGTACGTGTGTGCAAGATGTTCCTTTTGAACACATTAGGAATTGCAGAAAGAACTGTACGTACAGTTATTGATGCCAAAGTATGCGATGTAGGCATTATTCCACAGGATAAAAGAGGCAAACACGGCAAACAAGCTCCGATGGATGATGAGATTAAAGAATCGGTTCGTTTGCATATCAATTCTATTTCAAGAGTGGAAAGTCATTACCTAAGAGCCAATACTTCTCGAGAATTCATCGATGGTGGGTTAACTATTGCTCAACTTCATCGTCTGTACAAGGAGCAACGGGCATCTGCAAATAAAGAAGCAGCTACTTACGATGCCTACGCTCGTATATTTAACACTGAGTTCAATATTTCTTTTTTCTGTCCAAAAAAAGACCAATGCGATCTTTGTGAGTCGTATAAAAATGCCGAAGAAGAAGGTAAAAAAAAACTAGAGCAGAACTTCCAAGAACATTTAAAACAAAAAAGTCTAAGCCGAAAAGAGAAGTCAGATGATATAAGATTGTGTACAGAAACAGAAAGTAATGTAGTAGTCGCAATTTATGACTTGCAAGCAGTTATGCCAGTACCGATAGGAGAATCTTCAGCATTCTTTTACAGATCGAAGCTCAATTGCTATAATTTCACGGTACCTAACTAAAACTTTTTTTAACATAAGTTTTATGTTCATAGTTTAGTTCACTTATGTTTATTTCTTTTTATTTTTCAGATAACAGACATGAAAAGTAAGACTACATCATGCTATTTTTGGCATGAAGGGCTAGGCAATAGAGGCGCCATCGAAATTGGGACTTGTGTATACAAATTCCTCCAAAACTTAGCCCAAATTAACCCAAATTGTGATGTTATATTTTATTCGGACAACTGTTGTGGGCAACAAAAGAACCGGTTAGCATTCTGAGATTAAAAAGACTTTATAAATACTCTGCATTAGCCTTTTTGTAGTACTATACTACAGGCTTCGGCAAACACCTTCATTGCTTTTTCTCATGTGTGTCTTCTTACGTCTAAGCCATGATAACATGACTAAAGGAAGCAATAATTTTTGTTTAATCATTGTTTGTGTAATATTTTTCAGATTCTTGATGGCCATGTATTACTTTGTAGTCAACACACTGCCAATAAAGTCAATAACACACAAATTTTTAATACGTGGCCACACACAAAATGAGGGCGACAGTGCCCATTCTATAATTGAAAAGTCAATCAAACGGGCTAAGAAATCTGGTCCGATATATACGCCAGATCACTACGTACAGTTGATAAGAAACGCCAAAAAGACCGGAAAACCTTTCATTGTGCACGAACTTAATTATAGCGATTTCTTTGATCTAAAAGCACTGGCCGAAGAAATAGGACTAAACACAGCAACGATAAAATTATCAGAGGTCAAACTTATTCAGTTTACCAAAGCTGACTTTTATATGTATAAGACGTGTTACGACGAAGATTGGACTCAAGTCGATTGCAAAATCGTAAAAGGGCGATTTTCTAATAAGAGGAGTTCAATTCTGATGAATCAAATCACTTTGAAACCAGCATACACTTCGAAAATAATCGTAGCTGAGCGAAAGAAGAAAGATTTGCTGCATTTGGTAGAAACTAACATAGTTCCCAAATTCTATGAAGGATTTTTTAAGAGTCTACTTTAATTAAGTATATTTTAAGTGAGGTTGACCAAGTTAGTTCTACTTTAGTAAAAAGTATAGTGCTTTAAAAGCCAGATCTCGTAATTAGTAAGTACTATTTTAAAAATGTGATTTAAAGACTAAAGTTCCTATTAAAATAAATGTGCCATAAAAATATTGGTTTGAATTTTTCTATCAATAACTAGCTGCTGCCCGCGGCTTCGCACGCCCTTAGCCAGGATAAAAAGGATAGCCTAAGTTTGATTCCAGGTCTAGGGCTACATCTGTGCAATATTTCAGCTCAATCGGTTCAGTAGTTTTGGCGTTAAGAAGGAACAAACATCTATTCATCCATCCATATATTTAAACTTTCGCATTTATAATACATATTAGTGTGATGGTGTGACTAAACACATCTAGACTAGAGTCTAGGCACGTGTCATAACTGTCTAACAATCAAAATCTTAGGACAATAACGACGCAAATTAACGCGGCAATTTTTTTTATCTTATATTTTGGCATTATTGACACTAATATTTGACACTTTATCCAATTAATTAACAAGCGTATGATCCAAATCATCATTTAGTCAACAAAAATAATATAGATATTCAAGCAATATAAAGATATTACTGTTCAAATCTTTATTTGCCTCTCCTGAAAAATCATGTTTACTACAATAACGTCATTCTTGCACCGGATGTGCGATATGTAAATGCTTCGGGAGCGATCGAGAGGTAGGTTTATAGCTATTTTATCAGGTAATGAAAAATTTAGGGGATTACCGGATCAATTGCTTCACGTAGAATTGAGGTGCAATAAAAACTGTCCCTTTTTAAGTACTTCTTTAATATCACTAGGGTTGCCATATATCAGGATCATCGCCTAACACAATCAACTAATCAGTATATACGTTATCAGACGTACAGAAAAGTACATAGTATATTTTATCTGGAGAAAAAAGTAATGTTTCCGAGACACAACGCATGACTAACGAGGAAACGGCTTAATCTTAGTAAAAAATAATAATACAAATTAACTAAAGGAACTAAGCTACTACAATATGCACATAAAATTAAAAAATACAATAGAATCAATCAAGCTACCTAAGGATCGTCGTAAAAACGATCTAAAGATAGCTCAACTGCTCCAGGTAAAGGTAAATCCATTAACTAAAGTGAAAAAAATACTTGAAAGTTGATTGCAATCCATTTAATTTGGACGCAAATCTTTTAATTTAAGTTCCGCACAACTTCTTAGATCGTATGTGGGATCAAATTATCTAAGTTTGAAGGCGTGTCAGTAATTAATTAAAACTGAGGCATCCTGGGCACAGCTTAGACGCTGCACCTAGCAGACCAAAATACGTCACGGCTCACAATATACAGGTTGTATTCTGAGAGGGGACAATAAGGTCAGGTACCAAAAGTTACAAAGAAAACGTTTCTAGGAGGCATTCCATAACTTTTAGAGATATTCTGAACTGCATTTACAGATTTTGTAAAAAATGCAGAATCAGGAAAAGCTAAAACACTTCAAAAATCATAACAATCGATTCTGTTTTATGTAAGGATCAAAAGACTCTATGCGATTCATTTGTGACTACAAAAACTAACAGAAATCGTCAAAACTAATTTCAAACATTTCTGTCAAAAACCAAACTTCTACACTTTCTGTGTAGACTATCTGCTACAAAGAAGACTGGCACTTATCAAATAAACATGATCAACTAATCCAGGTGTTTAAATTGCGCTGTGCGTTGTCTGTCTTGAGATTGTTCCGGGTATAACTATCGGCTTACTCGACTTCCTTCCGAATGGAATGTACGAGATATTAACCTCAGTGTGGCCCAAGTCTAAAATATAATGTAAAAAAAACTGAATATCAATAATCACTAAAGTACATTCTCGTATATTTAGGTGCTCAATATCCTTTGAATATGTTTAAGGGGCTAGTTAGAGGTAGATAAACGGAAGTAACTGGAGGAAAACCTACGAGAAGATATAGATTAGAAAAATACTTACTAGATTTCCAAATAAGATAATTCGAAAAACTTAAAGCCGCCTTCATAGTTGCATTCAGTCTGTATAGTTGTCCCCACTGAAACCAAAAAAATGCTTACATCTGAACATTGAACCTTCCTATTTTTATGTAATCTTTTAAGCAATGTTCGCGTAATCTATCTACTACTCATCACTACGGGCCACTTTGCTTCAAGTTAAGCAATGGTCTAAGCTAAAAAAAAACCTTATGGCTTTCGATTCTAAGACCCAATCTACCATCAGTTTCACAAAATGACTTTCTAGCTTCCATTATCCTCTGCTTGTACCTTGTACCATAGTTCCATAATTTCATAACTAACGCAACATCACCCGCCTACTCTATTAATACTCGATAAACAGCTGAATGAATTTCAAAATTGTTAATTAAAATTGTTCATTGGTCCTTACTTGCATTTATTTATTATTTGAGTTGCACTTTTAGTGAAATACTCGTAGTAGATATTTATTCAAACATCAACAATCTAGTATTTCACAATATTTTCAAAAATTCATTGTCAATTAATAAAACTAACAGCTTAGTTTGCCCCAAATTCATCCGGGTACAAAAACATTATACAAATTAAACACAAATCTTGCAAGTTCTCTTTCTAAGGTATAAAAATTGGTTGTATTTAAAAAAGTCACCACTTACTTTTTTTTATGAGAGAGTTATGAGAGTTAGACATCGGCCTCGATTGTTTTGAGACGCCTAAAAACAATACCGATCAAAAAAAATTGTGAAAATATGAAATAGTGCTATTTTCAAAGTACCTATTGCTCAGTCTTTGACTCCGATTAAAAATGTATGGAAAATTGAAATTCGTTCGATCGAGAACGGGGCTCCAAAGTTGGATGTACAGAGCATGGAAGACCTATTAAACGACATACCATAGAGACGTTCTGAATGTAACAGCTCAAGTTTCATGACTGCTTTTAAAAGCAAACTATTGGTTTTTTTTAAGACAAAGCATAGTCATTTTCTACAACTTTATGCGATGTTCAAGATTGGTAAATAAAACCTTAATAAAACTTGATGATTGTTGAGGTATTTGCTGTGTTTTAGTACCTATATAAATGCTATGCAAAACTTTAAGTCGTTTTATGATGATTGACACATTTTATGGATTGAATCATAGTTTTGCAGTTATGTATAAAATAAAAGATTGTTTACGCAATAACTTTGATTTCAAGTTTGATTATAATAGCGCAGAAAATAATTTAATTCTTCCTACTCTATGGTTTAGTACCTACTCAGCGACGAACGCGGCTCATTGTCCATTCCCGATTGAAATGCAGCTGATTCTATCGGTTTTTTGTTCAACAGTCAAGTTCTATTTTATTCTTAGTATTTTTAACCGACTTCAAAAAAAGGAGGAGGTTTTATGTTCGGCTGTTTTTTTTTCAATAGTATATTTTTCTATACTTAATTCTCTAATACTCGTATATTGGTCTAAAAAAAGGCCCTTACTAATAAACTTGACATAAAGTGATGTCATACATAACCTATGAATAATCATACAAATTTTTTGTTTATGCATGACATAACTTACTAAGGAACAATTTAAGTAGCCGTTAATGTCTCTGAGTGTGGACATAGAGATAAAAAATACGAGCCAAATATAACTGTTTTGATATGCCTCTCTATTATTTAAATTTAAGTGACAAACACCTGCTAAATGACATCTACGACCATTCGTATCCAAATTACATTCATTCAAACCACCCGTATCCAATATTTTCATAATTGACCGAGCGAGCGAAGCGTCTCAGTTTCGAGATTGGCCAAAAATGCTTTTGTCCTTCTGTCCGTCCGTCAGTATACGCCTACAGGTCGCATTTTTCAACCGATTTTGACGAAAATTGGCACACAGGTTCCTTAATTTATTATAAAACGATTGTCGATTGCGATTTTTGATTGGGGTGAAAATAGGGGGGAAAAGGGGGGAAGTTTGCTGTAGCGTTATTTATCGACAGATTTGAATTAAATTCATAAGGCATATTAAGGACTTAATTCTACACAAGTTGTAATGAAAAAAAATCCAAAAGGGGAGGTGAAAGGGTGGCTGGATGTTTGTTTAACCGTTATAAAGGACATTTTTTCGTAAAATGTATACCTACCTATACCAATCAGACTACGCAATCCTCTCCGCCTTCACGAGACGAACCCGTTGACACCAGATTCGACCCCCTAGGACCAAAGGAACGCGAGTAATCACTAAAACTTATTCCTCTCTTTTGCTTAAAAGTGTAATAGGCATAGGTAAGCCTATAGGATAATACAAAGCACCTAAACAATTTTGTTCGCGAGGTCTATGTTCTCACAGAACCACTAGTAATAAATCCATCTCTATACTTATACACTGTAGTGTAGTCTGGTCTCTGTGCTAGATTTGAAACGATGCCTACTCGGTTGATATCGATTCCGTCGTCTCGGATGACAAATGCTCATTGGGCTGAACACGTGTTCGGATGAATTGATATCGAGTGGCCTTGAAGTTGAAGTGCTATAAAATTTGAGTTGGTAATGTTTGGGGATTTCCCTTCTTTTTATCGATAACTCTACCTATTTGAAGATGAAGGTAAAGCTATGGAAAATGCATGGTCGCTTGACTTCGCACTTTGTTATCAGAAAGCGTTAATTTCTAAGTAGAGATTTTTAAAACTGAAATTTTGTAGGGAGGTAGCTTATAACCTGGATAAAAAATAACAAACATGACCCCAGAGCGTGGTAGACATTCTCTCAAACCTTTCGAGGTGTACCAGAGAGGCATGGGTTGCCTCCTGACGCTGTATAAATCATATAATAAAGATGTAAAGGCCTAAGTTATCCTGAAAAAGTGAAGCGTCTCCGATGGACCGCAGGACTCAGCGGTACTAAAACATAAAAACTTAAGGCCGCGTACTACCTCAAAACTGCTTCGACTCTGGATCATATCTAAAAAAGTATTGAACCAATATTATTGAAAAAAATATATATTATAGTTGAGGATATAAACTGTTGCTCCATTGTAATGAAAACACGATTACTAAATATTTTCTCGATAGAAAATAATCACAAACTTCCCTCTAAATTTTACTTAAAAACAAAAGTACTCAATAAATACTTTAGCTAGACTAGTCAAACTTTGTATCTAAACTCAGCTTATGCCCGGTTTCTATATTCAACGGACATTCGTAGGTAAGAGCTACGACTCGTTTCCACATACAAATTTTGACAGCTAACTTACCGCCGGTTTCTAGCTGTCAAACTTTTGTATGTGGAAACGAGTCGTAGCTCTTACCTACGACTGTCCGTTGAGTATAGAAACCGGGGGTTAGTACACTACGTGGTCCCGTTGTTCCAAATTTTGATCTTTTTTTGTTTTTGTACTTTTAATTAGCTAAAAAGTGTTTTAGCTCCGTAAATAACGCTGCGCATCCATAGCTCTGTACTCCTCACACGCCGAACAAATCACACTCGCTGTCCCGCTTACAAAATGTTGGCGTATTATAGGCCCTTAATTAGAATGATATAGGTAGCGGTGATGACCGGTGGAGCATAGTAATTACCGAGTGGTGCCCCCGGGAGGGCTACAGAAGAGTCATCCAGCAGCTAGATGGGTTGACGACATTATAAAAACAGCAGGTCGTACATGGGTCAGACAAGCGCAGGATAAGAAAGGTTGGCACAAGCGAAGAGAGACGTATGCCCAGCAGTAGGATAAAAAAGGCTGCGGATGATGATGAAGTACACAACATCAAATGAAAGAACATTCTCGACGTGGATTCCGCGACACGTAACACTATCCCGGCAATATAGCAGGCTAATGCGACGACATCTCCTGAGCCAAGCCGCGTTTTTGGCACTGATTCATGATTTGTTTTGGCTATGAAACCCACGGCCCGACTCGGTAAAGGTGATGTTACACATTTCAAACACTCATTTAAAGATCTGGGTTTTTCTTGTTGTGTCTCTAGTTCTTTAGAACCAGTATGGTAAAAAAATTAAGTGCATATTAATGCATAGCTAATTACTTGAGGGCCACCATGTCAGACAACTTTCTCGTGCGCAACAGGGGTCCCCTGCTTAACAGGGGACTTTTCGGGTCTGGCGGTGGTTGGAGTGCTCTTGCTTTTCATCATGCAGATCCCGGTAGGGCGGCGACACTGTGTGGTAGGTGTTGTCGTGAGCTCCGCGCACGTGGCGTAATAGCCGCGGGTGCCGGGCGTGGCTGTGGGTGCCATTACCGGGATTGTGCTCAAGGCAAAATGCGAGAGGGGCACCGGCATGTTCCGTAAGATGTCCCGAAACCCTTTGTTATGCAATGGCCATCGGGTGGTTTTTAGTGGGTCGTCGAGTGCTCGACAACCCCACACACCCCAATTATATTCTTAGTCAGTTATAGTTAGTCAATAAATGGATTCCATGACATTCGGACGTTTTCCTCACGTAACCTCAGTACCTAAACCCCTAGGACTCCAAATGGCGACCTTGCCAGCCACGAACGCGTTCCAGCCTTGTGCTCAACCTTGAACCAGTGAAAAAAAAAATTTTAAAAAAAAAACTCATAACAAGAAAGACAATACCTAAGTGACTAAAATGTGCCGTTCCGATATACAAAAAGACGAGGTCTTCATTACACAAAGTGCTTCTGGAGGATCCAACAACTCAGAATATCACCTTTCAAACATCAGCAGTCATGTTCGTCATCTGTACAATACTATCTGTTGCGGGATTATATGGAATGTACGTTTTGTACAAGAGGTGCCATCAAAATTGGATCAGGAGTAAAGTTTTTACCCAGAACCTAAGACGGTCCTTCCGCCGTGTAACCACCAGATCTGTGGAAGAACCTACACGCGTTTCCTGCAGCTGCCGCACACAAAACGAAAACTAACCAAATAATCGAAGATACCTAGAGAAGAAGAATGAAAAAAAAAAATAGTATAATGAAGAAAAAAAAAATCAATTAATGAAGAAAGAAGAAATAAATAATTAATGAAGAAAGAAAAAATAAATAAATAATGAAGAATGAAAATAAACCACAAGGTAATTGGAAGTCTGTGAGCAGATTATTCATCCGAAAAAAAAAAAAGGAAATTACTGGAATTGATAAGTAGTGTAGCATGACAAAAATAAGGAAGTAACTTATAAATGCAAGACTCGGAGATGCTCCACCAAGCCCTAGATATATCCTCAACGGGTTGATACACTAGGGATCCGAGGCCATATCTTTGAGCGCAAATTTATGTGTTCACACCCTTACCAGCCGCTACTAACATCCAAGACTTTCTGACTCACTAATGGACTAGTAAGTCTATGTTTTCGCATTAAAAATTTCGTGCCAGGAATCGTAAAATTGGAAACGAGAATTTTAACTTGAGTTTTAATACTTTTGAATTTTTACGTCGACTTTGATCTCGTTTGCTTTTAACACTTACAATAAGACTAATGCAGAAACTTGGATTTACGAGTAAAATTCTTAACTTTAAATTCTAGTAAGTTTACTTGATAATATTAAATAGAAGAAAATAAGCACAGATTTCTTCAAGGGAGATTTGAACGAGGGTTAAACTGAAATTGACTGTACCTAAACCTTCATCAAATAACAAATAACTCATTTAATTCGGCCCCTGTTTTAATACCTCATTTTGGAAGGAGCTTAAGGCGCAGACATAATTAAAATCAAACCGAGAAGAATTCATTACGCCTGACGTTGAGATATACCTTAAGCCAGGAATGGTAATTTTAGAAGGAATAGAAAGATGCCAAGACTAATAAATGAAGCAATCATATCTAGCCTTGGATATTTCAGCTACGTGTCCCATATTGTGTAAGTATATCTGATGTTTGTGACAGGATGAGTTTTTTTTTACCTCATATCGATTCCAGAAAACAATTTTTGAACGAAGAAATATTTAAACAATTGAACATTTTGTTTTATTGTTGCGTTTTTTTAGCCCTGAATGAAACGTGATCTTGTCAAATGGGGATACAGGCGATCCTATTTACAGCTCTTTTTATTCAAAATTCCATTTATTATACATATGAAACATGCAGCTTTATTAAAATAAAATGTCCATAATCTCTGAGCATCAAAAAAAAGTTTATACCTACAACAAAAATCACTCAAATTTTCAAATAGCATAATCCAATTTCAACATTGCACAATCCTTCTACGCCTTATATTGCTATGCCGGGAAGCAATGTAAGCGGAAAAGCAGCCATGCCTCAAAAATAAAATTTAGTTTTTAATAAAATGCAAATGGTGTGTCTCGTCTCGTCTGATGGAACGAGCCGACATTTTATGTGTACGTACAGTCTGCGGCAAAAGTGCAAACGTTTTCACAAATTTTACAACTGTAACTCAAAATCATAAGGACGGACGGAATGGGGAAGGGCTTACCCAGCTGTGGGGCAGAACAGTAATAATTATAATCTACATATACTATTGATTTTACTATTTACTCGTAGTTATTTTATAAAACTAACTGTTTGGATATGTTTTTCGTTAATAGCTGACTCGGATTTAAAATTATTTTTATTGTATAAAATAGAAATAGAATACGATGATCTAATCTAAAGGATACTTATATCCATAAGTAGCACGGTAATATAATTGTCTCATAATCCGAGAGCAAATTGCACTTTTGCAGCCAACAGTACATAGAGAGAGCTAGTGCTGAAATTCAGTACTTATTTTGTAAAGGTTTTGAGAATTTTAGTAACTGTTTCCTTTGGGAGAACGATACTGGATTTCAGTAGTTGGCTTTGCTGCCAGCCGAGAATTGTTGTTGACGTACCTTTCACAACTCGTATTATGTTGGAAAATGAGAAGGAAACTCGTTGCTTGGAATAATAGTTCTGTTTCATATTCGGATACTCAAAACAAAGATATTGAATCACTTTCTAGTTGGTTTATACAAATGTCCACTTAACAGAATTTAGGGTAGGTACCTTAAAGGAGACTTTACGTACCCTACACCCTATTTCCTTTTTATAACGTTTATTAATATAGAACCTCAAACGAAAAGAACCTCTTTGACGCGCACTTAGCACATAGCATTGATTTAAAAAAAGTGCAACGATAAAAAAACATTACCTTTTGTTTGTGTGTTATACCACCCCTATTCTTATTCATAAATACTGTTTACTAAAACGGAGATATTTATACACAGATTTAATAAAATAAAAGCGAATGTATAAAGTACTACTATTTTCTTATCATAATAATATTAATGTCGAGAATCCGTTACCTTTACAAAATTCGAACAATAATGAACATATTTACGGGCATCATATTTACACAGCCGCCTGATGCATAGTCAACAACATTTGCATGCCGCCCGGCGTCTTTGTGTTGTTTTAGTTAATTACGTACTGTTGTCCTTCGTTTATCATAGTTGCTGTTTCAGCGATTTTTTAATTCTGAAAATCATATGCAAAGACAAAGTTATTGTTTGACGACCTCTGTGGCCCAGTGGGTGAAAGCCCGCTTGGGACGCAGAAGGTTGCGGGTTCGATCCCCGGATAAAATGTTTGTATGATCTGCAAATATTTATCTCTGGTCTGGGTGTTTCTATGTATAATATGTATGTATTTACAAAAAGTATATAAGTAGTATATCAGTTATCTGGTTCCCATAGTACAAGCTTTGCTTAGTTTGGGGCTAGATGATGTGTGAAAATGTCCAGCATTATTTATTGTACTTAAGTACTAAACAAATAAGTTCGTTTGACCAACTCTGGTGACGGAGTTTTGAAGTGAAAACTTCTTTTGGCGCGTTTGGCAGTTTTGAGATGAGTAAACATTTTTGGATTCATCTCGAAAAGGTCACGTGCGAGCCATGTGACTGCTCACCGACACTGGGTTATTTGTCAATTTTAGAACCGTTCAAGTTTTCACTTCAAGTGCCACTGTTTTTTTAGGTCGCTTTTAGGCCTCTGTCAAGCGATTTATAGCCGACCATTGATTTGTTTGATTGACCATTGATACTTATTTAAATACAAAACCGGAAGACGACCGAGGTACGGATGGTCCTACGCATGGGGATAAGAAGTCGTAATCATGTAGGTTCGTTTGTTTTTTTTCTATATCCCAAATCAGTAGACATTTTATACTTAGATTATAATAAAAGGCAACGAGGTAGATCTCCAATGAGATGGACGGACTAAGTGAAGGCAGCGCTGGACAGACCCTTA
Source organism: Epirrhoe alternata (assembly GCA_963565295.1). Lineage (NCBI taxonomy): Eukaryota > Metazoa > Arthropoda > Insecta > Lepidoptera > Geometridae > Epirrhoe > Epirrhoe alternata. Next base: position 7,979,068 of record OY751384.1, read on the forward strand.
AATGAGTGCACCAGAAAAACCACCATCCGAGACGAATGGCGCAGAATTGTGATGCGAGCCACACAACTCCCGACCTGACGACCACGACCACTCTGTCAAATGTGCAACGACTAAGAAGAGAGAATAATTAAATAAACTAACGCGTTTTTACATAGCTTTACACAATACACTAGAACTAGTTTTGCCATGTATGGATACCGATCTATAGAGATAACTCAGGACTTCTTTCGCCATTTTTGGAAAAGCTTGTTGCTCTGTTATTTTATTTTTCTCGGGTTTTACTAGGTTTTACTATGTAATTTCGGTGGCTTTTTACTAATGAAGCCTTGGATACTTGGCAGGAGATTTGGAAAATGGAATGGGGAAGTATTGAAGAAGATTTCTCATTTGACGAAAGATTCCCGTTGGAGTTTTGAAGAAAACAAGCCGCCGTGTTTTGTTCTAAACCTGACTGACTGACAGACATGTTATGAATATAAACATTAATCTTGCTTAACATTGGCAAAATTATACTGTTATTACAGTGAGTTGTCATTTAATAAAAGAAGAAGATAACTCAAGTTAGACTAAAACTTCTTTCGTTTATATCTAAAAGTGAACAAAATCATCTAATTTATGTTCAAGAACATCGCGTGTCGACAAAAGACAATTCCAGTGCCTTTTTCGGCTGTTTTCAACTAAACCGATGTCATCTACTGCCAATAATAATAATGAACATTTGTAACGGACGGTGGGTATATTCGGGTTACCATGTCGTTTTGGCACGCAGTTTGTATCAACGATAGCCTTTGCGCACGGAAAGAGATACTTATAAGAAACCTCATCACACTGGTTTGTCTACTTTTCTGGCTATAAAAGACGAATTATGACCTATACAGTGTGTAAAAAGACGTCTACCGAAGCCGAAAGGGGTAGGTACAGCATCCCAACGCACAACAGAATCCAAAAGGATTTTCCGAAAAAATCATTATATCCAGAGAAAACAGCGTTTGAAGAGTACTGTTTGCGTAGGTTCTGGGCGCGTTGTTTTACATAGATTGCTGGATTTTGAGTTTTAACTGTTTTTTTTCTTTTATAAATGAAATTATTAGGTAGGTATTGTCTTATTATGTTGTAATAGTAGTAAATAACCGAAAATAACATAAAATGACCAAGCTAAGTAAAAAAAAATGTTTTTTTTTTTCGCTAAATATGTTTAGCCTGATTGCAACCCATCAGTTTTCGGTAGTTGTCTTTTTACACCCTGTATAGACGCTCAATTCAATTTCAATCCGAAGGTCATGGGATCGAATCCCGGATTTTGCGTTTCGTAAAATTTATATGCGCTTTAACACGAGCTCTGAATGGTGAAGGAAAACATCGTGAGGAAACCAGTTAATATTCTTATAGGCGGCGATGGGCGTGCAACCTGTCATGTATAGAATACTAACTTCTGCAAGATGTGGGCATGTATCAAATATGTATAAATTTGGACATGCCTCTGACTACCCCCTTAGACATCTTTAAAGGATCTGGAATATAGAAGATCTGAGAGAATGTCTACCGCGCCTTGGGGATACAGCCATGACCCTGTTTTATAGACGCTTTATAGGTTAACATTAAAGCAATACCGGCTTCTGTATATCGTTTACCGCTAAACACTGAGCGCTCTCAGCTCTCTCTCTCAACTCTGCTTTAGAATGAACAGCAAACATATTCCCTTTTTTTTTAAACTAAACATTCAAGGGGATGTACCTAGAGAATAGAAAAAAAGATAGAAGTCTATCTCCATAGAGCTACAACGTCCCATGACTTACAATGAGAGACTAGAATACACCATCAGTCAACAATCCCCTCCTGAAAAGGCACACTTAACATTCAGTGCCGGATCCGATGCGGGGCTGTGCTAAAAAATAAACTACGCTAATAGTGCAGTAAAAACCCGACTTGTTATCTATTTTCATCGTATGAATCGTTGACTTTTGTATCAAATTGAGGATTTGTATAGGTTTTTAAAACCTTGTACGGACTAAGCGTTACAATGTACGCTTATCCGACAGTTTTTCCAGTGCAGGTAGTCCGTTTGCAGGTAGCGTTCCTGCAGTTTCTTGCGTCTACGCGAACATTGGAACGCCTAGTCCGTACAGCTTAAAGTTGTAAGTAGCAGCTTAAAAATTAACCTATGTTTATTTGTATACCAAGTTGTATCGGCTACTTGATCGGCAAATGTACCTACCAAAAATTACGAATTGCTTCCAATAATATGCCCATCAGTACGGGCTTGCAAAGCCCATCTGTTACATATAAATAATAAATAAATAATAACATATATCCTGAGAATAAATAAAACCAACTACATACATCCACGTCCCGTCCCGGTAATGTAAAATCAACCTTCACTCCCCCTTGGCTCAGCGTGAACGTTGGCAGATTAAAGACAACAATAAAAAATGTTATGGTGTCTTTGGCAATTCATCAATGGATTTGTCGTCCTGTAATTTTATGCTTAGAGCTTTTTGTAGAAAGTTTTTTTGCGAAGATTGAAGACTTTCTTCAACCGTAAGATTGTACACAGAATTAAAAAAGAGATGAATACTTTGTATACGGGCAAGTAGCGAATTGGGGATGCGTAGTCAGAGGCATGCCCAGTCCAAACACATACTAAATACATGAACACATTTTGCAAGTTAAATATTCGAAAATGTCTATCTTTAGGTGCGGTTGTACCCACGCTTTCCCAAAACCCAATTCTATAAACTTCACAATTATAATTGAATGAAAATACTTTATTGCTATTAAAATATTTTATTTTATTATTAATAAAAAATACAAAAAACAAAAGATAAATCAGATAAAAATGTATAATATAATAATATTCCTAGAAGGAAGACATAACCGAACATCCTAATCCCGTAAGCCTCTCGCACGGCGCAATTAAGGCGTATTTACACCGACATATTTGCGCAGCTGGCCTGCTGATGCATTGTAAACAAGCTCTTCAGTGTGTCGATGGTTTTAGATGCTTGTTTACGTGTTGCTACAATTATTTTCATAATGGAACTACTTTAATATAATCGTCAGATATACTTCGATTCTTTTACATACATAAAATCAAGTAAAACTAAATGTAATCAAGTAATATTAAATTAAATTATTTATTTTCATTAGATTGGAATTTTGTACGTAGAATATAGGAAACGAAACTACTCATCTGTTCGAAGTCGTAAAAATGTGTTAAAACCAGTAAATTAATGTCTTTGTTTAGCTTCAACTTATGTCATACATATGAAGGTATCAATGCGACAACTAATGGCACAAATCCTAAAACCAATCATAAAAATATTCAACCTAATTTAAAACAAAGTTTGTTTCATATCGTTCCTCTAAATAAGTCCAGGAGTGTAGTCTGTTCTTATTGGCCTAAAGAAGATGTTTGAAGGGAATGAGGGTAACTAAGACCCCTCGCAGACTACAGACTTTCTATCGGCTGATAGTTGAGACGGGCTACACTTCTCCATACTCATTACGAGCCGAAGTATATTTCGCTTCAACTATCGGCCGATAGAAAGTTTGTAGTCTGCAAGGGGTCTAAATAGTCTAATTTTGTAGAACGTTTTAAAAAGTGTCAACTGCATAAAGCTTTTTTGGTGCCGATTCTTAATTGAAGAACGTGATAAAGAGAACTTTTGACCCAAAGTCACGTCGGTGAATGTCAAGGTAAAGGTTGATCACGTTCGGCAATCCAAAGGTTGTTTCAGAGGTCAAAAGCTCCAATTATATAAAAATTCTATGCTAATTTCGCTTACCAAACTCTTAAGTAAAACGTAATACGAGTACTTACGTATTTTACTTACAGAGACCTATTACATATTTACAAAATGCAATGGAATCAGCCATCTAATGATCGTTTAAAACGATCAACAGATACTAAAACTAATCCAGGCATTAACTTTTTTGTCATAATTTTTTTTATCTATAATTTCAAATTGCAATAATTTTGCAGTACGGGTATTTGCATTCTCAATTTTGAGACACCCAGAGACATACATTAATCAAAGGTGCTAGTTTACCTAGACAATAGACTCTCCCTTAAACGTTATGATAAGACGTGCCAAAACAAGGAGTTGCCAAAAAGCACTTAATTCACTAAACAGCACTTGGAGGCGATATTGTCGCAGTCAATTATAATTTCGTCCTCCTACGATAAAGTAAGTATACATTGGGTGCTCGCAAACGCGCGTTTTGTATGCAGCGTAAAGAAAAAGCCTTTTCTACTGCAGTACGCCTCATTTTCACAATGCAAGTTGGCAGCGGGCGACATGAGGCAGCAGCGGACGACGTGTCGGTGTCGCAGCGACACTACTGGTTTCTATGTATTTCTATGAAATTCTCTCCGTAGTTAGCGACACGAAGTTAGCGACGCGTCGTCGAGCGGCAGACGCCAGTGTCGCCCGACCGCGGATCAGTGTCGCTGACGCCGGAGCAACGACACGTTGAGCGAGTTTCTTTTCAAAATGAATTTTTCCGATTCTGAAGAAGGCCTGTCGTCTGCAGTCGGGTTCGAAATCATGACTGCAGCAACACGAAGCTATCGACGTGTCGTGGTGACATGAAGCGACGACACGTCGTCCGCTGCTGCCTCATGTCGCCCGCTGCCAACTCACACCTTAAAGTTCAAAATAATACTTCTATCACTAAGGAGAGTTATAGCGAAATTCTGTAAAATAATTACCTTAGGCATGATTTCCTAAGCTTATTTTATACTGACACCGTACTTATCCTGAAAATCATATTGTGGCTTCTTGAATTGCCACTGACACCTTGGTTATTCACAATGATAAAACTTATGTAACGTCTACATTGTCTACGCCTAAACGTTTTTATTTTTTCATTTTCTTCATAAGAAAGTCTTTTGTTTTAAATAAGCTCGCTTCTAAAACGCTCAATGTGTACCTGTGCTAAGGGGCTACGAGGAAAGTGCCTAGTCACGCGTCTTCAATAAATTACAATAAAAATTACCCGAGAAATGGGGAAGTGGGTAGTGATGGGAGTTTCTATACCAATTAAAGTTGGTCTTGGTCTAGAAGCTTCTTTTGTTTTAATGGAAACTGGAGTATCACTTGGTCATTCTATACTTTCGCGTAGCACTGCACTAACCCCCGGTTTCTATATTCAACGGACAGTCGTATTTAAGAGCTACGACTCGTTTCCACATACAAAAGTTTAACAGCTAGAAACCGGACGTAAGTTAGCTGTCAAACTTTGTATGTGGAAACGAGTCGTAGCTCTTACCTACGAATGTCCGTTGATTATAGAAACCGGGCATTAGTCGTCAATAATAGAAGTCACTCTATTATACTTTTTTGTAGCCGTAGTCAGCCGCTCTGAACAATTCTTTCACTATATAATAAAACCCCAAGGTTTTTTTTTGTGTTTATTACAAACATCCTACAACACAAAGTTGCAATTATGCACTATTTATGTTGTTTCTAACTAAAATTCGCACAATCTACTATTATTCCTAATTTACCCCATCACTAAAACGTCAAGGAAAAAAAATTAACAGGTGAACGAAGGTAATGAGGAAACTCGAAGATGCCGAAGGATCACCAATTTAGATATTCAAATGGTGTTCCGTATATTTTGCAGATATTTGTGCTCCCTCGCAGGTAAATAGCGAACAATAGAGAAAAAAGAGAGGACAATACACCTGCTTTGCATTTTGTTTGTCGGCTTTATCTGATTTGATTTTGGGAAGTTTCGTTGTTGGAGTTTATATTTGGATTGAGTTTTGTTTTTATTAGTTTCGCATACAGTCTTTTTCAGATAAGAGTTTAGAATACTTTGATCTTTAAATACAAATAAGCTACACCCTTTTATTTTAGCGTTAGAATGACAATGATAATGATAGCCTTTATTAACAATCTTATAACTAATGTTACATTCTATCCTAATCTACTTAATATGTAACTAGTTCTACAGTTTAGGAATAGATGCATACACAATATTATTAGACACCGGTTTCCTAATTGTCTTGCTTTTCAGCATAGGCCTCCCCAAGAGTTCTCCATAGCGATCTGTCTCCTGCTTTTCTAGCAAACGTTGTTCCCGCCACATCCTTAATATCATCTTTCCATCTGCGATGCGATGTTAGGTAACGTGCTATAGACGGGGAGATGATGAATTAATATTCTATGCTAATAATAATGAGTTAATTTTCTCAGAAGCTTCTGTCTATACTAATATTATAAAGAGGAAAGATTTGTTTGTTTATTTGTATGTTTGTTTGTTTGAAATGAATAGGCTCCGAAACTACAGGGCCGATTTGAAAAATTCTTTCACCAATAGAATCCTACATTATCCGTGATGAACATAGGCTACATTTTATCCCGGGGAAGTGAAGTTTTCCCGAGGGATCGCGGGTAACACCGCGGCGGACAGCTACTAGTAATAAATAACCATAAAAGTTATTTCGTGCACTCCTGACAAGATAATCTTGGATAGAGAACAACTTTAATTTGATTCCTTCAAGCCCGTCCACAGCTTAGGGTCATGTTATGTCACTGAACAAATAACAGTTGGTAGCTTGGGTAACTCAGCGCCATTGACATGTATTAGTTTTTTGTCTTAAAGACCTGATTATCGACAGAAAAATGCATAATATTTTGTTCCTGGTGTAATAATTGGCAGCATGGTTATTTATTTCAGCCGTTAGTGTCCGACTGCTGGGCAAAGGCCTCCCCCACTCCCTCCAGACATCTCGGTCCCCAGCAACATCCCTCCAGTCCGTTAGAAACTGGTCGAGCTCATCCCGCCATCTCCGTTTTGGTCTGCCGCGTTGCCTTCTCGCTGGGTCGGGGCGCCACGGTACTCATTAGTTTTAAACAATGCATGATATTTTGTTCCTGATGATATGATACCATGGTACTCGTAATTTCCGATACATACTGGGAATCATAGTCTGGGGTCAGGACTATGTATGTGACTGTTGGGTGTTAAATAAAATGAAAAATCTTTCATCTATGGCAGAGGCTTTCAAGAGAATTTTCCACGCTTATAACGAATAACTTCACAAAATTGCGCACACCATATTAAACCCAATCACCAGCGTTGTAAAGTTCATTTTCTCAGATAGCAAAACTAAAGTGACTGGGTTTCTATGTGCTGGAAACTACCAAATTGCTCTAACTTAAACATTTCCCCGAAACTCAGTTAGCTTGTCACAAAAACTTGGTGACTCGAGTTAGTAACTACTCTGAGTGCCCGTGAGATGGCGGGAGACGTGAATAAATTACTGAGCCAATTATACACCTAGCAGTGCGGAACTCTGATGGTTGTACTACAAAAAATAGTCAAAACCCTTTCTAACACAAACGTGTTTAGCTAAACACTGACTAAACACGTTCTTTGTTTAACTAAATAGAAACATTATCTAAGCCATGTCTATCTCAAAATACACGTAAAACGGCTTTTTGTGGTAACAGTTTGTTTTGACATTGTGTTTTCATTGTGTTTACCACACTAGGACTCGAAACTAATAGTTAAAAAAAAACAACATACAGCCGAATATAGAATAGAACCTCCTCATTTTTTGAAGTCCGTTAAAAAAATAGGCATCCATGACGTTGATTTCGTCTTTAGCCATTTGAAAAGTGACCGAGGTTGATCGAGATTGTTCTTATCTGTTCAGCTGTTTGATATGGACATGTGAGTAATGGTTTTAGACGCAGCTGAAACACCTTCAAAGGAGCTTGAGTGACTTCAGACTGCACCTCAAGGATACAGATGTGATGCTTTAGTTTTTCCCTCAAATAACCTCGTAACACAACAAAAAGGTTGTTTGGATATCGTAATGAAACAGGCACTTCTAATTCGCTTTACAAAGCTTAAATAACTTTGAAAGTTTTATTGTACATATTACGAGTACTTTAGACACATTATAGGAGTATTAATATTATAATTAGGCTCGAATTATTCGCTGCCACGCGTTACCGTGCCAAGTTTGATTTACAAAAATCGCGTGACTACTCCAACCGAAGCTAAACAAAGCAGATTAGTTATAAAGCTGCTTAAAATATTTATTAAACGCTTACCCTAAGAGTAACTATAGAATTCCACGCTCAACAGAGGTTCTGAATCATCTTTTACTCGACTGTTAAAGGAAAGGTTATTGACATTGAACGAATAATAAATAATGTTTGATAAGAGTTCAATCAAGGATTTTACAAAAAAACTTAAGTTAATTTTAACAATATGAGATAGTTATTTCGTTTACTTAACAATTAATTTAAGTAGGATGGTTACTAGCCCTCACACTAAGATTCCCTGTGTTGTGAGAGCTAGTCCCAAATAAATGTAAATATGTATAGTATTGCAATCAGACTATGGGAAAGGTATATATGAATGAAATCAGACAGCGTAAACCACAGTCATAATCAACATAACAAACTTAACATTAAAATTTGTAGTATTTAGTGTTCATACTCACAGTTCATACCATGCAAAGATTTATTAGTTTGGTACATAAACTCTAATACCCTCAATGTTCTTTGTAAGTAAATGCATACTTAAAACTCGGCCGAAAAAAGTAAGTTTTGAGTTAACGGTTTCATGTTTCACAAGAAAGTTATTTTCCTGGAAGTTTCCTTACTAATAAAGTGGTGCGATATGAAATCTTGGACTTGTTGCTTCCTTTTATTCCTGACGACATTTACATTCCAACTTGCCGGAACATCGCCCAATAAAATATAAGCAGACTGTTTTGGTTGAACTGTATTGTTTTTTTACCCGACTACTGCATAGCTTAGACTAGGTCTATGATTTGATCAGTCTATGAATATCACAGCTCTTAGCTGTTTTGTAGATAAACTCTCAAAATTTGTGTGTGCGAAATAATTATATTTAAAGGTTGCCTGAAAGAAATCGCTTTCAGCGATAAGGCCGCTTATTGTACTAAGAACTTGTTATTGAAATGTTTTGTTTTTATTAATTTCTTGGTGTACAATTAAGTGTTCATTCATTCATTATATTTTCTTTCTATTTAAAAAAAACAGTAAAAAATAAAAGAAATAAAACATGTTTTACTTATTTATTTGCACACACATAAAATATAACATACTAGCTGCGCTCCCGCGGTGTAACCCGCGGTCCCTCGGGATTTTTTCGGGATAAAAAGTAGCCTATGTCCGTCCCTGGGATACAACCTTTATCCATGCCAATTTTCAGCCTAATCTGTTCAGTGGTTTGGGCGTGAAAAGGTAACAAACAGACAGACAGACAGACAGACAGATAGACAGACAGACAGACAGAGTTACTTTCACATTTATAATATTAGTATGGAAATATTAGTATGGATCAGTGATCACCAATTCGTCATATCTATTTACTAACAAGAACTATGTATTTATCATCGTAGCGTTTAAAGTTCTGTACCCGACTGCGGTGTATCACCCGATATTAAACACGGAAGCTAAACGTTGTCACTTCTTGTTTTCTGAAACTAACTCAGTCATTGACTATTCCGTACTCAATGAACGTTTAAAAACAACAGATCATAGTTAAACACAAAGTGGCAAGATGAGTGCACCATAAACAAGGGCATGTATCGTGCGTAAATTTTCATTTAAGCCGAGGACGGGCCGGCGATATTTCATAATTCCGGCATTGAACTCTAAAATATTTCCGAAGGCAACGTGAATAACCGAGCGATGAAGGTAAAGCTAGTTCATTGCAGGGTTTGTTTATGCAGAGCGACTGAAATGTCTAGGCATTTACTTTGTCTGAATCACATAATAAATTTTCATAGTAGGTACTTACATATAAAGTACCTATAATTTATATAATAATTAAATACTTAATGCTGCACTTTTCACACTACATTATCATCTATTTATTTATGCCTCCTGTAAAAAAATGCATTGTGGCCATGTAAGTACAGATAAATTATAAATGAAGAAACTACAAGTATCTAGTTATTATTATTTATATTTTAAAGCAAAAATCTCGTAAAAATCTTTAGAGAAGATCTAAAGAGATATTATTTATTTATTTGCGAACGATTGGGAGAGCTTTGCACAAGATCGAGACGTCTGGAAGGAGTGGGGGGAGGTCTTTGCCCAGCAGTGGGTCAGCAATGGCTAATAATAATAATAATTATTATAAAAATCTTTTTAAAGAAAAAACACCTACGTTATTCACACTTCAACTAGACAGATGGTTCACCTACACATTTCAGCGGTAATTTATAGGCATAAATTACCGCTAAAATGTGTAGAATGAGTGAGTACCGAAGAGTAGTGAACGTGCCTACGTTCACTACTCTTCGGTACTCACTCATTCTACAGTGTACTTACTGCTTTCTCCGCCAGCTAGGACATTTGCGAGTATCATAGATCACTATGTAACGGTTATTTATTGAAAAAGTTCGTGGTGTGTGCGAACAAAAGGAAAGCGTATTTATGATGGGTCAGTTTGAATCTAACTGCAATTTATTTTTTTCAATAAAATAGGTGGAAAGTTTTATACGTTTTATTTATAATAATAATGCTGTACATTTTCACACAGCATCATCTAGCTCCAAACTAAGCAAAACTTGTAATTGGGAACCAGATAATTTATATACTACTTAAATACTTTTTATTTGTAAGTACATACCTACATATTATACATAGAAACATCCAGACCCGAAATAAATATTTGCAGATCATACAAACATTTATCCCGCGGCGGGGAACGAAACCGCAACCTTCTGCGTCAGAAGCAGGCTTTCACCCACTGCACCACAGAGGTCGTCGATGTGAAAACTCAACATCATATAAACTCAGAATCTGCACTCCTTATTATTATTATTACTAGCCCGCATCGTCCCACTGCAAGGCAAAGGCCTCCCTATCCCCCTTCCACCTTTCTCGGTCTTGTGCTATGGAGGACTTTCCATGAGCGATTCCAGCACGTCTCTCCACCTCAATCTAGGTCTGCCGCGACGTCGTGTTCCGCCATTGGGGGCCCATTCGGTTGTTAATTTGGCCCAAAGGTCATCCGACATGCGGCAGACGTGTCCGGCCTAGTCCCATTTTAATCTAGCGGCCTTCTGGCTCACGTCGATAATCTTCGTTTCTGTACTCCTAAGATATATTTATTTTACTCATATGCAGTGTTGTCAATTTTGTTAAGCGTAAAACTTAAGCTTAGGTGGAAATGCGTATTGAGCCTTTAATTAAACCATGACGCAAGTCTTTTAGAAGCCTAAAAACTCCATCATCAGTTGACCACTCTCATACAAACTTGCTTTTACCGCTTAGCTCGCTCTCTGAAAATACACCCAAAGCTTGTGGAGCTGCGATCATACATTCCCATGATAATAATGTCTAATACACATCGCATTGACATTGCAACGTCGCATAGACATAACTGCGGACCTAACACCTCTATTCCCGTGCAGATTCGCAGCTATAAAAGGAAATACCGCGTCATAAACATTAGCATACATTGTATAGTCTAAAAGCGCTTTTATCGCAAGTAGAAATCATGGTCTTGAAACATTTTGAGAGACATGTAAAGGACCACTTTGTTACAAGTTGCCAACAAAATGAGTGTAGGTCAATGACATGTGTCGAACAATAATAATTGTCAAAGCGATTATTCGTGATTTTGTTATTTTTTTCATGATATCAAAAAACTTAATCTTCTTGATTTTGGATTACGGAAAAGATCATTGGATTACGGTAATAAAATTATGAAAATAATATAAGCCTAGTTTTTAATATCAAAATATTATCGTGATAATAAAATATATTCGTTTAGTAAGGTCCTTTTTACTGCCTTTATGAGAGCTAATAGCGTATTTTCCCTTATTCATAAATATTTTATATTCTGCACAAAACATTTAAAAAAAATATGGTTCTAACTTTAGGAGAGACTGCCGCGGTCCGAACCTAACACTCGTGATCCAGCAGGCTCTCACTTTTAAGTCATAGGTATTTCTTTAACTGTTTTAAAACCAAAATAGATATTAGACCACCGCTGCATTCTTCAGGGTATGGTAGGCAGACATTTGACACAGATATTTTCATTCAAGAAATTAAATACTGTTTAGTTTTATATAAGTTATTGTTTAATAAATATTTTTGAATAAGGCTGCTATATTTTATGATCATCGAACGATTTGACGCACGCACGTGTTTTGATGACTAAATACATTTTGCTTATCGTAAACTTATTTACGTGGCATAAGGTTTTATGCTTCTCACTTTTTTGCCAACATGAGTTCACGATACATACATCACGCAACCGACACGCTGACTTGCAAATGAACTTCAAAAAAGTTTCCAACTCTTTGGAATATAAATAGAATGACATAAAAACGAGAAAAGGAACATGGATGTGTTCCGTAGCACAGTCAACTAAACATCTCTAAGACCCCTCGCAGACTACAGACTTTCTATCGGCCGATAGTTGAGACGGAATATACTTCGGCTCGTAATGAGTATGGAGAAGTAAAGCCTGTCTCAACTATCGGCCGATAGAAAGTCTGTAGTCTGCGAGGGGTCTAAGCTTTAGTCAAAATAATAGGTCGCATGACGTATGTGATGTACGTCCTTTTGTATAGAAATAATAACTCTGAATTCGCTTGTGTTGGTCCTGGCTGTAAAATAATTTAATAAATAAATAAATAATGTTGGACTTTTCACGACTTTTAAGCAGAGCTTGTGGTTGTGGGTACTACACGACTGTTATACTACTTATACACTTTTTTGTAAATACATGCATTTTATACATAGAAAACACCGAAACTCTAGACAAATATTTGTAGATCATACAAACATTGATCCCGCCGCGGGGATAGAACCCGCAACATTTTGCATCGCAGGCGGGCCATTTTCGCCGACCTCTGTAGCGCAGTGGCGCTACAGAGGTCGGCGAAAATAAAGTATGACAGAAACCATGTGAAGGTCAAAAAAGTTCACCAATGTAAGCAACAACTCACACAAACTTATTTAGAAAATTTTCCAAATATAATGAAATAATTCAAAACCCTTTCAGAATCAGAATAATTTATTGCATAACTGTTGTACATCAGACTTACTTTGAATTCAAAACATACCCATCTCTCGCGAGTAGCATTAACTACATATTCAAATACGAGTAATCAGTTAGTGGTTAACTTCTCTTGTCAAAAAACGCTTAGAAATAGCTGAATAGAATAATAGTGAAAATGAAATAACCAGTAAAGTTACTCCAAGGTACGAAAATCACAGTCACTTAGCTACCGAAAAGATAGCGTTCAGAGTTTGATCACCAGCCAAAAGTAATCCCAGGAAGGTGGGCTCAAGTCTCTTGGCACGAATTTTTAAACTGTCCGCGATGTAAAACTGCGGTGTAGCTTGTAGGTAGCTGTGGTTACCACTACCACGAGACGAGAGAAACTGGATACCCAGTATTATTATTTTTAAACCGGGTATTTATCACGTACCTATTTTTATTATTTCTTTTTTCCACGGGCGCTGCAATGCGTCCGAAACGTCGGAAAAAAGGAAAAAAGAAAAATGAAATAATAAAAATAGGTACGTGATAAATACCCGGTTTAAAAATAATAATATGTCACCAAATCACGAGAGTTTAAAAAGTTGGATACCCAGTGTCTCAATTTTGCTAGATAAAACCAAGCCAATCCTATAGCCAAGCTCAGGCGCAGCGTTGTCACTTATTGCGTCGGCGCGCGTGTGCAACTGCATACCGCGCCATGGCTAGAACACAAAACGGTGACACCGCTGTGCCTGTGTGCGTAATAGGTACTAATTATGGGTGTTCATAAATTATATCAGAGAACTCTAGTGTCAAGATAAACCTAACATAGGATTTAAGACACTACCAACCAGAACAAATGTAATCTTTTCAACAATAAACACTACCTATCTATCTATCTAACTGTTTTTTGAGAACAATATTCACTTGCCAACACATTCACAATACACGCAAATCGCCGATTTTGCTTTTTCTTTTTCTTCCTGGCTATATCCTAGGACCTAGGTAATATGAAGTAACATTATACCTAGTATACAGTCTTCACTTCTAAGATACTTATAAGGAAGATTAAAATAAAGTAGAAAGTAACTGAATATTTTTCAGGGCGACCATGGTGAGCTTTAGCAAAATAAGAATAAATCGAGAACCCGTAGTAGATAGGACGTCTAGAAATATTGTGCCTAAAATTCACATGCTTACACAGTCTAATAAGACAGGTAGGTACATTACGTTTTAAAACTAAAAGAAAAACCGACTTCAATGTTTGACTCCACACACGGCGTGACTCAGGGAATCAATAAGCCATACATAAAAATCTAAATAAGAAAAAGAAATCAAATCGACAGATTGGTAATGCTTAGGCTCCACCGGCGTCGAAGGGCATTAATTACCAAAACTGCATACATTTTATGTCAAGTTTCGCGGCACGTGAGTTCCTGGCATTAGTAAAGCGTCAATTTGACATAATGCATAAATCTGTCGATTTACAATGGCTAGGAGGGAAGGTTTTTAGAGTTTTACGGGAAAACTATCAAACCTTCAGGAATAGGTTACAGGAATAGGTACAGTTGTCGCTGTGAATAATTAGACGTGAACTAACATGCGCGTTGAATACTTATGAATTTATGTTATGCTTACCTACGACTTAATTATTCACTTACTACAATACGCAGCTTTACTTCAAGAGGCTCAATTTTAGACGTTGTTTTCTTTTTAATTTCTAATTGTAAAAAATGTCCAGATTTAAAAAAAAATGAAACATGTCATATTTTGAGACCTTTTTCCAGCAGTGGGAAAACATAGATTAGGTAAAAAAATTACCTAATAGCATTGAATGAAACGATTAATATTATAAAGTGTTGCCCTCAGGACCATTATCCTACCGTTTCGGCCTTTCATCGGGTCTATACGCGACCGGCACAAGCTTAAATTTTATTTATTTACTTTCATAATTAAGTTATAATAATAACGCTCGTATTTTCATTCCTCGCAGGAAGATATCTCTTAAAATCCCATAAAAATGCGGAGGCGGTCGGCGGGGGTTATAAATATTTTTAACGACCATATTTAATTAGGAGCAGCAAGATTGCTCCGTGATGGTAATAGTAAATGAGTATAAATTCATGTGAAAAACAACTCCTTGCGATCTGCAGTTTTTTTAACCGACAGCGAGGTTTTTGTGCTGCTGCCTCTAGTTAATTAGGAGTTTTCTTTGAGAGCATTTTCTTCGTCAGGATTTTTTCGTGAGACGCGGTTGGCTTATTCTTAGTTTTAACATTTTAATTAAATACTAACAAAACAAGCTAACGACTATACTCTGTAGTACAAAAGAAACTACAAATCATGATGTTTAAAACAGTAATACTGATAAAATCCAGCACCATAATTGAGATTGATAAAAAAGTAGATCTTTCTGTCATGTCAACATTCCTTTACATTCCAGAGCGTTTCAAGTAAAATAAATAAAATTGAACACAGAAACCGGCAGGCAATCCACTTATCCGGAACATTTCCATCAAACTTTTTCAATTTAGTCAACAATCAATCTAACACAAAAAACTAACAACACTTGAACGGCTGTAACGAGCGGAAAAACCGGTAAAACCGGTGAAAACTAGTAAAAACCGGTGCAAAAAGGAAACATGTTTGGACGAGTGCCATGTTCAGACTTCGCGCAATAGTTGTGATCTGGAAACTGGATGCGAACTGAGTGTAGGATTAACATTATAATGGATGCTTGCAACTGCAT
The DNA here is from genome assembly GCA_963565295.1 of Epirrhoe alternata. Lineage (NCBI taxonomy): Eukaryota > Metazoa > Arthropoda > Insecta > Lepidoptera > Geometridae > Epirrhoe > Epirrhoe alternata. Next base: position 7,994,819 of record OY751384.1, read on the forward strand.
TTGTGAATTTACATAAAACTTGGAACGTGATAAAACCATTTTTACGATAGCTTGAGAGCGAATCTTTTTTACTTTTCTGCAGCCAACTTTTTTCTTGTCCCTATTCCACGTTTCTCATGTCACGTGAAATATCAAATCTCATGTGAAATTATACTTTGTGTGTCACTCACCAAATACGGTAAAGTTAAATCTGTATTATTGGACTAGCTTCTAACTACCCCCTTAGATTATCTACAAAGGATCTTAAGTGACCTGAAAGAGTCTACCATGCCTTGGGGATACAGTCATGATCATGTTTTGTTAACAAAAATCTACTTAGTAAAGTAAAAGTTTTTATAGTATCAAAAATAGTAAGTAATAAATAATTTTTGAAAATTACAAAACAAAATCTTTTTTTCCGTTTCATTCAGCTTTTGATTTTGTCTGAATTGTACCAGCTCAATTTGCATCAAACTCCAAACCCTTGCCCGACATTCAAACACACATTATACATGCCCCAGTAGAGTCATTTACACCGTGTCGCGGCTGACAAACGCCGCGGGTTCGATTCTCGCGCGCTGCCATTAATTGCATGCTGGCTGTAAAATGGTTTGAAGGCTTACGATGGATTTGGATGGATGAATTCGGTTGGAGATGGATCGGTTTAGAAACGGTCGGGCTACCATGAAAGCCATGTTTGTTAATAAAACTTTTATCTACTTATCTAATATCAAGCTATGAACGAAAAAATAACAAACGAAACAAAGTCACGACTGTACATATTCCTTACGACATTTTTAGATTGTTGGAGACGCTTTTAAGGTGGTAGTCAGAGGTATGTCCAAATAAATAATATCATGTACACACTTAACAGAAGTTTTGTTACAAAAATGTACTACTCTTGATCTTCTTGCATTTTTTTTTTGGCTGGGCAAAGGTCTCCCCCCTTAGCTTCCACTCCTTGCGCTCCAAGGCCACGGTTTGCCAGTCACTTACACATGCCACGGTCTTCTTACATTAATTATTCTTTTATTCTTACATTATTATAATGTATTTTCACCTTCTCTAACTAACTTTTCAGACAACTCTAATTTAATTTACATAGTGTCAAGTAGTAATTAAAGTCTTCACATAATTAGGCAAATTATAGAGATAGAGTTTACTTGTCTTCCGTAGGTGAGTATTAAAACGTCTAAATAATAGGCTACTATTAAAGGTTCACTTTAATAGTAGCCCCTCATAGTAAGTTGTTCGCGGTTTTGTAATAAATGGTGATGAGGAAACCGGTTCTTTGACCGGCGATTTTCACAAGCGATTGTGTTCAGTATTCAGCTACGCCGTAGCAAGAGCTACGAGCGTAGCTACGTAGCCTTTATTTTTTAAATCAGAAATGGCTGCTGATGATTGGGTGTTTGTTTGTGAAGCGTATTGTACTCGTATATTTAGGCCGGTTTAAATTCACACTAGAAAGAGAATCTAAGGAATTGTGAGCACACACTCATGTGCTTGTTAAAAGATGTTAATTGCAGAAGTTGAAGAAATAAAATTTAAGGACATGGTTAATGATTTTAAAGTTAAAGTTATTTACAAAAACTAAACTACTCATACATTAACGGAACACCAATTAACGGAACAACGCGAATGCTGAAAGTTAATGAATGGAAAAACGTATAGCGAAAGCCCTCTAACAAATCATACTGACGGTATTACCACGTTGAATTTCAATGCTGATCTTTTGAACTAAAATTGCTCCAATTGATCAATACATTAAGTTGTTTGTCACCATCCCGGAACAGTCCATAAAACAGAGCCACAGCTACCTAGTAATACGTTTTAAGCGCGGATATTGACATTTTCTTGGCAAGCGCCTTTTTAATTAACAGCCACTTTTTTGGAGTCACTCGCCAAACCTGAAAATATACGGGTTTGAATAACGTTTGTTGAATATTGTAAGCTGAGTCATGGTTGTCTGATAGTGTCTGGTCTGGTAGTGTCTTTTTTTTCAAATAACGAAGAACTTGACCAATGCGGTACATTATCCCAAGCTATGGGGTCGGCACATTTCTTGCCCTTATTGCAAACTAGGCGGAATCATCACATGTGACGACCTCTGTGGCGCAGTGGGTGAAAACCCGCATGGGACGCAGAAGGTTGCGGGTTCGATCCCCGCCGCGTGATGTTTGTATGATCTGCAAATATTTATATCGGGTCTGGGTGTTTCTATGTTAATACAAATACAAATTTATTTATTACCGAAACCATTTTACAAAATTTAAAATAATATGTATGTATTTACAAACAAAAAGTATATCAGTTATATTGGTTCTCATAGTACAAGCTTTGCTTAGTTTGGGGCTAGATGATTCTGTGTGAAATATCCAGCATTATTTATTTCTTCCGCCAAACCGTAAACTGTTAATCTCCTTAAAAATGTATATCAAAGAGGTTAGAAAGATTATGTTCACGATTGACACCAAAATTCTCCCCGTATATTTCGATCCAAACATTTTGGCAGCCAAATCTCTGATGCTTTTTATGTACTGTAATTCAACTAGGCAGTCTAGTGCAACTGTTGCTATTGCAATCCGTGTCGTTTATTGCTATCGTTCTATTCAATGGCCGTTTTTTAATAGTCCCTACCAATAAGCAGATAGGCGATGGGCTTGCTGTCACATAGATAATGCTCACATAGTTTTTTTATAACCTGCCCCCTTACCATGGCGTTTGTCTAGGTACCAGAGAATAGAAAGAAATGACAGTAATGACATTATAGTGTGGATAAAACGCGTAGAAAGTGGAAAAAAGTTACTTTTCTACCCGTTTTATCCACACTCTAATGTCATTACTGTCATTTATTTCTATTCTCTGGTACCTAGACAAACGCCATGGTAAGGGGGCTGGATATGTTATAGTTTAATATTTTGTATCTTGAAATTAAAAAAAAGACAAACTTTATGTTATAGTTAACATAAGTCTCTGAACAATTTGAAATGTGCTTTTTCAACATGCTTTTTTAACTATTTTTTTATTTTTTTTATCAACTATATGAAAAAAAAAATGTTTACGAGCGCCCATTTTTTGTTTCGTGGCTTGCTTTGCCGTGCACTTAACCTGATCGCACACTTGTCCGCACCGTACGCGCAGTCATTTTTCTATACAAAAAATACTGATGACGTCAGAAAATGCGGCTCAATTCTGACGTCAGCAGCATTTTCTCTATTGAATTGACAGTTCGACGCGTTCGGCTTGGCTGGATCGTGCGACCACCCTAAAGCTACATGTTAAAAAAAATATATTTTTTTACATAAAAGACTTTAATACATATAAAGTTTGTCTTATTCCCTTAAAAGTGTTACGTTTTGTTTACGTTCACTGCCATGACAGTACCAAAATGCATCAGATATCATGTAAATAGCCACCCAGCGGTGTCGCCCTCTATCTAAGTACTCCTCACTTTATCGCGCAGTTTTGTCCAAGTTACGCCTCTGATACCAGCTTTATGACGTGCTTCAGCGGTTCAAAGCAAAGCACGATATACATTGTGTTGAAGAATGAAATACATCGATTTTGTTTTGCCACAAATTCTTCTTTCCAATATTCTAATACGAGCTATTGTTTACAGACTACACAGATACTAGGCTCTAGTAATACAGAAATAATAGGTACTGTATTCCCAAGAAACTTTTTTTAAATGATGTTAGTACCTGATGATTAAGATAGTTTTGGTTCTCAAATTGTTGAAAGCATCTTAATCCGATCAACGACATACCGTGTATCCTAATTTGTGCTTTATTTCCATGCATTTAGTATGACATTTGAATGGAATAGGAAGACGCCAGCGCCATGTCCGCGCCAGACGCCAGTGTCCGCGCCAGCTATTAGTGTTAACAAAGCAACTAAAGAGTAAAGACTCCGGAGTTGGCCACCAACTCGAAACAAATAGCTTGTAAAATATGGTTTCTTGTAAACTTATTCACTCTCATTAAGATGTTTTTGATCAAAACCTCTCTATCGTTGTCTAAGTAAACACTCTTCGTTTGAGTTTCATGTTCAACAAATTTGTGGCTTCTTAGACGGACATTAATTAGCTTTTGACTTCCGGAGAAACTTAAGGCTCTTGCAACTCACAAAGTACGTTGGTGTTTCTAGACTCTAGATTCTACTAACACTTTGATGGAAATACTAGAATAAATATTTAATGAAGGAGGAAGGAGTGAGTTCTGATATGACGAGTGACAGAGGTAAATGGAAGAGAGAAACATGTTGTGCCGACCCCACTTAGTGGGATAAGGAGCTCATAGAAACTTTAATTACGAAAAGATAGTTTTTTTCCAATTACAAAATCGGTTCCTATCTCTTTTTAAGAATATTCATTCATACCAATTTGTAGTTTATACCTGGGATAACTTTATACTACGTGACTTTTTTTCAGATTCTCTAAACAAAACAGTCGTATGTATCAAACCACCTTTATCGCACAACTCATACTCGTAACTCTGCTCTGTGAATGCCGTACGTAGCGAGCATTAACGCAACATAAAAACACAATGTATGGAACATAAGTCTTTATGTCACTCAGAAGATATAAAATATTAACTTGCAAATAAAAGCTTATTTTTGTTTTTAAATGCATACAGGGTGTAAAAAGACTGCTACCGAAAACTGAGGGGTTGTAATCAGACCATGATTCTAAACATATTTAGCGAAAAAAAACGCAAATTTTTTTTTTTTACTTTACTTTGTCATGCTATGTTATTTTCAGCTATTTACTACTATTACAACATAATAAGACCATACCTACCTAATAATTTCATTTATAAAAGAAAAAAACATTTAAAACTCAAAATCCAGCAATCTACGTAAAAAAACGCGCCCAAAACATTCGCAAACAGTACTCTTCAAACGCTGTTTTCTCCGGATTGTGTGCATATTTCGGAAAATCCTTTTGGATTTGGTTGTCTATTGGGATGCTGTACCTACCCCTTTCGGCTTCGGTAGACGTCTTTTTACACCCTGTATATGTAACAATCTATTCAGTCAATAACATCCTCTGGTAAATGCCTTCTCTTTATCATAATAGGTATCTACTCCTGGCGGTTTTTTGTGAAGTCATAGAGAAAAAACTAAATGTAGGATATTTATTTTAGAGAATATTATTTGCTCACACAGCATTTTAATCACGTTATACAATTCCAAGTAAAATCCAAACATACAATTTATAGGTTCGTACGAGTCAGTGATCAACTCTGGTGACAGAGTTTTTAGGCCGCCTTAAGGCCTCCCTCATGGTGACGACGTAAATATCTGGGACCGACAACTTAACGTGCCCTCCGAAGCACAGAAGCGCTCAGATAAAAATTTCACAGGCGGTCCCATCCACTTCCGGACCGTTCAGAACGTTGCTTAACTTAGATCTATCAAGAACGACTAAGCATGCAAGAATAGAATTGAAAGTAACTTAATAGAAAGTTAGTAATAGAATTGAAAGTCACGCAATTTAGGTGTGAACCAGCTAAATTCCATCTCGATCCTCACATCTGAAACTGTCAAAATGCAAATCATTATCCCGCGGCACTCTTCTCAAAGCTGCTCCAGCGAGCGTCTCCAAGCGCCCTTAACATATTTAGGAACGTTTGCGACGCACGGACTTTTGAATTTTTCCCCTTCGTAGACGCTAGGCGGCGTGTTTGGAAAGTGCTTTTTTAATTCTTTAATGTGTTTTATTTAGGTTCTACCCTACTTGGGTAGGTATATTTATTTATTTAAATTAGCACGGTTATATGAGACCACACACTAGTTAGCATAATCTAGCGTTAGCTTTATAAAGGTGTACCAACATTTTGAGATCTTTAAGAAATAAATATCTCTAACCTTTTACCGCATTGAGGGCAACTACCTTTTCTTTTGTAGTTAGAAGTTTTTTTCCTTAAGAAACTATAGGTTTCTTTTATTCAAAAACAACATAATTTTTTGTTTTTTTTTTAATATAGCAGTTGACCAAGAACAGGATATTTGTATAAAAACATGTTGGTCAATCCACGCTATTTTCCAACAGGAAAACTTTTACCAAACTCACCAAATCTGTTTTTGCAAAAAATTAACATTTTCTCTACAAATTCTTTGAAGTGTCTCCAGTCATGAATATATTTTTAATCATAACGTTCGTTAAACGTTCTTTAACGAAAGGGATAACCTTTCGTTTATAGGGAAAGTTTTATTAAGCTTTATAAACCCGTATCTTGGATAGTGTTTTGCAAATACGCCTCGCCGCCAGGTTTAGTACTTTATGTATCTCAGACACTGAATTTACACGTAAATTGAAATATTACACAAAGTATGAGATGCAAGGACTTTCGTATTAAATCTGGATTTAGCTTTTGCGAGATCACTTCCTAGATACATTAGGAAAATTTCGAGTTAAGGTTTAGATTATCTAGGTACCTACTTATGAAAGAAAGAAAGAAAGAAAAAACGTTTATTTATGACATCCAGACACTTCGGAACTAGAAACTAAAAACACATAAATAGTAAAAAGCATCTACAAGCCGTACGTACAGTAAAGGATGTCACAAATTGGTGACCGACTCAGCAAAATGAAATGAATAGTCTTGACATTATTATGACTTGTATTCTGCAAATAAATGATTGATTTGAGTACTTGATAAAATGTGATAAGTATAGTAATTTGATGGGAGTAGTAGTTCCGGAACGAATTAGTTTAATTGGACTACTTCTTTTGCGTTTAGTTCTTCTTTCACTAGTTCAATTTTAATAAAATCATATCTCTAGTTTCGTAGTTCAGCGCGGCGAATGAGGGAGACGAACGTTGCGAGCGAGAACGATAAAGACAAAAACAGGCGATATATTGGACTAGATTGGACTACTGAACTTAAAAATTTAAATGTTTTTGTTTTAATAACGCGACGAGATCACGTAAAGGTTTTGAATCGTTATAAAATAAAAATAGTCTAAATCGTATGAGTTATTAAAACAAAAATGAGATTAAATCGAGTGAGTTTAATATGTTTAAGTAGTGTTCTCAAAGTAATTGTTAGTAGGTAAGTTTGTGTCAGAATGCTAAATTAAGTTTAGAATTAGGTAAGTAGGTAGGTATACCTCTGTAACAGTGTTTTGCTCAATAAAGTTTTTATTTATTATTTATTTTTACTATCTATCTAGTTCAAAAGATAATTACGAATGAATACCGATTGGAGCGATGAGAATGACATAGGCATTGAACTACGGAACTAAAAGATAGGTATACTTCGCAGTAAACAAAAGATATTATGTATGTATCTTTTCAATTTTATTAATTTAAAAAAAAAAAACTTTTTTTAATTTAATTTTTTTATAAAGAGGAAAGATTTGTTTGTTTGTATGTTTGTTTGTTTGAAATGAATAGGCTTCGAAACTACTGGACCGATTTGAAAAATTCTTTCACCATTAGAATCCTGCATCCCTGGTGAACATAGGCTATTTTATCCCGGGAAAGTGAAGTTTTCCCGAGGGAACGCGGGTAACACCGCGACGGCCAGCTAGAGTGACATATTTTGCGCATGGCTGCTTGGTAAAATATATCTGTAGGCACCGACATAATATATCGAGAGATGGTCAGATGTTATCATATTTATTCTTGGGTTTAAATTAGTGATGAAGGATTGAAAGGGGAAAGATAGCAAGAGCCGAGAACTGTATCAAGTAAAATGTGATGAAATGGCTTCAGATCATTGACTTACTCGTACATTCAATCAGCAATTATGTATAATGTGTTTACAAAAAAAAGTATATTAGAATGACTTTATTTTTGTTATGACTGTGGTTACATACACATAACACACGCTCTGCTAGCTTTGGGGCTATATGAAGGTAACTTCATTCGAACCCACGAGCTCATAGTTAATTTATGAAACATTTTGTTGCTACAAGTAGAAACAACAAATATTCTACCGTGACATTGTAAAGCGAAACAAATAAAGCCGATATCTTTATTTGTCCAAACCTAAAATTTGAGTCTAGGCAGGGTATTGTCTACCGGGATCGTAACAAAATGCACTTGCATACGTCGCTCCCACGGGGCTACTCCGAACTACGTACAAGCCTTTGTGATATCGCTTTGGCCGGGATTTTAATATTTTTGCTTTTTTTAACTGGATTCTTAAAAAGTAGCTAATAGCAGCTCAGTGTAGTCGACTGAGAGCATATCTGATAAAAAATGGTATGGAACTAAGTCGATCCCGCGGTTTCACTTATAATCAAGGTAAATGTGAATGCATCCATGTAATATTCAGAATGAAACCTTTCTAAGTATGCATCTAACATTCGTACAATTATTCAATTTATGAAAGCTCTTTTTGCTACCTTTTGAGTCTATATGTAGGTATATTACATCTAAATTTACTGTTCTTATAGCTTAACCTATACTTATAATGCCTTAAAAATCTTCACTACATACAAAGATTGGAAAAGGTTGAAAGGGTTAGAGAATTTTAAAATGGCCAGCTTTCTAGCAAGTAAAAGCCGTAAGCAAAATCTAGGTAAATAAAACTACTAGTATTATAGATACAGGCGCAGTAATCCTCTGAAACAGCAAAGGCGGCGGTTCGGAACTGTGCTGCCTCCCTTGAGCCCCCAACAAAGACTTTACATCCGTTCCATTGTAAAAACGTAAAAAAACTATTTCAGAGTAGTTTGCCAGAGTAAGCAAATATCCAGGGACATTATCGGACGTCCACCGTTCGATGTTTGATCTTTATATTGGAAATACTGTTTTATTGCAATATTTTATGTCATCTCTATCTTTACTGTTATCCCTCTGCAATGGAAACTATCGGACTTTTATTGCTCAGGTTTTACATTGAAGTTAAATGTCTTTTAAAATTATTCGAGAGCTCGTTAAGGTTGAACTTAGAAACAGCTAAGTTAAATAGGCGATCGCTTTATCAGACTGAACCCAAAGGATACGCCTTTGGGTTCAGTCTGATCTGAGCCCGGATCGGAGGGCTAGGCGGTGCTGTGCACTGGGTCTCCAAGCTCAAAGGGCCTCGCACTCTATAGTTTTATGTTTTTTTTTTAAATTAGGAAATACTTAAACCCATAGTTTTAAGAATAAAAAGAACAAAATCTTCTAATTACAAAAGAAAAGTAGCTGCATTCAATGTTCTAATATTTTATGTTTTAAATTAGATTAAACCTAAACTGTTCAGGCGCCAGGGCCCTTGACTACGGCACTGACTGAGCCCTCCAAATAAGAGAACAGGTAAAAACATCAAGTTGGTTTTGAGGGTTAAAAGATCTGAAGGTACCAGTTTTGGTAAATCCATTGAGCTCACTGAAAGCGTACTTGATCCCAGTTCAAGATGAAACGGTTGACAAAATCATGAAAGGCAATTATTGTGAACACATAAAAGTTAACTCAGATAAAATATCTCTACATTATTACATTTATATTATTGCAAAGACTTTAGTAGCAGCTTACTATTCGTCTTTAATAATAGCATAATTTAAAGCCCAGAGATAAACAAATCCTTAGAATAATTTGAACGAAGAGACAAGTGCAAGATAGGGTGCACTGGGTGTCGCAAACCAAATTATTAGAAGAATTTACCATATTCTCTTCGTCTATCATTTTGAAAAACAACCTTATTGCTTTCGTATTGGGTCTAAGGTTGTGTGGCAGCGATAAACGCAATACGAGATCTTTTCTACAAGAGGCTATAACTCTTTGTTTCGTATAAAACGAGAGACAGACGACGGCTCACGTGCTCCTGTTGGAGATTTCTCACAATACGTCAACATGCTGCTGGAAAAAATATAGCCCTGTATTAGACTTTAACGTTACAGCAGCTGCTTGAAAATATTTATATTAAACTTTACCATGCTCACATAAAAATACCTACCTGTTAAGTTTTATCAGAATTTATGCATGTTGTTAGGGTCCTTTCAGTTTGGAGGCTCGTAACAAGATATGTGTCACAAAATGATGATAGCAACCTTGTTGCTATGGAACGAAAAAGGATTATCTAAGAGACACAATCGATTTTCAGGCTTTTATGGTAAGAGATGTTCAAAGGGGCAATCAGAGGTGGGAAGAAACTGCGGAACAGTGAAACAATGGAACATTCTATAGTATGATGATTACCAGCTGGATACGAAAAGAAAACAGAGGCTTTTAGCTTCAAGAAAAACAAAAAACAGTGGCACTCCAGGAGTGCCGGCAGAAGTGAAAACTTCAACGGTTCTAAACTTGACAAATAACCCGGTGTCGGTGAGCAGTCACGTGACTCGCACGTGACCTATTCGAGGCGAATCCAAGAATTTTTTCTCATCTCAAAACTGCCGAACGCACCTAAAGAATTTTTCACTTCAATATCTCTGAAGGGTCTCCGTCAAAATGTAGTGTAAGCGTTCACTGGAATTGAAATCTTTGCCTAATTAGATCAACGACAGCCACTATGCACCACCTCAACAATTAGTCCCGACAATACGCTATGAAGCTATCGACAGTATCTTGGCAGCACAGATTTAATTACGCAACTCGCCTCGAAGACCACAAACATTCTACGCGATTTGGCACAAGACCATCTTTACTAACCGCTGGCGTTTAGACCATTTGCACACCTCGGACACTCGATCAAAACTCCACGTAAGCGCCACGGTAAAGAAGCTAAGTATTATACCTACGATATTTCAGCGTAACGTCTACACCGCGATAAACTTACGCTTATTTACCTACCTACCTGTAACGCGGTCATGGGTAATGGATCTAACACTATTTTTACTTCCTTTTATTAATTTATTTGCTACATGAATACGATGGTACTGTGAATTATAATAAACCAGCCAACACATCTTCCCGTGCGCCAACAATTTCAAAATAAACACGCGAGCTCGCATATTCTGTAGTGTCGCCTCGGCTCAAGTTCCTCTAATTAAAATAAACTTGTTAGGCTTATAAATTATGCGATGTTATATTTTGTCTCTAAAGAGACTGGAACAGTTTTTTGGATTCCTTAATTAACTCGAAAGTTGGCAAAGCTTTGTTACTTGCGAAGTCAGAATTAAAGTTGGACGAATTTCAAAACTTATTGCTTAATCACTTGCTGGGAAGTGAAATTTTACTTTACCTACTTCTAGCAAGTTTCGATGTGAAGAGAACATTTTGTGAACCGTCGGCGTTTCTAAACCAAAGGAAGTTTAATAAATACGCAATACAAAATTGAGATTTTTTTTCGCTAAATATGCTTAGAATCTTGCTCTGATTGCAACCCCTCAGTTTTCGGTAGCTGTCTTTTTACACCCTGTATGTAAGTATCTGTTAGATTTTAGGCTTCCGTAGATAACCAAAAGGTGCCAACAGACAGAAGACTTCTAAATAGTTCTTAGCGTTCATTAAATTTCCGGATAAGAATATTTTTCTTTTGATCTACACTAATATTATAAGACAGAAATATTTGTTTGTTTGAATTGAATAGGCTCCGAAACTACTAGACCGATTTGAAAAATGCTTTCACTATTAGAATCCTGCATTATCCCTGATGAACATAGGCTTTATTTTATCCCGGGAAAGTGAAGTTTTATCGAGGGAACGCGGGTAACACGGCGAACAGCTAGTCTTGGATATAAGTAAAGAAAGGAAGTAAAATAAGATACATCATCATACACAGGGTACATCGTACCCATCTATCACAAGCCTTTGTGTTCCTCAAAGATGAGGTGGGTTCCCAATAGAATAATATTTCAAAGAGGTTCTCGACTTTGGCACTTGTACAAATTGACAAATAATAATTCAAATGCCTTTAGGGTTCCGTGAGACAAGACAGCAAACCGAGCATAGCGCTCGCTGAGTAGACAAAGTAAGGCTCATCCATCATGCCGGGATGACATTAGTATGCGGTGACCATGATCGCTGCAATTTGTGGGACTTGAATCTAAAGGATTGTGACACTGAATCGGCGGCCATTCAGACACCAATTTTGGCATTCATCGGGTTTCCTAGGTACCTACGGATACTAAGTTTTAGATAGGTATAAGTAGCACTTGCGTCAACTGGCAAGACTCTCCTTTTTTTCTTTGGCGATCAATAGGTATTATAAATAAAAATACATTTAAGTGCACGAAAGGAATCTTTTTGCGCACTTATAATCCATTCACATCACTGTTTTGAAAGAACTAGTGACACAACAAGAACCAAATGGGATGTTTATTACGCTAACACATCTGTCTGAAACTTCGAATAGATGTAGATCGTGGCCAAATAGCACATAGATCTTTTGATCCCGAAAAACTAAGTACCTACCTACTCCCAGGGACCGCGGGTAGCACCACGGAACGCAGCTAGTAATTATATTCCTACAAATCCCAAGACATGGTGTCTGCACAAAGCATCGTTTCGAGATCATCGATTGTCTCCCAACTCTTTTGTCCGCGTTTCGCGTTCGCTAATGGACTCCAGAGTCTGCGACGGCTTGATTAATATACGGAACCCAACGACGCTTAATTACCTAGTTGTAGCTAATTGTTGGGGTATGCTCGCGTGACATCATAAAATGTCGGAGTCATGTCACAGTCGTCTATTGTAATCGGCTATAGTGAAACCAGTCTGAGTGTCTTTTCCATCTATTTCTTTTAAGTACTTATTTTATTATTCGTTAGCCAATATCTTCGTCAATGCTGTAGCTAACGTAACAGGGGCGGTTATGATAGAGACACTTACGATAATGTGTGGCTGACACTCTACCCACACTTGATGGTAACCTATTCAGCTGTTAGCTTCAAGAAAAGCAAAAAACAAATAACTCTGTTTATTGTCAAATTCCGTGCCGACTGGACACTATTAGCACGGGAGAGAGACGAATGGAGGGAATGGGGGAGGCCTTTGCCCAGCAGTGGGACATGAAGGGCTAATATAATAATAATAAAATAATAAGTGTACAAAATGAGTGGCAAGTTTTATTATTTTATCTTCTAGGGGCAAGATTAGGGCAAGGCATGTTCTAACATAGAAATATTGATTGACGATGTAGTATTTCGGAACCCTGTTCAACCCAGAAACTAATACATCAACGGCCAATTCGCCATTGCTGCAACTAGAAGCTTATTATGATTTACCCGCCCTTTGCCCGTCGTAATTCTTGGCCATAAAAAAGCAAACTTTCCACCTTTTTTACGTCTTTGTTCCATCGATATTTGCACGTGATATAATATTTCAGTACATAAATACTGAAGCTGAAGATTGGGGCGCGATAAGAACGTCGTAAAACCTTCATAAACTACACCTGAGTTTTACGAACAGAATCTACATACCTTGCCATCGTCCTTGAGTTGTGTTGAATACTTCGTCCATTGTATTCCAAATCACTTTGCAGTTCTATTTTTACGAATTTTGAATGTATTGAAGTATTCAGTTTAAATAATACATTCGAAATTCGTTGTTTTTCAAGTTAGAGGAGGAATATAATATTATACATATATCTGTATATGCGAAAACATATAACTGGTATATAGTAATTTTTAAGTTATAATTAATTTAGTTTGTACTACTGTTTGTTTTCCAAATAAAATAAAATAAAATATCTGACCATGCCATTATCATTTTCTGCATCTATAGGTGTATTATTTTCTTGGGTAGAGATTCCTTATTTCTGTTTTTTTTTCAATAGCTGCTGCTTTTATATTGGCAAAATTTACCTGCAATTCCATTAAAAAATATCTTAGGCTTTAAGTATGTTTTGTTTGGTGAATAGAAAAATTAAATAACATTTTGTTTTGGTTAAAAATACTCGTATATTTTTTGTTTTTAAAGATTATTAAAGTACTTATATTTTAAAACATAACAAATTAATTATAGGGAATGTATCCAATTTTAAGCCCCACTAGTTTATTTATAACAATATTCGAATTTAAATTTATTTTGTTTATTCGCAGATTCGCAGAATTCGCGTTTGTCGACGTAGTTCGTCGACGCTCTCACTCACAAAATACATTCCGATATTTGGCTATAATAGTGTTGTTACATTAATTCAGAGAGCATGATTTGCTCTAAAAATATAATTAATTAAAAGATAAAGTCAACCGGCGTAGTTACCAACGTAGTGTTATATTAAACACTACATAACGTAAAAAATATGATTTTAATATCACAGTATCGCTGAGAGCATACTCCGTTCTGCACTAGTGAAATGTAATACAGCTGCTATAGCGTTTAGCATGTGACGTCGACCGGCGTAGTCTGTAGACATGAGGTATGATATCACTACGTTTTTCAGATATTCTAGATTCGCGCCTTCGCGGGATTGGATGCGTCGAAGTCTGAGAACAAAGATATATTATAAAATATTTTTATAATAACTTGCATAAATAATAGCGATAAAACAGACAGTACAGTTCTATCTCAGGAAGGTCTAATTGTGTTTGTAGATTTGTTTCTGTGTGCGTAAGCAAAGTGCTCATTCATTCAAGGAGCGTACCCAAGTTTACGCACACAGAAACTACGTGCATGGGCATCTACACACACTTTTAACTTGTACCACAATTGGAATAAATTTGTTTACTTTACTTTTATTAAGACAGCTTTTAGGAGACAAAAGAACTGTAACTATGTCAGGATGTAAAATAAGCGATCAAACAATTATCAAGATGCAAAATAAAACTATTGCTCACCTGTCTATTTCTTCTTTTAATGTCCTGACGACTTCCTTGTACCTTTCCTTCTCAATAGTTGCATCTCGTTGACAGTCTCTGAAATATAAAGATAATCAAAACTCACTGACGTACATTCAATAGAAGTCCGTTTAGAACCGCTCTCAGATTATCTCGTTTCATGCGTTCATTTCGTGTAGCAAAAAGTTAAAGCTTATGACACTTCAATATTACATACAATTTTAGTTCGGATCAGCTATGTTGTGACGTTGTAGTACGTCGAGTAACTTCCGGTGATCTAACAATAACTAAACAAAGCCACGAGAGATTTCACTTAAAAATAAACTTAAATACATCTGAATTCGCAGTTAAGCCTCTGGTCATGGCTTTATAAGCTAAACCCGAAATAAAAAATAAAAAAATAAATAAAAATAAATGTGCCCTTCGATAAAAACAATAAGATTAACACCAATACCGATCACCTCTTCGTATTTTCGCGACAGCGCAATACGTCACCGAACTTCACCGATCTACAAGGACTAAGAAAAGTAGTAATAACGTTTATTTGTCTCACACAATAGTTAGTGTATAGTGCATAAAATAGCTAACAAAAACTACGAGTGTTTCCGTTTACAAAGTAAATTGAAATCTAAGAAGAACGAAGCTGGTATTGCTTAGTTCTTCATAAATTTCAATTTGCTACAGCACTTCTTACAAAGTATACTAAAATACCTGTATTGTCCCTCCATAACATGTTTATCTTTCCGGAGTTGTGAGATGTCAAGATCTTTCCGGGCCAACTCGTGCGCATAATGCAGCATATGCGGCGGTGCCGATACATCCTGTAAAAGAAACCGACTTTGATGTTGATCTAACATTACAATCAGGATTTTTGAGTTTTACGAGCAAGTCAAACCATCAGAAATAAAGACCAGCTCGGGAGTATTATCCTTCCAAACAAAAAATATTTTTAATTTTTTTGTAATTTTTATAGTGCTCATCCACACTTGGTATTTCGTCTGATCGATGCGGGTTCGAATCCCGTCGGAATCCAAAATTTTGATAAGACTTTTCATTTCTTAATAAAAAATATTTTTGTAATCGGAACAAACATAAACTTTGCATGATACATGGTGATCTTTTATACTTCCTGAGTGTGAGGTTATCATTACCATTTACATGATACATGGTGATTTTTAATCATTCCTGAGGGTGAGGTTACCACCATAACTGTGTTTCATAAGAGGTAATTGATTTTCTACTGTAAGTAATTATACCGACACAAACTTTTATGAAGCACACCGATAATTAAAAAAAAACTATTTTCAAATGACGTACATTCAAAAGTCCATGTGACTCCTTCCATACAGTTTCTTCTGCGCTAACCCGCCTTGCTCTGTCGTTCCTTGCGCGGATGTAATTGTCAGTTTCTTCTAACAGGGCCGCGTATCTATCTCTTTGTGTGGAAACTTGCTTTTCCAAGCTTTGGATGCGAGTTTTGAGATCCGATGTGACTTCGTTGTGGAAGTCTTGCTCGTGAATCAGTTTCTAGAAATCGTGAATGTTTAGTTCCAACAAAATTTACTAAGAAAATTTACGAAGCGCTCGGTCGTGCTTGCTTAGTCGTTTTGATAGATCGTCGAAGTCAAGCAACGTTCGGAACGGTTTGGAAGTGGATGGGTGACCGCCAGTGGCATTTTCATCTGAGCGCTTGCATGCTTCGGAGGGCACGTTAAATTGTCGGTATCGGCTATTTAAGTCGTTAAGCCATGACGGAGGCCTTAAGGCGGCCTGAAAACTCCGTCACCAGAGTTGGCCACTGACTCATACGAACTTACTTTTTTACTACAAAATCAGGTTATGTAGATGAAAACTGCGCTGATAATGGTAGTTAATATAGTGGAAGCCTATTTTTTGATATTTACAAAAGTCAGATAATTAAAAAATCTGGCAAGTCCGTTAAGTATTTAATTTATTTGATAGTATTAAAAAATTGCTGTTTAAACTAGCTGTGCTCCCGCGGTGTGACCCGCGGTCCCTCGGGATCTTTTCATATTGCCGGGATAAAAAAGTACCTATGTCCTTCCCTGGGATTTTTTTCTGGGAGTTTGTTATCCATGCCAATTTTCAGCCTAATCTGTTCAGGGATTTGGACGTGAAAAGGTAACAAACAAACAGACAGACAGATAGTTTGACAAAATTTCACATTTATAAAATTAATATGGAGACAGATTTTTAAGATGTCTTTGCATGATTTTGAGATATCCTTTTTATATTTTAAACAGGTATAGGCTCGATGTACATTGAATTGGCAGCGAGGAGACGTAACAAGACCTTATAAACCTTATGAACAATGTAACAAGTTATAGAAATGCTTGATTGAATGTACGACGCGCGAGCGCGCGAGACTGCTCGAGCGGGCGCGACACCTCGTCCATTCTATACCTTGTTACATTGTTCATAAGGTTTATATTATCTTGTTACGTATCATCGCTGTCATATCTATGTGCATTGAGCCATAAACTAACAACATTTGGAATTTACCTCTTCATACAACTTCACTGTATCAGCCTTATCCTGTTTTTCTTCATCCAACATCATCTTGTAAGTCTCAAGTTTTTCCTTCAGTACTGCTATCTCGTTCTTTAGGCTATCTATCTCGCTCTTCACCTCAGCGCCGCTGTTACTTGCTTTTGCATTTTGAATCTTATACACTTCGAATTCGGTCTTCAGTTTCTCATATTCTATTGAACCTGGAATAAAGATTGACAAAAATCGTTATCCATAGATCCAATTCCGTGCCAACAAGGTTTTTTGTTTCAAATAATTTTCATTCTACTTTTCTAGGGATAGCTTGTGTACTGATCTCACATTTTTAGGGTTCTCCGTATCTCAAAAGGAAAAAACGGAACCCTTATAGGATCAGTTTGTTGTCCGTCTGTCTGTCTATCAATACCCTTTATCTCGGGAATGCGTGGAGGTACTTATAGAGTTGAAATTTAAACCATATACTCGGATCTAGGGTCTCTTTAAGCTGTGAAAAAAAAACAAAAATAAATAATCAAAAAAACAGGGCCTGATGAAAGGAATGGGGATCTATATTTTGAATCGAGTTAACCGTGTCATGTGGGGTATCGTATGAAAGGGCTTCATTAGCACAAGTTTAAGCAGAATTTTAATAGTTTTTATGATGTATAGTTTTCGATTTGACGAAAAATTAAAAAACTCGCACTTTTTTCATATCATTTAGTTTTGTAAATGTTTTTGAACACATATGTCTATCCTTGCAAAATTCTGGGCAACTCTGGTGATGGGGTTTTTAGGCCGCCTTTAGGCCTCCGTCGCGTCTTATAGACTTAACAGCCGTTACCCAGTATAAAACATAATAATAATGTACAGTTTTTATCCCAAAAATATCATCAAACGTAGACAGTCGAACGGATGCACCAGTCTTTCATACTCACATTTTAAATGGATATTCTCATAGCCTTCTACATTGAAAATAGTAGTAATATCGATAGGCGAGCCCAGTTTATCATTTTCCGATATGAACTCTTTCTTGAGTATGTGGATTTTGTCAATAAGAGTTTGGAGGTATTCACTGTCTGCTAGCTTTTCATTATCAGTCTCACTCACTGGTTGTCGTTCTGATGAATTTTCTGAAAAATATTACATAAATAAAAATATTTTTTTACAAGCAATTTTTCATATTTTGGTCTTCGTAGAAATATATAAAATAAATAATGCTGTAAGTTTCACATAGCATAATCTAGATTTATCTAGATCAAAAATACGCTGGATTTCGGTGACCATATCATTGCTTACTTTTACATCTTTTTTGTAAATTAATTAAAAGTAAGTAAGTTCGTATGAGGCAGTGGCCAACTCTGGTGACGGAGTTTTTAGGCCGCCTTAAGGCCTCCGTCATGGCTTAACGACTTAAATAGCCGGGACCGACAATTTAACGTGTCCTCCGAAGCACGGAAGCGCTCAGATTAAAATGCCACTGGCGGTCACCCATCCACTATAATTCAACGAACAATTTCAGTAATAAATAGTTTTCAATAGAAAACCCCTAGACTCTAGCCGCCTTATTAATTAGAAAACCCTAATTCTAGCTAAATCCGAGACTGCTCTTAGAACTGTTACTTCTTGGAGTAACATGATGAGTTTAAGGTTATTAATAAATCGGTAGTTATCTCGAATCAGTAATACATTTCTTGCATCGGGACTAGCGCGTGCGTTATGGCAACCCATAAAATTTAAAATAAAAACGAGTGAATGAACGAATATTATTATCATTCAAAATATTGTCTGTCTCTGTCACTAATTATATGAATGACAGAGATAGACAATAATTTGTATTTGATAATCTGTTTTATTCAAAGAGGTTAGAGGTTTTATTCTTCTCAAAATTTTTGGTCAAGTGAATATTGACCAAAAAGTTTTTAGTCATAAAAAAAGTATTTACTGTGTTTAGTCATTTTTAACTGTTTTTTTGTTTCTTGCTAATGCTAAATGATTTTTTACCTCAAAATCTATACTTACTTGGATTTTAAATTCAGTTTCTTCGAGATCATAAAATGAAATTGTACGAATATTGTAAATTTTCACTCGCCCCATTTATCGTAATTGGTATCCATCCAACCTCATTAAATTTTTCCTCAAACCATCAACATATCCATCCTATTTGCACAACCTTTTTTTGGATATGACATGAATATTATGAAGTAAAATGTCAAAATTCATGATAGAGTATGCTTACTCCATCTCTATACTAGGTTGCACCTAGGCGTAACTCTTGCTCCGAGAGCAGCGTCGGATTAGCTTATTTCCTCCTTGGTCTTTATTTATTAATACAGATTTGACCTACTACTGCCTTATGCTTTGGATTAGCTCTAATCCCAACCAAGTTCGTGTTTATTAATAACAGGGTAGAAAACTGTCTGCAGATCTTACAAAGTCACGCATAAAAATTGCTTGATAAATAATTGTTCTGCGGCGGGAACCGAACCCGCTACCTCTTGCGCAAGCGGACGCCGGACCTTCGCCACTGCGCAATTAAGATAAAAATGTTATCTTACCCTCAGATTTCCTCTCCGTGTTGATCCCTTCAATAATCTTTCCGTTCAGCGAGTCCCGTAGTTTCTGTATCAGTTTCTGATCGTTCCTTCGTCTCAGATCGTATTTGCCAACAGTTTCGGATAGCTCCGCGAGTTTACTCTCCAGTAAGGCAACTCTTTCTTCTTGGCGTGCGCACGCTTTACGAGCGGACTCTTCGGCGCGTTTCGCTTTTATTTGCTCCTGAAAAGAGGCATAATGCTTAGTAGTTTTTGATAGATAATCAAAGCGAAACAACTTTCTGAGAGGTCAAAGTAGTGACTACAGGCAGATTCGGAATAAACATATACGCAACTCAATACTAATCATGTTAGGTAATGTTCATTGATACTTATATAAAATTATTTAAGAATATTCATAAAATTAATAAGGATTTAATTTGATTTTACTACCATTATTTTAATTTTATCAATTACTAGCTGACCCCCGCGACTTCGTCTGCGCATTTTTTTCCTGCTTTCCTGTTGTAATTTTTCCTGAATTTTCTTTGCTATAAACCTCACGGAGCCCGAGACCTTTCCAACGAATGCAAAACCTTGGAAATCGGTTCGTGCGTTCTGGAGTTATAGCGTTAGGAAGGAAAACCCGACTTATTTTTATATAGTAGATTAATTAATAGTTTTATCATAACCCTGTCTCATATTAAATTTGACATAAAAAGGATTATAATGAGTGTAAAAGCGAAGTGAGAAGTGTCTGAAATTAACTAAGTTTGTGTGTACCCCGCTGTGTTTAAATTGAAACCACCTGACCCCCCAAAAATCATCATTTCCGTCCTTATACCACTCTGAGGTTCTTCCACTCCTTTAATTCGTCAACTGTGTGTGAATCAGTTTCACATTCATATCATCTTTCACACATCCCAACCACGTGTTCTTTTACTTGCATACCTACTCAACATCATCATCATCATCACCCAGCATCAATATCCATAGTTACATGGTTTTCAACCACCTTCATTACGTGTAAACTGAACAAATTAATTATCAAACAACTAGCTAACTGCAACTTCTTTAAGTAAGCAAATAACTCGAAACTGTAAGATTATTCCTGACCCTAATGATGATTCCCTGTGTAGTTATCAGAAACTACGAGCCATGATATTCAGAACAAATATCTGCGAAATTAAAAAAACACACACACACGCCTTGTCGCAAGTCTCCTCGTAATGGGCTATAAGGATTTTATCTGCATAATTCAACATACCTCACGTATAGCGACAGAATGGGACTGCTCTAACAATGCCAATTTATTTTGCAGGCGAACCAACAACGCGGGAGTTTCAACAGTTCGGGCCTCAGCGCGTTGCAGTTTCCTTTGAGACGCTTCCAAACTGCTACTAAGATCGCGAACTCTCTTTTCTAGCTCCGCTTGTGATGCTGAAAAGAGATAGCGATATGAAAACAACAGTTTTAGTTTTAGTGTATATTGTCATCCCTTTTCATTAGAGCTTTGCGTTTTAGGACCTGTTGTTTTAGTATGATTTTTGTTCTATTTTGGCTTCCTTTACAGTAAGGCTCAACGACGCAACGCGACGAGACGAAACAAGATATTATAAACCTTATGAACGATATGGAATATAAGATATGGAATGAACGAGGTATTGCAAACCCTCGCGCCGGCTCGAGAAGATATCTCTTTTAGCTTATTTTAAATATGATTAAATAATTTTATCACACCTTGAGTTTCAGTTGAGTTCACTACTTTATCTTCGAGCTTTTCTTTAGTTTTCCTTTCACTGTTCAATTTTAAGTGCAGCTCCCTGAAACATTATATTAAATTAAGTTATTTTTTTTTGTAAACAATTGGCTCTTGATGAATATCTGACTCACATAACTTTTTTTTACCCACAACATCATTTAGCCCCATACTAAGCAAAGCTTGTATTAGGTACAGGAATCAGGTAACTGATAGAAATTAGAATACTTAGATACTTTTTCCTCACAAAATACAAACTTATACTTATAAAATAATAGCTTTATAACTCCCAGTTACAGAACAAAATTGTGTTCTTCGCTTAAATGTTTGTCCTGGGGGGGAAAAGCCGCGATTAGACGCATGGCAAGCCTCGGCCAACTTAGCATGCAAGTGAGACAAATGATAGTACCGTCACAGGAGTGCAAGCGAGACAGCACGTTCGCGCTTGGCGACGTTTGACTAGGCCTGCCAACTGAGCTGCTGTAAAGCCAGTTTACTTACTTCATCATAACTGCATGATCGGCTCTCTCCTTCTCCCTCTCTTGTATTTCGTATGATATCTTAGCTTTGAGGTTATTGATCTCGGCATAATGCTGTTGAACCAGAGTTTTGGTTTCCTCTCTCATTGAAAGCAGCATATTTTCATACTGTAAAAAAAAATTAAATATGTATGAAAACAGTAAAGATGAGTTTGTTGAGAAAAATTTTATACATGCGTTTGGTAACTATGTGTTGCAATCGGGCCTTAACCAGCTTTAGGCTTAGCACGCACTGCGATTAAAAGCAAGCGTTTAATCGCAGGTCTGAAACCGCAGGAACATATAGCAATGGGTTTTCTATACAACCGCACGCATTAGTGACTTTTTCAGTGACTGATTTAAAAAACGAAACTTACTACATTTTACCATGGTTTTTTTGTATCCCATAGTAATGAAGCGCGTATGAAAAGATGAGGAGCAACAGGCTAGCATTGTATGGGCATGTAATGAGAAGGGAAGAATGACATGTAACTAGAAGAGTACTTGGTATGAATGTTGATGGATTTACGAGTAGAGGTAGGCCAAAGAAAAGATGGATGGATTGTGTGAAGGATGACATGAGTAAAAAATTTTTGAAAAAAAAAATCGAACCTAAAATGTAATATAACATAATAATTTATTAATTGAATACGGTAAATAATAATTGCATGTGTATTTTCTTATTTTTCTCTTTTTAGTGTAGTATCTGTTTGTTTTATGTGAAGTCGGTTCAATTTTTTTTTCAAAATTTTTTATTTTTCTATTTTTAGTGTAAATAAAGTGTAAGTATAAATAATATAGTAGGTTAGGCTAGATATTGGAATAGTCAAGATTAAAGAAGTTAGAGTGAGAATGAGGTTTTTTGAGTTTTACGGGAAAACTATCAATCCCTCAGGAATAAAATTTGTATGGGACCACCTCGAGAGTATAACTATTCAATGTTTGACTCATATTGTGTAGTGAGAATGAGGTTTTTTGAGTTTTACAGGAAAACTATCAATGCCTCAGGAAAAAAAAAGTATGAGGACTACCTCGAGATGGATACCCTTTCAAGCAAATAAAAAAATTTTGTAAATCGGTCCACATTTTTCGGAAAGATCGGTGATGTTTTGAGTTTTACGGGAAAACTATCAATCCCTCAGGAGTAAAATTTTTATGGGACCACTATGGTAGCATACCCTTTCAAACAAAAAAATAATTTTGGAAATCGGTTTACAACTGACGGAGATATCGATGAACATACATAAAAAAAAAAAACATACATACAATCGAACATAGAACCTCCTCCTTTTTTGAAGTCGGTTAAGAAAGGAGTGAGTGTTGAGATGACGGCTGATAGAGGAGAATGGAAGAAGAACACATGTTGTGCCGACCCCACATAATGTGGGAAAAGGGCAGGGCGATGATGAGTTATGAAGCGCGTATGGAAGCGCACGCACAGCGTTTAACCGCAGTGACTGAAAGTAGCTCTACAGGTGATATTGCCATACGAAATGTAGTGTAACCAGAGCCACAACACATGCTACTCGTCAGAAATCCATGATGGTACTGATATAAAATTAAGCAAAACGCCAACCGCAGTGCGTGTTCGCACGCGGTTTTGCGTTTTCAGCTATTCTTAAACCGCTTGCGTTTGATCGCAATGCGTGCTAAGCCTAAAAGTTGGATTAGATGAAGATTGTGCATTGAGTTAGGCATAGGTTATCAAAATTTTTTCACCATACAAGTGAGGCTGTGGGTGGAATCTTGTACATAATGGTACTTTACCTTATCTCTGGTTACTTTCTTGTCAGCCTGGAAAGCCTCTTCCATACGAGCCTTCTCAGCTGACAAGGTTGATAACGAAAGAGTGAGGGCCGCAACTGAATCATCTGAAACTAGAAAAAAAAAAGAATATAATTGTTATGCAGTTTTAGCACATGAAACACACATTTATTATTATAAAACATTATTAAATGTATTTTTAGTAAGCATTGTGTTATTGAATTTACAAATAACACTAGCTTCAGCATATGTCTTTGATTGTATGTCAGTGTGGGCAACATTAAAAGAAGACTTTATGCTTGTCTTGACCATGATTGCCATGTAGCAGTGTTTGTTTTTTAGTTGTGTTGGTTGTCACCAGTTCCCATTTCATAAGACAGGAATTCCATTAGGTTTTCCTGGGATCCAATTGCGTTCATGCTTTAGTCATAACATTTTATAATATTTTTCTTTACAAATAAGAGTTACGTACTAAGCTTGTACTTACCAACAACCCCATCACTTGGTGTATCGCTTTTGTTCAGTGCCTTCAAACTTATCTCCAGCGCCTCCTTCTCTTTCACCAATCCTTTGTAAGCTGCGACTACATCTGTTGATAAAGCATCAATAAAATTGTAACATTTTTATATTTCTTTCATATAGGCTGCTCAATCTGTGGCTATCAAGAAAAACATTACATACAAGCTTGCTAAAGTAAGTTAGTTTGTATGTGTCAGTGGCCAACTTTGGTGACGGAGTTTTTTTGCACTACGTCCAATCCAAACCCGATCCGAACACAGTCTGGGGTAGTTGTAGAACTATTTCTATGGTAGTTTACGCACTAGATCATCTGATTTCTTCTTCGATCCGTATTTTTACAGGAACGGTTCGGACTGGGATCGGAAGTAGTGCGAAACCGCTCTTTGGCTGCTTTGAGGCCTCCGTCATGGCATAACGACGAATATGTATAGGATATTAGGGTGGGAGTACTTTGATCTCAAGGTTCTGCACATACAAAAAGCAGATAATCTAAGCATGTTCAGATTATCCCGCGTAAAAGGAAAAATGCAGGTTGGAGGACTACGAGTACTTACAATAATCCTAGGTAGATAGTAATTTTCCAATGAGAGAAAGGCTAAAACATAAAATGTTCGAGTAGGAAAGTAATACGTACCACGCAGACGTCCTTCGTACCGTTTAATTTGATCCGCTTGTTTTGTTATTGTCGATATCAACTCTTGTTTCGATAGTGACTCCATTTCAATTTCATTACACTATCTTAGTTAATACAGAAAATAGAAACCATCAAATTAATGTAAAAATCGCAACACAACAGCTGTTTCATCTGTCCATGTTTGTTTACGCTTAGCTTACGTATGACAGCAGACAGATGGCTGTCTTGACATTGACATAAATAACAAGATTTAAAAAGTTATTAATCAAAGGATATGCCAGTTCACAGAGTATCAGCCAGGATAAGCCCTCCCTCAGAGCTAGAGGTTAGATCATTAAAATTTAGACCTGCCTGAGTCTAGACGGGGTGCTCCTACCTTGTATGTCCCCTCTGCAAAAATTTACACGATACCCATGCCAAGTCCCGTCTCGTCTCCACTCGTAACCCCTATAGGTAGGTACCTACTCGTAATTTTGGATTTCGATAAACCCAATAGTTTATGATTGACGATTGAAGACATGATTAAATAATCAAGTGTGATTAATTTAGGCGCCTACCTACCCACTCAATCACGCTACGTTGTTATAGTCAGGTGATAGGGCATTATAAAATACCGCCTGGCGGCAAAATTAGGATGTTTATTTGTATACTTCTCTCTGTCTCGGACCAAGAAATACAAGAACAATACAAAAAAATACTTATTAAACAAACCCACAACTGCACTGCCAAGGTGAAAATGTAAAACCATGCACTGGTAGGCAGAACCTGTAACCTACCTACCAGCTGATAATGCTGTCGTGATAATTATATATTTTTTTTAGATTCATCCACTTATGACACGACATCTAAGTTCCTCTCTACGCCTACGATATTATTATTTCCTTCCCACCGTGATAGAGAATAGGTGCCGAATCAATACTCCACGAGCGTGGTTCAGCGACCTTACTTTCCAAAGTTCATTCACCCCCAGGAAGCGCGTGTATAGGGTGAAGTACCCCTCGACTGATCTAATAATTTTGGGGTTGGACAGTGTCTCTTTGTATAGAATAAGAGTAAAATAATTACAAAGTATTATTGTTCGCATTGTCAAAAAATATAAAAATCTCTTTCGCTGTCCACGAACTTGTAAAGCGTGATTTGCTTGGGCGGGGTTTTCAGTATGAAAGGGTATGGGTAGTCTCTAGTTAAACTAATCTGGAATAGATTTTGTTCTCTAAAAAGTAAGTTCGTATGAGTCAGTGGCCAACTCTGGGGACGGAGTTTTTAGGCCGCCTTAAGGCCTCCGTCATGGCTTAACGACTTAATTAGCCGGGACCAACAATAACGTGCCCTCCGAAGCACGGAAGCTTGTTCTCTAAATGGGTATAGTCGTTTTCAACGGGTCCGTGGCAAGGCTCTTTGATGATAATTTATGAAATTATTAAAAAATATACTTAATAGACAAAAACATTTTTGAAGTGAAAACTTATTTATTGTCAAGTTTAGAACCGTTTAAGTTTTCACTTCTGCCGGCACTCCTGGATATCCACATTTTTTTTTTTTTTTTGAAGTTGTATTTTTAGTATTTTCACTAGATTTTTATTTATTTCAAAATGTTTCATAGTTGTACAGCGTGAAACGTAAAATTGCTATCAGGGATACCTACTTTCCTACGTGAAAAATTAACTAAGCTAAATAAACTACCTACCTACTTTCTTAAAAGCTTACCTACCTATAATTGTAGGGGGATACTGAAATAAAACATTATCTTTTTAAATATTATTGCTAAGTTCAATATTTATTTACTTACTATGAATATTCCCTACGTCAGATTACATTCGTTGACATTATTTCAAAAATGAAATGTAAGTAAGCCAAACG
This sequence comes from Epirrhoe alternata, assembly GCA_963565295.1. Classification (NCBI taxonomy): domain Eukaryota; kingdom Metazoa; phylum Arthropoda; class Insecta; order Lepidoptera; family Geometridae; genus Epirrhoe; species Epirrhoe alternata. The sequence continues at coordinate 8,021,549 of OY751384.1, forward strand.
CTTTTAAATACATTATCGGCGATTTGTACTCTTTCTTATAACACTAGCTACATCCTAGGCCAAAACCTTACAATACCCAAACCTGTCCAAAGTAATACAACCAAAAAAAAAACCAAAATATTTATCATAAAATAAACACTAGTAAGAGTAATAAATAGAAAATGTTAAGTTTTTTTTTTTACAACAGAAACTATTCTAAACAAAATATAAACCAGATGTTAATTGAAAACAAAACACTAATGCATAACAAAACGTTAAATGGGACAGGCCCCCGATTCTGCGATGATTTTAACGATGGTAATAGGCATTCAACATTGCTGTTGCACTCACAACTGAGCAAATCTTAATCGGCTAAGCATCGTATTGCAAGGCTAGGCGTAGATTCATATTTTTTTCATTTTAAATGAAATGTACACAAGTAAAATGTAGCATATTTATTGAAAAAGGCTATAACAGTCAAAGCCAAACACGAATAAAATACCACAAACTTGAATGAGCGATGTAAACTTATCGCTTTCCTTATAAAACCACTCATATCGCAAAATTCGATGGTAGGAAGTCGATTATCTATTTATCTTATTGTATAATAATATCACGCTAACGTTGAATGAGATGGAGGGATGAAAAAGTTAATATCTCCTATTATCGGGATATCTCCTTAAAATTAACAATGCTAAAATCGTGCAGAATCGGAGGACAGGTGTGTTACTGATATCAAATTCTATTATCGGTGGAGACGCAAGCGTATTTGTTTGAGGGACGACACAACATACATAGATCTATGAATTAGTTTGCTGTCCTAAAGAGAAGCCTTCATAACGTGAATGTCCTAAACACTGTGAAAAAAATGAAACGAACATGGCAATCAGCCCTTAAAAGTTGAATGTTGGACTCAGCTCTTATCCCACAAAAGGTGCTTGATAGCTTTCTGAGGAAACTATCTAGCACCTTAAGAGTGTGAATGCAAAGAAGGCATCAAGATTCTGCAATGTGGCAAAACTTGAGTAGGTTGAGGTACCTATGTAGTATTGTCTCATTGGATCAGAAGTTGCTAGGTGTATGTCATGAAACTGTGCCCTACAGTTTTCATAAACAGTGAACTTAAACATATTACATTTCACTGTTTAGTTGTAAAAGATTAGGCTCTTTGATCCTATCTTTTCATACTTGGTGTTTCTTTTTATTCGGATTATTTATTGAATTACAAAAGGACATTCACACAGAGATAACAAAAGTATTTTTAGAGCATTATTCTTACTCAGAGGTACCTTCCTACCTTTGACTAGTTTTATTACACACCATTTGAACGTGTGTTGTGTTTTTGGAGATATATTTATATCCTATGTTAACCGAACACCACACGAAAATAATTTAAATAAAATCCTAAGCTAATAATATACTTAAATAAGAGAACACAAATTATTTTTAAATAATTAAGTAATAGGTACTTAAAAATTTAATGTTGCGCAAATTATAACTGACTAGCTCCGCATAGTTAAGTACTTTAAATAAATAATGTTCACACATTTATCCTTAAATTAATTAAAGAAAATTATACTTAAAATGCATTGTACAAGCCCTTATTTTTGAGAATATCTCGCCTCTGTGTTTCATTTCAATAATGATATGCATTTAACTATGAATAATTTAACTATTATTGAAATATTTAAAGAATATTTGGAAAAATACAAATCATTAGACAAGGTTATAATATTATTATTACGTTTATAGGTAATGAGTAAATTTATCAAACTAATTGAACTTACACTAATGCACAATATTTATTAAATATAAACACCAAAAATGAAGTTCTATCATTACTATGATGATTATGAGAATAAATTATGTTTACGATGAATTTTAAGTTACTTAAATATAATAATAAATAGTGATTATATGATGAAATAATTAGAGAGACAATATCATGGTGTGAAAGTCAAAATGTATTGGATTATATTTTGTGCGATGGCGATGATCTATAAATCACTACTTCCCAAATGAAAACCAAGTCATCAAAACTATTCAATCGCACTGAAAATCCATTTTATTTCAAGAAATACTTTAAATCCCAATTTGACTTCCACTTGCTAGAATACACAATCAAATAGCTAATTTACGTGCCCAAATCTGATAAGAGTAAAGTCACATTTACAAAATTCCATCCAATAAAATGTTGATCATTATCTAGGTAATTTAGTCAAATAGGTTAGGTATCATTGTCATGGTCCATTTAGTCATAATTTTGATTTTTGAATGTGGTCAGATCATAAAAATTATGTATACTAATAGTTACAAAGCAGTATTTGTAACAGATAAACTCAACCCAATGACATAAAATGATCACATATATTTTAGATTTAAACTATGTCATCTTAGCAATAATGAGTTTGTGCACATATTTGAGATTTCTTCAATACTTCATAATGGGGCCATTCTTAAGAATTAAATATGAAAACATGTATGGAAGAAGTAGTCACTAACTTCAATATATTTTTTACAATCAGTCATATATTCTGGCATCTTTGGTTATTACACAAATAAACGTATTATGGTTGGTACACAGTATTATAATTGAGTAATTGCACCTATTTTCTCCTCAAAAGATGTTGGAATAAATTGCACTGGTTTTAATCATTAATATAGAATATTTAGAAATATAATTTATATAATTATTTTACTCATAGTAAATATTTAATATTGCACTGTAAAAAGACAGATGTCATTATTCATGTAGGTATTACAAACATACCTGTGTATTATTGCTTTACATTATCATACAATCAGCTAGGTATGTGGTTCGTCTTTTCTGCTTGACTTTACTGAAATTCTCCAAAGCATACTTTCACTTACTACAAGTTCATATTATTATATGCAGCATGGATCAATGCTGTATATCTAATCAAAGATGTTGAATTGTAAACATTTTAATCAAATTCATACAAAAAAAGTAGTGTAAAGTTGTTTCCAAGGCAAATATTTTTGGAGTCATGTTGAAATTTTGTACTTATTTTGTAAGAACACTGATTCTCAAGACTTCATGTCAATATTTTACTAATCCAAACTATTTCAATAAATATAATTGATGACAAACCATGACGGGGTAGTGATCAACATTTTGCATTAGCTATAATTTATTGACTAGACCTTTTGACAGTTTATGCTTGTTTACTCTTATTTGTTTTGAAGCTGACCTGCAGCACTTGCCCATTCAGTGAATATCCATTCAAGGACTGGATGGCAACAACAGCCTCGTCATAGTTTGTCATTGTAACAAAGCCATAGCCCTTGCACTTGTTAGTGGCAGGGTCTCTTATTATTTTAACACTCTGGACGGCACCAAATGGGCCAAAGAGCTGCCACAGAATACTTTCTTCTGTGTCAGCTCCAATGTTGTACACAAAAATGCACCAACCCGAGCCCCCCATAGCGTTACCTTGGATGATGGGATCAGCAAGTGGTGAGAATCTTTGTAGACCTTTGTTGATCGCGAGCAGCGCTTTTCCTGCAGGTCCGACGAAACGACGGGCAGTTGTCGGCGCCAAGTACGCAGCCAAAGGCGCCAGTGCCTTTTGCTGGTTGCTGGGGTTGTTGGCGCACTTCACTGTTATGGGGCCTGTACCTCCCGGGGGTATGGTGCCGTTCAACTCGCGAATGGCGTTTTCAGCCTCGCAGCGCTGGTCATAGCGGATGAAGGCGACACCTCGTGACGGACCTTGGATATTCTGTTCCTCGGCGCCAACTTGTAACAGGTGACCCATATTAACATTCTCATGGAGGATGCGTGAGCTGATGATGTTCCCGTAGGGACAGAAGAGCTTTTCTAGCTCCTGCTGGGTCATGTGCTTCGGGAGCCCGGATACATAGAGATTGGCACCCTTGATTGCGTCGGAACTAGGGCGCGCGTACGATACCTTTATAATTTTATTCTGCAGTCTCAATCCATTGAGCGTGTTGACAGCTTTCTCCGCGTCTTCTGCTTTGTGATAGTTGACGAAGGCGTAGCCAAGGCTCTGCCCGTTTAGGATGTGGTCCGGAAACACGGTCACTTTGTCTCTAATTAGCTTGCAACTTTCTACTTCGCCGACGCTAGAAAACAGCGATCTAATCTCCTCCTGTGTCATCGTTTGCGGCAAGTAGTTGACGATCAAATTAGTCTTGGACTCATTATTGCAGGGCTGGATCTTGCTTCCATTTTGCGTGGGATGTTGGTTCGCGTTTACGACGTCGAGTGAATTCATCATCATTTCGCGATACAGGTTTCCACCGAAATCAGGTGGAAAGACACAACACCGCGAGTATTTGAATAGAACAATAAGAATCTAAACAGACCGCAAGTTTCTGAATAGCTCTAGTTACAACACTTCGCGTTGGTTGAAAGCAAGGGAAGAAAATCGATAAAGATGCTGTCCGGCCACTCTTGTACTTATCCTGGTATCGGTTGAACGGCGCAAGTCCCGTTGAATCAAAATACAAGCAGAAACACAAATTAACTGTAGTTTATTAGATCTTACGGAGAATACGAAAGCAAAGTGAAAAGGAAATCAACCAAAAATCTATGCGACTCGCGACCTATTCTCGTCGTAAATTCATTTCTTTCACTTCCTTCACTTTCTTTTTAAAATGTTGCCATGCTAAAAATGTGCATTCCCATTTCCCAATCAGAGAACGGGGACACGGGCGCCAACTTGTCTGGGCGAGGTCTGGGCCTAATCAATGTTGAAATACTTACTTTATATATTTTATTGTATTATTGCTGGGTTTCTAATAAAATACGAATCAATTACTTTTTAAGTAAGGAGCAATAAAACGTATTTGTACCTAGAAGTAGGTATAACTATAGCCTAGTTCAGTAGGCTTTTATTTTAGTCGAGTAGCGAGTATGTTCCATTTTACTCAGTAGGTACTGGTTATCTATCTGACGGTTTTTTGAAGAAGATGTTTATTATTTAATAATATTCTAAAGCCAGGCGGGTCCACAGCGCCGGGTTTTTGTGTTTTAAACATGTTATTAACCGAATAGTCGCGTGCCATTAGTGGAAAACAATGCTAACATGTTAGAAAACACTAAAACACGGCGCTGTGGACCCGACTTAAAACTTAGGGAATTATAAAAAACATATTTTTTGTGAGTATCCTTTAGTTTTTTCACTCGACTTTTTATTTCAAAATTGTTCATAGTTCTTGAGCATGAAAAGAAACAAATTCAATGTGTCCGGCGTGTCAGGTTATTAGGTTTCTTAGTATTTGTCAAAAGTACTATTGAACTCGACTAAATTCGATAAGTTTGGACATTTTTAGCCGGTGAACCAGTAGCACGGACGCGTAGTGGGAGGAGCTACTGGCCCGATAAAAATAGAATAAAATGGATTAACTCGACTAAATTACTTACTAACCTACTTGACTAAATTTTTGTCACTTTTTGGCACTAAATTAGTCGCTACTCGACTAAAATACAAGCCTAGTCCGAACTAGGCTTTATATAAGTACCTACTGATGTATATAAATATATAAATAAAATAAGACAGCTATCACAATCTACATAAAATTTTATCCTTAACAAGTACCTTGGAAACGGGTCCCTAATGATTCACATAACGTCTCTTATCCTATTTTTAATTCCCATACTGTATTTGGTACTAATATTAAATTGTCCTAATGATTACTCGACATAACAATACTACACCTAATTAACAATAGTCATAGTATTAGGTGAACATAACATTAAATAGTCATAAAATCACATCTCCTAACATACGGTAATCCTAAAGTTATAAGCCCTAACAATATTTACTCCTAAAGTTATAAACCCTAACAATATTACTCCTAATAATCAAACATAATAACAATTGAAATCATAATAGCATTAAATCCTAAAAAAATACCATATATACCCAAATAGATTCCTAACTATGTCAACTTTGTAAGGTTTAATAAATTAACTAACATAACTTCGGGTTCGCTATGTTTTCCAATAAACCCACTTTTACTAATTGCGTTTGCTATAACTTCAGCAGCTATAACCGAAAAAACGATTGTATAAATAAAATACTAGACTTTTTTCTACCTATAACAAGTTTAATATAATAAGGTTTAAGAGAAACAAGTCGGTTCTGGCACTCGCCGGCCGCTACCGCGGCACGCTTCGCTCGGCTCGTGCATGGTTTGGTCCCTATTGAAACCATGCTCGTCGCTACGCTCCTCGCAACCTATTCTACAGGTCTGTTAGCCTGTTATGGCAACACGATAAATTTACAGAAAGTTCCTATTTAGAGCAATTATAATTTTATGTAATATTTAAGTTATATTTATAATAATTATATAAACTGCACAATATAGCAATATTAAACTATATTAAATGATACAATTATAACAAAATAACTCAACTTTATATACTATATAATATAACTTTATATAACTATAAATAGTATTTATTAGGATAAATAAACATTAGGACGATCAAAAATAGGACAAAATAGTTTATGCAACTTAACAATAGTAATAATAACTATTATGATAACATATATTAGGAGTTGAGACGAATATGTAAATATAATGGTATGTCTTTAATATATTAGGACAAAATATATGTATGTCAGTTTAAGTCTATGGAAATTTAACAGTATGACTACAGTATTTTAGGACAAGTATGTTATGTGTATTTATATTAGGACAATTAACATTATGTAAATCGACAGGATCCCCTTGGAAACACTGCGACGAAAATCAATAATTTCCTACATTTTCATTTTTAGTAGCAGGCAACACAAATGATTTTGCCAACCAAACAAAATGTACTTTACCAACCTTACAATACCACAGGTCGTTTACGAAGGCACTCTTCATCACTCTTGTATGTTACAATTTACACTGAAACTAGCTAGTAACTGAAAAAAAGTTTTTTTTTTTAGTTTATCATTGCCACTGTGCAAGTGATGGCACAGCCAGAGAAATGGTAAACTACTAGGCACAGCACAACCAATTCTTATTCGTTCTTGGCAAGCAACTGGCAAACTAAAACGCCTTAAAGAACTGTGACAGCAAAGCGTACGAATGTTATAAGCTCAATCACATCAGGGTAGGTAGGTAGGTATGAATCGTTTTGATCTCTAGTTTCTCATTTTAATTAGATTTCACCGTTCTACCATTTTGAAGAATCATAGCTTTAGCTAGCTTAAGCAATAGCACCCAATAGGTAAACTTAGAACTAGAGTGGCCGGCAGTAAAGTTTACGAATGAGTTACCTAGTGACTCCATCTAGCGGATTTAGATTGCTGAACCTGTGAAACCGCTGAATGAAATACATGTCCAGGCATTTAAAAAAACACAGACCGAGCCCGACGTGTAAGATGTCCAATTTACAATTAAATTGAATGTTTAAATTAAAGGAACATTCATTTTATTAAGGGTGTATGTTGTAGTACAAGCAATCATATTAAATTAACTAACATCATTAAGTAGGTACATACATGTCAAAGATAGGTAGGTATCATTCAAATCGTTCATACGAGTATATTTCGTACGTACGTACTACGTACCTACCTACGTTTTTCTCTCACTGCTTATTAAATAATGCTGACCTTTTTACACAGCATCATCTAGCCCCAAAGACGTAAGCACTTGTGTTAAGGGTACGGTCTACTAGATTACGTAGGTACTACCTATATACTTTTTTGTTTGTAAATACATAAGTACTAGAAAACAACCAGACCCGAGACAAATACTTGTAGATCATACAACAATTTGTCCCGCGGTGGGGATCGAACCCACGACCTTCTGCGTGGCGGGCCTTCGCCCACTGTGCCCACTGCTAGGGGTCGTTATTTAAAGGTATAAACCACTATCAAAAGTTTTACTTCAGTAAAACTACCTACCAAGGTTGGTTACTACCTACCTATTTACAATGTTAGGTACCTAGGTAATAGGTTGACACCAAGAACATAGGTCAATTCAATAATTAAAACTAATGACAACAATGACGGTAGTAGGCACCGACAATTAGCTCAAATTACAAAATATCCATATTATCTGTTGTTTCTCGGGAACAATGGAACTTGACTCACCCTGCATTGTGGTGTAACTTGCTAGCAGCGGAGGTTATATTTTTGTAAATTTTACTACTGTCACTACAATCGAGCTTATCTATCTTACTTACTTTTATTCCAGTGGGTTCTAAGATCAAAGAACTCATTTTATGCTTTTACGTGCTTAGTCTTTCTTAAACTTACGCGATCAATATTCATAATTACGTATTAATAATACGTTGGTAATCTTGTAAAATGTTTTTTTGAATATTATAAAAGTTCTAAAGCCCACGCTACGTCAGACCTACGCTTCGTAGGCACGCCTACGTAAACCTACGTATCGTAGACCGCCTACGGACCTGCCAAGTAAACGGCAAAAAATTAAATTTTTATTTCATTTCGTAGGTTGATTTATATTTAAATTTTAGAAAGGAAGAGTAGAGATTGGTGGGCATGGTAGGCATAGCATTCTGAAGACCTTTTTATGCTAAATAACTTGTATAAGGGCACACAACCTACTTACCTACACGATAGCGGCTAGCTGTAAAGTTTTCTCATAGGTAATATATAGGCCTACTGCATATGGATCGTAGTAATTTAGGACCCATAGCTAGATGAATGCCTATCTAACCTGCATGGGTGGGAGCTATGGAGCAACGACAAAAACTTGGTCAATAGGTAGGTATACAATAGGTAGGGAAGCACTCCCATGTAAGGCTAACGATGCGCATCGCGGATGAAGGAAATTTTAATGATCTGTGATGGGCATGATGTTATGAGTTTGCAACTTGTACCTTGAACTGCGAAAGTATGCCGAGTTGAGTGCACTCGGTGCGGTTGCACCGACTTTGTGTTTATGTTGAATTGAATGGAACTCTGACAGACTGAATTAGGCTCAGTTCACATTGATGAAGATTCAAAGCGAACGCGTTTGCTTCGATGCTGAAAAATTCATACAAATTCGCGTCGCACAGTCGATTTAGTTGACTTTATTGCGTACAAATAAAGTTCAATATCCTGTAAAAATCCTGTAATAAATCGCTTTAAACCGACTGCACTCCAATATGAATTGAGCTTTAGAACAATAACATTTAACATACAATTTGATTTATCTAGGTATCTAATAACCGTATACACAAAGGAACTTGTTCTATGATAGAACGAGTTCCTTTGAGAAGAATTTAATAACGAAGGCGAATATGGACATACCGATAAATCTAAGTAGGTAGGTAATTGAAATGCTATAAATTTAATTTGCAATGTTTATGGGATTCAAATACCTATATAATTATGAACATGATACGAGTAACATGGTAGTCAGCATTCAATGCAAAATAAAGGTAGGTAGGTACATTTACACGATACCATTATTGTCTCTTGCCACAGTTGCCACGGAATATTAGCTCTTGCTCCGTTGAGTTTGAGAAAGCAGAATGGTATGCCAAAATGGTAAACGGCGTCTTAGTATAGAATTATGTTGTGTAAATGCACTTACTGTCTTGATTCTAAGTAGGTATTAAGTTATTACCCTAATTGACTGTTCTCAGTCAATTAGGGTAAAAACAGACAGAACCTAGGTTTTCCGATAGCGAAAAGCTTTTGGACGCTGTTTTTAAAATGGACTATACCTTGTACCTAGGTCACGATTGTAGGAATTAGAATTTATCTAAATAAAGTTAGAGGCAATGTCCCAATACATTCTTAGCACGTGTCCTTTATTTTTCCAGAAAAGACAGCTTTCCAAATTCCAGGGAATGGATAGGGCTAGTGCAACATCCCTCATGTTGTGGATAGTGATGATGTGCCGTAATGCCCTAAAAGTGTTTTCCTCAATTTGTTTTTGAACAAACATCTGCGGTTCAAGCTCGGTGCGTCCGGTACTTACAGTACACGTGCACTTATGAACCATTTTATTGCATGTGTACAAAGGTAGGTGCTACTTTTATTCTGATAAGTAGGTACTTACTACTGCTTAAATTGAGGTAATATAAATAAATAAATAAATAATGCTGGACTTTTCACACAGCATCATCTAGCCCCAAAGTTAAGCAGAGCTTGTGTTATGGGTACTATGATGACTGATATACTACTTATATACTTTTTGTTTTGTAAATACATACATATTATACATAGAAACACCCAGACCCGAGACAAATATTTGTAGATCATACAAACATTGGTCCCGCCGCGGGGATCGAACCCGCAACCTCTTGCGTCGCAGGCATATACCTATACTTCTCTCTGTTTTTCCCGTACGATTTTTTTTAGGTCTGTGGTTTTTCAGGTTTTTCTTTCTGTTTTGCACCTCAGAGCTTAATTACCCAATAGGCTCCATTAGGTAACCTTAGTATTCCAGAAGGTAACCTACGTAGTAGGCTTAGGTTGGTTTGCTGAAATCCAATTACAGGTACATAACCCGTTAACTAACTTTGAGTAGGTGTAGACCTCTCGCAGACTACAGATCGGCCGATTTTTATCGGCCGATAGTTGATACGGGCTATTCTTCTCCATACTAATTACGAGCCGAAGTATATTCCGTCTCAACTATCGGTCGATAGAAAGTCTGCAGTCTGCGAGAAGGCTTAGTGAAAGGAAATACTACTAAAATTATTATTTTAAATCATTTTGCACTATGTTTTATTTCACTTGAAGCCATCGTTGTAACAATACTCATAGAATTTCAACTTTATTTAAAGCTCTGTAGAAACGTAATCGTGCCTATAGAAGAATGTAGGTATTATTGTATTTTCGTGTAAGCCACGGTACAATACTATATATTGGTAAAAGTCCTAGAGCTATCCGGTCGGTTTCCATCATAACTTCACGTAATCTAAGTCGGGGTAACTCCAGCACCCTCAACCCAGACAAGCAGTTTCATAATCCACCCTACAGCCTACCCAGAGTCGGAGTAGGCACTGACTAGTCTTAGTGCTCTGGTATGAACTGAAACAAAGCAAGTAGTTTTTATGATGTTGAAAGTATGTTATTTTTTACTCTGTTTTATTGTAGAGAAATTAATATTGGTCATCATGTTTTAGAAATATATATTTTTTAATATTTCTCTATATAAGTAGGTAGGTATACTTAAGCTTCGGTAGTGTATGATTTTCAAGATAAACGCTTTGGGCGTTGTACCACAGACAGAGAGTTGTACATACATACTACAGGTAAAAGTTAAAATCTAGAATAGGGAGAGACTGAAGATAACTGTGAAAACATAACCCTTCCTTTGACAGTCGGGTAAAAATCTAGTAATTTGTCATCAGAAGAAAATGCTAGAATCATCATCCTGGCATAGCTATACAATGAAAAAGTAGGTACGTGCAAGTAAGCACAAGAACGAATAACTTATCACTTTCGTCCTAGCCTGAGTTTTCGTCCTTAATCTCGGACCCACGACGTATTATAGTAGAGTTTTTAGCTGTATCAACAGAAAGTACCATACCGCTTTCGAAGCCCTTTCAAATACACAATGTCTCAATCCCTGCAGGTGTTTTTTTTTTGCCAGAACTCCATCCTTAAATCGACGACCTCTGTGGCGCAGTGGGTGAAAGCCAGCTTGGAACGCAGAAGGTTGCGGGTTCGATCCCCCCCGCGGGATAAATGTTTGTATGATTTGAAAATATATATCTCGGGTCTGGATTATATGTATATATTTACAAACAAAAAAATATATGTATAAGTAGTATATCAGTTATCTGGTTCCCATAGGACAAGCTTTGCTTAGTTTGGGGCTAGATGAAACTGTGTGAAATGTCCAGCATCATTTATGTCCATGCTCCTTAAGGTATTATTGATTAGTGGTGATCTATAGTTAACCAACACTACTCTCTATATGTCGCATGTTGATTGTGGCTTAACTTAAGTATTCTTACTTAGAGTCACGCAAATTGTAAAGTTACATAATCACAGTTAGTTCTAAAGATAGAGCTAACTTAAGCGTTGTGGATCAGAATAATTAATGAAATGAATTTCCAGAAACATACGTATTCCTAATACGTAGGTATAACTTTACAAAATTCACTAGAATCAGTAGAGCCATCTAATTTGAGAGTGATTTATTAAAAAGTTCAACTGATCAAGGTTTGCGACAATTGAGAGTATGCCTGGAAGGTAAATTACAATTAATAATTTTATATTTAAGCTTACCTTTTGAATTAAAATAATATAAGTATAGGTAGAACGCTTTTTGGCGATAAGACCGCTGATTGTATATCATAGTAAGTTTAACTTTATGTGGTGTGCCATAAAGTATTTTCTATCTATCTATATTTAGGTACAGTTTTTATTTGTATATTTATAAAATTCAATCATACGTTGACGCCAGAGACAGACATCATTAGGCCGTCTTGTTGGTTCCGTTACTGGTTTTAGAAAGTTGCTAGACGTAAAGCTTCATTGAGCCAATAAAGCGAATGACTAAAATACATTCCAACTAAGTAAAGTTTTACCTACAACTGCCTTCAACCCATTGAACCAAGGTCAAAGCATCTACGAGAACCTAGTCTTTTTATTATTATCCTATTAATTTGCTACAATAGTAACAAAGTCCATGCAATTATGGAAAATATACGTTGACTAGTGTATAAATAGAATAGTTATTTAGCATTTTTTGCTCAGGCTATGTAATGGCTAAAGGAATTACAGCTTCTCAGAGATTGTGATGTGGAAATAATGACCAATGGTGGTGGGTACGGTGACCAAACTTTGAGAAATATTTTAGTTTCCGGTAATGATAAGTTAATTTTTTTTTTTTTAATATTTATTATAACGAATGAAATTTTACAAAATATAATAGATGCCTATAGCATCAAAAAACCACTAAGGTTTGAAGGGAATGCTATAAATTGGAGCCTGTTGAATTTACATAAATAGTACAAGCTATGCTTAGTAGTACCCACTAAGAACTTATCTACAGGTACCAACAACTAGTTATTCTTATTAAAGAAAACGACTTAATTTTATTACCCTAAGTTATGTTCAGTTCGAAGTTTAATTGGACAGCGGCGAACAAGGATCAGGATATTTTTATCGTTCATAAATTGGTGTTGATGCAACTATGTAGTTATAAATACCTTCTACAGAAGGTAATGAGTCTGGGTCAAAATACAATAGTGCTTAGGCAAATAATAAAAAAAAACCATCGAAGTGCGAGTCGGACTCGCGCACAGAGGGTTCCGTACCGTATCTATAAAAACGGCAAAAAAAATCATGTTTCTTGTATAAATATTTATTTTATTCTGTTTTTAGTACAAAATTTCAACTGTCTAACTATCTCGGTTCATGACATGAAATACAACCTGGTGACAGACGGACTGAAAGACAGCGAAGTCTTAGAAATAGGATCCCGTTATAACCTTTGAGTACGGTACCCTAAAAATAATATAGGTAGGTAGGTACCCACTGACTGATATCCTGCAAGGATTCAAAATAAATTATATAAGTAGCAAAAACTTTAAATTTAACAAAAAAACACTAACAAACATTGTTATTGTTATCTTTTGAATGAATCATGGTTTGATAGTAACAAGCAGATGCTACCAGCTGCAAATGTTCATTAAACATTGTACGCAGATCATAAAGTGGGGCAATAAGTCATTGAAATTAATAAGTTCACAGAATAACTAGTAATAACTAAGGTACCTAGCGTGACCGTGTCCTACATACCAGAGCAAATTATCGACCACAGATTTTTTATACAGTATTTCTCAAAGTGGGACAGTAGATAGGTTCCTACGATCAAAATTATGTTAAACTAGCAGCTAATTTACATCGACTATTTCAATGCTTGCCATGTTTGTACAATGTACATGAATTTCTAAACTTGTAAATGCTGTGAAACGCACACATAGGTACCTAATTTGGCTTTGTTAGTTGGACAAATACTAATCGAATAAACGGCATTAAAAAATCTAAGATCACCGATATGATTTTCCTATTTTTTATCAAAGTTTGCCACACACACAACCTGTTTTTTTTTGTTAAAATGACATTTGCCCAATTTTTTTATAAAACATATTCTCAGCAGCCAGCCCTCCCTTTTGAATTCATAGAATGGTCAAACATTGTATTTTCAAAGGATCTGCCTAAAGTTCATGAAACATGGTCACCGTAGAATGACTAACGCTAATCTCAACTTATGTACAAAGGTTTCTCAGTACGCGTGCACCGAGTTCGCACTAAGGCTTAGCTACTGTTGTGTAACTGTGACTGTCGATACCGGAATTACACCCCAGACACTTGATAGAACTCTATACGAGTACAAAAGCCGTACCTATACACAGACACATTTTTATAGATGGTGATAACCTCGAGAAATTGATTGTGACCGGAAAATAGAAGGGAAATGACCTCGAGGGAGAAGTTCAATGCTTTGGTCTCATCAAATTCGCAACACACTCGACATCACGCTTCACAATGCTCTTCACACTGTTAGGAACAGAGGAAGGAATTTGGAGAATAATCATCAGAGAGAAGGTGATATCTAAAGGAGGTCACGATCACGAGGTTTGTCAGCATTGAGAAATGCGAATCAAGGAAGGGGATGAAAGTGGGGGTAAATAATTGAATATTTACAAAATAATATTGATAGATAGATATATAGATAAACACTTTATTGTACACAGAAGAAACATAACAGGAATACAAAATAGCAAGTAGGTACAATGGGCGGCCTTATCGCTAAAAGCGATCTCTTCCAGACAACCTTTGGATTGACTGGAAAAGATATAACAGAAAAACGGGAAAATATTGGAGGTTGGTAATGTCCTCTTCCTCGTCTTCCTTCCATTTTTCCTTCTATGGAGAGCCTAGCATCAATTTCATGAGTCAGATAAAAGAGAATATCGCTGTCATGTCGTATAAAGAAGTAAAGGAGACTGGAACTGCATTGGAAAGGGAGAGGTGAAGGAAGTTGCATCATTGCACCGACAAGAGCTGAACTTGTTTTGATGATGATGATGGGAGTTTTTTAATTTAATTTTATACATTGAAAAGATTTAAACGCGTGCCCAGTGCTACGAAAACGCTACAAACTCTGGCGACTTTTTTTATCGTAGTAATAATAATAATATCGTTAGCCAATCATAGTAAACCGAGAATAAATCCCTGGCATTGATCTGCGATCTCTCAAGTGTACTTTATAAATCGGTATTATCACGATCGAACGAACGATTAGAGGGCCCGATTGTGACTGTGCGCGAGTTGACTTTGTACATGTAGGTACCCATTATTTATTTTGTACATCTCTCTAGCCTCAAAGGTTTGCTAGAAGAAAACTCTTTGTAGGGTTGCCTTTATCCTTTCTTTCTATTATTCTGTGTTTTTATTTTGTGAAAATCACTAAAATGGTGTTAACAAAGACTCTTAATCCAAAATGTGAAAGTAACTCTGTCTATCTGTTTGTTACCTTTTCACGCCCAAACTGACCAAAAGATAGTCTGAAAATTGGCATGGATAAAGGTTGTATCCTAAGGAAGGACATATGCTAATAAAAATGCCGAGCGACCGCAGGTCAAACTGAGGGAGCGCAGCTTATTTTTATATAATATGCAAATCTCTTCATGTAACGCTTGACTCGTAAAGCACATTCGATTTAAGAACTCATAAGGCATTGACTCTCTGTTGGTGCGGTGCCGGTGCGACGAGTGTCCACACATACGTAGCAATATTAGATTATTCTCTGCCGGTACAAAGGAAGTTGCATGAGTACAATGCACTAGGCGTAGAGTAATAAATAGTAGCGATGAGGGTTCGTCCTCGCGCTTGCGTGTAAGCCAGTTCCTTTATTTTATGACTAAGCTACCGGCCTTACCATGATCACCCTAAAACTTCATTTACATGATGCCATTTAGCATACCATACCATTTTTGCTTCTTGCCACAGAATAAACTCTTGCCTCCTGCTCTTGCCACAGAATTAGCTCTTGCTCCGTTGAGTTTGAGAAAGCAAGAAGCCAGAATGGTATCGTGTAAATGGCGTTTTACGGTAGTACGCGTTTTAATGCAATTGTAGAAAATATTTGTCCATTGTTACTACATTTTTATCTGGTTTTTCTTTTGTTTTTGTTTGTTTTAATTTTATTAATGGTGTGCAATAAAGAATTTTCATTCATTCATTGATTTCATTCATTTGTTTTTTCGAATTTAATATCTACAATACAAACCTATAAATTGTAACTTCTCTAAAATCAAAAATAACCTCTCTGATACCTCCGTCTCCATCTAGAACTCCGTCTTCTAAAAGCCTAATGCTTTCAGAAGACGGAGTTTTAAGGCGACCAGTTAGTGTGAGCTCATTACGAATTTTACATTTACCAAAAAGAAGGAGATTTTAGTTATACTGCTACTTGGACAGGTTTCATTCAAATTATCAAGTTTCCAGGCTTTGTTTGACGCGATATTTCAAGTTCAATGTGTAACAACTTTCCAACAAAATGAAGCTGTAAAGATTTCTTGTTTTGTCTAATCTTCCTCGACTCAAATGAAGCTGACAACTGCGGGTATCCTGACCATGATTTCCTACACAATAAAGACAAAATGAAAATTCATTGATACTCGTCATATACCTTATTCTTATTGTACCTGCTACCCAAGCATAATAAAATTACAAAAGACAATGAATTGAATAAGTCGTAGAACCAAGATGTTGGTCAATATGGTTGTCACAAAGGATGTTGTCCTATTCAGTACCCTTGTACTTTTTGCACTAAATTTCACAACATACCCATTGTCAGTTCTGCTTCGTAAACAGTTTACATTACAAGTCAATAGACCGGTTATCCTGTTTTCATGTTTTGAATAAACCTAGATTGGTAGGTAGAGGTACATACTTAAACTTATATCCCCCTTTCATTTGGACTCGTTCTTATAGCTCAAAGGCTTAGCACGCATTGCGATTAAAAGCAAGCGGTTTAAGAATAGCTGAAAACGCAAAACCGCATGCGAACACGCACTGCGGTTGGCGTTTTGCTTAATTTTATATCAGTACCATCATGGATTTCTGACGAGAAGCATGTGTTGTGGCTCTGGTTACACTACATTTCGTAAGGCAATATCTTTCACCCACTGCGGTTAAACGCTGTGCGTGCGCCACCGTACTATTACTATGGGACACAAAAAAATCGCTGTAAAATATAGTAAGTTGCGTTTTTTAAATCAGTCACTGAAAAAAGTCACTAATGCGTGCGGTTGTATGGAAAACCTATTGCTAAATTTTTCTGCAGTTGCAGACTAGCGGTTAAACGCTTGCGTTTAATCGCAGTGCGTGCTAAGCCAAACGGCTGCAAAATATTCAGTCTAATTTTTACAAAAAACGTGACCATGAATGAACAAAAACCGGAAAAGTTACTTTAAATTAATCTATGTTCGTATTGTATTCAAGTAGGGCAATGGCAGCACGTGGTAACAACGATTTCTAAGACATCTCAATTTTTACGAACATTCTTCAAATGTAGAATTTCTACCGGGCAGTGATACCTACCACCTACAGTTATTGCCATGTTGTTCTCTATCAACTTTGGGCTCCATATACTTCTATTTTGTCATGTCACTTCTTTCACAGTATCGTGATGAAAGGAGAGAGAGAGAGAGAGAGAGCTCAAAGAGCTCAAGCTTGTTTTTGCGTGCATTTGACATATGTTTTCAAACATTTTATGTTCTACGACATGTCGGTTTTCTCACGGTGTTTTCCTTCGCCGTTTAAGAGTTCTGTCTTAGTATACATACACTTTCGGTCAGAAAAACTCATTGTTGCATGATCGGATTCGAGCCAATGACCTTAGTTAGGATCGGAAGGCGGAGCCACTACCTAAAGACTACCAGTGCTCATTTCATAAACACCTCATTATGAGTAAGCAGCCATTACAACACTTGCCCACAGACCTGCGTGTACGCATTTCGATTGACATCATTGCCGATGTTGAATGTTTGTTTAATGAACTCAATTGGAACGCAACTGGTGGAAACAATTACTCGACTTTGTTCTGTTACCAAATTGTTTGTATGAAACATGCTGCAATGGTTAACGGTTTAAAAAATGTTCTCTTCTTTCTTCGGTAATCTTAGGCCTTAGTCGCATGACAAAACAGGAGGGCACAGCACTTTATACCTAAGTATTTTTTGTTAGCTAAAGGAGCTAGAAAGCTAATAAAAATTGAGTAGAGCTAGTAGACCTCAAATAATGGGCTATTCGCTAAGAAGCGATCTCTACCAAACAAACTTTTGATGGAATGAAGTAACATCAAGAGTTGACTGACTTCTTATTCATTTCAGCTTTTAGCTTGGAGCTTTTGAGCAGTCGCCTGCAACGCCAACATAGTCTATAAATCTCAATCAAACATAAAATGCCTGTGACCAGCGATTAGATTGATAAGTGTTATTTTTTAGGGCATGGCACACAAAACAAGCATGACAGCCTTAAAATCTTAACAAGCTGTTCGTGACAAACAGAGTGGTGAAACTGGCTCTAAGATTGTGATAGTTTGAATAGGAGTGTTCGTTACCTTAAAACTTGTAGCTACGCTACTTCACTTTCCGTCTTTAAAATGGTTTTTAACGTGCTCCAATTTCCAAACGAGGCTTACCCTGGTTTAACTTAGTTTCATGTCCTGACCGCCGCGACCTGCTTTGCTGATCCACTTATACCTAACGATATGTACCAGGTAAAATGTGAAAAATGAAGAAAATCATGTAACGTCTAAACTTTAATGAACAAAAAAAAATTATACATCCGTCGATGTGCCAGCCTGTATTCATTCTGCTTCTACGAGTATTGTCAAAACATATTTCAAGGACAAAACCATTGCTTTATTGATTTTAAATAAATTCATAGCATTTTAGCATTAAACCTGTAAAAACGGATTCTCTGGATATAAAAGCAAACTGGAAAAGCAAATGCAAACTACACACAACTCCAACTGAATCGTTTTATAACTCACAGCACACCTCTGGTGGAAAAGCAGCATGAGCATCCCGTTCGGGCGGTACCTACGGTTCTGATAAGAATCAAGATGATTCTAACAAAAGATGTTAATTCTGTTATCTTTTTTTATTTTTTCATACGCCTCAGGCATTGTCTGGGCCAGCCTCAGAGGTCGTCGGCATCGACAATGATGAAAATCGCTTTGAAAAAACTCTCTACGCAATCGTGTCGTCACCTCTAAGGTTGTAGAGGGGAGGTGCAACGACCGATGCCTACTGTAAACCGCGAACCGTTTCTTGAGGCTTTGGTGCTTGTTTTCTCTGTACAAACAAATCTTTATCTTACAGTGACCATAATATTATTTAGCTTGTAATACTGGCTTAGCTAGGTTTGCATAAGTTAAATTAACTAGAAAGTGATGTGTCTGAAATTGTCTCGTTCTGAGTAATTTTGAACTTGAAGCAAGCGTCTCAATCATACCTACCCAATAACAAGTCAAACCTACTACTAGACAAATGTTTGACAAACTGAGTCCGCGGCACGTGTGGTATAACTGATAATATAATAAAACACAACACAACCCTATTCACATAGTCATAATATACCCAAAGAATAACACTAGGTTTGTAGTTCAATTGTTAACTAAGTATAGGAAGTTAAGTTTTGCAGACATAATTGTTTTATGTTTAGTAATAAACCATACTAGGATAGAAAGGATGGGAGGTCTTTGCCCTGCAGCACTGGGATATCACAGGCACAAACCGTACAATTTTTTTTTCACGCTAGCTGCTGAACAGATTAGAAAATTATGGCAGACTTTGGCAGATTGCAATCGCGAGGTTTTAATAATCATGGAAAAGTTGAAATAAATGACGAAATTTTGAACCGAGATGACAGCATTATGCAGGCGAAACGGTCAGTAAGTGGATGGGTGACCGCCAGTGGCATTTTCATCTGAGCGCTTCCGTGCTTCGGAGGGCACGATAAATTGTCGGTCTTGGCAATTTAAGTCGTTAAGCCACGACGGAGGCCTTAAGGCGGCCTAAAACTCCGTCACCAGAGTTGGCCACTGACTCATACGAACTTACTTACTTTTACTTTTTAGCTAGCGAAAAAGCTAGTATGTAATAATTCACTGAGCTAAACCCGAGAAACTTTAATACAATATATTTGCCCTACTTTGTTCTACGCTTCGGTTTATATATTCGTAAAATTGGGCTGTTGAAATAAGAATATGATAACCTAATTATTTTATCTTTAGCTCCATTAATGTTTATTTGATGAATGCGAATAAACATTACTTATCTCGTAGAGGACAATGCGAAATTAAACAAACATCCTCTTACTCAAAAACAAAACTGTTTACGTTTGAAATTTTTGAAAAACAAACTCTAGGCACAGATAGCTCTAGGTTTGAATAAAATAGACAATGCCTACCTCATTATTTCTAAACATTCTCTCAGTTTCATTGCTCTGAATTTGCCAGTGTGACTCATAGTGGTGAGTAAAACCTACAGTTCAATGCAAATTCGTAAAAGTGTCGAACGGAAACGATGTTTTAGGTTAGATACCACTTCCTACATTTTAACTGTCGTCTGCAAAATGTAGGCATGAGCGTGTACAGGATACAGTTGTAGGTAGAAGATACTTTATTGCATACCACATAAAAAGGAAAACAAAAATATAAAACTAAACAAATAACTTGACTATGATATACAATCGACGGTTTTATCGCTAAAAGCAAACTCTACCAGACGTATAGGTAATTCTGCACCCGGGAACAGCTCAACCTAGCAACAGAAGAGGCCGTAGAGGCTGAATACTGGTCTAAAGTTATATGAGTACCATTGACTCAAAATATATGAATAGTGTTACGTGCTGGGGTTCGCCGATTCTGAAGATAAACACTAGGTATAACTTTCGAAACTTTATTACACACTAATTTACTCAAAACACACTTTAAAGTTATGAACAGTCGCACTGAATATCACTGGTCACTATTCACTCAAGTTAACACTCTCGTAATTCACAAAGAACTCATTTGTGACGCGCAAATCGCCCGTTTATATACCCCACAGAAACGCCTAGAACATTCACCGTGGGAACTCTCTACAAATAAACAGGAAGCTTCTATAAATAAACAACAACACGTGACAAGCGACCTTGAACCTTATACACTTGTAATAAGGTCGCTTGTCAGTAGCGCCCAACAAATATGAACCTTAAGTCCAGGTATTACGATCCAATTGTTAATTCGGTATGTCGAAGCGAGAATGTTCGTGGCATCTATCTTGCGCGCGAGTCTTCTAGAACGTTCGAGTGCTTGTTCGTTACACTGCCCCCTCCTTAGACATGCTCGTCCCGAGCATCACCGTTGCTACCACCGGGCGATGTGTACCACCTTGGATGAGGCACATATCCAGTCCGCAATTTCGGAGATCTTCCTCTTCGACAACCTGGAGTTTGTAACCAGTCCGACGCACCTTCCTTGAAACCACTTGTGTCCAAACCTCGGTCGCATCTGACTCCTATGTTCCTGCCAGACTGCAACCATCTTTCCTTCTGAGCCTTCTTCATTGCATCATCCCTCCAGGACTCCAAAGGTTTCGCATACTTCCACGTCGTATCCCTCGACTCCTGCTTGACGAAGTGTCCATCAGCCTCATAGCGAGGTCTCCACGAGATTGCGCCTGCATTGTCGTAGGCCTTCGCGCTACGGTGTGGTTTAAAGTGGTAGTTCTTGAATTGCTCGTTTCCCTTGTCTTGAGCATCCGTCCAAGCCTCGTACTCCTTGGTCAGCTGCTTCAGACGTTCCGCCAATTTCTCGAGTCTAGCCATGTGCGAGTCTTTCTGCGGACAATTAAGTTGCAGGTGGCCTTTTTCCCCACAGGAGTAACATCTGGGGCCATATCCTCGTCCGCGTAATGGTGGTACTACGACCTCTCTAAGTCGATGAACGCGATGGTCCTGTCTCACTGCCTCTACTTCCAATGCATGGGCTAAGGCGTCCTTGAGTGTCTCATGGTGCCCAAGTCTCACAGCAGCCCTGACTTCAAGGTCACGAATCCCGTCGATAAACGTTTGCACTAGGTTCCCATTAATGAGTGCAGGTACAGACCGATATGCTTTTCGGACCAGCTTTTCGACTTCCAGGGCCCATTGTTGTAGGTTTTCACCATTGCGTTGTACACGATCCTTAAGTTGTGCACGAAACACGTGCTCCAGGTGGGCGTCACCATATCTAGCTTCCAATGCCTCTAGTAGTTGTTCATAAGTCACTTCTTGCCCGAGAGCTTCTAGAACAGTCAAAGCCTGATCTCGAAGGCCTAAGGTGAGTGCAGTCATAGCTTGAGCCTTGTTCCATCCGTTCGCCTTCATCACGGCCTCAAACTGTATCTTGTAGGCCGACCATGAAGATGTCCCGTCGAATGGTGGCACCTTGAATCCACGTATTGAAGGTGCGGCAGCTGTAGAAATTACAGTCCCGTCTCCATCTTTGAGATTACCTAAAGCCTTCTTCACATCAGCAACTTGAGTTTTTACCTCATCAATCCGCGTTTCAGCTTCAGTGAGGCGTTCTCCATGTTGATGGACTTGATCCTTCATCATCTTGAGCTCCTTGTTGAACGTCGCGTGGAGATCTTTCATGAGGATCATCTGTTCCTCCTGTCGGCTGGCCTGCTCCTTTTTGTCGCGCTGTAATTGTTCTTCTAAGCGACGGGCTTGTTCCTCCTGTCGGCTGGCCTGCTCCTCTTTGTCGCGCTGTAGTTGTTCTTCTAAGCGACGGGCCTGTTCTTCCTGCCGACGGGCCTGTTCCTCCTGCCGACGGGCCTGTTCCTCCTGTCGGCGGGCCTGTTCCTCCTGTCGGCTGGCCTGCTCCTCTTTGTCGCGCTGTAGTTGTTCTTCTAAGCGACGGGCCTGTTCTTCCTGCCGACGGGCCTGTTCCTCCTGCCGACGGGCCTGTTCCTCCTGCCGACGGGCCTGTTCCTCCTGCCGGCGCGACTGCTCTTGAAGCATCGCCATCAAGGCTGCAAAGTCTGGAGCTGCAGGCACTGAAGTCGCGGTGGAAGGGCCGGCTTCCATTGCTCTCAGCTGACCACCCGTTGATTGCTGCGAAGTATCTCCAAATCGTCTCTGATCCGTCTCTTGCTGACGCTGACTCCTAGTACGGATACCATCCGTGTCCTCCTTTGGTAGAATCGGCATGATTTATCGCACTTCTGACACCAATTGTTACGTGCTGGGGTTCGCCGATTCTGAAGATAAACACTAGGTATAACTTTCGAAACTTTATTACACACTAATTTACTCAAAACACACTTTAAAGTTATGAACAGTCGCACTGAATATCACTGGTCACTATTCACTCAAGTTAACACTCTCGTAATTCACAAAGAACTCATTTGTGACGCGCAAATCGCCCGTTTATATACCCCACAGAAACGCCTAGAACATTCACCGTGGGAACTCTCTACAAATAAACAGGAAGCTTCTATAAATAAACAACAACACGTGACAAGCGACCTTGAACCTTATACACTTGTAATAAGGTCGCTTGTCAGTAGCGCCCAACAAATATGAACCTTAAGTCCAGGTATTACGATCCAATTGTTAATTCGGTATGTCGAAGCGAGAATGTTCGTGGCATCTATCTTGCGCGCGAGTCTTCTAGAACGTTCGAGTGCTTGTTCGTTACAATAGTAATCCTGTTTTTTTAACCTGACTGCCAATTAGGAAAGGTTATTGTTGTTACATGATGCAGAAGGTTCAAGTTATATGCAGTCTGCATGACTAGTTTTTCAGCACTTAATCATTAGATTAAAATAAATCACTCCAAATGGTCCATAATACGGATTGAGAATGTTTCGGGGATGGACTGTAAATTGGAAGACCACAATAATAATTTAAATGCTCTCGTATCTGCGTATAACTTTTAATTTGATTATATTAATCCAGTCCATTCACAAAAATTCTTAATCCGTTGATTATAAACCATTTGGAGGGACTTAAGTAGGTACCTATTTGTATTTTTAGCTAATAATAAAGTGCATAAAAACGTATGCAGACTGCTAGTATAAGATAAAAATTAATTACCTAGCAATTACTCACCGAGTTTCTCATAAGGCAATGGGGAAAATCACTGTTCAAGCATCCGCCTTCCAATCTCATCAACACATAAATCGAGTTCTTGAAAGGCGTCTCCTAACTCCTTGTATGTGAATCATGTCCTTTTGTCCTACTGTTTGTAATGTTCAAGGATAAAATAAACAACACCTCTTATTAACCTATTTCGAAACTCATTGATAGGTACTCAGGCCTAGCATATTTTTTATTCCAGCGGCATCTTATCAGCATAATCGGTCAAACGCTACTTGTCTACCAAGTGTTTTAAAATGTATTTTATCTTATCTTAGATTAAGCCATGTTAACAGGGGTTTGATCTGAGATACCTGTACAAAAATTATCTATGCTTCTATACTAATATTATAAATAGGAAATATTTGTTTGTTTGTTTGTTTGAATTGAATAGGGTCCGAAACTACTGGACCGATTTGAAAAATTCTTTCACCATTAGAATCCCTGATGAACATAGGCTATATTTTATCCCGGGAAAGTGAAGTTTACCCGAGGGACCGCGGGTAACACCGCGGCGGATAGCTAGTTAAGTAATAACAATAAGAATTATTTACAGTCAAACAGTGTACAAAAAGGTTTCCCCATTTTGAGAGATTAAAAAAAAATACTTTCAAATTCGTTTATTTGTTTCATGATGTTACAATGGTCTTAATTTAATAAAAGTTTCAAACATGAGCACTACAAAATAATTTTGGTATGCTTGATAATACATTTCTGAACCTATTTTGTTTGTCAGCTGAACTTACTAGCTTTTTCACGCAAGCTACACACAACGCAATGATCTTAATACCTAGAATGCGGGAAATAGGAAAATGACAATGGAAAAATCCAAGTAAACAACTTATCATATAGCAACACAGCATCAGCGTATCGTTCAATGACAATCAAAGTCCTAACTATTTCCTCTTGGTACCAGATAAAACATGATATATTTCGCTTTTTTACATACAAAAGATCACAATTGTGTTTTCAGATATAACATTCTTCTTGTCACATAAAATTCAACCCTCTTCAATAGATAGCCTTTCATCAGTCTTACTGAGGTTTACTTGTTATAATTCAAGATTTGAATCTTAAGAAGGCCAAGTTCAGGCATTATGATATAGGTATGTACCTATACTCGTAGAACGTGAAACATCCAAATTTTCGCTTAAATAATCTCTAGCACCTACGTAGGAATCTTAGGTCGTGTTAATTTTGAAACCCGAAAAATCAATCGCCAAATAGAGCTCATTCATCAAATAATTTTAATTGTTAAAGTAGATAACATCATGGGTACGGTCACTGACAGAAGTTCATGAACATTTGACGTTCTTGAATCTTCTATACCTTCGAGGGTCATAGGGTTTTAATTACATCGTCACCTTATGCTTACCTTATGCTTTTCCATTACTATGAAAAAAATAGGAAATTTTCCCACGAATAATGATGAAAATGAAGCTTTAAAATCTCCAATTGTTCATGAACTTGTATCGCTGACTGTACCTAAGAGAAGAAGACAAGTCGAATAGATTGAATAAGTACAGAAAAATGTCGCGAGATCATTCCATTCACTGTTATCAGAATTAAACCCGGTGGTGAATGGATTTAAGTTAGTCGATCGTTACCAAAAAAATACATAAGCATTAACACGAGCGCACGTGAAGAAAATTCACAAGGAAAAGTAAGGAATGATAGAGCAGCTGTAGGCCTATTCTAAGAGGCGGCCATGCTTACAACCAAATTAGAGTTCTGACATTATTAGACAATCTTTTATATTTTTTATTTTAAAGTGTTAGAAATGAAAAGCCTTATCAAAATTTTCGATTCTGACGGGATTCAAACTCATCAGACGATCCTCATAAAGCCGGAGAAATTATCGTCTGATTATCGCAGATTTTTTTAAATAGCTCTACCATTTAGCGCAGTCGTCTTGCTTCGGTTGGATATTTAAGTACACCTAGGTAGTATACCTAGGTACCTACCCAATTTCATTACATATTAGTCGCCAACATTAGGCATAGGTGCCTTTAGTTTAATTTGAAAACAGAAAACACACATAATCACAGGTGAGCTCGTTTTATCGGTAATTTCCAATTTTTTTTTACATAGTCTGTTACTTATTGTCATTAAATTTTTCTTCAGATACTTAAGTAATTTTGTCTTGAAATAATTTAAAACGCTCAATATCAATGAAAAGAATAATCAGGGACCAAAATAAGTTCTATAAGTAAACGCTTAATTTTTTTGTAACATCGAGGTTGACGCTTGAACAATATTGAGCGTAGACTGAATGTCTGCTTCGCTGCAGACCAAAGTGGATATTGATTTACTTCGGCCTCTAATGGAAAACTATTTTGAGTTCACGTAGGTGGACTCTTCAATGAGACCGACAATACGAGACAATATTTTTAACTCTGTCGCCTGCACTAAACTACACCGAAATAGGGCAGTTTTCAAAGTAGAAGCTCTACATCCGCAGTCTGTGGGAAAGAGGGCTCATTGCGGCAGACAGGGACGGCTACAATGACCGAAATCGATGTTAGAGCAGCCGGTATATATTTTCTGTCTCTCTCGTCTCGAGTTCGCATGCACTGAAAACGAACCGAGACCGGAGACTCTTCCAAGTACGCGATGCACGCAACGAACTCTGATGTAACAGAATTTCCAATAAAAATAGCAAGTTATGCCAAACCTTACACTGTTAAAAAGACGAATAGGTAAGTTTAATAAACTAAAAATTCGAAAAATAAAAAACGAAAGCATCGAAAGTGCAATCGTTTCGTTAGTAGAGCGAACAATGAGAATGATTGATTTGATGAAAATAATTATGTCACACAATGGTATCGAGGATCGATTGGTAGCGTCGGGTTCACAAACATTAAACAGCTGTAGCTTCGGGCATTGTCGTCTTTGTTCGGCGCCACCCAATAGTACTGGCACGCTCGCGTTGTGATGAATCAGTGTGAGCGACTTCGAATTCACAGTCAGTGGTCCAAGAACAGCAAGTGAGGGCACACTGCCACGAGCTGCACACAGTAATAATTGTTAAAACCTTTGTTTTGCGTATTTTCTAATTGATTTAATGTGTGTGACAGGCGTGCGTGTGTGCTAGTGATCGTGTTGTTAATGTTGACATCAGTTACCGTGGATTTGCCCTGTCAACTTGATACACAGGTAAGGAACGCTTTTATTTTTTTATTTTACCCAACATTCTAGCCAGATTCGAGTATTTTTGGTTGGAAGATATAAAATAAACAGTTGAAAGAAACAAAGAACGAGTTTAACGTAAGTAAAAATAATATATCTATTTATACCTGCATAGTTTGTATATTTTTACTTACCAAACGGTTATTCGCTGATCGTAATATTAGAACCTTCCAAACTAGTAAACGGAATAGACTTGATTAGAATAAAAATATTTTATAATACATAGGTATTTTACTCCTCAATAAATTGGATACGGAATCCTTAAAAAGAACGACCATAATATTATGAATAAAATGACCTGTGTGGATGATGATGATAATTTAGTTTTTTAGTTTTAAGTATATGACTATAGATATATGGGAAGAGACCCTATAAATATATTATTAAAATAAGTATAATGATCTTCTTTTGCAAAAATCCAATATTTTTTTTAATAAAATAATAAAAAGAGCAACGAGGGTTTTTCTTCTCAGGATGTCTAAAAGCCACCTATCTATACAGGGTGTAAAAAGACTGCTACCGAAAACTGAGGGGTTGCAATCAGACCATGACTCTAAACATATTTAGCGAAAAAAAAAACGCAAAAAAAAAACTTTGACTTAGCTTCGTCATGTTATGTTATTTTCGGTTATTTACTATTAGTACAACATAATAAGCCCTACCTAATAATTGCATTTATAAAAGAAAAAAACAATTAAAACTCAAAATCCAGCAATCTACGCAAAAAAACGCGCCTAAAACATACGCAAACAGCACTCTTCAAACGCTGTTTTCTCCGGATAAAATGTTTTTTAGGAAAATCCTTTTGGATTTGGTTGTGTGTTGGGATGCTGTACCTACCCCTTTCGGCTTCGGTAGACGTCTTTTTACACCCTGTATATCTTCAAAGGATCTTATGGACCTACCTACCTCCTTATTTATCACCCCCCCACGGAAATAAAAGCAAATGTGCCATGCACGTGTTTTGGTCGTGTCTTTGATTCAAGATACCTCCTCTGAACAATTGTCCTTGTCTCTGAAGCCCTTGTATACCGTACCTAAATTATTTTTTTTATATTTTTGTCAGTAGCGTTTGATATTATTATAGACTATAGAGTATTGTGAAGGGCGCTTCTGAAGGTTTATAAGCCTTCAATGATAATTCCTCCTCCTCGCGTCGGTATCCTCATTGCTGAGGGTCGTGATCCCCTGAACATGGCGTAGTACTTCTCCTGACTATGTCGCGCCACCTGTTCCTGTCTTTGGCATCGTGGAGCTTGGTGTTCAGCGTAGAGCGGATTTGATCCGACTATCTGAGTGGACTACGACCTCCGGACGTTTGCCATCGATGTTTCCTGTAACCAACAGCTGCTCGAGGTTGTGTCCATCTTTCCTGGCTATGTGTCCGAAGAACTCCAGTACCCTGCGCAAGCAGATAGTGGAAAGTCTGGTTTTGATCTTTAGCTCACGCAGGATGGACTTGTTGGTGCGAAATGCAGTCCACGGAATCCGTCATCCTACTATAACTTAACCAATCACAAAATATGAAAATGACAATTGAAGTCAAGGCAAGTTTCAAATGTCAAAATAAAGCCGATGTTCATTGCCAGTTGAGTTACACAATAACCCTGCTCGTATAGTCCAATAAGGAACCTATCAAGTTTATGTTTGGTCACGGTAAATAATGAGTACCTACTATTTAAGTAGAGATGTGTATGAATGTACCTTGATTATCGATCCCAAGGTTGTAAGTTCACATACATCGTTACATTTTTAATTTTGTGTAATTTGTATGCGCACACGAGCGAAAAATAAAGGTTTTTTGAAGTCAGTAGGTACCTATTCGAATTGCCCATTTCTTAAGAACATAAAATAAGGTTCTTGTCCAATGCATATTTGAATAGGCCTCTGACCTAGACATCTTTGTGTGTATGAGGATCTTTAAATGTTTGAAGATCTGAGTGGATGTCTTCGGGTCCTGGAAATAAGTATTTTACAGTTCCTGTTATGTACATCTCCTTTCTATGTTGTTCATGCTCCGAGGGCATGTTCAACTGTGTCGGTTCCGGCTATAGTCACTAAGCCATGATGAATAGGAAATTCCCGTCTTATGAGATGGCCATTGGCCACTCATATATTGTATTGGGTTAACTGTGGAGAAATGGTCCTAAATATCTCATTGCAGACAACATTTAAAACGAAGGAGGTTTGGGATAAACTGAACAAGGTTAAAGCCAAATTCAATTTCAGAATCTAGCAAAAAACGGACTGAATGTAATGTAATGTCTTTGTGCTTATACCCGAACAAAAGATCTTTATTTAGTAGTAAGTAGTAGGTTCGTATGAGTCAGTGGCCAACTCTGGTGAAGGAGTTTTTAGACCGCCTTAAGGCCTCTGTCATGGCTTAGGTAATGTAATAACTTAAATAGCCTGGACCGACAATTTAACGTGCCCTTCCGAAGTTAAGCAACGTTAACGACTAAGCAAGTACGACCACGAGCGCTTTTTTTCTATTTTTATAAAAATTGGTCGTGCGAGGTTGCAGACCATCTTATAAGAATACAAAACTAGTTTCTTAACGATGTTTTCCTTAATCGGTAAGAGCTGCGCTGGTTTTAAACACTATAAATTCATTTGAAAACCACAATCTTCACATCGAAAATCCAGGCACCATCCCAATTCCAAGCCAACGATCCAGGAATGCCGCCAGAAGTGAAAACTTGAACGGTTCTAAACTTGACAAATAACCCGTGTTCCAAAATTTGGCGGTGCGTATGAAAAATGTAGACTCAAAACGCCTTGTAAGAACTCTGGGAATGTCAACCATGTATTAAGTGACGTATAAGTGACGTCTTTCCGGGAACCTGTTGGTCTGATAGAAGAATGGGAATGGCGGAACTAAATTATTTCGGTGTCGGTGAGCAGTCATGTGACTCGCACGTGACCTTTTCGAGGCGAATCCAAGATTTTTTCCTCATCTTAAAACTGCCAACCGCGCCTAAAGAAGTTTTCACTTCAAAAATAAAATTAAAGTCACCAGACAAAATTAAGATGAAAATAGTTACATAGCATGAACGGGGTCATGGTTTAATGGTATTCTTTCTAGAACTAAATTGGTGAAGTTGATATGCAATGTCGCATCAATACCTCAAACCAATTGATGTTTGATCTCGATTGATTCTCCAATTTCATTCAATAAAAATGTTTAACAATCAATTTCAATCTATCTGTGATCTGTGCGCAATAAGTTGTCTAGCCACAGTTTTTGTTCAGTTGACACCCTTCTGATACACATAGTATTTTTCTAGTTATTTATTCGAAAAATAAGGTGTGTTATAAGTTTTAACTTACTACTTTTAAACTTACGCCGGGTCTCCTGTTTTTGTGTTTTCTAACACCTAACATCAAACATCGAACAAAATATGGGCGTGGCCTAACTGTTTTGCAAGCAAAAATGTTATCCGAGGAGGATGGAAAACATGTTTTGTTATTTTTAGTCGCAGGAGACACGGCTTTTCTTATTACCTTCTGTATACTGCGAATTGAGCAAAAAAATATTGGGTAGGTAGGTTCGTACAATTGAATTTGTAGTTTCGTTTGCATGTTATTTGTTTGTGATACCTATTAATATGATGTAACCAACTAAGAAAATTATTTTGTTGCCTTGAACTTATATTTCAAGGTAATATTTTGTGAATGATTTATTGATACACAGTTCTACAAATAAAATTATATTGAGATAATAATTTGTCGGATTAGATTACTGTTGTTATGGATATTGGAATATTTAGTCCGACTCTATAATCTGTTTTTCTATTTAAGTATTTTTAAAAGCTTAGCTTACCTATAAGCTAAGCTTTTTCAGTACCCTACTGACGTACCTAAAGTTATACTTAGTTTGCTAGCAAAAAGTTTTTCATTACTTATTAAAATACTACATACAGCCGTACATATAACCTCATCCTTTTTATGAAGTCGGTTAAAAACTAGTTTTTAAGCTGAAAACTTCGATATTTCGAATCGACAATAAAATAAGCACTAGCGTGGCACTAGCAATCTTGTTACCATAACAGCTTGAAGTATTGAGGTTAGTTACGTTAGGGCTAAAATAATAGAGTTATACATAAACAGGTAGGTATACTCAGGCATAACGACGAGTAATAAGAATGCATTGTTCTTTAAAAAGACTATTGTCTCATTTATTAAATAAACAAAATGCTATACCTACCTATGTATTCTTATTCAAGGTTTTTGAAAAAAAAAAAAAATGGCGGATCTTCTCGGTGTCTGTTACTAATCACATTTATAAAGTTAAAACTCAAATTAAATGAAAAAATAAAACTTATCACATAATTACCTAGGTACCTAGTTATTACCTAGAGAGGTAGTAACTAGGTATTTATAATATCTAAAGACAAGACAAGGTGCCTACGTACCTTCCAGCTAATACGACTACCTTACCCAATTATATATACAGGGTGTAAAAAGACGTCTACCGAAGCCGAAAGGGGTAGGTACAGCATCCCAACACACAACCAAATCCAAAAGGATTTTCCGAGAAAACCGTTATATCCGGAGAAAACAGCGTTTGAAGAGTACTGTTTGTGTATGTTCTGGGCGCGTTGTTTTACGTAGATTGCTGGATTTTGAGTTTTAATTGTTTTTTTATTTTTTAAATGTAATTATTAGGTAGGTATGGTCTTATTATGTCGTACTAGTAGTAAATAACCGAAAATAACATAGCATGACGAAGCTAAGTAAAAAAAAAATATTGCGTTTTTTTTTCGCTAAATATGTTTAGAATCATGGTCTGATTGCAACCCCTCAGTTTTCGGTAGCAGTCTTTTTACACCCTGTATAGTATTTTAAAGAATATGGCCTAATAAAATTGTCAACCACGGAGCGAAGTAGGTTATCAGTCAATTATATGATTCATTTTGTACGAAACTTATTTAATAGTCATACTGAATATTAAAATCCTGCTTAAAGAGAAGAGCGCATTTTTTTCGGGTCGGCACAACATGTTCTTTTCTTCCACTCTCCCCTATCATTCGTCATCTTCGTATCCACTCCCTTCTTACCCATATCTTCTTTCACACAATCCATCCATCTTTTCTTTGGTCTACCTCTACTCACATATCCATCCACATTCATTTCCATCACCCTTTTAGTTAGGTGACTTTTATCCCTCCGCATTACATATCCATACAACGCTAACCTATTGCTCCTCAATTTTTCAGTCACCGGCGCCGGCGCTACTTTCAGACTTCCCCTAATATATTTGAGTTGCTTGTCGATCATAAAAAAGCGTAAAACTCTACTGCTTAGAGAATAGCCACCATCATTGATCGGTAGACTCGAATAGCATGATATTTATTGCTAGAAATAATCTGATTGAGAGACTGAGAAAAGTCAACGTTTACGTTCAATAACAGGTTTTTATTGTTGTTGTTATACGTTCCAAAATGTCAGTCAAATTACCATGACAAAAGAGCAACTAAAATAGGTACCTTTTGAAACCGATTTACCTATCTAAAAAATGTTTTTTTTAGATAGGTAAATCGGTTACAAGTATAAAATCTGAGGATTTTATACTTGGATGATGAATAAGATAATATATAAAAAGTATAGATAAGTAGGTAAGTCGTAGAAGGTAATCTTGTATCCACTGCAAATAATTATGATGAAAGAGCAATACAGGAACTGAAATTGCGAAAAGAATAGAGACAAAGCGTGATTAGATACTGCTTCATCATTCAATATTCATGATAATCCAGACTTGAGTGCACGGAAGGTTCATTTATAAGTCTGAAATAGTCCCAATATCTTTCTATTTCTATCTAGGTACTTAGTATAATTTCAATCTGATGATCCAGAACGAAATAGAATGGAAAAGGTTAGAGGAGGCCTTTTTACAGGACACGCTGAAAAATAACCGGATTGGTGTGCAAAAATAGAATTAAGTAAACTGTAGAAATTATCAGTAATAGAGGCTTTGAATTTGATGATCCAAAGTTTAGTAAAATGAATAGAGAACGCATTGAGCATCTGCTTTCTTCCAATGTTACCTTTATGTTTGACATGGATGGGAAACAAGGTCACAATCTGCAACATTCAACTGCCCTCTGCTAGATGCCTAAATACATTATCTCGCTATTTCCGGGCAATTTAGTAAACTGTCGAACGTGTAGTCAAGTCTGAAATATCTGTGCCGAAAATCTCATTTTGTACTGTGAAATCCTAATAAATTAATGAAAATTCTAGGAAAACCTGATATCATTGCAACTAGACAACGTCCAACGTAGACTATAATTTTAGCCCAACGCAACACCAGCTGTATAATTAAAGTCCAACGCAAAACTATATTGTGCAACCCATCTATCGATCTAATCAGCTCGATTGCATGCACCCATAGCTGGTAGGTAAAGGCTTCCTTATAATAACGTCAGTTTGTCTGGTGTAGCGGTAGCCACTGGTAGTCTAGTTGTAGCGACCCTACCTTCCCATTTCCGAATAATCTATGCGCTATGCCAATACTCTCAAACGGCGGCGAAGAAAAACATCGTGCGGAAACCAGCATATCGTAGAACCTTAAAAGTTCGAGAAAACATGAGTCAATGTACACGAAAGGAGCTTATTTGAGGCGCACTCAAAATATTTTCACCACATTCTGTTTCAAAAGAACTAAAGACAAGAAGATAACCCAGAGTTTTCGAGCGCTAGTCTAACCATTTGTCAAATGCACAGGTAAACTGCAGACGCCTGTTAGTGCCAACACTGCACAGGGCCCTTAGGTCATTGGCCCCTGGTCAAGGGTGAAGCGGCCCTTGTGAACGACCCGTAATAGTGTCATGGCAATTCAATTTCCTTACATACCTACTTCACTTCAGGTTTTAAAGAAGGTAGAGCTAATTTCTAATTTTTTTCGTCGTTGGGTTGCCCAGATTTAGCAACTATTTTATGATAATGGATTGTGGTATTTGATTTTGAATGACTATGAAGATCTATGAGATAGGTGATATGATAAGTAACTTCCTTAGTATCATACGAGGTGTAATGTGCCAACGGTATAGAACATTCTTAAGAAATCGTGGTCAAGGTAAGATTTGCTTAGATTCAATCATTTTTATCAATATGATAAAGCATTGATTGAATTAAATACGGATAAAATAATATGTGATTTATGACGTAGGTGTCTACTTGAAGTACATTCGACAGTAAAATAGCAAAAAGCTTTATTTTGTGATGAATACAATTTTTTTATATGGCCTCAAATATGTTTGTTTTTATTTATGTAAACTTTACACAATAATTTCTCGTGTGGATAACCCAATTAAGCTGAGAAGATGCTACGCTTGCAACGTCTATGCCATCCTTCAGTTTAATTGGCTTTATTTTCAAAAAAGATATGGCCAATACGTGTTCAGCTCAGCTGACTAAATCCAACTTGCCAAGCATGGGCGGATCCAGGATTTTTTTCTGGGGGGGGCACAAGAAACAAAAACTGACAAAAATTTCACAATTTATTAATTTTTCGTAGTTAGTAGGTACACAAAAATATCGTCTGGGGGGGCACGTGCCCCTGGCCCCCCCCCTCCTGGATCCACCTATGTTGCCAAGAGATGTTAATATTCAAAATTGTAGATAGTTTAGACTTAATTTAGTATAATATATGTAGCTATCACTGACCTAGCGTTACATCTCCCCTGACCTTATCGTATTAAAGCTTCCTCGATGCAGGCTGTGCCTAGTGAGGAAGCTGACAGGTAATTTACTGATTAGTTCCTAAATAAGTTCTTTTTTGTATTTTCTGTAAACATTGTCATATATAGGTACCTAAGCTATCTTTTGTTACCTTTTTTTACTGAAATAAAATATTTTTCATTTTCATTTTTGTTGGTATTCGTAGTATCTTCAATAGGAATACAGGTGTACCTTATTAATATAAGTAGATAGGAGGTATAAGCTGTTAGGGAACAGGCAGGTAGCGCGCCGCATCTCGATGAGGTTAGCTTAAGAGTGTGCCATACGCCGCCATTTTGGACCGTAAAAAGTAGCATAAACACGGAGAGGCTTATATGGATCCGGACAGTAGGTATAGGTAGTGTAATATGGGTTGTCAGCCCAGTTCTACGACGATTTTTTCGATTTTCGTCATCGTTCATTACAGTGTTGCTATCTAGGTACTAGGTGGTTTATCAGATCAGTGACACAGAAGTGCCTAAGTTCTATTTTTATTAGAATAAGAGCTAATAAAAAGCTTTTAGAAGAATTCTTACTCGATACGAGATTTGAATAACTAGATAGATACCTGTTTGGTGAGTGGTGACAATATAAGGTAGGTATTTAAATCATTTTTTGTGGATTATCGTCGATTGTTTAGCAGATTTTTGAAAATGCGGTGCTTTCTAAAAATTGGCCCTTGAAGTCAGAAATCGTAAACATCCGATTATTCTTCAAACGAACAAAACAATTAACATGAATACGGCCTCTGTTGTCTGCTCATTATTTTAGAAACTGGTAAAACAATTTGCGAATCCCTTTCTAGTCCCGGGTTATCGAAAAACAATTTCCAGCACACACTCGCACGCGGATGGCTAGTTATACGATCCATAGGCCATTTTGTTGTCTAGTTTATTGATACTGTCGTGATTTTCCGACAAAAACAAATTCTCTGTTGGCGGAAAATTTTGTTTATTGCGCAAATACACTTAGTATAGGTACCTAGGTATATCTGGATCTGGACTGGTGTTATCATAAACGAGTATTAACCATATTTTGTTCAATCATCAAAATATTACCGTAATTTTTTTAAGGTTAAAAAAGTTAACGTGCACAATTGTAGGTATGCCTACTTCATTTGCGGGTTAATCGTTCGTTTTTGTGTTAATGGCGACTGGTCCAATTGATTGAAGAGAAATTACTGGCAAAAGAGCAGTAATTAATGAAGAATACATTGTAAGGGACGAATTAAATAAAAAAAACCTTGATATGGATTTAATTAGGAAAATCAAATTTCCCGTTGCAAAATGCATACATTTTTACATACTATTTCAACTACGCATATTTTGATACCAATATAATTACGTACTTAACACTAATTAATCATAATGAAAAATATACTATCAAGTTGCCAGCCGGTAATCTTTTAATCGTGTAACTATTAGTTTAGCATTTTTAATGGGTTATAAACAAATTTTTCAAGGCAAATGTCTGTGTAGCTCTGATTTAGTAAATAACCTGATAAGTGCAAGTTGGGCCTGACGATTAGACTTTGATAAGGGATGTGCACCTGAAGTAGTCTAGTGTTTGGTGTCGTGGTCTAAGGACATAGTGCTATGTTGAA
This sequence comes from Epirrhoe alternata, assembly GCA_963565295.1. Taxonomy (NCBI): domain Eukaryota; kingdom Metazoa; phylum Arthropoda; class Insecta; order Lepidoptera; family Geometridae; genus Epirrhoe; species Epirrhoe alternata. Next base: position 8,058,140 of record OY751384.1, read on the forward strand.
TTTAAGTGCAACTTGGCTTCAACAGGTGAGGACTTAAATTTTTTTTGGTCATCTTATATCTACAAGTATATACATGGTGGTCCACTCAGTGACGTCAAAAGAAAAGAAATAAGTTCCTCACATTTACTTATTCATGGTTATCCGGAAATACCCCATGTATGTTCTAAGATTTTAAAAGACCACTGCTGGATTTAAATTCCTTGCATCCAGAAATAATTAAATTTTCCATATTCGTCTGAAAATAATCGTGGCGTTCGGTTATTTTAATAAATTCATTATTTTATTCATTTTATGTTAAATACATTTTTTCTCTATAGCTCGGTAAAAGAGTCAGAAAGAGTCTTAGAATGAGGGTCTAAACGAGATTGAATTTTATAAGGAAATTCCTCGTACAATTTATTTCTAAGTAGGTAGAGATAACGTGCATAAAATATTCATCTTGCTAAGAGAAATATGTCTTCACTTGTGAAAGGAGCTGAATTGAATTTTCTATACCGAATTGAAGGCGGAATTAAGGGCCTTTTGATAGCAATGACTCCGAAAAAAACCTCTTAAGTATTTTAGTAGGTATACCTACTACTTATTTCGCCCTTCGTAGAGTACCTACCATTTATATAACACTTTTTATGACTTACGCATTATTATTGGTGAAGCAAAAATGTATACTTAAGTTTATGTTGAATCTCACCGAATGAAGCTCCTCCTCCTTGAGTCGTATTCCTCAGTGCTGAGGGTCGTGATCTCCTTTAGGTATCACTTTCTTCCTAATTATGTTTCTCCATCTTCCTCTGTCCCCGGCAGTATGAAGAGCATTGTGAATCGTGGTGTCGGGAGTGGTGTAAATTTGGTCAGACCAGCTCATCGGACTTCGCCCACGAGGTCGTTTTCCTTCTATTTTTCCGGTCACTATCAGCTTCTCTAGGTTGTCCCCATCTTTCCTTGCAATGTGATCGAAATACTCGAGGACGAGGACTTTACGCAGACACTCGGATGATAGTCTTTTGGTAATATTGAGCTCCCGCAGTATGGATATGTTGGTCCGATGTGCTGTCCATCAACCAGTGTTGACCAGTGTCCGAACCAAGCTAATCAGTTACATAGTTAGGTCATTTTACGGTTATATGAATTTCATAATTGCTTCTAAAACAGAATTGGCATCCAGTTGCGTGTCTGACGTTAATAATTTTTAAATGTTTGTGCTGGTCACGCGATCCTGTGAAAGTATTTTCTTTTTCTGTGTTTCGGTTCGGAAGACATACTGAAAACTCATACCGTCAAATTGCTTTTTCACCGACCACCTAAACACATTTAAATTGCAAAGGAAAGCTTGCCTAAGAGCGAACCTGGGTAGCAATTTTCTTTGTCAAGGTCATATTATCAAAGTCTTTATTGTTTTTCATTATCACTCGTATTATGTAAACATTTTATTTCTTAATACGACAAATAAATTGTGCATTTACTTTATACTAGCTGTCCATCAAGGTGTTACCCGCGGTCCCTCAGGAAAACTTCACTTTCCCGGGATAAAATATAGCCTATGTCCATCAGGGATAATGTGGGATTCTAACGATGAAATAATTTTTCAAATCGGTTCAGTAATTTCGGAGCCTATTCAATTCAAACAAACAAACAAATCACAACAAAAACACGATATTGCATTTTGGGTATTGATTATCAGAATTCAATTTCATTTTTTTATAATACTTTTTGATATATTTTTTATATGCTGAAACTGATTAAGCCTAGGTAAATGGGATAGCGCCTCGACTTACAATCCGATGGTCCTAAGCATGTTTCGTTTTTATAAAACCTACCTAATCATTATTTATGATGCCTTACGGAAGTAAGAAACGAGCTATATCTGGACATACTACCGGTTTTACATCCACTTAGTTACAAAGGTCATCAACTGACTATTTCAATTCAACTCACATAGGTAGGTATCGCACGTGTGTGATTAGTTCAGAACCATAATTAGCTACACTTGATTTGTCGTATCTTACTCCAAAAATGCTGACGTCACGTCATGTCTTACGTCAGAAATCAAGTTAGGTCAATTTTGTGCCATTATCCGTCATCGCCTACGTGGGCACAAAATACATGTGGGTGAGAGAAAATTATCGTATCGTCCGGGTTTTCTTGGACAAAATTTTCGTATCTTTTAGAAGCTATTCCTTTTTCATAAGGAATTTATTAGGGCCTTAAGTTAAGGCAATTTTGGCCCTATAGCGAACTGGTCATACCTACAGCTAACTATTGTTGTAAAATTGCGATGTGGTTCAAACGCTCCTAACCCTCAAGAATACCTACACCACCGAAACCCGACACCAAGAAACAAAATCGAAACCTAGTTCTTATAATTCCTGTGCTGAGAATCCAGGAACTGAGAATTTCACAAAAAGTTCTGTAGCCTTAAAAGATATCGATTTCAGTTTCATTCATTATTGAGGAGTCCATTAGCAGGCGAAACCCAATCTACGTAATTGGATATCGTTATAATTTTACAGAGGCACCTACCTCATACACTAAGCTTCTATAGGTGCGTAGGTATAATGTTATGACCAGACCATACCTTCAAAAATAACTCGAGGCATTTCCTCCGAGAGTCACTACAATCGGAAGATTAATAAGCTTACTGGCTATAGACATTTATTTCCCATAAAGAATATTACTAAATTCACTTACAAGAGAACAAAAGCTTAAATTAAGTTTAAATTAAGTTTAAATCGAATATGCGCATTGAGTAGCATAATGAGCTTACGTAAAGTGAAATAATATTTTCTCTTGTTCCAGGGCCACAGACCCCAAGATGGTAACAGTGCGATGACGTCAGGCCTAAAGATGGAGTCGAAAGGCACTCAGATTCACCTGCCGCTGACTGGGAGAGGAAGCCGCGGCGAGCTCAATGATAAAGTCACATTCTCATCCAAGTCTCCACCACTCGCGGAGCAGCTCAATAATGGACAACTTTTAGGGTAAGGAAGCACCAATTCTATGAAAACATAGGCCTTTTACATCTTTCACTAGGATGATTTACCTATTGTACAGTGTCAGGAGGCAATCTATGCTTCCCAGCGTTGTAAGCATAGACTGCAACGGAACGCTGTAGTATCGGGACATGGTTTGAAATGGAACAAGCTTGGACCCAATGATATTAATTGCTGATGAAATAGCTTTCGAAATAACATAGGGCTTCTACTTAAAGGAGGTAAGCTTCAGCTTTATACTCAAAGGTCAGCAAATTAGGTTGTAAACAAACTTGGAAACGGATCTTCACTACCAAAATTGAGTGTTTTTACAAAGCGTGGGATGAGTACCGTTCTCACGTGTTATTTACTTCGCTGTTAGACAAACAGAGGCTAAACTTATTCATTACTCGTCACGTAACTGTAAGCTTGACACAGACCTAGATAAAAATTTTCGTCAACTGGTGAATTTGAAAAGACTGACACCTACCAAACTAGTGAGTAAGATATGGTGTGTGATACTTCTAATACTTATTCCACTTGAATAGATCAGGGAGTTGATGATGCTAATAGAATAGAATGTTTTTTATTTGACAAGCACAAACAACAAGGAACGGAACTATAAAATAAGACTAAATAACAAAATAGGCACACAAGTAAATGAAAAAAGACAATGAAACAGATCAAAGAAGAATAAATGAGAGCACAACACGTCAACACTAATTAATAATACGAACAAGAATCTGATTATTACAACAAACAAAATGGTTTGTATCGATCGTGAAATGATAAGTAGTCTTATTCATTTCACAGAAATAACTACAACAATTTGACAAAGTGTGGAAAATATTGTGTTCTTAATTGTTATTGTCTATAGTCTTTTTCACGTAGGAACGGTTCCGTGTTAGGGCGCTTTTATGTTAATATCTGAAATAATTAAAAAGGAAATAGACAAAATCCTTTTTTATTGAAGTTGTATCTTTTAGTATTATCACTAGATTTCATTTATTTCAAAATTTTTCATTGTTGTACAGCGTAAAACGTAAAAGTTATATGTGTCAGGGATACGTTCCTAAGTGAAAAATACTATAACACCTACTTACAATAAGCCCCATACTAGGTTCAGGGCCGTCGACGTGTCGTAAAACTATATTTAGCTACCAACAACCCCCCTAAGATTTCAAGAACTTGATTGTATTTGTAAGAGAGATTATTTAGGTTACATCCAAAACTATCATTGCCTCTTCATCATACATCAGAATCTTACGGGACATTATGAAGAGAAATATTCCAAAGTCAAGTATGCAGGCAGAGGTGAGGTCAAGGACAATTTTATACAGAATTTATTCAGCATCCGTTCCATTTCCTTCAGATAAAATCCACTTTAGTATGCGATGTGGACGTGGGATAAGGCTCTGAATTAAAATTTTTGCACCTTTATTCATGAATTTTTGGATTATGTAGTATGCTAAGATAAAACGTCGTTAATTTTCATTGCAAGTTCTTTCAAAGTGAAAAAACATCTGTGGTTGTAGAACGTTGGGCAATGAGAATATCGAAGTAGTCATCATGCATGTTTAGGTAGAGTACACAGGTACCTAGGTACACATTCGGGACATTTCGCAGAAATATGGTTATCTATTATGAAAACCAGCAGTCGGATTAGAAATTATAATATAACTTGTTTACTGATTGCAGGCCTTTTTACTTTGCGTCACATCTCACATTCTATTTATTAATTAATAACATCTCATAGAAATGTTTGTTTCGCTATTGGCAGATACGTCATCAATGACGTCATGTTGTTTTTTATCGCTCTACAACAAAAATAAGTAATGAAAGTGGCCTATAGTATTTTATAGCAAATCAAAACAACAAAATACTTTGGTATTACCTCTGTGCCTATTCTCATTAATGCCACTGATCCTCGGATTACGATTATCCATAAGCTTTCCCCGTTTCTGCTAATCATCAATTAGTAGGGAAAGTTGTAGCCTGTACCTGAGCTTAGTGCGGTAGGTTTTATGAGTTGCTTTAAGTACCTACTATTGTCAATTAAGGTGGAAATGGAAGGTTTAGGGTCGATTCACATCTGACCGAAGATCCGTCGCGGATTATCGGTCGCGGAACGCCAGAACTGACAAATGTATAGAAAAACACTCGACCGTTCACACTCAACCGATGATACGTTAGTCCGTCAAGTGTGAACGGTCGAGTGTTTTTCTATACATTTGTCAGTTCTGGCGTTCCGCGACCGATAATACGCGACGGATCTTCGGTCAGATGTGAATCGACCCTTAAGTTCAAAAATTTAAATTGCAAATGGAAAACCATGTTTTTGTTGTATTTCGATTTTTTTCTGGTGCATTTCTATCTGATTTTTTTAAGTACGTAATTCTCTTTGACTAGTGATAAGGATTCGGAAAAGCGTACGACAAAGCCTATTTACTTACTATTTTGCCTATTTACCAACTTTGCTCTTAGTTCCATTATTAGAAATAGAATCGACATAACAGACTATAATTTGTTTGTCAAGAACAATCTAGTAGGTACTTACCTATTTACCTTAAAAACACTGTTATCATATAACAACAAGCGGCATATCTGCTCTCATTTCGTACTAAAGTTAAATAAACATAGGTACCTATTTTGGTACAATATTCATCATAACATTCACCAAAAATTGTTCTACAGAAATCAGTTGGTAGTTTTCTATGTGTTTTCATATTAAAATAACAAAGCACAACTCTAAAAACGAAACAATTAAATTGAGTCCATTTAGAGCGTGTTCTTTCTCTCGTTGGAACCGTCGTTGGAACTAACAAACCATTTCCCGATGGAATAAGAGACTTGTTATTTTCACATAAAAACATACTCTACATTACAGAAATTAAGGTTCGTTTTTAATTAAACTAGTATAAGGTACCGCAAGCCAACACCAGTTGGAAGGTTGCCAACATGTTCACAGAATGCCATGTTGGATTAGGGATGGAATTATATAGTATCTATATAAACCTACTCAGTTGTAAGTGTAATACACTGAGATTCTGAAGATGACGTAAACTATAAGATATATTTACTTACCTAAACAAATACAGTGTCTATAGATGACGTAAATTATAAGATAAACAAATATGCCTAATTATTGATTGAAGACGAAGCAGAGTATAAAAGTATTTCTTTTTTGTGAACAATATTTCTTAGGCATTTTATTTAAGTTCTATATTTTGAAAGCCGACTTTGAGGAGCTGTGCTGTAGGTAACTTACACTTTTAGAAGGAAATTTGAAGGTCTTTGTACTGTATTCCCCGAATCTAAACTTAAGCATAACTCGTTACGAAATTCCATAAATGCCATACCTATACTAGCAACATAGTTTCGTGTATTGTGTAACTCTGACAATGTTTCGTAATTAGTAAATTCAGGAATTTCAGTAATTATTCCAAAACAAGTTATTTTTAGGAAGTGACGTCAACGGATAGGTGCCACAAAAAATACGTTTACAAAAACATACATACAGCCGAACATAGAACCTCCTCCTTTTTTTAAAGTCGGTTAAAAATAGCAAGATGGAATGATAGTCTATAGATCTAGATGGGCTGACGACTTGCAGAAGATTCGAGTTTTTGCCCACATATCAATGTCAATAATTTACACAAAAGTTGGACAAATCCCATCCCTTACGCTTGCGTCTAAGCCGAGCACACGCCTCACCACAAACATAATAAGTTTTTTTTCTGTTACAGTGGCTCACAAATAAATTTATGCAACGGCGGTGCAGGTGCTGGCATGACGGGTCTCGTGCCTAAAGTCCCCAACGGGTATGGGGACAACAAGAAGCCAATGGCAGCCCTCACACACTTGCCGAAAAGACCACCGGTAGACATCGAATTCTCAGACCTATCATACTCAGTCAGTGAAGGAAGGAAACGCGGTTACAAAGCTTTGCTCAAATGCATCAATGGAACCTTCAAGTCTGGAGAGCTAACTGCCATCATGGGGCCTTCTGGAGCCGGGAAGAGCACATTAATGAATATTTTAGCGGGTTACAAGTGAGTATTTTTGTATGCATTGAATTTTAGAATTTTCCACTATCACTAAGAAACAGCGAATTGCCTTTTGAACGAGCCATTGTTTAGGAATTTAGGTTAAGATGAGATGAAAGACATCGTTTGAATTTGATTAATATGTAAGGTATTATCAACCTGAACGGATGATCGACTGGAACGAATTTAGGTCAAATTCTCTACGTGGAACGTAACTGCAAAAGTTTCCCGAAAATTGTTTACCTACCATCTGACTAACAAGTTCCTCAATCGCTGGCATGTTGCCAGAAACTCTCTTACGCAAAAGTGTTTAACAACAAACTAATGTTTCAGAACGTCCAATGTAAGCGGTACCATACTCATCAACGGGAAAGAAAGGAACCCGAGACGATTTAGAAAGATGTCCTGCTACATAATGCAAGACGACTGCCTTCTGCCTCACCTTTCAGTCAAAGAAGCCATGCACGTATCTGCCAATCTAAAACTAGGAAAAGATATGTCACCCACTGCCAAGAAAATCGTGATAAATGAGATACTAGAAATGCTAGGACTTTGCGAGGCAAGCGATACTCGAACGCTCAATCTCTCTGGCGGACAGAAGAAAAGATTATCCATAGCTTTAGAATTAGTGAATAACCCTCCTGTGATGTTCTTCGATGAGCCAACGTCTGGATTGGACAGCTCATCTTGTTTCCAGTGCATATCGTTGCTAAAATCTCTTTCGAGGGGTGGACGTACGATCATTTGCACCATCCACCAGCCTTCAGCGCGATTGTTCGAGATGTTTGACTTCCTCTACACCCTTGCGGATGGACAGTGCATATATCAGGGGAAGGTGCCAAGCTTGGTGCCGTTTTTGTCATCAATGGGACTACATTGCCCGAGCTACCACAACCCTGCTGATTATGGTAAGTTGTTTTGTGTGATTGGAATACAAATTAAGCTTGCACAGCACATTTAATTTTTTATTATCCTCCGAGAGGTAACGATTTTACGAACGCCCAATACTTACAATTTATTTTTTTTCGACGCTCATTTCGAAAACAATAAAAATATTTCTTGTAGGTACCTCATAATAGTTTCAAGAGAAGTTTTTAGGCCGCCCGAAAGGCATAGGTTTAAAAAAAACTACTTAGCACTTTTCAACGCAGCTGAGATTTTAAATCAATGCGTAAACATATTAACATTATCCAGTTGGCGAATCAGGGATTACTGTTATCGATACATAGATACAGAACACTTATCGTTGTAATCATGTTTAGGTGGCACTTATATACACATGTTACTTTCATGCGATTGTAATTGCCTGATAAGAGTTCTTTTATCAAAACGTAATCTATTCCCGTGAATATTGGGCAATATAGTTTTAAGCTTCTAAAAATGATGTAGAATAATGTCTGACCACCCCCTTTGACATCTTCAAAGGATCAGAATACATAAAAGATCTGAGAGAATGTCTACCGCGCTTCGGGGAAACAGTTGTAATCCTGTTTTAAGAAATGTAAATGTACGTGGCTACCTAAGAATACTTAGTTGACAAATCGTTTTTACTTTAAGAAAAAATTTTGTTCCGTTTCTTTAATTATGTCGATGAGTGTATGTGTGTGTGTGTGTGTGAGTGTTTTAACTACCAAATGTTGCCTGAAATAAAATGATTTTATTTTATTATTATACATGGTAGCTTCATGGTAGGTTATCAGTATAACCCATATTCTTTGTCACCATTGTTAGGCACACAAAGAGTAGGCCACAATTTGAACTATAACCTTACTAGATAAGGTATACAATGAAGTGAATCATAGTTTCGTAGAGATGCTACGGATATTCTAATCGTTATCTCTTTGTTGCGAGTTCAATGTGAATGTTGTACCTAATTACCTAGTTGTTTGTTATGAACTTAGTCGTGCGTAGATCGCAATAAAATGTAGTAATGTAGGTAATAAATTAATAATCAACCTTGTAAGTATTAATTACAGTTTCATTGTTCTAAAATAAAACTACAACTCCCTTATCTGTTGCCTTGGTCGGCGTTTTTGTCTTACAAACCGATTAAATTATGAGTGACTTGCCCCAGAAGTTAAGGAATTAAAGTGTAAGTGGGATCAATGAGATCAATTATGTTTTTCATGTTGATAAACAAACGACATTGAATGGGAAGTGGGAACCAACATTGTACAATACAACATACTAACACACAACTGTCCGAACCTGTATTGGAGACATTTCTCTACATGTTTAAACCGTCTGAAGCAGAAATGAAAGCATATGATGATGAATCTCCGTTTTTCACATTGAGCAATAAGAATAAGTCAAATGGTTTTCTAACGTTATTTAATCTCCTACATTTTCACTTTATAGTGATGGAGGTAGCTACCGGCGAGCATGGTGATTGGGTGCACAAGCTGGTGATGGCGGTGAACAAGGGCAACTGCAGCCGCGGACAGACCTCGTCTTCATCATCATCATCATCCGTGCCCCAGAACCTGAACTACAACAACCAGAGCAAGAACAACGCGCAGAAAGCGGAGGCTTTAGCTGTTGTTGTGGGTAAGAGACTTGATGTTTCCTTTCCAACTTTCCAACAGTCACATACACTCCTGACTTAGGATTCCCAGTGTCGTGGGTAAGAAGGTACGAGAACCATGGTAGGCACAACATCCAATTGTACCCAGGCCCCTTTTAAAACCACATCGAGAGACGCGACCGCGAAAAGCTATACGTGAGTCTCTATCTCTTACATAGATGATAGTTCACCAGTATCAACACACTGTCAACTTAGAAACGAATCGAGATATTACAACTCGGGCTGGGCCAAACCATTCGCCTTTCCAAAGAATACTTTGCAACTAATAAGCTTACTTTCATTTGCAGATAAACCAACCTGTACAGTGATAGACATGTCAGAGCCACTAAACACGGACAAGCCAGCTCTCCCAAATGCAACAAACCTCGCCCCTGTCACATGCACTACATCACTTCTCGACTCCAGCGAGAGCTTCAACAAAAAACCAGTTAAAACCGGCTTCCCCACTTCGGGTTGGAAGCAATTCTGGATCTTATTGAAGCGGACATTCCGGAGTATTTTACGAGACCAGACCCTGACGCATCTGAGGCTATTTTCACATACCGTCGTCGGCCTACTGATTGGGTTCCTGTATTATGATATCGGGAGAGACGCTGCTAAAGTGATGAGCAACGCCGGATGTATTTTCTTCACTGTGATGTTCACTATGTTCACGGCTATGATGCCTACTATTCTTACATGTAAGTATGTGTTTGTATTTGGTGTTCCACTTTAACTCCAACTACCCAACAGCATTGTTGAACACAAATTCTTTACTTCCTTTTTCAAAAACTATTTTACGAGTAATACCGACGCGCCGGAGGCATAGTAGAACCCTTCGTGTACGAATCCGACTCTTATTTCGCCAGTTTTTTGTTTTTGGTAATTTTAATTATGTTTCTGTTCGCAGTCCCAACGGAAATGAGCGTGTTTGTGAGAGAGCATCTGAATTACTGGTATTCCTTGAAGGCGTTCTACTTCGCGAAGACTATAGCGGATCTACCATTTCAGGTATCTATATTCTATACTTACAATATGTTAAATAAGCCGGAAATACACTGCATTTTGTGTTGGCAAGTCTTTGTTCTGACTAAGTTGGCGTTTTCTACTTGCGATAACGCATTGCGTGCACAAATTAAACCCTAGCCTTATTAAGTAAGCAACAAACTAGCAAGCAACGGATAAGAAGCCGTCAATCAATCAACTTGCATAACAAAATTGTATTTTCCAGATAATCTTCAGCGGCGTTTACGTCATAATTGTTTACTTTATGACGGGTCAGCCGATGCAGACGGACCGGGTTCTCATGTTTGCTACAATCAACATACTCACAGCTTTAGTGGCACAATCACTCGGTCTTCTCATCGGAGCCGCTATGAAGATAGAGACAGGGGTTTACCTCGGTCCAGTTACAACAATACCCGTGGTTCTATTCTCTGGCTTCTTCGTAAACTTCAGCGCAATACCTGGCTATCTCCAATGGCTGACGTATCTCAGCTACGTAAGATATGGTTTCGAAGGAGCCATGCTGTCTGTTTACGGATTTGGAAGAGAAAAACTACACTGCTCAGAACCGTACTGCCATTTTAGAAACCCTAACCAGTTCTTGAATCAAATGTCTATGGATAAAGCGAACTTTTGGGTGGATGTAGGCGCGCTGATTGGCTTTTTCATATTTATTAGAGTAATCTCGTATCTAGTGCTAAGGTTCAAGTTGAAGATGATGCAATAGATAGCATGCACAAAGCTTGTATTTTCCATTGTAAATGATGGTCGGATTTTTCTTCCTACGTTGTGGATGAACGATTCTACCTATCTTGTGGACTTCACTGACTATATTGTAGCCTATCTTTAAACAATTTTACGATCAAGTCACTCAAATAATATTAGACAACGCACACTAGATTTGCGGAATCGTTACACCACATTATCCTAGGTAAATACACTTTCTGGTGTAGTGAGTCCTGTAACTTAGACAGGATGGTCAGCATCCTTAGTGATTGTACTCGTTAAAACGCTAGTTGCCTGAGAGAAATACAATCAAAATGCTGTTCTAGGTTACTGAATAAGAATTTCAATCATCCTTGGAGACCGGCTGTGTAAATTAGTAATAGAAAGTTAAGGTGAATCGCGCGATTCATAGGTACTTTTAAAAAGTTATTTTAGGAATAATCTATAAAAGGATAAAAATGGTGTAGCGTATTATGGCTGCTTAGGACCCTGCTCTATAGGAATGTCCGTCATGACTTGTGTTGATTCTATAGGTAACTACATAATGGCAGTAATTATTAAATTAGTAGTAGGAAATAATGAAGTGCATTTTTCAAAGACATTATGATTTATGATATTTTCAGGGACTTACATATCGTGAATGAGTTGACCGAGTTTTATTTTATCGTCATTTTGTTGTGTGTAAATATAATTGGACCGATTTTGATGTGATTATTTGATTGCTACCTATTTTTAAAGATTGTAAGTAGCTTTGTGGCAACGGTGCTTAAGAATGATGGCTATAGTAACCGGTACCTGCGCCAGTTTTGGTAGTGTTTTCAATGTTTGATCTTGAACAGCGTAGAAAGCTTGTTGTTGAAATTGAGCTCACTAAGCGTAAATAAATTGAAATGAAGAATGATAAAGTAAACATTTTCATAAATAGTAGGTAGGTACCCAGTGTAGGTACCGATTTATGCAAATGAACTTTCTACGCTGTTGTTCTGGGGTATTATTGTCGACCCCAAAACATTCCCTATGTTTAAGCGGAAAATCCGACCAAAATTCTAGCGGATTTTCAATAAAATTTATCGTAGATAAGAAATAGTTTTTGAAATAATAAATTAGCTTTCTAGGAAGCAGAAGGACTTAAATTTAGATCGTTTATACGTACCCGTAGGGTTAGGTATTAAGGAACGGGCCCATGACTTAGATATTATAAGTTCCTTAAAACTTTATTATATTAATTTTTCATTTTATCTTGATACTAATCTACTTGATGGAGAGAGCGCCCTCTATAGTACAAACTCTTATGTTTTGACAGACCTACTTAGAGCAGATTTCGGTATCAATAGAATTTACTCAGATTCTTGGCCAAATCTTGCTTCGAATGTGTAATTAAAGTTATCTATCGAAGTTAAAGTTAAATCGATTTGTTGATCTCATACAAATAATAGCTACTAATAACTTAACTGACTAACTTAACCAATAACATGTCAATCACAATCACTATCTACTGCAGTGGACGCATTCTCTATTGGTAACTAATGTATTTACCTACTCAATTTCAATAACATTTTCTAGTTTAATTAGATTTATAGAACCTTTCATTATTGCTAAAGAGTTTTTGGTAAATCTCTATGTCTATCCTAATTATTATTACCAGTATTTATTAATTAATAAACGACTGTGATTTTTAAATAAGCCCATGTGTTTTGTATTTTACCCAAAGTATCCTCATATTATTCTGATTCCTTACTAGCCATGCAAAGTTACTTGCCTTATTGCTAAACTTGAACCAAAACCTATACCTACAAACCTTAAAATAAAAAATCTCCAGTTGATATTGCACCTTTAGTAGGTATCACAGATTAATATAGTAGCAAGTAGGCTTGTGTAGTTCCTGAACTAAGTACTAATAGGAATTCATTCCCACAAGTGTACTAGTTCAGCTAGTTCACATAACTCGGTCCTAATAGGACTATTAGTACTCTAGTACACTAGTTCATTCGATCGTTTCGTTAAGGAAATTATCATAACTGCGCCTTCCTGCACTGTAATAGGGTTCAAATCGGCATGCGTATCTACCCTTGTACTAGGACGGAATGAAAAGAACTACACGATCCTATTAGGACTCTAGTTCATTCGATCGTTCGGAAAAAGAACTGTTAGAAATGTGTTCACATGTCAGTGTCTGATTGGTTTGTTAAGCGCAGACAGAGATAGACTCATTAGGCGAGTAAGCGGTAATAAAAGAGACAGAGATATCACGGTGGCGGGCGTTTCATTCGATCTTTAGTTTAGTACGAACATCGTTCATGTCCTACAAAACACAAAGCTAGTACGTAGTTCAGGACCGACCGACCGACCGAGCGACTCATTATAGAACCGAAGATCTACTGTACTAGATGTACTAATAGTACTAGAAGTCCGATCTAGTTCTTCACAACGATCGTACTAGTACGGAGCGCTCTCTGTACTGACCGAGCAAGCACAAGCCTAGTAGCAAGCTAGTAGGTATCCTTTAGCACAGGCTAATGCGTAATGCATACATAGAGGAACTTACTGTAAAATCTGATGACAATGAAATTAAAAAAATAATTAAAAATAAAACTACTAGCGCCATCTATGGATATTTCTGAGTAATGAGTGGGTTATAAATAATTGAGTTAGTAATTTCTATCAATACATGCAACGAAACAAGGCACACCAGTGCTTGTGTGTGAAATCTTTCCACTTTGAATATAGACACATAAATTAGTAATGTGCCAATTACACTGGCTGGACGTAAACAATGAACTGGCAAGGTAAGCCTACAAATTAGAGATTTGTAGACGCAATCCAATCCATAAGAATATCAATCAGGAAGTAGAAAACTGGTAAGTCATATGTATGTACATATTTTTTCCAATGCCTTTATAGGACTTACCTCATTCCAATGCAAAAACATCAACATAACATCAACAAAATAGAATAATTTTAGTGTTTTGAACCATTTAACCCTTATACTCGACTGTCACATAACATGCCATAGACCCGTAAACTCGCGCACTATCATGGCGGCGCGGCCTGAAATTTGCCGACTTTTACAAGAATGACAATAATTCTGAAACTAGTTGGAAATTTTATTTGAAACAAAAAGTAAACTATTCTATGATAATACAGTTCTAAATTTTAACTGAAATTTTATGTGACTTATTGTCTCATACACTGTCAATTTCTATCTAAAAATGTACAATTAGAAAAATAAGACATGTTCATGTAAAACTAAATATATTAGGAATATTAGGAAACTTTGGAAACATGAGGTATGCCTATTGTAATCTTGAATATATGTCTAAAAACCTATGTATCAAGTTTTATTCTTCTAAACAACATTATAAGCTCTAAAATCCTTAGAAAAACAGGCTCTTTTCTGAGTCGTAAAGAGCACTGAGTTCAAAATGGCAGTGCTTGATGCCAAAGACAAAAAGCAACAAGTATTATACGTCAAATTAAAGAGCACACTATCCTCTCTTTCTTTCACGTACAACCATAAATGGACAAAGCAAGAGGGACATAGTAGAATGCACTTTTTGTTATGTTGGTGTATGCGTATAGATTCATACGCATTCCGAGTCAACGGTAGTATGGCGGCATGCGTATGAATTCATACGCATTCCGAGCTTAAAGGTTAAACAACTAACAATAAAATACTTGTCATGTCACTAACATTTATTTTGTCAATGTCAAATCAAATCTGTTATTAGAATTTTGACATTGAATGATGAAATGGGCAACCAATGTTGCCAGACAATAGAATAAAAAATACTAACTTCTGCCATCGACTGTACCAAAATTAAATTCTAACGGATTTCTGATTATTTTATAGTAACTTTTAAAAGTATGCATTCATAAAATAATCCCATGAAAAACCTGCTTCATTTGACTATAAGAGGTATTCTTGAGTGCGTAGCTTTCATGTTCCATGCAAAGTCAGATCCCAGATAGCTTAATTCAATTCAATTCAATTTTGTTTATTGCTTCATGTTAGTTACAATGTCTTAAATATAGGTAGGCGTTTCATAACATGAACCCCGCTGGAGCACTGCAACATTTGGTAGGTTACTTATAAACTAACTTATGTAGGTATACACCGCAATTTTTTAATTACCAAAAAATTTTTAAACATGGTCTCGGTGTCTGTTACTTATCACATTTATGTAGTTAAAACTAAAAAAAAAGAGAAAAAATATTATAACCTCAAAAGGAGACGAGACGAGTCAGACATGGATTTATGATAGCTACTGCGGTTTTACTGACTGTGGATGATACGAGAACATAGTTCGAATGAGAGTCTGTACGCGATTGTTGTCTGTAGTACTTATTTGTACAGTTTTCATAAAATTTTATTCGGTTTTGGTTGACTGCAATCCTCTATAACTTTGTGATAGTTAAATAAAAAAAAGTTCTGGCCATGCCATCGTGCGCCAGATGAAGAGAGGTAAATCGCCAGGTTTCGACGGGCTCAGCATAGAACACATCCTTTATGCGGGCAATGAGATGTGTAGAGTTTTATCTGAATTGTTTAATACATGTTTAAGCTATGGTTATTTACCTATGAAACTGATGCGAACCGTGGTGGTTCCAGTACCCAAAAATAAAACGGGTGACCTTACAAAGTTAAGCAACTATAGACCCATTTCGCTGGGAACTATAATAGGTAAGATACTTGAGCGACTTCTGCAACCTGCACTGGTGAAGGACATTGATATTGATGATGCGCAATTTGGTTTTCGTGCGGGTCTCGGAACAGATTCTGCAATACTTAGCTTAAAGCATACAGTTAAATACTACAACAAGCGAGAAACCTCTGTATATGCATGTTTTCTAGATCTCAGCCGCGCCTTCGACCTAGTAAATTATGATCTACTTTGGGAGAAACTAGAAAAAACGAATGTTAATAACAGTGTTGTAAGTCTTTTCCGATACTGGTACGAGAACCAAATAAATAATGTAAGATGGGATGAAACACTGTCTAGTGACTATAGGTTAGACTGTGGGGTTCGGCAGGGGGGCCTTACCTCTCCAGACCTTTTTAACTTGTATATGAATGACCTGATCGTTGAACTGAGGAGGGCTAGGGTCGGCTGTCATATCGGGAATGTATGTTTCAATAACTTCAGCTATGCGGACGACATGGTCCTCCTCAGTCCATCGATTTCGGGTATTAGAAAGCTACTGGGTATATGTGTCGAATACGCAAAGTCCCATGGACTAAAATACAATGCTATAAAGACCGAAATGGTTATCTTTAAATATGAAAATGGTCCGGAAAGAGTACCTCCAGTATTCTTGGATGGGTCACCAGTGCAGGTTGTAAAAAGTTTTAAATATCTAGGACACATACTGACTAATGATAACAGTGATGACGCGGATATGGAGCGGGAACGCCGCGCCATGGCCGTGCGATGTAACATGCTCGCGCGCAGATTTGCTAAATGTAGTGACCAAGTTAAGCTAACCCTCTTTGCAACCTATTGTCAAACTTTTTACACATGTCAACTTTGGACTAATAATTTCATAAATCATATAGTACCCTTAGAATTCAGTATAATAACGCGTTTCGTATACTCATGCGAAAACCAAGATATTGTAGCGCGTCGAGCATGTTCGCTGTGGCAGGCCTTCCTGACTTCTATGCTATCCTCCGTGCTCGAATCGTGTCCTTTTGGGCGCGTCTACGGGCATCTAACAACACTATCTTAAAGACAATCGCTGAATGTCCAGATAATGATTTTTATCGTCACTGGACATTAGTGCACCACAGCGAGAACAAAAAGTGACTTCTACATAATGTAGCTTTTATTATATATTATATTTTTGTTAGGTCTATAGCTATACCGAATTGATATGGAAAGTATTCTGAAATAAACAAATATTTATTTTATTTATTTATTTATTTATTATCATTTTCTGCATCTGCTGCAACTGTCCTTAAAATTTTTTTGGTAGTCATAAAATAGTGGTGTATATTGGCTCAGCCCTTAAAGATATTTAATTTAAATATTTTTGGTTCAAGTACTATTAAATATATATTTAGAAGCCGAGTTTACTTTTTATTAAATCTTTTATTGTCATCTAGATAATCTTGAATATTGTAATAACTTTTTTCTATGAGGTAAGATTTTAATTTTTTGTTAAATATTGTATTTTCTTCTAAGTTTTGTAGTTCTGAGGGTAAATTATTATAACAATTATATAAATTATTATAACATCATTAACCCTTATTTTAACTTAGTTAACTTAGTTAAAATAAGGGTTAATGAAGGATTTACTTAAAAAGATAATTAAAAAAATTATATGTGGCTGCAAGCCCATAGCCAACCCACCTACTAGAATGCTTAATTGGTGTCCTCGCCTCGCAATATTTTCAATCATGATCATGTTGCGCGTGCTACGAAAATAACGTGGGTACCTTACAGCCACCTAATCCTGTTTTCATTTCTGTAAAATTTAGCACATCGGTTGCTTGAATTACGATTATATTTTTATTGTATAACCTTACCAACACTACATTTTTAATAAAAAACTAAATAGTTCCTACCAATGATGTTTAATCGCACAAATTGTACTTCAGTTTGCGTCAAACAGAGCGACGTTTTTGTCAGTGACAGTCACTTGTTCCAAGCCCGGATTTTAAACTCAATTAACTAATAACATAGATCAATTAAAATATAATTAGTTCCCACATAACGATGAATGGGAATAACGATCATTCCATTTAAGAGTAGGTATGCACATAAGTACCTATCCGCAAATTTTTATCACTTTGACCGTAACATAGCAAACTAAATAAAAAGGCCTCGGCTGATGACGAGTTGTTTACATAAATCAAAAGATATCAGTTCAAATATAAATCTTACTCAGTGTACACGTTGGTTTATGTATTAAGAGTACCTACCTAATACTTGATAAAGCACTTCTGACATTTTATAATATCACAGTGATATTAATATTATACCTAGGTACTTACCTAATAATTTGTATTTAATTAAATAAAAAAAATAGGTAAGTAGGTTTTACTAATTAGCTGGTAAGTACCTACCTATTAAGTCTTGCGAATGATTATTAAAAATCATACTTAAGTACCTACGTTACGTACCAAATATTCATTTATTTTAGTAAACACTGCACTGACCTAATGCTCGTTAATACCTATTAATATTTCTATTGGTATAATTATCACCATAAAATTTACTTATCAGCTTTTAAATGTAGGTATTATTTAGACACATTTCAAAGGGCCCTATGGACGCAATACTGACATTAATTTAAAATCAGAACTGTTTAGAGTTTCACTTACATTTTTAAGAAATCTTTCGTTTAACATAATGTATTTTACGATATTTACA
This sequence comes from Epirrhoe alternata, assembly GCA_963565295.1. Classification (NCBI taxonomy): domain Eukaryota; kingdom Metazoa; phylum Arthropoda; class Insecta; order Lepidoptera; family Geometridae; genus Epirrhoe; species Epirrhoe alternata. The sequence goes on from OY751384.1 coordinate 8,076,819, forward strand.
GTGAAACGCAAAGAAAACATCGATTTAGACATGGAAGGCAACATCATGGGTAAGCTTGATAAACTTTATTGTCCTCTTAGCTTGATTATCCCCTTGGTTTTGCTTCTTTTTTTATCTCAATTCATACGTTGTATCGCCTTTAACTGGCATTATACGAGAGATTTTGTTCGTATTATATTTTGGCGAAGCAAGCTGGCTATTCGACGAATTAAATAAAAAAAAAAGAAAATTTTGAAATCAAAAAATATTTCAAAATTTCCGATTACCACTTTATGTCTCTAAGATTAATATACCTAGTAAAAATGTCTGTGATTTATGTGTAAGTGTTAATTATTACTTTAATACAACATCATTTTTGTGCTAATAATTTTATGGCTTGTGTTTTAATTTTTTATGTTTTATAGGTGCTCGTGTTTATTCGTTCGTAGGTAATATCATTTACGTAGTAATAACTAACCACTCTACAAAGGTAAATAACTTTAATCATGGTAACTAAATTGTCTATATTAGAATGTATAACTATTATTATCTGCCCATCTAATTAGTTATTCCAAACGTTCCATCGAACGTTCTTTTCAAATCTAAAAAAGGTTTTTGTGGAGACCTACCTATGCAATCAGATGAAACTCATATACCTAAAAAATTGCCCACAGACGAAAACGGTGACACAGAGCATAATAATGTGTAAGTATCTAAAGCTAAGCAGAATTCTAAAAACAAGTTTCTGTAGGTAGGTCCTAGCTACTTAAAGTTTTAATTTTGATTCTAGGAAATGGTGGGAAGCACTATGTTTGCGATGCCATCAAGCAGACTCGAGCCCTTCATGGCAACCGTCGTGGTGGTCAAAAGTGTTTCCTTTTCCAATATTTTCTTCCTATCAACAGTCAGCTCAGCAACTCTGCGTTGTTATGTTCTGTAAGTGCCTATTCACGAAAGTCAACTCACTAGTCATTTGATTGCCTTTTCAATGTTTAATTTTATCGAACTGAATCACAAACTTGCCTAATATTTTTTCAGTTCTTCTAACATGGGGGATCTTCTACTCAGAGATAGGGGAGTCTGTAGGAATGCAAGGAGAACTTCTTAGTATGACTATTCTAGTGATATCTGCATACTTGATTGGCTGGATATGGCTCAAAGTCACAACTTTACCTGCACTTATTGGAATGCTGTTTACAGGAATATTATTCCAAAACCTTAATCTAGTGCATATGACTGATGATTACAGAAAACTGAATCAAGATCTAAGGTAAAGTTCACTAGTTATGTGAATAATTTAATTTTGTTGCATTTCAATACTGCTACACCGTTATTTTCAGAAAAATTGCCTTGGTCATAATTCTCACAAGAGCTGGACTGGGTCTGGACGCAGCAGTAATGAAAAAGCATTATGCTGCTGTTCTACAATTGGGTCTTTTACCATGGTTAGTTGAGTGCATAGCAATCAGTGTTTCTACTCACTATCTTCTAGGCCTACCATGGATTTGGGGTACGGATATACCTATACGTAAAAGTAGGTGCTATCAAATAAATAGTTGAAGTTCCTGATTTACCAAGTGCAATTTTTTTAGGTTTCCTACTAGGTTCGATGATAGCATCAGTTTCACCAGCAGTCGTAGTACCCTGCCTGTTTAGACTCAAAGACGTCGGTTATGGCGTTTCAAAGGGTATCCCAACTATCGTGGTGGCTGCCGCTGCTATTGATGATTCTGTTAGTGTGGCTGTATTTGCCATAATCTTAAATGCTATGTTTTCTACTGGTTCGACTACTTTCAATATCATAAAGGTTTGTTTTCTTAATTTATCTACACTTCGAAAGTAAATGTTTGAAGTTATGCGCATTATGCTTTGCAAATGTTTACGTTTTAACTAAAACTAAACGTAACTATCAAAATATGACAGAACCTACCTAGGTACTATATTATTATTGTGTGCTAACCTAGATTTCAAACCAATGGTTAGTTTCAGTTTAATTTGACGTAGGTACCTACCTAGCTAAATTGATTTCAGGGACCACTGTCTATCCTAGCTGGTGTTATATTCGGATCCTTGTGGGGCGCTATGCTATCAATAATACCAGAAAAAGGAGACACTTACGTAGTCCCTTTAAGATTCCTAGCTCTATTTCTCGGGGGAATGTTTTCTTTATTCATATCAAGTATGATCGGATGGAGTGGAGCAGGTACGTTTAATCAATTTCAAGAAAAGTTTCTTAACTTATCCCAAAAGTACTAAGTATAAACTTATCCTATATTTGGGATGAATGACTAGGGTTTAGAGAAAATTACTTGAGATGTATTTTACTAAAGTGGGAATGATCGCAATTTAATTCCAGCTTCAACAACCTACTAAGATGAGAGCACACTATTCTAGTCAGTGTCTTTACCAGTAGATCAACCATAGTCAACAAAATTGTAAGTAGGTACTTTAAAGAAAGCCTAATTGATTGTTCTTGTGTATTTTTAGGGCCGCTAGCAATAGTATCTTCAGGCTTTGTAGCTGCATATTATTGGGACAAACAAGGCTGGGCTGTCAATAAAAACCCTGTTAGCAACGCCTTTAGAATTTTGTGGATTTTTTTTGAGCCTATTTTGTTCGCATTTACTGGTGCACAAATTACTGTAAGTTTCTACTAGGTACTTACTTAGTTACTAATACCTCAGATAATATAATACTAGTAATACCAAACTTACTCTTTATTCTCCTCACTTCCTAGATTAGTGCCTTGGATCCAGAAGATATAAAAATGGGTGCATTATGCTTAGTTGCATGTTTATTGATACGAGCAGTTGCAACGTTTCTCGTAGCCTTTGGATGTGGGCTTAATTCTAAAGAAAAACTGTTTATTGGCCTCACATGGACTGCGAAAGCTACTGTTCAGGTAGGAGTTTCAATATAATTAGGTATGTACCTACATACCGATCCTAGTTTTTTGCCACCGCCTAAAGGCCTTACGTACTGGTTTTATAGCCGGGACTATAAATTTAATGTAGGTCCCTGTCAAAGCACGAAAGCAACAAAACTCTAAGCTCCTTCTGTCAAGAGAGTAAAAATGAAGTGGCTTTGGTATTATTGTTTAGATATTCCAAATTGTTCCTAATTACTCATACAAACATTGCAAAGTATTTGTGCAATTGAGTGAGTCACGAGACTTGTCACGATCCATGAGCTAAAAAATAAATAAATAAATGAGCATTGACTACTTTCAGTAGGTCTTCAATTTAAAAGCATTCATGAGCGGTATCCAAGAGAGGGCCAGAAATTATAAACAGATAGGTAGATATCATAAAGTAGGTAAGTTGTGGTCGTAGATAAACAATGGCCCTGATTCTGTTGTTCACTGACTAAACTTAATTAAAACGAAAACTGGCACGTTCTTATTTGGTTCTCACTAAAGACGAAAATGGCATGTCGTTGAAAGTGACATAACTAAAAGTATAATCAAAATGGCGCCTCTGAGCTTCTTTAGCAGCTGTTTTACACGGCAAGCAAAATGGTCTTGACTAAATCTACCTACAAATACTTCATTTTTACTAAAATTAAGATATTTTAAGAATGCCACTGTAATAGTCATTCCATTTTGGACTTTATCGTTAACGAAATAAGAACGAAGCATTTTAGTTTATTTAACTTTAGTCAGTGAACAACAGAATCGGGGTCATTCAAAGTCAAAGTCAAAGTCAAAAAGCATTTATTCAGTAGGACCGCTGGGATCACTTTGAAACGTCTTAAAACTAGGTGATTTTACTCCTGTTCCTTCGCGACCAATACCGTGAAGAATCAGGGCAACAAACACGGTTTGGGGCCTAGCTTTCTTTTAGGTGATCCATCTTAAATCTAAACTTATGATAACTTAGGTGGTACCTACCTACCAATTGCTTAAATTATATAATACAAGATAGCAGACATTGAGGACACATCAGCCGTCGAGGGGCAGAGCGACATCAGGCCACGCGAATTTATCATTAATATAATCCTTAAGTGATTAATAAGCTTTTTTTATAAGAGTATTTTTTATGTAAGTTTTAAATCTTCGAATAGGCAGTTTAGTCGCGTTTTCAGGAAGTTTATTATAAAAAAGTATCGTATTTCCCATAAAAGAACCTTTTACTTTTTCTAATCTAAATTTAGGCAAATAAAGTTTATTCTTATTTCTTGTGTTAATGCTATGCACATCACTTTTTTTCCTAAAGTTATTGATATTTTTATGAGTATACAAAATGTTTTCATAAATGTACTGGGAAAAAACTGTTAGAATATTTATTTCTTTAAAACGTTGTCTCAGTGAGTCCCGTGGTTTCAATTTGTAAATCGCACGGACAGCTCGCTTTTGCAAAACAAATATATCTTGAATATCGGCTGCTTTACCCCAGAGAAATATACCGTATGACATCACACTATGGAAGTAACTATAATATACTATCTTAGCTGTCTCTTCGTCAGCCAATCTCCTAATCGTACGAACTGCATATGCGGCGGAGCTCAGTCTACCTGCAAGTCTTTCAATGTGAGCCCCCCACTGCAAATTGGAATCAACAGTTAGCCCCAAGAAAATAGCGGTATCGACCAGATTGAGTGCTTCCCCATTTAATTCAATTTTTGTTGCTTTGTGAACCACGTTAGGCAAAGTAAATTTAATACATTTAGTTTTCTTGGCATTAAGTAAGAGATTATTAGCCGTAAACCAGTTTAAAATTAGAGACAGAGACGCATTAACATCATCGTACTCTTCTTTATATCTATCAACTTTAAAAACCAAAGAGGTATCATCAGCAAACAGAACAATGTCACACATGTCTTTTACAAAAGAAGGGAGGTCATTTATATACACTAGAAACAAGAACGGGCCCAATATCGAGCCTTGTGGTACACCCATGTCAATAATTGACCCTGAAGACCTTTCGCCACCTACATCGACCTTAAGGACTCTATTGGAGAGATATGATTGGACAAGGTCTATAGCTTTATTTTGAACGCCATAATATTTTAACTTAGAAATCAGAGTCTCGTGACATACACAATCGAATGCTTTGGACAGATCACAGAATACTCCGATCACGTCTTGTGAGTTTTCAAAGGCTTCATAGATGTGCTTTAGAAGCAAAGTACCCGCGTCAGTTGTTGAACGACCTTTGGTGAATCCAAATTGATAATTATGCAGTAGTCCATGGAGATTAAAATGAGCTAGCAATTGATTCAAAATAACTTTTTCAAATATTTTACTTAATGCAGGCAGAATCGAAATTGGTCTATAGTTAGCAGGGTCGCTTTCATTGCCAGATTTGAATAAAGGAATAAGTTTGCTAAACTTCATAAGGTCAGGAAAAACACCCTCGTCAACACATCTGTTAAAGACATAAGCTAGACATGGTGCAATATCAATGACAATAGTAGCTAGTATCTTCGTTGATATTCCCCATAAATCCTCAGTATTTTTGATATTCAAAGTCTTAAACGTTTTGACAATATGATCTGCGCTCACATAACTGAACTCAAACTCACTGTTAATCTGAGTAACACCAGTTTCTAGATAGGCGAGTGCGCTAGAAGCTGAGGAATTGAGTGACCGGGTCGCAACCTGGGCTACATTAGAAAAAAAACTATCAAACGCGTTAGCTATTTCAGTGTTATTGGTTAAAAGAGTATCATTAACTTTTAAATTTATCTGTTTAAAACCATGTTTTGATTTACCTGATTCATTATTTATTAATTTCCAAGTGGCTTTAATTTTATTCGAAGAAGATTCTATTTTATTTCTCAAATGCATTGATTTAGCTGCTTGACATACTTTTTTAAATATTTTAGAATAGTTCTTAATGTATAAGATATGTGATGGGTTGTGAAGCAATAGTTCTCTAGTAGCATAAAGATCATACAGTCTATTCCTACTTCGATAAATACCTGGCGTTGCCCAGTCTACAAAGCTCACACAAGCTTTAGTTAAGCAGGTCTTTAATTTAAATATTTCCGTATGCTCCTCAATAATAAGATTTGACAAACTGGCAAATAGGTCATTTGGGTTTTCTACACAAGGTAAAAGTGACATTTTGAGTTCTATATTTCTTTGAAACTTTATAATACGACTCACTGTGATGGGCCGATATGAGAACTTTACAGGTTCATTTAATGTGAAATTAGGAAAAACGACACTTTGACCATAGTGATCGGACTCAAAATTTTTTACTAAAGATTTACTAATCGGTAAACAGTTACAGAAGACATTGTCCAGACATGTGGCCGTTTCTGATGTCACCCTAGTTGGCTCATAAAAGAGATGTTTTAAATTAAAACATTTAAATAAATTAGTTAACCTGTCAGTGTCTACCAATATATCAATATTAAAATCGCCGCAGATTATTAAGTTTTTGTTACATTCAAAAATTTTAAGTAAAACTTCTTCCATAGTGGACTCATATATCCTATGATCAGCACTGGGGGGACGGTAGATACTTACAACGATATGTCGCTCTAGCTCAACGCACGACAGCTCAATAGTCCTCTCGATAGAGAGGTTAACAATATCTTTACGTTCCTTGCATTTCAAGTTATTTTTAATAATAATTAGAGAGCCGCCTCTTATGGCGCTCTTGCGTTTATATGAACTTATTACATTGTAATGGTTAAGATAAGGGAGCAACTCATTTTCTATAATCCAGTGTTCTGTGACACACATAACATCTACATTGAATTTATTTAAAAACAACTCTAATTCTAATTTTTTGCTGGGGAGACCTTGCATGTTCTGATGTACAACATGAAAGGTGCCTGTCTTACCCATTGTCGAAGTGGTCAGTTTAAATGTTGACCCACAGTCCCTATTTTTTGAATACCCTGATTAGTAATATTACTAACCCCCGGCTCGTCAGTTAATTGTGTTATACTACTTATAACACCATCAAAAATATTATATGCTAACAATTTAGCAATTATCAATTTACTATTCCTACTATGGTACATTGTACCTTTTGTCAAAATAAAATCACTAATAAAATTATTACTTATGTACCTACATTAACTACCTTAATGTAGGTGCCTACTCACACACACAAACAATTTGTTTTATTTTCTAGGCCGCGCTTGGTCCAGCTGCCTTAGATTTGGTGCATAGTGGTGCTACAACTGGAGCAAATAAACTAGATGAGGATAAATGGGCCACGATAATATTAACCGTCAGTGTTCTCAGCGTAGTCTTGTCGGCACCCTTGGGAGCATTGCTCATTTCGTTAACAGGGCCAAGGCTGTTGTCAATAGGTCAATGTAAGTTGTACCAATATTTTTTAAATTCGATTAATTATCCAAAAATGTATTCTTACTTATTGCTACCCTGGGGTACTACCTAACCTACCTACAATCGTGAAGTTATAATCAAATTTCCTTTTACTTGGTTAGGCCTACCTAAGAATAGATACCTAGCACCCAATTTAATTAATAAAGAAAAACTTACCTATGTTACTTACCTAGTAGATTTTAGATGTTTCAAGGAGAGTTTGTGCTTATATTTAATAATATAACAGTTACATTGTGAAAGCAAGGATGGAAAAGAGGCGGGCCTGAGATTTTTGACAACTTTCAATACTTACCTAAAAAACTTACCTATTACCAACCTAAAGTTAGTCAATTTTATTTATTTTCAGCGACGGCAGTCTCGCAAGATCGTAGCGTTAAAGTAGAAAATGGTCAACAGAATCCTGATGAAAATAAATTCGATAATACTGTTTTATAATGTCAAGTAAGATCTGTATAAGGTACATAGGATGTTGTGCTGTGATGTTTTAACAATGTACAACAGTTTTAACAATGTAGATTATGTTAGCTAATGGGACACAATTTCATGTTAATTTTACAAATAACTAGGTAGGTACCTACTTATATCTAATTGTACTTAGTCCCCTACCTTTATTTACCAAAGTACTTACCTACATACAATACTTACCCAGTAAAGTAACGCATTTGTACTTAAGTAGATAATTTACCTATTAAGTAGGTAGGTAGGTAGTAAATAATTAAACTTTGTAGTTTTGTAAAACTGGTATTTTAGCTCTAAAATACACAATTTGAACATTACTATGATTGTTATTTTTAGCCTATATTTTCCCACTGCAGGGCAAAGGTTAACACATTCACGTGTGTAGTGTAATTTATGTTATCTATTATAATATCTGGGATCTAAGCAAGTGTTCAAGCTTCCCGACAACAAAGTATTATTATCCTCATTTTCTCATGCCTTCTCTGAATATGATCAAATCGTTATACCATTTCTAGTTAGGGCACAGAACAATAATACTCCTAGGGGTTCTATGTAGCACGATATTGTAAATTGAAGTAGGTACATTAAGTTGAGAATCGATTACAGAAAACGTATTCATTATCTAAACCCTCTTAGGTTTAGGGCTGGTTTCACCAAACTTTGGCTAACAGAGCGTTAGCTCAATTTTAGTACGACAAATAACAACGGATTAAGATTTTAACAGACCGTTACGATGTTTTGTGTTCCTTCCAAAGGAAATCTTCACTGACAAGCCGCTAAATCTAATCGCTGGTCGGCGGCCGGTTAGCTCACTGACAGTTGACATCGTAGAAAATTAAAAATATGTAGCAACAACGTTCAAAAACATCGAAAAGTTCGCGCCGTAACCATAGCAACAGAAATAACAACAAAGTTTTGAAGGAAAATTCCCTAACCACGATTAACTAACCAGCTGTTAGATAGACTTTTGGTGAAACCAGCCCTTAGAAATCTAAAAAAATTATAGATTAAAATCTTGTGCCGACTGTACCTTTTCACCAAAACGCTACAAATTACTGGTAACTTTAGGCAAACTGTCATGTCAGTTTAATGTCAAAATACACGTCATTGACCTGCTGAGTGACTGCTTGAAATAAAATTGTTTGTTTACAAACTTTTGGTTGTTGAGTTTCAGATTTGTTTTAGTGGATTTTTCTCAAAAGTTTTGTAATGTCCATATTAGTTATTGCTGTAGCTACGGAAAGTGGAGTCCCAATATTTTCAAGGAAAAGAGGAAATACCGACAATGTAAGTTATTCATAATTTTCCCTAGAACACAGTCTAAGTAATTGAATCCCAAAAACTCGTATATATCTTCGTGTCTGGTCTTCAAGAATAAGAAGCTATACATATAATATTTTAGGTTCAATTCTCTACCATTGCATCCCTCCATGGAATCAACATGTTCAGCAAATGCCACAATTTGTCTATGATGAGCACACAAGTCGACAATGGAAATATTCTCTGGAAAGAATACTGTAAAAGGTAACGCCTAACAAGCGTTGGAAAATCTGTGTAAAACAATAGGAAACTACCACCACCACCATTCATTGGCTATTTAATTTCTGAAGCTGGTATAAATTAAATTTTCTCGTAATTGTATCTATTGATTTTATTCATGTATTGCAGTGTCACACTCATAGGCATAGCAACAGGTGGGTTAGAATGTGACTTGGAGCTTCTTCTATCCTGTGTCCACGACACTATGATATTCTGCATCGGTAAAAAGGAACTTGAAACACTGAAGAACATTGACCAAGTTAAGAGAGACTTAAGACAGTGCTATGGCATTTTGGACTATTTACTTGAGTCCTTGGATCCAAATGCTACCAGTGCACAGCCAACACTGGTTTTGGAACTTATACAAAGTGTGCTGTGCCCTCAAGCTCAACAATTACAGGTAAGGCTAACCATACTATTTATTACTAGGAATTTAGAATTAATTTATTTGCGTGAAGTATGGTACAATAAAGTTCTCTCTCTTTCGTAATATAAAATCAAGTTCAAATAGACACATTCCATGGTAAGTAAGTAAAAAAAGTAATGGTGCAATGACCTAATGGGCACAACTATGTAAATTGAGCTGAGGATCCCACAATCTTATGAAATAAGATCTAGGAATGTAGAGTGATAATGTAGTATTAAATGGGAATTCATCATTTATTTTCACTTGTTGTATTAGAGGTACCTCAGAAAACAAAATAAGGTAACTAACCAAATATGAATACTGATCGCTCTGCAATCGATGGGGGAGGCCTGTGTTTAGCTGTGGACATCATGTGGCTGACATGATGATGAAGTTTAATAAAAACAAAAGACTCAGATGCTTTTAGTATGGCTTGAGTCCCTTAACACTCCCTTTAAATCCTCTACTAAATTTGTCCTTTCAGCAAGGTTTAGACAACTACGCAGAGAGTGTGACAGGGCGTTGGGCGTGCCTCAGTATACACGGTCATCTTGTCGCAACCAGCTCGGACTTCCAAGAGTTGGACGCGAGGGAGGCTCGATTGCTGTTGCTACTTTCTGCCACGCAAGACGGCGCGCCGCTCAGAGATACTCCTGTATACTTGCCACAAATGAGCCCTAATGTAAGCTTAGGGACTTACTAAGACTGCTATCGCTGACTGTAGGTACCTACCTACTACATAAATAGAATGACTGCATTAAAAATATGCACATCAGATCACTACTGCATCCCCAAAGGACAGTAGACATTCTCTCAGATAAAGTCATAAGATCCTCTGAGGATGTCTTGACGTGTCTCTGACTACCACAGTAGTGTACTTACTGGTTTTGCTAACAATGTTTTATTGGTTTTATTCAACGTTTACAACTCGATAAAAACGCGAATATCAATCTTGCGAAACGAAAATCTATTAATGACTAAGTGAGCCTACACCCTTCGGAATGAAAATCGAAGCATTATCGACTCTCCGAAACGGCTCTTGAAAGTCTACAATACACACATAATATTCTAAAATATGTAATTTTAGGTAGCATTCAGAGCAGTAACATGCAAGCTACTTGCCGACGTTTACATACTAGTAATATGCGGCGCTACACCTGCGCTGTCTCAGATAGATGAAATAGTTCTACAATGCTGGGAAGGCTACGCTCAACTTATCAAGGAAGCTAAGTTAGTGTACCCTAGGAACTTCCCTATGAGCCTGACGTTTGAGTCTTGTATTTTAGGGTAAGTTTAAATGAGAATCACAAAGTATTCAGACCCTTTAAGTTGAACCAAGGGAGGCCTAATGTAGTGCCCAATATCAGCCCTTTTCATCCAACTGCTAGGATATCTGTATTATTTTGGAGTATAGTAGGTATTCTGTGGTAATTAGGCCCCTCTTCGCTTCTGCCATTCGTCTCTATCCTGCGATATTATGACCTGCGGAATTTAACCGATTTAGTGCAATGCTGAGGTACGATGGTAAAGGGCCGAATATTCGCTGTCGCTGTAAATACCTTTATGAAGGTACCTACTTTTTTTTAATACACACGAATCATAGCTTTTGAATTGTTATTGCTTTCAGAATACTAACGATAAACATTAGTAAAAGAAGATGCGTATTCTCAAGACATCTTCACGCGCCTACACAAAAAGGTCGCGGTATGTCTGGAGCGCACAAAATGGACATACTGAGGACGTTTTACGTGACGTCAGCTAGAGACTTGGCTTCGGAGCTCAAGAATGATGATACAGGTGAATGAAATACTTTTTAGTTGAACAGGGTTAGGTTCCTTTGATGCGTTTATTCCATCTGTTTGGACAGAAAGATGTCCGAGGGAAGTCAGAGGCAGTTTGACAATACACATGCTCACATTTTTAGGTCAAGCCTTCTTTTAGTTTCCTCACATTGTTTTCTTTGCCCCGTTTAGAGTATTTGTATGCATTTAAGTAGGTACATTTTCCGAAACTTAACATCCATTGATGCACGCCCAAGATGCAAACCCAAATCCTAGAATCTAAGCCTTAAATTACAACTCTCCAAGGCAAATAGATGATTTGCATCATAAAATTAAAAATTCATTCTATAAACATCATTGGGTACATTTAATTTTTGCTTCTGTATTTCAGGATCTAATGAATTTAGCTGCATGACCGAAGCATATTGGAGCTCTGAGTACCACAAATGTCACGCGCAGAGATCGGGAAACATTATCTGCTGTGTACTTTACGTATCATCGGTTCCTACACACACAATGCGGTATTTGTTCTCATTGCGTACCTAATCCGTTTACAATACTTACCTACTACCTGAAATAGATAGCGTCTTGAAAGTCACGAGTAAATATTAGTTACTAGCTTCTGCGCGCGGCTTCGCCCGTGTAATGTAGGTACCAACATTTTGAATAGCCTATATGCTATTCCAGGTCACTATATAGCCTATACCAAGTTTCATCCAAATCGGTTTACTGGTTTAGGCGTGATTTATTATATGAGTCGGATATGAGTGGGATTCTTCTATTAACAACTTATACCATTAATTGGTTTTATGCTAGGAATAATTAATGAATTTCTTTTACAGATTAATTACAAGTCAAATCCTGCAAGACATCACAACGAATAAAGAAATCTACTGGTGAGACCCGTAAAGAATAGGTTTTTTAAGTCCAAGAATCCGTCCAGTAATAAAACATTTTTTACAGTTCCAATTGTTTTAATACCAGAACAATCAAACTATCACACGATGTGTCCGAGGTCGATTATACTAACCACAAGATAAAGGCAGCATTCATTATCACTAAGTACATACAACTGTTTGAAAAGGAAATTCGTTATTGATTTACATGTTTTACATTGAGAAACTAGAATAAACATCTTTTGGAATATATAAAAGATCTGAGAGAATGTCTACCGTGCTTTGGGGATACAGTCATGACCCTGTTTTTTTTTAAACTAGAATAAGGGTGCGTCTTAAAATCTATACAACATTAGGAAGCTGATCAGTCAGTCAGAGAACCATTATAAGACTATTCTAGACTCAATCAGCGCATCTCTATTATTTGCGAACTTCTTCAGCGTTCAGCTTCTTAGCATATCTCTGGTGGATACACGCCCTTATTATTACAATTTATTTTTTGTATCTAGATCTTTAGTTCGAGTTTGTCTAACATGATTGTGAACTCTTTTTCATACAGTTTTTAATTTTGGAATAGTATAAAGAATTTCATATTTTTGAATACAGTCATCACATGTATCTTATTGATAAATCTAAAAAAAACAGTTGCAGGCATGCAGTTATGGTTTTCAAACAATTTTATAATTCATTGAGTCAGTATTTCGATAAAACAATCATTACAGTAAAAGGGTTAAATCACCCAGTGTATAAAATAAATAGAACTTTACACGCAATTAAAACTAATTTAAAATAACTGTTAAAAGATGATAGCGACCAACGTTGTTTTTATTAAATCTTGCGAGATTGTAAACTGTGGATAATATCATAGATTTCGATGCCTGGGGCCGTATTCACGTTCCATTTTTCGTTCGTTTGATGAACATTCGGATGCTTCCCACTACGATTTCTGACTTCAAAATACGCGAATACGGCCCTTGTTCATATTGTCTTATTATTCTTTTGTTACTTTCCTTATCTCGCTAGATTAATCAACGGTGAATCAACATACCCATGATTAAATAATTGTAGTGGTCAAGTTTTTCATATTCGAAACAGTAGATGCACAATGCACGCACATCCTGTTATAGGTAAAAATCTAATACATCATTTGCTTCTATTTAAATCTATTGTTTCAGTGCTACCAATCTAGATAGATCCACGCATTTTCGATATGAACCAAACTTTCTATAGTCTTAACTAAATAAAATAAATGCACAATCACTATAAAACCTATTATGAACTAAATCACATGTAAGTCATTCACATTTTAAAATAATAAATAGTGATGTACTGCCTATTTTTTGGCCGACTATACCACAGAGATTACACAATCGAGAATAGTACATTGTTCCACAAGAGAGCAAAACTCGTTTTTGTTGCGAGTGCTGAGTTTGAATCTCGAACAAACGAAGGATTCTATATTTGAATCACGAGCGTAGCGAGTGATTCTATGTTAGAATCCTGAGTGTAGTGAGAGATTCAAAAGCATAAGCAACAAAATATTTTGCTCTCGTGTGATACATACAACTTTTCACCTTACTAGCGAAAAAATACAAGATGTAAAGGAAAACCAATTCCCGCTATTTTGTTTTTTTAACCGACTTCAAAAAAAGGAGGAGGAATTATTTTTTTGTTTGAAAGGGTATACTCCAGAGGTGGTCCCATATAAATTTTATTCCTGAGGGTTTGATAGTTTTCCCGTAAAACTCTAAAAACCTTCCCTCCTAGCCATTGTAAATCGAATCGACAGATAAGTCTAAGACTCTTTATACATTATGTCAAATTGACGATTTTCTAATGCCAGGAACTCACGTGCCGCGAAACTTGACATAAAATGTATGCAGTTTTGGTAATGAATGCCCAGACGCCGGTGGAGCCTAAGCATTATCTGTCGATTTGATTTCTTTTTCTTATTTAGATTTTTATGGATGGCTTATTGATTCCCTGAGTCACGCCGTGTGTAGAGTCTAACATTGAAGTCGGTTTTTCTTTTAGTTTTAAAACGTAATTATTTGCCCTTCAAGTGATAGGCTAAAGTCCAAAAACCAGACCGCCCTGGCCGCCGCCACCTAGCCGGGCGCACGCTGCGGCCTGTAATATTGGATTCTCATTGGTTGCTTGCAGCATTCTAAATTCAAATCACTTTTCCTCATAGTGTGAGCAAAGTAGAGTTTTGCTCACTGTTTTTACGCAGCAAAAGCGCCCTTTTTGAGCTAGTAAGGTGAAAAATTATATATAAATATTATCCCCTGAGATAAAGGGTCATTTTTCAGTCTATTACATGTTTAGTACATTTTTTTGAGGAATAAAATAAAGAGCAAGTCGGCCTGGGGCTTTGAAAACCATCAATAGCGGGCTAAGTCATATCATCTCTAAAAATAAATACAGATTGATTTCATATTTAAAAGAAAATGCCTAGCCAAGTAATTAAAATCACACAAACCTGCCTTGGTAAATATTAAAAAAATAAATCGGCAAATCGCATGCGATACCATTTATGTAGGCGGGAATAAAATGTGATATTTAAATTGATAAAACTATACCAGATAATCTTTCCTGCGCATTTATAAAGATGAATCTCTTACAAAGTTCAGACCATTTTCAACCTTATGCCATAGACAAGTGTTATTTCTCTTCGTTTCTTCAATACCGGGTAACCCTAAACCCCCTCTATTCTAGAACGTTCGTTTTACTAGCTAGGAAAATAGGTGAGTAAAGGATGGATAGGTAGGTCTATCCTAGATTAAGAGCTAAAACTCATTCTTATAATGAGTTTTGTCCTTAGAGCATGAAAAGCCTCTTTGAGGCGAACTTTACCTTTTTGCACACTGGTACGAAAGAAATATGGGACACAAGGTTTGCTTTTCACATAAAAACTAGCTACAATTATTATTGTAGCTAGTTTTTATGTGAAAAGCAAACGGTATTCCGTGATGTAATAAAAAAGCAAGTAAATAAAAAAGTTACTCATCTTTACAAACGCGCAGTAGAAAGTTCTAAGCAATTACTTCAAGCCTCTTCTACACTGCGGCTGTTTCAGCTTACATTTCAACTGCTGTATCAGATCAAATATCTTCAATGACGGTCCAACCTTCATTTTCAACAGTTCTATTATATCATCTTTTGTTAGCTGCAGCATCATCTCACCTGAGATTTTTGCGAAGTACTGACAGTAAGGTTTGCAGTCGTTTATCGTTAGGAACTTTGCGACGTCCGCAATGGTCCAATTCTCTGGATCGATTGAATCGACGAGGTCTGATGGTACGGCGTTGTTGACTAGTCTTGGTATCACTTTATCATCTTCTGTGTCTATCGGTTCTGGGGAAAGCTGTGATGCGTTTTGACTCGAGTCTTGTGATGATTCCATTGGGTTGAACTGTAACAGAGTTCAAACTAAAAACTAGTGACATTATCAGGGACGGTAGACATCCCTTTAGAGTAATAATAATGTTACAAATAGTCTGGAAAAAAACATTATTGAACCTTATTGCTTGGACTAGGGTTTACTTATGCGCTAGCATTTGTAATGACAAGAGACTTCATTACTTAGCGCATGGAAACAGATGAGCGCGAGTTCTAAAAGGTTCTAGGTATTGTTTTAATTTGTATACTAACTACTACGCAGACTTTGCCCTACCTAAATACGATTACTAAATAAAAATTTCATCTGAGCGCTTCCGTGCTTCGGAGGGCACGTTAAATTGTCGGTCCCGGCTATTTAAGTCGTTAAGCCATGACGGAGGCCTAAGGCGGCCTAAAAACTCCGTCACCAGAGTTGGCCACTGACTCATACGAACTTACTTACTTTACTAAATAAAAAAAACGAATCATGACAACAGCTCCTCCATTCCAACAAGACACATTTTGTGATGTCATTTATTGGTAACTTAGGCCTTTACATTTTCATAAGATGATTTATACAGCGTCAGGAGGCAACAGTGCCTGGGACATTGTTTTGAGATGGAATAGGCTTGCCCAGCGCCTAAACCATCCTCTCAGCTTAATCGGCCTTATCCACAGAAAATAAAACGTTAATACGTGAGGAGCTGACTAAGCTGCGGGTTTTCTCACGATGTTTTCCTTCACTGTTAAGAGATCGTGTTAGAGTGCATATAAATTTTACGAAAGAAGTGGTATTACCTCCACTTTCAATGCGAAGGTCGTGGGTTCGAATCCCGGCCGTGCATCAATGGATTTTTCTTTATGTAACTATGAAATAATCTTTATCATGTAAACTTACCAACATATCCTGTGTAGACTCGCTAGGCTCTTCGCTATCGTCCGGCGGCTCAGTACTATGCTTCGAATGGTCATCAACATCCATCGCAGTATCGTCTGTGGGATCGGTAGCAACTATCGATTTCCTTCGCGCTTGTATATTTGTACGCGATTCCGTATCTGCAGACGTTTCAGAAGTAGGCGGCGATAAGCTTTTCTCGCCGCTTTTCCATTCTGTTCGGTCGTCAAGCGAATTTGAATCGTATATGCTTGGCGCGATGGATGTTATTTTCTTTTCTGGAAATCAATATTTCACACTTAATTAAATAAATAATGCTGGACATTTCACACAACATGACTGACATACTACTTATTTAAGTAGTTTTTTTTTCTAAATACGTACATTAAACATAGAAAACACCCAGACCCGACACAAATACTTGTAAATCATACAAACAATTGTCCCGTAGCGGGAATCGAACCCGCAACCTACTGCGTCGCAAGCGGATCTGTATCTGTGGAACCTCTCTGTATTTTTTTTTTTTTTTTTTTTTTTTTAGCAATATTAAAATATTATATGATACAGTTATAACAAAAAACTTTATAGAATATGGACCTATACCTAGTAAATAAGTGTTCGAACTAATACAAATGTAATGAGAGTGAGTGAGGCGAAAGTTGTGTGTCAGGATCGTAGCGACTGGAGATCCGTGGTCTCTGCCTACCCCTTTGGGAAAGAGGCGTGACTTTATGTATGTATGTACTAATACAACAATTATAGCCAATAATATTTAGAACAACTGCACTTAGATCAAATATACGTTATGTCTATACTTATGTATAGCAAACACTATTAGTACAAGTGGGTTTATAGAAAAAGTATGAACACCAGCCTGCAGTCATGTGTCATGATTTTGGTCATTTTGGACGCGCAGATTAAGGGTCGATTCACATCTGACGGAAGATCCGTCGCGGATTATCGGTCGCGGAACGCCAGAACCGACAAATGTATAGAAAAACACATGTATCCTGTGGTAGTGATCACAGAATACAGAGAGGCTACAGAGGTTGTCGTTCTATTAGAAAGTAATTAGGCATTAGTTCTAACCTGAATCTGCACGAAAGCACAGAAACGAAAAGAGATTCTTTGTGGCGCGCCAATCCTATCACCAGACTTAGTTCTAAAGAACAATTGCTATTCAAACGATAAGAAATCAATTTAGTTCTGACCTGCAATTTTCTTCCGTCTCCTCGGCGCTCGAGTTTGCTTCGCCGGCTGCTTTCTAGCGGGTTGTGGTGGAGGCGGTTTATTCGGCCCTTGAAGCACGTGGCTGACAGCGCGGCACCAACCGACGGGATACATGTCCGTACTGTGCGCCCAAAGCCACTGGTCGTACTCCGGACCCCAGCCGTCGAAATGAATCTGACGATATAATATTATCACATTGTATGTAACTTATTGTGCCAAGTGAAGGAGAAAGTTTGACCGTCGAACAAAGAGGTCAAGGCAACTGCCCTGGACAGAACTACATGGAGAGTAGAACTCTTAAATTAGAAGATGTTATAAAAACATCAAGAATTAATGCGATGTCAGGATAGTAGCAAGCGAAAATTTATGGTCTCTGTTTACCCCTACGGGGCAGAGGCGAAGTTTTAAGTATGGATTAATAGCAGCTACCGCCTTCAATGAGGCAAATTTCTGCTTTTGATGAGAAAAAAAAGCCGCACTGCACCTAAGTTCATATTGAGTGGGTAGTGCTTACAGAAGGTTGAGACAAACCTGAGCCAAGAAAGATGTCAGTGCACTCTAATCGCATGCCAGCGATGGAGCCGTGTGACGTCACGTGACAAGATAGACATGATTCTATGATAGAGCTTAGGTAGGTACAAACCTTGAGAAGATCTCCGACCACGCGAGCGATTGTCGCGACGCAGACAAGCCGCGGGTCCATGAGGTCAGTGCACTCTAATCGCATGCCAGCGACGAAGCCGTGTGACGTCACGTGACCTCGAGGCGCGAAGGATCCCCTAGGAGCCGCTTCGCCACAACACATCGTGAGATATTGCTCCCAACTGAACTCATCCGCTGTGAACCTGGAATGTAAAGGTTATGACTGTTACATGGTCAACGGTTTTAGGCATAACGAAAGTATTTGACATCTGCAGTGGCGCTTTGAAATTGTCAACGAAATGGCTCACTTTACGAATGCCTAGATCCATCGGGCCAAGTGTAGGTAAATGGTAGTGGGTACCTACTCAAGATTATGTGAAGACAGATCAAGATCTTGTCTGAGGGCATGCTCAAGGCGCAATTAGTTGGTTCATGCCTACATTACCTCACGATTACACCAACAAACTCAAGATACCTGATTCATGCAACCTATAGAGCTTAACCTACTTTTCCCGCTGCGAAAATCATATCTTAGATGGCATAATAAATGAGCCATTAAGATAACACTTATTGCTTTTATAATTACCCAGCAGGTGGCGTTAGCGGTATGTTATTCGCCATCGCAAATCCGACGGGGAATATGCACGGCGACCGCTGGTGGTAGCAGAACCAATCACCACCCGACTCGTCGACGGGGTAACAGTCTATCCTTATCATCATGTATCCTGTAAAACACGATAAAGTTGAGACAGAATTACTCAATACATTTCGAAAAAATTGTACCGCTGGCAAATGGGAATTGATAAGCTTCGGCGAGCCTAGTGTGCAAGCGAGAGAACATGATAGGCGCCAGCGTCTGTATTTCCGCTGAGCTGCGACCCTGTTGTTTTTAAGAGGGTTAATAGGCACTTTCTGGGTAGGCTCGCTCCATCGTAGACCTCAATCTTGCCTGTGTAAGATTCGAGGTCAAGAGCCGACCCATTCAACAAACAAAAAAACGTATGAAGTATGTTAGCAGGGTTTGGCGAGCATATTATTATAAACGCACAATCTGTCATGAAGAATAGAGAGCTGTATTATTTCATGTTGTTACACATGAAAATAAATGTTGGTATTGAAGTAATCTATAATGAATGTTGAGGATGATGATGATGAGGTCAAACTAAGACTTGACCCAAAGAATACTAACGAAACCTAGAATTCTTTAAATAAATAAAATAAAATACATTTATTTCGAGAAAACACTCATAAAAACTAACAGGGTTCATAGTTAGATGTCACCCACAGCAATGCCTAATCTTTACCTTCATTCAATATCTGCATGATTGTAGCTGCGCACAACGACGACAGATTCAAAGGATCTATCGCTTCCAACTTCGTACCCTCAGAGAACAAAGGCGGCTCATTTGTCGGGTACTTGTAGAACATTTCAGGTGTTGTATCAATCGGAGATAACCTTCCCGCCGCGACTCTTTGTAGATAATGCTCTGGGGCATCTAGCTTGTGACCGATACGAAACGCCCATCCGACCGGGTGGATTAGTGGAGAGTCTTCGTGACACCAGAAACCCATATCGTCAGACAGACTGTCGTAGTATTTGATGTGAAGACGTTTGCCGATGATTTCGCAGACTGTTGCTACCTGGCGAAAAAAGGCTGAAGTTTGAGTTTGACTTGTTTGTTAAATAAATTAAAAAAAAACGAGAAACAGAGTCACGATTGTAATTCTAATACTTACTTATGATATTGTCTCAGCCTGCTTACCACCAGCACCCTATCGCTATGCTAGAGTAGAGTAAAATGAAGCATGCTGATTTTCTCTAAGCACGAAAAAACTCATACTCTATGTTTTTCTACTCAATTCTATTATGAACTGTTCAATTTAGATCCTTACCTTGACTTGTGAGATCCTATTTTTATCAAGAACTTCAAGGACTGAACCAACTTGAAACCGAGATGCATTGCTGTCTGTCAGTTTACTATAGAAATTAACTGGAAGTGTGCGAGCTCCTGTTAGTTGCTTTACTAAAAACCTGAAACATTAATAAAAACAATATTATAGTTTGTTTCTCATAGATTAATTAAACAACTGCTAAAACTGTCAATATATTTATTATTGAACTTGAAAGACATAAATAAAGCTTAAATACATTATTTGCAAGAAATTGCTTAATCATTTAGTTGTACATGATTTGGGGTTGTACATAACTTACAGGCGAAATAAAAACGCACTTACTTTTTCCAATCTGTGTACTTGTCCCGTATAGTTTGTGGCGGTATTAACGGCTTTCCTCGCATCGCGCACCAGCCAACCGGATTGACTTCAGAACAGCACAGATTCACCCAGAAATCTTTAGAGTCATCACTACCAAAGCCCTCATAGCGTAGAAGTCCCATATACCCTTTTACCTGGAAGTATAACAGAATTGCTCATTATTGTTTTTTTTTTATCTTATTTTATTAAAATTCATTTTCTGTTTTTTTTTATTGTATGTAAGGCTCAATGCTGACTGAAATTTACAACGTTATAGACGTTATAAACAATGTCACAAGATATAATATAAATGCTTGTTAGTTCACGACCGCGCGAGATTGCTCGCGGCGCGAGGCTTCGCCACACCTCTTTTGGCGGTTGTACACACTCGTCGAGATACTCCGAGACAGGCCGAGCGCGCGTGTGTACAGGGCGCTCTCGTCTCGTCTCGCTCTCTCGTTCTCGTCTCATTCGCTCTCGGTGCCTTGTCGAGAACCTCTCGGCGAGAGGTTCTCGTCGAGTGTGTACAACCGCCATTTCATTCTACATCTTGTTACATTGTTCTTAAGGTTTATAATGTCTTGTTACGTCGCGTCCCTACCAATTCAATGTGCTTTGAGTCTAATACGACATGCAAAAAATTACCTTTAACACTGTAGCCACCCATAAATAATCTGTGTTTTTTTCATCATTCTCTTCTGTATCACTATTTCGAACCTCCACCTTCATGCCCTCGAACGTACTGTCCCACATTTCATGCAAGGGAGCGTGTTTGAACAGGCTGACAGGTGCGGCAAGGAAATCACAGCCAAATAGTTCATCCTTCCATTCATAGCTGTGGGAGGCATTGGCAGATTGTTTGATAGGTCCAGCCTGAAAAATTACATAATATGATCATAGTGGAAAAATAATCAGTGGGAGTGATTATATTGACTAGCAGGGATACCAATTTAAAAAGAAAATTACATTAGGATGATACTTGAGATGATGAAAATTTTGGCTAACAAGAAGAGATATCAATTTGAAAAAAAATTCCAGATGGAGTAATCTTTGGGCCTGCAGATTTTCTGATATTATCTAGCTAGGGGGTAGTCTAAGGCACACCTAACACATAAAAAATACAAAGATAACAAAAAGTTTGTCCGAATCAAAAATATTCTTTTTTTGATGGATGTTTTTTTCATAGTCTGAAAATTCCTAGGGGCTATTAGTTCCAGGGGTGGGATAGTCTTCTTTCTCTCACTCTCAATCCCACTAATGTAATAAAGCTGGAAGTTTGTGAGTTTGTTTAGATGAATTTGGATGAAACTTGGAAAAGGAATAGAATAGAATAGAATAGAATAGAAAAAAGTTTATTTTGTGCCACAAAAAGCTTACATTAAATTTAAAAACTAAGTACATAAGCTATTTAAACACAAAATTGGCCACCACTCAGCGTGTGCTGCAGCAACTTGAAGGTGCTGCAGCGCTGGTTTTCTGTGGTGCCGGTTAGTTCGTGTGTGGCAGCAGCTGCACACGTATACACATAGTTTGAATTAATAACTTTTCTAAAATATATAATAACTAAATATAGGTAAGTAGGTACATATAACAATTCCTTAATCTAGGTAGGTAAAAGGCGTATATAGCGGGCGAAGCCGCGCGTAGTAGCTAGTTAAACATAAAAACAGATATACCTGTAGCTGGTAAGCTCCTTGCCAGTGTTCCAATTGTGGTAGGGGCTCTAGTGGGATGAACCCATCTAAATGCTCAGCCCCCTCCATGAACTTAAACTTCCAATGGCAGTTGTGTCTTCTAGAGTTACTTGCATGACATCTCAGTGAGCAAAACTTATTGTTGCGAGGATAAAACTGTTCTCTACGACCCACCCGACTGCACAGTTCACATATTGCTGTAAGTGAAGATTCCTTTAAAGAATTTGATGTGGACCTATAATTCAAGTATGTTGGCTATAATATAATAATATAGCCTTTTATTCTGACCTTTATAACTAAATACATTTTTGATTTATTTTAAACAATAAAGTTATACTTATTCTATCAGTGTCACCAATAAACACTATGTAAAGTTTTTCTTTAGTTCAACTTAAGAATAAGCAAAATGGGTACCAATAAACCAATTAGAAAGTTCCACCTTGTATAACTTTGAAATTTCTTTCATACAAACGCTATTCCGAAGTTCCACCAGCTAGCACCCTTGTTTAAATCTAGTGTAACCACAGAATACATATTAGTAGGTACTGTAAAAATATTTTCATAGGTACCACCAAAGAGTTCGTATATATTTTACTCGTACATACCAAGGAGTTTTTGTTTAAATACTTCCAGATAAATTTACAGGAGAAAAAAATAACTTTATCTGGAATAAATCTTACATTCCAATAGAAGAGGTAGCATGGCGAGAAGGTTTTATAAAATAAAAATCGTAATTTGATAATAAAAACCAGCGCGGAAACCAAAAATGATTTTGTAATAAAAAAATTACATGTGAAATATTGGCGAATGCACAAAAAGTGCGAAGCCATTATGAGAAAAAAAACAAGAATGACAAACAAAATGACCAATTCAGTCAGCTTTCATAGACAAAATGATACTTATTTTGAGGTTTCTACTTGGATGCGATGTTGCCGATTTGTGCATCTTCACATATCACCTTGTATTATTGGTAAGAAATTTTTTCTAACTTATTCTGAATTTACGCAAGGTACAGCTATGCATTGTGTAAATTTGATAGAACTTCGGAATAACTAGTTTTTATTGGTGAGACAGTAAGTGTTTTTTTTTAAAGGTCAGTTTGCCAGTCGGCATAGGCCTCCTCCAACCTTTTCCATTCTGTCCTTTCTTGGGCCACCCTGTTCCACATTGGTTATGCAGACATTAATAACAGATGACTCGTGTGGTTAAGAAAGAAATACTTAGAATGTTTGCATGGGCAGTCTGAAAACCAGCATTGCTCTGCACCTAGCAATAGGCACAGAGTAACAAAAAAGCTGAGACTGGTCCTATTTGGCACACCAAATCACAGACCTTGCACCTATAACTGTTTTGTGTTTTTCTTTTTTTAAAGTATATAAGTAGTATATCAGTTATCTGGTTCCCATAGTACAAGCTATGCTTAGTTTGGGGCTAGATGATGCTGTGTGAAATTGTCCAGCACTATTTATTTTTATTTATTTATGCTTTAGGTTAGTTATGCAGTTTTAACTTGTGTTAGTTTAAGTAGGTACCTGTCTATGTTTTTGTTTTATTATTAAGTGTATCTGTGCCAATAAAGTTGTATCTATGTATCTGTTGAAACTCATGGGGTTGCTAAAATATAGTTCAGTCCATGCTTGTGCATAGGTACTTTGATAAATCTCTGAATTCCAGTAGGATATCAAAAAAGACTAGAATACATTTTGTTTTCACAATACAATAATACATGAATGAGGCATTATACAAATTTAAATCATAACAATTTGAGTGGCTTAAATAAAGCTACCCCTCAGCAATTGCGGCAGCAGCTCAAGTCTATTGGAGCGCTGATTTTCAAAATGACACACTATGTTCAAAAGATGCTACATTACCTGCTTCCCTAGAGATCATTTCCTACGATAATCAATACAGCATGGTCACTCACCGAAACTTTTAGTATCCAGAGGAATTACGGTAAGATCATCAACGACATACGACTCCTGAGGAGCACTGTTGTCAACAGAATTCACAGCTTCTCCGACGTTATAATAAGCCATAGTTCAGCTATGAACATCGAGTTTAGTGCCAATGCCAGGAACAGTTCAATACACATGACTAAAATAACCACAATATTTTGTCCCAATAAACGTAACGTAACTTACTTAGATCAAGATCTATAAAGCCAGAAGACTCAAGTTTTCGTAAGCCATTTCAAAAAAACGCAGCAGGCGACTAACAAACAATACACACACAGCACACACACTATTATTTTATTTCTCTGTGTTTTATTTATTTCCGCGATTTTAAATGGCGGCGGACAGTTTTTTTTTTTTTTAATGGCTTTGGATACAAAGTCCTTTTAGCCAGACAATCACAGGCGGCGGACAGGACAGCAGAGTGTTGCCATGCCGCCGGCGCGGCTTGGGCGCCCCCGGCGCGCCCCAGGGGCCATCGATTGAGTGAGTCGTATAGCTAGAAACATCGGACGCAGCACCAGCTCATAGGGTGAGAGCCAGCGACCGGCAGACCTTCGTCATTTTACCAAGGCTGAGAGTTTGTCTGTGTACGATCCCCAAATATGAAGTTTGGGTCCGGGTGGCTTTGGGAGATATGAGGCATCAAAGGTGCCCAAAATAGCACCCAAGATTCGTCATTTTACCAAGGCTGAATTTGATATAATATGTTACTTAGGGAGCTATAAAAAGAGGTTTCCCAAGCGGGCAGACACCTGCGATGGTTCCTTCATCATGTCGGTCAGCCTCAAAGTATGGAAAATTACGAGTCAACTTTCGTCATTTTACCAAGGCTGAATTTTATATAATGTTACTTATGGAGCTATAAAAAGAGGTTTCCCAAGCGGGCAGACACCTGCGATGGTTCCTTTCGGTCAGCCTCAAAGTTTACCGTAGGAACAAGCTCGAGAAATTTTTGAGGGAATCTTTGAAGTATGGAGCTTAGTTTGATATATTTGGCTTGGAACAGTATTAGAAATCACGTCTTCCTTTGTCAGATACCTAGTACAGTTCCAACCCCCTGAGAGATAACCCTAGACTAAAATAAATAGTATGACATACATTGTTTATTTATTTATTTATTTATTTACACACACATAGATAGTACATCACAGAATTAATTATTCTAATTCGTATTATCTAGGAATCTAATAATAATAATAACATTTGACAGAAAAATTACGCAACAATAAAATAAAATATAATAGGTAGTAACACTAAAAATACACACAAAATAACTGAACAAATTCTCAAAATATTAAAACAAGACTACAACAATAATTAACGTAATAATAATAGTAGGTACCGCTACCTGCTAGTTTTCGCAGAAACTGAGACAAACTCTTTCAATCGACTTCCACCCATCCGCAAATACATCAAACTGAGGATGCTTGGAAATGAGCATATTTAGGTTGCGCTGCGCTCTGGAGATGGGCGACTGTTGAGCGTACAGCGTGCGTGTTCTGACGGGCTCAAACAAGCGCACACGACCCGGACGAAATCTGGCCCGTTGCTCAGGGACACAAAGGCGGCTAGCTTCACTCAAGAGAGTCGGACATTCTGTTGCACCACGCAAAATTCGGCATAGAGTTAAGATTTGCTCACAGGTCCGTCTCGTTTCAAGAGAGTTATATCCCAAAGCCCCTTGCAGGTACCTTGTAGGATACATGTATGGATAATATCCGTAAGACTTCCTGTAGCAATATCTGAGAAACCTTTTTTGGACTTTTTCGAGCATTAATGTGTAGGTAGTTTCATATGGATTCCAAACAGTTGAACAGTATTCTATTTTTGACCGAATGAGAGAAGTGTACAGTGTTTTAATTGCATTAATGTTAGAAAAGTTTTTACAGCTACGTAACACGAAACCTAGTGTTTTATAACATCTCACAGCTAAAGCACGAATATGATTGTGAAAGTTGAGTTCTGTGTCGAATTCCACTCCGAGATCTCTGATAGAATAGCATCTAGCAATGACCTCGTCATGGAGAGAATAGTGCGCGGTAACAGGTTGTGATGAATCTTCGATCATTAAGGTAGGGATGCGCCATAACTTGTATTTTCCCCTCTGTCAAATGTACACGACTCCGAGTCGTTTCAGTTTATAAAAACTACTTGGGTAGCCATTTTGACACAATACTTCTGAACCTGAGCGAGAACAGAGCTGCCATAAAATGCCTATTTGTGCTGTATTTTGTTATCGAAACAAGTCGGCAACATCAAATTTCAAAAGTGACGGCATCTCTTTTCATTTGTGAGTATTTAATTTGTAACATAACTATTAATTTCCTTATGATTTTATGATATTTATATTTGAGTAATTTGAATTTTCCGCCATAAGAATGAATGAATAAGTCTATTCACGTGACTACAATACTATGTAATAATCTATGTAGCGAGTCAGGGATGTCACTAAGTTTTTTCAAAATCAAAACACGTTTATTTTAATCTAGTTACATTTTAATTGCGTTTCTATAATGTGTTCCATAATTTTTAACATTTAATAAACTGCCAACAGTTCAGTTATTAAAAGAGAGTTGTAGAATGCGTGAGCTGGTATATATGCGGTTCCTTAAGAAACTTGTTCTGGGTGCTTAGGAAGTGAACATACTAAAAGTACTGATGTCTAGGAGGTGAGCCGGAGTGGGAGGGAGTTGACTAATTTATCAAAAACGGTGCGTTTCAATGCAATTATTATGCCAAATTAATTTACTTATGCTAAATGAAAGTTCATAAAATTTTCTTCAACTCCATACCCTTTTCCAGAATTTCCAACCGTTTTCAAGCTCCGTAAAAATTTTCTTTTTTATCTTTAAGTTAGGTTTTTTTAACCTTTGTAGCTTAACATGACTGGTTCTGAAGTTATAAAGCTGAAAAGGAATGTAGCTTCCTTTTATTCTTCCGGAGCGTGTAGCTTGCCTTTTTCCGGAGCGTGTGTCTCAAAACCGCAAAACCTTTATATGATCTTTCATTTCATTTACAAACTTTTTGTCATACGACGCACCGCTATCGGAATATAAGCGAAAAGCCCAAAAGTGGGAACTTTGATCCCCCCTCCCCCAATCCGACATAATAACTATGAATATATTGTGAATTAAAAATAAAATGAAACCACGCAAAATAATTATAGGTAATTTATTTTAAAACATAGTAATAATTATTTCAAATTGATGACAACCCTAACTTGACTAGTTGAAATGTTCTATAGTGCAGTGGTATTGATATCGATGATTTAAATGAATGAACGGAAGATGAACATTTTTAAAAGTTTTGTATGTACCTACTTTTCTTTGCTTGTTGATTTTATGTTCCCAAGAGATTATTAAAGAAAAATGGAAACAAGCATGCAATAGACATCCATCCTGGACGCCTACTCGGACTATACAGGTGGATTTTTGAGATGGGCCATGGAGGGCAGGTACCTTAACCATTGTAGCTACAAGAAAACGCTCTTAGAAGACCTTCCCTATCTTTTTGAGATATTTTAAACTGCATTCGCAGATTTTGAAAAAATGTACAGACAGCGACAAAAATGGCAAAAGGAAAAAAAAATTGATTCCAATCTATTCAGTTTCAGGTAAACATCAAAAGACTTTATGGGGTCGTTTGAGTACTAGAAAATTCAGAAATTGTCAAAAACTTTTCCTATACTTTTTGTACTAAAATCGATTCAGTTTCATGTAAGGATCGAAAAAGCCTATGGGACCATTTGAGGTTTAAGTACTACAAAAGCAACAAACATCCCTACAGAAACGACTGTCAAGCAAAAGTCTAGTGATGCAACATCCCAAGGGCTACCCAAATCACCCCCATGTATGTTCAACGATTTTTTGTAGTTTAGAAGTTATTCATGTTTTTGTGACATTGCAGCAACAGTGGTCCTGCATCACTGGACTTCCGCTTGACTGTCGTTCCTATGACATCCTGTATATACTTACATATGGCAGAAGTAGCTATAATTGTAATGAAGGATCAAGGCTATTAGATTTAAATAAACTAGTTTTACAGTACCTAAGTATTCAGAAAATATAAGTTCCTACCTATGTAAACTCGTCATCGTCAACGTATAAAGACGCCTCTTTGGGGCGCACTTGAAATCCTTTCGCCACACTGGTTCGAAAGAACTAGTGGGACGACATCAATAGACCGATAGCTTACACACATTAATAGTTTCGAAATTCGATATTTTGGTGGCACTGTACAATTAAATTTTACGGTCTAACCGATTTTTACTTGTTATTAACTTATCTACTACATTGTAAAGCATTGTTAAGTTAATTTTATTCACAATGCAAAATATACGATTAATAGAAACTGAGAAATGGAAGAAATAATTTGTCATCATTCACTCATTCACGCATATAATCGATAACGATAATATTATTGACGTTCCCTTCCCTAATTTTCTTGATGTGTGCTACTTTCTGTTTTACGTCGCTACATTATGTTTATACGAAATTTGCAATAGTGTGTGTAAAAATGAGAGTGTGTTGTATTTTTTATGTAGTGTGCTTGTGTAGCGATACAAAAACGAAATGCGTATGTGTGTGTAAAATGCGTTAGTGTGCTACCTCGTCCCCCGCAAAAATTGACAGAAAATTTTGTATGAGGACTTCCTTCAATCAGACGTCCCCTTTATATTTCGTCCGAGTGATGAATGCGTGAAGCTTATAGTTTGGCATTTTGATACATTAAAGTGTAGTCTGTTTGTTTCGCTCCATGCCTGGATCGCATTGATGTCATTGTATGATCATTGTATGCTTTCATCATAGTATAAAAGCTGGATTTTATGTATGTTACTTGGGGAGCTATAAAATTATTTCGTCAGCTTCCCGAGCTGACGAAATCTCTCCTATTTGACGAAGATTTCTGTTGGAGTTTGAAGTCACAACTATAGTTACTCTGTGGTCACAACCCACCATGTTTTCTTGAAACCAAATTGACAGGACTGACTGACTGACATGTTATGAATTTTTAAACATTAAAACTTGACATTGGCAGAATTATACTGAGTTATTTACCAATGCCCACAGAGTAACTATACCAATGCCAATAATAAACTAAGAAGAAGAAGGAGAAAAAGACGGACACGCACGACAGTTTTTGTTAAATTAAAATTAAACTAACGTTTCGAAAGAATCGAAATAACGTATCGTCCTTGCAAGAAGAAGAGGTAAAATATAAACGAAATTATTTTACGCTATCGCTTAGGCTAGGCATGACTGGTCTAGTGCGAGCCGAGCAAAATCTACTGAGCAAATTCAAAACATTGCATCATTATTATTGTTGTGCTTCGTGTATATATTTCGCGTCTCTCTTTTATCTTTGGTTTGCTTCTAGTAACTTCGTTTTGGTAAATCCCCTACCAAGAGGAGGCGATTATTTAGTTAGGGCGATTGCACAATTCGCAGTTTGATTGATTGCACTCCACTCACCTCACTCAGCTCAGTCAAACTTTGGAAAATATTGTTTTCTTACCACCATTGTGCGCAAAAGCGGCGAATACCCTTTATCACAATAACTCAATAAATCTAAAAATTGGTTTCAGACAAATAACTGAAGATGGCAAAGGGTAAGTCATTACTACTGCACAAAAGATACGCAAATTAGGAGCTTCAAAAAGTATGCTTGCCCTAGCTAAAAGTTTTCTTAGCCAAATATAGTCCAAAGTGTGTTTTCTTTGTTTGTTGAAAAAAAATTCCCTAAATTCAGTCTTTGAATGGTAAATGTTCTTACATTAATATTATTACCCGTCTTAGAAGCATACAGTGAGATAGTCAATTTCAATTTTGAGCCTGTTCATTTTCAATGTAATATTTAACAAAATTTTGCACATCAGTCTGGTTACTAAGTGTGTCCTGTTGACACAGGCCTTCTCTAACCTCTTCCATTCCAGACTTCCAGTATTCTTTCATATCTACAGTGGTCACATCACAGGATCGCTATAGTTCACTGTACAGATTACAGAATCATAAACAGTGAACTATTCAACTTCAATTTTAAAGCCTTTATTTACTGAGATTTTTTTGACAGTTTACTTAAACCTTTTTGCACACCAGTCCGGCTATTCTTCAGCTTGTCCCATCGACACATAGGCCTCCTCCAACCGTTTCCATTCTGTTCTGTTCCCTGCCACATGTAGCCACAGTGAACCAATCTAAATATTGTAGGCAAGAAGAAGGGGGGTAGTAAAGCTACCACCAGCCTTGAAGCAGGCGTGAGCTCTCTGACTGTCGCTGATAGTGGAGCTTCAACATCTGCCACAACTGCACCTGTTGAGGAAGAAGAGGAATGTGTTGGGTTGACAGGAGGTGGACGTAAGAAGAAGCCACAAAAGACTGCTGCAAAGGTAAATACCGCTGCAAACATAGGCCTTTACAGGTTTATACAGGGTCAGGAGTCGACCTATGCCTATACTTATGTTAGACATTGTTCGAGATGGATATAGGCTTTCCCATCACCTAAACCATCCTCAGCCAAATCAGCTTTATTTAATTTAACTAAATTTTCTTTGAAATGAGGAGAAAATGGCACAGAATGACTGTTATTAAGTATTCCAATAGTATGGTAAGTTGTAGAGATGCAACAAATGCCATTTACCAACCAGCCATTCCTATGTTGCTTATAAGGCAATAAATTTCCAAGTTAAACATGCTTTTTCAAGAAACTGATTTCGGTTGAGACTTGGGGCACAGTCAATCTTTGCCTTTAACTGTGGCTAGTAATGTATATGTAGCAGGAAACTGGTTGAATCAGCCAATCAATTAAACGCCTAGCCATTTCATTAATCGTCGCCTTTTAACTAACAGCCTAAGTATGATATTCAGCTATTTATCAAACAGCTAGGCAAATTACTTAGAGCTATAGCGTTTAACTACTTGCTTAGCCAAGTCATTTCTTTGGTAATAAAGAATACATACATATTAAATTTCTGGCGCATCCAACGGATTTTGATGTAGAAGATAATATCTTACATCAAAGTCAGTTGGTTAAGTTATTAAATGAATAGCCTAAGCATCAGCCAGCAGGTTCGTTCAATGTTTGTATTTGATATTATGGCTGAATATCATTCAGGCCTGAACGCCGCCGTATAATGAAATGGCTAGGCGTTTAATCAAATTGCTGATTAAACCAGTTGCCTGCGACATATACATTTACAAGTGGTTATTTTATGATTATTTTCGTTAGCCGGAGCCTGTAGAAGAAAAGAAAGATGAGAAGCCACCGGAGCCAGCATCGGAAGCTGCAGCCAAACCCGACCCGCCGAAGGAAGAAGAAGAGGAGTTTGTTGGTCTGGGACTGACAGGTGGTGCTAAGAAAAATAGGAATAGAAAGAAGAAACCTGCTCAAGCAGCTCAGCCCGGTCAACCAGGCCCACCACCTGGTCAACCAGGACCACCAGTTGGTCAACCAGGGCCACCAGCTGGACCACCACAACTGGGTTCAAATGTTAGACAACCTGGACCACCACTTGTTCAAGCAGGTCCACCTCTTGGTCAACCAGGTCCATCTCTTGGTCAACCAGGTCCACCTCTTGGTCAACCAGGCCCAGCTTGGGGTCAACCAGGCCCACCTTTGGGTCAACCAGGCCCACCTTTGGGTCAACCAGGCCCACCAGCTGGTCGGTATCAACCAGCTGCCCAATCAGGTACCTACCTACTTATGATCACGGACTGAAAACGGTTGCCGTACGTTACGGTACCTATATCTTTTTCGCGAGCTTCGTTACCGTAGTACCAACGCTTTTTCCAGCAACATTAGACCCATAGTTATTTTGGATAATTTGTTTCTTATCAGATAGAGTATCCAAAAATGCAAAAAAAAGAAAAAAAAATGTTTTCTCGACAAATAAAAAACTTTGAAATTATTTTTAAATGCAGTTCTCAATTTTTATCAAAATCGAGCCCGTGATTCTTTACAACATTTTTCCATAACTATAGCCGTTTAGATTGTCCCTTCAGAGGGCGCTCGACAAAACTCACCCTGTATAGCTCTAAATCTTTTACAGCATCTGCAACTCAAGCTACCGGAGCAATCCCAAAGCCACCGCAGGCCTCACAATCAGCCCCAGCAGTTCCTGGCTCAGGACCACCAGTTAAATACGAACCGCTGCCAAAATCACGACAGGAACAGTCGTGCCACCATGTAATCCCAGCGAAAATACTGGGCAAAACTGTCCCATGTAGGCAGATTCGTGTTCAAACGAACTACTTGCCGATGGTTATTAAGCCGATGAAAGTTGTAAGTATTTATTTGTTGGCACCAAAAATATTCTTGTCAAGGACTAGGTTTAGGTTACCATACAAATGGGTTCCATTAATTAACAACATTTTAATACCGAACAAACACAATCCAAATGCATACGTCATATGAATACATAAACTTACTCTTTCTCTAGTCACGAATCGCAATAGAATAGAAAGAGAGACTCCACCAGCGTCAAATGGCATTAATTGTCAAAACTGCATACATTTTATGTCGAGTATCGCGGTACGTGAGTTCCTGGCATTAATGTCAAACTGACGATTTACATAGAGCTAATACGTAATTATAAATTGTATGAATTTT
Organism: Epirrhoe alternata; assembly: GCA_963565295.1. Classification (NCBI taxonomy): domain Eukaryota; kingdom Metazoa; phylum Arthropoda; class Insecta; order Lepidoptera; family Geometridae; genus Epirrhoe; species Epirrhoe alternata. Next base: position 8,109,842 of record OY751384.1, read on the forward strand.
AGGAAATTAATGCAGTAAGACGCAGGTCTCAGCGTTATCTGTCGATTCGATTTCTATTCTATTGCGATTTGTGACATGGCTAGGGGGGCTGAAACATCTTTAGCCTAATTCACACATTCTTCATTCAAATATCTTGGAAAGGTGTAATTTTTTTTGTATGTTTTCAGCATCGCTTTGTTATGTATGTTTTCAGCATCGCTACGATTTAGCATTCATTCCTGATAAACCAAAGCGGTTGATCCCCGAAGTTTATAAGATGTTCAAAGCTCGCAGCTTCCCGAACGAAATCATCGCGTTTGATATGTATAAAAACGCATACTCCATAAATCAGTTGAAAAAAAATATTGTATCTGATGCAACAGAAGAAAGACCGCATGAGGTAAGTAAATTTTAAAGGGTTTAGTTAGAACTTTTGTCTTTTAATAGACACATCAATACTTGTTTATAATTATATCTAATACTAGCGGAACCTTACCTGGTCAATCAACTATTTTACCCCCTCCTCAAATTCCCGGTTCCCTCAAGCTGTTATGGTGACTCATTTACTGTCGATTCGGTTAGGCTATGGAACTCTCTCCCGCACGATATTCGTGCTAGTCCCTCACTATTCATTTTCAAGCGTAAAGTCAAAGAGCATTACCTGTCTTTATAGTTATGTTATTTAGGCATATGTATGTTTGTGTATGTTTTTGTATGTCATTTAATATTAATTGTTTGTAAGTATATGTATGTAGTACTTTTTATTTTAATGTAAGTATTATTATTTACTTAATATTTAGCTATTATTTCATTACATTAAGTAGGTTAAGGACTGAAATCTGTTTTCAATATACCCAAATGCACCCACTGTTACAACCCCATCTCTCTCTCTCCCATAAGGTTTGCTGTAAGAGAACTCTTTTTAGGGTTAAGCTCGTCTTTGCCATTACTTTTCTAGATTAAAGTGTTTATGTATGTTATTTCTTTGTGTAATAAAGAAGAAATAAATAAATAAATATTCTGTCCCCGAACATTTTTATTGGAACGTTCTTGGTGGACTGGCAACTTGACGACACAACCAGAGGACATCACCACTGCTTCATGTCTAGTATTCAAATAAAAACCATATAGCCTACACCATATTAATATTGCAAAAAAGAAAGTTTATATGTTATCCCGTCTCATTAGAGTAAATAAAATATCTGTATAGAATGAAATAATTAAACCACGCATCACAATCATCAGCTACCGAGGTTGTCAATATGTTTCTCAGTGAATACATGACTTTATACTTTTTAAATTTCCTTAGATTGAATTCCTCGACCCAAATGGAAGAGTAATGAATTTCAAGATCATTGTCAAATACACCGGCTGTATCGACTTTACGAAGCTACTTCGGTAAGTTTTTTGTTCATATATTTGTGGCGGGTACAGATTTGCGAAATGTAGCATGCAATGTAACACGCAATGAAAGAATTTGCCGTCCACATTGTCGCAATGTATCATGCAATGTAACAGAATTCCCATAGTGTGGACGGCTTGCGCGCACGAACCGTGCTCACTGTGCGCACGAACAGAGCATTTCAACTCGTGCGCGCCTCGATCTGCCATTTGTCGGTTTTTTCGCCGAATACAAAGGGGCGCGCAGTGTGCACGGAGCGCCAGTGTGGACGGGTTGTGTGTGTCTGTACTGCGGAACGCGCGCGAACCATGGAAGAAAACACAGCTACGGCAGAGGCTACAGTTGAATCATGGAGTGAAGAAAAAGTGTTCTCGATAGACTGAGCTATGTTCGCCGCGCGCATGCCGGAAACAGATGTGAGTACGTACATGCTCGGTTCGTGTGCGCTTTGCGTCCACACTTATGAAATGCTCCTTTCACGTTAAGGCGGGTACAGATTTGTGGAATGTAGCATGCAATGTAACGTGAAAGGAGCATTTCATAAGTGTGGACGCAGGGCGCGCACGAACCGAGTATGTACGTACTCGCATCTGTTTCCGGCACCCGTTCCGCAGTACAGACACACACAACCCGTCCACACTGGCGCTGCGTGTACACTGCGCGCCCCTTTGTGTTCGGCGAAAAAACCGACAAATGGCGGATCGCGGAGCGCACGAGTTGAAATGCTCTGTTCGTGCGCGTAGTGTGCACGGTCCGTGCGCGCAAGGCGTCCACACTATGAGAATTCTGTTACATTGCATGATACATTGCGACAATGTGTACGGCGAATTCTTTCATTGCATGATACATTTCATGTTACGTTTCACCAGTTTGTACCCGGCATTACATTGCATGCTACATTTCGCAAATCTGTACCCGCCTTGGTTTGAAAATTGAAGTTATTCAACTGCTGGAGATTGCCAATGATATTAAAAGCTTTAACGGAAATCTATTCTACATTAAACTTAAAAATTAATCATGTAATATAGATGTATGGCCTAAGTTTTTTTTAATAATGTGTTCTACTGGACTGATTGAATGAAAATTTGTATATAAATCAATGCACACTGAATTGGCAGCGACGAGACGTAACAAGACATTATAAACCTTAATAACAATGCGGCGATGGGCTTGCAACCTGTCAGGTATGGAATACTAACTTCTGCAAGATGTGGGCATGTATCAAAGATGTATTTGTACATGCCTCTGACTACCCCCTTAGACATCTTCAAAGGATCTGGAATATAAAAGATCTGAGAGAATGTCTACCGCGCCTTGGGGATACAGTCGTGACCCTGTTATAACAATGTAACAAGATATAGAATGCAAGAGGTGTGGCGAAGCCTCGCGCCGCCGGCGCCGCCGCGGCCGGCTCAAGCAGTCTCGCGCGGGCGCGAGGTATCAAGCGTTTCTATATCTTATATCATTGTTCTTAAGGTTTATATCGTCTTGTTGTGGTCTTGTTACTGAAACTGATCGTCGCGTCGGTCGTTGCCAATTCAATGTGCATTGAGCCTAAAAATTTAGTAGGAATAAGTCGATATTTTGAAGACATTTGTCTAAATAAAATGATATCGTAAAAAAATATCAGATATCCCGCTAATATAATAAAGCTTGTCATAGTAATAAATGTTTTATTTTTATAAATTTCTTGGTGTACAATAAAGTGTCCATTCATTCATTCAATGTTTATACAAAAGTATCTTTACAGCCACATGGAAACTCAAGGTAGCTCTCTTTCCGTCCCATCTGACGTGATTCAATGCGTGGACGTTGTACTGAGACAAGGGAGCTTGGAGTCTTATGTCAAGGTAAAAGCTTATTTATAAGCCTCTAGTGTGGGACGCTACTTGCGTCGATACGCTAGCGGCCTCTCACCTGTCGGCAACCTCCAGAACAGCTGGTGCGGCGGCGGCTTCAGCAGAAAATTACAAAAGGCGGAAATACATATCTATCGGTGATGGGTATATATTTCTGCCTTTTGGAGTGGAAAATTTAGATCCTTGGGGTCCAGAGGCGTGGCTCCTTTTCAGAGAATTATGCAAGAGGTTGATTGACGAGACCAATGACCAAAGGGCTGGTGCTTACCTCGGACAGAGGATAAGTATAGCCATCCAACGAGATAATGCCGCCAGCCTTTTGGGCACGTTACCTGCGGTCGCTGACTTGAACACTGTTTTTTATCTTTAGTTTAATTAAATTACGTACGTATTTTTATGTTTATTGTTTCGTGTAAATATTTTTATGTTTTATGAATAAAACAATCTTTGTTCTTGTGTTAAAAAAAAAAAAGAAAAAAAAAAAGCTTATTTTAGATCGCAAACTCTTCTACTCTTCGATCAACAAAATTATAGTTATAGCGTAACGTACAAAATCAAAGCTAAATTCTATCCGCGTGACAAAAAGTTTTAATGTTAACCGAATTACACCCTTTGCTCTTAGTAAATGAAGTCACAAATCGTCAAAACATTATCATGAACGATCATTCATCACAGAAAACGTCAATGCTAACAAAATAACGGCGCGAGCTGTTATTTACCGAGGATGGTTTTGCCGCGCTGACCTAAATCTATAATATTGTTGATCGAAGCAACTGCAACAACAACAAGCAAGCCGGTTTCTCGAACGGTTTTTGAAATTGACAAACCGATTAAACTTGTATTCCTTGGTAATGACAGATTTGACCAATTTAAATTTTGAAGATGATTTGCGTTCGAGAAACCGGCCGTAAGTATAATAATGCTACTGTAATTATTAACGCATTGTGCATTTATAATTTTCTACTAGTCTTTCGTCTTTTTAAGGCTTAAAAACTGCAGCAAAATGAAGTGCCGTGTTGGCAGAATGGTGTTGTGCCTCGACTTTCAATCCGAAGGTCATGGGTTCGAATTCCGGCCGTGCATCAATGAATTTTTCGTTTCGTAAAATTTATTTGCACTTTAACACGAGAAAAGGAAAACATCGTGAGGAAACCCGCAGCTTAATCAGCTCCACACGTATTTACGTTGTCTTGCCTGTGGACAAGGCCGATTAAGCTGAGAGGATGGTTTAGGTGCTGGGCAAGCCTATTCCATCTCAAACAATGTCCCAGGCACTACAGCGTCCCGTTCAGTGTAGGCATAGGTTGCCTCTTGAAATAATCTAATATAGATGTAAAGGCCTAAGTTTTTTAATTATGTAGTCGACGATATTCATGCTATTACAGAACTCTATACAAAAAACTCTATACCTAAAAGTTAGACCTAAGAACAACAGCAACAATGTATGTATAATTTTCAGTGTGGAAGAAATTTCTTCAGACGTCCTGAACGTCCCATAGATCTTACTGGAGGCTTGGAGATGTGGACTGGACTCTTCCAGTCAGCTATATTCACTAGCCGACCTTTCATCAATGTTGACGGTTAGTAAAAATATCGTTAAACTGAAAAAACAGGAAACAAAATGTTATTTTACAAGAAGAATCACAAGATTGCGACTGGGAAACGAACGGTATCTATGCTTCTGACTTTCATAAGACCATTCCAGTTTCTCTAATATGTTCATCAGCACTCACCTTCTTTAACTCAATCCTCTCTGATTTACACGCAACGGAAATGTTTGTTTTACAATCACGCCTTAACCAGTAGACCGATTTAGAATGGGATCCTGTCGATTTACATAATGTTAATTGTCCTAATATAAATACACATAACATACTAGTCCTAAAATACTGTAGTCATACTGTTAAATTTCCATAGACTTAAACTGACATACATATATTTTGTCCTAATATATTAAAGACATACCATTATATTTACATATTCGTCTCAACTCCTAATATATGTTATCATAATAGTTATTATTACTATTGTTAAGTTGCATAAACTATTTTGTCCTATTTTTGATCGTCCTAATGTTTATTTATCCTAATAAATACTATTTATAGTTATATAAAGTTATATTATATAGTATATAAAGTTGAGTTATTTTGTTATAATTGTATCATTTAATATAGTTTAATATTGCTATATTGTGCAGTTTATATAATTATTATAAATATAACTGAAATATTACATAAAATTATAATTGCTCTAAATAGGAACTTTCTGTCAATTTATCGTGTTGCCATAACAGGCTAACAGACCTGTAGAATAGGTTGCGAGGAGCGTAGCGACGAGCATGGTTTCAATAGGGACCAAACCATGCACGAGCCGAGCGAAGCGTGCCGCGGTAGCGGCCGGCGAGTGCCAGAACCGACTTGTTTCTCTTAAACCTTATTATATTAAACTTGTTATAGGTAGAAAAAAGTCTAGTATTTTATTTATACAATCGTTTTTTCGGTTATAGCTGCTGAAGTTATAGCAAACGCAATTAGTAAAAGTGGGTTTATTGGAAAACATAGCGAACCCGAAGTTATGTTAGTTAATTTATTAAACCTTACAAAGTTGACATAGTTAGGAATCTATTTGGGTATATATGGTATTTTTTTAGGATTTAATGCTATTATGATTTCAATTGTTATTATGTTTGATTATTAGGAGTAATATTGTTAGGGCTTATAACTTTAGGAGTAAATTTCGTTAGGGCTTATAACTTTAGGATTACCGTATGTTAGGAGATGTGATTTTATGACTATTTAATGTTATGTTCACCTAATACTATGACTATTGTTAATTAGGTGTAGTATTGTTATGTCGAGTAATCATTAGGACAATTTAATATTAGTACCAAATACAGTATGGGAATTAAAAATAGGATAAGAGACGTTATGTGAATCATTAGGGACCCATTTAGAATACATAAATAGATGGAGGTACATCTTAACAGTATTAGTATTTTTTGGACCGGGGGCTAGTAAATATTTCCGTTTTTCTTTCAGTCGCACACAAAGGTTTCCCGATACATCAGCCTTTGTTAGACGCTATGAAATCAATGGGCCTTGATCTGAATCGAGGCGTCGAACAGCAACACGGCAGATCTGCTGAAACATTCAAGGAATTTGTCAAAGGACTGAGGGTGAGAACCACATTTCCACACACACATCACACATATCCACACGCATGCAAACATATACACATGCTCACATACGTACACGCCACAAATCCTCTAAAACCTTTTCCTTGAATTTTCTTCCAGGTTATATGTAAGCAAATTGGCGGTCCAAGCAAAGGACAAAACCGCGAGTACGTCTGCAATGTGGCCAAAGAGCGGCCCACTGAGCTAAAATTCACTCTGAGGGAAAGTGAAGGCGGACGATCAATAACGGTCTATGACTACTATATGAAAGAGTATAAATACAAGTTAGTTGATTTTGTACGTCACGCTATATCTATAATATTGTTGATCGAAGATGTGGACCGATTTCTAAAATTCTTATTTAGTATTTACCTTCGAGGTGGTCCCAAATAAATTCCTAAGGGATTGATAGTTTTCCCGTAAAACTCAAAAAAACCTCATCTTCACTTGACGCCATGACTCCTGAGTCAAACATTGAAGGTTTTCTTTTTATTTATTAAAACGAAATTATTTCGTTTAAACATGCAGTGTTGGATAAGGAAGTATGTTGACAGCTGGATTTAAGCAGGCATATTATGACATGTAACGATTTTTCAAATTATCTATGGGTGTGGGGTAGACAATGATATTTTACTATGTAGTGAAACAGAGACCAGCATGAGCTGAGGAAAAAAACCGTGGCATTCTCGGAAGTGCTGAGAGAAGTGGAAACTTGAACAATTAGGTGCCTAATGTCTTTTTTTAATCGTCAGGAAATCTAAAAAATATCGAAAGATAATTACTTCACCCGTTTAGTTATAAAATGTTTAGATTTGTAAAAATATTGCCGTAAAAGTTTACCGAGTACAGAACTAGATGGCGCTACTGGTTCTGTCAGTGGATAAGCAGTCACGTGTCTTTTCGATGCGAATCCAAGAATTTATTCTCATCTCAAAAATGCCCAACGCGCCTAAAGAAGTTTTCACTTCAACTACGACTTATCTATATTTCTTTAATGTGTAGGATATTGTTATTAATTTGGATTTCTTTTCAGGATTAGATACCCCCATCTACCTTGTCTCTGGGTAGGCGCTAGAGACAAAACTCTCTACTATCCTGTAGAGCTGTGTACGGTTGCATATGGACAGGTAAATCACACTCATTTATGAATGCGAATGTGTGTTTGTTTGTCATTCACGCTGTAATGTTTTTAGGGTTCCGTACCTCAAAAGGAATAAACAGGATCACTTTGTTGTCCGTCTGTCTGTCTGTCAAGACCCTTTATCTCAGGAACGCGTGGAGGTATCGAGCTGAAATTAAAACCGTATAAGTACTTCAAATCTACGGTCCCTTTAAGCTGTAAAAACACATTATTTAACCACCTTCAAAAAAGGAGGCTATGAATTGACACATTTACCTGTGTATTATTTATATTGGAACTGCAATCACATAATCTTGTTTAATCCCTTGCTTACCCACTTTATTGTAAAATTTATTTTTCTGGCAACACCAAATGTCATAGTAATTTACTTTCTCTATGCCAAATGCGATAACAACGCCTCTCACCGGTTCAGATAAATTTGTAGCACTATAAATGTATATTTTGACGTGCCTTTGACTCTTGAATGATGTCTGAAGAGCTATGGATAATGTCTACCATTTTAAGGAGATAAAGTCGTAAGGCTGTGTTTATTTTTAACCAGGCGTTGAAGAAACAACTGACTGAGTTCCAACTGTCAACAATGGTGCGCGAAGCGGCCACCCCTCCCGATGAGCGGAAGAGGAAAATTGAAGAGGTTGCTCGCAGTGTAAGTAAAATACTTTTTATCCAATGATTGGGCAAAATAATATAACAAAATAACTTATAAATACATAATGCGGGACATTTCACACAGCGCCATCTAGCCCCAAACTAAGCAAAGCTTGTATTATGGGAACCAGGTAACTGATATACTTATATAATTTTTGTTTGTAAATACATTATTATACATTAGAAACACTACTACTTTTTTAAAGTTTAGCACCGTTACCGAAATCTCGTTCAAGTTTTCACTTCTGTCGGCAGGGCCACTGTTTTTTTTTCTCGAAGCGCTTCGTTATAATATTGAATCGTAGCGGTCCGCTAGGAAGCTGAAACTTTCAGTATCATATTTCCTATATTTTCAGATGAATTACAGCCAGAACGTTCTGTTCAAGAAATTTGGGCTGGAGATATCCAACCAGTTCTTGGAGGTAGAGGCCAAGGTACTCCAGCCTCCGTCATTGAGCTGCGGGGAAGCCAGGCCTACTTGCCCTTCGTAAGTTTACTTATAACTAGATAAAGGGATAACAATTAATTAATTTGATCTCGATAACGAGTCCTGAATGTTTTTATCTTGTTGTTACATCTAATAATGGCGTCGATTCTATTGTTTACTGATTAAAGTGGCTCGTGCTTGCTTAGTCGTTCTTGATAGATCGACGATGTTAAGCAACGTTCGTAACGGTCTGTAAGTGGATGGGTGACTGCCATAATTTTCATCTGAGCGCTTCCGTGCTTCGGAAGGCACGTTTTTTTTCGCCATTTTAGGAAAAGCTACAACTCTGCCATTCTTATTTATTTTTCTCGTGTTTCGCTAGGTTTTATTAAGTAATTTCGGTGGCATTTAACTAATGAAGTCTTGGATATGTAACAGGGGATTGGGAAAATGGCATGGGGAAGTATTGAAGAAGATTTCTCATTTGACGAAAGATTTCCGTTGGAGTTTTGAAGAGACAAGTCGCCATTTTGTTCAGACTGACTGACATGTTATGATTATAAATACATTAAAACTTGACATTAGTAGAATTATACTTATATTGTGTAGCTGCCATTTAATAAAAGAAGAAGAATTGAACAGAGGGAGGACAATAGTTATATCACATTCACGTCCACTGCTGAACTTAGACCTGTATTCTATTTTTGTTACAGGAGGGGACAATGGAACTCGCAAAAGCTGCTGAAACCGGAGGCTCTTGTGTCTTGGGGCTTCATTGGAATAGAACTGTCGCCTCACGCGTGCAATTTCGAAGGCATCAGTTCTTTGGTGAGATTTCAGTGAAGGATTCGAATTATTAAAGACTAGCTGTCCATCGCGGTGTTACCCGCGGTCCCTCGGGAAAACTTCACTTTCCCGGGATAAAATATAGCCTATGTTCCTCAGGGATAATGTAGGAGTCAAATGGTGAAAGAATTTTTCAAATCGGTCCAGTAGTTTCGGAGCCTATTCAATTCAAACAAACATACAAACAAACAAATCTTTCCTCTTTATAATATTACTAGCTGACCCGCGCAACTTCGTCTGCGCATTATTAGGAACAAAGTAGAGGAGTTTTGAGTGAATCGAGAGTAGGTATATACAAAATATAAAACTCCGTCGCTTGATATAATAATAATATTTTTTTTATATTTATGTTTCTCTCAAGAATCCCTTAATAGATAGAGGTAGGGAAAATCTTACCCAGATGTTGCAATGCTAAGAACAAAACGAATACGGTAATTGGTATAGAATTGCTGAAGCGAGCGGCAATTTTTTTGAAGAAATTGACTCGAAACATAATTTTTTTTGAATAGCAAGTACCTACTGTATGGTGTTGAATTTCGAAATAAAACGATTAACTAATATTACCTACCCGCGACTTCGTCAGCAATATAAAAATATCGAAAACTCTAAGCAAAAATCTCCATTTACTTTTCAAAACTCAAAATCGAAGAAAATTATACTCGATCGTATTTCGAAAAACGTTTTAGAAGCGCCACCTAGGAGAAAAAGTGTAAAGTAGTTTTGACCTCTAGACCGATAGATGGCGTTCTAACTATAGCCAAGGAAAAAATATTTTAATATCAAAAAATCATAACTTCGGAGTTCGGATATATTGATGGGTGGGAACACACATGTTACATGTTTATCATTAATTTTAAAATAATTTATTATGCAAAATACAAAAAAAAACGAAAAAATTTTGAGTGCAAAAAGTGGCTCCGGCGCGGTCACCCATCCTTATTATGACCGCGCCCAGGGTTGCTTAACTTTTTTCCCCATACAAACTTCCAACCCTTATTTTCCCGCCCCCTTATGGTAATTGACAAAAAAAAGTAGCCTATGTCCATCCCTGGGGTATACTCTTTATCCATGCCAAATTTCAGCTTAATCGGTTCAGCTGTTTGGGCGTGAAAAGGTAACAAACAGACAGACAGACAGACAGAGTTACTTTCACATTTATAATATTAGTATGGATTATAGTATAGATATATGAGGGTAGTTGTCACCAGAAAATCAAGTATGTACTTTCTGCCTAAGCTATGTTGCCAATCCATTTCATTGCAATGGATTGGCTAAGCTATACAAACCATTGCAATGGTTTATACAGGGTGTAAAAAGACGTCTACCGAAGCCCAAAAGGGGTAGGTACAGCATCCCAATAGACAACCAAATCCAAAAGGAAGAAGTACTGTTTGCGTATGTTTTGGGCGCGTTTTTTTTACGTAGATTGCTGGATTTTGAGTTTTAAATGTTTTTTTCTTTTATAAATGAAATTATTAGGTAGGTATGGTCTTATTATGTTGTAATAGTAGTGAATAGCCGAAAATAACACAGCATGACGAAGTTAAGTAAAAAAACGTTTTTTTTTCGCTAAATATGTTTAGAATCATGGTCCTGATTACAACCCCTCAGTTTTCGGTAGCAGTCTTTTTACACCCTGTATAGTCTACCTCGTTATTCAATTGTCAACTTAGCAAGAGTCGGATAATGTTTATATCTTATCAGTCTCATTTCATTGAAAAAAAAAATGATGTCTAGGTATCTCTTCACAGACCTGGTATAGCAGAGTTGTTTGTGTCTATAGAAAGCCTGTCCCTAATATTTTAACCCTCGGTTTCATAAAAAAGCAATAAATTCCATTCGTATAATAAAGCTGAAAGTTTGTGAGTTTGTTTAGATGTTTGGATATTTGGATGTTGGTATGTTTGTGTAACAATCACGCCTAAACCAGCGACCCGATTTGGATGAAACTTGGAATAGGCGTAGATAGTGACCTGGAATAGCATATAGGCTATTCAAAATATTAGTACCACGCGGGCGAAGCCGCGCGCAGAAGCTAGTAAATAAATAATCGTGACAGGCTCTGATTGGTTGCTTGTAAGAACTTAATTCTAATTTGACAGTTATCGCGCCAATAGAGGACGCAGGATTATTGCAGGTCCGTTCATAATCGTGCAATAACGAGACAATGAGACAATAGTTAAACAACACCTATGCCGTTCAATAGATGAACATAAATCTAAAGCTTAGCGCGATATATTTTGGTGTGTCGCCATTGAATAATAAAGATGTTTTATTTCAGCTCCTACAAACCGGTAACCAGCTAGGTATGGATGTTGCGAAGCCGAAGCTGTGCCAATTCAACGTGACAATGTTCGATCTACGCGCCCTATTGTTTAAGGCTTTGGAGCAAGAAGTTAGGTTCCTTTTCGTGATCGTGCCTACGCGATCTAAGGATTGCTATCACAAGGTATGGATCAAAAATTGTTTATACAACTATCCTTGGTTCTCCGCTGGCTTTAAGTATGATTTTACTTGCTTCTTACTTGTTTGAAAATAATTATAGGCCACGAATAGTCTTGCTTTCGAACTATGAAACAAGCTCAAAATGATCACAAGACATAAGTCTCCTTCCTCAAATGAAATAGAAAATGTTTATTTCGTTCACAAAAGTCTCATTTTACAAAACATCGTTGAAGTCTCCTTTTAAGTAAGAAATATTTGTATTATGGGACTTCGCTGTTCCACAGGACTTTTTACATGTTAATCGTTGGTTTTAACAATAAACACTTTATAAAGTAAAAAAGAAAGTTAAAACGAAATAATCTAAGTATCAATGAGTTGAGTGCACTGTGTTCCACCTGAGGACACAAGTCTCTTAAGAGTCTTGGCACAGATAAAAAAAACAGGGTCACGACTGTATCCCCGAGGCGTGGTAGACATTCTCTCAGATCTTTTATATTCCAGATCCTTTGAAGATGTCTAAGGGGGTAGTCAGAGGCATGTACAAATACATATATCACACAAGAACAAATACCGCTATAATCTGCTATGTGCTATTTTCATAAAGTATTTACCTCAATGACTTATATTTATTTATATCAATTTATCTCTCTCCTCACTAGAGAAACATCACTTAGTGGGATTAAGGACAGTAATGTTTCTCTTCCATTTCCCTCTCTCACTCCTAATCTTATATCGTAATTCATAAAAGTCACATGCTAAATGATTTATGATTATAGGTGAAACAATTTGCTGAGACTGACGTCGGAATCCTTACTCAGTGCATCAGGGAACAGACGGCCACTCGCCGTATGAACCACCAGACTATCAAAAACATTCTGCTGAAGGTATGATTATTTGAAAACTAAAACTTCATTCATTATTTGACATGAGAAAGAAATAAGTTTCATTTCCATTTAAATTATTTTCAAATGCGAAGTCACCAAACTTAGTATATTAATCATCTTTTATTGTCACACAATGTTACAATTGTATGTATCTATAGTAACGTCGAGGTAAGGTAATATTAGAATGTTATCTGAATCCTTTACGCGATCTCGTCCTGTAACTAATACAAAAGTTTAAAAAGTAACTATATTATTATATCCACAGGTGAACTCAAAGCTGATGGGTATAAACCAGTGTTTGGACAACCGCAGCATTCCGCGTTGCATTGCAAATGGCGGCGTGATGATCGTAGGCGCTGACGTCACACATCCCTCGCCTGATCAGGTACTACGTCGAAGAAGATTCTTGTAATAATTCTAAAATATTCTGTAGATTTCAAAGGGTTATCTCCGAAAACAGCGGAACACATCCGCGACGGAACCAGTAACCTGTTCAACCGACCGCAATCAATCGCAGTGCAGGAAACGTCACTTTTGGATCAATTCCACGAAACGAGTTCGTCGCGAATGCGTTCGGCTGAATCGTTATGATGAGCCCAAACCGTTGTTGTTGCCCTGGTTCTTGGAACAGTGAAGAAACAACCTCTACTTTTTAAAAACCTTCGTAATAAAATGTTCACACTATCCTGGAGACCAGTAGTATGGATACTATTGGTACACATACATGTCTGTTACCTTCTCACGCCCGAACTGCTGAACAGATTAGGCTGTTCATAGATGAAGGTTGTATCCCAGGGAAGGACATACGCTACTTTTTATCCCGAAAAAATTAAATAATCCCGAGGGGCCGTGGGTCACTCGTAGTTTCCTATAATTCTTCCGTCACATCGATCTTAAGCCAAAACAGCCCTATTGCTTGATTAAACTGTCTATAAAAACAAAATAGTGCTTATGGCGTATGCTTATTAATTTTGTATTTATTTTGTAGCAAAATATACCCAGTATTGCTGCTGTGACTGCATCAATGGATCCTAAATGCTTCGTCTACAACATTGAGCTGAGCATTCAATCGCCGAAGGTAAGATAGATTCATCAACATTGATTCCAACTTTTGCTCGATATTTTGTCAAAATAACTATATTTTTATAGCTGGAGTTCATTAAAACTTTTAAAATGTAATCTTAAAAATCGGGTCGGTTAACCCCCCTGATTTCTATATTCAACCGACATTCGTAGGTAAGAACTACGACTCGTTTCCACGTACAAAGTGTGACAGCTAACTTACCGCCGGTTTCTAGCTGTCAAACGTTTGTATGTGGAAACGAGTCGTAGCTCTTACCTACGACTGTCCGTTGAATATAGAAACCGGGGGTTAATCTTGCATGGAAAAATCTTCGTCTTGGGCTCAGACACATTGAATAATTTCTACTGGTTTATTATGACCTCAGGATTGATTTAAAACAGTTTTCAAAAAAGTGTAAAATAGCCTATTGGCAAGCGACGCGTCAATAAGATTTATAGCAAGGCATTATAAACCTTGTGAACAATGGTACAAGATATAAAAACGCTTGTAGAATTGTACATTATGTATATTTGTGTTGATAGCTTATTTGTTGTTCGCTCACATAGCAAATATTTGAACGAATACAGCGTAGTCGCATAGCGAATAATTATGTTCACTTCATTGATCGTCTTTAGGATTCCGTACCTCAAAAGAAATAAACGAAACCCTTTTGATCACTTTGTTGTTCGTCTGTCGGTCTGTCAATCTGTATGTTTTCCCTTTATTAAAAACGATGGTTTATCAACAGGTGGAAGTGATCAGCCAATTCGAAGAAATGATGTATGACCATTTGAAGTTGTTCATTCAGAAGAATGGACGTCCTCCCAAGAAGATATACGTGTTCCGTGATGGCGTTTCCGAGGGGCAATTCAAAGCTGTAATATACTTTTTTAATAATTATCACCTACTAGCTTCTGCGCGCAGCTACCACGCCCGGGTACCAAGATTTTGAATAGCCTATATGCTATTCCAGGTCACTAACTACGCCGATTCCAAGTTTCATCCAAAACGGTTCACTGGTCTGGGCGTGATTGAAACACAAACGTACAAACATCCAAACATCTAAACTCACAAACTTTCAGTTTTATTATATGAGTGGGATTTTAATAATTATTTATTTACAAACGAAGGCGCTTACGTGACATAAAGTTATGGCATGCATCTTTCGACAGAATTCCAAACGAAATCATATACAGGGTGTAAAAAGACGTCTACCGAAGCCGAAAGGGTACAGCATCCCAACACACAACCAAATCCAAAAGGATTTTCCGAAAAAATCATTTCTGGGCGCGTTTTTTACGTAGATTGCTGGATTTTGAGTTTTAACAGTTTTTTTCTTTTTTAAATGAAATTATTAGGTAGGTATGGTCTTATTATGTTGTACTAGTAGTAAATAACCGAAAATAACATAGCATGACGAAGCCAAGTAAAAAAAAAAAATTGCGTTTTTTTTTTCCCTAAAATTTTTTTTAGGAATTTTTTTTTTCAAAACTTTTGTTTTGAAGGAAAATTCCCTAACCGCGATTAACTAACCAGCTGTTAGATTGACTTTTGGTGAAACCAGCCCTTAATATGTTTAGAATCATGGTCTGATTGCAACCCCTCAGTTTTCGGTAGCAGTCTTTACACCCTGTATTTTTAAATCAATAATAGGACACTAAAGTTATAAAAAAATATTTCCAGGTAATAAATAACGAGCTGACTGGTTTACTCAACGCCTACTCGCGCTTCTCCAAAGAGAAACCTGAAGTGTTGTTCCTGCTTGTACAGAAACGCCATCACACGAGGTAATGATTTTATATTTACATTATATCTGAGAGAATGTCTACTGCACTTTGGAAATACAGATCCTCTCCTGTCAATTTAATTTACACAAATTAACGACCTCTGTGGCGCAGTGGGTGAAAGCCCGCTTGGGACGCAGAAGGTTGCGGGTTCGATCCCCGCCGCGGGATAAATGTTTGTATGATCTGCAAATATTTATCTCGGATCTGGGTGTTTCTATGTATAATATGTATGTATTTACAAACAAAAAGTATATAAGTAGTATATCAGTCATCTTAGTACCCATAACACAAGCTCTGCGTACTTTGGGGCTAGATGATACTGTGTGAAAAAAGTCCAGCATTATTTATTTATTTATACATAGGGACAGACGGGAAGCGACTTTGTTTTATACTATGTGGTGATTGTTATGATTTATCTATTTCAGACTATTCGGTACCGATGAGAGGACTCGTAAGATAGTAAATGTGGAGCCGGGAACTGTTGTGGACACCCACATTGTTCACCCTAAAGAGCTGGACTTCTATTTGGTAAGTTAATCCTAAGGCTCAATGCAGACTGAATTGGCAGGGACGCGATATTAAATTATTTATACAGCGTCAGGAGGCAACCTATGCCTACACTGAACGGGACGCTGTAGTACTTGGGACATTGCTTGAGATGGAATAGGCTTGCTCAGCGTTTAATCCATCCTCTCAGCTTAATTGGCCTTGTCCACAGGAAAGACAACGTCAATACGTGTGGAGCTGAGTAAGCTGCGGGTTTCCTCACGATGTTTTCCTTCACCGTTAAGAGCTCGTGTAGACGTTGAGACGTAACAAGACGAACAATGTAACAAGATATAGAATGAAAGAGGTGCGGCGAAGCCTGGCGCCCCGGCTCGAGCACTCTCGCGCGGTCGCGAGCTATCAAATGTATATATATCTATAAATATGCTAAAAATTTGTATAATGATTCATAGGTTATGCATGACATAAGTTGATGTCAAGTTTATTTGTAAGGGCTCTACATTTTAAGGTTTTTAAATAAATGAACGGCCATCGTAGGTGATGACATCTCGAAACAAACAAATTGATTTCAATCGACGCTATTCCCCACCAGAATATTCCCAAAGCAACCAAACACCACTAAATCAAATCGTAAGCTGCAATTCATGCAATAATTTGTAGTTTTCTATAAAATTTTGCCCCTTAAATACCGTCTTTTTCAATGGAAAAAGACAAAATTGCAATGGCAAAGATTGGAATTTTTCCATACAATTTTGACTTAGGTGTCTCAGGAATATCCCATCGCGTATTTTCCCCCAGTATATCCCGTCCTTCCCCATCTTTAATAATTATTTTCCTATGCAATTTTTCTATACAGTCCCTATATTGGTTTTTCTAGGTATCCCACGCAGCTATAAAGGGCACCGCCCGCCCTACCCGCTACCACAGCGTATGCAACGACGGACGAATTCCACAAGACGAAGTGGAACAGCTGACGTATTACCTTTGTCATCTCTACTCACGCTGCATGAGGTAAAATATCAAGTTGTCATATATAAAAAGACGTATAACTTGAAATCCATTACCAGTTGTCATCCAAATAGAGCTCAACCAATCAATGCGAAAATGAGGATTGATTTCAGGCTAGGTTTCAAATGTCATATGTAATTTGAACGTTCATTAACTTTATTTATTTACAGGGCTGTTTCGTACCCGACACCGACCTACTATGCTCATCTTGCCTGCCTGCGCGCCAGATCACTGACCCAGTAAGTTAATACGCCTTTAGATTTCTACTAGCTTCTGCGCGTGGCTTCGCCCGCGTGGTACTAACATTTTGAATAACCTCTAAGCTATTACAGACTGCTGGTCACTACTATTTATGCCTATACCAAGTTTCATCCAAATCGGTTCACTGGTTTAGGCGTGATTGATACACAAACATACAAACATACAAACATCCAAATATCCAAACATCTAAACATCCAAACATCTAAACACAAACTCACAAACTTACAGCTTTATTATATGAGTGGGATTAAAAGCATGCCCAAAAGACGAAAATAGAAAGTAGTTTGTATCGAAATTGCATGGGTTACAAAACACCAACACAATTTTCAGTCATTCTCAAATCAATACACATCACACATCAATTTCTGTGCCTAAAAAAAAGTCTGATGTAATGTATTTGTTCACAGTGGCACCGTCTTCAATAACCACGATTTGGAGAACAAAGGACCAAAGCGCTTGCGTGTTCTGGACAGAATGCTACGCAACAGCATTATGTTTTTCGTCTAATTTAACAAAGCGATGAAGCGCTTGCCACTTGTCTCCTCGATTTTGACAAAGAAAAACATTCTGAGGTTATTGATCGCAAGGGGTATCACCATCTGAGCGCTTCGTTGCATTCTAAAGGTCATAGCACACTTAGACGAACCCTAAACTAACCCTTAACTAAGGCGACAGCTAGTACGCGCCGACCGCTTTCATTTGCAATAGAATAAGAATAGAAATACATTTTATTTGACACACACAAAAAACAAGTAAATAAAAGAACAACAGCATATAGTAACACAAGAAGGGATAGGTACCCACACGCCTAACCACTAAGTGGATAGGTAGGTAGGCAAATAGGTACCCACCCGAAACAAAAAATTTTAAGTAACAAAATAAACTCATAGTATAAACATAGGCACAGTTCTTGATTAGTTTCCATTGAAGAAACTCGTAATTTTGACTATGGCTCGATTCACAACGTGCGAACTAGCCACCGCTAGCAGTTACAGCGCGTACTAAGCGAGGCGTCAACTACCGAGCAGTCTGACAGCTATCGGCTAATTTATGTTGCCAATGTAAAGTACATCTAAAAAGCAATACTTAAAGCCCATATTTGAATTTTATTATTTTTGCCGGGTGGTAGCGGTCGTCTTTTTGAGCTATGACCAGACCTTTAACTATAACATAAACCTGTCACATCCTATACACCGTCAACAGAGTTTTTTACTAGCTCGTACGAACTATAATCAAAATTCAGATATATTTGCGTCTGTATTGTAATAATTTTAAGTCATCATCCTAGTAGAACGCGAATGCGCGATATTGATGTCGAATGGGTGTCCTTATTGACGTACGTGCGATGCGATCACGCCACAAAAGTTTTTGATGAGGTGTCCTCCTAATTGGCAAATGATCGTACGATGACTCGATATGTTTTCGTCGTGCGATGAGTTCAAACATACAGATTTCTTCAGTGTCCTAATTAGAGTTACAGGAAGAAATATGTCATCGCACGATGAAAACGCATCGTGTCATCGTACGATCATTGGCAATTAGACGCCTGATTTTATTTAGCGATGGTCGCATCTCGCGCGATTAGCGCATTCGCATTTTGCTATTTAGATGACTAATTGCGTCATCCAAGGAAATGCCCTATCACACAAGTTATTTTCCAGCATTGACGATCTTGGAACTACGTCACGTAATTTTGTAATCATGATTGTAATCATTACAAATATTAAAATTATTGTAATCATTTTCCTTCAATAAGTTTTAATAAATGAAGATTTGCAATTGTATACAGCAAATATAATCTGATACTTACGTACAATATATTAATCAATGTTTAGTTAAAAATGTGTATCAACATAAAAGTAAAAAATAAAAATGTAACCGAGTTGTTTATCATAATATTATTTTAAAATATGAGTAAGTTCCGATCATTGTAATCATTATTTCGCAAATCAGTTTTAAATCAAATATTATAAAAAAATGATTTGATGTTTTGATTATAATAATAGTATACCTAAGTTTTATAAGGAAATCTTGAAATGATTTAGTAATAACCGCTAACTTATATCAAAAGTTTCTAAATTTTTTTGAATTGAAATGAAGGTATTTGTATGTATTCATTGGTATCTTTTGGATATTTGGGATCTCTTGAAGCTTTATTTCCAAATTAACGTTTTTTTTATAAGTTATGAATCTGATTGGAAATGTTATCTTTTTTTTAAATACTAGCGTTATGAGTGCTATTTGACTGTTTACTATATATTTATTTTGTTTTATCATTATGCATTATTAAAATTAAATAAATCACGCACCATTCTGTTTTATTTTCATTCGCTACCTGTCTCGCCAAATCGTTGTATTTAGTAAAAATTTATATTACGTAGCGTAAGGGTGGTCGCAAAGTCCAGCCGAGCCGAACGCGCCGAACTGTCAATTCAATAGAGAGAATGTTGGGGACGTCAGAAACGTGACGCATTTTCTGACGTCATCAGCATTTTTTGTACAGAAACATGACTGCGGCGCGTACGGCGCGGACAAGTGTGCGATCACCTGATCGCACACTTGTCCGCGTACCTACGTTGATCGAACCCCTGCACCTGATTGGAATTTTGGGTGTGTTGTTAATTTTAGAGTGCCACCCAAACTCTGAATCTGTTCTGATGGAAAGTTGAGGCAGGAAGTGGGTACAAATCACGCATCGATACAATTTTGGGATGCAAAATTGGTCATTGTCGAAAATGTACCTACTCTAGTGTAGTTGTGTGTGTAGAATCACACACAACTACACTATAGATGCACATGCGCGTTGTTTCTGTGTGCGTAAGCTCAAGAATGCTCCATGGACAAGATGTATTGGATCCTGAATCGCGCTTACGAAGTTTTCTGACAAAGTAGCATCGACTATTCAACATTAACTGTCGGCCGAAAGGCCGCTAAGGTAAGTGGACCAGATGGGGTCGACCTGGGTGAGGTGAGATCTCCCTCTTCGCTACTAATTGTGGGAAATGACACCTGCCATATACTGATTAATGAGCGCTCAGTATCGCATAAGCACAGAAACAAATCTTCACATTGTTTACGATTTGGAGCGTAATGTCCCTTTCGCGAAATGTCTGCGTGCTCAAAACAGCCCCTTCTCAAAATGGCCCTTCCTCAAAACAGTTCATTCTCAAAACAAACCCCCCTTCGTAAGATGGAACAACTCTTTAGCTCTACATTATTTTCCATGTAACTAGTAGGCAATCTGAAGAATTCATTCGTTAACGGCGCCTTTGCAATACCTACTCTACGAGCGCTGTCGAATGAACAGATAGGCTGGTGACACTACACTGATTTACGCAAGGTCTATGTAGATAGCGAAGTACGTTTAGCTGCGTGGAGGTTGTCACGTAAGCAAACTTCTTTATTCAATGTTTACAATTTAGCAGTAGTCACTTTCTCAAGAAATAAATAACTAAATAATCCTGGACATTTTTACACAGCATTATCTAAGCATAGCTTGTACTATGGGAACCAGATAACTGATATACCTAACACTATACTTTTTGTTTATACATAGAAACACCCAGACCCGAGATAAATATTTGCAGATCATACAAAAATTTATCCCTCAGCGGGGATCGAACTCGCAATCTTCTGCGTCGATAAATATTTAAGATTAACTTACTCCTTACTTCTTTAAAACACAAAAAGAAATTGAGGAAAATAGCACCACCTATTTTTAATTTGGTTAATAAAAACGCCAGACGTGCGATTATAAAAGAGCTTTTAGAAATGCTTAGAGAGCTTTTTTGAAAAAAGTTCTCGGTCATTCTGCTGGTAAAATCTTATCAAAATACCTTGAGATACGTGAGAAATGAAATAAAATAAGTGGGTACCTATCAATACTTTGAGTTTGGCAACACCAAGTATTATATTGGCCTTAATTCTGACGGTGACATAACTAGATAAAGCTAATTAAAAATCGCTAAAATTAGCTTTAGTCAAGTATCTTATTCCAGCGAAACAAACTAAAGCTAATATTAGGATGACAGCTCTAAAATCTTAGCTCTTCTATTGTTATTCTTTTTTCTGTGTTTAAGCTTTTTGTACACCGCCGTTTTTCTGCTATATCTTTTCCAGTCCATCCAAAGGTTGTCTGGAAGAGATCGCTTTTAGCGATAAGGCCGCCCATTGTACCTACTTGTTATTTTGTGTTCCTGTGATGTTTCTTCTGTGTACAATAAAGTGTTTATATTATCTATCTTAGCTAGTTACTCAACTTAGTCAAACATGCCTAAACCCTATTCAGTGTTGCCAATTAGTGGATTTCCCACTAAATCTGGTGGTTTTAACCCCTCATTTAGTGGTGAACTATCCTACTGATTATGTTTTTTTTAATGGAGGCACCTTGATTTACGTAGGTTTTTTTGGTGTAATTATATTTTATGTGTAATGATTAATTGTTAAAATATAAGAGTACACCAGCCACTTCGACGTCAATAGGTATGGCTGGTGTACTTTGATTGAAATCGCTATAACTTTGTTTTCAAAGAGGTACACATTTTTTTAACAAATGTACTAAATAGTGTAATTTTGGTACATTTATTGGTACATAATTGACTAAATATGATTCGATTCGCTATGATACACCACTTTGACTCTGACCATTAGTCGTGCAAATCGATGTTTCTAGCAGCAAATGTCGCATTTTAGAGCTTTTAAGTTGGATAATCTACCAAGTGCCGCAGGCTCTACAAAAATTTGGGATAATTGTAGTAGGTACTCTGTTCGATTACGAAATAATACGACACAGAATGCATACCACGGTCATGGTCGAAATTGATGACAATAATTTTAATGTAATTAGTTACTAGATAAATTGGTAGGTATCACTCCAATTGGAATGAATGTGATACCCACATAACCAACCATAATAGTATACAATGTACCTGCTTACCCAATAATTTGTTTCTCTGTAGGAGTGGAATAGGATTAACCTCGTGATAACCTATCGCTTACGGAAAAGATTGCCTGACAGTTGATCTGTAGACTAGCAGACAAGGCTTATTATGAATGATTGGTTCCGCTTGTATTAGAATTTATTAATGTTGGAGGATTTTTATTTGCAGCTCAAAGAGAATTCTAAATATGAACGTTTTGACGTGACAACGTCTTATAATTCGATAGAGCCGGCTGCACGCACGAAAAAATGCGGCGTTACCTCGCTCTGAGGCGTTCCATGTAAGGCTTGAAGTGCAAGCGAGAGCGCGAAACGAGCGACAAAGAAGCACAAACGTTGTCACGTTCAACTATCGTCAGTAAACCGACTTTACAGAAAACCAATTTTTGACGTGACAACGTCTTATAATTCGATAGAGCCGGCTGCACGCACGAAAAAATGCGGCGTTACCTCGCTCTGAGGCGTTCCATGTAAGGCTTGAAGTGCAAGCGAGAGCGCGGAACGAGCGACAAAGAAGCACAAACGTTGTCACGTTCCACTATCGTCAGTAAACCGACTTTACAGACAACCAATTTTTTGTTTTTAGTATCAGGCACATTAAGGCGACTCTAGAGTAGGTAGAATCAACAATTCTGATGATTATTTATATATTTACTTTAGTACCTACTTATTTATTATGTGAGCCCGCCCAGTGGTCTTTTTGAATTCCATGACATGAAAAAGCTGGATTCTGTGAACTCTGCTGCATTGAAGTTAGTAGTAACAAAAAATGTATAGAAATTAGTAACAGACCTCAAGAGTTTGTAGAGGTCTACCTTGACAACAAGAGCTAAATCGGAAGTAGCAGATGATGATACTTACAAAAAATATAAATATTTATTGCTTAGGTACTTACCTACATATGAAAATTTAACGATTTACATATTTATTTACAAATTATGTATATAACGAAGAAGAATGAAGAACCAGTAGTTATTCAAGGGATACATCCTTGCACATAAATACTTAGGTAGGTAGCTAAAACAACATCTTTTTAGGTCGGATTAAGTAAGTAGGTAAGTTCGTATGAGTCAGTGGCCAACTCTGGTGACGGAGTTTTTAGGCCGCCTTAAGGCCTCCGTCATGGCTTAACGACTTAAATAGCCGGGACCGACAATTTAACGTGCCCTCCGAAGCACGGAAGCGCTCAGATGAAAATGCCACTGGCGGTCACCCATCCACTTCGACCATTTCGAACGTTGCTTAACTTTGACGATCTATCAAGAACGACTAAGCAAGCACGACCACGAGCGCTTCAGGTCGGATTTAAAAATACTTAGGTACACTAGGTACCAAAATATTCCTGATGATAGACTTATTTTATTCCGGAAATTATAGATAATTCCTGCTATAATAAGTCTATCATCAGAAATATTCGATACCTAGTGTACCTAAGTATTTTTAAATCCGATCTAAAAATGTGTTTTTGACGTGACAACGTCTTATAATTCGATAGAGCCGGCTGCACGCACGAAAAAATGCGGCGTTACCTCGCTCTGAGGCGTTCCATGTAAAGCTTGAAGTGCAAGCGAGAGCGCGGAACGAGCGACAAAGAAGCACAAACGTTGTCTAGTTCAACTATCGTCAGTAAACCGACTTTACAGACAACCAATTTTTTTTAATGTTTTTGTAGCAATGACGGAAAAGACAGTGATAAGGTAATAAACTATGATCTATTTACATACTCGCAGATAATATGTGTCTCTTCCGATTGAAGGAAGTGGCAGCAAGGTCTGTATCCTTCCTTCCGTTACAACTAAATAAGTGTGGGTATTGGTTTAATCGGTAATTTGATAGTAACTTACCTATACTTTATGCATAGATTAGAACCTACTTCCGTATCTGGGTGCTACATAATCTTATATTACAGTGCCACAAACTTATCTGGACCGGTGAGAGAGGCACTGTTATCGTGTTTGGTGTTTGGCAGTTTTGAGATGAGAAAAAATTCTTGGATTCGCCTCGAACAGAAGGTGCGAGTAACGTGACTGCTTACCGACAGGAGTATTATTGTTCTGTGCTGCTTACCGACCGACCGACACCTACCAATAGCGCCATCTAGTTCTGTACTTGGTAAACTTTTACGGCAATATTTTTACATTTCTAAAAGCTCGTTTTATAGCTAAACGGGTGAAGTTATTTTTACATTATAGTTCGATATTTTTTGATTTCCTGACGATTCAAAAATACACTAGGTACCTAATTGTTCAAGTTTTCACTTCTCTCGGCACTCCCGGGAGTGACACGGTTTTTTTTAATCGAATTCTGAATGGGGCAGTAAGATGATGATGATGAATAATATTGATAGAGGAAGAAAATACGAGTAGTTGCTTTATTTTTGCTTTAGCCAAAAATAGTTAACCTATGACATTATAGAACTATACAATCATAAAAATCCACAAAAATCTTGATAATAAATAAATAATAAGGTAGTAACCACCTACCTACATAATGATATTCGTTATTAACATTACATACATCAAATGCCTTCCCAATGTGTCATACTAGGTAATACCTAACGTAGGTACCAACCAGGCCATTACCTAGGTCAGCCACCGTATAAGGTTATTTTATCCAATTAACTACCTACATGTCTGTAATTCGATTTGAGCATTTAGTGCATAACGACGGATATATGCAAATAGTTTTGATTGTTTATACTTCACTACTTTATTATTGTAATGGTCTTGAAGTGGTATCAGCTTTATTAGCCTAGATCATGCGAGCGAAGCCACGTGCAAAAGCTAGTCCTAATCCCACTCATATAATAAAGCTGAAAGTTTGTGAGTTTGTTTAGATGTTTGGATATTTGGATGTTTTTATGATTGTGTTTCAATCACGCCTAAACCAGTGAATCGATTTGGATGAAACTTGGAATAGGCGTAGATAGTGACCTGGAATAGCATATAGGCTATTCAAAATGTTGGTACCACGCGGGCGAAGCCGCGCGCAAAAGCTAGTCTATAATAAAATGTAAAACTCGTATAAATAAAAAAAAAAATTTTAATAATGCTGGACATTTCACACAGCATCATCTATTATAGCCCCAAACTAAGCAAAGCTTGTACTATGGGAACCAGATAACTGATATACTACTTATATACTTTTTGTTTGTAAATACATACATATTATAAAATGCTTTGTCGCGGGATTTGAACCCACTTAACGCGTTTCATAAAATATCGTAGCAGATTCTCGTAGCACTAACGCGTTGATGTCTTTCCTACCGAAGACAGTAATGTTGTAGTGTAGAGCAAATATATTAAGTAAAAAATCTTTAAGTGGTACCAACATTTTGAATAGCCTATATGCTATTCCAGGTCACTATGTACGCCTATTCCAAGTTTCATCCAAATCAGTTCACTAGTTTAGGCGTGATTGAAACACACAAACATACAAACATCTAAACAAACTCGCAAAAATAATTCATTTTAGTACAAATGTATGCGAAAGGTTTTTTTCGATACTTTTCAAGTACTCAAACCTTAACTGGTCCCATAGAGTCTTTTGATCCCTACATGTAGGTAACTGAATCCTCCGTGAGTGCTAACAGAAGTGAAAACTTGAACGAGGTTTCATGGTTTCGGTAACAGTTCTAAACTTAAAAAATAAAGTGCAAAAAAATACGGTCCTTCTCTAAGATTTGAATCTGGAGATGTTCCATTCAGAGGCGATGTCTGTCTGACCCGTTATGACGATACTGTGCGACGAAATTAAGGTAGGTATAGTAAGAAAAGGTCATAACAGTCACGTGACCGAATTCGTGTAGTTATATTTTTCACCAATCTAAAAATGCCCAACGCGCCCTCTTCAAAAATCCCAGCTCTTACGACTATTCTACGTGATCCCAGTGGGACTACTGACTTTGACTTGGTCAGCGTTACCGGACTGTAGACTGGACTATACTGACGACTGATCCACCAAAAAATCGATTGATTTGAGGAAGATCTGGCCAAGACTATAGTTTAGGTAACCGCAACAAACAAAGTTAAAAAACCTTCACCTTGCAGTCTATTGGAATCAGCCGTGGCGGAGAAAAACGTTACTTAATTCAATAATTGGGGCCAAGTTCATTGGTCATAGCGATTTGTGTGATAATTGGATTGTCACAGTGTTAGATAATAGTCTCGGAAAATTTATATAATAATCAATTTGATAAAAGATTTTGTCTAATATAATTTCGCTTGACCAATGTCTCAGTTGAAAAAATGAAGTACTGTCGTTTTTTTGGAACATCGTTTTGAATTCGAGTTGATGTTCACATATGGATAAGAACCGAACCCAGGACTATCGAACTTGTAATACAAAGATTACCATAATAGAAATGAAAGAGTAAACTAGTACTTATATATAAGTTTTTATTTTTGAATATCGCTTATTCAGAAACAGATTATTGTTTTAGAAATCAATCATAATTATTATGTTATTCAATTGATCTTTCTACCCAGGATCAATGAACCATGGGTGCGACAACTGTGTCAGTGTCATCAGTCTGAGAAAAACATTTAATTTAGGAATATTTTTGAATAATAACTAACTTGCCGTGGAAGATGCATTATAAATAAAACCATTTGAATTGTAAAATTAAAATTAATGCATACAAAATATGAGGTAAAATAAGACGAAACAGGATCACGAATTACCTCTAATAATCTACAAATTCGCCGAACTATTTATTGGATAGACAATGATCGACAAATACAGGCGAATCGACCCTCTACACGTTCGTTAGCGCGGGGCGCGGGTATACGTCTACCATCGGCGAATAGGCGGCGAAGAGGGTTCATAAGGCATAGTAGGCGTTCTTTTAGATCTTAGAAAGGAATTCCAGATCTTTTGGAGATATTTTAAGGAGTACCCCCCCTTAAAATCAGGATTGTCAGGCAGTAAGTAACAGAAAAGCTTTCAATAAAAAGGCAGTAGTTCAGATCGTGCTTATTCTCTTCTTATTATTTAGCTAGGCAAATCATAAAAAAAAAATATTAAAATCTTTATTTGGAACAAATGTTGATATGACGTTTCGTTATTTTCTTTCAGTTTTGGGCAAATCAATTATTTTTCCAGATAATGCATGAACCACCAAGCATCAAAAGAAACAATCGCATCAAGCGATTGTTATAACCTAACAATTGCTTGATGCGTTTCTTAACATACCACAGGTTAAACTCAAGGTACCTTGCCCACTTCCTTGAACTTAATACCTAACCATCTTATCAGATCCGGAAGATTGCGAATTAATATATGCACGGCCATGACCGATACCAATGAACTGCCATTAGGTACCGCCAATGTTGGTATTATATGAAGCATATGAATTGCTCACGTAGAAGTGTGAGACGAAGCCGGTGATTCAATCAACGATATTTTATAACCTTTGTAAAAAAAGTGGCACTCCAGGAGTGCCAGCAGAATTGAAAACTTGAACGGTTATAAACTTGACAAATAACCCGGTGTCGGTGAGCAGTCACGTGACTCGTGAGTCACGTGGCCTTTTCGAGGCGAATCCAAGATTTTTATCTCATCTCTACAAAAATTTTAAGTTTTAAGTACCTACTAGAAAAAAATCTGCTGGAAGCGTTTAGTCAATTTCGAACCGTTTTTAGCTTCTGGGTCACAAATTGGCCCAGACAAACAGCTTTGACCGGAGCCAATAACAATCAAACACCTAGACAAACAATTGTCATTATTTTTAGTATCCGGAAAATGACCTTAGTGAATGATTAGATTATCTACGTTTGTCAGTGAAGTAAATAGAACATCGAAATAATGTACATCAGTCCAGTAGTTTCGGAGCCTATTCAATTCAAACAAACAAACAAATCTTTCGTCTTTGTAATAGTAGTGAAGTGATGAAGACATGAAAAATGATCTTTGTACTAAGTAAGTTGTAGTGCGTGCGCGTAGGAGAGTTTGAGATTTGGCATGGTTAATTTTACATAGAAAGAGATGAATAATGATTATGTAATGAATTCAAATTAATAAATTAGATAAAACAAAACGAAATCAATTGCAGATAGCAAATAGACTTAAAAATTTAGATTTCAAATAGTCAAGTATAATGAATCACGAAACGACCATTGGACGATTAGGTTTTATTTTCGCCCATGAGGTATCATTGCACTTCCTACCGCAGAAAAATTACGTAAATTTTCAAGTGCAATCGAATACCTACAGTTTGAAAATACCTAAAGGATTTTTAAAAGTGCCATTCACTGACATTGCCCTGTATTGGGCCCGAGGGCAATCACCTTCGGTGGAACGACGCGGAAGTCCATCCAGTTATATTGCTCTGGTTTTTGACATTGCGAATTGGGATCAAAAGTTGGAAATGGTATTGATTTTTACCATACTGCAAAGAATTCAGGGTTTGTTTTTTTTTGGGTTTGTATAAGAGTTCCTTTGATTGTCACTGGTGTGCAAACGTCTGATGCTTAACAAATCAAGTGATGTTAGATTCGTCTGGGTAGGGAGGTCTGACTGAGTATACGTACTGTGCCTATTTATAAAATCTTATTACATTGCTATTTTAAATCTGAAGCAATTGGTCCCTAACCAAATGAACCTTATTGTTTTATTTAATTACAAGGGCATTTATTAAACAG
Organism: Epirrhoe alternata; assembly: GCA_963565295.1. NCBI lineage: Eukaryota > Metazoa > Arthropoda > Insecta > Lepidoptera > Geometridae > Epirrhoe > Epirrhoe alternata. The sequence goes on from OY751384.1 coordinate 8,138,854, forward strand.
ATAATTTGAGACAAATGAAAGTAAGCGATATTGGATTGATATTAATTTATGTTTTGTGGCATTGCATGACCATTTACGTGATTCTTGAGGTCATTAAGATCGTATGAGATTCTAATGGTGGTATTTTTAGGCTACCTCCATACCTCCTCATGGCTTAAACTTTCTTTATAGCCAGGACCGACAGTTAAACATATCTGAAATACGACAGAGCTTTTAACCTATTAAAAGTTTTAAATCTACTAGCATATACTAGCTACTTAAGCAATACGTCATAATCAAGCTAAGTAAGTTTAACTAGCATGTTAGGCCATGACGAGGGCCGCCTAAAAACAGTCACCAGAGTTGGCCTAAAAACAGTCACCAGAGCTGGCCTAAAAACAGTCACCAGATTTGGCCTAAAAACAGTCACCAGAGCTGGCCTAAAAGCCGTCACCAGCTCACACAAACTTACTTTTTTCTAATAAATCTTTGTAATTTTTCGATACAACTGATGATGATGACGCAGTTCTGTTGCGAGAGAATCTAGCCCGCACTTCTTACGTCTTGCACAGCAAGAGCACACGACTGAGATCTTAAACATGTAGGGTTTAAGAATACAATAGGTACTTTAGTATTGGCAAAGAGTTAGTAGAATTCGACCTAAGGCTATCTTAACATGCAAAACATGATCAAAGATAGCTCAGCTAAATGGCGAGTCTGACTGAACAAACTAAGTTAAATAAAACTACGTAGTAGGTAAATATCTAGGTTTCTACCATTCCTTTAGGAACCATTGCATTCTTTTTCTTCTTTTTGTTCTGGTGTTTGTGACGGTGAACCATTCAAAGTCAAAGTCAAAAGACATTTATTCAGTAGGACCGCTGGGATCACTTATAGTCTTAGAACTAATTTTACTCCTGTTCTTTCGCGACCAATACCGTGAAGAATCAGGGCAACAAGCACGGTTCGGGGCCCATCATTTTTTTAGGTGATCCATCTTAAAACTAAAAGTCAAGCTCCATTGCATTCATAATGCAACTTAGGTCATCATCATCATAATGCAACATGGGTAAAAAAGCTGCTGTTGGTTAATCCTAAAATTAAATAATAAATAAATAAATAATGCTGGACTTTTCACACAGCATCATCTAGCCCCAAAGTAAGCAGAGCTTGTGTTATGGGTACTAAGATGACTGATATACTACTTTATATACTTTTTGTTTGTAAATACATACATATTATTTATAGAAACACCCAGACCCGAGACAAATATTTGTAGATCATACATACATTGGTCCCGCCGCGGGGATCGAACCCGCAACCTTTTGCGTCGCAATTGTTATAGGTAAATAAATAAAATAATGAAAAACTTTTATTTTCCTTAGGTACTTAGTTTATGTTAAATCTACTTATCTTAGGTACCTACTATGTGTGAAGACCGCCTTCAGCGGTAAATGCCTCCTCCAGCTCTTTCCATTTATCTCGCTCTCTAGCGACTCTACTCCAATTGTAATAGGTACTTATTAGTATGTAAGGCATTTCTTTTATTTTTAAATGACTATGATTTAGCCTTCAAACTAAAACTGACCTACTTTTTTCAGGTATAAAAATATTTTTTGAATTTTTTGCATGTTTGTTTCAATTAATATATCTTTCGACCTTGAATATGCTTTAATTTTGCGTTGAATTATGCATAATTTATCGTTTTGAATAACTTTATGTGCTAATATTTAGACAAACATTATAATTTAATTATAATTTACGGAAACAATTTGCGGACACTGAGTTAAAAAAATAATGAGTGTGTTGACCGAGCTGGTGCAGGGTTTCGTACGTTTAAAATATATAATTATTACTCGTAATTATTTACTAAAGAGGGTTCAATAAATAACGTCATATTTTCACTATTATTTAATCCCCTCATGTCCTTGCCTCTCGTCCCTCATGTCACGTCATATCATTTTCAATTTTACGTCATTTTTAAATGAGACAGAAAACTAAGGATCCATTACGCATGACGTTTAGGCTTAGGCTAGCCTTTGTCCACTCTCCAGCATAATTACTCACGCTGGGTCTTCTCTGCGGCAGTCAGGCTTTGGATGATAATAATGATGACTTATCGTTCATAAAAAAAGTTTATAAAGGAGCTTCTGCCCCCTGCTTCGCTCACATGGAACCTGGATAAAATTTAGCTTGTAGCTCGCAAGGATAATCTTTTTTCCTGAAGTTTTCAGTACTTTACAAAAGATGACTTGATTCACTTTTTTAACTCATTTTTGTTTTAAAAGTATTCAAAAACCTTTACGGAATCTCTTCCCGTTGTTAAAAACCACAATGAGACTACTAAGACTTGATGTCGAATATTATAAAAAATCTATTAAGTATATTTTTTTGAAATAATAAATAACAAAAACTTACTTATAACATTTTATATCCGGACATTAACACAATATTATAATTTTACTTAATGGCCATGTATTTTTGGCAATGTATTATCTCATCTGTATTAATTAATTAAAATTTATGATGTCCAGCATAACATCCGTTATTTAAGAAAATAAGAGTTTTATTTCATCAATTTATATTTGTATAGCTAAAGATTATGATAAAGCATAAAGAAAGATTATTTTAATTCCTAATTTAACATCATAAATATTATAATAAATATCATATTATAATAATAAAAAAAAAATTAGTACCCATAACACAAGCTCTGCTTACTTTGGGGCTAGATGATGCTGTGTGAAAAGTCCAGCATTATTTATTATTTATTTATTTATTTAACATTGTTTTATTTTATTTAAACTGAAATGTCATTCTATGGACACAGATATTCTATGGACTACAAACCCGAAGTGAAAAAATCTTGTTGGATAAGGAACTCTAACAAATCAACTCATAGATACACTAGCTAGACCAATCCATCAACTTGTAGACCAAACCATGTAGAACCATGATAATTTATTATTCTATTTTTCTCACATAACTTATAAATTATGTGATAACTTTAATTTTTTGCAATTAACATGGAATCAGAAATGTAGAGACTGTCAATTTATTCATAAAACTTCAATTTAATTTTTTACTGTGGTGCATAATCTCTTTTTAAAAGACATGTTTACCTTGCATTATTTTTATTGACTTTTGACGTTCATCATAATCTTTTCCGGGATAACAAAATCATACTTATCTACATTCACACATACTTTCGCATTTATATTATAGAAGGACTTTCTGGTCTTTTAGAAAAAGGCCTTTTATGAAAGGAGGTACCTTAATTACGCGGTGAATCCCCACAGGATAAGTTTATATAGAAAATTTTGAACGGGCCCAAAGCTAGATAAAGATTAATTTTCTATTCAGGAAAATTTTCAGAAAGCAAAAATTACGAAAAATAGGGTGTATTGCCAGTAATTCTGTTAGTTGAAAATGATTTATAGAATACACTTATTTGCAACTCATGACAAGAATTGGAGATTAATCTTTAGGTGAGTAGAAATGCAAAAGCACTTTATTTTCTTTATAATAAGTAGGTACGTAGTTAAAAAAAAAATGAATTTGATTCATGCTAAACATTGGGTAAATTTCAGGAAACATTTAGTTAATTTTTACTTTTCCTGAGCTTTTACCCAAAAAGCAATGCAGCGTTAAACAGTCATCAAATGGCTTTATAGAGTTGATGAATGCTCAGAAGTATATAAATTGAAGTGAAAAACAAAAGGTCCACTGCACAGCCTAAATTATATAAAAAATATTTTTTTAAATAAAATGCAGTGAAAAATAAACGGGCCAATAACATGCCAAAAATATAGAAAAAAACAGTGGCACTCCAGGAGTGCCGGCAGAAGTGAAAACTTGAACGGTTCTAAACTTGACAAATAACCCAGTGTCGGTGAGCAGTCACGTGACTCGCACGTGACCTTTCCGAGGCGAATCTAAGATTTTTTTCTCATCTCAAAACTGCCAAACACGCCTAAAGTTTTCACTTCAAAAAATATATTTTAGAGAGAATTTAAATCGAATAAAAATATTGGCCGGTGTCAAACGCATACTTCCCGCGTCACGGAGGTCGTACGCTGTCCTATATAACGTGCACACAAAGTTACACCGTTTACAACTAGCGTCGCCCGCTCGCCGTCACCATCCTACATACAGCCTTCAGTACGTAAAAAAAAAACAATTAAAAAATACTCCGAGGTCGATTGTGAAATTCATTTTTCATTAAACGTGATCTAATCGAATTTTAAATACGCGCGGCTTTGTTTACCACCACCGTGCTTGTTGCAGGGAGCGTTCCAGTCAGTCTGCGCATACGCATCAGTGCTTAGAGTGCGCGCGCAACCTCCCGACAACACTACTGTGATACAGTGACAGTGACCGTAGCTAAACACGCAAAATGCATCACTACGTCAAAATCGTAAGTATTTGCATAAAATCATAATAAGTTATTATCAAATTTAAAAAAAAATAGTAGGTACTATTTAATCGATGACTGTTAAATTAAATAAATAAGTATGTCTAAACTTGTATGTAATAATTTTATAAAATTATTAGTGTCAAACTATCAATGGGACGAAAAAGTTCGCAATGAATGTGCAAATATTGGAGTTACGTAATTACTTATAAAAGTTACGCATACGTAATGGTTACGGTAAATAAGTTGTGTGTAAAATAAATGTTAGATAATTTTTGATGCCATACTTAGCTAACATGTGTTTTAAATGGAACATTTTAGACGAATAACTAAATAAATTACGTAAGTTATGTTTATGATACGTCAATTCTTTCAAGTTCAATGTTAATGCATACATAGGCATAATATTTAAATATGGAAAACTCCACAAAGAAGTTGTAGCAGTATTTAAGCTTGTTATTAGGTAATACCATCTTATTTCAAAATTAAAAATTGTGTTTATCAGATTTAATTCCTGATTCAGACAGAACCCAGAGTTAGACAATTTAGAAAAAAAAAATTTATGGTACTTATTATAGCAAAAACTAAAAAAGTTAATACTTATTTAATTTTAATCAGTACCTATTTATTTTGTCCGGTTACTCCTGTTTCGTCTATTAGTGAAAACTTTTCACATCGATGAAGTCAAAGTCAAAATTTATTCAGTAGGACCTGGATCACTTTGAATCGTCTTAAAGCAAGTTGATTTTACTCCTGTTCCTTCGCAAATACCGTGGAGATTTTAGTTAAAGTAGCTTGCTTTTGTCCTTGATCGTTGTAAAGTAACGTTCATGTCACATTTGGATGGATGTCCATTTTAGTGGCATTAACAGCTGATCGTTGCCCTTCAGAGGTCACTTTGAATTGTCGGTTAGCCATAACAGAAGCCTTCAGGGGTGTATTTTAGTTCGTCGAAAAGACTTTGGATTCGATGTCAGGAACTACCCGACTAATTTGAAAAGTTAGGAATGCCATTGGATTCGATGTTGCAAACTAAAGTCGTTGTTGTTGGGTAGTTTCCGATAGCAGAATCCTTTTGAATATGTACTCCTTCAGCCTAATATCTACCTGTGGCTAGCTCAAACGAAATTAACAAAATAATGAGGCAATACTCAAACAGCTCATACAATAATAGTTCATTCGCCAACACTATTCCGTTTCACTTCGGTGGATAGCTGTCGAAATTGCACGATTAATCTAAACAATGAACTAATTCGTTAGTTCGGTAGGTAACAGCCTAATTAATGAAATATCTACGTTGCTAGACGGATTTCCTAAACGCTGTCATTACAATCTCGCAGATTTGCGTGTCCGGGTTTAGTTTACAAGTATATTTGTATAATTTAATATAGTTATAGCCTAAAGTTATGTTATGATTGGTACCAATTTATTGGAGTATGAAAACTAGGTACCGAAATTGGCAAGTTGGTTAAAACTGGATCTAAAATAAGAGTCTGCGATTGTAGGGACTCGAGATTTTTCACTATTTAAAGGCTATTTCAAAATGCAACTGATTTATACTTACTACTACATTTTATGAGAAAAAAATGTAAACAGGGCCACGACCCCAAAGCGCGGTAAATATTCTCTCAGATCCTTTGAAGATTTTATGTTTAGCTCTAAATGAACTTACAATACATTTTTACCTACTACTAAAATAAAAATTTTACATAGTTTTGAGAAAAAAAATGAAATTGTTTGAATAAAAAAAAATTACAATATGTCATGATTCGCATCGTTTTAGATAAAATAAAAAAATAATAAAAAATGCTGGTCATTTCACACAGCATCATCTAGCCCCAAACTAAGCAAAGCTTGTACTATGGGAACCAGATAACTGATAGATGGGACGATTTAGATAACTATCTTATAATTTTCGATATATAAAACTGTCTGTCTATTCGTTAAGTAACGTTTATTGTAGTTCAAAGGTTAATTATCTGCGGTACCTAATAATTACATCCAATAAAGCGATTTTGGGATGTAGACGCATGATTTAACATTTACAATTTAAAATGTTAAGCGATATTTTAAAGTAGACCTGCTTACATTATATAAAGTTACATAATATAAAGAATATTAGTCAGTAACAAAGAACTAAAACTTCCTGATAATGTACAATAAAACTGTAAGATTTCTAACTTACAATAAATCAATTTTGCGTATTATTTGCATCACGGAAACTGTATGAGTTATATTCATAATGAATTACAGCTGTCAAAATGCTGCCGGTATTGTAGTTTTTTATGTAGGTCATTTAAAAAAAAACCAGACAAGTGAGAGTCGGACTCGCGCACGAAGGGTTCTCTACCATCTAATATATAAAAATAAGTCGGGTTTTCCTTCCTGACGCTATAACTCCAGAACGCACGAACCGATTTCCACAGTTTTGCATTTGTTGGAAAGGTCTCGGGCTCCGTGAGGTTTATAGCAAAGAAAATTCAGGAAAAATTTCAACAGAAAAGCGGGAAAAGAATGCGTAGACGAAGTCGCGCGGGTCAGCTAGTTATCTATAAAAACGGCAAAAAATCGTTTGTTGTATGGGAGCCCCCTTCAATATTTATTTTATTCTGTTTTTTAGTTGTTGTTATAGCGGCAACAGAAAGAAGTACATCATCTGTGAAAACTTCAACTGTCTAACACGGTTCATGAGATACAAGCTGGTGACAGACGGGCATACAGCGGAGTCTTAATAGAGTCCCGTTTTTACCTTTGGGTATGGAACCCTAAAAAAATTATGAGTTCCAAAATGTTATATTTTTATTGTTTATGTAATTTATTTGTTCTATTTATTAATGGCTACTTGTTATATTTCATACATACATACATACATAAAGTCACGCCTCTTTCCCAAAGGGGTAGGCAGAGGCCACGGATCTCCACTCGCTACGATCCTGACACACAACTTTCGCCTCATTCACTCTCATTACATTCTTCATACATGCTATATTTCACGCTATATGCATGCTATATTTCATTCTTCATTCATGTTATATTTCACCCAACCAATTCGGCATGCTTTTCGCCATCCAAAGTTTGCTTAGAATAGATCGCTTCTAGTGAAAAAACAATGTTTAGAGTGATTCAAACCCACGACCTTCGTATTGAAAGTACAAAGCCAGTAAGAAATTGTTACTGTTACAGTCCCGTTTAAAACGTTCGTTATAAATGTCAGTCTATTTCTACAATCTCTGATAACTATCCATTAAGATTTAAAACCTCTGTAAAATAAATAGCACAGAACGGTGCTAGAAATGGCCGCGTGTTTTATAAACTGAAAATGCTGATTCAAACGATCGTAGTCGTACTATTCGTCGTATAAATTTCTATGTTATATATCTATTTTATAAACAGTGCTGTTCCAGGTTATATATATTTAAATTTTCTTTCAAACTGCGCCGTACTGTCAATTCAATAGAAATGCTGAGACGTCAAAAAAGCCACATTTTCTGACGTCATCAGTATTTTTTCTATATAAAAATGACAGCGCCGCGTACGACGCGGACATGTGCGATTAGCTTAGCTTTGGTTGTTATAATCTAAACAATCTCTTTGATTTTGAGCAATAGTAGGAGTTTTTATCCGTACAAAATCCACGGATATCATGTCTGATAATACTACCGCGTCAATCTCTGTTCACGGTAATTTGAGACGTATTATCTGCTCAAATGAACCACAAATTGGTTCAATATCAGATGTCAATCTACATCATGCTCATTATATATTAGTTACGTTCATGGCTTGTAATTTTAGAGCAGTTTTATGTTGTTTGAAAACAATCTAGTAAAATATAAGGTTTTTTTTGTAAATAAACTTGATAATTTTACCCATATGCCACATAGACTTCGTTACTGTAATTTTTCTTTAAATGGCTCAACGAATCAGCATTTCCATTCAAGGTGCAAATGCCGCCAGTGTTTTGGGCACGCTTCCGACTGGCACTGACCTGGGTCAGTTAAACAATAGATAGTTTCCAACAATACTGGTGTAATTTTAGATCTGTAAAATAAGTATTTTTGGTATAATTTATATAAATTGTTGGCTCTATGTTTATTGGGCTTGATCTATGTATTATTGGTATTGAATGGTGTAAATGCCTTTTGATACGAAATTGTCTGTTACAGATAATTTGAAATAATAGGTGTAACACTGCCATTTTGTAAATTGGTCCAAAGTAAATCCACGGCAATTTTCTGAGGTGTCTGAGTGAGTACTTTACTTTTATTTTGATGTAGGTTTGTTGGTCAATGCAATTTAGAGTATTGGTTTTGCTTCCTTATTAAGCAAGATTCATCGCAATGAATGTGACTGCGAATCGCACTTTAACCACATATAATTATTACAGTCAGTCCACTTGACTAGCTGAACAAAAACTGCATTATTTCAATGATTCCTCTTCAAAAATCTTCTACAGACTCCATAAAACATTATTTTAAATATATTAAAAATCTATCATCGCTTTATAACCAAAATTTTGGCTATTAAGGAATAGTAGATTGCTAGATTTTCATCAAGTTCATTGTGATTGAAATCTCGTAAATATTTTCGTGAAATTCACTTTGTATTTGTTTAATCGCGGCCAAGGGGAAAAGATGGATTCTCATGATAATCGTAAGTTTTTTGCGGTTATGCACTTCACCTGATGAGCATCGGTGCCTCGTGACCGAGATATGCAAAAACCGACCTTCACGACTCTGGTTCTGTTTTGCAGTTGTTGACCTATTTTGCAAGTGCTAAAGACCATATTTCTTTGTACCGCTGTTTTACAGCAGTGTTCATAAACGGTTTCATTGCAAGGAAGAAGCCTTTTTGAGGCGCACTTGTCCGAAAGAATTAGTAGTACATCAAGGAAGAATAAATAGAATAATATAGGGTCAATTGCATGTGGCCCCTTCAGTGCCGTAGCTAGGTAGCCAAGGGCCAAGGTGCAAAAAAAACTGGGACCCTAACTGAACGTGAAAGGTTTTGGCTTTATCAAGTCAAAATATAAATATGCAGAGTATGGCAAAATTTTACAACATTTAGGGCAGCTACTTTTCTTTTGTGGTTAGAAGATTTTGTTCTTAGAAAACTATAGATATATGTAAGTATTTATTTTTAACATTTTTTTCATTAAACTCAGAGTCCGAGAGCCCCTTGAGCTTGGGGGCCCAGTGCACTGCACCGCCTATCCCTCCGATAGCTACGCTACTGGGCCCCTTCCAAAATAACGCAGCCCTTTTTTGGAATGATTGACCGTTATTTCGGGAAAGTGCTCAGTCGATATACAACCACTATCCGTGATAGAGTTGTTGATGATAGAATCGCCAAATTCATAATGACAAAGGAAATCTTGAAAATTAGTTTCTCAACGTGTTTTCCTATTTATCATGATGACTATCTAATAAATAATAACAATAATCTTAAATCTACCTCCTGGTCTTTAATTTAAGGTGGCTGCTTTTTGTTTGAGTTCCGGATTATGATAAATTGACGCGTTGTTTTGGCCTTGTGCTTTTATGTTTTATGCTAATTAGCTGACAACTTCGCAATTCTAAAATTACCCAATATGTTCAATCAAAATTCAAATAGTATCTACGAAAAGTTAACTCAAAAAAACAAACATTATAATAATAGATATGTAATATGCCTTTGTCTAAAGATAAAACCAGTAAGTATTAAAACAAAACATGTAGGCGCCTACTAATAAACCTGGTACAAAGTTATTTTTGAGTGTAAACTGTCAAAATGTATGGTTGGTTATTCTTGTTTTATTCCGAGAAATCACTTTACGTCACGTTTCATGGTAAGGCGGAAGAGAAGGTATTATTAGTCTTCGTTCGTCAACACTTCTCCAAAAAATCAAATTAAAGTAATAAGATGCCAGCTTAAAAATAAGAGCAATGCTTAAAATATCACGACACAGAAAGTGCATTAGTAAATGTCTCAAATATTTTATATAGAAAGCGAGATGTTGAATCTTATTTCTCATTCTTGGATAAATAATGCACTAAGCTTGCATAACTGCATTGATATTTAAGTGTGGTAATCACAAACTGTATGTTTTTAACAATACTATTTTTGCGATAAAATCTAAATTCTTCAATATGACAATACAATATTTTTTTTAATTAACCTATTTCGTCCCACAGCTGGGCAAAGGTCTCCCCCAAATCCCTCCAACCATCTCTCTCCTTCGAGATCTTCCACCATTCTCTCTACACAACAATACAAATATTCACTTAAAACTTGTTGTTTTATCGGGTCGAGGTCGCGTATAGGTTTTTGGATAATATTCGAACGAATATTATCGACGTATCCAAATCGAATATTATAAAAACTTTTACGCGATTTTTATAAATACATATCATTTGACACACGCTCACTAAATCCTACTGAGTATAATCCGAAAGTGTGTTCGTCACTCGTTGCTCGTACTGTTGGAAATTATAATAAATTGAAATATGCTATCACGATCAGAAACGTTGCAAAATAAGCTTTCTTTTAAGTAGAATTTATGCTGTTACAATCACAGTACAGTGTCACAAACTTATCTGGACCGGTGGCCAAGAGAGGAACTAACGAATTTTACTACAAAATTTATTTTTCTTCCAACACCAAATGCGATAACAGCGCCTCTCTCACCGGTTCAGATAAGTTTGTGGCACTGTACACGTCAGTAATGTACATCATTGATATCGTTGATATTTTATATAGGTACCTACTTCCACGTTTACGATGTACTTTAGTGATTCATCAAACAGGTAGGTTCTGAAGTTCAATAGCAGCTTTTGTTCCTTAGGGCTTTCCACGTAACTTTTTGTCGTGTTTTGATTGGGAATTCCTAGTGTTTAAGGAAAGGAAATGTCGCGTTTTGATAAACTGGTTTGTAAGCTTTCTTAAAATAGGAATTTTGCGTGTGTTGATGTTTTAAAAGTTGTTTTTCTAAAATACAGCTTACTAGGCATCTTTGGTGGTACTTTAGAGAGAGCATAACGTTCGGATAGTACCTATAAAATAGGTAAAACTCCTATGTCAATGATTTCAAATGAAAACAAGAAAACATCCACGACTGTGTCCAAGTAGGTGCTATATTATTATGTTAGACTTCAAAATTTTATAATCTGACTATAATCTTCTCAAATGACATAATGTTGCCTTCACACAGGTTGTTGTGCCACTAGCTAGGCTAAGGCCTTGGTGACAAGCCTCTAATTGTGAATACCCAAAAATTCTAACGGATGAACTTCCTCTTCTGTCCTCAAATACAAGTCAAGGTGAATCTTGTGCATTCGTATCAAGTGTCTATAGATGGAGGCCTTGTCTTTGTGTGCTTTACATAATTGTCGACCTTGTTTTCCAGTTTCTATTTAACTAGAGACTCGTCTGTGGCTTTGCTCACATATTACTAGTATAGTTTATGGCAGTTTAAGAATATAATTCCCACATACAAACAAACTTTACCTCTTTACAATGTAGGTATAGATTAGATCGCTAGATTGGCATGTTTCAATATTTTTTTGTGTTAAAAGTGCATGTTTGCAAGTTAGATTATAGGGCTGGGCATTACGAGATTCGGATGCGTTTATTAATTAACTATTAATATTTGCATAATTATTAATAACCTACGCGTAAAAAACATGCAAATTACAATTTAATTACAAATGTGGTTTGATTTATTCTTAAAAATAAAGATCAAGCATAAATAACTAGAATACCGAGTTATAATATATTTATCGACCTAACGGAATTTGAGACGATATGCGATCGAGTAGTTCCACTTTTCACTTGCATTTTCGTTTAATATCTGATGGCATAACAGAGAGAGTTGTCTGGCGGCAATAAAGCTGTATTTCTTGATAAATACGTGTATCTTAAATACATACATATTAACTTATGCTTTCATTGCAATTTCACCTACTTAATGAGTCTGTTTGGATTTTTATTAGGTTGTAACTTGAGACTGCCACCAGATTCACCAAAAAATAAAAAAAATATTCCAGTAATTCTAAATTGAGTAAATACCTCTATTGGGTAAGGGATTAAAGATATAAGATACCTGTATATTGATTATTTAGTTTCCTCACGATGTTTTCCTTCACCGTTAAGAGCTCGTGTTATAGTGCATATATTTTTTTTTTCAACCTATACTGTTCCACTGTGCGAAGGTCTCCCCCAATTCTTTCCAACCCTCTCTCTCCTTTGACAGTTTCCACCACCCACTATCAAAGGAGTCGAAGTCGTCTCTTCCTTGGCTAATATAAAGCATGTAAAGTAGGCTCCTTAGGTTTCAAATTGTCATTAATATTTTCTCAGCGATCTAATTAGAGCGTGGTTTACGGTTTAATCGCGACCACATCCTTATTCAAAAGCCACCGCATTCCAGTTAGTCACAATTATTTGATTTTCCGTCACATTGAAGTCTCAACCTCTGTCTAATAAAAAACTGTATGCGATATTTTACGATGGTTGGACTCGGATGCGGAAACAGACCGGTCTCGCCGGCATGTGTGGCGCGTGTTGGCTGATCACGATAAATATTAAATAGTATCACAGCTAAACTTGTAGCATATTAGCTTTACTAAACAGGATAATACATAACAGTCTTGATATTCTTGAATTCTGTAGTCTTGATACCGAATTAGGATTTTCTCTGAAGTGGGTATATAAGAAACATATTACGGTGTCACACTTCGGAACTTTACGCAGGTTTTGCTTATATTTTTTATATGGTGTATAGAATTCGGAACTTCACGCCTCCTATGAGGAAAAAAAGTTGATTATTGATGTCAAAAAGTAGTTGTATTAGCGTCACCACACTAGTAACCCCACCGTACGATACACGCAGTGCAAACGTATATTTGCTTTTTCTTTTAAGGGGGTTATCAATTAGCGATGCTTACTACAGTACCATTCTTGAACTGGAGAAAACTAGTCCAATATTTTGTGGATGACTCAGTAAATGTAGAGATGCACATAAAACGTTACAAAAACGGATAACAAAACAGTGTAAGTACTGTTAACATTTACTGTGTTCTAGTTGTGTAGGTATGGTAATGCGCCGGCGCAGCCTCTAAGGCTTCCCGGTGTCTGACGTGCATGCCCATTCATGGCGAGCATGTGTGATGTAACCGCAATTTGACTTATGCCAACTTGTATGAGGGTATTATTAGACGTGAAGAAGCGATTGTCGTTTATTTTTTAATACTAAAGTAGATTGAGTAATCTGTTTTTGTTTTTATTTCGTTTGTTTGTTTGGAAAAGGAAGTGATTGGAAAAAAAGTAGGGAAATGTTTATGCAACATCGGAACATGCGAAACATTTTTTTAATGGCCGAGTTGATCCAGATTATTCTAAAAACTTATTATCAATGTCTACCTACCCCTGACTACTCTCTTAGTCATCTTGGAAGAAAGAGGATGTTTAACCCGGTTCTAGGGAGAGTTGCAAGATGTAGTTTTGTAAAATACTTATAAGTTTGTCTGGTGAATTATAATATTAAATTATTGTTTGTTTCCCAAGTTACATTACCTAAGTATTTCTTGCTTGGTCATCACTTATACAGTAATTTGGCGAACACACCACGTAAAAAACACAATAGAGTCTCATAATACAAAATAACTTTCGCTTAACATTGCTGGCTTAAAGTTTTGTTTTATTTTTAAACTAGATGTCCGTCGCGGTAAAACGTTACCCGCGTTCCTTCGGGAAAACTTCACTTTCCCGGGATAATATATACCCTATGTTCATCAGGGATAATGCAGGATTCTAATGGTGAAAGAATTTTTCAAATTGGTCCAGTAGTTTCGGAGCCGTCTTGTCTGTTATGGCTTTGACTGTTTTTTCAATTCAATTAAATCTATATAATTTAATTTATTTTAGTTTTGTCATGTAGTAGGTTCCTACTACATGACAAAACTAACCTAACCTAACCAAGTGTGCCTTGAGCTCCTACGGCGAATAAATGAGTATGAGTATTCATTTCAAACAAACAAACATACCTACACACAAACAAACAAACAAATATTTCCTCTTTATAATATTAATACTTAGGGTCGATTCACATCTGACGGAAAGAAAAACACTCGACCGTTCACACTCGACGGATGATACGTTAGTCCGTCGAGTGTGAACGGTCGAGTGTTTTTCTATACATTTGTCAGTTCTGGCGTTCCGCGACCGATAATCCGCGACGGATCTTCCGTCAGATGTGAATCGACCCTTAATCTAATATATCTTGACAAAAAAACAAGCTAACGTCTATACCGATGCTTATAATTATTCTAAAAAGCTCGTGTTTATTACATTTAATAAATATTTATCTCTACAAATGTATTGTATATCGGTTTAATATCTATTAGAACCTTATTAAAGTAAACAAATAGATTTATTTACAATTCCTTGAAGGTTAACATCGAAATAAATGGTGCATTATTGAAATGCTAGTTCCTTTCACAGATTTAAATGATAAAGATAAATCATTTTATCTCACTATCAGTGGTCATTTAGAGCGTTGATGTAACATGAGTGCATTTACACGATGCGATTTAACCCATCCGATATTGTCTCGCACGGAAATTTTTCCCGTCTAAACGTTCATCGTATGCGATTTGTCATAGTTAAGCGCAATACACACTGAGCCCGCCGGGCCGCCGACAAAGCCCGGCGACACAACCCGGCGGCCTGTATGAAAAGAATCATGTCGGCAACATCCGACCCCGCGTATTACCCTTGGGCTTGGGTTGCCTGCGCTCAGTTGCCCGGCGGCATAAATAATATGACACAACCACACAACTCATCTCAAGCCACCGACATGCCACCTACCAAATTTTCCGACTTGTAATAAGTGAAGCCGCCAACTAGCCCGCTGACAAAAAGTTGCCGACATATGTCGGCGGCCCGGCGGGCTCAGTGTGTATTGCGCTTTAGCGCGACGCTCGTTGGTACGTTTGATGGGCGGGGATTAGCAAATCGTACGATAAATCGCATTGTGTAAATGCACCTTTAAATGCAAAACCGTCTAGTGACCGTAGCTTAGACTTTAGAACGTCCTAGACTATTTGCAATTACTCAGGCATTTCATGAAATCTTAAAGATGATAATGGACGATACCTATCAATGCCTTCTGTATTTGCAGATTAAAACCATGTCTGTTTTATCAATAACTTTCGCTTGGAATAAACACAATTTATGTGTTATTCTTGCAAGTGTATTTATTTTTGTGTATATTATTTTCCTGCCTTACCTGAAATCCCACCTTTGTGGTGTCAGCATTACATGTTCTCTTCTTACTTTCTCACCTATCGCTTTGTTATGGACTCATTCGCTCCTTTCTTAAGCTGCGTACGAACTACGTTAAAAAGTCATCAAAACCGTATACAATTTTGACATTTTACATCGACTTGCATTCTAAGGCTCGTTGGAACGCGTGAACGCGTAGCCTGGAACGCGTAGTCCGTACTCAGCTTTACCCATATCTTTCACAAAATCCCACCTACCTTTTTTTGTCTACATCTACTTTAAAATAGTTTTCGTCAAAAAACGCTCCATTTAACAAGTCGGGGTCAGCGCAGCCTCGGTTTTGGTACTAACAGCCAATTTTATAATCGAACGCAGCAATGCATAAATTGCTTTATTACAATGTAGTTTAAATAACTTTAAATATGCAGGCGCGGCGTTAAGCGCGTCTTACACGATAAAGATATTAATACTCTATGGTGAGGTAAGAAAGCACTTGATTGACCAGTAGAGTTCCTTAGGCCGTGAGTTTGGATCCTTCATTCCGCAAACATACTTTATCGCTATCGCTATGTATGCTTTTTATGTATGTACACCGATATCGCCGTCAATTGTGGACCGATTTCCAAAATTTCTTTTTTTATTTGAAAGGTTAATACTCCCGAGTTGGACCCTTATAAAAATTATTCCTGAGGGTTTGATAGTTTGGAGTCACGCCCCGTCATCTATACTAATATTATAAAGAGGAAAGATTTGTTTGTTTGTTTCTATGTTTGTTTGTTTGAAATGAATAGGCTCCGAAACTACTGAACCGATTTGAAAAACTCGTTCACCAATAGAATGCTACATTATCGCCGATGAACATAGGCTACATTTTATCCCCGGGAAATGAAGTTTTCCCGAGGGATCGCGGGTAATACCGCGACGGACAGCTAGTATGTCATTATTGAAGTCGGTTTTCTTTTAAGATTTTGATAATTTTTATTATAGGATAAAACAGCATATAATCAGATCGTGTGTGGCGTGCTTTACAGAGGCTAGTCACGTGGTATACAGTTATACTGCAGTTCTGTAGTGAGTACTGTATAAACACAAGCAACCTTCGGAAACTGGGTGACACGAATACAATTTAAAACGAGCCTTCCTAGATGTAAGATATGCAATAAAGCTTATTGCATATCTTGAAATCGGTCAACGATTGCGTCTAACCTATTATGGGCCCTGTACGTTTTCGGCGGTGATAGACGAATGCCCATCATCGGCGTTTATTGCCCTGGTTCTTTACGGTATTGACCGCGAAGGAACAGGAGTAAAATTAGTGATCCCGGCGGTCCTACTAAATAATTTATGCTTTTTGACTTTGACTTTGCGGATGGTCACGAACGTGTAGAGGGCCTCATCGCCTGTATTCGCCTGTTATCGTCTATCCAAATAATAGTTCGGCGAATAGTTTGGCAAATAGTTCGGTGAATGTGTAGAGTGGCCGTTATAGTCCTAACGAATTAATTGGTAAGAAAACTTCTTCAAGTAAATACTCCTCTACCAATATAGGTAAGCGATTCTTACATATAAATAACTAACTGCGCTCCCGCGGTGTAACCCGCGGTCCCTCGGGTTTTTTTCGGAATAAAGAGTAGCCTATGTCCTTCCCTGGGACCTTTATCCAAGCCCATTTTCAGCCTAATCTGTTCATTGGTTTGGGCGTGAAAAGGTAACAAACAGACAGACAGACAGACAGACAGGCAGAGTTACTTTCATATAAAAAATATTAGTATGGAGTATGGATTTACTTAGTAATAAAATCGTGTTAATTATAATATAAATATTTAGCAAAAAAGCCTAATTAGTGCACATAAAGATCACCTTATCTAAAATAAATAAATATCTAGTTTCGTAAACTTGCAAAACAAGATTTGTATCTGCGCTAATTAAAACTACGTTCGCAAGTTACTGCCAAGTGCGCGAATTATGTTGTCGTTATAATTTCGGCAAAATACTTACAACTACAGTCAGCGAAACCAACTGGTAAGCACTCTGCACGAAGAGTATCCATGAAAATGCGTTTTGACCTGATCGCACACTCACCCGCGCCGTACGCGCCACAGTCATTTTTCTATACAAAAAATGCTGATGACGTCAGAAAATGCGGTTCGCTTCTGCAGCATTTTCTCTATTGAATTGAGAGTTCGGCGCGGTCGGCTCGGCTAGACTGTGCGACCACCCTTATGGGGGTTTTATGGGGGTTACCAATTAGTGAAGCTGACCGATTCAATAAAAAAAACCACGAGATTCAATAAAAGAAAAAAAATTGTGCAAAACAAATCTACTAATTACATTTCTTAAGTTTTAAAATGTAGTTTTTATACCAATTGCACGTTAATTCCGATTCTGTTTATTCAAATAGGTACATAGTTAACTTTATTTCACTGTTAATCGGCAAATAATTGGGGAAACATCATGTTTATCTAATCATACTTTGCACACTTTGTTGGACCGTTTATTTTTGAAGGCTACTTACCTACTTGCGTGATGAAAATTATCTGCGTAGGTAGAAGTAGGTACTGTGCACGCAATGTTAGTATATTATATTACCATGGCACTTAAACGCAGTAATTGCTCATCTTTCTGGTAATAAACTTAAAATTACAGGTTAAAATATTACTGACTAAGCTACACACATTTAATTTAAATTTGGTGGCCGGCTATCTGCAAGTTCACGATGTATGTAATGTTTGTATGGCAAGCAATGATATTAAATAGTAAAATATCATTGATGAAAAGTCAGTTTCCTGCATCGTTTTAAATTTAAAATTGATCATCAGACAATTAATGACGATAATATTCCAATTTCTCACCCTGGTTTGTCCCTCTACGGAAACAGTTGGGACATAGTTGAGTTCGATCTGTCCCCCCAATTGCAAAAAAGGAGACAAATCAAGCAAGTTTTAAATCTACAGTAACTAGGTATTGCCCTGCAGTGGGACGACACGGGCTAAATAATAATAATAATAATAACTAGGTATATTTATTTGAGACTAGCTGCGCGGGGCTTTTGAATAGCTTATTCCAGGTCACTATCTACGCTTATTCCAAGTTTCATCCAAATCGGTTCACCGGTTTAGGTAAGATTGAAACACAAACATACAAACATCTAAAAAACTTACAAACTTTCAACTTTATTATTTTAGTGGGATAGATCGAGCTTTTACTTCCCATCTGACCTCATACACACAGATCAGGGTGACAGATGGGATCATATCCAAATAATCGCATTATTCAGCTGAAAGTCACACCAGCTTTATTTTGAAATAGAAGCATTCGTATCCATAGTGACCATCAGTATCAGTAACTAGGTAGTAGGTAGTCTAGGTACTGCGGATCGATCTCAACAAATAGTCCTACGTTGTGTCACGATGTCGCAAGACCGTTCACACTTGATTTGGTTTCACCGCGGCACGCATGCGCGTGATTTGTGAATTGTTCAGCTATTAGGGCTCGCGGGACTTTTTTTTTTAATTAAATAGGTCAGCATTTGACCTCACTCTGCCTGATGTTAAGCAGTAGTGAAAAGAAGAAGTAGTAAGCAGTAGTACCTTCTGTAAATTACAATCTCACTAATACATATGAACAAATTACCTGATATAATTGAAAGTCGAACGAAACGGCGAATAAACAACGAGATAAATCTGTTTTTTTCTTCTATTTACATAATTGAAAGTGAATTGGTTTCATGACGATCTTCGCCGTTTCTATAGTTCGACAAACAATTTATCAGGTATTGCCATGGTTCAGCTTTTACCGACCGTAACAAATTTCACAAACATACGCTCCACGATTAAACTAGAAACCAGGTGATTGAAAGGGAAACCAACCTAAGACGATAGCTCATCATCACTACAGTTACAATAATGATATCCAAACATGCACTATAACTATTCGCACGTAATAAATGTATGTATTTGGTAAACCAATTATCTGATATTGACTGATACATACAAAATGAATACATACAAATTAATCAATTATTATTAATTTAACAGAACGTTCTGCCTGTATTCACTTTGTACATAATAAATGTTTAATTGTTTTTAAATCATTTTTTAGTAGATATAATAGAAAATAATTTATTTCTGCACAATTAACATGCATCAATGTATACATTTAGCGTTTCGGCTGAAAACTAAAATGTATTTTAGTAAAACAATAAATTCTTTAAGTTATTTCACAATGGCCCTATGGCATAACGACAGCCCTACAAAGCCACAAATATGCAGTACAGTCGGTCAGTCAAGTGGTCAGTTGACCGTGCCAGATGTGTCACGCGATTCTATATCGTATTCCGACCGCGGAGAGTCTAACGAATTGACAGCCGATGCGTTTTATCAAGGCTTGCAGTTACTTAGTGGAAATCAAGGTATTTTGTACTGTACACGGCACATGATGCAATAGACCTTGCTAGGATGTGGAAATGATGGTACACGAGATAGTCCTTTGTGAGATTAGCGGCATACCGGAGTTCAGCCTGGACCTCATTTGATTTCTAAAGCTTGTTTAGTACTATTTCTTTTCTTAACTTTTGCTTCAGAATTACTTTCAGGAATTATTTAATTTACGCGACATTATTAAATTTAGTAAATTTTGCTCCACTTCTTTAAGTCTTGCGTATTTTGATATTTGTTAGGATACTTTCTCATCCAATTTTTAAAATGTTCATAGCATTAATCAGTACTTGTAGACAATGTTTGAAACTGATGAAGATTGTTAAATATACAATTTATAAACCGGGTTTATGGTACATTTTTGCAAACGTGCACCATGAATTAGATAGAAAGGAACCTTACTAAGCGTTTTCATATCCCTCGATTATTCAATTCAAGAAGTCGACCAAGAGAAAGGGTTGTTTAGTGCCAGTAGGGCATTAGAACTGCCTGTTTCTAAATATCTACATTGTGTCTATGAGAAGTTGAATAAATAATAGTTTATAGAGGCTTGTTGGACACGAAAGTCGTAGTTCGAATCCCATTATTGTTTTGCTGTAACTTCTTCTTGTCGTGTCACTGTCCGAGTTCTTTCGAAACAGTGGGTGTATTGTTCTAATGTTACCCAAAATGAATTACCCAGTTTGCATTAGGCTATGAGTTTGAAAAACTATTCACGTGTGAAAAGTGATCCCATTCATTTTCTTTTATCCCTATTCCTGTGCGTCAGAAGATATACAAACGTCATTGCTTGAAGCCAAGAACACCAAAAAATGGTTTTGGTGTGGTGACCCAAAAATTGACAGAAGCTTATTTGACTGGCTATTTATTTATGCGTAAACAAACAGCATTCCTTTCGATAACGTACATACCTATATCTAGCGTAACCAATAAGTAGGTGGGAATTCGACCACAAGATTGGGTTACTTGAAAGTAGGCTTAGTGATAAATTTCATAGCCCTATTTATAGCCTGGTATAAACATTGCTGTTTCATAACTATGTATGTACCTAAATACACATTATTTTGCGAGAAAATATGCGTGATATTTTTCTTGGGTGTCATTTATTTTTTTGGTCACACCTACGAGTATAATCGGGATCTATACCTACACGGAATTTTATATCTAGTAAAGCAACGTATAATGGAATTATTTAGTCCCTGTCCAGTTATTGTATGATCTAGCTCACAAATAGTTAAATAGATCGTTTTACGAGGACAAGATTGACCAAATGTATGTAGTTGTGTAGTGTGACGAGTGCAACAATATCTTTTATCGTACGAGAGACAGAGAAACAACAACTTTAAACGTTTGCTCATCATCAAAGCACCTACAAGAATTTTAACTAAGTATAAAATATTTAGAGTTCAATATAAATAAATCAGCCGTTATAAAAATTGTAGTATTGTACTTATCCTACTCTAGAAAATAAAAGATTCATCTGTTAGCCAATAACTTAAACATTGCTATGTTGGTGAGATATTTTAGAAATGTGCTAAATCCTTGCGTAATATCCAACATAGGGCCGGCAGTACAATCTGGGTATACTTAGCAAAAGTTTAGGAATTTTTAAAATCAAAATCTTTGTAACTAGTAGATCCCTATTTTTTGCCAAAAGAAAAGATAAAATGGTTTTATAAGTATGTTAGACAGACACGTCTAAAACTAATACTCTAACAACGCACACCAAAGCCAAAAAAATTAAGCTGAAGGAATTATCCTTAAGCTACACTACATGCTGACTACGGCTCTACTCAGAGCTGTAGTCGAAATGAATATTCCTTTTGTAATGTAAGTAAGTCTATGAGCTAGCCAACTCCTTTGATAGCTTAAATCAGCCTGAAGAGCTCTTACCACTAGATACCAATTTACCATACCCTCCGTATCGATGTTTTACTCGTATAGAAGCCCTTTAGCTGTTCATCTAGATAATCTAAGGTTCATAGTATTGTGACTGTACCATCGCTCTCTGAGTATTGCCAGTTTAATGTTGCAATTGGTCTAGTCTCGACTTGATTTCCATATCCAGATATGCAATTGCTCCTTAAATGGACGCAATGACGTAGTACAGTTTCGTTAGTCGGGCGTGAGTATCGCTGTTGTGACGAAATTAAGACTAACGTTGATAGGAATATGGTAATTCTATGAAAATAACATAAATCATGCGATTTATGCGATCATGCGATATTTTAACAGGTTGTATTTTATGTTTAAACATAGGTAAATTAAGTTTCTAGAGTATGACATGCATATCATAAATACAAAATATATTTATAATAAAAAACGATTTCAAAGATTATTTATAAATGTCAATGCTGTCTCATTGTCATACAACGATAATACATTATTAAACTTGTGGTCAACCAACACAGACAGTTGTTTTAGTAAAAAATATGTTTTTATTATACAATAATAAAGGTACGAACTTGCATTACGAAACTGCTCTACATACCTCACAATATTTCGAAATATGGAAGTGTCAATCAAGTAGGCTTTTGTTGATAATGTCCGTTGTTACATTCCTTCGCGTTAAAGCTTTCCATATCCTTGAGTAGCTTTGTCAGCACCGTACGCGGCACAATCATTATGAAAGCTCGCACATTTCACCGTACGCGCCGCATGTGCTAGGTGTGGTGATGACGTCTTTAATGCGTATGATGTTGATAAATGTGTCATCTTTAAGCGGGTAAAACGCGCGTGATATCCGCGCGAAACTTACTCGTCTGTACAATTCGCACGTGTTGCATACGGGTTCATGCACGCTCAGACCTCACTTGAGGTCACATATCAAGTTCATACACTTGTTTCGGAGCAGAACCAGTTACCCAGCCCAGTATATAGTGCATTACGTAACACGAGATACCATGTTTCCGCGTTTTCCCTTCCTAGTTTGATAGTTACTAATTGTTTTGAGATACAGGTAGTTTAAGATACTATTAATACTAGTTTTATTATTGCATTGTTATGTGAGTTGATATGTAAAGTAACAAACTCTCTAATCTACAATTTGTCTTTGATGATTTAAAGTTACTAAAACAAAACTGGTAGATGGAAAAAGAACTAGTAACATAGTAAACGAAGCATAAGTAGAGCATACAGTATTACGAGTAGAAAGTATCAAGGTCGCGGAAGACCACCGCTGTGCAATTAATTTACAAGAGTAGATCAATCAATAGATCTTTGTAGTTGATGTAATAAATTACATATTATTAGGCTTGTATTCATAAAAATAACGGATGGTTAAAGTAATATTAAATGAAACGAACATAATAGGTAAGGAAAACGAAAAAGTACCAGAAAACAAAATTTGAAACGTCTATCAATACTATTACATCTACACTAATATTATAAAGAGGAAAGATTTGTTTGTTTGTTTGAATTGAATAGGCTCGGAAACTACTGGACCGATTTGAAAAAATCTTTCACTATTAGAATTCTGCATTATCACCAGGATATTTTATTCCGGGAAAGTGAAGTTTTCCCGAGAGAACGCGGGTAACACCGCGACGGACAGCTAGTAGTGGGGAAATAAATAGATAACAAATACGAAGGCATAGTTCTTAAAAACTATTGAAATAAACATCACAATACTATCACTTTTTAGCACAATCACCTACTTACGAGTAGGTAATTGTGCAAAGTAGTAAAAAATCAACTTGGCTTCTTATGAGATTGAACGTATGAGTTATGACTGTCTTCCGAACCCCACAATTTGTCATTGCAGTTTAAATGCTTAAACGGTGGGTTATGTTTTGGTGAACAGTGGACTCTACGTAATTTGATTAAAAGGTTCTTTGTATGATAGATAATATATGATTGAGCTAATCTAGATGCGTTTTTGCTGATTTGTTGATATTATCTAGGCATAATTAGATGTATATCTTACGTGTTTTACAGCCTTGTTCGAAGAAAAATATTGCAACATCACTTGCCTAAGTTACTAATGATCTCTGAAGTATGGTATGGTTCCTTACCCAACTCTTCGGACTCTTCTACAACCCCTCTGTCTGAGTGTCCATCCGTTCGGCTGTCACATGGCTTTAATCGTTTTAATGAGAAAAAAAACGCTATAATAACTAATAATGAAAAGTACCTACTAGGGAAAGCTTAGTATGCGTGTCTGGTTGCCTGTTTATTTTTATTCAATTCTACAAGCCCTTCAATTTTATCTGTGAATCTGTTGTTGCAATAGAGTTCATCTGTCTAGTAAATTCTGAACACGTTTTGTCAGTTACACGGAGAAAACTTAGCCGTTTACTATTTTAGTCAAGCAAGGCTACTGGCGTATTTACGCGTAGCTATTATTATGTACTCGGTGTTCCACTATTGCACATTCGTTGCGTAAAGTAGTTCGAATTGGACGAAACTCTTTGGAATAGTTTGACATTGACATTGACACATTCTACGCAATAAAACAATCAAAAGGTCATGATCAATTTTAGACGCGAATTTATGTTGTGTGCTGATGAAAAATACAAAAAAATACTAGAATAATTTTATAGCTATAGATTGTTTTATTGGTTTTTTGATATTATTTATACTTAAGAAAAATTTAATAGCTATCTTAAAACTATATGAAAATCTGAGGTATATCATGTTAAATTCATATTTTTTTCAAATAATTCTTCTTGCTTCTATAATCGGTTCTAACAAACTGTTTTGTTTGTCCACAGTCCTTAGTACTATGTGCCTGCTTAGCACTAACGACAGCCCAGTTCGGACACTACGGTTTCTCGGACTTTGCGACCAGCTTCGGAGGACCCACCTACAGCAACTTCGCGGCTGCAGCGAGGGACCCTAGAGCGAACACAGGTGAACCTCCTTTGTTTCTGGATTCTATACCCTGTAGCGTGTATCTTGCGACGTTCTTGATAGCATCGAAGTTGAGCAACTTTCTGAGCGGTCACAATGTGGATGCGTGGCCGCTTGCCGCGTTATCAACTGAGTGCTTCGGTACTTCGGATAGCACGTTTAACTGTCGGACCCCCACAGCTTATCTTTAGCAGTTAGCTATATCCTCAAGAAGTACAGGACATGGTCAACATTTTGATGCATGGCTTTAATGGATGAATTCAAGCCGTGTTCGAAAAATACAGTTCTTCAATATTTTTATCTATGGAATAATTATAATATTCAACAGCTCATAATGACGATAAAAATAAAATGATACTGTGTTTGTTTAAAATTACAATGAACTAGTTTGTTATTATTTTCAAGGGTGTCAATTCTTTACGAACTATTTACTTGGCTATTACCCGATTATAGCACCTTTGTTCATTGTCACGAACAATGTCACATGCACCAGAATTGGCCACGAATGGACACAATGCCGAATGTTACGATTCTTTTTCTTGTATAACAATTGCGATGTTATCACAGTGAGAAATAAGTACTTTTTGGATTTAATAGATATGTGCCAGACAACTTTTGCGTGACAAAACAAATGGTAATGATTTACACATTATCATTTATTTTGTAACGCAATAGTGACAACATAAAATAGCGAAAAGGTTCTTATTAATTTAACAAATAATTTCAATAATAATAAGCTTTATGCAAATATTTGGTAAATAAGATCGTGAGTTTATTCTTGTCGAACTTGAATTGATTTGAACGAACACTCACAGAAATAAGAAATTAGTATTAAACTCTGTATAATTTAATACTTACAGATATTGAATTAAATTAAATCGC
This sequence comes from Epirrhoe alternata, assembly GCA_963565295.1. Lineage (NCBI taxonomy): Eukaryota > Metazoa > Arthropoda > Insecta > Lepidoptera > Geometridae > Epirrhoe > Epirrhoe alternata. The sequence continues at coordinate 8,164,675 of OY751384.1, forward strand.
GTATAATTTGAAACTTGCAATACACACTTTGTATTACCTTATCAATATTGTCTTACAATGAGTCAATCCGAGATTGGAATTTATCGGTACTATTTATTAAGTCCTGTGGGCAATGTCTACTAGATTAAAAGCTCTTGTGTAAACAAAGTAATCTGGTTTGAACATGATTATGTATGTTTGACTATACAAACATGTATTACCAACAACAATCTACGCTAAGAAGCATAAAACCTTAGGCGTTCTTTTTTCGGAGACTAATTATCTTCCACATCAATTGCAGCTAATGATCATTTCAACTACGTACTTTTAATTTTACCTTTTCGAGCACTGATATCTGAAGTGGGGGCTAAAGCGGCTGTTACACAAGGAGAGTTTCTCACATGCAAGCGGCGATTTCATCAAGGCAATAATATGCTCGCCTAGTAAACAAATGCTTCGAGCCTCACCTCTCGCCTGTTATACTCGCATTCGAGAATCGCTTGAATAATACGAGTTTCTGTCATAATCTAAACAAATGCAGGCGAGACTCGAATGGCGAGTTTTGCCGAGGGATAATCGCATACGATTTTTCGCCGCTCGCGTGCGAGAAGAATGTAAAGTCGCTCAAAAATTGCGGTGCTAACCTAACCCAACGATACTTCTGTTAATATTACTTTGACTATTAAAATTTAATTTATTAACATTAAAGCATTTTAGATTCATTTAAACTGTAAATAGTTAGATACTTAAGTCTGGATTATATACTAAAGCCGTAACCCATAAAAGCTATAAAAACCTCAACATTAATGTCTCTGGCAGAAACACATCAACATAAACTTTGGGTTAGAGATTACAGAAGTGATTTGTTTCCGTCATATTTAGGTAATGTTCATTGGCTATTAGTGAGGGGCATAAGCGTAAGGAATTGCTCTGTAATTTCCATGGGTGCGGCTGCCAGTAATAGCAGAAGAAATGTAAGGAAATTATCCATAATAGTGATGTGATATCGACTGATCGATGTATCGATGTTATTATGTATTTTGTAAGTTTTAACATCTTATTTCTTAGCACGGGATGACGCAGGTCACGCAGGATGATTGACAGCTGGAATATTTAACAATCCAGGTAGGTAGGTACTACCGAGTAATCATATAAATCTAACAAGATAAAAGATAACCTATTGGCTGTTTTAAGGAACCAGCTACTTAAAGTCAAGAGTCAAGTCTGAAAAACCGAGTTATAATAAGACAAATTACGCGACAAATTCCCGCGCTAATCACTTAATTTTAATCGCGTAAGTTTAAGACAGGCATTTTAAAACAATTATCGATTTACTTTACTTTCGCCGATCTGAGAGAACGTCTTATTTGTGTTTTTTAAGAAGCAAAAGCTGAACCTTCCGTTTGAGTTATCGGAAGTTATCTCATCATAACCGGTATAATGAGAACTCTACGTTGATAAAGATAAGTCAACTAGAGCAGGAACGTGTAACATCACTATACATTGCGATAGAATTAATTGCATGTTGCAAGTATGCCCATGTATCCCACGACAATGAACATAGTATGCTTTGTACTGCCGGTTCAAGGGCTGCGTAAATAGGGCCTTTTACTTAATACGAATGTTCTGTGGGTGGACGTAATCAGGATTATAATCGGAACAAAAGCTCATTTTAAATGCGTTATTGGTTAATCACCGGCACGCACCGGAAATTGTAGTAGAGCACGGCCCCCAACTAGATGGAAAGATGATCTGGTAAAGGTTGCTGGGAGCCATTGGGTGCAGGCTGCATAAGATCGATCGCTGTGGAAATCGATGGGGGAGGCCTATGTTCAGCAGTGGACGCTAGATGGCTGAGATGATGACAATGATGATTGGTCAATCGCTGATATTTAAGGGCAGGTAGTTGAGTTATGTAACTATATTTTACTTGTCTCCACTGTAGGCAGATACTTTTGACACAAAAATCTACATAGCATGATAACAGAATGTTAGCTTTTCCATAATATTGTTTGGGCTATAAGAAGGTTTCCATCGAGATTTTCATCCTTTTAAAAGTCAACGAGACCAACGATTTCTTACCCATTTATCTAGATAATTTGTATACGGTGTTATCAATTATTTTCTTCAGCTGCTGTAGAGTCACCCCCGCAGTAAGTTCCTGACTGTAGCTACGCAACATTTCTAGCTGGCCGCCTCGCTTAGTCTTATGAAAGTTTATTTAATAGCGTTTATTTATTGCTCTAGTAAAGCAAACTTATCGACAGATTGAAATTACTCCACTCTTGTTAAAACGTTTTACAAATGCGAATCAGCTTAGGAAACCTTAGCAGACATGAGGTATTTGTATCGGGATTATAGCAAGCGAGTGTCTGGCCGAGGCGGAAGAGGTACAACTTAAACATCATTTACACAATACCATTCTTGCCTCTTACCACAGAACATTAGCTCTTACTCCGTTGAGTTTGCGAAAGCAAGAGGCAAGAATGGCATGCCAGAATGGTCTCGTATAAATGGTGTTTTAGATTCTCGCGAAGGAGCAAATATTTGCATGATCTGCATGTATCATGTCTGCGTGATGTATGTAGTTTATCATAACGATAGCACTCTATGGCAGAGACGCTTACGCTAAAGACTCCCAGGACATTTAATTTCAAATCCAAAAAATATAGCATTAGAGATCAATTGTTACAATAAAAAACAACATCAACCCAATTTCACCAAATGAATCCCTTGTTTGCATAACAGTCATAGTCTTCAATGTTGATAATTTTCTGTCAACATTTATTCAATTAACTAATTATTTGATTATTCCCTTTCTGTATGCATTGCTTTATTAAATTGTGTTTACTTTAAATAACACGGGCTGGTAATATTTTATCTGAACTTGGCAATTTCAGTTGGATACGGCCCAAAAGGATTATCAATCTTCATCCTTCATTATGTTACTTGAATTTTCAATTAATTTTGAGCTTAGTCTAGAGCGTACGAGTCATTGACATTAAATTAATATTAAAATATTACATTCATATTAAAAATATAAGATCTTGAACTTTGAGCTAGGATACTATAGAGTTCCAATCTGCTTTGCGTACAAGCGACATTGAACACTTATACGAGTACAAGTGAGATAACGTCTACTTTCGAGCAAATGTCATCAAGGAACGGTGCTCGGACGTTTTTTGAGTGTTGTCAGCTTGTTTAGTATCCTAGCTCAATGATCTTGAAGGTTCTTTTTTCTAAGCCTGAGTATATGGCAACATCACCATGAGTCATTTTTGATATAATCAAGACAAAGAAACTAAATGATTGATCAGGACGTATGTAATTGCTAGGGTGTCAGTTTCATTCTTGTAATTCACAAGTGACCTTTTGGAAGTTTTTGTGTTTGTGTATGTACCTAAAATAATACCATACCCACGGATATAAAGGTACCCGATCTGGACGCGGATAATCGCTTGATGAAAGCTCTACTAAACGTTTGTAATGATCTTGGAGAGTCTTAAGGCCATTTTTCCACCAGAGATCTGTTAAGCGCAATACACACTGAGCCCGCCGGGCCGCCGACATATGTCGGGAACTTTTTGTCGGCGGGCTAGTTGGCGGCTTCACTTATAACAAGTCGGAAAATTTGGTCGGCGGCATGTCGGCGGCTTGAGATGAGTTGTGTGGTTGTGTCATATAATTTATGCCGCCGGGCAACTGAGCGCAGGCAACCCAAGCCGCCAACATGTCGGCGGGTAACACGCGCGGGCACATGTTGCCGACATGATTCTTTTCATACAGGCCGCTGGGTTGTGTCGCCGGGCTTTGTCGGCGGCCCGGCGGGCTCAGTGTGTATTGCGCTTTATGCTTCGATGCTATGAATGCGTTTGATATCCAACAATCTTACATTGGACCACATGTTCGTATGAGTCAAAGGCCAACTCTAGTGACGGAGTTTTTAGACCGCCTTAGGGCCTCCGTCATGGCTTAACGAATAATATAATAGCCGGGACGGACAATTATCGTACCTTCAAAAGCACTAAAGCAGTTGATAATACAACTAGCGGTCACCAATCCACTTACTGACCGATCAGAACGCTGCTTAACTTCGACGATGAACAAGACTAATTAAGCTACACCACGATCGCATTGATGATGATGACCGTGATGATTCAGTATAATTAAATGCAATCCCTTGACCACATCTCAGGCATCTTTAGAAGGGTCTGAACATGAGCATCTAATGACAGAATCATGCTTCGCCAAGCAAAAAGGCCGAGCTTGCGTAAGCACTTGATGGTATCCTTATCTAAATTAATTATAATTACTGGCTACTGGTGTTGCCCTTTGCGATGACACGCTAGTGCCTAGTAGGTAACATTACTGATAAAATATGTGACATCGTCTTCGTCAGTCCACACCCACTGCTGACGACTTATGGCGGGATTACATATACCGAGGAGATAAACGGGATAGTGATGTGCTTGGTACCTTACATTTGGCTGAGAGCTCAACGAACACTAAACGCCCAACTCTCTCGGACTATAATTTTGCTGACTCGCCAATCTACTCGGTACGTGTAATCCGGCCTTTAAAGACCTTCTCATTTACAAGCCACTTTTACCGGTTCTATGCTAGTCGAAGCAAATGCTTTTACGCTATTACGATATCGTCAGATCATCTAGTTCTGTGTTCTGACTAAAGTAGTACGAGTATAAACTACCAGCTAAGCTACGCTTGGCGGTGTTACACGCGACCATTCGGGAATTTTTATTTTCCGGGATATCCATATAGTTATTTGTAGTATATGTCCAGCATTATTTATTATTATTGACTAGCTGACCTGGCAGACGGAAGTCCTGCCCATTCCCAGAAAAAGAACGCCACCTATTCGAGGCGGAGACAAATCCAACAAATCAAAAATCATGAAAATTGTTGCAGCAGTTCTCGATTTATAAGTGTTTATACAAACACAACTTTGTTTTATAATATATTAAGATTTATTTTTATTAAATCACTATTAACAAAAAAGTACGTACAGTGTCGTGTAGATTAAAGGCTATTATATTTTAAGGTTCGTGTTTGATTTTTTTGTAACTAAAACTGCAATTATCCACACATTGGCATTTACAAACAAAATCCACGAATAGATCGCAAAACTAACAACTAGTTACATTAAGATAATCTGTTCACTTCGTGACTGGTTCATTATGTATTATTATAGAATATCAATATTATGTCACAAAAAAGACCGCAAAAACGGTACTTGGACCGTTCACTTGATGGACCGTTTACAGTCACAAGGTTACTAAAGAATGTGATTTCAAATGATGTAAAAGTGAAAGATAGTCGTAATAGAAGATAATTGTGTTTGGTACTTATCCTACTTGCATGGATATGGGTTTTCTTTTTTTTATTCTGGCGTTTGTGACGGTGTTGTATGGATCAGCCGAGCTATCTAAAGATCCATTTGATACAATACTCGTAGTTGCTATTCAATATCAATTCGTTATACCTATTGTGGTCGTGAATTATTTTGGTCAAATCTGTTATCTATAAAAATCGTTTTCGGTTACCTACTAAAACTAAATACTTCAATTATTAAGGAGATACAATCTCGATCTGATGTAATTTGAAGTGTTTTATGAGTGTGAAGATATTTCAAATACGATTCTTAGTTCAACCACAGAATAGTGATAGTTTGTATGAAAAAGTCATAGATAAATGATAGTTTGTAGAGATTCTCAATGTCAGAGAAGAAATTAGAGCATGTTATTATGCATACATGTTAATCATCTAATTTTATAATAATTGGTTTAAAAAGTATCTCAACATCTAAGATTATAATCAAAATTAATGCCAGCGAAGGATATTGTGGGGAAACTAGAAAATATGCGTTGAGCACATTAATCATCGCGTTCCTCTCCATCCGATAGTCGGATAGCTTTCCGACACATATACATCCGAAGATCTACTCGCTACGTTGCATGACGATTCACTTCATTCGGATGCATCGATTCGATGATTGATTCGATTTTATAATAAGTATAAACTCATGGTTCAAGTGAGTCAGGTGCATCATTATGCAATTGCTTAAGATGTCGCAACTCGAAAGGATGAGAGCTCACACGCGGAAGACAATAATTAAATCGTATTATTTATATTGCGTGATGACAATAGCCTTTTCATGTTACAAAGGCGGAAGTATTTTGATGTCACTAACAAATTAAATGATCTCGTTTATACTCGTACACGTGTTAGCCTTGCACAAGCATAATACTCGTACTACTTTGCTTCGCGTTATTGAAAAACGATTACCTACATCAGCATCTTTCATAGCCTGGCTACCCACCTGGGACCCTATTGTGTAACTCAACTGACAGTGAACATCGGCTTCATTTTGACATTTGAAACCAATCCTGGACTTCAATTGTCATATTCGTATTGTGTGATTGGTTGAGCTCTATGGGATGACAACTGAGAATGGATTTCAATTTAGACAATAAGGCTGCTGGTTAGGCCTGCCTTAGCCAGGCCAGATAAGCTTCAGTACATGTGGGGCTGGCTAATTCGAATTTTGTATTTGAAATTCGAATAGGAATTTTACGAAACGCACAATCCATTGATCCTCATTTGGCATTCGAACTTTCAAACATCCGATTAAAAGTCAAGAGTACTACACTTCGTTCAATGGATCTAGGCATTCGTGAAGTTAACCGTTTGTCTGCGCAGAACACAATTTTGTATGAAAAAGCGGTCACTGCACAGAAACAGACCAACTTCACGGATGTCTTGATCCGTTGAACGAAGTGTACACAGTATAAACATCCAACTGCTAGGGCAACGATCGATAAAGGACTATCAGATATTTTATACCTGTCTTTCGTTGCTTGATGAACGTAACTTAAAAACCAGTAAATGTTACTAGGATATGGTGAAACACGTCTTTCGCCTTTTTAGTCTACATAATAAACATAAAATCATATTGCAATTTTATTTGTTGTTCAAACTGCTTGAACAATTATATCTTTACAACTAGAGTTCCCATTTGAGAACCATTGTTATAATTTATTGGCTACTAGGTATACATTTGAAGGTCAATGAAAGTTATTTGCTTATAACAGCAAATTGTTTGGCAATATGTATTTAATGTTCTCAAATTGTGACCCTAATGCAGGTTATTATTACTTATTAATCAAAGTAATTGTTATGAGGACATGTTTTATAGTATTGCAAATAATAAATTATACATTGTTGAAGCAATACCTAATTAGTGTTTTGTTTTTATGGTATGTTTATTTTACGGTTGCGTAACTCATAGCTTTCAAATGTAACAATGTATGTTAGACTTTATTTATCTTGACTACTATGACTATGAAAATGAAATCAGTTTAAAGGTGGTCGCAGACTATACACGCCGAACTGGCAATTCAATAGAAGAAATGCTGAGACGTCAGAAGCGAGCCGGATTTTCTGACGTCTTCAGTATTTTTTGTATAGAAAAATAACTATAAAATAAACGGGGCGTGGACAATTGTGCGATCAGCTTAATACGGGTAAACCTGCGAGACTAGACCATTATCATTTTCACTTAGGTTTTTTTGATAAAAATATATAAATCCTTTTCGTCTCATCAATACAGTCATTATTTTACCGAAAATAAATGGACTTTGGATAGATAGGTCCATAAAAATAAATCGAGACATGTATATTGTACCAAAATATTACTGTAGCAAAACTGATCGTTTAGGTAATACCAAAGAGGCTTACAGTATATAATTTGAACATAAATTGGCAATGTTGCGAATAGAGTTATTGAAAATAATTATAACTCTACATAAATATATTTTAAATAAATAGCTGTACCGTAAATTATAGAGTTTATTATTAATGGTCCCTTGACTTGTGCTAGGTTATTTAAAAGTGTAATTACTTTGTAGGCATATTTTGTTTAATTAATGAAAATACATGGTAAGCATAATTGATAACTAAACGAACTTACTAAGAGAAGCTCTATCATACTTATACGAGTCTGATATTTGTGTTTATTATGAAATGAAAAGTCTTATCAAAATTTTGAATCCCGTCGGAATCCAAAATTTTGATAAGACTTCATTTCTTAATGAAATACCAAGTGTGGATTAGCACTATAAAAAAAATTTACAAAAAAATTGTGTTTATTCTGATGAAACTATCAGACATAATAGTATCACTTGTACCATTGATGGTACAGATCCTAAATAAGTGTCAGTAGTACCATTGATGGTACAAATCAATGGTACTATAGACACCAGGGGCTACAGTACAGATCCTAAATAAGTGTCACTAGTACCATTGATGGTACAAATCAATGGTTCTATAGACACGAGGCGAAATATTCCATCCACGTCAATATAATTTCAATCCTGTCAAATTGCTGACAAAAACTCAAGAACTTTGCTGCTCAATTCGTTTATCTCGTATTTCGATCTATGCGATTGATATTGGAGATAGTTTAGCTGAGGACTGACGTTATTGTCTTTCAGACAGACAGTCACGCTATGCATTGTATGTATGAATAGTTCAAGATCATTGTCAGCAGTCTTTGTTTACATTGTTTATGTTTAAGCTAGACCATTTTCCAGCAATTTTTCTCACAACATTTTTATAAGCCGAAAAATTTTTTTTTGTCTAGATACTCTAAAGCTGTTATTTTTAATTGGCACCCACGAGTTCGAACAATAAAAAAAAAAAAAAATTTAAACCTACGAAAGATAGAAATACCTACGTCTCGTAGGCTTCCGACATCCGACAAAAAAACTCGTGACTCGATTGTCTAAACACTGTCATAGAACTTTCATTCTCTATTTAGATTTGGTTCCGCTACTTTTGGTATTCCAAGGTTTATTTGAATTTAGTATGACGCATTGCTTTGAACTTTTCAGGTCCGGTCCTGTTCCCCCCCTCCCCGAACGGGGACCCTGGCCAGACCAGCGGCGTGGTCGTCGGCGCCTCTGGCTACGGGTTCGTGCCACCCGGCTCACAAGGTAACTTAGGCAACCAATATGGACGGTGAATAGTCTAGTCAATGTAGTTAGCACTAATACTGCGTAGAGAACACGACAGATTATAATAAGCTAAGGTAAAACCTACGAGATTGTAATCCGAATTATAACTTAATAAAAATTTTGTTTTGTAAAATTGTATCACTATTTTTTATTGGTATTGTAAACAAATATTCTTGCCGTTACTGTATTTGTGAACCTATTAGGTTTTTTAAGTTCTAATGTTTCTCATATGTTTGTAAATTTTTTGTCGTGTTCAACTATGCATTTTACCTCGTATTTGGTATGTTATTCTATCTATATCTTATTCTCAGCATATATCAAGAATAACATATTAATGTTAAATTATTTTTTGTTAAACGTTTGTATGTAGCATCAATTTTATTTATGCATGGGTTGTTGCATGAGTTCCCTTAGACTTAGATCCTGGATATGGATTAACCCGTTTGATTTGAAATGGGACACTTCCCTAGAGCTAGAGGTTATAATGCCATGAATGTTTATTTTTATTTTTAATGTAGGAATCGAAGCTGTATATAGCCCATGTTCTATTTATAAATTGTGGAATAAATGAAAACATTATTTCATCTGTTTTATTTCAATCCCCCTGCACAATATTATGCATGATTGCACTGTACAGTTCTTACTAACTCACTAATTAGTGAAATCTGTTGCAACTGTTGCAATAACGTTTTTGTGATGATTCACAATGTACTACTAGATAATTATAGTACTAGAATAAGCTGTAACAAGGGCATCGGTAGGTTAGTAGAACAGCGTAAATCCCAGATATTGTTTAAAAACTGTTCCTATTAAGTAATTGTTTGCATTTGTAGATGTGTTGTGTAAACTATATTGTCTATAACTTATTGAACATATATCTTTAGATTTTTGTAGTTGTTTTGGTCAAAAACCAGAGTTGGTACAAAATGTCTTTAAAAAATCTTTATGGAATCATAAAATAGAAATGAGTTTTCCAGCACCTGAAATCAAGTTGTGATTTTTATAGCACAAGCACTTTAGGCCCAGCTGAAGTTATGTGAAATGATCCTATTTTAGCCAAAACTTTCCCACTGCTGGGCAAAGGCCTCCCCCTTACCAGAAAAAAATAAACATGGTCTCGGTGTCTGTCACATTTATGTAAAGTTAATGTAAATAGTAAAAATGTAAAAAAAATTGAAAATTATAACCTAAAAAGTAGACGAGACGAGTCAAACATGGATTTATGATAGCTACTGCGGTATTACTGACTGGGGATGATACGAAAGCATAGTTTGAATGAGAGTGCGTACGCGATTGATGTTTGCAGCATTTTTTGTACAGTTTAATTCGTAAAGTTTGTTAGGTTATGTTTGACACAATCCTCGATAACTTTAAGAGAGTTCAATAAAAAAAAATCCTGACCACCCATGCCATTATCATTTTCTGCATCTGCTGCAACTGTCCTTATGTTTTTCTGTTTGTTACAAAATGAGTCTGTGAAAAGAGGGCATCCTGTAAAATAATTAAAATATCGATTAGGTAATTTTCATCTGAAAAACAAACCTGAAATATCACGTTGAATAAAAATGATTGAAAAGTCGTGATTAGTTTACTGACAAAAGAAAACAAAAATAAACTATAACAGGGAAACGATTGGTTGCTTTCCGATCCGGCAGCTGAAGGTCGAGCTCCGAACTAAGCCAAGTGCAGAACATTATACATTTACTTACATACTGTGAGAAATTGTACACGCGACGTATAGACACTTAAAACAATTGTTAGACTTTATCAGTAAATTAGCTTTTGTCCGTGGCTTTCGTGGAAATGGTTATTTTTCTATACCTCAAGAACATGGCCAATAAAAAACCCAGAGTCGACAAAAACTTCTTGTGTGTGGTATGAGTAGGCTTTAGATGTACTATCACCAAAATATGCGCTCAACCACTTTAAGGGTGAATTTTCTGTGAAGCGAATAGCAGTTACCTCCGCCTTGCTAGCTTTTGAACACCATCAGAGAAGTATTGCGGGGCTCTTTCAAAAAGTTTTTTTGACCACTGACGGCGACAATAGGCCATAAAAACAAAGGGCTTTCACAAAACTAAACAGATGATCATGTCTCTATTGGTCAAAATAACAGGACAAAAGAAAAAGGCAGGGTCATTAAAGAAATACTTTAATTTTCTCCTTAACTGCTGGGGTATCGTAGAATTCGACTTGATGAAAACAACTTATTTTTTGATAACGTAGAAGATTTTCCAAGAATGACAAACGATGCTAAACCTGCGCTGGCAAAAACTTACTGCTACGAACATGTTCGAGCCACCGGATTGTATTCAATTGAAATATATACCGACATCCTGAGAGAGTCAATCTCAATGACGAGGAAAGAAATCGTTGGATGCCGAATCAAGTCAAGACACGTTACTAATAATCGCGACGCAGTCTCCGAACACCACTGTAGCTGCATACCTACATGGTCGTCGCACATTAGGCAGTTGTGTTTGTGCCCATATTATTTCAATAATACTCAAAAAGTAGAAATAAAGTACCAGGTCTTTTAAGAATATCGACTAGAATGTATAAAATAGTGATATATTAGATCTTCATCGTATCAAATCCATCATAGTAGTATTTTTTTTATTTTGTTGTTGATTTTATTGTTTTTAACTTAATGTTTGTACTAATAAAAAAAATTCAATCTAATTTTATTCAATATTTTTTGTACCAATTTTTTTTCTAAGTATTCTATTTTTAATTTATCTTTTTTATCCATTTCTATTGCTTGTGTTGGTGTTCACTTTGTTTAAGTATAAACCTCACACTTTATAGAAACTTGTGTAGGAAGTATTAGGAGCTGCATTCTGTGTATGACAACCCGATTTCCACACGCCAGTTATATTAAACGACAAGAAGCCGGAAATTGTAATTCATTCAAATCAAATCGTTTCAAAACCAATTCACTTTAGGAAATTAGTATTTGAGACATATAATTGAATATTTCATAATCTTACTTCGTAAGTGATTTTTTATATTATTTTTCATTTTATCACAAGAAAATAAGACGTCACTCAAGCGCTCTATGCACTAGCGGTTGAACTGCGTCGCGGCTAGCCGCGTGGCGGGCCGCTTTTCCAGTTTTAGTATGCAACCGCTTGTCATTGTACGCACCTAACCGCCACAAAATTGAATACTGCGGGGCGCGGTTCAACCGCTAATGCGTAAGGGGGCTTATTCAAGCAGGTATGTACAAAATAAAATCTATTTATTTATTTTACACATTACAGAGTTAATTATAGTCTGTTTGCAATTATCAGAACACAAATATGAATTAATCTACGTCATAATAATAATCGCTTACGTGCGAAATAAGGCTTGTTATGATAATATAAGTTGAATCGGTGACGGATTTCGCTCGGGGCATTTTGGATGGAGGTGCCAATTATGTTCAGATTATCTAAATAAATGCCGGTTCGGTTCAGGAAATGGTAATGATACGGTAGCCTAATGACTCATATTGAATATCCGTATTGCACGATTGATTGAAACTGGTTGAGACAAAGGTCGTCAAATAGAACAGCAACGAGAGTTCATTAACATTTTATGGTTGAAATTTTTCGCTATCCTCAAAACGCTCTGTTTGTACTTTATCCTATTGAGTTAAGGTTGAAATTCGCATTGCACTCAAAGTGTTTGAAATATAATAAAAAGCCCACTAAAGAACTTAAAATTTTCTAATTGTTATTGGTGTTTTACTTACTTTATCATACAAGTTACTGATTGTATTGAGTATCCGCATATCCCTATTTTGCCGAAATATTTTTTTTCACGAGGGGGATAAAAATATAATCCATATAATTCAGTTACTCCTAGTATACTAGTTTATTTCACAAAATTCATTATTCACCGAGACCATCCTAAACCAGTAAGAATATTAAAATAATGCACAGCATGTTACAGAAAATGATCACTCATCCAAATTAAGGAGCAGTTGTTCGTTTTCATTATTCATTTCGGACCTTTTTAATTGTGTTTGCCATTTCTCTATGACTTCATTTATATTTTGGGGTCCCGTGGACCGTCCACATCCAATTTGGACCTCGCTTAATCTCGCGGCCCCCGATCTACGGTCAAACGCATTTTAATTATGAAATTGACATATCACAAATGTCTAGAGTCACAGCTTATAAAGAACACTTGAAAGTTCAATTTTCGAAGTTTTTTTATTCAATAATTACATTTTAAAACTAAAAGAAAAACCGACTTCAATGTTCGACTCTACACACGGCGTGACTCAGGGAATCAATAAGTCATCCATAAAAATCGAAATAAGAAAAAGTAATCAAATCGACAGATAATGCTTAGGCTCCACCGGCGTCTAAGGGCATTAATTACCAAAACTGCATACATTTTTATGTCAAGTTTCGCGGCACGTGAGTGAATCGTCAGTTTGACCAAAATCGGTCTACAATTGGCGGAGTAATCGCGTAACAAGATACAAAAAAAAACTTACAGGCGAATTGAGAACCTCCTCCTTTTTTTGAAGTCGGTTAAAAATTAATAGTTCGTGGCTCTAAAAATAATAGAGTAATAGACTAATTAACGAAGTAGGTATACATTTATGACAGGTATAAAGGCCTAAAGCTGCGTACACAGAACTGATATCTACAATAGGTAGTCCTGTGCGTTCACTCGTTCCAAGGCTCGCACGAGTCGATGTAAAATAAATGTCTCAGACAAACTGGAACTGGACAAGTTACTGACAGAATTCCTCTTCTAAAATTTTCTGCCGATTTTTGCTGGGGACGAGGTAGCACACGAACGCATTTTACACACGCGTACATATGCATAAAAAATGCCAATACACACTCATTTTAGGCACACTCTTACAAATTTCGTATAAAATAAAAAAGTGATGTACGTAATAATGATGATTCGGAATCGTATAAAATAAAATTACCAATTGCCGAATATTTTTATGTCTGTTTTTGTTAATTTTTTTTGTATGTGTGCTTTCTTTTTTCGGGCAATCAATGTATTTGTATTTTGTATACATTTTGGCAGAGGGGAAATGATCTAAGCCAAGGAAACGTATACGATTTTAGCGACTAGCGTGAGCCTGGAATGTGTGATGCCTGGAACACGTAGCCCGTACAAGGCTTTATAATTACCACAGGTATACAATATACAATAAAAAAATAGTAAGTAGGTACTACATATTTTTTTTGTTATGAGTTTTTTCTATACTAATATTATAAAGAGGAAAGACTTGTTAGTTTGTTTGAAATGAATAGGCTCCGAAACTACTAGACCGATTTGAAAAATTCTTTCACCAATAGAATCCTACATTATCCCCGATGAACATAGGCTATATTTTATCCCGGGGAAGTGAAGTTTTCCCGAGGGATCGCGCGGCATACAGCTAGTTAGCAATTTTCTGGGTAATAAGTATCTACATAAACATGCAAAAATAATTACAGTTGTGAACCAACGATGCGGGTTCGAAAGGTTTGGGTCGATCATTGGCACGGTATTTGCGGAACTTATTTGCATAATGCTTAGAAATTATACACTCTGTAGTTTTTTAGTGTTCAGCAAAGAGAGATTATGAGGGCTTAGGTTGATACCTAATTACTAATAGGTATTAGTTCTCCAGATATAATATATCGAAAAAAAAACCAAGGGACCAGTTTATAAAATAGGTACCTACATAATAATGTGATCATTCATACCTAATGGGCCCTCTACATATTCGCCGATGATAGACGAATGCCGACGGTCACAAACGTGTATAGAGGGAATAAAATATGAAAAATCCCAATACTATTTTTGAAGTGAAAACTTATTGAGGCGCGTTGGGCATTTTTGAGATGAGAAAAATCTATTGAACTCAGACTGAAAGTGTTACCGACACCACCGTCAGCGCCATCTAGTTACGAGTATTAACTCCGTAACTAAATACGATAAAAAAACTCTTATCGCCCGGTGACGATTCAAAAAAATACACACGTAATTGTTCATGTTTTCACTTCTGTCAGCACTCCGGGAGTGCCACTGTTTTATTTTATATCTGTCATAACAAAAATAATAATGCAACAACAAATAATAGTAAGTCCACTATCCCTAGTAATAATAGTAAGAATCTTTAATTCTATGGACTGAGCTAGATATTTAATATGAGCTGTATTTGTAAGCAGTGGTGTGAAAATTTTGTTCCATGATTTAATAAAAGAGCTTGGACTTTCAGCGTCCGCCATTTTTACCCGAGCCTTTTGCTATTGATCTAATACATATTTATGTGTTTGCTCACTCAAAAACACAAGGGTTTTATCGTGTTTGATAAATTAATTAACTTTAATGAAAACCCCGTTTTATAAATTGCTGATTATGGTAATTTTTAAAAATAATACAGTTGCATAACATTTTGACATTAGATTTGTTAAGGTTCCTAATAGGCGATTTACACTTGTTTAGTGATAAATTTTTAACTAAATAATTTAGTTAATTGTGTGTTTAGTGCACCAATTTAGTGCTTTACTAAACAAATTGAAAACTAAACCAGTTTAGTGAATGCTGGTTTACACGTACAAATGCTGGTTTACAAGTGTAAATTGCCCAATGCCCATATCCACTTTTTTGAAGGAACCTAGGTAAAAAACTTTTCCAATGATAGACAAAGTTTTATCACTACCTAAGTGGGGAGTACCCCACTTTACCCTGATGATTTTATTCCCACGATGATACTAGCACTAGTGGTAAAAAATATCGCTACCTATGGTATAACATAGGTACAGAAGCACTTTCAAGTCATAGTTATACAATAGTAGTCATAGTTAACTATGACTTGAAAGTAATTCCGTCTAATAAACTTTAAGCCTCCTCGCAGACTGCAGACTTTCTATCGGCCGATAGTTGAGACGGAATATACTTCTCCATACTCATTACGAGCCGAAGTAGAGCCGTCTCAACTATCGGCCGATAGAAAGTCTGCAGTCTGCGAGGGGTCTAAATATTCATAAAATAAATTAATTTAACATAATGTATGTCATTCCTTGAGAATACAATCTTCATCTTGTTTTTTCGTCGTTATAAGCTTAGTTTGTAAGAATTGTTCGCAAGGAAAAGGAAAAACGGATGCGTCCACAATCCACAAAGTTTCAGTGTCAACTTGGAACAGTTTCATAAGCTTTTTTGTTGTCACATCCACGACATGTATTTTCTCTTATGAAAGCGTTTACTTTGTTTTGTTGCGAGTTGGATACGGTTGGGTACTTTGTTAGAGAATTTTATCTTGTGCTGGAAATATATCAGACTTTTCGGACTTCAAAATTATATTGGTCTTATTTTAAAACTGTCCTCACACCGAGCTTCATAACCTCACCAATCCCAGTCCTTCTCTATCCTTGAAGTCAAAGTTAAAAAGCATTTATTCAGCACGACAGCTGCGATCACTTAGTCACGTAGTCTTATAAATACAAAGTGATTCTACTCCTGTTCCCTTGCAAACAATACCGTGAAGAATTGGTTCAACAAACATGGTTGGATCTAGGTTTCTTTTAAGTGATCCATCCTAACTCTAAGTACTTAGTCAAGATCCACTCTGAAACCAGTCAAATAAAAGTGAGGATCAGATTGATTGTTGGAGCAGATAGTGATTAAATGCTTCAAGACACTGTAAATAGAAATATAGAAATGCCATATTGAGTCAAATATATTTTATAATGCGCCGGCAAAAGAAATGTAACACAAATTGTAGCCAAAAATGAGTAGATAAATTCTATATAGGGCATCATCGAAATCGATGTCTAAGGACTTAGACTCGTTAGTGCAAAGCTCAAACGAACATGGTTTCATGTCTGTGTTTAAACTTAACAAGGCACGTGCAGTTAGTTTGACCTTTTGAGGACTGTATCCATGTTAATAGAAATGAGCGGTCATTATAATAATTTTGTAACAAATATGTTTTTTTGATTACCTACTCACGATTTTGAACGTGGCAAAAAAGGCAGATCATAACATGAACGAATATCACTTAACATCTAGTTTCGGTCATATTTTTGGTACCTTCTGAACGAAAGTAACATCTTGCTCTGCTCATAATTAGACCACGTCTGATCTTCCGAATCTGACGTCTAAATCTTGCACCGTTCATAATTTATGGTCACATTTTACGGAACGAATGAAAATAACATCGACCATTACTTCATTATTAGCTACTTTGGCCACATTATGTATATGACATGTGTGAACGAAAGTAACACAAAGCTACACGTAAATTACATTATAAACATATGTATCACGAAGAGACAGTCACACTAAATAATTTTGCCCAGATTATAGATACATAGATAGATAGAATTTTATTTGACTTTATAGGTATTATTACATTAGTATATACGAAACTAAAGTCTCGCTCCTTTTACAACACATCGCATGATCACATCTAACATGAACGAAAGTAACCTCGCATCGCTCACAACTTTGGCCACATCTAGCGGCGGAAGTGACGCGTCGCGCCACAGCGGCGCCTCACCGGAACCGGCTGAAGGGTTGCGCCGTCACAAATCAAGTTATGAGAACCGCCACAAAAGGAAACTTTGTGCATTTCCGAATCGGCGAGCGTGAAATCCGACACATACACCAACAAACAAATTTAAACTTTAAAGCGTTCGTCTAAGACTTAAAACAAAGATTGCGTTTTTGAGATCGGATACTACTTCACATGAGTGATTCATCTCATTCATATTAAAAATGTTTTCGTATTAAATTGTTTGTCTTGTAGTATAAGCTTTTCGGTTTTGGGGTTGTGTGAAATAACTTTAATATTGTTTTACATGAGACTGTAAATATGCTTGGCTATTTAATATAAACTAATGCGCCTGTATATTTTTAATAGCATCTGATGCTGGGTATTGCTTCAATATAATTAGTAGGGTAGTATGTTGGTTTGGGTAGAGTAGAGTCGTAGTTATAAGTTGATAAAACTTTTAAATTATTTGCCCTGTGAAAGCTACCACTCTAAAGCTATTATTTCCTTGCACCCAACACAGAGTCTAGGTACACTTAATGTGCACTTAATAAATAAAAAAAAATATTTCAGGACCAGCAAATCCCAGGTTTTTCTATAGAAGATTTTATGCAAGAAGATAGAAGAAATGTAGCATAAAACAACGACTTTGATTCATAGTATTATTGAAAAATATTGTTTATTGAATTTTAAAAAGAAAACCATAGTTTAAAGCGAAACGTGAGCGAATAATTTATAGTATTTTAGTCATTGGTCAATATTGATAAAATAATTTCGAGAACGGCTACACTTTATCAATTAAAGAAACAAAAAGTTTATTACCTAACAACACAAAAAGTAAGAAGAATATACTCGTATTACTTTTGTTCGGTCTAAGGGTCTAATAAAAATGTGTCATTTCAAAATCACTAACTATAGTCCATTTCAATTAGCATGAGCGCTGTCAGATTGGCTATATTAATTTCAATATCGATTAGAACTAATACATATCCTACTAAATTTTACTTATAAAATAATCGACATTCTCAGTTGAATAAAAGGTGCGTGAAATGGAAATGTAATAGTGCAAATAAATGCTCATGCTAATTGAAATGAACTTATTAGCGTAACTTCGCTTAGAAATTTGAAACATTTTGCTACGCAGTCTACATCCACATGATACCTTTACTATTTTCAGTTCTGTGGCTTAGGGCATTATTAAATTACCGTGTATAATAATTAATAATCGTCTGGAATGCCATAATAAAACATACATATGACATTGAAAGACGCTCCGAACTAATTCAATAAAATATAAACATTTTGTAAAACTTAATTTGAAACGAATGAAACTTGTGCTTGCATTATTCAGCCATTAACAATTTTTCGTTATTATTTTTATTTAATACCAAACTGTGATAATTATTTCCGAATTGTAAAATACACATCAGTTACCGGCGCAATGCCATTTTGTAAATGTATTTAATTGTTTTGTGAATGTTTGCACTTTGGAATGGAATTGTATGAAACTGTGAAAATGTAAAAATGTAAATAGAATGTAAAGTAATAAAGCATTAGTTACCATTTATTATTAGTTTTATTATTATCCACCTTGACGATGACATGTGAAGTTTTAGAAATAAAATGGTACAGGTATGCCTTGATTTTTCAATCGTCAGATTGCTTCTGAGTAAAATATCGCAAATATCATTCATCTCTATAGGATTTACGTTTCAAATCTACATTTTTGTGTTTGTTTGTTTTTGTCACAAAATATTTTCCTCAAGATACCAAAATAATGTTGTAATAAATATCACGTTAGAATCGAAGGTCGTGCCCTTTCCTTTGTATGAAAATACTTCTATGATCTAAACGCCTACGTATCCCAAGGGATTCAAAAGGTGGAAACATTTCATAAAAACGTTGCTACCTCAAAAATTGGCATATCATTTTCAGCAAAATTTTTTACATATTTGTTCAAAAAGGCTTTTACAGTGCCCTCTGAGACTTATTGGGCACATTGGAAGTGCCTTTTCACATGAATTTGTGTAAACTATACGTCAAAACAAGATATCGGCCACGATGATTAAACTTGAACCACCTCTTGCATCTTGCCAAGCACTGAACCGCCACACCACCATAGTTGTCAATTTATCCCGTTATTTTGGCATAATAATGTTGGACTTTTCACACAGCATTGTCTAGCTCCAAAGTAAGTAGAGCGTGCTATGGGTACTACATGACTGATATACTACTTATATACTTTGTTGTTTCTGAATACATACATATTATACATAGAAATCACCCAGACCCGAAAAAAATACTTGTTGTTCATACAAACATTTGTCCCGCGACGGGAATCGAACCCACAACATTCGCCCACTGCGCATTAACATATTTGACGACCTTTGCAGCGCGCAGAGGTTAATTGTAACATCGTCAAATGTGTTAATATGCGAATTCGTCGAAAAGCTAAGATTTTTTCAATTATTGGTAATTATGCGTCAGAACCAATCCTTACCTACTTCAACTGCTTCAATGTTACAATTAACCGCAATCGCCTTCAGAAGTGCTTTCTTTTGTGAAGATAGATTTCTAAATACAGTTCGTCAAAATTTGAGAAAATCTCCCTGCAAAAGACGTAGCTTTTGATGGTTTACCTGGCGAACCGTGAGGGCAGCCGTGTGCATGTGAAGGCACTGGGCACATTGGAAGGTAATGCGATTTGTGAGCAGATGTAGTGCTGTGATAGAGTCACATGCACAATTTCACCAGCTAAACGAAATTCAGGGGAGCGGTGGATATTGGGATGTCTCTACCAGTCTAGTTCTTTTGTTTTCCAGTTTGCTGTACTGGAGTGCATTTCAAAAGAAAAAGCGCGCAAAAAGTAGTTGATTTGCGTAGCTTTTTCGATATACCTAATGTTGATTGATTCACTTGTGAAATGATAAATAAATAAATAGATATTAAATAAAAACACTAACTTACTGTCATAATAACTATAAAGAGTCATTTTGATTAAGTTCATTACATCTTCTCTTCAGAAATGGAATAATAAGAAATGCTCTTTATAGTTTTTATTTATTTTATTTCACTGTGTTCTAGAGATACAACTAACTTTATTCTCCACATTTTATTTTACATAGTAAATTAGATTCGTTTGGGATTCATCCCATTTCCTGTTTGTCCCTTACTATTACGCCTGTGGTTCAGTGGGTCCCACAAATGCATAGTTATTCGGCTTCAAAGAGATTTACAAAACCAATCTACCTATTTGACTGTAAAATTCTTTTGATATTTCTAAAAAAAATATATTTCTTTTCGAAAAAGCTGTTGGTTGGTAGTTCATAATGATATTTCTTACATAGGTACCATCTAAATAAAATAACTAATATCTGGAAGAAATGATATTTTTACAAATTGTTTGGTTTTCTCTAGAACTTAGCAACTCCCTTTTATACTTGTGTCATGTATATTTTTTCTTTCTTACCGGCCTACAATGATCTTTGATCTTGCCTACCTTAAATTGATATCAGAAAATACAATAGTCCTCATACGATACCATAATGGCTGCACATGCACAAACTCTAAATGTAACCCCAAGGCACAAGGGCGTGAATCAAGGAGGCCCACTCTCTCCCATTCATTTCATTGATACTAAATAATCGTGGTCTCTAAGAGTGAGGCCATACAAGAGTTTTTAGGTTGTGATGAAATGCGTGGCTTTCTATTAAAAGAACAATTTATTATTTAGGTAATTCAAAACAGAAAAATATTGACTGTCAATGGTTTGTTTCTAAATTACCCCTTTGGCATTCTGACTGAGAGCTGTGACGTTGGGAGTTAACTACACCTCCCTCCCCCCTCGTTTTAATTTGATTCTTCAATTCTTCAACTATTATCTATCAGGGTTAAAAATAAAAGCGTATTTTTTATTTGTAATATTTATTTTTATATAATTTTTTTGTCCCACCACCATTTTTCATGCTCCCGTGATTAAAAATGCCAAAGCCTTATTAAAACTAGCCTTTCCAAATGTAACGTTGTGTTGATTGCTGTAGTTTTTTACAAATAGTTGGAAAGGGGTTTGAAATAAGACTTTGTGAGCTTAAACAATATCTTAATCCTTCATGCCGTGGTTGTCGCCTGGGTCACTTTGAAATGATTATCTCCGTTTGACGATTTCTGTAAAAGAAAAGTAAGTATGAAATAGCTTTCGTATAACTTTAGTTTATCGGTCCCTTAGCCATGATAGAGGCGTTAAGTTTGTGCCAAAACGCATCTATCTAAATTCTCTACGAAAAATCCATTCATGCATGAATAGGAATCGAACCCATGATATCCAGATTGACAAAGAACGTCAAACTGGCCTACACATCTCTTGTAAAAAACCAAACAAACAGTTTACATCAGCATTTTTTGTATAGAAAAATAACTGCGGCGCGTACGGCGCGGGCAGTGTGCGATGGTTAAAAATCCAAAAGATTTTTAGTTCATTCAGCAGGATTTTTTACCCCTTCAGTTATAAGACATGGCCAATTGACGACCTCTGTGTCGCAGTGGGTGAAAGCCCGCTTGGGACGCAGAAGGTTGCGGGTTCGATCCCTGCCGCGGGATAAATGTTTGTATGATCTGCAAATATTTATCTCGGGTCTGGGTGTTTCTATGTATAATATGTATGTATTTACAACCAAAAAAATATATAAGTAGTATATCAGTTATCTGGTTCCCATAGTACAACAAGCTTTGCTTAGTTTGGGCTAGATGATGCTGTGTGAAATGTCCAGCATTATTTATTTAATATGGCCATTATAGTAATAGTCGTAGGTGAAATGAACTTACCTCTAATTTCTAACTCTTCTGCGTTGACAACGTCTCCTGGGCTTTCTCCCCCTAATATCTGAACCATTTGGACAGTTCGAATCACCTGAAAATTACAGCAAGCATAAATTTGACTTAAAATCTTTGATATCTATCAATTACTTTATACTTTACTTTACATATACTTTTATTTTATAATTTTATGAGATTTAATGACAAGCATCTAAAAACCAACCATAGCCTCCCTTTTCTTCTGCCATTTCCGCCATACATTTAATTTAGTTCTTCCTCTATTATAATTATAATTATCTGGGGTTCTTCATAGTATCCACTAGGAGCGCAACAAGTATGGTAGAAATCTACTAGTAACGCAATACAATGTACTCACGAGAGTTGTCAAGCTCGCGTTGTATAGTATTGACTCCGTACTTCGCAATCAAGCCTCTCAGGGTTGAACGATCTTTAGAAGATAAGGATGGCTTCGAAGATTTAAGGAAGCAAATGTACTTCGTAGATCCACCAGCAGGTTGGCCACAAGGAGGTCCACTAGGTCCACTTGGTCCGCCTGGTCCAGTAGGTCCTCCTGGTCCACTAGGTGCGCCTGGTCCACTAGGTCCGCCTGGTCCACTAGGTCCGCCTGGTCCACTAGGTCCGCCTGGTCCGCTTGGTGCACCTGGTCCAGTAGGTCCACCTGGTCCACTAGGTCCACTAGGTCCGCTTGGGCCACTAGGTCCTCCTGGTCCGCTTGGTCCGCCTGGTCCAGTAGGTCCTCCTGGTCCACTAGGTCCACTAGGTCCGCTTGGGCCACTAGGTCCGCCTGGTCCACTAGGTCCGCCTGGTCCGCTTGGTGCACCTGGTCCAGTAGGTCCACCTGGTCCACTAGGTCCACTAGGTCCGCTTGGGCCACTAGGTCCGCCTGGTCCGCTAGGTCCACTAGGTCCGCCTGGTCCACTAGGTCCGCTTGGTCCACTAGGTCCACCTGGTCCACTAGGTCCGCTTGGTCCTCCTGGTCCAATCGGTCCACCTGGTCCACTAGGTCCGCCTGGTCCACTAGGTCCGCTTGGTCCACTAGGTCCACCTGGTCCACTAGGTCCGCTTGGTCCGCCTGGTCCACTAGGTCCAGAAGGTCCTCCTGGTCCACTAGGTCCACTTGGGCCACTAGGTCCGCTTGGGCCACTAGGTCCTCCTGGTCCGCTTGGTGCACCTGGTCCAGTAGGTCCACCTGGTCCACTAGGTCCACTAGGTCCGCTTGGGCCACTAGGTCCGCCAGGTCCGCTAGGTCCACTAGGTCCACCTGGTCCACTAGGTCCGCCTGGTCCACTAGGTCCGCTTGGTCCTCCTGGTCCACTCGGTCCACCTGGTCCACTAGGTCCGCTTGGTCCACCTGGTCCAGTAGGTCCTCCTGGTCCACTAGGTCCGCTTGGTCCGCCTGGTCCAGTAGGTCCTCCTGGTCCACTAGGTCCACTAGGTCCGCTTGGGCCACTAGGTCCTCCTGGTCCGCTTGGTCCACCTGGTCCAGTAGGTCCTCCTGGTCCGCTTGGTCCACCTGGTCCAGAAGGTCCTCCTGGTCCACTAGGTCCACTTGGGCCACTAGGTCCGCTTGGGCCACTAGGTCCTCCTGGTCCGCTTGGTGCACCTGGTCCAGTAGGTCCACCTGGTCCACTAGGTCCAGTAGGTCCGCTTGGGCCACTAGGTCCGCCTGGTCCGCTAGGTCCACTAGGTCCGCTTGGTCCACTAGGTCCACCTGGTCCACTAGGTCCGCCTGGTCCACTAGGTCCGCTTGGTCCTCCTGGTCCACTCGGTCCACCTGGTCCACTAGGTCCACTTGGGCCACTAGGTCCGCTTGGGCCACTAGGTCCTCCTGGTCCGCTTGGTGCACCTGGTCCAGTAGGTCCACCTGGTCCACTAGGTCCAGTAGGTCCGCTTGGGCCACTAGGTCCACCTGGTCCACTAGGTCCGCCTGGTCCACTAGGTCCGCTTGGTCCTCCTGGTCCACTCGGTCCACCTGGTCCACTAGGTCCGCTTGGTCCACCTGGTCCAGTAGGTCCTCCTGGTCCACTAGGTCCGCTTGGTCCGCCTGGTCCAGTAGGTCCTCCTGGTCCACTAGGTCCGCTTGGACCGCCTGGTCCAGTAGGTCCTCCTGGTCCACTAGGTCCACCTGGTCCAGTAGGTCCTCCTGGTCCACTAGGTCCACTAGGTCCGCTTGGGCCACTAGGTCCTCCTGGTCCGCTTGGTCCGCCTGGTCCAGTAGGTCCTCCTGGTCCACTAGGTCCACTAGGTCCGCTTGGGCCACTAGGTCCGCCTGGTCCACTAGGTCCGCCTGGTCCGCTTGGTGCACCTGGTCCAGTAGGTCCACCTGGTCCACTAGGTCCACTAGGTCCGCTTGGGCCACTAGGTCCTCCTGGTCCGCTTGGTCCGCCTGGTCCAGTAGGTCCTCCTGGTCCACTAGGTCCACTAGGTCCACTAGGTCCGCTTGGTCCACTAGGTCCGCCTGGTCCACTAGGTCCGCCTGGTCCACTAGGTCCGCCTGGTCCACTAGGTCCGCTTGGTCCACTAGGTCCGCTTGGTCCAGTAGGTCCTCCTGGTCCACTCGGTCCACCTGGTCCACTAGGTCCACTTGGGCCACTAGGTCCGCTTGGGCCACTAGGTCCTCCTGGTCCGCTTGGTGCACCTGGTCCAGTAGGTCCACCTGGTCCACTAGGTCCAGTAGGTCCGCTTGGGCCACTAGGTCCACCTGGTCCACTAGGTCCGCCTGGTCCACTAGGTCCGCTTGGTCCTCCTGGTCCACTCGGTCCACCTGGTCCACTAGGTCCGCTTGGTCCACCTGGTCCAGTAGGTCCTCCTGGTCCACTAGGTCCGCTTGGTCCGCCTGGTCCAGTAGGTCCTCCTGGTCCACTAGGTCCGCTTGGACCGCCTGGTCCAGTAGGTCCTCCTGGTCCACTAGGTCCACCTGGTCCAGTAGGTCCTCCTGGTCCACTAGGTCCACTAGGTCCGCTTGGGCCACTAGGTCCTCCTGGTCCGCTTGGTCCGCCTGGTCCAGTAGGTCCTCCTGGTCCACTAGGTCCACTAGGTCCGCTTGGGCCACTAGGTCCGCCTGGTCCACTAGGTCCGCCTGGTCCGCTTGGTGCACCTGGTCCAGTAGGTCCACCTGGTCCACTAGGTCCACTAGGTCCGCTTGGGCCACTAGGTCCTCCTGGTCCGCTTGGTCCGCCTGGTCCAGTAGGTCCTCCTGGTCCACTAGGTCCACTAGGTCCACTAGGTCCGCTTGGTCCACTAGGTCCGCCTGGTCCACTAGGTCCGCCTGGTCCACTAGGTCCGCCTGGTCCACTAGGTCCGCTTGGTCCACTAGGTCCGCTTGGTCCAGTAGGTCCTCCTGGTCCACTAGGTCCACCTGGTCCAGTAGGTCCTCCTGGTCCACTAGGTCCACTAGGTCCGCTTGGGCCACTAGGTCCTCCTGGTCCGCTTGGTCCGCCTGGTCCAGTAGGTCCTCCTGGTCCACTAGGTCCACTAGGTCCAGTAGGTCCGCTTGGGCCACTAGGTCCACCTGGTCCACTAGGTCCGCCTGGTCCACTAGGTCCGCTTGGTCCTCCTGGTCCACTCGGTCCACCTGGTCCACTAGGTCCGCTTGGTCCACCTGGTCCAGTAGGTCCTCCTGGTCCACTAGGTCCGCTTGGACCGCCTGGTCCAGTAGGTCCTCCTGGTCCACTAGGTCCACCTGGTCCAGTAGGTCCTCCTGGTCCACTAGGTCCACTAGGTCCGCTTGGGCCACTAGGTCCTCCTGGTCCGCTTGGTCCGCCTGGTCCAGTAGGTCCTCCTGGTCCACTAGGTCCACTAGGTCCGCTTGGGCCACTAGGTCCGCCTGGTCCACTAGGTCCGCCTGGTCCGCTTGGTGCACCTGGTCCAGTAGGTCCACCTGGTCCACTAGGTCCACTAGGTCCGCTTGGGCCACTAGGTCCTCCTGGTCCGCTTGGTCCGCCTGGTCCAGTAGGTCCTCCTGGTCCACTAGGTCCGCTTGGGCCACTAGGTCCGCCTGGTCCACTAGGTCCGCCTGGTCCGCTTGGTGCACCTGGTCCAGTAGGTCCACCTGGTCCACTAGGTCCACTAGGTCCGCTAGGTCCGCCTGGTCCACTAGGTCCGCTTGGGCCACTAGGTCCTCCTGGTCCGCTTGGTCCGCCTGGTCCAGTAGGTCCTCCTGGTCCACTAGGTCCACTAGGTCCAGTAGGTCCGCTTGGGCCACTAGGTCCACCTGGTCCACTAGGTCCGCCTGGTCCACTAGGTCCGCTTGGTCCTCCTGGTCCACTCGGTCCACCTGGTCCACTAGGTCCGCTTGGTCCACCTGGTCCAGTAGGTCCTCCTGGTCCACTAGGTCCGCTTGGACCGCCTGGTCCAGTAGGTCCTCCTGGTCCACTAGGTCCACCTGGTCCAGTAGGTCCTCCTGGTCCACTAGGTCCACTAGGTCCGCTTGGGCCACTAGGTCCTCCTGGTCCGCTTGGTCCGCCTGGTCCAGTAGGTCCTCCTGGTCCACTAGGTCCACTAGGTCCGCTTGGGCCACTAGGTCCGCCTGGTCCACTAGGTCCGCCTGGTCCGCTTGGTGCACCTGGTCCAGTAGGTCCACCTGGTCCACTAGGTCCACTAGGTCCGCTTGGGCCACTAGGTCCGCCTGGTCCGCTTGGTGCACCTGGTCCAGTAGGTCCACCTGGTCCACTAGGTCCACTAGGTCCGCTAGGTCCGCCTGGTCCACTAGGTCCGCTTGGTCCACTAGGTCCGCTTGGTCCACTAGGTCCGCCTGGTCCAGTAGGTCCTCCTGGTCCACTAGGTCCACTAGGTCCGCTTGGGCCACTAGGTCCAGAAGGTCCGCCTGGTCCACTAGGTCCGCCTGGTCCACTAGGTCCGCTTGGTCCGCCTGGTCCAGTAGGTCCTCCTGGTCCATTAGGTCCGCCTGGTCCACTAGGTCCGCTTGGACCGCCTGGTCCAGTAGGTCCTCCTGGTCCACTCGGTCCGCCTGGTCCAGTAGGTCCTCCTGGTCCACTCGGTCCGCCTGGTCCAGTAGGTCCTCCTGGTCCACTAGGTCCGCTTGGACCGCCTGGTCCAGAAGGTCCTCCTGGTCCACTAGGTCCGCTTGGTCCACCTGGTCCAGTAGTTCCACCTGGTCCACTAGGTCCGCTTGGTCCACTAGGTCCAGAAGGTCCGCCTGGTCCACTAGGTCCGCCTGGTCCACTAGGTCCGCTTGGTCCGCCTGGTCCAGTAGGTCCTCCTGGTCCATTAGGTCCGCCTGGTCCACTAGGTCCGCTTGGACCGCCTGGTCCAGTAGGTCCTCCTGGTCCACTCGGTCCGCCTGGTCCAGTAGGTCCTCCTGGTCCACTAGGTCCGCTTGGACCGCCTGGTCCAGAAGGTCCTCCTGGTCCACTAGGTCCGCCTGGTCCACTAGGTCCGCTTGGTCCGCCTGGTCCAGTAGGTCCTCCTGGTCCATTAGGTCCGCCTGGTCCACTAGGTCCGCTTGGACCGCCTGGTCCAGTAGGTCCTCCTGGTCCACTCGGTCCGCCTGGTCCAGTAGGTCCTCCTGGTCCACTAGGTCCGCTTGGACCGCCTGGTCCAGAAGGTCCTCCTGGTCCACTAGGTCCGCTTGGTCCACCTGGTCCAGTAGGTCCACCTGGTCCACTAGGTCCGCCTGGTCCACTAGGTCCGCTTGGTCCTCCTGGTCCACTCGGTCCACCTGGTCCACTAGGTCCGCTTGGACCGCCTGGTCCAGTAGGTCCTCCTGGTCCACTAGGTCCACTAGGTCCGCTTGGTCCACTAGGTCCGCCTGGTCCACTAGGTCCGCCTGGTCCACTAGGTCCGCTTGGTCCGCCTGGTCCAGTAGGTCCTCCTGGTCCATTAGGTCCGCCTGGTCCACTAGGTCCGCTTGGACCGCCTGGTCCAGTAGGTCCTCCTGGTCCACTCGGTCCGCCTGGTCCAGTAGGTCCTCCTGGTCCACTAGGTCCGCCTGGTCCACTAGGTCCGCTTGGACCGCCTGGTCCAGTAGGTCCTCCTGGTCCACTAGGTCCGCTTGGTCCGCCTGGTCCAGTAGGTCCTCCTGGTCCACTAGGTCCACTAGGTCCGCTTGGGCCACGAGGTCCGCCTGGTCCACTAGGTCCGCTTGGTCCACTGGGTCCGCCTGGTCCACTAGGTCCGCCTGGTCCACTAGGTCCGCTTGGTCCTCCTGGTCCACTCGGTCCGCCTGGTCCACTAGGTCCGCTTGGTCCGCCTGGTCCACTAGGTCCGCCTGGTCCACTAGGTCCGCTTGGTCCGCCTGGTCCAGTAGGTCCTCCTGGTCCATTAGGTCCGCCTGGTCCACTAGGTCCGCTTGGACCGCCTGGTCCAGTAGGTCCTCCTGGTCCACTCGGTCCGCCTGGTCCAGTAGGTCCTCCTGGTCCAGTAGGTCCTCCTGGTCCACTAGGTCCACTAGGTCCGCTTGGTCCACTAGGTCCGCCTGGTCCACTAGGTCCGCTTGGTCCGCCTGGTCCACTGGGTCCGCCTGGTCCACTAGGTCCGCCTGGTCCACTAGGTCCGCTTGGGCCACTAGGTCCTCCTGGTCCGCTTGGTCCACCTGGTCCAGTAGGTCCTCCTGGTCCACTAGGTCCACTAGGTCCGCCTGGTCCACTCGGTCCGGCTGGTCCACTAGGTCCACTTGGTCCGCCTGGTCCAGTAGGTCCTCCTGGTCCACTAGGTCCACCTGGTCCACTAGGTCCGCTTGGTCCGCCTGGTCCACTGGGTCCGCCTGGTCCACTAGGTCCACTAGGTCCGCTTGGGCCACTAGGTCCGCTTGGGCCACTAGGTCCTCCTGGTCCGCTTGGTCCACCTGGTCCAGTAGGTCCTCCTGGTCCACTAGGTCCGCTTGGGCCACTAGGTCCTCCTGGTCCGCTTGGTCCACCTGGTCCAGTAGGTCCTCCTGGTCCACTAGGTCCACTAGGTCCGCCTGGTCCACTCGGTCCGGCTGGTCCACTAGGTCCACTTGGTCCGCCTGGTCCAGTAGGTCCTCCTGGTCCGCTTGGTCCGCCTGGTCCACTGGGTCCGCCTGGTCCACTGGGTCCGCCTGGTCCACTAGGTCCGCTTGGGCCACTTGGTCCGCCTGGTCCACTGGGTCCGCCTGGTCCACTAGGTCCACCTGGTCCACTAGGTCCGCTTGGTCCACTAGGTCCACCTGGTCCACTAGGTCCGCCTGGTCCAGTAGGTCCGCTTGGTCCTCCTGGTCCACTCGGTCCGCCTGGTCCACTAGGTCCACTTGGTCCACCTGGTCCAGTAGCTCCTCCTGGTCCACTAGGTCCACTAGGTCCGCTTGGGCCACTAGGTCCTCCTGGTCCGCTTGGTCCACCTGGTCCAGTAGGTCCTCCTGGTCCACTAGGTCCACTAGGTCCGCTTGGGCCACTAGGTCCTCCTGGTCCGCTTGGTCCGCCTGGTCCAGTAGGTCCTCCTGGTCCACTAGGTCCACTAGGTCCGCTTGGTCCACTAGGTCCGCCTGGTCCACTAGGTCCGCTTGGTCCGCCTGGTCCACTGGGTCCGCCTGGTCCACTAGGTCCGCCTGGTCCACTAGGTCCGCTTGGGCCACTAGGTCCAGTAGGTCCACCTGGTCCACTAGGTCCGCTTGGTCCACCTGGTCCACTGGGTCCACCTGGTCCACTAGGTCCACTTGGTCCACTAGGTCCAGCAGGAGATCCGCTTGAGCTTGATGCTAAGAAATGTTTGAATATTTTATAAGATATATCAATATGAGTTTTCCAGTTAAGGTTACTGTCAATGTTAATACCCAGAAATCTCATTGATTTTATTTCTTCAATTGGTGAATTATTATAATTTATGTTCGTTTGAGAAACAAACTAACTAACATACATACTTATTAATCCGAAAGGGGGCGCTGGGAACCGGGACACAGAAAATCTAGTCCGGCTCTTAGCGCACATCATTATTGTTTACGCAAGTTTATGTACAATCGCAAACCTAAGTTTATTAAAACTAAATTTAAGTGTTTGTAAACTTACTTTTAAAGCTTGTATTTACTTGTGTCTAAATAAATCATTTATCATGTTGAATTTAGGTGGGTTACGTTTCGATGTATGGAATTGCATTAATTTTGTTTTGTCAATATTTATCATT
The DNA here is from genome assembly GCA_963565295.1 of Epirrhoe alternata. Taxonomy (NCBI): domain Eukaryota; kingdom Metazoa; phylum Arthropoda; class Insecta; order Lepidoptera; family Geometridae; genus Epirrhoe; species Epirrhoe alternata. The sequence goes on from OY751384.1 coordinate 8,195,119, forward strand.
AAGTTATTATTGTTAAGCTAAGTTATTATGTCAGTTACTGAATTTTTTATGTCATCTTCAAAAGTATTAAGATTAGTGCACTCTACAGCGTCAGCGAACAAAATAGTCTCATTGTTGGTTGCGTCAGGTAGATCGTTAATATATAACAAAAAGAGCAGAGGTCCGAGAATACTACCTTGTGGTACGCCATATTTATTCAGTTTAAAGTCAGAGGTATATCTATGTTTTATATGTTTATTATACAGGGTGTCATTTTAGATCATTTTATTTTATGGCGCAGTCGAGTGGGTTTTGAAGTAAATAGTCATTGGATTGAAGAGACCTAACTTTAAGCTAATTACCAGAGAAAAAAATATGAGCTTATCTTAATTATTCACCTCAAAATAAACAAAATGGTCTTGCAACTGCTTAATAAATAAAATGTCACAAAAACGTGAATAACTTCTAAACTAAAATAAAAAATTTTGAAAAAAAAATTTAACCGACTTCACATAACACAAATAGACACTAAGAACCTTCTATGTACCTACACTAAAAAGAGAAAAATAAGAATATACACATGCAATTATTACTTACAGTATTCAAATAATAAATTATTATGTTATATTATATTTGAAGACGGTGCCAACTAACTTTTGCAAGATGTGGGCATGTATCAAATATGTATTTGTACATGCCTCTGACTACCCCCTTAGACATCTTCAAAGGATCTGGAATATAAAGATCTGAGAGAATGTCTACCGCGCCTTGGAGATACAGTCGTGACCCTGTGTGTGTGAAGACGGTGCCAACTACCTATGCATTTACATCTAAGAAGAAATTACGAGTACAATAGAACTTGGGTGCAAAATTGTATCGAGTAGAATAGTTGGCACCGACTTCAAATATAATAATATATAACATAATAATTTATTATTTGAATACTGTAAGTAATAATTGCATGTGTATATTCTTATTTTTCTCTTTTTAGTGTAGGTACATAGAAGGTTCTTAGTGTCTATTTGTGTTATGTGAAGTCGGTTCCATTTTTTTTTTCAAAAATTTTTATTTTTCAATTTTTAGTGTAAATAATATAGTAGGTTAGGTTAGATATTGGAATAGTCAAGATTAAAGCAGTTAGAGTGAGAATCCCTCAGGAATAAAATTATATGGGATCACCTCGAGCGTATTTAAACATGTCAAACTATTCAATGTTTGACTCAGATTTTGTAGTGAGAATGAGGTTTTTTGAGATTTACAGGAAAACTATCAATCCCTCAGGAAAAAAAAAGTATGAGGACCACCTAGATATGGATACCCTTTCAAGCAAAAAAAAAAATTTTGGAAATCGGTCCACATTTTTCGGAAAGATCGGTGATTTTTTGAGTATTACGGGAAAACTATCAATCCCTCAGGAGTAAAATTTTTATGGGACCACTATGGTAGCATACCCTTTCAAACAAAAAAAAAATTTTGGAAATCGATTCACAACTGACCGAGATATCGATGAACATACATCCAAAAAAAAAAAAAAAAAAACATACATACACCCGAACATAGAACCTCCTCCTTTTTTTGAAGTCGGTTAAAAAATCGCTGAACATACATGGGGGTGATTCGGGTAGCCCTTGGGGTGCTGCATCACTGGACTTTCGCTCAACAGTCGTTCCTGGGACACCCTGTATACGTGTGATTTCCGAACACTGATATCTATTATTAAGATAGCTTTTGATAGTTCTCGAAAACGATTCATTTTTTCGTCTCACAGTCTTAAAAGAAAGTAAGTCATTTCTCCCTCCTAAAAAACAAAATGGCCGGCAGGAGGTAAAGTTGTATGGGATTTCATTTCTCCCTCTGAACCTCATGTGAACAGATAAGTAATGAGATTTGAATTTCGAACTTCAACATTTCTATTAAAATTTTTACTATTGAGTCCACACCAAATAGAACTTATACGAAAAAAAAGAAAAAATGTGGCAACAAATCTTTTTCTTCCGAATTGAGTTTTGATGTTTCTTTGAAAATGTTTACCATAGAGACCTGCACCAAGTAGAATATAAGGAAAAAGTGTGGTTAATGCCTCCAAACTATTGAGCGATCTAATGTTGTTCCATATTAATGCTAAAATATTTTTTGAGAATAAACGGACGACCTCAATGAAATATTTTTTGAGAATTACGACCTCGACTCCTTCGATAGTGGGTGGTGGGAGAATTGATGATTGGAATGAATTGGGGGAGAGACCTTTGCCCAGGAGTGGGACAGTGTAGGTTGAATAAAAAAAACGAATAGATTATTATTATTCTACCTATAAAACCTGTTCATTAGACTTGCTAGCTATTTTCTGGGTGTAAGTATTCACTATTTTTCTCGCAGTACCTATGTGTGAAAAGTAGAGTATTCACCTCGGAGATAAAGCTGTCTTAGTCTTGGGCGCTCTTGACTCCCTCGCTGTCTCAGGATTCTAGTTAACCATAAATACCCTCGCTGTCGCTCGGGAGAAGAATCCTTCGATGCGCTTGGGATTCAATATGGCGCCCGTGACATAATTTATTTTTTTATTTATTTATTTTTATTTATCGATGATAGACGAGCAGCTGTTGCTGATATGTCTATATCACAGTGTTGAAATAGTCCGATTGTTCAGGATTGGTTAATCTTTTTAAGCACTGATTTATTATTTCGTAGCCAGTTGTCGAGCTTGTTCTTAAATGAATTGACCGAAGTGGCAGTAACAACGTCATTTGGTAGTGCATTCCAATTGTGAACCACTCTGTTGCCGAAGAAGTTATAGGCGGTAAGTAAGCGGGCGGGGTCACGAATGAGTTTAAGCTGATGGCCACGTGAAGGTCTTTGTTCATTCTTTCTTCTCAAGATGTTACGAATGTTAGGCAGATTGTACTGGTTGGTCATAATCTTGTAAGTTTCAATAAGATCTCCTCGAAGGCGCCTATCCTCTAGAGTAGTGAGGCGCAGTGAGAGTAGTCTATCCTCATATGTTTTGCGACGTAGAGCCTGTGGAATCTTGGTGGCCTTCCTCTGTACACTTTCAAGAAGGTTAATGTCTTTTTGGAAGTAGGGATGCCATATTTGGAATCCGTACTCCAACAGTGGTCTTATGTAGGTTTTATATATCTTTCGAAAAGTGTCAATTGTTATTGTTTGAAAGGACCTCCTAATGACATACAGAAATGAGTTCGCCCTCTTGACTATCGCAGAGATGTGCTCTTCCCATTTTAGATCAGATGTTATATTAACTCCCAGATCTCTCTGAACACTGATTGGGGCTAAAACACTTCCATCTAAGGAGTATGATACTCTAGGGTTATTGTTGCCTAAGTGAAGAGTGTTACACTTTGATGCATTCAGTTTGATTATCCAATCCTTTGTCCATTCCTGTATACGATTTAGGTCTTCTTGTAGTTGTCCTGCTTTAATAAGTGGATTTGCAAAGAACTTTGCATCATCAGCGAAAAACGCACATTCAGACTCTATTAGTTCAGCTAAATCTGTTATGAATATTCCAAAGAGGTGAGGAGCAAGCACGGAGCCTTGTGGCACACCACTTACAACTGGTTTTCTCTGCGACAGTGAATTGCCAACTCGAACTTGAAATGTTCTACCCAATAGGTAGTTTTCTATCCACTTGAGTAGTTGTCCCCGTATTCCAAAGTGTTCTAGCTTCATTAAAAGACGTTGATGTGGAACCTTATCAAAAGCGCGTTCAAAGTCAAGGTATACTATGTCAATAGGGTTATTGTTGTCAAGTTCTTTGCTCCACCGATGAACACATGTTAATAGGTTTGTGATAGTTGATCGTTTCCGAAAAAAACCATGCTGCTTCACTGATATGATACATTCTTTATTCAAAAATAGTGTCAGCTTATCACAAATAATTCTTGCCATTATTTTTACTACCACACTAGTGAGACTTATGGGTCGAAAATTCTGGGGTTGAGTTTTATCCCCTTTTTTGTAGATTGGAGTGACTATTGCATGTTTCCAGTCCTGAGGAAGGTATCCTGATTCAAAGGATTTATTTAGCAGTTCGGCCAAGGCTGGAGCTAGAATCTTTGCAGATTTAATAAGAACACAGCATGGTAGTTCGTCTGGCCCTGGAGATGATTGGATCTTTAGTTTGGAGATAGCCTTTTCCACATCCTTTACTGTAAAATATATATCGCTTAAATCATTCTCTATATAAGCTGAAGAGGTTATTTTAGTTTTTTGGTTGATAGTAGGTTCCTCAGAGTATGCTTTAAGAAACTCTTCTGCAAAAGCATCTGCTATTTGTTTAGGGTCTGTAACCAGGTCTCCGTTGCAGGTTCTGATAGCCGGAGGGGTACTCACTTTTGAAGTTGTGCAGCGACGAGTGTATGCATAGAAGGCTTTATCTCCATAATCAAGTAGTTTAGATTCGTAAATGCTTCTTTGTTTCCTCGTAAAACCGACGCATTTGTTGTTTACTTCGCGAAAACTAGCGTAGTCATTATCCAAGCCGGATAATCTATATTTGTCCCAATGAACCTTTTTATCCGCAATCAATTCCAAGGCACACTTAGTAATCCATGGCTTGTTTTTAACTTTAGTTTTAATTACTTTTAGTGGGGCATGCTTATCAGTAGTGGTATTAATTGCTTTCAAGATTCCTGTCCACAATTCCTCCACATCGCCGGATGAGATCAGTGATCGTACTAGATTCTCTTCCAAATCCACATTATAGTTATCAAAGTCAATTGATTCAAAGAATCTCCTAGTTTTTGTTTGACTTTTTGATGTTTGTACATAACATTGTAGGCTAAACTCGAGTGTAATATGATCACTTTTACCAATTGGTGGTCTATATAATATTTCTTTGATTAAGGATTCCTCATTTGTCATAACTAGGTCTAGGAGTGAAGGTACGTTGCCCTGCCGAAACCTGGTAGGCTGGCATACCAATTGTATAAGATTACTATTGATGAAAGCTTCTTTAAACAGATCCGCTGAATCTGACTGTGCTTGGTCTATATCGATCGGCCATTTTATTGATGGGTAGTTGAAGTCACCAGTGATTATTAGTGTATTATTTTCTGATGCTGATACAAGATTGGCCAGCAATTTAGTATCTCTAGGTCTCCACAATGCATCATCTGTGTCATCCGGTCGATATACCCCCACCACCAGAAAGTGATAAGTACCATATTGAATGTCAAGGTAAAGTGCCTCCGCTTCCTCACACATATAGTTTGGATTGTGTCTGGCTACTATTGGGATGCCTTGCAGACTGTCCCTCACATAAATGGCTACACCTCCACCTCTAGTTTTACCTTCAGTTTTATTCTTCTTTTGATTACTTATAATACACTGCTTTATCCCCTTGGTGAATAATCTACTATTAATGTGCATTGACTAATTTAAGTTTCCGGGAACAAAACTCTATTTTATGGAATAAAAATATACTATACAGGGTGTCCCAGGAACGACTGTCAAGCGGAAGTCCAGTGATGCAGCATCCCAAGGGCTACCCGAATCTCCCCCATGTATGTTCAGCGATTTTTTGTAGTTTAGAAGTTATTCGTGTTTTTGTGACCTTTTATTGATTGAACAGTTGGTAGACAATTTTGGTCATTTTGAAGTGAATAGTTGAGATAAGCTTATAATTTTTTCTCTGGTAATTAGCTAAAAGGTGGGTCTCTTTAATCCAATGACTATTTACTCCAAAACCCATTCGACCCCGCCATAAAATAAAATGATGTTGCGTAAAATTAAAAACTGAAAACAATACCAATACTTTCAAAGGCATTTTCTGAGGGAAAGTCATAGAACTTTTTTTAATCCGAATGTATTTTAATAACATCGCCATTTCAACAGCTGTTTACCCTGTGAATTTCGGAAAGATATCTTAACGCCATCCTACTTAAATTTTAATACAAAGTGTACCAAGTCTTAAAACCATTTTTCCAACCAGTTTATGGGACACCCTGTATTTTGTAACACTTGGATATAACCTTTATCCATGTCAATTGTCAGCCTAATCTATTCAGTGGTTTGGGCGTGAAAGGTAACAAACAGACAGATAGACAGACAGACAGAGTTACTTTTACATTAATAATATTAGTATGGATAGTATGGATATAGTTAGTATGGATTGGATACTCTCAGAAGTTATCGTTAAATTAACAGTAAACTTACAACCACTTGACGAAGAAGAAGAAGAGCTGGATCCTCCTGGCCCTGAACTAGCACCTGAAATGTTATTATGACATTATTTCCCATACTACAGTCACGTAGTTGTTCTACCTCACTAAGGTGAGTTAGTATAAAATGTGAACATTTTTGTTTTTGTTTAAGTGCTATTAGCCATAATTATCCTGTGTGCGGTTTGTCCAAAAATGTCGCGTCTTAGCATTGTGCTACCTTTACAGTTAGCGCTGGTTTTCAGACTAGACCTACACGGTGTGTGTGACTGCTGTGTGTGAGCTATTATTGGACTATTAGTGGAAAAATAATTAGGAACCTGGTAAAATGACTTCTTTTCTTAAACGAGTCACGAATTTGTTAAAGGAAATATACAGGGTGTAAAAGACGTCTACCGAAGCCGAAAGGGGTAGGTACAGCATCCCAACACACAACCAAATCCAAAAGGATTTTCGGAAAAAATCATTATATCCGGAGAAAACAGCGTTTGAAGATTACTGTTCTGGGCGCGTTGTTTTACGTAGATTTTGAGCTTTAATTGTTATTTTCTTTTGTAAATGAAATTATAAGGTAGGTATGGTCTTATTATGTCGTACTAGTAGTAAATAAGTTATGCAATGCCGGGCGCGGTCCTAAAGATGATGGGTGACCGCCGGAGCCACTCTTTGCACTCCAGATTTGTTCGTTTTTTTTTTCATTATAAATGATTTTAAAATTATTGATAAACATGTAACATGTAAATATTCTCACTCATCAATACATCCGAAGTTACGATTTTTTTTTATATAAACTTTTTTTTCCTTAGCTTTGGTTAGAACGCCATCTATATCGCCTGGGTCAAAACTGCATGCTAGCGGAGGTCGAAATACGATCATTTTGAGATTTGGAGATTTTTGCTTGAGTTATCGATTCATTTTGTAGGTTTTCAAGTAGATGTATGTAGTAAGTAAACTCGTATACTTGTAGTATATATATAAAATGGTAAAAAAACGTAAACAGGGTCACGCCTGTATCCACAAGGCGCGGTAGACATTCTCTCAGATCTTTAAACTCCAGATCCTTTGACGATGTCTAAGGGGGTAGTCAGAGGCATGTACAAATACATATTTGATACATGCCCACATCTTGCAGAAGTTAGTATTCCATACGTGACAGGTTGCAAGCCCATCGCCGCCTATACGAATACTAACTGGTTTCCTCACGATGTTTTCCTTCACCGTTCAGAGCAAGTGTTCAAGCGCATATAAATTTTACGAAACGCAAAATCCATTGATGCACGGCCGGGATTCGATCCCACGACCTTCGGATTGAAAGTCGAGGTACAACCCCATTCGGCCAACACGGCTCTCCCACATAAAATGGTAATTAAAATATAATAAAAAAAAAAAAATACTAACCACCACTACTCGAAGACGAACTTGATGAGCTAGGTCCACTAGGTCCGACAGGGCCACTAGGTCCGCCTGGTCCACTAGGCCCGCCTGGTCCACTTGGTCCGCTTGGTCCACTGGGTCCACCTGGTCCACTAGGTCCAGCAGGTCCACTAGGTCCGGCAGGTCCACTAGGTCCACCTGGTCCACTAGGTCCGGCAGGTCCACTAGGTCCAGCAGGGCCACTAGGTCCACCTGGTCCACTGGGTCCGGCAGGTCCACTAGGTGCGCTTGGTCCACTAGGTCCGCTTGGTCCACTAGGCCCGCCTGGTCCACTTGGTCCGGCAGGGCCACTAGGTCCACTAGGTCCACCCGGTCCACTAGGTCCACCTGGTCCACTAGGTCCGCCCGGTCCACTAGGTCCACTAGGTCCGGCAGGTCCACTAGGTCCGGCAGGGCCACTAGGTCCACTAGGTCCGCTTGGTCCACTGGGTCCACCTGGTCCACTGGGTCCACCTGGTCCACTAGGTCCGGCAGGACCACTAGGTCCGGCAGGTCCACTAGGTCCGGCAGGACCACTAGGTCCACCTGGTCCACTAGGTCCGGCAGGACCACTAGGTCCGCTTGGTCCACTAGGTCCAGCAGGGCCACTAGGTCCACCTGGTCCACTGGGTCCACTTGGTCCGCTTGGTCCACTGGGTCCACCTGGTCCACTAGGTCCGCTTGGTCCACTGGGTCCGCCTGGTCCACTGGGTCCACTTGGTCCGCTTGGTCCACTGGGTCCACCTGGTCCACTAGGTCCGCTTGGTCCGCCTGGTCCACTAGGCCCGCCTGGTCCACTTGGTCCGGCAGGTCCACTAGGTCCACTGGGTCCACCTGGTCCACTAGGCCCGCCTGGTCCACTAGGTCCGGCAGGGTCACTAGGTCCACTAGGTCCACCTGGTCCACTAGGTCCACTAGGTCCGCTTGGTCCAGCTGGTCCACTAGGTCCAGCAGGGTCACTAGGTCCACTCGGTCCGCCTGGTCCACTGGGTCCGCCTGGTCCACTGGGTCCACTTGGGTCGCTTGGTCCACTGGGTCCACCTGGTCCACTAGGTCCGCTTGGTCCGCCTGGTCCACTAGGCCCGCCTGGTCCACTTGGTCCGGCAGGTCCACTAGGTCCACTGGGTCCACCTGGTCCACTAGGCCCGCCTGGTCCACTAGGTCCGGCAGGGTCACTAGGTCCACTAGGTCCACCTGGTCCACTAGGTCCACTAGGTCCGCTTGGTCCAGCTGGTCCACTAGGTCCAGCAGGGTCACTAGGTCCACTCGGTCCGCCTGGTCCACTGGGTCCGCCTGGTCCACTAGGACCACTAGGTCCGCTTGGTCCACTAGGTCCGCTTGGCCCACTAGGTCCGCCTGGTCCACTAGGTCCGCCTGGTCCAGCAGGGCCACTAGGTCCACTAGGTCCGCTTGGTCCAGCTGGTCCACTAGGTCCGCCTGGTCCACTCGGTCCAGCAGGGCCACTAGGTCCACTAGGTCCGCTTGGTCCAGCTGGTCCACTAGGTCCGCCTGGTCCACTGGGTCCGCCTGGTCCACTAGGTCCGGCTGGTCCACTAGGTCCGGCAGGGCCACTAGGTCCGCCTGGTCCACTTGGTCCGGCAGGTCCACTAGGTCCGCTTGGTCCACTAGGTCCACCTGGTGCACTAGGTCCGGCAGGTCCACTAGGTCCAGCAGGAGATCCGCTTGAGCTTGATGCTAAGTATTGTTTGAATGTGGGGTAAGTTAGTGTGTTAGCAAATTAAACAACTACTTTTATTATTATTGACTAGCTTCTGCGCGTGGCTTCACCCGCGTGGTACCAACATTTTGAAAGAAAGAAAGAAATATTATTTATTTGCAACAACAACCAACAAAAAACAGAAAATCACTCAAAAACTAAAGAAAATAAACTAAGAAACAAAAACATAAAATAAAAAAAAAGATAAAGAGTGTCTCGCAGTCGTCCAAGTATGCTGCTGCAAATTGGTTTTCATGGCATCTATTCGAAAAGGACGACTTGGTTCGCCTTTATGTGCACCCAAAGGTGGTGTTTTCTATAAGAAACTTTGAGCGGGAAGTAATGAGTTTTTATTCCTCTTTAAGTGCGCCGCAATTATCTTTGCCGCGCACTTTTTGAATTTGGAACATCTTAGTGTTCAGCGCCAAAGAATTCGAACGCAATTTTTTTGAATAAAGACTGGCTTGACTTCTGAATAAAAAAAAATCAAACAAAAAACGCGCGAACTACAGCCCGCGTTTTCGACAATTTTCACGGATTGTTAGAAATTCATGGTTTTAAATATAAGTTTTTAGTTGTTTTATTATTAAATAGGATTTAATTTTAATTTAGTTGCCTTTTATTTTCTCATAGAGGGTGATGAAAAGTAGAGTGTATCACTCGGGCGCAAAATATATTTTTGGCTCGGGCGAAGTACTTTGAATCCCTCGCTATGTTCAGGATTCTACTAAAGAATCCCTCGCTACGCTCGGGATTCTACTCTAGAATCCCTCACTTCGCTCTGGATTCAAAAAAACGCCCTCGCCGTAAAAATATTATTTTGCTCCCGTATGATACAATCTACTATTCCGTCCGACTCAGCATTATGTTGCGTTGGAAAGTTGAAACTATACAACGCAACGCTGGTCTTCCGTCGGAACCAGCAGAGAGAATCACGCACGGGTTAAAATAGAGTGTACCATAATAAAATAAACACTGTAAATAAAATATAAAAGTAGGGTGTACCATAATAAATACTCTGTAAAAATTCAATATACCTAATTAGTTTTAAGAATTAGCAGAGAATTAGTAGGGAAATATGATTGGGCTGGGATGACGGCGATAAGGCGCCCACGTCCCGCTTCGTTGCGGCTTTCAGAAGATGTAGCCATGATTTACAAACACTTTTTTTTTATCTATAAGTACCAACATGTTTTTTTAAGATTACGCAGCCTTCTTTCTGGGTCTGCAGCAAAGCTTTTGGCGAGACAACATCGATGCTTTTGAGAGAGATGTGGTGCCTCACTGCTTGTGAGGGGTAGAGATTATATGAATAGAAAGAGGAACTTAGGGAGACCTGCAGTTATACGCAAACATAGTCACCCTACGACGAGTGAGATATCAGATGTCTTTGGGCGGGCTGAGGTGTGAGGTCACGGTCTCTGAAGCCTGCGTATTTATCGTCTTTGACACACTGGACTAGTAATGAGCTCCCATTATTCACTCAGGTCCCAGTTAGGGTCAACTACCGATGTGCTGAGGCGCGCCCTTTTTAACCGTCTTCAAAATTAGGAGATTGTAGTACCCTAGGTTTACCGATATGTCCGTCAATTGTGTATATTTTATTTATCCAAAAGTGGAGCTTTCTTTCAACAACACTGGAAATACGATTCTTTGTTAGTTTAAAAGTACAAGCTTCGCCTGAGAATCCGGAAATTTGAAGAAAACGGGATGTGATGACAACATTTAGTTTAAATCTGTTTGTCAAATGCACACAATACTACTAAGTACAGTAGGCACACTAGCTACTTGACATTTGTACTGTACTGATTGGAGACATATTTTATGTATTAACCTTTAATATCAATTAAAAAAATAAAGCGGTCTCCCAGACCGCTATCAGGTGGTTAAAGGTTAAAAATTCGGTGCGTACGGCTCGTCTCTGATGTGCGACCACCTTAATAAGTATATAATGATTTATTTTGTGTCATTCGTATTTGGCTACGGTTCGCTCTTGGCTCTACCTACTAATTCTCTGCTAATTCTTTAAACTAATTAGGTATATTGAATTTTTACAGAGTATTTATTATGGTACACCCTACTTTTATATTTTATTTACAGTGTTTATTTTATTATGCTGAACATTTGAACTTACCGCTGCTCGAAGTTGATGAAGAGGTTGTGGCACCCCCTGGTCCAGAAACAGCACTAGTACCTATCAATAAAATTTTATATTTGTAGAAAACATGAATAATGTGTTGTGTATGAATGGTGTTTGTGTGTTGCAACCTTTGCTTAATACTCAACGAGGATTTGTAGTTCCTTGGGCACTGTTCGAGATGGCTTGCAAACGCATTTTTTTTATCACTGGGTAAAATGCGTTACGCATCCCCTCCGTTGGGGGGCGAGAGGGGTATATGGGACTCCCGGTATACCCAGTAAACGTCCCAGCGCCTTTCCGGCGTCGCCTGGAATGGAGGGGGTCCGGGAAACCGGCAGAGCCTTTTCATCCAGTCCCCCTCCGGCGAACCCCACCCTTACGGTGGACCCCGCGTCGTGGTAAGCAGTGCAAGGCGGACGAAGGTGCCCCCAAACCTAGCGTCCGCTACTCACCACCAGAGCTCTTCGCTACCTTCGTCCACTGCGCGCTCTAATGAAAGAGCTGCGCGTGGAGAAGCCTCCGAACGACCGCAGAGGATAGGGAGAGCGGCAACGTAACACCGACACTCCTCTTCCACTGCGGCCCCACCGCCAACGCATCAACGGTGCGCCACCGTTTGGTCGCGGAAGATAGGGCGAACGGCAACGACACACCTGGGCCTGGGATTCCTTTTGGCTTCACCGTGTCCCACGTCAGGGCTATTACTGAGCCCCCCATCGCGACAAGATCAGAATCCACCGTGGGTGGCTTGCAAATGCCTAAACCAGCCCTCAGATTAATTGGACTCCTCCATAAAAAAATGTACTTTGTCGTGTCAGTTTCTGTTATGCTACGCTGCGAGTTTCCTATAATTATTTTCCTTCGTGGACAAGAACATGAGACAGACAGCATTATTACTTAGAGAACCTAACCACATTGTAATGTATTTTTAACGAGGCATAACATGTACCTACATTGTACAGTTTTAGTAACTTAAACGAATCTTTTGATTACATTGTTAACTAAGTATATGTAAAAAATATCATAATTTGATATTGACTTACTGCTTCCACTACTTGATGAAACCGTTGATTGACTAGGACGCCTGCTTGGGGCACCGGGTCCGCTTGGTTGGGCACCAGGTCCACTTGGTTGGCCACCTGGTCCACTTGGTTGGGCACCAGGTCCACTTGGTGGTCCGGGTGCGCCGGGTCCGCTTGGTCTCCTTCGGCGGCGTGAGCTTGCAGCTGAAATTATTTATTTATTAATTCTTGTATTCTGCTCATTGCTCACTGCATCATGTATTTTTTTTGTAATAATTACCTGCACTACTTCCAGATGTCGCAGCCACAAAACCTCCAGGGCCTCCAGCAGTGGAAGCTAAAAAAGTCATACATTTAATATTTTTTTTTCGCCGCTCACAGACACACATTAAAATTAATTAAAATAAACAAAAAACGTTTACGCTAAACTTCTGAAAGTAGTGTGAGTATAAAAACCTGTTTTGTGAGAGACTGGTGCCTAAAATAGGTACCTAGAGCAAAAACTTGAGTTACCAGGGCCTACAGGAAATAACACAAAAAAAAATAGCAAAACACTATAATTATGTATTTTTTCAAAAATTACCTCCACACTGGAGGTAATTTTTGAAAAAATACATAATTTAACGTAACACTGACACTCCTCTTCCACTGCGGCCCCACCGCCAACGCATCAACGGTGCGCCACCGTTTGGTCGCGGAAGATAAGGCAAACGGCAACGACACACCTGGGCCTGGGATTCCTTTTGGCTTCACCGTGTCCCAGGTCAGGGCTATTACTGAGCCCCCCCATCGCGACAAGATCAGAATCCACCGTGAGTGGCTTGCAAATGCCTAAACCAGCCCTCAGATTAATTGGACTCATCCATAAAAAAATGTACTTTGTCGTGTCAGTTTCTGTTATGCTACGCTGCGAGTTTCCTATAATTATTTTCCTTCGTGGACAAGAACATGAGACAGACAGCATTATTACTTAGAGAACCTAACCACATTGTAATGTATTTTTAACGAGGCATAACATGTACCTACATTGTACAGTTTTAGTAACTTAAACGAATCTTTTGATTACATTGTTAACTAAGTATATGTAAAAAATATCATAATTTGATATTGACTTACTGCTTCCACTACTTGATGAAACCGTTGATTGACTAGGACGCCTGCTTGGGGCACCGGGTCCGCTTGGTTGGGCACCAGGTCCACTTGGTTGGCCACCTGGTCCACTTGGTTGGGCACCAGGTCCACTTGGTGGTCCGGGTGCGCCGGGTCCGCTTGGTCTCCTTCGGCGGCGTGAGCTTGCAGCTGAAATTATTTATTTATTAATTCTTGTATTCTGCTCATTGCTCACTGCATCATGTATTTTTTTTGTAATAATTACCTGCACTACTTCCAGATGTCGCAGCCACAAAACCTCCAGGGCCTCCAGCAGTGGAAGCTAAAAAAGTCATACATTTAATATTTTTTTTTCGCCGCTCACAGACACACATTAAAATTAATTAAAATAAACAAAAAACGTTTACGCTAAACTTCTGAAAGTAGTGTGAGTATAAAAACCTGTTTTGTGAGAGACTGGTGCCTAAAATAGGTACCTAGAGCAAAAACTTGAGTTACCAGGGCCTACAGGAAATAACACAAAAAAAAATAGCAAAACACTATAATTATGTATTTTTTCAAAAATTACCTCCACACTGGAGGTAATTTTTGAAAAAATACATAATTTAACGTAACACTGACACTCCTCTTCCACTGCGGCCCCACCGCCAACGCATCAACGGTGCGCCACCGTTTGGTCGCGGAAGATAAGGCAAACGGCAACGACACACCTGGGCCTGGGATTCCTTTTGGCTTCACCGTGTCCCAGGTCAGGGCTATTACTGAGCCCCCCCATCGCGACAAGATCAGAATCCACCGTGAGTGGCTTGCAAATGCCTAAACCAGCCCTCAGATTAATTGGACTCATCCATAAAAAAATGTACTTTGTCGTGTCAGTTTCTGTTATGCTACGCTGCGAGTTTCCTATAATTATTTTCCTTCGTGGACAAGAACATGAGACAGACAGCATTATTACTTAGAGAACCTAACCACATTGTAATGTATTTTTAACGAGGCATAACATGTACCTACATTGTACAGTTTTAGTAACTTAAACGAATCTTTTGATTACATTGTTAACTAAGTATATGTAAAAAATATCATAATTTGATATTGACTTACTGCTTCCACTACTTGATGAAACCGTTGATTGACTAGGACGCCTGCTTGGGGCACCGGGTCCGCTTGGTTGGGCACCAGGTCCACTTGGTTGGCCACCTGGTCCACTTGGTTGGGCACCAGGTCCACTTGGTGGTCCGGGTGCGCCGGGTCCGCTTGGTCTCCTTCGGCGGCGTGAGCTTGCAGCTGAAATTATTTATTTATTAATTCTTGTATTCTGCTCATTGCTCACTGCATCATGTAATTTTTTTGTAATAATTACCTGCACTACTTCCAGATGTCGCAGCCACAAAACCTCCAGGGCCTCCAGTAGTGGAAGCTAAAAAGTCATACATTTAATATTATTTTTTATTTCGCTCACACGCAGACCTGAAGTTATTTATTTATTAAAAAAAAAAAAAAAAACTTGTATTCTGCTGCACCCTGAGATTTTTTTGTCATAATTACCTCCACTACTTCCAGATGTCGCAGCCGCAAAACCTCCAGGGCCTCCAGCAGTGGAAGCTAAAAAAGTCACACATTTAGTTATTTTTTTTTTACCGCTCACAGACACACACATTAAAATTAATTAAAATAAACAAAATACGTTTACACTTAACTTCTGAAAGTAGTGTGAGTATAAAAAACTGTTTTGTGAGAGACTGGTGCCTAAAATAGGTACCTACAGCAAAAACTTGAGTTACCAGGGCCTACAGGAAATAACACAAAAAAATTGCAAAACACTAAAATTATGTATTTTTTCAAAAATTACCTCCAGTGCTTCCAGATGTCACCGCCATAGTACCTCCTGAGCCTCCAGTAGTGCCAGCTATAAAAAAACATTGGTAAGTACATTTTTAATTGAAATGACATACGAGTATAAAACACAACACTGGAGTCGGTAGACCACTATAATCTACCTTGGGCATTGTTTAACTTTCGGCAGAGAGCACAGGTCAAAGGAGATGGCTAGGCGCGTACAGTTAGGTTGGGCTGCATTCAGCAAGATGGATGACATATTCAAGATCCAAAAATACGCAATGCCAGAAGACCAAACTTTTAATCAGTGCGTCCTGCCCACCATGACCTACGATGCTGAGACGTGTATGCCACTCAGGAGACTGTGCACAAAATGAGAGTAGCACAAAAAGCCATGGAGCGGTCTATGCTTGGCATCTCATTAATAGACCGAGTACGTAATACGGAAATCCGACGTTAAAAATAAGATTTTAATTAGTATTTTTTAATAATTACCTCCACTGCTTCCAGTTGCCACGGTTGCAGTACCTCCTTGACCTCCAGAAGTGGCAGCTGTAAAAACAATATCTTTTAAACAATTTTTTTTGTAAAATTACACGCAAACAACAAACAACACCGACCTTTGTAGCGCAGTGGGCGAAGGTCCGCTTGCGACGCAGTAGATTGCGGGTTCGATCCCCGCCGCGGGACAAATGTTTGTATGATCTACAAATATTTGTCTCGGGTCTGGGTGTTTCTATGTATAATAAGTATGTATTTACAAACAAAAAGTATATAATTAGTATATCAGTCATCTTAGTACCCATAACACAAGCTCTGCTAACTTTGGGGCTAGATGATGCTGTGTGAAAAGTCCAACATTATTTATTTAACAATAAAATTTTAAGAAATCAATTATTTACATCCACTGCTTCCAGATACCACGGTCGTGGTACCTCCAGGACTTCCAGTTGTAGTAGCTGTAAAACCATAAAATTTTTGAACACCTAATAACGCAATTTACTAATTATAAACGACTTTTTAATCCAATAAAAGTGAATTATTCATGAAAGATCACAGCTCAAACAAAATAAAATTATTGCTCACCGCCAGAACTTCCTGAACTCGAACTAGTACCGCCAGCGCCACCACCACTTGCAGCTAAAAATATAATTTTTAAATTAAATCAAGAAAAAATTACGGGAAATATTCTTGAAAAAAAATAAAAACAGAAACATTGATAGTTAGATTAGAACATTACTTCAAACTACCCGACTGTTTTATAATAATGATTACCTAGCTGACCCGTGCCAAATATTGTTTTGCCATTTAGGTACTAATATAGGTACTATGCCATTTAGGTACTATTAAAAAATAAGGGATGGATTCTTAAAAAAATTGTAAATATTTTGTCAAAAATATAAAAAAATAATTTTGGGGTGGACCACCTTTATCACTTAGGCGGATAAATAATACCTTACACCCGATTCACAGATCTACAGAATGTACAAACATTTCATAAAAATCGGAGCCCTTTCGGAGGAGTTTTGTTACAAACACGACACGAGAATTCTATAGTAGTGAGATTACGAGTATACTTTACATAACACTTTGGAAAGCGGTGGGTATGGTTGTAAAAGTAAATAATTATGTAAATTATCTTCAACTAGCTGTCCGTTGCGGTGTTGCCCGCGTTCCCTCGGGAAAACTTCACTTTCCCGGGATAAAATATTGTTTATGTTCAGCAGGGATAATGCAAAATTCGTATGGTGAAAGAATTTTTCAAATTGGTCCAGTAGTTTCGGAGCCTATTCAATTCTCATTTATAATATTAGTGTAGATAAACTTAAGGTCGTCCTGGGAAAGAATAAAACGTCGTTTACACGATACCATTCTGACATACATTCTTGCTTCTTACCACAGAATATTAGCTCTTACTCCGATTGAGTTTGTGAGAGCAAGAGGCATGATTGGTATGTCAGAGTAATAATTGTATCGTCGTCTGACAATAATGCTATTAGCAAAACGAACTTACAAGAACTGCTGCTAGTAGTTGATGTTGTTGCCCCTCCATTACTGGAAGCTGAAAGAAAAATATTATTAAAATCTTGTAACGCGGCACAAGGAGAGTTACTCGCGGCGAAAAATCGTATGCGATTATCCCTAAGCAAAACTCGCCTTTCGAGTCTCGCTTGCGGTTGTGTTGTGTACATTATGACAGAAACTCGTATTATTCAAGCGATTCTCGAATGCGAGTATGACAGGCGAGAGGCGAGGCTCGAAGCATTTGTTAACTCTAGGCGAGCATATTATCGCCTAGAAGAAATTGCAGCTCGCATGCGAGAAACTCTCCTTGCGTAACAGCCGCTTAACGGCCTGTATTCTAGAAGAGGCCGCGCTTTTGTGATTTTTAAAATCATCTAAGACATGGAATATACGAGTTTAAGTTTAAGAAGTCTGTAAAATATATATATTATATTACTTAAGGATCTAATCTAGTCAAAATCGCAGTCAGTTACAAGATTTAATAAACTTAACTTGCTTAAAAAAAGCCCCAAAGTTACGTTTTACGTTTTTTCAATATTGTGACTGAACGACTGATATTTCACATTTGATTTTTGTACTAAACTAAAGAATAGAATTATTTCTAAACAAATTCGTAGGGTTTGGCTTGATAAAGTTATTTTCATAATCACTATGTTTAAATATCTACAAAATGCACGAGAGCGACGGCGGACAGTCTACTGCTGCAGGAGTACCTGGCCTTAAGTCTAGAGACAAGTATTAAATAAAAGTAAATTAATTTGTGTCGCGCTCAGTTTCATAAATTTCGAATTGAACATCATAGGTGTTGTTTTACTTTTGTCTCGTTATTGCAAGATTATCAACGGTCTTGCGATGATCCTGCGTACTCAATATTGGCCGGATAACTGTTAAATTAGAATAGAGTTCTTACCAGCAACCAAAAAGTGCTTGTCAAGATTAGCAAGTCATAATGTATGTCAAAAGACTATCATCCGAGTGTCTGCGTAAAGTCCTCGAGTATTTCGGTCACATTGCAAGGAAAGATGGGGACAACCTCGAGAAGCTGATAGTGACTGGGAAAATAGAAGGAAAAAGGCCTCGTAGGCGAAGTCCGATGCGCTGGTCTGACCAAATTCGCACCACTCTCGACACCACGATTCACAATGCTCTTTATACTGCCGGGGAGAAACATAATAAGGGAGAAAGTGATACCTAAAGGAGGTCACGACCCTCAGCACTGAAGAATACGACTCGAGGAGGAGGAATGTATGCTCTAACTTTTTTACGAAACCGAGGGTAAATCTTTTAAAAGAACATCTACGAACTAACTTTAACTCTTTAGCATTCATAGTTTAGGGAACTGATTGCTTTCACATTCATGATTATCATCATCGTCATCATCATCTCATACAATCCAACCACTCAACACAACACACACGTCATACACCGTTTATTTCTTAATGGATTTCAATTCGTAAGGTTGAGGTTCAATCTGGTTTTGCTAAATACCTCACTCACACAAAATTACTTACATGACGAACTACTAGAACTTGATGAGGTTGTAACGTAGTCGCCTGGGTAGTAGTAGTAATCTGTAAAAAAAAATATTTTTGGAACGAAGTTCCTTATCGATATCGAAGATGGGGGCTAAAAGAAAAAAAAGGGTTAGATTTTACCGTCACGATACCATACATAGGTCAAATCGTCACAGTGCATTGCGCACCACTGCAAAGTGCGCAAAGTTGTGCGCATAGTGTGCAAAGTTATGCGAAATGTAAAAATATTTAAGAGTCAAGTTAAAGGTAAGTTATTTGATTGTGAATCATAAAACAGTTTACTCACCATAGACGTAATCTGAAATCAAAATAACAACGTAGTAATTTATACTAAAACCTTATTTAAATGAATTTATTTACAGAAACTAAGCTAATATCAATTTTTTGCGATTTATTTATTATTTATTTATTTTATATTCCAGATCCTTTGAAGATGTCTAAGGGTGTAGTCAGAGGCATGTCCAAATACATATTTGATACATGCCCACATCTTGCAGAAGTTAATTATAGTAATTGTATTTTAACAGAATACAGGTATTATTATAGGATTCCTTTTTACCTCATAGAGTCGTTTATAATGGTATTTTCACGTGACCGTGATATCAGATTTCATTTGCCCGTGATAACTTTTAGTTTTCTCCTGAGATAGCGATATCGCAGAGCAATAGATTTGCTATTCATTAAAAAATTGCCGTTGATCACACCCGTGTACTTTATGAAATCAATATTCGAGAATTAATAATAACGACCTCTGGTGCGCAATGGGTGAAAGCCCGCTTGAGACGCAGAAGGTTGCGGGTTCGATCCCCGCCGCGGGATAAATGTTATCTCAAATATTTATCTCTGGTCTGGGTGTTTCTATGTATAATATGTATGTATTTACAAACAAAAAGTATATAAGTAGTATATCAGTTATCTGGTTCCCATAGTACAAGCTATGCTTAGTTTGGGGCTAGATGATGCTGTGTGAAATGTCCAGCATTATTTATTTATTATTATTTATTATAATTTAAAGTGGTATGTTAGTGACTGTTGATTTTATGTACTGTTTTGCCTCATTCTTGCCTATGTAAGTTTCGAGGTCAAGAGCCCATTCATCATCATCATCTCTCTGCCCTTTTCCCACATTATGTGGGGTCGGCACAACATGTGTTCTTCTTCCATTCTCCTCTATCAGCCGTCATCTCAACACTCACCCCTTTCTTACTCATGTCATCCTTCACACAATCCATCCATCTTTTCTTTGGCCTACCTCTACTCGTAAATCCATCAACATTCATACCAAGTACTCTTCTAGTTACATGACATTCTTCCCTTCTCATTACATGCCCATACCATGCTAGCCTGTTGCTCCTCATCTTTTCATTCACTGGCGCCACTTTCACACTTCCTCTTATGTACTCATTCCTTACTCTGTCCATTCGCGTCACTCCACACATCCATCTCAGCATTCGCATCTCAGCCACGTGCACCTTTTGTTCATCCGTCCCTTTTGTTGCCCAAGACTCAGACCCATACAATACGACAGGTCTTACGATCGTCTTGTATATTTTCCCCTTAAGCTTAAGGGGCATCCGTGGATCGCAAATTGTTCCGGAGACCTGTCGCCATTTCATCCATCCCGCATTTATTCGACTTCTTACATCCTTCTCTATCTCACCATCATTCTGTACAACTGAACCGAGAGCCCATTCATCATAAAAAAAAAGAAAGACTCACCATAGTTGCCGTTTGCTGCTCCTTGTGAGATTGATAAAGATTGAGCCTGGTCATTGTCGGCATTTGCTGAAAATAATATGTAAGTATATCAGTTACTTAGTTCCCATAGTACAAGCTTTACTTGGGGCTAGATGATGTTGTGTGAAATGTCCAGGATTATAATTTTTATTTTATTTGAAAATAAAGTTAAATATAACGCTCTAATTGTAAACATTTACCTATTTAAAGTAATTACTACATATTTAACTTTACAGAATACATTAGTTCTGACTGTCAGTCGATGTCGTTAAAAACGATCTCTAGATAGCTCTACAGACAATACTAATCGTATTGTCAGTAGTGTAGAACTATCTAAAGATCTCGAGATTAAGTCAGTTTGTACCAGCTTTCTGTTTGGAATAAAAACAATCTTTTACCTATGCCCACGGTTGCAACAGCGGCATTTTGGGTCGCTCCATCTGAAAAAACATAGCACTATCATTTTACAACCCTTACACTGAGTAAGGGTGGTCGCACAGTCCAGCCGAGCTGAACGCGCCGAACTGTCAATTTAATAGAGAAAATGCTGACGACAGAAGCGTTTCTGTGTTCGCGCATTTTCTGACGTCATTAACATTTTTTGTATAGAAAAATGTTCATGATTGTCCAGAATATTAAGTATAAATTAAAAACACTTACCTTGACAAAGTGTAACTAGTAGAGCTAAGACTGCTAAATGTGCTGTGCCCATCTTGCAGTCACAAGACTGATGATTGATGGAGTTCCAACAGTTTTTATAGTAGAAAAAACAATAAAAAACAAATAAATTTGTACATTTTCGTGATTGAATTATTATTTAATTTTATTCTTTATTCGTGCTCATTAAATAATAACAATATACATACTTATCTAATCTTTATATTGGTGACTAGCTATCCGTCGCGGTGTTACCCGCGTTCCCTCGGGAAAACTTCACTTTCCCGGGATAAAATATAGCCTATGTTCATCAGGGATAATGCAAGATTCTAATGGTGCAAGAATTTTTCATACCGGTCCAGTAGTTTCGGAGCCTATTCATTTCAAACAAACAAACATACAAACAAACAAATCTTTCCTCTTTATAATATTAGTATAGATAAAAGTATACACGTGAAAAAGGTCCATAAATACAGTGGTAGGTACCAGATAGTATTAATTTACCCATACATTTCCGTCCGAATTGCTGTCAGGATTGCGTAAAAAAATATTGTACTTACCACATATTTTAAAACGCTTTTATTAGTCCTCATCATCATCATCGTCATCATCTCAGCCATCCAGCGTCCACTGCTGAACATAGGCCTCCCCCATAGACTTCCACAGCGATCGATCTTGTGCAGCCTGCACCCAACGGCTCCCAGCAACCCTGGGAGCAACCCTTTTTAGTCCTACGTATAGAATATTAAAGGAAATCAAGTGTCATAAGTAATTTTTATTTATTCGTACTAATAATATTCCTTACTAAACTCCTACATCAAAAACTACCACACAAAAACAACCTATAAAATACAACAAAAAAGCGCTCTCCTAAAAATCTTCATACTTAATCACAAAAAGAAGCAGTATATACAGTGTGTAAAAAGACGTCTACCGAAGCCGAAAGGGGTAGGTACAGCATCCCAACACACATCCAAATCCAAAAGGATTTTCCGAAAAAATCGTTATATCCGGAGAAAACAGCGTTTGAAGAGTTTTCGTATGTACTTGGCGCGTTGTTTTAACGTAGATTGCTGGATTTTGAGTTTTGACTGTTTTTTGCTTTTGTAAATGACATTATTAGGTAGGTATGATCTTATTGTGTTGTAATAGTAGTAAATAACCGAAAATAACATAAAACGACTAAGCTAAGTAAAAAAAAAATTTTCGTTTTTTTTCGCTAAATATGTTTAGAATCATGGTCTGAATGCAACCCCTCAGTTTTCGGTAGTTGTCTTTTTACACCCTGTATATGCCTATAAGCCTCCTATATTTCAACTACGCTTAAGTTCTATGTTGAATTGAAAATTAATGTCTTCAATTAGCCATATTACACTAGAACAAACTTTACGGCCACTATACACATTCGCCGAACTATTTGCCGAACTTTTCGCCGAACTATTATTTGGATAGAAGATGACAGGCGAATACATGCGATGAGGCACTCTACACGTTCGTGACCTTCGGCATTTATCTATCGTTGGCGATGTAGAGGGCCCATTAGGTATGTATAGTTCAAAAATTGATCCTAAATTTCATACTCCTAAAATCTTCATACCTAATCCCAAAAAAAAGCATGTGTGTTTAAACTACGCGCAAAAGATACTATTCTATTTCCATCGAAAATTTCCGAATGCCTTCAATTGGCCATCGTCAATCCTCGTAATGCCTGCTCATCGGCAATAACCGACAAATACGCCAACATTTCCCATAGCGCCGATATGAATGTAGACATCTTGTTTTTACGACTGCATAAGACTCTTTGTATTACGACGGGAGGGATACGAACTTCAATCTGTCTATAAATATTTTTTTACTGTGATTAGAAACTACGCTTTCTTTTTTTTTTTTGTATTGTAAGAACAAACTACGGTTAAGCTTAGCGTAAGTTTCAAGTTGTGAACCAAATAATAAAAAAAATCTAAATAATTCAGTACCTGCAATCAGAAAAAATCACTTTTCGGGATGAAAACGACTATTCATCTATCTCTGTCTGCTAATGGCAAGTTTTGTATGCAAAATATTTTACCTGTTTTCATTTGAGCATTGGCATTCCAG
The DNA here is from genome assembly GCA_963565295.1 of Epirrhoe alternata. Lineage (NCBI taxonomy): Eukaryota > Metazoa > Arthropoda > Insecta > Lepidoptera > Geometridae > Epirrhoe > Epirrhoe alternata. The sequence continues at coordinate 8,218,566 of OY751384.1, forward strand.
AGTAAATGCAATTTTTAGACACCAGACGTCATTGAAACCAAAACTATACTCTGTTCGCGTCCCGTTCCCGTCACGTCGGCATATCAAAAATGCAATATAGACCAGACTTTAATATAAGGACCATTGTCAATTCGGCTTCCCTCGTTTTCGCTATCGTGTGCACCTAATAATTTTTCAGAATAACTTCCTCGTGCTCAGGTCTTTTAGTTCTTTTAACGGTATCGATTGGGAAAAGAAATTGGCGTGGTTGGTGTTTTGAAATGTTTTATTTGTTATGTAAGTAGTGCAAAAGTCATCATAAAAATTAGAACATTGTGATATTTTTTTTTGAAAAGTTACGAATACGCTGTACGCAGTAAATTGAAGAATTGGTACGACAAACTGCAAATCTGAAAAAAACAGGATAATTTTTTTGTTAACGTCAAATAAAAAAAATATATTTTATAATAATCAAAGTTACTCACGCTACTAAACGTATCCAAATTCATAGTTACATAGCCTCTGGCAGAGAACGTCAACGGTTTTTGCGCCCGTATCAAAAAAATATGCAGGATTCTTTTCATGCTCTGATCCGCGTAGGGCCAATCAGCGAAATATATCGCCTTTTCCAAATTTGAACTCTGAAAAGTTTAGGTAAGCAATAAAATTCGTGCTACGTGTTCATAACAACTAGCGTCAAAATGTTTGCGATCTCTGTATTTGAACAGGTTCAATATAATGCATCCTTGCCAAGTTGGCAAGCGTAGCCAAATTACGTAGCTGCAATCGCTTTCCCTATACTCTTAAATGAAAATGTTATAATCCCATAGATAAGTGTTTTCAAAACAATTTAAAATAAATATTCGTTTCAAAGGGGTAGCCAATTTTGCACTTTGACAAGTGCTAACGAAACAATACTTTTTTTGTAGAATCACTTTCGCTTACACAATTAATTAATATTTGGCTTACATGATCTATCAATAGTTGTCCAATAATGCACTGCACAAACACTTCAACCAGTAAAGAAAGGAAGAAAGAAGCGTATCGCATCCGCAAGTACAAGTTGTCTACCACCTGAAATAAATACCAAGTAACGAGGAATTATTATGTAAGGCCCAGTTTGATCCTAAAACGGCATTTACATAATACCATTCTGGCATAACATTCTTGCAATAATATTCTGTAACAAAAATCAAGCATGGTATCGTGTAAATGTTTTTCTTTCTAAAAATGAATTACATACATACATAAAATCACGCCTCTTTCCCAAAGGGGTTGGCTACGGATCTCCACTCGCTACGACCCTGACACACAAAAATGAAAATGAATTTATACTGTATAATCTTACCGTCGCAGTTAATATGGTCAAGCAAATGAATACGGAGCCGAACGCATAGGTAAGAAGAAAACCGTCCCCTAAAACATCGTCTAAATCTGCAACAATTCTGTGGAAAAGGTATTGGGGTGATCGCACAGTCCAACCAAGCAAAACGCGGCGAACTGTCAATTCAAAAGAGAAAATGCTGCTGACGTCAGAAGCAAGTCGTATTTTCTGACGTTATTAGCTTTTTTTGTACAGAAAAATGACTGCTGCGCGTATGGCGCGGATGAGTGTGCAATCTGGGTTATTGTAATAAATGGTAAACTTTACAACATTTCATAGTTTTGATTTACTTGTTTTCAGTTCAAAAAACTGTATACGTACTCTGCCAAAAACTGGTGTCTTTTTATAATGAGCTTAAGTTTCTGTCTTATTGTATCGTGGGTTTGTTTCACATTTCTTCTACTCATTAGCTTCAAGACCTCTTCAGTTGTAACAACATCCTCCATCATATCCCCCAGTATCTTAAGCTCCATGCAGATGTATCTTGTGAATGCTATATGTATCATATTTGCGAAAACGTATATGAAAATAACAACAGTCGTCATGAGACTCTCCCAGGCATACGCTGCGTAATACCACTTCACTTTGTCGAAGGGGTACCATCCATCGAACGGATACAAATACTGAGCATCATTATGAGCAATCTTTTCTTCATACACAGATATTATTTTAGGAAACATGATCACGATTAACACCAAAATAATCGTATAGTAGTATTGAAATCGAACTATCAATCGAGACGTTCTTGTATACCTCTCCAATATAGCTTTATGTTGTTTTGTATCAGCTATTATATCCCATAAATCGATTTTGAAATGATTCAGCACATTTTCGTAGACATCTCGACGTGATAGCATTTTTGAGTACTTTATAAGAATCATCAAACATACCGCTAAATTCGGTGCAATATTTACAATTTCAAACCAATCTTGGAACTTGGTGACACACAAAGATATGAACAACTGCGCAGAAGTGATTAACACGAAGATATAAGTGAGATTGTAGCAGTATATAGATAGCTTGGGTTTTCTGATGAAAGGGTAAACGAAAACTTTGTAACCAATATCTGTGACGAAATCCACTTCGTATAAGAATTCTGCTTTTAATTTTGTATAGCTTTTATTGGACATGATGAGAGCTTGACCTAAGAATATATTTTTGGTTCTGTTCGAAAGAATGGGCATTTTATAGTATTGTATATTGAAAATTTTTACAACCATACGATCATGTTTTTGATTGAGTTTGTATGTGTTGACCACATCAGGTGATAGAAGACCTTACCTTCCAATCCTGCTTCAAGCTTCTAGTACGGAAAAAAAATAAGACTTGTTGAATTTTATATCAGTCTATTTTCACAAGCGTGTTGTTTTAGTGCTTCAGTGTAAATATTGAGAGAGTACTGGTAGTCTAGTGGTAGCAGCTCTGCTGTCCGTGGTGGTGTGTGGTCGTGGGTTCAAATCTGGTCGTGCTCCTACGAGTTTTTCTGTCGAAAAGTGTGTGTTCACTCTCAAATGGTGAAGGAAAACATGGTGAGGAAACCGGCATGTCGTAGAACCAAAAAAGTTCGAAAAGAGAAGAGAACTAAACGCTTTCAAAGTTCTTCTATTATGCACACTGCGAAAATTTTGAATCAGCTTCCAGCATCTGTATTTCCCTTGAGCTATTATTATTCAGAGAGAGAGAGTTAATAGGCACCTTCTGGGTAGGTTCGCTCCATCGTAGACCTCATTCTTGCCTGTGAAAGATTCGAGGTAAAGAGCCGACCCATTCATCATAAAAAAACCTGTACAAAATGTCGTAAAATATAAAGAACTCCACGTCAATCAGAGCATTGAAATGCGATTATTACCAATCGTTCTTGTAAATTATAGGAACTTATGCACTGAACCTTTTAATAATTTGATCAAAGAACTTGATAGATCAAATAATTTACTTCAGTACTTACTAGTTAAACGAAACTACTTAAAAACATGGTTTTTCTGTATACCTAAGTCTCCTCGCAGACTGCAGACTTTCTATCTACCGATAGTTAAGACGGAACATACTTCGGCTCTTAATGAGTATGGAGAAGTAAGCCGAAGTATGTTCCATCTCAACTATCGGGCGATAGAAAAATAAATAGAAAGTCTGCAGTCTGCGAGGGGTCGTATAAAAGAAAAACAGCACTAAATATCTTCAAATGAGAGTATAGACCTATCTACAGCTCTGAAAACATACTTCTATCAGACGACATAATACATAAGCTTTTCATAGAGCATTCAACCAAATAAATGCTTTAAATACAATATTAGAATACCTAAGTAGGTATGACGGCAGCACTCCAGGAGTGCCAGCAGAAGTGAAAACTTGAACGGTTCTAAACTTGACAAATAACCCGGTGTCGGTGAGCAGTCACGTGACTCACAAGTGACCTTTTCGAGGTGAATCCAAGGGTTTTTCTCATCTCTAAACTGCAAGAATAGTACTTATGAAACTACTTACAAATACGCACAAAGTTTTTGAAATATCCCTCAAGGTTTCGTAACCACTTTGGCCATTTGTGTTTTAAGAGATTATGATTTCACCCTACACCATTGAAATGATTAATTTCGACCGCCATTCTCCCGATACTGGTATTCACTATGCCAATATTTAATTCCTTATACCCAAAGGGAATCAGAAAGCCATAGAAGACCCACATTAGCATGGAGTGGATGACATACACTGAATTAATCCATATTAGTCATGCATCAAAGAGTTCCAAACGGCATGGCTGAGCCCCTTGCGTGCCCCTTGCACGATAAAATTTAGCTTCAAAGCAGTATTGTCACTACATCAGCAAATAACATGTCTTGCTTCCTTGTAAAGTCTGCTCTCCTGGTATCATTTCTTGTTCGATAGGTTTATAATTCGAGATTTGAAAAAAAAACCAAGCTATTGGTTCATCGTCCTCATTCTTATTCTAAAAATCAACTAAAAACCAAACCTATATAATCTGAAGTACTACTCTTATAATCTTATTTATACTGTGCCCCCTGTGCTTTAGATTTGAACAATGGCAGCCAAATTATAAAGCAATCGCAACTCTCAAGATCTCCTTGACCTATTTCGATGTACTTAAAGATTCTTGATTGCATAGGGGAATTGAACATTATGTCTATTGTCGTTGGGTTTGGATTTGGTTGAATTTAAAAAAGGGAATTTTAACGTGTGGAGGATAGTGGAGTTGGATACAATCTGATTTATTTATAGTAATATACATAGATAGATAGAAAGATAGAAAATACTTTATTGCACACCACATATTAAAAATAAACAAAAATGGAAAAACTAAACAAAAAACACAATGACATACAATCGGCGGTCTTATCGCTAAATAGGACATATATACTTATATACAGGGTGTAAAAAGACTGACGAAAACTGAGGGGTTGCAATCAGACCATGATTCTAAACACATTTAGCGACAAAAAACGATTTTTTTTTTTTTACTTATTTCTTAGTCATTTTATGTTATTTTCAGTTATTTACTACTAGTACCACATAATATGACCATACCTACCTAATAATTTCATTTATAAAAGAAAAAAATAGTTTAAACTCAAAATCCAGCAACCTACATAAAAAAACGCGCCCAGAACATACGCAAATAGTAATCTTCAAACGCTGTTTTCTCTGGATAAAATGTTTTTTTCGGAAAATCCTTTTGGATTTGGTTTTGTGTTGGGATGCTATAACTACCCCTTTCGGCTACGGTAGACGTCTTTTTACACCCTGTATAAGCTGTGTAGTTTTTTATTATTTTAAGCTTTGAGTACATATTATTTAATTTTTCAGGAACACCAAACATTTCCCCTATGATGCTTTTTTATTACCTACTGCATTATTTGTATAGAAAAAGTTTCCGCGAATTCTATAATCAGTCTATTTTTGTAAGCAATTCCTAGTAACGGAAACGGCAAAAGATATCGTCCCGGTCTCTATATTCAGATGTCTTGATTTATTTATCCATGTTCAAAATTGGATAAAAACAAAAATATTACCTCGTTACGATTCAATCAGGCGTACCAAATGTTCATTCAAATGAGAATCCAAAAACGCATTCGTCTTTAAATTGTGTTCATTTGTGGAATGTGTTTGAAAATCTTTATAAATGCGGACTACTCTCTCGGCTTTATCTGCCAGTTTATCCTGATCCTCCATCTTCTGAGGGAATTGAGGAAGACAAACCGAGAATGTCGCCTGGCCATGGATCAAAATAAAGTGGTAAGGATACACTCGGGTCGTCAGAATTCTTTATGTGTGTTCTTTATTCACATGAAATGGAATACGGTTCCATATCGACTGTGGGTATCTAGATAGAGAAGATAAAACTTCTATTGTAACTTTTTGCTGGCGTAAAAAACTATTATTGCAGAAATGTATCAGAAAAGAAGATAAAGGCTAAATAAAGGAGAGAAAAAAAACACAGATAGCAATGCAATTTCAAACATAAAAATGCTAGAGTATATACACCGCTATTTTGTAATTACCAAAAAAAATTTAAACATGTTCTCGGTGTTTGTTACTGATCACATTTCTGTAGTTAAAACTCAAAAAAAGATAAAAAAAAATTGTAACCTCAAAAGGAGACGAGACGAGTCAGACATGGATTTATGATAGCTACTGCGGTTTTACTGACTGGGGATGATACGAGAGCATAGTTCGAATGAGAGTCTGTACGCGATTGTTGTATAAAGTACTTATTTGTACAGTTTTCATAAAATTTTGTTCGGTTTTGGTCGACTACAATCCTCGATTACTTTGTGATAGTTAGATAAAAAAAGTTCTGACCATCCCATTATCATTTTCTGCATCTGCTGCAACTGTCCTTAAAAATTTTTTGGTAGTCATAAAATAGTGGTGTATAGTAGATCACAGAATACGATAATATATTACGAGTATTAGTTAACTAAGTTACAGATAAGAACATTAGAATACGCTGACGATTACAATGTTTATTTTTATTTACATAAACCAGCTAATAGTACATACAATTACAAAATACAATAGAATCAGTCAAGCTATCTAAGGATCATCGTAAAAACGATCTATGGATAGCTCACTCAACTCAGCTGATCCAGGTCACTGCCAGCCGGAAGCGTGCCCAAAATACTGGTGGCATGGCCACGCTGAATTGCGATTCTGATTCTCTGTGGCAAAAAATCGCCAGCTCTTTGTTATTTTATTTTACTTTCGGGAAAAATAACATAGATAAAAATGCATGTATATATTTTCGTTTTGACTTTAATCCCTGCTGCTATGCTTTGATTTTTTCAAGGTATAAACATCAAGTTGGTATCCCAACTCCAGGCATCCAATTGCAGTAAATTGATTCAGGCGCAATTTTACAGAAATCTTCAGATATTGTTTATAGATGTATTATAATTGGTAGACAAGTAACTTGTCTCAACGATAACAGCTCTATAAAATCTTCTATAAATTCCATACAAACATGCAAAGAATATCTACTCGCTGGTTATAAGGCAGCTCCAACAATAGGTCTTCAGTCGAAGAGGTCTCACACGTCAAATTTCACATTCTGAATAGATCCACCCTCCCAGGAATCTTTATAAATAGTTGTCTGAAGATCGTGCTTAATTTGATGGAAATTGAGTGCGTTCCACGAAGTAAACGGATTGGGATCCTTTAATTTGATTGGGCTTTGTGATTTAATGAACTTTAGAGTTCTTTGAAAATGGGTCTATAGTGACGTCAGTAATTTGAACAAATACATAAAACACTTTACTGTAAGTTCGTATGATTTATTTGTCAATACTCAATTTGTGCCATTAAAGCTGATCGCGCATTTGTCAGCGCCGTACGCGCCGCAGTCATTTTTAAAATATACTGATGACGTCAGAAAATGTGGCTAGCTTCTAACATCACAGAATTTCCTCTCTTGAATTGAGGTTCGGCGCGTTGGGCGCGGATGGGTCATGCGACCGACCACCTAAACTAATACAGAGTTACTCTAGAGTCGGATTTGTTTTTGACCGCCTGATAGTGTCCATCATGGGTTTAGTTTAGTCTAATACTAGTGTTAATGTATACAGGGTGTAACATTTAGATCGGTCAGTATGGGAAAGTCTGAAACTATAAGAAATACGAAGATCTGTTCTTAGGAACCATATCATTGATTTTAGTAACAAGGAAAACTGCATTCATACATAAAAAAAACTTGTACTCTTACAGCAGAAGGATAATAAATAGGTAGGTACAATTATGTCATAAATTGCAAAATATATTTCCAAACTATAACTGCTTAATTCGCGTCTCGTGCCGGCCATGCTTCGGCGGCGTAAGGGAAAATTGTAAAATTGCCATCGTTACTCATAGCACCTTATTAAACTTTCATTGATATTGTACCGCGCCTTGGGGGTACGGTACAGTCGTGATGCTATTTTTTAATGTACCAAAGGCAAAGTGTTGTAGGAAAGTTTAGTTTTCACGGCCCGTCGATATTTTACTGGTGTTGAAATGGTGTTGAATCACAATCGAAGTTTTTGATAAGCTCATATTTTGACGACCTCTGTGGCGCAGTGGGTGAAAGCCCGCTTGGGACGCAGAAGGTTGCGGGTTCGATCCCCGCCGCGGGATAAATGTTTGTATGAACTGCAAATATTTATCTCGGGTCTGGGTGTTTCTATGTATAATATGTATGTATTTACAAAAAAAAATTCAAAATTATGTAGTATAATACATAATACAAGCAGCATAATACAAGCTACGCTTAGTTTGGGGCTAGATGATGCTGTGTGAAATGCCCAGCATTATTTATTTATTTATTATTTATCGGTTAAGCTTTCTGTTGATTATTTGGGAATGGTAAGTGCAAGTACGTGAAACATTAAAATGGTTTGACACTATAAAAAAAAAACAAAACAATAAGTGTAAGTTTAGAAGTATCAAAGCAATGCAAGATGCAAATACGTCAAACTATTAATTTAATTATCAAGAGCATTTTTAAGCTGTCTAGAGTGCTCTCAAAGTCTCCATTTAAATACTCAAATTTCATATTCCAACGTTTTCACTTTTGCGTTTTAATTAAAACTGAATTCACAAAAGCACGAACTGTCTCATTATATATGAAAAAAATATCATGACTGAAATATTGAAGCACCCTTACAAAGAAACAAACTAATTTTCAGCTTTATTTACTGTTCAAGTGTACTTTCTGTAATGCCTAGGTCTTCGTTACTGGCTGTTTTATTTATAGACCGGGAGACAACCATCGATTTGCATTATTAGATAAAAGTTTCATTTAACACAACATTACACAGACACAAAATAGTCAAAAGGAAGGAGTTACTTAAAATAAATGAAACAGAACAAAATTAAACAAGCTCTACAAAAAAATAGTGTTTTTAAGTGTTTTTTAATTAAATAGGTCAGCATTTGACCTCACTCTGCCTGAAGTTAAGCAATAGTTGATGTGTATTGTGTATGCCTGATGTTAAGGTGCAGAATAAAAAAACAAACAATCAAAAACAAAAGTCGAGTAACATCAGGCACATCATACAAAAGTTATATCATAATTAACTTTAAAAAGCTTGTAATGCTTAACGTAATTTAAATCTAGACTTGCTTCTTATACCCTATACATCCAAAATATGTTATTAAATATGTGAAGGGTCAATATTTAAACACAGTAAAATTGCCTACTAAAATAGGCCCTTGATTTCAGGCGAAAATTAAAACTTATACAAGTTACCCAACTTCAGATTAAGTTTACTATAATCCCAGATAATATAATACTAGTACTATAATGAAGCTCCATATTACACCAGAAAATGTCAGAGAAGCGGTTAAAAACTACAGCTAAACTGACTTTTAAGTGCGCACTGGACAATCATGAAGTCTTATTACTTACGGCCAGCTCCTGGACTATAAGGTCTTCATTACAGACTGTTTTAATTAGTAGAATACGAATACTCATCGCTCGTCGGAGCTTGAAACTTGAACATGCCGAGTCTCTTTGGGGTACGTAAGAAACTACTAGTGAGTTTGTTAACAATGAGATAAAAAACAAAGTGTTTCTTTGTAAATTGTTACTGCTTATAATGTAAATAATGAATGGAAAACTTTGAGATAGTTTACTAAACAGAAACTGTATTTTTTTTTATTTAAGCAAATAAATCTATTTAAATCGCATCTGCGAATCGATTAGAATCATCGTCATCTTTCAACCTATTAATAGATAGATAGATAATTCTTTATTGTATACACAAACACACAGCGAAGAAGATATATAAAAAAATACACTTAACTTTAGGTAGACAACTGGCGGCCTTATCGCTGAAAACGATCTCTTCCAGGCAACCATTTACGTGAGAAAAGCATTATAGGCATAAATGGAAGGCGGTTTGCATAATATAACTTTAGGTTTAGATTAGGTATTAACATCGTATGAACGAAATTTGATAATAAAGAGTAAGTAATAATAATATTAAGCAATACACAAATAATTTATTAATCCTAATACATACAACAATATTTTAATACCCACTGCTGGGTGCAGGCCTCCTCTCTAACACGCCGCTCTTGACGGCCCCTTGCCATCCTTCAACGACACTATGTCGTCTGATCTGGCTGGTGGTCTGCCCAATCGAAGTGCGTCTCTTGGTCACCATTCTGTCACTGTCTTCGTCCACCGGCCGTCATCTCTTTTAACCAAGTGACCTGCCCATCTCCATTTAAGGCCATTAGAACGTAATTGGTAAAATATCATAATTTGCAGCCTGTTTCATCCCACTGCTGGGCATAGGCTCCTCCTCATTTACGCCAAACTATCAGCGCTAATGCTGTTTATTTTATACGTATTTGATATTTTCTGGTTTGGCTTCCCCACTCGTGGCTCAGTTTGCATGTCATTAAATGATGATAGAAATGCTTTATTTGTTACGTCACTTTAACTCCAACAGAGCTACCAAAAAAAACTGAAGAGAAAAGACGTCCAAACGCTAGACCAAAGAAGCTAGCAAATGCCTAAGGAGTCGCGCTCCAAAAGTGGAGCATGAGCCACAAACTACAACAACTGACTGACAACACATCCGCTTATAGTCGCGAGACTGATTGCAGATCAACACAGAAGAAAAAAAAAAGAAAAAAAGGTATAAACGAATAAATAAATATATTTAAAAAAAAAACTGAACGGCTGAACTCATAGCGCTGCGTTTTTATATTGATTAAACTGTTTCATACTATTTTGTTCCTCTATTAGAACAACATCGTTATCATGTATTGTCTTGAGTTATAGCATTGACTGAGCGACAGATTGCTAACATTACTGTAACGAATTGCTGTAGACGGAGGTGAATGAACCATACCTTACTTATGGTTACTTTAACGGACAATTGCGGTAGATTTATGAATATTTTAGTCGATTTGTTATTTTTTATCTTTTTTCACTTGATTTGTTTTGATGAATGAATGTTTTTTATTGTTATAAAATGTTGTATATTAACTATTATATACATTTTATAACGATCTGACTACAGTATGATGATATTGATTTAATGAGCTCGATGAAACTCGTTGCTATGTATTTTTTTCTAAGAAATTAAAATTAATTATGATAACTATAATGTCTATTGAAATGGTTTGCGGAGATAAAAAGTTTCATAGACTTATCCACTACAAAATCTATATAGGTATGAATAAAACAGAATTCAGTTCTAGAACATTCCATTGCGTAGATACTCGTAGATACAAGTTTCGTAGACACTCTACGATCGTAGACTGACCGCTACGAATAAGACATCTTCAATTTTCTTTTAACTTATAATAGTTGGTCCCAAATAAGGAATATAGACACAAATATTGATACTTGATTTCGCATTCTTTCACCAATAAATCACAGCGACAGGCGTGTTAAAGAAAACAATCGCCCAGCGATGTTTGCTGCTCGCTTCTTGCTTATCGCCGGTAGGATACCTAAAACAAGAAATAAATCTTAAAGTTAAAATATTTTACTGCCAAAAATGGCAACTATGCGATAAATAAAGTGAGAGGAAACAATAAATTTATACCGCCTCGACACACAGGCGTCTCAATAAAGAAACTATGCTTGGTATGCTGTCAAAAAGCCATATAATAATTAATTGCTTGAGGTTGCACTATCTCCCGTAAAAGCTGGACAAACAGGGGTGGTACTACGAAGCATTGAAAAGCGGTATCGCTTTTTCAAACAATAATACTGTCAATTAATAGCTTCATCTAAGATAATATGGATAAATTTTACGAATGCGGATATGTGTAATATAATAAAGGAAAGAGTAGTATAATGATGAGTAAAATTGCATGTCCCTAAAGCTGCGTACGTCCCTAAGACTACGCGTTCCAATGAGCGCGTAGCCTGCAGCAACGCTTATACATTATGACGTTTTACATCAACTCGCGCGAGCCTGGAACGTGTTTTGTGAGGTTTACCTAGCGGATACACAAAAGATCTATGAGAATGTCATCCGCGTCTTGCAGATAAAGTTTAGCTGATTGACATTATCAAAGATGATTTCTCAATGTAAGTTTTTCAGTAAAATTGGCGATCCTTGCCCATCAGTTAGAAGTACCTTCAGTTGACCGGTTCAAGTCGACGAAATAGAAACATATAAACTACTATCTCTCCATCGCAGTGCTACCCGCGGCCCCTCGGGAAAACTTCACTTTCCCGGGATAAAATATAGCTTATGTTCATCAGGGATTATGTAGGATCCTAATGGTGAAAGATTTTTTCAAATCGGTCCAGTAGTTTTGGAGCCATTCAATTCAAGCAAACAAATCTGTCCTCTTTATAATATTAGTGTAGATGTAAAGGATTCGGTTTAAGAATTATGACATGTCTGTAGTTTGAGAGTAGATCTCTCGCAAAATTTATCGTGGAATTATTATTGAAAAGCTCCCTCTGAACGGGACAAATTGTCGGTTGCTACAGGCGACTGGACAAGGATGGGTTTAGTGGTAACATTGTAGGTAGATAATAAAGAAAACAATGTCTGAACTTTTGTATGAAAAATATTTAGGAAAGAAGAAACATAGGTAGTACGTAACCCAAGTGACTAATTCACTCTCAGAATGGATAATTGTTGAAACTAATTGATGATTGATTTTCATTTTAAAATGAAGCATTTTATTCATATTTTTAATTGTATGGCTAAGGTCTTTTTTGAATATTCACGCATCAAAATTAACTAACAATGATGAAACGAATAAAGCTTTGCAACACAATGTAACAAAAAGTAGGGTAGTTTGTAAAGTAGGTAGAGGTACATAGAACAATTGGCGGTCTTATCGCTAGACCGCGATTTCTTCCAGACAACCTATAATGAAAGATAGTCACACGAAATTCTTCATAAATAAATAGTTTTAATTGATTATCTTGCCGTATAATTTAAACTGTATCTCTTGTGAATCAATAAAAGCAACCGAGAACAAAACTAATAAAGTGAGCCCCATCGCAACATACTCGTACATTAATTAAGCAAAATATGCGTGGTCGAACATCCCCTTCATTAAATCATATTTGATATACCTGTACACTGTACAGCACCCCAATCAAAGTCCGACAGAACAATAACGTGTGGTCATCCTTCTCGCGAAATTCAATAAAGTAGGGTGGCCTTGTCGACCCGTCAACCAGAAACTTTCGAATCGCCGACAGCCGTCGGTCCGAGGGGTCTTTTGTCCACAAAATTGCCTTATTTCGTGGTCTACCTAATAAGGGTTTACTATTCGATGTAGTAATTGAGTATCTTTGTAGTCTTTGATGTCGTCTGCATATTGCCATGTTTGATTCGGCTCGTTTGATCCAAAGCAAACTGTTTTCGATCAGAATTGACAATTTATTTGGAAAACTAGTTTTCATTGTGTTTTTGATTGAATTCGTTTTGAGCACGTTTGGTTTCTATGTTCGATTTCATATCTTTACTAGCTGCGCTCCCGCGGTGTAACCCGCGGTCCCTCGGGACTTTTTCGGGATAAAAGTAGCCTATGTCCATCCTTGGGATACAACCTTTATCCATGCCAATTTTCAGCCTAATCTGTTCAGTGGTTTGGGCGTGAAAAGGTAACAAACAGACAGACAGACAGACAGAGTTACTTTCACATTTATAATATTAGTATGGATGAACTCTTTTCATCCATCAACATCAAAACGAATGTAGCTGAATTTATAAATGAACAGAATACAGCATTTTGCATTTGAAAAATTAATACTTTACAAAAATATATACCTAGATTGGCTTTTACAATAAAAGGTGTAGTAAAAAAGAAAAAAAGGAATTGTTTTTTTTTGTAAAAAACGTAAACAGGGTCACGACTGTATCCCCAAGGCGCGGTAGACATTCTCTCAGATCTTTATATTCCAGATCCTTTGAAGATGTCTAAGGGGGTAGTCAGAGGCATGTACAAATACATATTTGATACATGCCCACATCTTGCAGAAGTTAGTATTCCATACGTGACAGGTTGCAAGCCCATCGCCGCCTGTAAGAATACTAACTGGTTTCCTCACGATGTTTTCCTTCACCGTTCAGAGCTCGTGTTAAAGCGCATATAAATTTTACGAAACGCAAAATCCATTGATGCACGGCCGGGATTCGATCCCACGACCTTCGGATTGAAAGTCGAGGTACAACCCCATTCGGCCAACACGGCTCGTTTTTTTTTGTCTCATGTTGAAAATCACGATTAAAAAGACCTTTGTTTATGCATGATATCTGTCACATTGCAAAATTTTTGCCAACAATTTGAGTTTACACCTAGTAAATATAACCAAAACGCGGTAGAAGCTAGTATGATTTTCAGCCCCACCCGCTAGCCAACAAGCAAATACAGTTAAATGTAAATTTGATGCTATTCGAATATTTATTGGATCGAATACGTAATTAGATATCCTTCTTGTCGGTCCATTGGGAAATACTATCACTGGATTGACGGCGTGACAAGCATGAATTATAATGCTGATTAAAATTGAATTGATTTATTCGTTACCATCGAAGTCTCTACTGTAAAAATGAATGGGCAGAATATTTTATTACGAGTACAGGTACAGTCTGTCTGCGTCACCAACTGGTGACCCCTGCCGAACTGCCTTTTTAGGGGGGTTACCAATTGGTGACGCTGAGACCAAAATGGTGACATTTTAGAAAAAGGGTAAAAAGTACTCTAAACTGACGAGCCATTATAAAAGTACAGACAAACATACATCAAGATTGACGACCTTTGTGGCGCCGTGGGTGAAAGCCCGCTTGGGACGTAGAAGGTTGCGGGTTCGATCCCCACCGCGGGATAATATTTGTATGATCTGCAAATATATATCTTGGGTCTGGTTGTTTCTTTGTATGTTTACAAAAAAAAAGTATAACCAGATAACTGATATACTGCATGTATATCAGTTATCTGGTTCCCATAGCAAGCTTTGCTTAGTTTGGCTAGATTTTTTTTTTTTTTTTTTTTTTTTTTAAATTAGTGTCTAAATATCATTATTAAACCCTAATAATATTACAATCTGGCCAAGTAGGCCAATGAGTAATTTTTCTCTGACATAGTTTTATACAGAAAAATACAACTAAGAATGTGTCCAATGGCACTTTTCTTACTGTCTCTAGTTAAGGAGAAGACACTTTGTTCTTGTGTTCTTTAAAATACACTTAACACTTTAATATTTACACTACACTAACTCAAACGGCTTTGTTCGTTTGAGTCTTCTCACTATGTCCGTGTTATCGAGGAGCTGGATAGCCTCGACGTTCACATGGTGATGAAGTCTTTTTTCGTGAGCTTCTGCGTATTTCTTAATAATTTTATCAACGAAGTCTATTTTAAGGTCCCGGTGCAGATCTTCGTTTCTTACGTACCAGGGAGCATTCACGATATCCCGGAGTACTTTATTTTGGAATCGTTGCATGATCATGATATTACTTTTTTTGGTACAGCCCCACAGCTGTATACCATAAGTCCATACTGGCATCAGGACTTGTTTGTACAGTATCATCTTGTTATGCACTGAGAGGGCAGATTGTCTTCCAAGGAGCCAGTGCAACTGTCTGTAGCGCAGTTCCAACTCCTCTCTTTTTTTCTTGACGTGAGCCTTCCAGCGTAGCTTTGCGTCAAGCGTCATACCCAGGTACTTGGCTGTATTTTCATATGGTATACGCTTGTGGTTTATGAATACAGGATGATAATCTTCCTTTTTATTTGTGAAGTTTATGTGGATGGACTTCGATTCGTTGAGGTTGATCCTCCATTTCTTTGTCCAGTTATATACTCTGTTGACAGCTTTTTGAACTTTTTCTGCCGCTTCTGCATGAGTTCTGCCAACGGCCATAATAGCGGTGTCGTCAGCAAAGGTCGCGATGGTGTTGTTTTTTAGTTCGGGTATGTCACTGGTATATAGAAGGTAAAGGACCGGACCTAATACGCTCCCTTGTGGCACCCCAGCTTTTATTTCTTTAATTTCAGAGTAGGCTTCTTCTTGCCGTATTCTAAAAACTCTGTCTGATATGTACGATTTTAGAATATCGACATAGGGCTTGGGAAGAGTTTTTTTTAGTTTTATTACAAGGCCTTCATGCCACACTTTATCAAAAGCCTGCGCTACATCTAAGAACACGGTAGAGCAGACGTTTTTACTCTCTAATGTTTTTTCTATGATATTTGTGATTCGATGGACCTGGTCAATGGTTGAATGTTTCTCCCTGAATCCAAACTGATGCTCGGGGACGAGGTTTTTGGCGTCTATTATAGGTTTTAATCTTTTGAGGAGAAGTTTTTCGAACAGCTTTGATATGATAGGCAGTAGGGAAATCGGTCTGTATGATTTTACGTCATAGGGCGACTTTCCTGGTTTTGGTATCATTATTACTTCGGCTACTTTCCAGTTTGGCTAGATGAAAGTGGAAATCTGTAGTCTCTGCCTACAACTCACTAGCCCAATTTCTATAATAATTTGACAGAATTGAACATCAAACATCAAAAGGGTTACTACCACTTTATTAGTGTAACTATTCAAAATTTTCTATCATAATTGGACCCTGAAGGGTCTAGTCTAATTAGGGATCGTATTGGCCTTCCAATGTATTGTAACTGACCAGTGACACACGGGCGCAAAGAATCAACTATAAAGTCAGCAGCCAGCGATAGTAAAATATTATTGTCAGCAGCACATTACTTTATTTACAAGACGATAAGACCAAAAACCGATTATAAAAATAAACAATTTCACTCGGGCTATCGTAACGAATCGATATACACCTTATCAAAATCCGCTAAGTACTTAGCTATGGAAGAACAAACAGCCCAATTTTGCAAAAATCATACGCCTTTTGGCCTTGACATAGACAGGTAAAAGCAATGATCTAGTATGATAGCGACCATCTAGTAACGAAGCCATAGAACGCCCGAAGGCCGGTTATACGTTTAAAAGCTACCACAGACAGTTAAATTAAAAACGTAGAAGCGTTTATTACCACAAGCAGTCACCCATCTTTTTTACAAAATAATCAAGATTATCAAAAAAGTTCATTAAAAATATGAACTAAAAAGTAACCTTTGATCAGAGTTCGATGCGAACTTTGGAGCAGTATAACACACCCAACACTGAATATCAAAATGAGCATCGTCAGCCAGAAGCATTGTTCAGGGATTTGGCTCTGATATAATCCGAGGGGTTCACACCTACCTGCAAATCCTTTGCTAATGAACAGGGGCCAGTGAAACTCAAGTGGGCATTTTGATGAAATTGTCACGGTTATTGCTGAGATGAAATTTTGGATTCGTAATCTTTTACTGCCAAGTAAGTGGTGAAAAACGTTATTGTTCACCACCTTTTTCTCATTATATTTTTCGGTTAAACGATTTACATGTTAAATGATTTATGTCTGAAATTCCATCAAAGATAAGCGCCTTTTTTGATTTTGTTAGGAAAAGCTGAAATTCAAGATTTATTTTAATCATTTGTTCCTATAAGGTTCTTTTGTTATCCACAGGGAAATTCAAAGTTATGCAATTAAAATACACAACAACTGCTTTTGTTTTCGTTCATGACATTTTCGGAAACCTTAAATAAAAAGAGAAATTGAGACTTAGTGAGACTTTTTTTTATGATGAATGGGTCGGCTCTTGACCTCGAAACTAACATAGGCAAGAATGAGGTCTGCGATGGAGCGAGCCTACCCAGAAGGTGCCTATTAACTCTCTTATTGAAAACAACAGGGTCATAGCTCAGTCGAAATACAGACGTTGGAAGCTGATTCTAAATTTTTGCAGTACGTATACAAGCGCCATGTTGGTACTCAATCAGAAGGGTTACCTTGGTGGTTTCCCTATCGTTATACAAAAACCTTTACAAAACGCCTCCAATATTTACAACCGGACCCTAAGCCACAAAAAACAAATTACCTTTTAAATACCTAAGAACTCGTAACATTTAGCGTAATGAGATCCAACATAAACAAGAGTCTCAGCCGCGTTTAGGAATTCACTGGGTAGTACGGAACCCAAATTGTACAGGTCGACTCATGAGCGGATTCCGCAAACAGTAATAAAATAAGACATAGTGTAGGTCGTAGAAAATGTTTGAACGCGAGAGGCGCAAGATAGAGGAGACTGACATAAAAGAAGGGAGGCCTAATACCCAGCAGAGCCTATACCAGGCTGATATGATTACAATGATGATGAATAAAATAAGTAATGGTCTTGATATAAGTCAAAAAAGCTTTTGAAGGGCATGATACGTTTTTGAAGGTTAGTTCTTCTGATTTTTTTATAAATCGTGAAAAATATTATCATTCTCATTTATTAATCCATATTTAGGTTTTTGCATGTTTGTTTTTAATATATGTTTTTTTTATGGTGTACAATAAAGTTGTATTCTATTACATACAGGCTCATTAGAGACATGTAGGGGACAGAGTTACGTTAGGTACTTCCATAGGTCATAATCTGATTGAAGATAAGGCATATTGATTATAAGGCACGTTAACCATAAGATGACCTTTGTACCAAATTAATCTTAAGAACTTAAATCAAAATATTCATTCATTCATATTCATTCATTCTAAAAATTGTGCTCAAAGCGCTCAGTGTATCATAAATTGATAATACATTACAAGAGGTCATCGAGGTGTCGTGACCAATAAAAGCCCCCACTGTGTCGTACTGTACATTATTGAGTGAGTTATTTAATACCGACCACGTGCATTTTTGGTTATTATTATTGAGGCTTACACAAGCTCCCGTAATCCAATGAACTCTCATTAGACGGCGTTTCGAGCGTAACTTTATTTGCTCTCCCAGCTTAGCTTGAAGCCTTATGATACCCTTAATAGCACGAACAGATATGCTATGTTTTCGAAAGATAACATAATTATTAAAAATTGCTTTTAGAAAATTGTATTGCGGAAGATGTTTTTTCATTACGAATAATTTACTGAGTTTTATTGGGGTTCTTGGATGTACTTTGTTTTTGAAGTTATGTAACTTTTTGTTTATTAGCGGAACAGTATCATAAAGTGAATTTTATAAGCAACGCTGTTCATTAAAAACACTTAAGGTTGTTCTCATAAACACAGTAGTTTATGAAAACTGTTCTTTTTCCTTACCTTAAGACCCCTCGCAGACTACAGACTTTCTATCGGCCGATAGTTGAGACGGTATATACTCCGTCTCAACTATCGGCCGATAGAAAGCCTGTACTCTGCGAGGGGTCTTATACTACTTACTAAAAATAAATGAAAAACAGTTTGATTCGATAGTTTACAATCCTTGACTTCATTTTGTATGAAATTGTAATCATACACTCATTATGAAAAGAGGTTTAAAGATCACACTAAAACAATTCAGAGACAAAACAACAGCATAGTCACGGAACAAAGAGAAATGAGAATGAAAAGCTTCGTGTGAAGGACTATTTACAAGTATAAAGCAATCGCAGGATAGCAAGGTGTCGTCTGGGAATTACTTCTAGTACCGAGCGAACCCTTTCACATCAAAGAGATTTATTGCGACGTGTTCCCCTGCAGCTATAAATATGTACTTACTGCAGTTATGGAATTCCATTCTGCTCAGAGTAATTTAATTGTAAAATTGGAAACTTATTGAAACATTTGCTAGGCGATTTTTTTATTTCGATTGGTGGAACGTAGCAGATGTTGGAGCAGCTTGGGGTAGATCTTTGCCTAGCAGTGCAGTGGGATGAGATAAAATAAAATCTTTGAAATACAGGTTGGAAACAGTGTCTGGGGCATGTATCAAAAAAGTGATCATCTAAAACACTTATAAGTGATCCCAGCAGTCCTACTGAATAAATGCTTTTTGACTTTGAAATATGTGTTTGTACATGCCTCTGACTACCCTCTTAGATATCTTCAAGGATTTGGAATACATACCAAGATAAATTTAATGTCTACTGCGCCTTGGGGATACAGCCGTGATCCTGTTAACTTTACAGTGAGTTTGAGTCCTTTCAAGTAGATCGAGCTACAAAAATATTTTCATCAGTCGATCAAAACATTTTTAGTTTCAAACCAAAACAAAATAGAGCCGCATAACATTTTCACACAATTATTTTTGAATAGTATTGCGTGTAAGTTCACCTAATAGTATATGTTCTTTTTACAACGCTCCATTTACACCTCCAGCAATTTGTTTTGAATCCACGTTCCACGCTACGCAGTTATCTTTTCACTTCAGCGGAGCACTTTGAAAGAGATTTACTTTGTTTTCGCTTTTATACTGACAAGGAATAGTTTTCTATGCTTTAGTTGGGTTTTGAAATCAACTAATGGAACAGATAGTTTAGTAGTTTAGAAGTATGTAATTATGTGATTATAAAAAGTTCAGTTTAGTTTCGAGTATCATACCCACTTAAGAAACTGTACTCGTAATTGCAGTTTTAAAAGTATTAATTCATCTTCTTGTCGAGTCACCTAGTTCTTTCGAAGCACCAAAAAAGGTGAACGAATTTACTGCTGAAATAAACCTGTTTTGCTAGCTACGTAAAAACTTTTTCTTCTGAAAATTAGTTGTCTAAGGATCACAGATAGGTTTATTTCACAACTCTGTTATATTTTTTTATGAATAAGACTTAATAATCTAGACTCAAGATGGCACAAGCTTTGAGAGACTGTGGACCTTTTCAAGGCTGTGAATGATGATGAATGAACTCAACTTCAAACCGCGACAATAACAAACTAGACCAACAATTGTAAATAACATCGCGTCGAGGCTTTATATTATCTTTTGTTTCCGTTTTCAAAAATTTCTCCCCATAACATTATGTTGATAGCGGCAATAACGCTTGAAATATTTACGAATATCCTAACAAACGAGGCGCGCGGTGATAAATAGAGCTACCGGATTGACCGTGTCGGATGTTCGGAATAAAGATTAGGCGGTTGAAGAACATTTTTCATATGACAACGATCTGTTCGGCACATCTCTTGTTTTTGAATGTTTATCTTTTTACAGTAAGCTGTAAATTACTGTAAGAAAAGCTTGTGTGACGTTCCGCAACTGCTAGTAAATTTTAGACCCCTCGCAGACTACAGACTTTCTATCGGCCGATAGTTGAGACGGAATATACTTCGGCTCGTAAGTATGGAGAAGTATAACCCGTCTCAACTATCGGCCGATAGAAAGTCTGTCTGCGAGGGGTCTTAACCGACTTTAAATAAGGATGAGCAGTATGTGTGTACACCATGGATGGTAGGACATTTTTCGAATTTTTTTTTAATCATTCATTCCTTTTCGCTTAGCGATAATAGGGAAAGATTTAAATTTTTAATCTTATCGAGGTGGTCCTAAGTATATGAATTAATTATTTTTCGAATTAGGTTTTAACTTAAGTTTTTGTCTTGAAATCGTTTTTAACTTATTTTCTAAAGAAACTTGTTTAGAAAAACTTATTTTTATTTCATACAATTTATTTCTTTTCTGTTTAAATTGATACATGGACTAAATCCCCAGACACAAGCGACGGTGATGTACAGCTTGTTTGGTAAATGCAACATTTTCTAACAACATAGACCGGTGAAGACTGAAATAAAATACAACTTCAGCCATTAAGCTCAAATGGGAATGGGCAAAGTAAAGTTATAGCCAGGAACATATGGCTATGTTACTTTATCTTATCTGTCTACGTGATACTAAATGGTTTCTACGTTCAAATTGGAACAAAAAGTTTTTTTTATAAAACCACAATTCCAGATTGATTGTTGTATCCTGTTGTGCTCAAAGAGCGAGACAACGTTTATAAGTTTCAATGTTTCAGCCATATGGCTATTATAAGCCATGGCTATTATCTACATCTACACTAATATTATGAAGAGGAAAGATTTGTTTTTTTGTTTAAATTGAATAGGCTCCGAAACTACTGGACCGATTTGAAAAATTCATTCACTATTAGGATTACCATATATTTTATCCCGGGCAAGTGAAGAGTATCATAGCCTCCTCGGAATTCAGAAAATAAAAATAGGTTCACAGTTTTTATTTAGAAAAAATATTTTAGGTTCCCTTTCTTGTTGTTCACGTTTGTTACTCTTGTAATTAAATAAGAAGCCAAATCCAAAGGACGCATATCATTTGCTAAAAAAAAAAAAAATTATTACACCAGCTATTCTCATCTCGTCTATCGAGAGTGGAGCCCAGACTGTCCGCTAACCGTCATGTTTATGACTTCTATAGGGAAATACTCGAATTGCTAAATGAAAAAACTTTTATTCGTAGGTGCGATATTAGGTGTGTTTTCATATTTTCGTATTTTCTCGCTGCTTCGATGGCTTTTTTATGTTTATGCCCTCGTAAAGTAGTGCGACAATGTAACCAATGTGTTTATGTTGTTACCTACACAGAATAAAGATGCCGTATTGGGCTTCGAACAGTAGGGATAATACAGATTAATTTTCAATGTTTTAAAGATTTTTAGGGTATATTCTGTTTAATATTTATTAAAACATATACATAGACCCAAATGTCACGAGCCATTTATATACTGAATTTTCTTTCTAAGAACAATGTGGATGTTTTTTCTCACAACCTGCCGAAACTCATGGATATGGCGCAGGTGTTTCTAGAGAATTTTGAGTTCTCCTAACTAATTGGTCTGTTTTAATGTGTAGTCTGATTTATTGAGTTTTATTGTGTTAAATTGTGTGATAAAACATCGCTTTGGCTTGCTGTTAAGGTGTTTTAATTTATGATGAATAAATAAATACTATGAATGTCTAGGTACCATACATAGTATAGCCAGTCATGTATACAATCACTAATCCACCAATCACATGAAATCTATTTTCAGTCGTCGACCTTCAAACTTAGCAAAAAAAAACGAACTTAGTAAAAAAAAAATTTTTTTTACAGTTTACACTGATAAAATCTAAAACAGTAATCATTATTTCAAAAATACAATGAAAAGCTTCAAGTAAAGAACAGCCTTGCTTCTTTTGTCGTGGGCACTACCCACAGATACAGTAACTTTACTGGATCAAAATAATACTGTGCCCGTGTCAATATGTTTACGGTACATGTTGTATGAAATTTTCAATGTAACGATCGTGCGGTATTTATTGGCGAGGCATGATACTGTGTAGATAAGCGGGTTTATGTTTCATATATTTATTATAGCGCTGTTTTATGATTATCACGAAATTATTGGTAACGTCCACTCATTCATGTTTTGTGACTTTCAGTTTCGATGATGATGTTGACAAAGGTCTCTATGAAGTTGACTCTATGATTATTGGTTAGTCGAATGACTATTTTTTATACTATTTCTTACTTTTCTTTCTGTGATAGGAGGCCACCAAAATTTGACGGCAAATAGTGCTGAGAAATCGTTTTCAAAGTTTATTGAATGCAATAAGACATGAAAGAATGTTTTATTAAGAAAACTGATACTTGATACTACAATTTACAGAAACTGTAGTATCTAGCAAAGAAGACATTCTTTCATATCGGCATTCAAGAAACATTCAAGACGATTTCTCAGCACTATCTGGCGGCAAATCTTGGTTGTCTACTAGTCCACTTACCCTGCGTCTTCCGTGGGTGATCGCGAAGCGGCGCGGTGCGGCGCGAAAACAAAAAACAGTCGATTTACGATTGAAATTTTAATAAGCGTCGCGCCGCTCACGTAGGACACTTCAATAGTAAATCAACTGTTTGTTGTTTCTGCGTCGCACCGCGCCGCTTCGCGTTCGTGTCCAGATCGTCCACGTAAGACGCAGCCTTAGTTTAATGTTTGAGTAGGTAAACCTACGCAAGCAACTTTTCATCATTATTGCGGTATCTCATTCATTTGTGGTTTAAAGGAACGTAGATTGTTTTAGTTGCATACCTTAGATCTGAGCAATAAAATATTTACCCAAATCCCCATGTAGTCCAACAGCAATCCTCCAGGGATCAGCTATTGACGCAACCCCACGACACTCGAGCACAAACACGCTTCTAATCAATACATCAAACAAAACTTAGCCACTACCAATAATAATTAAAACCGAATCATTATATGGAATATTTGCTCAGGACCAAGGGTTTGCCCGGGGCAGTCCGGCTATTGGTATTAGGAAGACGTTTGATAGTATAAGTTTAGCAGTATCGCAACTGGGTTTAGGCCTTTACATTTTTACTAAAGGATTCAATTCAGTGAAAAGCAATCTTTGGGTGCTGTTGAACACACTGTAGAGTAGGCGTATCGCAAGTTGTTAATAGATTAACACTCTGAAGAAATGCTCTATTCCATATTGCAGTTGAATCGAATCATAATATTTTATTTTCAAATTATTTTTAAAGATTGCCAAGTCTATAGATTTACAATCCAAGAGATATTATAATTGAATCATAATATTTGATATTCAAATTATTTTAAAAATATTATGCACATAGGTACTATAAGTTTGATTGATTAGAATTCGAATTAGCATTTTTTTATTTGCTCCGTAGTTAGCGTACGAGGTACACTGTATCTTTCATGTCAGTTGAGACACTGTAAACTTCAATACATTGTACCTACAATGTCCATAATCCTCTTCCCCGTGTAATACTGAGATGATGATTGCGACCCATTTCAGTTTACAAAACGTAATCCGCAACTATTGGAATTTTGATAGAGAATAGTTACTGTTTACGATGTAAATTTTCTCCATAATACGGTAAGCTCCTTGATTGGATATGATGGAACTTTGTAGGCACTTTGCTTACGAGTATTTTGAAGGGATGCCTATAAATATGGATTTGCGATAAGATGACCCGAAGTTGTAAGTCGGCTTGCGCTATTAGGTAAAGGTAGTTAGCATATTTTGGGAGATAAGGCCTGTTTGAGTTAATCTTGTTATGTTCATTTTAGGGAAAAGGATGGATGACCTAAAAATGGGATCCAGACTATGAATAAAAATAAAGCACGTCTTACTAAATCTGAAAGTTATTATAGTTAGTATAGTGTATAAAGTTAGTATAAAGTTAGTATAGTGTATCAATCATGCCTGAACCAGTGGAGCCATTTGGATAAAACTTAGATATAAAAGACCTTCTACACAGTAGGCGGTTGGTGCCAACCATCGTGTCCTTGGTCGGGTTGATGTAAAAATGGACAGTGTAGAAATCGCTTCGACCGACTAATATTTGGTTGATGTCAACGGTCTTGGTTGTGAGCGCAGTTCTCCCAACAGGCTGCATCCGTGATCGGCCCCGACCATCTGGAACGCGAGAGCGTTCGCGTCGCTGAGAAGCCGACGCGACTGTATTTTTCTTAAATGTACATCAATAGTGGTCTAGAAAATATAAGCTATTATTAAAAAAGAGGGTAATATGCAAACAAAAGTGCGGGCGGAAATGGAAGGAGCTGGTATAAAATAAAGTATTCTGTTAATAGCGGTGTACCAACATATTGATGAAAAGAAAGCCATCCCAAAATTCCTTTCATTAAAATTTCCAAATACTTTACCCAAGGCTTTGCAACATCACAATCAGCATCCTCATGTTTTTCAAAAAGAAAAAGCTGAACATACCAATTGTGTGGAAGCTTCTCATTCGGAACCCTCATCAAAAACCGTTATATTATCAAAACGAGCATTGTTTCACCGAGTATCTGTTTTTGTAGGGCCTGCGTGCTTTCGACTTACATACATTCTGGCTTGATCAATATCAATCTTATCTCAAAGGAATAGGGTACTAAATCATGCATGATAGGTGCCACTCGACTTATAAAGAGCATTTCATTGCGGAACGGTGATGAAAGGGTATCACAAAAGGTTTTTATATAACTTTGGGCTCTTGTACAGCAAGTGTGTATGGACGCTAAGTAATTAAGAGATGGTATTGTTTTGGTTATTGGATTTTGAAGAGGCGATTTTTGCAATAGTATGAGATTTTGAATGGGTCGAGCAATCTGGATAAACAAATTATAAAGTTGGTTTTATTATTAAGCATTTATGTGGACGAGGTTTAAAATATACCTATCCCACTCATATAAAAAATCTTAAAGTTTGTGAGTTTGTTTAGATGTTTGGATGTTTGTATATTTGTGTTTCAATCACGCTTAAACTAGTGAACCGATTTGGATGTAACTTGTTATAGGCGTAGTAGTGACCTGGAATAGCATATAGGCTAATCAAAATGTTGGTGTCACGCGGGCAAAGCCGCGCGCAGAAGCTAGTGTACTTATAAAAATATCGTTGATTTAAAATTAAACGAAATTTATTAATAAAACAAAACAAAATACTTAATTATTTAGTTTAGTGATTAAAGAGTTTTGTTTTAAGTGGTGGGAGGTGAATTTAGATTTCCAAACATGTAAACAAACTGCTTAGAATTTAATTTAAAATATCATCTTCGAGAAAAGGATAGGAGAAGACTTACTCGGTTTCAGTTAAGTGCTCTAGACAAAGTTTTGCATACCAAACAAACTATTACAAATATTTATAACACGAAATCATACAGACTATCGTCTCGAGAGTTTCGATAAACAGGAAACACAGACTGCTCTCTACAGCTAGGTCAGCGTGGTCGCAGCCTGAAATTTTGGGGGGAGGGGTCATGCCCCCTGTGACCCCCCTTCGGACCGCGCCTCTTGTAACTAGAATGTTTAAAACAATAGAATGAGAAAACTTATCACTTAATACGTTTATCTATCTAGATAGTTCGGCCTCTTTCGATTTTAAGTAAGTACATAAAATTACTTGTAGCTTCCAAGGCCGCTACGCTGAAATGGAATTGGGCTGGGCACATCTGCTGCATGCCAGGTGAGCTGTGGGCGAAGGTAGCCACCGAGTGGCACCCCGACCCAGCGTGAAGGCGACGCGGTAGACCAAAACGGAGCTAGCGGGACGAGCTCAACCCATTTGTAATGGACTGGAGGGATGTTGCTGGGGACCGAGATGTCTGGAGGGAAGGCCTTTGCCCATTTCTTCTCATTAATTTTCGATGACGTATCCATTTTGTGAACAGGCAGACGGTCACATAATTTCGACGATCTATTAATAAAAGTAAACAAACTACACAACGAGCGCTTCTTTATTTAAAGCGAGCTAAGCTTTCGTGATCACGATTCATATTTAGAAATAAATTGATTCTATCGCCTATGACCTAAGATTATATCGCTTCATATTATTCTACGATGTGCCAAGCTGTTCTCCTTGAGCTGATCTTACAGGAAGGCAGTCGTTATACAGCAGAAAGTACGGGAGGAGCTCCACGGGTGGCTTAATATCCCTCAGGACAAAACTGCAATTTCAGTATAAGTCTAAGCAAACAAAAATATTATAAACAGGCAATAATAATAAAGTAACGTACACACAAGACGGGAGACTTGAGAGGGCCCAGGACATAAAGATTCCTATAGAAAAAACGGTTTGAAAACATTTTAAAATTAGAGTTTTACAACAGTGTTGCATTATGTGTTTTGCGTGAGTTTTGAACTTGAGACATGCCCCATGGGCTATGATTCTAGGGGCTAGGGGCTTGGCTCTAGAAGAGATCTCATGACCTTTTAACAGTGAAAGCATTGAACTTGGACGAATAGTCTTGGCAACTAGCAGCCTTATTGTCTAACTTGAAATCCATTTCCAGTTGTCATCCCAATAGAGCTCAACCAATCACACATTACAAAAATTACAATTGAAGTCATTCTCGTATTCTGTGATTGGTTGAGCTCTATGGGAATGACAACTGGAAATGGATTTCAATAAGGCTGCTGCATGGAATATTTTTTTTGGAATTGTATTTTGAGAATCAGTGACGACAATAAATAGCTAGTTGCAACTTCAAATGAATGGGAGTCTCGGTGTGCGGCTCAGTTTCAATACTTCACTTTAAATCGCTCATAACTGTTTAGAGTTAAGGATCATATTGCAATGAATATAATTATTTATATTCAAAAGTTAGTTTGATTTACTAAAGAGCGTTTTCGCAAAAGTTTTACGCTTAAGTGGATGGTTTTAGTTAATAGTTTAAAATTTTAGTATTTATTGGCGAAGTTGGTCTGCATTTAAAGGTAAGTTATACTAAATTTTAGCCCATTTACATGCGGTTTTATTCCTTATGTATTTAAATGAAACAAGATTAAAGAAAACTGTAACCAAGCAATGTTTTGCTACAAAAAATCTATTGTTTATAGTAAGTATTTAATTCTATATTTATTTCTTCCGTTTCCTTAAGCTGTTATCGTACACCCAGCTGAACACTCACAACAAACACGTCATCCGCACCTCATCAAAATATCACATTACAGAATCACAAATTCATTCCGGGACGCCAATTATCCGTGAGCGCTCATTTTCCAACTCATTCCCCGGTGTAATGATCACGTGGTGATTTTGACAGTTGCTACCCCCCCTTTGTTAGAGAAGTGTTTCACTGCACGATCATTCGTTCTTCACACGTTTATGTAGATTGTTTTATTGGATGAAAAAGTGCGGTTTAACAGACTTTTTCTCGATAGGATAAGATTCGTGTATCCAAAATTCTTCAGCCGTTGCAGTGTGAAGAAGCGATAAATATCACCCAAAGCGAAGTTTTTGTTGTACTATTTTGTACAGAGTTCAGTGAAAATCCGAAAACTTTAACACGGATCACCAAAGTCCATGCCGCAAAATTAATTTCCGATTTATACTTTGGGGCTAGATGACGCAGTGAGAAATGTCCAGCATTATTTATTTAAGTTTATATACATTTTCAATTTCTTGGTTCAGCGTATTATTTTTAGCTAATTTGTCTTTAGCTTTAAAGGCTGTATTTATCTTTTTGTTCGTCTTCAGAGACTGTTCCTTAAGAGCACGAGGCGGGAGATGCGAATGCAAATGTCAGTAGTTAACATGCATTGCACGAAGTCGGCCGTCTAATTAGCTCCACCTTGACACGGCCTGCAGATAACATTTAGCGGAATTGCCCAGGAAATTCTAATATTAAGAGCCATATTCTGATGGCACCATTAGACTAATGCACTATAAAGTTTAGACGGATTTTAGTAATATTACGCTTTGTACTGGCAACTAGGAAAATAGCTATGCAGAATGAGTAGAGCCGTGTGAGCTGAATGGGGTAGTGCCTCTCCACCCGAAGGTTGTGCGTTCAAATCTTTGACATCAAAGGATTTTTTGTTTGGAAAAAAAATGCAACATGATACGTAGGTAATGTTACATGCCATGACGGAGGCCTTAAGGCGGCCTAAAAACTCCGTCACCAGAGTTGGCCACTGACTCATACGAACTAACTTACTTTAATGTTACATAGGCCTGCAAAATGCGCCTTGACGTGCCTCTTACCCCTATATTCGAATACCCAAAATTCTAAGAGAATATTTACCGTATCCTGGGCATATCTTTTTCGAAAGTATATTACGATAATGTTCAGAAATAAGAAAAAAATCACATAGCTATTACTTAAAAGTTGTTTTTTTTATACGGTGCCATATTAGAAGTTTAGAATTTATTGAAGTGGCAGTGCTGGGACGTAGTTAAATTAGTTCCTCAGCTTCTGAAATCGACGGAGCAAGTTTCTGTGCCCCTACGCGAGTTAGGGATGTCTTGTGGTAAAAAAAATCGATATCGATGATCGAAAACGTCGATAAGATTTTTATCTTACTATTGTAAATGCGAAAGTGTAAATGGATTGTTATCGAGATAGCTTATACCATGAATAATAAAAAACATATAAAAAGTTACTTTTTATCTCAGAATGATTCCCGATCTATTCTTTACATGAATTCTAGTATGTTGTCAACTCTTAGTACCATAAGTTTTATGTCCATGGTTGTCACATTTTAATTAAAATTAATTTTAAATGAATTAAATATAATTCTCAGACTGAAATTACATGTCGAAACGTTTACAATTTTCACGGTTGTCTGCAGAAAATTTATCGATGCACTAATAAAAATCTCCACGTTGAAATTGAAAGTTTGCAGTCACATCCCTATAGCCACCCTACCCAGCAGCGAAACGTGCATACATTAAAAGTTTACCGGCAAAACATCAACATACCTATAACTAGACATTCTCCGAAAAACCTATTCAGACTTTACGATTTTAAATAGAGTCTAGAATAGGGGAGTAATAGATATTAAATTCAGAGAGCCGACTGGCCTAGGCAATGGAAGTTGGAGCAGTTTTACTCAACAAGGCATAAAAATCCATTAAATAAAAATCAAACTGATTTTCTATTACTACAAGATACGGGAGCGATTGACATAAATAAATAAATAAATAAATAATGCTCGACTTTTCACACAGCCACACAGCATCATCTAGCCCCAAAGTAAGCAGAGCTTGTGTTATGGGTACTAAGATGACTGATAAACTACTTATATACTTTTTTTTTGTAAATACATACATATTATATATAGAAACACTCAGACCCGAGACAAATATTTGTAGATCATACAAACATTTGTCCCGCCACGGGGATCGAACCCGCAACCTCTTGCATCGCAGGCGGGCGTAAGCCCACAACGCTACAGAGGTCGTCATCCATGAAAACATTCTCGTGAGTGATGAACATGAAACGGAATTCAAATTCTGTGTTATTATAAATTGCGTATCTATGACCTTCCACTGCTAAATTAAAAAGTTGAGCTGCATTAGAATTAGTATATTTGTTCAGAAAAAAGCGAACAAAAGGTTATTTTAAATTGTGCTTTAGGTATGCAAACGAATTAATCAGGCTTACTTTAGAAAGTAATTTCTCTAAAATGTTCAAGCACTTTTTATTCTTTTAATATTTATTCTCTCGTAAATCGTAATGAAGTATGAGATTCATACAATTTTGGCTTATCATTTTTTCTAAAACTGCTACTATGATTTATCTTATGTTTACTATGTTAATACAATATTGTACTTGGATTTATCAAGTTATTTATGTCTTTTTTCCCAGCTTAACATTTTTTTGAATGCTGGACTTTTCACACAGCATCATCTAGCCCCAAAGTAAGCAGAGATTGTGTTATAGGCACTAAGATGTCTGATATACTACTTATATACTACATACTTACATACATATTATACATAGAAACACCCAGACCAGAGATAAATCATACAAACATTGGTCTCGCCGCGGGGATCGAACCCGCAACCTTTTGCGTCACAGGCGGGCCTTCGCGCACTGCGCTAGAGAGGTCGTCAACATTGTTAGTTAAATCATTGGGATTTACCTAACTTTTTCTAGCTTACAGATTATCAACTGCTATCCTACTAATATCAAAAGATTTAGTTGTTTTTTCAACTTACATATCGCACAACATCTATAGCGCAATTTTCACAAGCAAATATTATGAGCAAAAAACCCTTTATGCATTTTAGTTTCAACAAGAAAATTAGATTTCCCTTCAAACGCTCCG
Source organism: Epirrhoe alternata (assembly GCA_963565295.1). Lineage (NCBI taxonomy): Eukaryota > Metazoa > Arthropoda > Insecta > Lepidoptera > Geometridae > Epirrhoe > Epirrhoe alternata. The sequence continues at coordinate 8,249,774 of OY751384.1, forward strand.
TATATTGGCAATTCCGTCAATTTATCAGTTTCACGACGCCACGAGAGCTCTTCCAGCGTATGTGCAAACTATTCCACAGTAATTGACTTTAGAGTTTCCTCTCAGTCGTATTATAAGAGGCAATAGCTAATCTACATTCTCAAATCCTTCCTATAAATATTATAAAGGCGAAAGTTTGTAAGTATGGATGTATGGATGTATGGATGTTTGTTACTCTTTCACGCAAAAACGGCTGGACCGATTTGGTTGAAATTTGGTATGTAGATAGGTGATACCCTGGATTAACACATAGGCTACTTTTTATCCCGATATTCCCGCGGGAACGGGACTTACGCGGGTGAAACCGCGGGGCGCAGCTAGTACAGTATAATAGCGAAACGTTGTAAACCGACCAGAATAACATGAGCTCATTTGTGATCGCAATGTTTTGTTATTTACATTGAAAGAGCTAAAGGTGGAAAGGTACCAGGGGTCTGTTTAACCTGGTTTATTTGTAGCACCATGGTGCTTGTCTGTCAGTGTAAGTAATTAAGTTACGCAGCATAAATGAAGGATCTCCTGCTATTTGAAACAGGTAATTAGTTTATGCATCAATTGAGCTTTGTATTGGCATGATAATTATTATAAAGACTTTTAAACCACGTTAAAAGTAATGTAGGTATTTTAAGTAACAGTAGAAATAAACTGGTTAGCTAGAATGTGACCAAAACATAGAGTTGTGGACTGGTGTCATGGTTTTAACAGATTCAGAACCACTTGTGAATGATGATTTGACTCACATAAAAGCAAGCGTCAAAAGGTTTACTGGAGAAAAAGTACATTAGTTTTCCTTATGCCCAAGTTGTAGTTTTTTTCATAAAATTTTATATACTATGATTTTATATGTACATACTGTTCGCCGCTTGCCATCATTTCGTCTACTATTTCTAGCCACCCATAGAAATTGTGGATCTTTGCCCCCTTTTGAATTCTTGTAAGTACTTTTTACTAGTTCATCGTTCACTTTTCTTACCTTTGTAATACTTGATCAAACTATGTCCACTTTTTAGAGTATTTTTGAATAAGGTAGAGATTTGCCTTATTCTGTACTGTCAACAAGAAAATTATCTTATGTTCGAAATAAAAAAAATTAGTGATATTTTGTTATCTTTTTAAATAAACAAATAAGAAGTAAATACCATAGATAACAAAGTTTAAATACACCCTGTCCGTTACCCATGACAGTAAAGCATCTAAACAAGACGAAGTGGTAGCCAAAGTGGCCATCCCTCCCTCACCAATTATTATAATTAACCGTGAGGAAGTGACCTCTGGAGATTGGCTCTAACTTCGTAATACCGGCCATTTGAGGAGATTGATAGCGACAAGACAACGGTCTTAAGTCAATATTGGATACATTGTTAAGAAAGTTTGCATAGAAGGGTCCACCCTTGTTGATTACCCAAATTTGGATTTAGGTATTTTCTTAGAATGCATGTGGTGGCGGGAGTACCTTGGCTTTTGATCCGAAGATGTTGATTCGAATCCGCCGTGTCAATGAATTTCTCGTTTTGGAAAATCTATCTGCAAATAGATGGCCGGGATAGCTAAAACAAACAAATACTGATACCACTCGCAACCTGCGGATTGAAAATTGTGAGTGTGAAAGATCTCATTAAGCTGATTACACTTGTCCGTGCCGTACTCCGCAGTCATTTTTCTATACAAAAAATACTGATGACGTCAGAAAATACGGCTCACTTCTGACGTTACAGCATTTCGGTTGATAGTTCGGCGCGTTCGGTACGGATAGATAGTGCGAAGAGCTTTTAGAAAAGGACTATAAATAACTACAAGTACGAGTGAAAACGTGTGCACAGGTTAGTAAAAGAATTTGATCATTTTGATTGTAAGGTGGTTTATAGGAAGTTAAATAACTGTTAAGCATTTAAAGTACAATATTGGTTTTCACTCAAAGTACTTGAATATCTTATACGTCTAGGTATTATTGGTTTTGATTCAAATAATTCAATCAATTAGAACAATCCACTCCGAGCTATTCATCAGTAAAATGCTATTTACATAATACCATTCTTGCATACCATTATTGCCTCTTGCCACAGAATATTAGCTCTTGCTCCGTTGAGTTTGAGAAAGCAAGAGGCAAGAATGGTATGCCAGAATGGTATCGTGTAAATGGCGTTTTAGAATTCGTTGAACAGAACCAGTCTCCACAAACTATGTACAAATGAAAGTTCAGCTATTTCGAAACGCTACTCATTAATTCTCTTCTCCAGACGTAAATATTTGCTAGATGAAGTTGGCTCATTATAGTTTTTATTTTCCATTTTATTGGCTCTAACGTGATTGAGTCTAAACAAGAGGAATTCGCTGAGCTCAAACAAACCACCAATAAAACCTCTACCGATCAATTTCTTACTTTAAGGCTTGGCTTCACGGAATGCGGCATGAGTAAACTTTGAATAAGAGTCAACTGATAATTCAGTGCAGTCATAAAATTGACTAAAATGATTTGGTTAATAATGATTAGGACTCTCGCAATGTATTTTATTCTAACTAAATGAGACCAACTGGAAAGTATACCATCATAAACGATATTACCATCGAAAACGGCTTATTACCCTGATCGCACACTGGTTCGCGCCGTACGCGCCGCAGCTATTTTTCTAAACCAAAAATGCTGATGACGTCAGAAAATGCGGCTCGCTTCTGATGTCAGCAGCATTTCTCTATTGAATTGATAGTTTGGCGCGTTCGGCTCGGCTGACCATCCAGCCGCAGTTTTAAGTAAGAAAAGTAATGATGAAAACAAAAGTTTTTTTTTATGATATATCGGTCGACTCTTGACCTCGAAACTCACATAGGCAAGAATGAGGTCTACGATGGAGCGGATGGAATGTTTGAAAAAGAGGGACATAAAATCATTTGTTTTGATTTGATTTGGCCGATAGTAAAAAACATTGCATATTTTTACTTCGGTCAAACCAACACTAATACTTTATGTGGCCGAGCCTTTGCAGATCAATGTCGTATTCTTAAGTAGAAAACTTGGGATTGGCGATGCAGAAATCGTTTCGCAAATATTTGGTCTAGACGAGTTATTAAAATCTAGATTCTATAGAATTCGGTATGAGTGCATTCGAACTTTGCTTGTTAGCAAGAAGTGAATTCGAGTCAATTTGAGTACCATTCACACGATGTTCTGGTTGAATAAATTCACGTTTTCGATTGCTGAGAGAAACGTATTGTTGAGAGGATTTCTAAGATGTCTGCTGTGACTATTGTTTATTATTATTCAGTCATTGCAGTACCACTTTAAGGCTCCCTCTTAAGATCTTTGAGAATTAACGCTGACAGTCCAGGGGCCGTATTCCCGTTCTTATTTTCGTTCGTTTGATGAATATTCGGATTTTTCTTACTACAATTTCTGACTTCAAGGGCCAAATTTTCGTAAAATTGTTCTATAGGAAGGAAAACCGTGTTTTAACGTTGATCTTATCGACGAAAAACAATGTAGTTCGTAATAAGAGATACCCGAATATTCATCAAACGAACGAAAAAACGAATGGAAATACAGTTCCTGGTTCTCAGGTGAAAGTCCAGCTCGTCCAGCTCGCAAATGTTTTAGGAGCTGATCTAGCTTAGGCTGTGTCCCCAGTAGGCAAACTGTTAGCGGCCGACTGAGTTTGCGGCGTATCGATTTAGCACGCCCTTCCATATATTTGAAATGGAGTGTCCACAGTTTGCTAGTTTTGCGCTCACTGGTACAGTTTGCAGCGTTACGCGCGCCGACTATCTCAATACTCGGCCGCTAACAGTTTGCCTACTGGGGACACAGCCTTACTCCACCAACTATGTTCCAGGCTCAGCGTTTCGTTGAGTGTAGGCATATGTTAGTAAGTATTATGTCTTAGAAGCAAAAGACATAAACCAAAGTCAATTCAAAATGATAACTACTATTAATAAGTAAGGTGCATTGTATCGTAAGGAACAGTAGCTTATTCGATACTCAAGACCGTAATAGATCTAGTTAATAGCTCTATAAATATCTTAAATACGATCCGTAACATCATTATGTATATAATGTCTCGAGTTCAATCTACTGTGAATTATGAGAGTAACGCAATTATAGGTAAAGTGGAGACTTTACCTTGATTTTCGTTTGAGAAATTTGAAAATTGGAAATGCTGTATCACCATAAACCCAGTAGCGCATTGAATTCAGGTTTTACTTAGTAACACGAAAGATACTCGTATATTGCGGCGGTCAGGTAAAAGTATCTTCTATGAAGCATTCGTAGTAAAGTTTTAGTTTATCTATCATGGCGATCATTATCTACACTAACATTATAAAGAGGAAAGATTTGTTTGTTTGTTCGTTTCAATTAAATAGGCTCTGAAACTACTGGACCAATTTGAAAATTATTTCACCATTACAATCCTACATTATCCCTGATGAACATATGCTAGGTTTTATCCCGGGTAAGTGAAGTTTTCCCGAGGGACCGCGGGTAACACCGCGACGGACAGCTAGTATTATTTATACGATCCCCGCGGCGGGATAAATGTTTGTATGATCTGCAAATATTTATCTCGGGTCTGGGTGTTTCTATGTATAATATGTATGTATTAACAAACAAAAAGTAAATAAGTAGTATATCAGTTATCTGGTTCCCATAGTACAAGCTTTGCTTAGTTTGGGGCTAGATGATGCTGTGTGAAATGTCCAGCATTATTTATTTATTTAATAACTAACCCTACTAGTCAAGGATTATGGAGAAATTTTCTAAAGCATTAGTCTCCCATCAATATCTCATTAATAGGTAATACTTATGCTAAACAATAAAAATCAAATGTAAGTAGAGTGACTAAATACCATTATGTTATACACAGGTTGCTAAAATATTCTTAGGAATCCAAAACATTAGCAATCTTGCATTAGTTATGAGTTTTATGATAATGAATTCGAGAAAGCTCTTATGAATTTAGTACCATCTAGAAGATGGCTGCCACCAATTAATGTAATGAAACACGTTAATAGTTACGAGGGTCAGAAGGGTTGCACAGATTATACTTCATAAGTCCTTTGTCTTGCCTTTCACATTTATTATTATTAATGAAGAGCTATTATATTTTTAGTTAATTCTTAAGTTTGATTTTTTTTAGTAAAATTTGTAAAAAGAACATAAGTGATGTTGCACCAAGAAAACTATTCATATACCTACCTACATAGTTTTTGGTCACCTTTAACAGTTGTGTAAATGGTTTAACACTCGTGTAGGTAGTTATTTTTAAGTAAGTTTGTATGAGTTATTGACGACCTCTGTAGCGCAGTGGGTGCAAGCCCGCTTGTGATGCAGAAGATTGCGGGTTCAATCCCCGCTGCGGGATAAATGTTTGTATGATCTGAAAATATTTATCACGAGTCTGAGTGTTCATATGTATGTATTTACAAACATAAAGTATATTAAGTAGTATATTAGTTATCTGGTTCCCATAGTACGTTCAGCAAAGAAAGTGGTCTACCACTTTTGACCACAGTTTCTGTGAAATCTAACTGCTAAGGTTTACTTTTCTAACTGTCATATTAGTAAAATAAACCTTGTTGTTTCATAACGTTCAAATGAACCTCAACCGTAGGGTGGTAGATCACATTTTTTGCTGAGTGTACAAGCTTTGTTTAGTTTGGGGCTAGATGACGCTGTGTGAAATGTCCAGGATTATTTATTTATTATTGAACAACTCTGGTGACAAAGTTTTACAGCCTTTAGAACACCTACGCTTCACTAAGGCGTATTCGTACGAGACATTTCAATTCTGATCAGGTTTCCAGAGTTTCAGCATTCCAAACACTACACACAATTTGTCCAAAACAAACTCAACCCTACCTGTGTCGGATAATCTTTCACTATAGAATTGTCATTCTTTGTTTTTCTTTCGTTTGAATCAAAGGGAATTCGATTTATCGTATACAGGCCCAACATATAAACAAAAAGAAATTTAGTTTTGCGAGACTTTGCGATGCAGTAACATATGCAGTGCAGGTATGGGCCGGGTCTAACGAAGACCGTTCGTCGCCTGAATACGTGATGTCTACTAGTTTTTTAGCTTTTTAGCAACACTCATGAATAAAACGATTTTGGATAGATTCGATTTGACTATCCTTTGTACTGGAATAAATAAACGAATTCTTAATAAACGTTCAATCAAACTTTCTTATCATTAATAATGAATATTATTTTCAAGCCGAATGAAATTATTGTTACAGTTTCAATGAATAAACAATGTTATATTGAACTCAATTTGAATGAATGAATTAATCCAAATCAATGAACCATATCGACCTCCCTTAAACTTGAACAAAAGCCCTCACAATATCTTATAGAAACTTCAGTTCAACAAAAAACTGGATACAAAGAATTAAGTAGCCTTTACTTATTCAAGAATGCTTCACCAGCCCCATGGTTCCTTTGAAAGTACGCTTCCTCAAAATAAGCCAACAGCATCGCTGAGTGGTTCTCAAACGATCCTCGGATTTGCATCTAATTATCATTTTTGATTCTCTTCTTTTGTGTAAATACTCGTCTAAAAGGTAACACCGTAAATGACATAATGCAAAGAAAGATATGCTGAATTATTAAAGCGATAATACGTTTCTCTGATTAGTGATGTGACATGGTTTGAGGTAATCTTGTCGATAATGTTTTATTTCATTTAATATAGGTTATAAATACCATTTTATATTGTTTTATCGGTACAAAAAGTACTCATCAAAAATTACGTAGGTATTCTGCTAAATATTCCTAACATAATAAATTAAAAGTAAACAAATATAACTATTTTTTTTTCACTGATACCTTGTTGATTATTATGATAGGGTACTAGAGTGAAATATAGCACTTCTGTGACTTTCTTATTGTGTTTTTCACTACATTTGTTTCAATACATCGATACTTTTGATTTATCGCCTTCGCATCACTACACGCTCTTAAACGTTAAATACGCTTCAATGGATATTACTTTCGGGGATTTTTGACTAAATAAATGATTACATTTGACTAAGACCAAATTTTAATGAATTTTGAGTGGGTGTCGTATGAGGGTAACATTTTCTGTTGCTTTTACGACATAAAATGAATCTTTTTAGGTAATGTCAATACATTGACGTTATTCATAAGTTACGGCTGCTAATTTTTAAACCCTTAATATTATAAGAATTTATGAAATACCTTTTTTGTATTATTCAAAAAACGAATATTGAGCAAAGTATAAATAATAATGTTTAATAAATACTTAATTATAATTAATTTTCCATTCCGTTCAAAAATATTGAGCATGTGGTTAAAAATTTTGATAACCTTTTATTAAATTTTGTCTAACTTATTCAACTCAAATTGATACATTTCAAACATAATACAACAGTGACTTGTAATACCTCACGTCATTATTCCCAAGATTTTCATCAAAATATTGCTTCGATGGCGTGTTGCAACGTTTGACATTTCACTCAGACGTCATTGTTGCTTACAGCGTTGTGTTTGACACGAACATTATCAAGCTACACACTGGGCGTTTTCTGAAAACGGAAAGTTTCTCCTTCTTATTTAGAAAATACTGGTGGTTTGGCGGAAGAGGCCACCATCTGATTCTTAGGTCATCATAAGGTCAAAGGGTTTGAATCTAGACAGTATTCAATACATTTTACTGTCCAAAAAATATGTGTATGTAAGTACTACTTTACTTACTTTTACGTATAAAAGTAATGTAAAATGTTCATATAATTTTGCAAAACATAGGCATTATGCAAATATGTAATTAAACGAAGTACACGTTTTCAAAAGATCAAAAATTTCCCTAAAAAGATCTGAAATAATATCTTACATGCTTTGTAGTTCTGTTTCATTTTTTAAAAGAGGTCGACTAATTATAAATATCGTTTTTTGAACGGAAAACCGCGCTCAGTGTGCACTGGTTCTTATTTGTTCAGACGCAGGGCGCCGAAAATCAACTTAAAATTGACTTCGTGGAGTGGATGAAAAGCAAACATTGAAGAGGAAAGTGTAAAGGAAAGCTACAAAAATACTTGTAAAGGACAGAAATGAGAGAAACTATTTGCAAGTTTTATGTACTTTAAACTGGATTGACTTGCTGGAAAACGCTGAAAATCCTTGCCTGTTTAAAAGTTCAGAAAAAGAATTTCAATTTAAGGTCTTGGGAGAATTCTTTCGTTCATCCTCTCTCATTAAGTCATCACAAAAAGTCTTTTTACAAGCCAACAACATCAATAGTCATGCAAACGTTCAACTAAAAACTTCAACTAGATGAATGTATTGCAATATTTTTGAAAACTGAAAACTAATGCCCAAGACAAGGGCGAGCGTCAATGTAGAAAAAACTTATTTTACGATTTCCGTTCCTAAAACACACTTTTGAACGCGTCCGTAAAAACTTGTTATTTATTACACTTACCAAGTTTTTTATTGTTAAACTATCGATAAAAATGTCCATCCGGTGAACTCGTGACTTTCATAAAATTGTATTTTTTGGTGGGATAGATAATACCGTAAATAATTGTGAAAATATAGCTTTTACTGAAATCAATTCATTTTCTATCGCTTTCCTTGTCTTTATTCAAATAGAAAACTATAGAGCAAAAACGTGACACCCGTTTTAAGTTAATCTTATTATAAAAGAACCTCATTTTTGATGAGGTGATATCATTTCATCTCAAAAAGAATTTAACAGAGGATGTGTGCACACGATAACCGTGATTACGTAAACATAGCCTGGTTTAAAGCAAGCAAATTCCCTCATATCACCGCCTCGTTGACATACTACGTGTCAATTTATAAAAGGGCAAATCGCGCAAATCCATATGACATAGGCTGACAGGACCAAGCGTCGAACATTATAGCAAAATACCCTTAACTCGATTCGTTCATATAATATTCATGACACGCTGCAATCTTTCAAAAATTGACACCTTTTACCCGGGTTCGGACCCCTCGTGACGAGCAGACGTACAAGTTTTTTGTATTTGGGATGGTGAATAAATTACTGGGACAATAGGTCCGCGGTTTTACGACTGTCTTTAAATTTACAGTGAGGGGGGCTAAATGAATTGACACTTATTTTATGCCAATAGCTTTGTGGTTTCAAAAAATCTAACATTTAAAAATATTTTCTCAACGATGATGTCTTTGAAATAGCTTAGAAGATTAGTAAGTTTGATTTGCATAAAGTTCAATTCGAATTTAAATTTGTTTTCGTATCGTATTCCCTTGATTCCCTATTCTTAAACAACTCCAAACTAAAAAGTTTATTTACTTTTTAGTATTTCTAGATCTTATCCAAACGTCGATGTTACAGAAAGCTGACTCGAGGGACCAGTGGAGATAAATAAAATTCTTATTTAGACATTCAAAGGATGAGATGCATTAGCAATATTGGTCAGGGCCTTAAATTTTTAGAGGGTTGACCTGTGTACACATTACTTAGTAATAAAGCTTTAAAACAAATAGCCATGTCCCATGAGAGGTCCCAAGTGGAGTGGAGTGGAGAGTCCCCCATCACTTCGGACCACGTAACTGGAGATGATTGTTTGAACAGTGGACACGGATTTTTCCACTTGATTGTCTGATTTGATTTTCTTGAGGTAGTTGCTCTCGACGGTAAATAATCGGCTTTCGGTGAACCTCTCTTACAATAAGCTTCTTCAGAGTGAATCAATAAATTGGAAAATATGATTTGTTTTTTATTGTAGGTATAGGTAATTAATTTATTTATTTAGGTATCTTCTAGGAAAACATGCTTTATCTTAGACCTCACGATTGCTTAACATCAGGCAGAGAGAGGTCAAATGCTGACCTTTTTAATTAAAAAAATATACCTATATATTTTTGTTTTATTGTGTTTTTCAAATTGCAGAATTTTAATTTGATTATTCCAAAGCGAGATTTGATCATAAAATGATTCAGGTATAAAGTTAAATAATAAAAAAAATTGTTTAACAGTATTAATAACCAATAACCAGAAATATGTATGATTTATTGCATCTCTATCACTGTTTAGTAAAACAATCACATAGGTAGAGTAAAATTACAAATAAAATAAAGTATTTTATGCGAAGATAGGAGAATGTTTCCCCCCCACAAAAGCTTTTTGACAGTTGGACGACAAGCGTCTCGAATCTGCGTCATTGTCCACTTGTCATTAAGTTTTTGTCTTTCCCCCATCTTACAGGATGTGTTGTGAATGACACACAGATAAATAGTTTGCCCGACAACACCTAAACAAAAGCACGTACTTTCACTATTACTGTGGAAATAAAATTGAATTACACCTGTTCCACCAGTACTTATAATAAATTTAACTGTGGTTTTAAAAACCCTGCATAGTTAGAAACATTTTCAAGATACAATACTATTGTTTTAAAATTCATTATACTCTCAGAGTAAAACGCGCATACTGGTTAAAAAAAATAAGAAACTTGAACATCGGGACTGACAATTGCCAACATTAGCAGCTTGATTTACTATACCTTTTTCTCTAGCGATTAAGATGTTTCCATGTCCTGCCGATGGCATTCAGTGTCCGAGTGACTTTAAGCTTTCGGTGAGCGTTTGCACGTAAAAAATTGCAATGCAATACTAAATCGGTTGAAATTCTTTCGTAACATGCTAAGCAGACTCGAAAGCCATATGTCACGCGCCCGTAACGACCACTAGATGGCACTACAGGAGCAATAGTCACGGATTGACGTCACATTTATCCTGGCGTCCTGTTATTGTGCAGATTTATTTGCTTCCGACAGACCGGGAAACGCTATTATAATGGCTATGATGGGAATGCAATTTGACAGTTCGTTAATTTGTCATTTTTGTTCCATTTTGTTTTGGGTGTAATGTATCCTTTGTTTATGTCATTGCTCGGTTATACGGCTAGTGATACGGCTCTTTATACCCCGTTTAGTAAATATAGGGTTAAACAATATGCTAAAAGCGATACTTGAGTTGAGAGCTAATACTCACACATACGAGAAACCCGAGAATTGTTGTTCTAGTAATTTTTTTGATGAGACTTTAGTGTCGTTGCTTGGAAAATTTTACATAGCCTTCTTTCAAAATTGTATGCTTTCAAATCTTTTAAAGTATTCAAATTCCGCATAAGAAACTACGGTCTGCCACTTTATGTGATGGTCAGAGTTTAATAAATTACGCAAAACACGAGAAACAGAACTTTTTCAATCAATAACACAAAGTAAATGGAATTTAAGGTATAAAACGTAAATGAGTTTTCCAAGAGTACCACCACCGGGAACTGAAGGCGATCAGAATTATCGACAATAGTAGAAATCTGCTGACGCATGTAGAAAACTATAACGTTGAATAAGAATTTCTGGATGTGATGTTCACATACATACATGTACCTATAAGCGTAATATTTATGTAAGGGACTGTGGTACATAACTAATTGATACACATGGTGTATCAATTAGTTAGTAAAATTAATATGTGATCCATGCATATCAATAACTAGCTCTATAATATTAAGGGTACCACAATATCGTACCTTATCCATAAGCAATAAAATTGTCAATAGATAAAACTATACTAGCCTCAAGTTTTCTTCACGATCTTTTCACATTGCACTTCAACACACAATTGCATAGGTCAGAGTTCTTAGTAAAGCGATGCAGATTCCTGGTACTACTCGTAAACCGAGCGGTGTCCCAAACGATTATTCTAAAGTGCGATTTCCAGCTAGAATTTATATCTTCCACCTACGTGGTCTTGTATTCTGTAATGATCGTCGCGGAGCGGACCGCTAACTCGATTACACACGAGTCTAGCATCGTAATCGTGCAGACGCCTCATCCACGTTATTAGATGATGTCGCAATGCGTTTACGATGTTAATGCTTACTAGATTAGTGAGAACTGTTTGACTTTCAGAATAAGGACGTGTGGTAAAAAAAGTCTAAATTTTTTAAAGTGAATACGATTAAGCTTCTAATTTTTCTATTTATGAATTCTATAAATGAAGTTTAGTTGTGGATCTGATTCGCTATATTTATTTCTTGGCTATGTTTTTAGGATATTATAAGTTTATAAGTTTTTTCATCTCACTAGAGCTATCGTCCTCCTCAAACGTTGCCCAATTGAGGATCGTGAATCAATTAATTTTCAAAGTTAGTATGGGATAACTTAGAAAAGTCTTAGAACTAATTTTACTCCTGTTCTTTCGTGACTATACCGTGAAGAATCAGGGCAACAAATATTATCCATGTACATACATTGTATTTTATTGTTTTATTTGACGACCTCTGTGGCGCAGTGGCTGAAAGCTCGGTTGGGACGCAGAAGGTTGCGGGTTCGATCCCCGCCGCGGGATAAATGTTTGTATGATCTGCAAATATTTATCTCGGGTGTTTCTATGTATAATATGTATGTATTTACAAACAAAAAAGTATATAAGTAGTATAACAGTTATCTGGTTCCCATAGTACAAGCTTTGCTTAGTTTGGGGCTAGATGATGCTGTGTGAAATGTCCAGCATTACTTATTTATTTACTTATTGAATTTTGTAAGTGTAATTTGTATGGACCTCGTCTGCAACAAAGATTTTTATTATTATTAATTTTTGTTTTATTTACAATGTAACAGACTTATAAAAATAAAAACACAATAATAGTAAAACACAAACTTGAGAACCGTAAAGAAACAAAGCGAGAACCGCAACGGTTCAAATTCATTTTGTTACATTTCAAGAATGTAGGAGTTACGAAGAGTTATACAAAATGAGACATAAAGAGTTGTTCATTAACACTGAGCACTAGCAAGCGTCTTGAGCACGTACAAAACAGATTTAAGAGCATCTGCGACTAAATAATTCTTTGACTTCAACGAAATAACTTTACATTTTTTTTACTTCATTAATATTTCAAGTTTTGAGAATAAAAATGCGCAATTTGCGCTTTTATTTTTTGCTGTCTAGATGTCTAAATTATATTAAGATGCCTTTGATTTTCTTGTAAAATAATTTACAAGAATTTTAAACGATGTCTTGCTAAAAATATGTATAATGTCACGGACATTTTTAGAGGTGATTGACCGTATTTATTTAAGTGATTTTGAAGTGTTTGATCTCGACGTATCCTTTTATTTAGAGCTTTAAAGATACATTTATTTACTAAAATATTTCTCACTTCTAAAACGCCTGAAATTTATTTATTATTTATTTATATTAAAGAAAATTAATGTTATTTTTTAAAGCTCTGCAATAACTCTACCTGCAGCCCAGACTGAGGAACGCCCTGAATTACGACTTACGCTAAGAACCGGACGCCATCTCACAAAGTATCGTTTGATGGCCGTAAACCCGTCCCTTAACGACCGTCCGATCTAACCCCGCCCTTGTACTACAGCTTTTATGCGAATTTAGAGTTGAGCAATAACCAGAAAACCGGAATAGCCTGGGAAATGTAGTATGTATTGGCATGATGAACAATTTACAACTACCTAAATTTTCCACACAGGCGTTATTGAAATTAAAACATCAATTTTTATAACTAAATATTTAGCATAATATTGTGCCTGAAAACCATAATAGGTTTGAGAAGGCACTCACATTCGTCTTAAGTAATAGGTAAGCTTAGGTAGGTAGGTATTTAACTTTGTGTCATAAATGCAATACTAAATGCAATATAACTAAAAATGTAAGTATAGCAAAGTTCGCTAACCACGCTAACCGTATTGCAATGGCGGTATGGAACTGCAGACAATGCGAAAAAAGCGTGTAGGTACTGTCTCAGCCTCTCACCGCAATACATCAATATACCTCATAAACTTCCAAATTAAGTGGTGTAGTAGAAATAGGGAATAAAATGTTATGCTACTTCACATGTAGGCAACTGAGAAACTTGCAAACACTTACTAGCGAGTGACTTATCAATGCTGTAGCCAACGTTACTGCAATTCGTGGCTTTTTATGCCACAAATTGCACTGAGAAACTTGCAAAAACTTCTAGGGAGTGACTTATCAATGCTATAGCCAACTTTACTGCAATTCGTGGCATGAAAGTCGATAAACACGGTACGGTCTTTGCTCCATTCTTGGTTTCATCCAAAACCTTTTGTAAATCCGGCCAAAATCATTATAAGGACAACTCTACCACTTTTATACTCAGTAGTCGTCTTAACCCCAATAATAAAATGCGGGTTGTAAATAGATAATAAGGGAGCACTCGCAGACACCATTAGGAGGCGCCGTGGATGTAACAGTCACGCTAATCGGCAAGCATTTTGATCATTTTTTTATGTTTTTCTATATAATTATAAATAATCAATAGTTTTTTACACTACCTGTTTGGATGAAAACGGTTGCATATTTCGTCGGGACAAGTAATTTAGTTGTTAATAATATTTTTTATTTCCTTAATTATGTACTAAGTCCAAAAAATAAAAAAAAGATTTTCATCTTTAGAATAAACACTGAGGGTCAGGATCAATAAATGGGACAAATAAATACATTTTAGAAGTACTTTACTTCTCATACATTAAATTAATTTAAGTAGTATATTATGTTACTAAATTAGGATTTGTAGATTCAGTTAATTTATATACAGAAACTTAATTAATAAGATGGCGTGATAAAGAGGAGGTCTATACCCAAAAGTGGGTGCTGAGATGGTGATGATAATGAAACTAAGATTAGGTAATAAGCTTTACATAAACAACATTAGTTGAGCCATTAATCGTTGAAAACGATCTAAAGATATAATAATAATAATAATGCTGGACTTTTGCACACAGCATCATCTAGCCCCAAAGTAAGCAGAGCTTGTGTTATGGGTACTAAGATGACTGATATACTACTTATATACTTTTTGTTTGTAAATACATACATATTATACATAGAAACACCCAGACCCGAGACAAATATTTGTAGATCATACAAACATTGGTCCCGCCGCGGGGATCGAACCCGCAACCTTTTGCGGCGCAGGCGGGCCTTCGCCCATTGCGCTACAGAGGTCGTCAAAATAGCTCAACTATATCACTTATTTAGGTATACAGACTTGTTTATGCAAATAAGTACAAATCGAACAATTTCCCAGCGTTATCTCCAACAACCCGACACCGGTACACGGTATGAATAATGAAGTGGAATCGTACAGTTCGTGGTTAGATTTCTATGTTAGTCTGGGTTTCAGTTTATTTATATCCGAGTGACAAGTTTATATCTACTTTAAGCTAGTCTCTTATATCTATATGATACTATGCATTAACCGCGGTGTTACGCGCCGCGGTGTTACGCGCCGCGGTGTTACCCGCGATCCCTCGGGAAAACTTCACTTTGCCGGGATAAAATATAGCCTACTAGCTGCGCTCCCGCGGTGTAACCCGCGGTCCCTCGGGATTTTTCCGGGATAAAAAGTAGCCTATGTCCTTCCCTGGGATACAACCTTTATCCATGCCAATTTTCAGCCTAATCTGTTTAGTGGTTTGGGCGTGAAAAGGTAACAAACAGACAGACAGACAGACAGACAGACAGATAGACAGACAGACAGAGTTACTTTCACATTTATAATATTATAGTATATAGTATAAGTATATATAGTATGGATGTTAATCGGGGATAATGTCAGATTCTATTGGTGAAAGAATTTTTCAAATCGGTCCAGTAGTTTCTGAGCCTATTCATTTCAAACAAACAAACGAACAAATCTTTCCTCTTTATAATATTACTAGCTTCTGCGCGCGGCATCGCCCGCGTGGTACCAACATTTCAATAGCCTATAGGTATGCTATTCCAGGTTCGCTGGTTTAGGCGTGATTGTTACACAAACATACAAACATCCAAACATCCCAACATACTCACAAACTTTCAGATATATTATATTATTAGGATATATTAGGATATTAGGAAGTATAGATATAGATTGACAAGCCTCACTAGCTGAGGTAAACGAGTTCTTGAGTAGAGACCGCGACT
Source organism: Epirrhoe alternata (assembly GCA_963565295.1). Lineage (NCBI taxonomy): Eukaryota > Metazoa > Arthropoda > Insecta > Lepidoptera > Geometridae > Epirrhoe > Epirrhoe alternata. The sequence continues at coordinate 8,265,768 of OY751384.1, forward strand.
CGGTAAACGTAGTGTAGGACGCCCGGCCAGGTGGAGTGACGAACTGCGAAAGGCTGCTGGCAGAAGCTGGATGAGTCGAGCTATTGATAGGGTGCAATGGCGCTCATTAGGGGATGCATATGTCCAGCTGTGGACTTCTATAGGCTGATGGTGATGATGATGAAGCGTCACTTTTGCTCGACTATTCTATGATAAATTGTATGGTTAAAATAAGAAGCTTATGATACCCTCGGATCCTCTCATCCAGCTTGTTCTAGTAGTTCTAAAATTAATAAGATGGTCGCGCCATCACGACTATTCTCGACTGAAAGCGTTATCTACTAATTGTTACGGACACTCTACACATTCACCGAACTATAATTTTGGATAGAAGATGACAGGTGAATACAGGCGATGACGCCCTCTACACGTTCGTCACCGTCGGCATTCGTCTATCTTCGCCAAATATGTAGAGGGTCCATCTAGATAAATATTTTTCATTTAAGACAAACTTTCTTCAGTGATTAACAGATAAATCGAATTCAAATCACTTAAGTCTCAACCCAACAACAAACTCGAACTGCTTTATCACTTTTGATTCAGATCTCGTAAACTTTGAAACTTGAAATGGCAATAAAATTGTAATGAAGAAGACATTTCATTTTAATAACAAATATGCGGTGTTAATAACTTCGTCTCGTAGAAAACATATTAAATATCTTGATTATTCCGAAAACGTTTTTAATTAAAGAGGAACTTACGCTACATAAAATTTTACAACCCTTTAATAAGACGTAAAAGTACTTTAACTGCTATTAAGCTATAGTTTTAACGGGGAATATTAATGAATATCGCCCGCTTTAATACATTTTTGACGCGATTATGGTTTTAATGTGGCAAGGGATTGGAATTTATAATGGGATTGCTTTGTAACATGTTTTACACTGAGCTTACATTTATTGCTGAATGTCATGCGAGAACTGCAGACTGAATGATTGATATTTCTTACAATGTTATATAAATATATTTGTAGAATAATTTATCACTGTTTTTTAGCTTGTGTCAGGATCGTAGCAAGTGTAAATCTCAACCTACGACTTCATGAAGAAGAGGTTTGACAATTATGTATGTTAAAATCAAATCAAATATTTATTTCAGTAACGTAATCTACTTTAGTTACATGAGTGTGAGACCTCCTTTTAAGTATGAAAATACCTGTATTAGGAGGTCTCGCTCTTCCGTTACAGAATTTCTTTTGATTATTAGAAAAACAAAGACAAAGTGAAATAAAAAGAAAATAATTATACTACTAAAACTATGCGTAATGATAATAAGTGCAATTAGAAACAGTCATTATAAAAGTACAGCGATGAGTAATTAGCAATGTGTAGTTAGAGTGCGTCTTTGTTTGTGTGGTGTGTGTGTGTGTGTGTGTGTGTGTGTGTGTGTGTGTGTGTGTGAATGTGTGTAAGGTTATGTGGGAAGGTGAGAGTGTAAAAGCAATATCATTTTTGAAGCCACTACAATAATTGTCTAGATAAGTGCCTGTAAATTCGAGTTCGGCCACCACCCCTCGCGGGCATAAAAATGCGTACCAACCTATAATTGTGTATGCAACTTTATATTGAAAATATCTTTTGAAATTGTATAAAGGACATGCCCAAGATGACACTTATTTAAGAGCTAAAAGTGTTTTTCACCTCTGCGGCCTCATAAATAAATATCTTACAAACAATAACCAGTATTTATAAGTGAAATATAAAATACACTTCTGTCACCCTCTGTAAGTCAAGCAACTTTAGCAGTAAAACCAACGAACCGGGTTAGATAAACGTAAAATAAAATGTATTTTACACCTTTACGTGACGTAGTAGTATAAAATAAAAAAATTTAAAACAACTTGGTTCTATTTAGTTCGTCAGTTTGAGTCAGTTCCTAGCATTAGCCAGGAACTCACGTGCCACGGTACTTGCCATAAAATGTATGCAGTTTTAGCAATCAATCCCTTAGACGTAGGTGGAGTCTTAGCCCCCTTACGTACTAGTGGTTACGTACTGGTGGTACAAATTAAAGTTCAATTTTGTGGCGGTTAGGTGCGTAAAATGACAAGCGGTTGTATACTAAAACTGGAAAAGCTGCCCGCCACGCGGCTAACACATAACCTCTAGTGCGTAGGAGCGCTTAGTGTTATCTGTCGATTTAATTTCTGTTAGACACCTCGCAGACTGCAGACTTTCTATCGGCCGATAGTTGAGACGGAACATACTTCGGCTCGTAACGAGTATGGAGAAGTAAGCCGAAGTATGTTCCGTCTCAACTATCGGCCGATAAAAAGTCTGCGAGGGGTCTAAGTAACAATATGGCTGAGTAAGGTTTTGTACCATTAAACCTAATTAAAAAAAAACAATAGAAAAGTGAATAATAAATAGTCTTACTTAAACTTTCGCGACTACATTTTGAAACATAAAAGGTATTTAACGCGATTAAATCCTGTATTTATATTTTCAAAATGTGAAAAGTGAGTATTGCACGTCTACGTTCCGGATCCGTGTGATATAAAAGGGACCTTTAAAGCGACACCAGATACTGCCACTGAATAAACTTAATGTACGTCTAAACAATACTTTAAAAAGTTTCAAATAGATAAAATACATTGTCTGGGATGTTTTAGAAACATTAAAGAGGTATTATCACTTTCCTCTCGAACTATTTTATTATAGTTTTAATATAATTATTTCTTTTGCGAATTCAAACATTTAAAAAATATTCTCTTTTACTTGCTAACTACCAAGAAATTAAATTATCAGTAAGTCTAGGTAAATAAAGTGGGGCACTGTGCTCACAGCTTACAGCTCTAGCAAAATATGAATGGTGCACAGCACAATAATCTCATCATCATGATTTATCAGTCTTGTTGTCCTAATATACGCCTCGGCTTTACCCATTAGTGTCTGCTGGCACTAAGTGAAACTTGAATTATACGCGATTGTCTAGACGACCCATTGTAAGAAAAACAAATTAATTCCCCTTCTATTGCACGGCGAAAACTAAATGTACGCTAAATTTATGGCCTCTATTGAATTATGGTGTGCTGAGAAAAGTGAAAATTACACGCACTCTAATAAAAAATGTGCAAAGTTTCTTTCAATGAAAACCAAGTATTGATAGCTATAAATAAGTGTGAATCGAAGACTAATGTCGAGCTAAGAGTTTTATAAGAGTTATCGACATTTCTTTCAAATAACTCAAGTTCAGACGAACACAATATTATGGAATTTAATAATAACGTGAAATTAAACTTTTGAAGCACAAAATTGAACACAATAATCCATACTATACTGTTTTAATAATATAAATGTGAAAGTAACTCTGTATGTCTGTCTGTCTATCTGTCTGTCTGTTTGTTACCTTTTCAAGCCCAAACTTCAGCCCTGTTCTGAAGTATTCGCGTTCCTTTTTCGTTCGTTTGATGAATATTCGGATGCTTCCCACCACGATTTCTAACATCAAGGGCCAATTTTTCGGTTTGGAATATTTTGTGCTTCATTAGGACCGTGTTTTAATGTTTGAAAAATTGGCCCTTGAAGTTAGAAATCGTGGTGGGAATCATCCGAATATCAAACGAACTAAAAAAGGAACGCGAATACGGTCCCAGATTAGGCTGAAAATTGGCATGGCATGGATAAAGGTTGAATTCCAAGGAAGGACACAGGCTACTTTTATCTCGAAAAAATGATATAATCCCGAGGGACCGCGGGTCACACCGCGGGAGCGCAGCTAGCTATAATTAGGACACAAATGTTAGTGTACAAAAACCAATACTGTGAGTGAAAAAACGGTATTTTATGAAGAACATTTTCATGTTGATTCCATTAAAAATTACCGAGAAGTTGTTATTTTTGTATTATAAAACAGATTAAGTTTATAAACGGAACCCTACTCTGTGCGTGACTTTGCACTTGGTCTGTTCTTTTATTTTAAAACTAACTACTGCGCGTGACTTCGCCTGCGTAGTACCAACATTTGAATAGCTTATATGCTATTCCAGGTAGTGACCTACTCCAATCCAGTCAATAGAATGGATAGGCGTAGATAGTGATCTACGCCTATCCATTCTATTGACTGGTTTGGGCGTCATTGAAACACAAACATACTAACATCCAAACATCTAAACAAACTCACAAACTTTCAGCTTTATTATATTAGCGGGATCAACTGATGTATCATTTTCAAGCGCTTACAGTTCATACCATTGCGTGCTCTGTTGCCGAATTTCACTCTAAAGAAAAAATGTGTCGTCTAAAAACTTTATTCGAATACATTTAAAAGTTCTAAAGCTTCGAACAGTAAATTCAAATGAAGTTCGAGATTAATAGTCGGACTGCACGACTAATTCTTTCAAGAGTTTGAAACTAATTTGTTTCTGTAAAGTACAAGTAAGCAGTCAAATGTTTATTCGTGGTGTTCTGATGCCTTATACGGAGTACGCGTTTCAATGTCCGCGTGGTTGGTTACGCGTACAGGTGGAACACGACTGGGGCGAGTGATACGCGTGCTCAAAATGTATACTCGTTGCTGCAGGTATGGAATAGGCGTTCTGTGTACGCGTAACCGACTACGCATACATTGGAACGCGTAGTCTGTACAAGGCTGAAGAATCGCGATTGGCAACAAATTAACTGTGTTTTGGACGTGATTTCATTTTCGCCTCGAAACTTAAAGTGTAATTTGGTTTTTTAATGGAACTTTGTTGTTTATTGGCACTTAGTGCTAGAAACGTTTGCGGTCTGGATAGTGTTCGTTTGACCGAGTAAATCGAAATATTTAAAATTCAAATAACAGATTCAATTGGCACTTTTTTTTCAACTTTAGTTGATACCGCCGCTGGATCTCTATAGAACTGTAGAAGTGTGACGGTCTGTAAGTGGATGGGTGACCGCCAGTGGCATTTTCATCTGAGCGCTTCCGTGCTTCGGAGGGCACGTTAAATTGTCGGTCCCGGCTATTAAGTCGTTAAGCCATGACGGAGGCGCAATCCTCACATAAATGTCATCGGCGCTGGCGTCTTCCTATTCCATTCAAATGCGTACTAAATAAATGCACGGATATAAAGCACAAATTAGGTATAACCAAGTATAACACACACTCCAGTTTGTCCGCGACCACGCTTGTTGCAACACAGGCGAAACGTCGGGAAATAATAAAATAAGGTACGCGATAAATCCGTGTAGTTAATACGTAATTATAACACAGTATGTCGTAGATTGGACCATTTAGGTGGGGCTTGCGCCTAGATCTTGAGTGACTTGATCTGAGAGAATGTTTGCTGTGCCAAAACAAAACAGAATCTACCCAACACAGTCGTGATCCTGGTTTAGATTTCTCTTTTGTCTTTTCGTTCCAGATATTTCAGTAGAATGTCAATAAGTTTTTTTCTAGCTAAAAGCATCAGAATTCGTCCGTACGATAAAAACCGGCCATCGCTCTTTTATAACTACATTCAAATTTAATCTCGTTGAGTGCAGGAGTGATTGACGATACTGGACTGCTTGTGCGCGCTTTATTTATTATGCGACCCTAAACCCTTAACATCTCATTCGTTTGGGACAATTCGGAACCCATTGCGGACCGTAAACAGCGTTATCTTCATTTGCATTTTAGTGTAATTGGAATTTTTCAGTATTTCATTTAATTTGCATAACTATAATTACGAGCTCGGTTCTCTGATGAGTTGAAGCACAATTTCCTTCGATGGACATAAATGTTCCCATGGTATAAAATTGTGTTTTGTTTTTTTAATATAATTTGTTTTACAGGGTGAACGAATTTAACAATTTTATTATGGCTTATAGCATTTTAAGAGTAAATAAATACCTTTTATACGTGGCTACGTATCCTGTCGCCTGTCTTAAAATATAGCTACAGTAGCTCCTGTTTGTTATTTTATCTTTATTATCAACAGTTTGATTTCACGATTTGGAATACTTTGCTCTTGTAAATCTTCATCTTTTACGGATTAACTCATCAAGGTGGGACCTATCATACCTTATAATATAATATCATACACATTTCAAAGTATCTATGCATTCTTGTAGATCTCGTAGCTATTTGTAGCGTTTCGTAGCTTCGTAGAGCTACACTTATTGTACTGCCTAGACTATAATTTGATGTTTGAATGCGATACACACATTTGTCTTCAGTAAATAATGACGGTGTATGAGCAAATTTACGCGACGGTCGCGAAATTATCTCATCCTCGCTGTGAGCCTCACACATTAAATATTCTACAAACATATCGTATGTACCATCATGGAATCAGTTACATCGAAAGCAACCCAACTTTAGGATTTTTTTTACCAATTTTATAAACAGGTAAAGTTTGTATGTTTATAAGTTTAAATATGGATTTGTATGATGAGAATTGTTTGATGAAAAAGAAATCCGAGTCAGTGTCGTGCATGCATGATTATTAAAACATACATTGTGTACAAAATATCAGCAATATTCACAAGATGCATGTAATTTTGATACTAATAAATATTCGACTCAGTGTGCCTAAAATATGGTTGTTATATCGTTTTCTATGACTCTATCATTTATATACCTACTTGCAGTAATTTTATTTAACTTTTGTTGAAATGATGATTTCAAGTATTTTTTAAATAACAGCAGTAGACTGTTTCCTGTGTAAATATATGCAAACCCCATACCATCCTAGGTAACCACTAATTCACGTACAGAATAAAATACAACGCTGTAAAGTTATCAACAAGAATAGGACCTGCGAACTAATGGTCCGCAAGGGACCAGTTCTTTAATGGCCACTCGTAAATTGGACGAAAATAATTAAAATCGCACGTCCGCACTACCGTGTGAAATCAGCTAGCTCACTGTACACAGAGTGGTCTTATTACTGAAGTAAAATAAATCCGAAATTTATTTTGTTTCGTTTCTAAAATTTTTAGAAGTAATTGTAATGGGCCCTCTACACATTCGCCGATGATAGACAAATACTTACGCTCACGAACGAGTAGCGAGTCTATTCGCCTGAATTCGTCGATCATTGTCTATCCAATAAACAGTTTGGAAAATAGTTCGGCGAATGTGTAGAGTGGCCATAACATTTCTCATTTAAAGTATACGTATGTATGTATCATTAATTTCATGCCTTTCAAATCTGATAAACACGAAGTTCGATTAATCAAGCCACTAATTACTGTTATTTATTCTGTATCGAAAACAAAATTATTGTATACTAGCTGTGCTCCCGCGGTGTAACCCGCGATCCCTCGGGATTTTTTCGGGATAAAAAGTAGCCTATGTCCTTCCCTGGCATAAAACCTTTATCCATGCCAATTTTCAGCCTAATCTGTTCAGTAGTTTGAGCGTGAAAAGGTAACAAACAGACAGACAGACAGAGTTACTTTCACATCCATACTATCTATACTAATATTATAAATGTGAAAGTAACTCTGTCTGTCTGTCTGTCTGTCTGTCTATCTGTCTGTCTGTCTGTCTGTCTGTCTGTTTGTTACCTTTTCACGCCCAAACCACCGAACAGATTAGGCTGAAAATTGGCATGGATAAAGGTTGTATCCCAGGGAAGGACTTTTTATCCCGAAAAAATCCCGAGGGACCGCGGGTTACACCGCGGGAGCGCAGCTAGTTTATAATATTAGTATGGAGTATGGATAGTTTGTTAGCATCCAGAATTTGTTAATGCCTCCTGGCAAGACTAGAAATCTGAATGTTTGTCTCAAACATGCTTTCCCCACTGGAATGATTATTGTATTTTTTTGCACATAAGTGTGAGTGAACTATCTGATAGGAAGCAGAACAAGTGTCCACTAGTAGAAGACCAAAACACAGCCATTAGGAGCGAGTGGATTCGAATAGCACAAAGGGTTTTCCGTTCAATGAATAGGATCGTTTTATAGTTGAATGTGATGGACCGATATAGGGACTTAAATTGTCGCCATGAGAATAATTTGCGTAGCTATTGAGGCATTGGAGTTTCAGTTCTATTTGACATCAAAAGAACGAAATAGAAATTAATAGTTGAAAAGTTTTTTATCATATTACACTTTTTACAGTACAATAAAATATTTTCATGTCATGGGAAGGTAACATGAAAAGGAGGATAAAATAGTTGTAGTGAAGATGCACTTAAAAAGACTAGAAGACCGCCATCCCGCCAAAGACAAAGGCAGTGGCTGAGTGGTGGTCACGTGAGGATCACAGAGCACCAGTCATACCACCAGCAAGTGTCTGATAATCTTAAAAAGGCATCGAGAAGGCATTAGGTTCAACTGACACAAGATTAGAAAAAGTAAAGTGAAAAGGAGAAAGAGGAGAGTTATTCAGCAGAGGGACGTGGGCTAATTGAATAGATAGAAAATGTCTTATAGTTTGAAAACGTTATTATGATACAGATCAAAATATTTCCTCATCCATCACAGCTTTATTTAGACCAGCATGAAATGAAGCTGTCCCCTATGATGCTTCGACAGGCTATCAATCAGAAGTACTCGGGATGCGTAACGCTGCTGAACTTGTCAGACGATATCTCGCTAGCGAAGCGAGTAATAGCTATTTACCTGAAGCCGACCCGCGGACAAAGCTTTGGGAGAAGCAGTACCGCAACTCGCGACTGTGGACAAAGAATCAGCATCATCCAACTTTACTGTTAGCAAATAATCATTATAGTCCCCAAAGAATAGCGACAAATAGCTAAAATAGATCTTTAAAATGTACTCCGTAAAAATATGGAAATTAAATCCTTTCCTACCAATATTAAAATCAAAAATATGGTTTGTGTTGATATTTGAATGTTATATTAACGTCTGAACCAGTCTTGGATCTGTAATACCGTAAAAAAGATCTGAGAGAATGTCTATCGTGCCTTGGGGAGTCAGTCAAATGGACTGGAATCTTTGGTAGACTACCAGACTGTAAAAATCTTGGTGAAAGTTAACTAATCCATCCAATACCATCGTAACGACATCGTACGAACACACATTGTTTTCTTATTTGATATGCGTAGAAGTACTGTAATGAAGTACTGTATATGCTTTACTATGCTCGTGTCCGGATTATCATGTCTCTCATTCGATTTTGATTATTTTTAAGATCGGAGAGGATTAGTAAGGGTCGTTCGTTTGTCGCAATTTTGGAAGGTATTTTGAAATTGAAGTATTTCGTTTATTTTGATCCGTTGATTTTGATCTGTGTTTGATGGATTACATTTTTGGTGAGTTTTTATTATTTTTATATGAATAAGTCTTTTATATTCATTTAGATGAAATATACAGGGGTCACGACTGTATCCCCAAGGCGCGGTAGACATTCTCTCAGATCTTTATATTCCAGATCCTTTGAAGATGTCTAAGGGGGTAGTCAGAGGCATGTACAAATACATATTTGATACATGCCCACATCTTGCAGAAGTTAGTATTCCATACGTGACAGGTTGCAAGCCCATCGCCGCAAAATATTTAGCCATGATATTTTAAGATTACCGGCGAGCATGTATGAAGAATGTAATGAGAGTGAATGAGGCGAAAGGTGTGTGTCAGGATCGTAGCGAGTGGAGATCCGTGGTCTCTGCCTACCCCTTCGGGCGGCGTGGTTTTATGTATGTATATTTTAAGATTCAAAGATTTGTTGGTATAGTAATACTAAAATGAAAACCGAACTCATAACTACTGACTATAGAGTTTTACTCAGAGTGTACTTAACTTTATTTATTTAGTTATCAGCGCCTTGCAATGTTTCAATGTAGACATCAGACTTTAATAGCAACAAGATCTAAAAACAGCAGCTATAGAAAACGAGCTATAAAAAAGAAAGTCCTTAAAAGTTTAAAATCCAAATGTTATACAAACTAAATAAGAGCTTGTAAAAAACTTCTAAGATTTTACATACACAAATTGCAATTTTATTAAACGTGAATGCTTAAAATAAGTATCAAACGATGGTAATACCCTAAAGAATAGCCTCATGCGAAATAATTTAACTTCGAAACGAGTTCTTTGACTGAAATTAAAAGTCGTCTCTTCCAATAATTTTGCCCACTTGGTGACTCAGCCCTATTGAATTCGGAAGATTATTCATTAAATGATACTTTACGGACCTGCAATTACGGGGCCGAAAACTTTACTCACAATTGGTAAATAATTATAATTATCACTGTGGTTCCCTTTGGTGATTCGCAAAAAGGCAAAAGTACCAACTTTTCGGAACGCCCTTGTTATTAAAATTTTCTATTACAAAACGTTCGAAATATATCAGCTAGTCAACTTTACACTTTTCTGCATTGACTTTAGGGTCAGATTTGATGGAAGTATTTTCCAGATAACGATCAAAGCGAAGTTTGATTTTGCGGCGATAATTGCGGCGAATCCTTAATTATTTCGAGGGTAAACTTTCTACCGAAGTTAATTTGACTCTGGATGTAGACTCCTTTTAATGGACACTCTTTTGGTGACTCCCAATTTATTTGGTTGACTGGAATATTCATTAGAACCGTGAAGCATGACTGATATAACGAGAAAGCTTTGATACTTCAAGTACGCTGCAGGTAAATAAATTTAAATTTCATAGTTGCGACCGAACTTTGCACATGTATTTCCATGCAAAATATTGTTCAAAATACAAAGCAGACGGTATATCGCGTCCCTGCAATACGAAACGTGTGGTATACACAACGATAGGAATATCACAGTACCCTTTTAGCATTCCCCTCGCAAATCCTGATATACCTAGTATGCTAGGTAGGGCTAGGTAGAGTTGGGGTGAGGGAAAGGGAAGTAATTATAGGGGGAAACATCAAGTGTGTCAGTGAGTGTGTGATAAAAACGCGAGGGCTTGTGAAGAAGTGTGTCGCATGCGTCAGTTCACTATGTCAGTGCTGATCTTTTGAAGACGGATGTGGGTATCTGTGTTATTTTGGGGGATCACTTTCTTCCTTGTGGCGGTTTTGTTTGAAATTCAGGGATTTCTCGAAACGGATAGTGGTGATCTGCGTATTTAGATCTTAAGAAGATGGTTCAAAATGTTATAGGCATTTTTTTTCTTGTAGCAGCAAAAGTCATTACAATATATGACTAGATTTCAAAAAAGTGGGTCGTTTTACCTTGAGTAATATGAGTAACATTTCATCTAATCTATTTTCCGAACTATAGAAGATGTCAGGCGAATACAGGCGATGAGACGTTCGTGACCGTCGGCATTCGTCTATCATCGGCGAATATGTAGAGTGGGCCCTCTACATATTGCAGCTTAAATTATATTACACATTATAATTAAATCTGTTAAAATTTTAGCCTATTGAGATCATTTTCAAAACATGAAGATTATCTACAATCAACTGCCCAGATAAAGATAAAAAAAACTATAAGGAGTGAAACTGAAGCACATTGTACAGAAAGTCGTCTAGAAAATAACAAAGCACTTTACTCCGAAATACCTACTGGAAAACACGAGGCCTTTGTCTAGCAGTGGGACAGTGTGGGGTCCATGGCAGGTTAAAAAGAACAACAACAATAGCAAAAACAACACGTCAAAGGCAGCTAAACCTCTTTGGCACTGTCGCCACCTCTTTGAAATTTAAAACCCAAAAAATCAGTTCTCAATTTAAAAATCGAAAGCCTCTACAACACAAACAACAAAAGTATTTCCCAGCCAACTACAGGCTAGACCGAACAAAAGCAAACCCGAAATTCTCCATCACTCGATTGTCAACAACAAAATTCGGGACAAAAATTGCAACTTTTTAATATTGGTATATATTGAAGGTATTCATCAGTGTGATTGTATCGCCGCTTGGGGTCGGCACAGCCCTGACTGTTGCTGGGCGAGGGGTGCCTGATATCTAGGAAACTTTAGATTTGGATACGGCTTTTTTCTTAACATTTTGTGAAAGCTGGAGCCACAAGGAAGAGCTCTATATCCCGGAGCTGGTAGTCATACACCCAGATCTTTCACTACGGTTTATAGTTTTCAGAAAACATTTCAAACGTGACCTGGTTGCAGTCATTATAATCAACCTATCGCAAAATTACAATTCGAGAGTTTTGGTTCAAAAACATATCATATAATATGTATTTATAAGTATTATTTTTATGTATTTTATGTAAGTAGGTATATTTACTTTTAATACTGTTACATTATTTTTTATTTTATTTTATTAGTAAATTATTTTTATTCCTATAAATATTTGTACACCCCCTGCTATACCTTCAATATGTTCGTTTCTTTCAATCCAAAAGTTGTCTGGAAGAAATCGATTCTAAGTGATAAGACCGTCCATTGTACATTGTCTCGTTGGGTTCTATTGGTTCATATGTGTATGTTTTGTAATTATTGTGTACAATAAAGAGTTTTTCATTCATTCGTTCATTCATCATAAAAATTGTGCCTGAAGCGGTGGAAATAAAGAAAAATAAAAGTTTCAACCAGGAATGTGGCTACAAGCTGTCAAAAAGTGTTCGGGTCGTGAAAAAACGTCTGATACTAACTTGGATATTGTTAGTGTAGTGTGTTTTTATAAAAACTTGCCACACCCCATGCGGTCATTCCATAATGACCGCATCAAAAGTTCATACATCCATGGCACTCAGCATTGTAGATACCCTATAGGTATGATTATCTGCAGATGAAGCTAGGGGACCTGAGTACATGCGTTGCTAGGTTACGAGTCCCCCAAGGTCAGAAGATTTATAAGCATATGTATATCCACTGTAGACGGATTACGAGGGGAACTGCCGATCGATTTATTACGCAGTTGTTCCGATTATTTGAATGAATGGTGTGATTAATTTAGTTTTACTTTAAAGTAGGTCTATTGGACATCTGTCCAATAGCTAAGAAGGGCCAGGTAAAAAGTACCCTAAACCGACGAGCATGTATGAAGAATGTAATGAGAGTGAATGAGGCGAAAGTTGTGTGTCAGGATCGTAGCGAGTGGAGATCCGTGGTCTCTGCCTACCCCTTTGGGAAAGAGGCGTGATTTTATATATGTATGTATGTATTGGTGTTGTAGAGGCATAACATATAGAAAATCATTTATATTGGCGAGAAGACAAGATAATTTCATAGCTCTAGACTTATCTATACTACTGTTAGATTCTACAGCATTTTTACCGTGTCATACGACATCCATTTTTATTTACAGTGAAGACAACAGACAAACAATAAACGTCAAAATAACATTTATTATATAAATGTGTTCTTGCTATGAAAATGAAAAGTTTCAACCATATGCCACGTGACATGTATTACGTTTCGTTTATTGCCCCGAGATCTGAGTCTGGATGCCACGTGACTGATTACGTATACCTTTCGATGAACCAGAAAATAAATGAACACAATTTATTATTATTATTAAGAGCCTGTAGAGTCCCACTGCAGGGCAAATAACTCCCTTCCCCTTCTCTAGATATCTCTATTTTGGGTCACCGTGGACCAATCCTCTAAGCAGACATCCAATTCATCTCTCCATCTACGGGTCTACCGCAGGGTCGTTCCCGTTTAGAGGCGTCCACTTTAAAACTTGTGAGTCAAGTTACTTTTAAAACAAAACTCAACTTTTTTATCACAAAAATGAGTGATTCCGTGCCTTAATTCTAAAACCCCTCACTAGATTTAGTCACTCAATACAAACTTACTTTTTATTACAACAGTATGTAGGTAGAATATGAGCTTAATGTGTAAATTGTGTAAGGCTATTTAAAATATTGATACGGGAGCAAGTCCTTGACAAAGTATTATAAACAGCTTATCCCTTTAAGCTCTTTTCAGCAGTTTATTTTAAAGTGACAAAGATTATCTGCCCATTGAAAAACTGTCTACCGAAACAAACCATCAATAATGGATCTCATTGTTTCACAATCGCAAATCGACTCATCTATTCTGTATTTCACGTGCGGATATTAATGACAATTTCGCGCCTGACCGAGCGCAATTCGAAGCGTTTTTATAATACGGCACAGTATTGTTATACGAGTATCATATGCAAAGCTTCAATACTTCATAAAATAAAGCTTTTTGTGACACAGACACATACCGGAATCTTAATTGTTGAACGTGCTTTATTTTTTTTATTAATTCATTCGAATGAAGCCGCAATAAGGTCTTCCTGGGTGCAGCTGGTTGGGCACAACGGGCAGGAAAGGAGATGCGACATATTTTGTGTTGCGGCTCCGCACTCACACTGGATTAGGGTTTTTTTTTTATAAAACATGGTTTTTCTGCTGCTGGAAAAAGGTATATTTGTCAACGTCAGTCTATTAGGTACGTGGAAACGTATGATTTTTTATTACGTTGGTTTTTCAATCAGATTGTCGACGAAACTTCTATCATGGGTTAAACTATACGCTTTGTACCAGTATTACTTGTTTTTTTTCTCGAATAAATCCTGATGCGGTGAAGGCGAGTTAATTAATAATTTATGGACGAGGATTGGGAGTTCGGAAAGTGAAAAAAAAAAACATTGGTGGAACCTAAACGGATAGGGAAATAGTCGTTTATTTTGGTTTAGCAGAAAATCAATCTTTTAAATTAATTGAATATTTAATTTGATTTTCATAACTAAGTTTAATTCGTTTGCTTGTACTATGTTAGATAACGCTTTACGCAATCTTTTGATTAAGGTTCTATGTGCTCAAACATATTTTATATTTGACTGTCAGAAACTGAAACTTTGAAGAAACAATGCGTACCTAGTTATTTATTTTAAAAATAAAATATTTCCAAAATCAGGTAAGTACATACAGCTCTGTAGGTCTTATAAGCTGTTATTTACTCATTAATCTAAAGGTGCGTTTACATGATGCGATTACTCGTACGTTTTGCTAAGCTGCACTAGGCCGCGCCCATTCGGTGTCAACTTAGTGCATTCACACGACAAACTGCGCTCGCTCTAAATCGCATGACTAGGGTAAACTTATCTGTATTCTGTTACTTTATCCAGCCTTAATCAAACTGGAACAGTTTTAGTATACATACAATAAAATCACATGTCTTTCCCGTATAAGCCAAACAGTATATCCGAAATAAAATGTGTAAACAAACGTCACAATGTTCGCACACGGCGGACAATTTGTTCGATCCTCGCATTTTTCTTTCCTCTGGATGTCACCGAGTTATTTACGAGGCCCCCGTTCTGTTTTAATACCTTTTCATTAACAATTTTAAGGTTCTGTTTATTGAGGTCATAAATAACTCCAGCAATCCGACTGCAAGAGAAAAGTAATGACAAAAAATCTAATTTGCTGGACGAAATTAACAATGGTTTTAATGTCTGTAATTTGTATTAGTATGGAGGACATGAATCTAAGTCGTTTCGCGAAATGGCTCTAATGCATGCATCGGACTGAATTTATTGTATTAGTTTCATTTTGGAAAGCATACTTAACCTAAAGCAATATTTAACTGTATGCCTTATTATTATTGTAGTTCAAGATTCGATCTTCTCGGTATTGGATACCGGTATATTATCACGGACCTAAGCCAAGTGCACTTCAGTAGAGGGTTGAGCTTCGTGAGGTAGCTAATTTTACAGAAATTTTCTGACAATTCTGCATGTGTTGAGGATGGCTGTTTTCTGCAGAAGGATGTGTTTGTGCTTTAGAAGATCTAGAGATAGCAAAGATTGTGAGAGCTGCTTTGAGATAACACCAATTGTGGAAAGGACTATGGGGATTATCGTTTTGTAGGCGCCACATGCGTGTCATTTCGTTTTTCAGGTCGACGTATTTGGAAAGTTATTATTATTAAATATTAATGGTTAAAATGATACTACGAGTACTTATTAGTTTAATCATTGACAGGCATACACAATATATTCAGGTCAAACTTCTAGTTATCAAAGTAAAAGTCATTATTTCGAACGAGTGTCGAATTTTAAGCAAAATTGTGAAAATACTCATAATAATCGTAGTCCTACAATTTATACATTGCTCGGGTCCTCAATATTAATTGACATAAATAAAGCTGTGGGTTACCCACAGCTGCCTCAGCCTTAGGGTAGCCGCACTATGAATACTGAAATAACTAACACGTTATTGACTTTTGTTCTACGTGACTTGATCCAGAATATTCGGGTATTTCGAATATTATCATAGAAATAATATTCGTAATGAGATAATGTCGTTAGTCTTGATAACATACTACAAATATTATTTGCTTTTTTAATCAAATTTAGGTCTTTATGCTGCTATTCTATGTGGTTTTAAAAGATTGAAATTATGTTTGCAAGAAATAGAAGTATGCCGCAAAAAAACGTATATTTCGAATATACCTAAGTTTTTTTGCGGCACAAACGGCCGTACTTTTTTTTGCGTTCACTTAGGAGTTTTATTTTTTCACAGCGTAAAGGGACCAGAGACTTGAGTAGGTATACGATTTTAAATTCAACTCGATACCTCCACGCGTTCCCGAGATAACAGACGAACAACAAAGTGATCCTATATGGGTTCCGTTTTTTTCCTTTTGAGGTACGGAACCCTAAAAAGACAAGACTCTCTTTCCTTACTCCTAAAAGCTATACAGACTCCTCTACTACAGTTCTAATAGCCGAAGGAATATTAATCATTTATGATATCTTTGCTAGTGCAATAAAAATTCCACGTTCCAGTAGTTATTTAATCGAAACCTTATTTCATAGAGGAAATGTCCCATGAATACGAAGTCTCTCCATCACAAAGGCTATTTGATTCGCTCACACCCAACGCACGGCCGCCCACGGAATTGTATTTCCGATTCTCATTGAAACTGTCTGTGATTTTGTAACTATGACTTCTTTATTGGATTCTTATATTAAATAGGCCACTTTAATATATAATTATATAATATCTTCAAGATAGGTAGCCATTCTCACAGATCAAATTATATTAAAATGGTCAAAATATAACAGACTCGCGGCAAAATCATTTTGAATATGTTTCAGGGATCAGAATCTGCGGAGCATACGGCACGACCAATGTGCGATCAGGTTAAAACAAATTATTTTGAGGTGCATACGATTTAGCATCGCACGTCAATTTTCCCGTGTGAACGCTCATCGTATGCGATTTTACTAAGACTAATCGCATACGATGAGCGTTCACACGGCAAAATTTACGTGCGATGCTAAATCGTATCGCACCGTGTAAATGCACCTGTAATGCACCTAATTAGATTGCATTTGGATAGAAACTTCAAAGTACATTAACTAACTAGGGTCAGACGGCTACTAGCATCTACTCATTACATAAATATCCATGTATGTAGATGCACTCACATTGTCCATCCGTCTATCGTCAATTCAGCGCACGTACGCTCCTTTTTTCAGCAGACTGTGTGCCCAGACTGAAATTACAGTGTTTTCCGACGTTTCCCTCTATTTTGATTCGCTATTGTAGGTGTTTACGCAGCTTGTTACAGCGGTACTGTTTCGAATTTTTTGAAGCGTTGTAGAATATCAAGTTTATTTCCGCATTTTGTGTCCGTTTAGTCCGTAAAGGTATGTTGTTTTTGTCCAAATGTTTCTGTAGCAAATGATTTTTATGCTATACTAGCTATCCACCGCGGTGTTACCCGCGATCCCTCGGGAAAACTTCCCTTCCCCGGGATAAAATGTAGCCTATGTTCATCAGGGATAATGTAGGATTCTAATGGTGAAAGATTTTTTCAAATCGGTCCTGTAGTTTCGGAGCCTATTCATTTCAAACAAACAATCACACAAACAAACAAACCTCTTTATAATATTATATAGTAATATAGTATAGATATAGATAATCATATTAATTTGAGCTGATGAAAATAGAGCTAAACGAAAGATTTCTCATCGTTTTCATAAATGCTGCCGAACCACAAAACATTCCGTTCGACGTAGACTTACTATAATTTCATTGCAGAAATTCGATTTTAAAACTCACCCGTCGCTTACACAAACAAATCGTAAAGCAGGGGTCATAAACATGAACACCTTACTTGATTCAAAAGGAAATTGCTTATTTTACGTCAAAGTGACGGGTTTATTCGCAGACTCTTACATTATCCGTTTGTAAATAAAAACACTTTTACGATGTCTTGAATTGTTAAAGGGCCCAAGACGTGTCGTACAAGGTTTTTGTCTGGGTTCTTGTTAGCTCAAAAATACTATTTAAATATTAATTTATCATTTTTGTCAACGTCAAAACATGAACAACACACTAAGCTTATTTATACTGGTAATAACAAAACGCAAAAGTTTAGAAGTAAGTCAAAGTCAAAAAGCATTTATTCAGTAGGACCGCTGGGATCACTTTGAATCGTCTTAAAACTAGGTGAATTTACTCCTGTTCCTTCGCGCGTGACCGTTAAGAATCAGGGCAACAAACACGGCATCGAGTGGGTTTTATCAGGACCGATAAAAAACGTGCGCTCTAAAGCACATATTTATTAAAAACATTAACTTTATTTGTTAAAACGTTCCATCTTCAAAAATCTGACAAAAAGAAAGTGCAAGTCATTTAAATTGAGTGATGAGCGTAAGGAACCCTAAAACGTGTTACGTAAAGAGTTGCAGTCTCGCATCGATTTTGAAGGTAGAGGTGGCTAGCTCATTAGGGATGTTGTCTAGAACATAAGATAAACAACGGAATAAAGTAATAACGACTTCAGGCATAATTTTTATAATTTATCTTACGGTTTCATCCTTATTTGTTATGTTTATCCTTCGATCAACAATATTATATATAGCGAGACATACAAAATCAAAACTAAATTCTGTCCGCGTGACAAGAAAACTCTAGCAAACACCCTTTGCTCGTAGTAATAAAGTCACAAATCCTCAAAACATTATCATAAACTTACGATCATTCATCACGAAAAACGCTAGCTTAACACGCTAAACAAAATAACGGCGCGGGCTGTTATTTACCGAAGACGGTTTTGCTGCGCTGACCCTAAATTTATAATATTGTTGATCCTTATTAATTTCACCTCATCTCTTATGAAATTGAGAACTGTGTTTGCTAAAGAGGTAGTAACTCTTTCAACCTGAATGTCGTGGGTTTGTATTCAGCCGTGCGTCAATAGATTTTTCATTGCGGAAAATTTACATGCAAACACAAGCTCGAACCGGTGAAGGAAAAAACCGTGAGGAAAGCAATTATTATTCTAATAGGCGAGAATGGAAGCCATGGAACGTCACAATCGTGACCTTGTAGGTATTGGTCTTGCATAATCTTTAATAGAACTGACATTTAACATCTCATCCATATTTAGCCATCTAAAATAGAAAAGAAATAGACGACCTCTGTGGCGCAGTGGGTGAAAGCCCGCTTGAGACGCAGAAGGCAGGTTCGATCCCCGCCGCGGGATAAATGTTTGTATGATCTGCAAATATTTATCTCGGGCTTGGGTGTTTTTATGTATAATATGTATTTACAAACAAAAAGTATATAAGTAGTACAAGCTATGCTTAGTTAGCTAGATGATGCTGTGTGAAATTATCCAGAATTATTTATTTATTTAATTTTCACATTGAAGTTCGCAAACGCAACGAAGCAAAAACACGAAATCAATCAGTATCGGTCTGATACACATTTTATAGATAATAAACAACTTTTTTACAAGCTTGAACTCATCTAACGATCGTGGGAAAGTGCCCATCTTGTGTCTGAACGGCTCAAGAAAGATACCTTGTTCAAGTTGGTCCTACTGTTTTGGTGAAATAGAAGTAAGATCTTTATTGCTGACTAGCTGCGCTTCGCGGTGTTACCTGATGTCCCCTGAGAATACTTTCGGAATAATAAAACTCGATCTCTTCCACATTATAAGATCTCTGTGCCTTATATCTATATATATTTATTTATTATAGCCTCAAGCCCAATAATGGAATTCAAATTAAAATTTCTTGCAAAATTAATTATTATGGTATTTAAAATTTCATGCATGTTAAACTTTGATTTATTTATTATTAAGGACCTCTCAACGAGTAAAGGCCTCCTCCAGTTTGTGCCAGCTGTTTTGACGTTTTAATCTAGCCATCGGTATTTTTGCCTTCACTATTATTATATCATCAGCTGTTCTAAAACCCCCGTATTTTGATCTCCATTTTTTTTACAACAGCCATTATCTGCTTGAATAAGGTACTAATAAATGATTTATTCCTCCGACATCGCTCAGATTAAGAAAACAATGGACGATCAGGGACTCCATTTAGATAGACAAAAGCGAGTACGATGGTACTAAGTGGAGCATTTTATATTATATTTATCTTTAATTACAACACGGAGGAAAGAACTCGATCTGGAAAATAATGACGTGATCCGCCGGGTTATTAGTTTACTTGATAGCAAAAATCGCACAATTTTCGCTTATCCTCTACAGGACAATCAATACCTAACCTACGTGATAGGTTTGTTTTCTTCGCTTCACATTACCAAAAGGTTTCCAAAGGTTGCCTGGAAGAGATCGCTTATTAGCGATAAGGCCGCCCATTGTTCATTTTTATCTGGTTTTTCTTTTGTTTTTGTTTGGTGTGCAATAAATAATTTTCATTCATTCATTACCAATTTAATTCGAGTGATTGCTATTTTAAATCAATACTATGTAGTTTCACTAGGTAACCAATGAGCGATCAGCAACTTATCGCAAATTTTACGTAATCAGGCATCCGTTTGGGGGAAGGAAGACAAATAGCGATTTTCTTTTGTTGGCTTATCGCTGTCGGGAGTATTCATTATTTTGTACAACGGCGAAAATATTTAGCAGAGACTTCTGAAATAACTGTATTGACAATGAGATTGGATATTTTAAAACTTTTTTGCGTCCTGACGTGGACCGGGATCGCCGCTGACGCGTCATGTCAGCGACCATCACGACACGACACGTCTTAAAGTGTCCACGCAACCATATAAAATGTATGAAACCGATATCTCTCTGATGCATCACGAAACGACACGTCAGCCAAACGCGGCCTATAATATTTGAAAGGAAGGCTACACCTTGTTCGCTATTGCTGCGAATAGGATGTTTTTGCATATATCTCTATTAAAAATATTATTGCAAGAAGCATTTCACATATTAAAACACTTTATGCTTAATTATTTTTCAGAAATAACAAATTCTTTTAAGTCACGTTTTCACTGAGAAACATGTTTCAGATGCGTAGATGTTTACAGAAACCAATGTTTCGGGGGCTTGGCCGTCCACACCTCAGTTGTTTGACAGCGATTGCCAGTTGCGCACTTCTATTTTTTTATAATTCTATAATTTAAATATGATGTTGACATTCCATACTACCTGTTAATGTTGTTGTAAACAACTGAAGCACACGTCCACACTTGCATACCTACAGATGTTGCAAAACAGATTTGTTTCAGTGCTCTCCACTTCCATCGGGGAGCACAGAAACATTCTAGAATCCCGTAGATTTTGTTTCTGAAACCGTTTCTCAGTAAATACCTACATATGGCTTTAAGGTTAATTCATTTTATTCATTAAAGGTTATTAAATAGCTTGATATAAGTGTTAATAGCCAATAACAGTACAATTAAAGCTCAATCTAACCGGAAATATGGGCTTTAAGACCCCTCTTATCCCCCTTCATTTCGGAGCCTTCATTCATGTCAGTAGTTCTTGAAAGCCGCGAGTCGTGCGTATGACGGAAGTCAGATTGTCGCTCATGCGATAAGCGAAGCCATCTATTGTGTTGACGTTACTGATATTTGTATCGAGAAATCCTGGTAATCCTGCCTTATGTATTACTTACACATATTAAAAAAAAGAAAATATCATCGGAAATCGCAGCAGAGGACGGCCCCCCACGAGATGGAAAGACGATCTTGTAAAGGTTGCTGGGAGCCGTTGGGTGCAGGCTGCAGAATATTGATCGCTGTGGAAATCTATGGGGGAGGCCTATGTTCAGCAGTGGACGCTAGATGGCTGAGATGATGAAGAAAATATCTAATACTAATCCGCTAATCTATTCTCAAACAACTCGAAATCAAATGAAGGTGTTCTTTTTCTTGCCCGCCGGTGCTACTCACGGTTCCAGATTGCCAAGCCTAAGTTGTAGGAAAAAATGAAAAATGAAAATGAAAAGGAGAACGGGCAGGCATGTATGAAGCGCCGCCCAAGTCAAAAATCGCCCGCAGAGTGGACGTATAGTGGAATGGGTAGACCTTCTAAAACACTACATTTGATTGTATGACAGCAAAAAAATCCATCCTACAGAAATCGAGATATTTGCAGTTAAAGGTGGTGACTTTTACCATCATGTTTTTTGACTAACAGGCTTCCCGCAGACAAGCCACTATGGGCATTCGATAGAACTTAAGAAGCACTACATTTCATTGTATGACAGCTAAAAAATCCATTCTGCAGAAATCAAGATATTTGCAGTTCAAGGTGGTGACTTTTACCATCATGTTTTTTGACTTACAGCCTTTCCGCAGATAAGCCACTATGGGCAATCGATAGAACTTTAGAAGCACTACATTTCATTGTATGACAGCTAAAAAATCCATCCTGCAGAAATCGAGATATTTGCAGTTAAAGGTGGTGACTTTTACCATCTTTTTTCGACTTACAGGCTTCCCGCAGACAAGCCACTATAGGCATTCGATAGAACTTTAGAAGCACTACATTTCATTGTATCACAGCTAAAAAATCCATCCTGCAGAAATCAAGATATTTGCAGTTAAATATGGTGACTTTTACCATCAATGTTTTTTGACTTATAGCCTTCCCGCAGACAAGCCACTATGGGCATTCGATAGAACTTTAGAAGCACTACATTTCATTGTATGACAGCTAAAAAATCTATCCTGCAGAAATCGAGATATTTGCAGTTAAAGGTAGTGACTTTATCCATCATGTTTTTGACTTATAGGGTGAGAGCCAGCGACCGGCAGACCTTCGTCATTTTATAAAGGCTGAGACTTTGTCTGTGTGTAGTCCCAGTATGGTTATGTACGATCCCCAAATATGAAGTTTGGGTCCGGGTGGCTTTGGGAGATATGAGGCATCAAAGGTGCCCAAAATAGCACCCAAGATTCGTCATTTTACCAAGGCTGAATTTTATAATGTTACTTAGGGAGCTATTAAAAGAGGTTTCCCAAGCGGGCAGACACCTGCGGTGGTTCCTTCATCATGTCGGTGAGCCTCAAAGTCTGCCGTATAAAACAAGTATAAAACATGTATGCAACAAGTATAAAACATGTATGCAACATGTATACAACAAGTATAAAACATGTATGCAACATGTAGCAAACAAGTATGCAACAAGTATAAAACATGTATGCAACAAGTATAAAACATGTATGCAACAAGTATCAAATATGGTATGCAACATGTATCAAACAAGTATGCAACAAGTATAAAACATGTATGCAACAAGTATAAAACATGTATGGAACAAGTATAAAACATGTATGCAACAAGTATAAAACATGTATGCAACAAGTATAAAACATGTATGCAACAAGTATAAAACATGTATGCAACAAGTATAAAACATGTATGCAACAAGTATCAAACATGTATGTAACAAGTATAAAACATGTATGCAACAAGTATAAAACATGTATGCAACAAGTATAAAACATGTATGCAACAAGTATCAAACATGTATGCAACATGTATCAAACAAGTATGCAACAAGTATAAAACATGTATGCAACATGTATAAAACATGTATGCAACATGTATGTAACAAGTATAAAACAAGTATCAAACATGTATGCAACAAGTATTAAAACATGAAGGCAACATGTAGGCAAGTATAAAACATGTATGCAACATGTATGCAACAAGTATAAAACATGTATGTAACAAGTATAAAACATGTATGCAACAAGTATAAAACATGTATGCAACAAGTATCAAACATGTATGCAACAAGTATAAAACATGAAGGCAACATGTAGGCAACATGTATGCAACAAGTATCAAACATGTATGCAACAAGTATAAAACATGTATGCAACAAGTATAAAACATGTATGCAACAAGTATAAAACATGTATGCAACCAGTATAAAACATGTATGCAACAAGTATAAAACATGTATGCAACAAGTATCAAACATGTATGCAACAAGTATAAAACATGTATGCAACAAGTATAAAACATGTATGCAACATGTATGCAACAAGTATCAAATAAGTATGCAACATGTATCAAACAAGTATGCAACAAGTATAAAATAAGTATGCAACAAGTATAAAACAAATATAAAATTCAGCCTTGGTAAAATGACGAAAGTTGACTCGTAATTTTTCATACTTGAGGCTGACCGACATGATGAAGGAACCATCGCAGGTGTCTGCCCGCTTGGGAAACCTCTTTTTACCCTATGTAACATATTCAAATTCAGATTTTTTAGCTGTCATACAAATGTAGTGCTTCTAAAGTTCTATCGAATGCCCATAGTGGCTTGTCTGCGGGAAGCCTGTAAGTCAAAAAACATGATGGTTAAAGTCACCACCTTTAACTGCAAATATCTCGATTTCTGCAGGATGAATTTTTTAGCTGTCATACAATGAAATGTAGTGCTTCTAAAGTTCTATCGAATGCCCATAGTGGCTTGTCTGCGGGAAGGCTGTAAGTTAAAAAAGATGATGGTAAAAGTCACCACTTTTATCTCCAAATATCTCGATTTCTGCAGGATGGATTTTTTAGCTGTCATACAATGAAATGTAGTGCTTCTAAAGTTCTATCGAATGCCCATAGTGGCTTGCCTGCGGGAAGCCTGTTAGTCAAAAAACATGATAGTAAAAGTCACCACCTTTAACTGCAAAAATCTCGATTTCTGCAGGATGGATTTTTTAGCTGTGTGTGTGTAAATGTAGTGCTTTTAAAGTTATATCGAATGCCTATAGTGGCTTATCTGCGGGAAGGCTGTAAGTTAAAAAAGATGATGGTAAATGTCACCACCTTTAACTGCAAATATCTCGATTTCTGCAGGATGGATTTTTTCGCTGTCATACAATGAAATGTAGTGCTTCTAAAGTTCTATCGAATGCCCATAGTGGCTTGTCTGCGGGAAGGCTGTAAGTCAAAAAACATGATGGTAAAAGTCACCAGCTTTAAATGCAAATATCTCGATTTCTGCAGGATGGATTTTTTTGCTGTCATACAATGAAATGTAGTGCTTCTAAAGTTCTATCGAATGCCCATAGTGGCTTGTCTGCGGGAAGGCTGTAAGTCAAAAAACATGATGGTAAAAGTCACCACCTTTAAATGCAAATATCTCGATTTCTGCAGGATGGATTTTTTAGCTGTCATACAATGAAATGTAATGCTTTTAAAGTTCTATCGATTACCCATAGTGGCTTATCTGCGGGAAGCCTGTAAGTCAAAAAACATGATGGTAAGAAATGAAAAGTCTTATCAAAATTACTTATCGTCTTATTAATTATCGTGGCCGAGCGGTTAGGCACTCCGGCTTTAGGAGGATCGTCTGATCGATGCGGGTTCGAATCCCGTCGAAATCCAAAATTTTGATAAGACTTTTCATTTCATAATGAAATACCAAGTGTGGATCAGCACTATAAAACAATTACAGAAATTATAGATTTAGCTAAAGCGACATCTCTTAGTCATTTGATTCTGAATGTAATTTCAGACAATGAGCATGAGTTCACTAGTGAACGTGTAGATGGCGCTAATCGGTGCTCAACCGAAATATGAGACTTATCGAAAATTTGGACTCCGACAAGTAGGATTTCGTGGCCGAGCGGTTAGGCACTCCGGCTTTAGGAGGATCGTCTGATCGATGCGGGTTCGAATCCCGTCGAAATCCAAAATTTTGATAAGACTTTTCATTTCATAATGAAATACCAAGTGTGGATCAGCACTATAAAACAATTACAGAAATTATAGATTTAGCTAAAGCGACATCTCTTAGTCATTTGATTCTGAATGTAATTTCAGACAATGAGCATGAGTTCACTAGTGAACGTGTAGATGGCGCTAATCGGTGCTCAACCGAAATATGAGACTTATCGAAAATTTGGACTCCGACAAGTAGGATTTCGTGGCCGAGCGGTTAGGCACTCCGGCTTTAGGAGGATCGTCTGATCGATGCGGGTTCGAATCCCGTCGAAATCCAAAATTTTGATACGACTTTTCATTTCATAATGAAATACCAAGTGTGGATCAGCACTATAAAACAATTACAGAAATTATGATGGTAAGAGTCACCACCTTTAACTGCAAATATCTCGATTTCTGTTGGATGGATTTTTTAGCTGTCATACAATGAAATGGAGTGTTTTTGAAGGTCTACCCATTCCACCATACGCCTACTCTGCGGGCGATAGTTTTTTGATTTGGGCGGGAATGCCCATTCTCCTTTTCATTTTAATTTTACATTTTCCATCAATTCAATATCACCATGGAAAAAAGTATGTGTTTAGTTACACCAACTCTTGTGACGAAGTTTTTAGGCCGCTTTAAGGCATCCAGCTTGACGTCTTAATAGCTGGAACGGACAGTCAACTGTCCGTTCCAGCTATTAAGACGTCTAGGGTACCTCAACGTCGTAACACTTCGTTTACCCATAAATCCACTGTGGAAAGCGTTATGAAACCATCATAGATAAACTTTAAAGTCTGGGTGTAACTATGTTTACCAAGTTGTCTGTTTCCTGTCACACAAGGTAACCCAATACTAGAATTCCATTAGTTGGGTCATTACTACGTATGATACGTTGTTTTTTCTTATCTATTAGCAATATCATTTCATAGTGAAAATTTGCATTGGTTTACAATAGTTAGTATATCTCGTAGAATAGCTAAATAGGACATTTTATTTTATTTAGTGACCACGACTTTTTACTCTCAAAGCAAATAAAAAATCACATCATTGTACTGTGACTATGATAAGTGTTTTAAGCAGTGTTATTAATAGTTCTGCCATGATGCCTACGACAACCTATTTTCACCAAATTGTTTGTTTCATATTTATTCATAGCGCTCATGGTCCTGCTTGCTTAGTCGTTCTTGATAGATCGACGAAGTTAAGCAACGTTTGAAACGGTCTGGAAGAGGATGGGTGTCCGCCAGTGGCATTTTCATCAGAGCGCTTCCGTGCTTCGGTGGGCATGTTAAATTGTCGGTCCCGGGTATTTAAGTCGTTAGCCCACGACGGAGGCCTTAAAGCGGCCTAAAAACTCCGTCACCAGAGTTGGCCACTGACTCATACGAACTTACTTTTTATATTTTTTTAAACTAAAATAAGTACTTATTTGTTGTAACTAAAAAGTTCATAGTCGTGTTAAAACAAAAAAATATCTATGACAATAAAAGGATATTTTATTCTTTGGACAACGTCGAATACGCAAAGTATCAGCATTGACCGTCGCGCCGCAAAACCACTAAAACATAACACTTCATAACCATCACAACTTCGTCTCGGACAACAAATAAATTAACTTTATACCAACGATCTCAATAAAGCATTGGCTTAAGAGTCATAAATCGCCGTTTGGGGACGACAGGACATTATTAAAATACCACATCACGGGCGAGATACTAATTAAATTTCACACAAGAGACTATGAGACTCGTTAAATTTTACAACCCTTTGAGTTTTCATCAGTGAAAGTTTATTGTCTGTTTATTGTCAGCTATGTGAACTTTATCACTTGGGACAAACACTCAATTGCACGTAATTGTAATTTTATAATCGTCTATTTATGGTCTTCTAGCGACCTTTGAACCTCTTAGGTGACTTACAACAGTACGTACATTTACACTCTTTTACGTTTGCTTTCACTTAAGAACTTATTAGAACTAAGCGCTTTCAAAGTTCTTTTATTATGCGCACTGCAAAAATTTGGAATCATCTTCCCGCGTCTGTATTACCGCTGAGCTACGACCCTGTTGTTTTTGAAAAGAGAGTCAATAGGCTCGCTCCATCGTAGACCTCATTCTTGCCTATGTAAGTTTCGAGGTCTAGAGTCGACCCATTCATCATAAACAAAAAGAATAGAAAAACACTTTACTGTACACAAAAGAAAAACATAAGTAACAGGAAATACACAAAAACAAGTAAGTAGGTACAATGGGCGGCCTTATCGCTAAAAGCGATCTCTTCGAGACAAACTGGAAAGTAACACAGAAAAACGCACTAATAAGCACAAGTATATTCTTCAATAACTGTAAGAACATCCATTATTATTTTTTAAGGAATGTGGAACAGCAAATTACCTTAAAACCCCAATGTTCGTCATAGTGATCTTGAACAGTCACGGCAATTTTATTAAGCCCAGGCGGCCTAAAAACTTTGTTAACAAAACAAGACTCTTATGCAGTTGATCTATCCATAGATTGTTTTTAACGATCCTTAGATGACTTGACTGATTCTATTGTATTTTGTAAAATGTAAATATAATAGCTGCGCTCACGCGGTGTGACTCGCGGTCCCTCGGATGGAGGGTAGACTATGTCCTTCCCTGGGATACAACCTTTAAACATGCTAATTTTCAGCCCAATTTGTCCAGTGGTTTGGGCGTGAAAAGGTAACAAATAGACAGACAGACAGAGATACTTTCACATTTATAATACTATTGTGTACTCGTACGAGCTCATACGAATTTACTGTAAAATCCATCAAAATTACGAACTTCAAGCTATTTTATCAAAGTAGTGTATCTAGAGGTACATAAATCTTGTCACGCGCGATATTGAAGCCTTTCGAACTACACAGAGATTATTTGGTTTATTCCTGACCCCACTCGAGTCGAGAACATTGTATTGAATAATAACAGAATTGGATATACATCCACATAGCTTAGGAGCTGAACATGGTTGTATTGTATTTGATGTGCGTATGAGTAAACAAATTGGTTCACTGATTCCATTTAACTCGTGTGTCTTCAGAAAAAATAGATAAGATAAGTTTTTATTTCTTTTCAAAGCACACTAAGAAAATTTTATTTTTAAGCACTTTTGTCTAAACACCAAATCATTTATTTTCGAGGTATTAGAAATTTTATGATATAACTTGAAACTCTATGAACTCTATGAAACCCAGAATAACTTGGTACTACAGCAGAAGCTTATAAAAATAATTTTATTTTATTTTATAATTTTTTGGCTAGGCAAAAGGCGTAGGTCTAGGTACTAAGATTATACTACTTATACTTGATGTAGTTGCATGTTTACTTAAAGCCAATTACAAGTTTCCACTTATAGAAAATGTGTGTTTAACGACAAAAGTTCTAATGTAGACAACAAAAGTTAAATAAACATTTAATAAAATAGAAGACATAAACATAAATTAATTATGAAGGTTTTTTTCCACTCCACTGTGGAATTAGCAATGCTTTTGAATCTTTTTGCTTTTGAAAGTACCCTAAACCGACGAGCATGTATGAAGAATGTAATGAGAGTGAATGAGGCGAAAGTTGTGTGTCAGACTGGACGACTGGAGATCCGTGGTCTCCGCCTACCCCTTTGGGAAAGAGGCGTGACTTTATGTATGTATGTTTGAATCTTTTTTCTCCTAGTTTATAAATTCGTGTAAGGAATATACCAGATCACAACGATACACGTACACATTTTTCACGCTACGACATGTCAAATATGAATGGAACTGAAATAAGTTTTCCATATCGTCAGATCTGATTATTTACTATGAAAAGCTTTTTGTGTGTGGGACGTTGCTTCATGATCGGAATTTATATTAAAGTTCTGATAGACTCCCAAGTACCAAGGATGAATGCATTTTTTTGTTTACCGAGTGTTTGCGGTGTATATTGAAACAGTTTTCTCAGTATATTGCAAAAGTGTTTTTTTAAAGCTCAGACGTTGTCAATTCTAATTTTAGCTATTTTCTATCACAACAAACTAAGCAGAAGATATGAATCGTCTAATTAAGCTGACCTTTTAGCTAGCTCAATATTTATTTATTGGAAAACCAAATAATTACCTACAATAGATATAGTGAGCCAACTACAGGTCTTCGCTAATAGTAATAGAATAAAACACGTAAACAGGGTCACGACTGTATCCCCAAGGCGCGGTAGACATTCTCTCAGATCTTTATATTCCAGATCCTTTGAAGATGTCTAAGGGGGTAGTCAGAGGCATGTACAAATACATATTTGATACATGCCCACATCTTGCAGAAGTTAGTATTCCATACGTGACAGGTTGCAAGCCCATCGCCGCCTATAAGAATACTAACTGGTTTCCTCACGATGTTTTCCTTCACCGTTCAGAGCTCGTGTTAAAGCGCATATACATTTTACGAAACGCAAAATCCATTGATGCACGGCCGGGATTCGATCCCACGACCTTCGGATTGAAAGTCGAGGTACAACCCCATTCGGCCAACACGGCTCTTAATAGAAATAGAATAGATAATGATAGTAATAGAATAGGTAAAAAAAATATGTGAATACTAATACTTGAATACATACTTTACATATTTCAATATAGATACTTTAAATAAAAATGTATCCACTGAAATTAAATAGTTTAATTTCATCATCATCATCATAAACTGCTGGGCATAGGCCTCCCTTTGCTTGTGCCATCGAACACGAGCTCACGCCAACCCCATCCATCTAGTTTTTACTGATTAAAAAATGTAATGCTAGGCATCGCCTTGCCTTGGAAACACTGGTATTAATATCAATGTTCAATAGCCGGATAAAGTCATTGATAGTTCTACTCGCTTGCATTATATGAATTCTGCCTATAGTTAGTGGACCACGTAGGCACACTTAAAATAAGCATGTAACGAACAATTGTGCTTGGAATATTGAATTTCAGCAAGTTTATATCTTAGTTGTTCCAATACAGCACAATCTATTTACAAAACACTATTGTCCAAACAATTTGCCTACGATGCCAATGGTCAACATTTACTGAATAGTTTAGTAGCGACCCTGGAATTTAGTTATTAAATCAATCATTGCTTAATAAAGTCCAGTGGGAATATTATCAAAACCACAATGCAGACACATTCTGCTGAGTTTGGACCCAACATTGTTTGTGAACTTTCTAATTTGAATATTTGTTCATTATTGACTGAGGTTTAGTGTGCCAAAACAGATTGCTTACAGTGTAGCTTGTAATGTGAAAGTCATTACAAAGTTTAAATGAAATTTGAATTAAAATAATAATCAAATCACTCGCACAAAAACATTTATTAGTTTATATCTTCAACTGTTGTTAGCTTTTACTGTGTAAAGCTGCTAAGCAACGTTCTCTCATGCATCCACTCTTTGAGTTCTTCTAGTTCTTTCCGACCGAGTAGCGATTCAGACTTCAGCGGAATGCATTCGGTTCGGAATAGGTCAGCTGTTCAACCGACTGCAACCAATCCAGGGCGGGAATTGATCCAAAACTGACGTTTCTTGCACTGTGATTGGTTGCGGTCGGTTGAACAGCTGACCTATTCCGAACCAAATGAAGTCTGAATCACTACCCAGGGTAGTAAAAGGATTTTTAAGTGTGTCTTGAAGAAGCTCTTTTTGCATTCAAGGCTTTCCCCAAACCATTTTGATGGCGTCCAGAAGTGATCGTGACTTTCCAGCCTCCTAGATTAATATTGTTTTTAATGTATTTGTAGGTACTATGTAAAATGTACCAGATCCACATCAAAAGCATTCCACTTGATTCAGAATGCCGTCATACACCACACTTACACCTCAAATTTCTCTGTTTCTTTTATGTTTAAGTAACTTTTTGTTTAAGTAACTTTTCTTTTGCTATGTAGTTAGTTCTTTTGTATTTTTGTATTCCTGTTATTGTGATAACTTTCCTCCCATAGGCATAGGCCTGCCTACAATGTAGTTCTTGTTTTTAAGTATTAGGATGTTGTGAGAGCACTTGGTGACCTGTATTACAGGTTTTTCATAAACCTATCTCAGGCACAAGTTAGTTCAACAATTTCGCTCTAACTTTTATATTATGCAAACAACATGTTATGAACCATTGTGTAAGATAAATAAACGTTATTACAATTATAACACGATAACGCGGTTTCATTAGAGCCCCAGAAAATGCCGAGCTCTCATGCATCCGCCTAAACCAGTGTGTGAGAATTAATTCTTGAAAATGTAATTCCGAAATAGCTCAAAAGTGCTTCAAGTGAAGTAGTATTTAGTAATAAATACATTACCAAAAACAAAACGCATTTTTTGATTTGATATTTAATAGGAACGTTTTAATAAACTAAAATATTATTCATTTAGTACTAATTACATACAAAACGACTAAATTGGAGAATAGAATCTAATAAGAAAGTTGAGCAAGTATTAAATTATTTTTTCGTGTCTGACATCGAGTAAAATTAGATTTTAAATTACATTAAATTAATATTTCTAAAGTCTTTAAAACGTTCTTCATAGTATTAATTAAAGAGCAGACTCGCTTCGAGTAGTTTCAATACTCTTGGAACAATCGTCTAGAGACCGTCTTAGTTTATTCACATTTAGCGGTTAGAGGGCGCCATAAAGCAGTTTATCTTTGGTTTTGATCATTTCGAAGAAGTACTATGCACTAACTACACGTGCTATGAGTTGTAGGTACTAATACCGTACTTATAAAAAAAACTAACAAGATAGTCAAAAATCCGCTAAGTACCTACAAGTTTCACTGAGTGAAACGTGTAGATGGCGGTCTTACGATCTTGTAAGGGTTGCTGGGAGCCGTTGGGTGCAGGCTGCACAAGATCGATCGCTGTGGAAATCTATGGGGGAGGCCTATGTTCAGCAGTGGACGTAAAATAGGCTGAGATGATGATGATGATGATGATGCTTAACCGAGTATGAGCTTATCAAGAATTTAGAATCTGACATCAGGGGTTCCGTGGTCGAGCAGTTGAAGGCACTCCGGCTTTAGGAGGATCGTCTGATCGTCGCGGGTTCGAATCCTCTCGGAATCGAAAATTTTGATAAGACTTTTCATTTCTTAATGAAATACCAAGTGTGGATTAACACTATAAAAATTACAAAAAAATTACAAGGTTATTATTATTTTCTAATTAACCTATACTTTCCAACTGCTGGGCAAAGGTCTCCCCCAATTGCTTCCATCTGTTACGGTCCTCTGCCAGTCTTTTTGAAAAGCATAAAGGTTATTACGAGAACAAAATTTTTATTTAGGAGGACAAAATGTATTAATAACTTATAGCACCGTTTTTACTAATTCATTTCAGAATAATTCCAGCTTATTTTATTCTAGCTTGTGGCATCATTTTGTCCTAGAATAGTTTTTTTAGAATAATATTCAAATAAGTTGCTGTGAGCGGACAATCTGCTAACTGTTCATAACACACAGATATTTTATTTACTGGTACGAAATAAGCTCCTTGGCGAAATAAGTACGTGACTAGGTATTCAGTTTTAGATGAGAAAATGAGTTTTCTTATCTTAATAGCCTATTATAAATATTTATTCGGTTATTTTTTATCATATATTTTTGAAATAAAACTACACAACAAGGTACACTTAAAAGACTTTGAATAGCAATAAGCTAAAGTATTATTGGTTTTCTATTTCGATTACTTTGAATAATAGGAAAGTTGATAATGTCTTTGTGTTGAGAAGAATATCATCAAAAGCAGTTTCAAGCTCTTTAGCGATAAGGCCGCCCATTGTAGGTACATTATTATATTTACGCAATTATTTAAGTCATTTGTTTATTTCATTGAATAAGGTGTGCAATAAAAAAAATCATTCATTCATTCAAACTGCTACTTAATTGTAAAAAGTTTTAAAAGATTTGTATTTTTATAATCATTAAAAAATATTAATATTAAACGAGACTTTGCACACGTCGTTGCTCACGCTATTATTCCTGGATGAAACCTGTAATTGGCTTTCTGTTTATATAAATTCACCCAATTAAGTTATTTTAAGCTGTTGGTTTTCCTTATAAATAAATAAATGATTTTTTTTTGTACGAAAGAGGCATTATGCCTTTATTTGCAAACTTTCACGATTTGTTGAGTAGTTAAGGTGTGAACCTAAGAAAGACCTAGAGGGAGAAGCCCAAGGCGGTGGTCCGATCAGATTTCAGAACATCTGAATATGGCCGTTAGTTCCGCTCTTCATCAGGCCGAAGACCGTGGCAGATGAAGGAAAACCATAAATAAACGAATTCTTGCACGGAGTCACGATCCTCAACTGTTGGGCAACGATTGAGGAGAGAGAG
Organism: Epirrhoe alternata; assembly: GCA_963565295.1. Lineage (NCBI taxonomy): Eukaryota > Metazoa > Arthropoda > Insecta > Lepidoptera > Geometridae > Epirrhoe > Epirrhoe alternata. The sequence continues at coordinate 8,299,895 of OY751384.1, forward strand.
AAAGGTGTGAACAAACTCAACTCTACAGTGTATTATTATTATTATCTGGGTTTTTTATTTTTCTCGAAATTAAACATTTCGGTATTAATGATACACACGGGTCTAGACCAAGTGGGTATCATTTGGGAAATTGTTATTACTATCTTCCTGCAAAAACTTTCGAACAGTCCGACATGTATTTAGGATAGCAGCTTTCTGCATAGTTATATAAGTGTTCTCAGGCAAGTCAATTGTTTTAAGGGAGTTAATTAGGTGTTTTGGGATGACCCCTGTGCTGGAGAGGACCAGCGGTACTATATACACTTTGTTCATTTTCCAAATTCTTATTATTTCATCTTTAAGCTCTGTATATTTACTAATTTTCTCTGAAATAGTTTTTTGGATGTTGTGCGTATTTGGAACTGCAATATCTATCAGATGAACTACTTTATTAACTTTATCTATTAGTGTAATGTCAGGTCTGTTGTAATGTATCGTCTTATCTGTGAGTATTGCTCTGTCGAAGTACATTCTGTGGCTGTCGCTCTCCAGAACGGGTTTGGGGTCATATTGGTAGTAGGGTGTGAGTTTTCCTGGAATTAGGTTGAATTTCTTTGCTAGTTTTTGGTGAATGACTTGAGCTACTTGATTGTGGCGATGTGTATAGTCGGTTTGAGTAAGGCTGGGACATGCACCAGTGATGTGTTGGATAGTTTCAGGCTGGCGATGACATTTCCGACACCTATCATCTTGAGCATTTGGGTCCTTAAGGATAAACTTTTTGTAATTCCTAGTGTTAATTATTTGATCTTGGATCGCAATGATAAAGCCTTCTGTTTCTGGAAATAGGGAACCAAATTTTAACCATTTATTGGATGCGTGTAAATCTACATGTGATTGTTCAAGATCTTTAAGATGTCTTCCGTGTAGTTCTTTATTTCGCCATTTGATCATTTTTGTAGCTATATTCTCTGAAGGAGTTGTGAAAACTAGATCGCGATCTATTAAATTCAGGGGTGTAAATTTTTTATCAGTTTCTACTACAGCTAAATGTATTTCACTTGCCTTATCTGCTTTACCGTAAAAGAATTCACGAAGAGTTTTAATCTGCCCTTGCCACAGAGACTTTATATCAATTAATCCCCTACCCCCTTTTTCTCTACGAATAGTCATTCTCTCAATAGCTGATTTGGGATGCAGATTGTTAAATTTAGTTAATGTCGCTCGGGTTTTGCATTCTATTTTTTTAATATCAGTTGCTGACCACTTAACAACTCCAAAAGAGTAAGTCAGGATTGGGATAGCATAGGTGTTGATAGCTTTGAAAAGATTTTTGGAGCAGAGTGGTCGTTTGCATATCTGATTTAATCTATGAAAGTAGTCTTTCTGTAAATCTTTTTTTATTTGTACATGGTTAATAGTTCTACTCTCATGCAAACCTAGATATTTATATGTCTCATTTTCTTCCATTGTTTCAAAAGAGTTTTCTTGTCTTTCATCGTTATTGTCCCTAGTTGTTAATTTGCCCTTGTGTAAGTGCAAGGTTTTACATTTATCCCACCCAAATGTCATATTAATATCTTTGCTAAATTGCGTTGTTAGTTTTATTAATTTAGTCATTTCAATTTCAGACTTTGCAAAAATTTTAATGTCGTCCATATACATGAGGTGATTGACTGTGGTATTTGCTGTTAACTTATATCCGTAGTTAGATTTGTTGAGTAAGTTGGACAGTGGGTTAAGGGCCAGGCAAAACCACAAGGGGCTGAGTGAGTCTCCCTGGAAGATGCCATTTGCAATTGGGATTTCCTCTGTAACAATAGTAGTTTCATTATTGGAAAGTGTTAATGTAGTTCTCCAATTGCCCATGGCGCTCTCCAGGAAGGTTATGAGATCGGGATTGACTTTATATAACTGAAGAACACGAATTAACCAGGAATGCGGGACACTATCAAATGCTTTTTTGTAATCAATGTATGTTAGGTGTAAATTACGATTATGGGTGGTTGCATGTTTCAAAATTGTTGAATCAATGATTAACTGCTCCTTACATCCTTTATGGTTTTGCCTACACCCCTTCTGTTCCTCTGCTAAAATATTATTTTTGTTTATATGGTCATTGATTTTTCGCGTTATACAAGATGTAATTAATTTGTATATTGTTGGGAGGCAAGTAATGGGTCGGTATTGTGAAGGTTCAGCTGTAACATTACTTTTAGGGATCATATAAGTTATTCCTCTAGTAGCAAATATAGGCAGTTCTTCTGTGCCCTTCAAAATATTTGAGATTGTCTTTGCCAATATTTCATGGAGTACGTGCAGCTTTTTGTACCAGAAGTTATGTACACTATCAATACCAGTCGCTTTCCAGTTACTTGTTTTATTCGTTATTGATGAAATATCCTCTTTACTTACATCTGTAAACTCCATTTCCTTTATATGATTTACATGCTCTTCTTCGACATTTATCCAGTAAGCGAGCTCATTGTGATCATTTTCTTTTCGCCAGATATTAGCCCAGTAGTTTGTAAGATCCTGCATTAAAATAAAATCATTTTTAAAAAATATTTCAAGTATTTAAATAGTATTATCATTGTTATTTATAAAATTATTAATTATTAAAGACCTCTCAGCGAGTAAAGGCCTCCTCCATTTTACTCCATGCGTCTCTATCTTTTGCTATAGTTAGCCAATCTTTATCACTTGTTTTTTGTAGCTCGTCCGCCCATCTCTGTTTTGGTCTTCCTCTGTTTCTTTTTGCGGCTGGTCCTGTCCAGATTGTTACTTGTTTAGCCCATTTGTTGTCTTTCATTCGAGCGACATGGCCAGCCCATTTCCATTTCAGCTTTTTGCAGTGTTTCAAAGCATCAATAACATTAGTTTTCAGCCTTATGTCTGTATTTCGGTTCTTGTCTATTCGTTTGATGTTTAGGACGCTGCGCTCCATAGACCTTTGGCATACTTGTATTTTGTTTTTTGTGAAGTTGTCATAAATCCATGTTTGACATCCGTAAGAGAGACATGGTAGAATACAGGAGTCTAACACTTTTTTCATTAGTTTTATCGGTAGTTTCGATTTGAGTATCTACAGTGTATAAAATACTAAATTTAGTTGAAATAAAAACAGGACCATGACAATAGAGCCACCTACTGGGTCCAAATATACCAAAGGACTGTCCTTAAAGATATCTTACTAATATTATAAATGCGAAAGTCTGTGTGTGCGAATGTTTGTTGCCATGTATCTCCGTGACGAATTAACCGATGGTAATGCAATTTGGAACGCCGATTGTTTAAATACTGGAATAATATTTTATATTTATTTAAAACGAGTTGGGGTAAGCGAATTCTTGAGTGGAGACCGCGACTCGATAAACGTAATGTATGACGCCCTCCGGCCAGGTGGAGTGACGATCTGCGAAAGCCTGCTGGCAGATGCGTCGAGCTGAGGACAGGGCGCAATGGCGCTCATTAGAGGAGGCCTATGTCCAGCAGTGAACTGTTATAGGCTGATGATGATGATGATATTTATTTAAATAAATATTATATACCCTCTAATAAAATAAATTCAGTAGAACTGTTTAGGAAGATATAGTTTAGTTATCCTACCAATATATAAAAAAAAACTATTTGCAGCTGAATCGTCGGTCGGACCGTAGCTCTCTATGTCTTCGAGAATTTGAAATATGCAATTCAATGGGAGGGAGATGCGTTGTAAAATTAATATGTTGGGAGTACGTTGGGGACTATTGATATGTGAACGGGACGGGTTTTGGTATAATTTCATTAACTTTTTGAGCCTTTTTTTTTAATTAAATAGGTCAGCATTTGACCTCACTCTAGCCTATACTATAGTTATGGAAACTTGATTGGTTAAATGTTTTTATATTCACTTTTTATAGTTCCCTCGTGACCACAATCGGTGCAACCCGATTGAAACGTCGAGGTAAGATAATAGTTGGAATATTATCCAAAACCTATACGCGATCTCGTCCCGTTATTAAAACAAAAATGTGTGTTTACGAGTATATTGCTGGACATTTCACACATATTTTTTTTTTATAAATGTTATCACATTTCACCCAAAAAAACACATTTATTCGAATATACAATCTCCTCCTTTTTTGAGACGGTGAATGAGGTAATTCTCTAGCCATGGGAAGGTAGAATTATTCAGTAATAGCCCTCATTAAATCTTCATAATGATAGGATCAGGTACACACACAGTCCAGTAAAAGCATTGAACTACATTCCCTACGATTCTCAATAACAATACAGTCAGTAAGTAAATAGTTTAGTAAAAGCAATGAACTATATTCCCTACGATTCAACTCCCGTTTTCATCCCGTTGTGACATAAATATCCTTTTCATGTGGGCAGTACTAAACGGAGTACTAATAGAAGAGGGGGACTCCAACCGCAGACTTTACGTCCTCAGACCAGTCTAGAATTATTAATTAACTGAATGGTAATTGCATTCCTTTGGACAATAAAGTAACGTTAGCTTTTAATTAATAACGGTGATGTGACAGTGTTTAAAATACTTAAAAAAGGACTTTCCGTCATAAGTTTGCTTAGAGGACTGGATGGAATAAACGAGTTTTTTTATGATTAACCGATAAATATGAGCTTATCAAAATTTACGAATGTGACGTTATGGGTTTCATGGCTGAGAGCCAAAGCATTCCGGCTTTAAGAGGAATCGAAAAATTTTATAAGACTTTTCATTTCTAACCTAACCTACGTGTGGTTTAACACTTTAACGTTAAAAAATGATGATTTTTAAAAATTTGTAGATTTAAGACATTTCATAGAGTGACGATGTGGAATGTAATGAATTAGATATAACATGTTTTAGCCATATCTATCGACACTCTACATGAAGAAAGATTTCAAAAGACTTGAAAAAATATTTAAAATTCTTATTAATTCAATTTTAACCAAGACAAAGCAATCCACACGAAATCTGAAACATGTTCGACATGTTTTGAAGTATACACATATTACACATACATATATATTAATGTATTTTGTCTCGGTCCCTTCATTTCCTACCTTTTGATTGCTTAGCTAATAAACTTGCGGTTTCTTAACAAATTTTCCTTTACACAAACACAAAGACGTCTAACAACGTCGAACAAAGCATTCGTCTCGCGCCAAATTTACATTAATATGAGATTTTCGTTATTAACAATACTTAAATACACTCATTCAGTGAGATTATTCCTCACCCGACCCAAGGAATATTTTCATATAAATAAATGTGATATTGGGTCTATTGTTTGAAAATTTTGCTGCTTAAAATGCTGCTGACGTCAGAAGTGAGTCGCATTTTCTGACGTCATCAGCATTTTCTCTATTGAATTGACAGTTCAGCGCGTACGGCGCGGACAAGTGTGCGATCAGGTTAATGCACCATAAGCACTCATAGAACAATGAAACAAATACCAACTAAGTCGTCTGAGGAGCCTCAATAAATTTGTATATAGCTCAAATAATCTAGGCTATTGCTAACCAAGTTTTGTTTACAATCTGTCGCGACTGCTAACATTTGCAAAATGAGTGCTAAATATCTTACTTCTTGTACGTGCCCTTAGTCAATCTTAAAAGGATCAATCCTGATTATGTTTTATTTAATCAGGTCGGGTTTAGAACAAACAGTTCAAAATCACATCACAAGAACGCTTTCCACTCCGTCAAACAATTTGTTTGAATGCCGCAAGTTATGCCGCGTGTCTTGTTAAAATCAAGGATTAAAATTTAAATTTCAAGTCCCGAGGCGAATAGGTGAAACGAAATAAATATGAATATGAATGGGGAATCAGACAAGTACTGGCAACGGGTTTCGAATTATTAACTTTTGGAGAGCACGGTACGGTCGGGATAAAAGCTGAAATTCTAAAAATTCCCCTCTAGTGCCAACATCTAACAAGCTTGTCATTTTGTAGCGTCAAAATTCAAGAGCTACTTATCGTTTTTTGGACGTGCTTATGTCTGGTGGGTTTGCGCTGCGCTGGTATCAATTTTATCCTGTTACGCAAAGAGGTAAGTTGAGTTAGGACATGTAATAGTGACATGAGGAGGCAGATGGTAAACCAACTCTAAACAAGGATGATTGTGTACTGGATTATATCACTACTTCTGCCAACCATGACAAAATATCTAAAGGCCTCTGTCATTGAGACTGAATGAGGCAAAAGGTATATGAGTGTCAGGATCGTAACAAGTTGGAAATTTGTTGTAAAGGATATTCATACTATAATAGACAACATTAAATAGTTATAGGTACACTTTATCGAAGTCATGTTTCAAAATGACTTCTGTTGTTCAATCACTATAAAATCTCGGCTGTTTTCACGAAATTTTATTTTGTGCTGACTGTACTGCAATCAGACATCTTGAAATCAGCCGGATAGGCCAGAGATAATTTGGCAAAACGTATAATTTCGCCTCGGGCAGTTGACCGGGACGCGCTTGGAATCCTAAACGCTTGTTTAGTGCGGACAAGGTAAATGATAAGGAAATGGTTGGGTTGAAAGCTGTGTTGGCTGAATAATCGAAATTCAATCTTTACATTTCAGATTTTAATCGTGGCCAAATGAAGTATCATCAAGCTTCAAAGTAAGCATAGTTTCACGGCCTGAAGCCACTGTTGAAGCTCTTAGCCCCCTCGCAGCTGCAAACTGCTTCTATCGGCCGATAGTTGAGACATAATATACTTCGGGTCGGAATGAGTATGGAGAAGTATAGCCCGTCTCAACTATCGGCCGATAGAAAGTCTGCAGTCTGCGAGGGGTTTACCAAAACTACGAGAGTAAAGTCACACGCTCGATGATAACCGAAACCCTCAAGACCTTTCAATTTCTGAAAATTTTTCATGTGTCAAATACCTATAAGATTTGATAAATCACTTCAACCGTGTCGAGAGCGCTAGATATAAATTAATTTTAATATTTTATAAAAGTTAACAAAGACCTATTTGAATTTCGGTTTTTATTTAGAACTTAAGATGTCCTGCTGAGGCACAGAGCTTTTGTTGATGGGAGCTACATGACAGTTATAACCTTTTTGATATTTGATTCAAAAACAATCCTCACTTTTGTAAATTTACAGATCCTCTCATAGTGAATCGTAATTTTGCATCAATAACCACAGAACCATTTAAAAAGTTTTATTATAGCGTTTAAAATTCGAACGCTTTATTCTTTTTAATTACTGGCGATAACAAAGAAAGATCGGAGTGTGAAAAAAAAGAAAATTATTAAAAAAGGTTGTAGCAATTCTAGAATTTTCGTTGAATTAAAAACTCCTTTGTTACAAATGAAGAGTTCTTTTTTAGCAGTCGCCAGTATTTCTGCATAATAACTGCGAAGTACATTAGCATTTTGGAAGCTTCCTGAATACTAAGTTACTGAATCTGTTTGTAAAACTAGAAAGGAAGTACAAAGAAGAGCTTTTAAAATATTTAAAACTTATATAATATGAATACCGGGATATATACAATATAGGGGTCTTCAAATCAAGAGTAAATAGGTTCCTTCTAGGTAAGCAAGCTCCATCTTAGACCTCACTACTGCTTAACATCAGGCAGAGTGAGGTCAAATGCTGACCTATTTAATTAAAAAAAAAGTCAATAAAGTAAAAAAAGTCAATTTTTTTGTCCATAAAAAGCCCAAGTCTGTAAATACTGGCAGGTTCATTATGAAGTTATACCAAGCGCGGTCTAACCAAGTCAGTTCAATAATGAAAATCAACCAACTTGAAACTTGACCACATGTCTCGCTCATAAGCTAAACTGAGCGGAATATTAATTAGAAAGGACCTCCGAACTCATGCACAGTTTAAATAAGGTACTTCGCATCGAGCTCTCGGTAGGTTCACGAATTAGGGTGCCGTCCTACAAAATCATTTATATCAATTCTGCAACCGTTGGAATTATTAAAACCACAGTCTGACTGTCTGTGACTGACTGACTGTGTTACGAATGTGTAGTCGGTTCACTCTATAAAGTAGCCATTTTAGCACCTCACCTTTAACAGGGAAACGGTTGTATTAAGGACAAAATTCTGGGATACGAGTACCTACTTAATAATTGCTGCTTCCAAAAATGAGTAGTGACTGAGTATGACCTGTGATAAATTTACTCTCTGCCAATCTTAAGTCTGATTATATCCTCTTATTTATCATTATAGTCGGTCCAACTTAATAGGCCACATTTGACGTTTGTCAGTTTGAGCTTTCTAGTGAGGTGACCTTCTTAAAAACTTCGATTATGTTCAAAGTCCGTATCGATTCATTCACATGAATTAAAATTTATCGCCAGGTAAACCGTAAACTAAGAGTAAGATCAACTAAAAAAAACCGGGACTGAAAAAAATAGCACACCAAGAACGCAAAGTCACTTTGCACAACGATCAAGACTGCGTCACAACCCCATTACTTATTTATTTTGATAAAAATTGTTCAAAAGTTTATGGTTGTCATGTCAAACAGAGGAAAAAAGTATTTATGCGATATTCCCGTTGTCCTTTTACAAAAGTACTTTTTGGTATTTAGTAACGTTTTTCGGGATAAATACCTAGGTAAGTTTATTTAAAAAAAAAACAATAAGTATTTAATGCGCCATGATCATCATTAAAGGTGAAATATTCCCTTACGAGAAATCATTTCATTCGATTCCAACTCTCAAATTTCGATTATTTTGGGTAACATACCTAGTATCAAAAGAGAACAAGGGTTTACTGACGCAACATTGTAACAACGTTCAGTTCTCTCGAAAACAGAAATTGTTCTGAAACATAATATGTTTGGATGGTGTAATAAGGAAATAAATCATAAAATTACCTTCTTTTGTCGTTAAGACAAATAAATTATTTAACCGGAATTGAAAAAAAGTTAAGCAATTGTGCAGTACTAACTTCGATAAAATAGTAGTATTTTATGCCCGCCGGTACAAAGTTACGTTGTTAAATTTTGATGAAATGTCAAATGTGGCTTATTAAAATGGACCGACTATAGTTATCTAATCTATAGCTTATGTTCATCAGGGATAATGTAGGATTCTAATGGTGAAAGAATTTTTGAAATCCCTCAAGTAGTTTCGGACCCTATTCAATTCAAACAACATATAAACAAACAAACAAATCTTTCCTCTTTATAATATTAGTATAGATATATATTTTTTTTTATAAAAATCTACTGAAACTTTAGAAAAAATTTAAATGCTTTTATGATAATGTAATAATCAGATACACTGTAAATATCAGATACCATTCCATGTGTTAATATTTCTTTTAGCAAATGCTCACACTTTCATAATTCCATGTAAGTTAGCTGATTTCATTTAAGCTATGGCAAAGCTTCTAATTAACTTTGGTCACCGAATCGTCTCACCCACGATGCTGAACTAAGTTTCTAACTATATCCCAGGTGTGAGGCGTGTAGCCAGTTCACTGCTACAGTAGTTATGCTGGCCTAGTACCAAGACTAGCTATTGCGAGACTTAGCAAGTGCTTTAAATGGTATTTCGATTTTCGTTTTTCATAAATTGTTACCTATTAGAGTTATTATTTGGTGATAGAGGGTGCTCTTATCTGAAACGTCGGGATAATAAAATATAAATAATGTATTTCCTATGAGTTGAAATCGGAAAAGTGGAGATTCAATTTAACAAGCCAATTTTACTCGTAATAGCAAAAATGATAATTAACCCTTTTTGGGAGTCGAGAAAAACAACACAGAAAATACAGAGATAATAATCAGACCAGAAAATATTGTCTTGACAACCAATAACGGGTGATAATTTCCCTTTGTTTATCTTAGACAGTCGGGTAATGACAGCCGAAGTTAGAGCGTGCATCGCCTGTCAAACTTACTTCAGTTATTAACTACCAGCTTATAATTACTCCATCCTATCACCTGCGACTGACGGGCGACCAGTTTTCCTAGATACCCAGACCTGACGAAGATTCTCGAAACTGAAACAGCTGGGGTGTGGTTCAGGGATCAGAGTAAAATGGTGTAAATCTTAGGTGTGGCGAGAATATGAGATGACAGGATAATAGTAGCGTGTCAAAGAAAAACAATGCGAAATTGATAATTATAAAAGTGTATATTATGTAAGTAAGGATAGTAACAAAATAGTAAAAAAATTGTAAATACAGTGTTTTTTTTCGGACACCGGTCCGAAAAAAACCATGGTTCACATTTCTACTTACCATTGTTTTTTTTTGAGATATTGACATGCATATATTTTTTGAAAAATATCAAAATAGCGTCCAAGAAATAAAAGTAAAATATAAACATTTTGAAATAAAACTAAACTATTGATTTTTTTGCGACGAGCTTAGTTCAATCATAAGAATTTACTTTATATTTACCGATCAGTTAAAATCTCTTAAATATTCACCTTCTTATGTGATAACGTAGACGTGCTTAAAGTGGCAATGAATCACCCGAGAAAGTTTACAGTTCAATATCCTTATCATGAACTTAAACGCAGTTCAAAATATCATGTAACGTCTATAAACTTTATCGACTACTTTGAGAATTAATCAGGCTTTGTTTAGACGAAGCCAATCAAAAGATTTGCTCAAACTTGAGTCGTGATCCAATTTCACACTTCACAGTTACGTCTTTTATTAATTGTTAATTTGTATTATCGCCAGGGGCTCTTTTGTGACAGATTCTGAAGAATAAAATGATATTAAAAAAATATATTAGATACTAGCTGCGCTCCCGCGGTGTAACCCGCGGTCCCTCGGGATTTTTTCGGGATAAAAAGTAGCCTATATCCTTCCCTGGGATACAACCTTTATCCATGCCAATTTTCAGCCTAATCTGTTCAGTAGTTTGGGCGTGAAAAGGTAACAAACAGACAGACAGATAGACAGACAGACAGATAGACAGACAGACAGACAGAGTTACTTTCACATTTATAATATTAGTATGGATTTTATTGGCGCGTGGAAAGTGAAGACTCGAAAACATCTTAAGCTGGATCCATAGCGACGAATAGGCGCGGGCCATTGGTGAAAAACGATGCTAACATGTTAGAAAACACGGCGCTGTGGACCCGGCTTAAGTAGGACTTTTCAGTTTACGTCAAACAGGGACGTTTTAGTCAGTGAAAGTCAGATATTCCACGACCGGATTTTAGTTCCTCTGTTTTTTGTTAAGGCTTTGAATAAAGTATTTGCAATATTTTTTTCCATACATTAATGTGAAGAGGATGGTATACAACCAGCTGTATACTTTCCATAAAATCTGAATTAAAGACCTACCTACTTTGGGATAAAACCATGCGACTGCTTTGAAATAACACAAAATCTAGAACTAGTGACCAATTCAAGAACTAAGTTTGTGTATTCTCGGTGTTCATTTGACTCATTATGAAACATAGTTTTCATAACTAACCGCTCAAACAATACAAGAGCTATTAAATCCGTAGCTATGCACAGGGTGCGTCAATAACTCGTCCCCTCATCTCGCTCCACCGCCGTTTAAACTCCACCCTGTATACAGAAACATTCAAACTTTGCAGACAAATTCGATCTGTGCGATTCGGCCCGGTATGCATACCATGTATTATTACGCTATATTGACCCTTATAGTCGAAACAGTAAAGGCAGTTATCGGGTGCAGTTTGCGAGGAAATCAAGGCGATATTTCTGTATATGTGATGCGAAAGTTTTGAATATGATATGCAGAAATACCGATAACAATGGAGCTATTTCGAGATAGGTATAGCAGTAAAAGTTGTTCAACAGTTTTTCGTTTTCTTTTGCATAATAACGTTACGTTAGGTTTCTCGGAAAAAGTGTTATAATTATAAACACCAACACAGTTTTTTTGACATACGTATATATATATTTCGATAGCCAGTCAAATATTCCTAATCGAATTTTCTAAGTTTTCATTGTCAGAAGTGGGAGATATTTTTTTCGCATCAGTCACGTCTTTTCAGTGAACCTATCGTTGTGAAAATTAATAGAATCACGACTGCATTCCCTACAACATGATAAACAATTTCAGATCTTGCATTTAAGATTACCGCGAGCTTTATTTTTGTTAGTGTAATAACATCATGATAATAATACCCGGCAATGTTATTCATTACTCCCTCTTCTAATTAGAATTTTCTTCGCCGATTAACACAAAGGCATAACAATAAGCTACATTGATTGTTGGCCCCTTTTAATCTTTTACACTTGGCTGCTCACTATGAAGGAAAGTTGCTATAATTCAACATTATTACGAATTGCTCGCTTAAGATAACAGGCTCATCCTACGGTATTCAACTTTGAAGTTGTATTTGTGATTTTGTTATTAAAATTTTTGTTGTTATGTTTGGGGAAGGAAACATCTATGAATTTTCCTTAAAAGGGATTATGAAATTAATAGATTCTATTAGTTAAATTAATTCACATTTAAGTTTTATAATCTAAAACATATTGTAGTAGAGCAACATATATTATTTTACCGGAAGGATTTTCGTACTAAGCTTGTGTACAGAATAATTTTTAAAATATTACATTTTATAGCAACTGCCATCAAATACGAATTATTTTAAAGTCGCAAAGCAACTTTCTGGTGAATAAATACATAGATTAAGCGTCAGGACAAAAATTAGGTAAGAGTTGCGTATCTCCCTAGATAAAATATACTAATACTAGTAGAACCTACCTCATATAAGTTCAACAAAAAATGAAAACTCATTTTCGCGGTGCAGAACAACTTTTGCAACAACTCAAAAAACATTCTAAGGCAATTTATTGCTATTTTTTTGTAGCTATGTGTAGTGATCTTATAAAAATCAGACTCAGATATTGTTTTGCTCCACTGGTGCTGATGTACTTGTAGTACGGCGTAAAATAACATCCATCATGGGCCATGGTCTCCTAGTAGTTGTGGTTATGGGGTGTTTTTTCAACCATAGTTCTATTCTTGCTTTTTCTTCCGCCTCTTTTCTCTGCTCTGCTTCTGATAATGAAAATTTAATGATTTTAATAAATTTGTGAACTTTGAAGTGTCTGTGAAATATCTTGCTTAAACATAGGCTTCTTCATCATCTTCTTGCCCTTGTCCCACTCTATGTGGGGTCGGCACAACATGTATTCCTCTTCCATTTCCCTCTATCAGCCGACATCTCAGCACTCACTCCTTTCTTACACATATCATCTTTCACACAATCCATCCATCATAAACATAGGCTTCTTTATTTTTTCTAAATGATTTATATCGCATCATCGGCCTGGGACATTTTTTTGAGTAGGCTGCAGTAGGCTTGCCCAATACCCAGCACCCTTCGGCTAAATTAGCCTATCTACAAGAAGCACAATGGTCAATACGCGTTGAGGTGACTTAGCTGCGGGTTTTCTTACTCTATGATCACAGTTTTCGCTTGTTATTCTAATAGGCGATGCTAGGTTTTATAAAAATAAACTTACCAATTATTATCTGTAACGGATGCACGCAAACTGGGCGTTCGCTTGGTGAGTTTGAGTTGTACCGGAGTTGGTAATCCGGTGGACATAAGTAGTGTTTTTCAGGAGGTGGCTGATCAGCATCTGCAGCTAAACGCGTTATCAATATCAATACATAGAGTAGAGCAAGCGAACCTAAGAGGCTTAGTAAAAAACACACGACTTTCATTTTATAAAACTAAGTGCTTCTTGTATTAGCGAACAGTTTTGACTAAGATGTATGTGTAAGATGACGTATTAAGATAAGACAAGGTCATTGGTTATCAGAATAATGTGTTCGTTTTCTGTGATTCCCAATCATAACATTAGATAAAAACATCGTCATCACCATCTCTCTGTCTTTATCCTGCTTTCATGTCAATTGGATTCAGCTTTACATGCTTTTTTCTTTTTTTTTTTCAACCTATGCTATCCCACTGCTGGGTAAAGGTCTCCTAATTCTCTCTTACCGTCTCTCTCCTTTGACAAGTTCCACTACCCAAAAAGTAATCAAGGACTAATTATCTGTAGCGCTTCCTTGGTCGTCCGCGGGCACCTCTCTAGCCTTCTAAGTACTCAAAAAACATATTTTGAAAACGTGTTAGTAAAATCGACTTTATACTTTATCTCTTTAATATTGTGCAATGGATACCGTGCTTCATCTAGCTCTAGATGTCAGCAAGAAGTTGAGTATTGATTCACTCTCACTATCGCTTGAGGTCGGCTGCGCGCGTTGCAGTAGGCCACTGGAACTGCATGATAGTCAATACTCGGCTTCCTCATGAAACTAACGTCCTATCACGGTATACACCTGAACTTATAAATTACCCAGTCGGTCAAATTCCTGGAGAAAATTGAACCTAGAAACTAAACCAACCCCCGATCGGAGGATGCAATGAAAAGTGCGCGGACGCGATTTGTGGTATATTTTCAAAATTTGATAGAGTATCAACGAAAATCTCTGTTTATCTGTGTGTGTAGCTATGTGGGTATTACTTTTAAAGCATTCGTTCTAGTGGGGTTCTAGTAATGGCCAGTGCAGTTTTTTTTCAACTCGTTGTGATCTTATCACTTGAGGCAAAGGTGATGTGCTACTAAATTGTTCGACTACTAATTGACCGTTTTTCTATCGACTTCTTTTGCTTTACGCGGAAGTGAAAAACATAGCCATTGGGGCTATTAAAGGCATTTATAAAACCTAATAATGCTCCAAAACCATACTTTACGTCATGGTATTGGCTGAACTGGGAGTGATAAGTTACATAAATGATTGAAGATTAGTGAAACCCGACAAAGAAGGGTCATCGCTAGTTCGTGGATCTAATCTTCGCGCTCGCAAGAAGCGCACTTTGTAAGTACAACATCAAGACGATTTTAAAGGTGAGTACACATTTTGCATAAAAGTAGTTTCGCTTATCCGATCCGGCAGTAGCCGTCACAGACGTTCTTTGAAACGTAAATTCAAATGGAAATGCAAAAAGATTAGTAGTCGCACGTCTGTACTCAGGTTTCCAAAGGGTGTGCCTTTTGTGATTAATAATACCACCTCCACGGGAAATGTACAGTAAACCTCGAAAAAATGTAGCTAGGTTTGCCAAACTTAGGTACTTAAGATTTCCGCATTTGACTGTTGTGAAAATGACCATGAGAAACATAGAAGTCAGGGTATAAACTATTGTAAGCAATCATCATCTCCCTGCCCTTTTCCCACATTATGTGGGGTTGGCAAAACATATTGTGTTCTTCCATTCTCCTCTATCAGCCGTCATCTTAACACTCACTCCTTTCTTACTCATGTTATCCTTCACACAATCCATCTTTTCTTTGGCCTACCTCTACTATTGTATTGTAAGCAAGCAAACTATTATAAGCAATGTGATACCTAAATACATAATACATTTTAATGCCGTGTCAATATCTACACACAAACTTTTAATATGTAATCTGTATTTTTTTCAACTATTTCGTCCTAAAGCCGAGCAAAGATATCCCCAAAGTCTAATAACTTGGGTCAAGTAGAAGAAATATTTAGTCGTGAGATTATAAACGAGATCCTTGTAGGTTGACTGTACGTACAATATTTCAGAGAAATCTGAGGCGTTAGATTGGTTCGAGTCCCTTAGCAGCTTAACTCGTAACAATGTTTATATTCCATTTACGGTTCTCGAATATTCTATATTTTCACATGTTACAGTAAGCCTTAAAAGCTAAGGTTATTATTACGAAAATCCTTGTGCTCTAAAACGAGTTCAAAGACCTTGCGAACATAAAGCTGCTTGTTCGGTTCATTAGTTTACTTAAAGAGCATTTTGCGATTGAGCTTGTCAATCTCAACATCATTAGTTTTAAAGATCACTAATATTTTGGGGATGGATTATAAAAAAAATTGTTTTATTTCTTCACGGTGTTGGTAGCGCAAATGTGAACAGAATAAAATAATCAAGCTTGTAAGATGAATTTCAACAATCTCAAGTTTATTATTGTTTAAATGTAACTACTTACATAAAGTACTTATATTCATTTTCATTTATATTTTAAAAAAATATTTATTGAAAGTACCTATATGTTACTTCATTACTAGTATGTTGTTATCCTCCATTACCACAAAATCCATTAGAGATCCTGAGTATTTTTTTTTATATTTTTGACGGCAAAAGTTTTTACTTCACCTTTCATCGACTTCCAAGATGCTATTAGGTAAATATTTATTCGTCAATCTCTTTTATTTCTCAACAGTTAAAACAAAAACACATTTTTCTTACAAATGAGACGCGAAATAACAGTGAGCACTTCTTAAATCTTTATAAATTTCCCTAGAAAGCGTTTTCACTACGGTACTTAAACACAATCGTTGTACAATGTTGATGTAAATAAAAACATATTTTTATATGCAACATTTTACCGTCTGTACATACGTTTTTATATGAAATATTCAAATATTCGATTAAATATTATATTGTGTAAAGTTGTCATACTGAAATTTTGTAGTTGTAAAACTCGTAACTTGCTTTGAATGCAGTTTTCAATACCTACCTACACTGTTTGTTACGACTTTCTGTACTTATTGTATGTACATTTATTTTTCCTTTTTTTTTGAGAATAAATTACTTCGAAAGTTCTAATAATTTAAAGAATAATATAAAAATAATTAAATGCAAAGATTAAGGTCGATGTGTGAAAGAAATATACATACGTATAGTAAGTATTTTCATACCTAGATTCTAAAAGCGCAAGCATATCCGCTGGTAAAACTAGTCAAAAATACTAAGAGAGATGTAAATAAGAGTAGATAGTGTGAATGCATTCCCATCGTAAATCACCGGAGATTATCTTTGAGTCTGCGTCCATGCTTCGGTCTAGGCATGAATAATTTATTTTATACCTTATCGCGTGTATCGTGCATATTGTGGAAAATACTCCTAAGATATATGCTCGTTTTTAACTATCTCGCATTTTGAATGACTCATGATGAGAAAGTATTATCGCAAAGGCACTTTTGTGAAAAATAAGACCCAACCAGGAAGATACTTTATCTTAGCAATCAATTCGGCAAACATTGAAAGCTACTTACAGCTTTACCTACCGCTTTTTAGTGTTTAAAATATCAAAAAAATCACTACCAAGATTGTAAATGTATATCAAGCACATTACCCTTCTCTATTAAGGTATTTTTCTCGGTGGGTACTAAGTACTACAGAAAAATAATTCACAAAACCAAAATTTTAAAACGAGCACACAAAATTACAATTACAACAAGCAAAAAACTTGTAATTTTTGTAAAAAAATATTATTTAACATTTTAAACACAGGTAAACATACGTGCAGAATGTGACAGAATGAAATAGCATGGTGGTCAAAATCGTCAGAGGAGTATGTATCATAATAAATCTATGTTGCTCAGCATGCTAGGACGACATATTGTCGATTTTGAAGACCTATCAAAGTGACCTGATTACTAAAAGTAAATATTTTCGAAAGATATCCAACATGTTTTTGAAATACAATTCACAAATTATAGAAGTACTAATAAACATTATGATAAATGTGTGCGGTTCAGGGATTTATCTACCACGTGTCGCTTACTCCAATACCTATTTGGTGTAAGCCTGAATTTATGGACACAGACAGTGCGATAAAAATTGTATCGCCCCCGGTATATTTATAACGTCGCAATGCGAATTTTTTGCTGTTTTTAGATGTTTAGCTTTTTGGTTGAGCCGATAAAAAGTGTCAAAATGATAAAAGCGTAAAAAATACTCATTTATTATTTTTTAAAAGCCGTTTCAGATGTTTATTGTGCCTAGGCCTCAAACCGTGTTTGTTGCACTGATTCTTCACGGTATCAGTCGCGAAGGAACAGGAGTAAAATCACCTAGTTTTAAGACGATTCAAAGTGATCCCAGCGGTCCTACTGAATAAATGCTCTTTGACTTTGACCTAGGCATATAGTCGCGAGCCTTATGCGCGAGGCTTTGACATTTTACATATAAATTACATCAAACCAATAAAATGTTTACAAATACTGAAACAAACTAAAACTTTCAATAATCCAATCCCACTGGTTTAATAAAGTTAACTTTTAAGGTTATCTACTATTGAAACTAATTAGCCAGCTTAAACGTATCTCATTTTAGTTATTTTCAGCTGAGTTTTGGAGCATTTGCAAGTATCCCTGGGATTTCACTGGTCTGCGGTGAGGTGCGATTGAATTTTTTCAAGTGGAAGAGACAGGGCTTACTTTGGTATTCATGATGATAGTTCACTGGAAGCGCTAAAAATATTGGTGTAGGTTTAGGATTACTTAAGTTACAGTATTGATTATTTATACCCCACCGTTTTTTGAGATAACTTCATTTAAAACAAAAAACAGCCTTTGAGTTTATAAATGGTAGCTATAAGCTACCCAACAAAACCTTTGCAAAATTAAAAGCAAAAGGTTTGGATTATGAAAAGAGATAAATTTAATAACTAAAAAGAAAAGCTATTTCATCGTTCGCCGGTCGCATTTCGAAAATTACAAGAAAATTTGAGTTTTTTTTTAGTTTTAAAATGTTTGTTTTTTAGTTTAATTAATTATTATTTATTTAATTAAATTTTTTAAGCTATTGCATAGTTTCTATCGCGGGCCTTGAGCGTCTATCGCGGGCCTTGAGCGGGGTGACCGAATCCAGAAATTCCGTAACGAAAAAACCTGGCAATTACTGAGATAGAAAACTGAACCGTATTTCAATGGCATTAGAAATTACTATTAGATTGAACGCTTTCAAATAGCCGTCAACCTCGTCACGTCAAAGCGCGCGCTAAGTCAAAATACTCTAACTAGATTGAAATACGGTTGAGTTTTCTATCTCAGTAAATTTTTGTTTGAACTGAAGCTTATTTTCGTTATCAATGTTAGAGTCTTCGTAGTCTAGAAGGGACAGACATCGGCTTCAATGAGAGCACCGGGCTCAAATCCTAGCGTAGGTCCATAAACTTTTTAAACAACTTTTTAAAGTTAAGAACCGAAACTTTGTCAAGTTCTCCTTACTCACGAATTTGTTTAATTAAGAACATAATACGAGTAATGAAACATTTTTATGTAATAAAGCTGAAATAATGCCAGCCAAAACCAATGCCACCTAGAGGCGAGTAGTTGAACTAAAGAGACAAGCGTGATATTTCAAAAAAGTCATTAAAAGTTCTGCTATTCATCGATCGCAAAACTAAAAAGTACTAGATTGAAATAAGGTCCAATTTCTATTTCGCTAATACTAAGATTGAATTTTTAAATCTTTAACTTCGATCGGGAATTCGGGATACACATTCATTATGTCAAAGTTTAGCTTAACAACACTACTAGATAAACTATTCATTATTATTATTATTATTATAAGCCTGAAGTTTCCCCCTGCAGGGCAAAGGCCTCCCTTCCCTCCCTCCACGTCTTCCGGTCCTGGGCCATAACAGGCCAATCTTTTTTGTAGGAGTCAGCTCATCCCGCCATCGTCGCTTGGGCCTTCCACGCGGTCGCCGCACCATCGGATTCCATAAAGTGGTTGCTTTAGCCCAATAGTCTTCGGGCATGCGGCTAACGTGTCCGGCCCAGTCCCACTTTAGGTTTCCAGCTATCAGAGCTACATCGGCTATTTGCATTTGGGAGCGTAGTATCGTGTTTCTAACGCGGTCAGTAAGTTTGACTCCCAGGATAATACGCTCCATAGCCCGCTGGCATACCCCGAGGCTGAACTTTTGGCTATTGGTGAGTGACCAAGTTTGTGCACTGTATGTAAGGATAGGAAGAATGCACATGTCCATGAGTTTTCTCTTTAAGCAGAGTGGGAGAGGTCCTTTCATTGTTCCCTTCATGGACCAAAAGCTTTTCCAGGCGTTTTCTGTGCGTCGAGCAACCTCTTTATCTTGTCTCGCCTGGAAAGAGACTATTTGGCCCAGATAGACGTATTCGTGGACATGTGCAATCTCCACATCCCCGATTTCAACTTTTCGTTGGTTGGTCATCACTTTTGTCTTTGCCATGTTCATGTGGAGTCCTACCTCGTGGCTTGCGGTGTTAAGTTGATGAAGCATTTCTTGTAACATGTTGCTGATGAGGAAAACAAGACTATGTCGTCCGCAACTATTCATTAACTATTATTAAACTATTCATTACAAAAAAAACTGCATAAATAAAATAAATAAATAATTATAATTGCATAAAGTTGATAAAAAATGCTATGCAATAGCTTTACCGCGGCAGTCCCCGAGTGCCACACGTCTTTTTTTATTTTGATTCACCGATATCTAAGTCAATTTGGACCAATTTTCAAAAATCTTGTTCAGAAGGTTTATTTAAAAATTTTATGCTGTAAAATTTTAAATAATTATGGGCTATAAAATATTAGTAAATTAACTAACTTTAAATTATTTAAAGGAAACTTATATATTGTTACTGTTTCAATACTCTTATTTATTGTCTGAGTAAGTACCTACCTACCTACACACACACGAACAATATTAAGTAGGCAGAATAATAAAATTATGTCGCATCTGCGCGCATTGATTGTTATCTATGACAACATAACATACCCCCGCTTGCCCCGCGCATGCCCCGCTGCCATCAGTCCGCGCGCTAATTTTGTTTGAAATAGCTGCTCTATAACTCGATGAATTAGGTATGTTGAACTGACTGATGTAAAGGCACTCCTTGACTTTTACTTATGTTTCTGGAGTTGTTTGTGCAATATCTCAATGCACACGAAGGCATATTCTAAGGAACAAAACTTCACACACATCATCACACATGTCACGCTGCAGCAAGCGCTTGGCATAGATTAAGTGAGTCAGAGTGCGTAAACTCTAACAAGGTGTTACAAACAATCGAGTAGAGATGCGTTCTCTAGTACGTAAGTACATTATATCTCAATGAGTTATTATTGTTTTTTATTCTGAGGATGTGATAGCAAGCTGAAGTGGCAGTGGGCTGGCCATATCTGCCGAAGAACCGATAACCGCTGGGGTAAACGAGTTCTTGAGTGGAGACCGCGACTCGGCAAACGTAGTGTAGGACGCCCTCCGGCCAGGTGGAGAGACGATCTGCGAAAGGCTGCTGGCAGAAGCTGGATGCGTCGAGCCGAGGATAGGGCGCAACGGCGCTCATTAGGGGAGGCCTATGTCCAGCAGTGGACTGGTATAGGCTGATGATGATGATGAGGATTGCTCTGAGGATTTGGTTTTTTCTAGTATCTTTTTAAGGAGGGTCTGAGGTTCTTTCGTGCGAGAGAGCGCGTTTTCAAATCTGTCATGTAGACAGGTGAAATTCCCAAAAATAGAAAAAAAGGAATTAACACTGGCAGAATTGCAACAACTAGTCGCAGTAGCCATTAAAGCAATGATCTTACTTAGTAATTAGTATACATTTCTCTGCCGTATTCTGTGCTTAAAGTCAAGTACTCAGAAATAAACTTACTATGTGCTAATAGACCTAGTACAGTCCAGTGCCACAAAGTTAACTGAACCGGTGAGAGAAGCGCTTACGCATGAAATGGCAGAGAAGTAAATCTTCCTAAAATGGCGAACAACAACCTCAACCTCCCTGACCTTCACATTGAGTAGTAATGTATGTTCCTCTGGCTGGTATGTTCACATTGAATTCATTGCTCACTTCATGGTTTATTTTATGTTATGACTATCTATACGAGTAGTTACAATGACGACCTCTGTGGCGCAGTGGGTGAAAGCCCGCGTGATACGCAGAAGGTTGCGGGTTCGATCCCCGCCGCGGGATAAATGTTTGTATGATCTACAAATATTTATCACGGGTCTGGGTGTTTCTATGTATCATATGTATGTATTTACAAACAAAAAGTATATAAGTAGTATATCAGTTATCTGGTTCCCATAGTACAAGCTATGCTTAGTTTGGGGCTAGATGATGCTGTGTGAAATGTCCAGCATTATGTTATGTTTAAGTATCAAACATGTATGCAACATGTATAGAACATGTATTCAAATAGTATAAAACATGTAAGCAACAAGTATACAACATGTATGCTACAAGTATAAAACATATTGTAGGCAACAAGTATCAAACATGTAGGCTAGGCAACAAGTATCAAACATGTATGCAACAAGTATAAAACATGTATGCAACTAGTATAAAACATGTATGCAACAAGTATGCAACATGACATAACATTATACTTGTTTTATACTTGTTGCATACATGTTTGATACATGTTGCATACATGTTTTATACATGTTGCATACATGTTTTATACATGTTGCATACATGTTTTATACTTGTTGCATACATGTTGCATACATGTTTTATACTTGTTGCATACATGTTGCATACATGTTTTATACTTGTTGCATACATGTTTTATACACAAGTATAAAACATGTATGCAAATAGTATAAAATACACATGTTTACATGTTATATGTATGTATATGTTTGCATGTTATGTATACATGTTTGATACATGTTGCATACATGTTTTATACATGTTGCATACATGTTTTATACTTGTTGCATACATGTTTTATACTTGTTGCATACATGTTTTATACTTGTTGCATACTTGTTGCCTACATGTTGCCTACATGTTTGATACATGTTGCATACATGTTTTATACTTGTTGCCAACATGTTGCCTACATGTTTGATACTTGGTGCATACATGTTTGATACTTGTTGCATACATGTTTTATACTTGTTGCATACATGTTTTATACTTGTTGCATACATGTTTGATACATGTTGCATACTTGTTTTACTTGTTGCATACATGTTTGATACATGTTGCATACATGTTTTATACTTGTTGCATACATGTTTTATACATGTTGCATACATGTTTTATACTTGTTGCATACATGTTGCATACATGTTTTATACTTGTTGCATACATGTTTTATACTTGTTGCATACATGTTTTATACTTGTTGCATACTTGTTTGATACATGTTGCATACATGTTTTATACTTGTTCAATACATGTTTTATACTTGTTGCATACTTGTTGCATACAGGTTTTATACTATTTGCATACATGTTTTATACATGTTGCATACATGTTTTATACTTGTTGCATACTTGTTTGATACATGTTGCATACTTGTTTGATACATGTTTCATACATGTTGCATACATGTTTTATACTTGTTGCATACATGTTTGATACTTAAACATAAACATAACATAATGCTGGACATTTCACACAGCATCATCTAGCCCCAAACTAAGCATAGCTATGTACTATGGGAACCAGATAACTGATATACTTATACACATTTTTGTTTGTAAATACATACATATGACACATAGAAACACCCAGACCCGTGATAAATATTTGTAGATTTCGGTTCATCGGCAGATATGGCCAGCCCACTGCCACTTCCGTGAGTAAGGAGAACTTGACAAAGTTTCGGTAAATGGTTCTTAACTTTAAAAAGTTGTTTAAAAAGATTATGGACCTACGCTAGGATTTGAGCCCGGTGCTCTCATTGAAGCCGATGTCTGTCCCTTCTAGACTACGAAGACTCTAACATTGATAACGAAAATAAGCTTCAGTTCAAACAAAAATTTACTGAGATAGAAAACTCAACCGTATTTCAATCTAGTTAGAGTATTTTGACTTAGCGCGCGCTTTGACGTGACGAGGTTGACGGCTATTTGAAAGCGTTCAATCTAATAGTAATTTCTAATGCCATTGAAATACGGTTCAGTTTTCTATCTCAGTAATTGCCAGGTTTTTTCGTTACGGAATTTCTGGATTCGGTCACCCCGCTCAAGGCCCGCGATAGAAGCTATGCAATAGCTTAAAAATGTTCAGAACAGCCGAATATAAAAATAAGAAATCAAATCTATGAAGCCGTTTCCATTGAGCTCTACTCAACAGAATCCAGTACTTTTGGGGTTCAGCACAATAAATAAACTCGAGAGACACAGTGTAGCTGTCTGCAGTGCTGGCAATTGAAATTGTATCCCGGCTTTATGTCCATTGGCTACCAATAAACTGTTATAAAATAAACAAAAATATCCGAAGGGTGGAGATTTAAAATCATAACACTCTCACTTTAGTATTATGATCATCGATATTGGTTTTACATACTCGTTGAAATAGAATATTGTGGCTTTGGAAAGTCGTTTTTTACAGAAAATGGTAGCGAAATGAAAGTAAAACAGTTTTCATAGATTTAAAATGCAAGTTTAATGCAAAAATTTAATGTGTCAAATTCAACTTAGAGAATAGTTCAAATGCTGGTCAAGCCTATTCCGTTAATTTATTTATTTATTTATTTATCAACAAAATTAAGTTAAGCAACGTTCGAAACGGTCTGGATGTGGATGGGTGACCGCCAGTGGCATTTTCATCTGAGTGCTTCCGTGCTTCGGAGGGCATGTTAAATTGTCGGTCCTGGCTATTTAAGTCGTTAAGCTAAGACGGAGGTCTTAAGGCGGCCTAAAAATTCCGTCACCAGAGTTGACCGCTGACTCATACGAACTTACCTACTTTAAGCCTATTCTGTTTTGACTACAGCGCTTGCTTCTTGACGTTGTAAAAATCGTAAAGAAGGCTCTTGAATGTAATCAAAGATTTTATAAGGTTTAATACTTCTTTGTGTAGTTTAACTACGGCTACATTACATTTGCTGATGAGAAACATTAAGAAATGAAAAGTCTTATCAAAATTTTGGATTCCGACGGGATTCGAACCCGCATCGATCAGACGATCCTCCTAAAGCCGGAGTGCCTTACCGCTCGGCCACGAAATCCTACTTGTCGGTGTCCAAATTTTCGATAAGCTCATATTTTTCGGTTATTAGCACTATAAAAATTACAAAAAATTATGAGAAACATATTTTAAAATAAACCATGAAAACCATTTTAGCAAAGAACGCATGCTAACATCTGCAAATCATTATATGTGCAAAGCATTACGCACTGAATAGGGGCAGTGTTTGTATTCAAAGCATGACTGCTGATGGTATTGAGTTGTTCATAATGGATATTGGAGGCAACCAATATCTCACCCTTGTGGTTACGTGGGAATTGCTTTTCATAATTTTTTTATCATCTCATAGATTACAGAATGGTGTTGAAACGTGAACTGCTACCACAAGGAAGAACAACGATAGGGTTGGGTTAGAACAACGATTTACATCAATGATAGTGCTCCTTTTCATTTTACTATATAGTTTGAGCGGAGAAGCTTATGCCCAGCTATGGGTGACAATAAACTGTAGATGATGATGATGATATCCTTAGAAATGATCTTGAAATATTTCGCGAAATTACTACTTCAATAAAAATCAATAGTACTAATGAAAGAAAAAAATAAGTTTTCATTTTCTAACACTAGCACGATTTATTGAATTGTTTTTGGAAAATTTCTACTAGAAAAGTTAGAAAGCTTCGTCATCATGATAGTCAAATAATTAACTAATCCTTTCTTCGCAGACAAAGTTCAACCATCCATATCCAAAACTTTTCAACTTCTGTCAGACTATCCTGTGATTTCACTACCAAATAGTGTCGCGTCCTAAATAATTCAAACATCCGCTGCACTCGGAGATAATCCGATATGATTTATGCTGAGTTGTCACCTGAAGTTCTTCAAAGAGACAGTAAGTCTCCTTGAAAAT
This sequence comes from Epirrhoe alternata, assembly GCA_963565295.1. Classification (NCBI taxonomy): domain Eukaryota; kingdom Metazoa; phylum Arthropoda; class Insecta; order Lepidoptera; family Geometridae; genus Epirrhoe; species Epirrhoe alternata. Next base: position 8,325,465 of record OY751384.1, read on the forward strand.
ATTGTTTGTGAATGTAATCAAAAATGTCTGAAGACTTGTGATATTTACTTCAATTTTACCTTTTGATGCCGCGTTTTGATAAGGTGAACTTGGGAGTGATACACTTGACGTCATCACTGAGGTCGTTGTTTTGGTAGAAGTTCAGCGACATCAGCAACTCTATTGTGTTTCAATTTTGTTTGAGGTGTTTCTCAACTGGTAGTGGACATCGGCTTCATTTTGACATTTGAAATCTAGCCTTGACTTCAATTGTCATTTTCATATTGTTTGTTCAAGCTCAAGAAGCTTAAATTTTATACACGTTGAGCTCTATTGTGATGACAACTGGGAATGAATTTTAAGTTAGACCTGCTGTGTGGTCAGGGCCTGTTTAACCCTTAGGCTAATTAGGCTGCAGCCTAGGGCGCGAGGATCTGGGGGGCGCGATGAAATCGTATCTTCGCAAGCACTATAAATCTAGTTTTCACACCCGGTCCAAGAAAACCATACATTTTTTCGTCTCACATTCTTAACAGAAAGTAAACCATTTCTCCCTCCTAAAAAACAAAATGGCCGGCGGGAGGTAAAGTTGTATGGGATTTCATTTCTCCCTCTGAACCTCATGTGAACAGATAAGTAATGAGATTTGAATTTCGAACTTCAACATTTCTATTAAAATTTTTACTATTGAGTCCACACCCAATAGAACTTATACGAAAAAAAAAGAAAAAATGTGGCAACTAATCTTTTTCTTCCGAATTTATTTTTGATATTTCTATGAAAATGTTTACCATAGAGACCTGCACCAAGTAGAATTTATTCAAACTTAAGGAAAATGTGTGGCTAATGACTCCAAACTATAGATGATCTAATGTTGTTGCATAATTTTTTGAGAACGAAAGGACGACCTCAATAAAAAATTTTTTGAGAATAAACGGACGACCTCGACTCCTTCGATAGCGGGTGGTGGGAGCTATCGAAGGAGAGAGATGGTTGGAAAGAATTGGGAGAGACCTTTGCCCAGCAGTGGGACAGTAAAGGTTGAATAAAAAAAACGAATTGATTATTATTATTCTACCTATAAAACTTGACTTGCTTGCTATTTTCTGGGTGTAAGTATTCACTAGTTTTCTCGCAGTACCTATGTGTGAAAAGCAGAGTATTCACCTCGGGGTTAAAGCTGTCTTAGTCTTGGGCGCTCTTGAATCCCTCGCTGTCTCAGGATTCTAGTCATTAACTCCCTCGTTGCACTCGGGAGTTAACTATAAACACCCTCGCTGTCGCTCGGGAGTTAACTAAAGAATCCTTCGATGCGCTTGGGATTCAATATGGCGCCCGTGACATAATACACTGCTTTATCCCCTTGGTGAATAATCTACTATTAATCAAGGGACGCGTATAATCTACTATTAATTTTGCATGCATACCTACGTTTGTTTTATTTTTTCTACCTATAACGATAAGGTTATAATAGGGACAAGTCGGTTCTGGCATGGTTTGATCACTATTGAAACCATGCTCGTCGCTACGCTCCTCGCAACCTATTCTACAGGTCTGTTATCCTGTTATGGCAACACTAAATTTATAGAAAGTTCCTATTTAGAGCAATTATCATTTTATGTCATATTTTAGTTATATTTATAATAATTATACAAACTGCACGATATAGAAATATTAAAGTATATTATATGATACAGTTATAACAAAAAAACTTTATAGAATATGGACCTATAGTAAATAAGTATTCGAACTAATACAACAATTATAGCCAATAATATTTAGAACAACTGCACTTAGATCAAATATACGTTATGTCTATACTTATGTATAGCAAACACTATTAGTACAAGTGGGTTTATAGAAAAAGTATGAACACAGCCTGCAGTCATGTGTCATGATTTTGGTCATTTTGGACGCGCAGATTAAAAGACAACGTCAGTTTCGTTTGCCGATCGATCTGCAAACTTACAATAAGTAGTATGACTACGAATCATGTTAACTTTTTTACAAACAAAGACAAAAGTAAGTAATATATTACTGTTGCCGACCGTAACACACATGGTGGGGGCGCGTCCTGATTATTAGCCTAAGGCGGTCAGAACTCTTGATCAGCCGCTGTGTGTGGTCATAATGAAAGTTATTTAATAGTCACGTAATAGCGCCGAAAGAAACCAAACTAATTGAAAGGAATGTTCACGCAACAGAGGTATAGGTCCTTGTTGGTGGTTTATACTTTTTTCAACTTTTACGTGCATGGTTAATGATGGGCTAATCTATGTTTTGATGTGTTGGACATTTTATCAAAAAGATTCATAACCTATAGGATTCCTTTAGTTTTCAGTAATAAATGATATATGACTAAATTATTTTCAAATGTATTTGCAAATCCAAAATATCCAAATAATAAAACTAAACAATTGATTGTTTTTTTATTAGATAAACTGTAGAGTTTTGTGATGTATAAATTGCATGTCAGCATCTACTAACGCAAGTATGAAATAGAATAAAGCAATTTCCATAATGCATGTTATAAAAAAGCTCTTTGTATTTCCATTAACATACGAGCTTAATAAATCATAGAAGATCGAATCCAAGGCAAAGTATAGCGAGAAATTGGATTGTATGGCAACTAATACAATTTTCGAACTCAGATAAATGTTTATAAATCGAATCAGCATATCGAAACTAGGAGCAGTGGGCCGTATTCAGAAATACCGGGTAGCATGACAGATTCGTTTCTCATAACTTCTTCTTCATATCGCCGCCCCCAGCGAATAAAATCGTAATCGACCATTACGATAGGAGTGTTTTTATTTGAAATAATTGTTCTAGAGGTCCCATTACACCTTGTGAATTTTTTTCAGCTGATTCGTACGAGTACTTTTTGATTTAGAGATTTTGTAATGGATTTTACAATAATATTCACTGAAAAATATCTCACCTTTTTATCTCGTAACAGATTAATACTTACACCGCTTTATCTTCATTTTTACAGTAAACTGTTGTTGCGTGTTTATTCCAGTAAAAAATAATGTTTTGATTTCGGTAATGTACATTACCATATTATTCGGGTAAAAATGTGTCATAACATTTCAAAGTAACAGTTGTTTGCGATTTCGCTTTGAAACATTTTAAACTGTTTGCATTTCATTCTATACCCTATATTACTACAAAAATGGCACAATCCGTTTTATTATTAGAGGTCGCTATGATTTCAATTAATTATTATATGATTTAGCAAGTCTAGCGATATTTGATTTCATAATAACAATAGTAACACGCAAAATTATTTTTATAAAGTTCGATTGTTCATCAAATTTCATTGAGTACTTTACTTACCTAATATTTTTTTTGCTGAAAAATGAATAAATTCATTTTAAAAATGAATGTATAAATCTTAGAAGGAAGACATTAACTACTAACATTATTATTATGAGATTCTATGCTCTCCCTGTTAATCTTTAGATCTTGCAGATAAAAAAATCTAAGATATAGGTAATATAATCAGGTTCTTAAAACAAAACTATTTCAGGTACCAGTTTCTCACAAAGATATACGTAGGTCTACCATTAGACTGCCACTTCAGGAATATAAAAATAAACACCGTGAGCGGGTTCAAACCATATTTCTTGATTCAAAATTACTCAGTACCAAATCCAGGAACTAAAAGACTCAGAAGGAAAAAAAAGTAATTATATCCAGGAAAGAAGTCGTGTCGGTAAATAAATTGTCTTAAACTTACTTGTGAGCACAAATCATGTTTGTTTAACAGTTAGAAAACAGAATAGGCTTCACTATTTCAGTAAGGTTTTAAACTGAAAATGAGTCGTACAAATTTTAATCTTAGTCTGCTTTTAACTACGAAATGTTCATATAAACCAATTTCAACAAAAGTACCTACAATCATTGCAAAATATTTTTTGTCGTCGAGGTCTTCAATTCCATAATATCTGAGGATGAATTTGTAGTAGTATCATTCGAATAAGGCGTGGTCATCAACAACCTTACATGCTTATCGCTCACCGTCTTTTACATCTTTGCTTCTGACGACTTAGAACCATCTGGATTAAAATACGGAACCCTAAAAACATTGTCTCTTTGAGACTATTAAAAAATGAAAACATCAATCAGTATCAGTCCATTACTGTGATGGGTCGCGCGCTATACCGAATTTCAGTGATTTTACTAATATTTTTTTTACGTTGTATTGTGTTAGTATGTGTTTATATTGCAAGATAAACTCAGTGAGCAGTTGTTTATGATATAGTTTTGTGTTGACAGTGATTTAATTCAAGAAAATATCCAACATTGTTATTGTTTATGAAATTTTGGTAAGTCTGTATTTTCGCTTCAAATTTTATTGTATTTAGTATGTTGAATGCTAAAATCAAACCTAAATATTGATATGAAGCAATGCCCAAACATTACCATGACTTTTTCGAGTGCTTTATAAGCCGTGGAAGCCAGACTGAGGACATTCAGTCGAACTTATGAGTTTAGACTTAGATAAAGGTGAAATATGTGTGTAACTAAATTTGTGATAGCGTGTCGTTTCTGAAATTTTTTAATTGTGTTATTGTTAAGTTAAGTTTCATATATTTTAATTGAAACATCTGAAATTCCAGACAAAACTAGGTTTTTTCCCATATTTTGACTTTTTATTACCTCGCATTTGATTCAGGAGACTTTTCGGTAATCGATATTTACACAAACCAAAATGATCTACCTTGCCATGGAATATAAACGTAATCTAGTTTTACTATACTAGCCATACTTAATTTAACGCCGAATAATATGATAACATTGCATTACTGTTATAGTCAAAATCGCGTGTTTACCGTTTAAAGTGTCGTATTCGACTATTACTGTATAGGTCCATGTCCATAATTTACACGAAGAAAATCGTAATGTTTATTACCGTTGCAAAATATGTTTTCATTTGTGGTAATATATATTTTTAGCGATAGTTTTAATAGGGTGCACGTAGTTTTTTTTTTTGAAAATACTATATTATTGCAATAAAAATTACCTATCTTTTGGTGTATAAACGATCTCGTTACGTTAACAAACAAAGGAGATATTAACAAAAATCGGTTTTTTGCTTCTCCTGTAAAATTTGAATTTTGCTATTACGATTTTCTTCGGTGGGGACGGCGATATTATTATTCTTGATAACTTAGGCCTTTACATCTATATTAGATGATTTATACAGCGTCAGTCAATTTTTGTCTACACTTAACGGTACGCTGTAGTGCCTGGGTCATTGTTTGAGATGGAATAGGCTTGCCCAGCACCTTACCATCCTCTCAGCTTAATCAGCCTGGCCCACAGCAAAGACGATGTCAATACTTGTGGAGCTGACTAAGTTGCGGGTTTCCTCACGATGTTTTCCTTCGCCGTTAGGAGCTCGTGTTAAAGCGCATATAAATTTTACTATACGAAAATACAATTGGTGCACGGCCGGGATTCGAACTCACGACCTTTGGAATGAAAGTCGAGGCACAACCCCATTCGACCAACACGGTTATCATTGTTGATAACCGTGATAAAGTATTTAACAAAAATGAGGCATAGAGAAAGTTTAAAAAAATCTCATACGCGTTTAAGAGTTTTTTTGTCTGGATTATTGTTTAATCATATGTAATGCTTATTCAAAAATCAAAAGCGTAAAATTCTTCTTGATTACGGCTGTACCAAAACTTTGTTTGATTTATGAATACTTCACAAATTGGGTATTGATTGGAAACAAATTAAATTTATCGTTATGACTCTGGTGAAAGGTGAGGACGTAAATTTTACTTATATACACTTTCACTAAAAGGTTTATTGAGCGAATTGAATTTTTCATTAAGTAACTATTTTTATAGACATATTTTTAACTTTTTCTTTCAAGTAGGTAATGTTAGTATTTTTTTTTACTTCACAATTATAAAGTATACCCTGATGAAATCTCAATTATTTAGATTATTGATCTAAATATACTTACTTACTCCTTTGGCGCAGTGACCCAAAGTGAGTCTTGGCCTCCGAGATACGAGAACTCGCCACTTGATCCTGTCCAACGCAGTTTCCTGCCAATTGTCGGCTTGTAGATCCCGCAGATCAGCTTCCGTCCGGTCACTCCATCGGTACTTGGGGCAACCAACCGGCCTGCGACCGACCGGACGGCCCGGAACGCTCTCTTGGCACTTCGCTCGTCCCCCATACGCAGAACGTGGCCAAGCCAACGGAGTCGATGTGATTTATATTCTCCAATGATGTTAGGCTCAGCCACCAGTTCTTCAATTTCGGCGTTTTTTCGGGCTCTCAAGCTGCCATCCGCTCCGCTTACCGGACCCAAGATTCTCCGAAGAACCCTCCTCTCTGCTACTAAAAGCTGGTTCTCCTCCTTCATGGTTAGTGTCCAGGCCTTACAACCATACATGAGGATAGGTCTTACGACGGTCTTATTGATCTAAATATAGTAAATAAAAATAAGCTTTCTAAATCAACTATAACGTAACAAGTGAGGTGACGACATAATGGTACAAAATCTTTAAAAATGTTATTTCAGACAGGGGCGACAAAATCGAGTCAATTTCCATGCAAAAACGATTTTCAACGTACCTTCTAGCATTAAAGTAGCATTGTGCTCATGATGTATGTTTTTCTTGCATCAGTCAGTACTTAGGGTTGGCCCATTCTTGATTTCATTTAACTTTCCACATCCTGACAAAAAAAATACAATATTTTAAAACATGGGGGTTTGAGAATTTGTAATGTATGAAGATTTTTTTGGTCGCTATTTAAGTGTCACGACTGTATTGGGGATACAGTCTGTATCCCCAAGGCGCGGTAGACATTCTCTCAGATCTTTTAGTATCCCAGATCCATTGAAGATGTCTAAGGACTATTTATGATGATAGAAATCAAAATAATCCAGTTCATAACAATACAACATAAATTATATTTTGTGTTATTCCCACGCATAATAATTATGAATGAAATAAAGGTGTGATAACCGAGTTGGAGCCTTGACCTTCAATCATGTCTATTTTCGTGGGGTCATGATCTTGTTTTCATTTGCGATTGTTATTTGATTTGAGAAAAATATTCCACGTTTTCGCCGTTGATCAACCCTAGGCATATTTCTTTTTAAATTTGAGTGACATGTGCCACCGAAGGGTTGAAGCGAGGGAGTAGCAGTAACTATTTGCAGGTGATTTTGGTGACACAGTGATTGATGTAGTTCCTTCTAAAAGCGTAGAAAATATCCGTAACATTTCAATCAAGGTGTGTGCTCATAGAACTTTTGTTATCTTATCTGAAGTAGAAAATAAAACTGCGAGTAAATACTTTATCGATACACAACACATGTTTGATTAAAAGCTGATAAATAAAATAGAGGAGTATTCAGAAGTTTCGGTTTCAGTAGTACTCGTAGTATCATCGCTACGAGTCGTAGCATCATAGCACCGTAAAGCCTCTACGAGTACGATAACCACAATCTCGGAAAAACACGGACATTATCAATCCATCACATTATTATGACTAACTGTTATTTTACGAGCGTTTAATGGCCCGATATGGGTGTTTTATTATTCCCTAATGGCTTATACCTGTCTTACTGAGTCTTTCCTTCGATGCATTATGACCACGCGTTTGTGCCAATTTCGCATAATGGAGGTATCTTTATTGTCTTCGAATAGCGTATTAAAAGGCTATCAGGATGGCTTGTTTTGAAAGGGTGTGCTTCTTACGTTAATGGAAGTATCTTCAGATGGTATTATTGTTCATTTGCATAATCTGAAAGTAGACGACTCTAAATGTGTCACATCAGGGGCTCTAGCCAAACACCATAATGGAAGTAGAAATAGACAGTGGAATAGACAGATAATGACTATTACTCACGTGCGGCGAACAACATTATTTAGCACGATTTGTATAGCACTGCCTATGCACTGCATACATTTTATGTCAAATATCGCGGTAGGTGAGTTCCTGGCATTATCAAACGTCGAATTGACACCGCGAGGATAGATAGTTGCCACAGAATACCATATAGTAACAAAGCAACAATGAGGTCCACGATCTTTGCGATGTCAAAATAAAGTCAACATTTTCTGTGTTGTTGTGTGAATTTGCAAATATTAATTATTAGCACTTATTTATATATCTTGACCTTATAGCAAACGCCAAGCATCCGTACCTAGCTAGAACAATCGGATCTAACAGTACCTACCCGAAAATGAACTCGCAGCATTGCAAAATGAAATGTGCTTTCGATACTATTTCCGTGGTAAAATATAAAGATGAGACGCACAGGACCTCAACAATATAATTTAACGACCACTGCGCCTTCTTCTGCTTTCCACGCAAGTGTCTGCCACCCTCAGACATCGATTGACACCAGAACCGGAGTAACTTGAATAGCTCAATCACAGCATAAAAATGGAACCTGCGCTTTCTGTAGGGTGGAGCTAACCATAAGGATAATACATAACCCGTGGAGTGGATATTTACCTATTTTCTCCTGTGTGTTGCAAATAAAACTGTTTCATTGTACCTATTCAGTAATAAATATTTTGTATATAAAGGGCAGGCATAGTCTAGCGTATGAACAGTATGAAGGAATATCAGTGGATTATATTTTTGTTTCAATAGATAGAGTGATTGCTGTAGAAATAAGATCATTGCATAATATCAACGAGTGTTTTTTAGAGTAACCTTGAATGGTAGAGTAAGATACAGTGCGTTCAGGGAAGTGTGGAGTGAAAGAAGGTATTAGGTGCTTAATAGCAGTGATGAGGATTGAGAAAGGCAAATTAAGATGGTTTGATCATGCAGAGGTGACGAATGAAAGTGGTTTGACCAAACAGAGTATAGGTATGAGGTGAATATGTGTGGAAAGGATGCTAAGGGAAGGATAGGTGAATGTAGTTACTCTAAAGTCTTAGGCGAGCTTGTATGAAAAATGTAATGAGGAACAAGGCGAGAAATGTGCGTAAGAATTGAAGCAAGTATAAATAAGTGTTGTCTGTCTACCCCTATAGGAAACTCATGTATGTACCTATTACTTAAGTAATATTTGTTTCAAGTTCTAAGCGAAAGCCTTAAGTTACTTCATTGAAATAAGTTGATTATTTCAAAAATATGAAAATCCAATTATGAGCACAGCAACGCTCTTTATGTAGAAATTACGGATAAAAAATACAACTCTTGGTGGCAAGACGTCAATTTGAAGTAAGCTGAAGAAGCCATTTTGTTTCTACTGGCGACTGGCGATTACAACTGGGTTTCTGCGACCGCCTTGTCATCGACCAAAAATGTAAACCAAGTATCTATCGCGCATGTCAATGCTAGCAATTTTTCCATTTCATTCATTATGACGCGTTATTTTCATACATACTCTTTGTAATCTATGGCATAATCAAGTGCAAACTGAGTGCAAAGTCGCCAAATCAGCAGTAGAATGGAATCGAATCAATGTCATCTTGGCTAGCACCCCAGAAACTTTGTAGCACATTCGAAATGATCAACATAATTTTATACAGATGAAATAAAATTATATTTCATCTTAATATAGGTAAAACTAATGGGTAAAACCAAATTATTGAAGAAATTCTTTTCCGGGCTCTGTATTTCCCGAAAAGTACAATATCAAGAGTAAATAGGTTAATTCTAGGTAAGCATGCTGCATCTTAGACCTCACTACTGCTTAAAATTAGGCAAATTGAGGTCAAAAAAAAAAAGAATGGAAAACACTCTAAGGAGCCTTACTATGACATCTTAGAAAACTACTCAGTTTGGGTGCTATCCACTTTAGGTTCCTAAACTGAAACGGAAACTTTTCGTACCATGACCTCTTATAACCAGAATCGTATTTGAATCGCAAGAATGAACGAAATTGTCTCTGATCCGAGTTTTAGCAGCTGGACGTTGAAAAGAGATAACGCTATACAAAAATAGTATAGTTCTGTCTCTTGTACTCAAAGCCAAAAATTTCGTTCGGGAATGAATCAACAAAAACCGGAAAGTTACCGATTTTTCCGACTAAAATACAAAACCCAAATGATAATAAGTAAAAATACCATAGATAAGTTGAGATACAATGTTATGGGAGAAAAAACTTACTCACATAATAGGAAAAAAAGTTTTGAAAGAAATTACATAACAATTTATTTGTGTGCTGCATACGCGTCAACATAATAATACGAATGAGTTTGGTTTTTGAACGCAGCTGTCATGTCATGGCTGGTGAAAGAAAAAGAAAAGAAGAAGAAGAATCCGACAGCGAATTATCGTATCGTTACAATGTGACGATGAGGGGTTCATAAAGGTGGAACGGATGAAGAAACCCTCGTCTCGTAATCAATGCGGGACCGCCGCACTGATGACCGAAACCCTACATTTGCTGCGTGCTGAGAATCCAACGACTCAGCTCTACGTGTCCCGGGTTCACTTCGACGTGAAGCCTGAGGACGTCGCGTAGTATGTGAAGCGGAAGACCCAGCTCACCGTGAGGGTTGTGCAGTTGGCATCTCAATATATATAATAATAATCAGTTTTTGAAGTTGTTTTTGTTTTTACTACACAGTTTTGTTCCTAATAATGCGCAGACGAAGTCGCGCGGGTCAGCTAGTATAAGTATATAAATAAATGTGATTCTTCCTTACCAATTGAACATTGTTTTCTTTCTTACATGGCAGTAAAATAAGTAGAAGAACAGAGAAATAATTTGTTGGAAGGGATGTGGTGTGGAGGCAACTTACTGAATTAAACAAATTCTACAAACAAGGTTGTTAAAACAATATAGGTATTTATTCATCCATTACAGAAATAATCAGTAATAGTAAAAAGTCAAGTGGAACGAGCATGCCAGAGGTGCTGTACGAGCTGATCCCTAATAGCTACACCTTGCTGGCGAAGTTGACTGACATCTCCAGTGTCAGCAGAAGCTTGCTGCAATTGTACTTCTCGAAGCACGTCTTCATCACTTAGTTCAGGCACAAAGAGCTTGGCTCTATTACAAATGTTATGTAAGATAACACAAGCATTTATAATTGATGCAGCAACTTTAGGTTTGTAGTGCATGACTCTTCTTACCAATTGAACATTAATGGAATGGTAGTGTTTTCTACAAAAGTATCATTCTTCATTCTCTGTTGGTCTGATTATCGCAATTTGTGTGCAGTTGATACACCCTAAAACTCCTTTTATTTTAAATTCTGGTAAAACCTGTAAATAAAAAATATATAATATTTTTAAAGACATTATTTTATTATTGAAGAATAAAGGTAGTACTTAAAATAATAAAGATCATTGCAGAATTAACCTTGTTCAGGTAATATTCCCTTCTTCGGCATTTTTAGGGAATACAATGTATCCTATATCCTCTAGTTTGAACCTAGAGGATTCATGGTTGGTCCTAGAACCTAGTACTTACCTAGGTTCTTAGTAGGTATAGTAGTCTAGCGGTCAGTCTGGACACTGAACGCGGTCTGGGTTTTCGTAATGTTCAAAGCCAGACATTATAAAACTAGGCATCTAATAATAATTAGAATAGATACCTTCAACTGCAGATGAAACGCAGTCAAAACTATCAGAGTACCAGTAGGTCCAAGCCAAAGGTCGATCACAATACAGAGTTTCAGAGTCCGGAGGGGTCAAAAATGTATGAAATCGTCTGTTATTTTTCAAAAAACACAAAACACAAAGTTTGTGACAGTTGTGTTTCACGACTTCATTATTATAATGTAGTTTTGGTTTATTGTACTCTAATTTCGTATTTTTTAGTAAATATCACCTTGATATTATGGGTATTTAGCGAAACGATTCAGTTTTTACACCAAGATTAGTAACTTTTATTGAATCGCTGAAAAGTGTCAGTTTTGACAGAAAAGTGGATCAACGCAACGCGTAATAAACGGTAGTACCAATTGAGTGAACGAAACTTATCTAACAATTCAGTTTAGGTTCTGTTTAGGTTTTGATTCTACGTCAGCGTTTTAAGATACTTCATAGTACCAAATAGCGATGCAGTTCAGTTTAGGACCTAAACTGAATCGCATTTAAAGCTCATGGTAAGGCCCAAGGGCTAAAATATCATATTTATCTAATTCGTTTATAATTTTATCATAAAAGTAAGCAACTATAAAAATATACAATAAAAAAAATCTAAGCTATTGGTAACAAGGAGCATTGACGCATAGATTCCTCCTACGCAGATTTCTGACCTAAATATTTGACCTCTTTTGGCCCCTTCCAAAGGTGCCTTTTAACGAAATGCCAAATTTAAATAACATCTCAATGTTCTTACCTAAGCTATAATTCTTCATGTATAAAATTTGTAGAGGTTTCAATATTTGCAAAACCTTTACAAGTTGGGATTAAATTATAACCTAACCTAAGTAAATATAATGCTGTTGGTATAATGACTTTGGTTTCATTAGGCTGTTTTGACTTTTAATTCTATTTTCTGATATCTAATTATAGTTTATGCTGAGAGGCTTTGCTAATGATATTTTATTAAGAGGCTCTTTTCTTGCAAATTTGTATAAAATTGAAAAATTGTTTACTTTAGACAACATTATGGAAAGGGTCGAAGTTTTACGTAATTTAGTTTTTTCAAAGATGCCAATCTTAGATCATAAAGACGAGATGAGCCTTTACCTATGTTCAAATTGTTCGACTAGCTTTCGTGAATTTTGGAAATATTAGCTTTGTAGTTTGCACAAATGTTTTACTTAGAACTTAAGCCACTTGTATGTTTTACAAGTAGCTTTTGTGGCTATTAATAAAACAAAGTCTTTGAATACAATTTTCACAGACATGTCTCTAGTCTGTCTGCAGACGGATGTCCATATTGCACATGCCAAATTTTTGCAAAAGTTTGCACAACATTCGTGACAGGTTGCAAGCCTATTCGCCTTCTGGTTACCTCGCGTTTATTTTTTTTAATAGTTTAGTTTCTTAGTTTTCCCCGCAATATACAAAAAATTGCATCACTCTTGTCAAAATGAATGTCTCTCATTTTCATTTATGGTGTCTTCTGGGCCAAACGCCTAGACCAAATGCGATGTAGTCATATTGAGATTTCGTTCTATAGCAAACTGGTCATACAGCTAACTAGTCAAATTGCGATGTGGTCCAAATGCTCCTAACCTCTATTTTTGTTCGTCTTTGATTTTCCGTTCCCCCCACAATGCTATACCTAAACGTGTGCCTGTAGATAGAAATTTTATGAAATTAACTCATGGCAATTCCTGTAGGTACGCTTCAAAGGGCACGGTAAAAGCCCTATTAAAACAAACAAGTACTATCAGCTTCAGAAGTTAGTCTCTATTAAACTCTTTGAACAAAATCTGCATGTTATTATTCATGATCAAATAAAAAAATCTTGATAATAAATCATTTATTATCAAGATGTGGGCATGTATCAAATATGTATTTGTACATGCCTCTGACTACCCCCTTAGACATCTTCAAAGGATCTGGAATATAAAGATCTGAGAGAATGTCTACCGCGCCTTGGGGATACAGTCGTGACCCTGTTTACGTTTTTTTTTTTATTATTCATCTTCAAAACCTGTTTGTTACTCATTCACTCATTTCGAGTCAATGGTACTCATAAAACTATAGACCAGTATTCAGCCACCTCTACGGCCTCTTCTGTTGCTAGGTTGAGCTGTTCCCAGTAGGTAAATAAATAATAAAATAAATAAATAATGCTGGACTTTTTCACACAGCATCATCTAGCCCCAAAGTAAGCAGAGCTTGTGTTATGGGTACTAAGATGACTGATATACTACTTATATACTTTTTGTTTGTAAATACATACATATTATACATAGAAACACCCAGACCCGAGACAAATATTTGTAGATCATACAAACATTGGTCCCGCCGCGGGGATCGAACCCGCAACCTTTTGCGTCGCAGGCAGGCCTTCGCCCACTGCGCTACAGAGGTAGTGGGGCACTGTGGGCAGATGGACCTTTTTGTTAAAAAACTACAGTATTTTTCTGTCCGGCCAGATGGAGTGGCGATCTGCGAAAGGCTACTGGCAGAAGCTGGATGCGTCGAGCTGCAGACAGGGTGAAATGGCGCTCATTAGGGGAGGCATATGTCCAGTAGTGGACTGCTATAGGCCGATGATGATGATGATGATGATTTATCCAAAGTAGAACGGGTACGGGTGATGTGTAGTCAATGGCATGTCTAAAATAAAGAGGAAAAAAGTGAAACCGCGTGACAAATTACAAACCAATCGCCACTTATTTATTTATTTATTTATTTACAAACTTATCTATAACATCACAGATAAAATCCAAATCGTTATAGCTAATAAATACAAGTAAACATAATAAAAATCTATCAGAAAAATATACTCAAAACAAAAAAAAAAAAAAAAAAACCTCGGTATCTGACGTTACAATAACAATAAAATTAGACAAAACAACAAGAACATTTTAACAACTACCTAGTCACCAACATCAACAGGTATAATATATTACTTTACAGACATTCTTCACAAAAAGTAAGGCACATCCGCTCTATCTCCTTCCAGCCATCCGCAAACAGATCTAACTGAGGATGTACAACCATGAGCTCGTTAAGGTTGCGCTGCGCACGGGAAATAGGCGACTGCTGACAATACAACGTGCGCACGCGTATTGGTTCAAACAGTCGCACTCGGCCTGGCCGGAATCTGCTTCGCTGTTCTGGGACACAAAGACGGCTTGCCTCACTCAAAAGAATAGGAGAAACAGTTTGACCTCTTAAAAGACGGCACAAAAATAGAGTTTGGTCTTTTAATCTCCTTGTTTCTAAAGAATTGAAACCTAAAGTACCAAGCAGAAATTTCGTTGGGTACATAAATGGGTAGTACCCATACATCTTCTTATATAAAAACCTTAAAAACCTCTTTTGAACCTTTTCCAACATCAGCGTGTACGTATCCTGATAGGGGTTCCAAACAGAAGCACCAAATTCAAGCTTAGAGCGTACTAAGGATGTATAAAGTTTAATAGCTCCTATATTTTTGAAATCTCTACAATTTCGGGAGACAAAACCTAGTTTCTGAAAACATGTGGCTGTGAGTGATTGGATGTGGTTGTGAAAGTTAAGCTCTGGATCAAATTGAACTCCCAGATCCTTTACCGAGTGAACCCTAGAAATACACTCCCCTCCTAGATTATATTGTGCAGTTATACTATGCGTGGAATGCGTAAAGCTCATTACCTGACATTTGGATACGTTAAATTGCAGTAGGTTTTTGTTACTCCATGCTTCAACCGCATATATGTCACGTTGGAGGGCTTGACTATCCTGGGAAGTTCGAATCTGCCTAAAAATTTTGACATCGTCTGCGTATATTAGGCAGTTATCATTGTCAAAACACCTAGTCAGATCATCAATCATGATGGTAAATAGCAGTGGACCAAGGGAAGAACCTTGGCTCACACCAGCGCGCGTATGGTAAGATGGAGAATTATAACAGCCTAGACGCACGAACTGCTTACGGTCACCTAGATAACTAGCAAAAAAACGCAACAATTTAGGGGACAGGCCGTAAGCATTTAACTTTCCTAGAAGTACGTCATTATCTACATGATCAAACGCTTTTTTGAAATCTAGGTAAACCACATCGACTTGCGTGTTATTATCAAGACTTTTAGAAATGAAGTTCCCAAGGGTGAGCAAATTAGTTTTTACTGATTTTCCTTTTCTAAAAGCATGTTGCGAGTCACTTAGATACGGAGTTATTTGTTTATACAAGTTAGTGTGTAATATACTTTCGAATAACTTAGCAAACGATGAAAGAATTGCTATAGGTCGGTAATTTTCAACTAATGATTTGTTACCAGTCTTGGGGATGGGTGAGACTCGAGATATTTTCCAGCGTGTCGGGTAAATTCCTGTATTAAGCGAAAGGTTAAATATGTGAGCTAATGGGACAGATGACTCTGAATTGAAGGCTTTAATGATGTAAGAAGGAACATTATCTGGGCCTATAGAGCTTTTTGACTTCATATTTTTAATATGGTGTTCCACTTCTATTTCTGATATACTTGGGATATTTATCAGGTTATTTGTGACGCTGGCAGTAACTAGGTTTGGATTTAGTGATGGTGTGTGGGAGAGGAAAACACTACTAAAATAGTCTGCAAATGCCTTGGCAGCATGTGGACCACTGTGACTGCTATCATTATACGTAACTGAAGGTTCAAAGCCACCTTTAGTTTTTAGGCTAGATATGTGGTTCCAGAACTCACGAGGATTTTTTAGTAAATTATCTTCTATTCGCTCGATGTGTTGGGCATATGCTATGGCGACACACGCCTTAATATGACTTCTGAGGGCTTTAAAGAAACTATAAACAGCCACTTACTGGACTACAAGTATACTTAGGAGTATAATCCAATATCTACATAAGAATAATATCTTAAGGATAGTTTTATGAGAATGTAACAATTTACCATTATTCGTCATTTAATAATCAAAATAATAAACTTTTGACGTAGACAGTATCGGTCCACCCCACGGTCACGGGCAGTCTGCATAAATATAACAATCACTGTGTACAGTGTTTGTGTGTGTTGGACAGTACATGCAACAACTTCAGACAATTCATTCGTAGTAAAATCTATTGAGGACTCACAAAGTATATCCTGATACCTATTCCAAATTTTAGTTAACTTTAATTCAGTTCCTCACCTTTCTTTCACTAATCTGCCTCTAAACGTGAAAACCTGTAATTGGCTTTCTGTTTATATAAATTCACCCAATTAAGTTTTTTCAGTTGTTGGTTTTCTTTATAAATAAATAAATAGTTCTGATGCTTGAAATTGCATCAAAAAATCTAGGCTATGATAGCTTGTAGGTCATCACTTTCATCTATCACCTGGATTCGATTGTATTACTATAAAAAATTGTGTGTGAAAAGAACAAGTTCTTACATCTCCTCAAACTAGCCCAAAACCCCACTAGTATAACCACAGACTACACAAACCAACCAATAAGAAGAGACTATAATTACACAGTGACATATTTTCAACCAATCATCGTGACTCTACACGATTTTACCATTTTGTAAAAACAGTACTTACAATATGCAAAAGAAAGTTTTTGCATTTCGCTAAAAATATATCGGCTAATGCGTCGTACGTTTCGCTTTCCGCATTGCGCTGCGCGTATACTTTTATTTTGCATTTACTCGGCTGCAGACGCTATCGATTTTGTCTGTGTTAGGGGGACAGTCTGACAATCATATTATATTGCACTTTAAACATAGCGAGCTAGGGTTCTTTATGGCATATTCGAGCACTAACTACGTGATACCACGGAAGTAAATCTTCAACCGTTGATATAAAGCTCATTTTTGTTTGATAAAAGTGCATAGCTAGTTATGGGGCTATGGTGAAATGCTCTAGTTTTGACCTTGAAATCCCCTCGCGCATTTGATATTACATTCTGGAGCTTGTAACCCTTTAGGCACGCGATGTTTTGCATGTTCGGCTATCTTTTGAAAGTCAATAGAATTTGAAATGCGAAATTTAAATTTTGAAATCAGAGTGCCTAACTCAGCGCGCTAAAAGTTTTCTAATCAATTTATCTTATTCAATCAAACTGTAGAATGAACTCAATTTCAAAGTGCAGGAGTCAATGGCCTAAACTGGTATAGAATGATGTATCAACACTGTCAGTCTACTGTGAATAAGTTTCAGAATACATCCATCAGGCACTTGCTTGACAGACGTCTGTTCTTTTATTCAGAAGCTTAAAACTTTGGTATCTTTTACATGATTTATTTCTTTTGAATAGGATAATGTAATTTGTTTATTTATTTTCTTTAATTTGCTAGGTCCCAAAAAAGTTGAACTTTTGGGACGAAAACTGCCTAACTCAATTTGAATGGTATCAAATTGTTCTCTTGAAAATACATTATGTATTAAAAAAAGACGAATTTTGGTTTGATGTGACAGCTGCAGCTATGAAAGCTCCGTAGTTTTTACATATCTGATTATTAGATTTGTAATAATCAAGTTAGGAGCTTACAAGCCGTGTTGGCCGAATATGGTTGTGCCTCGACTTTCAATCCGAAGGTCGTATGTTTGAATCCCGGCCAATGGCTCACACGAGCTCTTAACGTTGAAGGAAAACATCGTGAGGAAACCCGCAGATTAGTCAGCTCCACACGTATTGACGTCGTCTTTCCTGTGGACAAGGCCGCCTTAGCTGAGAGGATGTTTTAGGTGCTGGGCAAGGCTATTCCATCTCAAACAATGTCCCAGGATTAGTATAGGTTGCCTCCTGACGCTGTATAAATCATCTAATATAGATGTAAAGGCCTACGTAATAATCAAGTTCCAGTCGTACTTGATGCCTACCTAATTATTTTCCATATTCAGAAAATCTAGGTATTCATTCATAAGACGATAAAACGAAGAACTAAGATAAAACGATTCCGTCGTCATAAGCGCTCAAGATCAAGCAAAGAGATGTTAAATAATAAAATAATATCTGCAGCACCACGCGAAGGTTCAGTCGAGGCACTGAGTGGCTTTTCAGTTGTGGATGCATATTGTATCAGCTTTTAAAATGGCTCTCGCTGGGAAGGATACAGAAACAACCGGGTTTTTGCAACAGACTTTGCACTTTTTTATTTCACTAGACCTTTTAAAGTGAAGTATATCTAATAGGGGGAGGCCTACGCCCGAGAGGCGACTTTTACGTAAAATTATACTAATAATATAAATTACTAAACCACTATTTAAATTAATGAATACTGAATGAATAAAATGCATGATTTTTTTTTAATTTTTTTTTATAATAATAATCTATTAATTAATGGAATGTGAAATGAAAATGTAAACGTAATAGAATAAAGGCAATTTTTTTTTATTTATATCTAATACAACTGATACTACGATCAATCACATGAACAGTATTGATCCTAGTGTCCTTAATCATGAAAAAAAAAAAGATCTTTATGGCCCAATAGACAATATTATTACATAAAAAGTAAACTTACTTAGTATTTTGTTACATTTTGATAAACCTAAGTTAAGAATTGAGACACTACAAAGCAGAAAAAAATGTGATCTTTTCAACAACAAATTCTATCTTTAGTAAAATAAAACTCATTCATTAATCGTGTCAATGTGCTCATATTAATATGCCTTCTGTATTAAATTTGCTTGCTTCAAAATGAAGCCACCGCTATGGCCCTATAGCCGCAACAAGGTCTTCCTGTGTGCAGCTGGTTGGGCACAAAGGGCAGGAAAGGGGGCAGGTGTTCTAAAATACTGATACAATAATATAAAAAAAATCGATAAATACACAACTTCTGTTGGAAATACATTTTTGTTTTATTATGCCATTCCTTACGATCCCGCGAAATACTTTTAAAATGTTGTAATTAGTACCCAACCCAAAGCGTTAAATATTAAAAGAATATCGTGTAAGTTTCTGCGCGATGCTTTGTAAGTAGCTGCTAAAGCCCTTAAGGCACTCAATGCCTTCAGTCGGATGCATTTTGTATGAGAACGCTCTGGATTAAGTTGCTTTAATTATAGCTCGCGAAAATACGAGCATGTACGCGATTAGTAATTAGGAGTATGACGGGGGGTAGTTTGTGTTGGGGTGGGGTTAGGGTTAGAGAGGGTAACGGGGAATAGATACTACTTCAACAGATTTATCTTTTTTTTAGTAATAAAGAGTTTTCTTGTGGTATAGGTCGAACAAAATGGAAGAACAGAATAAACCTACTCCATTTCAACAATGTTCAAACTCTACTGCGTCCCTTAAAGCGTAAGGCTTAATCGGTACAAGTGATTGCTTATAAGCAAAAAAAAAAGTGTGAGTATACTTACACTTAGAAATAGTTTTAAAAAAATATCGTGTTATGTGCATGTTGCATTTTGCTTTATGTACCACAAGTTTCAACTAATTACAGGCATAACTCTTTCGTTATTAGGGCATGTGACTCTTTTAACTCCTTGGTCAAAGTAGATGTTGATATAGACTTATTTACCACACCTATACGTAAGTTAAAAACTATCCTTGCTTCTGATTTTTTTGATGTAGATGACTAACTCTTTGTAATTAGTATTTAAGACTTATCTTCTTATTTCGTTTTAGATAATAATGTAGGTGCCTATTCTAATCTAGTTTTTCTTTCTTTTGGCTTGTGTCAAGTAGGTACCTATTTGGTTTTATTATTTTGTTTTCTTTCTTATTGTGTTATTTCCGTCGTCTAATGTACTTATTTTCACATAAACAAACAGTTGCCTATCTGTGGGAACTTGTAATTGGCCATCAGCACACAATATATGCTTTGCATGTATTTTTAAACAGTAACCCATACATGTACCTAGCTGTAAGTTCTCCTAAAACTCTTAAAAAAAAAAAAAAAAAAAAAAAAAATGTGTAAAAAATATTTTGGCGACCTCGGTGGTGCAGTGGGCGAAGGCCCGCCTGCAACGCAAAAGGTTGCGGTATCGATCCCCGCCGCGGGACAAATGTTTGTATGATCAACAGATATTTGTCTGGGTCTTTCTATGTATAATATATATAGTAAATCAGTCATATAGTACCCATAACACAAGCTCTGCTTACTTTGGGGCTAGATGATGTGTGGAAAGTCCAGCATTATTTATTGTTTATTTTGTTTTTTTAAGAGTTAAAATTTATAAGTATGAATGAATGAACACTTTATTGTACACCAAGAAATTAACAAAAACAAAACAATTACAAGCTCTTAGTACAATGGGCGACCTTATCGCTGAAAGCGATCAGTATCCTTGTTCATCTAACACTACGACCAAACCCTTACCTAAATCACTCGAGTATAAGTCACAAACATGTGCTTAAGAAAGTTTCTTAATATTTAATGAGTTTCCTGGAAATGGCGTTGATTTGTAGGCGCTTTGCTTTAATTTACATTTTAACAGGAACCGCTAATTCAATAATTTGACAACGTATGCGGTGGGGACTTACTATGAATAATGGTTGAAATGTGTAATTTACTATGTATTACTCGACTCAAGTACAATAGATTCTATACAGTGTATAATTTATGGGCATTCTCGAGACTGCTACAGCGACAAATGGCTCGAAATACCAAAATTATCATACGTAAGTGAACATACGTTATAAATAGATGAAAAATACAGGCTCCGCCACCAAGAGATTTTCTTCTTCGAGTGATTGATGATTTTCTTGATGCTCTAACCAAATAACGCCAAATCCTAGCTAAATAAAGGCAGTTCCTTTTTTGAATCAACTTCACACACATTCTACATAATTTGAACATTCTATATTTGAAATTATTGATGATTTCATATTATAGATGAGAATGACAATTCAGAACTCTAATTTTAAAATTGGAATTCTGGTATTTTCGGTAAGCTATCATAGTGATTGTACAGACAATATTATAAAGTTAAACGCTATTTGAAGTGAACCCTGCGGTGAGTAATTCTGAAGATGTGAACACAACAAAGATACACACAAGTTGACGCGTGAAGAAAATTACATCCTGCATTGTATTGGGTTCGAGTTACTATTTGTTCTCGATCTATTCTTACCAATAGACTCTTTCAAAATTCGTCCTTTATCTCTTGATCTTGTTAAATATTCCAGTTGAAAAAAAAAACATGATCATAATTGTGTTCCCAGATAATTTTGTGTACTTTGAAGATGTCTAGGGGAATCACATACCTACATTTCACGAAAGTAATACGTGACAGGACCCTTCGCCACCAGTTGATTTCGAAGGAACATGATCCATTAGAATTTTTAACTCGAAGACAATTCCCGAGATTCTCTGGTAATTATCTTCATTTTACATTTCCTCAACAATACTCATTCGGAATAGCCAACAAATAGTAGTAGCTATTTTGACATACCTACCGAATCTCGCAATAAACTGAGACGGTCCCATACAGCCGGCGGCCACAAGTTTCCAATAAGTAATTAAAATCCGGAGATGTAGGAGATTACGTTCCGTCTCCGTCGAGTGTTATTTGCTCTCCGCGTTGCTGAACTTCTTGCTCCTTATGATTTCCTGGTACTTTGACGGTATTGACGAAAATAATGAGGCACCCGTCTGGAAATTAGTGCCTTGGGGTTCTGTATTCCTAGTGGCATATTCTAGATTTTGGTAACATTCAAAACGCCTTTATACGCCACTTTAGCTGTTATATCTATATTAGATGATTTATACAGCGTCAGGAGGCAACCTATGCCTACACTTGTCTCAACGGGACGCTGTAGTGCCTGGGATATTATTTGAGATGGAATAGGCTTGCCCAGCACCTAAAAACCATCCTCTCAGCTTAATCGACCTAGCCCATAAGAAAGACGACGTCAATACGTATGGAGCTGGCTAAGCTGCGAGTTTCCTCACGATCTTTTCCTTCACCGTTTAGAGCTTTATAGTGCATATTTTACGAAACGAAAAATCCATTGATGCACGGTCGGGATTCGAACCCACGACCTTTGGATTAAAAGTCGCAGCACAACCGCAATCGGCTAACACGGCACTTAGGTTTTCCATCTCAAAATTATTCTAATTTTAAAATCAGGATGATAAACACAGTATAAAGTCAAAGTTCTAGGACAAACATTATTTCCTTAACAGGTCATCGGCCCAACGCTGATAAATAACCACAAAGGTGTTTTACTTCAGAATAAAACTTTCACTCGCGACTTAAACTCCCATAAACAAAGATAAACCAAATCTGGCGATCCTGAAATGCAAATAGGGATAAACGTGAAGAAGGATTACACGAAGCGTCGTAAAATACCGGGTGTAAGATGTACAGCGGGAAAAATTGTGTTTGAAATATTTACAAACAAAAACAGTTTGTTCAAAAAATAACCATCATTTTCATTTCGCTGCAGCAGATAAATTCAGAATTTTAAACAATTCATGAAGTTTTAGCTACTTTTGCAGATGTAAAACAGAGCAGAGAAGTTATAAAAGAGCAGTTTGTTTAGTGCTAGGCTCACGTTGTGAAAAATCATAGTTCCTCCTATTATTATTATTCCTTCTTATGCGATACTAATATCACTTAAATACTATTTTTTTTTTCATCATCACCATTATTCTCAACTCGTGTCCGCCCACTGCTGGCCATAGGCCTCCTCCAAATATGCCATTCGTTCCGATTACGAGCTAGTCACATCAAGGTTGCGCCCTATTCTCTCAATGTCGTCAACCCATCTAGCTGGTGGTCTGCCTGTACGCGTACTCTTTCCAGGTACCCAAGTAAATTATTTTTGTTACTTAACAAAAATAGCTTTTATAAAAAAAAAGTATATACTTTCAAGCATTCAACTGTTTTGTACCCTATAGTGATACACCCAGTAGGCACAACCGTTATTTATGTTTCCTTGTTTATTTGTGCCACTGTTCGTAGCATTTTTATGAAGAACAGTGCAAATAAACCGGCACAAACATTAATCTGTTTTATACCAAAGATGTAAAGGGACCTCAGTCAATATTATTTTAGGGGACAACTCGGATTCTGTACTCTTGGCACCAATTAGAGCGTGCAATGATTTTAAAAGTAAACTTAATTTTCTTGATTGTGGATGTTGAATGTGTTTTTTGTTTTCGCTTTTTAAGATAATATTTGAGAAGGTTTTATTAAAAAGATTTATTGCGGTTAGAGATTTTGATCTCTTATATTATTTTTGAATTTTTTCATTTTAGTATTTTGGGTATTTTACGTGATTTGTCCAAGATATATATCTACACTAATAATATTATAAAGAGGAAAGATTTGTTTGTTTGTTTGTTTGAATTGAATAGGCTCCGAAACTACTGGACCGATTTGAAAAATTATTTCACCATTAGAATCCTACATTAGCCCTGATGAACATAGGCTATATTTTATCCCAGGAAAGTGATGTTTTCCTGAGTAAGTAAAAAAAGTAAGTAAGTTCGTATGAGTCAGTGGCCAACTCTGGTGACGGAGTTTTTAGGCCGCCTTAAGGCCTCCGTCATGGCTTAACGACTTAAATAGCCGGGACCGACAATTTAACGTGCCCTCCGAAGCACGGAAGCGCTCAGATGAAAATGCCACTGGCGGTCATCCATCCACTTACAGACCGTTTCGAACGTTGCTTAACTTCGACGATCTATCAAGAACGACTAAGCAAGCACGACCACGAGCGTTTTCCTGAAGGACCGTGGGTAACACTACGACTGACAGCTAGTAGGTGTATATTTTGTACTGATACAACGTTCGTTGTATGTAAACATCGCAATGATAGAATACCTATTTATGTTTCGTACTAAGCAATTTGAAGGATGCTTAAAGCCTGGAGTTATTCTAATCTGTTTTCAGTTTACATTTAATCCTGTTATTCCAAATATTGTTTACACTCTGCTTACATAGCAGAATAACTCATCTAACCCCTCACACGGTACGTTTCTCCAACAATTCAATTACAAAGTCGTTAAACAATCGATGCGTTACGATATTAAATTGTGTTTTAGTTTAAAATGTGGTTCCGTAACTATAATTTACTGCAAGAAGTTGATTTATTGGTGTCTCTCAAGGGGTTAAATCTTGGTGATTTTGCGTTTTCGGAATGAACCCTATCTTGGTATAAAGGGTGATCGAATAACGACAACTTATTTTTGATACAAAAATTTAAATCTTGGCATGTGTTTTTATGTGTTATTTGAATATACTGTTTTAATTTAAGACACTCAAAGATACTAAAAAAGTAAAGTTTCTCTGTTACACAAAAACCAGAATAGTAAATAAAATATATTTTATATAAAAAATACCGAGACTGAATTTTAAAACAACACAGCTACGAGTAAAAACAATTCACACTCGTTTATAAAGTTAAAAGTTTATTTCCAACGTGTGAAAATCCCTGCGGTGAGAATTCATTTCACACTTAAATATAGCACCCTGTAGATATGATAAAATTTACCTCTGTAATCGAAGATTAGAGAAAGTTTGAATTTAAATTAATTTTGCGGATTATTAATTTTGAATTATGATTTTAGACTACAATCATGGAGTTTTTAATTCAGCTGGATCACTGTAAAGTGTGATATTATGACGGAGTGATCCATTATACCGCTGGCTCGACTTCTTTAATCCATCGACGGATCAACTTTCGATCGACTGCGGGTTTTCATACCTTTATTAGAAACCTACTCCACTCTTTCTAATTCTAACCATATAGTTATACTTATTCGTCTATGATCACTTTCTTAGGTATTTGTCTTTTGCCTATCACATAAAAAACTTGTCAATACCAACATGCATTAATTTAATTTGTTTATGTTTTTTTCTCTAACTCTAGAATCCTTGTCTTATTACACAGAACTGCTTTGTATTTAATTTGTATTACTTATATATTGTTAATCTGTGATTGTCTTCTGTTTTGTGTGCCATAACAAATAAATAAATAAACAGAAAATATTTTTTGTATCACTTTAAAGTCAGTGAAAAGAGATGGCAAAAGATTTAGCCACAGAATTTTATAAAGGAACTAAATTTATGGATTTAGCACCATGACTTTGTTGACGAACGTTTACTAACAGACGTCTCTTAGCGGGTGAAGAATCAAAGTGAAATGGGCCCTTTACATATAGACGATGATAGAGTCACGAACGTGTAGAGGGCCTCATCGCCTGTATTCGCCTGTCAGTGGCTATTGTCAAATGTCAGTGGTTAGTGAGTTAGCTCACAGCTCCGATAAGCCGCTGAAAAGGTTACTTCATGAATAAATTCGCATTTAAATCGCAAAAGACAAAAGCTGAGATAATGAAAGCACTCGAATGTGTAATAATTTAGATTTATATTCTGATAGCTCCTATTATAACTTCGAATATAAGTGAAGAATGAGTCTATTTATTCTATGGTACAAGGTCTCAGTGTAATACAAAGAGGTTTAGTAAATGTGTCGTTGAGAACGAATATTTCTACATAATATGTATGTATTTACAAACAAAAAGTATATAAGTAGTATATCAGTTATCTGGTTTCCATAGTACAAGCTATGCTTAGTTTGGGACTAGATGATTCTGTGTGAAATTGTCTAGCATTATTTATTATTATATTATTTAGGAGTAATTTTTGTATTACACTTAATAAGTATTGCATATTATGCAATACTAAGCTATTATAACATAAATCTGAATTAATAAGTCGGGTTTAAGTGAGGCATATCGTTCAACGACGCCATTTCACGATCTGCCTAGGCATATCATGATATGACTAATTCAACGATCCGCTTACGACACATATAATTCAATTGTATTTTATCAAACATTACAAACATTGGGCAGTATATAAGTGCTTGTAATGCTTTTATGGAACTAAAAGTAATTATATTTTGACAAGTTTAAAACGTCTTGCCATTAAAACGTCCGCAAAAATATCCAGTAAACTTTTGAAGTGAAACGTTTGAGACCAGTTTACATTTTTGTTTCTCTAAAACGTTGAACGTTTTATTCTGAACTTAAAGTAATTCCAGTAAAAGGTGTTCACAGCTATTTATTCAGTACAAAAGGTATATTTTAAAGCTTCCCATAATGATTTTGTTTATCTGTGAGAACAGACCATTGAGCTAGAATAATAAAGAGTTACAATCTCTAACTGAAAACACTCAAAAAATGTCCGAGCACCGTTCTTTGGTGACATTTGCTCGAATGTAGACGTTATCTCACTTGTATAAGAGTTCAATGTCGCTTGTACGCAAAAACAAAAGTTTTGGCGCGGACATTATTCATTTTACTTGTCAGATTGTAACTCTATAGTATCCTAGCTCAATGGAACAGACGGATCAAGTAAGCATATAATATGTAGGATTTGACATAATGAATGAAATATTTTTAATCACATATATTTTGATACACATCAAATTAAATCATGCTATTGTTGTTTTTTGCGCTTTGTACGTTATTCCACTTTTAATTTACCTACACTTTGATTCAGACTCTTATAATCATGATTCTTCTACAAAAAGAAGGACTATAATCACAATAACATCAAAAGACGTTCTCCGCTACCCAGAAACCCAGAACCAAACATTCAGTTATTTAAATCACGGTGGTCCTCGCAGCTTACTGACTTTGGCACTGAGGCTAATTGCGCTTGTAGGAGTTAGCCGGCTCAACAAGATCCAAGTAAATCCGGGAACGAGTGCTAAAAGATTTATATCTCAGATAAGGCGGCGTAAGCCGGTTTCGGAAATTAAGACGTTAGCTGAATGTTCGCACATTACTACCGTAAATGGTTCAGATAAGATGAAATAAGATAAGTTCTAAAGGGTTTGTATCGGAACTGAATAGCGGCTAAACTTTCTGTTCATTTGTTTTGATTGCTTGAGACTTTTAAACAGTTTCATCGTAAACCTGTGTTGGATGTCGCATGCGATTCAGGAATAAAGATTTTTCCCAGTTTTTATATCCATAAATAAAACTAGACATTTTGTATAAATAGAACTTATTTTTTATTGAATTTTCATTTGCTTATAATATAAAAACAAACTTGTAAATACAAATTGTACACTGTCTCGTTGGGTTCTATTGGTTCATAATGTGTATCTTTTGTAATTATTTTGTACAATAAAGAGTTTTTCATTCATTCATTCATTAATGAAATCTCGATGAAAAACCACAAATTTTACATTAGCAGGTTCATGCCAAATTATAATATTAAATGTTTAAAAACGATACAAAATAATTAGAATTCTAGTATCTAGTTTGGGCGTATAAATAATTGAAAATTTTACAATGAATATTTATATTTTTCAGGGCGTGACCCAACTCAAGTGATTCGCTGAATTTATACATTTCACAATATTTTACGAAACCTCTCGGTATTTTATTTGAAAAGCAATTTTAGTTTATTTATAGAAAGATTCTGGAAGCACTAGACTGTTGATAACGCAATGTTTTCATTAAGCTTTTATCTGTGGTTTTGTGAAATTGTAGGGAACATTTCTATAGAATTTCATAAGTTTGCAATAAGTTTCATCAGAAATATTGATCATAGTTGTGACCTGACACATCAAAATCACTTTAATTTTTTTTTAAAGAGATGGTTTGAAGTAACAAAGCTTGAAAAGACAAAGTTTGAAATTACGAGCTATTTTTCTAAAATAAAAAATACACCTCAAATTACACAGTAGTCTTAATTTCAATCAGAAAATGTACCTACATTTGAAGTTTCTCGTGTATACTGATCAAGTTAAAGTCTTTTTTACATTGTTTTTGATTATAACACAAGATTGCGTAAAGGTTTTTATTATGAACCTACCTTGACGTTACAACCTGCCTAACTTGAAATTATTAATTACGAGTATTTTATTATTGTTATATTGTCTAACTTTTAATCCATTCCCAGTTTTCATCCCAATAGAGCTCAACCAATCACACATTGCGATAATGACAATTGAAGTCCGAGCTAGTTTTTAAATGTCAAAATGATATCCATTACCAGTTGAGTTACACAATAGCCCTACGGGTTGAACTAGTAATAGTGCAATTTTTGGACAATTGCTGCCTTCACACGCACAATCTTTCGCGAGTGATACAACCAAGCAGTCGCGAAAGAACGCGTAGCTTTGAGCTTAAAAAAATTATGACTCGCGATTGCGTGTACAGGCTTTCCAGCGCGCAATCCTGTACATCAATCGCGAAAGATTGTGCGTGTGAAGGCCGCTAAACTTACCTCTACATTTTAACCAGGTTGAACCAAATAGTATGAATGTAATCTAAAAACCACTACGCGATCTCATCCCGTTATGCAAAAATAGTGACTACGCGTCGTGTGAGTTTTAGAGTTGAACTTTTGTTTTGTCGATCATTAACCCTACGATATACTACTAAACAACATACCTACCAGTTGTAGTGTCGGAGCATCGTCTCCCTTCGTTAAAGTAGAGTGAAACCACTAAAGCGCGACACTGATTCGATTTCACGTTCAGCGCTCAGTATCAACACAGAATACACAAAGCAGTATACGTATTGAAACTGTAAAACGGTACTCAAGAGTTTACTTTTTGTTATCCTCAAAAATCAACAGTTAGCCTCCTCGCAGACTGCAGACTTTCTATCGGCCGATAGTTGAGACGAAATATACTTCCGCTCGTAATGAGTAGATACAAAATAGATATCGATATGGAATTGATTCAAATGTTTTGCAAAAGTCCATTATCAATACTGAAAAGTCTAAGATTCACCATGCATCTTACTATAGGTAGACAATCAATCAATCACACTGTTCCTACTCGAAGCGCTCGTGGTCGTGCTTGCTTAGTCGTTCTTGATAGATCGTCGAAGTTAAGCAACGTTCGAAACGGTCAGTAATTGGATGGGTGACCGCCAGTGGCATTTTTATCTGAGCGCTTCCGTGCTTCGGAGGGCATGTTTAATTGTTGGTCCCGGCTATTTAAGTCGTTAAGCCATGACGGAGGCCTTAAGGCGGCCTAAAAATTCCGTCACCAGAGTTGGCCCCTGACTCATACGAACTTACTTACTTACTTACTGTTCCTACTGTTTACCAAAAGCTACATTACTGTGCCCAGTATCTCCGTAAATCTTAGTCTGTGATGTGATTTACGCTAATTTCATTTTGCTAAGGCGTTTTCACGTGGTGTTAGGCTGAGCTCAGCCTTAATTACACTGAGATTTGAGTCTGCGGTTCGGATTGACTGCCTCTTCATTTCGGGCTTCGAATGGTGAATGAAACTGTGGTTTTGGTGAAACGGGGACCGTAACGATCCGATTCCATGGATTATTTCTCAAAAATATACTTATGTTGTACTGAAAATGCCTCAGGATGTAATATCTATTGGAAAGGCAAGCCATATCTGTCGAGAATATTATTTGTTATTTGGAGCATTTAAGTCGATGACAGATCGATGAATTAGCCATTTCATGATTTGCCTAGGCATATCGTTCAACGACGCCATTTCACGATCTACCTAGGCATAATTGGCAGTTGCTCTTTAGGTACCAACTAAAGATAAAAAGCAACGCCTGTAAATTTTATTAAAAAATGCTTTAATTACTGTTTGTGCCTGAATCAAAAAATTTCACTGGAAAAAAAATGAAAAGCCAAACTAAACGAATTTATCTCTGAATAAAAAAATATAATGCACAAACTAAATGACGTCAGTACCTAATTGTACGGTGTTTTCTTTTTTTAGACTCAGCTTGTAATTTTATTTCAGCAAAATAACGCTGCAATAATCACACTGAATCTTTTTTTGGCTCAATCAGCAAGAAAGCAAGTAAATTGAATTTGATTGAACATGAAAAGAAGTTGTTTTATTTGGTCTAATAAAACTATTTGAGATTTCTCTGAAGTAATTTTATAAACACAAAATACATAAGTACCTAATTATATAAAACTAAAGATAAAAAACAAAGTTAAAATTACCGACCGCATGTAATGTGCCATAAAGGCTGGCGGCATTACCTCGTTGGATATTTTTTTTAATTAAATAGGTCAGCATTTGACCTCACTCTGCCTGATGTTAAGCAGTAGTGAGGTCTATACTTATCTTCTGCCCCAGGTGAAGTGAGCACCAGCCCTTTGGTCATTGTCTCATCATTGGTTTCTCTTATTTGTGAAGTGTTGAATGCCATTTCATACCTTGTATGAATGCTTTTTAAATAATTCAAATTTCAAGGCGCTATATAGTATTGCAGATCGTTTAGGAATTTAAGATAAAAAATGAATAGAGATGAAACTCAAAGGTAATAAAAATATGTTCAGAAACATCACAATGCAAAGTTGATTGTGCAATTCAGACAAATAATTGCACAGTGCGCAATACGATTCAATTCCGCACAACAAAAATAGCAGCTCATGAAGTCACAATTTTTATGAATCTGCTAGTATTTATCACTTTTCAACCAATAAAAAAATCATTTTAGGATGTTGCTGTACAAAAATTGTTTGGAAGATAATTAAACCTTGCAGCACACGAGTTATTTTTCCATACACTTTTCTAATCCTACCCCATTTAACCTTGGAGATACCGTGGTCATAGTAAGACCCCTCGCAGACTGCAGACTTTCTATCGGCCGATAGTTGAGACGGAACATACTTCGGCTCGTAATGAGTATGGAGAAGTAAGCTGAAGTATCTTCCGTCTCAACTATCGGCCGATAGAAAATCAGCAGGCTGCGAGGGGTGTAAGCACACTGGAGTAAGATAAAACCCGTGACTATTTTACTGCCTTTAAGAAGTCTTTCGATAGTTTCTAAATAAACAATTAATTTTCCTAGTTGGTCCAAAACACAACAAACTTAAGTACAAAATGGATTCTGATATTGTGTATCCTTCGGTGCCAATGACTTCTTTCAATAGACGTTGTAAATATTAACATTGGTCTCTTTGATCTCGTTCATTTTGAACGTGTGCTCTTAATTAAGTTCAAACAAGACGTGCTAATCGAAGCGAAACACGAATGTTGCAGTTTTAAGTAAACAAACATAAAGAGCAACATTTGTCTTAACACCACATGTTTTTCAATATGATTTCGAATAAGTACTCGTATTTTTGCGATACAAATGAACGTAACGTCAAAATAAGTAACAAAATCTCATCGCACGATCTATCCGCGCCGGGCGCGCTGAACTGTCAATTGAAAAGGAAATGCTGATACGTCAGAAGCGAGCCGCATTTTATGACGTCATCAGTATTTTTTCTATAGAAAAATGAATGCGGCGCATACGGCGCGGACATTATGTGCGATGAGCTAAAGGAACCTGAGGAGAGACGGTCCATCATCAACAACCAAACTAAACAACGTGTGTATTTGAAAACCAAATACCTAACTCAAGAAAAAATACTTTGTTTAAGCAAAGTGACAGGATTTAGAGTTAGATTTAGGAAAATATTCTACGACATATTATTAAACTGAAACTTGATATTATTTCAAGATTCACATATTAGCTGCGACACGAAACCGAAGACGGATTACCTGAGCTTATTGACATTAAGGGCTTAGGTAAATTAGGTAAACTCAGTGCGAGGCAGACGTGGGATCAACTAACTCTCAAGTAAATACCTATTAGTTGCAAAACTTGAGACTGATGAGCTTTCGAGCATAAGGCTAGGTTTATTTTTGTTATTGAATCTGAAAATACATTTTCAGTTGTTACAGTATTTATTATTGCATGTATGATAGATGACCTATGGTGATCGTATGGCATTTTATTCAATGAATATGGCAAGCGAGAGGTAGTCACAGTTAAGCTCTACCTATTATAAGCCTTCATAATACTCACAGATTTGTAACTCAGCTAGGGGCTAGGACTATTAGAGTTCTCATTCTATTTATTTATTTAAGAGTCGGTGATGTTTAGGGCACTTTTCTACCACTCTTTCCTATTGTGAGCTAATGTGGTCAAATCTTGAGAGTGAGAGGCAAGTTCGTCTCTCCACGTTCGCCGCGGTCTGCCGCATGCTTGTTTCCGTCCCGTGGGATCCACTCTGTGGTGGTTCGTGCCCACAATTCATCTGAAATGCGATAGTTCTCATAACTTTTTTAAAGACAAAGTATTATAAACATTTAGAGTCTTGGCAACCATATTTACGTAGTGTTATTGATAGGATTTTCTATTCTAAAACACTAGGTAAGAATTTCATTCGTAAAGAATTTTCTTCAGCAATTTAGATTATCGCCAGACAGAAAACATTGCACTTTATATCCCAGCTAACAGGGACAGGTGTCGCTCCCTTCGTAATACAACCAATCAGCATTACTACAAAGCTTTCAGTTGAAATGGAAAATGACAATTCGTTTCTGAAAGCACTATAATAGTAACTTTAAATGCTTTGTGTATCTTTAGAATATTTATAAGCAATTTTAAGATGAAACTGCGATCATGGTAGGTACTTAATGGATATTTGCAATAATGTTCTACCAAGCATATTATTCATCAGGTGAATAAAGTTTAGTCAAAGTCAAAAAGCATTTATTCAGTAGGACCGCTGCGATCAGTCTTAGAACTAATTTTACTCCTGTTCTTTCGCGACCAATACCGTAAAGAATCAAGGCAACTAACACGGTTTGGGGCCAATCATTCTTTTAAATGATCCATCTTAAAACTAAAAGTCAACCTCCAGTGAGCCAGTCAAAGAGAATTGAGGCTCGTCAAAGTAAACTTAGGTACTTTGACGAGTTTAGACATAGCAAGTGGAGTTTTGTAGTCTTTGCCTACCACTAAAAGAGACGTGGTTCTGTGTGTATGACTAAATCTTCCCAGAATCTACCTCACTCGAGACTAAAATCTTCTTTTAATAACTCATGATGATACCGAAGATCGTTCAAAACAATCACTACAACTAAGTTCTTGAGTGCATATGCTAACTAAAATGCGTAATTACAAGATTCTGAGCCGATTCAATAAGATTCCCGCCAATTACCTTAATCGGATCAAGTTTGATTGACGTCACTACGCAACAACCACTAAAGTAATCCCCCTGTATATAATTGGCCTCGTTTTACGAACGTATCTATAAACTATATACGTTAGAAATGTGCTCGGAAGTCTAAGGAAAATGACGAAAATCTGTGTTATTATGAATATACTTTCCTTTTACTGGTTTATTTTGTTGGTGATTCTGTCTCTACCGTGGATAAGTTAATGTTTTATAATGTTGCATTTTAGTAGTAGATAGGTACAAAGGCACGGGGCACCAGGTCAGACAACCTTCTCGTGTGCCCAAAGCTGCTTGTCCCTTACGGATCCGGGGAGGAACCGGGGGGAACAGCAGTTGAAGGGCCGGTGTGCCCTGTTAAGTCCGACAATAAACCGGAATCTATTGTCGGATAACCAATGGTCTGACGGGAGGTAGCTTCTCCGCGCGTCCCTCTGACTCGCAGATGGCGCAGTGGATGCAGCTAGGACGAGCTGGTAGGCTCGTAGGCGGCGGAACACCGAAGAGGTGGAAGGCGGTGGTACCTCCAAGATTCGCTCTGGAGAGCGCGTGGTACGCGATATCACCGCCTTCGCTACTCTTGCCCGGCATCAAGGGATGTGGGTGCCTTGGCGACTCGGTCGGATACACACTGACTGACTTGCCTTGGCACCAGTCCCTTGTATGGTCTGGATGAGGAGGCCGCGGAGTGGGTTCGGAGCGAGGCCGAACCCACTCGGGATGGAAGGCGGGAACGCACCGCCTGCCCCGCGAGGGGGCGAGTGGTATCCCCTGCCCAACAGGGGACTTTTCGGGTCCGCGGGTGGTTGAAGTGGGGACTTCGACTGTCCACGATGCGGACCCCGGGAGGGCGGCGGCGCTCTGTGGCGAGCGCCGCCGTAAGCACCGCGGGGGTGCCGGGCGTGGCTGTGGATGCCATTCCCGGGACAGTGCTTAGGCAAAATGCGAGAGGGGCACCGCTGTGTTCCATAGGAGATCGCGGAGCCCCTTGACATGCATGGAGGCAGGCCACGCGTCAGTTTTTAGTCGGTGAGAGTCCGACATAACCCTTCCGCTGTCCCCACGGCGGTCGGGTATCCATAATGGATTTTCTGACGTTATAAAAAAAAAAAAAAAAAAAAAAAAAAAAAAAGGTACAAAGGCACAAAATAGATTATTAAAAAAAAAGGTTTTCATGCGACTTTTTGCTACATTGTGTTGCTATAAAGCTTTTTTCATTTCATTTCAATGCAACACCGTTTTAGGAACATTTATTCTTATACCGATTTTCATTATTTTCAATCGTTTTATTAACGCAACGGAAACTGTACAAAGTAAAAAGTAAATGTTCAGATGCATCAGCTTAGGAAAATAAAATCCAGCAATCTCAAAGGTATTCGAAAAAGCTTCTGTAATGAACTTGAAAACCTTCCAACCAGATCCTCGGGTTTATTGGCCCTTATCCAAGTTACAATTGCCGCTGGAATAAAATGAGCCGAATGCACAGATTTTACGAATACTAATATTAATCCGTATCAAGTCATGGGATCTAAATTTGAGAATAAATTAAAAATTCAACTGCTTGCGGCTGTCCCAGAGAGAAAATAATTTTGTGTTATTGGGAATTTATGAACCTTTCTTTGAGCTTGTACGTCTGGATACAACCGTATATACGCAAGTATTCTTTAAAATGATTGGTTAAGGTATCACTGGTCCTCACGATACAGGCTCAGCCTAATATGAGGATAGTCAGATGGGCCTTAAATAATTTGTTAATAGTCACATTTTTAGTTTTTCACTTAATTTGAAGCTAGTCATGATTGTCAAATAAATCAAAAGTACCTCTGCTTAAGGGCGCGTACTACCTCAAAACTGCTTCGACTCTGGATCATATCTATAAAAGTATTGAACCAATATTATTGAAAAAAATATATATTATAGTTGAGGATATAAACTGTTGCTCCATTGTAGTGAAAACACGATTACTAAATATTTTCTCGATAGAAAATAATCACAAACTTCCCTCTGAATTTTACTTAAAAACAAAAGTACTCAATAAATACTTTAGCTAGACTCGTAAAACTTTGTATCTAAACTCAGCTTAGTACTCTACGTGGTCCCGTTGTTCCGAATTTTGATCTATTTTTGTTTTTGTACTTTTAATTAGCTAAAAAGTGTTTATCCATAGCTCTGTACTCCTCACACGCCGAACAAATCACACTCGCTGGCCCGCTTACAAAATGGCGGCGTATTATAGGCTCTTAACCTGTCTGATCTTAACTTGCAAATCCACACAGCATTTTTCTTCAACCACCTTCCCTCTACTTTTTTATTCAAAATCACTATTAACACATATCGACCGATCGGTCTACTGTAAAATACTCATCTCACAAACTTTCAGATTTATAGTAGGACTAGCTGACCCGCGCGACTGCGTCTGCGCATTATTAGGAACTAGCTGTCCGCGGCGGTGTTACCCGCGATCCCTCGAGAAAACTTCACTTCCCCGGGATAAAACATATCCCGGCCTATGTTCTTTGGGGATAATGTAGGATTCTATTAGTGAAAGAATTTTTCAAATGAATAGCCTATTCATTTCAAACAAAAAAACATACAAACAAACAAACAAATCTCTCCTCTTTATAATATTAGTATAGATAGGACTTTGAGCCATGATTTTGAGCATTGTAATTATTTTTTCAAAAGTATAGGTACTATCTTCGTCCAATTAATAACCTTAGTTCACAAAATCCCATCTATTTCTGTAGATAGAGCATGCCACGTCCTAAAATTATCTACGAGTACTTCTAATTAATTACCAGAATTCACAAAAACCTATCTACATTTTCTATAGATAGAAAATGCCACGTCCTAAGGCTAACCGTCATAGCCAAAAAGGGCATAGGTCATAACACCCAGGGAATGGCAATGACATCGATGTGGAGATAAGGCTCAATTTCCAATACGTAAATAATCCTCGAGACGTAGGTACTACGCAGGCTTTATTTCGTTTAGATTAATACTTATCTTGGAATACCACCTGTGGGTTGTGGATTTCAATTTGGATAGAATATGCTTGGGGAATAGGTCTGTTTAAATAGCTAATGAAAATCGCATTAAGATGGAGTGATGGATATATTTGTTGATTGAATGGGATTATAATGAAATGGTTTCAAGAAAATAAATAGCGTGAGATAAGTAGCTGTTGGTTTGTTTGAGATGTGGGACGGTTTATATCAAACCAACAATGGTTATCCGGTCGGGCGGGGTTTACAATATATTATGTAAAATGCGTGCATTTGTTTGCGTTAGTAACATTTTGATAAGTGCAAATAATAATAAATAAATAATGCTGAACTTTTCACACAGCATCATCTAGCCCCAAACTAAGCAAAGCTTGTAGGTACTATGGGAACCAGATAACTGATAAACTACTTATATACTTTTTTTGTAAATACATATATTATACATAGAAACACCCGAGACAAATATCTGTAGATCATACAAACATTGGTCCCGCCGCGGGGATCGAACCCGCAACCTTCTGCGTCGCAAGCAGACCTTCGCCCACTGCACTACAGAGGTCGTCTATAGTCGTCTATAGTAGGTAGTGTATAAATTACGTGAAATACGTAAAATATGCAAATGGCATTTTCAGAAAACCCTACAGTATAAGAATAACGTTATAAAAATAGCAAAAAAGCATTTAGATAAAATCAGATAAACGAAACAAAAGCATTTGAAATCTCATTGATAAAATCATTAAAATAAATGTCATGGCTTTGTTTGCAGTACTTCGGCTTAGGATAACAATATTACTTTTTATGAAAACACAGTAAGCTTAGTTATATTCGTTTTGTGATTGTAATTACCTATTTATTATAGGATTATAGCTCACGGCCCAAATTGTTTTTTTAAGCTAACGCAATTACAGAGATACTTAATAGTATCTTCTTTTGCATTATTTAGTTTAAGTAAGTAAGTTCGTATGAGTCAGTGGCCAACTCTGGTGACGGAGTTTTTAGGCCGCCTTAAGGCCTCCGTCATGACTTAACGACTTAAATAGCCGGGACCGACAATTTAACGTGCCCTCCGAAGCACGGAAGCGCTCAGATGAAAATGCTACTGGCGGTCACCCATCCACTTACAGACCGTTTCGAACGTTGCTTAACTTCGACGATCTATCAAGAACGACTAAGCAAGCACGACTATGAGCGCTTCGTTTGAGGCTAGCTTATACCACAAAATACAGAGAGGTGCTTATACAAAGCATTTTTGAAAAATCTGCTCCAGTAACATTTAAATAGATACCTTTGTTTGTCCGGTGTGAAAACTTTTAGTATCCAAACCAAATTTATTTATTTATTTATTCTTTACTAGCTGCGCTCCCGCGGTGTAACCCGCGTTCCCTCGGGATAAAAAGTAGCCTATGTCCTTCCCTGGGATACAACCTTTATCCATGCCAATTTTCAGACTAATCTGTTCAGTGGTTTGGGCGTGAAAAGGTAACAAACAGACAGACAGACAGACAGACAGATAGACAGACAGAGTTACTTTCACATTTATAATATTAGTATGGATTGCACAAAGAAATGACATACATAAACACTTAATCTATAGAAGTAATGGCAAAGGCGAGCTTAACCCTGAAAAGAGTTCTCTTACAGCAAACCTTTGGGAGAGAGAGAGATGGGGTTGTAATAGTGGGTGCATGAGCATTTTGATATAATTAAAAAAGATTTACGTCCTTAACCTACTGGACCTTAACCTACCTAATTTATTGATACTTATCTATCGAGATAGGTATATTTTTTCATAATATTAGATTTTTTAAGCAATCCTAATAAAGGTACAATGGGTTGTCAAACTCTGGAGCGGGTAGATTGGCTTGTAACTTTGGCTACTATAAATAAAAAATACTTGAATGGAAAAACATGTTACTGGGTATTTTATAATTGTTGCGTTTTTGATATAATGTTATGGATAATAATGAAAATTAAAAAATAAAAATTATTAAAAAAATAATGTCTTTAATGTCTTTAACTAAAAGGGTGACCTAAGAAAAGATGGATGGATTGTGTGAAAGTAGATATGGGTAAGAAAGGAGTGGATATGGAGATGACGAGTGATAGAGGAGAGTGGAGAAGGAGAACATGTTGTGCCGACCCCGCATAAGCGGGATAAGGGCAGGCAAATGAGAAATGTCTTAAATTAGTCACAACATTTTAGCTTACTACTATGTAGGTTTATAAGTTAAGATAGTACTTATAAAACATAGGTAACTAAAGATGATTTCTAGCATTGACTATTATCATCATCATCATCATCGTCAGCCTATAGCAGTCCACTGCGGGACATCAGCTCGACGCATCTACCATCTGCCAGCAACCTTTCGCAGATCGTCACTCCACCTGGCTGACTCCATTGGCTATTACGGACTAGAAGTTAATAGTTATCACCCCACAATCTTCTCATACTAAGCTTTTAAGATCTAACATTTTATCCCATCTAACTTATCCGATAATCGCCCCCAATCCTCTCAAGTGTCATCACAAGATTAGTAACCGTTCGACCGAAAGTAATATCTGTTTTGAAATCAATTCAACTCTTAAAATGTTAGATTATTGATAAAATGACAAAACCAAACGCACAGGCCACACGGATGGTGTTTCAATTAGCACTATCGTCTCTATCGTCATTACATACATTACATACAAAAAATATGATCTATCATGAGCTTAATAGAAAATACATTCGTAGGACATGTAAATTATATTTATCTATTTATTTTTAAGTCGACTGGCAGCTACTGTCAATTTGAACGCTCTTCTCAAATAAAGGTCATGAGTTTTAGTCCCAGTGCTTAGGATTAAGATATTTTTTATATTACAATTTTATTTGTCTCCTTCTCAGTGAATTAGTCTCCCGTGGCTTATAAAAACAAGATAAAATTATATAGATTCTAATTTTATTATATTATATTTTAATTGCGTAATCTTATCTTACTAATATTATAAATGAGAAAAGTCTGTGTGTGCGAATGTTTGTTGCCACGTATCTCCGTGACGACTGAACCGATTCTGATGAAATTTGGAATGTGACGGTCTAAGTTCTGGAATAACAAATTTCATCAAATTTCAGAAAATCAACCCCTGGGGGAACACCCCCAGGGGTTGATTTTCTGAAATTTGTATAACAATACAGGGTCTTAAAAATTCTATAGAAAGCAGTTTACTTGGTCTGATTCACTCCAAACTCGCTCAAAATAAACTTTAAGTAAATAATGAAACACATGTTTTTTGTACATTTCTTGCTATTCGAAAAAAATTACCTTAAAATTATGTTTGTATCAAGCGAGGGAGTTTAATAGTTTGTATATTTTTTCGATTCACTTAAAACTCCTGCGCTTTGTTCCTAATAATGCGCAGACGAAGTCGCGCGAGTCAGCTAGTAATTAATAAGATTGTAAGTATTCATAAATACTTTCAATCTCAAAAAAAAAAATAATTATTTATTAACCTTTGTTTTTATATAATTCTATGAATGTTTTTAAAATTCCATTCATTCTAAGAAATATCACTTTTGAGCTCTAATATTAATTTTAAACACAACACTATGAAAATAAATTTCCTTGAATTTTTTTGACAGATCTCGCGGTACTAAACAGTTTGATCATTCTTTCTGCCCAAAGACTTAACCCTCGAAGAGCATTATACACGCTTCATTGGCTTCTCAAGTGCTGATGGAACTGATTGGCTGGTTTAACTCTAACAATGCCCTTCAGTTCTGAAATAAGCCTACAGCTCACACCAAATTGTACCGTACTTCAAAGGTACCAAAGTTCATTTTTGGATGAACGAAAATGGACTTTATTCGGACATTTACCGGAATCATTGCATCTGTTTAGGGTGAGCTTTCATGTTCCACTGGATTGGCATTGTCGGTAAAGATGTTTGCTACTGGATGAAAGCGATTAAGCGATATTTTTTTCTAAAAATAAAAGAATTTTTCTATAAAATATAACAATCCCAGGCTTTTTGGTTACTGTTTATAGTTGTGATATAATTTGTCAGATAAGAGTAGTCGGTCACGTTTGGTATTTTATACAAAAAAGATAAATTTTTTGTTACATTAGATTGAATAGTAGGGTGGGTCATTTTTGTTTTTTTCATTTTTTTTATTCTAATAGTGATAAAATTGTGTTAATGGCAGAATAAATGAAATGTGCAAAATATTTTAAGTCTCCAATTTGATTAACTGCCTCCGGATTCACGTTTAAGTTGAAAAAATCTCATACATAGGGGTAATTTTTATGTTTTTTTTTTAATTAAAAATTGTGTTTTACTATACATTATCGACTTATATACACGTAAAAAGAGCCAAATCAGCAAGAAAAGGCTTCATCAAGGCCCAAATAGAATATCGCCAAGATATACCAAAAATGTCAGCAAGACAAATTCTAAGGTAAGTGAAATAAATAATTAACATAATTTTACTTCATTTTCAGTCCTTCTTTTTCTCTTATCAATAAATATGTGAAAAATACTTGTGTTTTATTGAAAAATAAAATACTATAAAAAGTATTTTCATATTAATATTACGATTTGAAATCAGCCATTTTTGCTAAATTTTAAAGTTTTGAGATCAATCCGGAGGCAGAAGATAATATCCCATCTTAACAATTATTTGCATATGAGTTAAAGACGTACCATATCACCCTTTTATCGCTATTACATAAATAAATAAGACAAAAAAAAAATCATACATTGGTGGCCCACCCTATTGAATAGTCCATGAGCTACTTTAATACGTGGACTTACAAAAGAGTTTTCATTCCATTCATCGCTAAATATTTTTTATTTACTTACAATGTTACTGTGAACTAAACAACTATAATTACACAATGTAATTCAAGCATTGGAATTGAGAGCCAACATTGAATCATTTTAGAAAATAATTGAATTGAATTTGAATTGTTTTCAAGAAGAGAGTTAATAGGCACCTTCTGGGTAGGCTCGCTCCATCGTAGACCTCATTCTTGCTTATGTTACTTTCGAGGTCAAGAGCCGATCCATTAATCATTAAAAAAAAAAAACTACTGAACTTGGTTGGCGACCTCTGTGGCGCAGTGGGTGAAAGCCCGCTTGGGACGCAGAAGGTTGCGGGTTCGATCCCCGCGGCGGGATAAATGTTTGTATGATCTGCAAATATTTATCTCGGGTCTGGGTGTTTCTATGTATAATATGTATGTATTTACAAACAAAAAGTATATAAGTAATATATCAGTTATCTGGTTTCCATAGTACAAGCTTTGCTTAGTTTGGGGCTAGATGATGCTGTGTGAAATGTCCAGCATTATTTATTTATTTATTTATTTATTTATTTAACTACTAAGAATTCTACTGCAAAAATAACATAGTACAGAATGTCCAAGTGATTTTGACACACAAATTCCTGTTACAAACGCCCCTATAACTACTCACACGGGTTTTATTCCATCTGTATATGTTTGTCGCAGAGTAATAATAACTGACCATGGAATGTTCACACCGAACGACTGGGCTTTTATGTTGGGCTTGGAAATAGTAAATTGCACGTAAACGTAAACAGGGTCACCACTGTATCCCCAAGGCGCGGTAGACATTCTCTCAGATCTTTATATTCCAGATCCTTTAAAGATGTCTAAGGGGGTAGTCAGAGGCATGTACAAATACATATTTGATACATGCCCACATCTTGCAGAAGTTAGTATTCCATACGCGACAGGTTGCAAGCCCATCGCCGCCTATAAGAATACTAACTGGTTTCCTCACGATGTTTTCCTTCACCGTTCAGAGCTCGTGTTATAGCGCATATAAATGATTGTAAGTATTTTTTTATTCAACCTATACTGTCGCACTACTAGGCAAAGTATTATTGATTGTAAATATACAAACCAAAAAAAAAAACACATGCTGCCGAACATAGAACCTCCTTTTGAAGTCGGTTAAAAAGTGAGATTTGTTTGAGGTAATTCATTCATTTCGAGTCAATGGTACTCATATATATTTAGACCAGTATTCAGCCACCTCTACGGCCTCTTTTGATTTTTTTTGAGGTAATAAATGATACACTGTTAAACATGAAACATGATTCACTGTTCAGCGATAAGGCCGCCCATTGTACTAATGAACTTGTAAATGTCTCTAATGTATTGTTTTCGTTGTTGTTTTGGTTTACAATAAAGTGTTCATTCATTCATTCATTCATGAAAAAAGAAGACAAATTCCTACATTTATACTCACAAGAATATTATTATAGATAGTACTTATAGTGCATTTTGAAGTCAAATAATAGCCAGATAGCCTGGAAAAGATCGTTTCTCAGCGATAAGGCCGCCCATTGTACATTGTAATATGGTTCTCTCTAATCTATTGTATATTGTTTCTAGTTTTAAGGTGTGCAGTAAAGAGTTTTCATTCATGTTGCTTGAACATTTAGGATCTTTATTTTCGCTGACCAGTAGATAATAATAATAATTATACTCGCCGAGGTGATTATACCTCTAAGGCAACTACACAATAGGAACATGATATTATGAGCATTTTCTGGACGTAATAACATATGAACAGTCGTGCAGAAAATAATATTCCCGACCTGTATTTAATGTCCAGCTTACAAATAATACGACTTACTCGCTTTTGTTGGACATTCTGTTGAATACAATAGCTTTTTACATATCAGATTGAACTAATTGGTACATTTTGAACGGATTATGTAAATATTGTACCGGATTGTATGGATTGAATGGGTTTTTATCAAAAATCTGATGTAAACTGAACATGCAGCTTTAGATTTTATGAAGCTTTTTATTTCATTGTGTGAATTTATAAACATGATAATATCAACAGGTGATAGATTGAAATACAATTACAAAATTCAATCAAAAGTAAGTTTTTAATACAATTTCCAATTTTAATGTTTCAAAGTTTGAATTTTTATCCTAAATACAGTAAAGTATAAAATAAAGGTGTATTCCCACCAGAACTTCAACAAAAAAAAAACAAACAACAATATAAAACTACGCTGAGAAAAACTTAGCTTACTTAAAATTTACTATGGGTACTATTCGCGCACACATAAAGTGCGGTAAGCTATTTTGTAATCAAATATTTTAGGCACAGTGTCAGTTTACAGGGAACAAGCTCTAAAATCTACCATCAAATTATCAAGCCGTATCAAATTATTTGAACACAAATTTCACCTTTGTCCCGGAATATAATTACGACATAGGCTCGCCAGCGCCAGCCACTAATGGATGCCCCTTGTCCTATTCACAAGCTTATTTTCCAGTTAGTTGTGTCGCTCAGCTTGTAATGGAGTTAATATACAATTGCGCTTCAGGTTTGCTTCAACAAAATCTTGTGGAGGTAGCTTGATTTTTGAGCTTAGTACATAAAAAACATATATACAGTCGAACATAGAAACTCCTCCATTCTTTGAAGTCGGTTAAAAACACCTAACAGTAACATCCTACTAACCTTACCTGAAAGTTTGTGATTGTGTTTCAATATACCA
This sequence comes from Epirrhoe alternata, assembly GCA_963565295.1. Taxonomy (NCBI): domain Eukaryota; kingdom Metazoa; phylum Arthropoda; class Insecta; order Lepidoptera; family Geometridae; genus Epirrhoe; species Epirrhoe alternata. The sequence goes on from OY751384.1 coordinate 8,369,405, forward strand.
ATTTGGATGATGGAACTTGGAATAGATGAAGATTAGCATAAGACTAGCATAGGAACAGGAAGCTAGCAAAACGTAGTCTTGATCCTGACAATATAATTTATTTTCTGTGTCATGAGTGGAAACCCGTGGTGGAAACAATGGCGTGAAAATGAGGTCTAAATCAGTAGTGGGTTGATGTGGGCTGATGAGATAGATAGATAGTCACGGGCAGCAGAAACTACGAGTAGGTACCAGTATACCCAGACCCGGAACTCGTTCTCAGAGAATCAAACCTACTATTTTCATCTCGTCGGTCATCACCCACCACTCTGCCAAGGCCGTCAATCTACAGTTGTTCTTTGTAACGAGGCAGGTTGGTCTTGAGAAAATTTGTTTTTCTGTGCGTAAGCGATACTGACACACTGGTACTGGTACATCAACACACACAATTAAAACTAACCCGCCCTCGTGAAATCGAACAACTTATACTCACATATGTATCTGCAACGCTAATGTTCTTCTCTGCATGTTACATGTACGGTTTGATGCGGGACAGTGAATTTGTGCCTCCGTTGTTAGTTGTTTGGCAAACGCAATTATTAGCCGGCTCGCAATATGAGATTTGGGGCCCAGGGCCGAAATTAAGTGAATTAGAAACTGGAGATAGGTGGCGATCTGCCCCCTTTGGACAGAAAGCTTTTGAATTTGATTACGTACAAATTGGTTGTTATATTCATTAAAACCATTGTGATGTCCCTGTATTTGAAGTCTAAATAAGCTTCCAATTCAACTTTGGTCTTGATGTTTTATAATTTGGCTTCTTCTTCTTCTTGCGTGTCAATGGTATGTACGAGCCACTTAAATAAAATTTGAGTGAAACCCCGCCACCATCACTCCGGCGTTCGTCCTTCCTTGTGCAGGTGGCAGGGTAAAAAGGGCAAACGATCTAGTGGGACATCGTTTGGATAGGGACCCCGCAGTCACAATGGGTCGATAATGTGGCTCAAAGTTTATCGTACAAACGTTCTCAGCAGAACAGATACCTACCATACAATTGAATCTTTCGAAATACTTTAAAACGGTACTCAACTAAAAATACTAATTAATTGAGGTTCTGCCCCCGCACTTTGAGGATACGATCGTATCAATCCTGTTTCGTTTTCAGTATAAATATATTTGATAATTCGTTTAAATGACATGCCTCCAATGAATCCATAATTAGTTCCGGTTGAGTGGACTAATTCACCCTAACTACTCTAAAACATAACCTATCGCCCCAAAATCTTGAAGGTAGTTGACAAAACGTCCAATCAACTGCTCATCACAGAACCCATCTCTATCTCTACCGTAATCAACATAAAATGTACTCTAACTCAATTATATAAAAGTTATATTGGCGTGAGCACTAGAATCTTAATATTTCAATTTTGATTTCTACGAAGCGTTGCCTCTGTAATTTTGTCAAGCCAGATTGAATTTTGGCGCTGTGTTTTAAGTTTAAATTTCGCTTTCGTGCATTTCACAGCAATGAAAAAGTTGAAGCGTATAGGTACTATTATTTAACTTGATGGTATTGTGTCACACAATTTAGAATTGTCCGGTCAGTATAAGACAGGGCATTTCATTTCATACAATACCAACAAAATGTCTCTTGCAGATTTTGGGTTTTAACCGCCTTATTAATTAGAAAACCCTAATTCTAGCTAAATCCGAGACTGCTCTCAGAACTGTTACTTCTTGGAGTAACATGATGAGTTTAAGGTTATTAATAAATCGGTAGTTATCTCGAATCAGTAATACATTTCTTGCATCGGGACTAGCGCGTGCGTTATGGCAACCCATAAAATTTAAAATAAAAACGAGTGAATGAACGAATATTATTATCATTTAAAATATTGTCTGTCTCTGTCACTAATTATATGAATGACAGAGATAGACAATAATTTGTAATTGATAATCTGTTTTATTCAAAGAGGTTTGAGGTTTTATTCTTCTCAAAATTTTTGGTCAAGTGAATATTGACCAAAAAGTTTTTAGTCATAAAAAAAGTATTTACTGTGTTTAGTCATTTTTAACTGTTTTTTTGTTTCTTGCTAATGCTAAATGATTTTTTACCTCAAAATCTATACTTACTTGGATTTTAAATTCAGTTTCTTCGAGATCATAAAATGAAATTTTACGAATATTGTAATTTTTCACTCGCCTCATTTATCGTAATTGGTATCCATCCAACCTCATTAAATTTTTCTCAAACCATCAACATATCCATCCTATTTGCACAACCTTTTTTTGGTTATGACATGAATATTATGAAGTAAAATGTCAAAATTCATGACATAGTATGCTTACTCCATCTCTATACTAGGTTGCACCTAGGCGTAACTCTTGCTCCGAGAGCAGCGTCGGATTAGCTTATTTCCTCCTTGGTCTTTATTTATTAATACAGATTTGACCTACTACTGCCTTATGCTTTGGATTAGCTCTAATCCCACCCAAGTTCGTGTTTATTAATAACAGGGTAAGGGTTTTTGTCCCAATTACTGAACGTAATTACTTCTACCATGAGGGGATGTTATAATACAGTGAAATTAGATAATTTAGACACATTTTAGACTATCGTAAAAAGTTGATGTGGAATTAAAGTCTTTTAACAATTTCGAACAACTAATCCGATTTATCAGGTAGATTGTGGATAAAAGATACTTTTCACACTCTACTGTCATTACTGTCATTTGTATCTATTCTCCGGTACCTAAACAAACGCTGTGGCAGCTCTGTGGCTACTAAAAATATCTATGTACTAGACTTACAAACGTCATATGCTGTAGCTCAGGCTAAAAGTAAATAAATCTACGCAATCTGTATGCACTGAATTTAGTCTCCTAGTTTAAGTTACATGTCATATAATTTGTAACACACTCTCTGGTATAATTTTTTTTAATGGAATTTTACCGCTCAATTATCATGGTCATTTAAACTTTCTATAGTGCTTACAATTTTGCGCTAACTAAGTTCATTTGAAACTGTAAAATAGCAAAACTGGCTTCATAACTAGAACGGTAAACGTTAATCAGTACTACAAAGGGCAGCGCGAAACTCGTGCTCTTCACAAATGCTTCCAATCAGGGTCTGGCCTTTCATTTCTAACACAATAGCAGCCCGGATAAAATGCGGAATAAGAATCACGGTACAATGTTCCAGTAGATCAAGTTTTTGTTACAACGACAGTAGAAAGGTATATTAGCTGAAAGCTAAAGCTTGAAGTCGTAGTAAATGACTAGTTACTGCGCGCGGCTTCGCTCGCATGGTAATAGCATTATGATAATTCAGGTCTACACCTACATCATGTTTCATTCAAACCGGATCACTGATTTTAGGCATGATTGAACCACAAATATACTCATAAACTTTCAGATTTATTATTATTAGTAACGCCCAATAGTCCCAATTGTGACTGATACAAACTCCCCACACTAAAATTCTTACGAGTTACAAATAAGTACCAATTTCTACTTCAGTTTTATTTATACCACAAGCGTTCCCGGGATAAAATATTGCTTATGTTCATCAGGAATAATGTTGGATTCTAATGGTGAAAGAATTGTATAAATCTGTCCAGTAGTTTCGGAACCTATTCAATTCAAACAAACATACAAACAAACAAAGAAACAAATCTTTCCTCTTTATAATATTAGTATAGACAAGTTTCGTAAACATAAAAAATGATAATTCTTACTTTATTTATTGACCAAAAAAATTGCACTTTACAATGTCGACGATTCAATATGAATCAATTTTGCTTTCGTGTACCATGCACCTTATCTACTGAAACAGTCCAATTTATTGTATTGAAAAGAACCTTAATGAAAACTATCGTCTACGCCAATAATCTATTACGGTCCGGTCGCCTGCAGACGCCATTAAATCGTGATAAAGAGGTCCTACATATTAGTGTTCTGTTGCAGCTAATTTACTATAAGTGCTGTTTAATGTTTAAAACGATTAAAACTTTGTGAACTTGCTTTGAAAATGTATTTACTGAATTAAAGTTGCTTAAGGTTGTATCAAGTTTTTCACAATTATTAAACGAATCAACAAAAATCCTCCTCCTTGAGTCGTATTCCTCAGTGCTGAGAGTCGTGACCTCCTTTAGGTATCACTTTCTCCCTTATTATGTTTCTCCATCTTCCTCTGTCCTCAGCAGTATGAGGAGCATTGTGAATCGTAGTGTCGAGAGTGATGCAAATTTGGTCAGACCAGCGCATCGGACTTCGCACACGAGGCCTTTTTTCTTCTATTTTTCCGGTCACTATCAATCAGCTTCTCTTGGTCAAACAAATCAACTAAAATAACGAACTCTAATTAGGTAAAACGAAACCGTTGCTGTATCCCCGTGTCACGGTAGATGTTCTCCCAGATCTTTAGGCTTTTAAGATCCTTTAAAGATATCATACGGTATGAGTTGTCTGAGAGTAGTGAACAGGAAATTCATCAAAAAATTTATTTAAAAGTAAGTAGAAGAACAAATTCTTGTAAATTAATGAGGCGGTCTATTATAAAGGAATAATTTCCCCAATTAATTTTTGTATTATTTGATAATCATAATAACCCAAACAATATTTCAGAACATTAACTTTATCAAAGCTGACAGTGGCCTGCGCCAGGAAATGGAAGGGACAGTCGGCTAATTCCGGTCCGCGGGGATGACACTAAGCGAAAACAATATTCCGATGCCATAGTGTCCTTACAGATGTTTATCTTCATAAAAATCAGAATAAAAATTATTTTGAACTTTTCACACAGCATCTTTTAGCCACAAAGTAAGCATAGTTTAAGGGAAAAACAGAAAACGAAAAGTAGAATTTCGAGGATCTTATTTTTAGGCATTAATCATACTAAAAACCTTTTATCCAAAGTTTATCATTTAGAACACAAAAATCGAAAATAAATTGTTTTCAGTTCAAATAAAATAAAAATATGGGAAACGCTGCGACTTAAATCTCTGACCGCGTTTACTATGGCGTGGAATAAGTGAAAACAATATGCCAAACTATGCAGGACACCGCGTTGGTCATCGTAGTGGAAACAAAGCCTCAATTAGCTACGGGTGAAGCGTAGGGTGGAATAGGTCACGACGTCACATGCGGTTTGACTGAGCGTGAAATTCTGGGGACATTGGGGTCTTTAGACTGTCTTAAAGGTTGTTATTCTCAAGAGCCTCTCGTTGAACCTAAAATACCCAGACAGACACCTTCTTGTTAAGGTTTTTTTTTTAATAATTGGTCAAATTATTACAAAGAGAACAATGAAAAAGGAATCAAAAGATTTCGTAGTTTCGGATACTTTATGAACCCATCAAATGATCAAAGACGATATTAGGAAAATTATATGTCGTGACATTTGATTTCCCGATCCTCATCTGATTTATTGAAGCCACTGAAAATGTGTCTTTGTCAGTCACCATCAAACGCATTGACGTCCCATTTTTCTATAATACGTAAAAAAAAAAAAAAAAAAGGGCTGTGGGATTTCAGACCCTCAGAATGACGCCATTGAGCAAAGCTTCAGATCTAAACGAATAATGTTCGCCATACATCTCCGCTACAAGTTAATACACTGGGCGGATCAAAGGACCATACGGAACCCGGAGCTTAGAATAAACCAATTATGACTGAAATATTAGAGATCTGCGCGCCTCGGGTCGGTCTTTGATCATGCGGTTATATTTCTTTTCTGAGAAGCCTTCGAATTTTCGGTAAGCGAGTCTCTTAATAAATTACATAAATTGGTGGCCAGGAGACTAATACTCTCGGAATGGGGAGTAAGCTGGCCATAACGCCGGTTAACTGCGTTGAGTAATCATTTTCGGACAGGATATTTTACTTCCGTCTGTTACGTCTGATAAACGGCAGCTTATTAAAACAGAAGGGAAAACCACCAGGTTTCGGAATAAGTCATGGTTTAGTGTAAGTATGATTTTTTCATAAAAATATGATTTTACTTTGTAGAAAATGAGACGTTGAATTTGACTGAAAACAGATGACTTTTTCAGGGATACAAATTTTTGTTCATGCCTTTTATCTATTTATGAGTTACTTGTGTTATGAATAATTATATATTAACTTAAATGACATGTATAAGCAACAGACATAACCACGTATAGATAAAATAAAATATAGATATTGACCGCAAATGGCTAGCTACTACCGTTTGAAAATGTACAGAGTTTTTGGTTGAGAGCGTAAATAAATTAAGAGCGATCTATGCCAGCCCGCCTTCAATTAGAATGAAAGCCGGGGACGATATGGATATTTTGTGAAATGGGAAAATAATCGAATTTCGACTGAATAATGAGGACCCTCGGTCAAAACGGCACAAAGGGTATTTAACTCTCACTTAGTACTTTTTGTCCGGCCTCCCCGCTGGCACCCACTCTCCCCACGCGATTATTTTGTCGTTATCACCCTTTAACGTATGCAGAAGTATAACATGCATTATCTCTATTGCCAGTATCCATTTCCATCCTAATCCTTTGATTTATAATATCCCGTTGATATATTGCCGAAGGCCGCAATATATTTAAATTATTCCAACAGTCAATTAACGAGATAGCTTTTACCGATGTAGGTCGCGCTCGCTGAGACGGAACAAACGAAGTGTGTTGGTGAAAATTCAATGGGTTTCAATTTATTTTTCATGTTGACTGTACATTTAAATGCCATTGATATTATGAATGCGAAAGTTTTCGATGTTTGCTGAATTCATTAGATGGTTATGAGTGAGCAAGTTCAAAAACGTGCTTGTAATCTGGAATTGAAGGTACTTCTTATTGTGAAGCGAGGAAAGCTAATAGAAATGTTGAATCGCGTTTTTTTTCTTTTACCATAGCTTTCAAATCAAAAGTTCTAGCTCCCTTTATACCTTATTAGTGAAGTCAAACACACCTTTTTAAAGTAAGCCCCGAAATTCGTATTTGCAGAGGTTTCCAAACATTCTATTGATACAAATAATTTTGTTAGGGAGAAACCATATTTTACATTTGGTTTTGCTAACGCGAAGGAAAGTTTTGAACTTTTGGTTAAACTTTTTCGCATTTCGTTAAAAAGGTGGATTAATTTGGGCGCCGCTGGTAATACTTATTTACAATATAATCCGACTTGTGGGAATGCAGCCTGAATTGCTCGGATAAAATTCTCTTTTTCAGACGTGTAGTGACTAGGGTTGTATACTTTAGACTTATCGATGAAATAAATTACAAGAAAAAATGGAGAACTTGAAATCAATTTACAATACTTTAAAAAACTAGTGTCACGATCTCCGTATTCCGAACCGAGCATTTAATAATTTAGAAAGATGAAGTACCGAAATCGCAGTAGAGGATGGCCCCCCACTTGATGGAAAGACGATCTGTTAAAGGTTGCTGGAAGGCGTTGGGTGCAGGCTGCAAAAGATCGATCGCTATGGAAATCGATGGGGAGGCTTATTCAAATTCAAATTCATTTTATTTCAGATAATTAAATCCATATTATAACTTATTACAATTAAAATTTACAATTTACAAACACAAATAATCATATAAATAAAGCACAAAATCAAAATATAATATTTATAAACTAAACTTAAAACTAGAGAAAAAATATACGGCGCCGGTGGTTTAAATTATGTCCAGCAGTGGACGCTAGATGGCTGAGATGATGATGATGAAGTACAGAAACGTAGGTATCACGTACTACTCATCTGTTATGACTTAGCTGTATTTTTTTAAATAACTATCATTTACGTAGCTAAGGTAAAATAGTAAAAAAAAAAAGTAAAAAATATGTTTATTCAGAACAAATTACAGTTGAGCAAAATTACAATTAAAACGATGAAACTGCAAAAGTTGTAAAACTGTGAAGCAGTTTCAACGCCCACCTCCAGAAATAGAAAAAAACATTTCATTTCTAAAAAAAATTTAGTGTGAATGAACAAACTAAATTTAGGCCTATTGAGTTAGAGAAAAAACATTTATGATCTAGCACTGCTACGATTACTAAGTGGATGAATAAATACATCCACTTTCCTGACTTTTTATTTGCGACATCGATATTTTTACGAAAGAACATTTTCACATCCCTACGTATGTAGATTGTAAACCGCGTTTCAAAAATTAGATACGTGCCCAGACCACGCACCTTTTGTAATCCCCAAGAATTCTCTTAACGCTCATTCGTATGGATATGTATTTTCGGCCTCCCTAATTAGGGCGAAAAGAGTATGTACCCTTAAGCTTTATTGATTGCTTCATAAGTTTTTGAGGTATGTAAAGCTGAAAAGCAAAGTTCACACCAAAATTAACCTTACATTGAAATTACAACTCGGTGAAAAAAGGATGTTTTTTTTAAGGAATGATCAGAAGTTTTGTAAGAAATACCTTGAATGTAGTGTGTTGCAAGAACATTTAACAATATACCTAAGGATTTTTATTTATTGAATTGATAAACAAAGTTCTTAAAATAAAATAGCTACACTGTATTAAATTGTAATCTCATGAATTTTATTTGGTCAATATTGACTTTCTATGCTTTCATAAAACTTGTATTTACTTGTAGATTTAATACAGACAGACTTTTGATACACATTTACAAGTCTTCATGTTGGATGAAGACTTGTAAATGTGTATCAAAAGCATAGCTCAAATACAAAAATGTTTTTTTCAAGTAAAATATTCTTTATAAATAGAATTGTTACTCTGTTTTCTGTTTCAGTTGTTTTTATCCCTTGAAGGCTGAACTGGTTCTAGTATATTCTGTAAAGATATTAGGTATCATTTTAATACAAAATAAAAAAGTTTGTATTTAAAGCCAATTTGATTCATAGACTACCGAAAAAACAACAGACATCATCATTTTCCTGCCCTTATCCCACTTTCATGTGGGGTCGGCACAACAGGTTTTCCTCTTCCACTCCGCTCTATCAGCCGTCATCTCAACACTCACTCCTTTCTTACCCATATCATCCTTCACACAGTCCATCCATCTTTTCTTTGGTCTGCCTCTTCTGCTACATCCCTCCACATTCAAACCTAACATTCTTCTCGAAAATACAACAGACATACTATATTAAATGTATGGTAAGCTTAATTATTTTGAAATACCTAAAGAACTATAAGTACTTAACGATCAGCCCGATATCAGCCACCGCTGGTTATATGCCTTCTTCTCATGCCAGTCTCTCTCCAATTTATGTAAATAAATGAATATCAAGTTGCAATATTCAAACATACAAATACATACATTATTTAGCGTAAGCACATAACCGAGCCAATCTTGAGCAGGGTGCCTTTCATTTGCATAATTCGACTCGGAATCTCATGATTAACATTTTTATTAAACAAGGATTAGCTAATCCTTTTTTATTCGACAATTAGTTCGTTATCGTGACGGTGGGAGGTCGTAAAGAGTTGAAATAGGCACCGTTTTTAGGTAATTACCCAAATTGGTTGAGATAACCAGGCCCCTTTAATTGCGTTTTTTCGTCAAATTTATAAAGTGATAGGCGATTCATCAGTAAAATGGGGTTGTAAAATATTGGCTTTTACAATTTAATGGTAGTGTGAATTTATACACTTCCTGAATTATCCTTAAGAAGGTTTTTATGAAAAAAGTAAAAACATTTATATATCAGTCAAAGTCAAAAGCATTAATTCAGTAGGACTGCTGGGATCACGTACGGGAATAGTCTTAGAACTAATTTTACTCCTATTCTTTCGCGACCAACACTAACACAGAATCTTTTTTTTTTTATGATTGGGTCGGCTCTTGACCTCGAAACTAACATAAGCAAGAATGAGGTCTACGATGGAGCGAGCCTACCCAGAAGGTGCCTATTAACTCTCTTCTTGAAAACAACAGGGTCATAGCTCAGCGGAAATACAGACGCGGGAAGCTGATTCCAAATTTTTGCAGTGCGCATAATAAAAGAACTTTGAAAGCGCTTAGTTCTAATAAGTGGAATATCAACCAGGTGAGGATGATAGTCAGCTGTGCGTCTGAAGTCCCTGTAAAAGAACGGTGAAGGCGGAATAAGGTCGTGTAGCTCCTGGGCACACTCACCGTAGTACAGTCTGTAGAAGACCGACAAACTCGCTACCTCACGACGATGGCTCAGACTGTCGAGTTTTGCTTCGGCAAGATAGTCTTCGCCTATCAGCCTCTTGGCTCTGCGCTCCACCGAGTCAAGTGCAGCAAATTGATACTTAGCAGATCCATCCCAAAGGTGGCTGCAATATTCCATACAAGATCGAACTTGAGCCTTATATAAAGTCAAAAGTTGACCAGGTGTGAAATATCGCTGGACCTTATTTAGGATGCCCAGCTTTTTGGCCGCAGTTTGTGCTTTAGACTCGATGGAGGCGCCAAAGTTGAGGCTAGCCGTCAACTCTATGCCAAGAAGGGTGAGGTGGTCGGTTACTTCAACCGATAAACCTTGGAAGGTGGGAGCCAGGTCGAATAGACGCTTTTTTGCTGAGAAAAGACATGCCCGAGTTTTGTTGGCATTAAAACAGACTCTATTAGCGTCACCCCACCCATCACGTTAGAATCACGGCAACCAACACTTTTTTTGCAGTAGTTTACTTTTCTTATAGTTGTAGACTTTAAATTCACAGCATATTAAGTCATACAAACTGTACTCGTAATATAAACACTCGTAAAGTCGTAATCAATCACAATTTTCTCGATCGAATTCACTTTTTATTTTATGGAAATTCATTTAAACTCTGTATCTCAAACTGTTAACTATCAAATCTAACTTATTCCAAGTACCGAGCTCGTAAAAGGTTTCCTTTCACCGATATTACCAATCCGGTTGAATTACCTATAAAATATGGGTTTTTCGTCTCAAAATGGCCATAAAGCATTCAGTTACGATATTAAAGTACTAACATTTGGATGGCTAGACGGCGGCGTGACGGTAAACTAAAGCACTTGTGAATTTCATGTGTTATCTAAGTTTGATGTTGTCAATTAATGAACCAGGCTCGTCTTTAACGACCACTCTACAAATTCGCCGAACTATTTGGCGAACTATTATTTGGAAAGACGATGTCGATGAGGCCCTCTACACGTTCGTGAACGTAGGCATTCGTCTACCATCAGCGAATATGTAGAGGTCCCATAAGATTGCTAGATGAAGTAAAAGCATGGTATATGTCGATTGTCACTGAATGTCACACGCACATAGTAAAGGTAATGTGATTTCAACCCGTACGATATCGTATTGCACGGCAATTTTTTACGTGTATGATCATCGTATGCGATTTGTCACAGATAGCGCGACGCTCGTCGGCACGTTCAATGGCGGGGCTTTGCAATCCGTACGAAATATCGTATCATTTATATGCACCTTCTATTAATTGAAAATTAATAAGTCCTATAAACTAGAAGTCGGAAAGCGGAATAGGAATAGTAGGAACACTGCGTTCCTAACCTTATATACATGGTGTAAACAGACTGCTACCGAAAACTGAGATGTTGCAATCAGGCCATGATTCTAAACATATTTAGCGAAAAATCAACGCAAAAAAAATCTTGACTTAGCTTCGTCATGTTATGGTATTTTCGGTTATTTACTACTAGTACGACATAATAAAACCATACCTACCTACTAATTTGATTTATAAAAGAAAAAAACAATTCAAACTCAAAATCCACCAAAACAACGTAAAACGACGCGCCCAGAACATACGCAGACAGTAAGTAATCTTCAAATGCTGTTTTCTCCGGATATAATGATTTTTTAGGAAAATTCTTTTGGATTTGGTTGTGTGTTGGGATGCTGTATCTACCACTTTCGGCTTCGATAGACGTCTTTTTACACCCTGTATGTGGTTCTAAAATTGAAGATTGTTTTGTATGCCATTTTGTGTTTTTAGTTTGGTTCAAAAAAGCATTATCTCTCTATTCTATAATCTATACTAATACTTTCTTTTTATTTAAAAATTTACATAAATTTTCAAACCCAAAGCTTGCATATGGACGGTACCATCAATCTTGTAAAAACCTTTAGATTCCTATGCAAATATCCTGTGCAAACTGAGAAAGCCGTCGATAGCCTGATCGCCTTTGATTTATCTCCCTACTTGTGTTTGAGATTCAGACTACGTAGGATCAAGTTTGTATTTGAAGTTTGCGCAAACACTAGCGCTGATTTCTAAAGCTGATGAAAGCTTGTAAGTTCTTAGAAATATGTAATGGCATTCTTTAGATTTTTATATTCTTTTGCAATGACAAAATCAGACACTTGAAAAGTCTGTGATTCTAGGTGCGAAATATAAAGAGAACTAAAAATTATATATTTTAATGATTTAAACTTTCTAATGTAACTTTTTCTTTATCAAACTTATTCAATTTGCGATTTTGTTCGGCATAGAATTGGTTCTGCAACGTGACCATGGTTTCTTGGAATGCTATACACTAGCACTAAAAATTGCTATTCTATTTTTACATCATGTTTCAAATAAAGGTCAATGATTGCTAGGGTAACAACCTTAAAATCTATTCGAAAATAGAATCTCAAATACATCTGTGAAGAACAATGTTTATATAGAAATTGAATCGCTACGTCGTAGCAATGCTACACCATGGTGACGTAGAGCCTAACTGCGTAGCTAAACTGCGACGCAACTACTTCCTATTGCGTAGTTGCACCTTGAAATTGAATGACGTCATAGATGGGGCGGCTTGCATAACGCTATCGTCTCCTATATCTAGTTATGTTTAGCATAAGCGTTTAACTGCGGCGTTTTACTTACGTTTGACAATTGACTAAACATGTTTAGGTAACTAAATTATGTTTAAGGATCGTTATGCAAGCCACCCTAAAATACTGAAAGGAAAACACTTTGTAAATACTAACGGTACCTAAGTATTATATATGTGGACACTTAAAGCTTGACAGTGTATTTTTTTCCAAGTTTCATTCAGTCAATTCACAATGCTTTTATATATTTTCACTATAATGAAATAGTTTTCAATTTATATAATCAAGACAAATCCTCCATCAAAACCACATCACCACCTCACAAATTACGACAACAAGATTTATAGTTCGGTGTCCATCGGACGGTATCCCAATTAATTATGGTGAACCCATTTATCAAAACACGAAGATAGTGAGATGCTAGAAATGCTTGCCTACTCTTTCATATGAAAAACTTAAGCCTTTTTACATCTATATTAGATGATTGATACAGCGTCAGGAGGCAACCTATGCCTACACTTAACGGGACGCTGTAGTGCCTGGGACATTGTTTGAGATGGAATAGGCTTGCCCAGCACGTAATCCATCCTCTCAGCTTAATCAGCCTTAATCTTAATCAGCTTAATCTTTTATATGAACCTGTGAAGAATCATAGGGTCATTTATGTATTGTTTATTCTCAATCACAATAATATAATTAGAAACTAATATTATTGTGATTGAAAATATCAGTAATAAATTGCGATATCTATAAATAAATAATGCTGGAAATTTCACACAGCGTCTAGCCCCAAATTAAGCAAAACTTGTACTATGGGAACACAGGTAACTGATATACTGCTTATACTTATATGTATACTTTTTTTGTTAAAAAATACATAAAAACACCCAAACCCGAGACAAATGTCTGTAGATCACAAATATTGGTCTCGCGGCGGGGATCGAACCCGCAACCTTCTGCGTCCCAAGTGGGCTTTCACCCACTGCGCCAATTGATAATTGCTTTAGTATATTAATAGCAATCTTTCAATATTATATACCGAAGTTAAGCAATGTTCGAAACGGTCAGTAAGTGGATGGGTGACCGCCAGTGGCATTTTCATCTGAGCGCTTCCGTGCTTCGGAGGGCACGTTAAATTGTCGTTAAGCCATGACGGAGGCCTTAAGGCGGCTTAAAAATACCGTCACCAGAGTTGACCCCTGACTCATACGAACTTACTTACTTTAGCTTTATTTTAATTAATAGTTTGGCTAAAAAAGTCTTGGGTAAATTACTGCTTAAGTTTACACAAGTTTATATCCAAACTTAAAAACCAGTTGAATAAATTACAGAATCTCAACTTTTTACTGTTCATTTAACTAATCCAGAACATTATAATGGCCATTAAGTCCTTCTTAGTACAATTAATTAGTATAATACGGTCGTTCCAGACGCAAACCTCGACTTCGAGTGAGTTATGCCTAAGGAGTTATCATAATTATCGCTGCAATAAAATTATAAGCTGGAACGTGGCTTTGCTGAGTTGTGTATCTTAATATTGCAAGAAAAACCTGAAAATAATCGTAAAAATTAACAGTGTCACCAATAAACACTATGTAAAGTTTTTCTTTAGTTCAACTTAAGAATAAGCAAAATGGCAACCAATAAACCATTTAGAAAGTTCCACCTTGCATAACTTTGACATTTCTTTCATACAAACGCTATTCCGAAGTTCCACCAGCTAGCACCCTTGTTTAAATTTAGTGTAACCACAGAATACATATTAGTAGGTACTGTAAAAATATTTTCATAGGTACCACCAAAGAGTTCGTATATATTTTACTCGTACATACCAAGGAGTTTTTGTTTAAGTTCTTCCAGATAAAATTACAGGAGAAAAAAATAACTTTATCTGGAACAAATCTTACATTCCAATAGAAGAGGTAGCATGGCGAGAAGGTTTTATAAAATAAAAATCGTAATTTGATAATAAAAATGAGCGTGGAAATCAAAAATGATTTTGTAATAAAAAAATTACATGTGAAATATTGGCGAATGCACAAAAAGTGCGAAGCCATTATGAGAAAAAAAAACAAGAATGACAAACAAAATGACCAATTCAGTCAGCTTTCATAGACAAAATGATACTTATTTTGAGGTTTCTCGTTGGATGCGATGTTGCCGATCTGTGCATCTTCACGTAACAGAAGGACAGTTACCTCAGAGTTCCACCTTGTTTATTGGTCAGAATTTTTTTCTGACTTATTCTGAATTAACGCAAGGTACAGTTATGCGATGTGTAAATTTGATAGAACTTCGGAATAACTAGTTTTTATTGGTGAGACGGTATATATATAAAAAAAAACAATCTTATCTACGTTTCTAACCTACCCAAAAATTAAAGATAATTCTTGTTTTCTTTAAAAATGCTAGCAGTAAGTATTCATTTTTTTTTCGAATTTGGAACGCAAAAAAAATATTGACTGTTCCAAACTCAAAAAAAATGGTATAGCCGCCAAGTTTCCGATTATATCTCGCAACACAGTGCAATAATTGCTGCAATATTGCCGCGATATCGATATCTTTGCAAATATTCAATGTCGTCTAGTTTGCAAATGATTTATCCCGAGTTGCAAATATACTGAGCTATTGGTCAATAAAAATTGCCAGCGAGATGCAATTTTTGTAGCCGGTTTACAGGCCTCTTTACAGATCCCAAGTATGAGATAGACATTAAATATAGAGTATTCTAATGTGTTTTTTCTTTTCAGAATAACAAATTCTTACACACTTCTGATTATAATTTATAATAATACCTTACAGTATCTACAATCATCAACAAATCGCTTACAGCAGACTATAACTCATCTAGCCACGCCCTCCAAAGCTCTCGCGGCAGACAATAAAGTTTTAAAAGCTGAATAGAAGCGAAGATTGGAAAAAATTCAAAGCACTTTTTGTCGAAATTCGTGTTTTTGTATTGTGAGTGGAGTACAATGGTGGATGGAGGAAATGAGTGTCTGGGCGTAGCGGTGCTCAATTTAACTGGTAACCGGGCTGCCGCCCGCACAACGCGTACATACAATGCAGAAACACAACTGTATTACATTTTTAACACGGATATTACCATTATTTACTTCAAAATACTATTGAATTTTGAGGGAAAATGCTGATGATCAGAAGTGGGCTATCATTTGAGATGATGTTGATGACTTTATATTCATGATTTCAGAAAACAGTTAATCATGGTAAATATCTCGATAATAGTGTTAGAAGTGTTGATAATCATGATAGTTTTAAAAGTTATATTACGTGCGAACAGTCTGTTTTTAATAACGCAAGTGTGCAGTAAAAATCAAGTTTAGTAGTAGTAGTAGTAAAACAATAATAAAACAGTGGCACTCCAGGAGTGCCAGCAGAAGTGAAAACTTGAACGGTTCTAAACTTGACAAACAACCCAGTGTCGGTGTGCACTCACGTGGCTCGCACGTGGCCTTTTCAAGACGAATCCAAGAATTTTTTCTCATCTCAAAACTGCCAAACGCTCCTAAAGAAGTTTTCACTTCAAAAACCTTTCAGCACACTGGTAAATTAGTGACTGAAGAAAAATCTGAAATGTTGTGTGCGAAAAATGTTGTCTTGAACTAAGTACTACTGTTTGTTTACTATGTCCCACTAAGGCCCCGCCCGCTTGCATATTGCTCTGCGTGCATATGGTGTACAATCAGCCCAAAGATATGATGGCTCATTGCGTAATTAACTTCTTACATTAAAATTAAAGCAGCAACAGTGTTTTTTGAAAATATTTTTCGGAGTACGTCCAATTTATTTGGACATACAAATTTAACATGAACATGTAATCAATGTTGTCCTTAATCAACTATCAAAATATTCCAAAGCTAAGCTAAAAAAAAAACAAAAAAACATTGTTACTATTTAAGAACTTTTTTGAATAAATATTTTCATTTCATTTCAAATAGCCCGCTTGTAGATTGGTGTCGATTCTGATGTTCACCCAAACTTTTCAAAAGAATTTAAAAACGGACCTAGGTAAATTTTTAACATATATAAAATATTCGTAAGCAACCGAATCGACGCCACTATAGATCTAAATTCAAAGTCTAAAAGAAGATTATTTTCAGCTGATAGACGAAAAAATATATAAAAAAAAAACAAAAGTATTGTAATAATCAGGTGCAGCCGCCGTGTTTCTGCCGCTCCGCTGAAATTTAATGTTTCGCTTATGTAGCGGCCTTTGAAGCCAGCCAGCTAACCAGACTTCAGGGGTAAAGCTTTATCCCGACAGAAAAAATACAGACAGTCTATAATTTTTTCAATATTTTGAATAACGGCACGAGATCGTGTAAATATTTTTGGATAATATTTGAGATGGCGAATGACAAAAGCAAAGAGAGGCCTATGCTCAGTAGTGGGATTTGCGCTCAGCATAACATTCAGCCATTCATTTTTACTTATACACCGCTATTTTATGACTACCAAAAAAAATTTAAGGACAGTTGCAGCAGATGCAGAAAATGATAATGGCATGGTTAGAACTTTTTTTATTTAACTATCACAAAGTTATCGAGGATTGTAGTCAACCAAAACCGAACAAATTATGAAACTGTACAAATAAGTACTACAGACAACAATCGCGTACAGACTCTTATTCGAACTATGTTCTCGTATCATCCTCAGTCAGTAAAACCGCAGTAGTTATCAAAAATCCATCTGACTCGTCTCGTCTCCTTTTAAGGTTATATTTTTTTCTCTTTTTTTTAGTTTTAACTACATAAATGTGATCAGTAACAGACACCAAGACCATGTTTAAAATTTTTTTTGTAATTAAAAAATAGGGGGAACACATTCTGTTGAACATTATGACCAAAATATGCCTAAAAAATTTAGATGTAGTCCAAACGCTCCCAACCCAAATAAAGATTCTTCATAAGAGCAACATTTCAGTACCGGAGCTCATCTTACAAAGCTGGCTTTGAAGCCTCCATATTACCCTGCGTCTATTAGCATAAAACCCATAATGGCATCACATAAGCCTTTAATTAATTACTGACCAGATACCGGAAAGTTTCTCGTATGAGAACATTTTCAATTTTATTTGCATAAAACATCTCGTCTTAACAGACTCATTAAAATTAAAAACCCAAAGTTTAAATTGAATCCAAATAATATTTTATCCTCGACGACCTCTGTGGCGCAGTGGGTGAAAGGCCGCTTGGGACGCAGAAGGTTGCAGGATCGAGCCCCGCCGCGGGATAAATATGTGTATGATCTGCAAATATTTATCTCGGGTCGGGGTGTTGTATATGTATAATATGTACAAACAAAAAGTATATAAGTATCAGTTATGTGGTTCCTTTATTACAAGCTTGGTCTAGTTTTGGCTAGATGATGCTGTGTGAAATGTTCAGCATTATTTATTTTATTAATACATAAAAAATGTTTCTTGAACTCGCTGTGTATCTTCTGCTGTTTACGTGACTGCGTTTAAAAAGTTTATTTGGCAAAATGATATTCTTCCATGTTATTGGTACTTATTCCAAAACTCAAAGTGGACTTGAAATACCTACTATTGCGTAAGTGACAAGTAAATACCTATAAATAATGGAGTAACATTATAATAATACATTTAGTTTTTCCTGAAACATACATTTAATGAGGAAACAAAGATATAATATTATAAATATCAAACAAACGTGTTAATATAATATTATAATTGTTTTTTACCCTCCTGCGTGCAACTGTGAAGTCAGCCATAGAAACAATCTAATTAAAAATGCAGCTTCTTTACCTGTTGTTTTAATTATTGTACAAAAACAGAAAAACAATCATGTAAAAATAAACATCGAGACTGTTTTAATTTTACTGTAGTGTTGTGAAAAAACATACGGGAAAATTTCATAAATGTTGACGTGAAAACGTCTACTGAACAAACAATCTCCGGAAAACTAATTTATGTGGTGCAGTCATGAGCGAGAAATCTCTTTTATGTTTTGCTCGCGGAAAACGTAAAAAATATTGTTGTTAGTACCAGAGAGCAGTATATTGTATGTAGTGTTTGTTGTAAGTTTTTAATGGAATCGTTTCCACATAAATTAGAAAGGAGGTCACTCATTTTGGGTCCAAAAGTCAAAAGTGCCGACCAACGAAAATGTGTCATTTCGGATTGACTTCCCCAATATAGTGGATTGGGGAAGTCTATCCGAGTATTTTTCAATATGACACCAAGTCTCTAAAAACTACTTCAAATGATTTTGTAAGACAAAAAAAATAATTGTATGGAA
The DNA here is from genome assembly GCA_963565295.1 of Epirrhoe alternata. Lineage (NCBI taxonomy): Eukaryota > Metazoa > Arthropoda > Insecta > Lepidoptera > Geometridae > Epirrhoe > Epirrhoe alternata. Next base: position 8,388,406 of record OY751384.1, read on the forward strand.
ATCCAGATTTTTAACTTAGGAAATCGTTTGAAATTGTACACTTATGTACCATGAAACGTGACATAAAGTTATTTCTCGGAATAAAACAAGAATAACAATTCATTTTCATAGTTTTCACTGAACTAACTCTATACCAGGTCTATTAATAGGCGCCTTAGAGTCTTAGTGCCATACTGAGAAATACTCGGATTGATATTTATAATAATGTTAAAGCCTCTATTTTAAATTTTTCATTGGCCGGCCCTTTTGATTTTTGGGCCCAACCTTGTGTGAACTCCGTTTATGATAACTCAATATTTTAGCTGATTTATACAACATATTCGAAGAAGACTCGTCTAAAATAATGGTATTGCTATCAGGTGAAACACTTATTTCTCAAGTCGGTCGTATCTATATAAGCGTGACGTGCAGCTTACCCTAATCTCTGTTTTTCCAAAGGTTTAATTTAAAAATTACTTTCCTCGTTATCATGTGTGCCTGGTACTTCTCGAGGGATTCGGAGGTAAGTCACAATACGATGAGGGCGCGTTCCGCTCGTCGGATTATCTCATGCGTGACAGCTGCTCCGATTTCTGAGATCCTGGTACATAAATTTTGTTACGCTAACAAGTAGGGAGATGAATAATAAAATTATGTGGTTGAGTTTGGTTAAAAGGTAATTGAATACGGGATATAAGACTTAATTTCTGTTTGTTTTTTCCATGAGTTTTCTTATAGTTTCTTAATTTTACGTCATTAAAGGCTAGTGACATGTGGAAATGAAAAGTCTTATCTAAATTTTCGATTCTGACGGGATTCGAACCCGCGACGATCAGACGATCTTCCTAAAGCCAGAGTGCCACTCGGCATCGGGTTACCACTCGGCCACGGAATCCCTGATGTCACAATCGAAATTTTTGATAAGATTATATTAATCGGTTAAAGCACCGGTAGTTTCATTCCTAATGAAATAAGTGTGGTAAACTTTAAAACTTTTAAATTAAAAAAATATAGTGAAATGTGTTTTTTGTTTTATATACCTACCTTCGCATTTAGAGTAACTTATACTTTGAGATTTTATTGAACTAATTTATCCTAGTTACCTGTAAGTTAAGTTGAATAAATATTTTTGTATTTGGTTGAAAAAAATCTTTAAATTTATGGAAAATAAATCTAATCAAATTAGAAAGAGCAACCCTAACGCACTGAAGACTTTATCGCTTGCGTATGTAGACGTTTGACTTCCCCTCATATTCCTTTGATTATTGTATCAAGAAACGAGAGCAGGAAAAAATATTACGATAGCAAAATTAAAACCGCCATCACATTGCATATACACTGAATCTATAAAAGCTTGAGTGAAATGAAACAATAAATACAGTCAGACAAGTTACAGACGGACACAAAAATATGCGTACACATTATAAACCTGATGCTCATAAAATGATTTAATTCGATTAATGTATTTCGTAACTGGCATTCTCATCTACAAAAGATTTGTTTGTTTGTTTGAATAGAATAGACTCCGAAACTACTGGAGCGATTTGAAAAAATCTTTTACCATTAGAATCCTACATTATCCCTGATGAACATAGGCTATATTTTATCCCGGGAGAGTGAAGTTTTCCCGAAGGAACGCGGGTAACACCGCGACGGACAGCTAGTAAAAAATAAAACCTCTCCTCATAACCTCATTTCTGAAAAGGATAAATCGTTAAAGAAAGAAATTATAATTTTTGAATTTCGAATTGTTTGTTCTTTTAAATTCGAACGCTAAAGCATTTCTTCGAAGGTTAAAACGCTTTTTTGGTAACAGTTTTTTGACATAACATGACATGGTGTTCAACAGGATGCCTAACTTTTTCGTATACCTATATTTATTTTTCACAGCGCCGCGTCATGATCCAGCTATTTGCTCGTTTCTATCGTCTTACTCTGCACTTTTGTATCGTTATAATGTATTTATTGTCAGTCAAGTAATGAATGATGTTATGCATCGTCGCTGACACGAGTGTTTCGCCTGTTAAAAGGCCCCGGATGACATACGAGTGAGCAATCAAAAACGAATTTGAATTATGGTGGTTGGGGATTTTGTTGGTGAAATTACTTTTTGTTTGAGTGTATGTATATTTTTTTTCAGGCATTCAATTGTTTCTCTGATTTTAAAACACTATTGAAATGATTTGTTTTGTTGTTTTACTCGTATAATAGTACTAGAAGTACTGTTATGTACCTACGCAGAAATATCAAAATATGTCAAGGAAAAGATAATTAGTTAAGTGTATTTATGATGACCTAATAAACTTATATTTTTCTTCAAATGGACAACATTCAATGTTAAAAAATAAAATGTTGATATCAGTGATTCCAGTTAATAATTGCCAAATAAGCAAGTAAGTTCGTATGAGTCAGTGGCCAACTCTGGTGACGGAGTTTTTAGGCCGCCTTAAGGCCTCCGTCATGGCATAACGACTTCAATAGCCGGGACCGACAATTTAACGTGCCCTCCGAAGCACGGAAGCGCTCAGATGAAAATGCCACTGGCGGTCACCCATCCACTTACAGACCATTTAGAATGTTGCTTAACTTCGACGATCTATCAAGAACGACTAAGCAAGCACGACCACGAGCGCTTGTAAGCCTCAGTTATGTGATTTGTAATATTGTCTAGTTTTTTCTTGCCTTAGCTTTATCCAGTCTCGAACGATGTTGAAAAAGCCTAAATTAGCTCGTCTTGTACCTGACCCTTTAGAGCCTTTGTGTTACCTCGACCCCATATCAAGTGTTTGGTACTGAATAAGACGAGGGGTTGAGGATAATTAGGAGGTCACTCAAGAGGGTCGATGTCTTGACAAACTAATGATAGCAATTAATTGCGGGTCAGATTGTGATAAATAGAACTATGAAAGTGGGGGATTTGCAATCTCAAGGTACACAGATAGCTTATTTGCCGGTGATATTTTATATACAGGGTTATTTGTAAAGCTTTGTATGGACTACGCGTTAACGCGTTCCAGGCTCACGCCAGTTGTCAAAATCATTAACATTTTGACATATTACATCGACTCGCGCAAATCTTGGCCTTAGCCGCGTGAACGTGGTGCCTGGAACGCGTAGTCCGTACGAAGCTGTATATAAAACATGGATTGTCCATCAGAGATTGTTGGCCGAAACACACAATTCCATTCGTTGTGTAACATAGTAGAAAATCATCAGATACTTATCACGAAAAATGTATTTTATTTGAAAAATACATTAATACGTCATAGAACTCAATCTTTAATAAATAATGTCACAATCTAAAGAACCGTATTGCCGTGAGCTAAAACCGAATAAATGTCTATACTTAAGAACAAATCTCTGTAACGGAAGAGCGCACACATGTGTTTATATGATGGGGGCTGAATGGGGATGATCTACAAAGAAAAGCAATTTAACAAAAATAAAAAATACGATATTGGCACAGGAGAAACAAATGATACGGGAAATACTTAAATCACTGGCATCGATGTGAAATTGGAATCTGCAGTTGGTGAATACGAATTTTGATATCGAGGGGAGAGCTCTGGTAATAATTGAAAGTGTTTGATAAAATTGTGTCATTTATCATTTTTATAACCATTTTATTCATAGTTTTGGTACCCTGACACAATAAAAGGTTAATTGTGAAATCAGTGCTAGTAGATATCTATTTGAATGTTTGATAAAATTGTATTCTTATTATTTTCATAACCATTTTATTCAAAGTTTTTTGTAGCCATGGTATAATAAAATTTTAAATGTAAAATTTGCACTTGTGCCTACATTATCTCTTGCAACCTAAATACCTTAAACCTTCAATTACTTTATGTAGTTCTAAATACTTTCGTTTAAAATTGAAAGATTCACTTCATTGTGAATTATGTGAAATTAAATCATTGATCTACAACAGATTAAAGTCAAAACAAGAGCACATCCATTATATTACTTAGTTTCCAGACAATTACCCATTCGCTTCAAAAGTTTCACAGTAAATTTTTGTATTTTATTCAAAGATAAAATACAGTTTTAAGTGAGATATTCTCATTCATTTACATTCAGCTCAGCTACCAGCTATTCTAAATCACGAGCATGCAAAATCGCAAAGGTTCTATGCTAAATAACTTGAACTAATATCTATAGGGGGAACGCCTATTGATAAACGACATGGCAAATATCAGCCGAATTATTCATTCCATTCAAGAGGATAAAAATAATAGCTATAGACCGTCCTATAACTCACATAAAGCGCACTATCGAAATTACTCTTGATAAAATCCTACGTAACAGTCGCCCAATTGGAAATAATAAATTTAAGTAATCGTGTATTTAATGTGACATTTCTGCTTATCATTTTGGCATGTGTGTTTTTTACTTTCCCCAGTACAATATACATTTTATTGCAGTGTCTGAAGTTGACATATGACTGAAAGAGCGCTTAGAACTTCATCACACACAAAACTTGTCTCATAGCGAGCTAACTCATAAAGTTTATGCAGTGACAACATATTTCAGCAGCATCGGGCTTTTTATTAGACGGAGCGAGATCGTCAGAATCCCCTTTTCCTCGGAGTTTAAACTTCTCGTATCTAGTATTGCAAAAGTTTTCGGCTCAAGGAAAATACACCGGAACGCTTTCAAAAGAGTAATAGTACGAGATTTTTGCGCAGATTCGCTCTCGGATTAAGTTTGCAGCGCCAATCAGAGCGTTGAGTGGATATCTAAGTTTACAAGAGGATATTGGAGGTCCACCTTTGAATGGCACAAATCCGTCTGAACGGTTCACCTTTCGGGCGATGATTGAAAAGTTGTACGGTATCGTCGTTTCCTTAAAGAAAAAATACTTTGAAAAGGGATGTAATCCAAAGTAGTGGGACTGAAGCTGAACTAGTATTATTAAAAATGAATTAATTTATGCGGTGCAGACCATCTTTTGTAACCTTTTTCAAGGCATCCGACAGAATAAAAAAAAAAAAAAAATTTTGACGATATCGATCACAGAAACAAACTGATTGTAGTATAAACAAGTTTTTTTTTGTGAAAACACAAAAAAAAAATGTTTTGGTTTATAAAAAATACGATACATTGTACGATACATTGTACATCACGGGACACTGGCAATATTAGGCTAGGCAATGTAGTTTTATAACCAAACCTGACTGAAGTTAGACCATCTGTCGAATACAATCCAAACGTTATACCAAATCACAAATAGTTTACAACTTACAAATGTGCATCACCGAGTTTGCATTTTACGACACTATTTACATTTAGGTACCACTGAAACAATTTGTATTCTGTGCCAGTGCTAGCTGTAAAAGTTGTGGCGTCTGTCCAGTCCAGATCTGCTAGAATACATACAAAGTTTTGTACTGAAATTGCCTAGGATTTTCAACTGTATGATGTACGGTACGGTATCATTTTTGACTAAGTCCGATGTGGCCGATTTGCTAACGTTTCGATGACAACAAATGAAATATTAATATTATTAATGCGGCTTTCTCTGAGCTTACAAACATCAGGTGCATTATAATTTTCTTTTGATAATTTACAAAAGTCGAAAGAATAATAAGAATAATATGGATATTGAATGCCGAAAGATCTGAGGATAAGTCTATTGTGCTTGTCACACTACTGTGACAAGCACAAGCTACTGTGGCAAGCCGTGGTACAGTTTTATTTGTGTTTCAATGTGAGCATATTTTTCAGTAACAAAGATAAATAACCTACTACTTTCTAAAGAAAGACTTTTCAGATTCGAAATCAAAGCAAGATTGTATTCAGTGAGCCTCAGGTGCCAAATCTCAGACACTGAAACAGATCTTTTGTTTCTTAAAAAAATACCACCGTTTTTTAAAGCTACTGCGTTTTTTTAAATGAAATTGGTTAGTGGTTACGGTTGACGATCAATAGTGCGTTCACCATATTTGTTTTCGCCTGATTTTACCTACCAGCTGCTATAGGTCTCCGTGGATTTTACGCTTAATTTTTTTTTTTTCATTTATAAGCCTAGCTTTCTCAAAGGTCGTACTTCTCACTCTATCTTTCGATAGTGGGCCAAAAATGCACTATTGATAGAAAGAAAACTTAGCATGCTATTTTGGCAAACCACTACTAAAAAGTTTATACATATGCTGTTAGTTAAATCATCTATGGTGAGGAAACCAGCAGCCTAGTTAGCTCCACACGCATTAACGTTGTCTTTCCTATGGATAAGGCCGGTTAAGCTGAGAGAATGGTTTAGGTTCTAGGCAAGCCTATTCCATCTCAAACAATGTCCTAGGTACTACAGCGTCTCGTTGAGTGTAGGCATAGGTTGCCTCCTGACGCTGTATAAAAATCATCTCTTTAGATGTAAAGGCCTAAGTTTTTTTCTATGGTGACCCAAGTTCTCAATCTACTTGAATTCCTTCTACCTTAGTCGATACCAACATATTGTTTCTGAAGAAAGGTAAAGTTTTAGTTCAGTTAACTTTGATTATCTATAGAACAACGTCACTTGTTAAGGCGTGGTTGAAACACAAACATAAGTACTACTCACAAACAATCAGATTACGGTAGGTTAGGTAGGTAACGTTACGGTAGTCGGTTTTTAGAAAATAAACGTAGTAGTGGGATTTCTTTGTTCACGTTACAATGTAGCGGCTAGGTGTTGTTGGGGCAATGACACTTCAACTTTGTTTCTTTTATTCGAAAAGACAATAATTTGAAGTAAAGATAACGTTATGATCCTTTATAGAGATCTAAAATAATTTTAGAAATAAAAGAAAATAAATATTCGACTAGGTTTTAATAAGATCTTCTTGTATGGGCGCATTGTAACACATTATTATTGTGAGTCCTATATTTCAAATAAGCGGTTTAAAAATATCTACACATTCAAAAAGATACATTAGAATGTGGTAATTTTCCTGTGCCCGAATTTAAATAATTTCCTATTGAGTCCACTGAGGAATACGACTCAAGGAGGAGGAGGATTGAGTAGTAATTTACTTAAAATCAATCTAGGTAAGTAGATAAAAAAATCATCTGTAATAGATGGATAAAGAGGCTAATGATGATGATGATGAAGTAGATAAGTATATAGGTATGATGGTGTTTATAATATTTTTAAATACATAAGAGGAAGGTAGAGTGGAATAAACTTTAACCATAGTTTATTTAGGCTTATGATTAAATAAAGGTATTTTTCCTCGATGCTAATGCGGTAAACGCAAATAAATTCAAAATTATTTTTTCAACGGACGCGGACGCAAAATTTACAAAATCAATGTTTACTAAAAATTATATGCAGCTGTAAATTGAACCAACGACCATGGAGTAAATCAGAAAATACAATAAGCCACTTGACAATGATCGCCGCTAAAATTTTGTGGCAGTAGGCTGATACCTACTAACTGATCTATTATTTTTTTGTAATTTTTATAGTGCTAATCCACACTTGGTATTTCATTAGAAATGAAAAGTCTTATCAACCGAAAAATATGAGCTTATCGAAAATTTGGATACCGGCAACTGGGATTCTGTGGCCGAGCGGTAAGGCACTCCGGCTTTAGGAGGACCGTCTGATCGATGCGAGTTCGAATCCCGTCGGAATCCAAAATTTTGATAAGACTTTTCACATCTTAACTGATCTATTGTGTGAAAAATATACCTAACCGCGGGTAACACCGCGACGGACACACTACAGACCCACCATGCCCCTGGCCATAGGGGTAGGGTGGGACGAAACCATACCTACATAGAGATGTGACCTAAGGACTTTCTCGTATCTTTGAAAGTCAGCTAGTCAAGTATAATTTGATCACAATATTGTGCTCAGTTCAAATCAGTAGCCGTCTCAGTCTAAAAGTCACTCTAATCTATTAATACCTGTCTGGATATGTTCCAGCCAGATTCTGTGTGACGTCACATAGGGGTGTGTAATTGGCTTTATGCAGCGGCCTGCCTTGTGTCTACTGCCTTATGGTTGATGCAATATTTTGCAGACATTATTGGCGGTATGAACTATGTTTACTATTAGTAAATTAGGTTATTGTTACAAAAACAGTGGCACTCCAGGAGTGCCGGCAGAAGTGAAAACGTGAACGGTTCTAAACTTGAAATAGAATCCAAGAATTTATTCTCATCTCAAAACTGCCAAACGCGCCTAGAAAAGTTTTCACTTCAAAAAACCACAGCTGTATTAACTTATTTATATGACTTGGGAAAACGTAAGTATGTGTGTAAATATTATGAAGGTGGTAGCTTTCACAGATTCTGAGATAAATAACGATTTCGAACTACAAAATTACTTAAATCGCTCCTGCACACCCTTATATCAAAATATAGGTATAACGTGAACAATTGAATATACACCATTTTCCTGCCTTTGTGTTTGGATGATATGGGACGTCGGTACAACATTTAGTGAACACACACATTTGTATCTCTCTCTCTTCCCGACTATTTATCCCACATGGTGGTGGGGTCAGCCTTCCTAACACTCTTCCTCCACTTCGCCCTATCCATGACGTCATCGTGGGAAACACACACATTTGTATAATTTTCAAAAATAAAACTACACAGTACTTGTTATAAAAAAGTTTGAACTCCATCTTCCATCTAAAAAAGTTGCTCTTTAAAATATTTAACTAAAAACTAAAACTTATTTTTTAAATGCGGCAACATAGTTCCCTATTACAAAAGATCCTTACTAGCATCTAGTTAAAGTCTAGACAAAAGCAAGTGAGGTCTGCAATTGGCAGCGTATTCCTTCTATTTAAATATTTCCTTGCAATTAATTTAATTTAGTTAACAAAGGGAGCGTGGAGTTCACAATTAGTGAGACAGTAGAAACCTCGGTTTGTAAGTGTTGCGAAATTAAAAGATTAATTGGTACTTGGTGCTTTTCATTGTTGATTTGGTTATTTTACTGGAAATCTGAGAAGTCAAAGTCAAAAAGCATTTATTAAGTAGGACCGCAGGGATCACTTAGAATCTCTCTCTTCCCGACTATTTATCTCACATGGTGGTGGGGTCAGCCTTCCTAACACTCTTCCTCCACTTCGTCCTATCCATGACGTCATCATGGGAAACGTCGCATGCCTGCAGGGATCACTTAGAATAGAAAAACTAATTTTACTCCTGTTCTTTTGCAACCAATACTGTGAAGAATCAGGGCAACAAATGTTCTAAATGTGTTCTTCCAACGAGTTTTTCTTGAGGATTGAGAAAAAAGGTTTTCAAAGGTGGTAGTAGATAATGGAAGGCAATGGACAATAGGGTATGAAGGTTTCAGGAATATCATTTAAAATGGGAATAAAGTAAAAACCTGGTGGTGGCCACTTGAGGGAATACCAGGCAGACCACCAGCCAGATGGTCTGATGATATTGTGGCGGTAGCCGGTGTGTGTCCGTGCATAACCTATGAATATCCATACAAATTTTTAGTTTATGCATGACATAACTTTATGTCAAGTTTATTAGTAAGGCTATGTATTTCTATTTTTATGATTTTTTCCGTTATATGAATATTTTTCAACCTGTATTCTCCCGTAAATTTTTTTTAGAGCAGATAAATGAGACAATTAACCTAGCCAAAAATGAAAATAGTAAAGTCAGACTAGTAAAAATATTCGTAGCTTTATTTTCGTCTGCACCAACTAATAGTGTTTTTAAAGGCACCCAACCATCAATCAAGAGTTTCGACGAAGGCTATATTTGTGTTTTGAAGTTGAAAGCTTGTTTAATGCTTCTTCAAAATTCTCACGAATTTTAAAGTATATTTAAAGAGCTCGTTCAAGTAAATCAAGTTTTTATATAAAAATAATGCCAGATTTTTAAGAAGCCTTTTTAAATTTCATTTAATTTATTAAATAAGTTTAAAAACTTAAGAAAGTAAATTCAACAATGTTTTTTTCATCAAAACTGCTATGTATGATTTTTGTTCTCACAAATCGCGCCAAATATGTACGTTCAACTGAAAATGAAAACTTTCAAGGAACAGGAGTAAAATCACCTAGTTTTAAGACGTTTCAAAGTGATCCCAGCGGTCCTACTGAATAAATGCTTTTTGACTTTGACTTCCATCATTTCGTTTTGGTGTGTGGCACAAACGCAACTTTTTTATGACATTGAACAACTTAAAAACTACACTTTGCCTCACCCTACTGCTAATGATAATGATTACTGCAAGGTATCAAGGCACTTTCAAATCCTTGATAGCAGGAAGTGCTACAGACAGAAAAGCTCATAAAACCTGCACAAAGAAACATCAGCAAATCTGCCGACATATGAATCCGTCTATTGAATACCACCCAAGCATGAACAATAGCCCTACAACTTTTATGACGCATAAACGTCACACCGCTTATTATTTTCATGTCGTAAAACAACAAAATAATACTCTGACAATAATCTGAGTCCCTAATCTCGCAGATTCCCGCAACGTGATTTTATTACGTATTGTAATTCATTTTTATATAACAAGGTTTTATTGCAAAATGAACGAGACTAGACGCAGACAGGGTATGGTGGAGTGACGTAAATTCGTAACATTGTGTAGACTGTGACTTTGGCTGCTTTGGCCACAAGAATAATGCAATTACGAGAAGGAAGGTCCGCAATGAGACTATCCGACATAGACCCAAAGTTGTCGACATAGCTCAGAGAATAAGCAAGGTGAAGTGGCAGTTGGCTGGCCATATCTGCCGAAGAACCGATAACCGCTGGAGTAAACGAGGTCTTGAGTGGAGACCGCGACTCGGCAAACGTAGTGTAGGACGCCCTCCGGCCAGGTGGAGTGACGATCTGCGAAAGGCTGGCAGAAGCTGGATGCGTCGAGCCGAGGACGGGGCGCAATGGCGCTCATTAGGGGAGGCCTATGTCCAGCAGTGGACTGCTGGACATAGGCCTGATGCTGATGATGATGATGAAGAGAAGGAAGGTTGTTGTTTTGGTTTGGGAAAATCGAACAGTGAAGACTGAGGGGTTCAGCTCTATGTGCTGGACTGACTACAACACACTCTAACGAGTACAAAATACCATCCATGTCGCAAAAGATCGGACAACGGAAACAAAAAGAGGTAGAAAACCGAGTTTGTATCGAGTGCTGTGTGCAGCAGTCTATCTTCTTATCGCGATAAAAACGAAAACAGTATCACGACTGTATCCCCAAACTGCGATAGACATTCGCTCTAATCTTCCTTTTTAAACTCTTCGTCACTTTAGTTGGCCACTAATTCATACGATATCACTTTTACGCTGAAGAAGTTAATATTTACAGTCAGACAGGAAGTTACAGAAGAGTTGTATGAATTTCAAACTGTTATGATTCCATTCGCTTTTAAACTTCTTTAAGTTGCTATTCTGTGATGAAACTAGACAACTTTCTGGGGTGCAATGAATTACATAATGGCTTGATAACAATGCAGTTCCAGACTGTAATATTTCAATAGGTTTCTTTTGTGAAATTGTCAGTTGTTGCACTTACAAGAAATCTAGCTAGTGTATTTCAACTTAGGCCGTTTTGAAGATTGCCATTCGTACCCCACTCTTCTTTAGAATATCTAACTTCGCTTGTTTGATTCTGGCCCTTAACAGAATTTCTTGTATTGAACTCAGGTACCATCTGGTAAATGTTTTCAGATAAAACGAAATTGCGTTTTAAAAAGATTTTACGTTCAGTGCATTATTTATTTCCAAGAACAGAGGAACTACAAAGTTCTTTACAAAGTCTGGGTTGAGAAACTTTGTTGTTTTATGTAGTACCTAGATGTATTTGTATTTACTCTAAGCATCGTAGACTCCTTTGATCACAGATAGCATGTACTTCGTATTGAAAAGCTTTAAGTAATGGATAAAAACCAATACATTTTCAAAAAACATCGAGAAAGCAATGTTAATTTTGCTTTGAAACAGACGTATGTATAAAACTGTCGCATGTAAAGATAACATTAAAAGTAATTGAGTTTTTCGTTGTGCAATTTTAGACTTTATCCTATCCAGAGTTAGATTGATATTTGCGTGGGGGATAAATAGATTTGGGGTGCAATATTATCTTCTGCAAATAAATGAGAAAAAACTGGGGTCCGGCGGACGAAGTTTTTAATTCGTAATTACAGGACAGAGTCCAGCTTCAAGCGCCATTAACTTTTTTCCTAAATGTCTGCTCGTATGGGGTTCCGTACTATAAAATGAAATGGGACGTTTCATGAAGATTTAAATTAGTCCCCCAGTATGAAATTAGTAAAATTGCTTTTCATTGTATAGCTATTACAGGCTTATTCTAATGTCATGAACCCAAGGTACTTTTGTAAAATTAAACCATTTTCTGTCCAATCGAGATACCACCCATATGAAGCTAAAGCTGCAAAACTAGGTTTCCTTTCAACTGAGATAAAAAGGCTACCAGGATATTTCCTAAGAAAACCTGTGTATGTGCCGTGAGCTTGTTATTTCATAGTAGAATCATGTTTAGACCTCTCGCAAACTACAGACTTTCTATCGACCGATAGTTGAGACGGGCTATATCTCCATACTCATTACGAGCCGAAGTATATTCCGTCTCAACTATCGGCCGATAGAAAGTCTGCAGTCTGCGAGGAGGCTTAATATCCACCATAGTCGAGCGAATCTTTATAAATTGTCAACGTCACAAAACCACGTGTTTACATCGCAATCGAGAACTCAAACGGATATGAAAGTGCGTCGTTAGCAGATTTCCACTTGAGCCTTTATTGCGAACATCTTATGACGCAAGGAGTGCTCTTTCCACCTTCCTTACGCTAGTTATCACATTTTTTTGATGCGTGAGGCCTTTTTGTGTCTCTCTTGAATCTTTGAAAATAAAAAGTGTAAGTACGGTTTGAAGTCTTTAATAATACTTTATCCAGATTTTATTCTGACGTTTTTTGAAAGGTACCGCTTCTGTATCTGTTAGTTATCCCACTAAACCAGTGAACTGATTTGGATGAAACTTGGAATAGGCGTAGATAGTGACTTGTAATAGCATATAGGCTATTCAAAATGTTGGTACCACGCAAGTTGCTAGTTTTAAATGAAACAAAGTTTATCATTTAATTTTCTATACTAATATTATAAAGAGAAAAGATTTGTTTGTTTGAAATGAATAGGCTCCTAAACTACTGCGCCGATTTGGAAAATTCTTTCACTAATAGAATCCTACATTATCCCTGATGAACATAGGCTACATTTTATCCCGGAGAAGTGAAGTTTTCCCGAGGGATCGCGGGTTGCACCGCGGCGGACAGCTAGTAATTTATATAAATGATATTCACCGAGAATCACTTTGAGTAAAAATTTTAGAGTGCTTGGTTTTCATTGTCAGATTTACCTACTTCTTGTATAAGCGCCTGAGTATTTTTTTTTTTAATTTCAGATTTATCTAATACTAGCTGTCCGTCTCTCGGAAAAACTTCGCTTTCCCGGGATAAAATATCATCAGGGATAATTTATTATTTATATAAATACTAATTGTGAAAGATTTCAAATCGGTTCAGTAGTTTCGGAGCCTATTCAATTCAAACAAACAAACAAATCTTTCCTCTTTATAATATTAGTGTAGACTACTCGTATAATACAGTTACTCGTATATGTGCCCGTGATATAGTTTGCTATTATTTTACAATTTATCGCAAGCAGGCTACAATACATTGGCTACTTTTATCACTGTACAAGTTCGCGTCCTTTTCCTTTTTCGTAGATTTCAAGTGGCATCCTCGGACACGGTTTCTCAATTTAGCAAATAGTTCTGCAGTTGAAGAGAATTGAGGTACTTTGAGGGTTCCGAACGTTTTTGATTTGTCAATCGGATGTCGTCGAGTACTTTTTGAGGAACTCTGTTTTGATATTGGAGTGGCTTGATTTTTTTCTATTTTCTTTGGTTTCTCTGTAGTAAGTTCAGCTCCCAATAACGAAGTACCATAAACTCCAATTTTGACTATTTAATGTTTGAATGATCTACAAATATTTGTCTCGGGTCTGGGTGTTTCTATGTATAATATGTATGTATTTACGAACAAAAAGTATATAAGTAATATATCAGTCATCTGAGTACCCATAACACAAGCTCTGCTTACTTTGAGGCTAGATGATGCTGTGTGAATAGTCCAGCATTATTTATTGACATTTAAATGGAATTACTTTGCTGGTTATTTAGAATAGAATAGAATAGAATTGTATAAAGTATAGAATAGAATAATATTATGGTGACTACTCTATTGCATTAGGTCATACCTGTAATAATAGATGTACCTAATGTTTTAAATAAATAAAAATACAAATTATTTATTTATTATTTATTTTATTTATCTTTTTACTACGAAATGATTTTCGTCAGAGAAAACCGTCCTACACTCAGTATCCAAATTTGATTGATTTGATTTGAAATAGGATCTCGACTGTAACCCCAGAGCACGGTAGACATTCTTTCAAGTCAGTATTCAAAATCCTAACAATATATCTCTCATAGCTGGTTTAAATATTCGAAATCATTTCAAGGTATTTATCATACGCAGAAGCATGTTCAAATACCATATTTGGCAACGATATTTTAACGAAAATTATGAAATACCTCAGAGACCCGACATATTCTCAAAATGAACAAAGCACTGCAGAATAAGCAAGTCTGAAACAACGAACCCTTTCTCGAAAATTAAAGCATTTCCTTCATCCTGAGGACTTGGGGCCACGTCAACTGCATTGTTTTAGGAACCCCTACACATAACAACATAGCAAAAGTAAACCTTATCATCATGGCATAAAGACTGTTTTCAATGAACTTCAATTTGTTTGCCTCGATGAAACTGTGGCCTGTGAAAATGAAAACGTTGTGAATGCCAACTTTATGCTAATTCCCAAAATTATACATCTTGTTTGTACCGAATATAAATCAAATGAGTTCACTCTTGCGAATATTCATAAGTATTATGATTTTCATCAATAGACTATTGAAAACTGCTAAGCTGACTTTATGCAAGCAAATAAATTGAAACTGAATTTTCATTTTGCTGAAAATATAGTAAAGCTTACTAAGGATTAACTGTTTATAAAATATGTAGAATATTGTAATGATTTTGTTTTGAGATTATTTTCGTTTGTGTCTCCTTACGTTAATAAAAACTGAGTCAAGACCAGGCGCGGTCCGAGGGTAGGGGGGGACCAGGGGTCACAAGGGACATGACACCCCCCACCCCCCAAATCTTACACGTCAAATTTGGACTTAAACACTTTAAGGGTTTCATGCCGAATTCGGAGTTTCACTATCATAATATAAAAAAGTTGTCATAAAATAAATGGACCGATAGACGAAAGAATCCGGAACTCCAAAAGGTGTCAACGGGACCTGTCTAATTGTCACCTTTTGGGTTAAAACTGAATATATTTAACTTAGGTAAGTACTTATTCAGTTTTAGTAATAAGCAACACAAACTAGTGACTGAATATGACATCTGTATTTATCATTAGTACGACCATAGAATACAGATACGTACTACTCAAGACCTACTGAAATTAAATATTTTTATGAGGTATGTGAGCATAAAAAAAGTCACATTGAATGATAGACTTGAGACGTGTCTGCAAAGATGAAAAATATACCGAAACGCTCTTTCAGCTCATAATTAAATTCTTAATATCGTGTATATAAATCTCAATGACATATAAATGTGTTATTTGAATATTATTACAATTTGAGAGCGCAAAGCTGGTAACATTTGCATATTGCAGTAGTTCGGGTAAAGAAAGTTGGGATTATCACATTTAATATTGTATTACTTTGTGCCCCCATATTTCAAGCCTGGGAGCCATAAGTGTTACCGTCTGCCACCGCGTGGGGGCAGTTTGTGGGGACATACGGTAATATTATAATTGTGAAAATTTGCGAGTTTTTTTTGATGTTTCTCTTTCACGTAAATGGATCAGATGTGAAGCACAGAGATAAATTTATAGTCTGGAACAGCAGCATAAGCTGTCTCCAGAAAAAAAAGTGTGTCCTAGGAACCTTTTTATGTAATCTTACATGGTAAAAAAAAACAACTCCTGAGCCACCAGTTGATTTTTATGAGCTAATCAAACAATGCACCTTAATAATACCTTAATAAACTACAGAATCGCTTATCAAGATTGTTAAACTTCAACTATACACATGCCCATGTCGTGGCAAGAGATAACATTACGCTGTGCATCCGCCATCTTCACCTTACACATGTATTCTCCGACGTACTCTTGGCACATTAAATCCTTAGCAAATGACAAGTCAATTGTCATATTGTTCACTTCATACGTACCCTAAAAAGAAAAACATCAATAAATAATAGGAAGATATTTCAAAATAGCAATGGAACCAGAATCATTCTTTAACTTTTTGTTTGTGCACACTTATCTCGGCTAATCTAAGTGTAGCGACACACCAGCCGAATATTCGGCGAAATTCCCGAATATTTGTTCAGTGGCTGAAGTTTCAGTCGTAATTTCGAACGCGAAAACGCGACGTCGGGCTATGTGTCGTAGAGAACTTGACAAACACTGCGAGCGCACCTATCCAACTGAACGATCGGCGCCGAAAATTCCGCGTTGTTAATGTTGATACCGTTATTACTGTTGTATTATAGTATGCTGAGATTAATACTTAGTGTGTAGTTTAAAATCCCACTCACACATAAAAAGATATGTCCGTATTAAGCCCGATGTGTAACTGTTCATGTAATCATGATTTTTGATGATAACGACACGGATATCTAGTGGAATCAGCCCCCTTAGCCATGTCACAAATCTCAATAGAATAGAACACTGAGACTCCACCACCATCAAATGGAATTAATCAAAACTGCATACATTTTATGTCGAGTATCGCGGCACGTGCCGCGATACTTGACATAAAATGTATGAATTTTTGAAAATTAATGCCATAAGACGCAGGTGGAATCTTCGCGTTATCTGTCGATTCAATTTCTATTCTATTGCGATTTGTGACTTGGCTATTGGCTAGAGGGGCAGAACTATTATGACTGTTTGTTGTTACTGTTATTTATTTATAAAGAGGTGAAAATTACCGCTTTGACAGGGCAGCTCTCTATACCCATAGCTGCAAATATAGGCTTCCAAGGAGCATCGTCGTCCTTCAGGCACTCGCATATGTCCATGGCAACAGACATCATAGGTTCAGATCCTGCGTCTGATTCTTTCTCGATATCAATATTAATCTGATGAAATATTCCAAGATAGGTACATAATTTTGAGGGATTTCACAATAGCTTTATGAGTTCGCTACATTCAATCATAATAATGAATTTGACAATGCTTGAAAATATTGTTTCACTCATTCAAATGTGATAACCAAATGTCAACCACATTTGGTTATCACATTTGAATGAGTCCTTGAGAGAGAATGAGATCTTACATTCAATACTTTAAAAGGTTACCGAATTCACCAGTATTTTGAGAACGAGTCCTTACCAATATACCTTCACCAATCTCCATGTTAAGTTCTAAAGACCCTTCCATGCACATCAGACCAGTTCCATCTTCTGAGTCCATTTGGCTGAGATACATTTTATCAGCATCAAATTGGTCATTCGTAAAATCTTTACATGATTTTGCTGCATCATTAAAACCTGCTCTATACTGTGAAAAGACAGACATTTCAGTATTTTGTATCCATGTAAAAGTAAGAGCTCTTTCCGAAGATGGATTGTAAGATCCCCTTTTTTACTGAACAATAAATCAGTCATTAATGTTAAATTATTTGTAACTAATTAACCAAAAATCATACAAAATAGGTATAATGTAGATACAATAGCAATTGAACAGAATCGTTCAAGTCATAAAAGCAGCTCTCATTGCAATGCTTGAAAATTTCGCTCTCGGAATGAGATGCAATGCAACGGACTGCAATTTCATGAATGATGATTTAAATAACTAAGCTACTTACTTCAGTATCACACAATCCCCGATTCGCACTTAAAAAAACTAAAATAAAAGGAAACCAATTGCATGCCATGTTGAGCCTAGAAGTGAGATATTTTCATTCGACCTGAATTATATACGCTCTTGATAAGGATCTGCAATGTGGTTGTAGATCTGAGATATATTATGACAAGTGCGTGTTTTGGATCTGTTTTTAAAGAGAGCACGCTAGTTTCCGTGATAGGTAAATTAATCATGATCAATGTCAACAGATTGTAAGCTCAGGGTTTCATTTGACAACAATTTAATGGTTGAAAACCCTCGGTTTTCTTTGTAGAGAATAGGTAATGCTATTAGATGACTTAGCTACCATCGGTGGCCAGCAGAAGGCTGTTGCAACGTTGGACGTCCGGTAGCAAAATCGACAGCGATGGGTAGATGACTAAAGGTGCATATACACAATGTGATTTATCGTACGATTTGCTAAGCTCCGTCCATTGAACGTGCCGACAAGCATCGCGCTATGACAAATCGCATACGATGAGCGTTTACACGTGAAAAATTGCCGTGCGACATGATATCGTATGGGTTGAAATCGCATCGTGTAAATGCACCTTTAACCATGGTCGTAGATCATAGCTGGATAGGCCTAACACAGGATCGTGTAGAATGGCGCAAACAAAGGCAGGCCTAGTTTTATTAGGTGATTTGGTGTGGATGGCGATTATACTTAGGTACAGTCATTCAGGCTAGTTTAGGCATCTGGGACCTTTAATTGATTAATTTCATTACAGTGTATAAGTTTTGTAATTTTATAGTGCTAATCCACACTTGGTATTTCATTAAGAAATGAAAGTATCCCGTCGGAATCCAAAATTTTGATAAGACTTTTCATTTCTTACAGGCTTACCATAGAACGTGACATAAAGTTATTCCACCGAATAAATCAAGAATAACCATACATTTTGACAGTTTACACTCCGGAATAACTTTATGTCACGTTCTATGGTAAGCCTGAGTGTATAAGTTAGTTCCATAAAAATTGTGTATAATCTGTGTAATAATTTTAAATTGTAAACTATTATATTTTTTATTTACGTTTTTAAGTTACTACAAGCAATTATTGTACAAGTTTATATAAAACCTTATTATAATAGCAGTTATTCATTACAATTTGTGTAGTTTGCCAACATAATGGTTAAAACAATTTGAGTTTCTTGACAAGTTTTCCTCATCACATCTACATGTAGGTAGGTATAATCAAACTTGTATGTGGGGTGTAAAAAACAATATATCACTTACAGTATTATTATAGTTGTTTTATGTAAATTGCGCCTACTTTTAAACTGTCGTAATTTTTATATTCCGATCGCAGTTTCCCCTACGTATTTGTTATCTAACTGTGAGACAAATGAATATATTCAGCTTTGATTTACAGTGTGCTTTCATCCAAGTTGCTAATATTTTATCTGTTACCCAAGTGGTTTGTTTTCCCGATACGTTTTTATGAAACTTTTTTGATATGAAAAATACTGTGGTTTCCTCGGTAAATGTAAATGATTATAATTGTGTGTTGGTACAACATGCTTCTAATTGTTCCATAAACTAAAAACTAAAAATATTTATCTCGGGTCTGGGTGTTTCTATGTATAATATGTATGTATTTACAAAACAGAAAGTATATAAGTAGTATATCAGTTATCTGGTTCCCATAGTACATGCTTAGTTTGGGGCTAGATGATGCTGTGTGAAATTGTCCAGCATTATTATTTATTTATATTTTATTAGGTAAGTACTTATCAATATTAGTGCTCATAATAATGGACTTTAAGATAATTTAATTTATATTTTTGATATAGTCGCTAAGATAATTTATTCTATTGGATTCTAAGTCTGCTTCTTACGTGGGCGACTTGACGCGAACGCGATTGCGAAGCGAAGCGATGCGTGCGATTCAATGCAATGCGAGTCTGTCCTACGTGCGTGCGAATCGTCCTACATACTTTACGTCAAATCATACACAGTGTCAAAATTCGCATGTTTCGACATAGTAAATCGACTGTTTCGACGAAAGATATTAAGAACTTTTGAGTAAAAAGGGAAGAACCATTTAACTCGATCCCTTAGCTGTTGCAAACGAAAAACAGCCTAAATAGTGCAAATTCCACCCTATCACTTAATTTGATTGTCAGTGACACCTAGCAACTCATACGATTACCTACTCTATGCAAATGAATACGCTTAAGCTATTAGAATATCCTCATTCACACATTTTGGAATTCGATGACTTTTGGGAGTCCCATGCGTTGAATATTCATACATTTAAGTGCATTAGATATTATTGTTTGTGCTTAAAATACATGATATACATAATTTGACCTAAATAAGATAAATGTTAGTTGTTTATGAAAACAAAGCAGGCATATTCAATGCCTACGCCAGGTAAAAATAACAATACCTGAGTCACGCAGAACATTAGTAGCACAGTAGCAGTTTTGACAAGCGCTTAAAAACTATGTAGATAATTATATTATAAGGAATCGTTTTGTACTTTAGATTCATTTTTGGTACCGATTATAGAAGGAGAATAGATTTGAAAGACTTGGAGCCTAAAGCTCATCGCAGTATCTATCCGCACCGAATGCGCCAAACTGCCAAATCAATAGAAGAAATGCTGACACATCAGAAACGCGCCGCATTTTCTGACGTCATCAGTATTTTTTCTAAAGAAAAATAACTGCGGCGCGTACGGCGTGGACATTATATTATGCGCGACTAGAATAAAATAGCTGTTTCAAAAATGGAATAGGATCAAGACTAAATTGGCACGACAGAAATTCTCAGAAAAAAAAACCGGGTCACGACTGTATCCCCAAGGCGCGGTAGACATTCTCTCAGATCTTTATATTCCAGATCCTTTGAAGATGTCTAAGGGCTACCCCCTTAGACAGCACCTCAGATTAGCATGTACAAATACATATTTGATACATGCCCACATCTTGCAGAAGTTAGTAGGTATTCCATACGTGACAGGTTGCAAGCCCATCGCCGCCGCCACATTCTCAGATATGTTTATAAAACAGTTGTAATTTGAAAAAAACATGTTGCAAAGATGTTTTAAGACCAGTACTCATTATAAGGACTTTTATAAACTAGAATAAAATTGCAAAATTGTTATGATACCTAGTGAAAAATGTATCTATAGCAATTAAATGTCAGTAAGGCCACAGCGACCGCATTGGGTGCAGTTCAGAAATGATGATACCAGAAAAACTGGATATACTGGATCCGAAAATCCAGTTTCAATGTCATTTCATTGTAAAAAAATGCAATAATATAATTGTAAATTATAGGTGTTGCCATAAAAGGGTAAATAATTATGATTCTGACATACTTACCTACTGACGACCGCTATCATTAAGGTTAACATAACCATTTTTTACTTTGCATAACTTTAGCGAACATTGGCAATTGCTTCTAAACGTAATCATCACAACAAAATCATCTGCAAATGTAATCAGTTCAGATTTCATGAATTTTGAATTAAAATAAAATTATACAGTACGTTTGCGTCTTGTATGAATCGCAATCATTACGTAATTTCATTATTAAAATGTTGACTTTAGCAAATAATAAAAGGTATACTAATTATTTCAATAATTCATATTTTTTCCAAAAATAATTTTATTCCAAGTCTGTTGATATAGGTAAGTGATGGACTAGCAAACTATACTCGTAATCAGTGAATATTAAAAAAAAACCTATCTCATAATCATAAAATCATTATGATTATCGCATTAAGTTACCATTTGAAATTATTAACAAACCATTTATATTGAATATACATACCTACATAATATATGTATATAATATATGTATAATACATATACGGTCACTATGGGAAAGTCTGAAACTAAAAGACATACGAAGATATTTTCTTAGGAACCATGTCATCGATTTTAGTAAAGAGGAAAACTGCATTAACACATTAAAAAAAACTTGTACTCAGCTCGGGAATCGAACCCGGTCGTTCTGAAAAATGAAACTAGCACTATTTCTATGTAGATATCGATTGTGCAGTAGCTAAGAAACACAAATAAAAATTTATATAGCCCAATATTATATAATATGGATGATGATGTTGATAACATAAGCACGCAGTAAACTAAACATCGTAATGTAACATAATATGATGCGTTTTTTTTCTATCGCATCATATTAACATTACGATTCTATCATGATTTCATTTGCATTTATGGGAAAACCCTTTTGTGGGATGACATAGACAATGATTATCATAAAACGTAGGTACTACGAGTAGAATGCATACTCGTAGATAGATAGCTAAGCTAGAAGATGTAGGATTATAAAAATAAAATAATGCACTATGGTCAGGTCATTCTATAAAAATATTTTAAATACTAGCATTAAGTTTATAAAATGTTGTTTTATGAATTGGGATACAAGAATACGCATAGCTGATCAAGCTTAGGTAGCTAAAATATACTTGTAATGTTTTATTCATTATATGCCTGCCTATATTTGAACCATTATGATCCCTAAATTAATATAACTTAAGATTTAAGAGACTTGACTGACTGTATACATCCTAAACCATAGGTCCTAGAAACATAAAACTTAGAGGGTACATTCCTTGATGTTGGTGATGAGGGGAGCTCTGAAAGGAAATTTGAAATTCTACCCATCAGGGGGTGAAAAGTAGAAAACATTGGTATCAAGTACAAAGCCTCGTGTCTATAGTAAGCGCTCTTATGCACGCTAGCGGGTGAACCACGGGGCGGATAGCCGCGTGGCGTGCCGCTTTTCCAGTTTTAGTATGCAACCGCTCATTGTACTCACCTAACCGCCACTAACCGCCACAAAGTTGTTCCCCGTTGTACTATTTGAACCGCGGGGCGCGATTCAACCGCTAGTGCGTAAGGGGCATAGAAATAAAAACGCAAGTATATTAAAAAAATGTATTTTCCTATCATTAATTACTTCTATGAACAGTCCATAATCGTTAATGTCATTTGATTTAACTTAAAGTCAATCGATCTCTAATTTCCTAATCTAAATAGGTACAGGTTGTCCTCTAATAAAATAATCGTAACGAGCTCTTGTAATTTTTTTTATTGAATCTTGAATGTTCCATCAACGGAAACCTGTATCGACAGTCAAGAAAATCACAACATATGGCAATCGTGAACCATAAAACATGGCGTATAAAAATACAAATTCACATTTGGCAACCAAAATTTCATGAGTAGTTTGAGTTTAGTTGGAGTCTCATTAAACATTAGTGGATCGCATTGTAGAGTCGATCCAGTCTAGATAATGTGCAACTGATGTATATACCCCCGGCCATCCATCCATACCACAGCCATGGCCAAAGGAGACAACAGCAACAACGTCCCAGACACCCTCAGGCCTAAGTTTCATCAATGGTCCACCGGAGTCGCCTCTGCAAGTGTCCTTAGCGAAGTCACCACCAGCACAGATCTGTTTTTCGGAGATGGTAGCACGAAGTCGGCTGTATTTATCAATACACTCGTTCTTGTTGAAGATACTCATGCCGAGTTTCTCTTTGACGTCGCTGTTTCTACCTGTAAAAAGATAAAAAGATTTACTCATTTGCTCTGAGTTTCTACACAAATGCAATTAGCTTTGGATTTGCCTATTCTATGTAGCTTTTTTCATAGATATTTCAAGACGATGAAGATATGAACAAGATCTGTCGTAAAGTGCCGATGACCAACGTATAGCCCGCGGAATCCGATTTGGTTTTGAATCTGGGCGGCAAGACATTTTTAAATCATCTCCGTTCAGCCTGTAAGAAGATAATTGTATGCCAATTACCTCGATATTTTTCTAGAATCGCACTGGTACTTACCGCTCAAGGTTTTCCCCCAGCCAGCAACGAAGACCTGATCGCTGACGCTCAGACGCAAACTGTTGCTAACCAGACAGATGGGTTGCACGTAATCTGTAAAAATAACACAATCTTGGTGTAGTTTTAAAACAAAGGTTATAATATATTCCTAAAATCTTAACATGATGAGCGAAAGACTGTTTACACTCTTTCGTAGATGTAGAGACTACTAGGACATCACGCACTCAGTGAGCTTGAACATGACTACTATTTTATCTCGAAATTTGAGCTTAAGCATCGTAGTTTTGGAAAAGACAAGACCAACAACGAAAAAACAGCAAAGCAGAATAGAAGAGAAGACTATTTCTAAGAAAGATATAGGTAGTTCTACCCGAAAATTCTGAGAGTTCGGTACACTTACAATTATAACGAGCTCGTTGTGAAAGTCTGGCGATACCGATATCGTCCCATCTGCTCTTGTTCTTGTCACTGTATCCAGGGTGGGCAACAGCCACGTTGACTGGGATGTCTTGAGGCAAGTCCGCGCAAGTTCCATCATCTACACAGTCTTGTTCTGTGCGTTTGTCGTATTCTCCTAGACGAATTGTTACCCTAGAAACAACCATTAGTAAGACACTAGTTCCTTATTTCCTTCAGAAGGACTCTGTTATTCAATTCTTGAAACTATAATATGCTTCAAATAGGATAATGAGTTTTATAAGAAGAGAGTTAATAGGCACCTTCTGGATAGGCTCGCTCCATCGTAGAGCTCATTCTTGCTTGTGTAAGTTTTGAGGTCAAGAGCCGACATTCATCATAAAAAAATAGGTCGCCAGTTATTTCTGTTGTCATCTCTTTCATTAACATAGGAGTGACACGAAAAAAGTCTTTAAATCTTTGCTATTTACAGGAGGAGTATGAATTATGGGGTTTTGGTATTGTAAAAGGTAGCGTCGGGCAACGTGGAATATTAAATACTTTCAAATACGACACGATAGGCTATTAAATAGCTAATAATATTAAGTATAAGACCTAATAATTATTTATGTCAATATCACTATAATTCTGCCTAACAAAATATTTCTTTGCGATTCAAAGTCAAAGTCAAAGTCAAAAACCATTTATTCAGTAGGACCGCTGGGATCACTTTGAAACGTCTTAAAACTAGGTGATTTTACTCCTGTTCCTTCGCGACCAATACCGTGAAGAATCAGGGCAACAAACACGGTTTGGGGCCTAGCTTTCTTTTAGGTGATCCATCTTAAATCTAAACTTATGATAACTTAGGTGGTACCTACCTACCAATTGCTTAAATTATATAATACAAGATAGCAGACATTGAGGACACATCAGCCGTCGAGGGGCAGAGCGACATCAGGCCACGCGAATTTATCATTAATATAATCCTTAAGTGAATAATAAGCTTTTTTTATAAGAGTATTTTTTATGTAAGTTTTAAATCTTCGAATAGGCAGTTTAGTCGCGTTTTCAGGAAGTTTATTATAAAAAAGTATCGTATTTCCCATAAAAGAACCTTTTACTTTTTCTAATCTAAATTTAGGCAAATAAAGTTTATTCTTATTTCTTGTGTTAATGCTATGCACATCACTTTTTTTCCTAAAGTTATTTATATTTTTATGAGTATACAAAATGTTTTCATAGATGTACTGGGAAAAAACTGTTAGAATATTTATTTCTTTAAAACGTTGTCTCAGTGAGTCCCGTGGTTTCAATTTGTAAATCGCACGGACAGCTCGCTTTTGCAAAACAAATATATCTTGAATATCGGCTGCTTTACCCCAGAGAAATATACCGTATGACATCACACTATGGAAGTAACTATAATATACTATCTTAGCTGTCTCTTCGTCAGCCAATCTCCTAATAGTACGAACTGCATAAGCGGCGGAGCTCAGTCTACCTGCAAGTCTTTCAATGTGAGCCCCCCACTGCAAATTGGAATCAACAGTTAGCCCCAAGAAAATAGCGGTATCGACCAGATTGAGTGCTTCCCCATTTAATTCAATTTTTGTTGCTTTGTGAACCACGTTAGGCAAAGTAAATTTAATACATTTAGTTTTCTTGGCATTAAGTAAGAGATTATTAGCCGTAAACCAGTTTAAAATTAGAGACAGAGACGCATTAACATCATCGTACTCTTCTTTATATCTATCAACTTTAAAAACCAAAGAGGTATCATCAGCAAACAGAACAATGTCACACATGTCTTTTACAAAAGAAGGGAGGTCATTTATATACACTAGAAACAAGAACGGGCCCAATATCGAGCCTTGTGGTACACCCATGTCAATAATTGACCCTGAAGACCTTTCGCCACCTACATCGACCTTAAGGACTCTATTGGAGAGATATGATTGGACAAGGTCTATAGCTTTATTTTGAACGCCATAATATTTTAACTTAAAAATCAGAGTCTCGTGACATACACAATCGAATGCTTTGGACAGATCACAGAATACTCCGATCACGTCTTGTGAGTTTTCAAAGGCTTCATAGATGTGCTTTAGAAGCAAAGTACCCGCGTCAGTTGTTGAACGACCTTTGGTGAATCCAAATTGATAATTATGCAGTAGTCCATGGAGATTAAAATGAGCTAGCAATTGATTCAAAATAACTTTTTCAAATATTTTACTTAATGCAGGCAGAATCGAAATTGGTCTATAGTTAGCAGGGTCGCTTTCATTGCCAGATTTGAATAAAGGAATAAGTTTGCTAAACTTCATAAGGTCAGGAAAAACACCCTCGTCAACACATCTGTTAAAGACATAAGCTAGACATGGTGCAATATCAATGACAATAGTAGCTAGTATCTTCGTTGATATTCCCCATAAATCCTCAGTATTTTTGATATTCAAAGTCTTAAATGTTTTGACAATATGATCTGCGCTCACATAACTGAACTCAAACTCACTGTTAATCTGAGTAACACCAGTTTCTAGATAGGCGAGTGCGCTAGAAGCTGAGGAATTGAGTGACCGGGTCGCAACCTGGGCTACATTAGAGAAAAAACTATCAAACGCGTTAGCTATTTCAGTGTTATTGGTTAAAAGAGTATTATTAACTTTTAAATTTATCTGTTTAAAACCATGTTTTGATTTACCTGATTCATTATTTATTAATTTCCAAGTGGCTTTAATTTTATTCGAAGAAGATTCTATTTTATTTCTCAAATGCATTGATTTAGCTGCTTGACATACTTTTTTAAATATTTTAGAATAGTTCTTAATGTATAAGATATGTGATGGGTTGTGAAGCATTAGTTCTCTAGTAGCATAAAGATCATACAGTCTATTCCTACTTCGATAAATACCTGGCGTTGCCCAGTCTACAAAGCTCACACAAGCTTTAGTTAAGCAGGTCTTTAATTTAAATATTTCCGTATGCTCCTCAATAATAAGATTTGACAAACTGGCAAATAGGTCATTTGGGTTTTCTACACAAGGTAAAAGTGACATTTTGAGTTCTATATTTCTTTGAAACTTTATAATACAACTCACTGTGATGGGCCGATATGAGAACTTTACAGGTTCATTTAATGTGAAATTAGGAAAAACGACACTTTGGCCATAGTGATCGGACTCAAATTTTTTTACTAAAGATTTACTAATCGGTACACAGTTACAGAAGACATTGTCCAGACATGTGGCCGTTTCTGATGTCACCCTAGTTGGCTCATAAAAGAGATGTTTTAAATTAAAACATTTAAATAAATTAGTTAATCTGTCAGTGTCTACCAATATATCAATATTAAAATCGCCGCAGATTATTAGGTTTTTGTTACATTCAAAAATTTTAAGTAAGACTTCTTCCATAGTGGACTCATATATCCTATGATCAGCACTGGGGGGACGGTAGATACTTACAACAATATGTCGCTCTAGCTCAACGCACGACAGCTCAATAGTCCTCTCGATAGAGAGGTTAACAATATCTTTACGTTCCTTGCATTTCAAGTTATTTTTAATAATAATTAGAGAGCCGCCTCTTATGGCGCTCTTGCGTTTATATGAACTTATTACATTGTAATGGTTAAGATAAGGGAGCAACTCATTTTCTCTAATCCAGTGTTCTGTGACACACATAACATCTACATTGAATTTATTTAAAAACAACTCTAATTCTAATTTTTTGCTGGGGAGACCTTGCATGTTCTGATGTACAACATGAAAGGTGCCTGTCTTACCCATTGTCGAAGTGGTCAGTTTAAATGTTGACCCACAGTCCCTATTTTTTTAATACCCTGATTAGTAATATTACTAACCCCCGGCTCGTCAGTTAATTGTGTTATACTACTTATAACACCATCAAAAATATTATATGCTAACAATTTAGCAATTATCAATTTACTATTCCTACTATGGTACATTGTACCTTTTGTCAAAATAAAATCACTAATAAAATTATTAGTATCTAAATATAAAACGTCACTATGACGACATGTCAAATTATAAAATAATAAATTAGCTTTATGAACTCTCTGGTTCTCCTTTTCAGTTGAGAACTGAGAGTAAGGAAAAGCACACAAAATTAATTTACCTAATCCTAGATCTAGCTTCTCCAATAAAGTCTCAACAAGGTTGATTATGTCCAAGCGCTTGACACTACTACTTTCGCCTAAGTGCAATATCAAAGTGGTATTGCTGTCAAGTGATGAATCTTTCTTGATGATTTTAGTGAAGTGGTCAATGGGGGCATTCGGGAAACAATTATTAATTACATTTTGCCTCAGTTGACCACCAAGTAGCCGCCCTAAACCCTCGCCTATTTGGTCTGAAAAAATGACAGTCTTCCGGGTCTGCTGACAGACTTGTTGCTGTCTAACCGAAGACTGTGAGACATTTGCTTCTTGTGCTTCAGTCGGAGCACAAGATGAGGTTTGTTCAGATAGAGACGCCTCATTTAAAGACAGGTTTTCATATATAGGTATATCAGTTTGGGAGCTACTGTTACAAACTTGCACGTATAAGCTATCATTACTCACTACATTTACAATATTATCAAATTTTTTGAGGTTGTCTAAAACCTCTTGTTCTGATTTTTTGAGTTTACATGTCATTTCATGTAGTGATCGCTCAAGACCTATAATTTTTTCCGCCATATGGTCTAACTCTAAAGAATTGCGGCCTATCAGGTTATAACATGCTCTTAATTCCTCTTTCAAATTACATTTATCTTTACAAAGTTTTGCATTCTCAAAAATTTTTTTGTGCATTTTAAGTTTTTTTTCAGATTTTTTAATAAAATTGTTCAATTTTATATACTTTTTTATCTTGTTGCTCCCTTTTATTACAGGCAACGGGCCTCTACAATTTGGGGTAGAAAGGTCAATCGTTAAACTACTGGGCAAACTGCTCAGAAGCTCAGTCTGCAAATCCAGACTATTATTACAATTGTTATCTAATGGCACTTTTTGTTTAAGTTCTAAATTGTCTATTCTCAATCTACACTCAGATAATTCTTGCTGTAGGTCCTTGTTCAGCCGCAGAGCCGCCTCATAAGTTTCATGGCAGTGGTCCACTGACTGCAGCGATGACTGCAGGCGCTCCATCTGTTCCAGCACATCTTCATATTTAGTATGAAGCTCGGCGAGTTGTCTCTTCAAGCTCTGGTTCTGGCCAAGGATCATCAGCATTTCAGCCTCACTCTCCTCCTGCTCTTGAAGCAGCTGTTTTTGAATCTTATTAGATTCTTTGAGTTCCGACGTAGCCATCTTCAGTTTAGCTTCTAAGTCACATGCCCTCCGAGTCATGGTCATCTTGATTGGTACCTGAAACGCACGTCCAGCAAGTTAGAGTGGTACAAGGAGAAATTGAGGAAGTGATCTTAGACAGTGAATCCAATGAAGACAGACTAAGACAGTTTAGGTAGAAAAGGGAGATTTTTAGAAATAAAAAAAAAAAGAAAATTGATACAATAGTCAGTAAATGAAATGGAAATATGTGAAAGGAGAATGTACTTGCTATTCAGGTTGCAAGGTTGATTTAGAATAATCTAGATACCAAAGCCAATTACATAGGAATAATAATGTAAAGTAGTTAATAGTACATTATGGTACTAGTGTGTAACATTGGTGATTACCGCCGAGGCGCCATTGAGACCCGAGCCGTAGGCGAGGGTCTTAAGAGAGCCGAGGACGGTAATCATCAATACACACGTGTATCATACGACGTTTTTCAACACATTTGTGAATAAAATAACAATAAAAACTCATTTTCAACAGTGAAAACGAGTTGTGAAAAATGATTTGCTATTAATAGAAGAAGAAGAAGAAGGGAAAAATTAATCAGTTTTCCTATGCGCGCGCATTGCGATCGGCCACAGACTAAATAAAGGCATGAGGGTTTTTTTCCGCGCCTATTCTGCCACGTATGTACAAAATGGGGAATTTAACATTTTCTTTTATTACAGAGAAAACAAAAGTCATATTTGAGTGAAAGTTTTATTTATTAAACACGTACGAGTTAAAATTATCTATTTAAATAAGAAGTTGCATGAAATGAGCAAGCAATAGGAACATTAATTTATTTGTTCTATTGAACACGATCTTTTTTTTAATAAAAACTTTTTTAAGAACAAAGCAACTCAACCAATAAAATTAAAAAAAAAAATCTATAACTCACTAGTGAGATAAAATAATGAAAAAGTCACAGTTTGATTATGGGTGTCATTATGTGCCTAATTGCAGTGACCATAGAGCCACTTTATGAGCAAGTGTGTTGAAAAAATAATTAAAAATCTATTTTACACATTTGCACTGACAGAAAGTTCATAGGTTTGAGTTCTTACATAAATTGGTAACTAAGTGTAAGTATACAAGAACGGATTCAGCACTTTATTGCTGTCCCGGTTTCAATAAACTATTATAATGGTCTAGCCTACTGCTTGTGAAATGTACTACTATAGTCCTATGGAAGTATGGGAACTATGTAAACAGGGAAGGGTTGTATTAGTGGGAATGTATAGTGTTTACTGTAGTGTTTATTGTGTGAGACATTTGTTTTGGACAACAACTCAAGCTTCCACTGATTGTCAAGCTGAGAGTGTAAAAAACTGCGCCTGTGTCGTGTAATGAAAGTGACTCATCGATCCCGGTGAGCGTGTGTAAGGTGTTGTGTTATTGTGATTTCGTTAGTAAAGAGTTGGTAAATGAACACAAATACTCCCCAGGTTTATCGAAGGCTTCCAATTCGTCAGGATAAGCACAATTTAACGGCGTTCCGCTTCAGACATCAGATTTCGTTGAGTCCGTTGGTTGTTCAAAGTTCAAAACTTCATGTCACTTTATTTGAGTCAATATTGATAAAAAAAACGTTCACATACACTAGCACTAGGTCATTGTACTATTTGGAATCGAAAGGCATAACTAATTTCACATTAAAACATAAATAAACTGGAAATTTATTTAGCAGCAGCTGATTTTACGTCAGACCGCTAGTGTTGCCACACGGCGAAAAAAGGTTTAAATATTACAATGCAGGTTGCAGTTCGGAGATTATTAATAGTGTAAATATTTACATAACCATTAAAATGCATTGTTTTCCTTAAATAAGGCCTATAAGTAAGGAAAACCACAAATGTTTATTGTTATTTTTTTTTGTGTTATGAGATTATTGGTTTATTCCGTTCTTATATTTAGAAAACTACTCGTACCTATAGTAGGTACGAGTATTTGTAATATCAATATTGCATTTTACAATTAAATAGTTTATGTCTGCAGTTTCAGGTTGTTTATCCTTCAAGATACAATTGTGATCCTGCAGGCTTTGAATGTGTCTTTGTGTGCTACATTTTAAGCCTCTCCATCAATCATCAAGAAATTGCATACATGATCAAAGTCACATAAATAGTAAAGGATTCAAGTACTACTTACAGTTTTCCAACCTTAGTTTCGATCTCTCCAGTGATGCAGTGAGCCGCAGTCAAAACATAACGTTTGTTGACCAGCACACCACCGCATTGATACGTCAGACCACCAGTTCCTAGAATAAAGCATACATTAGGATCATTGTGTTCTTTGGAGTAGGTACAATAAACATTTCAACTTGTAACTCCCTGCACGAAGCGTGTTGGTTCAAATCACCTTGGGCCGTATTTACGTTCCTTTTTTCGTGCGTTTGATGAATATTCAGATGCTTCCCACCACGATTTTTAACTTCAAGGGCCAATTTTTCGGTTTGGAATATTTAGTCCTAGGCTAGGAACGTTTGAAAAATTGGCCTTTGAAGTCAGAAATCGTGGGGGGAAGCTTCCGAATATTCATCAAACGAACGAAACAAAGAACGCTTATTAGTGAGGTTATCAGTTGGTGACAGTCACTGTACCCTACAATCAAAACTCAAAAGCATTTTATTTCGTTATCATAAAAATAATAATTAGTTTATAAAGTATTTTCAGGTAACAAGAAAAGTGTAAAAAGAAGTAACTTAACTAGTAGTTTAGTAAGACTGCTGAGATTAGAATAGTCGTAAGAGCGTGCAGGTCATTCTAGTACTCCTGTTCCTTCGCGACCAACACCATAAAGAACCAGCAGCCTTATTGTCTAACTTGAAATCTATTCCCAGTTATCATCCCAATTGAGCTCAACCAATCACACAATACGAAAATGACAACGGGAGTGACAACACGTCATTTTCGTATTGTGTGATTGGTTGAGCTCAATTGGGATGATAACTGGGAATGGATTTCAAGTTAGACGATAAGGCTGCAGGGCAAAACATTCTGAAAGCACGATTGAGCAGATGTCAAAAACTTGCAAATCTACAAAATCTTAACATTTATGAGACACTGTTTTAGAAGCTAAGCTGTTTTTAAGCAACATTAACAACTTACGTGTACGATATCCAAGCAAAGCCATCCAAGGAAACTCGTCTATTTCAGTCGCAGTTCCTCCATATATCCTGTTCCCGTTGGTCTCCGCACCGCAGCTACCTCTCGGAGCTGGTTTCGTGTCCTCCTGGTTAGCTGGCTCAATCTGATCTGGTGTAAGCTCGGTGTTGACCTTCACGTTGTTTTGGTTCGAAGGTTCCGTCTGTAAAATAATTTTTTATTTGTTGTTTAATATTATATTCATGAGTTTCTTTTTTAATTACGAGTATGTAAATGTTTAATAGGCACTTTTATTTTATTTTAAAGAGGGTAATAGATATCTTCGCATACATTAACCCACTGCTTCTCATTAATACTTCACTCTTTCCTTTCATTTTGTTTTTTTTTTATTCTAGTGATTGTATTGTGTGCCAAAGTAGTGAATAACTGTCTGTCTGTCTATGTCTTTCCTTAAAATATTCTGTCTCAAGATACAAGAATTTTAATATAAAATACAATAAATTTATCCAACATCGTTGGCCTTAACATATTTTGCTTGATTATTTACCTCACACGTCAACGTAAGGTAATCATTCCAATTGATCAGTGAGGTTAACGACTCCTATTTGTTTTAAAAGGCTTGTTTCCGCCGATATTCTTCGACTTCAATGTCGTCAAGTACCAAAAATGGAAGCAAGAAATGCAAGAGCTTGCACAATCCGTATGCACATTGACTATCTTGGTTTCCATTTTAGGTCTCGTATTTTACGAGTAGAGTCTACTAAACACAAATCACTGATTTTAGTTTTCTTGTGTCATAATTTCTTTCAAACTACGTAGGGTTTAAGTGCAAAAAAGGTTGTCAAACAGGTTCTTTTCGTGCACTCAACAATGCACTTTCCGAATCCACGACGTGACAGTTTCTTCATGATGTTTTCCTTCGACGCTTGAGAAGGGTAAGCAGTACTTACTGGCACATTGCACCAAATGTCAGGCATAAAAAAATTATAATTTCTTGACCGGATTCAAACTTATGATCTTAAGCTTGAAAGACTAGCTGCTAGTAAAACACCAGTGCTTTCATCTTTTGGAGCACGGTGTAGATGCCCATTCAAGGGCCGTATTCTCGCTCTTTTTTTCGTTCGATTGATGAATATTCGGATGTTTCTTACTACGATTTTTGACTTCAAGGGCCAATTTTTCGGCTTGGGATATTTGGTCCTAGGTTAGGATCGTGTTTTAACGTTTATCTTATCGACAGAATACAATGTAGCTGTAAGAATCATATACCTATTCATCAAACGAACGAAAAAAATAAACGGGAATAACCCCCTGTATTATTTATTATAGATATTCTTTGTACTTGGTAAAATTTGGGGAGTCGAAATAATAAACATACCTGTGTATCCATGTTTTGTCCTCCTGGAAGAGGTCCACAGCAGACTTTCGGGGTATTACCCTCAAAGCCACATTGTGAGTTCTTCAAGAAGGTGGCGATATGGTTCGGAAGAGGTTTCAGATTGAACGCCGCTACTAGTGACGGGCAGCTGTATAGCTTGACACATTGGCTTTGCATTCCAAGTGGTGTTGTACATGAAACTAAAAAAAACATGATAGTCACAACTGGGTTAGCCAAGATTATCTTTGTGTCGCCTTATAATAAGGCCCTAAATACAATAAGGTCAAAGTCAAAAAGCATATCCATTGAGACGGGGACGGATACGTGCTCCACCTAGGTTCTCCACCTGGGTGGAGCACGGGACCATGTACGGGTCTCGAGACCGCTGGGATCACTTAGTATAGTAATAACTTATGAGCTTGGTGCTTCTACTCATGTTCCTTAGTGACCAATACAGCTCTTCTAGCCATATTACAAATAGAAAAAAGAATTGAAAAAAGCTAATGCTGAGATTCACCTATAACTAAGTAATATGCCACCAATTCTGACGCAGGTGAGTTTTACCTTAATTTTCTATGTTAGGTGCCTATTACCACTATATTGTTGTGGAAACATAGGTACCTTTAGGTTTTATTAGTTACCTACCTAACTCATTTTATATGTGTGTAATAGACTGTGCTTGTTCCTTATTTGTTGTATGTACCTACTTATCTACCTTTGCAACTTTCGTTTAGTCTTTTCTTCGTGCTTGTTCTTAAGTTCTTATTTTCCATATCTAGTGTGTGTTTCCAAATAAATATTTTTTTCTTTCTTATCATTTTCTATTGACTATTCTAATTTTTATTTTCTTCGTATAAACCGCATGCACCCAGAGAGATGGGCCACGATCGTCACCCAATGGGTGCCTGCAGATGGCCGAAGAGGCCGGAGCAGGCCACGCGTTGGCGTGACGACTTATAAGCCTTCAATACGGACTGGTGAGCAGCATGTGAGTGAAAGTCGTGGAAAAATATGGGGGAGACCTTTGCCCAGCAGTAGGACAGTGCAGGTTAAATAAAAAAAAACTATTTTCTATTTGTAATATGGCTAAGAGGGCAGTATGTGTATTACGTCTAGACTTAAGACTAGCTATATCAATCATACGGATGTGTATGAGGAAAATGGATGCCTTCAATTCGTAAACAAGTTTACATCTTGGCAGTAGGTATCTTTAACAGCATTAACAATAAATCAAGTCTATTATATAAAATGAAAATCAATTTATATTCAACAAAATAATGATAGGAGAAGCTGATGATGTCATTTTAAGAAGTGCTTATAGTATGTGAAATGTGGTTTTAGGTCTCGTCTCTTCATAATCTCCAAAGAATCCCCATAAGATTTGAGGACAATATCTACTGTGCATAAAAAATCTGTTGTGACCATGACATGTTTAATTTTAATTCGACTAGAGCAGAGCCAGGAGATTGGCTTTTAGCAGTATTTGTGTATGTTTGTATTTACGTTTACTTCATAGATGCGTTTAAACACTAGTACCACTAGTACCTGCTCATGTCATTTTAATAATCATTTTCATCATCATCATCATTTGCCTGCCCTTATCCCGCTTATGCGGGGTCGGCACAACATGTTCTCTTCTTCCACTCACCCCTATCACTCGTCATCTTCGTATTCACTCCCTTCTTACCCATATCTTCTTTCACACAATCCATCCATCTTTTCTTTGGTCTAGCTCTACTCACATATCCATCCACGTTCATTTCCATCACCCTTTTAGTTACATGAGTTTCATCCCTCCGCATTACATGCCCATACCACGCTAACCTATTGCTCCTAAATTTTTTTGTCACCGGCGCTACTTTCAGACTGTCCCTAGCATATTCATTCCTCACCTTATCCATTCGCGTCACTCCGCACATCCATCTCAACATTCGCATCTCTGTCGCATGCACTCTTTTTTCATCCGTCGCTTTTGTAGCCCAGCACTCAGATCCATACAGCACGACAGGTCTAATGACCGTCTTGTAGATTTTCCCCTTAAGTTTAAGGGCATACAAGGGTCACAAGTTATTGATAAATACAAAGGAAATTACTTTTTATAGTGTTTTTCGCGTGTTTCCTCTGATTTTGATAGTTTAGATGTAAATCGATTCATTTTTATGCGCGGGATAATGCACTTAGTCTAAAAACTCTTTCTTTCTGGTTCATTATTGTGTTAAAGCTAATAGTAATTTTATAAGCATATTATTACAAGTCTTGATGCAGTGCAACGTGCAAGATAACCTACATGATAAATCCGGTCATGTTTTGATTGGGTTCAAGACCATTCATTTATTTCCTCAAACCAGATATAATGGAAACTACCTAAACGAATCATTATACTCATTCCAACAATGAAATACCAAGTAATATAAATGGTATATAAAAAACTCAGGTAAAACCCGTACCCATTTACTTGTTTTCGTTTGATTTAAGATCAAAACAAACCGGAATGTCAGGAAAAATACATGCTTATCATACTGTTTCTTGTTTTTATAACGAATAAGAAATATTATACTAACTTTTCCTTAAAAAAAACTAGCATTTACCAGTAAAACCGGTTTAAATGTAGTCACCGAAATCTAATAATTGGTCGATATTTTTTTATCTATTAGGCAAAAACAAGTTCTGTATTCTCTAGACAACATAGGGCAATATACAATGTAAGACCACGTTATATTGGTACTATAAATTATAAATATCTAAGCCATAAATCCTAAACACGGAATAGATAGATAGACTAACACTTTATTGTACACAAGAACATAATACACATACATAAATACCTACTCTTTAACAGAGATAGCCAAACTCATACGAACTTATCAATTAATATACATAATAAAAAAAACCCACGTTTAATAAACACGTTTTCACTTGACAATATAAAACAAGTATATCAAAAACAACTTTGATTGTGTTGTTTTTGGATGATAATGATTTTTTATCAAGTTTACTTCAAGTACTCACGAGCAAGGCTCCATAACACTGACGACACCACACACAACAATATTTTCTGCATTTTGTATCACTTCATCCACTTTTAAAACTTAAAGTATTAAATTAATTTATAGCTGAAGAGACAACAGCTCGTTGCTTTGCCTCGAGTGTACTGTTTACTGGAGGTCAAGTTCTATGTTAAATACAAGTTGACGATTACGTTTTGTTGCTCCTCTCTGTGTACCGTTCGCAACGGTAGCTGAATAATCATCTATTTTGTACCTGTTTGGATTATTACCTAAAATAACTATTATTTAGACAGTTATTTTTATTCGTCAATTTATTACTATCCATAGAAATATTATAAATGTGAAAGTAACTCTGTCTGTCTGTCTGCCTGTCAGTTACCTTTTCACGCTCAAACCGCTGAACAGATAAGGCTGAAATTGGCATGGATAAAGGCTGTATCCTAGGGAAGGCCATATGCTACTTTTTATCCCGAAAAAATCCCGGGGGATCGCGGGTCACACCGCGGTCCATTTTTATTATAAAAAAAGTATTTTTTTTACATCACCATTTTTATTAAAAAAAAGTATCACACACAATCATCTTTATATCCTTATCCCACTTGGTGGGATCGGTAAAACATTCCCTTCTCCATTTTCCTCTGCCAATCCACTGTTTTGCAAACTATACCGTCATGAAAATAATATAGGCAGTAAGTAAATACAAAATGGCTAAAACAAGTTTGTAGCTATCGATGCGAGAGCCTCGGATTTACCCATTTTGTGGTCCAGGCATGATGACTACTACAAAGAAGTAGGTATTATTTAGAGGTAGTTTCCTCTCTGTCAGGGACTCGCCATTAGGTGAGTCCAATTTGAGGCATTAGCATTAGCCTCTAATTATCGCTACATCATGGATTTTTCGTGCATTAGGGAAATTTGGTGCAGGCTGCACAAGATCGATCGTTGTGGAAATCGATGGGGGAGGCCTATGTTCAGCAGTGGACGCTAGATGGCTGAGATGATGATGATGAGGGAAATATATAAACGAGAAGGTAACATCGTGAGGAATCTGAGGAAATCCTGTTACCTGTGGCGATGGGCTTGCAACCTATCACGTGGGTACCTATCTATACTAATATTATAAAGAGGAAAGATTTGTTTGTTTGTTTGAAATGCATAGGCTCCAAAACTACTGGACCGATTTGAAAAATTCTTTCACCATTAGAATCCCACATTATCCCTGATGAACATAGGCTATATTTTATCCCGGGGAGGGGAAGTGAAGTTTTCCCGAGGGATGGCGGGTAACACCGCGACGGATAGCTAGTGTAATGATAAATTGCAAGATGTGGGCATGTGCCAATGGTATTTGATCGTGCCTCTGTCTTTAGAATAGAATAGAATAGAATAGAATATAGTTTATTTGGTTATTACATCTTTCATTTATTTGTAATATTTTTGAAAAGAACTATGGCTCGTAGATTTAGCCCTATGTTTGAGAAAAATACTAACTCTATTTGGAATTTTAAATAGGTTTATTGTGCCTAGTTTTTTAAGAATTTGGTATCCAAAACTTGATTGAGTGCGATCTGGAGAACCCAATTTTTTTTTATAATTAATCTAAAAAGCCAATACCTTAGCAGTATCGAATTGACGCAAATTACATTATTGATGTGATCTCATCATCGATATTCAAATCCTATAATAGAATTTTAAAAGTGACTCTTTTAATTAGGTAAGTAATAATGATAATAGTGGAGGGAAAAAATATGTAATAATCGACCAAACAATGAACAAAACAACAATACCTGGATAAACCCCTAAATGTATTTATCTTGTGTACCGATCGAGAATAAATAGATTTTTCAATTTTATGCAGATTAACACGAATTTTGTTTGTACCTACGGACGGTATTTTTTAGAATGTACAAATAGTACAAACATCATTATTTTTGTCGTCCCGCAGCAGGTATCGAAACCGCAATCATCTACCTCACAAGCGGGCCTTCGGACACTGCACCACAGGTAGTCCTCAAACGAAAACTAGATCCAATAAAACCTGAGGCCTCTACATCTATACTATAATATGATGAAGACGCCGTTCACACGATGCTATTCTGGCATACCATTTTTGATTCTTGCTTTCTCAAACTCAATGTAGCAAGAGCTAATATGCTGTGGCAAGAGGCAATAATGGTATGCCAGAATGGTATTGTGTAAATAGCGTCAGGAGGCATCCTATTCCTACACTCAACGGTACGCTGTAGTGTATTCGAATTTTACAAATAAATAAGTCCACAGCTTCATAGTTATTCCCGACCCAGTGCCCAATCAACCGATTTCGCCCCCAAGTAGGGCGCAATTTCCTTGCAATTCGCTTAGCGATTAACCACATTAACTTTCATGTCTCGTCTGCTAATTGTGTTGGCTCCCCAATTTTAGCTACGATTTGATTATGTACTCGTTTAGCGATGTACCTGTGTAGTCATTTCCGTCTTATCATCAAACTTATTTGAAAGATACATACACAGTGGAAACACAGGCCTATACCTACATCTATTCTAGATGATTTGTTCGTCTGTAGGATCTATGCCTAAGTACACTCGATGGAACGCCGTAGTGCTTGAGATGGAATAGGCTTGCCCAGCACCTAAAGTATCCTCTCAGCCTAACCTAATCGGCTTTAGCCACACTTTGTCCTGATTATTTTATTATGATATACGCAAACACTACTCACACCAGATTGTCCCACTTGTGGGACTAAAAATTTGTATACCTACCATGTTAATACGGTGGAGAATGTGACACTTATCTACAAATTTAAAAACATTATGTAACCATTCTTCTAACAAATAAATTCATGTCATTTCGTTTGGTTTCGTTTCGTTTCATTTCATAGGAAAGACGACAATCGTATTTACATATTTTGTCCTATCTATTCCCTTCCCCTAGACTTCCTTAGACATCTTTAAAGGGTCCTGAATGACTTGATTTACCTAAGAGACCGACCATCGAAATTCTGTTTTTTCCCGTATTTTTAGAGAGCTGGCATTTTCCTTAGAAACAGTTGCGATAATTGGTTGGTTCTGCAACAAAATGCAAACAATTCTAATGTTACTTACAAATACTTGAGGCCAATCAATTTTGCTGGCTCATTGATAAGGTTAACTAGCCTAGCCTATAAATTATAGTATAATGTTTTTATTGATAAAATAAAAATATATGATTTCCAAAACGTCAATTGATTTGTAGCACTACAACATTCTGACGAACAACAACTGAGATTCAGGCACCTCACCTCCAAACCACTCTGGACCAGAATCGTTCATTGAACGACAGGAGGCCAACAGCTTCTTAAACGAGCTTGTAGGTCCCAAAAAGGGGACGATGGACTCTTCGGTCACACCAGATTGTCCCACTTGTGAGACTAAAAGAAATTTATTTTACTGGTCACATTACGATGATCTTGACATATTTTAACGTCAGAGCACTTGAAATTATAATTATTAAACTTATAGATGGAAGGGGGGGAAGGGAGGCCTTTGACCTGCAGCGGGAAACATTAGGCTTATAAATAAATAAATAATAGGTTAATATTAATAAAATTCAAGAACGTTTCTCCTATGGGTTAAATGAATAAATTAGAATACTGGGTGACGGTATAAAAATAGTGGGTACATAATGGTAGGTATTCGAATAGTTAAAGGTAAATTCATCACGTATTTTACTGTCAAGTTGTGGTCAGACTTATCTTAGACAATGAAAACGAACTACGTGAGTTACTTAAATTATGTTCAGTGAGGATTCTGATGTAATAAGCAGTTTCAGATTCTTACAAACAGGGCTTATACCTACTTAAAGAAATACTTAGCTTTGTAATATCATTAAATATTGTAATATGTTGAATTTTCTTACACAACATGATAAAAAAAAATATTTAGGATTCGTCGTAGAGGTTACCAAAGTATTCTTAATTCTCTTAAGTATTCAATTTTTATATTATTTTTACTGCAATGAAAGTAAATGCGGCGAAAGACGTCGTAGCTAGTGGAAATATGTGGTCCCTGCCACCCATAAAAGAATGAGGCGTTACTTTCCTGTCTGTATTCTGTGATATTACTAGCTAATGCGCGCTGCTTCGCCCGCGTGGTACCAACACTTTGAATAGCCTATATACTATTCCAAGTCACTATCTGTAGTGACTTGGAATAGTATATAGGAATTTGGATGAAACTTGGAAAAGGTGTACCTTTTCCAAGTTTCATCCAAATCGGTTGAGTAGTTTAGGCGTGATTGAAACTCAAACATAGATAGATAGATTAGATAGATTATAACTTTATTGTTCACCATAAAAAAAGTAACACAAACCAAAAAATAAAGCCTTTATAACAAAATGTGTAACAAAAGGTGACCTTATCGATAAAAGCGATCTCTTCCTGGTAACTTATACACAAATATACTCACAAACTTTCAGCTTTATTATATTTAGTAGGAAGAAGGAAGGAAAGTAGGATGTTTCCTACTGTGAGAAAGTTCATCCTGCCTCATCCCTTTTGGGTGAATTTTCAAGGAGAACCCTCTTTCCTCAATTCAAATGACCTCCAGAAAACCAAACTGGTTTGTTTTGTGCTATCCATTCAATAATTGGAAAACATATTAAGTTTTGAGTCATCATAAATGTTAGGTATAAGACAGGTCCTACTCAACTTTGAAGGTTAAAACCAACTTAATTTATAAATCATATTTTTATAATGTGTATACATAAAAGATGTATCACAAGATTAGAATTTGCCAATTTTTTTGTAGTAATCGAAAAATGTATATTTTTTTTAATCAGTAGGTAGGGAAGTGCTTTAGGCAAATGCGAGAGGGGCACCGGTGCGTTCCGTTGGAGATCCCGGAGCCCCTTGACATGCATGGAGGCCGGCCATTCGTCTTTAGTCGGTAAGAGTCCGACATAACCCTTCCGCTGTCCCCACGGCGGCAGGGTATCCATAATGAATTTTCTGACAGTATAAAAAAAAGGTACTTGAAGGAAGTCAATAGTGGAACAATATGCATCTCATTAAAAGGAATGCTTTCATGTTTTATTTACGTTCACTGAGCACATCAGTATCGAACTGGGATTTCCTACTCGTAATAAATGCTGCAGTTTTCCCAGACTTGTTTTTATATTCCTTCGTATCAAATAACCCTTTAACAGAGTTTAATGGTTTAGGTCTATAAATAGTATGATAGCGAAAAGAGCTTCAAGTATCAAAGCTTGTAAGCCACAACAAACACATTGCGCCTTTATTTGCCTAACGACCGTGAATAAACATGTCTGCGAAATATTGAAATATTTCTAGCCATAGTTCAGGATCGACTGAGGAGTTATCGATGGATTCCTAGCGCCTGGTGTTATTTATGTACGACTGGGTGGCCCTTGCATTTATCCATAAAATATCATGGCTTAGCCAACTTTTGCAGGAGCATTCCACATGTGTTCTTAGTCTTACACGTGTCTTTTAATATACCTAAATAGGCGTATACTATTTTTTAATATTAGGTATAGGACTATTTATAAATTTTTAAACTTTGGGATACAGTCGTGATCCAGCTTCGAGTCTGTTTTTTAGTTTTTTAGTTTTTGACGTTTTTCAGCTAAACGACATACACCAAATTGATTGGTTTTAGGGCGCTAAGATTAAATTAAGAGCTCATCTATTGCTTGTGGTTGCATTGCAAACACCTTCTACTACGTCTGTTTAATATGTAAATATTTTAGGGTGGTCGCACAGTCCAGCCGAGCCGATCGCGCCAAATTGTCAATTCAATAGAGAAAATGCTGCTGACGTCAGAAGCGAGTCGCATTTTCTGACGTCATCAGCATTTTTTGTATAGAAAAATTACTGCAGCGCGTACGGGGCGGCTAAGTGTGCGATCAGGTTTACTATCGAACGAGCCTGATGAATGACGTCTATTGGTAAGTGTAGAAGCTCCTCTACAATTGACATTGGTCGCATCGCAAATACCTTCGACTGCTACTAATTTATGATCTCCTGGTACGTGTGAATAAATTGTGCTTCTATTTTTAAGGAAAATGGCGAGTTTATTCCA
Source organism: Epirrhoe alternata (assembly GCA_963565295.1). Lineage (NCBI taxonomy): Eukaryota > Metazoa > Arthropoda > Insecta > Lepidoptera > Geometridae > Epirrhoe > Epirrhoe alternata. Next base: position 8,431,493 of record OY751384.1, read on the forward strand.
AATTTTAATATTTTTACTGAAGGACGCACGACCACTAGGTACTTTTGTTGAAATATTATTTTATTTATTCAGATTTTATGCAAGTTGTAGCTTTTTTTGCATTATAATTACAAACGTACAAAAAAATCTAGGTAATGAGTTCAAAAGCTTCTTGCCGTACCAAGTGGGGGTAGTGCTTCGACTTTAAATCCCAAGGTCGTGGTTTCAAGGTACGGACGTTTTCAATTTTTTCGTTTCGTATCATGGTAGGTATGTAGGCGCATACCTATGCGCGTATACTAGCCTAATACAAGCATTGAGGAAAATCATCGAAAGGAATTCGAGAGGATTCTAATAGGCGGCGATGCACTTGTATGGAATGCTAACTATTAAAACAAAGTAAGTTCTAAATAATATTTGAACCTGCTTCGTACTACCTAATTAGACTTCTTCAAATAATGTAAAGCAACTTGATCTGAGAAAATAGGTACCTACCATACCTTGGGGATACAATCGTTGGAAAAACTTCATATTCTGCATTATCTTACCTACCTATACATATCAAAAATTAACATACCTACTTAGGTAATTTAAAAATTTTGTTGGAATTCCCTAAAAACATAAATTTTGCTGATTAAATTAGAAGTGGGAAACCCAAAACTATAAAAAAAAATATGATCATCATTTTTTTTTAAGTGTTTAAACCACACTTAGGTATTTATTTCATCATGTATCAAAATTTTCAATTCCGATGGGATTCGAACTCGCAACGATCAGACGATCCTCCTTAAGCCGGAGTGCCTTATCGCTCGGACACGGAACCCTTAGGAACCCCTCAATTGACGAAGAGATGTCGCTGTTAGGTCGTTTAATAATGCCCTATAATGCAAAATTTCGAGTTCGATGTTACAAAATATTGCAAATATTTGTTCCGGGAGTAAACAGTTATTTTATCACAAACTAGCTGTCCGCCGCAGTGTTACCCGCGATCCCTCGGGAAAACTTCACTTCCCCGGTGTTTCCCGGGAAAGTGAAGTTTTCCCGAATTTTTTAAATCGGTCCAGTAGTTTCGGAGCCTATTCATTTCAAACAAACAAACAAATCTTTCCTGTTTATAATATTAGTATCGAAGTATAGACAAACATTGCAATTTTATTTATTTGTATAGATCATTGCAATAAAATCACGCTGAATTCATTGTCCAAGTCCAAGTCCAGCATTATTTATTATTTATTTATTTATTGTAATCTAAAGCTGAACTCCCATCAATACCCAAATGGGCACATTAACCACCACTGTTTGCTTTGAATACGTTTTCGTTAAAAGCTTTTTTCAGAGTCTCGTACATTGATACAAATGACGACTGTTGTTGGATCGAACAAGAGCTATAAATCAAGGTAACTCTACTACCCACGGTACGGCTTCACATCAACTTAGCTTTAAGGTAAACGTAACTTTGTTCCCATGAATATAGAGCTTAAATTAAGTTTGCAATAATCTTGTATCGGCCCTAATTTGAGCACCAAAGTACTAGCATTAAGTTTTTCCAAACAATTTTTTTTATTTCAGCTTAGAGATACATGTTAGTACTTTGTAAGTAAGAATTTGAATGGAAGGACATTTGGATTATGGAATTCTCATCCCAATCCCAATGGACGGTTAGTAAATGCCTCGATTTTTGAAGCTCGTGGAGTCAAATCCCGGCCTTTCATCATAATCATCTCAGCCATCTATGGCTCCACTGCTGAACATAGTCCTCCCCTATCGTTTCCACAGCAATTGATCTTGTGCAGCCTACACCCAACGGCTCCCAGCAACCTTTACCAGATCGTCTTTCCATCTAGTGCATCGGCCTTGCATACATGGACTTATAAAAATCTTTTGAACATGTCGAAGAATAAATAATCTGCACGTTAATAATAAAAATCCGGCTAAATTATAAAACGCTTTTATATAACTCATCATGATAAGTTGTAAAGTCATAATATGACTTTACAACATAACGTGACATAACGTGCAGATTATTTATTCTTCGACATGTTCAAAAGATTTTAGTATGATTGCAGCAAGAGCATTGAAGGTAGAGTGAAGCATTCCCTAACACCTACTGTTTTTCAATCTGTGGTCCGTGCTCTGGCCGAATGAGATTCGCCACTCGTTTGTTTGCTGTCTCTCTGAAATAAACGATTGTGCTCTCATTTTCTCAATCAAGTAATCCCCACTGACTGTTCCTGATTGAGGACAATGTGACCTTCTGTTTAAATCGTACTAAGCCGTGATGCCTAAAATGAAATGTGAAATCCATGGTATTGTATTTCTGTATGTCAGTACGTTCACGACGGACTCTGAAACAGTGACGTTCTCGTTTTCTCCTACGTCAAGTGCAACATTTCTTTCTCTTTCGCATTAGGAGGGTCGAAGTCATGTCAAGAAACTAGAGTCTAGTTTCTTGACAGACGTGAAGACATGATTCATTCCATTCAAGAGCTATAGTCTAGTTACTAGACTAAAGCTCTTGAATGGAATGAATCAGGAATAGTAGGACTACGGATCATACATGAAATGACCCATCTGATTGGTGCGTATGCAGAAATTTCTGCATACACATCAATCAATACACACAATGAAACATTTGCGATACGACACATCCATAGATTTTTGATGTTTGTTGAAGCACTTCATGTGCCTAAGGGTTCTGCATAAATACTTTTGACTTTTTGAAACAGCTTAAAGTAGTCTATGTTTTCAAGCCAAACACCAGAGCCTTAGGAAATGGCAATCATTATAAAACGTCAATGTTTAAATGGACCGGTAATGAAGCTGATTGCCCTCGCGCACCCCAATCGTCCTGAAATATTTAGCAAAAGTGTCAAGTTATCTTATTATTACTAACTACCACGAATTTGAAATTTTAAGACATTTTACATTTGGTTGACTCCGGTTCGTCAATGACTCCAGTCGGTAGTGCCCCGCCAAGACAACCCTTAGGCACTACCACTCTATTCTCGAAGCGTTTCTAATAGATTGCTCTGATTAACACCGGCCTAAAAACATCACAATATTTTTTTTTTAATCTGCGTGTTAAGAATAAGCCTTCTTCGGGTTAGCGTTTGACATTCTTAGTTTACATAAGTAAGTTCTCAATTTTGCCCCAGTAGCACCAGGTGCAAGGGTGCGCAATTAAATCGCAACACTGACGTTACAACGTAACGCCTACTTTACTGTCGCATAAAGAAAAGCTAACGTTGTAAAGACGTCGCGAATCGCTTTAGCGTGTGTGCCCTGCCAGACATAAAGGGGAATTAATAAGGCCATTTCGAAATCACAGCTTAGATGACGTAGCTGGTTTAAATTTAGGCTGCATTCGATGAAATTAAAAAGCTGTTTACTGGTCGAGATGGTAATGGCTTGGATAGGTAATCACTTTAGTTCATTTAAATTTTCACTACGATAAGATCAGTTTTATCTTAGTAAAAATTCAGTTCTCAGGAACTTAGGTTAAACTTACGGCCACTCTTCTCTCACATTCGCTGAACTAGTCGCCGAACTATTATTTGGATATAAGATGACAGGCGAATACAGGCGATGAGGCCCTCTACACGTTCGTCACCGTCGGTACCGTCGGCATTCGTCTATCTTCGCTGAACATGTAGAGGGCCTGTGGTGTCCTCCTATTCCTGATTACTATCGGGATGAGGTACAAATAAAACCACACACAGATTGCCAGTATCTCGGGGCATCCACCCTCAGTCTAGCAGAGTCCGTCTGTCATGACGACTGACAGCTCGACTGAAGTAGGTACGTCACACTTTGGCAACTATTTATTCAGAACACTAGAGGGCCCATTAGGTTAGGTTATTTCAAATTCAATTCTCAATTGGTGAATGGCAATCAAGCGCCACTTCGATCAGACTTCTTTCGTATAGGACGAAGTTTGTTTGTGTATTGTGTTAGCTATTTACTTCTGCACTATGGCAAAGAGATTCTACAAACAGATAGCCAACTTTAGCTCAAGTAAAGCTCCGAAGATGTATAGGAGATATTGAAAGTTATCGATTTTAGAATCCGTTTAGTACAAACTTCAATTTGCGTTTTAGGTGTATTGGAAATAGTCGTGACTCTGCTTTTATGGCCTTAGCGAGATTTTACGACTATTTTAAAATAGATCCCTAAGTTTTATCTTGAAGTGGGTAGTTAGTGGACTGTTTTTAAACGACTTCATAAAAAGGAGGAGGTTCCATGTTCGGTTGTATATGTTTACCGATATTTCCGTCAATTGTAGACCGATTTCCAAAATTTTTTTGTTTGCAAGAGTAAACTCTCGAGGTGGTCTCATAAAAGTTTTACTCCTGAGAGATTGATAGTTTTCCCGCTTTACTCAAAAAATCACCAAACTTTCCGTTAATTGTGAACTGATTTCCAATTTTTTTTGTTTGAAGGGGCATTCATCTCGCGGTGGTCTGTTATACTTTTTTTTCCTGAGGGACTGATAGTTTTCCCTTACTATGGCTATAATACAAATAGAAATCGAACCGACAGATAAGGCTAAGACTTCCTAATAATATTGCTTGGCTGATTTTCATAATATAATTTAATTTTACCGGTTATTTTGTCCTTGAAAGCATGACACAGTGCATAACACAAAAAAACAGTAAATACCTAAAATGATAAGAATTTAACCTGTGAGTTACTTACCTACTTACAATTGATTATGATGATGACGCAACTAACAAAATATCTAAAAATATAGTAGTAATACAAAAAAAAATAAAAAAAATCTTAGATATTTTGGATTAGGTATATCTTAGATAGGTAGGTATATCCTTACTCATAGGCTATGAGTTAGGGTCGATTCACATCTGACCGAAGATCCGTCGCGGATTATCGGTCGCGGAACGCCAGAACTGACAAATGTATAGAAAAACACTCCGACGGATGATACGTTAGTCCGTCGAGTGTGAACGGTCGAGTGTTTTTCTATACATTTGTCAGTTCTGGCGTTCCGCGACCGATAATCCGCGACGGATCTTCGGCCAGATGTGAATCGACCCTAAGTGGCCAACTCATCATTGGCCTGCCCATATCCCAATCCGGAAAAGGGCAGGAAGTAAGTGGCCAACTCTGGTGACGGAATTCTTCACCAACAATGCGACTTTCACTATTAACGCAATTTACAAAAAAATCTAGGATTTTTAGTGCCTATCAATCAAGTTACAGCGGATTTTCCTATTGAATTGAAATTGAATGTCATTGAAAATTATTGATATGTGGTAATCCTGGAATTGAGGTAGTGATTTTGCACGTAGACCACTAGTGACGTCATTCTATTACTGGGACTTACCTTTCAAGTCGTCAATTAGTTAACCACAGAACAATTTTACCTACTTAGCGCTACGTTAATTTAACAGTGACTAAATCAAAAACTATCTATATGTACACTACAATGCATTTGTAGGTACTAGGTATGTACTTGCAGTACCTATTGATATTTACAATTATTTAGTAAAGAAACGATTTATGCCATATTCGTCCTGGTGTTCCGGCCCACGCGATTAAAAAGTCTTCTTTCATCCCACACGATAATTTGTCTATATTCGTCCCGCATGCCAAAATTATTGTAAGTACAGTCAGCGTCAAAACTATAGTCTATCACCAAGTAATACCAAATGTTTTAAACAGTTTGCAAGATAGCGCGATTTTGTATCTATTGTTAAATTAATTTTAGTAGGTACAGCTAGGCATATAACAGGGCAGAGTGGATACTTACACACTTTTCTTTTGAAAAAACTTTATAACTTTTTACGAACATGATTCAAAATTATATTTTAGACCATAATCATTTCCATGGGCACGTTAAAGTAAGTTATTCCTTAGATTCAAATGCGTATTTTTATAACACACTATAAAAATAAAAGGAATCTATCCCCCTATTTAATGCACAGTAAAATCCAACATTAGATTTCACCCATCAAACTCAGGCACTCGAAAATCCATTTGAAAAATGGATTTTTATAGTCAACCACTTTTAAGGTACCTATATAATTCTACAGGCATTAAATAAAATGTTTTGTAGGTGTTATTCAGATAAAAAGTTTCTACTGTAGGTATGTTTATACGAATCTGGTAAATTCCAAGATTTTATAATCTACGAAGTTATCACCAATGACACTATTTACAAGTTCGCAAGAGCAAAATCTACATTTATTTTAGTATCAACTGACTTATGTGGCAATGATTTCTAGACTTTTATGTATTTACCTTTTCATAACTGCTGGCATAAAATTGAAGGTAAAATAATAATAGCGCTGGACAATGCACACAGCATTATCTAGCCCCAAAGCAGAGCTTGTGCCACATACCATTTGATATACTGACATTAAGGCCCTTACTAATAAACTTGACTTTGAGATAACGGCTGATGGAGGAGAATGGAAGAAGAACACATGTGGTGCCGACCCCACATAATGTGGGAAAAGGGCAGGAAGATGATGACTAATAAACTTGACTTTATGTCAATTACTTAGGCCTAAGTAATTATTGTGCTTACCTTCCAATTGTTTTTATAAATACATAGATACAATAATAAAGTTGTTTTAAACCTGTACTGTCCCACTACTGGGCAAAGGCCGTCCCTCGAGTTATCCAAGCTATCCGGTCTGGCTATTGCCTGCCACTGATAATCGCTAAAGATGTCCAGCTCGTCGCGCCATCACTTCGAGCTATGTCAGCGACTTGCGTTTGGGAGCGAATTGTTGAATTTTTAATTCGATCGGTTAATCTACACTAACATTTTAAACAGGGAAGATTTGTATGTTTGTTTGTTTGTTTGAATTGAATAGGCTCCGAAACTACTAAACCGATTTGAAAAATTCTTTCACCATTAAAATTCTACATTATCCCTGATCAACATAGGCTATATTTTATGCCGGGAAAGAGATGTTTTCCCGAGAGACCGCGGGCAACACCGCGACGGACACCTAGTAATAATATACTAAAGTAAAAAAGTAAAGTTTTTTACTTTTATAATATACATGAATAACATAAATAACATCCAGATCCTAAACAAAAAATGTGAGATCATACAGTAATTTGTCCTGCGCAATAATCGAACCGACCTCAACGCAGGTAGATCTTCGTCCACTGAGCTACGGAGGTTTTTAATGTTGACTGTACTGTAATAGAAATGGCTATAGAAAGGGTGCGCTACGATCATTCAGATCTTTATCGCATTTAAAATGTAAGGTGGCGTAAGGGCCTTATTCTAATGTCGAGTTTATGTCTCATAGCGTTATTAGCTATAAAGTTTAGGTATGTTATTGTTCCTTCTCCAAATGTCTGCTATATAGTGTACGTCAAGTTAATATGCACAAGGAAACACATTCATATTGCCTACGCACGAATTGGCTAACACCTCAATCCGGGATCGGTAAAAAAGATACTTTACCTATATTTAAATCAGTCCACAATTGACGGAGATATCAGTGAGCATAAGGACAACTGTAACATAAAACATCATCCTTTTTTGAAGTCAGCTATATGCTGTACCTAGCAGTTCAAAAAGGACGTAAAGTTATACCTTTATTACCGTCCAATAATGAGGTCGTCTATTAATTTTATAATAAGTCCTTTTCTGGCAGTCTTAATTTGACAAAACGTCTAAGTATTATCTTAGGCAGTTGTCCCACCTTGAACATTGAAGCGATTATTGTTTCAACCGCAGGTTCTATCGCTGGGCTCTGACTAGTTCATCGCTCGGCGTGAATTTTGATACAAAATACAACATTTTTGAACGCCACGCGAGTAACGCTGAGCGAATAAATTTTGATAGTTTTATCGCCTCGATAAAACTTGTTATCGGCAGTGTGAACGGCCGGCGTTGAACTATTATTATGTTTGTCTCTTTCATTGACACGGAATCTATATCTTTTGTTCTTCTCTTTTGTTCGTCTCTTGAGCGATAAAATAGTTGATACCGCTCACTCGCTTGCGGTCGGACAAGAAGTGTGAGAAGTATATCAAAAGTGCTAGTTAAATGTCCGGGCACTGTACTTGTTTTGCGGTTAGTTTTAATCGTCAGCCATAACTGTTTACAGAAGCAATAATAATTTAATTCTGGTTAGGATCGTAGAGGGATCACAGCACGAAATTAATGTTGGAATGGAAATCTTGTTTACATAACGCGCTTGTTTCATTGTTATTTGATTTTAAATCGGAGTTGGTGATGCTTTGTTCTGCTAACTGTTATTTGAATAGTTAGTCATTTAGTTGAATAAAGAAACAAAAACAAAACATTTTAGAGTAACCTTCCTAGGAATCGTAGGAAAGTAACAAGATAATGAACTTGATTGATCTCAATAACTTATCAAAATTTTGATCAAATTGCATGAGCATTGGTCTTCTCAAAAGCATTTAATTTTATACTAGCTGTTCATTGCGATTTTACCCGCAGTCCCTCGGGAAAACTTTACTTTCCCGGGATAAAATATAGCCTATGTTCGTCAAGGATAATGTAGGATTATAATGGTGAAATAATTTTTCAAATCGGTCTAGTATTTTCGGAGCCTATTCAATTCCAACCAACATACAAATAAACAAACAAATCTTTCCTCTTTATAATATTAGTGTAGATTTCTTTGCAAAATACACAATTTTGACTCGACTTTGTGTGCATAATTGTGTCTTTTGACTTACTTCAATTGAATAGTATGTTAGTGTTTTTCTTTTTTTTTTGTAAGTACCTACGTTAGAGTCACTAGGGGCTCTTTTTACATAAGTACTTTTATAAATAAAACTCACCACACAAAATCCTCTAACAAAGTGCCTACATGTTTGCAAGTAGCAACAACGGTGATGTCATCTAGGGGAGCAGATGACGTCATCTCCCTAAGGCTGTAAGGGTAGTGAGTCAATGGGTCACTCCCTCATCTCAAAGGGGATACAATTTTATATAAATTTACCCCCTATTGATATTGAAATAGGGTCCATTTTTCAAAGTAAATTAATTTTTAATTTAATGGTATGAGAGTTGAAAGCTTATAGAACAAAATAGGTACCTACATAACCAATGCAGTGTTTTAATTTATTTAATGTGCATCTAAAAATACTTAACCCCTTGGAAAACTCAACGCTCTGCTACATGAGCTTGCTTTACATTAATGCGCAGGCGTTCATTTTTACGCATAAAAAAATGTGGTGCAGAGTTCATGTTATTTAAAAGTTGATTCATTCATTTATTTCATACCTTTGTTAGTTTCGATTGATCGAAGTTTCATACGCATAAAAAAATTACAACGGACCCCGCACTAGGCCAAAAAAATATTAAATGTTAATTACATAGGTACCTACCTACCTACATTAAAACCTTTAAAATTACAAGGATATGCTTTTGGTTGAAAGGGCTTTTTTAGTTTGCATTGCCCAACTGCACCACATAGGTTTCTCTTCTTAGGTATTTGTCCCCCTCTAAGACCCCTCGCAGACTACAGACTTTTATCTATAGCCGATAGTTGACACGTAATACACTTGGGCTCGTAATGAGTATGGAGAAGTATAGCCCGTCTCAACTATCGGCCGATAGAAAGTCTGCAGTCTGCGAGGGGTCTTACATTGATGGTTTTGTTTTGACACCAAAATAAAGTACTGGAGATCCTTGGTCTCTGCCTACCCCTTTGGGAAAGAGGCGTGACTTTATGTATGTATGTATGTACGTATAAAGTACGTATGAGTCAGGGCCACTCAACTCTGGCGACGGAGTTTTTAGACCGCCTTAAGGCCTCCCCATGGCTTAACGACTTAAATAGCTGGGACCGACAATTTAACGTGTCCTTCGAAGCAGGGAAACGCTCAGATGAAAATGCCACTGGCGGTCACCCATCCACTAACGGACCATTTAGAACGAACTATCAAGCTCGACCACGAGCGCTTCAAAAATTATTAGGTAGGTAAATGGCACAAGTAAAGGGAGACCTAATGCCCAGCAGTGGGCTATATCGGGCTGTGGATGATGATGATGATGAAATGCCTATTAGTAATAATTTGGACGTAATAATAGTGTTAAATGTCCAGCATTATTTATGTTTATTTATTATATGACAGCATTACCTATGAATACAATACAATACAAAAATGTTTATTACGGCAAAGCATACAATTTTTTTTAACTAAACTAATTGAAGATGGATTACATAAAAAAGAGAACTTATAATTATTTTGTAGTTTGCTGACAGTGGATACATAAGTGGGGTATCTGATAGTTTCCTCACTAGACGTTGCCTATATCGAGGACGCCTAGTGATTAAGAGTTAGGAATACCCTAGCTTTCGTCCCCTAGCTTTACCCTAGCTTTCGTCCCCCGTTAATATTACAGAAAAGAAATACCTATTCTTCTGAAAAATACGTCTCCAAATCTTGTTTCTCAGGTAAGTTCTTATATTTTCGCAAGAGGATCGCAGTAAGCTCGCAGCTCGCATGCAAATATTGAACATCATGTGATGTTATGAAAGATTTGAATGAGCAGCTTTGTGGGACTTAGCGAGAGGCTGGTGAATTTTATATAGATTACTAGCTGCGTTCTGTGATTTTCAAGGTTAAAGTTCCAAGGAATACATCACTTTTTTGGGGAAAAAAAGCACTTATGAGTTCTTGGACGTTTATAGGCACACTATAAAGTACCTATAGCCTAAATGGTAGAGTAGTCAAAAAGGTAGAATTAAGGACTTGAAAAAAGTGTAGTAGGTACTCGGACTTCTTCTTTGAACTAATTCAGATAATCATTTATTTACAGAAACTAAGCTACTACAATATGCACATAAAATTACAAAATACAATAGAATCAGTCAAGCTATCTAAGGATCGTCGTAAAAACGATCTATAAATAGCTCAACTGATCCAGGTCACTGTCGGAAGCATGCCCAAAATACTGGCGGTATTGCCACGCTGGTTTGCAATGCTGATTCGCTGTGCCAAAAAATCGCCAGCTCTCGAATCAGTAAGGCAACTCTTTATTTTGGCGACTGTTCTTCGCAAGCACACCCAACTGAATTACGATGCAAAACTCGTCAGTAGAAGACGCTCAGATAAAGTGTGTAAAATCGAAACACGTAGGACAGCTCTGGCAGGTCGTAATTTTCACTATCTAAGCTCTCAGCTATATAATAAAGTTAACAAAATTTTAAATATATACCCCCTTATAAACTATAACTGCAAAATAAAATGTCTAAAATGGCTGCTTACTCTCTCTTATGAAGAGACAGAAGACATGCTAAAAATTCCTGAATAACTAAAATAGAACACATACGTGTATCTCATACATACACGGGTACACACACTCACACTCTCAAACACACACACACACAATCATTCTCACACACACACACACATTCACTCTCACACACATTCACTCACACACACACACACACACACACATTCACTCTCACACATACACACAATACACACAAATGCTGCATAAATATATGCACTTAAAATTTCAATATCTTTAACCTTAAGATGTACTGTACCTACTTATTGCTCTTTAACTTTCATATATTTCTTGTTTGAATATCTTTAGTTTTAGTTTAAAATTAGTTTATTCTATAATGTTAAATGATACACACATATAGTTTCATTCAGAACTATGTTGTAATAATGTCAAGGAGGTGGCGTTGAGACTGCTACACAGTTTATTAAACTTTTGCAGTTCTCATCGTTCTATTGTAATCAATGTTTTCTATGTACTTTGTTCTGAATAAATAATGTTGATTTGATTTGATTTGATTTGATTTGATTTGAATCACGAGACGACGCTTCGACCAGACGCCCTGAAAGATTTTTGAAGACGCGATTCAGATTAATTATTATGGTGGTAGCTAACGGTAGCTAATTTCAGTCTTTAATACCCTGGATTAACCATCCAGATTAGCTAATTCAGTCCATTTACTTACCTTAAAAAATCAACAAAACTATTGACACGTAGTAAATAATGTATAAAAAAGTAAATAATCCTTAAACCACGTACAAAACTAAGATAACAAAGCACGTACAAAGTTAGTAAGTAGAGATTTGCGCGTCCACTCCAACAAACGTTTGGGACAAACTTGTTAGAACTAAAAAGAACTAGCGAAGATGTTAAGAGCCTCGGCCGTGCTTGTGAACCCGGGAGGCGGTAATACAAATCCTACTTGGGCTACCAAGCTGCGAGACTGAGACAGCTGAGACTGAGTCCTGATGGTGAATTATTTAAACCAAGCTGAGCATGATATGACACCAACAGTAATGATGACAATGGCTTCCTTGATGATTTGAGACCCGGCAACAATAAGTAGAGTGCGCATCTATCACGAAAGGAGATAACTTGAATGAATGAATGAAAATTCTTTATTGCACACCATTAATAAGATTAAAACAAACAATAACAAAAGAAAAACCTAAATTTCATAGAGCATACGAACGGATTCATTCAATATTTTTTATATGTACCTCGATTATATGCATATTATATGCACTATTGGCACCAATCATAAAGCTCACTAGGAAAGCTGCCTGCCACACTTTCGCGCTTGGACCGGCACTGCTTCCGCAAGGCGAAAGTCTGGCTGTCATATCCGTGGTGGCTGGCGTCGGAGCAGATTGACGGAATCACGCGGGGAAAGAAATATAATTATAGTCAAGTTTGTGCGTTAGAACAGACAGTTTTGCTAATATTCCGCTTCTCCTACATACGGAAAAGTCATTGCGAAATTACTGCGGATCCACTGTTTTGATTTCGCAGCGGAGGTGTGCTACGTCAATAAGGTTTTTGAATCGCGCGCCGCAGTCTGCGACAGAGCCACTCGATTTAATTTACATCTCCACCAATTGTTCCCAACTTCAGAGTTCGTCGAACGACGGCCGGCGCCGTCTCTGATTTATTTTCCCTCAACAACCCCTAAGACACATTTACACAGTAAACTGAATCAGCAATATTCCTAGACTAACCCTGCGTCTTATGAGGGCACTCGATGCGAACGCGAAGCGGCGCGGCGGCGCGGAAACAACAAACAGTCGATTTACTATTGAAGTGTCCTACGTGACCGGTGCGCAGCGGCGCGGCGCGTATTGAATCGAACGCGATCAGAATTTTTGCGAATGTTGACACTGTGTATGATTTGACTTATAGTATGTAGGACGATTCGCACACACGTAGGACAGACTCGTCGCGCCACGCCGCGCCGCATTGAATCGCATCGCTTCGCTTTGTAATCGCGTTCGCGTCAAGTCACCCACGTAAGACGCAGGATAAGATATATATTCTAAATCTGTAGGCCACCCACCAGGAAAAGGTAACACGTAACATCGTTTCTTAGGGCGTTTTATAAAATTTTCCTTGCAGGTCAACAATACATCAGAACCAACATTGAAACAAAGTTTAAAGTGCGAAGCACTTACAATTTTGGTCCAAAACACATATCATTACAATTTTGGTCCAATACTTTTGGTAAATACCCTTTCTTCATTCTGTCCTATGCATTCCGACGATTTCCCAGCATAAATCATCGAACATTAGACGGGTGCCTCGTCGTTGAGCAGTTGCAGTTGAGAGTCTGGTCCACTATTCCATAATTGCTGTAGTCTATCTTTCGTTTGTGTAGCCCTATGCTTTGGTGATACTTACAAGTAGCCCAAACACTATTTGATCCCATTAGTGTATCAAAAACCTTCTTTAAAGACATTAAGCAACGGAACTTAAGATTCCCTGACAATGCCACGCCTGTTTCTCTCATAAATGCACTCCTAAAATGAATTTGAGTTCCTTAATGTCAGCTAACTTAGTTGTATTCAGATTTCAGAGTCATTGTTTACGAATCTGCTCTTCAATTCGTTTGATACTAAAAGCTTCAGTATTGACTTGGGTAGGATTAATAATGTTTCTCCCCAAAGGTTGCTTGTAAGAGATCATAGGGATAGGTAATAATGCCCACTGCAACAATCCTACGTCATTTAACAGTTTGTCTAATATTATTTGATTTTAAAACATATAGGGAGTGACGATCTGCAAAAGGCTTGCTGGCAGAAGCTGGATGCATCGAGCTGAAGACAGGGTGCAATGGCGCTCATTAGGGGAGGCATATGTTCAGCAGTGGACTGCTATAGGCTGATGATGATGATGAGGTACCTATTTAGTTTTCTGCTACATTGTATAAAATGATAATTGTATAAGGTCTCTGACTACCCTCCTAAACATCATCAGGATCTGAAGAAATGCGTTTATCGAAAACTCATATTTTTGCTATTTGTTCAAGCTATAACGAAACTTCCAAAATTGATATGTTTCATAAGAAAACACCTCCTTTTTACAGATTTATTTTATTTTATTTGTTTTAGGAAAACTTACAGCTATGTACTATTATTAACATACCTAGATATAATAGTACATGCAAGGCACAATATTATGCTGAAGGCCAATTAAAAGTTTCCACAAATAGGCACTAACGAACGACTTAACAAGACAAGTGCATATAAAAGAAAACAAAACATGTAGGTAATGTTGAAATTTAGAGAAGATACATTAAGTGAAAAACTGAAAGCATAGGTAATAAGGCCCGGCGCCCATTATCGGCATCGGCAAGGAAAAGGATCCTTCGGCATCCTACATGCAAGCGCACACTATCGGCAATTATGCTTTGGCATGCTGCAACGTTCTTAGGGATGACGAGGCGTCCTTAAAGATGCCGCACCGTCCTGTAGCTCCCTCGCCCCGCAGGGCAAGCTATCCCCCGAGTGTTGCCTCGGCGCCGGCGGCGTACCGAAGGATGCCGAAGCATCCCGAAGCATTCTCAAGGCTGCCGATACAGCAGCCTCAAGCATACCGAAGCGGTATTTTTGTTATTACGACCACATAACACGGAAATTTCTACTTTATTGCCATTATGTTATAGTATATTGCTATTTGCCACCTAAAATCCTCAGTCGTACCGATGCCGATAATGGGCGCCGGGCCTAAGTGAATGAGAAATCTCCACAATAACGTAATGTTACAACGTTTTTTTCTCATTTAAAAACCAGGCACGATTCCTTGATGTTACAATCTTGATACAATACTTCGGACTTTTTTCCTCTAGATCTTAAGTTATTATCAGATTAAATTATAAAAAAAATTACGCGAATGTGTAGGTAAGTACCTAAATGATTTTTTACGTTTTGGATTATTGTTTATTTATCAAAATGTAGGTAGGTAATAAATGTTGATTGGGCCTCGCAATCCTTGGGAGGTTAAGTGCACGTTTTAATGAATATTGAATGAATCCTTATCTATTAAGTCCTTGACCGTCCTGTCGAAATATGAGCGTAATATATCTATACTATATAATATTATAAAGAGGAAAGATTTGTTTGTTTGTTTGTTTGAAATGAATAGGCTCTGAAACTAACTGGACCGATTTGAAAAATTCTTTCACCAATAGAATCCCACATTATCCCCGATGAACATAGGCTATATTTCATCCCGGGAAGTGAAGTTTTCCCGAGGGAGCGCGGGTAACACCGCGGCGGACAGCTAGTAAATCAATAAAAGAAATACTTGTGCCTTCTCTAACCTTAAACTACCTGTATTTGTGCCTTAAACATAAACACGTTATAACGATAGATGCAAGAGTAACGCCTACATTTTTATAATAGCAAGCACCGATGGAGCTTTGAGATATAAATTTTCTACTAAACAATTTCCAACCCTGGCCAAGTGTGGCTTCATAGAATTCTCTTTATTTTTGTGATGAAAACTAAAAGTATTCCCATACATTTCCATTCCATTATGTTCTCAGAATATCTAACTGTATTTTAACGAGTAACGCCCTCAATTCTCAACTCCTGCACGCAATAAATTCCAAACAAAGAATTAGTTCAGAGTTTTGGTTCCAGTTCAAAAAAATAAGCCATAAAATTCACCGAACGGTACAGTACATAAATGTCATATTATTTTGTTCATCATGCTACTGTTCCTTTCCTGGTGAATCCATCAGGTCAACAACCTTATTTATATGAGTTATTCAAATTAAAAATATATAACTTGTTTCACCATCACATATTAAAATGTGAGTAACCTACTCAGTAGATAACGTTAATCAACAAGTTATCTATGCGTTACTCAGCCAGTAGGTAGTAAGCGCGTAGTAAGCGCTCAGATGAAAATGCCACTGGCGGTCACTCATCCACTTTCAGTCCGTTTCGAACGCCACGAGCGCTTCGTCAAAATCATCCTTGGTCATCAATCACTCACTGCTGGTAGGTCTTTTTAAGAAGTCCAGGTGCCTACTGGATCATTGTCCAGCAAAAAAAAACATTTATTTAAAGATAAAGAAATTTCTTTCATTTGTATTAGTCCAGGTGCAATTTTACGTAGATATAAGTTATGAACATTTATCTCTTCACTGTGATAATAAAAAACCAATAAAAAACATAAAGAACTGTATCTACTAATGTTACCAATTTACAGTCACGGACACGCCTAATTCCTATTTTCCTTTGAAAATAATCTCGAATGTTCCCTAGCACGTCGTTAATGTCAAACTATTAATTAGATGACATCACGACGTTCCACAAGACTCCTTTGTTCGAAATTCAAAAACAGATTTAAAATCTGACAGATATGGTGTAAATCTCCGAATGGTGACAGCTGTGGAGAACTGAATATTATTACTTGCCAGAACGAAATCATGGAGTATGGAAAGCTCTTTTGTATAGAGCTTTTTGTATGAGCACAGATAAATGAGTGGGAAGGTGCTAAAAGGCTTTTATATATGACTAGATTTTAACTGCCGCTCTGCTCGCGTGGTAGTTTCAACATTTATTTATTTATTTAGTACGATAATAAGATAAAACATGGCTAGAACAGTAATAATTTGTATTTTTTTTATTGTTCTAAAAGCAGTGATATCCAAGGAAAATCATATTTGATAATTATCTTGATCATCAAAAAAGTAGGTAACCTAAATAAACTTAATAATTTTTTTGGAAAGAATACTTACCAACGTCTGAATTTCAAAGGCAGGAATGAGCCCAATCCCAATCCTGACGTGTTTTTCATATTTTAATAACAATGTCTCATCTATAGCTGTAAAGGCAAAAGCTTTTAAAGCTCTATGATTTGGTACCAAACTTTATTTTCCGATTCCTTTGTCTGCACTGACATTGCTTAGTACAAAGTTACAGTTACGTCATTGCCCAAATGAGTAACAACTTTACATTATTCTGTGGTAGATGTGTGGAATGATGAAATGGTTTCGCAGCCATTTGTTTGTACAGTCAAAGTTTAGTCGAGGAGAAGAGAGTCAAAATGCAACTAATTTCGATAGGTAAGTAGATTTTTTTATTTTATATTCGCGGAGAATCTCTGCCTGGCATCTGTCGGTCATTATTTCAGGTTTATACCTACCTACCTACTGTGGAAAAAAACTATGTCAAAGTCAAAGTCAAAAGCATTTATTCAGTAAGACCGCTGGAATCACTTTGAAACGTCTTAAAGCTAGGTGATTTTACTCCTGTTCCTTCGCGACCAGAACCGTGAAGAACCATAATTGATTTGTTGAATGCCAATTACTATCCTACTTAGAGCAAAAGTTGTAGTTTTGAAGACAAAACAAAACCAAGACATCACAAACAGTCTCGTATTTTTTCGTCGTTCAACTCTTGAACTATCTATGGTCCTGATGAATACTGATCTCAAGGCGCGGTGATTCAAAAAGATATACAAATCGTTGATGTCAATCATCAAGTGAAATGTTGATGATGTTATCAGCTTTTTCAATTAGAGCTATTGTTGAATGTATCGACATACAACATTGTAATGTACCTACCTAGATGGTAAGATGTCTGAGTGAATAAAACACACCAAGTTACTATTTTGTCTGTCTGTAGACATCAATGTCATTCTTTTGACTAACAAAGATAGGGAGAACACGCACAACCGATCTTTAGCTCTCTGAAATAGCTGCGCAGAACCCATTTTTGATGAAACCTAAAAGACGAAGGCAGCGTTGTATAGCTGCCTCGCTCACCCGCTTTGTTCATTGCATCGTCCTATCTCGCCTACTCTACCGAACCTGCGTAGTAATTCAAGTAGGAATATGCGCCCAGACTATATTGAATACATAATTATTAGCTGAAAAAATCTGTGAGGGAGTTTCATAAAAGTTACAATAAGTTTTTAGCGATTTCGGCAACAGCTACTTTTTCTACCTATAGAAAAGATATTGAGGCAGACCAAAAAAAATATGGATGGGCTGTGTAAAGGGTAAGAAAGGAGTGAGTGTTGAGATGACGGCTGATAGAGCGGAGTAGAAGAGTGCCGACCCCACATAAAAGTGGGATAAGGGAAATGATGATGGCCAAAATATTTTATAGTATGAAATGGACCAAAGAATATTAAAAGAGCATGTAAAGTAGTTCAAGAGCATTTTCTCACCGATTTCAAAAAAGCCTATAATATTACTTATAGAGATAAATACTCTGTTTTGTCGCTGTTAATACTCTTGCCTCTTATTGAAGCACCCCGTAATCAGGGCTAAATTGTAACTTGTAAGTGGAAGTAATTACAACCAGTGATGTCTTTAGCAAAGTCTCGTCCTGATGGGTCCCGGGGCGGAAAACGGAACAACTGGCTGTATTGAGGATAGGGGCAAAGTAACTTAATTGAGAAATGAAAAGTCTTGTCAAAGTTTTCGATTCTGACGGGATTTGAACCAGCAACGATCAGACGATCCTAAAGCCGGAGTGCCTTACCACTCGGCCACGGAACCCTAATCGTCGCGATCGAACTTTTTGATAAGCTCATAATAAAAGGACAGCTACTGAAAATAAATAGAAGATATTAGATAATAGAAGATATCAGATAATATTAGATACACCCGTTCGATGGTCGGATGATATTGCTAATGTAACCGGGAAAGGACGGAACAGAATAGCTTTTAAAAGATGATTCAAAGTGATCCCAGCGGTCCTATTGAATAAATGATTTTTGACTTTGACTTTGAAAGAGGAGGCTATACCAGCATTGGGTTCAACCAGGCTGATTAGATAGATCCTACAAAGAAGTATTCATTCTCTCTCATTCAGATCAAGTTTGTCGAGAACCTTTGAAAATGTCTAAAGGGGTTATTAGACTGTTACAACCCCATCTCTGACTCTCCCATAAGGGTTTGCTGTAAGAGAACTCTTTTTAGGATTAAGCTTACCTTTGCCATTACTTCTCTATTTTAAGAGTTGTGTAATTTCTTTGTGCATTAAAGAATAAATAAATCAAAGCCACATTAAATCAAATACATTTATCAGTGCCCCCGGGCTTTGTCAGGGGCAGACAACACACTAGCAAAAAACAAAAGAGAGATGAAATAGAGCTTCAACATGGCCCTGGTAATCCTTACTACACCCCTGCCACTAACTGCTAAGCAATCTACGTGCCGGTGTCACGCACAGGAATAGCACGCCCCAACCGAGGTGTTTCCAATTATGGAGCTGCGACAAGATTTACAATCGGCGTTCATTTAAAAATCGTCATTGACATAAGGAGTTATATTTGTAACATGTGCATGTTGTTGCATGAAGTCAAGTATGACTGGTGGGGGAAGTCTTGCCAAAAATACCTACCAACATGAGTAAGAGTGATGCGTGAACACTTTTAAAACTCAACATGCTGTTGAATTTTATAATAGTAGGAGCTTTTATGGTTTTAAACTAACAAAAATCGTAGAACATGCATGCAATGACCACACTGATGGGGAGGCTAGTGTGGTCGTTGGGAATTTTTATTCCCAGCGACCCCATTGACTTGGGCAGTGGGTTCGTCGGGACTTTTTATTCCCAACTACCCCACTAGAATATATCATCTGAATAAGGTATGTAAATTATCATTATAAAAAAAACTGTTTGTATTAGTTGATAGGAAACTTGAAACAAAGAAAGGATTGATAGAAAGTAATTTTCTAAGAAAGTAGTAAACTAAGTTAGTGATGCATTTTTACGCACACACAAAAATCATATTTCGTCGGTAAGTACTCCTTTGTTTTACGGTTTCTTCATTGCAGCCACTTTACGACTATCAGAGGTTCGGCACTCTTTTACTACTGATTATAAAGAGCTAAGGAGTGATTGTCTGACATCAAGCCAGTTGATTTGTAAAACGAGTTAAGACGACGCATTGAGGATATTGGCATCAAGGATTGTAATATTTTTCAGCAATTGAAAAACCTTCCGAATTTATATTTTAAGTTTTGAATATTTCATGTTTTTTACTTCCAACTGATAGCTGGTTTTTCAAGATTTGTTAAATATTACAGCAGAAAAAAAATCCCAAAAACTGCTCCATAAAAACATAGATTTTAATTTTACAGGTGAACGGAACCGATCTAAGCTTCTAAATTTTATTTACAGATAAGCCTATACACCCTTTTCAAAGTGCAAACTTGATTTTACATAATTACCAATAGTTTTTATTTTAAACGAGAATTACTGTTTTGGCGCTTACGACTTTTACTATTTAGCTAGCTCTCGCGTCTTTTTGTATGCCAGGCGGCCCCCTTCAGTCCGCGTCTGACCATTGTCAACGTCGGACCTGTGTCAATCGAGCTCCCGCGCTCTAGTAAACATCGATAGTCGTATCTTCTAAGTAAAATCTTAAATACTTATTATTAAAAATGGGGAAAAAAAGTTGATGGTTTCTACATGAAGATGAGAGCTCTGTATATTGAAAATGTAAGGAAATGATCAAGAAAACATAAAAGTAAACGTTAAATATTTTTCCGGGTTCTAGTAAAACTACAGGGATATGAGACTTGCCAACTTTAGATGTCATTGTGACGGGCACAGTGACAGTGAGCACCTCAGACTAACTAGACCTGGACGCAGTTTTGACGAAATTTCTTTTACAAATTCTGCCGATTTTTGTGAGGGACGAGGTAGAACACGAACGCATTTTACACACACGATGTATAAAAAATTACAATAGCTTATATTATGTGTACGATTCTCAGACCCGCTGAATATTATGTAGGTATACAGTATACACAAAAAAATTCATAAAAATCGGTCGAGTTTTGTTACAAGGCCTTTGGGGTCTCTATTATATCTTCTAAAATATTCTTCGTATAATTTTGCTTGGTATAAAAATGTATAAGTACCATAATCATCCTTTGGCCGAATAATTTGGAATCTCGAATATTGTTTATATTAATAAACAATATTGATGAGTGATACCCATAATGCCTCAAAAATATAAAGATATTTGTCATAACATTTAAAACTCATACTAGATATTTCGTATATTTTTTCCCCTTATGTACATTTTAAATCGTGATTTTAAAATACAAAACGGGGTCATGTTGATTGACATAATGTTAATAGTCCTAATATACACATAACATACTAGTTCTAAAATACTGTAGTCATAATGTTAAATTCCCATAGTCTAAAACTGACATACATTTATGTTTTCCTAATATTATTAAAGAAAAAAAAAATTAACATCAAAATATTTTTATTGAGTATTATTTAAGTAGGCATAAAGATATTTTACATAATAGTCTTAACTTCTAATATAATATGTCGTCATAATTTTTATTATTACTATTGTTAAGTTGCAAAAACTATTTTTCACACCCAGTGCTCGAAAACCATACATTTTTTCATCTCACAGTCTTAAAAGAAAGTAAATCATTTCTCCCTCCTAAAAAACAAAATGGCCGGCGGGAGGTAAAGTTGTATGGGATTTCATTTCCCCCTCTGAACTTCATGTGAACAGATAAGTAATGAGATTTGAATTTCAAACTTCAACATTTCTATTAAAATTTTTAGTATTGAGTCCACACCAAATAGAACGTATACGAAAAAAAAGAAATAATGTGGCAACTAATTTTCTTCCGAATTGATTTTTGATGTTTCTATGAAAATGTTTGCCATATAGAACTGCACCAAGTAGAATTTATTCAAATATAAGGAAAAAGTGTGGCTAATGCCTCCAAACTATCGAGCGATCTAATGTTTTTGCATATTATTGCTAAAATATTTTTTGAGAACAAACTCAATTAAATATTTTTTGAGAATACCACTCCCACCACCCACCTCGACTCCTTCTATAGTGGGTGGTGGGAGCTATCGAAGGAGAGAGATGGTTGGAAGGAATTGGGGGAGACCTTTGCCCAGCAGTGGGACAGTACTTTTTTTTCTTTAACCTATGTTGTCCCACTGTTGGGCAAAGGTCTCCCCCAACTCTCTCCAACCGTCCCTCTCCTTGTGGGACAGTGGGACAGTATAGGTTGAATAAAAAAAAACGAATAGATTATTATTATTCTACCTATAAAACCTGTTCATTAGACTTGCTTGCTATTTTCTGGTTGTAAGTATTCACTATTTTTCTCGCATGTGTGAAAAGCAGAGTATTCATCTCGGGGTTAAAGCTGTCTTAGTCTTGGGCGCTCTTGAATCCCTCGCTGTCTCAGGATTCTAGTCATTAACTCCCTCGTTGAAAGAATCCTTCGATGCGCTTGGGATTCAATATGGCGCCCGTGACATAATACACTGCTTTATCCCCTTGGTGAATAATCTACTATTGTCCTATTTTTGATCGTCCTAATATTTATTTATCCTAATAAAAACTGAAGACGGCTGCCGAAGCGCCAAAAAGGTTCACTATAGTCACATAAATCCACCCAGATCGAATATAGTTGGTTAGGTTATGTTTGAGTAGTGACCACTGCCGTGCGAGGCGAGTGAGCGTAGCGAGCGTGCCGCCGAAGCGCGAGATGAAGTTTAGTGGATTTAATATTTATCTCGGGTCTGGGTGTTGTATAATATGTATGTATTTACAAACAAAAATATACAACTTATATAAAGTTGTATATCAGTTATTTGGTTTACTTATGTACAAGCTTTGCTTAGTTTGGGGCTAGATGATGCTGTGTGAAATGTCCAGCATTATTTATTATTATTGTTATGGCTTATAACTGTAGGATTACCGTATGTTAGGAGATGTGTTTTTATGACTCGGTAATGTTATGTTTACCTAATAATAGGACTATTGTTAATAAGGTTTAGTATTGTTATGTCGAGTAATCATTAGGACAATCTAAAATAAGTACCAAATACAGTATGAGAATTTAAAATAGGATAAGATACGTTATGTCAATCATTAGGGAGCCCTGCTATAGGCTGATGATGATGATGATAATGATGACTATTAAACACCGCTATTTTATGACTACCAAAAAAATTTTAAGGGCAGTTGCAGTAGATGCAGAAAATGATAATGGCATGGTCAGAACTTTTTTTTATTGAACTATCACAAAGTTATCGAGGATTGTAGTCAACCAAAACCGAACAAAATTTTATGAAAACTGTACAAATAAGTACTATAGACAACAATTGCGTACAGACTCTCATTCAACTATGTTCTCGTATCATCCCCAGTCAGTAAAACCGCAGTAGCTATCATAAATCCATGTCTGACTCGTCTCGTCTCCTTTTGAGGTTATAAATTTTTTTTCTCTTTTTTTGAGTTTTAACTACAGAAATGTGATCAGTAACATACACCGAGACCACGTTTATAATTACGTTTTATAATTTTTTTGGTAATTAAAAAATAGGGGTGTATACTAGCTGGGGACCGAGATGTCTGGAGGGAGTGGGGGGAGCCCTTTGCCCGGCAGTGGGACCCTCATGGCTGATAATAATAATAAAAAAATAATAATACTTATTAAGTTAAATCTCACCATCTTCATTATTATCATCATCGTCGTCGTCATCATCATCATCATCAGCCTATAGCAGGGCTCCCTAATGATTGACATAACGTATCTTATCCTATTTTAAATTCCCATACTGTATTTGGTACTAATATTAAATGGTCCTAATGATTACTCGACATAACAATACCACACCTAATTAACAATAGTCATAGTATTAGGTAAACATAACATAAAATAGTCATAAAATCACATCTCCTAACATACGGTAATCCTAAAGTTATAAGCCTTAACAATATGTACTCCTAAAGCTATAAGCCCTAACAATATGTACTCTTAATAATCAAACATAATAACAATTGAAATCATAATGGCATTTCATCCTAAAAAAATACCACACTAAAGATGCCTGAGACACAGAAGGTTGTGAATTCCAAAATGTTTTTATGAATAGAAAATACTGGTTTCGGTCCAAGGTATTTTTTTATAACGATTATGCATGAATTTAATAAACAAATAATAAAAATATTATTATATTAGGACAAAATTATGTATGTCAGTTTAAGACTATGGGAATTTAACATTATGACTACAGTATTTTAGGACTAGTATGTTATGTGTATGTAGGACTATAAACATTATGTCAATCGACAGGACCCCCTATAGCAGTCCACGTCAAAGGTCAAGATTAAACTTCGTTCCAACCGAGTGTTCCACGACGCTCCGATTTTTTTGAGCCAGCCTTTTATTCGGAATTTTTATTATTATTAATTGTTATCATTATGACATTTATGTTTATTTATATCCTCTAAAATTAGGCTAAAGATTGATTATGTATTACAACATTATGAATTAAAATCATTATGCTAAAAAATATGTTATATTTACTAAACACTAGCTTCTGCGCGTGGCTTCGCCCGCGTGGTACCAACATTTTAAATAGCCTTTAAGCTATTCTAAAGTCATTATCTACACCTATTCCAAGTTTCATCTAAATCGGTTCACTGGTTTAGGCGGGCGTGATTGAAACGTAAACATCCAAACATCTTGACAAACTCACAAACTTTCAGCTTTATGATTATGAGTGGGATTATGAGATCCTAATATTATTGGTTTTGATATTATGAGAAACATGTTATGGGATGTAAAATTATGAAGAAAGTTTTTCGGCGAAACAATGGGGTCCCGATGTACCTACTTGATTTGTATTATAATTATTTTTTTACTAATCCTAGAAATGCTCTTGCGTACTGCGTACTAACAATATACAATATAACAATCTATGGACTGTTTTGCGACTGTGCACTTTGCACTGTGACCGACACCATTTGACCTAAATATGGTGTCGTGACGCAAAATCTAACACTTTTTTCGTCTAGCCACTATGCGTATCGTCCAAAAAGGAACTTATTTCCAAAAATAAATAAATGTAAGGCGACTCCATGTAGTCTTATGTCAACACCGAAAAGCGAGCGAGTTCGATTTAGCCGGGCGGCCGGCGCGCGGCGCACAACGCGGCTCGGGCGGATACAAACCACGTAAAATGAGCAGGGGGTATGAGCTGCTTGCGGGAAGCTCATGGGGGCGTGGCGCCTGGTTTCAAATAATTGTTTATCAATGCGTCACCTTAAAAAATTGTTGGACCTTTTCAGATATAATTGACGCATTAGAGTATAAAACCCTATCATTTAATGGTATAAAAAAATATTGAAAGTAGTTATAGAAAACACAGAAACAAAGTTTAAGCCGTGGCTATATTTACATTACATAAAATTCACTTGAATAAAGGCTTCACTCCAATGAATGCATCACTTTATTATCTTGTTTCATATTTCAGACATTTCATTTGAGTGAAAGGCAGGTCGCTAACAGCTAAGTCGGGGCACAGTCGAGGTGGAGTCGAGGCGGAATCGGGGCGCGGGAGAAAATGAAGCGTCTGATCCCAGTCTGAAACCGTTAGTATGACACAAAAATCTCACCCCTAGCTCTCTTTATGAAACAACACTAAGATCCTGAGATCGCGTGTTTGATGCTAATTAAACGTCTTGATGGCTGGATACGTGATCCGTCTGGGCGAGTAATGTGTTTCTTACGGCGTTTTTATGGTAACACAGAGAACTTTCAGAGCTTTGTTTACGCGAACTATAGTTATTCAGAACTAAAGGACTGAATCTAGAAACTATTGTGTAAGTCGTCTATCTATTTACCGACTGCACTACTGTGTAAATGCTGTGGTAAAGGTATCTTCTATACAAACGCCACTCAATTCGGTCCTGTGCGATGGTCATGCACGTCTTTTGCATTATTCATAAGTACACCTATCTTATTTACTTAATACTAGCTACGCTCCCGTGGTGTGACACGCCGTCCTTCGGGATTTTTTATTTTTTTCGGGATAAAAAGTAGCCTATGCCCTTCTCTGGGATACAACCTTTATCCAAGCCAAATTTCAGCCTAATCTGTGTGTGAAAAGGTAACAAACAAACAGACAGATAGACAGACAGAGTTACTTTCTTTTCTACTTGTAATATTAATGAGTATGGATAATACTTATCTAGGTAGATACTCGTAATTTAAGCTAGCTCTTATTTTTTCCTTAAAATCTGTTAAACAAAATAATATTACATTACCTATCCAGTGTTTGAAGTCAAAATATACCTTTTCAGCATGTTTAGAATAATGTCGTCAAACCCAATTTTCACAAAATAAACTTTTATACAATCCTATTGGCTCCTTGAACCTTTTTGATGTTGCATCAAAAGGAAAACTGATCCTTTTCCGCATTGGTACCTGCCATCATTGTTGACAACCTCTGCCTTTTTAGGGTTCAACACGAGAGGACGAAACCCTGCTTTTTTAAAAGTACTTTCTACTGAAGTGCCTATTTCTCTTAGTTCTAATTGTTTCGTGGTCTTTTGTCGTGACGTGTTATGAGAAGAAATTGATAGTTTTTGGAAAACCATTTTTTGCCGAAAACTACCCTGTTTTGACGAGTCATATCTTGTACACTTAGTAATTTAAGTCCTATTTATTTAATTTATTTATTAATGTGTTATATCTATGATAATAATATTATTAGTAGGCTATTCTACTCGTATTCGTATGTGTTTAGTCCAATAGAAGTTTTTTGATCAAACTTTCAAGTTTTCACCCTTAATACGCTCTCTTCATGATTTTTATACTTATACAGCTAGCATAATGCTTAGTTGCGGCCATTTGAATTTACTGATTTTGATACCTCTGTGTTTTTGTTTCTCGTCCTGTAATTCGTTGAGGAACCTTCTGGACGCGATGTGCTGCTCTCACTTCTTTTTCTAACTTTGCTTTCGTCATTGTACCCCCTCATAACTTTATGAATGGGCTTCTAATACTTTTCTACGCAATTCTTTTATAATTCAATCCTGATCCAACTGTTCATTTATTCATCTCAAAGTAATTTAGAGTAAATGGAGTTTTTTCTTTATAATAGTAAAGGGAGTACTCCAGGGAACGTATTGTTGGTCCACCTGTATTTCCTTAAGTTTGTATGAGGGCAAGTAAATCTTATTGTGTAGCTCAATGGGCATCCGGTTACGAGGAACCCTCTTTTGAAAAATAATTACAATTTTACTTGCACAAGATATTCAGCATTTGGATTATATCATAAACTATGGTCTCCTAAAGATAACGACCCGTCATCTAAAATTAAACTCATAGAAGAACGAGTTGGACTTTTTAATACAATTTTTGATATGGTAGGGTTACCTAAGTTGTTCTTATTTTTCCGAATCTAAGTAAAAATTCTTCCCAACTCAAGTGGGACTTGGCAGGCCATGTCTGCCGCATGTCTGACGACTTATGGGCAAAAACCGTTACTGAATGGGTGCCCGACGGAAGACGTCCGCGCGGCAGACCACCACGGAGATGGCGGGACGATTTGGATGTGCATCTACCAGACTGGCCAGCTATAGCTAAAGACAGAAAAGCCTGGAAAATGAGGAGGGAGGCCTTTGCCCTGCAGTGGGACAATGTGGGCTGAAAATAAATAAATAAATAAAGTAAAAATTGTAAAGGAAGCTTTTTGCCAAGTTGTGATTGAAGTAAGGTAAATAAAACTTTTGTAAAATTACCTACACCCCACCTACACGGACAAAAGCAATAAAAAACTAATAATTAGGTCAAAATTAACGGACTGTATCAGTATTGTAGAATCATGGCTAGTGGGAAAGACTAACAAAACAAAAACAATATAGCATTCGTAAAGGTAGACGTTTGTCTGCGCAGACAACACAATTTTTTGTAATTTTTACACTTAGTGTTAATCCACACTTGGTATTTCATTAAGGAATGAAAAGACTTATCAAAATTTTCGATTCCGACGGAATTCGAACCCGCGACGACCAAACGATCCTCCTAAAGCCGGAGTGCCTTCAACCGCTCGGCCACGGAACCCTGACTTGAAATTCTTGATAAGCTCATTTCACTAGTGAACGTGGCCGAGCGGTTGAAGGCACTCCGGCTTAAGGAGGATCGTCTGATCGTCGCGGGTTCGAATCCGTCGGAAACGAAAATTTTGATAAGACTTTTCACAATTTTCTATGAAAAAGCGGTCACTACGCAAACAAACGGCTAACTTCACAAATTATGAAATGAAAAGTCTTATCAAAATTTTGGATTCCGACGGGGTTCGAACCCGCATCGATCAGACGATCCTCCTAAAGCCGGAGTGCCTAACCGCTCGGCCACGAAATCCTACTTGTCGGTGTCCAAATCTTCGATAAGTCTCATGTTTCGGTTGAGCACCGATTAGCGCCATCTACACGTTCACTAGTGAACTCATGCTCATTGTCTGAAATTACATTCAGAATCAAATGACTAAGAGATGTCGCTTTAGCTAAATCTATAATTTCTGTAATTGTTTTATAGTGCTGATCCACACTTGGTATTTCATTATGAAATGAAAAGTCTTATCAAAATTTTGGATTCCGACGGGATTCGAACCCGCATCGATCAGACGATCCTCCTAAAGCCGGAGTGCCTAACCGCTCGGCCACGAAATCCTACTTGTCGGTGTCCAAATCTTCGATAAGTCTCATGTTTCGGTTGAGCACCGATTAGCGCCATCTACACGTTCACTAGTGAACTCATGCTCATTGTCTGAAATTACATTCAGAATCAAATGACGAATGATGAACGAAGTGTACACTGTGTTTAAAGGCCCAGCAGATGATGATAACCAACATAACCGGAATCGATTGTAAAAAAAATAAATGCTGATATTGAAAACTTGATACGGCATGATCGCAAATGATTATGTTCCCCTCGCGTTCATATAATGTAGATTTCTGAAACACATCTGAAGACCCTTCTCTTTTATTCCGGCGTAGATTAGAGAATAGTAGTCTCATACAAAAGCTTCACTTATAATTTTAGTGCTTTGGTTCTCAAAATAGTTAGGAAATGTGCGAGGCGTAAAAAATTACAGGCTAAACATCCATACATACTAATATTATAAATGTGAAAGTAACTCTGTCTGTCTGTTTGTTACCTTTTCACACCCCAACCACTGAACAGATGAGGCTGAAAATTGGCATGGATATTGGCTGTATCATGCCCAGGGAAGGACATAGGCTACTTTTTATCCCGAAAAAATCCCAAGGGATCGCGGGTTACACCGCGGGAGCGCAGCTAGTTGGCAATATTTTTGGAGACCACTGAATTGGCCTGGCAGGTTTTTTTGACACAGTACCTAATCTTATGTTATGAATGACTTATGAAAACTAAAATTTTACATACATAGCATACTTGACTAGCTGCCATTGCTGCCAAAACAGACCCCAAACTCCAAAATATAGAGCATCTTGTATAAAAAACTAACTTAGTTTAAAATTCAATCTACACCCATCACGATAGAGCTTATTTTACATTAACAGAAGATCCAGAGTAACACAGCTTTGCGACCCGCTAAGAACACATTTACGACAATCTCGTAAAATACGGATCACTGAAAATTTTTGATATGTAACTTTCCTATTCAAATGTGGGTACCTAGAGTTTTACGAGTTGGTCCATTATTATTTTACTGACGTCATATTTTTTCCTGTCGTTAAGATTATGAACGGTGAATCAAAGGGATTTTTATTAAAAATATTACGTCTTTTTAATCACTTCCCTTTTGTGTAGGTACCTTTACAATTACGCACGGTGACACTATAAAATGTAATATTGCTTATTCGAATCGAGGTTGGTGATTTAGTTTTTTATTGCGATGTGTTTTTTGAATGTTTGTATTGTGCTCAGTGGTACTTCCTTAGTGGGGATAAATTAACTCCAGATATGTACCTATAGCTGATATGTACCTATTGTGATCCTACTACCTACCTACATCTTAAATAAAGTAAGTAAGCAGTGCTGCATAGTATGAACTACCAGGAATTTTTTGCAAATTTTTAGGATGCATTTAAAACCTTTAGCTATCCCCAAGTGTGCAGATAACACTATAAAAATATAATCTTTAAAAAAAGTATTATGATTCCGTAAATGCACCGGAAATCGCACCAGACGGCCCCCACTAGATGGAAAGGTAAAGGTTGCTGGGAGCCGATGGGTGCAGGATGCACAAGATCGATCGCTCTAGAAATCGATGGCTGAAATGATGATGATGATTCTGTAGTTTATTTAATATCATTGGATTCCGGCCTTTATGTCCTAACTGCTGAACAGCTCTACCTATCTGTGTTCCGTGGCTCTACTTTAACTCGACACATCACCATAAACTGATCTTAGGCGTTTATTTTCTACACCATCTAAGTAATGAATAATACTTATAATAAAATCCGAATTCGGTATGTTTGTTTATTAGAGGGTTGGAGAAATATTTTTAAAGTTTTCTTACGACCATATCTTTAGTCTTTTTCTGGATCTCGACTCATCCTCCACTCAACTATCATCTGATGCCGGCCACCCACGATCCAGTCTACCGTCCAGTTTGCAGCCCTGCAAACTTGATCAAGTCGGCAGAACAAAGTTCTTTTTCGCTTGTCATGCACACCATAGCAATACACCGTCAAGTTTACTGGACGCCGCATCCAGTCCGCTGCGGACTGGACGGTAAACTTGAGCGTGGGTGGCCGGCATGAAGGTACGTCGCAGCCAACCTTGAGATGACAGTTAATTTCTGTACTTTTCTAAAAATGTCATAACTCAAGAATGAGTGGAGGATTTTTACTACCAAGCATGCCTAAATGTGCTTGGACGTTGAGTGGATGTTGAGTTGAGGTCGAGATTACGACTAAAGATATGGAAAAAATAGCTTTAAAAAAAAAAAAAAAAAAACAAACAAACATTTATTTCGAGAAAACACTCATAGTACACAAACAAGTTTTTGACAAATTAGTTTTTGTCACAGACAGAAGACAAATACACACAAAGCTTAAAAACTAACAGGGTACATAGTTAGGTGTCGCCCACAGCAATGCCTAATGTATTAATGCTTTGGTAGGTACTAGGCATATAAAGATGAAGCTCTTTTGAATAAAGTCTAGGTACTAAGCATTTATACATGAAGCGCTTTTGAATACAGTCATGTCCGTTATAAAAAATGTATAATGTTTAGGTAGACATTATTATTTTCTATCATGACATAGACTCAGAAGCATCTTGCCATATGATGTTGATGAGCTTAAGTAAAAATAAACAAATCCTATTTTATTACCAGCTCGAGTTGATAATAAAATTGCTCCAATTTGACGTGACGTGATGTCATAGAGTCAGTTTAAATAAGCGTCTTGTATGTCTGTTTGTGATTAGGATATTTTATTGAATTAACTATTTTGAGGCAATGCAACACATTTTTAAGGACATAGTACCTACCTATTTATTTTTTCTATTATCTAAGTAGGCGAGTGTGCATGAGACAGCTGGAAGGGGAAGGCCTAGGCGAACCTTCTTGAATCAAATTGGCGACATTTTCAAAAGTACCCTAAACCAACGAGCATGTATGAAGAATGTAATGAGAGTGAATGAGGCGAAAGTTGTGTGTCAGGATCGTAGCGACTGGAGCTCCGTGGTCTCTGCCTACCCATTTGGGAAAGAGGCGTGACTTTATGTATGTATGTATGTATCTAAGTAGGTACTTACCTGTAGGTATAACTTTTATGTGTACACCTTAATAAGTTATGTATTTACAATAAAAGCTTCAGTGTATTTTCCCGCGAATGTTATCGTTTCATAATAACAACGCAGAAGGAAAATTCCACCAAAGGACACAAACAAAAGCCAGTGTCAAAGCAGAATAAAAATATACGCAATGTAAAACATGTGGCCCAACACCGTGTGAACGTATGGTAGTGCCCAATAAGATAAAAGACACAGAGATGACTTATTTTTTTAATTTTTGTTTGGTAATGAATGGCGCTTTATACCTACGACTTTTTAAGATTTATTGTGCGACATATTTTTTTAAATCAATGATTTATTCGACGGCTAACGTAGTGTAGAACGCCCTCAAGGCGAGGCGGAGTGACGATCTGCGAAAGGCTGCTGGCAGAAGCTGGATGCGTCGAGTTGAGGACAGGGCGCAATGGCGCTCATTAGTGGAGGCCATAAGCGCTATAAGCTGATGATGATGATGATATATTCGACGACGTCAGCCGAATGAATCCCGATAAATGGGCGAACGCCATAACATCTTGACAGCCCGACGGGACACGACGCCTTCGAGAGAGATGGTTGGAGGAATTTGGGGGAGACCTTTGCGCAGCAGTGTGACAAAATAAGTTACATAATAAAAAAAAATTACCTATTTTTTTGTCCACCAGGAACTGCAGCCAAAATACCATCTAAGTAGGTAGGTAGGTATATACATGAATGTATGGAAATGAAGCACAAATTAGGACACACGGTCTATGTCGTTGATCAGACGTTTTATGTATGCATCATAATATGCACTATGCTATGCATTAGGGCGCAGTTGTGTCATTTAGGTATTTCAGCATTATTACCTACACAACTTTGAATGAGTAGGTAGTTTCTAGTCACACGGTGAATGGAAAAATTTAAAGGAAAACCCGCAGCTTAGTCACCCACACACTTAAGGGTCTTCTAATGTATAAGTATTTATAAATAGGTACAGTATTGCAGAATGGGTGTGAGGAAGATTCCTTTCCACCTAATCAAACTATCTAAACAATACAATATCCTGACGCTGTGTAAATGATAAACTGCCAGTTTTTAGGTACCTATTTGCTCGATTGCGTTGATGTAAACTACGATTTGTATGAGAAAAACCAATACCTACTTCAGATAAAAAAAGGATGTGTGAAAGTGGCGCCAGTGAATGAAAAGATGAGGAGCAACAGGCTAGCATGGTATGGGCATGTAATGAAAGAAAGAAGGGAAGAATGTCATGTGACCATAGGAGTACTTAACATGAATATGGAGGGATATACGAGTAGAGGTAGACCGAAGAAGAGATGGATGGATTGTGAAAGATTATATGACTCATGTGTTGAGTGCTGAGAAGACGGCTGATAGAGGGAAATGAAAAAGGAATACATGTTGTACCAACCCCACATAGAGAGGAACAAGGGCAGACAGATGATGATGATACTTAAGATAAAGAAAAACAGGTAGAGGCCAAAATTGTCTCAGAACGCGATCGAGTAAGTTAACGCGTCGCCTGCCCTGCACCTGCACTGCTCAGCACTTTAATCGACATGTGCGTCCGGGCACTGAAAGTGGTTAACGCATGTTTAACAAACTCGCACTTAGCACCACTTGTGGCAGAAGATAACTTTATAGGTACAAGCTGTGTTTACGGTAGGGTCACACAGTTGTGCCATTCATTTAATGATTATTTCACAACGTTAAATGAGAAGTATAACTATACCGCCGATAAATTAAACTGTCACAGTTATTCTATCTTTATTCTTCTAAGAATTTGATTAAGGCCAGGTCAATAATCCAATACAATGTGGTGTTGTTTTCAAGTTATGCAACCGAGAGTTGAAATTTAAGTAGCCCCGACGGAATCGTTCCAAGAAACGTGCTTTGTAGAAAAACACTGGAAGTTTTTATCGATTCAGACACGATATGGGAACATATTCGGGATGTAGAGCATAGCTTTTGTGGCGTTTTAAATTAGCTGATTAGTTCGTTGAATAGATTAGAATTCTAAGAATAGAAATTGGTGAATTGTTTGGGAATTGTTTCCAGACGGAATGACCTCAAATTTAAACTGAGGTTACAGTTAGGTACCTAATGGATTTGGTTAATGGATGGGTGACACCACGGATTGAAGAATGAGGTCTGTGGGTGTCACACAATAACACCCGCCCTTAGTCCCAAAGAAACGTGACCAAAAGGTATACTTAGTAGATATCTAGGTACAAAAAACGATTGAAGCAAAACAAGATAAACATGTTTACCGGTGTATATTTTTATCCAATTTCTTTTCACTGCACAAACAACGAATTAAATGGGGGGTGAGCCCAACCGCGCTAAGCACTGAGGTTTGTTCAAAACATAGGTAAAGGTACAATTGGGTACCATTAGAGTTGTTTTCATGTGCATTGAACCATTGAACCAAACAAATATGTACTAAACATCCCAAAAAACCATAACCAATGTGAAAATAGAACGCAATTTTCGGTTTTTCACAGCTGTTCGACATTCGACACGTCGGAAATATACGAAATAGCGACGTAGAAGGGCCATTATTACGCACCATAAATAATACAAAAAGCACAAACCCTTCATTGCCTCTTCCTTTTACGATTCAGAAAGGAATAAAATATGTGCGAGCCAAAACAAAGGGCATAAAACGAAAATGACGAGACCACATGCCTTTATGCAAGCCGAACAAAAAGAAAACTATAATTTTGTATTATGTAATACTCGGAAGAAGTCGTTTGACGGGACTCGTATGCAGGCTTGGTTTAAAAATAACTCAAGGCTAACTTGCCAATATGCTGGCAAGGGTTCCTTTGTGATTCAAGGCCCACCGGTTCTGTAGGTTACCTAGGTACCTATAAACATCCACATATTTGAGCGAGGAATTTTGTTGACGAGGTTCCAGTGTAGCATTGAAAAAATTTCTTCGCCGCATCATTAAGTCAAGCACAGTCAAGCATGACTTTTATGGACATGACATAATTAAAAAAATATTACCTATATAAAATTTTTGTGTGTATTTTCATTGTGTGTGTGTGTAAAATGTAAATCGGATCTTGTTGTCTTAATAAATAAATAATGAATGATCATGGGAAAATTATATATTACTTATATACTTACCTACCAACATAAGTACTTATTGAAAGTAGGGTTAAAGTTTTAAATATTTAATTTAAGGAATTATAAACGAAATAAGTAAGTAGGTATATATACCTAGGTACCTAAGTAGCCAACTACCATTGAGTTATAATGTACGTACGTTAGTACATTATAACTCAATGCCGACTACTGGTGCCCTTTTAGTAGTCGGCCCCTCTCCAGTAGTCGGTTTTTACTGTCTTTTTTTATTTGAATATTTAAAAAAGTAGGTAATCCAGATTAGCGCGTCATTTTGATTGCTACTTTGATACCTGATTGGTCGATGCAAGACGTTTCCTTTTATTTAAGTTGGTAGGATTGGCAGTAAATAAAATTATTTCATCTTCAGCATATAGCGACGCGTGCAATTTTTTTTACATAAATCGGTGCGTGGAAAACTTGTAGCATCATTGTTTTTCTTAGTAAATTTTGTTATGCACTTTATTAAGAATTGTTTGACATCAAATGTTAGGGTCGATTCACATCTGACGGAAGATCCGTCCCGGATTATCGGTCGCGGAACGCCAGAACTGACAAATGTATAGAAAAACACTCGACCGTTCACACTCGACGGATGATACGTTAGTCCGTCGAGTGTGAACGGTCGAGTGTTTTTCTATACATTTGTCAGTTCTGGCGTTCCGCGACCGATAATCCGCGACGGATCTTCCGTCAGATGTGAATCGACCCTTAAAATTGCTTTTATTTGTGACACTAGGTATGTTATGTTATTTAGCAAAAAATAATCCTACAGATAAAGCTACAGGGTGATTATTTTTCTCATGTAACGGGTTCGATTTCCGGTCAACCATGTAATTATTTAAATATCTATAAATGCAGTTAATTTTTTTTTTATACAAATAATGTCTTCTTTCAGTAAAATGTTCCATCTTCATTATTCAAGGAACTTTCCCTCCATGTGACATATCCGTGGGACGCCCTGTATATTATGGATAGTGTGGATGGATAGTATGGAAGTAGGTAGATATTATGGCTATGGATATTATTTTTCCCTGGTGTGAGCGGAGTTGTGTAGTTAAGTGGGCTAAGACCAAAACCTTAAAAAACAGGAAACATAATAGGTATACCTACCTACCTTAGTTTCTGGAACCCTCTACAAGTGCAACTGGTACTTGATCAGTTATTTTCCATGCAGCTGTCTGTAATATTCCAACCTCAACGAATCTATATTTAGCATCCTAACCCCTTGTTTACACCAACCTATAAAACATGTATAATACAATGTTTACGCCTTTCTCGTTCTATGTTCAAAGCGATGTTCAAAGCTCAAACTTAAGTTTGTAGAGCAAGTAATACCTAAGTAGGTATGTAGGTATTGGTAATAGTTTTAAAGATAAGTACCTACTTAAGTACATCTAATCTTGCAGAGAACTTGTCAAAAATGCTGCTTGTTTTTATCAGATGGTGTTTTGAAGTTTCAAGGTTACAACTTGTTTGTTAGTGTTTACCCCACGTTCTCGTACAATAACTTAGTGTGTGTGAACGTGGGGCAAGAAAGACATAATACTATGTAAGGGTGCGTTGCATAAAACTTCTGCGCAGTTACATTGAGACCTTGAACAGCCCTAAAGCAGGTGCATCCAAGCATGCACCTGCTTATTTATACGCTGACCTATAAAAGCAATAATTAAATAATTTATTCTTCAGCAATTATAGATGTGGGTCAAAAAGGGAAGACTTGAGTTCCGCTTGTTGCCTTTAACAAGCCTCAAGGCAACGTAAGTGATCACAGTTTTATTATTAAGTAAATATTTTTGAATTTCCTGCTAGCATCATCATAATCTTTCTCAGTAGGTAGTAGGTACTTACTTACATAATGAATGAATGAAAATTCTTTATTGCACACCATTAATAAAAATACAATAAACATAAGATAAATCAGATAGAAATGTACAATGGGCGGCCTTATCGCTAAGAAGCGATCTCTTCCAGGCAACCTTTGGATGGAGAGGAACATCAGTGAAAAGAAGATCGGTCGGGTGCATACAAAGAGACACATTATTGAATTTTAAAGCAATAAACAGAATATAACTTAGTTAACAAAAAATAAATAAAACTTACATAAACTTAGGACTAATAAAAAATAAAATAAAAAAATACATAGGTATAAACACACAAAAAATAAAAAAAAAATAAAAAAAAATAACGTTACTACATAAGTACATTAATTTAATATACATATATTATACATACATAACATACATATACTACATACATACAACAATAATACATTATAGATCAAGAATTGGATGACTCAACTTTACTCTCATTTAGAAAATGTGATTTCAATCTCATCTTAAACACAGCAGGAGAGGAGGATTTTTTTATAGAGAGGGGGAGAGCATTCCACAGTTGTACAGCTTGAACGGAGAAGGAGTCTGCATAGAAACTTGTTCTATGAGTAGGAGTTTTGAGGAGGAGGTTGTCTGAGGAGCGAAGATTACGAGGATTCTCATCATGAAGATAATCAAAACGCTCCTTCAGATAACAGGGAGTTGAGGGATTACGGAGGATATTGAATAGAAGGGAAAGAATATGGGAGTTCCGACGAAGTCGGATCGGTAGCCATTTCAATTTAGCACGATATTCCGAAACATGATCATATTTGCGTAACCCGAAAATGAATCTGATACAAACGTTCTGAAGACGCTCAAGTTTATTGAGCAGTTCTTCTGTGAGGTCAAGATAGGAGGAGTCAGCATAGTCAAGAATAGGGAGAAGGAGAGATTGTGCAAGCGTAATTTTAGTAGCTGTTGGGAGAAAGTTACGTAACCGTCGAAGCGAGCTAAAAGAAGCAAACAGCCTTTGGCTTACCGATTGAAGTTGTGGTTTCCACGTCATACAACTGTCCATTATCACACCTAGGTTTTTAACAGTTTTCGAGATAGGGACAGTTATATCATTAAACCTGATTTGAGGTAGTGAGTGCCAATCGATTTTACAAACTGTACGGGAACTTCCCAACACGATAACTTGAGTTTTAGAGGGATTAACGCTCAACCCGTATGCCTTGCTCCAGTCACTAATTCGTAGCAAATCAACATTAATGCAAGTAATTGCATTCGGTAGGTCATCCACAGTAGCTTGCGTATAGATTTGTAGATCGTCTGCATAGAGGTGATAAGAAGATGTGAGAAGCTTAGAGATAGAGTTAATGAAAAGTGAAAATAGAAGAGGGGATAAAACGCCACCCTGTGGAACACCGGCCGAGGTAACGCTCCAGGACGAGTAAGTTTCGTCAACACGTACCCTTTGCCGACGTCCGAGCAAATAACTGCGAAACCAGTCAACCACCGATGGAGATATGTTAAGCGAGCGTAGAATCTCAAGAAGTATGTCAAAGTCCACAGTATTAAATGCATTGCTGAAGTCTAACAACGTCAGGATAGTTAACATAATGTAAGTAGATAGGTACCTACCTATGTACACTTCGCCCAACGGATCTAGCAATTTTTTTTTCACTACAGATTAGACTTTATTGCACAATACCTACACAAGATTTTTCAATTTGACGTGTACGATTTTTCGGATTTTTCATGTCTCCTGTGACCCCCCCCCACCCCCCTCCGCTCGGACCGCTTGTCTAGGAATTCGTGAAAATAAAAGCCTATTTTTTGAACGCTTGGAGCCCTACTGTGGTAGGTATACCTAGTGCTCGACACTCGAACCTTGAAAATGTAAAGTTTTGTCATTGAACAGTTTGTTTATGCGGAACCACACAACCTTCGAAGGCTAAACAAAGGGTGCAAGTACCAACATACGTACCCACCTACCTACCTACATACTCACGTATTTTTTCCTACGCTCTACTGGCTCTACCGCGTGGCTTCAACGGAAATGGGATGTTTATGTAAAGTTTTTGAACGTTTTTACCATACTTATATGTAGGTACAGTCAGCAAAGAAAGTCGATTAACATTTGATGTTACCTAAATAACATAATGAGCAAGAAGTAGTAGGTACTGTTCTTGTTACTTTTGTGTTTCTTTCTTTTGGTGTACAATAAAGTTATATTCTATTCTATTTCTACCTACCTATGATAAATTGCCTGTAGAAGCTTCTTTTTTATTAGTATGGAAAACAAATGGCGTTTGAAAATAATTAAACTGTTAGCTGACTTTCATTGCCGACTGTACCTACCTACTAAGCACTTGCCGTTACAATATGCATTAGGTAGGTAGGTAGTATCTACCTTCCTAATGCAAGCATTATGTAATGGTAAGTTAGGTAGTAGTACCTACATCATTGGTATGTAGCGTGGTAGGCAGTACCTAGACCTACCTAGGTAGGTAAGTACTAGGTACCTACTTAGAAGCCCCTAGAAGGTACCCTATACCTATTTACTTATATCGATCAAAAAAAACGAAAGCAGCTTAAACATAAATCGAATGAAGCTTTGTAGGTAGGTAGGTAAGTAGGGTACCTACTACGCTACGCATGTGAAGTAAAAACTCCATTCAATATAATTTTCTAAGGTCACACAGATGGCCAGAATAAAATTGAAAAGTATGAAATGAAAAGCTCCAGAAACTAGTTTGAATTGCGTCGCAATCAGCTCACCTTGATTCGCTTCACTGCAATTTTACTCCCTAAAACCAAGGCGGTAGTGGTCAAAATCATCACAATGAGAACACGTGTTATTCAAGTTCCCCTCAGAATGCACTCCACCTGGTAAACAAAATTGGGTCACACATTGCGTAGTAGGTACCATCCTGAATTCTCTTTATACCGGACCGGTTCTGGCACTATAAGCACCTATAGGCACACAAGTTTCTTTTCATAGTTTTATCCCGAGTTTTATCCCCTTCGAACACGTGCGCATGAGAATCGCTCGATTCTGCGATGAATGGTTTTGGCTGTTTCTCGAGATTTGTATTGTTCATGAGGGGTGCTAAGCTTTTATTAGTGGACCTTTGATAATCCGCTTCGGTGCTTAGATACGAGATACACGTCATGGGAATATTAAGTTGGTAGGTAGGTATCTACTCTAGTAATTTTGACCGGTAGGTAGGTAGGTAGGTGGTACCTATCAACTTACCAACTAAGTAAGTACTTAGGTGGATAGATACCTAGATACCTACTTACATAAGTCAGTTTCATTCAATACTGCCTATAGTGCATACCTAGGTAGGTATATACCTACATACACCTATGCAAGAGGAGGTTACTGAAGAGCTAGGTTATCTAGAAAAATAGGTTGTTACTGTAAGTACGTTTACTAGTTCTGAAAGCATTGCAAGTTGAACTTGACCAATCCGCTAACGCTTTCTCGCCCGCTATCGCTCACGCTTTCGCGCGAAAGTGAAAATCCTACTACGCACTTTCTCCCCACCGCCGGCGTCGCTCCGCCCCTCGCTGCAGCCTGCGCCCCGCGCGCCGCAAGGTCAGCCCCGCGCGGCCCGCTCGCAGGGAAGTGCGCGGCAGTCTCCGACGCTCTTGAAATTTCGCTTTCGTTCACTCGCGCGGTTATTAGTCGGCCGCGCGCGCTCCGACAAACATGTCTGTTGCGTGACGCGCTCCATAAATACTTGTTTTCGATTTCGGCATGGCGCCTCGTCGTCAAGGCGCAACCGGCGAACGCGAGACGGAGGAGCCCCGTGGGTGCAGCGTGCCCGGAGAGTGCCTTCGCCCCCGAGACCCGGTGCGCGCTGAAGACGCGGTACGCGTGCTATGCAACAACGACACGTGCGCCGCCGGCCGGTACATGCACAGAGAATGCTTCGACCAGTGGGAAGGTGGAGTCTTGGCTTATCTCAAATCCTGCGGCCGAGCTCGCTCCTGGTCTGAGAGGCAGCGCCACCAGAATCTTTGGACGAAGAAGGGTTACGATTTGGCTTTCAAAGCGTGCGGTTGTAGATGCGGGAGGGGGCATCTGAAAAAGGACTTAGATTGGGCTCCTCCGGGTTTTGGGATGAAAGTAGAGGAAGAGAAGAAACGTCGCCGCCGGGCAAGGCCTGCTAGGACGCCGGTGGTAGACGTGCGGTCGAGAGCCTTCAGCTTCTCGAGCTCGGACTCCTGTTCCCCGCCTTCTAACTCCTCGGAGACTTCGGCCAGCCCCATCCACGCGTCGAACCTCGCTGTAACGCCGGGGAAGAAGATCTCCAAGCACGAACTGGTTTCCGATAGAGTCAGGTAAGAATCTTGTTAGTTCATTATTCTAGTTAGAATCAAATGGGAAATAGGTATTTTCAGTTGGATTAAGCTATTCGTAAAATAAGTAAGTAGGTGGTACTTTTTTAGGTAAGTTACTTACTTTGTTAAATTAGTTCTTACATAAATAAAAACTTCTCCTAGTCCTACTTATCTACAGGAAAACACGACGTACCTAAGTTACATACTTTAAAATTTGTACAATTGTGTGAACAAAAATAAAATAACCTACCCACTTACTTACCTACTAAACCTTAACTTTACCTATCTATCTGTATTCTGTGCTATGAGTTCCGTGAATAATTTGTGTTGTGTTGCGTCTAGATTTTATCCAGCTAAATAGGTAGGTACACCTATAGGTACCCTACCTCCTCCAACTATTATTTTGCTTGAATTTCAAAAGGTACCTAACTACTACTTACAATCGAGTTTGTGTTATTCAGTTTTTGTCTACTCAGCAATATTACATTCCATTGCTGTCACTAATAAATATGATTATCGGAGCGAATCGGAATCAGTCTACACTACAAAGTTCGCGGTAACCGGTTAAAAGCGGTTCTGGCCACAGATTAATTTATTGTTGGTAGGAAAGCGGGTCTCAAACCGGCTACCGAGCCCCGTGCTATTGAATAGATAAGCAAGTTGCACCTACTGCAAAGGTACGATTACGTTTGGCACCTTCTATTTTAGCATCAGCAATTAAATGAGAAACTATCTTGTTTAGAAAATCACTTTGCAATAGGCGTTTCCGATTAAACTTAGATTATATTCAGCACTATATCTGATAGGTATCTACTACCTAAACTTCGTGTTTAAATCATAGAAATGGTTTCAAAGGACCTCGCGTTAATCATCAGTGCGTAGAGAAGAGATGCCCTAGGCACTTCTCTACCGTCTACTAGATAAAATAATATAACATCAGACTTTAAAAAAAATTATGCGACTGAAATGTAATATGTATAATGGTTCAATCAACCGCCTGACATTCCTTTATATAATTTTCAAACAAGAGGATCATAAGAGGTAGTAAATAAACTATAGGCACACACAGACATTTGAGATGTCCAAAGTTCGTGGTAAACCGCTTCCAAAATTGTAAGCCTTAAAAATGCAATTTCACCGGTACCGCTCACCATTGCACAGCTGGTTTCCGTTTCCTGGCTAAAATGCGTTTTTCCCGAAATTATGGCAGCTGCTATGCTATAGCCAAGTTGCCGACAAAAAGTTGGGCATGTGCATTTAACGAACTCTTTCGCCGTCGTGTAGGAACAATGCCATTGAAATTGTTCGCCATTCATGGTCCTAGTCCTACTAAGTATGAATCTATAAAAACTTTGTACTTACATGGAGGTAGATTCTTCGCCCTTATCCCAACTAAGGCCGACTAAGCTGAGGCTGGTTTAAGTGCTGGGCAAGTCTTTTCCATCTCACTCAATGTCTACTGCCATCCCAGGGACAACCAGCGTCCCGATTGTAGAGGTTGTTTCCCGACGATGTATAAATCCAGCTAAAGATGTAGAGGCCTGAGTAGGTATTATTGCACCTGAGTAGATTGTAGAAACAATCTCGTCTACTTTGTCAATCGTCATAATTATTAATTCCTTTTTAGGTACCTTACACTACATCGTGGCCACATCAACGTCCTGTTCCTAATCTCATAAGCTTTTCACTCTTATTAACTATCTCAATCGATCCGTGGTCTCTGCCTACCCCTTTGGGAAAGAGGCGTGACTTTATGTATGTATGTATGTAACTATCTCAACTCTCCTGATAAAAGTATAACAATGAATGTTCTTCTCTGTAGATTTATGCGCCATATTCGTCCCGCGGAAGTTCAGCAATAAAATCTGCTTTCGTCTTACATTGTATGCCGTATTCGGCCCAGGATTTTATATAGTATGCCGTATTTTATTTCAAAAAATCTTCATTCGTCCCACTTTTAGCTCCACATTCATGTTAATAAAGTATTATAGATTACGTGTACTAAAAGTTTTTGTTAGTATAGCCGAACTTGTGTTTTCGGTTCCATCAATAACTTAAAAAAATGTATTGAATGGCTTTAAGTCAAGACAAAAACATGCACAAAAACTTGCTTAAAATCACGTAGCATAGTATCATTGCTATGATTCACTAATCGCATAATAAGCGTGGGAGACGAATCGTTGGTTATTTTATAGTCCACACCGATGTAGATTGAAATGTAGGCGAGAATTGAGCGTCGTTTTAAAACTTAATAATTATAATGCAAATACAAAGTTTTAGGCATTGATTATAAATTCTGATTCTTATATCCATGATAGGCCATATCTATCGAAGAACCGATAACCGTTGGGGTAAACGAGTTCTTGTGTGGAGACCGCGACTCGGCAGACGTAGTGTAGGACGCCCTCCGGCCAGGTGGAGTGACGATCTGCGAAAGGCTGCTGGCAGAAGCTGGATGCGTCGATCTAAGGACATGATGATGATGATCAAGAAAACAAAATTCAATTCTACAATTTGGTAGAAGAAATAGATTAGTTAGACATATTCTGATGCCATTGAAAAACACATCAATGACAAACAAATCGATCGGCAGACAAATGAAGCAATAAGTATGCGTGAGCGCAGCTTTTAGTCTATTATTATTTTGTATTATCATACTAAGAGCTGTATAATAGACAACATAATAAATTGAGTATTATAATAACCTCATATCCTTCCGTTACTCATTGTTGTCTGAATGATTAATTTTATATTAATTTGCGTAATATAAACCTCTATTAACAGTCTATGGAATGTATACCGATATTACAAAGTTTGTGAGGATTCATGTTTGTTACTCTTTCTCGCAAAAATTACTGAATAGATTTTGATGAAATTTGGCACACAGATACTTAATAGTCTAGAATAATACAATGCTTCTTTTTATCCCAAAAAATGCAGGTAGTACCACGAAACGTAGATGATAAAGGAATTATTTATAGCCAAAAATATCTTCCCAAAATAAGCATGTTTGACATATTTTAAAAAATGTGAAAAAATATTTTTAAATTGACAGTAAATTTCGTAATAAATGTAAGTTTTAACGTTGTAATATAATTTTTATCACCCGCT
This sequence comes from Epirrhoe alternata, assembly GCA_963565295.1. Taxonomy (NCBI): domain Eukaryota; kingdom Metazoa; phylum Arthropoda; class Insecta; order Lepidoptera; family Geometridae; genus Epirrhoe; species Epirrhoe alternata. The sequence goes on from OY751384.1 coordinate 8,475,726, forward strand.
TTGGAATTTAATTTTGTAACGACCAGTCTTGTTTTCGATCTTAGACAATTATTGCTGGGCGTGCCCCTAAATTAATTAATGGTTCTAGTTCTAGTCCACGCCGCTTATTATACAGGTTTTGTTATTTTTAATGATGAAATAAAATTTTGATACAACATAATTTTTTATATTTCATTTTTATTACATTATAAAGACGAAAAATGATACGTTACCAATAATGTCTCTTAACTATGAGTGTCTTTTAACTACTTTTTTTATGACAGTCCTTAATATTTGAAATTAACATAAAAATTCCCTTTTTAATTAAATAATATAACACTGTTATTCTGCATCGTAAAAAAATTCGTGAAAATTACTATTATATTTTTGAAAGTCAAGATTTTAACGATCAATATCCGATAGTAAAGTTTTTTATTGCTTTAAATTATAACATTAAGTTTTATTTATGGTGCGTAAATTGCCATGTTCAAAAAGCCAGAGAGATCACGATTATACTTACGAAGTTACGAGTATCAAAGTGGCCTTGGTTGAGACGTGCCCCTATGAACAATGTAAACAGTATTTAAGGCACCTCGATTCTTTACTATTACGTGTTGTTCATTTAGATTGAGCTGATAATCATCTACACCTGGTTGATATTCCACTAATTATAACTAAGCGCTTTCAAAGCTTTTATTATGCGCACTGCAAAAATTTGAAATCAGCTTCCAGCGTCTGTGTTTCCGCTGAGCTGAGCTACGACCCGATAGGCACCTTCTGGATAGGCTCGTTTCAGCGTAGACCTCATTCTTGCCTATGTAAGTTTCGAAGTCAAGAGCCGACCAATTCATCATAAAAAAATTATCTATACGCCACCAAATAAACATAGTACCTAACCTACTGATAACATGATAAAAAGTATTAGAACAACAAATGGGTGGATCAACTTTTTAGTGTAAAATCTTGTCCCCGACGTAAAAAAAATCATAAAAGGTGCCGAGTTACATTAATTGTCGGTTTTAACATCAATCAATAAAATCAGATCCTTTACCATTGCGCTTGTTCATCGACATTTTAAAAATATTTAGTCAATTATATTAAAAATTGTCGTGACCCAGTAGACGAAAATTGGTTTTCATACAAATTTCACTTGTCCCCAACGCAAATTACGCACATATGCAACGCTGCTGTGTAAAATTTTTCCTTGACTTGTCTTTATATTTTATATCTACATTGTTCCTTGATGTACCTGTATTCTAAAATATAGATTTTCGAAACAAAATATTAAATTTTACTATAAAAAAATACAGTTTGAATAGTTGTCCCCGACTTTTACCCAAATCGCGTTGTCAACTGGGTAACGATAAAAAATTACAACAAAGTGTATGTAATATAGACAATAAATGGCTAGGCTAATAGGAAACTTATCTGCATGTCGTAAAATAAATATTGCTGACCCCTGACCATTTTGTGGACTCTGCCATTACGTTCGTAGTGCGCAGCGGGACTGTGTGTCTTTGTTTTTCATCCGCTAACTCACGACGAAATTTCTACAAGTAAACTACTTATTAAAGTAATTTGGTTATAATGTTTTGACATTTGATTCTGAAATGCTTTGCATGCACGTATTTTTTTATTTTAATAAAATTCGTTGAAGAAAAAGAGTAAAAAACCGTAGTTTGTATCCTGAGTCACCGTTCCACTAGCTCACAAAAACTGTGACCCAAGAGACAATTTTTAGTGACCCAAGAGACATTCTGCATAAAAATTTCCTTAATTTATACAATAAACAATCTGGTGAGTGATAAACGTGTTAAATACATAGAGATTCATTGCACATTTTCAGTTTCGAATAAAAAACACTCGTATTTAAGCTTAAAATAACTTTAAATATGATTTAAAAAACAAATCATTTGTGGGGTCGATACAATACACCATAACGGTGGACAGGTTGATGCTGTTTACAGTGACTTTAGTAAAGCATTCGATAGAATCGATCACAATATGCTCTTGCAAAAGCTATTACAAGCCGGAATTCATGGGAATCTGTTTCGCTGGTTTACATCCTACATAGAAAACCGATCGCAGAGGGTAGTAGTCAATGGCTTTTCATCTTCTACTTGGAATCGTGTACCTTCTGGGGTCCCCCAAGGTTCTTTGCTCGGACCCCTTCTTTTCATAATTAGCCTTAACGATATAAGTCAGTGTTTCTTGCATTCGCGTTTTCTTTTGTTTGCTGATGACATTAAAGTCTTCAAATGTATAAATAATATTGAGGATTGTCAGCTGCTACAAGATGACATAAATCGTTTCGAACTTTATTGTTTGAGAAACAAGCTTGACTTAAACGTATCTAAATGCTTCTTTATCAAGTTTTCACGAAAGATCGCACCGATCCAATTTACTTATGTCATCAAGAGTCAAATTCTCAAAGAAGTGTATGAAATACGTGATCTTGGTGTGATCCAGGACTCTCTTCTGTCTTATGATAGGCATATAGATAATATATCAAAAAGAGCTAATAAAGCACTGGGGTTCGTAATGAGAGTTGGATCTCAGTTCTCTAGTATTAAAGTTCTAAAAATATTGTATTGCGCTTATGTGCGAAGCATACTCGAGTATTGTTCTCCGGTTTGGAATCCTCAATATTCCGTCTACATAAATAGAATCGAGTCTATTCAACGTCGCTTTTTGAAATACCTACAATTTAAATGTAAATGTTTCGACTCGAATTATTATGACAGCTGTGTAAGACAACATATGTTACCTCTACAGGAGCGGCGAGTAATTTCTGATTTAGTTTTTCTCAGCAAGGTGTCGCAGAGTAAAATTGATTCTCCAACACTTTTAGAGAATATTAAATTAAAAATCCCGGATAGATCTATTAGGAACCCCATTAAATTAGCAGTACCGTTTAGTAGTACGAATTATAGACAAAATTCATTCTTCAGTAGAGCAGCGATAACATACAATAAACTGGTCGACCTCCCCGAGTTTGATCTTTTTAATTCCAAAATCTTTAAAATTAAAAACATATTTAATAATCGCTGGTTTGATAAGTTTAGTTAGGTAGTTTGTTTCTTTCTTTTTTATGTTATAGTTATAGGTTTTTTATGTTATATGTTCGCATCTCATCTCGTCACTTTTTTTTTTATTATTTAAAATAAGTAGGTATGTCATTCCTACTTATGTTTCCTATTTGATTTTGGTTTTCATTTTGTTTCAAATTTTTTGTTAAATAATTAGTGCTATTATTCAAGCAAGCTGTCACTTAGGTTCAATATGTGAGAACATGTTAATGGTCAATAGTTATAGTTTTAGTTACGTACATAATTTCTAACGACTGTTTGTTTTCCTAAGAAATAAAAATAAAAATAAATAAATAAAATACTTCATTCGATTCTGATTTTACGCATTCCATCTTTCTTTTTTGGTCTATTTTTACCCACACTCAATATCGGCGACGGAGAAGAGTCAAGAAGTCACTGGCTCATATGAATGGCTTTCGTAGATGACGAAAAAGAGATTGTTCTATGCTTCTTATCGCTCTCATCATCTCTCTCCATCGCTGTCAGATCGTTTTTAACTATATGGATATACTGCGGATGATGTATACCACCATACAAGTACGGCTACATAGCAAATTTCTCCTAATCCTCATTTAAAGAAGAAAAATAATAGTACCTTGACAGGGAGACACCTTATCACCCAAGCTTTTTACGGCTGTCCTAGGAGACGTCGTAAAAGCGCTTGAATTAGACAGCTCGGGACTAAAAGTCTGCCTGTAGGTAGGTGTCTTTCTGTAGCACCTTAAGTTTGTAGACGACCTCACCTCAACCTCATCCGGTTTTGGTGGAACTAAAAAAAGATCTTCAGAAAGCTTCAGGCCTACTTTTAGAGATGCGTGATGACATCTTGAAGATGAATATGGCCACCTAAAATTATATCGAATCTCCAGTTCCTCGGTTTCAATCATTGCCATTGGAAATAAGATCTGCCAACTATAACATCAGATGCTGAGACATTGACGCTCATGAAGGAGACTGTGCTGAAGATCAAAGTCGCACCGAGAGCTATAGAGCCTGAGCATTCCTGGCTCTATAGCTCTCGACACGATCGTATCAGTGTGATACTGATATCACACTGATACGATCGTGTCCCCAATACCGAAATTCCGAATAAACAAGCCAAAATTTCGAGCTGCACAAGTGGTTATTGGGGCTCAAATGGTGTTGGTTGGGCAGGACTAGCCAGACGCGGTGATGAAAGCAGTAGCAAAGTTGTTATTGAGTCCGCTAACTATGAAATTATGGTGCCAAGACATGGACACTCACGAATGAGACTGCACAAGGTCAGAGTCGCACTGGAAGCCATGGAATAAGCAATGCTCGGTATTACACTCTTAGATCTATCGAGCCCACGATACCGAAACACACACAAGTGGTTATTGGGGCTCAAATGGAGTTGGTTGGGCAGGACAAGTGGCCAGGTACGGTGATAACAGAGGTGCAAAGTTGTAAACGAGTGGTGGCCCAGAGATGGTAAAAAGTGTGATGGTCGTCATCACATAATAAATAGATCGACGGCATCGTAACAGGACAGAGACAAATGGCAGAATTGAAGAAAGGCCTATACCCAGGCTGGCCAGACTGACTACAGCTGGCACATCATTTCTCATCCCACGGGATGAAAGGCTGAGGATTTTGATGAATCTACAGGTAGTCAAATTATTATTTTTGGCCTTTTGTTCTAAAAGATATCTGCAGTCTGTAAGTTAGTAGTAAAATAACTACGCTCAAGACGAGCCACGATCCAATGCGCCAGAAATTACATTTCATCTACAAAACCTTCCTTGGTCTTCTATTAAGCGAGATTTAAGTTATTTTGTAAAAAATGCGATAGAGGACTGGTTTACTACGCAGATGACTGTCTATATAAATGAAAACCACCATTTTCATTAAATTTTATCATTAATTTTAGAGAAAAGTGAGTTATTTGTTAGGTTAGGGGTTTATTTTCTATGTTAACTATTAAAAGTAAACTGGCTGTCACATTTCAAAGATATTTTTGTACCTTGTATGGTTTATCATACTGTAATTTGCCTATGGCATTGTACCATTTATGTCTCTGGAGTCACCAAGTATGTCTCCGGGCTCACGTAGTGTCCCCAAAAATTTTGACATTGTTAGCAAGATTACTAAAAAAGTAAAGGTTATTACACAAAATGTTGTATGACAAAAGTTTGAAGAATATCCAACAATAGTGATGTAAAAAGTGCATTTTTCTGACGTTCCTAGAAACAGAATTACAAGAAAAGTAAATAAAATTTCTTTCATTTAGTGACCCCAGAGACACAATGAGGTATATTTTTAAAAAATTGAGACAGTTTATTCCAATTTTGATTATACCAGATTGATTCAATTGAATTATAGTTCACATTAAAACAGATAAACTTTTTAAAATATTGTTTTTTTGCACTTTTTACCATAATACGTCATTGTTAGTTAGGTGACATTTTTGGGAGCCGCTTTTGGAATAAGGGCATAAAAATCCATGAAAACGACAAAAATTTTTGGTGCTTGTAGTAGATTTATAAACTGCAGAAATTTATTTAACAATATTAGGTGAAATTATAGCAATATTTCAACATTTATTTTTTTACACAAAAAGTTGACTCATGACACTAAAAAGTTGATCCACCCAAATACACTAAGCAAAGAGTCCTTAATCGTCTATCGAGTTTAATGTTTATTGCCACTCAGGCATTTTGGTCTCTTGGGTTTCAAATCTTAGGCAATATGAGATTAATGAATTTAACTTATCAGACATATTTCTTTTCAGACATCCATGTAAGGCATTTTGCTACAAAGGTTAAAAGCGTTTCAGATGACTCGCTCATGAGCGATCTGTTTTTATAAACATGTAAAATTAATGAAAAAAAGTTTAATAATAAAAAAACTTGATTACGTTATTGAGATAACTGCTCAAAACAGTAGACAAAAAAAGAAAAAATCTTTCACCTAAAAAGGAGTATCGTTGCCATTTAAACATAAATAAACAGATCCCTTAAGAATTCCGCCTAGAGGCGCGACCAGTGATTCAGAGTCCGCCGAAGCATGAAACGAACTGAGGGGAGGCCGAAAGGGCACAGTCTTGGACTTATTAACTGTAGAAGCCAGTAACTATAACTTTTCTTTACTTTTTTATAAGTCTTAATGAAACGCAAAACCTGAAAAAAGTCTTAACGTAGAGTAAGAATGCTGGTTATCAAATAAATAGTTTGGCGAATAGTTCGGCAAATAGTTCGACGAATGTGTAGAGGGGCCATTAGGTATTCAGAACAAGTTTTAACAAGTTTTGTTTACATTTGACATTTCTTAGGTGCGTCGTTGAGATAATTCTGACATGTTATTATAGCAACGTTCTGCATTTGTTTTTATTAAGGAGTTCTGTTTATAGATAGAATACTGGTTATTTCCGGCGGTTTCACCTTAAACCTTATAGAAATCTATATATCCATAACATACTACAGCTGTGGTGACTCGTGCATGACCACTCGGTCTATATTAACTACTTATGTTATGCTGTTTATCTCTACCCTAAGAAGAGATCTTAGGTAGAAGTCCAAACTTACCTCGACAAGCTAAAGATAATGTAGTAGTTGTTAACAATACAGATATAAGTAGCGATAGAAAATATATGGGAACCATGGATGGTATGATTTCGATTTGCTTTGAATAACATTGCAATGTGCAATTCAAATTATTCAATCAATGAGTCAAACGACACACTTGTGGTTAACTTTATACAATTCAGAGCTGGCAATGAATATAACCTATTGTCCATCCACTGATACGTAATAATACAAGTATCAAGTAATATACCTACGTCTTACCTTTGTGATATGAACGGGGTATTAGTGGGATGTCTGTTATAGTCTTTTTCACGCCGGAACGTATGCAAGACACTTCGAGATAATGTCAAAATCAGTCTAATAGTAATGTCCTAAAGTTTAATCGGGATTATCAAAATCGATTTTTGTTTCACTACTATCAATTCATCTCAATCGATTACAAGGTTCATTCATAGACAAAATTACTAAACCAACGATTATTTCTTTACTTATCGATTCATCAATTGTTTCGATTTTCATTTTTGCACTCTCTAATAGATTACGTTCCATTTTACTCAGTACTGTTAATTGGCGGAGTTTTTTATAAAATGTTTATTGTTTAATTATTTATATTTTATGGCTCGTTTATGATAATTTATGAAATAATTAAACAGGAAATAGACAAAAACATTTTTTTTGTATGTTTTGTCGTTTAATTTTTTTTCTTGACTTTTTTGTTTCAAAATTGTTGTGAGCCACACAACGTGAAACGATACAAGTTCAATGTGTCTTGCATACGTTCCGGCGTGAAAAAGACTATAGTCTTTATTCTGAAAAGATTCCAAATAACAATTGGACATGTCTGGCCGGGCTTCCCGCCAGTTGGAGGCGCCGGTTTCCGATGCCACTATGGCTGGATAAAGCCGTTTTTAGGGCGTGATCGTCCAACATCGCATGCCTGCATCAAATTGCATCGAAACACGAACATAATACACAACTTGCACAAATTGTCACACACCATCGCGGACGACCTTGGGTCTTCTGGACCACAGTAACATACGCACCAAAAACAATGTGTTTTACATTTTGCAACACTCAAAAAGTGCCGTGTCGCGTCATTTTACTTGCAAATTCGTGTGATTATGCATAGTGGTCTCGCAAAGATGTATTTACGTGTGCATTGTATGCATTGTGTTGGATTGGATACGCGTGTGGGCACGCACTGTAGCCGTTCGTATCTACCTATTCAACATTCAAATCCCCCACCACACCGTATTCAGACAATGCATCAGCCGTATCGATTCAACCCTAAAATGCACTTTCCTGTTGGAAAATATTAATGGCTTAACGTGTAACTTGTTCGCGTTCCTATGTATTTTTAGCAGTGCTTTCAGCTTATTTTGTTGGTAGGTAAAATCCAAAAGGTTATGTGGATATTTTATAGTCACGTACCATGGTCAGCTGAAGCTCATTGCGTAGTCAAGCGACGGAGCAGCGGCAATTCGAAGCGAACTATGCATAATTTAGCCATTAATTCTCAAAATGACTCTTGGTAGTTCTGTGCCAGACGAGGCAGTCTGTAATAGGTATGAATGCAACTTTGGAAATATCTTAGGTATATCTGATGCAGCAGATGCAATCCCATAAGATTCCATTACAATGGGTAGTGGAGATTGCTGAGCTAAGTAAGCTTTGTTCGTAATGCATCAACGTCCTAAGTTGTAGTCTACTTCTCGAATAGACTTTAAATAAAATAATAATGTTTTAAAAACTTAACGAGAACCGACTCGTTGGAGTCAGATCGAAAATCACTAGCGAGCATGTTTTTTGAGTAAGTTAAACTTATATGAGCCGTGTTGGCCAAATGGGGGTGTGCCTCGACTTTCAATCCGAAGGTCGTATGTTCGAATCCCGACTGTGCATCAATGGATTTTTCGTCTCGTAAAATTTATATGCACTTTAAACGAAAACATCGTGTGTCAGTTCCACACGTATTGACGTTGTCTTTCCTGGGGCCAGGCTGATTAAGCTGAGAGGATGGTTTAGGGCAAGCCTATTCCATCTCAAACAATGTCCCAGGCACTACAGCGTTCCGTTAAGTGTAGGCATAAGTTGCCTCCTGACGCTGTATAAATCATCTATTAAAGATGTAAGGCCTAAGTTTTTTAAGTACTTACCAGTTCCACGAAAATATACTCTTTACAAAGAAACAATTTACAATCGATCCTCAATGACGTATATCACACATACATAAAAACATACAATACAGTCGAACATAGAACAGAGAACCTCCAGATTTTTTTAAGTCCATTAAAATTAAGCGAACATTCGTTCGCAGGAGAAAGTAGGTTCAGGGACGACTCGTGGCTATTTCAAGCTCGTTGCGGGCGATCGTCGATGCAATTAAAGTAAGCAAAGCTTTATGTTCCCGAGCTAAATATATGGCGTTCCGTGCGATTCAAAATGCCATCACTTTTGATACAGCAATCGGCATTTGCACGCAATTGCATTCGGGATGTGCCAGTTATTTATTATTACTTTCACCAACAGTTTTACGTAGCTTTCGAAGTTTTCAAAGAGTTGGATAGCTATTATCTACAGTCGTTAGTGCTTCAGCTATATCCCTAAAGGGCACTAGTAGTTTCGCATCAAGTTATGACAACATCATTTGGAAAACTGCTTTGGCAAGGCGCCATATCGGTGTATTATGTTTTAATTTTGCGACCGGTTGGAACAGCTTTTGTATCAAATTACTAGTGATCTGCCTGCAGCTTATACGACTTACATTGTAGATGTAGAATGGTAATGGACAATAATGGACATTACATTTCCGTAGCCGACTTCAGTGGCAAAAATGGTCACTCTACAGAGACATTTCAAAGTTTCACAATACCTGTGAAATAAGACGTGCTATATTTACTGCAAAAATTTGGAATTAGCTTCCAGCGTCTGTATTTCCGCTGAGCTACGGACCACGACACCTTCTTGGTAGGCTCGCTCCATCGTAGACCTCATTCTTGTCTGTGTTAGTTTCGAGATCAAGAGCCGACCCAGTAATAAAAAAAATTTGGTTGTTTGAAAGCATGGGGATTCTAGCTGAAGTAAGCAGAATAATACCCAGTTCATTGTCCCTTCAAAGGTCATATAAAAGGAACTATCGCTTATCTGTAAGCGTCCATGAGATCTCCTTCCTTATGTATTTTCAATACCTCAATTCCTGGTTGTTGAAGCGTCTCATGAATATAAAATTGCCCTCAAGTCAATTAAGAATTCTGTTAATACTTAGGTATGTGCACTTTAAGAATATTAAAAAAGAAAAAGAAAAATGACGTTCGTAGCACAAGGTAGAGAATTACAAGATTTACAAGCAAGGATAGGGTGTTTAACGTTATTTAACGGGACAAGTATCAGTGCCTCGGAAATTTTTTTTTGAGGAGTTTTGAAAATCAAGCTGATATTAAAAACTCCTCTTATAAAAAAAAATGTATATAATTTTCAGAGATATCGGTAAACATGAACCGTCAGTTATAAAAACTATTACGGCCACTACACATTCGCTGAACTATTATTTGGGTAGAAGATGTCAGGCGAATACAGGCGATGAGGCGCTCTCCACATTCGTGACTGTCGGCATTCTATCATCGGCGAATATGTAGAGAGCCCATTAAGTTGTAGAACATTTCAAAGGTATTTTAAAACTAATATCCAAGTTTGTTACTAGTTCCATATTCAGTTCCTTCGCTTTGTAAGACATACATCGAGCTAAAACTTTAAATTAATATCGTAAGCGTTACGCTTGAATTTCTCATAGACGGTCCCAAGGGGCTTGTATGTCGAGGCAATATTTCATCTGCAGAAGCTTGTTTTACGAGCTTCGTCTGACTTTTGACTCGTTACGAAGCTTTGTTCTGCCATCGTTATAGCCACAAATAAAATTAATTACCTCCTATAGGTCATATACCTACAATACATCTTATTTTAAATTTTCGCTTTTATTTATATTGGAGTTTTGCTTTTGGCGAGAGATCCTTGCCACGAGGCAAGAGAACTGAATTTTATATTTTACAGTATTACTATACTATTTCTAACCCATGAATTTACTGAAGAGGTATGTTGCTTTTTCGTTTTGGAATGTGTAGTAGGAATATTGTTGATTTCTCAACAAAATGTTCTCTCAATTTTCTTTGACTGGCTCCCCAGTCCCCACTGAACCTTGACTTTTAGCTTTAGACCCCTCGCAGACTACAGACTTTCTATCGGCCGATAGTTGATACGGGCTATACTTCTCCATACTCATTACGAGCCGAAGTATATTACGTCTCAACTATCGGCCGATAGAAAGTCTGTTGTCTGCGAGGGGTCTTAGGATGGATCACCTAAAATAATGCTAGGCCCCAAACCGCGTTTGTTGCCCTGATTCTTCACGGTATTGGACGCGAAAGAACAGAAAGTAAAATTAGTTCTAAGACTATTCTAAGTGATCCCAGCGGTCCTACTGATAAATAATTTTTGACTTTGACTTTGAAATTTTCCAATGATCACACGTTAATTTCAAGCTTCCTATATCCTACGTTTAATTTTCAAAAATAACTCTCCCCAAACATATACACTTTGAATCTTGAATGCATGTCTACCATGCCACGGAGGATTCAATAATGGTCAAGTTTCGTTTTGTTTAAGTAATATCTTTTTGATATCAGATTTATTTACAGAAACTAAGCTACTACAATATGTACATAAAATTACAAAATACAATAGAATCAGTCAAGTTATCTAAGGATCGTCGTAATAACGATCTATAGATAGCTCAACTGATCCAGGTCACTGCCAGTCGGAAGCGTGCCCAAAACACTGGCGGCGTTGCCACGCTGAATGGCAATGCTGATTCTTTGGGCCAAAAATTCGCCAGCTCTTGAATCACGCGACGCTTCGACCAGACGCCCTGAAAGATTTTTGAAGACGCGATGGGCCCCGGAACCCCACGGACCCAGGGTCTCGACCCCAAATGGTTCAAATATATAAACCCGATCAAGATTTATATATTTGCGCCTTTTGAGATCCTCAGCTGAATCTGCCGCCGCGCCAGGCCTAACGGATGTCCCCGGTAGATGTGAAAGCGCAAGGGTATCTACGCAAGTAGCGTCCCATACCAAAGGCCTTCCCCTCTCCCAAGGGACAAGAGTCATACCGTCGGGGCGCTTGCCATCGTCACGCATCAGACCACTCGGTTCTAGAACGGCCGGTACATTGGCGCTGACAAGCGCTCGGCGGATGATGTCATTAAGACTGGCGTGGCGGCAGAACCGACCTGCGGCCCTAGTGCACGATAATCCGTGGTGTCCAAGCTGGTCGACCGTCCTACCACACTGACATTGGTGAGGGGCGCAACACCGCGCACCCAACCGTAGGCATACTGCAATACGGAAGCTAGCGGGATCCATTAAAGAGCCTAAATTTTGTGAAGGAAGTGCTTGCAGCCACAAACCTGACTCCCATTTTGAGACGGCTAGGAGACGGGCACGATCTGCGGAGCATGAACACGTATCTAACAGACAATTCCGTGTCAACTCGCACAGAGGCCCGTCCCATTGCCGTTGAGACGAAAGGGAGAGGGGGGGAGCGGCAAGAGGGCAAGCACTACGCCAAGCGTTTAATGCCTCGTCTTGAAATGAAATTTGTAAATTACTGCCAGGTTGAGCCAAAAGCGAAGGTGATAGAATTTTGTCAATCAAATTACTATTGCTATGGACTGAAGACAAAAACGCTGGTAGAGCAACACTTGAAATTTTTCTTATACCTAAGCCTCCCAATCTGACAGGTAGGGAGGCCTGCGACCATGCCCTGTCATCCAAATAAATATTCAAAACCGACGATAGTGTGTTCTTTATAATGTTGTCCAAACCTTCCACCAGTTCGCTGTGTTTCCACAGTTGACAACACCTTAAAGCATATGTAAATTTAGGAACAAAAAGACAAAACTTAATGATAGTGTAAGCCATATGACGGTTAATTTTGAGCAATCTGTCCGAAGTTTTGTTAAAATTTTGAATTTTCTCATCAACAAAGGCAGGAAAAGACTCGTCAAAGATTGGTGAACCGAGGAGGCGAAGTGAACATTTATCAACTACCGTAATATCTTATATAATATCTTTAACACAACTATATTATACTGCGTGGGTAACCGCGTGTTTAACCTTCACTCCGTAATGTATGCCTCCATCAGAAAATTCCATCGCTCCTCTATTTTCAAAAACAAAGGAATATTCACAAACTGCATTAACATTATCCTTGACATTTCGTATATCCGAAGTATTGTTGTTATTCTGACCACTCTACTTTATGCTTCCATAAATTAACTTTCCATTAGGCTAGGTTAATGAAACTGCGCAAACTAATCTAAACGCTGTAAGGCATATTGTAATTCACTTTCACGCATTAATTTGAAATAAAATCTTCTTTGCAATAAATAACTAATTATAATTTATCCTTCGATAAGCTGGTATGAGGATTAACAGCATTTGTGTACACTCAGAAATGAAGAGATCCGTAGACGCACTAAAGTCAAACGACATAGCCCACAAGATTAGCAAGTTGAAGTGGCAGTGGGCGGAGCACATAGCTCGTAGAACTGACGGCCGTTGGGGCAGGAAAGCTCTCGAGTGGAGGCCACGCACCGGAAATCGCAGCAGAGGACTGCCCCCCACTAGATGGAAAGACGATTTGGTAAAGGTTGCTGGGAGTTGGGTGCAGTCTGCACAAGATCGATCGCTCTGGAAATCGATGGGGGAGGCCGTTGTTCAGCAGTGTACTGTACACTATGTGCTATGTCTTTTATTACCACTAAGCAATGATGTAAAAAAACCTGTGGCACTCCGGGAGTGCCGATAGAAGTGAAAACTTGAAAAATTCCGTGTACCTATTTTTTTGATTGTCAGGAAATATTTTTGCATCGTTACCGGGCGCGCGGCGTGAAACGGCGTGATAAAGGGTCTTTAGCGTGTTTAGTTACGGAGTTCAAAAGTAGATGGCGCTGATGGTGGTGTCGGTAACACTGTCAGTCTGAGATCAGTAAACGTTTTCCTTTTTGGCAAAATAAAAGTATTATTTTTGTGATCCTTTTTTTATACATCAGTAATTGATTTTATAGAAAATAGTTTTCTCAAATCACTAGACTAATAGTATCAACGTGATTTGCTAGCTTCTCGCTCAAATGCTATAGATTACCCCAAGTGCAACGATCTCATTGTCGGCTGCCGGCAATATATTCTGTGCAAATTGCCTGCAAAGGCCTAGGATGACGTCTGTGCCCAACAGATTTATACATTATAGTTACGTTGACTTGTTACATGATACCCTAACTGACATGACCAGCCACAGACAATTTATAGTCGGAGCTATCAAACGCGCCTTGACTTATAAGTATTGTTTGTATCTAATAAAGTTTATTATCTTTGTTGTTTGTAAACGATACTATAGGCAGTCTTAGAAAACGTAAAGATCGCTAATATCACTCGTTTGCAAAACCACAAACGCGCAAGTTTTTCTAACTTACTTTTTTGAAGTGAAGACTTTAGGCGCGTTTGGCAGTTTTGAGATGAGAAAAATTCTTAGATTCGCCTCGAAAAGGTCACGTGCGAGTCACGTGACTGCTCACCGACACCGGGTTATTTGTCAAGTTTAGAACCGTTTCAAGTTTTCACTTCTGCCGGCACTCCTTGAGTGCCACTGTTTTTGTCTGATTTTTGAGCAACGTTCTCGTCGATCTCGACAGTCATGCAGATGAGTGGCACAGTTTGGCTCAAGATCGAGAGGTGTGGAGAAAGGGGAGGCCTTTGCCCTGCAGTGAGACGAAGCAGGCTTAAAATAAAGTAATAAGCAACGTTGAGTGAGACTTGATAGGCGATGTAAAACCTATTGTAAAGTGACGGAATAAATATTTCTAAGTTGGAGGCGAACGATAACAATTTGTCACACTTTTTGTTTTAATGATTCAACAAAACAATGTAAGTACTTAGCCACCTTTGTGCTACATTGTGTGGTAAACGGACACCGCAGGAATATTAAAAATCATAACAAAATTATCGCTACACGATTACACATTATCGTGTAGCCAATCAGCGCGTTTCAAAACAAAGCAATAAATTCCTTTGTAACACGTAAAAAGGTTTTTTATCACTTGTGTACTTGTCACTGACCATCCGCAATACGCATTTACTTGGGTCAGTTGCTAGGTTGCTACGTGCTCATGAAAACAATTATTGGAGTACCTACTATTATCTGTCACGTTGTATATGACCTGACAGTGCGGTCTGCATGTGTAATACTTTGTTAGAATTTCATTGCCAACATGACAAAGTTTTACGACTTTGTTTACAGTTTCCGTTTGATTTCATGTCAGAAATAACATTTAAAACAGAAGAAAATATTAAAGTCAATTCAGTCAATTATTCTGAAATAAAGGCTCATATATATATATATAAATATATATGAGCCTTTATTTCAGAAATACTTAAATAACAATGTTTTTATAGAATCTAACTTAAGTTTTACTAGTTCTAAATAAGATCTCTTATTTCTGTGTGCCTATTAGCAAAGGCCTCCTCTAGCTCCTTCCAGTGTATTCTGTCTAATGCAGCTCTTCTTCAATAGGGTCCGGCTGTCAGCCGTAAAGTCCTTACTTACTAATAAAAAAAATACTTCAGGTATTAATAATAATTCCCTAGTCATAAAATATACATCTATTCCGTGCCTCAGATGAATGACTTAACTGGATTAGTACTTGATAAAACTATTCAACTACATAATTCACATCATTCACGTAGTAAAAAACATCAAAAGACTGCCGAAAAATAGCTTAGATCTTATCCACGGGCAGTCGAATAGAAAATCCACAAGAGCAACCGCACCGTCCAGACAATTTATCAATTTTACATTTCATTGATTCTGAATACAGCAATCAAACAGTTCTGGCGATTTTAATATGCGATCATTGTTTTGTTTCGTGAAAAATACTCTATTATGTAATCACTTATAGCGTGTTGAATCATCCCTATCTTTTTTTTTTAAATGATTGATACATTTCTATTATAAGTTTCCCCAATTGCCACAAAAGAGACAATAAAAATTTAGCATCGCGAATTTTGTTTATTTTATCAGATTGGCAAGATGCAGCTTTGAATTCGAATTAAGAATTATCGGGTTCTTGCCATCCTGATTATTCTAAATTCGAATTCAAAAAGATTTAAATTCAAATTAAGAATTCGTTTCTTCTAGATCTGTCGGTATGTAGCTGTTCTGTGACGATTTCGTTAGTGCTAGCGTTCAGACCTATTGACATTTACGAACAACTCCCGCTTATCTCGTTAATGAGTGAACCAATTACCGTAAATAAACATAGCACTAAATAATCATAAAGTTTATTCTAGAGGGCATTAAGCTTATCTTTGGTTTTATTTTAGTAAATCCGTTTTTGTGTAAACATCATCGTAGGTAGGTATTATTATAGTTAATGCCGGATTTAATTTTAGCATTCAGTGTTTTTTTTAATGCTGGACATTTCACACAGCGTCATCTAGCCCCAAAACTAAGCAAAGCTTGTATGGGTACCAGGTAACTGATATTGCTACTTATATACTTTTTTTAAATACATACTTATATGTACATAGGTTTCTATGTACCCAGACCCAAGATAAATATTTGCAGATCATACTTAGAAATTACTTAGGTACCTAACTTAAACTATTCAAATGGGCGGCATGAATTTGCGACCATTCATGTATGGAATGCATACTATTATGTAGGTATATGTCAAAAATGTAAGTACATGTAACATACTTTTGACATAACAACTAAGATAAGATAAGATAAGATAAGATTCGTTTATTTGCCAGAACATAAGTAACAATTAGGTCTTATGGTACTAAGGTTAGTCCAGATATATTCTACCTATATTAGGCATGCAAATATTAAAAATTACTTGTTAGGAAAGATCATTCGATTAATTAATTTCTAGTTGTAAAATATTTAAAATCATAAATCCATGTCCCTATAATTAAAATATTGGTCAATTGAATAATAACATTTGATACTAAGCCATTTCCTTAACTTAACATTAAATAGATTTCTTGATAATATTTTTAGGTCGTCTGGTAAGTGATTATATATTTTAATTGTCATATAGTATGCCTGTTTTTTTGTCATTTCTAAATTATACCTAGGGTTATGTAGTCTGCTGTCTGTTGCATCCCTTAATCTTCTAGAACGGAAATCGTTATTTCGTCTGAAAAGTTCTGGATGCTGCTTAACTAATTCTGCGGCTTGTTTAATGTAGAGGCATGGGAGAGGTAAAATGTTTAATTTTTTAAATATGGGTTTGCAGGGGTCTAGATAATGAGCGCCATACAGTGCGCGAATACATTTCTTTTGAGCCCTAAATGCTCTGTCAAATTCTACACTGTTACCCCATAAAAGAAGGCCGTATTGTAGAGCTGAACCTACGTAACCGTGGTATGCACTGAGCGCAGTTTCTCTTGAAGCAACCTCACGCAGTCTTTTTAAAACATATGCATATCTACTTATTTTATCGCATACTTTATCGATTTGAATCTTCCAGTTGATGTTTTCGTCAAGATATATACCTAGGAATTTGAAAGATGTGACTTCTTCAATCTTCAAATTATAAGACAACTGCCAGGATCTTGAAAGACCTGAAGATCTTAAGTTCTGATTCTTCGCTTCTAAAATAGAACAAATCGTTGATCTCCATAATGTAATCCAAGTTACATTTAACGAAATGTCTTACATTACATTTGCATGTTATGAATAAATAATGCCCACTATCACGACTTATCAATTTATGGTCAATTTTCTTACAACAAGATCGTTGTCGGCAAATCCCATTATAATCGGACCGGTTATGTCATTCTACCCACTTTTTATTCTATGACTTTTATTTAGCCTTCCACACGTAAGGACTGCATTACCACAAACAAAAAAGATTATGTCTGTGTCTGGCCTTTGTGGACTATGAGAAAGCCTTTGACTCTGTCGAAACCTGGGCTGTTCTGGAATCCTAGCAGCGATGCCAAGTAGACTATCGTTATATCGATGTGTTGAGATGTCTGTACGAGGCCGCCACCATGAGTGTCCGAGTACAGGACCAGCAGTCTAAGCCCATCCAACTGCGCAGAGGAGTGAGACAGGGAGATGTCATATCTCCGAAACTGTTCACAAGCGCGTTGGAGGATATGTTTAAGACTCTGGATTGGAAAGGTATGGGCATAAACATAAACGGCGAGCACATCTCACACTTACGATTCGCAGATGACATAGTCTTATGGTCGGTGCGTAAAACTGAATGATCTTCATACTATACCGCTTGGATAGTCGAAGGATCAGGTACGCTACCCTGGTCGACACACTAGAGATTTCTAGAACGTTGTTAGAGAGGGCCTTATTGAGGAGAAACCCTACGCCACCCTGTGATGTTTGGTCACCCTCGCGGAAGTACAGAAGATGGCCCGAGTCTAGGGTAATGGTGTCCTCTCCTTCTCAACGGACTTCACATAACCCCAGAACATGCCACCTAATGTTCTCCAGCTCCACCAACTGCGCTAGATGTTCGTCGTTTGTGATCAGCACGTGTAGAAACCATCAGAACTAGTTTAGACAACAAAGGCGTTGTTATATTAAATTGAATACGTTTTTATGGAAATAATAATTTGAATAACACCAAATTGTCTCTGATTACGTCACTAGATTTTATCTATTTTTAATTTTTTTTACCTACCTAAGCTTGGGGTTTTATTGTTGTGAATAATTAATTATGACGATGGTTTCGGTAAAGATGATAGATTGGAATTGGAAGGGTAATATTTTTGTATCGATTTTACAAGAGTACTTATCTACTTTTTGCGAAAGAACAGTAAAAAAAAGTATAATATAAAAAAAGTATAATGCCTACTTCTGTTTCCCAAGACTTCCTCCGTCCGTTCGGTCGTCATTAAATGCTGCTATCTCGTTTCCCCATACAATTTTTTTTACGATTATGTTCACGAATAGACCGTATCTCAAAATCTCTCTTGAAAATAAACAAGATTTTTCGACTAAAGTCAAGGTATTCTGTCAGTCGTATGACTTTACTACACTTGGCCCTCCGGCCAGGTGGAGTGACGATTTGCGAAAGTCTGCTGGCAGAAGCTGGATGCGTCGAGCTGAGGACAGGGCGCAATGGCGCTCATTAGGGGAGGCCTATGTCCAGCAGTGGACTGCTATAGGCTGATGATGATAATCACTTTACTAAGTCAACTACAAGTAAAAATTACTCTTAAGAGGTGCTCTAAGTTCTCTTCTTTAATACTTATTAAAATTTATGTTATTTTTAAAGGGACTGTCGCAATATTTCCAGTTCATACAGTAA
Organism: Epirrhoe alternata; assembly: GCA_963565295.1. Lineage (NCBI taxonomy): Eukaryota > Metazoa > Arthropoda > Insecta > Lepidoptera > Geometridae > Epirrhoe > Epirrhoe alternata. The sequence goes on from OY751384.1 coordinate 8,494,736, forward strand.
TTTAAAACAATTTGTATGTTATTTATTCGGAGACGAGAATGAAACTGTTTTTCTTCGTTACGGCCGATTGAGTGAGTCAGCTGAACTCTCATACAATCATGGTTGCCACGTAAATATCCCTGAAACTCTCGTTATCCAATATAGTTGACATTATTATTTTTTATAATGCGCTATTGTGTTGGTTTGGTAGGTACAGGCACTACTCATCGTTAATCCATGACGGAGGCCTTAAGTCGGCCTAGAAACTCCGTCACCAGAGTTGGCCACTGGCACCGAACTTACAAACTTACTTTTTACTCAATCTTCATCTTCACAATTTGAAGCTTTTTATATACTTACCAACGACTCTTTCAATCAGATTTTTTTTAAATCATAATTGTAAGCTCTTTCTCTATACAAGTCTCTTTAATACTTTGTTGATGATGAAAATAGTGGTAACCCTAAGTCTTGATGAAGATAGTCGTGTATCGATCGCCCCGCCCCCGCGCACAATTGAACAAATTGCCTAATTATTTTTATTACCAGTTTGTTTGGGCACTGGCCATTTCTCATTCTTTTTCCAAATAAAATTCTACCTTGCTGAGAAAAATGCGGTACTCGAGAAACGCTCGTAACAAATGAGGCTACATTTGGAGATGAGTCTTTTTTTTCTAAGAATCGACAAAAGCGCCACATTCCGAATAAATTTGAAATTGGAATGCCATTAGCAACAAGCCGTTAGTATTTCAAACAAGCGGTTTCTTTGTTCTAAATTTAAAATTCTCAAATATTTTAATTGAATTTCCGAAGTATTGATTGTATAATACAAATGTTAGAGTTGCTCAAATTAAAATCAAATATTTACATTGTTGTATCTGCAAACGATTGTGTCTCAACAATGTTCTCCTTCAAAGTTATTGAGTCTCTAGTTTTTTTACACGAATAAGTCTAAAGATTAGGTAGTACCTAAGCGAAAATCGTGACTTTATTTTGCGATAGTGTCACTGTTATTTAAAGCTCAAATTAATTAAACAAGAATCTAGTAACATAATTTGAATTTGCATTCCACATTTATCATTGTACCCAAAGCCAGTAATATTAATATTAATTTTAGGTATATAATAAAAAGTATTATATGTAAGTATATCTAAATAGTTCTAAAATAGTAAGAAAATTGCCAAAGTCGTTATCGGCTTAGGTAAACCGCAGCTTAAGCCTCTGCCAGACTGGATAAGCGTTTATGGCAAAAATCGTGAGCGAAATAGCCCGAGACTTGTTACATTATCGAATTTAGTGAAGCCTGAGGGGCCTATTGTTCCGAGGCCAAGGTCTCGCTTGTTTACATCGCGCGGTTAGACGGTGATGCATCGTCGCCGCAAAAAGTTACACGTAATAAACCAACTTTTACATAATCTGCGCGGCTTGGCATAGTGTATTCTGCCTTTTACGTTTCTCGGCGATACATGAGAGTATTCTTTTTTGTTTTGTGACTCTCGTGGTTGTTATGACTTGTTGAATAATTTTTGATATTGTTTTCAAAATAATAATTCCTAGTTAAGAGAACGAAAATAAAAACAGCGTGAAAATATTTAGAAACTAACATTAGACTGAGTATAACTTTTTCTGACCTACACTGACCCAATATTTAATGTATTAGAAATATTATTGATTTCAACATACACCTCAATTTGCCTCGACACAATATCATACAATACATATGGTGGGTAGAGAGAAGCGAATCAAGGTTAACAGTTAAAGGAACATGATTCCAATGCGTATTCATTAAACAATAGTTTTTATGCATATAAAAAATTATTGCGCATGCAAAACTGACATAATAAAACACATTGAATTTAGGCATGCCATTGGCCTTGGACAACAATACAAATGAAACGACCGTAAAAACTTATTACGTCTAACAGCTGTAAAACACGATTAAAATCTTTTCCGATTTACATTTTAGTGTTAAATGGTAAATGAGTCATCAGTTACGATTGACCCTGTTTGTGCGTGTCTTGCCTACTTGAGGTAAACACCTTGAAGTTCATTACTTCCATTGATATGCTCTATACCAATATTGAAAATAGGTAAATCTTGTGTTTTGAGAGGAGTTATCTCCGAAATCAAGCTTTATGGCCAGAATATAAAGTCGTTAATGGTTTGGCGACTTTATAGCAAAGAGCAACTGCCTTCAGATGGTCTAAATCTGTAAAAAATGTTTGGATTTATGTCGATTTGTATTTAACCGGTAAAACGAATTGTTTTTGAATTCGTTTAGCGTAAGCCCATATTAGCATTCTGGTAATTATATTAAGCGTGTATGTAGAATGATGCAACTAGACGATACGCCCACAAAAATTGTCCTTCAAGGCTTTGTAAACAATATGGTAATTTATATATAAGCAGTGAAAATAATCAAAATGACTAAGAAAACAATGAATATTCAAATTCGGGAAATCCCACAATCCGAAGATCTTTTTAAAAACTTCATCGTTTTTTAAATAAACACGGTTTTTATTTTCGCTTGCCTTACATCATTTTCTAATCTATTTTGACTTGGGATCTTTTACATAATATGAATTTTGTTTATAATTTCTAAGTGTTTCTTCGATCATCCAAATAGGTCATAAGTCAAAATAATCTGATACAGTTATTAAGTGTCGAATTTCTTCAAGGATTCAGTTGTAGATGCTCATTCGTCTATTTAATAACTGCGAGAAGGTAAGTTACTACTTCGCGTATCAGTCGCTACTTTATTATTCTTTTAAAACAATTTTCCTTCTGGCCTTCAAATATATAGTTTGCCCTTATCCTAAGAACTTCCATGAACTCATATCATATCCTCGTTGCATTGTTTTCCTTCGACTTAATTCTGTTTATTCCAAAACCATCCTTTAGCTCGTATCAATAAATCAATACCCACATAATTATCGTGCATGCCAAGTTGTTGTTGGCACTCATTATGCAACTACGGCCTATCTGTTTTGTATTCTGTGCCCGAAGTATTTATTTAGTCTATAGTTATCTTTCTCTTTGGCCTTTATATCCAGACAGTTCCAAAATATAAGCAATGTCAATGTCAACACTGAAGTGCAAAGATCTCCTCCAAATTTTTATAGTGAAACTTCTTTGGGCGCGCGTTGGGCATTTTTGAGATAGGAAAAATCTACTGAACTCAGATCTCACTCAGATTGACAGTGTTACCGACACCACTGTCAGCGCCATCTAGTTTTGAAATCCTTAACTAAACACGGTAAAGAAACTTAATCATGGCATTTTCCGTGCGCCCGGTGACGATTCAAAAAATGTTGTTCAAGTGTTCACTTCTGTCGGAACTCCCGAAGTGCCACTAAACAACGTAGGAATAATTCTGCATAGGAATACTCGTACTAATCTTGCAGAACTTATCAAAAAATTTTTGCTCCTATCACCTGAGAGCAAACATTTACTTACTTTTTTACTTACCAGAATCTATTATGGTGTTTTGAAGTTCCAAGGTAAGCAACTTGTTTGTTGTTGTGAACGTGGGGTAAATTTCGAAGCACGTACTGCATGCATGAATGGCGCCTCAAAGGCACCTTTATTTTAGTGTTTCCTTTGTATTTATACTATAATTGTTTCATTATATTTCAAGGTCTGATGAGTGTGGGAGCTCGAATGGAAATGCATGAATACCTATTTGGTAGTCAGTGATATAATTTGAGTCGGTCTATAGAAGGATTCAATGAGGCTGCGCTTCCTGACTATTCTGGAGGTCAGCTGTTTGAACCAAAATAATATCAAAAAAGGTAGTCTGCGCCTCAAAATAAGTACATATAGAACGGTGCTACTGTGATAGTTTCTATGTTTAAAGAATATCAATAGCTCTTTCGTTAGGTTTGCTCAATTCCGCATGAGTTCTTTCGTGGTGCGAATTCTACATTAAAAAAACCGGCCATGTGCGAGTCGAACGCGCGATCTATAAAAATGGCCAAAAATCACTGTTGTATGGGAGCCTCATTAAATATTTATTTCATTCTGTTTTTTAGTATTTGTTACAGCGGTTACAGAAATACATCATCTGTGACAACTGTCTAACTATCACGGTTCATTACTATAATACAGACGGACAGACAGACAGCGGAGTCTTGTAATGGGGTCCCGTTTTACCCTTTGGGTACGGAACCCTAAAAATACAACCTGGTTTTGAGTTTTCTATTGTTCAGGTTGCAAAAGTAAACAAATTAAATAGTTCTATGTCTTATCTGTGGTCATAATCAAGCCCTACACGAGGTAATAGCTTAATATTTCGTTATGTTGTACAAATTACATTTAAGCAATCATATTTCATCAATCAGACAAATCGTTCCTCAAAAGGATAGCAATTATTCCAATCTAACCTGTAATTATTTGATCTAATCTAGTAATTGGCCTGTAACAAGAAAATGCTTCATTTCTGTATGCATGTTGCTAAGCCATAGATACGAAATAGTTACTAACATCACACAGATTTATAAATAGTTTGTAGGATATGCATAGATTATTGAAGAGTTAGTAGGTAAGTTTAGCGTAGGCTTGAATGAGAAAGTCCAAAACCGGTTGGTTGACTATGTATTGGATGTACTGAACTCCCACTGTCTACTTTCAAGTCACAATAGATGTTGGCTTATCTCATGGCTTCTGTTCGATACCAAATCTAATGGCATTATATGACCTTTACGTGGCGCAAAATAGAGGTGATCTTGGTCCGGCTTTTGTTAATCCGACTTTCCAATTGGAATTAAGTCAAGCAAAAAAATTTACACTAAATTTTAATGTCTTTATCTCGTCTCCCCTGCAAATTAATACCCCCCAAGTAAATAAAAAACTAATAGGCCCTCTACATATTCGCCGATAATAGACGAATGCCGACGGTCACGAACGTGTCGAGGGCCTCGCCTCTACACGTCATCTTCTATCCAAATAATAGTTCGGCGAATGTGTAGAGTGGCCGTATACTTCTTCTAAAATAAGTATTCTAGACGCAGCATAATTGTTGGCGTTTTCTAAAGCAACTTGTAAATTTTCCCGCAATTTCTTACCCTTTATGAGCCAAACCTATCACAGTTCGCTACCGCAGTAAAATGGTAATAAAATGCATTGACCAGTTTCGATTCGGAAAGAAATTGGTCTTGCCATGTAGAATGGCTTTTGTCTGGTCTTGAATCTATTGTTTTAATAGTGGGTGTTTGTGTTTGTGCATCGGTGACTAATGAGAGAAAGTTCGATGCATCGGGAACGGGAGATCACTGAAATGACTCAGTGTTCCCGTTACAGTACAATCAAATATAGATCCTTCTGAAATACTATGTTCAAGGAATTTTATACATTTTCTATAGATTACCTACGTCTACGAAGCGTGATTGATCTGGTATTGTGTCGTGTCGCATTTAAACCAAAAAAAGTTGCAAAAGTGGCACTATACCAAATACACGCTTTAACAAGCTATCGTGCGCTGATTACTATCAGCAATGGGATTTTCAGATCTCCCTCAATCATTCAGGTTAAGTAGAATGTCTAAATCCCAAAAACAACATTTATCCTTGGCTCCGTGTTAGTTAAACACAAATATTAATACGGCTTTATAAACAAAGCATCAGAGCAGTTCTTGTTGGACAACTGCAATTGCTTTTAGCACTTGAGTAATACGTCTGGCGTTACGAATTGACGTGTTATCGTTAGTTACCGCACCTTTTAGCCGTGGATTTTAATCCTAAACAAATACAATATACGTATCTTCAAATGTGTCAATTTTAACGTAGATAATAGTACCTAGTACACACCTTACCTACTCAAACCAAATTTTTATTCCATCTTTTTTTCTTTACATTTTTTGTTTTGTGTCATTTTTAAATGCTGCATTACTGTACCCAAATTGTGTCAAGAGCATGATTTCCGATTTGCATTTGAACTTTTAAAGCCAATACTATTGAAATTATAACATTCCTGTTTGTTAAGGGTCTGCAGTGCGCTCGCGCAGCTCCGTGCGTGTCGAGTGTTTTGCTCCAATGCACACTCGACTCCACGTCCGCCCGCACTGATATAAAATCAACTCGACAAAAACATCGTTATTTTCATTCAGCCGCCAAGGCCAAGGCAGCCATATTGCATTCGCTGCCGACTTGGTCCTGTAAACAAGGTCATTTTATCAACGCAGTTTTAAAATAGCGGATGGAATCTTTTGCTGAAATATTTTTTGTAGTTGTACACGTGGAACAGCACAAACAACAGTCTTTGCTGATTTGATATATAATTATCATAATCCATAAATTTACTGCAATATTATTTTAATTTTGCCAAATGTCACTATTAAAAAAATATAGGTAGTCAGGTATTTCTTGGTCTCTGATTATGTTTAGTATTAGTTAGTATTGTAATGTAACAACAATTATGTATAGAAATAATAATAAACTTATGTGAGAGAGTGTTCCCACAAGCAAGAACTTTGTATACATACATACAATGACCAATGGTATAGCTAAAAACTAGGCACTTTACGAACTTTAGGTCAAAGGGCTATTTTTAATATAATCGCCCAGCTATATTAGGTGGGTTGTATGTAGTTATTTAACAATAAGGACCATCTACGTCGGTCAATTATATGGAAACCTTATAAGGGACTCTGTCCAAACAACTATACATCATGCCAGACTCATTCCTCATGAATATCTTAAATTATTGTGTTTATTATTGTTAATGCGGTAATTTATGAAACGCGTTGTAAAAATATATATGTATAATGACCATGATAAGCAATTTGGCCGCCGTTTTTTGATGAAATTTAAGTAACAACTGCTTGATAATCTGGAGCCATTGTTCAACTCAAGGTTACCCATTTAAGTCACTCCTGCTTCCGCTATAGCAAGTCATGTGTACTCTACTTAGGAATAACAATCGTTTTGGAAATACTAAATAACAATGCAACTTAACCGGCTGGATAGGAATACATTTTTGTTATGTTAATTTAATTATTTTTTTAAAGAAACGTAACGTTGAGTCAGAGTGATTATTTTACATGTTATTTAAGCCGTCACTTTTTTCTTGTCAAAAATAGAGCATCATTAAAGCTACAAGATAATTATATAGACGTATCTAAGTGTATTAAAGCTTGAACGAACAAAAAACAAGCACAACACGCTTCAAAAGCTCCGTTTAATAAGACTATAATTTAATGCCGTTGATGTAGGTAATAACCGGTTTCCTTACATAATAAGTTTGGCGTTTTTGGTCAACACGTCACCTCTGTTATTTTTTATTATCTCCTCGTGTAGGGTAAACAAAGCTCTGTTGACATGCCCGAGGAGATACGAGGCGGTATCTAATTCGACTGGCCTTGACAATGAATAACACGTTTTACCCCACGCGGACTTAGGACGTTTTGATTTAGAGATACGTCGTTTTTGCACAGCGCTTGATATGAAAAGATAAAAAACTTGTTTGCTGTAAATTTTTTCACGTTACTTAACGCGTGACATACATTCAAATTATATCATTCGCGATTCACGACTTCACATGCAAGCACACGTTTAAACTTTAGTAGTTTTACTAGATAATTAAAATGTAATGGTTTATGGCGTTACTTGATACATAAATATTATCACGACAACGGCTTTTTAAAGTTATGTAGTTAGGTATCAATAAAAAACTCGGGCAAAATGCCAGTAGGATACGTAAATAAGATCGTTGCAATATCTATAAAGACTGCTTTTTATTCTGTGGATACAGTCTGCACTTGTGGTGTGCGTGTTCGATTCAATCCACATAAATCGTGTTATGTGGATAATCCACGTAATAAGATTAAGTGGAGTGGGCGGACCACACCAACTTAAGGCATATTTTTTTTTAAATTTCCAACTATGATATTTTTACTTTGCTCTACATTCAATAAACAAATTACTAAAAATAAAATTATTAACATGTTTTTTTCTTTCCAGAGCTGGCGCTGGTGCCAATGGTATCTTCTCCAGAAGACTGGACTTCTCCACTTTCAACCATCTTCCGAAGCACAAAGTCAACTCATATCAGATCAAGGTATGTGCTTTTACTTAATAATCTTCCAGCGCTTCAAGAATACTGTACAATTTTCAGGCAGATTAGACTCATCCTCACTTCGACCTAAAAACTGTATTTTGATTTCTGCAAATTATTACGAAATGTATATATTATCACTGTATCTACTGAAGCTGCCTTAAGAAATAACAAGATTAGATAAACACTTTAATTGCAGATGAAACAAAATGAATGCACGCTTGATTAATAAAAAAACATCCAAGATGTAAACACGCAGATAACCTTTATACAGTATGAAAGAATATTGTTCGTTGGTCTACACAGTGATCTTTCACAATTATACCTTTGAAGCCAGCTCGTTCATTCATCAACAAGACTTTCAGACAAAACAAGCCAATTTCCGTCGAACACCTTCGTCTGGACATTAGAGGAGCACTAAAATATTTTTATTACAAAGGGCTAGAGGTGAAAGTTTGCTTTTGTTGTCGGACTATAAAAACACGAGCTGACACTTTTCGCGATAAAACGCTGTCACGGTGGCGCCGCCGCCGGGGTGGTTCCAAAAGTTACTTTGTAATTTAATCGTCCCACGAGCTGCGTGGTTTATGGAGACATATGGAAGATAGAGTGAGCGACGTTTTACCGGAATACGAATGTTTAGATTGTAGGTGTGTTGTTTGTGATAAATCTTGGTTTCCTCGCCTTGCGGCTCATTTGGATTGCGACATCATTCTTTTACATATAAACACGTTTTTGGGATAGTGTCTTATTTGTATATGAATCAAATTATCAGTAGTGTCACTGTGTCACAAAACAAAATAGGTCAGTACTAAGATACTAACATTCTGACCGTACAAGACAAACAACAGTCGTAAATATTTTGTCTGAACAATACTAAGTTATCTTATAAAGTCAAGGACACGTGCCATTTCCGTATACCTAGGCGTGCTTAGACAAATGCAATATTTCTTTGTAAACAAGATGTGATAAATGGGTTCGTTAAAATACCGTCAAAGCCATTTAAATATTTAAGCGAGGTTAGTTACATCCCATTTAATATAATACAACAAGTTTTGTTCAAATTTAATGTGATATTTTAGTAAATTTTATTGTACCGGTTTCCATTTTTGGTATTACATTTTTAATTAGTGCAGTAGCTGGTAAAATCTTTATTATTTTGGGTCGATGCTAAGAATCAAGTGTTACTAGAGTGAGGAGAGCTTGAACATTATAAATTAGATTTTTTTAACGAATAAAAACGATCTTTGATTTCAAATTTTAACATGGAAAGCCAGTAAGTAAGTAAGTAAGTTCGTATGAGTCAGTGGCCAACTCTGGTGACGGAGTTTTTAGGCCGCCTTATACCTCCGTCATGGCTTAACGACTCAAATAGCCGGTACCGACAATTTAACGTGCCCTCCGAAGCACGGAAGCGCTCAGATGAAGATGCCACTGGCGGTCACCCATCCACTTACAGACGGTTTCGAACGTTGCTTAACTTCGACGATCTATCAAGAACGACTATGCAAGCACGACCACGAGCTCTTAATAAACGTAGTGAAGGTAGAAAAGATACGGTTGCAATCAGTGACAGCTTGGAACGATATATCCAAGCTAGACTAATTCCCAAGAAGCTAGTTACTAGACGTTCCAGTTAGATAGTATCGACTAATCCATTAGCTATCACGCAAGCCCGTTTTAGACCAGACTGTCGCATTTCATCTTGCCGGATCGTCGTGAATCAATTAATGTATTTTAGATGAGAAATCTAATTCCAAGACCTGTTTCCCCTTTATTTACGTTGGTTATAATTTACGAGTCTGAGTGGTTCGTTACACAGAATACCTACAGACTTTACGCCGCGCTAACTTTTAAGTAATCATCATCATCTCAGCCATCTAGTGTCCACTGCTGAATAGGCCTCCCCCATAGATTTCCACAGCGATCGATCTTGTGCCTGCACCCAACGGCTCCCGGCAACCTTTACAAAATCGTCTTTCCATCTCGTGGGGGGCCGTCCTCTGCTGCGATTTCCGGTGCGTGGCCTCCACTTTTAAGTAATATTTTATAGATATTTTTTTTTAATTTCGCGATTTGTTTATTGCTTTAGTGTCTATTTTGCGAAATCATTTCAGGTTTTTTTTTTCTTTAAAGTCTTACTTGATTTTTCTAATTCAATCAAATCATCATCACAGCCCGTTGGCTACCACTGGGTGCAAACAAGTCTTTACAACTGACAGTGCTTAAATAAGTCTTCTCTCTAATACGCCCTGCTGTCCGATCTCCTGCGAATCACAATCTATACATACAATGTGACTCGCAAGAGTTACATACTATACATTATACATGCGTCATACGCAGTTTATATTTGCAGAAATTTTCCTGACTTTATCGTATGTGTTTATCCTTTTCATGTATCATCCGGCACGGAATATTCTGTCTGCAGTTACTAGTATTTGTTATGCGGTGCGGTATCTAATCTTATAGGCCTTGAGCTCGTTGTGTGTCAACCAACGGTCATTCCCCTGCTCGCCATGATTCTATTTTTACTCGCAAGTTGTTTATTTATTACTCACATACGCTATGTACTGTTTATTATTGCGATTGAATAATTGTTTCTGTGTCAGGGGCTACGGGTTTTATGTAGCCACTCTCTGTTTTTGACAGCGAGAGTTTTTGCCGTGTATTGGTACTTTTGCTGTGTAATAAAGCTGCTTAGTGGGACTAAGGCCCTTACTAATAAACTTGACATAAAGTGCATGCATGAACTAAAAAATTTTATGGTTATTCATATGATATGCATGTCATAACTTTATGTCAAGTTTAGTAGTAAGGGCTTGAGTCTTTGTTACTAGTTGTTAGATGAAATCATCTTCAGTTTTGATAAAAAATGCGGCGTAGATGTAAAAAACCGATCGGTACGAACTAATTGTCGCTCGGTTATGAATAATTCTGCAAGGACAATAGTGGCACAATAATGAAATTATTGAACAAGTCCATTCAAATCAAATTAATTAAAATTCAAGCCCTTGCAGCCCATTGTTTTCTCATAATAATCACCGATAGACCAAACAATTGTAATTCGTAATTTATCATAACAACAATAAACATAATTACATTAACAATGGAAGGCAGTTCATTAAACCTATGCATTCGTGAATTTATTATAATAAAGCTAATGCTGTGATGACATTTAGTGTCGTTTAGATAGTGTCGTGGTGAAACCGATAGCCGTCTGAGTAGAGTCATTTGAATAAAGTTCTCGTGCTATTCTGACAAGCTGAGCGCAGCGAGCCGCCACTAAAGGCACCAAAGTACAAAACGTCAAATCGTGCAACTTTGTTTAAGCTATCTATTCAGCACGCTAGGTTATTTAGAACAGTTGAAAAGCATTTCGTTCACTTAAATAACGCGTAAATAGTTTCGGTATTGTCTTGTACGCTTCGCTCGCGTGACGCTACTCAGTTAGTCGGGGAAATTCATAATGAAGCTATGGTATTGCTCCTATAGGGTTTCCAGACATTTTATGCACCACTTTTGATATTTACAATGGTTTTATAATTTGTTACTGCTTTGTTTTAAAAAAATAAATTTACGAGTAACTTAGTAGATAGATAGAACGTTAACTAGCCCAGCCACAAACAGTACTCTGACAAAATATCTATTTTATGGAAATAATACTTGTAAAAATTATTAAGTACTCAGTAAACCAATAAAATTATAACCTTGCTGTATTCTATTAAAAAGGTACAGTCAGCAAAGAATGTCGATTAACAGTTTGATCTCTTAAAATGCCATTTATTTTAGATTTAAAAAAAAGTTAACCTTTCCTAATAAATTATCATGAAAAAAATAAATTATCATGAATGTTTGTATTTTCTGTTTTTCGTTATTTCTCTTTGTATATTGCTGTTATTAGGTATTTTTCAATAAAGATATAGGTACTCTATCCTATTCTATCATGGGCTAACACATAATGTAGTTAGGCGCCTTCAAGAAAAGAACCTATTCCTACCTCAAAGGCCGGCAGCGCATCTTCAGTGCTTCTTGATGCTGCAGTTGTCTGTGGGCGGTGGCAATCAGGTGTGCCACTTGCTCGATTGCCCCCTCTTCCATAAAAAAAATCTTCAAATTTTTGAATGAATGAATGAAATGAATGAAAAACTCTTTATTGTACACAATATTACAAAACATACACAATCAATTAAACCCAACGAGACAATGTACAATGGGCGGTCTTATCGCTTAGAAGCGATTTCTTCCAGACAACCTTTGGATGGAAAGAAACGAACATATTGAAGGTATGGCAGGGGGTGTACAAATATTTATAGGAATAAAAATAATTTAACTAATAAAATAAAATCAAAAATCAAAAATTTTTTTTCGAAAATTTGATTTTAATGCTTTGGATTTCGGAAATATTCCGATTTGTATAACTTCAAATGTTAATCGATTTTCATTGATGACTGTACCTAGTAAGTAAGTACCCTACATGTAAGTACCCTACAAGTACTACTAGACCGGTCTAGTAGACCGGTCTAGTAGTACTTTTATACTATTCCAGTGGGAATTGTACTTTAAGCAATAGTAAAGCTCGATTTTTGTAATCTTACTTACTTAAAATGTCACATTTGTTAGAATGATATTAATGAAAAAGTTTATCTCTAGCATTCTCATCATCTAGTACCTATTGTTCTTCGAATCTACCATAATCGGTCTACAAAAGGTGCGGTTTGAAAAGGTCATCTTAAAATACTCTTCGGGTGACATTAGAGTGTACCAGATGTGGTACACTCAATGATGTTGTATACTACATAATTGTAAGTAGTATCCCATTTCTCTGGGTACACTCTAATGTCTACACTCTGTTAAAAAAAAATAGAAATAAAGGGACATGATTCCGTAATGGTTTAAAAATTGAATATAAACAAGTGAATTACTAGACATTTCCATGGATTTTGAATTATATAAAGATAGCTAAGATCGGTGCCTTGGATAGCCGGGTTCCTTTAGTTTTCTGTTTTTTTTTTATATTGGTCTCCTGATGCTATACGAATCTAGAAGTTTTTCAACCAATATACACATACTACACAGAGGCAAGATTTAAGCGACCAATTTAAAGCTTACAATCCATCGTCTAGATAAAAATCAGCTCATAATTCTGCCTATAACTCTAGACTAGGTGAAACTTAAAACTCAGTGAAACTGTATCAATATAGTGAGCTGTAAACGTGATTGATAAGACTTGTACAGTCACGGCTCAAGTTGTGTCGTTGCCAATACGCCAAGATTTGAGTCTTACACTACCGAGAAACAGGCTATTTTAGTATGTCTTGTAAGGTTGCTGTACAGTGGTTGCATTCGCATCGTTAAGCCAAACCATTCGTATTTATGGTGTCCTGCTGTCTACCTGCATATTGATTGAATAGACCGGTTTAAGGCTAAGATTCCAACCACTTGCTATGTACGAAGTGACAACACTTGCCTTATTCGGTCAATCGTACCAAATGTTGACTACAAATTGCTCATTTTGCAATCTTTTTACGCGGCGAGTTTTTTGCTGTACGGTTTCGGAAACAATCTGAACAACATTTTATTTACAATGTATTGACACAAAATTCTTGTAGTAAGTTCGTGTGAGTGGAAAACTCTAGTGTGCGTATTTTTAGGCCGCCTAAAGGCATTCTTCAATGCCTACGGGCTTTTTAGCAAGTGGAAATCTGTGGTCTCTGCGTATCTCTAGGGGAAAGAGGCGTGATTGTTGTTTAGACCTACCCCAATGTACTATCGTAGAGTTATGTATGAAATATTTGTAATCAAACTTGGTTCATGGCTATTCCCATGCGAAATCACGCTACTAAATCGGCTTATGAAGTCACGCCAGTCATTTCCATGTTCAGACAGTATCGCCACATGATCAAACATTAGACTAACGAGCTCAACTGCTTCATACGTTCGGTGGAATTAATTTGTCTGCTGCAAAATTAACTAGTCTTTTTGAACAACTCTTGTCAGGTTTAGATGGATTTATCGCTCAGATTTTAAAGTGAACTACAGAAAACGATTTTAAATTATAAATTATACTTTGAACACGAATAATAGCATAATCTGTCATTTTTACATTCTGGGACCTTTTTTCTTTCGTTTGATGAATATTCGGATGCTTCCCACCACGCTTTTTGACTTAAAGGGCCAATTTTAGAAACGTTAGAACACGGTCCTAACCTAGGACCAAATAAATATTCGAAAAATTGGCCCATAGGGGCGCGTACTACCTCAAAACTGCTTCGACTCTGGATCATAATATACATAAAAGTGTTGAACCATTATTATTGAAAAAAATATATAATATAGTTGAGGATATAAACTGTTGCTCCATTGTAGTGAAAACACGATTACTAAATATTTTCTCGATAGAAAATAATCACAAACTACCCTCTGAATTTTACTTAAAAACAAAAGTACTCAATAAATACTTTAGCTAGACTAGTAAAACTTTGTATCTAAACTCAGCTTAGTACACTACGTGGTCCCGTTGTTCCGAATTTTGATCTTTTTTGTTTTTGTACTTTTAATTAGCTAAAAAGTGTTTTAGCTCCGTAAATAACGCTGCGCATCCATAGCTCTGTACTCCTCACACGCCGAACAAATCACACTCGCTGTCCCGCTTACAAAATGGCGGCGTATTATAGGCTCTTAAAGTCAGAAATCGTGGTGCTGGTAATGATTACCGTGATGCAAACGTCACGGTGGTTAGTTTTGTGATGGTTGATAATGATGACGGATTTATCGAGTTACTAGTGGCCTTTGCGCATCCTTCAGCTAACAAGCATTTTAAATATAAGTGTTGACAGTAAATAATCAGAATATGACATTAACAATTGCAGTATGGCTTTAGTACTTTTGTTATTAGAAGGTAGTACTGAGCAAACTGTATACCTTATCGCAACTATGTGCCCGTTATTAATAAACGTGGTGTAAAGTTGCGCCAGGTCGAAACTCCAAAAATTGTATGGATACTCCCAAGTTACACCCAGCGTAACTTTGACTATGTAATAAGTATGTACAGTAAGCAATGAAAGTCGATTAACAGTTAAACTTTTTAAAATGGCTTTTGTTTTCGATAACTAAGAGAATCTTGAAATATGTGCAAAAATGTTGGTCATGATGTTACGGATTACGGAAATATTCATATTTGTGAAACATCAAAGACTGTACAACGTTTATTAATGATGGTCAAGTGATTCGTGTTTAGCATAATATGACATAAATATGACATTATACCCCTTCCAGTTATTTAGCCCCCTCGCAGACTGCAGACTTTCTATCGGCCTACTCATTACGAGCCGAAGTATATTCCGTCTCAACTATCGGCCGATAGAAAGTCTGCAGTCTGCGAGGGGGCTTAGGGTTTGCAAAAAATCATTCATAATTTATTCGCTGAATTAAAAAATGAGAATGAACAACACGAAGAAGAGGCCGCGGTCGGCCGTGTAACCGATCTGTGCAACCCGACACGCGGCTCAAGGCTTCCCATGTGGATTAACGCTAAGTTTGTTTGGAATCGTCTTACTGTCTGATATTTTTTGTCATATTTTGCGCTTAAAGCACCTATACAGACAGACGACAGAATTGTTCGTGCTACTCAAGTTCTATTTTCTCAACTACTTTGAATTTACATTAAGAAATGTATCAAAAAACTGATAGGAAACCCGATTTTGATTTGTATTTTGCAGTTTAAACTTATCTTTATCTCTGCTTGAGCTATGAATCTAGTCTATAGGTACTCTAGCATTGGTATTTTAAGGACGGTCCTCAAATTACACATACCTAAGCCCTTACAAGTTTATTAAACTTGACATAAAGTTATGTCAAGAAAACAGAGGGAGGCCTACGCCCAACAGTGGGATATTATCGGCTGCGGATGGTGATGATGATGAAAGTTATGTCATGCCTATACTAAAAATTTGTTAGTATGGTTTTTCATAGCTTATGCATGACATAAATTTATGTCAAGTTTATTAGTAAGGGCCTTAGTGTTCAATTTCACAAAACTTGCTCACCACACCAATCCACCAGATGAGGATTTTCAAATTATAGGATTTTACTTTACATGTATCAAGTAATATGTACTACCTAATCATTATGAGCCTATATGAGGATTAGACTGTAGACAAGAGTATAACGTCCCGCGTTTTCATCACGAGCTGATACAAAATGCATCTCGATTTTCTCAACGGACCGTAAATGGCAAGAAATGAGAAAGCAGCCGGCTAATAGATACAATAGGGCTGTATAGGTCCCGCCGAGCAACTTTCCTACTCCGCAAAAACAAGTAGAATGATGGAACGCGTGCAATAAGTTCTTATTGGCACAGATACCGACAGTTTCATAACTAGCAATGTAATCACTCCATTAAACAGATGTTCGAATAATTGAATAGACAAACGTAGGGAATTCGCGGGCCATTGCGGTGCCGCAAGCTACTGGAAGGTACTCGTATCTTGCGAAGTGTCCAGCTTTCGACACGAGACACACGCAATAAAAGGCAAACAGCCGTGCGAACTTTATCCAACTTGCAAACTTGCGAGACCGTTTCGTGATCAGGTTTTTTTTTAATCGCAACTTGGATATCTGCAGGACATTATCTCCGTACAAGGTGCTAGTTCGGAGCTGGTTTTTGTGGGCATCTCTTAGCGTTCAATCTTTAACGCGCCTTGTTTGCGTACATTTAGCAGTCGTTTCGTCGAATGTACGAGTAGCTCCCATAATTTGGCGGGTGTGTTGAAACTTTTATGGGTTGAGAAACGTAATAAAACCGATTTCAGTGGATTTTTAGAGTTTATTTTGATAGCCGAGTAAATTTAGAGTTGAGTATTAGAGAGCTTTGTGGAAAGCTGGTGTATAAAGTCGGTTAGTGCAGTAATACCGGTTTAGGGCAACATCTGGTGACTTTAGCTTGACGAATAGGTACTTGTATTAATCTAGTTGTCCAATAAATCTACATTTATGTTTCAGACACATTTATATACCGTCTCTGACTTTTATTGAAACCGTTTCTAGAACTTCACTATTACAAACCTACCTACCGAAAACCTACGATAGATAAGACGGGTCTCTAAGTCTCAAAAACCTTTCCCAGTTCTTATTCCAGCGTACTCTTAATTTAATTTTAAAAAAAAGTTATTGCAAAGAAACGTTGAGTTTCTTATAGAATATAACTGGAGCGGTCATTGACTTTCCAACTAATATTATCACGATACTACGGTTTTAATGTTTGGGAAACATGAGCGTTATTTCGGACCGAAATGGCCTAATAGTCGAATTAATAATTCATAGCTACTGAATAAATTGTGTGGAAATTGCGCGTAGATTGACAATATTGGTAGTGTACGTATGTATGTATTGACATTTGATTGAAATATTAGTTTTTTGACTTGAAATACAATCTAAGTATTATATTAGTAGGTGCATCGTGCCTTAGATTGGATAAATGCTCACAAGCTCACTAAAATAAAGTTTAGGCTATAAGAAAATAGACGGACGGTTTTTTCAAGATAGTGTAAGTACTTACTTTTTTATAAAAAAATCTTTTCTACGATCTACGATTGTGAATTCTCAAATTACGGGTTGTATGTTTGAATCGTAAGTAACATGACTCAAATTTTAGGGTTAAATTTGGTTTTGGCAGCCCTAGCATAACCCTGAAGTCGGGCGAGGGGTCGACGCTCGCGCACGACCCACTTACAACGCACGATGCAGCGACGCAGCCGCAACGCTTGCAAATCTGCACTCTAGGGCTTTCAAAAAAGCCGGCATACCAATATTTTTTTACTCTGTCGATAAAATACCAGCTTTATCTGGGGGTGTTTGCTTTTAGACATGTACAGAGGATGGATGACAGTCGTTTGACAAAGCAAGTGTACGAAGCAAGTGTGTATGGGACAGCTGGAAGGGGAAGGCCTATGCGAACTTTGTTGGATCAAATTGGCGACATTTTGGAGAAGGGCCAGGTCAAAAGTACCCTAAGCCGACGAACATGTATGAAGAATGTAATGAGAGTGAATGAGGCGAAAGTTGTGTGTCAGGATCGTAGCGAGTGGAGATCCGTGGTCTCTGCCTACCCCTTTAGGAAAGAGGCGTGATTTTATGTATGTATGTATTACTATTGCCTAAACAGCAGGTTAGATATAGATACCGATCGTCATAATGATGAATGAATGAATGAAAATACTTTATTGTACAATGCACACCTGCCATCATTGCCATCTTGAATCTTGAAGTTAGCTAGACCATCAAAATAACAGCAATGTTTCTTTGTTAATTATGCTAAATAGAGGCTACTTGTTGGAAGCATAGGTACCTATATATAACACATACCTATTTATTGTTAAACAAAAACAATCTCTTTATTAATATTTATTGTTAAGCAAAGAGTTCCAACGGTAAAAAAAACCTAAAGCGTAGACTGCCATTATATTATGCAAAAAACAATAATAGCACTAGACGGGCCAATAAGCTGCTCATGAATCGAAATTGCATTTTGAGTCTCAGCTACCGTCGAAGTTCTATCCCATTCAGATTTTCTTGTAATATTTGCAACTACGTTTATTTGTACAGGTCTTGACATAAATCGTTGGAATATATGGCCATAACTTACCGTTTTGGCTTGACAGCCCTAGCCAGTTCATAACATCGAGTAATGGCCGCCAGTAACTATTATTTAATCCTTGGTTTATTCAGCACTTTGATTTGTTACGTCGCACGGCATTACCTGTTGGCATAGGTTTAAATTCAATAAGTTTTGTTAATAAGTTATAATATAACTGATAATAAATATTTCATAATCAATACCACATTGTTTCGACTACGCAATCTGTATACTCAGTCACACTCAGTATTTAATTACGCACCCTTGCACCATACAGTACCAAAAAAAAGCAGAAGTAAAGAGATCCTTCAAGGTTTACCTTCTTCAGAAAACTTCATGCTAATCCTATCTCAGTAATAAAATCATGCTTTCTATTTGACTTTCCACCTGTTGGCTATTTCTAAGCTCCTGGTACATTCAACGAAAGCCGAGACCACAGTTAATTTAAAAGCAAGTTTACATTATCTGTGTATATTTAGATCTTAAAATGGTGCTTCTAGTGTTCTACTAAGTAGAGTTTTAAAGTAAAATGTGGAAAATCGTACACGCTATTACACCGATTACTTACTTCGCGTCCAGTTTCCTTATAAAGATCAATTACTGTGCATAGATTACTATTAAATTACACACACTAGCGAAGTACCAACCTTTATCTAATTGTGAGGCGTGGTACAGAATTATTGCTTGAGCAAATTATAATAACCAGTACACAGCACTGCCACTTAGACGCCATTTACACGATACCATTATCACATAACATTCTTGGCTCTTGCCACAGAATATTTGCTCTTGCTCCGTTGAGTTTGAGAGAGCAAGAGGCAAGATTGGTATGCTAGAATGGTATTGTGTAAACAGTCTTCTCTAAACGAGAGGCTGCGATTTGGTGCGAAAGTACCAGCGTGCCAGTAAAGTATGTAGTTACTTGCGGAAAATTCCACTAAATCGCAAATTCTTAGGAGGCCTGAACGGGCTACAAAAATTGCATCTTGCTGGCAATTGACCAATAATAGCTCAGTATATTTGCAATTCGGGATAAATCATTTGCAATCTAGCCGGCTAGACATTGAATATTTGCAAAATTGCAGCAATTATTGTTGCGAGATATAATCGGCTACTTGGCGGCTATACCATCGCATCAAGAAATTGCCAAAAAACTAGCCCGCTTACGAGCACTTTTACTGCAAAAATTGCATTTCCCTGCTGAACTTGTACATATTCAAGAGACAGTGAAGTTGGTTGCGTTCACGTAGGAAGAGGTCAAGGAGGCTTTCTTGGAGAAAACTAGAGATGCATCAGATGTGCCGACAAGGGTGCTGAAAACATTTTTCAAGTTATTTTTAAACCTACGAGTAATTGATTTTGTAAGAATATAATGTTGAAGAGCTTATGATGCAGCCAGGATCTTTACGTTTTGATACGTCAACGTATCAAAATAGTCTCAAAGTCTTTTATCTATAGCTTCTGCAATAGCTATTGAAGTATCCGCTTATGATTCTCACCAAAAACACAGTCATAGAGATTAAATTGCGTGATCACACCAAGTAAGTACTTAGTCACGCACAGTCTCATTCAATCTATTAACAGCTTGCGATTCCACATTAAATACAATTGAAGTAACTGGAGATTTGGGTTCATTATAACTGCTATTCTGATGGTTCGTAGAATTTTAATTTCTTTGTAGTTTTATACGAGTAATGCCTACTTCAGGGGCAGTATTCGCTTCCCTCTTTTCGTTCGTTCGCGAATACGGCCCCTGTTTCCCAAGACTGCGTCCGTCCGTTCGCTCGTCATTGAATGCTACTATCTTGGTTCCCCATACAATATTTTTTACGATTATTTTCACGACCTCCATGGACCATGGTTAATTTTTTTTTAAAGTCCTTGGTTAGTTTTTTTAATTTCCTTTCCTAGAATTCAATCTCTCACAATCCCAAATTTTAAGTTCAGCGGATGTGAAAAAGCGGGTCGTTTACACGATACCATTGATACCATTCTGGCATAATATCATTCTTGCCTCTTGCCACAGAATATTAGCCCTTGCTCCATTGAGTTAGAGAAAGCAAGAGGCAAGAAAGCCAGAATGGTATTGTGTAGCGCAAACAAAATTACTTTCAATAGTTACAGCTGAGCAATTTAAAATAAATCTACCCAAGTAGGTCCAATAAAGTTAATATTTTTGTATTAACATAGGTACTTACGAGTAGAGGTAGGCCAAGGAAAAGATGGATGGATTGTGTGACGGCTGATAGAGGAGAATGGAAGAAGAACACAATGTTGTCCCGACCCCACATAATGTGGGAGAGGGGCAGGGAGATGATGAACATAGGTACATTCGTAATAACCTATTTTATGATGTACCTATCTAGGTATGTTTTATACGTGACTAGATACACGTACTGTCGCTTATAGATATACTAGTACGTGCACATAAGCATTAATGCTTGATCGGTATTTAAATACCATTTACAATATGCATTACTCACGTATAAGCAATTCGTATCGCAGTAGGTTAAAATGTGGTTTATCATTCGTATTTATTTGTAAAACAATATTGAATGAAAATAAACAAAGTGTGCCTGACCTACCCACACGTAAAGCTACTTGCGATAGTCATAGCACGGCATAGTCATAGTTAGGTCACGAAACGCTTCTAGAATGTGGAAAACTGTGTACATAATACAAGGTAACTATACTATTACTGATAATCAACATAAACATACAAGCTCACTACACGCGCGTTTTATCGACGCTTAGTTCTACGCCTTCTCTACCTCTATTTAATGTAGTTATCAACTCAAACAAATCAGAGTAACACAAAAAAATCTCAACTAAACCGCACCGTTGTCTGCGAAGTCGAGAGCCAAAGTGTAAGGAGATAGCGTGAAATTAACCTGTGATCATTGGAAAATGTCAAAGTCAAAAAGCATTTATTCAGTCGGACGCTGGGATCACTTATACTTAAAACTAATTTTACTCCTGTTCTTGCGCGACCAATACCGTGAAGAATCAGGGCAACAAACACGTTTTGGGGCCTTTAGGTGATTCTATTAATCCTATTAAACAATATCAATTTTGGATGTTGTATTAAAATGCGTGACTAATTTTCTAGAAGGTATGCATCCTTGTTATATTGCTTTCTAACGCAGGCATATACGCGTCACGGCAGAAAATTACGCACATGACTTATATTTGGGGGGTAGATATTCGTAGGTATGGCCGTGCGACACAATCAGTTTGTTGCGTATGTGTAGGGGTTCGCTGATAGTACTTCAATAATACGACGAATAACAAACGGCTACATTGTACAATATACCTACTCAACTCGTGAATAGGAAAATAACCGTTTCTATTTATAAACAGTTTAAAAATAGTATTATATACAGTGGGAATTGAAAGGGATTTGTTAGTAAATGTTGCTCGTCGAGTTGAAGCGGGAATTGAGACGATCGCGAGACGACCATTAGCCGTATTGTTATTGCCAGCATTCCAGTAATGAACCGCTCGTTTTCGTCCTTTAATATTACCGCTTTTACTCCCTTTACTCACTGTAATGGCGCTCGAGCTTGATTTCACTCCATCTCATCGGTTTTGTGCTCCTCTAATTAATTCCTTTATTTCGCTTTCAGCTCGAATTTCAATTTTAAATCTTTAAATATTTTGAGTTCCAATTGAACCAGTATGCATGCTGATGAGCGCTCCGGCGATATTAGCTTGTCGAGTGGCTTTGGAAATATTCCCGGGTCATTTTCCAACGCTTGGTCGCGTCATCACTCTGGATTTACATGAAACCTTAGTGAAATATTCACATCAACCGCCGATTGTCACGTTATATTGAGATGTTGAAACTTTCTCCGACGAGGTTTGTGCATCTTATTTGCATAATGAGACGCTTTGCATTGTGCTGCAGCATCAACGGCTTATTATCGCGCCACTCGAGATTATTCATTTCGTTCAGACAAAGAAAATGCTTTTTATTGTTCGTGAGGTCGTGACGCAACCGAATATTTCTACTTTCGCCCATGAATTTCCGTGGCGTCGGGGTGAAGTTCAAGACTATTTAGAGAAGCCGAGCCTTCGGTATTGATCGGCGGAGCACGCACCCCGTATTACGGTAGGTTAGTAAGCCCGCGAGTCGTTCATAGCTCCCGGAACGGGCCGAAAACACCCGAAATTGTATCCCGGGCTCGTATTGATCGTTCTTGACATTGAAATAGAAATAGACGCAAACAGCTGGGAAGTGAGGGTGCGTGCCGCGCCCTCACGCAACCGTCTCCCGACCCGACAATCCGGCTCGCCGGCCGAAACAGACGTTTTATACATAAAATTCTCATCCCAATTTAAGTTTTTAATCGACCGACATAGAACAACAGACCGATTCGAGTTAGCCTCCAGTTATTTGATTTTAATCGTCCATTAAAGTTATTCATTGGAGTTCAGAGCAAGTTGAACGTTTCTAACGTCTAGTAATTATGCACAAGAGCCCTAAGACGGGTTCTGCGGCGTTCTAAAATCTCATTTATATTCAGTGCGGTCGGAGTTTCAATGTTATCTAAAATCCGTGTTTAGGTGTTGGGCAGGATTGCTCTAATCTCGAAACTAAACACATTGTTGAGTTAGCCCAGCTTTGTTCTCCTTGCGACGCTTCAGGGAGCTCCGCAGATTCTATATTCGGATGAAATTAATCCTTGAACTTGGCTCTCGGGTTCTGTTTGTTGCATGTATCACTTGAGCAGATAAGCAAATAATAGCAGCGAGAATGTCTGTGTTTATTTAAAGCGGAAAAACATGCAATAATACCGTGCTCGCACAACAAAGGCAATTACTTTGGATAAGATTAAAAACTTCCTGTAAATTCTTATCATTGAGGGCTGAGTTTTATCGCGACAGTTATTTTCCTGTAACTAAGTTAACCTTTGTTGGTAATAGAAATAATGTTCTAGGTTTGCTATATCCCTTTTGAAACTACTTTCTTATCATTACACATACTCGTATTTCCTGAGACATTGACAAGCTTCTTAGAGCGCTTCCTGGACAAGTTCTGGCTCCGTGAGCGATATTTTAATGCCACATAACTAACTAGATAACTTTCTTTTATGATAAAAACTAATGACTGGTATTTTCTGATTTCTATCAAGAACATAAGCTAACATTTTCACTCTAGTTTTGTTCCGCTGAAACTTAAGGTTCAGACGCTATTGTTCGCACATTCAATGACCTGTAATTTCATAAATCTGAGTCACAGCCAAATTGGTCGAGGGCTGTGAGAAAGGACTTGCTATTTTCTTTATTTTAAGGAACAACTCTGAGGGTAAACACAGGTGTGCAAACCAGTTATTTTACATTTTTAGGATTATGGATCTCCACTAGCACTACCAACTCATTAGTCTCGCTCAGGGTATTCTATAAATCAATATTTCTTTCTTTCGATTTCTGCGGCTAAAATAAATTCGAGTTCAGTACCAGAAATCATTCTGAATTCAATCAGCTCTAATCTGCGGGACGCACAGCTAAGCTGATAGAAAAGGAGACGCCCCGAGACGTTCCGATGAATACTGATCAGCTCTATCGAAATTATTCCATTGCCACAGCTGTGATAGAAAATATTTATAAATAAAAAATGTGGTGTCTGGCTGTATTCTTAAGAATCACGGCTCCAAGTTAAATAAGTGATCACCGGCGGCGGGACGTGATCGGCGAGTGAATGAATGTCACCTGCCAGTAATCACCTGCTATTCTGCTGTGGAGTCATGGTTTTTATTTCTCTACACGGCATAGTTTTCATGATACAGTAGTTTCTTAAGAAGCCGTTTAAGCCACCATTCACCATTCATGTCGATTCGAAAAGAAATGAGAGAGTTTGGTATAGCTCGAATCGAATACATCGTGCTGCGTTCAATTTCAGAAAAATACAACAATTTTCACATCACAATAGCATCAGGCAATGTCAATTTGATAACCAAATATAACGAACATTGGCCATTTATTAATTTTAAATAGAAACGCAAAGCTCGATAGATTGGTGGAAGCGACGGGCGAACCCGCTAATCGATCGATGTCTGTGTGCACTGTGAACACTGGCTGCTGCACCCGGGTACCTCCCTCTCTTTCATTCCCCAGCGATTCCCCATCGCCCATCCTCCTCACTTCGTTATTCATCGGCTCTAACTAGACTACCGGGTGGGTAGTCTGCCTCCCGTATTCTCCCGTATTTAGACACTGCACTATCTAATTTATGATTTAAATAGTCCGCTTCAAAAGTAGTTAGGACGGGAACGACTATATCTACGGTTATCGTTATGAGAGCGTGCGAGCGGTAATGGGCTATATCATTATAAATTTGTCTGGCTCCTAAGTTCGGATGGCACCTGTTATGAATGTGCTGCAATCCCGCCCTTTGCTGGCTGACCTTTATTACCGTTGATTTGTTTTATGGTTCTTTGGTTTAGAAGTGGAGCTTTGTTGCGAAAGGTTCATTGGACATCAACTTTCAATAGTGGCGGGGCCTTGGCACGGGCTCGAGTCGCTTGCTTAGGAATAGTTGTGGCATTTGGTGCCGCAGGAGTTGCCAACTTATTAACATCGGCGTTGGAAATAGCGCCTTCACTTGATCGGACAAAGTGCTTTTGTTCCTAGTTATAAAACTACTTACAAGGTTCTGATTCCCTTAACAGTATCTAGGTTTGTCTAAATTCATGGCACAAATTTTTGACAGGCCAAATAAGCTTTTCTCGGCAAAGCACATCCAAGAAATCATTTAACAAAGTCTACGAGAGTCTCAAGTTGTACAATTATATCTGCTCAGTTTAGGAATCAAGACATTTTGTATCGCAATCGTCATCCAACTTCGCCTATCCGAGTTGGTATCACCAAAGTGCGCCTGCACCTCGAGCTTACATAACGCACCTGCCATATCGGGCTCTACCACACCTCACGTTCACTCGCTCATTCTATGAATTACTTATAGGTCATAGACCCTTATTTAATTCAACTCCGATTGTAACAACTGCAGGTTCTACAAATTGCTTAAGAACCTTTGGAATTTTCTTGAACTCGTAAATATTTTTTGCAACATTGTAGGTCTACAGTTTTTGTTATTATGATGGACTAGGTACATCATAATAAATAAGATATAGGTAAGAAAGGAGTGGATATGGAGATGACAAGTGATAGAGGAGAGTGGAGAAAGAGAACATGTTGTGCCGACCCCACATAAGCGGGATAAGGGCAGGCCAATGATGATGGACTAGGTACATCATAGGCATATACGAGTAGCAAAAGTTACAATTCAGCAGAATGCCATCATGCGGTCAAGCCTAGCTTAATAAGTATCAAAATCAATACGAGGTAGTATTGATTTAAAAACACTTCAGAGTAAATCTTAGGACAAGATAAGTAACACCCAAGATCTTGTAAGACAAATAATCGGTCGGTTTTCGCTTTTCTTTCGGATCTTGTGTTTCATTCTGTAAATTCGCTAAATCCTTCAACAAGTCTGGGCCGGCTCCTTAAACAAGAGCTCTCAAAGACAGTGCTAACACCCACGGAATGGAATTTTAAACTTGTTAACTTTGATGGTCTGCAATTCTCTCTCATTTAGGAGCTTTGTTTACTTTGTAGCTACTATAGTTACCGTTATAAGTATCATTGTTTTTATAAAGGTTTTTAATTTTTCCGATTATGCAGATGACCCCTCGCAGACTGCAGACTTTCTATCGGCCGATAGTTGAGACGGAACATACTTCGGCTCGTAATGAGTATGGAGAAGTAAGCCGAAGTATGTTCCGTCCCAACTATCGGCCGATAGAAAGTCTGCAGTATGTGAGGAGGCTAAACAGTTTTAATTTTGTAGAATTATTACTTTACTAGAACTACGTTTTCAGTAGCCATGTTGCACCAAAAGTTAACAAAGCTATATATTTTATAGTTTAAATGTTAAATAGCAGCATAAAAATCAAATACATATTTGCATGTATTTAGTGTGTTACATTTGATGGAAAGAGGCTAGCAAAAGTAGCTCGCTCTGGTAATATATTTAAAAATAAAAACCTAAATCCAGAAATCTTCGTCAAAAATACAATGAATAATAAACTTTCCAGTTTACACAACTCGTGTAGTATCAAAATACTCATGAAACATGATCATGTTTTACAAAAATGCTTACGTATACTCACACGCTGCAACAATGAGTTGTTACACTCTGCGAACGATAAATCGTAGTGGGTTCGGGTTAATACATGGGATTAGACCGTCGAGCGTTGCAGTAAACGGAGATATACATCAACCGGACTTATCCCCCTACACTTTATTAATTTGTTTGGAAATTATCTATTTCAAAACAGAAACTTCACTTCACACTTAATCTTAAAGCAAGATTTTTGAAAATTAAAAATTAAACACAAAGAATATTTCAATTTCCTTTCAAAATTCACCGTTTAGAGCTTGTGTCAAGGATATTTTCCCAAAACCGAAAATACCATTGATGCATGACCGGGATTCGAACATATCCATCGGCGTATTACACTAATTAAATTAAGTAGGGACTATTCAATGCTTTTAATTCAATAAATAACATAGTTTTAATTCAAATATAAGAAATGTCCTGTTATTATCTTGTCCCATAAAACTAATCGAAAATCGTCGTAAAACTGGAATCAATTCCTTTTACAACAATTTGTTGCATTAATTTACATATCAATGTAAGTCTAATGGTATCATTATTATGGGAACGAAATGCAAATATCCTCTAATTCGAAGGCTAGCTGCTTTTAACAAGAGATTTATGTGTTTTGGTGTAATAAATCCAAACAAATTGATTGGAACAATTAAAGTGTAATTAATAAAAAAATTATGCATAGTTGCTACTTGCTACCCCAATTTGATATTTTATACGCTAACAATTACCCAGGAATTTTACATAAAGGTTTATATATTTTAATATAATTTTTTTTTTAATAAATCAACTAATTTTGTTTACAATACGTACAAGCTTTGCTTAGTTTGGAGAAATCACCTAGCTATACTTTACCGTAGGAGTCCAAGAGAATCAATACAATTTTGACTTTAACTTCTAAAAACTGTGTCTGTTTTGGGTTATATTATTTATACTACCTGCATTACTAAGTGACAAAGCAATCGTCATGTGGGCAATGTCTGATAACATTGTATTTTACATTATCTTGTTGCATACTTTTATCTTGCAACTAACATTTTGAGCTGTGCCGACTATGCGATAAATCAAGTTACATAGTACTCTATTTAGTAGTCCAATGACCGATAGAAACAACTGCAGCGACAGAGTTATACCTTGCAAGACGCCGACGTCTTAAGTAATTCTGTTTAAAATTACGAGTAGATTCTATCGTGTGGCAGTGATAAGTACGTACTATGTTATTAAAAAAAAAGAAAATTCTGTTTCTGACTCTGCGCACAGAGGGTTTTATAAAAGAAGTCAAATTGTAGTATACAAACTGAACTTGCTAACTCCAAATTTCAGTTCGCTGAGATAGACAGATAAACCACCAGGGTGATCCAAAAGCATTTCGATGTTCTTTATGAATAGGTACGGAATCCTTAATGTTACAGATTTCAAGTTCTATTTGTATGCCAAGTACTCAAATAGTTTGGCGAGACTCATACCTACAATCCTATTCTATAAGATTTTTGACTCCTGCTTTGACATGTTCATTTATTAGTAACTATCTAACTGTGATTATATTATTTAGTTATTAAGGCCGCCGGATGTATGCATGATAAGTGGAACACATTTGAATGGTTGAATTAAGGCGTTGGTCTCCATAAGGGCTTCATCGTGCTAGCTAATGAGTCACTTACGCAAATGCTTATTTATACTCCATTGAATGGACCGATAAATTTGATATTGCTGAGTGCTGCGTCTGTCATGTTCATATCGTTTCATGTTACAACAGTTTTGTCTTCATTTGCATTATAATTTATAGCAATTAATCTTACTTTAATTTGATAGTTATTCTGTCTCTTTGATTTCTAAACATTTCTCAAATATAGCGCCAAATTGACTGTTGCCATTTTATGGCAAACTCGTAACGAGAATGGCCGTGCGTCACACATTGTGGATATTGTAGTCTAGCCTAGAGCAATATTTAACATGTTATGTAAGGGTCGTGTGAATGTTATGACGATAGGTTCTTAGTTATTGTGCCGCAATCTGTGGCACTTCGCCTTGGAGCGGGCGTTATCCTCAGCGACTCGATACTAGGTTGAGGCTTATCGCGGGGTAAGAGTTGAGTGCTAGGCGACGCCGACGGCGGCGATTTTTAACCATCTGAGGCAAAATAAGGGACGCCATATTTAATGTATCTAACAATAAAACTTATAAGACGTTCGATTTATGAATGGTCAATTGAATTCTAAAAAGCTGAGGCAAAATTAGGGACGCCAGTTTAATGTATCTGTTTGTGATAACGTCTCCCAAATCATCTACTATACTATACTTAAATACATGGAACAATAAAACTTATAAGACGTTCGATTTATGAATGGTCAATTGAATTCTAAAAAAGCACAGAGCCACAAACTTATCTGGACCGGTGGCGAAATGAGGAACTAACGAATTTTACTTATATATTTTTCTGCCAACACCAAATGCGATAACAGCGCCTCTCTCTTCAGATAAGTTCTTGGCACTGTAATAACCTTTTTAGACAGTTAATTTGCAGTCAATTGAAGATTATGTAGATTCTCATGATATTTTCTAACTTATTAAATCTTCAATAATAACATCAGCTTTTTCTTTATAAAAAAAAAGAAAAATGTTATTGATAAGAAATAATATCATAGATTATATCAATCATTATCAACGTATATTGTATTGCTTGTGTAAGTCTACATATATTAGTTGTCGATAACATTGTGAATTTGTGATTATTCGTTTCCTTATTATGAGTTACTAAAGTACCTATTCTTTTTTAGCTTTGGTTCACACCACGGTCATTGAACCCTCTTATCGCTCCGTTCTTCACTACGTCCATTTCCTCACTCATGTTTACTTACATTTGTGTGCATTCAATAACTACGATAAAAAGCCTGTTTAAAACGCTTATATTCTATTTTATTTTATCGGTGTTAAATGTTTCTAGAGTTTCCTAAGTAGGTTGCACGTTAGTAATTGTTTTCCATTTTTATCGCGCTGATAAATGCCAATACCTATTTGTTTTATCTTGCGTTTGTTTTGTAGGCGATGCGTGGGGTTCTGATAATGTAGTTTCATTCATTCCCTTGAAATTGTTGTCGTTTATCTGCAAAATTGATGTCTAGTCGTCGTTCAGCAATTCATGAATGAATTCAATCTTGTTTGATAACGGAATCAATCAGCTTTTAGCTTCATTCAGTCTAAGAGTGTTATAAAGGACTCCTTATAAATACAGCAACAGTTTGCTATTTTTTCGAGGCTTAAGAAATTCGTGTTCTGAGTTTTATTTCAAATATTTGGTACCCTGTTTCTTACTGTAATTCTTTTTCATTGAGTTTCAAGTACATATTTTATTTGTTTATTTCGATATTTTATATAATTGCCTTGTTTTGTCCAATGTTTTCAATTATTTTTTTTGTATTATTAGTTGTAACGATGTGTAGGTCATTAGTACTCACGTATGCTAATTAATTGTAATGCATTGCTGGCACGTACTCTAGTGTAACTATATCTGTTTTTATATCACTTTTTA
Source organism: Epirrhoe alternata (assembly GCA_963565295.1). NCBI lineage: Eukaryota > Metazoa > Arthropoda > Insecta > Lepidoptera > Geometridae > Epirrhoe > Epirrhoe alternata. The sequence continues at coordinate 8,525,093 of OY751384.1, forward strand.
CTAATATTGAAATATTAATTTAAATTCAGTTTTCCTTATTCTGAAAGTTTCGTAGATATTTTCAGTGTAATGTGCACATGTATTTTATGCATTCGTATCTCTGTTATGCGCTTCACTGAACCAAAGGACAAAAACATGCAGTTGACTAGTCTGAACGTTGCTTGTCTACCTCTATGTCTTTGTTTATGAAATCCAAGGACAATTGTATTTCAGAAAGCTTTCAGCTTTACACAGTTGAACTTCTTTATCTTTACAGTATGTTTGTCTTGTCTATCTAGTTTATCACCATTTAGGTATTTTACCTTCAAGTTTATGAATAAAATCTGTATGAATATTTAATGGTATCAAAGTGAATATGTTGTATGTTTTCAATCAAAGGTAAATCAACTATGATAAATTAATTGGCTTCGAGAGTTTTTTTACTTTTTTATCAATTCAATGTTATACTTGGAATTCCGTTTGGTTTCATAAAGCTGGGTATTGTTACAATTAAACATACAGGGTGTAAAAAGACGTCTACCGAAGCCGAAAGGGGTAGGTACAACATCCCAATAGACAACCAAATCCAAAAGGATTTTCCGAAATATGCACTAAATCCGGAGAAAACAGCGTTTGAAGAGTACTGTTTGCGTATGTTTTGGGCGCGTTTTTTTACGTAGATTGCTGGATTTTGAGTTTTAAATGTTTTTTTCTTTTATAAATGAAATTATTGGTAGGTATGGTCTTATTACGTTGTAATAGTAGTAAATAGCCGAAAATAACATATCGACATTTTTTTCGCTAAATATGTTTAGAATCATGGTCTGATTACAACCCCTCAGTTTTCGATAGCAGTCTTTTTACACCCTGTATATTCGCTGTTATCAATGTTTTACTTTTCAAATCCGGCGATATGCCGTTTTTTAATAACAAACGTTGTAATTGATAATTCTTTTCATTTTCTGATAAAAACCACCCGAGAATGTAAACATTATAATACTTTTTTCTTTTGTATGTACCTCAAAACTATCTGTATTAATAAATTTTGAATTTTGATCACTAAAAAGTAAGTTCGTATAAGTCAGTGGCCAACTCTGGTGACGGAGTTGGCCTCCGTCATGGCTTAACGACATAAGTAGCCGGGACCGACAATTTCACGTGTCCTCCGCAGCACGGAAACGCTCAGATGAAAATGCCATTGGCGGTCACCCATCCACTTACAGACCTTTTTTAACGTTGCCGATCTATCAAGAACGACTAAGCAAGCACGACCACGAGCGCTTCAATCTTTATTCTCTTTTTTGTCTTTAATCACATTACGAGTATGTAACAATAATAATCGGTGTGTCTCATTCTCAATTTCGAATTTATTATAAGATCTTTCTCCATCAAGTATCACTTCCATATCAGTGAGAGCAATTTCTCCAGCAATAAATTCTACTTTATCATCGTAAGCGTCACTCTCGTTGTTGTCAGTGACAGATAACCACGAGTCTGTTTCACTGCGATCTGGTTTATTATGTAAAATGATCTTTATATTATTAGTTTCAACTCGTTTTAAAACTAAATTCAAATAATCTAGTGTATTCTATGTTATTAATAACTTAATTTTTGTGGTGGTCCAACACCTTGAATCTGAGTACTAACGTCTGCTTAGTAACCTTATATCAGTACTTTTATTGTGTCTTTTATTAACATTAAAATAAAATGTTCCATTGTTAATATCTCCTTTAATTTTTATATGACACTAGCTTATGCGCGCGGCTTTGCCCGCGTGGTACCAACATTTTCAAAAGCCTATATTATAGATAGCAAACTGGAATAACAATTCCAGTACAATCTACGCCTATTCCAAGTTTTATCCAAAGCGGTTTACTATCCATATCTAAGCAAACTCACAACTTTATATGAGTGAGTTTTATATGAGTGGGATGGGAGTCATTGTTTTATATCTTGCTATGTATTACAGTAACGTAGTACTTCTCTTCTGTGACAAGGCAACTTTGCAAAACAGATAGCTAGTGTCGCGAACTGAACTAAGTGCAGGGTTATCGGGTGCATGGCAAATGGTTGTATGTACACACCACAGATAATGTAATCGTTTGTTTTTAGTCATTTACATTTTTGTACTGAATTATAAGTTATTTTTCATTCTGTAATAAATAAATATTTGAGGGCATGTTACACAGCGTCATCTAGCCCCAAACTAAATAGAGCTTTATAGTTAAGCTTAACATTCATGTAGGTAGTACCCACATGAATGTTAAGCTACCTAAATACTTTTTGTTTGTAAATACATACATATTATACACAGAAAACACCCAGAGCCGAGACAAATACTTGTAGATGAAACAAACATTTGTCCCGCGGCGGGGATCGAACCCGCAAGTTGCAAGCGTACCTTTGCCTACTGCGCTACAGAGGTCGTCAAATCCCGACCGTGTCTAGATTTAATATTTATAATTGCTTCCTTCATTGCTTCACTTCAAATAGTCTAAGCCATAAAAGACTTTATGTATCCTATTAGCTGTATCATAACTATTTGCAATCGAACATTAAAATAGTCTCCGTGTAATATTTTCGAGTGTCTTCCTACTTTATTAGATACCAGTTTCAAAACAGTTTGCAATCTGCATGTTGAACTATCAGGATTTTCAATCAGAAAATGACCATTGACCAATTATTTTTGTACATCTGTTATATTTTAGTATAATTTTTATTTTTCAGGGTTCCGTACATCAAAAGGAAAAACCCTTATAAGTTCACTTTGTTGTCTGTCTGTATAGTTTCAGTTAAATCACAAAATAAAACAGAGCCTAATGCAAGGAATGTGGGCCTAAAGTGAAGAAACCGTGTCATAGGGGGTAATTTATGAAAGGGCTTCATTAGCACAAGCTCAAACAGATTTTTAATAATTTTTATAATGTATAGTTTACTATGTATGATGAAAAATATAAAATAAAATCCCTTCTTATGTATACCTACCTAATAACTTTGGTGTATGTAGGTAGGTAGGTACCTAACAGTTTGCACTGTTATTATTTACGTTCCTACTTACGTACGGTACGGACTACTCCTTGGTACGGAATTACGGAACCCTCTGTGGGCGAGTCCGATTCCACACTTGTCCGGTTTTTTTTCCTTTTCTCTCTCTATCTTGCTTACTAGCAAGCAAACGAGTCTAAACATGATCAAATGACTAATCTGAATCTGTCTATATTATGATTATGACGCATATGTTGTGCTAGTCATATAATTGCATAAATACCTATACAAACTACGTTATATCTACCAAACGTCATTTTTAATGATTACAGCTATAAATGTGTTTTGATTTACAATGATGTGTTTTCCTTGACCACAGTAATTTATACTATTATAGTAAGATTACAGACAGATAATGATTCATGATAATAATAGTAGTAGCCTATAAAAAAGCAAAATGTAATTTAATCTTGAAATCAACACTTCATTGCCAATTGTTTACTGTCTCTTGAGAGCAAATGCTCTAGATTGGGAGTCATAGTTTAAAAATAAGTATACCTACCTACTTTAAATTGTACGTTTAACTATCAGCAAGTTAAGAAATATTAGCTTATGGTGCAGCTAAATATCAACGCGATTTCTGATTCACATAATTAATTTGTCGTTTAGACATCTGCAGAATAATTGAAAAGGAATGTCAATACGATTCATAAAAGGAGTTGTGCCTTCGTTCGTAAGTTAGAATGAAATCATTCAAAATATTGTTGTTATTTTTAGCCTAGATCATCACAGGCCTCCCTAACACCCTTTTACTTCAACGACCTCTTACCGAACTTACTTCTTATGTTCTAAATTCTTATTAGGATTTTTTCATTTCCCCTAAGAACATGGCCTGTTACAGCGTTGGATCGCGAAGAGTGGAAGAACGGAAGGGAGGCCTTTGTCCTGCAGTGGGACGAGAATGGCTATAATAAATAAATAATATTTTACAAATATAAAATCAGACACATTCAAGTGAAATCTCGTGAAGCGCTCGTGGTCGTTCTTGATAGATCGTCGAAGTTAAGCAACGTTCTAAAGGGTCCGTAAATGGATGGGTGACCGGCTGTGGTATCTTCATCAGAGCTTTGGAGGGCACATTATATTGTCGGTCCCAGCTATTAGTCAAGCCATGACCGAGGCCTCCAGAGTTGGCCTCTCCAGAGTTGGCCACTGACTCATACGAACTTCATCATCATCATCTCAGCCATCTAGCGTCCACTGTTGAACATAGGCCTCCCCCATAGATTTCCACAGCGATCGATCTTGTGCAGCCTGCACCCAACGGCTCCCAGCAACCTTCACAAGATCGTCTTTCCATCTAGTGGGGGGCCGTCCTCTGCTGCGTATTCCGGTGCGTGGCTTCCACTCGAAAACTTTTCTGCCCCAACGGCCGTCAGTTCTAGGAGCATACGAACTTACTTCAGATGAAATGTGTGCTTTCAGTCGGGGAAGTAACTTTGACACCTTGTATTCTCATAATGTTGACTCAGCTGTACATAGCACGTGGTTGTGGTAGTTAGACATAACAGTAATCCTGTCTACTCTTATGTACGTTTGGTCTTGTGTAAATATTTTTCAACGGAATATAACAGATTATATTTTATCGAGGACTGTGAATCACTTTATTGATAGTAACTCGTTTTTAAAATAGATTTCATTCTAGATATTTGTTCAATAATAACGAGTAATAAATATAGATTTTTTGCTAAGCGCCAGTTATTTAAAAGTGAACGATTTATGTTCAAAGATTTATGAATATTTTTACTGTAGGTACATATTTTTATCATCATCTGGCTATTATCTGACATTATGTGGAAGACAATTACGTAAGTATAGGTTACTTCCATTTTCTTCTTTAAGCCGTCATCTCAGCACTTCTTTTACTCATGTTATCTTTCACACAATCCGACCATCTTTCCTTTGTCTTACCTGTACTTGTATCGTCTCTGTGACCTACCTCTAGGTACTCATTAATCTATCTGTATTCGTATAGCATTCCTCTAGTTACATAACGCAAAAATGTACAGTTATAAAAACCGCCACCAATATTTAGTTAAGGTTTAGGTTATAGCTCACATAGTTATAGACAACCTATGTGGCGCAGTGGATGAAAGCCCGCTTGAGACGCAGAAGGGTGCTGTTTCGATCCCCGCCGCGGGATAAATGTTTGTATTATCTGCAAATATTTATCTCGGGTCTGGGTGTTTCTATGTATGTATTTACAAACAAAAAGTAAAGTAGTATATCAGTTATCTGGTCCCATAGTAGGTACAAGCTTTACTTAGTTTGGGGCTAGATGATGTTGTGTGAAATTGTCCAGCATTATTAAAAAAAAAAGCTTTACAAAAATCCACTTCCATAAAATTAATTTCAATTGAAGTAGACGCCTTGAATACGACAAACAGACGCCCACTGTTAGCTAAGTAGAAGCAGTCGGAATTTAGTGGGCTTTTATTAATTGCGTTTGCACTTTACTAATTGGCGTGAATTGTTGCAACTGACATGTAGCTATGGTGTAATTTATTTTGAGCGTAAGTGTATTTTGAGAATCACTTATTTATTTTGAGAATAAAAGTAACTGAACTTTAACCTGATGTGAATTTTCGATGTAGGCACCCCGCGGTTAAAGTTCGACGAAGACATCCACCCCTCCACACTATGCGTAACAAGTTCGCGGCGATGACACGGTGTTCGGTTCAGCGAAATGTTCTAATCTGTACGCACCTTAACGTACTTCCCTGGTATAAAAAAAAATAACTTAGCATAGCACAAAAGTATACAAAAATAATATAAGTATTTGAGTCAGTGAAAGTCGATCTTGAAATACTTATTTAAAACACGCTGTATAACTCGCTGTTCATTATAATTATATCTGGAAATATAACTAGCGAACTAGTGAAAAACCCAACAATAAAATAGTAAACGACTTCATAATACACGCCTGCCATCTACTGTCTACCACCATAATGACCTTAGCTCAATGGGCACTGACATAACAGCTAACGATAAAACGAAGTTAGGATAAGTAGTTTTCCATGTAACAGTCTCGCGCACAACTCAAACAACACCAAATGCTTCAATTCTTTTAGCAACCGACATTTTTCATTCCGATTGCAGCTATCGAAACGTGTCGGACAGGACCACCCAATCAATTAGTTCCGACGAATTTACGACATCTCGTTCATCGAGGGACAGCCTTTTATTGTCAGACAACATTTTAATAAAAATGTCACCGTTCAGCCCGTTCGCCATAGGAGAACCTCATCAAAATCGCATCAAACTCCCTCCCCCCACGCCCGCTCAGTTTCCATTCGAGCATTTTTAACACCCATTTGAATCTAAATTTTACTTTTCTCTCGTTGTGACATGCAATGGCTCCTCCGACACTTCATATCCTCCCGAGACAGCAATAAAAATAATAACGACAAGGTATATTCCTCACCTTGGAAAGGATTTCAATTTTCGTTCGAAGTTGTGAATATTTTCAGCATGTCTTAGTGCCGAATTAAAATGCCTTGAGACTTTTCACAAGTGGAATTTGTTCGCGTCGCCGCGTCATATGGAATGTTTGGGACGTGCGCTAATTCACGCGAGAAAATATCTCGCACGAACATCGTTTTTGCGTAAAATTCGCGGTGCATAAAATACGTAGAAGAGACAAGGTACGAATATTATGAATAACTTTGCAAAATGTTTCAATGCCGTCTATTTCCCGGTCCCTTTCGTGGTATGCCTTTGCGAAGATTAACGAATTTTTCGCTTGGAGAATTCCTCTAGAGGTTTGTATTTACAGCTGGAAAACATTTATTAGTACTGCCAATCTTGTTCAAATGTGCAGACTATTTTTAGATACAAATACCAGCAACAGTGGAAACTGGGAACGTGAACACTTAGAAGCGAAGAGTGATGTAAACATAAACCCACATTATTCACAAGAAAGTAAAGCAATCTACATTGTGCCCGAGGTGACCTGAGTCGATGCATAACTTCTACAGATAAGATTCATTACTTTGTTATTTATCTAGAGAGACTTCAGATATGTTTTCCTAGACTAGAACAGAAAATATTATACTATCCACAAAACCCTTACGCAGGAAAATTGCAGGGGAAGAATTCAATTGCATTACTGTGGAAATGCATTTTCAGATACAAAGAGCAAAGTATTAGCGTGAAGCTCTCAGACAATGGCAAACACGAGGCGGAACGAACCATCGGGATAAATGTATCGAGCACCGCAAATACCGCGCCAAGACTTATTGTTTGAGACGTTGCTCCTGAAATATTGCCACTCCAGACCTTCACAGCAAAAATATATCAAAGTCTGAATGGTTTTCGTGACCATGATTGCAACCGATCGATATTACTTCCTCGCGAGTTAAAAAATTCAATTAAATAATTTTATCGGTTTCAAATCCGTAGAATTGGATATCTTGTTGCGGCTAATTGGATTTGCGGGAGGTTTCTCATTTTTCCTGCCTTTCAGACCCGCTTCGCTCTTTGTATTTAATTTCTATCTTAGCGGCTATATTCACCGGAGTGCGGACGACGGCAAAATATAATAGGAAAAGTTTCATTTGGCTAATTAAAAATAAGCCACCCCAGAGAACAATCCAGATTTATTATCGTTACAGCCTTTAGTGGGCAATGTCTGCTGTTTCATAATATAAGCTTGCTTGTGTGAAATTCGTGAACAGTTGGAAACAATAGATTGTGAAAAATTGCAACGCACTAAGCTTTTAGCATAAAATACTGTCTGTCATACACATGAGGAATACCAACAATAGTTATTCGCTAGATAATATGAGATTAGAGATTGTGTCTCTTCCGATACAGTTTGTTGGGGTGCCACCCTATACGGCTCTTTAATTATTGCGTCACCTTCAATTCGGAAAGTTTTAATGTGTGTACATTCATTCGGTGGAACGTCGAGTGCTAACGATGCTTCGAGCACTCTCCATGCCTCTCGTCTCCTCGTCGCAGCGAGCACTTCACGCTCGTTGTTTGAACATCGAAACAAACGGACAAAACCACGATTAAATTTCGCCCGACGAAATACAAACTTTGTTACATTGCTAAATGTGTTTAAACTCGATTTTACTTTCGTGAGTATCCGCGGAAGGACTTGCGGAATACGACCACCGTTTGAACCCGTCGAGACTGCCTAGTTTCCCGGCTACCAAGTTTCCTCGCTATGTAAATTCCCGTAATTAGAAGCTACGGCCGTGTAGCCGAATGGCCCCAGTTCGTGTTAACTGACTTCTTGTCTGTCTGAATCTTTCACCGCCAAAGCTCTCAGAGCGCTTGCTCAAACTCATCAAAAAGTTTATGCGCCGGTTTACGGCCACCGGTTATGTACCCAGTAAACTGCGACGATTGCGAGACAAAGCGTGATCGGATTGACTAAATAAATAGTCTGTGTCGGAGTGCTCATCAATCTTGCAGTACAATAGTAAATTGTGCAAGTTCGCTGCACAACGCTCGGGTTCGTCGGCCGCGACCTGCAACCTCACTAAACTGTCGTGAGCGCGACACTTAACAATTTAATTGTCACTCATTAGTCCTGAGGCGACGACTGCAGCGCCATTCTAATTAACTCGGTAATTCATAGACATTTCATTAGCTGACTGCTCGTCCAAAACTCTAGTTTCTACTCTCGCTGTTCACGCCATCAATCATTAGAATGTGTGGAGCGAACATCTGCTTCATCGGGTTGAATCAATCACGAGCCCCGAGCAGGCTACCGCTCGCGACCAGTTATTTATCACTTTCCAAATCGACGACAGGAGTCAGACTGTCGCAATTTACAAATGGAGAGGCGAATTTAACCGCCTCCAAATGTTGTGATCGAGAATTGAATAACAAAATGTTCGGCACGAGCGCAATAGTCAGCGCTGCGGAGTCGGGTGTCGAGATATCGCGCCAGTGTTTGCCGGATGACCCGCCCCCGCCTCGTCTCTTGGCAAACTGCACTGCTATACTGCAAATCATAGTGAGTTTGTTTGCGTAGGTCAACGCTCTAGGCGGCTACGTTTTATGTGTTCCTGGTGTCACGATGTCACTAATAATAGATCGGAATGCCTCAATATGCACACTGTTACGCTGGTTACTTATGCGCGGTGCATTCTCTTCCATGTGCAGACGCCATGTAGCCAATCGAGCGTGCAATCACTCCATACATCACAATTAACAACGATAACCAGACGCAGCCATTTCCAAACGAAGAACAATGCTTTATTAACCCATACAGGCAGACAAAGAATGGAGATGGAGTTACGCTTTGACAGTTTATAATATTGTTTAATTATGGCATGCCTGCGCTACAAAATCCATTCGTTAAACATTTAAATTACTATTCTTCACAAATTGCTCGTACGTGAATCGTGCTTACCAATCGATCTGTGGCTCTATGAGCCTTTGTTAGACTTCTGCTCCGAATTCAGTGTAATTGCCTTTCAGCCTCTCATTATTCAACTTTATGCAGTCATTTACTTGTGTTATTACGAAGGGAGAGTGGTGTAAGTGCCGTGGGTAGATGCATTAATCGTAATATGTAAATGTGGGGTATGAAATATTGAAATAGCTGGCGTCGCTCATATTCCAATGAGGGGTGGAGCCTGAAAAGACAAACGAACCTATCCAAAAATTTCATTGCTCGTCTGTACTCAAATTATTTTTCCTTTGTTACAGATTGAAGACGAGGGTAACCACGGCAACGATGATACGAGACTCTTCATCCTATCGACCCTGGCTGGTCAACAGAAGCCTCGCGTATCATGTGCGCTTTGCCAAGAAACCCTGCATGTCTTCGATCGGTATCCATTGGTCGATGGCACCTTCTTCTTGAGCCCTCGTCAGCACTCAAGCAGCGCTGTTGAGGTAAATACTCATTTAATTAAAGATTAAATCGTATTTTCAGTGGACACCACATTCGAAGGTATGGTATTATAATTCTAATAGTAAGTATATACTCGTATATTTCGTTATGCTTGTATTTGTTTCTTGTTACATTTCGCGTCACAAATTCTCAGTCTCATGTTTGATACAACACATGCAAGAATAACATACCGTCTGTTTGTTCATAAACTCAAATAAGATCCGAAAGTTTATTTAACAGAGTGTCCCTCCGCTCGGTACGTAACTTCTTGTTGTTTATTCAGCGAATTATGAGCTGAGATGCTTCCTGGTTTGTTTGTTGTTAGAATTAGCTTGCATTCCCTTCAAAGGGTGCATATACTTTTAGGAGACATTAAAAATTTCCACACCTTCATGCCACGCCGTAAGGAGCATTAATAATTATGGAATTTTTACAGTGTGCATTAGGTAGGTAGGTATTTTAAAAGTAGTAAATAAACTGCGAGTGTTCTAGCCCCCACACTAGGATTCCCTGTGTTGTGGGTGGCTAGTCTCTTCCAGGGGCGCAACATAATAATTCACAACTTGATCACATATTATTTTCTTAATTCTCTCTTCGTTCTGCATAATATTTGTTTTCTAGAAACTCTCGAATCCTTTCAGAAGCGATGACTCAGATATTTGTATGGGGACGTAAACTCAAGGCAATGAGGACTCGTGACGAAATCGAAAACATACATCATTCGTGGCGCGCCTTGCGAAACAAAAAGTGCTCGTGACCGATATACCTTTGCATACAGTCCTTGTATTACTCACTTAGCAACCCGAACCCAACAAAAGCACTGTACCCACGTAGAAACTATTGGATAACCTGTTGTGATATCTGTTGGTTATTCTGGGTATTAACAGGTGAAAGTGGAGGGTCGCACGCGATACTTGCTATTCCTGGAAGAAATGCCTGTTATTAACAATTTTGTGGTACATTGAGCATTTGATACGTTCATACCCTAAAAGTATAAAAGCATAATAAAACATGATTTTAAAGTAAGGAAGGACTCGTATAAGTTTTCGCCGTCGATAGTTGAGACGGAATATACTTCGGCTCGTAATCAACATGGAGAAGTATTAGCAAGTCTCAACTATCGGCCGATAGAAAGTCTGTAGTCTGCGAGAGGTCTAAATGTTGAGATTTGCTACATGGCTAGGTTTGCTCATTAAAAGCCCTCACTGTACCACTGCTGGGCAAAGGCCTCCCCCCACTCTTTCCATTCATCTCAATCTTATGCTAGTGAGGCCCAGTTGGCGTTGAATTTGGCGAGCTCGTCCCTCCATCTCGTTCGCGGTCTGCCGCGGCGTCGTTGGAACGACACATACATAATTCCGTAAATATGTGGACACTTCCCTCGGTATCAACCATTGATACCTGAATAACTTATCACGATTATTTCTTACAGGTGACAGTGGAAGGTCGCACGCAATTCCTTACATGCGTGTGCATGGGTTGCTTGGGCCGCTACGATCCAGACAGGATTATTCGCTGCAGGTTCTGCAACCAGAAGTGGGAAGGATCCTCGCTTGTACTGGGCACTATGTACAGCTACGATATCTTCATGGCTACGCCGTGCTGCGCTGATCGGCTGAAGGTAGGAATTTTAGTTGGAATGAAGGATTAAATAAACCGCATCACGGCACCTCATGGTAGACGTTCTTTCAGTTCAAGTCCTTTGAAGATGTCAGGGTATTCAGAGACATGTCATACGTCAAAATATGTCTACATTTTGCACAAGTTTCATTACAATAATACATGTTGCACATGTTGCAAGCCCATCGCTAAAGAAATAAGTAAGTTTACGAGAAACGAAATTCAACAAAATTATGGCGAAACACTGCACAAAGACCATATTGTTTTGTGTCTATATTCAACACGAAACGTTGAACGTTGATTTATGTTGTCGTTTTGTTTGTGGCAAAAGCTTTTAAAATAACTTGAAACACCAGAATTTTACTGCAAGGTCAAAAAAACGTTTTAGAGTTAATCGTTTAGTGCGATTTTGCGAGTTGCGATTCTCTATTTAGTGCGATTTTTTTACCACTGTGATACTCTTATGCAGAGAGCATAAGCCCAGCAGTGGGTGACAACAAGCTGTAGATAGAGTGATGACAATTTCAAATTGAATGAACGTATCGCAGACCTACCTCAACTATTATCATTCACCGCAGCATAGAGCGCACTTTACGACGCGGTGTGACATCATAAAGACAAACATAGCACAAGAATTGCAGTATTGCGATGTTTCTTCCAAGTGTGAATGTGATGTGAATGTAATATCATAATCTGTGCTATTTCGTTGATTCTTCTGGAATATTTTCTTGTTTAACTTTTTTTTTAGGAAAGATCTCGAAGATTTGCAATTTTATTGAATTAGGACACTCAGTATTAAATAATTTATATTTACTTTGTAAATAGTTTATTGCATATCTTGGCTGTAATATTACATTCCTTATCTGCTACAGCAAAGCTAATAATAGACGCGGGTGTCGAGAAAAGTACAAAAACAACACACAACAGTCCACAGTATTGCCTGATCTCACAGGAGTGTCTGTCTTGAGATACTAAGGGCCAGAGTTGTACAATCTTACTGATCTCCTATTATTGTTACAGTGCAACAACTGCTACAAGCCGCTACTCCACCCGCAGCAGCGTCTGAACTACTCCGACTACTCGCACCCGGTGACGTGCCCGCACTGCCGGGTCAACGACACCCACTTCGTGAAGCCACTGCCGTACTGCTTCACCAAACAGGTGTTCCCAATCTTCCAGCAGTGGCCATAACAGTCGGCGGTGCCGGGAACCTCTCCCGGCACCCCCCCTGCCTCCGCAGACCCTTGGGGCTTGGCGCCGTCGCCCCCTCGCCGCGCCTCCCCTCCGGCCCTGCGTCCCGTCGTCAACACGAGCATGGCACCACGCGCTGAACCAATCTCCCCTCCTGTACCCATCAAAGCGAAACATAACGGTCCTCCCACTCTTGCGAGCATCACGGAATCTCTCTCGATTCTCGGTCTCAACCCTGAGACTATAGCTATGAGCCTCGGAGAGTCCCTCGCGGAGCGGTACTTGGCTTCCATTCGCACGAAACCGTCTCTGGAAAGCTCGCTTTTCAACAGCATTCCCCAAGGACCGCCAGTCGCTGAACCCACGCTGCAGTTCCTCTCTGACGATTTTATGGACTACTTGAATCAAATCGGTTTCAGTGATTAATCGTGGTAATTGAACTCAATGTGTTAACGTTTTTTATTTGGACTCTAAATCTAGAAGTAATTTCTAATTAAGTTGGTATTATTGAAAATTATTTTATTTGGTTTAGTTAGATCGTACTATTAATTTTATTTTTATTTTATTCTGCACTTAGTTGATTAGTTGATTTTATCGAAAATGGTGAAATGATGATGATTAGAGTAGAGTGATGCCAGAAATTGCATTTTTTGTTTTCGGTCGATTCTTTATCGGGAGTTTTCCTTTGAAAGGAGTTTTAAAAGCGATTTTTTAAATTATTGATTACCTTCTTACAGTGATAGTGGTCCCTATCTGATAGGGGGAGTTTGTGGCGTGTTATTTAGTTCAATTTAGTTTATTAGTTATGTTTTATTTTAGCAAAATTTTAAATTTAACTTAAGTGTTAAACAATGTTTTAAGGGTTTATTGCGATATTTTGTTCTGCCCACCAAAATGGCATTTACATAGGAGATCCTATTGCGCAAAATTTCATGAAGTTATCATGTTTTAATATCATTTTCATCATTTATTTTTAATGTTTTCAATTTCTCTTATAACGGTAGTGGATTATTATAAGAACATTATTGCTGTGTCACCAATAATATAATTAGCAAGTCAAATGTCTATTATGTAAGGTTTATTGTAACTTATTGTTATTATTTTTATACTTTAACCGTAGTATAATGGTGTTTCGCTCGCATGAGTTTTGAAAACAATGTATACTCGTATTTTGGAATCGTGCCATATCAGAAAGAAAATAATGTTGGATAGCCGAAACACCACCATTTGTTCATTCTTCTAAATTTTACTCTCCGCGATCTTTGTTATGTGAAATGGCGTGCATATTTAGCGTAAGTTTTTTACTATCAGTGTCTATAATAAGAATAGCGCTGCTTGAATAGGTGGTATATTACAGCGTACTCAGTAATTTTTAAAGTTAAAATGTTAGTATAGGTTTTTATACATTTGATACTTACGAAACGTGATTACAAGTGATATAATAGCGCATGTAAGATTAAGAGTGGTGCGGATTTGATGCAAATTATACAGGATATGGGTGTGAACGCCATGAAGGCAATTATTCCAAGACTTGCAAATCGATCTGCCATTTACATTATTCTAAATTACGGAGCTTGATACGACAAAAAAATTCATAGCTACTACATGAATCCGAATGAAAAATGAATAGAAAATACTTTGTAATTGTATCAAGCTCTGACTTGACTGAATGCGGGCCGTCTCGTCATAGTAATAGGTCATCCATACTCCATCCATCCGCATCACTGCACTTCATCATCATCTCATCACGCACGGTTTGTGTGGTCGGCGACTGGCAAGTGTACTCAAACGCCATCTACTAAATCTGGTTAACACTAAAGATTGACTAAAATAACGTCAATATAGCTAGGGGACACCAACCTTTTCTCAACTGTCACTGTCAATTACAATATTAATTCCAAATTCAAATAACCATCAATAAAATGTTCGGTCGTTTAGTCTAAAATAAATGTCACTTAATAATCTGTCAAGATAAATGACTATAAATCATAAAAAAAAAATCTTCAAACCTAATAATATTTATGTTTGAAATTGATGAATAGTTTTATAATCTCGAACAAAAGGGAGTTCTGACAGTTGACAAGTTGAAGTATGAACGTAATATTTGTGAATGATTGATAGTTTTATTTTTTCGGATTGAGATAAAAGTTGCCAGTCGCCGTGTGTGGTTGTATTATACCTCTCTAACTTTTAATATAAGGAATCCTCTGTTTAATATTAAGAAACTTACATTAGCGAGGCGTAATATTATGTAAATATGCCGTTTACATTCTACATGCAGATGCTTTTAAGAGTATTTTATGAATAACCGATTCTAACTGAAAACACGTGGAACGTCACTGTAAAAGTGACTATTGAATGAAGACGACTACAAATGACAAAATGTTTCATTTTCACAGTCAATTTTATGGTGTTTACAGTTAAACGGTGGTTTCAGAATAGCATATTTCTAGAGTAGCCGTAAATCGATAGTACATAATAACACAATATCAAAGATCCCTATTAATTTATAATAACAGCCGCAGCGCAATGACATTTCATATGTTAAACAATTTTAATTTTATCGAAGTTTGCTCGTTCGAATAAGATTTATATTTAAAGTTAAATGTACATTTTTTAAATGTAAGCAATAAAATATTTGAAAAAAAAATTTGAAGAGCTGTTGTTGGTATATTTAGGAAAATATAAAAAAGAACCAGATCATCTGATGGTGGCCATGTACAAATATAAAGTGAAGTGTCACTGCGATGCGTGCGAGTCTAGGTCAAGCGACAAATAAAATTATAAATCATATATTTCTAATAGTTAATACAAAGCCCATATTTAGATTAATAATAGTACACTTGAATTACAAAAATCCCCATTCCGGTACAAAACGCTATTTAATAATAAAAATATTCCAATAAATTATATCAAAATCCTCTGATTCAAAGTCAAGGCTGTTTCTTCATTTCAATATTTAATAGATATTCAATATTGAAAGCCTTTGAACATTTACAATATAGGTTATCTTACAAAAAAAATAGTGAATTATAGTAAAACCAAAATGGCTATAAAATTAGTAATGGGCTTGAAAAATATTTTATCCCTAAAGTACATTATACAATTCGAATTTCAGAGTAAATTATATTTAGCGAAAATAGATTTTTCAATGCATTGTACAAAAATAAAAGAAAAAATACAAAAAATCTTTTTGGTATCCTTAATTATTTGTTAAATAAAACGCTTTTGAAGGTTGTATGTAGTATCGTACTTAGTATGAGATCAAGACAATGGTTTTGTTCTTCCTTCTTTATTACATTTTACTGTTTCATTATTCAGATTTTAGTCACTTAGTTACTTGTTCATTTTTCATTGAGTATAAATTTAATTAAAGTAACGTTGCCCTCTTTCTAAGTTTATTTGCCCACTATGTTGTATTATCTAATGACAATTTATTTAGACACCGACTTTCAAACGTCACGTTGAATTTATTATGTAATGTGTAAATTTAGTGTATTGCTTAAAAGTACAAAATAAAACAATTTGTTACTTTTGCAAATTTTATAAAAATAAATCAAATACATATTAAAATAATTCCTTTGTTAGATAATAGTTGCTGTAATCCTATTAAGTACATAATTTAACTAAAACCGTGATTTTCCTCATTAATTTGGAACAACTTTATTGATTTTTGTAAGTTTAAAAATTTCGTTTGGTAGTACGTAAAATTTTAGATTCAAAAATTGTTACTTATTGAAAACTATATTATGTCCTATTATAACTATAAACTATATTATTTAATTCTTAATAAACTTATATCAAATTATAAATTAGGAGTCGTACCACTTAGAAGCACTGTAGAATTAAAATCGGCATAATATTTGTTCTTTAGGTATTATGTATCGCTTTTATATAGGTTATATTATATTCTATATCTTCTTTCCATCGTAGTTCTTTTAGACTCGTAGGGTTTTCTTTAATAATATGGGACGAATGAGATGTATGCATGTGGTCACACTTAACATTAAGTTATTCATAATCTTACATTATTGCTTTAATGTGTACTTTATTAAGAGTACTTTGTTATCGTGTGCATTCTGGTCATAGGAAGTGTGCATACGCGCTCTTCCAATTAAGGATTTAAATATTCAATGAAACGCACATTCTGATGTCTGATACTGCCACTAAAATTAAATTAAGAGCTGCATCATCAAAACCTACTTTCAAATAATATTCTTATATATTTCGCTCTGTTTCAAGAAGGAGCATAAAATAAAAAACGCGCTTCTTCATGTTGTATTAAAAGATTAGAACATAACGGTGCAAAATTCAGAAGATACTTATTTGAGGTGCATCTTTATGGTCGGTAGAAGGCATTTTCATGTGACATTCACCCTCCATTGACCCAGCGTTTAAGCTCAATTCACCCAACGCATTGGCTGATTCTAGTATACGGCTGATATTGGTTAGTGAAAAAACCTTTTTGATGATATTTTGATACTCGATGTTTTCTACACTAATGTAGTTTGTAACGTCTTTATTACGTAGTTTAGAAGTAGTCTTGGTCGCATTTGTTAGTCGTTAAAAGTATTATTTTTTCATGAATTGAGGCTAAAACCATTTTTTTTCTAAAAACTACTTTGAACATGATATTTGGCATGCCGGCCTATGGGTTAATATTGTATTACCATCATAAAATATCAAGCAACTAATTTTGTTTTTCAACAGGCCTATCTTTGCTTTCAATAGACTTTGCTAGGCATTACTACTTAATGTGATAAATATCGGTTTAATTTTCATAAGTGTTCAGTTATCCATGACAGACTGATCAAGAAAAAGAAAGACTAACAAATGAGATGAATGAGTAATTTGTGATAAACAGACATCGTTGCCACTTGCCATTCATTCATAGCATCAACCATGTAGTTTCATGCATCGTTACGTTAGGTAAGTAACCAATTAGTTTTGGGAAAGAACTTGAAATGATGAGAAAGTGATATCTGACGAATTGTAATGGCAACTAGCGTAGAGGTAAACATCACTTTTAGGGATCCGAAATAAAAGTGAAGCGCGGGGTGCATCAGGGTATGAGTGTCATAATTTTGTATTAACTTAAATCTTTTGTACTTTCGTAACGGTAACAAGTAACTTAGCGTTAATGTTTTTCTATTTAATATAATAATGCGTAAATTAAACGTCAAATAATATACTTTTTTACTGAATCGTAGTTGTAGTATTTTTAAGACATCCGAGACTAGATCTCGTACGTGTATAACAGCGATAATAGTTTTAAGACCGGTAGTTCGTAAAACTTTAAGAAGGAATCTGGCCGATCAATATTTTGCATTGAATTTAGAAATAAGCACTCAAGTGTAAGATTCCTTCTTGACTTTACGCGTTCACATGAACGGTCGTAGTTCTTAGTAAGTAATTGTTCTGTGCGTTTTCTATTGGATTGGATGCTTTTTATATTTAATCGTGTGTGAATTGTTCGTTCTGACGCGTACTTCAAAGATTGATCAAAACCTAACTTTTTGAAATTCGGTTTCTTGTCGGACGAGAAAAAATGTTTGGCACCGCTGCCTGTGTTCGTTCGCGACACAAAAGTTACTGGTCAATTTCGCTTGTAGGCCTGAAAATAAAACCATTTGCGTATAATATTTATCTGTACGTGCGGACGAATGTGTGTGTAACTTTATAATATTTTATATTTAATATTATCTCTAATCCTTATATTCATTAATATTGAGTGTGGTCATGTACTTTTCTATGATCTCTGTTTACTTACAATTTTTCGGAATAAGGTTTGAGAAAGGAAGGATAGGGTAGAAGCTCAGATGGAAACGCCAACTTAATATTAGGTAACGTTAAGTGCTTGAATTTATTATAAGAATCGTTTTAAAAATTCGATGATAAAATACTTTTGTACCGTTAAATTTATATTTTTTTGAAATTGTCTATACGTCTCAACGTATATTTTTGTACATTCGGAGTCGATGCGCAAGGAATTGGCACAAGTAAAATATAATATAAGATTATTTTGATAAGAAAAAAAGTTCCATTTTGTACGATTTAAAATTATGAAAGCTATAAATTTTTGTAAGGGTTTGTGAGCGTTGAATTGTTGCTGGAAAGCGAATCTAGATGTAGGATGTTTCAGAAAATTGTAATAAACGTGAGAGAAAAAAAAAGCATGTTATATTTTATACGAACCTTAGAGTCGCCTGCGAGCGTCGCCTCGCTCGGATGGCTCCGTGTTACTTTACGAAGGTAGTGTGTAAGTTACTCTTTTAAAGAGTTTTCGCAGGTAGTAGTTTTAGTAGGCTTAGTGTTTTTATACCAGCTTGATGTTGTGGAATTTATAATAACGATAACGCAGTACTGCTGAACAAGCAACCAACACTGATCAATAGCTGAATGTGTAGTCAGGTTACATTAGTCGGGACGGGCGGACGCAAGTTGTGATCTTAACCAAAGTGTTGCTGTTCGCATGCATATCATAAACGACGCTAGATACTTTCGGTACAAATTCTTAGCGAAGTTTTTTAATTCTATTTGATTAATATATTGTTAGACAATTCCATGTCAGTTTTGTGATGGGCGTTCCGCCTTTGATCTCGGCCTGTCGGCGCCCGTAGCTCATTTCCGCGGCGCCCGCGCAATCCTGACAGCGAACCTGAATTATTTCAGTTATTAGCAGAATTTATATTATTGTCTTTTTATACCAGTGTTGGTCTATTAGGATGTACTCTTGACATTCAATCCGAAGGTCGTGAGGCATCCCAGCCGTGCATCAATGGATTTTGCATTTTGTAAAGTTTATATGTGCTTTAACACGAGCTCTAAACGGTGATGGAGACCAGTTTAGTGTTCTTATAGGCGGCGATGGGCTTGTAACCTGTCACGTATGGAATGCTAACTCCTCCAAAATGTGGGCTTGTACCAATTAATATATATTTGCAAGTCCAAATACATAATTGGTACATGCTCTCATTTACACCTCCGACTATCCCCTTAGACATCTTCAAAGGATCTTGAACTGTATAAACCTGAGAGAATGTCTATTGTCTACTGTATACTGGGGTAGTCGTTATCTTGTTTGTTTTTCTTTTGTTTTTTTGTCTTAGGATTCCGATTATGTTACGTTTTATATTATATGACAATGTTTATTGAGTATTTTATATTCATTTGATGAGGGCCTAGTCGTTTCTCTGTATATCACATCCCCAAAGTACAAATTCCTTGTTGTATAGTCCAATTTTGTTTGACTGTTGTTGAATGGAAATTATTTTAGTGTTGGTCGGGACTAACGCGGAGCTCGCGTTATGTCGGTCTGGAAAATAAATAAACCATGATGTCTAAGCATTGTGATGTCATTATGACAAACTTGGCTCTCCGCCTGTCGAACACAGCGGCGTGACTTACATTACAACACGATCAAAGGATCCATGTATTCATGAAGTTAGCCGTTCCGATGCGCTGATGACAAGTTTGTAAGAAAAAGCGCGAAACGGTGAACTTTCCAAATGTCTTGATCCATTGGCCGTAGTGTACAATAGTATTTTATGCAACTAATTATGATACTTAAACTAATATAAAACGATACTAAACGTCAATTTTCTAATTAAAAGGTTAAACATATTTAGTTTCAAATAAACTAAAAAGGTTGTTCATCCCTGAAATATAACTAATTGTATAAAATATGTCAGTCACGCCTCTGGCTAATGTGGTAACTTTATAAATAATTCGTACAAATAGTTAAATATTAATTTTCTCAGTGCCGCACCAGGTACTTTACAAAAATAAATATAAGCAGCTTTTATTTTAAGTTAGTTTAATTTTATTTTACCCTATTTTTAGTTGAAGCACATTTGAATAACCCAATAAATAATGTTACATTATTCTTTACTAATTTTGTACACCAGTGATATTTTAAGCTATTTTAATTTTATTTAACCAATCATGTCGTTTATAATTATAACTCACCATTTTTTTAGTTATACGTCGCCTACTACACATTATTGCAAAGCTAAGCAACAAATGGCATTTTTCTATTGACACTATACCTACGATTACAGTGAACCTTTATAAAAATAATAAAAAACAATAAAATATTTCAGTGTTTTATTTAAATCACCTTTTCACCTAACCCTGCGTAGGTACTTACCTAGTTGTAATAACCTTTGCACTATGGTAGATTGGTAGTAGGTACTTTGTTTTCCTACCCCATTTACAGATTAAAACCTGTTTTACAGACTCTTCCAACGGCCGGTTTCTCGAACGCAAATCGTCTTCAGAAATAACTAATCATTGGTCAAATCAGTCTCATTCGACCAATGAGAAGGAAGGAGATGAGGACCAGGAAATCCAAGTTAAATCGGTTTATTTATTTGAAAAGTGTCCGAGAAACCGGCTGTAAGACTGATAGGTACGCTAAAAGCTAGGTACCTAAACATTTTGAATAGGTACCTAGTACAAACTCTCAAAATAGGCGGAACTACGCTTTACCTCAATCTTTTCTCTGCTCTACTTTATTTTAGACAATTTCAATACGATTTTGGAAGAAAGAATGCACCTATCCTAATCGATTAAGCCGAGGTATCTCCTAATTAAAATGATAAAGCAACCTACAGATACACGAGTCGCTACTTTAATAGGGGAGAAGCGGCTAATAACGTTCACCCAGCTCTTGATTTGGTTGCTATGGTAATCTAAGTTACTTGATTTCATGTAGGTACCTAAGTTATGAATGAATATAGCTAACCTAACCTAACGAATAGATCATTATAATATTGATTCCTAACACTAATTTTACCTATAGTAACCTATCATAAATTAGCAAGCTCGTACCACTTGTACACAGCATCCGTACCTACCTCTATGACTAGTCAGCCCTATTTTTTGTCTTTCCTTCTGTCCTTCCTTCTTTCCTTTTGTCTTCCATAAGAAGACCAGGATTAATAGCAATTTTCGGTACATAGATGAAAAATCATGATAAAAAATTAAAAATCTTATTGATGGAAGATCATTATCTTCCATATAAACTTAAGTAGGTCTACACATAAAACAACTAGGCTACGTAAAGACGTAGCCTAGCTTGCTCCCTAGTATGTACTTGCCTACACATGGGAGGATCTATCCAATTTACGAGTGGAGACGACCCGACCCACTGCTTATCGGAAGCACTCCCATCTCTGTAATGTGTAACCAAGCTAAATAATGGTTCATAAAATACTGCTAACCTTTCGACAATGCAAACAGATACCTACCTACCTACCCTATTAATATAATATAGGTACCTACACCTAAGTAACTACAGAACGCCGTATTTGTTTTACTGACTTATCTAATTTTCCTGGGCAGGGCGCGGCTACAGTTTCATAAAATGAGCTTTAGTAAAAACACCCTTATTGAATGTAGCGTACGAGAAACATAAGAAAAAGGTGTTTTATACTGCGAAATAAAAAGTTGATAGAAATTTAAGAATCATAAAGCGACCGGTGATAAACTGGGCACTGGCGACCTCAGGGTGTTCAGAACATAGGACATAAAACGTTTTTATCGGTTTCGTGTGCGTACATACGTAATCTACAGGGTGATTGAAAGCGAAAACAAATTTTCAAACATGGAATCATGAATGACAATTATGGATAAGGTTAGTAAGCAACTCTGATGTCTAAGAAGGGATTTTTTTTACATAGAGGAATATGACGAGAACCTGTTGTGCTGGGCATTATAAGCTGAAAGTTGGCACTATATTACACAATATTAAATACCCAGGTACCTACCCAGGTATCTAAGTACTTAGTACCATTCGGGTAATCTCACATGTACAAAATAATTTCAAAATCGGTAGGCCGCTTAGGAAAATAATTAGAAACACAATTTACAATTCACATAATTTTTTACGCAAAGAATTTGAAACAGTTTTTCAAGACATCACGCTGTGCAATAATCCTGCCTAGAAGATTTCCCTACATTGTGTACCTTGTTGATTGGAATCGTGCCTTTTCTATTTACTTAGTCGTTATTTTATACGATGTCGCTTTATCCTTATTACAGGACTAGCAATTGTCTTGGAGAATTTTTCTCGAAGTTTTTCTAGGTACTGCTGCAGCTACAACCGACTACAAAATATAACCCCTATATAGCTATACATACATGTATGTTAGGTACAGTCAGCAACGAAAGTCAATTAACATTTGATGTTTTACGAATCTAAATATTTCCACATTCTGTAACATTATGATTAAAACTTTGACAACTTGTAAATGAAAGCTCAGGCCATACTATTTGCTTAGGCAAAGTTTTTTTTTAGAAAACGAAAAGAAATGGCGATTTAAAAAATCTAACTGTTAAACTAATTTCGGTGTTGACTGTACTATCAGTAGGTCTAGGCAAAGCTGGGCACCGTTAATCAAATAGTTAACTTCGTTAATCGTTAATCCGCTACAAAAAAAGTCAGCTTCGTTAAACGCTAAAGCGTTACATTTCGGAAGAATTAACGCAAGTTAACGTTAATCGTTAATCCGTTAATATGTGTAAAATTACATTTTTATATCGTTGCGTTAGTGAACTTAAAAAACTTATTGGTTTAGGTTCTGGAAGTTAACAGGTTATGAATAAAACAAAATACATGTATAATTCATAAAATAAAAGATCAAACGAAAAAAAATTCTTCGCAGTTTTCTCACTCGCACGCGCCGGCCAAATATATCTAGTTTTGTTTTTGTTTCACGCGCTGCCGCGCGCCGCCCGGTACTTGTCATTCATTTCATACTTGTCTGAACCTGTTTTTCGCGCCGCGCCGCGGTGCCGTGCGGTAAATAGTAGGCATTGGATTAACGATTAACGGACTTCTGCATATTAACGGAAGTTAATGTGTCCGTTAACATTTTTAAAAGTTAACTTAAAAGTTAATCTGTTAATCAAAATGTTAACTTCGTTAATTAACGATTAACGGATTAACGAGTTAATGCCCAGCTATGGGTCTAGGTAACTGATTAAGGCTTTCATCGGCTGTGAACGCGATTTTAATAAGTACAGTCAATCAGTATCAACGTCGAAAAGCACTCAGTTAGGTTTTATTTTATAAATTTTAGGAAAACTTACAGCTATGTACATAATTAGTAGGGCTTTATAGTATACATGCAAGGCACATACGGAAGGCCAATTACAAATTTCCACTAATAGGTATCAATAAGACCGCGGGCGCAGGAGCGCCGGCGTGCGCTCGGGATGTGGCGCGAGCGGCTCGACGAGCCACGGAGCTCGCGCCAACGCGTCGTCGGCGCAGTGGCGCCAAACTTCGAAGCCTGGCTAGGGAGGGAATATGGGAACGTCACCTTTAGACTTACTCAGGTTCTCACCGGACACGGTTGTTTCGGTGAGTACCTGAGTAGGATCGGACGCGAACCGACACCACAATGCCACCATTGTGGGTCAGACCTCGACTCCACTCAGCACACGTTGGAGCACTGCTCAGCGTGGTGCGCGGAGCGTAGAGTCTTGGTCAACAGGATCGGGCAGGATCTCAGTCTGCCGAGCGTAGTAGGAGCTATGCTGGCAGACGACACGGCCTGGAGGGCCGTGGCCTCTTTCTGTGAAGCCGTTCTGGTCCAGAAAGAGGCGGCTGAGCGGGATCGTGAGAGGGCCGATCCCGCTCGGAGAAGGAGGCGGAGGCGGGGCGCTAACGGCCGTCCCGCACCGCCTGCCCCCCCGTGAGGGGGGCGGAGTGGTATCCCCTGCCAAACAGGGGACTTTCCGGGTCCGCGGGTGGTCGAAGTGGGGACTTCAGCTGTCCATGATGCGGACCCCGGGAGGGTGGCGGCGCTCTGTGGCGAGCGCCGCCGTAAGCACCGCGAGGGTGCCGGGCGTGGCTGTGGATGCCATTCCCGGGACACTGCTTAGGCAAAATGCGAGAGGGGCACCGCTGTGTTCCATAGGAGATCGCGGAGCCCCTCGACAAGCATGGAGGCCGGCCACGCGTCAGTTTTTAGTCGGTGAGAGTCCGACATAACCCTTCCGCTGTCCCCACGGCGGTCGTGTATCCATAATGGATTTTCTGACGTTATAAAAAAAAAAAAAAAAGGTATCAATAAGACCGCTGAGGTAGGTAACTAAGAATAGCTAGGTAATCTTACGAGGTAGGTGATCCGTCCTACTACTGTTCCTACGCGATATCTTCCACAAAATAACATCCACTGCCTGCTGCTAGACATTAAAACCTCCCTGCCTTAGGTTCATAGGTACACACACACAGGCCTGTGCTAGTTTGGTCCGTGGTCCGAGAATTTGGATATCATTTCTAATTCAGACAGAACAGTACAGTGCCACAAACTTATTACGTGGCCAAGCGAGGAACTAATATAAATATGAAAATTTATTTTTCTGCCAACACCAAATGCGATAACAGCGCCTCTTCAGATAAGTTTGTGGCACTCTACCTAATTTAATTTGCAAAAAAACAAGCATTTGTTAGATTCTTTCTACGATAGTTACCTATGCATATAGGACAGAAATGACATTGTTTCCAGTAGGCAGTTCAACACCACTTTATTATCCACTAAAGCCCATTAAACAACTTTTATGCTCAACATCAAAAAAATAAATTCGAAGGACCATTATCTTTAAACCGCAACCGTCCGTGTTTATGACGCGTAACAAGCAATAAAATTGGGGTCTGGGGGACGTGGGGCCTTAGAGATATGGGGTCTAGGAGACTCCCATCTTTTCCCAATCTTCCTTGTCTTGATGAACACCGTAACACCCGCAACTATATTCTGCCAATAAAAAATATTATGCGACATCTATTCTGATAGTGTTGGGAAAGTCTGTTTGGAAACTGTTTCTGTTTGTTCTATTTCTTTTTAGTGTAAAAAATATTTTTCAAATTGTTCTCTTTTGTAATATGTTTCAAATAAAAAAAAATTATTGTTAGTGAAGTTGTTAGTAGGTAAGTACATAGGCACTTATCTATTATGACTCTACTGTTAAAAATAGCTCTACGAAACAGCTACGAATTGCGTAGCACTAGCACAGCACAATTTTCAAACTTTGGTGCTACGCGTATTACCTACGCCGCGTAGATATTACAGATTTTCTATTATGTTAAAGTGTTAATAAAGAACGAATAAATATGTAGTACAAGTTTAAAAGGGGAAGCATTAGATAGTTTGTTACCTGTACAAATAATATTTTCCCCTCTCTACAATCACATTGATCGTCACGTCCGCTGGTCAGCGAAAGTAATGAGTCGTAAAGAAGCGATGTAAAGACACAGGTAGTTTCGGATCCAAGTTTAGTTTAATGAAGCATAGCTGTCATTTACGACAGGGAATTTTCGAGAAAATTACATTTGGCGACTCTTTTCGGTACCTACTGTTCAAGTTTATTTACTGGGAATGCTTTATTTTGGGCTATTATTATACTTTTAGACCCCTCGCAGTCTACAGACTTTCTATCGCCGATAGTTGAGACGGGCTATACTTTTTCATACTCATAACGAGCCGAAGGGGACTTCTCTAATACAGGTCTTAGAGACTTAAAAGAGAAGATCCCACAACAAAATATTGTAAAACTTGTAATTTTGAATAAATACTTTACTTACTAAAAAAAAAAAAAAAAAAAAGTATATTCCGTCTCAACTATCGGCCAATAGAAAGTCTGTAGTCTGCGAGGGGTCTTTTAAATTCAAATTCGTTTATTTTCAACTTGTAGTTGTAGGTAATCTCTGATAATTAATTATTGTAGTAAGTTTTTATAAAAAATCTTAAGTAGGTACCCATTTATAAACTTACTAATATATTAAAGAGGTAAGATTTGTTTGTTTGTTTGTATGTTTGAAATGAATAGACTCCAAAACTACTTAACCGATTTGAAAAATTCTTTCACCAATAGAATGCTACATTATCCCCGATGAACATAGGCAACATTTTATCCCGGGGAAGTGAAGTTTTCCCGAGGGATCCCGGGTAACACCGCGGCGAACAGCTAGTAAACTTATAAAAATACAACACATTACAAAAATTGCAGTGAACTCATTCAAATAAATAAAAATTAATATCGATTCCATTGACTTCCTTCTAAAGCAAGAAAGCTAATACAAATCTACAAAATCAAGTAAATGGTGTTTCTTTAAAGTAAGGCCGTATGAACCCTCGTAATCTCCAGGTATTCAAAACAGAATTAATTATTGCCAAGCCCAAATTTGCCTATCCAAATCGCCTTACAAATCTTTTAAAAAACCTTTTTTCTTATGACAAAGGGTCAGTAAATAGAGGGTGTGTCAACCCCCGGAGTGCTGACGGAATTAGTCGAGTCAGGCCCAAATTAAAAAAGAAATCAGGCGAAAGTTAATTCCAAAAGTTTTAATTACGTTTATTTTAGTCATCAAGCAATCCTCTGATTAATTTACAAGGAAATGCAGACAATGAATTAACGGATCGGTTCTATTCAAACTGAAACAATTGAAATACGAACTGAAGTAAGCCTGAACACATCTGACACATCTGATGAAATATAGAATGAATACCCACTTTAATATAAAATTATTAAACTAAAGGACCCTGTAGCCACATATTTTACTAATAAAAGAAGCACATCTCCACAGTCACCTACGAATCACTAAACATTAGGTTAGCATCCAGGGGCCCTATTGTGTATTCAATTGACAATGGACATCGGCTTCATTTTGGCATTTGAAACCTAGCCTGTCAATTGTCATTTTCGTATTGTGTGATTGGTTGAGCTCTATTGGGATGACAACTGGGAATTGATTTCAAGTTAGACAATAAGGCTGCAGGTCTCTGAGTGAACGGCCACAGGGTTCTGTTGGTAACGAAATATCACCATGTTCATTGGTCAAAACATGTAAATGCCATACACCTACAGTGCAAAATTACTCTCGTAAAAACTATTTTATAATGCAAAATTGGGCTCGTGTAAATGCACTTTAAGAATGGTATGTCAGAATAGTATCGTGTAAATGGCGTCTATACCTTGTTTTCTATATCAAAATCAAGATAAAATTACAAAGCACTAATTACTCTACCAAAACATTATATTTACTTACGGCACTCTCAAGCAACACAGTTCAAGTACAAGATGAGAACTCAGATACCTGAAGTTTGCTTAAAGCAAGCACTTAATTGCACCCTTCACACCTTCCGCTTTTGTTTTCCAAGAGTGCTTGCTTTGAAGCTGACACCGAAAACACGAAAAGATTTAGCAGAGGAAAGGAAATAACTAGGAAATGAACGAATTCATGAAAGACCAAATTTTAAATCAAAATGTATCATTAATAGACAGTTCAAGAAAGGGTTTAGGTAAAATGAGAGTAAGGAAGAGTTAATTCTAATATGTACCTACCATGTCCTGCATTAGATTTAAAAATTATTGCATACTTAGTAGTACCTAAAACCAAAACAGATTGATTTTTACTAAAGTATTATATTCTGCATTTTTTGTTTTTACTTATATGCAATTTATTTCCGTATTTTTGAATTATGATGATACTTAATTTACAAAATGACACCTACAATGTTATTAAATGCAAGCATGTGAGCATTACTACGAAAGATAGTAAAAGATACGACTATTTCAGAGATTTCCTAGGCGGAGTCGAAGACGCAAACGCAGACGGTCGCTCGTAAAAGTGAAATATTATTACCGCGTTCACTGAATTTAAAAAATCGTCTCGCTTCAAACCTTTAATATGAGCTTTAAATCATGCAGGAAATGGTTTCTATTATGAAAATTTGAGTTATTGAACCCTGCCAAAACGAGCATTTTAAGCGCCAATTGTTGGTGAAACTTTTATAAGGAATATCTTGGACGTGACTCTGATATGTTAGGGGTAAAAATTGTGAAACTTATAGATCTATTTTGCTAAAATGTACGTGTGAGGATTTCTTAAGCTGCGTACGGACTTCGCGTTCCAATTAACGCGTAAGTTACGCTTACATAGGAACGCCTAGTCCGTAGCTGCAGCAACGCGTAACATTTAGACGGAACGCGTAGTCTGTCCAAGGCTTTATTACGGTACCTTGTGGCTAAAATGTACGAGATCATATTTTTCCAAAGAAGTAACTAAGCTGAAATGTTTCTATAAAATACAAGGACCTGCCGCGTCTACTTCAATTAGACTCCAACGTTCCTTTTAGGGATTCTAAAAACGTCGTAACATAAACTTTTTCAATTTTCACCTGCATTTATAGTCGCGTAAAGTGAGCAGAGTAAATATGCGCCGAAGGTTGACGACGCCTGGGGCGCAAATGTAGCGACTTGATAAGGGCGCGCTCGGTATAAAATGCATGTAAACACCTCCTTTGCGGGGTGTTGGGACCAAATGTTGGCGACTCCTCTCCCCAAATGCAAAGATGCAATTGTGAATGTGACTTGCAAGTAGGACATTGTTGAATAAAATCTTAGATATGATATTTTGAAGCTGCATTTTTGTAGAAAACAATCTTGCCGATAAAAGTTTAAGGTTCTTGAACCAATAATGTGAAATATTTAAACCCATAAACCATTAAAATTAGAAACTCATACAAATGTAGATATCCCACCACTACTAAGTACCTACAATCGAATACCCACACAAAAACCATAATAAACCAAGTAGGTACTTACCTATAAATAAACAAAAACCAGCTTGTTTGTTGGACCATTCAACGGTTCAAAGTCAGCTTAACCTACCGCAATGACATTCAACGAAACCCACGCAAATATCTATCCCCCATTGTCTGAATCCACAGAAGCTTCAGTTATCAGACAAAACACTCTATTTATCGACGTTGAAAGATTTACAAGAAAAACCAACCCGTTTAGACACGACACAGTATAAAATTCAATCGCATAAGAGGCCGTCTGCTAAACTTCAGCTTGCATCAAACTAACTACGAAGCGATGGGCCGGCAATCATTCTAATGGCTTCACTAGAAGGGACGAACTAAGGAAGTCTACACACCGTTCACAGATAAACCACAAAACCCTGGTATTTTTCTGAATTCAATTGACATTTGATCTATTTTTAGTAATTTGTAAATCGTTTGTATTCTGATCTTATTGGCCATATTAGCTAGCTCGACTTTGTTCATCAGATCTGTTTCAATACAAAATATTTACCAAGAGCAAAATGGAATTAAATTATTGAGATTAGGGATTTATATTATTAAGGATTTATATTAATAGAAGGACATTTAGCTTCCAAAACCAGGAGGTTTTGGAAAAGGTTTAAATTTAGGCGAAAAGGTTTAAATTTTTTTTATTTTAAATTTAAACCTTTTCGCCGCTTTATAATCAGTATCAATTACTTACATAAGTTATTAATTTTTATTCAACACTAATCGGATTGGTGGCGAATGAAATCTGTTTACCGGATCAGAAATTATGGCAGACCCCGATTATTTGACAGTTGAGAAATCATTACCAAACTGCTCATCGTCCATGTTAGTAGGTACCTACGGATAATCTTGGATTCGTAATATCTCTTATGTTCTATCTTTTCGTTTTATAAAAGGAACAAAAAACCCGAGTTCTAAAATACGCCCCTGCCTACTCGGATCAACTCGCAGTCCGAATTAGTTCTTTTCAAACAACCTCCATCATTGAATTGAAAATGTCCAGACAGACGCTCCTACATTACCTATTACTAGGTATTTCAATTTTACGAGCGATTCTTCAAAGATATCCCTTTTTGTAGTTCAAAATAAACCCTTAAAATTGATTTAGAGATGTGTCTGATAAAATGAAATCGACTAGAAATCTTTTTGTACAGTCACATACACAGCACTCAAAATGATTAGAATGAGTTTCATGTTTGAGAGTTGAAAGTTATAGGTGAGTGCGCTATACTTATTATGGATTTTAAAGTCGTTTTAGTTTATTTTTATCACGGAGTTTTATTTTATCGTAAAAAAATAATCTGGAAGGAAAAAGGTTTAGGTAGGTACAAAAATATGAATGGAAACGGTGAAATGATACCTGATTAGTAAATGATACCGAATGTTACTAGTACGTAGTCAACGCAAATTGAATGAATACAACTAATAACACCAGAAAATGGCAAAACGCAAACTGAGCCATGGAAAGTGCTTATCAACTTAGCCTCGAGTGAGGAATTCAAACTCTTAGGAAACAAGATAAGTAGTTTGGGATACATACTTTAGATCAACATTATAATTATGTCAAAATGTATGGTTTGAAGGAACACTTCCTTTTTTTAACCGACTTCAAAAAAAGGAGGAGGTTCTATGTTCGGGTGTATGTATGTTTTTTTTTTTTTTTTTTAGATGTATGTTCATCGATATCTCCGTCAGTTGTGAACCGATTTCCAAAATTATTTTTTTGTTTGAAAGGGTATGCTACCATAGTGGTCCCATAAAAATTTTACTCCTGAAGGATAGCTAGTTTTCCCGTAAAACTCAAAAAATCACCGATCTTTCCGAAAAATGTGGACGGATTTCCAAATTTTTTTTTTGCTTGAAAGGGTCGAGGTGGTCCTCATACTTTTTTTTCCTGAGGGATTGATAGTTTTCCTGTAAAACTCAAAAAACCTCATTCTCACTACACAATCTGAGTCAAACATTGAATAGTTTGACATGTTTAGACTCTCGAGGTGGTCCCATATAAATTTTATTCCTGAGGGATTGATACTTTTCCCGTAAAACTCAAAAAACCTCATTCTCACTCTAACTTCTTTAATCTTGACTATTGTAATATCTAACCTAACCTACTAAGTAAGTAATTACTTACGAACCTAACCTACTATATTATTTACACTTACACTTTACACTAAAAATGGAAAAATAAAAATTTTTGAAAAAAAAAATTGAACCGACTTCACATAACACAAACAGACACTAAGATAGAGATATAATAGGTATAGGTAACATAATAATTTATTAATTGAATACTGTATATTCTTATTTTTCTCTTTTTAGTGTAGGTACATAAAAGGTTCTTAGTGTCTGTTTGTGTTATGTGAAGTCGGTTCAATTTTTTTTTTCAATTTTTTTTATTAATTTTCGTTGTCAAGTTTTCTAAAGATAAGTAAGTTGAAGAAACAAACTCCTATTATTGAAGTTGCACTTTAGGATGTAATTATACTTAGCTCCTTGGAGTTTAACTTAAATTGTTCATTGTCTATTGTGGTTGCTTGTACCTGTATTCTGTGCCTGCCTGTACATTGTTTATCGCGTTTTGAGCGATAAAAACTTTGTAGACGACCAAAGGTGTTCATTAAAGGTAGTGATTTATGCCTCGCCTAAATGCATCGTTTAGATTTAGAACGATCCAGGTGGAATGGTGACTGGTTGCTAGAATTTTGAATCATTTTGTGAAAATGGATTAAAAAGTCACATTCATCAGGAATGTTCCTGACGAAAAGAATTAGAAACAACAATGATAGATAGGTACGATCCACGTCACCTACTCGTAAACCCCTTGCAGTTCAAACCGCCTTACTAAGGGGGTTACCAGTTGGTGACGCTGACTGTACCTAATATTTCGGAACTGGGTTATAAGGTAAATCAGCGCGATAAAATCCAGTGTCAATGTATTTCTAGTAATGAGTTTGTGATCGCAAAAGTTTAATAAAGACTGATGCAAATATTTTGTTTCGCCGCGAAAATCAGATGATAAATAAAATAAAATAAAATTTGTTTATTTCAGACTACAAAATGGTCCATAGTTTGTTAGTAGGTACAGAATAACACAGCCGTATGCCGAGAGCGAACAATTAAGGTAATCCTTATTTGATCACTCTCCGCACAAGGCACTTCCAGAAAGGAGAGGTATAGCTGTCTGCAACAGTGTTCAGGATGTTGCTGTGACTACCTCGGATTCTGCTTATCAAGGATGCAGTTTTCTTACGCCAGATGGCATGAAAACCATCTGTGTGGTTCTGAGCAAACATCCCTGATGCGCTGCAGTACCGAGGCAGTCTCAACAACATCCTAAATATGTTATTATATTGTACTCGAAGGGTGTATAATCTTGCTCTGCAAACACAACTTCAAATCAAGAAGAACAAAAACTAAACCAGCACTTAAAAAAATGTGCTGTTTAAAAATCGCTACAAAAATAAATGGTTTAGGTGCTAACTGGTAATCAACGCGTCGTAAAGTCCGTAGTAATTATGGACGGTTGGACGATTGTTTGAGTGATGGGTTCAAGGGTAACTAAATGATTTATGGTGTATGGCATTCAAACGTCTTTGTTCTTAAAGTACACCAAAAAAACGACTAGGCTCACAACTCAGTACTAGGCATCAGTTTCATCGCTGGCAAAGAAGCAACTATCAACTTGCTCGATCAAGAAACTTACCAAAAATTTAACCCGATAGTTGTAAAAAGGATAAGCTTTGAACTTTTTTCTTCTCTTTTTTTGTATTTGTTTAAAATAAATCTTTTATCTAATTATTTAGCTAGTCGCTTCTCACTAATCGTTTTAATTGAATTGTGTTTTAAGCTTTCATTATTGCTTCGAATCCTGACCATGATAACACTTTGTGTAACTAAACCGGTGTTTATGTATTTCTTATATTATTTTTTACTTCAATATTCAGTTTAGTTTTTTAATCCAGTATTAAAATATATTATTTATTAACGTGTTTAAATACTAATAACGTATTCCATATCGTTCCAATTAAAATGTCGGCTAGAACAAAACCAATTATTATTGACCTTCAAATTTTAATGAAATTCTCATTGTTATACTTTACTGACAGTCATAATAATTATTGACCATGTGAAGATGAAACAACGCTTTAGTGATTGATCTCTCTAATTATGTATCTGTGATTTTGTAATGGTTAGGTATTGGAATAAATAATATCTCCGTTATTTACGTTTTTGTGAACTGCTTTCCAAAAATATATTTGCTAGGTTTCTGATCTGTCTGTCATCCATCAGTCCGTCAGTAAGGCTGTGTTTTCTTTGATTCTGTATTTCGTTTACACATAAGAAACCCTCGATACTACACGATAGGAGCGCGCTTAAAAGTTAAAACCAGAGATTAAAATTTGACCTTTGACCACACTGATGGGTTCAAAAACTAGTGACGCGACAAGAAGAATATAGGATTTTGTTCCGCGTTTTTTACTGGTACAGAACCTTAAGTGACTTGCACATGACTGGGGCACG
Organism: Epirrhoe alternata; assembly: GCA_963565295.1. NCBI lineage: Eukaryota > Metazoa > Arthropoda > Insecta > Lepidoptera > Geometridae > Epirrhoe > Epirrhoe alternata. The sequence goes on from OY751384.1 coordinate 8,558,912, forward strand.
TTCACATAGAATGTCCGTTTTTACAGGATCCTTTTTTACTGGTTCCGGAATACTGTATTGTGTGTGAACTTGCTAATACAACTACATACGCCATCAAATAACGGAACTGTAAAACGGATCGCTATGTGAACGCACCCTTAGGGTTCAGAAAACAAAAGATAATCCTTATGAAAGTTGTTCAAGGTTTCAGAACGACTTGAGACCCCACATTTCAGACGCTCAGCGAATTTCAGAAATCAAAATCTTCAGTGCTCATTACTCCAACTTAATTGCATTCTAAAACTCGAGTAAGGCTCTCATTCAGTAATTACATTGTAGGAATTGTTGTTATTGCAACTATTACTGTGGCTGCGTCCATAATGGTTGGGCTACGAAACTCAGCGGTTGAGTTTTTGCCTCAGTTTTTGCCGACTCCTAACGACAGAAAAGCCTGGAAAATTAGGGAGACGTTTGCCCTACAATTTGACAATTATGAGGTGAAAAAAGTTTATGATTATCAAGGCTACCTTCATATTTGGGAATCGTACCTACCTCTGTAGAGACACAGATCTGATAAACTTTCCGCATTTATAAAATGACTATGGTCTGAATAATCATTGCAGAGAGTACCTTGGCCTACCTTGGTAGTTGGCACCGACTTCAAAATAAAATATAACATAATAATTTATTAATTGAATCTGTAAATAATAATTGCATGTGTACATTCTTATTTTTCTCTTTTTTGTGTAGTACATAGAAGGTTCATAGTGTCTGTTTGTGTTATGTTATGTGAAGTCGATTAAATTTTTTTTTTTCAAATTTTTTTATTTATTTGTGTTTCACTTTTTCGTGCTGTCTTAAAGCTTTATTTGTTGCTAGAACTAAACATGCAATAATTTCCTATCATTTATTTGTTCACATGTTTTCGTGGCCGTGAACCAACGGTCGTCTTATTGCATTCATTGTGCGCTCTTATGGCCGCTGGGAGACATGCCGTTATTGTTTTAATTACATTTTCATTGTTGTACGAAAGTTAGCTTTTGATTGTATGGTAGTCGATTATTCTTTTAATACTAGATTCTTTAATCTGTCCTGTCCATCTAAAGGTTGCCTGAAAGAAATCGCTTTCAGTGATAAGGCCTCCCATTGCTATACCTAAGTTTAAAATTTTCTGTTTTTCTTTATTACATTTTTTATATTGTTGTTATTTAGGTATTTTTCAATAAAGATATATTCTATTCTATTTTATTCTTCTAGTGATTTTTTTTTAAAACAGTTGTTATTTTGCTTTGCCTTTATACCTACGATACTTATAAATATAATTCATAGAACACAGCATGCAAGCCTATTGCCGCCTGATTTCTTGTCTTTTACCGTTCACAGCTCGTGTTATTGCACGTATAAATTATCCAAACAATACAAGACCAAAGTAATAAACGAGCTCGGTTCAGGTGTCGTTCAGGTACATATCGAAAGGTTTACCTTTTAAAACATAAAATTAATAACTAGACAGAAAAGCCATAAAATGAATTATTAACTTTAGAACAGCTGTGTTCTAAGTCTAGACCAAAGTGATAAAGTTTAATGATAATTAAAATTACCATGATGTGAGCCTTTGAGGCAGAACATAACCAAAGTGGTCGTAAAAAGCTTAAACAGTATGTTATTTTAATAATAAAGAATTAAACTTGGGATGCGTGGTTGTAAATCTTTTTATAATTAATCTAGGCTCACGATTTAATTCTTAGGTCATAAAAGTAGGTATGCTCCTCTCCACACTCCCACTAATATAATAAAACTGAAAGTTTGTGAGTTTTTTAGATATTTGTATGTTTGTGTTTCAATCACGCCTAAACCAATGACCCGGTTTGGATTAAACTTGAAATAGGCATAGGATAGCATAAAGGCTATTCAAAATGTTAGTACCACGCGGGCGAAGCCGCGCGCACAAATAATTCGGACACATCGCAAACGAAAGACAAAAAAGAAGAAGTAAGTTCGTATGAGTCAGTGGCCAACTCTGGAGACGGAGTATTTAGGCCGCCTCAAGGCCTCCGTCATGGCTTAACGACTTAAATAGCCGGGACCGACAATATAACGTGCCCTCCGAAGCAAGGAAGCGCTCAGATGAAAATTCCCATCCACTTACAGACCGTTTCGAACGTTGCTTAACTTCGACGATCTATCAAGAACGACTAGGCAAGCACGACCATGAGCGCTTCACGGAAAGAGATGACTCAGACTTTTTCTTATGTTGCCTAAAATAAATAAATACCTAAGTAATTTTATCAATAAATATGTATTTCGTTTTATTGTTTTTATTTTTTTATGAGTAAAAACATTTTTAACTCGCAGAATAAATAGTAGAACGGTTGATTTATTTTAGTACCCCTATTGGGGTTTAATATAGTTTATGTTTGGTTGAATAAGTATAAGTTCTTACTATAAACCAAGATACTTAAGAAACCCAATCAAATAATAAAATGTTAGTGCGCACGAAAACAAGCTTTTATTCTTTAGTATTTTATAGGTAAATAAGTCTGCTATAATTTTGAATCTATAAAATAACCATCGCAACATTTTCTATTTAAGCACAGACTAAATAAAATACTCCACACAACATAAGCATTATTATAAATAGTGGCAACAATCTCGACGCTCGTCTTGGCGGTCATAAAAATTATTTACTGGCAACACTGGTATCATTAGCTCTAGTTGCCGCCATCTGCACAACTTATGCTTTGCGAGAAAAAGTACGTAGATACTTACAAGATAATGGGTGATTCAAAATGATAGTATAAAAGAAATAATTTTGAAATACATGTTTTATTTTTATAAAAGCCTGTAGCTTTACTACGTGATAAAGCTAGATAGATCATTTAGGTTAGGTTCTACGCTGCTACGCCGTAGATGTTTCGTAGGTAGACCGAAAACGAAGTTCCAATTCATTTTTAGACGAGAATGCTAAAATTGCCACAATTTTGAATTAGAAATCTTGTTTTCGTTGCTACGTATCTGCTTATTTTGCTTGCTTATTGCGTATGCTTATTCTGCTTTGTTTCCACAGTGCCAACAATCAATGTTCATTGTATGAGATGCCCTGAGATGCTGTAATATTTTTTTTGCTGAAGGAAGTTTGTATGGGTTCATTGTCCAGGCTGCCTGAAGACTTATTTGAATTGTTGGTACAATAGATTATTTCAGCTTTTTCAAACATAAAAAAATCACCACTCTGACCTGAGCTTGGAGAATAAAAGGGTATATCGAAAACGAGTAATTCCCAACTCGTACCACAAAGTCTTGTACCAAATGGTACGAGTTGGGAAATTCAAAAATTTGATTATTTTTGTTCCCAACTCGTACCACATTTACAAAATTGTGTTTAGTACAATCAACGACAACACCAGTCTGGCTGAATCCATTTATTCTACCTCGAAACAAAGTAAAAATATAGTCGCACTGAAACGTACTGTCAGCAATATTATTTGATAAAGATTTCAACATAGATTTAAAAATCATAATTTGAAACTTTTGCTCAACTTTTCATAAAGAAAATGTTTTTACTTTAACTCTGTAAAATACTTCAATGTTTTATTTACGTAAGTTATTGTACATTATCATCATCATCATTCTACCTATTATTACCTACTGCTGGGTGTAGGCCTCCTATCCATGGTCCTGTGCCATCCTCATCCGTCGTCCAACCATATATGGAGGGCAAAATTTAACCCTATTGAGGGCGGATAAAGAACTTTTTTTTGATGATGAATGGGTAGGCTCTTGACCTCGAAACTAACATAGGCAAGAATGAGGTCTAGAATGGAGCCCAGAAGGTGCCTATTAACTCTCTCTCTCTGTCTCTCTTTTATGTAGTTCTAGAAGTTTTTGATCTTAGAAAGTTACAGGTTTATTCTAAAGAAAAATACAACCGCATTAGAGCTCTGTATACAGTATTTTGGCTGCTGACTGTCACGTCGTGGTTTCCGCAGCACACAGAAATAGATTAACAGTTTTAGTTTCAAAAAGCTGGGTCCCATCCCAGCCGGTTTGATCACTTAAGAGCAAAGTTTTACAAATATTTACCAAAGTAATGATCGTACACAATAAACTAGTAGTTCCCTTGGGCAAAATTTCATGATGATTATTAAATTTAATATGGAACCTAAGAATTTACAATAAACTTTTGGCTGTCCTTAGATAAATAAAGGTTAGCAAAAAAACAGACTTTCACTAAAAGAATATTAGCCAGCATAACGTCATCGACTAATGCCCGGTTTCTATATTCAACGGACATTCGTAGGTAAGAGCTACGACTCGTTTTCACATACAAATTTTGACAGCTAACTTACCGCCGGTTTCTAGCTGTCAAAATTTTGTATGTGGAAACGAGTCGTAGCTCTTACCTACGAATGTCCGTTGAATATAGAAACCGGGGGTAATATGGATGACGTACCGTGAAGCTGGATGGACTATCTGTCTGTATCTCAATCAAAACACAACCAAGTATTGTAATAACTTTATCCTCCGAATCCGTACAATAACACCGACTTACCACTTTTATAGCTCTCAACGAGTTATAGATGGCTGAAACGTGATGGGGATAGCTTTTAATACCCGTTGAACTACGAGCAGTGTAGCTTGTTTAGCCATTCTTAATAGTTCCACGAAGTTAGAAGCATAGAGCACCCTGTTGAAATCTGAGCGGGATGGTGATATGTTTTTCCCATGAGAGACAGGGACAGCATGACTCGTGAGGTCTTTACAAAAAAATAACAAAAGATAATTCTATCGCCAATCGTCAAAACACAAAATATTAAAAAAAAGTGTTTTCAGAATGAAGAGAAACCAACGATGTAAGTTTGACGTTTTGTCTTATTTAAATTATTTACGTCAATGATCTTCCATACTATAAGTATAGAATTCTGTGACTTACGTAAATGCTTTGTCTTTGGCGGCCTAAAAACTCTGTCGTCAGTGTTTTATGGCCAAACTTGCATAAATCTATCCTGCAATATCATAAAACTGAAAAATTTAATTTGAATGAATTTATTCCGTGCCTATCTTATGGGGCCTCTACATATTCGCCGATGATAGACGAATGCCGACGTTCACGTACGCGGCGTGGGATCATTGCCTGTATTCGCCTGTCATCGTCTTTCTAACTAATAGTTCGGCGAATAGTTCGGCAAATAGCTCGGCGAATGTGTAGAGTGGTCGTTACAGAGGTCTTTGAGTGACGTTTAGAAGTTATTTCAAGTTATTTTATGCATAGTTAGTATCTTTTTATCACAGAAGACGTTTATGTTCTGTAACTTAAGTACTTCGGCACGTACTAATGTTTACTTGAAACGTACTAAGACGCTATGAAAAAGTAAAAGTTGAATAATTAGAAGTTGCACTTTTATGATCCAAAACCTTCATTGACGGTCTCGAGTTACGAGTAAACCACTGAATTTACTGTTTCCATTATCCCACGATTCTGGCAAAAACTTAGAACTAACTTATAGTGCATTATTTGATGGTGTCAAACAATGTTCCAATTTTAAACTGAACAAAAATAAGAATTACTTACTACTCAAACCAGATTGACTCGACTTGAACAGGTGGTTATAATTTTATGAACGACCTAGATTGCTTGGCAGGCAGCTGAGACAAGGTTCTCACGACACAAAATTTCATTCGTATTCGTATTTTTCTACATATGTTAGATTTTTTTATCATTTAATCCTTTTAGTTTAGCAAAATTAGGATTATTCAAACTGTTTAGATCTGATAGGGTTTTCAACGTATACAAAAAATATGTTTTCAACGTATAAGACAGTTGGAACTTGTAAAAAAACTCGTTCGTCATCTAAAAATGGAAACGAACTCCAAGTCTCTTTTCCGTTAACATCCCAGTTTACGAGAAAGTGACGGTACTATTAGTTTTACGCTCCACGTTTAAGGTTTATTAGTGGATGTACAATTCGCCAGGTTATTTCACACATGGCAAAGTCTAGACGGTGGAAATGTCTTTGTATTAAGAAAATGCCGGGGCTCGCCGTAAAAAAGCTGATGAGGTTTTTATGAATTGAAATTCAGTTATTATTTTTAGTGCGCAGTAACAAACTATACTCGACATGGTAATAACAAGGCATAGTCTTGCTCCTTTGCACGACTAATGTCCAAAATCAAAAATGTCCAATTAGAATTAATGACCAACTAGAATTTTGTCCAACACTAATTTTGACCAATATGAATTTTGTCCAACACGAATTACGTCCAATAATAATTTCGTCCAACACGAATATTGTCCAATATGAATTTTGTCTTGCTATATTTATTGGATAAAGTTTGATCATACATTTTCTCTTTTATTCACTAGGCTCTTGTAGTTCTTCTTCTTTCGAGTCGATGTATCACGCTATTCAAAGCCATTTGGCCCAGTAGGAGGCTACATCCACAGCATTGCTCGAGCAAGCCATGAGATCTCCCAAAGTGAAGGTGTTGGGCATAATGGACACACGAGCACATGATGACTTGTGTCCTTGTAGTTCATACATACATACATACATAAAGTCACGCCTCTTTCCCAAAGGGGTATTCGCTACGATCCTGACACACAACTTTAGCCTCATTCACTCTCATTACATTCTTCATACATGCTCGTCGGTTTAGGGTACTTTTGACCTGGCCCTTCTCCAAAATGTCGCCAATTGGATCCAAGAAGGTTCGCCTAGGCCTTCCCCTTCCAGCTGTCCCATACACACTCGCCTCATACACTTGCTTTGTCAAACGACTGTCATCCATCCTCTCTACATGCCCAAACCATCTTAACATACCTTTCTCGATCCTCAACACTACATCTTCTTTCACTCCACACTGTTCCCTTATCACACCTTGTAGTTCAAACGGCTGTTAAACCTGTTGTCAAATTTTACTCAAGAGCCTTGCTAAATTGAAAGACATACCATTCTTGCCTCTTGCCACTGAATATTAGCTCTTGCTACAATGAGTTTAAGAAAACAAGAGGCAAGAATGGTATGATAGAATGGTACCGTGTAAACGGCGCTTAAGCCTTTTCCTTTCAAGAAACAAAAAACTTATGCAGTATTTCAAATTAAACGGATGATTCGTGAACTCTCTAAACTTCTAAGCCAATAACAACAACTTATTAGATACAATTTGTAAGCCGAGCTTGCTTACAAAACCAACCTGAAACACTCAACGTAATGTTCCTTACAAAATATCCCCAGGAAAATCGAGATAAAGGTATCAAATTAATTTTTAACAAAGCTTCGCAAATATAGTCGAGTTTTTCTTTTGTAGCACATTACAATGAAGATTCGTTTTGAAATTCGACTATAAAGGTCGAATGCAGATAGAAAGAAGAATTCAACCTTCGGCTTTTTCACCATTCTGATTGCATTCTAAGCAAATTCTAAATGACTATTGCGTAAGACCCTTTGGAAACAGTAACTTTTATACCTCACTAGACGAGTATAAAATATGTTTGTGAATGCCTCCATCACATTTCTTAGACCTCTATAAGAATCTAACAAAACGCAATAACGCTTACCGGATGTTTTAGGACATCATCATCATCACATCATCATCACCCGCAGCCTTTTTCATCCCACTGCTGGGCATAGGCCTCTCTTTGCTCTTGCCAACCCTCCCTATCTTGCGCTAGTCTGACCCATGTTCGACCTGCTGTTTTTATTATGTCGTCGACCCATCTAGTTTTAGGACAGAGCAGGAAAATCCTAGATTATTATTTTGCTAGAATAATATGCCTATCTGCTTTCTATGTAAGTGTAGTCTATATCGCTGTAAGCCACATGGAGGGAAAGAATAATGATTTATTTATGTCAATGGGCTATATTCGAGCGTTGTTTCTCCCGAAAATCGGTTATTGTGCGAATAAAGTTCCTTTATACCGGGGATTGTTAGTAAAATGAGAAGGTACTTTTTTCAATTACCCTCGCTTTAGATAATAAAGGAATTATGGGCTAATTTGGGAGATTTTATGAGACATTCCTTTAAAAATATCCGGGAGTTTTATTTGAGAGCATTGTTTGTGAAAGAATGGGAGACTGATAATAAAGAAGAGTCAAATTACGAAATAACAATGGAAGTTTTGCTAAATTGGATTCAGATATTCAATAATGCAGACTTTAGATAAGTACCTACTCAGTTGAATGTTCAAAGAAGCCTTAAGGCGGCCTAATAACTCCGTCACCAGGTCAGTCTACATTATTGAATATTCAACCGAGTAGGTAAGTACTTAGTTTATTTTCCATCCAAAGATTGTCTGGAAGAAATCGCTTTCAGCGATAAGGCCGCCCATTGTACTAAGAACTTGTAATTGTTTTAAATGTTTTGTTATTGTAAATTTCTTGGTGTACATTAAAGTGTTCATTCATTAATTCAGTTGAATGTTCAAAGATAATGAACATAAGCCATGACGGACTCTTTAAGGCGGGCTAAAAACTCCGTCACCAGTTGGCCACTGAATCATACGAACTTACTACCATCAGCATAATTCTACTTCTCCCAATATGTACTTCCTGGTTCTATGTCGTACCATCGCATAAGTTTGTGTGACCAATACAGTTAATGAGTTTACAACAATGATTGATGATGTCCTCCTTGACGTATCCGTCAACAGCGAACCTTGTTAATTCTGGATGTGAGCTCTAAGATGGCTTAACTTAGTTTTAAAAATTCTGTCACAGGGTGCGCCGTGCAACCGCTTTGCGGCGTCATAGGTGTAGGTATAGCAATTACGTTTAGTATCGTCAAATTGAGTGACGGCCAGTTATACACTTTCGTTATAAAAAGTAATGTGTTTAGTTAGTACTTGCGAACATAAACTGCCCTAGGAATCCCCTATAATTTAAATTATCAAATAATTTAAGACTTGAAACTCAATTAGAGATACTTCAGAACTTATCCAATAAGATACGGCGATCACGTCTCCCACACGAAGTTTTAATCTCATATTATGAGACCAATTAGTTGTTTTTGTTCCAGTTGAACAGTTTACTCTCACCAGGTTATTTCCTGATTATAAGTCTACTGAACTGAACTTCCAGGGAATTGTTACTAAACAAGAATAGACAACTAGAATAAACAGATTAGGTAACATCAATGTGTTTCATAGATCTATGAGAATGTCTAGCATGAGTGTGCAGCTAGCTTTGAATGTTAAAAATGATGTTGATAGATGGATACAACATTTTGAAAATACCTACAAGTTTTTGGAATTAAAATAAATAGGTACAAAAATTAAAACAACTGTATATCGAAACGATTATTTGGGTCTTTGTCTCTTAAGGATTGAAATTTGTTTTGGCCTCAATGACACAATCCTCCTCTTCGCATCGTTATGAGAGCTGAGGTTCGTGATCTCCTGAACATGGCGTAATACTTTTCTTGATTAAGTCGCGCCACCTGTCGTCACGGCATCGTAGAGCGCATCATGAAGCTTGGTGTTCAGCGTAGAGCGGATTTGGTTCAACCATCTGAGTGGTCTACGACCTCTCGGACGTTTGCCATCGATATTGCCTGTAACCAACAACTGCTCGAGTTTGTGTCCGTCTTTCCTGACCGAAGAACTCCAGTACTCTGAGCAAGCAGATGGTGGAATATTTGGTTTTAATAATTTTGGGCCACAATAATGTTCATAAAAAAATACTTTTAAGCTTTAACTCCACAGAGCGCATCTAGTAATATAAAGTCCCTTAGCAATCCTCTTGTAAAAGTTCCCCACACGATAAAGAAAGTGAAGTAATTTAAGCGAGAGGTAATTCCGCACGTGATACTGCTGTTATCGGTGCTCATATCGGATTCGCAGTACGTGCCCTCTTCATAGATAGAAAATTGGAAGACACAAAGTGACAAACAGTGGAAAACTGAAAATCTGCGGGAATCTGAAAAACTTCTAAAACCAATTTTGTGACATTAGATGAGCAGAGATATATCCTCCAATACAATACATACCAATTTAACGGTATCGCACGAGATGATGGCAAAAGGCCCGACGGTATGTCTTTGATTCCTTGGAACCATGGTAAGCCCCTAGTGTGGGACGCTACTTGCGTCGATACACTAGCGGCCTCTCACCTGTCGGCAACCTCCAGGACAGCTGGTGCGGCGGCGGCATCAGCAGAAAATTACAAAAGGCGGAAATACATATCTATCGGTGATGGGTATATATTTCTGCCTTTTGGAGTGGAAACTTTAGGTCCATGGGGTCCAGAGGCGTGGCTCCTTTTCAGAGAATTATCCAAGAGGTTGATTGACGAGACCAATGACCAAAGGGCTGGTGCTTACCTCGGACAGAGGATAAGTATAGCCATCCAACGAGGTAATGCCGCCAGCCTTTTGGGCACGTTACTTGCGGTCGGTGATTTGAACACTGTTTTTTATCTTTAGTTTAATTAAATTACGTACGTATTTTTATGTTTATTGTTTCGTGTAAATATTTTTATGTTTTATGAATAAATAATTTTTGAATTACATACATACCTACACCTACTCAATAAATAATATGTTTTAGAAATTATTTATTTGGAATTGCACATTTTATTTGGAATTATAGATCTTGTTTTTTTTTATGTTACATCTTAGTTTATGGAACATAACCACTTATTAATAGCAGACTCAGAATAAATAAATAAATAATGCTGAACATTTCACACGGCATCATCTAGCCCCAAAATAAACAAAGCTTGTACTATGGGAACCAAATAACTAATATACTCGTACTACTTATATATTTTTTGTTTGTTAATACATACATACCTACATCGAAACACCCAAACCCGAGATAAATATTTGCAGATCATACAAACATTAATCCCGTGACGGGGATCGAACCCGCAACCTTCTGCGTCCCAAGCGGGCTTTCACCCACTGCACCACAGAGGTCGTCAAGACAAAAAACTTATCGTGCCCCATCAAAAAACAAAGACTTCATTTCTTTATAAAAGTATAGGTAAAGTCTAAACGAAAAACGTATAGTCACAGCATAATCTCTGAAAGTCAGTTTCCAAACTAAAAATTTGAAATAAAAACGTCAAACATTTACCAAAGCAATGTCTGCATCCCCTAGGTTTGCAACTAGCCGTAATCTGCCGTCATACATCGGATATTGTTTGCTCTGTTCGTTCGCCTGTCTCGCTCCCGCATTGTCCGGCTCACCGAGTAGCCACTAATATCACTTAAGCTAAGACAGGGGTGGACTCAGTTTAAAAACATTTAAAATATCAGAACATCAGCATTTAGGACCTGAGGACGAAAAGCATTATTACTGTGCTTTAACCTACTGAACATGTTACGACATTCACAACCAGAAACACCCAATATTTTGGATATTTAGGTATCTCTAACAATTTGTTTTATGCGCACTTGGAAACGTCAAAATAAAGTTTGTGAATACCGGCATTAGTGTTTTTGGGTAGCCTAGGACCAACCCCAAGAAGATCAATAATCTTGTCTCATCTGGAATCAAACTGATAGCGTCCATCCTTCGTCTATACTGTAGTACCTACAACTTTTGTTCATGCATGGGAAACTGGATGCAAAGGCACAGGATCACGTGTTTTTTTGTGCATGGAGTGGAGGAGAGGATTGTAGTTAAAAATAAGCTGGAAATTAAGAAATATAAAATACGAAATTTTTCATAGTATATTGCAAGAGTCTTTCAAACCATGAGAAAATAAAGATTAAGTAGAGTCTTCCAAGCCCTGAATAGGGCCCTGAGTGAAACCATACTTCTATAACTGGCCATATATTGGGCCAGACTATTGTACGACAAAACGTTCCCGCAATATACCAACTCGGGAGTTTGCAAATTAAGTTTATGAATGAGATCGGTAACTTTACAGACTGTTTTACTTATTTATGTTCTCTAAAATTGGAAGCGTTATGCGATCACCAAGATATTAGGTAGACAAGCTAGAATATTAAATACATACTCAAGTACAAGTACTGCTACACAATAAATATTTTGTTTACAATTTTGCACGTTATAACATTTTTTGAGTAATTGCTAGTCTGTATCTAACTGGTACCCTAGTATTTTGACAAACACTATAACTTTGAGCTTTGTTATTATATTTCTTCAGCTACTTATTTTACGAAGTCGTAACCCTACTATTATAGCAAAGTAGACTTATACCCAGTTTCTATATTCAACGGACATTCGTAGGTAAGAGCTACGACTCGTTTCCGCATACAAAGTTTGACAGCTAGCTTACTGCCGGTTTCTAGCTGTCAAACTTTTGTATGTGGAAACGAGTCGTAGCTCTTAACTAGGACTGTCCGTTGAATATAGAAACCGGGGGTTAGTATATTAGTTATATATTAGTCAAATTAGTTAGCTTATATTAGTTTGATGTAGGAGGCTTATGTCCAGCAGTGGGATACCTTTGTGCTGACTCAACAACAAAAAATGTTTAACAAAATGTTCTTGAACATTTTGTCTTAACCTCTGCTGACCCATTGCTCAGCAAAGGTCTCCATTCCAATCGTCTCTATCTCGGATTGCAAAAGTTTTTCTGAACTTCTACAAAATTCGGGACGAAATAAAGATACATTGCTTTTGTCACGGAAGTCTAAAATAATTATAAAAAAGCCGGTCTGCGCTGACAGCTGACAGAATCACCTGCGGCCGGAAGGGTTGAAAAATGTTAGATAATTTTCACCATCTCGACTTCCCTTTATTTAAAATTAAGTTTTAAAAGTAATTGTTCAGAATCATTAAAAAAAATTAAGACAACTTTTTAAACACTTTTCATAGTCTAAAAAAATTATATGGACGATTTAGAATGATTAAAAATACTCTGTAGCAATGATCGACAATTTATAGAGGAACAATTTACATTAAGTATAAACTACTTATCTAAATGATGCTGTGTGAAATGTCCAGCATTATTTATTATTTATTTATTATTATTATCTGCTTACCTATTATACTAAGGTATAGAATGAACCACATGCATCCAAAATAGTGTTGTGCGCTACGAATATCGCAGTTCACTCGGTATCAGTCTAGTGACGTCATTGTTCCCTGAACAGTTCCGGCATGTGTCATATCGTGTTGTCACATCACTATCCACTAGGGATGTACCTAGGTAGGTACGAAATTTTATTTGTGACTCCCTTTTTCTTTTTTGAAAAAAGGCTTCATTCAACCGAGATGGAAACTTAACCAGCAATATAAAAATATGTCATAAAAATAGCAGCAATAAAAATATGTCTGGGGAGTGCGAGATCAAGCACAAATTGAGCTTTACTGTAAAATATGTACGCAAAAATTATTTTGTCTTTTAGGTAATTATCATAATAATTTTAGTAATTTTGATTGTCTAGATAGCGGTGAGTGTACTAACTGCGAACATTTGCAGGCAATTGACCAATTGTACAGTGATATTGTAAAAATACTACAGTACTCGGCTACACACAGCGCTAATCAGAAAAAGTTTAAAAAGAAATTGATAGGATGGAACTACCACGTAAGGGAATTACATGTAAGAGCGCGAAATAGTTTTCTGAACTGGGTACTTTATGGTAGGCCTCGCGCGGGTATTCATTATGATAGCATGACAGCGTCGCGAAAACAGTTTAAAGCTGCCGTGAAGTACACACAAAATAACCAACAGAAAATAAGACTGGATATGCTGGCTCGCCAACACTCAGCAGGAAATTTTGTTCAATTTTGGAAGGAAACGAAAAAATTTGATAGTAGAATTAGTATGCCAATCAATATTCAAGGTGAGGAGGATAAAAAACGTATAGCAAATTTATTTAGCAAACATTTTAACGTAGACAATACTTCAAACTTGCCGTTGCGATTTGATGTCCGTCATGATTCGGGGGCTATTAAGACTACAGTGTCACCTGACGACATCAGAACTGTTCTAAAAAACATGAAACGTGGCAAGTCCCCGGGTCATGATGGTCTTAGTATAGAACATATACTGTTCGCGGGTCAACATATCTATGATTTACTTGCAAAACTTCTCAATTTATGCCTGCGGCATTGTTACATGCCCAAGGATATGGTCCGTACACTTGTAGTTCCTATTCTGAAGAATAAGACAGGAGACGTGTCAACCATGTCCAATTACAGACCAATATCGCTAGCCACGACAATGGCCAAGATACTTGAAAGAATCATACAATATAATTTAACGCCATCGTTGTCTATTGATGACGGTCAGTTTGGGTTTAGACCCCACGTATCCACCGACATGGCAATCTTTTCCCTAAAGCAGGTAGTGGACTATTATAAAGCTGGTAAGACAAGTGTTTATGCATGTTTCCTAGACTTAAGCCGAGCCTTTGACACATTAAACCATGAGCTTTTGTGGGAGAAGTTAGGTCGTACGAGTGCCCCGGATGATGTTGTTGGCTTGCTTAGATACTGGTATCGTAATCAGACCAACAGCATAAGATGGGGTACTGAATTTTCTGACGAATACTCACGATCTTGTGGCGTAAGGCAAGGTGGGGTCACTTCGCCGGATCTTTTTAACGCCTATGTTAACGATCTGATCGTGGAGCTGAGTAGCACCCCGGTCGGTCTCAAATTAGATGGCAGATTTGTTAATAATTTGAGTAACGCCGACGATATGGTGCTGCTTAGCCCCTCGATCAAAGGTTTAAGACGGTTAATTAGGATTTGTGAAAAGTATGCCAAAAACCATGATCTGATCTATAATAGTAAGAAGACCGAAATGGTGGTATTCAGGGCCGGAAGGGGACCTGATACGATCCCGAGTATTGTACTCAATGGACAACCTGTTAAGATCTCCACAAGCTTCAAGTATCTTGGTCATGTCGTGACTTCAAACCTTCATGACGACGACGACATAGAAAGACAACGTCGAGCGCTGTGTGTAGTCGGTAACATGATTATAAGGAAGTACTGTAAATCTAATCATGATGTTAAAATTACCTTGTTTAGGTCCTTCTGTCAGACTTTTTACACGTGCCAACTCTGGACAAATTATACGAAAAAAGCGCATGATGGCATTCGAGTTGCTTACAATAACATCTTTAGGCAACTCATGGGATTGGACCGCTATTGTAGTGCCTCTGGAATGTACCTAGAGGCTCGTGTTAATTCATTTAATGCCATCCAGAGAAACCGCATTGCTAAATTCATGTCCAGGGTCGGCGTGTGTAAAAACACTATTGTGGCGAGTCTGTCAGCAAGGATCTTTCAGACAGGCGTTTATAGACGATGGGTGCAGATAGCATCCTGAGGTTATGTAGGTCTTGCCTATATTATTTTATTTTTTATTTTGTATTAAGTATTGCTTATTTTAATTTAATTTAATTCTATTGTATTCGTGCTTAGTCTAATAATGTGTGTACAAATGGATCTCGTGTCTGCAATAAAGATTTATTATTATTATTATTATTAATATGCAGCGCGAATTGCTTCTTCAAACTGAGCTGTAATTTTATTAATTTGATAAACAACTTAAATACCGAATTTTAGCCAAAAACTTGGCATAATACGTAAATCTTCGATACAACATTGTCATAATAATCTATGAAAGAGTGAAGGTACGGTCATTTTTCGCGGTCGCATCTCACTCTCCTTGGACGTTCGAAATTTGAAAATAAAGATTTTTTAAGAGTTCATTCGCCAATAATTCTCGAGTCCGAATAGGCAGCCCTAATTTTCCATGCGGAAATTGGCTGGTGAGTACGGTACGTGCACAAACACAAACGAAGGTCTAGTCTAGTGTGTAAGCACACAGCAAAGCAAACAGTTTCACGGCATCTCATCTTTACTTTTTAATGGTGCAACATCTTATTAAACTCTCCGGTATAAAAAAAAGTGGAATACTGGTTTTTTTACCGATTGAGAAAATATTGCTTAGATTGTTTGACGACCTCTGTGGCGCAGTGGATGAAAGCCCGCTTGCGACGTAGATGATTGCGGGTTCGATGCGCGCCACGGGATAAATGTTTGTATGATCTACAGATATTTGTATCGGGTCAGAGTGTTTCTAAAAGTATGTAAGTAGTACCTATATCAGTTAATTGGTTCCCATAGTACAAGCTATGCTTAGTTTGTTTGGAGCTAGATGATGCTGTGTGAAATGTCCAGCATTATTGTTTGACCGAAAACGTTTTAAATGATGGGTTAAGATATAGACGAGACATCATCTCAACCCAATATTCTTCTTCTTCTTGTCGTGTCACTAGTTCTTTCGCAACAGTGTGCAAAAAGTATTTAAGTTTGCCTCAAAAAGGCAACCCAATCACCATTTAAGAAATATAAAGGTCAATATGCAACGAAGAACTTGAGAACTTGGCCTGTTGCTGCGTTAAATCGCGAAGAGTGGAAGGAGGGAAGGGAGGCCTTTACCCTGCAGTGGGATAACACAGTGGGGCTAAATAATTATAATAATAATATGCAACGATAAACAGTTGCGCTACTAAAAAAATTTACAATGCAATTGTAGACACCGCCACTGAAAACTGAAAATAAACATTTTACAAAATTCATTTATACAAACCGGTTTTTCCCTTTTAAAATATCAACTGAAAGCTAGGATATGAAAAAGGACAGGTTCACAGTCGTTGAAGTGACGTGAATGGAATCTATTCACATTAGATTCCGTGTAATGAAAATATGAGAGCATGTTTAGTGAAACAGTATGTTTGTCAATTTTGTAATGATAGTAAAATCATTTCTTAAGTATAAAAAAATTGGTCGGGGCTGTTCTAAGAGAACATCAGGTATCTACTTGATCCACAAATTCGATTAAGAAGCTCTACATAGAGCCAGGCTCTACAAGTAGCACTAATTAAGCAATCATAAACGTTTTTATACTTTAAAAAATCGTTTAAAAAAACGATACCTAAAGTGTTAAAGACACTTTATCGATTTTTATCTACAAAAGAAAACAATTGAGAAACAGCGCTCTAATAAAAACTGAAAACCTAATCACTAATAGAAGAAAATTGATTGTCGAGGGAAAAATTGCTTGCGGAGGTTGTATTTTAGTTTCCATCAATTTCGCCAGCGTTTTGTACTCGACAATAAAATTGTAATTTCGATGGCACAGCATAATGGATTGGAGCGTCTCAGACCTCCACGCAAAATTTAATATTATGACCGATTCGAGGTGGGGTGGGACCTGGGACTGTGTTAACATGGACGCTAAAATGCAAGAACAGTTGGATTAAATAGGTGTATTGTGATTTGTTAACTAAATAAACAACGCAAGATGAACCTGATTTCCTACCGATAAAGATAGCATTTTGATTTATGAATTTTATACAAAAAAAGTCTATTTCTGTTATAAAATGTAGGTTGATAGGTACTACTCGTAGTACCTACTTATAAATTTTAACTGAAATAATTTTGTTAGATCTTAGTGCTTCTGTCACGGTTATGTTTATTGTAGGTAAAGTGTTTTGTTCGAATTAAAAGTTGAAGATTTGAAGATGATTATTCATGTGTAATTTCGTAAAAAAAATATAAAACAAATATATTGAAAAAAAGTGCTACTTAGTGTTTAATGTAAGATAAGTTCTAGTTTTTTATCCAACATACTTAAGGTTCTAAATAAGAAATATACTAGTTTTTCATAGGCCTCTTTTTATTCCATTCACCAAAACTGCTACCTACTTAGTGTTTAATGAAAAAATGTTCTAGTTTTTTTATCCAGCATAGGTAGTACTTATTCAAAATGAGTATTAAACTAGTTTTTCATTGCAAAGGTAGGCCTCTTTATAATCCATTCACCATTCTATCGCGTCCAGTAGACTGACTGTCCCAGAGCGAGGTACAGAATTGTCGTGGGATTGTGAATCGTGAAAAAGTCACGAAACGTGCAGTTTTGTCTAGACAAGAGATGACAAGAGCCTCTACTTTAAGCCGGTGTTATATGATTTTGATGAGATGTTGACGGGCTTTCAAACTTTACTAAAGTAGATACTACAACTTGTTCTATAGCTTAAATTACCTGAGTTGTCTCAGCTTTGAAAGATCATGATTTTACAAATATTGCTGTTAACGAACGTCAACAGACGACCGTCATTTAATTTATGAGGGCTGAAAAACACTCTTTACTTCAGGCTCATTATTATTTATGAAATGAAAAGTCTTTTCAAAATTTTGGATTCCGACGGGATTCGAACCCGCATCGATCAGACGATCCTCCTAAAGCCGGAGTGCCTTACCGCTCGGCCACAGAATCCCTTGTTGCCAGTGTCCAAATTTTCGATAAGCTCATATTTTTCGGTTGAGCACCGATTATCATTATTATTTGTCAATAGATAATATCTTTGTAGTTTTTTGGACTTAAGTCAGTCCAAGTCCACCTTTCTATGAGGTGGTATCAAATCAAAATAACCCGTGACTCGTTTATGCAGTTTTCCACACACACATGCCCCTCTAGCCTTCAAAAGTGCGTGGTAGATAAGATGATTGAAATGAAGGATATGGCAGGGAAATCAGTGAATGAATGTTGGAATGAAATGGCGATTTGCATGAGGACGGCGAAGGATGTTTTTGGTGAAACGAAAGGGAAAGGAAAGATAGATAGAGAAACGTGGTGGTGGAATGAGGAGGTACAAAAGAGTTTGAAAGAAAAGAAGAATGCTTTTAAGGACTGGAGAAGCGTAGAAAGCAGTGATGTGAATGTGAGAGAGAGTAAAAGGTTATTATATTTAGAATGTAAAAGGGTTGCTAAAAAGTCTGTAGCTGTTGCAAGGGCAAGAGCACATCATAAACTGTACCAGACACTGGATAGCCCCCACGGACAAAAAGACCTATACAGACTAGCAAAAGCAAGAGAGAAGAATGCGAGGGACATTATTCATATAAAATGTATAAAAGATGATGGAGGGAAGGTATTGACGAAAGACGAAGATATAAAAGATCGCTGGAAGGATTATTTTAAAAAGTTAATGCATGAAGAGAATGACTGGAGTGGTGTTTTAGCAGAAGCACCAGTAAATATGGGAGTCGTGAATGAAATAAGCATGGATGAAGTTAAAATAGCTGTACAAAGTATGAAAAACGGAAAAGCTGTGGGGCCTGATGGCATACCAGCTGAAGTATGGAAGTTTCTGAAAGTGGATGGATGGAAGTGGTTGGCTTTATTCTTCAATAAGTTGTTGCAAGAGGAGGCGATCCCGGACGAATGGTGCACCAGTTCACTGGTGCCCATCTTTAAAAACAAGGGTGATGTACAAAACTGCAACAACTATCGAGGAATAAAGCGAATGTCACACAGTATGAAAATTTGGGAGAAAGTATTAGCGCGACGTATTAGAGACGAGAGTGAAATAACACAGAACCAATTCGGGTTTATGCCGGGACGAGGGACAACAGACGCCATATTCGCACTACGGCAGCTTTGCGAAAAATATAGACGCGCACATAAAAATTTGCATATGGTGTTTGTTGACCTGGAGAAAGCATACGATAGGGTACCCCGTAAGGTTCTGTGGTGGGCTATGAATGAGAAAAGAATGCCTGGAAAGTACGTGCAGCTTGTGAGTGCGATGTATGAGAGAGCTAACACACACGTCCGGTCCGAAGCCGGAGTCAGCGATAAATTCGATGTGGCAGTGGGTTTGCACCAGGGATCGGCTTTGAGCCCTTATTTGTTCCTCCTGGTAATGGATGCACTGACATCGGACATACAGGAGGAGGCACCCTGGTGCATGCTGTTCGCCGACGACATCGTACTTGTCGGAAATAATGCAACTGAGGTCCAGAGCAGACTGGCAAAATGGCAAGAGAGATTGGAGAGTGTCGGACTGAAGATCAGCAGAACAAAAACCGAGCACTTGTTCTGCGACTTCGGTGGTCCATCCAGTTTCTCTCCTATTGCCTTAGACGGTGTATCCCTGCCAGTCTGCTCCGACTTCCGGTACCTTGGTTCATTATTCCAGAACGATGGCAATATTGACCGGGACGTGAAAAATAGAATAAATGCGGGATGGATGAAATGGCGACAGGTCACAGGAACAACGTGCGATCCACATATGCCCCTTAAAATTAAGGGGAAAATTTACAAGACGATCATAAGACCTGTCGTATTGTATGGATCAGAGTGTTGGGCAACCAAATTGACGGATGAAAAAAGAGTGCATGTTGCGGAAATGCGAATGTTGAGATGGATGTGTGGAGTAACAAGAATGGACAAAATCAGGAACGAGTATATTAGAGTAAGTTTGAAAGTTGCGCCAGTGACGGATAAGTTGAGGAGTAATAGGTTGTCGTGGTATGGGCATGTTATGAGGAGGGAAGAGAGTCATGTAACGAGAAGAATGTTAGGTTTGAATGTGGAGGGATGTAGCAGAAGAGGCAGACCAAAGAAAAGATGGATGGACTGTGTGAAGGATGATATGGATAAGAAAGGAGTGAGTGTTGAGATGACGGCTGATAGAGCGGAGTGGAAGAGGAAAACCTGTTGTGCCGACCCCACATGAAAGTGGGATAAGGGCAGGGAAATGATGATGACCTGCCCCTCTAGCCATGTTACAAACAGAAACGGAATAGAAATCGAATCGACAGATAAGGCTGAGACTATACCTGCGTTTAGTAGCATTAATTGCAAAAACGGCATACATTATAAGTCACGTGAGTTCTTGGCATAATGTCAAACAGACGATATACATAGAGCCAGGAACTCACGTGCCGCCTTAATTTTTATCAGGGTTATCTGTCTAGGGGGGGATCAATTTTGTGCATGTTCTCAGTACATAAGCATGTACATGTATTTATTAACTATGATGATCTGGAATTTCTGTAATGTTATAGTTAAGTTCTATCTAAATAAATAAATAAATAAATAAGCCTATTATAATTCGTTTTTTAAATTATAGATAAGAAGAGATTAGGAAGAAGGACAATAAACCTGTTTCAAACTAAAAAGATAGTCATCTCTATAAAAATTGTCGACGGCCGTTCACTGACGACCGCTACCAATCATTTCCAATACATAGTTGGATTTGGTTGAAATTATATGGCGGGAAAACTTGAGTAGGTGCTTATTTCTAGAGATTTCAGTGAAGTTTCGGATCTAAAGTTATAGTTTCAATTTTAAAGTTGGTGTAAATCAATTTATGTTCGTCGTTGAAAGTTGTGATTGCTGCTTATTGACTTTGAAAGTTTGTAAATAGATTCATTTTGATTCTAATTGAATAATTTGAGAAGGTATTCGAACTGTTTTGTATTTTAATGAGGAGTCCGAGACCGTTCAATGATCTTGCACAAACAAGATAAGGTACTGATAGGTGGTTGTTTTTACTACGTCTAAATGCGAAATTTTGGGATGATGGATGCTTGGTGCTGTATCAAAATGGCTAATCAAATTTGCTTAAAAATTATGGAAGTAACTTAGGTACCTAAGCATACCTTGGATTAATAGACATTAATCACGGACAGAAAAGAGAAGTGTTCTCGATGGTCCGAGGATAGGCGCAGTTGAATGTTATCATGTATAGATACTACTATGAAAAGATATTAAATCTAAAAACCTGCGTGCCTCATGCATGGTGCTTACCAGATTGTTGACGCGGACTGTTCAACCCAGGCAATATAAAGTGGTAAAACATTGAAAGCCCAGACAAAATGTGACCACAAAAACGTTTTTAGAATAAAATAAACAGCATAGAGCGAATGTATGGCTTGCATTGCATCCCCTGCACTGACAAGTTCTGAACGTTTATGAATAAGTGAAGAGCTCCCGTCTGCCGCATCAATACTCCCCGTAGTCACAATATACAGACATTTAGTAATGATACTGAAGATAGATAAGCTGATCATCATCAGACTTCTCTACTCTAAATTTATTAAATAAATAAATGAATTGGAATTAGCGAAAAATCTTATAAGAATTTGGTGGACAGATAGATAGATCATAGCCTGAAAAAGCATTGAGTCTATAGGCTATTCAAAATATTGAGCGAAACTGCAGATGGAAGCTACTTACTGCCTAAGTACCTAAATATAATCATAGAAAGGCAATTACGTACCTACCTTGCTGAATAGGCAAGATCAGCTTCTGTATTTCTCTTCTTAAATGCCCTATTTCAGCCTATACCTAACTTCTCCTTCTGTTTAACATCTACACAGTGCCAGTTGAATGCCAAATGTCATTCGTGACACTTTCCCTCTTTTTGCCCGCACGTTGTGAACGTGCGGCTAATTCTTTGTGTTTATTTTTGGATACATTTTCCAGAATATTTATTTAACACAACTGTACAAGGCCTGGATGAAAGTCCTATCCTTATTATATTCATATTACTAAAATACATACAATATTGAAATCAGTTAAGAAGGGATTTTATCTCACGATCTCTTGGAATCAAAAGTCGAGGTAACATGGAAAAAATGTATTCTGTGACAAACATACAAAAGTATTTTAATAAGTACGAAACCTGCAATCCAAGAACACGTAGTTTCCTTTCGATTGCGTTAAAACACAAAACTCAATAGCAAAGCTTAAGACCACGTCGGAAATTTCATTCCCTATCAATGCCCCAGTCAGTCCCCTGTCTCTGAGTCTGTTACCGAGTTGGGCATAAAAAGGAGTTGACATTTGAACGTGTTTGGGCCAAAGGTGTCGGGCCATTACCCGACCTAAAGCTCTATTCACGTGTTAGACTTTCTACTGATATTTTAAGTTTTTTGTGCTCGCTTTATTGTAGTGTTAGGTACTAGATTTTTCACTGGGATTTTAAGATGCATCTTAGGGGTTCTTTTCATGCACTGATAGTCGAAGTAACTAAACTAAGCTCAGTCGCTGCACAGACCAGGAAAAACATCTTCATCTTCTGTGTTCTATCGGACCAGTGCTTTTGTATACGGCATGTCGGGTAATCGGGTTCCTTACAATGCTTTGCTTCATCGTTTGCCAGTAGGCAGGTAGGTACAGCATTATAAGTACATTTTTGAACTGAAAAACTCATTGTCGCATGTCGGAATGTCCGGTCCGCAGAGTACACAAGACTATAAGTCACAAAAAAGTGTGATTTAAAAGTAACTACACAAACGCAGCCTAAGAGACCTTCAAAACCTTCGTCTACAGGTTCAACGCCATTAGTTTAAAAAAAGTACGAGGCATTGGAAAACGAATTCCTTGGAAACATCCACAGAACGTTTGCGCTGCGATTGAAAAAGTCCCTGAATTCGTAATCGTATTTTTGGATCATTTTATTTGCAAATGCACTTACGTGGTTAAGGCATTTTGGTTAGATTTTATGATAAAACTTAACCACCTTTAGGCTATAAAAAGCTCTTTTGCAGGAACGTAAAAAACACGAAATACTAAGTTGAGTTTTGCATGTTTCATCTATTATTGAAAGATGATAAGTAAATGGCAAATAAAGTAAAAATACTTAACTATTCGGGACTTTTCATAAAAATGCATGCTATTTTCTTCTTCAGAAATATTTATCTAAGCTTCGGATAAAAAATAATATGTATGGAATGCAACCTTTCACTGAATTTAGGTATACGCCAAATATTCACGCATTTCGACCACGGTATACGTAGGTATATTGTGACATACATACCTCTGACTAAGGTTCTTTTTCAACTATCTTGAATTCTTCGATAAACAGAGAGATATTTTGTCCACATCAACTTTAGATATGAAAAGTCTTTAGATACACTTTTTCGATTCTGACGGGATTCGAACCCGCAACGATTAGACGATCCTCGAGCCGGAGTGCCTTACCGCTCGGCCACAGAACCCTAATCGTCGTGTGGTTAACACTTTAAAAATAAAAAAAATAATTAGATAATACATACCTAAATACAGTCTCTTTATCAGTGACTCTAATCGTTTCTTTTGTATATGTATTACTTACCTACTTGTCATATAACCTTAACATTATTTACCTTAACCTTAATTTTTTTAGGTGTAGGTACACCTAAAAAACCTATCCTATAGGCAGCGTATTCATTATTCAAAAGTAGTGTTAATTTCGATGGCTTAAAAAGCAATTAAGCCGAGCTTAGCAGGGTTTCGTTCAATTTCAAGGATTATCTACGGATGGATACAATTTATATGAAGTAAATAATTATGTTCAATGCGGTTTAGATAGTCTCAAAAACTGAGGTGTCAAATGTTCATTTTTAACCGACTTCGAAAAAGGAGGAGGTTCTATGTTCGGTTGTATGTATGTTTTTTTTTTTTTTTTTTTTAGATGTATGTTCATCGATATCTCCGTCAGTTGTGAACCGATTTCCAAAATTATTTTTGTTTGAAAGGGTATGCTACCATAGTGGTCCCATAAAAATTTTACTCCTGAGGGATTGATAGTTTTCCCGTAAAACTCAAAAAATCACCGAACTTTCCGAAAAATGTGGACCGATTTCCAAAATTTTTTTTTTGCTTGAAAGGTTGTCTATCTCGAGGTGGTCCTCATACTTTTTTTTCCTGAGGAATTGATAGTTTTCCCGTAAAACTCAAAAAACCTCATCCTCACTCTAACTTCTTTAATCTTGACTATTGTAATATCTAACCTAACCTACTAAGTAAGTAATTACTTACTAACCTAACCTACTATATTATTTACACTTAGGTACACTTTACACTAAAAATGGAAAAATAAAAATTTTTGAAAAAAAAAATTGAACCGACTTCACAAAACACAAACAGACACTAAGAACCTACACTAAAAAGAGAAAAATAAGAATATACACATGCAATTATTATTTACAGTATTCAATTAATAAATTATTATGTTACCTATATTATATTTGAAGTCGGTGCCAACTATTCTATTCTAACTACTCGATACAATTTTGCACCCAAGTTCTATTGTACTCGTAATTTCTTCTTGGATACCTAGTTGTAAATGCATAGTTGGCACCGACTTCAAATATAATATAGGTAACATAATAATTTATTAATTGAATACTGTAAATAATAATTGCATGTGTATATTCTTATTTTTCTCTTTTTAGTGTAGGTTCTTAGTGTCTGTTTGTGTTTTGTGAAGTCGGTTCAATTTTTTTTTTCAAGACCCCTCGCAGACTACAGACTTTCTATCGGCCGATAGTTGAGACGCGCTATACTTCTCCATACTCATTACGAGCCGAAGTATATTCCGTCTCAACTATCGGCCGATAGAAAGTCTGTAGTCTGCGAGGGGTCTAAGAATTTACGGGATTAGATCCCACGACCTGACAATCAGTGACATTTTAAGTTATTTTTACAGCTAAATACATTTATTTACAGAAACTAAACTACCACAATATGTACATAAAATTACAAAATACAATAGAATCAGTCAAGCTATCTAAGGATCGTCGTAAAAACGATCTCTAGATAGCTCAACTGATCCACGTCACTGCCAGTCGGAAGCGTGCCCACTGGCACTGGCGGCATTGCCACGCTGAATGGCAATGCTGATTCTTTGAGCCAAAAAGTTTTTACAGCTTATTAAATGTTTTTAAACTTTACCCAGCTAGGTACTTAGCTTAGAATAAAATAAAAATGCTTTAACCAACGTCTACCAACTTTCCATGACCCAAAAATGCTTTGAGCCTTTTCACCCATACTTTTAGGATATTAAGCTTTAATAGAGGTAATACCTCGGTTGCTAAATTATGTGCTCGTTGATGAAGAGCCCTTGGCCTTTGATGCTCGCTTTATGGGAATTGGCATCGTTACTGGCTGCTGGCAAAGCCTTGAATAAATGAGTTTGCCTTTTTTTAGCCAAACGCTTACTCTGGAAGTAAAAGCGAACGCAAATAATATAGTAGCACCTTTTAGGAACAGATAGCAACGAAAGTCGATTACCTAACAACTCTAAGTGCATGTCGCAGTAGGGTTTGTCGAAGTTGTGGTATTTCGAAGATTGTGTTGTCGAAGTAATGTTCCTTCGAAACAACCGCTTGTCGAACTTTGTCTTTTCGAAGTTAGAGACGTGTCGAAATAAAGAACTGTCGAAGTTTAGAGGTACACTCAAGATTAGTGTTAGGTTAGTTCATAATTATTTCCCAGACAAAGTTTTTTTTTTTAGAAAGCGAAAACAAATGGCACTGTAGAATATCAAATTGTTACTCGACTTTCGTTGAAAGAAAGAAAGAAAAAATATTTATTTGCAACAACATAAACCATCAAGAAACACACTCAAAAACAAATGAAAAAAAACACGAATCAAAAAAGTTAATGAGTGTCTCGCAATCGTTCACTACTTCACAATATCCTTTTCCTTCCTTCAACACCTCGCTACCTCAAGGAGCGTTTTGAGTTCCTGCACCTTTCCAATACCCGATCCCTCAGATCTTCCGACAGTCGGCAACTTAAAACTCCTTCCCACAGCACAGATTTTTACGGGAACTCCTTCACTGTACAAGCCGTAAAACTTTGGAATGCTCTTCCCGTGTCCATCAGATTTGCTAAATCGCTTCCTATTTTTAAAAACTTAGTACATAGTTATTACTTGTCATTGTAGATATTATTATGTATATGTATTTATTAGGATTTATAGTTATTAGTAGGTATTTTATATGTATTTATGTTATATATGTAAGTATATTATTATTATGATTGTTTAACTTATTCCTTTAAGTATCTTTTATGTATGCCACCGTCCTCATTTGTTAATCTTATCCTGTCCATCCAAAGGTTACCTGGAAGAGATCGCTTTTAGCGATAAGGTCGCCCATTGTACCATATTTTTACATGTTTGTTTTTAATTTATGTTATTTTTCTGGTGTACAATAAAGCTATATTCTATTCTATTCTATTCTATTCTATTCAAGTGTGCTGCTACAAATCGGTTTCCGACTCAGCATTATGTTGTGTTGGACAGTCGGAACTATACAACTGCTCACTGTATGTACCTATCAGCAAACTGCGAGTAGGTACCTATCATCATCATCATCATCATCATCAGCCTATAATAGTCCACTGCTGGACATAGGCCTCCCCTAATGAGCGCCATTGCGCCCTGTCCTCGGCTCGACGCATCCAGCTTCTGCCAGCAGCCTTTCGCAGATCGTCACTCCACCTGGCCGGAGGGCGATAACCGCTGGGGTAAACGAGTTCTTGAGTGGAGACCGCGACTCGGCAAACGTAGTGTAGGTACCTATGATGGTACAAAAATCTAAGACGTGCAAATGTTTCTTTTGCACGCAGAGGGAGCTTTTATCTCGCAGAGGGAGAATAAACTCGCATCCATCGTCTACTAGGTATACCTAAGCGCTCACAACTTCACCAAAGTCAATGTCAGTAAAACTTTAACAAAAATACATCGGGTTTCATCAAAATTGGATACCTAAGTACGAGAAGATGCTACGATTTGTTAGACGGCTTTCGATAAATCGTTTTTCCATGCAATTACTTTCGGCATTCGCTTTTTTCCGCGATCTTTTTGTTTCAACTACCACAATTTCTTGGTCCGGCTTTTAACGGCGGAACATAACGTCAATGCACACACACACACACAGACTGTTAAAATCATAATCATCAGCTTTACCATTACCGTAGTCGGCTAAAAATAAAACTCATTTTGATGTCGCTTAATGCATATCGATCGTTCGCGCAGACTGAGAACGTTTTATTTATTCATAAACTTTGTAAAACTGAACTTCCTACGCAAACGGTTCTTTAGTAGTTATCTCTCGTTTGTTTTCAAAGTTACAGCTTAAAATCTTTTGAACAAACTTCATGTTCAACGCCGTTCAAAATTTTCACTCTGTAGAAAAAATAAGTTCGTCGGTGATAATAGGCCGCCTGGAGGCGTAATTTTTGTAGCCAGGGCCCAGGACCGATTGTTGTCTTTTCTAGTGGACATTTTGCAATACTGAACTAAAAATGATGTTGAGCTTGTTGCTGTAGAGTGAGAAATAGTGTGCTAAGGGAACAGTGTGGAGTGAAAGAAGATGTAGTGTTGAGGATCGAGAAAGGTATGTTAAGATGGTTTGGGCATGTAGAGAGGATGGGTGACAGTCGTTTGACAAAGCAAGTGTATGAGGCGAGTGTGTATGGGACAGCTGGAAGGGGAAGGCCTAGGTGAACCTTCTTGGATCAAATTGGCGACATTTTGGAGAAGGGCCAGGTCAAAAGTACCTACCCTAAACCGACGAGCATGTATGAAGAATGTAATAGGAGTGAATGAGGCGAAAGTTGCGTGTCAGGATCGTAGCGAGTAGAGATCCGTGGTCTCTGCCTACCCCTTTGGGAAAGAGGCGTGATTTTATGTATGTAACTGCTGTTGTATGCGCTATTTCTCAAAAGAACAAATAAATAAAATTAATGTAGGTAACATCTCTACTTTGGCCTATCTTGTGCTTTGGCAAAAGAAATAAGAATTAACCGATGACTAGGTATTTTGAATGGGTTATGTAGTTGATAAAGCTGATCGCACATCTGCCGTACGCGCCGCAGTAATTTTTCTATACAAAACAGACAGACAGACAGTACAACAAAGTGATCCTTAAGGGTTCCGTTTTTTCCTTTTGAGGTACGGAACTCTAAAAATACTGATGACGTCATAAAATGCGGCTAGCTTCCTGACGTCCCAGCATTTGATCTATTGAATTGACAGTTGGGCTCGTTCGGTGCGGATGGATCGTACGACCACAAATAGGAACTAATCATTTGGCGTCACCTCCGCCCCCCGCCATTTGCTATTTTTATTTTACATAGGTAAAACGTAAAAAACGTAAACAGGGTCACGACTGTATCCCCAAGGTGCGGTAGACATTCTCTCAGATCTTTATATTCTAGATCCTTTGAAGATGTCTAAGGGGGTAGTCAGAGGCACGTACAAATACATATTTGATACATGCCCACATCTTGCAGAAGTTAGTATTCCATACGTGACAGGTTGCAAGCCCATCGCCGCCTATAAGAATACTAACTGGTTTCCTCACGATGTTTTCCTTCACCGTTCAGAGCTCGTGTTAAAGCGCATATAAATTTTACGAAACGCAAAATCCATTTATGCACGGCCGGGATTCGATCCCACGACCTTCGGATTGAAAGTCGAGGTACAACCCCATTCGGCAAACACAGCTCTGTTACATAGGTACCGGCAGAATAAAGCAGGACTACATAATCAAAATGTTATCCTGAAAAATAACATGATTCTGGGAATGTCTGGGTGTACAAATTACTGTTTACGAAGAATGCAACAAATTATGTTATGTGTGAACTGTAAATTATTACTTACATGCAATCTAAAATTAACTTTGGACATGAAACACTCAAATTTTAACTGCTTTTGTTCAATTCAACTCAAGTTTTGCATACATTAGGTACCTACCTATGTGGTGTGATTCGATGATGGAAGATGAAATATATTTTGCTAAGTACCTACCTACCTACCTGCATAAGTCTCTTCTATGTAGTAGGTATTTCTAAGGATATTTTAGAAATGATAAAATTCTTCGTTTATTTACTCAAAAGGTGGACTACAAAGGAAAACAGTACCTAGGTAAGGATACTTGGTGATACAGTCGTGATAGTGTTTGTTTTTATTTATTCACACGAAGCTACGACGCAGGCTTTAAGGCGTCCTAAAAACTCCGTCACCAGAGTTGGCCACTGACTCATACGAACATAATATACTACGATATAATATAGCTTGGGTTGGTTGCAAATATATACCTTTCATAGGAATTCCCTTAAATCTTTGAAATACGAAGGTCCTAGCCACAGACAATAATGTACTTACTTACCTACTTCATCCCAGTGGCGTAGCT
Source organism: Epirrhoe alternata (assembly GCA_963565295.1). Taxonomy (NCBI): domain Eukaryota; kingdom Metazoa; phylum Arthropoda; class Insecta; order Lepidoptera; family Geometridae; genus Epirrhoe; species Epirrhoe alternata. Next base: position 8,588,592 of record OY751384.1, read on the forward strand.
AGGCAGCCAAGGGCCCTGGTGCAAAAAAAACTGGGGCCCTTGGACAGAGTGGCAAAATGTTACAACATTAAGGGCAGCTACTTTTCTTTTGTTTAGTTCAATGTATTTCTTTTTTCACATATCCAAAATTGCAGATGTTTTTATTTTCAAAATGTACATAGGTATCTAATACCTATAGGTTCCTAAGGACAAAAGATTCCGAACCCTCACGCTCTGACTCAGAGTCAGGGACCCCTTGAGTTTGGGGGCCCCGGTGCACAGCACCGCCTAGCCCTCCGGTACCCCACTGCTTCATCCGTAGAGGCGGCGTCTATTGAACGTTCGGTATGTCAAGCAGTCAGACAAGATTTCAGTACCTATCAGACGCATTGTTTAAGTTATTCCGAGCATTCCTCTGTTTGTTCAGAGCTCTGAGGGCTGTCTGTAGATTCCAAGGTATTTTAGAAGTTCTTCACGAAAGGATCTTCTTTGGGACTAACTTTCACACCACTGGCACTAGTTCGAAAGAATAATGACAAGAAAAAAGTAGTTTCTTCAAAAACGATTGAGTGAGTGATTTAATATGCAGTAATAACGATTTAGAATGAAAATTCTGAATCGCTCAATCATCTTACCTCTGTATTAATTCAGTGGTAAAAACTATTTTATTACTTATACATTTTTCTCTTTCAGGACGTATTTATCAGGCTGTTATTGATATAATATAAAAATATAGAATTTTCTCTTAAATTACCACTAATAAATTTTTAGCTAAAGTTAATAGTTATTCTTCTACAACGGTTCAAATACAACACTAGTCATCTCATCAAAAAACTTTTCGGTCTTGCCCCCACTCACCCTATTCATTTTATCGACGACGCTAGTAGAGAACATCATAGCTATAGTCTCAAGTACAGGTCAATCATTGGCTTTTTTCCATCTATTAGAGATGATTGGCGTCTTCTGGTCAGGTTACTGTACAATTTTGGGTAGAGCATTTTCTTTCATGGCTGAAAAGGCCTATAGTGGCAGCCACGACCACATCATGAGCAAATGAATGATCCCTGGGATGTTGCGGGGTTTGCGGCTCGTTGGTGACGAGCAGCTCGCTTCTGTGGCACATAGTGAGTACACAATGTACTAAGTAGATGCAACTTATGAATAATTCGACCTTAACTGATGACCACTCCCTGAAAACTGTAACATCCATATCTGTGATTTCATTCAGAATTTGAGCTTTCAAAAGACTACCAGAAACAAACAAACGCCAGTTGTGAAAACTTTAAAAATACAGAAGAAAGGTGCCCTTGGGACGATGACTCAATTGTATGAATCACAATGAACAACGTGTAGGCAGTTGTAATTTCACAGGTTTTTACTAGCCTAACCTAATTTACCTAGTTTCTGTTCATTCATTTTGAACAGCCCTACAAATCCTACAACGCTCAAACGCTATGTTCGTGGTCAGCTTCGTTACTTGCTGTAGCGAACAATCAAATGGTGTTAGGTAGGTATGTACATTTCGTTGCAGAATTTAATAAAAATATAATTAATGGTAAGAATAATGGTAGAGATATTTCTAGATGAATACTTCCAAGACAAAAACAAACAAAATCCTTCATAATCCTATAGAGAGGACAATGTTCATACCAGGCGACCATAAGTTAGAAGTGGTCATCACATGTGCTACAAATGTCCACTACTCTACCCAAAAGGGGGTGGGAGAGGGGTTTATAGTTATTTGAGTGGACCGAGACAGTAACATCATAATTTATAACGTTAATACTGGAGATATGATACAGTCCCTGATGTTACAGAGCTATGGATACCTACTAGGGAGTTAGCATGTTTGTTTATAGGTATTCCAGAAGAATCACTTTTTTAATGAATTCTATTCCATAACTAATTTCAAGAGAAAATATTACAATAAAACAACTGGTTTATTTTAGAGATAAAGTCACATTTTCTAAATGAAATGAAAAAAAATGAAATCATACTCGGTTCATTCGTTTGGAAGCTAGAATCTGTCTATGAAAGGCACTGGAAAAGGGCGTCTCAACATTAATGCCTAAAATTAAATAGAGCTAACTAATACACACTAATACCACATACATGTCCCGTAATGAGTAGATATCCTTTCACTAAAGGTAGAGGGCATCTTTTTTTTATGATGGCAAGAATGAGGTCTACGATGGAGCGAGCCTACCCTTATGGTGCCTATTAACGCTCTCTCTCTTCTTAAAAACAACAGGGTCGTAGCCCAGCGGAAGTACAGACGCTGGAAGCTGATTCCAAATTTTTGCAGTGCGTCTATTAAAATAACTTTCAAAGCGCTTAGTTCTAATTAGTGGCATATCAACCACGATCATCTACTAAGTCTCTCTCTACTATTTACAAAGTAGGTAAAACTGTGGTTAAACCGTCTGGTCTGTGGGGTAAAACCGTAAAACTTAGTAAGTAATAGGTTGCGTCGGGGGTTAAAGAAGGAAATCAAAGTGAACTTAGACGATTGCTATCAAGCTCTTTTCAATGTCTATTCATGTTATTGGTATTGGTACCTATTTGCAACACATTGAAAGCAGACACGTATTAGAAGCTGTGTCGCTGCCGCCTAATGGTATTGCATTGGCAAAGAGTGTTTCAGAAGGTACAGATAATTTGCCTGGGAAATCGAAAAGCGAGTTCGTAAAACTACTGGCCAACTTGGTGGTGTTCATAGGTTGTCGCTCAAAGCTCGAACATGATTGTCACACAACAAATTATCAGGCCTGGTAGTTTCTAACCAAAAATGTTCATAGAAGAGTCAAATTCGTTTATTTGTTTCATGTTGTTACAATGGTCTATAGGTATACCTACGTGTATACCTACCTTAGACCATTGTAACAACATACCTACCGGTAGTATCTACGAAGAGAACCTCGTCTTGTCCTCTCATAGGCGCTTCGGGTCTTAAATGCGTTCCTTCTTGGTTCGTTCCAGTTCCAACGTCCTTGGCCATGACGGAGGCCTTAGGGTAGCCTAAAAAATCCGTCACCAGAGTTGGCCAATAACTCATACGAACTAAAGTAGAACTACTTATTTTAGTGCTTGTATGGAGTTTTGTTGACTCCTATCGTCTGTTCAAGCTATTATTTGCCACCCGCGCTAGACATCGCGGCTGCATCGGCCGCAGACGATGCCTTGATGCATACTTATTGCTTGATTTTCTCAACTGTTTCAATTGTAGCGTTATTGTATCACAAAACTGTACTTTTGATGACAATCAGAATTGAATAAACCATCGATCTTTTGATTCAACGTTTCAGTTGTCCCTGTTCAGCTTTGTCAAAAGATCTGAAAACTGTTTTCGGTTACCGACCGGTTTGGATGAACTCAAGTTACCTAACCTACATTGGTACCTAAATTTTATAACGGCCCAGATAATGTAATACTAACGGTGACCTTTTGAGTACTGGTCCACCGTCCATAGCTTGCCAAAAACTATAATTTAATATAACAACGCGTATTCTCCCAATCACAGTTGAGGCCCATCTAAGCCGCTGTTTTTATATAGACCCCCTTTTTAAAAAGTAGCCCCTTCACACCCATAGCAGCGTAATAGTGTCAATAGGGGTAAAATAAGGGTATTATTTATTTATTTTCAAAATAATGTATCTACCTAGCGTCTAATTAACAAGTCCTGCAATTGACAAGCTTCTTAAACAGTCTAAATGTATAATGAGACAAAATTTCCAAAGCACACTAAAGGATTGCTTCTAATTGAGAACAGAAAGTAAAGAAAATCTACTGAGCTAATATTTATTTCAATTAAAGATTCCCCTTTCACCAGAGTAATGTAAACCAGACCGCGGTAGAGTAGGTAGGTATGGTATGTATGAACAAAATATTACGCTGAGGAGGAGAAATAAAAATTAAAATTCCGAGGTCTGCTTATAAAGAAGACAAAAAAATAGAATGAAGTAGGTAGGTAGGTGTACTACGAGAAGAAAATTATATAAACGACTAGCAAACCCAGCGAACTCCGTTTCGCCACCAGATACCACCAGATTTTTCCTGAATTTTCTTTGCTATAAACCTCACGGAGCCCGAGACCTTTCCAACGAATGCAAAACTGTGGAAATCGGTTCGTGCGTTCTGGAGTTATAGCGTCAGGAAGGAAAACCCGACTTATTTTTATATGTATAGTAGATGTCATGTGGGCTCTGGAGAAAGCTTTGAGAGAACTTATAGAATTACCTACATAGATAGGTGTTACCTATGACGAATTGGAGTTTTTAGAATAGAAAACTTCTTTAGACGCGTTGGACATTTTTGAGATGAGAATAAATTCTTGGATTCGCCCCGAAAAGGACCGCTCACCGACCGATACCTACCAGTAGCGCCATCTACTTCTGTACTCGGTAAACTTGTACGACAATCTTACTAATATTATAAATGCGAAAGTCTGTGTGTGCGAATGTTTGTCTTCACGTATCTCCATGACGACTTAACCGATTGTGATGAAATTTGGAATGTAGATTGTTTACATACTGGAATAGGATATAGGCGTGTAAAATTTTCAAAAATCAACCCTTAAGGGTGTATACAGGGTGTTAAAGTTTGTATGGAAAAAAAATATTCCTTGGTCCGATTTACTTGAAACTCGGTAAAAATAAACTTAAAAGTGAATAATGAAACCCATGTTTTTTATTTTTTCAAAACATCCCTTAGGGGTGGTGTGAGGCAGTTTCAAAGTCGTAAGGTTCGAAAGTCTCTATGTGCAATGTTTGTCTTCACGTATCTCCATGACGACTTCACCGATTGTGATGAAATTTGGAATGTAGATAGTTTGTGTTAGATTTTCTGGGTTAGATTTTCCCTCCCTCTATCTACTATGGGATCCTTGAGAGAAACATAACGCAATAATAGTTAATCAGATTATGTATAATGGAAAGTCAAAACCATACAGTTCTTGCTATAAAAAAAAATGTTTTGAGTTATGTTTCTTCAAAAAAATTTCCGCTCATTGGTTATTTCGATTTACTCAAAACTCCTGCACTTTGTTCCTAATAATGCGCAGACGAAGTCGCGCGGGTCAGCTAGTATTTTTATATTTCTAAAAGCTCATTTTATAACTAAACGGGTGAAGTCTCTTTCGATATTATCTTTCAATATTTTTAGATTTCCTGACGATTCAAAAAATACAGTAGGCGTAGGCACGAGACTAAAAACTCTCGTGCCACACTAGGTATGTGTTCAAATATTTGAAGCAAGTCTGGCGCCGGCTTAAAGTTAACATTTTGCTACTCAACTCACCGACATAGCTTGCTCTTACTGTTCTCTGATCCGGTGTGGAAATGACACGAAAGAAACTTGACATCGAAGACGATACCTTTTTTGAAGTCGGTTGAAAAGGGTTTTGAGGAAGAGGAATTTGATTGAAAGGATACTTAGAACCCTGTTTAGCCTTTTTAAGCTTCTAATTAACAAGAAACGATGCTAATTGAGTGTTTGCTCATTGAGTTTCCTAAGGCGAGGCTCAAACCGGAAATTGAAGGTGTAAGTTGACTAATTTCATGTTGGCTTTGATCGTTAATCTGGATAAACGAAACGAAAACTGGGGCTAAATGAAAAGAGTTCCTTATTCCTAATGTTTTTTTTTTATGTTTCCCTAACATGTAAGTAAGTTAGTTAGTAACCGGAAATCGCACCATACGGCCCCCACTAGATGGAGGGACGATCTGGTAAAGGTTGCTGGGAGCCGTTGGGTGCAGGCTGCACAAGATCGATCGCTCTGGAAATCGATGGGGGAGGTCTATGCTCAGCAGTGGACGCTCACTCATCCGCGCCGTACGCGCCGCAGTCATTATTTTATCAAAAAATGCTGATGACGTCAGAAAATGCGGCTCGCTTCTGACGTCAGCAGCATTTCCTATATTGAATTGACATTTCGCCGCGTTGGCTCGGCTGGACTGGGTGACTTACTTTTTCAGTTATTAAGTAGGTACTACGTACATAGCTATTTCTTGAAACTTGTAGGTTTGTAGGTAGGTAGGTACTTAGGTTTTGGAACAAAAGTCGATGCACTATCATACTTGTTTAATAAATAACTTAAATAACTTTTTATAACTAAATTAAATATTAAAACCAATTCGATCAAATGCAATTGATAGAAAAAAAAATATCGTAAAATTGTGTTATCGAATAAAAATAGGGAGAAAATGCAATAAAAGATAGCCCTAATACGTTTTCTTTGTAGATTTTACGACTGACCGCACATGGAATATTTAGAAGGCTTCGGAACGGTGGAATTGAAAAGTCATCCATGTGTAACTTCGGTTTTGTATTTACATATTTAGATACCTACTTAGGTAAATAACATCGAAGTATTGTCAGCTGAAAAACGATAGGTAGGTAAGGTAAGATAAGATAAGATAGAAATATATTTATTCAGAACTTATTACAGTGTGTTTACAAAAATATAACGAAGAGGTACCTACAATTATATATAATTACTTATGAAATTTCCTAGACCTACCTAGCCCTTCAACTGCCACGCCCTCTCGCGTAACCATACTATTTAGGTACTGCCAAAAGTTTGCTCACTACGCGCCGTCGCAAAAAATTGCAAAATACTGCTAAACTCTTCTGTAAACTTGCTAGACATGCTATATTTTAAGAATCTCATTGAATTTTCCAATAAGAATTAGACATTCTTTTTCCAAAAGAGCTTTTAAAATATTATGCAAGACGAAAATCATGAAATGCCGCTCTCACAGTAAAAGTGCCTGACAAAAACATATTATTAGGTATTCCTTAGGGATACTTGCATGCATTTTTATTTAGGCGTTGAAATAGTCTTTCACGTAAGTGGGTAGGTACATAAAGCTATTAAAAAGCTATTAATATAATACCTACATAGGTCCTGCCTACCTAATTACCTATTTATACCTGCCCAGTTAACTAAAAACCTGATAGAATTTTATGAAAGGGGATAATCGTGATGATGTTGTTTACCAATAAGTCTATATGTATTCACACAATATACTTATTTACATAGAACCTGTTTGCAAAAATTAAATTGGCGAATGAGTTGTGTAAAATGAAAAATTACAATGTTTTTAATTCTGGTAATTCTAATTTTGTAATTCTATATTTATTTGTCAAGGTCTTTACGTTTGTCTTGTCTGTCTTCGGGGAATCCCAGAGTTTAGTCTGCAGTGTGTCCCTGATATAAAAGTTTCTGTTCTCAATTCACTTCAGTAATTTCTGGATTGTCTGTCCTGCCTGCCTGACTGACTGTGCAGTACGGAATAGTATTTGCCAGGAGACTTTATCTAAGCCATAAAACCTGTGTTTTGCCTAATCAGTGTCAGAAAATTGGTGACAGAATAATTTTCAAGATGTGGCAAGTGAGTTACATAATGTACCTACCTACTTTAATTTGATCTTACAAGCAAAAATAGCTTGCAATATTTGTAAGTACTTAGGTATTTTTGAATATTTGTAAGTGTAGTAATACCGTACCTACCTATTTATAGTTACTCTGAGCCTCGGAGCATTCCTATCCTATCTGTATTCTGTGGTACTGTAGAGTGCCACAAACTTATCTCGTGGTGACACTCTTACACGGACCCTGAACCGGTGAGGGGGGCGCTGCTAACGCATATTTTGGTGTCGGCAAAAAAATAGTTCCTCGGTTCAGATAAGATAAGATAAGTTTGTGGCACTTTACATTAAAACTCCTCAGTCGGTAATAAAATTAGAAATAAAATACTAAGTATCTGTGTTTGGGCTAGTCTCATAAAAGTAAGTAAGTAATAAAATTAATTTCAATACTTAAATATTTTTTTTCAACTAAAAACTTTAGCTACCTACCTACATACCTAGGTAGGACCTACTTATTTATTTTTAGAGAATTCTATCTCAAAACTACCAACCTACTAACAGAACAGTGCGTGTTGGTATGGTAATAATCTCAATAAAAAACCGGACAAGTGCGAGTCGGACTCGCCCACTGAGGGTTCCGTACAAAGGACTAAGTAGGTACATATAACAATGCAAACTGCTACTAGGTACCTTACCTACATACCTGCACCAAAGTAAAAATTTGTTACAAAAATCTTAACTTCGGATTTATTTATGTGTGGGAATAAACATAGGAATTATAAGAATGTTTATCATTACCTTATTAATCATGCGAAGAAAATAAAATAAAAAAATATCTAGAGTACAAAAAGTGGCGTGTGGCGGACCCATCCTCTTTATGGCCGCGCCAAGCGTTGCTTAGTGTTGGTCCCCATACAAACTTTCAAACCCCTATTTTCGCCACAAATCGAAAACTATACCTCGGTAGGTACATCATAAAAAATATAAAAAATCTGTTTAAGCTGGTGCTAATGAAGCCCTTTCATGCGATACCCATTACCAAACATGACACGGTTAATTCACTTTAAAATTTCGACTCCCTTCCCTTGCAATACGCCTTGTTTTTTGTGATCTAACTAAAAATATAGGTACGGTTTTCCGATTTTACCCTGTACTTGTAGTCTGAGACGATACTACTTGCCCATAGTTCTAGGTCAACGGGAAGTAGGTAGGTAGGTACCCTATGAATTTTGATTTTCATGAGTGTCGAAATACACGTTTTTTGCGGCTTATTAAGCGGCCGTTTATTTTGCGTGAACGTAAAAGTTTGATTTTTTCACAGCTTAAAGGGATCGTAGATTTGTGTAAGTATACGGTTTTAATTTCAAATCGATACCTCCCACGCGTTCCCGAGATAAAGTTGTTATCTTGACAGACAGACAACAAAGTGATCCTACTCTTCTAAGGGTTCCGTTTTTTCCTTTTGAGGTACGGAACCCTAAAAATAGACTCTGAAAATAATTATTAGGTAGGTAGATAATTGAAACAAGAAAAGAAATGAGCAAAAATTCATATTGTTCTAGCAAAACCTGAGCTCAGACCAGCGCTGCTTTGGCCAGTACAAATGCCCAAACTGCAGAAGAATGTGGATGAGTGGAAACTCTTGGCAGGGATACGCCCAGCAGTGCACCAAATGCAAGATAGATGTGCTTCCGTACAAGCAGGTATTTAATACAATTACTTTATGGCTCAATGCACATTGAATTGGCAAGCGACGCGTCAATTAGTTTTATAGCAAGCCATTATAAGCCTTATGAACAATGTAACATAATATAGAAACGCTTGTAGAATTAACCTCTCGAAAGTGCTCGAGCCAGCGCGGCCCGCTAGATAGCTTCGCCAGATCTCGTTCATTCCACAAGCGTTTCTATATCTTGTAACATTGTTCATAAGGTTTAAGTTTAATGGCTTGCTATAGGTACTACTAATTGATGCGTCACTTGCCAATTCAATGTGCATGAGCCTAATAATCGTCAGTAGATACTTACTATGTAGGTATCTACATAGTTTATCTGTGCCTACATCAACATACTTATTATGTCCCTTACAATTTTATTTAGTTTTTCTTTTGATCTCATTGTTTTATTATGCTAATTTTAATACTTGTTTTTAGATTTTATCTCTTTGTAACTCATTAATGTATAATGTTAGAAATGTCTATTTTAGTTTAGTTGAGTCCATACTATAGTGCATGCTGTGGCGTCCTATAACTGGGAAAACACTAGATTTAAGTAGCTTAGTTAAGAAATTGTTAATACTTTTGTGATTTTTCCGTTGGATGTCCATAAATAAATAAACATGTTCATTATCATTCGGTCTAGGATTATGGCACTACTGTAATTCCTACCAGGTTTTATCAGTCCAATGCAAGCATTGCCCACAATGCACAGATAGCAGGCAGCGGCCCCGCCTTTTTAAAGCTTTTAGTTAACTTGCAATGTTTGTATGTATGTTTGTCCGGGTCAAATCTTGCAAGCTTCATTTGACCCACTTCCCGGTGTCTGATTGAGCTGAATTTTGGTACACTTGTGAGTCCAAACAATGCAATAATATGGTAACTGCGAGCTCATCTGATGATGGAGTCATGAGCTGTTCCAGGGAACTCCTCAGATAATCGACCGATTGAGTTGAAACTCGGTTTGTAGATCAAGTATCATCTAAAATTTTGAAATATTTTGACAACGAGCTGATCTGATGATGGAGAATGGAACTCCTCAGACAATAGGTTGATTGATAAATAAATGAATTGAATTGAACTGAATTGAGTTAAAACTCACTACATCGGTCAAGTTTCATCTACTATTTTGAAATAAACTGCGAGCTGATCCGATGATGGAGAACGGAACTCCTCAGAAAATAGGTTGATTGAAATGAAATTTTGTACTTGCATCGGTGAGTTTAATCAGCTCACGGTAACCATTAAAAGCTTGTACTTGTTGATTTTTTTTCAAAAAGACTTATTTAGTGTCTTCCTTGAGAGGGCCTACTCTGTGTCAGCCAGTGCTCTGTGGTAGCGGCCCTACCCTCCGATCCTAAGGTCGTGGAGTCAAATCCGGGTTTCTTTTCTCGGGAACAGCATAGTTTTTCCTAAGTATTTTATTTTGTGACAAAAGTACCTAGTTAGAAATTCAACCAGCCAGATACCTACATCAATAATATTAATGTAGGTATAACCGACAGGAATGCATCCGCCGATTCTCAACAGGGAATAGAATTAAAATATGACGTAGTCTCTCTAGTTATATGACAAATTAAGTTCCTCATTTTTTTTACAGATGCCGTTAGAAAAGTCAGACAGTCTGAATAAGAGTGACCCTAAGAAGAGCCATCCGCAAGAGCTCTGTCAGAAGTGTAGAGCTCTTGGATCATTCTGTGGCAGTTCCTACAATCCGTTCTAGTTCTAAGGCAATTTTATTAGTAGGACATTATAAATAACTACTCATCTACCTGCTTACATTGAGTTATAACGTACTATTTTATCTCAATGCCCACGGATTTATAAAATGGAATTTTATAATATAAATACCTACAAACACCCATCATACCTAACCTACACACGCCATACTCACAAACTTTTCTACCATACATACTACCAAATATTATTTACTTAGTAGGATTTGTATGACTTTAGTTGGATTAGCAACGATTAGAAGTGCGCGCTACCAACAAAAGGCTCAATGCACATTGAATTGGCAAGCGACGCGTCAATAAGATTTATAGCAAGCCATTATAAACCTTATGAACAAGGGTACAAGATATAGAAACGCTTGTAGAAACGCTTGTATATGGCTTGCTATAAAACTAATTGACGCGTCGCTTGCCAATTCAATGTGCATTGAGCCAAAAGGTACGGTATCTCCTTAGTAGGTAGGTAGGTGCGCATTGAGTAGGTACCTAGCCAGCTAGGTACCTACATAAATAAAGTAAAGCACTACTAGCAACTACTCGTAGTAGGTCAATAGTTGGTACTATAGTATTTTTCACTTAGGAACGTATCCCTGACACAGAACTTTTACGTTTAACGCTGTACAACAAAGAATAATTTTGAAATAAATGAGTTCTAGTGATAATACTAACAGGTACAACTTCAAGGATTTTGTCTATTTCCCTTTTAATAATTTCAGAAATTATCATAAAAGAGTCTTGTCACGGAACCGTTCCTATGTGAAAAGAACTATAAACGAAATTGTAACAAAAATGTACCTACCCAAGTCGCCCAAATCAGTCCAAACACACGTTTTGGCTCATGCCCATTATTTTGCCATAGAACTCAATGTAAGATACGGATCTATGTTATTTTGCCTATCTAACAATCTATTTATGTTCAGAGTTTTTTTTAAAGCCTTCATCATCATCATCAGCCTTTCTCATCCCACTGGAAATATGCTTCTTTTTTATGGCTACTCGCCACTGTCCTCCAATTCTATTAAAATTTTGGACCATATACAATATTGGCCTGCTGATTTGACTATTTATTATATTATGTACTTTAATATTATTTATAACCAGTAATTATTGTATTTCAATACTACAAAAACAAGGTTTTACCATACCTTGCATATACCTAAATATACTTATCTATATATTGTTAATATTAAGATCTAAAATAAATAAGTATTTTTGAAATAAAATAAATTCTAATGAATTTAATCTATATTTTGATACTTTTCTACATAAAATAAAGCGCATAGGTTGCAAATGTTGTTCATTTTACTATTAAATTCTAGATTATTTTGAAATTATCTGTTTACGGTTTGGTGGCCAGAACTGGCCCACACACGTGGCAGAAAGTGCTTTTGAGCCATTTGTGGCCAGGTGTACCCCACACCTGGCCACAAATGGCTCAAAAGCACTTTTTATTTTGTTTTTACCTTAATTATTTTTCTATGTAGATTTTTTTGTTTTTTCACTTTTGTTAGATAGGTTAGAATAATATATTTTCAATAACTTTATTTTCAAAAATCGATCGAAAAATCCTTGACAACAAAAACTCTAGAACACCTCAAAGTTGAAAAATCGCTTAAAGTGGCCACAACCGGGGCTTTTGCCCTACCTACCAAATGAAAATGAAATAATACCTACGTCATTCATGTTGGCAATCTTGAGAAGAAGACGAAGAGACATGCAGATGCATAGGTAGATGGTAGGTACTCTTTGGAAGTGACGGATATCAGTGAGCAGCTGATGATTGACTTATTAAATGCAGATGCAGTGCTCATTATTGTCATGACGCCATGAGAAGAAAAAAAAGGTTGAAGGATTGGTTGCTCGGACCAATGATGTTGTATACCTGTCTCACCAATAAAAACTATTTATTCCGAAGTTCTATCAGATTTACGCATTGCATAGCTTAGCTTACCTTGCGTAAATTCAGAATATGTTAGAAATAATTTCTTACCATTAAACAAGGTGAAACTCTGATGTAACTATCCTTCTGATACGTGAAGATGCACAAATCGGCAACATCGCATTCAACGAGAAACCTCAAAATAAGTATCATTTTGTCTATGACAACTGTGTATATTTGTCAAATTTGACACTTCTTGATTTTGGCGGGCGGATGCCCGCCAAAATACGGATGTATTGTGTTGCATATTTCAATTAGCTAGAGATTTTTGCGAATGTATTATATTTTGAATTTATCTTGAATACTTACTCATAGCAAAAATGGCTAAGAGAGAGCGCTGTGTCAACTGGGAGAACGAGGAAAATGTATGTAAATTTATCTGGAAGTACTTAGACAAAAACTCCTTGGTGTGAGTAAAATATATGGTACGTACTCTAAGGTGGTAACTATGAAAATATTTTTACAGTAGGTACCTACTAACATGTATTCTGTGGTTACACTAGATTTAAACAAGGGTGCAAGCTGGTGTAACTTCGGAATAGCGTTTGTATGAAAGAAATGTCAAAGTTATGCAAGGTGTAATTGGTTTATTTGTAGCCATTTTGCTTAATCTTAAGTTGAACTAAGGAAAAACTTTATGTCACGTTTAATAGTAACACCGTATAACTATAAGTAACATGATTGCTTACTTCGATAAAAAAAAGTAAGGCAATAAGGACTTTGAACCTTATCACGACTGCATACGGTCCTTTTCTAATTAAATTTAGGTAAGGATAAAAACGGTCTTCAGAAGGACTCAATGATGTTGTACACTGTTACTACTGTACAACCCGGGCGCAACAACTAGACACCTGGCTCGAAACTCGACTCCCCTCCCGCTACCCCGCGCGAGGCCCCGCTCTCGTCCTTCAGTAGCGTTAGCATCACTGTTACCGTTGCACGTAATCATAAAATAATAAATTAATATAACATTCTTTTTTGTTTTATTTCCGTAAGAAATTTATTGTTTTACCTACTTATTGTATAGGTAGATACTAGTATGAACTTGAATAAAAAATTACATTTGATTAACAATATTGGAAATTAATCCCAAAATAGACTCTAAATAGTTTATTACTGCTCCAATTCGTAACTAAGCAATAAATACTGCATTCGTTACTAGTATACAAATGTTTTATCTCAGTAGGTAATTAAATTATAAATCAGTAATACTTTGGTTTTTAGTTAGGTTAGGGTTTTTATTTCAAACCTCGCCATTCGGCGGAATTCCATTGGAATTCAAATTATAATGGAAACTGTTATTTTAGTTATAATATAATAAAGCCTGACCAGAAAAATAAAAAACGAGCACTGGGGGCGCTACATGTATGCATATGTTTACGTTTCTTTTTTGCACTCAGTACTGTAGACAAACGTCATTTGAGTCAGGTGTCAAGTTATTGCGCCCGGGTTGTAAGTAGGTAGTGTCCCATTTCTCTGGCTCGGACAAATTGGTTGGGAGGCAAGGTTGGTTGGAATTGGAATAAAAAAGAAGAAGAAGGGATTTAAAAAGCGGGAAGGAGAAATTGTATTGGCTGGGGAAAATATTTGTAATTCTAAAAAAATAAACATTACACTAATAAAAAAAAATTGTATTAGTTTATATTCATTCGGCCGTTAGCAAACGAGGAAATCTTGGAATTTTGTGCTTTTTTTTTACCAAACTTTTTTCATGCAATAATTATGTATCCGAACGCGGGAAGGGTGGGCAGAGAGGAGTCTCTGATTCTGTGTGTCTCTGTGCGAGGAGTTCCCCTCAGTGTTGCCAGAATAATAAGTTTTCCTACTATTTTTATAGTAGGAAGTAATAAAAATAAAATAGAAATAATAAATAATGCAGGACATCTCACACAGCATCATCTAGAACCAAACTAAGCAAAGCTTGTACAATGGGAACCAGATAACTGTTATACTACTTATGTATATACTTTTTGTTTGTAAATACCTACATAATATACATAGTAACATCCAGACCCGGGATAAATATTTGCAGATCATACAAACATTTATCTCGCCGCGGGGATCGAACCCGCAACCTACTGCGTATCAAGCGGGCTTTCACCCACTGCGCCACAGAGGTCGTCAAAGTAAGATGGGGCTTCAAAGTAATTTTGATTAAACTTTTACAAAGATGAAAAATTTTACTTCTGCAAGATGTGGGCATGTATCAAATATGTATTTGTACATGCCTCTGACTACCCCCTTAGACATCTTCAAAGGATCTGGAATATAAAGATCTGAGAGAATGTCTACCGCGCCTTGGGGATACAGTCGTGACCCTGTTTACGTTTTTACGTTTTTTTTTTACAAAGATTTTTTTTAATATTAATTAAGAAGCCCTATGCTTGGTTGCGTTTTTTAGTGGTTTTCCAAGTTTTTGGGGATCAACTTTTACTTACCTACTTACTACTTAGGCTTTCTACTTACCTACGTCTACCATTGTAATCAGTTTCGTCGTTTGATCCTCATCATCATTCCATTGCCCTTATTCAACGCTAAGTGAGGTCGGGACCGACCCCACATAATGTGGGAAAAGGGCATGAAGATGATGATGACTCATTCCGTATCTTATCCAACCGGTTCCCTAATTATTATAAACAATATAGGTACCTACCTAACTACCTACCTATGTACTTACCTACAAACTTTCGCATTTTTTTTATATTCTTTCAGTCAGTGAAATAATCATAATATTTTATGAGTTCTTTAGAAATAATGTAAGTAGTAGGAAGTAGGAAAATTTTGGGAGTTTTGGGAGGAAATTCACTTGGCCATCTGGTAACACCGAGGTGAAGTCCCTAAACGCCTCCATTTTTGCATTGTGATCGAGACTGTAATTAGTGCGAACGTGTATTTGTATCAGGTAAATAAGGAATGGTAGGTAGGTGCCTAGCCTACCTATGCTGCCTGCCTACCTAGTGATCTAAAGGTGTGTTGTGTACCTAGTAAAGATTTTCGTTGGCTAGACATTACACTAGATTTCTACCTAGGTACGAAAATTTATTCAAATTCGTCTTACATAAAATCATAATCAATTTTTACAACCTATTACATTTTTTATTTCACTTAACTATCTATTTTGGCGTAGGTATGCCTAATTTTTCAATAACAACTGACTGAGAAGAACTTTAATATTTGTGATAAAAAACTAAAATATTACCTATGATTTTATTTAGATTGCGTCAAGCAAACGGCAGCCATTTTGTGTTGCATCTTGAAGATTGGATTGAACTGAAAAACTGAAAATGGTGAATAGAAGATCAGCGAAAAAACAAAACAACGAAAACGTGAGTACTTACCGGTAGGTAGGTACAGTCACGTGCAATAAGATGTAGGTATATAAATCCGTGGTTTCAACCCATGTATGTATTGATATTGTTGTTATTGATTTCGCCACTAGTTCAATGTGAAATCAATTTCCGCTTTTTGTTTTTAACCTAAATCTATTAGTTTTAGTGTGATATTAATTTTAAAAGTATGGAGTGTATACATCTTATTGTCCGTGACTGTACCTACCGTTTTTCACTAAGATTTTTTTTAACTACCTACAAAGAACATACATAGGTAGACTTACTAATTTATCCACTTACCTATACTGTGCCTAGATATACATATGCCTTTATTATGCATACTGCCTACCTACCTACGGTCTACCTCCGAAAAATTTAAAATTTATGTGCACTATTAATACCAGTAGGTAGGTAGGTACCTACTCTCAAACGGTGAAGGAAAACATCGTGTGGAAACCGGCATGTCGTAGAACCTCGTAGAACCAATGATCTTTCTTTTATATCATTGCGTAGCGGTAGAACCTAAAAAGTTCGAAAACATGACTTGTGTCAAGCAAGTGCACGATCCTCTTTGAAGCGTTATTGTGTTCTTTTCGCCACCCTGGTATGAAACTTAGGTAGGTATGAAAGGACTGAGAAGCGTGAAGAAAAGAAATAGACCGTAGAGTGCTCTTCACAAACGGTGGCACGCTATACTTAGGGAGGTAGGTAGGTTACTCTATACGTGGCACTGACACACCATAGAACTCAATGTAAACACGGAATTTCGTGGAACTAACAAAACACCTATGAGAATTTATAAACACGTAGGTACCTACGTACAGTTCGCACAACCGATCTTTTTAGCTCTCTGAAGTAGCTGCGCAGAACCCATTTTTGATGAAGCCTTAAAGACGAAGACAGAGTTGTATAGATGTCTCGCTCACTCGTATTTGTTGCATCGTCCTGTCTCGCCTACTCTTACAAACCTGCGCAATCGTTCAGTGCTCATAACTTGTGAGTAGGTACACCTAACTTCAGAGAGCTAAAGTTTGGTTGTGCGTTGCGTAGGTTACATAAGTACCTACTGTAGATGCTAGCGCCAGCGTCTTCTGCGTGCCATTTTTATGGAAAGGACTCAAAAAAGTCAAAGTCAATTAGATTTTTTTTAACAGGTGGAGGAAGGTGATGTGGTCGAGGAGGGAGAGCGCTGTTTCGGCGAATACCATTGTACGAAATGCAAGCGCAGGTGGATGAGTGGGAACTCATGGATAGGCTACGGCCAGAAGTGCAGAACCTGCGTTGAAACCTACGTGATTCCACACAAAGTGGTAAGTAAGTAGGTACAGTTCACCCAACGGATCTAGGCATTTGTGAAGTTAGCCGTTTGTCTGCGCAGTGACCACTTTTTCATACAATTGTGTTCTGCGCAGACATACATATACGGCTAACTTCACGAATGCCTAGATCCGTTGGGCGAACTGTAGGTAGGTAGGTATACATTATAACTCAATGACAACTACAGCTTCTATGCTTTCTGTACAATATACTTACTAACATTCTTGGTAGGTGTAATATTAACATAAAGATATTCTTATAACGAACAAGTTAGGCTCAATGCACATTGAATTGGCAAGCGACGCGTCAATTCGTTTTATAGCAAGCCATTATAAACCTTATAAACAGTGGTACAAGATATAGAAACGCTTATAGAATTAACGAGATCTGGCGAAGCCATCTAGCGGATAAGGTTTTTAATGGCTTGCTATAAAACTAATTAACGCGCGCTTGCCAATTCAATGTGGCTTGAGCCTTAGGTACCAACCGTACCAACCAGTATCTACCTACCTACAATGCGTCTGTTAGTTACACGTAGGTAAAAGGTAGGTAAATCTAGGCTGATAAATTTTTAATTTTTCAGAGGCCACTGGAACGCCCCGATGGACTCGATAAGAGCGACGTAAGAAAACCTCATTTGAAGAGTCTTTGCCAGAAATGCCAAGTTTTAGGCCGCTTTTGCAGAAATAATGAAAATAGGACTCGTCGTCGCAGACGTAGACGTAATTGAGTTATAATCTCAATGCCCTAAGGCTCAATGCACATTGAATTGGCAAGTGACACGACATGTATAACATGTATGTATTTACAAACAAAAAGTAGGTATATTATGTACGAGTACCTATAAGTAGTATAGGTACTTATCAGATATATGGTTCCCATAGTACAAGCTTTGCTTAGTTTAGGGCTAGATGATGCTGTGTGAAATTGTCCAGCATCACCTTATGAACAATCAACAATGGTAAGTACAAGATATAAAAAAGCTTTTAGAATGAACCGCACAAAAGTGCTCGAGCCAGCGCGGCCCGCAAGATGGCTTCGCCAGACCTCGTTCATTCCTCAAGCGTTTCTATATCTTGTACCATTGTTCATGAATACTGTTCACAAATTTGGAACCCTCAGTATGATAAATATACATATAGACTTGAGACCATTCAACGCAAATTCATGAAATACTTCCAGTACAAGTTCAATACTTACGATCCCAGCTATGAGGTTAGATGTAAAAGGCACCATACAGTACCACTGTATGAGAGAAGGAAAATTACCGACATCTGTACCATCTTAAAAATAGCACAGTCCCATAACGACTCGCCACACCTCCTTTTCTGATACAGTGACACTCCCCCCATTGTGCAACTAATTATAGACAACACTCCTTCTTTATTAGATCTTGGTTGGTTATCCTGAGTTGGACCTTTTCAACACTAAACCTACTACTTTAAAGCGCGCTCTTGCGCAATATTGGTTCGAATCGGTGCCCCAACTGTTGGATTAGACTCACTGTTATAAAATTACGTATTTTCATCTTATCGTCGTACCTACTACACAACTGTTGTTTTTTCTTCTGTCAACGAACATTTTTAGTTTTGTATATGCGAAAACATATAACTGGTATATAGTAATTTTTAAGTTATAATTAATTTAGTTTGTACTACTGTTTGTTTTCCAAATAAAATAAAATAAATAAAATAAAATAATGGCTTGCTATAATACTAATTGTCGCGTCGGTTGCCAATTCAATGTGCATTTAGATTTGAGCCTAACTTGTTCGTTATAAGAATATCTTTATGTTAATAATACACCTACCAAGAATAAATAAATAAATAAATAATGCTGGACATTTCACACAGCATCATCTAGCCCCAAACTAAGCAAAGCTTGTACTATGGGAACCAGATGACTGATATACTACTTATATACTTTTTGTTTGTAAATACATACATATTATACATAGAAACACCCAGACCCGAGATAAATATTTGCAGATCATACAAACATATATCCCGCCGCGGGGATCGAACCCGCAACCTTCTGCGTCCCAAGCGGGCTTTCACCCACTGCGCCACAGAGGTCGTCAGAGAGAGAATGTTAGTAGGATAGTATACAGAGAGCATAGAAGCTGTTTTTGTCATTGAGTTAATATGTAAACAGGTAACTAGGACCTTCATGGGGCTCCAAGTAAATATTTTCTATACATTATAAAAGTTTTATTTAAATAACCCATGTCTTCCAAGTTCATAGGTAATGCCTACTATAATACATACACTGCAAAAAAGTTAAGTTAATAAACGAATTTGAATTAAATTGAATTAAGTTGGTATGAGATCCCTACTAGTAGAGCCAGCCAAGCCCCTATATCTAAGCTCTAGTCTAGTTCTGCGTTATTCGAGCCGCTGCTATAGAGCCGGGCTTATAGGTTGGTAGCTAAGTAGGTACATACCTACCTAGTACCTAGGTAGGTTAGGTACCACAAAAGATAAGTAGAAAATGTAGTTACCTATTATACCCCAGATAAAATATACCTACCTACCGTGAAACACGCCAACATTGCCCACTTTTTTCGAATAATTTTAATTTTCGTCATTTTTTTCTATGGGAACGTACCTAAGTATTTTCTTTTAGCATCTGCAATTATAAGATCATGTGCATGTATTATTTTATCACATTTTATTATTCGTCAATATTCAATTAAGTATTTTAATCATTTTGATGGCAAAGTTATCTGGACTTTTAGCCAACATTGCCCCAGAGAAATGGGATACTACTTACAGATAGTACGAGTATGTCCACGCCCACGTTGATTTTTGACGTACCTAAATATGGCCTCTAGGCAGATAACATAAAATCCGTTTACTTAGGTAGATAATTGCGATAGATAAATTCCATTCAACGTAAAATTTTGGTTGCCAAGACTAAAAAGTTATGAGATCTCTACTAGTAGAGCCAAGCCCTTAGCTGTGCTCCGGTTTGTGCTGCGCATCTTATAAGTAGTATACCTATCTAAAGTAGTCAGCGTAACCAATTGGCGGTTTGTACTGCAGGGGGGTTACCATTTGGTGACCTTTTTTATAAACCGGTAACCGGTGACCCCGTTAGGTACCTAACCGAAAAATATTAGAAAATATATTTTTTTTTGTAATTTTTATAGTGTTAATCCACACTTGGTATATCATTAAGAAATGAAAAGTCTTATTAATTCGAATCAATCAATCAATGCGGGTTCGAATCCCATCTTAATCGAAAATTCTCTAGATTAAGTGTTTATGTATGTTATTTCTTTGTGCAATTATATAAATGAAATGAATTGCTGTTCGTCAGTCTGCTTAAAACTCGAGAACGGCTGAACCTCCCTTATTTTTTAATAGCGATACTAATACTTGTACTATGGCAAAACAACGTTTGCCGCGGGTCAGCTAGTAAAGAATAAATAAAATAAAATTTTGATAAGACTTTTCATTTCTTAAAAAATATAAATGTTTTTGCAGAGAGGAGAGAGAGGTTGTAGCTTATTAGCCCAGATAATATAATACTGTAGGTAGGTAGGTATAACACCCTTCTACATCTACATAAAACCTACATACAAAGCCCTGCTGAATATGAATATCGCTAGCAATACCAATAAGGGTCATTTCATTTAATTAAACGCTTGACCCTTCCCGCGGTTTCTGAAGGGTTTCAGTGGTCACAGAGTCTTTCCGACACTTGATAAGATTTGACTTAAAGTGCCTGAAGTTTGAAAATATATTGTATCGAAAATAACTTTCGTAGGAACCGTACCTAAGTAGGTTTCTGTTCTACCTTGATGTCAAATAACACTGGTTTTGGTAAGCAAAAATAATTCCTAACCTTCGTAGGTAACCTGGTAATTGGTAGGAAAAAATAACTATCTGACAGAGTGGACAGAGCGGTGTGAAGGATAGTCGGCCGTGTATTCCTCTTTCTTTGTTGTAGTGTGAGAGTCATTTTGCAAACCATGTATGCTCGATGTAAGCCATATTATACCTGTCTGGAAGTAGGTAAGTAGGTACCAGTGATTTGTTATTCTAGTAGGTTAGTAAACCTATAGGTACTTAATATGCCTTTACATCTACCTTACCTACCTATAGGCTCTTCCTCTTTGTATTCTGTGCTCTAGTGTAGAATAGAGTTAACCTCTAAAATGACAAAAGCAAGCACCTTTACAACCATAGATCTCCATTGAGTTTTGGTTTAGGTATCATGGTAAGCAGGCAAATTTAATTTCCAGGTACCTACTTCCCTAGATAAAATTTTAAAACTCCTGTAACTCATGTCTTGTACCGAACAAGGTGTCAGAGGCAACACTTCCGTCAGCGGTCAAGATGCCGGAGGCGCGGTTACACGGGCAAGGCGTCAAATTAACTGGCTGGTAATGCTATCCTACCTATGTCTAGTTAGTTTGCTACCTATCCTTTAGCTCTCTGAGATTGTTAGATTGTTTTGGTTTTAATAGGCAGAGGCAGACCACACACACGCTTGCTGAAACTTTGGCAAAGCGTCTGGTAAATACTATAGGGTTCATCTAAATAAGAACTGCGTTCGTTGATCAAAGAGCAATATTCTGAGGTGCAAAGAGGTTTTACTGAAATTCTGGATGAAATCTTATTTTCTGAAAAACTCGTTGCGGGTGCAAAAACTTGCTTGTTGTCACTTGATGAACATCTGCCTGATTTGTTTGACACATGACAAAAAGATTTTCCTGAAAAAGTTGTGAAGGAAAAACTTCGTTTGTGAGCGAATTTATCGTGGAAGAAATATATTGTCAGAAAAGTAAAACAGATATAATGAAAAAGTAAGCATAAACTGGATCCCAAGTTTTTACTATACATAAGTAGTACTTAGTACCTATATGTTACAAGATCAAAACATAAATTCATTTCAGATCAACTAAGCTAACCCCGAAGGAGATAAGCAAAAAACGACTTGCCAAAAGTAAATTAATGAAAATACCTAATAATGAGGGGAATTTCTATAATAATGAGAACGAAAACCCACAGTTTAACATCAAAAATAGCACCCACAAAATTCGTGACAGGGAAATCAAAGACGACAAGCTTCCGAACCCCTATGATATCCCTGACCACATGAGACTATTCAGTAAGAGAAAGGCTCAAAGGAAAATAAAACCTGACCCTTGTATAATGAGTGAACCTCGCACGATCTGTGATATCGATCACACTTTCTATAAAATAATCGAGGGGAGACCTCTGAGGCAATTCACTGACGTAAAAGTCTATATGAGAAACATTAGAGACATAACCCTCTTCAAAGCCAACGCGGCATACCTTAACGATCAAATAATACAGTTTGAAACATCGAACACATTCGAACTAGAACAATACAATCAAATTGATGCTATGTACGAGAAAACTAAAATGAATTTCGTACAGTTCGCTAAGGAAAGCTATGAAATAGCTAAAGCGATACAGGAGACTGCTGAAGTAAAAGCACTTGAAGTAGCTAAAATTACGGATCAGCTAGAGTCTTTGAGTTTTCAATACGTTAAATTGAGAAACCAGTTATCCAGTACCGTATTCTCTTTTGAAACTCTATGTAGATATGGGAAGTTTTTGAATTCGTTAAGCCCGGATTGGTGGCGTAGGGAGTATGATTTCTTGAATATCAAAAAACGTGCGGTACAAACAAGCACATCTACTAGACAAGACGATGTGGCTGCGACTTCCGTAGCTTCTTTGGATGAGTACAAGACTAGCATCGCCAGATTTATGGAAATGATACCCCATCTCTTTTTCAAGAAACCAAAACAAATCATCAGTATTTATGACGACTTGAGTCGACAATGCTTGAATTACATGGACATCGAAGCATTTTCTACAACCTTTGTAAGTAATGTTCTAAAATCGCGTGATTCCATGAAAAATGCCGTCAAAGCGGAGATCGAGGAAATGGAAGATTACATAGAGATATACGAGTCCAACCTTAAGTTTATGGAGCAGAGAGAGAAGGATTACAAGGCTGTGTTTGAAAAGCTATTATTCTCTGAGTTTCAAACGTTGTATTCATCATCGGAGAACATAAAGCTATTTACTTGCGTGCAGTATGTAAACACCAGAATATTTGGGGGTCAGGAAGATCCGAAAGACAGTGTGACGTCACTGATGCACGGCTTAGAAATGCTGTACATTGAATTGACTCTAGGACTGGATAGCTTGGATCTAGAGACTGTGAAGGCTGCGACCAGTCGCATGTTCGCTGAGGATATCAAGATGATGAAACTCGCGTACTTCGCTCAGAGATCTCTGAAGGAATGTGACATTCTTAGCAAAGCGCTCTACACTAGTTTTGAACCACCAAGGCAACGGAAAATTATAAAACCTACCGCTAAAGAGGAAAAGGTCGAAGAGGTCAAAAAGTGACAGGTAGATATTCTCCTTAGTTTTTTAATTATTTCCATAAGATAATATATTCCTAGATTTAACTGTGACGAATTATTAATTAGTGGCAGTTATCTAGAAAATTTGTTTTTCGCGGTTTATAGTGCTTAATAAAAAATGTTAAATTTAAAGCAGTCTTTTTTTCATTAATTTCATGGACAAATTCACGAAAAAAGTCTAATTTTTAGGTAATCTAGGTTAAAGATGACCGTAATTCAACAAAGTAAAACCACGTTATACCATTTTATTTTTTCCCCAAGGCCCTCCTCAAGGCAACTAGGTAGATAGATAGATAGATAGATAGACACTTTATTGGCACAGATTCACAGACACACATAATAATGAAACGAACAAAAACATAGACAGGTACTTAAACTAACACAAGATAACACTGCTTATCTAACCTAAAGCATAAAAAAAATAAAAACACAAAACAGTTAAAGGTAGGTAGGTGCAAGGTCTGTGATATAGTGTGCCAAATAGGACCAGTCTCAGCTTTTTTGTTACCCTGTACCTATCGCTAGGTGCAGAGCAACGCTGGTTTTCAGACTGGGCCTGGGAAGAGGTGACCACACGAACAGAGAGAGCAACACAAATAATACATAATAAATTACATATAATAAATAAACGTGCATACAAATTACAATACTTAATTTATATAAAAAAGACTTGATAGATTAAATTTAATTATTAGTTTAAACAACATTGCAAAAATATGTCAGTGTCTATGACTAGGTGCCCACTTCACTGTTTTTTTCTGTGGTAAGACCTTGTGATTTAAAGAATGGTACTCAAAGACAAAGCAAGTGTATGAGGCGAGTGTGCATGGGACAGCTGGAAGGGGAAGGCCTAGGCGAACCTTCTTGGATCAAATTGGTGACATTTTGGAGAAGGGCCAGGTCAAAAGTACCCTAAACCGACGAGCATGTATGAAGAATGTAATGAGAGTGAATGAGGCGAAAGTTGTGAGTCAGGATCGTAGCGACTGGAGATCCGTGGTCTTTGCCTACCCCTTTGGGAAAGAGGCGTGACTTTATGTACGAGTATGTATGTATGTATGTACTAGGTACTCAATAGCTGTTACCTACGTTTGTGAAAAATGAGTGTGATTGCAGAAAAATCTAATATTGTGCTCTCCTTAAATAGCGAAAGAAACATTGTTTCAATTAGGCGTAGGTTAGGTTACTTTGTTTTTGTTTGCTTACAGTACATTCGGGGAATTGTTTAATGAATTTTGCATAGCCAACGATATTAGATGTTCTTGTTATGTGCATGGCTTCCATGCTTCCTTGAGGCGGATTATTCCGAAGGTAATTACCATAAGTTAGCTTGGATGGCTTTGCGCCCCGTGGGACCAAACATTTGCTTACGTGAATGCCGAAACAGATGCTGCAAATAAGCATTCCTAAATAACATTAAACCTACTACTTAGCTCACCTTAGACGAACGTCTTACGTGCCCAATATTTACATAGGTATTCTTCAACAATAATGCGTAAGTACCTACTTATTTAAAAAAATCTGCGATTGTGGTGATGAAACTTCGAAAACAATCAGGATTGGTCTTGTTGCTAAATAACGCAAGCAATGTAGGTAGGAGGTAACGATGATGGGGAGCTATTTCAAAGCGTTGAAAGCACGGTTGAAAGCACGGATATTTATATATCCGTGGTTGAAAGTTTGAGCGAGCGGCGGCAATCTAATCGACGTTGAATATTTGAATGAAAATTGAATAATCTCGTTTCTGATTATGCCCAAGTACAAAAAGTTCATATTGTGTCAATCTAACTTCTAATCACTTTTTAAATACGTTAGCTGCGAGACGCACCGATCAGCGAATAAATTTGAATTTATTAAGAAACTGATTCAACCACTCCTCTCGACAATTCAAGGGGAAATAAATTGACTTTTTTGTTCACTGATTATTTGAAAATTGAATTAGAACGGTTATTCGATTTATGAGGAATTAAAAAATATTCGTTTACATGTCATGACCTACTTTGCTTACCTACTACTGTAGGTACCTGCTAGGGGGCTGAAAACCGTTATGATTTTCTTACCGGTTTAGATGAATTCAGGTTACCTCTACGATTTACATAACTTTTATAACGGTGTCCTTTTGAGTAAGTACGTAAAGGTAACCGGTAACCGCTCAAATGTAATCACCTATTTAAATGTGTAATTTTGGTTATGTTGGGTATTTTACAACCGGTGCGGGTAATTTAATATTTTTCAGTTACGTTAAATGCGGGCTACCGGTATTAAAAATAACGGTGGTACTTATGTACAAGTATTGAAAATACAGGTATTGAAAATATCAGTCCCTGTTATCTACACATTTCAAAATTTCAATTGTCTAACTACTATCACTGGTGACAGACAGACGGACGGACAGCGGAGTCTTAGTAATAGGGTCCCGTTTTACACTTTGGGTACGGAACCCTAAAAATCTACTTAAGCACTATAGGCAGCTATAGGCACTGATCAATCGCTTTCAATATAGCGTATCAAGCCCATCCAAAATGCATTTGGACGGTATTTGCACGCATGACTGATGGTAGCAGACTCTAACGACACTACGATGCGACGCAACCCTTCAACAGAAACTCATTTTTAAGGGTGAACTCACTATTAATCTCAAATATTAAATATTCTATCCCTGTCTTTTATAGGGAGTGTGAAAGAAAGGTGCGAGCTACTTAACTTGAGGGCAGTCGATTAGGAAAAAATGCAAAACAGCTGGGTGCGCGCACTGGCGGGCGTAAAGATTAATGATATCTCTACCTACATTAGTTCCTATTTGATTAAAAATAAAAGTGAGAGTTCTTTTCTAAGTAATAATATAATCCCGGTGGATATTCAAAGTCAAATTCAAAAAGCATTCGGCTCAAGCCACATTGAATTGGCAAGCGACGCGTTAATTAGTTTTATAGCAAGCCATTATAAACCTTATGAACAATGGTACAAGATATAGAAATGCTTATAGAATGAACCGCACGAAAGTGCTTGAGCCAGCGCAGCCCGCTAGATGGCTTCGCCAGATTCTACAAGCTTTTCTGTATCTTGTACTCGTAGGTACCATTGTTCATAAGGTTTATGTAATGGCTTGCTATAAAACTAATTGATGCGTCGCTTGCCAATTCAATGTGCATTGAGCCTTCATTTGGGTTTGGGTGTTTCTATGTATAATATGTACCTATGTATTTACAAACAAAAATTATATATGTAGTATATCAGATAACTGGTTCCCATTGTTTGGGGCTAGATGATGCTGTGTGAAATGTCCAGCATTAGGTACTTATTTATTTATTTAATGGAACCTGCAGCCTTTATGTACTTACCTATAACTTGAAATCCATTCCCAGTTGTTATCCCAATATAGCTCAACCGCTCAACAAACCACACATTACGAAAATGACAATTGAAATCCAGGCTAGGTTTCAAAAATCAAAATGAAGCCGATGTCCATACTCAGTTTGAATCATAGCATCGACAGTAAGTTGCATCCTGTGGTTGTATCTTAGGTTCCTCTCTGTATTCTGTGATCATAGTAAGTTGCATCATAGCATCGACAGAAGCCTAGCTCATAAAATTGATTAGAAACATAATTGGTAGGTAGGTACATCTTGGTGGTTCCCACAGATATCAGAAATCCGTTCATCAATGAACCACGCAGTGAATATCGTTGTTTATGTTTCTTTGTAGAGTTTTGTGATAAGGAACTGATGCATTGCGTTGTATCATAGCAGGCACAAAGTTACACACAAAAACAAGTCCAAAGTAGGTAGGTACATCCTTCATAATAAATGGAACTTTACTACGAATAAAGCTCTTCTGAGAATTTTCTCGGAACCGGATCTAGACCGGTCTGAAGTTGCGCTTTCGGAAATTGTGGGCGAGATAAAAATAGTTTAGACCAGGGCTGTCCAAACTATACACCTTCGCGGGCTACTTAAATTTTATACAAAAGCTGGAGGGCCAGAAAAATATTTTCAGTTGTCAAGTAAATAAAACAAAATACAAAAGAAAAGATACAGGGTAATTTTGTCTTTCTATGTTTATTGATTTTTCGTTAATTTATCTTTAACAATAGTATCGATATCCACGTCAACATTCGTTGTTGCCTTGCCAGGCGCATTGCATGAAGAAGCGATTTATCTGACAGTGAAGATCTATACTTGGATTTTATAAAATTAATTGTTGAATATGCACTTTCACATAAATAAGTGCTGCCCATCATCGATCCCATTTTCAAGTCAAAATTTTTTAGCTTGGGGAAACGGTCGCCAAGGATCTTAAAAAAATCCATTCCTGTCTTTTTTCTACCCTTGAAAAAGGGATCTGACTGAACGTCACAAAATTCTAACTGGTATTCAGTCTTTACGCTTGTTATTTCAACTGTTAATGGATTCGTAAAAAGAGATAAATCGCTCTCTAATCCTTTGAAATCAGCAAAACGCCGCTCAAATTCAAATATTACCTCGTCGATATACTGGAGGTGGTCCGAAAAATTGCATCCTTCTATTTCGCTATAAAGTTCTTTGCAACATGGAAAAAAAGAAAAATCATTTTGTTCCAGTGATGTTTTGAATAATCCCAGTTTATTTTTGAACCCATTCACATATCCATACAAGTTGGCTATATTGTGTTCTTTGCCTTGTAATTTTAAATTTAATTCGTTCAAATGTTGTGTCATATCAGTTTAAAAGTTAGTTTAGTAAGTTGAACTACAGAAAAGAGGGGACTTCTCTAATACAGGTCTTAGAGACTTAAAAGAGAAGATCCCACAACAAAATATTGTAAAACTTGTAATTTTGAATAAATACTTTACTACTTTAATATAATTATACCAAGTATTGAGTACATGTTTTGACAACGAATAATATTATCCAAACTATTTTATGATTAAAATGTGTGTCGCGGGCCGCATGAAAACAAGCCGTGGGCCGCATGCGGCCCGCGGGCCTTTGTTTGGACAGCCCTGGTTTAGACATTTGAATAGAGAGAGAGAGAGCAGCGTTGCGAACGAACTTAACGCCGGTCTAGATCCGCCGGCCGTACTGTACAGCTACCACATTGCGTCACATGTCATTTTTGTCTACTTATATTTAATAAAAATGAAGTCGGTTAATAAGCATTTTTTTAAACCGCACAAAAATAGGTGGATTTTTGAGACGAGGCAGGCAACCCCGTTGTAGCTACAGGAAAACGATCTCTTAAAAAAAAAACCTTCCCAAACTTTTTTTTTTTTTTTTGTTAGTGCGTACCTAACCTACCTAAGCGAGGTAAAAGGTTATTTTTGAGTTTGCTTGTTTGATTTGCTTGGTAGCAGAGGGAACTCGTAGCTTAGATCATTTGTCCGAGACTCCTATGTATGGTAGGTATGGTCGGTCGGTACTCGAATCCATTGGTCAACTCTGTAGGTATTCAACTTTGATTGCCCATTCTCTTTGTATTAAATTCCATAATAATGCTAATTTATTTACACAGTAAGCTATGTATATTCATGTCATTCTAATTGAGAGTGTACACAGATTGGAACAGTAAATTGCAATGTAATAGCATATGGGCTACACCCTGCCTACACCCTCCCACACGTTACGACGAAATTAAGACAGCTTCCGACGCCAATATGCAAATCTGCATTAGATGGGTACAGTCAGTCTCAGTTTTGGTTGTTTAAAGTTATTGTGGACAAGAACTTAACTTGTAAGTAGTCACGATTAGAACATACATGAATAAGTGGTGGTGGTTAGGTAATAGGTATTTATAGAAAAAAAACCTTCTTAACTATTTAAGTAGGTACTTATGTCGTCTATTTTATTTATTGACTATTTTTTCTTTGTCGTCTTCATTAGAACTTTTGTCTTTAAACACACCTTTTCTATAAGTGGAAACTTGTAATTGGCTTTAGGTATGTAAACATGCACCTATGTCAAGTAGGTGTGTGTTCTATAATAGTACCTACGTTTTTGCCTAGCTGTAAGTTTTCCAAAAATTTGAAAAATAAAATAAATAAAAATAAAATAAAATTTCAAAGTTAACCTTGCTTCTTACTTTCCTACCTATCAGCCATTTTATTTTCCAAATAAGTTCTTAGGTGTGGGTTTATACTATATACCTAGGTAAGTAAGTATAATTAGAATTACATAATTAGGTAGGTATTTACCAAGTTTAAACATTAGGTAAACCAGGATGAGCTTATAAAGTTATAGTGGGTAAGTTAGAGCTTAAAATGCTTCAACTATGAAGGTAGACTACTTATATTTTTACTGATGATTTTCCTTGATTGCACATCAATCTGTCACTGACTGTACCTCTTATCCTATACAAATATCTTTATTAGCTAAATTGAAACACAGAAAGCATTTCAGCCGCAGCAATATAAACCCTTTGCCTCAAAGTCTCTACCCTTTGAATCGCTCGGATACGTAAAATAAAAGCGAGTTTGTATTTCCGCCTTCAAACAGAGGAATCCACATTTTCGAGTTCCTTTACATTTGTGATAAAATAGAGGTATTTGTGCATTCTTTCGATTCCTACGAACCAGCGGCTCGGAAAACATCGTTACATTACACTCCTTGTTTCATGAAAACTTGAAAGAACTTCACTTAAACGCTTATGATAACAACAACGATAATACATAGGTACATGCATAATCAAGCACCCATTTACAAACTTTTAATAAAACCAACTCCCTAAAGATTTCCCTCACAACGAAGCAATTTTCCAATACAGCCATCAGGATCCGAGAGGTAGTCTTACAAGCTGAATTGATACTTCAGACACGTGAAGCGCTATTCTCTTGAAAGCTTTTATATTATATTATCTAAGACCTTTCAACACGTGGTGGAACGTCTGTCGAACGATCTCCGAT
Source organism: Epirrhoe alternata (assembly GCA_963565295.1). NCBI lineage: Eukaryota > Metazoa > Arthropoda > Insecta > Lepidoptera > Geometridae > Epirrhoe > Epirrhoe alternata. Next base: position 8,619,263 of record OY751384.1, read on the forward strand.
TCTCGTCTCTCTTGGGTAAAGAGAAAAGTGTTCACTTCAGCAAAACAGACGCAAATGCTTGAATAAACTTAGGCGATATCGTTGCAACGTGCGAAGTTGTGGCATCTTGGATCTTGTTCATTGAATAATAATTTCTCTATTGATATTGATAGAGATAGAGGGTTTGGTTGGACTTTGAACATCTCCCTGTTATACCTAAATTTTGAACACTCAAGTGTGACTCTCTCTAAAAACAGTTACCTAAACAGCGATAAAAAAAATTCAACGGCCCAAAGTAAGTAGGTACTCTTACTATTAAAAGGAGTAAGCACCTACTTGTTTACCTACTTACTTACCCGTAAGATAAAGTTAAACCTAGGTTGGTTGAAAAAAAAAACAGTGGCACTCCAGGAGTGCCGGCAGAAGTGAAAACCTGAACAGTTCTAAACTTGACAAATAACCCGGTGTCGGTGAGCAGTCACGTGACTCACAAGTGACCTTTTCGAGGCAATCCAATATTTTTTTCTCATCTCAAAACTGCCAAACGCGCCTTAAGAAGTTTCCACTTCAAAAACTTGCAACTTTAGACTCGTCACATTTTTGTGATAGGTGATTAGGTATACCTACTTGCATCCATAATCCAGACTTTGCTTGCTTTAATCCCTTAGGTACCTACCTACTTGCTGATATAAATCCACATTATGCAAGTAACAACGATTTGGTTCAGTGCCAGCAGACTAGCGGTATAACCACATATACTCGTATAATTACAAGGAACCACAGACAGTTCAAATAACTTGAAGCTCCAGCCTGAAAAGGGTAATAAAGGCATTCTAATTTTTTCTCACCAAATTCCTAGGTACGTACCTACCGATTAGGCAGGTCCAACTTTGAGAAAGAGGTCAATCGACGAATCCAACTCGGCTGGGCAGCGTTGGGGAAACTACGAGACGTCTTTTCGTCCAAAATACCTCAGTGCCTCATATCGAAAATTTTTGTTCAGTGTGTGTTACCAGTGATGACATATGGAACTGAGACGTGGTCCCTCACATGGGCCTCATAAGAAGGCTCAAAGTCGCTCAACGAGCTATGGACAGGGCTATGCTTGGTGTCTCTAGAGATTGAATCAGAAATGAAGAGATCCGTATAGACGCACTAAAGTCACCGACATAACCCACAGGATTAGCAAGTTGAAGTGGCAGTGGGCGGGGCGCATAGCTCGTAGAACTGACGGCCGTTGGGGCAGAAAAGTTCTCGAGTGGAGGCCACGCACCGGAAATCGCAGCAGAGGACGGCCCCCACTTAATGGAAAGACGATCTGATAAAGGTTGCTGGGAGCCGTTGGGTGCAGGCTGCACAAGACCGATCGCTGTGGAAATCGATGGGGGAGGCCTATGTTCAGCAGTAGACGCTGGATTGCTAAGATGATGATGATGATGACAAATGCAGGTAAGTACTTAGTAAACTAGTGACAAAAAAAACAATTTAAGTAATAATGATATTTTATTTAAAATCAACCATGATTCAACGAAACATTTCGTAAACAAAGAGAAGATCGTTTCGTCTGCCAATAAATCTACCCCCACTCGGTGCTACCATGCCCTACATTTCAGTTTGGTTGCTATCCAGAAAATGATTCAGTTTTTACGACAAGTCTAGTAAAGTTTTATTGTACCTAACTTTTATTTTCATTCGTCATGAAACGTTTTAGCGAAGCATTTCAGTTTAGGACCTAAACTGGATCGCTTGAGCTCATAGTAGGGCCCATGGCGTGTGTAACTGCGCCGAAAAATACGAAAAACTCCAAAACCATTGAATAATGCTAAATAAAAACCATGATAGTCTAAAAAGTTAAATCAAAATAATGATTAACTTGATTAATCCACCCAATTCCTCGCTTTAATACGTCCTTCTTTGATTTCCATGTTAATTTGGCCACTTCCTATTAGGCGTTTCGTCGCAGTTACGGTCGCAAGAAAGGAGATGCGTCCTTTTTTAAATGGAAAGGTATTGGGGATGTGTTTCAGAGGAATAGTCATATTGCTTAGGTTGTAAGCTCCCTGAAAATGGTGAAAAACTTTTAACACTAGATGTTTCGAGACTTCGAGACCTAATACAACATCGTGAGGCAATATTCGAAACTAGCTTCTGCGCGCGGCTTCGCCCGCTTGGTACCAACATATTGAACCGCCTATATGCTATTCCAAGTCACTATCTACGCCTATACCAAGTTTCATCCAAATCGGTTCACTGGTTTAGACGTGATTGATAAACATACAAACATCTAAGCAAACTCATAAACTTTCAGCTTTATTATATGAGTGGGATTGTTGAGATAATTATTAGTAAGTACCTAACTATTTATCTAGTCCTTATATCTATGTAGGTAACGTTAAAAATATTTGCTTACCGCAGGGAATGGACAAGTTCCTTTAAACTTCCCCTGCCTCAATGCAGTACCGAAGAATAAATCTTTCGTTATGAAATCACAAAGTTTGTAGTGCATTTGTAAATATCCTGTCCTGTATCGGTTGATTGACAAAAACTCGTCGAAGGATACTTCAAACTATAAGAAAACGATAGGCCCATTTAGTTAGACAATTCTACTCTCTCTAACTAAACTATTACTGCAATTGTAGAGAACGATACAGTCAGATTATGAATACGGACGTGTCGGCTTCGTACTAAGTTGGATTATGTAGTACTGGGGTAGTACGAAGCCGACACGTACCAACTCCTACTGCATAAAAACAATAGACTTAATTTTTTGCGTTGAAAGTATGCTACGATTACACCCCTATTTTGTAATTAGGTACTTATCAGAAAAAAAAACAGTGGCACTTAGGTATAACAAGTAAGTACCTGCTTACAAAAAATAAGTGCAAAAATTTACTACCTGTCCTACTTAGATTTGAACTCGCGGTTGAACTTGAACGCTTCATTCGGCCATCCTGACGATACAATGTGTGACGAAATTAATCTTGAAATCTGGTAGTTTCAAAATAGGGGGTAGGTATGTATACATACAGAAAGTCAAGAGAGATCATGATGGTAGGTAATTTTTTCTCTATTCTACCGTACAGAAGTGGTCTAACAAATGGCTAGATGGCAGGCTGGTCGACTCATGAACGAGTTTATTTGCAGCGAAATACGTAAGGACTTACCGTAATGTTATTATGAAACTCATAAAGGGAGTAAAAGTTTAACCCGACGTAATAAAATGGATCTTCTCTTCCGTAACGCCTTGAGGTCATGTTGGCAAAAGGTAAGTAGTTTTTGTCGAGGAATGTAACAACTGGGTGTTCCGTGATAATGTAACGTATCTGAAAAAGAGAAGGTATTTTGAAATTGTCTAGCTGCCAGTTTTTATAGGTTCTTTTCAACCGGTATCGAGGAAGAAAAAAAGCGTTAGATTTTACTGTAACGCACGACACATACCTACCTACATAGGTGAAATCGTCACAGTGCATTGCACAATTTGCGCACCACTGTGGTTCGCAGAGTGCGCAAAGTGCATAAAGTGGTGCGCAAAGTCCGCATAGTTGCAAACTTGTGAGCGAAGTGCTCAAAGCTAATGTCTAAAATGACAAAAATTCAAGTCCAAGTCAAAGTACAAACTTTGTTCCAAACAAGTGTTTCACGACACTCACGTACTTTTTTCTATGAAATAATATTGTTCCTATTATTGTGTGTACTAAAATATTGTGTTATTTTTTAAACTAAAATCATAAATCAATTATAATCATATTATAATTTAGAAAATCCTGGACTTAGACTGCGCGTTTAAATGTACCAAATTAAAAAGAATCAAGAGACATCTGGATGACTAGGTAGGTATACACTTACCCTTTCTGAATGACATGTTGATATGCCTAAAATAAATATAAAGTGAATTATAAAAGCAGACATTCCTAAACACAAACAACACAACGCAAACCGTATCAGGTAATGTGAAAATAAGCACGGTTTTAAATTGTTTTTTTAATAGTGATATCCACTAATTTTAAGAGCTGAGGTAAAAAGCCAATCTAGCATCATTAAATATTAATCGGTCCCTCGTTATATTTGTAAATTCATTATTCTGAACCTAGTAGGTTTGCGATATTTTTATAATGCTGGACAATTTCACACAACATCATCTAGCCCCAAACTATAGCTTGTACCCCCTTGTACTATGGGAACCAGATAACTGATATACTACTTATATACTTTTTGTTTGTAAATACATACATAGAAATACCCAGACCCGAGATAAATATTTACAGATCATACAAACATTTATCCCGCGACGGGGATCGAACAGGCAACCTTTTGCGTCTCAAGCGGGCTTTCACCCACTGCGCCACAAGGGTCGTCAAATGTTTTACAACGTGGGATGTAAAATCCTCAGTATGTTCACAAATTCCTTAGAGGATCTTACAGACAATGTTTTATGATATGAACGTCCTATTATCATGCTCCACAATTTAGTAAAAGCTTGCTTCGCTCGCCAAGTTTGGGTTTAACTACTTAGCACATTCTAACTGTCTATATTATAATTTGGACAGTGCCATCACTGTTTATGAAATCACTAGCTGCGCCCCGCGGTTTCACCCGCGTAAGTCCCGTTCCCGCGGGAATATCGGGATAAAAAGTAGCCTATGTGTTAATCCAGGGTATCACCTATCTACATACCAAATTTCAACCAAATCGGTCCAGCCGTTTTTGCGTGAAAGAGTAACAAACATCCATACATCCATACATCCATACTTACAAACTTTCGCCTTTATAATATTTATAGGATATTATAGGATAGGATTATCAGTTGAAGTTCATTGCTGCCCCCGTACCATGGCGTTTGTCTAGGTACCAGAGAATAGAAAGAAATGACAGTAATGACATTATAGTGTGGATAAAACGCGTAGAAAGTGGAAAAAAGTTACTTTTCTACCCGTTTTATCCACACCTTAATGTCATTACTGTTATTTATTTCTATTCTCTGGTACCTAGACAAACGCCATGGTAAGGGGGCTGGACAGATGCTTACGTTATCACAAAGAAATTACAGTTCTCAAATACGATTTTACACTGATTTTCTACTGTAACCATCGAATCACCGATTAATTAGCGTCAATTAGATAATCGAGGAATTACCTACCAACCCGAGATTTAATAGTCTTTTTATACGAAGTTTCTAATACACAGGGGTGGATCTACTCAATTACAGAGCGTCTAATTATATTAAAATATGCTCCAGACATCGAATTTGAATTTCAATTCAGTTCTCTTCCCCAGTCTGTGCTAAATAGAACAGTTGGGTCACTTTATAAGTTTATAGCATTTGATGTTTTTTTTTCAGGTTGTAAAACATTCTTATTTATTAACATTAATATAAGGCTCAATGCATGCAGACTGAATTGGCGGCGACGCGACGAGATCAAGACATTATAAACCTTATGAACAATCCTAATCCTATCCTAAGCATAGTAATATAATAAATCTGAAAGTTTGTGAGTATGTTTGTGTAACAATCACGCCTAAACCAGTGAACCGATTTGGATGAAACTTGGAATAGGCGTAGATAATGACCTGGAATAGCATACTTATAGGCTATTCAAAATGTTGGTACCACGCGGGCGAAGCCGCACGCATTAGCTAGTGTTACATAAGATATATAGAAACACTTGATAGCTCACGACCGCGCGTGACAGCTCGAGCCGGCGCGAGGCTTTGCCACACCTCTTCCATTCTATATCTTGTTATATTGGTCTTAAGGTTTATAATGTCTTGTTACGTCGCATCATTGCCAATTCAATCATAGCCTTCTTGAGATAGAACTGTACAGTAGACACAATCGATCTTTAGCTCTATGAAGTAGCTTCGCAGAACCGATTTTTGATGACGCCTAAAAGACGAAGACAGCGTTGTATAGCTGCCTCGCTCACTCGCTTAGTTTGTTGAATCGTCCTGTCTCGCCAACTTTACCAAACCTGCGCAATTGTTTAGTGCATCTCTTCAGAGAGCTAAAGATTGGTTGTACGTAATTACTACTTAAAGCAAAATAATTACATAATGACCGGATAGTGGAATGAAATAAAGCGTAATTATTAATCGTTTATTATTCAACTACTTCAAAAATATAATAATATAGGTATATTAATAACATAAAGTTACATTTTGTTTTGTATTGCAGCACCAACAACGAAATTTCATTTCATGGGTCATTTCTTTGATGTATTGCTTTGAATGCGGTCGCAACTCATTACGCACGCAGCATGCATAAAATTTACCGAATAATATAATTGCAAGTTGCAACCGTGTTTTTGGCTTGCAACCACTTTGGCTGCTTGAATATTGTAATGGCGTTCTGGAAGTAATGTTTGAATAAAGGTGGTGACAGGCTTGAACATTAACCGTGTTTAATATCGAACCTTTCGAACACGACTCTCGATGTTTTGTTACAACCTGGGGCCTTACCATGAGCCCTTACAGCGATCCAGTTTAGGTCCTAAACTGAACTGCTTCGCTATTTCGTACCACACGTATGATAATAAAAGTAACTAGACTTGTCGTAAAAACTGAATCGTTTTGAAAATATACATACATAAAGTCACGCCTCTTTCCCAAAGGGATAGGCAGAGACCACGGATCTCCACTCGCTACGATCCTGACACACAACTTTCGCCTCATTCACTCTCATTATATTCTTCATACATGCTCGTCGGTTTAGGGTACTTTTGACCTGGCCCTTCTCCAAAATGTCGCCAATTTGATCCAAGAAGGTTCGCCTCGGCCTTCCCCTTCCAGCTGTCCCATGCACACTCGCCTCATACACTTGCTTTAACAAACGACTGTCATCCATCCTCTCTACATGCCCAAACCATCTTAACATACCTTACTCGATCCTCAACACTACATCTTCTTTCACTCCACACTGTTCCCTTTTGAAATATAATACCCCTAAAAAAAACAATTCTGCTTAAAACATATAACGGTACGAAAACTTTGCGATTCAGATTAGGAACCCAAACAGATTCTTTAATAAGAGGTCATGGTGCGGCTTCTTATTTTAAAAACCAACGAGCGTATTAGTGTAACATTTTACCGAGCATAAGCACGAACGCGAAGTCGGGCATTAAACAAAGAGCGACCGCACCATGCGTTCACTTCACTCTTTGTTTAATGCCCGACAACAACATACAATAACATCCGACAACGAAATGTTACAGTTAAATGCTTAAGCTGTGAGCATTACGTCGAACACAACGTCGAGCATTCGCAAGAATGTTACATTACATGGAAATGCTTTTTCAAACTGAGCTTTTGCCTGTATTGTACCATTTGTATGAACGTTACATTACATGGCAATGCTCGACGAAATGCTCTAGTGTGCCCACCAAAAAATTCCGGACAAAATTATGGCGAAGCGCTTCTTCACTGTCAAACTATTATCGACCTTATTTTCGACATGCGCATCCGCGCGTATGCATTCGCGCATTCTCGGATAAGTAGTTGATTTTGGATATTATTTCAACAAATATAAGGTCGATAATAGTTTGACAATGAAACGCTCTGCGCTGCGATTCGCCAGCCCCAATGGTCTAGTTTGCATGCTCTATGCTCCATTCGTATGACTTACTCTAAATTTTCTTGATCTAAGCTTTAAATAAACAATTTTATTTGGAAGACCCAATAATGAAGAAAAACTATTTTGTACGTAAATACTTTGGATCTTACAATTACTATTTTATCCTGATTTGTAACAAGTGAAATCAAAGATGACCCAAACAAATGTTACACAAAACTGTTTGGTATTTGGCGTATGCTCAGGTATTTGTGTATTTGTACTTGATTAACAATTATGAGTATTTTAAAACTAAATTCACTTCGAATTAACGTGTTACTATTAATATACACTCAGATCAAACTAAACTAATTCTAAACTAATATTGATGGATATAATGTAAAAAACAAAACGTTTTTTGGGGCTGTTTCCACGAGAGAATCGTATCGATATTATCGCCTTGCCACTTATTGATAACATCGCCGTGTGACACGTGCTAAGTGTAGAGAAATATGTAGCACGACGATATTAACGCCGCATTTTTTTGGAGACGGCCCCTTAGGATGTTTTCTTGATTGCTTTTGACCTATCCCTGTTTATTACACAAATGCATAAATGTATGGCACTCAAAATATAACAATAAAGAGAGTGAACGTAAATAAAACATACAAGTATCGCAAACTGACCCAATACAAAGCGGCGGTTCAGTCAATAAGCCCTTAGGCTTATTGACTGAACCGCCAAAGAAATAAGAACGATTTTTGAACTGTGAATATCTTTTAAATATTGGCAAATCAGAGACAATCATTATAGCCGGTCACAAAAGCTAATGCTTTCATATTTTACTTGCGTTCACTGAATACAGCCAAATAAATGATTCATATTTCGAATACAACTAACTTTGATCGTAAATATAATTTTTCATAATTAGGTGTTCTGGGGTTTTTAATAAAAACTACGAACTAAACTACTTTTAGGCACAAGCCACATTGAATTGGCAAGCGGGCGTCAATTAGTTTTATAGCAAGCCATTATAAACCTTTCAAGTCCCGCTAGATGGCTTCGCCAGATCTCGTTAATTCTACAAGCGTTTCTATAACTTGTACCATTGTTCATAAGGTTAATAATGGCTTGCAATAAAACTAAAAGACGCGTCGCTTCCCAATTCAATGTGCGTTGAGCCAGGTACACGTTTACGCCGGAAAACTAGCCACTTTTAATAGCTATATTTCGGCTATATTAGGCCAACTATACATTTACAATGTTAGACAAAACAAGGCAAATCTCAAAGTCTTAGTGCATGAAAGGCGATTGGTTTAGTCGAAATTACATAATTTAATTTTAAAGTTAAACATTAATTGTAATAGTCCCCTTTTCAAACTGGTTAGAAGCGTTTAAAGGCACTTTATATCAATCACAATATAGCACCTTGTGAGTATTGCTAACGAACAACCTTAAAAAACATACTACACTAATCTACTTACAAATTGTTTAAACGGTAAAAATAACCTTTTGGTTCTAGAATACTTTAGAAGTGAATTTGGTTTCAAAATCACTTACAGAGCCGCGACTGCTATAGTGATTTTCACAAAAGCCCGGCGGATTTTTTCGGAACTAATAGAAAATCTATAGCTCTATTCTCGCACGGAGATACTAGGACCGCTCTTCGGCTTAAATCACAGAGAGATGGAAGCGAAGCGGCGAGCAGTTTCAGTGTCATATGATTTTAGATGTTATCTTCATAACTGTAATAGCGGGTAGTAACGCTTTGAAAAACTTGAATCATCGGCGCCGCCGCCTGCCGCGCGACCTTTTCAAGCGATACTATGTATTACAGTAATGAATATTACGTTTCAAATCAAATGACACTGAAACTTGCCGCTTCGTTGCATCTCGGTGCGTCGCTAGTATCTACGTACGAGAATAAAGTGCCAAAGTTTTCTATTAGGTCCGAAAAAATCCGCCGGACTGCTTTGGAGAAAATCACTATAGCCGACGCCGACGCGACTTTTTTAGCACTAAACTAAATTCGCAAAGTATTCATTCACCGTTTAACAATATTACTTATTTTTCAAAACAAATGTTGGGATTTGAATCCCAAGACTTTACAAGACAATCATAATTACAAACTCGGTAAATAACCGAATCAAATAAAGTTAGTTTTAATTTGTGTAGATGTGCCTTACAAAAGTATTATGCTTATGTTATTTTACGACTAGTTGATCCGTGTTATAACAAAACGTTCAAGCCATAGAATATCAAAATATGTTCTAATAACGAAGGATAAAGGTGATAATCCCTTGGCAAGTAAATCACTGGTATTTGTTCTATCTGACGGAGATGGTCTTAGGAGTGTGCAGGAGCCGCCATTTTGTAAGCGGGACAGCGAGTGTGATTTGTTCGGCGTGTGAGAAGTACAGAGCTATAGATACGCAACGTTATTTACGGCGCCAAAACACTTTTTAGCTAATTACAAGTCAATTAAACAACCAATCGAAATTAAGACACAACTAAATAAATACTTGTAGGTTTCTTGACATAACAAAAACCCACCAAAAAAAGTGTGCTATTCCTGAGATAAATAACAAAATGTGTGCCAAACATGTATTTTTCAAAAAAAAATATTACCTAGAAGATTTTAACCAATCGTGTTTCTAAAACACGTAACCCGAGATAAAAGTTCGAAGTATCATTTCCCTAAATATGTAGCTTTAACAGATTCTGAGATAAATAACGATGTAGAACTACAAAATCGCTTCACTCTTAATGTAATATTAGATCTTTTCCCGACACGGTAGTTTCATAGTTTTTCAGGCAATGCGCGACTGAAATTCTTGCACTCTGCCGCGTTGGCGGTGTTGCGTATTTAGGTAGAAGGGGAAGAGAGGCACGACATCCCTCTCGTTCGGCGCTACTGCACACTCTTAGGATCAAAACCACCATATTTTTAGATGAAAAACTGAATTAATTGCAATTTTTATGCAGGGGCATAGGAGTACTTGTTGTTCACAAGTTGTTTCACCCATATATATAACATTTTGATATAACACAGTCCTATATGTAAGCAATAAATACAAAGCATGTTATATACATGTTATCGGATGATACACTCTTGGTCTCAAGCAAAACTAATGTTACTTTAATGGTTTTATTAGTTTGTGAAAAAAACTCGCTATTTTTATTAATTAGAATTGTATTATTGATGAAAAATCCAGCATTATTTATTGTAACCTATTTTAGTTTTTTTTAAGTCAAACTTGCTTGCTATGCAAATAAGTTGTCTTTTCTAAAACATCAGGGGTCAGTTAATTTTAAGTATTCTAAGATGTGTTAGTTAAAATTATAGCACTCGTAAATAACACAATAGTATTATAAAACAGTAACTTCCTTGAATCTGTATAATCTTAATACTTTACCTGCAGACAAAAAACAACCGTTTACATATAGTAATAAGGATTATTGCAGTACTATAATAATTTCATGATTCTTTTATCGATACTTGCACGTATTTTCCTGCAAACCAAAAGCAACTCTATCGCTTGACGGACAAGGACCATTATTGCAGAGTGCACCATCCACGCAATTGTCAAAGATTCACAACTGCATTGTCGGGATAAAACTCGGCGACTTCGTTTCCGTTTATTTGATCGCGGATCACTATAGTTGGATGACTCGTACTATTCGATCTGAAAATAAATAAAATAAAATTATTAAAAGCAAAGACTTAACTAAACTGCTAATAGTAAGTATGTATTGACTTTTCAGACATTTTTAAAGGCATCGTGGATTTCTAAAGGTGCATTTACACGATGCGATTTTTCGTACGATTTGCTAAGCTCAGCCCATTGAACGTGCCGACGAGCGTCGCGCTAACTATGACAAATCGCATACGATGAGCGTTTACACGTGAAAAATTGCCGTGCGATACGATATCGTATGGGTTGAACTTGAAATCGAATCGTGTAAATGCACCTTAAGCCGTGTTGCCTCGACTTTGAAACTGACGATCGTGGGTTCAGATGGAAGTGCATCAATTGAATCATTACTAAATACTAAAAACCAGAATAAAATAAATATTTAAGGGCATACAAAACGTGTTTTTTTTTGCCGTTTTTATAGATAATGGTACGGAACCCTTCGTGCGCGAGTCCGACTCGCACTTGGCCGATTTTTATTACATGTATTTTGTAGTAAACATACCGTCTTGTAGTCTTGCAAGTTTGACACTCGACGACAACGATAGAATTGTTGTCGATGTCTGTTTCGACGCTGCTTGTACGCCGAAGGTGGTCGTTATTCATTCTGTGGTCTTGAATCGCGCGCCATAAGCGAAGCTCTACGCCACCTCTGTAAATAAATCAAATCAACATTAATAAAAGTAATGAACGAGTTATGAAAAGGGCTATGCTCGGTGTCTCTCTACGAGATCGAATCAGGAGTGAAGAGATCCGTAGACGCACTAAAGTCACATAGCCCACAGGATAAGCAAGTTTACAGTGGGCGGGGCACATAGCTCGTAGAACTGACGGCCGTTGGGGCAGAAAAGTTCTCAAGTGGAGGCCACGCACCGGAAATCGCAGCAGAGGACGGCCCCCCACTGGATGGAAAGACGATCTGGTAAAGGTTGCTGGGAGCCGTTGGGTGCAGGCTGCACAAGACCGATCGCTGTGGAAATCGATGGGGGAGGCCTATGTACAGCAGTGGACGCTAGATGGCCGAGATGGTGATGATGATGAATGATCACAGGTGGAAAGTCAGAATTGGATGGTGGCCTAGAGATAGCAAATGGGTGATTGTCATTCACCGACAAGATGAATTTCTGTATTTCCGCTGAGCTACGACCCAGTTGTTTTTAAGAAGAGTTAATAAGCACCTTCTGGGTAGGCTCGCTCTATCGTAGACCTCCTTGCCTGTGGAAGATTCGAAGTCAAGAGCCGACCCATTCATCATAAAAAAGAAAAAAGATGAATAAATGAATGAACACTTTAATGTACACCAAGATATTAACAAAAACAAAACAAAGTTCTTAGTACAATGGGCGGCCTTATCGCTGAAAGCGATTTCTTCCAGGCAACTTTTAGCAAGATGGGTCGACGACTTCGTGAAATCCGCAGAACCTAAACTTTGTTCAATGGAACTAGGCATCCGTGAAGTTAGCCGTGTCTGCGCAGTGACCGCTTTTCATACAAAATTGTGTTCTGCGCAGACAAACGGCTAACTTCATAAATGCCCAGACCCGTTAAAAGAAGTGTAATTGTTCCCCACTAGAGCTTGACTAAATAAATAATGCTGGACATTTCACACAGCATCATCTAGCCCCAAACTAAGCAAAGCTTGTACTATGGGAACTAGATAACTGATACACTACTTATATACTTTTTGTTTGTAAATACACCAGACCCGAGATAAATATTTGCAGATAATACAAACATTTATCCCGCAGTGGGGATCGAACCTGCAACCTTCTTCGTCCCAAGCAGGCTTTTACCCACTGCGCCACAGAAGTCGTCAAACTATTTAGATTTAATTTATATTTTTTAATTTATAATAGATTTCGATTATATTTAACCTAAAAGAAAGCTAGACCCCAAACCGTGTTTGTTGCACACATTCTTCACGGTATTGATCACGAAGGAAAAGGAGTAGAAGACTATTTTATGTGACCCCAGGTCTTACTGAATAAGGGTCGGTTCATATCTAACGGAAGATCCGTCGCGTATTATCGGTCGCGGAACGCCAGAACTGACAAATGTATAGAAAAACACTCGACCGTTCACACTCAACCGATGATACGTTAGTCCGTCGAGTGTGAACGGTCGAGTGTTTTTCTACTTGTCAGTTCTGGCGTTCCGCGACCGATAATACGCGACGGATCTTCCGTTAGATATGAACCGACCCTAAAGGCTTTTTGAGTTTGACACAAGATGAATCTTACTTTAGGTTCAGTTTAGAGATGTCTTCTCTCTCCGCATGCTGCAATAGATCGTCCAACGTGTAATGTTCGGAGATTAAAGCGCGAACAGCGCTTAAAGGTATGCCTCGGGCTTCTATCCAATCACGGATACGGGACTCTTGTTCTGGATCTGAAGATTCTGATGGACTTGTGCTTCTGTGAAATTCATAATAATATTATAAATATTGTAACGTACAAGCACTCGAACGTTCTGGAAGACTCGCGCGCAGGATAGATTTCACGAACATTCTCGCTTAGACATACCGAATTAACAATTGGATCGTAATACCTAGACTTAAGGTTCATATTTGTTTGGCGCTACTGACAAGCGACCTTATTACAAGTGTATAAGGTTCAAGGTCGCTTGTCACGTGTTGTTGTTTATTAATAGAAGCTTCCTGTTTATTTGTAGAGAGTTCCCACGGTGAATGTTCTAGGCGTTTCTGTGGGGTATATAAACGGGCGATTTGCGCGTCACAGATGAGTTCTTTGTGAATTACGAGAGTGTTAACTTGAGTGAATAGTGACCAGTGATATTCAGTGCGACTGTTCGTAACTTTAAAGTGTGTTTTGAGTAAATTAGTGTGTAATAAAGTTTCGAAAGTTATACCTAGTGTTTATCTTCAGAATCGGCGAACCCCAGCACGTAACAATATGAATGTTATTTTGTCTTAAAAATTGTCCTTGAAGTATGTGGCACAGAAAGCTTCCCCGTAAAGTATACTGCCATTTTTATAAGTAACTAGCTGTCCGTCGTGATACCCGCGGTCCCTTGTTAGAACATCACTTTCCCGGGATAAAATATAGCCTATGTTCATCAGGGATCATGTAGGATTCTAATGGTGAAAGAATTTTTCAAATCGGTCCAGTAGTTTCGAAGCCTATTCAATTTAAATAAACAAACATTTTTTTCCTCTTTATAATATTAGTGTAGATCAAGAAGGAGTTAAAATACAGGTTGATAGTTTATGGAACAAATAAGTTGGTATTTTGATTGCTAATTTCATTGATAATCTATTGCAAAGTTGTAAGTACTCACCTAGGCCGTTTTTCAATAAAATCTCGAATAAGCTGCGTTTGCATTCTCTGTTCCTCCAACATCGTTCGGAGCAGTGTCTGGTATTGTTGGTAGCTTTCCAGCAATTCCTGTTGTAGCCTTAAAATAAAGAAAACTCATTTTATTTTAATACTAACAAGAATTGCAGACTTTGGAGCGCGAAACAAGTAAAAACTTAGTCTAAGGTGCGTTTGAATCCCTCGCTGTCTCAGGACTATGTCATAACTATAATTGAAGACGGGCATACGATTCCAAATCATGTGCGTCCTACATTATTATACGTCATATACGAGATTTGCAAGAGTGTGCGTAAAAATGAGGGTGTATTGTCATTTTATATGCATAAGTGTGTAAAATGTGTTCATGTGCTACCTCATACCCCGCAAAACCGTCAGAAGAGGAATTCTGTCAATTCGTCCCATTCTAGTTTGTCTGAGGTTCTACTATACTTCTGGTACTCACTTATGATTATCTTGTCTGAGCTGATGCATCTGATGGTCCCTGGTGGATGTAGCAGTGGACAATGCAGAAGGAGTTGCGACTTCGCCTCCGCAAGCGCCGCCGCTGCGGTCGCCGCGCCGCGAGTCTTGACCCGCCAGGTTTGCACCGAGCTCTGAGAATAAATATCGGATATACAGCGACATCTAGTCACAAACTATGCAAAATCAACCAGCAGCCTTATTGTCTAACTTGAAATCTATTCCCAGTTATCAACCAATCACATATCACGAAAATGACAAAACAAGTCATTTTCGTATTGTGTGATTAGTTGAGCTCTATTGGGATGATAACTGGGAATGGATTTCAAGCAAGGGTGGAAGTTAAAAATTTGTTGACGTAGCAAGTGATTTTTATCGTACTTTGCTTATTACTCTTATGTTTATAGCATTATGTTAAAGAGAGTCAAGTATATTACTACCCAGGCAGTTTTGTCCTTTCCGTACAGGGTTTCTGGTTACCTAGAGAAACCAAAAGAAACCAAATTAAAGAGGTCAGAGACACTGAAAGTTTACCTTCTTGTTGAGTGACATTCTTCGGTATCCATGGATTGTTTACATGGAAACGTCATTTTGATGAAGGGAAATAAAATAAAATTTTGTTATAATTACTAAAAGTTTTTGAGAAAAAATTGGAAACAAGTAAAATTAATGATCTAAACTATGTATTGTGCCATGCTGTAGGTTTCATTCATCAAGACGCCAAAATAATGATGAAATCTTACGCTACCAACGGTAAGTGTTTTTTGGTATTGTAGTATCAAAGTCTTAATTTTAATGCATTCGGGGGATAATTACATACAAAATACTATCATGGAATCTTGTTTAATAAGGATTAATCGAATGCTATAGGCAAAATATACAAATCATATTTGTTATCATAGTGTTGTACTCGATTCTATCGACATCGATAGTTTTATGTTGGTGGTTGATGAGGCTGAACTTATTTTAATTTTTTTTTTCCAGATTTATGGAATTTAGTACAAATAATAAATACTTAATTAAATGGCTAGAAGGCTGCAAACATTCTAGTACGTTTTAAGATAAGATAATGTTTATTTAGAGACAAGTATTATACAAGCTTAAAGTAAAGTAACAAACAATTAAATTTAGTTATAATAATAATAGTATAACTTAGGTATGTGATTGTACCTATTTATGCATGCGTAAACAATAATGATGTGCGCTAAGAGCCGGACTAGATTTTCTGTGTCCCGGTTCCCAGCGCCCCCTTTCGGATTAGATTTGTATGTATGTTTGAATGAATGAATGAATGAATAAACGTTTGTTTGTTTAGTGATTGATGAAAAAGTTATACCTACCTACCTAGTAGGTAGAACTTTATTATTAGAATCATTCATGTTTGGTTAACGCTAACGTAAATCTAAAACTGTTTCAGGAAACCGTAATAATAATATAGACGAATGGAGCTCCAAACCGCAAGAAGCGCTTTGTAAGAAGGAAATGCAAAAATTATAATTTAAACTAGTGGTTGGAATAGAAGGAATCAAATTGCAAGTTTCTTGATGGTCCTTCTTGGATTGCTCCAGGAATAAGGCGCTTAAATTCATCTAGCTTTAAATGATTCTAAACCTAAGTTAATAGCATTATGTAAGGCTCAATGCACATTGACGACGCGTCAATTAGTTTTATAGCAAGCCATTATAAATCTTATGACTAATGGAACAAGATATAGAATCGCTTGTAGAATCAACGAGATCTGGCGAAGCCATTTAGCGGGCCGCGCTGGGCCAAGTGGTTCATTCTACAAGCGTTTCTATATCTTGTACCATTGTTCATAAGGTTTATAATGGCTTGCAATAAAATAATTGACGCGTCGCTTGCCAATTCAATGTGGCTTGAACCTAATAGTAGGTAGGTAAACTGAGTTATACTTTAAAGAAAATTCAATTAAGGGTCGATTCACATCTGACGGAAGATCCGTCGCGGATTATCGGTCGCGGAACGCCAGAACTGACAAATGTATAGAAAAACACTCGACCGTTCACACTCGACGGACTAACGTATCATCCGTCGAGTGTTTTTCTATACATTTGTCAGTTCTGGCGTTCCGCGACCGATAATCCGCGACGGATCTTCCGTCAGATGTGAATCGACCCTAAACGACTGAAATATAGGCACATACATACAGGTAAGTAATAGCCAGTCCCTGCCCGTGGTCCACCACAGGTCCCGTAGTACCTACTAATCGGGTGTTAATGATATTCCTGAACACAACATACCTACTCCATACCCATCGGTGAATATTATGGAAACCCAATCAGTAGATTAGGATTGGTACCTACTTTAAAAATATTGTTACAAAATAAATACTTTTTGACTTTGTCCTCATTGATTTCAACAAAAAATAGCCCCCTAAGTAGCACTTTTTTCATGGTATTACGGAAGCTTACAGTCCCTGGAAGTTTTAGAAAATACTCAAATTTTTGGATTCCTAATTTTATGTTGAAAATTAAACGTTGACTATCTTAAACACAATATCGTAACTTTGGATCTAAACTTTTTTAACTTGCACTAATGCTAGACAGCTGAGTTTTGTATGTATGAAAGTACAATTCAAGTTAATTTTTTAACAAGAAAATAAATTTGAAAATTCTCCCTTTTTTTGATAACTAATTCGTTCCAATCGGACATTCTCATTATAAAGCTTTAAATGCGTATAACTCGAAAACTAAAAAAAATCGTAGAACATAGGTACATGGGGTATTTCTGGATAGCCCTGGATTGGATGGATGTGAGAAACTTATTATTTTTCCTATTGACGTCACTGAGTGGACCACCCTGTATTTTAAATAATAGGTATCTGGGTAATAGCTATAATCAACTTTTAAGACCCTAACTTAATTCTTCTTGTCGTGTCACTAGTTCTTCCGAACCAGTAATTTTAGAAAATTTTATCGACAAACAATATTTTCGATGACACTTATGTTTACATCTCTATTAAAATCTATAATTCTCTATGGAACAAATTAGTGTGTACGGAAAGGACAAAACTGCCTTGATAGTAATATACTTGACTCTCTTTAACTTATTGCTATGAACTTATGAGTAAGAAGGAAAGTACGATAAAAAAACCTTACTACTTAAAAACATTCTATCTTTTCTAGCGGAGCGGCCGCGTTTGATCATCTAAGATTTCAAGTTACACAATAAACCTGATCGCACACTCGTCCGCGCCGTACGCGCCGCAGTCATTTTTCTATACAAAAAATGCTGATGACGTCTGAAAATGCGGCTTGCTTCTGACGTTAGCAGCATTTTCTCTATTGACAGTTCGGCGCGTTCGGCTCGGCTGGACTCTGCGATCACTTCAAAGAAACGTCGCAACTTATCATCTTCTCTGAGAGAACATGAAAAGCGCCGCCATTTTAGGCGCGTGCTTCATCTAACTGGCGTCTTGCGCGGACATAGCGTAAGATATTAAAAATTGTAAGGAAATATATAGCCAATATAAAAATAGGAAATATATACCAATCCGCTAATCTATTCTCAAACAAAGGTTTCAATATCTTCGGACATAGCGTCGCAAGCGGGCCTTCGCGCTTTCGCCCACTGCGCTAGAGGTCGTCATTATTCATAGAAACTAGATTTAGTGTACATACTTTTTACCTAGCTCTGGCCTTCATAGCTACTACTAAGATAGATAGATAATTCTTTATTGTCACACCTTAATATAAATTACAAAATTTAAAAAAAAAAAAAACTTAAGTCTTAATTCAGTGGCACAATGGGCGGCCTTATCACTCAGAGTGATCTCTTCCAGGCAACCTTTGGATGGACTGGATAGAAGAGAACGAGAGAGGAGGCGGTGTTACAATTATAAACAAAAACTTAATTATTAATTATAACAATATAAAAAATACCTACAACAATTAAACAACAGCAGCTTGATATATACTTAAAATAAAAGAATACTTATAAATATATAAAAAAAAAAAAAAAAAAAAATTAACAATTAAAGTGACAAGCATAACATTTACTTCAAGGATTCAGATAGGAACAGTTTATAGACCTCATTTTTAAAAATGGGTAAGGATTTTGATTTCCTGATGGGAACAGGCAAGTCGTTCCACAGTCTGACAGCACAAACCACAAACGAAGCTTCTGTGACTAACTAAGCTGTGAGGCCATTCAGGACTATTCGAAATACTAACCTGGAGACAAAACAGTGATGGCAGCTTGAACCGCATTCCTAACTAGATTGTCCAGAGCGAACATCCAATGCGGTTTAATGCTATGCATCCGTAGAACTACGTTCACTGCCTCTTGAAACATGTATATAGCAGAGTGGAGTTCGTTTATAGCATTGGCATCGAAATCTAGCTCTTCTTTTAGTGTGGTGATGGCTTGTTCAATTATACTGCGGTTTTGATCCATAATGTAGCCTTTTAGCGCGCATCGGAGGGTTTCTAGATGATTCTGGAAATGTCGTTTCAATATTATTTCTATTAGATTTTCTGAAACTATGATGGTTTTATTAGTATTTTATTATTAAGAAAAAAAACAGTGGCATTCCAGGAGTGCCGACAGAAGTGAAAACTTATAAAAAAGTGCAAAAAGTTACTGTTCTACTTTAGGATTTGAACCCGGAGCTGTCTCACTCAGAGGCGAAGTCTGTCTCAACTCTACCATCACGATACAATGGGTGACGAAATTAAGGTAGGTATAGTAAGAGAAGATCGAAACAGTCACGTGACTGAGTTTGATAGTTTTTTCCTATCTCAAAAATCTATTTTATTTTAAATAGTGAGTCTTGAATAGAAAATCAATAATTGAATAGCTTATTTAATCATATTAATCAAAATAAAATGAACTTATTGAAATACCATAGTCAAGACAGTATTGCCAAAGTCCTGTTGAACGCTTAGCATCCATTTTGAGCAGATCTTCTCGCTGTCCTGCTCTAACACGCGTGAAAGAGTGAGACGGCGTTGAGAATCTTTCTTCAGCAAGTAAAAGCCGTCAGATTCTATGTCAATAGATGAACGAGGTACGCTTGTCATATCCACCTGTAAATAAAACATAGACCATACATATTCACATTTTACATGATGATTATTTGTATACGGAGTCAATGTTTACATATTTTTTTCAGAGTTTGTGACTTTGAGTGTATGTTGAAGGTCGTTAAAGGTCTGTTTACATACCATTTGAAAGGGTTTTCATACAACGTTTGTGTATAAAATTGTTATAATATAGTTACGAGTCTAGATAAAGTCTTGCTTTTGTAATTAAAACATTTACAGCCGGTTTCTCGAACGCTTTTCAAATAGACAAACCGATTAAACTTGGATTACTGGGTCCTCATTGGTCTTTGGGGGTAGGTGTAATTCCTCCAAATCCAAGGCCAAGAGGGAGATCTCACCTCACTAAGGTCGACGCCAACTGGTCCACATACCTTAGGGCCTTTCAGTTGACAGTTAATTTCGGATAGTTCTATTTAGGTTAGATGTGCTTGTAAACATTGTAAGCGCGATCTAGGATTCAAATCGCGTCGGTTGGTAGCGCGCCAGCGCCATCTAGCGGCGAAGCTCTAAAGTTGCTAGGTCGCTGTAATTGTAAACTCTCTTAAGATACCTTTGTAGTTCAGGCAATGTAGACAGGTCTAATGATACTAATTTGACAGATTTGACCAATGATTAGTTAATTTTGAAGATGATTTGCGCTTGAGAAACTGGTCGTATATACCTACTCTAATCTAACTTATTATGAAACACCGATATGCGAGAGGTTTCTAGTTTCTACTAGTATTAGGGACGAATAGGTACAGGGTAAAACGAAAGTGTAAAACAAATATTCACCTCTGGTGAAAGCAGACCTCCCGACGAACTCCGTCTATTCAACAGAGTGTCACCAGCATCCATTTCATCAGTAGACGGCGTATTAGGCATTGTGCTAAAACATATTCACATTAACTATCCTATAAAATACAGTTTAAACGAATAAAGCTTTCAGTTTAAGCAGATTATGAACTTGAGCGATACACGAAAGTAGTACAAAGTGATTTTGATGAGCCCTTTCAAAAGCTTTTTTCCTTCTGTACGTAGAAGTACGGTTGTGTACGTAGATGTACGAGTGTGTACGTAAAACTACGAGCGTTATTGAAATGAAGATGGGTAGACTAAAAGCAGGTGTTTTTGTGCATGACATGCCAGCATTGTGCAAGGTGATATGTCTTTCATAGAATGCTATATTTTTAAAACATATATATAAATCTATTAATGGTTAATCGATGTATTCCCAACGACCCCACTAACCTATCAGTGAGGCAGTTGGGAATAAAGTCTGAACGTTGCACTAACATTCTTCGTACGTTTTGTTATTTGACAACTTTTGTCAATAATGGCCCAAAAGTGATTCATGAAATGATTTGATACATTGAAACTCTATTTGAGATTATCTCTCTGTGAATACAATAAAATTTGTCAAGTGCACGAAATAAGCTTCTTCGAGGCGCCACTGGTTCGACATAGTACACGACAAGAAAACAATAAAATAGTAATAGAATTCTATGAAATCCCAACAAATTGCGTACATTATAATGTTTACCTGCTGTTGGAATAATCCGGTGGGTAAATCAGTATCGGTGATAGCATCGAAGACGCGGTCCGCGTGATGGTCGGGTTAGATCGCACTGTCTTCACCCTTGACGGAAAAACAACGCTTAGGTGCAAAGCAAACGACATGTTATTACGACTGTTATTGTGTTCGCTTGTAGTGAAATTGTGACAGCATTCAGTGATTTTGTGAATTGCTTTGCTGGTGGGCATAACACTTTTTTCCTCTTTACGTCATACGAGTATACGAGAACTCATTAATCTTGCCTATATTACTTTGTACATAAACATCTTGATATATCGAGGTAAGGTAAGATTTTGTAGTAACTTCGTAGTTTTCGGTCAAATTCAAACCAAAACGGACTTCTTGGGTTAACTTTTGGAAGACTTCGAAAGGCATCATGGTTGGGAGTATCCGAAACTTTTTTGTTGCATTAGAAAAGTGAACGCTATGTTTTTAATAAGAGTATCAGGAGGCTCCTCCTATTATTGCGTTGCACTTTTCTAGTAATTGGACGGATCTTGTTTCACTTGCCTAAGAAACCATTTGTATTTTCTACAAGATCTGTATCTATGCCTTTTACTTAATTGTGAAATGGGTTGGGGAGAGCTCCATTTTGGTCTGATATCTTTAGAATTAGGTTAAACAGAACTGGGGCCGTATTTGCGTTCCTTTTTTCGTTCGTTTGTTGAATATACGGATGCTTTTCAACACGATTTCTGACATCAAGGCACAATTTTTTAAAAAACACTTATTTTTGTGGAGATCGAAACTTAATCACAAGAATGAATTTGTGTAAGTGATAATGTGTGTGTGTGTGTGTGTGTGTGAATGTGTGTATGAACTGGATCTAATGGATAAAAAAACTGGCCAAGTGCGAGTCGGACTCGCGGACGAAGATTCCGTACCATTATCTATAAAAACGGCAAAAAAATCACGTTTGTTGTATGGGAGCCCCCTTAAATATTTATTTAATTCTGATTTTTTGTTAAAGCGGCAACAGAAATACATCATCTGTGACAATTTCAACTGTCTAACTATCACGGTTAATGAGATATAGCCTGCTGACAGACGGACAGACAGACAGCGGAGTCTTAGTAATAGGGTCCCGTTACATTTTTAGGTACGGAACCCTAAAAATGACTATAATAATATACATAGCGCAAAACGCAATGATAGCTCCATCTACGAGTATATTGATGTCTGGCGCCATCTAGTACGTAAACATTAGTCAACCCCATTCAAAACTTAGCATTACTGTTACTGAAGACAATTTCACTACAAAACAATATTTTAAACACAAACAAAAATCCCTAATGTCACACGTCAACATGTAATGACTATAAAACCTGCAACGTTGATCGATGGCTGAAAGGGCGAATGTTATGCCAATTGATTTCATATAAAACTCAAAAACCATGTTACTTTGGTAGCTTTATTCGAAACAAGCGAACATCAGTTATCTCAGTGTATCACAAAAATAATGAGAGAGATAGACATAGCTGAAGTTTGTTTTATCGGTTATGGCTGTTTGTCCATCAAAGCAGATTTTTAGAACACTTATTATCAGAGGTTAAATCTACAAGTTTAAGCTCCTTACTTATTGTATAATTTGGTAATGGAGGAAGAATTGGGTAAACTGCACAATCATCTTATACCTCAAGTCACTCACAAAAAAATTAAGAATAGCATCGCACAATAGCAGAACCATTGTGCGAAAGTAATGGCAATACTTTATTTGTGCGAGAGCGACAGAGACGAGAAATTACAGGGCAATGTACGAAATTCTTCATCTGAAATCGAATTTCTGTTCCATTCCAATGGACAAGGAGCCAAAAGACGTATTCGAAGCTACCTTTCACCGAGTCAATAATGGTATGTATGATAAACACATCACACAACGCACTCTAGTTTTAAAATGCCATGCGTAAAGGTTCGGAAAAAGAAAATCGTACTCTAGTCCATGCTTTCAACTAAGAAAAGCAATTACTGTGCTTCTATTGTCGAGTTCTTTGATTGAGACAACCTTTATGAACGAGAAGTAATTTTATCGGGTAGAATAAAGAAACATGTTAATTATAATTTGTAATTTTATAGTGCTAATCCACACTTGGTATTTCATTAGGATAGATGAGCTAAAGCGACATCTCTTAGTCATTTGATTCTGAATGTAATTTCAGACAATGAGCATGAGTTCACTAGTGAAAGTGTAGATGGCGCTAATCGGTGCTTAACCGAAAAATATGAGCTTATCGAAAATTTGGATACCGGCAAGTAGGATTCTGTGGCCCAGTGGTAAGGCACTCCGGCTTTAGGAGGATCGTCTGATCGATGCGGGTTCGAATCCCGTCGGAATCTAAAATTTTGATAAGACTTTTCATTTCTACATGTTAATTATATTTAACTTATGCACTAAAGACCGTCCATTGAAGGGAAAAACCTAACATTTTAGGATGACTTTGTCCGTCTGTTACGTATGGAATATTAACTTCTGCGAAATGTGGGCATGCATCAAAATGTATTTGGGCATGCCTTTGACTACCCTCTTTGACAACTTCAAAGGATCTAGAATACATAAAACATCTTAGAGAATGTCTACCTCGACTCATATCTCGTCATCATCATCAGCCTATAGCAGTCGACTGCTGGACATAGGCCCCCCCTAATGAGCTAACTGAGGCTGATATGCGGGACCTACAATCCGACAATTGGCAAGAAACTGCTTTGGACAGATGTGGCGAGTTCTCGTATCCGAGGCTAAAACTCACTTTGGGTCACTGCGCCAAAGGAGTATGTTAGTCAAAAGTCAAAAAGCATTTATTCAGTAGGACCGCAGGGATCACTTCCAACTAATTTTACTCCTGTTCTTTCGCAACCAATACCGTGAAGAATCAGGGCAACAAACACGGTTTGGGGCCTAGCATTCTTAGTAGTAACAATAACCAATTTTTTTTACTTTTGTT
The DNA here is from genome assembly GCA_963565295.1 of Epirrhoe alternata. Lineage (NCBI taxonomy): Eukaryota > Metazoa > Arthropoda > Insecta > Lepidoptera > Geometridae > Epirrhoe > Epirrhoe alternata. The sequence goes on from OY751384.1 coordinate 8,643,834, forward strand.
GGCAAAAATAATATACTATTCAATGTTTTTTAAAAGCATTGTCTCAACCAAAGAGCACTCATATTCCATACTCACTCAATCTCTGGGCTACTAGGCAGAGCTCCAGGCATGCTTGGCTCCGATATCTTCTTGTGGGCTAATGGCCTAGCTTTGTCAGCGGGTACGGATATACTGCGGCTGTAGTCCATACTACCGCCTAGGCGACTTGTTGGTTTCTTCTTCCTGTAAAGTTATTGAATTCTTTTACTTGTATAAAAATATCTAGTAATGGGCCAAATTGTATTTTTCTTCCATTCCTTGCACTCTAAGGTCATATACCAGTTCGGCTCAAAACGGTATCCAATTTATATTTTTAGGCTCAATGCACATTGAATTGGCAAGCGACGCGTCAATTAGTTTTATAGCAAGCCATTATAAACCTTATGAACAATGGTACAAGATATAAAAACGCTTGTAGAATGAACCGCACGGAAGTGCTCGAGCCAGCGCGGCCCGCTTACTTACTCGCATAAAAAGGGATCTTCCAACAACTCGGCGGCTGTGGCACGTTGTTCGGGTTCCGGTATGAAGCATCGAAGAATAAAGCTTTTGGCTCTTTGAGATAGCTCACTTGGAATCTCAGGATGTATCTTGTAGTATCCAACCTACAAATTCAAATGAAAATCAACTTTGTGGCGTAAGAAATAAGGTACAGGATTGAATTAAACGTGATTTAAAATTATAACGCAAGGCCATTGTTTTGGGCTGGTATGAAGCAACGGTTTAAAGCTTTTGTTTCTTTTAGATAGTTCTCTTGGAATCTTAGGGTGTATTTTGTCAAATGAAAATAGACTTTGTGATGTAAGGGATAGGATGCAGAATAAGTTAAGATTTAATACGGAAAGTCCTGTAGAGAAGTGGTACTGCAACTCTCGGAGACATCTTTTAAGGATAATTAAATCCAAACAATCACACTCAACTCTAGTGTAAAAGCTTTTTTTCACTCGTACAGATCATTACAGCCAGTCATTAGTACATTCTAAAAGTATATTTTATAGTGTAGAAAATAGAGTATAGATTACCTTGAATACAGCAGCTTGCGGTGAACCCAGTTCTATAAAGGGAGGGTTTCCTGTAGCCATTTCTACCACGGTGCATCCCAAGGACCAAATGTCAGCCTGAAAAATGTAAGTGGTCGAATCAAGAAGAATTTTCTACTGAAACTATACAGGGTGTGGCAAAATTTTACCACATTGATTGAGAACACCCTTTTTTTTGTAGTAGACACGTTTTTGTTCTTAGGAAATTATAAGAGTATTTTGAAGATAAATAACTGCATTTTTGGATGTTTCAAAAAATAGGTACAGAAAATGACGCCAGAAAATGACACGTCTAAAAAAAAACAAGTTGGTCTCAATCGACTATTTCCCATTAGAAACACTTTTTCCAAAACAACATGTCAAACATATCGGTATGTTAAAAGAAATCAAAAAACGTTTTCCATACAATTTCTATGAAATGTGATTGAAACACAAACATTCAATCATACTGACAAGCTTACACAGATATTAGTAGGATATTACGAACAGATTCATCATCATCATTATCTCCAATGCGTGGCCTCCACTCGAGAACTTTTCTGCCCCGTCGGCTTTCAGTTCTACGAGCTATGTGCCACTGCCACTTCAATTTGCTAATCCTGTGGGCTATGTCGGTGACTTTAGTACGTATACGGATCTCTTCATTCCTGATTCGATCTCGAAAAGTGAAACCAAGCATAGCCCTTTCCATAGCTCGTTGAGCGACCTTGAGCCGTCTTATGAGGCCCATAGTGAGAACAGATTCATACTTTTCCGAATATAACCTTTCATAATTTCGCACACTATAAAATACCTAGAATATACTAACCGGAGCGCCATATCCCCTCTGCCCTTTATCAATAACCTCAGGCGCCATATACTGTAATGTACCAGCAAACGTCTCAGTAGACGGACATAACCCGGCCAATCGTTTAGATGTGCCGAAATCTGATATCTTCACTACTCCGCTGTATGTGTTTACTAACACGTTATCGCCTTTTATATCTCTGTGCACGATTTTCTGATCGTGAAGGTACTTTAGACCTGAAAATAATTATTTTATGTCAAGTGACGGTTCATGAAGTTTATGGTTTTAGAATGATGAAAAAAAGGTTATGTTTTCAGCACGTGCAAAGTGAAGACTCGAAAATGTACTTTATTGGGAATTTTTTCTTCAGTCTGCGTCAAGCAGGGCGACGTTTTAGTCAGTAACAGGAATCAACCAATCACAATGCACGCGCGGGGCTTTCAAAATTGATTTCTCCTTCGATCTTTGTGATTGGTCAATTCAGTTGCGATTGGATTCACCGCTTGTGTCACACAAAATAATATGAAATCATGAAAACATTCGATATAAGAGTTGTTTTATTGGGGATTTGCATGAATCCAATAATAACTTGCCTTCCAAAATCTGTTTGGTATAATAAGCAATGGTAGCTTCGTTCTCCTTCAGCGGTCCCCATTTAGACCTCAGTAGTGCAGACAAGGAACCTCCGGGAACTTGCTCCATGAATATCTTGAAGTAGTTATCCTCTGATATTGAGCCGAGGTACTGAAAACAAATTTAAATGGCTTGATCAGTGTGTAAGGTCCATAGTAGCGTGTAAAAAACTTCCGTCCCTAGATATACTTTATGACATTGTGCTGTGTGTGTGCTTTATGATACAGGCTTGACCTAGAACGAGCTCCATTGTGATTTTGTGATTGTGATGATTTATGTATGAAATATATGAATTAAGATTGCTTTATAAACCAATAATGTTACGGTGTTTCACTATCGAAACAGGGTCACAATAAATGTCCCCGTTGCACAGTAAATATTGGAAAATTAGGGATCCTAAGATCTAGAAAACTAAGGGGTTATGAGGGGGCACGTGGAAGTACATAAGGCACAAACACAAAATTGTGTTCTGCGCAGACAAACGGCTAACTCACGAATGCCTTTAGTCTTTTTCACGCCGGAACGTATGCAAGACACATTGAACTTATTTTGTTACACGTTGTCTATGCATGAACACTTTTGTAACCCAAAAAATAAAATAAATAAATTAAACGATAAAACATACAAAAAAAAATGTTTTTGTTTATTTCCTTTAGTTTTATTGCATAATTTATCAAAAACTGACCTTAGAATATTAATAAACAACCAATAAATATTTTTTCCAAAAAACCGTCAAATAACAGTACTGAGTAAAATGGAGCGTGACATGAATAGAGTGTGAAAACGAAAATCGAAACAATCGATGACTCGTAAAGTAAATAAATAATAATCGTTGCTTTAATCATTTGAATAATTAATATTTGTCTGTTGTTGTTATCTATTGTTGTTATTCGTTGTTGTTATCTGTTGTTGTGGTGATGTTGAATTTGTTATCATGCCAAAAAATACAAAGAAGATGGTGTTGAAAAGTCAATCTCGAGAATTAGTAGTTCGCCTGCGGGATTACTTCGAGCAAGAGCGCCAAAGTAAGGGTCCATTGAAATCGACAGAACATGTTGTGGATCGAGTTGCGGATGCTTTAGGTATTGGAACCACCACTGTTTCTAAAATAACGTCTGAAAAATATCGAAAGGACACCATGTCTCAAAATAAGCTCTTTAGCCCAAAAAAAAAGACCTAGAAAATTACGTGTCACTGAAGTAGATAATTTCGACGCGGATGCCATAAGAAACCATTTATATTTATTATCATAGAAAAGAACTTCCAACATTACAAAAACTGACAGAATCTCACAAAGAAGCCGAACTTTTCAACGGAAGTGTGACGTCATTGTGGTGCTTATTACAAAAAATAGGCTTTCACTACAAAAAAATTAATAGAAGAAAATTTTTGATGGAAAGGACCGACATTGCTTTGGCACGTGTAGCATTTTTAAGAAAAGTGAAAGATATTGCTGACTGGGATAATGTGGTTTTCGTTGATGAAACCTGGTTAAACGCCAACCATACTGTCGGGAAAATGTGGACCGACGACACAGCGCATAGCTCCACAACCGTGCCAGAAGGGAAAGGCGCTCACCTTTCCCTTCTGGCACGGTTGTGGAGCTATGCTCATCATTTGTTACGCCGGGACAGCGAATGGTTTCGTGCCTAACTGTTTGTTAGCATTTAAATCCAAAAAAACAGGTGAATACCACGAGGAGATGAATGCTGAAAAATTTAAAGATTGGTTCATGACGTTATTAGACAACATAAATGAGAAGAGCGTCATCATTATGGACAACGCAAGTTACCATTCGGTGCAGTTAAACAAGCCACCAACTGCCACAAACAAAAAAGCAGAAATTCTTGAGTGGCTACAGAACAATAATGTGCAAGCGGATAGCTCTATCCTAAAAGTTGAACTAATCAATTTAGTTAAAATACACAAACCGCGAGCAAAATTTGAACTAGACGAGTTAGCTAAAGAACGAGGCCATTGCGTTATTCGTCTGCCGCCATACCACTGCCAATATAATGCCATTGAGCTGATTTGGGCACAAATTAAAGGTAAGTTTTACTAACGACTGAGTTGCCCTCTGTGTTATACATAGTAGGTATTTCACCTTTTAGAAAATGGCGCCAAATGGCCAGATTTTTCATAAAAGACGGAATCTTATTGGAAAGGGTTCTTATTTAAAAAAAATTGTCTTGTAAGTATAGTGATGTTTCGTTTTTTTTTTTTTATAGAAAATGAACTTAACTTACGAATAAAATAAAAATATCGATCTAGTTAGTAAAACAAATTTTTCAACGTAATCAAAAAAATGTTTTATATTTACAGGATACGCGGCGCGACATAATACGACCCGACCATTCACTGCCAACAAAATGATGAAACTTTTGGAAGAATCGTGCGCAAAAGTAACACCAACAGATTGGAAAAATGTCGTAGAAAAGGTTAAAAAAACAATAACGGATGATTTTGCTAAGGAGCTAAGAGTAGAGAGTATCATAGAAAACGAGTTTATAATAAACCTACAAGAATCAGACGATTCCTCAAATTCCGAATCGGAATCACTTTCGGAATAAATAAAAGATTAAAAGTTTTAACCTGTTTAATTTGCCTATTCCTTCTTATCCTGTCGATTTTATACATAAACAAAAAATAAATCGATAGAAACGATGGTGATGAATTGATTTGCGTATAAAAATCGATTTTTATCAATCTCGATTAAACTTTAGGACATTACTATTTTACTGACTTTGACAATATCTCGAAGTGTCTTGCATACGTTCCGGCGTGAAAAAGACTATAGCATTATCTATCTAGAACTAGTACTAACCCTTTGCACGACTTATATCCAATTATGAAAAATGGCAAACGGTCTAAAAATGTCCAAACATAATAATGTCCTTTTAAAATAAAATTCCAAATATCCAAATCCGAAAACAGACCAAAGTCCAGGATGTCGGGAAAAGGATAATGGACCTAAAATGGAGCTGGGCGGGACCCATAGCGAGGCGCGGTGATGACAGGTGGAGTAGAGTATTGACTGAATGGTGGCCCAGATCTGGGTACAGGAACGTAGGACGACCGGCGGCCAGATGGGCAGACGATATTGTACACGTCGCGGGCCGTCAATGGGTCCGATTAGCGCTGGCTCGTGGTGAATGGCACAAACTTAGGGAGGCCTATACCCAGCAGTGGGTGAAGTCTGGCTATGGATGATGATGATGATAATCATAACTAACCTGCACAATATTCCTGTGCCTTAGCTGAGAATGCAGTAGAATCTCTTCATGCAAAGGCTGAACATCTCCTAAATTCCTTTCCGGTATCTCTTTCACCGCGATACGAACTTGTGTGTTGAGATCTCTCGCGGCATAAACCACTCCGTACGTGCCTTTACCGAGTATCACACGTTTGTTGCAATCGTCTAATTCGTATTCGAACTGAAATAACATTTTTAGTAAGACACAGATTTAAACATAAAATCGAAATGGCGGTAAGTAAGTACATAATTACGTTTTAAAAACTTAAAAAAAAACAATTTCAATATTCAATAAAATTATCAGATGAGGTTTTTTGTTTTGAGGGAGAAGTATGTCCCTCACAACTCAACTAGTCCCATCCCATATTAAGGGACTACCTGTGAAGTCTTTCAAACAAATAAATATTTATCCAAATCGGTTCAAGTGTCTTCGAGTAATCGGGGAAAATACATAAAAAATATCCCGATGAATTGAGAACCTCCTTCTTTTTTGACGTCGGTTTAAAAGACCTTTCTGACAAAAATTATTATTTTAATTATCAAGCAAAGCCACGGTCGGGCACGCAACAATAAGTAACAGCACATTCATATAGCATGTACGTTGAAAGAGCACTGCGCATACAAACGGCTTCACGAATGCCGAGATCAGTTGAACGTATTGTATATGTTTTGATAACATACCTTCAGTTGATCGTGCATACCGCTAGTATCAAGGTCAGTGACCTTCTCATGGTCTGCCGTGAGTTCCCCCAACAGATCGTGAAAGCGTTGCCTACACGCCTCCGAAGGGAGGAATATTTGGAAGTCATCTGAATTTTCACTCACGTACAGAAAAAAGCAGCGCTCGTCGCGTTTGTACAAACTGAAAGTAAAAGAAATATTTATTTAGTAGGGCTCATTTCATCGTTTAAAATCGTAGAAACATAAAACATGGTCAACTATCTATAAGACGCGGTAGAGATTCTCTCAGATCTTTTGTGTGTTCCAGATTCAATGAATACTAGCTTCTGCGCTCAGCTTCGCCCGCGTGGTACCAACATTTTGAATAGCCTATATATGTTATTCCAAGTCATTATCTACGCCTATTCCAAGTTTCATCCAAATCGGTTCACTGGTTTAGGTGTGATTGAAACACAAACATACAAACATCTAAACAAACTCACAAACTTTCAGCTTTATTATATTAGTGGGACGTCTAAGGAGGTAGTCAGCTTGTTCAGCTTTGCGAAAGAAGTGGAAATTAAAGAGACCTTTGCCCAGATGGGACATGATAGGTAGATAAAAAGAACCAAATTTGGCTTCATGACCACATCAAGAATACAAAATCAAAGCTAAATTCTGACAAAAAAGTTTTAAGCTTAACCGAATTACACATTTTGGACCTAGTAATAAAGTCACAAATCCTCAAATTATCTTACACTAGCTGTCCGCCGCGGTGTTACCCGCGTTCCCTCGGGAAAATTTCACTTTCCCGCGATAAAATGTAGCCTATGTTCATCAGGGATAATGTAGGATTCTCTTGGTGAAAGAATTTATCAAATCGGTCCAGTAGCTTCGGAGCCTATGCATTTCAAACAAACAAACATACAAACAAACAAATCTTTCCTCTTTATAATATTAGTATAGACTTAGGGTCGATTCACATCTGACCGAAGATCCGTCGCGTATTATCGGTGGCGGAACGCCAGAACTGACAAATGTATAGAAAAACACTCGACCGTTCACACTCGACGGATGATACGTTAGTCCGTCGAGTGTGAACTGTCGAGTGTTTTTCTATACATTTGTCTGTTCTGGCGTTCCGCGACCGATAATACGCGACGGATCTTCGGTCAGATGTGAATCGACCCTTATGATCATCACGAAAAACGTAATATAAAACAAAATAACGGCGCGAGCTGTTATTTACCGAGACGGTTTTGCTGCGCTGACCCCAAATAGTATTCTTGATCGACGTCCATGTCGAAGTAAATCAAGACGATAAAACACGATTGAGGTCTGTATTACTAAAAGTTCAAAGTTAAAGTTTGAAAGCAAACGCTTTGTAATTGTAACAAAATATTAACTGATGTGGATTCAAAAAGCTAGTAAAAGGTAAATAAATTATCAACTAAGCTGCAAAGCACGCTTATTTATTAATTTAAGTTTATTTTAGGTTACCTTACCTATAACTCCTTATCATGTCAGAGGTGAACAACCATCGGTGCACTTGCCGGCATTTGCCCATAATAGCTTCCAGGCAAAGGTTGAGTATCTCTACCGACTTCTCTTCCGCGCCCATATTGACGTTTACATAGGACGGCATGTATACTTTTGCAGTCTCCAAAATTATCACCTGAAATGCAAATTAAGTTTTATTCTCTGTGCAGTAAATGCTAAAATAGTTTAATGTTTTCGGTTGGAGTTTAATTGGTGCAAAGCAAGAATTGTCTTATACGTAGTATTTATTATAGACTAGCTACTGTGCGCGGCTTCGCCCGCGTGATACCAACATTTTGAATAGCCTATACGCTATTCCAGATCACAATTCAAAATTTTATCCAAATCGGTTCACTGGTTTAGGCGTGATTGAAACACTAACATACAAACATCTTAACATACTCAGAAACTTTCAGCTGTAGGATATTTTCTGCTATGGCGTCCTCAATGAAATACTGTAACGTACAAGCACTCGAACGTTCTGGAGGATCGCGCGCAGGAGGGATTCTACGAACATTCTCGCTTAGACATACATAATTGATGATTGGACCGTAATACCTAGACTTAAGGTTCATATTGGTTTGGCGCTACTGACAAGCGTCCTTATTACAAGTGTATAAGGTTTAAGGTCGCTTGTCACGTGTTGTTGTTTATTTATAGAAGCTTCCTGTTTATTTGTAGAGAGTTCTCTCAGGCGATCTTTCTAGGCGTTGTTGTTTTGGTATATAAACGGACGATTTGCGCGTCACGTTCAGTTCTTTGTGAATTACGAGCGAGTCAACTTGTGATAGAACAAAGTGAATAGTGACGAGTGATATTCAGTGCGACTGTTCATAACTTTAAAGTGTGTTTTGAGTAAATTAGTGTGTAATAAAGTTTTGAAAGTTATACCTAGTGTTTATCTTCAGAATCGACGAACCCCAGCACGTAACAATACTAACATTTTCTCTATGATTTTACGGTATTAGGCTCAATGCACATTGAATTGGCAAGCAACGTGTCAATTAGTTTTATGGCAAGCCATTATAAACCTTATGAACAATGGTACAAGATATAGAAATGTTTGTATTGGACATCGGCTTCATTTTCACATTTGAAACCTAGCCTGGACTTTAATTGTAATTTTCGTAGTGTGATTGGTTGAGCTCTATTGGGATCACTGAACAACCTGGGAATTGATTTCAAGTTAGAGAATAAGGCTGCTGGATATGTACTCACAGGGAATCTTATAATATTGTCACAGCTGCTCTTAGTTGCTTCAACGAAATACTCCATCCAGAATGAAAAGATCTGCTGTTCTGGTGAAGTATCCTCACTCTTTCGAAATCTGTAAGGAAATACATACATTTATAGAATTTTCAGTTTGGAAACTTTAGTAATCAAAAGATTGAAATAATAAAGTGTTGTTTCTCTGTTTTCTTCTCTAGACTTTATACAAGTTGCGAAAATGAAGTTTGCATGTTTCATACATTTTTTTAAGGATTATAATAGCTACGTCATGTAGATTGTTATCTATAAGTAAGTACAGATAGATTAAAATCGGATAAGTTGTTCCAGATGTTTCTGTTACAAACGAAAAAAACATTTACTATGGAATTTTTTACATAAAAACTGTAAGTTGAAAACTTCGCTTTATGTACCGAAAATTAAAATAAATAAATAAATAATGCTGGACTTTTTACACAGCATCATCTAGCCCCAAAGTAAGCAGAGCTTGTGTGGGTACTAAAGATGACTGATATACTACTTTATATATTTTTTGTTTGTAAATACATACATATTATACATAGAAACACCCAGACCCGAGAAAAATATTTGTAGATCATACAAACATTGGTCCCGCCGCGGGGATCGAACCCGCAACCTTTTGCGTCGCAGGCGGGCCTTCGCCCGTTTTAGGAACACCTGCTATAAAACTACACTACCTCAAAATTATATTTTATTTTTTTAATTTTATTTTAAACCTTACACACCTATCGATAAGCTCTATATTCCCAATCGTAGACTTGAGGTACCAATTCGGCGGTTTCAGTTTAAACATGCATTCAGCCGCTTGGATCGCCTTTACGTAGTCCTGGGCAAGTACTGATATTTCGAAGAACGTTGCGACGTCCCAATAGTCCTTTAACGATGATAAACTGCCTTTCTTACCTATTAAATGGTTTAGAACCATTCCTGGAAAGATAAGATTATTAAAACGCGGTCAGTAGATCTTCATTAAGTTAAAAGTAGTTTCGATGCGTAGAAGACAATTTAGTATGACAAAATAAAAGTACCTAACTAAGTAAGTTCGTATGAGTCTCTGGTGACTGAGTTTTTAGGCCGCCTCAAGGCCTCCGTCATGACCACAGACGAATGGCTCCCTCGTCTGTGGTCAAGACGTAACGACTTAAAAACCCGGGAGCAACAATTTAACGTGCCCTCCGTAGCACGGAAGCGCTCAGATGAAAATGCCACTGGCGGTCACCCATCCACTTACAGACCGTTTCGAACGTTGCTTAACTTCGTCGATCTATCAAGAACGACTAAGCAAGCACGACTACGAGCGCTTCTAAATACTATTTTAAGTTATCCCAGTGGTACTAAATAAAGACTTTTTGACTTTGATCATCATCATTTGCCTGCCCTTATCCCGCTTATGCGGGGTCGGCACAACATGTTCTCTTCTTCCACTCTCCCCTATCACTCGTCATCTTCGTATTCACTTCCTTCTTACCCATATCTTCTTTCACACAATCCATCCATCTTTTTAGTCTACCTCTACTCACAGATCCATCCACATTCATATCCATCTCTCTTTTCGTTTGACTATGTTATGAGAAATATATTTTGGCGCGGTGGAAGATCTCGAAAGAGAGAGATGGTTGGAGAGATATGTGAGAGACCTTTGCCCATGCGTGGGAGGAAATAGATTAAAGAAAAAAAAATCTTACCAATATGCTGTAATTCCTGTGAGTTTTTGAAATCATTACCAGCAATGACTAGAAGAGTCGCGAGATTTATACCCGCATACTCATTTGGTTGCACTTCGAAACCCTGTCTGTACCTAAAACAAATGATATCGAGTCTTATTGCAATATAATAGAGCTTAATTTGTCATTTTGTCGATCCTACTGAACCGTATTCGCGTACCTAATTTCGTTCGTTTGATGAATATTCGGATGTTTCCCACCACGATTTCTGACTTCAAGGGCCAATTTTTCGGTTTGGAATATTTGGTCTCGGGTTAGGACCGTGTTTTAACGTTTGAAAAATTGGTTTGGTAATAAACAATATGAGAATGAATGATGCGAAAGTTGCCAGGATCGTAGCAAGTGGAGATCCTTGGTCTCTGCCTACCCATTCGAGAAAGAGGCGTGATTTTATGAAAGTATGTATATAGGTTAACGATATTTAAAGTAAATTAAGTTTCTTACCAATGTATAGCATTATTCAAACTTTCCTTATCCGAGTGCTGAGATTCGACGAACTTGTCCTTATAAATACGGCCGCACAAGCAAAGCATGTCCGGGAACCTGTTTTCCTTCTTTTCCAATGCTTTGACGCAAACTTTCAGAGCATTCTCCCTGTCGCCTTCTTTGTTTCTCCTGAAAAAATACGAATAATAATATCCACACATTATGTGTGACCGCCAGTGGCATTTTCATCTGAGCGCTTCCGTGCTTCGGACGGCACGTTAAATTGTCGGTCCCGGCTATTTAAGTCGTTAAGCCATGACGGAGGCCTTAAGGCGGCCTAAAAACTCCGTCATTAGAGTTGGCCACTGACTCATACGAACTTACTTACTTATGGTCTTTACTAATAAACTTGACATAAAGTTGCATCATGCATAAACTAAAAATTTGTATGGTTATTCATAGGTTATGCACATAACTTTATGTCAAGTTTTTTGTAAGGGCCTATTTGTGTAACTACAAAACGACAGTTACGAATCGATTGATACAAACTCGAAAGATATTTACTTCGATTCCGACGGGACTCGAACCCGCAACGATCAGACGATCCTCCTAAAGCCGGAGTTGCCTTACCGACAAAAATGAGCTTATCAAAAATTCCGACTGTGACGACTAAGGGTTCCGTGGCCGAGCGGTAAGGCTCCGGCTTTAGGCGGAACGTCTGATCATTTCGGGTTCGAATCCCGTCGGCATCGAAAATTTTGATAAGACTTTTAATTTCTCAAACGTGTTTTAACATTTAAAAAATTACAAAATTAAAGATAATCTCACCTATTCATAGCAAAAGCATGCATGAACCTAATAATCGGCATATTGACATAGTTCTTCCTATTCATAATGGTCTTCAGATCATCCACAACTTGTACAATCGCATCATAGTCTTGTATCTCCCGATATGATATCAGCATGTTGAGGATTGTATCTCCAGATAGAACTGCGGGATCGTCCAGTCTTCTTCGCATTGCGTGGAGTACATTTGCTAGATCTTGCCCACTGTATGTTTCGCGAGCTTTGCGGAGATCCGATAGGAATTTCTCTTGGAGATGTGCTCTGGAATAAATATTAAGTGAGTATTAGCTTCGCCCGGGCATATTCCAAATCCTACTTAAGGTTGCGAGGATGTATGTGTGTTTGTTATTCTTTCACATAAAATCGACTCAATGAATTTAGATGAAGTTTGCCACGTGATAGATGAAAAGCACAGCAAATGGGCTACTTCAATAATCCTAACATCCTAATAATAATATAATAAATCTGAAAGTTTGTGAGTATGTTTGGATATTTGGATGTTTGTATGTTTGTGTATCAATCACGCCTAAACCAGCGAACCGATTTGGATGAAACTTGGAATAGGCGCAGATAGTGACCTGGAATAGAACAGGAGTAAAATTAGTTTTAAGACTATTCTAAGTGATCCCTGCGGTCCTACTGAATAAATGATTTTTGACTTTGACTTTGAATAGCATATAGGCTATTCAAAATGTTGGTACCACGCGGGCGAAGCCGCGCGCAGAAGCTAGTAATAATATATCCAGCAGTGGACTGCTATAGGCTGATGATGATGATGAATAATAATAAAAGATTATGCATCCAAAAATTACACCCATGCTGGTTTTAAACCCACGACCTCGCCGATTCATAGCGTCGCACTACTAACTGAGCTAAGCTAAAGGCAATAGTTGACACGATGGTTGACGTGACGTCAAGAACTTTATAAGAAAAAGCGCTTACTTAGTCTGAACTTCGACATCTTGTAGTATATGCTTCAGTCTCAAAGTGAGATGCTGTTTGGGATCAGCTGGGCTCTCTCCTTTGAACTGGCGGGCAGCTGCCGGGTTTGTAGTCACACAAGTACCGACGTCAGTCAACTTGTATGATACGAACAGGAAGTTTGGTAGGGATATCTGAAAGGAGAAAGAATTCGATTTATACATGCAACACAAAAAATGCACTCTTGCGGGATTCGAACCGCTAAGGGCATGGTAGAGAATATCAAATCAGGAGTAAATAGGTTCCTTCTTAGCATGCTCCATCTTAGACCTCACTAATACTTAACATGCAGAGTGAGGTCAAATGCTGACCTATTTAATTAAAAAAAAATCCCAGATAAAATTACTCAATTATTTTGAAGATGTCCAAGGACCTAAACGGGTAGTCAGACACACGTCCAGAATCATAACAGTCCTTGGCGTACAGTAAAAAATATTCCATCATCAATTTCTTACCCTTATCCGAGTAAGTGGGATCACCACGCCATAGCATATTCTTACTTTTCATTCTCTCATTTCGATATTGGCCCTTTCTTACCCAAGACGACGTTCACAGATTGCGTCAACTTTTTTTTAAACTTATTCAAAATTGCTCTAAACAGTTTCATTGGATTTTGCTGTATTTTAAAATCAACGATGTGGTCATTTTATGATTCACAGCATCTTTTAATATGCAAAAGATTTAATCCTTTGTAGTTTGCAACAACAGAAAACCACATTTTGATAAAATGTTCAAACAGTAGGTAAAGGAAAATCAAGTGTATTCAAATGTCAATGAAAACAATAGCATGAATGAATAGCGGGTACCTACACTGTACAATAATAAAACTATACGATTTATTACTAGTTTAGTTGTCACAGTACCACATTACACACATGTGGTATTGTGACAACGGATTACAATATTCTGGAAACTAACCAGCCAAATGCGAGGACTCACTAATGATGGGTTCCAACAAAAATGTCAGTTTAAGTCCATGAACAAATATTTTGGATTATGGATGCATTTCTTTTTTCATCATGCTAATTTCCTAGTACAATGAATAAGTCAAAAAAGAAAGGACCCACATACCTAATAGAGTACTAAAACTACATTTTGCTACAATAATGAAAAATGGAAGAAACGGTGTAGGATACTTATGAAGTTGGCACCGACTTCAAAATATAATATAACATATCATTTATTGATTGAATACTGCAAATAATAACTGCGTGTGTATTCTTATTTTTCTCTTTTTAGTGTAGGTACATAGAAGGTTCTTAGTGTCTTTTTGTGTTATGTGAACTCGGTTCAATTTTTTTTCCAATTTTTTTTATTGATTTTCTAATGTTCTCTCAGAACATTTTTATCCCAACTCATATCAACTAAAACATAGTTAAGTACACGATGATCCAATTATGCAATAATGCTATCTGATTTGTCACACTATGATTGAGCATGGACAGGACAAATTGACAAATTGGTAGTAATAGCTACTGTGCGCCCCTCTAGCTAATATTAGATGAAATTGGATCACGATATAAATCTTTTGTGTCGGCAGTAGATGGTCCACGACATAGTGCACTCAATGACATAATAAAGAAAGGCCTAGTCAAGTGAATGAAGTATGCTCATGATGGAGTTATTTGAACTTAACGGGAAGATTAAGATGAACGAAGTCCCTAATATACACCCTTAACTTTAGTCGTTTTCTAGATCTCGACTCATCCTCCACTCAACCGTCATCTCAAGGTTGAGATGACAGTTCATTTCTTCACTTGTTTAAGAAAATGTCATAAGGCAAGAATGAGTGGAGAATTGTTTTACGACCAAGCATACTGAAATGAATTTGGGGGTTGAGTGGAAGATGAGTCGAGGTAGAGATTACGACTAAAATGGGTGATAGTCTACATCTATTGGAAGTTTTATCCATATCTATCAATTGGTGAACATTGAAAGCCAAACACACTTCAGATTTATCATTAGAAAGATTCTCTGGTTTGATAGATTTACAGAACATTGTAAAATGTTATTTTAAAGAACAATGGAATTTGTTCAATTGTTTTTTATTTTAGTACTTATTAAATTTGAAGGAAACCCATAATTATTAAGATGATCTACTATAAAAAATTATGGGCAATAAAATTCATCAGTCTACATTTAACACATGTACCATACAACAATTCTAACGAGTATAGTCCACACACATTAAAGCGATTAATTATAATGATATTATCATTATTACTGGTCTGAAAGAGGGGCCAAGCTTTGCCTAGTTAGCAAAACCTAAGTTACTTATAGTACTGTATTTATTAATTAAATAGGTACCTGCAGCTTACCGAACTGAAATCAGTCATCAAAATTTTTATGCAATGATTGGGGCCTATCTTTCTTTTCAGTATGAACCTTCTATGTCTAAATACCTATCTTCTGCTTAAAAGTTATGTTATTTCATTTTTAGAATTGATTATTTTTTTAGTAAATTTTAGATAAGTACTGAAGTATTTAATTTTGTTTTAGCTGTAGGTTTGTTGAGATTTTTTTGCATGCTGTGGTGTCCTATAATTAGACAAACACATAGACATAAGATACTTATCCTTAGTTATAATAAAGATCTGTGATTTCTTTGTTGGATGCCCTAAAAAATAAATTCTATTCAGCCTGGTTGCACCCACTGCTGAGTATAGGCCTCATCCTGTATCCTAATTAAATAGCTTTGGACAATTCACAGCTCAATCTTGTCCTAAAGTATAATGTGGAGACACTGGAGAGATTTAGAAAATTGTGGCCCATATTAGGGTGCTACCACACCAATCACAAGTAATTCATCATTGATTAACCATCAATTGAGCATCGAACAGGCATCTATTGATTGGTGTGGTAAATAGACTATTGATGACAAAAAAAAACCGGCCAAGTGCGACTCGCGCACGAAGGGTTCCATACCATTATCAATAAAACGGCAAAATAATCACGTTTGTTGTATGGGAGCCCACTTAAATAATTATTTTATTCAGTTTTCAGTATTTGTTGTTATAGCGGCGGAAATTCATCATCTGTGAAAATTTCAACTGTCTATCTATCACAGTTCATGAGATACAGCCTGGTGACAAACACAGACAGACAGACACACACACACACACACAGACACATACAGATGGATGGACAGCGGAGTCTTAGTAATAGGGTCCTGTTTTACCCTTTGGGTATGGAATCCTAAAAGCTAGAAATGAATATTGTTGCCTACCACATACAACCTACGTTTTTTAGTACCAATGAAAACAAAACTTACCTTCAATCTCAAAGTAGAGTCTGGATCAACGTCATTGTACAGTAGAACGTTTTCCTTCATGTCAAAACTCTCTCGGACGCCAAGATGATATAGCAAGGAGCTCTGTTGCAGTTGCAAACTGAGATCCACCAATGCAACATCAGCATTGTAGAATGTGTCGAGGACATTGGTCTCGCCAAAGTCTAGTTTTTCAAACTGAAAAAAGATTGAGGTTTCTAACTGGTGTCTTCCTATTCCATTCAAATGTCATACTAAATACATGGAAATGAAGCACAAATTAGAACACACGGTATGTTGTTGATCGAATGACATACCATGTCCTATATATATATGACATTTGAATGGAATAGGAAGTCGCCAGCGCCCAACACCATTTAGATGTGGCCTGAGCCTTAAGTGTGGTATGAAAGTGAACATGAACGTTTGTATATTAATGTTTTAATATTTCAATTGTCAATATATATTTGCTTGTGTAAGCTATGGGATAAAATATTCAACTGTTTAGAATTTATAGCAGGAGTATTCCCACATTGTTTGACTGTAAACTTGTACTTTACACAGTGATGTGTGTTCAGCTAAGTATGTATTACACTTCATTCAATGGTGGTCCATGGTCATCTAGATATTCTTGAAGTTAATTGTTTGTCTGCCCAGAACACAATTTTGTATGAAAAAGTGTTCACTGTGCAGACAAACGGTTAACTTCACGAAAGCCTAGATCCGTTGGACGAGGTAAAGTAAAAAGTCTGTTGGATGAGGTGTAGCTATTTTGTCATTTTCAAGGCAATTTAAGTATAGTTTTGTTAGTGGGTAGCATTCCAATTTTAGTGAGTTATAAAAATTCTTATAAGAATCTGGCTTCCACAAAAAAATTCAAGGTCAGAGTAAATTTTTGTATGAAAACTCACGTGAATGTGATGCAGATTAGCATTCACCAGTTCAGATGCTAGCCGCACTTCTTCCAACGCTCGTTTCCTATGTGCCAGGTTTGTTGTTTGAGTGATGTCCACAACACACGCGATGTCCATCCGAGGGCGCTGGTTTGAGCCCCCAGGCTGCACTGTTGCATTCGACCCATCGCTACACACACTCTCGCAGATACTCCTCACTTCTCCAGCTAAAAAACACCAGAAATAAAACACAAGATCCAAATCAAAACACAGATGAAAACAAAGTCCACTCGGCCCACCTGAGTCTTCCAACGGCGCAGATGTGTTAGCATTGCCGAAAGTTATCATTTTCTCACGGCTGTTAACATTTGGACAGTTTAAACACGCATTTTTCCATCAATTTACGCAGGTTGAGTTATAAATTCCTCCACAACAACAAGTAGCACGACGGGATCAGCTTGTTATTTAACGCTAGTGATGTGGTGCTTTCTATCTTAGCAACATTTATAACAAAAGCAACAACAACAAAGAGAACATTGTTGTAATGTAATTCACACGGTGTAATTACCACAGAACACTATTACTCCTAGCGGTACCTGCATTCTTCCTTTAACTGCTTTGAATATTTTTTTATTTTTTTTATCTATTATGGAAAAAAAAGAAACACTAAAATATGCTTGCTGCTTTGTGTTGTTGTTTTATTTGTGTTTTCAAGCAACAGCTACTTCTTAGTTCTCTAAATCCTATTTTTTCGCATGACGTATGACTGTTTTTCTTGGTTTGATCTACCTTTCTTTCTTGCTCACTTTTTAAAAGTTCTGTTTAGGTAATGTAAGGTAAGTAGGCAGAAGGCAGAAGCTAGTTAGTTGTAAAGCAGTTTATAGATCCAACAAGGTAGATCTACCTTATTGGATCTAGCTATCTACACACCTGTCTACCTAGGTACTTCTAAACAAAACAAAAACAAGCTCAAGTTCTACCTACTTATTTACTTAAAATCATCTATACTTATTTACTTTTTCTATCGCTAGTAGAATTCTTCCAAGTTGAAAAGAGGTAAGTAAGTAGGTACCTAATAAATCCTAAGGTAGCAGATGATAACATTAAAGGTGATACCTATACCTACGCACCTACCTATATTTTTAGGTGAATGTGTTTATAGTATCTACGCACCTACCTTATTTAGGTTAGATAGATAGATAGATAGAAAATACTTTATTGCACACCACATAATAAAAATAAACAAAAATGGAAAACTAAACAAAAAACACAATGACATACAATCGGCGGTCTTATCGCTAAATAGCGATCTCTACCACTATAAAAATCATATATGGTTAGTTCCCTACTACTTCTATGACCTATTGTTAGATATTTTGATTCAGTTGATATTTCCATTGGATTTATTGTATTGCCTTTGAATTTTTTCTGTTTGTAAGATACCTAGTTAAAATTTTGTTCATTCAAAATTAAGTCCATCTCTAGTTTTGACCTTGAAAAATACCAAAACAGCGCCATCTCTTTCAAAGTATGCCGAACTTTGTTATCAAATATTTTCGATAGATGACGCTTTTGGACTACTGTCAAAACATTTAGCTATTTGTTGATAGATGGCGCTATCATTAAAAGTGATTTTCTGCTGACTGCAACTTAAGGGGCAAGAGACTGCTATTAAATAAAACGAAGTAAGTAAATTAAACGTGTTTTGTATTTAGATAATAAAGGCAATACTTATTTAAGTTATCACATTTCTCTTCATGATTCTATAATTCACTTCATTTTCCCAAGATGATTTTGCGGCTTGCTCCAAAGTTTTGGCCGGATTGTGTAGCAAAGTTGTTGGTGCCGGCTTGGAGGCCGATAACTCCTTCACCAGCGCGTAGCACATCCTCACTGAACTCGCGACGGTTCTCTTCAGCTGGCTTGGGTCCTAGGATGGGGCCGCGCCATTCAGGGTGCTTGTGAGCCTGGGGGAAAAAAATATTATGTTAGGTAAAGAAAGCAGATGGGTAAGAAAGTACATACCTACCTACCTACAAATTTCTTTGATGGTAGGTAGGTAGGTACATAATCATAGATCACATTGATCAAGAAAGCAACCAAGGTATGTAACTAACTGACCTAGCCTAACTGGTTCTTAGGTACCTAAGTTTTTTTATCCTTACCGTCCTGCCAACAGCGAAGATGGTTGAGGTAACGAGAGCGATGTTCTTCTGGTCCCAAAGATCAGTGGTTTGGAACAGGTCTACATCAGGCACTCCATACTTCACACATGCTTTCTGGAATCTGAAACAAAAAATACTATGAAAAAGCTGCAAGCAAGCGTTGAATTTAATTTTGAGATGGCAAGCATTGTCATCGACCTATCTC
Source organism: Epirrhoe alternata (assembly GCA_963565295.1). Classification (NCBI taxonomy): domain Eukaryota; kingdom Metazoa; phylum Arthropoda; class Insecta; order Lepidoptera; family Geometridae; genus Epirrhoe; species Epirrhoe alternata. The sequence continues at coordinate 8,663,541 of OY751384.1, forward strand.
TAGGTAGGTACCGTAGGTAGAGATAGGTCGATGACTGTATGTAGGTACCTACCTAAATCTAATAAAATCCATCTACAAACATAGCATACAAATACTTATATTTTATGTAACCTACCTAAACATAATTTACCTATAGGTTCACGTAAAATATTATTGAGATGTTGGCAAGTTGCCCAACGGATTTAGAACCACTTGAATTCTTGTAGGTGGCTTCCGAACTAAAATGCAGATGCAGTAGGTACGTCAGCGACCTGCTAGATACCTATTTCTTTTTTAAATGTTGAAAGGTATGAGTAGGTACCCAACGAAAGTCGATGTTTTACGAATCTAAATATTTCCGCATTTCGTAACATTATGATTAAAACTTGGACAAATATTTGAAGATGAATGCTCAGGCATTGAGTTATAATGTACTAACGTACTAACTCAATGTGCTCAGGCCATACTATTTGCTCAGCCAAAGTTTATTTTTTCTTAGAAATCGAAAAGAAATGGCGTTTTCAAAAATCAAACTGTTTATCGACTTTCATTGCTGACTGTTCCTTCTACGAGTAAGAGCGGTTTCACATTATCCGATCCGATATCGGTATTGGACGCCGATACGATATCGGGGCAAGGAAAATGTATGAACGAGATAGCTCCTATATCTGATCGGACAATATGAAAGACAGGTAGGTACATATTTCATACATATTTTACTTGACCCCGATATCGTACGGCGTCCGATACCGTTATCGGATCGGATAATGTGAAAACGCTTTATGTAGATCGGTAATACTATCATGTTAGACTTCCGGTTCTACTGACAAGTTTTACATCTTGAATAGGTACATACACAGGAAGTTTAGCATCCTAGGATGTAGTTCAATCTTCCATGCATTTACATTCCTCTACATCCAAAGGTTGCCTGGAAGAGATCGCTTCTCAGCGATAAGGCCGCCCATTGTGCATTGTATTATGGTTCTCTTTTTTACTGTATTTTGTAGTTATAAGGTGTGCATTGTGCAATAAAGTATTTTCATTCATTCATTCATGTAGAGATCGAGTAGAGACGATGTAGAGGGAGACATGCGTTGTGGTGGAAATCATATAGACCCATTTAACGGGTTAGAGCTTTTGGACATGTTATCTCTTCGGTACAGGTGGAAACTAACGACATGTTGTTTAATATTTGCTGTTTTTTTTATGCATATTTCCATCACGACCCCAAAGTTTAAATTTGAATTTTGACTAGTTCCGTTACTACCTAGGTACTACCCCAGATAAGGTACCGTCAAACTTGTCTGCCCTTGTAAAAGTTTTGTACCGGACATTCAATGTGAAAGGGCCAATGTCTGTTAGTTTCAAAACCTTGATGGCTATTCAAAAACACGTGCTTATTTAGTACTGATTTGGTTTTCCTTATGTAAAGGTTGCTTACGCAGTGATTTAATTAAAAAATCTGAAAACCCAAATTAGTTGTCATGGCCGCGCTTATTTTTTTTAGAGCGAACAAACAGCAACGAAAGTTGACTTGGTATGAAACAGTTGGATTTACCCATCCGCTTGTTTCTTTAAGTAGGGTGTAGGTACACTTTCTTAAGCTGCATAGGACGGCCAAGTATTTGAGCAGAGGCCGCGCTTTTGTGATTTTTAAAATCATGTGAGACATGGAAAATAGAATTTAGAAGTCTGTAAAAAATATATCTGCAGGAGTACCTGGCCCGTTCTAAGGCTCGCGCGAGTTTTCTGTATTCTGTGGCGCGAGTCGTCAAAATCGTACGTAAACCATTTTGACATTTTTTTTTGTCTGGAAGACATCGCCTCTACCGATAAGACCGCCGATTGTAGGACCTATCCCTATCTAAACCTAGCACCTAAGTTTATCGCTAAGGTATGTAAATTGTCCTCAATAAAGTTCTTATTTATTTATTTATAAATCGACTGGAAGTTGGAACGCGTACCTACAAGGCTCTACTCATAATGTTTTTGCTTAGTGAAGCTCCTAAACTGTATTCAAAATCCATTGTAAGCCATGCCAGGCTACATGGCACGCACATGCTCACTTGCATACAGATCAGTTGATATCCATCAACGTACGGATGGAATCGTTTATTTAATTTTTATAGTGATCGAGAAGTGGTACCTAGATAATTACTAGGGCATGTACACTTAGTAAGCCAATCTTGTCTTTCTATACAACTTCCTAGTACCACCTACCTATGTACTTAAGTATTATTTTTACATAGAGACGCCTAACATAAATCTAATCTTTCTACTTGTTGGTTCTCAATGAAGTTTAAGTAAGTTCTTAGGTAGGTATGTATTTGCCTATAGCTTCTATATCTTTAGAGAGAGAAACTCTTAAAAAAAATCATTATCGTCATTATCATTGCCTGGAAGAGTTCGCTTCTTAGCGATAAGGACGCCCATTGTACATTGTTATCTGGGTTTTCTTTTGTTTTTGTTTGTTTTAATTTTATGAATGGTGTGCAATAAATAATTTTCATTAATTAATTCATTCACTACAACCTCCCCTATCTTGCGAGAAAACTCCTTAGAATCGTACCTACTAGATATTTTCGAATAAAGGGTTCTTTCCAGGCACTGTGAAGTGCCTCAAAATTTTCTCTCATGCTTTATTTGGTTGTACCTAAGTAGTAATTATATTATCGTTCTTGTAAATACTAACTGGTTGATATTATCCATGAACTTGTAGTCTCCGCCACTGATGTTGACCTTCGTGATGATACCGGGCTGCAGCCTGTTCATCAGCTTGCAGAGGATGATTCCATCACGAAGGGCCAGCTCGAACGGAAGGTCAGACGGGAACCGTTCGCCAATCACCGCCTCAATCCATGCTTGAGCTTCGAGCTCCTTCTCTGGTTCTCGCTTGCCAGCGCACTGAAAAATAGACATGGCATTTTTAGTTTATGACTAGGTAATACCAAAAAAATAATCGTATCGTCTGGGTTTAGTACCTAAGCTCACGTGGTACGTGGCTTACAGCCGCTTTAGGACTGTGTGATCACATGAGAAAAAGATCCTGCCGGATTGAGAACCTTCTTTTTTTGAAGTCGGTTAAAATAGTGAGTTGACGTATGGAGGGAAAAGGGCGTATGACAAGAACAATGATGATTTTATTTCATAATGATGATTTTTATTTTATTATGAGTCCATTTTATTTACCTGGCAATTACCAAGTATACCAACAATTTACATAATAGGTACAAGATTCTTCTTTGAAAACTAAAATACCTACTACAATACCTACCTATCTTTGTGTTTATAAGATGTGGTGTGCTTGTTTACAATTTTGCAATTATGATAAAATTATAACTACTTAAGTATGTTTCCACGACGGTAAAAAGAGCTTATTTCAGTACCGACACGTCCAATAGCGACGTCTATTTACTTTTTTACGATACAGCGAACGATTACTTTTGCATTAATAATTTATTAATTTTATCATTTCCTTGTAAAATAATTAAAATTCCACTATTCATGGACAAAAGTTGACGTAAAATTATTATTCTGTCTGCCTGAAATTAAATTCCACATACGCATTAATACTCATCACTGTATAGATAACCTTCTGAACGGTCATAATTTTAACTTTATTATTGGGCTATTTATAGATACTAATTATAGACACTTATTTCATACATCTTAACGTGAGGACCTAGTGGTTTAAACCACTACCTACTGCAAAAAAAATTTAATGACTAACTACAAAATGTTTGCATACCAATGATCTGCAAATTATATTCTCCTGTCTCCTGTCTTTTCTGCGTATTTTGTATGTTATAGGTACTATAAGATCCGCAGAATATCATATAGTCCACCTGTTAATCGACTTTGGTGGCCGACTGTAGGTACCTATTTAAAATATTTTTAGAAAATTTTCAAAAAAAAAACTCATTGCATCAGATTCTCTTAGCACTACCCTGAGGCACTACCTTACACAGAAATCATAAGCCACACTACAGTGCACTGTTGATAAAAATTCAAGTTCACCGATAACAAGTTCAAGTGATTGTTTTTACAATGTCAAAAGGACAACTCGGTGCACAGACCTTACTCATTGTTGTTTAAAAACCTCGCATATACTCGTCAGCGGGTATAGCAACGGACGCATTGAAAATGTCCTGCGTATTTTCAAAATGTTTCTTTTAACAGTTGTGTGTTCCGCGTTATGTTACACGTTAGTTGTAAACACTAACCCTGCGGTTTTATTATTTTTATTATTCAACTCTAAAAATAATCTAGCATGTATAATAAATCATATCATCGAAGTAAAGAAGTACAGTGCTGTTTGTGAGAAGAAACTGATTGTGGGTGGACGGTGCGATGAAAAATGACTGGACGGAAATTGAAGACTCAGCTGTCATGTGAAGAGGGGACAATGTTCAGTGTTGCAAACTTAGAAACACACAGAAGGACATAAGTGTGTACTATTTAATAGTTTTTTGGTCTACGTTGAGTTTATGGATTTATATAGTGATCTTTGATCTGAACGGAACATGTAAGTAGGTCAAGGAGAGCCAGAAACATTCAGGAAATAGTTTTACTACTCTAGGTACCTACTAGGCTACTACCAAATCATAGTTACCTACCATGCATTATTTTCCAAGAGTTACCTATAATTTTTTCTATTCAACATAGATACAGGGTTCATGAGAAATTTTCTCAGATCTTTTATGTAGGTATTACAGATCCTTTGAAGATGTATAAGGGTACTCTACAAGTTTACAATAAAATATCTTATAATTTTGTCGTTCATGAGCTACAACTCATGTCTAGTTTTTTTTAAACTAATGTATAATGTATATAATAGTACCTAAGTAAGTTTAGATATTTATCCGATATAAGTATTTTGTATTCTGCAATCTGAGCCGAAACTATTATAAGGTAGTTATTATGATTTCCAAGGACAGGACTTCCTTGCCAGATATCAAAATATGCCGACAACTAGAAATCATGATTGTATTAGGTACTGATTGGAAATAAAATTATTTTAAACAGAGGAAAGAAAACTGATTAAGTATTAACAAAATAGAATATTTATTCTCTTAGTCGTCTTATTCTATTTATATACAACACGGGTACATAATGTAATAAATTACGTTCATTTGTGGCAATAAATTTGAAATTTATCAGTTAAACGACGTGTCTTGAATCTAAACATCCCAATTTATTCCTAAGTTCCATTATTCTATGTGTAGGTAGGTTCTTAGTCGATGGTGGGTCTCAATTATCAAAGTACTCGTATTCAGTGGCAGCCAAGGGCCCTGGTGCAAAAAAAATCCCTAACCCTCAGTAACTATAGCCCTAACCGAACGGTTTAGGTTTTATCAAGTCAAAATATACAGGCAAAATTTTTCAACATTAGGGGCAGCTTCATTTTCGTTTGTAGTTAGGTTTTGTTCTTTGGAAACTATACCTACTCACGGGGTCACCATCTCGGGCCTCGGACTCAGAGTCCGAGGGCCCTTTAAGCTTGGGGGCACAGCACCGTCTAGCCCTCCGGTAGCTACGCTACTGCTCGTATTATGAAGTCAGAGTTCCCATTAACAAACCAATTAAATTACGTAAAACGCTGCAGCTGTGCTGGAGTTTATCCTAATATTTATAGACTGATAGGCTGACGCCATTCCCGCCATTTTTCCTTCTCGAAGCTCATTTGAAATAATTCAAACAAACATTTGCAGTGTTTATGTAAATCTGTTTTACTCAAGTCTATTTTGGTTTTATTAGTGTTGCTAAGTACCTACCTAAAAACTAAGGACATCTTGGTATAGGTGCTAGATGATTTATACAGCGTCAGGAGGCAACTTAAGCCGTTGAGTGTAGACTCAACGGGACGCTGTAGTTATGGGACATTTTTTTTGCGATGGCTTCCCCATCAACCATCTCATGAAACGGCGTTATGTTTGGAGCTGTAAGATATTTGGAGTAATATGGCCGAGATCAGACTTGCAAAGCAAATGTACCACAACCGTATCATGCAATTTTTTTTTTAATAATGATGGCAATTTTTTGTATCCAAAAGGAGCCTAAGATTAGGAGCCAGAAGACAAATTCGATCACTTCACCTATATTATTAGGCCTTTCATTAAAACAGGTAGCATGAATGAAACTACCTACACTTTTTGAAATGACGTCATAATGAATGGAAGAAAGAAAGAACAGAATTCATTACGAGAATTTATCGCTAGTTTCCGGTCAACGCTGAAGTCGGTGGAAGATGTAAATAAAAGTGACGCTCTGTGTATTCGTAGGCATTACAGTTTTCAGACACAGTTAGTTAAAAGTTACCTGGCTAGATCACTTGTTGAGTTGCACACAAAAAAAGCCAAAAATTGAAAAATAATCGCCGCACGGTAAAAATTTTAGGTAGGTATTCTAAAATTTCTCTTCTCGTAGAACTGACGGCCGTTGGGGCAGAAAAGTTCTCGAGTTGAGGCCACGCACCGGAAATCGCAGCAGAGGACGGCCCCCCACGAGATGGAAAGACGATCTTGTAGGGGTTGCTGGGAGCAGTTGGGTGCAGGCTGCACAAGATCGATCGCTGTGGAAAGCGTGGACGCAGCTGTGGACGCGTCCACTGCTGAACATAGGCCTCCCCCATAGGAGGCCTATGTTCAGCAGTGGACGCTAGTTGGCTGAGATGATGATGATTTTAAGATCGTGAGTGATCGTGAGACATGAGTGTGCGTCAATGGACTCATTAGTATTCAAGTAAGCGCACTCAGTATGAGTAGCTATGGGCTACGCTGCTTAGTTTTAATTCTGCAACCACTTTTATCGACAATCAAGAAAATAAAGTAGTATTTACTACCTCACCCACTTTTAATTTCTAGAGGAATAAACTTTATTCGTTTTTACCCAGTGATAAGAATCTATACGGAAAAAACTAAGAATCTAAATAAATACTTTGTTTTTTAAAAAGTTTGCAGTACTTTGTTATTTTCAATTATGTATTTTGGTTTTTTTCCGTACCTATATATACTTTTTACTGGGTAAAAATGAATACTTAAAGTTTATTTCCACCGCACAGTAAAAATGAAATACCTACATAACATGACCAAACACAATGATGAGAAAAAAATATGAACAAAGGTATTGTACAACCTCAACCACGCACTTCACTTCAAAACTTAACTATAACACGTTCAAAGTGAACCAGCTATTTCCCCCAGCTACGCCTCTACAGTATCCGCCCGCGCTGTTTCATGCTGGGCGGGCGGGACCCACTCCTCAGTTCACTAGTTGATACCACGGTGGATACTTGCCCCGGATCTAGTGATATTGTGATAAATCATGGCTGTAAGATAGTTTTATTAATTTGTGCTAATTTTACATAGTTTAAATCACGCTTCTTTAGTATAGTAGAGACCACAGGTTTCCGCTTGCTACGATCCTCCTTTCACCTCATTCACTTTCATTAACTATTAAATATTATTTTAAAACAATTTAAATATTTACTTACCTAATAGTTACATACTCGTACCTACTAAAATTTTAATACAATCATAAAAAGTTTGATAAACGAATTTTAAATTCTGAATGCATGGGTAATGCAATGTTCGTTTGTTTTATTTTTGCATTGTTAAAAGTATTATACATTATTCAAATTAGTTTAAATCAGAAATAAGGAAACTCGTAAATTGAATTTAGAATAAATTAAAAAATGCAATAAAATTTAGTTTCGTGCCAGATTTTTTGCATTCGTTTTGAGGGATTTACACTCGTGTAACTTTGTGGTTTTTAGACACTGTTTACACGATTCTGGCATACATTCTTGCTTTCTCAAACTCAACGCAGTAAGAGCTAATATTCTGTGGCAAAAGGCAATAATGGTATGCCAGAATGGCATCGTGTAAACGGCGTCTTACTCATGGTTTAAATTTTGTATGGAACCACTTTCATAGCATGCACGATTTTTATCCTAGGCAAATTAGGTACTATAATTCCATGATAATAAAGCTCACAATAACTAAGATAAGAGTGAGTACAATTTTTAAAAGAAATTACAAACTACATTTAATTACAGAAACTCATTAACTACCATATTGAGGTTATTTTGTTTAAGTCGTATACCATACCCTATCTTTTTAGTTCAATCGGTGAAAATAGTTTGTATCCAAATATATGATTCAAATCCTCTCATGAAATATCAACAAATCAAAAAATAAGACAAATCAAAAGTTCAAACATAGATAAAACAATATAACATTAACATGCTGATTATCAAATTTATATTAAAAACAAAACAAACGCTTCATAATATTCATAAACAAAACTCAAAGCTAATGCGAGCTTTTACAACAATAACATAAACATCATTGTTATCTAATTATTTATTATTTTATAACTTACATTATGTTTGTAATTTACTAACCTACATATTTTTTTAGTATATATAATACTAGTATCACAGCCCAACTTCGCCTGGTTTAATAAAACAATATATTGTAAAGTAAGCTCATTCGCACCCCACAACTAATATAGTCGTAACTCAAAAAAGGCGATTTTGAGATACAGCGTTTTGAAGTTTTGAAAAATCATACCGCCCAGAATATTAAATATTATGCTTTTTCTTAAATGCACGATTGTAGATATATTATCTGGCTTTAATAATTTTATATTTTTGATTATATACAGCTAATACATTCTGAGAAATAAATTTTATTTTACTAGTACTTTGAGTTAAGACTATATTGCCTATCAATAAAAAATCAATTTTGAATTACGACTGTAAGGCCTGTTCAAAAACTAACAAAAATGCGTTTTGACGGGCGTTTTATTTAAATGAATATGTATGAGACTTACATCATAATATCGAGTTGTAGGTACAATCTACTTATATTATAAGAAGATTTAAGAAGATTGTTCACCTGGATATCTCCAGGCGACAGATACCCCAACCAAATTGACTACTTTCCTACATCATGATCAATACCCGCTGGAGATCTCCACCACCAATGCAAAACCTTTCCCATGAAAAGATTGCGGCATAGACCACACATTAAACGTAGCGTAACGTGGTTCTCCATGCGTCTGAAGGCAACAGTGGAATGCACTATTACAGGTTCCAAAAAAATCAACAAAACACAGCTATCTATCAGTCAGCAGCCAAGCTGTAGATATTAATCTTAGGGTAGGGACAACCCACTCCTCTCCACAAAGCACGCTCACAGACTACAAACAGCAGACCTGTTAAAAAAAGACTCCTTTGAAGAAAGTTCAAATCAAACCAAAGTCCTATGCTTTATAAGATGCACAAGGTAAGCACTATCTTAAGACTAGAACCGATAGCATAAAGATGGTGTGAAAACTGCGAAGACCTCTACAAAGACACGTCAATTGTCAGCTTACCTCACATATTTTAGCCAATTCACATGACCACGAATAAAGAGGATAATAAGTCTCAAAAGGGAAGTGTATGCTGAGATTAAGAAGCTTAAACAAAGCATCAGGACCTGATATGATTGTGGCTGAAGTCTTGAAAGCTCTAGGTGACGCTGCGGTGGACGTGTTACACGGAATCTGTAATACTGTCTTTCGGACGGGTGTATGGCCTCAGGACTGGTCGGATTCTACTAATATATCGATGCACCGAAAGGGTTATACTAAGAAGTTTGAAACTTATCCCTCTCTGTTATATTATTCACGCAAGCGAAAACTACTGATTATAATTAACAGCCGATTGTGGCATTTATTGTACTGGCAGATATCTCCGAAACAACCGGGATTTGTGAAAGGATACATTCTGAATTCAAATAAATAAATAAATAAATCGTAGCGAGTGGAGATCCGTGGTCTCTGCCTACCCCTTTGGGAAAGAGGCGTGATTTTATGTATGTATGTATGTACAGTCTGAATATAAAGCAGATTATCGAGAAGTGCTATGGATATTCGACACTCCTGGAGTAATTTTGCTTTATCAACTACAGCAAGGCGTTTGACTGCGTTAACTGATCCCTTTTTCGACAGATTTTGGAGTACCACAACAACTTATCTCCCTCATCAGATCGCTAAATGCCATGAGTCGGGGGGTAGTATAAGGGTCGATAAGACTTTTTATCAACCATTTAAGTTCAGGAGTAAGGCAAGGCTGCATCCACTTACTAATGGTTTTCAACATACTTAATGAGAAAGAAAAAACCTTAATTAAAGGTCACTACCCTCAGTTACGTGGAATCGACTGTGGACTCTTTCTGTAAATAAATAGATATTAAGCAAAACTGAACAGGCGGAACCGTCATATTTATAGTTAACCCAAAATATCTAATAACTTTCGCGATGATTTTAACAGGTCATACAGTAGTAACTCAAACAAAACAGTGGCAATATAGTCCTAAGTTGAAATATTTTTCGTAATAATCCACGAAAGGAAATTATTGACAAGCAATAAAGTCTCAACTTGTGATGTAACGCTCATATTTATATTTTATTGACAGGCAAAAGTGTCACAACTAGATAATAAGACTATATTGACTACTCACTTGTGTTGTTTTTGTATAAAAGCTGACAATCACTATGTCTTATATTAACATGAGACAGGTTAAACACGTTTGGACTAAGTTGTGACGGTGTTACTTGTCGAAAGAATGAACGAGATTGACAGTCAATAAAGTTTTATAGTACTACTGATTTGCGATAAAAATAGGTAGAAATGTAAGGGTCTCACCAGTCTGTAGAGAAAGAATTCTTCTTCATGGTGGCATACTTAACTCAAAAGTGCAAAATTTTGAGTTACGACTATATTAGTTGTGAGGTGCGATATGTAAGTGGCCAACTGGCTGGAGCTGAGTTGACTTTTTGTGATGTACTATCGACTTTCAATTCAAAGGTTGCAATGTTAGATCCCGGGCGTTCATCAATGAATTGACTTGTATGCGCAATAACAAGAGCTAATAGATGAAGGAGAACATCTGAAGGAAACCAGTTAGTATTCTTAAAAGCGGTGATGGATTGGAACCTGTGGAATGCGAACTTTCTGCAATTGGACATTCCTCTGACGACCGTTAGATAGGATCTTGAATTACTTGATCTAAGAGAATCTACTGGGCCTTTGGATACAATCGTGTTTTTTATTGAATCGATCATTGAAAGATCGAAAGTGAAACATTGCTGGGGCATTGAGTGCGACCATTAATCTTTCTTTTGACATATGACGTCAATGCATATGGATTCACTAATACAATTCACAGCTGTTTCTGTTCGTCATTGACTTATCCAAATGTATCAATAGATACGATGTCGTCCAGTGGTCTAAGCTCGAAATTAATTCATTAAATTTTCAATATTCCAAGTGTTACGAATTTTGAGGTACATTTTAATTTCACACGATGTGCTGTAAAGCTGGTTGTTCAGTTATTAGTAGAGGTATTGGTGATAACCGATGTTTGCTAAAAGTGTGCGCCATAATCTATGCGGCTCTTTGCACTTATCTATAGTAGTAGTGCTACCTCTCTATGATCATCACTGTGATACGTTTCTATCGATGAACGATCAATTTTTTTGTAAAAAGTAACACTTTAGCGACTATCAGTGTTAGGCAGGCGATAGATCTAAAAACGAGGGGAGCCATTTGTCCAGCCGTGGGAAAGTGCGGGCTAGAAACGATATTAACTAGAACTAGATAAACTAGAACATTTAGTTAAGAAAAAGTACTTATAGGTAAAGTATTTTTTGAAGATTCTTTAAATTTCATACATACGTCTAGATTTCATCCTTGGTCTAGCTAGATACTGATCTTATCGGAATAATAAATCTTGAATCTAGCATAGTATTATTAAATAAAACTAGCTTTTATTTCAGTGGTTTTGGTAAAGTGGAATTAATCTAAATAAATCATAAATAATAATAATAATAATATAATAAATCTGAAAGTTTGTGAGTATGTTTAGATGTTTGTATGTTTTTGTAACAATCACGCCGAAACCAGTGAACCGATTTGGATGAAACTTGGAATAGGCGTAGATAATGACCTGGAATAGCATATAGGCTATTCAAAATGTTGGTACCACGCGGGCGAAGCCGCGCGCAGAAGCTAGTCATAAATAAACGAAAAATACAAACAATAGTTAGGTAAATAAAATGCATTTATCCCAGATAGCCGATTCTTATATTACAAGCTCTGTTTTGGGTTCGACGCTATGTTCCATCAGTTCATTTATTAAATTGATAACTTCATATTTCTAAAACTCGGTTAAAAATACATAAGCGTTTCTTGAACATGGGCCATAAAACAACGCTTCCAGTGCCAACTCATTATGAGCTCCAGCATCACCGAAAATAACACGCACAAACAAGCCACGATCTGGATTTCTTCAGACGTTGATGAGAGTGGAGAGACTATAAAATACTGATAAACAGAATGTTTAAACCATTTCAGAGAATCTAAAAAATAAAAATTTTTGAAAAAAAAAATTGAACCGACTTCACAAAACACAAACAGACACTAAGAACCTACACTAAAAAGAGAAAAATAAGAATATACACATGCAATTATTATTTACAGTATTCAATTAATAAATTATTATGTTACCTACCTATATTATATTTGAAGTCGGTGCCAACTATGCATTTACAACTATCTAAGAAGAAATTACGAGTACAATAGAACTTGGGTGCAAAATTGTATCGAGTAGTTAGAATAGAATAGTTGTCACCGACTTCAAATATAATATAGGTAGGTAACATAATAATTTATTAATTGAATACTGTAAATAATAATTGCATGTGTATATTCTTATTTTTCTCTTTTTAGTGTAGGTTCTTAGTGTCTGTTTGTGTTTTGTGAAGTCGGTTCAATTTTTTTTTTCAAAAATTTTTATTTTTCCATTTTTAGTGTAAAGTGTAAGTGTAAATAATATAGTAGGTTAGGTTAGTAAGTAATTACTTACTTAGTAGGTTAGGTTAGATATTACAATAGTCAAGATTAAAGAAGTTAGAGTGAGGATGAGGTTTTTTGAGTTTTACGGGAAAACTATCAATCCCTCAGGAATAAAATTTATATGGGACCACCTCGAGAGTCTAAATATGTCAAACTAATCAATGGTTGACTCAGATTGTGTAGTGAGAATAATGTTTTTTGAGTTTTACAGGAAAACTATCAATTCCTCAGGAAAAAAAAGTATGAGGACCACCTCGAGATGGACAACCTTTCAAGCTAAAAAAAAAATTTTGGAAATCGGTCCACATTTTTCGGAAAGCTCGGTGATTTTTTGAGTTTTACGGGAAAACTATCAATCCCTCAGGAGTAAAATTTTTATGGGACCACTATGGTAGCATACCCTTTCAAACAAAAAAATAATTTTGGAAATCGGTTCACAACTGACGGAGATATCGATGAACATACATCTAAAAAAAAAAAAAAAAAAAAAAAAAAAAAAAAAACATACATACAACCGAACATAGAACCTCCTCCTTTTTTTGAAGTCGGTTAATAATTACGTACATAGGTACAGAATAGAAAAGAACAAAATAGATGCGTATGAATGGGGTGAAAATGTGTGTTAGTAGGATCGTAGTAAGTGGAAATTTGTCTCTGCTGAAAAGTACCAAGATAAAGGATTTCGATTTGTAGAGTCTGTAAAGTCTACAGAAAAGAGGTGGGATTCCCGTACATCGAAATCCTTTATTTTTGTAGTTTTTATGTTTGTATGTTGGATTTCTACCTATTGGGAATCACTGTGCAGCTATTTCTATTGGTTGGTAGGCACGAATTTCAGATAGTAATAATAAAACTTTGATGTCAAAAACGTCTCGACAGACAGCATAGTTAAAATCGCTTCATCTGTATACCTAATTCATGGTGAGACTAAACTTGTTACATTGCCAGACATAAAAATATCTATTAAGGTAATAAATATTTAGATTTTCCAATAAAAAACATTTTTACAAAGTAACCGAGATTCATTGTTTTAGAAGTATTAAAAGATTACTTAGGATCTTTATCATTATAAAAGTAGTGTCATTGACAGCACATTAGTATGAATTTAATCACAAAAAAATTGCAACAAGACGAATTCGTAAAAAAATATTTTTTATTTGTTGAAGTTGATAAGATAATAGAGGTAAATGAACTTACTCAGCTTTAAAAAGGCACAAAATATTGTTGTTTTTTTATCCAGCGGATGGGTTTGTGCGAGGAAAAATAAATCTCATAAGTAAGGCAGGTAGTAAAAAAATTTGCTCAGATGATGATCACAATAAGAAGAGCATCTTCAAATGTAAAGATGACGGAGGTATAGGAAGATACGTCAATCAAAACCAAAAATATACGCAGAAGTGCTCCGAATCCAACGCCTACGAAACATCTGTTTACAGACAGTAATGTGCGTTGCTTTTATTATAGCATCAATCAAAATTACAAATCAAAGTAACCAAACTGCTGGAAACAGAACAAGCAAACACATTCTAGTCTTTGGGTTTTATTTTTAAGCTTAGCTGGTAAGCAAAAAGTTTCGGAAGAATTTTTATTTCACGAACATATTTCAAACGGTTCAGATGTCAAGTAAAAGATGAACCGGCTTACCATAGAACGTGACATAAAGTTATTCCGGAGTGTAAACTGTCAAAATGTATGGTTATTCTTGATTTATTCGGTGGAATAACTTTATGTCACGTTCTATGGTAAGCCGGGAAGAATATAAATAAATATTCAAACAAAGAAACTTAAATATCTATCAAACAATACGAGAGTTTTAGCTCCTTTAGTAAAACGAATAGTCGAGCTAAGCTTTTGCTACCAAACTGTATAAGGATCGAGCCGATCGTAAAAACCCCTCATTTTTAATATGTATGACGTCTGTAGTAGACGTAGAAGCCTCAATAATATATCTGTCTCTTTCAGCCTAGGAACAAGGAACAAGAACAGGAGGTCCTGAACTGGATTGCCGAGGTGACTGGCGAACCCCTTCCTGGCGGTGATTACGAAGATATTCTGAAGAACGGAGTGGTGCTATGCAAGCTTATTAACAAGCTAGCTCCCGGATCAGTGAAGAAAATCCAGGAGAGGGGAACCAATTTCCAGCTTATGGAGAATATTCAGAGGTAAAAAACTAAATTAAAAAAACAAAAAAACTGGACTCTGTAATCCCCAAGTGGCGGTAAATATGAAGACCAGAAAAGCTTCCAACACCAAGAACTTTAGTATTTCTGATTAGGTATCGATTAGGCATCTCAAAATTGTCTTTAAATAATACAAAACTGATAAGTAAGTTCGTATGAGTCGGTGGCCAAATCTGGTGACGGAGTGACAAAACTGATGAAAGGTTTGGTTTACTAAAAGTAAACCAAAAAAATATCAGTTAGGTAAACAAATTCGAGTAGGTAGAATTTATTCAAGACGAAGTCAAACTTATGATGGTTGTAATAAGGACTAATTTCTGATATTCTTCATTTCAGGTTCCAAGCTGCGATCAAGAAATACGGAGTACCAGAGGAAGAAATCTTCCAAACAGCTGATCTTTTCGAAAGGCGCAACATTCCTCAAGTCACACTTTGCTTATACTCTCTAGGAAGAATTGTAAGTACTTACCTAGTTTTCTTACATTTTTAAATCGTCATCATCAAATTATTTGAATCTGAAGAACCAAAATTACCTTTTATTCTGCAAAACAATTAAATATAGGGTACCTATGGTCTGTAAAAGTGTTGTGATAGATTTTTTCTGAACCAAAAAGATTGCCTTGTCTTAGTTCTGGTCATCAATGTGTTTTTCATGTTTCTTATACCATTTTGTATTTTTTCAGACTCAAAAGCACCCAGAATGGACGGGACCTCAACTTGGTCCCAAAATGGCTGACAAGAACGAGCGTACTTTCACAGAAGAACAGCTGAAAGCCCACAACTCAGAGCTTAACCTTCAGATGGGTTTCAACAAGGGAGCTTCACAGTCTGGCCATGGAGGATTTGGCAACACTCGTCACATGTAATTTAAAAATAAATCTAAAACCAGCCAGTATTAGGACATTATTTTTTTACTTTTTTTAGGAAATAAAAATCATGCCAACAACTCTTTTAACAGAACTATTAACAAAAACCGATAGGATGTTCGCTCTTTTTGTATTTTTTTTATTATTTGTTTTTTTTAAACTGATGCTTTTAAAAGTTCCTTTTTTAATCTGTCTTTCTATTCGCTATAAATTAGAGCTTCAAAATGTGTGATTGAACTTTGTAAGCTTGAATATTTCTAACAAAACACTATTTTGTTAAGTTTTTTAAGAGATTATTTTTAATTTAGCTTGTAAATATTAATTGTATTTAATAAACTCGTCTTAAGTATTATTTTGTTTTATTAATTTTATCACCTTAGTTTTATTTCCCTGTTTGATTAAAACTTTTTATTATTCAGATTATGAAATTCATGACTAAGATCTTTAACTATAATATGAACTATTTCTATTATAAAATGTTTGAATACCTGATTCAGATTGAAAAAGAACAGCTGTGAACTGTGCCATGGATTAATTTAGATGCTGCATTACTATGAAGGCCACGCTATCAGAATAATTGTAACAATTTTTGGCATCACTACCAACAATATTGTCATTGAGCTTCATTGCCTACGAGAATCCATACTTATTACTTATAATATAAATGTGAAAGTAACTCTGTCTGTCTGTTTGTTACATTTTTTGCCCAAACCACTGAACAGATTAGGCTGAAAATGGGCATGAATAAAGGTTGTATCCCAAGGAAGGACATAGGCTACTTTTTATCCCGAAAAAATCTCGAGGGACCGCGGGTCATACCGCGGGATCCAAGAATGCAGATACTTTTATTTTCAAAATAAACATAAGTACCTATAGTTTCCTAAGAAAAAACCCGGGATCCGAGGGGACTCGGTAAGAGTCCGGCCCCTTGAGCTTGGGGGCCCCGGTGCACAGCACCGCCTAGCCCATCGGTAGCTATGCCACTGCGACGTACATATAACTATTGTGAGGACTGAGGAGTATAATTGAAACACAAGTCATGCTAATAATATAAACATAGACACGCACACATATAAACAAGCATAGAAGAGGTTAATATCCGAAACTCATTTTGCTAATACGAGTATTAAAAACGAAAGTTTTTGAGGATGTATGGATGTTTGTTAGTACGCAAAAAGTAAAGAGTTTTTTTTTATCATGAATGGGTCGGCTCTTGACCTGGAAACTAACATAGGCAAGAAAGAGGTCTACGATGGAGCGAGCCTACTCAGAAGGTGCCTAATAACTCTCTTCTTGAAAACAACATGGTCGTAGCTCAGCGGAAATACAGACGTTGAAAGCTGACAGATGAGGCACAGAGATAGTCTAACTAGAATATAGCAAGTTTACTACTGTTTTTTTCCTGGAAAAGTGAAGTGGAGTGTTCCCGTAAAAGCGCGAGTAACACCGCGGAGCTAGTCATATAGATATCTCATTTATGTTTTTTTCTTTTACAGCATCATTTAGCCCCAAACTAAGCAAAGCCTGTACTATGGGAACCACATAATTGTCAATTATGTGGTTCCCATAGTACTTATATACTTTTTATTTGTAAATACATACATATTATACATACCCAGACCGGAGATAAAATATTTGCAGATCATACAAACATTTATCCCGCGGCGGGGATCGAACCCGCAACCTTCTGCGTCCCATGCGGGCTTTCACACTGCACCACAGAGGTCGTCAAGGTATGTATGTGTTTATTTGATATTGGTAACCTATACAACTTTTTTGGTACGAAAGGATTGCTTTTTGTTTAGTACCGGAGGTGCGGGTGGGACACAAGTATGATAAAGGTAGTCATTAATTTGTCATCCTTCATTTTGTGGCATGTGAGGAAACGCGTTGATATCTTTTGTATCAAAAAAACAAACAATAATTTCCCCTATATTTTGCAACATTTTGTTTCAAAATAATGTTGTCCGATTCAACAGAGGTCGATGCGTTAACTAATTTTAAACGAAGACGTAAACAAGATATTTCAAAACCAGCAGAGACATTCTCGTTAATCAAATCGTGTGGACACAGACAAGCAAATAGAGCTACCACTGAAACGCGTGCCGTATTTTTTGTAATAAATAAGAGCTATTTTGAGTGCAGTGTTGCCAACAGATTTTTGCTCTAAAAACAAGATTTTAATAGAAAAATTGGAGGTTTTAGTTTTGCAGCAAAAAGTAATTTATACATAGTGATTTATTGCAAAATCAGGCGAATGAGAAATATGTTGCGTTATCATGTACCTAAGTAGCTGTATAACAGTGGAACTGATAATTATTCTCATCAACTCTACACCAGATTTTTAAGTATTCAGATGGCTCTCCGTCTGAATAATCTTTAAAAATCAACTTAAAAATCTGATGTTTTGGATATAGGTAAATTGTTCAGATACAATTCAGATTTCAGATTATGATAGAGATCATAAGTATCTTAACAATTTGTATCCGACTAGATTTCCGTCGCGATGTTACTTGCGGTCCTTCGGGAAAACTTCACTTTCCCGGGATAAAATATACCCTATGTTCATCAGGGATAATGTAGGATTCCAATCGTGATTTTTTTTTTCATATTGGTCCAGTTTGGAGCCTATTCAATTCAAACAAACAAGCATACAAACAAAAAACAAATCTTTCATCTTTATATTATTACTAGCTGACCCGCGCAACTTCGTCTGCGCATTATTAGGAACAAAGTAGAGGAGTTTTGAGTGAATCGAGAGTAGGTATATACAAAATATAAAACTCCGTCGCTTGATATAATAATAATATTTTTTTTATATTTATGTTTCTCTCAAGAATCCCAAGATAGAGGTAGGGAAAATCTTACCCAGATGTTGCAATGCTAAGAACAAAACGAATACGGTAATTGGTATAGAATCCCTGAAGCGAGCGGCAATTTTTTTGAAGAAATTGACTCGAAACATATTTTTTTTTAATACTTAGCAAGTACTGTATGGTGTTGAATTTCGAAATAAAACGATTAACTAATATTACCTACCCGCGACTTCGTCAGCAATATAAAAATATCAAAAACTCTAAGCAAAAATTTCCATTAACTTTTCAAAACTCAAAATCAAAGAAAATTATACTCCTTCGTATTTCGATCTCCGCTAGAAACGCCACCTAGGAGAAAAGGTGTAAAGTAGTTTTGACCTCTAGACCTATAGATGGCGTTCTAACTATGGCCAAGGAAAAAATATTTTAATATCAAAAAATCATAACTTCGGAGTTCGGATATATTGATGGGTGGGAATACACATGTTACATGTTTATCATTAATTTTAAAATAATTTATTATGCAAAATACAAAAAAAAAACGAAAAAATTTAGAGTGCAAAAAGTGGCTCCGGCGCGGTCACCCATCCTTATTATGACCGCGCCCAGGGTTGCTTAACTTTTTTCCCCATACAAACTTCCAACCCTTATTTTCCCGCCCCCTTATGGTAATTGACAAAAAAAAGTAGCCTATGTCCATCCCTGGGGTATACTCTTTATCCATGCCAAATTTCAGCTTAATCGGTTCAGCGGTTTGGGCGTGAAAAGGTAACAAACAGACAGACAGACAGACAGACAGACAGACAGACAGACAGACAGAGTTACTTTCACATTTATAATATTAGTATGGATTATAGTATAAAGTATAATATTAGTGTACACTTATATCTTAGTATAAACTTGGAAGTATCTGAAAAACCACCATGAATTTCATACAGAAAAACTTGTTATCCAAATCAACAATATTTATGCTCACGTTATCGAAACAAGTTGATATAAACAAGAGATTATTATTACGTGTGAATATTAGGTATAATTTGTCAAAATTTTAGCTGGCAACATTGTGAAGTGGACGAAGCCCACTGATCTCGCAACGCAACGCAATATAATTTATGTTTGGGACGTCTAGGCTATTTCCACAAAGACACGCAGAGGTCGTTCAACCTATTCATTCTTTCTTTTTAATTCACCGATCGCAGGTAGAGTTTACCGGAGTTTCCCAACTATATCACATCAAGCGTGACGTACGAGATAGAGCGGAATATTTTTTCATTTATTTCCTGTTTATAACTTGATCAAAACAAAAACGCTAAGATTGTGTTCGTTTTATTAAAGAAACTTTGATGCACGAATGGTTTTGAAAATATAAAATCTTAACCATACTAGTTCAAGGTAACTTATGTAAGGAAAAAAATCCAGTAAAATTCAGTCTGTGTGCTTAGGTGTGTGTAGTTCAATGCAGCGCTCAACGCTTCTACTGATCTAAAGAATCTTGGAATCATGAATGGAAACCGATCCTCACATGGATAAAATGTCCGTAACATGCGAAGAAGTCATACGAAATAGGTGCCTTGGAAATACAATCATCATCACTTACCTGCCCTTTGACCACATTATGTGGGGTTGGCATAACATCAATCGCGACAAAGAAGAAAAAGAAAAATTACTCAAGGATACACATGTGACAAAATGACAGAGTCCAAAACACGAAATTTTATGTTTTTTGTGTATTCATGTACCTGCTGGTCAAATAATTTATAATGACGAAAAGTTCACATTAAAAACAAAATGTCAGTCTAATAGCAGTATTTATGCTTGCTTACTAGGTCAGGCATTAACCTGTTTTGGAGCTATAAAATTGTTGGTAGCTGCCTACCTCGGACACTCCACTAATAGGTACTCAAACAAATACCACTAGGAACTCAACAAACTAATCAGCAGGATCTGATGATTATGATGATGGCCTGCTTGACGTATCCGTCAACGGTTAAACTTGTTAACTCTGGATATGAGCTTCAAGATGGCTTCCAAAGCCAAACTTCATGATCATCATCATCATCTCAGCCATCTAGCGTTCACTGCTGAAAAAAGGCCTCCCCCATCGATTTCCACAGCGATCGATCTTGTGCAGCCTGCACCCAACGGCTCCCAGCAACCTTTACAAGATCGTCCTTCCATCTAGTGGGGGGCCGTTCTGTACTGTGATTTCCAGTGCGAGACCTCAGTGCCTTAAGTCGAAGGTTTTCGATCAGTGTGTGTTACCAGTGATGACACAGGGAACTGAGACGTGGTCCCACACTATGGGCCTCATAAGAATGCTCAAGGTCACTCAGCGAGCTATGGAAAGGGCTATGCTTGGTGTCTCTCTACGAGATCTAATCAAGCCAAACTTAGTTTAAAAAAAATCTGTCACAGGGTGAGCAGTGCAAGCGCCCTGCGGCGTCATAGGTATGGTATAGGAAGGCTTATAACAATCGAGAACTCGAGGAGCAGTCTCGATGCGGGGAGAGGAGTGTCCGTTCTGTACGTAGTAATATGACATCCTCTGGCTGCGGTCTGTTGGCATTGGTTTATATGGGCACTTATACTTTGTTGCTGGATATATTCTAATACTAGTTGCGCCCCGCGGTAAGCGCGGTCCATTTATAAACCTTCATTTTTGCGGGACAAATAGTAGCCTATGTAATCCATGATATACAGGGTGTAAAAAGACGTCTACCGAAGCCGAAAGGGGTACGTACAGCATCCCAACACACAACCAAATCCAAAAGTATTTTCCGAAAAAATCATTATATCCGGAGAAAACAGCGTTTGAAGAGTGCTGTTTGCGTATGTTCTGGGCGCGTTGTTTTACGTAGATTGCTGGATTTTGAGTTTTAACTGTTACTTTCTTTTACAAATGAAATTATTAGGTAGGTATGATCGTATTATGTTGTAATAGTAGTAAATAACCGAAAATAAAATAAAATGACTAAGCGAAGTCAAAAAAAATCGCGTTTTTTTTCGCTAAATATGTTTAGAATCATAGTCTGATTGCAACCCCTCAGTTTTCGGTAGTTGTCTTTTTACACCCTGTATACTCTATAACAATATTAAAAATTTAATCTGTTTAGCCGTTTCAGCGTAAAGGAGAAACGAACATTCATCCAAACTTTAGCATTTTATAATAGTAGCATAGACCTATTGGTTTTTGATAGTTGTTTTCCTATTTCAGAGTAATTTAACAAGTATGGTAAGTTTGCGGTTTTTCTGTGGAGGTGACTCGTCCACTAAGATGCTGTGATCCTAATTTATATTATGAGGTAAAGATACTGTTGCTCGAAAATGGGCAAATGGAGTCACCACAACACCAGTCTCTGACTCTATGCCCCCTTACGCACTAGCGGTTAAACGCGAGGGCGGCTAGCCGCTTTTCCAGTTAAAAATAATATTAATAAATAATGCTGGACAATTTCGCATAGCATCTAGCCCCAAAATAAGCAAAGCTTGAACTATGGGAACCAGATAACTACATAATGTACATAGAAACACCCAGACCCGAGACAAATATCTGTAGATCTTACAAACATTTGTCCCACGGCGGGGATCGAACCCGCAACATACTGCATCGCAAGCAGACATTTCACAAACTGCGCTACAGAGGTCGATTTATAATATGAAACCGCTTGTTGTACGCACTTACAACAACAAAATTTCACTAAAATTTTAGCCGCGCGGTTAGCCGCGGGTGCGGGCTGACCGCTAGTGCGTAAAGGGGCTATTTCTCTCAATTCCCAAGATCTCATTTTCCTTTGTCTTGTATTTTTAGAATAATCGCAATAGTTTACGACTGGTCTGGAATGAGTTGTTCCATCATCCGTTGTACAATGTTTACTTTGAATCGCAGCCAAGAGGCGAGATGGACGATGCTCTCATCAGGTCAACCTTGACATTACAGAGGGTGTAAGATGATAGCTTTTGATAATTGAACGTAGAGAAACATGCTCACGTCTCTTAGTTGCACCTTATAGTTGACATCTTCACTTCGGACCCACTAAACCTCTGGCCATACCCCTATTCAGATTGGTCCTTATCAGATACTTGTTTTTTTTTTCGTTTGTGCTAGGTACATTTTGCTTCAGTTACCTTAGCTGATTGTAAGCCCATTGCTGGTGTGTATGTTCTATGATTTCTGTTATTGTTTTATAGAGACATGATAATATAGAAATGGCTTCACCTTCTAAAAAGGTTTTTATTATTTTGAGAGACATTTTCTTGTTCTCACTTCGCCATTTCGCAACGAGAAACACGGAATTGAATAGTGATTTCACAAGTATAAACTCACACCCTGTATTAATAAGTACTAGCTCTAATTAGTTTTAATTACAAGGTAATTGTCCAAGGCCAATGGAACAGATTTTAACTGTTCCCGATATAGAGAACATACATTTGGCTATATTGAATGTAAAAAATAAAATGTATATACATATAAGGTCATAAGCGCTTAGGCCGTCTGAAAAAAATAAAAATAAGCGAGTTTAGTCTGGAGGAAGAAATGGTCAATTTGAATTTTTAGAAAATTTAAAATTAATTTTTAAAATCGGGGATGTTTATTAGCTCTTTTCAACGAAGAGGACCAACAATCGGTTGTTTGTAATTTTAAAACGCTCATGCATAGTAGGTACATAATTCTTACTGTGCATTTTTTTGTCTTACTTTGTCTTACATTAAAAAGCTTTAATGTAACTCTTCTTCTTCTTCTTCCTGCCCTTATCCCATTAAGTGGGGTCGTCACAAAATGTTTCTTTCTTCCATTTCCCTCTATCACTCGTCATATCAGAACTCACTCCTTTCACTAACATATCCATATAACTATACCTAACATATAAAAAGCTTTAATGTAACTAGGAGAATGCTTGGTATGAATGTTGAGGGATTTACAAGTAGAGGTAGGCCAAAGAAAAGATGGATGGATTGTGTGAAGGATGACATGAGTAAGAAAGGAGTGAGTGTTGAGATGACGGCTGATAGAGGAGAATGGAAGAAGAATACATGTTATGCTGACCCCACATAATGTGGGAAAACGGCATGAAGATGACATTATAGAGCTTTAATACTTGGCTTTTGCATTTAGTCACATAAAATGTATCATTGGTAAGGTAAAGTTAACTTGTAATTATGAAAATTGATATTTTATGATATCTACGTATGAATACTATCATTTATTTGTTAACCTTTAAAACAGTTTATTTATAGCACATGAAACCAACTCTGGCGACGGAGTTATAACCCGCCTGTGATGTCTTCCTGCATGTGACGACAATTTTAACTTCGGAGTTTACTACGTTTAGTTTTATATACGGCGTTTATACAATACCATCCTGGCATATCATTCTTGCCACTTGCCACAGCATATTCGCTCTTGCTCCGTTGAGTTAAAGAAAGATACCGTATTAACGGCGTCTCATTGCCACTAGTTTGAACTAAACTGCTTAGTATCTTTCTATGCTGTCTTTTCGTACTGAAATACGATAACATTAAGACGCTTTATCTTCAAATGCCACTTGCAACAGTCAAATAGTCACGCCCATACCAACACAATGGATACTGCAATATCGCTACGGGCAATAACTTAAGCCTTTACATGTTCAGGTATATACAGGGTCAGAAGGCAAGCATGACTAAGTCATGTTGGCCAAGTAAAATGTGTATTATGATTTAGCTCTACTAGGGTGAAGGAAAACATCGTGAGGAAACCAGTTCAAACAAAACGGAACGCATTACACACATGAAGCTTTCATGAAATGCTGTTCATGAAAGCAATAATACTGCATCGTCTGTATGAAGTTTGATAAGTTACCGAGATGTGCCGAATATAAAAAAACTTAGAGCTTTACATCTTGACTCCTCAACACATTCGTGACGTCGGCATTCGTCTGTCTTCGCCGAATATGTAGAGGGCCCTTTAGACAACATCAGGCACAGGTTGTCCTTTGCCTGCATTGAACGGAACGCTGTAGTGCCTGGGACATTGTTTGAGATGGAATTGGTTTACCCCGCAAAACATTCTCGCCCATGTTCCGGTTTAAAAAACTCTTGGGTTTTGGATTAGCAAATGCATTGGGCAATGACCCGATAAACTTACGATCATAAGAGGAACGATGACGTAATGTTGAGCAAAACTAGCTGTACTGTGAAAGGTTTGATAACTTGTGCCACGCTCAACCCTTCTTTACATAGTATAAAACAAAGTCACTTCCCGCTGTCTGTCTATCTGTCTACAGTATCAATCTAATAAAAAGGTCTACTGTTTGAATTGTCTAATGACAAAAAAGCTGTAGTATATTTAGTATCAGCATTGCACCCGTGCGAAGCCGGGGCGAGCGGGGCGCCAGTTCAATAATAAAAGCGAGCATCCACGTAAAAAGTACCTAATACTTCTTGTAGCAGATAATCCCTTCGGCCGTCTATGAAACGGGAACTTCATAACCAGTCAAACTAACCATAATTCGTCCTCGTACGATACCAGTTACGAGAAAACAAAGTGTAATGTGTTATAATTAGAAAAAAAAACTAGTCTCTTGACATATTTAGTAGGAAGTGGAAATCTGTTATATATATAAGATGATAATGAATGTAGGTATAATAAGCCATTTAAATCCTGTTTTAAGTATAAAACTCTATTATGAAAATGGAAGGTGTTGATGAGTCTCGTAGTTTTAGTAAGAAGGCAACTTTCACAGTAGCACTCCCATCGCGCGATATGATGACAAAATTCATCAGGTGCAATAGAGTTGAAACAATGACGCAAGATATTTTAACGCTATTATGTTAGAGAAGCTCTTACGTTGATATCATGAGACAAAAAATAGGAGCAAGGTCAAGACTGTTTGCCCAAGCTCGTTCATCTTCTCTTTTTTAAACAAGATTAGAGTATCTAGGTACTATGTTTGACTAGCGGCACGCCCGTGGCTTCGCTCACTTGGTACCAATGTTCTTTCCCTTTTCATCACTTCAGGGGTGGTATTTTCATTTCTTAATGTCCTCTATATTAGCTGCGCTCCCGCGGTGTAACCCGCAATCCCTCGAGATTTGTTCGGGATAAAAAGTAGCCTATGTCCTTCTCTGGGATACCACCTTTATCCGTGCCAATTTCAGCCTACTTTACAGTGGTTTGGGCGTGAAAAGGTAACAAACAGACAGACAGAGTTATTTTCACATTTATAGTATGGATAACTGCAGTTACATTATATTTAAGTTCAGATAATAAATAACAGTTCCAACAGCTTTTAGAAAAGCGATAATTTAGTTTTACAGATGCTTATTTTATAAAACGAGTGAAATATTTTGAAAACATGTTTTGCTTTGTCCGAAAGCACTTTATGCAAGAGTTTTAAATCACAGTAAAATATTGCTTATGCCTGCTGTAGGAATACTTCTGAGTAAATCGCTACAAAACACATCATCTAGCAACAGAACATTATTATTTGATTGCGGTTTTAATGTGTAATACAGAATTGATCACATTTTAGATGTAAATAAATAATGCTGGACAGCATCATCTAGCCCCAAAGTAAGCAGAGCTTGTGATATGGGCACTACTTTTTGTTTCTAAATACATACATATAAAACATCCATGATAAATATTTGTAGATCATACTAACATTGGTCGAACCCGCAACCTTCTGCATCGCAGGCGGGCCTTAGCCCACTGCGCTACTGATGCTGTTAATAGTTTTACACTTTCTTTTTTCATGCTTTGATTTTCAAGGTCTTTTCATGATTAAGGACACCAATAACTCATGAAAAACATTATACGCCAGCCATTATGTTATTTTATTATTATTCCCTAGATCTCCTCATTAGTGATGAGCGGTAACCCTAACTGTAGACATATATTACTCCAGATATTGTACAGTTATGTGCAAAAGCAGTTGAATATAGATTTATCTAAGTGATCCCAACGGTCCTACTACATAAATGATTTTTGACTTTGACTTTGATTTTCGGGATCGCAGATGTAAAGGAAACCATCGTGACATCGTCAGGCCCACAAGTACCTAATGACGATGTCTTATCTGTGGTTGAAACCGATCAAACTGAGAGAATAGTTTTTAATACTCCATCTCATAATAGTATTCTTTTAAGCGGCGAAATACTAATTTCTGCAAAATGTGTGCATGTATTAAATTGTATTTAGACATTCCTCGGATTATCCCTTTAGGCATCTTCTAAGGATCTGGAATACATAAAGAGAGAATGTCTACCATGCCTTAGAGATACATTCGTGGTCTCTAAGGTGTTCGTCTTCTGGTTACGTTTTATCAATGAATCAATATTATGATATTGACAAAGTATAGTATCTTCAATGGTTTTTTTTGAGTTTGCACCATATTCTTCTTGTTTGAAAGATTACCCAACTAAATACTGGAAAACAATTAAAACGGTACTAGTACCTTAGTTTACACTATTACCACACGACTTAGAACAAGGAATTGATGTTACGGAACGAATGTAACACTTATTGCATGTAATGTCATAGATAGCGAGCAGTTACTATTGCAATGAGCCAATTAACCGTTCTAGTTCACCTAATAGTTTGCAAGTCTCCGAAGAAATTGGTACAATCCGTGCAACTTTGTTTGTTGTCCTTGTTTGGATCCATGGATCACCTAAAAGAATGATAGGCGCCAAAACGTTTTTGTTGCCCTGATTCTTCACGGTATTGGTTGCGAAAGAACAGGAGTAAAACTTGTTATAAGACTACCTATTCTAAGTGATCCTACCGGTCCTATTGAATAAATGCTTTTTGACTTTGACTTTGTGTTTTGTGGACTTATTGGGATTGAAGGAGTGTGTTGTGCGTCTCTGTCTATCTTATGTTGATTCATATTTGCATATGAGATGAAAAATAAATGTCCAGGTTGCTCCAGGATTAAGTACCTCAACTGTGTACTAAATGTTGTCTTTGTATTTTGTGGACTTATTGGGAGTAAAGGATTGTGTTGTGCATCTCTGTCTATCTTATGATTGCATACGAGATGGAATATGTGACCGTTGGTCCAGAATTTCCCATAGACTGCTTTAGTAGGAGCATCCCCTTTTGACTCAATTTTATAAATCATTAAGAAGTATACACTGTACTTCAAAGTGTGTATATGGAACCCGTTACCCTTGTAAATTTACGTCGCATTCATAATCTTGTTTTTGTGTAGGTACTTATTCTCAAGCTCATCATGATGCAAGCCTTCGAAGAAATCTGTTGGTACTCTCAATTTCCTTTCAAATTGTAACTTGTTGTCCTTGTACCTTAAATCATTTGTATGGCATCATAATCTACGCGGGTTGCGCAAGTTTTCATAATCCAATATATTTGACAAATTATTTACCTGATATTAGCAATAATAGCTAAACAACCAACCAAAGTTCAAGCTTTATTTACATAGTTTACAATTGCGTACTACTCCCCTCCTTTGGCGTTCTTGAGGCAACTGGAGATTGGCGAAGTCTTTAGTATATGCCCACCACCAAGCCTGCTCAGGGCAAGCCTGAATAGTTGCAACTAAAATGCAGTTTAAATTATTGATAGTGACATTTGTGCTCCACTGTACAGCAGCGGAATATTTTAAAACGAAACGTGAGTACTATTTTTGAAGCTCTTAGATGACCTAATAACGGCAATTGACCTGAATTGAGTTTATTTCGGGATAGGAGGAAAGTAATTTAAGCGATGGTTCTGATGTAAACATTACATAAACTTATGGTAGATTATATAAATGCTTTGCATCGGTTTATTCATAGCAAGGATCGATTGGACCTTGATCAACATTTGTTTATTTAACTAGCACGAGTCTAAGTAAATATTATACTTGGGAAGATTGTTATACTTTAATTAAAGTTTGTAACATTTAGGTACTTATGTTACTTTGAACTACGATGTAGGTAATTTCAATTGGTATTTCTGAAGGAATTGGGATGTTTATCAAAGCAAAAGACACTGACCCACCCTAATCACAAAAACTAGTTGAATAACCTGATGATGGTAATATTTACTTACTTACCTACACAAACACAAAACTTAACCAGGCTAACGACACCTTTCTGACGGAGTATTACGATTTACGATATCAGATATCTAGATTTTTTGTGGATGCCTCAGAGGTAGTCAGAGGCTTGCCCAATCACTTGGCGCATGCTCATATCTTTTCCTAAAATATTTAAATTTACCGCTGTATTTCTGTATTCGACTATCCTGTCCATACAAATGGTTGCCAGGAAGAAATTGCTATTAGCGATATGGCCGCCCATTGTACAACGTCTTTATTTTTATGTATTCTATATATTATATCTATCTATCATACCCTTACTAAAATCAACCTGTTTAAAATAATTCCTATCAATTTGCCGTTGGAGAATAACCTTATTATTTTAGTTCAGAATTTATCATTTCCAAGAAGTCCAGAAATAAACTCGATAGGACGGATGCATTTGTTTCTCAACAGTCTATTTTCTCTCGCAAAACCAAATTCTTGCACATCATAAAGTTTCTTTAAATAAAAAATGTTAGCATGTAACATTTTTATATCAAGTTTATATCATTTATCATTTTTTTTACTCAACCTATCGTGTCCTACTATAATAATAATAAAACTACAAGATGGGTCCACGACATCGTGAAATCCGCAGGTCGTACATGGGACTGGCTTATGGGCCTTCTATATATTCGGCGAAGATAGATGAATGCTAACAGCGACGAACGTGTAGATCAACTCATCGCCTGTATTCGCCTGTCATCTTCTATCCTAATAATAGTTTGGCGAATAGTTCGGCGAATGTGTAAAGTGGCCGTTAGGTTAGAGGCAAATGGCAAAAGCGAAGAGAGGCCTATGCCTAGCAGTGGGGTGAGAAAGTCTGAGGATGATGATGATGATGATGAAATAACTTACTGCTGTTACTGAATGCCGTATTAGCGATACTATTAATTTTCTGAATTACCTAGAACATTGAGACGAGAGGATGGTATGAACTCTTCTTGCATATTTGGGACAACATTTGCTTAATGGTCTGGGTTTTTTTTATTGCATATGTTTGTATTACTGTTTGTTCAATTTTGATATGCGAGTTATTATGGATTAGTAGCAGTTCGTGCTCTGTCATTTTGTAGTAAACAACCAAGATGAGTATGTGCGTTCTCCTACAGGGCAAAAAGAAAATTTAAACCTCTCACGTGCACTTGAATTGACCAATGACAAGCGGAGCGGAAAAATACAAATCTCGAAATCCCCGCTCCAGCTTCATGATTAGTCAATTCGATTTTCGATCCACATTTATTTAATATGTAATTGCTGTAATTGTATCATCTTCTGTTTTTTTGGGCTAGACGCTGTGCGAAATGTCCGGCATTCTCGACATTTAATCTAGCCCCAAACTAAGCAAAGCTTGTACTATGGAAACCAGATAACTGATAGAATACTTCAATACTTTTTTTATTGTAAATACATAAATATTAGATAATCAGATAGGTAATCAATTTATTGGTAATAAAATCATTACAAGTCAGGGATAAATCAATATACATATAAATTATTATAATTAAATTAACTAAGTTAATTCGATTTAAAATTTAATAAACTAATTATTTTGATAATTACATTCTATCAAGAAACTCCTCCACACTGTATTATTCATAGAAACACCCAGATCCGAAAAAAATATTTGCAAATCATGCAAATATTTATCCCATCATCATCAGGGAATCGAACCCGCTACCTTCAGCGTCTCCAGCGAGCTTACGCCCACTGCGCCACAGAGGTCGTCATAGTTGTAGCCTTGAAGTGACAGTACCTACCTACCGTCAATGTAGGTACTTGTATTGTGTAAGTGTTTCAAATGTTTACCTTGGTAAATCGAGTTATGTATGCAATGGGTGTGAATTGACAAACTAAATTATAGTGTTTTTGGCTTCTGAAATATAATTATAGTAATAAAAAGTTATAATTACTTAGTGCTTTGTTGCGGTAGAACGCTTCGCTCGCTGGACTATGGACTAAAGCTTTTATCTTTCAACTAGCTGTCGGTCGCGGTGTTATTCGCGGTCCCTCGGGATAGCTTCACGGGATAAAATATAGTCTATGTTCATCAGGGATAATGTAGGATTCTAATGTTGAAAGAATTTTTCAAATCGGTCTACCTAGTAGTTTCGGAGCCTATTTAATTCAAACAAACAAACAAACATACAAATAAACAAATCTTTCGTCTTTATAATATTAGTATAGAAGTACAAATAATCTTTTACAGTTTATAAATGAATGTTCCATTCTAAGTTTTATCCAAGGACTTTATGTACGACTCTGAGCTGTGAAGGAAAAGCTCATGAGTTAATGTGCTTAAGAATGTATCCCCAATCATGTCGTGATTCTGTTTTAATTTTAATATCAGAAGACCTCCAAACATTTTCAATAGACCAAATCTTGAAAAGGTTAAACTTGTATTTAAAGGGTTCAATAACTAACCTAACCTAACACACAATCTTTAAAATTTTGACATGCCGTAATCTTCTTAATTAATAGTACAACCTTCTGTTGGGAAAAGTAAAGTAAAACAAGGATTTGAGGATACTAATGATAAGACGACTGTGGAACACTTCGTCTTTTACTCGATGACATTATTTCTTCGTTCGTTCCTTCTTGAAAAATTGGTGCCATTACTTTTCCCCCTCTATTCCGCTCTATCAGCCATCTCTCTCTTCTCTTACTCATATCGTGTTAAAACAGGTCATCCACCAATTTGAAGTATCGTTTGGTAGACTATCTAGCTATCCTCTAATCATACATACCTATCAGTTTTCTTGATAAGTGCATTAGATTTATCGCTTATCATGATAAATCTAGACTCATTATATCATTACTTATACCTGTTTTATACCTTTCTTGTGTCCTAAGTCTTATCTAAAAGACAAAATATAGATTTTAATGAGACAATGCTCATTAAAACAGTTCTAAAAAGGGTGACTCTACCATAGTCATCGTCATTATTGGATGATTACTCTCTTTTTTGAACTCATTGTGCCGTGAGACGTTCTCACGACAGACAAGGAAGCTAAATATGTAGGTAGCCTACCCTTGCTTGGGTAATCAGGTACTTTATGCCATTTGTCTAGTTACCTCGAGTCTGTTAGATTCTTAGAAAATACATATCACAATCGCACACAAAACAAAATATAATTTGGACTGCATAAAATCATTTAGCAAAATACCCAAGAACAAAAAAAAAACTAAACAAGGACTTCCATAATAATATTGGTCCGACCTACAAATAAGTCTAACTGTGTTATCAGCCATGGTAGAGCCTCATTAAGCTTAGTAAATTTTATTTTTTGTTTCAGCGGATTTCGTGAAAACATGTTCAAAAAGCGACCCAGAATTTGACGACTGCTCAAGAGAAGCTGTACAGAATTTATTCAATGCTCTAGGACCAGGTTAGTTTTGGAAAATATTTACACAATATCATGTTTATGAAGCCCAATACCATGCTAGAATGAATTTACTTCGCAGTAGATACAGTAGGAACCTAAGTAGTTCTGTTCGCCTAGTTGTGCAACCAGCTCAGCTGCTCAGAACCACTCACTGTGTAATTGTATGCCCACATCTTTGAAATTTATGCGCGCCTGGTACTTGAGTGTCAACTGGACACAAGGACACTCAACTTCGCAACGATAATGATTATTATCAAGTACCTACCTTTTCCATTGTAATTTTACAGAGTAGTAATATAATGACGATACAAAGGATTGTGGAATACAAACAACATCTTACAATGCAGGTGAATATCTCATTCCGTACTCCACATACCTAGATCAAAATCCCTTGTTCAAAAAAAAAAAATATGTGGGCTGACGTCGTGGTTAGATAGCAAAATCCTAAATCTAAACAGAGAAATATTACTTCTAAATCGAACGCTGATGATAATGATTGTGAACTGGTAGGTCTACCAACCAGTCGCTGGGCTAGTCACATAGCCTCATTACGAAACATTTTGTACATAACTTGCGGAAAGCGAAAGCGCTATTTCTTCACCACACTCATGCGACCCAATGAGGTATCAAATAAATGATATTACATTTTTGTTCGTTTTTCTGATTCCAGGTCTTCCAGCAATCGATTTGCCTCCGCTAGATCCACTCAAAATTCCTAAAATCAGAATTCTCCAAGGTGAAGGACCTGTGAACATCAATGCAGCGTTGGATGACGTTACTGTGACGGGCTTCGGTCGGACAGAAGTGTTGGTTAGCCAGTGAGTACTCAAGACCTCTGATTGTTCATGATTGCCTGGTACATCGGACAACTGTTTGATCGACTGAGTCGGGGAACATTGACACTGGACCTTGATCAAGGCAATTGGCAAAACAAAATACGAAATTAAGCATTGAATGAGAAAATAATGGATTTATTTATTTATTTTCAGAGTCGATGGAAAAACATACGATTTTTACACAAAAGTTCGTGTCCCAAAAATGAGGATCGAAGGCACCTACGATTTGAAAGGAAAGATTTTATTAATCCCTCTGGTTGGCCGTGGAGTTTGTTGGTTTGAGCCCAGTTGGTATCATTTTATTTTTCTTTAAACACATATTATAAGGAGAAAATGTTAATGTAAAATTATTATTTTCAGGAAATATGACTATCGATATTGTAAGCGAGGTGAAACTGTACAGTAAAGACGATATTACATTTTTCAACGTGACTTCAGCACACGTAAAATACAACATTGGGGGTCTACGATTGCGAATGAACAATCTATTTGATGGAATCGAATCTCTTGGTAAGTCTTCCTATTTCTATTTCCAGATATTTTTATTAACACTAGCAGCGCCATCTATGAATGAGTAGTAAAACTAAACAACTCTACATTATTAAGCTTTATAGGTGGTAGCACACATTGAAAACTATTCCACCCACACAAAGAAGGACCTACGTCAGAATCAGTTCGCTAAAACCTGCATAGATGGTGCTGCTGCGGCTTGATATCGAAAACATCACCTGTTGCTTATGATGCCCTGGTACAAACGTGATACAAATTGCAACGTTGAGATGCTAGAGACGTCTCTTGACGTTTGACAACCGCTTCACACCATTGTTTGATAGGTGCGAATTTTTTTCGCTATATTAAGTTGTCACGCTAATACGTCACGTTTCGTCATTTTCGTCACACATTTTTATGATGTGTAGGTATTTTTGTTATTTATTCGTAGCAATAACTACTAGTACTTACCTACATTGTTTTGTTATGATAATTTATTTATTGCTCTGAGTCACCGCGATAGATTTTTTATGTTTTCTAAGCATCGTTCTTCTACACTTTTAACTTGTTAAACTTGTTTACCGAAATATTCTCGTTATGTATTTTGTATTGTTAATTTTTTCAGAGGAAAGTACCAACGCCTACTTGAATGCAAATTGGCGGCCGGTTTCTGAATCACTCAGGCCAATCCTATCCAAGACCATTGAGGATATCCTCCTGGGCTTTATGCAGCAGCTCTTCCACAACCTTCCAGGACATTACCTTATCGGAGACCTCAAACCATTGCAGAGTAAAAAACAAGACACAACGAAGAAAGTTTAAATAGTTTTCAGGATGTAGTTTTAGAAATTAAGCCATAAGCGTTGATTAGTTTATTAAAAATGATAAAAATAAAATGATCATGAAACACTTTGTAGGTTGACCTTAAGAAAGTAAGAGAAAAAGTAATATAGGATAAGTGAAAATATAAGTCCAGTTGCAAAATTTTAAGTGGAGTTTGTTATGGAGAATGTAAAGAGAAGTATTTTTATGTTGCAAACTTATCTTAAATTCCAATGATTACAACTGACTGAATTTATATAATTTTAAAATAAATAAAGCGTGTAAATAAGATACAATTAGTATTAAAAAAGTAAGAATATAATTTGAGTTTTACTTTTCTTAAAATTCAGATTCCAGTATGATTGATGGAAGCAAATTTTGTCAAAGTGCCAGCAAATGGCAGTGACTAAGCAGAAACTGTTTACCTACCTGTTATTTTCAGGTGGGCTAAGATTAATGCTTCGGTAGAGTACCCACTGACAATGAAATCGAATAGTTTCCTAGTTGTTGCTGTTAATTTAGATAGGTTATTGATAGTCGCATACAACATTGAGAATATAACTAAGCTTTAAAGGTGCGATACAGTTTTGGAAGCTCCGAAACACCGAAACACCGATGAAATCGTGAATCACATGTGTAGGAATCCACGAAGATTGAAATAGAATAAACGATGCCAGTAAATTCTTGCTACAAAGCATAATGTAAAAAAATATTGCTAACATGAAAACCGTTTCTTTGAAATAAGAATTGACTATCTTCCGTACAACTAATTAACAACAACAGACGAAAAGTGCTCAATAAATACAGCGATAGTAATACGAATTATTTATAAAATTTTATAATATTATTTTGAAATCCTTACCTGCCAAATTGGACGTCCAGGCATTTTAATAAAAGGTATTCCCAAAAAATGTCACAAACACAAAACACGAGTTCACACTTCGCGCGGCTGCCACTAGATGGCTCTCTCACCAAAGTTGAGAGTAAAATAAGCACTACTCCCTCATAATAACGTGTTTTATACATCGGGAAAACTATCGGCGTAAATGCCGGTGAGAAGCAACACTGCGCAGAACCAATCGACAGAAATATCCCTTCTGCCGTTACAGAAAATTTTAAGAAAACAAATAATATTAGTTACAGTTTGATCATGAATGAGTAAAAATCATTATAATTGAGAATCTGATAAAACAACTACACACCCTTGAACTTTGGTTTTACCTATATTAGGTTTATCTAGACATCGATCAAGACACTGACATGGGTAGGTAGGTGCTGATTAGCCATTAGCCATCTTTTATATGCTGTGCCTATTGTAAGGTCTCAAGGTAAGCTTGCTGTCCATTCAAGAAAATATTATCTATACTAATAATATTATAAAGAGGAAAGATTTGGTGGTAAAATTTATTTACAGAAACTTAGCTACTACAATATGTACATAAAATTACAAAATATTAGATACAATAGAATCAGTCAAGCTATCTAAGGATCGTCGTAAAAACGATCTATAGATAGCTCAACTGATCCAGGTCACTGCCAGTCGGAAGCGTGCCTAAAATACTGGCGGCATTGCCTCGCTGAATGGCAATGCTGTTTCTCTGTGCCAAAAAATCGCCAGCTCTCGTTGTTTGTGATAGATATGCTAGATGATGCTGTGTGAAATTTCCAGCATTATTTATTTATTATGCTAGAAAATACGTTATATGATGCTATCATCATGAAGTATATCTTACATCGTATTTTCTTCCAATAACCTACTTATGTAGGTAATTGAAAGAATTATGAAATAAATAAAAAGGATGATTATTACATGCACAGTACCGTGATAGTTGACCGGTAAGCAACACGATGTTTATAAATATGGCCAATGGCGAAGTCTGGCATAATTAATATTTATTCTGAGAATTATGATGTTTTCTTCAGATAATTATAAAGACATCCACCAGACTAGCTCGATAATTAGATCAAAGTATTTATAGACATTCCAGATTTATTTATCTAGCTCGAGGTTGAAGATTTATGCCTTGCTGTTTTTAGTGAATGATGCAATCCACCGTTAATGCAATCCTGTATTAGAAAAAAACTTTCCACGTGATTTTTCACAGCAGGCAATATACTAAGTGATAGACGATTGCATTCCAGTGGAAGAAATAACTCTGCTAGATTGTTTGCGTACCGTCAATGATTCTTATTCTTACAGCGGTAAATTTCAAATTTAGAAAATCTTTACAAGATAGAAACCTTATTTTTTTAAATAGAATAGAACTGGCACATGTCCCATTTGGCTTGTAACGGCCGTTATAACGTCGTATTCAACTAATAATAATTTTGCTACGATTCGTTGATTCCATTACTGAGATATTCATTTTAATGCATTAATAACTTGATATTAATTATCACATCTATTTTGTCAATTTATTCATCTATCTTGACGATAAAATGATTCGTAAAAGCCATTAGTTCAAGTTTGCTGTACGCAAATTCTTAAATAAACAATACATTTTAATTCTCCTTGAAAATTATGTATGCAATTTGTCGAGTTTTCAATCATGATGCATTGCAAATCCTTTTTGTGCAGGATTATGCATCATTTGTATTACCACTTTAAAATCATGCTGTCCTTGTACAACTAGTTCCTGGTACGATAAATCTTCATCATCTTAGTGAAAGAACTGTTCTTCGTTTTGTCTATGATGAGCAGGTGCAAACTTCTTAGATTCTGTTCATCAAAAGTTTGAAATCATACCGAAAATAATTCTTTTTCAAATACGTCTTTCTTTTTCAATACATGTTAATATTTTTTTGCTACTAACTCAAATCTTGTATTAAAAATACTAGCTACCTAAGGTCTGATAAAATTGAGCAATTAAAGCTATCTTTTCTCAGAAACAATGAAACTCGTGACTACAGAATTATCAAAATACAATTTTTATACAATAATTATGAGTAATAATGAGAAAAAAATGTATCAAAGTTGATTAAAATGAAAAGCCACATCAAGAGACGAAGGTAGCCGGTGAATGACCTAAAGATGACGAGTTGATGACCCAGAGAAGGGTGCTATAAAGGGGATAGGGCCCCTTTGGTGTCGGTCGCAAAAGGAATAAGCACTAGGACGCCATAACTGCGAGGAGGTTGAGCTGCATACATGCACTTTGCACCGAATGGGTGACGTCATTGCCAGTTCATAATGCATTGTTCGCCGCTGCACTTTTAGTTTACACTCCGCGATTATTCCTACGCTCGTATAATTTCAATGAACAGTAGGTACTGGCATAAAACATTGACTAGGTTATTCTAAATGTATCAAACGGCCTTTGTCATCACCCAATAAAGGTAATAAACCCTGAGAACTGCATAACAAAGTTGAAGGGAACTTTACCTATTCAGGCAAGTCACATTTGGTCTTAAGATTCCTAAAAACGCTGATGTTCTACTTCACATACTATAGCAAAATTCTAGTTTGACTCAGAAGATTGCACTTGAGGTTGAAATGTCCTCCTAAACATCTTTAAAATCTTAGAAGTGTAGATCCAGACCAAGCAAAAATCATAAACCTAAAGAAACTTAAATAGAAATTGTTGCCTTTATTTCTGAAAGTTATGTGTAGTAGATAGGTTAACTATTTGCAAATAGTCCAACGAATATTTGCGAATCATAATATTTACATCATTCATTGGCAGCTCAAATGATAGCCCACTGCTGGACATAAGCCTCCTCCCTCAAACAAACGCCACTCCAATCGGTCCTGTGCTGATCTTATCAAGTCTTTTCCTCTATGGCCTCTATGTCGTCCACCCATCTGGCTGCTGTTCAGCGCCAATATTTACATTAATGTTGCATAAAATTATCAATGAATACATACAAACAAGAGTTTTTTTTTATGATATAAAGCCACACTCATCTTTCATGCACTCTATGTCGGTTTGCACGTGAGATTTTAAATTGCATTTATTGCCAACTAACTATCATCCCACGGAATCCTTAAAGTTCTTGCGTTCATATTCGAATGTGTTACATGAAATATCATGTAAAATTCCCGTCTCGAGAATGTTCTTTGGTAAATAAAATGTAAATGGGTCGTACTTTCAGCGGTTCAAGGTAGCGTATGGTACGGGAATAGAACATGAGTAAACAGTTTAAAATAACATCGTCCTACAGATATGTTTCAACGCTGAGCTCTCTCATCTATCGGCAAGTTCGCCTACCTGCCGTGACATGCTTGATTTCATAATGGTTTTTCTAGTAGGTATAAATGAACCAGTGTTTAATGTAGGTTAAAATTCAAATTCTCTATAATAATCAAAAGGTGAAAGAATCAACTTATAAATTCAACTGAAATCGAAAGAAACTACTTTAGAAAAAAGCAATAAAACAAACGCAAAAGAAAACAGGTATTTTTTAAAATAAAATATAAATTAAAAAATATCTGTTTTCTCTACGAGTTTACCAATAAGTACATTCCTATTTTACATCAGCGAAAATTTTTCGCTTTTCGGGCTTAAAAAGTTGAACAATTTTGCTTCGAAGAGCATCAATACGATCGGCACGCTCGGAACGTAAAGGCCGGCTGGTGGAGAATCTGGAGCAGGCGGTTACGATCGCCAAGTACTAGGCGACTAGCAATACCAAGGAGATATTTCCTAACATTCCATATCAAGCTTGGAAGCGCCAGCTATCGGAGAGTAGCAGAACTTGTTGCGATATTAACTTGCGCTCTGCGCTGCATAGATGTCGTCTCGAGCAATATAAAAACAATCATTTTCTCGTCAGTGTTTAGTTTATTTCGCAAAAACAACCCAAGTTCCTACGGAGTGGCGCTAGTTTCTTTTGGCTACAAATAAGATAAAAAGTATAAAATAGCAGAAAATAGCTTTTT
This sequence comes from Epirrhoe alternata, assembly GCA_963565295.1. NCBI lineage: Eukaryota > Metazoa > Arthropoda > Insecta > Lepidoptera > Geometridae > Epirrhoe > Epirrhoe alternata. The sequence continues at coordinate 8,702,768 of OY751384.1, forward strand.
CGTAGTTCTGCTAAATTCCGCAGGCCCTCTCTTCAGGGCGTAGGTACCTAATTGGTTATTTGTTAGATTATGATTTTGGTATCTGAGTATTCGAATTCAAATCTGGAACTAGAAACATAAAGTCGAAGCGTCGCGTGATTCGAGAGCTGGCGATTTTTTGGCACAGAGAATCAGCATTGCAATTCAGCGTGGCAATGCCGCCAGTATTTTGGGCACGCTTCCGACTGGCAGTGATCTGGATCAGTTGAGCTATCTATAGATAGTTTTTACGACGATCCTTAGATAGCTTGACTGATCTATTGTATTTTGTAATTTTATGTACATATTGTAGTAGCTTAGTTTCTGTAAATAAACCATGGAACATAATTATTCTCATCAACGGGATAATGTTCAGGACCACGAACATGGCGCATGCAACTGCGTTGAAATATCGGGAAAAAACAAAACTAAAAAAATTGGTTGTCTGTAAAGTCGGTTTACTGACGATAGTTGAACGTGACAACGTTTGTGCTTCTTTGTCGCTCGTTCCGCGCTCTCGCTTACACTTCAAGCCTTACATGGAACGCTTCAGGTAACGCCGAGGTAACGCCGCATTTTTTCGTGCGTGCAGCCGGCTCTATCGAATTATAAGACGTTGTCACGTCAAAAATCATGGTAATTATTCCAAGTATGGTAATTAATAATTATGTTGATATCTGAACTTATAGTTTTCAGTTAGGTACTAATGGAATAGAAGAACTAATGGAATGTTCATGGGAAAGCAATTTCTAAGGCTTGGAGAACGGGTGATTTTGGTGATAAGAAAACGAAAGTACTTATTTCAGATTTGTTTTATTTACACGATAAAATACAAAGATACTACTCAATATGTCATAATAAAACGAATATAGTATCTACCTACTACTATATGTAGGTAGATGACAAACATAGGCATGTTCAGCTACGAACAATACTTTGAAAAAAAGCTTATTGCTTGAAACACGTAATATTTTATTTTACAATGATCCTAAACTATTAGCTATACCTACGTACTATTTTATATTGACTAGGTTGTTGAAATTAATTAATGAAATTATAAAAAATCTTACAATGTTAATCATATCATTATGAAGCTAAGAAACATAATTATATTATAGCGGCTGTTTTACAAGGAGATTTTCTCGCATGCGAGCGGCGATTTCTTCTAGGCAATAATAATGGTCGCCCGCCTAGGGCTCGCCTCTCGAATACAATTCTCGCTATCTAAGCTTTCTACTAAAAGTAGTCCTTTTTACGATTTTCTGTCAAAATGTAAACAACCGCAGGCTAGACTCGGATGGCGAGTTTTGCCGAGGGATAATCGCATACGATTTTTCGCCGCTCGCGTGTGAGGAACTCTTCTTGTGTAACAGCTGCTTAAGATTGAAACTGACTGTTATTCTGTTAGATCCTGATTATTAGTGGTGTGTGTGCATTAATCATTTTAATTATAGATAGATTTCGAATAATTATAAATGCTATTTACAATGCTTGTTATTTCATAACATTCCTAAAATACTACAATAAATAAATGAGATCAAAATTACTGTGATGAATATCCATTATCCATTTCAAACTAAGTCATCATAACTATTAAAACTTGGTTCCATAGTTACGCTGTCAAAGCTCTCAGTAGTTGCAGGTCTTGCTTTCTGAGCTAGAAGTCTATCGCAGTCATTCAATCTTCCATGAAGGACGTCGTAAACTCTAGTCATCGATCGGACCTTCTCCTTGCAAGAAGGATCAGTTTCAATCGCGAAAAGTCTAGAGTCCAGAAGCTTGATAGCCGCTACTATGTAATTCCTCAACGTCTTCGTCTTGTGCTCAGTGCTGACTCTATCTAAAAACGCACAGACTTGTCTTTCCCCACAAAGGAGGACGTCAACGTCATAAGCCAATGGAGAATGCTGATGGTGCAAGAACGCTATCAGCCGCTTGGCGTATCTTCGGTAGGTCCTATACGCTTTTCGCTTTCTCGTACCCAGAGTACGCCCCATAGTCATGGACTTCTTCATATCATCGATGACAGCTTTGTATCCCGCGTCACCTTTGGAATCAAATATATCACTGAGTCGAGGTTCTACTGGCTGGAGTTCGTATGGAGACGGTGAAGGGGGTAAAGATGGCGATGACGGTGGGGGAGATGGGGGAAGAGGATTCTGCTCTTCTTCGCTTGAGTCGCTTGATGATTGTTCTGGTGTCTGCTTCACAACAGGTTCAGGATAGGGTCGCGGGCGTTTTCTTGGCCTTTGAACTCGAGCTGGTCTTGGAGCAGTTCTTGCATTGTAAGCAGTTAGGACGTTAGCGTCTTGTTCTGTTAACGGGCGAGCTCGTTGCGCGGCTGCTAATGGTATAATCCTGATTTTGACTAAGGCATAACTTTGGTGTATTTTATCTTTGATATCTGGATCTTCGTAGTCACTTCCCCAGAGATCTCTAATCGCTGATTCCTTCAAATATCTAACTTGGCAGAGCTCTCCATTGAAGAACCTCTTTCTCTGTTGTTCGTTTAAGGCATCTCGTTCAGCTCCCGTGAGACCATGGATTTTGGTGAGATGGTCAGGTAGCTTGCCGTATGTGAACCGAGCACAGTTTTCTATGGGACATGGAATGTTGGCGTGATTTTGTTTCTTTGTGCGGGTGACTGGGGCTGGTGGGAGAGCCATGTTTGTAACTGTGAACAATGGAAAAATACGTGAGATAGTGATCTTTGTAGTTGATTATAATATAATGATCATTAAAATAATAATGTTCATTGACTTTAAATGGTTTATGAAGGTTATTACTATATTGCTCGAAGAGGAAAGACAATGGTTAGGGAAACCTAAAAAGAGCTGTTTGATCAGAAAACTGTAAAGAACCTTTTATTTTTCTTCCACAATCTAGAGAAAACTAAAGCAATTAATACCAGCGATTTGTACAAATGTTTTCGCAGTCCAGTTAATTTATTTAGAGGGTGTTTATCGAGGGTGGCTGTCCGAGTATAATAATTGTGTTGACGGAGACCCGAGGCTGTTTGCAGAGGCCTTGCCTCTTGTCCTTCGGTTAATTTATTGAAAACAATGCTTATGGAGATGGACGTCTAAGGAAACTCTGGTGTGATTATTTCGGCACAATAATTGTATTTGCGTAGGCGTTATGTAGTTGTAGAGTTCCTTCACTGTACTAATATGTGCAGTAGATATTGACCATACGATTCACGACGAAACTGCAAATCTGAGACCGTAAAAAGTTAGGCGAGTCGGATAAACGACAATTCTGAATTCAAAACACCAGAGTTGTCCAGAGAGCCATATATTGAAAACCCGCTCAATTTGTTTTATTTGTTTTGTCTACAATTGCCACTTAACCTGATCGCACACTTGTCCGCGCCGTTCGCGCCGCAGTCATTTTTCTATACAAATATGCTGATGACGATAAAATGCTGAAAATGCGGCTCGCTTCTGACGTCAGCGGCATTTTTCGGGGCGTTCGGCTCGGCTGGACTGTGCGACCACCCTTAACATTAAGTATTCGTAAGTACTTGTGTTTCTGTAGCATCACGTAGCATGTAGGTACTTTACAAATTATATATTATTATTATAAGCCTGAAGTTTCCCATTGCAGGACAAAGGCCTCCCTTCCCTCCCTCCACGCTTTCCGGTCCTGGGCCATAACAGGCCAATCTTTTTTGTAGGAGTCTAGCTCATCCCGCCATCGTCGCTTGGGCCTTCCACGCGGTCGCCGCACCATCGGATTCCATAAAGTGGTTGCTTTAGCCCAGTAGTCTTCGGGCATGCGGCTCCGGCCCAAAATAAATTATATATACAATAAAAAAATACACAAGTGTTAAGAAACGGTTATCCCTCCTGCAACTTTACTATTATTTTGAAATTCACCTACTTTTCAAATCCTGTCAAACAATCCCTTACCTTCTAAAATTCCAATTAGCTAATTCTCTTTCTCTACAAACATTAATTTCCATGTAACTTATCAAACAACTTTATCTGAATATTTGATTGTCAAAGAGGGTAACTGTAAATTAATAATTTACACTCGCGACTATTGAAACCGCGATTCTAACGAGTACACTGGTGTTGATTCTGATGTTCAGTGTTCACTGAAGATGCTCTTATTTTGTGAACGCTAACGATCAAAATAGGATACCTGCTCTTATTTATTTTTGACAGAAGTTAAGCCTTTTTACATTTGATACAAGCATCCTTCTTAAATTATAAATCTGATTTATGGGTAGTTTTGAATATCAGTGTATCACGAGTGGAGTGACTTGGATAAAACTTAAAATAGGTGTAGTGTAGGTACTCATAGTGATCTTGATTATCAAAAAGGCAATATAAAAGGTACCGTGCTTGGTACGAGCAAAGCCTAAGGTGGAAGCTAGTTAATAAAATCCTGTGAACAAGATGACAAAGTCTACCTGTTATTAAATATGTAAATCAGTCATTTCTTCAACCCTTAAAGACGACTGTCTCTGAAAACTTTTGGTGTTCGTTACGTGTCACGTCTAATTGTAATTCCATTTAATTAAGGTTGGATCAGATTACACAAACAGATTTGCTTTGGAAAATATAATTTTCACGGTTTTTCATATTGGAGGCCATTTCACAAAGGGCCATCTTAGCAATGTAATTATGGAAATAAAGGAGTAAAAATTTGTTTGTTTGTATGTTTGTTAGTTTGTTTGTTTGAATTGAATAGGCTCCGAAACTACTGGACTGATTTGAAAAATTTTTTCATCATTAGAATCCTACATTATCCCTGATGAACATAGGATATATTTTATCCCGGTAAAGTGACGTTTTCGCGAGGGACCGCGGGTAACACCGCGACGGACAGCTAGTCATAACTAATTAGACACATTTTAGTATTTTTGGTACATTACATACAATCACAGAACATCCATGTTAATCACATAAATATTTGTCCTGGATGAGAATCGAACCTACATAATTGCTCAGTGTATTATATGTGTACATTATCCACTCATTATAATTACGTAGATTATAGTTTTATGCCTACTACATAATTATAATTTGAAAATAACTATTATTAATAGAGTTTATTTGATATTAGTAATAACTAAATTGTATAGTTTCAAAACTTTGTGTCTATTAGGAATTTATGGATAAAAAAAATTAAAATCTAACCTAACCTTCAATATACAAACTTAATGAATAACATTAACAATAACAAGATATTGTCCCTGGAGAATGGTTTAATTTAGAATATTTATTAATTGAGTGGCCCGCGCTGTGGGTTCGAGCTAATTTCCAAAATAAATATTGGTTCAATCAAACTCATACCGTCTTAGAAGGCATTGTTTTGAGGCTTATATTAATAAATAATGTTTATATTTCAAAAATCAATACCTAATTTGATTCTAAAATGAACCCACAACAAATAAAAAACTTATTTTTTTTAATATGAAAGAAATTTAAATTATTCACATAAAAATATATTTAAAAGAAGATATGAAAATATAAACGTGTATTAGTAACCAATTTTTACTTATAATTATTATCTGTTCTTTCTGATGCTGTCGTTCTAAGTTACTACTTATCGTGCATTAGTAAAACTTGAAGTAATGCATCAAGGGTGCAGGATCAAGGGTGCCGGCGAGGGTAACAGGGTAAACAGAGGGTGGACTCATAAACAAGGGATGTTGCAACTTAATTTGGTTGTAATCGAAATATTTTGAAGGTGAAAGTGCAAAATATTAAAAACTGTGTTGAAATACATTGTCTACATCTATAACTATCTTATTATGTTATTATTATATTATATTGGGAGATTTGGTAAGGAATCGCTTAGGTATATTCGTAAACATTATTTATTTCACAGTAAAATCTATTTATTATGTGATAATAACATTAAGCCTCCTCGCAGATTGCAGACTTTCTATCGGCCAATATTTGGCTCGTAATTAGTATGGAGAAGTATAGCCCGTCTCAACTATCGGCCGATAGAAAGTCTACAGACTACAGTCTGCGAGGGGTCTTAAGCAAATCTGCACAGCTGCATAATTATGAAATTTACTAAAGGGATTAAAATACATGAATTAAGATTTTTCCCATTCTATACCTACGTCAAGTCAAGTGATCCGATTTTAATCGACTCCTTCTTTATGTGCCGATTCTATTTTTTCGAAGAGGTCAAATTTAAATTTAGATGTGACCCATTGATCATTTTTCGTAGTACGAGAGAGTTAGTTATTTTCTACGTATTACACTAGTATTATATTATCTGGGGTATTACAACATTTACGTCAGTTTCTTTTTAGTTTATAAAACATTATTTTAATAATCAGTGGATGATAAAATCGACACTGTGAATATAATATGATAAAATCGAAATTTTATGTGTGGCATACAAACAGAACAACTTATAATTAGGTTGCAAAAAAGATCTCAAAAAGAAAATACTATTGATTTTTTTTTCGTTTTGGATTAACGAGAATTGAACTGTTCATTATGTCACAGTATAATTAATAATTATTTCTTTCGAACAGCTCAAGTTTTTTTTTTTTTTTTAATTTTAATTTAATTTGAAATTTTATTTCTGCAACCATACTATTTTTAATGCATAGGCACCACTTAACAAATCAATACTGTCTACAAAAAAGTCAAAGTCTTTTATTTTAGGACTTACCTCAATAACCAGTGAACAGCAAAGTTCCGAAAACTTTCCCGCGTTGTTTACAATAAACACGTTGTTGTTGTTTATGTTATCCTGGTAACGGACGTGCCTCCCGGGAGGCTTCCGACCCTCGACTGATATTACGTAACGTAACAGATCCTGAATCCCTTCAACACCCGACCAAACAACTCTGACCTTCCCCTCCCCTCTTACTCAAGCGTTTTCTGCTCTAGCTAACTGTAAACGCATGAAATTGTAGAGGTCTTGTTTATGTGGTTGGTTTTCGTAGGTGATCGGAAAATTTCGTGTAAGATCGCGTAAAAGCTCCGCCTTGCGTAGCAGCGGCGTAGACGTTCGTAGCAGTACCTCTACTTGTCTTTTTATAATTGGTCGCATTGAGCAATATAATTTCTGTAGAATAAAAAAAAAGGAATATTTTGTAATGTGGTTCATTGAAGATTATGTGAGTAATTGAATAACATGTATTTCTGTATATTCATAGCTTTGCAGAGAAATTCGGTTTTAATTTAAAGTTTATTTTTTGCCTCTACTTTAAACAATGTATTGTATTACTCGTATTATTAGTAGTAGTAGTCTGTGTGAAATCACAGTTAAGATACGTAGAATAATTTTATTGGAAAACTTATTTTTTCAAATATAAAGATACAGTTTATACATTTACTGCCTTGAAGTGCTTATTATTACAATCAATTTTATAGTAGGTTTAGTTATAATGAATTGGTAATTAATCATAATCGATATCTTAAAAAAATTAAATATCACATTTATAACCCTAAAGCACGGTAGACATTTTTCACAGATTATGTCAATCATGATATTTTTTTTTTTTACAATATTATTTATACTGAGTATCGAAAAAGACATGATTTTGTTCCTGAACTGTTCCTTGACTTATAAAATGTAGCTGGTCATATTGCATGCTTTAAAACTAGTAGATATATATCGTGCCCACATCTTCTACATTTCAGCACTGAATTAATTTTAATACCTTGCAAACACGCCCACTAAAAGGCGTGGTCACTTTACCCACGCCTACCACCCAGCTTGGAATCTCGAGACAATTCTCCATAGCCCTGACTATTTCAAAATACCATTTTACAATAGAAAGTGATTGACTCTAAGGCTTTTGAAATGAGCAGGGTTATAGGTATATCGTGATTGGCATATCGATCCGAAGAACTTTCTAGACGATTGATTAAATATGTGAATAGGGGCTCAGCTCCAGCTTACATTGTACCTATGCTCTCTGCATCTACATATGATTTACAGCGGATAAACTATGCTAAATGATAAATGATAAATGAAATTTATTTGCACGAACACATGTGTTAGAATAAGGTCTTAAAATTAGTCTATTTGTCCATTCTATGTCCTGCCAAAATTTGAGGCATGCAAATTTTGAGGTACTTAGTAGTTAGTTCATTGTAATTTAATTTAGTAGGTACTTATGTTAATTAATGTCATTATATAATAATAGTTTTCCAAATTTAGTTAATGTCGATATAATAATAAGTAAAAGAGAAATAATTGAATGTCCCTAACCATTTAAATATTCAGTTACGGAGTAAAAACATTTATCAATCAGCCATTTTTTTAATTTTTTGTTGAACAAATGTCCCTTTAATTCTTTAAGGTCAGTAGGTAACTTATTATAAACCATAATGCACATGTAATAGGCTTGACGTTGAGTAAGTTTTAAATTATATTTAGGAATGTACAGTCTGTTATTGGACGCGTTTCTTAGGACTCTTTCTCGAAAATTTTGATTAGTTTTAAAGTAATTAGTTTGTTGTTTAACGAACTCAGCTGCTTGTTTTATATATAGACAGGGTAGAGTCAAAATAAGGAAGTTCCTAAATAGTGGTCTACATGGCTCTAGAAAATGAGCGCCACATAGTGAACGGATACATCTTTTTTGAGCTCTGAACGCTTTGTCTATATCCACACTATTCCCCCACAATAAAAGGCCGTACTGAATAGCTGAGCCGACGTAGCCATGGTAGGCATTAAGAGCCACTTTTAAAGAGGCTATCTCGCGCAGTCTCTTAAGCACATATGAATATCTACTAATTTTGATACATACTTTTTCGATTTGTAGTTTCCAGTCAATGTTTTCGTCAAGATAAATACCTAAAAATTTGAAAGAATTCACCTGTTCAATTATAGTCGTATTATATTTAATGTCAAGTTTTATAGGCTCACGTTTACATGACTGAAATTGCATTAGTTTTGTTTTGCTAATATTAACTTTAAGATTATTATTTTTTAACCATGTTGTGATGTCAATAATAGTGTTATTAATGTCATTTTCAAATGTATTAATATCGGAACATTTAATTACTACAGTTGTGTCATCAGCAAAAAGAATCGTTTCATGGTTAGTTGCCTCGGGCAAGTCATTTATATATAGTAGGAAGAGTTTAGGTCCAAGAATACTTCCTTGTGGTACGCCAAATTTGTTAATTTTATAATTAGATTTAAAGATATTTCTCTTAGATTCCTTATTAATTCTAGACAGTGAAACACATTGGTATCTGTTGTTAAGATAGCTTGCAAACCAATCATTAGCAGAGCCGCGTATACCATATCTGTAGAGCTTACTCAATAGTTTTTTATGGTGTACAAAATCAAACGCTTTACTCATATCAAAAAATAACGTGGCAACAGGAGTACCAGCGTCAATACATTCGGAGATGGTTTTTATTAATTTAAAATTAGCTAACACTGTGGACTTATTTTTTAGAAATCCATTTTGGTTGTGGGATATTATTTTAAACTTGTCCAGGAAGTCGTTGAGCCGTGATAGCATAGCCTTTTCAAAAATTTTTGCCATTACTGGAATGAGTGCTACAGGTCGGTAATTATCAATACTGGAACTATCACCTTTCTTAAACAGGGGTTTGATAATAGACAATTTTAGCTTTTCAGGATAAATGCCTTGGTCAAAAGAAAGATTTATTATGTGACAAATAGGCCCTGCTAAATATTGTGCTATGTTTTTTAATATTTTTGTAGGAAGGTCATCATACCCAACTGAACTTGTGTTGTTAAGTGATTTGATTAATTTAAATATTTCATCAGGTGATGTGGGCCTGAGAAAAATACTACTATGACAACTATGGAATTTATCATAGCAAGAAACGTCAGAATAGTTTAAGTTCGTAATGCGTATGAAGTGATCATTAAATGCATTCGCAATGGTAACTGGGTTTGTAAGGGTAATGTTGTCCTCAACAATTTGATCTATCTCATGTTGCGTTGGAAGAGAATTGGTTTTTGAATTGATAATATTCCAGATCGCTTTAGCCTTATTTTTGTTTCCATTTATGTAGTTCAAGCTACCAATTCTCTGTGATTGTAAAATACAACGTCTTAGTATTTTAGAATATTTTATGTATTTATTTTTATTATTATTTTTATTCGCAGCTGAGTAATGATAATTAAGATATAACCTTCTCTTCGTTATACACGATTTTTTCAAGCTCTTAGTTAGCCATTTATTCTTGTGGCCTCTAGAATTAACTTTTACCGTAATCATAGGGAAACACAGATCAAAAAATAATTTTAAATAATCAAACAGAATATTATATGCTATATTAGTGTCAGTTTCGTTGTAAATATTAGAAAAAGTAAGGGAAGAAATTGCTTGAACAAATTTTGACAAGTTTTCATCACAGAAATCTCGTTTTTGGTCAAACCAAGTCATTATAGAAAATTTTACTTTAAAATTAAATTGCAAAATTTGCCCCGTGTTATGATCTGACAAACCAGTTTGATGTGTACTTCCTTGCTTTCAGAAGACGAGTGCCTGAGACAATTTTAATAATGATAACTATACGAGTCCTTGCTCAGTACCTATATTAATACTACTCTGTCAACTTAGTCTGCCTAAAGAATATGTTTTTTTTTTTTTTTTTTTTTTAAATATATTATTGTTTAATAATATTAAACACTAATAATATTACAATCTGGCCAAGTAGGCCAATGAGTAATTTGTCTCTGACATAGTTTTAGAAATAAAATACGACTAAGAATGTGTCCAATGGCACTTTTCTTACTGGCTCTATTTAAGGGGAAGACACTTTGTTCTTGTGTTCTTTAAACTACACTTATCACTTTATTATTTTACACTACACTAACTCAAACGGTTTGGTTCGTTTGAGTCTTCTCACTAAGTCCGTGTTATCGAGGAGCTGGATAGCCTCGACGTTCACATGGTGATGAAGTCTGTTTTCATGAGCTTCTGCATATTTTTTAATAATTTTATCTACAAAGTCTATGTTAAGGTCCCGGTGAAGATCTTTGTTTCTTACGTACCACGGAGCATTCACAATGTCTCTAAGCACTCTATTTTGGAATCGTTGTATAATTTCGATGTTACTTTTTTTGGTACAGCCCCACAGCTGTATACCATAGGTCCATACTGGCATCAGGACTTGTTTATACAGTATCATTTTGTTATGTACTGAGAGGGCAGATTGCCTTCCAAGGAGCCAGTACAACTGTCTGTAGCGTAGCTCCAACTCTTCTCTTTTTTTCTTGACGTGAGCTTTCCAGCGTAGCTTTGCGTCAAGCGCCATACCCAAGTACTTGGCTGTATTTTCGTATGGTATACGATTGTGATTTATGAATATGGGATGATATTCTTCCTTTTTGTTAGTGAAGTCTATATGGATCGACTTTGATTCGTTGAGGTTGATCCTCCATTTTTTTGTCCAGTCATATACTTGGGTAACTGCGAGTTGAACTTTTTCTGCCGCTTCCGCATGAGTTCTGCCAACGGCCATAATAGCGGTGTCGTCAGCAAACGTAGCAATCGTGCTATTTTTTAGATCGGGGATGTCACTGGTATATAGAAGGTAAAGGACCGGGCCTAATACGCTTCCTTGTGGCACCCCAGCTTTTAAAGAATATGTGACAAAGTGTAATAGGCCTCTATCATAAACCAGCCCCCCTAGCCATGACACAAATTGCAATAGAATAGAAATCGAATCGACAGATAACGCTGAGACTCCACCTGCGTCTTACGGCATTAATTTCCAAAAAAATCATACATTTTATGTCAAGTATCGCGGCATGTGAATACCTGGCTCTAAGTAAATCGTCAGTTTGACATAATGCTAGGAACTCACGTGCCGCAATACTCGACATAAAATGTATGCAGTTTTGACAATTACCTATTGCCATTTGACGCTGGTGGAAACTCAGCGTTATCTGTCGATACGAGTCTCAGCATTATCTGTCGATTCGATTTCTATTCTATTACGATTTGTGTCATGGCTAGGGGGGGGGGGCAGTATTTCTACATGATGTTTCAAGAAAACTATGAACCGTGATTCTTCACGGTATGTGACGCAGGCACGGTGGCAAAATTATCCAGCTCTTAAAAGTATTGTATTCTAAGTATAATAACATATTTAAATACAATACCTTATTCATCTATCATTTATGTATCTTGTAGTGCCACAGTGTGAAAAAAAAACATGGAAAAGGTAAGAACAAAATTAATCTAATGTCGTCACACAATTTGTCGTTACAAAAATCGTCACACAATTTTATTTGCATCCGCGTGTTTAAACCTATTTCTCATGTTTGTTTTTCAGTTTTAATCTCGGTGTCTGCGCCATCATTAATCAGCCAATAATATAGGCCTTCTGTAAAACTTGGGAATCAAAACATGACGTCGTTGTCATAGTGTGGATAATACCATAAATCTAAAAAAAAATTGGCCATTATCTTTTCTAAAAATTAAACCGAGAACGAAGACATGGACAATAATTTTCTTAGGAGTTTATCAAGCTGCGGGTCTCACCACACTTTTTGCTTTTTCGTAAAAATATATAAATATATGCACCAAATCCTACCTTTTGATAGCATCATCACAACCAATCTAAACTAATGCAAGTTAATTAATAGCTTTCCTAGTCAGTGGTAGTAGACTAGTTTATATTCCTTGTTATGCGTATTTAGCCAGGATGTATGGTCTATCCACATTATGATACCCTTAAATTTTTCTTGACATAATGATGATAAAAATATGATGTCGGGCTCCCCTCCGGATATCCGCTGGATATTGTGCTATCCGTAAGCACCTCGTGATAAATTTGTTCTAGGAAATGCTCCTTGATTGATAATCTTGAGGTTTTACACTGGAAAAACATCATCTACATAACTATATCATTGTTTTGAGACAGTTTTAGTGGGCATGTGCTTAATTTAGTATTTTAAGAGTTACTGATACCTACCTGTAATAGATTTGCCTACGCAACCCTAATTTCTGTCTTGAATATTGCATTTCTATGTTATGATTGAAATAATTTAAATTTCTACAAGTTCTCTACTAGTTCATAAATAAAATAAATAATGCTGAACTTTTCACACGGCATCATTTAGCCCCAAAGTAAGCAGAGCTTGTGTTATGGGTAGTAGTACATGGGTACTACTACCCATAACTTCAGTGTAGTATATCAGTGATTAGTCATGGGACTAATCACTGATATACTACACTGAAGAGCAATGAATTCAGATCTCCGGGAATCCGGTAAAGAAACCTATAACGAAAACTAAGAATAGTGCTAACACAATTTACTTAATTAAGCTAGCATTCTGAGTTTTCGAGGTTTCTTTACTGGATTCCTGGAGACCCGAATTCATTGCTCTCCAGTGTACTTATATACTTTTTGTTTATAAATGCATACATAATAATTATACACCATATCCAGACTCGAGACAAATATCTGTAGATCATAGAAACATTTGTCCCGCGGCGGGGATCGAACCCGCAATCTTTTATAGCAGTACAGGCATTAAAAACATCTGCAAGTTATGCAGCGTAAATCATAAGCCTGTGTGCATAATAATAAAATAAATTGGCCCCCGATACTTTGTTTATTGTTTTGATGAATCAGCGGAATCTCCCCTTAGCATGGGTGGCACCCGCATGCTAAGAAAAGTCTATTCTGTGGAGAAAAATAACGAGGTACATTCTTGCAGTCTTCGCTGACGAAGTTACATTGAGAATATTGTGAAAAACTAGATGGCAGAGGTTTTGTCCATAAAAACTCACTTTGCTGTGCTACACTGAAGTTTTGTCTTCAGAAAACTTATTTACCTGGCCACGAAAAAAAGTTAATGAGAAACATATTTGTGTTCGTGTTATGTTTAAAGACAAAAGAATACTCACATTTTCAACCCTTACTTTTGTCTAAGTAGCGTCGTGTAAAATTATGTAGAAGCTAGAATGGATGACAATGAATGATTGAACGATTGAATGAATGATTGAATGAATGATTGAATGAATGATTGAATGAATGATTGAATGAATGATTGAATGAATGATTGAATGAATGATTGAATGAATGATTGAATGAATGATTGAATGAATGATTGAATGAATGACTGAATGAATGATTGAATGAATGATTGAATGAATGATTGAATGAATGATTGAATGAATGATTGAATGAATGATATAATGAATGATTGAATGAATGAATGAATGATACCATATATCAAATAAATGATTTTTATAGTCGCAGGAGTCAGGAAGCAACCTGTGTTAGGTATAGACCTAACAGAACGCTGTAGTGCCTGTGACATTGTTTAAGATGGAACAGGCTTGCCTAGCACCTAAACCATCCTCTCAGTGTAATCGGTCTTGTCCACGAAAGAACATCAATACGTGTGGAGCTGACTAACCTGCGCGACTTTTCTTCTTCCTGCCCCTATCCCACTAAGTGGGGTCGGCACAACATGTTTCTTTCTTCCATTTCCCTTTATCACTCGTCATATCACAACTCACTCCTTTCACTAACATATCCGTATTCACATAGTCCATCCATCTTTTCTTAGGCCTACCCCTACCGGTATATCCATCCACATTCATACTCATCACTCGTCGTGTTATATGACTCTCATCCCTCCTCATGACATGCCCATACCACGCCAACCTTCCACTTCTCAATCAGCACTTACCTGCGGGACTATAAATAATTAAGTGCAACTGATTCTCCTTGTTTTCGCCAATCAGTTGCAAATTACCCACTATTAAGTAGACCGTTTACTCATCGAATTCACGTTGAGCTATCGCGATTAAGGGTCTGAATTTTTTATACCGTCGTGGAAAAACGGATCGTTTTTTGGAAATTCACGTGATTGTCACGTAAATAATAAATTGTTTCACCGGCTGTAGTTTGCCGATTTTTCAATTACATCACAATGAAACGTTTGTTTGTACAGACAAACAGATGGAATAAATAACTTTTGCCGTAACTTTGTTTGTACTACACAGTATTTTTGAAAGGGTGCATCATTTCATTGATAATGTTGATTGAGAAGCGTGGGCCCCTTGTACTTAAAAAAAAGAACCAAACTTGCCATACATTTTATGTACGTAAACTTTTTAAACTAATATATTTATGAACACTTTTAAAGTAAAACGTTAACGAATACAGCACTTTTTTTTTGGATTTTGGACCAAAATGGATGATGTCCTTTGTTTTATTTACGCTTATAGAAATATGCCCCTCATGAAATTGTAATAATATTTTTTAACTCTAATTGCTTCGATTTTAAGTCGTTTGTTAAGGCTTCATCTAAATCATTCTAAATAAATCTTAGATAGAATAAATTTATTGAGCTGTCCGCCGTCAGTTACTAAAATTTGTAATAGTCCCTCCAAATCGGAACCTCATCTTGGGATGCCAAAATACAGCTATACCAACCAGTCACGGAGGGTGTGAAGTGCTTACTGGCCGATATAAATGAGAGCTCGTTTTTTGTCCTCAAACTAGCGTCCGATAATATCGGCGCGGCCACTTCGCCTAATGTCTGCGTGGATTATTGCGATATAAATTGTCCACAGTTGCCCATTCGATTCAATAGGGTTGCCCGTTGACCAAATACCACAGTTCTGCACTAGAAATGATACTAGGTGTGCGTAGAGCTTTCATGATATTAGTATTTCTTAAACTTTCGTTATCAGAATACAGCAAAAGGTATCTAATAAAGGTATTTAAACGCGATAAAATAAACAACGTGGTTTTTGACACCACTCATGTTCAGTACAAACTGCTAGTCTACGCTTTGTCTATGTTTTTCTTCATTTTGGTAAACATCCTGTGAGGCATGACCCACAAGAACAAATAAATACATGTTATATATAAATACAAGTAAATAAACGAGAAATTCAAAGTTAAAAGAAGTACATGCTCTATAAGATCTGACCAGATTTTCACAAAAAATAATTTCCGAAAAAAATTAGTTAAAACAGTTTGACAGCCCTAAATTCAGAATTTTCCACGTTTGCCCAGTCACTCCCCATAGGAACATTTAACGATATTAGGGCTTTATTTTTTATAGTTCGGGACAAAAAGAGCTCAAACGATATTTTTTACGAAGTGGCTACTTTATATTGTCCATTTGTTGGGGAAATTGAGAGTCATATTCACTCGTGGGTCAGTAAGCCTAATCCAATTCTGACAAATTGAAAAAAGTATTTATGTAAACTACTTTTTAGCGAATCTACTATACTACAAAGACGCACTTTTCCTCAAAAGATCTTGACTGTCTAAAATCACGATCTTCGACAAACTCCGTGGCGCAGTGGGCGAATGCCCGCCTGTAATATGTATGTATTTACGAACAAATTCTAAGTAGTCTGTATATGTCATTTAGTACCCTTATCAAGCTCTGCTTACTTTGGGGGTCGATGATGCTGTGTGGAAAGTCCAGCATTATGTCTTATTTATTTTATTTTAGCTTTGAACATCAGCATTCTTTCTGAAACCTTTATAACATAAAATATGATCTAATAAGTGGCCATTATGACCCAAAACAAAAAAGCGTTAGCATTTTTGTTTCAAAGGATCCGTACAGGTGATATCAAAAGTTGCAACAAAGGGCGCGAAAAAATCCCATTGTTATCGAGGGTATAATTTATTAGGGGCTGAGCCTGTGGGACCTTTTTTTATATATCATCGCATTATCCCCACTTGGAGAGTTACAACTTCTTAAAGGAAATCAGGGGAAATTAATTTAAAGCGTTTAAAAACTGTCCGGAACAACCGCTGACTTTGTTGGTTTGATAAATGTTTGTGGTCGTTAGTGTACGATAAAGAAATAAAAGATCATAATAGGTAAACATCATCATCAGCATTTCAGCCATATAGCGTCCACTGCTGAACAAAGGCTTCCCCCATCGATTTTCACAGCGATCGGTCTTGTGCAGCCTGCACCCACCGGCTCTCAGCAACCTTTACCAGATCGTCTTTCCATCTAGTGGGGGGGCCGTCCTCTACTGCGGTTTCCAGTGCGTGGTTTCCACTCGAGAACGTATCTGCCCCAACGGCCGTCAGTTCTACATCAACTGTATTTAAATAAAACTTTACTGCTGTATAACTCATATTTTTTAAGTAATTTAGGAAAACAGTAGGTAACATTATTTTATTACCACTTATTTATGTAAATTCAACAGGCTCAATGTATAGTATCCCTTTCAAACCTTAGTGGTTTTTTGGTGCTATAGATATCTAAGATTATATTTTGTTAAATTTCATTCGATAAATAAAAAAAAAACTTTTTAAACTATCATGTTTAACACTAAACCAATAAACCTACCCACTCACAATGACCAGTTCCTCCGTGGTGATGGCGAGTGCAACTGCGCCAACGCAAAACTGAAAAAACATTGAATTATGGTATAGATTATACATTACCAAGAAAACGTTCGGAGAGTTTCTTTGTTACCAAAAATAAGGGATAGATTTTGTTGCTTTGAGCCACACCATTCGACAGTTCGTCTTCATTCGATATTTTGCTAATAGATCTTGGCCATAAGCTTGATGCACTGAAGGATAAGTTTCTGTCGCTGGTGATTTGTTTTTTAGCTACTTAGAGGTTCAAAAACACCCCATTATCTATATATATAAAAGAAAGTCGTGTTAGTTACACCACTTATAACTCAAGAACGGCAGAACAGATTTGGCTGAAAATTGGTAGGGAGGTAGCTTAGAGCCAGGAGACGGACATAGGATACTTTTTTTTGTCAATTACCATAAGGGGGCGGGAAAATAAGGGTTGGAAGTTTGTATGGGGAAAAAAGTTAAGCAACCCTGGGCGCGGTCATAAAAAGGATGGGTGACCGCCGCCAGCCACTTTTTGCACTCTAGATTTTTTTATTTTTTTTTTGAATTTTGTATAATAAATTATTTTAATTTTAATGATAAACATGTAACATGTGTATTCCCACCCATCAATATATCCGAACTCCGAAGTTATGATTTTTTGATATTAAAATATTTTTTCATTGGCTATAGTTAGAACACCATCTATATCACCGACGTCAAAATTACTTTATACCTTTTCTCCTAGGTGGCGTTTCTACTATAGCGGAGATCGAGATACGATCGAGTATAATCTATATATATAAAAGAAAGTCGTGTTAGTTACACCACTTATAACTCAAGAACGGCAGTACAGATTTGGCTGAAAATTGGTAGGGAGGTAGCTTAGAGCCAGGAGACGGACATAGGATACTTTTTTTTGTCAATTACCATAAGGGGGCGGGAAAATAAGGGTTGGAAGTTTGTATGGGGAAAAAAGTTAAGCAACCCTGGGCGCGGTCATAAAAAGGATGGGTGACCGCCGCCAGCCACTTTTTGCACTCTAGATTTTTTTATTTTTTTTTTGAATTTTGTATAATAAATTATTTTAATTTTAATGATAAACATGTAACATGTGTATTCCCACCCATCAATATATCCGAACTCCGAAGTTATGATTTTTTGATATTAAAATATTTTTTCATTGGCTATAGTTAGAACACCATCTATATCACCGACGTCAAAATTACTTTATACCTTTTCTCCTAGGTGGCGTTTCTACTATAGCGGAGATCGAGATACGATCGAGTATAATTTTCTTTGATTTTGAGTTTTGAAAAGTTAATGGAGATTTTTGCTTAGAGATTTCGATATTTTTATATTGCTGACGAAGTCGCTGGTAGGTAATATTAGTTAATCGTTTTATTTCGAAATTCAAAACCATACAATACTTGCTATTCAAAAAAAAATACGTTTCGAGACAATTTCTTCAAAAAAATTGCCGCTCGCTTCAGCGATTTTATACCAATTTACCGTATTCGTTTTGTTCTTAGCATTGCAAGATCTGGGTTAGATTTTCCCTTCCTCTATCTTTTATGGGATTCTTGAAAGAAACATAAATATAAAAAAAATATTATTAATAGGTATAACAAGCGACGGAGTTTTATATTTTGTATATACCTACTCTCGATTCACTCAAAACTCCTCTACTTTGTTCAATAATGCGCAGACGAAGTTGCGCGGGTCAGCTAGTTTAAAATATAATAAAAAACATTCTACTGTCCAAAAAGTTAAGGCTCCACATTCCCTGCTCATCCGTTTTCGATTAAAACTGTCCCTAATATTTTTATCTCCTCACATAAATAGCCATAATGAGCGTCCCAAAATTCTCGCCCAGTTATAAATTCAAGGACCACTCGCTCAAGTGTGCATAATTCTGATACAAAAATAATCTACGAATATACCCCTATTAATTCAACCGAAAATTTTAATTCTCAGATTAAACAATTCATTTTTTGTTGCAGAGTAATAAGACCAAATAAAAGTTGCTCGTACTCTATTAAGCCAAATCTAGAACAACTAAGGCGAATCGGTTTTTGAATTTATTCGTACTTTACTTTGCAGATAAATTTGATACCTATCTTTGATGCAATTTTCAAGAATTTTGTACTACGTAGATTACAAAACAGTCGTTCTTATAAAAAGATAATAATAATAAATACCGATAGAATTGATCCGGTATCCTAATTCAAGTGTTTTCTTCAGGTTTATGCGTTGTTCATACCCAAACTGCCACTGCGTGAAAGTTCATACCACGCTCTATCGTTTGATGATACGTGTACGTTATTCAGAGGATCTCCCAGGAAATGGAAACGTTTCTTCAGCAATTTCCTATTGCATGGTAAAAGGAAATAAGTTATGTTGATCTAGTGTTTGTACAAAAGTTGGGGTTAAAAGTGCAAGATTGAAGGAAGATTTCCTGTTTGTTCATAATCATAAATGTTTGGATTATGAAAATGAAAAAAAAAACATACAAAAAGTTCATTAAATAATAAAAGTTGTTATAAAAAACATAGATATTTGTCAGCGATTCAAAAATATATATTTTTTAAACATTACGTACAGTCAGCGTCACCAATTGGTAAAACCCTTAATAGGGCGGTTTGTAGTGCAGGGTGGTTACCAGTTGGTGACGCACGTGTACGAGTACGTAGGATTTTTGACATTAAAAAAATCATCGTGATTGTCTTCGTGAAACAAAAATAAGTATGTGATTTAATAAAATATTTTCAATCTTCGTGTGTGTTATGTCATTCTTTCGAACCAGTGAATTAGAAATCTGAATTTGTTTACACAATTTTCATTTCTTAAGCTTTTTTCTATCACTCCCGTATATTTCAAGACAACAAATAAAAATCCTTAGATAGCTTGACTGATTCTATTGTATTTTGTTATTTAATGTACATATTGTAGTAGCTTAGTTTCTGTAAATAAACAAATAAAAAGGTATGCAAAAATATAAGAAGCCTTACTCCGGTCACTAATGGGTGCGAGGGAAGATAGAAGAGACCCTGATTTATAGCACGAGGCTACTCGCCGTGAATAATAACGGATGATTTATGAACTTTGGAAATTTACAGGTTACCGCATAAAATTCCTCAAAAAATTTGGTTTCCAATTTTTTCTGTCAGTACTCACTAGTACTGACAGAAAAAATTGCAATACTTTGACTCTAAAAACAATAGTCGTCGCTACAATACATCCACATGAAACCTAAAAACGAATTCATAAAAAGCTGAGCATCATTGAACATTCAAAATAAAACTAACACCACATTGTTCAACTCGCAAAAACATTGACGCGTCAACTCAACTCCAAACATTGGCTTGTTCAGGGGTACTCAACTGTTCAGGCTATGTCAACCTAAAAACACGACTCTCAATCGACTAGTTCAAAAACAAAATCAATCAACGCGTCTCGTCTCTATTTGCCTAAAAGAAGTCTATTGTCGCACCAAACTTAAACAACCGTATTGTTTACGCCCGTGCCAATCAACAGGGCGGCCAACAAAACCAATCAACTTGGTCTCGCCTGTATTTGCTTAAAAGAGGTCTTTTTCCTTTTAGTTTTTCATTGTCGACGCGACCCTATCGTCCGTCACCCGCTCCACGGATATATTTGATTAAAAAATAACGTCGTCAGAAACGCTGTGGACGTGAGGACACAAAAGGAGTAAAACGCTCCTTGCTAAGCCGTCATTGTCACATCCCGGACGTTGGCGGTCGCCGTATATGTTTTGCACACTATCTCCGAAAACGGAAGGCGATCATCCGAGTCTGTGGAACTGAAAAGTCCTTTCGAACTCAATTAGTCTTTTCAAGCAGGCTTTTTAGGTACTTTTTCCGGACTCTGTTTGCCGTCTGCTTGGTTTATTAATCGTCCAGTTTTAGAGGTCTGATGCGTGACAAAAGCGAGCCAGATAGTGGTACCAAGAACAATAGAAACCCATTAGGCCGCTGCATCGGTTCCACTCGAGCAATTTTCCGCGTCTATTCTTTTAATTGGTTTCCAATCCCAGTTCTGAATAAGTTTGAATTATTAATCTATTGATTCACGGTTCAAATCACATTCAATTCAGATTTCCAAAACGTGTCTCTTTTGTTAGTATACGCTCATACTACCTATACGCTCATACTACATACTAATGTTTTTTACAATTTCAACGTTAGGTACAATTTTAACGAGTTTCATGTTTAGGACATTCCAAACCTCTGTAGTTAGTAAAACTACAAGTATTCAGGAAAAACAAATAAATAACAATCAATTGCTAGGTAAAGCATCGGAAACAAGACAATTAAAGGCAGTTTGCTAGAATTTATGTGTTTACGTCCCAAGAGGTGATTAAGGGAACTTCTGTGTTGGCGCATTCTCAAAACGTGGTAATGGTTAGAAAATAGCGGTTACGTATATCAGGGTGATTTTTTTTTTTTTTTTTCTTCACAATTAAGTATATTGTCCCTTCATTTTATTTGATAAAGATGTTGTCTTATTTTGATGTGTGTCACCTGTGCCAAATATGTTTGACACAGCTTTTTTAACGATGAAATTTTACAGCCCTGTAAATGTAAATGTGATAAGTAATTATGGTCAAAATAGGGTAACCATAAGTTAAGATTTCATAAGATTCTTCAAAGATTTCGTTTCAACTTTTCCTATTCTCTACTCATCTGGAAACAATAACCCGTTGCTTACCATAAAACGTGAGGGGCGTGTGGAAACTTCCATATTTTATTATTATCATTATCGTAAAGCTCGGATACTCGCCGTTTAAAGTTGTTCGTCGCACCCCTAGTCGGGATTTGATTATAAAATTAAACTAAAACTTGAATGTTTGCGTTATTTATGTTTGCTTTTTGATGTTTACGTTGTATCTTAAATGTTATTAAAAATATTTATTTATTTATTTTATTTTATTCACACACAACAACACATTACAACCACATACTATTCATAATAACTAGGTAGGTATATCAGATCATGATTGTGACGTAAACACTTGTGCGTACTTAGATACCAAGTTAGTTAAAATGTCATGCAGGTAAGCTATGTTAAAAATAAAAACGAAAGTAATTATAAAGAAAATGTAAACAGTTAAATAACAAAAATTTAACAGAATATTGATGTAAAAATTACAAAAATCTGAAAATCAACATAGGAGAAAGTAACACTACTTATAATAATATTAAATACTAGCTTCTGCGCGTAGCTTCGCCCGTGTGGTACCAACATTTATATAGCCTATATGCTATTCCAGGTCACTATCTACGACTATACCAAGTTTCATCCAAATCGGTTCATTTGTTTAGGCGTGATTTAAACACAAACATCCAAATATCCAAACATCTAAACAAATTCACAAACTTTCAGCTTTGTTAAATGAGTGGGATTTAATTATTTGGAAATATATTAACGAGTTAATGAGTTTTATAGCATGTTATATTATACCGCCTGAGCTAAAAAAGTTTAAATACAATTTCTTATGAAGTAAAAAAACCTTCCCTTATAACACGTAAACATAACCCGAACTTAGGAATTCTTCCACGTTGGTTATTGCAACAGTAATTGTCAAATGTTCCCACTTTTAATTGAAGCTGGAGGGCGACTCAGATAAAACTCTCGTATCTAACTTTCTCTATTACAGTTTAAGAAAACGCCTGAGCCGTTTTGTTTGGACGATAAGAAAATTTTCATTGCGCCTGCTGTGTAATAGACGTGTAATGGTGGAATGAGTTTGGAATTATTGTTTATTTTCGGTTACAATTCTTGGGATTATAATTTTATCGTTTTATCTATGCTAGTCCTTTGTCTCTGGAGAGGCTAGTTCGATTCTGGCGATATGACAAATTATGTTTGTACGTACTCTAATTAATTATTCCGATACTGGAGTATACAGGCTGAATACGTATAAAACTGAGGGGTTGCAATCAGACTTTTTTTTTTGACTTAGCTTAGTCATTTTATGTTATTTTCGGTTATTTACTACTATCACCACATAATAAGACCACATCTACCTAATAATTTCATTTATAAAAAAAAACCAGTTAAAACTCAAAATCCAGCGATCTACGTAAAACAACGCGCCCAGAACATACGTAAACAGCACTCTTCAAACGCTGTTTTCTCCGGATATCAATAAATTTTTGGGAAAATCCTTTTGGATTTGGTTGTGTGTTGGGATGCTGTACCTATCTCTTGCGGCTTTTGTACACGTGTTTTTACACCCTGTATAATAGTCGACTGATATCCTAGTATTAGTATTTCCTGATACCTACGACACGAGAATTCTACTGCGAGTCATGCAAGTCTTAAATTAAAAACAAGGGAGACCTTTTTTTTACCAACAGTGAGAAAGGAAGGTTCAATGACCTCAGGATACATTTTAATAGGCAATTTTATATCTTTGAATAGAGATTATCTCGTAAAATTTCATTTTACAAGTGTTTTAAATAGCAAACTTGCCATTAATATCACGGGGAAGCCAGTAAAAACACTAATGTCTCCTTTGAGAAGGAATTGATGGCACTTATAATGACACTTTTAATTGTTATAATCGCAGTTCGCAAACAAAAGTCGTTAATTCATTACAAAGAAGTAATGCGGTTAAGTTTTTGTTATTTTTTGAGAACTTTTGATGAATTAGCTTCTCTCAAAATAATGAACTGAAAAGAGAAATCTAATTTTTACCGAAAAAATTAGAATCTGTAAAAATCTCGTAAAAATCTTGTTAATCAATTAAATTAACCTTTAAATAGTTCCTATAAAATTTACTAGTTACTGAAACCGCCAGATTTTTTGTTTCTTAATAGTCAGAATGGTAAAGTGGTCGTAAAACATATTATTTCATGAACATATTATAAAGATATTTTATGATATGTTATTCCAGAACTTAAACTATCTACATTCTAAATTTCATCACAATCGGTTAAGTCGTCACTGAGATACGCGTCGACAACATTCGCACACACACACAGACTTTTACATATAAAGTAGGTAAGAAGTGAGATAATTTCACAATAAGTCCACAATAACTCTTCTTCTTCTCGTATCATCAATTAATTCGAACCAGTTTGTAGTGTGGGGAAAGGGTTTAAGTAGCAATACTGTAGAGGTATGGCATCAACGAACAGAAATGGTCAGACAATTTCCCCCAAACGATACTAATTCCGAAGGCGTACCTTGCCGCCATATTCTTATAAATTAATTACTTGTAATCTACTCATGAAACGGGTCTTACACAAATGAAGTTACAGCATGACTGCGGTGACCAAACGTGACGTAAAATAGGACTACGAGTACAACTCTCTGAAGTGAGATTATAATAATAATAGCTACCAACATTTTGAATAGCCTATATGCTATTCCAGGTCGCTATCTATGTATATACAGGGTGTAAAAAGACTGCTACCGAAATGAAATGAAATGTTTTATTTGCAAGAAATATAGTTACCAAGTTTATAAGGTTTACATATTAGGATCACACAACATAAAACTGAGGGGTTGCAATCAGACTATGATCCTAAACATATTTAGCGAATATGTTATGTTATTTTCGGTTATTTACTTCTAGTACGACATCATAAGACCATACCTACCTAATAATTTCATTTATAAAAGAAAAAAACAATTAAAACTCAAAATCCAGCAACATACGCAACCAGATGATTTTTTCGGAAAATACCCCTTTTGCCTTCGGTAGACGTCTTTTTACACCCTGTATATTTTTTTTAAACAGAATTGGCTTAACCCGTAAAAACCTCCAAAATTTAAGGATCTTAAAAGTCTCAAGACCGACGATGTCTGCTGTCTCATTCGATGTGGTGAGCCAGCTTATTTCTGGTTTCAGAAACAATTTTTTCACTTCATACCGTCATACATTTTTTCTGTGATACCTAAGAGTATGAGAGAATGTAATTACGTGAGTAATTACGATATAATTGATAAGAGTTTCAATTAAAAAATAACCTAGATAACTTAGATTGAATTATACTTTCTCTAACCATTGCAATTTATATTTTCTTATCCTGAAAATAAGCTAACAGTACGTCACCCTAACGGTACAAGCTCAAGGGTTCAGTAACGACTTAATGCCGCAACGAGACAGAATTAGAAATGAACCCTACAAAGTACGACTAATAAGACACACACGACACACACTTTGTTTTAATTTGGCACTTGATATCTTCGAAGGTGTCTTCTGAAATTATTCGTGTAATTTAGAAACTTACTCTATCTAATTACCACAGATTTTGCAGATTTATATTTTGATCTATGTTACTAAAGGAATGAGATTTGCCCGGGGCCATAAGAAGTGGCATCAAGAAAGAGCTAAACTAAGCAGTGGGGTTAAGTCGGGTTGATGGTGATGACGTCAGAAAGGATATTAGTACGAATGATTTATCAACACACTTTTTTTTCGAGTCGTAAAAGTATGATGTTTTTACAAAACACAAGCGCTCATGGTCGTGCTTGCTTAGTCGTTCTTGATAGATCGTCGAAGTTAAGCAACGTTCGAAACGGTCTGTAAGTGGATGGGTGACCGCCAGTGGCATTTTCATCTGAGCGCTTCCGTGCTTCGGAGGGCACGTTAAATTGTCGGTCCCGGCTATTTAAGTCGTTAAGCCATGACGGAGGCCTTAAGGCGGCCTAAAAACTCCGTCACCAGAGTTGGCCACTGACTCATACGAACTTACTTACTTTACTTTACTTACAAAACACACAGAACCCTAAAACAAAAGTGCCGGTTTTAAAAACGCGAATAATATTTTACGACACCTCAGGCGTACTAATTCGCTCCTGTCTGACGAACTGCATAAAAAGAGTGTCGACGCGATGAAAAATCAAAATGTATTTATTCCCGTGCCGTATAAAAAGTCAATATGAGAGGCAATAAAACGAGGATGTCGGGAGAAATAATAAAAGATAACCTCTAGAGTGAATAGAATGAACAGCCCTTGTAAAGAATGTTTGCGTAGTGGATAAGACGCGATATCGGGGGACACCTCCCTATTCAGATGAGATGTGCCAGGGAAATATTAATACCGCTTTTTACAATGTCCGTTGTCCGCTACGAATCAGTCGGGTGGAACAATGAGGATTTGTATGCATTGTTACAATGTTGCAATCTGATTCATCTTTGATTGAAAATTGGGTTTTTGTTCCTTTCAGCCTTTTTAGTATTTACTGAAAATAAACCATATAATTATAAATAACAATTAAAAATAACCATATAAAATTTTAACGACCTCTGTGGCGCAGTGGGTGAAAGCCCGCTTGGGGGGCAGAAGGTTGCGGGTTCGATCCCCGCGGCGGGATAAATGTTTGTATGATCTGCAAATATTTATCTCGGGTCTGAGTGTTACTATGTATGTATTTACAAAACAAAAGTAAAAAAGTAGTATATCAGTTATCTGGTACCCGTAGTACAAGCTTTGCTTAGTTTGGGGCTAGATGATGCTGTGTGAAATGTCCAGCATTATTTATTATAATTACATAACTTAACACTACAGTGACATAACTAAATAGTAAATAAGTTCGTATGAGTCAGTGGCCAATTCTGGTGACGGAGTTTTTAGGCCGCCTTAAGGTCTCGGTCATGCCTTAACGACTTAAATAGCCGGGACCGACAATTTAACGTGCTGTCCAAAGCACGGAAGCGGTCAGATGAAAATGCCATCAGATCGACTAAACAAGCACGACAACAAGCGCTCCTTTGAATTAAAACTGCCCAATTTTGACTACACAATTAGAAAAAAAATCAGACATACCAAGACCCCGTTACTCTTTTCTCATACATTTACGAAACTTTTGAAAGCCGATTCACACTTGATCGCGTCTTGTCTGTATTGGTGCGTTACCACAATACTCACACGGAATAAAAAGCATTTCACTAAGCTCTCGAACAAATACAAGGGATTGGAAAGTTCCTTAAGACAACAAAAGTAAATCCAACTTAGGGATTGTTAAGATTTGTGGATAGCGGTGAAAATGTTGGCGAGACATGATTTCAGCTAATTATATTGGGTAATGTAGTGAAAGTAGAGTATTTTCACTAATGTAGTGTTTTTATTATGTTTTTGTATAAAATGTGCTACATTAAGTTCACTTGTTCTTTTGCAACTGAATTATTTTTTTTTCATAATCTAGGCATAGGTACAATACAAATCAAACATTTATCAATAACTAGCTGTCTCGGCAGACGTTGTCCTGTCATTATTATTTTAGCAATTTAAGTTCGGATCGATGAACCAAAAAAATAAACTCTATAGAGAATTCTGTCATCATCATCATCATCAGCCTATAGTAGTCCACTGCTGGACATAGGCCTCCCCTAATGAGCGCCATTGCGCCCTGTCCTTGGCTCGACGCATCCAGCTTCTGCCAGCAGCCTTCTGCGAATTCTGTGGATGAATCTAATATTTTTAGCGCGCATTCTGTCGATCGCGTGAACTGTCAAACCACTTTAATGTCAAATGCCAGAAGCCTATATAGATATGCATTTATTAGGTCATATTAAATGCATTTAAATAATAGCCATTCTAGAAATTTTATACCGCAATCACGGAAATTGTCGATGATATACCTAATTGCTCATTTTTTTGTTCATTTATCGAAACCTTTTTTTTGTTTATTTATCGAGATCGCAAGACTAAATCAGCTCTACATTGTAAGAATTAGCGCCATTTCAAAAGACCGCACGTCTAAGATCACCTGCGGTGTTCCCGATTCGTCCCCCGAGACCGATTAACCATGTAAAAGTGCCGGATAACAAAGTGTCTGGGAGACTAGAGTTGGCAACATTTAGCACGTACGAATGCGACACGTTCGCAGAAACTTAACGAGCCGGCGAATGGTGGAAAAGACGTCTTGTTTGGTTACAAAGTAATTATTAAAGTTTCATTAGATGTGGCTCAAAATAGTAAAAAATGTGAAATCTATAAAAAATTTAACAAAGTTCGTAAAATGTATTATAAAATTATTGAAAAGATGAGCTTTCCTAATTTCATATACTTTATTAAAATCGGGTTTTTAAATGAATTTATGCCCGAAAGAATTCAATATTACATACTTTACTAATCCTAATTTTTTTACGTCAACTTGAGAATCTTCACGAATTTTATAGGATTCCTAGACGATTTATAGATTAGAATATTTTTATGGGAAGTATAATACTAAATATTTTTTTGCGACTAGTAATGCGATCCATTTATGAAACTAAGATTCTATATGTATACAATACAAGTTATGAATGGGTAAGCCCCGATTTTGATTACCCCGTTCCGCCTTCCCTCCAGAGAAGTACAAGCAAGTGGTAACCCGCGCACAAGCTGTTACTTTTAATGCGTTATTCAGTTTGGAATTAATGATTTTACTCCCGACGATTCCCGTGATTGCGGGATAAGATTCGGGGAATGTTTATTTTAATCAAAATTGTTTATAACTGCTTAAAATTTTATTCGCAATAAAATGAGCCGAATGTTGAGCTTCTATTCCAAGCAAATTAGCATCACAAACGGTTTTAATACAATTTGAGACTGGACTTAGTTTGAACCAGTGATACTACAGAAAAGCAAAACAGCAATTTTTTTAAATTAAATTTATTTAATTTTGGTTTAATCTGTAGTTATGATCGGTTTTAAAAATGATTATTTTTCGTCTTTATTTTATAAAAAACAGATAAGTAATTTATTTTAGTAATAAATACAAAAAATAAAATGTGAGCTTCTCTGAATTTCTGCCAGACGTATAAGTATTTATATAAATGCGACTTTTGTTTTTCTTGTCACAAACTTCGGTATCAATATCTTGTGTTTGCATAACTACTTTGTTACCCTCAGTTTCGGGTAAACATACCTGAGATGTGTCACCTCCCGATAAACAAAAACATTGCAATATTAGACTGAATAGTATGAATAGAATGTAATATATTCCCCAAATCGATTATATCAGATGTCCGAAGATGGACGATAATATCAAAGAAAAGGCCCGCATAAAACGCACTTGCGCGCATAATATACGTTTTATTAATAAAAAAGTCTGGCTGAATCGCCAATAAATAGCGTTAACGGCCAGCGAGAAGGCGATTTTTTCCGATACAATGTGAGACATTTGTCTGACAAATCCTTGGGGAGAGCGACACTATCCCCTATATTATCTAGAAGCTTGAGGGATGCGGGGTCATTCCAGAGGTGATGACACCCGTATCGTTTGTGTGAAGACAGTAAATCATGACCTTCTGCCAGGTATTTGGGGAATAGCGTTTTAAAACAAATAGCGGGGATTTGCATTGGGGAAATGGCTTTACAGACGTAACATACTCATTTCATAAAAAAATAGATGTGATAAGAAAAATGGTTTGAAAACTTTGTAATTTTTTTTTATTTATGCTGAATTTTTTCACATAGCATCATCTAGCCCCAAAGTAAGCAGAGTTTGTGTTATGGGTTCTGGATGTAAATACATAACATATTATACATAGAAAACCCCCAGACCCGAGACAAATATTTGTAGATATACAAACATTGGTCCCGCCGTGGGGATTGAACCCGCAACCTTCTGCTTCGCAGGTGAGCCTTAACCCACTGCTCTACATAGGTCGTGTTGTTATTTCAGATATTATTGTAATATCAAGTGCGACATCGTAACTGCAAAGTACATACCCAAAATATTATACACTAGCTGTCCGTCGCGGTGTTACCCGCGGTCCCTCGGGAAAACTTCACTTTCCCGGGATAAAATATAGCCTATGTTCATCAGAGATATTGCAGGATTCTAATGGAGAAAGAATTTTTCAAATCAGTCCAGTAGTTTTGGAGCCTATTCAATTCAAATAAAAAAACATACAAACAAATCTTTCCTCTTTATAATATTAGTATTGACTAGCTGCCCGTCACGGTGTTACCCGCGGTCCCTCGGGAAAACTTCACTTTCCCGGCATAAAATATAGCCCATGTTCATCAGGGATATTGCAGGATTCTAATGGTGAAAGAATTTTTCAAATCAGTCCAGTAGTTTCGGAGCCTATTCAATTCAAACATACAAACAAATCTTTCCTCTTTATAATATTAGTATAGATTAGTTTAGATAACGAAAACATGGAACAAAGACCAGGGACCGTATTCGCATTCCTTTTTTCCTTCGTTTGATAAATATTCGGATGCTTCCCACCACGAGTCTAATTTATAATTATATTCTTAAGACGGAAATAAAAGAAAAGGAAACTTAAAGTTATCTTACAATACAATTGAGTGATCAGTATGCAAAGCCAGTGTTGTGTATAAGCCGATTTCAGGGAGAAAGCGTTAAAAGAAAATTTATTGCATTGAAAAGTCGTTCGTAATTAATAAGACATTTGAAGTTGCGTGAAAATGTAATTTAGATTGTTTTGGGGGGTCGTCTTCCTGTCTGAGAAGCTCACAAAAGCGTCTTATTTATATATGCCAGCTTTGTATTAGCGTCTTTAAGGAAACCAGGGGCGCATAATAAAAAAAGAATCAGCATCAATGTCTGAAAAGGCCCGATACCTTTTGTCGTCTATACATTCGTACTTGTTGTTTTAGTAAATGATTCACCTAGATATTATATTTTGTAAGATCAATGTAGGGTACCGTTTACCTATCATTATAAAGATAAACATAGAAATCTATAATCCATTCTTGTTAAGCCGTGTTACCCACGACTTCTCAAGAACACTACCTTTCGGGTCAAAAATCTATTCATAATAAAACATCTGAATACGTTCAGCCGTTTTAGCGTCAAGAAGTGATGACCACACACGTTATTTGGAATTTTTTTTGCATCTTCATTAGTGTGATGTGAAGTTTTATTCATTAATTCTTCGTGTCAATGTGCTCATATTAAATTAGCTTGCTCCAAAATGAAGCCACCGCTATGGCCCTATCTGAAGCCGCAACAAAGTCTTCCTGGGTGCAGCTGGTTGGGCACAAAGGGCAGGAAAGGAGATGCGACATTTTGTGTTGGGGCTCCGCACTCACACTGGATTTGGGAAGTGTGATGTGAAGTGTGAAGAGCATTTCTAAAACAATACGTATTCTTACAAAATAAATCAGCCAGTACGAATGTATGAAAACCCAAACGTTCCGGGATTTCTTAGAGCAACTTCCTCAGATACCAACGCCCCCGCCGCAAAATGGCGAGCCACACTCGTATAAATTACCCTCCCCACGAATCGAACTGTTCGATTCTTTTGATACGAATCCTAAGCTGAGCATTCTCCTTTATTAGTGTAAGCTCGACGATTATCTTAAGCCGCCATTACATATTCAAATTGAAGTCATTTTGCTTTGTGGAAATTGACGCGAAATAAAACGAAGCCTTTGAAAGCGTTTTTGGCATTAAGGTGCTGGTAATGAGATTTTTCATTCGTCGTTTTAAAGTTGAAGTGGCATTAAAATTACCATTATTGTCTATTTGGTGCTTTTTAAAAGCCCCAAATAGACAATAATTCTCTTTAAGGCAAGCAAGCCTTTGGGTCTAAAATAAAGGCTAATATCTATCGGATTCTTTATATTTACTTACTTTTCTGTAAAATATTATTATAAGCAAATACGTAATTAATTTTCACTCTAGATTACACAATCAAATTAAATGAAGCTTGCACCTTCCTTTCCGACCCAGTAACTTCGGAGTCCGAAAAACATAATTTTTGCGCGAATGACCAAAGATTAACATTTAGATACCGCAGGACTCTTTGTTGGGACCGGAACCTCCTTTCGGCCCGCACTTTTAGATATTGAAATAAAATGAGTAAAATAATCTCATGACGCGTGATGTGAATACAACACCGCGAAAGAGGCCATAAATTGTCACATCTCTTTTATTTTCACAAAAATGTATTCTATTTTTAAACTCATTATTTTCTGAATTTAAATTTCGAACACTTCTTTCGAAGTCATTTTGATTTTGCAAAGCAAATTATTTGTTGGGCGTTGAACTAAAAACAAAGGTTTTAAAAACTCTATGTTATTTGCAACTAATTAATAAACTCTTGCCAAAACAAACTTAATAAAATAAATTTGGCGGTACCCAAAGAAAGCCAGCCGAGCAAATTGATATTTTGAATAATAAAATGTTCTCCGGCGAATTATTATGAGTACCAAAAGCAGAATCTCCATTTACAGTCTACGAGACAGACACGACGTCATCACGGTATTTTAATGTAGAGGCTAAAAAATTAAATGCTTTCTGTTCTGATTTTTGTTAATGTTCTGAAAAATTATCAATTATTAAGTTTTTATAACAAACTTTTTTGTTTTATATTTAGAGTAAGTACCTATTTTATGTAAAAGCAAAAGAAAGAAAGACTGCATGACTCAAGAACCAAATCTAAAGACACTTTGATCTATGTCAAAGTCAAAAAGCATTTAAACAGTAAGACCACCGGGATTACTTAGAATAGTCTTAAAAACTAATTTTACTCCTGTGCGCGACCAATACCGCGAAGAATCAGGGCAACAAACACGGTTTGGGGCCTATCACTCTTTTATATGATTACTAGCTGTTTTCCCTCGGGAAAACATCACTTCCCAGGATAAAATATAGCCTATGTTCATCAGGGATAATGTAGGATTCTGATGGTGAAAGAATTTTTCAAATCGGTCTAGTAGTTTCGGAGCCTATTCAAACATACAAACAAACAAATCTTTCCTCTTTATAATATTAGTATAGATGTATGAAGAACACAAAACTCATTCACGCGTCGGTGTCGTTTCGCTTCCATCCCGTAACGTGGTGTTATGAATATAATTTTATGAGAAGTACAAACATAAGTCAATAGCCTGCCGGGTGGTCAATATTAGATTAGCAGCCAAAAGGAGCCAAAAAGCAACGTATACAAAAACCTTTTACAGCGGTTAGAGAGCGGAAAAATATTTATAAAACGTTGAGTAAGTGTGGAGAGAGCTTCGCTGGAGTATCCTATAAAAACAAAAGCAAGATAAACTATATCCTTGTTTTTGTAAGTGTGTGCATTACTGCCTAAACGAACAATTTTTTATGCTGCTTTGTTTATTTGAATTTGGAATGTAATCATGTTATTTAATTAGATCAAATCTCGGACCAATAACACAATTTAATTTTTTTTTAGAACGTAAAAATGTTTTTAAAATTCTTAGTGGCCAGTGTTTATTTATAATTAATAATAATTCCTTTTAGTTAAGTAAAACTTAAAGAAGTTTTGTTCCCGGCTCGCGTCGTTATTTTGAAAAATAATTTTTTACTTTTTCAGCTATTTTCTTTTTATAGTCCATCTCCACACATAACATTTCAACACCCAACCAAACCAGCAATAGTGCAAAGGGTTCTATTGTTTACACAAAGTATGAAATAACATAATCAGGAGTGAAGAAATAGGAATCGGGTAAAAACCAACAGGGGCCGTTTGCTTAGGCCAGCGGAATAAGAGGGATAGATACCCAGACCGGACCTTCCATTGTCTGCATGAAGATTAAAACGAGCTATCTATAGGTATATCTGTAGATTTGCAACTATATGATTGTATGAATGTGTGAGTGCTAGGGAAAATGAATCTGGTAAAGATTTACTCACTTTTTTTTGGACACACCTGATGGTAAGTGATTGCCACCGTCCACAGACAGCTGCAGCATCAAGAGGCACTGCAGATGCGTTGCCGGCCTTTGAGGTAGGAATAGGCTCTTTTCTTGAAGGCGCCTAAGTCGTATCGGTCTGGAAATAACTCTGGCGACAGCTGATTCCACAAGTCTGATGTGCTAGGCAGGAGTTGGCGAATTGGTCACTTATAAGTAGAATAGAATAATATGGGTCTAAAATTTTATACAATAGGTTATTACAAGCTTCTGCGCGTGGTTTTCCCCGCATGGTACCACCATTTTGAATAGCCTATAATATGCTATTCTAGGTCACTATCTACGCCTATTCCAAGTTTCATCCAAATCGGTTCACTGGTTTAGGCGTGATTGTTACACAAACATCCAAACATCTAAACATCCAAACCTACTCACAAACTTTCAGATTTATTATATTATTAGGATTAGGATAGGATATACTTCCATATTATACATGTGAAAGTAACTCTGTCTGTCTGTCTGTTTATTACCTTTTCACGCCCAAACCACTGAACAGATTATGCTGAAAATTGGCAGGGATAAAGGTTGTATCCGAGGGAAGGACATAGGCAACTTTTTATCCAGACCAAATCTCGAGGGATCGCGGGTTAGACCGCTTGAGCGCAGCTAGTATTATATAAAGTGGGATTTTGTTTGCCTCGTTCAACCTCTAAGGAACGTCTCAACAATACGAGAGATTCTGACGATAATTCGAAAGTACGTTTGTCCTAACAAAATTCATCAACAAACGTAATATTTTTCCTAATAAAGCCAGTACCTTTTCTAATTCCGACTTTAGGTAACCAGCTGTCGCCGAACTTATTAAGACGCACCTGTCAATCTTCAACTTTCCAATTTTTATTCCGAATCCCTCCTCATCACGATTTCGAGTCGTCATCCGCGCACGTAACAATACCTGAGTTGCACAGTATGTTTACTTGTACGCTCAAACAAACACACGTTTTCCCACTTGTATTGTTATGAAAATATAATAACATCTTAATTGTGACGTTCATAAGAAGTGAGTTTATCAGGAATTAACCTAGTACGTAACCTTACGCTTTACACGCTGTTGTCGTAGGTTCGATTCCCATACAGGACAAAACATTGATGTTATGGATTTTTAATCTGTGTACATATGAGTGTTATAAATTGTTAGTCAGTCTTTTGATTCCCATTAATAAAAGCTTCACTGTATTTGGGACTAGATCGATGAGCTCTATGTAAAATTGAGCATTGACAACATAAAATAAACTCCCATTTGAGTTTTGTCTTCTTCGTTATTATTTTATGCAGTGTCTTTACTGTTTGATCTATAACAGTACAGTCGTCATTCGAAGTCTTGTTTTAGCATATTTATTTAGGGCCCCGAAGGGAGATGGGCCCGTATTTTTACCAATTGGAAAGTTGATTGTCTCGAACAATTATACCTCTTTAGAATAAAACAACATTGAGTTTTTTCGGTTGTTAGAATAACTGGACGTATTTTTGTTGATCTTAAACTTCTGAAGAAGAAATTCTTTGATGAAAAAAATGTTATAATGCTAAAAAAAGTAATGTTGGTCTTCAATATTATTTGTAAAAAAGTCATAAATTCGTACGATAGTAGTTTTGGACTGATTCAGCTATTTATCGTACAATGATGTGTGAACCCCCTATCTGAATACATGTTAATCTTTTCATAATAAAGTGCCGGTTTTTTTATTTCCTTATCTTCTTGCCTTATTCGTATTTCTGTTAAATAATAGTATAATGTAAGAGTGGATTTATAGAGAGGAGGCCTATACTCAGCAGTGGGTGCTTAGATTAGAACCGGGCTGAATAGATAATGTAGATACATAGGTATAATGTGTCCAACTGCACGAAACGATTACACCAAAAACACTCCAAGTCTCAACCACTAGACCATCTCAAACTCGACCAATCCTAAACAAACGAATTTTGAATTGCGTATCCTCTTCGATTTTCGATTTCGCCCACTACATTAATTCGGGGTGTTCATTAAAAATGCCATCAAGTCGGCCGTTAAAGCCTTAACGAAGTGGTACGCAATTAAAATCGCCGTGACGTCACACCCTCCTGAGTGCTTCTTGAGTGTTAAGTCTTTGAGGAAGACCTTAGGAGAATTGGGAAATGGATTGCTGATCGACATTTTTCAAACAAATCACCAATATATCGCTGCATCGTAGTATCATTTATCAGAATAATGATATATTGTTACCTGAGAATAACCATCAATGTTCCGTGAGGGTAAGTGAAGTCATAATAAATAAAAAAAAAATTTGACTATTTAGTCGTTGATTTATATTGGCCATCATTAAAAAAGTTCTTGATCTTCACTTTATTAATCCAATTGCAATCAAGTGACAGACTTCAAATATTTTTCAGATAATTGCTCAAAGTACTCAAACAATCTTGATCATTTTCGTGTCAAAATCTGATTATTGTCGCCCGCATAAGAACATTAAGGGGCTTGAGATAAAACAGAGCCCCATTAGAGCGACTTTAGAAAAAAATCGCCGATCGTATCTTACGCGTCGAAGTGGCAATGGCAATCTAATTTTTTTCAAGACTCAGTCAATCACGAGAGAAATGAGCCTAGAAGCGATCGTCAAAGGGACTAATGTTGATTGGCTTACCGCGCCCTGATCGGAATCAAATGCAAATATGACTCTTATTAGATTACTTCAGGGTTCAAAATAGATTGGCTTTGTCTAGGGCTGTCAGTTGTCGGATTCGTATCTTTGACGATGATGTATGAGGACCGTTTTGTGGATATTGAAGGCTTCGGAAGAAAATCAAAGGCAAGTGGAAGAAATGCGAATGGCTGATGATGGAATCTTGCTTTTGTAAAAATTGACCTGCACCAAATAAAGGTTCCATTTTTCGTGTGGGTAAATGTACCTTTTTACTTATTTTTGAATTGCATTGAATTGCAAGCATGTAGGCTATTATTATCACAAATAAATTTTCTTCTACGTCATTATTAATATGTGTAACATTCTTCTAGTGTGACTACTTATGTTTTCTACAAACAAAAAAAATTGGTGTAAAAAAAGGAAGGTTCCAGACCAATTTAAAATTTCGCAAAAATAATGACAATCGCAAAATTTATTTCCCTCAAACTATCCCTTCCCGCCATTAATAAAGTTCGCGCCGCGTATTTTTTCCCATTCGTTTTAAAGTGTTACCGTGAGGGGAAGGTGTCTCAATCAGCATAAAACAAAAGAAATCAATAGCCACCCCTCGACGCTGACAAAGAGCAAAGATTTCTTTCACAATTAAACCTGTGAGGATGCTGATAAAGTGGGTGCCTTGAGACTGTTGAATTCGAATGCAGTGTTGTGAGATTTCGATAACGTTTGATGCAACACTTTGATTTTTAAATAATGTTAATTATTGCTATTGGAGTAGTATGAGGTAAACCTATCTATCTATCCAGCCGGTAACACCCATTGTTGGGTATAGGCCTCTTCTATTTCACGCCACTCCTGGCGGTTTTGTGCCAGCCGGATCCACTGCTCTCCTACCGCCCCCACAATGTCGTCTGACCATCGGGCAGGTGGTGAGGTAAACCTAACTTTTTGATTAAAAATAACAAAGTTCGAATATGTTCATTATGTTTAACTTTGCATAAAATAAATTATTTCAGAATTCTTCAACTTAAAACCTTTTCACAAAATGCATGAATGAGGGTGTCTCGATTCAAAACGGATAAATAGTTAATTTTAATTGGCAATTGGATAGGAAAATAAGAGTTATTTTATTTCTAAAAACCTAGAGGACTCACCACATACCGAAGCTTTTAGAACAATGAAAAGTTATTATGCTAAAAATAAATATTAGCCCACATAAATGAAGGTTACAACGTGTGGACTCAGCGTCCATTAGACGAAAGGCAAACTGCTCGTCAGTACATTAATCTCTTGTAACTTTGACCCCGTACATAAGGGGAAGTTTCCATACATAGCTTATTCAAAATTTGAAACTTAAAATAGTTTTATGGATAAGTTTACGAACAGACAGGTAAGGTAAAAGCGACTCGCATATTTTTTTAACGCCATTCAATGAATCTAGAGCGTCTAAAAGTATAAAAGATGGCCTACGTGAAGATAATTATATACTTTACTGTACAGTTGTGAGCATTTTTAATTGAGTTAACCAAAACAGTGGCACTTCACGAGTGCCAGCAGAAGTGAAAACTTGAACGGTTCTAAACTTGACAAATAACCCGGTGTCGGTGAGCAGTCACAGCGACCTTTTCGAGGCGAATCCAAAATTGTTCTCATCTAAAAACTGTCAAACGTGCCTAAAGAAATTTTCACTTCAAAAATCAAAGAAAAGACGCGTAATAAAACTAAATAATCATCGCGTACATTAATCTACCATCTGTAGCCTCCGCCTTATAAACTGTTTCCAAACCAGGATTTCAGTATGTGCACATTGTGTCTGCCCATTTAAACTTTTCGCGAGCTCGTTACCGGTGGATTATTAAATATTGAAACAGAACGAGATGAAAGCTGCCTCCTAGGCGACCAGACTGCAAATAAGAACTTATCCCTACTTTTTGTTCCGGTTATGAGAGCCAATCTAATTTTGGTATGGTCGAATTTATCAAGCATGGAAATCGTAGTGCTACCATAATATAATTAGTGAATTAAACAGAGATGGTAAGTAATATAAAAATGTTAATATCTTTGTAAAGAATTTTTGAATTGAATGTAAAATATTGTTTTGTTTTGTAATTTCAGTAATTCTACTGTTCCTAGATAAGGTAAGCTATTCTTAATTTTTAAATTTTCAATAAAGTTCGCATCTTCTACTTAGCATCTCCAACCCGAAATCCTACAACAAAGCGGATTTCTAACAAGATATTATTTCAATCAGCATCCCAAGCGTTTTATCTCTGCAAATACGTTTTGTTTTAAACTTGAAACGTTCTAGAACGTTCAATATTCATCGGCACGGTTGTCCATCTCGTGCATTACACCGTGATCCGTTTAAGCTAGGATTAGAACGGACTGGGCAGTTTTAATAGGGGTAATCCTGTTAAAAGTTTTAAGTTTGTTTTTGGTAATGGGTTGGCTTTGTTGATGTGAGTGATAGACGGCACCGGCAGGCTCTGGTTTCGATCTATCATCATCATTTCCCTGCCCTTATCCCACTTTTATGTGGGGTCGGCACAACAGGTTTTCCTCTTCCACTCCGCTCTATCAGCCGTCATCTCAACACACTCCTTTCTTACCCATATCATCCTTCACACAGTCCATCCATCTTTTCTTTGGTCTGCCTCTTCTGCTACATCCCTCCACATTCAAACCTAACATTCGTCTCGTTACATGACCCTTTCCCTCCTCATAACATGCCCATAACCTCTGGTTTCGATCTATAAAGGTATAGTTTTTAATCAAAGTACCTTTTGCTCACCATTTGTGAAAATACTAATGAAAAAAAATTGAATTTTATATTTTACAAATATTGTACGCCTCTACCATAACAATCTAAATGAAACCACAACGCGCAAACAAAAAGTTGCCAAATTAAACCAATGTGACCAAAGCGTGCGACCAGGAGCCCAGCGCCAGACAGAGGTCAGCAATAAAGTGACCTTCGTCAAGCTGCGTCACGTCCGACCGCGGACGTCAGCATTCTTAGTACACTCAGCGAGAAAACAAAATGAAAGCAAAAGGAATGACGACTGTATAAAAGCAAGGTATACCTACATTCTCTCAGAACTTTATGAAAATATGCTTGTGTAAATATTAGACAAATGTTCATATTTTATGGTAATGTGACAAGTTCAACTTAAAGCTACCAAATGGTAGCGGTCTAAATAGAACGCACACTTGTTTTTTACTTCTTACTACATTATATCATATTCTACTAAACAACTGCTGAGTAACCTGATTGACTCCATCTTAATGATCTGTAAGAGATGCGGAAAGTCAATGATGATGATGAGATTCTGTAATATAATTAAGTGAGATATTGAAAATGGTAATGGTAATATCTAGTACTAATCCGCTAATCTATTCTCAAATAAAGGTTTAACTAGTCTTCACCCTAAAACCACCCAACCACCCACTAACCTCAGCCACCTACAACTTAGGCTTGGCAATTTGGAACAGTGAGCTCAGCAGCACCGGCGCAAGCAAAAGACCACTTTCATTTGATTTCGACACGTGTTTCGCCTAACGGGGCATCCTCAGGAACCAACTTGACTACTTCCATGCGGCCGCAGTATCTGTATCAAAGTGTTCAAAATGAAAACAAGTTTTTGCTTGTTCTTTTTCACGTGACTGTCCTCGTTTCGCACGCACTGCGATTTTATCGACTCTTGCGGTCTCTGACTGCCTGGTGACATTTTGTACGATTGAAAGTGAAAACGGATCAAGTTTGAGAATGTGGTCACCGCTTACATAAACTGCCTATTTTGAAATTTTAATTGCCCTACTCAACATACATTGAGGGGTACCCAGACTGTTTTAAAACATAAAATTTTATTATTGTAGGTTTACCTGTAGGTAAAAATAGATATAACTCGCAGTCAGCATGATGTAGTCAAACAAAATTTAGAGCTTAAATTATCTTCTGTACGAGTTTAAACACACTCACAGTTACTGCCCCTATAACAAAACACACAAGATTCAGAAATTTAAATTGACCGTCCCTAATGCGAAGGACGTTATAAATACCGTTCATATTTCAAAGTCGCTTGCATCTGGACATAGGCTATTGAGAAAAGGGGCTTACGAATAATTGTCAAGGATCAATTTGACGCCCACACAGCAGCCTTTATTCCATGTTTTGTATTTATGGAGAGTTTTTGCAATGTCCATAAACACGATGATTTTCTTGATAAACACTGAGGTGGATTTCCAATAAGTATTCCCAATCGATTTATATCATGTCTGTCCTAATCACAAAAACAGACAAGGGAGTAAAGTTGTCACTTCCCCTACCCATAAAACGCAAATTCAGCTATAAAAAGTACAAATTCTTCCTGGACACTGGTTCAATACAATGCCCTATTCACACTGTATTATATTTTTCCGGCATCCGTTTCAAGAAAAGGAATTAATAAATCTTGAAGAACTCACACGCGATAACACACTCTACAGCTGAGAATATAGGGTTTATTTCTCTCGGATTGAGAAATATGGTAAGTCGGTTTAACAAAGAAGCTCTAATTAGCTGTCAAGGCTGCAGACTGCTGGATGTCTATCCCAGAAACACCCCAGAAACGAATAATTCAGGAGGACGTCTATGCGTCTCTTGCGATTTCTTTCGTTTTGTGCAACGTTGCGGATAGGAAACGCATTCTTTTGTTGGAGTTGTGACAATAATGTATTCAATGCTGACTGGGAATGCTTAATCAGAGGCATCCGATGGTCTGTTTAGCATTCTCTTTGATTTTCTAAAGTAGTGATAATGTAAAAAAATTTTTGACTAATACAGAGTTCCTTCTGCGATCTTCTGCGATTTTCCCCCAATCCTTCCTAAAGGCATCTAAGTCTATGACTTAGATGCCTTTATTAGTCAAAAATTTTTTTAGTCATCGTGCCAGCGCTTTTTAGGCCTGCATCGGAGTCGCCTGTCATCCATCGGGATCCAACCAGTCACCACTCTGGCCCCCCCTGTCTCAGAAGATCGTAAAGTGAGGAAGGTGACGGGGGAGGCCTTTGCCCAGCAGTGGGACAGTATAGGCTCATCATTTCCCTGCCCTTATCCCACTTTTATGTGGGGTCGGCACAATAGGTTTTCCTCTTTCACTCCGCTCTATCAGCCGTCATCTCAACAGTCACTCCTTTCATACCCATATCATCCTTCACACAGTCCGTCCATCTTTTATTTGGTCTGCCTCTTCTGCTACATCCCTCCACATTCAAACCTAACATTCTTCTCGTTACATGACTCTCTTCCCTCCTCATAACAAGCCCATACCACAACCTAGGCTAATTAAAAAAAATAGAGTTCTTTACATTTTCAATAATTGAATAAAATTATTACTGATCACGTTCAGAAATATCACGTTGATTGTATTAAGTATGGCTTAAGAATGAATTAACATCTACAGAATGCAATAAGTTAACCCATTAGCTACACACATTTTCATTCGTAACGCCAGCAACAAGCCTACTTTGAAATGAACACTTGACTAAAATCTGAATAAATCACAAACAATCTACGAATTCAAAAACAATTTGCGCGATTTTGGGTGCCTGCCTAATTGCTATGAGACTTGCAATTGCTAATAGCTGAAATTTCGGAAATCCGCTACATCAGTCACCACGCCATCAGGTTAATTAAACCATTTGTCTGCTAAGTTCTCTGATGTAAAATTTGTTGGTTATTTGGCGAAATCGGAAATTTGTCTGGCAAATTGTGGCGAAAAATCAGCCAATTTGCGTAAGTACAGTGCGTTGGTTGCGCTGACTTGATCCCTGTTGTTCTATTAGTGTTATCTCGAGGAATAATTAGTAAAGTCTAGAATAAACACTTTTTCATAATTGCTTAGTGAAAGAAATAAAATAAATAAATAATGCTGGACATTTTCACACAGCATCATCTAGCCCCAAACTAAGCATAGCTCGTACTATGGGAACCAGATAACTGATATACTACTTATATACTTTTTGTTTGTAAATACATACATATTATACATAGAAACACCCAGACTCAGACAGTGAAAAGGCATCAATACAAAAGAAGAATACAAAAAACGCCTGCTTTTGGCACTTGGCAATAAAAAAAGTTTAATTTTTGCACGATAGATGGATAATTTAAATAATAACCGTTACAATTTCAGAAGTCCCTTTTATTATTTTGTTTTCATCCATTTTCGAGACTTTCAATTCCATCCTACCATACATTCCCAATGAGTTCGATAATTGAAATTTCAAAATGAAAAGTCCACAGCGCCCCAGGACCAAAACCTCTCAATTCCGCTGTACAAATATCACGACATTCTCGAATGCCGTTCTTTTTTCAAAAAGGTTCATTTTCATCGGCTCACATATTTGTCATAACTGGTTCCGTGTCCCCCTTGAATGCTCCTTTTTCACACGTTTTTAATTTACAACGGTTCGTTCCTTCGTGTTGCTTGTGGATAATTGCCGCTGAGCGGAATGTGTTATGATCGAGTTGGGAACGATTTTTGAGTCGTTTTGGAACGCTCATTGATAGCCCTTGTGATCGAGAAGTTCTCGTGTTTCGTTTCCACATAGATTTTTACATTTTTTAATTTTTACGATAGGGATGGTTCGCAAACTTTGGACATTAACAGACATCGAAACGTCATGCTTCATGACGTCACGCAAGGCGTATTTTTCAAATGACAGATGCGCGCCCGACGCCCTCTAGCGAAGAAAAAACAAGACACTAGCTTCCTAGCCAGCATCGCGCGCGCGCACACATCGGAACGATATATTTTGAAAAACCCTATTCTTTCTCATATCTGAGGACTTTATCTAACTGTTACTGTGTGACTATCAGTGAAGTGCAGCATCTCTTCATCTGGACGGAGGAATCTTCATCGTCGGGCTGTTGTCGCAGTTCTGGGTACGTCTTGTTGTGATATTCTTTGACTGTTGATTGCCCATCGATTTGTGAACCAAACCTTTAATTCAGGACATCGTAAGATCAGGCCACTCTGATCTCCCCAAG
Source organism: Epirrhoe alternata (assembly GCA_963565295.1). Lineage (NCBI taxonomy): Eukaryota > Metazoa > Arthropoda > Insecta > Lepidoptera > Geometridae > Epirrhoe > Epirrhoe alternata. The sequence goes on from OY751384.1 coordinate 8,746,371, forward strand.
GTAGCAAAATGCCATCATTGATTTGATGCGGACGCTACATTAAATGGTGCCGAAAACCAGGGAAAATTCTTCTGTCCTTTGTAAAGTAGCCGCCATTTTGTACACCGGTCTAACTTTTGATAAAAATACGTAACTTAGATTTTTCAATCGGCTTGCTGTTTTAGCTAAAAACGGATAGGTATTTCTCGCATTCTAAGTTATCCCATTTATCAAAATTGTCCGTTTGCTTACGTACGTAATAAGATATTGTCCTTATTATCATCATCTGCCAGGGTTCTTTCAGATTCAGATTCAGATTCAGATTCAGATTCAGATTTATTTATTCTGTGTGTGTGTGTGTGTCCATCAAATCAATTACCTGCTTACATCGCTTATAATTATTGTTAAAAACAAAATCATGCAAACACTTCCACATCGGTGCATGGTTAAAAACGATTAACAATAATTATTACAATTTATTTATCGCTGTCATCTGTCTGGATAATTTCTTTCGTGAATTTATTGTGAGATCAAAGGCTGTACAAACACATCTTAAAATATCGGTGTACAGTTTTTATATCGGCTTTCAGTATATTCTAGATAACTAGACAGGTGAATCACTCCATCAAAACCAAATACCTAGGTACCAATCTAGGTAACCAAATAAGTAGGTACTTAACGTAATTTAAAATTTAGCAATAGATTAGGTAGGGTGAATGTTCATATGCAATCACTATAAAATCGGTACACAGGTTTTAACTTTATCTACCTATACTCTCAGTTTATCGTAAATCTTATGGTATATCCAAAATAATACTTAATTATTAATCGTTCTGTTTCTTAAAGTTTTAGCTAACAGTAACCATCAATCGTTTAATTATTCACCCAATTCAACAAGTCTACACACGTCAATTGCAAATAAATTTGTTCAAATTTTATTTTTGAGGGTGGGATTATAAAACGGTGGTCGCTGCTAACCTAACGCGGCAAGCTCGTAGCAATAGTTAATAAACTGTGAATGTTAAGCATAGGTAATAGTTAGTACGGTCGGTCGTAAACAAACGCGTGAGTTTCAACTTTTCGCATTCGATTCGAACTTTTAGATTTTGTTGAGGTATTGTATATTGTTTTAAACTTATATATACCTATTCACACTCGTTTATCAGTAGTAGTTAGTACCTACCTACACACTAATTTATTTTCTTAACATCAAATCGTATTTAATTATTTATCGCTTAGGTAGGTAGGTACCTACATACTCGTATAATGGCGTTTTGTACAACGAGTAAGCGAAGATTGAGTAAATCGAAAAAATCTTTGGATAAAGGTTACAATGAAATGGACTTGCCTTCCTTACGAAGAAAGCGCACTATCGTTTTCAACCGTATATCTAAGACATTAGAGCTCGCTTTGGAAGCGTCTAGTGATCCTACGAAACTTGATCTTTTCTTTTCGTATTACGATGACGTTTCATTGAATGTGTCTAAGTTCGAAGGTTTTCATTTTGACATTATCGAGCTATCCGACAGAGTTGATGAAGATGAAACCCTGCAAAATAAATGTGATGAAATGTACTTTCAAATAAAATCAATTTATCGCCAACTGAATACTTCAACGGCAGGTGAATCAAAACATTTGTCGACTCGTACAACTACTAACGTAAAATTACCAAAAATTACGCTTCCGGTGTTCTCGGGTGATATAAAAAAATGGCCTGAGTTTATCGATACATTCAACGCGTTAATTCATAACTCTGGTGCCCTTTCGGACACTGAACGGTTTCATTATCTCGTATCTTCGTTAAGCGGAGACGCATTAACCGTCGTGAAGCCTTTCCCGCTGACGCATGAACATTATCGAAACGCGTACAATGCAATTGTCTTGCGTTATCAAAATAAACGGAATTTAGCGTTTGCCTGTTGGCGCGACATCTTAGATGTTCATTTTAATTGTAATGATGCTCAGGAGTTTAGAAAGTCGCTTGATTTGCTCGACGAGAATCTAAGTATATTGAAGACCGTTAACTTGCCGATCGATCAATGGGATTTCGTGTTGGTCTATCATATTTTGTCGAAGCTTGACACTGACTTGCGTCGTGATTTCGAAGAAAAATATTGTGAAGTCGACCTGCCAACCTATGCGCAATTAAAGTTGTACCTACATTCGAAATGCGAAGCTTTTATACGCGACATGCATTTTACCGATTCGACAAAAAATGATAAACAGTCACGAAAGTCCACATCCACGCCGACTCAACCGAAACAAGACAATGCATCTTATGTCCTCTTCACTAGCGCTACCGACAAAACGAGTACGGTAGACATAGTACCACCCACTTCTTTCACAACTAAATGCAGTTATTGCGATGATTCACATTCTATTTTTAATTGTGCGGAATTTGTCAAAAAATCTATAGATGAGCGCATGCAAATCGCAACCGACAAAAGGTGGTGCTACAATTGCCTTAAACCATCTCATCAGTTAAGGGACTGTAAATCAGTGTTTTCGTGTCGCTCCTGTAAACGCAAACACCACTCTTTACTTCATCGTGAAAATCCATCCGAACTTTCTGATGGTACCGCAACACTGGTTTCCAGGACCCTGACACACACTAATGTTTTGCTAGCCACGGCTATCGTGCAGGTGAAGGACGCCTCCGGAACCATGCAATCATTTCGCGCTCTCTTTGATACCGGGAGTCAGAGTAACCTTATAACAACATCTGCGCTTGCACGCCTCAACATACGTTATACTAAGTCAGGCGGCAATATCAGCGGGCTAGACGACGTAGCTGCTGCGGTATTGGGTGAAGTAACGTGTGAGGTGGGTACTAAAAATAAGGATCGTTTTGTCCTTGACTTCAACGTGATCTCCTCGATCTGTGGTGATCAACCCATCGCCAAACTTAACACTTCAGGGTGGTCGCATATAAAATCTCTCCCGCTAGCTGACCCAGGGTTTGATATTCCGGGGCCTATTGACATGTTGTTTGCTGCGGATGTTTTTGCAGAGTCTCTTCTGTACGAGCATGTCAAAGGACAAGCCAATCAACCCATTGCTTTGAATTCTATCTTTGGATGGCTTCTTCTGGGAAAAACAAAACTTGCTTCAAACGCTTTAATGCCTACCGATATAGATCAAGATAACGTTTTAAACGATGCGACCCGAGTCAACCAAATCCATCAAGAGCTTACATCGACTGAATGTAGACAGCACGGTTCCTCTGGCGATAAACCTGCAGATGTATGCTCTCGTGGCCAAGTTCCAAAAGCACTCGTTAATAATGCGTTATGGTGGGCGGGGCCTTGCAGGTTATCGCAAGACAAAAGGTCGTGCCCATTGACGGACGTAGTCGGCAGCAGGGATATCGAGTTAATCAGGGAGGAACGTAAACCGGTAACTCTGGTTACACAGTCAAATAAAAACGCCAATCCAAACTCAAATATCGATGATTTAGTGAATCGTTATTCTTCTTTCTCTAAATTGTTAACCATCGTATCGTTCATTTACCGTTTCATATGGAATGCTAATAAGGCTAATCGTAACAATGTTAGTAGCGTTGAGCGTAAACACGTTCCAATCCTCACTCGAGAACCGCTAACCACCGTTGCGGATGAGGATTTATCAAATACTAAACTTAATCGATGGCAGTTACTCCAAGCTTTTCAACAGAATATTTGGTCCAGATGGAAATCACAACACCTAAACTCCTTAACGCAACGTGCCAAATGGACTAAAGCTTCTAAACCGCTAGCTGTAGGAGCGATGGTCATAATCAAGGACGATAATCGCGACCCTTTACAATGGACTCTTGGACGAGTAGTAACACTTCATATTGGTGGTGATGGGATAACTCGCAGTGCAGTAGTTAAAACTTCCAATAACTATCTTATTCATCGACCGTTGGTGAAGCTGAGCCCTCTACCGATCGGGGATTAGCTTCAATCTATTCTTAAAGTAGTATCAATTTAGTATTTAGTTTTAATTAGGTATAGGTATATCGGCCACTTGAAAATTGTAACTTTCATTCTTAACGTACTCGTATAATTTTTCAGTCACTATCATATCAATCATGATAAACTACTAGCTATCCCGACTTACCACATCCATATTAATTAGAAAATACCATAGGTATTTTGGTGGGCGGGATGTTTCGTTTCCACATAGATTTTTACATTTTTTAATTTTTACGATAGGGATGGTTCGCAAACTTTGGACATTAACAGACATCGAAACGTCATGCTTCATGACGTCACGCAAGGCGTATTTTTCAAATGACAGATGCGCGCCCGACGCCCTCTAGCGAAGAAAAAACAAGACACTAGCTTCCTAGCCAGCATCGCGCGCGCGCACACATCGGAACGATATATTTTGAAAAACCCTATTCTTTCTCATATCTGAGGACTTTATCTAACTGTTACTGTGTGACTATCAGTGAAGTGCAGCATCTCTTCATCTGGACGGAGGAATCTTCATCGTCGGGCTGTTGTCGCAGTTCTGGGTACGTCTTGTTGTGATATTCTTTGACTGTTGATTGCCCATCGATTTGTGAACCAAACCTTTAATTCAGGACATCGTAAGATCAGGCCACTCTGATCTCCCCAAGGTAGCAAAATGCCATCATTGATTTGATGCGGACGCTACATCTCGTTTGTTTTCATCATCTTTGTAGTAACCTTAATCTCTGTATAATATAGAATTTAGTATTGAAGACGCATAAAGGTCAAAATAAGTATTCATAGAAATCTGTTCGATTTTAAAAATACTCTTTTTATTCATAGAAATATAATCAACAATATAATATAATTAACAGTAGCTCTAACATGATTTTCATTACCACTTTCGTTTTAGTACTCAAACATTTACAATTTGTAGTACTGAATATGCATTTCTTTAACAAATACACATATCTCCAAATACCGAATTGCAAACATTTACACTATCCTCTTTACATAATCAAATATTCGAGCTCGTTTCAATGAAGATTCATACCATAGCTTTGTCTAGACGGCAGCTAAAACCGCTCACCAAATTTGTCCCTTGATCCATCACAATAGAACTCAAATTTGCATATTACTTTAAATAATACATACCCAGACATCCTAATGTGCAAGCTTTACATATTTAAAAAGTCTACCCTCATAATTTTAATTTGATGGAAACGATCGAACTGTTTGATTGGGACGGAATTAGACAAAAATGCAGTCTACGGCCACTTTTTGTATAGTTTCTTTGAATTCAAGACTATTGCGGGGTTAAAACAAAATCAAATCAAGATTACTCAATATAGTAATTTACCCAATTATTGGCAGACGTTGATCTAAGAAATGGCTGAGTGGAGTATAGTTTATGCACTAAACTTCCAAACCAATTCCACCCCCACAAAATTTGAATGACTTCACTTTAAAGTATAATTACATACTTTCTAGAAATTATTGTTAAAATTATTCTTCTGAAATAGAACCGATACACAAACGAATTATAATAGTAGTGTTAGGTAGTAGGCTTATTTACTTCCTTACTTTTAGGATAGCTGACTAACGGCCGGTTTCTCGAACGCTTTTCAAATTGACAAGCTGATTAAACTTGAAATACTTGGTCCTCATTGGTCGAATGACAGATTTGACAAATGCTTAGTTAATTTTGAAGATGATCTGCGTTCGAGAAACCGGCCGATAGTATCAAAGATAAGATCTAAATTAGAAACAATGTAAGGTTGAATTTATAATCTGTTTCCAAACTCAATTTATAAGGATCACCTACGCTCCTATAAAATTGTAAACATCTCATTATCTTAAACGATGCAACATACTTAGCAGACCGGTGAAATTGAGTCCGTCCATGCATAAATATCTATCAAGCTTGCGATTAATATTTTTATCGTTTTTACGTATTTTATATTGTTTTATACAGGGTCTGAAGCAGATTGCAGAGTGGAGATATACTACAGAGGAGGCAAAGTAATCAACGAATTCGTACTAAACTGTAGGTCTTGGATTCAATGCCGATTTAATTTGGGCCTTCTTCTTCTTCTCATCGATTCACTAGTACGAGTACCTACTATTAAAACCAGTGAAAGATTTTGAAGTGTGTGAGAGGTTCCTTTCGTGCACTTGACCTATGTCTTAGCATAATAATTCTGAAATATTCTATCTAAGACACATCAGAAATAGAATAGAATAGAATAGAATAGAATATTACTTTATTGTACACCAAAAAGAAAGAAACACAATAGTAACAAAAACAGTTCTTAATTAATGTGCAACAATGGGCGACCTAAAAGAAAGAAATAGTAAGATTTTTTGCATGTATACACTTTAGAAAAAATAATTACGTTTTAAAACTAAAAGAAAAACCGACTTCAATGTTCGACTCTACACACGGCGTGACTCAGGGAATCAATAAGCCATACATAAAAATCTAAATAAGAAAAAGAAATCAAATCGACAGATAATGCTTAGGCTCCACCGGCGTCGAAGGGCATTAATTACCAAAACTGCATACATTTTGTGTCAAGTTTCGCGGCACGTGAGTTCCTGGCATTAGTAAAGCTTCAATTTGACATATTGCATAAATAGTCTTAGACTTATCTGTCGATTCGATTTACAATGGCTAGGAGGGAAGGTTTTTAGAGTTTTACGGGAAAACTATAAAACCCTCAAGAATAAAATTTATATGGGACCACCTCTGGAGCATTCCCTTTCAAACAAAAAAATAATTTTGAAAATCGGTCCACAATTGGCGGAGTAATCGCGTAACAAGATAAAAAAAAAACATAAAAAAAACATACAGGCGAATTGAGAACCTCCTCCTTTTTTTTAAGTGGTTTAAAAAATAGACTCACACCTAATGATGAGTAACTCATAAAGAGACTCATAAAGAAATAATGCACGGATTGTATAAAGGATGAAATAAGTAATAAAGGAGTAAGTGTTTGTGTAGTCCAATATGTTCTGGCTCCCCACTGGAGCTTGACTTTTCGTTTTAAGATGGATCACCTAAGAGAATGATAGGGCCCAAATCGCATTTGTTGCCCTGATTCTTCACGGTATTGGTCGCGAAAGAACAGGAGTAAAATTAGTTCTAAGACTATTCTAAGTGATCCCAGCGGTCCTACTGAATAAATGCTTTTTGACTTTGACTTTGACATAGATCAAAGTGTCTTTAGATTTTGTTCTTCAGTTATACGGCCTTTCTTTCTTTTGTTTTACATAAAATACTTTAACCCCCGGTTTCTATATTCCACGGACAGTCGTAGGTAAGAGCTACGACTCGTTTCCACATACAAAAGTTTGACAGCTAGAAACCGGCGGTAAGTTCTCTGTCAAAATTTGTATGTGAAAACGAGTCGTAGTTCTTACCTACGCATGTCCGTTGAATATAGAAACCGGGCATAAATACTCTAACTCTACTCTAAACTTTGTTCAATGTAGAGATGACTGACGGCTGATAAAGGAGAATGAAAAAAAACACAATTTTGTGCCGACCCCTCATGCAGTAAGTTGTTTTGTTCGTATGCGCGTCTCTGTCCAGTTTTTATACTCTGAGGTACATCTTGGCAAACAAGGGGGTAGTTAGCGGTGTGAGGGTTTTCGGCTGTTTATATTTCTTTAATGCTTCGGGATGTTTGCAATTATGAATTGTTTTGTCTGTGGATAATGGAAAGCTTTACGGAAAATGTAGCCATTATTTTTAAAGCGTCTTGTGTAAATGTTTATTCTACTGTTCATAAAGGCATATAATAAATTTCTTCTAACTACAATATTGTTGTAGCGGAAAATGTGTTGAAATCAAAATATTAACTTACTTTTGCAGATAGCGATTTGAATATGAAAGTTCTCATGAAATATACCAACTATTGTATGATATAAATAGATAATGCTGGTTTTCACACATCACCATGGCCCCAAAGTAACTAGAGTTTGTGTTATGGAAACTACATGACTAATTATTTAACTAATTGTACAATACCATCTAGAAAAAAGACAAATATTTGCAGATCACACAATTCATCCTTTTTCGGAATCGAACCCGCAATCTTCTGCATCACAGGCCTTCGCCCACTGCGCTACATAGCTGCTTGATATTCTTATGAACCATTTTTACTTCCGCGCACGTTTCCACCCTCGATAGGTGCGAAATGATATAGCTGCCGAGGTCCGATGTCAGACAATAGGCAACATTCATACAGCACTCGCCGGCTGCATGCAAACAACCTAATTATACCCAAGATGGCGGAATTTTAAGTCTTGAAGCTTGTGAATTCTATGGCCGTAAGATTACGTTTAGTGATATAGGGTGCTCGGACGACAGCAGACAAGATTGCATAGGACTGAAGGAATAGTAGAGAATGACATCATCATCATATCCCCAGCCATTATTATCCTACTGCGTGTGGCTACTTCTGTAAACGACATTCATTCCAGTACTATACCGCACGCATCCATTTATAGAGAATGGCATATTATTGGGAAAAGGAGTGTCGGTCGTCCACCTACAAGATGGGTCGACGACATCGTGAAAACCGCAGGTCGTACTTGGGCAAGACTGGCTCAGGATGGAGGCGAATGGCAGAAGCGAAGAGTGGCCTATGCCCAGCAGTGGGATGAGAAGGGCTGATGATGATAGTATGTTAATCTATACTAGAATATTAATATTATAAAAAGGAAAGATTTGTTTGTTTGTATGTTTGTTTGTTTGAATTGAATAGGCTCCAAAACTACTAGACCGATTTTAAAAATTCTTTCACTATGAGAATCGTACATTATCCCTGATGAACATATTTTATCCCGGGAAAGTGATGTTTTGCCGAGGAACCACGGGTAACACCGCGACGGACAGCTAGTGGTAAATAATTACGATAGATGTACGAATGTACGTGTCTTGACCACACTAAACGATTCATTGCTTTTCAACGTTATCTTTGCTCTTAGCTCCGCTACGCTATATTACGGTCAAATGTTTTCAGGAATTCAGAGTTTTCTCGAGTTTTCTTCAGGTGTTCATGCTTGACTGGGTTTTAAGATGGTCTGCGGCTACTGACTTGGAAACTTGGTAAGGTTTTTAAGAATTTAAATTAGTGAAGCCGAGCTTAATGATTGGTAGATTGATCGTTATATTTTAGGGAACTGTTCACTGCATTTTAAAAATGCTTTAAGCGCTACATGTACAGTTCCTACATGTCTGATAAATTTCCATTTTTCTCAGTCTTATTACTTTCTTTATCTATGTAAGTATGTTAAAATATTAGTTTCCATTTAAGTCATCATCATCATCATCATCCACAGCCCGATCTAGCCCACTGCTGGGCATAATAGGCCTCCCTTTGCTTGTGCCATCCAACACGATCTCGCACCAATCCCATTTAAGTATTAAATAATAAAAAATACTTTATAATGCATCGGTACCTATATCAATTTTAATTATATTTTTTTAGATCCTGATAATATCATAACAATGAGAAGTTTTGTTACAAAAATACAGTCAAAATATTCTTTTTTACAAAACCTTCAACCTCAAATAGATACCACGAACAGTCGAAAACAAACACAAATCAAGATAGGCTCCGTGACGTCACCCAAAATATTCAGTCGGGATTCGCATTATCGCCATTTGACTTCACATTAAATCTTAGAAAGGCCCATAAATAACGGAAACTTTTATCCCGCTCGAAATAAGCACTCAAAAATGCAAAGAGCAGAACGGTATAGGGCACGTTCGGTAAATTTATTTTGTTTCGTACAATTCAAATAACCATAATTCAACTGGAGCTTAAATATCTAACGATATAATGAAACGCAAGTTGAACTTAAGAGTATTAATGAGATAAGGATCCGATTTATTGATCTTTGTGAGCGGGATAAAGGTGAAAGTTTAATTTGGCTGTAAATGTCGCGAAACGAACGTATTTTTGGGCGACACTGACTTTACAATCTTGGCTATTGGAACTTTGAACCGAGTGCTAAAACTCTTCCTTCTTAAAACACGAAAACAATTTGAAAACAATCAAATGAGTTTTTAAAGCAAATAAAATATAACTACAAATAAATTATGTTTTTTGAGAAATGAAATTTTCGATTCCGACGGGATTCGAACCCGCAACGATCAGACGATCAGGAGTGCCTTACCACTCGGCCACGGAACCCTTAGTTGTCGCAACCGAAATTTTTGATAAGCTCATATTTATCGGTTAATCACCGGTAAACGCCATCTACACGTTTCACTGAACACATTTCTCAATGAAATACCTAAAAAAATACAAAAATTATATATAATATTTTGACTTAAAATTGAATTTTCATTTTATTTTGAACATCTAAAGTAATCTGTTTATATAATTTTCCTCCACATCGTGATCGAATAACACAACCCATTAACATTGCTTTATTGTCCATAACTAGCTCTATATCCGTGAGACTGTTTCTACAATTCCCTTACTATTTCCTCCCCAAGCCCGATCCCGTTACTCGGGCCATTTACCTTAATGCGCGGTTTGGACGGATTGACAGCTGTAACCAGAGGTAGATTCGATGGACGTAGTATAAGCGGGTAGCGTAGCGGGTTGTGTAGCGCGTAGCAAGAAATTACAGCTCTGAAAACGCATGTACGTATTCATATTGGTTGACGTAGCAGGTAGTATAACATTGCGAGCTGTGTAGCGCGTAGCAGAAAATATCAGCTCTACTAATGTATGTATTTATAATGGTTGACGTAGAAGGTAGTTTAACGTAGTCGGTTGTGTAGCGCGTAGCATGAAATTGCAGCTCTACATAATACATGTATTCATAGTGGTTGACATAGCAGGTAGTTCGTAGAGGGTTGTGTATTTCTTAAGAAGAAACACTTGCAGCTCCAAAAATGCATTATTCATAGTGGTTGACTTAGCAGGTAGAATACCGTAGTGGGTTGTGTAGTGTTTAGGAAGAAATATAGCATTTCTGAAAACGTAGCAAGTATCGATTTTGCTACCAACACTCTAGCAATGTAACTACACCCTTATCCAGTTTCAACTAACAGCAGTAACGATAGTTTGAAATGTGGGCGCGGAGCCCAATGTCACCGAGATTTAAATGGAAACCCTTCCCAAATCTACACGAATTTAATTAGTTAACCGTTCGAAAATTCATGAATTCAATAAAAACATGTCTAGTTTTTCAATCACAATGGATAGGTAAGATTAAAACTTATTTTAATGTTGTGCTTCAAAAGAATACCTACAATAAAAGGAATAATAGTCATACTATGAATCATGTCAACTGATAAAACATAAAAACATTTCAAAATTAAATGTTCTAAAACACTCACCAAATATTTCAAGTGTTCAAACAGAGCCAGACCCATTAATAACTAATATCTCTAAATTAATTATGTTACCAAAGCCAAGTTAAGCTACCCCGTGTTACCTAGATTTATTTACGGATAATAACCTCATAACCGGCCGAGAACAAGACATGTAGGGTCGTATGTACCGAAAAGGGCGGATTAGTACGCAGTAAAATTTGTTAAAGAGGACTTCATGATACGGGTGCCTCCAAGGCTTGAAATCAACCAGTATAACATGACCTTTGCTTACGCAACTTTTGGTATGCTCTGCGTGTCAGTTTATGTTGGATTTTTGTGTATGTATTAGCAGAGCTGTGGACGGGCCAGCGATGGGCCGCAACTATCTCCGACTTGCAGACGAACACTATAATCCCCGATAAAGCCCGCACATTTACATTCAATTCTAATTCAGACCCACCTCCTACTTTGCCCTGATTGCCTGGTACTTGTCGACGTTGATTAAAATGGCTTTTGGATTTTAGTGAATTATGGTTTCTATGTTAAGGTATTCATTACATGTTTATGGAACTCATGTTTGTTTAACAAAAGTAAAACACACGAATATAAGCAACCCAGCAACCATTACCTTTTTCGAGTATTTGGAAGAAATAACGTAGGTAGTTCTAATTAGTATCAGTACCGTAAGGTCTTTCGTTTTTGTGTCTTTGTTCAAGTATATCATCTATTGAAAAAACATAGGTAAGCTTGACATTAAATGTCAAGCTTACCTATTTGTCCACATAAGTGGGAAGGAATTCACATTTTTTAAACTAAAAGAAAAGACAGGTAGCCACATGAGCACAAAAATTAAATTATTCAAAGGCAAAGGGCACTTAATTGAGTTTGTTCAGGACAAAACAAAGAGCAGAAAAAACTTTTTAAATTGTGTGTCCGTGAAGTGTTGGAGACATGTTGATCTTTTCCAAGTGCAGAGGGCTCGCCGTCCCAAGTTAATATTTTCTTTGGACAAGTCCATTTCCATGGAACTACAGGTATTCAGACAAACGGCGAAAAGTTTTGACGAAGTTTAAAATGAGTTAAAGAAAGAGTTGTTCTTTGTTTTAAAATAACGAATTTTTTTAGATTATTTTTTTTGCAATAAAAGGTTGTGAATGATTGGTTGGAATTTTGTCATAAATACGATGTGAAGTGGCTCTAACCCAAAATATTTTGCAGTAATAAACTAATATTAAAGTTATCTGAAAAAAAAAAAAAATTACAGCAACCAATGACAAGCTTTAAAAGTGTCATCAGTCATCTAAAGAATTAATTTATGAAACATAAAAATCTTATCATTGCTATTAATGTGTGAAATCTACTGTTTGTATGTAGAGCTACCGACTATAAGATTCTAGATTACGAAAATAACAACAGTAATACCACTCCATCGTATGCAACGACAGCCAATACCTATACCATCCATATCATGTAAATGGTTGGCAGTCCACAAACGTGAAAACCGCACGGGTTTTCACGCCAATTCCTGCCTCGCACATCAGACTTGTAGAATCAGCTGTCGCCAGAGGTATTTCCGATACGACTTAGGTGCCTGCAAGAAAAGAACCTATTCCTACCTCAAAGGCCGGCAACGTATCTGCAGTGCCTCTTGATGCTGCAGCTGTCTGTGAGCGGTGGCAATCACTTACCATCAGGTGTGCCACTTGCTCGTTTGCCCCCTCTTCTATAAAAAAACTAACATCCAGCTATTATACTGGCAAAGTACCAGGATGCTAGTCATAAATAAAATACCTAAATTGAAAGGGGGAAACTAAATTTCTTCTGATATGTTTTGAATGATCCATCAAAAACAAACAATATACATTAGGAGGAACTTCGCATATAACGTTTCGAATCGAACTTTTTTACTATCCCGATATTTTGTTACACCTATGATAAAATGTTATGAGCACACGGGGGCGATAGTGATATTTTGTATCTATTTTATTTACAAACTTTTCCTATACTGATACTATATTCGCAATCAGAAAAGCTATCATCTACCCCATCTCCCTGTCAATTTATGAACGAAAACGGAACAAATAGAAAAAAATAAAGCTATATTTCATAAGCTAGGGAATACAAACAATTTAATTAATTGATTAGCTTAAAGCAACAAGCCTCAAGAAAAGCAAAGTAGCAGAGATTTATTTTACTTTCGTTGGCAATTAATGTTGAAAGTGAAAAATCTTTGGAAACTTCGCGGCGTTGGGTATCCTTTACTTCGAAATTGGGTAAATTTTTCTCGGAAAGTTTTGATTCGACCCCTTTCTTGAGCAATCAGGCGATTCTTATGGCACCCGTGCGACAGCCAGCAAATCTACGCAGAATAACATTTAAAAGCTTTTAGGCAGTAGGTAAGCTTCGCGCTTACCAATCAAGTGTGGGTGTGGAGCTACGAATGGTTGAAGTGTGTTTGGTTTGGATTTTAAACAAGTGTAAAAAAATTTAACCTGTTTAAAAAGTTTAAACTGTAAAGTAACTAAGCTTAGTTTGCGCCCCTTTAGTTTATTTTTGTTTTTAAGTTTTGTTCTAGAAATTTTAAACAACCGTTTCAAAAATAAAAATATATTTTCTTGGTCTTGCATCATTCAGATTCTCCACTGTGTATTACAATCACGCAAATGGTAATGGCCACAGTGGCAAATACAATTATTTTAATTAATGAATTAAGACCCGACGAGTTTCTTTATTTCATTATTAATTTGTCTTTGGTAGACGTCTTACAAATGAGAGTGCGGAAGGAGTGCAAATGTTTGTAGAGCTACCGACTTCAGACTTTGCAAGCGTTTGTACTCAGACAATGCCAATAACTGAAATGTAACAGTTACTCCTTCTTGGCATGGCTTACGGTTAACTTCCCAATATTTTGAATTATATTGGATATTCGAATATTGGAAACTTCTAAGTAAACATGCAGCTACGTCAAGTAGGTGATTAAACTTTTTAAACTTTCGTGATTTTGTGACATAATTATTATTTCTAAAATCGGGTATTTATCACGTACCTATTTTTATTATTTCTTTTTTCCGACGTGACCACGGGCGCTACGTGATAAAATAGGTACGTGATAAATACCCGGTTTTAGAAATAATAATTATGTCAAGTAGGTATATTCTTAGTACCTACGTTTTTGCCTAGCTGTAAGTTTTCCAAAAATTTGAAAAATAAAATAAAATAAAATTTCTGTTTCTGATACTACGAATGTTCACCAATATCTCTGTCAATGTAAACTGAAGTAAAAAAACAGAAAGTTTCAAGAAGATCTCATCTTTCAGGAGAATCTCAATATTTTTTGTTTGAATAACTTCATAGCCTTATTATGCTCATAAATGACTCATAAGCGCTCTCTTCATAAATCTTTGTCCCATACACAAAATGTCTTCAAATCTTTCTTGACACACGCAAAGTGTCCCCAAAGAAGGGCATTAATCAGGGTCAGGATGCTGTATGGTTTGAATGTAAAGTAGCTTCATGAGGTGTGACTGTATGTGAGTCTGTCATTAGTCATAAAGCCGGGAGGTGGGACTCTACGTGATCTGAACACCGAGTGGACTCTTATCACGACATGAGCACTTAGGTAAGGGAGTAAATTCTTTTGTTTATAAGTAGGATTTCAGCGTGATATTCTTGGTAATGAGCGTGAGTGCAGACCAGCTTATTTAAAATTATAGCAACCTAGGATGATGTTATTTTGGAGTGTCTTTGAGGCGCACTCTAAGCCCCCTCGCAGACTGCAGACTTTCTTTCGGCCAATAGTTGAGACAGATTATACTACGGCTCGTAATGAGGATGGAGAAGTATAGCCCGTCTCAACTATCGGCCGATAGAAAGTCTGCAGTCTGCGAGGGGGCTATATCCTTTCACGACTGGTTCCAAAAAATTAGTGTCACTGCAAGAAGAAGAAGATTAATGTAGGCTTATATTCAGTAAATTTTGTTTGGTATTTGGTTGGTATTTAATGCAAATAATAAGTATAGGCTGCCTCTGTTAGGTATAGGGCCTCTTTTCATTATAATGTATTTCTAAAGTATAAACGTGGAATAAGTAGTAGTAACTATGTTTGGAAATAAAATTGTCGAAACATGATCCGTCCAGTCAAACGAAACTTTCTGAATATCATAAAAAGACCCAAACCAATAATAAAAACACCCTTCTGTAACTGGATTACGAAGGATGTGACAATTGAAACATCGCAGCACTGGACCGCACTGAATTTAAATATACGGCGTTTCTGCTTCACTGGTCACGACGTTATTTAGATGAGACGCGAATTTGTAGCATTGGATTTAGAAACATTTTTCGTGGCGGAAATGTCACATATGTATTTTTTAGGACTGAAACACAGGACTGAAATAACAAATTTTTGGCTAGAATTGAAGTACAATTTTTGTTTGTCAGTTTTGTCTCCTAAGTATTGAGCTACCTGCTTGTCATTTGCTAAGCTTAAATGCAGTCTGGTAGGAATTTCTCGAATAACTTTAGGCAAATCTTAGTTAGAATAATTTTAGCAAAACGAGGATACATCTGTATTTTTACTACTTCATGCAATTATACAGTATAATTTATGCAAGCGCTGAGATAAGAAAGCTAGAACTTAGAAGCACTTTTCTACAAATACTTTACACTAAAAACGTCTTTCTTATAAGCATTTCACTCGACTAAATCTGTATTTTTACTACTTCATGCACTACACAATACAGTATTATTTATGCAGGCGCTGATATAAGAAAGCTAGAACTTAGAAGCACTTTTTTACAAACGCTTTATACTAAAAACGTCTTTCTTATCAGCATTTCACTCGACTAAAATCAGGACCACAAAACGGTGCACCTAATTCAACGGCCGATAAACAGCTCACGCAATTTTGATTACATAGAAATTGTTACTTATTCTCGAATAAAAAATGCGGAAGAAAATTCGCTGATGTCGATATTGTTATGGAGGGTTTATGTTGAAAATTGGGGGTACGTTTATTGCATGTCATTAGGAATTATGGGCTGCCGACGTGCTGAGAAAGGTAGGTGAGACGCTGGGTTTTCGATAATGTAATTATGGATTTATTCTAAGTGGTTGGGTGTGACAAGCCTTATTGTTGGTGTATTTTAAATTAAGTTTCAACGGAATTAAAAAGGTATAGGGATGTATTTAAATTGCAGACAAAAATGTCTCATCCAAGTTTGTAATAAACGATTCAATTATTTTCGTAGTTAGTATGATTTTCAAAAATAACAACACTGCAAAAATATTTTCGCCAAATGCAAAAACAACGACCATTACCATTTATTTCTTCCTTATACTTTTTTGATATCAAAACTCTATAAGAATTTGCATCAGCTCAAAAATTATGCCCCGTACGTGTTCTCATGTCCCATAAACCAGCATCGTGCATTTCACATAGTTACGGCATTTCTGCCTACGGGCCCATAAAGCATAAAAGGCATTCAAATGTGATGTTATTTTGCCGCCAAAACTCGGTAATTTATTTTCTAGCGATTCATAATTTTCTTTTATTCACTTTATGTTGATTTTTCGTTTATAAGTACGGGGAAGGATAATATTATTACGGAGCAATGTATCAAGAGTGTAGCTTTATTGCTTTGTTCAGTTTGTTATTGTGGTAGAGTGTTGAGATGGGTTATGAAGTACCTACTTAATTTGAATCGTCTTCTATAAAGAACGTATAAAGAACGTAAAAAGAAAGAAGCATTTTTTCGAGAAAAAGTATTTTAGGTAACTCCAGTAATATCAAAATTACTGGTATCCATAATACATGATTTTTGAAAAATTGGTTATAAATGCCTGTACAATCTAGAACAATAATATTGGATTGAATATTATGGCTGTGTTTCATAAAATGAAGTATTAAATAAATAATAATAAATGATGCTGGACATTTCACACAGCATCATTCTAGCCCCAAACTAAGCAAAGCTTGTACTATGGGAACCAGATAACTGATATACTACTTATATACTTTTTGTTTGTAAATACATACATATTATACATAGAAACACCCAGACCCGAGATAAATATTTGCAGATCATACAAACATTTATCCCGCTGGTGGGATCGAACCCGCAACCTTCTGCGTCTCAAGTATTCACTTTCATCTTCCACTTGCTTACTAAATTTTTTAATGATATTCCTTTATTTTTGAACAGTTTTCTCTGTTTTCTTTTGACCGAATAAATAGCAGGTGTGAGGTGTAATGGTACGTTTTCACCGTTTGCGCTTTCCGTCCCTTCCAAATATTTTATGCACCGATGAACGCATGGTCCCAAATTATGACGGTCAACTGGCCACCCAGAGTCCCAGACTCTGTTGGCAATCGTATAATCAGATCAACAAACATCCAGTCCTTTGTATATAGTCTTTGTATTAGCTTATCTTGACTATTGTGGCATTCTACGGGCGACTCAAAAGCATTGTCGTGGACTTCAAAAGTTATACTAACCTACTTATAAATTCACTTGATATTATTATAACTTAATATCGAGAGTCATTACCTTGCCGTAACGCAGTTCTAAACTAGCACGGGAGGTAAAGTTTCTCTAACTGTATGCCTACCGCCAATTTGTTAATGTACCTGACCAAAATCTCAAAAGTTCAAATATTGTTCTCAAAGTAATTGTCATTAGGTAAGTTTGTGTCAGAAACCTCTTGAATCGTAAGATTTTTGTTCATGCAGAAAACAACGCAGCAAGTGAACATTAAGTTAATATAGCAACGTATGCAGTTTTAAACTGTTCCCACCATAAACTGTATTGAAACCCACCCACCGCTTCACAATCAAATTTTACATCCCACAGCCCTTCAAAATCAATAAAATCACTGTTTGTTCTCCTCCCGCAGTTCAAGACTCAAGTATGCATGGCGGGGTGTGCTAAGCCGAATATTATGAGACGATTGTCAGCAGGTGCCGCTAAACACCAACTTGACTCTATGGCGGTCACGTTTTGCAAAGCCAAGTTTTGAAGACACATGAAAACTTTACACAATAAAATGCGTATAAAACTGGCAAGACAAATGTGATAAAACTATGACAGTAAAGACAGTAAACTATCTCTGACACCATAAAGAGTCCTCCATCAGACGTCAAAATAACACATAGCTCGCTCCAAATGGGAAACAAAGAAATGCTCCGTCATCAATCCAGACGTTGATAGTTTTCCCATAAATGACCACCTCGGGGTAGCCAGGGTGGCAATAAAAACCCCCGGATCTTCCAATACACTGGACGCACGGTCAGCCAACAATTATCTAAATAGCCATCTACATTCTTACCCCTTACATTTTATTATTACCGGTCAATTTATCCGATAGCCTGTTCGCAAATCTCAGCGAATATCCTCCCGACTCATGTTTGCCTGGTAGATTTGCCGATAATGCTGGAAACTGCCAAGAAATAAAACAAGGGCTTTAGGAGCTTTTCTTACAACTTTTGCCGCTTATTGTAATGTATATCAGTTTACACTTTATTTATCTTTCTGAATAGATAAGCTTGATTGCACCCTACAGAAGATACGCAAATACACTAAAGTTACAATAAGGATAAGGAAAACCAAACAAAATATAACATTAAACTACGTTTAAAAATAGAATTTATTTCGCGACGACCATTCTAATCTCAGATAAGGCAAGTCCGTTGATTATAAGATTTATAGGGGCTGCAATTTCTTAGACACAATAGGCGATGATTTTAAATAAAGGCGCCCCGATTGACAAACCGACCCTCGCCTTGCGGTCTGTGCTTAATGTGCTGGACAGTCGGAATTCAGACAATTGTCCTTTTGGTTTTAGAAGGGAAAGTTACGCTTTTGTCGGAGAAAACTGTATTTTCTTATAAGATACGGCAAAGTTTGTAAAACGTTTGTATAAAGACGAGACTTAGCTACAAAATAGCGATGCAAAACCAGAATTGCACACAATCCACAAATATGACACAGAACACGAAAAAGACTTTTGTAACATGTTTAACTGATGAGAAAACTTTTGTAACATGTTTTAAATGGTTACATTTTTTATGCATAAATAGAGAAGTGATGGAAAAAATATTAAAACATTTTCAATTATACCGAAGTATCTATCCTATCAACGACATGGTCAATTAATTTCGTCTATACCTACCTAGTAGTAGCATGTAGATTTAAGCTTTAATTTTTACCAGTTTTTGGGGGTTTGGTTTGATTTTAATCGTTCAAGATTTATTTTGGGTTGTCCAAGGAAGTACCAGGTATTCATACATGACTAGCAGTTAGAATTTCAATGTTCTAAATCGTCTTTGGCCGGGTGGAGCTAGACAAAAGAAACGCATCACTCACCGCCCCACTGGACACTGGTCACAATGATCGCGCTCTATTTGTCTTCAGGATTAACTTGCTTATCGAGGACCCCAGTCTGAATTTGCTTTTTAAAGATTATAATGCTTTTGTTACATTTTGTTTGTCATCGTAGAAAGCATTTATTTGCAAAACATCTATGGTTCTTAGAAACTGGTGGGTAAACGACTGTTTGTTTTTTACCTCATGAAAACACATAGCCAAAAAAAAAATTATAAGTAGTAGTATTAAACTGTGTATCCCCTTAGAGCAAGCTGTCGTCATCACTTTTCCCACGAACAATTATGCCCTTAAATTATTCGGATGACAAGGCCCTTGGGCTTTCTAATGTCCCTCTTAGCACTTTAATAGTGCGGCCATTCTGGCGGTCAAGCGGTGTGATAGCCCGAAGGCGTTTCGAGAGCATTAGGGAACCTCCCTTTGCTGGTTACCGCAGATTAGTTGCCGTGGGATATAGCTTCATTATGAGGGAAACACGGCTAAGATTTTCATTGTGTACTGGTCTTTAATAATAGTTGTTTCCCGTAACTTTGTCTGCATCTGCTGTTATCTTTTTTCCCCATGTCAACAAATGGTAAGGTTATCTAGTAGTATCTATTCTCAAACAAAGGTTTCTTAAAACTTGTACTTTGTTTGAGAATATATTAGCGGATTAGTACTAGATAATACCTTACCATTTTCAATATCTTACAATAGTCCACAAAGTCACGCCTGAATCAAATCAATATCTTGTTTGGCATAATATCACATCATATTTTTAAAATTTTTAGCATATCCCCAAGAAAGAGACATTCACAATTACTAACTTTTGTATCTCTACATCCAACCTACAATGTTACCTATGTATTACAAGTAGAGGTAGAGCAAAGAAAATATGGATGGATTGTGTGAAGGATGACATGAGTAAGAAAGGAGTGAGTGTTGAGATGACGGCTGATAGAGGAGAATGGAAGAAAAACACATGTTGTGACGACCCCACATAATGTGGGAAAAAAATCATCACGCACTGATTTTAATACCTAACCCAATTAATCAATAAAATCAGCCAATAACGTAGATTGGGTCATGTTTGATAGCAAATAGTATATGAATAGGACCGATAGCAAACAATTAGAGGCATGTTAGGGGAGCGATTAAGTTATAACCTGGTATATGCGGGCTAAGGGTAACCTGAGTCAGGGAGATTAAGATTCATCGGAACAACGAAGGCCCTTACATGGAACAAACATTGTGTTTGCGTCTTGGTAGAACGGAAACTGTATAACAGTATCACCACTCCGAAATGATTACCTACTATTCCAACATTTAATAAATTAAATATTCTTCTAGGTCCTCACGGTTCAGATTTCCGCAAGAAGCTTAAGTGGTTACCGATTCGCTCTCGTCGGGACTATCATATTCTTTGTCTTTTATTTAACATCTTATTTAATCCTTCTGCTCCGCCTTATTTGAAGGAACGCTTTGATTTCCTCCATAGTTCCAATTCCCGTGCATTGCGTTCCTCCGAATCACTTCAGTTATTTACTCCCGTCCATTCCTCCACCTTTTATGAAAACTCTTTTACAGTTAAAGCTATCACCCTCTGGAATAGTCTGCCAGTTACTATCAGGAAAGCTAAGTCCCTTCCCATTTTCAAAAAGCAATTGCTCGAACACTTTCATATGTTATGTGACTACTAGTTTTATTGTGTGGGTTCCTAGTTTGAATACATATTTATTAGAATTAATGTATTTATATATTATAGTTATTCGTACATAGTAGGTATATATTTATTTATTTATTAGTATTTATTTATTTGTTTTTATAAACATATTTTATTTACACCGCCTTTTTGCCTTCCTTTAATCCAGTTCATCCTAAGGTTGTCTGGATGAAATCGCTCACAGCGATAAGACCGCCCATTGTACTTCGCTTTAAATGTTTTCTTGTATCTTTGTTTGTATTTTGTAATGTCCATGTGGTGTACAATAAAGTATTTTCTATCTATCTATCTATCTCACGGCCTTCAAGCACACAATCTATCGCGCAGGATTGAGTGAACAAGATTCCGTGCGGAAAAGCCTGTACATACAATCGCGCGCGATAATTTTTCTGAAACTTGAAGCTATGCGTTCATTCCCGCGCGATTACTCGTTAGTTCTTGTCGAAACGCAATCCTGCGGAAAAGCCTGTACACGCAATCGCTCGCGATTGGCTGTATCATCATCGCGAAAAATTGTGCGTGTGAAGATCGCTTTGATTACAATCTTTAGGAATTTAAGTCTTTTGGTCACATCATTGGTCACACACAAGAGACACATCAAAAGAAATAGGACCATGCATACTTTTTGCTACTAGTTATTAAGTATGATAGTTTCAAGTCATGGCTTCCTACTACTAGTACCTAAATATATCGTGTTTTCCCCTGATGTGTTCCTATTTCACAGCGACCTCTGGAGTCAAATTCTTCTCGGCCAAGCAGTTGCATACTTTGTTCTACTAGTTAGTTATTACCTTACTGTGGCCACAGAAACAAACATTGTATTGCGGGTGTCTTGACGATGTTTGGCGAAGGTAGCGAATGTTAATTTAGTATTCACCCTTGCGAGCCAATATTAATATTTTGAAGACGACGGCTTTGCAAGAAAAACATTCATTTAGTAAGTACGCCGGCTGTTTGTAGATTTGGTGGCTTGATTGTATTGGATTGTGGTGTGACTACATTATATTTTAAGTAAATACCTACTTACCAAATTTCAGAAGTAGTTTTTGAAAACATCATAGATAAGGAAACCGGCACTAGTGACACAAGATTATGAAGAATTTTACCTAGTTGATTAGTTTTTTTTTATAAAAATCCATTCATCTTCATTGTTGTCGTGTCACTAGTTCTTTTGAACCAAAAGTAAATTATGGAACCCATTGACATAATGTAAGGATAATGGGCCCTCTACATATTCGTCGATGATAGACAAATGCCGACGGTTACGAACGTGTAGAGGGCCTCATCGCCTGTATGCGCCTGTCATCGTCTTTCGAAATAATAGTTCGGCTAATGTATAGAGTGGCTGTAATAAGTAAGCAATTTAAATAAATGAAAACCAATCCACCCCTAACTCCAGTTACATTTTTTGGGCAACAGCAATTAAAAACAAACCTTCTCGTTGCCTCAAAATAAACACGCGAACCAAGTGTTTTCCTTTAATTAGCATATCACTGTTGTCTTGTGCGCTCCGTTGTTCTTCATTTCCATATGTAAAAATGATACGAATCCCGGTCGTGCAATATTGCGTACGGAACATATTCGTGTCGCAAGAAACGAATCCCTCCCTCGAAAATTATACTGTACGCATTAATTTGCCATATTAATTTGGCCGTAAAACTCTGACAAGGAATTCAGCAAGTTTTGCGTCCCATGCGGCCTCTTGTTCACACAATCGCTTGTACAGTGGCTTTATGGGCCTACAGCTATTGAAATACCTATGCCCCTTTACAGGGGTCCGTATGTGCTATTGCTTACAGTGTACCCCTTTTAGGTACATTGTTTCTGTAATGTTTAATTAACGTCAATTTCGGATTTACGTATTTTACCTTTCTTAACAGTTTATATTTCTACTCACCTCTTCCATTTTTTGTGTTTCAGTGATCTCTTACTCCTATAGTTATAATATTTAATAAAAAAAATCATATTACCTAACATGTGAAGAAACCAAACAAATTGTAGGTCTCATGGACACAATAATTCTCAAGAAATCCCATCTTGTTCCCGTGAATGTCACCTACCCTTTTAATTGCTCGAAAAGTTTCAAGCGTAAGTACCAGGAGTGCATAATAAGGAAGGAACTCACACGAGTTTATGAGCGCGATTTGTCACGACAATTGAGCACGTGAACTTCTAACGAGATCTTGCAATGAACAACGCTCAACATGCAATAAAAACATGTCTTAGAGAACAATTTTGAACTCATTTAGGGTAACGAACAAAATTAAATACCGACATGTAATGTAACTTACTACTCGAACCTTTCACAACTCTTTCTAAGATAATGTACTTTTGTTTATTGGACAATTATGTGCGGGGGTTAATCGTGTGGGACGAAAGAAAACTTTTTAATCGCGTGGGCCGAAACAACGGGACGAATATGGCATAAATCAACGAATTCTTAGTATACACACTTATCTAAATATCTTTCTTTCACAGATATCGCAGTATAGATCACGGATAAAACCCACGGAAATCTGATTGATAGAAAACAGAATTGTGCAAATAACGGCTACTCAATCCATCCTGTGCAGCGAGGCGATTCATCAGGTCTGACAGTGGTCGGAGCTCATTTTTAATGCCATTGTCGATGTGTCCGATACTGATACCCTTGACGCGTAAGGGATGGTGGTCAAGACTTAATTTATAGTGGAGAACTGCATTAGTTGTGAAGGGGCTGAGTGGTGCTTTTTATCGGAAACTTTGTGGTGGAGGAAAAGATTAGAAGGCGCTGATTTTTTGAGCTATAAAGGATTTTTGATATAGACCAAATCAAAATTTCGAGATCATGTATCGATTTTCAGTACAAAATGTATGGGAAAAGTTTTTGACGATTTCTGACTTTTTTAGTACTCAAATCTTAAATGGCCCCATAGTCTTTTGATTCCTTTAAAAAACTTGGCGTCAAAAAATTTTTTTTATTCTTTTGGCATTTTTGTCGCTGACTGTAAGTACATTTTTTTTTATACCCTTCGAATGCAGTTCCAAATATCTCAAAAAGTTAGGGAAGGTCTCCTAAGAGCGTTAATTATTTAGTACTTGTGTCTTTAGTTTCAGGTTCGCATTCGTTTTTAAACATTTTTCTTTGCTTTTCCGCGTGATATTGAGATGTATTGTATTGTTTCTTGAGAGCTTATGTAAGGAATTATTTTTAATATAAAAAAACGCAAGTTTTCACTGCAAAGTCACGCACAATTCAAGTCCAATCAAGCACACGTAGTTCAATATGTTACACGGGACCGTAATTCATCCCTCTATCTCCGGGACGCTATCTAAGCCATGATAAGCGTTTTCTCATGACTTGCATATTTGAAGCGAGGTTATGCCATATGGAGGGAGCTACTATGAAACTTGCACTTTGAGTTTGAAACAGCGAGAGTAAAATTCTGTTCTCGTTAGTAATAAGTAGTAGGATTAATCATCATCATCATCCTGGTATCACCCTCTGCGCACCTTTTTATCAAAGTGACGAAACGCTCCCGGAAAATAAAGGTTTGGTAATACACTTAAAATTAACTTTTTTTTCCCCCGACGTTTCACCTGTTTCAAGGGGTCGCGGGCAGACTGCTTGCGTGGTAGCTGTATTCATAGGCGGATCCAGGGGGGCGGCACGGGGGCACGTGCCCCCCCAAGACGATATTTTTGTGTACCTACTAACTACGAAAAATTAATAAATTGTGAAATTTTTGTCAGTTTTTGTTTCTTGTGCCCCGCCCCCCAGAAAAAAATCCTGGATCCGCCCATGGCTGTATTTGCTCTTTTGGCCCATGCCAAAATGTGCCCTTCATATTGTATTCTTCAATTGAGGCGGTCTTTGCAATTATTTAAAATCTTTCTTATACTTTCCGATAACTAATTATCGTATTTGGTGCAAGTGCCGTAAGCTTTGTAGTAGGTTAAACATTCTTAATATTGTTTCAGAGTAGAGCCAAGACGAGGGAGGGCGGCCAAGCGCGAATCTACCAATCGACATGTTTATCGCTTTAATATAAAATAAAGGGAACAGCCAATATCCATATATGAAAAACGTCGACATGTGATCGGCAATACGGAAATTGCCTTTTCTCTCAGATTTTTACCGATTTTAAGATTTAAATAAACATCTCTCAAGATTTAAGAAGACGCTTAGAGGTTGTGTATTTTTATTTTCTCTTAACTGGTAGTGTTGTAGAAAATGTATTTGGAATTATTTTTTAATATGGTCAGTGCAGAAACGCATCGCCACGAGTGTGTACCTACCTTTTAAACTTGTTCTATTGGAAAGAAACAGTTTTTAAATAAGCAAAATGTTGGAATCAAAAACAACGCCGCGGCTACAGAATAATTTTATTTGTTTATAATTTTAATAACTCCCTACGCGCACCATATATCATGGCATAAGTAGGGTGTGTATGCATTTTTCAGTTCGAAGATTTTGGAATATTGTCACTTTAGAATTTTTATGGGGTGGTATTTATAGATTATCCTGGATTTCAAGTCGAAATATGTTTCATGTAGTCATAAGTTATTTTAGCCTTACTTTTGGCGCAAAAACGCTAAAATAAGGTTACACCGGATTATTGACAATTGAGGATTAGGATG
The DNA here is from genome assembly GCA_963565295.1 of Epirrhoe alternata. Classification (NCBI taxonomy): domain Eukaryota; kingdom Metazoa; phylum Arthropoda; class Insecta; order Lepidoptera; family Geometridae; genus Epirrhoe; species Epirrhoe alternata. Next base: position 8,772,333 of record OY751384.1, read on the forward strand.
CCAGGCAACGAGATCGACAGATGAAATTAAAAAAGTTTAGGTCATATTTTATTCAATAAAAGCATTTATCTTGTAAAAACAAACAATAACATTGCCATTTGGAGAGAAAAACATTTATTAAAAAAACACTTCACTATCCCAGTCAATATTGTTTGATGTTTGCGACTTGCGGTGCGAAAGCGTCGTGATTTGAATATCAAATTCAACCTCCGACCCACCTTTCTGTTACCAATGTTTATCTTCCTTCTTTTATTTTGTTATCGACAGTACTGTACCTTAAGCATCACTTACTGGCGATGCAAGTTCTTCTGTACCTCTAAGTTTGATTGAGCTGGTGGTAGAGACGGTAACCTATCTGTCTTCCGAAAAACGTAATACAGAATTTTGAAATCCAGATAACGTTTGATAGATATTCAAAATCCAGATAGTACGTTTTACATCGTTTTATTATTCCGACATTACACAAAGCAGATGTTTCATTTGACAGATACACTAAAGAAAGATTATCATTTAGTTTTTTTTTCATTTGACAGAACTAACTATAAGTCGAAGTCTTCAAATCCAGAACCAGGTTGACAGACCTGTAGCATAGGTTGCGAGGAGCGAAGCGACGAGCAGTTAGTTGCATAGTGATAAACCACGCACGAGCCGAGCGAAGCGTGTCACGGTAGCGGCTGGCGAGTGCCAGAACCGACTTGCTCCTATTGTACCTTAGCTTTATTACATAGGTAGCTGTGGTACAAAATTTCGTGCAAATCAAACCCAGGCTGACAGTCCTGTAGCATAGGTTGCGAGGAGCGAAGCGACGAGCAGTTAGTTGCATAGTGATAAACCACGCACGAGCCGAGCGAAGCGTGCCGCGGTAGCGGCCGGCGAGTGCCAGAACCGACTTTATATGGAATACAAACATGTGGTATAATGAATTATCTGGATTTTAAAACATCTGTCAAACGTTTGAGTGTATTTTAATACATCTGTTATGTGAAAAAAATACCAAATGAATATCTGGATTTCGTTTATCTGTATTACGAAAAGAAGGTTAATCAAAAATATGTCAAACGTTATCTGGATTTCAAAATTCTGGATTACATTTTTCGGCAGATAGTAAGGTAACCGGTAGAGACACGCACAGTTGACCTCACAGAACTAGTGGTCGAAGTTATAATATTGATAGAAAACAACAAACACAGGGGAATTGAGTATCTACTCAGCTCACATAAAATATTTATTAATTTTATTTTATAATTTTTCTGTCTGAGCGGCACTTTAATGTGAATCTATGACCTTTTTTTTCTATGGCCTTTCGTTCCTTAGGCATGACACCGCGGCAGGTACTGCACGGAACACAGCAAGGGATGTCTTCTTCCTCGCATTGGATTTGCTTGCATGAGTGAGTTGCGGACTTTGATATGGCAGGGAGTTACAAGCTCCACTTCAATATTCCAAGTACGTTGATACCCATAATATCGTTGATTATATTATGAGTTTCACTCCACGGAGTTTCTAGGCCGTCTGTAGAGTGATTTCATACTTAGTTCGATTCTAAGAAGTGAAGTTGATTCAGTGAAATAACCATCTTTTGAAGAGTTCCTACATAAAGAACATCAAAATCAAAATATTAGCACGATTTTTCGTAAACTTTTTTACAAATAAAGGTATTTTTATATTATATTATTTGTTTTTTCCTTGAGCCAGTCAGCGACGCGTCCTGGCCTTCTGTATAAACTTGCGTCCTAGTAACAAAATGTAATAACTAGTGCCTAGGATCCGGATGCTCTTTTTGTTATCAACTGTACCGAGCGTTTGTCTATGTATATGAGTACAAATTCTATAATTCATTTCAAATTTTTTCAAGACTGACAGACAAAGATACAAAACGTTATACTACCAAGTAACTTTAGAGTACCCGGTCACCCCTGTTGTCTTAGTAAGCACTAAGCGCAGGTCAAGTAAACAGCCATAATAGATTCTACCCAGAATTATCATTTGCCGGATATTGAATACATTACAGTGTTCTAGTTCGGGAGTCGGTGGGTTTCCTGTCTTATTAACTACTAGCTGCGCTCTCGCGGTGTAACTCGCGGTCCCTCGGGATTTTTTCGGGATAAAAAGTATGTCTATGTCATTCCCTGGGATACAACCTTTATCCATGTCAATTTTCAGCCTAATCTGTTCAGTGGTTCGGACGGGAAAAGGTAACAAACAGATAGACTATTATGGATAAAAACCTACTCGTTGTCAGTCTTTTAGTAAGCAAGCCGAGTAAGCTAAAATAGGTATATTTTGAAAAAATTGATGATAGTAAAACGTTTGTATGTATATTTTATGGATTTGAGATTGAAGATACTTAATTTGATTCCGACCATAGACGTAGGATTTTTGCGCTACTCTATGATTCTGACAGTTTCTTCACTATGTTTTCATTTGATTTGTTTAAACTTTTGGATTGATTAAAGACAACCATACTATCTAGATATCTACTATCGCTTTTAGCGATAAGGTCGCCCTTTGTTACATTGTTTTTATAATTAATGGGTCGGCTCTTGATCTCGAAACTTACATAGACAAGAATAAGGTCTACGATGGAGCGAGTCTACCCAGAAGGTGCCTATTAACTCTCTCCTTGAAAACAACAGGGTCATAGCTCAGCGGAAATACAGACGCTTGAAGCTGATTTCAAAATTTTTGCAGTGTGCATAATACAATAACTTTTTGCTATAAAGGCTTTTTATTTTCTGTTTGTTACTTTTTTATGGCGAACAATAAAGTTATCTATACTAATATTATAAAGAGGAAAGATTTGTTTGTTTGTTTGTACGTTTGTTTGTTTGAATTGAATAGGCTCCGAAACTACTGGACCGATATGAAAAATTCTTTTACCATTAGAATCCGACATTATCCCTGATGAACATAGGCTATATTTTATCCCGGGAAAGTGAAGTTTTCCCGAGGGACCGCGGGTAACACCGCGACGGACAGCTAGTAATCTATCTATCTAATTCTCTTCATCCCGTAAGATGATCATCATTGGCTTCCACTCTCATATTTCTATTTGATGCAAAGTGTATTTGTGTAATTGGCAGGGTCCTCGGATCATCGGGCCGTGGTTATGGAAATCGTGAAGATGTTCTGCTGTGATTTATAGACGCCAATATTGAGATTGTACCCTGTTTATACAACATACTCGTACCTGTTTAATTAAATATAAGTATTAGTACCTACAAACCAAAGTATGGACACGAATATTTTAATATCTCATTTCGAAAGCTTTGAAAACTAATAAATACGATTGTTTTGTATTAGATTTATTTTAGATGCGGCTTTTTCATATTCCTATTCAGACCATGGTTATTTAACTTGTGACATTATAAAAACAAAAAAGTGTAGCCTAACAGTAATAAAATGGAAACAAAATGACAAAAAGTATAAATGTTTTTTTTTACTTGGAAAAATAAATAAAAAATCAAAATAAGTTATTTGGCTTTGAATTAGTATCTGTCTCTCAATATTTGAGTCAATACAAAGTGAAATGCTTCTGCATTACCACAGCTCATTACCATTTCGATCGGAACACGTCCAAATGGCACCGCGAGGTAATTAGCTTGGAAATCAAAACCTCCAAGTCCAATAATAGAGGAGGAGATGAACCAGACCGGCCGAGCCTTGAATATTAATCGACGGAGGAAATAGATTAAAAATTCCTTGTCCCTACAAGTGCGGTTCTTGCAAACAACTTTTTTGTAGTATTTGCATATTTTTTTCTTTCCCTTGTGAATAATTGTGGATATTTCGTTTTGATTGCGACTTTGTTTTTGAATTTGGTACGATGCTATGTAAAATTAAGTTGAAATCGCTTTATTTATCAAGAAGTTCAAATTGACATCATTTTGATACACATGACTTACACATCTATAAAATGAATTACTTATTTATGGACATCCAGTATTTTTTTTTAATAACAAATACTGCAGCTAAGATTATTTCAAAGTAATTTTGATATAATCTGTGGTGAAACTCTGAAAGGTGTGTCTGATTTATTTTTAGAAAACTTCTAAGGGAATTACTTAGAGTGTAACGAAATTTAACGGATATTAAAAAGTTTAACCCGTCCACGTCCGGAGCGGAGTTAATATTGACGGGAACCAGATGGGTATAAAAGGGGCTCTTCAAAAGAATTCAAAACGGTGACAAAAAGGCGTAAAGAATCACGGGAAGGGGTGAAGTAACTTATGCGGCGAAGAAAGTCCCCAAGAATTAACAAAAATAAAAGGTGACGGCCAAGACTGTTTACAGGGGGAGGGCCTTAATTAAAGGCTTTCGCGGACTTTTCGCGATGCAATTTGCTTAAAAGACAAGAATTATTTTTATTGAAGTCATCACTAATTTCGGGGGGTCACAGCGACCCCCTTCTATTGTTTGAACGAAAGGCGGTTAATTGCGCGGTTTTTCAGCCACGTTTAAAATCGGCTGTTGTGTCGCCCGATGATTATTTTAATTGCCGTTTTTAGTCATTTTACTTTGGGGTCGTCAGATATGGTGATGAGGAAAAATGCAAGATTTAAAATTATCCAGAAAAAAAATTACACGATGAATTTTCGTTTTAAATACCTAATCTAAAAATATAGCATAGTTTCATCAAATTTTTTTTTCATTGTAATAAAGAATCGAAAACCTATTTTATTTTGTTATTTCAATATTTGAAATTTCCGAACAAAATAATCTCCAGTAATTCATTAAAGAAATCAAAAATATAGAAAAGATTACGAAATTTTTAATCTCGGAAGATTTTTTTCTTGCCAACTGTCTAATTAAGTTGGGCATAGCTTAAACAAAATTTAAGTAGTATTAATTATCTTTGTGCTATTTAATAAAAGTCCCGAACTGGGAGTCGAAAAAATTTGAGTGGAGACAGTTGTTCTAATCTGTGATTGGGGAGGGTGGGCAGTCTTGAACAGGCCTATTCTTATGCGCTCTATGTGATAGTAAAATAAAGGAAGAATATTTATTTATGTTAACTACGATAAGTAGGTAGTAAAAGTATTATTTTTACTTGAGATTTTTTTTTGTAAATATTAAGAACCTTTTTCGTTATTTTGTATTTATTTATTTTTTAAGCTAACCCCAAGATATTTCAAAAAAATTTTTGATCGATCCACAATTTTTATTCAAACAAACATCATTGGCCACTTATTCCACTGATTGATGCCTTATTATTACGAATTTTTTAATATTCCATGCCACAACTCACCAAAAATGCAACTAACTTAATCCATCCATTCAAATACTACATTAGTCGGCGAAATATATTTTGTTATATTTTTTTTTTCGAGTATTTTGTTGTTGATCTATTTTTTGATGTTACTATCGTTAAGAGCACTCGGGAACAAGAATTGAAAACAAAAATTAAAATCATAAGAAAATAATTAAACTTCGTAGGGATTTATTGGACCAAGGTACGTGATTAATTGGTTTTTCTCAAAACTCTAGAACGCAATAAGTGTCAATTTTAGTCGTTTGCAAATTCATTGCAAAAATTGTATTAATTGGAAATTTTAATTAATGATTTGGGGATTGAAAGTTCATTAGTGTTTGTTTGAGGAAAATTAAGTTGTAATAACTTCCAAACAGCTTCAAAATTATGTTTTGAAAACATATTATTGCTTTATGTTGAAAGAAGATGTAGTGTTGAGGATCGAGAAAGGTATGTTAAGATAGTTACAAAATAGTTACTATCGTCCTTGTTTTAAATAATTTTATTGCTTTTGCATAGTTGAGTTTCATAATATTTTTCTAATAAACTATTTTACTATTCGTATTTATCTTCTCATCAGGGCCAACCCTTTTCAAAGTGATTCCCGTTTCCTAAATAAATATTACTCCAAATAATTTCACGGTAAAATATCCAATAACAAATGACTTCAATTTAATAATTCAGTTACAGAGATCAGTCTTAATTTGGGGAGCGTGGGGTTGTACTTGACCATTTATAAATGGCAATGATACTTCAGAGTTAACCCTTCGAATGGCCCACTTGTGCCAGAGACGGATAACGCCGCGCCGCAACTTCTTAAATTAAGACATTATTTTGATTGAGAATCTTATTTTATCTAACACTAGCTATCCGTCGCGGTCTTACCCGCGTTCCCCCGGGAAAACTTCACTTTCCCGGGATATAATAGAATCCTGCATTATCCAGGGATAATGCAGGATTCTAATGATGAAATAATTTTTCAGATCGGTCCAGTAGTTTCAGAGCCTATTCAATTCAAACAAACAAACATACAAACAAGCAAACAAACAAATCTTTCCTCTTTATAATATTAGTATAGAATATAGTATAGATTGCTTAAGGTACTCCATGGTTTTGTTCTGTTTTATTCTTGAACCGATGCTCTTGGATCACTGGTAGGTATCGCTCCCGTTTGGAGGACACCACAGAAGGTGGCAGTGAAAGTGTTATTACGGTTGTTTTGATAGTTTCTCAAACTTTAACTAACTGAGGTACCCGACCCGACTGAATACACAGTTGCCAGTAGTTTTTATGTTCATCTTATTTAAAAAATTACTAAGTTTATGTTTTTTCATAATTTCAACAACAGGATGTTTACGATACCACAGATCAAACAACAGCGACCTCTGCCTTCATATTTCACCTCACCTACAATAAAACGGACATTAGAGCCGTTATACACTTAAAATCACATAAAATATCGCCCTAACCTTTTTAATGGTCTTAGCCCTGAGGGGAAAACAAAGCGCAAAAAACTCCGCAAAAAGTAGTGTGGGTAAGTATCAAAGTATGCTGTAAGTACCAAAAAGTGTAGTAATTTGATTCTTCGCCACGAATGAGACTTACGGAGAGGCATCGGCATGGCAGGGTGCGCGGCGCAGGGCGCTATTCTACGTGTTCACGTAAATTGCAACAGTTATTTTGTTAGTTCTGCTTATTTTCGCATGACTTCTTTCATACTAGTTTGTATTTAATTTTACAAGACTGTAAAAAATAGGACAAGTGATGCAAAAAATATGTGATTAATTTCATACTTATTTAATTAAAAAAAATTGTGCAATCTATCAATCCCGACAAAAACTTTTTTATTATTTTATTTAGGTTAATAACGAAGAAAAAAAAAACGTTTCTTGTGTGTTCACTTTATTATATTTTTATTCTTTGTAGTTATAGCGGCAGTTCTTCTAATACTGTCCTGTATAACTACACTTTTTTGTCTCCCACTGAATATTATACTGTGATATTTATTATTATATTAAAAGCAGATCCCGGGGCCTGGATGCCCGAAGGCGAGTGGTATGCGACCAGCGAATTTATGGTCAAACTTCGGAGGCGACGGCGCGTTTTTATTATGATCAGCCCAGTGGACCGTGAAAGCAAATGCCACGGGGAGGCATTTCCATACCTCCTCTACGCTTCTGTCACCTTAGTACTTTTCTTATTAAAAGTTTAATATCTTTTGGTTGATTACTGTGGTTATTATTATAAAATTTGAGTTGGTGTGCCTGCTAGACCAGTTTTGATGAAACTTGAAGTTACCTATCGATATTGTATATACCTACGCTTGTGACCTAGATAAAATGAATAAAATTTTTGTTTTGCCTGACCTGGGTAACATGGCCATAAGCAAAATAATACTTAGGTAAAAACTTAAATACCATAATTATGTACTTATCTACTTTTGTGTAAGTACATTGTACATTGCCCTCAATGTTGAAAAATTTTGCCACACCCTGCATATTTATATTTTGACTTGATAAAACCTAAGCCGTTCAGTAAGAGCCCCAGTTTTTTTTTGCGCTTAAGTATTTTGAAAAATAACATCAAATGCATTTTAAGATTTTTGAAAAACCCGCACTGCACCGCCTTAGCACTCCGGTAGCTACGCCACTGGATGTATAGCAACATAAAGTTGAGACTGCTCCTCTTTGGCTTCACCAGCACAGACTTCTTCCTTGTGTTACTGATAGTTTTTTTTTATTCTAGTAGAGAATAAAACTTTCTGTTTTTTATTATTGTCTAAGCTTGTACTTTTTTTTCTTTGTTTGTTTGCTAAATGTGTTGTCAAATAAATCTCTTCTATGTTCAATCAAAGTACTCGTTAAGGACGAGATTTATGTCAGAGAATGTAGTATTCTCCATTGCATCATCATCTTCTTGCCCTTGTCCCACTCTATGTGGGGTCGGTACAACATGTATTCCTCTTCCATTTTCCTCTATCAGCCGTCATCTCAGCACTCACTCCTTTCTTACTCATATCTTTCACACAATCCATCCATCTCTTCTTCGGCCTACCTCTACTCGTATATCTCTTCAAGTATTCTGGTCACATGACATCTCTCCATTGCATCTTTTTTTAATAAAGTGTTCGATACGAGTAGTTACATGCTTAGGTATACATACACCTAAGCTATTACAAAACCCCCTTAAAATTTGAAGAAAACAAACAGAATGAAAACTCCACGATAAACTTTAAGTACCTAAGTCGTGAAAAATGGGGATATGAAAAGAAATAATTTTCCGCGCGACTCGTCAGTGCAAATGAGCTGAATGGGACAACTCAACCGAATGATTGACTGTCTATGAAACAATATAACTTTATAAATTCAAATACTTATTAGCTTCGGAATTGTTATGACTGTTGATAAAAATGTCGTGGGATCCCAAAAAAACCCATGTTGTATAACTCATGTTCAAAGAAATTGAAAACTCAGGTTTATAGAATAGCCTTGGCCCCGATTCTATCGGCACCTTATGCTAATTAAAAATTACTAAATTTAAGTTTAGTCACTAGAACTATTCCTAAGTGCCATAATAAATATGCTCTTAAATCTCAGCTAGTTACTCATGCAAATCATACTTACTTAGGAACCTAATTGCGTGGATTTGAAATGATTTGTACCAAAGATGCAATAGCTAGACTTGACTTTTGAAAATAATACTTGAATTCGTGTTTTTTTTAAACATCTTAAAGATGAATATAAGTTTTATCGAAAAAAATAGAGTAAAAATGATTCAACTATATGATTTTATTTTTCCTTGATAACCTGAGTTGATAGCCCATAGCGCCCTCTTTTATAGCAGCTAGACACTAGCGTTTCTGAATTTAGCCGTCAGCGCTCTCAAGTGGCGAGTAGGGAAACTAAAAATTATATTGTGTGAGCGTGTGCTGAATGTGAGATAGTACCTTGGTGTGTGTTGTTATCTAACGAATCGTGTTTTACAGGCTATATGTCTGTCCTTTAGATAATTAATATAACTGAGTGAGATGGCAAAACTTTAGAGAATTTAAACTTCTTACTATTTCATACGCCTTGGTAGAAATTGTGGCAAAATAATCGTGAGCAGTGCGGTGACGAGTTTGGTATGGGCCCAGTATGGGTCTGACAAAACCGAAGTGCTTGTACATCCCAATTTTTTGAAGTAAAATATTCATTTTAAATTAATAAAAAAAAAACAGCCAATAAGGTTAAAGTTAGGCCTGATTACCTCTAACCATGATTGGTTTAAATATATTTTCTTTCGTAGGTATTAATAAAAACCTTGTCCTTGGCTATTTATGACGACATCAAAAATTCTTATCAGCCAAATTGGTTGCGACGTTTTTACCTTATAGCGTAACCATAAAGGTTTTTAAGTTTTTAATTTTATACATTTTTTTCGAATGAGGTAAAATTTTATTTCTTATCCACAACGAAACTACTACTGCACGGGCGCGTGTTTCTTTTGCAAGTTGTTGTACTAGGTAACCAGCAAAGCAAAGAGATGCCATTTCTGTGACTCAGTTAAATAGTAGATACCCTATATTTACGAGTATATATTACTATATTATATTATCTATATATATAATACTCATAAGTATAGCTACCAAATAGCTACTGTATCTCTGCTCTACCTTTATTTGTTTTTTAAGTTTAGGTAAGTTGAGATGCTAGTAGGTATTATCTCAATACTTTAAAACCAGATTTCATTTTGTTTTTATTATTGCGCTATTCAAATGTTATAATGTACTAGTTTTCTTGTATAGCTACGTGCTTTTATTACTTACTCAAAAAACTAACTTCTTAGGAATGAATTCGCTCAGAAAGTAAATAAATTATAGAGTTTTCAAGTTTAAAACTTTATATTTTGTAACAAATATATAATTGATAGGTAGGTTCTAACATTCAGCATGTTTAGCATAGTTTAATTGAGAAATAAATTGTAAAACCATAAGTTAAACATATGTAAAACTATTTACAAATGAGTATTTTAATGGCTAAGTTTATAATTTAAATTATAATAACTATTTTAACTAAAATACTTTCAACATGCATTATATTTACAAAGGTATATGAAAACTAGCCTAGTTTTTATAAAATATTAAGTAAACAGTCAGTAAAGGCAGTTGTGAATAATATTTAATTTATTTACAATCTTGATTGGACGGATTCAGCAAGTCTTTAAAATAAGGACGCGAGATTAAATTTACACAATAATAATACTCTTTTGGTTATATAATAAGGCACTTATAATGGTTTAAATAATGATTATCAATAAGACGTGGAACTGCTATCTGGTCTCAGTTGTTTTGTCTGAACATCGTCATATGCGATGGTAAAAACACTTTTCTTTTCAGTTATAGGTAACCTTTTGATGTGACCAGTTTGAACTAAAGTATTCATAGCTATGCCAGAATCATTATCGTCTATCTTAGTTGTTACCCTGTGACTTGCGTCACTATCCCCACCAATATTTATCTTCGAAACATGGACTTCTGGGTTCTTTCTGTCTTCTTCATAGCTGGTAGATATAGATATACTGTGAGTTAAGGCACTTTCTGAAATTTCTTGCGTCTTAGCTTTATTTTTAACATCATCTTGATTGACGTAAATTGGCTGTTCAGAAGATGGACGTCGCGGCAAGGGAATGTTTGGTTGCCCTCCTAAGTATTTTGGAATATGAGTGGGTTGGATGTAGCAGAGTGGGTTTTTATTTTCGTACTGATGTTCATAGCGATGTTCAGAATGCTGAAGTAATGGATGGACATCAGGAAGTGGACCTTCTGGTACGGGAGTGACCTTCTCTTCTTTTAGCATCCGTGGATGAATAAATTCATTTTCTTTTCCTTTGAAGTTTTTTTTTGCCTCATTATCTTGATCTTTGCTCATAATTTTACCATACCGATTAGTTTTTTCTTCATCGTTTTTTGATTTAGTAAAACGTTTGGGTTTACTCGGAGCCGCCTTTTCTGGTGCTTGTTGTTTAGATGCTGAAGACTTTTTATTACCATACCACTGCATGTAACGTGGTAAGCTTTTTTGGGTTGGTTTTGAGCCTTCTGGTGATTTCACGGATTCTGTTTCGGTTGCCTTCTTTTTACTTGATTCCGTATTGCTTGATGTTTCTTTAGATTCATCAATATCTGGTGATTTTAGCCTTAGTAATTCAGCATCATCTCTTGCTTCTGTCGATGAACCTTGTCTTGAGAAAACTAAATTACGACTATCCCTAGATAAAGCCGAGCTATTTCTGCTTTTACTACTATCATGTAAAAGGGCTAGTTTAGATCTGGCGTCTTCTAATGCCACTGGAGATTGTCTTTGAAGCCGTGATCGTTTTTCACTAATATCAGATTCAATTTTATCTTCTAAGGAATCTGAAATTTCCAATAATATTTCTCGTCGTTGTTTCTTTTCAGCGTCAGAGAGTTTAATTTGAGTCGAACTAATAGTTTCGTTCTTTGATGTTGTGACTGTGCTTTTTGTTACATCACCATACTTTTTAACACGTTCCTCTCTTTCATTTGTTTTGCTGACTTTAACATATTTTTCACTTTCTAAAGATGGAGACACCTCACTTTCCTCTAAAATAGGTGTTTTTATTTTTCGTTGAATGTCATAAGCTCTCATGCTTCGTCGGGGATCTTTATATTTAATTTTTTTCTTGGGTTTTTTTCGTTTGACCCATGCTACTTTACTCGTGTCTTCTTCAACAATTTGTGATTCATCTTCACTATAAGAGTCGTTATCACTCCTAGCTTTTCTTCGTAAAGGCTTTAGGAGTTGTGGTTCTGTTTGAGTACCTATATGGCATTCTGTTTGAGTGGCCATAACAGATTGACCAGGTAAACTCTGTGTCTCTAACTTGCTTTCTACTTGTGAAGCGGTTTCATGATTTTGTAACATTCTTTCACGCTCTATTAGTATTTGATGCAATAGTTCGTTCTGTTTTCTTAGAGAGGACTCTAGTAGTTCCTGGTTAATAGTAGATTTATTTTGCATTTCTAATAAAGCTGACTGTAAAAACTCAGTTTTTAATGGCACAGAGCCGGGAACTTCAGGGGCAATGTTATTATAATCGTGAAAATGATTTTGCATGTCGCTCCCCACTTGCGATCTCTGACCAATGCTTTTTCCTTCTTTACCAGACATGTTATCTAAATCAGTTGTTACTTTCCCCATTCTTTCTCTTATATTTTTAGCTTCTTCTCCTTGTTCTCTTATGAATCTTTCCATCAATAAATCTTTTCCACTGTCAACAACAACATATTGTGTATGGGGAATCAATGTAACAGGCCTCTGCTGGTAAGTTGGAAGATTGACATACCTTTCTTCTTCGTTGTTTCCTCTGGTTACTAATCTTAATATTTCGGTGTTGCCTTCTTTAATGAAATATTGATCTCTAGTAAGAGAAGTATTACCGTGAGGTTTGTCTTGCACATCAAGTTTCGTTTTACCTTCCGGCTTGTCAAGATTTTTCTCATCAGACTTGAATATAACATCAACTTCAGAGCCACGATCAATTTCGTGTCTTCTTATAGAATCGTTGTCTTGATCCCTTCGATTGTAGTGCAAAGTGGCAATCCTGTCATAGCCATTTTCAAGATCATCAATGTATTCCTTATGTTTATTGGCGAAAGTTTCTTGGAGCTGCATTTCTTTTGTATAAATGACGTTAGGTCCATCTCTGTGAGTAAACAAAAATACGAAATTGAAATGGTAATTCATAAATAACAAAAACATTAATAAGTAGATACTATAATATAAAAGTGATCACCTTTGTCGTATAGATTGTCTGTTGTCATTGTATCGATAATCATTATCGGTGGCCATTTGCACAAACTCTTGTCTCATATCCCCCGGAGTCGAAGCAGGTTTCGATGCTTCTTTTGATCTTTGGTTCCTTTTATTGAATTTCCATTGTGTTGGTCTTGTCCTTAAATCTGTTTGTTCAGCACTCCACGCTTCTCTCCTCCCCCATTCGTTAGCTGGTATTGGTTTATTTTGTATATTTTGCGTCGACTTGTTTTCCCTGCCAAGTCCCTTGTCGCGTACCACTAAACGAACGTCGTCCTCTGTGGAGTTGACACGTATCACTCTTTTCCTAGAATTTATTAATGGATATCTATGTACCTAGCTGCTCTGTTATATTCTTACATTTACATTACAAAGTGTGAGTGCAAGACATCAAGCAAATTATAGGTATGCCATTATAGGCTCCAATTAATAAAGCACCTGTGCAAATTGCAAATACTGTAACTGATATTAATAAATAATTTTGATCTCAAATGTATGTAAGACCTTTCCTTTATCATTGAGTATACGATATATACCTAGTATAATTTAGTGACATTTTAGTCAGTAATGTTTAAATAATAAAAACCCCAATACATTTGAGAACTTGTTATAAATTTACCTAGGGTGTTGTAAAGCTGGTGAAGTGTACAGGAATTAGTTGGTGCATTTAAGGCTGTTAGAAAAAACAATAGAGTTAGTAAAGAAATGTGAACCATTGCAAATTTAATTTGTGATTTGATAGAAAAAGCAAAAAAAATAAAGAAATAGTAATGATTTTTACCTGGGTGGCATATAAAGAGGGCATCCTTCGCAAATACAACAACAAATGAGTAGTAATAATATTAACGCTACTAAAATTGCTAGTAGTATCAACAGCCAGAATAGTAATCGGCTCTCTGCTTTGTACAAACCCTAAAATCAAAAACATTTATTAGTATTTAAAACAATATAACAGTAACACACAGTTAAACAATAATTACTTAATCAATATTGAAATATGCAACAGAAATTTTATTGCAGCAGTATTACTTACAGAGTCATTATCATCACTGGATGTTTGGTCTTTATTCCCAGTGTTAGTATTTTGATGAACTACCGCATTATTGTTACTCGATGTTGATGAGTAAATTGTCATATTCTTAGCTAGTTGTTCTTGCAGTTTGGCTACATTGATTGCTGAGTTGCCTGATAAACGTACAATGGCGATTACCTCGCTTCTGAAAAATTTAATAAAAGATTGTTAGTTTTTAATATGAAACATTTTATGTGTCTCTGGGGATATAACGCATGATTTAGCCCGGCTATTTGCTTCATGTTGTAAAGTATTATGTAAACTTACTTTTCTTGACTAGACGCTTGACCACTCAAATCTGTAGCACCGTTGTCACTTCCTTTATAAGGTTTAATATCTATTATAGTCACTTTGCCTCCTGACAAAGTGCTAAGAATATCCTCCAACTTCTTTCTATCAGGATTAGCACCTGGCACTATGAACGACATTGTTCTAGTCTTACTTTCTGGAGGATATACTTTTACAGTAGTCGTGGAATGTAATCTTGGTACACCAAGGTCGTATGCTCTGATGGTTAGAACATACGTTTCACTTTCTTCATCGTCATCAGATGACTGACGTTTTTGTCTATGAACGTTTTGTTTCTTTGTTCTTTTTAGTGCTTCAAGAAGATACAATTCTCCTATAAAAACAAATACAGTGTTACTTCTTTGGTCGTAAGAAGAATGATTTTCAAATAATAAAAAGTTAAGTTATTTCAATTTACCTGTTTCTTCATTGATAGCAAATTTTCCGTCGCTATTTCCCTGTATTATCTCATATCTGACAACATTATTTGGCGGCTCAGCATCTTTATCAACTGCCTTGACAAATGCTGCCGACGTAAAATTATTCAGACTTGGCGACAGAACAAACTCATACACCGCCCTCTCAAATTCTGGTGGGTTATCATTTACATCTAGTAGCTTAATAATTAATGGCACTGTTACTCTTAAACCTACTCCTTCATTATCTCTAGCCTCTACTAAAAAATGCAGATCCGGCATAGCTTCTCTGTCGAAGCCGTGGTTATTTGTGGCAACTGTTATGATGCCTGTTAAAGGATCTAAGTTCAGGGATGTATTAAGATATCCTAATATGGCAGTGTATTGGATTTTTCCAAAAGACCCAGTGTCTACGTCATCAGCGGCGACTT
The DNA here is from genome assembly GCA_963565295.1 of Epirrhoe alternata. Lineage (NCBI taxonomy): Eukaryota > Metazoa > Arthropoda > Insecta > Lepidoptera > Geometridae > Epirrhoe > Epirrhoe alternata. The sequence continues at coordinate 8,787,608 of OY751384.1, forward strand.
GAACGACCCTGGTGCCAGCTGTGACGTTTTCTGGTAGTTCTACATCGTATGACTGAGCTAGAAACACAGGGGGATTGTCGTTTACATCGTTCAGATATACTGTCACATTTGCTGTGACAGAAAGATTCGTTGCAGGACCAAGCTCTTGAGCCAAAATCTGAAAAATACAAAGCATTTTTTAATGATCAAGCAACACACTTTCATGTTTTATGACTCAAATCATCAAACTTTTATTTAAGTACCTGAAAAACAACAGATTTTCTTGCTTCGAAATCCAGCATGGTGTTGTCCCTGACTTTGATAATGAACGGTGCGTGTCTCTCGGCCACGGTGGGCGAGATCTCGAAAGTTCCATTGTTGCCGACCAAAGAAAGAGAAAAGACACCGTTCTTGCCAGCATCGTTGTCGTTCACTTGCGGGATGTAGGGGTCGTTGAATGTTAGGGCCGTGCCTTGAGGTGCGTTTTCGTCTAAATATGTTATGTAGCTGGAATGTAAAAAAGCTGAGATTAAACTATGTTAACTTATAAAAGCTTCTAACCCTTTATATCCTTACCAGATGTTAAAGAATTCTTTAATTTATAGATCATCATCATCATCATTGACCTGCCCTTATCCCGCTCATGCGGGGTCGGCACAACATGTTCTCTTTCTCCACTCTCCTCTATCACTCGTCTTTAATTTATCTTTAATTTACCTATAGTTTACAGAGTGATCCTAAATGAACTTATGTTACTATAAGTAAGTATGAAATCGCTGGATACTCACAACTGGTTCTCAAAATAAGGCGGCGAGTTTTCCCTCTCAGGCAGTATGAACGCAAGCTGCACGGTCGAAGACATAGCTTCAGGCTCCTCTCTTGACAGTCTCACTTCCTCTGCCACCACGGTCAGCAAGATAGGCGTGCCGGCGTGCGATATCGCTGCGATCTCTTCAATAGGACGCTCTAGAGTTACTTCACCTGAAAATTAAAAGGTTCATTGAAAATAACGCCATCTTTTGAATTTTATCAGTACTTATTTGTAAGGTAAAAGTGGTTCTCTCATTAATTTTGTAAGGTTGTTTGATATTAGTGTTTGAAAACGTCGCTAGATGGCGGTAAACTGAATTTTATGCTCGCATTTTGGACATAAAAATCGCAAGTTTTTAAATGTTTTATTAAACAACGATAAATCATTGGTCATCATGCTGTACATTGACATTTTGCATCAGTTACTTAGGTATTTAGGTGGTGACAGTCAAGTTGCACACATTGCACAGCACATCAATTTGGAAACGTTCGTGGATTGGATAGGCAGGTAGCTGAGATAATCAGAGTTATCTATTTACATCGAATCTCCATATTTACTAGCTAAATAAAACACAATGTGGTAAGAATGAATGAATTAGAAATTAGAGAGAAAATGGTAAGTAATCCTAATTAGTAGAAGTGAACACAACGACTGAATGTTCAGATTAGCCTAGCGTTTGTCGTGGAAAGTCTTGATGAAGTGGAAAGTGAAAAAACTCGTGACAGACAATCTATTACCATACAAAAGTGACTTGGGATTAAACTCGACTCTCATCTGTCACAGTGGCTCATTAATATTTATCACGCTAATAAGTACCAAGCTCGCTGAGCTTACGAAATGCTCAAGAAGGTGGCTGCTCTATTACAAAGTAAGAGCTATTGGGCTATTACATAGTAGGTAGCTATTAGTCAATTTAAATACTTAGGTAAATGGTTTTTCATACATAACATAAAATGGATACCTAATGCTTTAGATAGGTACCTAGACTAAACCTAGCCCTTCCTCTTCGCCTATTTGTAGTCGGTAAGTAAGTAAGTTCGTATGAGTCAGGGGCCAACTCTGGTGACGGAGTTTTTAGGCCGCCATAAGGCCTTCGTCATGGCTTAACGACATAAATAGCCGGGACCGACAATTTAACGTGCCCTCCGAAGCACGGAAGCGCTCAGATGAAAATGCCACTGGCGGTCACCCATCCACTTACAGACCGTTTCGAACGTTGCTTAACTTCGACGATCTAACAAGAACGACTAAGCAAGCACGACCACGAGCGCTTCAAGTACGAGTACCTAGGTAAGTAAATGATTTATGGTTACAACTGAAATGAAGAACTTGTACGTTTTTACAATAAATTTTCATTAAGTACTATCTAACTCTAGTGATATCACAAGAAGAATAAAGAACCACAGGTGGAGACAAACCTAGGTTTCTAAATCTTATAGTAACCTCGTTAAGCTACTGGAAACAACAAATTCATTAAATTCAATACAAACAAAGCATCCATTGTCCCAAGTTCTAAGGAACCGACTGTGTCCAATCTTTGTCGTGTCTGTACATAAAACAAAATGACCCTAACAAACAACCTACTGACTTCTACCCAAAGTCATCTACTTATAATGATAACTCGGTTTATAATGTCTTGCTACATCTTGTCACCATTTCTGACTTTAAGGGCCAATTTTTCAAACGTTAAAACCGTCTTAACCTAGGACAAAATATTCCAAACCGAAAAATTGGCCCTTGAAGTCAAAAATCGTGGTGGGAAGCATTCGAATATTCATCAAACGAACTAAAAAAGGAACACGAATAGGGTACTATCACATAATAGATAATATTATTACCTTTTTTGGTATCATTCTAGCCTTAATTTTTACTAAGCTCAGTCATTATTTAGGTATGAACTATTAATTTATTGTAGGTATAAAATTGGGGAACAAATATTAAAACAAAACTTCATAATATTATTGCATAGTTTCATCTATTTCAAGCTTTAAATGAAATCTTTTATGCGTTGCCTATGTTTTTTAAGACAGCACAATGAGTACAATCAAGAGCAAAAGTTACCGACACCCTTACACTACAAGAACATTTCAAAGACCATCTTCCGCCGCCTTCTGTACCGCACAACTAATGAACAGAATTGATTGCGTCTTTTATTCATTTCTCTACTCACTGTTTAATAGGCAATGCCTTGCCTTTACACAGAATCATTATTCATTCACGGTATAAATTAATATTAAATCACGAGATCTTCTACCGTCGATTCAATGGAACGTACGGAACAATGACTATTTATTATATTTAATGTATTGAAATTAATCGTAAATATGATATTCCTAAAGGCATCTAATTTGAACTCGATACTCTTTTACAATCTATGGATATCTATTCAAATTGTAACCGTACACAAAACGTGTGTAGACATAGTTATAAAGATGCCGCTACTGATTTTACGAGTACAATACAGCAATAATTTTCATCATTGAAGTATCTAAAGTTGCCGGCACATGTAATGGCATATCTTAGACGAGACGTTTGCGAAGATCGACTTGCTTTGAATTGCCGGAACGTACTCTCGGTCACGCTTCCGCCCCACGCTCTACAGATTAGACAATTATTTTGCAGCTTTTTTTTAAACTTTTTACCAAACCTTACTAAGAATCCTCAACCCAAAATAAATCATCTAAAAACATTACAAATAGAATCACTACTGCTTTCCAAGGCATGGTAGAAGTTTTTTCAGATGAAAATGAGTTTTAGAAGATGTACGTATCTACTAGGTGTACCTATCAATTTTGAACTCATACGATTTGAGACAAAAATATTTACGCAATCTCGTCAAAGGTGGTAGTCAAATCGGTAAAGAACTTACTAACATAACCTACGCAGACCGAAATTATCAAAAACCGGATTGTACAATAATCGTTCGATTATTTTTATAAGGTGTAAAATATGTGTCGTTTATTAGCCGTGAACTATAGCTGAGCATTGAATGGGAACACTACTGACTAAATTGAATGGTGATTTCCATCCAGATTCGTTAGAGTTGATTAATGGTATTCTAAAGTTTTCCAATATGAAACTGTTCATAACCTAATGAAAATTTGTGCATTATTCATATAGGAATATTGATTCAAATTTTAACAATCCCATCCCACTCACACAATTTGTTTAGATGTTTGGATATTTGGATGTTTGTCATTTATTTATTAAAAACTTAGGCTAACATTACAGATAATTTATTAACTAAGGCGTTATCCTAGTGAGATCTTTAATTAAAACTTAAACTTAACTTAAATAAAGAGAGGCACAAGTGGTACTGTTTGTGTTTCAATCACGCCTAAACCAGTGAACCGATTTGGATGAAACTTGGAATATGCGTAGATAGTGACCTGGAATAGCATATAGGCTATTCAAAATGTTGGTACCACACGGGCGAAGCCGCGCGCAGAAGCTAGTGAGATACAAAGGAACTCTAATATCATCTTTCATTTATGATTCAAATGATACTACATTACAATATTTTACATATGAAATTAGATTTTTAGCCATTAACGATTCTAAGTTTCCACATTAATAAGACACAAGTATCAGTATTATTTATCAGTTTTACCTCACTCATATTCTATTCACCAGTTCATGGCTGATTATCTGAAAAGGATTGTACTGTCAGGCTTAGTACCTATTCAAAGCCCTGTATAAAAGCTTTACAAACAATAGCAGGTCCGAGGCTCACCGGTAAGGTCTAATGAGCTATTATGTGTTCCTTTGCCAGTTATGCTCATGTTTATAGAAAGATACAAAAGCTGATGAACATTTTAAAAACATTTTCTATGAATTTTGAGCAGTTTGTTTGCGCCTATACTTACCTTTAGTTGGATTGGACAAAAAGTCTATGAATCCTATCAGTTATCTGGTCCCTGTTTACCCCGACAAGGTTATCTCTACGGTAATAATTATTACCGTCTGCCCCAACCAACTGCCACCACGGTGGCAGATGGTAACACTATATACGGCGTCGTATGAAAAATGGGGACACACAGTAATACAATATTATCGTCTGCCACTGCGTCTAGTGAATAGCCCATTTGCCATTTTAGTTCATACAATTTTGAGTTTTATTGCAGTACCTAGTAGAAAAGCTGCTTTTGTCTTACCTCAAATGATACTTTACATTTCTATACCTTAGAATGGGCGCTCATGGTAAGCAGGCTGAAGGTACTGTATGCCTGCCTTGCTTGCAGCCACTATAATCGGTATTAGTTTTAAAAATGCCATGGAAAAGTTAAGGATGTTTTGGAATGATCTTGATCATTTAAGTTGTAAGTTTGATAATGAATTTTATTATGCCAATCAATTAGTAGAAACCTACCACAATCCTATTGCAATACATTCATAATAAGTCACCTACGTTCAAAGAGTTCAAAGCTCCGACGCTCAATTATTTTCCGTACGAGTATTAGAAGCAGTAGCGAAATAATTCAACGTAACGAGCTACTGAACTTAGTCTAAGAAGTAAAGTTCGCCTTTGTGTTTCTATACATACTATACATGCCTAGGTAGTACGAGAATGAGAAGATTTCCTACATACTGCTATTTGTTCTGTGACCCGGGTATGAGAGTAAAATACGAGAAGTTCCTAAGCAATATTAGCTAGCTTTAGACGTGCTCACGAACGACGCTCTGATTTTCGGACGAAGTTATCACATGTGTAATTCGGCGTTGAAAAACATAGAGTTAGATGATGATTCGTGGATTATATAATTATGTAGGTACTCCTTTTGTAACACATTAGAGTACCTACCCAAGTAACACAACTGGTTGCATAAAAGCTTTGGAGCCAATCCGATTATTCCCTAAAGGTAATAAGCCCAAGCGTTATAGAATGCTCCAAAGCCCTTATGCTGCGACTCTAGCGCCTTGATTTTTACTAAGTATACTCCTTATAAGGAGTATAGTAAAAATCCAGGCCGATTTACAGTTTGACAATTTACATAGAGAAATACCTATAGTAATATTTGAATTAGTTGTAAGTTCAAACAGTTTTGAAATATTTGGAAGAAACCAATGATTTTGATTTAAAAAAAAATCTATTTCATCAATAAAATCCATCCAAAACATAACGAAAACAGTTACGCGGTAAAGCGCGTACGTGTAAAGACGTAGGCTTACGCTCTCAAACAGCTGTAGACCGAGGTAGCGACATAACAAATAGCTCGGCAGCCTTTCAATTTGCAACAAAATTTGGACCGGTTTCAGTTAATTGTCTTGCTAAATGACGAAAGTTTTATGGCGAAGGAAGTTTGAAAATTAGTTTATAGCAAATCTGATACCAAGTGGGTCACGCGAGAATTGGGGGAGGCGGGGTTGACGGGCGATAAGGAAGGCTATACGGAAGCCGCTGGACTTAGCACGATAGATTCCAGGAATTCATACTTGTAGTACTATAGGTATCAGTTCTGTAAATGCACGAGCTGAAAACTTGATGAAATGCTGCTTGATAATATACTGCGGTATTAGATTTTTACATATGTCAAATATTGCTAGACTTATTTTTATACTTACATGAGATAAAAAGATGAGGTGACATATTAATCGTGTCTCGAATGTAGATACATTTAAAAAAACAGTGCCACCGGAGTGCCGACCTAAGGGAAAACTTGAACGAGGTTCTAAGCTAACGTTCTAAGCTTTTTCGAGCTTTGTTAACTGGTGACGGTTACATTTTTTAGGGTTGCGTGGAAAAAACGGAACCCTATTAGGATCACTTTGTTGTCCGTCTGTCTATCTGTCTGTCGGTTTTTAAGATGAATGGGTCGGCTTTTGACCTCGAAACTTACATAGGCAAGAGGTCTACGATGTTATATAGATTTGCGAATTCAATGATTTTTTCCTATCTCAAAAATGCTCAACGCGCAAAGTACTCTTTGTAACTTTGAAATACATTCTACAATAAACCAAACAGCATATTTTCAATTGGGTTTAAAAGCCGCTGAATTGCCATAGAACGATTAATTTTGATAAACATTGTGGAAAAATGCAGCGTTATATCCACTGAGTAAATGTTGTCCTTCATTTTGTTTTCAGCTCCAAAACGGATTTGCGAGAGTGTTTACATTAAACGTTTTAAGCTTACTCAGAGAAATAACGGATGGAATGTAGATTGAAGTCTAGATGTATGAACTGTAAGTATGAACAGTAGGTTATTTAAAGTAAACTAATAAGCAATTTGCAATTAGTATTTGCAATCATTAGCAAATGTATAGCATTTCTGACTGGTCAGATATGGACAGAGACTAAAAAGGTACAAGCAGCAACACAGTTCATTTTGAAATACTAGAGTTTTTAATTCCTTATCACTTAGATCATAAAGACGAGATGCGCCATAACTGGTTTCCCCTCTGCCAAAATATACACGATTCTAAATCATGCGCATATTATATTATTACGTACGTCATAAACGAAATTTGCAAGAGTGTGCGTAAAAATTACAACAATTTTTACGGATAGAGTTTGGTCTTCTCTTGGTTCCTCTCGGCATTTTCCAGAAAATTAACATTTCCAGTATCGAATTTTTTATCATTACTTCGATACCAAAATAATTAATTCGAAATTAGCTAGGAATTAATATGTTATTAAAATTTTAACTATGCGTTCAATGAGGTTAAGTATCAACAAGGCCATAATTTTACTTTGAAATTGCCAATTGCCATTTAAGCACTAAAATAAACACTTGAGCGTGTCTTGATTGGAATAAGTTAAATAACTTAAGTTAATCCAAACTCGAGTTTAAATTAAGTTGGGGATATTATTATGCTAGTCATGACTGCCTGGGTGTCTGATGAAAAAGCTAGATAATGAATTCGTTAGTCAATATTTTTGTTAGTAATTTCAAAAATTTTATACGCTTAATATTCCAAAATCTATATTTCAAACATCACAATCGGCCAAGTCCTCATGGAGATACGGGACAGCAAACATTCGCACACACACAGACTTTCGCATTTATAATATTAGTAGGAAGTAGGATAGGATAGTAGGATAAGTGCCGCCAAACTTTTTTTTCATCTTTGCAAAGAAAAACGTGCATGGACGCTGCATTACCGTGTTCATTTTTGTCCCGTTAGACACAGAGATCAAAGTTTTTTGACACCACAAAATTATAATTTCGTTAAAATAATAAGGACCTTACCGACATACCTGTCAAAAATATAGTCTTTTATTTACCTGTGGTTTCATTGATGTTGAAGAACGGAGTGAACGGGTTCCCCTCAGACACCAGCCCGTATCTTATCTGCCTTGGAGCACCTTTGTCACCATCCTCAGCTCGAACCTTTACAATCATGTCCCCTGGTGCCACCTATAGAAGAAACACATTCAATAGTTTGAAAGAAATGAATTCCAGACATTCCGATTTCAAAAAAATAAACGAAGTTCCAAACTCAAAAAGAATAAACGAATTTAGTTCCAAATTCAAAAAGAATAAAATAATAATTTAGTTCCAAATTCAAATTAAACACGAATTGGTTCTACACTTGGGTTCTTACATTCAACTCTATTCAACTGAAGAAATATCACTCTTGTGCACTATTATGAAGGTGATGTTCACTAAAGCGTGACGCGTGGCGGAAGGATAAAAATCTGTAATTGGCCTGACAAAATGTCGAGGCGTTGGTAGGTAGTCCTTTCCTTTTTATTTCACTCGCCTTAATATTGCCAGATTAAATGTTCAATAAAATTACTTTTAAATTAAGTACTTCGAATATTGAATTGATCTTACCTGCCGTGGTAGATGAGTGATGGGAGGAGCAGAGGTGAAGACAGGTGGCATGTCCTGCACATCTTGCACGACCACCACGACTTCCAGTCCAGCGATGTTGCGAGTATCTTTGCCTAGTTCCACGTATGGATCCTGAGGAGAAGCAAATTAAAAAATAAATATAATTTCGAAAGGAGTTCTACGCTGTTCCTTTTGGCTATCAAACTACCAAAGAGTACGAAATCATTATTTAGTTATACCAAATGGCAACTGCGCTTATCGATAAACAAAATATATTTTACTAAGTACAAAAATATCACACAAAAGTATGACTACTTCTAACATTTTTTTATGAACAATTATTATACAAGTACCTACCTAAGGGTAAACGACATTTAGCTTTTTCGTGTTGAAAGCATGCTTTTGCAATTCACTGCAAAAATGCACGAACTTCAATTTACACAACATGAAACTAGCTGTCCTGCTGTATGTAATATAAAAATGTAATACAAAAAAAGGTTCACCACAGCCATTCTTTACTGCACGCACTATTGTTTGAGATTCTTAGAAATCTTTAAATCACTTCATTTTAAAATACCAAGCACGTGATAAATGCAGTAGAATTTTCAATTCGTATGAACACCTTGTTTAAATCAGCAAAACAGGATCGGCGAATCAATAAGATATATTTTTAACGTGAAAAAGTAAGCTCAAACTACTTAGCCATATAAAGAAGTGAGTTATTATTTAAGTGCGTAATAATGACTTGAATTCACTGTTTTTTTTGTGTGTGTTTTTGATCAAAATTTTTAAATTACTTATCTAAAGTTATTTTGTTGTCTGTTGTTTTCCTTTCCTATGTATTTTTCTGACTATTTATTCGTGGAAACTTTTAATTAGCTTTCGCGTTCTTGCTGGCTATATATATATATGTATATTGCTATATATATACTACATATTTACCTGCCTATTCAGGTTACTTAGCTGTTAGTTTCCCTAAGATTATGAAAATAACATAAATTAAAAGCAATTTTTTTGAGATTCATGAATTTTGAAATTAATCTTTTATTGGTTAATTGTATCTCTGTGGACTTCTAAACACTATCTGTCTATCTATCTAATCAGTCTACATCTACCCACTGCCTCCTCATTTTCACGCCACTCTTTCCGATCCTGCGCCAGTCGAATCGGTTGCCCTCCCGCTACCACCACAATATCATCAGAACTGGCTGGTGATGGTGGTCCACCTGGTGTTCTATGACCCTCGCACTATATTTTTATAATATTATCTACAAATCTTTGATTCAAACTCAAAGTGAACAAGCAACTTACTCATAGAACTTGCTTTTACTTGAAAGTAGAGAAGGTATTACTAAAAATAAGGCAGAAAGTCTCGTTAAAAGCATAATCGTGTAAATGGACAATTTACCTTCACACTGCACGCAATTAGTGCTGCTTTAAATATTTATCATTAGCAAATGTATAGCATTTCTGACTGGTCAGATATAGACAGAGACTAAAAAGGTACAAGTAGCAACACAGTTCTGTTTGTAAAAGAGTTTTTAATATCTAATCACTCAGATCATAAAGACGGGATGCGCCTTACCTTGTTTCCTCTCTGCCAAAATATACACGATTCCAAATCATGTGCGTCTTCATAGTAATACGTACGTCATATACGAGAATTGCAAGAGTGTGCGTAAAAATGAGAGTGTATTGTTATTTTTTATGCATAAGTATGTGTAAAATACGTTCGTGTGCTACCTTGTTCCCCGCAAAAACCGGCAGAAAATGTAGAAAGAGGATTTCTATCGACAACTCGTTCAGTTCTAGTTTGTCCGAGTCTAATCAGTTTGAATAGAAAATTATATTCATCTGTGACAGAAATGGTGTGAAATCTGTTTAAGATGAGCAGAGTGCGGCGGGCATGATGGACATGTGAGTCACTATTCGTAAAAAAGTGACTCTTCTAAGAAAATAGTAGAATCTTGAATAGATAATTTTTTTGTTAAACTTTACCATGCCTAACAAGTCGCTTGACTTTTTAATCGGTATCTACCAAAACTTTAAATCCTTGCTCTTTGAATAAGAGTTTTCCAATTTTAAAATATGTTCCAATTTTGAAATTTTTAGACACTTTTGTTGCAGACTATACTTGCTATGGACTAATTCTGTACCTCAGAGGTATAGAATAGTAACTCCACATTTTTCGAAAGCGTGTTTTTTATATCATTGAAATCGTATGAACCAGTTCTACGTAATGGTATAAAGCATTAAGTTCTACGATGCGTACTTATTTAAAGACTCAATCGTATTTAACATTAAATCCACTACTACAATTTGGGTATAGGACCTCAAATGATCATAAGTCTGTATACCTCTAAGCGTTCCGGGACTTAATGTTGTTCTTCGTAAACTTACTGTTCTTTACCTCTGAACGACGCGCGGCTCGCGGCCGCGCGCGACCTGTCTCAAGTCTCAACTCGCCAGTCGATGTGTGCGTCGTAATAAAAATAAAAAGAACACATTTTCAATTTTGTAATGTAATGTATTTTATTTGTGTTAAACCCTCTCAATTTAATTTAAAGTTTCATTACACTTACCTACTGTAACTACATAGCGTCGTTGCAAATTCAAGAGCTCTTAAGTGACATTTTTTGCCGAAATGACTTTTTCACAATTTTGGATAGCCCTATTCAAAAGCCATCGTTTGCAAAGACTCTCAAGTGAATATCTTATTATTTGAGTGAGTTGTTCCATCAATTTAATTAATCTCATGTGTTGGCTTACATTTTACTGTAAATCAAAATCTCCCATGTGCCTGGTAGGTAAACACATGGGAGATTTTGGTAACGGCATTGTTCGAAATAATTTGTAAAAAAATACTCTTATGTGCGAAATATTCCCTAGTTTTTGGGCTATTCTGCACCTAAATTTTTATTAGAAAAAGTGCTCATTAAATAAAAAATAAAGAGAAAATAGGAGTGAGATGTTAATACGAGTAGTATAATATTTTTAAATGTTTTCTTTATTAAAAGGGAAATAGGTCCCATGCCAGTTAAAAGGTTGATGAAAGGTCCACTTAAGGGAGCCAATGTTCGATGGTTATTGAGGTACTCCTTCAGGAGCATAACCATGTCCTACTATTGATGATGATGGACCCTGGATTCATCATCATCCATCATCACTGATGATGGACACAAGGAGTAGGACATGGTTATGATAGGTTATAAATAGGCATGGTCTGAATGTTGCGGATGGGTTGAGGTTGCAAGTTATGGTGAGAGATGAGAGTCGTTGCTGGCGGATGAGTGATGAGTATGAATGTGGATGGATTTAGGTACCTAGGAACGTACATGTAGAAGTGGTTCTGCAAATAAATGAATGAGATGTGTAAGTACGAATGTGTGTACGATGGGAATGCGTTTTGAGATGACGAAGGGTGCCAGGATTACATGAAATCTCATCATAGAACGGATGATTGTCCTTGTCAGACTTTCAACTTCTTGGGGATCTTTGAAGTTACTGTCTATGATTTTCGAGGGTGCAAAAGTGGGTGCAGCAATCTTTTACCAAGCATGGCCAATCCTACCACAGCAAAGAGTTCTTTGCGGTGGTAGCATTCATAGCATTCATAGTAGATGGGGTCACATTATTAATATTTCTTAGGCAAGCCTGCTGCATTTGGAATAAATAGTCTCTAGGTACCTACTTGCGTAAATGGGAGTTACATCTAAGTGGTGCACATCACCCTGTACTGCAGACAATAGGTACACAACATTCCTCACAAAGACAGTTAAAATAAGAAGAGACCCACGCATCCAGTGACAGTGTAGGTATCTTGAATGCAGGCTTGCCCAGGAAATCCTGATGGTGTAATGTAAAGTCTCTCTACATAGTAGGTACGTTACTTTCAGACTGATCGAGAATATGATAAGGAGCCAAGATGTAGGCCTCAAGGATCTTACGCGCCTTCGTTTGATAGCAATGCGGTACTGTCATCCAACTTTGAGTCTTTGGGACTTAGCAAGAACGGAGGAGATTCGGTCGTGGTAGTAATTGGAGGGCTGGAATGGAACGTTTGCCGTAGGTGCAAGTAGTGATACAAAGATAGGTTCGATCTACCACAGCGAACCACAGCTGCTCTTGGTGGAGGATTGGTGCCCCGGCTCTTGTTTTTGTACCCCCACGAATAGAGACAGTAACTTTAAATACCTACCTCTGTTGGATGTTGTCATTGACAAGGACTGCCATCCCTTTTCTGATGCTATTTCATTTAATCCATGCATCTAGCAGTGCAAGGTTGTCATTTTTAGATGATTACCTGTAGGTAGCCTTTGTGTTTCTTTGAACTATACCTACTGTATTCTTGAAGTGACATACCAATCAATAACTTTCTCCCTCTCTCGTTTATTTTCCTCTACCACCCGTTATATCAGAGCTTACCAATTTTAATAAAATCCCATTCTTCTTTCTTTAGGCCTACCCTATCCATCCACATTCACACTCGCTTCTCGTCGTGTGGCATGCATGACTCTCATACCTCCTCATGACCTGCCAATACCCTTGTGTTCCTCAGTTTATCCGTAGCGTTTAAACACCCCCTGATGTGATACTCATATTTTATTTTATTCATTCTCATTATACTTACCACAAACCCATCTCAACGTCCTAATCTACGTCGCATCTTCTTTTTGCTCAACATTCTGATAAAATACGACAGACCTAATGATAAATTTATTAATTTGTGTGAACCATTTAACTTTGTATAGTAGCTGCTTCTCCTCCAAATCCCATCAATAACTCTTATGTGGAAAAAATATTTGCAAGTAAAATATCTTGTGTAGAAAAAAGCAAAAAATGCCTTCTACCTTGAAAACTGTTATTGTAATTAAAATAATTTATTTACTAATTAATTTAATTATTTTTAATTATTTTTTAACAACATAATTGCGACAGAAAAGCATAAGTTGTCTTTGAAAATTTTTCAGGAGGTAGTTTTTATTGATTTTCTCGGAAAGTTACTTTTTGCACATGAGAGATATTAAATTTGCAACGACGATAGTAGGTACAACGTAACAATGATAGGCACTTGATGTTATATGCACCTAATTAATTACCATAATCATGAATATGGGCAAGAGGTAATTAACATTATGATATCTTAATACTTTTTGATATGATAAGTATAAAAAAATTACAACGGTAAATGACCTCAAGTCCACGAAATCTGACATCTGATAAATTTCTTGTTATAGTAAGTAATTCATAATATTCAGCTTTGCAAATAATGAAAAATACAGTTAAGTTTATTCTAATAGCACAACTACAGCCATCTCAAAATTATAGTCAAAGTTTCAATCCGCGCATTTTTTGGTCTCCTGCATAAATTAAGTTTTGGTTCATAATGTTGTATACCTCTGAGGTACAGAATTACCATATGAAGGAGAATAGTCGAAGTAAGTGCAAGCTCCGACAATTCAAGATACCGGTTTTGGTAGTCAGCTGTATTGAAATCTATGGTTTTGTTACAGCCTTGTTTAGCCTTTATATTTTGATTATGCCATAGAAGTAAGAAGTAATGAAACAAGACTTTAAAAACAAAATTCGACTTCGTAGTTTCCCCAGAAAAACATTTTACTTAATTCATAAAAGACGGGATGAGTAACCTTGTATTTCCCCTATGCCAAAATGTAAACGATTCCGAATCATGTACAACTTGTAGTATTACGTACGTCAATATGAAATTTGCAAGAGTGTACGTAAAAATGAGGGTGTATTGTCATTTTTTATATGTGTGTGTAAAATGCGTTCGTGTGCTACCTCGCCCCGCTATAACCGGCAGAAAATGTTGCAGGAGAAATTCTGTCTCATACAGGGTGTAAAAAGACAACTACCGAAAACTGAGGGGTTGCAATCAGACCATGATTCTAAACATATTTAGCGAAAAAAAACTCGATTTTTTTTTGACCTTGCTTAGTCATTTTATTATAAATTCGGTTATTTACTACTATTACAACATAATAAGATCATACCTACCTAATAATTTCATTTGTAAAAGAAAGAAACAGTTTAAACTCAAAATCCAGCAATCTACGTAAAACAACGCGCCCAGAACATACGCAAATAGCGCTCTTCAAACGCTGTTTTCTCCTGATATAATGTTTTTTTCAGAAAATCCTTTTGGATTTGGTTGTGTGTTGGGATGCTGTACCTACCCCTTTCGGCTTCGGTACACGTCTTTTTACACCCTGTATAATAACTCGTCTATTCAATTTTGTCTCAGACACTTTATGATGAAGTACAACCTAAATTCCATTTGGACTATTATATTAGGCTTAGAAAGCATTTTTTTACTGTGTGTAATAGAACAAGTAAGTGATAAAATAAAGATAAAGTCTTGAATTTGTAAAAACAGTAATTAAAATACCTACATTAAGTCTACTCTATTTTTTTTATGAACAACAAATCAATCACCATCTAAAAAGGGATGGAATAATCTATACGAACAGTATTGCACTTAAGTTGCACCGGACATATTTTATAACTTACAACAGCCAGAAGTGTTAGATGATACATGGATTGGGCTTCGAAGTCCAGTGGTCCGACGAGAAAGATGGTGCCTTCAGTGTTCTCAGCTGAGACGCGACGCTGGCGGATAGCAAAGAGTGGTGATCCCTGAGACAAAATAGTTCATTTATATTGATTGAGAATTGAGAGTGCACGACTGGAGTCTTTGAAACGTACTGAAGATCCTTTCACCACCACTCTGGTTCGAAAGAACTCGTGACATGACAAGAAGAAGACACTGGTCAGAGCACTGGTCACGGTCACCACCAGTGGTGACCGTGACCAGTGCTCTCTTCAAACCAGAGTGTGGTAAAACTTCTTACTTCAATTCATTTTTGCATGAGGTCCAACATGTTGAACTTTTTAATAAATAATAATAAATAAATAATGCTGGACATTTCACACAGCATCATCTAGCCCCAAACTAAGCAAAGCTTGTACTATGGGAAACAGATAACTGATATACTACTTATATACTTTTTTTTTGTAAATACATACATATTATACATAGAAACACCCAGACCCGAGATAAATATTTGCAGATCATACAAACATTTATCCCGCGGCGGGGATCGAACCCGCAACCTTCTGCGTCCCAAGCGGGCATTCCTCCACTGCACCACAGAGGTCGTCAGTGGTTAATGTCAGTTAATGTCAGTCCGTCCATCCATTTTAACTTCTTGAGGGTATTTGAGTTTTAGTCTTAGAGATAGTTTTGGTTTTAACTGTAAGCTTTCTATTATAACTGTATAAATAA
Source organism: Epirrhoe alternata (assembly GCA_963565295.1). Lineage (NCBI taxonomy): Eukaryota > Metazoa > Arthropoda > Insecta > Lepidoptera > Geometridae > Epirrhoe > Epirrhoe alternata. Next base: position 8,803,481 of record OY751384.1, read on the forward strand.
AAAGATTAATGCGCTGTAACAGGCAGCGCTACCACTACACCTAGTGGTAGCGCCGCCTTCCAATCATAAGGTCATGGGTTCGAATCAGGACTTCCAATGAGTTCTTCTAAAAAATATATGTGCACTATGCCAGTACTCAGACGGTGATGGAAACATCGCGAAGAAACATGTTTAGCATATGCAGTAGGACTGCCTATGCTTCCAAACTTTGACTTTAATGTACTTGATTTATGTGGGTAAAACTAAATATAAATCCAATCTAATATTTTATGGACTAACTAGCTGACCCGCGGCAAACGTTGTTTTGCCATAAAAGTACTAATATCGCTATTAAAAAATAGGAGTTGGTTGTATTTTTGCCAAATCTTAAAAACATCATGACACGAGAATTTTATTAAAGAAGATAATATTATCGTAAATTCCTAGCAAAGCAATTAGTTTTATTGCATTCTTCGGTGAAGCCCCTTCTGATAAACTTTTGAAAGTATTCACAAGACCGCTTTTATTACGAAAATAGCTTCGTGTTTTAAAATTACCGAACACTAAACTGGACATCCCACGAGCGATACGCTAAATTACTTGTAAGGACACGATCTCCATCTTGTAGCATTTAAGAGGAACCCCGCGCACTCGGGATCCCATACAATCGAAATTGTTTGTAAGTCCTCTTGCATTGTGCTCTAAAGACACTTTGTCTTTTATTACACCTTTAATTTTTCATCTGGAAGAAGTCATTGACTTCTTCCAGACACTAGTATATCCAGCATTTAATCTTTAAGCTTCTGAAATAGTTTAAACTGCATCTCAGGGCAATTTAAACTATTTCAGAAGCTTAAAGATTAAATGCTGGATATACTAGTGTGTTTGCTAACGGCAATCATCATCAAGCCTCAACGTACTTCCAGGAGGGGTATTTTAATTCATTCCTTTATTTATTACCGAAAAAATAGCCTACATAGATACAATTCCATGAACGTCTTTTCAATCATCAACCCGTCTACAACGCCTGCCTTTAAACCAACAACTAAGATTTTAAAGGTCAAAGTCAAGTCAACAAGCATTTATTCCGTAGGACCGATAGGATCACTTAGACTTAAAACTAATTTCACTCCTGTTCTTTCGCGACCAAATACCGTGAAGAATCAGGGCAACAAACACGGCTTTGGATCATGGGTGTCCGGCTTTGTTAACCTCGGGTGGTTGCCATTCGCTCCAACTGTGAGAATTTTAACACACCTTTAAGCGCTCTTAATGCTCAGTAATTGCATCATCAGAGCGAGCCCATCAGGCATTGTGCGTCTGAAAAGTGGTTTTGACTTGCTTTTGATGTTTTTGCCTTTGTTTTCATTTTGACGTGCGATTGCTTCACTTTTGTTCAGAGCTTCAAAACTAGTGAAACTGTCTTAAAAACTATTAAAAAAATATCTCCTGAAAAAAGCAGCCGTGCCGGATTTGAAATAACGTCCTTGCCAATGAATGGCAACACTCTCGTAACTGAGCATCAACTCAATATCAATGAGCAATAAACTCTATCAATGGAATGTTGTTTGCTAATGGGCAATGAACTATCTTTAGATTATTTAGACGGGATGAGCCTTCCCTTGTAATTTCCCCTCTGCCATGATTCCGAATCATGTGCGTCTTGTAATATTACGTACGTCTTAAGCCGGGTCCGCAGCGACGTGTTTTCATGTTTTTGTACAAATTATCATGTCAATTCGGTCTTGGCATAGACAAAAATAACAACAAAATGTTTTCCGAGAAGAATGGATAACATCCCCCGCATTTGCCTGCGGGGAGGGGAATTCGTTTGTGTTGAAGAAGTCAATGTCAAATGTGTAAATTTTTTTGGTCTGGAACTAAGATAAATAGTGTACCAAAGAGGTACCATGCTAAATCCATGGTCTGGAACGTCTGGAATTATTGGTTTGGCGCTTAGATTTTCATCATCATCATCGGCCTATATCACTGCTGGACATAGGCCTCCCCTAAATGACAGACGCACTGATAGAAGACTTTCGTTTTCAAACATTGCGGTATGGGTGACGAGAAGACTCGACGTAGTTTTTCAAATGCTGCCCAACCTAGCTGAATCCTTCTCTTGGAAATGCAGTGGACTAAAGAAAAAATATTCATCTAACAAACTAAAACTATAGATTTAGCATGGTACCTACCTACCTCTTTGATACATCCTATTTTTATATGGCTAAAACAGTTTTCACGTCTTCTTCGTCGGAACTCATTTTTGAAATATGAACAAAAACAATAACTACAAATAGGCGCAGAGGACGGGCGGTTATGTTTTTATTTTGTACAAAAACACAAAAACATGTCGCTGCGGACCCGGCTTTATACGAATTTTGTAAGAGTGTGCGTAAAAATGAGGGTGTATTGTCAGTTTTTATGCATTAGTGTGTGTAAGATGCATTCGTGTGCTACCTCATCCCCCGCAAAAATAGTCAGAAAATTTTGTAAGAGGAATCCCGTCAATAGCTAGTCCTTCCTTTTTTGTCTGAGGAACTATCTGATCATTTGTGGGGACTACGCGTTCCAGGGTCGCGCGAGTCGTCAAAATCGTATAAAAATTGACATTTTACATCGACTCGCGCGAGCTTTGGACGCTCAGTCCGTACGCAGCTTTACGTCCCGTTACGTTGAGGCATTATTTTGCCTCCTGAAAATGTAAAGGCAACTTACATCCTATGATATTACATCAAAAAGCCGATTATTACCTACCAATTTATTCCCGAATCTATTAGCTATCTTCCAGCAAAATTTGTTCAACAACATTAGATTTTAAATTGAGTATTACAGGATCCCACATCAGCCTCCACGGGAAAATGATCCCATTAGGGTAAGGAAACCCCATTATGTGGTTACAACAAAACTGAGCGTGTGGAAACGTCATTAGGGATTCTAATCATCAGCTCTGAAATTGTCTTTCAAAGTGTTGCTGTAAAACTTTTGTGGGAATTAATTGAACCAAAATTGACGCAGTCTGATAAAACAGTCATCTCCTCCACCTCTTCTAGAGTTGAAATCACCTTAGGCAAGTATATTTATGGACTAAGACTTTATATTATAATTATAGTTTAAACATTATGAAAAATGCCCAAAGTTACAGTACAACATGAACATTGAACAACCGAATTAAATATCTTGGATTTTTTAAATAATGCAGTCTCAAACCTATACAAAGGTATACCTACACCTGTGTAGACACAAATACACTTTCTGTATCTTGTTCCTTATGGATTGTTTGTGCCATATTCGTACTTAGATGTGCCACTTCGCAACCCTTTACGTTTCTTAAAATAAAAAAATCAACTTTCTTAAGATTTTCTTGATAAAAGCTAGACTTTTTAAGTTCTTAAAATAAAACACCAAATCACTTTCGAATTCACAAGCTTAAAATAAAAAGGAATCAGTCTTTTAAAATGCTAATAACTTACCCAGAGCTCCAATTCCAGAGGCTTTGGTGACAGCGGATTTTTTCTAGCGATTGCTATCTCAAGATCAGTCCCACGCTTCGCGTCCTGAAATGTAATGCCATTTTAGGAATATCCTTTTAAGGACCACAAAATGATAGACAGGTTTAAAAGATTTCATGTATGTCTGTCCTACACATGCAAGTTGAAATCAGATAAAAACGATACAATCTAATTGAACATTAACAAATATTTGGCCACGTTGCTGACTTGATCGGGCTTGGTTTTGCTGACGTGGTCAATTTGTGGTGCAATTTTATAGTGAATTTTATGTTTAAATATCGTTTGAGTAACACAACTTACTTATTAACAAACATAGGAAAGGCAAGAATTATGCGAAAATATTCAGTGATAAAATGAATATTGTCGCAAATGTGGAGTTGTTCAGTAACAGATTGTGTAATGTAATAGAGTGCGCGTTAATTCCGATATTCCATATCCACTGATGCTGTCATCATCATCAATCATGAAGCACATCTGGTGCCCCAATATCTACCTACAACCATATAAACTCGCACGTTGATACATTATCTGTAGTGTTACATATACATGAAACCTGTCCCACATTCAGTGAGCGATTGAATACGAGTATATAAATAATAATAAAATATACGAGATATAAATCTGTATTGTACCTTTTTTTTCAGGGATTTAAGTTTTCAACAACAATGAAATGGTTATTTTTGAATTTAAAGTTATTTAGCATTCTAACTACTCTATCTTCACAGGCGATAAAAGTTTAAGGACTGCAATAGTTTCGTTGAAGTGGCTTCTTCTATCAACAACCGTGGAATATTATTCCTTTTGAACAATCCAAAATGATCCGATTTGAGATAAGTGAAGATGAGCTTCGATATTTTGAAGGTAAGATCCCCAATTGATACGGAACCAGCGATTTGCACGAGTCATTGGACTAAAAGCGTTGAACGAAATGTCGCTTTTGACTGCGGTCAATTTCAGAGGAACCTTAATCGGTGTCAAATGATCCCATTTGGCATTTTCGGGTGATTTAAAAAAGCTTTTGATATTCTACTTGGGAGTTGAATAGGCAATTTTTGAAAATGCCTCCATCATTTTGATTGAATTCGTGGCAAAACCCGATAAGCGTGAGGAGTTAGAGGAAGATTGAAATACATCTCGTCAAGCCATGGGGGCATTTAGGTAGCCGTCACCAGAGATGACCACTAATAGCTTATGCAAACTTACTTATATGTATAGTACTGATAAAGTATATGACAAACCTCAGGCACAAGAATGATGCTCGGCTGATGCGGAAAAATCGAATCCCTGGGTGTAGTCGCGTTCGTTCCCGTGATGGAGCAAGCTATCCTGGAACTTCTGCCTCTGGTGTTCCTGACTGACAGTCGGAAGTCCACATATCTCCCGGGCTCCAGTCTTCGAAGGAGGATTATATTCGCCTGACACACGGAGTTGTATCTCGTACAGGGTAGAGTCTCCACACCGACGTCCAGACGACCCATCTGACCTGAAGTGATGGAAAGGTTTAGTCTTCTATGTCGCTGTTACAAAATCTAGTAAAGTTCTTGCAAAATCTTAATAAACAGACATATCGCTTTTTGTAATAGACGTATTTTTTAATGAGTTTTTTGTTATAATGGCCCTATTGGTATAGCGCATGACGCTGACTAGGCACTTTTTTATTTGCTCTTTCCATACAAAAAAGAGGCATTTTGGCCTAGTGGAATGTATGCTAGACTTTTAGTCCGAAAATCACGAGTTCGAATCCTGGCCTTGTACCTCGTACAGGGTAAAATCTCTACACAGACGTCCAGACGACCCTCTGACCTGAATTAACATAAGCAAATTACAAGCTAGTTCGTGTCTGTAAACTTTAATTAGTCCTATGGATTTGTGCTCTGAAATTTATTTGTATTGGTAATTGAATCAGATAGGTGAGTGGGCGATAAAGTAAAATGAATGGTTGGGCCGAAGTTATTATCATAGGAATAGGAAAATTTATAGTTGGTTGAATTAGAAAGTATCTACAGATCTATTGAGTTTGCTCTGATATTTAGCCTTCTCTTTGGCACGCGATCAACTGTTGGCAGCCGATACATTAAATCATATCATAATACTTCTAACAAGTTTATGTAACTAGAATTTTCAAAGTTATACAATTATTTATAGATTTTATTTGTCATTTTTTGGTTTGATGTGATGAGATGGCCTATAGATTTGTACTATCTATAAAACTTGGTAATTTATAAACACAACGATAGCACGTTCTAATTTTTTTTTATATCGCTACATACCTACTCGTAGCAAGGACGAATGAACTCGCCTTTCACTAAATAAAAAAATAATTATGGTAGGTATGATTATTTATAGAATGTGAATAAAAGACTTACCGATAAGCTCAAAGTGCAGTGGATAATCAAAGTCAGGGTCAGAAGCGCGCACTCTGTAGATGACGGAGCCCACTGCAGCGTCAGATGGTACCAGCACCAAGCGCATCAGGGTGCTGGGGTCAAAGACCGGATCCCCGCCCCGCACCCCGCCCGCTAGGAGCAACACCAGGGCCAGGGCGATTGTCATCCTGTCAACAAAGGTTCCAATTAGAAAACAAGGTAAAAAAGGTAGTTTTTATGAGATAGCAACCTCTGGTCTGGAGTTTTCAGGCCACTTGGTCTTCGTGATGGCTCCATAATAGCTGGTACCGACAATTTAACGTTCTTGAAGTGTGGAAGCACTCTAGCGGTCAGTCATCTACTTACTGATCACCCAGATAACTTCGATAGTCTATTAAAAACGACTGAACTAGCGCATCTAAGGTCTCCAATTTCAAATCAAAAGTTGCAAGTGAGATTCCCGGCTTTTCATCAATGTTTATCGTGTTTCGGTTACTATCACATGCCTATATTTAAGGGCGTCTATTCTGAGGCCCAGAATAGTTAGACACCGTTTACACTACACCATACTGGCATACTACTCTTGCCTTGCCACAGAATATGAGCTCTTGTTCCGTTGAGTTTGAGAAAGCAAGAGGCTAGAATGGTGTGCCAGAATGGTATCGTGTAAACGGCGTCATATACTCGTACTTATGCGAGTTATAAAACTTATATTTATAGAATCAAAACATTATAATAGCGTACTAAATAATTTGAACTGCTGTCTTATCATGTGAATTCATGTAACAATGACATTATCGTATAACAGTCAGGTCTAAGTACTCGTTGTTGCGAGAAAATTAGTTCCAGTTCCAAATATGGTTATCCAAGATTAAAGTCAGTTTCAAAGTTGATACCTAGATAATAATTAGTCATCTATCAGTATTCAATTCAAGTATGTACAAGTAATTATCTAAACAGGGTTATTTGTAAAGCACCGACAACCCCTCAGAGCTCATAATCAACAACTTTTGTTCTACGGCTTTTAAAACTTCATCATTATTTTAGTTTTAATACAAGCCCATGATGATGTTTCCCACTGCGTGGCAAAGGCCTCCCTTCCCTCCCCCCATTACATCTCCATGTCAAATTATTATGACGACGACAAAATACACTGAATCAAACAACTTTTTATCCTTGTCTGAAAAATATTTAGTCAAAAATTTTATCAATATTGAACGCGCTCCCCCAAAATTGAGTCCCATGGCAAAAGTATTGTTATGTAAATTACATTGTTCATGTTTCAAAAGCCTTATTAGTTTAAATCTTCCAAAAGAAACGTTGTAATTACGTTTCGCGTTTCGTAAAATCGATTTTGTTTACAAAGACACTTGGAATTAAAGAAGAGATCTTTGTACCTTTCTTTGAACTGGTAAAGTTACTGAAACTTATGAACGAAGGAAAGATTTAAGACAATTGATAATAATACAATATTTTAGGTACTCGTATAACATCAAATGGTAGACGGCTCATGGAAAACGTAATAATAATATCGTGAAATACTTGAATATTTTTTTTTCATATAAAGCAAACCGCATGCTATACAGGGTGAAAAAGACTGCTACCGAAAACTGAGGGGTTGTAATCAGACCATGATTCTAAACATATTTAGCGAAAAAAACGCAAAAATTTTTTTTGACTTAGCTTCGTCATGCTATTTTATTTTCGGCTATTTACTACTATTACAACATAATAAGACCATACCACCTAATAATTTCATTTATAAAAGAAAAACACATTTAAAACTCAAAATCCAGCAATCTACGTAAAAAAACGCGCCAAAAACATACGCAAACAGGTACTCTTCAAACGCTGTTTTCTCCGGATTTAGTGCATATTTCGGAAAATCCTTTTGGTTTGGTTGTCTATTGGGATACTACCCCTTTCGGCTTCGGTAGACGTCTTTTTACACCCTGTATATTATTTCAAGAAAACACACGTATTTTTACCACTGTTTTCAAACGGAAAAAATCAACGACATACCAAAACGATAAAGCTTTTGTTCGTAACATTATAACCGCAAGCGTTGTGAAAGAGAAAATTGTATTACAAAATACCTTTACTAGGAAGCGTAAATACTACCTCCGGAGAATAACTCGCTTAGGATGCTATCTAACTTAATTTTGTTTTAATTTCATCTATGATTTCCTGGTAGATCGAGTTGATAAGACTGAAACAACAAGAATAAATAGAACACATATAATACCCAGTTGCATTTTAATTATTTATTCGTTGTTTACTTCTAAAGCACGATAGACATTATTTTTTGAATAGGAAAGATGTTTGAATAAGCAAGCCAAATGCCACTTCCAAGCTTAACCTGGCACAGCCTATATTTTTGAGAAGTTACGATTAATATACATACGTTTATTTTATTTTATAAAGTATTAAACCACACTTAGGTATTTCATTGAGATTGAAAAGTATTATCGAAAATTTCAATTGCCACGTTAAGGATTCCGTGGCTGTCGGGTTTTAGGAGGATCGTCTGATTTTTGCTGGTTCGAATCCCGTCGGAATCGAAAATTTTGATGGTACACACATACAAGTAAGGGCTAACTTTGCGAACGTTAAGACACGGTCCTAGCATAGTACCAAATAATCAAATATTCCAAACCGAACTAAATACATACATAAATGTATGTATGTATTTAGTTCGGTAGGGGTAGGCAGAGACCACGGATCTCCAGTCGCTACGATCCTGACACACAACTTTCGCCTCATTCACTCTCATTACATTCTTCATACATGCTCGTCGGTTTAGGGTACTTTTGACCTGGCCCTTCTCCAAAATGTCGCCAATTTGATCCAAGAAGGTTCGCCTAGGCCTTCCCCTTCCAGCTGTCCCATACACACTCGCCTCATACACTACCGAACTAAATTGTTATATCAAAATATTTTCTTTTATTGTTTACAACTCGATTCAGACTTATTCAAGACAATAATATTATACCTACAGATATAGGCAAAAGTTTTTGCTAGCTTTGCCTAGCTTGTTATATTTATTTGTTGCCAATTGCCAATTTCCATTCTCAGTCTATAGTGTACTCGTATATTGTAACACTTATTTTATGTATCAAGGTTTCGAATTCAAATGGTAAACTGGAGTGAAACACACTCGGGCGTGCCTCAGTTGTGTTTTATCTACTCAGCGCAGTTGTGTAAAGCTTAGGGCACAATCACGCTGAAATAAAATTATAAACTAAGTAAGTTCGTATGAGTCAGGGGCCAACTCTGGTGACGGAGTTTTTAGGCCGCCTTAAGGCCTCCGTCATGGCTTAACGACTTAAATAGCCGGGATCGACAATTTAACGTGCCCTCCGAAGCACGGAAGCGCTCAGATGAAAATGCCACTGGCGGTCACCCATCCACTTACAGACCGTTTCGAACGTTGCTTAACTTCGACGATCAACTTAACTTCGAATTATAAACTTAACTCAGGTCTTGAGAACTTTGTAGATGAGAGGACTACGTCAGAGGAGGCACTTATGCCTAGGTGGTACAGTTGCAAACAATGAGCTAAGCACTACAGCATCTCAAAAATAGATCTGTGTGTTCTTAAACTTTCAAAATTGTATTTCTATTTCTAAAGAGGTAAATACAGGGTGTGGAAGACTACTACCGAAAACTGAGGGGTTGCAATCAGACCATGATTCTAAACATATTTAGCGAAAACAAAAAACGCAAAAAAATCTTGACGCTACGTCATTTTATGTTATTTTCGGTTATTTACTACTAGTACAACATTATAAAGACCATACATACCATAATTGTATTTATAAAAAAAAAACAATTAAAACTCAAAATCCAGAAATCTACGTAAAACAACGCGCCCAGAACATACGCAAACAGTAATCTTCAAACGCTGTTTTCTCTGGATATAAAGTTTTTTCGGAAAATCCTTTTGCATTTGGTTGTGTGTTTAGATGCTGCACCTACCCCTTTCGTTTTCAGTAGACGTTTTTTTACATCCTGTATATAATTTCTTAGGAAAATAATACCAGCGAATGCTTCAGCCTCGTGTACATAGCTTTACACTAACAAGTTCACTGGCACGCTTACATACATGTCTGACTTGGACGTAGAACTTTTGGACAAGAAATCTTGATGTTTTGTAAAGAAAATAGATAACAAACCTTCAGGCCTTACAAAACAGTTGTTTGTGTACAATTCTGTAATTTTATTTTGCTGGGATTTGCAAATTGGTCGTTTATAGATTAATCTTTCTTTTTGTTAAATAACACCGACAAAAATAAAGTTTTTTTTTATACGACGGCGGTTTCTATTATAGGTAAAAAAAATATGATCAATTTTTTAAACAAGATGATCCACTAAAATACATTACCTAAAACATTATTTATTTGAAACACTTAAATAATCATAAAAAACTTAAGTAGGTACAGGTACGTAATATAATAAAAAAAAAATTGACACTATTTTATTTGTTTTAAAGCGTCGAACACTCAACGATAATTTGAATCCCAATGATCAGAAAACATTAACTATGACTCACACAGTTCAGTCTGGTTCTAGTCAAAAGTTATTACCCCGATGTAGTAGCACTTATTTACCGACAACTGACCCAGGAAGGTCAGGCTCTAATATAGGAATGTGAGCGTAATTCTCGCTAGTTCTCATTCAAAAAGAGCTCGTAAATACAGGGGTGTTAACAAGACGCCGGGAATCTAGACGGATTTGCAGTTGAAAATAACTTCGGCTTATGTTGACATTTTACTGTAAATATGGTAATTGAATTATACGTATAATGGGTTGAATTTATGTTCACCGTGGATATACAGAAGCGTTTACCATAAACATGTTACTTATTAAACTGCCGAAAGAAAATTTCCATTGATGCATTTAGATACGTATGAAAGTAAAATCAGATTAAATTTTTATTTTATTTAGAACTGAAAACAGTAAAATGAAATTATATTATGCTGAGTAGGTAAAATACTATTATCGACTCGGAACATAGTGTAGGACGCCCTCCGGCCAGGTGGAGTGACGATCTGCGAAAGATTGCTGGCAGAAGCTGGACGCGTCGAGCTGAGGACAGGGCGCAGTGGCGCTTATTAGGGGAGGCTTATGTGCAGCAGTGGACTGCTATTAATAGGCTGATGATGATGATAATGAGATAAAAGATTATTTATTTTGCGCTGTTTTGATTTTGATGAAGTTGCGGAACAAGTCAATCGTGTTAAATATAATTTTGAAGTCTGTGAAAGCAATAAACTATAACAAATCAACAGCTGATACCAACTTTGTATACAGAACTTTGCCTAGATTATGGAGCTCCACGATCTAACACGCGACGAGATTTACAGCTGTCGTTGAGACAGATATTTCACCTCGGCTCGCGGCGCCAAACGGAAACCACGATGTGACTATGTAAATCAGGGAATGTATGAATGCCACTGATGCATATGAACTCACTCATCAGAATGCATTTTGAAAACTGAATCAGGGGATAGACTTAGCGAAGTGAAAAACTAGAAATAAAAATAGAGAGAAAGACTAAAAATAATGACACGGTAGATTTTTTCAGATCTACGGAGAGCTTCATTTATAGTTGTCTAAGAAGCATGTCAAAATACCTATGGACTTGTGTCTGAATTACATAAAAAAAATGCTTAAATCCCTAAAAATCGAGATATCAATGATATTTTTTATCATTGGATCTAATGCTTTTTTACACAAGCTGCTATGTGTACAGAATAAATCATAAATAGAAAAATTCATAAATAATTTCGCGTGCTCTGGTCCTAAATGAATTATCAATCTCCCCAGACTTTGAAACTTCAGATACTTTATCAATCTGTTTTGAACTTCTCGAAATTACTTCTATTACCGTCGTTTTACTATTAAAAGGGTTCATTTAAATTAAGCTCAATTCAATTTGATTTTATCTCCAGATAGGTTGAAATATGGACCCACACATCGTTGCCAATTTAGCTCGTTTTGTTCTAGAAAGCAATTATGGTCCTTCGATCATTCGAGAAAGCGCAGGGACGGTATTATTACGTCGTGCTGGAGTTCGGAATTCTGCTCTTAAATCATTTAGGATTCCTTCCTTGTGCGAAAAGAGTCTTGCTATTTTGTACTCTACAGTATCTTTTATTTAGTTTACGTATTGGATATATACTTTAACAAAGTGTCTTTGTATATTTAGTCATGTCTCTGAATTTGAATTCGCCATCAGATTTCTTCAAAAGTTTTTAAAAGATTCAAACTTATAGTATATAAATAGTTTTAAACTTTCGCGATCACTATTTCTTCTACTATTTGAACGGAACCGTCGGGAAATATAATAAAATAAGGTACGCGATAATTAATTCCGTTCAATTAATTCGTAATTATAAATGCAAAAAAAGAATAAAACATGTAACAAAATATAATATGTAACATGTTTAAAATATAACATGTAACATATAACATGCAAAAAGAATGAAAAATCTATTGCACGACTGAGATTTGAAAATCCATACTTATATTACGAATAACTCGGCCAACAATGACGGTCGTGAAACTGTAACCAATCATGAAACATAAAGTATGTCTAGATCAATTGCATAGATAGTCAATTCCAATTATGCGAATAACTTCGTACACCTTGTGACACACACCGGACACTCAGAGGCAAACACACAAACTCAAAATCATGCCTCTTTTTCATGAGGCAGATGGTAACGACGCGGTATGATTACTTAATTATTCAAGACAACATTAGATTAAGTAACAGATCTTAATAACTTAATCTACGGTCCATATTTTATTTAAATACACTAGGTATGTACACGTTTCAAAGCCGATTATTACATGTTTGTACACGCATATGTAATGTGTGTATCTACCGCGCTTTTCTATACTAATATTATAGAGATGAAAGATTTGTTTGTTTGTATGTTTGTTTGAAATGAATAGGCTCCGAAACTACTGGACCAATTTGAAAAATTCTTTCACCAATAGAATCCTACATCATCCCCGATGACCATAGGCTATATTTTATCCCGGGGAAGTGAAGTTTTCCCGAGGGTGCGCGGGTAACACCGCGGCGGACAGCTGTTATTCATAAAAACGCAATAGGAACTCAAGGGGCAGGGAGTTTCGATTGGTGCGGGGCAAGGAGTGTCCACTTTATGTAGTATAAAACGTCATTTACACAATACCATTCTGGCATACAATTCTGTCTCTTGCCAAAGAATATTAGCTGTTGCCCCGTTGATAAGAAAGCAAGAGACAAGAATAGTATGCCAGCAGTATCGTGGAAATAGCGTTTTAGTTATACTCTCTAGTATAAAATAAGAAACGGTACTGTTACCAGCAGGACTATTTGTCATTATTATTTATGAGGTTTGCGGTTCCGCTGGGAAGTGGAGGGCCTAGGAACAGCGGGGAACAGGCTATGTTGTGAAATGGCTAGCACGTTGTCACATTGACCTACGATTTCGCACTTTATGATATATCGTTGAAGTAAAGCGACGTTCTGCGGTCAAAATTGGATTGCTAGCGGGTATAATGAGTGCTTAAACTTAGACATCTTCAAAGGATCTAGAATACATAAATAGATCTGAGAGAACGTCTACCGCGCCTTTGGGATACAGTCGTGACCCTGTTTTTTAAACTTTTAACAACATACACAAGGGCCCGTTTCCTTCATTTGATGAATATTCGGATCACGATTTCTGACTTAAAGGGGCAAATTTTCAAACGTTGAAACACTGTCTTAACCTAGGACCAAATATTCCAAACCGAAAAATTGGCCTTTGAAGTTAGAAATCGTGGTGGGAAGCATCCGAATATTCATCAATGGAACGCGAGTACGGTCCCAGGAACTGTGGAATGAATTCGAATTATTACATAGAAGTTGGGCTGTTGATGTGGGCTGTGGATTATGATGATTACGTTATTACAAAGTGTCTACTCTCTGTACTAACTACATCTGCCTCTTAAGTAAACCTATTCAGATACTTGGTTTAATTTTATCAATGAAATCACTAAGTTATTTTCTTGTATGTTGCTAGTACGGTCACGGACAATAGAACATTTGATGTTTTTGAATCTTCTATATCTTCGAAGTTCGTAGGGTTTTAAATACAAATTATCCTTCAATTGGATGCTTTACCTTGCACCATTACTATTTGTGATATAATAGGCAGTTTTCTAAAAAAGTAAATAAATAAATAAATAAATAATGCTGGACAATTTCACACAGCATCATCTAGCCCAAACTAAGCATAGCTTGTAATGGGAACCAGATAACTGATACACTACTTATATACTTTTTTGTTTGTAAATACATACATATTATTAAGTAAGTTCGTATGAGTCAGTGGCCAACTCTGGTGACGGAGTTTTTAGGCCGCCTTAAGGCCTCCGTCATGGCTTAACGACTTAAATAGCCGGGACCGACAATTTAACATGCCCTCCGCAGCACGGAAGCGCTCAGATGTAAATGCCACTGGTGGTCACCCATCCACTTACTGACCGTTTCGAACGTTGCTTAACTTCGTCGATCTATCAAGAACGACTAAGCAAGCACGACCACAAGCGCTGCGGCAGTTTTCTAATAAACAATGATGAAAATGAAGCCTTAACATCCCTAATTGTTCATGAACTTCTGTCACTAACTGTACTATCGTGAAAGGATATAAGGTGCACCTAAAAAGTCTTCTTTCGTGTCTTAGAAATACTCTTGCAAAGGGAAACACAGCTAGTAAGAAAATTGTAAAGGAACACTTCCGTTTACAATTTTTTACTAGTGGTGATTTAAAAAAAAACATCCTTGCAGATCTACACAATAAGATCTGTGAAGATCCTTCTTACAAGCGTCGGTTTGTTATTTTACAATTCTCCGCCTTTGCGAGTATCCTAAGTCGTTAACCACTAAGTCACGGATACGATCAGCTGAAGCGTGTGAGGACGTGAGCAATTGATAGCTTCTCCCACTTATTATAAATTCTACTTCACAACAGCATTATGTACTGATCGATTCAAAGTGATACGGGGTCGGGTTTCCACGGCATCCATAAAATTTTATTGCTAATTTAGCTGAAGTTTACTGCGTCAGTATAGGTGCAAAAATACTATTGGTGTATTATGAGCAGCACTGAAGTAGAGGTCATTGAATTTGATGCCTTGAGCTCATA
Organism: Epirrhoe alternata; assembly: GCA_963565295.1. Taxonomy (NCBI): domain Eukaryota; kingdom Metazoa; phylum Arthropoda; class Insecta; order Lepidoptera; family Geometridae; genus Epirrhoe; species Epirrhoe alternata. The sequence goes on from OY751384.1 coordinate 8,818,526, forward strand.
AAAATAGGAATCATTATGAAAAACCAACAGGGACTCATAAACTCCAATGGAAATCGAATAGGACTAAACCTGAGCAAACGATTCTTATTCTTAAGAGTATTAAAATAGGGTTTCGTTTACAATTCCGTGGTCTATTTAGCCTTTTGTCTACCATGGTGTAAATAAGGAATCACTAAATCCGAAATCGTAGGAAGTCCTTTTGGCAGCGGATTAGCTCAGTAATCCTATATTGGGTAGACGATTACATAATCTCTAGCTTAACTTAATCAGATCTTTTGAACGCTTAAAGCCCTAATAAAAACTTCTCAAATTCTAATTTTGGTGTGAAATACAAAATCACTTTGTTAATGTAATGATAAAAAACGTAAGTACTACACATATGCTACCTATCATTTAAATTCACTAAAATGATGAATAATAATGATGGTTGATGCATATATAGCATGGGGTTCTGCCTCGACTTTCAATCCGAAGGTCGTAGGTTTGAATCCCGGCCGTGCATCAATGGATTTTACGTTTCGTATTTTATATGCACTATAACACGAGCTCTTAACGGTGAAGGAAAACATCGTGAGGAAACCCGCACCTTAGTCAGCTCCACACGTATTGACGTCGTCTTTCCTGTGGGACAGGCCGATTAAGCTGAGAGGATGGTTTAGGTGCTTCAAGCCTATTTCTATCTCAAACAATGTCCCAGACACTGCAGCGTCCCGTTGAGTGTAGTCATAGGTTGCCTCCTGACGCTGTATAAATCATCTAATATGTAAATGCCTAAGTTTTTAAAAAGCCTCTTGCCCAATACGAATGTGATGGACCTTTGACTCCGAATGGACTGACCAAATGTACGTTAATGCGAGAGAGCACGGGCAAAGGCTAGTAATCTATGATTGTAGGTTTAAAATGAGAACACAGAACACCACGTCGTGCGAACGGTTAACCAGCGCTCGACCCTATACCATGTCGGTCAATTGCTATTGATTTTTCTATTCCAACTGAATAACCATGGCTTTGAAATAAATTATACGAGTAGTTGACCGAGCTTGCGAACTTGGAGCTTAGCAACAAAATTGTGGAACTCATTGCCGGGCTCTGTATTTCCCGAAAAGTACAATATAGGGGTCTTCAAATTAAGTAATAGGTTCCTTCTAGGTAAGCATGCTCCATCTTAGACCTCACTAAAGCTTAACATCAGGCAGAGTCCGTCAAATGCTGACCTATTTAATAAAAAAAAAATGTTCTGTTGCTTTTGTCCGGGAACCCCCCTGCAGTTCAAACCGCCTAGGCGCCTCACTAAGGAGGTTACCGATTGATGACGCTGACTATACAGTGCACAAAAGAATACGTACCGTACACCAAGTCTTGACACCAAGGATGGGCTCTGTGCGATCAAACGGAGTCTTAAAGAAGTCTAAAACTGACCTCAAATTCTAATTATGACCGAATAACATGAACCAATGGCTTTACACAAGTCAGGATTCAAAATTCATCATTGCTAATGAAGATCGTTCTAGATAATAGGTATAACTTATTAAGGTTTATTAATGGTTTGCAGTTCGTGACCTCTATATAAGGGCTATCGTGGCGCTGTAAATCTGAAAATGTTATTTTATGGTTTGGATCACGCGAAATGACCCTTCGTAACCTCATTACTGGCTTCTTATAAGGGCTGTGTCACAGAGAAGGCACGGCGCGGTACTTGAAGGCATTGAGACGAACACTTGAGCAGGTGTGCGAAATTATTTGAACTTTGTAGATTTTTATTACAACATAATTTTATTTTATTTGGCGTGCTAGCTTCCTCCTAGCGCGTACAATCTACTAATCTATATACATGTATATAAAACAAAGTTGTATTTGTTAGAACACTAATTATAACTCGAAAACTGCTGCACCGATGAAACTGAAAATCCAACCAATCACATAATACGAAAATGACGTATTCTGTCATGATACGTCATTTTCGTATTGTGTGATTGGTTGGAATGGGAAATGGGAATGGATTTCAAGTTAGACAATAAGGCCTCGTGTCCAAATTTTTATTAAAAAGAAATTATATTAAAAAGCCTTCTATATAAACTTCGTACATACAAAAAATCATCCTTTGCTTCCCGTTGGGGTACCATTAATACTTCCATAAAACTATTTATATCTTTATCGCGATAATCGCATAAAAAATATTAAGTTTATAAATAGTCTGGTCAAGGTGAGGTTCTTGTACAGCATTAATTCTGGTATACTATTTCCAGATGACCTTACACTGTTTTGTCGATAAAAAGTTAGCAGATCCGGACAGTAGGGAGGAAGTTGTATAATCTAGAATAATGAGAGATCACAATCTTTTTGTAATGCTATAGGACGGACGAGGCAGACCACCATAGCCCGTTGCGTTTGGCGATACATGTAGTCCTCTTTTTGTAATGCTATTATAGGTGAGATGAGGCAGACCACCATAGCCCGTTGCGTTTGGCGATACATGTACTCCGTGGGGAAACACTGGATGAGACTGGCAGAGACTAAAAAGAATAGCGTCTAAAAAGAAGAGGCCTATATCTAATAGGGCAAATGGGCTGAAAAGATGATGAAAAAGGGATGAATTGAATAAGTCGTTTAAGACGTATGGGATATTACTATTGGGATAGCTCAAGGAAGACAACTAGGACTAGCGCTTTCAAAGTTCTTTTATTATGCGCACTGCAAAAATTTGGAATCCGCTTCCCGCGTCTGTATTTCCGCTGAGCTATGACCCTCTTGTTCTCAAGAAGAGAGTTAATAGGCACCTTCTGGGTAGGCTTGCTCTATCGTAGACTTCATTCTTGCCTATATTAGTTTCGAGGTCAAGAGCCGACCCATTCAACATAAAAAAAACTAAATTGGTGACAATAAATGGGCATAATGTGTGTTAGGTCAATAGCTAGTGGAAATTTGGTAGCTCTGGCTACCGATAAACATGTGTGTACTCTCAAACAAGTTTTAATGATCGTGCAAAAGTTTTACCATTATGGCCGAGTGGTAAGGCACCGCCCTGTTTCAATGGCAACTTTAGAGGCTAGTTAAATCCAATATGGATATTATTGGATATGTTCTTCGTCTGTATTGGAGAGAAAAACAAGTACTTACAAACTGCAGGGCGTGTAGTGAACCTAAATTTAGGTCAAAAACGTGCTTTGCTTTCTAAATGTTGTTGTCTAATTGAATACGAATGCTAATGTTTTTTGGTTTCTTTATTTATTTTTACAGAAATTTATTTTTAATTCAAGAATTTAAAATTTATTGTTCCAAACTTTTAATTTTAGACCTCTTTTTAAAACAAAAAAATATATGTTTTAGTTATTTACCTAATTATAACTGTGAATGTACTTTTCACACCTTGTTCCACAATAAGACCCCTCGCAGACTGCAGACTTTCTATCGGCCGATAGTTGAGACGGAGCATACTTCGACTTACTTCTCCATACTCATTACGAGCCGAAGTATGTTCCGTCTCACCAATTGGCCGATAGAAAGTCTACAGTCTGCGAGAGGGCTAAAACATTAATAAGGAAAGCATCAAAGTTCAAATATAAAGGGAAATAGATTTAAACTGTGCTCAAACGCCTTTACGCGTAATTATTGAGTCGGACAAGCAATACGCTGTGATGGATTGGGGTCAAACATTTGCGCTTCCCATCGACCCTTGTTAATTAGCTAAGTTCAGCAGTTATTTTATTTTAATGTCTATGAACTTTTTTAGTTGATTTATATTTCTTCAAATATTTTCAAAAAAGGTAGTGTAATGGAAAGTTTCAGCTTTTTTTTATGATGAATGGGTCGACTCTTGACCTCGAAACTTACATAGGCAAGAATGAGATCTACGATGGAGTGAGCCTACCCAGAAGGTGCTTATAAACTCTTTTCTTACACACAACAGGGTTGTAGCACAGCAGAAATACAGACGCGGGAAGCTGATTCCAATTTTTTGCAGTGCGCATAATAAAGGAACTTTGAAAGCGCTCAGTTCTAATAAGTGGAATATCAACCAGGTGTGGATGATAGTCAGCTATGCGTCTAAAGTTCCTGTAAAAGAACGACGATTAGGTTCAATTGAGTAGAGCTGCGACGTGATTCTCAAAATAAGTGTTAGACAAGAAAGCTGCCACAAGCCTAAGTGATATCGGATTTTCGATCAGCCACAGAAAAAAGGGTGGAAATTAGTGTGTCTGAAAAGACAAAATATAAACTCTTGTTGTGTCCACTTCACCATAGTTGATAGTTTAAAGTCAGGAAAATGATAAAAGCACGCTCGGTTTTTTTCATCCAGCTTCCGCTGATTGACGATGATGATTTACAGCCCGAGGAGTTGATTCGTGCTTCTACTTATCAGATGCAAACCAAACTTTAGTAATCGGAGGCGTGGCGACTAACGAAGCACGATAAAAATGCTCTCGATTAATTGATAAAACTGATTAATAGTTGTTCGATTTGCTCTCATTAATGATTATTATTTCGTAAAGGTTTGGTCGATTATTCATATATTAAATGGAATGCGGATGTAAGTATGTAGTCTAGAACTATCAAATATTGAAATACCCGTCAGCTTAGCTGGTTTTATTCGGTGGTTTCTTACTTACCTTCTAAAACATGGTGGGTCTTGCAACGTATCACTCTAATCCATATTTCTACAAACTGTGAGCATGTGCCTAAAATATTTTTACTTCGAATATCCCCGTAGAAACCCTAAAACCTTTAGCCTCCTCGCAGACTGCAGACTTTCTATCGGCCGATAGTTGAGACGGAACATACTTCGGCTCGTAATGCGTATGGAGAAGTAAACCGAAGTATGTTTCGTCTCAACTATCGGCCGATAGAAAGTCTGCAGTCTGCGAGGGGTCTTAACTGTAACTATCACGCTGTGAATGGGCTTGTTGAGTTTTTTCTTAAGCGCAAATATTCAACATTTTAATATACCTTCTCGCTTGCTTTAGTTGTTACATTCTTAAATGACATACTTTTAAGAACATCTATTGTAGCTAGAGTGCCACAAACTTATCTGAACCGGTGACTACAAGAGGAACTAACGAATTTTACTCTAAAACATCTTCTGCCAACACCAATTGCGATAACAGCGCCCCCCTCACCGGTTCGGATAAGTTAGTGGCACTCTAACTGTAATGTACGTGTAGAGTATCTGGGTCGGTTGCGTAACTAGTGCACTTGATAAAGCACTTTCTTTAGTCACGTCTTATAAACGTTCACAATAATACGGTACGTTTCCTTAGAATTTGTATCAACTAACTTGCGACTAATAGATAGCAAGAGCAATTTGGAAATCTTCAGAATCATTTATTTTCTAGAACAATACTTTCATCATCTTCCTGCCCTTGTAACATGTATTCCTCTTCCATTTCCCTCTATCAGCCGTCATCTCAGCACTCCTTTCTTAGTCATATCATCTTTCACACAATCCATCTCTTCTCCGGCCTGCCTCTACTCGTATATCCATCCACATTCATACCAAGTACTCTTCTAATCACATGAAATTCTTCCCTTCTCATTACATCTTAAGAACTAATATTTAGTTTTATTAACCTTTTGCTACAAAAATACCTTTTTTGGTTAATAAGAGCACTTTATCGTTATTTACCTTTAAATACAATTTCTTCCAACCTTTTAGCTGTAGTTTGCAACCACCTGGTCATTGGCGAGCTTCTATTTATTTTGTTTTCCGACTGGCAGTGACTTGGATCAGTTGAGTTTTTTATATCTTTAGATAGCTTGACTGATTATATTGTACTTTGTAATTTTATGTACGTATTGTAGTAGCTTAGTTTCTGTAAATAAATGTTTATTTGAAGAAAAAAAAGGTTGTTTGTTGTGCTTCAGGGTAGAATACTTATTATTAAGAGAAGTACTTATTAAAGTACTACAGAGCAAAGACCTCCTTTCCTTTCTTTCAATCTTTTCTCTCCAACCGCAAGTGAAGTGTTTATAATCCATTCCTTCGTAAAGTTGTATTGCATAATTATTATTTGTATAGTGCGGTGATTTTGAAATAATAGCTGTAGATTTAAATGGCAGTAATTGGGGCAGGAACTGACAGTTCGGAAAAGAACATTAGAATTGCCTTGAAAATGGTAAAGAGCTTATTTACCTCATGTTTTAATGGTACAGTAAGTACAATTACTAGCCGAGAACAATCGAATTCTTTGTTCAGTGTAGTACTTTAGTTGGAAATTAATGTGCTTGCGAGTGTAAGCAAAACGAAAAAGATCATGAATATAACTTAACAGACGTTCTCTTTGATAGTTCTATGATAATTAAATAGCATTTGGAGATGTCTAAGAGCGGTAGTCAGATGCATTTCCAAATACATCATTTGGAACATTATGCAGTGACCTGGATGAGTTGACTTATCTATAGATCGTTTTTACGACGATCCTTAGATAGCTTGACTGATTCTATGGTATTTTGTAACTTTATGTACATAATTGTAGTAGCTTAGTTTCTTTTGATAAAAGTAGTTGATTTAATATTAAAAACCTTAATTATCAGTTTTTCTTGTGACAAACTATGCCAATGGACTCATAAGCTTTTTGTAACTTGGCGCTTTTTAAATTTATTTCTTTGGAAAGGGATAAAATTGATATTAAAAAAAAAACAAAACAAAAAAACACTTTTGTTTCAATTATTACATGGAATGAGGACTTCAGACAACAACTAAATAATTCTAGTCAAATGCAAATGTATTTAGGTACCTTTGAAGTTACCAATCCATTTCATTCGGCAAAGCAAACAGCCATACAGATTCCTATCTTCCTACCTTTGTCCTAAGCGACCACTTTACATTGTTCTCTTATCTTAAGATAGCGGAAAAGGCTGGGAGTGTCCAAAGGGATCCAGTTATACTGGTTTTCAAACATCAAATTGCTCAATCACACTTTCTATGAGTAAAAATTAGGACGACTGTCATAGAATGTCACTAGGATTATAGTATGACATGTAACTTGTTCACAAGTCCGATTAGCAATGACGTTTTGCGATATAAGCTAAAGGATCTTGATCTTTATTAGGATAATTTTTAAGACCTCACTTGCTTCAACTACTTCATCAATCAACACAAAGACATTTGAAAATAGAACGTCCAAAATTATGGCTATTAGACAAATGCCATTGAAGTGGAATGTTCATACAGTAGCATCAATGTCGATTGTTTTAACTCCAATGAGTTTCCCAATACGAGAATTTTTGCCCAACAGAATGTTTGTTTTGGAACAATGAATATTACTTCGCTAATACGTTAGATGCGCTAGATACGCTAGTACGTAAGATGTTAATGTATTGTGTAAATACGGGTGTGAGTTTTGGTAATGTAGGTCATCTTTAAGAGCAGGGCGTGCACTTTTCATTAATTTTAATAACGCTGTTGAATCAAAACTAACTAAGGTTCCCTTTCAATTTGTTACCTACTTAATTTGTGGATAATGGGGCTGATTACTTTCATAGAACCTAAGTATACCTAGATAGATAGATAGAAGATAGAAAATACTTTATTGTACACCACATGGACATTACAAAATACAAACAAAGATACAAGAAAACATTTAAAGCGAAGTACAATGGGCGGTCTTATCGCTGTGAGCGATTTCTACCTACTAGCTATACAATCCATAGATAATATGAGAATGAAATTATTTGTTATTCTTAATAAACATATAAAAAATAACGAATTATATGCAACTAAGTTTGAAAAACATAACTTTTTACTGTCATCTTATTGAACACTTTGGGAGATCTCATGGCTTGTGCGAGCGACGCTGTGGATGTAGCCTCCTACTGGTCCAAATGGCTCTGAATAGCGTGCTACATCGACTAGAAAGAAGATCGAGTCAAAGTAAAAATGCATTTATTTTCTCGATATTTTACTTCTATAACAAACAAAACGAGGACAATAAAGCACAATGTCTCTCGGTGGCAATCACTCCTTGTTATACAATAATAATCGAGTGCGAGTAGGTGGCGCAGAATTGTGGAGCGAGCCACACAACTCCAGACCCTGACGACCACGACCACTCTGTCAAGAGTGAAACGACTGAGAAGAAGAAGATGGGCTTATAATTAGCCCATTATGAGCCGGATTACTAATTGAAAAACTTGCTTCACGTCTTCGTGAATGAAGTTTCCTTGGTACGTAGACAATAGGTTTCTAAGAAACAGATCAACTCATTTATTCTAACCTCCGGTCCAGTACTGGCCATTACAAAAAGCATTGCATTGTCGAGACCGGTTCGACAGTTAGCTGGTCATTATTGGCGTTTTATTTTTACCACTGGTTTTTGTCTATGGCTTGGATTGCAATAAAAATATCACTGGAGGTCGTAAAACAACGAGGACCGATTTAATTTTAAATACGGAACCCTTAAAATCTAATCGGTAAACCGGGACCCTAAATACTTCGCTGTCTGTATGTCTGTCTGTCTGTCTGTCACCAGGCTGTATCTCATGAACCGTGATAGTTAGACAGTTGACATTTTCACAGATGATGTATTTCTGTTACCGCTATAACAACAAATTAAAAAACAGAATTAAATAAATATTTAAGGGGCTTCCATTCAACAAATGTGATTTTTTGCCGTTTTTATAGATAGAGTATTTTTTTATATAGGGTCACATGGATGGTTCTTATCTATAGATGCAACAGATAGGTAGCGATGTTGTTATTTAGTAATATCCTGTTTTTATATCTTTTTCCGGGATTTGTAAGTTTTTCTATTTACTTAGGTACTAATTTTAAGATTTTTTATAAGTAGATAATCGTCCTTTTTCATTTGAATCAAGTCAAACTCAAATTGTATTCCACTGTAAAAATATAAACTGACACACAAACTTTTGCATTTTGATTTATTGAATGATTTATAATAGAGAACATTACTCCAGTGCTTAATACTCGTAGTAATATGCGCAATTATATTATGCGATTGTTACCAAACAAAGGTGTTTGTGCCTGCAATTTTTATAAAACATAATTAAAGCGGCTGTTACACAATAACAGTTTCTCGCACGCGAGCGGCGAAAAATCGTATGCGATTCCCTTGGAAAAACTCGCCATTCGAGTCTCGTCTGCGGTTGTTTACATTTTGACGAAACTCGTAAAAAGACTACTTTTAATAGAAAGCTTAGAAAGCAAGAATCGTATTCGAGTTGCGAGGCTCGAAGCATTTATTTGGGAAAATGTCAAGCAAAGTCAATTAGGGAAATTAGAAGCAAAGCATAAAAAATAATAAGAAGCAAGAACCAGGGAGAAGTCTCTCATAGAAACACAAACTATCCAGGAACCAGACGGGAGACACATCGTAAAGTTGACAGCTAAACTCGAACATCTGAAAACAGAGAACTTTACGAGATTAGCAGAGGAAGGTTGGAAACAAGCAAAGTTAAATCAAGCAAACAACATGAAAGCTGAATATCAAGTAAAAATGGAAGGAAAACAAAACCAGTGAAAAATGTTTTTCGACGACATTAAGGCGAAGGATGAAGTTCTGAGGACACAATATGAGTGAGCGGTTGCTCATCAGGTCTGATGTAAATAAAAGCTTACCGAAAATCTGTAGCAAGCTGGACAGCTGGATAAGCAGTGAGTCAATGGACGCGAGTCAACGATTCTCTCTAAGGACCTCCTCGATACTCATTAATGGAGCCGCTAAACTGTACAAGAAGGAACTGGAGCTGCAGCTGGTTGAAGATGTTGCTAAATTGAATGAAGAAATAATCCTACGAAACAGAAGAACCGCGACAGATTTTGAGGAAGAAACTTCCAGTACCACTTTAAGCTCTTGTGACACGTTTGAACAGATGATGCGTCGCGCTGAGGTCCACCCAGATGTTGCTAAGTTGGATGAAGAAATAATCCTGCGAAACAGAATAACCACGACAGATTTTGAGGAAGAAACTTCCAGTACCACTTCAAGCTCTTGTGACACGCCTGAACAGATGATGGTTCGCGCTGAGGTCCACCCAGAAACTTTTAGCACTTCAAGGTCTTGTGACACGCCTGAACAGATGATGCGCGCAAATGTACACGTAGACGTCTCTTTCGAAGCTCCAACAAGAGGCCCAACCATATCTCCCCCTACTCTTCATAGGGATCCTCTGATAGCAGGGAGGGACCATTCATTCATAACTCCAACCCTAGACCATCCAAACGACGACGGAGGGAAGAAATTATAGTTATATCACCAAAAAGGAGGTTTACAAATTCTGATCATTCAAAAGAAACAACACCTTACTATTCTTCTAAAAGAAATGGTTCTGATCACACTGAAAATTCTCTTAAATCATCAGATCGACGCTCTGATCATTAAAAAAGTTCCATGTCAGTCGTTCAGAAAGCCAAGCTTCCAAAAGCTCTAAGTCACAAAAAGAGCTCAAAAAAGGTCTAATGAACAGACCAAATCTTGAACTCTATTTTTTGCTAGGAACCATGGATTTAGCATTGAACCTTTTATCTTCGTAGGAACATTTTGTATCGGAAAACTAAAACCTCATTTCACAGCTAGGAACATTTTGTAGAAAGAGATCGGACCTTTTACAATGGCTAGGAGGAAAGGTTTTTAGAGTTTTACGGGAAAACTATCAAGCCCTCTGGAATAAAATTTATATGGGACCCCCTCTGGAGCATACCCTTTTAAAAAAAATAATAATTTTGAAAATCGGTAAACAATTGGCGGAGTAATCGCGTAACAAAATACAAAAAAAAACAACATACAGGCGAATTGAGAACCTCCTCCTTTTTTTGAAGTCAGTAAAAATACAATAGAATCAGTCAAGCTATCTAAGGATCGTCGTAGAAACGATCTATAGACAGCTCAACTGATCCCGGTCACTGCCAGTCGGAAGCGTAGAGTTTTATTGTTTCTCTAAAAAATCAATTCAAAAACATGGCAGGTACCTAGCTAATTATCCCGTTGCGTTGATAACAATATTTTAGGAGTCTACTAGTAATTTGCATGTTCTAGATCTGGATTTGCTGTCTGATACAGTACCGAACAGTGCCTCCAACGTACGTGGTCATTACAGTGCAACACACTTTGTGGGCGTCTTTGATTTGTCCAATTACAGTGCTAACGAGACTCTCTCGGTGTCGGATCGATTACTGGGTGTTTTGTTGGTCTGATACCGTTAGTTTGCATTTTACTGGTACATAATACGTGTGGGTATTACCGTCCACCACGACCAAACGGTTTAACGCTTAGAGACCGACTCATATAAACAAAAGTGGCTCCATGGGTACACCCCAGAAAGTCCACAAAACTCCATACAAACATCGTAGTATAATTACAAAGACAGAACACAGTGTCCTATCCTATCTGTGAGTGTAACGTGTTCCTTTTTCAAACGAATGCGATCAAAAACTCAAGGGACAGGGAGTGCCTATAGTAGTGCGAGGCGAAGAGTGAGCCATAAAGAGGGTGTCTGGCATGGGACATGCTACAGACACCCTTTAGTTTTGAGCCTAATCTAGAAATCCCTCAAATTATTACCTTATGGATTTTGTATTAAGTATTATGTATACTTAGGTACGTACTAGTTTAATTAAGTTGTATGTTTAAAAAAACCAAAAGCTCTGTTAATAAACTGTCTGCTTAACGGATGACAAACCACCGATCTTAGTGTTGGTGGATACATAAATAGCGTTTTCCATGGCATCTGTGTTACCACGTTGACAATTATGATTAGGTATAGTGACGGCTTAACCGCACAAAAAATCGTCGTTACATCGATTATGAATATCCTTCCAGCCAGCAGCTTTGAAATCCATTCCCAGTTGTTATCCCAATAGAGCTCAACCAATTATCAAAGAATACGAAAATGTCTTCAATTACAGAATACGAAAATCACTTCAACTGTCATTTTCGTTTTTTGTGATTGGTTGATACAAAAAGCGTTTTCCATGGCCTCTGTGTTACCACGTTGACACTTATGATTAGGTGTAGTGACGGCTTAATCGCATAAAAAAGCTCTATTGGGATGACAACTGGGAATGGATTTCAAGTTAGACAAATATAGCCTTACCATTAAACGTGACATAATGTTATGTCTCGGAATAAACCAAGAATAACCATACATTTTGACAGTTTACACTCAGGAATAACTGTATACCAGGTTTATAAGTAAGCGCCTTAGGCTGCAGGTTAGTCATAGGTAAAAAAAAATTTATGTTATCTATGTCGATAATCCTTTTTATTACCAAAATTGAGCTCAATCAATCACATTACACGAAAATGACAAACACGTCATTTTCGTATTGTGTGATTGGCTGCAGAATGTATCTATTTTAAAAGGAAATGAGCTTCAAAAATGTATATCACGTGCGGTACGATAAGATACTTTGGGCATTTTTAAGTTAGTCGTTTGACATTGTGCAGTGGCACTTTTCTTCATAGATAATTTATTTCCCAGTACGAGTAGATACCAAATTCTTCTGGTTTAAAGTTGGCCTATAAATCAGAGTTTAAAAGCACTTTCACACTGTTTTATCCACAAACTTCATCACTATCACAGTCGTAATTCATCTAGCATTTGAAAAAGCATCTCAAATACTGATTGGGTTAATGAAAGCTTTTAACACTGTGGGAATTAACGATTGTCACAGAGAGTTGAATCCGTCTCTCTCTTCCTTGATACCAAAGATGAGACAGACGAACAGCCTATTATTTACAAGGGATATAACCTATCTAGTGACGTTTATGGTCTAAGATTGATTACCAAGACAGTAAAAGTGTATCTTATAAGCAATGGATCGTATTATCGAACTTGTTAGTAATAAATTAGTGACTAGTATAGTCAATACATCTAGCACTGAATTTGTCTCACAATTTGATCAGGAAGAATACAGTGATTTCTTATATGTAACCAGTTAAGTAAAAGTATACATAATGAAATAAGTATTTATAGATAGAACAGTATAATAATGTAGTGCCCAACATAATCGAAAATTTTATGGTAATCAAATGATTCTCCTTAGATTCTAGTATGGTTTATAATTATGTTATATAATAAATACTGCAACGATTATTTAACAACCAAATGAGCCCTAAATAACAAATTAAATACGTTTATGCTATCTAATTTAATTGAAAAGTATAAAAGAGCAAGTTGATTGTCTATTTCACGGTAAATTAAATTATAATAGGCCAGTCTTTTTGATGTTAATTATAAATGAATACCGGGACAGTAAATCGGAACTTTTTTTAGATGAATGATGTTGGAATGAAGTCAAATTAGATTAGTACAATTTTGAAAAATACCTTTGAAATTGCGTACCATAAAATTTGTATAATGCTAAGTGAAGACGTCCTAAATCATTCTCTTAACATAAGTTGCCTCATCCATAGAAAAAAATGATTGCTCAATGGGGAGCTCTGTGTTATTTATAAATATAGGTATCTATGGAAAAAGTATCTACTTGTTTTGTGGTTTATCTATACTAATATTATAAAGAGGAAAGATTTGTTTGTTTGTTTGAATTGAATAGGCTCCGAAACTACTGGACCGATTTGAAAAATTCTTTCTCCATCACAATTCTACATGATCCCTGATGAACATAGCCTATATTTTATCCCGGGAAAGTGAAGTTTTCCGAGGAACCGCGGGTAACACTGCGACCGACAGCTATTAGTCCGATATAAATACCTGTAACCACAAAAACTGTACTGCAACATATAAAGCTCATTGTTGAAATATCCACCGGGTTAGAATACGATAGCGTACAACATCTTAACAGGCAGAGTTTAAAGTGATATTTTAATACCGACGCAGGGACAGGCTTGTCGACAATGCCTTGGGCGGCACCGGATGCTAAAGATCACCTTCAATTACCATAATATAATTCTATCTCACAGAATCTGATACCCAGCTTCAACGCTTCAACCAATAAAAGTCTGGAAATGGTTTTATGACGGCATCTTTATCTGTAGTTTTGTTAGCACTTTTATGCGTTTGGAAAACTTCGAATAACTTTAATGGAATAAAGTTGTTGAAAAATTTGATTGTCGCTCTCTCCCACGAGATTTCTAATACTCTGGACGTTTGTTTGTTAAGCTCGTGGAACGAATCTACTACTTTCAATATTTTCGATTTGGATTTTATTTGTAAAAGCAAATTTCAATATTAAGAAAGTTATGTACTTATTATAATGAATCGATATGAAATCACGTCTGCATCGTTTTTTCTTTTACTTTGGTTAAATAAACCTTGAGTATAATAACACTTTGGTACCAGGCTTATAACATAAGTATAATGCAAATAAACGTTTTGGACAAAATATCTATTCAACGAACACACTAAAAAATATTTTGTATGACTTTTATTGCAAAAACAGCCAGCCGATGAAAGCTTTACAAAATTATACCTTCCAGAAATGTTTAACTTTTGTTCAAACACGTCTCAGATCCTGTGTGGCTTACTCCGAAGTACCAGGAACTCATACCGAGTGAGAAGTACGAACGCGCAATTTAATGAGAGCCAGCACAGATCGTTATGTTGGACTCATGTGTATTATTAAGCCCTAGAAGGAATGCGCGGGGTAGCGAGGTCACGGACAGAAGTAGCTGGTACAGAAGATACAATAGTACAGTCACGGACAATAAGATGTATACACTCCATACTTTTAAAATTAATATCACACTAAAACTAATATATGTAGGTTAAAAACAAAAAGCGGAAATTGATTTCACATTGAACTAGTGGCGAAATCAATAAAAATACCTGAACATTGTTGGACATTTTGACCTGTACATGGGTTGAAACATTATGGAGTGTATACATCTTATTGTCCGTGACTGTACCTAACTCTACAGGAATATTCTCATCTCACTATATCGACTACTATGCATTTACACGTCTTGTACAAAAATATAGCTGTATTTCTATATTTGACTGCCAATTATTTGGCCAATTTATTTCCTTCGAGATAAAACGTGTAATTTTTGGTGTGAATATTAACAACCAATCGTTTTTATAGCATAAAATACCTTTTTCTAAATACTCAGTGAGTAAATATATCAGGGGCCCGCCCTACTATGAGCTAATAAAGCGATCCATTTAGGTCTTAAACTGAACTGCTTCGCTATAACGTACCATGACGTATGATAATAAAAGTTAATTATCATCATCATCTCAGCCATCTAGTGTCCACTGGTGAACAAAGGCCTCCCCCATCGATTTCCACAGCGATCGATCTTGTGCAGCCTGCACCCAACGGCTCCCAGCAACCTTTACAAGATCGTCTTTCCACCTAGTATCTAATAAAAGTTACCAATAATAATATTTACCAGATTTGTAGTAAAAACTGAATCGTTTTGAAATAAAATACTCATTCTTTCATTTCGAGTCAATGGTACTCATATAACTTTAGACCAGTATCCAGCCACCTCTACGGCCTCTTCTGTTGCTAGGTTGAGCTGTTCCAATAAAATACTTAAGTAATAATATATGTAAAAAAAAATTCTGCCGAAAACTTTGTGGTTCAGAGTAGAAATTGAAACCTAAACTGGATTACACCAAACTGAATTGTAGGACTTAGTACGGCACTAAAACACAAAAGTACCATTGAAGATCGGAACTGACGTCTACCATACCAGGTAATAGTAACATCTAGTATTTCTAATTTTTACGATTCAAATGATTATACACTTTAAATTCAGTACAAGAGAGCTTAGTTTTCTACTATCGCTGCTTTTAAGTAAAACGAACTTGATCAATGCGAGTGCATAGGTTGACCTTAGGGCATCGATTTAAAATAGGCGCAGTGAATATCGGGTATCGAGTTGGCCAATAAGGTATGCGTACGTGATTCTTTCTATAGTTGAATCAAATCACTGTAATCCTACATAAAAGTAGGTCTTTTGGAACGACTTTTGAGTATTGGATAATTTTGTACGTAGTGTGACGACCTCAATGGTGAGGCGTGTTTGGATGACGCAAGAGTTGCGGGGGTTGATTCTCGCGACATGACAAATTATGTATGACGAATGAGATTGTGGTACCGGAATTCTCATAGTTTCTGACACCCAGTCCGTAGCTATAAATTTCAAGTGAACAATAATTTCGTGTTTTATAAAATCAAAATTTTGTCATTCCGCAAGAATTGAAGCCATTCTTATTAATCTACACTAATAGTATTAAGAAGAAATATTTGTTTGTTTGAATAAAAGGCTCCAAAACTTCTGGACCGATATAAAAAATTCTGTCACCATTAGAATTCTACATCATCTTTGCTGAACATAGGCTATATTTTATCCCGGGAAAGTGAAGTTTTCCCGAGGGACCGCGGGTAACACCGCGACGGACAGTTTTCCATAATGCGGTAAAAACCATATTATTGGCCTGTAGTGTCTCACTGCAGGGCAAAGGCCTCCCTTCCCTCTCCATGGATCTTTATTTTGGGCCACAGTAGACCAGTCCTTTAAGTGGGCATCCAACTCGTCCCTCCATCTGCGGAATTTCCCATATAATCCGGTAAAAAAAATCTAGTGTACCTATTACTCATAACTTTTTTCAAAATCGATTAGCTAGACTAAAAACGAAGACGCTACTTTGATAAACGAAGCTCCAAAGAGATACAAGTATGTCTGCCGATGAGATCGCGATAGTATAGATAAACTTAAAGATCTTACAAGGCTCTTAGAACTTTTTTCTAAGCTCTATTATATTATTTAACAAGTTCTATTGCAATTGAGATCATTAGATAGTCGGTTACTGATACCATCTGACCTATGAACTGCTAATAATCGTGTCGAGCTCAGTACAGTGAAACACAAAAGTTTTACGCTCTATCCGATTTTTTATGCAATTTTCATTCGAGGTCAAGAGCCGACCATGATAAAAAAGATAAAAATAAAAAAAGTTTTAGAAAAACTGTAGTTTTTACTGCAGGGCAAAGATTTTTTTAAGTGACCAAGTAGAAATCTTTTCCCTGTGGAAGTGTTAGCTAGTAAGTTTTACTAGTGTTAGAAATCATAGTCAATTATTTAAAATATACCTAAGTCAATTGTAAAACATTATTTGAACCATTTAAATAATTTACAAATTAACGGAACAACTTCCGGATGAACTGTTATTGTTAATTTTAATTATGAATATTTATTATATTACTTTTATTACATAATTTATAGACATTTAAACATAATATGTAAACATGCACGAACAACTTCAACATCAATTCCCTAAGAAAGCACTAACTTGATGTTATTTGTTCCGGTAGAAACGAAAGTACTGGCAGTTGTTCGTGCATGGCGGCATTCGAGATTGTGAAGCCAACGAAGGTAGAAGGATAAGAATTGAATGCTTGGCACAGTGATTAAAGTTAAAGAACGAGTTACCAGACTTTTATTACATCTAACTGTAATAGATCAGAAAGGTGGGATAACATTGTGTTGGTGATAAATAAATATCCCGCTCAGTGAACGAACTTACGCCCTTGAAAAGGTAAGCAATTATTTAGTTTTTTTTTCTCTTTTATTTCTCCTTTTACAAAACATGATTTCTATCCACTTTTGAGATAATACCTACAGGAGAAAGTAACCCTATATTATCTACACGAAGAATATTATAAAGAGGAAAGATTCATTGTTTGTTTATTTGAATCGAATAGGCTCCGAAATTACTGGAGCGATTTGAAGAATTCTTTCACCATTAGAGTCCTGCATTATCCCTCGCTATATTTTATCCTGGGAAAGGGAAGTTTTCCCGAGGGAACGCAGGTAACACCGCGACAGATAGCTAGTAATGAATTAATATACCTAGCTAATGGAGCTGTTTTAAAAATTTTAAAGAGAATTCTAATAAGGAATCGATGAAATGATGTAAATCTTATTTTGGACACCTACTTCACAAGTTCAGATAGAACTCACAATTACTTTAATTATTATTTTTATTTTTGTAAATTCAATTGCATGATTTATACATGGCTATGCATCTTTCCCAATCCTTGTACGAGGATTAGGACGCGAAGGTGAGACGATTAAAAAGAAAAACAAAGCAAACACTTTTTAATTTGAGGGTAGTATTTAATTTTACCAAATCAATATTGTCTTGATTTTATACCTGTAATATGTTTGGAATCTAGCTCGTGGGGGTCTACGGGGGATGAAAATTATATTATTTTTAGCCTAGGACGCACAGTTTTTGAGATAATAGCCCATGAACGTGTTACATAGTTGTTGGTCTAAGTTTCAGCTTTAAGCCAACGTATCACGTGGCCAGGCCACGTGGAGATGACAACACTTCTTTGACGCCACGATTTGAGCAACCTGAGCCGGGGAGCTGCCTCGGGAGGTAGCAGCGAATGTAAGAGACGAAGCTACACTACCACGGCAGCAAGCAACAGCTATCGATTTTGTTTTGATGCAAGGTCGCTGATGAACCCTAATGGATGATTATCCGGTAAGCAAGTTACTTTTATTTTTGAATAAATTGTTGAATTAAAAAAATTGGTTATCTCGTGATAGAATATGTTGCATTCAGCTGGAAGCTAACATATGTATCTAAAGCATTAGACAGGAAATAAATTGAATTCTTATTCCTTTCACGCACAAAATCGATACCTTCATGCAGTATTTCTAGTACATAATGTTAGTGAATTAATAAGTTTATTTTGATGTTATTTATTGGTATTTATCATAAAAAGGTAGAATTTTTTGGAAATCCTTGGGACACCTATGTCTACCTATGTATACATCGACGGTTGAGTTTCTTAGGAACTCTTAGCTTTATAAAAGACGTTATGTTTAACAATACTTGGGTGTTTTTAGAATGTACAATAGTATGTATATCTAATAATAACGAATTTCCTACTAATGAAAATCATTTCCTAGCATTAGTAAAGCATTATGCTTTGTATTTTCCGCAAATGTTATCTGTGCCTCACACTCCTGCTTTTGCATAATTTAGTTTTTCTTTTGAGCTCCTGAGGCTCCATGACGTGAGATCTTTTATTTCCTTCGATTACTATAATTTTTTTTATCATTGATGGTGAGCACGGCATTTTTCCTTATTAGTACAGAAACTTCCATCAGAGCCCTCTTCAAAACTAATCGATATTCTGAAGTTGAAAGCAGAGTTCCTATTATTTTATTTGCCTATCTGGGCATGTGACATCAAGTCTTTGTAATGATCTAGCTTGCGACACTTCACTATCTGTGTCGGTCTTGAAAATAAAAAGTTTGTTAGATGCAATGCCTGGATAATATCCACGCACTTGACTAAAGACGTGAATGATGATGTGAAGTGACGCTGTCCTAGAAGCAGGTATCGATGTAGCTGGCGAAAGGGCAGGTTCTGGAATTATGCCCCTGCTTCCATGTCCTGCTCAATCAAGGCATTATCTTTATCCTCCAAATCTTCGCAGTCGCTGCCCTAATACTCTTCCGCTTCACGTCATAAAAAAAAACAGATGGCAAAGAGGCGTGTCAAAACATCAAACTTTAATTTGAAACTTTTTCTATTTTTCTAGCAGATTTCGTTATTTGTATCATAGCTAATAACGTTCAAGAATATGCGGTAGAATTACTAATTACAATATTAAGGTTTAACTTTTTTTTTAAGTGTAAAAAGTATCGATAACAATTTGGGTCGCCGGTGTCCCATTTACGTCAAAGGGGTAAGAAATTATTTCCATTCTCATCGATGGGTAATTTTAGGTCTATGTTCATGGTTACTGTATCAAATGACTAAATAGTGAGGTAGATAAAAATCTCTTCTCATTTCACTGGATGACGTTAATGACCTATGTCGTAATGATTGGTTCTAATAATTTAAACGTTAAGTGTGACTGTAGGTAAGCTTGACTCCGCGTGCAAGCTTGTCGATCATAAAAACCGGTTGATTGTTTCATCGTGCTTTCTGAATAAGAAAAAAGGGTTCTACCCACATTTAGAGAAAATGTTGTTCAGTGTTTAGAATAAGTTGTTTTACATTCATAAACGTGATTATCTCTTATTAGATAGTGACAGATTCTCATAGAAAGTACAGTTTTTTTAGAGTTTGTCGATTTAAACCTTGGTTGTTCGACTAGATTCACAGGAATGAAAAATAGTGCGTTAATTAAACGAGTACAGTGCTAATATGATTTGACTAGTGAGTGTTAATTAATCATCTATTTTTATGATCGGTTATTTTTAGTTCTCTTATTTCGGTAATTGATGATCCCTAGCGTGAGTAATTCTAGAACGTACAAGTAGGTACCTAGGTACTAATGATAAGCTCCGGAGAATTCCAGATCATGAGTTTCCATTGGAAGTAGAACTAGATCTAAGGACAAACTGAAACATTAACGAGTACTCATTGATTTGTTGTTTAGAAGAGTAGAAATTTCAAGTTTCAATACAGGTAGTCTTGTATGTAAGCATAGTGAAAAATAAAAACAAATAAGAACTTTATTGAGGACACAATCTTAGGTGCTAGGTTTAGATAAAGTGTAAGAGCATAGGTGTTGTAGGGCCTTAGAGGTAGGAGTAGTAGATGTTCTGTTCACACTGTTACTGAGCACGTAACGGTAAAAAAAAAAAAACAAGATTCACTAATGAAAGTTTATTTAGAGTTACAAGTGAAGGATTAAGTTGGCTAATCTCTCCCTTGACTAGTTTGTTGTGTGCGAGTAGCTCACGTCGTACTGTCGGTTAACTGTAAAATAATATAAAATATTAGCTAAAATTAAGGTGCCGCATGCGCTAAATTGCCAATGTATGGTGAAACCGTACATTAAGTAATGTCCTACAATCGGCGATCTTATCGCCCGAGGCGATGTCCTCCAGACAACCGTTTAACTATGCTAAGTAATACTAGAACTAGGTAAAATATAAAACAACAGACAACGGAGTTCCGCACTTTAGCTATCAACCAGCCCCTGAATTAGTTAAAACTGTTTCTCAGAGGTCAGTTACTTCCCTCAACGCAGTTCACTTCGCCATTTGTCGGCTTACATTCGGATCCGCAGAGTAGTTGGATCCCGTAATTATTCTATTCTATTATAATCAGCCCGGTTGCACCCACACCTGGGCATAGGCCTTAGTATTCTTAAATTAAATTAAAAACAGTGCTTTAATGTTCCAGTGTGTGTCCAAATCCAAAAGACCTAATACCAATTGAAATTACAAAGAAAGATTTTGGAATTTAACGGTTGTAGGTATACTTACATTAGACTTTTTGTACCTTTGTTGTAACCTTGAATTCAGCAGACTATTTTTGTTAATGTTATTTATCTAGTTATGAGCTCTGGCGGGGCTCAAGTCATGTAAAGACCGTGACTGTCAAATGTATACATAATCAAACTGTAATGATGAGATGATCCAGAAGGGATGCGCGTGACCAATAAAGTTGTCAGTTGTGGTTTTCAGGAGATAATTTACGTTCGTAGATAGTGTAAAGATAGAGGACAGCCTGTAAGATTGGTGTTAGACCTAAAGCTTTAGCTTTTACTGTATTGCAAACCGGAAACTGTGCTGTGGGTTTATTGTTTCAGTTGCTTCATGAACATGATGAGGGTGTGTGTCAGCACGATGGAATCGTGCAACGAATGGATCGGAATCTGAAAATGGTATTTAGTCTGCACAGGCAGTTGACTGGAGCGCGGGCGCCACCGTTAGGCGCTAGACAGAGTCTACGAACTCGCAAACAGCCCGATGGACCTCAAGCCCGGCTAAGCACTAATGGCATAAATAATTTAGAGTTCATTGATGTAAGATGATGAAAATGAAGATAGAGATGATGATAATGATGAAAATGATGATGGAGATGGAGATGATGATGATGATGGAGATGATGATAAAGATGAAGATGGAGATGATGATGATGATGGAGATCTAGATGGAGGTGATGATGGAGATGTTGATGGAGATGATTAGGGAGAAAGATGATGTAGGTAGCGATGATGATGATGATGGAGATGGAAATGATGATGGAGATGGAGATGAAGATGAATATGATGATGATGCAGGTGATGATGATGATGGAGATCAAGATGGAGATAGCGATGATGATGATGGAGATGATGACAGAGATGAAAATGAAGATAGAGATGATGATGAAGGTGGCATGAGGATGATGATGATGGAGATAATGATGATGGAGATGATGACGATGATGATGATGATGAGATGATAATGATGAGGAGATGATGATGATGATGATGGAGATAACAGTGATGATAAGGAGATGATAATGATGAGGAGATGATGATGAGATGGTGATGATGATGAGATGGCGATGATAATAATGAGGAGATGATGATAATGTTGTAGATGATGATGAGATGATAATGATAAGGAGTCGGTGATGATGATAAGATGAGAAGATGATGATGAGTTGAGTACCTAGATGATGATGAAGATGATGATGATGATGAGATGATGATGATGAGGTGGTAATGATGTTAAGATGAGATGAGACAAATGTTGGGGATACAGCCCCAATATTTTAATTTAGTTTAAGATGGCTTGGCTGTATGATTTATGCTGAGACAAATGTTGGGGATACAGCCCCAATATTTTAATTTAGTTTAAGATTGCTTGGCTGTATGATTTATGCTGAGACAAATGTTGGGGATACAGCCCCAATATTTTAATTTAGTTTAAGATGGCTTGGCTGTATGATTTATGCTGAGACAAATTTTGGGGATACAGCCCCAATATTTTAATTTAGTTTAAGATTGCTTGGCTGTATGATTTATGCTGAGACAAATGTTGGGGATACAGCCCCAATATTTTAATTTAGTTTAAGATGGCTTGGCTGTATGATTTATGCTGAGACAAATGTTGGGGATACAGCCCCAATATTTTAATTTAGTTTAAGATGGCTTGGCTGTATGATTTATGCTGAGACAAATGTTGGGGATACAGCCCCAATATTTTAATTTAGTTTAAGATGGCTTGGCTGTATGATCTATGCTGAGACAAATATTGGGGATACAGCCCCAATATTTTTGAGTAAGTATAAGATGGCTTGGTTGTGTGATTATGAGAATTATAAATGTTTAGCTGTATGATTTATGCTAAGAAATCCTAATGGTTGGACTTGGGCTTTAGCTACCTACCCTAAGTTGAAGCTTTACTGTATGATTCAGGCTCCTAATACTTTGTATAGTAAAATTTATGATATAACAATTTTAGTTAAAGAAACGTAAGTAATTAATTATACACATAATTTTCCCGAGACGGGAAGTGCATCAGGAAAGGCCGACTGTTAGAAATCATAGTCAATTATTTAAAATATACCTAAGTCAATTGTAAAACATTATTTGAACCATTTAAATAATTTACAAATTAACGGAACAACTTCCGGATGAACTGTTATTGTTAATTTTAATTATGAATATTTATTATATTACTTTTATTACATAATTTATAGACATTTAAACATAATATGTAAACATGCACGAACAACTTCAACATCAATTCCCTAAGAAAGCACTAACTTGATGTTATTTGTTCCGGTAGAAACGAAAGTACTGGCAGTTGTTCGTGCATGGCGGCATTCGAGATTGTGAAGCCAACGAAGGTAGAAGGATAAGAATTGAATGCTTGGCACAGTGATTAAAGTTAAAGAACGAGTTACCAGACTTTTATTACATCTAACTGTAATACTAGTAACAGACTTCTGTTATTTGAATGCCAAATAAGAAACAAGAACGCTATGTAAGTTTAAGGCATGTAAAAATCAAAACTTTAGGCATCATGATACTTGACACTTACAATGCTCCTTGTTTTGCCTTAAAAAAAAAACAAAGTTTCACAATTAAGTTTTATTTCTACGGGATTTACCGTACCTTATTTTCTATCTACCTATCTATCCAGCCGGTGGCACTCACTGTTGAATATACCTTATTTTATTTAAAAAAAAGTTTAAAGTTTCACAAGATATTTTTCTTCGTGCTAAGGCTTTGAAGCCGACTGTACCAAAATGTTGTTATCTTCGGTTAATCCACGGGGTATTATTGTTGCCCCTTATCAATAATCTATATCTTATTGTATTTGACACTTGATGATAAGTATAAGTTTCTGATGTTGAAATAATAGATCATGGATTAAGACAAAAAAAATAAAAATAAAAAATGCTGGACATTTCACACAGCATCATCTAGCCCCAAACTAAGCAAAGCTTTGGGAACCAAATAACTGATATTATACTACTTATATATTTTTTGTTTGTAAATACATACATATTATGCATAGAAACACCCAGATCCGAGAAAAATATTTGCAGATCATACGAAATATTTATCCCGCGGCAGGGATCGAACCCGCAACCTTCTGCGTCCCAAGCGGGCTTTTACCCACTGCGCCACAGAGGTCGTCTCGAATAATATAGGAAAATTATCGTTCTTTTTTTCATAATATATTCATTCTTTTTTTAATCAACCTATTTCGTCCCACTGCTGGGCAAAGGTCTCCCCCAAATCCCTCCAACCATCTCTCTCTTTCGAGATCTCCCACCATTCTCTCTCGAAGGAGTCGAGATCGTCCCGCCAACGCTTCCTCGGCCGACCGCGACCCCGTGTCCTCATAATATATTCATTCAATATATTCATTTATAATATTTTATTCACTTATTTCATAATATAGGTATTCATTTATTCATTCTGCGATACAGTGTAAACTTAGGAGTGTAAACTTAGGTCTAAAGCAGAACTAATAAAATATAATGTACCACCATGATCAGCATATGCACAATGTCACACAATAAAATGTTTTTTTTTTTTTTAAAGTAAACGTATTATATTTTACCTAGGATTCTGAGATAACTCAATTTTCAAATAACTCATTACACAACTGAGAAGCTCTCGTAAAATTAAAAAGCGATGAATTAGAAAACGTTTATTACCAAAGAGTATTAACGTCCTGTAAAACTCTTTGGCAATAATCGTTCGCACTACAAAGGACGCTAAAAATTATGTTTACCTGATTGCTACCGACCTTTAGAAATTATAAAGACGTCGAGTATGAGTTTTTGGAAATGTTATGAGGTATTTGAATTTAGCTACAGTTTTGTGTTGAATATTTTAATTGACAGCAATAGAAAAATGTAATAAATATGTCGATCACCTACTAAAACATTTACTCTTCAACTAACAATATATGTATAATTCTGTTATAAGAGTACGATAGAACTGTCTAATGTAAAATTGAAAAGTCCACAGCCCATTTTCACATGTCTATTATTAAATTTATATTATTTAAAGTTACTACTTTAAGTTCTTCTATTGTTATTCTTTTTTCTGTGTCTTTTTCAGTCCATCCAAGAGGTCTGGAAGAGATCGCTTTTAGCGATAAGGCCGCCCATTGTACCTACTTGTTATTTTGTGTTCCTGTTATGTTTCTTCTGTGTACAATAAAGTGTTTTTCTATCTATCTATTTATCCACAGTCCTATCCAAACTCAATGTTTTTTCGCCGTCCTTACAATATTGTCTGTACAGCGCTTTGTAAGGGTAAATGAGAGCGCAGAGCTTGCGTTCAAGACTAACGAACAAAGGCTCATATTGGTGAAGGCTGTGCGGTTGCAATAAATACTTATTTGCGATAGCACAGGCTGTCATCGTAAGCTACAATCAGAGTCCGCCGGTCAACTGCCGCCGGCATTGTTCCCAGCCAGCTGGGGTGGGGTGGGATCTATCGACTATCGATGTTTCTAAAGCAAATTATTTATCCCAGTAAGTTTGTATGAGTTAGTGGTCAACCCTAGTGACGGAGTTTTTAAGCCGTCTTCTAAAAGCCTAAAAATTAACGTGCCCTCCGAAGCTTGAAAGCTCTCAATTTATTATGCTACTAGCAGTCACATGTGAACACAGGAGTGAAGCTGCGGGCTGAAACTAGGAAAATATTATAGGTACTATAATTTTAAATACTTATGATTACTACTAATGGTAAACGGAAGCTGTCTTCGTAGTCGATGGATGCCCACTAAACGCATGATAAATATCATTCTGTTTTATGTATTTTCTGTAAAATATCGACAGGATACAGGTATCAGTTACAATTACTTTTTATTGGTTTTACGGGCTTTTCTCGCAAAACATGCGTATCAATTTTATCGATAAAAATACTTAGATACTGCAATGAGACATCACTAGTTCACAACACGATTATATTTGCTCAAGACAAACCAAACCTATCTGTATGTGATGAATGTATCCTATGCAGTTGTAAATTGAAACATTTTATTTCCTATTGAATTGACTGCACTGAGATCACATATTTATATAATCACTAGCTTCTGCGCGCGGCTTCGCCCACGTAGATTTTTGTATAGCCTGTGTGCTATTCCAGGTCACTATCTACGCCTATTCCAAGTTTCATCCAAATCGGTTCACTGGTTTAGGCGTGATTGATACACAAACATCCAAATATCCAAACATACTCACAAACTTTCAGATTTATTATATTTATATATAATATTATTAGGTTAAGGAATATTAGTAATTAGGATTCGGTTAAAAGTGTATGAATCTTGTAGAAAAGAAACTAAAGTTCATATAAGCTAAAGGGTGTGTTGTGGTTTTTAGAACGAACTTTCTATTGTGCCCCTAACGCCCAAGCTGGACAGTAATGCGTGTGCTTCCTTCCATCCGCGTGCCATAGGCAGTGGCAGGGAACGCGTTAACAAACGAGTTTATAGCTGCGACCATTTCACGTACCCATGCACGGAAGCGTTTACTAGTTTGAAGCTCATCAATTTTGTGGCTGCGCGGAACGTTGCTTTATAATAGAGGATAAAACTCACAGAGAAACTAAGGAATAGATTTTCCTATTGGATATGAAAATATACTGCCGAGCATCGAACTGATATTGCATACTAAGCCTACGTATTCCACGAACGAAATAAACACCGTTGGGTGCTATGCTATTGCACGGGTGAACAATTTATTTCTCCTTTTTTACTAGCTGCTTCCTTGGCGCGATGACCTGGACGTCTCTTGGAAGGATTACAAGGATACAAGATCACAGAGAGTTCAATGTGACGGGCTAGATTTAGTCGTAATGCTATGGTTTTATTGCGAACTGGACCAAACGCGATTTAGACCAAATGCGATGTAGTCATATAGAGATTTGGTCCTATGGCGTCCAAACGCTCCTAACCCGTTAAAAAGGTAAAAATACCTTTAACTTGTCTTCATTCACGTTATACCTGAACAAAACGATCCCTTGTATAGCTGCTAGGAATTTCAATGTTTGTATGTAATAGTTCTCATTTCAGTAACAAAATGATATATAATTTTTTGGCACAGAACCCCGAATGTTTTTCTAAAACAAAGTTACTCAGTTAGTTCTTACAAAAAATCCTATTTGCCAGAGAAATTCCCATCTTAATCAGTTGAGCCATTAGAATATTTTGTATAGATATAGAGATTAGCATATTTTATATTGTAACATGCATCATTTCATCTAAAAAGCAAACATTAATAATTCATAGGCTTCAGTTATTTTTAGTGCTGTATAATTTTCCGACTTCACCATTCTTGTTTGTTATACTATTTTATAACAATGCAATAGATTTCCGATCAGTCATTGAAATATTTATGGCGTTGCATGGACCCGTTTATTATTAGGGACGCATGCGTGCTACAAGACGCGTTTTAAAATTATAATTTATGGCTTATTTGACTGTCGAAAGAGTAGATTGTGTGGGTGGAGCTGGTTATACTACAACAAACAAAACTGAGCCTTATTTTTAGGTTTGTAGCTATGATATTCATAAATAACTCAATAATGGACATTGATATGGAATTATGCATTTGCAGCAGCACCTATCTAGTAAATGTCGTTGCATTGTTCGTATGGTGTAAACGTTTGTAATGTTATTAACAAGGGCATACTTGCCCTTACTCGTTTATGATTGATCTTGGAATCAAAATGAGACTTTGCAGGGAAGCACAATATATTATGGAACATTGAGGTTGTGGGCCTCTTAATACAGACTTCGGGGCGTGTAACAGCTTATATTTTCGATCCCTGTTATTAAGTAATCAATCCGTAACCAAGGCCTTCAGACGATCTAAAAACCCTAACACAGTTGACTAGCTCATACCAACTTATGAACTTGCACAAGCTTGGTCACGGAGGTGCCACAAATGAATATTCAACTTGTCTTGTTGTCTGTCGGTAAGGATACTAAAGCTAGCTTAGGTCATAAAATATTGAAAACTATACAGTAAAAAATGATGACTACGGAAATTATAGTTGTGTGAGAATAATTTTACGATTTCCTTCAGCAATACTTAAAGCTTGAAATTCTTCAGACAAAACTAGTGTAGGTACCTAATATTAATAAAAAAACTCATACTTTTGATGTGAATTAAAATCTGTCATGGTTTGCACTGTTTTCGGTCTAGACAATGTAAAGAACAGGAGTAAAATCACCTAGCTTTAAGACAATTCAAAGTGATCCCGGCGGTCCTACTGAATAAAAGCTTTTTGACATTGACTTAAGGTATTTAAATAAATAAATAAATAATGCTTGACTTTTCACACAGCATCATCTAGCCCCAAAGTAAGCAGAGCTTGTGTATTTGGATTGATGGAGGATCAAAAATAATCTAAAACCTGAATCAGGAACGCACAGAATTCCAAAAGTTTTGTTGAAAAGTAGGTATGCTAAAATACACAACAGTGGAGAGCTGAAATTATGATAATGGTGATGATAATGTATCTACTTGTACTTGCTGATACCCACGACTCTAACACTAGTGTGAGGTCAGAAATGTTGTGGGCGTTGGGTGTTATTTATTTGGTACTAAACAGCAGCGAGTACATTTACGAAAAACGGCATGTAAATTAAATAGCCTCCGATAATATCACCAATGTACAGATGTAGGCAAATACGCTTCCTTGCAAGGCCTAGTCTTTAGCTCAGAGTTGCGTGGGATAAAATCTAGATGCAACGATAGTTTTACCGCTAGGCTTCACTAAAATAAAATCCTTTTTTTAGATTTCAAGTCGATAGTATGTTCAAACACGAAAGAGGTTAGCGAACTCAAATCGTGAGTAGATTTTTCAAACTGTTTGCTTGGTCTTTGTTTTGTTTGGAGTGACACAATGAACCAACTAAGCTGAGTAGGAAAGTTCCTCGACTTTGAATTTGGAGATGGCTTGCAACCTGAGGCATAACTTGAAATCCATTCCCTCCTAAACCTTGAAGTAGAAAAAACAATGATTTATTTCAACTGTCATAAACTAGTAGAAAAAGATAGAGGGTCGCTCCCGTGTCGTATTAGAAAAAACTGATTGAAGAACTGATAAATGTATAAAATTGCATCATAGCACCAACAAGAGGCTAAGCTTTTATAATAGAACAATCAGGTCTCCCAAGACAACAATCAAAGTTACGCATTAATTGGTAATATTTCATTCTTTGAAAGTAATTTACTGCTCACTAAACTGAGAGTAAATGATATAATAGCTTATTACAGACTATAATAACTTACGTAATTCAATTTGGGCAAAAAAAAGCAATGAGGAAGCTTATTAGATGATCAATCATAGTAGATGGTTATCAAAAAACCGCGACTAATTTGCTACCTGCAAGACTATTGTAGAAAAAAGAGTTTATATTTAGTTTAGTATAGGTACTTTATTTATAAGAAACCAGACAGGATACCTAATAATGGTTGGCCTTTCAAGAATAGTTCGACA
Organism: Epirrhoe alternata; assembly: GCA_963565295.1. Taxonomy (NCBI): domain Eukaryota; kingdom Metazoa; phylum Arthropoda; class Insecta; order Lepidoptera; family Geometridae; genus Epirrhoe; species Epirrhoe alternata. The sequence continues at coordinate 8,848,182 of OY751384.1, forward strand.
GTAGATATCCTTGAGTATTCAAGGGATCCCTAAAATCTGTCGAACCATTTTTTTGTCGGTATGTCGATGATTGTTGATATAAAATAGATGTATAAATTGTAAGAAAACCAGTTTGATAGTAAATTTTAAAACCTTATTATTGGCTAAAAGTGAAAACAATTAATATTATCCGAAATTGTGATACTGCAAAAAATGTGTAAGTTATCGTGAGAAGTAAAATAAGAAAGTAAAGTTAAACTGTTATTTTTATAGAATTATTAAGAACAGCCATTTATTTTTAAAGTACTTATTTCAATACTTATGTTTGTTATTGTATGCGGAAGTGGGCTTAAACAAGTGAATTCGCATATTTGTATAATGGCTCCATTTATTTGGGCATTGAAAAATTATGTCAATTATTACGGACCACGAAAATAATGACGTAACTTAAAAGAGACAAATGTATAACTTTATGTAATTTTATTATGAGTTCTCCATTTATAACTTTCATACATAATGTTACATTAATAGTTTTTATTTAGTTTAATTCTTGATTTGAAATTTACGCACTGCAGTGTTACCCACGGGTGCAACATGCCCGACAACTTTATTTATTAAAATTTTAGTGTAATTTGGTAAAACTTACAATATTTGTAATCATTTACCATTAAGTAAAGTGATTGAGTAGGTACATCAATTGTCTAGTTTTCAGTTTGGTTCTTTGCAAATGATTCCGTTGTTAAAATGTAAGAACTTTATGTCATGCTCTACTCGTACAATGAAGTTCTAATCAAGAAACGCCAAGAAAATTAATATAAATTATGCAAACTTGTATAAAACGTTGAGGTAAGTTTAATCTCAAAAGAGAGTCAAGCAAACCCAAATGTAATATTCGTCCCACTTGACATTATTTCCAAACGAGATTATTTCATCGTCTTTTGTTATTCGGATGATGTATTCCATCTTTTTTATTACGGTATCTATTTTAGATAATCAGAGGTCAAGCACGATGTACCATTAGGAGATAACTCGGGTTATTCGATCCGAGAAGATTTCGTTTACGGTTTGAAATAAGCATTACTTATAAAATACCGTAACCTTGAATTGATTTGCTATTGTTATAAAATGTTATGAGAATTTTACAAAGATTGGATGTTTTTTTTTATAATTTCTAACTGGACTTAGTGAGCGTTGGCCCCATTTGGTAAATACCTATTTAGCTATAATTTATACCTGATAGTTTATATGAAAGTAGTGTAGCGAGTCTGGATTTGATATCAAGCCCTTGAGTTACCTATATTTTTTTGTTCTTGAATTTGACTTGACAAATAATCCCTAACGTTTCTCAATTAGCATTTATCAGATCTTCTCTTCAGTAGTATTATGATAATAAATTACATATATAAGTATAAAAAGGTTATCAAAGAGATATCGGAATACATTTCTGCACAATGCCCATCAATAAAACAAGTGCGGCAGATGCAGTTTCAATGTTCCACGCATTTCATAGTTTCCCAATCTTTTCTTATCTACAATACAATACACCGATAGTATCAGAGACACCTGCCAGATACGAAAACGGTACCAAACAATAACTAACTGTTACAATGATTAGAGTGACCATCGGAAAATCCTAGTCACGCCGTCCTAAGTCGATCAGATAAGGAACAAAAATATCGATGTATCGACTCTTCCGCACTACGATCGAGTCGTGATCGATAGAGAATCGAAGTGTCACGCGCAGGGTCGATGGCCTGAGGTCAGGGTCAGTCGCATTTATGCAACGCAAACACATCGAAAGATAGAATACTACATAGTAAATACAAGTATCTCATTGTTATTCTATATCGAGTGTTTTTATTCGTGACTGCGCGCTTCGGCTTTTTTGTTTTGGAACGCGTCTCGTTATTTTAATTTGCTACGTCATTGTTCAAGAGAATTTCTCCATCCCTTTAACCGACTGATACTTGGAGAAAAAGCATCAGTTGTTTCGTAAAATACTTACAGTAAAATATATTTTTAAAGTGTTTTTCTCAAGTATAGGGTAAGTTTATTGTAATACATTTTCAAGTTTATTGTAAGCAAAATTATGTTTATTTCAAAAGTTACTCGTCATCAGTTGCTACCATAGAAAATAATTAAACGTTTTCAAAAAAAAATACCTATGATTTGAAAATTCCGTTTTGGAATGGTCATGCATTTGACAATGGTTACCCTTTAGTTACAACTGGTGTTTATGGACACCAATCTCACTGATTACTGAAGTGCGCTTGAGTACGCTTGAGTAAAATGAATCTCCAGTGCATTTCTAGTGTTTGAGGCGAGTCTTGAGAACCTTAACTAAGTGGTAAGGAATTTTGTCTTAAGAATTTAAGATGACGTCGAGTTGTATTTTGCTTCGAGAAAGATAAGTAGGTATATAAAAGTAAATTTAGAAAGGTTTAAAAATATTTTGTATAGGCTTTTGTCTTTTCTATAGTCTTTTTTAGAGTCTTTGAATGAATATTACCTACCTACATAGAATATTTTTATAAGAAGCTTTTTATTTAAGTAATCATTAGTTATTAAATGATGTCCACCTCGTTGTGTTCATTTATGATGAATTTTACTATCTCTAGAAATTTTACAAAGAAAAATTACTTGAGTCACTTTTTATCAGCAAGACGTTTTATACCGAGCTCTTTTATATTTTTCAAACCGCATTTAAGGAAGTAATTATAATTCACTTTAACAAGATGCCAGTCAATTTACATTCAGAGTAACTGTGTATGTAAACTTAGCTAATAAAAGTACTGGTTACTCGTAAAGTAATAAACTTGGGACCACCTTCTGAGAAAACACCAGCAGTCTATGTTTTTCAATAAGTTGATCCAATTTTGCAGTTATTATTTTATGTCAATGGACCGTAACATTGGAATTTATTGAGGTTATGGGTTAAATGAAAACTTTGATTTATAGTTGCTATGATACTAAAATACAACGGAAAATAAGAATAAATTGGAAATATTTTAGTTTATGTAATACTAGCTGTCCGCCACGGTATTACCCGCGATCCCTCAGAAAAACTTCACTTCGCCGGGATAAAATATAGCATATGTTCACCAAGGATAATGTAGGATTCTATTGGTGAAAGAATTTTTCAAATCGGTCCAGTAGTTTCGGAGCCTATTCATTTCAAACAAACAAACATACAAACAAACAAATCTTTCCTCTTCATAGTATTAGATTTCAGCATTGCAATTACGCGAGGCAATGCCGCCAGTATTTTGGGCACGCTTTCGAAGCGACAGACGTGCCCAGCTCAACTCCATTCATACATACCGATTTAAATAGATACTACATGTAGCTATCATTTTTGTACTCGTGCTTCTCTGTGTAAGTTCGTGTGAGTCAATGGAAAACTCTGGTGAAGGAGTTTTAGGCCTCCGTTGTATATTTGTGGTATATTTGCTCATGGTGCAAGAAAACGCAATTGAGAACTTGAGTGACAATGTTCTGAATCGGAGTGAAGAGTTCATTTTATATATATTCGATATTCTCTGACACTATCGTACTGTAAAGCTATGGGTCTATAAAGCTATTTCGCACATGACAAACTTGAGTTATGCAATTCCCTGCACTATACTGGATCTTGAACTTGAATTATTTCTATGAACAACGAGCGGATATCAAATCAAATCAAAGTCTTTTATTGCGTAATATGGGTTTGTTCTTTGGTGTTCTTTGGTGATACAATTTAGTGCAGCCATACTCAGCGAGATCCGCATGCAATTTTTCACATAATACAAATGTTACAGTTCAACTTGCGATACCCAATGATGTTATTTACTGATATTAAGTATAGGATTCTGTGGCGATGCCTTCCGTAAAGTAGCAAAATTATTTTTAAAAACTGTAAGGTATTCCTTTTTTAAATCACCATAGAGTCATTATGAAGGTTTGCTAAAAGGAGACTATTGTTTGGGTGCTAGGCAAGCCTATTTGTTTTCTTCTCAACAATCATTGCTGTGTCCTAGGCACAACGTCCAGAGGGTTAGGACTACTTTACCTTGAGACGCAATTTAATCAAATAAAGATAAATAGGCTAAACTTGTTAAGCATTGAAGGGAAGTATTCCTACAATCCGCTCCTGTTCGTCCGCTAGATATCCACAGACCTAAACACCAATTTTCAACTGAATGCTATCGAATCACCATAAAGCTATCTTAGTGCCTGTATATGGAGCTCACGAAGTAACGGGCTGCGTTCAAAATGATGCAGTATACACTTTGACCCCCGATGCTTTTGGCACGAGATTGAAGTAAAGAATTATGCGACCAGCAAGTTTATGGAAAATACTCACTTGTCTAAGGAGTTTTATCGGGCAGCACTGGATCACGATTCTCACTTACCTGGAACAGAAATAGAATGGTGAATTTGTTGCTATTTCCAAGCTAGTACATATTTGGCTCTTGAATCGGCTTTGTCATTTAGCGTCGTGTATAGAATTTTGGTTCCTCGCTTTAAGTCGAAACGGGATGAGCTAATCCGTTAAGAATTTTATTGTGCCCAAGTAGGTAGTGTTTTTATTAAAAAAAAATGATATAAAATAATAGTGGAAAAGATCAGGTTCGATAGCCCGAGTAAAATCAGAAATGTATCAACGCATTATTTAGAATTAAAAGGCTGTTATTTTTGTGGGTCCAAAATAAAAATATAAAAAAGCTCTGAGGTACTTCAACTTACTATCTGTTAAAATTATAAAACTTCTCAACAGCTTCGGTGTCTACGATGCTATCGCTTCTTCAACAATCACACTATTATTCCATCAACAAAACAAAAAAGAGACTAAAATATTTACACTCCACAAAAACTCCCACAGCAGGAACAATCAATCTTCGGCCACTGAAAGCAGCCCCAATCAAAACAGAATACGTCGAAGTATGGACCGGATAACAGCCTCTATAAATCATAAAATCAAGGCTCCATTCAAAAAGGTTTATTTGGTCGGGAAAAAACTCTTGACCCTTCGTTTCATTGTTGAGATCGCCCGAGGGAACACCAATTTGTCCTATAAGAATAATCATCGAGTTATTTATCACCTCATTAAAATTTCTATAATCAACTTTTTTAAACCTTTTATGCGTCGGGATTGGGAATCATTTGATACCGTGCGTAGGAAGTTTTTAATAGCGACACCAAGCGAAGACATTAACTTTACTGTAAAACTCGGATTGTTACAAATCTAATGGCCATTAGGGTTATTAAGAAAGCTTAATGATAATTTTATTCCGGTGGTAGACAGTTTTTGAGAAAACTATATTTTTCAATCGTTTATCTGTAAATCGATAGTTTTTCTCAAATAGGTGCGTAATAAATGACGCTGGAGTTTTCGATTTAATCTCGTGTGTGTAATGTGTTGTTTATTATGTTTTGACTCAATATGATGCAGATAAGAGACTATTCAGTTACGGAAGCGTGTTCAACTTGACCATCATGTTCAACACTGAGGAATTTTAATGGCTACCAATATTAACGTATGTGATATGAAGATCTTCAAGAGAGAAATTATATGACACTGTCCGGATAAACTAGAGAGCGCCGTGAACACATTTTAATTTGTACACACATGATATTATTGACCTTTTTGTCATAACTTTATTCTTTGCTACACTTTTTTAAAGCTAGCTCGTTCATTGCCAAACATGAGCATTTTTATAATCTTTCAACATGATTTTTATTAAAATCAAGCAAGTATCCGAACATTTAAGCAAAGAAATTAAATGAAATGAAAACATTTATTCAAAGAAGGTCTTAAATGGTGACAATGTTAACAATGTTTTCAGCTTCATAAATAGTTTTATAAGTTTGGATAGTATATACAAATAAGCACTGAAAGTAGCCTCAACCTACTGCCTGCGATCTTTTTAAAAGCATAGAACTTGAAAGTATATTATATGCATGTAAAAAGTTTACTGACCTAAATTAGTTTCTGCATTGAGTTCCTCGTTTTAACTAAGTAGAGACTTGTATGTAGATACGAGGGATTCTTACTTCGACCAAAATAAGGAGCTCACTGCAGAGCAGAGAGCAGCAATACAGAATTAAGGGTATTTTAGTCCATATTATGTGCAAGTCCGGAACCCATTTAACAACTTGCTGTCCAAAGAGCACTCGATTAACCTATGCTCCTGCACCGATCCGACCCTTCTCAATTACATTTTTACCCAGGACAGGTATCCTGATTGATATACGGATATCGGAGTAAATTGTACAAGATCGGACGGTACTGGGATAGCGCGATTAGTATCCGCAGGGAATGTTTGAAGTGAAAGCGCCGATGTAAAAACAAGGTGTACGAAAAATCAGAGACTGGAACTTTCTTGTTATTATTTATTCATGAGAACACACGAATAAGGCCACAAAGATGAGCTTAGAAGAGTTTTCTACTCGCTAATCTTTGAGTCTTGCGAGAAGCCACAATAGTAGATACGTTCTTGGCAAATACAACGTGTCTAATGAGCAAAAGTGAGAAAAGTAGAAAAGGGATATTAATCTAGAAGATTTCAAAATATCTTTACAATATTCGCTATCATAGTCGAGAATATGGTAGCTTACCCGCAGCCAACAAATGACTTTGAGCAATGATACCCACAGGCGCTTTATCTTCCTACATTATTTCTTACAGTCATACTGTTCGAGAGTATCCTATTGTAAATATACATTTGTTTAAATATAGAAATATAGAAATAAATGTACAAATATAATCATTTCAGAAAAAATCTGTCATAAAAGATATTAATGATCCTAAAAATGGCCTTAAGGCGGCCTAAAAACTCCGTCACCAGAGTTGGCCACTGACTCGTACGAACTTACTTTTTAATGATCCTAAACTAAGAAAGACGATGAGTATGCTAGCCTTCAGCCAACTAAGATTTCCTATACTTATTCTTACCCTATGGTCTTGTGTAACTGTTGCTATCACGTTGTAAGAAATTACGACCAGTCGAAGTAAACGAAATTAACTTAAAGTGTTGGCAGTTATAACTACTCGGAGATCGTGGAGAAAATAAACAAGAGAGACTGATAGTCAGTCACGCACCTCATAGCATTTCTCATTAGTTAGCCCGTAAATAAGGACACTTGACGCTTACTAATGTCCTCGAGTAAATGTTTTACGAGCATCGGCCTCAACTTTAAAATGTGAATGGCCCTAAACGTCAATCGGTCCCTAATAAATAACAAAAACAAAAAAAAAGTGTGACTCCAATTACCATTATCGACAGTAAATGACCGCTAGACTTAAATTCTATCAGTATTTATTGCATTTCTCAAAGTAAAGATAAGTTTAAGTTCTCTCGTGAGTTTCAAGATTCATAGATACTTAACAAAAGTTAAAAAAAAACCTCATTACGATTGTATCCCCAAGGCACGCATTTTCTCAGTTTTTTTTTCCTTTCTAAATGGAAAACAAACACTTAATAGTGACATCAAATCTAACTCTTGTATTTGAAAAGATTGAACCATAGAAACCTTAACACGCTTTACAAAGCTGTACATCAATTCATGTCCTAAGGTGGAACAGGACCTCTATGAATCTCGATAGGGACGATGTTGAGTCGTTTGCCCCGTGGGTTACTGCAATTGAAATGTCCCGCTAGCGGAGTGGGTGCGAGCCGTGTCCATTTCCGCAATTTCAAGACGTACAAGAGGCGATGGTGTACCGACAATGGCCCCTATCGTGTGGCGTCTAATCACGCGGGCTGTTGTGCTTGCCAGGCTATGTCACTCTTTGAATGCAATGTAAAACGAAGCCGTGTTGACCTTAGATTTACAAGTTCAAATTGCATTGTTGCTTGAATTTGGTTCTGCGTCAGCCTATATCATATCAGAATGTATGTCATAGGTTGCTTTGGTTTGGCCTTTAGTCATAGTGAAATTCCAAATAGCCAGCACTATGATTGCTTCTATGTTAGGTCGATGTCTAGCCCGCGGCTCTCTGTGCCAGTAATATGCGTGCGAATGCGATCTGATCGCTCGTTTCGACGATCTCGAGGTAGCTGGAAGCGAACTCCGAACGCGCTAATAGGCATGGCGATGCTAAACCGACCCGTGCGTGATAGCAACAGTTATACAAGGCCATGGGGATAGGGATTGCATAGCAAACTTTATTGGTTGTAAGTCCGCTTCATTAAATACTAATATTGTATCTCCATTCTCCTGGAGACACTTTGTCCTTTTAGTTTTGGTCTTAGCTATGCTAAGAACTTTATCGAATCTCACTTCACCCCTTAACAAGATACCGGTCAAAGCCTTGTCATCCCCAATTAGGATAAGGTCATTATCTAGGCTCTGCGCCCAAAACGCTGCTGATAATAGCAATAATGTCGAATTACTTGACAGTTAATTAGGGCCTGCCATTCAGCGGTCTTGTCTGGGCATTGATTGTGAGCTTGTAGTTTCGTAATCTGTCGTATGTTCGTGTGGTAACAACTGCCTATGATTTATTGCTGGCTTACCCTTGCTTAGAACTCTTTGTAATCGTTGACAAACTATGCGACTACTATTTTCATTTCGTAACATATTAATAGCCTCAATAACATTCAATTGAATTTGTTAAAGTAATTTCTACATTCCAAACAACAAAAAAGTTCAAACCAGATATAAATTAAAGACGCAAAAGTTCCAAAATAAACCATAACCGAGCTTCTGCAAAAAGGTAAAGCAAAAACTGAAGTTATTCATATGAACACGTACCAAAGATTCGCAGCTCTTGATCGGCCAAGTCCAAGCCGAGTATGACGATTATCCTACCGAACGATGCCCATAAATTTTTCATACGTATTCACATCTCATGTAACAATACATTCTGTTACGACAAACAACATTTATTAGGACCAGACACAAAGCGAGCTCCGACGTTGTACAGTCTAGGGATAAACACTTATAAATCTTTAGAGGGTTTATATTTAATCACCGGTGGTCTCAGGGAGTGCACGTTCGCAGTTCAAGTCTGAATTATTTTAATTCTATGGGGTCTTTGTGTGTTGGGCGCTTTGTTGGAGCTCGGTAAATCAGCTTAGCGGACGGATGGCACGGCTGCTATCTTCCGAGCTATGTATTTTACAAATCTGTCAGGGCCCAAGCGTTTTATTTTCACTGTCTGCAGTCGTATTGTTTCCTTTGTGAATTAATCCCGATGCCAGCAACTGGGAGCTTCATTTTGACTTAAATTACGTAAATGATTTATACTTAAGGGAAAACCCATGTACTCATATTATTATAAAAGTGTCTACTTACTCAGATTTCTACTTATTTAACTATTCTCTTGCTGAGTAAAATTTTTGCTGTGCTTTTAGCATTTTTCTTTAAATAAAATAGCGAAATATCTATTTCCAAAAATGAATCGAATTTGCAAATTGGAAAAGTAACTGATTAGAAACAGTTAGCACCTAAAGCCACAGTTGGTTGGATTAAACGCTTATCTACTCACCTTAATCGTTGGCCCAGAAATGAAACGGCTCATTGATAAAGTAACACAAAGAAGCCGTGGTGACGTCGAGTTTAATACTATTAGCGCTTTAGTAAATGTATCAAATATGTAAACTTAGCGCTGGTGGTAATCCAAAAGCCTTGAAAGTTTATTTTTTGGTAATTATGTGGGAAAACAAAAGCTTTTAACATTTTATAAATTAAAACGATAAAAGTAATATTAATAAGTATCCTACCTACTGTTCCAATTTATCATGATCATCAGCCCTTCTCATTCCACTGCTGGGCATAGGCCACTCTTTGTTTTTGCCATTCGCCTCTATCCTGAGCCAGTCTTGCCCATGTACCAATAAAATATAAAAAAAAAAATCTTTCTAATTCCAATTTTAAAGAATAATCAATTTGTAGACACATTCTTGGATAGTCATGATAAAATAACGACTTAACGAACATGATATTAAAATATATGGCCCGAAGCTCATGAAAGTTATCTTTTAGGACCACTTTAAAATGCTTTCACCACACTGGTACCTTAGAACTAGTAACATGACAAGAAGAAGAATATTAACGGTGGAACAAGTGAAGAATGAAATAGCTGACCAGCTATGAAGGTGTAATCTTACCTAGTAGATTTACCGAACAAATCTTTCATTTGACTTGAGAAAAAATATCACAACACTATTGTTTTCACCACGGAACTCAACCCATAAATTAAAAAGCAAAAGGTACTAAGGTAAAGTAAAGTAGGTAGGTATTAACTAAACCGCCGGTGCTACAAGATTGCGGTCAAGTGGCCACGACTAAGGAGCTTAAACGCTGACCTGAACGCTAAGCGCTTGAAATCAGATTATTTTTCTTACCTCCGTTTTCCATATGACACAATAAGCTGTTTGTAAAGGTAAACCTTTTACGCTGTGACCGGAAAATTGAGTCTTTCAACACAAAACGAGGATTTGTAGAAAATTATGTTAAAGGATCAACGACGAAAATCATAAAGTCCAATTCGGATGCTTTAAATGGTGTGCACTATATATTTGAATACAAAACTTATACCTAAAAGGGCACTGTCATTTTAAAACACAAATACTTAGGCCTTTACATCTATACTAGATGATTTATACAGCGAAGGAGGCAACCTATGCCTACACTCAACGGGACGCTGTGCCTAGTGCCTGAGATGGAATGCACCAAAATCATATCCATAGGAAAGAAAACGTCAATACGTGTGACGAAAACGCGACAATTGTTTACAAGGTTACTATCGCCAAAAAATGTAGGTACTTAACCACCATGTCTGACGGCCCCGATCTCGACACTCTAATAGAAAAGAGGTTGAGGATGAATTTTCTGTGAAGCGACTAGTTACCTCCGCCTTGCTAGGTTTTGAACACCAATATCAGCGGAGTCAAAGTCAAAGTCAAAGTCAAAAAGCATTTATTCAGTAGGACCGCTGGGATCACTTTGAAACGTCTTAAAACTAGGTGATTTTACTCCTGTTCCTTCGCGACCAATACCGTGAAGAATCAGGGCAACAAACACGGTTTGGGGCCTAGCTTTCTTTTAAGTGATCCATCTTAAATCTAAACTTATGATAACTTAGGTGGTACCTACCTACCAATTGCTTAAATTATATAATACAAGATAGCAGACATTGAGGACACATCAGCCGTCGAGGGGCAGAGCGACATCAGGCCACGCGAATTTATCATTAATATAATCCTTAAGTGAATAATAAGCTTTTTTTATAAGAGTATTTTTTATGTAAGTTTTAAATCTTCGAATAGGCAGTTTAGTCGCGTTTTCAGGAAGTTTATTATAAAAAAGTATCGTATTTCCCATAAAAGAACCTTTTACTTTTTCTAATCTAAATTTAGGCAAATAAAGTTTATTCTTATTTCTTGTGTTAATGCTATGCACATCACTTTTTTTCCTAAAGTTATTGATATTTTTATGAGTATACAAAATGTTTTCATAAATGTACTGGGAAAAAACTGTTAGAATATTTATTTCTTTAAAACGTTGTCTCAGTGAGTCCCGTGGTTTCAATTTGTAAATCGCACGGACAGCTCGCTTTTGCAAAACAAATATATTTTGAATATCGGCTGCTTTACCCCAGAGAAATATACCGTATGACATCACACTATGGAAGTAACTATAATATACTATCTTAGCTGTCTCTTCGTCAGCCAATCTCCTAATCGTACGAACTGCATATGCAGCGGAGCTCAGTCTACCTGCAAGTCTTTCAATGTGAGCCCCCCACTGCAAATTGGAATCAACAGTTAGCCCCAAGAAAATAGCGGTATCGACCAGATTGAGTGCTTCCCCATTTAATTCAATTTTTGTTGCTTTGTGAACCACGTTAGGCAAAGTAAATTTAATACATTTAGTTTTCTTGGCATTAAGTAAGAGATTATTAGCCGTAAACCAGTTTAAAATTAGAGACAGAGACGCATTAACATCATCGTACTCTTCTTTATATCTATCAACTTTAAAAACCAAAGAGGTATCATCAGCAAACAGAACAATGTCACACATGTCTTTTACAAAAGAAGGGAGGTCATTTATATACACTAGAAACAAGAACGGGCCCAATATCGAGCCTTGTGGTACACCCATGTCAATAATTGACCCTGAAGACCTTTCGCCACCTACATCGACCTTAAGGACTCTATTGGAGAGATATGATTGGACAAGGTCTATAGCTTTATTTTGAACGCCATAATATTTTAACTTAGAAATCAGAGTCTCGTGACATACACAATCGAATGCTTTGGACAGATCACAGAATACTCCGATCACGTCTTGTGAGTTTTCAAAGGCTTCATAGATGTGCTTTAGAAGCAAAGTACCCGCGTCAGTTGTTGAACGACCTTTGGTGAATCCAAATTGATAATTATGCAGTAGTCCATGGAGATTAAAATGAGCTAGCAATTGATTCAAAATAACTTTTTCAAATATTTTACTTAATGCAGGAGTATTGCGGTACTCTTTCAAAAATTTTGTTTCAGCAGTACTCCGTTTTTTAAACTGAAATTGTGTCACCTTATTTTATTACTTAGGCATAAACCAGTAACCCCGTAACATTATGTGCCTCTACGTAATCGTACAAATCCTAATCAAGTAATCGTTACTAAATGTGGGCCAGGTCGATAGCCCATTAATTTTTAATTTGGAGCAGTCGTGACTGTTTGTAGGTGCCTCTTAAAGTTGCCTCATCGAAATGAACTGATGCGTACCTGTGTATTGTTCGTCATTTGGCTAACAAGACATCTCTGACCGATTTACGTCAGAACTTAATCAATTTAAGCGATGGTTCAAGCAGGGACGTATTGATACAACAAGATAGAAATTGGGGCTTTTTACAATAATAATTTTCATATATTTCATTCAGCTTGTTAATATCATAACGAACCTAGAATTTTTTAGAGCTTTGAAAGTTGACAACTTATTAAATAACTTCCATGTCGTTTAACTTTCTTAATACATATATAAAACACTAAACAGGGTCATGGTATCATCAAGACGTATTTTCTCAAGTCAAAGTTATTATCAATTTTCTCAAGATATCTGCAGCACTCAGAGGCTTATTTAAACGTAAACAGGGTCACGACTGTATCCCTAAGGTGCGGTAGACATTTTCTCAGATCTTTTTATATATTCCAGATCTAAGAAGATGTCTAAGGGGGGTAGTCAGAGGCATGTCCAAATACATATTTGATACATGCCCACATCTTGCAGAAGTCATCCATACTAATATTATAAATGTGAAAGTAACTCTGTCTGTCTGTCTATCTGTCTGTCTGTCTGTCTGTCTGTTTGTTACCTTTTCACGCCCAAACCACTGAACAGATTAGGCTGAAAATTGGCATGGATAAAGGTTGTATCCCAGGGACGGTCATAGGCTACTTTTTATCCCGAAAAAATCCCGAGGGACCGCGGGTAACACCGCGGGAGCGCAGCTAGTATTCCATATGTGACAGGTTGCAAGCCCATAGCCGCCTGTTAGATACTAACTGGTTTCCTCACGACGCTTTCCTTCGCTGTTTAGAGCACGTGTTAAAGAAACGCATAATCCATTGGGGCGGGCCGGGATTCAAACCCACGACCTTCTGATTGAAAGTCAAGACAACAGGGCCAGAGGCTTATCTAAAAGTATTAAAAGTTATTATAAATGTTCTACTCTTATGAACTCATTTGCCCCACTGGCACCTGAATCCGACAATGCGTTTGTTTAATGATGGGCAGTATTGTTCCCAAGTGAACCATGATCTGTGGTTACGTTATGCAACCGTGCCACGATCCACAATCTGTAGTTATTAATTGTGGTATTGGATTATTTGGTTTGTCCGATAGTTATTTTGATGACACCGCACTGAAAAAGAGCGATCAATTGAATTGAAATTGAAATGAATTCTTTTTCAAAGTATTATAAATGTTTACGGTCAGATGCTTGATTGGAACAATCATGAAAGACCAGTCTGCTTGCCTTAGCTAGCATATTATCTATACTTATTACTTCTTATATTATAAAGAGGCTAGATTTGTTTGTTTGAATTGAACAGGCTCCAAAACTACTGGACTGATTTAAAAAAATATTTTTCCATTAGAATCCTGCGTTATCCCTGATGAACATAGGCTATATTTTATCCCGGGAAAGTGAAGTTTTTCCGAGGGACCGCGGATAACACCGCAACGGACAGCTAGTATTTTATAAAGAGGCTAGATTTGTTTATTTGTTTGTAACTATGTTTGTTTGAATTGAACAGGCTCCAAAACTACTGAACCGATTTAAAAAATTCTTTCACCATTAGAATCCTGCATTATCCCTGATGAACATTGGCTATATTTTATCCCGGGAAAGTGAAATTATAAAAAGTAAAGAATAGCTTATGTTTTTTTTTTTATATGATGCATGGGTCGGCTCTTCTAATCCCTAGTATTTACATCATTGTGTCATGGTTTACGCAATACCGTGGGACTCTTATGACGTCTTATTTGTAAAGACTAAGCAAACTCAAGTTAGTCTTTGTTTACGTAAGAACTCCTAAACTATCCGTTCATAGTAAATATTGACCATGTGTGCTTTATTATCGTAACCTGATAATTGCTTAGCCTAGTTCATGTTGATGTAATTACTGAGTCATAAACGTGTTTCTTAGTTTTAGTTAAAGGACGTCTAGTATTTTTATTTTTGCTAGGCCCTTATAAATAAATAATGCTGGACATTTTCACACAACATCATCTAGCTCCAATGGGAACCAGATAACTGTTATACATTTTGTTTGTAAATACACCATACATATTATACATAGAAACACCCAGACCCGAGATAGATGTTTGCAGATCATACAAACATTTATCCCGCAGCGGGGATCGAACCCGCAACCTTCTGCATTACAAGCGGGCTTACACCCACTGCTCCACAGAGGCCTTAATATACCTACTTGCATGGCTGTTTTTCGATTGAGAAAATATCGTCTCTATCCTTTATCTGTCTTGGGCCTGCACTTTGATCATGCGTCATTGGATTTTAATTAATAAAAAGTATGCAATGTGAATAATTATATTTTTAGCAAGAGCTAAGAGGTCGTTTGTATATTGGCAAAAAGCACTGATATTTCTCTAACCATTCTGGCCACTAATATGACGGTAACCAGATTCACTAGATAAAATCAAAAGCTAGTCAAAATTTACAAAAATACACACATATATAACATCTCTAGTCCAAAATGCACACATACATAACATAATCTCATAGGGGTAGGCAAAGTCCAAAGATTTCGACTTACATCAATAACGTTATGTTTACGTTTATCAACACAAACATTTTTTCACACCCGGTACAAGAATACCATAGATTTTTTCGTCTCACCTTCTTAACAGAAAGTAAACCATTACTCCCTCCTAAAAAACAAAATGGCCGGCGGGAGGTAAAGTTGTATGGGATTTCATTTCTCCCTCTGAACCTCATGTGAACAGATAAGTAATGAGATTTGAATTTCGAACTTCAACATTTCTATTAAAATTTTTACTATTGAGTCCACACCCAATAGAACTTATACGAAAAAAAAAGAAAAAATGTGGCAACTAATCTTTTTCTTCCGAATTTATTTTTGATGTTTCTATGAAAATGTTTACCATAGAGACCTGCACCAAGTAGAATTTATTCAAATTTAAGGAAAAAGTGTGGCTTATGCCTCCAAACTATAGAGCGATCTAATGTTGTTGCATAATGCTAAAATATTTTTTGAGAACGAAAGGACGACCTCAAAAAAATATTTTTTGAGAATAAACGGACGACCTCGACTCCTTCGATAGCGGGTGGTGGGAGCTATCAAAGAAGAGAGATGGTTGGAAAGAATTGGGGGAGACCTTTGCCCAGGAGTGGGACAGTGTAGGTTGAATAAAAAAAACGAATAGATTATTATTATTCTACCTATAAAACCTGTTCATTAAACTTGCTTGCTATTTTCTGGGTTCACTATTTTTCTCGCAGTACCTATGTGTGAAAAGCAGAGTATTCACCTCGGGGTTAAAGCTGTCTTAGTCTTGGGCGCTCTTGAATCCCTCGCTGTCTCAGGATTCTAGTCATTAACTCCCTCGTTGCACTCGGGAGTTAACTATAAACACCCTCGCTGTCGCTCGGGAGTTAACTAAAGAATCCTTCGATGCGCTTGGGATTCAATATGGCGCCCGTGACATAATACACTGCTTTATCCCCTTGGTGAATAATCTACTATTGTAATCCTAAAGGACATGACATTTGTATTCAAAACGTATGTTACATTTCATATGATTACACAAGTGGGCACGCGCCCGGGTCATTTGCGTGGGTGTAAACATTCAAACAACACGGATATGGGCTAATTTATGTCATAAGCTGGATTCGTGGGTGATGTGAGCACCTTTTTGAGGCTTATTTCCTAAGTTATACGTATTTTTAGCTTATTTTTGGGAATTCCTTTTTATGCTCTGAATTTGTTTAAAATATTTCTTTGCAACGCAATAGGTAAACCACATTGATGGGAAAATTAGAGACTCGAGCAGAGGGGTCGTTGATACTTTATATTCCCAACTACCCCATTGGTGGGGTCGTTCGGAATATATCAAAAATAATTTCATATCATTGGTACGTCTTGAGCTTGAATAACTTTGAACTGTGTTTCAGGCGAATAAAAGCTTATGTAGTCCATTTTGTTACATAAGTTTTCCCATAGTGTAGGCTTTTTGGTAACAATTGATTAGGATGTTTCTAAGCTTTTAGTAAGCCAATTTTGATTAAAATACTTGCATAATATAATTTTGTAAGTTACTTGACACATTATTTTAAGTACCTATTACTTTGCAGTATCACACCAAGCTTTTTATTACCTTACATAAAAAACAAAAACAAAGCCGTTCCATTAAAACCGTCCCAGTAAATCAATATCCCATTTTCATATCCCATAAAATGTATTGACACGCATTAACAGACTATAAAGACATTATCTCTTAAAGAAAATAAAATATTAAATCGCGTTACAACGAGGGCAATAAAATTAAGACATGGTGTTGCATAACAACTCATTGATATGCAAATAAATGAATAGCTCTTCTATAATAAGCTTGGTATGGCTTTACTGATGTGTCGTGTTAGCCTCCTCGCAGACTGCAGACATTCTATCGGCCGATAGTTGAGACGAAATATACTTCTCCATACTCATTACGAGCCGAAGTATATTCCGTCTCAACTATCGGCCGATAGAATGTCTGCAGTCTGCGAGGGGTCTTAAAGTGGCTTTTTACTCTACAAGTAACTTTTTACACCTTCTTAACGGGGAAGAAATACCATTGATATTTAAATATATTTTTGTAAAGCTGAATAATGCTTTTACGGAAGAATAAGAGTCACCGAACCCAAATCTACGCCATTACGTGCAACCAAAGCATCGGAATAGCGATTTGCAGCGACGTAAATAAAGATTTATTCTTAGCTTCGGAAGATGAAACATTGCGGCACCCCGAGGCGCTCTCATTGCCTCGGCATTTTCAAAATGCTCGGTAGGGACCCTGATTGTATGAAATAAGTGAGTCTATGCACGGTATCTTCCGTTATAGTGATCTATAGAGGTGCTGATAGATCAGTCATTTGTTTTAAAGTATAGGAATTCAAACTCAAAATTCGAACACACATTCAAAGTTTGAATTCAAATATTAGACCGATAGCATGTTTGAATTATTCCTTCCGGTATGTGTCGTTTAAAACTATTTTTATCTTCAACTAGCAAACCCAGCGAACTCCGTTTCGCCACCAGATGCCACCAGATTTTTCCTGAATTTTCTTTGCTATAAACCTCACGGAGCCCGAGACCTTTCCAACGAATGCAAAACCGTGGAAATCGATTCGTGCGTTCTAGAGTTATAGCGTCAGGAAGGAAAAGCCGACTTATTTTTATTTAGTAGATTACTTTATACAGTGAGTGAAACAGAATGATAGGGTGGTCCTACCAATGAACCATCCTACGCTAGATCAACATTCTCTCTTGCTCCAAACGCATACATTAGTAATTTGCGATGATGGTGTTTTACTGAATATAATGCATATTATTATTATTTCCTCTATCTTTACAAATCTATGTTACTTATATAGAGTGTAAGACTCCCTACAAAGTGAACACGCAAACTCGTGACTCTAGATTTGCAGGGTAATCGGTGCATACCTGAAACAAAAAAATAGACATGAGTAACTAAAACTATTTCTTACACATACTGCAGTATTATAAAGTAGGCTAAGTTTGCTTCATGTCATTGAAAAAACCCAAACTGTCTGATTAAACGAGGATTCAGGGCCATGGATCATCATGATCTACTCTATTCTTCTATCGGGCCAACAGGTTCCCGGAAAGACGCCACTTGTACATGGTCGACATTCCCAGAGTTTGTACAAAGCGTTTTGAGTCTACATTTTTCATACGCACCGCCAAATTGTGGAATTCATTGCCGGGCTCTGTATTTCCCGAAAAGTACAATATAGGGGTCTTCAAATCAAAAATGAATAGGTTTTTTTTAGGTAAGCATGCTTCATCTATTTAATTTAAAAAAATGATCATTTTTGATTTCGGTATTAACTCTTGTAACTCTTGTACTCTTGTCTTGGATGAGGCAGTAAAAGGACTGGAAAGATCTTACTTAGTACTCTAGGTCTTTGTAATAAGGTAGTATGACTATCTAGTTTGATATTGTTACTGGTATCAAGAGCCTAGACCCTAGGGTCTAGGCTCTCTTGAAATATCTAAGTACACTAGTGTACTTAGATATTTCAAGCACGATTTCATCATCTTTTAAAACTCCGTGTGTTCACGAGCTTTTACTATAGAATAATAAAATGTATAGGGAATACCGAGGTCTCAGATCTACAAATACTGTTGGAAATTCAACCGTTGCGTCCAACTATATAGGGTTATCTACGTTGTTAGCTTCGTGCGCAGAATAACCGGGGCTATTAGCAAATATCATACGTTCAATTGAACATAATATTGAATATGTTTTATGGATCGGCTCAACCCTAATCATGTTCGCGTAATTCGCATTGAAATTGGATTGTGATCTTCTTTGTAAATTCAAAGACATTTTCTAAGCTTTGCAACTTTAATCAAACTGCAATGTTGTTTTGAATTGATATCACTTCAAGTGAAACATTATCGTAAAACAGGATTAAGTTCTGAATTATTTTCTGTATTCAACATTTTCTTTAGAGCTAACCAAAAACTACAAGTGACCGATACGAATTGATACGATAGAATTATATTTTTTTTATGAAAACCCAAACCAATCCTACTTAGAACTAAGAATTTTACTGTGTTTTTGCTGTCTTAACATGATTTTTGAGAAAAATTTCCCAATAAATACTAACAATAGGATTAAAAATTAGATATAAGATTATTATATATTACTAACAAATACAGTTCATTAAAATTACGAAAACCATGTACGAGATTTGGAAAATAAAAAGGCTATCATTATCATTATCATGATTTTTGGTAATTTTGATTTCTATAGGCTAAAAATATGTTTTTGCCGAATTTAAAATGTCATTTTACCGTAATATAGACATAAGATTGTCGTGGTAAAATCCAAATTGTATGACAAATACAGAACAAGTATCACAAATAAGCTCTGGCACGTGAATGCGGTTTGCACATTATCCGTGCGTTGCTGCCCGAAGCGAGCGTGATGCCGAGAGCTGAGATCTGCAATTTGTGAAGAATGACCATCTCTAAGTGGGGGTCATGATAGCGGTATACATATTTAAATAAGGGATACATTAGAAATGATTTGTGACCAGTTGTGTTGAAGATAGAATTGGTTGAACTTTGATTGGATAACTTGGAGTGAACTTTTTATGATATTCCAAAATATTTTTTTGGGTTGCTATATTATTTAAAGTTTTAATCATATCACTGTTAGAATTATTTCCTGTGGACAAGGTCGATTAAACTGAGAGGATGGTTTAGGTGCTGGACAAGCTTATTCTATCTCCAATACCATTTATTGCTCATATCAATACGTTTTTGTGTTGTTAATTTTGCTGTGTTATTAGTCCGCTACCTAATTAAGTATTTAACATTTTTCCGTCCCAAAACGGCCTTAGCGGAAGACCAGCGCTGGTTGTTCATAACCCAGCATATGCTGAGTTAAGTTTTGCAACATCGTTTATATTTCTTTTTGTTCCTTTTATCAACTGTTTGTACTCTTTGTTGCAAAATAAATATTTTTCTTTCTTTCTTTTCTTTGCAGCTGGGCGGGCTTTTCATGGGGTGCCAGTCGGCCGTCGACCAGTCGGCCGTCCCAGATATAGGTGGAAGGATGAAGTGGAGAAATACCTTCGTTCACTTCAAATCCTTGCACTGGACTGGGTGGAAGCGGCGCAAGACAGAGACCGATGGCGTTCTATTGTGTTGGAGGCCAGGACCCACTTTGGGGTCGATGCGCCAGGATAGTAAGTTAGTAAGTTTCTTTTCTTTCTTTCAAAAAAGTCCCAGGCAGTAGTCCCGTTAAATGTAGGCATAGGTTGCCTCCTGACGCTGTATAAATCATCTACATAGTATGTAAAGGCCTAAGTTTTTTACAATTATTATTTAAGGTGCAATAAATACCCAAACAATAAGCCAACAAAAACGGCTTATCTAACTTTCACAGCAATCCATCTTCTATTAATCTAATAAAGTAATTTTATTTCACTAAATTGTCTCCGAACTCCACAAAAGGAAAATTAAAAGACATAAATCTTTATAAGCATTGGCATCTTCACACATAAATAACTTTGTATGCTGAAATAGTAATCGACATCCATGAAATAAATAATAGATGACAGATAAATGCCTCTCGACAAATGTTTAATTAATCGAGTCATTGTGTTGCGTCGGATTTGGTGTGGTGGTATCTTGGCCGGAATTTATTTTCATTTCTATCGGATTGGCTTGATTTAAGTGATGTCGATAGATGGCTTTTTAGCCAACTCGTTGAGACGTATTTTGAAAGTATAATTTAGATGGTTAATATTTACGTTAGATTTAGATGATTACTAAAATGATGCGTTGTGCTAACTCGTTTTGAAAAAATAATGTTATTTATTGTTTTAGATACATAGATAAACACTTTATTGTACACAGAAAAAAACATAACAGGAACACAAAATAACAAGTAGGTACAATGGGCGGCCTTATCGCTAAAAGCGATCTCTTCCAGACACCCTTTGGATGGACTGGAAAAGATATAACAGAAAAACGGCGGCGTATAAAAAGCTTAAACCAAGAAAAAAAGATCTTGAATTAAAACAAGAAAAAAAAAGTTTTATTGAAATTTAAATACCCTAACGGTGGGTCCACATTAGAACATTTCAGCGTAACTGTAACAAAACCGCGTGTCTGTTACAATAGTGTGGACGGGGTGAACAAAATATGTTCGATCATTTAACCATTTCATACTTCCATACAAAATATAAATCTTTGAAGGTACGCCGAACAGTACGCTGAACATTGTTCGTTAGAATGTTACAAATGTGGACGGGGTTTTGGTTTTGTTACGGCCAAATGACACGGGTTACAGGCCGATCCATTATAGGCGTAGCCAGTTTTATACAGGGTGTAAAAAGACGTCTACCGAAGCCGCAAGGTGTAGGTAAAGCAGCCCAACACACAACCAAAAGGATTTTCCGAAAAAATCACTATATCCGGAGAAAACAGTGTTTGAAGAGTACTGTTTGCGTATGTTCTGGGCGCGTTGTTTTACATAGATTGCTGGATTTTGAGTTTTAACTGTTTCTTTCTTTTATAAATGAAATTTTTAGGTAGGTATGGTCTTATTATGTTGTAATCTGTTGTGCGTTTTTTTTTCGCTAAATATGTTTACAATCATGGTCTGATTGCAACCCCTAAGTTTTCAGTAGTTGTCTTTTTACACCCTGTATAAAGATTACGAAACTTTCGCGTAATATTAATTTTCATCATGGTCATGTTCGGCTTTCGACTGAAATCTCTAGCTAATCTGATTTCCCAACCCTATAGAATGTTCCTTGTCCAGAATATTAACCGTTTTGTATCTCCCACTGACGAACTTGGCTTGAAGCGATCTCAGATTTCGAACACGGAAACAGCGGCTTCATCTATCGATGGCCAAAGATGCCTTGATTTATAGCAGACCATGTTAGTCCCAATGATATGTGGATGATCGCTGATATTAGGTCGTTGGTCTATAGATTTGCAACTTTGTCTGGTATATTATTTGTGGTATGAGGTAATAAATAATACTAATATTACTTTAGAATCAATAGTGACCTATGAACTAATTGCAAAATCATTTTTATGCAACACAATTTTGATTATGGCAATGACATAGTTATTCGTAGGTACCTGATGATTATAGATGATGATTATAGACATAACAATAAAAAATATATACATTTTGATTTGAATGCTAATTTTCTGAAGTTGGATACTAAAAAAAAAACAATGGAGTGCCAGCTGAAGTGAAAACTTGAACGGTTCTAAACTTACAAATAACCCGGTGTCGGTGAGCAGTGACGTGACTCGCACATGGCCTTTTCGAGGCGGATCCAATAATTTTTTACTCATCCTAAAACTGCCAAACGCATTTACAGAAGTTATCACTTCAAAACTAAGTTTAGTATCGTCACGTCACACAGAATTAGTCAACCAGTTCTAAGTTCATAAAATATGGAATAATAATAGGTCCATATCCGAATTATTACCGTACACATTGAGACATAATCATGTGAGTACTGCTAGGATTGTATACAATTCGATAAACTCGATCAGATTGAATAAATCACAGTACATTTCAACATTGATGACGAAAGTTCGTATCTTGAGGTAGAATATCTATATAATTTATAGCCTAGGTCTAGTCTAGACCACTCACATGTACGTAAACTATGGAACATTGCACTAGAACTAAAACTTTGCATAGAAATTAACAAACCATACTTTTTCTATCGTGTTGGATTCTAATGATGAGAGAATTTTTCAAATCGGTCCAGTAGTTTCGGAGCCTATTCAATTCAAACAAACAAGAAAATCTTTCCTCTTTATAATATTAGTGTAAACAGCATTGCAGCCCACCATAACTAACATATCTCTTAAGTAGAATTAGAGTTTTAGGCAAAAGCATATTTTGACAATCTGAATTAAACTTAAAATAGTCTTGTAATCCTATAAATATTATAAAGGCGAAAGTTTGTAAGTATGGATGTATGGATGTTTGTTACTCTTTCACGCAAAAACGGCTGGACCGATTTGGTTGAAATTTGGTATGTAGATAGGTGATACCCTGGATTAACACATAGGCTACTTTTTATCCCGATATTCCCGCGGGAACGGGACTTACGCGGGTGAAACCGCGGGGCGCAGCTAGTATACTATATTCTATGGCCCTTACTAATAAACTTGACATAAAGTTATGTCATGCATAAACTAAAAAATATAATAATATGGTTATTTATAGGTTATAGCTGTCATAACTTTATGCTACGTTTATTAGTAAAAGGGTACCTATGTTTTTAATTTTAAAGTCACGCACTATTATT
Source organism: Epirrhoe alternata (assembly GCA_963565295.1). Lineage (NCBI taxonomy): Eukaryota > Metazoa > Arthropoda > Insecta > Lepidoptera > Geometridae > Epirrhoe > Epirrhoe alternata. The sequence continues at coordinate 8,871,718 of OY751384.1, forward strand.
TTGTAAAATTCGAATGATTTCTTAAAAGTCATAGTAATTACAAGTTATGTGACAAAGTTGCTGGTAACATCATCTAGTAGACAGCCTACTGTGTGATTTTATTAATAAAGTACCTATAACGCAATATTCTATCGATTTTATGCTCTGCTTAAGAAATAAAATATTTATGACTTGAATGACCACACAGAGTGTCATTATCGTATTCTATACGTGCGTAAGATCAAAAGATACCGATACGATTCCTGGATTAGAAACGTGCGCTTTTTATTAATTAGTAATTACTACTATTAAAAAAAAACAGTGGCGGGAGTGCCGACAGTGAAAACTTAAACGAGGTTTCGGTAATGGTTCCAAACTTGAAAAAGTACGAAAAAAATAAACTGCAAAAAGTTATGTCGAAATTAAGAACAAGTTTTTCGATCTTTGCCGAAAATAACTGTCAGAGAGTCGGTGATGGTCATATGACTTGCGACGCGAGTTCGATGTTTTTTCCTCATCTCAAAAATGCCCAACGTGCCTAAAGAAGTTTTCACTTCGAAAATGATGTTGCCAAACTTTCATAAAAGTATCACAAAAAATAAGAATCATGTTACTAAAACACATCGCAGACTACTTTCATGAAATAGAATCCACCATTTATTTATTTCACCATAAAATCAAAGAGGAATAAGACGAATAAATACAGGATAATTATGAAATCTAAAACGCCATTTACACCATACCATTCTGGCATTCTCATTTTGTTTTTTGCCACACAATATTATAGCTCCGTTGATTTTGAGAAAGCAAGAGGCAAGAAAGGTATGAGATAATGGTATTGTGTAAATGGCGGTTTACGTAAGAACTGTATGATTAAAGACTCAGTAGATTAACAATTTATCTTTTTGGATGTGTTTCGCCATTGTTTCCTTTTATGGTCAGATCTTCACGGATCTCGTATGCAATTTAAAATATTGTTTTTCCGTTGCCATTTAAAGTTGAAGGACGTCTCGCTTATAGTTGTTTATAAAAGTAATTTAATTTATAAAAGTAACACGTAATTATTATTATTATAAGCCTGAAGTTTCCCACTGCAGGGCAAAGGCCTCCCTTCCCTCCCTCCACGCCTTCTGGTCCTGGGCCATAACAGGCCAATCTTTTTTGTAGGAGTCTAGCTCATCACGCCATCGTCGCATGGGCCTTCCACGCGGTCGCCGCACCATCGGATTCCATAAAGTGGTTGCTTTAGCCCAGTAGTCTTCGGGCATGCGGCTAACGTGTCCGGCCCAGTCCCACTTTAGGTTTCCAGCTTTCAGAGCGTAAGTCTTTACAAAATAGTATATTTTAATAATGCAAACTATTATGATTCCGAACTATTATGATTCCGAAGACTTTTTGCTGGCAAGAGTTTTACCCATTAAACAAAAATTATACCGATTTTTTTTTAAATAAATAGTGTACTTAAATACTTCCAAATATGTTAGTTTATTCTATTTTCTCCTACGAGTACATTTTAGTATTTAGATCAGAATTGTTTACATTTTGTATTTTTTTAGCTCTATCAAAAAAGTCTGACAAAAGCTCAGTTCATTAACCTTTTGTTTGACTAGTACTTAAAAATAATGAAATGTGTTTCGTATCCTATCGTGGATCCATCGAATGCTCGATCGTGACTCTTGTTGTGAAATCCAATACAGTGTAAGCTTGTGTGGTCTGTATCGTCAAAACCTCATTACGAATGAATAAATGAATGAAAAATTATTTATACACAAAAAATAATTGACGATTATTACAAACCTAATGAGAAATTTACAATGTGCGGCCTTATCGCTTAGAAGCAATTTCTTCCAGGAAAAGGTATGGCAGGGGTGCACAAATATTATAAGAATAATTAGAATGATGAATGAATAAGATGAATTAAAACTATATGCACCATCTTGGACCTCACTACTGCTTAACATCAGCAGGCAGAGTGAGGTCAAATGCTGACCTATTTAATAAAAAAAGAGCTTGTTTTCCAATGATCGAATGAAATACTTCTAATATGCATAGAAGAACGTAGAACAAATGGATGCCGCCGCGTTGTCGCTACCTTTGAGCAAGTTTTGGAATTCTTGGTATTCAAATTTAAATAGGTTTTTTGTAAGTTTAGGATGTAAATTCACATAATTTATGAATGTCACTTCTTGGTATTTTAAACGTTTCTTTTAAAAATATTTCATCTTTTCTGCAGATGGAAATAGACTGACGGCTCTAATGCTCTTCTTTTATCTTAAGATATTTGATATCTTTGGGGTTAGTAAGAAGCAAGTCCAAATTCATGAGTAATTGGTATATTACATTGCAAAATTGCTCAAATGTGAAAAATTAATTCTTTTTAGTTTTCACATTCGGGCATTATAGAAGACAGAAAATACTTTATTGCGCACCATAATGTTAAACAAAAAATATAAAACTAAACAAAAAAACCTAACTATGATATACAATTGGCGGTCTTATCGCTAAAAAGCGATCTCTACCAGACATTATTATAATCTTTTTGTCTTAAACTAGTTGTCATAGCTAATACCACAAGCCGAAGCTGTACATTAGAAATCAAAATACAATTTGTTTCATGACACTTTTCAACTACAAACATACATACATAAAGTGACGCCTCTTTCCCAAAGGGGTAGGCAGAGACCACGGATCTCCAGTCGCTACGATCCTGACACACAACTTTCGCCTCATTCACTCTCATTACATTCTTCATACATGCTCGTCGGTTTAGGGTACTTTTGACCTGGCCCTTCTCCAAAATGTCGCTAATTTTATCCAAGAAGGTTCGCCTAGGCCTTCCCCTTCCAGCTGTCCCATGCACACTCGCCTCATACACTTGCTTTGTCAAACGACTGTCATTCATCCTCTCTACATATATGTCATATATATATATGTCATATTTAAATTACTTTTCAACTAGTTGATAACTAATTTAAATATGACGTATTCATACAAGTTCACCCAAAGGTCACTGGGAAATAGTTGATTTCTAATCATAAAAAATTATATCAAAATAGTACGAGTAACTATTATTAAACGTACGTAATATCAAAGGCCAATAGATAATTAACTCCCTATTAGATCGAGAGGCTGATCAAGATGACCCGTTATCGGGCTCGCAGAAGCGTTCGGATTAATTAACTATGATAATGGTCTTATTGTAATGAGGAATAATGCCTTTCCTATAAGTACCTGGTATTTATCACCATCAGCATAAGCAAAGGCTTGACGAACCTATGTATTGTATGTATGTATCATATCAATCATGTGGTTGACATAACACAAGTGCTGCTTATAGCGCTACAAAGATATCTGGACCGGAGGCCAAAAGAGGAACTAACGACGCCATTTTGAAATGTCAATCTGTCTGCCATTCGTTTCCAGTTGCCATAACCGCCATTCCTTGCTTGCTCGGTGTGGCTTTTTTCGTTTGGTGCTTTGGTCCCTTGCTTGCCCACTTTACTGTGATTTTTTTGGCAACACCAAATGCCATAGACATTTACTTTCTCTATGCCAAAGCGATATCAGCGCCTCCCTCACCGGAACAGTGTGGGACTATACTTCGGAACCAAAAAGGTACTATGCTAAATTTATGCTATCTTTGTTCAGCATTAAGTATTTATTACCTACTCTATAAAAACCTCATACTAACGGGGCGGTATAGTTACCTACTTACAAAACATAGTGTCATGCAATTCAAGAACAATAACCCAGAGAAATGAAATACTAATTTCTTTGCATTATCCCCAACGGGTATTGGTTTTTAGTTGACTCAATCTTGTTATAGATTTATGACACGAGCTATAATACCTGATTATTGTCACTTCTTTGATAACTGAGTTGGGTCTAAAAATCATCGACGCAGGGGATTGTCGAAGGGGATTTCTAGTTCGCCATTTGATTGTAACAAAAGTAGTGATAGGAAATACGAGAAAGATATTGAATCTGTAAATTGTTAACAACAAAACGTGTGTGGTAAGAATCCCATGACAATTCCGATAATCTATATTAATATTCGATAAACACACGTCGACAGGACGTGGTGATAGTCTGCAGTACAATGCAATGTATGCTTAGATTGTTAACTAGGGGTCCACCCTCTAAGAATCTACACGTTCGAAAGACTTTTCTAGGGATACAATGTTTATGCAAACCAAAGATCTATTTACGTCTTTGCAATGAAATGAAACATAAAAACAGATTTATCAGAATCAAGAGTAGAAAATTAAATAATAAACAACTTTTTTGGTGGGTAATATATATTTTTTTTAAATAAGAAATATCTATCGTGCCGGGGCATGCAGTGTCATGATTTTTGTTTCGTTTTACATACACTTTTTCATAATAAGTAAACTTTTTTTAATTAACCTATTTCATGCCACTGCGGGTCTCATGCTAAACTTAAGATTTAAAAATGAAACCTTCAAAAAATATTTCCCTTTGTTTGTTACCTATATCCTATCTTTTATCAAACTTTACTTCGATCCCAGACAACCAATAAACAGAAAACATTTCAAAAACATTCACGATCCTTATCCTGTCAGTGTGCGTTTTAAAAGTCATCCGAAAGGCTTTTCAATACGAAGTCAGATTTTATCAGTAACTCTAATAGGCTGGTTTCTGCAACCAGTTTACACGGAAGGACATTTTAGGCGTTCCCTGCTTTATGTGGCTGCGATGTGACAGCGCTTTGCATACGTCCCGAGTTTAGTCAATTAGACTCTTGTGACTGAGCAGGGCATTGGCCAACCAAGAGGGATTTGCAGACTATGTGTGTATCGACACACATTAAACAAGATTGCGCTTGAATCGCTTGAACACAAGAAGAGTTCCTCGCATGCGAGCGGCGAATATGGACACTATGGGACCAAGATAATTGATATACTACTTACATACTTTTTGTTTGTAAATACATACATATTATACATAGAAACACCCAGGCCCGATCATGCAAATATTTATCGCGCCATGGTTATATTGATGCATGATGAAATATTTATGAGTTTTTATGCAATAAAGAAATAATCCTACCATCACCCATAATTTACGACAATTCATCCTATATGTTCGTAAAAAACGAGCTATATTGTCTATAGGACTTTGTAAACGGAATGGATTATACAATTTCGCTAAAAATAGACAATGGAATGCTAAAAAATGCCCGCAAAGGCACCGAGGGAGGATGTAGGCGATTATCTTGCGTTATTACGCGGGCAGTTCGCGATCCTCGATAATAATTCGATAATGGTTTTGTATTTGAGGCTTTTAGCAATTTTAATAGGGACCTGGCAGGAACTGCCGTAAATTTGTCGGTTTTTAACTTCAAAATAAGAAATAAATCGGGAAGAAGTGAAAAAAGGTATACATCTTTTCTTCGCGCTATTTTACTATTACCAAAGTAGATAAAGGAAGTACTTAAAGGCAAATAAAGTCACTAGTTAAGCAACTGAGTATCGATGTGTTTTAATTACCTACGTATATTAAACGTACGTATCGCTTGAAATTTAGACACTTAAAAATAAAAGCAAAAAGCAATATTCGATATATTCCATGATATTTATAGCAATCGACGGCGCCTACATAAATTATATTTATTGCAAGGTTAAATAGATTTCTAAGTACAAGAACCACTCATAACAAAATGTTAGGCCCATTAGTCGATCGTAAACATTTTATCTATAAATTCGGTTGTATAGCTGCTGTTGAGAAATGTTACCGCCTCCCTATTTAGAAAATTTACTTTCGAACGCAGAAATGATTTAATAATGACCTAATAAAGTGAGCAGACAATAAAACCGAGTGAAACTTGCAAGACAGCAAGGCGAAGTTAGATAGTTCCTTATTTATTCAACAACTTTGCCCGCAACAACTTTGCCTTCTTCGAAAGCCTATGTTTATCTGGAATAGGATATGTAACCTTTTAAATTATGAAGTAATTTACAAATATGTGCAGTTTCACACTATTATTATAGGTACAGTCAGCGTCACCAACTGGTAGCCCCCTTCATAAGGCGGTTTGTACTTTTTTTTTTAATTATATAGGTCAGCATTTGACCTCACTCTGCCTGATGTTAAGCAGTAGTGTTATGCTTACCTAGAAGGAACCTATTTACTCTTAAAGATTTACCAGCAGGTGCGGTTGCAGCCTGAAATTTGGGGGGGGGGGTCTCATTAATATTATTCACTACAATAATATTAGATAAATATGGCATATTAATATGGAAAAGAAAGGAGTTGATACAGAGATGACGAGTGATAGGGGAGAGTGGAAGAGAACATGTTGTGCCGACCCCGCATGAGCGGGATAAGGGCAGGCCAATGATGATGACTACCTACACTAATATTAGACTTTATTGCACAATACACAAGATTTTTCAATTAAACGTGTACGATTTTGGGGGGGTCATGTCTCCCGTGACCTCCCCCCTCGGACCGCGCCTGGTTACCAGTTGGTGACGCTGACCGTACATACAAACAAATGTTATTAATGTATGATTATTTTTACTATTGTAGATACAAATCTATCTAGTTTAATATACCTAATATAAGTGATAAATGTAATGGTGACTTTTCCAAGTGTACAATTGTATCTTAAGGAATAAAAATAAATGAAATGAAATCTCTCTATATCTTTAAGAATCATGTTGATCACTTCGTTTTTCCCAATCTCATTATTATAGTTTCAGTAAAGGGTGAATAGCTTTTGTTATTAATTTTTAATATACGAAGCCAATGTCCTGAAGTTGATAATGGTATGCTGATATTATCTGCTTTGAATAAACAATGACGTTGTTTTACTTTGTAATGATTTTTATTTCATTTTCTCCATTAAACTTATTAGACTTTAAGCACAATTATGACTTCCTAAGTAAATAAGGTCAACGTTAAAACGTTTTTCATTAAGGAGACGTTTACGTAACTCATTATCAACACTGCACCATTGTGAATATGCCCTATGAAGGCACAAAGAGCTCTCGATCATACGCCTCGGGATGACGAATGCAGCTACGTAAGCTTAGACACCATTTACACAATACCATTATGGAATACCGTTCTTGCCTGTATATCTCAAACTCAACGGAGCAAGAGCTAATATTTTGTGGCAAGATGCTACAATAGTATGCCAAAATGGCATTGTGTAAACGGCGTCTAGAAAATTTTCTACGTGCAACGCATTGTCTTGTAACATGATAAGGAATTCAAATAAAATAAGTTGTATAATCGTTTGCAGGAGTAGCTAGTGTTAAACTGATTGAAATAATGATTTGAAAAAAACATCAATTTCTCAGTTTTATTTTAAGCTTGACCGATGTATTTTTCTAAAATTAAAGCTTAATTTCTGATGGGGACATTATGTAGGTACCTACAGTGTATTTGGACGTGCTTTGACGTATCAGGGCAACGATCTTTCCTTTTACTAATTATGCATTGGAGATAGTCTTGTCTTGTTGTTCCTTAAACTTAGTTACTCTATGCTCGCTAAAATTTCTGTTTCAACAACAGCTCCAATAAACTACAGCTAACTAATGGTATAACAATGTCCTTGATGGTAGTTGTTTGTTTTTGTTTAGTAATGGTCCGGACTTTTATAATCAATGGTTTAGAAAGTTCACAATAACGATGTAACTGATACCCGGTACCAAAGTCTTACCAACAGTGGCGATCACGCGTCCCGCCCACTATGGTATTGTGAAAGAGAGGTCAGCATCGTGTGAACTGGATCTCTAGCTTGTAGTATTTCATTTAGAGACGATATCGATAATTTGTGATGGGAAAATGTTAGAACTACAATGGTACTTGTGAAATAGAGCTTTGGGTATCGCAGTGTTTTTGGGAAATTGAGGATTTGGTTTGTAATTTCTAGACAAGCTAAATTCTATATTTATAAAGTGGTAAGTTCGTATGTAAGTTTTCTTTCTATCCCTGGATAACAATTTATAGGCCCGCTTGTAACTTAATAAGCACTGACCAGTCCAAAACGGCTCATTACTAGTTGATTGCCTTATTATTTTCATACACCTAAGCTTAGCTTAGTTGTGTGTCAGGATCGTAGCGAGTGGAGATCCGTGGTCTCTACCCCTTTAGGAAAGAGGCGTGATTTTATATGTATGTGTATGCGTATGTATGTATGTATGTACCTAAGCTTAACAAAAGTAGTAGATATACAGAAAAAAGACGACTTATTTTACACCTTAAACAACACTTACGTCAGATCGTTACAAGATCAAATCTCTGTCTGCCACTACACTGTATACATAATATGAAAATTGTATGTTCCTTCGTATCCAATTTAACTGACGATAGAACATACATGTAGACTTGATTTAGAGCCTTGTCATGTCACCCTCGTGACACACAAGAACAAATAGCATTGCCTGTGTCACATACGTCACTATTTCAATGGAATTTTATTAGCTTTTTTGTCACTGAACGAGTTTTATTGCAATTCTTTTGGGATGAAAAATCCACGTTGGTTTGTAGATTGTGAGTTCGAAGCTTGGTCGTGTATTTCATTACTTTATGATATTTTTTTCAAAATTAAACATTCCATTTATGACAGGTTGCAACCCTATCCTGCCAATAAGAATACTCACTTGTTTCCTTACAGTGTTTTCCTCAATTTTCAATGTTTCGAGGTTATATCAATGTAGGTACATCTTTTCCGCACCGTAAAATCTATGAATAACTTAACCTAGAATGGTTATATAATAATATTGTTTTTAAATTGCAAAAAAGTGTGGTATGGGCACGTAATGCGGAGGGATGATACTCAAGTGAAAAGGGTGATGGAAATTAATGTAGATGGATATGTGATGTAGAGGTAGACCTAAGAAAAGATGGATGGATTGTGTGAAAGAAGATATGGGTAAGAAAGGAGTGGATACGGAGATGACGAGTGATAGAGAACATGTTGTGCCGACCCCGCATAAACGGGATAAGGGCAGGCCAATGATGGTGATGAAATTGCAAACAAAGTGTAGAATATTAAGTTTATTTACAAGGGCTAGAGTTATTCCTACCATCAGCATAACAAAGCTCAAAACCGATTGTACATAAGTTATTATGATGATAAGTCAGCTTGCTAGCTTCTAGTCCAAAGCAAAGCCATTCCGGTAAGTTAAAGTGTTATGTCGAAGGCTTAGCTATCGGAATGAAGCCTGAGCTATGGTCGGGTTGAATGGGGTCACAGATTTTGATGTTGGCTTACCAAGACTGGTATAATTCTCGTTTGGTATGAGCTAAGAGATAAAGATCCATTTTTACTCGACTGACTGGATAAATGTATTTCTAAGGGTTTTGTTCATTGAAGTCTTGGATGCCGACCTCTGTAGCGCAGAGGGCAAAGGCTTGCTTGTGATATAGATGGATGCGGGTTTGATTCCCGCCGGGGTAAATGTTTGTATGATAAGCAAATATTTATCTCGGGTTTTGAGTGTGTCTAATGTACGTATTTACAAGTACGTTGGTAGTATAAAAGTCATTTGGTTGCCTTAACATAAGTTCTGCTTACTTTAGGACCAGATGATGTAGTGTCCAGCAATATCTATCTGTATGTCTGTATGCTGTAACCCAACTCGGAACCCACGTACGAATACATAACAACCTAGCACGAGTTTTGAATTAAGACGAAATGCATATTCCTCACGCGTAGACACCCATTAAAGTTTGATTAAACGTTCACGTCACACATTCATTCTCCACCTACGTACTGTAGATCCTACAAGCTGTAAACATTTCTCAGGCATGCAAATGTCAATGTGTAACCGTCGTGTGCGCAATGGATGGACAGCTGGTCCAATCTGTGCGAGCGGATGAAAGGCAGCGTAATTCATCCTAATTGCGGTGCGTGCTCAAGACAGAGAATAACTAATACTTAATATGAATAGAGAAACATTCTTTTGCGGCGTGTCTCTATTAGTAGAGAATTTAACAGCGATGTTTTTATGGGATAATATTCCAAGGTATGTTCGTGATTTAGAAGGAAGTTAGTACCTAAAATTATGTATACTTATCACTTTGAATGTCTGAAGATCTGTGAATGTCTACTGTCGTTACTGAAATGTATTTAGTTTTTTTCAATTTTACTTGATAAAAGAGACATGGTTGGATGGAATTGGTGGACAACTTTGCAAAGCAGTGGGTCAGCTAAAGTTGAAAAAAACAATCAAAATCTCAATTACGAAAATGAAAATGTATCTGACTTAAACCCTTGCCTACATTTTACATTCCGACAAGCAAGGCAACTCACGAAGAGGTAGAAAGCAAAAATTATTGTCTGGCTGTTTATGCTCCACGCCAATCTTCAATCATTCCTCCATATCCTAGTGTAACTCACCACAGATTGACGAGTTACCCAGCTTTGTCTATTCACCTACAGCACGTGTACACGATTCGCGCGCGAGTAATTTGTTTGTTATTTATCGTCTCGCCCGTTCTAGGTACTATTTCGAAAGGGGTATATTGAATCGAGAAATTATGCATAGTGTGGGTGTTTATGACAATGCACGAATGCAAAACAAAGCGCGCTTGATCTGCGTGACGTGCAGTTCAACTAAGATCTACGGTTACATCGATGGATTCGGTCAAAAAACATAGTAACTATCCCATAGAGACACACTATAGAGACTTGGAGATTTGTTTTAACCCCAGACAACATTGTGATTATGTTTTGATTTTTATGTTTTATAGTAGTAGAAAGTAGTAAAAGTAGATTATGTGGCATTTTAGTAAAGAATACTAAAATGAACCATGAACCATCATTGTGATCATGTTATATAAACGAATCGATCAGAAAATGAAGCCTGGAGCCTTCGAGAGAGAGTGCTTAGAGATCTCAAAGGACAGAGATGGTTGGCGGGATAATATGAAGGATTTTAAAAACACAGAGTGATACGTTTGTAATCAGTTGTATGTGTATGTGTGAACATAGAACATATTTAACTATCATCGAAAAAATATGAAACAGTCCACCGGATGAATTTAAATTGATTTCATTTTTTTTGCGAGTTTTTACTCGATTTGGTTTGTGTCCAAGAGTTAAATTTTGTTTTGTCGATGCTACTTCTAATTCGTGTCGCAGTGTAATGCGTTACTTTATCTATAGTTATTACCATGTTACAAGCTATATTGTCTTGCGCTGATTTGGTGTTGAATACTGTAAATGGAAATTTTGTCTATTTTACGACTGTTATTTGAGCTTTTCACATAAAATAGTGATAAAAGCCGGACTCAGTTTTATTGGGTGTTCAATGTGGCTAGTTCATTTATTAAGACACAATAATGATAATAATGACGTAAAGTAGGATTTAATAATGATACTAAACAGTTTTAAGTAGGATCTAATAATGATATAAAATAGTTTTACGTCTCTTGGCAATATACTCGTACGAGTATAGGTACGAGTAGATAATTTAATACTTTCACTGCCGATATTTACATCAACATAATCCAGAGTGGAGTAAATTCTCGCTGGACTTTAATTAAATACTTAAAAGCAAGTCTAGGAAAATTATGGATTAGAAATTGTAGTAAGCCAGAAAAAAAAAACAGTTCAAACCTACAATACGATCAAAAGTCATGAAATACGGAACCCAAAAATCTTTATAAAGAAAATTCAATTTGTTTACAATTATACTTTTATTTTTTCAACTCGCTTTTTGCCTATGATTTTTATTATTTATTGTTTTAATTTAAAGATTATCTGTCCGTCGCGGTGTTACCCGCGGTCCTTCGGAAAAACTTCACTTTCCCGGGATAACGCAGGATTCTAATGATGAAATAATTTTTCATATCGGTCCAGTAGTTTTGGAGCCTATTCAATTCAAAGAAACACATTTTTCCACTATATAATATTAGTGTATATTAGTATACACGCAGAAAAAGTTGCGTGAAAATCTGGCCATGAAGTAAATAAACAAGTACAAGCGAACAAGATTGTTATCACAAATGTTAGTAACGTACCTGTTGACTTTAGTAATACCGGACGAAAGTACCGCTGCCATCGATGCTTACTCCTCATCCTTTGTAAGCACCGTTATCTGTAACAAGGTGCATTATATGAGTAAACAGGCTATAGACTTAACAGGCTTACGGCTCGGCTAAAAAGGCTATAGACTAAACATGCTTACGGCTAAACAAATTCAATTCTTTCAAACTAGCTTCTGTATCGCTTATTAGCTGTCGTAGCTTCTGTATCGCTGTATAATAGTTATAATAGGCTTCTATAATAAATTTTCGTGGTCGTGCTTGCTTAGTCGTTCTTAATAGATCGTCGAAGTTAAGCAACTTTCGAAACGGTCTGTAAGTGGATGGGTGACATTGTGAAGGGCCAGTGGCATTTTCATCTGAGCGCTTCTGTGCTTTGGAGGGCACGTTAAATTGTCAGTCCCGGCTATTTAAGTCGTTAAGCCATGACGGGGGCCTTAAGGCGGCCTAAAAACTCCGTCACCAGAGTTGGCTACTGACTCATATGAACTTACTTTTATAGGCTTCTCGATCTTTATTAAATACAAAATGAAGGGTTTACTAACAGTTCCGCAAGTGAGAACAAAAAAACATTTGGAAAATCGGAGACTGAGTTTGTTGCTTGTCCGAAGTTATACGTCATGAACCCTCATATTTAAGAAATGAAAAGTCTTATCATTTTGGGTTCCGACGGGATTCGAACCCGCATCGATCAGACGATCCTCCTAAAGCCGGAGTGCCTTCCCGCTCGGCCACAGAATCCCAGTTGCCGGTACCCAGTTGCTGGTGTTCGATGCGGTTTCGAATCCCGTCGGAATCCAAAATTTTGATAACACTTTTCATTTCTTAATGAAATACCAAGTGGGTATTAGCACTATAAAAAATACAAAAAACCCTCTTTGCTTCATACTTTGTAGTTGTTCAGCCTATTCTCTTCTTTAACAAAAAATCGACCGCTAGTTTTTTAAATGTATATACAGTAACTGTTATCAGTTTCAAATAATCCCGTTACCTCCAAAAAAGCGATCCATTCATCAATTAGTCAGGTTCTTTCAATTATCAGCTTAAAGTAGAGCATTCCTCATTAGGAGCAATGTAGCAAGATCTGAGATAACACATTACGCGTATACGACCCATTGTCTTGATATTAGATAATAGGTAAAGAGCCTGCGACCGTTAGACCTTCGTCATTTTATAAAAGCTGAGAGTTTCTCTGTGTATGTCCCCAATACAGGTCAGAAATATGCCGTATAAGAAGTTTGGATCATGCCTCATATCTCCCAAAGCCAAATAAAGAAATCAGCCTTTATAAAATGACGTAGATCATCTGATGGCAGGCTCTTAGGCTATAATGGAAAGCAGCCTACTTCAAGCTTCAAATGTGACGAAAGAGCCAAGTTGGAAACAATTAGCCGTATTGTTCATCAATGAATCACGTGATCGCCAAATATGCACAGCGTAACTACAAAACCAGTTTTGTAAATATGTCAATGTTATTGGATGATTTTGATCCTTTTTGGATCATGGTTGATGAGATGACATACTCCGATTTAAGAAATGAAAAGTCTTATCAAAATTTTCGGTTCCGACAGGATTCGAACCCGCGAAGATGAGACGATCCTAAAGCCGGAGTGCCTTCAACCGCTCGGCCACGGAACCCCTGACGTCAGATTCGAAATTCTTGATACCCTCATATTTATCGGTTAAACACCGGTCAACCGATAAATATGATTCAAGTGTGGATTAACACTATAAAAAACACAAAACAAAAAAAAAGTGTACTCCGATTGTTTGATCCTTCGCGATGACTTTGGATCATGGCTGTATCCTCAAAGCATGGGTCATTTTAATTTTTTAGATGATTAGAAAATTGTACTCCACTGCTACCGTATAACACTATCAAAAAGACAAAAAGCAAAAAGATTTAAAGACAATAGAAGGAAATAAAAATAATTAAATTTATACGATTTTGACGACATGCGCGAACCTGAAATGCGTAAACGCGTAGTCTAGAACGCGTAGTCCGTACAAGATTTAAGGATGTCTGATAAAGGTACTTTTAAATTCATTGAAAACTCTAACAAGCCTACATTCCTATCTACATTCGATCCAATTTCCTAGCTTCTATTCGCTCTCCAAATAGCTCGCATATCCCTTAATAGAGTGCTAAGTAAAGCGCACGTGTTAAAGCAAATAAAATCCGTTCCTATTTACATTATCCACCCTTATTTTCATAGGAATAGAGTTTGAAATAGTACCATTTGGTATTTGCTAAAGGTACGCATACCTGACCAATTTGAGTACAGTCCAATAATTAATAGAACAAGGAGGTAACGGTTGGCTGTTCCGAAAGCTAGTCGTGCGACTTAAAGTAGATTATGTGGTATTTTAGTAAATAATACTGTTTTTAAATAAATCGATTATAAAATGAAGTCTGTATAACGCCTTCGAGAGAGAGTGGTGGGTGAAATCGAAGGACAAAGATGGTTGGCGGGATATACACAATGATAGGGGAGAGCTTTGCCAAGGAGTGACCAAAAAAAGGTTTAGTAAAAAAAATGCGCATCCAAAGTCTAAAACTTCATAGTCCCCAGATGTTAATTTCATTCATTCATTCATTATTGCAAAAATGCCGCCAAACAACCTTATTTATTTAGTAAATGAATATCTACATAGTAATAATGAAATATCATTTTCTACCAATGGTGACTACCGATGAAGATGATTTCCGTTTCATATTTCGTTCACTGGACCTCGGCCACAGATTCAAAACAATAGTCACATGTATTGTCGTTTTAAGCGTTGGCTCACCTAGCTTTTTGAACAATAAAAGAGGTTTTATTAAATTTAAGTATCCATAGAGATTATAGAGTTACGACTTTAAACTTCCTTATAAAGCTTTATCCATAGAGAAGAGATTGAAATTCGAAAATAAAGCTATTTTCGCTACTAAAATACACATAAAAGCATACAAGCTTTTAGTTTATTAGTATTATATTATCACAATTGCAATATACTCCAACAGGTTGGTATAGAAATACTATTTATACTAGGATAGTAATAAAACCGAAACGTTACTGTTCTATTTGGACTGTGTCAACGTTTATAATGATATGCAAGCACGCAATTTCAACTGTTTGGATTTGTTAGGTATAACTAGATTTCGTGATTGTCACTCTATAGTAGGACAACTTTATTAAGTACAATGCGTTTGATTGACATATCTGTCACATAATGTTTTTGCGATACAAATAAAACAAGTATGATACTTAGAATCTTAGAAGACAGCATTTTAAAAATGGATGACGTCGTAAGAAGTAGCATAAAATACGTGAGTGTCGTAGAACACTCGGTTGGAACAAAATTTGTACTCGTGACATTTTTGACATTTTGCTCACCATTTTGTATTTGTCAAGTTATCAACGAAAACATGTTTTTGCTTCTCCTGTAAAGTTGTGTTTTTGCAGTTATCCTTTTTTTCCCCGGAGACAGCGATATGTCGTGACGGTAAAATCGATCGCTTTTTTTCTAGTCTCCATCCTCGATACCGTCCGAAAACAAGCTTTAAACCATCATAAAGAAATAAATAAACAGTCAACGGTATATACTATGGGCGATGGATATAGGCATTTGGGTAGTCAGCTGTTTTGTGCAGTATACAATTTAATATGAAAAATGCATGCGAACGACTAACTTTACAATGTTTGTACGCATCGACAGTGTTCTACATAGACCTCGACATTATTGAATGTTTCACAATAATAATGTACGTTGTAAGGCAGCCAAATTAATAATTGAATTTATAATGAAATGGAAATTGTTTTGAGTTGATTGATTAATCGACTGATTTGATAAATACCAGACGTAATAATTTGGTGGACCCTGCGCTAATTGACACATGATTAATATAATTGCAAAACAAATTAGAAAACATTTTAATCTTCTTAGTATTTTGATAATTTTGTTTGGAATAAAAAAGCGAGTGTTTTCGGAAATAGCAGGTTCGATGCTCGAGTGTGGCAAGCGAATTTTAGAAAATCTTTGATGCAGACTTTTTTAAAATAAAGGAATGTTTCCATTTAGAAAATTTAGATTAAATGTATTATTTTTCTACAGTAAAAAAAAAAGCCTACGCTAATTTAGACTATTTTAGAAAAAAATTGATGTAGTTATTTTAAAAAAAATAAAGGAATGTTTCCATGGAGTAAATTCAAATTAAATCTAACAATTTTTTAATTTAAAACAGCCTAAGCTAATATTACAGCTATTGACAATCTACCAGTGAAAGTTTCGTCAGAATCGATCAAGTCACTTCGGAGATCAACGGAACAAGCAGATAGAAAGACTTGCCCGTTTTAGTAGGGACATTACCTCTGAAAACTTTGTTTATTAGGTATATTAAATGTTTAATGCTTAAACGATTTTAACCACCATCGTAACTACCCACGAAATTGAAATTAACATGTTCAACTGTTATAAATTTTATTTGCTGAACTAGATATTTTACAAGTACTTCATTAAACGCGACAAAAATGGCACTTTCCTATGAACCACTTGTGTTTACGAAATATTGAAAACATATTTATTTTATGGATCAATAATACCTGTATATTTATTTAATTTTAATTGCAATTGTTTATGCTACGAGTATTACCATCATTTATAACGTCATTCCGTATTTGAAAATTAAACTAACTTGTGTAACCAAACCATATTATAAACAGAAACACCCAGACCCGAAATAAATATTTGCAGATCATACAAACATTTTTCCCGCGGCGGGGATCAAACCCGCAACCTTCTGCGTCACAGGCGGGCTTTCACCCACTGCGCCACAGAGGTCGTCGATATTAAATATTCTCAGTAGGAATATTAGAATTGAATTGAATTATTGTGAATTCTGTACCGGAACTGAGTAACCAAATGAAGGTAAATATAACGGGTTTAATACACAAAGCTTTTCTTATCTGTGCTCTAAACTGTACAGTTCCTTGGAACGTGACTCAGATTGCAGTTTTAGTTCTAAGGTGTGTCCGCGTCCTTCATTTTTCAACTCATAACCGTTTTCAACTAAATTTATTTGTATAACACAAGGAAGTAAGATAAGAAATGTAAATTGTTACCGCTTGAGACTGCTCTAGTTACTAAATCTTTACAAATAAAGCTACCCTAAGCTGAAGCGCTCTTGGTCGTGCTTGCTTAGTCGTTCTTGATAGATCGTTCTAAACGGTCCGTAAGTGGATGGGTGACCGCCAGTGGCATTGTCATCTGAGCGTTTTCATGCTTCGGAGGGCATGTTAAATTGTCGGTCCCGGCTATTTAAGTCGTTAAGCAATGACTGAGGCCTTAAGGCGGCCTAAAAACTCCGTCACCAGAGTTGGCCACTGACTCATAGGAACTTACTTACCCTAAGCTGCCGAGCTGGAAGAATGTAATGAAACTGAATGAGGTGAAAGTAGCAGCGATGGTAGCAAATGGAAATCTGTGGTCTCTGCCTACCTAGGGGTAGACAGGCAGGTTTTACGAACAAACATGATATAATGTCTATAAAAGTTTTTACCTATAAATAGAAGAGTAATATCAACAATGTAAACAATGCCCCAACTTTGAGGGCGCTTGCATATTTGCATGAGGTCTAACATGTCATTTTTAATGAAAATCTTTCCACTATTTTTAACACGTTGAAAAAGTTTTAATTTTGATAGCGTTTTGGTTTTTTACTGAAAGCTTGCTATAAATAAATAAACAATTAGTTACTAAAACATGAAGACAAAACAAGAAAATAACTGTTCCTATTTACAAAACCAAAGATAAGATAAGACAAAATACCGTCACAAAAACCGGTTGATGTAGTAAAATTTTGAGTTCCGTCACAGATTGCAAAACATTACGATTCTTACATAATCGGGATTAACTATCACCGTCATTGAAAGTTCGGTGAATCCCGCCCACGGTTCGAACTCGATCCAAAGGCATTCTAAACTTCTAATACTGGTTTTGGCTTAGTATTAGCTCGACTGTGGCTTGGGCTATCCATTGTCGAACTAAAGAGTTGGTTTTATGGCGCAGATATATGGGTTGTGAAGTAAAAGATTTTCATTTATCTTACATGATTTACAGTAAGAGCTAGTACGGAAATATTTCATGAACCACAATAGGTACACTGATAGTAAATAAACCAGATCATAAAATGAAGGATAACTTGATAGCGTGGATCGATCTTTACTCGCAGTAAAACCGGATTATACCGGCTTTCAAAAAGCCGCTTACCTTCATAGGCTGCCGGACACAAATATTCCGCTTTTCTTTTTACACGTGCGTATCAAGGTCGAAAAGTGCATTCACGCATTTGATCAATCAACTTTTTTTAACTTTGTCTAGACTGGTTTTAGATTGATGACTTGCAATAATGATGGCTATAGTGTGGACGAAGGAAAAATTAAGAAACCGAACATACCTTTCATCTAAAGCCAGCCCCCCTAGCCATGTTACAAATAGAAATGGAATAGAAATCGAATCGACAGATAACGCTGAGACTATACCTGCGCCTAATGGCATTAATTGCAAAAACTGCCTACATTTTATGTCAAGTGTTGCGGCACGTGAGTTCTTGGCATAATGTCAAACTGACGATTTACATAGAGCCAGGAACTCCTGTGCCGCCATAACTTTTATAAAATGTATGCAGTTTTGGCAATTAAATGCCGTAAGACGCGGTGAAGTCTTAGCGTTATCTGTCGAATGAATTTCTGTTCTATTGCGATTTGTGTCATGGCTAGAGGGGGCAGTCGTGTCACTTTTTTGCTTCTGGGGGTCTAATCCGGCCGCTTTTGGTGAATCCTTTGCAGAAGAAATTGTTCTGCTACAAAACTGCTTATGAAACATAATATGATTCACCCAAAGCGGCCGGATTAGACCCCCTGGTATTGAATACGGTAGCAAGTCAATATCAACTTTTTTAGTTTTTCAAGCATCGTCTGCCCACGGGTTGATGTAAGCTCTGTAAAGCTTCCGTATAATAGAGTAGTAACTTTCACAGTTCACCGCTAAATGGGCTATGAAAAGACTTACTGAGCGTGGAGTTTGACAACTTTGTATCTCAGATGTGTGATAAGATTGAATCTTTGTAGACATTGGTTTATTATTTACCCTGCGGTGTTATCTAATCCTTTGGAATTACTTCTTTCTAGATAAAAGCTTCATCAACTTGCAGTCAACATGAAGTTACAAACGTACTATAACATTCTTTCGCATTTATAAAAACCAGCTAAGTGCGAGTCAAACTCGCGCACGAAGGGTTCCGTTACTACTATTTATACTAATATTATAAAGAGGAAAGATTTGTTTGTTTCTTTGTATGTTGTTTGTTTGAAATGAATAGGCTCCGAAACTACTGGACCGATTTGAAAAATTCTTTCATTAATAGAATCCTACATTATCCCCGATGAACATAGGCTATATTTTATTCCGAGGAAGTGAAGTTTTCCCGAGGAATCGCGGGTAACACCGCGGCGGACAGCTAGTTATCTATAAAAACGGCAAAAAAATCACGTTTGTTTTATTTATTTATTTTATTTTTATTTCTTAGGAAAACAAACAGTACTTAATAACTACACGAAAAATCAAGTTGAATATCTAGTTGACCATTAAACAGTTTTCACATTTAGATGCTAATTAGCTTACTTGTTTACAAGAAGAAGAAAAGTAAATAATAATTTTTTTAACACCCTTGCTCGTAAAGCTGATGTAATTCCACCGGTTTTAAATATGTAAAGCGGGTCATAACAAACGCGTGTGTTATCAAAGCAAATAGTTATGTTATAGTCCATACAAATTCCATAACAGCATTATTTGCCATTTCAAATATGGAACTGATCGCCGCCGAGCTGGAGTCGTGCCTCCAGCTAGTGAGCAGCGCGCTGTTGCTGTTCAAAGGAGAACTAATCGCCGCGCGGCGCCAGTAGGCGGCGCTAGCGCGCTGTTAAAATGGCGGGAAAGCAACAGTGTGCATTCACAGATTGAGTTTATTTAAATGTTTTTTTTTTCTGTTTCCTCGCATATGTGTTAAAAAACGTCGTACGATATACGTGCGTATTGGTTATAACATGCTCGGCTCAATTACGCCCTCGCCTACGGCTCGGGCTGAAATTCCGCCTCGCATGTTATAACCATCTTTACGCACTAATATCGTAATGTACTATTATACTATCCAGGAAGAAGCAATTACTATACGGAAGAAATAATTCAAAACAAAAGTTACCAATTATTACAGGTTAACACATAAACAAAAAAACAAAAAAAAAACAGAGAGTTAGGGAAACTCATCAAACCAGCGTTTATAGAGTAATGTCTTGATTGTTTGAGCTCTAGAAGCAAAGAGATCTAGTTCCGGGATGTTAACTAAGCTATTATAGGTAATTACTGCACGACTAAGGAAAGAGTTTTGTCTATAGTTTGTTGAGCTGAACGGCACTTCTAAGTGAGTTATGGGAGCATTCTTTTATTCTGCTTTTTAGTATTGTTAAAGCGGCAACAGAAACATCATCTGTGAAAATTTTAACTGTCTAGCTATCACGGTTCATGAGATAAAGAGGTCGAGATTACGACTAAAGATCTTTGGAAGAAATCGCTTCTAAGCGATAGGACCGCCCATTGTACATAGTCTCGTTGTGTTCTATTGGTTCTTATGTGTATGTTTTGTAATTATTGTGTACAATAAAGGGTTTTTCATTCATTCATTCATTCAAAGATGTGGGGTGAGAAGAACTTTGAAGTCAATAAATTTTTCACAGTTTTATCTACATAATTATATCTAATGTAAAAATTCCATAAAATTTCCATAAGAACCAGTGAGGTGAATATTTGTAACCCGCGTTACGCAAACAACCCAATGCAAATGCTTGACTTGTTTTGTTTACAATTACAGCGCCATTGTAGTCAGCGAACCTTCTAGCTGTTTCCTCATAACCAGTTTGTCGCGTCAGGACTGACGGTGCACCTCTTTATATAGAAAAGCTTTTAAAACTTTGCCGCAACACCAAGACAAATTTGTCAGGCTCGAGGGGGTAGGCGGATAATTTTGGTAGAGTAGACAAAGGCTGAAAATCTTTAAAAAAGCAGTTGGTATTTTTTTTAATGTATTTTAGTTTTAATGATTCTTTTATTTCAGACAAAACAAGAAAAAGTAACAATGAATTATGTTTGCATAATTTTATTTCATTCGTTGATAAATAGTGCACAATAAACGCGTTTTTTTTGACAAAATAGGGTTCTAAAATAATTCGATGTAAAACAAAATGATTATATTTTTACGTCAGTAAAATTCACTCTGACGAGTGAGAAATCGCAAAGTAGAGAGATAATTCTAAAGCTACTAGCTGTCCGTCACGGTATTACCCACGGTCCCTCGGGAAAACTTCACTTTCCCGGGATAAAATATAGCTTATGTTCATCAGGTATAAAGTAGGATTCTAATGGTGAAAGAATTTTTTAAATCGGTCCAGTAGTTTTGGAGCCTATTCAATTTAAACAAACAAATCTTGCCTCTTTATAATATTAGTATACGAAGAAAATCTTTTCCTAGTGACGACATAACTTAAATAAAAAAAAGTGTTGCAATACACCCGCAGTTCTCGAGCCCTTAGTTTTTGCTGATGAAGATAGTGTCCTTACGAAACGTGTCTCGCTTTAATTAACTTATCAGAACTTTGCAAGTATCATTTTACATCTGACACTTTGTATTAAACGCGGTGAGGCTTACAGCTTGTAAGTATCATGCTCTAGTTATTAAACGAGCATCTGATATTCAAGGAAATCGCTTACGGAATCTATAATCTTTTGTTTGTAAGGAGCGATAAATAGTTGATCGCTTATCGCTAGCGGTCGGACAAGTGATAAGTAATAAAAGAACCCCTAAGCAAGATACCCCACTCGCCATGTGCCCTGTTCATTATAACATTTGTGTGAGTAAATGTTATCATTTTAACCGACTTAAAAAAAAGGAGGAGGTTCTCAATTCGCCTGTATGTTTTTTTTAATTTTTTTTTAATGTTTTTTTTTCAAATCAAATCAAATCAAAGTTTATTCACAAAAAAATAGACAAACGTACAGATAGTGTGTGAAACAAGTACTTACTTACTTAAACTTAATATTATTTTATAAATGGTTAGGCAATCAGGTATGGTTATTACAAAAAAGTATGTAGGTACTAGGTTACAGCAGTTGGTTTATAGAATGTATCGTACATGGTGTGAGTTGCAGAGACCTGCACTAAGATTGAAAATCTTGTATCGCAGGTGCCTGCGTTTCCTTCATAGGAGACAAAACCAAGTCGAGCATTATTTGGTAATATGAGATGATACTGATTAAAAATTACCTAATTTTACAATACTACAATTAATATGCTTATGATTTAGCATGCAAGTGTGTTTATGTGTGTATGTGTTAGTTTGTGTTTGTGTGTGTGTATGTGTAAGTGTTTGTGTGTGAGAAGTGTTTGTGTGTGAGTGTGTGTGTGTGTGTAAGTGTTTGTGTGTGTGTGTAAATGTTTGTATACTGTATATGAGAGAATGTTCGTGTGTGTGTGTGAAACTACTATGTATGTGAAATTATTGAGCTACTTTAAGCAAAGCTTCTGTTTCGAGATAATTGAAATTCATTAGCCACTCATTTATAGCAATTTTGGCATCCCTTTTTTGTATCTTGTTACGCGATTACTCCGCCAATTGTGGACCGATTTTCAAAATTATTTTTTTGTCAGAAAGGGAATGCTCCAGAGGTGGTCCCATATAAATTTGATTCCTGAGGGTTTGATAGTTTTCCCGTAAAACTCTAAAAACCTTCCCTCCTAGCCATTGTAAATCGAATCGACAGATAAGTCTAAGACTATTTATGCATTATGTCAAATTGACGCTTTACTAATGCCAGGAACTCACGTGCCGCGAAACTTGACACAAAATGTATGCAGTTTTGGTAATTAATGCCCTTCGACGCCGGTGGAGCCTAAGCATTATCTGTCGATTTGATTTCTTTTTCTTATTTAGATTTTTATGTATGGCTTATTGATTCCCTGAGTCACGCCGTGTGTAGAGTCGAACATTGAAGTCGGTTTTTCTTTTAACTTTAAAACGTAATTATTAGATATATTTTTGAGAAACCCACTTCTTTCAGGTCTATATCTATT
This sequence comes from Epirrhoe alternata, assembly GCA_963565295.1. Classification (NCBI taxonomy): domain Eukaryota; kingdom Metazoa; phylum Arthropoda; class Insecta; order Lepidoptera; family Geometridae; genus Epirrhoe; species Epirrhoe alternata. The sequence goes on from OY751384.1 coordinate 8,894,882, forward strand.
ATTGACAAGGCTTTGGTGATACTGGCATATCAATCCACCTACAGCCTAACCTATTCCAAAAAGGAATTTTGGAAATTTTACCCCTCAGGGTGAAAAGGGTAAAAGGTTAATGGTACGTGAGCAAAACTGCGGGTGTGCCGCTAGTCGCTAATATAGGTCGTAAAGTTTTATCATAGGCTGTAAAACAATAGTGAGTACATGGTTTAAGTGATCAATTTTGCCCCAGCCTTCTAGAAAGTATTGTTGCGAAATGACCGCGTAATCTGAGAGTAATTAATGAACATTGTGATTTATTTACAGTGGCATAACGACCATTATGGCTTACATTAGTGAGATGGAATTTTGACGTGGTAGGTTGATGTATTGGCTTTTGTTGTCATGCTTTTACTAGGTGCAAGATTAATTAAATTATTTTTGAAATATATAAAAACTTTGGTGACTGACTAGCATAGGTAAATATCTACGGCCTAAACTATACCAAAATCCCAGACACATGATTCCTTGTATGATGTAGGGAAACACAAATAAAGGCATACGGAAAATTCTACTCATTAGGGGATGAAACAGGGGAATCGTTGGTACTACGGTAGCTTGCGGCTAGTTTAACATTAAACATCAAATAAACCGTACTGAAAATAACAAAAACCTAGCCATAGTAATCAAAATCTATAAAATATAGTGTGTATTAGTGGTATAAAACAATGCGAAACTTCAGTCTAAGCATTTTAAAATTGTTTTCATTGAAACATTCACGGTAGTTATAACCAAGACTAATAACTATTAATATATTAATAGATCCGCGAGCTTGCGAGTAGACTCCAGTCGTGAACAGGATTTTTCCCATCATTCACCTTACCACGTACTTATTTGTGTAATATAAAGTAAGGAATTTTGTGTCCGGTTCTTTCATAGTCATACTTATTGTAATTATAAGTCTATGACCACTCTACATCCCCTAAGTTTCTCTATTATTTATTTATTTTCAAACAGAATTAGAGCAACTGAACGGTAGGGCAAAGGCTTCCCTATTCCCCTTCTCTACCTTTAAGATTTTTAAATGTATCCCTAAATTGCACCCATACAGGATTTCAATTCAACGCTCGCCGATCCGTGTCAAAGCTCTGACTAACTGAGGCAAGGGCAATCGAAATGATTCCATGTCTTGCATACTAGCAAATATAAAAAAAATCTTCTGTATGATTTCTATGTATAACATTTATCTATACTATCTATAATAATAATAATAATAGCCGTTATTAACAATCTTAAAATACACAATACTTAATATTATTAATAATAATAATATACTATCTATACTAATATTATAAAGAGGAAAGATTTGTTTGTTTGTTTGTTTGAATTGAATAGGATCCAAAACTACTGGACCGATTTGAAAAATTCTTTCACCATTAGAATCCTACAGTATCCCTGATGATCATAGGCTATATTTCATCCCGGAAAAGTGATGTTTTGAATGAACGCGAGTAGCACCGTGACGGATAGCTAGTTAAGTATATATTTAGAAAAAATGTATATAAGTAGTGTATCAGTCATGTAGTACCCATAACCCAAGCTCTGCTTAATTTGGTTACGTTAAACTGATATTTTTTTTAGGTTTAAGGTATTTATGTCTATTGGCCTTAGGGTGATCGCACAGTCCAGCCGAGCCGAACGCGGCGAACTATTAATTCAATAGAGATAATGCTGCTGACGTTAAAAGCGAGCTGCATTTTCTGACGTCATCAGAATTTTTTGTATAGAAAAATGATTGCGGCGCGTACGGCGTGGGCAGTGTGCGATCAGGTTCAGAATTAGCTTTTACCATCTTTATACTATGCATAAGTTGCCTGAATTAAACTTTATATTATTATTATTATTTGGGGCTAGATGATAAAAAAACGTAAACAGGGTCACGACTGTATCCCCAAGGCGCGGTAGACATTCTCTCAGATCTTTATATTCCAGATCCTTTGAAGGTGTCTAAGGGGGTAGTCAGAGGCATGTACAAATACATATTTGATACAGAGCTCGTGTTAAAGCGCATATAAATTTTACGAAACGCAAAATCCATTGTTGCACGGCCGGGATTCGATCCCACGACCTTCGGATTGAAAGTCGAGGTACAACCCCGTTCGGCCAACACGGCCAACACGGCTAGATGATGCTGTGTGAAGTCCAGCATTTTTTTAAATACAAAGGAGACTGTTCAAAAGCGGTCTACGAAGCTAGAGCGATACTGTCTTGGTATTTCAGTAGAGATGCCTCATCTACATCCTTGTGCAAAGGGGCATCAAAATCTGACTGGCCAGTTTTGAGAAATAGAGGGTGGATTTTTGAGGCGGGGTAGTAGGTGTGGTACCTTAACCGTTCTAGTTACAAGAAAACGTTTGTAGGAGACTATTAATAACTTTTTAAGATATTCTAAACCGCATTCACAGATTTTGTAAAAAATGTACAGTCAGCGAAAAAAGTGCTGACCAAAAGCGGTCTTTGAACCAATAGCGATACTGTTATAATATTTCTGTAGAAATACCTCAACTATATCATTGTGCAAAGGTGCATCAAAATCTGTCCCGGCAGTTTTGAGATATACGGGCTTGAGTTTTGAGACTGGGTCGTGAGGGCAGTAGCTTAACTGTTCTAGTTACAGGAAAACGTTCCTAGAAGACCATCCATAACTTTTTGAGATATTCTAAACTGCATTCATACATTTTTGAATAAGTGTACAGTCAGCGAAAAAATTGCTAACATATGAAAAATGTTTCAAAGTGGTCTGGGACGTGATCTTTGAACCAATAGCGATACTGTAATGGTATTTCTTTAGAGATATCTCAACTACATCCTTATGCAAAGGGGCATCAAAATCTGTCCCTGCAGTTTTGAGAAATATGGGCTTGAGTTTTGAGACTGGGTCGTAAGGGCAGGTACATTAACCGTTCTAGTTACATTTCTAAGAGACCATACATAACTTTTTTTTAAATTCTAAACTGGGGGGCTAGCCAAGATGACATAGATTCGTTTCCATTCCATGGCTACTATCAACACTGATTTGGCGATGTTGCACTCATTTTGCACTTGATTCTGCCATAGATTACAAAGAGTATGTATGAAAATTACGCGTCATAATGAGTGGAATGGAAAAAATGGTAGCCAAGATGCACTTTTGATAGTCGCAATTGATACTTTGTTTACGTTTTTGATCGCTGACAAGACAACTGGCAAAGTTGACAAAAACCCAGCGGAATCGCAGTAGAAATAAAATGGTGCCTTGTTTTTGATCGATCATCTGTCACCGTGTAATTTTGTATTGAGTAATAGTTTTCTGTGATTTTGTAAAGCTTTCTAATATTTTTCAAGCTGTAAAATGCATGCTCTAAATTTATTATGGAGCGCTCAAAATGAGGACTGTTATTTACAACGCCAGAAAGGGTATCTTCTTAGACAAACATTGGATCCCGTCGAAGAGTCTTTCGGATTAAAAAAGAAGAATTAAAAATTTTGTGTGAAGAGCTACGTGAAAAATCTACCTTGAAGGAATCGAGCGATATTTCCTTGGAACTCAAGGTAAAAGTTTCCGTTTTCTTTGTTTCTACGGCAATAGCACAAGCACAATCTGTGTATTACCCAAAGCTGGGTCCACAGCGCCGTGTTTTCGAGTTTTTAACATGTTATTAACCGAATAAGCACGTACAATTGGTGAAAAACAATGCTAACATATTAGAAAACATTAAAATACGGCGCTGTGGACCCGGCTTAAGATACACGGAATTGTCTCCCACAAACAAGTTCAATATGTTCATGCTCCGAAGATCGTTCCCGTCTCACATCGTGATAATATACTTAATTCTTTCCCCTGAAAGAATCTGATCGATTTCTTTAATAAGTACTTAGGTTATTTTTTATATTACTAAGATAACCTTAATGTTTGTATATGTACTTAAAATAATGTTTTGTTTGTCGTTTGTAGGTATTGTGCACGCTTAGTTTTTTAGCCACAGGATCCTACCAACGAATCGTGGGGATGAATCACCATCTAGCCCAACGCACAACGAGTCGCTGCATTATAGAAGTTGTGGACGCTCTGAACCACCCAGCTGTAATGGGAAAATGGATTGATTTCCCAAAAACCTGGAGGCAACCTATGGGTAGGCACTACAACGTCCCGTTGAGTGTAGACTCAACGGGACGCTGTAGTGCCTGGGACATTGTTTGACATGGAATAGGCTTGTAGCACCTAAACCATCTTCTCAGCTTAATCTGCCTGCCACAGGAAAGACAACGTCATGTGGAGCTGACTAAGCTGCGGGTTTCCTCACAATGTTTTTATACACAGATAAGAGCTCGTGTTGAAGTGCATATAAATTTTTCGAAACGAACAATCCATTGATGCACGGCCCAGGATTCAAACCCACAAACTCTGGATTGAAAGTCGAGGCACAACCCCATTCGACCAACACGGCTCTTAAAGTTAATAAATATATTAAAAACAATAATCTTTTTTAAATAGTAAAAAAAAAGGTTTAAAGAAATATTGTTTTCAGGAGACTTTGGATATCCACAACGCCCTTGGCTAATGACGCCAATCCTTGATGCAGTTCCCGGTTCAAGAGCGGAGAACTATATGAAAATCCACATTAAAAATATTTTTTTTTATATCAAGAACTGTATGGTTTTTATTATTATTTTATTATTAATAGCCTGTGGTGTCCCACTGCAGGGCAAAGCCCTCCCTTCGTTTCTTCCACTCCTCTCTATCGTGTATGGTTTTGACTTTCAAAATACATAATATGATTAACTATTATTGCGTTATGTTTCTCTCAAGAATCCCATAGTAGATAGAGGGAGGGAAAATCTAACCCAGAAAATCTAACACAAACAATCTAAATTTCAAATTTCATCACAATCGGTTAAGTCGTCATGGAGATACGTGAAGACAAACATTTGCACACACAGACTTTCGCATTTATAATATTAGTAAGAAGTAAGATTTTTCTCTATGAAAGTAGGTAAAGGTAGTGATATAATGTGCCTAAGCATTTACAAACAAAAAATATTTAAGTAGTGTAACAGTCACAAAAAATATTTACGTAGTATACCCGTAGCACATGCCATATTAATTTTTTTTTAATAATCCAGCATCATTTATTGTTTATTTTTATTATTTGTAAAAACGTTACATTTGTAAATGCTCGATAAAATTCTCTAGTGTACCCACCTTAAGACGCTATTTTAAATACGTATACTCTTTGTACTCTGCGGACCATAAGCTGGCCCCAGACGTTCATGCATGACGGCACGTGAGGCATGCCGCATCATCGCAACAGTGGGTGATCGTCTAGAGTGTACGTGGTCTATAGACAATCTGTCTATCCTAGAAGCGTCTTCTAATTGTGCGGTGGAATGATCAACCCGGAATGTCAATGGTAACTTTGCTACTATAATGAATTCTGTGGCAACTTTCCATCCTCGATGTGTCAATCCGACGTTTGATAAAGCCAGGAACTCACATGCCGCGATATTTGGCATAAAATGTATGCAGTGCCATACAAAACGCGTTAAATAATGTCATGCGCCGCACGTGAGTTATAGTCCTTATCTGTCTATGTCCATTTCCATTTCAATGTCTACTTGTTTTTTGGCTAAGGCCCCTGCATTCACACATTTTGGAAAAACTGTACAGTCAGCAAAAAAATGTTTACCAAAAGCGTCTCAGTCTCAAAACTCAAACCCGTATTTCTCAAAACTACAGGGACAGATTTTGATGTCCCTTTGCATAAGGATGTAATTGAGATATCTCTACTGAAATACCATTACAGTATTGCTATTGGTTCAAAGACCACGTCCCAGACCACGTTGAAACATTTTTCATATTTTTTCAATTTTTTCGCTGACACTTATTCAAAAATGTATGAATGCAGTTTAGAATATCTCAAAAAGTTATGGATGGTCTTCTAGGAACGTTTTCCTGTAACTAGAACGGTTAAGCTACTGACCCTCACGACCCAGTCTCAAAACTCAATGCCCGTAAACGCAAAACTGCCGGGACAGTTTTGGATGCACCTTTGCACAATGATATAGTTGACGTATTTCTATAGAAATATTATAACAGTATCGCTATTGGTTCAAAGGCCGCTTTTGGTCGAATGTTTTTTGCTGACTGTACAGTTTTTCCAAAATGTGTGAATGCAGTTTAGAATATCTTAAAAAGTTATGGATGGTCTTCTAGGAACGTTTTCCTGTAACTAGAACGGTTAAGCTACTGCCCTCACGACCCAGTCTCAAAACTCAAGCCCGTATATCTCAAAACTGCCGGGACAGATTTTGATGCCCCTTTGCACAATGATATAGTTGAGGTATTTCTACAGAAATATTATAACAGTATCGCTATTGGTTCAAAGACCGCTTTTGGTCAGCACTTTTTTCGCTGACTGTACATTTTTTACAAAATCTGTGAATGCGGTTTAGAATATCTTAAAAAGTTATTAATAGTCTCCTACAAACGTTTTCTTGTAACTAGAACGGTTAAGGTACCACACCTACTACCCCGCCTCAAAAATCCACCCTCTATTTCTCAAAACTGGCCAGTCAGATTTTGATGCCCCTTTGCACAAGGATGTAGATGAGGCATCTCTACTGAAATACCAAGACAGTATCGCTCTAGCTTCGTAGACCGCGTCCCATACAATTTTGAACAGTCTTGATTCTTCCTTTTGTCTTGTCATTAGTTCTTTGGAATCAGTGCTGCAGTAGTGCCTTTTCAATACTTGCACTCAAGGCAGTTTCTAGTTATTAACAGTCTTCATTCCCCACTCGGAAATTAATATTCAGGCGAGAACTTCTACCATAAACAACCGTGATTAATCCTGAGTACCTAGCGGTTACCTCAGATTATGAAGAGCAACTCTGTGATATTAAACCCGTGATGTCAAGTTGTACGTCCACTAAAGCATAACAGGCTGACTTTAAAAACTTAAACGTAACGTGTTGGTCGCGAAAAAAACTAGAGTAGAATCATCTAGCTCAGACTACTATGTGATCATAGAAGTCTAACTAAATATATTTTTTTTACTTTGAAATCAAAATAATATTACTTAAACATTTCAGTTGATAACATCGAAAAAAGCTCCCTGTTAATCCTTGACTTAACTAATTTTAGTCCAAGTCTCTTATTATTGAGGTTCTACGCAGCAAAACAATCGAAGCCTTTCAATAGTTTTGATTTACTTGCTACTCTCCAGGTTTAATATCGAAAGGTTACGCACTAAATGAGTAACAACCATAACGTACTCATAAAAGAATGATTGATGTCGGCATTTCGTATTGGATTTTAAACTTTAATTACTTGGTATAAAATAAACTAGTTATTAAATTACTAAACTAATAGCTGTTTCAGAGGATAAAAGCTCAGTTGTATTGCAGCTCGGAATACTTAAGTGGGCGGCAAGCTTTACAGAATAAGTTGTGGTTCGTTTGAAATTGAAAGTGGGCAGGTAATAAGGAAACCGATTAAACGGTAGCTGTGGTTGATGGTCAGGGAAGGGCTTTATTTTGCCGCTGAGCAGTTCTACTGATAGCCGGGGCGGTACCTTAACGTGCTTTGAGCTAGTCTTTAGTGATGAAGTTTCTATGCCTGAAAGCATTCGTCATGGCTTAAGGCTTGATCTCTTCCTGGTCGTGTTCTTCATTGCTGAAGGTCGGGTCCCTGAAAGGTTTTCGTAGCCTTGTGGATAAGCTGCTTCCACTTAGTCCGGTTTTCGGCTTCTCTTAGAGCAGTAACAACAGGGAGACCAGTAAGGGCGGTAACCTGGTCACACCAACGACTTGGTGATCGACCTCGGGGTCTTTTCCCATCTACTTTGCCTACCACAACCAACTTATCCAGATTATCTGGTTGGCGGCGGGCAATGTGACCAAAATACCCGAGGATTCTCTGGTAGCACGAAGTCGAGAGTCTGATTTTAATCCGAAGCTGCTCAATGATGGATTTATTTGTTCGCTTGGCGGTCCAAGGTATTCGAAGCATCCTTCTCCAACACCACATCTCGAAGGCGTCTATCTTCTTTCGATCTATTGCCCGGATAGTCCAAGACTCTGAGCCATAAAGAAAAATCGAAAAGACCAATGTACGGACTAGTCTCATTTTAGTTGCATTGGAGACCTTTCTGCTCTGCCAAACACGTGTTAATTTGCTCATTGCGGCTTTGGCCATTTGTGTCCTCCTTTTGATCTAAGGCTTGATAGCAGGATGAAAAAAGCTGCGCGTGCTACTGACGAAGATGAAAAACGCAAGTAAATTTTCTAAAGTCTTGTGTGGACTACGGATTTCAGGCTACAGGTTCAAGCATTCTAGGCTCGCGCGAGTCGTCAAATACATTTTGACATTTGGATCATATGGAACGCATAGTCCATACGCAGCATATGAAGAAGTGGTTTCAAGATCCAAACTTGCAGCCTTCACATTGAACGTTCAGAGTACATCACAGCTTAACCGTTATACGTTGCATTCACACATTTTAATAAAAGTATGTTCGTATGAGTCAGTGGCCAACTCTGGTGACGGAGTTTTTAGGCCGCCTTAAGGCCTCCGTCATAGCTTAACGGCTTAAATAGCCGGGACCGACAATTTAACGTGCCCTCCGAAGCACGGAAGCGCTCAGATGAAAATGCCACTGGCGGTCACCCATCCACTTACAGACCGTTTCGAACGTTGCTTAACTTCGACGATCTATCAAGAACGACTAAGCAAGCACGAGCACTTCAATTAGCAGAACACATTTTAATAAGCTGGTTACATAGTTAATATCCACACGACACATTTAGCCACACAGATGAAGAGATATTCTTAAAATTCATTATAGCTCTCAGTACCAGTATGACGTAACGACTCCGAGAAATGTAGAAAGTTACATGCGAAGCACAATGTTACAAAAATAAACCATCGCCCTATAAGGGCTACATCTGTACCTACTAGTCCTTTTAAAGTCGCTAAGCCGCTTATGAAACGTGGGTACCGGAGTTCCTACTTTTCTCATCAATTATATAAAATCGTTGGGATAACTGCCTGACTGACAATCGCACATACCTAACGTACTATCCTGAAAACCTGTTTTTGAGTCGGGACCGCGAATTAGTAAACGTAGTACGCAGGCGACTTGGAGCGAGGATCTAAGCAAGATGGATTAGAAAAGCTGAGGAACGTGCTTAGTAGCGCTTGAAGAAGCCTATATCAATCTGCAGTGGTCTGTTTTAGGCAAATGATGAAGGCTTCATTGGAAACCACGATCTATTTGTAAAAAAGAGTTAATGTTTATTTATATGCAAAAAAAATATACTGTGTTATTATACCCGCGGTAGACATTCTCTCAATTTCTATAATGGATGTCCAAGGGTTCAAAAGCATATTTGGCAAGTGCAGAAGTAAGCTCCATACGTGACAGGTTGCAAGCCCATCACCAACATGTTGACTCAATCAAGAAGGTTAAGAGAAGTAACAATCAAAAGATTAGTTACAGATCATAGCAAGTATTCTAAAAACAACATTGCAGAATGGAGTCACAGGCGATCTTCTAAAACACGTAAACAGGGTCACGACTGTATCCCCGAGGCGCGGTAGACATTCTCTCAGATCTTTTTTATATTCCAGATCCTTCGAAGATGTCTAAGGGGGTAGTCAGAGGCATGTACAAATACATATTTGATACATGCCCACATCTTGCAGAAGTTAGTATTCCATACGTGACAGGTTGCAAGCCCATCGCCGCCTATAAGAATACTAACTGGTTTCCTCACGATGTTTTCCTTCACCGTTCAGAGCTCGTGTTAAAGCGCATATAAATTTTACGAAACGCAAAATCCATTGATGCACGGCCGGGATTCGATCCCACGACCATCGGATTGAAAGTCGAGGTACAACTTCATTCAGCCAACACGGCTCTTTTTCACGACGATCTTCTAGTTTGCAATAATGCTCATCCCAGGACAAAATTGCAGTGCTCGTTCCCATAGACTTTTCAATGAATTTCTTTCATATCTCGGTTCCGCGTATGGTCAACGATGAGAGCTGGGAAGATAATGTGTTCAAATTGCTCTACGCCCTGAGAAAAAAAATACTTCATAGCTTTATAGACGTTAGATGTGATTTACAATGATATGTGAGTTCATGTTTCTTAATCAATTCAACTGATTTGCTGACCGTTTCAAAAAATACTGCTTGTTGAGGCTTACAGAGCTGTTAATTCATAGCTAACAGAGTTTTTACTAGTACATTACAGTCAATTATCCATTATGCTAATTCTATTCATCTAGTAAACTATCCAAAACAAGCAGAGTAATGTTAAACCGTCTTAGATAGAACTGCTTAAGGGTTTCCCGCGGTTCAAATTTTAGTACAATTTTGTGGCGGTTAGTGGCGGTTAGGTGCGTACAATGACAAGCGGTTGCATAATAAAACTTGAAAGCGGCCTGCCACGCGGCTAGCCGTCCCGCAGTTCAACCGCTAATGCGTAAGAGCGCATAAGGCTATTCATTAATTTGTACGATTAAAATTATACCTTGATCCTTGAAATTCTAATTTAAGTTTGTTTCTTTTTTGGGTTAGATTTAAAGTTTCGAAATCTGATTTTATTTTATATGATAAAAGTCATAAGATAGTGAGACTATTACTACTACTACTACTACTATAGACTATTTTATATGTCAAAAGATTTTATACCCCTCAAACCTTTAAGATTCCAGCATAAATAATTTCCCAACTGGTATACCTTTTCCGTCATTTATTCATTTATCTCTCGCTCTTGGTTGCACTTGATAGATTGATATTCTTAAGTGCTAGACTATGCGTTATCCAATCACTCATTCATACAATGCTATCATTAATTCGTTGACTTTGCTAGTTAACTTCCCGTTATGTGGCCAGTTATTCGATATAGATCCCATAGCATAAACAGGTTGCTAGGCTTGATTGCTCGTTCCTTTGTTTTGTTTTTGGTAGCCTCTGCAGCAGCATTCATAAGACCAATAAACGTAAAATTTAAACCGAGAGTTTGACAAATTTTTGGAAAGGAAGAAATAAAGTTGAGGCTGTTGAGGTGCTAATAATTATAAAACTCAATGTTTGGAGCCAGATAGAAGAATATATTTTAGTTTTATTTTAGGAATAAAGTGCTTTAAACGTTTATAATATCAAACTCTTGACTAGCGATACAATTGATCCAAAGTTTATGTATGACAGATGATTGCGACAACTGGTTTGCGATCGAAAACCTGCCTGATTCTCTTTTTGTATGATTTTCCTTTACCCTATATTGTTTTAAACGTGGATCAAATAAATACTATAAATAGTTTCAACAAATCGCCACTTTCTTCCATGCCATTTAAACCTATTACATGAGCCAGGAAACTGCATTTTTGATGGCTGACCTTTCTATGGTCATGCTGCACTAGTTAGTAGAAAGCGGACCGTGGGCGACAGGAAGGGACCTTTACACTCGCCTCTAGCCTATATCTCAGCCATATCAAAGTAGTGTTGCAGCTTGCTAACACTGTTATAGGTAAAAAGTCCAGTGAATCTGTGGGCATTGCACTACATCTTTTCATACATTTTATGTGAAGTTTTGCAGCACGTGAATTAATAGTGCCAGGAACTCACGTGCCGCGATACTTCACATAAAATGTATGCAGCTCGTGGTCGTGCTTGCTTAGTCGTTCTTGATAGATCGTCGAAGTTAAGCAACGTTTGAAACGGTCTGTAAGTGAATGGGTGACCGCCAGTGGCATTTTCATCTGAGCGCTTCCGTGCTTCGGAGGGCACGTTAAATTGTCGGTCCCGGCTATTTAAGTCGTTAAGCCATGAGGGGGGCCTTAAGGCGGCCTAAAAACTCTGTCACCAGAGTTGGCCACTGACTCATACGAACTTACTTTTATAGGCAGTTTTGGTTAATTAATTCTTTTAGACGCGGATGGAGTCTAAGCGTTATCTGTCGATTTGATTTCTATTCTTCTTCGATTTGCATGGTGGGTTTATTGCCACACTTGACGTTCTGAGTCACGCCGCGTCCTGAGTCAAACATTGAAGTCGGTTTTTTTTTAGTACACCGTCAAGAGGCAACACTTTCACGAGACGCTGTAGTAACATATCAATTGATACCGAATTGACCAATAGAAAGGAACGGAATAAAATTAAATACTATTAGGTATGGCTAAGGTAATATAATATATAAATACCAAATAATGCATGGAACAACAATCTTAAATATATAAAACAGGTGAGTAAGTTTTCCTGTGTACATACCATGATTATCTATGCATACCGTTTTCGCTTACATTATCATGTAAAAACATCACTGCTGGCTCTCATACATAAAGGTTACAGTTATGATCCCGGCACTCACTTATATGATTCGTCATAGTTATAACCAACAATGCAAAAAAATGTGTTAAAAATAATACACACAAATTATTTAGGTAACTGAACATAAAAACACAAACTGTTAAATTATTTCGATTACAACATATAAATATTAACCTATGTTTTAAGATTATAAATTTATTTGCCTTATAACTAATCAATGGTGTAAGCAAAGTTAAACAACTACTAGTGATAAAAAGCGTAATAAAAAATATTGTTCTTATGTCCCGGGCAAAAAATCGGTATCGAATAATTATAATAAAACAAAGACTAAAAAAATAGCGCTCTTACGTACTAGCGGTTGAACCGCGGGGCGGTAAGCCGCGAGGCGGACCGCTTTTCCAGTTTTAGTATGCAACTAACCGCCACAATATTATACTAAAATTTGAACCGCGGAGCGCGGTTCAACTGCTAGTGCGTAAGGGGGCTTAGGGAGACTAAAAACTTGAGCTGACCAAGTTTTTAGTCTCCCTAAGCTTAGTCTTCTCCCTAGCTTAATAAGAACAAACTTATACATAAGATTGCCTCAAACAACTAATGGAATGAGTGAACATGCTACTGCAATTACGTACTGTGATGCAATCCAAAGCGTACATAAGCTTTAAGGCTTGGCTTAGCACAGGTTTAATATTGTGGTTCAATTTTAATTTGTTAAAAAAATACGCAAATTAGTTTAACCTGGTTGTGCCCCACATAAAAGTGGGATAAGGGCAGATAATGATGATGATGAGATTGCTACTCATTAAATTCGGACAAGTCTACGTTGAAACACAAAAAGTGCTACACTTGCGTGAAAAAATGAGGGTAAGTAAGTTCAAATAATATCAATTTATGTTCACACATAGATATCACAGTGTTCCAAGTATGTAACACAGTGTACCATATTTGGTTTGTGACACAGTGTATCAAGTATGTGACACGGCGTAGGTTCGCCAATCTAGATTCATTTTGTTCCTGGTTCATAACTCTGGTGAATACGTGACCGATGATCACGCCTACGATTATCGGGTATCGGTGAAAATGGTAGCGATGTGTTACCGGGTCGAATCGGAGCGATTGTTTTTATGGCCATAAACACGGAATGAGCTATGTTCATATATGGGGAATTCGTGTCGCATTGTGCACCTATAACTTATTCTTTTTCGGTTTTGGCAGAGACAATGAATTATAATAAATATTGCTACGATCCCTAAATGGCTTATATTTTTAATGGCTTGTATTTTGGAGTTATTCTAATTATTTTCATGGTGACTTTGTTGCTTCTCTATTAACTCTATAAAATTATTTTTCATGCGTTTCCAACAAATATATTACATCCCACACAGAGATATTAAGCTCCCTCAAGAATAGACGTAACGTTGATAGTATTATTTTGTCTCTACATTCGGATTGATGATATCTGTAAGATTTATTTCATTATTGTTACAACTCTTACGTTTTCCTCGCCTTGGAGTATTGCGGTTGCCATAATTGTACGAATTTTGCATCAACGTAATTTGCCTTGCGGCGCGAATTCAAATCAGGTATTGTGTTGTCGATATGAAATTTACTTCAAACACAATAGCGATTTTAGATTTCCCTTCACAAGGCTATGCGTGTACTCTGGTTTCTCTATGTGTAATTCGATTAAATGTAACATAATTGGTTTGTGGGTTTTTTATGTATTTTCGTAGTAATCGATAAATGGCACTGATCCTTCGCGTTTTTACTACTTATAATTTTTTTGTGATTTTATAGTGTTAATCCACACTTGGTATTTCATTAAGAAATGAGAAGTCTTATCAAAATTCAAACCGATTCGAACCCGCAACGATCAGACGATCCTCCTAAAGCCGGAGTGCCTTACCGCTCGGCCACAGAACTCTAGTTGTCACAATCAAAATTTTTGATAAGCTCATTTTTATCGGTTAAGCACCGATAAGCGCCATCTACACGTTTCACTAGTGATACTTGATATTACAATAGATATAGAGCCTGAGGTAAGAATTATCAATAAAAAAAAAATTTTGTAGTTTAATAGTGTAAGTAGGTAATTAAAAGGGAATTAACATAAATAATTTTGGACGTTGAGACTGTTCGTAGGGAGTAGGGAGTAGGGGAATAGGGAGTTAAAAAATACTCTACTTATTTACATGTACCTACATACTTATTCTAATTTATGTACGTCTTATATCATTTTGAAACACGATAGAGCGTTTGTTTATTTTTGTAGTCAGTAGGCGTCGCAAGAATATTGCAATAATACAAACAATTTACGTGCGTGTCATTTTTTGTGTAGGCTTGTGATGCAAGAGCCCAAAAAAAGCATGGTAAGCATTGTAATGAAATCTGTTCCTTTTTTGTCCGGCGCTTAAATGTCCATTGGAAAGCGATATTCTAACCACAGGTGGGCTGGTAATACCCCAAATATATGAAAAATTAATTCATTTATGTCGTAAAAAATAGTTCATCTTTATCTCGATGTTGTAATGGCTTTCATTGTGTGATCATTGTTTGAAAGTCTGATCCCCGCTTCGAGTATGAATGAGGTAAAATATGCTGAGTATACTTGATGCTGAATAAAGAATCTAAGAAATATAAACATTTAGTAGATAAAAAAATAAATTTATAGTCAAATGTAAGTCAAAATCTTGGGACTTCCTGAACAACGCAAGGCTTGAGCAAGTCCTTAAAAAAAGGTAAATAACTGAGTTCGAATGATCCGAGAATGTAATCAAAACGCAGGAATGTCACAATAAGGTCCTATAAAATGAGGCAGTGTCCCAAAGCACTTAAATGTACGTTTTATTGCTGAAACCGTAAAGTCTATTTCGGTGTGAAATAAGGGTTTCCGTTGTCATGGAAGGAATACTAGGTCCTTTGTAAATTTGTTTCACTGCCTCTTTGATTGAATATGGAATTCATATTGTAAACCATCAGATTTTTTGGCTTTGTAGTCAAAGTCACGTTTTTACTTTTTGAATCACGATTAGGTACTTGGGATTTCGTATGGAATAATTCATGTTGATACAATATTAAGCAAATGAGAATAACTCATTTAAGGACACCTAATCAGAGTATTACTTGATCCTCTAATCAGTAGCTTCATTTACAAAAGACAAAAAAACCTGATAAAACGTTGTACATACATCTTGGACCGTAAGACCGGGAGATAGAGTCGATTTTCAATCGACTATGAATCAGAGTGAGATCTGGATGGGGTGCCGTTTACTATCAAAGTGTAATGTGGCCATAAAGAGCTATGAGGACCCCCGCCGAGAAGACCCTGGTTTATGCCACAGAATATCAAATAACAGCACGTATAGCCTGGACACCCATCAATCGAGACTCCCTTTGAGTTCTCTACACTGCAGCGATTGTATAGAGCTCTATCGAGTGTCCAAGGTGTGTGTTACGACGCCAATTGCGTGACCACACGTACAGGTTGCATTTAAACAAACGACTTATTTAAGGTACTTTTGTAAGTACCTTCACTAGGTAATCTGCCGTCTCCTAAACTGTTTTTATGATCGTGTGGTTGAATGGTTTGAAATAAAAAAAAACTACTAATTGGAGCAAACATAAAATTATATGTTTTATGAAACCTATTAGTATTCTATTATTAAACTTGTCTTGTATAGAATAGGTTAACTTTTGCAGAATGTGTGTATGTGCGAAATAATAATTTTGAGTTTTTATCTTTTGGAGTGGGAAATTGGAAGTTACCGAGGCTCAGTAATTCGCTTCATTTATAGTTTTGTCGTGATTCTGTCTAGATTCTAGAATATAAAAGCACTTAAGCCCTTAGTTTTGTACTTTTTGCGCCGTTAGTCCATTAGGATCAAGATGTAGAAAGAATGCGGCGGGTAATTGTAAAACTATGCAAATTCATAGATTAAAACAAGTTAACGCCTAAGTATTGGTTCAGAAGATGGCGGTAACTGACTTAATGCTTGTAAAAAAGCAGGAAAACCGGGCAAAGGCCCAATTCTTTCCAACCATCTCATATTTATCTCAGGTCTGAGTGTTTCTATGTATAATATATGTAAGTATGTATTTATAAACAAAAAAGTATATAAGTAGTATATCAGTTATCCGGGCTAGATGACGCTGTGTGGAATGTCCAACATTATTTATTTATTTATTATCTCTCTCCTTTGATATTTTCCACCACCCACAGTGATAAGTATTATGATATTTTTTTAGGAAAGCTGAATAATGCTATTCTAGGCTACATTTTTTATTTTAGTTTCATATAAGTTTGCCCAGCAGTGGGACGAGATGGTTAAAAAAAATAAGTTAGCGCGTTGACTCGCCAAGAACATTATTTAAATAACATGATAAAAAAAAGTGTGTAGGTAATGCTGTCATAAAAAACTTTAACTGTTAATTATATAAAGATATATGACCGTTAAAATGCGGTTGTTGTTTTTTGGAAACCATTTTCTAAAGCCGATAACAGCAAGTTAATTAAACGTTTGTTTTAACGTAAGATATTGATTGGATACCGTAATTTCACGGTAGTTGCAAACTGCTACAGTGCAACAAAACACAAAAGATGCGTCATCATTACATAAAAGGACACAAAACAAAGAATAGTGATTGTTGGAATATAATCTGGAAGTTGACGTCCAAATAAGTCATTGTTAAAGTGCATTTACACGATACGATTTCAACCCATACGATATCGTATCGGATGGCAATTTTTTACGTGTCTCATCGTATGTGATTTGTCATAGCGCGCGCGACACTCATCGGCACGTTCAATAGGCGGGGCTTAGCAAATCGTACGAAAAATCTCATCGTGTAAATGCACCTTTAAACATAATACAAAAAACCTATGAAAAAAAATATGGTGTTAATTTCACACATGTTTATTTGAATAATTATATGAATTTAAGAGAACATAATTATTTGAATGTTGAAATGCATTTCTTTGCATTTATGCTGAGACTTTCCAATCCATGGTTACGCTCGGTCAACTGAGTAGACGGACAATCGACGCTTGAATTTTTGAGTTGATTTTGTTGGAGATTTTAAAGCTTTATGACGTTTTCAAAATGAGAATTACATTTGAAAAACTCACTTAGCTAAAATGAAAACGGAACCTCATAGCTGTGTGCTACTTTAGTAAAACCAAATAAAGGGCAGTTCACTTCCTACAGAGATTCAGGAGATAAAAGAACATTGCGTTGATTTCACGATAATTGCCGAAAGCTTAGTTGGTTTTACAAAACAGTTATTTGTGTCTCAGATCAGTATCCACTTTCGACATTCTACGTATAGCCTTATTCTATATTAGCAATCTTTCTAGACTTTGTTCTAGTTCTGATAGCCAATAAGCTTTTGGTTTCACATGAATATATTATCGTTTCTTTCAGTAGAAAAAAAACGAAGGGGCAAACACATTCTCTCGGATCTATTTTGTGTATTCAAATCCTTTGAAGATCTATGAAAATCAAATAATTTTTTTTTATTACTTTTCTTAGATGGTTTCACATAAATATATTCTCGTTTCCCTCAGTAGAAATAGTACATTGTACCACAAGAGAGCAAAATTCGTTTTTGTTGCGAGTGCTGAGTTTGAATCTCGAACAAACGAAGGATTCTATATTTGAATCACGAGCGTAGCGAGTGATTCTATGTTAGAATCCTGAGTGTAGTGAGAGATTCAAAAGCATAAGCAACAAAATATTTTGCTCTCGTGTGATACATACAACTTTTCACCTTACTAGCGAAAAATAACAGGATGTAAAGGAAAACCAATTGTACTCGTATATAATAATATAATGCTGGACTTTTTCACTCAGCATCATCTAGCCCCAAAGTAAGCAGAGCCTGTGTTATGGGTACTAAGATGACTGATATACTACTTAAAATACTTTTTGTTTGTAAATACATACATATTATACATAGAAACACCCAGACCCGAGACACATATTTGTAGATCATACAAACATTGGTCCCGCCGCGGGGATCGAACCCGCAACCTTTTGCGTCGCAGGCGGGCCTTCGCCCACTGCGCTACAGAGGACGTCAATAATTCCCGCTATTATTATTTTTTTGCCCCTCAAGTGGCAGGCTAAAGTCCAACAACCAGCCCCCCTGGCCGCCGCCGCTTGGCCAGGGTGCACGCTGCGGCCTGTAATATTCGATTCTCATTGGTTGCTTGCAGTATTCTAAATTCAAATCACTTTTCCTCATAGTGTGAGCAAAGTAGAGTTTTGCTCACTGTTTTTACGCGGCAAAAGCGCCCTTTTTGAGCTAGTAAGGTGAAAAAAAAATTTCCGAAGGGGCAAACCCATTCTTTCAAATTTATTTTGTATATTCAAATCCTTTGAAGATCTATGAAAATCAAATGATTTTTTTTTATTACTTTTCTTAGATGTACTGGAAGTGCTTATTTTCCGAATAAAAATTACTTATCATCCTTTTCTGTACCCCTGAAAAATCTATGCAAAATTACACGATGGTTGGAGAAGGCGCAACAAACAAAGTTACATTCGTTCATCTCACTTTTCCAATGATGAAATACTTTTTCTGATAGGTGTATGTTTGTTTGGGACTTACTTTATTCCACGACCAGATAGATGTGAAACAATATCAAAAGATACGTAACCGTGATTGATGGTAAACAAACTTGAATTGTACATGAATGATACCGGAACCTGCAAGTAAAAACAAACTCTATTGTGTAAGGCTTACGGACCATTAACGATCATCAATCAGGCTAAAGAATTAAATAAAGCGGTTCGGTTACCCTTCTCAAGCGCTTACCACCAAATTGGAAGTTATTTATAACTTTTTTTTTATAAAGATTGTTAGTTGGCCGAGTGAGATAGTCTCGTTTTTATATGCCAAGGTCGTGGGTTAGAATCCCGAACGTGCATAAATGGATTTGATATTTCGGAGAATTTCTGAGTGCTCCAGAATACCTGTTATACAAACTATCCTCTATTAATTCGAAAAACCATCCCAATAATAATGTAGTATCAATATTGATGAATACAATTTAAACCTCTATTATTTTGCTGAGTTTCGGGCCTGCCTCCCAGCATTACATAAATCTTTATTCACCTTGTGAAAATGTTAAAAAATAATAAATAAATAAATAATGCTGGACTATTCACACAGCATCATCTAGCCCCAAAGTAAGCAGAGCTTGTGTTATGGGTACTAAGATGACTGATATATTACTTATATACTTTTTGTTCGTAAATACATACATATTATACATAGAAACACCCAGACCCGAGACAAATATTTGTAGTTATAAAAAATCTGCCAAATGATTAGAAGTATTGAGGGATAGAGTAACAATATCAAAATATTACAGATTAATTAAATTGTAGAGCTAGAAAAAAAAAGCTGAACCGTCTCTCTTACCGACCTATGGTCAATGAGACGATGACGGTGCTCTTGAATTAGCTTCGTCATCATACCCCATCAGCATCATAGCTTTCCTTAAATCACCTTTAAAAGCTTTTACTTCAATCATAAGATCAATGACCTCAAGTTTTACGAAACAGAATCGATCAACATCTTATAAGTTATGTTATTTGATAGATTACTACGAAATAACCTATTGGCTACTGCAGGATTACAGCATTGAGGAAATTAATATCACCCACGCGTATGGGCGCATTTATGTGTAATACAGGTGTATGCTTATTTATCGATTTAACTTAGGCCTTTTCTTATAAGATGACTAAATATAGCGTCAGAGGCAACCTATGCCTACACTCAACGTAATGCTGGTAGTGTCTAGGTAAGTAACATTGCTTATCGACCAACCTGCTTTGAAATTACTAAGTTTTTTATTACAACGAGCATAGGTACTAGGCGAAAAGAGTGGCGATATAGAGAGGAGACCTATACTCAGCAGTGGGTGCAACCGGGCTGAATGGATAGATAGATAGGTACTAGGTATTGCTCGCTGGAGCCGAGTGGGGTACTTGGCCAAACAAGACGATATCTGATGGATCAGGACCGAGTAGTGGCCAAGACAATAAGAACTCAATTCAGCCTCATGGTCGGCTGTGAGGGAGGTAGAAGTGGATCTAGCTGGCACAAAACCATCCAGGTTCACGTAAAGAGAGACCTTTACCCATCGGTGGGTGTTCTTTTTTTATGATGAATGGGTCGACTCTTGACCACGAAACTTACATAGGCAAGAATGACGTCTACGATGGAGCGAGCCTACCCAGAAGGTGCCTATTAACTCTCTTCTTAAAAACAACAGGGTCGTAGCTCAGCGGAAACACAGACGCGGGAAGCTGATTCCAAATTTCTATGTAAATCCACTCTGAGTGAGTCATAAATACCCACCTAGGTGGTAACAATTTTACAGTTTGAAAATTATTTTATTGCCACACATTTTCATAGTGATAATGCTGTTCCATAAATTATACAGCGTGTCGTATACTATTAGGTAATATCAATATTAGACGATGTCGAGTTTAAAGCTTTTTCAGTTCTGTTGTAAGGATTGGCAACGTTATTGTAACCTATTTTATAAGTTATTTAATTTATATATTACTAGCGGTCCGCCGCGGTGTTACCCGCAATCCCTGGGGAAAACGTCACTTCCCCGGGATAAAATATAGCCTATGTTCATCGGGGATAATGTAGGATTCTATTGGTGAAAGAATTTTTCAAATCGGTCCAGTAGTTTCGGAGCCTATTCATTTCAAACAAACAAACATACAAACAAACCTTTCCTCTTTATAATATTATAGTATAGATTTAGTATTCAATCAAAACTAAGGATGCAAATTGACAACACAATGACTTTTAAAATGAAAATTACCCTCATAAATCAAAATGACAACGTAATTTATCCTAATGACAACTGATTCATTTTAATGATCATTTAATTTATGTTATTTATGTAAGATAAATAAATAGCACACATCACTTTAAACATAATCAAAGTATAATAAAATATAAGTTAATATATTAATGTAGCGAATATAAAATTATTTAATTTTTGGCTGGAAAACGCTGTGGGACAGTTTTTATCACGGATTATTAGCGGTCGCAGGGGCATTTTCAACTATGGGGGGCACGTCGGACCCAGCTAATAAATTGTAAATCCATGATTGCCGTAAGGCGGCCTAAAAACTCTGTCACCAGAGTTGGCCAACCAAGGACGTTACCTACTTACTCATACGAACTTACTAGGGAAGGTAGGTACTTATTTTATATAATAGGCAATGTTTAAAAAATATCATTGGTAATGGGTAATAATTTGGCCTTCACGTGTCAATGTCAGACCATGAATATTTAATTACATTTGATTGCATATGACATGATTATGGTAATAAAATTGAACTAAAAGTAATCAAAAATAAATTGGATTCCTAATGATGTCACTGTGTTTTTATTGCTTAAAAACAGGTAGGCAAATAAAAAAACAGCGGCATTCCAGGAGTGCCAACAAAAGTGAAAACTTGAACGTGAGTACAAAAAAATAAAGAGCAAAAAGTTAGCCTAACAGGGATTTGAACCCGGGGCTGTCAATTCAATTCATTTCAATTCAATTCATTTATTTCCATTAAAACAACACAAAATTGTATGCGGAAAACACCTTAACTTAACCTATAATTACAATTCGAGTACATAATACCTACACACATAGAAAAGCAAAGCAGTCCAGAAAACAAACATAAAAGTACAAGAACAAAAAACTTACAAGTCACAATTCATCAATGGAGTATAGACACTTCTCCAGAAGAAACATTTTCAATTTATTTTTCAGAGTCTCTCTCTTATCAATCATTAATTTAATGTCACATGGAAGCTTATTAAATACCTCTACGGCTTGATACCTTGTGCAGTGTTGCATTATGTTAAGTGTTGGACTAATTCTATTCTTAAGGTTTTTTTTCCTACTGTTTACCCTTGCCGCGTTCTCCTCTGACGTCTCATATTCATTTAAATATTTTGCAAGAAAATTTATCAATACCTGCACATACAGACTTGGTACCGTCAAAATTCCCAAGAGCTTGAAAAAATTCCTACACGACTCTGTTTGGGAAATCCTGGCCATAATTCGAATACTCCGTTTCTGTAAGATAAAAGCTTTATCCATGTTATATTGATAGCTATTCCCCCAGAATTGAATGCTGTACCTTAACTTTGATTCCACTAGTGCATAGTAAACCATCTTTAGTTGGTCTAAACTAATTTCATCACGCAGTGTTCGCAATGCATAGCAAGCTGAGGCGATGGAGCTTTCTATGCCATCCAATTCGTGTTTCCAGTTCAAGTGGGAGTCAATATTTACTCCAAGGAATTTAATAGAGTTAACGCTATTTACAATATCATTATTGAATTTTGATTTTAGGCAGTCATTGTTCCTAGCTGTAGATTTAAATAACATCATATTCGTCTTTTTTTTATTAATAATAAGATTGTTGGCTGTAAACCAGTTCTCAAAAGCAGATAGTGTGTCTCCGACTCTCGCGTTAAGTGAAGTCATATCATTTGAACTAACTATTGCATTTGTATCGTCAGCATATACAATCATTTCAATGTCAGGTAAAATATTTGATATATAGTTGATAATGTCATTTGTAAAAATTATAAATAAAATAGGTCCTAAAATTGAGCCCTGTGGTACTCCAGTCACTATATTAGTTAAATTAGATTTAAATACACATTCCCTTCCTTCCTCTAATATCCTATTCTTTATTTCTACATACATTCTTCTGTTTTTAAGGTAAGATTTAAGTAGGTCCAAGGCATTGCCTCTCACGCCATAATGCTCAAGTTTACAAACCAAAATGTCGTGGTCTACCGTGTCAAAAGCAGAGCTCAAATCCAGGAATATCCCTGCCACCCTCTGTTTATTATTTAACCTCACAAGCGCATTATCAACGAGAGCATTTATAGCGTCAACCGTGCCTACAGAAGTTTGATAGCCATACTGTCTGTGGTTTAAGATTCTGTTTGAATACATGTGTGACATTAAACGACATTTAATAAGTTTTTCGAAAATTTTCGATAGCGTTGGTAACAAGGAAATGGGGCGATAGTTTTTTGGATCACTAGTTGATCCTTTTTTGTGAACAGGAATAATTTTTGCTAATTTCAATTGATCAGGGAAAATGTCTCACTCAGAGTTGAAGTCTGTCTCACCTCGACCAATAAATGACAATACCATTTGCGACGTAAGCGACGTAGCTGTCACATGACTGAGTTTGATAGTTTTTTTCCCATCTCAAAAATGCTCAACGCATCTAAAGAAGTGTTCATTTCAAAAACATGTCTAAATTAACTGTTATAACAATGTCAAACAATTTTTAGAACAAAAAAAAATATATAACCGAACGCAGGTTTTACATGGCTTATTTCCGTCAGTTGATTTTGGCTACTACCTCATTTCTAACTCATTAAAAACTTTACTTATTCCCACTAAACATTAAACTAAACGTTGACTAAGGAAGTCAAATAATTAGCCAGAGTTCCCATGTACAGTGCTACAAACTTATCTGAACCAGTGAGAGAGGTGCTGTTGACGCATTTGGCGTGGACAGGAAAATAAATTTAGCCCAGATAATTTTGTGGCACTGTATGCCTTACGGCTATAAAGTATTCACGTAACATTTTCTAACATAAGAACTAAAACACAAAGTTACAAGCTTTAGTTTTGCGTGTAACAAAACTTTTAATTATGTCGACCTGAATACCTCACACCACTAACCCACATTAACGTTATAAACTTTGTGATTTAGATGTTATGAGTTTCTTTGGATAAATAAATAAAAATAAATTGCGAAGCTGGAAAGGGAAGGCCTAGGCAAACCTTCTTGGATCAAATTGGCGACATTTTGGAGAAGGGCCAGGTCAAAAGTACCCTAAACCGACGAGCATGTATTAAGAATGTAATGAGAATGAATGAGGTGAAAGTTGTGTGTCAGGATCGTAGCGACTGGAGATCCGTGGTCTCTGCCTACACCTTTGGGAAAGAGGCGTGACTTTATGTATGTATGTATGTAAATTGCGAATAATTTGTATGAACAAAACGAATAAACAAAGTACATAAAACTTTTCAGATTTACTTTCATAAATACATATACATTTTGCTGTAGTTTACTATCACTGTTCCTAGACTAAAATAGATGATCGGTAAACTTTTAAATAAATAAATAATGCTGGACATTTCACACAGCATCATCTAGCCTCAAACTAAGCAAAGCTTGTACTATGGGAACCAGATAACTGATATACTACTTATATACTTTTTGTTTGTAAATACATACATATTATTGATAGAAACACCCAGAAGATAAATATTTGCAGATCATACATTTATCCCGCGGCGGTGATCGAACCCACAACCTGCTGCGTCCCGGGCTTTCACCCACTGCCCACCGCGGTGGGCATCGAACCTGCAACCTACTGCGTCCCAAGCGGGCTTTCACCCACTGCCCAACAGAGGTCGTCACTTTACATTAAATTCATTTATAAAGATTTCGTAAAATTTCGTAGTTTCTCAGAAACTTTTTGGTCTTCAAAGATCTCGAGGATCTTAAAATCTGAAGAGTCAAAGACAGTCATTTTGTTCCACTCGATTCTAGTTAGCTTCTTGTTCAATTTTCAATGAAAAGCTAGTCTACCTTGCCAACAATTAGTCGAATCCATCAGTAGAGGCGATCCGTCTTGGCCGCGATAGCTTCGTTACCATAGCAACGAAGGACCACACACGACTGGCCGGTTGGCACAAATGCAAATGAAGCCCTTCGGTTATTCACTCCGCTGTGAATATTTTACGCGCTGTTGTTCAAATTAATTGAATTCGCATCGAGATTTGACGATGCTCGTTACGAATATCTGATGAAATAAAATGATGTAAATAATTTTATTTGCACTAAAGTAGAGATTCACCATTCAACAACAGAAGAATGATTGTCATCTTTTGAAACATCATAGAAAGAAAAGTAAAAATAAAGATTTGGAAAGTAAGACCAAGAATTCCTAGTACAATATCCATGAGTTCATTTGTAATGTGTTTCTTCTGTTTCTTTCTGTATTTTCTTCTTCTTGGTCCTTGAATTATAATTTGTTACTTCACAATTTAGAAGGCACCGAGAAGCATCAGATTTCTATTGTGCTAAACCGTCAGGTAATCCATAATATCATGTTCTGCTTGTTCAAGGAAGGTAAGCAGCCATTAATCTTTGTCTTCCTTGTTTTGCATCTCAGCATGTCAAAATCCTCGGATACTTGACACCGTTCGCCCTAGCTTGCTAGACCCTTGTCTCTTTATAATACGGCCACTGATTTATCACGTTCGTAAAACCACTGCATACATACATAAAATCACGCCTCTTTCCCAAAGGGGTAAGCAGAGACCACGGATCTCTACTCGCTACGATCCTGACACACAACTTTCGCCTCATTCACTCTCATTACATTCTTCATACATGCTCGTCGGTTTAGGGTACCACTGCAAATAAAGTAAAAAAATTTTGAAGTACCTAATGTAAGGTTCGATATCTACTAATCTTAAAGACGACCGAATTTCTAGACGTAGTTCTTTTTGATGCATTAAACTGAGTAAAGTATGATCTTCTTTCGGCTTTTGATCCGAAAGCTGGCAAAATATGCGCCGCTTTGGCTCAGGCAGCTTACGTATTGATCATTGTATTTCCTATGGATAAAACCAAGTAAACTAAGGGATGAATGTAGGTGCTGAGCAAACCTACGTCGGACCCATGTCCTACCACTTTCTATTAGGGTGTAAGCATGGATTGTTTTGGTCAAAATTGATTATTTTTTATTGTTTAAATGTTTATTCACGCAAAATGACGGCTACAGTTTCAAAGGACAGCAAAGTGTCAGAGTTTTGTTAAATCGTGACTCGGTGTCGATTTCTGTCTGTCCGGTACAGATGTGAATTATGGTTGGTTTGTTCTTTCTACGTTTCAAAATAAATGGCAGAGATTAAGAGTGCAATACCTGTATTAACTTTGAATAATGTTCTGTATTTAATATTGATAATTTCCAAGCGTGACAGGGACCAGTGGACTTTAGTAGGAGACCTTCGCCCAGAAGAGGGACATGAAGGGCTGATAAAAAAATCCACGGCTGATAAATGGCACAATAGATATTTAAATCAAGTCATGCGATAACCTTTAAAGAAGTCTTAAGATAGTCCAAGGCATAATAAATAATAAACTTATTTATTTTCTCTTACAAACAAAATTTACAAATATAAAAAAATACACAAGAATATAAAAAAAATATACATAAAAAAATCTAAAAAGTTTGTAGATATAAAACCTGTTTTGTGAGATACTGGTGCCTGAAATAGGTATAGAAAAAACCTGTGCTAACAAGTCACCAGTACTTTACTCAACTGATTTATATACAAAAATTTAGAAAAAGGGATAACAAAGAAAAGAAGGCATCGCCAAACACATTGTCCACGTTTAAGTTAGCATTCCATACATGATAAGTTAGCCCATCGCCGCTCAGAATACATACTAGTTTTCACGATATCCGTTCGTTTATAAGTATAAATCCCAAGCCCATTGAATATTGATGCATACATCATACCCGTTGCTTTAGAGCCAATATGTCAACCGGAATCAGATACAATAACGGTCACAGTTGTGCCGATAAATCTCATAACGCTGAATTGTGCTAGCACTCACGTAGTGCGCGGTTTGAGTACATCAAACATTACATTCCATGAGTACTGGTCAAAAAATGATTACATAGTACTTAACAAATTATACCAAAGTAGATCAGAAAGTAGCTTGAAATAGACAAAAAATAAGTTATATGCATTGAGTTAGGATATCATAGAGTCATAATCTCTAACAGTGATCGTTCGGTTTTCGCTTAGAACAGTTGTGTTACTCGCGACTGCGCGTACCAACAGTGCAAAGTGCTTACGCATCACAACAAAGCCGTCGCGCGCGACACGGTCTGACCGCGATGATGACCTAGTTGTAGTCATTGCGCAAGGCATGTCTGCGAACGGCAAATCATATTGTTAAGGCGACGCAATTTTCCTCAACAATGAATACACCATCTAAAGACTCTAAAATAACGCTCCAAACAGAAACGGAGCATCTATTGTACAATCGCTACAAAGAAGAACGCGATCGACGTTATGAAGAGAAACAAGAACGAGAAAAGTTGGAGAGCCTCGTTAATGACTTAAAAAGTCAAATTGAAATCCTACAGCAACAGTTAAAATGTGTGATGAGCACCAGCTCCACTCCTCAAACCTCAACTAACATTGAAAGCTCTTCGTCGCGTGTCGAATACGCCACAGACGATGAGGACCTCGCTAAAGAAACTGAGTGGATAAGAACCAAGACTAGGAAGAAAAGAAAACTGAACACCTCACCCTCACCCTCACCACAGGAAGTTGGTAAAACTTCGACAGCAAATGAAAAAATTAGGAAAGTTCCACCACCCCCTCCTATTATTGTCGACGGGGTGAACAACTACCAAAACTTTTATGACTTTTTGTCAAAAGCTCAGCCATGTGCCACCTTTACAGTAAAAATGATGGGTGGTGAGAGCGTCAAAATAAACTCGTGCAACGAGGAAGCCTACAGATGCCTGACAAAAACACTGTCAGACAATAACTGTCTCTGGCATTCCTATGAGAACAAACAAGAAAGACCAATACGAGTCATGGTCAAAAAATTGCCCTCTACCTGCACACCTGCGAGAATCATCGAGGACCTCGCTAACCAAGGGTACAAAATAGAGGATGCTGTAAATAAATTGAGCTGGAAAACTAAGGAGCCACTCAATATGTTTATGCTAACTTTCAGCAATCAAGAGGATATTAGCAAAGTATTCGCTATTAAATATATTCTGGGTTGTGTTGTCGAAATTCAGCCACTCCGGTCAACAAAACTGATCCCTCAATGTAAACGATGCCAGGCGTACGGACACACGCATAAGTACTGCGCTAAAGAGCCCAGGTGTGTAAAGTGCACAGGCAAACACCTAACCAGCGACTGCAAAAAACCAGCAGGAGATAAACCAAAATGCGTCCACTGTGGAGCAGCACATCCAGCTAACTACAGAGGTTGCACTGTAGCCAAAGAAATTCAAAAAATCAGAAACAAGGCCACTAAGAAACCTGTGGAAAGCCGACAACAGGTGGTAACTGGAATACCGGTAAGTGGCAAATTACCTCAACCAAATCAGCTTAACACAAACCTAAAGCCTGCAAGCATTGCTAACAAAACTGTTTCCTACGCCCAAGCAGCGTCGAGAAACACACCCACACAAAATAAAGATCAGTCAAACCTAACAAATGGCAATAAATTAGATGAAATTTTAAAGCTCATGACAACATTCGATGAGCGGCTAAAGAAAATCGAAAATAGCGCCAGAACTGCTATACCTAAGGCTAAAAAATGATTTGCTCAACTAAAATAATGACATGGAACTGTAATGGACTACTTCAACACCAGAACGAATTGCAAGTAGTCCTAGATATGGAAAACATTGATGTGTGCCTTATATCGGAATCACACTTTACAAAGCAATCTCATATTAAATTCAAAGGCTACAAAATTTATCACGCACTTCATCCAGCTAATACAGGAAGAGGGGGCAGTGCCGTTATTGTAAAGGAATGTATCAAACATTACGCAGAAAGCAAATACGAAGAGCCGGATATTCAATCTGTTTCAATTCGTATTGAAACTAAGCAGTATCCGCTAACAGTAGCAGCTATATATTGCCCACCACGGTATACAATACGAAAAGAAACCTACTCCGTTTTCCTACGGCAACTAGGTGAGAGGTTCATTCTTGGAGGTGATTTCAACGCTAAGAACACATTCTGGGGCTCCAGGCTAACCAACATAAAGGGAAAAGAACTTTTGAGAGCTCTAAAAGAAACAGACTCTGAAGTTATATCGACAAGATATCCAACATACTGGCCAACCGACCCGCTTAAAATACCTGACCTCATTGATTTTTTCATTTATAAAAACATTTCACATAACTATCTTAAAATAGACCAAAGCTATGACCTGAACTCGGACCATTCTGCTCTATATTTAGAAATTAATGATAAAATATTACTCAAAGATAGCACTCCAGCCTTAGTGAATAAATACACGGACTGGGAGAGTTTTAAAAGAGAGCTAGATAAAAGTATTAACCTAAAAGTTTCATTAAAAACATCAGAGGAACTGAACAAAGAAGTAGAACAATTTGTAACTCTTGTTCAAGAGATCGCTTGGAAAAACACACCTGAAATTAATAAAAGGACCGCTAAAAATAACTATCCTAAAGAAATTAAGAGATTAGTATATGAAAAAAGAAGACAAAGAAGGCGATGGCATCAATCTAGGAGCAAACAAGACAAAACAAAGCTGAACAATCTCACAAAGCAATTGAAGAGAGAAATACAATCTTTCAACGATAGAAAAACCACCTCTCATCTACAAAAACTTACCAATGATCGCAAAACCGACTACTCGCTCTGGAAAGCTACCAAAAACATGAAACGGCCAATGTCCCAAATCCCTCCACTAAAAGAGGATAATGGGAAATGGGCCGTTAGTAACGAACATAAAGCCCAAAAATTTGCCGAGCATTTAGAAAAAATATTTACACCAAATGAAGGACCACCACATAACCCAGATGACACGGCGTATGATATATTAGACGAAGACCTACACATTCCACCGGTCTCTCCAAGAGAGGTCCGAAGCGAAATTCATAGGAATATCAACCCAAAGAAATCACCTGGCTTCGATCTTATCTCAGGTGAAATTTTACACAACTTACCAAAAAAGGCAATAGTCAAGCTAACTAATATCATTAATGCTTCTATAAGGATAAAATATGTGCCTGATCTATGGAAAGTAGCTGAAGTAATAATGATACCAAAACCGGGAAAGTCGCCCCATGACGTAAAATCATACAGACCGATATCTCTACTCCCTATTATATCAAAGCTGTTTGAAAAGCTACTCCTCAAAAGATTGAAACCCATAATAGATGCCAAAAACCTCGTTCCAGACCACCAGTTTGGATTCAGGGAGAAGCATTCAACAATCGACCAAGTCCATCGAATCACAAATATAATTGAGAAAACATTAGAAAGTAAAAACGTCTGCTCTACCGTATTCTTAGATGTAGCGCAGGCGTTTGATAAAGTGTGGCATGAAGGCCTTATAATAAAACTAAAAAGAACTCTTCCTAAGCCCTATGTCGATATTCTAAAATCGTACATATCAGATAGAGTTTTTAGAATACGGCAAGAAGATGCCTACTCCGATATTAAACAAATAAAAGCTGGGGTGCCACAAGGAAGCGTATTAGGCCCGGTCCTTTACCTTCTATATACCAGTGACATCCCAGAACTAAAAAACAATACTATCGCTACCTTCGCTGACGACACTGCTATTATGGCCGTTGGCAGAACCCATGCAGAAGCGGCTGAAAAAGTACAAAAGGCTGTTAACATAGTGTACGACTGGACAAAGAAATGGAGGATAAACCTCAATGAATCGAAGTCAATCCACATAAACTTTACGAATAAAAAGGAAGAATACCATCCTGTGTTCATAAACCAAAATCGAATACCATATGAAAATACAGCCAAGTACTTGGGTATGACGCTTGACGCAAAGCTACGCTGGAAAGCCCACGTCAAGAAAAAAAGAAAAGAGTTGGAGCTACGATACAGACAGTTGTACTGGCTCCTTGGAAGGCAATCTGCACTTTCAGTACATAACAAGATGATACTGTACAAACAAGTCCTGATGCCAGTATGGACCTATGGTATACAGCTGTGGGGCTGTACCAAAAAAAGTAATATCCTAATAATCCAACGATTTCAAAATAGAGTACTTAGGGACATCGTGTGTGCTCCTTGGTACGTAAGAAACGAAGATCTGCACCGGGACCTTAAAATAGACTTCGTTGATAAAATTATTAAGAAATATGCAGAAGCTCACGAAAAAAGACTTCATCACCATGTGAACGTCGAGGCTATCCAGCTCCTCGATAACACGGACATAGTGAGAAGACTCAAACGAACAAAACCGTTTGAGTTAGTGTAGTGTAAAACATTTAAAGTGATAAGTGTATTTTAAAGAACACAAGAAAAAAGTGTCTTCCCCTTAATTAGAGACAGTAAGAAAAGTGCCATTGGACACATTCTTAGTTATATTATTCTTTATAAAACTATGTCAGAGACAAATTGCTCATTGGCCTACTTGGCTAGATTGTAATATTATTAGGGTTTAATATAATCATTATTATACACTAAGTTAATTAAAAAAAAAAAAAAAAAATCTCTAACTGACAACACTCAAAAAATGTCCGAGCACCGTTCTTTGATGACATTTGCTCGAATGTAGACGTTATTTCACTTGTATAAGTGTTCAATGTCGCTTGTACGCAAAAACAAAAACTACGCACGCTAGCTCGAGTTTTGGCGCGGACATTATTTTTGTCAGATTGTAACTCTATTATTACACTGTTACACATACCACATGAGAATACAGAAAATATTTTTGAAGTGAAAACTTCTGTAGGCGCGTTTGGCAGTTTTGAGATGAGAAAAAATTCTTGGATTCGCCTTGAAAAGGTCTCGTGCGAGTCACGTGACTGCTCACCGACACGGGTTATTTGTCAAGTTTAGAACCGTGCAAGTTTCTGATGGCACTCCTGGAGTGCCACTGTTTTTTTTATTAATTTGCGTCTAAAAAACTAGTAGACGTAACTACGAATCCAATCTAATCATCAATTCGCGAATACTTAGTCCCAAATTGTTATTTTTCCTCTTTCATATTTTATTTACAATTGTCCTAAATGTTTTACATTTTCAAAGTCATCTTAAACGAATAATAGTTTGGTATTTGTACTATGCCTTAAATCTTGTATATTTGATGCCGGGTCGTGGGCGAGTGATGTTAAGGGCACTGCCACGCTGTCGAATGCTTTGGTTCTCGTTTTTGCATGTTTTAGAAGCACGATGTTTGTAGGGCATCTAGAATCTAGACTATCTTGTAAGGCTGTCCAATCAGTCCATCTTTGACTAACCGATACTGTAGGCTTAAGATATCCGCTATTTTCGGTCTTATTTCAAAGCTGGTAGAGCTTTTTATCATCACTTTGATTGTCAAACTACGTCTGAAAAAATGCTTATACTTTTTTTCACGTTTCGTTATTTCTGCTGCAGTTTTATCGTGGTCTTCAAACATACTTTTAGTTTAAAAATAGATCTCTCAATTCTCACGATCCAAGTAAAAACTCTTTGAATCGAACATAAACTGATGGTCGCTACTAAAAACTTCACGCTATCCTGTGAAACTTTTATTTCCCAACCAGCAGTTTTGTCACGAACCAGGCAATTACATAAGAGTAATAAACTGATCACTTTTTCCCAACATATGTAGCGTTCAGCATTCTCTGCGTGCTGCAATAACTCCTCTGCCATACATGGCTTTGTGCTATTCGTTGATTTTGCGCGATGCAGCCACCGTTATATGCTGGCCAACTTTCTGTGATATTTGGCATAGTCGAAGAAGTCGCCCTAATTACTTGAATACTGGCTTAATAGCCCACCACAGTCGTAAAATTTATGAAATCTGTAAATACGTAGGTGACAGTAGTTTTTCGTAAGCCCTTCGATCAACCAATGCAGCTGTAAACCTAACAAAAACGAGAAAGCCAGATAAAATGTCACCAAAAAGTCTTATTACTCAATGATTCTTATGATAAAGGACTATTAATGTTTTATATTGTATATCTACTCTCGTAATAACACAGCCAGAACGATAACGTCATCAGTTTCTTGGGAAATAAAACATAAGTCGTAATAAGTTAAGTCACTGATTTAAGTATGTTGGTAAAAGTAATATGTAATGATTTAAAAGTGTTATCACGACACGAAACATGATCACGACTCTATCCTTAAGCCATGGTAGTCATTCTAAACGATCACGTCATAGAAGATTTTTAGGGTGGATAACAAATCAAAGTCAAAAAGCATTTATTTAGTAGGACCGCTGGGATCACTTAGATTAGTCTTAAAACTAATACTACTCTTGTTCATGAAATGAATTAATGATGAAATGAAATGATTTATTAAAAAAAATAGAAGCTTACAGAAAAATCCAAAGCGCTTAACTATCATAAATGAACATAACTTAAATATACTCTTAAATTTTTATGTATGGAGCATAGACTGTCACTGAAAATATCGATATGCTGGAACTCATGAAGAAAATTATTCAATAGGTTTAAGCAATGTTGCAATTCTAGCATTAGTTTAGGTGATCCATCTATCAGTGGCACTCCAGGAGTGCCGACAGAAGTGAGGAAATATTTTTGAATTGTCACCGGGCGCGTGGCGGGAAATGCTGTAAGTTACGGAGTTCAAAACTAGATGGCGCTGACGGTGGTGTCGGTAACACTGTCAGTCTAAGTTCAATAATTTTTTTCCATCTCAAAAATGCCCAGTGTAAAGAAGTTCAAAAATCATTTAGATTTCCTGCAAATCCGTTTAGTAGTTTTTGCAAGAATGAGTTACACACTGCATTTTCGCATTTAAATTAATGTGATAATATGATTTGATTTGCATGTCTATAAATCTTGCTTGTAGTATATCTCACCGACGCGACGGCGTATCGGTATCATTGAATGACGAGGTTATAAACTAGCCAATCGAGGTGTTCATGTGTGGCTAAGTTCGACGATTGGTCAATAAATTAGCTTCAGGAAACAGACACTGCTCTGCGCCGGCGCCGTTTCTAACGCGAAGAACGCCATCAATATTGCATCGTCAGTAAGAATGTCACATTGATTGCAATTACTACTGATTTTATAATGCGCGCGCGCATTTTATTACTGAAGGCGCCACAATATATTTCGATAAAAAATAAGCCAACAGACACCGTTTCGATTATCTCGCTGGTCTCAAGGTTTTTTTTTGAGGATAAAATAATTAAAAACATGTCAATACATATAAATAACGTTTAGGATACTTGAACCTAATAAACATATAAATGGATTGTTAGATGATGACGACTAAAAGCATATTTTTTTATTGAATAATCGAAAAACCACAAAAAAGCTCCCATGATTTAAGATCAGCTCATGCACATTGAGCACATGGAGAACAAAAAAAATCAGTAAGCTAAACCAGTATTTTATTTGTCGCAAAGTTTAAAAAAGCGCACTTCTTAAAAACTTCAAAGAATAAAAAAGATAAAAAAAACTTTTACAGACACTTTATTTTATATTCTGCACAAGAAGTGTCATTAAGTGCCTATTTTTCCGTCTAAATGGTCACCCACGAGAGTTTGATGACCCTGAGATTGCAGGGTTGAACTGTTGACGACGCCGAGAGAATTCTTGAAGTGAAGTAGATAGGTGCAGATACTACGGAATTTTAAGGTTTTGAGTCACCGAAAAGGGGATCGATACACGAGTTAAGTGAGAATATGTTGCTTTAGTAGCAGTCCTGATTTGAGTACTAGGTGAATGTTGACGGATTTACGAGTAGAGGCAAGCCAAAGAAAAGATGGATGGATTGTGTGAAGGATGGTTTGAGAAAGGAGTGAGTGTTGAGATGACGGCTGATAGATGGAAGAAGAACACATGTTGTGCCGACCCCACATAATGTGAGAAAAGGGTAGGAAGATGATGATGATGAGTCCTGATTTCGCACTAGTATTGTATCAGGCTATAAAAAAGGCTTTTGTGTTTATAATGTACGAGCCCCAATGCAAAAGAGTTCGTCTAGTCATATAATTGCAAAAGTTGTCTGTTTTCAACTTCACTATATTTCTATTAAAAAGGCCTATGAAAAAAAATTGTATCGAGTGAAGTTCTCCATCCTATTGTTGTTAATCAGGCAATTTTAAATAAAAACATCTTTTACCTAAATTATGTATTTAGGGCACTTTGATTTGCTTCGTCTAACTCAAAATAGTTCGTCTAGTTCTTAATCGATGCAAAATTGTTCGTCTATGACTCAATACTGTGTGTTTTAATTGAAAATTAAGTTAAATTTGAATTGAAAATAGAAATCATCCGACACATGATGCGTCACAGTCATTTTCAAACATATAAAAACCGTATTTCATAGAATTTTGTTATCATTTTCAAACAAAATGGCTCGCGGGAAACCTATCGCTGACGAAGTACGAAAAATAATTATTCATAGCAACAATAATGGCAAATCTGCTTACCAAATAGCCAAGAACTTATACCTACCAAGATCGACAGTTCAGACCATTATCGAACATTACAGGAAAAATGGCACGGTTCAATGTTTGAAAAAATCTAGTCGGCCGCGAATCACAAGTGAAACTGAAAATCGAATTTTAAAGAAAATCATTAAAAATAATCGTCGTGCCCGCGCAGGAGGACTGACCTTGAAGTGGAGAGAGATGATTCACAAAGATGTATCTGTCGATACCTGCAAGAGGGTCGTAAAACGATTGGGCTATGGATTTTATACTGCTAAAGAAAAACCTTTACTCACGCGTCTCTAGAAAAAGAAAAGGCTGAAATTCTTTCAAGATCATAAAAATTGGACGGCAGACCAGTGGCGTGAAATAATATGGAGTGATGAATCCAAATTTGAGGTGACGATCGATGATGTACGGAAAAAAGTTATCAGAAAAAAGATGAAGCATTCCATACCGATTGTATCAAAAGAAAAGTGAAGTTTCCTGGATCGGTGATGATATGGGGCTGCATGTCAGCACAAGGTCTGGGTCATCCACATTTTGTAGAAGGCACTGTTAATGCAGTAAAGTACCAAAACATTCTGGAAACAAGTCTCATGCCCTCGATTCTCGAACATCGTAATGCCTACACCTTTCAACAAGATGGTGCATCCTGTCACACTGCGAGGACAACGAAGGCTTGGTTTAACCGGAATCAGATCCCTACAATGGAGTGGCCGTCCAGTAGTCCAGATTTGTCACCGATTGAGACCTTGTGGTGGAAAATGAAGAAAATGCTGCGCAAGTTCCAGCAAGGTCTAAAAGTGATCTAAAAGAGAAAATTAAATCTGCCTGGCACTCAATAGCTCCTCAAGAATGTGAAGAATTGGTAGCAACGATGCCACGAAGAATTAAGGGCGTGATCAATGCTAAAGGTGATACCACTAAGTGGTAGACGAACTATTTTGCGCCGTTAAATGTGATGGACGAAGTTTAATGCGTAGATGGTTCCCGAAGAATTAATTAAATTTTATTTAAATAGAAAAATATTTTGTTACATTTTTTAATTATAAATAAACTGCATTAAGTGTTCAAAATAACTGTATATTTTTTTAACTAATAAAGTTAAATTTAATAATCAAAATTTTACTTTTACTATTAGGCACTTGTAATATTTGGTACCAGACGAACTCTTTTGCATTGGGGCTCGTATTAATATTTAAATAGTTCTAAATGTCAACTATTTCAAGGTAAATTGCGTCATAGGCCATTTCTCTGAATAGAGGTCAATTCTAGCTATTTTCATTATTCATGGTTGACGTAAAATCAGCTTTCGTGTTTATTTTATAAGTGTGATTCAGGTATAATGACTTTAATGTAGAATGGAATATAAAACACTACTGTACACGAAAACTGAGTAACGACTGTTCACAAAAAGTAAAATACTTTGAAAAAACATGACATTTGATCCAATTATTGAAAATTATATTTATCCACTATAAAATAGTAAGCTGAATGAATAGAAAAATATATGATTTTGAGTGCTCGACCGTGATCTAAATGATGTTTCTATATAAAATACCGAGAACTGGCCGAGATCACTGTCTCTTCCTACTCGGTACGTGTAAAGGTGGCTTTAGTAAGAGTATCATACCCCTTTTGACACACCACATTAATAATATATAAAAGCAATTTCAATTTATTATATCTAATAACTATTCGGTTGACTAATAATAACCCTGTAAATAATAACGGCCAAGTATTAAACATCGTTATTGTCAATTTTATTGAACCCGTTAATTCATTGAGACTAGCCAGCAAATGTTTTGAGATAGATTTATAAATTCTACTTCATTGACCAATGCTCCACTCTACACATTCGCCGAGCTATTATTTGGGTAGAAGAAGACAGACGAATACAGGCTATGAGGTCCTCTAAACGTTTGTCATCGTCAGCATTCGTCTATCCTCGCCGAATATGTGGAGCCCCCATAACATACTGATAATTAGTTCAATTTTAGTTTTCCTTAAACTTTTGCGATCATAATTCATACTTTGAAAAGCTTACGCAGGTTTTTTACGCGATAAATAGTTATAAATTTTGTTATGATGATATTAAATACATACTCACTCCAATTAGATATTGAAAACATGTGTCGAGTGCACGAATGTTTCTCCTTTCACCACACTGGTTCGAAAGAACTAGTAACACGATAAGAAATGACTTGAAAGTTTCTCTATTGGTACCAGGAATGCATAAAACACCAGGCGGTATTGGCAAATGAAAGCCCCAGTGTGTGATTGTGCGGATCGTGACAGTGGGCTCATGTCGTCGCGTGATAAATGCCAGTAGTAGCTCATTTACAGTACTTAGAAAACAGCTTATACACAAAAAAATCCTATTATCTTTTTTATTATATTTTTACTAAAAAAAGTCGGTTACTTAGGTTGTCTTATGACACAAGAGATATGACTTTCTTCAACTGATTATGATGGAAAAAGTCGCCAACAAGAGGCGTGTTAGTCGGAGGAGGAAATCTTGGTTGCGGAACATCAGAGAGTGGACGGGGATAGCGAGTGCTCAGAACTATTTCAACTCGCTAAAGATCGAGAACAATTTGCCATATTGACTGCCAACCTTCGCTAATTCGAGACAAGAAGAAGCACTACAAGAAGAAGATTTTTTAGTAGCGGCCTGCCCGCAACTATACTCATACGTGCACAAAAATGGTCAACACGACAGACCCTTTTGTGAACAGGAACAGCCTTTGATGTTAGGTTGATGAATTATACAGCGTCAGGAGACAACCTTTGCCTACACTCAACAGAATGTTGTAGTGCCTGGGACATTGTTTCAGGTCATACAAGTATATCCATACAAATATTATAAATGTGAAAGTAACTCTGCCTGTCTGTCGGTTTGTTACCTTTTTAAGCCCAAACCACTGAACAGATTAGGCTGAAAATCGAAGCATAGATAAAGGATTGTATCCCAGGGAAGGACATAGTCATAGATAAAATCCCAAGGGTGGCGAGTCACACCGCGGAAGCGCAGCTACTTTAAAATAGTTGTGAAATGGATTTGAGACCTCGTACCTTCAAACAAACTCTACCTCTGTATTTAGTGTACCTAAATTTGCTCATGTAAGTAACCAGCTTATCTTCATTACACTGTGTTTGTATTACAAAATTGACTGTCGCCGAGAGCGTCGGCTAATGGAAATATAAAGCGTATTTACACTCGAAAACTGTAATAACTTTCCCCTATAATAGTTTTAAGACAGTCTTATTCGAGACAGTAAAATTTTCATAGTCGAGTTCGAAGGTAAAACTTGTACTGGATTATTTTAGAGGTACGTTAATATTGTTAGGGTTTGGTTGCCACCCTTATAGTAAGTTCGTAAAAGTGAGTGAGAGTGTTACTCACTCTCACTCACTTTTACGAACTCTGGTGACGAAGTTAATTCTTAGGCCGCCTAAAGGTATTTGTCAAGCCTTAAGCTACGCACTTACTACGCGTTCCAGGTTAAATGTCAAAATGTTTACGATTTTGACGACTCACGCGTAGCCTGGAACTCGTAGTCTGTACAAGGACTTCATCATCATCATCATCCACAGCCTGACTTCACCCACTGTTATATAGGCTATAGGCCTATATAGCACTGTATAGGCCTCCCTAAGTTTGTGCCATCCACCACGATCCTGCGCTAATCGGACCCAGTGAAGGCCCGCGACGTGTACAACTTAAAATTGATGATTTTTATGATGCTCTAGAGTTTAGAAGGCTTTTGTATTATGTAAAGTTTACAGAAAAAAATCAATTGCAATTGGTTGATTGCTATCGATCGGTGTCCATGTCAATGTTATTCAAACAACAGTTTGAAACTTGTCAAGGCCATTTGAATATGTTGCA
Organism: Epirrhoe alternata; assembly: GCA_963565295.1. NCBI lineage: Eukaryota > Metazoa > Arthropoda > Insecta > Lepidoptera > Geometridae > Epirrhoe > Epirrhoe alternata. The sequence goes on from OY751384.1 coordinate 8,934,366, forward strand.
TACATTTGGTGTATGGAAATAGCTCGAGGTATTTTTATACCATTTTGTATGTTGAAAGTACTAAGAATTTAGTAATAACTTCATTGAAAGCTTTTGAATTCGCTGTTTCAGTCGTTATTGTGTTCGTAATGTATTCAAAAAAGGTTACATTGGATACACATTGGCTTCATAACAGTTTTATTTTGAAGGATAGGTCTAGCCATTTGTTGTTCAACCTGTGGGTCGTGACCTCCAAAGCCAAAGAGATTGATACTTTCGGTAAGGAGATTTTAATAAATAACCATGTTGGCAATGTTGACTTGACAGACGAAGAAAAGGTGCACGTGGCTGAGATGCGAATGCTGAGATGGATGTGCGGAGTGACGCGAATGGACAGAGTAAAGAATGAGTACATAAGAGGAAGTGTGAAAGTGGTGCCAGTGAATGAAAAGAGGAGGAGCAACAGGCTAGCATGGTATGGGCATGTAATGAGAAGGAAAGAATGTCATGTAACTTGAAGAGTACTTGGTATGAATGTTGATGGATATACGAGTGGAGGTAGGTCAAAGAAAAGATGGATGGATTGTGTGAAGGATGACATGAGTAAGAAAGGAGTGAGTGTTGAGATGACGGCTGATAGAGGAGAATGGAAGAAGAACACATGTTGTGCCGACCCCACATAATGTGGGAAAAGGGCAGGGAGATGATGAACCATGTTGGCAATGTATGAGGCTATTGATGATGATGATTGTTAAACTATTAAACTGACTTTAATCTATAAATACCAAGGCACAGTAACGCAACAAAATACCTAGTTTAACAATGTCTTTGTTTGCAGTAAGTTAAGTCAATATCTTATCAGAAACAAAATCTTAAAGCAATCAGCCGCTCGAATTTCTTTAATGAGTCACCTAACGATTTTCTGTCAAACAAACAATTGATCATGAATAATGGAGAGCACGTACAAACCTACTACAAACTACAGACTTATGCTCTAGATTTACTACCAACTACATTGTAAATAATAAACCAGTGTTTTGTTCTACGAAGAACCCTAGGCATGACTGAATTAAATACTTATAAGACGACCTGTAGCGCAGTGGGCGAAGGCCTACGATGCAAAAGGTAGCGGGTTCGATCCCCGCGGTGGGACCAGTGTTTGTATGATCTACAAATATTTATCTCGGGTCTGGGTGTTTTCTATGTATAAATGTATGTATTTACAAATAAAAAGTAAGTAGTATAACAGTCCACTACGCATAACACAAGCTTTGTTTGGGGCTAGATGATACTGTGTGAAACTCCATTATAAAAAAAGAACGCCTAGAAAAAATACTTATTTTAATTTCGAAATCCGCTTACAATAAATTATAAAAATAAATAAATAAATAATGCTGGACACAGCATCATCTAGTCCCAAACTAAGCAAGCGGGCTTTCACCCACTGCACCACAGAGGTCGTCATTTACGAGTATACATAGAAAATAGAAGCCTTAAAGTATCGATGTGCGTTTGTTATCAATCTTCTCCTAGACGGCACGACCGATTTTCATGATCTTGACTTATCTAAGAGATGTTTCCGTATCTTAGGTTTTGATAAAGGGACAAATCGTGGACCTGTTTTTTTTTTCTTTTATTTATAGATGCCAATTTAATTCGTGTTACATCTCACCATGGAAATACTGGCATGTGTGGTCCCACTTAAGCATGATTCTATAATGAGCAAAGGACACCGTTGCCAAGTTTTATCCCACCCAGTCATTATTTAGTGATGTGTATATGGGAGCTGGTTGGCAAGTACGCTCAAAAATAGTTTTAGGTGGTCTGATTATGTTTACTATTCTAGAGTTTAACGTATCTCAAAATAAACATTAAATAGTGCAGCTTTTTATTACGGTTAATTCAAATATAATACGCCCTTTTTTATGATCACTAAAGACACTATAGAATAAAAAAGGCAAATTAAACATGATAGAACTAAGGAAAAATATTAAAATACAACACAGGAAAAATATTTAAAAAACAGTAAGTTATTTAAAATACAGGAAAAATATTTAAATACAACGTTGTTAGAACTAAGGAAAAATATTTATTCCATGTTTCTGAAAACGAATAAAGCTGTATAGGTACTTATTAAATGGTTTGAAATATTAAAGGTTGCAAAATATAGTCATCTAGCTGTCCGTCGCGGTGTTACCCGCGCTCCCTCGGGAAAACTTCAATTTCCCGGGATAAAATATAGCCTATGTTCATCAGGGATAATGGAGGATTCTAATGGTGAATTTTTTTTTTTAAATCGGTCCAGTAGTTTCGGAGCCTATTCATTTCAAACAAACAAACATATAAACAAACAAATCTTTCCTCTTTATAATATTATAGTATAGATAGCCATGGTTGGTCCTCTTCGAGCAGTCGAGTTATGCCTTTGATGTAATAGTGAAAACCAGGTTAGAATGCAGTAAAGCTATGTCCTTTTGACTAACTCGAAATGCGTAGATGCCAATGGCCAACAAAAGGGACTAACCCGACTTAACCCCTTTTTTACTAGAGGCACTGATATTTATTTTCACAGAAATAAAACAGGTAATTTCAGTTATGTATTACTACATAAGGGTTACTATGTCAGTCGCCGAAAAATCAAGGACTACATAATCGAAAGAAACAATCTTTATGAGGAAAAATCACGGAATTGTGTAGAAATTAGGTTCAATTTAGATTTACACGGTTTCGCTACGAAATAACTACACAAGAGCCAAAAAAATATGAAACTATAGTGGTTTTTCCCCTTGAATTGTTTTTTAGCTAATCTATATACTCGTAATAGGTAATAAGAATAGGTTTAAAAAATATATTTAAGTATTTTAAGGATATTTTAAAACTATTCTTTCTCTAGTCATATATATTTTTCATTTGTCCATTTATCCATCCACATGAGAACAAAAGTCACAAAGTCTTAGAACAAAAGTTGTTGCTTATGATGATAGTAATACAGTCCTGAGAGGTTACCGGTGTTTTACAAATAACACTGTATAACAACCAACATTGACATTGCCCGGAGCCCACGCTAGAGTTCCTTGTATTTTATTTATGAATCTGCTTTATCCATTTATTTTTAGTCGACAAAATATGACATAGTTGTACATTTACGAGTTTTATCAAATAATTAAGTGTAAGTAGTTAACTAAGAAAGCAATTTCCATCGAAATGGCCACTTAAATGTAAGGGCCTATAACGTTTAATAGAGCGGTATAGTCTAAGCTCGGAACTGTTTCAAAGATGCTTTAAAAATCTTCTTAGGGTAATAAGTTTCAAAGTTTAAAAAGATTCACATCAACTTAATGCACAATGGAGAAAATGTATGTACGGAATTTAGCGGCTTCATTTTTTTAATTCTATTTTGATTACTTTCTTTTATAAAAACAGTGGCACTCCAGGAGTGCCGGCAGAAGTGAAAACTTAAACAGTTCTAAACTTCACAAATAACCTGGTGTCGGTGAGCAGTCACGTGGCTCGCACGTGATCTTTTCGAGGCCAATTCGAAAATTTGCAAACTGCCAAATATTTTCATTTCAAAAACTTAAATATAGGTTTTTTTTAAAAAACCTAAAACTAATTAAGAAACGCACATTTGACGTATACATTTTCAGAAATTGAAAGTTATAATAATAATTTATTTTATTCATATCTAACATTAAAACATAAAGTCAACTTCAGAAAAAGGAAGTGGTTTTTATGTTCAGCCGTATGTGTTTTTTTAATAGTCGTTAGTTTAAATTATTGAAAACATATCAAAACGTAGGCAGAGATGGTCTCTGCCTACCCCTTTGGGAAAGAGGCGTGATTTTATGTATGTATATCAAAACGTTTTTTTAATTCAACTTACTTTTAAAACATCCCTGTTAAATAACAACACAATATTACCAAGAAAAAGCAACAAAAACTTAATAGGATACTTAGAAACGTGCGAAATATTTTCCGTTCCGACACTTCGCAACAAAGTCCACATACAAAAGACTTCAACGCGCTGCGCGCGCGCATCCTAGCGTCCGATAAGATTCTCGTTGTAAAACGATCATAATTCTATTGATAATCAATGTATTTATTGCACTGGCGAGCTGTTTCAAATGTATAGATAATGAAGGGGCGAGAAGAGATATAAATATTTGTATGGATGAGTCCGGAAACGATAATTAAGGACTTAGAAATGAATATTGTTCTACAGTCTGTTAGTGTTTTTAGTACTATGATTTATTGAGAAGTTTCGTACTTTGTTCACGTTCCTCGCCAGATACTAGTCAAACAGTGTATGTTACTTAAATGTTTTAAAAACTATTTCTCAACTCAATTTTTTTTTAATAAGTAAATAATAATTTTCTCATTATTTTAAGTAAAAAGATTACAGAATTTAAATCGCGGTCCCTCGGGAAAACATCACTTTTATACAGGGTTTAAAAAGACAACTACCGAAAACTGAGGGGTTGCAATCAGACCATGATTTTGAACATATTTAGCGAAAAAAAAACGCAAAATTTTTTTTTTACTTAGCTTCGCCGTGCTATGATATTTTCGGTTATTTACTACTAGTACAACATAATAAGACCATACCTACCTAATAATTTCATTTATAAAAGAAAAAAACAGTTAAAACTCAAAATCCAGCGATCCACGTTAAATTACGCGCCTAGAATATACGCAAACAGCAATCTTCAAACGCTGTCTTCTCCAGATATAATGATTTTTTCGGAAAATCCTTTTGTATTTGGTTGTGTGTTGGGATGCTGTACCTACCCCTTTCGGCTTCGGTAAACGTCTTTTTACACCCTGTATAAAATATAGCCTATGTTCATCAAGGATAATGTACAATTCTGATGGTGAAAACATTTTTCAAATCGGTCCAGTAGTTTCGGAGCCTATTCAATTCAAACAAACAAACAAATCTTTCCTCTTTATAATGTTAGTATAGAAAAAGCTTCTAGTTTTTACGAATTTCTATAGAATTTGAGTTTCTAAATGAGTATATGTATAAAAATATAGAAATCATGCGTTTTGAAAAGTTACTTTAAAAGGCGTGTCTGAAGCACGATCTGGTATCAACCAACATTTGTCAGGAAATGCTCTCAGCTAACAAGAACGAACAACAGTGATAAGTGCAAAGATCTGTCGTAAGATGGCGCAAGAGTGCCTCACGATCGCGCCATCAACATTGAGTGGGCTCCAAGATCTTCCAACCCTCTGTCATTTAGATTATGGTATTTATATCAAACGCACTAAGGTATATTTTCCTCGTGAATGTCTCTGAATTGATGCTTTGTAATAGGCAGTTCAGAGTTTCAATTTCATAGAATCGTATTTGTATAATAGCTCTTCAGTAAGCCTTTTTACTGCACATTTTTATTTAAATTATCTTCAAAGTTTGTTTTTGGTCAATAAAATAAGGCTTTATTTTAATCCGAAAATCCGAGTATCATTTCAAAGAGAAGCTTACGCAAACAAACTATACAAAAATGAACCTTATCCCTCCCGTAATAGAGACTATGCATTTATCTTCAAGCTAATAGGTTTTTAAATGTCTACTCATGCAGTGATGCATGCATGGATTGAAACTTGAACTGCAGCTTATAAAAGGATAGCTAGTTCAATCGCAGTAATATATCTTTGGGTATTGTTGAGCAAAAGCGCATGCGCAAAGTGCTCGAGACTTCGATAAAAGATATCAATGATAATCCTTTGACAAATCGGTTTGTTGTAAATGGAGTTCTAGACAGCCGGCAATAAAATAAATTCCAGTTTATAAGGTACTGAATAGAGTCATAAAAGTATGATATAGAAGGAAATGTTTATTTTTACATCTATGAGATTATTTGCATTATGTATGTACTTATATATTAATTTTCATGTTTTTACTGCGTGGTAAAGAGAACTAAAAAACATTAAAACAACATTAATAAACTCACGTTACAGAAAAAAAATAATTTAAAAAGTTATACAAAAATTATAGACAATGCAAAAATTATAGCAAAATAAATAGTTCATTTAGCCAAGATCAGCTATCTTATATTAATATCATAAATGATATTAGTCGCTATGTATGAATGTAGAGAATTTCTATCTCCTTGGGGATTCAATCCTGATCATGTTTATTTTATTTATTTATTTATTTAGAGCCACCAACATAATAGGTATACATCTTGTCATGCAAAGATGGTACACTATTCCTTACAAACTAGTTAAATGTTATTATAATTCTAGGCGACCGACAGCAAGGTATTTTTACATCGATTTACATCGATGTTTGTTTCGTTTTGAAATAGTTATTATTGAAGCAGCTATTCTCGATGAGCTAGGATCAGTACCATAAGCTCACAAGCACTTAGATAACAGTGGGTTAAAATTCCAGTTCGACGTGTCTGCTTTTTGATTTAATATAATCTAACACTGTTTTATTCATTATGAGATAAGAGAACAAACTAGAATATACATAGTAATAGTATGTACTATAGATAGACTATGTACGAGAAGACATGCGCAGAGCGCTTTTAAACTTCGAAAACGTAAACAAAGCGAAAACTTATTTTGCATTGTGATACCACATAAACTGGTACATATATCAAAAGGTAGTTAAACTTTAAATCATGGTTAAAAAAAAACAAAACTATCTACCAAGAGGTCAACTCGCGCCAACTGACCACATCACCAGCAAATCAAAGCACAAACACTATCTATTATCAAAGTACTCACTGTTATCACGCAACTATTCCGAAAGCTCCTGTTATCTGTTACATAAACGTCCACTTTCTCACAACACAGTCTAAGTAAACACTATAGCGTCTGGCGATACGTCCGTCGCGTGACGCTTTCCGTACGGTACTGGCGGACGCCGGCTACCGAAGCGAGTGGCCGGCTAGTAACTGATATTTATTCTGTGATAGCATAGTAACTATCTAATAGTATTTCATCAAAGCTTTGTTAAGGCTTTCCAGCTTTTCATTATACACATACATAGGCAATATGACATGGATAGTGACCTGTGTAATTAACTCATCAAACACATGCATAAAATGAAATCACACATCTACCTCGTAGGGTAAGGCCTAGAAGAGTATAAAAAAGTGATGATAAAAGTTCAATAAACTAGTAAGCTCTATGAACTATGTTATGAGTGAATGAGGAAAAAGATGCATGTTGGGATAGTAGCTACGAGTACCTAGAAACTCTCTCTGTGCTTACATACATAATTCCATCAACCAAATTTTTTTGGAATTTTTAATTTTTGCAATGAACTAAAAATTTTTATACAACATATGTTACTCTTATTTTCATAACGTTCAATTCTTTTTAGGCATAAAATTAATTACACTAAAATCTTGAACCAAAAGCTCAACTTCAAAACCTTCAAATCTCTATTTCATACTTTCTCACAAAAAGTAGTGTGTTTCTGATCATTATAGAAGATGAATAACCGTAAAGCTCGCACAGTGCAATCTAGCGTCCACACATGAAACCTATAGCACCCATACTATTCTTATTGCGGGTTTATCGTATACTGGACTTTTTGCCTCACTAGGTACACTAAAACCTTTAGAGTTGCTATTGAATATAAAAACCGACACGTAGCGTTTAATAATATGAACTAGTATGTATAATATTTTTGTAGCTTAGTGAAATCGATAAAGTTGATTACCTATGCAATAATTTTAGCTTATAAAAATTAAGTGTTTATTTTATGCACTATGAGTTCACTTTCAGGCTGGCCTCTATCTATTTCTTGTCTAAGTATAACGTATCGTAAGTGTCTTATACATCTTATACATTCTTCCTGACTTTATTCAAAATTTTTTCACCATGTTATTTTCTAGCTCTGCAAAATCGCGTGACATAGGGTGAAACCCTAAGCGTAAGCCACCGACTTGCATGTAATTAACGAAAGGAAGTTAGCTTCTTTTGGGGCCAGCGCGTGACTACCTACCTCCACCCTCCTAAAAACATTAGAAGGCAATAAAAGAACACGTGAAGGAAACCCCTCAAATAAAAACATCAAATAACAAGTAATTTTGCTTAATCAATCGGTAACTTAACCCGTTTTATAAGGTGAATAATTTGCGTCTCATGTTACGGACAAATGTGTCTCACAAAGGACTTGTATGCATAATTATGCAAATGCTAGATCATAGAGACCGCACTCAACCGTTGAAAAAAGAATTTGGTCAAATATCTGGTTTGTAAGATCAAAAAGACCGAGACGACTCCACAATCCCGACAATGGTTAATCAAAAGGCCGTATCTCATTCCGCGGGACCTTGGTTCTGGACATTACGTTATTTCGATTTCATTTGCTTGCTCGTGCGAGATGTTTTTTAGCTCGTGTTGCTCTCAGAGGTCACGCCACGATCCCCGCGTCTTTGTTGCTCCAGGAGAAATATGAGGCGAAGTCGACAGACGCTAGGAATAAATGGGATTCTTTCTATATTGAAATATCTCTAGGCGATGGAGAAACAGGGATATTAATTCTCAAATGATGAATGGTGCGCGTAAATCTTATTCGTAATTTACTGTTCACTAGTTATCGCTTTTGTCCGTGTACTTCTATTTTAGAGTTTAATAAGATACGGTCCAGAATGTTATAGCTGGCTTTTTGTTCGATGCCCGTTATTCGTTTACGTGTACCTTTTTTCGTATACAAGTTGAGAGTGGGTTGTTTTTTTTGGAACAAAAAGTGATTACTAGTCACGAGTCCGACAATGGTGGTTGGTTTGTAATTGAATTCTTTGGCGTGAAGATGACTCCTTATAAGTGTTAGGGGCGAGAGCTTTTATGTAATAAGTGGTCTTTAAATTATTGATCAAGGATCACGGCTGTCTCCTGAGAAGTATATTTGTATGATGAAGTAACCATAATTTTTTTTTAACAGAGCTCTGTTTTATAAAAACACGGGAATCTGATTTCTGTACTCATAAATTTTACTGGCCTGGTTAGAAGTGTTGTTACAGTCTACTTGCTGTGGGTCACCTACTTTAGGTAAATAAAATAAAGTTGAAGAAAGGCTCCGTAGCATAGACCTAAGGATTCAATACTGGAAGAAAGAAGTATTAGTACTCGTATTTTTATTAGTATCGATATCTTAGGTATTTGGAACTTCGTAAGTTTGGATGCTTGTGTTTGATATGAACCTAAATATCTAAAGGTCTATGTGGGCATGTATCAAATATGTATTTGTACATGCCTCTGACTACCACCTTAGACATCTTCAAAGGATCTGGAATATAAAGATCTGAGAGAATGTCTACCGCGCCTTGGGGATACAGTCGTGACCACTGTGCTGTCGCTCTTATATATTTTGAGATTAACCCCAAACCCAAGTACTACAATAGCCGTTAGCTGTAACATAGGTTGCATCCTGGCGCAGTATTATCATGTATTATTATCTGAGAGCCATATTCGCCAAACTATTTGCCGAACTATTTGCCCAACTATTATTTGGATAGAAGATGACAGCCGAATACAGGCGATGAGGGCCTCTACAAATTCGTTACCGTCGGCATTCGTCAATCTTCACCAAATATGTAGAGGGCTCATGAGTTTTCAATACGAGTATTATCACCAGATTCTAGTAAACATAGTTGATTTTTTGAGCTTCACCTCTCGTATTAATTATCAACAGTCAAGCAAAACCAGCAAAGGTTAGTTAAAGTAAAACGAAGGTTTTACTGTCTATAATTTACCGTAAGATTTACTTTAGTGTCGTGTTCGTATTTCTATTAGCATAAAGGTGGGATAAAGCCAGGAGTATTTCAATCTGAACATGAGCATTTCTGGAAGGTTCGTTGATCTGTCACTTTGACGTGGGCAAAGTGACCATACTACTTCATTTTGTAGTCAAAAGTAATTGAATATTTTGCATTTAAACTTATAGTCACATTCTCTTTTCGTGGGTATAAGTTTAATTTGCAGCTCCTGCCAAACATACAGAAGGTTGGGTGGTAGTCGTACATGCACAAAAACAAAAGAACAACAGCTATTTCGAAATAACAATTAAAATATATATTTGTTTGTAATACTTGACCAGTCACAAGCATTTTGTTACGTAACTTTTATACAAAATTGCAACTGACCAGCAAAAAATTAGACTGCTTTCGCATCCACCTCGTTTTGCTCTAAAACTAAACAAAACTCACAGAAATCATAGTCAAATTCGAGTTTTCAAAAAGACGGACATAAAGATACGGTCATAGTTGTATCACTGTTATAATTTGTAACTCTTTGCAATGCGGAGTGATGATAAATATGAGTAGAAGTACCCAAGTCCAAGAAAATATTTGATTATGTAAGAGAAAGGAGTGAATACGAAGATCACAAGTTCACCCCACTAATTATAAGTAGGATAAGGACAGGAAGATGATGATTTCGTATCTCTTGCACTAGTTGCGTTTTCTCTGGTCCTGGCGCGTTCTGTGCCCATCAAAGTCCAGTAAAGCAGATCAAAAGTCTTGGAGGCTATGAGCTGCTAAGTTCACCCTAACATAAAAGAAGATGATATTGCTATGATGATCTTACGGCTGTATAATGTCGTCTACCTATTCCAAAAAACCATCACAGCTAGAAAGGCGTACTGATGCATAAAATCAGCGGCTACTCGTTCACACTTTGTTAGTGCGATGGAAAGCGTGCAAGGCAAGTGTCAGCTATGCATTACAGGGACATGCAGTGAGAGCCACCGAGAAATCGATTGAACACAGCATTCTGAATCACTGGATCACGATAGCTTTTTGATACAATAATGGAGGGTTCGTGGCAAGCTCGCGAACCACGTACACACTATGTTTTTGGTAACAGTAACAGTTACGGTTACGTGCAACGCTAATGAGTACGTTGTAATCGTCGGCTCGCTGCGAGCCGTTCGTGGAGGGCTCGTGGCAGGTTCGCGAACCACGTACACACTATGATTTTTGGTTACAGCACATGCAACGGTTACAGTTACAGCTCGCTAATGAGTACCGGAGGCGTCTTTCAAGATCAAGGAACAAAAATTGGCACAGGTCGTTCTTAATTTTATGTAAAAAGTTAATCATTGTTCTGGCTTCATAAATGATGCTAATGAAAACAGTATCTCTCGTTCTCGTTACGTAGTTGATCATTTGCTTTGGAACTTAGATTTTTATTAAATCTCTAATTTGTTACCCAAACCTTCTTTAATTACTTTGTTTTTTTTTCTTTTTATTTCCTTTTTGTATTTAAAACGGTCCGGACTCTACAGAGTCGGACTGTTTCGTGTGAAACATCCCTATCGTAAAAGGTTTCTTTGCCAGACTTGTTCCGAAATTTTATGACGCAACTTTGAGATTTGTTTTTTTCATTCCAATCGGAATTTTATTGGATTTGGAGTCACAGGTAAAACTAGGTGATTTTAAACAGTTTTTGTTGTAAATAAACGGGTTTTATCGAAGCGAAAGGGTCAAGAATTCCCATTACAAGTGCAACATTATCGATAAAGTATTTTTGTTACTTTTTTTAGCAATATTTAAAGGGAAAAAAACATTGCCATTATCTATTAAAATTTTATAGGTTTAAAATAAGCATGCATCACTGAGCAAGTTTTGGGTTATCAGCCAATTATATTTTTTTATTAAGTAAGTTCGTATGAGTCAGGGGCCAACTCTGGACGGAGTTTTTAGGCCGCTTTATGGCCTCCGTCATGGCTTAACGACTTAAATAGCCGGGATCGACAATTTAACGTGCCCTCCGAAGCACGGAAGCGTTCAGATGAAAATGCCACTGGCGGTCACCCATCCACTTACTGATCGTTTCGAACGTCGCTTAACTTCGACGATCTATCAAGAACGACTAAGTAAGCACGACCTTGAGTTTTTTATTTGCCTGGATATACATATTTTCGATGTTGCTTCATATTCATTGTATTTTCGCACAAATAGCTTTTTTTTTTAATTACTATTTTATATTTTGCCACTTTAAAATGAAAAGCGAAAACTGCAAAATGATACTGAAGAAATCGCAAACAGAGAAAATAAATGCAATTCCGCAATTCCAAGAATAGTGAGAGACAGGACAGACAACTAAGAAGTAACTCTTGATTTCAAACTTACAATAAAACTTCCTATCAGTTAAAGAGGTATCTCAACCGGTCGGTATTGTTCCTTATCCAAGGTTTTTTGACGCCCGAGGCGAAGTGGAATCCATTAAGATAGGTCAGACGATACTAAGGATACTCTGTTCCAAATGGAACCTTGAGAGCTATGGGTGTATAAAGCACCAGTTGGAACCCGGTTTGTATTTATCGTACAGTAATTAGTTTACAAATAGCAAAAACGAAATGGAGATCGTTTTAAATTGTAAAACAGAAACCCAAAATAAATGATCTACTTGCATGGATGTAAATGCATTTTTTATTGTGACAATGACGGTGGTTTTGATGCATGTATTTGTGTGTATGCAGGTATATGTGAGAGTTGAGGTTTGAGAGATCATAAAAATCGGAGAATTCTTTGATGCAAGGCATACGTTTTATTTTAAAACTATTAAAACAAAATTCATGAACATATTTCATTGTGTTGTCCTTAAATTACTTGTAGACTTTGCTCTTCAAGAAATAAATATCCAATTGCTCTTCGTCTTGCTATGGGTGCATCCTTTGCGGAGGTTTTAAGTTGTGCTAAAGCCACTGGCGTGGATTCCATTCAAATAGTTTAATACTGGCTACTTGATTTATTCCTCTACTTATTTCATACTTTGACTTTTTGTCCTCAGTACAGTGCCACAAACTTATCTGGACCGGTGGCCAAAGGAGGAACTAACGAATTTTACTGTAAAATTGCGATAACAGCGCCTCTCGCACCGGTTCAAATAAGTTTGTGGCACTGTACTGAGTACACATTTGTTGGGCAATATTTCCAGTACAATAAATTTAATTTAAACAGGTTGAAAATAGTTATATAAAACTAATTTATTCGTGAAGGAAGGAAGGGAGGCCTTTGCCCTGCAGTGGGATGTAAACGGCCATGCAATAATAGAAGCAATAACAAAATCTTCGCCATCTAACAATTATATAATGGCTACGCTCCGCGGTGTTACCCGCAGTCATTTGAAAATACTTCATATTTCTTAATCAAAAGTTTGTACTATCCCAGACTACCAGTCTTACTTGGTGCCAAAAATCTAAATCTATTCAGAAGTGTTTGCGTGAAAGAGTAATCCATACATCTTTACTTTTGCATTTATATTACTAGTAAGATGTTGTGAATGGCTGACATGACATTGTCTGGTCACAAAGCAGGGAATATCTCAATTTGCGGTCCAGAGATGCTGCGGTGGCATCATATGATATTGCATTATGCATGGTTATTGGTAAACTTGAATTCGAATACCGATATCCCTTTGATTTGCTGAGATTCCTGTTTTCATCGAAATAATTTGATTATGTATGTTGTATTGTGAATTTTGCGGAAATGTGAATATTCTGATAGATCAGTTTATAAGGATAGACTTCAGCATTTTATGGAAGTTAGTTAGTGTTAGTTAGGTAGTTAGTATGGTAGTTTTTAGTTAGTTAGTTTAGTGGTAGTAGTGACGAATATGCATGGTATGGGTATGCTTTATGAAGACGATTTTTTTGTATTGAGAAGAATGTTAGGTTTTATTGAAGCTAGGATTAGCGGAAGGGGCAGAACTAGAAAACAAACTAAAAATACGGCCTAGGTACCCGTTCTTTTTGTCGTCTTTTCACTAGTAAAGTATTAAAGTCGATTTTTAAGACTACGAAAGTCGAGAAAAGCCACTAGCGATTTGATTTTGAACCAAATACAGTAGCAGTTCTCGTTGTATCATTCGTCTGCGATTTATCAATGGGATCCTGTTCTTGTTATCAGCTGCAATGACTTACTAATGTGAAGAGTCACGCAATACAACTTACTTGACAGCTCTGGTAGCTCTTGTAAGCTAAGGCTGGGGTTCAATATCTGTACTATTTACTATTCTAGTAAATAATATTATTCAGAAAGTTTTGTTTGTATTTCATTTCACCCGTAAGGGAATGAGGCATGATTTTAAGTATGACTTCGGAAATTAGGAATGTCGGGATGAGGAATGTCGACCTCGGAAACATTGGTCAGATGTTGAGAACGATCTATAGATAGCTCAACTGGATCAGTTGAGCTATCTATAGATCGTTTTTACGACGATCCTTAGATAGCTTGACTGATTCTATTGTATTTTGTAATTTTATGTACATATTGTAGTAGCTTAGTTTCTGTAAATAAAGTTATAAGTAGTATATCAGTCATCTTAGTACCCATAACACAAGCTCTGCTTACTTTGGGGCTAGATGATGCTGTGTGAAAAGTCCAGCATTATTTATTTATTTATTTTATTTTATTGATACCTACCATTATAGGTAAGAGTTTGGGGGAGGTTTTAGCTCAGTTGTAAGACGAGATAAGTTGAATTTGAAGATTAAAATAAGATGTAGGAACGAAACGATGCTTACTAAAATACGTGCTTAATAAGTTGTAGAGGCTAAGGCTATAAATGTTGTTTAAGCGGTATAATTTATTATTAGTAAAATTCACATCCTAATGTTGCGTGTCGTATTCAAGAAAACCAGTTCTACCCTAACCAGAAAGGGCCTTGTAAGGAGGACTAGGATAGCATAATATTTATAGTGGTCGCCTTTAGATCTAGAACACGGAAATTTAGATCTAAAATGTTTTCGATATTGTTTTATGGCATCATTTAAAACAATAAATAGATAAAAAAAAAGTGGCAGAAGAAAACTTGAACGGTTCTAAGCTTGACCAATAACCCGGTGTCAGTGAGCAGTCACGTGACTCGCACGTGACCTTTTCGAGGCGAATCCAAGATGTTATCATCTCAATGCCAAACGCGCTTACAGAAGTTTTTACTTCAATAATTAATAAATAATGCTGGACATATCATACAGTATCGTCTAGCCCCAAACTAAGCAAAGTTTGTACCTACTATGGGAACGAGATAACTGTTAAGGCTACTTTATATACTTTTTGTCTGTAATACATACATATAATACACAGAAACACAGAGACCCGGGATAATATTTGCAGATCATACAAACAGTTATCCCGCGGCGGGGATCGAACTCGCCACCTTCTGCGTTGCAAGCGGACCTTCGCCCACTGCGCCACAGTGGTCGTCATTATTTAGATACTTTTACACAATACACAGTTTTATTCTTTTTTTTGCTTATTACTAAGCATACAATTTGAGCTAGCAATCGTGTAACATTATACTTTTAGCAGTATTTCTTGATGCTATTTATTTAACTTCAACAATTTTATCTCCAAGCACGAATAAGTACTTCTTATTCCTTTAGATCTTCAGGCTTTCAATATTCTTTTGAAAGAGTCACGTAATATTTGTGACAAGCGCTACTTTTACAAGGATGACTAAAGAAATTGAAAATCTGTCGTCGGTATATTTACAAAAACAGTATTATTTAATTCTATGACTATTTAAAGTTTTGTTATAATGCGCAATATTTTTCCGAATAGGAAATTAAATATATGTCTGCTAAAATCATATGTCAGCCCAGCATCACTAATAGCTATTAGTGATGCTGGGCTGACATATGACCCAGCTGGGTATATGCCTGATTTTTGAAGGCTTTTTGCGCGAAACTGAGCCGTCAGTTTGATAAAATTATTCTTCGGACCACCTTTAAACCACGAAGTCCAACGTCTCTTAGTCATTTGCAATTTTTACTCGTCTTACCTATTTTTGAAAAATGAAAAGTATTATCAAAATTTTCGATGTACGGCTACGGCTTTAGGAGGATCGTCTGATCGTCGCGGGTTCGAATCCCGTCAGAATTGAACATTTTGATAAGACTTTTCATTTCTCAATGAAATACCTAAGTGTGGTTTATTTAACACTTTAAAAAATAAAAAAAAACTTTTTTATCAAATCAGAAGTGCTTCAGCCAAATGTTCTAAAAGCTTTTGTTATATTACATTCATTCATCATGTTCTATTTCACCACAAAATTCCCATCAAAATTACATAAAAGTTTAACACCACGCAATGTGTGTTTATTATTAGTGCTGTACCAATACACAGACAGTGGGCCTTTATGTTAGTGCGGTGAAACAGGCCTAATGAAGTAAATTTATGGTACGGGGTATAATGAGGCCCTGTGCTCGCGCTTTGGACGGCGTTTAGAGAAACTCTCGTTCAATTTTTATGAAACAAATGAATATTCTTCCCATTTCAAATCGTACTAGTTAAAGGTTTGAAAATGGAATGATGTTGTTTTAAATACTGACATCGCAACTTCAATGTTTTTTCTAGCTAATTTATTGCTAAAGGGCCACACAACTCATCTCAAGCCGCCGACAAAATTTTCCGACATGTATTAAGTAAAGCCGCCAACATAAATGTTGCCGACATAATATGTCGGCGGCCCGGCGGGCTCAGTGGGTACCCACTAATCCTAGGCTACAGATGACAACGGACCCAGCCTACCCAGCCGGCTGGGATTACCTGACCCTAGCCAACGCTTCGTTTTGTTCAGACATGTTACTAACATGTTGATAATTTTATTAATTAAAAGTAATTTTATAAAATTATCAACATATTGTGTTTTGAATCCTATCATTGTATTGATATTTATTTAAAAAAAAGTTATATGGTCGATTTACAGTGCATACAATCGGGCTACTAAATTATTATTTTTTTTTAAATATAAGTTGTTTATGGTCATAAATTGAATTTGTTTTGAACGCAGTACAATGAGTCCTTATATTGCATGGAAAAGGTTTTTGTCCAACGCTCTAGAATGCATGCATAAAATGTGTTCAGATTAACATACAATCCTTGATAAAGATGTCATTTTCGTTGTTATGCGCGGGCAAATATAGCCCACATACTTTATTTGGAATATGAAATTGAGCAAAACTTTTTTGTTTACTATTCACTCGAATGCGGATTTGAATAGGATCTCATGTTTTTTTCTGCAAATGGTTTTGAGACCACACAACATTCCAAATGAAGAAATTGAATAACCACTAATAATGAACAAAAATAAATGACGATAGAAAATGTTTAAAAAACATGAACATGAATGTTTTTAAGTTTTAAACAGAAAATTATCAACATGTTATGGTTTTTTCATGTCACTAGTAACTAATGAGCGGTTTAAGATGACCGTAAAATTTAAAACAACTTCACAGTATAGCTTCAAATAAAATAAAGGAACGTTTTAAAAGAACTGTTTCCATGTATAATATGTATGTATTTACAAACAAAAAGTATATAAGTAGTATATCAGTTATTTGGTTCCCATAGTACAATTTTTGCTTAGTTTGGGGCTAGATGATGCTGTGTGAAATGTCCAGCATTATTTATTTATTATTTATTTATTTAACTTTAACAATAACGCGTCTATTGTTTAAATCGTCACCGGGATAAAGTTTCTTTACCGTGTTTAGTTAATGAATTCAAAACTAGATGGCGCTGACACTGGTGTCGGTAACACTGTCAGTCTGAATTCAATCGATTTTTCCAAAACTGCTCAACAATACAAGTTTTCACTTCAATAATGCAAGTAAAATTCTATTTCGTGAATATTTTAACTTTTCCTCATTCATTAAATAATTCTGAATGAGGCAAGCTTTGCTACTTAAAAGCTATGGGCACTACACTCCATTGTTCGTAAGGTTAACTTGCAGTCGTGTCTAGTAAGTTCATGCTAATGTTTTATATTTTTGTATTACTACCATCGTCGACTGTCTAACTATTTTAACTGCAACGAAACTATTCAGCTGATCTGCGAATTTGTAACATAAGATGATGATTCCAAGGTTGAATTTTGTATTTTAGATATATATAGAAAAGTCTTTGTGATCGCGATGGAAGGGTATTTAGACCCATCGTGGCTTTAGCCGTAGGCGGTACCATACTGAACACGTAATATGAATAGTACTTAGTACAGTTAGCGCCATTCCTCTTGGTAACTAGAGAACTAAGAACTAAGCTCTTTCAAAGTTCTTTTACTGTGCGCACTGCAAAAATTTGGAATCAGCTTCCAGCGTCTGATTTCCGCTAGACTATGACCTTGTTGTTTTTAAGAATTCAAAAGTCAAAAAGCATTTATTCAGTAGGACCGCAGGGATTACTTAGAATACTCTTAAAACTAATTTTACTCCTGTTCTTTCGCGACCAATACCGTGAAGGATCAGGTCAACGAAAAGAGTTAATGGGCACCTTCTGGGTAGGCGCGCTCCACCGTAGACCTTATTCTTGTCTGTGTAAGTTTCCAGGTCAAAAGCCGACCCATTCATCATTTAAAAAAAATACTAAGTGACTGCTCCAGTAGACTTCAGAACTCTTTCTGAAGTTATTTAAAAAAAAATCCAAAAATAGAACAAAAGCTGCAGAAAACGCACAGAAATAATCAAAGCTTGTTTGAGAAATGTAAGCAGTAAAGTGTGATAGCAAATCTCACGCTGACTGTATCATTAATAACATCAGTGCAAATAGCGGAAATATTTTCCAACATCAAAATATTATTCATGTATCATTTATTTCCTATGGGAACCCTTGGGTTGACGAGATTTATAGTGTCGTCGTGCTACTGCTTGATTAGTTAGTATCATAACTTGACCTAAGTAATAGATATGCTACGTACATAGAAACCAAAATCGGTTTGTGAAACAGTGACTGTAACTGACTAAAATCTCGCCTTGTTTGATGCAGACTCTGAAGACATCCTAGTCGAATAGGGAATAGAAGATTTTGGGAAGTGTTTGAGTCTTCACTTTTCACGCACTATCATATATCTATTTTTTTTATATCATAAGTCCGTACGAACAGTAGTCTAAGCTAGGACAAAATTGCTGAAAATAATAATGGTATATTTGTGATGAGTTGGTTACTAGATAATTTTATGCGACAGACTACCAACTACGATTTATAATGGTCCTTGCTTTAATAAATTAAAGTAGCTGTCCCGAGTCCAAGCTATAACTTTGCTATAGTATGTTTCAATTTAGTCTGAGCTATAATTTTGCAAAGTTTGATCAAAATCTGATTGGTATTTTTGACGTGATTCTTAGTATTTAGAAAAAAAATTGGTTATCGTTTGGAAAAATAGAATAAATGTACCTAATATGTATACGTTCTCAACCAATTCTCAATAGTTTTAGTCTTTAATAGTTTGTTTGAATAGAACATTGTTTTCTTTTATCCATTCATTTCTCTGTTGCCCATTCTAAAGATAAGAGATCAAAATATTGATTACTAACAAGAAAAAAAAAACAAACTAATTGCTTAGTAAAAAATTAACTTTCAATATCACGACATCATTAAATGAAAATCACAGCGGCAAGTCCAAATACTTCATTCAACAGTTAAGACATTTGGCGAGAATAATTTTCCGTTTTGTTTTCTAAACAATGGGACGTTAAAATGGGCTCATACTACCATTAGCATGGTTCTGTCATCAGATAAGACCCTGAGATTTGCTGGCCCACTATCTGCAGGCTGTTGACAGCTAACGGGAATTGTATCAAAGACTAGAATGACTTTATAACTAGGCTTTAGAATAGTGTAATGAGAGTGAATAGGGCGAATGATGTATGTCAGGATCAAAGCATAGGTGAGGTCGTCATGTAGCTTTTTGTAACAAAACTCAACATTGTTTTTACATCGACGTCTTCTAATCTTCTTGTAGTGCCACTCCGACTAGCGAAGGTTGGCAGTCAATATGACATATTGTTCCCGATCTTTAGCGAGTCGAAATAGTTCTGCAGCACTCGCTATCCCCGTCCACTCTCTGATGTTCCGCAACCATGATTTCTTCCTCCGACCAACACGCCTCTTGCCGGTGACTTTTCCCAACATAATCAGTTGAAGAAGGTCATATCTCTCGTGTCTCTCGTATCTCACAGAAGTTGCTGAAAGATGAAAAAAAGAGCTCTTTGTGGACTCAACTTACAACAAAATATACCGCTTATATTTTGCGTTATTTATATTGGTTTGTAAAACACAGGTAAACTTCTAAAAAAAGTGAGTCAAATCAATATTTTACCTGCCGCTGTAAACAGGCAAGAATATTATCCAATTATTGTATGTTTGAGCGGAAAAATACGTTTTCACACAGAAACCCCAGGGAAAACACAAAGTGGTTATTGACCTATATAAGTCTTTCGCATTCGACCCTTGAAGGTACGCAAGTAATGTAATACACGTCTTGAACTTGAAGAATATTTTAGATTATTTATGAAATAAAATTTTGTTGGGAGAAAATTTCTTGTAAAAACGGTTGGTTGAGGGAAGTGAAAATAATGCCAGCCTCATGTATTTTTAGATAGAGATATGAAGAATTTGATATCATTTACACGATACTATTCTGACATATGATTGCCTCTTGCCTTAGAATATTACGCTACGTTGATTTATACTACATTGAGTTTGAGAAAACAAGAGGCAAGAATGGTATGCCAGGATTCTATCGTGTAAATGGCGTTTGTATGCTATCGTACTCATCACACGAGATTATTATTACAAAGGTTACTTGTTTATTGATTTCTAACATGTGCCGCTCGTGACTACAATCCATCATCTCCTTTCACATTCGCAAAAATCTTGCTCTAACAGAAAACTAGGGAAGTGAGTGGCACTCAATCAAACAGGACATCGATCCGCTTTCAATAAGAGGTCACTCCATCCCCAAGGCGATGGAGCAGTCGCAAAAACTCGCTTGCAAACATTACTGGCAAACAAGAAGGCAGATATTGAAATCGGCTCTGTAACAGCTAAGCTCGAGAAAAGCTCGTATGCTCAAATATTATAGGAAGAAATGTTGCAATCTGTGCTCTGAACCCATGTTTTGGTGTTGAATTGAGACATTTTTGCGGCGGTTTACTGTATCATGTCATTTACGAATTTCTGAAAAAGGTTAAGGGGTCAGCTATTAAAAATACGTAAACAATACTCCAAGACAGGATTATGTCTACAAGTAAATCCATACTAATTATTTTTTTTATCTCCAAATCCTAAGTACATTTTTGTACTTTTATAATTCACAAAAACTTAGTTTTATTTATTTATTTCATAAATAAATATAAATATATTTTTTGTTTTATAGTGAACAATTATTTTATATTGAACTAGCTAGTTTTCACGAAGCACTGTAGACTAGTCCCAAATGAAAGAGCATTTTTAGTTCCATTGAGAGCTTTCAACAGTAATTGTAACAGGGTTTCAGTTGCAACTTCTTCATACCTATTGGATCTGAATGAAGTTTGGATACCTTCCTTCCTTAAATTCGACCTCTTTGAATTATAATTTTCAATATTTTTGTAAAGAGTGGAAAATATTAATGTGTGAAAAACTTTATATAAAAGTTTTAGAGAAAGAAACGAAACAAAATTAAACTAATGGTACAAATTAACAACATTATAATATGATACATTTAATTCCACGGCTTTTCTCTCATAGTCTACATTTTAGCCTAGAAAATGACGAAAGAGCCCTAAACATTAAAAGACCCGGTCAACTTAGAAAATGACAAAAGAATCCTCAATGTGGTAAAATTCTGCCACACCCTGTATAGCGATACACCTACATATACGAGTAAAGCTGAATAGCACCAGCCAACTGACCAAGACCGTCCGTATTTGGGTGTGACAGTTGACGACGTTTGCAGATGTAAATCTGGCAGTGAATGTAGTGTCGGACAATCTGCTGTAGATCTTGAGTATAGGGGTTAGGAAAGCGTACGGCAGGTCAGAGCATGCATAAAATATATACGCAAATTGTCTTTGTAAGTGAATGATAAGAATGTTTTTGTATTTTGAACAGACTTTAGAAAAAGAGGAGGTTCTGTGTACGGATGCATGTGTTTTCACCAATATAAAAAATATTTTTGAAGTGAGAATTAATTCTTGAATTCGCCTTGAAAAGGTCACGTGACTGCTCACCGATATCTACCAAATAGCGCCATCTAGTTTTGTACTTGGTAAACTTTTACGGCAATATTTTTACATTTCTAAAAGCTCATTTGATAACTAAACGGGTGAGGTCATTATCTTTCGATATTTTTCGATTTCCTGATTCAAAAAATACACTAGGCACCTAATAATATAAAAATAATTTATTTTATGTATTTTTATTTATTTAAATTGTTCAAGTTTTCACTTCTCTCGGTACTCCCGGGAGTGACACGGTATTTTTTGTTCGAAGCGGAACTATCGAGGTGGTCACGGTCACTTTATATTTTTCTGACAAAATTACACTATTTCAGCAAAATTTGTAGTTTTCTGACCTGACGAAGTCATGACAGATAAATAAGAACTAAGTACCTCGTATTATCACCAATCACAACAAAAAGTTATTGCTTAAACAAAAGCTTTTGAACAATAAGGACATCTTTACTTCGAATCGTGACTATCTAAAGATATAAAATGTTTTGTATAAAATATTCTTTAAGATATTGAATCTCGTATTACCTGAGCGATAGCATAAGTATCTAAGAATCTGGGTTCTTGAAAAGCGGTATCCAACATACTTGTTAGAAAAAGTGCTATATAGATATGTTTTTCTAGCAAATTCTGATTTATTGCTAATCAATGTTTCATCAAATGTTTGCTTAGAAATCGAAGTAACAGTATCAATATTACAAGGAATCCCATGTAAAGTAGTTTTTTTGTTTTTGTTTTATGGAAGTGTTTTAGCAAACGAGCAAGTGGCTGACCTGATGGTAAGTGATTGCCATCGTCCACAGACAACTGCAGCATCAAGAGGCACTGCGGATGTAGGTTCTATGTCATAAAGTGTTTTGGTTATGTTTGGAATGCGCCCTCTACATATTCGACGAAGATAGACGAATGCTGACGGTGACGAGCGTGTAGAGGGCCTCGCTTGTATTCGCCTGTCATCTTCTACCCAAATAATAGTACGGCAAATAGTTTAGCGAATGTGTATAGTAGCCGTTATGCATTTAATTCCATTGGAAAAAATATTATGAGATGTATGGCGTAATAAGACGGCCACCGTTAATTTCAAAGCAAAAGATTTTACACAAAATCGGATAACTACCCTGCAAAGTTGTGGCATGAGATGTTGTGATACTATTGTAGTAGATTATTGCCACGATAACCTTAGCTTATGTTTTATCGGTTTTCAGAACAGATTGTGATAAAACTCCTAAGATTAAAATTCTTATAAATAATATGCATCTATAAGGATATATATTTTGACTAATCGTGAAAGGTGGGTATGAAATAGGTAGAATCAAATCAAATGTTCTTTTAATTTGCTAGATAGCTTTTTCTAGCAGCTTCACATGCACTTCTGTGAATTTTCTGGGTGCAAATAATCCTCTTACCTGAAAAACAAACAATCGTACATTTTAAATTGTAGTAAGGTTTAAAATTATATTGTAGGTCTTGTATAGATTTTTTTACTCAACCTATCGTGTCCCACTGCTGGGCAAAGGTCTCCCCCCTTAGCTTCCACTCCTTGCGCTCCAACTTATCTAATAAGTAACTTAAGGTTTTTTTATTTCCTTTTTACAGAAAAAGTTCAACAACCATGAAGTCGTGATTGTAGAAAAAGTTGTTCAAGAATTATTTACTTTTTTAATACCTGTCTGACACACGCAAACAAAATAATATAATGTAAGATATTTGAAAGAAGAAAGAAAGAAAGAAAAATATTTATTTTGCAACAAAGAGTACAAACAGAAAAAAAACGAAGGTAAAAGGAACAAAAAAATATATAAAATGTTGCAAAACGGGCCTTAACTCAGCATATCCTGGGTTGTGAACAACCAGCGCTGGTCTTCCGCTAAGGCCGTTTTGGGACCGAAAAATGTTAAATACTTAATTAGGTAGCGGACTAATAACACAGCAAAATTAACAACACAATAACGTAATATAATATAAGCAAAGCAATAAATGGTAAACCTTAGTTAATTACATATTTGTTATAATTTGCAAATGCCTATGCGAAGTTTTTTCATACAAAACATTAGTATTAACGATGGTCGAGTGACCAGTGTGATCAGACCTGACTTTGTCGTTATTTCATACTAGCTGTTCGCCGCGGTGTTACCCGTGATCCCTCGGGAAAACTTTACTTCCCAGTGATAAAATATAGCCTATGTTCATCGGGCATAATGTGAGATTCTATTGGTGAAATAATTTTTCAAATCGGTCCAGTAGTTTCGGAGCCTATTCATTTCAAACAAACAAACATAAAAACAAACAAACAAATCTTTCCTCTTTATAATATTACTAGCTGTCCGCCGCGGTGTTACCCCCACGATCTCTCGGGAAAATTTCACTTCCCCGGGATAAAATATAGCCTACGTTTATCGGAGATAATGTAGGATTCTATTAGAGAAAGAATTTTTCAAATCGGTCTAGTAGTTTCGGAGCCTATTCATTTCAAACAAACAAACAAACATACATACAAACGAACAAGTATAGATTAAAGAATTTCATATAAATTGATTTAGCGAACTACGAGTATATTACTATTGAAGTAATTTAGTTAAAATCAACGTTTACAAACTTTCGCTTTTAGCTGTCTTTATTAGGTAACTTCGTACGTTGCATTATGGAGCATGATGCATTCACTGAGCTATGCATGTCATGTATTAACGTGTCGACACTCTTACCATGCATATTGCATCTGAGTGTCCCAGTAGGTTTACTTAGTAGGTGTTTACAGTGCCACAAACTTATCTGAAACGGTGAGAGAGGCGCTGTTATCGCATTTGGTGTTGGCAGAAAAATATTTTTTACTGTAAAATTCGTTAGTTCCTCCTTTGGCCACCGGTTCAGATAAGTTTGTGGCTCTGGATGATATCTCGATGCATGGATATTTCCTACATACTTATTTGTATACCAGACACATAATTATATGTGTCCACGAAAGTAGCCTCTATAACGCGCAATTAAAATATTTAGATTACACTAGTTTAAAAGGACTGATGACATGAAAAGAACAGGTAGAAGAAAAAGAAGATAACTATGAGCCGTGTGGGTATAGTGGGGTAGAGACATTGAATTTGATAGTCGTGGCGAATACCAAATCAATGAATTTTAAGACCCCTCGCAGACTGCAGACTTTCTATCGGCCGATAGTTGAGACGGAACATACTTCGGCTCGTAATGAGGAGAAGTAAGCCGAAGTATGTTCCGTCTCAATTATCGGCCGATAGAAAGTCTGCAGTCTGCGAGTAGTCTAAACTATAAAAAAAGTGTGACTATACGAATGACATTGAAGGTAAAAATCGGAAGGAGTCTAATGGTTAGTCAGCACTCAGCACAACGTATTGACAAATCTTTAGATAAGGCGTTAGCTAAGAGGATGGTTCAGGTGCTAGGTAAGCCTACTTCATCCAAAACATTGTCCAAGGCTCTTTAGTATCTCGTGTAAAGGAATAGTTTGCGTCCTGGCTCTGTATAAATCTGGGAAAGTGATGAAATCGATAAGTCAAAGTTTTTATGTGTTTTAAAGATATGAAATTAGAAGGAAGGGGAAAAGTACAAAGCTACCCAGTTTAAAATTGTTATCTGAAGTTGTTTAATTTTGCTCCAGCAAAACATCTATAAGAGAGATTTCTGCCGATAAAATGTGTAGAAATATATTAAATTCTTTATCGCTTTAATTATTATATGATGGTGTTGACTAATAAAAGACGCCTAATCGGTATACCCAAATAATTCTTAACTGTGGTCCATATGACTGGGAAAATAAGGTTTAGTTTTGATCGAAAGTATAATATTTTTATATTAAGATAAATTAAAATTCAAAGTTCTGCTTAAATGAATAACTTAGTATATTTGAAGATTTTTACAACTTGTAAATTAATTAGTCACAGCAAATGCTGATTTTAATTCATTGAAAACAGGCATAATCATCAAAATAGTAATAAAATTGTTTATTTGATTTATTTATAAGATTTTATTGATATAATTTACATGTAATACCTATCGTAAATCAATAAGGAAGGCTCCTATCAACAGTTTAAGACGTGGTTTATCCTCGAAGTGTTTATGGTTTATACTGGTTGTAAATTGATTGAATATTCATTGAATTATTTTGGATTCTACATGTGATTTGATAGATTTAATAGATTTGGTTTCAAATATGATGTTGGCCTTTTTCGTTGACATGGGAATAGAATGAGTGTTGAAATAACTTCTGAAAGGAGGAAGGTGAAGAGATTGTGTTGTGCCGAACACACAAAACAAATACAAGAAGAAGAAGTGTTGATGGACTGTTGATAGAACCCTTCTGGTCAAATGGAAAAGTATCTCGATTTACATTCCGATGGCTATGAGTTTGAGTCTAAAGGTGCATTTACACGATGCGATACGATTTAGCATCGTGTAAATGCACCTTAAGTAACAGGATGGGCTTTCTATTCAAGAAAATTTTATTTTTGGAATTTTTTATCGGGAATTTACATGTTTTTTTATGGCAGAGGGGGCAATTGAGCAAGTGGCACACCTGATGGTAAGTGATTGCCATCGCCCACAGACAGCTGCAGCATCAAGAGACACTGCAGATCCGTTGCCGGCCTTTGAGGTAGGAATAGACTCTTTTCTTGAAGGCGCCGAAGTCTGGAAATACCTCTGCTACAAATTTATTTGTTGATACGGAGTCTCTAGTGTCTGTTTCTGGCGTACTTGGCTTTTATTTCTATATGTAGGTAAACAATAAAACATACTGTTCCCATATGAAGGTAAACATTTTGCTTTTAGTTGATTTCTGTTTGATGTTACTGTTATTGATGTTTTGGTTTCCTTTTGATTTCCCATACCATGAAACTCAAGTAAATACAAATATTTTATTAACTTGCTCTTTGTAGACCCTCATTTTAAACGGAGCCCTTCAGGCGTCCAAAAAAATGTATGTCTGCACTACACAAAATATACAATATGATGAAAAATCAGAGAACTAGAAAATGAAAGATTTGAACTTGTGGGCATCATATCACTTTCAAAAACTTTTTCAATAATTTCCATGGGAATATCAAATGACAGTTTTGACACAATAAGGGTTAGTACATACAAACTAGAACACATACAGGGCGTAAAAAGACGTCTACTGAAGCCGAAAGAGGTAGGTACAGCACCCCAACACACAACCAAATCCAAAATGATTTTCCGAAAAAATCATTTTATCCGGAGAAAACACCGTTTGAAGATGACTGTTTGCGTATGTTCTACGCGCGTTGTTTTACGTAGATTGCTGTATTTTGAGTTTGCATGTTTTTATAAATGACATTATTAGGTAGGTATGGTCTTATTATGTTGTAATAGTAGTAAATAACCGAAAATAACTTATAATGACGTTGCTAGTGAATAAAACATTTTGCGTTTTTTTTTTCGCTGAATGTGTTTGAGAATCATGGTCTGATTGCAACCCCTCAGTGTTCGGTAGCAGTCTTTTTACACCCTGTATAGAAATCACTTACTGAAACATGTTACCTTCTCTTTACAAATTGAATACTTAGTTTAGGGCTTCTTCTTCTTCTTTACACACTATTAGGCGGTTTGATGTGACAGCTAAATATTCCAATCTGTACTTACCCTAATAGATCGTCAAAATGTAACAGTATTCATTATTTGTTGCAATAACAGTCTTATTCTGCTCAAGAAGAGCGATACTATACGTACCGCAACGATACGGAGCCGATAGGGTAATAACGATTGAATATAATCATTAAAGCTACCGAGTGTTAAGGTATAGGCACGGATAAATAGCTCATTCAAACTACAAGCCTATACTTACATGTCCATATATTTGTATTTATATCATTGAGCTATGATACTAAAGAGCCACAATCTCTACAACACTAAAAAAATGTCCGAGCACCGTTCGTTGATGTAATTTGCTCGAATGTAGACGTTATCTCACTTGTATAAGTGTTCAATGTCGCTTGTACGCGAAAACAAAAACTGTATATCCTAGCTCAATGGTTTATATGAGTGTAATTTCCGGAACCTCTATGAAAATAACTTTACCATTTCAAAGTATTATAATTCCAGGTAAACGTAAGTTCTAAGTTATACGAGTTTAACAGCACAGATAAAATTACTACTAATACTCGTTCTACTACTAATACACTATGCTCACTTAGGTCCCTCGGAAACACCTCACTTCGGGATGAATATAAGTCTATGCGTTTACTCATGATATCTCCCTTCATAATAGCTTTGGTAAAAATCTGTTTGGTCGTTTTAGCGTGCAATGAACATGGCTTAACGACATATTATCCAACGTATAACATGCCCTCTGAATCGCTCGGTTGACAATGCTACTAAAAGCTAGCCTATTATAAACAATTTTCTAAATTTTACGGAAAAAACATAATAGGGCGACTAATTATTAAGCTGAGTGTACTTAACTAATGAATTCAATAAAAATATAAAAGTGTACGAGTATGTACGAGTTGAGAACGAAAGAAATCATCTTGTACCTGGTACAAGATTTTGTGGTACGAATTGGGAATACCACATTACAACTCACGAATCCACTTACTCATCGGTCAGTATGTTGATTCTTCGACGTAGTATCAAGATTGATTAAGTTACGCCTAGTGCTTGTAATACAATGAACTAGCTTTTCTGATCTAGCGTCGAACATTAGGCTCCACCGCGCTGAGACAGCTCAACTCACGACAAAGCGATTTTCGTGCGTTCCGGAACGATTTCCTCATTGCTGGAACAGCTGGAATCGGTTCTCAGGTTGTTGGTGTTGCTGCCCAATTACAATTACCTGGATGTATTCAATTTGTTGTCAAGATTCTTATCAAATTTAAAAATACAAGCCAAGAGCATAGAAACTATAAAATAATTATGTGCCTTCCTAAAAGTTAATGTCTCCCTATTATTATGCAATATATTTGACAAGAGCGATAAGAGGAAGAAGAAGATATTATGATGCTGACCTAGCGTTGTATAGAGGCAGGTGATGAAAATGTGTCAAAAACCCTGCGACAGAAGGACATAACAAACGGGCATACATATAGGCAGATAAATTGTCAAATATATACATTTCACTGTCTACGATAATTCCATTGGCATCCTTCGTATGAAACCTAAAAAATATAAGGTAGGCTAAGTTTCTAACAAAAAATATTGTAATTTGTGGTCTTTATGAGCTTCTAAACTTATTCAACTGGAGCTTGACTTTTTAGTTTTAAAATGGATCACCTAAGAATGATAGCCCACAAACCGTGTTTGATGCCCTGATTCTGATTCACGGTATTGGGCGCGCAAGAACATACTATTCTAAGTGATCCCAGATGTCCTACTGAATAAATGCTTTTTGACTTTCAATTAAAGTCAATTTATTCATAAAACTTACATTAAAATTATTATAAATAATTTACCACCAACTCCGCACTAGCCTAAGCCTGTATCGCGGCAGTTCGAGTATTTTTTATAACTATATAACTTAATACCTATTTAAAATAAATACCTTATAAAACATAATAAATAACATAAATAAATAATAACTAAACAAAAATTATATACGTATGAGCTATACGCACTATCGGGGTGTCTCATAAGCGCCCACGGAACCGTTCTGTACACAACACCCTTCGGCCAAAATGCTGCATCCATGTAGGTTGATAGACTGGCAGTCGGCACTCTCACCGTTTAAGAGTTATAGCTCATATTACGGTGAGATGCCAACTGCACAACCCTCGCGGTGAGATGGGTCTTCCGCTTCACTCCGCGACGTCCTCCGGCTTCACGTCGAAGTGAACTTTGACTCTGTGGTATCTACTAATTACTCCAAGGTACAGTTTCAACCGTTTCAACTTATTTACCACATTTTTCGGGAGATTCCTCCACCACCGTTAAATCAAATGTGCTCGTTAATCAAGACCCGCTGACGTTTATTACAGCTCTTGAAGTGTGATTGTAGAGATTAGCTCTTAACCAGACTTGTTATAGTTATAATTAAACAAACAAGAATTTATTCCATAGAAGTTAGTTGTAAGAAATGTTATGTTATTTTAAGTGGCTTACGTTATTTTTATAAACCTGTTGTGTTTTTCTTATAGGAAAAGAGCTCATAAGATGACTAAGTTATTTCTTAATGAACGTTCAAACTTAATTTTCCAGATTTAATAAACATAATAATTACAATAAAAAAGTATATAAGTGGTGTATCAGTTATCTGGTTCCCATAGTACAAGCTATGCTTAGTTTGGGGCTAGATGATGCTGTGTGAAATTGTCCAGCATTATTTATTTATTTATTTTATTTTATACTGTAGTAGGTTGTCAAGAACTTTAATTTGAGACTCATTTCCTCGAAATGTTCTGAGAAATTGAAAGTCTTATCTTTGAAGATCAATGATGTTTTTCTTTTAACCTATCTCGTCCCACTGCTGGGCAAAGGTCTCCCCTAAGCTCCTCCAATGGTCTCTATCCTCTGCCACGTTCCAATCGTCCTCAAAGGTAATGATGTTGCTCTACAAAAATTCAAAATGATTGATGCATTATTATTGGGCAATATTTATTTAACAATCAAGTCATGCCACCTTGGGTGTGGACACTGGCGTAATTTCAACCAACAATGATTTACGAGTTGCTACACACGAACGACGTGTGATTTAATCGTAACCATAACACTGCCAGCTACTACAAATCATAAACAGTGTTATAACAATATACAATAACTGATTGTCAGTTTGTTTGTCTTTATAATTGTCTTATACAGGGTGTAAAAAGACAACTACCGAAAACTGAGGGGTTGCAATCAGACCCTGATTCTAAACATATTTAACGAAAACAAAACCCAAAAAATTTTTTGACTTAGCTTTGTCATTTTATATTATTTTCGGTTATTTACTACTAGTACAACATAATAAGACAATAACTACCTAATAATTTCATTTATAAAAGAAAAAAACAGTAAAAACTCAAAATCCAGTAATCTACGTCAAACAACGTGCCCAGAACATACGCAAATAGTACTCTTCAAACGCTGTTTTCTCCGGATATAATGATTTTTTCGGAAAATACTTTTGGATTTGGTTGTGTGTTGGGATGCTGTACCTAACCCTTGCGGCTTCGGTAGACGTCTTTTTACACCCTGTATACTCAGAGTTGCTAATGGCTTCTTAAATCCGTTTCTTATAAAAGGTTTCGTATGGAAAATCTAACGAACGAATTTAAGTAGCCATTATTGGCTCTTGAGTGCAGGCATACGTTCATTTAGCTTTTGCGATCATCGGTCATAATCATAATCGTATATTCAAAAAGGTTTAGGTTACATATATGATTACTTACTACTAAAATACTACTATCAGATAAGTCAACAGTCATCTCCTAGAAAAAAAAACCAATATTATTGAAAAGCTTAGAATGCTTTTTATTACCGCAAAACCGAAGTATTCCCGAGGAAATGCTGGTGATTCAGCTAGGTAATTAATAAAATTTATTTGTTTATACAACATTTTATGGTATTTTGATACTCAAGCAAAGCCATGGACTTAAAAATAGTAAAACTATAACGGTTGCAAAACATGTGGCTACAGGGGACAGCCAAGATTTCGGTCATACTCTTTAGATAAATATTTTATATGGTGTAAACCATACATCACATAACAAATAGAAATCTGAGCACTGGTTCAATTGTTGACACTGAACTCATTCACATAATGGTTTTATATCAGGTTTTAAGGCACAGGAAGGCTATGAAAATATTGGTTGTGAACTCAAACGTAAAGCAGTGCTTTATTTATGTTCGAGAAACTTCTCATCTAAAAGTAATTTTTATAATTATTGAACATTGAAATTTTTACAATAAACTTAAATTTTTATTCCAAGCTTTGAGTAAAATGTAAGTAATACAAGATATATAAAAAAACACAATCTACTTTGAATTATGCTCGCCAATTGTGCAATGTAATTTTGTGCAATAAAGTATTTAAATAAATAAATAAAAATCATAAACCATATTTTTTTTAATTTTTGTATGATAGTTTTTAAACTAGTGCTAAAGGTAAGCTTTCAAACAAGCCCCAATATGTCGAGACAAGACATTTACGTAAGTTGCTATAAAGGTAGTTACGCACGGAGGGTTAAGTTGCCAATCCATGCGAATTTTTACAACTCAGTAGACTTTAAACTTTGGAATATCTTGAAGTCACGTTTTAGCTCATGGTATTATTGAATAAAGAAATCAAGCACAAGTTTCAACTTATAATTATTGTATTAAAATATACAAAATATACCTTAACTTTTTGTCATTTTAAATTGCTACAAACCACGCTTAAATTAATCGTATCATAATCACTTAATAAATTACTAATCATCATTCCCTTGCCCTTATCCCACAATAAACGCGCGGCACAGCATTGTATTCTTCCTCCATTTACTCCTATCGCTTGTTAACTTTTCATCCACTCCTTTAATTTTCATATCATCTCTCACACAATCATACCGACTCGGCCTTCCTCTACGTTCCAGCCACACTTATATTCATAACACTTAATAATTACTAATAATAAATATTAATAAATAAAAAAACTACTATCACAAACACACCACAGCCCTTATCTAAAAAGGTCTCTTTGTCTCAATGTTTATATTTAAAACAGTTTCTACACACAGGTGTAAGATGGTACCACAATAGCTAGACAAAATATCTGTCAAGCAAGCCAACAAAAAGTCGCGGGCAATTTTATCACCTAGTATGATGTACTCGCTTAAAAACGGGGGCGTGCCAACTGAGAGTGAAAGCTCAGATGATCATTACCCGACCATGTGATATTTAATTGCAAGGAATCAATAACTTAACGCCATTTGCGATAGATTTATTACATGTTACAATAATAATTATTTACAATATTTTATAAGGTTGGATAAATAATCAATTTAATAAAAATCCTTGCAGATTATTACTGTAGTAGATTTGCTGTTGGCAAATATTAATGAAACTCGTTTTCGAATGTTTGATTTTTCAAAACGTCTTGGTTCTGTGGTTTACAAGTACGTTCAATAACTTACTATACAAAGTCAAAGTCAAAAAGCATTTATTCACTTGGACCGCTGGGATCACTTAGAATAGTCTTAAAACTAATTTTACTCCTGTTTTTGCGCGACCAATACCGTGAAGAATCAGGGCAACAAACACGGTTTGGAGCCTAGCATTCTTTTAGGTGATCCATCTTAAAACTATTAGTTTTTGATACTCCAACTTTGGGATCCCTTTATACAGAGTGGGGCAAAATTTAGCCTCAATGAGGGCAGTTGCAATACTTAGTCTCCTAAGATAAGGCCATTGAATTTTGTCTCACCCCGTGCGTCACCAATTGGTAACCCTAATATTACGATGGTTCGACAAGCAGGGGAGTGACCAGTTGGTGACGCTGACCGTACGTTGCTGTTCGGTGCTATTCATTTTACCTATCTAAAAATCTATCATTCGCGAGTAATTTCCGTGACCTATTGTAATGACTTGATAAATAGATGTGGGTCCCCCAGACAGGATCTACATAGACCACTTTAAATAATAATTACAAGTATCAGTTCACCTCTATTTTTTTTAAACACCAAAAAACGAATCTATTCTATACATGTACAATGATCTGAATACGTGCGTAACAGTTCAAGTTGTCGTAGAAACTGATATGTATGCTGTGGTTGAAGGTTATTTTTTTGGAATACTTTATCTGGACTACTTGACGAAAATACGTGGAATTATTTATGTTCGGATTTAACTAGAGAATTTTTGACAGCTTTCAAAATATTTTAAAAACATACTAAACATTTTTATATTATTGAATACTTTTTAGAGTTAGATAGGTACTAAAAAATTGCATAAAATAATATGTAATAAAATGCCATTATTTATTAACAATGAAGACTTAAAAAATCACTTTAATCAGACAGGAAATAAATAACTACCGCTGTTCACCAACACGTAAACCGACTGTTATCATGACTTGAACTCAAAGTCCTAACTTAATTCGAATGATCACTACCTAGAAATGATAGTCTTTGTGATTGGCAGCCAAAAATTAAACGAAAATAGTTTGTTCTAGGCTTGGTCGATCATAGTTACTCACCAATGAATATGAGGAAACAGAACTCTATTCTTACAACAGTTTTCCGTTTTTAGTTGGCAGCAAAAGAGAGTAATTATATGTATCGGATTATTTTTTCTATTCTAATTATTTTTTTACGAAACGCTGTCGTATGTACCGGTGATTTGCTCTTAGACATTTTCAAAGGACCATGAAACGACGACGAAGATCTGAGATCAGCTGTAACCCTATTTTACTTTGTTTGAATTAAGTTGGTGCAATTGGGCTCAACCACAAAAATGCGCAATTAACCACAGCGATTGCATTCGACGTGTTGTCACCCAAACCGCTTCACCTGAGCGACTCTCTCAGGTTTTTGTTGCTTTTTTTGACATTGTCGATTGAATCCGATTCGAGTTTCGTTATAAATTACAATGGTCTCCGGTCATGGACGGACTCCATTGATGCGGGCAATCCGGAGCTTTGGTTTCATGAAAGTGCAGACCGTCAAAAAGCACATTAGATATCTGAATTTATTATGTGGTAGCGAACTAAACTTACTTTGACGAGTCTCAATTCTCTTTGACTGGCTCCCCACTGGAGCTTGACTTTTAGTTTTAAGATGGTTCACCTATAAGAATGATAGGCCCCAAACCGTGTCTGTTGCCTTATTTCTTCACGGTATTGGTCGTGAAAGAACAGGAGTAAAATTAGTTCTAAGAGTACTAGGTGATCCCAGCGCTCCTACTGAATAAATGCTTTTTGACTTTGACTTTAACTTGGAACCTTTTTATCTTCAAACTAAATAAAAATATGGTTTTTGACTTTGACTTGAATTTATCGACGTTCTCACTAGCATCTTTGAGGCCGAAAGATTGTATAAAGATGTTAATATTTGTATGAAAACCTTGGTATAATTCTGCTGCATTTATTTGCGTGTTACGAAATTATTATTTATAGAATAGAATAGAATATATCTTTATTGAAAAATACCTAATAACAGCAATAGACAAAGAGAAATAAAGAAGAACAGAAAATATAAAACTTAGGTATAACAATGGGCGGCCTTATCGCTTATTTGGGCTCTGTCAAGCTTAGGTACTTTTTCCGTCAAAAAGTTAGTAAAATGACGGTGACAGATTCTCAAGCACCCAAAACAAAATAGATGCACGCCCTCCCATGTAAATTAACAAGGTTCAAAAAACTTGTCTGTGTCCAACCCATTTCATTCACTCAGTTTAGCCGGAGATTAGTCTCCGGCTTTGTGGCAGCTCATAATTGCTTCTTATAAACGTTGTTGCTATGTTTTTATTGCCAAATTAGTTGAAGCCTCATCCCAGTATGGTCGTTACAAAGTTTCATGCGAATTACACATAAGGATGATTATTCACGGTTTAATTTGAATTTTTTACCAGCCAGTGACTTCGTTCGTGTGTTAACAATTTTTTTTATAATTTATACCATGTTTCATTTCATTTCATTTCTTTTATTTTTATTCCATAAGATACAATTGTACACTTGGAAAAGTCACCATTACATTTATCACTTATAAACTAGATAGATTTGTATCTACAATAGTAAAAATAATCATACATTAATAACATTTGAAGACATTGATGTCACATTTAGATTATCAGCATATGCTTCGTCAAGATCATAATAAGATTTGTCCATTAAAATATGCAACAATCTTTGTGTTTCATGTTTTTACGAATCGTTCGGCTAAATTAAAAGATGAATTACCAAAATTACTCATCAAATTAATGTTAAATACTTTACAATAGTATTTGTTTTGAGCAGCCCTAAATTTTTTCTTGGTCTTCGCAATATTACCCTTACAAAAATCATAAACTCATGCAGAAAATATTCTAGACTGTTGAATACACCCCTTATTATAACCGCAAGTTCCAAAAAGTGATTTAGTTAGGTTAACGGTTTTTGTGACATTGTAACAGTCTAGACGTATTAGTACAACATTTAGAGTACCTTCTGAATTTGGGTCCTAACTCATTGTCATATATTTTATCTTTCTACGAGTTTATACGAGACACCAAATTTTACGTTCGGTATTGTTCTTATCTGCAGATGGGCGACGCAGCCGGGGCAGCCCGAAAAAACGTTGGCGTGACGATCTCGATGCCTTTGAGAAAGGCTGGTGGGAAATGAGTCGGGACAGAGATGGTTGGAAGTATGGGGGAGATTTTTGCCCAGCAGTGGGAAAATATAGGGTAAGAAAAAAAATTGTTCTTATCAACGGCTTCAGAACATATGATATATTTTATATTTTTTGCAATGTGTTTAGGTAGCTGGATGATTTTCATCCATATCGTAGGAATACTATAGCAGTGAACTTATCACACAGCTGTGAGCAGTTGTTTCTGTTAATTTAATACTACATAACGTGATTCTGTTATCTATAATCATTTCTTTCTTGCTTCAGTAGTCCACTGATCAATATTCTTCACTACTTTACTTACACCAAAGGGCTAAGAAGTTTGAA
This sequence comes from Epirrhoe alternata, assembly GCA_963565295.1. NCBI lineage: Eukaryota > Metazoa > Arthropoda > Insecta > Lepidoptera > Geometridae > Epirrhoe > Epirrhoe alternata. Next base: position 8,970,894 of record OY751384.1, read on the forward strand.
TTTGCTAAAGTTCAATTTTGAATTTACTCCAGCGTCAGGATAGTTATTATGCATAGAAGTTTCACCACAATGTTTGAATTAGATACAATGTTCGAAATGCAACCAACTTGGTAACGAATTGAAGATGTTGGAAACTTAATACATAGAGCAAAGAACAATCCAATTATATTTCAATAAATAAAGTTTCCATCAACTTGTGGTCAATTTTCATAACAGGAACTTTGATCCGTGGCCGAGCGGTAACGCCGGCTTTAGGAGGATCGTTTGAACGTTGCGGGTTCCAATCCCGTCGGAATCGAAGAGTTTTTTAATCATCAGCCACAATATACCGATCTTTTAATACTAAGTTTTTTTAATTAATGGCTAATAGTGAACTTTTTAACAAACTGTGCTGCTTGAAAACCCTTGAGAAAGCTAGACTTTATAACCATGAACTTGAACATGTCCTCAGAAGAAATTCCTCGTCTTTCGATCCGTTGTTTACGAATTCATATTCCCGAGTATCGTTTCTACCTCTGAAGTACGTATGATTGTTTTTATATACCTCTATATCGTCCATATTCTAAGGATACTTAACCTGATTGAAGTCTTGAGGAACAAGTTACATATCCGTTGAATGCAGCCCTTCGAGTTTACAACTAATAAGGCTATGCTGAGCTTGTGACATAATTATGCAAGTTATTTGTGAAGAAGTTTCCAGCAAGTTTTCTATAGCAACTTGCTACGTACTTAGTTTGCTTCACTTTAAACATAATTAGAGAGCTTTGATACTTTGCTAGAAGAGATGATGACTGGTGGACAAAGGCATTGACAGAATTATGGCCAAGAGACGCACATCAACCATGGCAAGAGACGCAAAGCAGACCACTAGCCCGTTGGTCGGACGACATAGCCAGCGTGGTTGAACGACACTGGATGAGGATATCACGGAACTGAGAGGAGTGGCGGGTTAGAGAGGAGGCCTACACCCAGCAGTGTTTATTAATAGGTTATTGTTGATGATGGTGATGATGATGAGAGCTTTGATTGAGTTTATTAGTGTTAGGTGACCTGCAATCCTTATAATGGTTTGAAATAATTAGCAGCACATTGGGCTTACAAAAGCAAACAACGTGCATACGTGACAGGTTGCTTTATTACCTTCGAATGCTGATGATCCTCGTATGACGATTTCTAAATCACTTAGGCTGCAACCTCTCATTACATTTTTTTCTTTCGATCTTGTCCGATTCTTTGCGGCATGGATAGCATTGTGTAGCTGATTGGCCAGTGTGGAGCAGTGTAATACAGGGCTGTAATGATGACATAGATAAGTATGAACAGCTTAATAAGGAATCTGGTATGAACTTAATAAGGAAACTTATAAACATAAGCAACCTGCCAACAAAACCAGCTTTAGCCTTACCGTTCTGGACATCATACATAAATCAGGATATCCAATCGAACCTGTTTGGACTTCCCATCCTTATCGACCGCAAAAAGTGAGAGTGGGCTGTAACGTGCCATTACTCGAGTAATTAGCTGTCTGATGACTATGTGCAAATGAAAGTGAAATGTGACGTGAGTTTTTGTATGTTCCTCACCAATAGCCAAAAGTTCAGCCTCGGGGTATGCAAGCGGGCTATGGAACGTATTATCCTGGAAGTCAAACTGACCGATGTAGCTCTGAAAGGAAACCAAAAGTGGGACTGGGACGGACACGTTAGCCGCATGCCCGAAGAATACTGGGCTAAAGCAACCACTTTATGGAATCCGAATCGATGGTGCAGCGACCGCGTGGAAGGACCAAGTGACGATGGCGGGATGAGCTACACTTCTACAGAAAAGATTGGCCTGTTATGGCCCAGGACCGGAAGGCGTGGAGGGCGAGAAGGGAGACCTTTGCCCTGCAGTGGGAAACTTCAGGCTGATAATAATAATCAGATTTTACTTTTCAGGGTTTCCAAAGGGACGTCGACTGTCTCTCTCTTGCTCTCTTGTCTCTATCTTTGTCACAGGGCTAAGGGTAGCTTTCCACCAGAGATTGCAGGCTATGGTGCCATGATTGGTAAATATAAAACGCATCCATAGCAATGTAGCATAGCATACCTCTGGTGGAAATACACCCTAAATCTTTTGAAATGGCATACATGGATTTATTAATTCGAATTTTCTAGATCTATTTTTTTATAGTAAACTAGCTGACCCGGCAAACGTTGTTTTGCCATATAAATAATTTCGTAGAAGGGTGAAAATTGAGGATTGTATGTATTTTTGTATGTTGTATCATAAAAAAATAGAAATTAAAAATTTTGTCTAATAAATAAAAAATAAAATTTAGGGGTGGACTACCCCTAACATTTAGGGGAATAAAAAATAGATGTTGACCGATTCTCATAGATACCGGATAAGCACAAAAAATTTCATCAAAATCGGTCAAGCCGTTTCGGAGGAGTATGGCAACGAAAACTGTGACACGAGAATTTTATATATTAGATAAATTAAGGACTAGTCTAAGCCCTTCGAAGATGATAGTCGATTGGAATATCTCAGATGAGTCAAATATAACTTGACGCTTACACCTCCTCAGGTAAGACAATACTTTTCTGCAAATAATATCCAGACTACCCTATTATTTCATTTTACCTGAAAGAATTTGATCAATGAATAGGAGCGCTAACTTGCGTCAAGTATTTTTATTCATGCTGATCGCATATAAAAAGTATAGGTCGGATGTCTGTAATAGTCATTCTGTCAATACAATACAATTTATTATTTTTCTCAATGATAAAATGAACTTACCCAAATGATTGACCTAATAATCTACAGAGCAATCTATTTAACGTACTTTTTGTAATCTTCAGTGCTTAGGTACGTACAAGCACTTGACTATTTTTGGAGAAAGTTCAAAGCAATATTTTTATAAAGATCCCTTTTCATACTTCGTTCCAGGATATATGGTTCTCGATATAAATCTTGTACATTATATAACTGATCCTAACTGCAACAAGTACAGTCAGCTCGATGTTTCTGCGAGAAATCAGAGAGATTCTATGATAATAAATATAATTTTATTCTATTCTAACGGGAAACAGATGTGAACTTTACTTTTTTGTCTAACGTAGAGAACGTAGAGATAAATTGGTTTGTGCAATAGTCTAAAAATATAAATTCTGTTATCTGTTTATTCTGATGAGAAATTGCATTTAAGTGATTGCAAAATGACGTCAGTGTTTTAGGCACGCTTTCGACTGATAGTGACCTGAATCAGTTGAGCTATCTATAGATCGTTTCTAACGATCCTTAGCTTGACTGATTGTATTGTATTTTTTAAATGTAGAAGCTTAGTTTCTGTAAATACATGTATGAGCGTCTGAAATCCGGGTCAGACAGACAACGGAATAAATGCTGATACTGAATTTTAAATACCTCTGAAGTCGACTGTCCTTCCAAGAACGTGCTCTGCTTTATGCATCGTATCCTTCATTTCGCAATTTGCTAGAATACATCCGTTAAATATTAATGTTCCGTTCGTTAATGGCTGACAGGCGCTGTTCCTGGCTCTTGCCGGGCTCCCTACAAGGGCACCAGATAGCCGGAGATGCGTGTTCTTATCAGAAACATGAGTTGGTTGAGCTGAGGTATAGTTTTCCACCACACGAAGGCGGATTGGTCCTAATTGTGTGTGTAGATACACATGCACGTTGTTTCTGTGTGCGTTAGCTCGGGAACGCTACATGGACCAATAAGCGCTTAGTATAGCTTACGCACACTGAAATAAATATACACAAACAATTAAGACCAAACGTATAGATCAATTGTAATAGTGCGTGGTTGTGACGCATTTCATCATACATGCGCAATGTTTGTGCAAGTCAATATACTTGGGGTCTAAGCGTTGCTTGCACATTTTTGTATTGTATCTTAAATGAGAGGACGTTTTGTGAAGACATTTGTCGACTGGACAGCTAGAAAATCAAGGCTAAAAGCTTTCTGTATTATGTGCTAGAAGTAAGTACAAGTAATATGGATGATTGTTTTTCAATGATGTTTCAATCTCTGAACCAATTTAGATAAAACTTGGAAAAATTTAGATAAAGATGTGAACAACATAGATAAAGATGTGAACGTCATATCAAACAACGACGTACAGGCTTATGACGATGCTGATAGAAACAATGTGTCAAAAATCAAAATCGAAGAAACAACTTTCCAAATCGAATAGAAACTACGAAGTATACGAATGTTCGATTTTCGGATAGAATAAGGTCAATCTTGTCTACTCCTACGACACCTTTGAAATAAAATACATCTAACATCATTAAGGTCAGTCCTTTCTCTCTATGTTGTCTAAAATGTATTACAGAGACAAATCCGAGAGATAAATCGTTTCACCCTCTTCAACCCCGGTACAGATTAGACAATTCTTCGTGCACCCACGCCATAGCCCACGCATTTTAAGTACAATGACGCATTGGTTACCATTGTTTACACCTTGGTACCCTAATATATTCTTGACTAGCTATGCTCTGCGGTTCTTCAAGTTTCCTGGGATAAAAAGTAATCTATGTGCTATTCCAGGATATAAATAGTCATTGTGATTTCTGCTGCGTTAAATGTCCAAAATAACAAATAAAACATAAATCTATTTCTATACTTATTAAAAAAAAAAACATGAGAGGGACACCCGGATGGAACGAAGTTCGTTTTTAGTGAAAGAATTGTAATAATTTAAAATAAAAATAACAACAACAACAACAACAACAACAACAACAACATTCAGATGTGTAAGTATGATGTTTATATATTTATAGCAAAAAGTGTCGTTACAACTTTTCGTATGAAAGTGTCGTTACAACTTTTCGTGTGATTTTTTTCCGTCTAGCCCCCATTCACAACGCGCGATAAGGAACTTCGTTCCAAAAATTGCATTCCACAAATACACATTTTCTTAAACTTTTGCGATCACAACTCTAATTTGATTGCTTACCGTAATATATGCACAGGAATAATAGAGGTATATACCGCGATAAAATCTTGTATTATGTATTCAAAATACTTTGGATCCAAAGTCGGGAATCATACCACTAGGATAACTCCCTCACTTTCTAAAACTACAAGAATGTTTTCAAATTTCTAACATCCTCTGCCATAAACCCACGTCATGAAAAACTTTAGAAACTCGGGTCACAGGAGAGCACGTGTCATTTAACCTGAATACTTCAGCAACTGAAGGTATTTCATACTGCGAGACTTCGAAACTTCTCCGTTGGATAGTTGCGACAAAGTGAAAAGTTGAACGGAGTTTGCACATCTCAGCGAATTATGTGACTAATAGGTAACAGTTAGACCCCTCGCAGACTGCAGACTTTCTATCGGCCGATAAGTGAGACGGAATATACTTCAGCTCGTAATGAGTATGGAGAAGTATATTCCGTCTAAGCTATCGGCCGATAGAAAGTCTGCAGTCTGCGAGGAGGCTTAAGGTGTTTTTTGGAGGAGAGCGCTGTTTCCGCTACTAAGTTTTTCAACTTTGGCAGCAGTCAACGTTTCCTATGTATTTTTGCTTTTATGTAATGTTGTTCCAAAATAAAGCTTTTTTTATTATTTATTTTCAAATGTATGATGACAAAAATAAAAGTACAGTCAGTTACACCAACTGGACCTCTTGCACGAGACACACAGTTCAATTTTCTCACAGAATATAGTGCACGAAAGGAGTGCTCATTGATGTGTATTGAAAGTAATTTGAAGACCTCTGTGGCGCAGTGGGTGAAAGCCCGCTTGTGACGCAGAAGGTTGCGGGTTTGATTCCCGCTGCAGGATAAATGTTTGTATGATCTGCAAATATTTATCTCAGGTCTGGGTGTTTCTATGTATAATATGTATTTATTTACTAACAAAAGTATATAAGTAGTATATCAGTTATGTGGTTCCCATAGTACAAGCTATGCTTAGTTTGGGGCTAGATGATGCTGTGTGAAAATGTCCAGCATTATTTATTTACCCTTGTATGGACTAGGCGTTCCTGTATACGCGTAACCACACCACACTCACTGGTTCGAAAGTACTAGTGACAAGCAAAGAATTTTATAAATACTTATCTCAACAGTCCAACAGAGTACAACATTATCCATATAACTCGCGTAAAACTATTTTAATAAAATAAGATGTTTCATAAACGTCTACATGTTATTTAGATCCAATAAAAATGTTTAAATATTGAAATTTAAACAATAACAATAAGTTTTGTGGATTATGCCATTCCACAAATCACGGGTAACGAGTTCTCACTGACCTCTCAGTGAGGGGCCTCTATGGTACACATAATGGCTTATTAGTTTCCAGTTACAGTAACTTAAATGACTTTTGAATGAAAATTATTATCATTTTAAGATATTTTGAAATTGTACACACACACACATACTCACACACTCGCAACGACTGTTTCCTCAATGCGCGGTAGACAAACTGTCAGCACTTTTATGTATTTTAGACAAAGATAAATAATGTACCAAAAAGGTTCAATGCTAAATCCATGATTCTAGATTCTTTCGTTGACGACTTGACGACCTCTGTGGCGCAGTGGGTGAAAGCCCGCTTGAGACGCAGAAGGTTGCGGGCTCGAACTCCGCGGCGGGATAAATGTTTGTATGATCTGCAAATATTTATATCGGGCCTGGGTTTTCCTATGTATAGTATGTATGTATTTACAAACAAAAAAAAGTATATAAGTAGTATATCAGTTATCTGGTTCCCATAGTACAAGCTTTGCTTAGTTTGGGGCTAGATGATGCTGTTTACAATTGTCCAGCATTATTTATTTATTTCAAGATTATCATAGAGAGTCAATCATATTATTTTATCACAATCATGGCAGACTAGAAGTTATTTAGTTGATTGTACCTTATATTTCCTCAAAGTTAATCCACGAACTTTTGCAAGAACTCAATACATTTCCGAGTACTCCAACAAAACTGGAGCATCTCGGAGTAAAGTTCCGAAGGGTCACGTGTCAAGTAATCACCTTCTGGGAAAAGTCTTATTTGAAGGAAGGAAAATAAAATGCTCCTTGTAAAATAATACTCTTTTGGAAAATTAAGGGTTTCGTTATAAATTATCTTAATTTTACATTTCTATTAGTTAAGTCATCTTACAGCAATTTATGCATCAGCAGACGAAACCTGAGCCAAGGTAGGCGATGATAAATAAAATCAACAATGATTTGAGAGGAAGTAGTAGTGTGACTCCCAGACAACGTGTATAAGTGTTAAAGTAAAATATATTTTTTGAATTTTTATGATGAATGGCCTGACCTACGATGGAGCAATCCTACCCAGGAGGTACCTATTAACTCGATTCTTAAAAACAACAGTGTCGTAGCTCAGCTGAAATACAGACGCTGGAAGCTGATTCCAAATTTATGCAGTGCGCATAATGAAAGAACTTTGAAAGTGCTTAGTTCTAATAAGTGGAATATCAACCAGGTGAGGATGATAATCATCTGTGCTACATTTACCAGAAGATGGAAGTAAGTAAATCCATGACAATTGTTGACAAATCAAGGACGTCTTATTTCCATAAAGGAATGCTTCCATATTTATGTTATAGGAGGTCAACCCTAATTAGTCCCGTAAATTTTAAAGAAACCAGAGCTCTCAAACTCATTATGTACCGACTAGACCCTTAGACGAAACATTTCAGCGTTTGACCTTAACCTTTTGGCGCGGTAAATTAAAACGATGTAAAAATAAATTATCTAGGCATAAATAAATGGTTCTCAGCAATGCAGGTAGATTTATAGGTTATTTGAAGGACAGTAAAGGGTAGACGTGAGATGAACCAACGAGCCAACTATAATTTAACTTGCAAATTACTAGTTTTAACCCTTACGGGATCCTGAACCCCAACATCTATACGAGTATACTAGTTTAAAAAGCAGTAAAAAGCAATTAAAAAGCAAATATCGTTCTCTAAGAATGACCTCTGTGGCGCAGTGGTCAAAGCCCGCTTGGGACGCAGAAGGTAGCGGGTTCGATCCCCGCGGTGGGATAAATGTTTGTATGATCTGAAAATATTTATCTCGGGTCTGGTCTAGGTAGGTGTTACTATCTATAATATGTATGTATTCACAAACAAAAAGTATATAAGTAGTATATCAGTTATCTGGTTCCCATAGTACAAGCTTTGCTTAGTTTGGGGCTAGATGATGCTGTGTGAAATGACCAGCAATGAAAAAAAAAAAAAGATGAGAGAGATATGCCCAGCTGTGGGATGAAATGGTACACACATATGTCATGATTATGATGAAAATATTGATTAGTGTTCAAGTATTACGAATATCTGTGATATTACTAAGAACTCTAATAGTTAAATATACCTGCCTAGATTCAAAGCATTTTATTACTCACAATATAAAATTGAATGCACCGATAAACTCCACTCGTAAACTAAATGCACAATAAACTTGATTACAAATGAATGCGCTAATTTATTCCTTTAGTCATGCGTAGTTCATGACATGCTTTTTGCACTGCCGCGAATCAATCATGCATCATGAAGAGAACTTATTGTGATTTATGAAGCAAATACACGCTTTGTGAAGTCAGAATAGCTGATGATATTTACCTATTATGTATAATGTGGACACTGGACACTAAATATCATTTACCTACATCATACTATTCTGGCCTCTTGGCTTTCTCAAACTCAACGGAGCAAGAGCTAATATTCTGCAGCAAGAGGCAAGAATTGTATGCCAGAATGGTATCGTGTAAATGGAGTTTAATTGTCGTTCTTTTTTTTTGTTTTTTTTTATGGAAGAGGGGGCAAACAAGCAAGTGGCACACCTGATGGTAAGTGATTGCCACCGCTCACAGACAACTCAGCATCAAGAGGCACTGCAGATGCGTTGCCGGCCTTTGAGGTAGGAATAGGCTCTTTTCTTGAAGGTGCCTAAGTCGTATCGGTCGGGAACCTCTGGCGACAGCTGATTCCACAAGTCTGATGTGCGCGGCAGGAATTGTCGTGAAAACAGCAAAGTTGTGGACTGCCAACCATCCACATGATATAGATGGTATAGGTATTCTTTGCGCTGGGATCACTTAGTCTTAAAACTACTCCAGCTCCTTCGTGACTAATGCCGTAAAGAACCAAGGTAACAAACATGGTTTCAGCCTAGCTTTCTTTTAGTTTAGATCATATGGTATAATAGGTAAATAATAGGTATATGGTATAACTAGCTGCGCTCCCGCGGTGTAACCCGCGGTCCCTCGGGATTTTTTCGGGATAAAAAGTAGCCTATGTCCATCCCTGGGATACAACCTTTATCCATGCCAATTTTCAGCCTAATCTGTTCAGTGGTTTGGGCGTGAAAAGGTAACAAACAGACAGACAGACAGACAGAGTTACTTTCACATTTATAATATAGGTAAATAATAGGTATATGGTATAACTAGCTGCGCTCCCGCGGTGTAACCCGCGGTCCCTCGGGATTTTTTCGGGATAAAAAGTAGCCTATGTCCATCCCTGGGATACAACCTTTATCCATGCCAATTTTCAGCCTAATCTGTTCAGTGGTTTGGGCGTGAAAAGGTAACAAACAGACAGACAGACAGACAGAGTTACTTTCACATTTATAATATTAGTATGGATATGGTACAATAGCGTTCTTTCGTATAAGAGGAGTACGCTATGCACACGCGTACGCGTACAAAAATGACACTATGATGTCTGTGTAAGTTCTTAATTATACTTACTGTGTTTCTATAAAGTTTTATTAATTCTCATACGGGTTCGTTGGAGTTTTTTATGCCATATTCATCCCGTGGAATTTCGCTCATTTCAAAATCTGCTATCGCCCCGCATTGTATGCCGTATTCGGCCCAGTATAATAAAGACAAAAAAAATGCTCCCGACTTTTTTCATGAATTTTTTTTAAACCTGTGCTTTTAAGTTGTTTTCAAACTTCAGTGCACTACATTACCTAGATTTAGTAGGTAAATCAAATGTTTTTAGCTTTAGCTGAAAAGGTTTTTTTTTAAATATTATTATAGTTATTTGGTAAAACAAAAAAAGGTAGGTTTAACAAATAAAGCTTTATAAAATATAGGTTATTCTTCGCTTGAAAATAAATTGCCGTAGATATTATAAAAACCTAAGTACTGTTTTATTAAATAATTGCCTTACTGATAAAATATAGAAAGACCTGGAGTAGCTGAGTGAATTCCTGCCGTGCCTTGGGAATAAAATCGTGCTCCTGTGTATGTGAGTATACTATTTATAATACTCACATTTTACTTTTGTTGTTGTTTATTTTCTACTTTAAGAAACAATTTTATTCTCTAAAAGGTTTCAATCCCTTAGAGAACGATGATAGTAAGATTCTCAAAATAGGAAACCTTTCTTCAACCCGTTTAAGCACTTTGCAAAAACGGTAGAAACTTTAAGGAAGGTAATTTATAAGATTAGTTCTTTTATTTACAAAAAACCTAATACGGACTTCGTAGTTTCCGCGTTCCAGGCTACGCGTTTACGCGTAGCCACGCGTATACAATGACACTAACGTATCTGAACAGATATGCTATATAGTGACATATGGTGACAGAGGCGCTGTCATCGCATTTGATGTTGGCAGAAAAATAAAGCTTAATATTAAATTCGTTAGTTCCATTTTTGGCCACCGATCCAGATAAGTTTGTGGCACTATACCTACATTTTGTCATTTTACGTCGACTTGCGCGAGCCTTGGAACGCGTAACCCGGAACGCGCAGCTTTGTACACCAAGAAATTAATAATAAGAAAAAATAACAAGAAATTAATAAATGAATAAGATTCCACCATAAACCCTAACCTAACTAATAGAATAGTGACCTGAGCAGAAGAAAACTCTTTACGTTTCTTGAAATATGTTTGTACCCGAATATAGATAGAAAGAGAATCGACAGAAAATATTATGATCATACTCGTATAAACAACGTAGGTGTTATAATGGCTCACCTTATCATTTAGGTAATATTTTAGGGTTTGTTTTATTAAATATAGCTGTCCGTCGCGGATCACTTTCCCGAGATAAAATATAGCCTATGTTCATCAGGGATAATGTAGGATTCTAATGGTGAAAGAATTTTTCAGTTCGGTCTAGCAGTTTCGGAGCCTATTCAATTCAAACAAACAAACAAATCTTTCCTCTTTATAATTTTAGTATAGATTTGATTTCAATACCTAATGTTGGAAATGAATAGAAAAATCTCAGCGAAGGAATGCACGAAAGGTGTGTTTTGCACTAAAAATCCTTGAACCACATGATTTCTAAAAAAAATATCATTTGAGATGAATTACGAGAATAAAAAACAATAAAAAGTGATCCGCTTAAAAATTTGACGAGCTACGAAACAAATTTACCGTCAATATTATACAGGTTAATCTAAAGCACTTCGTATTCTACAATATTGGCAGCAAGGAAATTGCCGGCCACGGTACAATACACCGATGCCTCTGATCATCACGATACACGGTAGACGAGCAGACGTAATTGTGTAGAAAACTTGAAACCAGCGCTTGTTTCAAAATCAAAATATATTTATTAAGGAATACAAACAATGTGCACAAAAGCATTTGAAAGCGATGATGCCTGCAGTAGCTCATAAAAGCTGTGTCGCAGACAACAACGCCCGCCTCCGGAAGTGAAAGACGATTCCTAACAAATACTAACTAACTAAACAATGAAAGAGTATGAGTACCTAGTATCTAAGCATGCATTAAAGTAAGTGTTGTATGTGTGTGTGTTTAAGATACTGTAGGAAACAGAATCTCTGTTTGCCGATACTGCACGCAGTTGCAAACGCCATAATTACAGGACAAACTGAAAATAAAACACACAATTAGAAGTTCAAAAATGAACACATGCTTTGAAGTAACTACTGTGCTTACCTACTGTTATGATTGCAAATGGATTGACCATTACATATGTAGATTCACATTTTTTGTACTCAGTATAAAAAAAAAGAACAAGCCCATTAAAAAGGAGTGCATTCGAATTCAATCTATAGGGTCTAGGGTGCAACCGAGGATGAACAACGTACCACCATCCTTCCTCGTATCCCTAATCATCTCCTTTTGAAACATCATTGAAGCTATTGGTTTCAATGAGAAAGTCTTATCAAAATTTTCGATTCCGACGGAATTCTAACCCGCAACGATCAGTAAAGACGATATTGGTTTGAAACTTTAAACTAAACAGGACATGCCTAGTAACCGGATTTCAACCAAAACGTGGTCGTACCCCCACAATTTTGATGGGAGCCGAACCACCGGAGCCCCACGTCTATTATTTTCCCGTCAAAGTGATTAAATAAATAGTCCCGCTACAGGCAGAGTTATTTTGTAATTACGTGACTTTATTGCCTATACAGAGCTGAGGAATGTTTTGTGCGTGGTGGCTTCAGTATTGAACTACGTAACCCTAAAGATAAGGAACAGTTAGTCTGTTTAGGTTGCCTTTTGATTTGCACACAATAATAGCACTTACTCAAATTTAAAGAGGTGTTCTAGCCAAAGTATAAACTCTCTCATGCAAACATTAGTTTACAACTATACAAAATTTCATGGAATATCTTCCATGCCATGTTTCTGTAACAGATAGTTTCTAGATTGTTCGGCTAGTTTCGGCAAGTTTCGGTTATCAAATATTTACTAAACTTTATGCCCTTACATGATTAAGAAATCAAGTCTCACGTACAAATTAAAGTTACTCGTATCTATTTTTAATTTACGGTTCAATTTACATAATTGTGTTTTAGTTTTAATCTCATATATTGGACAACTTCATTCAAAGCTATGTTGTAAGAGAGATTGTGGGCTAAGTTGGTAAATGTCATTGAATAAATATTATTTTATGTATGCAGATTATTCAATTTAGTGTATGGAACAGCGGTGCTCTACTCAGCATGGAACTAACTAAACCGTTTCTAATAAGCCACGTTCCGACGATAGTGCTGTGACTTCAATATCGATGGTCCTTTTTCTTGCCGAAAAATAGTACCTTTCGTAATAATCATTCGGAAACTTTGCACGTTCGAAAGTACTATGTTTAAGTATCAATAAGTTTCACGAATAAGACTATCTTTTGTAAAATTTTAAGATATAATGATAAAATACTTATATTAAATAACGAAGAAAACGATCTTCGTCCTGTAAATTATGAAGCACTCGGAAAAGAGATTGCGAGATCTTCGAATAATGAGCAAAAGATTAAACAATCCAAATGTGATCACAATGTCAAAATAATGAATGAAGTGGTCAGAATGTTATCTTATAAATTTCTTTGCACGACTAATGTCCAATGACGATGAAAAATTACAAACGGTCTAAAAATGTCCATTCATAAAAATGTCCAATCATAAATTCACATGAGGATCACATCGACATTGGGATGTTTATTTATCGACTAGCTGACCCGCGCAACTTCGTCTGCGCATTATTAGGAACAAAGTAGAGGAGTTTTGAGTGAATCGAGAGTAGGTATATACAAAATATAAAACTCCGTCGCTTGATATAATAATAATATTTTTTTTATATTTATGTTTCTCTCAAGAATCCCTTAAAGATAGAGGTAGGGAAAATCTTACCCAGATGTTGCAATGCTAAGAACAAAACAAATACGGTAATTGGTATAGAATCGCTGAAGCGAGCGGCAATTTTTTTAAGAAATTGACTCGAAACATAATTTTTTTTGAATAGAAAGTACCTACTGTATGGTGTTGAATTTCGAAATAAAACGATTAACTAATATTACCTACCCGCGATTTCGTCAGCAATATAAAAATATCGAAAACTCTAAGCAAAAATCTCCATTAACTTTTCAAAACTCAAAATCGAAGAAAATTATACTCGATCGTATTTCGAAAAACGTTTTTAGAAGCGCCACCTAGGAGAAAAAGTGTAAAGTAGTTTTGACCTCTAGACCGATAGATGGCGTTCTAACTATAGCCAAGGAAAAAATATTTTAATATCAAAAAATCATAACTTCGGAGTTGGGATATATTGATGGGTGGGAATACACATGTTACATGTTTATCATTAGTTTTAAAATAATTTATTATGCAAAATACAAAAAAAAGTAAAAAAATCTAGAGTGCAAAAAGTGGCTTCGGCGGTCACCCATCCTTTTTATGACCGCGCCCAGGGTTGCTTAACTTTTTTCCCCATACAAACTTCCAACCCTTATTTTCCCGCCCCCTTATGGTATTGACAAAAAAAAGTAGCCTATGTCCATCCCTGGGGTATACTCTTTATCCATGCCAAATTTCAGCTTAATCGGTTCAGCGGTTTGGGCGTGAAAAGGTAACAAACAGACAGACAGACAGAGTTACTTTCACATTTATAATATTAGTAAGTATAAGTATAGTAAGTATGGATTAGTATGGATAGTTCTAATGTCGATGTCCATTAATATCGATAATAGTCAGTCCTTTTTTCCATCACTAGTAAGTATGAACGAAGCGACCAGAGGTCGGTAGCGGTCGGCGGTCACTCGGCCCCGCCATGTTAGATTCGTATCTTTGGCGCCATAATTCCCCGTCGTCGATTTGCTCAGATTGCATTCAAATCTGTTTGCTATTTTCCTAATTGATGCAAAAGCTTGGAACACCTGGGAACTATCTGTACGATTAGCGATTGTTGTGTGACGCAACTTTTTGGAAATCATAAAATGCTTTGATAATTCATAACTGTTATAATATAAAAAGTTTTCTGTATTTATCTTTTAATAGGGTTAGAATGGAAAGTAAAGGCTAAAATTCTTAAACCAGATCCATAACATACTGAAAAATAGTATGAGTAGCTAATTATTACTATAGTCTTGCAAACACAATTACCGATCTAACTATTCTCTTTCTATAGCTTGCTGGTAAAGTAATTCGCTTCTAAGTAGGTACTAAAAACTTAACTAACCAATCTTTTAACGAGTCAGAGTAAAAATAGAACCCCTAGCGAATATTTATGTTTACTGGTACGTAAAATAAAGCGGTTATATGTAAATTTGATACCATCTGCTCCTGTAATTTAATGGTAAGCCTGTTTTATTATGATGCCAATAAAACGTTCACCTACGTTGTATTCAAAGCAAGTACAGGTGCGACTTTGCTCTTATTTACAAACAGGCGTTCATTTTACAAATTTTTATTTCTTGTTGAAAGGTCACTCACCCTGGTTTCATCAATTAAATCAAATCAAATCAAATCGTTTATTTCGTTAACTTAATCTATACAATGACATAAATGCTTTAGATCAATTAAATATTTGAATTAATTATAAACAAATAAATAAATAATGCTGGACAATTTCACACAGCATCATCTAGCCCCCCAAACTAAGCATAGCTTGTACTATGGGAACCAGATAACTGAAATACTACATAAATACTTTTTTTTTGTAAATACATACATATTATACACACCCAGACCCGAGATAAATATTTGCAGATCATACAAACATTTATCCCGCGGCGGGGATCGAACCCGCAACCTTCTGCGTCTCAAGCGGACTTTCACCCACTGCGCCACAGAGGTCGCCAATTCTCATCAATTACACAAATCTAGTTTATTAATTTTCTAAGATAAGTAGGTAAGTAAATTGTTATAATATCACGTGAATTAACGAGTTGAGTTCAGTAACTTTATCAAATAAAACGAAGGAATAAAAATAGCCTAGATATCAAATCAGTACAGGTACAGAGTACAGGTAAACAGAACAAGGATCTCAAATAACAAGGAATGCTTTTAGTGTGATTATGTCGTTGAATCTCTTGCATTTCGCTCTGCGAGAGTACGTATTATTAGAAGTCGTTCGGGATGGCGTGGAGTGTTGCCAGGCAATGTTAGCTTCATCCTGGATTGAGGAAAAATGGCAATTGATTGGATGCTTATAATATTGAGAAGTCGTATCAGATTTTCTTGACAAAGCATATAGGGAAGGATATGGACAAAATTGTATCAAACTTCCATACTTTAAAAGTTTACTCTTTAGCTAGCTTTGCGCAACAGCGTTGAATTTATAAACAAAAGGTACACAGGCCCTCCGGCCAGGTGGAGTGACGATCTGCGAAAGGCTGCTGGCAAAATCTGGATGCTGAGTACAGGGCGCAATGGCGCTCATTAGGGGAGGCCTATGTCCAGAAGTCGACTGCTAATAGGCTGATGATGATTATGATGACACAGATATACATCTTATCCAATTGTATAAAAAAATACGGTTAAGGCTCGTCTTGAAAAAAAAATTAAACGTCTGTTTTTTAGAAGCTCTAGATTTCACACGATAGATATTTGAACGGTTTTGGTAGTTGCCATTTTAAGTATTTATTATTTTTTATATTATAATTTTTTGAGCTGGCAACTCTAGGCTGAAGAGGAAAACAGCGTGATGTCGAAGTAGTACGCCAAGGAGCGTACGGAGTGATGACACTATTGTGCAGGGATACAATGCAGGCGTGCGAGTGATTGGTTTGTAGGTTATGTTATGTCAATGAGTCTTGTTGGGTCAAGAGTCTTCTAGAAAATTCTATATAAATATATCCAGACCAACGCAAAACTTTATATGTTATACGATTTGAATTTAATCGCGGTGATAGAAAAGATGTAAAGGGTAGGCAGAGTGGTGCTAATAAATAATAAATAAATAAATACTTAATGCTGGACTTTCACACAGCATCACCTAGCCCCAAACTAAGCATAGCTTGTACTATGGGAACCAGATAACTGATGTACTACTTATATACTTTTTGTTTGTACAAACATATTATACATAGAAACACCCAGACCCGAGATAAATATTTGCAGATCATACAAACATTTACCCCGCGGCGGGGATCGAACCCACAACCTTCTGCGTCTCAAGCGGGCTTTCACCCACTGCGCCACAGAGGTGAATACTGAAATTATGATCTCTCAAATTAATCAGTTTAATAATTCATTGAATCCCTACTTTTATGACTACAAAGTTGATGGTAAAATCGAAGATAAAAAGTGACCGCCTTTATTTATTGTTTTTGTTCATGACCAATGGCTATAAAGTTTCTTTTCTGTAGCCGCTTGACCTACTAAATGCCATTAAACTCACATTTGACCCCATCGTGTTCTTGAAATGGGTCTGAAAGAATCCCTTCACCTGACACTATTAAGTCGATGCCCCACTAGGTCACGTCATGTCATAGTGTGAATGTACAGGTGAGCACGCTATTTTGTTTTTCGATTTTCGTAGCTAGTGGAAATCTGTGGTATCTTTTCCCTACAGGGAAATAGCGTGATTTTATGTGTAGGTAGGTGTACTTATGTGTTTTCTGATTTGGCTGGCCCGATTTTTCAAGCTAAGAGCAAAGTTTTATCATTTGTTTTAGCAAATCTATTCAGGCTTTACTTGCGTAACATAACATATCTTTGGGGTAGGCATAGTTATGCTAGTTAGGTATATTAAAGCTATAAATTATACTATCAGTATGAAATCAATCATGAAACTGCAATTATCAAAAATCAATTTTGCCTCATGTCTTCGTGAAACTTTTGAACGTGACTGTGCCCAACGCCCATTACACGTTAGTGGGGTACATACGAACACAAACACGTTAAAGGAATGTTTTTCATTAAACTCGTGTGCTCAGCTATAAAATCTTCCAAATTTTAAATGAAAATGTTTGAGGCAATTTGTAGACACGTTTATTAAAATCATTTTGGTAGATCTTTAAGATTTAAGCAAGTTTATTCGGTGATTTGTTTTATAAGAAACTTTTACTCATTTAATAACAAATGAATCACTTTGCTATAGATCAACACTATAACTCACTTTTCAATGAATTCATATAAGTTCCTATAAAAATAAAGTAGGTATGGGCTAGTGACCAACTTTGATGGAGTTTATAGGCCAGTTAAAAATCATATCATCGGGCTCTGTATTTCCCGAAAAGTACAAAATAGGGGTCTTCAAATCAAGAGTAAATGGGTTCCTTCCTAGGTAAGCATGCTCCATCTTAGACCTCACTATTGTTTAACATCAAGCAGAGTGAGGTCAAATGCTGACCTATTTAATTAAAAAAAACAAGTATCAGCCATGGCTGAACAACAATTTAATGTCCAACTGTCAATCCAATGTCAATGTCCAAATGTCAATGTAATGTCATTTAAAAACTAAACTGTTTTGATTCAGAAAAACACATAAAGCAAAGTTTTCCTCCCATTCAACAGGTACTGAGTTTCCCAGCCTTTAAATTAGACATCATTTATAAGTTTTGCAGATTCGCTGACGAAAAAACCCCTACATCGATTTATCGTAAGCTCTTTTATAATGGCGCCTACAGGGATGAGCTGACCCAATTCGGAACCAGGCGAGAGGCACGTCCTATGGGAACCGTGGGTACTTGGCTTAATAATAAGCAAATTGTTTCAGATGTAAGACTTTGCGATTGAATGTTTCTTGAAAATTCGAGGACAAATATTATGAAAATAAGAATAAGGTAACTTTTGACGACATTTTTTATCAAAAAGAACTAAAATTGTGTTTTTCAGTACTTTGTTTGCCAAATAATTACTTAAGACTAATAAATGGTAGTTAACAAAAAGTTTCAGTCATAAACTGTAAAAAAAAAGAATTTGTTCCACAGATTTTTTTTCTTTTTTTTAATGATCAATGGGTGACCTTGACCTCGAAATTGACATAGACAAGAATGAGGCCTACGATGGAGCGAGCCTACCCAGAAGGTTCCTATTAACTCTCTTCTTTAAAACAACAGATAAACTAATTTGAGGGTTCAAACCTTGTCGGCATTACTGATGCTCATTCTCCACGTAGGTAGTCTTCAGATAATCTATGTTCTAATAATAATTTTAAGTCAAAATCCATCACGAATTCTAGGTCATATTGCGATCTGGACCAAACATGATCTAGACCTAGAGATGTAGTTAAATAAATAAATAATGCTGGACTTTTTCACACAGCATCATCTAGCCCCAAACTAAGCAAAGCTTGTACAATGGGAACCAGATAACTGATATACTACTTATATACTTTTTGTTTTGTAAATACATACATATTATACAATAAAACACCCAGACCCGAAATAAATATTTGCAGATCATACAAACATTTATCCCGCGGCGGGGATCGAACCCGCAACCTTCTGCGTCCCAAGCGGGCTTGCACCCACTGCGCCACAGAGGTCATCGAGATTTGGTCCTATAGCGAACTGGTTATACAGCTAACCAGTCAAATTGCGATGTTGTCCAAATGTTTCAAACCCCTGCAAAGCTACTCATAAAATAGTAACTATTTAAGGTTTGCTAGGTATTTTTACATAAAACAGTTTCATACATTCGTGCAGACATAAATATTGCGTTGGTTTGTAGAAATCTTTTTATTCGTGCCTTATCACGATGAATGACTAACTTCCGTAGAATAGTGTTCATATTGCGTGACTTTCGCGTAAGCTCGGGTCTCTAGTAAAAAGGCAGCATAGTTATGATTATACTTGATAATAAAACGTGAAGTCAGTTTCTATTGAATTTAAGACATCCCATTGACCACAACAAATAATTTCAATATAAATAATGCTGGACTTTTCACACAGCATCATCTAGCCCCAAAGTAAGTAAAGTTTTTGTTTTTGCGTTATAGGTACCAAATGACTGATATATTACTTATATACTTTTGTTTGTAAATACATACATATTATACATAGAAATACCCAGACCCGAGACCAATATAATATATTGGTCTCGGGTATGAAGACACGTCCGTCCCGCCGTGAGGATCAAACCCGCTTCTACGCTTCCGCGGCCTACGTTGCAGGCGGGCTTTCGAGGTCGTCAATGCTAATCAACACAGTATTTTTTTGTATCACGTATAATCATATAATCATCAAAAATTCAGGCCATCTGATGGAAAGTGTCAATGAAAGCTCCTTTATTCCTTTTTCGTTTGGCGTGGGGGATGTTGCGTTCCAAGATTTTATCAATCACACACGCATCATCAAGCCCTAGAGCTGAGAAGATGGAATAGATACTGGGTGGGGATAACTTTCCTTACGACTTGTTGTCTGTACGATTGTTGTCAAATCATACTTAGTATATTAAAATTTGTGGCGACCACCGATGTAACAGTCAAATCTGTAGCAATATTTTGAAGCGTCCACCGCTTTTGAGAAAACCGGAACTTCGCTGAAATTACTGGGCTTTAAAAGTAGGTTGTATGACACATATTCAGGTTAGGTCTATTTATGTTTGATTGCAAGCTTTTGCGAAAATGTTGCGCATATTGGCTCAAAAGAGTTATATATAACTAAACATTCTTACAAAAAACTTGTCTGAAAGCATTGAGACAATTTACCGAAGTACTAAACGAGCTATGCTGAATAAAAATTCTGTCACATTGAACCATCTTCTTAGATTTTACAGCAATTTACGGAGAACACTGTGACCAGCAGATCATAGTCAATTTCGGGTGTCATACTGTTTACTTACGTAACTAATGGAGAAATGAAAAGTCTTATCAAAATTTTCGATTCCGACAGGATACGAACCCGTGGCGATCAGACGATCCTCCTAAAGCTGGAGTGCCTTAACTTGGCCACGGAACTACTAGACGTCGCAATCCAAATTTTTGATAAGCTGAGGAATGGAGGGATGTTGCTGGGGACCGAGATGTCTGGAGGGAGTGGGGGGAGGCCTTTGCCCAGCAGTGGGACACTAACGGCTGAAAATAATAATAATAATAATAAAAAGTAACGTACGGTCTGAAAGCTGATTTCTCCCTTTGACAACATTTGTCTAAAATCGACTTTAATAATGACTGCTATTTTGATCTGTATTGTACTTCACGCAACGGTTGTGGTGATGATCAAAGGGTAGAAAAAGGGGAGCCTATAAAGTGCACTTTGCATTTCCAATCTAAAAATGAGGTCACAGTTTCTATGTTTTACACCGAGCTCTACAATTTACTTGTACGAACGTGGTATCCTTTTTCTGAAATGTATTTAGCTTAAGTACATTTTACTAACCCAGGACGCACATGTCACACATGCTGTTTTTTTCTTTAGAAAAAACTTCATTGTAATGCGGTAGGAGAAGCGTTGAAACCTTAGCTAGTTTTTTGTTAATTCAATTCGCTTATTAATATTAGTTAAAGTCCTGACTTTATTTAAAAATTAAATGACCTAAAAGAAAAACCTATTACCTAGCCTACGCAATGTCTGCCTAACTAAATATTGAATAATTTTACTAGAAAATAATGTTTTTCGCATATTATTAAAACATTGCAAACAAATAATGGCAAAAAGGGTTCAGCAATGAAAAGGGTCAAACCTAATCCGTGATATAATAAAGGAACTCTGTAATAAAGGTCTCGGATATCTTTATCATAATACTTAAACCTTTTTATTCTTAGATGACAAAATCTTGTCCAGCAAACCCTTATATTTTTTATCATAGGTAGGGATTAAAATTATTGAGCTTTTTATCATTTTATGGTGTATAAGCAGGCATGGTAGTCAAAAGCAAGTCCAAATTCTGTGAACAGTATCCTACGCGCCAGATTGCAAGGCATCCATACTAATATTATAAATATGAAAGTAACTCTGTCTGTCTGTTTATTACGTTTAAATGCTAAACAGATTATGGATAAAGGTTGTATCCCAGGGAAGGACATAAACTAATTTTTATCCCGAAAAAATGAAAACTCCCGAGGGACCGCGGGTCACACTTCGGGAGCGCAGCTAATAGATAATAATTTGACTCCAATAAAGCCCTATCTTTGAATATTCCCTTATCTTTTTAGTCGAGAATTATCAGAAAAACCAATGTGATAACATCGTAAAAAAGCTTACTTTTATTTGCATTGCGTTAAAATTGCTTCATTCATCAAAATCTCAATTTATTTCACACAATGGAAGTCATATGAAACAATTTAACAATACGAGGGCTGACATAAATTGTAGTGTGAAAACCATTTATCTTAAGCGCTTATTCTTAGGCCGACAGTAATGTGAGGCTTAGTCCTTTCATTGTGATTTCTATGAATGAAAACATCGTAGAAATCCGTATTGAACAAATATTTTTTCAAAATTAAAGATTTCTAAACATAGCCCGAAAATTGCACCCGAAATAACACGCTCTCCCAAGTGAGCCAAAAAGTCGACGCGATGGACAAAGTGGGTTTTAGGCAGCCCGTAATAATTCTGCATGGTGTCGATAAGGGCAGCATCAACCTGTTTCGTATTAGATGAACGGAGTCAAACTGGACTCGCAAATTAACCCGCCAAAAAAGATAGAGCCAGGCCAGTAGATCGGAGCACATGGGGTGACGCCCTCTTCCCCTAAATTGTTACTTGAACATACTCGTACCTTTTGTTGTTTTTTTTTGTTTTTAGTTTTAAAAGTAAACCCTAGGCATGCATTAAAAAACTTTAAGATTTTAGCATCCTCTGGTAGGTTTGCGAACAGATTATTTTTACAGTAAGTAAACGTTTCCATGCTTATTTGTATTCATCCAGGTGTGGCTCGCGACGCTCGGTAAAATCGTCTGCCAAAAAAGACATGTTTTCACCATATTGCGAACCGATTTACGAAATAGAATAAATGAATAGAAATAAAGAATGGAACAGAGCAACAAGTGTCAACAAAAGGACGACCGGAATTTTCCCGGAGATTATTAATGTCCTTTCTTTTACGTCCTTCTTCACAATACCTACTAATATAATGAATGTGCAAGTAAATGTGTAGGTATCAAAAAACTCGGTCGAAGGCACTCCGCCTTTAGGAGGATCGTCTGATCATCGCGGGTTCGAATCCCGTCAGAATCAAAAATTTTGATAAGACTTTTCATTTCTTAATCAAAAAACTGCCAAAATGTGGCATACATGATTATTTCTCTTTGTATTATGAAATCAACGAGAATCAGGGAAAAATACCAAGCTCATTGTTGTTTTAATAATAGTACGAGATCGCGTAAAGGTTTTGGATAATATTTGAATTACCTTACCTCGACGTTTCGATCGGGTTGCACCACAGACATCAGAAATCCGTGGGTTGCACCAATCGAGGTCACGAGGGAACTCAACCAATCCAAGCTAATAAAAGCGTTTTTTTGCACGACGTTGTTGTAAGGTATGACTACAGCGCCACCTCTCGGGTCCGTAAATGAGTAAAGTCACAGGCACCAGTCTTCTTACTCAAAACATTTCTCCGACCATCATTAGTATAAAAAGTGGGTAATGAGTGTTTCGTCCTTTCGTCGAGTAAATTGAGCGAATGGGCTGCTATATTTATTGACTAGGACATTATGCTACGATTGAAATGGGTCGTTACTGACTTTTGTTGATTATTTTGTAGGTATGAAAGGTCATTACTGTTGTCGTTTATTTTTTCACTGATCTGAGTGATAGATTTCTACTCGTATAACCAAGCATGATTGTGGACAGTTCTCAAATCTTTGGAAAAGAATAGAGTTTTATATAATCATCATTTATATTTATGCCGAAGACAAGGAGAAATGGAAAGTCATGATGCATCGAGTGGTCAAAAATCCACACTAGACACGACCTTCACCCCCCGGAGTATTCCAATCTTGTCACTTGGGGCTCAGTTGCCGTGGGGGAGAGCCACGGTGAAGCTAAAAAGAATCCCAGGCGGGGACGCCCTGGATGCATCCGAGGAGGGTAGAGTCGCGGAAGAAGAGGCGTGTCGGTGTGTCATTGCCGCTCGCCCTATCTTCCGCGACCACACGGTAGCGCACCGTTTGATGCGTTGGCGGCGGGGCCGTAGTGGAAGAGGAGTATCGGTATTTCGGTGGACTAAAAACTCACTGTTGGCTGAGTTGGATACTAATTCACATGAACTTGTCATACTCTATCGTGAGGAATCTTGATCATCATCCAGATCTATTGATATCATACTGCTGCGTGTAAAATATGGGTTAGTATGCCCCATACTTTTTTGTAGCTATATAAAAGTAAAATATATATATATAAAAGTAAGTTAGTTTGTATGAGTCAGTGGCCAACTCTGGTGACGGAATTTTTAGGCCGCCTTAAGGTTTCCGTCATGGCTTAACGACTTAAATAGCCGAGACCTACAATTTAACATGCCCTCCGAAGCACGGAAGCGCTCAGATGAAAATGCCACTGGCGGTCACCCATCCACTCACTGATCGTTTCGAACGTTGCTTAATTTCGACGATTTATCAAGAACGACTAAGCAAGCACGACCACGAGCGAACCAATAACACACTTTCAATCGTCTTCGATTGCGTTTTAAAATGTTTGCTAACGCTATCGTTTCTCGTGGACGGAAACAATATCCGATGCATTCGAAGGTAAGGTGTGTGCTAAAGGCAAGTTCTGAAATGTATATTTGGAAAGAAAATATTGGACACATCTGAGAGCTTTTTTTGGTATTTTACTAGTTAGGTATTTATGGTATTGGTCGCGCAGGAACAGAGATAAAATCGTCTCTTTCTATGACAATGCCAAGTGATTTACTAGGTACAGTCATGGATAATAAGTTGTATACACTCCATACTTTTAAAATTAATATCACACTAAAACTAATAGATGTAGGTTAAAAACAAAAAGCGGAAATTCATTTAACATTGAACTAGTGGCGAAATCAATAAAAATACCAGAACATTGTCGGACATGTTGACCTGTACATGGGTTGAAACATTATGGAGTGTATACATCTTATCTGTACATACTGAATAGGTTAATTCTTTTTAACTTTGACTTTGAACTTGCACCTCTTGCGTATCAGTCAAATACACTCGCAATTCAATCGTCAGATCCAGAAGATAAACTCACTGTTCTCTTCAAGTATAAAGTTTTATCTTCACAAGTAAAGCTGAATATTCAAGTTACAAGATACCCCCTAATCTGCATTTATCTAATAGGCCAGCAAACCAATTACTATCCAGTTGCCGAGGGTAACTAAAACGTTTTCAACAGGGCTATGGAATAAACAACAGTATGTAGGGAAAATCACGATAGGACGATAGATAGCGTAATAGCTGTTACAGGTTAACTAAATGAGTAAGTTACATCGATTTGATTGATTAATGGAAGTTGAAATTGTTACTGTTTTGTTTCAAAATTACTAAAACCTTTAATTTAATAAGGCTACGTATGAGTTTTATTTGCAGAGTCACAAGTCTTGCTTTCTAGGGTTCCGTATCCAAAGGGTAAAACGGGACCCTATTACTAAGATTTAGCTGTCTGTCTGTCTGTCCGTCCGTCTGTCACCAAGCTGTATCTCATGAACTGTGATAGTAAGACAGCAGAAATTTTCACAGATGATGTATTTCTGTTGCCGCTTTATCTACAAATACAAATAAAAAATAAAAAAAATATTTAAGGGGGCTCGAATACAATAAATGTGATTTTTTGCGTTTTTTATAGATACGAAACCCTTCGTGCATGAGTCCGACTCGCACTTGGCCGGTTTTTTACATTTATATTAACGAAACAGATCTTTGTGCTTCGGAAAAGTTGTGTTCTGTGTGTGAAAGCTCGTTGACTTGAGAAATGAAAAGTCTTATCAAAATGTTAGATTCTGACGGGATTCTAAAAACCCGCGACGATCAGACGATCCTCCTAAAGCTGAAGTGCCTTCAACAGCTCGGCCACGGAACCCGTCAGTCGGTTCCGTGGCCGAGCGGTTGAAGGCACTCAAACTCAGAATCTAAATTCTTTATAAGCTCATATTTATCGGATAAGCACCGGTTAGGTTAGGCAGTTTGTCATAGATTATTTACAATTATTGTTCATAACTAACTGCAAAGAATTCACACACTTCTCACGCTTAGTAGCCTTTACAAGTTGGCTATCCTGTTGTCCAGACTTGTAATAGATTATTAATTTTTTATGAAACCTAGTTTTAAGTTTTGTTAATTACCTACTTTGTTTTAGAGGAAATAATCTCTGTACTCGGAGGTGGGCGTTAATTTCCACGACACAGTTTTAAAAACTAATGCGGAAATTATCGTTAACTATATGTTTTGTTTGTGCCGTGTTTTTGTTCCTAAATAAACAATTTGGATTTGAATTTGAATTAATTAAGATCAATATTTTGGTAAAATAGGACGTAGTCTATACGATAGAAACATTTTTCACTAGTTTTCATTTGCGGATGTGACTTCATATCTGTGTTGTTGTAGTGTATATCGTGTTTGAAACTCGTCAGTTTTCCTTGCGGATCGAGCCAGTGCGTTTCCAATTTAAGTGCTGGATCGAAATATGGTTTAAAAATAAGCAATGCAAAGGATGTTTTGATTACAGCTTTGCCTTTCCGCTGAAGATAGGGTATCTGGATCGTTCAGAACTTTCTTGGGTTATTTTAAAGATACTATAATATTTGTGGAGAGTAGAGATTGCATTAAGTGTAACTAACCTAAAAAAACTCCAGGAGTGCCAACAGAAGTGAAAATTTGAACGTCTACAAACTTGGCAAATGTGTTGGTGGCACGTTTCACGGCGAATTTAAGACTTTTTCCCATCTCAAAACTGCCAAACGCGCCTAAAGAAGTTTTCATTTCAAAAAACTCTTATTATTTGTATGGAACTCTGTTTAAAGGTAGGAAAATGTAAATGTCGTCAAACTCTTTGTTTTATAAAATAAATAAACCAATCAATCTAATAAAAGCATGTTTAAAAAATTGAGAGAAAATCAAAGTCAATCAAGTCAAAGTTTTCTACTTTGAATAATTCATTCGTGCTTTCTGCCCTATGGGTTCAAAGTTTTGCTTAGAGAATATGGCAGCTTCTTTACTGAGGCTTCTATGTATTTAAATTGCCTTTCTTTAATCATAGTAAACGAAAGATGAACGTCACAATTGCCTAAAAAACTTTATTAAATGAAATGTTCATACATTTCATTTAATAAAGTTTTTTAGGACTTACATTTATTAAAAAAATATGTAGGTAAGTTTAATATTTGCATGACTGTCGAGATCGTCCCGCCATCTTCTCCGGGGTCTGCCGCGACGCATGGTGTTTGGGGCCCAATCAGTTGTTATTTTAGCCCAAAGATTGTCCGACATCCGAGCCACATGTCCCGCCCAGTCCCATTTTAGTCTGGCACAGCTGGGCTCAAGATCGAGAGGTTTGGAGAAAGGGGACCTTTTCCCTGCAGTGGGACGATGCATAAATAAATAAATATAAGTTTAATATATTTTCTTTATCCTGAAAAGTATTTTTTCAATTTGAAAATTATTGAACTTTAGAATTAATTGTGATTCCGCTGTTTGAGCTTAATTTTGTTATGGAACATTGCATCACGTATGCAGCCAAGTTTGCAAATATTCAAAGCAAACTACTTATTTGAAAATCGTTTTAGTAAAATTGTGTTTCTGTTGTTCGAAATTTAAAATTGACGGATCGGCAATTTGGAAATCGAACATTGCATTATGTTTGTGAAGGGTAGGCACGGGGCGGGGGTTCAGTCTGCCGCCTGACGCCGGCCGGGCGACCGCGCCGCGAACTCGCAAAACTTGCCGGCGACTGTCGGGAAACATGGATCTGTGACTCGAAACGGATTAGCTTAGAAATATTTCAAAGGTAATTTTGTTGTGTCGTTCAAATTAGATTATCAACATATTTAAAACTTTGCTAGTTTTGCTCATTTTAATGTGTAATCTAATTGATAAGAAGGATTTTTTATTGAAATAAAACCTATTTAATTTATAAAATTATAAAAAGTTTATGTACAATGTAGTTCCATGTCATGTTCGTATGTGAATAAAAATATTTTTCGAATATTTTCAAAATCTGGAATACTTTTCTTAGAAAGCCAGTTCAGTTTTACGGTTTACCAGTACAGTTGAAATTAATTAAATGTTTCATCTGTCAGAACTCAAATGACTCTTCAAATGGTTTCCTAAAGCACTTCACATTGCAAAATTAATTAACATTATTCATTTTGAATTTTTTTATTTAAATCAAATTTATGCAAATTAGGTTTTGAAAAATATAATTGTCTCAAGGCACAGATTTATCCGATCAGATTTTTTGGCCTTCGATAACCTTGAAGATGACTAACGGGGTAGTGGAAGTCCGTCTGCATTTATAAACGACAAGTATTGAGAAATATTGTATAAAAAGTATTTTCGAACATTTTTAGTAACAAACTACTTTTTGTAAACCTCGGTTTATTCAGCACGCTCAATTAACTCGTGTGTGGTGACGGTATCGTGATTTATCTGAGCGTATTTTTAGCTCGTAAATTGCCAGTGAAATTGAGTTCGATCCTATCATTATTTCTATCTATATAAATCT
Organism: Epirrhoe alternata; assembly: GCA_963565295.1. Classification (NCBI taxonomy): domain Eukaryota; kingdom Metazoa; phylum Arthropoda; class Insecta; order Lepidoptera; family Geometridae; genus Epirrhoe; species Epirrhoe alternata. The sequence continues at coordinate 8,999,177 of OY751384.1, forward strand.
AAATTGGGTTAGAAACCTTGATTGATTGAGTACCATGGACAACATTTTGAAGACCGATAGTTTTTCTTATCTTTTGCGATCATAGCTATATAAATACATAGATCTTGCATCTATATCCGTTATGCCTATATCCGTTTATATCAGCTCAGAAACCATTAAGAGTTTCTGATTTAACGTCAATGATCTCTACCAGCCCTCTGTTCAATGGGAATGGGGTTTTGCAGAAAGTTAGGTTAGGTTATAGGAGGTGGCTCTTTGATTTATACAGCATCCGACGGCAAACTATGTCAATCAACGTGACTAACACATTTTTTGAGAATGGACAAAATATGCTTGCCCAGCATTTGCGCCGCTGCACCACACCATCCCCTCAGCTTTATCGGCCTTACCCACAGGACAGAAAAGTGTGATGCTAAGCTTAACTTAAGATTGACAGTCAGAAATTCATCTTACTATGCCAACATAGCTCATAAAAACATAATGAAAAAAATAGTACGTAGTAAATAGTAATAGTTTATTTTTATTTTCAAATAAATTATTCAGCTGTAAGTAGTTGCTTACCATGGTCATATAAAGCTTTAACGTCGGGAAGTAGGTAACTTAAAAGTCACGATATGCGTGACTGGCTAAGGTATTTTCAATTCATAAAAATCTAGTTTTACGGCAAATATTTTACACAAAACAGGTCGCATCACGTAAGGTGAGTGACCTAGTTATTTTTCCGACTACAGTGAAAATAAGGTTTCTAAGTTTAACTTGCTTCATTCACTCCAATACAGATAAATAATGTTCATTGTTAGACTTTCTATCGGCCGATAGTTGAGACGGAATATACTTCGGTTCGTCATGGGTATGGAGAAGTATATTTTATTTTATTTTATTTTATTTTTCAAATTTTTGGAAAACTTACAGCTAGGAAAAAACGTAGGTACTAAGATTATAGAACACACACCTACTTGACGTAGGTGCATGTTTACTTAAAGCCAATTACAAGTTTCCACTTATAGAATATATATAGCCCGTCTCAACTATCGGCCGATAGAAAGTCTGTAGTCTGCGAGGGGTCTTAGTGTCTAAACACACAATACCGAACTTACACGGAAGAAATTCGGCATGATTACGCCAGCAATGCTATTTGAATTACTGACACAGTATGCCAAAAATTTTTTCAGTTGTGTGTTCACTCGCTTAGATACGAATAGGATTACCAAATACTTTTCATCTTCATTCAGACCTACAATTAGTTACTTATGCCTTTTTATCCATTTGTAACTTGGAAATTCAAATTTAATTGTATCATGGTATTTTGAAGCTATGTAGGCTATTCTTGGTTCTCTGTCAGACATCCCATTTCTGATTTCACCCTTCTGAGACATTCCCAACATATCTCTATCTAGAAACAATGGACGTTACAATTCCTTTTATGAAATTACAGAATTGTCAACAATCTTGAATTTCTATCGCGTTTTTGGAATACGAAAAACGTCCCAGGCACAATAGCCTCCTACTAATATTTACCCTAACCCACCCCTGTATTTTACACTAGCTGTCCGTCGCGGTGTTACCCACAGTCCCTCGGGAAAACTTCACTTTCCCGGGAAAAAAATATAGCCTAATATAGGATTCTAATGGTGAAATAATTTTTTAAATTGGTCCAGTAGTTTCGGAGCCTATTCAATTCAAACAAACAAACATACAAACAAACAAATCTTTCCTCTTTATAATATTAGTATAGATTAGTAAACATTTTTTTTTAACTTACTTATGGCGAATCGGATTTGCACATGAAGGGTTCCTTACAATGTACCTATCATAGAAACGTAAAAATCGATTAGTAATGAACGGGGAAAACATTCAAAGAAAATTATTGTGACTGCAGTATGTCACAGTTTTTGTTATTGAAAAATAGTAGGTACCATTATGGTCACACAATATAAAAAGAAAACACATTTTCTTATTACAGAACTACTTACATTACAGTAAGCTATGAATAGGAGCATTGAACTGTAAGCAGCTTTGATATCTATAACAAAACTCGAAACAAATAGGGTTCACATTACCGTTCACGTCACGATTTTCGTATTCCATTATTATTAGGTTACGAGAACGGAGCCACAAGGTATATTGTGTCGCCTACGGCAAGATTTTCATTTCCTGATACAAACAACGTGATATGAAGTTCATTTTATGACTTGACTACATAACATACAGAAAGAGATAGTACCGAGGGTGGTTTGTATTCTTATATTTTATGTCTACTCGTAGAAGTCAATATAAATACTCAAATGCAATAAATGTAATTTTTTTAAAAGTCAATATTTTAAGATTTAAATTGGCGGCAAAGAGCTTGTAACCTGGATTAGCGTATGCGTAAAAAGCTTACTGGTGCCAAATATTAATTTGAACGATCTGGCTTCAAAGGATTTTGATTGACTTAATTCTAAGAATCTCTAAGGAGCTGAACCTAATAAATACAGACTCAATAATAACAACAAAAAACAGTGGCACTCGAGGAGTGCTGACAGAAGTGGAAACTTCAACGAGGTTTCCGTAACGGTTCTAAACTTAAAAAAAAGTTTTTAGAGTGCAAAAAGTTCTGTCCTACTGGGGCTTGAATTCGTGGTTGTCTTATTCAGAAGCAGAGCTCTTATCTATCGCTTCGGGCGTCCTGGCGATACACAATGTGTTACGAAATTATGGTAACAGTATTAGGTAACAGTCACGTGACTCGCAACGTGAGTTTGATGGTTTTTTCCCATCTCAAAAATTTACGCACTTACAGAATTTTTAACTTTTTTTTAGTACTACATTTTTGATACAAAAACCGGACTTTGAAGTATGGGTAGTGTTTGTTTGAGAACATTTTCAGGAAGTCAACAAGGCAAATACAACCAACTTATAAAATTGAAACCATGAGGTCGGTGCGATGTAAATTCAATTATAAGGGTTCCCCATCTACATAATTCAACATGTTGCAAACTCAAAATTGCAAAATAAGCAAGTGGGTACTATAAACAAGGAACACAATCGTCTTTATTATTCCCAGGATTATGTTCCAGTTTATTTTGTGAGTAAAGACAGATTTACTTACCGAAACGTTGTTTTGAATTGACAAGCTATAAAATTTTATTTGAGACATATTTACCTACCTCTGAAAAATATCATCTTTCTGCTCCACTTCTAGAAAATAGCAATGTTTTTCTTGGAAAATATTCAGTTATATTTTATTGTAAATATAATTGTTGACTATTTCAATTTCGATTATTGAAGTCTATTTTCAGTGAGCATCAGAAAGTTACGTTCTGCGACATAAGTTCATGAACATTTGATGTTTTTGAATCTTCTATATCTTCGGAGCTCATAGGAATTTTACCAATACTTTTACTTATATTAGATGCATTTTTTTATGGAAGAGAGGGCGAGCAAGTGGCACACCTTATGGTAAGTGATTGCCACCGCCCACAGACAGCATCAAGAGTCACTGCAGATGCGTTGCCGGCCTTTGAGGTAGGAATAGACTTGATGGCGCCTAAGTCGTATCGGTCTGGAAATACCTCTGGCGACAGCTGATTCCACAAGTCTGATGTGTGAGGCAGGAATTGGCGTGAAAACCGCACGGTTGTGGACTGCCAACCATCTACATGATATGGATGGTCCTGTCGTTGCATACGATGGTGGAATTCAGCGGCTGGAATCAGTCCAAACAATTCCTCTGAACACTCCCCATTGTATATGCGGTACATGATGCATGATGCAACAGCATTGCCTTCCATCATTACTTTTCACAAAAAAAAAACAATAAATTTTCTTACATAGTGCAATGGAAACTTAGTAAGTCTTACAAATCTAAGATTTATTTAATCAGTAGGTACTGGAACTTATGTTATCCTATTACGTTCACAGTTTTTGGGCATCTGTTACGATAGGTATTCACACTCTTTCACTTGGTACCAAAAATACATACTCTATTCGAGCCCTCCCCAACTGGTACCGCACGAATTTTCTAGGAACTTTTCTAAAAACTTGCTTCACTTTTATAAGCCTGAATACGATAGGGTTTAAACGAGTTGAATGGCCTGACTGATAAATTATACAAAAATTATCTAAGAAGAAGTTAAGTGTAAGATTTTGAGTTGAAAAGGAATAAACAAGTTTTTTGGATAAAGAATAGCAAACATTGTTTTTATAATTAGTTTTTCTTATTTTTAAAGGACTTTTTGACATGTATACCTACAAAATTATGTAGTTTAAATATCTGTCTACTGTATAAGACTTGTTTGAGAGTCTGTTATTACTCGGACTACAACATTTTTGCGTTCAACACAATTTAATACACCTGACTTAAAATACCCGTAGTAGTTGTTGACGCCGACAAAATAAACTTGCTGAAAATGACCAGCCATTAATCCCTCTATTAACGTGAAAAGGTCAACGTGGACAATGTGGGCATAAGCTAACTAGGCCTCTGGTTTCTTGTAAAACGGCGCACGCTATGTTACAGTAAAGCTTATTTGTTCTACTCTTTACTGTTGAGGAAGTTTTAAGGGCTTGCTGGTTTGAAATATTCTTCTTCTGAAATATTTATTAAATAAAAAAGCTTATTTCTTAAAATATTTTTGATGCACCTGTTTTAGACCCCTTGCAGACTGCAGACTTTCTATCGACCGATAGTTGAGACGGAACATACTTCGGATTAATTCTCCATACTCATTACGAGCCGAAGTATGTTCCGTCTCAACTATCGGCCGACAGAAAGTCTGCAGTCTGCGAGGAGGCTTAGCCTCGCAGAACACTTCATACAAAATTCATGTTTCTATTCACGAAAAAGATCGTCGTGGATGGGTTGTTTAAGCATTGTACAGTTTTTGGTAATATAGTATTTCATATAGCTCATTTTCTTCCTACCATAGATATAAATACCATTTGCCAAGACTCTTGAAAAAATAACATTGTTGATTCGATAAATATAGCTGCCGTTATTTTCAAAACAAGCACGTCCAACTATATTTTAATAAACGTCAATGCTGCCCAAAAGTTATGTTAAATTAAATCCCAGCTTATGAATAGACGTCTAAAACCGCTTAACCCACGTCTGGGGAACTATAGTTTACTCAAATTGTTGTTAATGACTTAGCCGTTCGTAGACGTAATTTATCAGCAAAAAGGCCATGTGACTTGCTTGAAACTCTGAATAAGGAGTTTGTTTGGGAAGTAATCAGTGATCGATAGGCTATTTCATTTGTCGGTATAGGTCGAAGCCACATTGTATAAACCGTATTACATTACAACCGTATTAAACCGCCTAGCTATAATTGTGATCCGGCGTATACAAATAATATACTATCATCAAATTCTACAAATTGGCTATGACAATAATGTCATAGCTAATCTGTTAAATTGAGACATATTGTCACACACAATTCGTAGAACATATTATTATGTAAATTGTATGACATGACATGTGTATCTTATAAAGGCGATGTTTCATTTTAACGTCTCCTGCAGCGAGGTAACTGAGATTGCAGTGTTGTCTCCATTATCATCATGTTAATGCATCCAATATCCATTCGCCAAACATATTGATAAGTAGACTTGTCGGTAAAGTTGAAGTAGTTTTTCTAAATTACTGGCTTGCTGTGTCAAGTCTTGCTTCGTCATAATGAGAGTGAAGTTGCAAGTAACATCTAGCTAGTCTATTATAAAATTTTGTAATAGAATTTTTACGGCATTGGTTGCAAAGGAACAAGAGTAAAATCACCTAGCTCTAAGACGATTCAAAGTGATTCCAGCGGTCCTACTGAATATGCTTTTTGACTTTGACTTTAGTCCAACTCGCCCGCGACCACGGTTGTTGCAACACAGCCGAAACGTCTGGAAATAATAAAGGAAAAACGCGACAAAATCCTGTACAATTCTGTTTCTAAATATGAGTTGTGATCGCGAAGGACTTTTATACAATTTTGAGCTGAGGACAGGGCGCAATGGTGCTCATTTGGGGAGGCCTATATCCAGCAGTGGATTGCTATTAGGCTGATTATGATGATGATTATACAATTTTAATCGAAATAAATAATACGATAGTCTCCTCGTGCTAAGTTCGTAAAACAATGTTTATTTAGTGAAACACCTTCAGAATTTCTTCAGTTACAAAATTTATCAGGCCGTCAAATATTAGCCCTAAATATCTACAAAAACCTTCTCCTAATCGATATCATGACTAATCTCAATTTCAAACCCCGATTCAAACCCCAAAGTTTGGGAGCGTAGCGTTTAATAAAATGGAGTTTTTATGAGAGACTTGTTGATTTTAATTATACTTTAGGCTTATTTGAAGGTTTTCAGTAATCTGAAAAGCAGATTTTCTCAAGATACTTACACTATTACTTTTTTATCAGACTAAAATGAATGAGATTTTTTGTTGGGCTGTATTGGGCTGTTCACCGATACCTACGTCAATTTATTGTGGACTGATTTTTTAAATTTATTTTTTGTTTGGAAGGGTTGTCTCTCGAGGTAGTCTTTAAGAGCTTACCCAGTAAAACTTTAAAAACCTTATCCTCGCTTGTAATTTTCTGTATAGACCAACATTGAAGTCTGTTTTTACGTCTTTATAAAATCCAAATAATATTATTTTGCTTAGCTAATGACCTAAGACGACACCATTATCAAAATAAAACCCACAAAGGACTAAGTTTCCAAGCCTTAAATTGTTTATTTTCATACTCCTTGGCAGCTAATATCGATAAGTAATTATTTCCTCATAAATTATGGCGAGCCAGCATGTTGACGTGACGCCCAAGTTTATGAACGTACTCGCTTTTGGAGCGTTGTTAATAGGCGAGTACCTTTATTTTGTTTAACCTAGCTTTAGAACGTGACTTTGCTCTTGAGTACAATTAAAATATAATATCATGATAATATAGTTAAATCGACGACAATTAATTAATGAATTTAAACGACGCGTGGTTCGAGGACTGGCGATTTTTTGGCACAAAGAATCAGCATTGCCATTCAGCGGGGTAATGCCGCCAGTATTTTGGGCATGCTTCGGACTGGCAGTGACCTATATCAGCTGAGCTATCTATAGATCGTTTTTACGACGATCCTTAGATAGCTTTTTTTTTATTGAATAGGCCAGCATTTAACCTCACTGCCTGATGCTAAGCAGTAGTGAGGTCTAAGCTGGAGCATGCTTACTTAGCAGGAACATATTAACTCTTGATTCGAATATGGATTTTGATAACTTGACTGATTTTATTTTATTTTGTAATTTTATGGTAAGTATCTTGGAAATCAATATTTCAATTTATACATTATATGAAAACTTTTAAGGACTAAATAACGACAGATGTATAATATAATAATTCTGATTTTTTATTATTATCATGCAACATCATGCAAAGCAAGCTTAGCAATATTTTACGACCATCGCTTTTAAATATTCTCCTGCTCCTTGATTCATTTCTATATTCCTCAGTGCTGAGAGTGGTGACCTCCTCTAGGTATCACTTTCTCCCTTATTACGTTTCTCCATCTTCCTCGGTCCCCGGCAGTAAGAAGAGCATTGTGAATCGTGGTGTCGAGAGTGGTGTGAATTTGGTCAGACCAGCGCATCGGACTAACATGGGCTATATACTATAGCTACTATTGGCTTTTAAATATAGCAACTGTATTTTTAAATCAACAAATTGTACATAATAATAACGGTACACGATAACTTTATAAAAAAATTACAAGCACTACAAAGATTTTCTTCAAATCACTTGACATGAATATGGCACATGAATACCAGCCCTTGTAACTTGTAACGTTGCATAGCTTGAGTTACTGTAATGTTATTAATTAGAGAGTTTATTAGGAAGCTCATAAACTCGTATGTGGGGTTAGTTGTAAATTAGGCAGGTTAATACTTTTGCTGTAGCGTTTAGGTATACCTTGATCATATAACTACCCTTTGTTCTTGAAGTGCGTGGGCCAATTTAATCAAAATCGTAATGAGTTTGCTACCAACAGCTAGGCGTATGAATTATAAAACGAAACGTGATATGATTGCGACATTGACTCATATGAGGTACTTACTTATTACGTGATATGTGTTTGAGGGGCTAGTCAGAAGCGCAGTAAAATAAATAAATAATGCTAGACATTTTCACACAGCATCATCTAGCCATAAGCATAGCTTGCTATGGGAACCAGATAACCGATACACTACTTATATACTTTTTGTTTGTAAATACATACATATTATACACCCAGACCCGAGATAAATATTTCGCAGATCATACAACATTTCTTCCGCGGCGGGGATCGAACCCGCAATCTTCTGCGTCACAAGCAGGCTTTCACCCACTGCGCCACAGAGGTCATCAAACCGGTTGTGGAATACACGACATTTCGTCCATTCATTTATTTCCACCAATACATACATTTCAGACACGTTTCAGTATTTGGATGAGGGGTGGTTGCACTATCTCATTCGGCCGACATGATTCATACTAAAATCTTGTAAATAGAAATTTAAGTTAAATGAAATTCCCTTCTCTAAAACATTTATCTGTGCATCTACAAAGAATTTGGCGAACATCAGATTTATTCTGTAAGTAATTGGGTCTGAAATAGCTACGTCATTATTAAGCTTCCCCAATTATCAGTCCATAGATTAAATTCCGAGGAGAGTAAGGCTTAGTTCGCACTATGATTACATTATTAGCGACACGACTTCTTTGCATACTTTTTATCAATCAATATCAGCCAACGGCCATTCAAGCTGTGTAGTGACATTTTTTATTTTAATGATTTTCTTCTATATTTCAGTGCGATACCATAGTTATTTCCTTTCCGCGTTGTAAAAATTTTACAAGCCTTTTTTTTTCTCCATTTGCACTAGTTTTGTCTTACAACTTTAAATCGCAACAAAATTATTTATGAACAATGATTATAACATTAAGAAATGAAAAGTCTTATCAAAATTTTGGATTCCGACGGGATTTGAACCCTCATCGATCAGACGATCCTCCTAAAGCATTTCTTATTGAAATACCAACTGTGGATTAACACTATAAAATTACAAAAATTATGATTATAACAGTCTACCAATCTGTAACCTTAATTATATATGGCCATGGCAGAGCTGGATCTTCTAATTATGCAAATGTTTGATTATATTGATGAAATAAATAAATAAATTCCTTACTTAAAAGACCTCTCTACCTTAGTAATTTATATTGTAAACCTGTTACAGAAATAATTTATTTTATATTTTCTGACAGTGCGCGGCAAGCCTAATGTCTTATCTATTTTCGGGTGTATGTTCAATTCTCGTAATTGTATTCCGGAGTGTCTAATCTTGGAGCTACATGTTTTACGTCACACGCATTGCACGCCTTGGAAGAATAAATAAATTCAAAATGAAACTCAAGTGCCTAAGCAAATATTTTTAAAGCTTAGTAGAGTTATTTATTTATTTATTTAATGGTTACAGATTGTATTGTATTCATTAACACCTAACATCTACATGCGTTGTCCTGATTCCACGCTGAGATTCTCTCCTGTGGATTAGTACAGACAAAACCTAGATCTGGAATACAATAATTGCAAATCATCATTTAACTATCAAACATCTCACTTGGAGAATCAACCTCGCACCTCTAGCGTCTTAGCTGTCATCCTGCCACGTCACCTAGTTCGTCACTATTTCTGGCGTCCAGAAACTTCTGGGTCAATTGTTCAATTAAGTCAGATTTGAATAGTAAAATCCAATCCGTCGTATGCAAGAAAACACGTACATTTATTACTTAATCTTCCTCATTTAAAATAAATACTCCTAATATACTTATAAAAACTAGCTGTCGTCGCGGTGTTACCCGCGGTCCCTCGGGAAAACTTTACTTTCCCGGGATAAAATATAGCCTATGTTCATAATGGATATTAGATTTATAATATTAGTGTAGATAGTGTAGAAAACATTAATAAGGAATGCATTTCCTTACCGGTAATACAGGACGGAAAAGATGAACAGATGACGAAAAACAGAGGAAAATGGAGAAAGGATATCATGCCATCCCTATTTATTGGTTTAAAAAGCAGCATAGTGTATTTTATATCATAAATGTTACTAATATTTTTTACAAGTGTGCAACATATTGTTGATCAACTATCACTGTACAGGAAACAGTTTTTGAAATCAACCGTTTCTGGAAAAAAACTCGTTGCGGGTTTAGAAATTGCAAGTCACAAAATTTGCCATAATCAACACAGTTTAAAATAAACACTTTTTCTACTTCTCTTACGCTTTACTCTGAAAATCAAACAATCTTTTAAAATCAATCAGATCAAATGATCTACATATTTGGCACTTACGTATAACGTATTCGGATTCTGTACACTCAGTATTCCACACGAAAGTCCTCTAAAACGGACCAAACCTGAAGCCCGTCAGTAGTCTAATAGCCAATCTGTCTGAATTACTTTTTTAATCCCCCTGCGAATTGGCATCGACCGTCTGACTTTCCTCGACATCCTTTCCGCTTGTTAAATTATAACACGGATATTTTTGGTTGACTCTTTCGTGCTCTTTACAAATTGTAGGATATTATTTAACCGTATTTTTGTTATTGTTCAACATGTGATGGGCTCCCTACATATTCGCCGATGATAGCGCTCACGAACGTGTAGAGGGTCTATTCGCCTGTACTGTAGTGACGTATGTATACGTCGATCATTGTCTATCCAATAAAAAGTTCGGCGAATAGTTTTGCGAATGTGTAGAGTGGTCATGAAGTTAAAAACGGAGATAAATAGAAAACACTTTATCTGACAGAATAACTCATCTAAAATCCTTTAAAACTCTACGAAGAAGTTTGTTCTTATCGAAGTAAAAAAAAAACATAGCATGTTTTATAAACAGTATGTTTATCAAGAATCGAAACAAATAATAATGTACAATAGTGATTCTATAATCATGTTCCAAAGTAAAAAAACGACTAACATTTTGTAGCTAGCAAAGTCAAAATCAAAAAGCATTTATTCAGTAGGACCGCTGGGATCACTTAGAATAGTCTTAGAACTAATTTTACTCCTGTTCTTTCGCGACCAATACCGTGAAAAATCAGGGCAACAAACACGGTTTGGGGCCTATCATTATTTTAGATGATCCATCAGCTCCAGTGGGGAGCCAGTCAAAGATAATTTTGGTAAGGTGAGATACAAAATGTTTTAATAAGTAGGTACGGTTAACCAAAGTTATCTGAAGCGATATTTTTATTAAAACAAAGGGACGCTTATTTACCAAGCGCTGGGATATTCCAAGCTGCGAAGAATAATGATTATTTGGGTAACCACACAGTTTAATTAGGTGATTGTATTTTACCAAGTCCAATAAGCCATCAAGTAAGTTGAAATATCTTTTCAGTCCTTTTTGTTTCCTCTCTTTGACTAGGTTTTAATTAAGTTTGTATAATCCAACCCTTTTGAGGATTATGGTCTAATACGCGGTCTTTGTCCCGCTAAGACCGTAAACTAATTTAGGGTATGTAATATCTACTTGATTATATTCAAATTGTTTAGATTACATATCTATAAAATACTATGGACAATATGTATGTATTTACAGAAAAAAAGTATATAAGTAGTATATCAGTTATCTGGTTCCCATAGTACAGGCTTTGCTTAGTTTGGGGCTAGATGCTACTGTGTGAAAAGTCCAGTATTATTTATTTATACTTAAATATAGATAGTACGGGCTTTTGCAAACTGGATGACGTGTGAAATGCACGCAAAAATGTGGGCGTGTACCAAATAATTATGTATTTATACGTGCCTCTATTCAGAGGCACGTCTAAATACATAATTTTATTGATCTCAGATCTCAGTATCTTATGAAAATCTTGAATACTTACCTAAATCTGAAAATAGAAGGATTGTCAACCATGCCACAGTATACTGTAGTGATTCTACGATTATTTCGTTTCTTTGACTAAAACTTTAAAGTTTAGTCAAATTTTCGATTCCGACGGGATTCGCACCCGCGACGATCAGACGATCCTCCGAAACCGATAAATATGAGCTTATTAATTATTTTTAATCTGACGACAGTGGGTTCTGTGGCCGAGTGGTTGAAGGCACTCCGGTTTTAGGAGGATCGTTTGATCGTCGCGGGCTCTAATCCGTCCTTCGGAATCGAAAATTTCGTTATTTCATTCCTCAATGAACTACCTAAGTGTGGATTAACACTTAATTTTTTTTTATAAACCTATAATTATCCATCCATTTGAAATCAAAGAACTAAGCATACGTCATAATCATAGTTAGTAAATGTAGTATATTATATACATTAAATATGAAAAGCGTTCCGATAAATACGGAGTATTAATATTGAAAAAAGATCAAAGAAGTTATGCATTGTTTTAGCCGAACCTACCAGCGGATATTACCAAATTCAGCCGTCGGCTCCAGACGGAATTATTATGGCAATTTTACACGGACCCAGTAGATCGCAACGATTACTAGCTCTTTAGCCCTTATTCAAGTGAGCGTAATATTTTGCATGCTAGAGACGTGTAAATATTTTGGCTTGCTGAACCAACGTTAAGTTGGAATGTATTTTTCAAGTTTTTAAGTATTAAAAGAGTATAAATGCGTGGTACAGGAAGAAAATATCTAATAATATTACGTATTTAATTGAACTTTTAGCTATTTAATTCGTTCTCAATATAGGTAGCTCGTAGAACTGACGGCCGTTGGGGCAGAAAAGTTCTCGAGTGGAGGCCACGCACCGGAAATCGCAGCAGAGGACGGCCCCCCACGAGATGGAAAGACGATCTTGTAAGGGTTGCTGGGAGCCGTTGGGTGCAGGCTGCACAAGATCGATCGCTGTGGAAATCTATGGGGGAGGCCTATGTTCAGCAGTGGACGTAAAAAAGGCTGAGATGATGATGATGATGATGATAGGAGAAAAAAATAAAAGGCTTAGCCATTTTACTGGGAAAACTCAATCCTGAGTGTTTATTGCTCTGATTCCAATTTCTTGATTCACAAATCATGATACAAATTAGTGAGCCTTCATGGGCTCACTAAATTGTATCGTATCATGATTTTTGATAAATATCTATAAAGAAAATGTCTAAGTATGATTATGAACATGAAGATGCCTAACAGGTTTATTACTCCAATAATCTGGGCGTTCTTTTATATTCATAAAGCTCTCTAAGTTCAATGATTTCGATGACAAAGTTTCGACATAAATCCGTGCAAGCGGTTTGGTCCAGTAATGTAATAACTGTCGCCAGTCATGTCCCCAGCCACTAAAACCGTTTAAACTTGAATTTAATTCCTCACGATAAATTCGAAAGGCTTTAAAAATAACGAGGTTTCAAAGTGTCATTGAGCCGGTTTCATTGTATTAAAAGTTTTAAATTCAAGTTTCACTCTGCAAACGTTTCAATTCGTTAAAACCGAGGACGAAATGTTCGGCTTAATGATTTTGAGTTTGATAACTCTTTGGTTATTCTAGACTGAAGTTTGGTTTGGATAAAATGAGCAGTACAGTGCCACAAACTTACCTGGACCGGTGAGAGAGGCGCTGTTATCACATTTGGTGTTTGCAGAAACATAAATTTTAATACTAAATTCGTTAGTTCCTCTTTTGGCCACCGGTCCTGATAAGTTGGTGGCACTGTACCTTTGAGAATTATCATTATAAATTATTCATTGTGTCGTTGAAACAAACGGATTATTATAGCTTAGTATACCTTACTTATACCCTCATACTTTTTAATACAAAATGTTCAAAAACATCAAGTACCACCAGACCGAATCAAACACAGTTAATTTAACTTGGTCCATAAAATAAAACTTCACTTAGACCTTTAATCCAATTGATAACTTCTGCAAAAAACAAAATAACATTTGGCTTTCATTAGATCTAAAGAACTTTATCTAACTAAATTCGAAGTTGCTCCAACTTTTCCATACAATTTGACAAAAGAAAATACTTACGTCTACGTGCAGGAGTCTCGTAGCGGTTGTAGACTCGTAGCTCATATCGTAGCGTTTGTGTAGCATTCGTAGCGCCGATAGCGTTGCGGAAAAGATCTACTAACTAACTTTTTGAGGAAAAACTTGAGGAAAAGGGAGAATGTTGCTTTTTCATTAATGTAATCATAAATACTGCCTACGTGTTTACTTCTATAATAAAGCAAAATAGGAAGTAAAATGAAGTAGCAAGTATTTTCAGTGAGTTTTTTGGTATATTTTTGTGATTTCTAATGTTGCAAGCCCAAATTCACAAAATTCGGGTGTTTTGTTGGACAGCAAGCATGGATTCACAATCGTCCGATTTGCCAAATCTCTATGCAAATGGAAGCGTGGTATAAATATTTATTTCTCATTTGGCTACTTACAACCGGGGGCGGGCTTAGAATGTTTAATTAAAACCGATTTTAGGGCCCAAGCTGTTCTCTTTAGACAAGTGACATGAAACCGACACAGCGTCAATTATAATAAAAGATTGCAGTTTGAGTATGAGTTCACTAGTGAAACGTGTAGATGGCGCTAATCGGTGCTTAACCGATAAATATGAGCTTATCAAAGATTTGGATGCCGACAACTAGGGTTCTGTGGCCGAGCGGTAAGGTACTCCGGCTTTAGGAGGATCGTCTGATCGATGTGAGTTCAAATCCCGTAGTAATCCAAAATTTTGATAAGACTTTTCATAATTACGTATTATTTTTCTCATTTATCGCGTACCTTATTTTATTGTTTCCCGACAACAACGTCGGAAAACAATAAAATAAGGTACGCGATAAATCCCGTTAAATTAATACGTAATTATGAATAGTGATCGCGAAAATACCAAGTGTGGATTACTATAAAATTACAAAAATTAAAAATTGCAGTGTTTATAAAAGTTCTTTTAGGGTTTAGCGTTATACTATAGTTCCATCCCTGTGAGTAAAGGCATTATTATTGTTGTTCTAATATAGTTTCTAAATGCCTAGAATATCCACCATTGTAATATCATTACTTGTTAATATTTAAAGATTTTAGTAATAGTTTCGGAGAAAATAGTCGTTTGTCTACACAGCTTCGACAAAAAGCGAAGCGCGCATTAGCGTGCATGTCAAACGAGCATTTTATCTGGCAACATTTCAGGCAGATTAAAAACCGGACGAAACAATAAATGAGCCACTCTGGCATCCCTTTGAGCACATTCACGATATTATGCTGTTAATAGCTTGAAAGAGTTTTGCTGCAAAATAAAATGACGTTTTGTGCTTTAGTTTGACCCTGGTGCTGACATTTTTGATACATTAAGTTGAACCTACTTATGATGAATAATCTCATGTAAAGTTTTTTTTTTATGATGAATGGGTCAGCTCTTGACCTCGAAACTAATATAGGCAAGAATGAGGTCTACAATGAAGCGAGCCTACCCAGAAGGTGCTAATTAACTCTCTTTTTGAAAACAACAGGGTCATAGCTCAGCGGAAATACAGACGCGGGAAGCTGATTCCAAATTTTTGCAGTGCGCATGATAAAAGAACTTAAGATTATATTTTTATAGTGTTAACCGCACACCAGGATATCTATGACTGTAACGTGTCTCCATAGATGTTGCTCATAGTGCAATGCTGTATAGTATATACTCCCAAGAAACGCTCATTGTTTTGGCTGCCCATTAGCTTAGTTGGTCTAAGTCCACGGATCGGTGAACGTGGGTTCAAATCCCGCATGGGTGCAAATTTTTGGGATGCATTTAAAATCTTTAATCTCATACTTATAGAGTCTACTGTAGAGACTACTGACTACTGACTACTGTAGAGTGTACTGTCTGTGTACTGTAGAGTGTACTGTGTGTATTAAAAACTCTTATTACCAGCCCTAAAAACTCCGTCACTAACTCATTAAGAACAATTACAACACGAGGGTTGGTTACAGACACGTCTAAATACAATAGATGGACTAGAAGATGGGAACTGGATCTTAGTGACAGTGGAAATTGGGGGTCTCCCCTTATTTCGCCTTTACCCAACAATAGGGCTAGTAGTCATCATCATCTCCCTGCCCTTTTCCCACATTATGTGGGGTCGGCACAACATGTGTTCTTCTTGGATTCTCCTCTATCAGCCGTCATCTCAACACTCACTCCTAATAGGGCTAGTAGTAATAACTAGCTGTCCGTCGCGGTGTTACTCGCGGTCCCTCGGGAAAACATCACTTTCCCGGGATAAAATATATCCAATGTTCATCAGGGATAATGTAGGATTCTAATGGTGAAAGAATTTTTTAAATCGGTTTAGTAGTTTCGGAGCCTATTCAATTCAAACAAACAAACAAATCTTTCCTCTTTATAATATTATATAGTGTAGATAATACAGTGTTATTATTTTGTTATAGGGCCGTGCTGCAAGGTGATGAAAGGCACAGAATGTGACGCGGCTGCTCCTATATGACGTGATGCAACTTGTAATGCTAAACTTCTTGATCATGTTTGACGTTGTCTTCATATTCTTTCTGTTCCTGATTGCGGTGACGTGTGTGATGAACTACATGCCAGGGAAGAGCAGGAGGCAAGAGGCAACGGAAGATGAAGTTGACGATGACGTCATACCTCCACCTCCGTTATTCAATGATGAAGAAGTCCCCTCTGGAAGAGACACGTATGTCGTCATAGCACCGCCGCTTGTGAACTCGAGAGTCAAAGATGGATGTCCTGTTCATGTGGTCTAGGATAAGCACTGATATAATTATGTGAGTATTTTGGTTAAAGAGCCAGTGGGGTAGCTACCGGAGGGCTAGGCGGTGCTGTGCATCAGGGCCCCCAAGCTCAAGGGGCCCTCGGACTCTGTGTCAGAGCCCGAGGGCCCAAAGATTTATTATATTTATATTTTGACTTGATAAATCCTAAACCGCTTAGTTAGGGTACCAGTTTTTTTGCACCAAGGCCCTTGGCAGTGATCTACGCCACTGCAAAGAGAACTCTCGGAAGAACTCTAGGAACTAAAATAGTCGTACTGTTACGCGGTAGCCTTATCTTTGAATAACGCAGGGTGGTAAAAAGTTGCAGAAAGAAATAGTAGGTGAAGTCAGGATATAAATAATGACGATATCATGAAAGCATTAATCTTTAATCATCTTAAACAGTCGAACAGATTAAAGATCAACGCTCTCATGACGCGATCGTAACTTTCAATACACATAAAATGTTGAGCTTTTACATTTAAGATACTTAGACTTAGCTTTTTTTATTGTTTCAGATCAACGTAGGAGTTTATTACGAAGAAGCCTTATGATGTAGATGTCGACATTAGACATTTTTTACCAGATAGTCATTTTAAATAAATTCTTGTTGAAGACTACGAGATGTGAAATTTTGGGACTCAAGTGATGTTATGAAGTATTTGGCATTTGAATATCAACGTATAGTTTCATAAATTTTACAAAATTCCTTGTTTAACAAACAGGTAAGCTAGCGAACAACCTACAGTTGAATAGTATAGATGTTGATTAACACGTAGAACTGAAGGATCTATGACTTTGTTATTGTTGCTATTAGCTGCCTCAATTATTGTCTTGTTTAAACAGAGGTAATCATACCTACGATCCTTACATATGTTATACGTAAATGTTTGTACATTTTGTACTTGGCTACAAGTGTTCAAAGGCGTCAAAATTTGCAATTGCTTGTTATCAATGTGACTGAATGTAGATAAAAATATTATATGATATTAGAGGATATTAATAAGTTTATCTGTTTGTACTGCTTAGTAAAACCTATATTTCAATTTTCTACTTACCTAAGTGAAAATAAAGCAAGGTGTTCATTTGTGAAGAACGCAGTGCATTTCATATTCGCTCCTTGCTAATGGCATTTTAAAGCAAATGTAGGGGATTTATTGATATTCGATTCTAAAGGGTGCGCCTGGAAGTGAAGGCATACAAACAAGCATGATGGCGACTGGACTGGGTGTGTCAACATATTGATGGCAACACGATACCCTTTATTATGTTCCAAATACAAATGGTCGATGTAACTTCCTCGTCCAATCCGGACATCTCCATTTTCAATGTATGTCTACCTAGAAGGTGGCAACACCTTTGCTTATTTTACCCTTCAATATATAGATATTATTTCGTTGTGCCTATTTTAGCGCAAGTTTCTATCGTCATCGAACCAATTGCTGTTGCTTACAAACGAATTTGTACCTTATTATTTGTCTACCACCTTTCACTATTCTTCTGTCGCTTTGCCAAACACTAAAATAACTCAAAACATTAATGTCAATGTAATATTCTATGTATTTGAATAGAATTCTTAATTATCTACGATGAGAATTTCCAATTCACTCGTAAACCAAACTTAATTAACTAAGCAATCAAACAGACAGTTTAATAGACTTGATTGTATCGTCTGTTTCATAAATATATAAACATTTTAGAGCAGATTTAAGGTATTGTGAAACCAATTTTTTTCAAAGATTTATAAATCGTTATAAATCTACCATCTTTATTTTGCTATGTAATGATTCTAAGATCTTAGAGGTATGAATATGGCTATAATGCAAGCATTTAGTAGTATATTAGAAATAAGACGTAATATAAAAAAGAAGACAATACGATGTATTACGAAAATTTTCATATCATTCTGTTTAGTCATTAAATTTTAATTTTAGAATTTAGGTTCTTTAATCAAAACGGAATATCTTAATTTAACGAAATGAATATTACATTTTATGTTATATTTAGAGATTATATTACTACTTTAATAAACTTTGTAGTTATAACGAAATAAGATAAAATATTGCTATTTTTAGTTTTAGTAAAATCTACAGTAACTGTAATGAATATGAATCTTAAAGAACTACATTCATTAGACCAGTAAAATTTGGCCTAGTTGATGTGTTATTTCAGCATATTATAAGTTTGAATATTAGCTATTATTATGCCAATAGTTACAATTCCTGCCAATTGCTAATACGAGTTGAAGTGAAACAGAATGATAGTCCTGTTGTTCTAGCAAAGTTACAAGCGTTTCCACCCTATTCTCTTTTTATAATCGTTAGTGTGATTATTTTTAGTACTCGTTGTAATCAAAAAAGTCAGTGAATTACCTTGGTTAGCCTTCTGATCTCTACCTACTAGTATGCGCGGGAATTGTATATACTATTTCAGGTTCCTCTATGTTTGTATTTATGTGTTACCTAGGCTATGTTTCACTCTTTGCTATTGTCACCTAGAAAAAAAAATCACTATGATATAACTAACATGACCTAGGTACCTGATAATAATCATGAACACCTAGGTGTACCTAGGTAAATAAATAAAATGTATTCATTAAAATATCACCTTTTTATTTCTGTGTAATCTGTAAAGTAATAAAAAGCATAAAATACACTATGTGATATAATATTATACACATTTTTTAAATGTAGATTTAGAATTCTAAAATTGTTTGGATATTATTGTTATATCATCTGAGAGACGCCTAATAAAATTATGTGTAAAATTAATAAAAGCACTAAAGCAGTGTCGTCATTAAACTGTTGTTTTATTCATTTTGATTCTAAAAAAAATGTTTTTATACATTTTGAAAAAAACAAAAATATTGTTTCAAGCTGTAAGTATTCTCTCAATTCAAAATATCAGGGGTTGCTTTCAAAGTAACAACAATAGAACATTGTCACGTTCACCTTCCGGAATCAAAAAAAGAAACAAAAAAGTCTCGCTACTGTAAAAAACTAATTACTTTACGATCAATCGTATTTTTATTTTTATCCCATACTGATTTCCCCCTAGACATCTTCAAAATATCCGTATTACGTAAAAAATATCAATAAGGAATGTCTATCCCTTTTGGCGATACAGACGTGATCCTGTCCTGTCAAATAAACGTTTAATACATAATTGTGTGTTGTACTTGTACATACAAATTACAACGATCTACGGCAGTGCCAATAAAATGTCAAGATTAACTACTGGTAGCGGTAAAGCACCTGGGACGAACAGAAGTTTCGGAGAGAAAATCGATGCGAGTAGCGAGACAACTCATAAATACACATTTTCAGCCCGAGAGCTCGCCCGCTGATATTATTTCAACTGTTTAATGGCAACACCTTATTTTCCGGTTTTGGGCCTTTTTTGACATTGTCCTTTATATTTCGTTCAAAGGTATTTTTATTTTGGCAGGAATGGTTGCTATTCATTTTTACAATCACACAACTCAAATGAACTTCATCGATAAAGTCAATGCAAAAAGTTTGTGATAGATTTTGACATCGAAAACAAAATTATACCTACCCAATGTGTCAGAATCGTATTAAATAGAAATCTTTAGTCTCTGCCTACTCCTAAAAATAGAAGTCTGAATTATATTTTTGATACGAGTAAGTACCTAAGTGAGTAAGTTCGTATATCAAAAAATGGGATGATTGACTCATGTCAGTCGCCATTTTTCGTGACGGAGTTTTTAGGCCGCCTTAAGGCCTCCATCATGGCTTAACGACTTAAATAATCGGGACCGACAATTTAACATGCCCTCCGGAGCACGGAAACGCTCAGATGAAAATGCCACTGGTGGTCACCCATTCACTTGTATACTATTTATGTTTATTAGGTAGTAGTAGATTGTGAAAAAGTTGCTAAAATCAATAACTAATTGGCACCTCACGAAACCTTGAATCCAAAAAGCCTCAGGAAGTGCTTGATAAGGTAACTTGACCCAAACTGAAGGTGGCAATTACCGAGAAGCCTCCCTACTTAGGCATCGCAAATTGCGTTCCCAATTTTAGAATCCTTTCAACGTTTTTCCTTTGAGTTCCCAAGCTGAGAGCACAGAAAAACGTAAAGGCATGACACATTTCAAGTCTATTTCCATAAAAGCAAAAGGCGTTTCTATTTTCGACAAGAAGCTTGACTTCAAAGTTTTCTCGGATAGTTCAAAGAGGTATCAAATGGCATCGCATTTCATAGAACCGTACTATCTAGGTGAGTATTTGAATGAAGGAAGTTGGGAAGAGTAGGTTGCTCTGGTGAGTTTTTTAAATCAAGGCTTGTGCCTTAGTCTAGGTACTTCTCCCCTAACCTTACGCCAAAGGTCTCAGTCATAAAAATATGATAACGACTATTATTCGCACTCTCGGTTGACATTCTCTAAGACCTTTTTATGTATTCCAGATCCTTTGATATTGAACCAAACTATTTCTGGTCTAAAACTTTACGCCTAAGGAAAATATGATGACTAAGTAGCTCTACTCTCAGTTGACATTTTCTAAGACTTTTTTATCAGATCCCTTGAAAATGTCCAATACGGTTATCAGAGGCATGTCCAACTAAATCCATGTTTTGCACATGTTAAATGTAGAAGTTATACGTGACGGGTTGCAAGCCCATCGCTGCCGAATTCATCTTGTTTCCTCACGATGATTTACTTATGTACCGAAATCTATAGAGGCACTGCCAGGACTTCATTCCACTTTCGGATAAAATATCGAGAGTATTTTAATTTTCACCAATGTTATTAGAACATTTAAAACAAAAAACCTTTTAAAGAAGTATCTACTTCAATAGATTTATAATAATATCGAAAATATTTTGTATTGCCATCTTCCATCGACTAATTGGCGGAACAAAAACAGGACCTACTGCAGAGTATCCGTCAGTAACAAGTTTGCATCTCGTTCAGTCGCAGAGGGATTGAATAGTTGCGCGTAAATCACGCGCCTGGTTGGACGTGTCAGCAACATTGTGCTTCGAGCTACACAAAATGTAGCTTGTACAGTAGGATTACTTTTTGAAAATAAATGATTATAGTTATATTTCCACGAAGACTTATTCTCAACACTACAACATTATGTACATGCTTTTTCCGCACGGGTTGGCAAAAACAACGGATTTCCACTTGATGCAATCCTTACATACTGTTTGCCTCATTCAGTCATAGTATATTCTTCACCGGCTGTAGGTACACAGAACATAGAATTTATCTGTAATTCCAACTGAAACAGAGGTAGTTTTAACCTAGATTAATGTATAAGTTACTTTTTATCCCGGAAAATTAAGTGTTCCTGAGGGACCGTGGGTGAGCCACCGTGAGGCAAGATATCGACAACTAACTCTGAACAATCCAAAGTGATTTAAAATTTGTAGGTACGTATACTGTACCACGTTATTAAATTAACAACTCCACAACCGTCGTTAGCCAGCAGATGCAGTGACTCTTTATAATTCCTGCAGCGAATAAACTTTTGTGCTAATCTTTTACGAACGCTCATTTCATGAAATATGTAAGGCTTGGCAAATTGCAATGCTATGTTTCTTTGTTGAAAGTGCATGACATATTTTGTTAGTAATCTACTAGTATTCTCCTTTGCGAAAATTTCAGCATTTTGGTACGAATTTAGGAAAATTCCTTTAGTTATCTAAGAATTATTTTTTCATGTAGCAATTATAAGTACAATCCAATGTCCAGGTTCTAGGCTACATGAGAATTTGTGAGAAATAGGTGTGTGTGTATGTATTTTAATAAAGATGAACTAGACATCCATTGCACACACAAACCTCAGCCTCTTGAAATCCATTCCCAGCTATCATCCCAATTTAGCTCTGGATTTCAAGTTAGACAATAATGCCGCAGGAAGAATTGAAGAAAATAGTACATTGTACCACAAGAGAGGTAAATTAGATTATAGTGCTGAGTTTGAATCCTGAAAAAGTGAAGGATTTTATAATTGAATCAGAAGCGTAGTGAGTGATTCTAAGTTAGAATCCTGAGAGTAGTGAGGGATTCAAAAGCACAAGCAACAAATTATTTTACTCTTGTGTGATACATACAAATCTTTTAGGTATACAAATAAATTTGTATGCCTATTCTATGGTAAGAATGTATTGGAACTCACCTTATTAGCTTACACTATTATTGTACATACCTTCTAGCAAATAAATGATTTGTATCTGAATGGTATGCCAAAATGTTAGGTATCATGTAAATGACTTAGATTCTAAAAACCATATAGATATGACCTGGGTTCATGATCGGACCATAAAGTGAAACCATTAAAAGTTATGGTATTCTTGAAGCAGGCGTCAATAACAGTAAAGTGGCTGTTATTGCAACCATTAATGTATAGCAGTTACGATGAAGATTGTAAATCGGCGCCTATAAACGTTACGCACTTGAAAAAGACATTAAATTTGTGTTTGCTTTTATTGTTGTAGGTTAAAAGGATGTATCAAACTACATTGTGAAATACATTGTTGTATGAAACAAGCTTCACGATGCGCTTTACGATGCCAAAGACAGGAACAGGAGAAGTACTGCGCCATGTACTTCTACACGAGAAGGAGGAGGATAAAAAGTATGTTCGTATGAGTCAGTGTCCAACTCTGGTGACGAAGTTTTTAGGCCGCCTAAAGGTCTCCGTCATGGCTTAACGACTTAAATAGCCGGGACCGACAATTTAACTTGCCCTCCGAAGCACGGAAGCGGTCAGATGAAAATGCCACTGGCGGTCACCCATCCACTTACAGGCCGTTTCGAACGTTGCTTAACTTTGACGATCTATCAAGAACGACTAAGCAAGCACGACCACGAGCGCTTCGAGGAGGAGGATGAAACTGCTGAAAAAAGTAAAAGTGTTCGTTTGCATATTGCAACGGCTACTCTACATATTTGCCGAACTATTCGCCGAACTATTATTTAGAAAGATGATGACTGGTGAATACAGGCGATGAGGCCCTCTACACGTTCGTGAACTTTGGCATTCGTCTATCATCGGCGAATATGTAGAGGGCGCAAGATACCAATTTTGTTGTCGTTGAAGAGTTTTTTTTTCCTTATAACATGTCCTATAGCTGAAAAAATAAAGGAAGATAAAGAAGTACGAA
Source organism: Epirrhoe alternata (assembly GCA_963565295.1). Classification (NCBI taxonomy): domain Eukaryota; kingdom Metazoa; phylum Arthropoda; class Insecta; order Lepidoptera; family Geometridae; genus Epirrhoe; species Epirrhoe alternata. The sequence goes on from OY751384.1 coordinate 9,023,057, forward strand.
TATACTTTTGAGGATTTCAACCCCATGACCTATTAAAGGAAGAGCTGAGCTCTACGAGTATGACGATGGTATTGTGTATGGACTAATTTTGTGACTCCTAGGCCCTTACTTGACATAAACTTATGTCATGCATAACCTATGAATAACCATACAAATTTTTAGTATATTGTATGCATGACATAAGTAAGGGCCCTAATATTTTTACAAAGTTTATTGATAATTGTTATGAAAAGCTAGTTAGCTTACGCAAACTCACTTGTTTTCAATCAACTTTTATTATTCCATCCATTTAGATCAGTAGTTTTCGCTTATTTTAGAAACAACGAGTTTCCAGCAACGGAGAACAAATAATATTATGCAAATAAAAGCGTCCATTCATCAGATTTCTTTGTTTGTGAATTGAAAAACTTGGCGAATTTTTCGCGCAAAATTCTGTCCACGTTCAGCCTGTTGAGTGCAGGTGACGTACAAAAAAATACACAAGCACCTGCGCCGGTTTCTCATTGTTTGTTTTTTAAATTCTGATTATTTTGTGAATACCCCTGTTGGTTGATTAGGTAGTGCTTCAACTAAAATGAAAAATTGTGGATTATGAATATTGTGGGATCGGATGCCAGTAGTGCAAATTATTTTTCGATGTGGAAAAAATAAAAAGAACGCGAAAATATTTAGTGTGACTTGGATATAAGTGTTTCTGTTTGTTTTTTATTTGAAAGAAAGAAAGAAGAAAGAAAGAAACTTTTATTTTGTGCCACAGACAGAAGAATATTATAATGCAGGTACATTGTAATATTATTGAATTAAAATAAGTTAGACATAATCTGATTAGTACCTACACTATAAGTGACCGCAAAATAGGTCGTCACTCAGCAAAATGTTACGGCAGCCGAAGCTACTGTAACGCTGGTCTTCCGTGACGCCAGTGTGCGTAGGCAGCAGCAACTGTGATACCTACATAGCGAAAATTGAAATAAACATTCTATTGAACTGCTAAATAGTAAAATAGTAAAAAGTGTATAGAGGTATTAAGTTTTAAGTATGTATACAGGTATTAAGTTTTAAGTTAACAAGTTTATAAAATAAATTAATATCAAACAAATATAACTACTTCTAAATTAAGACCCAGAACGGCTGCCTGATTGTGAACTAGTTTGAGAGAGTAACAGGTATTTTTTTAGGGAAATTTTAAAAGAATAAATGGATTTGCAATTTTTCACAGGCGGTGGTAAGTTGTTCCAACATTTCGTGGCAGCATACTTGAAGCTACCACGAAAGGCAGTCGTTCTGTGTTGTGGACAGATGAGGCGAGTTGCAAATCTTTGCAAATCTTTGCAGTTATTTGTAGTTTAGCTATTTTTTCACAGATAATAACAGACTCGTAGCTTAGCTGCTTCTTAGCTGCAAAGAAAAGCGTTAGTACGCGGCGCTGCAATAATAAATCTCAACTGGAACGCGACGATAAGGAGTCGGGAGTCGGAATGCAAGCCTTTTGTGAGCGTTGCCAGAACCGCCGCCAGACTCTATTGTAAGAGCAATAGCGCACTAGCGACCAGGCCGCAGCGGCCAGGTCGCGGCGGCCACCGAGATAGATACATTAGTATGAAATCGCCATAGAGCACGCGCACCTGGCCGCACGCGGCCAGCGGCCACACCAAGCCGCAGCGACCACCGAGATCGAAGCGACGCATTTGCGGCCCGTGTTCAGTCGCTGGCCGCTGCGGCCACTGAGATCAATTGCATTGTAGTTTAATCACCAGTGTGCGCGCACTAGCCGCGGCGGCCGCACGTGTTGTGGAACTACAGCGTGATTTGTGATGATCATCGCGATGTCTTTCGACACGGAATTTCCTGCTATCTGCACTGCTATTTCCTCAACGTCCATATTGAAGCGCGCTGTATGTGCAACTGACATCGTAGCCGCGGTTTTGGCCGCGTTGCAAATCGTAACCCCTGCGGCCAGGCCGCGCGTACTAGCCGCGCTGCCAGGTCGCTAGTGCGCTATTGCTCTAAGACTTTAATCCTGGCGGTATTCAAACTTTTATTTCAAAATATAACTTAAAGTACCAAAAATATAACTTTAGTATTGTCATGACAGCAATTGCTTCGGCTTGCAAACTGCTGTTGGACAGACTGTTGATCATTTTTCGAAGAAACGCGGCAAAAGCTGTAATTGCCAAGATGGGGAATTGCTTATCAATAAAATTTTCGTTTCAGAATGTAGCACAAGCTCCACAGTAAAGAATAATATTCGGCTGAATGTTACGGTTTTTGTAGGCTGTTGTAAGAAAATTCATTTTTATCTATCTAATAAGTTGCACGTTTCAAATACATTACAAGAGTGCTCCGTTTGGGAATGGAGAGAGCCAAACGCATTAATTTGAAGGGATATTGTTCAAGCATCTGGTCAGAAGGTAAATCTTCGGATGACAAGCGCACCGGCTCTTCAGAACAATGGACGCGGGCGGCAAGCCAAATTGCACCAAACTGAATGCATTGTTTGTGCTTTACTGAAGCAGTAAGTGAATAATGGAAGTTTGGCTTTTGTTATCAATTAATCGTACTTAAAATGGGAATTTCACTATAGTTTTATTATCATGGAAACTTAATTAGCCTTTAGAGATCATCGTTTGAGAGCCTATTCGTTCCCTTCTTCGTAAGCAAGCGTAAGTATTTTTCAAAATTTATAAATACGAATTAAATTATGAAAAAAATAAAGTAAAACGGTCCTATCTACATTCTTCAGACCTTTATCAGAGACACTTTTTGTTCAACAAACCCGTAGTAATTTTGCAAAGTGTCTGTACCTAAAAAAACAGTGTCTCAGCATTTTATGCTGAAAATTCCTCTAAGAAAACAAAAGCAGGAAAACTAAAAGGTCTTACTCCTATAAAAAATATTTCAGATGCCCACAGCGAGGCGTGGTGATATTAAATTCTTTTCGAAAAGCGGGTCACCTACCACGAATCTTGGTCGCATAGGAGGTCCTATAAAATCTCATTATCTTATCATTGTTCTGTCAACAATGGCTTGAACTCGGAAGAAAAGCAAGACAAATTAATTTAATAGACAAATCATAATGCTCAGAATTTTGGTAAACTCGTAGGGAGAACTGAGATCAAAGTATTTCGTTAATATTATCATCTAATAATAAACTGTCTTGCCATGATCTTAGCGAGTTGTGTATAAGTAGAAGAGATCTGTAGAATTTAAGATGAGAGAGGGATAACATTTTTCAAAGATTTTTCATAGAAATTTTGATTTTTTATTTATTTATTTGTTTATTTATTTGTTTATTTATTTATTTATTTATTATAACAGTTTTTGATAGAAAGCTTACAGTAACACCAAAGCGCTAACTATCTAAGATTAAAACTTAAATACATTCTCAAGGTGTTAAAAATAATGGAGAGATTGTCACTGAAAATGTCGACATGTTGGACCTCATGCAAATAGGCATTAAGTAATGTGAGAGCCCTCAAAGTTGGAGCATTGGTCGCATAATTGGTACGCGGGATGTGGCATGCGAACAGAGAATGATAGCGCCGGCCACAACGTACGTAGTTGTCGGGCACATAGAGTGAGATCATGCTCAGTATGGTCGGATTATTGACTTTGCCACGGAGAATCAAGAAGTAGTGGTATGCTAGCTGTAACTTACGCCTCAATTCAAGTGAGTCCATGCCGACCATACTAGAGACAAATAGAGAAGGGAAAAGGTACGGATAGTATCCATACAGCCGCTTGTACACATATCTGGCAAACTTACGCTGCAGCCTTTCGATTAAAATGGTATATTTATCCTCATGAGGATCCCACCCTATAGATCCAAATTCAAGTTTGCTTCGAACAAAGGCATTATAAAGCATGATTGCTACTTTTACATCCTCGAATTGAGAGGCCGTTCTCATTATAAACCCTAAGTTACGACTTGCAGTTTTGCACATAGACGTAATGTGTTCACGAAAGTCTAGATGAGCGTCCTCATAGAGACCTAAGTCACGAATACAGCTTACTTTCTCCAACGTAGTTCCAGCCAGTAGTTTGATCAGGTGATTCTAGCTGTTTCTGCGTTAATGTTGGTTGCTTGTTAATAATATTTATCTTGAAGGTATCTTCTTTTCATATAGTGTATGCGCAGGAACCAGAATATAACTTTATACGTGACTAGCTGTCCGTCGCGGGCGCTAGCTGACCCGCAGTCTCTCGGGAAAACTTCACTTTCCCGGGATAAAATATAGTTTATGTTCATCAGGGATAATGTAGGATTATAATGATGAAAGAATTTTTCAAATCGGTCCAGTAGTTTCTGAGCCTATTCAATTTAAACAAACAAACAAACAAATCATTCCTGTTTATAATATTAGTAAGTATAGAAGATGCAACCCTATCGGCCTTTACCTAACACTCATACAAGCAAACAATGTTAAATAATCACACAAACATATCACTTTTCACAGGCATAAAAAAATATCATTAATAACATAAAATAACCTTTTGTATGCTATATAAAAAGCAGAAATTGTAAAACTCTGTCAACCCGCGGTTACATTGTTTGCCGCCCTTATTATATTGACTGTGCACTACCAGCCTACTGGCAAACAAAGCATCATGACGATACCCCGTAAAGCTGCACGCACAGACTAGACAATACAGCTGGTTCTAATAAAAAAATACAAAATGACTTTGAGTGTTGCATAAATTCGAGGCTAAACGGATTATTAGGGTGGTGATGATGCCCCAGTGTTAAGGTTATCAACTACCAGTGATGTAGTTTAGTTCATCTATAGATCGATTTCAAGTCTTTGGCGGATGCTACACTTGATACGGATCGTGATCCTGGATCAAGATCCAAATATCACGATCCGTATCGAGTGTAGCATCCGCCTTTAGATTGTTCTACTGATTCCAGTGTAATTTTTTAGACTTAGGAAATCATTCCAAAAATGTATAAGTACTACTAGGCACCGCTTTTTCTTCTACTTCTTATATTGTTATAGTTCTTGAACCAATGTGATTACGAGTATAATATTTTTAGTGAGTCTTATAGAGGCTAATTTATACCTCTCTTGCTAATACTAGACTGTTAGGCTCAAGCCACATTGAATTGGCAAGCGACGCGTCAATTAGTTTAATAGCAAGCCCTTATAAACCTTATGAACAATGGTACAAGATGTAGAAAAGCTTGTAGAATGAACCGCACGAAAGTGCTCGAGCCAGCGCAGCCCGATAGGTGGCGGTGGCGGATCGTTAATTCTACAAGCGTTTCTATAACTTGTACCGTTGTTCGTAAGGTTTATAATGGCTTGCTATAAAACTTATTGACGCGTGGCTTACCAATTCAATGTGCATTGAGCGTTATAGTAGTCCAGCTTGTAATGCAACTTGTATAGGTCCAATTCAATTTCCATCAAATTAAGCCAAACCACGATAAATGTCGCTTTCAAGTAGATTCCCAACAGTTGAACTCAATCATTGTAATTGAATCAGCTGTTGTAATGAAGCTGTCCGTCCAGTGAAATTATAAAGCAATTTATCATTTTCGCGGGCATTTGGTGAAATGTCATTATTCATTCGATTCCTGAAAAGCGTAAAAGCTCCCCTTGTGGGGTTTTTATCGAAACCACTCCTAACCCAAATTCATTTCGCAATTGGATCTGCGTGTTAAGTGTTTGGTTGATTTGTTTGTTTGCTTGTCATCAATCCACGCTTTTGTTGAAGGTCCCAGCTCGAGTTTCAATGATAGATTTCTCTTTTCAAGCGAAACTATTGGTTTTTCTTTTCTTTGTACTTTTGGTTAGTTTAGTTATTTCTATCAACTGATTCGATGTTTATTTTTTTAGAGCTTTATAAACCAGTTTGTTACGATTTTCACATTCTTTGTTTTTACATTAAATTGGAACTAGAAAGAAAAAAGTAAATTTTTCAGTTGTATTAATTATTTTTACTTTAAAAAAATTATTTTTACTTTTTTTTTAGTTGTATTAAGAGTCACTTATGAACAACTTTGGTGATGGCAGGTGGTGTAAAGCTCTGACCGAGTGGTACCCAAGGGGAAGCGCTAGGAGCCGGGGCAGACCAGCAGCCAGATGGGTGGACGACATAGAGGCCATAGAGGGAAAGACTTGGATAAGATCAGCACAGGGCCGATTGGAGTGGCGTCTGAGGGAGGAGGCTTATGTCCAGCAGTGGGCTATCATTTGAGCTGCTAATGATGATGATGATAAAGAGTCACTTTAAGAATTGCTGTTACTATCTATTAAACTATATTAAGTAAAAAATAAAGTGAAATTTTAACAAGTTCTTTCATTACTCTCTTAGAAAATAAGTAACAAAATGTCTTATTTAACAAGAAATGCTGGTAAAAAGTTTGTGTCAATAAACTTAATTCATTGGAGCATTTAAAACTGGTACTCTGGTGAGTCGAATCTTTAAATTAAATCGCATCTCGTCCGATATTTCATAATAACTAGAATCAGTCGCCTTAGTCGAAATCATTGTGACATATATTTTACTTTTCTACAATTACAGTTTCTTCTATCCAGTCCATCCAAAGGTTGCCTGGAATAGATCACTCTGAGTGATAAGGCCGCCCATTGTGCCACCACAATTAGACTTACTTTTAGTTTTTAATTTTGTAATGTATATGGTGTAACACTTAAGAATTATCTATCTATCTATCTACATTTACGCATGGTTGCTCAAAACTAGCGCCTTAAACTAAACGTCAAAAGGCTTCTAACATTGGCTCGCTGACTTGCCAATAGATCACCCTCGTTACAGGATAAACAAGTCTTTAATTTGTCAGGAAAGGAAACGAAACTTTGTAAGTCCGAACTTCACCCTGACAAATGACAGCAAATTATTTACGTACCCTTTCGCGAAACTTCCAACTGTAGCAGACAAGTATTTCAAATAATGAATTTCCGTAATAAACTTTTTGTCGGTTCTTGTTTCAGGAATGATGGACGTGCGTGTCGCTTAGGAATGAAAATCTTAAAAAAATACAACAAAGAAAAATAGATTGTGATTTTGTTTAGAAGATTTAGGAATGAAGAGACCTACACATATTTTGGACGAATGAAATTAACGACAGATTTATACCCTTAAAAATTATGTTACATTTTTCCAAACCAAATCCAAGAAAACAGTTTATCAGATTCCTGGGGAATCTGATAATCTTTTGAACCGAAATAAACATAAAAGTAATTTACATAACAAACAAGAAAACAAAGGGAATCTGAATAAATCTCTTTTCCGAAAATAAATTCCAGATCTCACTGGTATTGTAAAACAATCCAATGGCAACATTGTTTCAGACACCCATATTGTGAAAGTAAAAGTGTTTTTCTGTCAACCCTTTCCGCACGAAGAATAGGCTTAGTAAAAATAGGGGTAACGGTTGACACACACAATAAAATGCTTACTGAATTCAATTACTATAATCATCATTATCTAAGGCTCAGCACATGTTTTCCTTCTCCATTTTCCTTTGTCACTCGTGATCTCAGCACTCACTTCAACCATAGATTACAGATAGCTTTCACACACAAATCCGCATATTTCATTATTATATATTTTTCAAATATTTACGCTTGTATATTCCGAGGCACCAAGTATCCAAGTTACGTCTCTGATGCTGCTCAGTAGAGTATTTTAATTTATTTATTGATTTTATTTATTTATTTCATACATAAATAATTTACAACGGACCCCGCACAAGCCTGTATCGCGGTAGACCGAGTAAAAAGGTTTTTATAAAATACACGTTTTAACAAAAATGATTTAGACTATTGCTATAAATAAATATCTTAGATACAACTATGTATAATGTAGGCACACATAATTATATAATTACCTTATTACACTAGAAGAAATTCTTTGGAAAGGCTGTCTAGTATGATGTTGCGATGAATTTCCCATTAAAGCTTCCCTTAAAGCTTGCATATTTAAATTTATTGTTAGTTTAAGTTCCTTCGATCAGTTTACTAAAGTTTACTAAGTTGCAGCCCTGATACTGAGCTGACGTGTTGTATACCTTAAGATTTTAACAACGGGTCACGTTGGGTCCTTTCAATGAAAATATAGAAAAGGTCAAAAGAAATTCAATTTGAATTTCGTCGGCCGAATACAAAGTGACTTTAACTCTTTCTAATAAAGTTCATCCTACCGAAATAAAGATTGTGGAATTAGGGGCAATGAAACGTAATGGGTCTTAAGAGTTAATAGAGAAAAATGACTGCGAAAATTAGTAATTTATAAAGGATCTTTATGAGATTGGAGTGTTTAAAATGCACGCAACATTTTACTTAAATTGTTAAAACTTGTTTCACATTTTACTGGAGGGAAACAATTAACCTACCTATTTAATAGATAAATAATCTAATGTATTGAGAAAAATAAACGATTTCGAATTGAATTGAATATTTATTTTTTTGCTTTTACACTCCTCTTTTTCTTGAACTTAAACTTAAATATACGAGTACTCATACCGCAATATTGTAAAAATATACATGAATCATGAAACATCGATGATAACAATACTAGGTGCTTCTTAACCAATCATAAGTATTTTAAATATAATAAGAATTCTATAGAAAAATATTTTCATTCAATACGACCTACACCCAAACATAACGAAAATAGATCGTGCCGACGATCCATAAATATTAGATTGAAATCTTTCTCGGATTTCGCGGAAATATATTCGAATCATTTTTGTATCGGCAAGTGGTTATAAAAGCTTGCTTTCATGGACGAAAGCACGAATACCATAGGGCTACCAACTTATCGAGGATTGGAAAAGATATTGAAGTTTTTTGGTAAGGGCGAGAATAAGGTAAACTTTTTATGTCTTTGATTTGAATAGGCGTCTTAATATGATTTGTAGTGGATTTTACTATTATTTGCTAAAAGACCACAGAAGCTACGAAATAAATATTTAGTGATATGCCTTACTACTTCTCTATGTAAACATTAAAATATGTTATGATGACCTTGTGCTTACTTCCATGCCGTTGTTATTCTCAATTGTGAAAATTCTAAAGATTTTTATTACTAACTGTGGAATATAGTTCATCGAAAAGCCTAAAATTGTAACTATCCTAATAGGTACGCGAAACCAAACCTAAATTTAATTTTAAGTATATTTGTGACTGACAAATTATTTGGTTCTGAATTTATCAAAATAACAATGAAAATAACTAGCGCTGAATTCAATTTGAAAAGTAAGTTTGTTGATTTGGTATTGTCTTCTGCCTAGGTACGTCGGTAAGGGCGTCTTCTCTAGCCAATTTTTCAATAGTGGAGTTTCTATTTTTGTGGCTCTAATGAACAGAATTTGTGGCCGTAAAATTTTATGCTTGTATAGGTGTGCTATTCTACGAAAGATGGTTGGTCTGAATTGTGTATAGATTTGTTTCTGTGTGCGTAAGATACTGATTACCGTCACCAACAAAACCCTTTGACGCGGTTAATTATGTTCGACCTCCGACGGACCGACATCTCCGTGACGAAGCTAGAGAAATTCGCTCGCTCATTCGTCCGTTGAGCGTTCCGACGCCTACGCACACAGAAACAACGTGCAATACGTGCATTTGCATCTATACACACGAAGACCAATCCGCCTTTGTCACATAGAGCAAATGCAGTTAGCGTCACCCACTGGTAACCCCCTCGTACGAAGCTCGCAGGAACAAACTGCCTATTAAGGGGATACGAGTTGATCACGCTTACCGTACAAACAAAAATCAGAAATAAAAAACGTGAATAAGTATAGCCTTCCCTGCTGGTCGTTTCCTAATAAACCCGTATTATTCCTAATCCGGGTACAACACCAAATCCATTGACGGAAGCTAGCATCATACTCCTGTGAATCCGTCAAAGGCATCCATAATTTTATTATACAAGGGACCCAATCTGAGACCGGATATGAACCTAGGGGCATACCCTACCCTGATTGAAAATACTATAGAATTAGTTTGTTTCCAGATCCTTTCTAAATTACCCTTTTCTAGTAATTTCCGCAAAATTGTGCTTTAAATAACTTTCAGTTGATTATTCAGTGAGAGTTCTGGATAGCGTGGTGATATTTCTTTGATAATTTTTTTGTGAGTTGATGATTTCCAGGCAGACCGCGAACATGGTTTCAGTTCCACCCTTTGGCGTAGCAGATCTGTGAAAATTTCAACTGCGTCACGGAGATGTAGTTGCGATCCAAAGATCGACCCTTTTTGATTTCATGTGATAAACTATTTTATATTAGAAGTTATGTTTTAATCCTATTGATCTAATTGATGTATTACTAAAGTGCTTCTAAGCAACACTGTAGCAGCTCACAGAAACTACACTTTAATCTGGGTAGTGCATTTAGCTGCAATTTGAAAGGTGCAAATACTTCCCCAGACTGTTGCCAATTTAAGTGAAGAGTTCGCAATGTACGCTACCTTATGCTGGCTTTCTTCCAGCAATCACGGCTTGATAACCCTACACAGAGCAATATCGCACAATATTTACATTTATGTGCGTTTCAGAAGTAGTTTGTGAATGCAAACACTACGTATGCAGTATTTATGCTCGTGTTTCATAAAGGTTAATGAACTTGCAGCGGCAGAATAGAAATGTTGCATTTTACGAAATGAGCTTTTAAGTGCTAGTATAATTTTACATTTTCAGCTTTTCAGCGTTTTAGTTTTGTTAATATTGTGGATTTTTTTATAATATTGTTTGAGCTAAAAACCTTGTTTACACATCTAGATAATATTATTATTGTGGCGGCGGTAGGAGAGCAGTGGATCCGGCTGACACAAAACCGCCAGGAATGGCGTGAAAGAGAAGAGGCCAATACCCAACAGTGGGTGTTACCGGCTGGATAGATAGATCTATCTAATCAGCCCGGTTGCACCCACTGCTGGGTATAGGCCTCCTCTTTATAACGCCACTCTGTTCGGTCCTGCGCAGTCCTTTCCCACGCTTTCCCAGCCACATTGACAATGTCATTGATAGTTAGATAGATTATTATTATGTAAGCTGTATACTTTTAAGCTTTTTTATTTCAGATCATACTTGGGCCTTTGATAAAGAAGAATTCCAGTTCAAGTATTTTCAAGAATACCACCAATAAAACACCGTAATAAAGAAAAACTGCACGTAACAATTAACGTGAACAGTTTCGCGATTTTAAAATGAAATTTATTACGAGAGTCGCCTTGGTCGAATCACAGTGGAGAAAAATAAGTAAGTTATTTCAAAGTTTATCAATTTGTTGACTATAACGTGTATTCACAGGTTACAGTATCTCCAAGAATTGCATTATTTCAAGCAGATTTTAAAGAGATATAAAGACAGATTATAAAGACATCAATTTTAAAACGTGTTTTGTTCGAAAATACGTATGTCTGTAATAATAGACAGAGGGGGTAGAAATCTCTCGAAAACTGATTCCAAAACAGACAATGATGAAGAAGCAATCAATATTATATTTACTTAACTTTTCTAGCCCATCAAATAATATTTCTTCAATACCTTATACCAGTGGTGGTGAAATTGGCCTGAGATGATCAATGATCATGATATTCTTCACTTATTAGGACAATTCCTACTCAAATGCATGTTCTGTGACTGGCATCAGCTCTCCCAAGTCTATTTGTCTCCGTCGCACTGACAGAGAGCTATTGTTCCACCCCGTGTCCACCGCAATATTGGTTTATTTCATCCAGAACATGCTCTCTAAAAGAATGTTCCTTCACGCACAGATATGTGAATTAATGTTTATTATTGAGCTATGATTGGTTGGAAATAAATATGTTTTTAATTCGCTAATTGATTATAGGAAAAAACCTCGGGTGTTTCTAGAACAAGGTACCAAAGCATAGACTCCGTTTTCAAGCGAAGTAGCTTGTTAGATAGAGAAACAAAGTAATATTTATACGATAAAGGCCGCGCTGCGGCCGCGCGTCTTTCATCGATCTACGAATAACGTTTCTAAGGCTTTTTTTGTCCAAAATCCTTTTAATTCGTCAGAGTTCATCGTAAAATGAAATGCACAACTCTACTATTCTAACGTAGCGACGGCAGCTTGCAGCTTATTATATTATAGACCCAGCAGAAAGTGATGAGGCTTGGATTAGCTTACTCACTACAGTGTACAATTACATATTTTGAGTATTTTGAGTTGAAACCAAAGCATCATTTCTGCATCCACGATAAATACAAGTTTGATTTTGACTTATTAATAATCATGTTGGCAACTCTATTTTATTGTAGAGATATGTGGTCATGGTATACTGGTCCTTAAATCTACCATTAAGAAAGCTCAAGTTAATTATGCTCACCTCTATACCACGATTGAGGGTTAATTTCATCCCAAAATAAAGCCCTTAATAAAGCTTTAGTGCGGTTTGTTTAGCTTTCGGGTTCTTCGAAAACAGTAAAATTTAATCTTCTAGCTTTTACTTGTAATAGGTGTTTTAATGGATTGGCCTATCTAGCTTCAGACCTAGTTGTAATGTTACCTAGTTTTTTTTTTTCAAAAATTTACTAGTAAATAAATAAATAAAATAAATAATGCTGGTGCGAGGTGTGGAAGGTGACGGGGGAGGCCTTTGCCCAGCAGTGGGACAGTTTAGGCTAATTAAAAAAAAAAAAAAAAAAAAAACTGCTGGACTTTTCACACAGCATCATCTAGCGCCAAATTAGCCGAGCTCTTTGTTAAGAGTAAAACATGACTGATATACTACTTATATATTTGTTTGTAAATACATACCTACATAATTCTACACACAGGGTGTAAAAAGACGTCTACCGAAGCCGAAATGGGTAGGTACAGCATCCCAACACACAACCAAATCCAAAAGGATTTTCCGAAAAAATCGTTATATCCAGAGAAAACAGCGTTTGAAGAGCACTGTTTGCGTATGTTCTGGGCGCGTTTTTTTTTACGTAGATTCCTGGATTTTGAGTTTTAACTATTTTTTTCTTTTATAAATAAAATTATTAGGTCTTATTATGTTGTCCTGGTAGTAAATAACCGAAAATAACGTAAAATGACTAAGCTAAGTCAATTTTTTTTTTGCGTTTTTTTTTCGCTTAATATGTTTAGAATCGTGGCCTGATTGCAACCCCTCAGTTTTCGGTAGTTGTCTTTTTACACCCTGTATAAAACAACCCGAGACAAATACTTTTTTTATAATGTATGGGTCGGCTCTTGACTTTGAATCTTGTAAATCATACAAACATTTGTCCCGCGGCAGGAATCGAACCTGCAACCTTCTGCGTCGCAAGCGGACCTTCGCTCACTGCGCTGAAGGTCGTCAAATAATAAACGTTATTATAAACTTTAGTGTCTCCTTAAGTGTAGGCATTGGTTTCGTCCTAAAAAAAATCATATTCTAAAAGAATACGTGACTTATTGCAAGCCTTGGAACGAATAAAGTTGTCTATTAAATTACCGTGTTTATTCATTAAACTCAAATTAAACGTATAGAGTAACTTAGCGGTCAGTTTATCACATTAAACTCTGGTTTATCGATAATTGCGTTCACAAAGCGACGTAATTCTAGTTACACTCACCCTGTGCAACTTATTGGATTACAAATTCCATTATCGAGCCAGTGATGTTCATAGGTTTGGACGTTGACGTAATAAAGTTTGAAACGCTGATATAATTTACCAATGTACGTTCTGAAGCTGCGTACGACTATAATTCGCGGTCAAGGCTAAGCCTCCTCGCAGACTGCACTTTCTATCAGCCAATTTGAGACGGAATATACTTCGGCTCGTAATTAGTATGGAAAAGTATAGCCCGTCTCAACTATCGGCCGATAGAAAGTCTGTAGTGTTCGAGGGGTCTAACTCGTTCACGCGTTCCACGGCTCGAGCGAGTCCATATTGAAAAATTAAAACTCTTATCAAAATTTTCGATTCCGACAGGATTCAAAACCGCAACGATCAGACGATCCTCCTAAATCTGATGCCTTACCGCTCGGCCACGGAACCCTAATCGCCGCAATCAACATTTTCGATAAGCTCATTTATCTTTTCATTTCTCAATGAAATACCTAGGTAAGTGTGGTTTAAATGAAATGTCAATGTTTACAATTTTGACGACTCGCGCAAGCCACGCATAGTATGTATAAGGCTGATACCACTAATAGTAGTTGATCATTGTGGCAGAAAAGCTACGTACCTACTGAAATAATATCGTGGTACCTTATATACCTTGTGGTTGCGGGTTCGATTCCCGCCGCGGGACAAATCTTTGTATGATCTACAAGTATTTGTCTCGGGTCTGGGTGTTTCTATGTATAATATGTATGTATTTACAAACAAAAAAAAAGTATATAAGTAGTATATCAGATAACTGGTTCCCATAGTACAAGCTATGCTTAGTTCGGGGCTAGATAATGCTGTGTGAAATTGTCCAGCATTATTTATTTATTTTATATACGTGGTTCATCGCGAAGTGAGATCTCGCGGTTCCAAAATCGTGTAGTACCCAGAAGATGCGTTCGGTATCTTAAAATGGGCATGTTACCCTACGTTCACACTAACAAATAAGTTGTATATTTGGAAAACTTATTACCACCATAATAAAAACAGGTTTTGCAAGACTAATAGAAAACCTATTTGGTCCTTCGGAATTTATTCGTTTTCGGGATAAAAAGTAACTTATATCCTTCCCTGGGATACAGCCTTTGTCCATGTCAATTTTCAGCCTAATCTGTTCAGCGGTTTGGGCGTGAAAAGATATTAAACAGACAGACAGAGTTACTTTCACATTTATAATATTAGTATGGATAAAAACATCAGTTCATGAACTATTGACAATGACCAAGATCTATATGATGATTTCGAAATAATGAAAACCAAGCAACTAAGTTATCGACTGGATCAAAACTAACTAACCAAAGTTCTAGATATAAGTTCAGTATAATAATAGGATAGCGTAATAATTCGTACCCAGAGTTCAAATAATCTTGATCGTCACCACGCGCCGTCAAGTGGAAATCCATTGATATGAATTATCCGACGCTGCACCGCTTCTCTGAATTTCTCTGGAACTAGCCCGCTAAGACCTCCTTTCTTTAAAAAGTTGAGACCATTATGAAAATCATGATTAATTTCACTGTGCTAAAAAAGATGTTTAAATATAGTTAGAAGTAAATTAAAAATTGATTCGAGTCCCCGTTTTCAGCCGTTACATTGTCCATGTATACATTGTAGATGATGTCATTGATGTCTTCTTTGATTTCGTTTTGTAATTGGCTTTCTGTTTATATAAATTCACCCAATTAAGTTATTTTAAGCTGTTGGTTTTCCTTATAAATAAATAAATAAATATAATAATAGAGCTGAATGCTCCCGTAAATAAACTCGGAAGAGGTTTTTCAACATTTTTACCTATTTTTAGACGAAGTAATAAAATTATTTGATAAATATTCCGTTATCCGTCGAGTATGTGACGAGTTTCAAACATCTATTTGTTTGTTTCCCTACTTGGTTATTTGTTGAGCATCCCAGTGCCAAATGAATAGTGAATTGAGCAGAAGTGCGAAATTGACGAGGGTCGACCCGATCTGATAACGGGTTGTGTACTCTTTGAACTAGGTAGCACTGTTTTTGTATCGCTTGGGATTGTACCTCCTTGGTGATTCTCTTCATTATTCTGTTCTATACATAATTCTATAAATTACGTTATAAGAACTTAAAATAAAACCAACTTCTATTTTGGACTACTTAAAATCGTGCAAAAAAAAGTCAAAAAAGCAAGGAGATTTTTATCATCCCTCAGGAATCCTGACCATCAAGAAAGTGTTCCTTTTTGAAATAAAAATGATTTTGAAAAACATTGTACTAAAGTACTAATATAATACACAGCTGAAATTACAACCTCTAACTTTTTGATGTCGGTTAAATAAGTAGCCTCTACCGTGTGGAGGCTTGGCTATCAATCCAAGAACGTGAATTTGAATCCTTACTGTGCAGTGTGCTGTGCACATCTGACTTCCACTTACTGTGAATAATATTGGGTTGATTTCTTATTCATAGATATAAACATCACGATATCAGACTAATGCTAGCCTGTGTCGCTAAAACGTGCAAAACGTTTCATAACAAAATGGTTTACAAAGTGGTCGGACACGTCAGGTGCAGCCATACAATTTCATAGAAATGATATTGGATATTAACAATTGTGGCGAATGGTTTCCTACGTAATTTCTTGCATAGACTTGTAAAAATGTGTTCCGAAAGTATCCTACTTCCTACTACTATTATGCAAAATCTGAAATTTTGTGTTTGTTTTTAATTTGTTCTTGTTTTACGCCGAAAATTGTGTTTGTTTTACGCCGTTCATCATCATTATCTCAGCCATCTAGTGTCAACTGCTGAACATAGGCATCCCCCATCGATTTTCACAGCGATTCGATCTTGTGCAGCCTGTATGCACCCAACGGCTGTGTGGCCTTCACTGGAGAACTTTTCTGTCCCATCGGCCGTCAGTTCTACGATCTATGTGCCCTGCCCACTGCCACTTCAACTTGCTAATCCTGTGGGCTATATCGGTGACTTTGGTGATCGTAAGATCTCTTCATTTCATCATGCCTTTACCAGTAGATATATTTTGATGAAACTTGGAGCAGATGTAGATAAGAACGTGGAATAGTAGGGGAATCATGATAAGAAATAGTTGAACAGGACGAGTCTCATTCATCAAAACTTTAACCGTCTTATTCACTGTAGGCCTCTTAATTCTGTGCAAACTGGCGCCTACCTTATCCGCTCAGTCGACCACGCTGACGTTGTCAACCGACCCGACGATCTGATGGTCGGTCACGTGGCTGGTCTGCGTCTATTGACTATCTCGTCAACTATCCTTGCCTTGAGGGTGAAGGCACACAGTCGTTCTGCATTTAAAATTGGTCGTAAGAAATAATTTATGAAAGCTCACTGATCAACATCGTACTTCAAATGAAGTAGGTATCCGAATGCTGCTGACGTCATTAAATGCGTGCAGTGCGTACGATGCTGAAAAATGTGATTTAAACTATCTCTACTAATTTTCATTGAATCCGTGACACAAAAACGAATGCAAAAGCTCTGAAACTATGCTAGTTCCGGACATTTCCTTTCATGAAAGTTTTCCAATCAGCGATGCTAGTAGGAAATAAAGAAGCGTTCATAGCGAGTTCCTAGTTCATTTATCTCACAACATGCACATTCAACCATGGATTTAGCATTGAACCTTTTATATCTTTGCATTCAACATCAAAAACATTCATTTTGAACTGACAAGCTTTATGATGGTAGACATCAAGACCTATCAAATTAACTACAAACAGCGGTAATTTGATAATATAGGTCTCAGAGAAAAAATAGACCCGCCCGCTATTGGCGAAATTCCTCTTATAAAAAATTTCTTCCCATTTTTGCGGGGGACGAGATAGCACACGAGCACATTTTACACACACAAGCACACTCTTGCAAATTTCGTATCTGACATACGTAATAATTTAAGACGCACATGATTCGGAATCATGTACATTTTGGCAGAAGGGAAATTACAAGGTAAGGCGCATCCCGTCTAAATGATCAAAGTACTCGTAGTAGGTTTATCGAATTCGAAAGAATCCATGAACCTTTTTGCTCTATTATATAATTAATATGTTGATAAATGATAATAGAACATCTAGTATATTATAATATCTGCTCTCCGCGGTGTTTCCCGCGGTCTCTCTGAAAAACTATTTATTGATTTTGTGTGACATTCATTCTCACAAACTTCCACATTTATAATATTAGCAGGTTCAAAGAATCTTCACCCGATCACATGATATCGACTTCTCGTCAAAACTCAACATCCAAGTAGAAGTAAACAAGGACTTTCTCACGAACAAGTTGCGAAATGCAAACCAAAGTTCGTAAATTCAATAGACCCCCATCCAATCTAACTTATAATAAACGTAAAAAGTTAGACGATCGAGTGATACCGGCTGCGTAAACAAAATGGGGCAGATTTGCGGCGCGAGTTGATTTTGATCGTTCACCCTTTGATTGGGTAGATTTTATCAAGACGAAAAACATGATTGTGACAACGCAAAGTAAATGGATAAAGTTGACTGTTAGTGTTGGTTTTCTTACCGTGGTCTTACGGGCGACTTGACACGAACGCGATTGCGAAGCGAAGCGATGCACTTCGATGCTGCGCGACGCGGCGCGGCGAGTCTGTCCTACATAGTTTACGTCAAATCATACATAGTGTCAAAATTCGCAAATATTCTGATCGCGTTCGATTCAATACGTGCCGCGCCGCTGCTCACCGGTTAGCATGTAGGACACTTCAATAGTAAATCGACTGTTTGTTTTTCCGCGCCGCTTCGCGTTCGCGTCCAGATCGCCCACGTAAGACGCAGGGTTATCCTTGTCCTTATAATGTCGTAGTTTTAAGTGTGGTGAAAGGATCAAAGAGGCTAGAAAGCCTCTTTGAAACCTTAGTTGAATTTCAAATCAAACAGCAATATTTTTTTTCCAGCAGACTTACTTTATAAAAATAACAAGAACGTAACAATTATATAATGAGCCTTGGAAAGAGCTTAGTGATGGGGGATTCAAATTAAAGTAAAATAAAAATATGTATTCATAAAAAACAATGAAAATAGTTTCGCTTTTGTCAAAAGCACAATAAACATTATATTCATTAGGATAGCATCCAGGTCTCTACGTGCTCGGCCGCAGGGTTCTAATGTTAACTATATTTAATGAAATAGGATCTTTATGTATCCCCAAGTCTAAGTTTTATTAAGCACCTGTTGGTAACAAAGTAGGTAGTAAACGGGTCGTTTCCTTACTCACTCTGCTTAATCAAACTCCACCGCGTTTGTGGCTAATAGAATCGGAAAACCATCAGGATGTGCCTCCGAACTGATTAAAAGTGACACAGAATGTAAGGAAGCAGTTCTGCATCTAATAATTGCCTATGAGTTTGCCAGTCTTAGTCTTAGTAAGTAAACGTACCTATCTGATTTTTTTACCGACGTTTTGTGTCCATTTTTAACCGACTTCAAAAAAAGGAGGAGGTTCTATGTTCGGGTGTATGTATGTTTTTTTTTTGGATGTATGTTCATCGATATCTCCGTCAGTTGTAAACCGATTTCCAAAATTTTTGTTTTAAAGGGTATGCTACCATAGTGGTCCCATAAAATAACATAGTGGACTTCAAAATATAATATAACATAATAATTTATTATTTGAATACTGTAAGTAATAATTGCATGTGTATATTCTTATTTTTCTCTTTTTAGTGTAGGTACATAGAAGGTTCTTAGTGTCTATTTGTGTTATGTGAAGTCGGTTCAATTTTTTTTTCAAAATTTTTTTTTTGTCTGAATATACATTGAAGTTTTTGTTTTTTGACATGTACCAATCGTATGAAATAAATTAATCTTGAATCTTGAATCCTGATACCGGGATTAGAGGACAAACTGATCAGGATCAAGGATAAAATCTGACCACATGATCAGAGGACAAAGACCTAATATTAAGTAGGTAGACTTTCAAGTGGAAAGGATTTCAGCGAAATGTGAAGAATAAATAAATAATACTGGACATTTCACACAGCATCATCTAGCCCCAAACTAAGCAAAGCTTGTACTATGGAAACCAGATAACTGATATACTACTTATATACTTTTTGTTTGTAAATACGAGTACATACATAATATTATACATAGAAACACCCAGACCCGAGATAAACCAATATTTGCAGATCATACAAACATTTATCCCGCCGCGGGGATCGAACCCGAACCTTCTGCGTCCCAAGCGGGCTTTCACTCACTGCGCCACAGAGGTCATCAATGAAGAGGAAGAATGCGAGTTATAAGACATAATGAAAACATGATCGATTTTAGTACATTGCGAAGTTTTAAGATTTTCCTGTCGTAGAAAATTTATCGTTTGATATATTTCAATCTGTCACATGAGCCACTGTTATTTAAATTCACTGTGGTCAATCACAAAGTTATTGCCGATTCATGCTAAAAGGGAACACTGGTGAAGCTCAATCTTAACCGACCGCAAAGAACGCCTATCAAAATTGTTATGTAGTTTCTTTAAACTTTAGACAGCAATGTCAGCTATAAACACTCCGCTGACATAACAAACACAGTAATGTGTTTCTTTCTTTCAGTAAAGTGGTTTTCCCGCGTCGGCTTAAACGTAGCTTAAGTTTTTTATTGAATGTTGTGTTAGGACGAGCTTGAATCAAACAAATCGTTTGGATTAAATTTGTGTTTGTTTAATGTTGAATAATGAACCTAATGTTTTTTTATTATTCAATATTGAACTTGTTAATGTTAATGCACAATGATTAACTTTTATAATAAATATTTATGATATTATTTAAATAATGCCTTGGCGGGTCATGTCAGCCGAATGAACCCTGATAAGTGGGCGAAAGCCATAACATCTTGGCAGCCCGACGGGACACGGGGTCGCGGTCGGCCGAGGTAGCGTTGGCGGGACGATCTCGACGCCTTCGAGAGAGAATGGTGGGAGATCTCGAAAGAGAGAGATAGTTGGAAGGATTTGGGGGAGACCTTTGCCCAGCAGTGGTACGAAATAGGTTGATAAAAAAATATATATATATATTGTCTTTATTAATGATTGTTTTTAAAATAAAAGTACGTAGTAACTTTCCCGGGATGCAATCTATAATATCTATATATCTTCGTGTTTTAGCGTTTTAGAAGGTTACACTCTGATAGGGCTAGGTACTTTTTCATTCATAATATTAGTAAGGATTATCTGGTTCAAGCCAAAATATAATAGTGCATTGGATGCACAAAGCCAGTGAGTTATGACCCCGTGTCCGTGACAGTCGGTAATATCCGCAACGGTTGGAAACCGATTTCGATAAGTGACGTTATTTCCATATCTGCAGCGATAAAGCATTATTGAACATCTAGAAAACTTCTGAAAATAATAATTTGATAATGTTTTTAATTTTTTAAAGTCACGATTTTTATTGCTTTGAATAACGAGATGTGCTTGCTCAAATGTTTTGGATAGGGGCGAATGACTCTAGATATCGCATTACTCTCTTCTTGACTAGATTTCCAAAACTCTAAATGAAATCTGGATATCATGATCACGGGACAAAGATCACTACTTACCTCGACGTTTCGATCGGATGGCACTGATCGTGGTCACGATGGAACTGATAATACATTATTTTATAACAAAAACAAACGTAAAAATAAACATTTGGGCATAGCAGGCACTAAGCTGTTTCTTTCAATAGACTATTAACCTAATTATTTACGACTATGATATATGGCTCTATAAGGCGGGATGAACTTGACTTTGCGAACGATTGGGAGAGCCTTGCACAAGATCGAGACGTCTGGAAAGAGTGGGGGGAGGCCTTTGCCCAGCAGTGGGACAGCAATGGCTAATAATAATAATTTACGAATAGCTGTCCGCCGCGGTGTTACCCGCATTTCCTCGGGAAAACTCACTTTCCCGGGATAAAATATAGCCTATGTTCATCCTCTTTATAATATTAGTGTAGATGTAGATTGCAGTCATTTTGTTACAATTGCAAGTAGTAGGTTACTTACAAAATAAACTTACTAACCTATTTTAAATTACATTTGTAATAGCATAGTGAAACTAGTCCATAAACTGTGAATTTTACTGCCCCGGTCCGCAAACAGCTCTCAAAGGTTTTACACACGGGATAAATTTAAGCTACTCTGAAGTAGGTAGATTTATACCGCGGCCACTACACATTTTACTGAGTACTTTAGCTAAAGGTTTACTTGCATAGAGCTTGGAAATGTTGCGTTCAGATATAGATGCAAATTGGTATATTCTTCACTTATACTGTGCAGAAAAAAGTTGCCCTCTTACTTACACTTATTGTTGTTAATTTAAGGCACTTTAATACGAATATAATATTTTCCACCGGTTTGATGATCTCCCAAAATAAATAAATAGGTAATGCTAGAAATTTCATACAGCGTCATTTAGTCCTATCCTAAGCAAAGGTTGTAGGTACTATGGGAACCAGGTAACTGACTACATACATATTATACATAAAAACATCCAGACCGGAGATAAATATTTGCAGATCATACAAGCATTTGGCATTTAAAAGGTTGCCTGAAAGAGATCGCTTCTCAGCGATAAGGTCGTTGTACATTTTTATCTGGTTTTTCTTTTTTTTTGTTTGTTTTAATTGTATTAATGGTGTACTTATTTACTTACTAACCTGGCGCATCGACCCCAAAGTGGGTCCTGGCCTCCAACACAATAGAACGCCATCGGTCTCTATCTTGCGCCGCTTCCACCCAGTCCGGTGCAAGGATTTGAAGTGAACGAAGGTCTTTCTCCACTTCATCCTTCCACCTATATCTGGGACGGCCGACTGGTCGACGGCCGACTGGCACCCCATGAAAAGCCCGCCCAGCTGCACGATCCTCTCTCATACGCAACACATGACCGAGCCAGCGTATTCTGTGTGATTTAATTTCGCCAATGATATTAGGCTCGGCCACAAGCTCAGCAATCTCTCGGTTCTTCCTCACTCGCCAGGTACCATCTTCGCGTTGCACTAGACCCAAGATCTTTCTGAGCACCTTTCTCTCCGTTACCAGAAGCTTGTGCTCTTCTTTCTGAGTAAGGGTCCACGCTTCACATCCGTACATCAGAATTGGACGGATAACCGTCTTATAGATGCGAATCTTAGTTCTCCGGGAAAGAAGCAATAAAGTATTAATGGTGTGCAATAAAGAATTTTCATTCATTCATTATCCCGCGGCGGGGATCGAAACCGCAACCTTCTGCGTCCCAAGCTTCTTAAACCCAAAATGTGTTAAAAATTATGTTCAAATTAATGTATAGTCAGCGTCACCATCTAGTAACCCCCTCGTACGAGGCTCGCAGGAACAAACTGCCTATTAGAGGGGTTAGCAGTTGGTGACGCTGATCGTACCTACAATCCAAAACGGGATCACGAATGTGATCGCTTAAAAATGAGTAAATTTTAGGTTTAGTATTTCGTCTCTACAAATGAACAAATCAAAATATGCAGAGCTCCAGCTCTCGGTACTCGCGTTATGAATCCATTTATCACAGGTGTACTTTACGTAGCAAACAAGCTCCAAGTCCGTGTTCCAGTGTTGATTGTTGTTGGCGTGGGAAAAACAAATTCACTTGAAGTGTTGAACTGAAACTCAGGTAATTCTTATAGCATTGACGCAGCATTATCTATTGAGACGAAACAAGACTGTTCAAAATTGTATGGGACGTGGTCTATGAAGCTATAGCGATACTGTCTTGGTACTTTAGTAGAGACGCCTCATCTACATCCTTGTGCAAAGGGGCATCAAAATCTGACCGGTCAGTTTTTTTGATATATAGAGGGTGGATTTTTGAGGCTAGGTAGCAAGGGCGGTATTTTAACCGTTCTAGTTACAGAAAAACGTTCCTAGGAGACCATCCATATTTTTTTTGAGATATTCTAAACTGCATCCACAGATTTTGGATCCACGCTTTCGTACCGCTCCACAATGTCATTAGCATAGGCATAATATTTACTTATGGAAAATATATATTCGACCCTTACTACACAGGTCATATATGAGATCTTTGAATAAGTTTTGATATACACAACGTCCTTGGGATAGTCGAGAGTATATTCACAAAATAAGATCCAGTAAACATTGTAGATTCTACAATGTTTGCGACCAAACAGCAAACTAGGCTATTGAATCAAGCGTACAGGTTATCGGGTGAAATAGTTAGGTAATGAATACCGGTTGAACTTTGGAGTGCAAAGTTCAGCTTTGAGGTTTTCGCTTCGATGCACAAATTCACAATAGAGTTGATAATTTAAGCACGAAACGAGACAAATGGAATAAGAATTGTAACTTTCAAGTAAAATTAGACGTTCTTGTCGTAGACATTAGATTGTTATTCATAGAATTCCATAAACCTACTCATTGCTGATAACTGTTTCTTTGAGTTTGTAGACCCCTCGCAGACTACAGACTTTCTATCGGTCGATAGTTGAGACGGAAATACTTCGGCTCGTAATGAGTATGGAGAAGTATAGCCCGTCTCAACTATCGGCCGATAGAAAGTCTGTAGTCTGCGAGGGGTTTTAAAGAGCATTTGCACGGAAAAGATTCAGCGTCCCGTTGAGTATAGGCATAGGTTGCCTCTGGTGGAATAACGTGATCGCACACTGACGCGCCGCAGTCATTTTTCTATCCAAAAAAATGTTGATGACGTCAGAAAATGCGGGTCGCCTCTGACGTCAGCAGCATTTTCTTTATTGAATTGACAGTGAGCCGTACGCGGCTGCAATGTGCGAACACCTTAAAGGCCTATGTTTCTACACCTGACTTGAGTCAATAAATCTAGTAGAAATAGAATGACCACAAACATACCCACAAATCATCAGTTAATTAGAATGGTATATCGTATTGTTCGTTCCGAAATTCAATTTTCTATGGAAAGCAATCTAACAAGGGAGATTTATGTTGTTTCCTCGCACGATGCCGTATTGTCCTCACAACAATGGTTCGTTAAACTTTACACGACTGCTAATAAAACTATTAATTTGGAATTATCCCGCGTTTCTGAATTATGGCTGAGGGATAAACTTGTGGTTTCTGGTTATGAGATATAATTAGTTTTAGTTTGGGTTAAGTAATAAGGTTATTTAAACATCATTATTCAAGCCTCAAAAGATCATTGTGATTTCTGTACACACACTTTAAGTGATGAGATTTACGCAAAGACTTTTTATACTACGATACCGATTTTAGTTTTTTTTTTGTCAATTGAAAAAAAAAGTATATTAAGTATTTTTTTTTTTCAATTGACAAAAAAATCAATACGAGTAAGAAGTTTAAAGACAGACGTTTTACGCGAAATCGGAGCATCGGATATTTTAGAGGCAATGAAATAAAAAAGTTCAAAAACTTAATTCATAAAAAAGTGATTTTTATTCATATTTGACTAACCTTTCAAAGATGGTGGTTAAGTAGAATTAAGTGCTAAAAGAGCCCTCCAGGGAAGAAAGTTAGTGAACAAAAGATTCCTTTTTTGTCGCGGTTTCAACAATTGAGTTTTTATCTGTCGTAAAAATGTGAAGGAGCATAAAAAGTTGAGCATTTCAAAGGATGCTGCAGTTTTTATGACAGTTTCAGGAGCTTCATCAACAAACCAGATGCTCTAAAAGAAATAAAACGATGTTAAACGGGGTGTACATTTTTCATTTGTTATTCATGAAAGGTGAACTGGTGAACCAACTTTAACGTTCCTACCTTCCGAAGCTCGGAACCTCGGTCACCTATTTGTGACTGCACAGAACGTCGTTAACATGAAGAACAACGTAGCAAAAGTACACCGCGGGTGCTTAATTTATAATATAATGAGGATTACAAATCTATCACAGATTTCACGCATTATTATTCCATTGTACAAGCTTTGCTTAGTTTGGTGCTAGATAATGCTGTGTGAAATGTCCAGCATTATTTATTTATTATTAAAAAAAATATATCATTATGGAAAATGTACAGTCAGAGGCATGCATATAACGCATCTTTATATCATACTTGCTCAGTAACTAGGGATTACTATGGTGGAAAGTCTCCTTGTAAATTGGTGTTTGCAATTCAAGGCAACATTACGTCGCACTATGCTTGAATTGTAATGTTCACATTACAGTTCAAGCTATGCAAAACTCCTTGGTAAACAATCTCTTTTCTTATAAAATGGTAAGAAAAGTTTTTACTGAAAAAAAAACACTGAACATGGCGGCATTTAATTTCCATACATTTCAAACTATGCAAAACTCCATGGAACTCAGAGCCGTAAAAAAAAAATGGAAAACTATTTACGAAAAAAAATGGAAATGGTGGCATTTCATTTGATCTGAAAGTTTGTGAAGTTTGTTCGTAAAGTGATTTAATTATAATAAGTAACCATTTTTTTCTATTTTTTCTCTAAATTTGCTAATTATTCTAATTAAAATTTCATTTTGCATTACCAATGTTTTATTTACCTAGCAAGAATGATATAAAGTAGAATGCTTACCTCGGTTGCAAGTAGCTATTACACCCTCGAACTATATTCACCCTCGCTCGCTGCGCTCGCTCGTGTGACTAAATATCTCGGGTGCACGCGATCCATTAGCGCCCTATGCGAGCTGCGCTCGCACTGGCGCCAAATTGGATCTTGTTCTGTAATAGCTTACTTACGTCCCTTGTGTAACAATCTACTATTTCTACATATCCTAGGTACAAATCGCACTTACTGGTGTGCCCCTTGTGCCCTAACACCTGCACACAGGTGACCTCAACGCAGCCACAGATAGCGCAGTTGAGGTGGCCACCTATTATTCAATTTTTTTTTTTTAATACAGTTGCTCAAAAAGTGGCGTATTGCAGGGACGTATAGCGTTCGGGATGTGGGCTATTACACACTCGTGCTTTTTTTTTACCTTTCCCGCACTCGTGCGTTTTCTTTCCCAACTGTCCACGGCAAAGGAAAACATCCTGAGTAAAACCAGTTGATAGTGATGATGACAGATAGGAGCGCGCCGCCACCTGGCGCGGAGCAGGCGAACCATTGACTAATGATATTTGATTTTTAATACAATTTCAATGTATATGTGAATTATAGCTTTTATAAGAAATAAATGTTAAGTTAGTTGAGTTTATTGTGTTTTTATTATTTTATTAAATTGCTTCATTTTTTTCGCAGCTGTATTAAAAATAGTCGTTCAGTACACGTGCGGAACCGTCATTGCAACTTGTTCCGACTGTCAACCCTCGCCTTCGGCTGCGCCTCGGCTCGGGCAGACATTTGTCGGAACTCTTTGCAATGACAGCCTTTCCGCACTTGTAATGAAATCTATATATATAAAAGAAAGTCGTGTTAGTTACACCACTTATAACTCAAGAACGGCAGAACAGATTTGGCTAAAAATTGGTAAAGAGGTAGCTTAGAGCCAGGAGACGGACATAGGATACTTTTTTTTGTCAATTACCATAAGGGGGCGGGAAAATAAGGGTTGGAAGTTTGTATGGGGAAAAAAGTTAAGCAACCCTGGGCGCGGTCATAAAAAGGATGGGTGACCGCCGCCAGCCACTTTTTGCACTCTAGATTTTTTTACTTTTTTTTGTATTTTGCATAATAAATTATTTTAATTTTAATGATAAACATGTAACATGTGTATTCCCACCCATCAATATATCCGAACTCCGAAGTTATGATTTTTTGATATTAAAATATTTTTTCCTTGGCTATAGTTAGAACGCCATCTATATCACCGACGTCAAAATTACTTTATACCTTTTCTCCTAGGTGGCGTTTCTACTATAGCGGAGATCGAGATACGATCGAGTATAATTTTCTTTGATTTTGAGTTTTGAAAAGTTAATGGAGATTTTTGCTTAGAGATTTCGATATTTTTATATTAAAAATTCAAAACCATACAATACTTGCTATTCAAAAAAAAATACGTTTCTAGACAATTTCTTCAAAAAAATTGCCGCTCGCTTCAGCGATTCTATACCAATTTACCGTATTCGTTTTATTATAAAGATGGGTTGATTGGGTTGATGGTTGGGTAAGATTTTCCCTACCTCTATCTTATAAGGGATTCTTGAGAGAAACATAAATATAAAAAAAATATTATTAACTAGCTGCGCCCCGCGGTTTCACCCGCGTAAGTCCCGTTCCCGCGGGAATATCGGGATAAAAAGTAGCCTATGTGTTAATCCAGGGTATCACCTATCTACATACCAAATTTCAACCAAATCGGTCCAGCCGTTTTTGCGTGAAAGAGTAACAAACATCCATACATCCATACATCCATACTTACAAACTTTCGCCTTTATAATATTTATTATATTATTATTATAGGATAGGATAGGTATAACAAGCGACGGAGTTTTATATTTTGTATATACCTACTCTCGATTCACTCAAAACTCCTCTAATTTGTTCAATAATGCGCAGACGAAGTTGCGCGGGTCAGCTAGTATACTATAAATGAGTGGGCATCGACACGATAAGAAGAAGAACCTACTGAGGTTAATTCAAATTCGTATGTTAAAAGTATATCTAATTTCGTTTACACTTTGTATTGAGGTGACCGCTTACCGCTGATTTGCCATTACATTAACGAGGATCGACCGTGTAATGTCCGGGAGGTTTAAAAAGTTAGCTGGCTGTTTTAATCGAATTCCCGGTCGGGACGGGAATTTTGCACTATTGTCCTGTAATTGTAGAGTTTTGTTGTCAATGCCATTTTAAGGTTTCGAATTAACACCACTGGATGTCTTTACGGTGAAGGAAGAAATGTGCCTGTACTATTCTATAATATGAATAAAATGCAAACTTCTGCAAAATGTGGTATGCAAACACACCATCAGAGAAAACTAAACGTGATCAGAGGCGAATGAAATCTGATATCACGATCACGGGAAAAAAAGACCTTGCAAAATAATTTTTCTAACGATGTGGTTGCAGGCAGATTATTTTATTAATGTGTGTGTTTATAAGTATCACTAGTTCCGTCGAACCCTCAGACCAAAAAAGTAAGGACCCGCTATTGCCGGAATTCCTCTTACAAAAATTTCTGCCGATTTTTGCAGGTAGCAAAGCGAGGTAGCACAAGTACGCATTTTACACACACTCATGCATAAAAACTGACAATACACCCTCATTTCCTCTTGCCGTGTAAGACGTACGTAATAGTATAAGACGCACATGATTCTGAATCATGTACATTTTGGCAGAGGGGAAATTACAAGGTAAGGGTCATCCCGTCTATCTAAGATCAAACCAGAGTTTGCTAAAGTGACATTTTTTTAAGTCTAGCCTTATTACTCGTAGTATGGTAGATATTGTAGAATCAATCCACAGATAGATCATAAACATGGCCGCTGATGCTTGGTAATAAAAATACGTATCTCGCCAGGCTGAGGCATTGTTTTAACTACCCGTTATGATTCTGACAGAATGTCGATAAGCCTTATAAGGCTCAACGCAGACCAGAGCCACGACAGCTATAAGAAAGATTTTACTCATATCATCATCACCTCAGCCATCTAGCGTCCACTGCATTCCCCATTTCCACAGCGATCGGTCTTGTGCAGCCTGCACCCAACGGCTCCCAGCATCCTTTACCAGATCGTCTTTCCATCTAGTGGGGGGCCGTCCTCTGCTGCGATTTCCGGTGCGTGGCCTCCACTCGAGAACTTTTCTGCCCCAACGGCCGTCAGTTCTACGAGCTATGAATGAAAATTTACTCATATAGGTCTGCATTAAAACTAAAACGAAACTGTTTTGCGTACTACGACGACGCAGCGCACACCATCTGCGTCAATTCTCTTTCAGTATCAAAATTTACTTCATCGATACTTGTATTGTATTGTAGTTGTAGTTGTAATTGAAGTGCGCACCCGCATACATACAAAAAGAAAACCGACATCGTTAGACTTGTTCCTGTAGGTATTAGATAATTTTGTCTATGAAACGTTTAGTTTCAAGTGTGCGCGTCTTCCTATTTTTTGTACTGCAATAGTCTACCCAAGAACTGTCGGGTCTGCGCTGCCCCTAAAACTGTGCAAACTGGGCAATCAAATACCATTTTCCCCCTCACACGTACGCTGGATAAAAGAGAGGACGTCAAAGTGAACAAAGTGCTTACACAATTATCGGATGATAGAAAACCTCGATACCTATATCGATTCGCTTTGATATTTTCGCATAAAACTATGTAAGGAAAGCTAAAAGACACTTATTATAGGGGGAAATGTGCAATTTTTTTTTACTAGGCATCTTTTCAGCTAGTTTACGTAGGTGAAGTATATTTTTTATTTAATGTTTTTAAAATTAGTTTTAATTATTATAATTGAAAAAGTTATTGCCATAGGTACTTGATAAAAGATTCAAAATAAACTTGAAGTTGATAAAGCTGTGACAAAACAAAATATTAATCATTAAACACAAAAGCTTAATCTAATACCAATTTAGTTATAAATGTAAATCCATTCATCAAGAATGCTAAAAACCCGACGAATTACGCGACAAAACACGTAAATCATAATTTATAGCTTTTCAGGTGTTCAGTAGAGCAAAACTAATTAAACGCCACTTAATCAATTTCGTAGGCACCTACCTAAAGAAGTACCTTTCAAGTGTGTTTAAATAAATCAATCAAGTCAATATAAAGGAAAATAATGTCACGGTAAAAACCAACAGCTTTTTTTTATGTTTTTAGTAAGTACGAGGAAATGCCGCCAGCCTTTTGCGGTCAGTGATTTGAACTCTGTTTTCTATCTTTAGTAAGTCAAATATGGTATTTTTTGTGTGATATTTAGTTTTTGTTAACCTATATTGTTGACAGGGCAAAGGACTCCTCCAAAATTTTGTTTTTAAATACATATAATAGTCTTTCTTAAACTTTCGCGATCACATCGGGAAACAATAAAATAAGGTACGCGATAAATTCCGTTAAATTAATACGTTATTATCAATACACTAGCGGCCCGCCCCGGCTTCGCACGGGATAATATAATTTACGTGCAATTTTTTTAATTTTTTCTGTCATTAGAACCCTCCTGACAATAACAAACACATCAAAAAAAATTCGTGAAATCGGTCCATCCGTTCACGCGTGATGGCGATAGAGATATAACTTAGTACGGCAAAGTCGGCAAAGTTACGTAACGGCAGTTAGATCAATATGTTCCTGTTTTGTTGCATTTTCTAAGTACTTACATAAGGGATGCCATGGCAACGTTCCTCAAACATTCCTAGGTAACTGGGTCGTCGGCCGACCGTGGGGTATTCGTAAAATTCGCCATCTCGTTGCTTGGAGCTGTGATTGTTTTGCTTAAGCGTAGTGAACATTTTTTTAGGTCTGTGGTTTTGCTAAAATAAGGGGCAAAGATATGATTCTCCTTGTAAATAATACAAGCATGGAATAAAGAGGTTTAAGGAATAATAGAGATTGTAATACATAAATAATAATAGATATAATATTTATTCAGCGCTTAGACAATTTCAACATTGCATGGACCTCTGTGGCGCAGTGGGTGAAAGCCCGCTTGGGACGCAGAAGGTTGTGGGTTCGATACCCGTTGCGGGATAAATCTTTGTATGATCTGAAAATATTTATCTCGGTCTGGGTGTTTCTATGTATAATAAGTATGTATGTATTTACAAACAAAAAGTATATAAATAGTATATCAGATAGCTGGTTCCCATAGTACAAGCTTTGTTTGGGGCTAGATGATCCTGTATGAAATGTCCAGCATTATTAATTTCCTTATTATTATTTATTTAGCGAGTGCTTTTTTTAGGTTATAAATAAGTAATTGTGTTTTTAATTTAATAAAAAAAACCGTATTAAATGTTTTACGTAGAATATTATAAGAAAGAATGAAATAAATCCCTTGAGAATCTTTAAAAAGTACTACTTCGAGTCTACGAGTACCTTTAACCCTTTCATACAAAATCTAATCGATCCATAAATTTAAGGATATTAAAATGAAAATAAATAAAAAACACACCACATTTTTTTTTAATTAAATAGGTCAACATTTGACCTCACTCTGCCTGATGTTAAGCAGTAGTGAGGTCTTAAATGGAGCATGTTTACCTAGAAGGAACCTATTTACTCTTAATTTGAAGACCCCTATATTGTACTTTTCGGGAAATAAAGAGACATAAATACAGTCAACCTTTTTTGAAGTCAATTATAAAATACATGTTAGCTGAATTGAGTTCTTTATAGTTGGGGCTGGAGTTTGTGTTTTTGGAAAAACGACATTGTCAAAAACGCCTAGGTACTCTATATTTAAAACAAAATGCACGCAGAAATGTTGAAAAACTCGACAGCAAAGTCCACAGGAGCGTACGGATGGAACAAATATCAGCTCATCGATTCAACGGTATTTCCAAGTCCTCGAAAAACTTTCTGTGAACTGACTTCACACTAGGACAGGAAATTTTATAGAGAAACTGGTTTTATCAGCAATTGACGGAAATTTCATGTAACGGGCCCTCTACATATTCGCCGATGATAGACGAATGCCAACGTTCACGAACGTGTAGAGGGCATCATCGTCTGTATTCGCCTTTCATCGTCTTTCCAAATAAATAGTTCGGCGAATGTGTGGAGTGGCCGTAAGATAGTTAACATTTTCCTTCGGTATACAAACACCGCACCCAAATTAGCTGCCGAGTAATCTAGAAAAAAAAATTCAATGTAGGTAATAGAAAATATTGTTCAAAGTAGACTAGGACTCTATAAAAATTAAAAATCATATTATTACCTTAAAATATATTTTTTTCCACATCATCATCATTTTAGCCGATATAGCATTGCTGATATAGGGTCTTCCTTTTTATGCCAGCATCATCCATCTCGCTATCCTCTTCTTATTTTTTAGCGAACCCAAAATCAAATTCTGCAAATGAGAGTATCGGATCCAGAAAATCAATCCACAACTCAGTAGACCGCATAATAGGCAGTCTTCCCCTTTTCATCGATATTCGAAACGTTTATAGGATTTTATCTTTTACGCGATAACAGTTGGTATCTCAAGGGTATAATGGCGTTTATTTATTACGCACGTTTCAATGAACATGCTTACGTGAACTGTATAATATTTAGACTGAGTTAGAAATGACCCGGGGCTAAACATCAAGTATAAACTGATCGCACATGTCCGCGCAGTACGCGCCGCAGTCATTTTTCTATAGAAAAAATACTGATGACGTCAGAAAATGCGGCTCGCTTCTGACGTCTCAGCATTTCCTCTATTGAATTGACAGTTCAGCGCGTTCGGAGCGGAATAATAATAATATAATAATAATGCTGGACATTTTACACAGCATCATCTAGCCCCAAACTAAACAAAGCTTGTACTATGGGAACCAGATAATTGATATACTACTTATATACTTTTTGTTTATAAATACATACATAATATACATAGAAACATCCAGACCCGAGATAAATATTTGCAGATCATACAAACATTTATCCCGGGGATCGAACCCGTAACCTTCTGCGTCCCAAGCGGGCTTTCACCCACTGCGCCACAGAGGTCGTCAGATTAATAATAATAATATAATAATGCTGGACATTTTACATAGCATCATCTAGCCCCAAACTAAACAAAGCTTGTACTATGGGAACCAGATAATTGATATACTACTTATATACTTTTTGTTTATAAATACATACATAATATACATAGAAACACCCAGACTCGAGATAAATATTTGCAGATCATACAAACATTTATCCCGGGGATCGAACCCGTAACCTTCTGCGTCCCAAGCGGGCTTTCACCCACTGCGCCACAGAGGTCGTCAAATTATTAAAATTGTGACAAAATTAATATTCATCCATATTCTACTCATAAAGGTCAATTTTAATGAAAGAAGAAACCCGCGCTACAGTCAGTCCTCTCAGTATCTCACACTGAAGTTAAAAAAGATAATCCATTAGAAAACTCGTAAAAGAATAAGTTCACTAGTTAAACGTCATCCGCACATTAATACTAGAACCTAGCTTTATGCAGATCAAGCGCACTTTAAACTTGAGATTAAAGTTTTGTCCAAGCTATAAAATAAACCTTCATCCGCCAGCGCCATGCTTGGGTGAAGAGTTCTAGCACCAGTTTTGTCCGTCATCGAGTTGTTTGCGAGGCTACCAATAAAATGCCGGTACAAAGACTTGAGAACCAAAATGGTACATCTTTGAACTGCTAGGTAACTGGACTTTTCTGGATTTATGTTAGTCCCAAGCCGTGTTTTTGGATTAATTTTGAACCTAATTAACCAAACGCATAAAATGCCCGAAGTTTTAGGTCTAGAAGAAAGCAAACTTATCAAATATAATCCAGCCAGTAATATGTTACGAAGAGGTGAAAAAATTTCTACATTTTGCAGTTTTTGCATCAAACATTTTGTCTCAACATTGCCAACAAGAACCAATAAAAAACTGCAAAAAGTGGAAAACTGACGTGTTTGCCTAATCCCTAAACTAAAGATTCATGTAAACTGGTGTTCAAAAGGTTGTTTTTTTTTTTAAGTAAAGAGCGGTTTTGACGGTTCCGCATAATGCTTCGAATCCTGGCGAAGGTCCAAGTCGTGAGGCTTTGTTCCGGCCACAGCTATTTGTTACCCTGAGCAAATAATTATCACCTGTTACAATGCAACGCCGCAAAAAGCCGTGTTGGAGGTGTACCTCGACTTTCAATCCGAAGGTCGTGGGATCGAATCCCGGCCGTGCATCAATGGATTCTGCGTTTCGTAAAATTTATATGCGCTTTAACACAAACTCTGAACGGTGAAGGAAATCAGTTAGTAATCTTATAGGCGGCGATGGGCTTGCAACCTGTCACGTATGGAATACTAACTTCTGCAAGATGTGGGCATGTATCAAATATGTATTTGTACATGCCTCTGACTACCCCCTAAGACATCTTCAAAGGGTCTGGAATATAAAAGATCTGAGGGAATGTCTACCGCGCCTTGGGGATACAGTCGTGACCCTGTTTACGTTTTACAATGCAACGAGTGAAAGAATTGCGTTCCAATTTTGAGCGTAGACAAAGAAATCCGTTTTTCATCTTGTTTTGATGCTTTTTCAAGCATGAATTGTCGAAGCAAGAGAATTGTCCTCTATCTGTGGCAGCATTGAGATGTTCTTGTGATATTGAAGAAAACTGTTGACAATGAACAGTCCCTTAACCGTGTTCATTACCCTGAATCAACATGGTTATTGTTCGTGAAACAACAGGAGTAATCACTTAGCTCTTACGGAGATTATAATTATGTGATTAAAGTGGTATTATTGAATTAATGCCCATTGACTTAGACTTTGTACGGTGGATGAAGATGGCACAATGGTCTTTACATAATTATTAAATAGGCGTCATGTATAGTTAAGGTTTAAAAAAAAACACCGTCAAAAGCTTTCTAATGCCGGCCAGTGGCACTATTGACTCATTTTATTTCAAGTTTTAAAGTAAACCTTAGATAACGAAAAAATATCAAATCCAAATACTATTGGTATTTATTTAGTAGCGTTCAAAATCTTCTGGAAGCAACCAATCGGTTTATGATCGCAACGAGATTTTACCTCGTTTGAATTTGGAACACAAAATTGAAAAGAGAACGAGTAAATTCCATAACAGTAGACTTCGTTACATCCGAACGCACCCCAGGCTCAAAGTTATGTAAAATGTGAGAACGCGATTGTCAAGCAAAACTGAATAAGCGAGCCATTTTGCAAACGATGTGTTCTTCAGAGCTATACAGGGTACTGTTCTGGAGCTATTGCCACTACTTGTATTCTCAGAGATTTTCCCATTGCAATTGAAATGGCTGAATCCTGGTAAACTGCAACAAAGACATTAAAACGAAATTACGTTTTAAAACTAAAAGAAAAACCGACTTCAATGTTTGACTTTACACACGGCGTGACTCGGTGAATCAATAAGCCACCCATAAAAATCGAAATAAGAAAAGAAATCAAATCGAAAGATAATGCTTACGCTTAGGCTCCATCGGCGTCTAAGAGCATTAATTACCAAAACTGCATACATTTTATGTCAAGTTTCGCGGCACGTGAGTTCCCGGCATTAGTAAATTGTCAGTTGGACATAATGCATAGAGTCTTTGACTTATCTGTCGATTCGATTTACAATGGCTAGGAGGGAAGGTTTTTAGAGTTTTACGGGAAAACTATCAGGAATAAAATTTATATGGGACCACCTCTGGAGCATACCCTTTCAAACAAAAAAATAATTTTGAAAATCAGTAAACAATAATTGTTCACTGAATGTGTAATAGTTATTAAGGTAAAATTAAATAAATTAAATGTCGACCTATAACTAAAAAAACTAAACTTGGAATTCAAAATAACAGTCGCACAGAAATACTAATATTTCCTTAATCCTCTTTCATCGTCTGCTCTGGTGTGTACGAGCCTTTACCCATAAACAACCGCTAAGGCTTGGCTAAGACTAATAAACGACGGCAATAAAATGAGTTACCATCTTTCATTTGCGCCTTTTGAGGCTCTCAGGTGAGCCGAAATTAAAAACATTAAGAAAATTGGGAGAAGGAATTATTCGTAATGCTCTGACCCAATTTGGAACTGGTTAAGTATCTAGGGTTTTAAATAAATCAGACTTGTTTATCAGACTGGGCAGGCCACGTCTGTCGCATGTCGGATGAGTTGTGGGCACGAATCACCACAGAGTGGATCCCACGGAACAGGAAACGACCACGCGGCAGACCGCGGCGGCGGTCTTGCCTCCCGGATTGGACCACATTAGCTCACGATAAAGAGGAGTGGAAGAAACGAAGGGAGGCCTTTGCCCAGCAGTGGTATACCACAGGCTATTAATAATAATAATAATAAAAAGTTTATCACAAACAAAATTTTGTTGTGATAAATCGACAATGAGTGCAGTTTGCTTACGCATTAAATAATACTAATTCATTAACCAGCTAAAGTATATCGAGTATTAAATAAATGGGTTGGTGGCTCATGAAATATTATACTCTTCTTCGTAAACGCTTCATTTTCTTACAAACAAGCAATAATACTTTTCAAACATTTAGAATTATAAAAGATACTTATTCCTTGGAATAGGGAAGCTTGTACGTATCTGGATGTTTGAATATAATTTTCACATCGGCTCACAAGCAATGGCTGTATTTAACAAGACAATTTCTTAAGCTGCGTACGGATTACGGGTTCCAATCTACGCGTTCACGTGTTCCAAGCTACGCGTTTCAAGCTACGCGTTCACGCGTTCCAAGCTACGCGTTCACGCGTTCCAAGGCTCGACACTCGCGCGAGCCGGAACGCGTAACCCGTACAAGTCTTTAGGCGTTATCAAACAAAACTCCCGGTTGCTTTTGTTTTTTCTTCACTATCAATAAAAAAGTAAGTAAGTAGTAATAGATCTCTACAATCTGATGACAGCCTAAATCAAAGTTAAAATACATGTAGGTACACAATCCTCAGGCCTTTAATCGGTTGACCAAGTTTCCTTAACTAGTTCGGCCACTTGAATACGCGTTAATTTGCATGCCACTTACTTGCTCCGCTTTTGACACCAAGCAAGTTGTGCCAGCGTTCAGTAACTTCAGACTTTCACAACTTAGATCTAAGCGTTTCAGAACTTGGTTTACTGTAAACTTGGTCTATGTACTGATGTTTCGTTGACCCCTGTAGAGGTTTGTTTTGATAAAGGTTCCTAAACAATACAATACCAGGTCTATACTAAGTGTTAGGATGTTCGCTAAGTGTTAGGATGTACAAATACAACAGATACACTAATATTAACCATACTATTAGAACCAATGTAATTTGAAAAGCACATTAATCCAGTTTACGTTCGTAAGGATCATGGTCGTCTTTTAACGGATGCCGCTTTGAAACAAACGAAAGCTTTATCAATATTCCATTAATTAGGTCAATAGAACAATCAGTCACGGGCTGGAATACAAATTGCAATATTGCAGACATCGTTGCTGCGAGTCGTCATTCCACAAATAGGTTACCGCCAATCCAAACAATTAGAAGTCAGGGAAATTGCGATTGCTAATCAATTTGTACTGAACCACCCACGATCGGGGAATATTTAGCATGTTTTAGTTCGGAATTAGTGGTGTAAAAATAATGCGTGGGTGAATGTGGGCTGATGAGATTGATTATAATAGACTGAGCTCTGATCCGTTAACCAACCTGTAACCACTAAGCTTCTGTCTATAGATCAATTTTTGGATTAAGATTTTTCTTGTGTATTAATTTGTGATTAGTTTGTGTACCTAACTATTAAAGAAATAGAATCGAATAAAAATGATAGGATATGAACTTCATTTTACAAAGATAGATAGATAAACGCTTTATTGTACACAAAAACATAATACAGAGAACACATAAAAAGAAAGACATTGTACAATCATCATATCGACAGGTCATATCGCTAAAAGCGATAATTATAAAAATAGCGATTTTTATAAAAATCAAAGTGACTTACAACCGCGAAAGAAATGCTTACTTGTCGTGTCGTTGTTGTTGTTTTAAAAGAACTGATATCACTAGAAAGAGTAAGGTTTCGTGCACTTCTGTATTCGATGTGCTCTTTTGAAACTTCATGCAAGTTACGGAAAATAAAAATACGAAGGGAAATCTCACATAATCATGACGGGAACTAAAAGGTAAGACGGTTATGTAATACGTGCTTACATTTTGGCGACGTGAGACATCCACTAAGCCTCGCTGAGCCACTGACAGATTTACCCATTAGGTATTCCGAGTACAAGCAGTCGGTACTTCATCATAACATTATTCACGAGCAGATCTCAGTTTTGATCAAAAATATTCAACATCTTCTATACTAATGATAATATTATAAAGAGGAAAGATTTGTTTGTTTGTTTGAAATGAATAGGCTCCGAAACTACTGGACCGATTCGAAAAATTATCTCGCCAATAGAATCCTACATTATCCCTGATGAACATAGGCTATATTTTATCCCAGGGAAGTGAAGTTTTCCCGAGGGATCGCGGGTAACACCGCGGCAGCCAGTTAGTAATGAATAAATAAAATGCTGGTCATTTCACACACCATCATCTAGCCCCAAACTAAGCAAAGCTTGTACATGGGAACCAGATAACTGTTATACTACATACTTTTTGTTTGTAAATACATACACATTATACATAGAAACACCCAGACCCGAGATAAACATTTGCAGATCATATACAAACATTTATCCCGCCGCGGGGATCGAACCCGCAGGTCACATGCGCCACCGAGGTCGTCGAATAATCATGGCGACAATGGCTTGCAACCTGTAACGTAGGTAATAAAAGGATAATTTTTGCTAATGTTAAACAATGTCTCAGGTGTAGGCCTTAGTATCGTATTCTCAATTGTTTCTTATACGTGAAAACCCGTTAATGGCTTTCTGCTTCTATCTAATTCAATTCAATTCAATTCAAAAGTATTTATTTTCAATCCAAGTGATCTATTAGTTATTGTAGCTGTTGGTTTTCCTATAAATAAATCAATAAACCATCCACTACAGATGTTATATGCCTAAGTGTTTATCTAATGTGAGCAAGTTCTAAATTGGTATTTAGACAAGCCTTAATGGAAACTTAAACATCTGAGAGAATATCTGCCGTGTTTGGTGCACTTACAGATATCTCGCAATTAGTGCAATTATCCGTGTTCAACTCCAAGATTTGTACTCATTTGATGTGACTTTGACCCAATTGTATAGCTTGTTTATGGGCAATAGACATAAATACCTACACATTACCTATGACTAACAAGGAATCACTACTGTATCACTCATTATGAATTCAATGAGAACATTCGTTTTATTGGTTTCCTCGAGATATTTAACTTTCGACATTTAAAGTTTCGTAATTTTTAAAACAAAATTTCTTTAGTACATGACCGGGAATTGAATCTGTGGACTATGAAACTAAATTCGTATATTCTTCAATCGATTAACAGGCTTAAACTAAATAAATAATGCTGATAAATAATGCTGGACTACAAATGGCAACCAGTACAATATTATACTTAGTCAGCTTCATCTTTTCTTGAAGAGAAATGTCAAAAGTTTATTATCCGAGCACCATGTCTCTTATCTTGTCTCTTATCTTGAGTAGGTAGGTAATAATCTGTAACATTATTTCACCCCAACTCGCTCAAAATTCCTAAAAGGGTATAAAATGTCCATCATTGCCATAAGGGAAATAAGCCTATCTTTTCCACACCATATCCCTTCTACAGTTTCTAAATATGACGCGATCGGCTTAATAGCCTGTGAATCGGGTCAAGTTCCCTATTCATGTTGGATCCTGCCATCTAGATGTAGGTATGTATAGGCTTTACGAAATACCTAATCAGTTCCGTGATACTCATAATTTCTATGCATGAAATGCTTTGTTCAATATTAGGTAGGTAGGTATTTACGTAATAATTAATCAATAGGTACTAGCACTAACAAGATTTTGTAAAAAAATCTGCTTCTACTCAAGCTGTACTTAGCTTCGATATGCAGCTTCGCTCATGTACCACTAATTTTAACCGACTTCAAAAAAGGAGGAGGATGTTCGGCTGTATGTATGTTCACCGACATCTCCGTCAACCATGGACCGATTTCCAAAATTCTGTTTCTGTTTGAAAGAGTATACTAACTCTCGAGGTGGTCCCATAAAAATTCTACTCCTGAGGGATTGATAAACTCAAAAAACCACCGATCTTTCCGTCAATTGTGGACCGATTTCCAAATATATATTTTTTTGTTTGAAAGGGTCGAGGTGGTCCCATATAAATTTTATTTCTGAGGGATTGATAATTTTCCCGTAAAACTCAAAAAACCTCTTTATCAGAAACACCGCGCCCTATTAGTCAAACATTGAAGTCGGTTTTCTTTTTAGTTTAAAAAAAACATACATACATTACATACAAAAAATCACGCCTCTTTCCCAAAGGGGTAGGCAGTGACCACGGATCTCCACTCGCTACGATCCTGACACACAACTTTCGCCTCATTCACTCTCATTACATTCTTCATACATGCTCGTCGGTTTAGGGTACTTTTTACCTGGCCCTTCTCCAAAATGTCGCCAATTTGATCCAAGAAGGTTCGCCTAGTCCTTCCCCTTCCAGCTGTCCCATAAACACTCGCCTCATACACTTGCTTTGTCAAACGACTGTCATCCATCCTCTCTACATGCCCATACCATTAAAAAAAAACGTAATTACTATATCCTTTCTTCAGGCTTTTTCACGTCTGTTCCAAGTTTCGGTGTGATTGGAACACAAACATTCAGATTAATAATATTGTAGAATAGGATAAACAATAACTTTATGGAGACCTAAGTACGCCCAACTTAAGATCAAAACCAGACTCTCCACTATCTGCTTGCGCAGAGTACTGGAGTTCTTCGGACACATAGCCAGGAAAGATGGACATAACCTCGAGCAGCTGTTGGTTACAGG
Source organism: Epirrhoe alternata (assembly GCA_963565295.1). Taxonomy (NCBI): domain Eukaryota; kingdom Metazoa; phylum Arthropoda; class Insecta; order Lepidoptera; family Geometridae; genus Epirrhoe; species Epirrhoe alternata. The sequence continues at coordinate 9,064,144 of OY751384.1, forward strand.
CAACATCGATGGCAAACGTCCGAGAGGTCGTAGCCCACTCAGATGGTCGGATCAAATCCGCTCTACGCTGAACACCAGGCTTCACGACGCGCTCCACGATGCCAAAGACAGGAACAGGTGGCGCGACATAGTCAGGAGAAGCACTGCGCCATGTTCAGGGGATCACGAACCTCAGCAATGAGGATACCGACGCGAGGAGGAGGAAGTACGCCCAATACATTTCGTGCTAGAAATATGTCGTCTACGTGAAATATTTAGGTAGTTAGTGTGCACTCAGACTAATCTAACGCCATCTAGTGGCCGCTAACGATTATTACGGACCCGGTGATCCTCAGCCCGGTTTAAGCTCTGTTATTAATAACCCCAATCTGGCACCTGGGGTATTGTCTATCAGGTTGATCATTATTATTTTCCTACTCGCTGTTTTCTGTGACTTCATCCGCATTGAATGCTGTATTCGGTTCCTCATACAAACTTTCATCACTGGTCACCTTCACCATGATTATTTTTTTAAAGTAAAATCTGATGAGCGGTTTAAAATTTAACACACAGACAAAGTTACTTTAGTATTCATGGTAAGTACTAGCTGCGCTCTCGCGGTCCCTCGAGATTTTTTCGGGATAAAAAGTAGCCTTTGTCCTTCTCTGGGATATAACCTTTATCCATGCCAATTTTCAGCCTAATCTGTTCAGTTGTTTGGGCGTGAAAAGGTAACAAACAGACAGACAGATAGACAGACAGACAGAGTTACTTTCACATTATAATATAAGATAACGGTTAATTGGATTGGTAATTGGATTAATGGTTATACTCGTAATTTGTCCCCAATAATGTAAATCAGTAAATATATAAGTAGCTATATAAATAACTTTAATTAATTAAGTCAAAGAACCCACGTACGATGTCTCATTAATGAATTCGATTTACGTAACTCACGATAAAATAAATCCTATCTATTCATGAAACTGAAAACACGGGATTCCATTAGCCAGATGCATCCAATCACGGTCACGTGGCTTCAGAGCCCCTTGCGATATTGCTTAATGAAATGTATAACGAGGAAACCTTTGATCACAAAAATGTATTTAAACTTTTTGCTCCGATTCTAGGAATGTGCGGAAGCTCGCAAGCTTCAAGTTTGTTCTATTAAAAGTAAAGTTGTAGTTCGCATTTTAAAAATAAAATCTCAAGAGAAGAATCGCAACTGATAATGAAGCTATTTTTTGCAATAAAGATTTTATGACAGCGTTCTAAATTCATATGCTTAGATCCAGTTAATTTGTTAAAAAAGCTCGACATATCGCAAAAGTTTTGAAAATTCTGAGTTCAAATGTTTGTCCACGAAAAAACATCATCCCTACCTAATCTTGTATATTTAAAATTTTGTTGCACATACAGCTACAAGAATTTCCCTAATCCGATAATAGTGGACCATAACCATAACAGTAAAACGTGTTACCACAGGTGAATCTGCTTGCATAAAAACATAAAACCGACCGTAACCATAATCGTTGCATAAATGACCATCTGCGAATCTATTAGTCACGAATGCACATGGTCGCGGCTCTTGGTCAAATAGGAAACTGTGTCAAACGAACAGTTGTTGCACCAACGTCACCGATTACGTTTGCAAGCAAACAAGCGTATAGGTTCAAGGGGATCCAGCAATCGCCGTCTCGCTCAGCCTCTATTTATAGTTCGCGCGTCTATTCAGCTGTTTGCTCTCAGTGCAGAAATGTCCGGACTCGCGAACGACCAATTTACATCCACACTTCCGGGGGATATTGCGCCCCGAACGATCAGATGGAATATCGCCCCCATCTAACACCCAGGGAAAATAACACTCAAACTCATTAGACGGCGCAATTTCGCGCAATCGACACACGCGAGCTTATGCAATCGTTTCCAACACAACCCGGTCGTTACAGTGTGTTCAGTGATCTTGTAGTGTGTGTGTGCGTTTTGTGTTTTTAATTTTATTCTAAATGAAAATTCCCGTAGATATGCGCGTAAGTAAAAACAAAATTGACATTGGTACTATTTTAAAACAAATGCCAGAGAATAGTTTTGGCTGGCAAGATGCCAAAACTAAATCAGCTGACTGTAAACAAACAAATTAGCGATCAATGACAGTTTTACACGCTTAGAATATTCTGTGCATGCGGATAGCTGATGGACGGTAATTATGACGATGGCGGAAAAAAGTTCAAGTGAAAGTGATGGGCCGATAATAGATGACAACATAATACGTATTCAGCTGAGGAAATCGTCTCAAAGGAAATGGGAATTGAGAACACGAAATCTCTCTCCGGGAATAAGATTTCCAACAATACAACTTTTTGATTGCGATGGAAATCTACTCGTCGAAACCAACGACGAAAATCTATCAATAAAAAGTTCAGAGTTTGACGACTGCTTGTTGAGAACAAGCAAGTCCTTGCGAGAAAAGGGCTTTCGGCATGTTATCGAGAAACCCATTAAGAAGCATAATACGATATCGGGTGATAAAGTTTACACAAGGGTTTACAGAACCCCTTGCAAAGTTCAAAATAATGTGAGTAAAAGTTATGTGATAAAAGATAGTGATAGTGTGACTAACATTCCAAGTACATTAACAATTAATGAACACCGCAATGTCTGTAGAACTAGTCTCGATACTACCCCATTCCAATCGGAGGGTCCCAGCGAAGTCAGCAGTTACAAGAGCTCTGATAATGAAACATGCGAAGACATTAACCGGATCCTCAAAATCACGGACAGTTTCAGAAAACGTGAAAAAGATTCTGCAAGCAGTATTAATTGTTCCGTGTCTTCGCTAACCGAACATGCAAGCTCATCCAATAAAGAAAATGAACCAAGCTTACATAAATCTCAGTCATTCAATGATGCCTCGCTAAAAGGATTCCCGGAGAGTGCTCTAGCGCGATCGAAATCTGGCGTGAAGTACGATTTCCCACACAATAAGGTATCATTCCTGAATACATATTTAAAGAGCTTACCCGTTCGAGCGGATTCTAACCCTGAGTTCACGCTGCACAGACGAACAAAAGAAACAAACTCATCGAAACACCGGCTACTTAAATCTTTAAAGGACGTGCAAGAAAGTACATCAGACAAGGAACCTTCGATCGCGGAAGTGAACTGTGAAATGAAGAAGCGTCTGAAGATGTACAGGCGTGGCATATCAGAGATCGAGCCGAAGAGAGTCGTCAGTTTGTTTACAAAGAGAAGTCATTCAGTAAGTGAAATGACTGTGAATGAAATGGTTCGCACTTCATCTTCAGAGAGTGTGGACGAGGCTGACGTGGTGCTCAACCGACTTAAGAGGCGAATACTCAGGAATAAGATAAGAGAGAAAAGGCGGAGCCTCGGCGCTAAGTTTCAGTTCAGTAAGTATCCACTTACGTTTTAAGTCGTCAGCGTTCTCGCTAATTCAGTTGTAAATTCGCACGCCTGTTTGTTACCTAATATTTGGCCCGTATTCTCAGATTAAAATGGAACTGTGAATGAAAATGTTCAACCATATGAGTTCAATTTAATTAAGAGTTTACACTTACAATTACGAAATGTTCTCGTTATAAACAAACAACTCAATATTTTTAAACATTTTTTAGCAGTGATGTATACTTGTTACTTGAATATTTCTGTAATGTTGTTTTTGCAGACAGATAATCTATGTAGCACCCACTCTCGCGCCTGTAGATATAACAAGCATTTCTAAATATTTGATGCCTATGCTAAATTATAATGTTGCAAAAAACGCTTATAGAAAAATATAGTTCAAGCAATGGATTAAAATCTTACTTCTTTGTATAGGGATATCAGCGAGAATACTCGTAGTTGTACTTTGATGGGTCAAGTGGGTTTCAGTCATGTGTCTTAAACAGGGTCTGTCGTCCGTAGAATCTGCAAAGAAAAAGGGTAAATGAAAAGTAAAAAAAAAAAAAAATTATCGAAGCAGTTTTCATAAAGGTTGCGATGGACTAACAGACCCGTAGATTTGTTCGACGGATCTTGAATAGGAAAGAATCTGAGCTTATGAAATGAAATTTTGATCCAGGAATACTCCTTGACCAAAGTGTACCTTCATTTTACAAATAGATACCACAATACTGTTAAAAAAATAGACACGTTCTCATTATACGAAACGTTCACTATAAAATAAAAATAGACCTCAACTAATCTAAAGCGAAATCTATATTCCATTCGTAGCCATTTTTGCATTAATATTCCTTAAGGTGTTTGCTCATTTATCACAAATAGGTCGATGGATTACTTTGCATTTCGGACCCTATTCCTAAGTAATAAGGGTCAAATGAAATTCCATAACTAAGGGTAGAGTTATGTTAATGCAACATTACCTACACTCCATTATCTCGTGATTTATTGCGGGCTAGACATAGATCATTGAGCAAAGCTATTTTATTTACGGAAAAGTACATTTTTAGTATCATCATCATCATCATCCGCAGCCTTTTTCATCCCACTGCTGGGCATAGGCCTCTCTTCGCTTGTGCCAACCTTTCCTATCCTGCGCTTGTCTCACCCATGTACATTTTTAGTATATTTCACTCCAATTCTGAAAAGGATTTTTCGTTTTATACTACTGTACTACTGGGTAAGGTTCGTATACTCCAATCTATAAAACAATAGTATTAATAACTTAATGTTTATATATTTTGTTTTATATATTCGAGATAGTCTGAGTTCCCCTAAAAAAAGAAGAACCCCCCTAAGAAAAGAACTCTCAACTCAACAGAGAAAATGCTGCTGACGTCAGAAGCGAGCCGCATTTTCTGACGTCATCATTTTTGTATAGAAAAATGACTGCGGCGCATACGGCGCGGACAAAGTGTGCGATTAGGTAAAATAGGAAGCTTTCGAAATTAATTTTAAAGAAGTATCTATAATCTAACCAAGCAAAAGGACTATAAACATGGTACGACCCTGAGCCTGTAAGCACATAATCTACCAATATAATGGAACTCCATGACTAACTGCACCCATAATTGAGTTTATTGTTTTCCTTGTTCCATTATCTTCAGCCATTTACGATCTCGGGGTAAAAACTTGACATTTATAATAGAAACAGAGTAATTATTACAGTCGTCATTGTCATTTATCATCATCATCATCATCCACAATCCGATTTAACCCACTCCTGGGTATTAAGCCTTAATAGGAAGGTAATTTGAGGAGTTGATTATTGAGATCGAATATATTTCTTATTTTTTTTATGGTTGATTCATTATAGTTTACTTAAATAATCGTAGGTGTCCATTTATATGAATAATTTGAAAAAATCAGCTGTTCACATTGAGCTGTGGCGTTCGTTTATCATACTGCACTTGGTTTGCTTTATTTAATACATAAATAAACTCAAATATGCTAATTGCAGGTGTTATCAAGCGACGGTTGCAATGAAAACATATAAAGATACTTAGCCCTTTACATATTTGATAAATGATTATAATATTATGTAGAATAGTGAGATTTTACTCTATGAGAGAAGAAATTAAATGCTGGTAGTGCATGTAACATTTTCGGATGGTTAGGCTTGCCCTCATTTAAACAAACTACCCTTAGCTGTCCCTCCTTCCAATCCTGAGGTCGTGGGTTCGAATCCGGTGCACCAATGAGTTTTTGAACCTCAAAAAATTCCGGTTGACGAAATATTTTTTTCATGTATTTTTAATAAGAAACAAACACATAAATTACACCTGTGGAATTTTAAAATTCAAAAAGGGCAATAACGGCCCTTTGAAAGCATAATTTCGGGTGATGTAATTACTCCAGTAATTAGTCACAGGCTCGTGTCATTCGTAATGAGCCTCTGTGTCATTAGCTCTATTCAGGCTTTAGCTCGTAAACTGAATTTCTACTGAAAATATTTTTACCTGGGTTTTAAACCTGTTTTCCACGGAAATGTTTATTCATATTTGTTGGTTTTGCTTGAAAATTTCAGATACAGGATGTCCCGTAATGAGTGGATAATCCTGTAACTACGGATAGAGGGCATCATGGTAAACCAGAAAATCAAAACATGTGCCCAGTAAAAGTCTCACGGTTTTCGAGTTATTGGACATTTTAGAAATTTACTATGACCTTACAGGGCACATATTTTGATTTTCTGATTCACCATGATGCCCTTTATCCGTAGCTATAAGATTATCCACTCATTACGGGGCACTCTGTAAACAATATGATTAAAATATTAATAACCATCTCGTAAAGGTATTGTCTATTTTTACGACGCACCCCCAAACTTAGCTATTTAAGGAACAATTAAATAATTTAATAAAGAATCGGTATTATTAATCTCTTATTAAAATTATATTACCTACAAAAATTCAAACTAAATTAGTTAAAACATTTTTTTAAATGCAGCTTAAAAGTAACCAGGAAAACTAAAGCATAATTTAGTTTACGATTTATAATCCTTGATATTATACTTGATAATACTCATAAATTAGTACGTAAGAACATTAAATTCTCGTCTTAGAGCGCCATCTGTGTTAAAAGCTTTAAGGCTTATAATCACCCGTTAAACCACTCTTGAACCTCGGGTTTTCAAACACTGGCGCCCTCTGGTAATTACCTCAAGCAACAAGTTGAACTCCATCTAGTTGGAAAGTTTGGAAGGCAATAGGAAATGGTGCGAACCATTCTTTGGATTTGGTTGTTACTTTGTTACCACCAACAACGTTGTTGAGGTTCAACAAACTAAGATTTGCTTAGTTTGTTTTCCCCAAACTAAGATTTGCTTAGTTTGGGACTAGATGATGCTGTGTGAAATGTCGAACATTATTTATTTATTGATGTTCAAATTTTCGGTGCAAAATACGTACGCGATCATAGCATTTTAACCTCTTCGTAGCATTAGGCTACATTTAGCTACATATATCTATCTGATGTACGTAGATAATTTGATTTTATCTTATTAGTTTTTAAAGACAGGGGTCACGACTGTATCCCCAAGGCGCGGCAGACATTCTCTCCGATCTTTTATATTGCAGATCCTTTGAAGATGTCTAAGGGGGTAGTCAGAGGTCCGTCCAATACATATTTGATACATGCCCACATCTTGCAGAAGTTAGTATTCCATACGTGACAGTTTTTAAAGCTGTGGTTGAGTAAAAAACAGGTGATAAGCGTGTCATAGTCACAACACAAGTGTCTGCTCACTTGTGTTTTTTGACTTGATTGACTTGACTTTTCTATTTTCTATTGACCGTCACCATTGTCTTTCAACTTATTTCTCTACTGTAAGAGTACCTACTATCAGGTTCCAAAGATTTGCATCCAATGATAAATTTTCTCTCACATTTTGCCTAGAAAATACTAAAAGAAAATGTTTTGAAAGGTATAAAATTACCAATGAAAGCGGTACAAACGAACTCACTCCATTTATTCCCACCAATTTAACTCCCTTTGCTGTATCGCACCCAGCCAGCTAAATCAAATTGTCAGAAAAAATACATTCAGTGCTTGAAAAAATTCGCATCCAACGATGACTTTTCCTTTGATACTATAAATCTAAGTAATTACTTCCCTTCTTTCGTCTCAGAAAAGCGAAAACGGAGAAAAAAGTGACTTTCTCTTGAATCTACCGAACTTTGGCGGGGTGCCAACGCTTGAAATTTGGTTTAGGTTACTGAGAGAATTGTGCCGTTATCAAACGGCCGTCAGCAAACGGTCAACTCAAAGATATTTAGACATAGACATAGACAGACATTTATTTACCACTTTGGCTTACAATACAATCACTCAAAATAAAAATAAAAAGCATAATAAATTTAAAAGTTGTGATTGTGTGTCACAGCAGCAAAAAAGCCTCGACTCAGCATTCTGCCATCCCACTGAGAAGTAGTAAGGCGCTGGTATTCTGCCGAAACCCTCATAGTCACTGGACTCCGTGATTTTTTTAGCAAAATGGATGATAGGTACTTTCCTTAACTAAGCCATAATGAGCCCTAAGATGAGGAAATAAAGTTGACACTGTGTCGTAATTTTTTGCCTGAATTCTGTACTTCAGGGAGATTCCCTCATTTCAGACTCAAAATTACTGAGACTATTAATTAACAGAAGGTTGCGGGTTCGATCCCCGCCGCGGGATAAATGTTTGTATGATCTGCAAATATTTATCTCGGGTCTGGGTGTTTCTATGTATAATGTGTATGTATTTATGAACAAAAAGTATAGATGTAGTATATCAGTTTTTTGGTTCCCATAGTACAAGCTATGCTTAGTTTGGGGCTAGATGATGCTGTGTGAAATTGTCCAGCATTATTTATTACTAGCTGCGCCCCGCGGTTTCACCCGCGTAAGTCCCGTTCCCGCGGGAATATCGGGATAAAAAGTAGCCTATGTGTTAATCCAGGGTATCACCTATCTACATACCAAATTTCAACCAAATCGGTCCAGCCGTTTTTGCGTGAAAGAGTAACAAACATCCATACATCCATACATCCATACTTACAAACTTTCGCCTTTATAATATTTATAGGATATAGGATTATTATCTCGAAAACCCACTCGTAATTACTTACACATTTTATTATTTTAAAATAAGCCCGACTGTTACCATGCAAGCTTTTTAGAATCACAAAATTAATATCTCTACTATTACTAGAGAACTAACTAGTTACTCTTAATAACGTAGGTACCGTAGATATAATGCAGGTGGCCATTAACAGGATATTTTTTTCATATTACTGCACCTATATTCTCATTAAAATATTTCACGAAAACATGAACAACAATAACAAAACCCAGTTCAAACGAAGCGTTAAAAAAGGGGAACAAACTCGAAAAATAATTTCCCAGAAAGGTTTCATCCGAAAAGTTATCCGCATCCAACTACAAACACGTTACGTTGGTACGTAGGTATACATAGTTAATTACTTGGAGGTCAAGGCCACTCGCTTATAACCTCAAAGCAAAGTGCAACGACCGGACAAAAAGCTACATTAAAGTAGCTATCAAAATAAGTGTTTGAGAATGATGTCTAGGGTATTAGTGATAATTTTCTTAGTGTTTGAACAGCTTAAAAACAGAAACACATGATTTGGTGCATGCGCACTGACGTCGGCGAGAGTCAATATCCTCCCACCCCAGCGACGCCATGGCTGGCCTCGCATGCTCGCTGGCGAAGCGGATATCTGAGTTTTAGTTGATTTCGGAAATGGTTGTGCGTTTATAGATTTTGTTTTGTTTGTTGCATTATTTTCATTTTATTTATTTCAGACAACATTGCACTGATAACTGATCTTAATATTTTAATCTACGGTCCATATTTTATTTAAATACAAAGTAAGCACGTTTCGAAGACGGCGCGGCGACTTGTGACGCAATATTTTGTGTGCAAGTGATGATTTGTAAATTGCTTTTGTGTTTTTTTTTTATTAAATATTGGGGAAACAATCACATACCTAATAGAAAAACTTTTAAAATCATTGAAAAAAGCTCACCTAGTTAGCGTATTTATATTTATATTAGCGTAATATTTGAGACTAAACTTAAGAAAACAGTTGAGTTTTGTAATTTAGGATTAAAGAAAGATTATATGAAAGTATATCAGAGAAGAATAAAATATGTGTTAACCTATAATTATAAGATGAATGAATGACCAATACATTAAAATAAACAGTTAAATATCGAATCATCAAAAGCGTAATTAAATTACGCTGATCGAATTTGAAATAGGTTTTTTTTTTTAAAATAAAGCAAACTTAATATTTTCCTTTTCTCGAGTGGTCCACTTTCGAATGGAGGCTTCATTTAGTTGTGAGTCCGTCCGCTAGAGTGGCTGTGATCCGGCACCAGCTGGTTTGCTTACTTGTCAGTACCTCGCTCGGCTCGACCGGCCGGCACACGTGCGGTTTAACCTCGACAAAAAACAACTTTAGCCCACTGTGCTAACTGAACTATGACCCGCAATCTCAAAGTGAAGTTCTTTGTGCTGTGAATGTGTGCGTGGTATTTCTGTTTCGTATTTTAAAAGGTATTTAGACTGTGTGGGGTGTTGACTGAACCGAAGGAATTGAGTAAGTTGAAGATTTAAACTAAGTAGACCGGGTATCTTAGAACCCACACTTTTGATTTACCACTTGTACTTAGTTAGTTTTGTCTCAGATTTTTTTTTAAGAACAAAACATTATTAAATCCTTCCTAGAAGCATGGTGCACTAAAAAACCCACACATCGTTTGAATGAAGGTCTTTTAAAGGATCATGTCAGATTTGGGCCTTTTTTTGTTACCACTTAAAGGCACCAACAAAAACGTAGCTCGGATGTTTTGCCGAAGCATGACATTCCTTCCAAGCTCATTCGTGTATCGTTAGTCATCATTCAGCTATCTGCAAATAACTACCAAACTTAAACAATGGGCTTATTTACACTTCAAGGTCAATTCTTCAATGTCAAATACCCATGACTCTTTACTTCTTTGCCAAATGACAGAGGCATGAAAGATATTGATGAAATAAATGATGATTCTGGGTTTGAAGCTACTAAGGAAGTACTTGCAGCTTTTTCCTTCTTGTCGTGTCGATGCTTCATCAGATACACTTGGAGTAATGATAGGCCACTTTAATAGCTCTATCAGTGGCAGCATTGAGGTCCTCTCTTGTGCAGGTCTCAGGGCACAAGGGGCACACCAGTAGGTGCTGCATTTACTGAACTGGAGCACCACAGTCTGCGTTAAGCTTGATTCTCTAAATCCCCATTCACAAATGATTTTTCCTAAAACCCATAGACGAATGACCTTCACAGTCAAACAGAACATTTTTGGAAGGATTTCACGAAATTCGTCGTGAAGGAGCAGGAGTTGAAGAAGGAATAAGAGTAGAATCACCTATCCCTAGACAATTTCTTTGTTATTTGTTCGACTTTTCCATTGATTCCTTTGGTCGTACTGAAGATTATGCTTATTGCTTTTGACTTTGCCCAAAATATCCTAGTTTCAAAAACGTTCACACACTTATATCATACATTTTATTGCATACTTTGCCTGAATACGGCTATCTTCTGAAAGTTATGACTATAATTTGTCTCCTGACGCTATGTATGCCTATAAATAATCTAGAATAGAGTAAACGCCTAAGATTTTATGATTATTGCCATCCAGTGAAGAAAATCGACTGAGTTGAGAACTAATGGTATACTGAATGGCACTTAGCTTCTCGTAGTTATGATGGCGGTTACAAGGTTCAAAACTCGTAAATGATGTAGCAAGCGTTTGTAGACAAATAGTCCAACACTTCCTGATAAGGTGTCTCATAGCCTATACACAGAAGTTCAGGACTTCCAGTAAACTAAAACAAAGGATAAGCTACAGTAGTCTGTCAGAAATCTATTGCTAAAACTGAAATGACATGACGATCGGCACTAAACTTACCTCCTATGAAATGATTTGTTCTTAATCTTACAGTTCTATTGGAATATTTCTCTTCAGACTTCTTAATCTTACAGTTCTATAGTTCTATTGGACTTGATAAAGAAAAAGCCAATCTATTCATTTCTATGAATTCGTAAAGAAAAGGCAAATGGCAAACCAAACAGGCAAAGAGAACTATCTAACGGCCATCTGTCTCGTTCCACGTTTGCTCTATTTTTCCACCCAGCAGTACCCAGAACAGCTATCAATTTACCAGCTTCCTTTACACCTATAAATTCTCCCACTGACAGACCGACTGATCATTTCCCGATCCAATAGATTTCCGGTAAACTAAAAATATGGTCAGAGTTTGCCGTAAAGAAAATAAATACGCATTATGCCAAAAGGGTATGAATATATTTGGGTAATTTTACGCATTTTACTTACGAATGCGAGGGAATAATTCAAATTATTTGAACACAACGTCTTTTGTAGGTAGAATGGAAGTACTCGGAAAAGCCAATATTTATGTATTTGCGTCGCTTGGATTCCATTAGAGAAGTCATCAAAACATTGAATAAAATTACTAAATCGCTTTGTTTGTTTCTGGAAAGATCCCCTAAAACAAATATCCGGTTCGAAAGACCAAATTTTTCTTGGCTATTTCTGCCTATTGATATAAAACTAGCATATTATTAGCCTTAGCCTCTTTACTCTGACCTTACATCAAAATTCTAAACATCCTCCGTTAAGACTATCTTAGTAGTTCAAAAGCCATCGGTTTGTGTCCTCTGACCTGCTAAATCCGTTTATATATTGCAGTCGTTTAGCAGTCTTGCCCACTCGACCGTGGCCTCCGAACAAAGGCCACACTTATACCAAAAGCTGGTTATTCCTCTTTTGAAGATCGATTTTTGATATAGAAGTTCATAGATAAAGTCAAAATCAAAAAGCATTTATGCAGCAGGACCGTTGTTATCACTTAAAAGCTTAAAAGAGTTAAAATATCTTCAGCAAGGTGATTTTGTGAGACACGCGTATCAGCAGATCACCTAAAAAAGAATGATAGGCCCCTAACCGTGTTTGTTGCCCAGATTCTTCACGGTATTGGTCCCGAAAAAAAGGAGTAAAATTAGTTCTAAGACTATTCTTAGTGATCCCAGCGGTCCTACTGAATAAATGCTTTTAACTTTGAGCCTTTTGTTTTTTGTTTCTTAATCTCATCGTCATTATGAGTGACGACTATCTTAATTTGGTATCTAAAAATACAAATAATATCAAATTAAACATCTGCTTTATCTATAAATGCAGCCAGAGTTTTTAAACTACAGCAAAGTAAAATTTCAAGTACGTATCGCGCTTTAAGCATTTGCTTGAGTTGAGTTGAGAGCTATCCAGCGTATACTTGACTTAAAAGTTCTAAACTTTTTGTTATTCTCATGATAATGTCTCATCGTTTCTGATCGTTTGTATATTTTTTATATCAAGGATTTGTTCAAAAAATTGTAAAATATTGGGCACATTTTTTTGTTGAGACAGTTTGGAATTTTTAATTTTTGCTTCTGGAACAACTGTACTAGACATATTCAAAATAATATTTCACAGTACTTTCACCTTATTTAAAATAGACGGGTGAACCTGGGCGCAACTTTTTATATGAAGAATAGAATCTCGCATTCTCTAGTCAAGCTTATTCATAGGTTTTAGCAGTACGTGTGATACTGAAAGCTTCTCCTTATCGTAAGTTTAGGTAGTGACATAACGCAGGCAGATTACTTGAGAATTTACGGTGAATCTTTGGCCAGTACCTTATTTCGGCTTAGTCAGCTCCACACGATAAAATATTCTATAAACGGAGAAGATTGCGTTGAAGCACCAGTTTCAATATTTACAATGTCATCTAAAACTGCACCGTTTAATATTAAACTTTCTGGATTTATTGGGATATTGTCTCTAGAACTTGTATAACTTTGTGTTTACGTCTTTCGTCGGATTAGAAAAAACGCGTTCTAGACCAAATGCGATGTAGTCATATTGAGATTTGGTCTTATAGCGAACTGGTCATACAGCTAACTAGGCAAATTGCGATGTGGTTCAAACGCTCCAAACCCCCTGTAACTACAATTTTTCAGGCATACGTCTGAGATGTAAGTCAAAGTGAATAAAAGATTGAATTGTCTATGGTTCTGCATTGGCTAACTTTTTAATTCGATAACACCAAGTTTCACGGTTTATCTGAGGTGATTATCTCATTTAGAAGAGATGTCAAAATACCCAAGAATCAGTTGAGCAAGAAATGTGTAGTGCTTAGTTTTGAGATATTTTATTTATGAGGATTATCACTTAAAATAGCTCCATGATTCAGCTGGACCAGCGGTTAATGGAGGCACGTCATCTCTCAGGTCATTCATCGTCTGGGAAACTCCGTTTTGCTCATTTACGTGCGTGATTCACTTTCGACCATTAAAAGTACAATTACTTTCTTAAACAACATCCACTATGTATATGATTTGATTATTAACACCTAAATGTAGATTTGATATGTCATCATTCTATTTTAGCAAAAAAATCTAACTCTTGTGTAAGTGGGTTCGATTCCGATTTAGGACAAACATTAAAATTTGTGTTGTGAACGCCCATGTTAGTTCTATGTGTAGGTGTCAATAAAATAATATGTAATGTATAGTGATTTATTTACAAAAATATTCTATTTATTTATTATTATTATTATATTTATCTAAGTATATTAATTTGGTTCCCTGTAAAAGCTGAATTTCGGGCAGGTGACGATGTGTGATATGGCCTACAAAATTAATTTATTATTTCTAAAAATCTGGACCAAAAAGCCTACAAAGCTGAACAGAAAAATAAAAATTTCATGAGCTACTTGGGGATTCTACCCAGGACTTAGATTCAGTATCAAAAATATAAAATGTAAGCTTCGGCCTCAACGCCTCCACTCGGAAGCTATACAGACTAGGCTACAGAATAGCAACCGATGTGTAACTGTAGCTCAGTTACATTTTTTACAAATCGCATAACTCACTCACGTTACTGTTTCTAGCCTGTTTCGTCAACTACTCGGCAAAAGTTTTCTGTTTTTCCGCCTAAAGCCATTACCAGCCACTGATAGATCCTAAATCATCTGCCCTTATCCATAGAGCAAAATATCCTATTCTCATATGAATTGAGTACAATATTAAGTAAATTTAGTAATTGCCATTCTTGTTAATGCCGGATATTAAGTGCACCATATTTAAGGAATATAGCTTGACTGATTCTATTGTGTTTTGTAATTTTATGTACATATTGTAGTAGCTTAGTTTCTATGAATAAATGATGTTTATCCATAGAGATATTTAAGAGAGACACCATGTATGTTTAGTTCTACAGATTTGAGAAATATTACTACAGTATCACAATCCATACAGTAGCTCAATTTGTTTTGAAATTTTGAAAATAACTACGATAAGTAAGTTCGTATGAGTCAGTGACCAACTCTGGTGACGGAGTTTTTAGGCCGCATTAAGGCCTCCGTCATGGCTTAACGACTTAAATAGCCGGGACCGACAATTTAACGTGCCCTCCGAAGCACGGAGTATTTGCGCTAACAACCAATGACAAAAAAAATCGGCCGATAAAATGTTTTCAGTCTACAAACGTTGCAAGAGAACTTGTTTTGTATTTACGACTTTGCACCCACGATCTGAAATACCTATTTCTGCTTTGTCCGCAGTTACTATTCCATTGGTGATAAAATTGTGAACGTATCTGTTTGCTGGCATGACGAGATCTGTTACTTACGTCCTGTTCAACTATACTTTTACTATGTAGTGGATATTTTCTGTGTTTACATTTTGTTTGTCTAAAATAATAAATAATGCTGGACTTTTCACACAGCATCTAGCCCCAAAGTAAGCAGAGCTTGTGTTATGGGTACTAAGATGACCGATATACTTCTTACATACTTTTTGTTTGTACATACATATTATACATAGAAACACCTAGACCCGAGCTGTAAAACGGGTTTTCAAAATTCGCCTTGTTTTAAACCCCTCGCAGACTAGACTTTCTATCGGCCGATAGTTGAGACGGAATATACTTCGGCTCGCAATGAGTATGGAGAAGTATAGCCCGTCTCAACATCGGCCGATAAAAAGTCTACAGTCTGCGAGGAGGCTTACTGTTCCGTTTTTTTCGTAAACATTTAATAAGGATAACGTTCTTGGTATAATTATTTTGTTAAAACTCAAAGCAAAGAGGTATTCATGTGAAAATTCAAGTATCATTAGACAAATTCACACCTTATTAAGGCTCTTACGCTAAGTCTACTTACGAATCATGTTAGCTCATTATACATGAAGTTTCTCAATAAAGGTTCTGGAAGCTTAGACCCAAGTTCTGATAATATCCCTTTCATAACCAGTATAGTACGACAGAATACAATGTTGCTACGTCTTATCTTACCTAGGTTTTAAGCCGTGAGAATACGGCCGTATTAAGCGATAGGAGTGAATGAAGGAAGAATACATGCTGTGCCGACCCCACTTAGCGTGGGATAAGGGCAAGGGAATGATGATGATGATGAATAAAACCGTAGTTTTCTTTTAATGCTTCATCTATATTATCTATTCTTCAGCCTATTCCTATCTCAAAGGCCGGCAACGCATCTGCAGTGCCTCTTGATGCTGCAGTTGTCTGTGGGCGGTGGCAATCACTTACCATCAGGTGTGCCACTTGCTCGTTTGCCCCCTCTTCCATAAAAAAACAAAAAAAATCTATCTAATTTTAAAGAGTCATCAATCTAGTTACACATCTCTGGTTTTCTGTTTTCAGAAGTCTATGTGATTTTTACCCAGTTTTGGGTGCCAACGGGTTGATTAGATAGTAAAGATGCGACTTACTTTGTGTCGTGATGTAAGTAAAGTATAACAATGTGCATAAATTCAACCGTTTCAAAGTTGCCCGGGGCTATGACTTGGATGTTGGAGAAAAAAGTGAGGATAAGGTACGGAAACTAGGAAATCGGATTTAAGAAAATTTCTCAAATGAAATAAAAGTTATCTTTCGAAAGGCAAACTGGAATCTTGACGTATCTTGCAAAATCGACATCATTATTTACGTTGGTCCATTTTGTAGAAGTAAGCACTCCACGTTGCACAGGACGTGTTTTCCGTCACCGTTAAGAACTCGTGTTAATGCACATTATCAATTTTCCGAAACGAAAAATCCATTGACGCACGGCTGGGAATCGAACTTGCAATTGGATTGTTCGTCAAATTATGTATATGAGATAATAATTTCAAAAAATTTAATATGATAAGAAATTAATTTCTTTCCAAAGTGCAGAATGCAAAACCATTCCAAGTATTTTTTTATCTCCCGGACGTCGTTATCCATTCAGTACCTGTAGCACAGATACTATAACAGTTATTTATCTGTGGTCTGAAAAAACTAAGTTTAAAGTTGAAACGATAAAAACTAGCCGCCTGGGAGTCGCTGCTACACTAACCTAATTGTTGTAAAAACCGCATGAGTTTTTAAATGCATTTTCAGTTGGGACTCGTTGGTTTAAACTTTTCATGTTATACACTGCATTATTTTAAGCAACATTCTGATTTTATTCAGATTACATACACTGAAAAGTTTTATTTCTACTGTTTTCATTCTCTGAAGCTTTTTATTTAGTAATGCCACAGATAAAATAATACAGGAGGTAATACCAAAGTTTCATGCACTATAAAACATAATCTTGCAGTGCACGTTGGATTCTAGTTCATAAGGGAATAGTAGTTGTTTGAAGTACAAGATTAACAGCAGTGGCGTAGCTACCGGAGGGCTAGGCGGTGCAGTGCACCGGGGCCCCCAAGCTCAAGGGGCCCTCGGACTCCGAGTCAGAGTCTGAGAGTCCAGAAGGTTTTGTTCTTAGGAAACTACAGATATAATTATTTTGAAAATAAAACCAACTTTGTTTAGATTTTTCAAAAAATGTACTTAAGTAACTACAATCAGCCCAGAAAATGACGAATCAAATCGTAAGTTTTTACAAAAAATTCAAAATACGTTTACATTTCGTCACACCCTGCATATTTTGACTTGATGAATGAAATGAAAAATGAAAAAATATTTATTTGAAAACGAAACAGTATAGGTAGTTACATATTTATCATCAGCCTCCACACTAGGCAAAGCCTGTATCGTGGGGACCAGTAAAGATTTTATACAAACGAGGAATCGGACTACTTACAATAGATTTCGCAAGTATTGAAAATAAAAATAAAAACAGAGCATAACAGAGAAAAAAAGGCCATAAAAAATCACACGTGCAAAAAAGAAGAGTAAAACCCGTAAATTTACTTATGAGTACACAAACAAATACAAAAATACAATTATGATTACTGACACATTAAGAATAAAATCTAAACCGTTCAGTTAGGGCCCCAGTTTATTTTGCACCAGGGCCCTTGGCTACCTAGCTACGCCACTGGCTGGACAACAGTGGTAGAACACAATAAAACATACTTACTGAACAATAAATCCACGTGCCGCGCCACCTGCCTTCTTTGTCACGGCAATAATAATTTATAATGATTTCATATCTTGTAATATTTTCTTGTTATTTTTCAGTGGAAACTTTTGAATTCATTTTGGCAGGGATAAATGAACAAGGACTTACTTTATTGACGTGAAAACTGCTATAGGCGCGTTGGGAATTTTTGAGATGGGAAATCTATTGAAGTCAGACCGACAGTGTTACCGACACCACCGTCAGCGCCATCTAGTTTTGAACTCTGAAATTAAATACGGTAAAGAACCTTTATCAAGGTGTTTCCGCGCGCCCGGTGACAATTCAAAAATATTTCCTGACGATTCAAAAAATACACACGTAATTGTTCATATGTTCACTTCTGTGGGCACTCCGGGAGTGCCACTGTTTTTTATTATTACCTAAACTATTACCCAGGCCAAGAACAAAATATGAACGTTTCACTTTAGAACTTTCGTGAGTTGTTGCCTTACAAATTATCATAAGTTTCACTCGCGGGAGTTACAAAAATATAAGACTAGAATCTCAAAGAGCAAAATGCTACTGGCGGTCACCCATCCTGTCGCTTCTCTCACAATCAAATGAATGAGTGAGTACACGCGCTTAAGGCTTAATGCACATTGAATTGGGAAGCGACGCGTCAATTACTTTTATAGCAAGCCATTATAAACCTTATGAACAATGGTACAAGATATATAAACGCTCGTAGAATTAACGAGATCTGGCAAAGCCATCTAGCGGGCCGTGCTGGCTCGAGCACTTCATGGCTTACTATAAAACTAATTGACGCGTCGCTTACCAATTCAATGTAGCTTGAGCCTAATTCATTTCATAATAGCTTGTTTAATTGCGAGCAATAAACTATAAAATAATTTATCTGATTGAGGCAATTTTACCATCACGATTTTTGGTTACGTTTATGTCTTCATCATCCTAGGTAAAAGCTTGAAATCGTAAAAGATGAAATAGTGTATTTACTCAGCTTCTTCGAAAACCTCAGTAGAGGACGGCCCCCCACTAAATGGAAAAACGATTTGATAAAGGTTTCTGGAAGCCGTTGGGTGCACTGCACAAGATCGATCGCTGTGGAAATCGATGGGGTAGGCCTATATTCAGCAGTGCACGCTAGATGGCTGAGATGATGATGATAATGTTGACTTAGCTTAAAATACCCTTCATGCTATTCCAGGCTTAAGTGATCTACATAAATTTTCAGTATTATCCTAATCGGCCTAAAGTCCAAGTTCTATAGATACAAAATTGCCCTTGATTCATGAACATAGCAACTTTGAATGTATAACAAAATCATCGCTATTTATCGTCTAGCTCTAAAGGCCAGGGTACACGAATCTAGTGCTTACTTAGCACTAGATTCGTGTACCAAGCGTATGTGGGATATTTAGACGGCAACAAGTAAATATTTGGATATTTTAGTCGACACTCGTGGAATAGTTGCAATAGTTTAGTAGCTTCGCAAACGTATACTGCTTACAATGTTTTCTTTTTTGTTGCAAAAATCAACAAGCTTATTTTCGTAAAATATTTCTCAAACATCAACATTTAAACTTTTGCATGTGGGCATGTATTAAATATATATTTGGACATGCCTCTGACTACCCCATTAGACATCTTCAAAGGATCTGGAATATAAAAGATCTTGGAGAATGTCTACCGCGCCTTAGGGATACAGTCGTGACCCTGTTTACGTTTATTTCTCAAACAGATATTTCCTACAAACAATAAAATGAATATTGAAAGGTTTACAATTGGTATTGCTTACTAACTTACTTCTTCAGTAAACAAGTCTCGTGGTATCTTTTTGAATAGTTTTTAGTATCGAAAATATTTGTTTAATCCTAGAAATGTTAGCATTGCTCGTGCCAGGGTGTGTTGGTACGAAACGGGTGCCATGCCCCGGATGGTACATAGAATCAATATGGTAAATCGAACTACGGTAAGTTTGAAAACCCATTTGTTTATAAGCAACGGAGCTTTTTAAAATGTTTAGCAAACTTACGATTATTAATGGCTACATTATCATTTTATACATTATTTTGTTTTTGTAATTTTTTGTGTTAAACCACACATACCTATTTCATTGAGAAATGAAAAGTCTTATCAAAAGTTTTCATTTTGACGGGATTCGAACCCGCAATGATCAGACGATCCTCCTAAAGCCGGAGTGCCTTACCACTCGGCCACGGAACCCTAGTCGTCACAATTCAAATTTTTGATAAACGGTTAAATTTGGATTGTGACGACTAGGGCTCCGTGGCCGAGTGGTAAGGCTCTCCGGCTTTAGGAGGGTCGTCTGATCGTTGCGGGTTCGAATCCCGTCGGAATCTAAAATTTTGGTAAGACTTTTCATTTCTCAATTATTTTGTTTGTCAGCGAACAATTTTATGCCCGCTTAAAGACCTCATACAGAAATAGTACCTGTATACGCACCAAAAGAGTTTAGGTACTATTATTTATCAACCTAGGTATTATTGCTTAAAATTTTAGGGTGGTAGGTAAATTTTATCTATACTTAACATGTAATGGTAGATAAAACATAATTGAATTAGGCTATTTGAATTGATCTTTTTTTACCACAGGTATTTTTTGCGGACACAAAGATCATTCGGGCGAATTAAAACATTGTCGGTATCGTAATTTTAATGTGAGTAATTCCGGCGTTTTTACTCACTTGATTTTAGATAGAGAAAGTCCAAAGTTGTATCCATCGTGATCACATTCGCGTGATACAAGTTGTAAAAACAATTCAATTCACGCAAGATTATGAACAACTTGTAGCAATGAACATAACTGAAGCATTGCAATTCTCGTATCCAGTTAGACGAATACACTTTTTTTGTAAATCCATACAAAACGTTTTTTTAGCCGCCAGTGTTTTAAGCACGACTCTGACAGGCAGTGACCTGGATCGTTTGAGCTATCTATAGATCGTTTTTCACGATCTTTACATATCTTGAACAGATTTTATTGTATTTTGTAAATTTATTAGAATACTAGCTGCGCTCCAACGGTGTGACCTGCGGCCCCTCGAGATTTTTTGATTTTTTCAGAATAAAAGTAGCCTATGTCCTTCCCTGGGATAAAACGTCTATCCATGCCAAGTTTCAGTATAAACTGTTCAGTGATTTAGGCGTGAAAAGGTAACAAACAGATATATAGATAGACAGACAGACAGGGTTTATGGAGTATGGATGTAACTTAGTTTCTGTATGTAAACGATTTTTAAACAATTTATTAAGACGGCCGACTCACTAAGTCCGACAACACGGACTTAGTGAGAAGACTCAAACGAACAAAACCGTTTGAGTTAGTGTAGTGTAAAACATTTAAAGTGATAAGTGTATTTTAAAGAACACAAGAAAAAAGTGTCTTCCCCTTAATTAGAGACAGTAAGAAAAGTGCCATTGGACACATTCTTAGTTATATTATTCTTTATAAAACTATGTCAGAGACAAATTGCTCATTGGCCTACTTGGCTAGATTGTAATATTATTAGGGTTTAATATAATCATTATTATACACTAAGTTAATTAATAAAAAAAAAAAAAAAAATTAAGACGGCCCAATTACTTTTTTTGGACAAACTAATATTGAACGGTAATTGAAACGGCCTAAGTAAACGGACACAACTTCAGGCAATTCATTAGTCACGCCTTATCAATTGTTTAAAACTTGCCTAAACTAAACGAAGATGTTGCCTAAACTAATTCCCACCAACATTAATTAGTTACTTATTTGTTTGACTTGCTGACAGGCAAATGGACTGTTTATCTAGAGGGACATATTTACATAAGACTTATTACCCTCCAAGGACCTCTTTGCATTGCTTTGATCTAGTGAAAGAGGGAAGCATTTATGGGATGAAATTTGCCTTCTACCAAGACGGTAATAATGTTGCTCTTGGCTCTTAGTACGTGTTATTGCGTTTTTAATTGGAACTAGTATACACAAATTTTTGGGGGGCTTCAGTGTGGTCTGTACTTATTTCTAGCCACTTCCCAGTAAGCTGGGAAAGTTAATTATTGTTTTCTCTTACAAAAGAGACAGCACGATGACCGTGTGAACTTTAGGTATATCCAACGATCTCTGATTTTTCTCAACAGAGATCGTCGGGTATGAAAAAAAAACATTTTAAAACTACGAAATCAAGTTCAGTAAATAATCTCCAAGTGACAGTTTCAAATCGAAGTCTTCATTACTCAGACAAAATAGAATGCACGAGTTATGGACAGAAATTCACTCTTTCAACATTTCTGTCGGTTTTTGCGGGGTAGCACACGAATGCATTTTACACACACTTATGCATAAAAAATGACAATACACCCTCATTCTTACGCACACTCTTGCAAAATTCGTATATGACGTACTTACGTACGAGCCTTGTATTTTCCCTCTGCCAAAATGTACACGATTCCGAATCATGTACCTCTTGTAGTAGTAATACTACTCATCCTGTCTTTATGATCTAAGCTTCGATTGTTACTTTTAGCTAGGAATTTTTTCGATTGTATCTTTTAGTTTGCAAATCATATATTTTCTAGTTTTTAGGAAAACGATTGAGATAAATAAATCTTCGAACCATAAACTAACCTATTCACTATTGTCTGGTAGAGATCACTTTTTAGCGATAAGACCGCCGATTGTATGTCATAGATAAGTTTTTTTGTTTAGTTTTCTATTTTTGTTTAATTTTTTTTATGTGGTGTGCAATAAAGTATTTTCTATCTATCTATCTACTCAATAGCATAATATATGATTTTATCAGCAGTAACAGTTTCACAGAAATCGTAGCATTTCTAATAAAATGAAACGGTACTGTACTTTCCAATAATTCGATGTGATTTCTCCGATGACCTGGCGCCAACAGATGCAAGTGCTTTACAAATTCTACTGTAACGCCATTTCCATGATACTATTTTTGCCTCTTGTTTTCTCAAACTCAACGCAGCAAGAGCTACTATTCTGTGGCAAGATGGAATGCCAGAATAAAATAATGCTGGACAGTTTCACACAGCATAATCTAGCCACAAACTAAGCATAGCTTGTACCTACTATGGGAACCAGATAACTGTTAAACTACTTATATACTTTTTGTTTTGTAAATACACATTTATACATAGCCGAGATAAATATGTGCAGATCATACAAAACATTTATCCTGCGGCGGGCATTGAACCTTCTGCTTCTCAAGCGGGCTTTAACCCACTGCGCCACAGAGGGCAGTGGAGAATGATATCTATAGATTGATATAATTGTTTTGCCTATTTAGGTCTAGAATATTGTTTTGAAGTTACTCGATCATGACATCATGAGCGCTTTGTTTGTTTCCGATACCTAATCAAAAAGTCAAAGTGTCTGGTGGAAGCCTCTTTTAGGTGCTTTTATTATTTATTATTATTTATTTATGTCAAATATTAATTTAATCCACACTGATTCGAAAGAACAAATGAACAAGAAGAAGAAATAAAAAAAAGAAAATCAAACTCCTTTGAATAAATCTAAAAACCATTTCTTGGTAGGTCCGAGTTTCTGATAATAATAATAATAATCCTCCTGGCCGATTTCGGCTACGGAGACTTGGCTTTTTTTTTTTAAGTAAGTTGCTGATAAGTACCCGTACTATTCATGTAGAATCAAGACCTTGTGATTTTTTTGGGGTAATAACCTATTTAAATAACTTATTTCAGCTACAACACTTTTGTACGAGTATATCTACAAGGAAACAGTAGGTACTGTACTCTAACTTATAACGACAGTAACATTCGAACTTATAAACTACATTGCAGAGCTATTACGAAGTGAATTGTTAGGTACATAGTTTACTCCTACACCGCATAGTAAGGCACCTAATAGACCACTACGTTAGACTCGAGTTGGTTCGAAACCGCAAAACGGTCGGACGTGCGATTTATCAATATAACTAGAACTGTTGCTTGTTACCCGAACTATTTTAAGCGTATTAGATTTTATTGTCGAATACTCAAGATAATCCAATTTTAAACCTGGTTAGTGGTAGTTTGGAAGAAAGGTAAATGATAAATATTTGACTCGATTATTGCTAGTCACAGACAAATAAAAAACGAGATAACAAAACCACTTAGTTTATTAACATAATCTGACAATAATCTGACTTACAGCCAGTTTCATAATATTAATTTTTTTTACTTTAAGATTTATATAATACAATTTTCATTCATTTTAATAATAATAATATTAAAACTCGTGTCGTGAGGATAATCCAGACGAATTGACATACAAACTTTTTCGGGCAACGAGTTCGATCTGCATTTTTACTCCATCCATTTTTTTTCTAATTTATTTTTAAATAAAGAACAAAGTGATGCGACACAATCTCAAAACTATATCGATGGAACGAATGAGTAATGAACTTGACAGTGGTGTTATTATTGCCCGCTTGTAGGTGGGCGATGCATTCCGCCAGCTGCTATAAATACGTGCCTATGTAGCATAGAGATGTCCCCGTTTTATAGACTATAAAATATCGATTAAAATTTTTTTATGTATCTAGAAGTGTTTAAATTTTGATGAAAATACAAGAAAAAGTAGGCAAAATAGATTAATAGATTGAAAGACTACTAAAAGAAGTGCCGATTATGATGATAGAACGAAATTAGACGTGTACAGACTCATAGTACCTTATGTGATAAGAACAAGAAGGCTGCTACAAAGCCATTACGCCATGACGGAGGTTTAAATATCTAACTCATAAAACTCTTATAACAGTTAATATTTAACTAACTGAAATGGTATTTCTGTACGTACTTAGTAAGTAATGTTTCATAAAAGTCGGGATGCAGTATTTTAATAAGTACTCTAGTCTAATCATTGCCAATATTTTTATGTTTTGACAATCTGATTTGTAACTTATACTAGAATTTCAAATATAGGGAGTAACAATTTGTTACTACCTATATTTGTTACTGTTATTTGTTACTAACAAAACTGAATCAAGACTGTATCGTCAAGGCGCGGCAGGCTACTTTATTTACATTATTAAAGCTACAACATTTCTTAAACCAACAAAACTCTCCTGAATTTTCATTCGATCAAACACCATCTTACGCTGACAAGCCAAGTAAGCAACATCCATTACATCAAAGTTTACCCAATCAAGTATATTAAGCAAATATCGATAAGCGATTCCCCGTCCCTATTTGATACTTCCCACCAGTCCCTCGCACCCGCTTCGAGGAGTAAGGAGGAGTAGGTGGAAAATAAAATAAAACTCAAATGTTTCAAAGCAACGAAGTAGACAGAAAATAATCTACAGTTCATCACGATACTACCAATAGATATTTTGATGTGATCATTCTAGGGTGATTTTTATATCACATCCCATTTTCTTATAAAGATCTTTTTTCAAACCCACAATAATTAACATACTTTTTTTACATTACAAATGTTGTTCTATGCATGTAATGAGAAGGGAAGAGTATCATGTAACCAGAAGAGTACATGGTTTGAATGTGGATCGATATACAAAAAGGGATAGGCTGAAGAAGAGATGGATGGATTGTGTGAAAGATGATAAAGTAACAAAGGAGTGAGTGCTGAGATGACGGCTGATAGAGGGAAATGGAAGAGGGATAAATGTTATGCCGACCCACATAGAGTGGGACGAGGGCAGAAAGATAATGATAACAACGTAGAAAATATATATGAAAGTAAAACTTCGTGTTTACTCGTGTCAAACATTGTTATCTGCTAAGTAAAAGTAATTATAATGGGCCAGTTTCTACTGTATCCCCTTCGCATAAGGTATAAAATCGTATGAGCTTATCTTAGCAAGGCACATAATTGCATTAAGATATCTGGTATGCAGGTGCCGATAAGAGCGCGTAATCGTTCATCGTACACATTAGTGCCACATGGTAGGGCTTCTAGGAAATGGTCATCGACATTTGACGTTCTAATTGATTGACAGATGTTAACAAAGCTTCATTTTTTTTTTAATCTCATACTTAGATCATACAAAAATTTAAAAAAAAAAACAGTGGCCGGCAGAAGTGAAAACTTGAACGGTTCTAAGCTTGACAAATAACCTGGTATCGGTGAACAGTCACGTGACTCGCACACCTTTTCGAGGCGAATCCAAATTTTTTTCTTATCTCAAAACTGCCAAACGTGCCTAAGAAGTTTTCACTTCAAAACACGGTTGATTGCGGATTCAAGTCCCTTATGGATGCAATTTTTGGGATACATTTTTAAATCTTTATTGATAACAAAGCTGTTAGTTCGAATGAGATTGTGACCAATTCTGGTGACTGATTTTCTATGCGGAGCTGGCTAAAGGTCTCAGTCATGGCTTTACAACCGGGACCCATCATCAACAGCCCTCCAAAGCATAAAAGCGTATATAAACAGTATATGTGAGAATCTAAAATAAAGATAAAGATAATGATCTAAAATAAGAATATAGATAATGATAGTAAGACAGACATAGATAAAGATAATCGATAATAAAACGGATACCGCTCTTTAGAAATGTGTAACATAACGAGAAATACGTTCTGATTGCAATTAGGAAGTTCGGGGTCCAAAATTAGATGTGCATTTGGAATCGAATATGCAGTTTTTGCGCAATAGTGATCTTGTTCACGTAACTCTCGTGAAAATACGCTTGATTTATTTCAATTTCCTTGTAAGACTATCATAAATTCTGTTAAGTATAGCAAAATAGCCTTTGTTGATTTA
Source organism: Epirrhoe alternata (assembly GCA_963565295.1). Classification (NCBI taxonomy): domain Eukaryota; kingdom Metazoa; phylum Arthropoda; class Insecta; order Lepidoptera; family Geometridae; genus Epirrhoe; species Epirrhoe alternata. The sequence continues at coordinate 9,090,800 of OY751384.1, forward strand.
AAATTATTTAACAAAAATCATTATACCTACCTATTCTATTGCAATCTCTGTGCTTGTTTTCCGGCACTCATTCGACGTGGTCGTGCTTGCTAAGGCAACGTTCGAAACGGTCTGTAAGTGGATGGGTGACCGCCAGTGGCATTTTCATCTGAGCGTTTCCGTGCTTCGGAGGGTACGTTAAATTGTCGGTCCCGGCTATTTAAGTCGTTAAGCCATGACGGAGGCCTTAAGGCGGCCTAATAACTCCGTCACCTGACTCATACGAACTTACTTACTTTATTCTATTTTAAAACGTCTTATGTTTCTATTCTATCGTCGCCCCAATTTAGTATCAATTATATAATAATTCAATTGAGAACAATTGGATTTTAATTAATAACCTGTTTAGTATAAAATAGATACCACAATTAATTCATGATGACTGGAAAATCCATCTCAACAAAATCTCTCCACAACAATTCCGCGTCCCAGATATAAATCTCACTGAAAATTCCCAGCACTTTCAAAGAAAATTCTCTGAATTCAGAACTCAAACAAAATTTTAGAAGCATTCATTATAAAATGTAAAATTAGCGACATAATGGATGGGTAACCCTGGGAATCGCTTTCCATGAAATAAGCGAACATATAATTGAGACCTTTGTATGCACAGACGACGATAAAAATCCATGTAATGGCAGTTTAGTCGTACTATAACTGGATAATATCTTTAGTGGGTCTTTATGCGTGTAATGTCGGCCATTAGTTCATTTTAAGCACCCCTTACAAAACGATGAGTGAAATATTTTCTGTTGTCAGGAATCAGGATCTCGACTACCCCAGACTTTCTTTGAGATCAAGCAACTCAGGATAATTTGAAGATAAAAGAGTCAATCGCGTGTCCAAATATTTGGCACATGCGCACATGAACGCAGAAGTAAGCATTTCATTGTTTGACCTTCTTACAATATTTAAATAAACGATGTTACCCGCGATTCCTTGGAAAAACTTCACTTCCCCGGGATAAAATATAACCTATGTTCATCAGGGATAATGTAGGATTCTATTGGTGAAAGAATTTTTCAAATAGGTCCAGTACTTTCGGAGCCTATTCATTTCAAACAAACATACAAACAAACAAATCAAATTTTCACACAGCATCATCTAGCCCCAAAGTAAGCAGAGCTTGTGTTATGGGTACTACATGACTGATATAATACTTAAATACTTTTAGTTTGTAAACACATACATATTGTACATAGAAAACACCTAGACCCGAGACAAAAACTTGTAGATCACATATTTTAAACATTTGTTCCGCGGCGGGGATCAACCCGCAAACCACTGCGTCGCAAGCGGACCTTCGCCCACTGCAATAGAAAGGTCGTCCTTGGATTAAATGAAGAATGAATACTTTTAAGTATCCAAAGATTTCTCAACATGAAAACCCAGCAACGATTTCATTGGAACAGTAACCGCCAATATATACCGCTCTGTGGTTTTTGAGATAGGTATACCAGGGATTTTACTTTATTCTGGTTTTATTATACCAAAGGCGAGCATTGTCCCACACGCATTATAAAGGCTTTGTTCCTTTGAATTATCTGATCGCGGATTACGTTTTACAATTCGAAACAAATTAAAGCCTACAAAAAATGCTTCAGTACCACTTTGATATTATGCGAATTCCTTTTCATTATTCAAAAGGTCCAAGCGATTACAACTTTGGAGTTTTTCAAGTTCAATTTAAGATGGCGTTGGATTTGAAACGAAAGGGCAAGGGTTGTCTGGCATTCCCTTTTATTTTCTCTCTAATTTAATGGAAAATGTAAAATTTCCGGCGAATGGTAATAATGAAACCCTAATTAATCAATAATGAAAGCGTGGGCTCGTGTAACCGTACACGAACTAGATATAAATTGAGAAAATGTTTGATCAATTATAAGTTTTAATGAAAATATTGGTAGAAATTAATCCTTGCTACAGTAATGATATTCATTCATTCATTCATCAATATCATCATTATGCTTTCTATATTAAATTTGCTTGCTCCAAAATGAAGCGTCCGCTATGGCCATCCGAAGCCGCAACAAGGTCTTCCTGGGTGCAGCTGGTTGGGCACAAAGGGTAGGAAAGGAGATGCGGCATATTTTGTGTTGGGGCTCCGCACTCACACTGGATTTGGGAAGGATCCCCTATACCCCATTTGGCTAAGTTACTTTTGCATCGACCAACCTGTGTGCGGAGTCTATTGAGCGACTTCCAGATTTTAGAATAGTTTTGCAATATGAGCCACTGAAAATAACTTTTAATAGGCATGATGACAGTAATCAAGTTTCGCCAAAATATTTAATTGGTCTAATTAAAAAGGATTCAAGGATTGAGAAAAATGCATTTATTGTCCTAATAATGTCGAGATTATTAAATTATTTAATAAAATAAATCTAAAAATACAACAATCCGCCATGATAGCTGTACACCAATCAGAGCGCGTGACGTCATTACTCAATATAATAGACCAAAACTGCGCCTTTTGTTTCCTTTGAGGCAAAAAGGTTCAATGCTAAATCCATGCTTTGAGGTGTCTATGCACGTAGGTTTTGCTATTGGCGTGGTGAGCTGTGACGTCAAAACAGCCGTCACGACACCAACGAGCGTTTTGGCGTGAATATCAAATTTTAATTTTAAATTAGATTTTTATGTTTGAAAACCTTTATTTTCTACTATTAAATTATATTTTTTTCACACAACAAATCATTCTGAACAACAAAGAACAGATTTTGAAAAATAGTCATTATTTCTATTAGAGAATGAACTAGCTATGTAGCTAGGCTTTAAATTGGCTCAAGATTAGATGTTACTGATAGCTACTTATTCAAATTGATGTCACGTCGAGTATTTAGGGGTAAAGCTGAGACGGGATTAACCTCATTACAATTTATAGGATCTTATAACCATTATAGGATTATCTGCAGAATCGATGAACGATATAGAACCTCGTAAGACGATTAGAACTTTATTTGCGGTTGAACATTATGTGCGCAAAATAATCTCATTTTAGTTTGTTCGTTTATGTAATTATAGTAATAATAGTCACTAAGTTTATTATAAACTCTAACCCCGGCGTCTAAAGACCTAGCTTTAAATGTTTGAACACATGTGTGGCACGAGACTTTGACTACAAACTCTCGTGCCACACTATGTATTCAAACATTTGTTCAAACATTTGAAGCAAGTCTGGCGCCGGCATAAGATTAAACGCATTATCGATCAACAATATTATAGATTTAAGGTCAGCGTAGCAAAACCGTCCCCTGTAAATAACTGCTCGTGCCGTTATTTTGTTTAGCATTTTGTCGTTTTTCGTGATGAATGATTGTAAGTTTATAGATAGAGGATAAAGATGGATAGACGATGAAGAGAAAGGTGCAAAGGGTGTAATTCGGTTATACGTAATTAAAACTTTTTTGTCACGTGGACAGAATTTAGCTTTGATTTTGTATGTCACGCTATATCTATAATATTGATCGAAGGCATTGATAGATATTTTAAGGAATTGAAACGAAATAGCGTTTAAGTTGGCTATTTGAGACCACGATCTATATGTTCTCATTTAAATCGATCCAGTGTTTAAGACGTGATTGATTTTAATAAACATATCAACACAACATCCGGAATATTACTTTTAGATGTTGAAATCACTTCAGTTGAAAAATATTACAACACGTTCATTGACCTAATAAGAAAATCTACATGAACTGGCAGTGGCACGAAAGTTGTGGATATTGCTATATTACTTATACCTGCTCGACATCTAATAATTTTTGTATTAACCTACCTATAATTTCCTCTCTTTTTTCTGTTCTCAATACCAACTAATCTAATATTTTTATGAATGACTAGCTGTCCATGTGGTGTTACCCGCGGTGCCTCGGGAAAACTTCACTTTCCCGGGATAAAATATAGCCTATGTTCATCAGGGATAATGTAGGGTTCTAATGGTGAAAGAATTTTTCAAATCGGTCCAGTGTGCTTAGTATGACTTTTATTCACCATTCGGTATCGACGCCGTAAACGTGGATTTGTACTGGTTTTCATTAGTAATGAGCGAGTACCAAAAGATGGCACTGCTATTTTCCCATACAAATCTGCGTTTACGGCGTCGATACCGAACGCGTAAAAAACTAATACTAGGCACCCAGTAGTTTCGGAGCCTAATTAATTCAAACAAACAAACAAACGAATCTTTCCTCTGTATTATATAGATTGTAGAAGCTTAGTTTCTGTAAATAAATGTATTACTCATAAAAAAATTAAAATAAATGATAATTGATTTCTATGCTGACTGTACTTCATATAATAACAAAGAACACAAATCAATACCGTACTATGCCTATGTAGTAAACGTATTGTTTAGGGACATTATGTTGTGTGTAAACTGTATCTGTGTCTATGAGTTCGTTCCATTGAATGAACACAAGGGACGTTGGTTATTGAGTAATGATGCGTAACAATGATCTTTTTGTCTCCAAGTTCTCTTTTGTTTTCTGAAATCATTTGTTTCTTTTTATACGGTTCTGATACGGCAATGGGAACTGATGGGGAGCTTTGTTTTAGCTAATGGAAGGGTGTTAGGTTAAGCTGTCGGAACCAAAGTTTAGTGTGATATCTCCGAAATTATATCTACACTAATATTATAAAAATTTTTCATCAATCCCTCAGGAGTAAAATTTGTATGGGACCACTATGGTAGCATACCCTTTCAAACAAAAAAAAATTTTGGAAATCGGTTTACAACTGACGGAGATATCGATGAACATACATCCAAAAAAAAAAAAAAAAACATACATACACCCGAACATAGAACCTCCTCTTTTTTTTGAAGTCGGTTAATAAAGAGGAAGGATTTGTTTGTTTTTTTGAATTAAATAGGCTCCGAAATTACTGGACCGATTTAAAAAAGTCTTTCACTATTAGATTCCTACACTATCCCTGATGAACATAGGCTATATTTTAACCCGGCTACGTGAAGTTTTCCCGAGGTAACGTGGGTAACACCGCGACGGAGAGCTAGTCGAGATAGATTCATAAAAATTTAAAATATAACTAAATACTTGTTGATAAAAAGCACCTCAATAAAAGTATGATTAAATAGAATGGTAGAAGGAAGATTAGATGCTCATAATTTCTATCGTTTGATACGCTAGCATGGATAGTAAGTATTTGACTGTCTGATTAATCACCCACTTTACTTTAATACCTCCATGCTCCAGGGAAACTCATCAATCTTCATACGCGACGATAAATTGACGCTACGCTTCGACTACGACGTCAATTAAAATGACAATGATCCACTCATTAAAGCCTATTTGGTATTTAATCAAGTATTTAGGTCAACAGTTCTTCGACACATTGAACAATACTATGAAGTTTGCTTAAGAAACCTACTCCATGGATTACTACTAAGAATAAAAATTAAGAATGTTATAAAGATCATTACCTAAATAGGTACCTAAACCAGTAGCAGTAATTTACCTAAAATGACTAGATTTTATTTTTATTTGAATGCAGAAAAAAATTGTTCTTGGTTGCAACCCTGTATACCTATAGTCTGAATGTCGATCGATGCAGCCTTCATTGAAATCAAGCTAGGTAATGTTTATTTTGGTATCAACGCAATTACTATCAAACTTAAATAGAAATTATCATCACTAACTATTTCCCACTGATGAATGTAGATTTCCTCTCTATCACGCCACTCCTCTCGATCCCATGACATTATAATCCATTATCATCAAACCTAAAATTAAAGAAAGAAAACAAACATTGATAAAATTCAAAGATGAAGTATGTTCAACAATGAAATCCCATGCGTCCCCATTCGTTTTGCTTTCCGAACGGAATTGAATACGGAAGCCCTATTGTTTGTTTTTGCTTGATCTGTATGCTTACCTATGCATGCCTAGTCAGCTGAACTAGCTTTATTGTCAATAATAATGTATTTTATAAGCCCATGGGGTCATTTAGATCATTAGATTTAGAATACATCACCAAATTCAACGACGATAGAATGAGTGAGCATAAATTTTACTCATGTTGCTTGGACATCATTGATACACAAGAGGAAGAAAAAGACAGTGTCTTAATGTGATAAACTAGCTAGCAACTTTGTCTGTGCCAAATATTGACTAATTGCATCCATCTTTCTCAGTATATTACGACCCTGGCGAAGACTGGTCTGCCCTAGAAATGACATTGGGCCTTGATGAAAATTAAACGTTTTGGACGTCTTTCAAATCGATGTTCAGATAAATCTTCGGATTTGTGTCATCATAATAAGCCTTATTGTGGAAAGTGTGTGTTTGTGTAGGTTAAAAAAAAACAACACATACGTAGTAGATATTGAAGCTTGTAGAACATAGCTCGAACTGTTCAAAGTTAGATATTCATTATTAGTAGTATTCAATAGATTGAAAACATTTATATCTTTTTTAACAATTTGTATCAAGTATTCAATTTCGTTTTAATCTAAGTATTTTGAAGATAAGTTTGTAATCCTCAAAATAATTGAAATGTAGAGTACGAAATCATTCGTTCCCTCAGTCCATTATGTTCCCAGAAGTTAGAGAACTCTAATCTATCTTATGGGCCAACATTTCAAGACTACCAAACTTTCTGAAACCACGACTAATGGTCGGAATAAAGGTAAATATAGCTACGACTGAGTGTATGGAGAAGTACTCGGGCTAGTGTGAATGTAGGTGGTTAGATCACAGCCTCTAGCGAGTGGAATGCTCTGAAAACTTTTAAGGGGGTAGACAGAAAAAAAGTGTATACATTTATACAAATAATCAAGTTTTTGAAGTGAAGGGCATTTGGCAGTTTTGAGATAAGAAAAAATTATTGGATTGGCCTCGAAAAAGTCAAAAGCGAGTCACGTGACTGCTAACCGACACCGGGTTATTTTTCAAGTTAAGAACCGTTCAATTTTTCACTTCTGCCGGGTCTCCCGGAGTGCCATTGGATTTTTTTATAAGCAGCTGTCCTACTGCTGCGCAAAGGCCTGGCCACTTTTCATTCTCTGCGCTCCCTCCAGAAAAATCGCTCTCGCTAGTACACTTGCTTTCAAGGTACCCTTCAAAAGGCCACATAAGTTCAGACGGCTGGCATTTGCGGTGTAAGCCGTTAATGAACTCGCACCGAGCGAAAGATTCATTAAATCTCGGAAGTACCTAGTACGATTCCTCTCAGCTATGCTCATTAAATTTTTTCCGATATTTTCGGCGCATAAGCCTGAACTGTGCAGTTTGTCGTATAAACGGAGTAAAATTTTCAACAGTCGTAGCAATGTTCAAAGAAGAAAAGTTTGGGTTTTGTTTAATTAATTCTTGAAATCAATAAGTACTTGAAATCTTTTACAACATTCAAAACGCCCAAATACTATTCATGTTTTTTTAGTATTTCAAATAAATATGTAACGTTTATTTAAAATAAATAAATAATGCTGGATATTTCACACATCATCATCTAGCCCCAAACTAAGCAAGCTATGGGCACCAGATTTGATATACTTAAGTTTACAATTTTGAAACAAAGAAATGCAAGGGGAAGAACTTACTCACAGCAAAGAATTGCTGTTTGTAGTTCGTTGTTCCCATACAATACATATAACACAGGTGGAGAGACCTAGTTCTAGGTTCTGCTTTGAGCATCTCGTTCTAACTAAGTAGGTACTTGTATATAGAAACGAGTGATCGCTGCTTCGGCTAGTAAGTAGGTAGGTTTGTGTAGGTTTTCGGCTTTCAAGTTCATATTTTGACTTATCTATCTAAACAAATTTTTGACAAAAGGATTTTTGAAGCAAAAGCTTAAAACTAAAATATTAAACCAAAGTATCTAATCCTAATTTGTATCTAAGTACATATTTTCAGAATACTGATTACTGCCTGATAAAATGTGTGAGATGCTTTGTGAGGATAGCTAAAGTGTTTGTGTATGTGTGTGTGTAGGGTGTGTGTGTGTGTGTGTGTGTGTGTGTGTGTGTGTGTGTAGGGTGTGTCTGGCTAATTGTAGTGTGTGTCCACTCCAGGGCTAAACTAGCAGATTATAAGGAACAAGTCTTCAGTCTGTTTATAGTCCAGAGTAAGCAGGTAGTTGTAGAGTTTTATTTTGCATTCTTTCCAAGATAGAGCATGAAGTTTCAAAACTTTACCAATTTCGTTATAAAGATGTGGTCCAAGGAAAGAAAAGTGCTTTTGGGCTGATGTAGTCTTACATGCTTTTGGGTGATATCGCTTATGACTGCGCCGTTTATTGGCGTGTACATCCCGGGGGCGCTCCAAGTGCTGTCTAAGTAAGGCCTGTTGTATGTAGATTTGGCGGACAGTTAGGAAACGACATTCTCTGTAGAGTTGGGTAGTCGGGTATCTAAAATACTACTTCTTTACTTTTTTTTTGTTTGTAAATACATACATATTACACATAGAAACACCCAGAACCGAGATAAATATTTGCAGATCATACACACATTTATCCCGCGGCGGGGATCGAAACCGCAACCTGCTACGTCCCAAGCGGGTTTTCACCCACTGCGCCACGGAAGTCGTTATTGCTGAAATTATTATAAAACGACAAATACTAAATTATCACTTTATTAGGTATAGCAACGCAAAGCGCAATAACATTAGCATATAAATAAATAAAACTCCCACTCAATTAATAGCTTTGGAAGAAATTCATACATCCGGCATAGCAGACTCACACGACAATCTCATGATTGTTGAAGTTCATACTTCAAGTTCAAATGAACATCATAAGGCACTTCCCACAATATAATTCGAACAACGCTGACATAAAGGAACATTGGTAGAACATAGAACTAAGTTCGTGTAACGCTACACGTGAGAAATCAATATCCTGTTGTGGTGGATTAGAAATAGCTCGTTCGTGATAATGACGCCTTTGTAATAGTCCCTGACTTGTAAGTAGAGCGATAAAAGTACTGAAATTAAATGAAAACAGCACATTTCATTTTATGATGAGTTGGGATCTAGTGTTAAAATACCTACTAGATTACGAAACTTGATTACTTCCATTCGTCAAATGACTGTCAATGTGTTACCATTTACTAACTACTCTTTTCCATTGCAGATCAAAACAACGGTTCAAAAACTAGTGACACGCAAGGATCAGAAGGACGGCGCGATGCGGTCGGCGGGGCCCCCGTGAGGTCCCGCCAAGATATGGGCTCAAACATTAGCCAGCACTCCTCGAAGGGGCTCAAAGGACGCAGAGCCAGGTCCAGCGGGGACCTTTGCAATGGAGACAACAAGAGTCAGACAGAATCATCAGTATGTGGATCGGTGGTGGGCGATGTTATGGGCTGGAACAGGTCTCTGCCCAACCATCTCGACGGGAACAGACATTTGGCTGATTACAGTCGAGTGAACAACAACTACGCAGAGTTCGGCACGTACAATCGATGCCATCCGAAAGGGGGACGCGGGCTGCGGTACAGAGTGAGCAAATCCGGTGAGTCACAGTTCTATTCATGCGAAAAGGTTTTATCTATCGACCCACATCTAAGCGAACCTAAAATCTGTTTGAAAACTGACCAAAATATACGAGGTGTGTAAATATTTTTAATAACCGCTATAAAGTTTGAAGCTATAATTCAAATGTTTGCCGCGTTGATTTTATGGCTTAAGCGACACGGACCAAGGGTAGAAAATTGCTTCACAAAATTAATGACTCTAGTTAGGTGCTTAATTGTACATCTTTAAGACGAGGATTTTCATTGGATCAAGTTTGATAATAGGGATTAAAGTGTCATTCATTTTGTCTGGCGGAGCTTTGGAAGCTGTCCAGTTAAAGCTTGAATATGGGGCTGAAATTCCCTAGAAATGGACATCATAGGATTATCAGCTATAGATCATTAAACACCATAGTTGATCTAACGGCCACTCTACTAACTAATGAAGTACGTATATGCTAAGTTAGAATCATCAGTCTTGTACAAGCAAATAAATTATCTTTATCTCTATCTACACAGTCACCGAACTATTTGCCGAACTTTTTGACGAACTATTCGCCGAACTATTATTTGGAAAGACGATGACAGGCGATGAAACCCTCTACACGTTCGTGAACGTCGGCATTCGTCTATCATCGGCGAAAATGTAGAGGGCTCATTACATAGCAACAAACAAAATTACAATGAAAAAATCTCGAACCTTGAGTGAAGCTGAAAAGAAATTGATGGAAGAACATACAGAATGTTCTCATCTAACATCAGCATGCGTTCATAAGGCTTTCCATTACAATAATGTGGCATCACGGTGATGCTCCACAAAACAATTCCGAGGTGGGGCGAGATGATCGATGGCCCAGCCATTAGGATTTTTCCCTTCGTATTTTTTATCTTGCTTATGAGATGTGTTGCATTACTGGGATTGAAATGGTCGAAAGAGTCGGGAAGGTTGTGAACAACATAATAAGATCAAGATTGTAGACGTTCTCTTAGATGTTTTAGCTTGCAAGATTTTTTATGTGTCTATATGTTTTTGTTTATCTTGAGAAAAGAAATAAACCCAAAACGTAATTCTACAATCACTGAAATTGAAATATTCAATCTATGTCTGCATTGTAAGTTTTAGGTTATACTCGTAGGTAAGGTTGGTATTGTAAAACACAGTCATGACTGTATCCCCAAAGCGCGGTAGACATTATCTCAGATCTTTTATGTATTCCAGATCCTTTGAAGATACTGCAATAACTAAAACTGCAACGCAAGCAAAGCAGAAGATCAAAACTAGTACCACTTATACATCCACTCTTAACGAATTGTTCATAATCTGGCAGACTTTGTACAGCCGGATTCAAAATCAGTGCGATTGAAGTATGTACATAAAAAGCCGGTCAGCCGGATTTTTGGCCGGAGTCCAACCCTATCGCGACCTTATCGCCGACTGTCGGATTGCCCATCTACAATTCAAGTGCTCTGATTGAGCATCGGTAGCTCCAAAAGCGGATTTTTTAAGCTCTGCCTTGGATATAAAGGCTTCTTTTTATGAAACAAGAATTATCATACCTATCAATCGTTAAAATGAGTTTTTGTTGAAAATGTTTCAAGTAACGAGCTTTTAGGCGTGTTGCTAACAAAAACGAAAGTCGAGGCGGGGGCGCGCGAATTTGGTTGAAAAAAGTAAAAAAATCAAAAGTCAAGAGACGAGGCACTACTCATCTTTCGAATATGACATATTGAATGATGAAACAAGGCATAAACGCCGCCGCCGCCTCGACGCTTATTTCGCCCGCACACGTTTATTTCGCCCGCGCCGCGACCATGCCTCGACTTTGCTGTTAGCGACCTGCCTTAGAGGTAGCTATTCAGTTGTATCGTTTTAAATATACAGGGTGTAAAAGGACTGCTACCGAAAACTGAGGGGTTCCAATCAGACCATGATACTAAACATATTTAGCGAAAAAAAACGCAAAAAAAAATCTTGACTTAGCTTCGTCATGTTATGTTATTTTCGGTTATTTACTAATAGTACGACATAATGAGACCATACATACCTAATAATTTCGTTTATTAATGAAAAAAACAATTTAAACTCAATATCTAGCAATCTACGTAAAACAATGCGCCCAGAACATACGCAAATAGTACTCTTCAAACGCTGTTTTCTCCGGATATAACGTTTTTTCGGAAAATCCTTTTGGATTTAGTTTTGTGTTGGGATGCTGTACCTACCCCTTTCGGCTTCGGTAGACGTCTTTTTACACCCTGTATAAAACAACATCGTACCTCAAGTTTACAAGCTTTTGAAGACAGTTGCAACCCTTAAAATGATCCTAGACATCAATTTCTTTCTCAAAAAAAATAGACAATTGGCAAATTTTTTTTTGGAATCGAAAAAAAAAATAGAATTGGTAATTACTTTGCAGGTGGTCTCGACTACAAAATTGAATAATCTTCTTTTAAAATAACAAAATACTGAAAGCCACTGAAATACAAAGTCAGGCGAAACCAAAAATCCTTTCTAAGCCGTCTAATATTTTACTTTTTCAAGGCAATTTGCTCAATATCAAAGCTGACTTCCGAATCCTACCTCGGAGAATAAACTCTAATTACCTACTAGTATCCAAACAACAATGTTTTTCTGACTTGAACTAGATTATTTTTACTTCGTTTCAATCGATCGAATACCAATAAAGTTACCTTATATTACTTTTATAATGTAGGTAATAGGAAAAGTAGAACAAATCGTTATCAAGAGCGAGAAAATTTATCGCAACATCATCGGTCTGTGTCTCCAGACCTGAACTGAGGGCCTCGACAAATGAGCCTTGAGATGATACGAGTTTAATACTATTACTTTTTACATTATGTTTATTTTAGAAGAATTTGGAGGAAGAAGCATCATATACGCCAAAGAATATGCTCCCTCTAGCACGTCCCTAAACGATATGGCTCTGCCAAATTATGTTGAAACATTGCTTCCATATTTGTGAAAATGATATTGAAACGTAGAGACATGAGGTGACTTTGAATGTTAAGTCAGTGCGATAAAGTTCAATTTGTATTGAAAGTGAATCTGGAGTGAGATAGCTTTGCAGGGGTGGTGATGACGTCACTGCGCTCCCAACCGCACCGGGTCAAGGCCGGACTTGCGTCTGATGTTGTAATACCAACCTAAGTCGGTAAAGCTTAAGAGCTATTTTCAAAATAAACAGAGCAAGTTGACGTTCGTGATATCAGCCAAAATCATATTTCATTTTCACCTGGAACTTTTCCCGTAGCTTTTGGAGGTATCGTGTTTTTGAAATGAATTCTAGGTGTTGGTCAGATAAATTGATGAATATTTCTTGTATTTTTACTAGCAGTTTTTATTTATATTGCAACAATATACAACTATGCAAAATGATAGAATTGGCATGTGGCCATCTGTCTCTTTTTGATGACAAAAATCGCTCAAGTCCTAATTGTTTTTTTTTGCCATAACCTTTCTTGTCCTACTGCTGGCACATACATCTCTTCATATAATCTCCACACTTTCTTTTCCTAAATTGAAGAGAAAATACCTGTAATTATTAATTATGTTCCGACAACACATTACTCAACAATTCTGAGTATTTATTTACCTCATTAGACCTAACCACTATAAAACAAATCTCTAATAATGCTTAACGCTTTGAACAAGAAAACCGCATGGAAAGGAGATAAGCCAACACCACTCATAATATAAACAATAATAACGTAATATTAATAATCCATAATTCCAAAATTCCATTTGTAATTAACATGGCAGTGCCGCATCTCAGAAAACATTGCCAAAACGCCCGTTACACAATGCATGACGTGGCCGGAGTCTGGCGCGTGTCTCTTAGCATCAGTTTAAAAAGACAATTTAAAGGAGAACTAGCAAACCATGCATCGGTTAGCCCAAACATTATCTTCCTGCCTTTATCCCACATTATGTTGGGTTCTTACTCATGTCATCCTTCACACAATCAATCCATCCATCTTTTCTTACAGTCGTTAAGATTCCTATGAACAAGTAAACAAGGTCCCTTTGAGCGGTTTAGGCCGTTGCCGATGGACGACGAAACAGATCTCTGCCTTCTGTGGAGGTGAAGATGACCCAAAAATAATAAATACACAAAGTAGGACAACAGTTTTGCGTCCTCGACTAACACCGGTATCCACAAACATTACTATGAGGTCTCACAGTGCGCGCGGACGCACAGGGTACCAAAAACCTACTGATTTTGGGACCCTGTGCGTCCGCGCGCACTGTAAACGTCAAAGTAATGTGTAAGAGCTATTACACACTATAGACAAGCCGCTGACAGTGCGTATTAATGCTACTTTAAATAGGTGTTTACTTGGTCGCCGGTCGCCCGGGCGACTGTACAGCTATGTTTTAGTCGCTGAGGGACCGAGTCGCTGGCGACCAGTCGAAGTTTTGGCAGGATTTCTAGCATCTATGAAATATGAAAACACGGTATCTAAATTTTCAATGCGGCATAATAGTCATGCAGGTACCTAATTGGACAAAATTACACCATTCTCTCCTTTCTTTTCCTCCGTACCTAAAATATTTTATCTTTTTATTTGTATCTTCGCAAACACGATAACGCCAGTAACTAATGCTAAAGAGAGTTTGTTTGGAGGGCTGTGCCAAGAATTCACTTCTTGTTTACCATTTTAACATCATAGTATGAGCTTCAGTGCATGAAAGTTTACGGAACAAGAGAAACGTTATCTAACAAAGAGCCAACTCATAATAGTGGGACAAGGTTAGTATAGTTTCCGTTAGGTATTAAACTGAATCAAAACTTGTCGCAGGTTATTAAAAAACTGGATGATTTTAATACCACGGTATGCCGTTGGATTCGATATTGGGAACTATCCGACATTTTCCAAATGACGCGATGATGGTCTGGAAGGACGATGAATTCAACAGCCTTTATAACGAATTAAATACCACTCCTGGACTGTATTTCCAAGGAAATGGTCTACCATGTGTAGGATCTTAAATGCCTGAAGCATCTAAAGATATATATCCTTAGTTGTTTCAGTCATCCAAGATCCCTTTGAAGATGTCCAAGGGAGTAGTGAAAGAGTAAGAATGTATGTTTTGTATGTATTATGTCAAATAAGTATGGTATTTGACCTACATAATCGAAACATTACTACTTTGTTCCTACTCAGCACCGAAACATGCTCGAAATGACGGAACCTGATGCAACATTCTTTACGCGCGCGGGTAAAAACCTCTTTACTATTATGAGATACTCTAAACAGGGTCAGGATGCTACCTTTTTGAGTATGTATTTTTAGAGAGCTTGCCTTAGAGCAATGATCATTCATGACCCACCTTCAAAAGTAGAAGATTGAAATGTAATTTTCAACGAAACACAACAGTCATAGAAGTTGGATTATTTTGAATCAATGATAAAAACAAATGCAGTTATAGATACAAACTATGACAAATCTTTAGAGAAATGAATAAAGGAAATCAAACATCCATTTCTCGGAACTCCAACTTCACAGGGTCTTATAGAAGGTTGAACAAAAACTTTCCCTAATCAGTCACAGCCCAGCCAAGATCGCCACCCCACTCAGCAATTCATCTTGGTTTGTAATCAGCTAAGAAAAGGAAGCACCCTCTTTCTAAGACCTTTATTAATCCCAATTTGCCGTGACGGCCGAACGACGTTGATGTATTAGTGACTTCTTTGTACGTGAATCTTCCCCAGAGGGCGTTATCTGAACTCTTTGGAGTTTTACTTGACTTATTATTGATTTACTCTCAAAACTTTTATGACTTGTTTTCGTTTATTAACCATAATTTCCTCAATAAACCAATATACCATAAGAACCCTCGCAGACTACATTCCGAGTCCCGATTCTGAGACTAAATTCCGTCTCAACTATCAGCCGATAGAAAGTCTGTAGTCTGCGAGGGGTCTTACTTAGTTGTTTGTATCCGTCTGCACATGTGCCATTGTTTCAATATAAAAGAGATTGGTTGATGGACATCAGCCATCGCTTGATGGTGTTTATATAATATATAATTCAAGGCAAAAGCAACTAATATATCCTTAAGCCCCAGGAACCTTATTCAAGTTTCAAACTCCCAACTTATCTGTCGTAAACTAACCGTTGCTTAATTAATTAGCGCAATCGTCAAGCCCACTCCACTTCTCTCCCCCCGCATAATCACTTTCGGTCAATCACTTTTATCTTAGATCTCTGGTACAAACAGTACTTTCCAAAATTATTTTTTTGTCAATCATGAGTGGATATTGTGACATTCAATTTCGTCATAAATGAGTGCTAAGGGCAGTTCCATTAGGAGGTTGGAAACAGTTACAGAAACATTAAGTTAATACTGTTGGATCCGACTTAGTGGCACTTTGATAGAATTGTAAAAACAACGAATGGAAAGCCAGCTATAACAGAAATCAGGGTTTATTAAATCACGTCGGTATATTGTACAGGTCAGGTTGTGTGTGGATGGAAAGAGGATTCCATTTGAGCATTTTTTACAAGAACATGTAATGAATTGTTTAACTGTTATAATTAGGGGTGACCTATTTCTTGAACCCTTGAGGTTATTTATAAATCTCAGAATAAATGCAAAAATTGAATCCTCTTTCCATCCACACACAACCTGACCTGTACAATATACCGACGTGATTTAATAAACCCTGATTTCTGTTATAGCTGGCTTTCCATTCGTTGCATTTTACAAGAATCTTATCGACGTTGATAACACAGAAATTAGTAAATGGTTACTCCATACAAATTTCAATTTTGTATTGTTATGTGCTGGGGTTCGTCGATTCTGAAGATAAACACTTGGTATAACTTTCGAAACTTTATTACACACTAATTTACTCAAAACACACTTTAAAGTTATCAAAAGTCGCACTGAATATCACTCGTCACTATTCACTTTGTTCTATCACAAGTTGACTCTCTCGTAATTCACAAAGAACTGATTTGTGACGCGCAAATCGCCCGTTTATATACCCCATAGAAACGCCTAGAACGTTCACCGTGGGAACTCTCTACAAATAAACAGGAAGCTTCTATAAATAAACAACAACACGTGACAAGCGACCTTGAACCTTATACACTTGTAATAAGGTCGCTTGTCAGTAGCGCCAAACCAATATGAACCTTAAGTCTAGGTATTACGGTCCAATCATCAATTCCGTATGTCTAAGCGAGAATGTTCGTGGAATTTATCCTGCGCGCGAGTCTTCTAGAACGTTCGAGTGCTTGTACGTTACAGTATTTTATGTTGGTTTTCAATATTGTTTTTACTCATCACAATAAGCAGCCCACAATGAATGTCACGCTGTTAGATAAAAGCTTTCCTCATTCCCTCCATTGCATCGTACGACAAGAAGAAGATTCCTTCTATTCAGGATATAGGTACAGTCGTGATGCTGTTTCGTTTCGTTTTTGTCTGACAGTTTCACAAAAAACAATTCTCTAGCGACACGACAACCCTATTGAGGAAGGAATACATTATCCCATTGAGATCCGATCGCGACCCTCTTCAGATAGTAACAACTTCATGCTCTTCACAAACAGGCTCGATCCAAGTCCCTAGCTCAAAGAAGAGATGCCGGCGACTTACCACCTTCCTTCTAAATATATTATACAGAGTTCCATGTTTTTTATATGTTCAGAATGGCTGTTTTTGAGTAGCTTTTCTTTGTTTGTATAAATTGAATTTGATACAAATAATTACGTTTTAAAACTAAAAGAAAAACCGACTTCAATGTTCGACACTACACACGGCGTGAGTCAGGGAATCAATAAGTCATCCATAAAAATCTAAATTAGAATAAGTTTTTTTTTTATATCAACCAGTACAAGCTTTTAATGGATTACCGTGATCTGATTGAACTCACCGATGTAAGTACAAAATTTAATTTCAATCAACCTATTTTCTGAGGAGTTCCGTTCTCCATCATCGGATCAGCTCGCAGTCATCATATTTCAAATTAGTAGATGAAACTTGACCGATGTAGTGAGTTTCAACTCAATCAACCTATTAACTGAGGAGTTCCATTCTCCATCATCAGATCAGCTCGCTGTCACTATATTTTAAAATTTTAGATGATACTTGATCTACAAACCGAGTTTCAACTAAATCGGTCGATTATCTGAGGAGTTCCCTCCATCATCAGATCAGCTCGCTGTCACCATTTTTGAAAATTTTAGATGATACTCCATTTACGAACCGAGTTTCAACTCTATCGGCCAATAGGCCGATAGAGTTGAAACTCGGACGGGAACGGGAACTCCTCAGACAATAGTCTGAGGAGTTCCCTGGAACAGCTTTTGACTCCATCATCAGATCAGCTCGTTGTCACCATTTTTGAAAATTTTAGATGATACTTAATCTACGAACCGAGTTTTAACTCAATCAGCCTATTGTCTGAGGAGTTCCCTGGAACAGCTCTTGACTCCATCATCAGATCATCTTGAAAGAAAGAAATAAATAATGCTAAACAGATAATGCTTAGGCTCCACCGGCGTCTAAAGGCAACAATTACCAAAACTGCATACATTTTATGTCAAGTCTCGCGACACGTGAGTTCCTGGCATTAGTAAATTGTCAATTTGACATATTGCATAGAGAGTCTTAGACTTATCTGTCGATTCGATTTACAATGGCTAGGAGGGAAGGTTTTTAGAGTTTTACGGACAAACTATCAAACCCTCAGGAATAAAATTTATATGGGACCACCTCTGGAGTATACCCTTTCAAACATAAAAATAATTTTGAAAATCGGGCCACAATTGGCGGAGTAATTGCGTAACATGATACAAAAAAATAATTTTAAAAAAAAAACATACAGGCAAATTGAGAACCTCCTCCTTTTTTTGAAGTCGGTTAAAAATAACATACAAAATTATTAGCATAGTTGTTGTCTAAGATCGTATCATATCGTATCATACTCGTATTTTTATCTAATGCATGTAATGGGAAATTAAAGTTATTTTCTTCCAATCCTTGAACAAAAGTAGTGTTTCGTTCTATTGCTACTAACTATCATTCTGGTTTATGTAACTTCTAAAATTTCTATATGCAAACATTCAACTACTAAATCCACATTTGCACGTATACCTTCATACAGACTGTGAGACTAACTATGCATATTGAAACGGTATGAAACTTCATTCCACACACAAACTGAAAACATAATTCTAAGCGACACGAAGTTGCATTGAATAGAAGCTCTGCGCGGCCGTTCAAAAGCCATGAAGTTTTGAGGTATACATTATGTGCATCAAAGGAACAAATTAGCTAATACATATTCTGAGCAAGATACAAAATAGACAATATTGCATAGATAGACCGGTGGAGACCGGTCGGACACTCATGTCTGTACTGTGGCTGCGTATTGTCAGCGTACATTCTGCAGGTAACAACAAATGTGTATTACATATTATGCAACAAGTTTTTGACATGTTGGCACAAGAATTTAACATGTTGCCAACATGTATGTACATGTACTTTTAAACATAATGTTTTTGTCACTATTCTCTTGTGTAGGTACAATAAAGAATTACAGCATGTATAAACATGTTGGCAACAAGTATTAAACATGTAGGCAACAAGTATCAAACATGTAGGCAACAAGTATCAAACATGTGAGCGACAAATATTTTTCATGTTTGTAACAAGTATCAAACATGTTGGCAACAAGTATCAAACAAGTAGGCAACAAGTATGAAACATGTTGGCAACAAGTATCAAACTTGTAGGCAACAAGTATCAAACATGTGAGTGACAAATATTTTTCATGTTTGTAACAAGTATCAAACATGTTGGCAACAAGTATCAAACAAATAGGCAACAAGTATGAAACATGTAGGCAACAAGTATCAAACATGTTGGCAACAAGTATGAAACATGTAGGCAACAAGTATCAAACATGTTGGCAACAAGTATGAAACATGTAGGCAACAAGTATCAAACATGTTGGCAACAAGTATCAAACAAGTAGGCAACAAGTATCAAACATGTAGGCAACAAGTATCAAACATGTGAGCGACAAATATTTTTCATGTTTGTAACAAGTATCAAACATGTTGGCAACAAGTATCAAACAAGTAGGCAACAAGTATGAAACATGTAGGCAACAAGTATCAAACATGTTGGCAACAAGTATGAAACATGTAGGCAACAAGTATGAAACATGTTGGCAACAAGTATGAAACATGTAGGCAACAAGTATTAAACATGTTGGCAACAAGTATCAAACAAGTAGGCAACAAGTATGAAACATGTAGGCAACAAGTATCAAACATGTTGGCAACAAGTATCAAACATGTTGGCAACAAGTATCAAACATGTAGGCAACAAGTATCAAACATGTTGGCAACAAGTATGAAACATGTAGGCAACAAGTATCAAACATGTTGGCAACAAGTATCAAACAAGTAGGCAACAAGTATCAAACATGTATGCAACAAGAACAAACATGTAGGCAACAAGAATTAAACATGTTGGCAACAAGTATCAAACAAGTAGGCAACAAGTATGAAACATGTAGGCAACAAGTATCAAACATGTTGGCAACAAGTATCAAACATGTTGGCAACAAGTATCAAACAAGTAGGCAACAAGTATCAAACATGTATGCAACAAGTATCAAACAAGTATGAAACATGTAGGCAACAAGTATTAAACATGTAGGCAACAAGTATCAAACAAGTAGGCAACAAGTATCAAACAAGTAGGCAACAAGTATCAAACAAGTAGGCAACAAGTATCAAACATGTATGCAACAAGTATCAAACAAGTAGGCAACAAGTATGAAACATGTTGGCAACAAGTATGAAACATGTAGGCAACAAGTATCAAACATGTTGGCAACAAGTATCAAACATGTTGGCAACAAGTATGAAACATGTATGCAACAAGTATCAAACAAGTAGGCAACAAGTATCAAACATGTTGGCAACAAGTATGAAACATGTAGGCAACAAGTATCAAACATGTTGGCAACAAGTATGAAACATGTAGGCAACAAGTATCAAACATGTTGGCAACAAGTATCAAACAAGTAGGCAACAAGTATCAAACATGTATGCAACAAGAATTAAACATGTAGGCAACAAGTATCAAACATGTAGGCAACAAGTATCAAACATGTAGGCAACAAGTATCAAACAAGTAGGCAACAAGTATCAAACATGTATGCAACAAGTATCAAACAAGTAGGCAACAAGTATCAAACATGTATGCAACAAGTATCAAACAAGTAGGCAACAAGTATCAAACAAGTAGGCAACAAGTATCAAACATGTAGGCAACAAGTATCAAACATGTAGGCAACAAGAATTAAACATGTAGGCAACAAGTATCAAACATGTTGGCAACAAGTATCAAACATGTAGGCAACAAGTATTAAACATGTAGGCAACAGGTTTTAGTACCTTCGGCAATTTCTGACTAGTCCATAATTAGGCTCTTACACTTACAGTCGCGCAATCTTATAAGTTATCAATCAGGGCTTTTCAAAGCATCGTATTTGTTTGAACTATGAAGAGAGCAATCTGACATCTGACTTTGAACTTAATTATGCTAATTCACATGAACACATGATAACAAGAATTAAACATGTAGGCAACAAGTATCAAACAAGTAGGCAACAAGTATCAAACATGTATGCAACAAGTATCAAACAAGTAGGCAACAAGTATCAAACATGTATGCAACAAGTATCAAACAAGTAGGCAACAAGTATCAAACAAGTAGGCAACAAGTATCAAACATGTAGGCAACAAGTATCAAACATGTAGGCAACAAGTATCAAACATGTTGGCAACAAGTATCAAACATGTAGGCAACAAGTATTAAACATGTAGGCAACAGGTTTTAGCACCTTCGGCAATTTCTGACTAGTCCATAATTAGGCTCTTACACTTACAGTCGCGCAATCTTATAAGTTATCAATCAGGGCTTTTCAAAGCATCGTATTTGTTTGAACTATGAAGAGAGCAATCTGACTTTGAACTTAATTATGCTAATTCACATTATAATATGTTATAATGAAAAACATTACATTCAACAACGTTTTAAACATACACTACAATTTTTTACTTACATTTTCTCGAAATGTAAAAGTTCCATTCGCATGCAAAAAGTTTGGCGCGAAACATTGCCGATGGAGTTATAAACATTAGCTGATGTAATTCGAATAACACTTTCAACTTGGATTTTAATGCAATTTCTGGTATGCTGGCTCGTTGGTAGCACAGGAATATGGTTTTAATTTCAGTAATGGCTGCACATCGTGTGCGAGGTGAAAATTTTCACACTAGATGTGTAATATCTCCCTCGTTTCGATATAACATTGGATGTTTCAAATTAAATGCTTACAGAAAAATATTTGTATTAAAATAGACACGCATTTTTCTTTTTTGCAGCAAAGGAAAGTAATGAATACGATTTCAAACAAAGTTTAACGAGTATTTCTGAATATATATTTTTTTAAATATGGATGGATATCGCTTTTTTAAATCTAAGAATGTGATTATGTTTTTTGAAATAAATCCATTATTTTCTGAGATCAAAACAGATATCAGTTCTTTGATCAAAGCCTTCTAAATACGAATAGAAAAGGCTGCCATCAATGAGCTCAAATGCATCACAAACTATGGCAATTCCAAGTATGTACCTAGTTCTATAGATCCATATTTAGTAGTTATATCTCACAGCCGGACTAACACTAAAATAGCCGTAAACCGAAAAAAAAATTGAATTAACATGTTATAGGTACATTAAAGTTTAATAATCACTAAGTACAGAATCAAATATACACTATAATAAGTTTTCGGGAGTAGTATTATTAAATACATTTATCAGTACATAAAGCTGTAAAGACCTAGTCTATCACGCCACTCCTGGCGTATTAGTACGTCTAGTACAATATTAATTACAACGATTTGTCTCAACGCCTGTACGCTGCGAGCAGACAGAGAGGCGTCGCTATTGTCACCCTTATCACGTCCTGAGATTTGGGCCATAGTTTGGGCGTAGACTTGATTTCGGGACCAATGTCTTTGAATCAGCTTGATAAGGTAAAATAAGATGTTATGCGGTAACCTGGTCTGAACGATACGTAAACCGACCCCATTGATTTTAGTATTGGGGTCGATGAGACTTTTTATTCCTAACTACCCCACTGATGGAGATGTTAGTGGGGTCATTGGGAATATACCAATTATTTGAAGAGCTTTAGCTAATAAAAAGCTAAAGATATTTTAGGTGGTAGGCAGATACACGTCCCGCTTGCGACGCAGAAAGTTGCGGGATCGATCCCCGCCGCGGGATAATGTTTGTATGATCTGCAAATATTTATCTCGGGTCTGGGTATTTCTATGTATAATACACTGGAGAGCAATGAATTCGGGTCTCCGAATCTCCGGAGACCCGAATTCATTGCTCTCCAGTGAGAGAGGTCTCCGGTGACCCGAATTCATTGCTCTTCAGTGTATGTATATCAGTGATCTGGTTCCCATAGCTTTGCTTAGTTTGCTTTGCTTAGTTTGGGGCTAGATGATGCTGTGTGAAAATGTCCAGCATTATTTATATACAAAAGATATGGTTATAACTTTTATCTGCGCTACAATTTTATCTATGTCCAGCACGAACTTTTCGGGCCTATTGAATATAATTGCTAACTTCTCATATTTAGCCGCCTGCCGCGCGTTAACCAAGCCCTTGTGTCCCAGGTCAAATTAGATAACTTTTGGCTTGTGGAATCACAACAATTTCAGCCATTTTACGTATCCAACAAAACTCTGAAATTAGTTTTTTCAAATGGTTTGCGGGTTCAAGAAGTTATCTCAAGAGGAAGGCTCCATTGAGCCTTTTTTAATTTAGCCAACTTAGTATGTAAAACCCGTAAAACAAAGAAAACAACGAACTCACACCTTCTACATTAGGCAACCACTCGTCTGTCAGATCACCAAGAAGAAAATCTATTCTAACACAAATTTTGTTCTTTTCCTCAAATTTTTTTACAAAAAAAAAAACTAGCTAAGCAATAGATACATCAGGTAATTTCCTAAAAAACTTATTTCCTAAAACCCCAGCCAAATAGTGATTCAAAGTCCATAATTCAAACATTTGCCTGCATTATTAAAGTCGGTACGGGAACACTGGCCTTATTCACAAACGCTTTTTGAATTTGCAGTTCTTTTAGTTTTTTCAGTCAAAATCCTCATTTTTCAAAACCTTTCCTTTCCACCTTTCATTTTATTTTAGTTTATACATTTTTGAAAAACTTACAGCTAAGCAAAATAGGTACTAAGATTAAAGTTATAGAACACACACCCACTTGCCGTAGGCGACGCATGTTTACATAAAGCCTACATCTACAAGTTTCATAAGAATATTATATTATTTTTTTTATTTATGGTTCCCATAGTACAAGCAATGCTTAGTTTGGGGCTAGATGATGCTGTGTGAAATGTCCAGCGTTAATTATTATTATTTTATAAAAATCGTTACTTATTAAGTAAGTATCAAACACCACGAATTTGTGATACTCATTTTTATAAAAACGGCCATTTTGATTTACTCACTGCTAAAAGAAATAAAATTAAAAAAGACAGTTTTAGAAAACTAACCTATTTTTGCTACATGTGCAAAATACGTGGGAAAAAGGTGCTTCTGACTCTCCCCTCTGAAATCTGCAAAGCAACTTATATGCACTTTCAGATGTAATCCTGTCTTTTGTAAATAAGGTTCACGGGTAGCAAATGTGCTGAAATTTGAATTCAGCTGTGTATTTACGACGAAAATGTTTTTTTTTTCTTTTTAATGCTTTCGTATTCGGAGTGTTTTGGCTGTACCCACATGTTCCGACGATAAAAAGCCAATTAGGCATAAAGTGTTCTTTGTGGTTACTTTTATATAGTTTCTTGCATTTTTCTTTAGTGACCTGTACATAGATACGTCAAAATTTTGACACCATCTCTTTGAGTCAAGACTTGCAAAACCGACACGAATGCAAC
This sequence comes from Epirrhoe alternata, assembly GCA_963565295.1. Taxonomy (NCBI): domain Eukaryota; kingdom Metazoa; phylum Arthropoda; class Insecta; order Lepidoptera; family Geometridae; genus Epirrhoe; species Epirrhoe alternata. Next base: position 9,115,347 of record OY751384.1, read on the forward strand.
GTTTTTGTTCAGTTTCTTCGATAAAAATCTCCAATGAATTACACAACATCGCCAGAACTAATAGTATATTCCTAGAACACTACTTATTACGCTGTATAAATAGATTGTGGAAACTTTATCGTTGTAATACGTTCTTGAAGTATTAGATTGCATTTGAATCTCCTGGGACGCACTAAGGAATAGGGTCATAGGTTAGAACTAAGAAACATATTTATCTCCAAAAATATCTGCCATACTCATAAAAAAAAAAAAAAGCATCTAATAATTTACTCGATGGTATTTGAAGATCTATTCAAGATCTTGTAGGTAGATCATCGAATTGAAATGTATTTTTTATGTGGTGACTTTTTCAAGAACAACTATGTACCTTATCAATATCGGCTGACGAAAATCAATATGCGAATTCGTGCTAGAAATCATAAAATTAGGTTCCAAATAATTGTCTCTGTAATCGCCTCTTAAGTACCTACTTAAAAGAATCTAACTTTCTAGCTTTATTTCTAAGCTCAGATTATCTTTTAACATAGAATCACGGTAGTAAACTCAGTTACTTTATGTCGTCCCTTTACAAGAAAACCAATATGGCGATTGGCAATTTGCAATGTTTCATGCTTCTTTGCTTCCGATATTTATGCTCAAGTTCACCCAAGCATACTCTTTTCATTATCTCGAAAGAAAAGATTTATTTAACGTTTCCGCTTACTAAAAAACCCGAAATAAAACTAAAGAAAGTGAAATTAATTATGTTCAAAACAGGTGGCTAGGAAAATAATTAGGTTCTCTAATTATTATTTTTATATAAACGATTCATAAAGACGACTTCTGTAGCGCAGTGGGCGAAGGCCCGCCTGCGACGCAAAAGGTTGCGGGTTTGATCCCCGCGGCGGGACCAATAAAAATATTTGTATGACCTACAAATATTTGTCTCGGGTCTGGGTGTTTCTATTTATAAAGTAAACTTAGCAATATGGCGCTTATAGAAAAATAAAGTTGATATATTTAAAAAGATGAACTCTCTAATGATGGTCATCATTAGAAAAATAATGCCAAAGTATCATTCCAAAGTGCAACGAGGTCAGTTTTGAAGTATTTGACTGGATGATTCCTCATTGTATTAGGTTCACTACTACTGGACCGGAAACAGTGGCGTAAAATGAGAAGGCCTATACTCAGCAGTGGGTGGATGTGGACTGACTTGATAGATATATTCCAAATGCACACAGAGTACTGTTGGCTTGTGCGTTGTTAGAACGCTGTCGTGTATACTCTGTAAAACATTTCAGTACATTTCAAGTCCATGCCCCGCCATGACGGCGTCATATTCCCTGTGTGCCGTCACTTCAAACCAGCTATGTGGAAACAAAACTAGACTAAACCTCATTAAATTTACAAAGTAGCAAGTACAACAACCGATAAGCTCAATGTGACGCCAAAACTTTGGGGAATTTTCCGTACACATTCAACAACACAAGCACCTCTTTACGTGCGTCAGCTAAAAGATTATAAGCTTCATTGTTATTGGCATAAAGAGCAAAATAGCGTGCTCGAATTTGACGAATGGAGCATAGTTTTGCTGGCAGTCGTATAAGCGTGCTAGTAAATCAAGACTCTACACGCCTATATTCAAAGTCGCGTTACAAGCTCCGCGCACGCAAACCTATATTTTACCGGAATACCTTCATACATAAAACATTGCCAAGTAGGATATTCTCTAAACGAACACTCTTTTCCCGGCATAAATTTAAATAATCAATGGGAAGTGAAAATGGCTGAAAAATCCGAGCATTTTGGGATGTTAATGTCGACCTTGGGGAAACGAAATGTATTTTTATAAATATTTTTTGCTATTCATCTGCCTACATTAGGAGTAATCATCATTATTTATGTAAAGCTTCAGAAAGAATCAGCGGATGTTAGAAGGGTGGCACGATTGTTGATTAACTATTTAGTAGGTAAATCTTTAAGGAATGTTATTTATGTTTTCATTCACAAACCCTCACGAATGTGTGTCTCGAAAGGGTCTTTCTTTGTCTACTCTACACTAATATTATAAAGAGGAAAGATTTGTTACTTCGTTTGTTTGAATTGAATAGGCTGCGAAACTACTGGACTGATTTGAAAAAATCTTTTACCATTAGAATCTTACATTATTCCTGATGAACTTAGGCTATATTTTATCCCGGGAAAGTGAAGTTTTCCCGAGGGAACGCGGGTAACACCGCGACGGACAGCTAGTTACTAATAAAACTTATTTTAGAGAAGATCTTTATGCTCTCCTGTGATGTAGATCACTAAAATGTATTACTAAGCCACTAAATAGGTATTGTTTTCCAGTTTGTTTAGAAGACATTTCAAATTGTTGGTCTTTTCTGGAAAAATCTGCCCATCACAAATAAAGCTTCAAATTATTCGAAAAAGAACAAGTAACAACAGACACAAAAAATACGAACAGAATTTTATTGAAAAAACTTTCTATTTTCACTGTTCTAAATTCAGTTTCTGAAGTATAGAAAACGAATAGGAGTGAACTAGAGCACCACTAGGGAAACGAATAATAGAGTGGAGTATGTAGGCACGAACCACAGACCTAGTGCTCAATTCAATGTGGTCAGACATTCCAGTAACCTCTATCTAGGTCCGAATGTGTGCCATTTTATGAAGGCTTTTGTTGAATAGACCGAGTCGTATAGCCTTGGTGATAATGATGACGTGTGATCTCAACATTATAAAGATGATTTACCAACATGTTTAGTTCTATAAATACCAGAATTTCAAATACGTGGAAATTCGCTTTCAGCTATGTCGCCGTTGATACTATTATGCTTAGAAATGGTCTTTGTTTAGAGGTGCGAATATTTAGGTTACAGATCTTATCAAACTTGATCTCGTAAATGTATACAACCTCACCACAAAACTTACAACCTCTGTGGCGCAGTTCATTCATTTATTCGTTCATTCGTTGTTCGAACCTTATAATTTTTTATTAGGTTCGAACTGTTTTAAAAACTTGAACAACATTTTACAAGTAATTCTAATATTTATTGTCTTTTCAGGTTCAGACGCAGAGCCAGTTTGGAAGCTCCAAGACCAGGGCTTCGACCAGGGTTACGGATCAGAGCGATCCCCTGAAGACGACTACGTGCCGCCAATTGCGCCGCCCATCTCGCTGGAGGCCTATGAGGCTGAACTTCGGACCGTCTATCCGTTCATCACTGATGGTAAGTTTCTACTTTGAATACAATAATACTTCCTACTATCCCATAACTCATCGCCTGGGCAAATCTTGGTCGTTGCTTTGGTTGTATATTTTAGTCTAGTGAAAAGATTTTATTTATCTTTCGAGTGTCAAAATGATGATAGTTACCTAAATAACCTGTGCTGTTTTGATTGCGTTTAGAAGCCCGATTTGCGACAGGTTGAAAGGTATTTAATATTAATTTCAGCTTGATACCTCCACTTCTACCAGTTATAAGCTAATAAAAAATATTATTGACTGATGGATGACCTCGTTTTCTATAGGTAAGCTAGCGCTTTGTTTTTCACAGTACGTAATCCTAAAAATAAAATTGAGCTTTAGTTACTGAAAAATCAGTGCTACCAGAAAATAAAGACTGCAACATGTTGAGCCTCGGATTTGCAGTTTTTTGACTGAAAACTTCGGTCTGGAAATTGTAGGATCATGATTAACTCTATTCTTCTCTTCATACTCATTGCAGTCTGTTCTTTACATGCTCTCAAAAATCATAATCCATTGTTCGCTTCCATTTATTCTACGCTATTGTAATCTATTGTTCAGCTTGGATGTAAGAATTTTATTGGACTGAGCTAGTTTTTCCTGTTACTTGTGTGGTAGTGGAGTAGCAAAATGCTGGGATACAAAATGTACCGGTTCAATTCCCGCAGCGGTATAGATAATTGCTCCGGTTTACAATCAACATTATTAGACTTATCTAGAAACTGGACCAACATTATAAAATCAAGACAAATTAGTTCGAGAAATTTGAATAGCTTAACTTCTAAAACAAAAACTAAATTTAGGTACAGCAGAATTTTAAGAATAAATACAGGAAAGTGACGGTATTCACTATGGCTGGTTCATAGGAGCAGAAGCAAACTACTCTGAAACTCCGTACAAACCCTGCACCAACAAAAACTATTCCTAAGAAGCTAAGTTGCTGAGCGTACGGTTTTTCAAGTAGGAACATAAGCGTCTTGGCGTCGTTTTGGTTAGTTTCACCTACTTAGTAAACCGTTTAGTAGAGACCGTATATCGATCTTGCATTTAACTTATGAAATGTTGTCTTACTAAAAGAAGAAAATGGAGAGGATGGGATCTTGGCTGTATCTTGTACTAAAATGTATGATTGGTTTCATCGACAATTTTGTATACGGCTTAACACGACCTCAAAACGCTGAAGGAGAGCATATTAGAAAATCCGAAGCTTTCAGTATTACTTTTTTTCATCATCTCAGCCATCTAGCGTCCACTGCTGAACATAGGCCTTCCCCATCGATTTCCACAGCAATCGATCTTGTGCAGCCTGCACCCAACGGCTCCCAGCAACCTTTACCAGATCGTCTTTCCGTTTAGTGGTTGGCCGTACTCTGCTGCGATTTCCGGTGCGTGTCCACTCGAGAACTTTTCTGCCCCAACGGCCGTCAGTTCTACGAGCTATGTGTATTACTTTTTTTACTTTGAAGTAGGTCCACTTGGTGTACCTACATACTATGATGGCTTTAATTTCTAACATTTAAACAATATTTTTCCTGCAAAAATAGTCTTGGGTGATATAAATCTTTGAAGCATTTCAAACAATTGTGTAGGTAAATTGAATAGATGTGGTTGATCTCAGATAGCAACAATTAGAATACCGACTTATCTCCACAATACAAGCAACTGAACACAATAGGGGTCCTAGGAATAGCGAATAATTGTCAGACAGTTGTGGTCGCTCTGGATGCATTCCGTCGTGTGGATCGGAATGTCATTAGACTAGAGTCTAATGCAAACCGTGGCCGAGTTTATCGATTTTGATTTACCTTTTGTCGGAACAAAACTCTATAGGTACAATATCTAATGGGCCAAACTAATCACGGGGAGCTCTGACACAACGTCGGTGGATGGATCTTTATAGCTAAATGGAGTGAAGAAAAACCTTTGCCCAGCAGTGGGACATTAAACAAATACTTCCAAAAATACCTACAAAGCAAAAGCGCCCAATTTGGCACTAAAACTAGTCTTGAAACGTGTTTTTGAAAAAAGAAATTTAGCTCAAATCGTCAGTCAAAACGTACGGCGCTTTTAGCAAATCAGCTATTTCTATCGTGTTTTTGTTTGACAAACAAGAGGTCGTTGGTACTTGAGCTATAATGTATTCTGTGCTACACTTGAAGAAAGCCTGCAATTCAAATTGAAACCTTCCAATTGAATAACTTACTTGCAACTGAAAAGTTTCAGCTTTCAACCAGAACTTTTCAATTTGAGGATTGAAATTCTGACGTCAATAAAACTCAAACGATTCTTTTAACAAAGTTCTGTTGTGAATAGATCATATAATTATTGTTTTTAACGTTACTTAGAGCATACGATTTTCAATGCGTATATTTATTTTGCGTCTTCTCAATGAATTTATATTCGAAAGTTAAAGCCAAATCCAAAACTTTTAAATAAATATAAGTGGCAGTCTATTACCAAATCTTTACAAACTAGATAAATGAAATCGGAATCCCCCGCAAAATCGAAAGATCTTGGGAAATTGAATAAAAATAGCGACTTTAACAAATCTTATTTGATACGAATTCCGGGAATAGGTAAGTACAGATCGACCCAATACTAAAGTTACACTGATAGTTTATCGAAAAAGCAATGCTCGTTGTAAACGCTTCCAAATCTCCTTTGGGCTCGAAGGAGACGTTGGTAGGTTTATTTCGATGAAAGGCTGGTTTAAGCTGCATTTATAATCATCATCCCTATTTCAAGCTCTATTGAATATATAGACATCTCTATGCTCCCCGAAATCTCATCCATGAAAAGCCGAAATTAATCCGGAACTAATCAGTTGAACAAGCTTTGCCGTTGTGACTCCTATTTTGTGTCGGTTGTTCTTGAATCTTTCCTAATTTTGCAATCGCTGAGTTTCCTCAAGTTGACTAGTAATTGCCCTCAGATTTTCTGGAAAAAGATCAGGTGATTTTTCACTTAGGTCTGTAGTTTGGTAGGTTCACGAAAAATATCTTTTTCATTTTTGTATTCCTAGTAAGTCAGCTTTCTCATGGTATTTTTTTTTTCAATATTACGTTCCTTAGGTAGGTACTATATTTCGATAAGCTTTTCTTTGTTGTAAAGCTGCGCATGGACTACGCGTTCCAGGACGCGTTCACGCGTTTCGATGTAAAATGTCAAAATGAATACGATTATGACGGCTCGCGCCTAAGATCATTGCCTAGAACGCATGAATCATCTTCGGTTATCATAGTCATATCATAACCAATAATATCCTACTCTTTTACCTCATTATAAAATAATTGTTATGCATTTATAGTATACTAGCTGTCCGCCGCGGTGTTACCCGCGATCCCTCGGGAAAACTTCACTTCACCGGGATAAAATATAGCCTATGTTCATCGGGGCTAATGTAAGATTCTATTGTTGAAAGAATTTTTCAAATCGGTCCAGTAGTTTCGGAGCCTATTCATTTCAAACAAACAAACATACAAATAAACAAACAAATCTTTCCTCATTATAATATTAGTATAAGTATAGAAATAAGGCAAACTAAAATAAAATTATGCACTGATGAAATAAATTCACTGTAGTGGAATCATTGAATCTCAAAGTAAATTGTTGATTTTAATAAATATTGTCCTGCAAATACCAACAATACGAAACGAAAATAATGAAAAGTAAAATATTGAAATGGAAAACCGCAAAAATGATTTTATCGAAAACATTGTGAATGACATTATGCTGACTATGGACAGAATATTAAAACTTTTCATCATTGTTGTACCGATATAGACTCGGCGTTTGGAACGCGCAGTTTTCGATGTTACGATTTGGACATTGTAACTGAAAAGTACATACCTACTCGATAGTAATAAATAATAATAAATAATCATTTTTGTTTTAATAACGGGACGAGATCGCGTATAGGTTTTCGATAATATTCGAACTATTATCTTACCTCGACGTTTCGACCGGGTTGCACCGATCGTGGTCACGAGGGAACAAAACAGTCAGTTCCCTCGTGACCACGATCGGTGCAACCGATAGTGGTACGCGTATAGGTTTTCGAATATTATCGAAAACCTATACGCGATCTCGTCCCGTTATTAAAACAAAAATAAGTTTAAATCGTGTGAGTTTAAAAAGTGAATAATAAATAATGCTGGACATTTCACACAGCATCATCTAGCCCCAAACTAAGCAAAGAATGAATGAATGACTATGGACAAAGCTTGTACTATGGGAACTAGATAACTGATACAATACTTACATACTTTTTTGTTTGTAAATACATACATATTATACATAGAAACACCCAAGCCCGAGACAAATATTTACAGATCATACAAACATTTATCCCGCGGCGGGGTTCGAACCCGCAACCTTTTGCGTCACAAGCGATAGTTAGATACCTAACCTAGTAAATACAACCCAAAAGCCTTGCTTACGTTGTCTGTATAAAGTTTTGTTTAAGTGAGTGGGAATCTTTTTTGTATGTGATGGGAAGAAGTCATGCAAGACAAGAGCAAGAAAATGATAATGTCTATGATAATGACAATGTTATAAAAACGATAAAAGTGAAATACCCTAGACGCCTAGTTTATAATGAGACTCACCTGAATATTGCGGTCGATTGACTAATTAGCAAACAGATAATAATTAATGTTATGTATTCTGCAACACCACTCTATCAAAATTATTGGCATGCGACAAATTAATAATGTTGTTGCGAATTGCATCAAAGTTATGTATGCATCAACTAGATCGGCTATCCAGTTGGATGAAAAACAGATTATAGACTAAATTTAACATCATCATCTCATCATCATCATCATTTCCCTACCCACTTTCATGTGGGGTCGGCACAACAGGTTTTCCTCTTCCACTCCGCCGTCCGTGCCTATCAGCCGTCATCTCAACACTCACTCCTTTCTTACCTATATCATCCTTCACACAGTCCATCCATCTTTTCTTTGGTCTGCCTCTTCTGCTACATCCCTCCACATTCAAACCTAATATTCTCCTCGTTACATGACTCTCTTCCCTCCTCATAACATGCCCATACCACGACAACCTATTACTCCTCAACTTATCCGTCACTGGTGCAACTTTCAAACTTCCTCTAATATACTCGTTCCTGATTTTGTCCATTCTTGTAACTCTACACATCCATCTCAACATTCGCATTTCCGCAACATGCACTCTTCTTTCATCCGTCACCATTCATCATCTCACACACAATTTAATAAGTTATAGACACAAACAGTAAAACTGACTTAGAGAAATAAGGTAGTTTTCAACAAATAATATCATCAATGTATAGAACCATCAGTAGTTCAATTGGATCTGAGCGTTTGGACTAGAAATAGGACAATGAAATTAGAACTGAATGAGTTCTAAGTTTTTAACTTGTTTAAATTATTATTAGATAATTTTTAACACAGGGAAATACATATTTACAAAAATATAGCAATTATATTTTTTGTCGTATTAGAAATATTAAATCGCTGTCAACTTGTTAGTAACATCTGGAAAAGGAACATCATAACCATACATACAAAGATGAACCATCTTTGTATGTATGGTTATGATGGTTACATAGATAAACTTTTGAGTAGGAGAAGGAATGTGATGACTGATGAGAGTGAAAGATATCAGGATCATAGCAAGTGGATATATGTAGTCCATGTCTACACTTAAAAAAATGGCCGTGATTTTATGTATGTTTGAAATGAGCTTTAGCACTTATGATACAAACAACGGGATATGAAATATATTTGTAGGTTTAGATTTTTTAGCTCCAGCAGCTTTCACAGCAGCTCTTAGCTAAATATTTTTGAGGTCAAACAAAAAACAATTCATCATCCCCACGCCGAACAAATGGAACTCCCGGCAATAAATAAAAAACTCCCCGCTGCAAACCTTCAGAAATTCAATTTCCTAGGGAATATTGGCAATACCAACAGAACGGAACGAAATGTCCGATGTTGTATTAGCTGAGCAACACAAGGCGTAGGACCACTTTGATGTTTGTTATGCGATTATGATTGGTTTATTTACAACTACTTTCGCTCGCGTATTACCAATACTTTAAATAGCGTATGCTTTTCCAGGTCACTATCTACAGCTGCTATAACCAAGTTTCAATTCCAAATCGATTCACTGGTAAAACATACTCGCAAACCTTTAGATTTATTATATTATGGAAAATATTCTTTGTTATTATATTTTATCTGCGGATGTAAATATTGTGGTCAAACACGTCATGTCCACATTTTGAAGACTTTTTGGTTGACACAATCCCGTTTAGATTTAGGTATACCACCTGTACCGGCCGTTGGGGCAGACAATTTCTCGAGTGGAGGCTGGAGGCCACGCATCGGAAACCGCAGTAAAAGACGGTCTCTCACTAGATGGAAAGATGATCTAGTAAAAGTTGCTGGGAGTCGTTGGGTGCAGGCTGATCGATTGCTGTGGAAATCGATGGGAGAGGCCTATGTTCAGCAATCGTCATGTGTGACATAATGATGATGATGATCATCCCGCCGGGCCAACTGCTCTAGTGAGAAAGCCTTCCTAATAAATTAACTCAGTCCCACTGAGTCGAACACTCCCACCGTTCAATATTTTCACGATCCATTACTGAAATTGCAGCAAATATTGAAACGTTGATTCAATTACAGTCTCTTCAGCTTCTTATTTAATTGATTTCCAGTTGAAATTATTAAACGGAAAATTATTTACTGTGCTGTGCTATGTAACATGGACGAAGTTGCATGAAAGGTTTGAAAATTAATTTTTTGAGTGGTGAGTCGCGTAATAAATGTTCAACTGAAGAAAGTTGGTATTAAAAATTCTTTCATTAATTTTTTTTTAATTGAATGCGTGATGAAGATTGAAAAAAATATGATGGCAGCAAGTTTGGATGAAAAATCCTATATCATATTCAACCCACAAATTCGGCAGTTTAGATAGATAGATAGATAAACACTTTATTGTACACAGAAAAAACATAATAGGAACACAAAATAACAAATAGGTACAATGGGCGGCCTTATCGCTAAAAGCGATCTCTTCCAGACAACCTTTGGATGGCTGGAAAGTTTACCTGCTTCTCTTCTAAAACAGCAAAATAAAATAATCCCAATATTCGCAGTATTACCTCCCTATACATTTTACAGACTTTTATTAAACGCTAACAACAATTTTACCCTCAAAGGCTTTCATGGCGAGAATTGTTCGGGATGGGAACTGCTTTGCGAAAACAATTTGCAATATCAGGAATGCACATCAACGTTTTATTGTGTCCTTGGAATACGAAAGTTGGAAGAAACAGAAGGTGTTTTTTTTTGCAGTTAGGCGGTATTACGCAAAACTGTGTTAAATGCAAAAATTATATTCCCGTTTTTTTTCGGTATGACTATTTTTCAATGAACGTAGGTTTAAGCGTGTTGGGCATTTTTGAGATGGGAAAAAACCAACGAACTTGTTACCGTTACCGACACTATCTCTGACAGTTCTCTTCAGCAAAGATCGATAAACTTGTTGTTAATTTGTTCAAATATTGTATCTGCTTAGATGGCGGTGAGTGATAGAGCTCTACTTCTGAGTGAAACAACCGCGAGTTCAAGCCGTAAGAAAATGCTTATCAAATCTGCCATTGACTGTACCTACAATTTTTGCCTTAGAGCGAATCTGTCCTAAAACTAATCTGGCCTAATGCTAATCTGCCATAAAGTGAATCTGTCATAAAGCGAACAAGGCGTTGGAAGTAGGTAACTTTTTTATTGTTTTTTTTTTTAGTTTGGAACCGTTACCAAAACCTCGTAACCAATACCCCTCCCAGACAGACATTTTTTTCTAAGTCAACATGAATGTGAACCTACTGTTTGAAAACAGTAGGTACCAATTCGTATTTCCTAACCTCACACCAAATTGCCATTTACACATCTTGCAAAAAACCTAGCAACCACAAATCCCATATCTGTAACCGTTTCTTGTTTCTCTGTGGTTATCCCACCTCGCGTGTGCCGGGTAAATAGGGTGTTATCAAATTTACACGATCAATTTGTATGCAAGGTCTAAAGCTCCCTTGGTATTGTATGGCTTGTAGGTTAGGTACCCCTTTGAGGGTAAAGCTCACCAACAGATAAACGGTGGTTAAAAGGTTTTAACTACTTGTTATTTAAGTGATATTTATATTATCTGATGCTGAGGTCATCACACTTGTAACGTTTTTGGATGTGACGACAATGTTACAGATATTTGCGTCAGGAGTTCACCAAGAAAAATATAGTTAGGTACAAAATTGATAGGCTATGAATGTAGTCGAAAGATTACAATTGAATGCTATTATAGGACACTCTAGGTCTATGTGTCAGTGTCTAAACCGTATTGTAGATATCATAAAAGCAAGTGGAAATCTGTGGTCTCCGCTCACCAATACCAGAAATAAGCGTCTCGATATTTAAAAAAAAAACGTCCAAGTGCGAGTCGGACTCGCGTACGAAAGGTTCTGTACTAATCTAGAAAAACGTAAAAAATCACGTTTGTTGGTATGGGAGCCCCCCTAAATATTTATTACTAGCTATCCGTCGCGGTTACCCGCGTTCCCTCGGTAAAACTTCACTTTCCCGGGATAAAATAAAGTCTATGTTCATCAGGGATCAAATCGGTCCAGTAGTTTCGGAGCCTATTCAATTCAAACAAACAAACAAACAAATCTTTCCTCTTTATAATATTAGTATAGATATTCTGTTTTTAGTATTAGTTGTTTACAGAAATACATCATCTGTGATAATTTCAACAGTCAAACTATTACGGTTCATGAGATACAACCTGGTGACAGAAGGACAGACATACAGATGGACGGACAGCAGAGTCTTAGTAATAGGGTCCCGTTTTACCCTTTGAGTACGGAACCCTAAAACAGAAGGCTAGCTCAAACGGCTTCTTGTTTAATTAACGTTCACTGCACTGAAATCATTAAGCTGATAAAGCGCTCAATGAGATTGCATATTCTGAAACTTAAGCCTTACTTAAGCCCAGGTAGAGTTTTAATATGGGTTCAAAAGCATTTCTATCGGGTTCGCGCAGGTTGTAACTTTTGTTCCCATTGTTTTCGAATCCGGTTCAATACGGACTTTCCTAACATTACTTTTTTAACTCCCCTTTTCATTGGTTTTCTTCAGTACTCAAAGCGTCGCAGTTTCTTAATTAAACATCTAGCGGTTGTAATTAATGCGGCAACGAGAACACTCGACTGTGAGCTGTTTTTCTTTTAGGTAGTGTTGTTAACTTCACTACTTTATAGAGAAAAAATAAAAGTCTTAAGAAGTGACCTAGATTTAGTTCAGAGTCTAAAAGATCCTTAGATGGATCCTGATTATTGTGTACAATTTCTGCGCGCGGCTTCGCCTGCGTGGTAATAACATTTTGAATAGTCTATATGCTATTCCAGGTCACTATCTACGATTATTCCAAGTTTCATCTAAATCGGTTCACCGGTTTAGCCGTGATTGATACACAAACATCTAAACAAACTCAAAAATTTGCAGCTTTATTATATGAGTGGGATTTTGAAAAGTTACCCATGTTATAATTGTGAAAAAACAACGAAACAAGACCACAACTGTATCCTTAAGACACGTTAGTCATTGTAGGAGAGAGTGGTGCTAGGCCCTTACTATTGCATACATACAAAGTCACGCTTCTTTCCCAAAGGGGTAGGCAGAGACCACGGATCTCCAGTCGCTACGATCCTGACACACAACTTTCGCCTCATTCACTCTCATTACATTCTTCATACATGCTCGTCGGTTTAGGGTACTTTTGACCTGGCCCTTCTCCAAAATGTCGCCAATTTGATCCAAGAAGGTTCGCCTAGGCCTTCTCCTTCCAGCTGTACAATGCACACTCGCCTCATACACTTGCTTTGTCAAACGCCCTTACTATTATGAGAAGGTAAATGGAGCACAAATGATAACTCTTAAATTTTATCTTTAACCATTTATCCTCATAATCCTTTGGAGATAGGTAATTATCTAAAGGTTTAGCCAAAGACTTCTGATATACATGCCGGCCTGATTCAAAATAATCTCTTTACAATTTTCCACCAACACGACAAAACTCCGAGATCCAGACCATTTTTGAGCTAGTTCAGACCACAAAGCCGACACTAGTTGGCAACGGTTGCACTTCCCTCTATAGTTTCATTATCCGACAAGTTTTCAGCGAAACAAACTTGCCTTTCAAGCTTTGATTTTCTAAGAAAATGTTTCCGTAAATATCAAAAACTTAGTAGTATTAGTTTTTTGTTACTTAATAGTTTTTATTTTTATTTTAACCTATGGTGCATCAGTGTGCAAAGGTATCCCATAAATACATATAAAAAAAACTAGTTTTAAAAAAATAAAAAACGTTTTGCTTTGAAGGGATCTCTAACTGCAAAAAATATATTCACTTCTTGACCATGCCACGATATTGACGCCTGTTTGAGACAATTTCAAATGCTTAACATTGGGTTGATGCAATTTCAAATGCATCATGCAAATAAAACGGGTACGTATCAACTGTCCGTTTTTTGACGTATTATAATAAGTTAAAACAGCAAATTATGTCCGCTATATTACGGTCAATGTTTCATAAGCAATCGGGGGTTTTTTTATTTCGTACTTGTGTTTCCAGCAGGAACTTGCTATTTCAAGGGAAATTTCTTGCTGATTCTATTTTAATTTTGACTTTAATTCTGTTTTTGAATTGTTATTTGAAAACATAAAGATACTATTTGTTAAGTGCTTGGATGTTTATTCATAAAATGTAGTTTTTTTTTTCGAGATATGATGATAAATACATGCATGATAGTAACACATAGAGTAGATACATACAGAGTAGATAAATACATAAGCTGTGAAGGAAAACGTGGTTTATTCAAATCCAAATTACAATTATGTTTGTTTTTTCTTAATGAAAGTACCTTTTCTCTGAAAGATGATTTTGAACAAGCCCTACTCCATCTCACTTACGTCTCTGGCTCTACAGTTTCATGTGGACTTACAAAGTTTGCTTCACGCTTTGCATAAGGTTTCTATTCGATTTTTAAAACGATTGGATTTCCCTAAACACATGTGGTAAGTAAGTTCTTATGAGTCAGTGGCCAACTCTGGTGTCGGAGTTTTAAGGCCTCCGTCATGGCTTAACGACATAAATAGCCGGGACCGACAATTTACCTCCGAAGCACGGAAGCGCTCAGATGAAAATGCCACTTACAGACCGTTTCGAACTTTGCTTAACTTTGACGATCTATCAAGAACGACTAAGCAAGCATGAACACGAGCGCTTCATACAACACATGTGATGAAACATAAGGTTTTATCGTATCGAAATAAAGTTCAATATTCACCATACAATCCCCAACAAAAATTTTACCCTATTTTCCAGAAGAATTTTTTTAATTAATTTCGGAATCAGGAGACTCGGCGACGTGTGAATCGCTTTCAAAATTAAACTTTCGCAAAATAAAGTTAATTATGAGTTTTGTAGAACCCCTCGTCAGAACCCGTTTTCGATTCGAACCAAGTTGGTAATACCCCTGAAGGGTAATGTTGATGGTAGTTTACCCTTGTGAATGTTTGTTCACGATTGGACTATCTAGACAATGACGTTACATTTTGTAGGAACGACTTCTGTATCCGTAGGATTCTACAAAATGTTATTGTTACATTTCTTATTCAAATTGGGGACCGAAAAAGAAACGTTTAGGTATTGCAGTGACATAGCGCTATTCTGGAAAAGGAGACCATTCATTTTGGGCCCAAAAGTCATAAGTGCCGGCTAACGAAAATAAAGGTATGACCACTATTGGGGAAGTAAATCGGAGTATTTTTCAGTAAGTCGCTAAGTCAACGACTTCAAATGATTTTGTAAGTCAAAAAATTTTATTGTTTAGAATTCCAGATCTTCAACTTAGAAATCTTTTGAAATTGTGGACTTAGAGACTTATGCCGGTATTCAGAAACATTACTATGAGGTCTCACAACATACTGATTGTGAGCGACGCACAGGGTCCCAAAAACATACTGATTATGGGACCCTGTGCGTCCGCCCGCACTTGTGTGCCATACTGAAAAATACTCGGATTGACATTTTCAATAGTGCTGTGGCCTTTATTTAAATTGGCCGGCACTTTTGACTTTTAAGCCCAAGCTTGTATGGAGCCTGTATGGCCTCCTTTATGTTTTCTGGTCAGTCAAATGGTTTATAGTAATAAAAATCTTCACAAACAACTTCAACATGATTAAGTTTTATTTTTTGAGTAAATTAAAAATAAGTTAACGAAGTAATTGCCTCCATCAGAATTTTAGAGTCTCATTTTCTCGGCGAAATATTTGGATATCATAAGAGAAGAAAGTTAATGTTTATTAAAATAAGTTTATTAAAAATATAGCCTTGGAAATCTAATAACCAGGTATATAGAGTTTATTAAATTTTTTATGCTTGTTCGTTTTATTCACAACTAAGAAAATAAACTTGAAGATACCCGTCGTGGTATTATAAAAAAAAACCTTCAATTTAAGGTTCAAAAATGGCCAATATTTTTAGACTCGTTCAAAAATACTGACCATTATTTTAAGACCAAAAGATTATTTTAAAGCACAAAAGCCAGGCAATAGCTCATACCAATTTATTACACCCTTCCTACCATTCCTATACGATTATTTACGGTTGCTCTGCCGCAACGAACACCAAATATGGTGCATAGCGTAGACCCTGAAAAGTTGGCGCTGAAAAAATATTTGCCAATTTCAACTGCAGTTTCGAAGCGCTCGTGGTGTTGATAAGTCTTTATAGATAGTCGAAGTTAAGCAACGTTCTGAATGGTCAGTGAGGTGACCGTTAATGGCATTATCAACTGAGTACTTCCGTGCGTTTTTTTTTATTAAATAGGTCAGCATTTGACCTCACTCTGCCTGATGTTAAGCAATAGTGAGGTCTAAGGTAAAGCTGCTTTCCTAGAATAAACCTATTTACTCTTGATTTAAAGACTATATTGTGCTTATCGGGAAATACAGAGCCCGGCAATGAGTTCCACAATTTGGCAGTGCGTATGAAAAATGTAGACTAAACACTGTACGAACTCTGGGAATGTCGACCATGTACGTTCTTGAGAATGTGTTTTTTTTTAAATCTAATACTTCTGATAGAAATATCTTGACGATACTACAGGCCATACTTCTAGGATGCAACTGTATAATAAAGTCGATAACCGTTGCCAAATTGAAACCACCCAGAAAGGCCGGAAATTAGATTTCCCAGACATGAACGCTGTCTGCTTGCTTCTGCCTAGACATAAAGTGAAATTGCAGAATGCACATCAAGACTGTTTGACGAAGTTTCAGGGTGGTGCTAGATCTACGTGAGAAGATAAATTACTGTAGAACTTCTGTTAGTTCCGTGAAACTCCACTTTAACTAATACGTCATTTACACAATACCATCCTGCCTTGCCACGTTGAGTTTGAGAAAGCAAGAATGGTATGCCAGAATATCATCATATAAATGGCTTCAGCTAATCTTTTCAGTGGTTATATTGACGTTTTGTCATAGAATTCTTAAGTTGAATACGTCAAGCAGTTAAGAGGGTTTCAAAAGTTGAGTGGCGTTTCAATCAATGTGACTTGTATTGCGAAAAACCCTTGATATCAGCTTTCATTCAAACTACTCTGAAGTCAGCCTGAAATATACTTGAATCAATAACCTAGATAAGTTGACTGTTTATTCTGATCGACACTACACAGGAAAACCTCGTGTGTATCAGGACTTATAACCGAACTGTTGGGTGTAATTTATTTAGATTTTTCTATTTAAAGCACAAGAGAACCGTACAGTTTCTTACGTGATACAAAAACACTATAACGCGGCTTAGAGTGTGCATTGATCCAGAACACGCGATAGTTGACTGAGCAAACGCTATGCGGTCATTTTCATTACCATAACTTGCTTCGTAGTTACATGCAATGCTTTTCAGGGAATCCTACTACCAATTACGTTTTGCGGATTTCATGTCTGCAAATTACATGCAAATTGTTTTAATCACATCATCATCATGAACATTGTCTACTACCCTGACTAAAGGACTCACTGGATACCTAAGGAGGTTTGCTAACTTTGCTAACTTTTAGCATCCAAAGAGCGGTGAACTAAATCGTATCAGTTGAAATTCTTCCGTGTACCTAAATGCTACACACTTAAGACTTAGTAGCTTCTCATACAGTATTTTAGCTATGCAAGTAGCGTGAGTAAGATTATGGTATTCTAGTACCTATTACTACTCAATCACCATTCATCCATGATACAGAGAATACTAGATGTTGGAGCTGGTACCTAGCCTGAGCATGCATTGCCTAATTAAATAGACTGAATATGTATCTACAGATATAACGTAAGCAGACGACTGCAGAGATCTTCAGTCATTTATGAAAATTTAAATGTTTTAAATACGTATTCAACACATTCTTAATATTAATGTTTTGCATAAAAGCTGCACTGCATCTTACCTGCCTTTATTTACTACCATAAACGTTCTCACATTAAATGACTCTGCCATTCCCGTGTTTATTCTAAACGTGTTGTTCCCTTAGTTCAAACATCTCTTTTAATCCCCTTTTACCTTATGTAGAAAGTTTTTCTACATCTCAGTTGAACACAACCCTTCCAGCTGTAGTATTAACAAGCATCGTGTAACAACATTTTTCCTTTTAACCCGCTTTTACGAAACTTCCCTGCAAACTTACAATGTTTGAATTTCGAGGAAAGATTCAAGCGATATCTTACCTCTTCTTCTTGGGCCGCGTTTCCACTTGCAAGGAAAATTCCGCGAAAATTGTCTGTCAGTCTCTCCGGCAGATTCAGATGTCACGACGAATTCGAGCTAGCACTCTGGCAAAACTGGCGCGGACTTCTCGCGGAAGTTTTCCTGCAGGAAACGCGGCCAAAGAAAAATTAAAAATAAATTAAATTTTAAAAAACGAAAACAAAATACACTAAATAAAAAGTATGAAATCAATCTATATCAAAGCGTGGATAAACCAAAGCATTGCATCGTTTAATATCCGTTTCGATGCATTAGTTCAATTTGCGGTCAAAATATTCTGGACATGAAATATCGTTGTGGAATGCATGTGAATGCGACATAACAGCACCATTAGAGTTGTCGAACATTCAAAGGACTGCCGCTTGCAAACGGCCAAAACGTACAACATAATGCCGCTTACAGTAAAAAAAACCGCTTACAAGAGTCAAAACGAAGAGTGTGAAAAGGAATAAAAGAGTCAAAAGTTTCATCCCACTCTTTTTAGTTTGTTTAGATGTTTGGATATTTGGATGTTTGTATATTTGTGTATCAATCACGGCTAAATCAGTGAACCGATTTGGATGAAAATTGGTATTAGGCGTAGATAGTGACCTGGAATAGCATATAGGCTATTCGAAATGTTGGTACCACGCGGGCAAAACCGTGCGCAGAAGCTAGTTTCAAAATACCCTAAGGTAGATACTCGATAATTATTATTTTACCGATAGCCATGATAATAATATACTACATACGGTATGTAATAATCAAATAGAACTTAAACAATTTGTTAGTTTTTGTCCGCTAAATATAAATACCAATTGAAATCTCATTAAGCCCAGTCCATCTATACCAGAATCGTGACCAGCCAACTTTGCCAATATCCGAAGTATGGACAAACTAGGGCACTCAGCTGTTGTGCTTTCACGAACTAAGACAATGCTAGTTTAGACCATGAGATGTTTTGCAATGTATTGATTGATTAATCCGTGCACGCGTACTTTTTGTCATGTCTAATGTGGTTGAGAACTTTTAAATGAACCTTTTTTGATGATTTTCTTGTGGTCAACTCTGCTGATAGACTGGAGGCCTTCATCATGGCTTATTAACCATAGGTAAAGCTGTGACCGATAAATTGACGTTCGAAGCAAGAAAACACACGGTCTTCAATACAAATAGCGGTAATCCATCTATTTCGTGACAGCATAGAATGTCGCATAATTTCAAGAGCTTGGCGCGTCATCCTAAAATTTTATGATAGTGACATATTTCTATTGTGTTAGCACTCTAATAACAAAAATTCAATTTGTATTTATATTAATAAATAAAATAAAACTATTCGACATACACGGATTTGAACAAGTAAACCCAGATTTGAAACAGGCTCAATTTATTTTCGGTTTCAGCTGAATGAAAATTCCGACTAATACCGTAGAGGATAGATAAAAACAATGTCAGTTATTTTATATTCCATTTTAATTAAAAAATGTTTTGTTGTTCATTTGTGAAAAATCGAACGATCTGCGTTGGTTTAGTGCAGCATAGTTCTATGTTTTTAAACATAATTGTCATTATGACAAATGAAATTCGACTTGCAAGTCCTTGCGAGTCCTTCAATATTTTTGGAAGCAGGAAATTCTTTTTAAAAATCTATTACCAGGCTATGGTCAATCACCCATAATGTATAATTCATGTCGATCCCGACGTCCGTTCCAGCTAAAAGGGATCTTAAATTGACCGTGGATGGGCAATCCAACCTTTCATTTTCAATATCGAACCTATATTAATTATGACCAAGCATTTCAATCTCAGAAGGAAGATTATAAGCCTTACAGGTACTTATAATCTGGGTCGGGATGAAAAGGCTGAATAAACAAGGTGATGGCCAAACAGGCTGTACTTACACACTGCGACACGTTGACAATGTTCGAAAGCCGGGTACAATGAATGAATGAAAATGAATGAATGAAAATGAATGAATGAAAATGAATGAATGAAAATGAATGAATGAAAATGAATGAATGAAAATGAATGAATGAAAATGAATGAATGAAAATGAATGAATGAAAATGAATTAATGAAAATGAATTAATGAAAATGAATGAATGAAAATGAATGAATGAAAATGAATGAATGAAAATGAATGAATGAAAATGAATGAATGAAAATGAATGAATGAAAATGAATGAATGAAAATGAATGAATGAAAAACTATTTATTGTACACAATAATTACAAAACATACACTTATGAATCAATAAAACCCAACGAGACAATGTACAATGGGCGGTCTTATCGCTTAGAAGCGATTTCTTCCAGACAATTCGCGTTTCTACCAATTAAAAGAATAAGACCCCTCGCAGACTAGACTTTCTATTAGCCGACAGTTGAGACGGGCTATACTTCTCCATACTAATTACGAGCCGAAGTATATTCCGTTTCAACTATCGGCCGATAGAAAGTCTGCAGTCTGCGAGGAGGCTAAAGATGAAAACCATTCCTTCTCAAGCCCATCAAGATCGATTTTTTTAGAGCCCAGAAATAAATCAAAATAGGCTGTGGTCTCCAAGAAAGTATGTTTTCTAGATCACTTAGATAGCCTCATTAAATTCATAGTCGCGACTTCCATAACGAGTCTATGTGTGCCGTTTGCTTACGAAATGAAAACACCTGGTCTCTGGGGGTTTGCCCGAAGTGGTTCTATTGTAAGCTGCTTGTACGCAAAACATATGCGTATTATTATTAGTTTAGGCTACTAAAACAACGTTTATGAGTAAGGGTACCTGGAGGATAACCCATTAGTACGGATTCCTATACAGGGTGTAAAAAGACAACTACCGAAAACTGAGGGGTTGCAATCAGACCATGAAAAACATATTTAGCGGAAAAAAACGCTTTTTTTACATAACTTAGTAATTTAATGTTATTTTCGGTTAATAATAAAATAGGTCAGAATTTGACCTCACTCTGCCTGATGTTAAGCAGTAGTGAGGTCTAAGATGGAGCATGCTTAACTATTTACTACTAGTACAACATAATAAGACCATACCTACCTAATAATTTCATTTATAAAAGAAAAAAACTAAAAATCCAGCAATCTATGTAAAACAACGCGCCCAGAACATACGCAAATAGTAATCTTCAAACGCTGTTTTCTCCGGATATAATGTTTTTTTCGGAAAATCCTTTTGGATTTGGTTGTGTGTTATGCTGTACCTACGCCTTTCGGCTTCGGTAGACGTATTTTTACCCCCTGTATAACATTATTATACAAGATGACTAGTGGTACAGTAATTCTATCTCACGAAAGCGCGGGTTGATAATACGGGTAATACCAAGTGACACAACAAAAAGGAAAAAAAAATTTCATTAAAAACGCCTTTTGCTTCCAAAACCTATACCAAAGCTACCAATGGATTAATACTGAAATTGTCAGAGAAAATTCAACCCGCAGTTGCCCGCATATGTTTACTGTTTGATACAGTCGTTCTTTGGACCTATAAAACAGTTACAACCAGTCGTAACTGGTTCGGTTTGAAACTTTATTGTGCGAAATATCTGTGTACGGTCTCTGTATGTTGATTTTCATAGCAACCGTTGATGTCATGGAGGAATACTTTTTAAATCGTCTCTAGACAACAATAAGCATTAAAATATAAGTTACCTAGTCGTGTATTTCGAAATTATCAATCCGATACAACATCTGAACATTTGGGCTTTTAGAACCCTCGCAGACTACAGACTTTCTATCGGCCGATAGTTGAGACGGGCTATACTTTTTCATACTAATTACAAGCCGAAGTATATTCCGTTTCAACTATCGGCCGATAGAAAGTCTGCGGTCTGCGAGGAGGCTCACTACTAAAGTTCTTGCGGTTACTTTTTCTTCTTTTTTATTTAGTGGCAATCTACACAACTAGGTGTAATTCTGCCAATGTCAAGTTTTAAATATTGATTTATAGTCATGTCAGTATGAACAACAATGTTTGTCGATCATCTAAGCCAAATGACAGAAAAAAAATCTATCTAAAATTGTCATTTTAAAATAGGAACAACTATAGCGGTGGTCGCGTTTTAAAAAACTAGAGCTATAGAGATTCCTCACATGATACAGTTCTGAATGGCACAGCCATTGGAACGACTGATCGATAGTCTACAATGTAGCTGGACCCCGAAGGCGACAATGACGTAGCATCTACATAATGGAGACCGATTATGACGCAGTACGATTTTATCATAAGAAGATGAAAATTGAATGGAAAGATCGAGTCTTAAAATAGGAATATAAATTGTTTCTGTGAGAAACTCACTCGTGCCTACTTTCGTGAAGTACTTACGTACTGAGTAGAGCCGTTCTAGCCTAGTAGGAAACTCAGAATACTACGCCCAGTCCCAGTCGAGTATGAAAGGATGTTCCAGGTTTAATCGTTTTACAGTTGTTTCTATACATCCATCCATCTCAATTTTTGCACTTATAATACCAGCAGTGGAGTATTTCCTGCGGTTGATGATAATTTAACTAACCAAAATAACTTTGTTTTGTCCTCAGACAACACATTTACAGTAGTGGTCGAGAAAGATGGCCGGGGTCTCGGCATGTCGGTCTGCGGAGGAGGAGGCCTCGTCAGGATACGAAGGTTGTACCCACCACAACCAGCCTGGAGGACTGGCATGCTGGCGCAACGAGATCTCTTGCTCTCAGCCAACGGAGTGCCTTTAGCTGGCCTTAGCACCTATGTAAGTAAATTTTTTTTTTTACTTTTGAAAGACATATTTTGAAGTTTGTTGTATTTTTTCGATACGAATACTTACTGGAAGATGGTCAAAATTGTTTTCCTAGAATTGTTTACATTCTAGTATAGGCGAGTGTGACGAAAACGAATTGCCGAGCAGCACAACATAATAAAAAGACAAGCGTCACATCTCAAAAACTATTCTAACTACCGAGCACACAGAAATTCAGGTTCTAGGAGTGCTCTAAATAACAGAATTTCTCTGCGCTACTTTTGGGATAATTTAAATAAAATCTAATAAAACTTTAACTTGTACCACATCACATCTCCGCTCTCATTTTCACAGCACGTGCGTTTCAGAAAAGGAAATTGTATCATATATAATTTGGGTAGACTGAAACAGAAAAAGCTTCCACAATAATGAAGGGTGTCAGTCCTTTGTACTGTAATCTCAATCCTATTCCGAGTCAATGATTTTTGGAAGTCACGTATTTGAATTTCGGTCCCGTCAGGACGTGATAGCTGACTGAAATTGTACCCACTAAAAGTAAAAGTGAGAGTCTCGATGAAACGTGTTTAGAATCAGTACGGATGATGGTCTGACGCCTCTAATCTTTACAAGGTGTAGTGTTTGTGGCTGTTCTTGCGAGAATTTAGCATAGACTCTACAAACTCTACTTAGAGTATGTATTTTTTGCACCATAAAACCGAAAAACAGGTGAACGGTATTTTAGACTTAGGACTTGTATTTGTCCCGCCACGAGAAACGTATTTCTCACCATTTGAAGGTCTCGGCCAAGCAATTGCACGCCTTGCCATCGCCACCTCATAACTGAACTGAATTGTAGCTTGCCGTTGATAGTAGAATGTACTAATCTAATCTATGGCGCCTACTAATAAACCTGGTATAAAGTTATTC
Organism: Epirrhoe alternata; assembly: GCA_963565295.1. Taxonomy (NCBI): domain Eukaryota; kingdom Metazoa; phylum Arthropoda; class Insecta; order Lepidoptera; family Geometridae; genus Epirrhoe; species Epirrhoe alternata. Next base: position 9,139,071 of record OY751384.1, read on the forward strand.
CTCAGTGTAAACTGTCAAAATGTATGGTTATTCTTGGTTTATTCCGAGAAATAACTTATGTCACGTTTCATGGTAAGGCTGCAGAATGAAACAAAACATATAAATTAAGATTTATTACTTACTAGCTGTGCTCACGCGGTGTAACCCGCGGTCTCTCAGGATTTTTCGGGATAAAAAGTAGCCTATGTCCTTCCCTGGGTTACAACCTTTATCCATGCCAATTTTCAGCCCAATCTGTTCAGCGTTTTGGGCGTGAAAAGGTAACAAACAGACAGACAGACAGAGTTACTTTCACATTTATAATATTAGTATGGATATGGATTATTTTATCTGTGTTACTATGTACCTAGTTTTCATGCATACATAGTGAGGTGCCAATTAATTCTGCACAAAAACCGATATCTATGAGGCACTGCCTAGTGACTAAGAGAGTATACCTATTCCTACTTTGTTGTTCTGTGTAACAAAGGATTTACTAACACAATAATCATAAAGTTGTTTGTGAGGCTACCTCAATCCAACTAGCCCCGATAACTCATGTACTAAAACTAGAATGTCTCCTGGCTTTATTATCCTGCAGCTGGATTTAGGGCATGTAGTTTTGTTACCTACAATAAGGGTGCTCGCACATGGCAGCCGAGCCGTACGCGAACTGTTAATTCAATAGAGAAAATGCTGCTGACGTCAGAGGCGAGCCGCATCTTCTGACGTCATCAGCACTTTTTATATAGAAAAATGACTGCGGCGCGTCAGTGTGCGATCAGCTTAAAGCTATGGTCTAGCCGACTGACTGTTAACGATAGGATTCATGAAAGTATTTTCTGAAATGTAACGTTGTCATACATCTTCTAGATTAAATAAATCTAGTTTTGCCCTAATTTTCACTACAAGCTTATCAATTAAGCTTTACATCCAGTCAACATTTCATCTATTAAACTTTGGTATCTTCCATATTAGTTATCACTTTATACATTTTCATATACGTATTCATTTATTCAACTTAGTTTGATATAGGTAACGCTAACCTTTAGGCCTAATAGGTTGTAGGTGGTACCTATAATGAGCAATATTGAATATATTATTGGTATGTTTTTTTACGTTACCGTAAATAAACATTTATCGAGTTTCAATATTTGCTATTAATAAAAAGATTCATTCATTTTCAGAATAACATTATGTTTATTAATAATATTATTTTCGCTCGTTACTTTATACATATATTTCAATGGTTATAAAAGTGGAAACGAAATAAGTAAATGAGTGGAATATAAATTATAATTGTATTAGCTGGCCGCTGTTTGCTCGATTTCCCGTGATTGTTTGCGAACTCAGCAAACGGTCTGAGTATTGTTTCTCTCATTTCATTTTCTCAGACCGTATTGTTTTAATGGAAAGAAAGCTGCCACTTAATCAAAAATATTACGTCGTTCATAGAGTTCAAAAAAATGGTAACGCGAGAAAATAAAAGCTCATTTCTCTAGATTTTATTATGAGCTTGTTGAACTTGTGACTCGCTGAAACGGGTCGCTGGCTATTTCTCTTTTATCTTGACTCCCAGTTTCCCCGACTGTTTTTGTGAATGCACGAACAAATTATTTATTCATTACCGTGAACCTCTGTCCTTCACAAAATGCTGCTTGCATATAGATAGGCCGTACAAACTGTGCCAAAATAAACAGTTCAAGTTAAAAATGTTTTGTTGTCACGGCGCCTACAGCCTGGCAGTTATAAACGTAAAAACTTTTATGAAAACTCTGTTTTAAGCCCTCGGGCTCTCTGTAATAAACTGTAAAATGCGAGCCGCAAAGTTACAAAATTATATTAGAGCGTTTGTATGCTCCGTTGCGCAGTTCGTCAGAAACGAAACTCTCATTTTCACAATGAGTTTACCAAAATTTACTAAGAACGTTACAAAGCGTTATCGCTGTATTTAAAACAACTCAGTGAACAAATTCAATGTTAGCAAAATGTTCGCTTGCGACTTCGTCTAGTCTAGGAATATCTTAGTCGCTCTATGTTTAGAACTACCCCTTAAAGCTCATACTTTATTTATTTATTTAAATACTTTATTGCAGAAAATTACAAAAAAATTGCACAATTGGCGAGCATAATGCCGAAGGCATTTTCTACCTGCTGACCAGCGTGTTGCTGGAAAGGTATAAATGGCGTGCTAACATAGGTACTTTGTAGGTTAATATTAATCAAATATCGTAAATATTGTGCCAATTTCTGCGTTTTATGTAGGTTTTTAAAATTATGAACATCAGCGATGAGATTCTTCTCATGAGAAAAACAGCGGTAATACATCATATTTTTTGACAACCAGCATCAGTGGTTAAATATGTGACATGCATAAGTCACAGAAGAAAAACATTAAGCTAACGTATTTGGGCGGTGCCTGGCTGACTCTGGCACTTGAAAAATTGTCTGCTCCACCCCTTTGTTCCTCTGAATTAATGCACCACTATAATGAAACTATGGTCCGCAGTCTATTAAATTACTGAGCAGACTTTTAACTTCCATTTGGCTAAAGCTGGAATTTATTACGTGGATTGTGCCGAAGATTTTGTCCCGGAAATTAAATATTACGCCATAACTGTTATTTTGGCGGTGAATTGTAATATTTTGTCACTTGAAGAATTATTTTGTATTTATTTGTAAAGCTTACGATGGGTGTAATTAACTGGGTGTTTTCTATGTATAATATGTATTTACGAACAAAAAGTATATAAGTAGTATATCAGTCATGTAGTACCAATAAAACAAGCTCTGCTTACTTTGGGGCTAGATGATGATGTGTGAAAAGTGCAGCATTATTTTATTTAAAAAAAAATCGGAAATAAAAATAAAACAGGTGATAAGCACTCCTTTTTCGAAAATAGTAGTATCATGGTCGATGACAAAAAATAATGTGGAAAATTGGTTGGATTAATCCTTAACGTTCAAACGTAATTGAAATGAAATACAGCGACCACAGAACGTGCAATCATTTATACTATTCTGAATTACTGCGGCAACTTTTGCCCCTAAATCAAAACATAAATCTAGCAACTTCTCTTATACTAGAGACAAAAGCAGGAACATACATCAGATATTTATATCTTACAAACTGTGCTCCCGCGGTATGTCCCACGGTCCCTCGGGATAACTTCATTTTCCGGGATAAAAGTTAGCCTATGTCCTTCCCTTACAACCTTTATCCATGCCAAATTTCAGCATTCAAGCAGAGGCCGCGCTTTTGTGATTTTTTAAACCATCTGAGACGTGGAAAATAGAGTTAAGAAGTCTGTAAAAAATTTTATATTACTTAAAGGAATATAATCTAGTCAAAGTCGCAGGCAATTAAAAAATTTATTGAACTTAACTTGCTAAAAAGAAGCGCTAAAAGTTATCCCTTTTTTTATGTTTTTTTCAATACTGTGACTGAACCACTGATATTTTACATTTGTTTTTTGTACTAAACTAAAGAAGAGAATTATTTCTAAACAATTTCGCAGAGTTTAGCTTCATAAAGTTATTTCCATAATCACTATGTTTAAGTAGTATTTTGCGCGCGGCCCGGGACAGCGCTAAAAGTCTACTGCTGCAGGAGTACCTGGTCTTAATCTGTGCAGCGGTTAGGGCGTGAAAAAGTAACAAACAGACAGACTTTCACATTCAAAATATCAGTATAGTAGTAGTATGGACTAAAACTTGTTGGCGGGGTTTGATTTCCAACACTATAATGTATGATTATATGGCCCTAATTCCATATAGTGATGGAAGATATTGAGGAAACGAATGAGTATCTCAATAGGCTGCGATGGGCTTGCAACCTATCGAAAATTTAATGAAAAATAACTTCTACATGGGCATGTGCCAAAATTAACTATGTATTGGGATTGAATCTCTGACATACCCTTATTTTCAAAGGAACTTGAGTGAGTGACTGTAGAGAATTTCTACGGTGCAATGGGGCAAAAATTTTGTTAAATATTTGTCCACAACAATTTCCCAAGCAAACATTATGCGTGACTACCCCCTTAGACATCTTCAAAGGATCTGGAATATATAGATCTGAGAGAATGTCTACCGAGCCTTGGGGATACAGTTGTGACCCTGTTTTTAACCCGTTTAAAAAATCAACCTGTTTATTAACTTTCGTTGCTAACTGCACCAGGTGAGCAACGTCAAGCTAGTAGGTAGTAAGTAGATACGTAACAAAGGAATAATACACTTCATAGTTGAGATCTCATAGTTATAGAACTTGTCAAGTTTCACCAAACAGACAGGTTGAAGTACTCCGGTATAATTAACACGTCGTTTCGACTTGCTTACTTAACTTCTTGGCAGCAAATGCTTTCATTAGCACATCAATTACAGCTAGTAACAAAAGACAACAGTGTACTAAAGCTGATCGAACATATGTCCGCGCCGTACGTCTTCTGTAGAAAAATTCTGATGACGTCAGAAAATGCGTCTCGATGATGTCTCAGCATTTCTTCTATTGAATTGAAAGTTCGGCGCGTTCGACGCCAATGGATACTGCGATGAGCTTATCTTAATATTCAACGATATTGTTGTGTTTTGGCATAATTGGAAAAGAACTAAAAAAATGTGAGTAATGCCAACATGAAAGATTCCAATTGCCTATTCTGCGGTCATTTGATTAAATAAACTGTGAGATGAGAGAAATTGTTTGCCAGGAAACTAAACCTGTTTACGTACATTACATTAAAAAAAAAAAATGTCACAAAATAAGGTAACAAAATCAATAGAGTCGAAATTCATTAAAAGATTTAGATTTTTACTTCGATAATAGCTCAAAAGCTTAACATAAACGTATCTTTCTATGAAAAGAAACATGCGACTTAATAGTGGTATTGTCAGCTATGATTAATATTTTTTATCCGGTCTCGTCTTACACAATACAATGAGCGTCCGCCTCTGAGAATCTTCCAGTCTTTTAAAATAAAAAATGCTCAGGTAAAGTCTTTACTTTGTAGCTCTGTAATAATATCGCCTACTTTACAAACTTTCCTGACACAACTTAGATTTTCACACAGGACGGCTTTTTGTAGCGACGCGCAGGGTACTGTCGCTTACAAAATCACGTTCACATAGTCAAATCAAACATTTTATTTCTGGGTAATTATACATTACACAATAGTACGATACAATTTACCAATAAATAGATTATTACTGATTATCACAATAGACTTATTAACGAAAGTAAATTATCTAAGTTCGTACATTCAATTATAATTAGGTAATTAATAATAATGTTTTTTTACAATGTTTTTGCATTAGGTAGGTAGGTATAATAATTAAGTAGTAAATAAGCTTAGAGTGCTCTAGCCCCCACACTAGGATTCCCTGTGTTGTGGGTGGCTAGTCTCTTCTAGGAGCGCAACATTATAATACCTAAGGTCGCGATTAATTTACTTTTCACACCCAGTACCTCGAAAACCATACATTTTTTCGTCTCACATTCTTAACAGAAAGTAAACCATTACTCCCTCCTAAAAAACAAAATGGCCGGCGGGAGGTAAAGTTGTATGGGATTTCATTTTTCCCTCTGAACCTCATGTGAACAGATAAGTAATGAGATTTGAATTTCGAACTTCAACATTTCTATGAAAATTTTTACTATTGAGTCCACACCAAATAGAACATTATACGAAAAAAAAAAGAAAAAATGTGGCAACGTGTACCAAAAAGGTTCAATGCTAAATCCATGGTGGACGCCGCGTTTGATCATCTAAGATGGTGGACGTCTACAAAGACGTCTACAAAGACGTATCTCTAGGTTTTTCAAGGTTTTATTGGAATTTCTTGAGGAAATTATGCCTAAAACATTCTACTGCCAACATGAGGGCATAGGAACTATTTGATGAAACGCACTCTAATCTTATTCTTCCGAATTTATTTTTGATGTTTCTATGAAAATGTTTACCATAGAGACCTGCACCAAGTAGAATTTATTCAAATTTAAGGAAAAAGTGTGGCTAATGCCTCCAAACTATTGAGCGATCTAATGTTGTTGCATATTACCTAATGCTAAAATATTTTTTGAGAACGAAAGGACAACCTCAATAAAATATTTTTTGAGAATAAACGGACGACCTCGACTCCTTCGATAGCGGGTGGTGGGAGCTATCGAAGGAGAGAGATGGTTGGAAAGAATTGGGGGAGACCTTTTCCCAGCAGTGGGACAGTATAGGTTGAATAAAAAAAAACTAATTGATTATTATTATTCTACCTATAAAACCTGACTTGCTTGCTATTTTCTGGGTGTAAGTATTCACTAGTTTTCTCGCAGTACCTATGTGTGAAAAGCAGAGTATTCACCTCGGGGTTAAAGCTGTCTTAGTCTTGGCCGCTCTTGAATCCCTCGCTGTCTCAGGATTCTAGTCATTAACTCCCTCGTTGTATAAACACCCTTGCTATCGCTCGGGAGTTAACTAAAGAATCCTTCGATGCGCTTGGGATTCAATATGGCGCCCGTGACATAATACACTGCTTTATCCCCTTGGTGAATAATCTACTATTATATCATACTTGCTCAGTAACTAGGTATTACTATGGTGGAAAGTCTCCTTGTAAATTGGTGTTTGCAATTCAAGGCAACATTACGTCGCACTATGCTTGAATTGTAATGTTCACATTACAGTTCAAGCTATGCAAAACTCCTTGGTAAACAATCTCTTTTCTTATAAAATGGTAAGAAAAGTTTTTACTGAAAAAAAAAAACACTGAACATGGCGGCATTTAATTTCCATACATTTCAAACTATGCAAAACTCCTTGGAACTCAGAGCCGTAAAAAAAAATGGAAAACTATTTACGAAAAAAAATGGAAATGGCGGCATTTCATTTGATCTGAAAGTTTGTGAAGTTTGTCGTAAAGTGATTTAAGTTATTTACAACAATGTCAAGCACTTCATCAGATGATGAAATTTCTATTTTTTCTCTAAATTTGCTAATTATTCTAATTAAAATTTCATTTTGCATTATTAATGTTTTATTTACCTCGCAAGAATGATATAAAGTAGAATGCTTACCTCGGTTGCAAGTAGCTATTACACCCTCGAACTATATTCACCCTCGCTCGCTGCGCTCGCTCGTGTGACTAAATATCTCGGGTGCACGCGATCCATTAGCGCCCTATGCGAGCTGCGCTCGCACTGGCGCCAAATTGGATCTTGTTCTGTAATAGCTTACTTACGTCCCTTGTGTAACAATCTACTAATTATGTACCTATACTTTTCCTTCTGTAGCAAACGAGCATTTGCCCTTTTGTATCGCTAGTATTCACACGTTTAAATAATATCGCGCGACATAAAAACATCGCAACAAAATATTTTGCGGGTTGCAAACGCGACAAATATAATTCAGTAAAAATGTCGCAGCGCATTTACATACAACAAAAAGTCGCCGTGTACAAACGCCCTTAAATGAGATTTTTATTAGACGGTCGTGTAATATGCAGGTTTTAAAAAAGTTATTTTACTAGCTGCATTCTTTGTTGTATCTTTTCTTTTGAAATTATTGTTATTCTTTTAAGAAATGAAACCTTCGCTTCTGGTATTTGCTTTGTTTTACCATTTCTTCCCTCTTTAAATGATATTTCTATATGTTGGCTTGAAAATGTATATAGTTTAGTGGAACTAGCTAGTTGCCCCCATTTTCACACTTATGCTGCAATGGGTTGTTCAACTAATATGACATCAGCTCAGAATCACAAACTGCCGACTGCCCACTTGAAATTTAACCCAGACTCGATCGTTTTGACACCACATTTGCAAGATAATGGCAATAGCCAGCACATAGAAGCAACAATCCTTTGCGGAATAATGAAAAAAGTATTGCTGGGCTCTTTAACGATTCGGTGATAATATTAATCATTATAAGACCCCTCGCAGACTACAGACTTTCTATCGGCCGATAGTTGAGACGGAATATACTTCGGCTCGTAAGGAGTATGGAGAAGTATAGCCCGTCTCAACTATCGGCCGATAGAAAGTCTGTAGTCTGCGAGGGGTCTTAACCCCTTGAATCCAGGATTTCTTAATTTTTTTATAGGTATTTTCGCCTGTATTGAAAATTCAATAATTATTAATAAAATTGCCCTGCAAAATACCCCCTACTGAAAAAATGCTTTTCGTTTTTGAGTTTCACTTCTATCTAAAGCTATAAACAGTTCGTTTTGACACCGGCTTTCCAACGTAAGCTTTGGTAATCTGGATTATAGGAGGGAGTGGTTCGTGAGAACGTTGATGCTTTGTGACGTGCCGATATGAGCATACATCGATTTTGCGACGCTCTTCTCTTATTAATGTTATATCTTTAAAGAAGAAATATTGCAATGCACTAAAAGACAAGAAGACCTAATAGATAATAAGCCATATTTGTCAAAAGTTTATGTTCATTTGCTAGATCCAAATGTATCTTCAGTTGTTGAAAAAACTAAGGCTTTTACATTTTTACTAAATGATTAAAACAACGTCAGGAGACACTCTATGTTTACACTTAACGGGAAGCTGTAGTGCCTGTTGATGACTGTAAACGAACCAGAGAATTAATAAACCACTCGCTATAATAGAACATGCACTTCTGTATCAATTTCCGTTCTGTCAACTTGAAATCCCATAGCACATAGTATTTACATAAATAGTTCAACCCACACAAGTTTTCACTCCAGGAAGCCCTTGAAGTCCTTCGGACAGCGAGCGCTAGAGTCGAGTTACGAGTGTGTCGACCTCCTCCCGACGTGTTAGAAAGTGTCACCCCTCCGGACCCGCCAACACCCCCCACTAGGACACCACACCCACCGCAATTGCCACCGCTGGACCCACTCAACTGCCATCCGATGCATGCCAGGTGAGATAATACGACTCAAAGATTAATTTGATGTGAACGAATACGACTTCCATTGAAGTCCATCCAAGGAAATAGGTAATTTCCAATCTTAGCGTCTTACCATAGAACGTGACATAAAGTTATTCCACCGAATAAATCAAGAATAACCATACATTTTGACAGTTTACACTCCGGAATAACTTTATGTCACGTTCTATGGTAAGACGCTTAGTGGCTAACTCTGGTGATGGAGTTTATAGGTCGTTATAGATTTATGACATTACAAAGAGGACCGACGTATGACGCTCCCCTATGAAGCACGAATTCACTCAAAGAGATCACTACTAACTAACAACAAAATCCAAGCAACAAATCACGCATTATTAATGTGACTCCATAGACGTCTTCAAAGGATATCTTAATAGATCTGATAGAATTTTTACCGAGACTTGGGCCTTGGTACTGTCTTCTATTTTGCTGCTAATCCAGCTTACAAGTACAATCTATCTTCACCAAAAGAATATCATTCTTGCAAGATTAGCAGCTTGATTTATTGTTTATTTTGTTCAGGTTATCAGCAACGACAAGCAGCGCGACCACCTCCTCATCAGAAGGACGAGGTCGCCGCGAAGCTAGTCCCGAAGTTGACAGACGAAATCTCCATCTCCCAGACTTGGATAGAGCTCTGCCAGTATACGACATACAATATGGGGTAAGACGACATCTTGTTCTTCATTATTCATTGTTTATACAAACATTAACCTGGCACTTAAGACCTGTATCATCCAGCTCATTTTTTACATCGACAAAGAATCAAGATCATTCTTGAAGACGAAAGACACTGCACTAACCTTTGAACAGCTGTTCTAAACTCTGGGCTTGAATTTTAAAGCCAATTAAAATTTTTTTTTTTTTTTTTTATTAATAAAAACCATAAGTATTTACAAAAGCAAAAAAGGTAGGTGCCACCTTTCACGTTGGTCCGAAACTAGTCACGCGAGAAGACAGATAATGATTTTTTTGATGGATTTGGTGAACGGTGCGTGGCACATCGGTTAAATAAACTCACCTGAGAAGACTGCTAATGATTTTTTGATGGATTTGGTATTCAATCGGTTAAATAACTCATATGGTTGCCAGGAGGGTGAAGGGAGCCTTGAAATCCGCTGGGAGGTTCGCTTACTGGACCAAGACGGCTCGCTTCCATTGTTCAGTAACACATGCATCCCAGTCAAACAATATGTAGGTATCTGTAGAACCCTAGATTCCTCCTATTGTTTTTAGTTGGCGTGATAACGTACTTTATGTAACTGGTACACCAAAAGAAATTAAGATCACCAATGATAGCTATGGAGTATTTATACCACCTCGAGAAAAAGTATAGCCATTCAATAAAAATTCGGTCAAATTGAGTAATGATGAAAGGTTTAGGGGGTAGTCGAAGGTAATCGAAGTGAGCATTCCATGAATGTGATCAAATAATTCGAGAGTTGGCAAATATAATATCATGCGAACCAATTTCAATAGATAAACCCGTGATTTTGTCAAACTGTATGTAAATCCAATGCGTCAGAATGTTATAAGAAAATACTCAACGCGTTGTGCCCGTGACGTCATGGTCCCAATAAAACTCCCCAAACGACGTCATCACTCTCCGCCCCCTCACTAGGTGCGACACAACATAGTAACACCAGGATATTTTAAAAAGTATTATCTGTGTGCCTATTTACTGCGTGCCTGTTAAGTGTCGAATGTTAAAAAGTAGTAAAATTAAATCACCATTTGGTTTACCTGTGAGATCGGTATAAGAGTATATTATTGGATAAGCTATCCAGTAGTAGACTTCAATAAGATGATGGTGATGAAAAATTGAATTCTATTTATTGTGACAACATAATTTCAAAATTTTAATTCACTCAGAAGATTTTTTCTGAGAATTTACCAAAATCTTGACGTAACATCAACTAAACAAATAATTAATTGATGCAGAAATCGACATGGATACCTTTAAACAATCTGTTACATTTCTGAAGCAACCTGTACCAACGTTATCACGCCAAACTTTTCCATTGCTCCAGATTTTTACGTTTATTACCTCTACAAGTAGTCTCCTCTCTTAAGATAGGCGCGCACTAATAAATCAGCTCAAGTATTACCCGCCCATTTATTTTGCAATCTCATCTATATCAATTAGTTCATTCCGTTATTTGCTTCATGAATCACGTAGTAGTAGCCTCCAGGCGCCTATCAAATCAATACGAATGACCGTTTCCACAAATGAGAACATAACTTTTCAATAACGCTCAAAGTATTTTTAATAGCTGCGTAATAAAAGACTAAAAGGGACCCTACTGTTTTATATTCGATCGATATATTGTTCGTTCTCCATCTATTTCCATTAATGAAAATGATGAGATAAAAAAGAGTGCTGATACCCGAAAACCTAGTCTTTTAATCTATTCGGCTATAATAATTTTATAGCCGACCTCTATCAAAGTTTAATATAGAACCAGTTTTTACTGGCACTCTCACAAAATATTGGGAGTTTGTAATAGGGCCGTAATCAGGTTTTGGTTGTTGGGTAATTTAAGTTTATAACCCCATTTACCCCAACTTCTAGATTTTCTAAACCCCAGCCTGTTTACCATGGTCGCGTCATGTAATTTTACTTTTATTAGAGTAAAATTACATTTCTACCATATAGATAAAGTTACTACGATTACTTCTAAGATGTCGTCGCCTTATCTTGTCCGCTTTATACATTTTTGTATATTTTTTTTAATGTTTTCATTTACTTTGTAAGGTCTTTCTTAATAAATCTCTCTTTCTCTCTCGCTCTCTCTCGTCTTAGTAAGTAATGAATACTAAATATTACTGACAATGCATATATTAGGGTATTCGTTCTGAGCACAAAACTTTCAGTTAACGTTTACCGGAAACAAAGACGTAAACCAAGCAAATGAGCTCCTTATCTAAACAAAGTTTAAATATGTATATGGAAACATGTTTAGACTCAGATCTTTTAGTCATTGGCTCCTTAGCTTACACAAACTTAAACAATAATGTGAATTCACAGCAACAGTAGCTTAGCGTACATTATGAAATTGAATAACTTTCACAGATTAATTCCACATACAGTTTCTATTCGTTTATCCAGCGTGTTTAACAGTTATGAAGGAGCAAAATGTCACAAATGTGAGCCAAATCTATGAAGTTACACGATAACGTAGGTTTTTTTTCTTATTTTTCTTTGCCCCCTTTTGTTTTCAACCTATTTAACATGTTATATTTAGGACTTGATCTAGAGGGTTCTAGCTCTACAGATTTTTTACCCCTGCAGCTAAATCTCCAAAACTGTATGTTGTCGTATACCCCCTTTTGTTTTCAATATTGTCCTAACTACAGCCCTGGGTGACGGTCATAACATTTATGTTGATGAAACTCAGCTCCAATTAATAAAATGCTTTTTGTTCACGCCCGGCAGGACGATGGATCGGTGGTAAGTGAATTATTCCAACGATTACAGGATCAAAGAGTAATTATAAGTCAAATGGAGCCTGGACTGGGAATGGTATCCGGCAAGCCACTTGTTTACTGAAGCCTGTTCGGAGATTAAATTGAAATTGACGCCTTAATATTGATATTTAAGGAGGCTTTAGCGAACATTTATCTTTTCGTGTTAAAATAAAAACAAATGGATTTTAAAAGGACTTTCTGGATAAAGAACCTTTTGTATAAAAAAAATACGTTACGTATTATGTAGACAAATATAGTAGATAATTTTTTTCGTTCTTACAACGTCAACCGACACTTATTCGAAGTTCTTAGATCCGATTAAAGTAAGCTCCCAAAAACTTTGTGATAAAATTAGGATGATCGAGGAGGATTTTCGTATCAAATTCAAGGACGTGGTTTTAATAAGAAGCATTATTTCATCTGTCTTCACTTGTCTTAAAAAGCTCGCTTGCTGAGTATTTTTGATAAACCAATGAAATTACAGAATGGAAGGGTGTCGCCAATAGCCTTTGTGTTTGGCTCCTTTATAAAGTCGTTAAGCCCTGACGGAAGTAGTCAAGCCGCAAAACTCGATCACCTGAGTGGACCATCGAACCTTTATTAAAAATCTTAATACAATAATCTAGCTGGCTATCTCTTTCCAGGAATTCGACATAGTGATGACGAAAGTGAACGGATCCCTTGGATTCACCCTGCGGAAGGAAGACCACAGCGCCCTTGGACATTATGTCAGGGCTCTGGTTCGGGAGCCAGCGCTCAGCGATGGGAGAATACAGCCTGGAGATAGAATTGTTGCTGTGAGTACCTTATTTTAAAGCCTTTTTTTATACCTTTTTTATTTTTTATTTTTTTACTGTTGGTTCTTATTCCGTTTACATGAAACGGCAACGAAAACGGCACGATATTTAAAGTGTAATCCATACTTCCATATCCATACTAATATTATAAATGTGAAAGTAACTCTGTCTGTCTGTCTGTCTATCTGTCTGTCTGTCTGTCTGTCTGTCTGTTTGTTACCTTTTCACGCCCAAACCACTGAACAGATTAGGCTGAAAATTGGCATGGATAAAGGTTGTATCCCAGGGACGGACATAGGCTACTTTTTATCCCGAAATAATCCCGAGGGATCGCAGGTTACACCGCGGGAACGCAGCTAGTTTTTAATAGTATGATAAAATGACGACTAAACTCCACTCTGCCTTCATCCCATCCCACTCATATAATAAATCCCACTCATATAATAACGCTGAAAGTTTGCGAGTTTGTTTAGATGTTTGTATGTTTGTGTATTAATCACGCCCAAACCAGAGAACCGATTTGGATGAAACTTGGAATAGGCGTAGATAGTGACCTGGAATAGCTTATAAGCTATTCAAAATGTTGGTACCACGCGGGCGAAGCGGCGCGCAGAAGCTAGTGAGACACTATTTTGGCTTTTGGATTGGCTGAAATAAGAACGTGGCATTTTGATAAAATATAATATATAAATAATCATTAGCATTTTATCTATAAACTTTAGGTAAATATCTAGAACTTACTTTATAATAAGCTGCATAAACAAACGACCAAAAGCCAAGAAATCTAAAAGTCACTAGCTAGACATTTCACAAATTATTCATATAGTCCTAGAAAACAATTTTACTTTAAACATTAGCACACATTTCGTATTCAAATTGGTATTTACTTGGTTGGCACACGTTCAGCGTGAGAATCTTGAGGTTTTACTAAAAGGGTTGTTAGTGGGAAACATAGCACTAATGTTCTGAGTACGATACTTAAAGTTACATTACCTATTCACGACAAGATAGAGCCTATTGTCCTAAGTAATGTATTTTATATTTTGATGTCGTAAACTTTTACTGAAAGAAATAATAATGGGTTAAAACTTTGAAAGAGCATGAAAAAATTCCCAACGACCCCACTCCCCACTAGTGGGGTAGTTGGGAATAAAAATTACCATCGACCCCAGTGACTTTTTTGTATAGGATTATTCAATCTCATTACCTAATGGTAATGTATTATCTGATTAGGCATATTCAAAGATCATACTTTACCTAAAGAGGTAAACAAACATGTACAATGGTTTTCGCGTGCTTTAGAATTGCGTTCATACTGTTACATTTACGTAATTTAGCATTGTCAAAACATTGAAGGTCCCAACACCCTTTTCAGGTGTTTGTTCCGGGTTCGCATTTCTGTAATTGTGTAATTAGGACTGTGCAGGTTTTTCAAAACCCACGTTAATGCCAGTTGTATTAAAGCTGTGAATACCATACCAATATTTACATACTTAAAACACAATCATGTTCACACACCAACAGTCATGATCAGCAGCCTTATTGTCTAACTTGAAATCCATTCCCGGTTGCCATCCCAATAGAGCTCAACCAATCACACAATACGAAAATGACGATTGAAGTCCAAGCTTGGTTTCAAATGTCAAAATGAAGCCCATGTCCATTGCCAGTTGAGTTACACAATAGGGCCCCAAATCACAATACATATTGAAGAACTTATTTTGCCGTCTAAAGGTAAAGTCGGTACTCGCTGTTACGGCAAATTTCACCTTTCACCACACTGGTTCGAAAGGTGGTGACACGACAAGGGGAAGAAATCAAAGCCCAAATATCAATTTATAACAGTTTTTCTTGAAAATCACTACATAGTATAAAACAAAGTTGGTTCCCGCTGTCTGTCTGTGTATGTTTGGATCTTTAAAACTACGAAACGGATTTTGATGCGGTTTTGTTAATAGATAGAGTGATTCAAGAGGAAGGTTTATATGTGTTAATACATGCATAATATAGTAGGGAAACACTGATAATTTTAGAAGTTTCTAATGTGATGTCGTAAATAAAATCATTTCTTGCGCTTACATTGCAAACGCTGGCTGAACCCTAATATTTAGTATCAGTATTGCACCCGTGCGAAGCCGGAGCGGGTCGCTAGTTCAGTAATAAATCATAGCTTGAGACACTATTCAAGGTTGATCGATGAAAGCTTTTGAAGAAAAAAGCTTTTGTTCTAAACATTGTGTACGGTCTTCGAACAATCGAAGTGTACGGTAGTCAAATAACGGTAGACGTTTTTTAGAAAACGCATAGGGGATAACGGCAAATTAAACATTTTTATACAATTTTTTTCAGCCTTAGCTTAATTGTTTTTTGTTTGTTTTTAATTTTCTTAATTACTTTGATGACTTGGCTGAAATAAAAGGACCCACATCACAAAACGGCATTTTATAATAACCAACAGTATGACATGACAACTGAATTACTTATTTTAGAACATTTTTTTTTCTACAATAAAATCTTATAAAATTTCTGATGCTTACAAACTACGAATATATTTCAATTCATTTTATTTATTACAGACAGCATAGATTAAGTAACAGATCTTAAATAACTTAATCCACGGTCCATTTTATAAAATACTTAATAAAACACCTACTTATTATGTATAATGTTTTGAAAATAAATGGTAATTTTAATTGAGAAGTAAAAGAGTTTTACGACATCAATAAAATGGATAATATTTGTTTAGTAAAAAGAGCTACGTCTAGCCTTTGAGAGACCGGCTTGTAAGCATAGATTAAATTCCAATACTATTTTGTTCATTGCTTGTTCATGCGGGTTATCGACCTAAGCCACGGTACACACTGCTGGTAGGTAGTTTCTATATTGGTAAAAGTAGGTACCTACATACGTTTTGTTATACAATATTTGCTACATTATAAACCTAGGGTAAAAAGTAAGAGATTTTGTGAATTATTATCAGAGAATTAACGTCGTAGGTCGACAGTGGCTCAGGCTGGCACAGGACCGGGAAGAATGGCAAAAGCAGAGGGAGGCCTATACCCAGCCGTGGATGAAGTCGGGCTGCGGATGATGATGATTATCAGAGAGCTTCGCCACGGAGGGGTAGCAAGTTCAAATCCCGCATGCAATTTTCGGAATGCATCTTAAAAATCTTCAAAATTTAACTGGGAAACTAACACTTCAAAACTGTTAGTTCTATTTCATAAAAAATAAGTGCATTCGTTGATGACATGACTTACAAATTATGAGAAAATGAAAAGTAAAAACGGTTTATAAGTACGCCTGGTTTCAATACAAGCTCTTAAGTCACACACGGCTCTAAAGTCAGAGGCAATATCGGGGAAGTGGAGAGGAGCATTGATCGCTCCCTAGATCGCCTCCATGTGTTGGCAAATCGTAATCAATTTGCCTACACATGAATAGTAGCCGATTTCATCCCCACCATCACTCTCCCGATCCTATTGCCTCTGATCCCACACAGCTCTGATTTTAGAGTTGTGTGTAGCCACTTGTTAGCGGCTTGTTAACATTATTTTTCAGGTAAACGACACACTAATGTCGAACATGTCACACGCGGAAGCGGTAGCGTTTCTCCGCGCGTGTGGGTCTGAAGTGCGTCTGCGACTGTACCGCGACCACGCCGCGACTCCACTATCACCGATGTCGCCGAAGGAAGGCCCGACGGATTCCGACGCGCCATTGAATAGGCCTAAACCTCCACTCAGGTACTTAGCTTTTTACCCTAAAAAATTACATAATGAACGTATGCAGAACTACAGCTAGAACAACGGCTCAGTTGGTAAGTTAATACGAGTTAATACATAACTAGTGTCACGCCAGCGGCTTCGTAAATGTTTTTACCCCTTGTCAGCCCCTTAGGGGTAGAATTCCCCAAATTACTTTCTTAGTGCTCCCCTATAATCATAAAAGGCATGTAGGTAACCTCCAAGTTTAATGTTTCTAGGACTTATGGTTTAGTTAATTAGGCTGTGGGTTGATTTGTCAGTCTGCCCCTTTACCATGACCACGCTGTCTCTATGGTAGAAAATGTCATTTTCTTTCCGATGATTTTGAGTTGTATTGCGGTTGTAGAAAAGATTGTCTAAACTCATATGTAATTTTATATTCTTACCCTGTTATTAATAAACACGAACTTGGGTGGGATTAGAGCTAATCCAAAGCACAAGACAGTAGTAGGTCAAATCTGTATTAATAAATAAAGACCAAGGAGGAAATAAGCTAATCCGACACTGCTCTCGGAGCAAGAGTTACGCCTAGGTGCAACCTAGTATAGAGATGGAGTAAGCATACTCTATCATGAATTTTGACATTTTACTTCATAATATTCATGTCATAACCAAAAAAAGGCTGTGCAAATAGGATGGATATGTTGATGGTTTGAGGAAAAAATTAATGAGGTTGGATGGATACCAATTACGATTAATGGGGCGAGTGAAAGTTTACAATATTCGTAAAATTTCATTTTATGATCTCGAAGAAACTGAATTTAAAAGCCAAGTAAGTATAAATTTTGAAGTGAAAAATCATTTAGCATTAGCAAGAAACAAAAAAACAGTTCAAAATTACTAAACACAGTAAATACTTTTTTTATGACTAAAAACTTTTTGAGATTTTGAGAAGAATAAAACCTCTAACCTCTTTGAATAAACCAGATTATACAAATTATTGTCCAACTCTGTCATTCATATAATTAGTGACAGAGACAGACAATATTTTGAATGATAATAATATTCGTTCATTCACTCGTTTTTATTTTAAATTTTATGGGTTGCCACGCACGCGATAATCCCGATGCAAGAAATGTATTACTGATTCGAGATAACTACTGATTTATTAATAACCTTAAACTTATCATGTTACTCCAAGAAGTAACAGTTCTGAGAGCAGTCTCGGATTTAGCTAGAATTAGGGTTTTCTAATTAATAAGGCGGTTAGAGCGTGAGCATGCTAAGGGTCACCAATAGACTTAGATAGACATCAAAAAAAGGTTAGTCTACATTTAATAAATTACCTACCATACGTTTAAAGGGGCGCGACTAATCAGACTACAAGAGCTTTTGATCTAAAACTAAACGACCACTAACAAGACCATAACTCACCTCTGTGTATTATGCTTTTGATGTGCGTAAAGTTGGGCTCAAACGCCTTAATTAGCAAGGAACATCAAATGCCCCGGAATAGTTCTGGTTGAGGGATACAGAATGAGACATACAACCAACGTTTCAGTAGAACACAAAGTTCTTGTTTGAACCATTTTCAAGTTAAGTTTTGTTTAGTTGCTTTCCCCTTAAATGTATAGTTACTGGACCGGTGCTTTGTCTGTACCTTTACCAAAAAAACATCAAAATCTGTCTTAACATTTGAAAAAAACTTGCTTAAACATTCAAAAAACACTTTATACACACAAATAAATGTCTGTTTGTCTGTCTATCTGTCTTTTTGTTACCTTTTCACGGCTGAAAATTGGCATGGATAAAGGTTGTATCCCAGGGACATAGGCTACTTTTTATCCCGAAAAAATCCAGAGGGACCGCGGGTTATACCGCGGGAGCGCAGCTAGTATAAATATATAAATCTCTGAACATACTACAATAGTCAGTCACAATAGACCACGAAAGATTCGTTGAAAAGTTGTAATGTCTCAGTCAAAAGTCAAAACGCATTTATTCAGTAGGACCGCTGGGATCATTTAGAATAGTCTTAGAACTAATTTTACTCATGTTCACTCGCGACCAATACCGTGAAGAATCAGGGCAACAAACACAGTTTGGGGCCTACTAACTAACGACAGAGTATCAATTACTGAGTCTAAATAGTAAATAATCTTGAAATAAGTAAATGAATGAATGAACACTTTATTGTACACCAATAAATTAATAAGAAACAATAAACGTTCTTAGTACAATGGGCGGCCTTATCGCTGAAAGTGATTTCTTCCAGGCAACCTTTGAACGTAACTTATTTTTTCAACGAACGAACGAAATCTATGAAACCAACATTTCAAGGAAATAATCATAGCTCGTAAGTATACGTAACAGCTGGAGTAAAGCAATGATGCTTTAAGAGTCTGAAAAGTGAAGAAACGAGTTAATATAACAATAGAGTTGTGAAGACCAACTTCGATAAGATGTGGATTCTGAATGAGTTGCTAACTTTCTTCCTCTGAAGTTTTGATCGTGTCAGCTTTATCGTGGTTTTCCGAAATTGCCTCAACATGACGTTTGATATTTTTTAAATTAGACATAGGTATCTTATTAGACCCCTCGCAGACTACAGACTTTCTATCGGCCGATAGTTGAGACCGATAGCTGTACTTCTCCATACTCATTACGAGCCGAAGTATGTTCCATCTCAACTATCGGCCGATAGAAAGTCTGTAGTCTGCGAGGAGGCTTAGTGTTAGGCTCAATGCAGACTGAATTGGCAGACACGCGACGTAACAATACATTATAAACCTTATGAACAATGTAAGTGAGACGGCAACCAGATTTAGAAGTCAAAACTTTAGAGATTCTCTATTTCATGTTATCTTTCAATTTTGTGTCCTATCCGAGGCTTTAGTTCTTTGTACTTTAAGCGTCTTACCATAGAACGTGACATAAAGTTATTCCGGAGTGTAAACTGTCAAAATGTATGGTTATTCTTGATTTATTCGGTGGAATAACTTTATGTCACGTTCTATGGTAAGACGCTAAGAGCATAAACTTATTTTGACAAGCCTCAATTTTATTTGACTGGCTCCCCACTGGAGTTTGACTAAATAGTCAAACTCCAGAACTAGACTCCGACTTAAAATAGATCACCTAAAATAATGCTAGGCCCCAAACCGCGCGTTTCCCTGATTCTTCACGGTATTGGTCGCGAATGAACAGGAATAAAATTAATTTTAATACTATTCTAAGTGATTCCAGCGGCCTATTGAATAAATGCTTTTTGACTTTGACTTTGACTTCCAATAACAGTCAACTTGGATAGTTCAAACCTTGTTCAAACAATAAGTTCGATGCTAAGTTTCTCAAGCGATCGTCCTCCAATTTGCACGTCATTCCGTCTAGTGCTCAGGATCCGGGTCAACGCACTGTGTTTCAACATTTATTTACATTGTTGGTTCTACCAGTTCCGATTCTGTGCACGTAGGTACTTGGCTTGATCCCGGCAATACTGTCTCTAAGGAAATGAAGGAAACTTCACTATCAAACCAATATAAAATGAGATTTTAAAAATAGAATTCTGTTTTTGAGGCCAAATCAAGTATGTTGCTAGATTTTCATATTATTTGCAATTGTACCTAGGGTATGCCAATAAAAAAAGTAAAGTAGAGTTAAATAAAAATGAATGTGTAGAGATAGAACTAGGCAAAGTAAAAGTTTAAAGGTAGCATTTTCTATATTAAATATCTTCATAGTATGTATCTCTCATGATGAGAAACGTTTTAGGAACTAATGTACCACCTAATGGGCCCTCTACGTATTCGCCGATGATATATGAATCGACCACGAACGTGTAGAGGGCCTCATCGCCTGTATTCGCCTGTCATCTTCTATCCAAATAATAGTTCGGCGAATAGTTCGCCAAATATTTCAGCGAATGTGTAGAGTGGCCGTAATACGGTTGTTCGATTCAATTCAATTAAAAACGTTTTGCTTCATGTTATTTACAAAATGTTCTTGTTTGTGCTTGATTCTCCTGAAGTCCTTGTTATTACAATGATTATTCTTTAATAGTCCTTGAAAGGTTATTTTATTACAATACCATTGAAGTTTCCATTTTGTTTTTTTCAGGGCTGAAGCAGTGTCCATGCTCTGTGACTTAGCGGCACGCCGGCTGACACCTGATGCTCCCGACGGCTCCCGGTCACCATGCCTGTCTCCAAGGAAGTTCAGGAAACTAACCAAGGACAATAACCATTACGAACAGCCTAGTGGTAAGGAAACACAACTATCATCGTTGAAAAACAACCCACTGAGTTTCTTGATAACACCAGAAGAACCGTTGCTCCAATTTATAAGTCGTAAGTATAGACTCAGAGAGTAAATTTTGTAAAAGCAAAGTAAGAAAATATTCACGTAGGTACTTATCGGCGAATGGAATGTAGCAAGTTGTGGCTAAAGACAAACCTTAGAACAGACTAAAAAAGAGCAATTCTATTCCGAAATATACTCCTCCCAGCTAGATGTTTAGGTGTGGTCTACACAAAATGCATTATTAATTACCAAAAACCCACAGAGGTATTCCCCAACTATAAAGCTCATCACGTATTCATATGAGCAAATGAACACAATTTATTCGTGGCAGAGTGTATTTATTAAATAATCCACTTTGATATACGAGCACGGAAATATAGTACTTTAGTCTGATAAATACGAGTGGAATACACAGTCATAATATTATTAAACTCACCTAATTATCTGATTACTGATGATTAATTAGATCTCTCAACGCGAGTAATATGATGAGCAATCAACACTTCACAGCTTATTGAACATAACACGCAATACACTAAGCGATGTAGGTGTTTCACACAGATGCAACCGACTTGAGTACGCTAGAGACACACACAGATAAAGTGGGGACGACGATGCCGCTGAGAGCTCCCTTTGTGGCCATCACCAGCCCCACGGCCCCACCCTCTTGTAGAAAACAAAAGCTAAGCCTGACAGGTGAGACGCTGTCGGCACACACCCGCTTCACCTCCGATACCGACTATTGGACACCGGGAGTCGAGACCTGGCAATCAGAGCACTCATTGTTAGCCCTTCCAGCACTTCACGTTTCCATGTGCCTTGTTAGCCCTGGTGTTAGTCCTTTAAGCTTGCTTCCATTACCCAGAAAAGCCTTTGCATTTTTCATTTAATCTTTTGGAAAATGAATTCTTTGGTAAACTATCTCCTATTACAGTTCCACCACATGGATACGAACTAAACAACTTGGACAACGATACCCTGGATGCTCCTAACTACCAGGAAGACATAAGTAGGCAGCGGTACACGGAGCCGGCGTTTCCTATAGATTCTGATGAGCCTGTGTCCATGCCTGTGGATCTGTCCAGTGATGAAGCGAAGTTCAAGCACGCTAACCCTGCGTACCAGAGCGCAGTTCTACATACGAGTAGTGATGGTGCATCTGATGGGCATAAAGATGATGGTGAGCATTATCGGACTAATATAACAATACCTACGCAACTTTGTGAGGATATTATGGATCTGTGGATACTAGTGCCTAATATACCTACACAGAATGGCACAGGGGAGAGGGAAGACGTATTCCATAGGAACCGCGGGTAGTGCAGCTATTACAAAATATCCCTTTTTTTTACAGGTCAGGATATTCTTAACAAATAAAATTGATATGATTTTTTTAAGTATCCCGGTTTGTTTCCAGGCAAAGGAATGAAGAAATGGAAAGGTGTAGCTCTATCTCCAGACAATGAACGTAAAGTGAAGATCGATCAGCCAGCACCAAAACCAGCTCCATCTGTTAAATCTGTAGTTCCACCTCCACCAAAGATGGCGCCACCTCCGCCACCAAAAATGGCACCACCGCCACCACCAATGATGCTAGATGACACTATTCAGAAGGAAAATATCAATCCTAAACCAGTTTTGGATGAGTCTAATACGGAACCTACGGTAAGGAACATCTCTAACCTCAAAGGCTTGCCGGAAGAATACTCTTTGTAGTGTTTAGCTCGCCTTTGTACATGTCGTTTCTTTGTGCTATTATTCTTTGCACTATAAAGAATTAAGGACTGTGATTGCAAAATTTTGTTTTAGTGTGACCGTTGGGAATAAACCATATTTCATTGTATCAATTTCAGATTGTCACCGTAGAACTAAACCGTGGTTGGAACAGCCGGCTTGGGTTCAGTGTTCAAAGCCACCCTGATTCAGGACAGAGCTACATTTCAGCTGTTTACAACGACAGCGTGGCGGCGAGAGATGGCAGACTTCGGCAAGGAGACGTTATTTTACAGGTAGCAACCCATCAGCACTTAACTTACTGTTTTATCGCCAGCCCGGCTAGCTAGCTCAAACAGGGGTTCTTTTCAATGAATTCGACGCACAGTTTATGTAAAACACGTATAATAACTATAAAACACAGGTACAGTAAACAATGGAGTAAAAATGAAAGAAAACTAATAATATCACAATGTGTCTCCGGTAAAATGCACGCCACTTGATCACTGTCTTCCCGCCGAGCCGCGCGCGGAACGCTCATGAGTTGCGCGGTTGCGGCGTCAGATGGCGCTGGTCGTCAAGGAATATTAACGCGTCGCGGAAAGTTATTGGCGCGGCGCGGTCCATTTGAATTTGAATTTAAAACCAGTACTGCGCGTTATACTGTGTGTCACGTTGAGATATCTCACACTAAGTTTTCCTATGTTGTGGTTATTAAAACCCAATCCTTTCTCTTTAATACTTTTAATACAAACTATATTGTATATCTATCTTGTTTTTTCTATTGAACTTACAAAATATTTATCGTCAAAATTGTCTGTGTGTACTAAAAAGTAAATTAACGTAAGAGCGAGATCCGAAGAGAGAGAATCCGAAGATAATTTCATAAGAGGATCCCAAACCCATTAAATTTTAATATTAGTATTAAAGTTTAAGTTAAAGAAATAAAATATTTTGTATTTGTACAATATTCAAACATCCGTTAAAAGTTCGACTTCATACTATCCAAAGGCACATTATTTTCATGAAACTGAGTTTCACTGAATATTTCGTGTTCAATTGGGCTGTCTTGTCCTACATTTACCTACATTGTTTTAGTAAAAGTATTTTATGTGTTTCAGGTAAACGACGAAAATGTGACTTCAATGAAAACGCCAGAAGTAATAGACCTTCTACGGATCTTACGAGGTTCAATCTGTATAACAGTATTACGGCCTCCTAGCCCGTGAATGGTCGAAACAAAATTTGATGGGTCAAAAATGGAACTGTTAGTAGAAACTTTGAATGGAATGCTAAGATAGTGAGGGCAAAAGTAGGGTCAGTTGATGATGAGAATCAAATCAAAGAATGAAACGAACGAATAATTGTATATGCACATAGTTTATCTATTCAATCCAATCATTTCACTTATTAATAAGGAGTTAAAACTTAAACTATTTTGACCATCATAATTAGATACCTACTTGGTGGGAAAACGCAAAATGAATCTTAGTATAGAAACTATCTACTTTATGCTGAATGAAGAGAAATAAAATTATAAAATAATACTTCAGTACATCTACCTAAAGTATCTGGTCCAAATTTGATTATAAAGACTATCCTTATAAATTCAATAATAGTAACTTAAATTCTAATACTTATATTGATCAGTCATGTGAATACACTTCCAAAATAATTAGTTCCCAAGTTCCTATACTGTTTTCACTTATTTCGCCATTAAACTACCTTCAGCACCTAAATATAAGTTCGCCTACTAAAGAAATAATGTATTAACATTGATCTCTTTAGGAGTTATAGTATAATATAAACTATAAGCATAATAAATTTATATTCATAGATTAAAGAAAACTTATAGTATAAACCGCTAGTGTATAAAATTGAGGACTATGAGTATGAAATGTAGGAATCATGAATTCATTGATGTTTAATGTTTATTGGTAGGATAACAGTATCAATGACTCAGAGATCTATCATTCCAGTTTTGTTGTTTTCAAGTCAAAAGACAGAATATAAAATTTTAGTATTATAGAAATGGAGGAACAGAGCGTATTAGATTGCGCTATTTGCGTTTTGTGCTATGCAGGGTGTAAAAAGACGTCTACCGAAGCCGAAAAGGGTAGGTTCATCATAAATCACAACCAATTTCAAAAGGATTTTCCGAAAAAATAATTATTATATCCGGAAAAAACAGCGTTTGAAGATTACTATTTGCGTATGTACAGGGCGCGTTGTTTTACGTAGATTGCTGGATTTTGAGTTTACCTAACAGTTTTTTCCTTTTATAAATGCAATTATTTGGTAGGTATGGTCTTATTATGTTGTACTAGTAGTAAATAACCGAAAAATAACATAAAATGACGTAGCAAGGTCAACATTTTTTTGAGCTTTTTTCGCAAAATAATATGTGGACTAATTGCAATCACTCAGTTTTCGATAGTAGTCTTTTTACACCCTGTATAAGTCGTTGTTTTATAATATTTACACAAACATTCAGATTCATCTAGTAGTAGGATACTTACCAACTTATATGTGCTCCCTTTGGATCGCTTAGATGTGAACAATCTTTTTAATATACCTTAAAATTGTACTTTTACTTTATATTTACCTTTGAGAAGTATGTAAGCTATACTAATGATATAAGTGCGATAGGAATCGCAAGAGGAATAATATTTTTCTTACAACACGAAGATTATTTTCATAAACAATTCCATAAAAAAATAAATCATAATCTATAAGGACACGTTCCTCTTCTCACAAATTCAGCGGTAACTAGATATTATTCACAATCACAATAGCTAAATGTATATAATCTTTCAAGATTCTAAATGAATCTCAATAAATCCAAAACGCTTTCACTATAGCAATTTCCTTTAGCATAATAAACCTAAGTATGTAAAAATGTTATATTTTAAGGTAGAAATGTATGTAACATGTTCTATTGAAATTGTTTGGGCATCCTAACGGACTTATTTGATGTACAGGGTGATTTTTTTATCAGTATAGATACTTTCTGGATATTCTGCTAATGATATTTCAGTTTAAGGTTATTACTGAATGCAAAATCAACATGAATGTAAAAATGCTAATTTACTTCTTTTTAAGCACAATGATTTATAAAATTCTAGTCAAATCTAAATTTTGTTGGGAGTATGGAATAGAGAGCAAATGGAATAAATAAATATTTTTATCGATACGGTACATATTTATCTAATGTTTAACAATATATGATATTCTTAAAAATGTATAAAATTTAATGTTTTTTCCTAAATATGAACCGTTAACATCGGTAGATCTGATATAAATCCTGCTAGATTGGCAAAAACTATGCCGCGGTATGTTATAACTTAAAGATTTTATTGACAAATCTATTTTAATGTTAAAAATGAAAATATTCTAGAATTACATAGAAAATCATTAGATATTAAACAAATCAAATAACTGATATTCTAAAATGATTGTGATGGAATTGTGTTAGTTTTACCGTATGATAATGACATGTTAAGATTTAATGTACGGCTACACAATGAGTGAATTAAATACCCACAAATTAGGTCCCTATCGATATTAAAGCTTGGAAGATGAGTCCGAGCCATGAAGTTACAGATAAAAGTTCACACATCGAACAACTAATTGAAGCTTGGCTATCACTTTCTCGCTATCTGTGTGCAGACCCTCTCTGTCTCAGTAGGAAACTCAGAAAGAGATAGTCTGCCCACAGAGAACCAGATTATGATGGATGGGCAGAGAGGTTTCACTATCACTTTCTCGCTATCTGTGTGCAGATCCTCTCTGTCAAGTAGGAAACTCAGAAAGAGATAGTCTGCCCACAGAGAACGAGATTGTGATGGAAGGGCAGGCAGGCTTCAACTGGGTGTTCGAAGTGTATTGAAGCTTGGAAGACGTGTCTGAGCCATGAAGTTACAGATAAAAATGAAGTTCACACATCGAACAACTGATTGATACTTGCCTATCTATTTCTGTCTCACTATCTGAGGGTAGACCCTCTCTATCTGAGTAGGAAACTCAGAAAGAGACAGTCTACCCACAAGAAACACAGTCTGCCCAGAGATTGTGATGGATGGGCAGGCAGGCTTCAACTGGATGTTCGAAGTGTGGACTCGATTTTTATCTGTAGCCTCATGGTCCGAGCAAATCATATTCTAAGCTCATTTAGCTAAACTGAGCTAGAAATGGTTGAGTGACACATCTATATCTATTTGGACCTTAGTATTTAGGTGCGTAGTTAGTAATTTGTAGAGAGCCTCTTCTTTCATGATCAATGTTAGCGTCGTTTAAAACGGACAGTTTTTAAAATGTGGCCATGATCTTGCCAGAAACTTTTTTTGTACGCGTATAATCAAATGTATCTCTGTCTTTCAAAATTTTTTATTAATTGTTAGAACTGATCTTTTCTTCAAAGCTAAGCTCAGGAAGAATATGTTCTTCCGTTTGAAATACAATTTTAAAGCAAAGAAATTATTATTTTCTGTTCTGATTTCACAGAGTTGTTGTCCTTTAAGAGCTATAACAACCTTTTCTTTAATGATGCTCAAATGTAGCTAGACCATTGCTTGCTAGTCTGATTGCCTTCGAGTCTCGGTCGTACTTAGTTTTAATGTTCGGTAATTCACCTATACGATAGGATTTGTGGCGTGATGGTGTTAATTGAATGTACGATAATATATGGATACGAATAATAAATTATGGAATCAAACTGTGTTTTTTTATCTCTTATAACCTAATTTGAGCTAAAAGAAGCATGGATTCAAAAAACTAGGTACTATCGCATCTCCTTGCAACTATGGATCCTAATCCATAGTAGCCAATGAAACGGTTATACCAGTCTTCTTTTCTGTCGTTTCACTCTGGACAGAGTGGTCGTGGTCGGGAGTTGTGTGGCTCGCTTCACAATTCTGCGCCATTCGTCTCTGATGGTGGTCTTTCTATACCGGTCTACAGTATGTGAAACAAAAGATAATCAGAACCAGTAAATTACATTTATTCGTACCTAGTTAAAACTCCAGTGTGGGTAGAAATAAAAGGTTGTATCCGTATTGGCTGAAGAACCACTTAAGTGTACCATTGGCCTTAGAGCGGGAGTCGAAGTTAGCCCGAGTCGGAAGACGAGTGCAACGCCGACTCAATCATAACCCAGCCAGCCATCCGGTGGTTGATGATGATGTTGATGGAGTTCTCCCAAAACAATGGAGTAGGTTCTTCAAAATACTGCCCGCAGGAAGAAATGCCTAATTGCAGGCGTCATGAAGATAGTAAACATCCTTTGAAGGTTAATAAATGACCGGTCTGATTTACGAGTATTAAACATTATGTCAAACTGGCGCTGCATTTTACGATGCTGCAAATGTGCATATTGCACAATGATTGATGGCATGCAAAGATCATTTAGGTAGACCATGTCAGAGATGGCAATTTCACCATTGCTCCGCATATGCGTAGTCCTTGCCATATTAGAATAAGGTGTTTGTAGAAACGCAATAAAAACTCGATAACACAGATTGCGTGCGGGCTCGCCATGGATCGATAGCGATGCGGGCACCGCACTACCATCGACTTGCTTCGTCGACTTGTGACAGGTGAATGAGCATAGGCGAAATGAATCCACTGTCGCGTACAACCTTTTAACTAACCTATGTTAACTTATGTTAGGTATAGGTGTGCGGATTCTGACAATGTGAGGCGCAAGAAGAAATTAAGTAAGTATCTATTTTTGAAATATTTTTAGTTTTGAAACATTCAAATATCAAGAAAAAAAACTAAACTGAATCACGAGTATTAACCCCAATCACACACATCAGAAGTTTAAAAGGTCGTCTGTCTCTGTAGAGCCAAGCGTTCAAACGCGGCATGAGAGGATAGTCCAAAAACATAATAATATTTGGCACCCACCGGTCCTCATTATCCAATTGCAGTTGTTCTATACGACAGGCAAGTCCATCGACACAACAGTAGCAAACGTCACGTGTCCATAATTTCCTTCAATTTAACGTTATTTTAATGTTACAGCCATCTCCAACGAAGCAGTTGGCATATGGTAAAGCCGTCACGGTCAACGCGCGTCCAGCAGGGTTCTCCTCTCTGCTTGGCTGAACATCAGCAAAATGAAAGAAATTACAATTCCATAGCTTGGCTTTCTATATTATTTCTTTTTATATCATGAGTTAGACCATTCAAATTCAGAGTCACAAAATCGTGTTTAATTAATATTCTTCATTAATTTCGATGACTTTTGTTTCAGGGACTGAATCAAGCTTCTAGTACTCGTAGTACTCTCTCTCCACAATCGTTCCCTCACTACTAAGGATCGTGCCTCCTTTTTATTTGGTCAACCAGTTGTCTCCATCGGTTGCGTTGCGTACTCGTAGTACTACAGACAAATAATAGTACAAATTAATTCTGTAATTGAACCATATCCAGTTCTTTCATTCATTCTTTACCAAAAAGTGCAAAATATTCTTAGTGCCTAGGGATTTTTGATGCTTTAAATAATCAGGTTAGTTACTTGGTAGGTAACACTTATGATTTTACTAAGGTACCATAACTGTCACGGTGAATGGTCTGTAGGGAGTGTTCTGCTCAGTCGAATCGAACGTTGCAAAAAACAAGAGCATTTGCACCGCATTTTAGACAGCTACGTTGTTGACCAATCATTCATTCATTTTATTTTTTTGTATTGTGGAGAAAATAAAATTTTATGTAGGTATTCTGTAGGTGTTATTCTCGTGGAAGGCCCAGCTAGAATGTTTAGAATAAATAAATAATGCGAACAATTCACACAGCGTCATGTAGCCCCAAACTAACCAAAGCTTGTACTATGGGAACCAGATAGCTGATATACTACTTATATTGTTTGTAAATACATACATATTATACATAGGAACACCCAGACCTGAAATAAATATTTCATCATCATCATCATCAGGCATTCCACTGCTGGACATCGGCCTCCCCTAATGAGCGCCATTGCGCCCTGTCCTCAGCTCGACGCATCCAGCTTCTGCCAACAGCCATTTATCCGCGGATTTATCCCGCGGTAGGGATCGAACACGCAACCTTCTGCGTCACAAGCGAGCTTTCACCCACTGCGCCACAGAGGTCGTTTAGAATATTCTAGCTAGAATACGAAAGGAACAAATTAAGGGTAGTTACAGCAAGCTTAAAGGCTTTTCCACTTCCATTCAGTTGGAAGTCTTCTAATCGGAAACTTGACACGGAATTAGAAAATAATAACATTACATCGCACTAATCCAGTTACGTTACTTGCGCAATGATAATCTGTGGAAGTAATACTTGGTATGAATTATCTTACTTCGAACTTGGGTTCGGAGCGTTTGGACCACATCTCAATTTGACTAGATAGAAAATATAGAAAATACTTTTTTGCACACCATTCTTCTTCTTCAGGCCTTTTTCCATCTTTATTTGGGGTCGGCTCTCCTAATCGTTCTTCACCAAAAATGTCTTTTCTGGGTTGTCAGCGGGTCCACTTCGTTAGTTTCCATGGCTTTCTTTAATACTGACATCCATGTAAATCGGGGTCTTCCGCGCTGTTTTGGTCTTGTAGTCAAGCACTTTCCTGGTCATGTGAGCCTCCTCATGACATGACCATACCACCGCAGTCGTGTTTCTGCTAACTTGTCTTGTATCAGTCGCACTTCAAAAGTTCCTCTTATGTATCTAGTGGTTAGGTACCTACTTTATCCAATACTTTATATGCACATAAAAAGATAAACAACAATATAAAACTAAATAAAAAAAACTTAACTATGATATACAATCGGTGGTCTTATCGCTAAAAAGCAATCTCTACCACTAGTTAGTAGATATGACCAGTTTGCTATAGGACCAAATCTCGATTTCCCACTTTTGGTCTAGATCGCGTTTGGTCCAGTTCTAAGTATGACCAGATAGTTACTTCGAATAAAAAAAAAAAACATGTCAAGTTCTACTATCATAAGTCAAGTCAAGTCAAAAGGCAGTTATTCAGTAGGGCCTTTGGGATCATATTTTACTTCAGTTCCTTCGCGACTAATACCGTGACGTATAAAAAAACGTAACTTAGAAAAACTCTACCTAGGTGGAGTACCTAATTCTGATTCGTACTATGCATCTACAGAGCGAAATACTAAAGTAGAGTTTGTTGTCAGCTATTATTAGAAAATGAAACTTAACCTCAAAATTGTATCACAAACAGCAAAACATAATCTTGTACAACTCATTTACATAAAAAACAAAAAGGACAAGTTGAAACAACAATCTTTAAGTCACTTAAAAGACAATCAAGAAAGAGGCAACTGAACTAACACCTATGCTCATACTGTCTTTCAAATAAACAATCAATGTGGTAAACAACCTAACCCCATCTATCAAACTATATTTGAAAAGAGCCGACACACAAACATTGTGGTTGAGTATAATGAAGTATACGATTCAGCCATAGGGCCAGTCGCAACCAGCCCGCGACGACAACGCACCTGTGCGCGCGGAAATAGGAAGTGCAGTGAACGATTGTCATTTTTGAATTTGGAAAGCGTTTTACTCATCGATTGAGTGGCCAAGGATTTTCGTGAGTGTACTTTTTATAATTTTTGAACCATGTTTGAATTTAGAATATTTAAAATCCGAATTCAGTTTTGGTGAATTACATTGATTTGTATCACAACGTTTACTCGTAGCTATAGCATTCAATATATTTTTGTGCATTCTTATGATCGCAATTTTTATTTCTTCCAAAACATATTTACTTACTGTTTTAAAACACGAATAAATATGTTCTAAAAGGACTATGTTAAGTGTTATTTTTTTGTTATTGATGCTATTAAGCATTCATATATAAGTTACATTACACAAATCGGATTTTATTTAGATGGTGAAACTAGCACATTGTGCTATGATATTTTTACTATTATTGGAAAACAAATTGGTGCAATCACCTCAATCAAGGGGCCATTTAAAAGCCAACTTCCGTTTCCGCTTGAGCCCTTTAATTGTATGATATAAGGGAAATCTTAAGTGCTTTTAATTCAAAGTCTGCTACTTGACACTTGTTGCGTGAAAACCGTAAATCTGTTTGTATTCTGCTAAAACAAATTAGCGTTAAGTAGATCGTGACAGATTAGATCTTCATTTATGGGTCAATGTTTGGCCGGACGCGAAAACTGAATAACCAATAAAATGTTACAAAATGTCTCGTGATAAACCAAAAACCGTTTTTGCATAATAGAGTACCATAGAGTTCTACTCATTAATGGAGTCACGAGAACGTTGCTACACATCAACGTTCAAATCAAATCAAGTTTATTGACGACCTCTGTAGCGCGGTGGGCGAAGGCCCGCCTGCGACGCAAGAGGTTGTGGGTTCGATCCCCGCGGCGGGACCAATGTTTGTATGATCTACAAATATTTGTCTCGGGTCTGGGTGTTTCTATGTATAATATGTATGTATTTACAAACAAAAAGTATATAAGTAGTATATCAGTCATCTAGTACCCATAACACAAGCTCTGCTTACTTTGGGGCTAGATGATGCTGTGTGAAAAGTCCAGCATTATTTATTTATTTATTTATTTATATTTATCTACAAATATTTGTCTCGGATCTGGGTGTTTCTATGTATAATAAGTATGTATTTAAAAACAAAAAGTATATAAGTAGTATATCAGTCATCATAGTACCCATAACACAAGCTCTGCTTACTTTGGGGCTAGATGATGCTGTGTGAAAAGTCCAGCATTATTTATTTATTTATTCAGGAACAGTAACAGTGGGTTATGTATACAGTGGAAACGATGATACCTGCAGAAGTTTTTTGTAAAACTGTGTCGTAGGCACAACGCCCTTATCCGGAATTATACTAGTTCCTTCCATAGAAACGAATGGCCAAAGTTAGTTTAAATAACAAAAATAACTTAACTATTTCGATTAGAAGTAGTATTAGAAGTATAATAAATAATGTACTTATGTAATTTCCACGTTTTTCGCGAGCTTTTGGCCAAACATAGATACCCAAATTGCTATTATTAAAGATATACCAAATTTGAACTAAAAATTACGTGTATTCTGTATCACTATTTTTTCAATATATTGTAATATATTGTTTTGTTTTATTATTTTTGTAACAGTTAAACTTTTCATTTTATTTCAACTTAAATTACCTTGAATTTTAAAAGTTTAGCATTTAGCTATTTAAGAAAGTTGGTAAAATGCAGCCGTAAATAAAATAATAAAATTAAATTGCATTTGCATATTACTTATCTTACATGCCGCTTCTGGCACTTTCATTTCGGCGAACTAATTGAGGTTGCTGCCTAACTAAGAAATGTTCCCATACTGTTCACATAATATAAAATTAACAATACATAATATATGTGCTCACTGCCGCATTGAATTTGATTGTCTTTACTACTCTATCAACTACATCCGTTATATAGTCTTTGAAACTATCATGGTTAGGAACATACTTATTGTTACCTACGGGATAATTACCATTAAGTGATCTCGCAATGAAATATCGGAAAACATAAAAAAAAATGTTTTTAAGAGTTAATAGGCACCTTCTGGGTAGGCTCGCTCCATCGTAGACCTCATTCTTGCCTATATAAGTTTCGAGGTCAAGAGTCGACCCACTCATCATAAAAAAATAAATAAAAAAAACTCAAAAATTATGTATGTACATAATTATTGTACATCTCATGAGCCCTCGGTTTACGCCATTCATTCTGGTCCTGTGCATCACGCATTCAAAATGTATAGTATTTTTAATGGCTTTGACTTACCATTCAATTTAGTTATAGGTATTTTTTTTATTCTTTTTTTTTATTTCAATCTCAGTCATTTCAATGTGGGGCGTGATTAGATTTACCTATGTGATTTAACAAAAACAAAGATACTTAAGTACAAATTATCACATATTTTTATTATTAAGTAGAATTTACTGAACAAAACCACATTCATACCGCAGACATACAATAGTTGCTTGTTGTTGTAATATTATGTTCAGTAACTAAAACTCAGATACCCGTGTGATTTTGAAACCCAGCTTAAATTATCTGGCATTTACTTTTTATTTCAGAATAAATCAAGTGAAGTACTAAGGAATGGAACAAAAAGTGGGCATCACTTTTTGTTCCATTCCTATCTTAGTAAATTAAATACTTACGGCGTTACTATTAAACGTGTCGTAAAGTTATTCCTTAGTTCAACTTAAGATTAAGCAAAATGGCTACCAACAAACCTGCTCCCTTGTTTAAATCAGTTCGCTGCGTTTAGCTCGGCTGGACTGTGCGAGCACCTAAAATGGAATGAATGGAAAACAAAATCATCACCAATCATAAGGTATAATTAGGCTTTTCCATCTAAGTAATTATAACAGCGGATGATGTAGAGCAAAATAAATGAGCGTTTAAGAGGAAGAAAAACTCCCTCACTAGAACTCAAACAAACTTACTTTAGAAGATTGAAAGTGGCACAAGCTTTCAAGATATACTAACCTACCCACCTAACTACTTTGTAAACAAGCTGCTAAATAAATAAATTTCATTTCATTTCATACCATGTGCCAATCCAATGAAATGATGGTTCATTACCCCATATATTTATATGGTATGACATCCAATTTCAAATAGAATTTCCTGCTACACGTAAACTGCTCCTAAGAGCAGGCTATAAAGTTTTTACTTCAGATGCATTGACATAGAATTCAACGATATTAAATGAACTAAAATAAAAAACACTATCACGGCTATAATGTAACCTATTCCCAGCACGGTAGACATTCTCCCATATCAATAAAGAATTCAAGTTTCTTTTGAATATGGAGGAAGGGGCATTTCCAAATACATTTGACATATGCCCACATTCTGCAGAATTCGCGTGCCCATCACCGCGTAGAGCTCATGTTTCAGAGCATAATATTATTATACCAACTGCTGGCAGTCCGCAGCAGTAAAATCCATTCGACTCTCATGTCATCTGCAACCTACAGATGACATGACCGAGAGTCAATAGATTTTTCATTTCTGTTTCATATAAATTGGCTCTCAATCGGAAACAGAACACGCAACCAACACGGCTCTTCTGTAAGCAATCCATTTGAGCATGCGAAATTGTTATTTTAGCGCGATGTTTGCATAAACGGTTTCCAATCACATCTAATCACTGTCTTGTTTTCTACTTCATGCGGCACTATAATCTAATTTTTATGACTAAGTTCATTTGCCGTGGAAAGGTATCAGAACTT
This sequence comes from Epirrhoe alternata, assembly GCA_963565295.1. Taxonomy (NCBI): domain Eukaryota; kingdom Metazoa; phylum Arthropoda; class Insecta; order Lepidoptera; family Geometridae; genus Epirrhoe; species Epirrhoe alternata. The sequence continues at coordinate 9,174,199 of OY751384.1, forward strand.
CTCATTGTCAAGATCGGTTTTTGCTAGAAATCGTGAGAATGACACCACAAGAACAATACTCTCTCGATTGGTATCATGGAAAATATCATAATATCAGTGTCAGTAAGAGCCTTTGAAATTCTTTCGAAGAGTAATACCGGTATTCACAAACATTACTATGAGGTTTCACAGTGCGCGCGGACGCACAGGGTCCCAAAATTAGTAGGTTTTTGGAACCCTTTGCATCTGCGCGCACTGTGAGACCTCATAGTAATGTTTGTGAATATCAGTGTTAGTGTCTATGTGTGATGATAAATTGCTATAGCTTTTTCGTAAGCTCGTCTGCAGGAATTCGTTCGTGATGCAAACCCTACATGAGTTGGTGGTGCATTCTACACCGCTTTTTTGTAATTACCAAAAATAATTTAAGGGCAGTTGCAGCAGATGCAAGAAATGATAATGGCATGGTCAGATTTTTTTTATATTGAACTATCACAAATTTATCGAGGATTGTTGTCAGCGAAAACCTAACAAAATTTTATGAAAACTGTACAAATAAGTACTACAGACAACAATCGCGTACGCACTCTCATTTTAACTATGCTCTCGTATCATCCCCAGTCAGTAATACCGCAGTAGCTATCATAAATCCATGGATTTGGCAACCATATTCAATAATCAGCGACGCTAAATACTTTAGCGAGTATTTTTCAGTTACAAAATGTAATTTATGTTTTGCGAATCTACTCAGATTTACTCTCCCGGATACAACTAGAAATGGCTGTACCTTTTTAAACGACAGCATAATTGTACTATTTACATACAGATACAGTACAAGCTGGATTTCTCTGATAGGATATTGCTAACGGCATCGCGGCAGTTTGATCGATAGTGATGTAAGTAATTTACTTCTGGTTTTCTTGCTACTTTACATAAAAGTGACATAATTATACCTACATAATGTTTAGGCTGTAGGTAATTTTGCATAGGTAGGTTGACCCCGGGGAGTCCCACATACCCCCCTCGCCCCCCGGCGGAGGGGATGCGTAACGCATTTTATTCAGCGACAAAAAAAAAATATCACTGATTGAAAGACTGTTTAAAAATGAAGTGACTATTGGGGAACCAAATAACGTTTACAAAAATATTCTCTTTATTATTGAGCAAAACTGTTGCCGTAAATGTGCCGATTACAAATAAATAGGTTAAAAAATCTTCGCGTAAAGCGTTTTATTCTTATCCAAACTACTTCTAACCGTAATAGAAACAAAAAAATTGTCATCATCTACATACCGGGTGTAAAAAGAGAAGTTGTAGTGTTGACATTGTAAATAAGTACTTGTAACTGCGGTGTCATGATCATTATGCGGGAGTAAATAGTTTCCAACTTGATTTTGAACGTGCCACACATAATAGATTAGTATTTTCTTCGAATACATTGAAAAGTTTTTTTTGTAAAGTGGCATAAGTACATACTAGTTCTAAGTACCTAGTTGTTGTTTAATTATTCTTTTGCCGAATGCTGAAATGGCCGCCTTGCAGCTCTTATATTATTTTAAATAAATATTTTTTAAGTATATTAAGATACTACAATATGTACATAAAATAACAAAATACAATAGAATCAGTCAAGCTATCTAAGGATCGTCGTAAAAACGATCTATAGATAGCTCAACTGATCCAAGTCACTGCCAGTATAATATATTTTGTAGAAATAAACGATATTTACACAACCCAAAATCTCTACCCTTTTATTATATTTTAGCGATGTTTTGGTACATACAGCATTAGTCTGCCGACCGGGCGCATTTTTTCCTTTTGTAAATCAATGAAGGTGGTGATCGTATTGCAAAATACGAGTACCTAGGTAGCGCGATCAGTTCTACACTTCTCCACAAAGTTTCGGAATTTGAAAACAGTCTTATCGCACCCAGTACAACGGTATCATAACAGTAAACGTTGTTGCATTGCATAATGAAACCAAAAGCATGTAAAAAGAATAAGTGTACAAAATCCGTAGCGACAGATTTAGGTGGAAACAAAAACTAGATCAGTCGATTGAATTGTGTAAGAAATAGCGGTTCTTAGTTTATTTCTGAGAACGCAGTGGCCCTACAGAATAAAAAGAACAATTGAGAAAATTGATTTCCTGGTACTGTTTTAAAAGCCGAAAACCGATTTCAAAGTAGCACACAAAAAAGTCAATCTAAATGAGGCAGAGCAGGAGATTTATGATGTGTCGATCAAATACTAACACAATATTATTATTCTTCTTCTTAGTCACCATCCGAGACGAATGGCGCAGAATTGTGAAGCGAGCCACACTCCCGACCTGACGATCACGACCACTCTGTCAAGAGTGCAAACACAATATTACTATGTTCATAATCATAATATATTTTTTAGGAAGCTACATTGTAAGTGATACTTACTATTATTATTTGAATTATTATTTATTATTTTTTGTCCAAGAATGGACAAAATCAGGAACGAGTATATTAGAGGAAGTTTGAAAGTTGCGCCAGTGACGGATAAGTTGAGGAGTAATAGGTTGTCGTGGTATGGGCATGTTATGAGGAGGGAAGAGAGTCATGTAATGAGAAGAATGTTAGGTTTGAATGTGGAGGGATATAGCAGAAGAGGCAGACCAAAGAAAAGATGGACTGTGTGAAGGATGATATGGGTAAGAAAGGAGTGTGTTGAGATGACGGCTGATAGAGCGGAGTGGAAGAGGAAAACCTGTTGTGCCGACCCCACATGAAAGTGGTATAAGGGCAGGGAAATGACTTACTATTATTTATTATTATTATTTACTATATTTGCTAAAAAGCAAATATATATAGCGGGGTAAAGCAAGGAGACCCGCTTTCCCCGAAGCTTTTCACCGCAACTCTGGAAGAAGTTTTTAGGAAGTTGGCACCGAGCTGGGTCGGCAAGGGGGTTGTCTTAGGGGAACGGCGGTTAACAAATCTCCGTTTCGCCGATGACATAGTTCTATTTTCCTCCTCAGCCACAGAACTTGGCTGCATGCTAGACGATCTAAACCAAGCCAGCTTCGAGGTCGGACTTGCGATGAACATGTCGAAGACCAAGTTAATGACTAACAGCACAAAACGAAGACTACACGTAGAGGGGGTTGAGATCGAATATGTCCATGAGTATGTGTATCTCGGCCAAATAGTCTCCTTTCAGGCGCGACAAGACAAAGAGGTTGCTCGACGCACCGAAAACGCCTGGAGGAGATATTGGTCGATGAAACAACTAATGAAAGGCGAACTTCCACTCTGCCTCAAACGCAGACTCATGGACATGTGCGTTCTCCCCATCCTCACATACGGTGCACAAACTTGGTCTTTGACTGCTCAGCAAAAGTTCAGACTAGAGGTATGTCAACGGGCTATGGAACGCAGCATACTTGGTGTTCGCTTAACAGACCGAATACGGAACTCAGAGCTGCGTTCCCAGACAAAAGTTTATGACGTCAGCAAAAAAGCCGCCCAGCTCAAGTGGGATTGGGCCGGCCATGTCTGTCGCATGTCGGACGACTTGTGGGCAAAGACCACAACTGAATGGGTGCCCAACGCAAGACGTCCACGCGGCAGACCACCACGGAGATGGCGGGACGAGTTAGATGTGTATCTTCCAGATTGGCCCACTGCAGCCATGGATAGGGAAAACTGGAAAAAAGGGAGGGAGGCCTTTGCCCTGCAGTGGGACAATACAGGCTGAAATAATAATAATAATAATAATATTTGAATCGTCACCGTGCGGCGGGAAACGCGTGATACAGGTTCTTTTCCGTGTTTAGTTACGGAGTTCAAAACTAGATTGCGCTGACGGTGGTGTCAGTAACACTGTCAGACTGAGTTCAATTTTCCCATCTCAAAAATACCCAACGCGCCTAAAGAAGATTTCACTTCAAAAATATAATGAACAAATATTCCTATAAAGTAACATTATTGAGGGATTATTCTCAAATCAATTCACAATGATCCATTAGATACATAAGTAAAACTTAGATTAAATATAAAAAAATGTTTACAGTTGCGGCATTGGTGGTCTAGTAATACTTATAACAATAGAGCCCTAATCCAAATAGAGTAAAAGATAATAACGTATAAAAGCATGAGAGACTCACCTATAAATTGAGATTAGATACCTACAAAAAGTTTTGTGCAAACATAAAACCTTATACAGGGTCGCGTATTGGGTCCGACAAGAATATTTATAACCCACCCAAGATTATAAAACTGTCTGACCATTTTACGACACTGGTAAAGAAAGATCATCGACTTTCTATCTCTATGTACTCTAGGTTAGGTACCTATATTTTAGGTCACAAAGTAGGTGTATACAAGTTGAATTTTTAATGATTTTTGATATTGAAGTTGGTTTAATATATCGAGTAGGCAATAGAGTGGAAATGTGGTCCATTAAATTCAGAAACACATCAGTGATTTGTCACTGATAAATACTAAGTCTCGCTCGCTCGAATGTTAGAGAGTAAGCGAGAAATCACATTGATTCAGCCAATCGGAGTGCAGTGTCGCCGCAGTCATTTAGCGGATTTTTTTCGAACAATATAAATTACATTTTCTTTCTATTGGGTATGTGATCGATGTTTTATTAACAGCCGTTGCAATGCGATTGAACTTCAATTAAACATCTTCACACAAATATTTATAAATAATTTAAGTAAGTACTTTAGGACCGCAACCAGAATGAATGGCGTGTGTAAATAGGGAGGCTACTCATATAATCAGCAGTGGTATATTTTCGTTGATACTTAGGTAATACGAGTATGCAGACTTGGACAAAAATATACTTATTGAGAATTCCATCATACATGCCTTAGCTTATTGACTTGGTACTGTTTTTATTTTTTTATATTTTTTTTTATGTCTATGCCAGAACAACCTCCTTTTTAAAGTCGGTTAAAAATGATCAAAAAGGTCATGATGGACAGCAGAAGCAAAGCAAACTTGCTCTATTTTTTACTTTCTCACGGACCACATTGACATCGGATACGATAAGTTCAATTCCCGACACGCTGGCTGCGCTCTTGTACACAGTTTAATACTGAGTTAATGTCCCATAAAAACAATATTCCGTTGGTTTGTTGGAACTATCCGGTAAGGAAAGTGTTTCGTATCCACCGTAGATTGTCCTACTGATGTCTACACTGAAAAACATAAAATTTTAAATTAAACATGACTACGACTTCGTATTCACTTGTCAGTTTATCAACGCCAAAAACAACAATCATCAGGTTCATTCAATGAATAGAGCCGACCGACATGCAGTCGTTTAAGTGTCTTTCTAGTTCATATTGAATAGCTAGTACACTCAGCAATAAATGTGGTCTACCACCCTACGGTTGAGGTTCATTTGAAAGTTATGAAACAACAAGGTTTATTTTACTATTAGGACAGTCAGAAAAGTAAACCTTAGCGATAGTTAGATTTCACAGAAACTGTTGTCAAAAGTGGTAGACCACTTTCTTTGCTGACCGTACCTTGGTTAAACCTGACTTATCCGCGCCGTACGCGCCGCAGTCATTTTTCTATATAAAAAATGTTGATGACGTCAAAAAATGCGGCTCACTTCTAACGTCAGCAGCATTTTCTCTATTAAGTTGACAGTTTGGCGCGTTCTGCTGGACTGTGCGGCCACGCACTAAGGAGAAAAAACATGTAAAAAAAAAAGCTTGTATCCGATAGACTTTCTTAAACTTTGACGATCACTATTCATAATAATTATTATTTAAACAGGAATTAATCGCTTAACCAATGGTAAAAGTCAATCAGGAATCGCATGATGATCAAACATTATTGAACTAGATAACCCAGTTAACAAATTATAGTCCAAACACCCAACCCTAGACAAATCTCTACAAAACTATCTCGATCCAAGAACTATAATTTCCGTGAAATCGCATTACACCAGTGTGAAGCAGGAACCGCACAAACAAAACGCTCGTCTGATTATGGAAGATGCCCTATAATTACGGAGACCTAGATACTTTCGCGTAGCCGCTCACCTGCTTTATCTACGGATCTTACGCGTTTTCATTTTCATTGACGGTACGGTTTCATTTGCTCTTTGTTTTTTCTTCACCAGTTCTACATATCCCTACTAATCTATCCCTACTGGTAAGGAAGATTGGATTTTTTTTCCAACTATTAATACTGGGGGGATACTTTTCCACTTATATCCACTGTTATAATAATTCAGGAAATATGTATCACGCTTTTTTCTTCAATATGGTGCCCGGGTTTTGGGTAGATATCTATGCTTCCGACCGGCGGTGATCTGGATTAGCTATCTGTGGATCGCTTCTAACGATCCTTAGATGGCTGTATAAACAGACTGAAGAAATTATCACCCCTCACGTAAATGCAGCTGGTTTAGGTGCAGTTCAGATGCACTAATATCAAGAACTCTTGTATTTAGCGTTTTTGAAATTTGTCTAGGATGGGGGTAGGGGGTAGATAAAAGCAAATCTAAACACAAAGGTTTATCCCCACATTTTGCTGATACAAAGTAGTAGGTAGAGTAGTTTAAAAAAGTTAGTTCCTCTTTTCCTAAGCTCGTTCATGTGATGGACTTCAATCCCATAGCTGTTTATGAGAATATGGAAGAATATGGAAGATCATAGTGTGAAACCAGTTGGTAGGTTTCACACTATAATCTTCCATTTACCTACCTCTTTGAACTTAAAACCAGAGAAATGTAGTTGTAGGTAGGTAAGGGTAGTACTTATTTCTCAGAAAAATAAGTAATAGGTATCAGATAATTCAGACATCTCATAGCTTGTGGAATGGAAACGCGCTATTCAAAAATTCTCAAACGATTGAGCATAAAAATGATTTGATTGCATTAAAATTGTATGTTGTTAATGTTGGTGCCATTATAAACAGGTGTTTGATAGTGAACCAAATTGGTACATTAACTTTGTTGAACCAATTAGATGTTTGAAAAGAAGTTTTTGTGGACTACGCTCAGTTTCTATAGGGTCTTTCATTTTAAACTAAATTAATTCAAGAATTGGGTTCAACAAATATATTAAAAAATATTTTGTAATGATTTTGTTTTGTTTTGTTATGAAAAACCCGAGAAAATTTTCAATTGATTGTTGCTTCTTGTATAACTTAATCCATTTGATCGTGTGACGTGATGAAGCTGCGATTGGTGGACCTTGTTTATGCAACATGTCCTAAAAAATCAATAAAAGATACATTTTGAAGTGAAAACTTTAATCGGCTTGATACGATCAAACGTCTATTTACCTTGTCAGTCAGTAAGCCTTGTCAGTTTATGCAGTTTAAAATAAAACACCCTGTAGGTATATACAGGGTGTAAAAAGACTGCTACCGAAAACTGAGGGGTTGCAATCAGACCGTGACTCTAAACATATTTAGCGAAAAAAAACGCATTTTTTTTTTTGACTTAGCTTCGCCGAACTATGATATTTTCGGTTATTTACTACTAGTACAACATAATAAGACCATAACTACCTAATAATTTCATTTATAAAAGAAAAAAAACAGTAAAAACTCAAAATCCAGCGATCTACGTAAATAACGCGCCCAGAACATACGCAAACAGCAATCTTCAAACGCTGTTTTCTCCAGGTATAATGATTTTTCGGAAAATCCTTTTGGATTTGGTTGTGTGTTGGGATGCTGTAACCTACCCCTTTCGGCTTCGGTAGACGTCTTTTTACACCCTGTATATGGATTCGGCAAGGATTCGGACTTTGAAACACATTTTTGCATACAAAAGACATAAACGCGCTCGGTACGTTATTGTTCATTGAAAAGTGCACTTCAATTTAGGTTTTTGTATGGGAAGCAATCCAAAATTAATCATGCAAATAAAAAACAATTTCATTGTTATGTAAAAAAACGAAAATTAAAAACAATCAAATTATCATGATCCACAACAAAATGTATTGCCGAAATAACAGTTCACGTTTCATGGCTATCACTGACGAAACCTTGTTACATTCTGCCCATAACTCTTAATTGCTTTATAATCCATTATTTCCATAAATATTACAAGGTTGATCGTATCAAATCAAAATATATAGTCATACCTAAATACAAAAACCTCGTGGTATAAATAATAATAAATAATGCTGGACAATTTCACACAGCATTATGATATCTAGCCCCAAACTAAGCAAAGCTTGTACTATGGGAACCAGATAACTGATATACTCCTTATATACTTTTTGTTTGTAAATACATACATATTATACATAGAAACACCCAGACCTGAGATAAATATTTGCAGATCATACAAACATTAATCCCGCAGCGGGGACCGAACCCGCAACCTTCTTCTTCGAATGGTTATTTTTTGTACTTAACCGCTGTCTCTTTAGTTTATGTATTTACATTTCATAGGTGCTGATATTTCGTACCATACCAATTCAATTCAACCACTAAAGTCATACAAAGTTAGGTACAAAATTGAATTTATTTTGTTGTCCATTGTGCCTACGGTGCCATGACTAACTAGGTACCTACGGAAAGGAGATCAACGCACCGAAATGAGAGAAAGCCTCCATACTCCGCTACACACGTGAATTTACAAAAATTAGCACTTAGAAAAAATATAGGACAAGATTATTTACTTGCACAGTGCCTAATTTACTGTAACAGTCACCCAACGTGGGATAGGTAAAGACTAAGTAATGATTAAACTACAGTGCCAGAAACTTAATATCTGGGAGGCTATTCCTGTTCGTATTTTCGTTCGTTTGATGAATATTCGGATGTTTCTTGCTACGAGCTGAGCTACATTGTATTCGGTTGATAAAACACGGTCCTAACCTAGGACCAAATATTCTAAACCGAAAAATTGGCCCTTGAAGTTAGATATCGATGGAAACATCCGAATATTCATCAAATGAACGAAAAAAGAACCGAGGAACTAACAAATACTGTAAAATTATTTTTTAAAACAGTGCCTCTCTCACCGGTTCAGATAAGTTTGTGGCACTGTACGTAGGTTCTTAATGGGTAAGGCATAGTACCCACACTTGTCGTAGTTGTCGTCACTGCTCAGGTGGGTGGCCCGATTTGGATGTGGTTCTCAATTCTCATATCTGTTATAGTATGGTAAACCTAGATTAACATTTTGTACATACCTACGTATCTGATAGGACACACGTGATTTAAGCGGTCACCACACATCAAACCCGCTTTAAATGCGTTCTAACAGTGCACTAGTAACTTAGTCTCCGCTAGTTTCTAGCTGTTGTCCAACGGTAAGGCCATATATGATTACTGTCCTAAGCAGAACTAAGTACCTTATACACTCCTATTTTTTAATTACCAAAAAATTTTTAAACATGATCTGGGTGTCTGTTACTGATCACATTTATGTAGTTAAAACTCAAAAAAAGAGAAAAAAAAATTATAACCTGAATAGGAGACGAGACGAGTCAGACATGGATTTATGATAGCTACTGCGGTTTTATTGACTGGGGATGATACGAGAACATAGTTCGAGTCTGTACGTGATTGTTGTCTTTAATACTTATTTGTACAGTTTTCATAAAATTTTGTTCGGTTTTGGTTGACTACAATCCTCGATAACTTTGTGATCTACTATATAAAAATAAGTCGGGTTTTCCTTCCTGACGCTATAACTCCAGAACGCACGAACCGATTTCCACGGTTTTGCATTCGTTGGAAATGTCTCGGGCTCCGTGAGGTTTATAGCAAAGAAAATTCAGGAAAAATTTGGTGGCATCTGGTGGCGAAACGGAGTTCGCTGGGTTTGCTAGTAGTTAAATAAAAAAAAGTTCTGACCATGCCATTATCATTCTCTGCATCTGCTGCAACTGTCCTTAAAATTTTTTGGTAGTCATAAAATAGCGGTGTATACTTACCTGATCATGCCCTTCTTTTTTTGGAATATTTGAACAACAAAGAACTTATGACCAACTAGCTGCTCTCCCGCGGTGTAAACCGCGGTCCCTCTGGATTTTTCGGAATAAAAAGTAGCCTTTGTCCTTCCCTGGCGTACAACCATTATCCATACCAATTTTCAGCCTAATCTGTTCAGTGGTTTGGGCGTGAAATGGTAACAAACAGACAGATAGAGCTACTTTCACATTTATAATATTAGTATGGATTTAGTTATAAGTATTTTTTTATTCTCAGCAATATCCATGTCAATAAATAACTCTGTTTGCATAGCAAAATAAATCGATTTCTTCAAACTATATTCTTCTCACGACCTCTGCATAAACTGTAACCATTATTTACAAACGATTTGATAGGGAAAATCTTAAGGCTATAAAAGTGAATATGGGCAGTGTGTTTTATTACTTTGCATTTAAATTAATTCACTGACAAGATAAATCAGGGACAGCGAATGTTGAATATAGTCGCTATAACTTCATTTTGCAAACTGTAATAAATTTTACCTAAAGCATCAATGAACTTGGACTTTTTTCTCTTTCTATTTAATCGACGACGTCTGTAGCGCAGTGGGCGAAGGTCCGCTTGCGACGCAGAAGGTTGCGGGTTCGATCTCCGGCGCGGGACAAAATGTTTGTATGATCTACAAATATTTGTCTCGGGTCTGGGTGTTTTCTATGTATGTATTTACGAATAAAAAGTATATAAGTTGTTTAGCAGTCATGTAATATCCATAACACAAGCTCTGCTTACTTTGGGGCTAGAAGATGCTGTGTGAAAAGTCCAGCATTAGGTATTTATTTATTTATTAATCAGCCCGGTTGCACCCACTGCTGGGTATAGGCCTCCCCTTTATAACGCCACTTGTGTTTCTCATACGAATATCCAAAAAACGTTGCTTGTTCCAGCAGTTCTCGAGTGTTACGCTAGGCAACATTTAGCCCTTAATTTTGGGTCACATAAATTCCCGTAGGTAGGTAGATAATGATCGATAGTGATCGTGTTTTCCTCAAAAAATGTTCACTATTTTCTTACCTACGCGAACATAAAGGTCATTCTCCGATATCACATGATATCTCATCACAATACCTCGTGGTATTACTAGTCATTGGCCTTCGCACCCGTTGCGCTGGGTGATCCTTTTGTTTTAGATGCCAGACTGGGATATAAACCTATGCGTCCACTAAATATTTGCCATTTTGCCAGATAATATTATAAGGACTCTTTTTATTACAATTAAAAATTAATTCTGACTTTCTTCACATTTAAATTCTGGACAGTGATTTAAATCATTTGCATATTGCAGCTACCTAGATGTTAGTATATCATTTTCTACTAAGTAATTTAATCACGTTGATCTAGAAAATCATTGACTTACTAATTTAGTTGGTACCTAAGATGTACCTATATCCTTTAACATTTCGCTAATGAAATAAACATCAGTCACAATAAATGCAAAGTTACTCACATTAAGTATGTACCTAGGTACTATAGGCACTTTCTATCAGTCAGTTTTACGTACAAATACCTACCTATGCCTAGCTAGGGAGACCTAGGCTTTTACTAATAAACTTAACATAAAGTTATGTCATGCCTAAACTAAAAATTATAGTATGGTTATTCATAGGTTATGCATTGACATAACTTTATGTCAAGTTTATTAGTAAGCTCCTAAAGGTTTTTTTAATTCACACAAGTCAAGTGAACCTTATCATGAGCTGGAGCCTAACATTCATGTTATATTCATGGGTAAAAAAGTAAAGTAAGTTCGTATGAGTCAGTGGCCAACTCTGGTGACGGAGTTTTTAGGCCGCCTTAAGGCCTCTCCAATAATTTAATTCATGGATGTTAGGTAGGTACTCACAATGACTCACATGACTACTACCTACAGGTTTAGTGGGCGCATGCCTTACCGAACGTCAGTACAACGACATCCAAAACATATAACATCCGACAGGGGGCGCGAGGTCATATCTAATTGTATTTTATGTAATTGTCATTGTTTCACAAACTCATGTGAATGAACCATTACCATTGACTCACACTTTTTAATAATGGCTTTTTGACGTAATCGCATTTTATTTTAATCTCGTAATTTTGGCAATTTTTTACCCACGGAATGAAAGAAATAATGAAGAGAATTTTTAGTTGTAATGTCCACAAATTAAAAGTTGTTCCCACGATAACATTTTCGAGGTAGTGCTTAAGAGGTAAAAAATTAAAAATGCTTGTTAAGTGACATAATAACTGGAAAGAAAGATAAAAGTGGTTGATTTACTTTTACCTTTTTTGTAACGTTACCTAAGAAGCTTTGTAAAATGTTAGTGAAATGAAATACATAGGTACCTATTAAATAAAACCTATAAGTAGGTACCTTACTTATAACAATTAAAAATAATTAAAATAATAATTGAAATAAATGAAATCGATTTTAATCAGATCGAATGTCGAAAGACACTCCCCTCAGCATCTGATTTCTAGAAAGCAGACTTCATTAGCGAAGCAAGATGTGCCAAGTGTCATTAGTAGACAATGCGTTGGCAAATGCTCGAGTTGCACGCGCTAGTTACTGGCCGATGTGTAGATAAAGCATACGATTGGTTAGTGGGTTAGTAACTTGTAAAGGTTGATGAACATTACGTTAATGATGTAGGTAACTGGTAGGTACCGATAATTTAAAAAAGTATGTAAAGTCTATGGTAATTTGATGATCAGATGTTTAACTGAAACTTTTGAAATACCTATGAGTGAAGTTGGTATTAGGTATACCTATACCTACCTAGGTAATACCTATAGGTAGGTATATTGGGCCTACCCAAAAAGAGGTAGAGTAGGTACCTTCCTACCTACAGGCTACATCCCACTAATATAATAAAGCTGAAAGTTTGTGAGTTTGTTTAGATGTTTGTGTTTCAATCACGCCTAAACCAGTGAACCGATTTGAATGAAACTTGGAATACGCGTAGATAGTGACCTGGAATTGCATAATATAGGCTATTCAAAATGTTGGTAGCGGTACTGGTACCACGCAGGTGAAGCCGCGTGCCGTAGCTAGTAGAGAATAACTGTGCTTACCTAAAGCCCATTTACACTTTTCCTCTCATGAATACTAACCAAGAACTTTGCAAATTTGAATGGCAAATTATGCGTGTGAACAGCAGTCCAAAAATGAAATAAAAAGCATTTTTTACTTTCAAACAATACGCCTTTCGAAACTGTCAATAAACAAACATTTCTTGCAGGTGGCTGCGAACACGTACAGAAGGTTAACTTGATCGTGAGGTGACACTTTCACTGCCATAGTTCTACGAAAAGATACAAAGTGAGAAAAACGCTACAAGCCAGCAAGAAATCCATCACTACGATTGTATGCTATTTAGAAATCGTGCGAAGGAAAATGCTTCAGCTTCCAACGAGAGTTGGCTGTAGTGTCAGGTGACTGACAATGACAAGGGTGCCTAAGGTCCGGCTAAAACCGGATCCATTATGGGTGATTGTGCTGTTGGTGATTGGGGGAGCGTTGGCAAACCGCCCGCCGAGGTTCCTCATCGATGGTCAGTCGGAGATCGTAGTGAGGCTGAAGGAAGGCGCTGATACTCCTGTAGGTAAGTTTGAACCTCCTCTAGTTTAAATCTGTGTGATGCTTGAATCAACATATACCTATAAGATGACGTCAACGTCGTCACGTCCATTAGATCTCTTGGGTCACTAGTGTGAATAATGCTGTTCCGAATTCTTTTGGACACAATTCAATAACCATGGTGGTTACTTCACTTCTTGGTTTATGGCTTCTGCGACTTGTTGTCACAATTCTGCCAAACCATGGTGGTTAAGTTGCTTAGATTATCGACAGCCGCCTTGCTATTTATTTGGTAAGGAACGTCACTTTTATAACAAGTAAAAACATCCAACACAAACCTAGTCGCTACACTACTAACCTGTGTCGTAGATATCAGAAACTAGAAATACCATGGTGTGTTACTCTAGCAGCCAATCAGGAATATTTGCAAAATATACAAACAAATGTTGTCCAGCCGTGAATCAAACCCGCAACTAATCCCCTCAGGCGAGCATTCACCTGCTACGCAAAGTTGGTTCACGTAGGTAGTACCTTACATAGAAATATACGATCTTACCCTAACCCATCTACAAACATTTTTATCACCTGCCTATGAAAGCTATGACTCATAGTTACCCACGGCACAAGTAAGGTAACCAACCGGAACTTTTCCAAAACAACGATTCAGAATGCAACAGACAGCCGGAAATTAAGGGGGAGGGGTGAGGGGTGTTGCCGGGACGACGTTGCACAAACAGAGGGTCAGAGGGAAACCCCACAAGTCGTGGCACTAATACCGTATTATCTGTGTAACGATTAGTCAATGGGTTGAGCGATTTATGAACAAATAGGTCTTTGTCTTGAAGGATTGTACCTTTTAGGCCTATTAAATTATAGCTCTGTTAATCAACTAGGTTAATATCTACTTTCTTAGGTCTTGGTTTGCTACCCCTACCTCTCCCCTACAGGGGTAGTATTGGTAGGGACTATACCACATTGGTTATAGTTGGGAGGTAGGAACCTACCGTTGCTCCACTCCTACTAAGTTATGTGACTCACGTAGATATTAATGTTGCTACTGTTTAATTTCATATATTAACCAAACCGTTATGTTTTCAGGTAGTTTAATATACCGACTGAGGGGCGTTGACCCAGACGGCGATACGCTTAAGTTCGGCATAAGAGATCAGCTCGGTAGCAATATTTTAAGATTAGAAGCCATTTCATCCAACGAAGCTAATATTTATTTAGTTAAGGAATTAGATAGAGAGGTAAGGATCTTTAAGCCCTTATGAAAGTACTTTTATAAGTACTAGGAAGGGACTGCTTTAAAATCTTTTAAATTCCAATTTATTATATTAATAAGTGCATATAAATTATCTAGTTACCTGCATAACTACATAATATTCTAAACCTAACGTTATAAATTGAAATGATATGTTATATAATAGACTGAACTTGCTAAATGCCTGATTTTTCATTGCTTTAGCCCTACATAAGCTGTACTATCTGAGAGTAGCAGCTTTGCTTTAATTTTCAGGTCCGTGACGAATATTCTTTTGTACTCACACTGACCGATGGGCATTTGGGTGAAGGTAACTTCATCACTCAGAGTTTTTTGTTGTTAGTAGAAGATGTTAACGACAACGAACCGATTTTTAAACCTTACCCGTCCGCAATCACCGTAAAAGAAGATGCACCACCGGGAATACTTACCACTGTAGAAGCGACAGACCTTGACGAGGGAGCGTATGGGCAGGTGAATAATTTAAAATTATTGTCCGGCTATTTTCTTACAGTAAAGTAATTTAAAATTTTACAAAATGTGATATTTCCTGCAATTTTGCTTGCTTCGTAAACATTTTCTGTCATAAAAAATGTCACTGTCACCATCAATCTCATTTCCTGTTTTCATTTTGACTTTGACGTTTCTAATTTATACACAACAAAAATAAACAATCGCTTTTTCATTTTCATTTCAGAGTGTTTTGATTCAATGAAAATGATTTCAGGTTTTATACCACCTGCAAGAAGTAGACGGAGATTTAGAAAACTTTTCCGTCCAAACTGTGAACGGGAAAGGAGTGATCCGTCTGACCCAAGGCCTAGATTACGAGAGGAAATCGCTTTACCAACTCCGCGTGCTTGCGGTAGATAGGGCTAACCAGGGTAGAGTGAATACGGGGACTGCAGCCATTCTGGTGAAAGTCCAGGATGTGGAAGACCAGCCTCCGGAGTTTATCGTAGCTAGTCCTGTCACTAGGATCAGTGAAGATGCCGAAATCGGAACCTCTGTTTTGCAAGGTATTTTTGAGTATGATTTGTGTTTGGTGTTGTAAAACTGGCTAATAAACAAAAGACCTCTTGGTTGAAATACCTCCACATTTTAAAGTTGTATCAATGTATATTTCCACTGACTGCGCTATGTCCTTCCCTGGGATACAACCTTTATCCATGCCAATTTTCAGCCAAATCTCAGTGGTTTGGGCGTGAAAAAGTAACAAACAGACAGACAGACAGAGCTACTTTCACATTTATAATATTAGTATGGATTCAGAAATATTTACTTAAGCCTGATACCAATCAGGCAACTGCTTCTGATACTTAAATTGATTTAATAAGACTTCCAAAACGAATCTAAAGTTAAGTCCCTCCATTTAAAGTGTTTTTTATTCTGTTAGTGCGAGCTATTGATGGAGATCGAGGGGTCAACAACCGGATTTCGTACAGCATCATATCGGGTGGAGAGGAACATTTTGACATTGACAGCAGTTCTGGAATAGTTTATACAATCAACCAGCTTGATCGAGAAGATCCGAACAATAGTAATGGAGCTTACATTTTGGAGATATTGGTGAGTCTGCTGTTATTTTTCTGTAATAATGGTTTTTATAAAACACATTATGCATCCTTATTATCGAGTCTTCTCGTGACCATGGTAGCTGTAATGCTACTGAAACGTCGAGGTAAATAAACAAATGTTATACCTACGCGATTAAGTCCTGTTGTAAAATTTAAAATGTCTTCGAGTCGCGAAAGTTTAAAATGTGTACCTTATGCATCCCTCTGATAAATAAAACAAAATTGTTCATGATGAGACTAACTAACAGTATCATTTTTATTGAAATAGCTGATATTGTGACTAACAATAGCTTATGATTATTACAAGGCCACAGAAGAATCCCGTACGGTATCACCCATGCCCACTGCCACTACCGAAGTGACCATCATAGTGACAGACGTCAACGATGAAACTCCAAAGTTCAGGAGTGAGAGATATGTGGGTGAGATACTGGAAAACGCTCAGCAAAACACTCCAATCACTTTCTTGCAGGATGCTATCCCAGAAGTGTTTGATTATGATCAGGTAAGGGTTTTTCCGGGCATGTCAATCTGGCTTGAACAGTATCTAATTCTATGATACCATGATGCTACACCCAACTACCACCCTGTTACTGGCTGCACTGTCTAATCTGTCACTCAGCTGTATCTTTTGAATAGTTAGGTACTTACATTAAATTTTGCCACTAATGCATAAAATCTAAATTTTCACTGTCTTAAAAAAAACGAATTAATTAACAAAAAGCTTTTGCTGTTACGAAAACCTTAGAGCTGCATTTACACGCCGCCAAACTACAAGCGATTTGCATGTTCTCTCGCTAGCACGACAGGTTGACCGAGGTTTGCCAAGTGTGTAAACCCTCTCTATAGTTCACTAACTTAACAGGATTTGTTGGATTTCGTAAATTTGACACTGATTGTACTATGTTATCAGTCTAGGCTATAACGATGCAACCTTTATCTTATTTCAGGGTAAAAACGGAACATTTGAATTATTTCTGAAGGGTGACAACGGTATTTTCGATGTGACCCCGTTCAAAGGGATAAATGAGGCGTCTTTTCTTATCAGAGTCAATGACCCCTCGTTTTTGGATTATGAGAAAGTAACTGTAATGAATTTCAGTCTAGTCGCCAAAGAAATTGTTGCCAAAGATCCTAAAATGAGGTAAGATTTTTAACTCAAATAGTCCCCATAATAGTTAAGTCAGTGATAATTAGTTTTAGTACTATATAACATATTTCATTGATAGAGAAGGGAAACAGTGGAGGCCTTTGTCCAGCAGCAAAAAAAATAGGATGAATGAAATAGATAGATTAACAAAAAAATCTAAACTAATATTTTTAAGTAAGTACTTATAGTTTTTTCTTAATACAAACCCTAGCTCACCGCCTAGCTATATTGGGTTGTTACTGTGGCGGATTCAAATCCCGTCTAGGTGCATTTTCTGGGATACATTTTTAAAACTCATCCTCCTATATCTTGAGTGTAACTTTCAGTGTAGTCCCAATAATGGTACACATAAAGGACGAGAACGATAACTTCCCGGAATTCACCGAGTCGCTATACACAGTGTCAATACCTGAAAACTGTGGGGTCGGAACCACAGTAGCGTGGGTACAGGCTTTGGATCAAGACTCTGATAACTATGGTACTAGAGGGATTCGATACACAAGGCTTGGTGGAAGTATTGCTAACCTGTAAGTATTTTTATGTACTTGAAACTTGTATTTTACTTTCGTAAAATTGTGTGGAAATAGTTTTTCAATATTAAGTATTCAAAAATGTAATAAGATTATTATTATTCTTTGTATAAGTTGGTAACATTTTGCATGCTGTTAGGCTAAACAAGGCTGTGCATATAATTTCCTCAGACATCTGTTTTATTGTTAACCCTTGTTTTGCAAAATAAATTAATTTGAATTTGAATTTGAATTTGAATTTTTACTTTTTATACTAATCAGAAACTTGTATGAAATAGGTAGGTTGTTAAAGCCTATAATAAATCTTAAAAGAGTTTTACAACAAACAAAAAGTTTTTAGTTTAAGATTTCGTAAAAAAATATTTTTATTATATCTAGTACAGCTCACAAAAAGTTTTGAAGAAAAATATCAAATACACGCCATCACATTATTTATATCAATACTTTTTTCAGTTTAAACCTAAACCCGATATCAGGTGTGATAACAGTTAAGCAAGCCGGCGGAGATTCTTTCGACAGAGAGCTAATCACACGGCATTATCTCACAGTAGAAGCGAGGGATGATCTCGGAAAAGGAAACAGGAACACAGCTCAACTGATCATAAACATAGAGGATGTTAATGATAATGCTCCTATGTTCCTAGCTAACAAGTATGAGGCAAGATTGCTTGAGAATGAAAAACAGTTTGAGAATCCTTTGGTTCTTGAGGCAAGAGATATTGATTTAAATGGTGAGTTTTTTGTTGAATTATGTTAGTATTAACACGAGTTTTATGAAGGAAATACACTTATGCATGTATCAAATGTATTTGGGCATGCCTCTGACTACCCCCTTAGACATCTTCGAAGGATTTGATATATGTATATAAAAATATCTGAGAAAATGTCTACCGGGCCTTGGTGACAGTCGTGATACTGTTTATTTTGTGTTTTCTATAAAGGAAATCATCGTGTGGTAGTGTGATTTAGCACTTAATTAATTAAAATATTATAGGTAACTAATGTTTTATAGGAGTTAAGGCATTTTTTTTATTTATTCAAAGCACCAACATAATATAGAATGCTAACTTTTGCGTTATGTGAACGTGTCAAATATGGTACTACCCCCTTATTCGTCTTCAAAGGATCCAATAATAATAATAGTAGGAACTTATCAAATCAATCAATTTATTTTATGAAGTTAGGAGCCTATTTAAACAACTAATGAATATCCCATCCCAATCATCATATAATAAAGCTGGAAGTTTGTGAGTTTGTTTAGATGTTTGGATGTTTCTGTTCCAATCACGCCTAAACCAGTGAACCAATTTGGATAAAACTTGGAATAGGCGTAGATAGTGACCTGGAATAGCATATAGGCTATTCAAAATGTTGGTACCACGCGGGCGAAGCCGCGCGCAGAAGCTAGTAAAACAATATAACAGAGGCGTTTATGCTTACGCAAAACCTGAATACAATCATGATACTGTTTGATTACTAAGCCATTTTAATGTACCTAGTTGTTTTATTTCAGGTACAAAAAATAGTCACATAGAATATTCGATAGTAGGAGGCGAGTACAAAAACAATTTCACCATAGATCCCAACCAAGGCATTATCACACCAAGAGGTGGATTAGACTTTGAGCAGATACCAGGAGACAACAGCAATATACGACCTATACATCTGACTGTAAGTGAATAATGTTGCTATCCTACTGGGCCAAGTAACTAATACTTATCAGCAAATCTGACGCGTCGACAAAGCTTGTACTATCAGATATAGGAATCAGATTATTGACTGGGCGGAAGCTTGATGCTAAAAAATATCGCAGATTTCAGGCATTGTTCTTGTTTTTGTAAGTGACTTGATTTGGAATGTAATCGTAGGTACTAAGGTAGGTAGTAGGATATTTCGCTATGCATATTCAGAGAAAGAACATTCCCTCAGACAATCTAAAAGAGACTGAACCTTAATACTTATATACATAAGGTTAATTTTTGACGTGTATGTTATGTAGGTCCGAGCTCGTGATTTCGGCGTGCCTCCACTTTCGTCAACAGTGCCTGTGACGATATACATACAGGATGTGAACGACCACGCCCCGATGTTCCAACAGATGCTGTATAAACGGTCCATCCCTGAGGATCTGCCTGGAGGAACCAGTGTTCTTGAGGTAATCAATTTCTAGCCAGTTCCTGCGTCAGCTAATTTTCCTTGACAAAAAGTGGTCACGATCACCCATCCTCATAAATGATCGAGCCCAGCGTTACTTCTTTTATTCCCCAAACAAACTTTCATCCGTTATTTTCGCCCCCTCGTATGTATGTTGTAAAGCCAGCTGACTCCAGCTTTATAATAAAACGAAGACTAAAGAAGCCAAGTCAAATCTGCAGAGCCAGAGATAACACCGAAAAAATAAGAATTTAATAACATATTCAAACCACGAATTTGCGATGCCGTATGGCACCGCTAGCCCATAATGGGTTATCGGATCACCGTTGTACGCACAACTAATCTTTAGCTCTCTGAAGTAATTCTGATTTTTCATGACACTTAAAAGCCGAAGATAGCGTTGTATAGCTGCCTCACTCACTCGCTTACTTTGTTGCATCGTCCTATCTCGCCTACTCTACCAAACATGCGCAATCGTTTAGTTCAGAGAGCTAAAGATTGGTTGTGCGTACGGTAAATTAGCGATATTACGAGTCGAACTAATTCCAACTCGGATAACTCGAGTTGACTCGGCCGCTAACTCGAATTGCAACTGGAGTTGACTCGACTCGCATCAACCGGATGCGATCCGCTTTGCGGCAGCAGCCAAACGGATCGGCGCCGACGAGTCGAGTCGAGTTCACCGTATTCGTATTCTTGATTCGAGTTTACGGATACGAATCTTTGGCTTCGAGTTGGCGAATCGCTGACTCGCGTGTACTCGCACTCGCATAACTCGCATTTGTTATCCGCTCACTTGTCCGACCGTATCAATTCTAGTTAGAGAGATTTTGGTATGCGAGTTGATTCGAGTTGCGAATGATCTTGATTCAAATCAACTCGAATCAGAAAACTCGACTCGCCCATCGCTGCGGTACATGGCTTATTACTAAAGCCTCTTGCTTTTCCTTATTTAGGATTAATCTCTAGTTTAAGTGGAATCAAATCACTACTATTTTTAATCAGTAGGTAGTAGTAGAACTAACGTCTTAGCTCCGTCATGGTTTATTTTTTAGGTAAAAGCAAGAGACGCAGACGGTTCGTCACCGAACAATCGGATAGTATATCGAATACAGCGCGGGGCCAGCGATAAGTTTGTCATCGACTCGCGATCCGGAGTCGTTTCCGTCGCAAACGGATCCACACTCGATCCGGATAAGACTACGCCTAAGAACACTAGATATACTTTGACTGTGGTAAGTTTTAAAATGGCAGTAATAAATTATTAGTAAGACTGTCAGTTTTAAATACGTGTAAACATCTGTTGAACACGTACCTATTTAAAAAAACTGTTACCGCAATCAAGCATTTTACGAGTACGAAACACACTATTATTACTAAACATTATCTAAATCTATTAAACATTATCTAAGCCATGTCTGAGATAGACACGGCTTAGATAATATTGTTTCGTTAAACAGTTGCTAAGCACGGGTTTAACAATTTTTATAGTACGACTGTGAATGTTTATTTCCAGATTGCTTTAGACTGTTTAACGAAACAAGATTATTTTAGCCGTGTCTATCTCAGACACGGCTTAAATAATCTTGTTTCGTTAAACAGTTGCTAAGCACGGGTTTAACAATTTTTATAGTACGACTGTGAATGTTTATTTCCAGATTGCTTTAGACGGTGGGATCGGGGACCAACAATTAAGTGCAGCAGTATTGGTAAACATTACAATAGTGGACGTCAATAACAAACCACCTGTACTCGTTGAACCAGGTGGAATCAGTGTGAAAGAGAACACTCAGGTGATTAGAATAAAGATTATTTTTGAATGACCGCTTTTTTGTATACTTACGCCTTCTATTGAATTGTGTAATGTGTTTGACTTTTATGAGTATAAAGCTAAATAATAAATAAAGTCCAAAAGAATCATAGGTTTAGTTACCTATTAGCTCAAGTTGGTTAGAGCGTTGTCACAGATCGACAAGATCGTGAAATTTCGCATGGGTGTAAGTTTTTAATGTCTACCGTGCCTTAGGCACCGTTATTTGTTTTATACTGTCTTGCTGGTAAACGAAGAGTTGTGAGGCTAACACTATAAAAACAGACAGACAGATGGACAACAAAGTGATCCTATAAGGGTTCCGTGTTTTCCTTTTGAGGTACGAAACCCTAAAAATATTGTTAAAAAAATATTCATTTATACCGTACTCAAGTTATAAATAAATCTGAAGTACTTTAAACCCCTTTTTTCGTGTTGTATGTCAAATTAATTCAATTCTATTTAACCATCTAAAGGTCGGTACCCAAATATTCAAAGCGCAAGCATACGACCCAGACGATCAGCCAGTACTACGCTTCAGTATCGACAAATCTGGTAGTTCGGCTCGCGATGAAGATGGAATTCCTATACTACTCACTGAGTACGATTATCTATCGTTATGGGATTTGAACGCGGTTGATGGCTCTTTGAAGGTTGTTAGGTAAGTCACTGATAACTATCACTCCACTTTTAATTGACCTATCACATCCCTTACTCTTGACCTATCACAGCTCATACACTTGACCTATCACAGCCCTTATACTTGACCTATCACACCCCTTATACTTGACCTATCACACTCCTTATACTTCACCTATCACACCCCTTATACTTGACCTAGCACACCCCTAATACTTGACCTATCACAGTCCTTATAGTTGACCTATCACACCCCTTATACTTGACCTATCACACCCCTAATACTTGACATAACTCAATACAAACGCCTGTGATGAGGACGGAATTCCTTTACTAGTCGATTGAATGAACGAATGACATGTCTCAATCATGGTATAAAAACTAAGGTCTCTGTTTCACAACAAGTTACGAGTCGACAAAAAGTCTAGTCTTTGTATGTACTGTAATGTAAATAATGTCTGCTCAAGTTTATGGACAAATTTGAAGAATATAATTGTGTATAGGACTTAATTTTCAATTATAATTTGACTGTTATTAACTTTTAATTGCATTGACATTATTGTACTCGTATTACTTATTTGATTTGACATTTTTACTGTGTAACATTTTGCATGCTTTATGCTGATCATGGTGGCACATTTACTTATTTTATTGACCTTAGTTTACCCATGTATCGCAGAATAAATAAATGAATATGAATATGAATTTATATGAAATATACCAAATCTTTTCATCATAGTAGAAATGCAAGGTCCTACATTTTATTAATATAAAAGTATATTTCCAGGCTAATAGACCGTGAGAAGGTAGAAACAATTCGCCTCCTAATCACAGTACAAGACATGGCGGCAATCGCCGGTCCCGTCCAAACCTCGTCCGCAATATTAACGGTCACCGTCCAAGACGAGAACGATAACAACCCCGTATTCAGAAAGGCGTACTACACGGCCGCTATAGCTGAGAACACGAAGAACGGAGTTGGGATTGTGAATGTGGTCGCTGATGATGCTGATAAGAATAGGACGATGATGTATTCAATTGAAGGTTTGTTTTTAGGTTACAATGGACATGTGATTCTATGTAAAGTGCAATTGGAATAATTAAGATTTTCGTACTACTTATGTACTATCACCAAAAAATTTGCTCTACCACAAAGGGTGAATTTTCTGTGAAGCGACTAGCAGTTACCTTCGCCTTGCTAGCTTTTGAACACCAATATCAGAGAAGTATTGCGGGGCTCATTCAAAAAGTTTTTTTGACCACTGACGGCGACAATAGGGCCCAACCATAAAAACAAAGGGCTCTCACAAAACTTAACAGATGATCATGTCTCTATTGGTCAAAATAACAGAACAAAATAAAAAGGCAGGGTCAGGTAGCTGATTGCTTGCAAGCGAAACAGTTTCAAAATTGGTATAGCGGGAATTTTGGCGATAGTACTTAGTTTACTATACTGTATGTATTGTATTACGTACCATATACTACTTACCGTACTATGTACTATAACAGCTGATCGCACATTTGTCCGCGCCGTACGCGCCGCAGTCTTTTTTCTATACAAAAAATACTGATGACGTCAGATAATGCGGCTCGCTTCAGACGTCTCAGCATTTTATCTATTCAATTGACAGGTCGGCGCGGATAAGTCTACGCCCACCTTACTACGTACTTACCGTACTATGTACTATACTGCACTAAATATCGTACTGTGTGCTGTACTTCTAACTCTACTAAGTACCATGAGCCATGTACACAATAAACCCGACCTCACTTTTACCTCGAACCAATGGCAACGTTCTTTGAATTATAACCTGGATGCCTATTGTCTAACTTGAAATCCATTCCCATTTCCCATTCCAACCAATCACACAATACGAAAATGACTTATCTTAGATAGATAGATAGATAGATACTTTATTGGCACAGATTCACAGACACACTTAATAATGAAACAAACAAAAACATAGACAGGTACTTAAACTAACACAAGATAAAAACAGCATAACTAACCTAAAGCATAAAAAAAGAAAAACACAAAACAGTTAAGGTGACGCATTGATAAACAATTATTTGAAACCAGGCGCCACGCCCCCATGAGCTTCCCGCAAGCAGCTCATACCCCCTGCTCATTTTAGGCGGTTTGCATCCGGCCGCTACCGCGCTGTGCGCCGCGCGCCGGCCGCCCGGCTGAGTCGAACTCGCTCGCTTTTCGGTGTTGACATAAGACTACATGGAGTCGCCTTACATTTATTTATTTTTGGAAATAATTTCCTTTTTAACCGACTTCAAAAAAAGGAGGAGGTTCTATGTTCGGGTGTATGTATGTTTTTTTTTTTTTGGATGATACGCATGGTGGCTAGACGAAAAAAGTGTTAGATTTTGCGTCACGACACCATGTTTAGGTCAAATGGTGTCGGTCACAGTGCAAAGTGCACAGTCGCAAAACAGTCCATAGATTGTTATAATGTTAGTACGCAGTACGCAAGAGCATTTCTAGGATTTCTAGAATTAGTAAAAAAAATTAAAATACAAATCAAGTAGGTACATCGGGACCCCATTGTTTCGCCGAAAAACTTTCTTCATAATTTTACATCCCATAACATGTTTTCATAATATCAAAACCAATAATATTAGGATATCATAACCCCACTCATAATAATAAAGCTGAAAGTTTGTGAGTTTGTTAAGTTGTTTGCGTTTCAATCACGCCTAAACCAGTGAACCGATTTGGATGAAACTTGGAATAGGTGTAGATAAATGGCTATTCAAAATGTTGGTGTACGTGGGCGAAGCCACGCGCAGAAGCGTTAACACAGAATCCCTTGTTGCCGGTGTCCAAATTTTCGATAAGCTCATATCAAAACAAGGGATTCTGTGGCCAAGTGGTAAGGCACTCCAGCTTTAGGAGGATCGTCTGATCGATGCGGGTTCGAATCCCGTCGGAATCCAAAATTTTGATAAGACTTTTCATTTCATAATTGTTATTATGTTTGATTATTAGGAGTACATATTGTTAGGGCTTATAGCTTTAGGAGTACATATTGTTAAGGCTTATAACTTTAGGATTACCGTATGTTAGGAGATGTGATTTTATGACTATTTAATGTTATGTTTACCTAATACTATGACTATTGTTAATTAGGTGTAGTATTGTTATGTCGAGTAATCATTAGGACCATTTAATATTAGTACCAAATACAGTATGGGAATTTAAAATAGGATAAGAAAAAAAAAAGATACGTTATATCAATCATTAGGGAGCCCTGCCCGCGGTCAGTAAGTTTGACTCCCAGGATACTACGCTGCATAGCCCGCTGGCATACCCCGAGGCTGAACTTTTGGCTATTGGTGAGTGACCAAGTTTGTGAACCGTATGTAAGGATAGGAAGAATGCACATGCAAAAATTGAAGAACATGAAAAACACATCACGTATTACAAAAATGAAATACAAGGATTATACGGCGTAGGTTTTTTAGTTAAGAAGTATCTGAAAAACAATATCATTGAATTCAAAGGAGTTTCAGATCGAATAGCCGTCCTAAACATCATACTGCCTGGTTACAAACACCCAACTTCAATAGTTCAGGTATACGCTCCTACCGAAGTAACAAAAAAAGAAATTAAAGACAACTTTAACGAACAACTAAATAACACGATGGAGACTCTAAACAACACCGTTATTGTGATGGGTGATTTTAACAGCCAAATTGGCGAAAGAAAAAAGAATGAAGACAAAATACTGGGATCCTACACGACCGGTAAAAGGTTGATAAACTACGCGCTAGAGAATAACTTACATATTACATATGAATAGTGTTTATAAAAGAAAACTGAAAAGAAAATGGACGTGGCAATCTCCCAACGGCAAAGTTAGAAATGAAATAGACTTCATAATCACAAACAAACCAAAGCTTTTCTTAAACGTGGAAGTGCTTAACAACTTTAAATAAAACACTGACCACAGATTACTTCGTGGCCATTTACAAATGATGGAGCCGAAGATTATAAGAAAACAAGTACAAAATACAAAGCTACCAATTACTCAACCTTTACCGACACACGTCTTAGAAGCTTTAAAGACCAGGTTAGCGCCAATAAAGGCACTTATAACGGTCCAAGAAAAATACGATAACTTAGAGAAAGAACTAAAAGAAACTAATAAAACACTAGAAAGAGACAAAACACCAAAAGACAGAATTGGAACAAAAGCAAGAGATTTGATTCAACAAAGAGCCTTTCTATTCCAAACCAGAAAAAACAAAAAAACAAGAGATAACTAAGCTAAGTAAAGAAATAAACTTAGAAATAAGAAAGCACAGACAGAAACTAAGAACATAAACAATACAATTCCACATAGAAAAATCAGGCGGAATCAAAAATGCATGGAAAGAACTTCAAGGAAATACAAATTGGATTATTAATGTAACACATCATAAAAGTAAAAAACATAAATCGAAAAGAAATGACATATTAGAGACAGCCACCGATTTCTATCGTGAACTTTACAAGGATGAACAAAATGTCTTTATGCCTACTTAAATAAGACTCAATAAAAATATTTTGATTTTAATTTTTCTTTTTTTTTCTTTAGGTTATAATATTAGGACAACATAAATGTATGTCAGTTTAAGACTACGGGAATTTAACATTATGACTACAGTATTTTAGAACTAGTATGTTATGTGTAGTTATATTAGGACTATTAACATTATGTCAATCAACAGGACCCCGTTTTGTATTTTAAAATCACGATTTTAAATGTAAGGGGAAAAAATATACGAAATATCTAGTATGAGTTTTAAATGTTATGACAAATATATTTATGTTTTTTAGTCATTATGGGTATCAATATTAATAAACAATATTCGAGATTCCAAATTATTCGGCCAAAGGATGATTATGGTACTTATACATTTTTATACCAAGCAAAATTATATGAAGAATATTTTCGAAGATATAATAGAGACCCCGAAAGGTCTTGTAACAAAACTCGAACGATTTTTATGAAATTTTTTGTGTATACTGTATACCTACATAATATTCAGCGGGTCTGAGAATCGTACACATAATATAAGCTATTGTAATTTTTTATGCATACGTGTGTGTAAAATGCGTTCGTGTTCTACCTCGTCCCTCACAAAAATCGGCAGAATTTGTAAAAGAAATTTCGTCAAAACCGCGTCCAAGTCTAGTTAGTCTGAGGTGCTCACTGTCACTGTGCCCGTCACAATATCCTGTAGTTTTACTAGAACCCGGAAAAATATTTAACGTTTACTTTTATGTTTTCTTGATCATTTCCTTACATTTTCAATATACAGAGTTCTCATCTTCATGTAGAAACCATCAACTTTTTTTCCCCATTTTTAATAATAAGTATTTGAGATTTTACTTAGAAAATACGACTATCGATGTTTACTAGAGCGCGGGAGCTCGATTGACACAGGTCCGACGTTGACAATGGTCAGACGCGGACTGAAGGGGGCGGCCTGCATACAAAAAGACGCGAGAGCTAGCTAATTAGTAAAAGTCGTAAGCGCCAAAACAGTAATTCTCGTTTAAAATAAAAACTATTGGTATTTATGTAAAATCAAGTTTGCACTTTGAAAAGGGTGTATAGACTTATCTGTAAATAAAATTTAGAAGCTTAGATCGGTTCCGTTCACCTGTAAAATTAAAATCTATGTTTTTATGGAGCAGTTTTTGGGATTTTTTTTCTGCTGTAATATTTAACAAATCTTGAAAAACCAGCTATCAGTTCGAAGTAAAAAACATGAAATATTCAAAACTTAAAATATCAATTCCGAAGGTTTTTCAATTGCTGAAAAATATTCCAATCCTTGACGCCAATATCCTCAATGCGTCGTCTTAAAGGTAGGTGCAAGGTCTGTGATATGGTGTGCCAAATAGGACCAGTCTCAGCTTTTTTGTTACTCTGTACCTATCGCTAGGTGCAGAGCAACGCTGGTTTTCAGACTGGGCCTGGGAAGAGGTGACTACACGAACAGAGAGAGCAACACAAATAATACATAATAACTTACATATAATAAATAAACGTATTCATAAACGTGCATACAAATTAATTATAATCTTGTCATGATACGTCATTTTCGTATTGTGTGATTGGTTGGGATGAGAAATGGGAATGCATTTCAAGTTAGACAATAAGGCCTCTGGTCTAAATTGTCATCCACAGGTCAAACAGAAGTACTAAGCATGGTGCACATAAACAGTGCAACTGGTGAGCTTGTAGTGGCCAATCCGATCGACCACGAGTTGCATCCGTGGATCAATCTGACGGTTAAAGCTGTGGATAGCGGAGTGCCGGCTAGATATAGCTTCGCTGATTTGTTTATACAGGTATTTTACCTTTTAATTACACAAAAATATATTGTATCTAGGCACACTTACTAATATACTAAATTTTGAATTGTTACCGTCTGCCCCATCAACTGCCCCCACGCGGTGGCAGACGGTAACACTTATACCCCCACGTATAAAAAATGGGGCCACACAGTAATAAAATATTATCGTCTGCCACTGCGTCTAGTGCCACGGTGGCAGACAGGAATTGTTATGGGATAACCGCCCCCGCGCGGGTGGATCCTCCATTATAACTCCATTATAAAATTAAACATTCCTAAACCGAAAAATATACCGCATTCTATTCTGGAGTTACAAAAATGTGATTTAGCCAGAGTTTTTTTTTAATGTTTACACAGGATAAAAAACATGACTAAGTACTAATTAGTTTATCTACTAATAAATACAAAAGTTTGAATGGATGGATGTTTGTTGCTTCTTCTTTATTAACGCTAAAACGGATGTTTGGTTAAAATTTGTATTGACCAAAACCCTCATAACACATTTTAATTTCTTCCAAGTCCCCGTGGATCTGTATTCTATAATTTTTTTGTAATTTTATAGTGTTAATCCACACTTGGTATTTCATTAAGAAATGAAAAGACTTATCAAATTTTGGATTCCGACGGGATTCGAACCCGCATCGATCAGACGATCCTCCTCAAGCCGGAGCCTTACCGCTCGGCCACAGAGCCCTAATCGTCAGAATTCAAATTTTTGATATGCTGATATTATCGGTTAAGACTTTTCATTTCTTAATGATCTGTATTCTGTGCCCGTGGTCCCACGGGAATTCCTCACTTTTTGATAACTTAGGATATAAGTCACCCCCTCAATTTTCATCCAAATCGTTTCAGCGTGAAGGAGCAACAAACATCCCACCGTCCATCTTTGTGTATTACAAAACTTTCTTTAAACTAAAAATAAATATAATTACTGATTTTTTTATAATTTTTAGGTTCTAGACGAGAATGACAACAACCCAGTGTTCGAATCAGCCGCGTACGAGTACAGAGTGAGAGAGGACGTTGACCCCGGCGTTGTCATAGCAACGATTGTAGCGACAGACGCCGATTCCGGGGACTATGGGAAAATCACTTATTTACTCGACCGTACCTCTACACAGGTACTTTTGTGTATATTTTACGTTCAAATAAAGATACATAAACATGTATGCTACAGCACAAAACATGTATTCCACATTACGTGTATTCTACGCGTACAGAAAATGATTTTTATTTTTCAAAGCTATGACCGATACCGATACGATAATAGTAGGGAAAAAAGTAAGGGGAATAATTAAAAAGTTTGCACAAACATATATTTTATGGTGTTTTATTCCTAAGAATAAATCTTCCGGGCCCTCGGGCTCTGACTCCGAGTCCGAGGGCCCCTTGAGCTTGGGGGCCCCGGTGCACAGCACCGCCTAGCCCTCCGGTAGCTACGCCACTGTAATAAGTTCGTTTAAAAAAATCCCAAAGTATAAAAGCGGTTTGTTGGTCTCAACATGGATTAGGCTGACTTTACTAACAAACCGTGTCGCCGCTGATACCATAATTAAATTCATCTATATTGAAATAAGGATTCAAATTGCTCAGTAGAGTTGGCATCGCTGCTGAACAATTAGAATCCTTACTGCATTGTAAAAAAGATCACTCTGACAGTAGCGTGAAAAACATGGCCTTAAACATAAGTAGCTTGCTTCGCTCACCAATATAAGTTTTGACCAGAAGACTAAAGCTCGCTTCGCTCACCAAGCAAAGGATATTTTTTTCATACATTCAAATGAAATTAACAGTACAATTTTAAAATCAAAGTATTTCCAGGGCAAGTTCGTGATAAACCCGGATACGGGCGCGCTATCCGTCGCCTCCTATCTGGATCGAGAAACTAAAGCTTCGTACACACTCGTTGTTGAAGCTTGGGACAACTATCAACTTTCGCATCGAGGGAGCGACAGTAGGAATGCACACAAACAGATATCGTAAGTTTTTCCTCATTTAAGTAGTAGCTAGTGATTAATTAAAGCTAGCAGTTAAAAAGCCTTTACTGAAACGAAGGATTATTTGTAAAACACCGGTAACAGTCCTGAGAGACTGTATTACTATCATCACAAACAACAACTTTTGTTCGATGACTTTTAAAAATTCATCATCATTTTAGTTCATCAGATTTTCATACAAAAATAAAAATATTTAAATTGAACGCTCTAAATGTTACGAAGTCTATGCGAAGAAAAAGAAAACGATAACATCATAGCGAGGGGATAGGGGTTAGGGCAGCGGGGTCGCTTGAACTTGACCTATTTAATACAGAGTTGAAATGTGTTAGACAGGACAACGAAATCTTAAAGGTTTATTTTTGGTAAATTATTTAAATGTTTTATAAAAAGTCATAGAACACAAGTTGTTGTTTATGATGATAGTAATACAGTCATGACAGGTTACCGATGTTTTACAAATAACCCTGTATAATTGATTTCCAGGATACACTTAGAAGATGTGAACGACAATCCGCCAGTACTCAATCTACCCGAAGAGTGTACGACTATAACTGAGTTTCACAACCATCGCGAACCGATCCTCGCCGTGTCCGCAACTGATGCAGATGACAATAACTCTCCCAATGGTAGAGTTCAGTTCCATCTTGTAGGGGGAAAAGGACATGGTAAGCTCATTTTAGAAATACAAAACGTTAGTTCGTTACTCATACGAACTGGCCAGCAGCCTTATTGTCTAACTTGAAATTCATTCCCAGTTATCATCCCAATTGAGCTCAACCAATCACACAATACGAAAATTACGTGTTTTGTTATTCTCGTGTTAAGTGATTGGTTGAGCTCAATTGGGAATGGATTTCAAGTTAGACAATAAGACTGCAGATCTGGTGACGGGGTTTTTAGGCTGTAAGCTTAGATCATAAAGACTTTGATCCTTTACCTTGTATTTCCCCTCTGCCAAAATGTACACGATTCCGAATCATGTACGTCTTGTAGTATTACGTACGTCAGATAAGAAATTTGCAAGAGTGTGCGTAAACATGAGGGTGTATTGTCATTTTTTATGCATAAGTGTGTGTAAAACGCTTTCGTGTGCTACTTCGTCCCCCGCAAAAACCGGCAGAAAATGTCGAAAGAGGATTTCTGTCAATAACTCGTCCATTCTATTTTGTCTGAGGCTTTAGCGACAGAATTTAGCGTTGATCTTGTACGTCACGCTAATATCTATAATATTGTTGGTCGGAGGTTATAACATTGTTTTTGTCCGCAGAACTATTCCGTTTCGAGCAAGTAGGCGGTGATGCAAACACAGGGCGTCTATTCGCCCGACAATCCTTAAAAGATCGCTTCGGAAACTACTCTCTTACAGTCGAAGCGAGGGACTTGGGCATCCCAACCAATGTGGTGAAAGGGGAGCTGAAACTCTGTGTGGCTGACTATAACGATCATGCGCCTGTGTTTGTGCATCCCAGACAGAATGACACTATTAAAGTTCCTGAGGTAAGTAAACATTTTATTCAGTATTGAGATAACTTAACGAGTCCAAAACTAGGTGATTCTGTTTAAACAGGGTTTGGGGCTTCTTTTAAATCAAACTCCAAGTGGATAATCGAACAACGTGAAAAAACTTCTATGACTTTTTACAAAACATACTTATCAAAAACAAACCTTCAAGATTTCGTTATCCTATCTAACACATTTCGGCCCCCGCCACCCTAACCCCGCTCCCCGCGCTATTGTACTATCACTTTCATTTGTTTCGCATAGACTTCGTAACATTTAGAGCGTTCAATTTAAATATATCTATTTTTGTATGAAAATCTGATGAACTAAAATAATGATGAATTTTTAAAAGTCATAGAACAAAAGTTGTTGTTTATGATGATACAGTCCTGAGAGGTTACTGGTGTTTTACAAATAACCCTGTATATTATTATTCCCTTATTACAGAACGCAACAATAGGCACAGTTGTAGTAACAGTGAATTTTTAAAAGTCATAGAACAAAAGTTGTTGCTTATGATAACAGTAATACAGTCCTGAAAGGTTACTGGTGTTTTACAAATAACCCTGTATAATTTTATTATTACAGAACGCAACAATAGGCACAGTTGTAGTAACAGTGAATTTTTAAAAGTCATAGAACAAAAGTTATTGCTTATGATGACAGTAATACAGTCCTGAGAGGTTACTGGTGTTTTACAAATAACCCTGTATATTATTATTCCCTTATTACAGAACGCAACAATAGGCACAGTTGTAGTAACAGTACGGGCAATAGATGCAGACATTGGAGCAAATGGTGCGGTTAGATTCCGACTGCGCGACTCTCAACATTTCTCTATACACGCCGCCACGGGAGCGTTGCGTACTGTACACTCTTTGGATAGAGATAAACAAACTACTTATAGGGTAAGTTTCTTCTAGTTTTCGTCAGTTTAAACTAGCTGTCCGTTGCGGTGTTACCCGCGGTCCCTCGGGAAAACATCACTTTCCCGGAATAAAATATAGCCTATGTTCATCAGGATGTAGGATTCTAATGGTGAAAGAATTTATCAAATCGGTCCAGTAGTTTCGGAGCCTATTCAATTCAAACAAACAAACAAATTTTTCCTCTTTATAATATTAGTATAGATGACCAAGCCAAAAAAAAACTTTCTAAAAAATACATTCTCTCAGATCTTTTATGTATTCCAGATCCTTTGAAGATGTCTAAGGGGGGTAGTCAGAGGCATATCCAAATAAATATATATTTGATACATGCCCACATCTTGCAGAAGATAATAAGATGGCATTAACTGGCAACATAATAGACAGACATTTATTTATTTGCCTCTCAAGCACACATAAAATACGCTAACAAAATGAGGGTAGAAAAATAAAAATAATACGACAAATACAGAAAGCCTGTCATGTCATCATCTTTCTGCCCTTTTCCCTCACTATGTGGGGATAAATAATGCCATAATTTACTTACTATGTGGGGTCGGCACAACATGTACAAATGTTTTTTTCCATTCTCCTCTATCAGCCGTATTTTTTTTCAAAATCCTTTATTTTGTTCAAAGAGTTTGTTTCTAACAGTAGTTATAATAGAAATTTATCAATTTTACCAATCATTTGCGCCATTCAATAATTTAATAAAAAAAATCTCGGGTCTGAGTGTTTCTATGTAAGTATGTATTTACAAAAAAAGTAGGTATCTAAGTATTCTATCAGTTATCTGGTTCCCATAGACCCAGATAACTACATACATGCTCTGCCTAGTTTGGTTTTTTCCGTATTCTTATTATCTATATTCTGTTGTTTGGGGCTAGATAGCGCTGTGTGAATATGTCCAGCATTTATTATTTTATTTTCAGCCGTTAGTGTCCCACTGCTGGGCAAAAGCCTCCCCCCACTCCCTTCAGACATCTCGGTCCCCAGCAACATCCCTCCAGTCCGTCAGAAACTGTCCAGCATTATTTATGATTACTAATCTCGTTTTATTTCAGCTACGAATAGAAGCGTACGATCTCGGTCTACCCACTCCACTTAGCTCATTCCTAGACCTCACTATCTACGTACAAAATGTCGACAACTATCGCCCAAGGTTCCCCAACAAACATTTGCATCTGAATGTAACAGAGAATGTACTAAAATACGAGGTTTACTTACCGAGTGTGATAGAAAGAGATGAGATTGATAGAGGAGATGAGCCTATGTTGCCGGTTTGTTATTATATTGTTGAGGGGAATGACGGGACTTTTGATCTGCATGTGACTACGCATAAGTAAGTCATTAACACTGAATAGAATATTACATACAACATACAGTGCCACAAACCTGACCGGTGGCCAAAAGAGGAACTAACTAATTGAATATTAGAATTTATTTTTCTGCCAACACCAAATGCGATAACAGTGACTATCTCACCGGTCCAGATAAGTTTGTGGCGCTGTATGTATATTTTATTTCCTGAAAAATATATATGTATAGGAGTCTTCACATCGAGAGTAAATAGGTTCCATAAGAGCATGCTTCATCTTACTTGCTGTTGCTTAACATCAGGCAGAGTGAGGTCAAATGCTAACCTATTTTATTAAAATGCTAACAAAATGCAATTCCTATAAAATTATTAAGTATTGAGTTAATGTTTTGTTTATAATTGGTACTTAAATTAAATATATGATTCATGATAAAATCATAATAAAATATTGGATTTTTGAAGTAAAAACATCTTTAGGCGCGTTGGGCAGTTTTGAGATGAGAATAAATTATTGGATTCGCCTCGAAAAGGTCACGTGACTGCTCACCCACACCTACCAGTAGCGCCATCTAGTTCTGTACTCGGTAAACTATTACGGCAATACTTTTACATTTCTAAAAGCTCATTTTCTAACTGAACGGGTGGAGTCTTTCGATATTTTTTGCCTATTCAAAAAATACACTAAGCACCTAATTGTTCAAGTTTTCACTTCTCTCGGCACTCCCGGGAGTGCCATTATTTTTTTTTTATTTAGGGATCTGAAAATGTCTACCTGTGCCTTCATCTCCTGTTTGTTAAGCTTTTTATTCTTAAATTGTGTAGCTTTGAGTTAGATATTAGTAGTATTCTGTACTTAAAAGTGTTATTTCCAGATTAACAACCCGAAAACCGCTAGACCGCGAAACAAAATCTCACTACAACCTCACAATCCTAGCTTCAGAAGACTGCATCACTATCCCCAAGTATCAAGAACAATTCGACTCTGTTAGCACTCTTAAAGTACACGTCAGAGTGACAGACGTCAATGATAACCCACCAAGGTATATTTTTATTCCACATTATCTTCTGCGCGCGGCTTCGCCCGCGTGGTACCAACATTTTGAATAGTCTATATGCTATTCCAGGTCACTATCTACGCCTATTCCAAGTTCCATGCAAATCGATTCACTGGTTTAGGCGTGACTGAAACACAAACATACAAACGTCCAAACATATAAACAAACTCACAAACTTTCAGCTTTGTAATATGAGTGGGATCTTTCATTTACACCGCCGTCATTATCATCTCAGCGCTTCTGTGCTTCGGAGGGCACGTCAAATTGTCTGTCCCGGCTATTTAAGTCGTTAAGTGGAGGCCTTAGGCCGGGCCCAGTTCATATATCCTGGAAGAAATCTCTCACAGAGATAAGGCCGCACATGGCACTTCGCTTTAAATGTCATGTAGGTACCTATCTATGTTTGTAATTTGTGGTATAAAATAAAGTATTATCAATTCTATTCAAAGGTTCCAACGCAAGATATTCACGGGCGGGATCACTACTGAGGCGGATTTTGGTATTGAGTTCATGCAAGTGAAGGTAATTATTTCTATCAAAATCGTTTATTGCTTATTGTACAGGGACCTAATCGTGTAATGTAACTGAACTGGTAATCGACATCGACTTCATTTTTACATTTTGCCTGGACTTTGATTGTCAATTTCGTATAGTATGATTGGTTGAGCTTTGAGCTCTATTGGGATAACTGGAACTCGACTTGAAGTCCACTAGAATCGATTTCGATGGCGCAGTGGGCGAAGGGAGGAGGCCCGCTTGCGACGCAAAAGGTAGCGGGTTCGATCCCCGCCGCGGGACAAATGTTTGTATTATCTACAGATATTTGTCTCGGGGTCTGGGTGTTTTCTAAATATAATATTTATGTATTTACAAACAAAAAAGTATATTAAGTAGTATATCAGCCATTTATTACCAGCGTTATTTATTTATTACTAGCTTCTGCGCGCTTCGCCCGCGTGTTACCAACATTTTGAATAGCATATATGCTATTCCATGTCACTATCTACGCCTATACCAAGTTTCATCCAAATCGGTTCACTGGCGTGATTGAAACACAAACGCGCGTTATCAAACCGTTTCGACTGTGAGTACATTAACCACTGTACATGCACAGTTCCTATGAACTGTGTAGTAGAACTAAGTAGGTATTAAGCTTAAACTTTTATGTGCTCTTTTGTTAAAATTTTAAATTGTAGATCATGTTATCTGAAATAAATAAATAAATAAACAAACATACAAATATCCAAACATCTAAACAAACTCATAGCAATAAGGCTACAGATCTTTTATGTAAACTAAAGCTTCAACATGAGTCCGGATTAGGCACTGAATAAGGTTTCATTTACCACTAGGTGGTACAATTGTTTGCCGCTAGGTGGCAGTTAGTATTGCATACGATATTTTTTTATACCGTGATACCATTGATTGTGGCATGAAGCCATATTTCCCATGTTGATCTTACGTACTTTTACATATAATGCTAAAGAAATTTTATTCTCAAAAAAGACTCAAAGTCACTTATTAGAGAAAAATGTATAAATGTGTAATATCCCTATTTTGATAATCCTATATGCTTGGGCAAAAGCGTCATTCATAGGACTCAGGAGAGATTGAATGCGGCAGACATTATCGATTTCAAGCAGGTCAAGGCAACCAGGCTATTTATATAAAATACCTTTAAACACGTGTAGGGGTTTAGCAGTACGCGACCTTTCGATAGGCGTAGGCAGACAGAGAAGAATATTTTCACCTGTTTCGACAGTCTGGACTGAAATAGCTTAGTAAACTATTAAGTATTTTAGGGTGGCATTCATTTAGATTAGAATAGCTAACACAAATAGGTATATATATTCGTGTTAGTCCGTCTACATTAGTTTATTAGAAAATAAAACAAACCAGCTACATAAACAATAAAATAATATGTATCCTTTTGAGGTAACCTTCCATCATCATCATCATCTTCCTGCCCTTTTCCCACATTATGTGGGGTGTGTTCTTCTTCCATTCTCCTCTATCAGCCGTCATCTCAACACTCACTATAACCATCCATCTACTTTTTAGTTTTAATTGCTTCTAATCTTTGTCCCAACGTAAACTACAACTTGCAACCGATTATTATAATGCTACTGCTAAGTTTCTGCTACTGCTCCGCAATATTTGACAGAAATTATAGCATCTAATGTCAAATTATGTCACTTTTTTACGCGTTATGACGCAGTGGAACAGTACTTATGAATGAAGATCAAACTCAAAGTCAAAAAGCATTTATTCAGTAAGACCGCTGGGATTACTTTGAATCGTCTTAAGCTAGGTGATTTTACTCCTGTTCCTTCGCGACCTACTACGCTACTTGATGAGTTTTGAATTCCTAAAAACGCGAAGTGTTAATTCTAAAGTCCTCAAGTAGGTACCTACCACTGAACGGAACCTACTTGAGACTTTTGTGCGCCCTGCGTACTCAACGAAAAAAATACTGTTGACTTTCATTTAAAACCTCAAGGTCCATAAAAAATAATCAATAAACTCTGTTTCCTCAAATACCACTGAATAATTTCGTTAACGTTGAAGGAATTCATGAATATTCTACGAATGCTATTGATTTCAAAGCTCAAGTTCGTTTTTATTGCTTGTTGAAATACACTTATATATATAACTTTCACTTTTGTTTAATGTCTTGTTAAAACGAAGGGGAATTTCAGAATTTATGAATGACTGCGGCACTTTGGCGCAAATTATACTTAGCCTTGATTCCTAAGTAGTAAATACCTAAAACATGTTATCATTATTTCAATGAGACGCACATTTTGGTAAAAAAGAAAAATAATAACAGATCTTTTTAACCATTTTTAACGACTTTACCATTTTACCTAGGTAGCAAAAATGTGAAACTATTCAAATTACTACTGTGTGTGTACTTTTATCGTGTTTGCTCATCTTCAATGAGTCTCTTCTTTCGTGTCAATGTTTCAAACCATTTTTGCCCAGTAAGATGCCACCCCAACTGCTTTCTCTCTGGCGTAGCAGGTCCTCTTGGGTGCAGGTTGTAGGGCACAGAGGACATGAGAGCAGGTGTTCCATGTCCTGAACGGGTGCCCCACAATCGCACTGGATAAGTGCAGGGTCCCGAAATCCCCACCGGGCTAGATTTTCTCTGGAATCTTTAGATTTTATCTTCAATGAGTAATTTACTATCACATAAATAAATCCGGTGGCGGAGGTTTTATTTAATCTTGTCTTCTCTCCTAGGCCATAGACGCAGATGAAGGTGAAAACGCAAAGATAAGCTACTACCAGCTCGGTGAAGTGAAGGAGACTCTTACAGAAGGATTGGAGAATCTTGCTGTTGCACCGTTTTTGGTCAACGTTGAAACTGGAGCGGTTTCCTTGAACTTCGACCCGCAGAAAGGAATGAAGGGATATTTTGATTTCAAGGTAAAGGTTAATTAGTTAATAAAGGTTAATAGACGACCTCTGTGGCGCAGTGGGTGAAAGCCCGCTTGAGAGGCAGTAGGTTGCGGGTTCGATCCCCGCCGCGGGATAAATGTTTGTATGATCTGCAAATATTTATCTCGGGTCTGGGTGTTTCTATGTATAATATGTATGTATTTACAAAAAAAAAAGTATATAAGTAGTATATCCGTTATCTGGTTCCCATAGTGCAAGCTTTGCTTAGTTTGGAGCTAGAGATGGTGTGTGAAATGTCCAGTATTATTTATTTAATAAAATAACCTTTCTTTTAGGTCCTAGCGAATGACACAGGCGGTCTTACCGACGAGGCGCATGTCTTCATATACTTACTAAGAGAAGACCAGAGGGTTCGTTTCGTGCTTCGTTCACACCCTTCGGAAATCCGGGATAGAATACACATGTTCCGAGAGCAACTGGCTCATGTTACCAGTTCTGTAGTTAATGTTGATGATTTACGGGTAAGTAAGAGTTAGGCTCAATGCAAATTGAATTGGCTGCGAAGAGACGTACAAGACGTTATAAACCTTATGAACAATGTTACAAGATATAAAAACGCTTGATAGAATGTATGACGCGCGACCGCGCGAGACTGCTCGAGCCGGCGCGACACCGCGTTCATTCTATATCTTGTTACATTGTTTATAAGGTTTGTATTGTCTTGTTACGTCGCGTCGCGTCTTTGCCAATTCAATGTGCATTGAGCCTTATGTTCTGCTAAATTTGGTATTTATTCAATTGGCCTATTACTACTCCTATAGATATATTCGCTGAGGCTTGACTGAAAAAGCGACAGGCCGATCAAACTTGATGCGATCCTACTTAGTCGCATTTTTTTCGAAACTTTTGTCTTGTAAACTCGAAATATCAGCAGACATTTTCTCTGAAAGAATTTCCATAACTGCGTAGAAATTAGGGCTTCAGTTAGTATTGTATGGATGTGACCGAGTTTAAGACTTTCACTAAATAACTGATGGTTGACCTAATTATGTAGGTGAGGCGATTTACTATTTTTATAAAGTTAAAAATCCTATTACAGGTGCATGAAAACAAAGACGGCTCAGTGGACAATACCAAAACAGATTTATACTTGCATTTAGTGAACGGCGATGACCATTCGGTGTTGGAAGTTGAACAAGTGCTGAAGATTGTTGACAAGAATATTGAGCAATTAGACGAACTTTTCAAGGTAAAGTAAATAAAAAATAGAAAACGTAAGTTTTGTATAGGCCGCACTATACTTATTAATTCTATTGGACCAAGTCGACCAAGCAACTGGTTTAAAACTTTCCCAATATTCTTAATTGATTATCATAGGTTAAATCTACTCGTCACTAGATGGCGCTGTACGCCAACGGCGAATCTAAATTAGATTTTTGTCTAGTTTTGAACTTAGCGTAAAGACTATTTCAGTTTTGACATAATGCAGATAGAATAGTTTTTCATCATCATTATCATCCACGGCCTTACTTCACCCACTACTGGCATTATAGGCCTCCCTAAGCTTCTGACCCATTGATTGACGGGGTATTTTTTACAAGTTTTCTTTCTCAGGATTTCAACGTACTCGACACCCAACCAGCGGAGTACCAGCCTCGACTATTTCAGTTTTGACATAATGCAGATAGAATAGTTTTTCATCATCATTATCATCCACGGCCTTACTTCACCCACTACTGGCATTATAGGCCTCCCTAAGCTTCTGACCCATTGATTGACGGGGTATTTTTTACAAGTTTTCTTTCTCAGGATTTCAACGTACTCGACACCCAACCAGCGGAGTACCAGCCTCTCACAGCCGAGACTCTATCCAGCAACCAGACTGTATTCTGGCTTGTGTGCACTTCGCTGTTTCTTGGCGTTCTACTCGTATTGTCTATAATGACTTGCCTGTCGCAACGCGCAGATTATGCAAGGCGCTTGAAAGCAGCCACTGCTACTGCCTATTGTAAGTTTACTCCAGTGTCGTGTGTTTCATAAAACGTTCCGTTGAGAAATCAAGACTTTGTCTTGTCTCTTAACTTTTTTTGAAACACCGCAAATGGCTTTTTTATTCAGACCATGACTACCATTTTACCGTTGCTATTTTAGAAAACTTTGTAGGTACTAGTTGTACTTGAGCCAATACAGGAAAATGATCTAAAAAAAACCTATGAAATGATAAAGAATTTATCTTGCGACGCTTTAATGACACGCAGCCATTTTTTTCCACTAATTAAAGTCCGCATTCTGTCTAAAATGCGCTAATCTATTCAAATTACATTTCAGACAAAATCTTTCCGAAAGCACATAAAAATAGAATTGTCACAGTTGGCTGGCCGGAACAATCTGATCATCTGGGTCATTGCCATTTATTTTCACTTATCACTTTTTACGTATCTGTATTTTGTTTGCAGCGTCGCCGACCGCCGGCGAATCTGACATGACTATCCGTAGTTCCGGTGGAAGAGTACCCAATACAAACAAACATAGTACAAAAGGATCTAACCCTATATGGCTCCATGCTTATGAAAACGACTGGTATAAAAACGACGATCAGCTCAGCCGGTCAGAAAGGGATTCGTTAGACGAAAACGCTGTCGACCAAGACTTGTCTAATGAAAAGCCATATTTTATCACAACAGGAGCGTTCCCGTCTATAGAGTCAAATGAAACCGAGCCACAGACGAACCAAGCAAAGTACGATTTTTACCAGCAACTGGAGCAAATGAAAAACGCAAAAAATATGGAAACGACTGAATTGTAATTCTAGTTTAGTATGTGCCTTTGTAAATGATATACCTACCATTGTATGTAATGAATGAATAGATGATGATTTTTAATAAATATACCTAAATGGTTTGTAATTTTCCTTATTCATTCCTGCCTCACTATAATTGAAGACTTCTACATTATTTGCTAAATGGGTGAACATGCCATCTTTCCTAAATAAACAATTTTCAATAGTAGATATTTATTATGAGCCAAATCACTAAAAGTAGGACAAACAATAAATGCTACTTTCATCTAGTGCCATAGATACAGATCAGTAGACATATTTTATAGGTAGGTATGTAGGTAAGTACCTAGAACTGCGATGCAAAAAAAGCAAGAGAATTATTATGACCTATACTGTAACAAGCATGCAGCTTAAGTTTTTTACGTCATATAAAAACAACCACACAATGTTATCGTGGTAAAGATAACTCAATACAATTATTATTATTGTATTGAAATGTATGTGTTCAAACGACCCTCAATGACCTAGCTACGTATACAAGGTCAATGGATAGAAGATTTTTGGATCATTATTATGTAGGTACCTACCTACATAATAAATAATGCAACGTACGCCCTAGTTACCTAACTAGGGCGTACGGTGCGTAAATGTAATCCTGTCTCCTAAATAATCACTAGATGGCGTTTTATGGTTTAAAACTAGGATAGTTCTTACTCCATCCCTGACACTCTTACTTTAAGGGCGTAGCGTGAATCAGACGCCACACCCAATAATCCTACGCACATGCAATCCGAATCACAGAAAAGATCGGCTTTCTAGTACGACTTTATTTGCAGCACTTTTAGGTACCTAATGTACCTTTTCATTGATAACAAATGGATTAGGAAGATACCGTATTGATGCACCTGACAACCAAAGTATGAAGGTAGGTTTCACAAATAGTGCGTCAAACATAAATACCTGACTAAAATGTGCCACTGACCCTAATTACTGTTTTCAGGAAGTTGCCTAAATAAAGCTCAGCTATTATTTACATACACAATAATTTATTGTTTCTTACAATTTAGTGAAGCTAAAATAGTACAAGTTGTTGATTGATTACAATTAAAAAAAGCTTTGAATGTTGAATCTCTCAGTCTGTGTCAACCAAGTAACGTAAAGCTTCCCTGCCGGCGCCAGCGGCAAGTCAGGACACATCATTTGCCACGTATGCCTCAATGCTTATAAAATGCTGTTTGTTCAAAGGAAACAAGGAAAGGACAGTGTACGGGACATTTATGGAAATCACAACGCAGATATCCTTACAACCACAATATATATTAGATAAAATTATAATATAAAGATCGCCATATTGAAAAAAAAATCTAGATTAATCGTAACTTATTACCTTATGAAATACACTGTAATTTATACTGCATGTTGTTACTATTGGAGCGTTTTTCATTTAAATATTGTGGATGAAAAGAAAACTGACCGATCAACGACAGTCTGTAGCACGCTACATTTACTAACTTAAAAAAAGTGTTTCTAGTAAAAAAAAATAACACTCACTCGACTCTGTGAACGAGCTCATTTTGTAATACCACTTACTTACATTACCCAAAATGTTCTTAACACTTATGAGCTTTACTTACATTCCATCGACAAATTCCTAAGAGAACCAGACAAGTGAATAGCAAATAACGCTCCATTTCCTAAAAATATGGCTATTGTACAATTTCACAATGCAATTTTAGATCTAGTTAAAGTACAAATAGTTATAGGAATTACATAAGTTGAATGATGTAAATTAACTAATATCATACTTCAACTAAAGTGAAACACCTACCGACACGACATGTAACAGAACGAATTTTGCACTTACAGACAGTTCTTATTAGACAAATCAGAACCTATTTGCTAGAGAGGTGTTTACTTAGATGCATTAAATTCGCGTTCAAAATTACCAGAAACGACAAAAATTAGGCAAACTCTAAATGACCATAAATATTTTTACACATTTCCAGTAAATTTAGTTTTGATGGGGACGAGGAGGAAAGGATAGTGGGATAGGGAACATGGGAGTGAGGCTGGGAGTAGGGCCTGGGCTGTGGCGATGTGTGTGTATGTTTCTGATGTCACTATTGACTCTCACATGGCATACTTCCTTGTCCACTCGCGTGCTAGTTCATTGTACTTTTCTCTGTCAGTTTTGTAGATCCTAGCAATTTCTGGCACCAAGGGGTCATCGGGGTTTGGATCGCATAGCAGTGAGCAGATTGAGAGCAACACTGAAAACAAAAAAAGTAAATTTAGTTAACTGCTGATCAGATTATAATTGGTGAGCAGCTCTGTATAAATTAACTAGATATGGTAGCAAGAAAAATAATTACATCTTACAGCCATAATAACACTCTTGTTCATATTGATTTAATTTTTAATGTCAAGAACAAGCTACTTTCTACAATAATACTTAAGATAGCATAAATAAATACATATAGCAAATCTTTCAGATAAACAGCATATTTTCAAGTGCATATTGTATCCTCCAGCCACCCAAAATTAACAAAATAAACATATGAAAGCACTTCAGTGGGTGTATATGACAAATGCTAGCCACAAAATTTTTAGACCTAAGATTTTGAATGGATAAATCTTGGAGATAAGTACTCCTGTTTAATCTTTAGTATTGTATATCAAGCTTGAAAATGAAATGTTATCAGTCATTTATCAACAAAAGTGAAAAGTGCTTCTTAGAACAAAGAACTATATTAAAGTGAAAGTCCTTTGTATTTTTATTCATATCATAGAAAGGCA
The DNA here is from genome assembly GCA_963565295.1 of Epirrhoe alternata. Lineage (NCBI taxonomy): Eukaryota > Metazoa > Arthropoda > Insecta > Lepidoptera > Geometridae > Epirrhoe > Epirrhoe alternata. Next base: position 9,218,962 of record OY751384.1, read on the forward strand.
CATCCAAGAGTTGCATAGCTCTGTTCATAATTTAACATGATTAAAGCCCTCATGGTCGTGCTTGCCTAGTCGTTCTTGATAGATTGTCGAAGTTAAGCAATGTTTGAAATGGTCTGTAAGTGGATGGGTGAACGCTGGTGGCATTTTCATCTGAGCGCTTCCATGCTTGGAGGGCATGTCAAATTGTCGGTCCCGGCTATTTAAGTTGTTAAGCCGTGACGGAGGCCTTATGGCGGCCTAAAAACTCCCTCACCAGAATTGTCCACTGACTCATACAAACTTGCTTGCTAACATGATTAATAGGTAAAGAAGTGTGTAAAAATGATAATTACCTTTGGATATGGTTAAAGCTGGCGACCATTGGGCACGCAGAATGTCAAGGCAAATGGAACCATTACTGTTTATGTTGGGGTGATAAATACGCGTTGTGAATGCAACTTTTGGTGGTTTGAACGGGTAGTCTGTTGGGAAATGTATGGTGAGGAAGAACACACCTCCCTGGTAAGGACTGTCAACCTGGAAATAAAGAAAACTAGTTATTTTCTTTAAAGATGAAGAGGACTCGTCTGACTACCCACTGTGATATCCTATACAAATACAAATAACTTTATTTGCCAACAAACCTATACTAGATACATTTAACTTACTGTTGGTCCCTGCACGAGGTGTAAACCTGTGTCGCAGGAAACCGAGTTGTACAGACATGAGAGTACCTTTACGAACTAAGTCATCGTTACAGAGTAATTGTGGACTTTTTAGAAATTAACAAAACAAAAGCTAAAGTACAGAAAAAAAAGTAAGTTTAAATAATGATACAACTACCTGACACAACTTTATATAATAAACAGAAGTAAGGATACTGACTTTAAAAACATATGTCCTTAGGGAATGCAGTCTGATTTTATCATAAACAAATGTAGTGTTATCATGACAAAATAACTGTGTCAGAGATAAAGTTAATTTGGATCAAAATGTACTTACTGGTCCCATAATTGTGGCTTGCCAATGGAAAACTGAAAATAATAGAAAATACTAAATAAGTTTGAGTTGTTTTTCTTATAAATACATAATATTTATTCTAAATCTATTCATTTAAGGATATTATTATATTGATTTATAATAAGTACATCATTACATTTTCCTTTTCCCCTTATACATTTACTTTCCCCTAAATGTATTTGACGACCTCTGTAGCGCAGTGGGCGAAGGCCCGCCTGCGACGCAAGAGGTTGCGGGTTCGATCCCCGCGGCGGGACCAATGTTTGTATGATCTACAAATATTTGTCTCGGGTTTGGGTGTTTCTATGTATAATATGTATGTATTTACAAACAAAAAGTATATAAGTAGTATATCAGTCATCTACTACCCATAACACAAGCTCTGCTTACTTTGGGGCTAGATGATGCTGTGTGAAAAAAAAAGTCCAGCATTAATTTGATGGTAGAAAGTTGCAATAACTGTACTGACTAAATAAAAATGTTATTTACACACTAGCTTCTGCGCGCGGCTTCGCCCGCGTGGCACCAACATTTTGAATAGCCTACATGCTATTCCAGGTCACTATCTACGCCTATTCCAAGTTTCAACCAAATCAGTTGACTGGTTTAGGCGTGATTGATACACAAACATCCAAACATCTAAACAAACTTTCAGCTTTATTATATGACTGGGAAGTTCAGTGACCAGTTAGTGACAGTGATGTAAAAATTTGAGATGTAAAAATACAGTTGCAAATAGACTTCTTGCAAATAAGTGTGCATTGACTTAGTAATAATAGAAAACACCAGGTGAACAATTTGGCATCAACACAAAGATAATAATATGGAGATGGTTCCAAAAATATTAGAAGTCATGTTACTGGCATAAGGTCAATGACTTGGGATACGGAGTGACTTTCAATAGATATGTTGGTCAAAACAATGGTACAATAATAAAATTGTTAATGTTGTCTTAATGTATGCAATTATACATAGCCATATGACAATCACAATTTGATGGTATAATACCTAACTTAAACAGTTATAGCAAAACTGTGTATGTAGGTAGATGGGTGACTGGTGAGTCACAGACAAAATCAGGAATGTATCATCCCATACAGTTTAGTAATATGTAATATATCCTGTTAGTCTTGTTGAGTCTTGTTTGATTCATTTTAGAATACATTAGATTTCTAGTGGACTACTTCACAAATTGAATTCTAAATCAGTCTTTGTTATTTTCATTATTGCTTTGTACAGGTAAATCAACCTTCCAAGGTAATAGACAATGGAACTGCAAAGATAGTACCATTGTCTGTATCCAGTCTGGATTGAACAAGGCAGTTTCACAGTATTATTATTATCCAACAACAATGACTCACAAAAAACAAGTAGACAGCAGATCAATAGTACTTACGATCTTCACCGTGTGGGCCCGCCGAACATTGTGCAGGTGGATCTCTGCCCAAGTCTTGTAATTCCTGCACAATAAAAATATACCATGTGTACAAATACAGGAAACAGTCTGATGGCTCTGTCACATCATCACTACGCAAAACAGGGGACAAACAGCCTGCTCAAAACATTGCATCCGCGGACTGACAACAATGATTTCCATCATAAAACACAACCACACGGCTTCTCGCGATATTTTCACGTCACAGATGCTGAAGATGACAAGAAAACCTCAAAATTGGCACATAATTCCGACATTTTATGTACGCCGTGTGCACAAAATTGTCACCTACATACATCAGTAAAACACCGTTAGCTCCAGAGTCATTTGGTCCAGTTCGTTTATAGGATTTATGAAAATTATGATAAAATCAATGCGCACACGGAAATAATCCAGAAATTTCGCTATTAGATATTCACAATGACGAAACATTCACTACGAAGACTGATACCAATTTTACAACACTTGGTTAGATATCACCTGAAACAACGAAATATGTAACTGTACAACAAAATACGTACCCTATTAATTCGTTTTAACGCCATTTGATTATTTTATGATGGAATAAACTGACTTTCAACTAGACAACGAAACTGTGATCCAAGGACCTTTGATTAGAGATTGCAAGATGGCTCCCGTCTAAACGAAAAGTACCACCTTTAGTCGTTTTATGTGAATAATAATATTTTTATGTTATACGACGATAACTATATACGAATGATTGAAAATAAATAATAACTTAGATTAACAAATACTAAAAATACATTCAGAACACAAGTTTTCACAAAATTTAACACTTTCAGCAAATGGAGTACAGCAAACAGGAAACGGGACCATTTACAAAGAGTGCTACAATTATTCTGAGAAATTAGCAGCAGGGTTACCAGTGTAAATATTTGTAATAAATATATCTTTTCCATTTGTGTTTAATAATCCGATGAAGGATCACTAAGTTTAAAGACATACAGACAAGCGTAATTTAACTTATTATAGTAATATCACCTTCGCCTGTACTATTATTCCTAAAAAATGGATGAAGCAAAATAATAGTGCTATTAATATTTTTTGTAAGTGGTAATACAGGCTAATAGCGGATGTGACGATGAATTAAAGACGAACACGATGGATGGGCGCTATTTTTGGAATAATTGGATATTCATTACAGAAGTCGGCATGCCAGCTATTTTAGACTACCTATTTATTCGCAATTTGAAACTATCCCAGGTGAACAGCACATGGCTAAACCGGTGTTTTTTAACCTAAATATAACAAAACACAAGAGAAATCCACACTAATAAAACGAGGGGTAGGGCCTGAAGGTAGGGCCAACAAAAATAAACACACAACGTCCACTGTACAAAACAATAATCTATTAGCTGCCTGCTCTTGTGCACATTAGTGTGTGGATTTTTCTACAATAATTTAATACCATTTAATTGTTATACCTACCAACTATTAAAATCTTAAGACTAATAATATTCAATTTACGTATAGGTACCTACTTAGTCAACTTTTAAAATTTTATTGTCTAATTGATGCTGCAGACAGAGTGCAGATAAATTCATAAATTAGCAGAATTCTCCTTTATAGGATTTAGTGAGTGTTCTAAAAGTTTGGGAATTTGTGACTTGCAGCACCTCTAGGCTTCACCAGTGATAATGTAAAAAAACAGTGGCACTCCAGGATGTTTATTTCGTTACAGGAAGACACCCAATCGGATGTGTGCCGATTGGACGTCCAACTCTTTAGCCCTTAGATCGATTATTAGAATTTCATAAAATCCCATATCAATTACACAATCCTTTTAGAACATTCACAATTTTTTCAGGGATTTTCAGCTACGTGTGGCTCTACTCTTAATTAGACCGCGCCGCCTCTACTTCACTTCACTATTTGAAGTGCTCGTGGTCGTGCTTGCTTAGTCGTTCTTGATAGATCGTCGAAGTTAAGCAATGTTCTAAACAGTCTGCAAGTGGATGGGTGACCGCAAGTGGCATTTTCATCTGAGCGCTTCCGTGCTTCGGAGGGCACGTTAAATTGTCGGTCCCGGCTATTTAAGTCGTTAAGCCATGACGGAGGCCATAAGGCGGCCTATAAACTCCGTCACCAGAGTTGGCCACTGACTCATACGAACTTACTTACTTTTACTGCTTGGTTTGGCTGAGGGTTTAGCTTGAGGTTTGGCAGTGAATTGGGATACTAGCTCAGAGTAACTAGTTATTTTACTCTGAGCTAGGTACTTACAAATCACTGGGGTTCGAAGGGTTCGGCTCTCGGACCAAGGACCAATGATGATCATTATGATCATTGGTCCTAGGTGTGGTCTTAGGTTCGGCAAGTCTATAGTTACTCTGAGGGGTCAGCATAGAGTCTATAGCACAGTCTATAGTTACCTTCCTTCGATCATTAAGGCTTCTAGTTCGTCCGAGATAGTTATCTTCGATAGTTCGTCCGAGATAATTACCTACTCTGAGCAGAGGCCTTAATGTCTAACTTGAAATCCATTCCTATTCCCCATTCCAACCAATCACACAATACGAAAATGACGTTTTTTGTCATGATACGTTATTTTCGTATTGTGTGATTGGTTGGAATTGGAAATGGGAATGGATTTCAAGTTACAATAAGGCCTCAGGTCGGAATTACGTCGGCATCGTCGCATTCACCATTCCACAGAGTATTTTCACACGATAGATCGACATTAGCCTTCGATCACGTCCGAGACATTAGCAAAAGAATGACAGATGACACTTAGTAAGTTGACAAAGACAGTCAGTTAGTTGACAGACAAGACCTGACGTGTTCCTCAAAGTCAATCAAGAAGTCAGTCAGTAATCCTAATCATTAATCAGTCAGTCAGTCAGTTTCATAGTTTAGTGCAGCAGGAGCTAACGCGTTGCTCGTGGCCAAGTCGTTTATTTTCGATATTTTTTATGAAAACTGATTATTGTGTATAAATAACATAAATGGCAATCAAAAACAGAACCACTACTTATTTTTGGCAATCATAATAATATAGGTAGATGTCAATGTGTACATATTGCAAATTAGTTTTTGTGTTTTCTGGAATTTTTTAAACACATAAAGTTTTAGTATTATTATGACCATTACGATGACCAGAAAAGTGAGTGCGTGTCAAGCTGAAACAGTACAGTTTATGTCAATAGAAAAAGTAAGTGATTTCCTTCTTAAAAAAACAAACAGGGTCACGACTGTATCCCCAAGGCGCGGTAGACATTCTCTCAGATCTTTATATTCCAGATCCTTTGAAGATGTCTATGATGTTTTCTTTATTTCCTTCTTGGTGCTAAATAAATAAATAAAATGACTTTGGTATAAAACTTTTACCAACTTTTTGCTAATTATAGGGGAAGGTTCCCAACTAAACTACCTATAGCTCATACCAAACGAGAATTATACCAGTCTTGGTAAGCCAACATCAAAATCTGTGACCCCTTTCAACCCGTCCATAGCTCAGGCTTCATTCCGATAGCTAAGCCTTCGACATAACACTTTAACTTACCGGAATGGCTTTGCTTTGGACTAGAAGCTAGCAAGCTGACTTATCATCTATGAATAAATAATGTAAATCAACAATGTTTGTTGGAAGTTGTTATTACTTAGGTAAAGTTGCAACATTGAAATCTTCATCCTCATGAGTTGAGATGTTTGACTTTTTTTCATGTTGGCTAAAACAAAAACTACACCAAAAACGAATGATACCTAACCTCTAATACAAACGTAGTACATAACTACCTATGTGGGTACCTCACTCAGCTTTCCTTCCACTTACCAGGAAGAAGATGAAGCGTCAGAGTTCTGCTCCAACAAACTCCTCAGGCGAGGAAAGAAGCTGGAAGACAACAATAACCTGAGCAAAGAAGATGAGGAGTACATAAACTATAGAAAGCTCTTGAAGTATGAACAGGCACCGGCGTACCTTCAGCATAATCCTTTCATCACGGATGGGTATCGGAAACTGTTGCCAACACGACTGTGCTGGGAAAGGTGGGTTTATTTATAAGTATTTTCTTTCACTAAAAGATCTATGAGGAGAGCGGACTGGAAGCCTATGGCATGTGCCTCCAGAATAAAGTGTGATAAGGGCAGTTAGCTGATGATGATGACTAGAAATTTTGTAGGCAAATGTTGCTTACATATGGTAGGTACAACAGAGGGACCATCGGAGTTCAACTAGGTACATAGGTACCTACAAAAATTATCAATATCGGTAAGGGTTGGTGGTGTTAGGTAACATAACTATTTTTTATGGTATGACACTTATGGTTGTTGTTTTTTTCTTAGATTCATTAGTGTCATCATCATCATCATCATCAGCCTAATAGCAGTCCACTGCTGAACATAGACCTCCCCTAATGAGCGTCTTTGCGCCCTGTCCGCATTACTCGTAGTGTAGTAAACAAAATGGGTAGTCGGTAGGTATCTACAGTACGGCCGGCCGATCTAGACCGGCGTTAAGTTCGTCGCAACGCTGCGCAGTAGTCACTTTTAGGGTCGAATAGGTGGTAAGACGCGGGGTAACCTGCGCACAGCGCAACTTCAGACCGGTCTAGATCCGCCGGCCGTACTGTACGTCCAATGAACGGCGGTATCGGAAACTTTGATTAGAGATAGAGACCCATTCATGTAAAGTAATACTCCTAGGTAGGTACCTACCTATAAGAGTACCTATAGGAGTGTACTTGGCCTTACCAGCCATGCATACAGTTTTAGAAAGTTCACAGTCGTACATGAAATGGTATCAGAGGCGATGTTTGACCCCTTAAAATATTTCAAACGTAGCTTCTGCTACGTGTCACGCGAATTCTGTACACACATAATTCTCGTCTCTCTCACTTCGCTCTACCTTGTATTAATGTTTTTTACAGTTTCTATAAGTTTTAATAAGTTACTTATAAAAACTGGCCATAAGAAATTGCGATATTCCGCACACATTCGTTTTTCTAATATCCGCAATCATATTCGAGCTAAACCGCAGCTTATTGGGCACATTCTTAAAAGATAGATCAAGAAACATGCATAATAAAAAAATTCAGTTTTCTCATTTAATTATTGTCTTATTACGACGATTTCAATTCAATGAATTAAATAAATAGCTATTAGCTTGCATTTAAGATTACGCACGTCACAAGCTCACAGGTCAAGAATTCCTTGGTGACTTTAAATCTAATATTAATCTCAAGGGTAAGGTAAGGGCTCATTTGAGAACCTTTACGAGTAGGAAGGTTTACAATGAAATTTCATTAAAAATTACCAAGCTCTGTTTACGCAGACACCGATGGTATTACCGCCGTGGAAATCAGAGTGTGACTGTATAATAGGGTTTCATGCGTTGCTGTGAAACTTGCTGTCTGAAGACATGCCTGATGCATACGCAAGTGTGGATTTCTTAATTGCATTTGAATTGCAGTATTCGGATAAGTTTACACGGCCAATGTTAACTTATCCGAACTGTTTTTTTTTCAATCGTGAAGTTACCCGATACAATTTTGTATGCAAAAGGCTCTAGCTCTACTGCTATGGGGGCACGTTTCAACGTGCAGCTTCACGACTTCTCCCCATTTTCGCCAAGCGATAAGGAATAAATTATTTATTTAAATAATTGCACTATAATTTCAATATTTAAAAAAAAACTGCACGAATCTCTCTTATTTCTTATTCTTTACCTGCAACTAAAATGAAATAGGCGTACCTAGAAGTTAGATTAAAATGTATTATGTACTTACGTACTATACTAACCAGAGTAATATTCGTTTATAGGTTGCATTTCAAATTCATTTATTTTGCGAAACAAGGGTTAACAAAGATGACTGGAGAAAAATATATGCACAGCCTTGTTCAGCTTAGCAGCATGCAAAATGTTACCTACATATAAAAAAAAAATCTAATTACATTTTTGATTGAATTATAAACCTCATCATGAAACAGTATTAAGTAAGTACTTTAATAATTTTCAGAATACCCTAATAATTATAAACATAAATACTGTACCACAAATATCAAATAACAATTTATTTAAAACCCGTTTTCTAATTATAATATTCGCAAGGTCGGTTGATGGACTCTAAGAATTACTAATTTGATAAAATTATGCTACACTTACAGTTTCCAATTAGGTAGTTTCTAGAGCGTTTAAAGGACAGATTTAATTTGTTCCTGATTTTGACTTGATTACCCCGAAAGAGATACGAACGTGCTAAACTAAATTATGCATGCGGAAAATCTCTAGGTTTCCGATTTTTAGGAAACAACAAAAGATAAGCTTACATTAATTTGGTATTTCCTTATTTTAATTTTAATATCTATAGAATGACGAATGGTCGATCCTTATTTCGTGTTTACCTACTCCTCTTAGATTAGGTTTTACTCAACGATCTCAGGTTTTTCTACTCACTTTCATGAGAGTATACCTATACTTATGGTCATGGCCATCAAATGAGATGGTTATAGTATCAGCAGCCGTTTAAAAGCTACAGGAAGCCTTAAAGCTGGCATTTTTGTATCTAAAATGGGTTTGTATATTTTTGTTTCAGTGTATTTTGGTGGACAAATGAGACTATGAACATCTGGACGCACATATTTGGCTTTTTCTTATTGTTTTTCTTGACAATAAACGATCTAGTCATAATAAATATCCACGCGACGATAGCCGATAAGATCGTTGCTGGATTACTCTTCTCATGTTTTTTGGTGAGTAAATAATATTTTTACAGATATAAAAACGCCAATATAATTCGAACTGTATTATTAATCATACTCTGTAAAGTTTGTTTCAACAAGTTCTTATAAAAACATTCATTATTGAACATGTAGTTTAGTAAACTATCAAAACCCGTACTACTGGAATGTATGGAAACAGATTTTTTTTTGTACATCTTGAAATATAATTAAAAATGAATCGAATCGAAATTTGGGGCATTTGGCTTTGAACACAACCCGGAAGTCTAATACTTACCATTGAGAGATCTCATCTCGTGTTGCATCCATTATCGTCATGACCATTCCGTTACGAAATGAATAGGCAGAATTCATCATTCAAACTTCGAAGCACCTTCGAAGTCCATTGATTGGTCGTCTCAAGCCGAGAGATATGCAGAATACTGCATAGTTCTCCCAATGGTTGACCTGCTTTTCTTGCAGTGAAAGTACGAAATTACAAAAAAACACACTTGTCTGATGCCAAGCTTGAAAGACGCAAGAAATAAAAAAAATATATAATTAAGTTGACATGAACTAGGAGTTTATTTAGATTCTATACCGATAGGCCCCAAACCGTGTTTGTTACCCTGATTCGCGCTCGTGGTCGTGCTTGCTTAGCCGTTCTTGATAGATCGTCGAAGTTAAGCAACGTTCGAAACGGTCTGTAAGTGGATGGGTGACCGCCAGTGGCATTTTCATCTGAGCGCTACCGTGCTTCGGAGGGCACGTTAAATTGTCGGTCCCGGCTATTTAAGTGGTGTTCATACTTTTTCTATAAACCCACTTGTACTAATAGTGTTTGCTATACATAAGTATAGACATAACGTATATTTGATCTAAGTGCAGTTTTTCTAAATATTATTAGCTATAATTGTTGTATTAGTTCGAACACTTATTAACTATAGGTCCATATTCTATAAAGTTTTTTTGTTATAACTGTATCATATAATATAGTTTAATATTGCTATATCGTGCATTTTATATAATTATTATAAATATAACTGACATATGACATAAAATGATAATTGCTCTAAATAGGAACTTTCTATAAATTTAGTGTTGCCATAACAGGATAACAGACCTGTAGAATAGGTTGCGAGGAGCGTAGCGACGAGCATGGTTTCAATAGTGACCAAACCATGCACGAGCCGAGCGAAGCGTGCCGCGGTAGCGGCCGGCGAGTGCCAGAACCGACTTGTCCCTATTATAACCTTATCGTTATAGGTAGAAAAAATAAAACAAACGTAGGTATGCATGCAAAATTAATAGAATTATTTTATTTAGATCTATAGGTAATCCTTAATACTATTTTAAATAAAGGTTTGAAGCAATCGCTCTTAAAAATTCACCTGTATTGGTCTAAGGCGCTATTCATGGTGTAGATAGGTACAGTTTACTTATTGAATATTATTATAGCAAAATACTATTAGTAATATTGCAATTAGATGTGATAAACTTTATAACACATTAAATGTATTGCTAATGGTCGTTGTAATAAAAACAATTATGTATTTTACGATTAGAGAATATAGTACAGTTATATAAATCACAAATTAGTAAAAGTGGTTTTATAACAAAATTAGTGTATAAGAATTGAACCGTTATATCTATATTCGGTTATAGCTGCTGAAGTTATAGCAAACGCAATTAGTAAAAGTGGGTTTATAGAAAAACATAGCGCACCTATTTAAGTCGTTAAGCCATGACGGAGGCCTTTAGGCGGCCTAAAAACTCCGTCACCAGAGTTGGCCACTGACTCATACGAACTTACTTACTTTTTCACTTCGCATTTATAGTATACTATACTAGCATTGACGTCAGAGTACAAGCAAACATGTTTTAGAAGGTAATGTGGTCAGCTGAGCTACCCGACACAAAACAATCGAATCAAAGTCAAAAAGCATTCAGTAGGACCGCTGGGATCACTTAGTATTGTCTTCAAACTAATTTTACTCCTGTTCTTTCGCGACCTATACCGTGAAGAATCAGGGCAACAAACACGGTTTAGGGCCTATCATTTTTTTAGGTTTAAAACTAAAACTAAAAAGTCAAGCTCCAGTCAAGAGCCAGTCAAACAAAATTGAGGCTCCTTAAATAAGTTTATACATACATACATACATAAAGTCACGCCTCTTTCCCAAAGGGGTAGGCAGAGACCACGGATCTCCAGTCGCTACGATCCTGACACACAACTTTCGCCTCATTCACTCTCATTACATTCTTCATACATGCTCGTCGGTTTAGGGTACTTTTGACCTGGCCATTCTCCAAAATGTCGCCAATTTGATTTGAAGAAGGTTCGCCTAGGCCTAAATAAGTTTATGGTTTTACGTAATAATGATTTATGAGTAGGTAAGCGTATCTTCATGGCGTACAGAAGTAGGCTCTTAGTTATAAGGTAAAGCGTGGTATAGCGTAAAGTAGTGTGCGTAGGCTCTGCTATTAGCTAATATGAATGCGACACGGATTGCAGTATGTCGGATCGATAAAGAAATGTAGCGTGTACGTTTTCTAGGCAAGGGTCAATGTCATTCCCTAACTTAGCTGCCAAGGTTCTAAACTAAATTAGGTAGAAGTTTATTTCATCAGGCTATGAATATTTAAGAACATTTTCCATCTTGTACTATGTTACACAATTACAACATAAATAGGAGAGAATGATTTTAAATTGTGTTTAAAATCTATGAGATGGCAAAAAATAATTTTAAGTTTAAATACGACTGCACGTTTTAATGACTAGAAAATTACATGCGAAGATGAGGTTTCTTAAGATTTTAAAAGTACTAGGTATCTCGATTTATATGATAATTTTGTTTGTTAAATAATTATTTTGTTTATTAAAATCCCACTAAGGATGAAAAGAAAATATGAAAAGAAGAAAGCGTGGTTAGATTGGTTAGCTGTCAGAGCTAATGAGAGAATGAAAAAAGCTACGATTGAGGATGTGGATGAAGCTAAGAATGAATATAAGAGAGTGAAAAGTTTAGTAAAAGAAATTGTTGCAAGAAAGAAAGAAGAACAAAAGGATGTCTTTGATCAACGATTATCTGCAGATTTCCAAAGAAATATAAAATTTTTCTGGAAATCCATTCGTTCCGCCAGAGGGAAAGCTCAAAACTCAGAGTTGGACGCAATCAGAGATCAGAATGGAAGTATAGTGAAAGGTGAAGAGTGTATATTAAAGAGGTGGAAAGAGTATTTTGAGAGTTTGTTTGAGAGAGAAGATACGCTGGAACCTACCTCAACGTCTTCGTGTGAAGAAGTGAGCAGTGACAGTAGTATCGGAATGGGTGAAATTGTGAATGCATTAAAGAGTATGAAATCGGGAAAGGCTGCTGGGTATGATAGGATTACAGCCGAGATGCTAAAGGCTGGACATGGTGTTGTAGCTAGTCAGCTATACCGTCTTTTTAATTTGTGCTGGAACTCTGGCAGAGTACCGAATGACTGGTGCAAGGCGGTTATAGTTCCCCTTTATAAAGGAAAAGGCTCACACCAAGACTGCAAAAATTACAGAGGCATTAGCATCCTTAGCATCGTCGGCAAACTGTATGCAAAGATTTTGATTGAAAGGGTTGTAAAAGAAACCGACAAGAGAATATGGGATGCACAAGCGGGTTTTCGAAAGGGAATGGGATGTACGGATCAGGTCTTTTCCTTGCGAAGCATAGCCGAAAAGTTTTTGGCCAAAGGTCAAAAAGTCTATTGCGCATTCGTGGATTTGGAAAAGGCCTATGATAAAGTGATGAGGAATGAGCTTTGGTCGGTACTGTCGATGTATGGAGTGAACAGCAACCTCGTTCGAGCTCTGAAATCTCTCTATGAGGATTCTAGTGCTTGCGTGAGGATACATGGGTCATACACTGAATGGTTTAACATCCAAAAGGGCGTTAGGCAGGGATGTGTAGCGTCACCATGGCTGTTTAATCTATTCATGGACAGTTGCTTGAAAGATTTGAAAGATGGTGCAAATGGTTTAAGAATAAATGAGTTACTCGTCAAATGTCTTCTCTATGCCGATGACCAGGTTATACTTGCGTCGTCGGAGAATGAGTTGCAGGAGATGGTAACAGTTATGCATGAAGCTTTTAAGCGAAAGGGAATGAAAGTAAATGTGAGCAAGACGAAAATTATGGTTTTTGAAAAAGATGAATGTATGACAGCATGCAATATTCTGATTGACGATGAAAGAGTGGAACAAGTGAAAGAGTTTGTGTATCTGGGGACATTGTTTACAAGAGATGGGAAGTACGATGAGGATATCGAAAGGAGAGTGAATGCTGGAAACCGAGTGAATGGGGCTCTCCATGATTTTATGAGCAGCCGGAAAGTGTCCGACAAGGCACGACTGGCAGTTCATAGAGGAGTGTTGGTACCGACATTGATGTATGGAAGTGAAAGTTGGGTGTGGCAGAAAAAACATCAGAGTAGAGTGAATGCTGTTGAAATGAGAGCGTTGCGTAGTATCTGTGGGGTAACGTTGAATGATAGAGTGAGAAATAGTGTGATAAGGGAACAGTGTGGAGTGAAAGAAGATGTAGTGTTGAGGATCGAGAAAGGTATGTTAAGATGGTTTGGGCATGTAGAGAGGATGGATGACAATCGTTTGACAAAGCAAGTGTATGAGGCGAGTGTGCATGGGACAGCTGGAAGGGGAAGACCTAGGCGAACCTTCTTGGATCAAATTGGCGACATTTTGGAGAAGGGCCAGGTCAAAAGTACCCTAAACCGACGAGCATGTATGAAGAATGTAATGAGAGTGAATGAGGCGATAGTTGTGTGTCAGGATCGTAGCGACTGGAGATCCGTGGTCTCTGCCTACCCCTTTGGGAAAGAGGCGTGACTTTATGTATGTATGTATGTATGTAAAATCCCACTCATATAATAAAGCTGAATGTTTGTGAGTTTGTTTAGGTGTTTGTATGTTTGTGTATCAATCACGCCTAAACCAGTGAACCGATTTGGATGAAACTTGGAAAAGGCGTAGATAGTGACCTGGAATAGCATATAGGCTATTCAAAATGTTGGTACCACGCGGGCAAAGCCGCGCGCAGAAGCTAGTAATACATATTTTCGATCCATAACTTATTTTTTTTATTCAATCAACATAATCATCAACATTTGCACATATTTAGGTAGGTATAAAAAAAACTGCCCCCTTACCATGGCGTTTGTCTAGGTACCGGAGAATAGATAAAAATTACAGTAATGACATTATGGTGTGGATAAAACGCGTAGAAAGTAGAAAAAAGTTACTTTTCTACCCGTTTTATCCACGCTCTAATGTCATTACTGTCATTTTAATCTATTGAAGAACAAAAACTAAAATATCCAAGCAAAATTGTAAAAAATCTTTAGCAGCCGTGCTAGGCTGTCTGCTAATTATGTAACCCATTCTATTGTAATTTTCAATTAGTTACTAACAAAACTATTCATGTTGTTCATAAATACCTACCCTTTAATCGAGTTATCGATCAACAGACACTTACATTAGGACTTAGGAAATAGAACCTCTTTCTTCTTTGAAGTCGTATTAAAAGAAACACAACCTCTCCACAATCGTTCCCTCACGTCGTGACTCCTTTTTATTTGGTCAACCAGTTGTCTCCATCGGTTAAAGAAACGCATAAAACATTCTAAATATGTATAACACAGTACAGTCAGCGCCAACACCTGGTAACCCCCGTGAGGTACGCCGTTGAAAACGCCTTATAAGGGGGCGGGGGGGGGGGGGGGGGTTTACAAATTACGCTGGCTGTATAAGTGTAGTTTTATCTAAGCGTTTTTTTTATTCCACAGAATGGTGATATAATAGCTAAGTATATCTTTTGTTTCAGATCTGCCTTGCTCTCTCATCGCTCTACCACACATTCTCCTGCCACTCAGAATGCACGTACAACACGTTTTTAATGTACGATCTCTTCGGCATCGCCTTATCTCTACTCGCCATATACACTTCGGGCGTGTATTATGCCTTCTGGTGTCATTATGTAAGTACCTAGGTACATAAGAACTTGTCAGCGAAGTGTAGCTTGTATTTGTGACAATAATGCTGCTGATTCGTTTATTCACTTCTGGAATTCGAACGCTCTTATTTCGTTCAATCTAAAGACGAAAACGGTATGACAATGGTCTTTTCGAGTAGTTGTAGACAGCAAGACTTAGAGAGGAGATAATAATATTGACTAAAATAACAAAAAAAAAAAATATGAGTCATTCTATTTTGGTCTTTAGCATGAACGAAATAAAGTTTAGTATTAGAACTTCTCTTATGAGTTATATTTACTATTAACCCACCGCAGGATAAAAACAGGTCACGGGGGACATGACCCCCCCCCCCCAAAATCGTACACGTCCAATAGTAAAATCTTGTTTATTGTGCAATAAAGTCTATTATTAGTGTAGTGACCCCCCCCCCCCCCAAATTTCAGTAGTGACCCCCCCCAAAACTGCGCCTGCGTCAGTCTGATAGATGCGCATATGAATGTTGTTCCGCAGCCACCTTGATATTCTGCCGCTTCCTATGTCATAAGAATAACAAAATCTACTTTTGGCCACAATTATTCAGTTACTTTGCATTGTTTTATAATATTGGACAACACAGTCATCATAAATCCAGTTCGTCCAGTTTTGGTCGAGCTGATGTAAAGGTCAAATGTTTTATTAATATGCGAATTTCACTTCACAAACCACGTCTATATCGTGATACAACTTTAACAAAAATAAAGCAAAAAATCTTGTATATGCAACGTTTTTTGTAGTGATTTTGTTCCGTTATAGCGTTGACCGCTGCGCGCTTTTTTAGGATTCTAAATTAAACTCATCCATCTTATGACAGTTATTTATAAAAGCGTCGTCGTTGTGCAAGAGGCAAGCAACCAGAAATTAGATATGAATCCGTATAAACTATACACTAACAACTAATGAATTCACAAAATATAAAGCTCTGTCGCAAAATTTGAGGTTGGTTAACAGTTTTGTTGAGTAATGCACAAGACATAGTAGCAAGTGAGTAAGGCCGTGTCATGGGGGTAGACTAAGGTATCTTGAATGAAGACTCTCTCTCCAAAACTCCTCCGTTTCGTGGAGTGAGAAATCTTGTTCAGTACTTCTCCATTGTGTTCAAGGACAAGGACCAAATGGTTATATTGAGTGAATGCTTCGCCTTGAATTCAGTCTTGTGGCAAATATCGATTTTCAATTATAAAACTACATAATCATACTCAGTAATTCCCATCAACATGCTAACTCAAAAGAGAAAGGTGACTTGTCTAAGATGCGTATAAGTACAAAAATAATATCTACAGTTACAAGATTGTCTGTCATTATGTAGTGACTTTCACTTGGGATGTGAGCGTTGAATGAGCCATGGACATTGCTGTACCAAAATTGTGCATTAACTTGAACATAAATCATGTTCAGAGCAATAAAACTTGTGTGCAGACAGGCTTTAAGTTATTCACACTTCAAGAAGATTCTTAAAAACAGATCCATTTCTGAATTTAGGCTTTTTAAACAAAAAGAAATGAAGAGGCAGTGTGTTTAATACGGCAAGCTAAAACCACAGCACCCTTCGATCAAGATCGAAAACAGCACCTTAAAAAATATTTCGACATTAACGTATCCACAATAACTAAGTACCTATTTACATACCTACATGATGGAACCGGTTGAAGTCGGAAATTGAAAGTATTGAATTTTCCAGAACTAAGAAGAACAACAATTTAAAATAGAAAGAAAATCTATTAGATCTAAAATTAGTAAGTCTCTAGAAATGACCGCTAGAAAACTAAAAACAACATTAGGTACTACTAAAGTCATCGGCCCGTAAAAAGGCAGCGTTATTTTTGTAGCACCAACGCTTAGGTAGTAACTCTTTGTATAAGTGACTCCGATGTTTCAAAGAACATACAATGGAATGTGTTCTAAGATTTTGCAACTATCCTTCAATGCCTATCGGTCAAGAACACGGCCGATTTACAAACAGGGCTCGTCTTTACCGCCAATGTTTATGCGCGGTCGTATCCGCTGTTTCGTCATTATTGACTCGTAAACCTCATCTTATCGGGTTTTGTTTTAGAACAAGCATATTAATATCGCCGGCAAAGTTTCAATTGGGGACTCATATTCTTTCAAAATGTAGACATGGGCCAAATACGTATGTGGACATGTCTCTGATTTCCCTCTTAGACATCATCAAAGGATCTGGAATACAGAAAGATCTGAGAGAGAGAACGTTACCGCGCCAACAAAAAACAAGTTTTAATGAACAGTCAGTGATAGGAGTGAATGGAGGAAGAATACATACTGTGCCGACCCTACTTAGCGTGGGATAAGGGCAAGGGAATGATGATGAGGTAATTCCGTTATGATTTTTGTTTCTCTGTTTTGTGATCTAGATTAACAAATAATTTACAAAATGAAAGTATAATACGATCTACGTACTCATTAAGTTTTGATGCGCAGAAGAAAATTTTGTATTAAAATTAAAACCGTCTACCTAATAAGCGGCTAAGTTTAAGAATGTCTAGATTTATCGGCCGTTGTAAGATTGCTCTTGTCAGCTTTTACCATCTCGCCACGGTACGGTGTGCTATGAAAGTCAAAAGAAAGTTTTGTAACGCGAGCATCAGCGGGATCTCAAAAGTAATTATTGTCTACTCAGAGAAAATAAGGAGGCTTTACACAAACTCACAAACACTAGCTTATTTTAACTTGAGGTAAGTATCGCTTATATTCAAAGAAAACTACATTATGCATTTCCGTATATATTAATAACTAGCTTCTGCGCGCGGCTTTGCCCGCGTGGTACCAACATTTTGAATAGCCTATATGCTATTCCAGGTCACTATCTTCGCCTATTCCATGTTTCATCCAAATCGGTTCACTGGTTTAGGCGTGATTGAAACACAAACATCCAAACATCTAATCAAACTCACAAACTTTCAGCTTTATTATATTAGTGGGATAGTTGGATGTGCGTTCACAGTAATGTAAACAATACCTATTCCTCAAATAACTTTCATTTATAATGTTATTAGCCTTAAACTCTACCGAGAAATAGACTCATTTCATACTTCAGTAATATAAAAAAAATATAGAAAAACAAACATAAATAAGTGAGTACTTACCTAATTTTAAAAATAATCTTTTTAAATCACCTGACTTTAATTGAACCTGTTTTCTAGAGACTCAATTTGAAGAACATTTCCTAGCACTATTAAGTAATTTGTCCCATTTGATCTATGGTAACTGCAGCGAGGCATGCAATGTTGTCACTGGGTCAGAATACGATCACATAACTACCGGAGACTTGAACGTAATACTTACCGAGATTTTTACTACAACTTACAGTTTTATAATGTACTTAGCGTTGGTAGGTAATTGTAATATTCCGTCAGAACAACAATGTTGCCAGATTATTTTGTCCAAAAATGTTAAGCCATTTTTAGTTAAAAATCGATTGTTTGGTCAAAAGCTGTAAGAAAACGTAATCAATCAGCTCAAAAAAGTCGATTAAAAACAACAAAATCTCATAATATATTCAGCCACTCACAATGTGAAGGAAAACACGCCCCAACAAAGAAACCACGTGGAACAAACTATTAAGTGTGTGTGAACCGGTTTAAAATGCAAAGGCATATTGCGGAAGAGAAGGTCCTGTTGTGCCGACCCCGTTAAAATTGGGATAGGACAGAGAATGATGATTAAAGCAAAGCCCTAAAAACTTCGGCACTAGAATTTGCAAAGTTTATATGAGCTTAGGTACCTACTATTGAATTGATCATACACATAGTGACGATCCTATCATTTAGGACGTGGTGTAAAGTTAGTCTAAACTCTAAAAATTTTATGGTTACTGCTAAGTTACGCCCGGCGTAACTTTCCACCACGTTTATTAATGACGGCCTTAATGTTTGTGATAAAATGGCATTTTCATCTGCGCTTCCGTGCTTCGGAGGGCACGTTAAATTGTCGGTCCCGGCTATTTAAGTCATTAAGGCCTTAAGGCGGCCTAAAAACTCCGTCACTAGAGTTGGCCACTGACTCATACGAAGTCACTTTATTTAAAGAAGAACTTTTGACTGTCATCTCAGAAAACCTATCACCTCACATTTCTTTTCAGGAGCTGCGTCTTTTCTACATGATGTCAGTGACACTGATCTTCATCGCGGCTATGGTGCTGCAGATTCCAAGACTAGGAGTGCCTTACCCTGTGAAAATGTGCGTGTTTATTGGTTGGGCGGCTTATGGAGTACTGCCAACGTTCCATTGGACCTACGCTATGGGTGGCTTCGATAATCCTATGGTTCAGGTAACGCAATTTAATATCTTACTTACTGTAGTATAAATGTGATAGTTTGGATATTTATAGGACGAAATAAAGTTTATAGGAGGAATAACTAACGGTGTGTGTATAACATACATACGTCTGTTCTTCCTCCCCGTGGTCTTAACCTCACTCAGATCACACTGGCAAAAAAGCTTCGTTTAAACTGAGGTCGGTTTGATTGTTAAATCTACCATTTAAATACGTTTCGAATTTGTAATATTTTTAAAACATAGTTCTCAAACAGCCGCTGATTTAGTGTCTTGTGCAGATGCATTTGTTTGAATTGAAAAGGCTCCGAAACTAATGGACCGATTTGAAAAATTCTTTCACCATTAGAATCCTGCATTATGCCTGATGAACATAGGCTACATTTTATCCCGGGAAAGTGAAGTTTTCTCGAGGGACCGCGGGTAACACCGCTACGGACAGCTAGTATAAAATAAATAATATAATAATATTATAAAGAGGAAAGGTTTGTTTGAAATGAATAGGCTCCGAAACTACTGGACCGATTTGAAAAATTCTTTCACCATTAGAATCCTGCATTATGCCTGATGAACATAGGCTACATATTATCCCGGGAAAGTGAAGTTTTCCCGAGAGAACGCGGGTAACACCGCGACGGACAACCAGTATAAAACATATGGGGAGGCGAACTGGAGGCAAACAGTTCGCCCAATCAGTCCACGGCCTGAGTTATTCATTAGCCTGAAAAAATAAGAAACTTTTAACAAAATTTAAACAATAGAACGGCACAAATGTCGGCTAGACCGTTTATAACCAAATTAAAAAATAATTGTAATCAGGTTACATTAATTAAAAGTAAGTGCGTTATCAGCCTGAATTAAATAGTAGGTATTATCACAATTATTCGAATCATTTCAATATTGAGGTCAGTGTGGCTCTTCAATAAAATCTTATTTGCATAATAAAACGATTTGTATATTATTTTATTACAATAATATAAAATATAAACATAAAAGTGGCAAAACATAAACATTCTGCGATTCAATAACTAATTATTGAATCGCAGAATGTTTATGTTTTGCCACTTTTACCTAAGTACTGATTAATCCTAAAAAAACTGACTTCAGGGTTGGATGAGCGATGAGGTTAAAATGTTGTTTTGTCGGAAGAAATAATCCCTCAACAATAAAAACATGGAATCATCGCGAGAGTATAATACCTTTGAAAACAAAAATAATTTTGAAAATTGGTTTACAAAGACAAATTATATTGATGAACAAAAAACCTTCGTGCCGAAACTCATACCTATTTTTTGAAGTCGATTTAAAATATGTGCCGGAGTACAGAAATTATCATAGTGATCTATACTATATAATATTATAAAGAGGAAAGATTTGTTTGTTTGTATGTATGTTTGTTTGTTTGTTTGTTTGAAATGAATAGGCTCTGAAAAATTCTTTCACTATTACAATCCTACATTATCCCCGATGAACATAGGCTATATTTTATCCCGGGGAAGTGAAATTTTCCCGAGGGATCGCGGGGGTAACACCGCGGCGGACAGCTAGTCTTCAATAAATGTTTATTGACTTGACTGACTTATTTTTATTTTGTAGAGATCCGTGGTCTCTGCCTACCCCTTCGCGAAAGAGGCGTGATTTTATGTATGTATTTTTATTAATTTCAGATGTTCTTCCCACGAGTGATCGGAATGTATCTAATAAGCGGCACTGCATTCATCATTTACACCTTCAAGGTAAGCATTAATACAATTAATTTAAATAAATTCGACAATATTATTATTCACCTATTATCCAATTGACCTTTGCTTCCTGTTGTTGCAAAAAAATGCTAATCTATACTAATATTATAAAGAGGAAAGATTTGTTTCTTTGTTTGAATTGAATAGGCTCCGAAACTACTAGACCGATTTGAAAAATTCTTTCACCATTAGAATCCTACATTATCCCTGATGAACATAGGCTATATATTATCCCGGGAAAGTTACGTTTTTCTGAGGGACCGCGGGTAACACCGCGACGGACAGCTAGTTAATAAATAAGTTGGTGGAGATTTTAACATTGCTAAATTGTTATGTAGGTGTATACATGGAGATTACTCATTACATAAAATAATTGTTAACCCGTTTCAAAATACCTCATAAAGTTTACCCACCTAATAAAGTTTGTAGGTAGGTGGAATTATGGGCACAACAACATAAATTATAAATAATGCTGGACATAATAAATAATAAAAAAAAATTGTAGTCTGCATCATCATCATCATCTGCAGCTTGTAGTCACCCACTGGTGGGCATAAACCTCTCCCCTCAAACGCCACTTCACTTGGTCCTGTGCCTCTTTCATCCAGTTGCAGTTTGCATAGATATAAGTAATTGAAATACCTAGATTATTCCCCGCAATCATTTTAATTTTAATCTAAATCGTTTCTGTTTATGTGTGTGATTTAATCACAAATCATTGTAGAATACATTATTTATTATATTATCAATCATACAATAGCATTCTACTGATCACAATCTTTTTTGTCACAATCATAATGTTTGTGAACGAACTTGAATATAATGACCGATTATTTAAAATGTATTTAATTTTATCACAACGCCTTTGTTGGGTGACTTGGCTGAGGCGTAGGTACTAATACGCACACTTTTGGGGTACTTAGGTGGAATTCCCCCAATTAATGGCAAAGAGGGAGTACTCGCCTCACTAAGGTCGACCCAACTGGTCCACTCACCTTAGGGCCTTTCCGCTGACAGTTGATGTCGGATAATTCTATCTAATTGCCGAGAATAATGTTACTTGCGCTTGCTAGGATTCAGTAATCGTGTCTTATGTATGGGAATTAGCTTAACTGTGATCACAGCGCCATCTATTGATACAAGCTATGAAGTAGGTACTCTTTATTGTTTGTGGCGATATCGGATTGAGGTCGCTACACACACTTTAATCAGTATTAAACCGATTTTGATGTTACTTGGAATAGATGTAGATCGTAGCCTCTAATACCTACTCGTATAAATAAAAGGTATTCAAAGTGCGATCGAAGCCATTTTAGTTATTTTTTAACGACTCTGTAGCGCACTGGTCGAACTGTTGCGGGTTCTATCCTCGTCATCAAATGTTTGTGTGATCTCCTAATATTTGTCTGAGTTTTCTATGTATAATATGAATGTATTCACAAACAAAAATTCAAGAAAATGTAGTACCCATAACACAAGCTCTGCTTACTTTCGGGCTAGATGATGCTGTGTGAAAAGTCCAAAATTTCATTTTTTTACAGATACCAGAACGTTGGTTTCCCGGTAAGGTGGACTACATAGGACATTCGCATCAATGGTGGCATCTATTAGTACTGGGTGCTTTATACTACTGGCATAACTCAGGCATGATGTATGTTCAATACAGGATGAATCACGGCTGCGCTAATACTATGAGAATATTTTAAATTACATAGATAAATATACAATTACATCTATCCATAGATACGGTAGTCTCTCGGATTTGGAGTTCAAGATGAGTTCTAAATTCTTTTGAGTTTTGAGGGTAGTCAAATTATTTATATCTCTATGTACTGGTATTGAAACTAACTCGTGAATTTTGTGAACTGCAATTAATTTTTAAAGAGTTCAACGCGAAATGAAAAGTCTTATCAAAATTTTCAATTCCGACAGAATTCGAACCCGGCTTTCGTCTGATAGTTGCGGGTTCGAATCCCGTCGGAATCGAAAATTTTGATAAGACTTTTCATTTCTCAATGCAATTATTTGGTAAAATGTTCACACATATGAAAGATATAATTCGCAAAGTAAATTCGAGGGACTTGTGTTTTAATTTAAAAGCTGAAGTTGGGGCCAGCCTATGCATACCAGCAATTGTGATAGATAATATTTGCTCAACATGTTTGTAAGGGGTAGAGATTGTCACGTAAATTGGGTAGTGAACTTCAAATGGCAGACAAATCGTCCAATGGATATCTTAAACTCAATGAAATTGAGGTTAGGTATATACTTAAGTAAATACTCGTAGTTGTGACACAAAAAGAAAATCTCAACTTTGTTTCAACTTAATCATTTTATTTTAAGTTATTTATCTATGCATTCGTAGGCAATACAAATGTTGTATTTTGCTCATTTTTCTGTGATGTATTTATGAAACAGATTAGAGAGCTTGCATGCATTGATCTTTGTTTTAAGATCCCTCGCAGACTACATAATTTCTATCGGCCGGTAGTTGAGACGGGTTATACTTCTCCATACTCATTACGAGCCGAAGTATATTCCGTCTCAACTATCGGCCGATAGAAAGTCTGTAGTCTGCGAGGGGTCTAAATCTTACGATCGTAGAAAATATGCACACAGCAATGCAAGAAATAATGCGAATTATTTTATTTATAGCAATTTTTATAAAATTATTTTGATTACGATTTTGTGTAGTTTTGTAGGTAACGTTTAATTTGGGACCAATGTTCTTCAATTTTTACATTGTTTTTTAATTTGACCAAGTAGGTACCTATATTTTTTTTATGATTTTGAATTACTAATAATCAGGTTATATTTGTCATTCACTATGTAAAAACTATTATCTGTGATTTGTATAGGTACTTACTATTTTATGTATTTGTTAATCAGGCTCTGTAGCTATAATTATTATGTTGTTGTTTTTACTTTGTTACTTACTTAATCTATTTATGGGGGATTGGGATTCGTGATAGCAATTTTATACAAAATGATTCTAAAATAAAAAAAAATATTTTTTACTTTCGTTGTTTTATTGTTAAAAACTGTACTGAAGAGGTACGGTATGTGCTAAATCTATGGTTAAAAAAACATTAATCCAGTAATTTGTTATACGTATTTGTAGCCTGAGAGACCTGTCGGGTTAGAATTATAATAATAATAATTAGAAGAAATAAACTACCATCATCATTCCCTTGCCCATAACAGCCACTATTTTGTCTGAGTTATCAGCCCTTATCACTTATTATTATTACTAGAGAGAAAAATCATATTTAAGAGGTACTCGTAGAACTCGGAATTTTATATATACTCTAAATTAAAATTCTACACTGCTATTGCGTACAATAGTCATGTTTATGTTTACAAAAGCGCCATCTAGCGTCGAGTAGCAGATTCTATTAATCGGTGCTATTGATAGATGGCGCTACCAGTTTGCAGTCCGCAAACGGTTTACTATAATTTTCCGGAGTTCCGAAAATTCACCACCTCGACCGTTTTTATTATTAAATGCTTCGATCCTAAATCGATCGAAGATTATATGTGATAATAGGTGCTGTTCTATCATCTACCACGATAACAGAAAAAAATGTAGGTAATAAGGTACCTAACGTAAATAAGTTTATTCATTTCAATTTAATTTACCATAGTAAACTTATTTTTAAACTAACTAAGGCAACACAGCTAAACAGCTAATTAAGGTATGTGGGTACTTACCTAATATGGTTTAAAAGGCAATAAAATTAACTTTGTTTATCAGTTCAGCAGCTGCAATGAATCTGTCAACGCACTCACCCCCAGTCGAAAGGTTTTACAAAACGAAAATGGCAAAACAAAAGATAAAAGGCCAGCAATATTTCCATTGCACCGATGAATGGGCGCGTGTTGACTCAACGTACTGGAAAATAGGCATTTTTCAATATTATTCCAGCTTTCAAAATGTGCTGTTTTTAACGAACAGCTAGGTATATTGGTTCGTGCCATGATTGTTTGTTTATTTACAAAGGCTCTGGATAGGTACCAAGAAACTCAGATAAATACCTACCTACCTACTGAAGGTCAGTGGCGGCGTAAGGGGGGGGGCGGAGGGGCGGTCCGCCCCGGGTACCAGCCTTAGGCACCACCGCAGCAGGCAAAGGAAATGATAGTAAGCCGGGCGCCCCTTACATTCGACGGCCTCAGGCACCCCCAGAGCATGCAAAGGAAATGGTAGTAAGCCGGGTGCCTCTTTACATTCGGCGGCCTTAGGTACCCCCAGAGCAGGCAAAGGAAATGGTAGTTAACTGGGCGCCCCTATCATGGCCCTATCAACTATCATGGTCATCAACATTATTAACACTAAAATCATGTTAAATATCCCGTTTATAGTGTTAATAATGCAGACTTATAGTGTTGTATACTGTCGGTTTCTTCTAAAAAAATTAGGCTCGCTTCGCTCGCCCATGAAATACAAGTACGCTCGCATTAACAAAACTACGAACACTTGCCGAGTTCGCGGCATTGCAAGATCTGTGATTGACTTGGTACGGTAGGTAATTGGTATTCAAAACCGAAGTAGTACCTTAAACGTCAAGAACTAGATGTAGGTATGTATCGTGTTGTTTTTTACAAAAAAAATCGGCTCGCTTCGCTCGCCTATTAAGATGCTCACTATTGCTTACTTTGCTACAAGTAGGTAAGTACCTAATACTATCGTGAAGAACTAATGCATCGTGTTGAGTTTTTCAAAAAAAAAATTCGGCTCGCTTCGCTCGCCCATAAAGCTACTCATTTCGCTAGAAAAATACGATTAGGGGGTGCCGTATAAACCTCGTTTAGGGCACTGTTAGTGCTAAAACCGGCCTTATTATCGTCAAGAACTAGATTAACTAATTGTCTGAAAAAAATTGGGCTCACTTCGCTTGCTCATTAAGATGCTCACTATTGCTCACTTCGCTAGAAGTAGGTAAGTACCTACTACTATTGTGAAGAACTAATGTATCGTGTTGAGTTTTTCAAAAAAAAAATTCGGCTCGCTTCGCTCGCCCATAAAGCTACTCATTTCGCTAGAAAAATACGATTAGGGGGTGCCGTATAAACCTCGTTTAGGGCACTGTTAGTGCTAAAACCGGCCTTATTATCGTCAAGAACTAGATTAACTAATTGTCTGAAAAAAATTGGGCTCACTTCGCTTGCTCATTAAGATGCTCACTATTGCTCACTTCGCTAGAATTAGGTAAGTACCTACTACTATCGTGAAGAACTAATGTATCGTGTTGAGTGTAAAAAAAAAAAAAAATCGGCTCGCTTCGCTAGAAAAATACGATTAGGGGGTGCCGTATAAACCGCGTTTAGGGCACTGTTAGTGCCAAAACCGGCCTTATTATCGTCAAGAACTAGATGAACTAATTGTCTGAAAAAAATTGGGCTCGCTTCGCTCGCCCATTATCATGCTCACTATTGCTCACTTCGTTAGAAGTAGGTAAGTACCTACTACTATCGTGAAGAACTAATATATCGTGTTGAGTATGTATGCATCGTGTTAAGTTTTTCAAAAAAAGTAATGCTCGCTTCGCTCGCCCATAAAGATACTCACTTCGCTAGAAAATTGCGATTAGGGGGTGCCGTACGATTTGTAAATCGAAGTTTTCTGGAGATTGAGGTTTTTGTTTGGGGGGGGGGGGGGGGGGTGCTCAATTGAAAATCGCCCCGGGTGCCAACTCACCTTACGCCGCCACTGCTGAAGGTAGAGGTGTATGGCAAAAGCGAAGCGATATCCAGTAGTGGGATGACATAGGTTGATGATGATCTTATGCTCATACAGCCAACGTTGCATTTATATTAGGATATCATTGGTAGCCTACCAGCGGTGGCAGGTCATGCTAGTTTAGAAAATACTGGGTCCGATTAGAATACATGCTTAGGTAGAGTACCTACCTATCTAACCTACCTAACGCACCAAGGACGAACTTGTCCCAGCTACGCTGGATCAATCGGTTACTCAGTAAAAATAAAAACTCTGGGTTGGCCGATTTGATTTTTTTACATTCAAAATGATACACAATATACAAAAAAACAGTTATTACATTCAAGCAAAATATTCGGCAAATTAGCCGTTCGACTAATCGGATCCAAGTCTCATGGGGCTACATCTGACGGATTGGGCGACGATTGACGTCGACGGATCCGATACCGGCCTGCCACGTGTCTGATAACGTTTGATGTTGTGTTGAGACGTGTTGTGTCAGTAAGAATATGACGTTGCATATTAAATTTGAATTTAGAATGATATTGCTTGAACAAATTGAAAAACTTAGAAAATATCAAAAAGTTTACAGAGGTCTAAGGGGAAGAGGCATGTCCAAATACATACTTACCTACCAAGGTAGTATTTGATACATGCCCACATTTTACAGACGCGAGCATACCATACCTACGTGACAGGTTGCAAGCCCATCGCCGCCTAGGTATATGAATAGGTAGGTTTATATTAACTGGTGTCTAGGTATACGAGTACATATAACTCGTGTAAAAGTCTCGCATAAGTAAGTATACCTAACATTTACGAAGCGCAAAAGCTATTGATGCATGACCGGGATTCGAACCTTCGAGCTCCCAATTGAAAGTTGAGGCACATCTCCACACACATCAGAAGTTTCTTCATCCGTGCACAACCCCATACGGCTAACACCGCTCTAATAACTACAAATTTTAATTTAAGTAAGTAAATAAAGTTTAATCTTTAAAATAACATTTCGTTAATCTTTTGAAGCGAGTAAATTATCATAAAAATCGCGTGTTAACCGCCCATCGACAGATGCATTTTTGAATATGGGTTCCGTATGCTAATATTTCTGTCACCAACTCGTAAATGACATTGTATTTTTTATACAACAACTTTTTTGACAAAAGAAAAAAATGTGGGCACGCGCGTTGCTCTGTGTGGATCATAATGATTTTTTTGCTACAGGACTGTTTAATCTTTGTCATTAATTAATATTGTTAACCCTAGCCAACTCAAATGCAGTTAATTTAAGCGTTCTATGGCGCTTATTCTATTGATTATGTGAGTATTACTGTAAAAAAACTTATGATGAGGTGAGTTTTTCCACAATGTGTTAGGTAGAGAAAAATAGTAAGTAGCTTTACTCAAATTAAATTTTGGAATAAGTATTAGTTACCTACGCCAAAACATTTAGCGTTTTACCATAGAACGTGACATAAAGTTATTCCGGAGTGTAAACTGTCAAAATGTATGGTTATTCTTGATTTATTCGGTGGAATAACTTTATGTCACGTTCTATGGTAAGACGCTTAGGCCATTAACTTGACATAAAGTTATGTCATTCAATAACTAAAAATTTATATGGTTAGGTATTTATAGGATAAGCACGACATAACTTTATGCCAAGTTTAGGGCCTAGTTATTTATTCTTTAAGTTGCCTTACAAACAGGCAATAAGTTTAACAACATGATCTAACAAATTGCCCTGCAACTACACAAATCTTACATAAATAGCTTTATTTCGTATTTTCGTAAATAACTCACAATTTGAGCATCACAGCACGGTATTAGGCGCCATTATAATAAACATCGTAGGTAAGTATGCAGATATGGTGTGTATGTAGAGATGTGTTAGGTATGTACCTTTGTAGTAAAAGTACAGTCACCATTAAAATAGTCTTCGCAGCTTCCGGAAGAACTCTTTGATTATTTTTCTTTGAATATCTGTCTTTCTTAAAACGAGTGGTAAAAGGGTGAGGCTACCTACAGTGAAAAAATGCCCAAAGAAAAAGGTCAGTACGAAAATCAATTTTGAAGAATTTGAACCTACGATCTTCACCTATCCGTGGTGAATGTATTTATCATCATCATCATCATCTCCGCCACATGACGTCCACTGTTGAACTTACGCCTCTCCCAACGATTTCTAGAGCGATCGATCTTATAAACATAAAATATTGTTTGAAGTGAAAACTTTTTAGGCGCTTTGAGCATTTATGAGATGGAAATCGAACTCGTTACCGACACCATCTCTGATGGCGGCTCCTCACTTGGCGTATCGTGTGCGTGTATTTGCATTATTTGTCCAAATACAGCAATGTGTAGACGGTCTATTTGATTGTATTTGCTTTATTTGCACGAATATGGCAAACAACGCAAATAGCGAATATGCTAAATATTTGACGGTATTTGAAATATTAGATTATTTGAGGCAAACACAACAATATCGACTCACGAATACGCTAAGCCAAGTGAGGAGCCGCCATTACAGCTCTTCGGCAAAGATCGACAAACTTAGGGTCTATACATATTCGCCTATGATAGACGAATGCCGACGTTCACGAACGTGTAGAGGGCCTCAACGCCTGTATTCGCCTGTCATCGTCTTTCCAAATAACAGTTCGGCGAATGTGTAGAGTGGCCGCGAAACAATGTATCAGCATGAATGGCGGTAAGTTTACATAGAGCTCTACCTTCTGAGTGAGACAACCGCTAGATAAGTCCCAGTAACTTTGACACTTTTTTTTAAGTTTAGAACCGTTACTGAAACCTTGTTCAAGTTTTCACTTCTGTCCGCACTCTCGGAGAGAAACTGTTTTTTAATCTCTTGTAATCTGTTTTAACTGTAGGTGCTTTCCACGACTTCGACTGTACCGAACTCGGTACACACCTAGCAGGATACGTATATCTTAGGTATTTTCGACAAAGGGAGGTACCCGGCATGATTAATCACGCTTCATGAATATGTATGAGAGTTAGGGCTGTCAGGCACCTTAAATACCAAATTAAACACATTCAGGTACCTGCATGGTATACATTATACATGAACGTTCATCCTTGATTCTGGTGCGAGGGATGGCTTATGTCTTAAAGACTGTTTTGAAGGATGTAAGTGCCTTAAAAGAACTAGGACGGAGTACCTATAAAATATTGGAAACTAGCTTCTGCGCGCGGTTCGCGCGATACCATCATTTTGAATAGCGCGCCTATTCCAAGTTTCATCTAAATCGGTTCACTGGTTAAGGCGTGATGGAAACACAAACATCTAAACAACTTCACAAACTTTATTATATTTTTTCTCATCTCAAAACTTCCAAACGTGCCTAAAAAAGTTTTCACTTCAAAAATCTCACACGTGAACATAAAAACAACAGGGCGCGTACACACCGAGCTCAAAATAAACAAGCCGAAATTACAAAACGTTATTATTTCTGGCCGGCATTATCATCTAAATCGCATCGCGCCACCATTTACGGTGTTTAGGTATTTGCACACTATTGTTAGTGGCGTTGTGTATAAAATAAACATTTGTTATGGCAAGGGACGGGCACAATATCGGCGAGCGGGATATCCCATATTACCATTAGAATGGAGGCGGTTGATGTATGGCCAGCGCTTTGCTTAGTGGTCGGCGTAATGAACGTTGGATGGAAATTAAAGAGGTTTTGTAGGTAGACGTTTTGTGGAATTTCAAAATAATGAATTTGAACAAAAATAAAGTTTTATAAAATAAGTAGGTACGAGTAGGAATGTCATTTCATATTAAAGTGTTTTACTACTTAGATAGATAGATAATTCTTTATTGTTACACCATATTATAAACTACAAAATAAAAAAAAAAAAAAAATTAGTTACCTACTTTACAAGTCTAAACTTTAATCCTAACCTACTGGTGACTTCAAAGTAAAAATTAAACTGAATTAACTTTAACTTAAAAGTAGGTATGTTCAAAGTCTCCTTAGAATAGACATTCGATTATTGTATTAGATTTGGTAGGAAGTTTAAACAACGACACACGTATAATACTCGGTTTAAATGGTCTACAAAGAAACTACCACTCAAACCAATTAAATAATGCAATCCAAGAGCAATGTTTGCTTTGTGCGGGGGTGATCTGATGAAATCTAAACTGAATTTACGCGGGGCGTTGCGTCTGTCGGATGACACGAGTTTTAACGAGAGGATAGTGGAGAATAAATACAGGGAGCGGGTGCGGAAATTTCGCGAGGTCACGTGACCACCACGTGGCCGCCGCGTGTCGGACGCGCTAGTGTGTACGCGCCTTTATCTTCCGACCGTGCGGACAGTATTTTGGCGGGAAAAGAGGGCATTTATAATTCGAACAGGAAATATTACACGCTAATTTTGTCACATTATGGGGATAGATTGATTTTGCGTGGAATGGGATTAGGTTATTTATGGATTTGCTAGTTCGAGGCTCAATTTTGCGGTAGCCCCTCGTTTTGGTTAGTTTTACAATTGTTTATTTAGTTAAATCTATGCCAATTGGATTTACATAGCAATAGGTCTCGACCAACTTAATTTGAGAGCATCAAAGCAAGGTAGAGTGTACGTACCTACGTAGCGTGCTAAGCTTCAAGCGAATTTATGTTCAAGCTAGTAAATATTAAATTAGAACCGACCAAGTGCGAGTCAGACTCACGCATGAAGGGTTCCGTTCCGTACCATTATCAATAAAAACGGCAAAAAAACACGTTTCTTGTATGGGCCCCCTTAAATATTTATTTTATTCTGTTTTTTAGTATTTGTTGTTATAGCGGCAACAGAAATACATGTAAAAATTTTAACTGTCTAACTATCACTGTTCATGAGATACAGCCTGGTGACAGACAGACAGCGAGTTCTCAAGTGTGGAGAGTTCTCAAGAGGTATGATAGACATTCTCTTAGATCAAGTCATTCAAAAAGTTTGCTTGCAGAACTTAGCTCTACTTTTTTTAATCGTTTAATGGCAGTAACTAAAAAGCTTAATCAATTTCCTTCGACATAAATTCGTTACAGTTCCGTTTAATTAAAGAGACTCTCTTCAAAGATGGTTAACGAGAATAGTTTACGCGGCATTCGCCATAAATTCAATTGTAATTATATGTAGTGGAAATAACTACCCTTAGAACTAACAGACTGAGGTGCCCAAACTGTTCACATAAAGTTTATAATGACTGAATTTGTTCAACGAGGTATTTTGATTGTCGTTGATTGTCTGACTAAGTATTCAAAATCTTTATCTAAGAAGCTTTGAAGAAGTCATAAGGGATGTTAGTGGGTGGTACATTTGAAATAGTGCGTTCTTAGATAGGTATCCCATAAAATATAAAATGAAAAGCTAAAGGTTATGCTATTACACATTTTCTTTACTTATATTACTTAATAAAAGAGCTCAAGTGTGTTGAACTTTTCCGAAACAATATTTAATGCAAGGCAGCATATTTGTAAATATACTTAGCTGGGACACTTTGCTATATTAAGTTGGGGAATGGATAGAGACAAGATTTGAGGGTTATTGTGCTATTGACGTTCCTCAACTTTCTTACGAATAAATAATGCTGGACATTTCACATAGCATCATCTAGCCCCAAACTAAGCAAAGCTTGTACTATGGGAACCAGATAACTGATAAACCTACTTATAAATAAATAAAAAATGTTTAGCACCGCTGTCTCGCAGTAACTATGAGCACTTTACGAGGCGTGTGATTGACTCTAACTCTAACTATTATATTATCCTGGGTTCCTTGCTTTTAATTATACTCTAGTATAATTGATTTTAAGGACATAATTAAATAATGTAATGGAACGTGTCTACAAGATCCAACTAAGGTGAAAATAAAATACTTACTTAGTAATAGGTACAATATAATATTTACTTAGTAATAGGTAAATAAAATAAAATAAAAAAAATATTAAAAATATTGTGTAGAGTACCTAGTAGTGTAAAAGATTATCGTTGAATCTAATTTTCATGCAAAATAAATATTTAGTAAGAATTTTAATACCTAGGAAGTTTTAAATTAATGGCTCTACGAATAAGCGTTGTTTAGAGTTATTCCCGGTATGAACTAAGAAATTATGTTTACTTATTTGTTGTGTTTTTATGTATGATATGACGTAGTTATGTATTTACAAATAAAAATAATATAATTAGTAGGTATATCAGTTATAAAGCTATGCTTAGTTTGGGGCTAGATGATGCTGTGTCAAAATGTTCAGCATTATTTATTTAATTATACACTGCTATTTTATGACTTACAAAAAAAAATTAAGGACAGTTGCAGCAGATGCAGAAAATGGTAATAGCATGGTCAGTTATCGAGGATTGTAGTCAACCAAAACCGAACAAAATTTTATGAAAACTGTACAAATAAGTACTATAGACAACAATCGCGTACAGACTCTCATTCGAACTATGTTCTCGTATCATCTCCAGTCAGTAAAACCGCAGTAGCTATCATAAATCCATGTCTGACTCATCTCGTCTCCTTTTGAGGTTATAATTTTTTTTCTCTTTTTTTGAGTTTTAACTACATAAATGTGATGAGTAACAGACACCGAGACCATGTTTAAACCTTTTTTGGTTATTTAAAAATAGGGGTGTATTTATTCTTAGTTTATAACCGAAATAACTTTATAACTAAAATAACTTTTTATATATTCTGGCTGGTATATTCTGGTAAAGCTTTTATTCTTTATATAATTATTCTGGTGATTTAAACAACAAACACAGTCGTCGAAATCGCATTAAAAGATAAGAATCACAATTTGCGAAGCAAGCGACATCTGCCGGGAGCGTTGTTGAATTAATTTAGGCTGCAAGTCCTCGATGCTTCCTCCTCTTGAGCTCTTAATCCAATTTTGTAACTGGTCAGTAAATAATTACAAAATCTCTTAAGAAATAACCAGATGAGCTTAAAAAAACCAAAGACCTTTGTGTGGGCATGCCTCTGTCTTGTTAAGGTTGTTAAGGAAATCATCACTATCATTAAGAAATGAAAAGTCGGATTCGAACCCGCGATGATCAGACGATTCTGCTAAAGCCGGAGTGCCTTCGACCGCTCGGCCACAGAACCACTTACGTCAGATTTGAAATTATTGATAAGCTCATATTTATCGGTTAAGCACCGGTTAGCGCCATCTACAGGAACTCTGAACTATTGAACTCATGCTCATTGTCCGAAGTTACATTCAGAATCAAATGACTAAGAGATGTCGCTTTAGCTAAATCTATAATTTTCGATGTTCGATGAATATTCGGATGTCTCCCACCACGATTTCTAAGGGCCAATTTTTCAAACATTAAAACACGGTCCTTACCTAGGACCAAATATTACAAACCGATAAATTGACCCTTAAAGGCAGAAATCGTGGTGGGAAGCATCCGAATATTTATCAAACGATGAAAAAAGGAACGCGAATACGACCCGCGGTATTCATCTTAGAGCTTATTAGTGATGCTTAGCAGTGGATGAAGTCAGGCTGTGCATGATAATGATGATTTTTTTGTAATTTTTTATAGTGTTAATCCACACTTGGTATTTCAGTAAGAAATGAAAAGTCATATCAAAATTTTCAAGTGTGGAATAACACTATAATTTTTTTTAAAAAATCATCATTATCATGCACAGCCTGACTTCATCCACTGCTAAGCATCACTAATAAGCTCTAAGATGAATACCGCGGGTCGTATTCGCGTTCCTTTTTTCATCGTTTGATAAATATTCGGATGCTTCCCACCACGATTTCTGCCTTTAAGGGTCAATTTATCGGTTTGTAATATTTGGTCCTAGGTTAGGACCGTGTTTTAACGTTGAAAAAATTGGCCCTTGTAGTCAGAAGTCGTGGTGGGAGGCATCCGAATATTCATCGAACGAACGAAAAAAGGAACGCGAATACGCCATCGGGTCTGTCTATCCCATAAAAATCTTAGAGAATGTCTACCGTGCTTTGGGCATACAGAACCTATACTTACCAGCTCTGGAGTGTTGAGACTGCTTCACCAGTTGTTTCAACTTTTGTAGTTTCATCGTTTTATTGTAATTTTTTGTGCAACATTGTATTTTTTCTGGTCCTTGTGGCCGACAAAATACGCTATTTACCATTATGGCTTCTTGCCTCTTGCTTTCTCAAACTCAACGGAGCAAAGCTAATAATCTGTGGCCAGAGCACACAATACAGAGAGGAAGGCAAGAGAGGCAGAGTGGTATGATGTAATTGGCGTTTTAAAATATAGTAGCTACCTACATTAACCTACTCATGCTCATAATATAATTTGAAATGTTGAATTGTTCGACGCTGAATTTATTAGGTAAAGCCTTCATCTCGCTCACGATGTTCCATTGTGACGGCGATGCCATTCTGCATAATTTACATTAATTAAAGCAATGAAATGATTAATAATGGGATTTCGGAGCCTACGCCGTTTTGCTGTGACCATAATTTTATCAAAATTTTAGATAATTTTCCGTTTTATTTTAATAACGTGTTCCAAATAGCTGACCAATTAGAAGTGATTCTAAGAACACACTTCTAATCAGAATGGGCTTAAACCTGTGACATTTGCAAATCCATCGACAATGCTTCGTCTTCTAGCCGTGCCACCCACAAACAAAACAAACAAAACAGTTCTAACAAACGGAATGCATAAAACACGCAAAACCAATGAGCGCTTCTCCTATGTTGTTAGTTCAGTTCAGCCAAAATAAATATTTTAAAAAGATGATTGAAAATCATTCCAATTCATTTTGAGACTTCAAATAACAAACTTTGATTCTGAATTCGCAGCGTGTACTATAATAGTAAAATTATGAGGAACAATCTGATGAAGACATCCGATTTTTATGCTTTGTTATCCTTAGAAAGCACGCACTCTTTTGGTCACCCTACTCTAAGACAATGGTCGTGATTCCTTCAAAATATTATCTCGAGTTCCTATTCCTGATTTAGAGCAGTATTGAGGGAGGCTTTGAATATTCAAAAGGAATAAATTAAGTTAAGCAACGCCAAACAAAAGCGTCTCAACAAATTGCTGTGAAATAAGCCTATGTTTACTGGTTATGTTTATTGTTATAATTTAGTAGATATTTACAAAAATAGTAAAAAAATATAATAACAATGTTTATATTATAATCCTTTGACAATAAAAGATGCGTTGTGTCGAGGATGACATGAGTAAGTAAGGAATGTGTGTTGAGATGACTGCTGATAGAGGAGAATGGAAGAAGAACACAATCATGTTGTGCCGACCCCACATAATGTGGGACATGGGCAGGAAGATGATGATGATGATAATCCTTTCACCCAAACCCAATTGAAATAACTGTGACATGACAGGAATAAGTTATTTAAAAAAAAATATCATGGACTTTCTTCAATCTTTAGGCTTGAGAAGAAACATATATCTGTCCACTGAACGGGTCACTAATGCCCAGGCATGCACTTACACCATCCTTTTAGCTCCTTATAGGACAATAGGTACGTGTGGAGCTGAATAATCAGTGTGTTCTCTCACGATGTTTTCTTTCACGGTATAAAGCTCAATGCTCTCATAGCTCATCTTGGAAAGCGCACCGTAGGCTTTGGACTAGACTCCCATACCAGTAGCCTGCTTACCATGACAACGTTATCTCTTTGATAGAATAGAGTAATGCCATTTGAGTTCATACAATTTTGAGTTTTGTTGCGGTAGTAGAAAAGATGCTTTCGCCTTAATGACATTTTAATCTTTTCTAACTTAGAGATGGCACTCATGGTAAGCAGGCAGAGCTCTTAAACATTTCTAAAAAAATTGATACACCCTTTAGAAATCGATGATTTCAACATATCTACATCTTGGGTCTCTCGGTCAAGTTCACGCTGCAGGATTATGTTCTTACTGCTAATCTAGCTGTAATCTTCGGCCGGTCCGTTCTCCCTATTTATGTCAACGGAGCTGGCTTAGCTTACAGGTGGGTTTAGGTTTGCTTTTCAACCGTCATATATTAAGTCTGGACTGGTTATATACCTATAGGGTTCAGGAATTTCTTTTATAAAAATGCCTGCTGAAAGCAATAGTCCTGACTGTGTTTTACTGGGTTATTAACACCTCATTTAGCTTTGTTCTTGCTTGATTAAAATGTCAGCTACATAAAAATAATGCAGTCATAATATGGATGGGTGACCGCTAGTGGGAATAACTGAGATTACCGTGTTTTAGAGGGCCCTCAATTTTCAGGCCAGCAGTTTGCTAGGCCAGGTGTTCACGAGGCTTAGAAACTCTACCATCAAGGTTAGCCACTTGCTCATACGAATTTATCAACTGTCCTACTTACTTACAAAATAATTGTTTATTTTCTACCAACGAAATAAACTGAAAATCTCTATGCTCAAATGTCTCACTACACTCTATTCTATTGCAGTAGTGAAAGCAAGAATGGAGGAGATCTTTGCCCAGACGTGGGCCACTAATATAATCATAATACTGCGTTTTACTTGAATCCTTGTTGATGAGAATGGAAGAATGGCATGTGACTTTGTATGAATGTGGATAGATAAAGTACGAGTAGAAGCGCAGAAGAGATATTTACATAGATTGTAAGAAAGATGAAAAGAAGTGCTGAGATGACAGCTGATAGAGGGAATATGAGAATAAAATTCTTTAAACCTAAATGGAAGAGGCATACCTACATGCTGTGCCGACTCCACATAAAGTTGGCCACTGACTCATACGAACTTACTTACTTACTTACTCCACATAAAGTGGAATAATATGTAGGACAAGTGGGCAGGAAGAAGATGATGCTTATGATGAATAATTACTGCGTTTTTCTGTAAGAATCCCTATTACCCTCGATCATTCTCGGCTATCCCTAAATAGGGGTGTATTTTTAGACACATCTGCGTCTTTCATAACAAAAGATGTTTAGTAAAATTAATCCTAGGATCAACATACTCGTAGCTATATTTAGTTTAGTACCAATTTAGTTTGAGTTGTTTATTTATGTTTCTTAATTTTATTAGTGGTATTATTTTTAGGTTTAGCTTGGATTTTACATATTATTATTATTTACCTATTCTCGTCCCACTGCAGGGCTAACTTACCTTCTTAAACTACAGAAATACAGTATTTACGAAATAAATACCTTCAATTGTATATTTTTGGTTAATCTTAGAAATAAAAAAAAATAAAAAATTCGGCTCTCAGATAATCTCAGATAAATTTTTAAGTACAGTGTATCAAAACATTTTAATTTAAGAACACCAAAATAAACCTAATATAATGGAGTAATAAAATATACAGTTTTTGGTCAGTAACTTTATTCGCTTATACAAAACAGGTTCATAATTCTCAATTAACAAAGATAAATTAAAGTAATCTTTTAGTAAGTATCATTTTAGTGAACGAATCTTTCAAGATTTGACAAAAAAAACATGAATCCGATGGTACTGCTAAGTAAGTTATAGATACTTAGTAGCACCGTTAGTTAATTATTAGGTTAGGTTAGGACAGTTTTTGTGACATTTCTTCAGAGAAAACATTTTTAGGGTTGCACAGCTCCTGAATACAGCTTGAATTCGAGCCCAAATCACTATTAAAAACAAAATCTGTGCCTTTCATACTTGTCATCACCCATAGTAAAATAATGATCTCATAAGCATAATTTAAAAAAATAACAAGGTTCCTTAATTAAGTAGGTACTGAAATGTATGTTAACAAGATGATAACAATAAAAATATGCCAATTAGACATATACTAACTAAGTATATAAAAGCACATCATATTTGATCAAATAGGTACCTACGAGTTCTTGTAGATCATCAGAAAATTTTAGATTTTCATTTTACATATATCCTTAGGTATATCAATACAGATTTCATACATAAAAATACATGATCACGAATCCCCAAGGCGCAGTAGATATTTTCTCAGATCTTATAAGTATTCAAGATCCTTTGAAGAAATGAGTAAATTATGATTTCATACATAATTTAATAATTTCTATTGAAACAACAATAGTATGAAACATTAAATATTGGCTTCTACTCGTACTTATAAACCTATCTGTACAGAATCGTTTTTGATTTGTGAATAAAATTATTCTTTATTGATTTGAATTGTCTGAGTATTTTACAGAGTTTGCTAAATAAGTGAAATCAATTATTTAGTTTATTGAATCAAGACAACTTTCTTATTCAACATTGTTTTATAAGCTAATTATTATTTCTTACTCTAATTATGATTTTAACGATACAAATTTACATGAGTACGGTTTTAAGAGTATAATAATTTTTATGTTTTCCGTGTATCATGTTCTTGTGTACAATAAAGAGTTTATCTATCTATTTATCTAAATTAATTTTTCTTATCAAAAATTGTTTTGGCAGGTTATTATTTCTTACTCTACATATTTTAACGATACAAAATTACTAGACTTAGAGTATGGTTTTATGAGTAAATCACTTTTATACTAAGTTCACATTATATTTAAGGACTGTATTATTTAAATTAAATGTAAGTTAAGAGCAGGCACATATAATGACCTATCTCTTAATTAATTGCAGTTTACACATACCTAACTATAAAATTATTGTTCTCTGTTGAAATAACTCTTACTTGTTATGACAAAGATAGTATATTTCACACTTGGAGATATTTTTTAGTAATATTATTTTATGTCCCAATTTTCAGTTGCTCTGAAAAGCTTCCGTCGGCGATCGATACCCGTCGGACCCTTGTAGCCGCGTAGCAGCGTAGCACCAGCACCAACCCTCGTAGCACTCACGTAGCTCCGTAGCACCACCTCAACATTCATTTACATCACCTAAACTAATTAGCCACTTGAAAACACGTGAAAGTAGTCGCGTGAGAATCAGACTGAAACAGCATGCCGGTGCGACGGCCGGGCCGACGCTACGAGCCCGCCGCCGCCATATTGGCCGGCGCCCCGCCCCCCGCACCGCCGACCCCTCTTATTGGACGAGCGGCAAAAAGGAGGCGGGCTCAACTTCTCCTCAATGTTGCCAGCTTTTTGAATAAATAATTTCAGTAATTTAAGTAATGAAGGCAATTATGGCGTTGTTTAGCTAAGTTTGCGCCGCGGCGAGTGGGAACTTTATATTTATACCGTTCTCTTTATGTACGCCGACGCGCGGTTAATGCGCCCGATCTGTTTACGTTGCGAGAGCTTATTTATTGCGGGCGACTCGTTGCACGGCGCGATTTAAACTGCAATTATTTTACGCTATAAGGAAAACATATTGCACCATTTAAATGAGTTTTTCCAGAATAATTTGCTAAATGTAGATGGATGATGTTCATGAATCTTCCGTTATGGGGATGTTCTTATTCAACTTTTACTTATGACTGTACATTGTAACTTAGGTACCTTTCTTGTTGGTAGAGTGAGTAAACTTGCTCATCTCACGCGGGAATATGGCACAGAGAGTAAGCTGGTTACGTCACCGCGGTCCATCAAGATCCAGTGTCCACACTCGCGGGCAGAAGTAAACAGTGACGTCACGGAGCGTCATCGAGCCGATAAAAAGTCGATTTTATTCGCACAAGTTCGGCCAGCTGACTGCACCCCGCGCCCCGCGTTCCGACGGCACGCACACAATTTTCAGTGTGGCGAGATTTCAGGGTAAGCGGGACGGGTGTAGAGTCGATGGGTGGGTGCGAGCGAGACGGCGACAGGGGCCGGCGCGTCGCGGACCGGCGCGATGGGCGGGCGCCGGATGATGTATAGAGTGGTGGAGTTAGGTTCAAATTGGTCCGGGAAGTGGCCGAGATTAGAGTCAGCGCGGGCCGCACCGCGCCGCGTACGTAAGCCCTTAAGACTGTTTTTAATACTAGTATTTTTTACGCGATCCCGACAGGATTTAGCGGATAAGCGACGTCGTCGTGGTGCGCTTTGATTTATCGGTTACGGATACGTTTCGGTTTGTTTTCTGGTGTTTACGTTAGTGGTGACCGCCACCGGTGGACGCGCGTAATCCCGCGGCTTGTACCAGATTATGACGGATATCATCGGATTTCGTGTACACACATTGTGAATTCAGCTTTCCGAGGAATCATCAAGTCGGTTAATACCTGGAATCGGCTTTTAATCTCTTAACAACAGTGAGTATTTTGATTTTGTTATGTGAATGACTGAAACCTGTAATGTTATGAGCACTTGCAACGAACCTACACTACGCCTTATAAGGATGCACTACTAAAACTGGCCCGTATTAGGCAAACCGATAACAAAAACAAACAGCATGGTACCGAACTAAATAAACATTGACAATCTTTTATACCTACAAGTTCATAAATATCATACAAAGAAAAAGATCCCATTTAAGGCTTTTTTATTTAACTGGTATTTAAACAAGCTCGAGAGCCCATGGATTAAATGTTTCTTTGATACACAAAAACCATTTTTTTAAACTTAGCTTTATACTGTACAAAAAGCATTAAAACCTTAAATTATTAGTCATCAGTTAATTGATTAATTGGCCGTTTAAATCCAGTGATGATTGTTAGAATTCAACAAATGGCTATTAGTTATGAGCAGGCTTGGCAGACGCCCAAGGAGAGTGAATGGCATCTTTCTACACGCACCCAATTCAGCAAATTGTTGTTGTACCTTATTCCATCTTATTATTATTATTAAAAGCCACGTCCCACTTAGCCTAAATTTTAAATAAATAAATGTCTAATAATAATAGTTTTAAAATTTCAATTTCATTTATTAAATCAGACCAAAATCCATAAATTGTTAGTAACATTACAAATAAAACAAGTGAGTTAGTACCTAAAGATAAAAAACATAGCATAATATAAACTTAGCCCAGTCTATCCAACTCCTACAGGAGCATCGAGTGGTGGTTTATTGGACAATCTAGTCTGTTGCACAATACGTTGAGGATACTGTTAGGGCTGGCTTGCACTCTGTTTGTTAGGTAATTCCGTAGATATTCAATCGTTTATTTTTCAATTTGGGTTTTTAATTCAATCAAAGTACTGTATAGTTGTAAAGGTACCTACTGAATTACGCTTTTTCCTACAAATACGTGTGTTGCTCGTTTATAGGTAGTATAAAATAAATGACATTTGATTTTATACTACCCATAAACGAGCGTAGCGAAAATTTTTTTAGGTCTGTAATTCTGCAGTAGAAATGAGGTGGTTATGGCGAGCAGGTCGTATCTGTTTGAGTAGGAGAGTAGTGTTGCTAGAAATTATAATTAAGGATGTGACCAAGCACTGGATTTTTTTACAGCTCTGAGTCGCATAAATGCTTGAATTTCTTTAAATTAAACAACTAACTTACACTCTTTTAGAGATCAAAAAGAGCTCTTGCTTAGCCTGTAATCTGTATGCGCATAGGACGCGTAGGCAAGCCATAGGGCCTGCAATGTCCGCGTGGGCGCAACAAGCTTATTACTCTGTGTTGAAGTATACTTACGAGCCGTCCTATGAAATAAAATATAAAATATAATGCTTTTTTGGCCGAACCTTTCTGTCAGGTATACCTATTTATTTTTTTAAATATCAAAGCAATATCAAATGCCAAGCTATGATCGAAGCCAAAGCTTTATTAGTGTCTATATCACAAAGTTTTCCTAAAAATGTAGCTTGAAATTACCAACATGTAATGCTAGTTTACATAGAGGCTTTGTTCGAGAGGAAAAAACAGGATTCCACACTTGCTTCTCTGAATATTAAGTAGGTGAAATACTAATTCAGTATGTACGAGCTCAGATTAGAAACGTGCCTATCTATGAACTGTTTCAGGGAATTTCAGTCGCAAACCTTTTGGGAAGTTTTAGGGGAATATTTTTATTCCCAGATATAAGTTGTATTAAATGACGACCAGAAAAATGGTTAACAACCAGAACAAATTGAATGCCTTTAAAACTGACAACTTAAACTACTATTTGTCTAATAGAAATAAATGTAAGTATGATTAAAACCAAAGAAAAATACTGGTGAACCTACTACCTATAACTGATCAACCTACTATATCTTTGAGAATATGAACTGACTTTTATCGGTACTCAGTTAAAATACATTCAGTAGGCTAGGCATATTAAAAACGTCTACCATGCTTGCAATACTACAGTTTGTCTATTCATATTTATCAAAACATGTTCTACAAAAGCGAATGAATCCTAAAATAGGTGAAAATGAACAAAAATGTTGGTTCAATATTTGTGCTACACGCTATCACGGAATGATAATTTTATCATGCCAACTTGATA
The DNA here is from genome assembly GCA_963565295.1 of Epirrhoe alternata. Taxonomy (NCBI): domain Eukaryota; kingdom Metazoa; phylum Arthropoda; class Insecta; order Lepidoptera; family Geometridae; genus Epirrhoe; species Epirrhoe alternata. The sequence goes on from OY751384.1 coordinate 9,262,170, forward strand.
ACGGAGTAGATAAATTGAAATTACTGTATTTTATTCTACGGAGGTTAGTTAGACCATGAAGACTTCCAATTTATATAAATAACTAGCTGCGCTCCCGCGGTGTAACCCGCGGTCCCTCGGGATTTTCCGGGATAAAAAGTAGCCTATGTCCTCCCCTGGAATACAACCTATATCCATGCCAATTTTCAGCCTAATCTGTTCAGTGGTTTGGGCGTGAAAAGGTAACAAACAGACAGACAGACAGACAGAGTTACTTTCACATTTATAATATTATAGTATGGATTTAGATGGTTGCAGAACGCCAATAAAAGAATTCCTTAATTTCCTTCAAACTTCACATGTTTTTTTGTAAGTACAATATCAAACCGACTTTGGTGTTTGTGCTTATTAGAACTAGCACCTAGCCAAAATGCAGAATGATGCTAAGGTACAGGCAGGTTGGAACCCATTGCGAGTATCAAAATACTAACAGAAAAAAAACAGCCGTGACTTTGATTGCTTTAACCTAAAAGTTATTTTTTTTACAACTTCTAAGGATTGCAGTACTGATTACAACACAGTATTTAATTTTAATTTCAATCATACCGTCACGCATCCTCAGAATATGGGCATTGACAGACAGACAGACGGAAATTGTAGTGATCATATAAAGGCTGCTCGTTTCTTACTGAGGTACAGAATCAAAAATAAAAATAGTCGCACTCCGTGAGTGTGAAAACTAGAACAATTACGTGTATATTTTTTTTATTGTCAGGAAATATTTTTGAATAGTCTGGGCGCGCGACGGGAGACGCCGTGATAAAAGCCCTTTACCGTGTTTAGTTACGGAGATCAAAACTAGATGGCGGTGACGGTGGTGTCGGTAACACTGTGAGTTCAATAGATTTTTCCCATCTCAAAAATGCCCATCTCGCCTAAAGAAGTTTTCACTTCAACAGGTTCATTTAGGTTAACAAGTTAAAAGATAGTTGTGACGTCAAAGGGCCGTTCAGATCGCATGTCAATAGATAGTGTTAGATCATTTCTTATCTACAGATATAGGAAAGTTACGAATACAACTAAATATTTACTGACATGGATCGCTATCTGGCAGTTACACATGTATTACATGCAGTTACCGACGTACCACTAGAGATATGAATAACGATTGATTTGATAGGCGGTTGGATCAAAGATACTTGTTGTAACAGTCACGTAAGAACTTTTAACTTAAGTATTTCAAAAATGAGGTTCTTAGATAATATGAAATGAATTTATCTATTCAGAAAGATCTTAATAGGGGTGAACTTACTCATAGCAAAATTATGCTGTTTGTAGATCGTTGTTCCCATACAATGCATCAGATGTAGAGAAAATGTGTGCCTTGTTTTGGAAAAAAAAATTGTTCCTTTATGAATTGTTGTTTCATTGATTTTCAATTATTATTATGAGCCCGTGATGTCCCACTGCAGAGCAAAGGTCTCCCTTCCTTTCTTCCACTCAATTCTATTGTAAGCTAATGTTGTACCAATCTGCAGAGTAAGAGTCAAGTTCGTCTCTCTAGATTAGAAGATGTAAAAAAATATATTTTAGTTCCAAAAACTCCGTCCCACAGCGTACAATTGAACCAAAAAATCGGCCATTTAGTCAATCTAAGAATGAAGGAAAACACGAAAAAATCTTTCAGAAAATTCAAAGTATGCTAAACGCCAGTCTCGGAAGCGATCGAACAAGTGAAATTCCGATGAGATGGTGTTTTAATAGAGCGAAGCACTTTCGCCAACTTAAAGCTTTCGGCTTAAAAAAGGCTTTGCCTCGGTTTAAAGGGATAACAGAGCTCGCCGATTGCTTCGGCTAGCCCAATTACTCTTCTGGCTAAGATTAGTATCTCTTTGTATTAGGAACAATTTGCGGTGACGAGATGACTAGATCCACTGGATTTGTGTTGTCGACCTTTGATTTTCGAGCTTCTGTTTTCGAATCTAAACTAGAACAGTAAGATTTTGTCGTGTCGTAATTGTTTTTGGTTTTCCGTTTTACCAGTCGACGTGATTTTAACTCCATCCACTAATGCCCTGTTTCTATATTCAACGGACATTCGTAGGTAAGAGCTACGACTCGTTTTCACATACAAATTTTGACAGTTAACTTACGCCCGATTTCTAGCTGTCAAACTTTTGTATGTGGAACGAGTCGTAGCTCTTACGCGTTTAAAGTAAGAGTCATAGTTAGATAGGTCGACGAAATAGTGAAAACATCAGGGAATAGAACGGCTCAGGTTAGTACAAACGAAGAGAGGTTTTTTCCAGATATAAGATGGGCTACAAATGGTGAAGAAGAGGCACTTGTATAACTTACATTCTTACGGCTTGTTTCTCGAATGCAAATCATCTCCTTCCTCTTTTATTAAATGGCAACTAACTGTAATATCAGTATAATTCTGCCAATGTCAAGTTTGAATGTTAAAAATTCATATCATGTCAGTCAGTCAGTCCTGTCAATTTGGTTTTGAAGAACATAGTGGCTTGTCACTTCAAACTCCAACGGAAATCTTTCGTCAATTATGAGAAATCTTCTTGTATACGAGTACCTACTCCCGCATTCCATTTGCCAAATCTCCTGTTGCGTATACCAAGGCTTCATTAGTAAAATGCCACCGAAATTACATAATAAAACCTAGTAAAACACGAAAAACGAAAATAAAATAGCAGAGCGAAAGAAGATCTCCAAATCATCTTCAAAATAGAAATATTCAACTTATTAATTACCAGTCAGCTGTGATTTTGTTATTGGTTACTTTTATTTTCGTTGCAGCGTGTTAAGGCAGTTATTTTTACTAATATTATAAAGAGAAAAGATTTGTTTGTTTGTTTGAATTGAATAGGCTCCGAAACTACTGGACCGATTTAAAAAAATCTTTCACCATTAGAATTCTACATTATCCCTGATGAACATAGGCTATATTTTATCCCGGGAAAGTGATGTTTTCCCGAGGGACCGCGGGTAACCTCGCGACGGACAGCTAGTCTCTAATATTTATGAATTTAACTTTCCACTATGCAATTCGATGGCGAATCAAACAAAAAAAGTTTAAACTAACCTTTGTCCATCCGGTGTCATAGCAAAAAAACTATACAGTCATGTTATAAAGCGAGTTGAGTGCGCAATAACGGCTGCTCGCGCTTCGCCACCTTTGTTCTTTTTACTGAATATTGAATCGGATATCCGAGTGATAAAATTGAAGGCCTCTCAATGTATGAACTGTGAAGAAGGCCATTCAGACTCCATACAAGTCAAAAGTCAAAAGTGCCGGCCAATGAAATTAGAGATCTCACCACTATTGGGACTGGCAATCCGAGTATTTTTAAGTATGTCACTAAGTTTCTCAGTCCACTACTTCAAAAGATTTATTTAGTTGGAAAATCTGGATTTGAATACAATTACATTTTTTTACTTAAAATCTCATTTGAAAACCTAGAAACTTGGTGCCATAGTAAAAAATACTTCGATTGACTTCCCCAATTTAGTGGTGACACCTTTATTTTCGTTAGCCGGCACTTTTGATTTTAGGGCCCAAAATAATGACCTTTCACTTACTTCCTGTCTCTTATTAGTTAAAATGCATAGACATCATTTATAAGATGATTTACATAGCAGGAGACAACCTGGACTCAACGGGGCACTCTGTAGTATTCCGTGTAAAGTATGTTTAAAATCGGTTAATTTTGTATGAACAGCTAACACTATCAACTAATAACATAATTATTTACAGGGCATAGATAAGCACGGTTATTTTGATTTATTAAAATAGGTTGGATTCATTAAGGACTAATAAAGTAACTTATGTCTATTTTTATGTATTCTCTGTATTATGTTTTTGTGTACAATAAAGCGTTTATCTATCTATCTATCTTAAAAATATCATAATAATATATACGATAGATATAATAATATTAACATTTAAAACAATTTAGGACTTTTTATTGTATTTTTTACTTACATCAAAAATCGTGTTGAGCTTCCCTCGGCTTATGATTACGTAAAATAGTTAAACTAATTTTGATAAAGTAGTTTTAGAATAAAAGTTTATTTTCCTAGACAAAACGCTAAAAAAGTTTACAAGGAAGAAAATTATACTACCCTGTGGAAACTCACTGCCCTGTAAAGGCAATTAAACGTATAAATCACATATTCTACTTTTTCCTCTTTCATCCATTACCAGGTGAACAATGAAATTCAGAGAGTCAGTGATCGATTTGTTACGTTATACTTAATATCGAAGAATATACTTTAATACGTTTTCCGTGACGTAAAAAACAGGATCACGACTGTATCAAAGATATATTAGTTAGACAAAGTCAAACGACCTCTGTAGCGCAGTGGGTGAAGGCTCGCCTGCGACGGAAAAGGTTGCGGGTTCGATCCCCGCGGCGAGACCAATGTTTGTGTGATCTACAAATATTTGTCTCGTGTCTGGGTGTTTCTATGTATAATATGTATGTATTTACAAACAAAAAGTATATAAGTAGTATATCAGTCATCTTAGTACCCATAACACAAGCTCTGCTTACTTTGGGGCTAGATGATGCTGTGTGAAAAGTCCAGCATTATTTATTTATTTATTTTATTTAAAAAGTATTTATTCAGTAGAACCGCTGGGATCACTTTGAACGATTCCAGCGGTCAAGACAAGACGGTACAAGACATTCTCTGAGATAAAGTCCCTCAAGATCCTTGGAACATGTCGAGGATAGTCAGAGCGCCCAAATTCATTTGCACATGCTTACAAATATGATGTAGAACTTTAACCTCCAGCTTCTGGTTCAAGCGATGCAAGCGCAGTCTGACGGCAATTTGATTAATGAAAACTGTAAAGGTGTATATTTCCAGCGCACAGTGTTATATGGCGTTCTTTTTTATGACTTTCAAACAGTTCAGTGTGCGCTCGCCTTAAATCAAACTGATAATAATAATGATATTGATTTATTATTCTGTTGAACGTGTTAGAAGTTAATGTTTGCTGTAGGAAGAAGTTGTAAATTTACTTTGTAATGGATGATCATGATTTGTTTTAGAGACTAAATTTTAACAAAGTAATGTGGGTTTAAAACAACATTACTTTGTAAAAAGGCTAGGATTGTTAAAACACGATACAATTCGTATCCAACATGGGACCTACACTACGGTTAATCTAGGCACTCGTAAAGTTAACTGTTTTGATACAAATGTACGTACCTACGTACGTTCTGCAAAAGTTTGAAAATCTTCTGCTTATTCTTTTTTACCTCACTCTGCTTGATGTTTAGCAGTAGTGAGGTCTAAGATGGAGCATGTTTTCTTTATATTACGCATTAACAATACATAATTTCCAGGTCGGCGACGATGGTCGCCTAACTCGCGGCTACTCGCGTCCCGTCACCACAAGCCTCACCATTCATCTCCGGGTGTACAAGGAGGCGCTGGCGGCTGGTATGGAGCCGCTAAGCGAGAACGGCCTGTGTTTGTCCGAGCTGGACTTGCACGGAGGTGCTCACCTGCATGAGTCGGTGGCTGCGTCTGTGGGTTCTGCGATATCGAGTCTGATGGCTCCGCTGCATCATGAGCCACAGCATGCGCCGCTCCATCACGCACCACCTTTGCACCACGAGCCACTGGAGAAGCTTAAATGTAAGTATCTAGCATAAATAAGACACAAATAGAAAGAGAAAAGAGAGCATTTACCTGCTCCTTTTCTTCAACTCTAACCGACTTTAAAAACAGGAGGAGGTTGTATTATCGGCTTGTATGTTTTGATGTATGTTTATGAATTACTTCGTCAATTGTGGACTGTTCTTTTGTGCGAAAGTGACTGTCTTCTCTTGAGGCAGTCCCTTATAAGTTTTATTTTTGAGGAATTGATAGTTTTCCCTTACTTAAACAGCCCTGGTAGGCTAGTGGATTCCACTGCCTCATATTTTTTTTATCATTTAACAAAACCATTTTCTTTTATTCTTTGAAAATGTTATTTTTTCCAAGGTCAATTTTAGAAATCGAACCCCATGCCGTAAATTCTGGTACGAAGCCGCGAGAGTTCCTATTCTTTTATATACTGTATCCATTTAAAACGGATGATAGTAAATAAAATAAAGGGACGCTCATTTCGAAGCTCTCGATTGAGTCGTATCTTCGCCGTTTTGTTTTATGAAGATATGTTGCTGGCCTCGCTTTGACGCTGGATACGCTGATCCTCAATAAATACACAGTTCCTTTCAATTTGTTTTAAAACGATTCTTTATTTTTTGCCGCGAAGCTAAACATTTCCGATATTTGATTTGATTTTGTGCCTTAAAATAACTTAACTCTAATCCAAGTAGATAAATATTATATGCACAAAACTTTAGGTATTATTGGTATGTAATAAGTATTTAATGATAATAATAATATAGGTACCAGCAGTGGGACAGTGCAGGTTACATAAAAAAAAGTTCTGTCAAGCAAACTCAGAAGTTAAACGATAAAATTTTGTTCAAAGAAAAAAAAGTTCTATGATCAGGGTATAAGCGTATGTTAGATAGATAGTAATAAAAATAAACAAAAATGGAAAACTAAACAAAAAATACAATGACATACAATCGGCGGTCTTATCGCTAAATAGCGATCTCTACCAGACAACCAATGTTTGGAAATATGATTTGTTTTCGTTGACGAGCTTTTTTTAGCTAGAAAAAAAGCTCATCAAGAAGAATAAAATTAACTTGTCGCCGTTGAAAAAGGCTATTTGTAAACGTTTTTAAAAAATTCAGTAAAAAATATATTTTATAAGCCTAAAACAATTTTTATCTACAGTAATATCGATAAGCGTATAGTAAGCATTAAATTAAAATTATATTTATTACCGATACATAATAAAAATAAAAACGACGCACGTGCTAAAAATCCAACAAGTTTATTTTCACGATGACATCGATAACTTGAAGACCGTGACGAGATGTGGGCTTCATACAAAATTAGGGATTATTCAAAACCACAGACAAATAACAATTACTATAGGATACAGACACAGCTTAAATCACAGTTAGTATGGACGGTGTGTCACAGTTTAGGTGACAGTTACTATAGGTTGTGTAGTTTGTATAGATCCCTCCTGTCTTGGTGATGCGCAATTTTCAGCCTTTGTTTGCTTTGGCTACAATATACGATGTATTTTGATTGCCACTTTCATAGTACAAACATTATCACTATACTAAGTCTGTACCTAATCTTATTGCTTATTCTATGTAGGCTATGAACCGAACGAATTATTGCCATCTTTTGAAATCGGTTATTACAGTGTATTAATTAATTTTACATATTTGATTGTTTGTCTCAATTACAACTTCTAAATGAAATAAATCCAAAAAAACTGTCACCTATTTTTTTAAACCTGAGAGACTTGACGTACTACCAGCCTTGAAAATAAAAGATAATTCAATACAAACAAAATTACACTTGTAAGAGCGAGGCTAATCTGATAGTTTTTACAAACACATCAGTGTCGGATTACACCCCTGCATGTTTAGTTACGCAATTAGTCATGCCCTTTGGGGCTCGGAAGTTTTGAATGTTGCTCTACATGAAATATTTAATCACAATGTTAGTTTTTTTAATTCAAAGTTCTTTCTTTTTGTAGACATTGACGTTCTTTGAAATAAAATGTCAATTTTCTATTTTATGGTGTCTATGTATAGCTGTGGGCGAAGGTAGCGGCAGACCAAAACGGAGATGGCGGGACGAGCTGGACCAGTTTCTAACGGACTGAGATGTTGCTGGGGACCGAGATGTCTGGAGATAGTGGGGGGAGGCCTTTGCCCAGCAGCGGGACACTAACGGCTGAAAATAATAATTATAAATAATAATGTATAGTCCGGAAACTAATAAAGAATAAAAAAGAAGAATATAATAGTAAGACTACTACAACAAAACATAAAATAAATAATTTAAAGTTTTGTTTGCTGTGTAAGGAGTCATGCTGGATTAAAACTGTGTATCGGTTCACAACATGCTTAAAACTGAGCCTAAGATACCTACAGGGGTATTCTAAGTACCGAGCGATACCATGCTACTAAATGAAACCGAAGTTGACGATCGTAAGCAACAAACTTTTAGTCTAATAATTCTAGGCTATATTTGAAAAAGTAAAACTTAATATTTTTCCATAAAATAAGGTCGTAAAAAGCACGTTTCCGCGCTGTTGTTCAGTTTTGGCGTAAACGCAACGATTTGCAATCCATCACCGACGCACAAAAAGGGCAACAGAGGCAATCATTTAAAGTCAATTCGGATGAAACGGGCATCCCTCTCTTTTACTCTTACACAAAAACAATCATCCATCCCCCTCGCACGTTAAAAAATACCCCTTGGATCAGTGAAGCATTATATTGCGATGATTAGCCCTGCACTTGCTTGGCATTGAATTTAAATGGGGGATTAAAATGCGCATTTTATTTATTAGAAGCTATTGTACGAAGTTCATTAGGCGATTGCTGTCGTCATTCGGGTATTGTGATGTTGAATAATGGATAGTGTCAATATTATGCAATTATGATAGCTGCAAATTGTTTATCAATCTACAAATTATTTCATTAGTTATTTTATCAGCCACAGTGTTTTTAAATGTTTGCCATTGAAAATTCATATTTTTCAAGTTTGATTTTTGATAAATAAGGAGAAATAGGAATTCGAGTCACTAATAAAGTTGTGTAGGCATTTTTTACCCCTTTTAATTTTAGAAAAAAATATGAATATACCTAAATCGATAAAAAAATAAAAACGTGTTCTTTCCAATTTGCCAAATGCTAATAAATATCACCCGAAAACTCGCGAATAACCGAATAACCCTGCTCTTTTTATAGGTGTATTCGCAAGGAATCTCATCAGCACTGCGTATGCCGAGCTTATCCATCGAAGATTGTTCTCATATCCGACATTTTTATAAAAAACACGTTTCGTGGCTTTAATTTTAAATTGATCAGAGCTGCTAAAATCTTGTAGGTAAGCCTTCGTTTCGTCGCTTTTTTACTTTTACCCGGAGATCTCATTATTTCGGAAAAAATATGGAGAATTAATTATGTGGGGCTTAGGTTTTTATCACGTTTTAATATAGAATCTCATTTTCATACGGGGTTATCAGATTTTTTTAGGATTGTAAATTATTTTTTCTTTTCCAATTTTCCTACAGAATTTGACTGGTTTTTTTAACGTTAGGTATATTTTCAGCTCTGGAGTTTAATCAAAACTTTGAATAAATTCACTTATAAAGGTACTTGGTAAGATGAAAGGTAATATATATATATCTTAAATAAGCAAACATATGAGAGAAGTTTGTCAAAGAATTTCGAAACAAGCTTTTGAATCTTACCTAATCGACCATTTGCGACGCAGAGGATTACAAGTTGGGACTCAGTTGCTTAGATGCTATACAATGAATATATAGGTATTTCTAATAATTATTTAATTATTCAACTTTGATTAAATACCTACGGGGCTGAGAACTGGGTGATCATTGCATGAGTAGGTATTACCATGTTTTGGGAATACAGTCGTTAAGAACAATATATTTACATTGATGTTTCAAAAATAGCGTTTCTATGTTTATCTGGTAATACTGCAACTGCACTTTTTTTCCAAATTTACTTTATGCTATTCTATTGTCCCTAAACTTGTGCCACTTACAAACAATCCTGTTACTTGGCTTCTGGCCATTCCATTAACAAATTATATGCAAACTTTGGTCTTCTAAAAAAATAAGTTAAATCCGTTAGCTTCGATATCATCCAGCACGATAATCTCTTATCATTTCGGGCAACGTTCCTGCGCCTATGCAAAGCTAGGTGCATAGGTGTGAGGCCGGGAATTCTCAAATATTTGCCGTGTCTAGAAGATTAGTTTATCTGAGTTTACTCAAATGAGCCCGAATCTGACCGGCGCATGCGACAGTCTAAACAGTACGCAACCGCTCTGTTTAGATTGTTGGATGGATCTTGACGTTAATGATTCGTTATAGTTTTAGTTCTTTTTATTTAATAAATTTTTCCATATAGTTTCCATCAGAATCTACTCACCAGTTCTGGAGGTGGGCGTTGAAACTGCTTCACAGTTTTACAACTTTTGCAGTTTCATCGTTTTAATTGTAATTTTGCTCAACTGTAATTTGTTCTGAATAAACATATTTTTACTTTTACATTACTTTATAAAATTGAATATTATCTTATAGAAGAGTGTTAGAGAAGAATGAATACGCTGATTATAAGCGATTATTACTTAAATAGGTACACGAATATTGGACGATGCACGATCGAATTTGTATGCATGATCGATCATTAACAATTTTGATTATTTTAGACTTGTCTGATTTGATCGTAATTCATAAAATTTTTGATATTAGCATATTTTCATTATTGGCATTTTGTGTTTCAAATGCAATCAACACTAAAGCACTTTATCCACTTTTTATCGACTGCTCATTTCCATACTAAGTGTAAAGTTTTTTCAGACTAACAGATGATTCTTATGTCTTGACCTACGATTGAGGAGAACCGAACCTTTGATATAAAACACCGCCGGTACAAACTACGTGTGATTTATTAATACAAAAACTATTTGACAAAAACGCGGTGCCACACTGTCTGCGCACCCCACAGGAGTTATAGCAAGTTTTTTTTACAAAAAACTACCCTTGTGATATGCTCTCGGGGAGCGTTTGATGTCACCAAATGTATTATTTTTTGCAAATTTTGGCAATAATTTAAAAATGTTTGAAATTTTCGAAAGACAACGTTACATACTCAATAACTTGAAGAAGTTAGAACACACTAAGAAGTTTAATGACCTACATAAGTACTATAATTTTTGCTATAATTACGTTTTGCAATTATAACATAGAGTAGGTAAATTAATAAGGCGGCAGTACTACGATGAGTAGAAGTCTAATCTCCATCGTCAAAATGTACAATGGTTTTGTGTATAAGAAATTGTTCTAAATAACAAATGACCTAAGAAATCACAAAATGTCAGTACTCATGTTTTAGTGAAACTTCTTTGCCTTAGTCTTACAATTTACACAATCAGTTACAATATTCCCCCAATTCTTTTACTTTTTTCGGCACCTATTAACATGTGCACGAGCTATTAAACTTTGTCATCAGCAATTAGTGATGTCGAACGAAACTAAATAAATTCTCGAGCATACCTCGCGCCAACCGAGACATGTGACACCCATTCTGAACGCCTGTTAACAAATTAAAACGATTTGTTCTGTTATTCTAATAGGGCGAGCTATGGGAAGTGTTTGTGTCTAGCATATTTTGACAAAATTTATTGCTACCACGCCTTCTAGACGGGTTTTTTGGAGGCAACTCTAGGGCGGATGCATCGACATCTGTCGCGCATAGAAAAGGTGGTCACGCCCCGCGCAACACGCGAGTCATGAATTTCCAGAATGTTGACATTGAAATGTTTTTTATAGTCCGATTCTATGATTGAAACAAACCGCCAATATCGATCAAATATATCGATAATTAATTCGACCAAAATATGCCTTCTTATTTATATCCATTTCTATATTTGACAAGGTAATTATTTAATTCAAAGCAGTGAGCTTTTATGATTGTATGAAATATTTAACTTTTGATATCTATCAGGTATTGACAAATTAGTTTGTAATTGTTTCCCTTTCACCGTTCCCAGAGGAAAGTTAACGACATAGCACAGCATGAAACCGACTGATACATCAACAGAGAGTCAATGGGTGCACAATATTTACAACGCCAATGATTGATAGTGCTTGACAGATGGACCCGGATAACCCTTCGCTGCCGACGGACCATCTGTCACTCAGACCGTTATAATGGTCAGTTAGACCATCACCCTTTTTCGCAAAAACCCCAGGAAATGATTTGTGTGCAAACATCAGGAAACGTATAGGTACTGGGAAGACCACGACCCTATCCGATCTAAATTTTATGACTTATCAAAAGTAATGGCCCCGTAAATACGTATTTTACAACGCACAGGTAAGTAATACATTTCAAAAATAATACCCTCATCTTTTTGTTTAATATTACTTTTCGTTTATCTCATTTTATTTGACGCTATAAAAAGGAAGAATAACGGTTGTTAAAAGAGTAGCGCGCATCGCACACACGTCGGATACTTCGGCAATAAATCTTTTATTTTATGACAAATTGTTGTCTGATGCTCAGTTACCCTCGCCAGCAACAAAGGATCTAGAACAAATACTGACATAATGGTCTCTGATGGCCTAATGCCGGCATCACAACACGGACCATTTGTAAACACAAACACAATAACGCCCTACCGTAATATTGGTCACAAAGTACACAAAATAATGCATCGCCACAATAATTTATCGTGTTTAGGGCAGTTTAAACTACAAAAAAACAATACCATTATTTGTTAAAGGAAACAGCGTAAGAAATCTGTTTGCAATAACATATTTATAGCTTTTGAGAGGCGCAGGATTTGTCATTGGCGTATTTATAAAAATAAAACAATAATACGATCCCATGTTCGAATTTAATGTCCAAACTGATGAGGCATTTGTGTAAAATACGTTGACACGTCATGTGATATATGACGCGAAAATTCTAACAATGGCGAATGACGTCGCTTTATGAGACACGTCGGTCTCTGGGACCCTGCCTCATAATTATAATATTATGACTTCACATTATTCCCCAAAATATCTCTGCGAGGCTCAAACCCTCTGAGGTAGAATAGGCCATTGTATTGGCACATTTTACGCATAAAAGCGTATTACATTCGCACCCCTTATATTTATACTGTTTTCTTACTATTTTCTAAATCTAATAACATTTATCTTACGTTCCGACCAAACGTCATTTAGTAAAGCCAGCAAGGGCAGAGTTACCCTCGCGACCGATCGCGACTATAATTTCGTAATCACCATAAAATCTGTATCACCGCACTAATATATTTATGACGTTATAGCTCTACTAATATTTATGCAAATTGAAAACGTACAGAATGGCATCGCTTATGCTACCCTAATCCCGGCACAGGAGGCCGACATATGCCAGAACTGAACTGCTCTTTTCGTCTCCATAACCATGACTCATTTTTATTAGCTCTACATTATATTATCTGCAATTTCTTTGATAATAATAGTATTTGGAAAATTATGAAAAATTGATTGGTGGTCTAGTGGCATTAATAACTAAAATTTTGCTTTGGATGGCACTTTGTATTATCAGTTTCTCTCTCATCTCAAAGTCAAAGTCAAAAAGCATTTATTCAGTAGGACGGCTGGGATCACGAATAGTCTTAAAACTATTTTTTCTCCTGTTCTTTCTTTCGAGAATACCGTGGCGAATCAGAAATGGTTTCAAGTTGTTTAAAACTAAAACACAACACAGTTTCCATAATCTATCAGAAAATACAACAAACTTAGTAAAATAATGAAATAATAACTATTGACATGACAAGGAGTAAAATAATATTGAACAAGCATACTTGGAGATGTTTTAGTTGTTGAATCGAGTCATGTTTGTTTCTTGATCATGGCCTTATCTAACCCTATCATGACAACTGTAGTACGAATCACAACACCCTATCCGCATTGTCATCGTGTCTGACCGAATAGGAAAAGTAATTTGTGCCCATATGGGACCTGTGATTGCCTTCTGAACACTTCCACCCTCGACCAGATAGTATTTTGGTGGCCAATTTCGCGACCCCTCAACTCCTTGGACCTTTTAATATTGCGGTATGGCACAAACATTGCGGTTTTGTTAGGGTTGAGTACGTGTCATTTTATACCGTGAATAGAGTAAGGTGCGTTTGGTGAGAAAATAAACAGTTGCTTTTAGCAGTATCTGAAAATAGCTTTCAAAAGCTAAAGATTTTTTTGTGAAGACAAGGAAATTTTGTATTATAGTTGCTTTTGTCAGTTGTTATTGTTACTCAATCTTATATATTTTCTTTTTATCTAAAAATAGAACAATCTAGTGCCTATCAAAAACAAAGAAAATAATTTCTCTTTTATAATACGTTCAAGCGACCGAAATTAACTTTTCCCTGCTCCCCTAAGTTTTAGTTATCCACAACTCTAATTTGCGGGGTATTTTTACAAGTCTCAGGTGGTCGGTAATTTTGCCTCTGCGCAGAAGGGTTACTTGATTTATCTCGCTCGTAATGCGCGCCCGGGGAAACACTACTGCATCTCTACTAAACACTTACAGCACCGCAAATTAGCTCCAAACTCATGATTTAATGACCACATTTTCTTTACGATCGTCATAACTAAACGGATTTGCAGTAGAAACAGTTTGCGTGTAATAAAAACAGATGTGAAAAACATGAAAGTCAAAAGGGCAGGATGTAGATCGTAAGTAAAGAGGCTCAAGAGCACATTTGACCCGCAGAATATGAAAGCTCCAAACGACCTTGAGACCGATAGACACGTGGTCATAAACAAACGAGGAATGCTCGGCGCGTACGTGTCATGTCTCTCCTACAATAACGAAACATGAAAAATTTCCAGACGCCCACATCAGACTGATAAATGGCTTCCGAAAATCCAAAAGGAAGTTACAGCTTACTCGGGATTTGGTCTAGAACCTCTCACGTCCCATAACTGCTGCACTCCGCTTTATTACAATTACCATAAGCCTCAAAGTCCCGCTCTCGACGCCGCAGCCCGGGACTTCATCATTTTGAACCTACTTGCGAGTGCCGTAAGACGGTTATTGCTTGGGTGAAGTAAAAACGGCGTCTGGGGCCAAGTCTCAGGATACTTGCAGACAACTTTAGCACTTACTCCTGTTATTTTAAGATTGAAGTTCGGAGTAAACGAATCATGCGCGTGAAAGTTATGCGACGTTCGTGCCTCTGAAGCGGTCCACTCTTTACACTTTATGCAGCTTTATGTCCGTGTACAGTATGTCGCCGGCTATTTGGAATACTAATTGGGGTTGTAGGGACTTGGAATGTCGTGTCCTTTCTTTTTAACTCATCTTTACGATGTAGGTAGGTATGGATGATATAAAACTGCTACCATGATTTTTATTGGAAAATGCTTACTGTTCTGACGAATATAAATTGCACGTAATTGCTTTAACCGAAAAGCTTTGAGAGCGGCCAATCCTCAACCTGAATGGAAAATCAGTAAACCGCGAAACGATGATGAATCGCGTTGGAGGAAAGGGTCGTTAGAGCGAGACGGTGCTAGATTTGCTTCATAAGTGCGAAGGGGATAGCATCGAGGGAAAATTAGTGGATGCTCCCGTGAATTTGTGTACGTTTTCAATGAAGGTTCTTTATAGTAGGTAAAATAGGAATAAAATGGATGGGTCCTAATCCGGCGGCCATTTATAACTTACACGCCATTAATTTGAGCGATAATTTATGAATGGCGATGCGATTGGTCGTAGATATAGACATTATACCTATGAAAGGTGAACAGTAGCGATGTGGTGAGCCTCTAACCATCGTTATCAGTTCACAGGTAATCTAATCAACTTGTACCAAGTACCTACTTACTTACGTTGGATTCGATATAATTGCATTTAAAATTTTCTGTTGCGTGCATTTGCCTAGACTACGTTTTGATAATCATAAAACAACTTTAATTTTTTGTATCGTGCTAATCCACACTAGGTATTTCATTAAGGAGGATCGTCTGATCGTCGCGGGTTCGAATCCAGTCGGAATCGCAAGATAAGATTTTTCATTTCATAAAAAAACTTGTTTAATATTTTTTCCAAGGAAACACTTCAAGTTTTTTGGCTGTTTTGTCTTGACTAAGATCAAATGTAGAGCATCATCTCTCTGCCCTCATCCTGCTTATAGGTATCAAAAAATGTAGACCATAAACAAAAGTGAATAGAATATGAAACTAAATCAATTTTTTTACAAAAATTATCTATTTTATGATTCAGATGCGGTGCCATTCAGCGCCTCAGCGTCGTGCGACCTGGATCCGTTGAGCTATCTATATATCGTTTTGACGACGATCCTTAGCTTGACTGATTCTATTGTATTTTGTAAATTTATGTACATAATTGTAGTAGCTTAGTTTCTTCAGATGCGACTAGCCTATTAGGCTGCGTTTCCACCAGAGATGTGCGAGGATGCATAGCGAGGGATGTGTTTGTAAAGAACCAATAGGATCGCTTCATTTACCTTGCCTCGGTCAGCACAGCTCTGGTGGAAACGGCTCAGCGGAGCTAGATTTTTGCGCATACAAAACAAGCGCGGGATGTGTGCGAGGGATGTGTGCGAGGGATGTGTGCGAGGGATGTGTACGAGGGAAGTGTGCGAGGAATGTGTGTTGAGAAAGATGTGTTGCGAGGTTTGCGCATACTGTACCAGCCAGTCCATAGACGGAGTTTGTTGGAAGTAGAAGTGCGCAAAATAGATAATAATATGGATAATTGGAAAAAGAAAATACTTTTATATTTAACAATTTGTGATGAAGAAATGGAAGCAGAAGATACGGAGTTTATTAGTTCTATAATTTTGAGCAATACAAGAACACACAGGTTTTGGATACGTAACCATATTAAATATCATCGATTACATGGAGAATTCTTTACCTTTTTTCATACGGCTGATGATGAAATATTCGAAAATTCTTATCGAGTATCTAGAAGTAACTTTTATGAGTTACACAATTTGATTGAGAACATTATCAAGAAAGAAGACACTCACTACAGAGAATGCATCAGCACCAAGGAAAAATTGGCGGTATGTTTAAAGTAAGTAAAATAGTTTGAATCAATTTTGTCTTTATTAAACATATTAATTGAAAAGTAATCATAATCTGCAAAATAAGTAGACAACAAGTTCCTCTTTTTCATGGCAAATTAGGCTCTGTTCCTACTTTGTTTGAAGTATTTGGCGTTTGTAGGTCTGAATGTTGTGTTCCCGGAGATGCTGGTTGTACAGCTTCCAGTTGGAAAGATGAATCCATCTGGCCCACTGTTTTATTTGTATTTCTACCAGAGCTTGAAGAATAACCAAGTTGTTCAGGATCCAGCTGAGGCGGCAAATCCATCTGGCCTGCTATATTACTACCTACTGCTATACTGCTACCAGAGCTTGAAGAATAACCAAGTTGTTCAGGATCCAGCTGAGGCGGCAAATCCATCTGGCCTGCTATATTACTACCTACTGCTATACTGCTACCAGAGCTTGAAGAATAACCAATATTTTGATTATACCACGTCAGCACGTAAGATTCTTCGGCTTCGCTAATCATATTAAAAAGTTTCCTTTTTAAAGGAACTTGCATGTAATCTGGTAATTTTTTAAATGTTTTCGCCATTGAAAGAAAAAAATGATCAGTATCATCGCAGTCCGTTGGTTTTAAAAGTTCTCTTAATTCTTGCCTTTCTTTTCGAAAATCTTCTTGATTTTTCATATGTTTTTGTATTAAAATTGATAATTCATCGCCTTTTTTCTTCTTTGATGATGACGGGGTGACCGAATCTGTTGAAATGCCTGAAGTTGAGGCTATTTCGTAAAGATTGTTGGGATTGTCAGCTTGATTTGGTGTATGTTCAGTGCTCTGCGAAGAGTCATCTTGGTTTAATGAATATTGAGTGCTCTGCGAAGAGTCATCTTGGTTTAATGAATATTGAGTGCTTTGCGAAGAGTCATTTTCATTATTTGGTGACGAAATATCCTCTTTATAACTTGACTCTCTATCTCTGTTGGCCATGTACGGTAAAAGAAATTCCATCAATTTTTGGTATTTCCATTCACGTGTTTTGGTTGTAGCCTGTCCGCTTTTTTTAGATTTCTGCCTCTTTAGCGCGTCCCGATGGCTATCCCGTAGTTGTTTCCAACGATACTTAGCGCTTTTCACTGAAATAATAGAAAATTATGATTAGGAATATAACATTTTTATACCAAGCATGTTGTCTTACAGATCGCAAAAAATCAGTAACAGGTAAAGAGTACTTTTTTATTTGTTAATTATTTTTCTTACTATTATTATAAACATTCCTTTTTTTGCAGGTATTTATCCACGGGCTCGTCGTTCACACGATTGGCAGAAAATTTTAGGATTGGAGTAGCAAGTGTGTCGAGAATTGTGGCAGAAGTTTGTAATGCTCTTTGGCTTGTTTTACAACCTCTTGTTATTCCAAAACCTACCAAAGACGACTGGAAGCGAATAGCAAAGGATTTTCAAGAGCTATGGCAGTTTAAAAATTGTTTGGGGGCTCTAGACGGTAAACATGTTTATATAATGTGTCCTGCAAACACTGGGTCCTCTTTTTTTAATTACAAACAAAGATTTTCTATAGTGCTTATGTGCTTAGCTGACGCTAGGAGAAAGATTATAATGGTTGATGTGGGATCCATGGGAAGATTTAGTGATGCTGGAATATTTGATGATAGTGTTTTTGGAAAATATTTGAAAGAAAAAAGATTGAATCTTCCAGAACCTGAACCATTATATGAAGGAGGTGAACCAGTACCATTTGTATTCATTGGAGATGAGGCTTTTCCTTTGATGGAAAATTTCATGCGCCCATATCCGCGGGACCAGTTAGACCAACAGAAACGTATATTTAACTATAGACTTTCGAGGGCACGTCGCATTGTAGAAGCTACATTCGGTGTATTGGCACGAAAGTGGTATGTGTATCGTAAAGACTTTGAATGCAGAGTGGAAACGGTTGACAAAATCGTAAAAGCCACATGTGTAATGCATAATTTTTTAATTGAAAGACAAAGTAATTATTTGGATTGCATTGATAACACAAATACAAGTACTCTTGTATCGGTTCCTAGCATTTCCGTCGTCGTGTCAAGTGATAGTTATGATGTAAGAGAGAAATACTGCTCTTATTTCAATAATCAAGGAAAAGTGTCATGGCAAGATACTCGTATTTCGTCACGAATTCATCGCACACAATAAATACCCAAATATTGTAACTTGTATTTTAATATACCTGATTTTAATACATGATTATTACTTACCATCTTTATATTGTATTTCTTTGACTATTTCCTCCCACGCAGCGTCCTTAGTTTCATTACATTTGTAAAATGACAAAGAAGTGTTCCACAAACACGGAAACTTTTGAACGGCATCAATTAATTTTTCGTCCATTATGCCACGCAACCGTACGACATGCGTACGACTACAAGCGCTTACGACAGCAAAGTGAGACGTGAGCGCAGCGCGGTGAGCGGCAGGCAGGCGTTCGCGTTACTCCGCTCCCACTACACCGCACCCCCGTCGACACATTTCACAGCTTCGCAACGCATCCTCGCGCCACACATTAATGCGCATTTTCACAGCTCCGCTACACATCCTCGTAGGCACATTATCATCGCACAGCTTTGGTGGAAACACCCACACATTTTCACAGCACAGCTAGACATCCTCGCACGACACATTTCCATCGCACATCTCTGGTGGAAACGCAGCCTTATGATGTAATATCCGTATCCCATGTACCCGTGTGGTCTCTAATCTCAAGTGTCCACGGCTAACACTTCTTACTTTTTTGTACTTTACACCGTATAAAAGTTCAGTCACAAACACATTAACTTTGAAAAAACATCAAATACATTTTTGCATTGCTGTAGGTTATATCACACCGCTATAAATTAGATTAATATGAGACTATGTTTGTTATTTCTTTAGTTACGGAAGAACGCATTATATCTTGAAAGTGAAAACATTGACATTTTAATTCCGATTCTGTCAGGATTTTGCTTTTTCTTTACAGTGATAAAAAAAGTAAGTTCGTATGAGTCAGTGGCCAACTCTGGTGATTGAGTTTTTAGGCCGCCTTAAGGCCCGTCATGGCTTAACGACTTCAATACCCGGGACCTACAATTTAACGTGACCTCCGAAGCACGGAAGCGCTCAGATGAAATTCCACGGGCGGTCACCCATCCACTTACAGGCCGTTTCTAAAGTTGCTTCGACGATCTATCAAGAACGACTAAGCAAGCACGACCACGAGCGATTATATGTTATTAGGTAGGTACCTATTAGATCCCCCGGGTACAAATCCGAGAAAATCTGAAGCTTTCGTTTTATAAATGAAAAAATGCTGCTAGACCTTCAAATGTTGGTACCACACGAGCCAAGCCGCGGTCAGAAACAGTATAATAATACCTACATTCCTCAGTGGAATATAGTGAATCATATCAAGCCAGCAACTGCAGGTGGCCAGTCGCACCGGAAGCTTGCACTCGTCCGTCACTTCCGTTATCAGGATTATGTTATTAAGCAGCCTCTGTGCATGGTGGTCTGATTATGAAGATTAACATGTGATTCTTTAAGTTCTGTTGATAACACAGCCGCGTTGGCGCCAAGTTATTATAAAACAAGACTTGAAATTGTTCTAAAAATAAACTATGTCATCCGAAGTTTCATAACAACGATTGATACCCCCAACCCCCCCAACATAGCTTACTTATACGATTAAGTTAGCTATGTTGGGGTACACCAGTCTAGAAAGCGTTATTTTATGCCTATTTAAGAATGATCTTCTCATCACATCATACACACATAGTTAATAACGTAGACGGCTATAATCATACGAGTATAATATCAAAAAACAATAAAAACACCTTATGAAAAATGTACTGGGCCAAAGGCTAGAACAATTTTGGTTACATAAACAATCTTAGTTTACCCACCTAAAACGGTCGCATTATGGTACTAAATTATTAACAATATTCTTTTTCCTCTTGTGGTGCCTCCCCGACTAGCGAAGGTTGGCAGTCAATATGGCAAATTGTTCTCTATCCTTAGCGAGTCGAAATAGTTCGGCAGCAGTCGCTATGCCCGTCCACTCTCTGATGTTCCGCAACCAAGATTTCTTTCTCCGACCAACACGCCTCTAGCCGTCGACTTTATCCATCATAATCAGTTGAAGAAGGTCAAATCTCTCGTGTCATAGGACATGTCCTAAGTAACTGACTTTTCTTAGCTTGATGGTATGCAAAAGTTCCCGTTTCTGCTGTGCTCTTCGGCTCTTCGTTTCTTCTTTAACAATATTAAGTTATTAATAAGATGGATATTAAGATGGATCACCTAAAAAAAAGCTAGGCCGAAACCGTGTTTGTTGCCCTGATTCTTCACGGTATTGGTCGCGAAGGAACAGGAGTAAAATCACCTAGTTTTAAGACGTTTCAAAGTGATCCCAGCGGTCCTACTGAATAAATTATTTTTGACTTTTGACTTTTTTTTATTAGATTCTTGATATTACTTGCATACAATTTTGATTTCCTAGTCAAGTATATTTTACAGCATCGCCACCGTCCTCCGTGGCATCGTGGTCATAAATTTTGAGTTATCTTGTTATATTTGCGTCTACCCACTATCTTTTCAAACACAAATATAAAACTCTGTTTATATTTTTGTATACTTTAACAACCTTCTCCTAGATTTATAGTGTAAGGGATATTTTGTTACTAAGTTTCATGAACTAAAAATAATACTAAATCCTTATTTCCTGAATTCAATTTGTTTAGTTCGATGTATTGTAAAAATGTTTCAGTCAAGATATTTTGGCCAAAGTTATTCCTTTAACGACATTAATATTGAAAATAAATGATTTTTTTTTATGGAATTAGTAAAAAAAAAAGTATGTAAAAAGACAATGAATGCTTCTCAAAGATAAGGCCGCCCATTGTGCATTGTATTATGGTTCTCTTTCCTACTGTATTTTGTAGTTATAAGGTGTGCATTGTGCAATAAAGTATTTTCATTCATTCATGAATTTAGTCGTTTTAGTAATAATTTTTTTTGATTCGATAGTATCGCAGTCCATCTCTTACATAAACAATTTCACCATCCTTGGTCAGGTGCCTTTTTAAAGTGAAATTTTACTAAGTCAATATTGGCAAACCGTTATAGAGCAAGAAATTATGTTTGACTATCAATAAACTGGTTAAAAACAGCATCGTTCAATAAAGTCATAAAAATTATGATGCGTCGAGTAATGAAGGTACTGTAACCGTGTCAGCTGTTGTACAGTCGCCAAAACAAGAGCTTTCAAATTAGTTCAAAAAAAATAGTAAAAAAATAGTTCTAAATACATAATTGGAATTGAGAAATGAAGAGTCTTATCAACATTTTCTATTCCGACGGGATTCGAACCCGCTGCAATCAGACGATCTTTCTAAAGCCAGAATCACTGACGTCGCAATCGAAATTTTTGATACACTCATATTTATCGGTAGCGGTCGCGGGTTCAAATCCCGTCAGAATCAAAAATTTTGATTAGACCGTTCATTTCTCAATGAAATATCTAAAGTTCTTTCAAATTGTCATCGAGTGCACTAATATCAGCCATTTGGGCTTTTATTAAGACTGCCTGTCCTCCTTTACTTTAATTATTTGAAAGATAGATAGGTAAATATTTTTTTCTAAAGTTGATTTAACACGTCGACTGTACAAAGAAACCATCACCAAGAGGCGCAGTTTAAACCAGCAATAAAACAATAAAAGCGGTTATCATCGCTATCAAACCAAACAACTCGTATTTGTGAACTACGCACGTTTGTTGGACCGACGTTTGTTCTAATGATAACGTGACATGGTTACAGATATAGTGCAATTTAAAAAAAAAACATCATCTGAAATCTTCTTTTTGAAATACTTAATACACTTGAAGCAGAACCTTATACTACACACTGACAATGCCTGTACATTACTAAGTACATGATTATACAACGTCACACACTGAGATGCTGAAGAGCTTGGAGCAAGTTTTGAGATGGCTTGCCCATAATGCCCATCCTCTTAGCACAATCGGCTTTATCTATGGGAGAGATATGGAGCTGGCTTATATCAATAGGTACAATCTTTTTCAAGTATAAATTTTCGAAATAAATCATAGAGTAAAAAGCCACAATGTCAGTTGCGAAGTCATAGCGACATTTTTGCTTTTTCTATGACCTCGCCAATGATCTTCCATACTAAGACCTCGCCACAGAATTCTATAGTATATAACATCTTCTTCTTCTTTTATTTAATGGCTTTCTACACAATTAAGTATAATTCTGCCAATGTCAAGTTTTATAAATAGATTTATACATCATTGGACCTCGCTTATTAACTGACAATGCGTTGACTTTTGACGTTTGACTTATTCCGTAGTCGGAATAAGTCAATTATTACCCACCAGAATAAGTACTGATTAACCCAACAGACGATTCCTATTTTTACCTATTTACTTACCTACTAAGTAAATAGTAGTCATAATCAGGAAGACGATAGGTTGCGCTAATCTCCCTTAACGTAGGTACCGGGCAGGAGAATTATGAAGACCTACGATGAGTTCAAGACGAGATTAGTTTACGAGAGGACAAGAGTTGTAACGAAATAATACTTATAATATCAGATTCGTACGTTAAAACGCTACCGAAGATTGAGTGTCCAACAGATTTGTAACAGATTTTCAGTGAGATGCTTAAGACAATGAAACTAAAAATTCGCTCATTTATTTAGCATTTATGATCAATAAATGAACAATAAAGAGATACAAAGAATCTTACCGCTTAATGTTTTTTGTAATTGTAATTACCATTTACACAGTGCCATCGATTGTGAGTTCGTGACTTTAGCAAAAACAATGGACTTAGCGATGTCACAATGTAGACGACTTTATATAAACATCAATAAAAATCTCTTGTTTTATACAATTCTGTAACAAAAAACGTGTTGTTTTATGCAAATAAATCGAAGCGCAAATAAATCGGGAGAGAATTATTAGTTTGTTCTCGTGATTGGTATTTTTTTTGTTAAATTCGGACGGACACAAGCCTGTTCGAATAGATTGCGCTGACAAAATATTGTTTTGTCGGAAAAGTACAATTAGCTTGAAAATCGTTTTAAATTCATTGAATAGAAAGAAATCATTTTAAATATGATGCTTCGAAAACTCGTGTCAAAGTCAAAGTCAAAAAGCATTTATACAGTAGGACTGCTGGGATCACTTAGAATAGTCTTAGAACTTATTTTACTCCTGTCCTTTCGCGACCAATACCGTGAAGAATCAGGGCAACAAACGCGGTTTAAGGCCTATCATTCTTTTAGGTGATCCATCTTAAATCTAAAAGTCTAGCTCCAGTGGCGTGCATTGGTTATGTTATCGTTCATGTTACGTCTTCATGCTAGCTATATTAATATTTAGTTTCACTCAGGCTATAGCAGCATAGTTTGCCTATAACATATTATTATACATCATTTAAAAGGCATTGCTGAAGTTATAGATACTTCAACTTATCTGTACCTTAGCTTATTAGCTAAAGTGACCAATTAGTCACCAAGTGAAACACTTCATTACAGCGACCGACGGGGCGTCGTCACCGCCGTTCAACACTTTGTCCTTGTAAAATATGAGCATATTTGTACCGTTAATTTAATTTATGAGGACGTGTTTTCATGATTTATTTTGTCTGACAAAGTTTTCCGAGATTGTTCAAATGTGTGCAGTTAAAATCTTATTTAAATATAATTATACAGGGTGTAAAAAGACTGCTACCGAAAACTGAGGGATTGCAATCAGACCATGATTCTAAACATATTTATCGAAAAAAAAACGTAATTTTTTTTTTGACATAGCTTCGTCATGCTATGATATTATTGGTTATTTACTACTAGTACAACATAATAAGACCATACCTACCTAATAATTTCATTTATAATAGAAAAAAACAGTTAAAACTCAAAATCCAGCGATCTACGTAAAATAACGCGCACAGAACATACGCAAACAGTGCTCTTCAAATGCTGATTTCTCCGGATATAATGATATTTTCGGAAAATCCTTTAGGATTTGGTTGTGTGTTGGGATGCTGTACCTACCCCTTTCGGCTTCGATAGACGTCTTTTTACACCCTGTATATGTGTCTTTTACATGTAAAACCGTTTTATTTTCTGAATAGAAAACGGTTGTAACGTCAGATGTGACTATTCGTAGTATAATTTTTTTTAAGCATACTGTTTATTATACAAATAGTATAAGTACTTATAAAAATCTTAATACTCAATTCAATAATATTCGGAGTGTGCGCTGCCTATAAGCTCCTAATTAAAAAACATTTTTTTTAAGTCAACATTTTAGAATAGTTAAGTATGAAAATATTAGGTATTTACAATCTACGGCCTTAGATGATGACATGATCGGATCTGTCTCGTAGCATGTTACAAGTCGACATTTTTGATTTTGTATAGTGTACTCGTAGATTCACGTCACGACATTAGACATATTATGTCATACATAGTATATCTACAGCCCATAGAATCAATTATTTATTGTTATTCAATGATTTGTATAATGCCATTTCACAGTAAATTGTTCCACTGAATTGAAATAGATTTTCTGTCAACAGTGTGGGCGGAGACGGGCGAGTTCCGGGACAGTGGGCACTCATCGCTGGCGTCAGGTGGTTCAGGCGTAGAGCAGTCCTTGTACGCACCTCCGAGACCACGGCGCGATCGCAAGCATACAGACGACAGTGAGTATTTACAACTTGAGACTGCTTGAGGTGATTGAATGAGTGAAAGAACGAATGATATAAGGATGAATGAATGAAGACACTTTATAGCCTTCACGCACTATCTCGAAGTACATAGAAAACAATTAACGAAGTACTAAACATTGTACAATGCAGATTACCTTAGTCTGCGTCGGTATTCAGTGATTAAGACCAGCACGGACCATAGGAAATGGCATACAGAGAGAACTATTAATAAGGCGTGGTTAAATTCATTACCATTACTGATAAACGGTTAAATAGTAAAAAAAAGATTTTGTCTTTATTAGGTGGTCGCAAGACCCATCCGAGCCGAACGCGCCGAACTGTCAATTCAATAGAGGAAATGCTGAGACGTCAGAAGCGAGTCGCATTTTCTAACGTCTAGTATTTTTTCCATAGATAAATGACTGCGGCGCGTATGGCGCGGACATACGTGCGATCTGCTATTATCAACTTATCAAAATGATGACTACCCCCTTAGACATCTTCGATTGCCTTTAAGATCTGAGAATACTTATCAAGCGCCGTGAATAGTCCCTGATCCGTTTTTGTTTCAAAATATGTCGTAATATGAATAGACTTTTCATCAAAGGTATGTTTTCGTGTGCACGTGCATATCAAAATCATCAATCTGTAAAGCGCTCAATCTCATTGGTGTATAATGAACAAGGCGGGATTATGAGTGCAAGTCGGAGCTGCTGCCGCGACGATTACATTTATAGGGCTGCCATGAGTATTGGCTGGTTGTTTCAACAATTTTTTGTTGAAAAACTTCAAAAACAGAAAAAAAAAACATTTTAACTTCAACTCATGAGTAAGTCAAATAAACGTAGTTACTACCTATAATTTTATCTCTGCCTGGTTTAATGATAATGAAATGGCCTGCGTTGTCAGTGTCCCAGGGTTCTTTGATGAGATGATATTTTCACATCCAAACACTATGTTTATTATTTGTAAAAAAAAAACAAATAAAAACATTACGTGATATAAGTACCCTGTGATCTTGAATATGTGTAAAGACTTTTTCAGTTTTCGAAAATAGTTTTCCACACTCAGTATGTTCTCATCAATACCATTTTTTATCGATCACTGACCATCGACAAACGGCAACCCTATCGGATATCGATATATCGATATTACTATCGCTATCGCGACACGCTTTGACTCGCCGCCCCATCCATCACCGAACTAGCCTTCCAATCTACGGTATCTAAACCTTTGGTTGTACCGCCACTTTAGGTAAATACTTTACATGTGTTACTGATATCTAACATGTCTGCCACTTCACCACGCTCGATTGATAACGTTCCGTTTCCTTTAAATACTTGCTTTGAACTAGCTCTTGCCGTAGGCGTTGCTTCTGTTCTAATTTCATGTTATACCTGGTGTAGTGTAATAAGAATACTCCCAAAAATAA
Organism: Epirrhoe alternata; assembly: GCA_963565295.1. Classification (NCBI taxonomy): domain Eukaryota; kingdom Metazoa; phylum Arthropoda; class Insecta; order Lepidoptera; family Geometridae; genus Epirrhoe; species Epirrhoe alternata. Next base: position 9,289,084 of record OY751384.1, read on the forward strand.
AAAAAAGAAGCGCTCGTAGTCGTGCTTGCTTAGTCGTTCTTAATAGATCTTCGAAGTTATTTAAGCAACGTTCTAAACGTCCGTAAGTGGATGGGTGACCGCCAGTGGCATTTTCATCTGAGCGCTTCCGTGCTTCGGAGGGCACGTTAAATTGTCGGTCCCCGCTATTTAAGTCGTTAAGCCTGACGGAGGCCTTAAGGCGGCCTAAAAACTCCGTCACCAGAGTTGGCCACTGACACATACGAAATTACTCCCAAAAATTATGCGAGATTAGCCACGATCCAGATCCAAATCATTTTTTTTTTAAATTATTATCATTTATTTTTATTAAAATAATAATGAATTTTGATCGTTGATACCTTTACTAGAAGTTATTTTTAATACGATTCGCGTATTCAGAAGCGACACTCAAAAACTTGTGAAACGAATCACTGCTGCGCACAATTATGTCTAATACAACAGTTTTTTTAGCTTTAGGTTATTACTTTTACATTGTTATTATCACATTACATGAACCAAATGTTGTTTGAAACACGTTAAAAACTTGCAGTGTAGATTAGGGCCGCGACACACGCCATTACCGTTGGGCAACGAGTCGCTGCTATTTGTGTAGGCATTAGAATGGCGCACTGTATTTGCCGTAGATTTCCCGTAGGTTTACTGAGTTTGCTTACACTTTGTGTGGTCCTGGTATTGATTACTATTTTAGCCTACAACGGCTATGTTCTTTTTCGAACAGTTTTTATGCTTTTTATTACTACGCGAGTCCCGTTACGATTGTTTAAGAGTTCTTTATAGGCTCGAAAATAATAACAACAACAAAACAAACATTTTAGATGATAAAATAAATGATTTTAAATGCTTTGATGGAGTGAATATTTGAAAACAAGAGTCACAAGATAGTGGATCTTGGAAGAGAAGGGACGTCCAAGTAGTGGGTGACACTGGGCTGAGATGATGATGATTTGAACAGGAATAATTTTGTTTTGATAAACTCTGATTTGATGAAATAAAATGTTAAATTACGTTTCGCATACATAATTTTTATGATCACATTAAATATTCTAAACCTAACTCTACTAAATGTAAGTAAAAAATATGAAATAGGTATAATATTAACATAAAAATACCTACCTACCTAGTTGTTGATTTATGTAGTTAGATAAGCATTTATGAATGTTCAATCAAGATAAAGCACATCAATAAAATCATTAACGCTAATCCGATGTGTAATAAATATCAAATTAAAACAGTTGTATTGATAATATATTGTAATCATTCCTAGAAATGATGGGTAAGTAGTTTTTTATAGTGATTTAGGTGTTATGAAGCTTAAAAAGAATGATCAGGTGCTAGGGTCTGCCAATCAGAAAAATCTCTTGCGACTAGACGGGACGATACAATACGAAGTTACTCAAAAATAAAAACAAAACGAAACAAAAAATAACTGGAGAGAAAGAACGGGAATACGCACCCTGATCTCAAATCACTCAAGATCTTATGAAGATGTCCAAGGAGACACTTGTGAAAAAAAAATTAGGTCGTAAACTAAAACTACAAATCGTATATATTCTACAAGTCCCTGATACACTTTTCCGAGTATTCGTTTCCACCAATTACGTTTACCTACTTCCTACTAAGATAAAAAAACCAGTCTTGCACAAAACTTGTCTCAAGTTTATTGTATAAAACAGGTATATAACACGGTATTTTGAAGTCTCTCTCTCAATTTAGTTCGTGTAAATGTGAGGTAAGAATAGATAATGAGCTATCCTATACCCAAAACTCTACCAAAAAGCGATACAGGCCGACAATCGCAGGGATTTCCACAAAGCCAATATACGGCATGATTGCAGCAACTGTTATCAGTAACAAATTGATGTAATAACACGGTATCGGCCCTCGCAGATATGTCGCCCACGTTTAATGCATTGTTTCAATACAAATCAGGTCATGGAAGCTTTATATTAAACTGGCTCGGTATGACTTTGGTTGGACATAGTTTTGTCTACAGATGATCTTGTTTGTAGCTGATTTTAAACAGTTATGAAGGACCCGCGGCCGGTAGACATCGCCCTAAGGTCCGAAAATTTAAGAAAAAACTAGGGTGCCTTATATATAAATATTTTGAGTCTTAAGTTGGTGCCTGCGATACAATTACTGCAGGTATCATCGTTTCCATTGTATAGATTAGTCAATTTTATCTGAATTTTAAATTACAACTTAAACCTCTTTAATTAAAACAAACCTTGATCTCAATCTTAATTTGAAACAGGAATTATAAGTTCAAAACTGTAGTACCTATACTAGTAGATGTTCACAGTTCTATAGTTTTATTTGGCTATTCTCCTAAATGCTATAAGCTTAAGAAATAATGATACACATAAACAAATGTAAGCGCTCATTGCTATTTACACAGCACTGGGTGTAAGCACTACAAAGTATAGCCGGAAATCTCATGAAAATACGATCATTTTCACACCCAAAGCTCTGTTGGAACGGGAACATTTTAGCAAAATTATTATCTTAGTACAGCTTTCCAAGCTTTCGTATTACGTGTGAATACAACTGAATGCGCAGCTCAAGTTATTACAACAAGCTTTCAGTATTCTGGTTTCGGTATTATAATTATCGAAATGTAGGGAGATACTTTCACGTATTGGGCAGGCTAATCCTATCTGTTTTCTAGATATTTGGTTCAGAGTATTGTTGATCGAAGTTCAGGATACAATATTTTCTTTTTTTCTGCGATGCTAAGTGCTATAAGTTTGAAGTTTATATCTGAGTCTCGTATGGTATCGTTACTCCCATAATTATGTTTTAAAACTAAAAGAAAAACCGACTTCAATGTTCGTCTTTACACACGGCGTGAGTCAGGAAATCAATAAGCCATCCATAAAAATCGAAATAAGAAAAAAATAATCAAATCGACAGATTATGCTTAGGCTCCACCGGCGTCTAAGGGCATTAATTACCAAAACTGCATACATTTTATGTCAAGTTTCGCGACACGTGAGTTCCATTAGTAAATCGTCAATTAGTCAATTAGTAAATCAATTAGTCGGTCAATTTGACATAATGAATAAAGAGTCTTTAGACTTATCTGTCGATTCGATTTACAATGGCTAGGAGGGAAGATTTTTAGAGTTTTACGGGAAAACTATCAAACCCTCAAGAATAAAATTTATATGGGACCCTTTCAAACAAAAAAATAATTTTGAAAATCGGTCCACAATTGGCGGAGTAATCGCGTAAAAAGATACAAAGAAAAATAAAAACATACAGACGAATTGAGAACCTCCTCCTTTTTTTGAAGTCAGTTAAAAAGGCTCCTAACGCTACGAAATCGTTAATCACGAAGCTTTGAATGATACTCGCGCATCACACAAAATCAAAACAGCTATAGATACCATTCTTCTTCAAAAATCTCTGTACCTACATTGAAGTATTAACTTTACATAAATGGAAACAAAAACAGATAAATGCAACAATACTTATCTCTTACAAAAACAGTCGAAATAGATTTCACAACGCCTATAAATAATGTGAAGTGAAGTCGATCGGAGTTTACAACGTTGTTGTAAAAGTATTTAGTCGCGCCTGCGCTAAGCCGCGGAATTATGGGCTTGCTACCGGCACTTGGCGACCGTGGCCCTGATTCTGACTGAGCCACTGAACTTTGTAGGGAAATATCGCCTTTTTTAATATGGAAACATCCAATAACCGTTGATATTTCGTAATCACAGTTCACTCAAATTTGTTGGAAAATAAATCTCTTGGATTTGATGACTTATGTAGGTATAAACTTAGAAAAATGGTTTTGCTTTTTGAGTCTGTATTTGTATGTAAATTTTAATGAATAGTATGCCAAATGCATTGCCGCATGGGATGCACTTGTGCGCTTTTTTACTTTTTAATTTACTTTATTAGAACATAACAATATAACAGACACCAGATTACTTCACATCCTCAGGCCGCCCTCTCGCCGACGGGCCTACCATCAAAACCGAGTCAACGACCCCAGGAGTCGGTCCTGACGACCAGTCTTTAGATGACAAGGGGGACAAGAAGAACAAGCGGCAGAGAAGACAGAGGACCCACTTCACCAGCCAACAGCTTCAAGAGTTGGAGGCAACGTTTGCCAGGAACCGCTACCCTGATATGTCGACGCGTGAGGAGATTGCGATGTGGACTAACCTCACTGAGGCGAGAGTCAGGGTAAGTTGTAGAACCATTATTTATATTTATGTATATCTTACAGGTTGATGACTCTGAAATCGGATACAGCATGAAAGACGATGGTAGAAAAGGATTGAGGCTGATAGAGTAGAGCGTAATAGGCGAAAATAATATGTAAAGTAAACCCTCATTAATATCACACTATCATACCACTTAGCACAACTATTGTTATGTGATATGAGTACGTAAGTCAGAGTCACCAACTGGTAACCCCCCTGCAGTACCCGCCTTACTAAGGGGGTTACCAATTGGTGACGCTGACTGTACATGTACATGGAGTATAGCCTGAATCATAGCTTTCCTTTTAATACCGAATAAGTAAAGTACTTATTCCTGAAGGACTGCGGAAAGTACTGCGGAGTGCAGCTAATCAAAAATAATCCATTGACTAAACAAATTCATGGTCTTAGGACTCTATCCTACTCTCCTCAGACTCTCATTCAATAGAATTTTATTATTTTCGATAGAGAAAATAAACAAGAAGCAGTGCCAGCTGCAAATGACATTGATGAACTTCCTACGGCTTTCTCTTTTTTACCGAAGAAGAAAAAGTGCATTACAATATTAACGATCTAGATGTTTAGACTAATCGTCGCATCCGGCGCGCATCGTATTTTTGTGCCGAACCGTCCAACGAAATCCCTTAATCCTGGAGGATTTGATGCGTCTATTTCGGTCTCTTCATAATCCCTGGCTTAAGTGTGATCGCATCCACACTCACTGTCAATAGTTTTGGAAGGCCCGTTGGATTCTGCGGTTCCGAAACTCCCGGACCTATTTGTACTGTTTAGTTAAATTCATAGAATTTTTGGTTTCTTCGGTATTCGCCGCAATGTTTTGGGTAAGCTTTGGACATGTGTATTAGTTGGATATTTGGATTAGTTTGACTGCTTTGTATGGGTCCGGTTCGAATGTTTCAGCTTATTTTAGCTTTTGATTAAGATTTGTATATCAGAAGAAATAAACAAACTTGAAACAGTCCAATAACTTTTTATTGTTTTTCTATTTGAATTCCAAACTGTTGAAATAGCATGAGTTGTTTTGGGAACGAAATAATATCCAAAAAATAAACGTCATAACGAGTTTAGGCAGATGATGCATCACAAGAGTATGAAATCGATATTCTGCGCTAAATACCGAGTTCAAGTGTTAGTTTAGGCACAGATTAACGAACAGTTAGTTTGAGTTTAGGTATCGATTGTATCAGTACTCGACCGACTCGGATTGAACGCGTGTGTTCTTCAAAACATTCTTATTTTAGGGTTGAACTGAAATATTCATAGCTCATTAAACATTATAACATATTCTCACTGTAATGATAGTAGAGATGGTAAGATGATAAAGATGAGAGCAAGGTAAAATAATGACAGGTTCGTATATGATATTTCGATATCAGTATTACATTGCCAGGAAGGTTAAAGTATACGAAAATAAAAGCCTTATACTTAAGGCTTTTATTTTTGTACATTTTAATGCAGAAAGACATACCTAATTATTTTCTTGTACGATATATTTTCACAAGTTCTTTTAAATAAAGTAGGTTAGATACTTATTTAAGTACTTTCAAATTCTTAATTTATAGTCACATATTTATAGTTTTTGTTTTTAATGTTCTTGTAATCAAATATAATTCATATTTGAGACAGGAATAGAAACTTTACGATTTTTTTAGTGGCAACCCTATTCCGGGGATTAGCGCGGGCTCGTCCAATGCGCCGGCACATCGCGCGCGTCGTATAAATCTGTGCGCGCGCGCATCGATAAATCCTCTCACATTATTTTTGTTACCAACTCATTAGGGTCATTGCCTGCTTATTGACTCAATTACAACGACTAAAATACGAGACGCTTGTATGAATGTTTTCTTTATATTATTTCATACAAATTACATTGTGTCAAATCAAACCACATTTCATGTGCGTTTCGTTGTCTATTTGACTAGTCTAGTCATGCGATGTAGGTAAATGTGTATCGTAGACATTTTATCATCCACTCAACATATTTTCACAATATTTCACGTGTTACCTAAATCATACTGAATTTAAATTTTTCTAGTATATTAAATCTGAATGTTTGTACCAATTTTTTTGCAATCATGTCTTGTTAAGAGCCAATATTTTTCATTGTTGAGTTTAAAAATTTTAACAAAACTCACAACTATATTTATAGCGGATTTATAGTTAACTTTTCACAAATCTGTTCAGGATAATGGACTAATCTCGAATGAGTTAGGCCAATTCTTAGGCCGCCTGAAAACCTTCATGATTTAACGACTTTTTATCCAGTACCCATTTATTAATTTATTGATTCGAAATAGTCTAAAAAATAGTTCAAGACTTCATACATTCTCAAAAAAGTTTGTCAGAATTTAGGGGAAAGCACATTTTTTGTTCCCAAATAATTTGTCAAGCGTGCCTTCTCAGAACGGTATCGTATCGTCGGCAATCGTCCGTGAAACAGCTCTTGACACATTTCATTTGCCACTGATCGCTCACTGAATAGGGCACCCCTTGAATTAGACCATCGATCTATTCGATATAAGTTTAGATAATTTTATCGAGTACGAAAACAAAACGCGGGTGATATTTTTGTCATATGATAATTTTAGGAGATACAATATTATCATTGTTGCTGATTCTTTAAGTTAGAATCTGAAATTTGATTATTTTATGCAGTTTTAAGGGCTCTAGAAAGTATTCTTGTAAGAGGCTCTGTTTTGTAATGATAAGTTGATGTATAGAAAACTTATGCAATATGGGTTTACAGTTAAACTTTTAGGTAAATGACTACTCTCCCTACTCTTAAATTGTACAGTTAAAAATTATGCGCTCGTATGCTCGTATACTCTCGTATGCTCTTTGTGAGTTAATTGATTAAAAAAAACGTAATTTTCATTTCAGGTGTTCGTATTCAAAACAATAACTTTCCAATATGTTCAGTAAAATTGCCCTTTGAAAAACATTTTCCACGTAAAAAGTAAACTTTAAAAAGCACGCATCAGCTCGCCGACAGCCGAGCACGGCGCATTATTTATTTTACGTAAGCCCATGTCCTACCAGTGTTTAAGCCTACCTGTATTTTTAGGGTTCAGTGTAAAGGGATAATCACATTCAGTGAAAAACCTTTTTAAGATAATTTGTAAATTCCTCTATCGATTCTCGGTGATACAGTCGTGATGCTAATTGTTTTTTTTTTCAAAATAAGTTTAAGGTTTTGCCCTGAGGCCTTATTGTCTAACTTGAAATCCATTCCCATTTCCCATTCCAACCAATCACACAATACGAAAATGACGTATTTCGAAATACGTCATTTTCGTATTGTGTGATTGGTCGCACACTTGTCCGCGCCGTACGTGCCGCAGTCATTTTTCTATATAAAAATGCTGATGATGTCAGAAAATGCGGCTCGCTTCTGACGTCATCAGCATTTTCTCTATTGAATTGATAGTTCGGCGCGTTCGGTTCGGCTGGACTGTGCAACCACCCTTAGAAGGAGTGTTTATTATCATTATCTCATCTGTAGTATAATTTGTATATTAATTGGTACACTTAAACAAGTTTCGTTGCAAAAAACCCACAAGGCACTGTGATGTGATAAGTCTAGTTTGAGGTTATGATGATGCGATAAATCATGATCTATGTTTTCAATCCCGAAATTGCTTAAAAGCTCCAAGAAAAAGTCAATAAGAATTGTAGCTTTTGAATAATATCAAAATAAGATCGTAAACATATGGCATGTACGGAATATTGGTGTTGCAGGCCCTACACGCACTTGACAGATTTTTTCTGATGCTTTTAGTGTTTCGTGTCGACCGTTTCATGCAAACAGTTTAGCGAGCTTTGCCTTGTTTTACAGCGGGTACAAATCCGATGCTATTGAAATAGAAGCGGACAAAGACAAATACTGAACTGGATGCCTGCAATGTTTCAATGAGTACCGATAGGTTCTAGAGAGATATTTTAAATCCTACTAATATTATAAATGAGAGAGATTGGATGGATGTTTACTAAATCACGAAATGGTTCCGGACGAAACTTGGAATAGATGTGGGTAGATAGTCTGGAATACTTAGCATTTAATAAGTTATTTAAATATGGGTACAACGCGAAACTGCGATTGGGAGCAAATTTTCAATAAGTTTTGGTGAAAAAGTATTGCTATCTAAAAGGTGCGTAGTTTTATGCATGTATGTAGCTATCTCTAATATTGTTCTGCGAGTCAATAAGCTCTTTGCAAGCAATACTTATTACACTTCTAAGTGTGAATTTTTTAAAACTCATTGTTTTTTGATTCGAAACAAATTAAATAAAATGTTGATTTAGCCTCCTCGCACACTGCAGACTTTCTATCGGCCGATAGTTGAGACGGGACATACTTCGGCTCGTAATGAATATGGAGAAGTAAGCCGAAGTATGTTTCGTCTCAACTATCGGCCGATAGAAAGTCTGCAGCCAGCGAGCATTCTAATTTTCTTATTTTATCTTATTTTCACATTCAAAATGTATAATACAAACTAGAGGCTTAGTTTGTGTATGGAGTATTTCAACGTTGACAGGGATTCGCACTAAACACGCTAAGTCAAATTTACATCAAACACTGCGTTCTGTAATCCAGGAAATTTCTATTCGACGTAACTAATCTCACGACACAGCTTAAATAATCAATAGAAGCGAATTATTAAACAACTTGTCCTGTTTTAATCAGAATTGGCTAAGCCCCAGCTTCTAGTAGGCAATGTAACGATTTGCTGTAGTTGGATGTCACGATTTTGATTATTCACTGTTTGCGAGATTATTTTGCCTTCAAAATATATCTTTTAGGCCGACTGTAGGTCCCGTTAAGGCCTAGCGAATAACATTGACCGGCAGCTTTCTTTGAGTGACACCAACAGTTTATTTAAATAGTTTATTCTTATGTCAATGCAGACCACGGCGGTGAGCACCCATTGGAATGGAAGGAGTCTTCAAGGGAAACTTGACTCCTTCCTTCAAGACTCCTTGACTTGAGTGTGTAGTCAGAGCAATTTCCAATGAAACATATACAGTGCCAAAAACTTATCTGGACCGGTGGCCAAAAGATGAACTAACGAATTTAATATCAAAGTTTACTTTTCTGCCAACATCAAATGCGATAACAGCGCCTCTCTCGCCGGTCCAGATAAGTTTGTGACACTGTACACACATTTGCACGTGATGCATCAAGGATTCGAAACATTTTGAAATTTTAGGCATTCCCTTGGCCAACTAAGATTCTTACACATTTTAAACTTTCGCGACTCGAAGACATTTTAAATTTTATTACGGGACTTAATCGCGTAGGTATAATATTTGTTTATTTACCTCGACGTTTCAGTAGCGTTACAGCTACCGTGGTCACGAGAAGACCACTAAGATTCTTGTTCGAAAGCATTCTCAGATAATTTACTTTTAAAGTTCTTTAGTAGAACCGCAGTAGTTTTGTCCAGCGGAAATTCTGTGGTTTTCTATCATTATGTTCCGAGTCCGCTGTGTCTTCCCGACGGGGTGCATTTAATAATCTACCCCTCAGTAGGGTTGGCTAGTTCTTACATACTTTGGCAGTGTTTATGGATAAGGTCAAAAAGTGTAACATCAGAAAAACTCATTTTTTGTAGAGACGCACGAGAGATTGAGTTTTTGTTAAAGAGGTGAAAAAAATTATGAAATGTTAGAAACTTTTTGAATTCTGACCGGCCTCTTTTATCATAATATAACATTTTTCTATTGATTATGATTTTGAACATCAAGTTAATTCCATTATCAAAAAACTTTGAAATCAATTATTTTTTTCATTTAACAAAAAATAAAAAAACTTTTTTATTGCTGAGGTACAGTAACAGCAATATATTTTATGGTTAGTGCAAAAGTGAATCCTCTCTTTGCCAACCCTGGCTCAGACACGTGTCAATTTCAGAGTTTATACTCTATCCATTTACGAGCGCGTGTTTATTTGACTTCGGAATAGTTTAGCTCAATCTAATTACATAGCTCCACTGCCTATACAAATAAGGTCCATAATCCCATAACCCTGAGTTACGATACCCGTTTATACGGTTTGTTTGATTGATGGTGCTAATAAAACTGTGATTCCAGTTTAATTTAAATTTAAGGGAACCCCGTGGTCGTTCTGACCGTAAAATGGCTTCATTACAGAAGCTGGGTCATTCATCAGAACTATCTAATAAGGGAAGTAGTTTGACACTTTCTCGGAGAGAGGGCGATAGAATCGTGCTCATGCTCAGATCTTGTGGTGATTAGTACTGTACTGGTTTTATTTTACTAGTGATAAACCAACTTCCAAGGTTTTATGCTCGACTGTACATGTTTTATATATGAATGTATGTTCACCAATATTTCCGTCAATTGTTAATTGAATGTAAAATTATGTTTTTTCTTTGCGAGTGTTATATAAATGAAAAGTGTTAGGTATATTTTCGAGGTCCCATAACAGTTCTCATGGAGTCAATACTTTTTCCGTAAACCTAAATAAACTTTTCTGTTCTCGTAGTACCCTACCTACAACATTGAAGTTGGTTTTCTTTCGGTATATAACTTTTCAGATGACAGGAACTCTTTTAACACTCTTTGCATTAACGGTGTGTGTGGGCCCAATTCTCGCTCGATTTTTAGGTTACAGTTCCATAGTCACATGGTTTTTAGCCTAAACTGTATCAACAAGGTTTCATTCTCACTCCATCAGGCACGGTCCCAACATGATTCAGCCAACACTATTCTAATAAGCAACATCATTACTGTATCATTACTATTACCACTATTACCTACGGAACAGACTGGCCTTAATAGTAATGTTCGTAACGGCGTACTTCATTAACTGATGCCTAGACTCTGATTAGGATGTTAGTGGATCTTCAGATCCGTCTGACATTGTCTGTTATGCCGTAATCTTAATGAGGATTATCCAAAGCTATGATTCTGTTAACCAATGGAGTGGTTGTGGAATGATGGAATGAATGGGGATGTCCTTTCGTGGTCTGAAAGAGATGGTTATTCTCATAGCTCATTGAAAATCAGAAGCTCTACCTCTCATAGGTTTTTTATAGAAGTTATAGTCTGTTAAGTTTTTGTCTTTCTATTCGACGACCTCTGTAGCGCAGTGGGCGAAGGCCCGCCTGCGACGCAAAAGGTTGCGGATTCGATCCCCGCGGCGGGACCAATGTTTGTATGATCTACTAATATTTGTCTCGGGTGTTTCTATGTATGATATGTATGTATTTACAAACAAAAAGTATATAAGTAGTATATCAGTCATCTAAGTACCCACAACACAAGCTTTTTGCACAAGCTACTTTGATGCTAGATGATGCTGTGTGAAAAGTCCATCATTATTTATTTATTTTGATTATTTGGTGTTTATAGTTGCTCATCTATAAAATAATTTGAGCACTTATTGCTGGTAGAGGTTTAGTCTTCTGCTCTTAAAATATTCGGAGAGAGTTATTAACAATTTGATTTTTCAAAAAACTAACGTGTTCTCAAACGATAAAGAAAATAATCGTCATAGTAAATATTCTAATAAGTTATCAACACTATCAAAATGTGCAACAGACTGTCTCACGTTTCTGACCGAAGTTATTTTAAAGGAATCCCCAATAGCCTTAAAGCGATAAGCATTACACATTGAATAATTCAAAAACACGCATTAGTATCGATTTCGGTGGCATTAAAAACGGGGTCTAGGGAGGGCGAGCCGGTCACATACAATGATATATTTAAAAGATTAGCATCGCAATAACACAACCCTCTGCTCAAATAATAATCAAGTCGGTGGAGCTTTTGTTTCGGAAAAGAGATATCATTGTCTTGAAATCTTTTTACTGTTGTTTTAAGTTTTTTAAATTAGTTTTACTTTCATAATAGTGAACCTGGAGCAAATGATACGAGTACATTTTCTTATTTGATGAATGATATAGCTTGTTTGAATGAATGAATGAATGTGGTGTGACTGGTCATAGTATAGTGATGTGTGAATTTATACCCGGGTGGTACTTTTAAGAGAGGTACCTACTAATTCTTTACTTCCCCACTGGAGCTATGGCTCTTTCTATACAGTAGTGGTAGGTACATCAGTCGTGGTAGAAGTGATAAAAGTGGCAAAATGTAACAGCAACTCTCTTTGTACCAACTGGACTGTGATTTGTTGGCACGACCCGTGGTTTACCTGTGTCACCGTGTACAAAACAAGCGCTCATGCGAATTTGTGAAATTTATGTTTCGAAAAATAAACGATCGTATATGGGGTGGAAACGACCGTTTATGTTCACTTAACCGAGGAAAGAGGGTATTATTTACCGTTTCGGCTGGGTGAGCACGCCACAGTGAGTGAGACAAATACCGCCAGCGAGATATTTATTGCAGGCGCTGGATTGCGCAATTTATCGCGAGGTGTCGTCGCGATCGATTGGTGACGGACGGGGCTGTACATCAGCGAGCGCGTTATCTGCGCTCACGGCGACTTATCGCTCGTCCGCTGGCCAGCTCGGCTAAATAACAACATCGATCGCAGCGACTGCTCATTTATTGCGGCCCAGCAAGTGGCGGCGACCCGTCCCACCAATCGCGACGCTCGTTTATCTTCATTTCGCGGTCGCAATTAGACGGGTGGTTGGCTGCCTCTACGTGGCAAGAATACGCCCGCGCCGCCTCACTGTCAACTTTGTAATGAGCAAAGTTAATAACTACGCAACGCGGGTCGCCTTCTGATGCTCAATCTCGTTAAAACTTGTACTTAGAAGAATTTACTTTCTTTGATAACAGACTACCTTTCTATTAATACGTTGTGTTTCAAGTTAGAGAAGACATGTCTTATTTACAGTTAAAAATCATGACTTTATTCTCACTTGATAACCAATGAAATTCATTGGTTTCTTACACAACTACCTAAAGTCTTTAATTTGAAAAGCCCTTGATATCTGTTATTGGGAATTTGGAAAGTATTTCTTAAGATCTAAACGGTTCATATTAACTGATTTTATAAAAAGAAAATAAGCATTTACCTATGCTAACTTATTGATGTTTCCTCAGGTGTGGTTCAAAAATCGGCGGGCGAAATGGCGGAAGCGTGAGCGGAATGCCATGAACGCTGCAGCCGCTGCCGCTGCTGACTTTAAAAACGGCTTCAGTACGCAATTCAACGGCCTTATGCAGCCTTTCCCGGACACCGACTTGTACTCTTCGTACCCGTATAACAACTGGGCTACTAAAGTACCAAGCCCACTCGGGACTAAGAGCTTCCCATGGCCCGTGAATCCTTTGGGGTCAGTCGTACCCGCGAGCCATCATCAAGGTGAGAAGTTGTTATTTATTATCAGTCCTTAGATCGAGCTTGCCAGTAATCATTTTGAAAATTCCGTATTCGTCACCTGTTTGCGTGAATTCTGAAGAAAAATAAAAAGCCGTATAACGAATTTTTATATAGTTCATTTCTCCCCAGGCTCCGTAAACTGCTTCAACACGGCGACGTCAATGGGCGTCGGTGGCGGCGGCGGCATGTCTGTCGGTGGCGCGGGCGGCGTCGGCGGCGGCGTGGCTCCATGTCCGTACACCGCTCCTCCAAACCCGTACAGCATGTACCGCGCCGAGCCTTGCCCAGCAATGTCCTCGTCCATAGCCTCGCTGAGATTGAAGGCTAAGCAGCATTCTGGTTTCGTGGGAAGCTACGGTTCAGTGTCTCCGGTGTCGCGTGCGGGTTCAGCGCCTCTGTCAGCGTGCCAGTACGCGGGTGGCGTATCGGAGCGGCTCTGAGAGGCGGCGCGCGGTGAGCCTTCGCCGCCGCCGCCGCCGCTCGCCGCGCGCGTTTCCTAGCCGCCACCCGCGCGCACACACGCCCTACCCTGCAATCTGTGGGAGTGGTTCGAATGATGTGTACGTGCGTAAACTGAGCGGTGCAGTAATTATCATGAGTTTTGGTGGTCGTACAGCATCAAGTAAGATGACTGAATTGAAGTGTTTTATGAATGATAACAATGGTAAATGCTAGCAAAACGATTTGCTTTATGTAAAACCGTTGCGAGAGAGTGAAGTATTTGGGAAATAATTTGTAAATTTTGAAAAAATCGTAAACTTTTGATGCTGGCAATTCGTTGTTTCTTGGATTGTATAGGAAGTTGGGTGGGGTACGATTGCGAGCGAGTTTGTCACGTCTACAAATGAAACATGAAAAAGTTAAAATATTTTCAATGCATGTTAAATTATATTTCGTTTGAGGTCTAGTAAATATTGGATACAGGAAAGTTTTAAAAAGTAGCAGATGTTGTAAGTAAAATTAATGGAATTTTAAGAACTTCACTTCCCTCTTTTTCCTTAAGGGGAACTCCCTTAGAACCATCAAGATAGCATAAGAATGAAAAATTGAAGATTCGATTGTAATGATAAAATGTTAATTGGCAGAAGATATAATGCAATTTGAGATTTATATTGTTTTTGAACTCGTTATTTTATGCATTTCAGAAGATCATAATTGATAAAACCTGTGAAAAACTTAAAATTAAGTTTCATTTGAATATAGAGTTCTGTGAAATGTACAAAAGAAAGTTTTCCTACATAATTGTATTCAATTGAACCACTTTACTGATAAATTGTGTAAAGTTTTCGAAAACATGTAACTATAATAATTGTAAATGTAAGATATTTGTTACGAAACTCCGGGCAATAACATAACGACGTTTAAAAAAATGTAAATATGTAGTTACGTGTACGTATACCAAAGCAAAGTGTGCAATTTTTACAAGCTTATGTATTAGTTTTACTTATTAACTTGTAAGTTTAGAGTAATTCCGATTATTGTACATAATAGTTGTAATACTTAAGGCGAGGCATTTTGAGGTATTAAGTTTGTATGGTGTAGTAAAGGGGCTGACACTTTACTGATTACATTGTGTTCTTGTACAGTCACGGACAATAAGATGTATACACTCCATAATCTTTCAACCCATGTACAGGTCAACAAGTCCAACAATGTTCTGGTATTTTTATTGATTTCGCCACTAGTTCAATTTCCGCATTTTGTTTTTAACCTACATCTATTAGTATTCGTGTGATATTAATTTTAAAAGTATGGAGTGTATACATCTTATTGTCCGTGACTGTACCTTATTTTCAGCGATACGATTTGTTTATTATCAATTTAAATTTAATTGCTGAAAATTGTAGCCATTTTGAATACAAAATAACATCGTAGTCGTGATAATAAAACTGAAAAGGTGTTTTATAATTAATACAAAAATTTTGCTTCAATATTGATAACGTTCACTTTCGTTAAAATAAATGCATAATGGTATGCATATTATACAATCTGAGTATCTACATTTCAGTTTAAAAAGTAATAATAATAATAGGTAGTGATAATAAGCATATCTTCGTCAGAATGATTTGCAAGCTACTTTTATTATTATTGGAGCCTGTAGTGTCCCACCAGAGAAAAGGCCTCCCTTCTCTCATGAGAAAAATTTGAAGTATTAATGAATATTGTTCTAACACATTTGAAATCCGACGAAAACCTAAGTTCACTTCGAAATAGCCGCCTTTAAATGAGATTAGAGTAAACGGGATCTCAATAATTTATTAAAATATTTATAGACAACACCGAAACTTACCTGTAAATAACTATTAGCATTTAAAATATTAATAGACTTAATTTTAGTTAAATCCACGAATTAAGCTGATCGCACATTGTCCACGCCGTACGCGCCGCAGTCATTTTTCTATAGAAAAAATACTGATGACGTCAGAAAATGCTGCTCGCTTCTGACGTCTCAGCATTTCCTCTATTGAATTGACTGTTTGGCGCGTTCGGCGCGGATGGATCGTGCGACCACCTTTAGATTACCTTTCCGTGTGCCTATTCAGTGAATAATCAAATTGTGAAAATTGTACATATTTACCTATTAGAATGGGAATATCTTATTAAATTAAATGTCAAATTAAAATTGAGGTTTTCATTTTATACATATCAAAGTAAATATCATAAAACCGTTTATTATAAAATATTTTGTGAATCCTAATGGAAATATCGGTTGTTTTGTAATTAAAACCTCTAGTCATAATAAAATATCACTGATTAATTTATACAGTTTTATTTACTATCCCATCTCATACAAATGTAGGTTCCTGAAGGGCTCGTGGTCGTGCTTGCTTAGTCGTTCTTGATAGTTCGTCGAAGTTAAGCAACGTTCGAAACGGTCTGTAAGTGGATGGGTGACCGCCAGTGGCATTTTCATCTGAGCGCTTCCGTGCTTCGGAGGGCACGTTAAATTGTCGGTCCCGGCTATTTAGGTCGTTAAGCCATGACGGAGGCCTTAAGGCGGCCTAAAAACTAACTCCGTCACCAGAGTTGGTCACTGACTCATACGAACTTACTTATAGGTTCCTACATATAAACTTTTGTTTAAATTACCAGCACTATTAAATATCAGTTATCGAGGAAAAGAATGAGAGTTTTGGAAGAGAAAATGGCTACCACGCCCTAGGTCACAAGATAAAAGGACCAAAGATCACAGTATATCTAGTTTTTTTTTTACAATAAAAGCCTATTCAAACTGGGTAACTAGCAAAAGATACCAAGCAGCAGGTCCTACCTACTTCGAGTACCTACTTCTGTATGAAGTTCCTCGGCAAAATCAAGAGAATAGAATATCTATTTATTTGGTACAAATACACACAAGAAAACACTAGAGGAAAAGGAAAACATAAATTACTCTGAAAAATTAAACAATACCTACATAAAATATGCGATGACGATGTACCATGGAGATGGATGTAGTCATTACACTTTGAGAAACAGATAGAAGCCGCTGGTAGAAAATTATAGATTTGTGTCAGTAATTATGGGAGTGATATAGGACTTAGGACATAGGACCTACCTATATCAAATAGAAATTTCAATCTTATTCTTTTTGAAGAATGCCGCCAGTGTTTTGGGCACGCTTCCGACTGGCAGTGACCTGGATCAGTTGAGCTATCTATAGATCGTTTTTACGACGATCCTTAGATAGCTTGACTGATTCTATTGTATTTTGTAATTTTATGTACATATTGTAGTAGCTTAGTTTTTGAAGTTTGATAAAAGAAAACGAAATAATAATGGAAAATAACTAAAAAGTACCAGCGACTACATGAATTACATCAACATAGATAGAGAATATTATATTGTACACCAGATGTACATACATTACAACAGAAACAAAGTACAGGATAATAATTTAAAGCGTAGTACAATGGGCGGTCTTATCGCTGTGAGCGATTTCTCCCAGAAATATACACCCCTATTTTTTAATTACCAAAAAAATTTTAAACATGGTCTCGGTGTCTGTTACTGATCACATTTATGTAGTTAAAACTCAAAAAATGAGAAAAAAAATTATAACCTCAAAAGGAGACGAGACGAGTCAGACATGGATTTATGATAGCTACTGCGGTTTTACTGACTGGGGATGATACGAGAACATAGTTCGAATGAGATTCTGTAAGCGATTGTTGTGTATAGTACTTATTTGTACAGTTTTCATAAAATTTTGTTCGGTTTTGGTTGACTACAATCCTCGATAACTTTGTGATAGTTAAATAAAGAAAAGTTCTGACCATGCCATTATCATTTTCTGCATCTGCTGCAAGTGTCCTTAAAATTTTTTTGGTAGTCATAAAATAGCGGTGTATACAGCAAGTATTCAAAAGAAGTGCATTATTGTAATGTAAATAAACTTCCCGTTAGTGTAAGCTGTTTTGCGAAGCTTGCAAAGTTTGCATTCAGTGAACTTGTATAGAAAGGCTTTGAAATAAGCAAACAATTTGAAATTGACAGATACTGAGTAAAAGATCTAAAAGTACTGAAAAATAATGGAAAAATACTTTAGTTTCTGACAAACTTTTTTGTAGGAAAAAAAACTTATGTTGAATACCAGCAAGTGATTGCCGAGGCCAGCATATTATATTAAAGCATATTGCCCATGATATAGCCTTTGACGATTGAACATTGAAGAATCCAGGAAATCAGAGACGCGCAATTTGGAATCAAATAAATAATAAGAATAGAGTTCTCGCATGCTCCTTAGTAATAAGCTCCGCCCACAACGACTAAGATTGCATTAAATTATTTTCTAGATATAGAAACATTTTCACATTTTGTACAGACTCAAGAAACTGCTATCAAAATTCAACCATAATTATTTTTATACCTACCACGCATCGTGTTCTACGTCGTAGCGAGTGACTACGATAATAGCTACGCTCGTAGCAGTACGTTGCAACGATCAGTTCTTGTGGGGGATGTTTATATAAGAATATCTTATACTCTCATAAGTTTGAAACAATACTATGAGTGTCTCACTCTCAGGTATCTCCACATCTCAGGTGGAAATTTGGTCCTAAAGCCGATTTACTATACTGTTTGATGAGAGCCTTGTCTAATTTAACTGGCTGTTTGTATAGAATATATAAATTATTTAACCAATTATTAAACGGAGTGTGGTAAAATTGAACCTTAGGGTTCTTTACAACGGAACCCTGAAATTAAAACCAAAGCTAAGCAAACAATTGACGCTCGCAAATCTCGCGACATTAGGTTAAGCGGAAAGTATACAATAATCCGGGAATGATTATCAGGCGGGTGGCAAACACACAGTTCTCCAGGTGCTCGAATCCAGGCGCTTAAGGATTTAGCTGAGGATTTGCTTTCAATATTAGCCGGCCGGCGGGCCGCTTCGTTCCGCCGCCTTTTTTGTAGGGACACACGAGCTGGGTAAGTAGCTCGCCACGTATGTGCTAGTCCAGTAGCCTACCGATACCAACTTAGGCATTGTACCTGAGGAGATTTTTTTATCATTTTAGGATGATATACACAGTGTCAACAGGCCATTTAAATATGCCTATACTCAACGGGCCACTTGCCTGAGAGAGTTGAAATATTTGTTCAACCAAAAACATTTCATGAAAATTGGTTGCCAAAACTCTACATTTCAATTTAAAACAGTTATGAGATCTCTACTAGCAGATCCAAGCCCCTAGCTCACCTCCTTTTTGTGCTGCCTGTCTAACGGCCACTCTACACATTCGCCGAACTATTCGCCGAACTATACGCCGAACTATTATTTGGATAGAAGATGCTGTCATCGCCTGTGCGAATACAGGTGATGAGGCCCTCTACAAGTTCGTGACCGTCAGCATTCGTCTATCATCGGCAAATATGTAGAGGGCCCATTAGCCTTCTCATGAAAATTATTTGTTTAGGTACTTTAACTAATTGATCAATAAAGTTTAGCTTTTTTAAGTAATCAGGATCACAATTATTATTCAGCTTAATAATAGACAGGATCTCTACTATACCGTGCCCATGTAATCGTGCACGGTAGACCTATTTCTACCCGACACCTAATATTATTGTCAACATTACTGTTTGAGAATAAATGAGAAAAAACTCTACCATCCTTTTCAACCTTCTACCAACAAGACTATAATGACTAACATACACAAGGCTAGCTACTTACCATGTCCACTAGCCTGGTGTATTCGAGACTTTATTTTGTCGCATCGTTTTGGCTCTAAATGGAATGATTCTGCCATCTACGTTTTTATTTTTCAATTGCCCCCCGATTAGTGGGATTAGCCGTATCGCTTTCCGATTCTTTGCTCCTTTTGGTGGGAGCTTATAGGACTAGCACCACACAATTTCAATGTAATCGGACTTTATTTTATTAATTAACAGGATTTACACAATTACTCGTACATAAGCGAAATAAATGTCGTTTTACTTTTTGATCTTAGGAATGGAGTTTATCAATAAACAAAATTCAATTCCCTTGCTCCTCTGCCATATTGATAAAACAAATTACGTATTCAATTATTAATTTAAAAGTTAATTTTTACCTATTGAGCGAATTGAACCAAGGAAAAAATTGCATGCAGTGTGCAATATTTTTCTGCGAAAATTGGATTCAATAACAAATAGAGCTTTGACGTCAAAGGTCGGCTTTAGTATCAAATATAATATACATGTCGTCACTATCGCAGAGTCAATGTCTACTTTTTAATGCTGTTTAATGAAGGTATGTTTTATTTGCTTATAGCCGAGCACGTGTGTGGTGGCCACAATGCAACGTCACCACTTATCTTTATGGTGGCAAACAGAAAGCTGGCTTTTTAGGGTACCGCACTATCTTTCTACAAAACTCACCAAATATAATCCTGGACTCAGGACCAAATATCATGATTACAGTTATACGAAACAGTATGAAAGACATGTGGCTCGCTCTTGTCCGTTCATCTATTTTATTAAGGATCGTGTTAGTCACCGAGGTCTGGGGTCTGTTATCTAGAACCCTAAATAATGTTTACCAGCAAACAGCTGTAATGACGACGTGATATAAAACACACAGTTTTTAAGTCTAAAGTCATTGAAGTAGTGGAAAATATTTAAATTAAACAAAAATATTTTTTTTGTTTTTTTTTTCGTCAGGAACCATTACTGGAAGTATCATAAGTTAGGTAACTTATGGAACCAAAATAATTTTTTTGTTCTTAGAATGAAGGTACTTGCTTAGTACGGAAAATTTAAAACTACAGTTTTTTTATGAATGTAAAATTACTAGCTCAACGTAAATCAACGAATTTGAATAATATAACTCCTGCTGAATTTATTTTAACCAAACATACTTCTATCCCTCTACTTCGCTCTACCTAATACGCAAACTTGTCAATGTTATAACGACGTGACAAAATCCAAAAATTCAGCATAAAACACCCAACCCCACATGTAGATAAATTAAAGCATATACACACCTACAGGTACATGTCAATAGTTAATTCAGAACCGAAGAGGGCTAGGTTTTGGGTGGAAAGGATCAAAAGGGGATTAGAGGAACGACAACCAATCAAGGGTAACTGGACTGACTATACCTACACGAAATAAATGCGGCACATAAAATTTATTTCGTACTTACAACTTGCAGCTTACAGTCTTGGAGATAAGGTTGGTTTTGTGTTGGTGAGGTGGGTTTATTGATGTTTTGTTTGGAAGGGAGGGTAGATGGATGGGGAGGGTGAGGGAGTGCAACCTCCGCAGACAATCTTACAAGTTAATTGTGTTCCGTGCCTGAAGCCGCCTGACTACAAAATAATATCGTTCGTGCGCGCGCTTTGTCCGGACTTATGAAGCATGCATTGCTTGCTACCTACCGTGCTATACCATGTTTGGTTGTTTATTTTGGGGAAGATTTTGTCTAGTTTTTTTTTTATCTGGATAAAACTATTAAAGTTTGATCACGATGAGAAAATCTTATGAAACTGCGCCTCAGCATGTACTCGTACATACATACGTTTACATTTTCCAACGTTTTATGGCCACATGTTTCTAAAGCAATAAATAACAATACATATCCACAATTACATAGATAATTTATGATGTAACATAAACTAAGGTAAACTATGTACATAATAAATTATTGTATAATATAGTACTTACCTAAAAGCATTTAGTTACCTGGGGTAAAAACGTTTTAAACCTTTATAACGTCTTGTAAAATTGGTGATAAAGTCGTCAGCCTGTTTCAACATAATAATAGCCAGAAAATAGCAAAATGGTAGAAAAGACAGCGACATTTAATATCCTTTCAAGTCACATGTACGAGGGCGGACTCGTAGGGCGGGCGGCGGCAGTAAATAAATACACTGCGACGCCAATTTATTGCCTAGACTCATGCAGATACGGGTGCCTTGAAGGTTCCAGATTATGTGCAATTTGGCGGTAAATAGATGAAAACTGAATGGAATATCAAAATAAACTAACAATATGCTTATTTTAAAACCTGTCCTTGGAACTTTATTAATATGTTTTTTTGCTGATAAAGTACCTAGCAATTAAAATCATGTGCCTGATAAATTCAATATCAAAATTGGAGCGGACATATGTGCGATCAGCTTTTATCCGTTGGATAGCCGGAATCTACAAGATTGATAAGTACTTGAATGTGCAAATGGTGAGGCCCTTAGGTTTGGCATCTTCAGTCATCCTGGAATAACACTTTATACCACGTTATAAATACCATCAGAGTTTTCCTTCCCAAGCTGGATTCAGTAGGTATAATTTCAACCATATTACTAGCTGTGTTCTCCATTATTTCCCACGTCAACACTATCATTATGATATGTGATATCCATTCGAGTGGGCGCCCGAAATCAAGGGGGTGAGCCTCCCCGAATGAAGATTTACGACGCTGGCATAACGAGCGGTAGATGAGGCGTAAAGAAGCCCAATTCCCGTTATTATACCTATAAACCTGCTGTATAACGATATATTTGTTAGATTTTATGCTTCACTGACTTTATATTATAATACCTACAGAATTCACTTTTTAAACTCCCGCCCGCGGCTTCACTGGGGAGATACAAACGATACCCCTTTTTACCCCAAAAGTAGAATTACGAAAATTCTATTCTTTTACATCATAGAAGGTCAAGTTTCATGTATCTAAGAAGGCTGTAGATTGAAATGTCAGCCACAAAACCACCTACAGAATTCACTTTTTAAACTCACACCTTGTAAATTCATTGTTTTTAATAACAGAACGCGGTCGTGTAAATGTTTCAGGATAAGTCGTTTCGATCGGGTTGCACCGATTGTGGTTACGAGGGGGACCTTTATGCAATCTCGCCCTGTTACAAATGCATTAAGCTAATATTATTACAGAAACGAAACAGAATTACGTATCTTTAAGGCACTTAAGTCATTGTCTAAAATATTGAAATAATTCCAAATCCTCTGAAAAAGTCGAAGGAGATAGTCGAAATACATAATTATTTGGTGCATGCATGCCCACATTACCCACATTTCAGTGAATACTGATTCCAAAAAATGATGGACCCTATTAGAATACTAACTGGTTTCCTCATTTTTTCCTTCATCGTTTGGAATTGTGTTATTACAACTCCTATTTATTCATAGGATTAGTATTTTTGCATTTCATACCAAGTGTTAGCATTTTACCTAGGGTACATCCCGGGGTGCAGCGGGGTGCGGGGCCCGTAACTAATTTGTGGATTAAGCACATTTGCAAATGTAATTTGTATTCATTAAAGCTACAGCGATGTACGTGTTATGTTTTAAAACGGTCCAGCATTTGGAATAAAGCTTAGTAGTTTTGCAGAAGCTTTTGTCTGTTATAAGTAGTGTTTATAAATAAAACAACATTGTATCACACGTAATTTAAAATAATGTTCATTTGTGTTGTGTTGTACTTCTGACTACCTCAGACATCAAAGGACATTGAGTGACCTTTACAGAGAGTGATCTTACATAATGTCTACTTTGCCTTGGGGATACAGTTTGAAGAGAAAGAATGGCATACAAAAATGTCTAAGCAATCCGAATTTTGTCACGTCCATAACTTTTTTTTTATCTATTTTGCAATATACTCTAGCTTATAATTGAGCAATCTAAAGATCGCAAACGAGAAACGATTCACTTAATTATAGTTCTAGTTCATGAGTCTTCAAAGAAACAGAAAGCTTTGAAAATAAACAGACTGATTGACTGTTGCCTCTCCAACTTTCGTTGACACATCGTGAACAACGAACCAATTCAGCGACAGGAAAAGCGTGATAACTCTCAGGTAACTTTAGTTCAGAGTTCATACCAAATTCAAAACAAAGCATCACCCAAATCAAATCAGCGTTTTCAATAAAGGCGAGAAGCCGCTATCGGATCAGCCTCCATTGCTCCAACTATATTGGCACGAACACTGTATGTGCCATAGTAAAGGTTGACTGGGTTGTGTAACTACTGCTTATGCTTTTACTTACTTTAATATATTCCATATTCTTTATCTGGTTATCAAATTGATTAATTCTCAAACAAATCCAAATGTGATTTAAACAAAACACTATCAAACTTTTGGTCTAAAATAAAATGAGATTAGAGTTTGTTTTAACGATGGGCGATTATTACTTTATTTTATCGAATCAGTCGATTGTTCGGTTCAGTCGATAAAAGTCGATAACAATCGAAATTAGTCGATTGTTATCAACTGACGGCGCGTACGGCGGGCGACAATGACTGTCACCAACTCTAACTACTTATTTGCCGCGCAACGCACTTAGTAGTACTACTTATATTCGTACGTATTACTATCAGTATTTACAAAAGATGTTGCGTCGGGCGTCCGCTGCGCTACAAATCTATAGATTAAAAGTCCGTGCGCCGCTACTTACCGCGCGGCCTTCCGCAGTTCACGCAAGCAACGCACACTTGCAATGCAAGTGTGCGTGCGTATAGTAGTTAGTAGTTTGTCGATTGTTATTCGAATAATCATGGTGAGGAACTACTGAATCGACAATCGAATGCACACTAGCACAATTTTCGATTCATTCGATTGTTTTTTTTGAAGCAATCGCCCATCGCTAGTTTGTTTGACATAGCAGTGCGAGAGCGCAGGAAGATAAATTGACATAGTTGCTTTCAGTGGAACTTCTTTTCATGCACACTATCACTTGGTTCTGTTCAGAATAATTCACCGAGAGAGCTTACACCATAATATAACTATTTAGTGCGATCCAAAACTTACGCTAAACCATAAGATACCCTACTAAATAATGTGTAAACACAAAATATTACATTAAATATTTTGTGTTTACACATTATTTAGTTACTCTTTACTCATTAGTAAAGAGTTTAATGTAATTATAACAGTAAACGGATGTTCAGTTATAAAAGAGTTTGTCTATAATTTACTTTTTGAGGCATTTGCCCTGCAGTGGGACGACACGGGCTAAATAATAATAATAATATAATTTACTTTGTGTTGCGCTACTGGAGATGTGCTTCTCTCCGTGTACTATCGGCAGCGCGTCGCGCGTCGTCGTCGCGACTCAAACAACTTTATTGTCCTGTCGTTCAAACGCGACAGAACGTAATAGAATTAAATTGGTAGAAGCGCTGCTCCGTTATGTGGAAAATAATAACACAGAGTGTCTGTTATCTGAGGAGTTTTCACGCGTCGATGGCAGGGGTCTGTACCACTACTAATGGAAATCCAGCCAATGATAATCTGTTTTCCACACCATTAATCCTGAACTAAGTCTGAGCGCAATCTGCGGCGTCTCGGGAGTGCGACTCGAGTTTTATGCCCTCGTTAAGGTCCGCAATTTGTGGAGTCGGGCTGTTAAGACGGTTCGCCCTCATTCGCCCAAATCCTAATTCCAACCGTGGACTTTCTTAATCTTACGATATTGAGCTGGAGGTAATTGTTTCAAAATTGCAGCCCGGGATAGTGGAACGTGTTCTGGCGGAAGTAATGGCCGCAGTGCTTAGTTGCTTTAACTACCTACTTCCAAACTATACAAACCCATAGAGACAGATTATCCACTAAATATCTTCTACTACTTAAGTCCTTAGCATGTGTATGTATGAAAAATAAATCACGCATCTTGCCAGTAGGGGTAGGCAGATGCTTTGTTTACGCGATCGCTCTCAGTTTGCATTCCCGTCAAAGTATTCAGGAGTTTCTGGATCCCGTGGCTGTAATCGTGTGTTTTGTGTCTATAGAGTTTGGAATCATGAAGTAACAGATAGAAAAAATAAAATATTTATCTCAAAAATTTCTTCAGAAAACACAAAAAGCAATTTCAGCATCAACACATTTTCCTCAAGAAAATTCCAAATGAAAAGGATTTTCCCAGTATTTAAACTACGACTTATCCGAATAACCAATACTTTAGCGTAATAGAGTCAAGGGAGATGCGTAATAAAAACGAAAGTAATCATGCAAATTGAAGGAAGGAAAGTTGAATTAAAAAGCGGGTTTGTTTGTGGGGGGAGGGGAGGGTAATGTGTCTTAATGACCGCAATGGATGGCCGCCCTAATCCGCCCTCCTCACGCCCGCAACCTTTCCTCTACACTTTACCTAATGTACAGACTATCTCTGCGAGTCAATTGGTTTTTCCCATATTCGTTGAAAAAGCTCGGTGAAATACGATTACGGATTGAGATTCAGACAAAGTAAACAATAAAAACTGGGAAAGGTATTTGCTTCGTATTTGCGAGAAAAATTGAATTTGTGTCTCAAGTAAAATTATAAATCTATATTTCACAGATCAATGAGGTTTAGGTACGAAACTTAGTGGCTTAGCTATTTTTACCCGACTGTCAAAGAAAGAGTTATGTTTTTGTTAAAGGTTATTAGAACAAACAATAAAGCAAGTAATCAAATCGCAAGCAGTAACAGCGACGCCAATAAAAGCCAGGTCAGCTATACAGGCGACGCGACGCGACTTGTCGCACGCGACACGACATCATCAAATCAACATTTGCAGATTCGCGGAGCTTTCCCTGGGAGATTTAGAGGTGGAAGGAAAATAAAAAAGTTCGTAGAGGAATCCCGGTTGATCCCTGTTGCCTTTATGGTAATGCCTGGGATGCGTGTATTCGACTATTCAATTTATATTTTTTTCCCTTTCGCCTTATTTCTTTCTCGAAATTATCTATCCTTCGAATTTCGTTTCGCACTGTATTGTATAGGATTCGATGTTTGCGAATAAGGACTTTGGAAATATCACGAATAACCGCGGCGGATTGGCTTTGTTCCCAACTTCAAAGAAGTTTTCTTATAGAAATATTGTGTGTACAAAATTGTTGGAGTGTTGGAAGGCGAGAACTTTGTGGGGTTGCACACCGGACGGAGTAGATACTATAACAAAATGCATTACCAACTTCCATGATATTTTGGTCATGAATAAAATATCAATAGTATCGGGAGTTTTGGAAATCCATTATTTATCTTGCCATAATTTAACATCACATTCAATATCGAAAA
The DNA here is from genome assembly GCA_963565295.1 of Epirrhoe alternata. Taxonomy (NCBI): domain Eukaryota; kingdom Metazoa; phylum Arthropoda; class Insecta; order Lepidoptera; family Geometridae; genus Epirrhoe; species Epirrhoe alternata. The sequence continues at coordinate 9,316,155 of OY751384.1, forward strand.
ACCTTAGCAAAGAAGAAAACATAAACCTTTTTGAGGCAAAAGTTACATAAAATTCTTAAAACTTAGATTATTTCATATCAGTCGGGACAAGGCTATTTTTGTTGTTCAAACAAAACGGCAATCCCTCTTCAGGTAGAGGTACAGCTGCTTATTGAACAAGCTTTTGCTTTTCGCTAAAACAAAGTGAATTTCCAATAAATAATTAATTACTAAGAACAAATTACTTAATAAACCACTCAAAATTTTGCTCTTAAACTGTGTACAAGCAGGCATGTTCAAATTTAACGTTGCTCATGAATAAATCATAAGAAGTAAGCGGGCCCCGACGCCTTTATAATTCTACATAATACATTAAAACGGTGTACTGATTGCTTTGTATTATGATATTGTTGCAAGAGGCATGTGAATGTTCACAGATTTATAAGAAAATTCAATATTCAAGAAAAATGGTTTTCGTTTTCTCGCTTTCGTTACTATTAGGAAACTCTTCCATAAGAAGGTAGGTAGGTAGTCATTATAATTTACGAGTAATTTGTATTGTAGTAACTAGTATCCATCGAACCGAAAACACCACCTATATACCTACTGCTCTACATTCTCCTTTTACATTGAAATCAGAATAGACCATACACAAAAACATCGTGATATTTTTTGTAGGTTAATAAATTTATGATAAATTAAATAATTTACTCATTGATGGGATTTTCAAGTAGATAAATTAGATAAAGCATACTAGTTTTCAATAAACGGTTAATTAATGGTTCCAATAATATGATTAAAACCATGGCAGAGCAATAAAAATGATTTAATTCAGTATACGTCTCAGCTGAAGGAAACCACGTGCCTAATCTTGAATAATGGATGCTATTTGTCTTGTGGTCCGACCACGTGTAATTGGACGGTCACCATTTACATTCCTGAAATTCCATGGTTTACTCGATTTCTATCAGAATAGCAACTTTTGGCGACGTAGACTTTTTCGTAGCGAGTTCGTAGTAAGTGCTACGAATACTTTCCGCGTAGCAATTCATTGTCTTGAGAAACATACATAAGTACAGAAGATTGTGCAAAATTCTTCAATTTATTATTAGGATGTGATCGTCATCATGCATGACAAATGCTTGGATTTGTTGTCTTTTCTGCTGATGAAATATTGTGGGTCGTGAAAAATGTATATTTGGTCGTATATTCATTTGGCTTATAACGGTAGTTCGTGATGAGAATGTCAACTGATATTAAAATGCTGCTGTTACTACTTTTTGTAAAAAATATTTTCAATAAAAACACAAAAACAGCGCCGTCAAAAGTCGCAGTCTCCGCGCGCAATTACATTTTTTTGATCCTCAATAAATTGACAATTTCATCCCGAGACTCGAGCCAGCCTTTTAAAATATATCGAGTATTTCAGTGCAACAATACAGGCGGTTGTTTACAGTGGGGGCCGAAGGCGCCCCTGGGGGTGTTTGGGGGTGATAGGGGGTGTTTGGGGTGTCAAGATGGCGGCGTTGTCAAGGCAACGGTGCACTCGCTTCCTTAATCGACCGTCGCAGCCTCCGCCTGGGGCCGGCTCTCATTTATGTATTGTATTGCACTTGCGAGATCTTATGTTTTATGGTTTACTGTGGATTGAGATTTGTGATAGGTTCCGTTGGTTTATTGAATGGAACTTATTTTATTTTTTGAAACCTGTATTAATAGTGTAGTGTTTATTAATAATCCTACTAATAAAGCTGAAAGTTTGTGAGTTTGTTTAGATGTTTCGAGGTTTGGATGTAATTTGGATAAACCAGTGAACCTATTTGAATGACACTTGGAATACGAGTACCTACCTACATAGTGACCTGGATAAGCATATAAGCTATCAAAATGTAGATACCATGCGGGCGAAGCCGTACGATGTAGCTAGTATTATCTACAACAAACATCAAAAGCATAAATCCCATTGAAGGTGCAACTTTCAATCACCAGTCAAGTTCCCTTCTTTTACCTACTAGGCTAACAGAATAGTCTAAAAATAAAATAACAGATTCAAATAACCAAATACACCAACTCATGCTGCATAGAATAAATGGCCGGCTTACTGCATCGAGGTTACACAAGTTTGCTCAGCAGCAATTTGCTACATTCGTATCCACAAGTTTCGCGAATTTCACTATTTATTATTCCGATTATGAACACTTTGATCCTGGTCGTAATAAGGATTAGAACGAAACTAGATTTATGTCGTTATGGCTCTCGTATGAATTTGTTTGATGAATTGTAATTCTATAAACTACATAGAGGAACTTGCTGTAGGCACATTGCTCTTAGTTTTGATTATCGAAAAAAAATGAAATTGGATCGCAATTGTATCCCCAAGGCATGGAAGACGTTCTCTCAAATCAAGATTCTTTAAAAATGTGTCTAAGGGGCTAGTCAGAACACTAGTAAGCTTAGCTTTGGTTATTATACACAAATTCTCAGGGCAAGATAAATGTACATTAAACCTACTTAGTATCATAAAAAATCTTATAACCGCGGCAAAGGATAAGAAAATTAAATGAGGAATCAGGGCATGAATGTTCACTGTTGGGTGCATTTGTGTGCAGGGGTCGCAAAAAATACATTGTATGTTTGCTTTGGTGTAGAAACTTAGGATAAGTAGGTAACTTATTTCACACGGACAGTGGAACTAAAAAACCGCACAAAAGTTATGTAATAGTAGTCTCGTGAAATAAATTATTCGTACCTAGGTACTTCACCCAACAAAACAAGCAAGTTTATTTTACCCATTTAACCAACTCAGTTAATTCCGAAGTTGGGTAGGTACACGTAAAGGTGACTTTTACGACGTCACAAAAGTAATCGTGAGCTTCCACGGGCGAATTGTCCCTTCCTTTTACGAGTAGCCGGGTCAAACTCATTTTACAAAAACAAATCCTCCCGATTTCCTAAATAAAGCACCTTCAAGAGACCTTACTTGAGCTATCAGTTAGGTCAGTCGGTAATCCAGTGGTTGCAGCTCGCTGGGCAATAAAAAAGAGTTATAGTTGAGAAGAAAAGGAAAGTCGCGTCTCGCTCGCCGTTAGTTGGGGATCAAGGGCTCAGCTCTCGGTGGGCGATAATCATAATTTTTACTTACAAGAGGCAAGAGAAGAGCATTAGAGCGGGCGCGCGACAAATCTTCCCTAACTGCGGCGAACTTCGCGACTCGGGCCGGCCACTCGTATATCCCGAGTACAGGTGCTTTGTACAGGCCGCCGGATAAAGTGGCCGAAATACTGGAATGCACTGCTTGTGTCGGTGCCACGGCTTTTGGGAATTAACTTTAGAATGCTATTCACATTTTGTGGTCTTTGTTGAACTAACATTTTGGATAACTAAGTCCTAGTCTAGTCCTCGTTAACTTATACTATGTGAATCATTGTTCTTGAATTACCTCATTCAAGCTTAGGTAGGTACATACCACTTCATTTCCGTCTTTCCTATTTGGTCATACCTCTGACAACTTGAGTGACTTGATCAGAGAGATAAACTACCGTGTCTTGGGAATACTGTCGTGATGTTTCGTTTTGTTCTTGTGACAAATTAATGGGCAAATCTTTTCCGTCTCCATATAAAAAAATCCTTATCCCTACAGCGTCCCGTTGTGCGCTCCGTAAAAGGTAACTTCCTGACTCTGTATAAATCATCGAATATTAAGTTTTTATTAAGTTTTTGTCACTCATTAAAATATCATCAGCCTGACACCTCTGTTGTTCTCTCTTGGCTAGAAACTAGTAGAAGAATTATTCAGCAGTAGGATATGCTCAAGTACATGTGTAGTCGTGTCACGTGAGGATATGAGCAGCAGTCGGTGTCCAGTGCGTTAGGTCGCCATTTGAAGTGTTATTCAGAATATGTGAACATGACGCACGTGGCGAGAGGTGTGGAGACTTCCTTAGTTAATAAATAAAAATAAAAAATACTTAATTATTGTAAAAAGTAGTTCGTATGAGTTAGTGGCCAACTATGGTGACGGAGTTTTTAGGCCGCCTTAAGGCCTCCGTCATGACTCCACGACTCAATAGCCGGAACCGACAATTTAACATGCCCCCCGATCCTCCGAAGTATAACGGTAGAGTCGTGGTAGAGAATGGTTATATTTCGACTTGGGAAGAGCCCCAAGATACGCAGCGTCCGGAGCTCTGCCAGGGGCTTGGCTCTGCTAGTAGAAATATCATAACTTTTCACAGTGAAACTAGATAAGTACCCACGTAGGTATAGGTACCTACTCAGAGTCTTGGCAACAATGATATTTGACTGCTTGGCAACCAATGTTTATGGTGGAATACTTACTACAATACTTAAGGTGCATTTACACGGTGCGATACGATTTAGCATCGCACGCCAATTTTTCCCGTGTGAACGCTCATCGTATGCGATTTTACTAAGACAAATCGCATACGATGAGCGTTCACACGGGAAAATTGACGTGCGATGCTAAATCGTATCGCACCGTGTAAATGCACCTTTACTAGGTAGGTACATACATAGGTGTTGTACCTATTTGACTACCACTGCCAGAAGATCACGAATTCGATTCCCGCCACAGGATGATAATGATTGTATGATCTATCTTAACTTTACACAGAAATAAATTACTTATTTAATTTGATTTAGACCCCGCGCAGACTGCAGACTTTCTATCGGCCGATAGTTGAGATGAAATATACTTCGGCTCGTAATGAGTATGGAGAAGTAGGTATAGCCCGTCTCAACTATCGGCCGATAGAAAGTCTGTAGTCTGCGAGGGGTCTTAGTTTTGATTTGATCTGCAAATAAGTATTCTTTGTCTAGGATGATGAATGGGTCGGCTCTTGACCTCGAAACTTACCTACACAGGCAAGAGTGAGGTCTACGATGTGTTTTAATGTAGTGTAGGTACATGCATGTAGGTATGTATTTAATAAACTAGTAGGTAGGTAGGTAGGGTAGATAGGTAATGCGTCTCTACACCATTGTTGTGCAGGACTCGGGTCGACTCGGGCGGATTTGTTTTATGCCCACGGAAGACGGCGACTCCGGACAGCGTCTCCTTAATTTTATTACAACCCAGCCCGTTCCCAGAGGGAAATCTCCTAATTGTGTCTCAAGAAAACCAACCTGGAAATATATTTTCCTCTGCTACAACCCGCTGCTGGTAGCTATTGGAAAATGATTTTGAACGTAGGTATATATACCTATAAATGACCACAGGGTTCGTATATTTTGTACGAGTTATTTTCTAGATGTTTTCAAACTGTTGGCGGGAGTTTTTATGCTTCTATAAAGATGCACTTACCTACCAAAGTTTAAACGCCTTTTATTCCAGGGTGGGCATTGACATAATTGAAACACTGGATTCGCTTTGACATAAATTCTATTCTTCAATATTAACTCTCAACTAGGTACTTAGTCACAACAGAATTTCAATACCAGTCCGACATTACATTTTTTTCCAAGATATCCAGAAATCATACTTCTAATTCTTTTTTACAATACTTGTTTGACATTAGGCTAAGCTATGAACCAACAATTATTATTTTCTTCATCATCATCAGCCCCTCTTTATCTTACTGCTGTCTTTAAGCCTCTCTTCGATATAATAAAAATAATTACTTAAAATATTGATGTAATCAACTAATTCCATGACATAGCCAAATTCTATCATACTACGGTGTAGGTATATCATTTATGTATTTTTATGAATAAATTGAACACCCCTAACCAAAAATCAGCATTTTTGTTCTAGAGTGGCGCCATCTATTATCGACTAGCAATCCGAAAATAAACTATCCTTTGTAGCGACATCTATTGGTGAGTAGAAAAAAGTAATTCATAAGTACCACAATCATAGATGGCGACATTGTCGCACTGCATAGATGTAGACTCGGAAAAAAAAATTTGATATTATATTCAGAATGTCATTGTCTTTTCATTTTGGCGTTGACATTTTACTTGAAGTTGAAGAAGTGTCAGCTTTGTTGACAACAAAACTGAAAACAGTCAGTTGCAAACTATCGAAGTGACTCGTCATTTTAATTTTTGTCTTTTCTCAACGCGCATTAGCTTCCAAACAAAGTGAAATTATCGGTGTTTATTTAGTTTAGTACGCGTCGAACACGAAACTGGACGATACAAGATAAATCGCGAAGCATTACAATGGCGAACACATTTGGTGTTTGTCTACTCTTAGTTTTTTGTTGTGCAAGTAAGTTTTCTTAATTTGTAAGTAAATTCGTTTTGGCCTTGTAATTATCTAAATGCTTTATCTATATTCTAGAAACAATGCATGCAAAAATAACACGATTATTTTGCTTTATTGTCTAGAGAGGTACATACACATACCACTTCGTCTATGGTACATACGTAAACGTATCCTAATATCCTAATCCTAATAATATAATAAATCTGAAAGTTTGTGAGTATGTTTAGATGTTTGTATGTTTGTGTATCAATCACGTCTAAACCAGTGAACCAATTTGGATGAAACTTGGAATAGACGTAGTTAATGACCTGGAATAGCATATAGGCTTTTTAAAATGTTGCTAGTCAACTATAAATAAAATAAAACCTATTTACCCACAAAATCTCATTGAAATACTTGCCTATTCTTTAAGCATCAGCTATTTTGTTTGTTAAGTTGGTCCTGCTATTAGCATTTCTCGATATGCATTCCACGCTCTAACTATTTTGTAAAGCCAATCTAAAAATATTGTACTACACAATAATATATTTACAGATACCTTACATTACATTACAGATAGCGAGTGCTACTGGTATCTCTAATGACTGTAACTAACAAGCCTGATTAGCTATGCTCATGTTTCCTGTTTTCATACAAACTGGTAGTGTTAAATTACAACGATTAGTTTTGATAGCTAACTCTGAATTGGGAATTGAACTTACTAATGTTGTCAACAATTTTAATTGTTCTCAAATGGTGAATAAAACCATTTTCTCATATATAACTGAAGGGGTATAATTTGCATTTTATTTATGTAGAAATGAGTCTTGTTTACTAAACATTACCTATGTTTTGTAAGTTCACTCAACTCACTTTGAAAAAAATATAACATGTAGCTTAAAATGACACAAGTGTGCATGCACTTGTGTCAGCTTAGCAATGTGGTTTTAAGTAAATCATAAGTGGCCTTGCAATTTGGGTGTTGACATTTTATGGTATTTTTCTTGAGCAACTCTTGTAGTCAAATACTTGAGTTGAATTCTTCCATGAAATAAATAATGAACTAATAAATACAACAATGCATTTACTGAATAATGAGCACAAATACCTAGTGGCAAGTTTCACGTATCTCAAGGAAATAACACCATTTTTCTGTAACTTAAAAATTATTTACAATATTTATACAACTGCTATACAAATACTATGTTATACATTGTTAAACAGTAGAAGTGCTAAAAGACATTACATACATACGTAGATTGTTAAAGTGTGTGTGATCAAGTCATGCCAATGTTCTGCGTATAAACCTATTCTAACAAACTGTAGACTTAGTAAAAGACAGCTAGGTATGAGCTCTGTACCAGGACGAATTAAGGTGGTCACACGACCCAGCGTCGAACACGCCTAACTGTCAATTCAATAGAGGAAATGCTGAGACGTCAGAAGCTAGCCGCATTTTCTGACGTCATCAGTATTTTTTCTACATACCTATATAAAAATGACCGCGGTGCGTACATATGTGCAAACAGCGTTAAATTAATATGGGGTGTAGGCAGAATTCATAGATTTCCATTAACATAATCCGTCAGAACTAGGTACAGTACGCACAAACGATCTTGCTGCTTAGGAAGCCTAAAAGACGAAGACAACATTGTATAGCTGCCGTGCTCACTCACTCAGTTTGTTGGATCGTCCTATCTCGCCTACTCTACCAAACCTGCGCAATCGTTTAGTGCACCTAACTTCAGAGACTTAAAGATTGGTTATTATTATCAGCCATCGCTGTCCCACAGCTGGGCAAAGGGCTCCCCCGTAAAGATTTTCAGGTAGCATAAACCGGTGACAAATGGTACTTCTACAAACATTAACTTGTATTTTATTACAGATCTATCATTTGCTCGACAATTGCCAAAAGAATGCAGCAAGGGACCTACGTACTGGTGCCAAAGTTTGAGGTATGTTTTTAAAAAAACAAGTTTCGGCAACAAGCCAATAAATATTTTAAGTACTTTGTAATAATGAAAAAAAACATCTGTGTAAGGAGTTACAATTCCCTAAGTCATTGTTCCGACTTAAGGCGACTATAGTTTTACAAATAAGATCTTCCACGGTTTAATTTTTGTTGGTTAAAAGTCTATAACAAACTCTCAGTAAAATTTTATGTTTTCTAAATCTAAAATTGCATCATTTGAATTTGAGACAATCCTACTTCAAAACAACTATTATTTTGTTTTCAATAGTATTTAGATTTTTGTTTACTAGACTAAAAACAAACTGAATTGTTTTTCTAGACAATACTAATGCATATTGTGTAGGTATTGGATGACTGTTCCTGTGATACGTAAAATGATTCATGTTACCTAGGTACTAGGTACCTACATAACTTATGCGCTAATCAACCTACAACTGCTATGTACCAGTATCCTAGTAACTTGACACATCCATGACTCACAAAGACAATAATTATTATGAATAGATTAACAGATCTCATGTCAATCTTTAAATTAACTTTTATGTATAAGATGAGTGTAGTGAGTAAGCTCCTTATTTTGGTCGAAGTAAGAATCCCTCGTATCTACATACAAGTCTCTACTTAGTTAGAACGAGGAACTCAATGCAGAAACTAATTTAGGTCAGTAAACTTTTTACATGCATATCATATACTTTCAGTTCTATGCTTTTAAAAAAGATTGCGGTAGGTTGAGGCTACGTCCAGTGCTTATTTGTATATACTACTATCCAAACTTATAAACCTACCTACTTATGAAGCTGAAAACATTGTTAAAATTGTTACCATCTAAGACCTTTTTTTTTTTTTGAATAAATATTTTCATATTTTCAGAATACCTTTAATAGTTTTGTTTATAAATGCTTTACTGATAAATCAACTAAACTCGACCTTACGCACATATGAACAACCGGCATAAACACACATGAAGACCTATCCGCCTTCGTGAGATAAAACAACTACATATACATAATATCACCAATTCGCACGATATTTGGTGAATCACGGATCAATTTGGCAGCAATGGCAACTTTATCGGTTGTAATGAACCCCTCCAATTTCTGTATTATCCGGTGCAGTTCATTTCATTGCAATGATAACTCAACCAATCTGTATACGTGTGAAGTTGATATGCTTTGTACATTTCAATCAGATTCTTCAACCATTAAATTGTTCCAAAAGTGTTGTCCTCTACCGTCCCATGGCTCAAACGGTTGCAGAAAAATGTCGAAATGTATTCAACATGCCCAAATTTTATAGAATTTGTTAGTGGTTAAGTAAAAAAAAATTAAGTTCTTATGAGTCAGTGGCCAACTCAGGTGACGGAGTTTTTAGGCCGCCTTAAGGCCTCCGTCATGGCTTTACGACTTAAATAGCCGGGACTGACAATTTTACGTGCCCTCCACAGCACGGAAGCGCTCAGATGAAAATGCCACTGGCGGTCACCCATCCACTAACAGACCGTTTCGAACGTTGCTTAACTTCGATGATCTATCACGAACGACTAAGCAAGCACGACCACGAGCGCTTCTCTGGTTGCAAGCTTATCACCACCAATTACAAAAATATTATCTGTATTCTTGCCGTGGACTAGTTTCAATCCTTCAAAAAGGGTTGAAAAATGTGCTTCAAAGAGGCTACTTTCGTGCATCTCCTTGCTTATGTAGTTTGCATGATTGAAACATGAAATTCCCTTATCAGGATCGCAGCTGACTGCGGCGCTGTCGGCCATTGCTCCAGCACGGTATGGGAGACGAGCAAGGTAGACGCGCACAAGGCCAATGATATCTCCGATAAGTTCTTGCGTCTCTTCAGGGAGCTGAAGGATATCAAGGATCTGATCAATGATGTAAGTATAATGAATGTGTGTTTTAAGTTATTTGAACCCATGACCACTTCCATGGCGACGCTCTACCAATTTGCTAATGGGCAATAGTCTGCTGCCTTTAATTTTGTGGTAGTACATTTTACAGATTTTCACCGTGTGTGACATATTTGGAAAGCATTTTAAATATCTGTGTGAAGCAATTGGTTACACATTTCACTGCCATAGTGAAATGACATGATCAAGGGGTCAGTGAAAAGTCAAGATCGGGGGAAGTGAAAGACAGATATGTCTTTCACTTCCCCCGATCTTACAGGCTGGATCTAGCTACCTCGATGGATTAGAGATTGGAGAGGAGAGTACTGATAACGCGTCATGCTTATCAGTATCAGCCTATTTGGTAGCCGCGCCATATAAAATTTACGAGTGTTGTAAGCAATAATCGTGTCCTAGTTTTTGAATAAAATTGCGATGAAATTATTTTCTGTTCAAACAGACTAATAAAGAGTTCAAAATGCTGTACACAAAGAACAAGTGTTTCGATTTTAATGTCGGAACAGTACCTAATATTTGCTGAGAAACCATGTGCTACAAAACTACGTCACATAATGATTGAATTTTTCCGTTATGCTGTTTTTAAGTACCTATGTTTTGCGTTCTAAGCGCAAATGTTTTTTTTTATATGAATTTGAATACTTACGTACTCTACCGTTTTACGAAGGGCTGGTGCTCGTCTCCTTTGAAACGACATTCATAAAATCTTACGGAGTACCTAAACAAAGACCATAGATTACCAATTGCACACAGATTCATTGCAAAGATATCACATACGGCGAAAATCTGTAAGGCACAATTTCAGCCATAGTGTTTGCTCATCTCCACGATACAGGCTTTGCCAAGTGTGGGTGGAGGCCGCTGATAAATGTGTAATTGTGTATTGTTAGGCTTTTAAATAATTTTTTTTCTTTTTTTTTTTAATTTAACTCCGTTGGGAGGAGAAAGATGATGATGGTCCCACAAAATTGCAGCAGCACATTTATTGCCACTTAGCTATTTATTGCCAACCAGCAGAGATTCGTCATTTCGACAACATGGTTTCAAAGTCCACATGCAATTTCCGGAAATGCATATAAATAATTATACATATGTGTTTTTGTATAAGGATTACCTAGCATCACGCGTCGCTTCGGCCTGCCACGATGTCCCGTACCCCTCTATAGCCAACTTGTGCAATAAAAACACAGCGGGGTTGGAACAATACATCCATCATGTGCTCAAGTCGAAGACGTCACCCCAGACGATGTGCTCTATTGTCGGCATCTGCAACAATCAACAGCTGGAGAGTCTCATTGCTGGCGTAAGTCTTATCTTCTAAACTATAAAGACTTCTACGGCCTTACTAATAAACGTGGTATAAAGTTGTTGCTAAGAAGAACTATACTAATTTTGAGTTTATACCTGTCTTAACTTTATACCACGTTTATTAGTAAGGCCATCATTTTCAAGTTCTTTGCGGCCCTCATTATAAGATGATTGTAACTACGTGCCTCTGAAGGGGGTTACAAGTTGGTGATGCTAACTGTACAACACGGTCAACAACTGGATGTTAGTTTGACATGCGCAGTGACGCTTTTTGTACAAAATTTGTCTACTGCGCATCGAAATAGGTAACTTCACGAATGCCTAGATCTTAGTGGAAGGAGAAATTAATCCGATTACACGATTTTCTTAATAAAGAAAATCGTGTAATCGGATTAATTTCGCCATTGTTTTTTTTTTGTAAGTATCCTAAAATACTATTCAATACATATAACATGGTATTTTTTGCAGGAAAAGACTGAAACTCCGAAGAAGAAGAGTAAGTTATTTTTCATATAATTATTTAAGGAAATGAATAAGCTTAATTTTATGTCCATTGTCACAATTCTAAGTATTCTGATAATTCACTAATTGTATATTGTCATGATTCCAAGTATAACGTGACATTTCCTTCCTTATTTTTAACCGACTTCAAAAAAAGGAGTTCTATGTTCGGCTGTATGTTTTTTTTACTGAATATACAGTTGATATTCTGGCAAATCATGCAAGCCATTTCTTGACTACAAGTCTAGCTAGAACTGACCAACAAAAGAACAAATGTTTGTTTGCAAATGGAATTTCAGGTTTATATTTTTTCAGCTGGCTTGTTGGGAAGCTCTCAATGTACATGGGGGCCGTCTTACTGGTGCAGCAACTTCAGGTAAACCTTTTACTATAGACGTTTTGTGAATCAATAGATAGATAGTTCGTTCGGCTCACGATTCTGATAAGAGTAGTTTTTTGGTCACCTCTAGACCTTTTGATCTCTCGTCTTCAGATAATGTTGTCAAGTGCACGAAAGGAACCTCTTAGAGGCGTACTTGTAATGTTTTCACCGTAGTAATTCGGAAGAACTAGTGATGCGTAAATATTTGTTTCCACCTTACTAGCTCAAAAAGGGCGCTTTTGCCGCGTAAAAACAGTGAGCAAAACTCTACTTTGCTCACACTATGAGGAAAAGTGATTTGAATTTAGAATGCTGCAAGCAACCAATGAGAATCGAATATTACAGGGCGCAGCGTGCACCCTGGCCAAGCGGCGGCGGCCGAGGTGGTCTGATAGCAGGTCTTTAGCCTGCCACTTGAGGGGCAAAAAAATAATAATGGCGGGAATCGGTTTTCCTTACTTGTATTTTTTCACTAGTAAGGTGAAAAGTTGTATGTATCACACGAGAGCAAAATATTTTGTTGCTTGTGCTTTTGAATCCCTCACTACACTCAGTATTCTTACTTAGAATCACTCGCTACGCTCGTGATTCAAATATAGAATCCCTCGTTTGTTCGGGATTCAAACTCTGCACTCGCAGCAAAAACTAATTTTGCTCTCTTGTGGTACAATGTACTATTTCTCTTTATGTTATTGAATTGAAAAGTGATACCATAATTTTAGCATCCATTGATGAGCTATAAAAGTCTGTCCATTATGAAAACACAGTAAAATTTCACTTCTCTCAAGTTGAATAGGTAGGTATACTCCTAGCTATTACAACATCGGGTGTTAAAATAAGATATTTCGCGATTAGTTCTAGTTTCAATATTTGAATTATGAATTGTGATCATGAAATTTTAAGAATAAGAAATCAATTAGGTAATTCCGATGTTATGAAAACAATATTGAACAATGACGAATAATGGCCGTACCGTACTTGCTCAACGTATTGTTTCAAAAGCAACAACAGTAGGGCATCTGTATTGTAGCATAACGTGTTGTCATTTCCAATACACTTGGGTAGGATGTTGTATGAAGTACGCTAAGAAAAGAAATTTACAAAAGAAATTGATTATGTAAAACTGATGAACCGAGCGTGCCGCGGCAGAGGCCGCTCAAGCGCTAGAAATGTAATATTCCGCTATAAATTTGTTCTATATCACGATCAGTCTAAGCATATCATGAGCCCATGTATCGCTAACCAAATCGTCAAACGAACGATATGGCGGGTGTAATTTAGTCGTTTGACAAAGCATGAGTATGAGGCGAGTGTGTATGGGACAGCTGGAAGGGGAAGGCCTAGGCGAACCTTCTTGGATCAAATTGGCGACATTTTGGAGAAGGGTACCCTAAACCGACGAGCATGTATCAAGAATGTAATGAGAGTGAATGAGGCGAAAGTTGTGTGTCAGGATGGTGGCGAGTGGAGATCCGTGGTCTCTGCCTACCCCTTTGGGAAAGAGGCGTGATTTTATGTATGTATGTTTTTTTTTATGTAATTTAGGCAGATCGTGAAACGATATGCCTAGGTATACTCGTATCATGATATAGCTAATTCAACGATATGCCGACGACATATACACTTGTCTTTCCTTTGGTTCATACATAAATACGCTTAGTTAAAGTTTTGTGGGAATTATTTACTGGCAATCGTATCGTACTAAACTGTGCGAACAGTGGGTACTATTTTTTCATGATAATGAAGAAGATTTACGCACGGCCAGCATACGATAATTCGATCGTCGTATTGAAAGAGAGACATCCTATTCGCCCATACCTCTTGGTCTGGGTTCGCCCAACATACCTTTGATCTATAGGTACCCAAGTAATCTGATGGAATAATACAAGTAGATAGATGCGCAACTACAGAATAGTGATGTAATTGTATTTGTCAGCCAGCTCTGTTTATATAACTGACCCACAAAGCATTGATACTTGGAGCAGACTTGGTTGAGCGTAAATAAATCGCAGTTAGTTGTAACAACAATGCTCCAGCGACAATGAAGTGAACAATTTGAGAATTGAAAGTTCTATTACATCATGTTTTGTTTTCAAATAAGTAGTTATAGTGCAAGGCAAAGCATCTAATTTAAGTCTTTTATTTGTTTTAAAGATACAGGTTCCAAATATATACTTAGAAGATTAAAAAATATCAAATATTTAAGAACTTCCGTTGCCGACCGTACAATGAGTGTAGATATCGATATAAGAACATGCTATGGACGTAACGAGGGTCATTCACATACACGCATACCTTCCTTGTACGGATGTTTTCCAATTTGTATGGAAAAAACTTTATAGCTGTTCGCAAATATCTTACACTAGTACCTAATCTACTGAGTTGGCGATTCTTGCTTTGCAGAACTAACTTTAATTATTTTCTAAACGATTATCTTAGCCAGTTAGAGAGCAATAGGTTTTTTTTATGATGAATGGGTCGAAATGGATATTTAGAAACTAACACAAATAAATTATGTATTCATAAAATTCGAATCCATTCTCTTTGGAACGAAAGCCACATCTTTCCACTAAGATAGATAGATAGATAAACACTTTATTGTACACAGAAGAAACATAACAGGAACACAAAATAACAAGTAGGTACAATGGGCGGCCTACTAAGCCTAAACGGTTTCAAAATAAAATATACAAGTTATCAATGTATTTATCTTATTTATTTCAACAATAAATTAGCTTACTTACTTATAACTTTATGATCATTGTCACTTTAACTAGTTAGGTATATCCTGTGCAAATATCTATTATATAACTATTTCATGTTTGATACAGCACGAGCCACGAATGCAAGGCGACTCATCACTGCGTTTCCCGAGTCTGGTCGAAAATGACTGTTCCTCATGACGATGACAGTATTTGCAAGATCTGTACCGACATGGTCACCCAAGCCAGGGACCAGCTTCAAAGCAATGAGACTCAGGTGAGCCTTGTTTTGTAGGTTTTAGAGTTCAAATTCGATTGGCAGACATAAGAGTCAACCGCCTCATATGTGTGAAATATGATCAAAGTGAAGCATGTTTTAAGTCTTAGATATAGAGTTGAGAATGAGTTGCACGACAAAGTGCATAGCCAAAAAAAGTGCTTAATGCCTGAATACGGTCGATAATTGAAGTAGACTTAAATAAGTCTTAATCTATAGCGTTGAGAATTCAATGCAAGATAAGGTCAATGTTTGGAGTGTACCTTAATACGTTGTAAATAAAGCCTATAGTTACAAAGGAGCTTGACATATCACGCACTTGAAGACTACAAAGACCAAAGCAACTATGCTCAGGGTAAACCTTAAGCTGTAGGAAATAAGGTCGAAAATTGAATATGCTCCTCTGTTATTGTGGTGATTATTAATATTGGTGACGTCAATAATGAAATATAGATAATTCGTATCACTAAAGTACCTTTGACCTCTTAAAGACACTTTGTTCGACTTCAATACTTTTACCCTTTTTACTGCGTGCTTAGAAAATATAGCTCTTGGAAATAAAAACAATTATCGAAATCAATCATGTAGAATCACCTATGTTTTTCTATACTAATATTATAAAGAGGAAAGATTTGTTTGCTTGTATGTTTGTTTGAAATGAATAGGCTCCGAAACTACAGGACCGATTTGAAAAATTCTTTCACCAATAGAATCCTACATTATCCCCGATGAACATAGGGGATAATGTAAACTTAGCTTCTCCGAGATAAAATATATTTTATCTCGGAGAAGCTAAGTTTTCCCGAGGGATCGCGGGTAACACCGTGGCGGCAAGCTAGTTAATATTCTCGTTCCAATATTTCTGGCCCAATTTGTATAAGACAAAGGAATTTAATCAAAATGACCTTTATCTTAAGTTTTTCGTGTCCCTCGTTATCAGACAAAACAAATAGATTATGAACTCTTCAAGCGTGTCAACGACCGATCGTGCTAATGATCCCGTATATTAAAACAACTTAATAAATCTACTTTTTTAAGAATTCTTCATCTTAGAAAATACATACACGTAATAAAAATAATGAAAGAATAAAAATAATACTTTTATTTAGAAATAAAATTATATCCTACCTAATCTTAGAAATCTAAAATTTTATGAGTATTTTGTGAAACATGAACAACAGTTTCAAAACCTTTGCCACTGGACCGATAAGGATAAAACTTGGAATATATGTAGCATACTTACACGCTATAATAACATACAACGCGAGCAAAGCTGCGGTTGAAAGCGAGTTTATTATTAAAATCACAATAATTTTTAATTTTAAAGTGTTAAACCACACTTATGTATTTAATTGAGAAATGAGAAGTCTTATCAAAATGTTACAGTGCTTAACCGATAAATATGAGCATTTCAAAAATTTCGATTGCAACGATTAGGGTTCCGTGGCCGGCTTTAGAAGGATCGACTGATCGTTGCGGGTTTTAATCCCGTTGGAATCGAAAATTTTGATAAGACTACATTTTTTAATTAAATCACATACAATGTGATTTATTTTAGAGGCACAATTAGGAGGTCTATTAAAATCAAAACACCAATTGTGTATACACATCGTGGTCGTGCTTGCTTAGTCGTTCTTGATAGATCGTCGAAGTTAAGCAACGTTCGAAACGGTCCGTAAGTGGATGGGTGACCACCAGTGGCATTTTCATCTGAGCGCTTCCGTGCTTCGGAGGGCACGTTAAATTGTCGGTCCCGGCTAATTAAGTCGTTAAGCCTTGACGGAGGCCTTAAGGCGGCCTAAAAACTCCGTCACCAGAGTTGGCCACAGACTCGTACGAACTTACTTACTTTATTCACAAACAATAATTTGATTTTGCAGGAGGAACTAAAACAAGTCTTCGAAGGATCCTGTGAGCTGATTCGCATCAAACTAGTCCGTAAAGAGTGCATCAAGTTGGCGGATGACTTCGTGCCGGAACTGGTTGAAACTTTGTCTTCGGAGATGAACCCACAGACTGTTTGTTCTGTAGCTGGACTTTGCAACAATGCTAAGATCGACGCGATGCTGATTGGCTACGTAAGTTGTTTAAATACTTATAAAATAAGTCTTTTTGACGACCTCTGTGGCGCAGTGGGTGAATGCCCGCTTGGGACGCAAAAGGTTGCGGGTTCGATCCCCATCGCGGGATAAATATTTGTATGATCTGCAAATATTTATCTTGGATCTGGCTGTTTCTATGTATGTATGTATTTGCAAACAAAAAGTAAATAAGTAGTATTATAGTATATCAGTGACCTGGTTCCCATAGTACAAGCTTTGCTTAGTTTAGGGCTAGATGATGCTGTGTGAAAATGTCCAGCATTATTTATATTAAGTATTTATTACTTATTCAAATGAAAAAAAAGGCAATTCAAAATTTTGGTACCACGCGGCCGAAGTCGCTCGCAGTAGTTAGTAATAAACCTAGAAAGTTGGTTACTGCAATTAATTTACTTTAGTCGACCATCATTTATAATGTTAATTGTGATATCTCTGTAGTGACCTCTGAATAGACAAAAGCTAAAGATAAACCGACCAAAGCCGGATGCAGTAGATAACGTAGGATATGAAGCTGCATTGGGTGCGTTTGACTGCGATAATTTGACGGTCAAATAGTAATCGAACGTTTGGACCTCGTTATGTAATTAGGTTCCTCACTTCACTATACAATCATGATAATGAGTGAGTGAAAGAAAAAAACCATGTTGAGAAACGCTTCTTGCACATCATGTGACACTAGTGCCGTCAGTGTGTGCAAGCGAGAGAACATGATAAGCGCCGCCATTTAAGAATCTTGAACCGGGTTATATGAATTTGCAATTCAATTCAAAAACTGCCAGGAAATACTTAAGAGCTTATATAAGGGTGGTCGCACAGTCCAGCCGAGCCCAACGCGCCGAACTGTCAATTCAATAGAGAAAATGCTGCTGACTTTAGAAGCTAGCCGCATTTCAAATTTTTTTGTAAAATTAAATATTTGTGGGTAGATTTAGTCAAGACCATTTTGCTTGCCGTGTAAAACAGCTGCTAAAGAAGCTGAGAGGCGCCATTTTGATTAAACTTTTAATTATGTCACTTTTTTTTTTTAATTAAATAGGTCAGCATTTGACCTCACTCTGCCTGATGTTAAGTAGTGAGGTCTAAGATGGAGCATGCTTATCTAGAAGGAACCTATTTACTCTTGATTTGAAGACCCCTAAATTGTACTTGTCACTTTCAACGCCATGCCGTTTTCGTCTTTAGTGAGAACAAAATAAGAAGTTTTAGTTTAATTAAGTTTAGTCAGTGAACAACAGAAGCGACGCCAATGTACGCTTCAGTATGGCTTCAGTTAATGTACCAATAACAATTAAAACAATAACTATATCGGAACGCAGGTTATCGCACGCCCGCGATACATTTGCGGCGACGACCTCGTATCACGCCATTCTAATAGCCGTTTATTATGACCTCTTTGAAAAACAACATTATAGCTACAAAGTAATTTGCATGTTTTTAATTAATTTCTTACATCATTTTATATAAATAAACAAATAATCCTGGACATTTTCACACAGCATCATCTAGCTCCAAACTAAGCATAGCTTGCACTATGGGAACCAGATAACTGATATACTACTTATATACTTTTTGTTAAACTTTTTAAACTTTCGTGATTTGGTGACATAATTATTATTTTTAAACCGGGAAGAAAAAAGAAATAATGACAATAGGTACGTGATAAATACCCGGTTTAAAAATAATAATTATACTTTTTGTTTGTAAATACATACATATTATATAGTAACACCCAGACCCGAGATAAATATTTGCAGATCATACAAACATTTATTCCGCGGCGGGGATCGAACCCGCAACTTTCTGTATCACATGGGGGCTTTCACCCACTGCGCCACAAATGTCGTCAATTAATCTCATATTGATGCGTGAGGCACAGGACAGTAATGAATGGCGTTAACAGAGGGAGTCCCACAACCAGCTAGGTGGAATATTATTGGCTGTGGATAATGATGAATCTCACATTTAGATATTTTTATTTATTTATTAATAGCCTGTTGTGTCCCACTGCAGGGCAAAGGCCTCCCTTCGTTTCTTCCACTCCTCTCTATCGTGAGCTAATGTGGTCCAATCAGGAGAGAGGGAGTCAAGTTCGTCTCTCCACCGCCGCCGCGGTCTGCCGCTGCCGCGTGGTCGTTTAGATATACTTTCAATTTATTCCCAGTTTTCAAAGTCAAAGAGTTCCCTTTCGAAAATTCATTATGTTTTTTTTTCAGAATGCTCAGTTAGAGTTGCGTAAAGGCTGCAACAACTGTTCCAAAACTGTTGGAGCATTGAGGAGCAAACTCGACGCCACTTCCTATGAAGATTTCCTTATTCAACTACTACAGGTAATCATTTGAAGATAATATAGGTTTGCTCACAATGAAACAACGATCACTTTGATAAATGGACAAGAAAGTATGTGATTTTAAGTATTTGTTTACTAAGATACATGTATCTCAAACTAGCTTACAAAAGATCTTATATAAGTTCAGAGTTCATACGCAAATGCCATCGAAAAAAGCAAAATCCTCCATCTAAAACAAGCCCCAGTTTGATATAACCGAACAAAGTACTCTTCAATAATAGATTATTAAAAAAGGGGATAAATCATTGTATTATCGCTGGCGCTTTATCTTTTTTTTTCTTCCAAACGCATTAAAGGGTTCTAGCTAGAGTCTCCCGAGGAGTAGCGAGGGAGTTCTTTCCCGAACGTAACGAGGGAGTTGTATTATTTTTTAATTTCCAGGCATGTCGCAATATGGGCTCTCTCTCAGATTCCTGCTCGATGCTAGTATTCAAATACTACGAGAACATCGTCGAAGCAGCCAAAAAGGACTTTACTCCAGATAGTGTTTGCCACGTCAGCGGACAATGTTCTTACAAATTCCATCAACATGATGAATATGACTTCCCTGAAGAAACGCCCATCAAAGCTGGTGAAGAGTGAGTGTGAAAGCTATTTTGAATTTATATGTAGGTAAAGTTGATTGTTCAATGTCAGTGAACAATTTTTCTACCGAAACGAGTATGATTGCCCCCAAGAAACGGCCAGCAATCAGGATGAAGAGGAAAGCTATTTTGAGTTTTATTTTTATGTGGGTAAAGCTGTTTGTTGAATATCAGTAGACATGTTTCTACCAAGTTTCCTCGGCACAAGGATGATTTCCCTAAAGAAACAGCTAGTGAATATTTCAGGCTATTTTGAGATTGATTTCTTAGCTGCTAAAGTAGTAAATTAAATATTTTTAGACAAGCTCCAAAACAGAGGAAAACTGCCGTACATGAAGTATTTCAATGACAAAGAGAGACTAAGTTATTTGTTCAATGTAAATAGAGAGATTGTATTTTCTGTGGTTTCAGAATCCCATGCGAGCTGTGTGAACAGCTGGTGAAACATATGCGCGATACTCTAATAGCCAACACAACAGAAATTGAATTCTACAAGGTTATGCAAGGTATTGGCTATATTTTAGTGTTAATAATAATAATGTCTTATACACTTCGTTCAACGGATCTAGGCATTCGTGAAGTTAGCCGTTTGTCTGCGCAGTGAACGCTTTTTCATACAAAATTGTGTTCACAATTACACAACCGCGCGTTTGTGTAAGGTGTACTAAGGTACACCTTAGTACACCTTACACAAACGAAACTTAAAAAAATATATGTTACCCCAAAAATTGCATCCATGCGAGATATGAACCCACGACTAACCACTCCGTAGCAATGGCTTGGCCAAGTGAGCTAATGGCTGTCGACGCCATGGTTTTTTTTGTGTATTTTGTGTATCTCGTGTGTGTGTTGAAAGTTTTAACACACACACGAGATTTGAAATCCATGATTTAGCCTATGAATTTGTGCTTTTCTTCAAATTACTCACAAATAAATGAATCCTCTTAACCTAAAAATACCAATTTCTCAGGTCTCTGCAAACAAACCGGCAAATTCAAGGACGAATGCCTCCACCTAGCGGAACAGTACTATCCCATTGTCTACTCATTTTTGACGAAAGACCTGGACCCAGCCGAAGTATGTGGCCTTATGGGTCTCTGTAGTGTATCGGAACCTCATATCACACTCTTACTGCCTGAAGATGTTAAGGCGAAAGTCAAGGACCAACTGATTGGAAACGATGAGAAGAACAGCTATACTACGCCTCAGGTCAGTTAAACAAAGTCAAAGTCAAAAAGCATTTATTCAGTAGGACCGCTGGGATCACTTAGAATATTCTTAAAACTTATTTTATTCCTGTTATTTCGCGACCAATACAGTGAAGAATCAGGGCAACAAACACGGTTGGCCTATCATTCTTTTAGGTGACCCATCTTAAAACTAAAAAGTCAAGCTCCAGTGGGGAGCCAGTCGAAACAAAATTGAGGCTTGTTAAATAAGTTTAGATGCTCATAAAGTACAAAGAACTAACCGTAGATTTACCTAACCGTAGATTTTATCCCCTGATGTATTTTTACAACAAAAATTACGGGATCACGACGGTCTCCAAGTCGCGGTAGACATTCGCTCAAATCTTTTTAAGTGGTTTAGGCGTGTTTGAAACACAAACATCTAAACAAACTCACAAACTTTCAGCTTTATTATATGAGTGGGATTAACCATGTTCATGTTCTCCTTATTTCATCTGTATATGTTACCATCGCAATATTCTGGGAAATGGTACCTCAAACTTTTATCTAGAGTTACGCTTGCTCAAAATATTATGGCCCTTACTAATAAACTTGACATAAAGTTATGTTATGCATAAACTAAAAATTTGTATGGTTATCATGACATAACTTTATGTCAAGTTTATTAAGGTCTATGTTTTTCTTCTTGATCAAATCCAGTATAACATTATATTTCCAGATCGGTCGCGTCTCTTTATCAAAGGCGACAAACGTACGCGTTATGGACAACAAACCGAGCGACGTGAACGGAGTCTTGCCTATCGAGCGCATGTTCATAGCGCAGCCGGAAAACAAAGCGGCGTGTTCCTTCTGTGAATACTTCCTGCATTATCTGCAAGTTGAGCTGAGCGACACTAATACTATCGTAAGTCATCCCCACGATTACACCTACAAACAATGGTTGCTACCTACAAACTGATCGTCGCGGGTTCGAATCCCGTCGGAATCGAAAATTTTGATAAGACTTCATTTCTTAATTAAATACCAAGTGTGGATTAACACTATAAAAAATTACAAAAAATTATAGAAACAAGTTGTTTATTTAATTAGGAATTTGAAATCGTTGATTCCTGTTTAGAATAGAATATGTTTTTATATGCATCAATAAGTATACATATAAGACAAGAGAGTAATCAAAGTTTATTTATGTAAAAAATATGTTTTGATGAATTGATGTGATCTGCCGGTAATGCTGTGAACACACGCATGCAAAAAGCATGCACGAATGTGTGAACGGGGGATTAACGTAGGATTAGCTTAGTTTGGCAAAACTTTACAGGGGGTAGAATTTTATCTAAATGAGGGCATTAACCTTTTTGTTTTCTAAAATTTTGTTCGTAAGAATCTTTATTTTAGGGTTTAATTGAAGAAATATATATCAGGTTCATAATAGATTACCAGAATTTATGTAAATACATACTTTTTACAGGAGAAAGTGACCGAGGCTGTGGACTCTGCTTGCAACAAACTCCCCAAGTCAGTGAACGGCGAATGCAAACAGTTTGTTGACCAATACGGACCCACTGTAGTTGCTCTGCTTGTGCAAGAAATAGATCCGGCTAGCGTGAGTTTTTGTTTTTACAAATGAGATTCATTTTTGTCTTATAGATGATTAAAATGGTATGTTATGTAATATTGTTATCATTTGTGAATGTAATGAGAGTGAATGAGGCGAAAGTTGTGTGTCAGGATCGTAGCGAGTGAAAGAGGCGTGATTTTATGTATGTATGTTTTATATTTAATTATTTGCGCCCTGTCAAAATGAGTTGGTAATGTGTGTCAAGTTAGTTCCTTTTAAAATTTTATTGTATGCGTGTCATATTTGACTTATATTATTAAATGTTATGTGATAGATTTGCCCTGAAATCGAGATATAAATAACGCAATGAACTTATGTTTATCTCTGATTTGTTTTAGCAAAAGTTGATGTGTGTGTACGCCCGTTTAATATCATGTAAGTGTTGATTATATAGATACTTTGATTACTTCTAGGTCTGCCCTGCTATCAGATTATGCCCGCAAACATCGGAAGTACGTAAAGTCGCCATCACCTCGGGTGCGTCCGAGTGTCCGCTCTGTCTGTTCGCAGTCGAACAACTCAAGGCTATGGTCGATTCCAAACCCACTGAGGTAACTAATGCTTTAATATCCTACCCACCGATACATAATACAAATAAAAATAGAGAATCCTAAGATTCACCTGCCTACAAAATAGTTATTTTCTATTCTCTATTACTCTCTAGTCCCTAGTTATTATCTAGGATAGGTCAGCAGATCTTCGAAAACATCGGACGGGAAAACACTTTTTTGGAAAACTTTCCGGGTTACAAAATATCAAGAACTGTCGAGGAACTTTCCGTTTTGTAGAAATATTATGACACAAGTTTTGGATTCGATGCTATGAATCGCAAAAGCCATTCGAAACGAATAAACGTGACTTTTCTTCGAAGAAGTCCTTGAAACATGATCGAGGTCCCGTATAAATTTGATTCCTAAGGGATCTAAGTGATTCCAGCGGTCCTACTGAATAAATAAATGCTTTTTGACTTTGATTAATACTTTTCTTGTAAAAATTTTAAAACCTCATCCTCGCTTGTAATTTCTTACCTAGTCCATTATAGAAGTCGGTCTTCATTTGAATTTTTACTATTTTAAATAATCCATACATGCTTCCACAGGAGAACATCCGCAAAGCTTTGGATAATCTTTGCACGCATCTCTCTGCTAAAATACGCAGCCAATGCGTGGACTTCGTCGATACCTACACGGAGCAGTTGGTCGAGATGTTGTCAGCTGATCTTGTGCCGCAGGAAATATGCGTGTATTTGAAGATTTGCAAGGTAATATTTTCATATCTTAGTATTTTTGATGTCTTTCAAATTATTATTAGTTAACCAATCCTCTCCCACTGCTGGGCAAAGGAGAGATGATGTTGAGAAAAAGACAGATCGAAGGTGAGATCATCTCTCACCTTCGAGATCTCCCACCACTCTCTCGAATTCGGCATCAAGATATTTTTTATAAATAATATTTTGTTGTCTGTCAAAACTCTTGCCTTAACTATGTATTGTAGTAAGTTTGTATGAGTCGGTGGCCAACTGTGGTGACGGAGTTTTTAGGCCTCCTAAATTGTATTGTAGTGAACGTCAAAATCACATTTTAGTTCAATATATCGACCGTTGCACAGATATAACTAAATATTTGATACTGCTTTTATTAGCTTCACTTGTATGTAAACTGAATCTTCGAACGTCATTTTTAAAATCTAATTAATTTGTAATTCAGCACACAACCATACAATAATTTATTTCTTTTTAGGATAACGTGCATGACCCGTTGAAACTAACACACAACAATGTTGATAAGTACTTTGAGAAGCCGGAACTGAGAGGCGATAGGAACAACTTCAGGAAAGGTTCCATCTTGCCTAAGCATGTCGAAATTGGTAAGTTTTCACATTCTGTTATTGTAAAAATTTTGTCCCATCCCCAAAAATGGAGAAAGTTCAAATTGTATTTTTGATGATACCTCATATCACCGATACATTATGAACCGATTTTCAAAAGATTGTTTTTCGTTTGAGCTGTAGTTTTTTATTCCTTTACACTGCATAGTATAAAACAAATTCGCTCCCCGCTGTCTGTCTGTGTGTCCCTATCTTTAAAACTACGCAACGGATTTTGATGCGGTTTTTTTAATAGATAGAGTGATTAAAGAGGAATGTTTATATGTATAATACATACATAATGTAGAGAAACACTGATAATCTTAGAGGTTTCTAATGTGATGTCATAAATAAACACACTCTTTTGCGCATAATCACACTACATTGCAAACGCTGACTAAACCCTCATATTTATTATCAGCATTGCACCCTTGCGAAGCCGGGTCGCGAGTTATTTATAAAACGTATAATTTTATTTGTTATTTTTTATAGAAACGAATGAAATCCCCGACGACACGATAAACGGGAAACACGTCAACGGACCTCCAAAGACAGTTTGCGTCGTCTGCGAGTTCGTTATGAAGGAACTCGACGAACAGATCAAGGACAAACATAATGATGTAAGAAATGCACACACTACATAAAATCTTTCCCGTACGAGTAGGAGACCACAGATTACCTCCTAATACGATGAATGAGAAAAATATATGAAACTTGCTACCTACACACTAATTAGGATTGTTGACCAAATGTCACAACAAAAACAAACATCACGATTATCTCCACGGCGTAGTAGACATTCTCTCACATATTTTTGTATACCAGATCCTTTTATGTCTAAGGCGCAGGCAACATCTAAATGGCGACTGGCGTCGTCCGATCAACGACATATCGTGTATCCAAATTTGTGCTTTATTTCAATTTAGTATGACATTTGAATGGAATAGGAAGACGCCAGTTAGGTGGGGCTTGCGCCTAAGGAGATAGTGAGAAGCACACGTGCCAAAAGTTAGTCACTTGCCAGGTTGCAAACCCATCGCCGCCTATACAGAGTGTAAAAAGACAACTACCGAAAACTGAGGGGCTGCAATGACCATGATTCTAAACATATTTAGCGAAAAAAAAAACGCTTAGTCATTTTACGTTATTTTCGGTTATTTAATACTATTACAACATAATAAGACCATAACTAGCTTATAATTTAATTTATAAAAGAAAAAAACAGTTAAAACTCTAAATCCAGCAATCTACGTAAAACAACGCGCCCAGAACATACGCAAACAGTACTCTTCAAACGCTTTTTTCTCCAGATATAATGATTTTTTCGGAAAATCCTTTTGGCTTTGGCTGTGTGTTGGGATGCTGTACCTACCCCTTGCGGCTTCGGTAGACGTCTTTTTACACCCTGTATAAAAATACTAACTGATTTTTACATGATTCCCGCCGGGCTTCGCCACACCTCTCGCATTCTATATTTTGTTTCATTGTTCTTAAGGTTTATAACGTCTAATTCAGTGTTCATTGAGCCTAACGGTCAAAGTAACCTAATTAACAATCTTCAATCTTATATTTCACAGGATGAAATAATGAAGGCCGTTCACAACGTATGCAAAAGCATGCCCAAATCGATCCGAGGCGAGTGCGACCAATTCGTCCAGAAGTACGGAGAGCTGGTGATCAGTATGCTCGCACAAGAACTCGAGCCTTCCAAGATATGCCAGGAGCTGAGGCTTTGCCCTAGAGAGGGCCTTACCGCTGTTAAAGGTAAACGTGTCAGCTTTCATAATGCTGAGTGGTGTCCTTTTTTGATAATTTTTAAGTAATTTATATTATGTACGTACCTAACCTGTACCACAATTGGCCAAAAAAATGTTATTTACTTACTTTACTTTTTTTATACTATTGCTACAACCTATCCTTGTTAAAAATCCTTGGATTAGAAACTATTACCTTCGGGATTGGAAGTCGAGGGTACATCCCAAAGGTATGCGTCCACAGGTCGGTGTCGTACGCATCGGACGCATCGCATTTTTATTCTTTGTATAGAAAGTCACACAAGTGCGTCCGCATCGTACGGATCGCACATCGGTAATGCACTTGTGTGACTTTCTATACAAAGAATAAAGAAATCGGACACATCGTGCGATGCCTCCGATGCGTACGGTACCGACCTGTGGACGCTTACCTCAATACGGCTATCATTAATTAAACAAAAACAAAATAATGGTCTGCAAGCAATATAAGGCCATATCAAAATGCTATTCAGATGGCCAGTGCGTAGTAACTTGTCATGTTCTCTCGCTTGCACACTAGTACAGTCACTAATGCGCAAGCGAGAGAGCATGATAAGCCGTTATTTCAGATTCTTGTCTTTATGTCAAAATTGCCATGCAGTTGAAAAACGACTTTCAATTTATATGAAAAATGTTAATGCGCATATGATAGCATTAACACGAGTTTTAAACGGTGAAGGAAAACATCGTCAGGCTTGATGCTCAAGCGTCAATTATTTAGTAGTTTTCTATGGAAACACACAATTCACGCTTGTATGAGGACTGTATACAGGTCAACGTTTTAAACAATTTATTAAATCCTTTGTATTTTTATGTTCAGCAGGCGAGATTCTAGACTGCGCAGTATGTGAGACGGTAGTGATGGCCGTCAAGAAAGTGCTGGCAAACGATAAAGTGGACCACGATATCGTCAAAGTGGTCGAGAAGTCTTGCTCTCTGTTACCCGCTAAATACTCCGCCAGGGTGAGTTCATGTTAATGTCACATAAAAATGACGTTGTCCTTACCAAAGGACATCATCCACGTTTCAAACATTGTTGGTTCAAAATCCAAAAGTGTCGGCTGAAATTTGCGCTTGTAGAATGAACCGCACAAAAGTGCTCGAGCCAGCGCGGCCCGCTACATGGCTTCGCCAGACCTCGTTAATTCTACAAGCGTTTCTATATCTTGTACCATTGTTCATAAGGTTTATAACAGCTTGCTATAAAACTAATTGACGCGTCGCTTGCCAATTCAATGTGCATTGAGCCTTAGGGAAGAATTTCCACAATTTCTTCTTTAGTACTACCCCCCGGGTAAAGGACTAATACTCCTTTTATGATGTAGGGGCTTACATACTTACCAAAGCCTTGTAATATATACAGGGTGTAAAAAGACGTCTACCGAAGCCGAAAGGGGTAGGTACAGCATCCCAATAGACAACCAAATCCAAAAGGATTTTCCGAAATATGCACTAAATCCGGAGAAAACAGCGTTTGAAGAGTATTTTACGTAGATTGCTGGATTTTGAGTTTTTACTGTTTTTTTCTTTTGTAAATAAAATTATTAGGTAGGTATGGTCTTATTATGTTGTCCTGGTAGTAAATAATCGAAAATAACGCTAAGCTAAGTCAAAAAAAATTGCGTTTTTTTTTCGCTAAATATGTTGATTGATGAATCATGGCCTGATTGCAACCACTCAGTTTTCGGTAGTTATCTTTTTACACCGAATAATTTTTTTTTTCATCCTCAGTGCCACACAATGATGGAGATATACGGCGACAGCGTGATCCATCTGATCGAGCAGTACGGCACTAAAGGCGTGTGCCAGAAGATAGGCCTCTGCAGTCCTTCGGACGCGGCCTACGTGCGAATGTACCGCGGCAAGCGGAACTGGTAGGCCTCATTATTACACCCAATATAAACGCTCACACCCAAAATCTTAACTAGCTGGCTCCGCTAACTTCGTAAATCTTTTTCCGATGTTCTAAATATTCTGGTTTTCGGGCGGAGACAAATACAACAAATCAGATACTTATAAAATTGTCCAGTCGTTTTTGTGTTTTAATGGTGAAAGTAACTCCAGATTACGGTAAAAAGTATGGATGTGAGTAGACTGCAACAAATGTACTACAAACAAACATAGGTTACTGTTTTCAAAAAATAATCATGAAATATTATAATAAAATTATTAAAAATCATTAAAATTCAAAAACTATCATTCATATATTGTAATAAGCTTTTATTGTAAACTGTTGAATTTAACAAAGATTTGTTATTAAAATGTACAAACAGTTTGCCCTATGTTAAATTACTTATTATTATTATGAGCCCGTGACGTCCCACTGCAGGGCAAAGGCCGCCCTTCCTTTCTTCCACTCAACTCTATTATAATGTTGTCCAATGTGGAGAGTAAGAGTCAAGTTCGTCTCTCCACCGTCGCCGTGGTCTGCCGCGTGGTCGTTTCCTGTCCCGTGGGATCCACTTTGTTAAATTACTTAAATGTAATTATTTATTTTTCAGATATGGCTCGCGCAAAGCTGATTGTCGATTTTAATCTCTTTAATGTAAGCCATTAATTTCTACCAAATTCATTTAGACATTAGGGTTTTTGTTTACAAACTATATTTTCACTACTTTCAATGATAGTAAATGTGTTAGTATTTTTCAATGATATTTTAAACTATAGATATGTTACGTTCATAGTCGGTCGTGAAACTTATGACTGTTAGCCTGCGTCTTACGTGAGCGGCTGAACGCGAACGCTATTGCGAAGCGAAGCGATGCGTCGCGACGCGTCTGTCTAACGTAAGCGCGAATCGTCTTATGCCCGGTTTCTATATTCAACGGACATTCGTAGGTAAGAGCTACGACTCGTTTTCACAAACACATTTTGACAGCTAATTTACCCCCGGTTTCTAGCTGTCAAACTTTTGTATGTGGAAACGAGTCGTAGCTCTTACTGACTGTCCGTTGACTATAGAAACGGGGGGTAAGAGACTCCAGATTGAGTATACCAGTTTGCGCGAAAATGTCAAGCCAACTGATCGCGTTCGCTTCGATTCGCGCCGCGCCGCAGCGCACCGCTCACTTAGGACACTTCCATAGTAAATCGACTGTTTGTTGTTTCCGCGCCGCTTAGCGTTCGCGTCCAGATCGCCCACGTAAGACGCAGGGGTAGTAGCTAATACGTCGCCTTGCTTCACGCGGGCTGAAAAAACGTCCCAATTGGGACATTTTCGTGTCTTCATTTTCCGTGTGTAACATATCTATATTTTTAATATCATTGGTATTTTTCTAGAAAAGTGTACTTAGCAAGCGAGATTGTAGTGAAAATACGGTTATATTATCTTAGATTTGAAGGTAATTCCAGTGTTTCTAAGATTGAAACTAGCTTAAGGATTTATCGTATCAGAGTCTCATCAATGTAGCTCATACATAACCTCTCTTATAATAAACCTTGTAGTTGACACGCGCTAGCCTGTGATAGCTGTTTCTATAAATAAAGTTTTTAAATAAAATACTTGCTTTTATTTTAACTAGGACCTTTGAACTAGTTTCGTTCTCTCATAATTAATATGCACGATTGTTCTTCTATTCGGAGCGTAAACAAATCCAACAAAAAATATCATAAAAATCTGTCCAGCCGTGAGTAAATGGTGTAACTTGTTCTACGTATTATAAGCCGACCTTGAAAATGAAAATAATTTATTTCCGTAACAATTTTACAATAATAAAACGTTTTTAAAACGTATAGATTTTCTACTGATAATTTTAAAATCTGACAGCTATTTACAAATTTTACAATACGACAACCGATCTTTGTTTCTCTGAAGTTAGGTGCACAGATTTGGTAGAGTAAGCGAGATAGCACGATGCAACAAACTAAGCGAGTGAGCGAGGCAGCTTTACAACGATGTCTTCGTCTTTTAGGCCCCATCAAAAATGGGTTCTGCGCAGCTACTTCAGAGAGCTAAAGATTGGTTGTGCGTATTGTAGTGTGCGTAGTCCTATTCCACTAGATTCCCAGAGCATCAAAAACTATCAAGTACTGTATATTTCTGTTATTTATAGCACAAGGTCTTCTACAGCGCAAACTCTTTGTATTGCCATTTTGTTGACCAAGAGTGACAAGAAAAAAAACTAACATTGCTAAATTATTGTCAGTCATCGTCATCATTTCCCTGCCCTAGGCTAAGTGGGTTTGGCACAATGTCTTCTTGCTTCACTAAGCTGCTGTAAGTAAAATAATAATGTGGTATTTACTCTGACAAAATAGAATGGACGAGTTATTGACAGAATTCCTCTTTCAACATTTTCTGCCGGTTTTTGCGGGGGACGAGGTAGCACACGAACGCATTTTAAATACACTTATGCATAAAACATGACAATACACTCTCATTTTTACGTCTTTATGATCTAAGGGTATTTAAGAGTGAAACGCTACATGTCAGATTCACAATGTATTAGTTATCCTATATTTTCGACTAGACGATAAGAATTATCTCATGCGGCGCTTGTGTACATATAATAAACTTTACAACTAACTTATCTAAAGATGCGTCGCATATTCTTCGGATTTTAACTTCCCAGCAGGTTTCTTCTGAGAACTTGGTAGAAGGAGCGAGAATAATCCGCAAACTGAAAGAAATTATTGAGTGAATATACTTTTATACTAAACCGACGACTCGTCTGTGTCGCGAAAGGACAGGAGTAAAATTAGTTCTAAGACTATTCGAAGTGATAGCGGTACTGAATAAATGCTTTTAGGTAGACTTTGACGTCGGCAGCATTTCCTCTATTGAATTGATAGTTCGGCGCGTTCGGCTTGGCTGGACCGTGCGACCATAAAAACGAAGGTTATTCGTGTCACTTACTTATAAGCAGGCCTCCGAAACCGTAGAAGGTGACTTCACATGCCTGATTGAGAAGGATGCCGGCGATATTCGTTCCGATCACGGAACCAGTTCTACCGAGCATCATACTGAGACTAACCGCCATTCCTCTGGAAAAAAACATTATGTTGATAACCCTACTTATTAATTTATACTTGAAAGAAATGAGTGAGTTTTTAGATGACAGCTGATAAAGGAGAGAGTAACATAATGTGAGGCGAGACAATAATCATAAATTTTTATTTGAAATGTAAGATTTATGCTTAAAGTTTTTATGAGTAGGTAAAGGTGGTGCTTCTTGAGTGTGAGACGGCCCATATCCAGCCGTACCATATTATTGTTTTGTGGTAAAGTAAGTAAGTTCGTATGAGTCAGTGGCCAACTCTGGTGACGGAGTTTTTAGGCCGCCTTAAGGCCTCCGTCATGGCTTATCGACTTAAATAGCCGGGACCGACAATCTAACGTGCCCTCCGAAACACGGAAGCGCTCAGATGAAAATGCCACTGGCGGTCACCCATCCACTTACAGACCGTTTCGAACGTTGCTTAACTTCGACGATCTATCCACAACGACAAAGCAAGCACGACCACGAGCGCTTCTTTTGCGCTGTTTTGTGGTTGTGGATGACGATGATTGATGAAAAAAAAATATAATTCAGTAAACGCAACTACAGCATGGCATTCATCTTCTGTTATGAACTTCTTCGAAAACTGACGTCATGCAGGAGTCTACTAATGCGAATCTTAAAAATATCCAAGGCTATAACACAGTTTCGCCTAGATACGTATTAACTCTAGTAGAATAATCCAGCTCACCTCAAATTTGTAGGAAAAATCTCGACAGCATACGCATTCACAGGTCCTATAGCCAGTCCCATAATCGGGAAGGACGACAGCAGCACAGCAAACACTATGTCTTGCGTTATAAAGTTGATCAGGATACAGAAAATTCCTATCAGCAAGTACACTATGACCAGGAGTCGCTTCTTGCCTATGATTTTGACTGTGCTACTCACAGCCACAGCTATAACAGCACAGCTGAGACTGGCTATCGAGTTTATTACGAATGTTATGGTGTCAATCGTATCTATGCATTCGGTGCTAACGGATGTCTGAAAAAGAAAATGTAAAATTTATAAAAATATTCATTATCCAGCGTCACCAGCTTGTAAACCCTTGAACGAAGCTCGTAGTTATAAACTGCCTTTAAAAGGAGGAGGGGTTACCAGGTTTGTGAGGTTGACTGGACAAAAAACGTAGGCCTTAGCTTCTTTACTAGATTATTTATATAGTGTAGTTGAGTGTATGCATATTGCCTAGGATGTTGTTTTGAGTTTGGTTAGTAATTTTATTTTTTACTGGGGTGTGTGAGGTAGGTACCTATGTTAATTCGTTCAACGTGTGTATCATTATTTCAACAAAGTTAATGATCTCGTCCTGCATTTACATGTACCTACCTACGTACTTTAACAATTATTTATACATACAGAATGTTGACCCTTGATGTAAAGATTATTTCATGACCCCAGATTGTGTAAGTCGGAATTTTTTCTCATAACTTTGTCTGAAGCAAGTGTGGAATTATTTATTAATTATTAGTGGTCCTTCGAGCCGGATATTAACTTGCCACGATAACTGGAGTTATCGAGGAAAGTTTTTTGCCCAGCTTATCCCACTCATATAATACAGCTGAAAGTTTGTTTAGATGTTTGTGTTTCAATCACGCCTAAACCAGTGAACCGATTAGGATGAAACTTAGAATAGGCGTAGATCTGGAATAGCGTACTTATAGGCTATTAAAAATGTTGGTAACACGCGGGCGATGTCGCGCGCAGAAGCTAGTTATAAATATAATAGCTTACGTCGTTCAGCCTCTGAGTTATAACTTCACATGCCGTCATCCCAGCGCCAGATCCAGTCATAACTCTGTTCAATACATCAGGCACCCACATGTAGAGTCCATTCAAGCTGCAAAATAAATTCAACTATGATGTCAGCCGAAAATTATCATCAGCCATCAAAACCAAACACTAAACCAGGTATATTTTGCATTATAACTAGGTGACCATCGTGTCATCACATCACGTAACAGGTCACGTGACTCGCGAGGTGAATCCAAAGTTTTTTGTCCATCCCAAAACTGCTCAACGCGCCTAAAGAAGTTTTCACTTCAATAATCGAACTCGCACTTCTTGTGTCTCTATGAGATGATTACAATCCATTCCCTTATAATGTTTTTTTCACTTACATTGCAAATATTCCGAACAGCAGGAATCCATTCAGACATAGCCATTTTAGGTATGGCGCCTTCAAAAGTGGGACTGTTTGTACTTTCAGTGATTTTAAGAAGCCTATTTTTTGCTTTTCTGTATCTACAGATTTCAACGATTTTACCTGAAGAATAAAATTATCATAGTTTTACACAATCACAATAATACCGGCTCCTACTTAGATCACATTTAGAGGTTTGAAACTCATTGCCGGGCTCTGTATTTCCCGAAAAGTACAGTATAGTGGTCTTCAAATCAAGAGTAAATAGGTTCCTTTTGTAAGTATGCTCCATCTTAGACCTGACTACTGTTAATATCAGCAGAGTGAGGTCAAATGCTGACCTATTTAATAAAAAAAAATGATTTATCAAGGACAACCAACTCTAGTCCTATTTTGTTACAGATGGTGGCACTGCATGGGCACTACGTATAGATCATCATAAAGCGCAATACACACTGAGCCCGCCGGGCCGCCGACAAAGCCCGGCGACACAACCCGGCGGCCTGTATGAAAAGAATCATGTCAGCAACATGTGCCCGCGCGTGTTACCCGCCGACATGTTGGCGGCTTGGGTACGTCTGCGCTCAGTTGCCCGGCGGCATAAATTATATGACACAACCACACAGCTCATCTCAAGCCGCCGACATGCCGCTGACCAAATTTTCCGACTTGTAATAAGTCAAGCCGCCAACTAGACCGCCGACAAAAAGTTGCCGACATATGTCGGCGGCCCGGCGCGGCGGGCTCAGTGTGTATTGCGCTTAATAAAGTTTATCGTCATCTTTTTGCCCTTCTTCATTTTCCTCTGTCACTCCACTCGTCATCTCGGCACTCACGCCTTTGTCAGTTGCGCTACTTTCAAACTGATAACAATATGATAATAGTTCATATCATGTTTATTATTAGGTATATAGGTAGACTAATTATGTTTACAAAGTACAAAAAAGGCTAGATAGATCTAAGCCAGCATTGTTTAAAGACACCCATAAAACCTTATCTCTTGGTATCACAACGTACATATACCTACTTACTGGATAATCCTTAGGTGATTTTCCTGTATTGCCTGCGTAAATCTTCTGCAGAACTGCTAACGCTTCATCGTGCTTTCCTTGCGACATCAAGAACTTGGGACTCTCTGGTCCAAAATATAGCAATACTGCAGCTATAATGAAGATACTAGCGTATACTATGGTAAGGAGACGCCACGAACGGAAGTAGTAGAGACCGAAATCTATTCTAATGTCAAGAGGGAGTATGGCCCAAGCTAGCACTGGAAAAGAAAGTTTACCTTTAGTCAAGCCTAGGACAACTCTATACTAACTTACACAGTAGCTACGTATCTATTTAGTATACCACATCATATACATATATTATTATTAGCTTTCTGCTTCTATTTAAGTGATCTATTAGTTATTGTAGCTGTTGGTTTTCCGATAAATAAATAAATAAATATTCAAACATTTCCAAATATCACTCCTTTCATTGTCTAATAATAAAATTTATATAATATAAATATTGGCTGCAGGGCAAATCTTTAAGTTTTTATAAATCATAATCATAAGAGCTGTGGATTTTGTTTATTAAATAAATATAATTATACTTAATAAACATTTCTGATATATATGTATAACAATTTATAGTATACAACTTATATATAAATCTACACATACACCGCGTCAAAAAGGCAATCGAAAACTCAAAAGGCAGGAAATCTCGATTGGTGCGAGACGAAGAGTGTCCGTATAAAAGTAATGAGATATTCCATACATTAATTCTTAGTTGTACTAATTCTGCTTTGCAGAATGTGGACATATTGTGGCAAAAATATATGTACCTACACACTAATCTCATCTCAAAAGAAGTACTTAGAGAAGTGTTGATTACTGTACAAAATCAAGACTTGTGAACTACATCATAAATATTATGTCTTGATTTTGTGAACCGTCAAAAGGTTTGTTTTTTTTTATGATGAGGTCGGCTCTTGACCTCGAAACTTACATAGGTCTACGATGATATAATGTGTTTGTTGCAATAAATTATCATATCACACTTACACGGCACCAAAGCAGAGCCAGTTATTTGTAGAGCATTCGTCACAGATAACGTCACGTCTCTGTACTTCTGAGGTATTATCTCTCCGATGTAAGTGTACGGCACAGCTGCTGGGCAGGCTATGCTGAAACAATCAATTTGTTGTTTTACTTGCTAACTGTGAATGCACTTCAGTTTTTTCACCTTTAGGTGCATTAATGAGCACATTTATTTGTTTGTTTTTTGAATAAAAAGTAAGGAACTTGAAAATTTATAACAGAACTATAGGTAGGTTCTAAGTTTAAACACAGATAAAAAAGGCAAGTCAAACAAAATGATGGTCGCTTAAGGGTTCATATTCGTTCGAAGGTATAAGTTATCATTCCATAATATCGTTTGACATAATATGACCTTCCCTTTTATGTAAGCGACGATTATCGTGTGTTATGATAAAAAAAGCAACATCGGATGACTACCTACGCACATCTGATGTGCGCAGTCATCTTAAGTTGCTATTTTAATGATATAAAATGCTATCTTAACGCACTTAATACAAGTCAAAATAAGATCACCTAATTGTTGGTGTAGGTAGATTCATAATCTTTCATGAATATTAACAGTTCTTTGCAAAAGTACCTATTAGGCTATTAAAGTGTGTTATTTATAAAACTTACTTAGGTACTTACTAGTGATAAAAGAACTGTCTCAACGAATTACAGAACGTAAAGACTCGATCGCGGTTTATCGAATCTATTCGATTCGATCGAATCATCATTATTTAGATGATTCGATACCTAATATTTGATCCGGACGGTCATAAAATCGATTGAGTCGTGCTCTTATTAATTTATTCCACGATGTAACACACAAAATGTATTCAATTTTTTTTTGCATGCAACACCTAATCACTACACTCTTTCACGCATTATCTCTCAACTTCAATCGGTTTGTCCAAAAGAAACCAGTTTGAGTTGTCGTGTGACCCGCGACTCGTGACCCGCATCAGATCTGATCACCATACGAATGGGTCGTGATCGACCCGGATCACTACAAAGATCGATTGGCACAGGTCTAGAAAGAGCCTTATAACCACTACCTACTGGGGATTATGCCTTCTTCCGCTTCGCGTTCAAGTCAAAGTTATTCTATGTATATTTTCACGAAGTTTGATTTTTTGTTCTTGTTATTTTAAAGTGAAAAACCCAAGTTTTACCAAAGGGAAGTGAGGAACTTGCAGATAGTAAAGCTGATGATCTCCGGCATGAAGGCAGATAGGATGCAGAGCGCCCCGGTCGCCAGAGACGCGATCATAATGATCTTCTTCCGCCCCTTGGTGTCGACCAGGTATCCCCATGGGTAAGATGTTAGGACGATTCCTGGAGTTAAAAAAATTAGGCGTTTACAATGTTTCAGGCGGAGACCCACCGCGGCGCATGGAGATGCTACGCACGTGCGTCAAGCTTCGCTTTGAAAGAAAATGTATGTTATTGTTTCCACTGCAACCCACGGACACGCTACGCATGAATTGACGTCATTGGTACACGCGTGGCTTGCTCGAATATGGCGCTCACGTAGCTCAATACTGTCAACGCCATGCACGCTGTGCACGCGGTACACGGAAGCGTGCTGCGGGACTGTGCTGCGCTACAGTTGTACATAGTCGTGTCGTGTTAATATTCGTTTATAGCGTGTGCTGCAGTGGAAACGTTAACCCACGTTGTCAAACAAATGAACCCACGGAGCTAAAATGCACTGCGTGCCCATGCACACCATGCGCCGCGGTGGGTCCGCGCCTTTACAGTTGATTTATGCAGTGTCAGGAGGCAATCTATGCCTACTAACTGGACGAGATAGGGCCTGACATTACTTAAAAATCGAAGTTTAAAATGGAATATCATCCTCTCAGCTTAGTCGGCCTTATCCACAGGAAAAACAACATCAATACCTACGTGTGGAGCTGACTGATGCGGGTGACCTCACGATGATTTCCTTCACCGATAAGTCAGTTCCACGCATATAATATGCACTGTCAGGATCGGAACTCGCGACCTCAAAACGGCACTACTGAATACTTTTCTATAAACTATTTTTTTCTGAGTTTTATCTACAAATACTAAATAGCCAAATCTGTAAAGCCGTCTTCAAGTAATGAGATTGCAAGACACAACATTTATTTTTATAATATTAGCTCGCTCTATTTAACTTACCAATATACGGGATCGAAGCTATAAACCCTCGCACAGAATCGCTCATCTGCAGGTCACATACGGCCGCCGGCAGCACAAAGGAATACCCGACTGGCTCCACGAGCGCAGCGATCAGGAAGAGAGCCAACACCAGACAATACTTGATGTTGTATTTTCCGATTCCTGAAATTTTCGAAAACCTTGTTTTTGGGATTCTTTCGTCAGACAAACATTTCACTTTGTTTAAGATAAAAAATAATCTTATACAACCCCTTCGTCAAACTCATATGAAAATCTTCAGGGCGCAACATATTGACCTACTTACGTTTTATGCAAACTTAATAAACGGCTCGAAAGTACCTATAGAATCATGGACCTCTGGGAATAAGCCTCTAGCATACATCATTACATTTTTACAACGTCAAAAATCAAATCGTATCTACAAATTGCTATTGAAATTGCAGCTGAAAATTTAGCTCGCTTCGCTCGCTTTATCAATTACCTAATAGGTACTACATAAACAAATAATAGAGAACAGTTTTATTTTAGAGATAACTAGCAACATCGTTATAATATTATACTCGTAGTAGGCCCAGTAATGAAAATAAGTGAGAAGGTTGAATGTAAAAACCTTGTGGTTATTACGATAAAACAATGATTAATTGATGGCCTACTTGTAGGGCGGTAAAAAAAAAACAAAATATGCGAAAATCGATCTAAGTAATTAAATACAATGCAATCTAAGTACTTACTTACATTTTTATTGTTTATGGCTGTGTGGCACGAATTTTTTAATATAACCAATAAACCAGCCTGTAATATATCTTTAAACATTGAAGAGATCTTGGTCTATTATTATAATCGTCTATGTTTTGCGTTTTGTAAGTTGCTTACAGTGAATTGGTATACTGTTATTATCTGTTATTATAGCACTTCTTTGGTAACTTGTATGACAAGTAACGTAAGTTCGTATGAGTCAGTGACCAACTTAAGCCGGGACGGCCACGAAATAACGGCCACGGTGTCCAGACGAACTGGTCTTGCACATAATACATTATTCCGATTGTGCCAACCTCACAGCAGGATTCCAGGTTCCGGAAAATTTAAAACCGTCTTCGCTATTGAAATTTCTGTGTTTGGTAATCTTAATTTTTTTTTGTTAATAGCTTCCTGTACCAGTCTTGGTATGTTATGTACCTAATGCCTTTCTGTTGAGATGACTTGTGGGTTGTGTAACTCGATCCAGTGATTTGAACCAGACTCCAAAAGATAGTCTTTCTTAAACTTTCGCGATCACTATGAATAATAAAATAAGGTACGCGATAAATCCCGCTTAGTTAATACGTAATTACTCCAAAAGATGTTCTGATAAAACGGACTTTTGGGTGTCAACGTTTTTACCGTTCTAATGTGTTCCTTAACCCGGCAGTCCCGTTATTTGTATTAAAAGTGTTGATGCCTATCCGTGATAGTTTGAAAAGTTAAGCATTTCATCGCATTATCGTATTGTTTTGTTTAATCGTCTACTACGCGAACAGTTAGATAAGATGGTAAGGTTCTATTTAATCCCCCAATGACTAAAAGGCTTGTGTGACTGTGTGATAAATCTAGTGATGATGTTTTATCTTGGTTGTATGCTTCCTACTATTATAATAAATCTGAAAGTTTGTGAGTTTGTTTAGATGTTTGTGTTTCAATCACGCCTAAAGCCCGTCACAGACTTAGCTATTATATATATTAATATACCGTACTAAACTAACTAACTAGGTACGTAATATATATTATAGCTGAGTGTGTGGTCACGCGAAAATTTGTATAGAAAATATATAGTAATATGCCTAGCTATAAAAAGATTAATATATATTATAGCTAAGTCTGTGACGGGCTTAAACCAGTGAACCGATTTGGATGAAACTTGGAATAGATGTAGATCTAGTTAGTGACCTAGAATAGCATAATATGGTAATTTATCGTAGCTAGGATCGTCATATCAATTTTGGAAGCACTTTACTCACAACCGGCCTAGTTGATTGGTAGCGTTGTGTTACATAGCATAGTAGATCTACCTGGTATCCCAGACAGGTGTATATAACAGTTGGAAATTAATTGCACACTTTGCGCACCACTTTGCGCTCTTTGTGCACCAACTTTTTAGGGTTTGTACCCAAAGGGTAAAACGGGAACCCTACTATTAAGACTTTGCTGTCTGTCTGTCCGTCCGTCTGTCGTCAGGCTGTATCTCATGAACTGTGATAGTAAGACAGTTGATATTTTATTTGCACAGACGATGTATTTCTGTTGCCGCTATAACACCAAATACTATAAAACAGATATATATAATAGATAGATATAAGGAAATAACGTGATTTTTTGCCGTTTTTATAGATAAATGGCACGGAACCCTTCGTGCGCGAGTCCGACTCGCACTTGGCTGGTTTTTTTTCTTCTAGCCCCATCCCCATCCTCCGTATCATCCGAAAAGAAACTTCGTTCCATAAACGTAATTAGAGGGATTTATTTGTGCATG
Source organism: Epirrhoe alternata (assembly GCA_963565295.1). Lineage (NCBI taxonomy): Eukaryota > Metazoa > Arthropoda > Insecta > Lepidoptera > Geometridae > Epirrhoe > Epirrhoe alternata. The sequence goes on from OY751384.1 coordinate 9,356,786, forward strand.
AACATAATGATTTTTTTCCTACTATTTTATTACGAAAAATGGTATGAACTCTAACTAGTTTGTAGTGAAATAATATAATAATCATAACCAGCCGACTTCATCCATAGCTATACCTACAAGGTTCATCTTTTGAATGAGTCAATTTATTTTTTATTTACAACACTTATGTAAATAATTAGGTACCTAATTATTTACATTGTACTTATTGTTTACATAATAAAAATATGGTGACTATTATGATTAGGTATTAATATTACCTGAGAAGTAGAAAACTGCTGTTCGAAATGCATTAGGGAGAAATCTCGAAGAATACAGATCGTAAGAGAGTTTATGAGATCTTTGCCTAGTTGGAAATATGTTAAAAAATCATACCTGCTACAGCCAAAGCTTGGTCCAAATCCACAGCAAATTTCTCATCATAATTCCCCGCAACTGTCGTCACTTTGTCTTCCATACTCACTGATTCCAAACTTACATTAAATGCACAAACTTAAACTTGCTTGTACCTAAAGCTTTTTTTTTAAATTTTTGATGCTAAAACCAGTTGTAAGATGTTTACGCGGTGAAGCCAGCACTTATATTGCGGGTGTAACTTTTATAGTCGCTATCTGTAATTAATTGTTCGGTACATGACGTCTCCATAAAATTATCATGCAGTAAATAAAAATGTTGTTATTTTTCCGACACAGTTGATTCGGTTGCCTTCGTTACAAGTATCGTGCCGCAGTAAGACTTCTCCATAGAAGGGCAGCATAAAATGTCAGCTTAATTAATGATTCGTTTTCGATAAAATTGCTTTTAGACTATTATCAATCGCATAATAACTCAAGCAATTGATGACAAAACATGAATTTATTTATGACACTTCAATTGTTATAATTTTTTATCCAAGAATCTGAATTAGGTCAAAAGATGATCGTGTTGTCCTTGCATGATTACATTTTACTCATTCTTGTTTTATTACCTACCATTTAAAGAATATCTAAATTGTTAGTGAATTCAATATAATTATCAATAAAATTATTTATATTAATCCTTTATATAATTATTTAAAAAAACAACACAGATTCGAATCAGATAGAAAAGTAAAAATCTGGGGATGAGGTTTTTGAAGTTTTATAGGAAAAGTATCTTTGTATCCCTCAGAAATAAAATATAGATGGGAAGCATCCATACTATCCTTACTAATCCATTTTGTCTGTTTGTTACCTTTTCACTCCCAAACCACTGCACAGATTAGGCTTAAATTAGCATAGATAAAGGTTGTATCCCAGGGAAGGACATAGGCTAATTTTTATCCCGAAAATCCCGAGGGACCGCCAGGTCACATCTCGGGAGCGCAGCTAGTAGGTATTAATAAATAGCAATAAAGAGACATTTTGAGCAATATTCCGATGAATTGAGAACCTCCATCTATTTTAAAGTCGGTTAAAACTGTTTTATCTATCGTAAGATAGTATCTTTTCTTATTGCCATTATTTTTATCTTAATTCTTTTGATACGGATAACAAATACAGTCGGCGACATAAGTTCCAGAAAAATTGAGAAGACAATCATCATGGTTGGTTGGCCATATCTGTCGAAGAACCGATAACCGTTAGGGTAAACGAGTTCTTGAGTGGAGACCGCGACTCGGCAAACGTATTTGCAGGTAGAGTGATGATCTGCGAAAGGCTGCTGGCAGAAGCTAGATGCGTCGAGATGAGGATAGGGCGCAATGGCGTTCATTAGACTGCTATAGGCTGATGATGATGATGGTTGGTACTTGTAAGCTCTCATTTTTTTAGTGATAGGGGGTGATAGACAACTTTATAATTTACAAGTCCACAATTTAAAAAGTAGCAAATGTGTGTATGCATAGTGCCTACCTTAACAAGATGTTAAGAATTGAAAAGTCTTATCAAAATTTAGGATTCCGACGGGATTCGAACCCGCATCGATCAGACGATCCTCCTAACTCCGCTCGGCCACAGAATCCTACTTGCCGGTGTCCAAATTTTCGATAAGCTCATATTTTTCGGTTGAGCAAGATGTTGTAATAATAAATGCCAACATCAGGCACGACTTAAAGTGAATGGTATTGCAATAAATTATTAGCTCTTGTTCTTCATTTTCTGGGTGTAACCAGTTTTACCTCCCTTCTTTTCCTGATTGAAGTAGGTACTTGTAAAGTAGGTAGTACCTATCTGAAGGTTTTATTTTATTTTGATGACGAATAAAAAACACGTGTGCTTTAAAATTATTTTTTATTTATTTTTATCTGAATAACTAATTTGTTATCATTTCGACAATCAATAATGAAGGTAAATATTTACATTACCTATATATTATCCTTGTGCAAGAACATTTTTTAAAAATTGGTATGATTTTGGTAGACCTAGACTTCCTAACAAACATGTGGCCATTGAGTATCATGTGCTGTTTTGTCAGCAATTCAATATTATTTTTCAGTTCTGAAATATTACTCCTTAGTGGTAGCAGATCTTTTTCATAGACTGCTTCTAATGTTTTTCGTAGAACTTCAGAGGTAATAACATTCCGTTTGATCATATCCGACTCATCGAGATATTGTCTTTTGTTGTCTTCTATGGGGTTTATAGTAATACCTGAAAAAAGATAAAAGTTTTCAATATTGGTTGCGCCAAATCATGTTTTGACGTGTTAACGTCTTAGGGTCGGTTCATATCTAACGGAATATCGGTCGCGTATTATCGGTCGCGGAACGCCAGAACTGACAAATGTATAGAAAAACACTCGACCGTTCACACTCGACGCACTAACGTATCATCGGTTGAGTGTGAACGGTCGAGTGTTTTTCTATACATTTGTCAGTTCTGGCGTTCCGCGACCGATAATACGCGACCGATATTCCGTTAGATATGAACCGACCCTTATAATTCGATGGAGCCGGCTGCACGCACGAAAAAACATGACGTCATGCGTCGTTACCTCGTCATGCGTCGTTACCTCGCTCTGAGGCTTGAAGTGCAGCGAGAGCGCGGAACGAGCGACAAAGAAGCACAAACGTTGTACTATCGTCTCTATCAAAAGTCAAAATCAAAGTCAAAGTCAAAGTCAAAGTCAAAGTCAAAGTCAAAGTCAAGGCCAAGGTAAAAAAAAAGCACAAACGTTAACACGTTCAACTATCGTCAGTAAACCGACTTTACAGACAACCATTTTTTTATGTTATTACTAGCAAACCCAGAGAACTCCGTTTCGCCACCAGATGCCACCAGATTTTCGTAAATTTTCTTTGCTATAAACCTCACGGAGCCCGAGACCTTTCCAACGAATGCAAAACCGTGGAAATCGGTTCGTGCGTTCTGGAGTTATAGCGTCAGGAAGGAAAACCCGACTTATTTTTATATAGTAGATTACTTTCAAAATTTATCAAATCCATACTAATATTATAAATGTGAAAGTAACTCTGTCTGTCTGTTTGTTACCTTTTCACACCCAAACCACTGAACAGATTAGGCTGAAAATTGGCATAGATAAAGGTTGTATGTATCCCAGGGAAGGACATAGGCTACTTTTTATCCCGAAAATTCCCGAGGGACCGCGGGTTACACCGCGGGAGCGCAGCTAGTCAAATAATTGTAACATTGAATTATGCATTCCTTAAATCTTTCAACAGTGATTCTAGGTACATCATTTGATATGAAATCTTTACCTTTATCTACGTTATATGTTAGTTTTTTATCTTCGTTAATATTGTTTCTTGGTTTGTTGCTTTTGATTTGAATGCACAAATCATTTTCCAAATCAATGGGTAGTTTAATTTCTTCATCTATATTCAAATAGCGTTTAGTTACTTTCACGGAATCTTGTGGCTTTGTTAGGTTATCTGCATCTAAACTTTTTACGATCATCTGATTCATATCATCAACATAGCTTTGTACTGCAAAAGTAACTACTATAGGAATCTTATTATTTGCTGGCGTTATTTCGAATGGTTTACTCAAAATATTCTGATCTGATAACCCTTTCTTCGATCTTCCATTTTCGGGTGAAGTTATTTCACTTGCAATCTTGATTTCATTGTCAAACGTTATGTGTTTAGTGCTAGTTTTGTTTTGGTTTTTAATCTCTTCTTGTTCTAAAGCATCCAATAAACTTGGAGATCGAATATTATCATTTCGTTCATTAAGTTCCGAATCTTTCAAAAAGTCTTGTGTTTTGTCAGTTAGAAACGGGAGTTCATCTTTATTTATTGCTTCCTCAGGTTTTGTTGGTTCTAATTTTTCCTCAGTAATTTTAATGAAAGGGTCTTGTATCGTATCATAGCTCGCCTCACCATCTTTTCTAGTTTCTGATTGACTTTCCCTGGAATAATACTCTGTGTCTTGTACCTGCACACCATATTTCACATCTTCTGTTTGAGAATTGAATGAATCGTTTATGTTTAAATAGTCGTTTATTGAATCATCCATATTATGGCCGAATGAGTCATATTCACTACTCTCTTTGCTGTTATTATTTAGCGCTGTTTTGTCTTCAGTATTACCGAGTTCTAATTGGTAGCTTGCGTTGCTTTCATCGTCATATCTTTTGGATTCTGTGATATTTTCAACATCATTTTTTGACAAATCTCTTTCTATTTCTGTGTTGCTATCAGTTTCAGATACTTTAACATCGTTATCTTCATTAAAAACGACAGCATCAGCATCTTTTTTTCCCAAGTAATTATTATTTTCATCATCTTCAAATGTCAAAGGTTCTGTTAATTGGGTATTGGCTATTGTTTTCTTACCAGATTCTAAAGGCAAATCTGAAGGAAGAAAACCTGTCGAAGATTGATCAGTTGTCATCTCTAATGAACTTTGTTGCACTAAACCTATATTGCCTTCTGCCACGATTGCTGGCTGTAAAAGGGTTGAAATATCTTGCAATGACACTTCAGTACTATCCTTTTTATCACTTAAAGTATTTATTTGATAATCGATTTGATTTATGCTTTCTGGTTTAACACGCAATTCTTTAGGTAAATCTAAGTTATTAGCAATATCGTTTTCACTTTGAGATTTTTCTCTTGAAACCCTTATTTTACCATCTAAAATAGAAAATGATTTATTCGAAGTCTGCTCATAGAGTTCTTTTCCGTAAACTTCATTGTCTTTCTTTAGTTTCACATCAGAAGCCATAGGGTCATTTTTATTTTCCCATGAATGTTGTAAATTTTTATTTTCATCTTTTATGGTTTCTAACGGCTCATTTTTTATAATTGGCATATCAGTGAATCTCTGATTTTCAATGTCTTTTACTGGAGATTTTCTTTCGTCTTGCAACGTAGAATTAGTGATATCCAAAATAGATAATTCATGGTTACTGCCAATAGATATAGCACTTTTATTTCCTGGCTTATTTTCAGACACTATCTGCTCTATAGGTGAACTTAAATCCCCAGTTATATCCTTGTTTAAAAAAATTTCGTCAGATTGAATTACATCATCAAGATTATCAACAGATGATGACTTATGCATATTCAGCACATTGTTTAACTTTGAATTTCGTTTCCTAGTTAAAGAATCCTTATCTTGCGATTCTTTGCGTCGTTTCCCCCTTTCACCCTGTTCTGTTTGCGTAATTATGGGTGTTGGAACATTATAATTAGGATTATCAGAAATTGAACTTTCAACTGGACTTTGATTCTTTAGATTATTGGCATCAGATGACTTATCCTCCATTAGTATAGTGTTTGAATTAGAATTTGGTTGCCTCGTAACTGAATCCTTTAAATTTTGCGATTCTTTACGTCGTTCACCCTGTTCTGTTGGTGGTATTGGAATCGGAACAATATAGTCAGAATTATCAGAGAGTGCACTTTTAACTGGATTTTGATCCTTGAGATTATTAGCATCAGAATCTGACTTCTTTAGTACATCGATTGACTTAGAATTTCGTTCTCGAGTTACCAAATCTTTATCCTGTGATTCTTTAAGTCGTTCATCCTGTTTTGCTGGTGGTGTTGGAACCGGAATCGGAAGAATATCGTTAGGATTATCAGAAATAGACCTTTTAACTGAATTTTGCTCTTTTGCGTCGGACGATGACTTACGTTTCTGCAGTAAATTGTTTAACTTAGAATTTCGTTCTCTAGTAACCAAATCTTTATCTTGCGGTTCATCCTGTTCTGCCGGTAGTGTTGGAACCGGAATGGGAAGAATATAGTTAGGATTATCGGAAATAGACCTTTCAACTGGAGTTTGCTTATTATTATCAGATGATGATTTACGCTTCTTTAGTATGCTGTTTGACTCAGGCTTTCGTTCCCTAGTTTCCAAATCCTTATCTCGCGATTGTTTACGTCGTTCATTCTGTTCTGTTAGTGGTATTGGAATTGGAACAATATGGTTAAGATTATCAGAAAGTGCGCTTTCGACTGGCTTTTGCTCCTTTAGATTATCTGAGTTGGAAGATTCTGTATTTTCTGTTGCTGAACTTTTTGTTTTTAAAGCATCATCTGATAAGATTTCTCTTTGAAAATTGATGTTGTTTTCTCCAGAATTAATATTCAAAGCCTCTGAGAATTTAGAATCCCGAACATTGCCATCGTTTTCATCTTTTACAATGCTATTTTTATCAAGTACATTTTTTGGCTTTTTTGGTATCATAAAATAGCTTCCGGTGTGCTCGTTGAATGAGTTTTTTGATGGATCAGTGTAAATTCGACTACCACGTTTCTCTTCTTGTTGCTCACTAGAATTTAACGTAGGTGGATAAGTCATAATAGAGTTAGTTGAATAAGGATTCTCCAACTCTGCTTGATATAAATTTACAACAGATTTAGCTTTGTTTTCGTTTTGTATTACATTATTATCTAATGTTTCACTGTCGTTTTTTTTCTTTTTATTGTGGAATAACTTGTTGCTGAAGATGGAGCTTGCTCTGCGTTGACCTTTTGAAACATTTGTCGATGTACAAGTAAATTCTTCATTGACAATTGCAGGTGAATATGGAATTCTATCTTCGCCAAACGGTGGATCCAAGCAGCCACCTGTAATAATAAAACAATATTTACGTAACAAGCAATTGAACAAAGTATGATTTATAATAATATTTCCATTATTAAGCATTACCTGGCTTACATCTTCCGAAAAAATCTTTTTTCCTTCTTGCTGCTGAAGTTCTACATTTGCCACCGCGATCTACATTCAACAAAGTAAATTACGTTAAAGCTTCGACTGATTTACTACTATAAGAGCGTTTTCACATTATCCGATCCGATATCGGTATCGCCTCCCCCATCGATTTCCACTACGACCGATCTTGCGCAGCCTGCACCCAACGACTCCCAGCATTAGGCAACAAAGGATAGGTAATTCATAGCGTAAAGTATGGTAATACACATTAAAAACCATTATTATAACCTTCATAGAATAGAATAGAATATATCTTTATTGAAAAATACCTAATAATAACAATAGACCTTCATATTTAAGTTAAGTACCATTATTTTACCATTATTTATTAGAAATGTTTTTATTTCAGGAAATACAACTTACGGATCAGTCACTTTACAAGATAACAAATTCAAAAAGATACTTACGTGGTTTAAATATTCCCCAGATCCTACGAGGTTCCTTTGCAGGTTTTTGAAAATCAGCTTCCATTACAACATTAAACGACATAATAGTCTGATCACTGCTGACTAGCCGAACCCTTTCAGGGACACTGTCTGGCCGGTTTTTAGGCAACGATATGACGCCATTCCTGAATTCCGCAACATCCTTTTTTCTTACCCTAATTTTTACATTAAGAGGGGCTGATTTTGTTGTAGCAGTAAGTTGAAGGATGTTATCTTGTGGTACGGCTACTACTTCGAATGATAAACTGTTTACGATTTGCTCCGCAACCGAGTCATCATCCATAACCCCGAAATCTGTGAATCCTATAAGGTACGAGGTTTTAATGAACATAAACAAGCAAGGTACATTACAAAACTTGAAACATTTTATTAACTATCAATTACAGTCACAACAAAGTATGAATTTCAACCCTCAAACACAATTGAATAAACAACACGGTTAGATTTAATCTGTTGTTCTGTTTTACAACACTTTTGAACTTGATTCTTACAACTTGGAATAGTTTTATACAAAATTAAATTTCGCGAGATATACTTGTTTTTATCAGTCAAGCCTAAACTTGAGCATTTGTGTAGTATATCATTGAGCATAATTTTAAGAGGCATGATCTCTGTTTCCATTTTTTTTATAAACTTCGCTACTCTTGCTTCAGGTAGTTCTCTTATGCGAGTTTTGTAAATACTCTCCTCAGATCCCTTGTCTTCAATGTTAATCGTTATAATATCTAGTCGCTTTTCATTCCTAGTTGGCAGTTTATAAGATATGTTTTCAGCAAAGTCATTCGTCTCATGTTGAAAAGCACGATCGACCATTAAATTTAGTGGTGATTCTGCTTTAGCAGATGTAGGAAACGGTTTATCATTAGTATTGATGGAGCATATTGGTGAAAGACTCAGTTTACGCTTCGAATCGTCTCTGCTTCTTGACATTTCAGTTGTTGTTTCAACAGATTGAGTTTCAATGACTCTACATACTTTAAGAGGAGTTTCTGTGTTTGTTACTTTGTTTAAACAAAATTTATCAAAAAAGCAATGGTCATATTTTCCACTCAGTTCTTGTCTAGAAATTGCTACAAAAATAAAAATAAAGTATAATAAAATCATTTTGTTCGAAGAAAAAATTACGTTTTATCATAGTAACTATTATGTCAATAAAAAAATATTACCATTATTTGGCTCTTCTTTCAGTTGACTAACATCTTCGACTATTTGTTCATGCAACGTATTTTTTACAACAGGCAGTTCTACAACAGAGTTATTTTGTTTTACTTCAGCCACGTGTGCTTTATCAGGAATCTCAGGATTATTTAAAACAGGTTTATCGTCATTATACTTGGTTGAGATCTTGCCCAAAATAAATGTATCGCTTATCATTCTAGTTATGTCTCCAGAAGCAAAATCAAAGGTGGTCAATGACGATGGGGGTAGCAAATCAACACACGAGTGATACGTTTTATCCAATTCAATTTCATCAACTGCCTTTATATTCTTGCTATCTTTTTGATTCTCCCGTTTTTTCAGTATAATTTTGTAAGTCATCGGTATTGTATACTCTATCAAATTCTTTTCTTGTTTCCATGATATCTTGTCCAAGTTATGGACGTATGATACTTCTGGGACTATCTCAAGGCAGCATTTAGATCCATTTTTGAGTGCGTTTTTAAACAGCGGAGTGAATTTAATACGTAAGCTAGCAGTTTCCATTTTCGATAAAATAAAAAATCTGAAAAAAACGAAACAAAAAAAAGCTTTCGATTTGCTGGCAAAAGTTTTGTTGTGTTGTATATCGTTTTTCAATTCCTCTCTCCTTCCATTATTAATTTTGAGTAAAAGCTTACCTATACAAGAAGAGCGCGAAGCAGATTTATAAACTTGTAGAGCACATCAACACATAATTTGGATAAATAAATAACAAAAATTTTAAAAATTTATCAAAATCATTTACACATCGTAGCCTCCCAAATTGATAACTGACATTTTGTACAACACTCGCGTCAATTTACAAAAGTGACAAAAAGGTGCCTTTGTGTTATTCCTCCTTGGAGTCACACTTGGAGTAGTTTTTATACCTATTTCAAGCCAGAAATTAGTATTCAGCCTATTTGTTCAAACGGAGGTCACGTTTCATACAAGTTATTTCAGCAATAGGCATGTTATGTAGATGCCTTAGATGATCGAACGCGGCCGCTCCGCGTAGATGCCAAATATGTATCTGGACGTGCCTCCATCTACACCCTTCTTCACTCATTCACTCATGCGGGTAATAAAATACTGTTCGTTTTTCACGTTTTTAATAGACAAACCCTTTCTAATTTACTATACGATCTTATTTTCATTTTTACAATTACATTACGATATGCAAAACATTATTATTGCTCATATCATGTTCTTATATCTATTTAAATTAATATTATATTACAAAAACATACAATTTTGTTGTTTGTTTGAATACAATAAATAATATAGACGCTTTATGATATTGTCTGCGATGAGTATGTTTTAGTTGCGCTCCGGTTTATTACCGTTGAAATAAGTTAGGCGCTAGACAAACAGAAAAATGTATGTTTAGATGAGCTCTCAATTACAATACCTATTCATTATTAATTTTATCTATAGTATAAAAATAAGTCGACATATTGAAGAACTCCCAAATTTTCACATACCTGGTTGATGATCAGATATCTACACCGCTATTTTATGACTACCAAAAAAATTTTAAGGGTAGTTACAGCAGATGCAGAAAATGATAATGGCATGGTCAGAACTTTATTTTATTGAACTATCACCAAGTTATCGAGGATTGAAGTCAACCAAAACCGAGAAAATTTTTATGAAAACTGTACAAATAAGTAGTATAGACAACAATCGCGTACAAACTCTCATTCGAACTAGGTTCTCGTATCGTCCCCAGTCAGTAAAACCGCAGTAGCTATCATAAATCCATGTCTGACTCGTCTCGTCTCCTTTTGAGGTTATAATTTTTTTTTCTCTTTTTTTGAGTTTTAACTACATAAATGTGATCAGTAACAGACACTGAGACCATGTTTAAAATTTTTTTGGTAATTAAAAAATCCCCTATTTTTTAATAATATGTATAGAAATTGTCTGTTTCATGTATATTTATTAGTCCAATTATCTTCTATATCATTGTAAGGAGAGCTGTTATTTTAAATACTGTTGCATGATATACCTACTAAAAAATGATGTAGGTAAATTTTAAAGCAATTGAATACGGTAGTATTCGACTGCTTTAAAATTTATCTGAAACGAGGAGCCTACATATTTTCCAGGACTTATTCTCACAGTTTCATTTAAATCGGTCCAGCCGTATCAACAAAAATAATCAAATATTTCAATCAACAATGTTAGAAAACTTATTATAATGTGAATTAATTTAACTTTTTGTAACACCCTTGATTGAACTCTTATTAAGGAATCGAATTGATTCCTATTTGCAGTTTGTCGTACACAGTGAGTTAAATGCAATTTATAAAAATACTTAGGTAAAATAATTTACAAATATACCTACCTAACATTACTCAGCTAGCAATCTAGCTTAATATTACAGACTAGATTTCGAGATCATTTGAAAGCCGATTTCATTAAAATTATTGAGTAAACTTCGTATGTTCCCATAAACAGGGTAACAATCAAGTTTAACATTATACCCATAATAATTCTTATGTAGATACAAAATGTGCGTTATTTCCGTATATTTAATGTTGTTGAAATAAAATTGAATTATTACCGTCTGCCACACAAACTGCCCCCACGCGGTGGCAGACGGTAACACTAATGGCCATTTACCCCGACGTATGAAAAATGGGGGCACACAGTAAGCTTAACATTCGGGACAGAGAGCAATAATTAGTCACAAATAAAATGTTTTATTATACTTAGAAAAGTATTTAAAAAAATCTTATGCATCATTAATTTGATATCTTAAATCGTTGACCTATAAGAAAAATCTTTTTTACGACAAAGCTAAGGAACTACAAAGATTTGTATTGGATTATTGCTAAAAAGAAACTCAGTACACGTACTGATTCATTAAACCAATGTTCCAATACAAAAGACATCAACGCGCTCCTCAAATGAAAGAATATTACGGTCAATAACATCAGTCCTCGATTTTACCGCTCAGATAAAGTTTGAATTAAACCAGCTAGAGTCCATTTCTATTAGCATGAGCACTGACAGATTGGATTTTTCAAGTTTATATATTCCAGAGATGTAATATGGCAAAAATCGATTGACAAAAATATCGATCACAATTAGCGCTCGTGGTCGTGCTTGCTTATGCCCGGTTTCTATATTCAACGGACAGTCGTAGGTAAGAGCTACGACTCGTTTCCACATAAATACAAAAGTTTGACAGCTAGAAACCGGCGGTAAGTTAGCTGTCAAATTTTTGTACTTCGTTCGTCTTTGTTAGTCTTCCTTGATAGATCGTCGAAGATAAGCAACGTTCTAAACGGTCCGTAAGTGGATGGGTGACCGCCAAGTGGCATTGTCATCTGAGCACTTCCATGCCTCGGAGGGAACACATTATATTGTAGGCCCCGGCTATTTAAATCGTTAAGCCGTGACAGAGGCCTTAAGGCGGCCTAAAACTCCGTCTCCAAAGTTGGCCACTGACTCATACAAACATAGGAAGTACTTACAAAAGTGCAACTGTCAGCGCTTATGCTAGTTGAAAGGAACTATTACGGTGTTGCTTACGATATCAAAACAATTATATTTTTAATAACTGAAATCTCATGTTTTTAGCTTAAACCTATACCTATCTACTTATTATACTTTTTCTCACCCATGTTATTTTGAAGTATACTTATTTTATAATATACCCCATTACAATCCCATTTTGAAACAAAGTGTAAGAATAAAATTATTTATATTGCAGAAAAGTCCCCACCTATTATGACCAACAATGCCATCTATATACAATCCTAAACTTACTTCAAATTTGTAACTTCCATCGTGCTCTGTTGTCATAGACAAACGCATACAGTGAGAGGTCTACATTCAACATACTTTCTAAAAAAACATAACCCTTTGACAGTCGAGTAAAACGAAAGAAGAATATCAGTCAAATGTGAGATGTAGCGCAAAAAGCACGAAACTGACCTAAAAGCTACACCTTTTTGCAATGGTCCATAATTTTGCTGAACAATTTATATCAGACTAGCTGTCCGCCGCGGTGTTGCCCGCGATCCCTCGGGAAAACGTCACTTCCCCGGGATAAAATATAGCCTATGTTCATCGGGGATAATGTAGGATTCTATTGCTGAAAGAATTTTTCAAATCGGTCTAGTAGTTTCGCAGCCTATTCAATTCAAACAAACAAACAAACAAATCTTTCCTCTTTATAATATTAATTTAGATAAATAATGTATCTCTGCTGTGTATCCACGCTTAGTTGCAATCTACAATCATAATCTACATAAGTAACTTATCAACAAACAAAAACGTTCAAGTGCTATGATGGAAAAATAATCTTTAGTCATACCGCTTTTATTTATCTTAAATATTTATTTCAGTAGATTGGTAGTGTGAAATCCTTATTTATTTCTGTTTAATGTTATCATATCATTTACTTATCTAAATTCTGCAAAATAATAAAAACCTGTTTAATAATTTACCTTCTTACACGTAGAATCAGATAACTTTAGACAATTTACACAAAGTTGTCGAAAAGCAGTTATTTGTTATACTACTCGTATTGTAGTAAAAAAACGACCTATGTATAATTGACGTCTTTAATCATCTCGCTTACGTCACAGCTTTTCAATGTTGTTTTAACGAAAAACGTGTAATATTTTATTAATTTTGTTTCCTCATTCAATAATAAATTAACATTGCTCTTATATCATTTTGTTTAAGCTTTGAAATTTCAAATGATTATAATGAACGAATGAATCAAAGTTAACTATTTATTTATTTTAATCTTTGATCAAGAGAAGATTTTGACATAGATACACGTTCATAAAAACTGACGGACGTTGATGCAAACTGAAGAAAAAAACATCCCTATTGAGAAGACAACTTATTTTTTTAGTGTACTTTTTCAATTATTCTTTCAAATTAATGAAACCCCCCTTGCGGCATCGGTCACACACGTATAATCAATAAAGGCTAATACTTTGCATTGGTACATTTTTTTCGGGGAACACGAAAACACTGAAACCTACTTCTCGGAAATACTTTGAAACATATTTTTTCCATTATACTCGTTTATCCATTCAAATAAATGTAGACCTCTCACTGGACCTTACAACTACCACTTCAATGTCTTTCCGATACTCAAAATTTGTTTTTACAGTTTTTTGAAAATTATTTTAATTCTGATCGGCATAATGATACCAAAACACAATGCGTCTTACCATAAAACGTGACATAAAGTTATTCCACCGAATAAATCAAGAATAACCATACATTTTGACAGTTTTCACTCAGGAATAACTTTATGTCATGTTTTATGGTAAGACGCATTGGCTGTAGCTTAGTAGAGTTATAAATTGTTTAGGTATATAAAAATTTTTTTTTTTTGTTTTGGTGTCTGACAAAAAAAAGTTTTTTATCATCATCGATATCACTTATTTTGCAATATTTTTATTAGGTAAATGTTGAGCAACGGAAAAACATCACAATACAACACTCCTATTCCATCTACTTCCTAACTAACCACTCCAAAGTATAAAAGTATTGAATTAAAGGAAGATAAAGGATGCTGTAGTAATTAAGTACCTTACTTTACCACTTTAGTTTTACTATTTCTAGTGATATAATTTAAATTAACATAAAGAAACAATTGACAAAGAAAACAATGCGCTCGCACAAGGACTAAAATGGTTGCAAAACAATTATGATGTAATATTATTACATTTTTAATAATATGTAACAAATTTAGAAAATTTCAAAAAAATAATAATTGAATTCATAAAAGTAATTATTAGCAGCCATTTTTGACCCCTTTTTTGGACATGTTTTAATCCGAAAATAAACAATAACAACAAAATAAATTAACCGTTATGCAGTTGTATGTAGGTACCTAATAATAAATAAACAATTTCTCTAGCTTTGCTTCAAAGTAAAAAAATAGCGAAAAAAATGGAATTTCATTCCAAGAAAAAAATTATTGAATATGTTCGCCTTTGGCTGCTTTATGCATTAACTTAGATTAGCATCTAGCTTGTATCTAGAGTATACCTATACCTATTTATAAAGGTTATTTTCAGCTTTCAGAATGACTAGACTAGTTAAGACAATGTATCATCTACTCTTCCAAAAGTGATTATGTACAAATAGAAGAAAACGCTATGTCATTCTTCAACATTTTGCTTCATCAGTAGACAAACACAATAATACTCGTATCTAGTTTTATCTCACTTAGCAATGACTAGACGCACTCATCCATTTCTACATTATTTAATGTAAACTTACAGGTAATTAAGTAATTTAAGTAAAGCGAGAAATATTGGATTCTTATAAACTTGTGTACTATACTATATAGAATCTAATAAACGCTAGTTTTTTTTTACAATTTTTAAATTATTATTTCGTTCATACTCGCATTCATATCGTTTTTTCGAGTGAAAAAAATATCGAGTTGTAGTTATTGGACGTTTTATTTGTGCTTGAAATATATTCAAAAGTAACTAAGTAGGTACCTATTTTTATTTATGAACTTTCAAGAATACAGATTTTATTTGAGTAACATTTTTAAGATGGCGCCGAAAGTTCTAGATGGCGTCTTGTACCGACTCTACAAGTTATTAATGTTCAATGCATTTGAAGAAATCTCAGCAGTCAGTAGCAAGTAACCTTCAAATTCATATTTGGCACAAGCCCTCACGTTGCACAATTTATCATTCCACACGTGGTAAGCCACAATGACAATACTAAGGTTCCCGATGTTTTTCATCACCGAGCTCATAAATAGTAATTCGTAATGTCACAATATTTATTAGTTTTTTTTGCGCCATCTAGTTAAATACTCAAAAGTTAAGGCAGGTATATGAATTTACAATATTGAGTATGAAAGAGTGATAGGTACCTACCTACATTCCAAAATTCAGAGATCATAATCGATTACAAAATGTTATTTTCAGAAATTGGTCTAAGATTCGATGTTTTATTATTTTATCAAGAAAATTGAAACAAAAATGAATAACTTTATTCTATTATCAAAAATATTTATCGTTTATCAGCGTCAAGCTAATTCAGACTTGAATTTGTCACTTTCAACTGATACATATCACCACAAATGTTAAAGAACTAGAACTTCATCACGTTCTCGTCTTGAAAGAAGCCCTCATCCGCTTGATACGCATTGGGCTTGGACTCGGCTCAGGTGCACAGTCCGGATGTATCCACTAGCGACCTCGCGAGCACATCAGCTGTTGCGATATCACTGACTTTGCCTTCAAAATGTCCTCTCACATGGAACATGAATTCTGCTTTACTTGTGAACTCCTGTCGGCACATAAGGCAGAGGTGATGTGGTGTAAGTTGCCTTTCTTGTGTGTAATGGTTATGACCGTGGGTAAAGTACCCTCCGCTCTCATTGACAACTGTGGCTGAGGAAACGGAGGAGGTGGTCGCTATGTGGCCATTCAGGATCTGCTGGTTTTGGTTGTGATGATGCAGGAGTTGAAGCTTCTCTTGGTTCGATAGGTGAACTTTTTCCTGTTGCTAGAAGAAATAGTTTCTCTTTATTATTCTTACATTTTAGTGTGTTTAGATATCTATCAAATTCAGATAAAAACCAGTTTTCACCGGCAACGATGAGATTATCACGACTTTAATTTTGTAATTTTTTTAAAGTGTTAAAGATAAGATAAGGTAAGATAAAGTTTATTGTGGCAGAAACAGGTATAACGGTACACCAGTTTCACTAAAAACAATATTGATGTATTTGCAGTTTCATGATAGATCTGTACCATGGTTAAACCTCTGTTCCCCACACTAGGACTAAAAAGCCTGTATAGTAGGGTCACAGCGATTCGCCGTTATACGCCCTTACATAAATTATATTTTACAATGTTGTTTGTTTTGAAGTTGTTCTCACGCTAACATTGGTTTACAACACAAAATAAACAAAAATTAAAAAAGTAAGTAAGTAAATGAATATGATAAACCACACATAGGTGATAAACAGGATGATAAACAACCCGCAACGATCAAACGATCCTCCTAAAGCCGGAGTGCCTCACCGCTTGGCCACGGAACCCTAATCGTCACAATCCAAATCCCGTCAGAATCGAAAATTTTGATAAGACTTTTCATTTCTCAATGAAATATCATGACTTTTCCTGAAGTAGGTACCTACAGCAAGACCATAAAACAAGATTTGGAATTTTCCCTATTTACCCATTAATTACACAAATAACCTTGCAAGTGTGAGACATAATGTACCTATTCTGTAAATGTTGACTTGCCAAAGCCATGTAACAAAATGGTTCAATAAATTATAACTATAGAGTTTAAGCAATAGTAATGGATATTCTATGAAAATGTTAGTGTCTACTCATGGTTCAAAAAAATAAACAAATAAAATATTGATGAATGCAGATTTAAAAAAAACAGACACCATACCTAATATTGAATTTATTAATTTTGTTGCTGCTAAGGAACAAACGCAAATAAATGTAAGAATTGTAAATGTCTTACTCAAAAAACCACAGCAGAAATGGAGCCCCATTAACACCCTTTAGACGTGAACTCCAACAACTAACCTGGTGTTGCTGCTGCTGCTGCTGTTGCTGCTGCTGCTGCGTTGCCTGTTGCATCTTATCCTGCAGCAGCTTGTTATCAGGTAGATGTGACTTGGCGTGCGCGCTCCATTCGTCCCGGGTCGCGAACAGACGACCGCAGAGCTCACACGACCAAGACACCACCATGCCGGCGGTGGCAGCGACCGCTGTGGCTGCGCTTGTGTGGACTAGATTCGAGTTCTGGAATATTGTGGCTAGTTTAATTAAGAACAAATGAACAGGATATTTGACCAGGAACCTTGTTCCTGGTCAAATAAAGGTCTTGACCTTGACTACCCCCTTCAAAAGATCTTGAATTATTTGATCTGAGGAAATGTCTACTGCCTGTGCTGTGTCATTGGGGTGACAAAGACTAAGCATTTAGATTGTACTAGCTTTCGCGCGTGACTCCGCCCGCGTGGTACCAACATTTTAAATAGCCTCTATATTCTATTCTAAGTCAATAATTCATCCAAATCGGTTCTCTAGATAAGGGGTGATTTAAATTTGAAACATCTAAACAAACTCACTAGCTTTCAGCTTTATTATATCAGTGGGATTAAATTAGTTCTACTCATAGGAATGTACATAATTATGTTTATTTAATTATTAATTAAAAACATTTAATTATTATATTATCCATGACCCACTGCTGGGCAAAGGCCTCCCCCCACTCCTTCCATTCGTCCCTCTCCTGTGCTAATAAGGTCCAGTCGGCACGGAATTTGGCATTATTCAATAAACTTATTATAAGCAGAAACAGAAACGTTTACATCTAATGACAACAATAATATAATGAAACAGTAAAAAGTAAATAAAATATTAATATGTTCTACTGTAAACCTTTCTGTCTCTTTCAACGCATTGCTCAAGAGACGTTACAAAACATAGTTGACAATGGACAAAACTGTGTATTTGTGAATTAAAAACTCTACAGAACCGAAAATAGGCTCAAACTCAAGAAAAATTAAGCATTCATTCGAGTGAACCGTCTAATATCAGGATATGACAACAAGGTTAATGAACCAGAAATAAATCGAATGACAAAGATAGGAAAACAATCTCAGAATGAATGACAAAGATAGAAAAATAATCTCAGAATGAATGACAAAGATAGAAAAATAATCTCAGAATGAATGACAAACATAGATAAAAAGTCTCAGAGTGAATGAAATAGATGGAAAAACAATCTCAGAATGAACAACAGAGATAGAAAAACAATCTTAGAGAGAATGAAAGAGAAAAACAACCATGCATCTCTAAAACCATGCGTTGGAGTATTACCGTGAAGTTGTGGCCGGGTACCTGGCAGACCTGAATCGGCTGGTGATGGGCCACGGCTGCGATCTCCGCTTGCGATGGCTTGGTGTCTTCTTGCTTTGTTAGTTGGGGCTTCACGTCATCGAGTTTTAACGCTGGAGATTGAGAAGGATGAATAGGAGGTGCATAATTGATTGAAACATTTGTACAGGGTGTAAAAAGACGTCTACCGAAGCCGAAAGGGATAGGTACAGCATCCCAATACAAAACCAAATCCAAAAGCATTTTCCGGAAAAATCATTATATCATAACATAAAATTACTGCGTTTTTTTTCGCTAAATATGTTTAGAATCATGGTCTGATTTTGCAACCCCTCAGTTTTCGGTAGTTGTCTTTTTACACCCTGTATAGAGAAACTAAGTTATTTCATAATTCACATTTTACAAAATATAATAGAATAATCAAGCTATCTAAACTTCGATCAACGATATAATAGATTTAGGGTCAGCGCAGCAAAACCGTCCTCGGTAAATAACAGCTCGTGACGTTATTTTTTTTTTGCACTTTGACGTTTTTCGTGGTGAATGATCGTAAGTTTATGATAATGTTTTGAGGGTTTGTGACTTTATTACTAGGAGAACAGGGTGTAATTCGGTTAAACTTAAAACTTTTCTGTCGCGCGGACAGAATTTAGCTTTGATTTTGTACGTTACGCTGTATCTATAATATTGTTGATCGAAGTATCTATAGGTCAAGAAACGTTCTTACAAATAGCTCAACTGATCCCGGTTAATTTATCAGATAATCAATTTATTGGTAATCAAATCATTACAGGTCAGGGATAAATCAATATATAAATTATTATAATTAAATTATCAAAGTTAATTCGATTTAAAATCGATAAATTAATTATTTAAACAATTACATTCAATCAAGAAACTCCTCTACACAGTAGAACGCCTTCTCGATTAGCCAGGATTTAAGTTTTGTTTTAAAAGAGGTCAAGCTTAATGCAGAAATTATGTGATCTGGTAGATTATTGTACACACTGGGCCCCAGCACATGTGTTAGTTTCATGGTATGAATCCAAATGTGTTGTTGAGCAACTATTTTAGCTCTTTGGGCTTTATTTTTACTACAGTTGGTATGTACCTACTGGCTGCGCTCCGTAGAGGTAACACCGTGGTGTTACGCGCAGTCTCACGGGACTATATTACTTTTCCGAAATCAAAAGTAGCCTTTACGTCAACGTAATAGAAATGATTGCAATTGAGGTTAGCTACCTTCATTGAAGGAACCACATCCATCCATCCAAACTTTCGCATTCTTATCAAAACTTAAGCTCTGGAAGTATAATGATGAACTTCGGAAGATTAATCCTAGTATACTTACGAGGTATCGAAATGGTCCGTTTACCTAGGGGTGCGATATTCGATGGTGTTATGTGTTTCAGTTTGTTCATGTGCAGAACAAGTTTATCTCGGCGGGCAAACGCTTTGTTACATACTTCACACACGTACGGTTTCTCGCCTGGAAATAAAAGTTTAGGATGGCATTAAAATAAGGGTTTTTTCAAATCGGTAAGTATCTACATAAGAAATGAGATCGCGGTACCTATTTTGCGCTAAAAGACGCCATTTACACCAAACCATATTTGCCTGTTGCCACAGCATATTAGCTCTTGCTTCGTGTTTGAGAAAGCAAGATGCAAGAATGGTATTGTGTAAATGGGTAAGTCGTTGTTTTATGATATTTACTTCCACTTTTCATGTTTATTATAGGATTTACCTGTGTGTATTCGCATGTGTATTGTTAGTTTGTCTTTGCGCGCCAATCCTTTGCCACAGACCGTGCATTCAAAAGCTTTACTTCCTGAAAATAAACATTTGTAATAAGTCACTTTTTCAACTCACACGATTTTAACTCATTTTTGTATTTATGACGGGACGAGATCGCGTAAAGGTTATCTGAAACCTTTACGTGATCTCGTTTTCTTCTGAAACCTTAACATTCGAATATCACCTTACCTCGACGTTTCGATCGGGTTGCACCAATCGTGGTCAAGAGGATTTGTATTAAGTTCAATAATTCGAGTAAGTATTAAGTCACATACCTGCTATTGATCAAGTATAGTTGTTCTATCTCACGAAGGCACCTTGTGAGATGGAACACCTATTACTGGACCTAATTGTGTGAGTGGATGCGCAAGCATGCATGCACGTTATTTCTATGTGCGCAAGCTCGGTAACGTTCTATGGACGAATGATCAGTCAGCATTGCTTACTCACACAGAAACAAATCTACACACACAATAAAAACCGACCTGCCGAGAATAACAGTAAGACAAAGTTTTCGCATTATACCTTCATTGGTTGAACTGGTTGGTTTGATAGCGGGGTGTTTCCTGATAGTAGTCCCTTGTAATGCCTTGAGTCTTGTCCCAGGATGCATGGAGCCTCCTTCAGCGTAGGGCTCCGTGAAGGGTATCAAGTTCGGACGTGGTATGTTGTTCGTAACTTCTGGAGACCTATTAAATACATGAGACAAAATACAGTGAAATACAGTACTCCAGTTAAGTATGCAGCACCTACTGGTGTGCTCCTTGTGCCCTGAGACCTGCACAAGAGAGGACCTAAATGCTGCCACAGATAGAGCTATTAAAGTAGCCTATCATTACTCTGAATTTATCTGATGAAGCATCGACACGACAAGAAGAAGAAGTAGGTATGAGACAAGCACATTTTATTCGATGTGTACCAAAATTCATTTGGTGATTGCTCAATTATTTTAAAAGGGATTTCTAGATCAGTAATTCAGTACAACCTACTTAAGATTTTATTATTTCATGACAACAGGACGACTATATTTAAAACTTTAACTACATCATCACAATGTTACGTGCTGTCTTCAGCCTTCAGCATGAAAATCTTTTTGTTTATATTAACCAAAAACCTCAGTTCTGTTTCATGTCTTGTCATTCGTTTTTCCGAGAGTGTGATGGAAGTATTTTAAGTAGGTATCATCATTATCATCCGCAGCCCGACTTCACCCACTGCTAAGTATAGGCCTCCCGTTACTTTTGCCATTCTTCCCGTTCCTGTTATAAAGTAACTAAGTAGGCCTCAAAGAGTTCCTTTCGTGATATCAGGCATACTCACCAATTTCCAAGACTCTGCAGCACTCTAACTCCTCCCTCAAAACCCATGCCGACATCATCAGGAACAGTAAAGGTGCTATCAGGTCCGCCAGTACTCGAACTGACTTGCGGCACTTTAATGGGAGAGTTGATGGTTCCATAGTGGTGCTGGGTTGAACTGACAGTAGGTGGAGATGGGTGGCCTTGGTGCGCGTTTGTGTTTTGAGCTTGCTGTTTGAAAAATTATGAATCAGTTCAGATTCTTCACTGTATCCGTTGTAAAGAAACATAGAAGAAACAGTCCAGTTTTATGTGACAGAAAAAAAATACGTTTTTTTGATGATGAATGGATCGGCTCTTGACCTCGAAACTTACACAGAAAAGAGTGAGATCTGCGGTGAAGCGAGCCTACTCAGAAGGTGCTTATTAACTCTCTTCTTAAAAACAACAGGGTCGTAACTCGTAGCTCAGCGGAAATACAGACGACTAAAGCTGATTCCAATTTTTTTGCAGTTGTATACCTCATTATGACGACTTTGTAGATATCGCGATTCAATTTTAGTTTTATAGGATGGCTATTCCGATTTTACTTATTCCTGCTATTATCTAGATAAGTCAATTACGAAAGCAATGCACTGTAGATAACTTACTTGCATTTGCTGATGGTGTCTGTTTTGATTGTTGCTATTGTTCTGCTGTTGCTGCTGGTGTTGCTGCTGCTGCTGTTGTTGTTGTTGTTGCTGCTGTTGTTGTTGCTGCTGCTGTTGTTGCTGTTGCTATAAAAATGATGATTTTCAGCAGTATATTAATACGATTGCCATGGTACTAGAAATCTAGAAATCTAAAAACGCTTAGGTACGAGGTAAAAATTTTTTTGAAACAGTTTTTACCTTTTCAAATACTTGTTGCTGCTGTTGTTGTTGTTGCTGTTGCTGTTGTTGCTGCTGTTGCTGTAACAATAATGTTAACTACTTTATAAATATGTTAGCTCAAATAAGACGAAATCTTTTGTTATTCTGCTGATGATGTCTGCTATCGACGTATATCTTTACCTTTTCAAATACTTGTTGCTGTTGCTGCTGTTGTTGCTGCTGTTGCTGTTGTTGTTGCTGCTGTTGTTGTTGCTGTTGTTGTTGTTGTTGTTGTTGTTGCTGCTGCTGCTGCTGTTGTTGTTGCTGTAATGTTGGAACCTAAAATACAGAAATATCACAGTATAAATACTTGTTAAAATATAAATAACTGTTGGAGAATAATTCACACAGACATCCAGATAACTGATAGAATGGACTGGAATACATAAAAGATCTGAGAGAATGTCTAACACGCCTTGGAGTATAGTCGTAACCCTGTTTACGTATGTTCAACAAACATCTATGTCCATCTCACAAAATGTAATGAAATCTAACCACTAACCTACAATGCAGCAAATTAACCTAGCTAAATCAACGCTTTCGAACCTGTAAACAAAGTGTTACCTTTTCGAATACATTTTGCTGTTGCTGCTGCTGCTGTTGTTGCTGTTGTTGTTGTTGCTCTTGTTGCTGTTGTTGTTGTTGCTGCTCACGCCGCGCCGCAGCAGCAGCTTGAGCCATGTGCTGCTGCACCGCGACGTGAGCCTCCAAGTAAGCCGTCTTTTGCGCTTCGGTCATCTTGTCCATATTCACGGTACCATCCTGATGAAGACGTTTTTACTTTAGAAATGGCAAAGTCATTCAGGGGTTTGTAAAATTTATTTTATTGCCTTTATTATTTTTTATTCTATTATTTTAGTCAGGAAAGAAAATAAATTCGAACATTTAAATGTATCCGCATCTAAAAATCTAAATTAAGCTCATTTGCAGAAAGAGGATTAGAACTAATAATAGTAATACTAGTACCTACCTACCTACAATACCTATTACCAAAAAAAATAACATAGCTACCTACTCATAAATTCTAAACACAAAAAATTCTTGACACTTTATACCTACTTTAAAATTTTACATGTTCACTTAAAATAAGCAGGATCACGATAATGTATCTCTCAGGTATTCTCTCGGATAGCTTTAAAGGGAACTTTAAGATTATAAATATTCGTCCAAACGTCCAAAAAACCACTTAAAGTTGTCTAACTTACAATCTAGGCCAGTCGAAGAAGACTCGCAGTTGTATATTTCCTTTGAGGAAAACCCCAACGTAACTCAATTTCTAAAATATGAAATTATGGAATGCTGTTGGAAACCCCGGCACCTCCATTGAGTGTCTTCGATGCTAGGGCTAGGGAGCGTTAGGGTGGCGCCCCCGCGGTGCATTCACCCCGCAGAAAGTGAGAACAACCCCCGACTTTCATACCGCTACATGCCTGTGTCACTTGACATGATCATGTTTTACTAGCGTCTGCACCATACTGTGGTCGAATTATTATGATTTAGGAAGATGTGAAAACAAACGAAATACTATTTAAACTAATGTATGAAGACAGACAAAATGGGAAAAAATCTAACTTATCCATAACTAGCTGTCCGTCGCGGTGTTACCCGCGCTGCCTCGGGAAAACTTCACTTTCCCGGGATAAAATAGCCTATGTTCATCAGGGATAATGTAAGATTCTAACGGTGAAAGAATTTTTCAAATCGGTCCAGTAGTTTCGGAGCCTATTCATTTCAAACAAACAAACACAAATCTTTCTTCTTTATAATCAAATCAAATCAAATCATTTATTCAAATCATTTTTTTTTATAATTTTAGTGTAGACTAAGTATACTTATACTAAAAACAAAGCTGTGTCTGAATGTCTCAATTCTTCTTAAGTAAGTAATTTCAATACCTAGGCTAGAACTAAAGATGAATCCAGAACATCAAGGCTAGTAAACGTTCATTCATCACCAGATAATCCTACGTATTTCTGTGGTCAGAGTGAAATAATCAAGTTTGTAGAAACTGTTCTTGCATCAATGGCTACAAGTAGAAACACCCTATTTTCTATGCATAATTGCCTAAAGAGTACGAGTTCAATGACCGAGGAAGCGGATTTTGATTTCCACATAGATTAGCAGTTCAATGAGGGAAGATTGTGAGTCACCCTAGCTGACAAAGTCCGGAGACAATCTCGATAAAAGATAACAGATGCTACAATTGAGTTTAGAAATCGTAAGTATTGAAAATTAATCGACAAGAAAATTGCAGTTTCAGTGTTTGCAGTTCAAGAAGTTAAAGAATAACAGGATATTGGCAATACCTGTACCTACATTTGAAGCTTACTATCCAAGAGACTGTTTCTTGGATAGTAAGACTCTTAAACAAGCATATTGGACTTACTATAGGAAGTGTGCAGAAAATACCTGCTAAAGGTATGGTACTCTTAAGATGAATTGAATTTGCACTAATATGCGCAAGAAAACTAGTGGTAGTAGTAGTGTTATATAAATTAGACAGATGTATTATAGACAGAATTATTTCATAAACAAAAAAATTTGTACAAAGTTTAGATGGAACTTATCTTTTGCGTCTAAGCTGATTACATACCCTACACCAACTATGTCGTCATCTAGATCAATCAGAGCTACCAGGAAAACATAGAAGTTTCCTTCTTCAAATAAGTCCTTGTAATTAAAACTACGAATCTGCATACCATTGTTCAACAGGAGAAAAGTCCCCTCATAGCAACGGTAGGAAGTGTAGGGGTCCAAATCTCTAGGGGTCTTATCATGCACTGATTAAAAACAAACTTTAGTGGGGGTGTGTTTGAAGGGCTGACTAGAGGGTAGATTATAGGTAAGTCTATGTTCGCTGTAGGTGTTTGGAAAAGTGAGAATTAAACAAAATGTAAAGAATGTCGCCTGAAATAATCGTACAGATAGTTGAAGATGGAAATCTAATCGGAGCGGATAGTGAATTGAATCATCAAAACATTATCAGATTTTTAGTCACTGTAATCATATGCGTAATGATTGTGATAAAAATAACGTAGTATTAGGTCCAAGTTTGCCTATAAGAATACATCATTATCATCAATAATCTTAAAAAAAAATAGGAATAGTTTATGAAATAATCAACATTAGAGATCATTTGAATAAGAAATATATATATCTTACCCCGCAATCCCATTGTATATAATACGTGTTGGTCATCATCGTTTTTGGCACTTAATCACTTTTTTTAATTTAATTTTCATCAATATCATTATTTAAATACAAAACTGATATTTACAGTAAAATCTTACAAACATGGCTATAATAACCACTCGTACAACCACGTGGTCAAAGAAACAAGGATTAATATTGAATTTAATTAACTTTCCTAAAACACTTTCATAATTTCCCAATGCGGAAGAAAAGTACTAGGCGAACATGATGTCCAAGAAGTGTAAATCCAAGGGCATAGGCTCGTGAGACGGCCGCCCTCCGCCGTTACTATGCACTAAGTGGTAAATGCAAGTCTCTGCCCTCAGCAAGTCGACATCGACCCGACTTTTTGTGTCTACCTGTTCTGTCTCGCCGGGATCTTGAGGGGGAAAGTTCCAATAGGTAGATGACAAAAGGAAGTATTGGTAAGGTTTGCTTCACTATTTTTATTTTTTTGTCTACAAACTTTACCAAAAAATAATATATTTTGCAGTAAGTAAAAAGCACAATAAATGATCATAAAATACTTTTTAGAAGGCACCCAAAAATTTTTTGCATGTTTCATCTAAGCTCCTTCGTCGCAACTACGTGTAGGTGGTATTTTTTGCATCTAGTATTTGGTTTATATACCTTAAATCCTGAGTACCAAATAGCTTTAAAAATAATGTAGTGTGAACTTGTGCTACGAACCTCTACGCCACGCTACGAACAATCATAGATAGCGTTGTGAAGGTTACGCTAGACTCTAGCTTTTCTATTTAAAGAAACAGTTTACTGAATAAATAAACATAGTACATATGCACAGTAGTAACTAGACATTTCACACAGCATCATTTGGTCCCTGAGAGGTCCATAAAAATGTAACACCTAATACGTAATTCACCTTGCAATTGTATGTAAGTATATAACAATATTTATTTGGATTGCATGCATCAAATACCTTTACTTCACAAACCTCAATTTTCATCACTTCAAATTTTTATTGGTGTGTCTAATTCGTCTCAAATTCCTCATTTCGATTACTGAAGGTAGAATGACTCTGTTATCTTTAGCACTTCCTCAGTACCATTCATCGACATGCTCTAGACGTGTGTAGGAAGTGCATTACGCATTTGAACCAAGGTCGAAGGTAGCTCGGAGCTCGGGGGTTAACCCTGACCTAGGGGGAAGGATACGCCCTGCGGGTGGTACTTGCACTGAGTTCCCCCGTGCCCGTCACATCATGGTGGTGTACCCCCGTAAGCTTCAATATACGACACTTGAAAATGGAATACTTTCTATGATAGGTCAGATACAGGCACTACGATAGGAAGAGCCGAATGAATTTGGCAAGAAAGTTATGATGATTGGTGACCAATTAATAGGAACAAAAATACATTTTTTGATATGACTGCTACTAGATTATGTTTGTAGTCCTCAATGGGATAATCAATCAGGCAGACGATAAATTGATACAAAAAAGAATTATTTTCATTGATGTGAACTGAGTAAGTAACTCCGTTCACATCATCAGAAAACAAAGGTTCTTCTGAAACATTTAAATATGTACATTATTGTATTCGATGTCTTTGTAAGGGATCTAACTCAAACTTTGTACCTACATAATAATTATGTTATTGTAAACGAGAACGTGGTGTTTAGACAAACCTAATATAGGCTTAGAAACACTACTAACTAAAGATAACTAACTAAAGACCTTTTGAGAAATAAATAAATATCCATCTATCTAAATATCCACTAAATGTTTTCAAAATCATCCTAGTCATTGTTTTACTCTATAGATGTTGCTCTATAGTTAGTCTATAGTTTGATTAATCACGCAATAGAAACTGTGCCCCCATTTATGTCCAGGCTATTCGTCAAACCTGTATGAGCACTCAGTGAAGATGAGCAGCCTCCTAATACTGCGAAATTACCTAGCTCTTTGATACTTTGCATCTTCCTATCATACACCTAAAACGTTCCTTTGTCTAATTGTCAGCATTTTCATAAGTGAAGATTGCTTTGTCTGGACCGAACATCGCAGAGTATCGATTAAACGCTAGCAATTTACAGTGAGCATCATAAAAACCAATCGCTTCTGGACATGCGTAAAGATCCCAAAATCAGATCCCAGAAACGACTTTACGATCTTAGCCATAGAGGTGATAATTCATCACAGTTATTCGAAGACAACAACCATTCAAAAGAGAGTCGTGATACGTCTTCCTTGGGTTGGAAATCCCGTGTCCGTTGTTGTAGTGGCTATTTTTGGAGTTCTCACTGTTGTGTACGGAGGGTTAAGGTTGAGATTTGCGTGAGGCGGTCCGTGGGGTTGGGTGGAAGTGGGTCGATAAGACCCGGCCGCGGGGCTCGATCGATAGAGGAGGGGTCGAGCCGTGCATCGCCCGGCGGCCGTAGCGCGTGCCTACACAAAATACCTTTCATATTCTACCCCCAAGTGCCTTATTTAGTCTGTCAACAGATAATACGAGGGGGTTTTGATGAACATCTTATTTGACAGCCCATGTTTCCGCAAAACCATGCAAAATGTAACACAATAAGATCGATCATGCTTGCCACGTGTCTTGTCGCCATTTTATAATTAGCTACACGTTCCGTCACAGTCATACTATCTCATCACATGACATACACGCTTCTCTCCATCCAAAGGTTGTCTGATCGCCATTGTGCATTTATTCATAAGGTTTATTAGCCATCATTTATTTTTAAGGTTACGTGTAAGTAGGTACAGTCAGCAAAGAAAGTGGTTTACCACTTTGGACAAAAGTTTCTGTGAAATCTAACTAGCGCTACGGTTTACTTTTCTAACGGAGAAGAGATGCACAATTATGACGTAATATCCGCTAGCTGATATGCCTGACATTTTTGAAATCACTGGATTATTTGGTTATTTTGAGCTCTATTATCAACGCAATAGCTTATTTTTTGCAATAATAAATAAAATCTTCATTCAATTAACACAAGTTCGATCTTTTTTGAGAAAAACTTTTTACATCTGAAAAAGAAAATATCTCTGATAAGTGTCACTGTATTACTGTCAACGTAATAAATATTTAAGGTAAAGTGGGGTTATGGCAACTATCGGATAATTTCAACTAATATCACAATTTTCAACATATATAAATAAATTGTTCTCTTATTTACTAAAATTAGTAAAAATTTAAAGACTCGAAAAGTAGCATTCATTTACTTGTCGAGTTTATAAAATCGCGATAACGTGCCACCATTTGTAGGTAAATAGTTTCAATTACCCGTCCCACTGTTACAAGCATTTTGTGCAAAATAATACTACATATTATATTGTAGGTATACTTTTATTCTTTACACACTTTACAGCTTAAGACATTTCCCTAAGACGGCAATATAAAACTAGATGAAATTTGTAAAAATATACCTAGAATTAAAAAGCACTGAAGTTAGAACGCCATGGTAATTGTAACTAATTCGGCACGTAGATATGGTCATATGAGATGGTCATTAGTTCTAGTTTAACATTTGATTTTGGACATTAGTAGCGCGAAGGAAAAATTTTAGTCGCAATTACCCCACTTCACTATTGAAGTGTATACATATTACCTACTAGCTGTTACCCGGGACTTCGTACGCGTTAAAATCGAATATCGCCTTGACTGTGCATCGTCAATAAGTTTGGGCTATCAACGATTGCATCACACGTCATCAGAACCTAGTGTTCCTATATTACAAAAGTCAAACGAGCTTCCCGTCAAAAAGTTCTTACACAAACTTTGAAATCCCTTTTAGGGGTTCTTTTGAAAACCCCTGAAACACGTGTCCATTTATTTTATAATATAATGTATCCAAACCGAGTTTCAAGCCAATAGTTTCCAGTCAAAATGTTCCTATACAAACTTTAAAACCCCTTTTAACCCCATTTTAAGGAATGTTTTGAAAAACCCTGAAACACTGTTCAAGCAAATCGATAAACGCACTAAAAAGTTTTATAAAAAACGTTTTCAACCCTTTTGGGGAAGATTTCCGAAACCGCCATAATGGGTAGTGGGTTATGATATAAAAGAAAGCTACCCCTTCTTTCAGTTTAGCTTCAGCGGTTTCGGCTCCGCGATGATGAGTCAGTCAGGTTAAGCTTTTTTATGGATATAGATTAAATTATAAACAGGGCAATGATAACTGTCATACATAGTTTCTAATTCTTTGCTGACGTAAATAGTATTGCAAGGGAAAATCAACCTTGTTGATTCATGACGTTCATATGAATCTCAACCGTAGGGTGGTAAACCACTTATTTTGCTGACTGTACAAAGTATTTTCAATTTTCATTCATTTGTATATTTTGTACGTAGTCTGTTCTACTCTTTCAATATGATAGTTTGTATATTTTATGTCTACCGACGAAAGAAGTATTCCGGTGGTTCTTTGATCATGTCAGGGCTTTCTGCGTTCACTTGGGAATACTTAGGGAATACTTCACTTTTCCGGAATAAGAAGTACTCGTAGTTTATGCGTTCGGCCGATCATTAAATAATTAAAATAAAATAAAATCATCCAAACTTTCATATTTCAGTTTGATTTTTAATAGAAAATAATAAAGAGAAAAGGCTAGTGCTTTCATTTGTATTTTTACCACCCCTAAGTAGCCCTCGCCACACGCACACATCAGAAATGTTTTACAATCAAAATAACACCGGCTTCAACTTCAATTGAAAGTGAAATATCTAGAATATGATCTAGAATGGTTCCTAACTGGAGCCAATAGTATGATACCTACAATTATCTGAAAATCGATATTATTGATGTAGCGTTCCGATAATGTCCTTCATGAGAATGCACGTTATCTTCTACTTACATAAAACGTTATTATTCGCTATTCTACTTTACTCTACTTACTGTTGTTTTAAAAACTTACCTGGGAGCCGATGGTGGAAATTGCAATACGCATGATAGACTTAACTTGGAGTTGGTATTTTTAACTTTGACTCCGCTCGTTCAACAGCTCTAGCTAGACCAATAAAAACATCTCAGTAGGATCTACATAAACTGATGACGTTAATGTTGGACGAAAGTTTCTCACCACGAAGTCGATGAGGCAACTTTGCCTCTACTCGTACAGCCTAAAGACGGCTCTCTAGCCTTTATAGACTGACCTGGAAGTTGATAGTCGAAGTGACGATGCGCATGGACTCGGCATAGTTTCTCAGCACGGAGTCTGTGCTGAGGCAACTTTGCCTCCACTCGTACAGCTGTTCCAGGCGGGTGATGCATCGCTCGCAGATCTTCTTCGGCAGGAAGTCGTCTTTCGAGATCTGCTGGAGATGGGCATCGAATCAATAGATATGCTCAATAGATAGAACAGTGTTTAATTTTATTTCTGCATAAATTGCTAAAGGCCTCATTATTTTTAATACCCTTCGCCAGGGACTCACGTGTTTTTAATGCTAATGGCATTAGAAGCACGATATTAGACTTAAAATATATGCATATAAGGTCAAGAGTCGTACATAATGGCATTTAACTAGCGGGATGAATACAAACTAAACTAACAAAAGGTAAGGTAAACGAACGAGCGATCAATATGCCATAATAATAACAGGCAAGATTTTTATAATATAAAATGTTCGGTTCGTTGAATTTAGCATGCAAATGCGCATTTTCCTAAGTCGGTATCGGTCGACCCACATCTTTATCAATACCATATCAGCCGAAAGAAAGTATACGTATCAGCGGAGACTAAAATGTATCGCAGTCTCTTTGTTCTGACAAGAAATAACATGGAAAGAATAAACGAATATACTACATTAGTAGTTTGATAAAATTTACTTTAGTGTTTTCGTCTTTTACTAAACGGGAAAGTTTTGTTCAATAATTACTGTTATTGTGCTGATTTATGATTTCTTGTACTCGTAGATACGGTTTACTATAAGAATGATTTCTTATATTAGAGGCAAAGATTGTTTACACTATTTCCTTCGTAATAGGTTTAAAATTTCTTTGAGTATAGCCTGTATAGGTCACCTACTTCAATAATTGATCCTCACCTTAGAGTTTTTATTGAACTATACGTCGTAGTGTTACCCGCGATCCCTCGGTAAAACTTCGCTTTCACGGGATAAAATATAGTTTATGTTCATCAGGGATAATGTAGGATATAATAAAGAATTTTTCAAATCGGTTCAGTAGTTTCGGAGCCTGTTCAATTCAAACAAACAAACGAATCTTTCCTCTTTATAATATTAGTGTAGAGTGTGTAGACAATGTTCAGATACAAAAAACCAATAGAAAATATCACCCCTATAATGTTATCAACAAATTGATATCAAGTGTTTTATCAATAACCCCAATCGATCTATCAATCGGGTGTACCATAAATAAATACACAACATAATCCTCTTATCGTGACGTCAATCTTTCCCCAAACTAAACTATTGGAACATTGACATCAACAATAGCTTGAGTTATGAAAACAGGAGGTCGCGTGGCGAGAAACATGGACTTAAACTCTCTAATCCCTATTTGTACGAGTGAGGTCGATTGAGAGGTCAATGGTCGTAAACTGTGATAGTACTCGTACCTGTCGAAGTACAGCCTGTCCAGAGATCAATATTATCTTATCTTTAAAATAATGTCACAGTATTTATTTTAATGTATTAGGGAGGTGCTCATTTTAGTTGAAAACAGTACGAATTTGAAAATGATTGAATTTTATTAATGTAGGTAAAAAAAAAATAAAGTATCTAAGTAATTAGGTACAGGTTATATCTTTCTGATACAGTATTTTGTAAGTGAAGCGAAAGACCTATATCTTTATTTGAAGTGCCTAAATTAGGACAATGACTACATTAAACTAAGTGCTTTCCGAAGCACGT
The DNA here is from genome assembly GCA_963565295.1 of Epirrhoe alternata. Taxonomy (NCBI): domain Eukaryota; kingdom Metazoa; phylum Arthropoda; class Insecta; order Lepidoptera; family Geometridae; genus Epirrhoe; species Epirrhoe alternata. Next base: position 9,389,474 of record OY751384.1, read on the forward strand.
AAAATAATCTTGAATCTCTAAAAAAAATACATACCATTAATTTGTAAGGTTTATAAAAAGTCTCATAAATAATTTTCTGGAAAACTAAACTAAAAACTAAATGGATAAACCTAAGATATATTTCTAGAAATCCCAACAAAACCAACAGGTATCGTGAGCTATTTTCTAGTTCCGGGATTCGTAGCCGCCCTGACCGTAGCCGCGTAGCGCGCAGGCGTCTACAGGCTACGCGCTACGCTCTACGTAGCGTATCATTGCGACTTTCTTTCGCAATCTTTCTTCAGTTTATTCTTACGTACACTTTCATTTATTTTAGTAAAATATATGTTGACATAATTATATTACACTTATGAGGTTTCTGGAAAAAGTCTTAGGCCTTGAGAAAATGTGAAAAGAAACTCAAGGACACAAGACAAAGGATCATAAATAGGCAATTTTGACTCACCATAGTCGGCAAACAGGTCCTGAGCTTAAACAGGATCTGCCGCTGCTCAGCCTCCTTATCGAAGATGTGGAGCCGCGGGCCACTCTTCAAGGAGCAGAGTCGACAAAGGTCGGTGAACGCCGTGAAATTGAGGTCCTCAGGCTCTGTCATGGCGAAACACCTGATGAGGAGGTCTAGAAGGCAGGAGTTGTCCATGTGTACGTCGTTATCGGGTGGCGGGAGATGGTCAGCGAGACATATCGGGTGCAGGGAGGCGTCGCGCCGCCGCTGCGTCCGGGGGGCACTGGCGCTCTCCCCGCCTGCTCCCCCCCTCGCCCCCGCCGCCCCCTCGCCCCCCTCCGCGCCGCAACGCACGCAGCCCCTCCCCGGCCCCAGGGGTGGCGGGAAATGCGTGACAGCTTTCCCACTTAGCGTCTGTGACTGTGCGTCGTGCGATTGATTATGAAGACGGGCTTTTGCATAAATGATATCATAATATTTGTGATTATATTCATGCGCAAAGAAAATCTATCTATCTAATCTTGTAATACTCTCTAAATGTTATATTGTTGTAAGTATTTGATCTCGATGGCTGCGGGGCTTGTACTTACGAGAATAGAGTAGTTTCTAAAAAAAATTAACTAATTGAGTCTTTGTGCATAAAATCCTTTTTGGTACATCTACCTAACGAAGAAGACTGGTTTTTGAAATAGGTTTTTTTCAACATCATACTAGGTATAGGTACTCATACCTACATTGATTATATAGGTACCTATAGTTCGTAACAAAGACAGTAAATATGCGACCAAAGAAAACATGTTGGAAATCTCATTATAACAATCATAATCATTTACTTATTCGTAGGAATGTAGAGAGGTACCTACAATAGTTGTTGCTAAATAATTAAGTAGAGATCCTATACATTAGGCGTCAATTAGGCATGCTTTTAAAAATGTCTCTAAATGTAGTATTTTCAAATCTAAATTAAAACTAACAGCTTAAAAAGAGTAAAGTGCACATGAAGAACCTACTAATTTATAAGTCTTTGGTCAAAAGTCAAAATAATTAAACGTCAAAAACATTTCATCAGTAAAATAATTGCTTGGTCTTGTATTTTCATTGTACGAAGTTTTCAACCCTCAACCTTTTTCAAGATAAACTGTGTAATGTCCGCGATATCGTCAGACTCTGGTGCGGAGTATCACGAGTACTCGGAGCGCACGCTGGCCATCATCAAGCCGGAGGCGCACGTAGACGCCGAGGCTATCATCGACCATATCATCAACAATGGCTTTGAGATCCTCGCTGTTAGTATGAAAACTTTCGTAGATGGTCTGAGTAATAAACAGTAGTCTTGGTTTTGTACTGCATCAAGGCATTAAGTATTCTACTCTACCATTCTTATGATGAATGAACTTCATGGACACCTTAAAACTACAAGACCAGAGAACCATATTACTATGCACTATGGGCGGCCTTATCGCTGAGAAGCGATCTCTTCCAGGCAACCTTTATAATGTTACCTTCTAAGTACTAAATTAGTAATTTCAGTCTACCTATCTGCTAGCACCTAAGTGCTAGCAGATAGGTAGCTAGTGATTTTCAGATGAAAAACTATTTTCTATGGTAAAATAAAATAAAGCATTAGTATTATTCTATTGGGCTCTGGGCCCGTATTCGCGTTCCTTTTTCCGTTCGTTTGATGAATATTCGGATGCTTCCCACCACAATTTCTGACTACAAGGGCCAATTTTTCAAACGTTAAAACACTGTCCTAAACTAGGACCAAAAATTCAAAACCGAAAAATTGCCCCTTGAAGTCAGAAATCGTAGTGGGAAGCATCGGAATATTCATCAAACGAACGAAAAAAGGAACGCGAATACGGTCCTGTTCCCAAACCATAGATAAATTTTCGACCTACAGTCATGATTTTTTTTTGTAGTTGAGCTATTTAGATTATCTGAAGGGTAAGGGTGGCCAAATGAAGGTACCTATAGCTAATAGCTATGTCCTCCACGCTTGCCCATCGGCGATCTATAAAGTACAGTCATGCAAAAACTCCATCTTCATTAGAGTAACTATACTAAGTAGGTAGGTAGGTACTTTCTTTTTGTACAAGTCAAAAACATCGTCAGAACTTGCGATGATTGGGACGAATAGCCTGCACACATAAATAATAATTATACCCACTCATATAATGCTGGACATTTCACACAGCATCATCTAGCCCCAAAGTAGGTAACCAGAGCTTATGTTATGGGTAGGTACTACATGACTGATAAACTACATAAATACTTCTTTTTGTTTGAAATACATACATATTATACCTACATAGAAATACCCAGACCCGAGACAAATATCTGTAAATCATACATTAGTCCCGCCGCGGGGATCGAACCCGCAACCTTTTGCGTCGCAGGCGGGCCTCGCCCACTGCGCCCCGGAGGTCGTCACCATGTGCGCAAACATTTCCAATTTTCTACCTGTTACCCACACACACATCGAGATCGAGACACATGCCTTCTGCCCGACAATAATTACAAAAACATAGTTATGATAGTAAGTATAGGAATCTACGAATCTACTCATGAAGTTTTGCTATCGCCTGTCCTTTTTGGCAAGGGTTGTGCGATATGCAAAACTCGCATTGCATAGAGGGGCCATTTATTATTCCACGTCACATGCAACCCATGTTACGCAGGGTTGTCACGGGGATGTTTTTTGTTTCTTTTTTTTTCTTTTTTAGGGCCGGAGAGACTTCTTGGCTTTTTTTTATTCGAGGCTTGATCTGATGCCGCTAAAAATATTTACTAGCTGCCTAAATTTTGGCTGGTTAAAGTTGCAATGCCTGTATAGCTAAACCTAGAATAGCCTAAGAATAACCTTTTAACAGCCTAAAGATTACTTTGCAGTGAAACAATTTTCTAAATCTTCTATTCTGAAAGAAACTCGTAATTGTTTTTTTGTTCAAATTTTACATTCATTGTGTTCATTGTTTCACCCTGCCATATTCATGTTTATGTCACCAAGCCACTAGTAACCTGAAATGAGTAGGTAATAAATTGCTGATAAAACTGAGCTCAAAATAACCTACTGTGAGGTCTGTTTTGGAGATTAATTTTTTTATCAACCCTAGATCCCGATCTTCTCTTACACCCCTCAGCCGGACTGCGTCTGCTTTTATCTACAGAAAGGAGAAACCATACGAAAAGTAATTAAATATTCGTGTTGACGTTTGGAGGGTCAGTGTAAGCGACAGCTTTTGTGAATGGTAGGCTCCTACCTACCAACCTAATGTGAAAAAGTGTATTTTCATGACAACTTTGGTTTGGCTTCCTTAATCATTATTGTTGTTCTGGAGATAGGACCTGCATAACTACCTAATGCACTTCGCTGTTTTCTTGCCAACTGCGTCTCGCTCGTGTCACACACATTCACACACAGAATACAGACCTACTGTACCTACCTAAATAAAATTAAATAGCTACATAGGTATCTGACTTAAGCTCGCACTCGCTTCTAGGCTTGTGTTGTGCATGTAGGTAGGTAACCTAACAATCTTTACCTCTGACGTGCCTTTATTTACCACACTTTACCCCTGCTACCTACTTGCCCCTACTACCAACTAAGGTAGGTACTTAGTAGGTTAGGTAGGTAGGTACTAAGTAATATCTGCCAACCTCATCCTTCGTACACATTTTAAACTTTCGCGACTCGAAGACATTTTAAATTTTATTACAGGACTTAATCGCGTAGGTATAACATTTGTTTATTTACCTCGACGTTTCAGTAGCGTTACAGCTACCGTGGTCACGAGAAGACTGCCCGCCGGTACTCGTTCGCCTCTTCGACCGATGAGAAACTACCCTCATTCGGTCAACACAAAATAACATTAGGGTCGCGACACACTACACTGACAACATCCAAGTTAGTACGGCCCGAACACTTTTTTATCACTGGATCCCACGTTGATGATAGTTTGTAGCCGCATTCCCGGTTGAAATTTTTGTTTTTTTATTTCAACTGCTTCACGCACAATTCTAGTATAATAATGGCAAATGTTATACCTACGCGATTAAGTCCCGTAATAAAATTTAAAAAAATCTCATCCTTCGTGTTACTCCAGATAATAATTATACGTGTTACAGAAGCGCGAAGTCCGCTTGACCCCAGAACAAGGCGCGGAGTTGTACAAGGGTCACTACGGACGGCAGCACTTCCCGCACTTAGTGGCGCACATGTCTAGCGGGGCTATCATCGTGCTTGTGCTGGCGGCTAGAAACGGTATTCAGAAATGGCGTACGCTGATGGGGCCTGCTAGGTAACTGAATCAACTGCCTGTATTATATTAATTGGCAATGTAACTCACTCTTACATACCTACACACACTCACTCTGACATACTCAAGTAAGTCACTAAAATCACTTACCTACTGACTAACTCGCTCGCTCACCCACCATGATCTGGGTGAGCCCGAGCGAGCGAGTGAGGCAGATGAGTGGAATCAGAGAAACTAGGTATATACCTTGGTGGATTCATTCCACTCATCTGTGTACTGTCTCTGAGACTAATTTATTGTCTACAGAGTGGTGGAAGCCCAGGCTTATTGGCCGGACAGTCTGCGCGCGTGTTATGGACGCCGCACGAAGTACGGAGATTACTTCAATGGCTTGCACGGCAGCGAAAACCATGCGGAGGCTCTCAGAGAGATACACTTCTTTTTTCCCAACAGTAAGTTGTCTGTTAAACCCCGATAAACCTATTTTAGGTACTTAAATAAAGTACATGGTTATACTCATTCTGCCAATAAATTACAAATCATACCTATGTTAGCAGTTAAGGAAATAGGGAGTGGGAAAGTGTAGTACCTAGTATAATATTAATTTAATTATCTGGGATATTATGTAGGTACCTACTATTAAACAGGAGCGAACCATAAATCACCTAGACGTAGACCTAGGTAATATAATATAAGAATTTATTTAACCTCTGGTACCTACCTACCTACCTTACCTGTGGTTGCGAAAGATCAACATTTTTCATTGTTGTTTTTAGTGGTTGTGGGCCCGATACTTCGTAACTGGCAAGTGAACGATTACATCCAGAAGAACTTAACCCCAACACTCTTGCCAGCTTTAACCGCTCTAGCTCAGGACCGTCCAGCTGAGCCAATTCTTTGGTTAGCGGAACACCTGCGCCGTCATAATCCTAATGAGCCGGAACTTGCACCTCAGCCGCCAGAACAAAGAGAGGATAGGAGGTGCCATACACCGGTGCCGTCTGAAGAGTCTCTAATTAAATAAATAAATTATGTAATTACCTAATGATCTGTTATTTTAATTTTTCCTGTCGTATTCTAAATAAATTATTGTACCTACATCTTACATAGATTTTTACAAAACCTACCCCAAACCAACAATCACATTTTAATTTAAAATTGGTGCCACAATAATTTCAAATTGCAGTCAATGTCAACGTCAGCGTAGGTACTTGTGTCAACTTTGTGTTTGTCAATGTCGGCTAAATTAAAAAGTCAGTCAATTTGTCAAAACAAATATTTTTGTGAGAACGTACGTAAATTGGATGAAATTGTTTTTCTTTTGATAAATCATGCAAAACAGTTACGAATCGGACAGCGAAGACGAAATGCCGACAGGATGGAAAGAAAAGGCCACGGCAGATGGAAATGTCTACTATGTAAAGTAAGCTTTAGTGTTTACTTCTTCGAGCTATTATACCGCTGGTATTCTGTGCCGTGGCTGCTATAATTTTGTAATTTTGGTTTTCCAGTGAGTACACAAACAAAATACAATGGGTGCACCCCACAACAGGAAGAAAAAAGATTATTCCGAAGGATCTTCCATTTGGTTGGACTAAAACCACTGAAGACAATGGCAAAGTTTTGTATGTACATAAAGAGACCCGCAATATGACCTCAGTAGATCCTCGATTAGCGTTTGCAAAGGAACTGAAAAAACACCCTAATGATTTTCGACAAAGATTTGATGCATCATCAACAGCTTATCAGGTACTTATCAAGTTCCTACTCAATAACATAACAATGTTTGTGTGGGTTTATTAAAGGAAAAACAATTTATTGTAGGAACCAATTCAATATATCTAGATGCTGGCTGGGTCGAGATAAAATACCTAGACATTTATTTATTTATGACTGAGAATACAGATATTGTAATGGTTATGGAATTTCCACATATTGTATTGTTTTCACTATCTAGATTATTTACATACAAGTTGTATAATACCTTTGTGCAAATTAAACACAAACCTGAACAGTTTATATTACTCTGTAAAATAATAAAAGACCTCAATTTCAGATTCTTCATGGTGTAGATCTATCACTTAAATATGCCCTTATAACAGGCTCCAACGCAGGTATTGGATATGAAACTGCCAAATCCCTAGCAAGACACCACTGCAACATCATATTTGCAAATCGAAACATGGAAGCAACTGCCGAGGCTATAGATAAGATAGTGAAAGAAACTAATGTTTCAAAGGAAAAGCTTGTTGCTGTGCATCTTGATTTGTCATCACTTGAAAGTGTGAAGAAGTGCGCTTTGGAAGTTAGAAGTAAATTTAGGTAGGAAACAAATAGAGTACAACATCATGTTCATTCACGCATTGCCTCACGTTTATAATACATATACAGGGTGTAAAAAGACTGCTACCGAAAACTGAGGGGTTGCAATCAGACCATATTCTAAACATATTTAGCGAAAAAAATACGCAAAATTTTTTTTTTACTTAGCTTCGTCATGCATGTTATTTCCGGTTATTTACTACTAGTACGACGTAATAAGACCATATCTACCTAATAATTTCATATAAAAAAGAAAAAAACAATTAAAACTCAAAATCCAGCAATCTACGTAAAAAAACGCGCCCTGGACATACGCAAACAGTTCTCTTCAAACGCTGTTTTCTCCGGATATAATGTTTTTTTCGGAAAATCCTTTTAGATTTGGTTGTGTGTTGGGATGCTGTACCTACCCCTTTCGGCTTCGGTAGACGTCTTTTTACACCCGAATAATACATAACTTACATTTTTATAAGAATAGGTACTTACTTACTAAATTTAAAAAAATATATTTTACTAGCTTCTGCGCGCGGCTTCGCTCGTGTGATACCAACATTTTGATAGCCTATATGCTATTCCAGGTCACTATCTACACCTATTCCAAGTTTCATCCAAATCGGTTCACTGGTTAAGGTGTGAATGAAAGACAAACATCTAATCATCCAAACAAACTCACAAACTTTCAGCTTTCACTCCCTGTGCTCCAAGACTATGGTTAAACTTCTATAATCATTTATTTGTTTGCATTTCCAGCCATTTGGACATGCTGATCCTTAATGCTGGAATATTCGGCCAGCCATACATAGAGACAGTGGACAAACTAGAGTCTACTTTCCAAGTGAACCATCTCAGTCACATGTACCTAGCTTTGCTACTGGAACCTGTTCTGAAGAGAGGATCTAGAGTAGTGTTTGTGTCTTCTGAGTCACACAGGTAATACTTTCTGCAACTTTACCTAGACAACAATCTCTCTTTAGAAGAAACAAAAACATGCTTACTGTCACAATCCAAGGAAGACATCCATCAGATTCTTGTTTTACTTGAAGTATTCTAACATTTCTGGATTCCTCACTATTAAAAGGCGATTTTTTATTTACGTGATCGCGTTGGCGTAAACTAAGGGAAAAAAACAGCGCCATCTAACAATAATTAGTCATAACTAATATAAACATTAATAGCTTTGACTTGGCTGGCTTTCAGCATTGTGCTTGGTTGGTATTCGACTCAGGGTTGAAACATGGTTCCCTCTTAGAACTTTAAGTCTCAATTTTCGGAAAATCCTGGTAAACCACACTAACCTAACCAAAATGTTCTCGTTTTTCAGGTATGCCAGTCTAAAAAATGCATTTCTTGACCAAAATTTGTCCATGAAGGAGGAAGAATACTTTGCTATGATGGCTTACAATAACTCTAAACTACTCAATGTAACTACCGCAAAGGTGAGTAATATTTCCGGAATAAGCTTGTAAGTAGCCTCAATAAGCTGATTTGACAATAAAATAAATAAATAAATAATGCTGGACATTTCACACAGCATCATCTAGCCCCAATGTAAGCCCCAAAGTAAGCTTGTACTATGGGAACCAGATAACTGATATAACTACTTATATACTTTTTGTTTGTAAATACATACATATTATACATAGACACCCAGACCCGAGATAAATATTTGCAGATCATACAAAACATTTATCCCGCGGCGGGGATCGAACCCGCAACCTTCTGCGTCCCAAGCGGGCTTTCACCCACTGCGCCACAGAGGTTGTCAACAATTGTGTTTCTTGAATAATTGTCTTTTCTTCTAGGTTCTGAGTAAAGAATGGGCATCCAAAGGCATCTGTGTAAACTCACTTCACCCTGGCAACATGGTGTTTACAAACCTCAGCAAATCTTGGTGGCTATTCCGACTGGCATTTCTTCTTGTGCGACCATTCACTAAATCATTGGTAAGTTCACTTCAACTAAGATAAGATAACGTTTATTTGTTTAAAATACATATATGTCTACATAGTGCTTAGAAGGTACTTAAATAAGAAATTAAAATTAATAGACCAATGACCGTTAGTAAAGAACTTTACCCCCGCGCTAGTTAAAACTGTGTTGCGGCAGGGTAATGCTTCAAACCATAAACAGTAATACCTACAAGTAGGTATTTATTATCATTGAGGAGACAATCGACTATGCATAAGATGTGAAACTGTTCAACTGGTTCTGAAAAAGAAAGACTGGTTCCATTTAAACCTCATGTTCACTACATTTTCAATAATATCTACAAGATTTAAAATAATTCATCTTTACCTGAAACTCTAATAGTAATCATCATCAATCCCACTCATATAATAAAGCTGAAAGTTTGTTTAGATGTTTGTGTTTCAATCACGCCTAAACCAGTGAACCGAGTTGGATGAAACTTGGAATAGGCGTAGATAGTGACCTGGAATAGCATATAGGCTATTTAAAATGTTGTACCACGTGGGTGAAGCCGCGTGCAGAAGCCAGTCATCTACAAAGTTAGTTAGCTATGGAAATATTTGTAACTCTGTTTCATTTTATTTTCTATCAAAAGTTTTTTTTTCAGCAACAAGCGGCTGCAACTACAATATACGTAGCGACTGCGTGCGATCTAGACGGCGTCACGGGGCTATACTTCAACAACTGTTATTATTGCGAAGAATCCGCATTAGCTAGGGATAAAGACATAGCAAAATCCGTGTTCGAAATATCCCTTAAAATGATCGTTGAGCGCGTGGGCTCTGAGCATATTGAAAAGTTTGTGGATAAATGGCTGTCTCCTACATCTTAAGAGTGTAAAATATGAATATATTATATAGAATATCTGGAATTTGGGATTTGGGATCTGGTAATTAATAAATCGCAAAAGATCTCTAATAAGATCACCCAATACATTCCTCTTAATAAGTAAACTAAACAGTAGATAAAAATGAATGTAAGTTGGTTTAAGTAATAAATTAATAATACCTACTATTTGTCTTTTTGTTTGTTGAAATGAATGTTTATGTAAAATCAGGGCAGAGTTATTTATTAGAACTTAATGTGTACAGTCACGGACAATAAGATGTGTACACGCCAAATTTTCAAAAAAATGTATACGCGATAAATTTTCAAAAAAATGTGTACGCGATAAATTTTCAAAAATATGTGTACGCGGTAAATTTTCAAAAATATTTAAGAAATCAAACTAAAGTTATAGACATAAAATACCGGATCAAAACACTGAAATGGAAATGGACTGGACATCTTTTAAGAACTAAGACAGACAAATGGGCCTAAATAGTGACAAATTGGTGCCCTAGCTAGATATAAAAACATACATACGTTCGGGTGTATGTATAGAACCTCCTCCTTTTTTTGAAGTCGGTTAAAAAGAGAAAGAAAGGTAGACAGCATCGCAGATGGGGAGATGATATTAAGGATGTGGTGGAAACGAAGACGTGTGCTAGAAAGGCAGGAGACAGATCTCTATGGAGAACTCTTGGGGGGTGTCTTATAATATTGTGTATTTTTAAGATTGTTAATAAAAAAGGCTATCATTATCATTATTATGGTAAGTAACCAGACAAGTGCGAGTGGACTCGTCCACCGAGGGCTCCGTCCGTACCAAGGAATAAGTAGGCATTGAGATAAATGAATAGAGACGCTATTTCAAACAAAATTAGCGCGCGGACTGATGACAGCGGGGCAAGCGGGGGGGTGTTATGTTATCATAGATAACAATCAATGCGCGCAGATGCGACATAATTTTATTATTCTGCCTACTTAATATTGTTCGTGTGTATAGGTAGGTACTTACTCAGAGAATAAATAGGAGTATTGAAACTGTAACAATATTTAAACCTTTAAATAATATTTTTAACACCCTTGCTTGTAAAACTGATGTAATTCCACCGGTTTTAGATATGTAAAGCGGGTCATAACAAACGCGTGTGTTATCAAAGCAAATAGTTATGTTATAGTCCATACAAATTCCATAACAGCATTATTTGCCATTTCAATTATGGAACTGATCGCCGCCGAGCTGGAGTCGTGCCTCCAGCTAGTGAGCAGCGCGCTGTTGCTATTCAAAGGAGAACTAATCGCCGCGCGGCGCCAGTCAGGATGCAGCGCTAGCGCGCTGTTCAAATGGCGGGAAAGCAACAGTGTGTATTCACAGATTGAGTTTATTTAAATGTTTTTTTTTCTGTTTCCTCGCAAATGTGTTAAAAAACGTCGTACGATATACGTGCGTATTGGTTATAACATGCTCGGCTCAATTACGCCTTCGCCTGCGGCTCGGGCTGAAATTCCGCCTCGCATGTTATAACCATCTTTACGCACTAATATCGTAATGTACTATAAGTTGTTTATTTATTAATATTTTATAGCCCATAATTATTTAAAATTTTAGAGTAAGCACAACCAATCTTTAGCTCTCTGAAGTTACTAAACGATTGCGCAGATGTGCGCATGTAGTACATTGCGTGTGTAGAGTAAGCGAGATAGGACGAAACTAAGCGAGTGAGCGAGGCAGCTATACAACGCTGTCTTCGTCTTTTAGGCGTCATCAAAAATGGGTTCTGCGCAGCTACTCCAAAGAGCTAAAGATGCGTTGTGACTACGGTACGTCGATAGTGTCTAGTCTGTGCATAAATGTTTTACTCTTTGACATTCACGTAAACATGGCCGCCACCACCGCCGCGGTGACGCGTTGCAATTGAAAAATTATAATTAAAATAAAAGTAATTATATTGAACTGACTGGTGTAAAGGCACTTCTTGACTTTTACTTATGTGTCTGGAGTTGTTTGTGCAATATCTCAATGCACACGAAGGTATATTCTAAGGAACAAAACTTTACACACATCATCAGACATGTCACGCTGCAGCAAGCGCTTGGCACAGAGTCGGAGTGCGTAAACTCTAACAAGGTGTTACAAACAATCGATTAGAGGTGCGTTCTCTTGTACGTTAGTACATTATAACTCAATGTAAGTAGGTAGGTACGTATAACACCCCTTCCCCTTGGACCTCGAAACCGAGTAGACGCATCTAATTACGCTACGTAAATAATTTTAAATATTTTAATCAAGTATTTCAAAATTAAATCATAGTAAAAAAATAGGAGTGCATAAATTAGCAAGAAGTCAACTTGTGAGAATCAACCGTGCACCGATGTGTGAGTAAACCCTCATTGTTAGGATCATACGACACCTGTATGTGCATGTACACCACTTGCGCGAGAGAGACGTAAGCATCGTGCGCCCTGCTCCTACTATCGCCGGACTCCCTGGACCTATGCTTGCCTGGTACTAGTGACTGCAGCCGCGCCACAAAGGGTAACCCATCTACGTCGCCTGCGCCATCACACCCCACTATAATCACTGTAGAGCGAGGGAGAAACAAGAAGAGTGTCTACTACCTCTGCTACCGGTCTTAAACTCTCTGAACCTATGCTTGCCTGGTAATTGATCAAAACATCAACCACTACTCTGCAGATCTACGTTCTACCAACGCCACCCGGTAGTGAGCGAGTGAGACACGAGCAGCTGCCCTCTCGCTCCTGCACTCGTCTCAATACCCGGAACTCATACTAATCCCTACCAGGTGGTAACGTATATAACTGCGCCTCGCTTTCCGTGTGAGACACAAGAAACGATCATCCTGCTTCTACAACCACTTTCTAAAACATCTTTAAACCTATGATCGCCTAGTACTCAACCAGCGCAACGACCTGATACTGCACCCCACTACTACCGCACACCGGGACGAGCGAGACGCGCGACGACCGACACTGCCTAGCTGTGCACGCTTCTATAAGCTCCTTGAACCTATGCTTGCCTGGTACCCGACCAACTTTTTGTCACCGATTGCGTAAGCCACTACACCATCTGCGCCGACGCGGCGAGCGGGGCGGGGTGTGAGTGAGACAACTAAAAACATAAGTGCTCTCCCGCTCCCACAATCATTACTTGAAACTCTCTTCAACCTATGATTACCTGGTACCCACCCGGCCTACCGCCTGCGACAGCTTCTGTGAAATTAGCCGTCTCAAGAACCGGACACTCACTCCTACAGGGTGCTGCTTGCCTGGTGATTCTGAGTTAATTTGAAAATTAATCATAGGCATTGGTAACAGTTATCTTATGGTGGCCATACACGCTACGAGAAATCGTTACGATCAGACTGTACAGTTCGAACGGTACCGATAAATCGCTACATGTATGTGATAAAACTGTTCAGTTTCGCACGATTTTTTGAGACTGTACAGTCGAACGGAACACTACAAAAATTTCAATTGATTTATCGGAATCGGACGAACTGTGCCGACTGATCAAAACGTGTATGCGCTCGTTCCGTTTTCGTGTTCAGTTTAAAAAATAAAAGTTTTACTTTTATTTATTTTTTAAACGCATTTTCTTTAATTCTGCCAACAAATTCACATGAGAATGAACACTTCTTTTCATTAGCCATTCTTTACACCAGATGCTACGATTTTTCCGCTTCACTTTTTTTTCCTTCAGGGCGAATATTAATCCAATAATTGCTAAACAGTCGTCCGTCGAAGCCATCACTGACACGTGTGCCTCGGCGCCGCATATTGTACCGTCTGATCGCAACGATTTCTCGTAGCGTGTATAGCTTGTATGCCAGCTACGATAAACTGCACCGTTCGAACTGTACAGTCTGATCGTAACGATTTCTCGTAGCGTGTATGGCCACCATTAGCAACAATGAGTACCCAACGCACTCCAGCGACCCAAACTCCCGAAAGCATTGCGCGGATCCATGCCGAGGATTGTGGAAGCAGTAACTCACGCAATAAGCGGCCAAGACCAGTGGATTCACCCGATAAAACCCATAACACTGGCAGCAATGACGATATCTTGGCCATACTTTCTACGTGGAAAACGGAACAAGAAACGATACTTTCAAAACTCGTTACTGATGTGGCGGACATAAAAACAGAGATCCAGCGGATACATCAGACTAATACGGAGATTGAGAAAACCCTGGAATTCGTTTGTAAAAACTATGAGGAAATTAAACTGAGAACTGAAACTCTAGAAAAACAGAGAGACCAAACTAACAAATACATAGAAAAACTGGAAGAAAGAGTTGAAGAACTAGAGAGAAACGCAAGAAGCTCATGCCTAGAAATAAGAGGAGTACCTGAAAAGATTAATGAAACTAAATATGATCTACTGAGTTTGATGGAGAATATACAAAGTAAAATAAAAATAGAAGTCGATCGAGGATACATAAAGAACATTTACCGCTCAAGAGGAAAGCCAAATGGAGAGCGCCCAATACTTGTAGATGTCACTAATCCGATTAACAAGTATAATATCTTTCAGGCTGTTAAAAAATATAATAACCAACATATTAATGACAGGTTTAACACCGCTGCAATTGGCTTAATGGGAAAGAAAACACCAATTTATTTCTCAGATTTCTTGACACCAAAAGCCAGAAGATTGTATTTCTTGGCTCGGGATTTCGCAAAAACTAATCAATACAAGTTCTGCTGGAGTATAAGTGGCAAAATCTACATCAGAAAAGTAGAAGGCTCTCCGGCTATCCCCATAACCAGCGAGCAGCAACTTGAAGATCTGAAACAAAAACAGTGACTATTAATAAATATGTATTACCTAATATACTTTAAAACAATTGAAAAATTACACATGCATGCTAGGTTAATCTATATATACTGTATAAGTAAGAAATGCTACCTTACGGGCTATATCCTAACAAAAACATGTACGCTTATACTATTAGAACCAACACCAAACATAAATACATTTAAAGTCTATGTCACACACACACAATCCAAACTAAACAGTACCCAAAATAATACACCTACAGACCATATTATCATGCTAACTCTTCTTACGAAATACACTCATGCATCTAATGATTATATCACACACACACACCGCACATTAAACTTTAATAATATTATCTATTCAAAGAATTTCTATAACCATCTAGCTCCCTGGAAGGTTTCCCCGGGTAGAGAAATGATGTGCACTCGTCACACTAAAGTCAATCCAACATCCATAACATGGCTTGTATTCTTACAATGGTCCTACTCCGGGAACCCCTCGTATTACTTTAAATATGGATGATAAGACCCAATATAATGAAATCAATAACTTTATTGATGAATTAGCAGTGGCAAGTTTCTACGAGTGTGAGCCTGAAGACTGTCGGAAACTGATTAGTGATAGAAATACAAAAATAAATGTACTCTCTCAAAACATAAGAAGCGTTCACAAGAATTTCACATCACTCGAACTACTATTATCTAGATTAGGTTTCCAATGTGATCTATTAGTGCTAACTGAATGCTGGATCTCAGAAGAAAAACCTCTACCGGTTCTGTCTAGTTATATATCCGCGCATACAAAGTATAGTATTAATAAAAACGATGGCATCGTAATATATTACCGATCAAATTTACACTGTGTAATAGAAGAACCCGTATTTCAAGATTCTAACTGTCTTTTACTGAAAATAGGTAGTAACATTGCGATAATTGCACTGTATAGATCCCCTTCCTTCTCAAACATAGATAATTTCTTAAACTCGCTAGATAACATCCTAAGTGCAATAAAATCTTTTCCTACCATATCTGTCATCGGTGATATCAATATTGGCATAGAACCTAATAACACTGACAGACATTCAACTAGTTACTTGGAACTCATAGCTTCCCATGGACTACTACCCAGTCATACACTACCGACAAGAGCTCATAGATGCCTTGATCACATAATGTTAAAAACCAAGTATCAATCAACTACTGTTGTAATAAAGACTGCACTAACTGACCACCGGCCCGTGCTCGTAAGTATTAAAACCGGTATGGTACACACCAACAAGCCTAAACAAATAATTACTAAAATAAATTTAACCGAAATCGTTGACCAAATTAAATTAATGGATTTTTCTAAAATACTCTGTAATAATGATGCTAACCAAACAGCGGAGCTTTTCATTAACATGATGATGGAGACTATCAAATTAAATACACGCATCTTCAAGGTACCACAGTCCCAACGCATCATTAAACCTTGGATCACACCTGGACTCTTGCGGTGTATCCGTACTAGAGATAGAATGCACATACAAACCAACCAAGACCCTACTAATAAAATATTAAAAACAACTTATTTACGCTATAGAAACTTTTGCAACAAAC
Source organism: Epirrhoe alternata (assembly GCA_963565295.1). Lineage (NCBI taxonomy): Eukaryota > Metazoa > Arthropoda > Insecta > Lepidoptera > Geometridae > Epirrhoe > Epirrhoe alternata. Next base: position 9,405,695 of record OY751384.1, read on the forward strand.
TTATGAGAAAAGTAAAAATAAACTATGAAAAAACAGAACTACAACAACATAGGGAAATTTAAAGAAGACCTGGCAAACTATAAGACGGATAACACACACTGAAAAAGCTAGAACAAAGAGTGATTTGTTACTAAATATTAAATCAAACCCACAATCATCGGTAGACTACGTAAATAACTACTTTGCAAATGTAGGTAAAAACCTAGCAGATAAGATAAAGTCACACCGAAAAATCAGCTACGACAGTCAAACACAAAATAAAATACCATCTATGGTCAACTCGATTGTAGTGTTGCCAACTGATGAGAATGAAGTCCTCAGTATTCTCAATGGATTAAAAACTGACTGCGCCGTTGGGTATGAAGGGATTTCAACAAAATTACTGAAATTGTCCAGCCCCTCTATAATACACGTGATAACACATATATTTAATGTTTCTCTTACAACGGGAAAATTTCCAAAAGCCTTTAAAAAATCCATTATTACACCTGTACACAAGAGTGGTAAAGGAGACAGTGTCAATAACTATAGACCAATTTCAGTACTGCCTAGCTTATCCAAAATATTAGAAAAACTCATAAATAAAAGATTAATAAACTTTCTCGAAAAATATGAATTATTGTCCCCAAACCAATTTGGATTTAGAACTGCTAAATCTACTGAAACAGCAGCTACTCGACTAATAGATCTAATTGTATCTGGGATTGATAATAAGAGTAAAGTCATTGGCGTATTTTTAGATCTTGCCAAAGCGTTTGACACTGTCTCCACACCCCTACTCATAAAGAAACTAGAATTGGCTGGCATCCGTGGAGAATTTTTAGAGCTTCTTCAAGATTACCTGACAGATAGAACCCAGATAACTAAGGTGGGAGATTTAGTAAGTAAAGACGAACCAATGACCTATGGAGTACCGCAGGGTAGTGTCCTCGGTCCAACTCTCTTTCTGATATATGTCAACGATCTGTGTAATCTTAAGCTAAAAAATGGTCACATATTTTCTTACGCAGATGACACAGCAATAATCTTTGAAGGCAAAACATGGGATGAGGCTAGGTATAACGCTGAAGAGGGACTAAGAACAATAATAACCTGGTTGCAAAGCAATCTGCTGTCATTGAATATTGAAAAATCGAAATACTTAACTTTCAGAAACATATGCGTTAAAAAACCAACACTCACAATGAAAGCCCATTACAATTAAAGATAAAGATAAAGATAAAGATAATTTATTTGCTTGAACACAATGTGGGTTAGGTACAGTTATTAGAATAATTCGTTTCAATTATGTTCTACTAGGATTAGCATGCAAATGTTAGGTATAGTAGGCAGATAATTTTAACACAGATTTGTAATTTCAGACAATAATTAGGTACTAGTTTCGTCAAATATTAGAATTAAAATTAGGTAATGTCAAAATTTATTTATATAATTGTAATTCAAAAAAGTGTAATTGTGTAGCATTAGAGAGAGTGGACAATATAAAATACCTAGGACTAATAATTGATGATAAAATAACCTGGAGGAAACATATTGATGAACTAACTAAACGAGTAAGAAAATTTATTTACATGTTTAAATATCTAAGGGAAGTCGCGGACAGTAAGCTAATTATTAACATTTACAATGCATTATCCAAACCTGTGATGGAATACTGCAATGTTACCTGGGGCGGTGCGTGTAAAACCTACATGATCAAGTTGGAACGTGCGCAACGAGCTTTACTAAAAGTAGCACTATGTAAACCCTACAGGTATCCGACCCAAGACCTTTATAGAATAAGTGAAGTACTCTCTGTGCGGAAATCATATATTTTTAACTTAATACTATCCCAACATAAAACCATAGATATCCATTCCAATTTATCAGTGGGAAAAAGAAGGAAAGATAGAGTCATTAGAATCCCAAAATGTAATACAACATCTGCACAACGACAACAATACTTCTTAAAACCATTCCTCTACAACAAAATTAACAAAGCTATCCAGAATTTCATAACCTTAAATAAAAATGAGTGTAAAATAGCACTTAAAAACTGGTTGTTGACATTGAACTATGAAGAAACGGAGGGATTGCTGCAAGTATTAAAATAAATAGTAATATAGATAGACTAATTAAAATTAACAGTAATACACCCTCATCTCTACGAATATACAAACTTCTCATCCTAACACATATACATACACACACAAACACACACACACTCACATACACACGAACACACACACATACACATACGAACACACACACATACACACACACACACACATGTAACTATCTAAACTTAACCTCTCACTTATCATTACAAATAAGAATAAGAATAATAAATTATCAATCTATTTGCACACGTAAATATGATGTGATAATAATAACATTAGAATTATATAATTTACATGGTATTGTATATACAAAATATAATCATTGATCACACATATTTGCAAACGTAAAATGATGTGATAAATAATAATTAGATATAATTGAAATTCATAATTAGGATATTATAATGATACTGAGCTTGAGCATGATGTGATAATAATGACATTAGAATTTTATAATTTATAATGTATATACAAAATATAATCATTGATCACACATTTTTGCATACGTAAAATGGTGTGATAAATAATAATAGGATATAATTTAAATAAGTACATAATTAGGATATTATAATAATATTGAGCTTGATTATGCATGTACCTATCAAAATTAAATTTAATCTAAAATTAGCATAATGTTGATCAAACTTACCCAATTTATTGTTATAGATGATGGCTACGAAATTTATAAATACTAGAAGGAAAGCAGGAACTACAACACAAGTTGCATAAACTTAGTGTAGGACCTGACTGTAACCTATAAATGTACAAGCCTAAAATAAATGTATACTTAGTTTCAAATTGTGTAACTTGCTCTCTGTGCTTAAATGACCAATAAAATTATTTTATTTATTTATTTATTTATAACAGTAGGTACCTTTTTTTTTTTTTTTTTTTTTATACCGTCAGAAAATCCATTATGGATACCCTGCCGCCGTGGGGATAGCGGAAGGGTTATGTCGGACTCTCACCGACTAAAAACTGACGTATGGCCGGCCTCCATGCATGTCAAGGGGCTCCGGGCTCTCCTACGGAACTCACCGGTGCCCCTCTCGCATTGCCTAAAGCACTGTCCCGGGAATGACACCCACAGTCACGCCCAGCACCCTCGCGGTGCTTACGACGGCGCTCGCCACAGGGCGCCGCCGCCCTCCCGGGGTCCGCATCATGGACAGCCGAAGTCCCCACTTCGACCACCCGCGGACCCGGAAAGTCCCCTGTTTGGCAGGGGATACCACTCCGCCCCCCCTCACGGGGGGGCAGGCGGTGCGGGACGGCCGTTAGCGCCCCGCCTCCGCCTCCTTCTCCGAGCGGGATCGGCCCTCTCACGATCCCGCTCAGCCGCCTCTTTCTGGACCAGAACGGCTTCACAGAAAGAGGCCAAGCAGTAGGTACCTACAAACTGTTAGGTACCTACTACCTACCTACACCAAAGTTATTAGGTAGGTATGCTTATGGGATTTTTTTAATTTTTCATACATTCATACATGGTAAACTATATACATCATAAAAATTATTAAAAATCTGTTTAAGCTTGTGCTAATGAAGCCCTTTCATAAGATAGGTACCCCACATGACATGGTTTACTCTCTTCAAAATTTCGGCCCCCATTCCTTGCATTAGGCCCTGTTTTTTTGTGATTGAACTAAAAATATACGGTTTTCAGATTTTTATGCATTAAAGAGTATGAAATCGGGAAAGGCTACTGGGTATGATAGGATTACAGCCGAGATGCTAAAGGCTGGACATGGTGTTGTAGCTAGTCAGCTATACCGTCTTTTTAATTTGTGCTGGAACTCTGGCAGGGTACCGAATGACTGGTGCAAGGCGGTTATAGTTCCCCTTTATAAAGGAAAAGGCTCACACCAAGACTGCAAAAATTACCGAGGCATTAGCCTCCTTAGCATCGTCGGCAAACTGTATGCAAAGATTTTGATTGAAAGGGTTGTAAAAGAAACCGACAAGAGAATATGGGATGCACAAGCGGGTTTTCGAAAGGGAATGGGATGTACGGATCAGGTCTTTTCCTTGCGAAGCATAGCCGAAAAGTTTTTGGCCAAAGGTCAAAAAGTCTATTGCGCATTCGTGGATTTGGAAAAGGCCTATGATAAAGTGATGAGGAATGAGCTTTGGTCGGTACTGTCGATGTATGGAGTGAACAGCAACCTCGTTCGAGCTCTGAAATCTCTCTATGAGGATTCTAGTGCTTGCGTGAGGATACATGGGTCATACACTGAATGGTTTAACATCCAAAAGGGCGTTAGGCAGGGATGTGTAGCGTCACCATGGCTGTTTAATCTATTCATGGACAGTTGCTTGAAAGATTTAAAAGATGGTGCAAATGGTTTAAGAATGAATGAGTTACTCGTCAAATGTCTTCTCTATGCCGATGACCAGGTTATACTTGCGTCGTCGGAGAATGAGTTGCAGGAGATGGTAACAGTTATGCATGAAGCTTTTAAGCGAAAGGGAATGAAAGTAAATGTGAGCAAGACGAAAATTATGGTTTTTGAAAAAGATGAATGTATGACAGCATGCAATATTCTGATTGACGATGAAAGAGTGGAACAAGTGAAAGTGTTTGTGTATCTGGGGACATTGTTTACAAGAGATGGGAAGTACGATGAGGATATCGAAAGGAGAGTGAATGCTGGAAACCGAGTGAATGGGGCTCTCCATGATTTTATGAGCAGCCGGAAAGTGTCCGACAAGGCACGACTGGCAGTTCATAGAGGAGTGTTGGTACCGACATTGATGTATGGAAGTGAAAGTTGGGTGTGGCAGAAAAAACATCAGAGTAGAGTGAATGCTGTTGAAATGAGAGCGTTGCGTAGTATGTGTGGGGTAACGTTGAATGATAGAGTGAGAAATAGTGTGATAAGGGAACAGTGTGGAGTGAAAGAAGATGTAGTGTTGAGGATCGAGAAAGGTATGTTAAGATGGTTTGGGCATGTAGAGAGGATGGATGACAATCGTTTGACAAAGCAAGTGTATGAGGCGAGTGTGCATGGGACAGCTGGAAGGGGAAGACCTAGGCGAACCTTCTTGGATCAAATTGGCGACATTTTGGAGAAGGGCCAGGTCAAAAGTACCCTAAACCGACGAGCATGTATGAAGAATGTAATGAGAGTGAATGAGGCGAAAGTTGTGTGTCAGGATCGTAGCGACTGGAGATCCGTGGTCTCTGCCTACCCCTTTGGGAAAGAGGCGTGACTTTATGTATGTATGTATGTTTCAGATTTTTACCTGTACTTATACAGGCTTACCATCAAACGTGACTTTAAAGTTATTTTTCGGAATAAACCAAGAATAACCATACATTTTGACGACCTCTGTAGCGCAGTGGGCGAAGGCCTGCCTGCGACGCAAAAGGTTGCGGGTTCGATCCCCGCGGCGGGACCAATGTTTGTATGATCTACAAATATTTGTCTCGGGTCTGGGTGTTTCTATGTATAATATGTATGTATTTACAAACAAAAAGTATATATGTAGTATAACAGTCATCTTAGTACCCATATTTAGTTAGTTTAAAATACTTTTAGTTATGTCACTTTCAACGACATGCCATTTTCGTCTTTAGTGAGAACCAAATAAGAACGTGCCAGTTTTAGTTTTAATTAAGTTTAGTCAGTGAACAACAGAATCGACGCCACTGATAGGCAAAAAGATAATTGGAGTTCTGTGATAATGTTACTCTGAGATAAATAAGTACGTAAAACTATTCTGTGGTAAAACGTCTGAGATTGTTTGAGCTTTTTTTTAAATCGTGAGTTTTTAGAGGTTTTCATGAAACATGACACTGACATGACATAGTGCAAGAATATTGACATCCATCATGGCCATTTTGTTTGACATTTACGTGTCAAGCGAGGTGTGAGATTCAAGGAATTGGAAAATCTGTTCTCAATTTTGTGTTCTATCGCGTATAATTCATCGATCGATGTTTGAAACACAGTAAAATGTGATTATTTTCGCTAAGGATTTATTCCAGTAGAAAATGCATACGTGTAATAGTTAACAGATAGTAGCAATTAAGCAATGTTATCGCGGACGCTCCCTACCCAACGGTCGTACGCGTACCATAATAGTAATTTATTAGAAAATGTTTAGTGGATCGTCTTTTAGATAGTCAAAATGTTGTTTAATTATTGGTTTTTTGTTATTGGAACTCTAAAAAGTTAAGTGCATCTTGTAAGTGAACATGGGGGATAAACTGAATGGAGAAGAATACTTCGAAGCTGGTGCTGCTGCATTTAATTACAATAATGTGGTGAGTAAATGCTTAATCTTTCGAATAAAACTAGAACAATGCATAGCTATGTAAGCATAGATTGCCCATTCTATAGTTGAATATAGAAGCTTCTAATGGTATCAATGAAATTGCCTTTAGGCTCTCAAATGTAAAGTAGTATGAACAATAAGAAAGTTGACTTCCATAATTTTCGTATTTACTGAAGGTCTTGCAGCTCAAAAGGTCCGTATTTGATAAAACTACATGCTTTGTTATAAACATTATTAGTGTAGTACTAGGTAAGTTTCAAGGTTGCTATCTTTTATGTACAATTTTATTCAAGGTTCCCTGCAATAGTCTGTAAATTTTATTGTAATAAGTTGCTACCGAACAAGGTCGTAGTTACATTACAGAGATTGAATAGCCTGTAGTTTAATTAAATGTAATACAGATCTTGTTTGTCAGAGTGTAGCTACTATCTATTGTCTTGTTGCTTGTTAGTCCCACAAATGTATGAAACAATTACAAGAAGCCTCTAAGCAACCACCTAAATCACTTGGCATCACAGCTGCTTACAATAAGTTACCCAAAAAGGCTAAAAACACATCATGGACCTGGATTCGCCATGACATGAATCCATGATGAAAAACAAAAGAGGAATAACTTGGATCTCTTTCTCTAAATGACCACCACACACACCACACCTGCTTATAGTCATGGGACTGATCGCAGATATATTAGCCCACCCGGATCAGCCTTTAAGCATTTGAAAAGGGTGTGTCAATAAAAGTACAAGAAAGCTTTTAACTGATTGATAAAATTCTCAAAGTTCATAAATCCAGTGGAGGAGGGCACTGGTGACCTGTAACACAGGTTTTTATAACCTACCACAGGCACCAGTTCTCTCACAAAACAGGTTTTAGTAAATTTAGCATTTAAACTACTTTAAATAACTGTGTTAAGTACCTATTTGTGGGAGAAAACAAAAAAAAATAAGAATTTATTTATTTATCAAGTGGTACAGTATGTTCAATCATTTGGCATTTCTGAGCCATTTGTCGCGCTTTTTCATACATAATTGTGTAATGCAATGCATGCCTAGATCCATTGAACATATTGTGCCAATATTTGAATACTACTCGTATATCTACACTCAAACATGTGTGATTTTGCAGACCTAATGTTTATGCTTCAATCACAAGCAGTTTCAGGGTAGAATAGAATAGAATAAAATTTTATTTTCTCGACAATACAGATACACACATGAGCTTTACAATCATAACAATTTTAGTGACTGAAAATAAAGCTACCCCTCAGCATTTGCTCCAGCATCAGCAGCTCAAGAGTCTGTTGTTGATTCAAAGTGATCCCAACGGTCCTGCTGAATAAATGCTTTTTGATACAAGACCACAGAATTAGAAATTTGTGTTGATGTATTCTAAAGATTTTCTTAGATTCGTTTTTTCTAGATTTTTTCCTATTCAATAAACTTCCTTTACACAGATCATTGGCGATCATGGCTTGCTTAGTTGTTGGTTTACTTCATACATTAACTCATTAAGTGCCACTGATGCACAATGCTCACCATTCAGGTGTGTGTTGCTTAGCTTTTCAGTCAATGTGTTATGTATGACACTAAAATTTTATATTTAGACAGCATGAACTCTCCTTTATTAAAAAGTTACACCTATGTTGTTTTGCTGATGCTTTGAAATTCCATAAGATAAACAAATCTTGTTATTTTCAAACTTTCTAAGAACTGATACTAACAGCTAACAGAATATCTTAAGTCAATATGGCAGACTTGGCATAAACTGTTTATAAAGTTTATAAAAACTTTAAATGTTTACAAAATAAGATAAGGATTGAGATAGTTAAAGCTATATCAGGTCTATTATTAGCTAAAGATAATGAGCAATGATCATAATATTTGTTTTATGGTGATTGGATTTATTTACAGTTTTAAGCTACTAAGTTAATATTCCAGAACATTCTACACATGGCAAAATCAAAAAATCAAAATCAAAAATCATTTATTCAGTAGGACCACAGGGATCACTTAGAATTCAAATTCAAATTCAAAATTCAAAAGTATTTATTTCAAAAAGAGGTTATAAAGTAACAGAGCTTACACTTTCTACCTTAAATAATGCGTAGTTGAATTTATAACAATAAGTTCATCCTTAGTAAAAAATAAAAGAATAGTCTTAAAACTAATTTTACTCCTGTTCTTTCGCGTGAAGACCGTGAAGAATCAGGGCAACAAACACGGTCTGGGGCCTATCATTTTTTTAGGTGATCCATGGATCCATTGAGTTGGAGCAAGTCCCAAGCTTTCGTCGCAAGTCGCAATCAAGAACTAGTTTATCAAAATACAAATCCATGACAATACAGGAAATTTTCTCGTGGTCCTCCTGCTTAGTAGTTTTCGATAGATCGTCCAAAATAAGCCTGCTACATCTGTGGTCTAGTATTATTCATTCTGTGTTCGTTGTGACTACTGCAAATCGACCTAGACATAGCCACTCCGTAGCTAGTTACACCAGATGTTCAATTACCTACAGACAACTAAAATTACGAACTTACTTTTTCCACACCTACATGTTTAGGTAGGTAAATGAAGAAAAAATTTACATACAATAAATAAAACTCGAAACATAATGGATTTACTGCATCTTTTTGGTACCTTTCATCTAAGCTAGAGTGCCGTTATATTTCAATTAAGTATGTTAATTTTACAATTTCACCCAATCATGAAATGAAATAGTGTTTAAATTTCCTAGTCACTTTTACGTGCTTTTACATCAATGAAAAGAGAAGGTACCTAATACACGGTATAGCTATGTAGCTCTAATATTTTTATAGAAAGAGATACATATATTATGCTGTTTTTGTGATCATCAAACTTTAAATGTAAAGTCGGAAGACAAAATGAATTTATTCAGTAGCAACGCTGGTAGCTACGTTTTTCTACTCATGTTCCATCACGAGTTCACGACCAAAAACATAGGTTTTCTACATTTACTTTTACATATACTAGATGATTTATTCAGCGTCAGAAAGCAACTTATGCCTACACTCAACGGGACCCTGCCTGGTACATTTATTGAGATGGAATAGGCTTGCCCAGCACCTAAACCATCCTCTCTGCTTAATCGGCCTTCTCAACAGACTTCTTCGATACGTGTAGAGCTGACTATGTTTCGTGACCAATACCGCAAAGAACTTGATAGTTCGGTGTTTCCGTTGAAGTTAGTTTCTCTACCAAAGCAAGTTTCCCCTACGCAGTAAAAAAGCGTCATAAATCATAAGTACACTTAATTTATTATGATCATAAGTTTTGCGAAACTCTTCAGCCAGTCTGATTAAACCCAGAAAAAACCAGTGTTGAACTAGCCTTGCAAAATGCATACAAATACGGTCCGTGCACTCAGATAAGGATAAAGCTCAGTTATCTTTATGGAAATCAACAGGTTATGCGACCAGCATTTGTTGAACAGGTTGATGCGTTATCATCTAACTAGGTAGATATAGTGCATTCATGTCTGACTGACTGACACACCTGACTTAATCCTATATGTATAGAGCGAGATATCAAAGGAAAATAAGGTGGGTTTCTAAAAAACATAATATCTGTCCTTAGAGGGTATAACCTAGACTCGTACGAAGAAAAGTCGTTCGGAGAGGGGAAAGGGAAGCCTCTGCCCAGAAGTAAGAAACGTCAGGCTTTATAAAAAAAAATAAGCTGAGGGTTTAATTAAAACAACAATCAAAAATGTAATATCCAAGCATTTGCATGCATTAAGTTAGAAAAAGTTATTAAACAAACAAAGCCGTGGGCGTTTTAATAGCAAAACTGCCAGTAGATGCAGTTGTTCTGGAAAGTTGAGAGAAAATCAAGATTTGTGCCTTCGTTCTCATTACATTAGCTTTATTATGAGCACAGAATCCTAACATTGTTAGTGAGAAAGCTCGAAGAGATTTGGTTTACTATTGGTAAATTGAAGCAGGTGAAATAGGTAAATTCCTCATTGTTTTTCATGCATTGTATTGCTTCAGCTTGAATCGTAGCAATAGCGTAGATTCATTACTCATTTGCAATAGCTTTTATTTCAAACCTATTTGAGAATAGAATAGAAACCTGAAGAGAAATCTAGAGATACTTGCGATACAAGACAACTCCATAATTATATGGCTTCGGAAACCTAAAACTTACAGCACACAATACTCGTATTATCATGACTTACATGATCATAAGTTCTACCGCGGGAAGTAAAAAATAAAATAAGCATTGTTCAACATTTTCTATTTTGCCAACAGTCGGCTTCAATATACAATCGCTGAAGAAGAATGAATAGTAGTAATACACAAGTTTCATTTCATTCGAAACCGACTAATGAATCTGCACACCGCTAACGGTATTGGATCTTAAAATCAGAGGGTCACGACTGATTTCAGTTCGATAAAATCAGAGCAATAAGGGTTATTTAAATCGCATAGACTTGTAGTGAGATAGCCTGGGACAATGATTGTGTCGATCCCACGCAACGCGGGACAAGACAATGCGATGTGGGGCAAGCAGCTGACACAATTTAATTTGCTCGGTGGCGGTCTCGTATTAATTGTGTAGTTTTATTAAATGCTTGAGGCCTTGGTGTTTGACTACCTAATCTCAATTTTACTATTCTGAGCTATTAGTTAGCGATAATAATTATCTCTCCATGTTCCAAGCGTAATTTAATGTGTTTCTGACTCGTAAAGTTTTTAAAACGCCTACATTGAATAAACATAATTTTTTTGAAAGTAAAACATACGTACGTGAAACGACAAGGCCATCATCATTGCAATTATATTGGGTATATATCATCGACTTTTTCTTACATGCCACCTTTATCGAAAGATAAGCTCATTATGGCAGCATCTTGCAAGGAACATGCAAGTCGTGCATTATTTATTTCGTCAGCCTTGGGCTTGCAGCATCTGTCGTTGCGCATCTGTCGAGATGTCGATTGGTAGGAAAAGCTATGTAACCCTGCATTTTAAGTAAAATAATACTTGCACAATGCACCTTTCATTCTGGCGATGCTGTAGTTTTGGTGGAAGGTGTGATATGGTTCTTTTCTACATCTATGGTGAACTGTAAATCACTCTAATTCTGCCAAATAATATTTTTCCCAACCGTTTGCAAGTGAATCCGCTGATACTAGAACTTTGAACAGACATCATGAAGTTTTAACGCAGTAGCAATTTTTACATTCTTAAAGGTCGCATGTTGAAACGAAGATATCGGTACCAGGGCACCAGAATCGGTTTGGATCGCGTGAACATTCCCCTACTAGCACAAAACCTCATAAAATTGTAGTTTTTGTATGTTATATCTTCTATAAAATCTGCAGTCAAAAGAACAACAAAAATTTTTTGGCAAGGCGCAGATCCGATTTGTAGAAATAAAATGTATATTTAAGATGATGTTGAATCGTTTTATCAGAAGTTCATGGTCTACGGTTGTGTTATTGAACAAAACAATCATTAGATCTGAAACGGGTTTCCCTTGTAAATAACGTCTGAAGCTGGCACTTCTGTTGAAGACTCGTAAAGGCAAAGTTTTATTGCTAAGTCATCAAGTTTTCAGACATTTTCGCGCACACACAATGTTATCGGTAAAGCTGTACCGATCGCGTGATTGTGGCAAAGCCTATCTACCTAGTTGGCAATGTTCGGCGTACAGTTTTGTCGAGCCAGTTCGTTTCAGTCTTGCGAAATACCTACTCGCTGCTTCGACCTTTACCGTCTTTGTCAGGCCAATAATTGGATTAGAGGCTTACGGTACAAATACATCAGAATGCAGGAAATACAAGGTATCAAGAATAAAAACCAATAAGTAGATGAAGTCAATACAAAAACCTTGAAGTCCCGGCGATATGTGTATGAGAGTTGAAGTTGTCAGAAAGTGCTAAAGTTTATGCAAAAGATTAAAAACGGTTTTAGTGTCCAAGTGAGATTCTATTGCGGATCGCGTGTTGTGTAAATGGACTCGATTTTAATGATGTGAAATTTGAATTTATATAATCGGACTAATTTTGAAACAAAGATGTGACGACACAGCTTCATATTTTAAAGTGAAATAACATCGCTTCAATATGAAAAAAGTTTGGTTTGCGAAAAAGAAACCGAAGAAAACGGTGCGTTTTCACATCATGTCATAAATTTAGCGACGCACTAATACAAAACATTGCACACGGTAAGATAATTTCATTCTTTACTTATTTTCCGTTGAAATTTAGGTATAATGGTACCTTTCCTCACAAAACCTTTAATCTTAAGAAGCACTTTGCCAACCACATATCATACATGATTATTCTATTAGCTTTCTATTCTACAATACAGTCTAACGTAAATATTTATGTTCTTCCCACTACTGGTGAATGATTGTTTGCGTTAATTGTCTCATTATCATAATCGAATGAATCATCTTATTAATTCAAATTTCATGCCAGTAGAAGGTTTCGTTGCCTCTGTATAAATCATGAATACTGTCTGAACATATTCTAAAAGAACATTTGCACAATCATAAAATTGGCCCTATTATCACTGACCAGATACTTGATAGTGCCTTTTATGATGCTGTCAATCCTACCACTCCACTTACATCATACCGTTCTAGTCCAATCGTCTTTTTTACATTATTCGATTGCAACAACTAATTTCGTGTTACATCGATAGCATGAGCATCCAAGAATTTCCATCAAATCGTAACGTTCTCTTTGCGTAATGTCTAATAGATCTACCGATTGATTCCTGTCATATTGTGGTAGCTGCTGATTGCTGCAAATGTATCAGGAACGTGTTACATTATGGTGATATTGACGAATCATGCAATTTGCAAGATTGTGATTGATATTTTTTTTGTCGGGGAAAGTTATTGATCTGTTATGAAAATAATATGATTAACCTCATGTTAAGTGTCGGGTCTTATTTTAACAACATTTATCTACCCACTTTCACAAAAGCTTTGCTGTCGTTTCTTAATATTACACAGTCTACAGTCAATTCTTAAAAAAAAACAGTTGAGAGAATCACGTCTTAGTCTCAACGCAAATCATGTCGTTAAGACGTGAAATGAATCGCGATCCATTTAAGCTTAACCACTCTCTACTGTCTATTGCCGCGACCATTATAATAATGAAGCCAAACTGCCAAAGAAAAGTTCGCCAGTTGCATTCAATGTTTTGTCATTTGTTTAAATAGCGTATAAGTGTAGTTTTCTAACCGCAATCGGTTCGGATTACCATTGATTGACTATAATTTTTTCTTATCCATCAAATATCCGTAGTTTTTATAGACATTAAATTGAAATCATAATAATAATATCCTCATGTTTTCCTCTTGAGGGCAGCTCATTGAATCTTAACAGATTGATGTGTAAGTTATCTTCTAATTGGAGACTTTCTTCGTAATAAACATTGATACAATCAGTGCTTAATAAAAACCTGAAAAGCCTTAGCTGGTTTCATCTTAGCGGATATCTTACTAGTAAATAGGATTTTAAAATGCAACGAAGTTTATGACACGCATAGCTAAGAAGTCGTTGGATGAAAGTTGTGGAGACAATACGATTTACACGTGATAAGTGTTTTAGAAAATGTTCGACGTTATTTAAAAGGTATTTTCATAGAGATATGCCGGCGGCGCACCTTTCATTACATATCCCCTGGCAAAAGGATGAAAGCATTCAAAGTCAACTTAATAGTCGAGGTAGGTTTCGTTGCGTGTGTATGACCACACTATTCTAAGCAATGGGGTAATTAGTCACTTTCTCCGGTCATTCTGTACTACCGGTTGAATGCATACGCGTAGCCGTAGGCACTTCATACAATGTGGGATCTGATTGTCGATTTACACGAGAGAGTAAAAGTGATAATGCGAGTTTATTGATTCCACTAACCACTTCAATGTAACACTTTCATGTACACGGGCCTTATTGAAGGTACATATTTCAAAATATACCTATCGTTTTCTATGAACAAAACCTTACTACAATAGAACAAATAGCTACCCAATGACGTACAATTTACCCTGTATAATACAATCCTTTGCTTCATTAGAGTCTGAACTGAAACAACAAAATCTTTACGGTAGATATTCTGCCATCAAAGACATCATTTACAAATTAATTAGCTTAAGTTTCTAATTTTATTCTCTTGTTCTCTTATTGAACAGCTAATTAGTTACGGCCCAACCTCTTGCGAGTGAAAACCTAGACTAGTCATTCGTGTTCAAGGGCGCATTCAAGTACAACAAAATTGCTTAGAATATTTGACGTTTGGAGGTTCGACTTGATAGGCTTGATAGACTAATACAGTCGATAATCATTCATTACTCGAGTGTTCGTACGTATAAACTGAAACAGTAGCATTAATTTTAATGAAATCAATGTCCCAGATTCTTTGGATTGTGGTTGTAAAACCAAAGAAATCCATTAAATAAACTTTCATAAAAGATACTCTTTGGGTAATTAAAAAGAGATTTCGCCTACGTTGCAGACTTAAAGTGCCTGCCCAAGTTTTGCCAACATGGCGAACATTAATTGGCGTGCAACAAATAAAAATCAATTGACGTGTGGGCTTAATTTCCTGTGTCAATTGGGAATCGATGTAATAAAAATAAAACACAATTTATTCGGACGAAGATTACAGCAATTGTTTTATTAAGAACGGATAGTAAAACGCAATTATAACTGAAAGTGTTACAATAGAAAAAGTTGAAACTGTTGTTTGCATCTCTACCTATACTGTAATTTCTACTATAGTGGTAAGGGAATACTCGTCTAGGGCAAGCCTTTCATTTGATTACCATGCACATTTATAAACATAATAATCAAAGTCACTTCATAAACATTAGTCGTAATGTAGCTAACCCGATGAATACGATAAAAGATTGAATAACAGTTACGTAATTCACTTAGGCATCCTTATCATTTCGATCTGAATTAGTAGTATTATTTAACGGGTATCTAATGAAGCCGCAACATGATCTTTGGCTTTGAGCTAAGCGATAGATAAAGTGTTGTGGGATCAAAGATGAATCACGATTTATGCTTCAGGTAAAGCATATAATACAGACGTGGGATGTGATGTTACGTCACTCACTACCGGATATTTTATTGTTTTTTTGACATCATCATAATGCACTGCGTGTTTTATGCAGAAATCCCAAAAGTAGTTAACATGGACCAGGGAGGCTTCTGTTCGATGCGTATGTGTATGTGCCTCTGTGTATATTGAAATAATTATAATACTAGTAGGTAACTTAAAAAACGATTTAAAATATACCTTGGTATAATAAAATTTCAAACCCACGATTAAACTGAAACGCAACATCCTTTAATTTAAATGGAATGACAAGTAATTTCAACGCAATGATTAATAGCTCGCTCGTTCATTTCAATTACCTACAGGAAAGTTATAAAATGTTCTCACATGTGAAATTCTATAAAATGTTAAACGATGCTTTCCTAAAAGGGTACGTAAAATTGCGAAACGTCTCGATAAGGATTTACTAAACGCTATGATTAATATTATAAAAGCAAATTCGTTAAAATCCTTACTGCCTAAATCGATTTGTTGCCATTATATGGATAACTTACTAGATTGAACATATCCCACTCATATAATAAAGCTGAAATTTTGTGAGTTTGTTTAGATGTTTAGATATTTGTATGTTTGTGTTTCAATCACGCTTAAACCAGTGAACTGATTTGTAATAGCTTATAGGCTATTCAAAATGTTAGTACCACGCGAGCGAAGGATGTGGTTTTATAGTAAAAGAAAACTTACTTGTTTCTAGATCGTTCTATTAATAATATACCTACTTGATCTTTTTTTTTTTTTTTTTTTTATGTTTAATGGGTCGGCTCTTGACCTCGAAACTAACATAAGCAAGAATGAGGTCTACGATGGAGCGAGCCTACCCAGAAGGTGCCTATTAACTCTCTTCTTGAAAACAACAGGGTCATAGCTCAGCGGAAATACAGACGCGGGAAGCTGATTCCAAATTTTTGCAGTGCGCATAATAAAAGAACTTTGAAAGCGCTTAGTTCTAATAAGTGGAATATCAACCAGGTGAGGATGATAGTCAGCTGTGCGTCTGAAGTCCCTATAAAAGAACGGTGAAGGCGGAATAAGGTCGTGTAGCTCCTGGGCACACTCACCGTAGTACAGTTTGTAGAAGACCGACAAACTCGCTACCTGACGACGATGGCTCAGACTGTCGAGTTTTGCTTCGGCAAGATAGTCTTCGCCTATCAGCCTCTTGGCTCTGCGCTTCACCGAGTCAAGTGCAGCAAGTTGATACTTAGCAGATCCATCCCAAAGGTGGCTGCAATATTCCATACAAGATCGAACTTGAGCCTTATATAAGGTCAAAAGTTGACCAGGTGTGAAATATCGCTTGACCTTATTTAGGATGCCCAGCTTTTTGGCCGCAGTTTGTGCTTTAGACTCGATGGAGGTGCCAAAGTTGAGGCTAGCCGTCAACTCTATGCCAAGAAGGGTGAGGTGGTCGGTTACTTCAACCGATAAACCTTGATCTCGACTAGACAGATTACCATAGAGGTTTTGAACTTGAATGGTGTAACCAATATGCATCCAAGTGTGCCTCGTATTGTGTTACAGAAAATTGTGCAGTAGGTTTTGTATTTACTGGTACCTTTCAACTTGCTTTGAAACTTTCAAACTTTTAACAAATGTGGAATATTGGCTTCTAATGAAAGGTGGATTATACTGTCAACCAGCAAAAATAAAAACCGTGGCACTCCCAGGAGTACCGAAAGAAATGAATACTTTGAACAGTTAGGTGCCTAGTGTATTTTTTTAATCATCAGGAAATCGAAATATTTTTCGATTATCTGACATGATCATTTATCGAAATATCGAAAAATAATGACTTCACCCGTTTAGTTATAAAATAAAATGAGCTAAGTATTTGAAATGTAAAAATATTGCCAAAAAAGTTTACCGAGTACAGAACTAGATGGCGCTACTAGGTGTCGGTGAGCTGTCACGTGACTCGCACGTGACCTTTTCGAGGCGAACCCAAGAATTTATTCTCATCTCAAAACTGCCAAACGCGCCTAAAGAAGTTTTCACTTCAATAACATCCTATCATAACATTATTCATTGCCTTAGTACCTTTGCTTACATTACAGTGGTTCTAGCAGCCTGTAGAATAAGTGTCAACTCTCCCATACCATCTTTCATTGGCTTATCAAAAATCAACGTATTATCTATTCAAATCTACTTAAGCTTTTGCTGTTACTCCACTACGTCACAGCGGTTTCTAATGTGATATCGACGAACGCGTCCGGTTGGGGTTAGGTTTCGCCGCGGCGGCTGCGATGCGAACTGGGACCAGTTTTATATCGAACACCTCAACTTGTCATCTCAGTTTTGATTTTTAAGTAAATGGGTCAGTATAACATGTTATTCTCTAGTCTGATTCTTTAATCGTAAAAAAACACCAAAATTGCCTATCCAAAAAAAAATGAGAGGGTTAGGAGGGTCAAATTTCATTTTTTCAATTCCTTTATAGCTTGTCTTTAGAGTAATGACATCCGTTAAAATAATCCTGCAAAAAACAGATAGGTGTCATGTTTTTGAAATAAAATAGCGAACCTTCACGATCTTGTTATGTTACTTTGTGTATCATGTTTCCTGTCCTGTCACACC
Source organism: Epirrhoe alternata (assembly GCA_963565295.1). Lineage (NCBI taxonomy): Eukaryota > Metazoa > Arthropoda > Insecta > Lepidoptera > Geometridae > Epirrhoe > Epirrhoe alternata. The sequence continues at coordinate 9,423,748 of OY751384.1, forward strand.
TCAATATTTTAATGTATGGCATGACAAGGTTTTAAAACAATTCAATACTATACCTACCGCTTGGTACAATTGCTTGCATTTATTTTGTCCCAAAGCACTATGCAAGACTATGACGTGTTCAGTATGCGCATCATTGTGTGATACAGGTCAGTAGCTATTTGCAAAGAATTCAGGTGAAAATGTGTCAGTCAATTATCGTGTTTCGTGTCAAATGTAATTAATTTGTCGTTTGTTTTAGTGAAATGGGCGACATGACACGAAGGTAACCTATTTACCGTTAGGGGATAGGCAATGGCCGTTTACTGTCACTCCTCACGATAGCCAGAGCTGGAGACCAACCCTTTACTGGCACGCAAAATGTTGTCGGACGTTTGAAAGACGCAAGTCGCGAATTGTCTGGCTTCCCAGTCAACAGATTATACTATTGAGACTTCAGCTACAGTTTATTTTCGTAGGTAATGTAAAGTTGATAATGCGAGTACTTACTCGAACTCAATTAGATTTCTACGCTCAGTATTGAAGATAAGTACTTTGTAGAAATCTACCAATTGCATTTTAGATGTGTATAGTGAAGTTTCTCGTATTTTTCTCTTCTGTCACCCTTAAGCCGGATCTCCTGCGACTCTGTTTCATCAAACATCTAACATAATGATATGGACGTGGCCTAACTGTTTTGCAAGTCAAAATATTACCCTTTTAGTCGCAGGAAACACGCCTTTAATGATATAGATTTTCTTATTATGCAGCTATTAGCTCCAAGGTCATAAATCTACTACTACTAATCTATCCATAAGAGTACTTAAGAGTAAAACTGCATTATTCTTGAGTTTCACGTAGTATGCTGCGTCCATCGATCAAATGAAGCTGTGGATGGAAACTAGTAATCATAAATTTGGATTCTCCATTCAATGGAAAGTGTTGCGACACAGAAAGTTTCGATCAAACAAGAAAGTGTTAAAAATAGCATAATAAAGCATACACCAGTTGATTGAAGCGGCTGCAATAGGCGATGCTTTTTTGCTCCGACGACGCGCTCTACTTACTCATTTCTATACGCTAATTTTGGAGTTAATTCTTAAGCATTATCTGTGACGATCACAATGCTACTGACATCTGGCTATAAAGTTTTGTCAATAGCTCTCAAAATTATCGAGAAGATGAGACCATTTTTAATACGTTATTTTACAATAAAGCTATTATGCATTTAATTACACTACTGACCTGAAAACTTTCACTCTTACATAATTGAATCTCAAGAAAATAAGCTAATTTGAGCGCACGAGCGTAGTGTGACACTCACGAATTGTCCAGTAACGATTACATGAATTCATCTAGTAATCACCCTGAGGCAACATTACATAGGTATTATTATCAATTCTATTGTTTTCTGATATCATTGCGTTGTCAGTTGCAAAATATTCCTACGCATTTGTCAATTGCTTATTTTAATCAAACAAAAATTAAAACTTACCAAATAATGTAGAGCAAAGTTTCTCCCAAATTCTTACCAACAATAATCATGTAACGTAAGTTACGTATATCGTTATAATAATTAATTTATTGCTGATATTACCTGATATACTTTAAAAGTTACATTACTTCCGATCAAGGCGTCAGAGTAAATAAATTGCCTTAAACACATCCAATGTATCGATTTCTTTTCGATCTTCCGGTTCAATTTCACTCAATGTTGATTAAAGTTAGTAAGTACCTCAATACAACTTGAAACTGCATAAGCGCTGCTTCATACATTCGCCCTCGGCAATAATTTGCTCCTATATTGAATTGATTTATCGGCTGCTATTTTTCACCTGACCATTACTGGTGAAAGTGATGTTATCCTATCACATTCATAGTTCTCTGATTTGACGTTGTCATCAATCAGGATTTCATGACAGCATATACTTTAAGTAACGATCAGTAGATTTTGATAAGTCATGTTGCGCAGCAGGAGCATTAACTTAACATTCGAGTCGAGTTTTTATGTCTCAAATGTCTCCAACGCATTTGGTATATTACTTCCAAATATAACTGTCTAATTAAAGATATTTTATAGCTGTTGATGTCGCTACGTGATGTCATCCTAACTATCGCTAGTAATATAGCTTCAATTTAATTTGTTAAGTGTTAAATTGACTGCATCGTCGTCTTCCGCCATTTCAGTGCCAAAGATAGTCTTTTCAAAAGCATGCTCTACTTATTCTATACATAACAGAATATAGTAATTCTTTCGAAATAGATTCGCTTTAAACGTCTGTCACGTATAAAATCTCGGACGAGCGTCAGATTTAATCGGCGAAAGTAGTTGCGTGTCATGCGCGTGCACAGCAGCTTGATCGCCATCCGCACTGCCATTATATTACACGATCCGTAAACTTAAGTGCCCCTTTTCTCACTAAGATGCACTATAAATGTCAGCCAATGACACACTTTTAAGTCTTAAAAGTTTCCTAATTAGGGTTAATTGGATAAATATTATATGGGAGATCAGGATATGTTGTGTGTGTAAAAGCTTACAGAGGTCATAATTTGACTGTTCTGGCTATCAATACAATGATTTATGTAATGACCTTGCCCACAAGTATGAAACCTGCCAACACCAATCAAGTAACACCGTCTCTATCACTTTGATCTGTACTACCGTTTTTGATTGTTATATTACGCGATCGTACAACCTCTATCGACTTGCGCGGGTCTGAATTGCTAGTTGTATCATTACCACATTTACACAATTGAACATTGTCAGTTCCGATTGCGAAAGTAGATCGTTGCTAAATTGCTTTTCGTCACTTGCTTTAGTAAATTACTGTCATATTTGACGAGTGTGTTACGCACGCGTTATGTGCCACATGTGTTTCGGTCATCATGTCGGGATTATGTCACTGTCACAATGCATATGTATAATCATCACACTATTGGCTTATAGAGATTAGGGCTTCCTTAATGATTATCGAATTTCGAATCTTAGGTTCTATATGAATTTCTAGCTTAAAGTTTTCCAGTAACTGAAGAATTATAAAGAAAATAAATATGCAATTTTCTTTTTCACCTTTCGACGATTCCACTCTCTTTAATGGTGTCTATAAACTACTCGTGAATTATTGGTGCCAACACTGCCAACTTATACAGGTTCGTGACCTGTCATAATTAATTAAATTAATGAAATGGCACTTTCGACAAGCCTTAACTAATTTCAATTTTGTGTTAAATAAAGGGCGACGAAATGCAACTTGACCAATAAGTAGATTTATCACCCCAGAGTTTTCGTTACAATTTAGTTTAAAGTAAAGCAAAAAGCTTGTAAATTGTCTTATTTGCTAAATTGTATGACGTCATCCTGTTACTCTCGCTCTTTCGGCGCATCTATAACTGGGTCACTGTGTCACTTTCTTCGTCTTTCGCCACCATACTGACCATCCTGATTTACATACGCATTTGGTTTCATAAAGCCGGCTGCCGAACCATATCGCGTTTAAAGTTGTGCAAAATCTACTTTTGAGACATGATGTATTTCACCAAGATCTGACTCCTAAATAGCAATAAACTTGACTGTATTTTTAGCATAGCTTGTATAAGTATTGATTTTAGCCGCAGTTTACGTACGATAAAGACTTGTACCAGTTCACATCGTCACATCTGTTTATGCTCGCCTGTCAAATGCATTAAGCCAAAACACGTTTGTTTTAATCACGTTGTGATGAGTCCAAAAAACTTTCTTTGCATTGTAAAATTTCTCTTCCGACTGTACAATGAGCAAATTAGTGTGTATTCATTTGCTATTGTTAAAATTCTGTTCTGAATGGTCTTATCTATCTCTGTTTAATCTTCGAACATTATCGTCATTAATATCAACATCATTAGTTTCATAAAGCATTCCAATATCCTTACATAGTTTTAGCTAGTCATTCCGTGGTCCTACATGAACATTATTATTGTTCTACTCGTTTATGTAAGATACAGAACAATTGGAGACATACGCTTAATGTCGTACTCAAATTCTTCGTGTCGGGTGTGATTGTTGCGCAAACAGTTCTGTGTAAGGTTAAGTGAAAGATAATTATAGATATTTATTACGGATCGAAGTTTTCCTCGAAGTCATACGGAAGTTATCGTTTGAACTTGACCCATGAAGATTTCCTTAGATTAGGCTAGGCAGGCAGAATTATATTGAATGTAGCTAATAAGCATTACGTATTAATTTGAATAGGCTGAAATGTTCAAAGACGTTCAAATCTCATTTGAATATCGTTAAGTTTATTAAGGTGTACATACTAATTACTTGAACATCCACTCTAACCGGTGAGCAGTCTATACTTCAGCCACTGCAGCTAATAAGATTTTGCGCAATACTAATTATAATTTAACTCCCAAAGCCTAAAACGTGGCTGCAATTCAAAAGCATTCTACATAATGTGTGTCAATGCTATCACAATTCACTAGCACCCACACAAAGGTCAAAGCTGAGCTGAGCTAAAGAGAAGCAATGACTGATAAGGTGATTTACCCATCCCTTTTATGGAAACGTGTGTAGGTGATGAAATTACCTGACAAAGCTGATTTATTGACTAATAAGACAATGCATGCATCATTCTAACGCCATGCAAACTACCAAGTCCCCTGTACAATAGTTGGTACAACATTTCCAATATGTTTGTTGTTCTTGTTCCTTTGAAATCATGATTTATTTACCTGTCATTTTGTCTTACCAACGTTGTTATTTCACTATTATTTCATCATTATTACAATTGTGACTTCAGAGAAATTCACATAAAACAGGGAAAGTTTACAATCGGCAGACCGCTGAAAGCCGCAAGGCAAAAGAAATAAACGCCCATCTTACGCCGATTATGGTACGAAAGAAAGTGAAATGTGTCCTTACAGTTCTTGTCTTGTACGTCAATATTTTTGGGACGGGTTCTTTTAATGGCTACTTTGTTGATGCAGGCAGGCATGCTGCTGTTGATTGATTGGAAGGACAAAATAATTCGTTATAGTTATTTACAGAATCAAGAAGTACCTTGAAACTAAGCCTCTAAACTTCGCACGTGTTCCTACAAAAATGAACAATGCTACCTGTAACTACTAGCCGACAAGGAAGTAATTACCATGCCCGTACCAAAGTTGCTTGACCCCAAAGCGAAGAATCGGTTTATGTAGCGTAGTTGATGATAGATGACGCATATAAGTTCTTGGTGTTACGATCAATTGAGTGCCAGATTAGAATTTAGATTACATATTTGATAGCCCATAGACGAACTAACGGGTCCGCAGAATCTTATCCGTACGTGACCTTACTTTTCGTCTAAAGCCATTTTTACGCTGGCTTGACAATGCGATTTATAAAACGTGTTTCGGAAAATTTGTCTAAGGTATTTGCCTACACGAAAATATCGTAATATTCGTAGGCGGTGACGCCGCTGGCTGGTACCGAAACGATGCGCCATAATTTACAATGCCATCTGATAACCCAATGACTGTTTTCGTCAAGTATTGATTGCGCGTATTGTAAAAGCTTTGCTTTTTACCACACGGAACAAAACGTCTTATGAAGATCCTGAAAAGGCTGCAATGTGTGGGATTGAGGAAGAAGACAACACGTTGGCTGATAATTTATTTATCTCTTTGCATCATACAGTTACGCAGTTACGCATGACAGAAGCCTTACAATTTCTACTTGCCTAGATTTACTGAGTGTTCCTCAAAGATTCACAATCATACACAGTGGAATTCATTTTAAAATAATGTATAGAAGAATATAAAGTATGAGCAGAGTGGTGCAGCTTATGCCAGCCAAGTAACCTAACAAGTAATCGGGAAGTATCTTCTTAGGAAGATCCTTGTTCCATACTCTTACGATTTTAACATAATCATCATGAGATCATCTTAATTTTTCGCAACACGAACTACAATACAAATCGTGTCGGAAGCAAGATTGGCGAGTGTAACTCTGGAATGCAACAACAAGTATGCAACTTAATCGGTGGCAGATATTCAAGAATTATTCACGTTACTGGTTGGCAAATAATGATCGACGAGGTTGGCTTCTTTTGCATAACAAGTGCGAATGCAATTATCCGAAACTGGAGCATAACTGCTGTACAAATGACCTGCTGATGATAAATGCCGTTTGATGTCTAATGATGTATGAAAAGATACGACAAAATCAGGATTCGACACAGTAAATGAAATGTTACACAGTGGTGAAATTTATGAAACAGTCGGTTCAAAACATTGCATGGCAGTAAATGTAAACACGCGTTAAATTGTGTTTTAGTTCGGTTGGTAAATGAATTTCAAATTTCGAGTATCAGGCAGGTGAGACTGATGCCATTTCTTTGTCAGAATGCTGCGGTAAGTTTGAAGTTATGCTGAGTTGCAAAATTGAGGTTATTAATAGTTTAGTCAAACTATTGCGTTAGCTGTATCATTCAAAGTTAAAAAACCCTTGTTTAGATAATATTTCAATTATTTAAAAACCTTACCTATGACGCGTGAATACACAGCTATTCCTAACCGGCTATGTAAAGAATGTAAATATTTTCATTTTGCATGTTTCACACCGTACACTAACGCTTGATAACGAGTTATACATTCTGAATTACATAAAAGTCCAAAACAACTATTCTGATCCCACAAAAGATGCGCTACTTAATGTTCGGAAGCCGGTCTTCTTTTTATACGTTACAATTACACAATGGCCATCATAGGTGATGTAACATTTTTTCCCGCTTGATGGAATAATTGTTATATTTTTGATATCATCAAATAAATGGTAGTAAAGTAATGTTGATCAATAGCCGTCACGCCTCAATTCGACTCAATCCATCATCACCTCACTCATCTTCGAGTTTGTAACTACCGAAACTTAACAAATAAGTGCTATGACGACATCAGACACATCGAGATCGAGTGATGAAACGATAACTATGGGTTTAATTGTGGCTTATAGTCTTTTCTCAAGAGTGTGCTTCTGTACAGTGTAATTACTTCCTATAATGCCGTTACTATTGTTGATAGTGTAGAAATTGTAATTAAACCTATGCCTTCTGATATTTCAGAAGAGTTTAATATGCAAGGTACCAGTTGCATGGTAAATTATTGCTTTAGGTTTAATGGATTGTTTGGTTAGATATTAATAAGTTTGCTCAACCGCGAGGTTAAAAGCTCCCGTGCATTTTATTAGCCCGTTTCCTGTCTACATTCAAAGGGCCGACTGTCTGTTTGCCATTAATAAACAATGTCGTGCATCAAAGAAACGATTCTGTGGATAACTAAGACTGCCCATTCACACTTTATAAATTTAATTATTTCGAGCAAGTACAGGAACTCGCATCGTGAAATAGTTTTAAGAACTCCTAAGTAATATCACAAAAAAAACTTGAATAGTACGTGGCCTTTATTTTCCTACTTCCTTGAACGACTCCCAAAGGCTGATTACAGCATGATTCACGTATCTGTCGGTAACTATTACAGTAACGTCAAGTCAAATCTCGAGAGTTTTCGGTAATGCTTCTCGTCGAAGGCAGGCGTTTATATTGCAAGCTTGTGTGACTGTCGATGTCGCCTCGTCGTGACGATACTTGTAGGATGTGCGCAAGTTTGCATCACAAATAAAAAGGCTGTCGTGCATCGTGCGCATCGTTAGCGACCATCAAGTCACCAGCAGCTTGTCAATTGTGTCCAACATTGTCAATTCTACACACTGCCTCCATCGTTCTACCAATTGACGATAATAAAACATCCGTCCACAGTGTTTACACTTGGTAACGCATACGAGGTGGCAAGCTGTGGTTTGATTGAATTTCAATTGCGTCGAGGCCGTTCTAATACATGTTCACCTATGTAGTTGGCTTTTAAAAGTATTTTACTAAATTATGCTTCGCGAACGTGCACGCAGTCATGCAACCTTCCTTTCTATGTCGACTGTGGGTATGAGTATTCACTGAACTGTACAATGTACATTCATACGATGAGGTACCTACCTAAGTACCTACCGACTCGATATTACAAGTAGCTTCTTACCCCAGGAATATTTAAAATGCTGTTCACGGATTAAGAAATGGACGAGTCGTTTTCTGGTTGATAAATGAATATTGAAACTTTAAAAGGAAATGTGTCAATTAGTATTCCCATATAGTTTCTTCGCTGCCTGCTTCAAAGGGTATTGAGCTTTTTTCTCGTAGTTCACCTGAATTGCATCGTAAATAAAGGTCATGCAAACTTGCTGCATACGTACATTTTGTAGGTAATTTTGCAGCTTTTGTTGTAATTGTAACTAGCTAGAGGCAGTTGGATGTTTGAAATTGATCGGAACCGGTTGAACGGCATGTGGTGACATTTACATTATGTTAACAGACTGGACGAGTTACCTCTGCCTCTGGGACGTAAAAAGAAAGTAGTTACGCTCCGATGCGACGCCGATATGTTGATATAAAGTCGACCGTGGAGCACACAGTAACACCCTTTTCGCAATTTCTCTTGTTTGCATTAATTGGCGTTGATGATATATTGGACTTTGATTTATTCGATCATTGTTGGTTCATCAAAATTCTCTTTAAAAAAAAGAAAGGAATAATTACAGCCGGTAATCATTTTTCAAAGATACTTGTTAGCCTGTTTAGAAAAAAAATCGATCAATACCTATAATAGCAGATCAGATTTATATCAGACTATTTATAAAAAATGGAAGAAAATATAATGTATTTTTAAACACGTCCACAGACGAACTAATCTACAAACTAGATAGACTTGTTAGCGTTTAGGCTTCAGTAGCCGAACGACTTTCTCTCATTACTTTTTAGTTGTTGTAAATAGGTTAGGTACGTATTTATGCTGACCTAGGTCCTTGCAAAAGTGAGAGCACAAGTCCTGGACCGGTCGTCGACCGCCGCCCACACCTAGCTTCAAACTATCGATCGTGCGCACCAACGTTCCAGGAATTGTCAAATAAACTGTTTTACTTATTCCTTTTGAAACATGATGACGTCACTTGGCGTGGTAGCTGATAATCCAATTAATGCAAATTTAAAAATCTGGTCGAACTGCTTTTAGGCGTTTAGATCACGTGGGTTGACGACAAGTCCTAATATAAGGTTTCGATAGAATTAAAAGTTAACGTAAATGTAATAGTCTGGAAAGTTTTGTATCGAATATTTTGTGATCTTGTTGGCTTTCCACTCGTTTTCACTGTTGGAGATAGACATGCAAAAAAATATTTTACAAATCCAGTCGTCGCGCTTCAATAGTGTTTACTACTACGTTGTTGGAGAAAATACAGAATGTTGATTTGTATTATCTCGTGTACTGTTTCATCGACTGCATGTACATCTGCACATACAATAGATATTTGAACGCTTAAGATTTTTTTATAATACTATTAAGTTAAGAGGTTAATATCTAATAGAGCAAAAATGAGAGAAAAGGTCATATTGTATTGGTCTGTCGATCCTGCATAGAGTAAGATAGTTACAATGAGATGACGCTGTAGTCATCAAGATAAGTCTTGAAATACCTTTGTATTTAAAAATAACACTCCCAGAAGATACGTTAATGGTTAAAGTTCTATTGCTGATGCCAGTAACCGTTGAATTGATCTGGGTACCTGTAAATGTTTTATTTTTACAATTTCCAAATGAAGTGCGAACAAATTGCAGTAGTCCTCATGGGTAGGGTATGTACTAGGTGTTGTGTGCAGGAGGCAAGGCACGTCTAGTCTTCGCGTAACGTGACGTGAGCCGGCCTTGGCGGTCGGCCCCGATCGGTCTGACTCGCTTACCTCCGCCATGTATGCCTATCTCTTTCGCACTCAATGACTATACTTCTTGAATCCATCACGGATTTCCACACGCGAAGTTAGTGAAAACCGACTCTACCTTACTTGGTAATTTTAACGAAATGGACTCTACTTTTCAGAGAATACGGTACGCTACAGCTTAATCCCGACCCAGTCAGTTATGGTGTTTTAGCTCTGTTGCGCTGTGTATAGTTCTTTCTCTTTCCGAATAAACAGCTGCCTTACGTCCAGCCAGTATGGTAAAAGCGTTGAAGTAACACGGACTGTTATCTGGTTTTTACGGCTAGCCCATAATCGCCAACGAAAAATGACGACGTGAACTGTTTGTTTATTATTTACAAAAGTTAGCTGTCGATTGCTAGACAGCGCCTGTGCAGTTTTGTGACCTGTTTAATTTGTAAACAATCGCTAAGTTTGCCGAATTAAGAACTCGATACGAACGCAGTGGTCGGTTATTGTTTCCAAAACAATTCGACTGAAGTGTAATATGACTAATGCATATAAAATATAGGGAGCGTTTGAGAATATCGGTGTGTGCGTGTGTTTACGGCCCAGTGATTCTGCGGGTTCCGTCTCGAGTGTCCCAGGTGTGCAGTTGCAGCTGGTACGATTGAGCACATAGTGACTGATGGAGGATTCTGTACGAGTGTTTCGGAGTCATGCGCGCGCTTGTGACTAGCGGCCATCGAAACCAACAAAACGGCGACAATTCAAGCAGACCCAGATCTTGCACCACAGGTTCGCTTTTCCCAACTTATACCAAACACCGCATTAGTGACTAATGTCGAAAACCAACTTTGTTTCTTCATATTCAATGATTTACCGGCGCGTTTTCAAGGTAAATTGTGAAAGGGTTGACCATTGAGCAATTTAATTGATAAAAGTAGTTTACTACTAAATAATTTCATTGTAATTTAATGTCTGCTAATGATATTTGGTTGGTAGTTTATTCGTATGTATAGATGAAAAACACGATAAATAAACCAGCCACAATAATATTTTTTCTTGAATTACTTACTATCCAGGGGTCACATGACCCCCCCCCCCCCCCTCAAATCGTACACGTCTACTAGTAAAATCTTGTGTATTGTGCAATAAAGTCTAATATTAGTGTAGTGACCCCCCCGAAATTTCAGTAGTGAGTGACCCCCCAAAATTTCAGGCTGCGACCACGCCTGGTAGGATGACAGAGTTGTTATTCAAAACAAAAAGACGTTGCACTAGCATTAATGAATTGTATGGAAAAATATTTGAAATGAGCATTCGTGGAAAACAAACCATGTCCGGTGTTGTTAGGATATGAGTCATTCTAGAAAGTATTGGTAGATATTATAAGCGTGTGATACAGGACGGCTCGTACACATACAGAATTAACTACGACAGGTGTATCAATCAACCCACCAAACTTGTTTAAAGACATGGCCATCATTGGACCGTTTAATAGTTCGAACTATCCGCATTTTTTGTTTAATCCTTGATGTGTCGAAATGACAATGCAGTTTGAAAGTTGAACACCTGCTTTTTTTTGTGCCATCATTAAATACAAAGGCTATATTCAAATTTTTTTCATTTACTATTCCAGTTTTAGTTTACTTAGTCGTTTTTTTTTATAAAAATTAGGATAGTATATTTCGACTTAGTGTGTATGGAATTGAGAGTTTACCTAATGTAACAAATAATTCCATTCAGAATACATTATTTGATAATTTCGTTTACCGGTATCCTATGTTATAACGATAATCAAGTACATTTCATTTCGTGAGTGTGTGTGTCTGAATTTAATACAAAACCAAAGAAAATGAATTATATGAAGTAGGTATTAAGTCGTTTTTCAAACATATAGAAACGAAACAAAACAGCGTAATTCAATTAAGATAGTAACTGTATCGAATCACCTTGCAACTGCAACTAGTACTGAAACCTGATAAGTATGATGAATCATTTACTTCACACTGAGAATAGATTCCATTAAAATGCTATGTCGCTTCGATTATTTTGACCCATTTAGCAAAGGATGTTAATGCCGGTTCGCGTCCATCTGACTCCTCCTTTTCCTTAATCGTATCTTTTGTGACAGGTGGTCGCTTCAACTAAATAAACTGCATCCGGCAAACGGGTTTTGAATAAATCAATAGTGGGCCATAATACGCCAGCTGCTTAATCCTTCGATACAAATCTTCCAATAACTTATTTCGGCCTTAACCAGCAATCATCTCAAGAGTCCTCCCAATATTGACTTTACCTTGTTTATCGAAAAATACAAAAGTTAACTTGCCGATTTATGATGCTCGTCCATCTTGTTAAAATCTAGAGCGCAACAAGTTTCACTTCTCTACAGCATTTAATTTTTTTGTTCGAATCCAATTCGAGCTCGTTTTCTATCGCCCCCGTATTTTTTATGATCTATTAAAAATTAATAATCGGCCTATCGTGGTATCGAAATAACTTCTGGTGAATTGGTAATCAATAGAAAGGTTCGATCTTAATTCCCTACAGTTGCGAGCAGGGGAAAGTATCGGTAATGTTCAGTCGGCACTCGGCAGTGTTTCATAAATATTATTATGCACTTATAGTCTTATACACATTTATGCAACCCGTACCGGCGGAATTAAATAGCACGTGGAAGCCGTGCTTAGATCAAGATAAGAGCTCGCGAAACGTGATCGATTGTTCACAGACTTCACAGTAAAGCTGCTTACACAGCCACTCCTCGTGTAGAGGTATGTAACGAACATAAAATAATGAACTGATGATTACCATACTGCATTTATTTTCATTCTGGTATGTTTCGTATTCTTTCTTATCCGTCTGTATGTGAGACATTATCCGGCATAATATAAGTTTTTTGTGTCTTTTGTATTGCATTAGAGAATTTTCTCTCTCTCTCTCTCTCTCTCTATGTATGTATGTAGATAGATAGATAGATAGAAGCTTTATTTGCCAACACACAGACACAGGTACATTACACATACAGAGAACAGGTACAAAAAAGAAAAATACAAAAGTAGGTATGAGGTAAGTAGGTGACAGAGCTATGAAGTTAGGAACCTCTGTGCCTATCCCTACTCACCTACATGCAATCTACAAGCAATACACAAAACAAGAAAAGACCTAAACAGCAAAACGAAATAATATTAAGTACAAAAAAATAAATAAAAAGAGTTATCAGTAGGTAAGACGTACGGTCTGCGCTGGTGTTAGTCAAAAAGGAGTAGTCTCAGCTTTATGTTGCTCTGCACCGGGGTACAGGGCAACGCTGATTTTCAGACTACTCCTGGTTTGGTGACATCACATCCCGAAGATAGTAATAATAGAGGAACAAAAAAAAGAAAATAGATAAACTGAGATTTTATAAGATAATAACAGTACTATAAGTAGGTACATAGCATAAATAAATTAGTAAATGTGTGAAGTATATGGTGTGTGAAGGGTGTGTGTCTGAGTTATTCATTAATCTTAGGTATGCGGTCGGTAGTTACTCTGAGGTGTGTGGCAAGGAGTACGTACGGTAAGGGTGCTGTCAGTGTCGATCCAGCGGTGACAGTGATTGGAACTTAGATGATCAAACGCGGCCGCTCCGCTAGAAAAGATAGAATGTTTTCAAGTAGTAAGGTTTTTTTATCGTACTTTCCTTCTTACTCATAAGTTCATAGCAATATGTTAAAGAGAGTCAAGTATATTACTATCAAGGCACTTTTGTCCTTTCCGTACACACTAATTTGTTCCATAGAGAATTATAGATTTTAATAGAGATGTGAACATAAGTGTCATCGAAAATATTGTTTGTCGATAAAATTTTCTAAAATTACTGGTTCGGAAGAACTAGTGACACGACAAGAAGAAGTAAGTTAAAAGTTGATTATAGCTATTACCCAGATACCTATTATTTAAAATACAGGGTGGTCCACTCAGTGACTTCAATAGGAAAAATAATAAGTTTCTCACATCCATCCAATCCAGGGCTATCCAGAAATACCCCATGTACCTATGTTCTACGATTTTTTTTAGTTTTCGAGTTATACGCATTTAAAGCTTTATAATGAGAATGTCCGATTGGAACGAATTAGTTATCAAAAAAAAGGGAGAATTTTCAAATTTATTTTCTTGTTAAAAAATTAACTTGAATTGTACTTTCATACATACAAAACTCAGCTGTCTAGCATTAGTGCAAGTAGAAAAGTTTAGATCCAAAGTTACGATATTGTGTTTAAGATAGTCAACGTTTAATTTTAAACATAAAATTAGGAATCCAAAAATTTGAGTATTTTCTAAAACTTCCAGGGACTGTAAGCTTCCGTAATACCATGAAAAAAGTGCTACTTAGGGGGCTATTTTTTGTTGAAATCAATGAGGACAAAGTCAAAAAGTATTTATTTTGTAACAATATTTTTAAAGTAGGTACCAATCCTAATCTACTGATTGGGTTTCCATAATATTCACCGATGGGTATGGAGTAGGTGTGTTGTGTTCAAGAATATCATTAACACCCGATTAGTAGGTACTACGGGACCTGTGGTGGACCACGGGCAGGGACTGGCTATTACTTACCTGTATGTATGTGCCTATATTTCAGTCGTTTAATTGAATTTTCTTTAAAGTATAACTCTGTTTACCTACCTACTATTAGGTTTAAGCCACATTGAATTGGCAAGCGACGCGTCAATTATTTTATTGCAAGCCATTATAAACCTTATGAACAATGGTACAAGATATAGAAACGCTTGTAGAATGAACCACTCGGGCCAGCGCGGCCCGCTAGATGGCTTCGCCAGATCTCGTTGATTCTACAAGCGATTCTATATCTTGTTCCATTGGTCATAAGGTTTATAATGGCTTGCTATAAAACTAATTGACGCGTCGCTTCCCAATTCAATGTGCATTGAGCCTTACATAATGCTATTAACTTAGGTTTAGAATCATTTAAAGCTAGATGAATTTAAGCGCCTTATTCCTGGATCAATCCAAGAAGGACCATCAAGAAACTTGCAGTTTGATTCCTTCCATTCCAACCATTAGTTTAAATTATAATTTTTGCATTTCCTTCTTACAAAGCGCTTCTTGCGGTTTGGAGCTCCATTCGTCTATATTATTATTACGGTTTCCTGAAACAGTTTTAGATTTACGTTAGCGTTAACCAAACATGAATGATTCTAATAATAAAGTTCTACCTACTAGGTAGGTAGGTATAACTTTTTCATCAATCACTAAACAAACAAACGTTTATTCATTCATTCAAACATACATACAAATCTAATCCGAAAGGGGGCGCTGGGAACCGGGACACAGAAAATCTAGTCCGGCTCTTAGCGCACATCATTATTGTTTACGCAAGCATAAATAGGTACAATCACATACCTAAGTTATACTATTATTATTATAACTAAATTTAATTGTTTGTTACATTACTTTAAGCTTGTATAATACTTGTCTCTAAATAAACATTATCTTATCTTAAAACGTACTAGAATGTTTGCAGCCTTCTAGCCATTTAATTAAGTATTTATTATTTGTACTAAATTCCATAAATCCGGAAAAAAAAATTAAAATAAGTTCAGCCTCACCAACCACCAACATAAAACTATCGATGTCGATAGAATCGAGTACAACACTATGATAACAAATATGATTTGTATATTTTGCCTATAGCATTCGATTAATCCTTATTAAACAAGATTCCATGATAGTATTTTGTATGAAATTATCCCCCGAATGCATTAAAATTAAGACTTTGATACTACAATACCAAAAAACACTTACCGTTGGTAGCGTAAGATTTCATCATTATTTTGGAGTCTTGATGAATGAAACCTACAGCATGGCACTGCACAAGACATAGTTTAGATCATTAATTTTACTTGTTTCCAATTTTTTCTCAAAAACTTTTAGTAATTATAACAAAATTTAATTTTATTAGCCTTCATCAAAATGACGTTTCCATGTAAACAATCTGTTTGATCTTGGCGATCAACATTACCGCAATAAACTGGCTCCGAAGCGTTCTGTGGTTTGACCGGCAACACGTGCTAGAGGTGTGTAAAAGTAGATAGACAAATACGTAAAATATCTTATCACCTAAACTCACCCCAACTCCTCGTTTTTATGGTTTGCACAAGAGAACTCGTCTTGTGTAGTTCCGGAACTTTTATTTATAAATTGGACTCCTTTTCGTTTTGTCCTTTCAGTCCGCCATTGTTCTAATCAGTCTTCTTTTTTTTTTATTGTTATGTCACCACAGACTCCCAAAAATTGTAAGGGCGGAAATAGACTAATATATTTAATACAGATTGTGTAATGTGTGTGTGTGAATATATTAAACATCCCCCCGCCCGAGAAAGGCTGAAAAGCCTTTATCAACTAGATAAAATGTCAATAGTGTCCGCATAATTGACATACCGCAATGAAGGCGTACCGCGTAAAGCCTTGAAAATCTAACTTCAAATAAAACAAAATCAATTAAGATCCGCAAATAAACATAATAAAACCGCAATAAAAAATAAAACAACCCGAAATAAAACTTAAATATAAATTAAAATAGGTTCAAAGCTGCCGAACCTACTCCAGCGGTAACCTACAAATCTTTACAACTGGCCGCAAAAGAATACCCGAAAAAGTCTTCAACCTAACGGATCTAACTACTCCGTCTCTTCCAGGCAAGAGCTCAATCACCCTACCACGTCTCCATTTGAGACTAGGAATATTCTCTTCCTTGATCAATACAAGATCCCCTATTTTAGGTGGCTCTGTTGGAGTTGTCCACTTATTTCGGTTTTGAAGACAATGAAGGTACCGGTCACTCCATTGTCTCCAGAATCGTTGAGATATAGCCTGGACTAATTTAAAACGTCCCAACCGCGAAACGGGTACGTCTTCCAGGTTATATTCTGGAACCGAAAGTAAGGCTTTGCCTACAAGAAAATGTGCCGGAGTAAGCACTTCGAGGTCCTGAGGATCCTGAGTTAAAGGACAAAGTGGCCGAGAGTTGAGTACCGCTTCAACTCTGGCAAAAACCGTCGTCAGTTCCTCAAATGTCAACACCTGCTCCCCAATCATCCGCTTTAAAAGGGTTTTCGCAGATTTGACGGCCGCTTCAAAAAGACCACCGAAGTGTGGTGCCCCTGGTACGTTAAACAACCAAGTTATCCCGCTCTTAGCTGCAACGCCCCCCAAGGTTTTTCCTACCTCCTTATCCAGCAAATATTTATGAACATCAGTCAAATGCCTGTTCGTTCCTACATAGTTGGTACCGTTGTCGGACCTTATCACGCTCGGTAGACCGCGCCGAGCCACAAACCTTGATAAGGCCGCGGTAAAAGCCTCCGTCGAAAGGTCGCTAACGACCTCTAAATGAACCGCCTTCGACGAAGAGCAAATAAATACACATAAGTAAGCCTTCAACACCTTGGCATTCCTAAGGCGTGAGGCTTTAATAGCAAACGGTCCCGCAAAATCCGTTTGCACCGTATGGAATACGCCAGTCGCATTTACCCTGTCACTTGGTAGGGCAGACATCATCGGTTCGACTGACCTAGCCTTATTTCTAAAACACGCTATACATTTAAAAACCCTACTTCTAATGGCTTGCCGAGCCGATAGGATCCAGTAATCCTTTTGCAAAATAGCCTGAAGGGCTGTTGGACCGACGTGACAATGAACCCGGTGTGCATTATCGATAATCAAATTAGTAATCGGATGATCCTTGGGCAAAACAACCGGATGTTTCACCTGGAACGGCAGACTCGAATGCTCCAAACGACCACCAACCCGCAATAGACCCGCTTTGTCTACAAATGGAAACAACCGCCTCAGTCGAGTAGAACACTGCTTATCCCGCTTTAAGCAGTCCAAATCTGTAGCAAATTCCGCTTGCTGCACTAACATTACAAGTCGGTCCATCGCAAGCTTACGCTCCTGAACCGTCAGAACGCCCGAGATCTTATGGGACGGATTCCTACAATTATGCGCAAACCGAATACAATAAGCGACGACTGCCTGTAATGTCGTTAATGAGCTAAATCGATTAAAGATGGGGTCTGGCTCTGCTGTACCCACATGCACTTGAACTTGAGCTAAGGTTTTCCGCAAACCTGGTACTTCTGAATCCTGCCTAACCCTATCTGCAGGCCACGTCGCCGGCCCCACTTTGAGCCATCGGGGCTCCCACCATAAGGAATGCCCAAGCAATTCCGATGCTCGACAACCACGGCTCGCGACGTCCGCAGGGTTCAGCTCGGATGGTACATGCCGCCACTTCAAATTCAAACCGCAATTGACAATTTGGGAGACCCTGTTCCCCTCAAATGTCTGTAGTGTATATGGGGGCATCCGCAGCCACGAGAGAACAATAGTGCTATCCGACCAGCACACTATCTCCTCTATCCCCACCTTACCCTCAATGGAATTCGTTACGTATTTGACGAGGCGCACCAATAAAGTCGCACCTAACAATTCAAGCTTAGGGATTGTGACTTTAATCTTAGATGGCGCTACGCGCGACTTTCCCATCATTAAAGAGACCTTTACATCACCCGTCCTATCAATAGTTCTCAGATAAACTACTGCGCTGTACCCGCTTTCAGACGCGTCTGAGAAACCATGCAGAGAGCATGACTTATTCCCGCCTAAAGCAAAACGCTTCATATTAATATTTTCAATTTGAGGTAAATCCGTTATTATCTCCCCCCATTCCGCAACCACATCCGGTGGTGGGGTTTCATCCCACGACAAATTCAACCTCCAAAGCCGCTGCATGAGAACCTTGCCCTGGAAAAGCACCGGTGCTATCCAACCTAAGGGGTCAAAGGTTCTTGCCAAGGTTGACAAAATGATACGCTTAGTACAACTTTCGTTATCTTTCAACTTGCAATGATAAGAAAAGGCATCGCTGTTGGGATCCCATTCTACTCCTAAAATTTTAAAGAAACCCGGCCCATCTTCCTTGTCAAAGGTCCGTGGCTTCTCCAGGTCTTCCGGACGTACACCTTCCAGCAACCGCGCGCTGTTCGACACCCACTTACTTAGCTCAAAACCGCCAGAGCGAAGTAAGCTAGTCAGTTCCCCCTTCAACTGCTTTGCTTCGGCCTCAGAATCAGCGCCGCCCAATATGTCGTCCATAAATACAGAAGACCTTAATAATTCAGCCGCAGTAGGGAAATCCGCCTCCCCGTCATCTGCGAGCTGCCGCAATGTCCTAATCGCAAGATACGGACTGGACTTCATCCCGTAAGTCACAGTGTTTAGCGAGTACAGACGCAATGGCTGATCCGCAGCCTCTCTCCAAAAGATGAGTTGATACCGCCTGTCATCTTCGTGAGCTACAATTTGCCGAAACATCATTTTAATGTCAGTTGTAAAAACATATTCCGACATCCTAAACCGACAAATGATCTCCATTACATCCCGCTGTAATTTCGGGCCCGCATGTAATGTGTCATTTAATGACAATCCCGTAGTTGTCCCGCAACTGGCATCAAAAACTACCCGAATTTTTTCGGAGTCCGCCTTAAAGATTCCGTGGTGGGGTATTACGTACCCCTTTCCGACTGCATAGTCGGCCGGGTCCCGGTCACAGACCGACATATGCCCCATGGTTTCATATTCCCGCATGAACTTAATATATTTTTCGCGTAGTACCTCATTTGAGGTAAGCCGCCTTTCCATTGCCAAGAACCGCCTTTTGGCCAACAGAACCGAGTCCCCCAACTCGGGTTTACCATCTAAAAAAGGTAACCTCACGATGTACCTGCCAGACTCATCCCGCTGATGAGTGTTCCTAAAAAATGCTTCGCACTCTGCATCTTTAGGATTTGCTATTACTTTGTCTGGTATGTCCTCTACCTCCCAGAATCTCTCCAAGATCTGGTCGGTAGTGACATGCCCCGCAAATAAAGTTTGTGAATAATGAACCGCGTTATATTCACTACGTGGAACCGCGTAGGTCACTGGACCCATGAGCACATGCCCGAAAATCGTATTCATCGCGCAGGGCAAGTACTCATTTACCTTAACAACGCCACCTATCATAATGTCGCCCATCAAATCTGCACCGATCAGAATATCGATGGGTCGACTCGCATAGAATCGCTCGTCTGCTAGGTAAATCCCCCTATACCAATCCGCGATATTCGGCGACAAGTTCGAGCTAGGCAGGTTGTGAGTGATGTTACTCAAGATAGTGGCCGAAGTAACTAGCCGAGGATGGTCCGCGTACCTAGGGCTAATCGTGAGATTCACCCCTCCCCTGCAGTCACTAACCGGCAATCCGCCTAATCCTGTAACCGTAACTATCTCCGATCGAAACCGCCGTAATCCTAACCTGCTAGCACAAGCCTCGGTAACAAAAGTGCTTTGACTACCCCCGTCTAATAGCGCGCGCACTTCTTGATATTCACCGCAACTATCAATCACGCGCACTACGGCCGTCGCTAACAACACAGTTGTACGTTGACAAGAATTGCGATCCTCTACTCTATTGCATGAAGTCAAAACCGCCCCGGTGTCCACTGTTGCCGCCCCTCCCCTATTCGGTGAATTTACCCTATCCGCATCGGGTACACTCGACCGACCGATTTCTGCACTGGGTACCCGAGGTCCACCCGCCGCTGTTGGTGGCCCCCCCGAACCCCCGCTAGCCGCCGCCGGCTGTGGCAGATCGAAATGGATGAGGTTGTGGTGTCCGGTTGACTTACACTTGTAGCAAGACCAGCTTGATGTGCACTGATAGACGCTGTGCTCTCCTAAACATCTAAAACAGAGCCGCAGCTCTTTGACGCGCATTTTCCGCTGGCGCGGAGTCAGTGACAAGAATTTTTCACATTTTGATATGTTATGACTACCCCTTTTGCATAACTTACAACCACTTGTTGTACCCTGGGTAACCTGTGAAGTAACATGGTGTGCCCGGGATGTGGAAGTACCTACCTTACCGCTGTGGACTTCCCCGCTGGATTCTAAAATCCTAACCTCATTTTCCAAAAACTTTATGAGGTCCGCAAAACTAGGTAACTCTTTGTCAGCCATCTTATCCTCAAAATGTTTTTTCAAACTACTATCTAACTTCTGAAAGTTAATGAAGAAGAGCAGGTAAGACCATTCAGTCACAGGGAATTTCATTTTTTCCAAACCTTTTGTGTTCTCCAACAATGTGTTGAGAAAAGGTTTCAACGAGCTCAAATTTTTATTTACATGAGTTGTACCTAATAAGTTATGTAATAACTTATCCGCAAGTAACCGCTTATTGTTATACCTATTTTTCAATAGCTCTAGTGCTATTGAGTAATTGTCCCCGGTGACAGACAAATGTTGGGTGAGCACCTTTGGCTCTCCGGACAAAGACCCTATAAGATAATACAGCTTTTCTGTATTGGTCAGTGATGTTTCTTGCCCTACCAGTGATTCAAATAGGTCCATGAAGGACACAAACTCTTCTATTTTACCTGAGAACGTAGGTAACTGCACCTTTGGTAAAAACACCCGCTTGCTTTTAGCCGTTCCCTCTGAGGAACATGCAGTACCATACTCAGATGACTGACAACTGACCACTGGAAATAGTTCCAAAAACTTTCGCTTAATATCATAGTACTTTTGATTATACCCAATATACTTTTTCCTAAAACTTTCAAATTCTTCATCTTCTTCAAGGCCGGCCTGAAGTTCAAGATGAGTTGATGTGAACTCCGCATAATTTGTTTCTACATCCCCATACCTAAGCTTGAACTCATTTCTCTCTGCCTCAGTTGTTAAAGCTGACTGTGAGATGTCATACAGCAAATCTAAATTCAGTGTGGCCATATCATACCGCACCTTGAGAAGTTTGATTTGACTTTTAGGAGGCATTTTGATTTATAAAAACTTACACTAACACAATTAAATACTATACAGGAGACTTCTTCAGAGCAGTAAACACAAAAACACAAATTTAAAAACAATACATAAGAAAACACAAACAAGTAATTTTCTCCCCCGAGGGAAATTATAACAAAATTAATATTTTTCAATAATTTTAGGTAATCTAGACCTAGATCAACTAAATTACTTGGATCTATTTGTAACAAATAAGCCTAGGTACCGCTTTAGTAGGCTAAGAACCAAGAATCTATTTATAGATTATAAATTCTATTTTTAGAACAACCAAAATTCTAATTTTTAAACCGCTAGATTAGATTTGTGCAAACTGTTCACAATTCTACAAAAAATGCACCGTAAATTACAAGGTACTCACCTACCTAGAGCCGCTAGATAGTGAGCTAACCGCTTTACCATGTAATATAGTGTAATACCAAAAAATTTACCTCGGACAACAATGTTTGTGTAATGTATGTTTTACAAATACTTATTTAGGGAACAATACTGATAGATATGTGTAGCCCTACCGCAATACAATATAATTTTGAGTTTCTCTGTGCAGTGTAAACTTGGTGGGTACCTAACCGCGCGGCACCCTACCGACCCCAAGCTACCAAATGAAATTGACTGAAAATACTGAACCGCGAAGTATTTCAGCCACCGCAGAAACAGGAGTTGGGTAAAAGATTCCTTGCAAAGCTGCTCGTATACCGCCAGAACACTTTGTACAAGGACCGACCGCGTGTTATGTGTAACTACCACGGGATGGCGATAAAACCACAGGGCTTCGGAATTAAACAAATCCGCGCTCGAGTAGGACCAAATGTTTGATCTTGGCGATCAACATTACCGCAATAAACTGGCTCCGAAGCGTTCTGTGGTTTGACCGGCAACACGTGCTAGAGGTGTGTAAAAGTAGATAGACAAATACGTAAAATATCTTATCACCTAAACTCACCCCAACTCCTCGTTTTTATGGTTTGCACAAGAGAACTCGTCTTGTGTAGTTCCGGAACTTTTATTTATAAATTGGACTCCTTTTCGTTTTGTCCTTTCAGTCCGCCATTGTTCTAATCAGTCTTCTTTTTTTTTTATTGTTATGTCACCACAGACTCCCAAAAATTGTAAGGGCGGAAATAGACTAATATATTTAATACAGATTGTGTAATGTGTGTGTGTGAATATATTAAACACAATCCATGGATACGGAATAATGTCACTCAACAAGAAGGTAAACTTTCAGTTTCTCTGACCTCTTTAATTTGGTTTCATAGGACAGAGGTTTATGTAACCTACGTAACCAGAAACCCTGTACGGAAAGGCCAAAACTGCCTTGGTAGTAATATACTTGACTCTCTTTAACTTAATGTAATGTAATAAGAGTAATAAGCAAAGAACGATAAAAATCACTTGCTACGTCATCAAATTTTTAACTTCCACCCTTGGATTGGAAACAAAGTTAGACAGAGATAAAAGATAGTGAGTGAGTGATGGAGGCAGAAAACCAAAATGTGTGTGTGTTTGTGTAGTTTAGCGGAGGAAGGTCCACTTTGTACCCTAATAAATGTATATCACGTCTCGATTTGGTGTAAAGGCTGCGCGTTAGTTTACTTTGAATTACTTGCCTACTTGTTGCTTAATACATTGAATAACTTACACGCACACACTTTGTTTTTTAAACACCTTATGAGACCAAAATTGTACATAGATAATTCATTTATTTATTGAAAATAATCAGAACGGTTTACAACCAATTACACTAATTATAAGTAATGTTAAGTTAAAATATTAGAAATAAAATACCTAAATAAATAACATTCACATTAAATTAGACACAATACCTTTTTACAAAATTACTACAATAAAAATACAAAAATGTCAAATAAAACAGCATGTAATGACACATTAAAGAGTCTCAAGCCTAATATGTACCTTAGTCTAGGAGGATAATGTGTATTGATCAAGGCTTAATGCCTTAGAACCTGAAACTGCAGAGGCGGTTATTGTGAGGGGCGGCCTTGTAGCGTCTATGTCTGACATTGCAGTATTCACTTAGAGTCGATTTTGGTCCCGGCGAGACCTTAATGCTTGCGCAATACTAAATGATCTCATAGTTACTCTACCAACTGATTTGGATTTTAAATATGAATTGGAATGTACTCCTAAGTCAGTCCAGCTACTTATTTCGACTAATTTACATAATAATAATATTAATAAAGAGTATGTTACATCACATCTGATCAAGCCATTTCATTTCTAACCTAACTATCGTATGTTGTGTGCAGCTGTTCCGTTTTCAAGTTTGTTCAGCACGCGTAACGCGGTTGGTGTTAACGGCGCTTTCTATCTGTTACGAACTAGCAGGTATCTCTAAATCGCTCCCTTTTTCTCAGTAGCCGGGGTATAAGATCAGGGTTCGCATGGCTAAACTTTGCTGAATAGGCAAAACGCCTCGTTGATTGCACCTTTGTAGGTCACCGGAGCTGTTGTCCACTATTTGATACGTGAACTAGGTTATGTTTGGCTTCTGGTTCAAATTATACGCTCGCTATTCGTGTTTATGTCTCCATCAATAAGTAGCGTTATATGGAATCCATTTCATGTTCCAGACTAATGCCAACAACCGCATGCGAAGTGCTGCGGTTGTTTGCTATCTTCGGTGCATTCGTCTCGAACGGACGTCGACCTGCTATTTTCTAACATTTTCTTAAACAATTTTTTTTCTTTGAGCTTCTACAGTTACTTTCAACTACATAAGCATCTACCAATCCTAATAACACGTTTCTTTTTCATTTTAATTCAAATATTTCAAGACTCACATAATCGGTAGACTACGTAACATTCCTATTGTTACAAAGATGCGTATCCCAGTGGGTATATAATTATGTCACTAAATAAGGCATCAGTCACGACAACTCGACGCCAAGACATAAATAGAAAGTGTCAAATGCTTCGCATTCGTACGCCACGCTGAATACCATAGGAGCTGCTCGATGTACCTCACTAATTATGTTCTATTAGCTACATATTTCGAATCGTTTATGCATGGTTATGTACCGTTGGACCGTAGGCACCAGGTTTCTTTGATAAATGCATCGCCTTTTTGGTCACTACGAAAGTTTTTCAATGAATGCTTCACGTTTATATATTGTGAAATTTGGGGTAAGGTCGCCCGCTCTGTTTCAGGAGCGGTCATGCGATGCTTGTATTTGTGGTCAAGAGTGTATTATAAATAACTCTACTAATAATAATAACTCGAACTTCAGTAATGAAAAACGTCAAAGAAGAAATTTCAGTTTCTGCAATAAACCTGTTAACCTGTTACTGTTACTTGGAGATATAAATCTTCATTACTGAAATTAATT
Source organism: Epirrhoe alternata (assembly GCA_963565295.1). Taxonomy (NCBI): domain Eukaryota; kingdom Metazoa; phylum Arthropoda; class Insecta; order Lepidoptera; family Geometridae; genus Epirrhoe; species Epirrhoe alternata. Next base: position 9,448,747 of record OY751384.1, read on the forward strand.
GTAACGCTCTACTTTTGAACAAGTAGATAGGGTCTGGTTCAAATATGTCCACGTTAAACAAGTAATTTCGTCTGGAATGTTTAGAATCATAAAGTTTCAGTTCTCAGTTTATGTCATCCGGCTCTTGCGTGTTAAGTAATCGAACGGTATTGTGCGGACAAATGGTTTCCGTCGTGAAGGGAGATTTGATTGGACATTCGCGGACGGGTCACGTTCCATTGAACGAGACGAGGATACCGCTCATGCAGAACGGACAGCGGTGGTCAGCAACTCATTTCGAACTGTATCTATTGCTGATACTTAATCTCGCGGTTCTGTGTTAAATTCCTCTGCATTAAATATTCTTATCTTTTCATCTTGACAAAGCGCAATTAGCAAGCTCTACTCCTTAGGAGAAATATTTTAGCTGTCATCTGTGAATTTTATTATGTAGAGCTATCACTTATATAAGATTAATCACGATCATTACCACTATCATTATCTTCGCTTTCAAAAGTGGACCTTCAAATTTACTTAATATTTACTACAAGCTACATACAATACGAATTCAGTTGGCACTTGGAAGTCAAAACTCTGTACGAACGATTTGTTTTTAACGAGCTGCATGCGAAGTGAATCCTTGATGTCTTCATTTTGTGTTGTGATTTGTCTAGCTGTCACCTAGTTAAATGAACTCGCTTCATCATACTTGGAAATAAACGAGAACTGCATATAGTCCAATCATTGTTTCGCCGTTTGCTTCGAGTGCACAAGGTATATTTACATAAATGCGACTAACGATGTGGGCGCGTGGTTCGGGGAATACATTGTCATTGCGATGTCTACGACTTATTGTGGTTTATGTACGTTCAACTCATTTACGTTAATCATAGCTACAGTGAACGCTGTTTGAACAGTTTGTATTGATACAGTATCAAAGCACTGAAGTTGGAAGGTGTTATCATGAATCCACAAAAACAATCATTGTGACGCATTTCGCCGCATAGCTTGAACTTGGAAAAGAATCTCAAACTTATTTTCCTGTAACAAAGGTTTAATGGAAAACAATGATAGCAATACAGTTAATCTATTCACAATCTCACAAGTTACGTTCTCCAATTCTAATAATGTTTCCATTAATATTTAAATATCGTGACTTATAATGTTATTATGGATACAACTCATTTGAATTATGTTAAACGATGTATTGAACCCATCATTATGTCTTCGTATCATTTCTTTGATTGCATAACGAATCTTTCACGTGGGAATCAATTATGTTAAACTCACCTTATTTGCTTCTTGTCGTGTCACTAGTTGGAATCAGTCGTGAAAGGATTTTAATTTCAGTTCGAGGCTACTTTCGTGCATTTTGTTTCTTTCGTGCCTTATTTGCTGATAGTCTCCCACTGCATATCCCATACTTTTTGTCTTGTGGCCAGCTTCGTCAGAGTCAAGATCGTCACATGCCGTATGCCTTATCATCGTAAGGGCACGGGGTGACGTGGTATCTAGTCCATCTACCTGAAAGCCCGCACGTAGGCCGCCTACTTCCATTTCATCTTAGCAGACTTTGTCCCCTTGTTTTAGTATTACCACAAAATAAATATCTTACATAATATTTGTTAGTCTTAAGACGTTGATTGATCCAATATTTTACACAACAAATCGACTTAAATATTATTGAAGTTATATCATATCTTAATGAAGTATTGTGTGATATACGTATAGAAATAATAGTGTTACAAATTAAAGAATTACATACAATTGAATTGTACATGACTACTTCTTTTCAATAAAATATAGTTGTAATCCGTTATGTAAGCAAGCAGTATTCATATTTGCCAATCACGTCTGCCTTTGGTTCAATTAAATACTCACAAAGTTAGTTTTTTTGTTGACTCTATATTAAAATAGAACAATGGTTTAGTTTTGTAATGTTTTCGGACATGATGGTCTGCCTCATTTGCAGCTGATCAGTATTCGTTGGTGCTATAATTAATGCCTCTGGGCTTATTTATTTAATTCATCAGCTTGTAATTGTATATAACTTTTTTAACTGATTAGACGTTGGTACGTTTGATATAAATCATGTTACTATTAATTTATTTTCTATTACAGGTAAGCATCCGATGTTTTCCCAACTTCTCAGACGCACGTGAGTCTTAAAATAATTTCTTCGTGTTACTTATTTTATCCTTTGCATGAAGTTTTCTTACACGAGAGATTCAAATTAAATAAGTAAAGTGTGTGACGCTGACGACTCACACATACGGTTCCAGATCGTACGATTGAATCTTTCGTGGTGTGGCGTTAGTAGAAGCTGTAATTCAATTACCGCCCTCGACTCATAAATGGGTTAGTGGCCCGGCCACTCCGCGACTCACACTATTATCATAGCTCCTAATGACTTATATCAGAAAATATCTAACAATACTACGTATACCTAAATTTGACACATACCCTAATACACTCCCTCATCAATCGTGTTTCCTTTCCCGTCGAGTTCTCGATTGCGTTCATTTGTACAAGGAGTGCGTTTCCACACATGTGCGCGAAAATTACACTTGTGTTTGTGTAATTAGGTGACAATGCTGAGGTTTGAATGGAGTTTTGTTAAGTGTCCAGGGTGTGTTGGTATTTTTGTTGATGTTGTTGTCTAAAAATATCTCAAAGGACGCAATTTCTTTAAACTTTATGGCGTTTTGGTTATTATTGTGAACGAAATAAGAACGCTAAATTTCACTTTAGTGTACTTTAGTTACTGGGTGTAAAAAGACAACTACCGAAAACTGAGGGGTTGCAATCAGACCATGATTCTAAACATATTTATCGAAAAAAAACGTAATTTTTTTTTACTTAACTTCGTCATGCTATGTTATTTACTACTATTACAACATAATAAGAACATACCTACCTAATAATTTCATTTAAAAAAGAAAAATACATTAAAAGCTCAAAATCCAATGACTCAAAACTCAACTCAAAAAGCAATCTACGTAAAAAAACGCGCCCAAAACATACTTCAAACGCTGTTTTCTCCGGATATAATGAATATTTCGGAAAATCCTTTTGGATTTGGTTGTGTGTTGGGATGCTGTACCTACCCCTTTCGGCTTCGGTAGACGTCTTTTTACACCCTGTATATCTCCCTATTTCTATGGTTTGAAGTATAAATGCTTATTGCTTAAAGTATTACATTTTCATATTTATATAGAAAGTCTACGGTTAAATCTTCTTATTTATCACTTAGCTCTTTAGAAATATAGATTATTAGTTCAGTTTCCGTAATGAAAGTGAACTAGTTATTTCCCTATTTATCATCTGTGATGTAGTTTATTACACCGAGATTTTAGTATCGCTCTTAGCAGTGTACAAGCAGCATATCTACAATGTCTTAGGAAAGTTATTCTGGTTGAAGTTAGTGTTCTGATAAGTAATATACAACATCCAAGTATTTCATACCAAATACATTGTATTTCGAATGAGCACCGGAAATGGGCGATGTCGTCTGCTTCACGAGCTCATTCATCATTTTAAGTGATATTTATTGTTGCTCTGTAGGCATCTAATCTAAGTCATCCGAATCTCCCGTACTGTTTGTTTGACTACGGTGGAGTGAGGGATAGAAACAGTTGTTTAGTTAGCACTCCATGTGTTTGGACCATGTTTTTTAATACTTACCTACTGGTTAACCAATAGTTATTTCTTTGTATCATTAAATTAGTAAGACTTCATCAAATGAGAAATGACATATATCTAGAGGATGCTAATGTTGTATGGTAATACATAATATTATTATGTACAACATAACTTTTTGCTGCTGGAATTTTCACATAGCATCATCTAGCCTCAAAGTAAGCAGAGCGTGTGTTATGGGTACTACATGACTGATAAAAGCAAAGGTTCTTGAATGCATAAAATCTGAGAAAACATCTACCACGCATAGGGAAACCTATTTTTTTTTTGTAAAATTCCTCATCGAAATATACAATATTTTAGTTTGAATGAAAGTGCATTGTATGGATGGATACTAACTTTGCAATTTAATAACCTAATAAGACATTTGATTGTATGGCTCGGTCCAACTTTCATCAGACATTATTTGTTTGTCTGTAAAAATATATCGTAGGCGTAGAAATAAACAAGTATAAGCCAGAGCTATTATTACTAGCGGCAAATAAATGCTCTGATACCGGACGTTACTACTACACTAACCAACCATGAAATCGTGAAAGTTACAATTAATATTGTGCAACAACTTTTATCTGTTTGACGTAGTATGATCGAAATAAGATGAAACAGTACGCGTTACTCGCGTGATGAGAGTTTAAGACAGATTCGGTATAAATATTGTACAATATCCAATTCTGATGCTGTCGTATCAATGAATAGACTTTCTAATGGTTTATACTTCAAAGCAACAATGCATGTGAATCTCGTAAAGCACGTTTTCACGAGAAATGTGTTTGAAGACGCGTGCCGAGAACTTAATTCAGTAAAACTTGATTGGCTCGAATGATTTCTGTTTGACCTAGATGATGCTATTCTGCTTTATATCGTACACGCAATAAAGGGTAAGTACTTTATCTATGGCAAATGAATTTATAAACATCCTTGTCTTCTAATTTGCTTTAAATTTATCTAAGTAATTTCTGTAATTATTTTCTCATTTGTAAATTTTTTGCTTTGTTTTTCATTGTCATCATAAAACAAATAACACTGCTCATGGACGTTACGGCTTTGGTTCCGGATGCAAAAACATCTAAATGTCGGATTGCTTTTTGTCCATCTGCAGGTTACTCGAATTAATCCGATACGCCTCAATCATTTCAATGATACTTGTTTACCTGTTATGCATGATTCACCGATAAGCTTTAAAATAAACCGTTGCAAAATATTATTTTTATCTCACAAGAGTCGCAAGTTGCAAATCAGATATCAAATTCTGATCGCCTTGATACGTCTCTCAACAAACAAGATACCTTATGCCGTTTGGTGTATCATATTTAGCTCTAAATAAGTATAGTAAAACATTCTGGCATTTTTCAAGCATTTATCATTCCTTAATATATTAGCAATATTGTGTGAAGGATGACATGAGTAAGAAAGGAGTGAGTGTTGAGATGACGGCTGATAGAGGAGTATGGAAGAACACATGTTGTGCCGACCCCACATAATGTGGGAAAAGGACATGATGATATGTTAGCAATATGGGAAAATATCTAGAAGACCCCAGGGCATTGTGTGAATTGCTGCTTGTGACTCCACATGTTATTGCGTAATATCTTCTACACGACATGTTACTTCCCTGCTTCTTAAGTTACAGCACAAAATACTTCTCCTTGGTTTTATGGTTACTTAAATTACCAGCACAAAACACTTTTCTTTAGTTTTATGGTCTTCAGTTTTTTTGTTTTTTTTTCCATCCGGGAGCTCGTAGTGACGTCACGTAATAGTGCACGCCCGGGCTATGGACCGTGACGCGCCGCTTCCGCCCGACCGTTTCCGCCTTCTACAACAAAATTATGTGAACTCTGTTTAATCGAATTTTCATTTAGTAAACTGATTGCTGTGTCCTAACCGAAATTAGCCTACAATTGCTATCTCTAATTACTTAATGGATTATCGTTTCAGATAAATTTTCGCTGTTGCAAGATTCTTATTCTTCCGATAATCTAACTGATTTTCAAACATAGGCAAATTCATTTCTTGAAGGCAGGTCGTGATCTTTTTCGCTAAATTGTTGCTGCCCACGATTTCGCTTCTAATAACCTTTTAGGAATTGCTGCGATTTATATCCTTTTCCTTGGAAGTGCTGAATTTTCTCTTTCGCTAGCTACAGGTGCATGTAATGAATAATGCACTATCCATATCTATTGGTAAGATAATACTAATAAATGCCAAAGTATCCATAGATAGAGTACTGACTAGCACATTTGAGATGTTCAAAGAGAGTTGTATGTAGCCTAAAAATAAAAACTATTTTCATCCAGCTTTTGCAAGGGCTTATGTTGGAATTGGAATCTATGACCGCAATCAGGAAGACCTACATCCTTAACAGGGGAAGTTTCATCGATGTACCCACAGCACCGAGACCATTACGGGAACCGCAAGAAACTAGAGCTCCGTTCTCGACCCGTTGTCGTTTCGAGTGACATATTGCCACATGATACAGCACTATCGGATTTCGTCGTGCACTGCAATTAGCGCGTATAGCCAGTTGATCATTGGTGCTAATGTGATTGTGTACCGTTTTTGGTCTACATTGTTTGGTTTCTTGTTTGTGCTGTCTGTTTCGCTCTTTAGTTCTTGTTGGATCATTGTTTTTAATATATTTTTTTATAAATTCTTTCACTTGTAGTCTAATTAGTAATGTTCTGTAGTCGCCTTTCAAACGAATTGGTTCAATGGAATGCTTTTCTCTCACGCGGTACGAACATAGTCTATAAAGACTGAGTGTCATCAATCATCATAGACTGGCTTCGTATTAGTGAAATAATTTCCAGAATCAGGTCAGAAGGTAGTTCTAGATACACAAACGAAAAACTTTTTCACCTTTCCCTGGCATGTCCGTAGTTTACTCCTATCTGCTTGCGAACTTCAGAAACAATCGTTAAAACTTAATTTATCGATTTAAATGTTGCTTGATTTATTTATGAACCATCTGATCTCTGACATGTTGATAACTCTTGTGAAAGTTTATCGAAAATGAATAAAATTTAAAGAATCAGTCGTAGTGGGTAGGTACTTTTATGTTGTTACATAATGACCTGTAAATGGATTTCAAGTTCTCGGTCAGCTGTGATTGAACCATTATGCATGCTTTTCATATCATTAATCTTATCACAAAATGAAATGTCGTTTTATGAGTCATAAAAACAAAACCGCTCGTCTACTTACATAAATGTTGAGTAGAAAGTGTCGAGTCTAACAAAACAATGTGTTCAAGTTTCTTTCTGTAACCTTTGCGAGACGTGACGCGCATGTGAATATAGTTTATTGTGCAGTACGATTTAAATCCGTCGTCTCGCTGATAACGAGTAGGATTACATAGCTTTATGAATTAAAAGAGGCGTGAGCCAAGGCTACACTGGTGAAAGTGTCCCACTCTCAGAACAATCGCCTGCCTTTCTTTGTAGTGTCACTAAGATGTATGATAGATATCACAGGCTTCCTAGAACGATTGCTGCAATATGCAAACGGCAGACACCCAAAACCAGTAACAACAATTTAGGGTGACGCCAAACTCACGATTTGAAATATTATGGTCTCACTCACAGTGAACGTGCTCACATCATCAAATGACATTGTATTGTATGTATCATTGATGTACCATTTCCTGAAAATATAACCTTGATCATTTACAAAGGTGACTGGTTTAGAAACTGAATGTTTGCTGAATCTTTTGATTGTTAAAATAGCAATACTGTTCTGGAATGCAGATATTATACTCGTAGTCGTGGTGAAAAGGAAATTAAACAGAACTAGCTACTACGAAAGCTTTATGCGTGATCAGATGCAATAATATAATGTCACGTACGATGTTATAGCTTTTAAATTTTGAATTCGGAGAAGCAAGTGTGTCTCACACAGATCCAATAATCTGCATTTATTACTATTAGTTTCATTATTATTGAGTGCAGTTGATGAGAATTACACAACTTCATTCGTATCAACTGTATTTTTAGAAATCCAAAAACTACACATTTGGTTACCTGACGTCAAAGGTGATGAAACATTTAAACACAACAACAGAAATCTATTTTAGTTACGGGAGCAGCGACCTACTGTCACATACATTTCACTCAGCTGTAAATGATTCACTGGTACTATGCTGATAACTATGATATCCTCCACGCACAAACTTCAAGTGTAACAACTTACTCATACATTTTCCACCTCTATGTCAGAAACTTGAACGTGCCGAAAGTGATATTGTTTATCTTTTGTTACGGAAACGGGTTTTTGTATGATTTCTGTTTCATTTTTACAAGGTCTTGTTTTATCTTTGTGTATCATGTTGCAATCTCCTATTGTTGACCTATTTGTTTCATGTGGCATTGTATTCGCAACACGCTTGTGAATGGTAGGGAGCAATTGTGATTCGTGATTAATGACTTCTATGATAACTTTGTCTCCGACTGTTGCTGGGCATACAATAGTAAGTAGACGTTGTCACAAACTAATAGCTACGAGTAGAGTAACTGCCTCAATATGTAAGTAATTGATTTTATCAGGATTAGGTTGACCAATATTATGTTGAACTATAAACTGTTACAAAGTACAGGATCAGAATGACACAAATAGCCGACTTAAAAGGTGCTGCTGAGTGCAGTGACGAAGGGCCGGTATCGTTAGTTCCGTTAAGGGACATTAAGCGTGTCACCAGTGAGCTAACTAATGTTTAGCTTGCTTAGTGCGTGCTTTATTATATTATTATTATTGTTCTGAAATCTGGTTAAACCTGATTTAACCAAGCAAACAATTATTGTGTTATGTAGTGTATCCGCGATAATCCCTTTTAGTTGTCTATCCCGTCTTAGCTACCAGTATTACGAAAGCTTTCCTTTTGCGGCTTGAAAAATCTGACATCAGACTTCAAAAAAACTAAGGCCCTTAGTTAAGTTATGTTGAGCTTGCGTCGAGTTGGTAGTTGGTGTTGTATTTCACAGTAAGTATAATAAAATAAATATTGAATTTTTCGACCATACAGTTTTTTTAGGTAGCTCGCAATTTGGAATGTATAGAAATTTAATGAAACATGATTTCTCTCGCGGCACATATAAAATAGATAAACAAAAATTCGCTTCATATACGTCTATAAAAATTGTGATAGTGTGTCTATGATTCACTCTTATGTCTGCTTCATTAAACTGGCGCCTTACGTCCGTCACGTTGTTTGACGACAAAAGCAGGAATCACATTATTGTGTCGGGGTTTGTCGTGTTTCGTGATGCGCCAGAGGTATTTGATTCATACTTTTAGTACGATTAGTATTAGTATCATGTGTCGTGACGTGACGTCAGTAGGTACACACAATACAAATCACAGCCCATTTTAATGTATCAAAACCTTATCTATCTATTTCTTTATGTTTGGTGCATGTAGTGATTGTTATGTGCTACGAATTTTGGTCTTAAATATTAACACCAGTTCCAAGCACATTTCTTAAACCTATCAATAACTCGAGATGAATTGTCTCCGGACGATGAAGATCGATTTTCCAACTTCCTTTCATGTAACAAGTATTGTTTCCTGCATTGTCTAATATAGTTTCATTTCACACATGTCTTAGTCATTCGCGTTCGCTTCATCGAACTTTTCCTTGTCTATGTTTACCATTTCTATTGCGTTCTTCGTATAGCTCTCCTAGTTCTAAATTAATAAACTCTATATTAAAATAAATAAATAAATAAATAATGCTGGACTTTTCACACAGCATCATCTAGCCCCAAAGTAAGCAGAGCTTGTGTTATGGGTACTAGATGACTGATATACTACTTATATACTTTTTGTTTGTAAATACATACATATTATACATAGAAACACCCAGACCCGAGACAAATATTTGTAGATCATACAAACATTGGTCCCGCCGCGGGGATCGAACCCGCAACCTCTTGCGTCGCAGGCGGGCCTTCGCCCACTGCGCTGCAGAGGTCGTATATTAAAACGGATATTGCATGCTTACCAGAACTTATTATTAATCAGTAGGTTTACAGCATCTAGTTATGACATAGCAAACCCTTCGGTTTAATTTGCATACTCGACCACTTCAAATTCGAAATAATTATTCCACGGTGCAACTGCTTGCTACATAAATACTTATTCAACAAAATATGTAATTTGTTTAATTGATACGCTATGTTTCGGGCCATTGTGAAAGATAATTATTGTTGGCGAAACATTCCTGGCAATTACGTGTTCACGTGCACCATTTTTAACTGGTCCATGATTATTAATTGCGAAATGGCGAATAATCTCGCGGCTATTGTTACCGAGAACCTCTTTAATCAACTGTAATAATTATAGGTCTTGTTTTTTGTTCCAATAAATACTTAGCACTTGTTCTAGATTGCTGATTATAATCCATACCTAAGCAGCAACGTTTTTCTGTAATACAATCAGATGTAGTCTTATCTCTGCTATCGGCTCTTATATTTCTTTCTTCAAACCATCTGGCAACCAATATTTAAAAATACAAATAAACGTAAGTAGTGTGCGAAATGTTTGCTTCACGACTGCATATCCGTCTGTGTGAGCGTCTAATTGGGATTAATTCATTCGCACGGTGCAATTCATCACTGTTTGGGTGGGTGCGATGCAACAATCGTTCCCCCACGCTCCACGCTAAAACAATGAACCATGAATGAGTGTCTAATCGTCTGCCTTTTATGGATCATCCTACGTGTATATTCTACTAATTTATCGCTTTTACATTTCTGTGTAACCTTAGGCTGTAAGATTTATGATAGAACGGAGAATGGTCTAGCAGCAATATCACCTTGAGTGTAATTCAAGGTTGATAATTTTAGTCGTTGTCTTCGCTAACCATTCAATATTTGTCAGTACTAGCCAACATCATGTCTGACATAACTATTGCAATCTAAAATCCAATACCCTGATCTCCCAAATGGACACTACATGCGAATACACTTTAGATACGTGCAATGCAATCTAGGGAACATCAATACTTTCGTTTTTATCGCACTTTGATAGAATATTTTTATTGAGGTTTTAATAATTGTGAGTCTGTCTGTACCTACTTATAAAAAACATGAGAGGTGTCAAGGGACACCCGGATGGAACGAAGTTCCTTTGTAGTGAAGGAATTGTAATAATTTAAAAAAAAAAACAACAACAACAACACTTACTTACTTACTTACTTAACAACAACAACAACAACATTCAGATGTGTAAGTATGATTTTTATATATTTTTTAACACCCTTGCTCGTAAAGCTGATGTAATTCCACCGGTTTTAGATATGTAAAGCGGGTCATAACAAACGCGTGTGTTATCAAAGCAAATAGTTATGTTATAGTCCATACAAATTCCATAACAGCATTATTTGCCATTTCAAATATGGAACTGATCGCCGCCGAGCTGGAGTCGTGCCTCCAGCTAGTGAGCAGCGCGCTGTTGCTATTCAAATTTCGAACTAATCGCCGCGCGGCGCCAGTCAGTATGCAGCGCTAGCGCGCTGTTAAAATGGCGGGAAAGCAACAGTGTGCATTCATAGATTGAGTTTATTTAAATGTTTTTTTTTCTGTTTCCTCGCAAATGTGTTAAAAAACGTCGTACGATATACGTGCGTATTGGTTATAACATGCTCGGCTCAATTACGCCCTCGCCTGCGGCTCGGGCTGAAATTCCGCCTCGCATGTTATAACCATCTTTACGCACTAATATCGTAATGTACTATTATATTTATAACAAAAAGTGTCGTTACAACTTTTCGTATGAATATTTTCCGTCTAGCCCCCTTTCGCAACGCGCGATGAGGAACTTCGTTCCAATAATTTACAAGAAACATTTCCCGATCTATGCGTCATCCTATGAAATTTTATTTCTTAATAATATACCTACTGATTTCAACAGGCCATACAAATAATGTGGCTATAGTTGCTCTATTATCAACCTCTATTAGGCAGTATCCTTGCACGTGCGCGGTAAACGTGCGCACCCATATATTTTGAGAACGTGACGGGTCGAATGTTCAAGTCGTTCGTTATATTGACACTGGTTAGTTCTTAGTCTGTCTTTAAATTCATGGTTTCGTTATATTATCAGCATCCTGAAACTATTTTAATAAGCTATCTGTCTTCTTTTCATATTTTGTATGGTTCTACTACTTCAATGTGAAGAACTAACATAATCGCATAAAGCACGAACAATAAATTATATTATAGTGAGTGTTTCATGCTGTTTCTCTTTTAAAATCAACATCCGCATTTCATGTATAAGTACTGGTAATCCGTCAGTTTATGTTAATCTCTGGTTAAGGAGTTTATAAGCGGCTTGAAAGCCTTCGTCATAACAACTTAATGTAGTTATGCCGAAGCACGAATGCGCTTTGTACTCTTAGTCAATGCAAGTAGCATTCACCCATCCAGACTTTGATCGTGCTAAGCGTTTCCTAACCTGGTTAATCTACTAAAAACCAGACAAGCTACGCCACGAGCGCTTCAAATTGATATTGTATTGGCATTCTCGTTATTGTTACTGTACGAACTGCACGAAGACATAAAACTACGAATGTTATGACCGTGTGAACTGCGTACTGTATGTTTAGTTGTACACTGTTATAGTTCGCAGTCTTTGAGTGTCTGAAGAGGATCAAACCACATGTTATTGTATTCCGATACTTACGCTAAGTTTAATCCGTCAATATATTTTGCGGAAACATCTCATATTGCTTTGCTTTCAATGTGTGAGTGAAATGTTGAGAATAAGAAATACAGGTAGAGTAGATATACCTTCTGTGTAGGTAGATATTTCTTGAATGTTTTGTATGGCTTTTAGTTACTCGAGAATGAATTATTGACATGTGAATTAATGTGTGTCGTAATGTTAGGTATTGTTTGATGAAATATGACTTATGCACTAGAAGCACGAGGAATTATGTAACATTGTCTCATTGTTTTGTTGTCGCCATTCAAACGCCAATATTAGGGCCAAAATACAAATCATTCAAGATTACAATCTTAATTGTAAAAAATTGCTCATTGAAATGATGGGATCACATGTGTTTTCATAGGATTACATTACAAGAGACATCTTTAAAATTATTTGCAAAAAATTTTTGAAAAAAAAAATTGAACCGACTTCACCTAACACAAATAGACACTAAGAACCTTCTATGTACCTACACTAAAAAGAGAAAAATAAGAATATACACATGCAATTATTACTTACAGTATTCAAATAATAAATTATTATGTTATATTATGTTTGAAGTCGGTACCAACTACCTATGCATTTACATCTAAGAAGAAATTACGAGTACAATAGAACTTGGGTGCAAAATTGTATGGAGTAGTTAGAGTAGAATAGTTGGCACCGACTTCAAACATAATATAACATAATAATTTATTATTTGAATACTGTAAGTAATAATTGCATGTGTATATTCTTATTTTTCTCTTTTTAGTGTAGGTACATAGAAGGTTCTTAGTGTCTATTTGTGTTAGGTGAAGTCGGTTCAATTTTTTTTTTCAAAATTTTTTATTTTTCAATTTTTAGTGTAAATAATATAGTAGGTTAGGTTAGATATTGGAATAGTCAAGATTAAAGAAGTTACAGTGAGAATCCCTCAGGAATAAAATTATATGGGATCACCTCGAGCGTATTTAAACATGTCAAACTATTCAATGTTTGACTCAGATTTTGTAGTGAGAATGAGGTTTTTTGAGATTTACAGGAAAACTATCAATCCCTCAGGAAAAAAAAGTATGAGGACCACCTAGATATGGATACCCTTTAAAGCAAAAAAAAAAATTTTGGAAATCGGTCCACATTTTTCGGAAAGATCGGTGATTTTTTGAGTATTACGGGAAAACTATCAATCCCTCAGGAGTAAAATTTTTATGGGACCACTATGGGAGCATAACCTTTCAAACAAAAAAAAATTTTGGAAATCGGTTTATAACTGACGGAGATATCGATGAACATACATAAAAAAAAAAAAAAAAAAAAAACATACATACACCCGAACATAGAACCTCCTCCTTTTTTTGAAGTCGGTTAAAAATCAAACTACACATCTTCTACGCTTATCATGACGGTGCGAAACTTTCTAAGATTGGCCCTTACCTAGAGCATGGCTTGCCCCAGTACCCAGCATGGTATAAGTCCTCTACCACCTTCAGTGTTCCCAGCGATACTATTGAGTAAATGCTTTTTGACTTTGACTTTTCTTTGACCATGCTCTCAGTTTAATCGGCATTCGGCAGCTCAAACGCTCAATTCGTAGGTATGTTGGTTTCTTCGCGACATTTATCCTTCACCATTGAGATTTTACAACTTTTAGATCGAATATAGCGAAGTAACAATGCACTAGCTTTTTGCCTCTATTCGCTGATTCTCCAAAAAAAAAAAAAAACAGGGTCACGACTGTATCCCCAAGGCGCGATAGACATTCTCTCAGATCTTTATATTCCAGATCCTTTGAATTTTGAATTTTGTTTGATCCTTTGATCATTTCAAATCTTTTTTTTTTTCCTTTTTTTTCTTTTTGTTCTTTATTCTTCAAAAAATCTGTACTAAATTTTTTATTAAAAACTTCCCTTTTTATAATGTCTTAGTATGTGACGTAATTGTGTGTGACCATCGCGAGTTCGACATAGGTACTACTTAGTCTCATTAAACCATGTTTAATGTTGCTCTGTGATTACATTTCTATTATGATGATATTTTGAAACGGTCCCGGATGTTGAATGTTATCCAACGAATGTTTAACTCGGCACAGCAATTATATTCTATTGCAGTAAATAGCTATGTACAAGGTGTATTTAGACCAGCCGAGTCCACTAGGCGTTGAAGGAAATAATTAAAATTAGTCTCTGATCATGCAACAAGCACAATGGACCATGTTTAAATGTTTCACGCACATTGAAATGTTCAGCTACAGGCGGAACATTTCCGGGTATTATGAAATTATTAGTTACTAGATCAACAAAGCCGCCCTAATGTGCTGCGATATAGTTATACTCTTAGTTTTGTGACCACTAGCACTAAGCGAGGTGACAAGGCCTGAAGATTCCATGCATATCTTATATCCTTAATTCATCGATGTAGTCTTTGCATCGTCAGTTGGGTACAACTTAGTTCAATACTTTTCATACAATTTAGTTTGGTCGCGTTTTAGTTTATTTATGATGCTCCCACTTTCAGTCAGGCTACATGCTCCACTGCTTACAAGCATGCGGACCTTTTCCGTGTTCATGTTCTGGTTTCCAACCAAAATGCAATTATACACGTTTTCTACCTTCCAAATGTCTATTTTACACACTAAATTGTAACCAGATAAACATCGCTGGGTTACGAAAGTATGAAAGTAAATTATCGTGCATCTTTGTTACTAATAACAAATTAATTGGTAGCTTCACATTAGGCCCTATTATCTTGTTCTATGTATCTTGGATTCATCTGTAGAATCATACACACAAAAACATTACATGTAGTTTTACTAAGTGACGACCTCTGTAGCGTGATGGACGAAGGTTCTATTCGATCCCCGCCGCGGGACAAATGTTTGTATGATCTACAACTATTTGTCTCGGGTCTGGGTGTTTGTATAATATGTTTATGTATGTATTTACAAACGAAAAATATTTAAGTAGTATATAAGTCGTAACACAAGCTCTGCTTACTTTGAAGCTAGATGATGCTGTGTGAAAAGTCCAGCATTATTGATTTAAGTAGAACTATCAGCAAGTTAAAAACTTCACCTACTGGTTTATGGCCCATACTTTAACTGTTGAGTAACATTAAATTAAGGTCTTACAAGTAGTAATTTTGTGCTAACTTGCGGAAGTCGCCCTTGATAACAAAATTTTGAAGTCGAATTTGAAGGTTCTTGATTTTCTAATGAACCTTTACATGGAACGAGCTAACCGGAGAGTGAAAGCAGCTTTACGCTTGATTGACTTAAAGTGAGGATAAAATTAAGTTTCTTTTACATTTTATTAGCAACTGTCTCTGTTTACCAATTATGTGGCGAGACGATTACACTTCTCTATCAACTTAGCTGCCTGTAAATGTCCCTAAAGATTTCGAGAATTTATATAGGTATTGAAATGCAACCTCTAAAGTTACCACTTACTGCAATCTATTGATAATCGAAGCAATTTACAAAAAGCCGAGCATTTTTTGGCTGGTCTTAAAGAAAACGAGAGCAATGTAATTGGTCTCGGCCACGTCCTAAAGTGTTGATGTCGGTCGCATCGAATAGCTCGCTTATCACAAACCAAGTGGACCATCTGTCGATTCTTCGTTCAATTATAGACTTCTGGCCCACTTAACCGAGTCAGCTTCAACAAGTGTGCAGTAAACATATCGGCAGAGCAAACTCACGACCAGATGCCAATTTCTAAATCCATCTTGCCCTTAAAAGTCGATTCAAGTACACAGTCCCACGACTTGGAAATCTCAATTAAAAATAAATGAGATCGGGAATAGCCCAGAAGGAAAGTTGGAACGTAATCTAATAAGGCAAACGATTACCTACCAAGAATCTTGGTAAGTGTACGTAACCTTGTTTAGTAAAACAAAAGGTAGTTTAGAAAAGTGGATTGTTAAAATAATCAGATTACAAAATTGAGGAAAATTTTAAGTACTTACTATGTAAAGCTAACATACAAACAACATCATTATTGCAAGGTTGATGAATGATGAGTTTGAGCCTACATTAATATATGAATTAATAATATTATGATAATTATCATAAAAAGCAAAGCATTATTCAACTCAATTACATTTAAGTAATTTCGTTATACGATACTCAAATTAAGATCCATTTTTGCCGAACCTTGCCCTCATCTAAATTAGCAATTTTACAATTACTCCCAGCCTAGAGTCCATTATATATTTTTTGTCAGTTCCAAAACGCTTGTCCTATTTTTTGCAATTTGATGACTGCGTATAAAGTATCGCGTGTTGAAACATTATTCCAAGGCACGCCACAGCACAGCTGGTACGAATGCTCAGTGCTGTGTCAAGCATATCTTTTATGTTCGTATTCAGAGAATCAACTCTGTTTGTTGCGTCGTTGTTTAAAGAACTCTGATAGGCTTCTTCATATTGCATGAAAGAATTTGTTTCTTCTAACATACTAGCTAGCATCATTGTCGAGATTGGATTATGAATCGCTAGCGTTGCTACCATAAATGATTCAGTTATGCATATTAATACAGTTTACCTTGGTAAATGAGAGAAATAGAGCTTGACCGCATTAAGGTTACGCTCATGAGTGATTATGATAGCCATTGTATTTTAATATACAAGTATATTGAAATGTCTTTTCAGAAGACGCGTTTGATAGGGCAAGTGTCTCCAAATTTTTATTATATAAGACATTATTCTATAAACGTTGACATCCACGTGTGTTTCGTCATACTTTATCTTGTACGGTTAGATTTGCTCCATGACAATTTCAACAACATTGTTTCGTAATCCTATTTTGTCAAAAGATATCCGCGTTGTGTGTTTGTAGTGGATGTGGAATTTGACACAAATTCTTTTGTGTCAAATTCCATTCAGTCATGATTATCGGAATTGACGCTCGTGTTTTGCAAACGCCCGCATACACATTGTCGAAAGCGATGGAGCATACGTCGGCGTCGCGTCGGTCGTCGCAGTTTTATATGTCTGTTTTCACATGAAATATCTTTAGATAGTGTTTTAATACATGCATTTCTGCGCAGTGCCGGTTGAGCATCAATAAACTTGTATTCCTAGTAGGGAAACCAGACAGAGATCAGATTAAATTCAAATAGTTTCGCATAAGTACTTGATGGTAACTGCAAATAGCTCTCTGAACAGTTAATATTTTAAGAATTAATTCGTCAGTTCATATTATGAATTACTAGGAAATATTTTATATCTGGTTCTTGTTTAAAAATAAAAACTTTATTTAAATAATTATAAAACAAACGTTTTAAAATGTAACATTCATTTCATAACAAAGATAACCATAAGAGTTCACGAGTGATTTTGCGCATACCCTAGATATGTTCTCGTAAAATAAAACTTTAACTGCCTTTTAAATATATTTAACTTAGAGGCTACCGTTATGTTCGCTTCGCTTACTACGGGACTTAAAATCTATTAAAATGCACTCGAGAGGTTTCTCTACTCGATATATTTTATAGTTAATCTTGAATTCTTGTAGAAATATTTTAATCAAATATCAAATAAATGGTATCCTTATAGGTTCTTTTCAGATTCTTTATAAAAATGCATTTATTTATATTTAATAACTTATAAATGTTGATTCTGTCCATTGATTTATACACTGTACGAGTCATCATCTCCCTGCCCTTTTCCCACATTATGTGGGGTCGGCACAACATGTGTTCTTCTTCCATTCTCCTCTATCAGCCGTCATCTCAACACTCACTCCTTTCTTACTCATGTCTTCCTTCACACAATCCATCCATCTTTTCTTTGGCCTACCTCTACTCGTAAATTATACACTCTACGAATAATATTTTCAAATCAAATCAATCATTTATTTGCAGAATACAGTACATAATAATGTCAAGATCGTAAGCTAGTTATTATGGGATTATGTATTCAACCTGCATGCAGGCGTGCAAGTATTATCCATTTTTATAATCTATAAATTCAAAAAAAATCTAAAGGTTATCATTATAAATATTATACACTAAAATAAAAATTTAAAAATTACAAAGTTAGTAGGTTATACTTAGATTCATTTATTGACACGTTCAGTGCCCGAATCGCATGTGTGTGATGGAGGGACTGCTGGCCTGGAAGTTTCCCTACTAATGCGTGATTGGGGAACTCCTTTAAAGTCCTACAAACGTGTAACATCTATTGTTTTGCAAACTTATCAAAAGAATTTCAATACAACCAGTTTTAGCAAGTATTCGTCTAAACCGTGGCATCAATAGTTAGTTGGTTCTTTTTTAAATTAATGATTTACCAGCTCTTTCACCGACACCAAAACTAACGCAGCGTGACCCGTTCAAGTACCTAGCACACACTCAACTTGCCTACATTTACTGCCTCTTATAGTTTCGCTCAGTGAAATTTTTGATTTTTTTCTATGAAGAATACATACTTGTGTACGCATGTATGTATTCTTCACATTTGTACCTGATTTTTTAAATATATGCTGTGCTAGGCACAAAATGTAATTCAAGTGATGATTTGCTAAGATACATGAATATTTTAATCAGGTATTTATTTAAAGTATAATGTAAGTGGGTACTATGAGTACCTATTAATAACATTCCAAACCTAAAAGTACTACTGAAGCGAGAGGAACAGAAGAAATAGTACAACTATTAATGTCTAAAGTTTATTCCTCTTCATAAAATACCACTCATTATGACTTTGATCTTGTTGGGAATGTGAGAACTCTTAAAATGAGAAATACATTTCCTGATAATTTTTATGATGCTTCTAAATTCTTATTCAACGATATTACATCGAAATAAACCTGAAGGCTACCTATAAATATTATTACATACTTTTCGTAAATTATCATGTCATAACAGTGGAAATCGATTTACTAATGAGTAGGTAAGTGACCGGATAAGCTGATAATTTACAATGCTTATTGTAGATGTATCCTTGTCCCTATTCATAGTCTATATTTAACATTCAGCTCTGTTACAAAATCACTTTTATAATCTAAACTAAGAAAATAAACTATAGACTCCCAAGGAACATGCCAGGAGAAAATCGCATCTGGAACATTAGCACCTTCATTAACTTTATGTGTTGCACTTCTATCACATTTCTCTTCAGTAAAACTAGAAACTTACACTAGGCCAGTAGAAACAGCTAAATTAGCTTTTTTACACAGTAATTTCGAAGCTAAACCGCTTTTATAAATAGAATAGTGTGGCTTTCTTCACACCCATTACGTGTCGTGCATAGATTATTTTCTAATTATCGTATTGGGACAACACGCACTTAACCATGATCAGAACAAAAAATGTGTTGTATAAATATAGATATGTTTCTAGCATGTGCAAAATAAAGACTTAGCCTATTGGGATGTTTTTTACTTTAGTCAAGCAGGACGATGTTTTTACTCAGATTTTAAACGTCTGTAATTATGAACGTAACATATCTAGAGTATAAAATATTATTCGTTGTTAAAGTTGTGCAAATTGGCCTTTCGATATAGGTAAGTCACCAACAAACGATCTCCTCGCTGAGTGTGTCAAAATGTCACGCTCAGTCGACACACGCGCAACAACTGGAATTCAGCAAACGAGACAATTACATAAATGGTTTTTGCTAACTGCAAAGTCATTTTGCTTAATGAGACGGGTAATTTTGCGTGGGTACGCGGTGCCTCCTAATTATCGTAACAAACTTTAAAGTTAAAGTTTTTGTTTTTTTTTATTGTGAGTAAACTCTTCATTTATTTACAGAAAATAAAGTTAAAGTGTTGATAATTTTGATTTGATAAATACATTTTGTTTTGAACATGTTTCTTGATAGGATAGAACATTGTAGTGTTAGTAGTGCGAAATAAAACAGTTTCTTGAAATATTGATACAATTTTTGTAGGATGCTATATCGCAACATGTTAGAAGGTAAATCCATTCAAGGCATTCTCCGAAAAGTCGAGAGGGCAAGAACCTCCAGTAACGATTAATCGACGCTATATATCGTGCACAACCTTAAAATAAAGAACAACATCGAATAGTCGTGTATCAGTAACGGTCAGCTAATGCGAGTAATTATTAATTGCGGAATCGGGGCACCAATCAAAATGAATCTAAAACAAGTGGATGTGAAAAATTTAAGTAGCATTTACACGGAAGAATTGCAACCTATACGATTTAATATCGCACTGCAATTTTGTATGTGTGTAAACGCTCATCGGACGCTAAAAGTCATAAGTGCGACTCACGCTCGGACACTAAATAGCATCGTGTCGGCTCAGCAAAACGTGGCAACAATAGTATTGTGTAAACGCTCCTTTACTGCTCACTGCACGCTTTGAGGGTTATGCCTCGTACCTTGTCTAGCATCTACGTTTACATAATTCTCATTACTTTTGAAATACAATTTATTCATAGTTGTTTATTTCGAACAGACAAGTCGGCGCCATCGTTAGATTCATATTTCATTGGTTTGTCTATTGAATTTAGATTTAACGATGTACCCAAGTCATTTGGAGCACGAATGTCTGAAGCTCGGTCCAACTGAAACAGTTAATAGTTTGGCTTCCATGCATTATTTACATTTTACACAAACATACTTTAAATGTATTTGTATTTGAATCTTTATTTACTCAGGGAATTAAATCAGGAACATTTTATTCCCATTCAAGATTTAAACAAAAATCAACAAGCAGCACTACCACTAATACTACTACCAGATTTTTTTAAATCTGGGTGGACTTCATCATCATTTCATTCAGCACCTTGTTTCACTATAAAGCTGTCACGTTTACTGAAACAAGATTATGTACACTGTCCAGTATGTATTGTATGTAAGTTCGTACGAGTTCTTGTCCAGTAAGTTCTAGGCCGACATTTGATTCTGTTGACTGTTGAGCAAACGCCGATAACATTAACCTCGTAACATTCTTACGCCAGTCATAATCGTATCTTGCATAAAATTTGGTTTTACCTTTTCAAAGGTCTTTTAAATCAATCTTGTGGAATCGGTGCGTTATTGTTCATGGTAATACATCTTTACAACAACAACAACAGGGTCACGACTGTATCCCCAAGGCGCGGTAGACATTCTCTCAGATCTTTTTATTCCAGATCCTTTGAAGATGTCTAAGGGGGTAGTCAGAGGCATGTACATATACATATTTGATACATGCCCACATCTTGCAGAAGTTAGTATTCCATACGTGACAGGTTGCAAGCCTATCGCCGCCTATAAGAATACTAACTGGTTTCCTCACGATGTTTTCCTTCACCGTTCAGAGCTCGTGTAAAAGCGCATATAAATTTTACGAAACGCAAAATCCATTGATGCATGGCCGGGATTCGATCCCACGACCTTCGGATTGAAAGTCGAGGTACAACCCCATTCGGCCAACACGGCTCTTTACATACATCTTTATTGATTTCAATATGTAGACTGTACCTATCGTTATTAACTGACTGATAACATGATTCACAGTCTTAATCTGTATACCTAACAAACATTCTGATGAGTTGACTATTGTACTTACTTAACTCAAATTCAAAAATCATGTATTTAGTAGGACCGCTAGGATCACCGAATACCTAGTTTTAAAACTGAGTGATTCTACTTCTGTTCCTTTGCGATCAATACCGTGAAGAACCAGGGCAACTGTCACTTATAGTGTATCTTTAAGCATAATTAAAACGTGAACAAAGCCGCAAACATTCCACAATGCGTTGTTAACAATAGTATTCAATCCTTACATGATTCACTCGTGTAATCCATCAATCAATGTTATCAAATCAAGTGGAAGCATATGGAGTTCATTTGATGCGTTACCTCACCTATTTCGGACCTGACATGATAATTTAGACTCATCATTATTTTAAGCTTGTTTATCATATCGTGATCCATCTTCTTATAGTTAACTAACATTTTCTTTCTTTCTTTCGATGATTCGATTTGACCTGACATACTCGACTGATCTTTATATTTCTATTCTTGACCTTGTTTACCAATGATATCTACCATTGTTTCGTGGTCATCTTGATAAGTATCAGTCTCTACAATTGTCAATAATTGATTAATGTATTGGACTATTTCTATGCATCAGAGTTTTACTTTATTTTATTGGGGACGATGCAAACATTTACTTTCTTTTCTAGATATTATTTAGTTGTACAGCTTCTGATTCATAAGCTGATACATAAGTTAAGTGTGCCTGATAGTTTATAAATTGTTCCGGCTCTGCAAGAGAAAATCAAACATTCGACAGGTCCGGCAGTTCTCTAATGAGTTGTGAGTGGCACACCGTTTAATGTCATACCACATTAGTGAAGTGCTATTATAATAGCAGACGAGACAACTAACTAGTATTTAACGAGATGTAAACATGGCCTTGCTCTGACGCAACGTCCCGCTCCAAGGAAAGTGAAACTATGAAATTGCCGCCAAAGCGTGGTGTCATCCAGACGACTCCATCGGTCCGTCGATTGTTCAAACGGTGCATCAAAACTTGAAGAATCTTATACAATGAAGCTTTCACACGACTCGGACAAGTTTCTGTTAATTGTTAAAGAAATATTCTAAATCGTGATTTGATATGTTTGCCGGAAATGTAATTTGAATACTTTCCATTTCTATGATACCTCCACACGCATACCGTTCCACGTACTACAAGTTTCTTGGAACCAAAGTGGAGTGATTCTAGAAAACACACCGCTATTTTACTCATCCATCACAGTTCTGTCAGCTGTTTTGAGATGATTCATCCCCAATTCCCCATATTACAAAATTTTGGATAAATCTGTTTTATCAAAGTCCATAGAATGACCCTGAAATTATTATTTTTCCATTGACAAAGTGTATTTTTTTATAGTGCTAAATTTTCATGCTAAAGAACCGAGATTATCTCCTTTGGTCCAAGTGGTCTTATCATCTGATAAATATTTATTGACAACATTCCGTCGTACAAAGTTTTGCGATAAGATTGTGCACAGTTCAGCTGATATTTGTCGAACTCACACTTGCAGTGTTTTTTTGTAAAGGTTTAAATTAAAATAAATGTGAAAATGTGCTTGTACTATGAAGATGAAATTCGTCCGAAAAAGGAAAGGACGGTAGTGAGGCTCAGGCGGGTTGGTAACATAAAATAATACTAAGAAGTAGTTGTGCTTCAGTCTCATAATTTATTATTTTAAGACTGAACTTCACAACTCCAACTATTATTGTCTTTCTGGACTAGAATTTCTAGCACTTGATTTAAAACGTTCGTTCGTTTTCACGATACATTTTAATAGCCTTTATGGAATTCTAAAGTACCAATAAATCTCAAATCAAATTGTTAATTTGCTCGGAACGAAACCAACGTCCATGTTTCCTGGATTATGAGTTAAACGTTAGTGTCTTGCAGACAGAGAGGCCCTTTGGATCTATTCATGGAGATTTTCGCAATACCATTTTCGATAATGCAACGTTCTATTGTCGCAAAGGAAGAAAGACTTTGACTCGGCGCCCGGACGCAACGCACTCGACCATGACTCAATTTAACGGTGGAGCACACGGCGACACTGTTTCGTGTTCCTTTGAAAAACCTACACAGCTAATGATCGAGCATTTTATTGCGTTCTAGAACGTTTTGTTGTTATAAACAACGCGTAATCAATTGTATTTAAACCGGCCTTAAGTTACCAAGTTGCTAAATGGTTAGGCGGATAAGGCTGGCTGACGCTTACCGAGGTTACTACAATTTTGGTCGAATTACCCATTATTATGTTACTGGCAAGCTTGACTACCAAAGCTTGTGTTGCGAGTATGTTTATGTTGAGTAGGGTTGCTATTGCATCTTGCACATTTCGCAAGCTGGTAACTACCATTAGTTAATGTAATTGCCTCTTTTACGAGTGAATGGATATTTCTTTTTATTTCATCCGCAATGAGTCAATAAAATATTCAGAGTAATTATATAAAAGTTACTCTTAAGAATAATGCCAGTAGATTCTCAATCGCATTTCTGCATGGCATCGATAGCACACGCTGTTAATGCTCTAAATAATGTTCACATTAATCATTTGATAAAACAAGGTTTATCGAACCTAGACTTTGCTCGACAGCCAAATAAACAAAGATTATGACGTCTGCGCACTGTAAGCCACTGTTCTTCTTAGCAATGATTTTTGTGAATGACATATCGATACGGCTAATTACTTAATTATTATCATCCTTATGTCTACAGTTTTACAGTTCTACCAACTCCTTTATACACAGGTGGCATTAAAAATGTATCGCCAGATCTGGCCACTAACTCATACACCTTTATAAGGGTATAATCATAGTTTCTTTGTTTTGTTTCAGACGGGAGGTGCAGACAGCGCCAGCGGGGGCTCGGGCGGCTCTGGCATGGAGTGTCTCCAAATGCGAACGCCGCCCGAACCCTTCCACTATCTCATCTCGGAGCAGGCTAAGTCCTTCGTCGCTCTTCAGGTCAGTACTCAAAGTTAGTCAAAAAGCATTTATTCAGTAGGACCACTGGGGGCACTTAAAATAGTCTTAAAACTAGCTGATACTTCTCCTGTTGCTTCGCGACCAATACCGTGAAAAACCAGGGCTAGCTTTATTTTAGGTGATCCATCTTAAAACTATTTAGTTTGTGGCAGGCTCTAAATAGTCAAGCTCCAAATGTTCCAATGTGGAGCCTGCCATACTCACTCATCGTAAACTCGTCGCTACGTCTCTATTTTAATGCATCTTATAGTCCATCTTCCTATCATGTCACTAGTTCTTTTCACTGACTGAATTACACTTAGATTGATTTCGTGGAGCAACTTCATAGCACTACAAAACTTTAACTCCTTGACCCAGTTCTACAACCACATTTCGCACGTAGGTAAAGTTTGACACTAGCGAGAACTAGAAGCAGGTATTCCCATCGGAATATTCAATTGAATCTGGAACTGATAAAATTATGTAAAAGTTCCTCTCCAACGACCCTGAAGCTGACAGTGAAAAGGGTGAAGTGGGAGTTGAAAATAGCTTTGACCTTCCTTACATTTTCAGAGTAAGTAGGGGTGTTTGCGTCATTGTTTCTAAAGATTTAATTAGAAAATAGCCATACCGAATGTCATTTAGATCATGTATGTTTTTATTGTATCTCCAGGTTGATTCTATATTCCTTTTGAAGTAATAACCAGTATACAGGGTGTAAAAAGACGTCTACCGAAGCCGAAAGGGGTAGGTACAGCATCCCAACAAACAACACAATCCAAAAGGATTTTCTGAAAAAATCATTATATCCGGAGAAAACAGCGTTTGAAGAGTACTGTTTGCGTATGTTCTGGGCGCATTGTTTTACATGGATTTTGAGTTTTAATTGTGTTTTTTCTTTTTTATACGAAATTATTAGGTAGTTATGGTCTCATTAAGTCGCACTAGTAGTAAATAACCGAAAATAACATAGCATGACGAAGCTAAATATGTTTAGAATCATGGTCTGATTGCAACCCCTCAGTTTTCGGTAGCAGTCTTTTTACACCCTGTATATCTCTCCATGTATATTGTTTCCGGCTAAGGACAAATTTAGTCCTTGGTCCCGTACGTTCTGATTATCATACCTAACCAAGAGCTACGCCCTTCCCTCTCGCACAGGAACTTCAGAATGAGGTCGGAGCATTGCTCGAGTTTCGAGACCTCGTCATCGAGACGTTTCCGAATCTGCGCTCGAAGATGCCTCCATCGACGCCGGCGAGTAGCGCGCGCCGCGACTGGGAGCCAGGAGTCAGGGTGCGGAGAAAACTTGCAGCTGGAACTGACTCCGCTAGGACCAAGCCACAGCCTTCCGTGCAGGTATGGACTATTTTTAGAAGTTTTCTTTTTCTTGTCATCTTACTAGTTCATTAGAACTAACGTAGTGAAAGTGCGCCTCAAAGAAACTCCTTCTGTGCACCAGCAACTCTACTGAAGTTTTTTAAACTTTTTAAATGTTTCCTAAGAAGGGTAAGCAAGGCAGGCCTTTGCCCTAAAGTGGGATGGTTATATCAAACGTTTTGAAAATGACTCGCAGTTAACCAGCGACATCACATGGCTATTTTTAAAAACGAAGAATCCAAGTTACACTAACTTCCTTCCAGGACTCTGGCTTCAGTACGGAAACATCATGCGGCAAAGACGCGCATTCCTCCGCGTCAGCGTCCGCAGCATCTAGATCTAGGCCCGTGGAAGACGAGCTGTTGGCTCTTCTCGATGTCATTCAACGAAAGGGCGCGCGTTTGCGGGACGAGGCCGACCAGCTGCGGAACGAGATGGACGCGAATACGACCGCGGAAGAGTCGTTCGCGAGGGCCATGCAGGCGTGCGAATGTGGTGACTTGCAGAGGTATGTGGGAAAAACCTATTAAATGCCATGCTTCAATTTATAAAAGTATGAAATAAGATTATGAGATAGAAGGAATGAGATAAGCACTTTCATCGTTTAAAAACTCTCAGTTGATGGATAATTTCTGGGAAAGCAGCGAAAAAGACGAAATTTTCCGTACGTAAGTTTTGAGCTCCTGTGAAATTGGGTCACTCAAGCTGAACTTTTTGCTGTAGATACTTGAATTTTAAAACTTACTTCAATAACTTCAAGCAAGTTGTAAACTGAAGCACTGTCTCTGTGTCTGGAACCTCGCATCTTAAATTTGTTAAAACTTTTATTACCTATTGTTTTTTACCTAATATAAACTCCTAATTTTGGGTCTGATAACTGGTTCATTTCTGCACTCATTCTCAAAGAACCTCCTCGAGATACCTTATTTTCAACTAATCCTCCAACTCCAGGCTACGTTCAGAACGGGACGCATTACTCGCGCGAGCGGCAGAGCTGGAAGCAGCAGCAGTTTCCCCCGCGCCCCCGCCCCGCACCCCGCTCGGCCGCCTGGACGCGGTGTTGGATACCCCCGCGCGTCCGCCTCGCGTCCCCACGCCTTGCTCCAGCAAGTTCGCCGCGATTCTCACGGAGAGCAATCCGGTGGAGCTGCAACGGCAACT
Organism: Epirrhoe alternata; assembly: GCA_963565295.1. Lineage (NCBI taxonomy): Eukaryota > Metazoa > Arthropoda > Insecta > Lepidoptera > Geometridae > Epirrhoe > Epirrhoe alternata. The sequence continues at coordinate 9,476,110 of OY751384.1, forward strand.
GCTGACCTCCACTGTTCAGAACCAGGTATTTTATTGGAGTTTATTAACTTTGTAGGTGTCGTAACGTCTCCCAACACGTATAGGGCGAAGTGGAGGAAAAGTGTTTTAGGAAGGTTACTCCATCACCGTGTGAGATGAATGAATAGTCATGAAGAGAGAGAGGTATAAATGTAAGTTTGGATGGATGAACGATGGATGTGTGTTGCTTTACGCTGAAACGGCCGAACGTACTTTGCTCGATCATCATCATCTCCCTGCCCTTATCCCACTTTTATGTGCAGTCGGCGCAACAGATCTTATCCGCTCTATCAGCCTCAATTTCATCTTCCCCTTAATGTCTTTCAAACAGTTCATCCATCTTTTATCTACATTTGTTTTCTTTACTCTACCTCTACCACTTCTCGGGGCATGTCATAGAGAGGGCTCTACGACATGCCCAATATACCCATGACCATACCACGATAACTTTCAACGTATCCGTCACTGGCTCCGCTTTTAAACTTTCTTGGATCTTATTTCCATGCACTGCGCCATAGCTCAACATTTTCGCCTCATTGTGCTGCTTGGAAATAAAAGTTGAAACCCCAAAGGTTTTTGTATAAAATTCAAGATTACTTATTTAAAGATTGGAGCCATCTGATATCAATCTTCAATTGATAAATTGAGCATTGTTCGCAATAGTTTAGATATGGACATTATCTTTACGTTGATGGCTGATCCTCTGAACAAATACAATGCCTGCAACAAGTACTGTGTCACTTTTCATCTGAAATAATTGCAGATTTGGTCCATTTGGCAGTATTGCGTTAGACAAAAACTATCGCGAAATACCTTTCTAATTAACTAGCTTTCAGCCTTGGGCTAACCTTTTATTTTTCAACAATATTACTCGTCGTGGGAATACATCCGTTGAATTATACACCCACTAAGCCAAATGTAAATCTATCACAAGGTCATTGTACCTTTCAACGATGAGCGAATAACAATAAAGGCACATAGATTCACAACACAAGTATTCATTGAGACTATGCTCACGATTGAGATACTCCCAAAGACGTCATCATTATCATCCTGCCCTTATCCTACCATAGGGCTATTTAGAATTATGATAGTCATAAAAGTTATCTCATCCGATTTCGAAAAAAGATTCCAAAGATAAAATACGGGATCTCAATCGTTTAAATTCAACCATCATTCCATCCACCAAGGTAAGAAACCTTAAATAAATAAATAATAATAAATAATGCTGGACTTTTCACACAGCATCATCTAGCCCCAAAGTAAGCAGAGCTTGTGTTATGGGTACTAAGATGACTGATATACTTTTTGTTTTGTAAATATATACATATTATACATAGAAACACCCAGACCCGAGACAAATATTTGTAGATCATACAAACATTGGTCCCGCCGCGGGGATCGAACCCGCAACCTTTTGCGTCGCAGGCGGGCCTTCGCCCACTGCGCTACAGAGGTCGTCAAAACCTTGGTTGGATTGTTATGTGAATATCATATTTTCAGCATTTTGTCGATATTATCAACATTTTTTTTACATAAACAGATGTATACTATTATTTATTCTCTGACGCTGCAGCGGATTGGGGAGTAATGAACTCATAAAAGTTTAGTAGAGTCCGATTTAGAAAAACCTGTTCCTTATCAGTTGACCTTTCATATTAAAAGACATTCCCAAACATCTGATTTTATGCAGTCCAAGTTGTTTTTATCATCATTTATTTTCGCTTAGCTGAAATGGGGAAAAGTTCATTATAAAACACAAAAAAAAAAAATACGTTGCTAGGGTTAGCATACTTTTGAACTTCTCGGAGTAGACTTGCGAGAGGAATATGCGGTATTTCTTATAGCAATATATTGAGAAAATTCTGTTGATTGAAAAAGTGATAACTATAGGAATAATTTGAATTCATAGGAAGTATGTTTTCAAATTAGATAAGCTAATTTCCCATTCAAACGTCTGTACGGTCTTTAACTCAATCCAAAACGACAAAGCACGCAACATCAAGCGATGAAAATCTGCTTAGGAAACAAATAATTCTAACGAGGTAAAGTGATGTCCGAAAAATTGTCAATGAATAGGTAAGGTACTTACTTACCTACTTCACAAGACAGAATGACGCAAACGCATTGGTAGAAATTACGTGAAACCGCGGACGTAATGAAGTGTGACCGAAATAGGCAGTCATTAAAAAAATACCTTTTTTGTTGTCCTAAAATATTACTTACCTTTAGCTGTTTGCTTCAAAGCAGTTTCATAACATCATGGCAGTTTGAGCGTTAAATTAAATTATTATAAGGATCATTTTATTATACAGGGTTATTTGTAAAATACCGGTAACCTCTCAGGACTGTATTACTGGTATCTATAAGATTCTAAGCTTCTTTATTTTTGCAAAATGTGACCATGTGATATGGGACGTGTCACTGCACTGAACTGAATTTTAAAGAATTAGAGAACTTTGATTTACATTTTTTCGATTATTTTGCTCGAAATAATATTTTTGTAGAATATCTTTGTTGCATAAAAACTTGTTGGATGAAATCACTATAACCTTTAGCTATAAATAACAGAACATTATTTTCTTTATCATAAACATCACGATAACAAAGCGTTCAAATAACATGTTTTTCGATATCCAATGAGTTGTGTATCTATAGTTATTGTTTAGGTAATAGCATACAAGAAGTTATAACTCAGTTTACTTACCCACTAAAAACAACAACAACAAATTAGAATACTAAGGGCTGGTTTCACCAAACTTTGTCTAACAGATCGTTACTTAATTGGACACCAAATTTAGTAGGACAACTAACAACGGATTAAGATTTTAACAGACCGTTACGATGTTTTGTGTTCTTTCCAAAGGAAATCTTCACTAACAAGCCGCTAAATCTAATCGCTGGTCGGCGCGGCCGGTTAGCTCACTGACAGTTGACATCGTAGAAAATAAAAAATATGTTGCAACAACGTCCAAAAGCATTGAAAAGTTCGCACCGTAACCATAGTAACAGAAATAACAATGAAGTTTGAAGGAAAATTCCCTAACCGCGATTAACTAACCAGCTGTTAGATTGACTTTTGGTGAAACCAGCCCTAAGCCGAATATTCATGTTAACATATTTTTACCGAGTATGTATTTAGAAAATATATTGTTATTTTACGGAATATTCGAAAAACATACTTTAACAGATTATTCAGTTTACTATTCGCATTAGTAAGAATGCTGCAGTCTCTATAAACGTACTGTCTGTCTACATATCTAATCCCGCGCTCTGCCCCGGTTTCATATAAATAAAGTATTCATAACGGAAACTGCAGTAAACCTTAATTGTCCCTTTGTGAAAATAACAACGGAATGAATGAAGTTACAGTACCACATATATTGTAGGTACAGTTGTTCTATCCCACGAGGGCAGGTAATTGTGTGTGCAGTGTTTCTGTGTGCAAGCTCGGGAGATGCATGTGCATTGTGCATGCATCTACACACACACCTAACCCCAGCTTTGAACAAACATTTGCACACATATTTGCGCACCTGCAAACACTTTTCTGCACAGTACGCTAGTAGACAAAAATAAAATAGACGACGATTAAGATTTAGTAGACGCAATGTGCCTATATTATTAACTAGCTGCGCTCCCGCGGTGTAACCCGCGGTCCCTCGGGATTTTTTCGGGATAAAAAGTAGCCTATGTCCGTCTCTGGGATACAGTCTTTATCCATGCCAATTTTCGGCCTAATCTGTGCAGTGGTTTGGGCGTGAAAAGGTAACAAACAGACAGACAGACATACAGATAGACAGAGATACTTTCACATTTATAATATTAATAATAGTATATAGTATGGATGATGATGATGATGATGTCAATGCATTTTTACATTTGCAACAAGATAGCATAAACAAGCACGTACAACCGTTCCGCTCGCGCAACTGCACTTTGCGCAAGTGTGGCAGGCTACGCAAACATTTGAACAAATGTTTGAACACATCTTTATCTTCCGTCAAATGAGTAATCTTCTACAGTACTCCCCCATTCCAAACTAATTACTAAATACCTCACCGCAAGGCTCTGAGTAGAGATACATGATTTTCAGTGCTTATGATTTAGAGTAGTTACAAGCAAATCCAAAATGATTGTCACATGTCACATGCACACTTTTCAGTATATGATTATAAACTGGATGATGTATTTGGGCAATAAATTATGTCTCCTAGCGAGCTAGCAAAATAAATAGTCGATTTAACGTCTAGCCAAACTAGCAAGCAATTTATTTTTTGCCTCATGATATCAGCCTTCAGATTTTTTGCTCTATTAAAATGATGATGAATGATATGCTTTGTCTTAGTCATTCTTCAAGTTTTTATTTTACTGTTTTACAGAGCAAATACTATAACGACTATATTATAGGTAATAAAAAGTGTTATCAAAATTTTGGATTTAAAAATTTCGGGTTCGAATCCCGTCGGAATCCAAAATTTTGATAAGACTTTTCATATCTTAAAGAAATACCAAGTGTGGATTAGCACTACTTATAAAATTACAAGAGTATTAGGTATTATTAAACAATCATGATTTCAAACGGTCATACCCACTACTTGGTGTCTTCGATAAAAAAATCATCAAGGATATTTTTATGGATTGTAAATGGAATTATAAGAATAAATATCTATAAGATAGGAGTTAATGAGATAAAAGATGTGTGTCAGGATCACTGTGATCACACTGTGAGAAAATCTATGATCTCTGCCTAATATAAGTATGAAGATTATGTTGGCATAACTGCATATAAAAAACATCAATCCAACTATTATGTGAGGTAAAAAATATAAACGCGAGTAAGAATATTATTGTATTTTCCAGGTGCTGTGTGAGCGACTGAGAAAGGCGGCAGAACAACGCACCTATCTTCTCGAGAAATTAGAAAGAGAGAGCGATATCAATGAAGACCTCAAATTCAGAGTGAGTTTTGACTTGGAGAGAATTTTTTATTCCTTTCATAATGAGTAATACTTACAAGTAAGTATTACATATTTACCAATGAGAAGAAAGAGCTGTGATGTATGATAAAACATGTATTTTTTAATGCTTAATGATATTATAGTGGTTATCTATAGTCTTTTTCACGCCGGAACGTATGCAAGACACATTGAACTTGTTTCGTTTCACGTTTTGTGGCTCACAACAATTTTGAAACAGAAAAGTCAAGAAAAAAAATTAAACGATAAAACATACAAAAAAAATGTTTTTGTCTATTTCCTGTTTAATTATTTCATAAATTATCATAAACGAGCCATAAAATATAAATAAATAAACAATAAACATATTCTAAAAAAACTCCGCCAAATAACAGTACTGAGTAAAATGGAACGTAATCTATTAGAGAGTGCAAAAATGAAAATCGAAACAATTGATGAATCGATAAGTAAAGAAATAATCGTTGGTTTAGTAAATTTGTCTATGAATGAACCTTGTAATCGATTGAGATGAATTGATAGTAGTGAAACAAAAATCGATTTTGATAATCTCGATTAAACTTTAGGACATTACTATTAGACTGATTTTGACATTATCTCGAACTGTCTTGCATACGTTCCGGCGTGAAAAAGACTATAACCAGTTTTAGTCCAAGCTGTAGTATGCAAAGGAAAACGGTGTGTAGATTGGATTTCCTCGTAATTAAAATTCAGGGTTAATGCCTTGCTATAGTTATGAGTACCTGATTCATTTAATAGATATGTATAAATACTGATATTTATGCCTTGCCGTAAACGTCGTCACGTTTTACTGCTTTTAATCTTTAGAAACATGTGAGTTAACGTATTTCTGAGCATCTATCTTACTAATCAGGTCTCATCCACCCAGTTTCTGGTCTTATATCAGTCAAACACTTACGATAAGGCGTGGGTCCAAATGACAGAAGACCAAGATAAAAGGAGAGATCAAGAGGAGGCCTTTGCCCAGCAGTGGGACACGATGGGCTACATAAAATATAATGCCAGTCAAGCCCATGCACATATTAACAAATAATATATCAATTTCAGCTAGAAGAGAAGAGCATCGAACTAGAAGGAACGCGCGCGCTCGTCCGCAAACTAGAAAAAAACCGAAGCTCTGAGAGCATCGAACACAGCCGGGACGCTCACAGCTCCATGAGGGACATGGAACCTCTACACATGCCTGATGATGAAGAGGCCAGGATCTCGGAGACGCCGCGGCGGAGGCCCAGCAGGATCCCTCAGCCCCATACGGCGAATAAGGGCGCGGCGCCGCGGCCTCCCTCGCGGCCTCCCTCTGCACACTCGGTACGCTCTGGCCGCTCCGCCACCTCCGGGCGGCACAAGTCTTCGGTCCCAGTTCGCCGCTCACCCGCATCCGACCCCAAGGTGCGGCGTAACTACTTCTGGAACACTTGGTTCTCTAAAGAGTAATGTGCTAAAACCCCACCGTGTGAGAACAGTTACGGTCCTAGCTCACATGCCATTATGTCGATCGTAAGTTTTTCCGTTTCGATTTGTTTACGCTTGTTGTCGCGTAGATAGATGTTCCGTTCGATATAGTTGTGGCGAGCATGATTTATACTGGTTTGTTACTAACTATTTTTATTGTCGGTGTGAGAATCGATTGAGACGAAAATTCATTATCTTTTTCGATTATCTTGGTGATAGTAAATTAGTATAAAAAGCTTGGCTTGAAGGCTACGGGAACAGCTCGCTCGATTCTCATGCTGGCGCAGATTTACATGTATCATGTTAATTTAATCGACACATTACTTGTAAAAGTCGTGTATGGGTCCGACGAAAGCCATGTTTCATAACGAAGCTATGCCTCTCATCGTTCTCATACGCGACGCCATTATAACCTTGGAGTGGGACACTACCGACTTACATTAAACACCCGTTTTATTGTTTTTGTATTAATTTCACCGATGAACTTACTCATGTTTACGTAAATAATTTGATGCAGTGTATCTCTTAGCAGTCAAGTGATGACGAGGATATTCTACTATGGTGAGTGAAAATCAACATCATTATTACTGCTTCTATTTATGCCGCTAAAACACTAGAACGCTATAGTTTGCGTCTTTTAGTTATTTACATTCTGTTTTGTATTATTTCGTAATTGACATAGTGGCATAACGGCAAAACTTGGCTATCCACAGCAGTAACGAACAGAACGCTCTCACATGGCAGTAACACTAACATTCCGATAGAATCGTGCAAACCTAACGCAAATCTTCAAATCTGTAACCAGAGTGCTCAATACTGGTACCCGTACATAGTGGTAGTCTCATAGTAACACACTAACATTCCGTAATAGATCTAACGCACAATGAAGAGTGCTCGATTGTGGTATTTAGAAAGTAGAGTAGAGGTGCGTAATATTGTTTTGGTTGACAGAGGGCCGGGTGGGAGGCGCGCGGGGCGCCCGAGGCTCTGGTGAGCGAGTACGTGGCGCGCACGACGCGCCTGGCTCCGCTGTTCCCGCGGTGCCGCCCTCTGCCGGACGAACTGCGCCTCGCCTACGAATCCCCCCAAAACCTCGCTCTAGAACTCACCAAATCCATCCTCTACGAGGACGCCGACTCGATCGACCTCTCCAATATAAAATCTCACGACTCCCTCTGGAACGGGAAACCTCAGCAATACTTCGAGAGCATGAACTGTCGCGATAGCGATAAAGATTACGACAGCGACTCGCTCGCTCCGTAGTATCATTCCATGTTGCGTTTGTCCTGTGTGATCTGTGATATGTCACCAATTTCAGTTTGTTCAACGTTTGCGCGTCTCGAGTGAATGTTTCGTTGTAGTTCTAATTGTTGCAGTTGATTTTATTTGTGCCTTCGGCTACGAGATCGATTTCGAGCCGTTTTAATTTATGTTTTAGTTTAGAATGATTTATGGATTTTGAAAAATCTAACCGATGATTACTTGATGATTTACTTGTACAAAAATAAGAATACTGTGAAAATGTCTTATCGATTGCCTCAAACCTATAAATCGTTGTTATTAATATTCTAATCTTTATCTAAATGTAAGTGAAAACGGTAGCTATATCTCTGTCATTCCTTTATGTAAACAGACTGTATGTACTACTATACTAGTAAATTGAGTGAGAGCTTGGAACGACTGTAGAAAGGCTGTGAACACTGCGGTGTGCTCTAGGTTGTTTCTGAAGCGAGACGTTGTGAACATTAGTTAGCTGCTTGTTGAACGCGGTCTTGCCGCGATGTTACTCTTACACTGGTTGATTCTTGCAGCATTTTCTAAGACTACAAATTGCCAAGCTATCTCTAGAATATGTTGAACAGAATCAACCTCTATATCACTAAACGTCCTGTCTCGACATCGCACGACTGCCTTTGACATTTCTTAGTTCATTTTATAACATCCACGCGGCACAGCTCGCCAACAAAATAGTAGGAGACTGATTTTGTATAAAAATAGTGATATGGCTTTATACCAAGTTAGGAAAACTCCAAATTGTTTTTCAATATTATAAGTTACTATGTATAAAGTTATATAGTGTAAGTAGTTTACTCATGAATATTCCAATTCCATAATGTAATGACTGTAATTATTGTAAGTTAAAATAATTAATAAGTAAGTCAACGTGTATTGTACAGCTTCCATTCACGCTATCTAGAGTGTATAAATTATTAAGCCACAACCTACCTAAATAAGAGATACTCATAAAAATATCTAGTTGACTTCAATCTAGTTGATGACTTGTATAAAGTTGTACAGAAATCCATATCATATATACAAATTATTCAAAATAAATTGTTCATATCACGTTTGACTTTCATTGAAACAACCTTTACTAAAAAAATATTTATTAGTCATAAGAAAATATTAACATTTTAACGTACACTATAAACATATAATTCAACAAAACAAGTACTTAGTACTAAATAGGTACAGTAGGCACAACCAATCTTTAGCTCTCTGAAGTTATCCATACTAATATTATAAATGTGAAAGTAACTCTGTCTGTCTGTCTGTCTGTCTGTTTGTTACCTTTTCACGCCCAAACCGCTGAACCGATTAAGCTGAAATTTGGCATGGATAAAGAGTATACCCCAGGGATGGACATAGGCTACTTTTTTTGTCAATTACCATAAGGGGGCGGGAAAATAAGGGTTGGAAGTTTGTATGGGGAAAAAAGTTAAGCAACCCTGGGCGCGGTCATAAAAAGGATGGGTGACCGCCGCCAGCCACTTTTTGCACTCTAGATTTTTTTACTTTTTTTTGTATTTTGCATAATAAATTATTTTAAAATTAATGATAAACATGTAACATGTGTATTCCCACCCATCAATATATCCGAACTCCGAAGTTATGATTTTTTGATATTAAAATATTTTTTCCATAGTTAGAACGCCATCTATCGGTCTTGAGGTCAAAACTTCTTTACACTTTTTCTCCTAGGTGGCGTTTCTAGCGGAGATCGAAATACGAAGGAGTATAATTTTCTTTGATTTTGAGTTTTGAAAAGTTAATGGAGATTTTTGCGTTTTCGATATTTTTATATTGCTGACGAAGTCGCGGGTAGGTAATATTAGTTAATCGTTTTATTTCGAAATTCAACACCATACAGTACTTGCTAAGTATTCAAAAAAAAAATATGTTTCGAGTCAATTTCTTCAAAAAAATTGCCGCTCGCTTCAGGGATTCTATACCAATTACCGTATTCGTTTTGTTCTTAGCATTGCAACATCTGGGTAAGATTTTCCCTACCTCTATCTTGGGATTCTTGAGAGAAACATAAATATAAAAAAAAAATATTATTATATCAAGCGACGGAGTTTTATATTTTGTATATACCTACTCTCGATTCACTCAAAACTCCTCTACTTTGTTCCTAATAATGCGCAGACGAAGTTGCGCGGGTCAGCTAGTAACTTATAAGCACTACTAACTTAACGCAATCGTAAGTGCTTATAAGTTATAAGCACTACGATTGCGCATGTTTGCACATGTACATTGATTGCGTATGTAGAGTAGGCGAGAAAGGACGATGCAACAAACATAGGCGTGTGAGCGAGGTAGCTATACAACGCTGTCTTCGTCTTATATGCTCAAAAATGGGTTCCGCGCAGTTACTTCAGAGAGCGAGAGCTAAAGATTCGTTATGACTATTTGAAGTATTTCTATTAATCGAACTTGGAACCTAGTTTAATGTCTTCTATTTCTAAAGTCTCAGGGCACTTCCTTATGGCTATAAAGCCATGTTGCTTCAATTCTGAAAACAAAATTTTAACTGAAGATTGCCAAAGAATAATCGTTTACGCACAAGTAAGCGTGACGTGATAACATTATTTGAAATAATGGGAGAACTTATTATTTACAATCTATGACTTTTTTGAGTGCATGCTTGTAAGATGTTATGGTACTTATTTTAGTGAGGGGATAGCTTTTGGTAGTGTTAATATTTTTTTAACACCCTTGCTCGTAAAGCTGATGTAATTCCACCGGTTTTAAATATGTAAAGCGGGTCATAACAAACGCGTGTGTTATCAAAGCAAATAGTTATGTTATCAAAGCAAATAGTTATGTTATAGTCCATACAAATTCCATAACAGCATTATTTGCCATTTCAAATATGGAACTGATCGCCGCCGAGCTGGAGTCGTGCCTCCAGCTAGTGAGCAGCGCGCTGTTGCTATTCAAAGGAGAACTAATCCCCGCGCGGCGCCACTCAGTAGGCAGTCTGTTCAAATGGCGGGAAAGCAACCAGTGTGCATTCACAGATTGAGTTTATTTAAATGTTTTTTTTTCTGTTTCCTCGCAAATGTGTTAAAAAACGTCGTACGATATACGTGCGTATTGGTTATAACATGCTCGGCTCAATTACGCCCTCGCCTGCGGCTCGGGCTGAAATTCCGCCTCGCATGTTGTAACCATCTTTACGCACTAATATCGTAATGTACTATTATAAGTATTTATGCTCGTCGGTAATATGATAAAAATCTACTTACTCAAGATCGAAGTGAAGCATCGTGCAGCGATTATTGCTTTATAACCGGATATCACGGGCCCTTTAGATACAAGTGTTCTTACTGTTACCGGCATTGACCCTTCTTTGATAAACTTCAAGATTTTTATCATCGTTCCTTCAGTGCCCCAATGATCTCTGAAAGGATATATATTTTGAAATACATTGAACGTCTCATTTGAAAATTTCTGTCGAGTTAAGAGATCAAAAGCCTAAATTTGACTCCAGGTGTATGTATATTCCTTTCACCTGGATCGTGATGTGCTTTGAACACAAACATCCAATAGTTCTCAAAAGTTAATTCCATTTTTGATGACCCATTTAAGACGAGGACAGCGTAGAATAGCTGCCTCGGTCTCTCGACTAAGTTTGTTGCATCGTTCTATCTTTCAACTCATTCTTACTTTCAACTCTTACTCTACTTACAATTCTACAAATCTGTGCAATCGTTTAGTCCTAACTTCAGAGAGCTTAAGGTTGGTTGGGCGTACTGTAAGAAGGTATATCAAAAACACACACCTTATAAACCTTTTCGAATCTGTAGTTTGCTCAGAATCTCCCAACGAAACCTTCGTTCTATCCAGACTGCCCAACGGAGTTTCCGATCCCTCGCTTGCCTGTTTTTTAGATGACTTGCGTTGTGACGTCACAGTCTCTAATTCAGGTTGGTAGGTTTGTATGTCAGCTAAACCGGCTTCTTGTAACATAGCGGTAACGCTTTTCTCTGCTTCCTTTGAAGGGCGGGCTTGAGTTTCGGTAAAATCTTGCATGTTCTGAGGAACGTTTTCTTTGTCCGTTTGGAGATAAAGTTCGATTTCTGGTTCTGTTAAAGTAAAAATAAGATTAGCAGTACAGTCAGCGACAGAAGTTCATGAACAATTGGAGATTTAAAAGCATTTTCATCATTGTTTATGGGAAAATTGCCTATTTTTTTCACAAATAGTAATGGTGCAAGGTAGAGCATCCATACTCATATTATAAATGTGAAAGTAACTCTGTCTGTCTGTCTGTCTGTCTGTTTGTTACCTTTTCACGCCCAAACCGCTGAACCGATTAAGCTGAAATTTGGCATGGATAAAGAGTATACCCCAGGGATGGACATAGGCTACTTTTTTTTGTCAATTACCATAAGGGGGCGGGAAAATAAGGGTCGGAAGTTTGTATGGGGAAAAAAGTTAAGCAACCCTGGGCGCGGTCATAAAAAGGATGGGTGACCGCCGCCAGCCACTTTTTGCACTCTAGATTTTTTTACTTTTTTTTGTATTTTGCATAATAAATTATTTTAAAATTAATGATAAACATGTAACATGTGTATTCCCACCCATCAATATATCCGAACTCCGAAGTTATGATTTTTTGATATTAAAATATTTTTTCCATAGTTAGAACGCCATCTATCGGTCTTGAGGTCAAAACTTCTTTACACTTTTTCTCCTAGGTGGCGTTTCTAGCGGAGATCGAAATACGAAGGAGTATAATTTTCTTTGATTTTGAGTTTTGAAAAGTTAATGGAGATTTTTGCGTTTTCGATATTTTTATATTGCTGACGAAGTCGCGGGTAGGTAATATTAGTTAATCGTTTTATTTCGAAATTCAACACCATACAGTACTTGCTAAGTATTCAAAAAAAAAATATGTTTCGAGTCAATTTCTTCAAAAAAATTGCCGCTCGCTTCAGGGATTCTATACCAATTACCGTATTCGTTTTGTTCTTAGCATTGCAACATCTGGGTAAGATTTTCCCTACCTCTATCTTGGGATTCTTGAGAGAAACATAAATATAAAAAAAAAATATTATTATATCAAGCGACGGAGTTTTATATTTTGTATATACCTACTCTCGATTCACTCAAAACTCCTCTACTTTGTTCCTAATAATGCGCAGACGAAGTTGCGCGGGTCAGCTAGTCAAATATAAAATTGTATCTAAAACCCAACGAACTTGGAAGATATTGAAGATTCAAAAACATCAAATATTAGAATAGAGTAGAATAGAAAAACACTTTATTGTACACAAAAGAAACACATAATAGGAAATACACAAAGACAAGTAAGTAGGTACAATGGGCGGCCTTATCGCTAAAAGCGATCTCTTCCACACAACCTTTGGATGGAGTGGAAAAGTACGACAGAATAACGGCGATGTACAAAAAGTGTAAAAATAGAAAAAAACAATAACAATAGAAATACCCTAAAAGTATAATTATGAGTAAGTATTTATACTTTTAATAAATAATGAGATTATAGTACTTACACATACATACCTATTATATATTATATAATATTCATGAACTTCTGTCGCTGACTGTACCTCGAGTAAACGGTTTGTGCGAACAAAGGCTAACGTTTTTAGTTAATAGTGACCAAAACTTACCTGTAACTTGTACCGTAGTTTCCATAGCACTTTGGCGGTTCTGCTGGCTCTCCCTAAATGCGACATATCCAGACCTCTGTCTTTTCAGCTGTAACAAAATAAATACATCCTACATATAATACTATCCGAGCTTTAATGAGCAAGTTACCCTATACCTAATCGAATAAGTGCTGGGTGATTGTCCTAACTGGTTTATGATCATTATTTTGGGAGCACACATAAAACAATCACACTGTAATAGTTTTCGTAACTTACACTGAGTATGTTCTCTTCAACAGTTTTCCTCTTCCTAGCTTGCTGTGAAAGCGTCTCTATCTTTTGCGTCAACATCTCAGATACATCGACTTCCTTCTGCACTTCCATTTGTAAATTTTCTGAGATGTTAACATCTTGAGCTAGACTTATTTCTGGATGGGTGATGTTTTGGCGACATGTGGCATCAATTTGAGGTCTCTCTGAAATAGGCTCTTCAACTTCTTCTATTCGCTGAAGCATCGACCTTGTGCGAGGTCTTTGCGGTCGATGCATAATTTCTTCCTAAAATAATAAGCATCATTAAACTACTTAGTTTGAAGCTAAATCATCATTATTAGGAGGTAAATACATTAAATAAATCACGCTTCTTTCCCGTGGGGATAGGTAGACACCATCATTTTAATGTTTCAAACAATTCGATACTTATATTCGATGACTGACATGATCAAAAAACCTACCGTACTAGGAGTAATAGTGTTCTGTGCTACCGTACATTGAGGAATACATGATGATCCTGTTTTTAGTTGAACAGCACAATCATCAAAGCAATTTACCTGAAATTCCCTCTCCGCTCGCGGTGACCGGTAAATCACTCCAAGATTTCTCATGAACAGCCTAGTAATCTCCAGAGACAGAGCGGTGTGAACATTAGCACCCGCGTGGCAAGGTCTTCGCATATACACGTCACACGGCACGCGGATATCTATGATATCGTCTGAACTATCCTGCGGGTAGTTTGATAATATGAAGGTGAAATCTGGTGCCGGTACATTTTGAGTGTGAACTTCGTTCGAACGTGTGAACTTGAAGGTATTTAGGCATTCGTGAAGTTAGCCATTTGATATGCGCATTGCGCAATGGCATTTTGAATACTGAATTGTCACTGCGCATCGAAACAACTTTGCGCGCATGTGAGGTGTTTCGGTAGGTAAATATTTTAAAAGTGAACTACATTATTTTTTGTCTGATAAAGGGTAGTTTGAAAATCAGATATGAGCAAAGCTCGGTAATAAATAAAATGCAATAAACAAAACAATAAATTCGATATGAAAAATATAAAAGAAAATACCTCGCATCGTAGCTCTACATTGATATTATCGATTCTGGCGCGCAGTATGTTCGCGCTAATTTTTGTTTTCTTGTCGATTATAAGTTTCCTTAACCTACGCCTTTTTGCGTGAGGTTCACTCTCTTCCAGCTCCTATGAAAAAAAAACTATTGCCTAAGAAGATGTATAATTGAGAATAGGAGGAATGATGATCAGCCTTATAAACAACAAGGCAATTTTGGGTCATAGAAAAAAATGTAAGGAGAAAGGAGAGGAAGAGCATAAAATGTTCTAGGGAGTCCTGCAGAGACTTACGTAAAAAAAATTTATGTAAATTCTATTAAATTGATAGATAGAAAATACCTCTAGCTCAATTTCTTCACGCTCTTTCACAGGTTTCTCAATGGGAGCTGTAGTTGTAGTTTCTCTTGCTTCAACAATTTCAGGCTCCAACGGCAATCTATAGAAAATAATGGCCATCTAATTTCATTCCTTGGGCCATCTTTAACTATTAGCCTATTAGATGGTTTATATTACAACCTATGGTTCACTCAACGGGACGTTATTGTCTTCATCTTCCTGCCTTTGTCCCACGTTGTTTGGGGAAGCTATAGTGTTTTAGGATGAAAATTGGCTTGCTCAGCTGTACCATTTTAGCTTAAGTCATATGCGCGACTTAAGCTAAAATGGTACTCACAGGAAAATTGTACCTACGTGTAAAGCTGACTAACTCGCGGGCTTCAGGGCGATGTTTTCCATTACCATTTAAAGCATAAAGCGCATTTCAGACTATGCTATATAATATTGTTTGTACGCGTTGTAGACGTAGATTAGGTCTTTATGCAATCAATATTTTACTATTTTCTTGGATTAAGAGTGTGCAGGAGCGATTTAAGCAATTTTGTTGTTCGAAATCGTTATTTATCTCAGAATCTGTGAAAGCTACAACCTTCATATTTAGGTAAGTGATACTTTATTGTTTTATCTTGGATTTCGTGTTTTAAAAACACGATTGGTGAAAGTTTTCTCGATAAAATATTTTTTTGAAAAACACATGTTTTGCACACTATTTGCTATTTATCTCAGGAACAGCACACGTTTTTTGGTGGGTTTTTGTTTTGTCAAGAAACCTATACGTATTTCTTTAGTTTTGTCTTTTAATTTTTCGATTGGTTGTTTAAATAACTTGTAATTAGCTAAAAAGTGTTTTAGCGCCATAAATAACTTTGCGTATCCATAGCTCTGTACTCCTCACACGCCGAACAAATCACACTCGCTGTCCCGCTTACAAAATGGCGGCGTATGGCACACTCTTAACTAACAAGTATACCTAGGTAAGGGTAGATGGGATGAGAAGGAATTGGTTTTACTTACTGCTCTTGAGGGATGGGTAATTCGGGTATAGGAATATCGGGGATTTCAGGAATCTGAATATCTGCAGAAATAAGGATATGTATCAAAGAATAGGAAAGAAATATGCATACACAAAATGGATATTTTCAACTCTACCGAACATAATATATTAGAGACTAGCTGTCCGCCGCGGTGTTACCCGCGATCCCTCGGGATAACATCACTTTCCCGGGATAAAATATAGCCTATGTTCATCGGGGATAATGTAGGATTCTATTGGTGAAAGAATTTTTCAAATCGGTCCAGTAGTTTCGGAGCCTATTCATTTCAAACAAACATACATACAAACAAACAAACAAATCTTTCCTCTTTATAATATATAATATAATATAAGTATAGATTTAGCACCTTTTTCAAAATCACCTCCTGGTATTATTTCTTCTCCATTCGCTGAAACAAAAAAGAAGAATGGTAAGTTCAGGGGGGCTTTTTATAAATCATTTAGATAAAGTTATTTTTTTCAGCGATGGGAAGAAATCGTACAGGAACCGTATTCGTGACTTCTTACGTTCTTACCACGATTTCTTACTTAAAGCACAGAATACACAGCTTAAAGGACCTATTTTTCGGTTTAGAATATTTGGTCCTGGGTTAGGACCGTCTTATTGAACAAATACAAATGTAGCTCGAAGTAAGAAGCATCCGAATATTCATCAAACGTAAGAAAAAAGGAACGCCCCCATTTAAATACGGCCCCATTTTTCGTACCACGACTAGTTACGGTTGATGGACCTAGGCATATATAATTTTACCTTTATACCTACTCGTAGCTACTTACGTTTGAAGAACATAGTAACATCATGCTCCGAGATTCGTTCCATCTGCTTCTCAACCACTAGCCGGGACTTATCCAGTCGTGAGTCATGGGACTTGTCCGTGACATCCAGGGTCTCCAGTCCACTATGATGCGAGGGTTCCGTGGGCTGCATCATCTGTTCCACTGTACGATCCGCGAGGAGTTGCAGGGCTTGTTCAGGGTTCTCTTCTCCAAAGCCATCCTGGATGAAAGTATGAGTCAGTTAGAGTTGCCAATTCTGGTGACGGGAGTTTTTAGGTCGCCTTAAGGCCTCCGTTATGTCTTAACGACTTTAAAGCCGGGACCGACAATTTAACCTTGCACGGAAGCGCTCAGATGAAAATGCCACTGGCGGTCACCCATCGACTTACAGACAGCTTAGAACGTTGATTAACTTCGGCAATCTATCAAGAAGTCTAAGCACGCTATGCCAAGAGCGCTTCTGTAAGTATAAGTAAGTCTCTATTAATGGACAAACCTGGAGTCAATTTTTGAAGTCTTCACTTCAAAAATTGACTCCAGGTTTGTCCATTCATTAGGCGGGTTGGGTATTTTTGAGAGGGCAGAAAAATATCAAACTCAAGTCACGTGACTGTTACGACACCATTCTCTTAATATACCTTACTTTCGTCACACATTGTATTGTCACAATGGTCGACGTGTACCGCAGCCCCGAGTTCGAATCCCAGTGGGATACTAACTATTTTGCAATTTATTTTTTTGTAGGTACTTTTTTTTAAGTTTAAAACCGTTACCGAAACTTCGTTCAAGTTTTCACTTCTGTCGGAACTCCCGGAGTGCCACTATTTTTTTATGGTTGGCTTACCCTATTATACCTACCTAATAATTATACCTAATACTTACATTTGGTGGAAGCTGAAACTCAGGTATCGTGGCCTCCTTGAGAGTGATGTCTTGAATATTCGTGACGACATTTCCGCTATTCTAAAACGAAAAAAAATAGTAAGTAGTTAGAGTGCCACAAACTTATCTGGACCGGTGGCCAAAAGAGGAACTAACGAATTTTACTGTACACTTTTCGGCATCATTATATTTAGTAGAATAATTATTTTGATAGTTACTTGAATAATCTCTTCAATCCTCTGCGCATTCTCCGGTTCTTCAGGCAGAGTGACCTGCGGGAGTATATGCTCTGTTTGTGGCCTCGGACGTGCAACCCGGAGCTCACTCGGATAATGGATATTGTATCTGAAAGTTACGTAAGTGTAAGGTAAGATAAGTCTACATACAACACGATCTCTAGTGCAGTGGGCGAAGTCCCGCCTGCGATGCAAAAGGTTGCGGGTTCGATCCCCACGGATCAATGTTAGTCATCATTGGCCTGCCCTTATCCCGCTCATGCGGGGTCGGCACAACATGTTCTCTTTCTCCACTCTCCTCTATCACTCGTCATCTCCATATCCACTCCTTTCTTACTCATATCTTCTTTCACACAATCCATCCATCTTTTCTTAGGTCTACCTCTACTCACATATCCATCCACATTCATTTCCATCACCCTTTTAGTTAAATGAGTTTCATCCCTCCGCATAACGTGCCCATAACACGCTAACCTATTGCTCCTCAACTTTTCAGTCACTGGCGCTACTTTCAGACTTCCCCTAATATATTCATTCCTCACCTTATCCATTCGCGTCACTCCGCACATCCATCTCAACATTCGCATCTCTGTCGCATGCACTCTTCTTTCATCCGTCGCTTTCGTGGCCCAGCACTCAGATCCATACAGCACGACAGGTCTAATGACCGTCTTGAAAATTTTCCCCTTAAGTTTAAGGGGCATACAAGGGTCACATGTTGTTCCTGAGACCTGTCGCCACTTCATCCATCCCGCATTCATTCTATTTTTTACGTCTCGGTCAATTCCGCCGTCATCTTGTATCAATGATCCGAGGTATCGAAAGTCGGAGCAGACTGGTAGGAATACACCATCTAAGGCGATGGGAGAGAAGCTGGATGAACCCCCAAAGTTACAGAACAGGTGCTCAGTCTTGGTTCTGCTTATTTTCAAGCCAACACTTTCCAGTCTCTCCCGCCATTTTCCCAGCCTGCTCTGACACGCACTGCATCTGCCACGGATCAATGTTAGTATGATCTTATAAATATTGGTCTTGCTTCTGGGTTTTTTCTATGCATAATCTGTATTTATTTACAAAAAAAAGTATATTAGTCATCTAGTACCCATAACACAAGCTCTGTTTACATTGGGGCTAGATGATGCTATACAAAAAAAAACTACCTATGAATTTTAAAACTTAGGTACCTACATATCTATTCAAATTTATGCTAGGTAAGGCTAGGTAGGTGCTTATATTTGTTGTAGGCAAGTAGGTAGGTACTATTCAAAAGTTAGAACTATTTTAATCATTTTTAACTTACTTTTTGTTTGAATGCTTTGTTACATTTGCGTTCATCATGCACAGGTCATCTGAAACAGATTTATAAACGTAAGTAGGTAGGTAGGTATTATCACCAAAAAATGTGCTCAACCATCATAAGGGTGAAATTTCTGTGAAGCGACTAGCAGTTACGTCCGCCTTGCTAGCTTTTGAACACCAATATCAGAGAAGTATTGCGGGGCTCTTTCAAAATGTTTTTTTGACCACTGACGGCGACAATAGGGCCCAACCATAAAAACAAAGGGCTTTCACAAAACTAAACAGATGATCATGTCTCTTTTGGTTAAAATAACAGAGCAAAAGAAAAAGGCAGGGTCAGGTAGCTGACTGCTTGCAAGCGAAACAATTTCAAAATTAGTAGAGCGAGAATTTCGTCGATAGTACAATAAGGTAATAAAATAGGTTACCTTGTCAAGTAATTAGGTAAGTAATGTAAGTAGGCACATAAGAAAAGTCTTTGAATAATGATTGGAACTCGACTCACTCAAACACACGTTGACCTTTTTCTGGTAAAGCCTTGCCAAACCACGCATCAACTGTGAGCTAAGTCGCAGAGAAAACCTGTTGGTTGGCCGCCCAGATTCATTGTTCATAACATCCATCAAATCGTCACTGAAATAAATTCGAAAACAAACAGTATAAGTAACTAAATGATACATACGTAAAGTAACAAACTTTAAATGCCTTACCATATTCTGCGTATATCTTGGGACCACAGTTGCCTGTGTGTTATTGTCGCAAAACGCAAAGGCCAAGAGTCGGCCACCCAACATAAATAAAATCTGCCTCCCCTTTTCAAAGATTCAACGGGATAAAACATTTTTATCCAATTTTTTTGTCAAAAGCATAAAAATTAAAATTCAGCGCACCAAAATGAAAAGACGCTCTAGTTCCCGCCTAAATTATCAATATTTTGACAGGAGGGAATTTGATTTCATTTTCGTATCCGGTCAATTTAGGGCGTTTCAAACGTGAACAGCAAGCAAGTGCTGCTAGCAAAAGGCTCAGATACTTACTCTGTGGAATAACTATAGAGTTTAAAACAAAAGGCGGAAGTTTAATATAATGTCCGTTTCCGGTTACTACGTATTTTAAAAAATACTTGGCAAAGGCTAGATTTTACATTCTACTATAGAAAATAAAATATCAATACTCTCAGGATTCGCAGTCTTATTTTTTCGTCTATATTGTTACGAAATCACGAAAATTCTAATTTTCCATTAAGCAAAATACTAATTCGGAACCTTAGGACAAAATTATGGTAAAGGGTATCCATGTCCCCATTTCCCGCTTTACATCATTACATTACATTCAATAATTAATTATCTTTGGCGTAGTGCTTGCCCTCTTGCCGCTCCCCCCTTTCCCTTTCGTCTCACTCAACGGCAATGGGACGGGCCTCTGTGCGAGTTGACACGGAATTGTCTGTTAGATACGTGTTCATGCTCCGCAGATCGTGCCCGTCTCTTAACCGTCTCAAAATGGGAGTCAGGTTTGTGGCTGCAAGCACTTCCTTCACAAAAGTTAGGCACTTTAATGGATCCCGCTAGTTTCCGTATTGCAGTGTGCCTACGGTTGGGTGCGCGGTGTTGCGCCCCTCACCAATGTCAGTGTGGTAGGACGGTCGACCAGCTTGGTCACCACGGATTATCGTACACTAGGGCAGCAGGTACCGGCCGTTCTAGAACCGAATGGTCTGATGCGTGACGATGGCAAGCGCCCCGACGGTATGACTCTTGTCCCTTGGGAGAGGGGAAGGCCTTTGGTATGGGACGCTACTTGCGTAGATACCCTTGCGCTTTCACATCTACCGGGGACATCCGTTAGGCCTGGGGCGCGGCGGCAGATTCGGCTGAGGATCTCAAAAGGCGCAAATATATAAATCTTGATCGGGTTTATATATTTGAACCATTTGGGGTCGAGACCCTGGGTCCGTGGGGTTCCGGGGCCCATCGCCATTCAGCGTGGCAATGCCGCCAGTGTTTTGGGCACGCTTCCGACTGGCAGAGACCTGGATCAGTTGAGCTATCTATAGATCGTTTTTACGACGATCCTTAGGTAGCTTGACTGATTCTATTGTATTTTGTAATTTTATGTACATATCGTAGTAGCTTAGTTTCTGTAAATAAAAATGAAGTAAAGCATTTTTATTATCTTTCTAATTACAAAAATAAAAATTTGCGACATTTAAATAAAACTTCTCTTTTATTTTTAGGTAACTAATAATTTATTAGAATAATCACTAAACATAATAGCTACATACATAAAATAAACATACATGTCTATGATACTGGCGGCGTGAAAATTTTTGCTGCTTAATTGTTCGTCAGTCAGTTATGTTGACGATTGAATATTTCAATAATTTGGAATTGTACAGCTATTTAATTACAAAGCAAAACAAATGCGTTGTTCGTAAACTTAAAAGTTAATGGCTCTCAATCTTATGCTTAAATTGTCTTCCCGCCTCTTCAACAGCGGTCTTAAGTTTCATAATAGTGATTCTATTTAGATTTTCACTGTTAACACCAGACTTGTATGCTTCTTCTAGAATTTTCTCAGCTTGCTCTGTTTCATTCTCGGACAAATGATAGCTGATGAGTCGCGAATAAACATTGCCAATAGAGCCTAATGAAACAGATTGATTAGTTTTCAAGTAATCAATAAGTTTGTAAAACAGCCGTGGTTCCTTTCGCACGTGACTTTCTTGTAGCAATCTTCTGAATATGATTATTTCAGAGTTTTGTAGAGACTGCTTCCAGATAGAATCGGCTTCTTCATTCTTTCCCGCCAAAATGTATTCCATCCATAGAAGGTTGGCTGGTGTTAGTTTTCCTTTTTCCGCAGCGATTTCTGCTACTTTATGACCTAGAACAAAATAGTAAGATTGATAAGTCACTAGCTAAAGTAGCTTATCTTGTAAAGTACAATAAGTATTATCTAGTGATCAAATAATCTGATGACTGTGTTTCGTTGAGGCAACTCTAAAGCCGCAATTACACGCTTGGCAAACCTCGCCAAGAGGGAATGTGTATACGGAGGGGCTTGGCTTGGCTTGGCTTGGCTGGGTTTGGCTGGCCGCAAATTACAATCTGAAGCATGTAATAAAAGTATTTTTAGTACTTAGAAAAGAATATGGCCTGTACTTACATTTATGTAAAAGCTCGTTATTATCAATAACAGAAGCAAGCGCGTTACTTCTCGGGAATTTCCTCAATGCCGATTCCAATTCTTCGTCGGTCTTCGCCGCCTGTACTGCCTCATACAAATCCTGAACATGCTTAGTACCAGATCCTCTCATGAAAATAGCCAGGGTCAGTTTATCATCAAACGTGACTTTACGCTTCGTTCCTTCGTTGATATGCTTCCCAAACTCTTCGATCTTCTCAACATTTCCTTCTTGACTCAAATTCTTGAGTAGATACTTTAGAACATTAGGTTTCGGTATGACATTATTTTTAATGGATTCCAATGCTGCGTCCATTGCTAGAACGAGTTGTCCATTTTGAATGTGTTTCTCTATATCAGATGATATTCCATCTTTGGTTGGTCTTTGTGGTTTCTGAGATGCCTGTGGTTTCTGTTTGTTTTTGGCAATGGTTTGTGTTTGGTTTGACATGGGTGGGCTATCGTTGGGAATTGCAAATGGTACATCCCTATTCTTAGATCTGAGATGTTTACCAAGATAGGTAAGGAACTGTTCGCTTGGGACTTCACCCTCTTCTTGTAATAGAGTCCAGAGGCCTAACGCTTTGTCGGTGTCATCAGCTTTGCAATAAGTTACTAGTAGGTGGTAGAAAATGTTTGAACGGTCAACATTAGAAAGTTCCTTTGTTGCTTGGAGGAGCCCTTCCAGATATTCCGATTTTCCTTCCTGAAACATGAAATTTCACATAAGTACGAAATTATTGTTGAATTAGGCCGTGCACTGATTAGGCGAATTGTGAGCGGCTGACTGAGCGCTCCAAATGACTGAACTCGTAAAGCCGCGCGGCGCGGGCGTAGTGAGCGAACTGAGCCGCCGACCGCGAGCATCGTTCGCTGCGACAGCCGCTGACTGCACTCAGTCAGCGGCTCAGTTTGCGACGTTTCGCTTGCAAGACTCACTAGTCTTGCAAGCGAAACGTCGCAAACTGCCTACAGTACGCGCTGTTTGGACACTCCATATCCATACTATCCATACTAATATTATAAATGTGAAAGTAACTCTGTCTGTCTGTCTGTTTGTTACCTTTTCACGCCCAAACCGCTGAACCGATTAAGCTGAAATTTGGCATGGATAAAGAGTATACCCCAGGGATGGACATAGGATGTATTTTGCATAATAAATTATTTTAAAATTTAACATTTAACATGTGTATTCCCACCCATCAATATATCCGAACTCCGAAGTTATGATTTTTTGATATTAAAATATTTTTTCCTTAGTTAGAACGCCATCTATATCACCGAAGTCAAACTACTTTATACTTTTTCTCCTAGGTGGCGTTTCTACTATAGCGGAGATCGAGATACGATAGAGTATAATTTTCTTTGATTTTGAGTTTTAAAAAGTTAATGGAGATTTTTGCTTAGAGATTTCGATATTTTTATATTGCTGACGAAGTCGCGGGTAGGTAATATTAGTTAATCGTTTTATTTCGAAATTCAACACCATACAGTACTTGCTATTCAAAAAAAATTACGTTTCGAGTCAATTTCTTCAAAAAAATTGCCGCTCGCTTCAGCGATTCTATACCAATTACCGTATTCGTTTTGTTCTTAGAATTGCAAGATCTGGGTAAGATTTTCCCTACCTCTAGTTATCTATTATGGGATTCTTGAGAGAAACATAAATATAAACAAAATATGATTATTATATCAAGCGACGGAGTTTTATATTTTGTATATACCTACTCTCGATTCACTCAAAACTCCTCTACTTTGTTCCTACTAATGCGCAGACGAAGTTGCGCGGGTCAGCTAGTAAAATATATAGGGAGGCGAACTGGAGGCAAACAGTTAGTCGCTCACAGTTCGCATGAGTCCACGGCCTTAGACAATTGATTAGCTAATAAGCGCGTAAAATTGATTGGTTAATGCGCGCAGGTACAGCATAAAATTCCTATCAATCTATTTCGCCACATGAGTAGTGACTGCGAAACAAGACTATCTTCTTTACATAACAAAAGCTATTTTACCTCGACATATCTCTGGCAGGCGTCGTCCAATCTGCGTTGTCTGGTTTGCAGACCGGGCGTCTCTAAGATACGGCGCGCCTGCCTCAACCGTCCACATTCAACGAATGCCAGCACTAGGTCATGAAGAATGTTCACTTCACCATGTATCTAAGGAGTGAATGAAGAGTAATAATAAATAACAAAAAAGTATCAGTAAAAGTACGTCCCAGTCCCTCTTGAATTAACCTTCAGTTTTTTTTACCATGTTCTATCAATTATACGGTAATTTTTAATTTTATATGTGACCTGCTAATATATTTTTCTGGCCTGGGTATAGTGGTACCATAGTACTCATAGTTTCTGAAACTAAACTAATTTTATCAGCCCATTGGATCATACTGCTGGGCAAAGGCCTCCCTTCTTTTCTTCCATTCTCCTCGGTCCAAAGTCTTCGGTTCGCCAGTTTGCGCAATATATATCCAGTTCGTCTTTCAACGTTCTGAAACTACTACTACTTCTTCTCTTCTAGATTATTATTTATTTGCTTGACCACATAACATGTAATATACCTTTGTACTGATATCAGCCAGCCACTGAAGCTTAGTAGCATCTTCTTTAATAATCAGAGCCTTCATCAGTTCACCCTTCCAAGGCGTGCTTCGGTATTGCTTACAGCAGTTTTCGAATTCGTTTAGAGCACCTTCTAAGTCATCATTCTTCAGATGGGCTTTGATAAGTGGGCCAAGTATTACATTTGATGGCTCTATATAGCTCTTTGATATGAGGGTTTCGGTTAATGTTTTAACCTGCAAGAGAAATGTTTATCATAATTTTTGTTTTTTAAGAAAGACATTGTCGAGCAACACTGTTGAGCGATGTTCCAGTTATTATTATCTTTTTTATGAACAATCCATTAATAGCTTATTTTATATTAATCTTACAAAATATAGAATAGTTTCTGTAGAAAATGGTGTTAGCGATCATATGGATCGCTAACACCATAACCAGATTAATATAAAATAAGCTATTAATGGATTGTTCATAAAAAAGCTCAATAAGATTCCACTAACATGAAGTGCCTTCCATAGCATTGGTAACTAAAATAACTCAGAATTTTGACAAAATGTTCTTTACCTCTGACAAAAATTATCAAAATTTAGAAAAATTAAACAGACTATGTATTTTTAACACTTACTTTGTCTGTTTCTTTTTGTTCAGCAAGACCATTCAGCAGTTGCCAACACTTCGAGTTCACCATGAAGCCTGCTTCCCTATCATCCAACTGTTTCTGACTGCGCAAAAACTCCACGGCCTCATCGAATTTCCCCGCCTTTATCAACGCGCTTGCCATTAGCACTAATTTGTATTTATTGAGGATGAAATCTGGATTCTTTTCAACCAATTTAGCGTGGCATTCTTTAGCTTTTTCCAGCTCATCGTTCACGCAGTAGAATTCATACAACTGTGCGTAGCTAGCCGCAGTCAGCTCAAAGTCTTTAGAAGATTGCAATTCTTCTAAATAACTGTTCACTTTCTTGACGTTATTCTCTTCTATGTAGGTGGTTAACAGTTGTTTTTGCAGGCGAGCAACATTAACCCCTTCTTTGGTTTTGAGAGTTTGGATCAGTTTTTCTAATTGAACAGAGTTGCGTGTTCCGTTATCGCGTCGAATGGTTTGAACAGGAGCCATTTCTAGATCAGACGATGTGAGTTGTGTTAGCATTTCGGACATAGTCGTCGTCATACTATCGCCTATATACTGTTGGATGTTTTCTGCTGATTCAACAGTAATTCTCAAGCCTTTAGAGAGTAATTTTGAAAGTAGATTTTCGCAGGCATCATTTTTAGATACAATTTTTATAGCGTTCGTTACAATGCGGCTCACATTAGCATCTGTATCTTCGGTCTGCAAATCTTCATTGTCTTCCTCTTGGTTCTGACCTTTACTGCTGAGAACGTGAAGTATTGAAACAAAAGACTCAATGTCTTTGGTTCTAAACAGCGCATTCAGCAGAGGTTTAGCTAACAGCGAAAAGTTTCCTCTCGTTCTGTACCGATTAACTACATCTGCTGCATCCTTTATCTTACCAGCATCAAGCAAATCAACAATTAGGTTCTTAGATGTAAGGGCGACTGATACGTTCGCGAGTTGCAGCTTTGAAATCACTACTTCTGGTGCGTCTTTCTTTAACAGATAGGGAATGATATAATCCCGCAATGACTCCCCTGTTACAGCAACATTCTTCTCTTGCATGTCTTTAATGATTTGTAGAAGACCCTCCTCGTCGTTTTCTTTGATCTTCTGAGCTAGAAGTGGCCAGTAGAAATGTGGGCGAATCTCGTTGCCCTCTTTTTCGAATTCAGTGAGTAGTTTCTGGGCAACTTCAGTTCTACCTTGAATAAGCGCGCTTTCTGTTGCAATATAAATGGCGTTGGGTATGAGTCCCTCTTCTTTGAGTTCTAAGCAAGTTTTGACGATTTCATCAGCCGATTTCCCTACTCTAAGAAGTTGCTTGATGAAGAATGCTCCTTTGAAGGGTGTGTCTTCAATATTTGCTGATTTAGGCATGGTCGGTAGAATTTTCTTAGCTGTCTGTATCTTGCCTTTGTTGAGGAGTCTAAGGATGAGATTAAGAGCGTCTTGGTTGTAGCCTTGATGTTTCTGCAGGTGCGGAAAGAGTAGTTCCACTTTGTCTTCATGCCCACCACAGGCAAGATGTTCAATTATCTCTAGTACATCCTGAAATTGTCAAAAAACTAGTTTTAATTTATTTTAAATCAAAAGTTTTACTCCCACTGCTGAACTTTCTTTGTTGTTGCGCCATACTAACGATGTTTTATCAGTAACAATTTTTAAGAAACAAGGATGTTCCTTGTAGTTAACTTTTTCGCATTTGTGCTCTCGAACCAATATTGAATCACTTTAATTTACAAACAAAATTCACCTTATCAGTAATAATAGCATCTTTCTCTGTTGCCAGTTTGATAACTTCATTCACACCATCAACATCCCCTTTCCGAGCGAACCCACAAGCAAGCAGGGTGTAAGTCCTGTTGGTTGGCTGTAAGCCCGCCCTTGCCATGGTTTCCAGTACAGCTTTAGCTCCATCCGTGTCTCCATGGAATGCATGGCCCATGACTAAAGCATTCAACACTGGCTCGGATACTGGGAAGTTGAGCTCACGCATTTTTTCCAAGACTTTGGTGGCGCCTTCAACATCTCCTTCTTGACAGTATCGCCACATCAGTCTCTGGTAAGTTACCCTGTAATGGCAAAGATAGTTATAGGATGAGTGTGATTGATAGAAGCGTCGCCAACTTGGCCGCTAAGGCAGGCCAGCCGACGTACTAGCTTACAATCGACGGACCTGAGGGCTTATTGTCTCACTTGAAATCTATTCCCATTTCCCATTCCAACCAATCACACAATACGAAAATGACGTATCATGACAAAATACGTCATTTTCGTATTGTGTGATTGGTTGGAATGGGAAATGGGAATGGATTTCAAGTAAGACAATAAGTCCGCCGGTCCGTGGATTGTAAGGCTTACAATCCACGGACCTGAGTTTCAGCGCCGGCGAAGTATCGGCCGAAACTGTAACCAGAACTTCAGACACTATGACCAAGCAACATTACCTAGTAGAATTAAGCCATGATGGAGGCCTTAATGATTTAAACCTTACTCTCTTTCACTAGAGTTGGCCACTCATACAAACAAATGAACCTACCTGTTAGGCTGGAGACCCTTCTTCTCCAATTCCTCAAGGAACTGTGCTGGAGAGAATGGATGCTCATTCTCAAGGTACACCCTCAGCAATGCATTGTAATGAGAGATGTCCATAGGAATCCCCCGCTCTGTCAGCACACTCCATATCTTCTGGACGAGTAGTGTTCTTTGTTCTGGTAGTTCTTCGGGCACTAATTCACCTGAAATGTTTTGTTTGAAGGAGGCCGTTCACGTTCCATACAAGACTGGGCCCAAAAGTCAACAGTGCTGGTCAATAAAAATAAAGATGTCAACACTATTGGGGAAGTCAATCCGAGTATTTATATCAGTATGGCACTAAGTCTCTAAGTCCACTACTTCAAAAGATTTCTTAAGTTGAAAAAATTGGATTTCTATACAATTCAATTTTTTGACTTACAAATTCATTTGAAGCAGTTGACTTAAGAGTTTTGATGCCTTACCAAAAAATACTCCAATTAACTTCCCCAATAGTGGTGACACCTTTTTTGACTTTAAGGCATAAAATGAATGGCCTCCTTTACATACTTACCTACATTTAATGCCTCTTTTCAGTAGGTAGGCTAAACATTGCCATAAGTATTCAAATTCTCACTAGATGTTTGTTTAAGAGACCTTGCTAAAGGTTTCTCTTACCAAAGTTAGCCCTCAACTCAACCAGCCCGAGTGTCAGTCAGTAGAGTATGTATGTTGAATTGAATTGTTTGAATTTGGAAGGCTCATTATCTACATAGGCTATGAGTACTGTGAGTGAAGCCTTGGGTTGGGCCTTGGTACTATAGGGTATTGTAGTCACAAAAGGGGAGATTTGGGACACCTCAACTTAATGAGCTAAATATCCCTGTCCAGAAGAAATCAGGCACCTCAGTCGAAAATGTCAAGGATGTCATCATGCTTGCAGGCCCAAGTGCTTACCTACCTACTTCATCTTGTACTATATATTTATATGAACCTACTATGTTTGTTTTTCTTTCATACTTTTCTGTCTTTGTTTGTAGTAGTGATTCCTAATGTACCTAGTTATGTTTGAATGTGTGTTTTTCCAAATAAATTATCTATCTATCATCAGTCTGTTTTATGATACTTACCACAGCACCTGATCACCAGTAGAGACTGAGAACTGGTGATATCATTCCGTGATCGGATTTCATCAAAAACTTCATCAATGTCCTTCTTAGTTATCCGTCCATACCGTCTTACTTCCAAGTCAAGTTTCTGAAGCAGTGGTTCTAGATTCTCTGCTTTTTTTGTTGCATAATCTCTCATCAATACACTGAAAGAATGATAAAGGAGTACTGAGTATAACCTCAAGATGTTACTTTCTAAGATATTGGTGGCTTGGCATTTAGTATGACGCATATTAGGCATATAGCTCTTGCAGAACTCTACCTATCAGAAAGTTAGAAAATATATAAATCTTATTAAAAAAACATATGAACATTGAACTCGATTAGCGCTGGCGTATATAATTATGTATACTCGTACCCTTTAGGGGTCTACTTCACAGAGAATCCCTATAAGAATGGACCTGAGTACTTGAGTACTAAACTGACTGGAAAATCAGGCTTCTCCATGACATAGGTACATAGAAATTAGTAAATTGTAAATAACGAATTGCGTCCTAGGAAATCTGCCTGTTTGGGTCCTTATTAAAATTATGCGCTTGATATGTGTACACTTACTTGTTGGCTATGCATAGAGCCTTCGAATTGATCAATAAATTAGTCTCTGCGGTCTTGGCAGAATTCAGAAGCAAAGTCCGGGCGGCACCGGTGAAATAACGCACAAACTTTGTTGATCGTAGAAGAGACGACATTTTACACCAAGAACTATATTTAAAACATGAAGATTTACTCTGATTTTACAGTTAAAATAGGCGGAATCACGAATTAGTTTTCATGAAATGGAAAAGAAGATTTTGAGGTTATTTGTTATGTCATTTGCTTTTTTTTACCCACAGATTGTAAATTTTGAGGGATAAATAGATCCCTTCGGTCATTAGGGTTCATCCACAAGAGGCTAGTAGACAAAAAGTGATGATGTACGCACCCATTTTCTAATAAGTCAATGTCAAAGTCACGTTTTTTTGCGCGCGGTCCTTCCTTTCGTTTCGTTTCGCGAACTCTCAAACCAATCATCCATCCATTCGATTCGAGAATAAAAATTTAGTGCAAGTGCAAATTTATTGCTTTGTCTGTCGCCCGGCCGGCTATTAGCGGTGTAGATTACTGTTTATTTGTTAGCTGAAAACTCGTATCGAGTTTCGCTACAAGCAACTTCAAACTCACAAATTCCTGATCCAGTTGGATAAACGCTAATAATGGTATGTATTGTACGATGGTTTTATTAATTCCAGTGACATTGCTTTGACCTTTAATAAAATGCACCTATCTTTATTCTATTGTAAGCAAATTTTTAGATCTAAATGAAGTGGGAATTAAATTCAAGTTGAGATCACTGAATTGTGTTTTTCCTGCAAGGTCTAATGAAATCTGTATCTGTCCACTTAATCTACTTATTGATTAGCGCTACAGCTACTTAGACAGTTTTTATCTCAATACCTACTCTAATTATTAGGTACATGACTTGTTCCTTCTGTAATCAAAAGCTGCCAGAATGTCTTGCTGTTTTTCTTCAAATAATTTAGAAGAGACTTCTGTTGTTGTGAACCAACCCATAACTATGGTAAATTGCAATCTATTTTTAATATTTTCATCTAGCCTTGTGTAGATAATTATTATTTACTGTTATTCTAGTGCAAGTAGTATCTACAGATAGTCCAACATGTTAGCCAACCTAAAAGTAATCTGATTTCATTATACATCAGTGTTAGTACAAAATTTAGACCGGAGTGATGATCTGCGAAAGGCTGCTGGCAGAAGATGGATGCGTCGAGCTGAGGACAGGGAGCTCATTAGGGGAGGCCTATGTCCAGCAGTGGACTGCTATAGGCTGATGATGATGATGACAATAATAAGCTTGTATTTAGCTCAAAGCCATGAATGCTCTCCTAAATTATTATACATATTATTCAGTGATTATTATTAATCACTGAATAAAAGGGTGGCTTAAATACAGACTTTCTTCTGACCTAATAGTAAGACTGTAAAAAGTCAGTTGTATTAACTCATTATAGATTCGAGGTGCCGAAATTATTATGGATTATTGTTCTTTCAGGCCGCTCCAATCAAAGTAGTCATCACCGGTGCCGCTGGGCAGATTGCCTACTCGCTGGTCTACCAGATTGCATCTGGTGCATGCTTCGGACCCGACCAGCCTGTGTTCTTGCACCTTCTTGATATCACCCCCATGATGGGAGTCCTGGAAGGTGTCGTCATGGAGCTGGCCGACTGTGCTTTGCCACTTCTCGCTGGTGTACTTCCTACCGCTAACCCTGAGGAAGCCTTTAAAGATGTAGCTGCCGCTTTCCTGGTTGGTGCCATGCCAAGGAAAGAAGGCATGGAGAGGAAAGATCTCCTAGCTGCTAATGTTCGCATCTTCAAAGAACAAGGCCAGGCACTGGACAAGGTAGCTCGTAAGGATGTCAAGGTACTTGTTGTCGGAAACCCAGCCAACACCAACGCCATCATCTGCTCCAAGTATGCTCCGTCTATCCCTAAAGAGAATTTCACCGCAATGACTCGTCTCGACCAGAACCGTGCACAGTCTCAACTCGCAGCTAAAATCGGTGTGCCCGTCAAGGATGTGAAGAATGTTATTATTTGGGGTAACCACTCTTCTACCCAGTTCCCCGACGCTTCCAATGCTGTAGTCACCATTGGAGGAGCGCAAAAGTCTGTTCCTGCAGCTATTAACGATGAAGAGTATCTTAAGGGCGCTTTCGTTACCACTGTGCAGAAGCGTGGCGCAGCTGTGATTGCTGCTAGGAAGATGTCATCTGCCTTGTCAGCTGCTAAGGCTGCATCCGACCACATGCGGGACTGGTTCCTCGGCTCTGGAGACCGCTGGGTCAGCATGGGTGTAGTTTCGGACGGTTCATATGGCACTCCTGCTGATGTGGTATTCTCATTCCCTGTGACCACTAGCAATGGAAAGTGGAAGATTGTAGAAGGTCTGACTATTTCAGACTTTGCACGTAAAATGCTTGATGCCACAGGCAAGGAATTGGCTGAGGAAAGAGAGGAAGCTCTGGCTGTCTGTAAAGATTAGATAGATTGTTCTAGTAACATAAGCGTAGGATTGTATCACTTTGTTATTAAAGAAGAGCAATAACATGTTTATGTAATTATTTTTGTATGGACACAATCATGTTGTACTTTGGAACCATAGAATGATCTACAGATCATGATCATTGTTGAGATTTATCAGTTGTTGCTTTTATCACTATGATAGTATAGCTTGAAGCTGCATACTATTTGTGTAAATTGTATTTATCACCACATTTATGTATTTATTTGTATATTTTTTTAGTAAAAGCTATGAAATATGTTGAACATTTTATATTTTTATTATAGTTCCATGTAATCTTCACTATCGTATTTGTTTAATTTATCTCTAAAACTAACAGTTCCTATTCTGATTTACGTAACCTTATCTAGCAGAGTACCTTATCTAAAATATTTGTATATCTACTTATTTTGTGCGTAGGGAGTACTAATTCTGTAAAATTACCGTGTGCAATATACCTACTTAATGGTGCCTTAGCAACAACCTAAAGCACTTTCATTCGCATATTCATCTGGTGTAAAGTGAAGTTACATAAGGAAGAATAGGAATGGCAATTTTATTATCATAGGTTGTACTGTACAAGTTTAGTAATTGCCCATTTTCTATTTAGTTTAAAAACCGAATCCAGCTTTGAATGATGAGGTTTACGTGAAGAATGCAGAAAGCATGTTAGTTGTGACGACCTTGAAAATAATTTTAAGTAGTTAACTAAACTATTTAATTTTCCAACTCAATAACCCAAAATTTTAATATATCTGAATACTTCTTTTTGTTCTCTAAAAAGTTCTAATTTTTTCCTTTGACCTCTTCCATGACAACCTTTTTATAATGTTTAAATTTTTGAATTTCGAATTAGAATAAAACGAAAAAATAAATATTTGAGCTTTTCGAGAATCATCTTGCAAAATTTTCTTTTGTTCATTTATTTTCGTGATTTAATTGCGAAGTTGTATTTTGTTAAAACTTTTAAGATTCCGATTTCTGTTTTAGTTACCGATGCCGGCCTTAAAGTTCCTACAGGGATTACCATGGTCATTTCTTAGATAATGGAAAACTATTTGTACAAACAATGCTTAGGCAACATAGCATCCAAGTACCAACGGAACAGAATCTCAAATGGCCATGGAACATGAAATGGTCTGGCTTTGATTCGACTGCGGTGGTGGTTGATGAAAAAACAGTAGCGGATGTCATGATGAGAAGAGTAAAACGATGCGGTTCCAATTTTGAGTGTGACAATAGTTTGATAATGGTAAGATGTTTATCTAAGTTGGTACCAAATAGGTAAAACAAGACAGTATGTTTATTTATTTTACTATACACAAACATAATCGCGTCCAAACATTCCCTACGATAGGGAATGTGTGGACGCGAGAGGCGCAAAAAAGAGGAGGCTGGCATAAAAGCGAAGGGAGGCCTATACCCAGCAGTGGGTGATCCCGGGCTGAGATGATGATGATGATGAAACATAGTATAGGACATAGGTGACATAGGATCACGACTTTATCCCCAAGGCGCGGTAGACATTTCTCAGATTTTTTTATCTAGGTATTCCAGATCCTTTGAAGATGTCTAAGGAGGTAGTCAGTGGCATTATACCTACAATACAATACAAACACATTGTACCCATGTAAGGACGACCTCTGTGGCGCAGTAGGTGAAAGCCCGCTTGTGACGCAGAAGGTTGCAGGTTCGATCAACGCCCCGGGATAAAATGTTTGTATGATCTGCAAATAGTTATCTCGGGTCTGGGTGTTTCTATGTATAATATGTACCTATATATTTACAAAAAAAAGTAAGTGATAAGTAGTATAACAGATATCTGGTTCCCATAGTTAGCAACACTACAAGCTTTGCTTAGTTTGGGGCTAGATGATGCTGTGTGAAAATGTTCAGCATTATCTGTTGCCCCTTGTAGCAAAATGGGGGAGATGGAACTTTTATTTATTTGTTTGGTGAAACTAATTATTGGTAAGTCCTACATAAGACTTGCATATTTAAGAATTTCAAACGATTGTATCTATTTTCATTTACGCCATGAAACTATAGATAAACAAACTCGGCAGATAGAGATATCGATTATGATCTTTGACTTAGGAGTTCAACCTAACATTATCATGTTAGGTACTATTGTTTGTCCAATGCTCTCGTTGTTACTCGTAGGTAGGTACATTTAGGTACTTACTTAGTACTTACCAGATGATTGAATGGACTGGACCACATAAGGAGTAGATTTGGTAAAAAATCACATGGAAACTACGAATGCACTAGGTAGGTACTTTTACATGACCATGTTAGGTACTATTGTTTGTCCAATGCTCTCGTTGTTACTCGTAGGTATATTTAGGTACTTAGTACTTACATACATATTTACCAGATGATTGAATGGACTGGACCACACAAGGAGTAGATTTGGTAATAAATCACATGGACACTACGAATGCACTAGGTAGGTACTTTTATGTTATTATAACTACCTACCTACTTTCACCCAACTTTACAAAATCCCCGAAAACTGAAACTCTATCATCAGAGTGGGCCCCTAGGTGCCCTAGGTACCTAGGTAGGTAATTCAAACTTACCTACAATAGCATAATAAACTTAATGCGTCAACAGTGTACTTCGTCTCCTTAGCCTTGCTTGTTTAGGCTTTTATAAACAAGTCATTGACATTTCCATCTTAAATTTTATACCTACCTAATCAGATGACAGTGAACTCAATTTGACCTGAACCAGTGATTACTGGATCCACTGAATTTATGTTATTAAAACTCAACTTTAAACTCTGTTTAGTCTTGAGTCATCAACAATGCTGTAGGTAGGTTACGTACAGCATTGTTACCTACCTATCTACTGCCATCAATAAGCAAGCTTATGGCGTTCATAATACCGTAACACGAAAGAAGTACCTACTAAGGTATTTTAGGAGCAGCAGCGCTAGGATGTTCTACTAATCGACCCTCATCTAACCAATGCATCCCTTTCATTTCAACATTAGGTATATGGTCTCGGGCAGCTTCCTTGACCTCTAGGTATGTACTTGCGATATGCATGCATAACGCTAGGATTTACTTATTGAATTTTATAATACTTCAATAGGTAGGTACCTACCTATTTATTTTATCATTTCCAGTGGATAATATCCAAGAAAAGTCTTTAGATACTCGCAGCACCATTATGACAGTGGATATGTCAACTAAACGCACTAGGCGGCACCGGTCAACTATTGGTAGGTATAATCATTTTCAGTTCATGCGACGTAATCGTGTTTTATTTTTTCCACAGAAAAGATGAAACCAAGCGGTTAAAGAAAATGATGAAAAGAAAATGTTACTGCATTGATAGAGTTGAAAGTCATGTGAGTAATTGAGAAACCCATCACGTAGTTAAAGACAGTAATTCGTACAAAAATGTGATACTACAGCCGCATACCAATGTGAATAATTTATCAGGAAACATCTAGGAAAATAAATAAAACTTTTCCTAATTTTGAGAATGCAAAAAGATAATGCGCCCAACGTGGGGCTCGAACCCACGACCCTGAGATTAAGAGTCTCATGCTCTACCGACTGAGCTAGCCGGGCTGTAGCAACAAGTTTGAAAATTAGATATGTACGGTAAATATTGACCGACCACGGAACAGATAAATCTGACTATTTAGAGTTGGATTGCTACAGCTGCCGGCTGGCACCGCTGGCACCGCTGGCACCAAAAGTACCTAACTGAAATTAGTTATATGTAGAATCCAAAACTCGGAAAATTCTGTTGTGCCATAGGTAGGTAAACACATCGTAGGTAGGTACCTACTAAAACTAGATCATCACGTCATCACTAAACCCCCTAAAACAAAATTAGCTTTAAAATCTTACCTAAGTAGTTAATTATATAATACTTAGAAAAGTCCTTACCTACCGTGTGCCTAGCCTACCGTCTTATACCTATAAGGTAATGGTTAGATGTGTCTACATGAGCTTTATGGATCACGGGTGCCCACTGCGGATACTTTCTTCTTGCTGAGTGGATTGCTAGTAGTTTTACTGCTAACAAATTTACAGGAAGTATCTTGTACCCGTACATAAATACCTAGCTAAACGCAGTTTTTCGTGGGATATAAAAATAAAAACCGAAATTGATTGATTCGTCTAGAATTGCTTAGGATATCATAGCAGTATATCAGTTATCTGGTTCCCATAGTACAAGCTTTGCTTAGTTTGGGGCTAGATGATGCTGTGTGAAATGTCCAGCATTATTTATTTATTATTAGGTATGTAAGATTCTGTTCGTTCCTTTACCTTGTAAATAAAGGATAGTTTAAAGACAAAATATGATCGTACACACACCAATTTACCTACCACAACAGTGCTAACTGGGTCATTTTGTTTAACTGCAGCTTTTAGCACAGATAAAATTACTAAGATACCTATAGCTTTTTTTTTTGTAAATCGGAAGGTAGGAACGAACAGAGTGCATTTTGTGCGTTTAAACTTCAGTCCGCCATCCGCCCTGCTAACCCATCCTTACAGAACGTTTGAACTCGGACAAACAAGTTTCACGGTTCCAGTGTAGATGGCTCTGTGGTTCTAACAACGTGTGTTCTGAATAGTGATGGAAATAGATGCAAATCCTTCTGAAATCTCTGAAACGTCTCTGTTACGTTACCTACCTACCGTCTTTCTGAACAAGAACGCTTATGAGGTTGGTACAATGGTAACATAATTAAGTACTGAAAGAAAACAGACCAAGCAATGATGATGTTTTTAGGGTTCCGTACCCAAAGGGTAAAACGGGAGCCTAATTTAGGTACAGTCCGCTCTCCGTCCGTATGTCCGTCTCGATCAGGCTGTATCTCATGAACCGTGATCGTTAGACAGTTGAAATTTTCACAGATGATGTATTTCTGTTGCCGCTATAACAATGGGAAAATAGTAAAAAAACAATAAAATAAAATATTTAAGAGGGCTACAACAAAATTTTTATAGATAACTAGCTGACCCGGCAAACGTTGTTTTGCCATATAAATAAGAGGAAAAATGATTAAATTACTAAAATGGCTATTAAAAAATAAGGGTTGATCGTAGAAGGGTGAAAATTGAGGATTGTATGTATTTTTGTATGTTGTATCATAAAAAAATAGAAATTAAAAATTTTGTCTAAAAAATAAAAAATAAAATTTAGGGGTGGACTACCCCTAACATTTAGGGGGATGAAAAATAGATGTTGGCCGATTCTCATAGATACCGGATAAGCACAAAAAATTTCATCAAAATCGGTCAAGCCGTTTCGGAGGAGTTTAAAAGTAAGTAAAAAAGTAAAAATGTATTTATTGTTTTTACAAGTGATTTGCTTATACTAGGGTTGGGAACTTTTCATTTAAGTTAAGATAACTTGTGTTAGAAAAGTCCCCTCTTTCTTAAGGTCATTTAAAAACACTTGTGAGAGGGTTGGGTATCTAGGTAGGTATAGAATAGATAGGTAGGTATTAGAGTAATTAATAACACAAAATAATAAATACAAGTATGGCAACAAAAACTGTGACACGAGAATTTTATATATTAGATGGTAAGGAACCCATCGTGCGCGAGTCCGACTCGCACTGGGTCGTTTTTTTGAGTTTTACGGTTTTACAAGAAATTTTTTTAAGGGACCACCACGGGATACCTTTTCAACTAAAAAATAATTTTGATTATTTTTCCGACCCAAATATCGACCAATAGAATTGCACCATTCGACGTCACGTGGTACAACCTACATGGTATTATACTGATAATTTTTTGGTAGTTGCTATATATAAAAAACAAAACATGATCCAGTCAAATTAACCACACGTCAAACTGACAGGTTGAATTCAATTGTGAAAATTGGAGATTTTGCATGAAAATGAAATTAACTGTACATTTCGTCTCATGGTGCAATTCTATTGGCCGACATTTGGGACGGAAAATTAATCCCCCGAATACCACACGAGCTTCAAAATTATCTGGCATTTCCCTCAAGGTTCCCTGCAAACAAATAAAATCGTCAAGTTTTTCAGGAAAAATCTGTGATTTTTTAACCTGAAAAACTTGACTCCTTCATTTGTTTGCAACGAACCTATCGGGAAATACCCGATAATTTTGAAGCTCTTGTGGTATTATAAGTGAAAATCGGTTCACGTAAACATTGGCGGAGATAGGTATCGGTGAACATACCTAAACGGTATGTTTAATTGTTTACATCCATCTTCGACCTCACTACTGCTTAACATCAGGCAGAGTGGTGAGGTCAAATGCTGACCTATTTATAAAAAAAAGGGTCTAAACATAAAACAAACCTAAAGCGGAACATAGAACCTCATCCTTTTTTATTCAATGGTTGCCAGGGAGAGATCACTCATAGCGATATGATCGCCCATTGTAGTACACTGTTCTGTGTGGGTAAATTCTTTAAGTAGTTAATTCTCCTTGGTAGGTTTCTATACAATACATATAGGTTGAATTAGGTAGGTAGGTACGTACTTGTAATGTATTCTTTCAGAGATTTTTCATGTATTTTGTTGGCAGCAAATTGGCTAAATCCAATAACGCTTGTTTGATCTATCTATTCAATTTGGATATCAATTCACCTTTGACAATGTAAGTAGATACAAAATATTCTTTAGTTATTGAAGATTATTACGTATTAGGGCTATGGCGCAAATAAGCGAACATTAAAATGATGGGCACTCAAAGCTCATCAGAATGAGCCCTGGGGATGGGATTCAAAATGTATTTATAATTTCATACAGAAAGTTCACATTCTATCTGTATAATTCAAAATGTACCTACCTAATGTAGGACTAGCGCCCGATCTAGCTAAAACAAAAAAACAAGAAATAAACCTTAAGACTGAAACTTAAAAAGTAACTTACAAATGCGAAACCGGATTGGCGCATGGCTGTCATTGTTCAGTACAAGAAGTTTTAAAACAATTTCGTCATTGACGATAGAAGAATGCTTGGAAATCAGTGAACCATATTTCAGGCTGAGATCACATCGTCTTTGAAATTTTAATTACAAAATTCTTGTTATAGGGCTCTGCTTTCACTTCCCGCTTACGATTTATTTGTTGGCGCAAAAATTCTTAAATTTCTGATCTGACGACTTTGGAGATATTCGTGGAATACCAAACTATACTGGGTGTTATATTAGCACTTCCGAAAACTGATATAGTTTGGACCGGGATTTCATGATAATATTAGTAGGTAAAGTACCTAGGTATTGAAAAAAAATCGGAAGTAAGTATGCCCTTTCAAACCAAAAAAGAATTTTGGAAATCGGTTCACAATTGACGGAGATATAAAAAAAAACATACATACAGCCGAACATAGAACCTCCTCCTTTTTTTAAAGTTGGTTAAAAAATAGTAAGTAGGGACTTAAGCAAACCAGAATCCTATATAAATATTATAAAGGCGAAAGTTTGTAAGTATGGATGTATGGATGTATGGATGTTTGTTACTCTTTCACGCAAAAACGGCTGGACCGATTTGGTTGAAATTTGGTATGTAGATAGGTGATACCCTGGATTAACACATAGGCTACTTTTTATCCCGATATTCCCGCGGGAACGGGACTTACGCGGGTGAAACCGCGGGGCGCAGCTAGTAACAAATAAAGACACTATCGTGAAAAAATACACCAATCGTGTTCTAAATTGATATCAATCTTAGGCGTTTAATATTTAATTTAAAGGATAAATCTACTGGAATAATGAAGATTCTAAGGCCAATTTTTCCAATGACTTCTGTTACGCGTAGTGTTAGCGCGTAATATTCATGTTACCGGTCAAACTATACATCAATCCACATACAAAAGCCATCGACTTGAAAGCGTATCCAAACACGAGGAGGTTTTACGCTCTCTGATGTCAACACACAAAGGGTAATGCATTTCGCCCCTTGTATAAGAATGTGGATAATGTACGCTGGATTTGCGACGGAAAGATTTGAATTTATGTATCACTGTATCTGTATTTTATGATATTCAGTATGTTTTTGGCTGGCTATGTAAGAATAGCTTGCATTTACTAACTGAATATTGTTATTGTTATCTATGATTTGGAAATGCTTTTGCTTACCCACACCATGAAAAAACCATAAGTATGTAGGTACAATGAATTCAGTCATCTTTGATTGTATCAAGATTATGAAGAAGTCTTTTGAAAAAAAAAAAGATTTTCCATGAATTTGTTAAGTACTTTTCGTTCAGTTTTGTCTGTATAATTCACACTTCCAACCTTCTTTTGGGATGAATATCGTCGATAACCTCTCTCCCTAATTGTTATTGAAATTATAAATAGACAATTTAGATTCTTTGATCCCGGAACCTTCGTCAAAACACTCTAAATATCTTTAACCCAAGACACAAAATGACGGAGGGACAGGCCAATATTTCTATCAATTCTCGAATTAATCCAGTTAGTGACGTCTTTGCGTATCAAATTTCGGAAGTTTAATTAAATTAAATACGGTCAAGGTTCGAGTCAAATACAATTCGGCGAGTGGAAGCAAAGTTACTGATCTTTTCATTTCTCAGTGATTGCGCTGCGGGTTCAATTATGTAACCGAATTTAAATTAATTTTGTTTTGTTTCTGTTTGTCATTTGATCTGCACAACTTTGTAGACAAAACCAGATTACGGAAAAGCTTTTAATGCAAGGTTGAAAGTCTATACTGTCCTTCGTGAACTCGTGAACAATTTTTACCTTTATTCCGGAAAGTTTTACGCCCTAATGTCTTTCTGTTGGTAGGTACAGGTACTACCAATATTATTATTTTTTTTACTAGTCATTCGTGTCCCACGGCTGGGCAAAGACCTCCCCCCATTCCCTCCACACATCCCGATCCTGAGCCGTAATTATCCACTCCACTCCACCAGTATTATATACTTATATACCTACCTATTATTATCTGGGATACCTACTACCCTTGACAACTAGTATGGAGTCAAGAGCTGTTCCAGGGAACTCCTCAGAAAATAGGCCGATTGAGTTGAAACTCGGTTCGTAGATTGAGTATCACCTAAAATTTTCAAAAGTGGTGACAGTGAGCTGATTTCATGATGGAGGGAACTCCTCAGATAACCGACCGATTGAGTTGAAACTCGGTTTGTAGATCAAGTATCATCTAAAATTTTAAAATATGGTGACAGCGTGCTGATCGGATGATGGAGAACGGAACTCCTCAGAAAATAGGTTGATTGAAATGATATTTTGTACTTACATCGGTGAGTTCAATCAGATCACGGTAATCCATTAAAAGCTTGTACTTGTTGAAATTAAAAAAAAAAAACTTATTGATGCTTAATTGAGTAGGTAGTTAAGCGATAATCTCTTCCACAGACATACGCTATCCAACTAAAGTTCACGACTAATTAATGCTTTGTGCAAATAGTAGGTAAGCATCTACATATAGCTCAATTGAAATACATAATTAGGTATGTTATATTTAGGTACTAGCTAAGATCAAATATTCCAGAGTGTGTTCCATTCCAAGAAATTATTGAGCGTATTTGATGTATCAAATATGTTTGAAAGCAAATACCAAGCTCAATTGACTTCTACGAGAAATTACGTAGCACTCGTAGCAAATTAACATTACGTTTACTGAAGTTGATTGCTAAGAAAGCGTAGCTTATGTCGTAGCATTGATTAGTTTTGTTTCATAATAAAAAAATTTTTGACGACCTCTCTGGCGCAATGGGTGAAAGCCCGCTTGAGACGCAGAAGGTTGCGGGTTCGATCCCCGCCGTGGGATAAATGTTTGTATGATCTGTAAATATTTATCTCGGGTCTGGGTGTTTCTATGTATAATATGTATTTATTTACAAACAAAAAGTATATAAGTATCAGTTATCTGGTTCCCATAGTACAAGCTTTGCTTAGTTTGGGGCTAGATAATGCTGTGTGAAATGTCCAGCATTATTTATTTATTTATTTATTCTGTAATAGTGTTTATTACTATGAGTATGTACTCGTATTATGATAGAAGAGTAGAAAATGTCTATGATATTCAAAGCCTTATGATCCTTTGAAGTTGTGGGTTTTGCGTATGGTAAAATGGTGCCATTATTGAACCACACAGAAAATTATGAAACCTTACAATATTCTTAGACTAGCTTCTGCGCGCGGCTTCGCCCGCGTGGTTCCATCATAGCCTATATGCTATTCCAGGTCACTATCGATGCCTATACCAAGTTTCACCCAAATTGGTTCACTGGTTTAGGCGTGATTGATACACAAACATACAAATATCCAAACATCTAAACAAACTCACAAACTTTCAGCTTTATTATATGAGTGGGATGGGATACCCTTATGTTATAAATACTATATGTTATCTAGATACCTATATGTTATTACTCTACTCTACCGTAGATATAGGGTGGTCAAGTTCATGGTAAGAAGGCTGAAGAAACCAGTTTTTGTGACTTCAAGTAGATACTTAACCTACCTACATTTTATGTAGTTTTGCCGCCCAGTTTAGTCCCTTCACTAAGGATTACTTTAGATAACTCGATTCCTACATACATTTTGGATTAGAAATTTCTCTGGAACTCGCTTAATGAAGTTAGGTAACAAAGTTTCAGTATTAATTGGCTTGAAGAAGGCCCCGGGCGATTAGCACATCGATTTCTACTTTAAGCTACTTATTGAAAATCGACTTGACAAAGTTTTTATCGTGTTTTTCTTATAAGTTCACAACAAAATAATTCAACTACTCTGAAGCATCAGTCTGATTCTGTTGGCTATCAAATGTATGCAATGAACGACCTACTTATTATACTATACTTATCTATGAATGATACCAATATCTTGTCATTGTTCCTACCTAATAAACCTACGAGTACTATATTATATGTATTACTTATAATTATTATTATTAGGTACAGTCAGCAACGAAAGTCTGGCTTTGTTTTCGATAACTCATCATCATTCATTTCCCTGCCCTTATCCCACTTTTATGTGGGGTCGGCACAATAGGATTTCCTCTTCTACTCCGCTCTATCATGCAGCCGTCATCTCAACACTCACTCCTTTCTTACCCATATCATCCTTCACACAGTCCATCCATCTTTTCTTTGATCTTCCTCTTCTGCAACATCCCTCTACATTCAAACCTAACATTCGTCTCGTTTTCGATAACTATGAAAAATAAACTTTTCTTGGTAAATTAATACGATACATGACTTTATCTTCGATTCATCATCTCCCTGCCCTTTTCCCACATTATGTGGGGTCGGCATAACATATGTTCTTTTTCCATTCTCCTCCATCAGCCGTCATCTCAACACTCACTCCTTTCTTACTCATGTCATCCTTCTTTTGACTTTATCTTCGTAAGAATTTTGGACATGATGTTACGTATTTCGGACATACTCAGATTTGTGAAACATCAAATCTTAATCAAGCCAATTAATCAAGTCAAGAATAAAGCCCGCCAATGAAAATAGGTATGATAGCTATAAGAATAAAGAAAAATCGAGTTTATTACACAAGCTAGAAATGGAGGTTAGTGTATACTTAATATAATACATAATATTTTTTTGTCTATTTGCGAAAATGAATTCATTGTCTAATAAAATAACTCACAACTTTAGCCTCTTAGGGTTAAAACTTTTTTAATAACAGTAAGATATGACCTACTTCGGCGGTCACATTACACCTTAACTTTTTGAGTCAACTCGAATCCGATATTTTATTATTTTTATCAAGCCCCAGTTCTCGTGCATGGCTTGAAGCAGTTTGAATCGAACAAGAGAGAACCAACTTAAAGTCATACGTGCTCAATGGCTGCCAAGTACAAGGATGTAATTAGCACGGCTTTCTTGCTTCTGGACCGCGAAATAAGTTTACACACGATAAGGAAGCGC
Source organism: Epirrhoe alternata (assembly GCA_963565295.1). Classification (NCBI taxonomy): domain Eukaryota; kingdom Metazoa; phylum Arthropoda; class Insecta; order Lepidoptera; family Geometridae; genus Epirrhoe; species Epirrhoe alternata. The sequence goes on from OY751384.1 coordinate 9,520,411, forward strand.
GCCGCCTACGAATAAGTGGTGTACGTCTGTCTCTAGGTAGTTTAAACGTAAGTATGAACCTACCTACCAACTCACCCTAAGCCGTATCCGGCGCGGCGAGCTTGTATGTAGACTGTAATTAATACCATTATTTCCAGTAGTAGACCTACCTACAGTTGTCCCTGCACAACACTACGGGAAAACGATAAAAATAATTGTTTGGTCTAAATTATAGGCAACCAAAAAAAACGAATTGAGGAGAGACTTTTGCTCTGCAGTGGGTCATCACCATGCTCTTAATCATAATATATTACCAATTGACATTTCAACAGCTTTTTGAACCTTCCAAATATGATGAGGAAGTTTTATGTAAGTTCTTAGGTACCTTTGTACATCAATACACAATTACACGTAAGCAATCCTTCAGGTGGGTCTCGGCCATTTCAGACGAAGAGGCGGCGTATAAATCAAATAAGTTTCCACGATTTTTATTGTCAGGAAGTACGAGTGATCAGATATAATAGATTAGGCAGACATAGAAAAACTTGGGTGCTTTTTTCTATCTCAATAGGTTATTTCTTGGAAGATATTTGTGTACCCTAGACTAACAGATTCAAGAACCTGGATGACCTTTTCGTCTGGAAGACCACTGTATGTAGACGAAACACAAAGCAGTCCAAAACTAGTAAGTACGTGGTTTGCGCCAAAGCATTTAGCAACAGCAGTCAAGAAACTGCAGAATGGTTAAATGCTCTTTGCATCTTCAAGCGCACAACTCATCTGCTTAAAATCTTCAAGCTTCACACTAAGTTTTCTCTTTCGCTAAATCTAGTTTCTCGGTGCTCTTAAATAAGCTATCGCATAAAAGTTTCTCACGCTTCTTTACACCATTTAAAACATTATGCTCAAGCTTCTTATTGACAAAAGCTTTAGGTATGTAGACAAATTAACTTAAAACAGGGCTTTATTTGAAAAATTGCATCACTTTGCGATCACGACATGTCAAAAGCTACATTTTAAACTTCAAGAAACTAACTGCTCTCTGCTGCCTTTACATAGCGACTGTAAGTTTCACTGGCTATCTTATGCGTCTGAAAAGGCTCTCAAACTTCGATGCTGCGGACAGAGCCGCAACAAAGCCCAAATTAGTCTTTGAAACAAGCCGCGCCTCGTTCTTGGAAGTTTTCTGCTAAAGACACTGCTTGACCTATTTCCTATAAGTAATCATCTTTTAGGGGTCTTTACTTTTTTGGGGTTCCTTTCATTTATTCTTGCAAAACAATAGTCAACTGAAATTCGGCCATACCTACACTAAAGGTGGTAATGTTAGCGGTAGCGTTCTTTCTAGGTAGAAAGAAGTAATTTTTACGGTAGGTACACTGAGAAAACTGACAATCATAAAAGAGGTGAATTCAGCTTAAAGTATGATGAATTCACTAAAAGGACGGAGCATAGTGATTCACCAAAAAGAACGATGATAATACTGATGTTGATGATAACAGTATTTAAGATGATGTGTCACCATGGATTTAGTTTTAGTTACCTACTATTTTTCGATGCCTTCCTCATATATCCAGTTATATCCTATTAGTTTTCCTACAATTTTTCGGTGACTTCCTCACATATTCAGTTATGTCATACAATTTTTCCTACTATTTTTCGGTGCCTTCCTCATATATCCAGTTATGTCATACAATTTTTCCTACTATTTTTAGGTGCCTTCCTCATATATCCAGTTATATCCTATTATTTTTCCTACTATTTTTCGGTGACTTCCTCATATATCCAGTTATATCCTATTATTTTTCCTACTATTTTTCGGTGACTTCCTCATATATCCAGTTATATCCTATTATTTTTCCTACTATTTTTCGGTAACCTCCTCGTATTTTAGGTTAGGTCCTCTTACTTTTCCTACTATTTCCTCATATCTCTGGTTATAGCCTATTATCTTACGGCGGTCGCCCTCAATAGGAGGATTGTGTTTTTTAATAAACCAATTAATATCTCTATAATACACCAGTGATTAGTTGTAGTTCTACTCATTCTCCATCAGTAGGACTACAACTAAATACTGGTGGATGACACAGAAATTGTTTGGATTATTAGAAATCACAATCCTCCTATAATTGAGGGCGCCACTGGACTTACATGATCCCCTTATTTTTAAGTATCCAATATTGGTTCTTTCCTTTTAAATATTATTAGGTGTGAGCTCAATATTAAAAAAAACTGAAGAACCCTAAACTTGAACCTTAAAAAAATGGGGAGCAAGTAAAAAAATAGCAAAAAGTACCTTGGCAAGAATGGTAAGAAGGTAAGAAGGGATGTATGTATAAATTAAACAGAAAATTGAATGGTATTTTTATTTCCATAGTATGAATGAATAATTATTATATACTCTAAACATTTGTTCAGTATAAAAGAAAACTGTTTTGTTTATAAACATCCTCGCCTTAATGATTACAGTATCTATTTGTCGGTCATTATAAAGAATCATTATATACATTCTGTTCAATAATTCTAGTATTTATAAATTAAAATAAAGGTTGAGACGAGTAGAAATTTAGGATACTTATTGAAGTACTCCTGTAATGTCCCTTCCTCGTAGTACAAGTACCGGAGGCGAGCTCGCACCGTCTCCCGCCACAGGGCACTGACCTCTTGCCACGGACCAGCTGAAGGACTTGACAGCTGCTCTATTGCTGACGCTACGTCCTCCACTTCACCTGCACACAAAAATTAAAACGATTAATAATTAGTACAATAACAATAACGGTTCTTAGATTCAGATATTTTGTAATTTGTAACGAAAATTTATACTAATTCAGATATTTTTCTCAATAATTTTGTTCTTGATAATTTAATTCAATCTGAAAACATAAAATTTCTTGAAAAGGAGTTACCTTCTTAAAGTCCGGGTAGGTCGATTCCAGCGAGTGGAGGGGTGTCTAGCCTAGGACTGGACTTGGAGCGAGAACGTGACTTGGGCTTTTCAATAAAGCCCAACGAAACTAAATGCTGCCGTCGAGCCCTTCTGGCGGTGACTAACCAGCCAGAGATATTGCGCTTAGCCTGGTAAGCATCAGCCGGCAGGTACGGCGCGTAGTATAGGGGTGGTGACTCCTCTTTAAATAATCTGCCAATGTCGTAGGATAGAGCAAGCAGCTGCGAATCTGTCAGAAGTACCGGGTTTTCGGCCGTAATGAGCTTCTCCATAAGCAGCTTGCATAAACGCCCACGCACGTTTGAGGGTAAGGCGCCCGTTTTCTGCCCAATTGCTATTATTTGTTTTCCCTCGACTGATGAATTCAGTGTGACATTCACCTGAAACACAAATAGTATAAGTATGGCATTAAAGTAAAAAAAATAAAAAAAATTTAAGTAAATTTTTTTTAAAGTAATTTTTTTACTTTTTTTTTTAGTATGGCATTAAAAACTAAATATGCAAGGTAAAAGTAAAAAAAAAATGTCACTAAAATGTTGAAAATACAGGTTCAATACCTACCTTTCATTCAGTATAATGATCAGTTGGATATACTGTCACAAAGATCAGTAATATATTTGGAGTCGGTGCCAGTCTAGGCATCATGAATTTAGTTGTTAGTTATAGCTGTCACCAACTCCAAATATATTACTGATCTTTGTGACAGTATAGCTCCTAAACGGCCGTCCGTACACACATACAGGACAGGACAGGTACAGACGTTAAACTTATCTGTTTACGCCGGGGGTTAAAAATATTGAATGTCAATTTAAATTCCTTATCAAAAGTACAGGATAATAGGCAATAACTTACTAAATTGCTCCCGGTGGACTCTTGTCTAACTGCTTCACCCACTGACGACGACGAGTCCAGTGGTATCACCAGTATGTCACCATCCTAAAATAATATTTACTTTGAGACAATGTTATAATAGTACATGTAACAAAAAGGTGTGATAATATGAGTATGTACGGTCAATTAACCTCAATAATCGTTGAAATAATCACTAAATGTGTCCGAGTGCGACCGTTAACTAACAGGCTATAGCTAGCCCTAGCCGGAGTTAACTCAAGGGAAGTGTTATATTTTTTTACTAGTAATCGGTTCAGCATTGCAGGTGTGAACGGTCCTGCCCTCGTCCCTTGATCCGGCCCTGATAAAAACTAATCGATCAAGATCAGGACTGATCCTGGTCTCAAAGAATGTCTATACCAAATTTTGCATCGGTTTAGTGTCTTAGGTATGAAAATGTGAAAAGGTCCTGCCCCAGCCGACAGATAGACAGACAGACTTACTTTCGCATTTATAATATTAGTATGGATGTAATTACAAATTAATACATATTGCTCTTGAACCAAAAAACAGTAAGTACGAGTACTTTTCTACAATTTTGCATAACTTACCAAATTTTCCTTGTTAAGTCCTGCTTCGCAGTCTTGGTTGAGGATTGAGCTTTGCAGTCCTTCACACGGTGGCAGAGGCTCTAAGTTACAAGGTAGACTAGTTAACAAGTCATTCCTCAGGACCTCTTCAAAGAGTGATGAATTGTAGGAGTTATCCTGAAATTTAACAAGAAATTTAAAAAGGTAATAATAATGTTCTTAGTTGGTAAACTAACAAGACTGATGAAAAGTTAGGATTTTATTCCACTTTTTAAATAAATACTGCACCGGTTAAATTGTTAGGTATCTTAAGAAGACTTTAAATAAAAGTTAATAAGTAGGTACCTACCTACATGCAAGTAGGAGAATGTGCATTTAAGCGACGCAGGGCATGTGTAAGCAAAAAGTTTAAAACAAAATTAACTTTTATTAAATAAAATTTAACATGAAAACAAACCATATCTTTTGGTTGGTCGCTTTTTAACATGGCCAGAGCTGCTTCAAACCGGAGTCTGTCCCCTATTTGAGGGAACATACTATGTATGTCTTGTTTACTAAGCATCTGCATTGTTGCGATATCAATTCTTTCAGCTGAAAAAAAAGGTAAATTTACCTAAACGCGCCCTGATTGCAGCTGTGAAATGCACTACGTCGCATCGACTTTATAAAATGTAGGTTGGTACCTATTTGTTTTTTTTTTGGGTTGCAGTTGCACATCGAATCTAGTGTATAATATAAATATGAACGTATATCTAGGTAGGTGGGTAGGTACCATACGACAAGACTATTCTTGGTTGGAGTGTACAGCGGCCAAAAAAGTGTTATTTTCGCAAATTGTTTATTTTCTCGATTCTATAGTATGTAACACCTAGAAAGGCTAAAAGTGTCTTGGTGTTTTTTGTCTCCGACCAACCGTTTGTCGTAAAAACGATGTCGATCCATAGGTTAGGTTATGTTAGAACTGTGACCTTGAAATTGGTCGCGATTTTTTTTTAAGTATTTTTTCATAGTGCCCCTAAGACGACACTCTGACCCTATTCTTGCTAGAAATTAGAATGTGTGAATGTAATGTGTGAGCTCATGCTAGCAACTTACTAGGTAGGTTTGTCAACTTACTTTCAAAACGATCGATGTAGCGTTCCAAATTCCACTTCTTCAAAAGATCACGCGTAGCCATATCCATTTTTGCACTGATCAAACACGTTCACTGGCACTAATGGAATTGTTATTGCTAATAATTAAACGAGTGACTTGCCGGCATGCAAATGGAAATGCAAATGGCCGACCTGACGCGGGCGGCCGAATGAAGTGAGAGGGAGACCTCATTATATAATGCCGTCACCTTAAATTTGTAGGACATCATTCAAATGCTACTCATAAATGGGTCTCTGTAATAATAATTTAGTAGGATACACATAAAATAATATGACTGTAATATTAAAAAATGATGCGCGTACATTAGGGGGAGGTCATCGTATTTTTAGAGATACTTCTTCATATTAAACTATGAAATCTATTTATATTACGGTGACTGTCAGTGTGTTTTTTAATTAGAATCTTATTTATAATTATCATACCATTTTACCATTACATTGTGTTATTATTTGAAGAAGACAATGTTATTTCATAATTACAATTTTTTACGATGACAATTAACATAATATTGCATTATTTACCCAAAAAATTCGATTCCATCTTAACACATTTCAGTTCTAGCGTAATATTTACTTATTATCAACATATTATTAGACAACGCATCCTATTTTAAACCAACGTCACGATATTTTAAGATTATGCCAAAATGACATTTTTCTCAGTGTATTGGTCGCGAAGGAGCAGGAGTAAAATCGTCTCAAAGTCAAAAAGCATTTATTCAGAAGGACCGCTCGCGCTGGGATCACTTTGAATCGTCTTAAAATTAGGTGATTTTTTTTACTCGGTAGATGATGATGATGTTTATTACAATAATCATCAGACTTTAATAAAATATTGGCTTGGTTGGTGAAAATTACGGAACCATCAAGATGTAACTTGACAAGATTTCAAGTTAGTAGGGTTTTAATAACGGTATCGACGCCCGAGGACTGACGGATAATTATCGAGGAATATCTTTCAGATCGCTTTTGATTATAGTTTCGAGAAAACGACGGCAAAAGGGCTCAACCCGACAGTTATTTATGCTACGTTATTTTGCCCGATAAAAGCTTTCTTGCTTTTTTAAATTTACGTACGTAGTTACTTACCTACTTTGAAGACTTTCAATCAGTTTTCCAAACAGTTCATAAAAGAGTTTAGTGGGTTTGGAAAGCTTCAAACTGGGTAGGCTTAGAAATTTAAAATCCATTGAGTACGGCTGGAATTCAAACCCACGATAATTTTCCATGTTTAATAAAGTGAAACCTGTCTATAAAATAGTTCCTTAGATATTTTAAAACTCATGGTACCTTCTTAACACAAGAGAGGACGTCGTATATATTGTACAACGATTATTCTCACCTCTATTCACTTTATCCCCAAAGGATTATTTTGCATAGTTTTGAGCTAAGCCTGACCTCGAACCAAAAAGCGTTTTAGCAAGCTAATAGCGCAAACTCGGCGGTACTTTTATGATAGTAACAAGCAAAAGGCAACCCTCTCTCAGTAAGCAGGTCAGACCTGCCAAGGTAACTTTACAAACTATAACGGAATTTACTTGGAATTTTGTAACAAAAACGAAGTCAGTTGGCTAAGTAGGTAACTACGTGGTACAAAGTTCTGAACCATTTCAAAAATTACTTTTATGATTGTTTAAATTGCTTTATGGCCAGATGCCACCAATGTGATTGAATCGGAAAAATGCAGACGTGCTGCAACTAATATTATGAACGCGACAGTTTGTGGACTTTGTGGGTATGGATGATGTTCCTTCACACTTAAATCTTCGGAAAGGATTTGAGTGTTTGGCACAGAAATAGATAAGTAGACTACTTTTATCCCGGTAAGTGATGTATTCCTGCAGCTATGTTAAATTTATTATTTATTTAGGTCCTAACATCTGTTTCACAATTCCTACGAGAATTACAAAAAAGCCGACTGTATTCAGTACAGTCGTTATAGTTTTAAAAGCCAAAGCGACACTGTAAACTGATTCGGAACTTTGTTTCCCGGGGAACTTAGTTTTCGTTTGCCTCTTTCTTCTTCGGTACAAGTGGATATAAAATAGTGGGTATTTATGGAATAACTATAAGTAGTACCTACCTAGGGTAGGTCCGATCCGAAAGAGCTTCGGGGACGTTTCTTCTCATTGTTCTTTGTCTTAAAATCTCGTGCCTATATAAAATATAGCCTATGTTCATCGGGGATAATGTGGGGTTCTATTGGTGAAATAATTTTCCAGTTGTTTCGGAGCCTATTCATTTCAAACAAACATACAAACAAACAAATATTTCCTCTTTATAATATTTATATAGAGTATTGATATAACACTTCCCTAATCGAAAGGCAAGATCGGTTCTAACAAACTTTCTAGAACTTTCACGAGAAACTTCATAGCGTCAGAAGAAGAAGAAATGCTTATTGAAGAAAGTTGCAATGAAATGAAAAGTTTGTCGTCTTATTATGCACAAAGTGGACGTTAGGGCATAATGCCGGACAGCTGCTCAGCGAATGGCTGCCATCGTGACTACGGAGTGTTACCCCTGTTCACTAAGAAGGCTGAAGGAAAAATGAAGGTCTAAGGTGCAAGTTATTTGGTTCTAAGGGTCGTCTCGCCTTTACGCCGCAATGCGGAGCGCCGTATGTGCATATTCTGTAGTGAACTCGCATAGTTCCAGCGCGTCTACCATAGGGGTAGCTGGATTACAGTTGCGACAGGTTGCGTTATTCGGTGGGAAAATGCCTCTAGCTTGGTGAATTGAGGAAAGTTGGCGAGAATGTTGACTCTATCAACTTGGCATACCGACTCACCTGTTCCTCCACTCACATCAGTGCTTGTGCTTCCACGAATCGTTCATCATCAGATGTATGTTTGACGCTGCTGCGGTGCTTGATAGAGCCGTGAAATTAAATCTACTGCAGCTCCGTCGATTCTATTACGCAGTTCTTAGAACGTAGGTATTGTATTATTTATTCGTTCTGGATTCTAACGGCCACTCTACACATTTGCCGAACTATTATTTGGATAGACGATGACGGCGAATACAGGCGATAAGGCCTTCTACACGTTCGTGACCATCGGCATTCGTGTATCATCGGTGAATATGTACCTAGACGGCTCATTACGGTTGTTCTTAATTTTCTATTTACCTACTTACCAGTGGTTTTACTTCCATAAATATCTTTCCACGGCTATAAAACAACAGAATACAGAAACTAGTCGTTACTGAATAAGCGGAATGGACGCGCTCAGAATACGCAGACTTTGAGAAACTAGCTAGCTTTCGAAGAAATCGTAGCCATTTATTTTGTCCTGCAAAGGTTTTGCATGAATCGTATCAACGGACACGAGATTTAGTTGCTATCAAAGTTGCTATCTTCACTTTTAGTAATGGCAGGGAATATGCTGTAAAACTACCTACGTTAGGTATAGAATGGACACTCTCCCCGCACTAATCGACACTCCCTGCCCCTTGAGTTCTCGATTGCGTTCTCACAAAGAAGTAGCTGATTACTGAGATGCCTGTGTACAAAAATGACACTGTGTATTATCTGTGTAAGTGTCCAATCTAGCCAAGACCTTAAAAATCCAAAAGTAAATAGGTACTCCAAATGCTTACTTAATTTTCTTTTTACTTGCGATGATCTTCTATCTAGAGAATAATAGGCATTTTACCTCAACCGAAAGTCACAGCAGTTGGTGAACCTTAGAATAATATTTCCTGGATCCGTAATATCTTGATATTGCTATTTATTTACTTAGTTTCAGGCAAGGGTTGTGTTAAGGGGCAATTATACTATCTAAGTTAAGGCTCAGTTGGGCCTTATTAAACAATGGCGATTAGTTTTAAAGACTCTACTGTTGAAATTACATAAGTTTGTACTTAGTACCTACCGTATTTACATAACCAAAGGGAATGGGAATATTAGATAAAAAAAACAGGGTCACGACTGTATCCCCAAGGTGCGGTAGACATTCTCTTAGATCTTTATATTCCAGATCCTTTGAAGATGTCTAAGGGGGTAGTCAGAGGCATGTACAAATAAAGTAAAGTAAAGTAAAGTAAAGTAAAAGTTTATTTTGCTAAATTTGTGGTAGGTACAAGTTACAAGGTACAAGTTACATTCATGTTATTAGCAAAAAAGGTAACCACTCAGCATCGTGCAAGTGCAGAGAAGGATACCTCCCCTGCACAAGCGCTGGTATTATGTGGCACCAGATGCGAGCGCGCGACAGACGCTGCGATTACATGCGTTTAAACTAAGTAAGCTAAAGATACAGTTGTGTATTTAGAGAAATTAAAATTTAAACAAATAAAATAAAATAAAATTTACCCATAAAAGCAACAAAAATTATATAAAACTTTTTTTTTGAACACAATCAAGAACTATACAGAGATAAGTGAGTACTTAATATTAAGTTAAACAAAGCAAATACCTGCTTTGATAAAATAAGACTGAACACAAAACGGCTACCTTGCAGAAAATACATATTTGATACATGCCCACATCTTGCAGAAGTTAGTATTCCATACGTGACAGGTTGCAAGCCCATCGCCGCCATCGAATATTAGATATTATGAGAGGCAAAAGATAATAAGTTTTTTTGAAAAAAAAATTCAACAAGTACAAGCTTTTAATAGGTTACCGTGAGCTGGTTGAGCTTACCGATGTAAGTACAAAATTTTATTTCAATCAAACTATTTTCTGAGGAGTTCCGATCTCCATCATCAGATCAGCTCGCTGTCACTATATTTTAAAATTTTAGATGATACTTGATCTACAAACCGAGTTTGAACTCAATCGGTCGATTATCTGAGGAGTTCTATCCATCATCAGATCAGCTCGCTGTCACCATATTTGAAAATTTTAGATGATACTTAATCTACGAACCGAGTTTCAACTCAATCGGCCTATTTTCTGAGGAGTTTCCTGGAACTCATCTGCTGGATCAGCTCGCTGTTACCATATTATTGCATTGTCACCGAGGACTCACAAGTGTACCAAAATTTAGCTCAATCAGACACCGGGAAGTGTGTCAAATTAAGCTTGCAAGATTTGACCCGGACAAACATACAAACATTGCAAGTTAATTAAAAGCTTTTAAAAACAACGTCTTCAAAGGTTGTACTGTAGTACGAGTACTACCTACTCGTATTTGCTTTATTTTCTTCTTTTATTTATAGAAAATTGTACACTTGTGAGCTAAATATCTTTAGATATTATTCATTCTTAATTAAATAATTTCCTTTGAATATGTTTAAGGCCGTAGTTATTCTCATCCATGTAGGTAATTTAGTAGATACCTACATGCCCTTATTTTGCAACATGAAAATAATTATTATTAAATTTAGCTCAGAATTTATAATGGAGTTAACAGCAATTTAGTTTGAAGCGAGTGATAGATTCATTAGTTACAAAATTCATTAAGCCACCCAAATCTCAAAATCTTGACATTTTAGAAACTAAGATTAATTCCAGACCGACTAGTGAGTCAACTAGATAGTGACAGCACGACTGAACTGGTTAATTGGGATCGCACGTACCTGTCGTCCTATTCAAGACATCTCTAGTATTACATCATCATCATCTTCCTGCCCTTATCCTACATTATGTAGGGTCGGCAAATCATGTGTTCTTTCATTCTCCTCTATTAGCCGTCATCTCTACACTCACTCTTTTCTTACTAATATCATCCTTCACACAATCCATCTTTTCTCTATAGCATTCATCATCATCATCCACAACTTGACTTCCCCCACTGCTGGTTAAAGGCCTCCCTAAGTTTGTGCCATCCACCACGATCCTGCGCTAATCGGACCCATTGACGGCTCTATTATTACTTGTTAATAAATATTATCACACGGAACGAACTTAGATCAAGACTGAGTTTTTAGCTACTACATAAAGATCACTTTAATAGAATTCATTTATGACTAGATACGCCCCTCGGGAATGCGTTATTCTACATCATTAGATATTAGGTTCATCGGACGCCTGTCAAACGACACCGCGCGTACGTCATCGGAGCGTCGATGACTCGAATATTTAATATTTTTATGTATGTTAGTCTGTAAGGTATGTATAAATATGGGCCAATGGCATTTTATTGTATAATTTGTTATGTGTTGCCTGAAATAAATGGTTATTATTATTATTATTATTAAAAAATCCTAAACATCCAAACATTACCTACCGCTATAAATAGTAAGATGATAAGTAGATACCTCCTTTAATGGTTATGTTCAAGGTAAATGCTTAAAAAAAGTTATCGAGTGATGAGTTAGCCGGATCGGTATGACTACAATCGGGTGACGAAGAAGATTGAACCCATCTACTTGAGACAGATTACTAGGTACCTTGTCTTAGATCTTGGAAACCATGTTGACATGATCAACTTGCTGCCGCAGTGCCTTCTCGGATTCTGATTCTGTCAGGATGCAATTAAGGCACTATGGAAAATGCAATTATTAGGTAGAAGGTTTTCTCCAACGAATGTAGTAGGTATTACCTACTTACCCTGAATACAACGCCGGCTAGCATGGGCTTAGAAAAGTAAGACTTCATTACTATTATTATTTCTTCATTGTTCATGTATTCCCAACCAGAAGCCGTTGAAGCCATTCCTCAGCAATAAATCGCGAAGAAATATTATTTTAATAACAAAACGTATCATACACGGATCGGGCCGGGCCAAGGTTCGAGTGGATACTTTCGGGCAAGGATCCAAAAGCATAGTTCAGCAGATGCTCGTAACATTACTCCCAAGAATAAGTCTTTGCAGTTGCTACTTTGTCGAAGTAAAAATAACTTTGCCAAGCCTTGTAGTAGAAATTTAAAAAATGTGAATATGATGCGATGGATGTAGTCCTGCCAAGTGGATTTTAAGAGGATTTTGGTTATCTGGAACATTCCTGTATTTAAGAGCAAATCTCACGCTGCATTTTGCTTTCGTTTTCTTTTCAGTCAACTCAAGTACCTATGTATGCTTCATGTTGTGAAAATGGATGGATTTAGGATATCAAAACATTTCAGTTAAATATTTGCTTTGAGGGAAGCGGGAAAGCGTAACAAACAAAATTTATCGTATTAACGTGGATTTCAAACATTGTTCACGGAAGCACTTTCTTCCCAACGTCGAAATTACAGGCCTTGCAGAATATCATAATAAGGAAGGAAAATTCCCGCGAACGCTCCCAACTTTCCATTACATAACACGTGTATGCCTAGTGGGTTACATTACCTACATTCAAACCGATATTGCAGGTAATACCGCTAGACTAAGCCAGTTACCAGTTCCATCCGCGTTATGCGAGGCGAGCTCTTATCGAAGTGGGTTAAAAATTCATGTTCCTTCAGTAGCTGCGAACAATATTTCAAAAACCCAGTTTCAAGCTTTGAAGCGAAATTCAAAGGGGGCGTTTGAAAGTCGAGGCGAGAGCATTGTTTTCGCAAGACTCATTTTGCAGTGGTGGAAATAGCTTTATTTTTTTTACTCCCTTGCTTTGAGATTGCATCGGATGCTTCCGAGGCTACTTGGCTGGTTTCGTTTCGGAGCTCCTAATTGTTGTAATTTTGTAAGCGGAAAAATTGTATTGCCATCTAGGTTTTTAATCTGAATGTCCTAGATAACAGCAGAATGGTTGCTACCGACGCTGTGAATCATAGCTTCATTAATAAAAGCTTTATTATATATTAGTGGGATTGTAATTAAATAAACCTACTCTCTACTGTAACCTGAACCTTGAAAGACTTCCTTTTCATGGTTGACTGAGTCAGAATGCTGTAAGTACCTACAACGATTTGGTTAGGCGGAGATAACGGCTTTTCGTTTGCACGATATGAAGGGAGTTTGTTGATACTTTGATACTATTTTTATAAATTAAGCGCTTTATCACACTATCATTCAAAATCTTCCAGAATTAGTTTATTGTTTCCTCAACTAACTAAATAAAAGACATCCATCTTTTACCCGACTGTGCTTGAAAACTTCCGACAGCAAGGAATATTTTAGTAATTGCTTCCGGTTCTGCATCCATTGAAATTAGCATTGTCCGCTTTGTATGGTAATGCTGAGACGGATTATAGGATGTGCTTTAAATTTTAAAACAAAACCGATAACTGGAACGATTTTCTTTGAGAATTCAACGTGTTTTCATTGCGATTTTATTCATTAGATGGCAGTGAAATGTAAAAGTGCATTTATTTTATGATTAGGCCCAGTTTAGGTAGTTATACCTACATCACTCTCATAAGTCAAGTAATAGCCCACTACTGTTTTTGCCTGCTTACCATGACTATCGGTCATCCTATTAGGTATGAGTTTTGTAATTTTTTTTCCAAAATGGATGCCTGTTTTTTTTCGATACTTACCTTTATTGACTGCCCATTTCTAGGGGTTAATAATTATAACTGCGGTCACCTCGAAATAAATAAAATCTTGGAGCAATAAAAAACAAATGAAGTTTTCGGAGTTCAGTTTTTGATAAGGTGGTCCCTTGAGATATAGCGGGACATTCCAGCACTATTCCCCCCGTTATGATGTAGCGATAATGGTTCGAATGGCCATTTTCCTGCTCTGTATTATCTTGGAAGTAAGAATAAATATGTTATTTCTGTGCAGTCGTGCGCGAAGATCAAAAGAGCCTTTGACGGTTTTTGCCAAAGAAATGATTATATATTTCATTATGAATCATTTTGTTGGCTGTGGTTTGATGATGATGTGTTTGCAATGTCACATATTAAAATCTTCGATACTTTATTATTATTATTATTCAGAGCCTATAGTGTCCCACAGCAGGGCAAAGGCTCTCAATTTTATTTGAATGGAGAGCTCCATTCATCTCTATTTTGGGCTACCGTAGACTAGTCCTTTAAGTGGGTTTTTTCGATACTCATTCAATTAAAATCTAATATTACTACTCGGCAAAACATCACCATGTGCAATTCCTCCGACTATATCCTTAGATACCTCAGTGATCTTAAACATTTCTGAATCTTTCGTTCTTAGCGATATGTGTATTGTTGTAAGCTATTATGCTAAGTATTTTGTTTCATCTATCAAGATACAAGCTTACACGGCACTAGTGAAACAGACCCAAGAATCCAGCCCTCATTCTCCGGAATATCTGTCTCAAGAGCACACTTATCCATAAGGACCTACACCTATCCAGGGCTTATAGTAGGAACAGATTGCAGATACCTGTTACCCCTACCATCGTTTTCATTCGATTTTTTTTGACCGAAATGTAAAGTATTGACTTTCTTCGGCTTTAATTAAAGTTTCTTTAGAATAGAATTCATTTATTTGCGTGAAGTATGGTAAAATCAAGTTATAAACCGGTTACGAGTAGTAGGTGCTAGTGCTACGTAAAAAACCAAGCACATATTTTCATCCATTAATTATTTTTCATCCATAAGAGTGATATTTTTCAGAGAATTTATCTTTCCTATCATATTTAATCAGTTTGAAACAGAATCACCAGCTAAGAGAGAAAATTATTATTTATTTTTCGAGTAGGTAATTTATCATTTCAGTCTGAAGAAAATGGCACAACAGAAATTAATTTCCAATAATGTGATAATGAGAACATTAAAAAGCTATTTATGTCTTATCGATAGACAGAAAATCTATTATTTTTCTATATTTAGTTTATAGATGACCATCGCATGGCCTACAGTGGGTACTATACCTATCTAAGACAAACGTTTTGCATGATGAACACGTATAAGTATTTGTTCTGTATCTGGGTATTGTAATATCTACTCGTACCTATACAGGCTTATGTCGCTTCTTGCTGTTATGCCTAAGAGAAATGGAGAGTTAGTTGTATCTAGCGTTATATTTCGTTGGTTTTTGAACTCACTAAACTTTTCTTTTAAGTTCGACATGCTTCAAACAGCATTTACCTATTTAGAAACTCGCCAATTTACATTCATTGAAAATTGCATGAAAAACTTAAAAATAACTTCAGTAAGCTCTCTTGTTACAGGTTTTATCGAGTAACAGTATAACAGTAGGGCTTATCATGCCCACTAATCTACACGAGTCGCACAATCCAAATGTTATCGCTATCATTAGTTCGGGAGATGGAAATTATACCTTATGCGATTGAGATAAGGAGGGTCACACGTGCGCGAGATTATCATACCTAAAGCTGTATTGGTATTCTAATTCTGATCTGGTAGCTATGCAATGGCTTCCGAATTTTACGATATCATTTCTTTGTCTACGTATAACCTAAGTATGATACATTTAATTTTGTAAATGTTAAAATAATTGGTCTAATTGGTACTTACATGGTCTATTGAAAAGCGGCCAAGTGCGAGTTTGACTCGCGCACTAAGGGTTCTATAAAGACGGCAAAAATAAAACACGTTTTGTTGTATGGGAGCCCTCTCAAATATTTATTTAAGTCTGTTTTTTAGTGTTTGTTGTTATAGCGGCAACAGTAATACATCATCTGTGAAAATTTCAACTGTCTTAACTATCACGGTTTATGGATACAGCCTGGTAACAGACAACATACAGACAGACGGAGGGACAGCGAAGGCTTAGTAATAGGGTCCCGTTTTACCCTTTGGGTTTGGAACCCTAAAAATACTATTTTTATTTCATAGAACTCAGTGGTAGAGCTTACTGATTTTTATTGAAATCGATCCGCGCAATCAGTAAATTTTGTAAGTATCGCCATTTTGGAAAAAATATGGCAGTCACAATTATAAAATACCTATTGCATAACGTTTGCCCTAATTGAGACAATCATAGTCCAACCAAGTGTAGTCACATTATTAAAGTAAAGTTGATAGATATACACTGCGAGATACATAATGAGAGTAACTTCGTCTTCCATGAAGTACCTTCACAAATACTACATTACAAAGTACCTACCACAAAACAATGGCAGCTTGTTGAATAAGATTTGCGTCTTATCTAAGTAATGCGGCGCGGTACTGTCGGCGATAGAAGTAAAATAAATATTTAGGTTCCCGGGAGATGAAATGGCATGGCAACTCCTTTCATGACGAAGAGAATAATTAAAGGCAAGCTAAGGGATTCGAAATCAGTGAACATGATTTAGACGTACCTATTCGTATAATCGAATAACATATCGGAGCTCTCTCACTGTTTAGCCAACACTTGTTATTACTTCCACTTAACAAAATTAAAATATTACGCCCAGTATAAAAAATCGTTCGTATAATTTATATTATAAAGCTTTTCTCATTTCATTTCAATTAGTAGTAGGTATGCAATGCAATAGTTTTATATCGTAGTAACCAAAATCATCGAATTGTAGAGCCAAGATACCTCTACCACGATACCTACTACCGGATCATAAAGTCAAGAGCCTCCCAACGCAAACACAATTCACACGAAGAAATACAGAATTATTCATCAACTTTGTGGGCCACTGTACACATACACCCTTTATCACAGGAGCTTTGTAACAGTAATCTTAATCTTTACACACGTTTTGTTTGTGCACACCCTGTATTGTGGTTATCCTATTGTGTTGAAAGGGAACCCTGGAGGGTCCAGGAAAATTAGGGGATTAAATACCGCCTAATGTAAGTTCAATTTTTTTTTTTTCATATTGATTTTGAGGCTCTTCAGATGAATTCACTGCTTCCATGAACTTATGTTCCCAGTATATTGCGCTCTCTCCTGTGATAGTTGGTAGATCTTTTGAATATCTTGATCCTTTATTGAACCTCCTTCTTTGGGTGCTTTGTACTAAGATTTTGCAGCGTATCATTCTATGGTCAGTGTTGAAATTTAAATTGCAGATGATGTCGAAACTTTCAATGCTTTTGGGTTGGTTTGTTAGGATATAATCAATTTCGTTGCGTTGTTTTCCGTTTGGTGTAGTCCACGTCCATTTTTTACTCGTTTTCCGTTTAAACATGCTGTTCACGAATTTAAGCTTGTTTTCTAGAGCAAATTCTACCAACTTCCTCCCATGGGCACTTCTGTGTCCATGTGAAAATCTTCCGAATATCATGTCCTCACCCATCTGCATTCTACCAATCTTTGCATTAAAATCACCAAGCAATATTAAATTTTTTGAAGTTACAAAATTCATAGCGCGTTCAACTGTTTCATAAAATTGTTCCAAGTCTTCGTCCGAGTATTCCTCTGTTGGTGCATATACCTGGACGAAAGACAGGACGCTCTTATTTGACGTCTGTATTTCCAACGTTGCTACTCTATCAGAAAAAGCTTTTAGGCTTAAAATCGAATTTTTCAGGTATTTTTTAATGAGGAATCCTACTCCATTTCTTCCTCTATGTCCCGCCGAATGAAACAGGATATAATTTGTGTATTCCTCGATTACTTCTTGACCTCTTCTTATTTCACACATTCCTATTATATCCCATTTAAGATTTTCTACTGCAACGTTTAATTCTGTAAGTCTGCTTTCAGATAGTAGAGTTCTTACATTGATACATGCCACGTAGAGGTGCTTAGTTCGCTCGGTTTGGTTTTCCGAGGACTTGGTACTGATTAGTGGAGCCTTTAGATTAGGGTAGTCATTTAGCATACTGGTATTTTGTCCACCTTCGTCCGTTGGTGATGAGTTCGCTATGTCTAGAGATTTAGGGGGGTTTTGGTCTGACTCCTCCACGGTGACCGGCCGGCTTGGAAGAGGGGGAGGGACGTCACTTAGTTTTTTGGATATTCTCGGGGTTCGTTGTCTCTTGAAGTTCCCGCTGGGTTCAATTGCGATGGACGTAGGAAGCTTGCAATGTTCTGCGACTTATTTTTCTTTGGTATTTGTTTCTTGTTTTCTTTATTTTCGACAGTCTTAGAGCCCACTATTCCTTCCGGTGACTCTGAGAGGAACCTTTTATTGGAATTAACTTCCGCGGATGTTCGTTGTGCAGATTTATGCGAGTCCAGCGGGACTATTTTATCGTAGCGTAGAGCTACTCTTCTCCCGGACTCTCTCTCTCTTCTTAAATCCTCTTGAAGCTCTTTTCGCTTTTGCAAGATTGCGGGAGGAAAGTCCTCTTTAATGTAGATGTCTGTAGCGTCTAAGCATTTCTTTTTACGTAGGATCTCAATTTTTTTGCTTGTTGTTAATAACGTCACCACTACTGGTCTGATTCTGTCGTTCTTTTTTCCTATTCTTGATACCGTCTCAATTTCCCATTTCTGGCATGGTATATTCATTTTATGATTGATTATGTTGTGAATCAGAGTCAGTAAGTCTTCGTAGCTTCTCTCTGATTCGTGAATTCCAAAGAAAAGTACATTTTTTCTCCTCATTTGTTTGTCCATGAAGTCTATAACTCTCTGTTGTTGTTCAACTTTTCTTTCCAGCTGATTTGTTCTGACTTCCATGCGGCTAAACTTTTCATCTATATTGTTATTTATTGCTTCTTTAATATTTTCTTCCATGTTTTTCATGTCGCGTTTTTGTTGGGCTAACTCTCCTTGAATGTGGTTCAGAGCTTTCATTATTTCGTCCATACTTCAAGTGCCCTCTAGCGGCGGTCGGCGGAGAGAGCTTTGATGATGAATCGGTTTTATATTCGTACTAGTGGTGATGGTTCGTGCTCTTAGTACCGCTACTCCTCGCCAGGTGGCGCTGTTTCTAATCTTTGTCTCTACAGTGACTTTCAATTTGTTATTTGGGAGGTTATTTTTGGTTAAATTTTCAAAATTCTAATCTGAGCACTTTAAGAATTTGTACTTGTATTGACTAACCTCTGTTGTTCCGTGTTTAGGTATTCTTTTTCCTGTGTTTTCGGTGTTATTGCGTTCACTGTCAATCTCGATTGAGAATTGTTTTTTGAATATTTTGCTTTTGATATTGCAGTGACTGGGTTGATAACACTTATTCCGATGTTCCACTACAAGATTCACAGGATTATCACTGATTTGATATAAGTTCAGTCGTTTTAACAATTTTTATTTCGAAAAGATCACAGAGCCGATGTAAACAGTAGCACAGTAGCGCCCTCTCTCATATGAAAAATTAGAATCTGAACTGAAATGTGTTTTAAAACTACTACCTAGAAGCACATCGGATAATAAAGATATATTAGCCACGAGACAAAACTACTTTTTGAAGAAAGGAAACTGCTCTACAAAGAAAAAAGAACAAAAGAAATTAAAGAAAAGATAGCTAAAGTCAGCAAGAAAATTAACAGAAATATAACACATGAGCGGAAAAATAAAAGACAAAAAACATTTGAACGTCTGATAGACCGGACAGGAGGTATAAGAAAGGCATTCAAAGAGTTGTGCGAAAAGAAAGAGTGGGCATCAAACTTAAGAAATAAGAGGGGAAAGAAAATGTCGAGGCGCCCCAATGTAATAGGAGCTGCCACAGAGTTTTACAAAGAGCTCTACGACTCTACCGACAACTCACATCAGTGGATCCAGCCTGGAACTATCGAAAACCAACAAACAAACCCTATCTTGACATCAGAAATTGCACATGCGATATATACACAAAAAAACGGAAAATCGCCCGGAAGTGACGATATTGCTAACGAAGTGCTTAAATCCCTATGTTACTCCTTATTAAAACCACTTCAACTGCTTTTTGACAATATCATGACCACTGAAAAAACACCTGAACAGTGGTCAAAGTCAACAATTATTTTGTTACACAAAAAGGGCGACCGGAGCGAACTGGGAAATTACAGACCCATAAGTCTTATGACAAACCTGTACAAAATATTTTCTAAAATAATTTTGAATAGGATATCTAAGGCTCTAGAAGAAAATCAGCCGAGAGAACAAGCGGGTTTCAGGAAAACTTTTTCAACGATGGATAACATTCAAGTTATTACACAGATGATAGAAAAGTCAAACGAATATGGGAAGACTCTGTACATGTGTTTTATTGACTACAAAAAGGCCTTCGATTCTTTAGAGCACGACGCGATCTGGACAGCGCTTCAGCAACAAGGGGTCGAAGTCAAGTACATACAAATTATTCGCAGTATTTATTCTAGATGCGCAGCAACCGTGAGGCTAGAAACAGAAGGTGCAGAATTTGCCATTAGAAGAGGAGTTCGCCAAGGAGACCCATTATCTCCGAAGATTTTTTCAGCCGTGTTGGAGTATGTTTTCAGAGCTCTACACTGGGAAAATAAGGGGATAAAGATTGATGGTGAATATCTCAGCCACTTACGGTTCGCAGACGATATTGTTATTTTCGCTGAAAACCCAACCGATCTCGAATGTATGGTATATGATCTTGCACGAGAGAGTAAAAATGTCGGACTAACACTGAACGCATCGAAGACGAAAATCCTGACAAATGGTGAACAACAAGACGTGAAGGTTGATGGTGGAAAAATTGAATATGTTAGTGAGTACATCTACTTGGGACAACTAATATCTTTTCAGAACTGTACGGGAAATGAAATACAACGCAGGATTGCTTTAGCGTGGAGCAAATATTGGAGCTATAAAGAAATTATGAAGAACAGAGAAATAGCTTTAAATATAAAGAAGAAAGTGTATGAGTCAACTATTATACCCTGCTTAACATACGGGTGTCAAACTTGGTCACTGAAGAAAACCGATGAAGAGAAAATTGCAATATGCCAACGGAAAATGGAAAGGAGCATTCTAGGACTAAAACTTTCAGACAGAGTCAGTAACAAAATTATTCGCAGTCAAACCAAATTAAAAGATGTTAAAGTGATATTAAGAAAATTAAAATGGAATTGGGCGGGACATGTTTGCAGACTCGACAACAGTAGATGGACGAAAAGAGTTACTGAATGGATACCAAGGGAAAACAAAAGGAGGAGAGGAAGACAAAAAATTAGATGGCAGAATACTTTTATAAAAAAATGTGGCACAGACTGGATGAGGAAAGCCAGAGAGAGATATCTATGGAGCGAATTGGGGGAGGCCTTCGCCGCAGAGGCGACTACTAATTAAGTGTGTGTATTAAAACTAAGATTAATTGTAAGTAAGTATTTAAATGTAGTAAAAATTAAGAAACAGTTTTTATTAAGCATCAAGTTTTAAAAGTATTTCGTGTCGTGTAACCTAAGAACCTATTGTATTAGTTATATTAGTAGAATAAAGGCTATTTTTATTTTATTTTATTTTATTTAATGTAAGTTCAGTAAGGGTGAGTTGTTTGGGAGACATTAGGTATGTTCATAAGTTGGTACGCGAAGCTTTGAGGTTCTTCTAATTTAGTCGAAGAAAAGTTTTGTTGGTCCTGAGTAGGATTTATTTTAAGCGGTTCAAAATGGCAAAATAGGTGTTAGCTTCTCAGGGTTTTGACATTGCCTCAGCTTCGGTATAAATTAAGTACTTACTTCATATTTTTAGGTGATAGTGGATTCAGCGAGCTACGTTTCGATATAAGCTTAGTATATTTCTTAAAATTGTTACTGCAGCAAAACTCGTTTATGGCTTTCGTTCAATATTTGAACACAGAATAAACTCTTGTTGCTATAGAACCGTAAAAGCATTGCAGCTGTTGTAGACGCGTGAGGGGCATTGTTTAGTGACTGTTTGGTTGGGTCGTGGAACATGTAAGAAAATTCGGCGTCATTGAAAACCAGCGCTCCATCAACCATTGTGCTTCTAGAGAGATGCTGAGAGCTAGCCTTGCTTATTTTAACATGATTTGTTTGTACAGTCACGGACAATAAGATGTATACACTCCATACTTTTAAAATGAATATCACACTAAAACTAATAGATGTAGGTTAAAAACAAAAAGCGGAAATTGATTTCACATTGAACTGGTGGCGAAATCAATAAAAATACCAGAACATTGTTGGACATGTTGACCTGTACATGGGTTGAAACATTGGATGTCCGTGACCATACCAATAGGTAGGTACATTGTCGTCACATGGTTCGTTATGTGATTGATTGCATCAAAGTTAGCGACAGAAGGTAAGATATTCAGCGTATTTATAACATAGCTTTGGAACTTTATGTAACCTAGGTATCTACTTGGGCTTATGAGTATTTTGATTCGTATCTATCAGAGAGCTAAATTCTTTGGCTGAAGCCATGTGTGTACAGAACGCCACAAAATTTACAATACTTACCTTTCTTATTTAATTCTCAAGTCGACGATTACTGTCTTCTGCTAAGCTACGAGTAGCCCACGTGCATTATAAAATAACCTTTCTATTTGAGGCAAGTAGTTCGTGCTTCTTCGAAACTGCGGGAGTTTTTATGAGATAAAATTTTAATGTTCCAGATGTAAACCATCCATGCTTGTGATCTTCTGTAATGTAACTAAGTTCTCGTAGAAGCTGAAAAGTTGTTTATCGAAGGAGATGTTGTGCAGACCCTCTGAATGTGGGCAGGAAGATGCTGATAATTCGAGGGACCTTAATAAATACATACATATTATATGTTTCATACATAAATATACCTAATTGAAAATTTCGAAGTTCTGATACTTGCCTAGTACATCCTCTTTAAAATTTTTAAAGACCATCAGCGGTATTTAGAGCCTTAAGTTTATTTGGGGTTTTGTTGGATGCATGCATGCATGTTGCGTTTTAATGACGTCAAACACACTATAAGGTATAGCTACCCCACACCCGTCTCCTTTTGTTCTGAATCTTTATAGCTTCTCATGTTATACAGCAACATTAACACGCTCCATTTCTCGGACGAGTATTGCGCCATAAACTATTGGATTAATACCGTACTAAAACTTATTAAAGGCTAATTTACGCTAGTTCCGGAAAAAACATAACAGGCATTATTTATGTTGGCTATTCGAGTGAACTGTGAAACTTCGACCCTCTATTGAATGTTTTCGGTAAGAATATTTAGCGGACGATTTTATTAAGTATTTTAAAAGCGGCAGCGGACATTTCTTGCTTGGACTGATGTTGCATCATGATTTTCTTGCCAATGTATAATGACGATTTCATCAGTGAGTGAGATAGAAAGAAAATCAATAAAACATTCGGGTCACACGATTAGGTTCTTCCGTTTTTCAGTAAATCCGTTATACCTAATCCAGACTTTTTCCGCTACCAAAATAAGTTAGAGGTCTACCTCCGTTGGATAATCATAGATCCTTAATATGAAAAATAACATTTATATCGGCATTTAGTATTCGCAGTGCGTATACAAGTTGGGTAACATTTCACACAGTAAAGACACTTTAGCCGACTAAATCATGTAGGTCCGGTGCGTGTTCGGACGTCCATTTGCGAAACCCTAGGCTTTATGTACGGTTTTTGACAGAAATATTTTGCAGCTGTGTTTACGCTTAATAGCTTGACTCAAAGACCATGTATTTCATGATAGAGCTGGTTAAGTTGAGATTGTTTAAGTGCTGAGCAAGCCTATTCCATCTAAAATAACCTTTGAACCAGACACTAAAACTTTCGTTGAGTGTAAGCATACCTAGGCTGTTTTGTGATACTATACAGGGTGTAAAAAGACTGCTACCGAAAACTGTGGGGTTGTAATCAGACCATGATTCTAAACATATTTAGCGAAAAAAACGCAATTTTTTTTTTACTTAGCTTCGTCATGCTATGTTATTTTCGGCTATTTACTACTATTACAAGATAATAAGACTATACCTACCTAATAATTTCATTTATAGAAGAAAAAAACATTTAAAACTCAAAATCCAGCAATCTACGTAAAAAAACGCGCCCAAAACATACGCAAACAGTACTCTTCAAACGCTGTTTTCTCCGGATTTAGTGCATATCGTCGGTTGCAGGTTCAATTGGGGTATCTGACAAAACACGTTTTTTCAGGAGAGCCATTTAAAGATTTTTTTCACACTAAATTGAACATAACTTTTTTCCTATGTGACCTTTTTTGAATCTGTTTCGACAGAAAAGCTTAGAATTCTATGTAGTTTCTGGCTAAATATAATTTTTGTCCCTAGAAGCCTTATTTCCGGATATAATTTGGAGTTACACCAATTTTTTTTCATACTCATGTCAGATACACTACTTATTAGTCAAGAATTCGTAAAATATTACAGAGTCAAAATGGTTTAAGACTCTTTAAAAAATAAGTAAAGGCTTTTCTATTTGATGT
Source organism: Epirrhoe alternata (assembly GCA_963565295.1). NCBI lineage: Eukaryota > Metazoa > Arthropoda > Insecta > Lepidoptera > Geometridae > Epirrhoe > Epirrhoe alternata. The sequence goes on from OY751384.1 coordinate 9,544,919, forward strand.
AAGAGACGACGTCTACTTTATTGGTTGATGAAATTTTAGGGTAAATCCAGAAAAATGTATAGAAATATAAGTAAATAATGACCTTGTGCCAATTACGCAAATATTACTGTAATTTAAAATTTACTTATTTACAGGTTTATTTATAATTATATAAATAAATTATTTGTTTAAGGCAATTTTATGCTATCAACAGTTTATGTGAACCATTGTGTGAGACAAATAAACGTTATTATGAATATTACGTTAAAAAAAGTCATAATGTTTAAACTATTTTTGAATAGCAGGTTGGCGGTGAATGTATGCAAATGGTTTTTATTCATAGTTTAGGTGGTACCCTACCTATGCATTGCAAAGTCTCAAAGGTTGACTTTCTTGCGGTCAGGTTTTTCTATTTTTAGGGTTACCGTACCTTAAAAGGAAAAAACGGAACCCTTATAGGATCACTTTGTAGTCCGTCTGCCTGTCTGTCAAAACCCTTTATCTCAGGAACGCGTGGAGTTATCGAGTTGAAATTAAAACCGTATAGTCTACGGTCCCTTGAAACTGTTAAAAAATCAAACTTCTACTATTTATTTATTATTTTATTAAAACGTATATTTCAACACTCAAGGAAATCAAAATTCATATTGTACCTACCTACTTTCCGTCGACCTAGAACTATGAAATTTGGCAAGTAGTAGCGTCTTAGACTACAAGTACATTGAAAAATTTGAAAACTGTATATTTTAAGATAAAACACAAAAAAACAGAGCCAGAGAAATTTTAATGGGAGCTAACCGTGTCATATGAGGTATCGTATGAAAGGACTGCATTGGTACAAGCTTAAACAGATTTTAATAATTTTTAGGGTTTTTAGGATGATATAGTTTTCGATTTAAGACGAAAAATGAAAAAAAAATGTTTTGCCTTCTCAGGTAGATCAAAGTTATAAGGTACTTATCGTTGTACCTTTGATCTAACAGTTTGCACTGCTATACGTACCTTTGTACGGAACCCTTAATACTTGTTGATACTAATGCTCAAATTAATGTAACTAACAACAAGTTGAAACTTTGTTCAGAGCAATTGGTGTAACGTCAATGGATGAAACAATTATTGCTCTCATTTTGGTGTAAATGTTGTTTTAATTTTTCGTTAAATTGGTGTATGAGCAATTTCTGGTCTAAAAAAATAATTGCTTTATTTTTAACTCGTTCGCGCTTGTAAATACACCAATTTGAATGAGTTACTGGATCACATTGTCAGTTACAAAACAATTTTGAAAGGAATCTGAAAAATTCACACCCAAAATGTGTAGCGTATCTGACATTTTTTTTGAGCTAGAATTTTTTAAATATGCCATTCGAAAGAGCAGAAAATTCTAAGAAAAACTGTATACTCAACTCATTTTACGTCATTTGTCAGATACCCCAATTGAACCTGCAACCGACGATATTTCGGAAAATCCTTTTTGATATGGTTGTCTATTGACGTCTTTTTACACCCTGTATAGGTAAGTCATCTAGTAAAGCCCTAAGATAGTGTCTTCGCGAAAGAATGAAATTCAAAGTTATTTTTTTATAGTTTGTAATGTAAAAATGAATTTGTTGATAATACGAAAGAAAAAAAAGCTTGCAATAGCCAATTAACCATAGACCACAGACCGAGTTCTTTCATAAAGATCGGCAAGGTCTGATGCTTTGAAGACGCCCTAAGTATTCCAGTTTTATTTTTCCTATTTCTGTGTGACCCTTCGTGAGATATCATGTTTGTAGGTCAATGAAGTAAAACTAGGAGCGAGTGTAACCTCAACTTCTCTGACCATTACTCGCCACGCACAGCAATGAATAAGTCATGCCACTTGAATACGGACGCGAATGTTTCCCTCCTGGATTTACATTGCCTGGGGTATTTGAATTTTTGAATCTCATTCGGTGCATCGCGAACGTTGGATAGCGACATTGTTTGTTTTTCAATATTTCTCTTTACATTTTTATTTTATTGTTGTCTGAAGAGAATTTAAATTACCTCTTGCGAGAAAGCCGAATGTAAAGTGGTATTAAAGTTTACCAGTCAGTGTTTATGCTTTTGCTTTGTAAAATACTAGCTGCGCTCCCGCAGTGTAACCTGCAGTACCTCGGATTTTTTTCTAGATAAAAAATAGCCTATGTCCTTCCCTGGGATACAACCTTTATCCATGCCAATTTTCAGCCTAATCTTTTAAGTGGTTTGGGCGTGAAAAGGTAACAAATAGACAGACAGCCAAACAGAGTAACTTGCAAATTTATAATATTAGTAGGAAGTAGTATGGATACGAGTTAAGCTCAAACTCTATATTCTATATAGATCTAAAAGACGATGGATCGAAACTATAGCTACTAATACCTAAGTACGAACAGCGCAGTTGATCCCATTTAGCCTTCTTGTGAGTGTCACATCATCATCTTCCACAGCCCGACTTCATCCACTGGGTTGGGTATATAGGCCACCCTAAGCTTGTGCTATCTATTACGATCACCCTCTAAAGTCCATAGGAACAGAGTTCATAGTTACTTATACAAAAGATAGTAGGTAGTACAATATCAAGATAGACCAGTGTGGTGATAGAAGCTCCGTTATGCACAGAGTTGATTATGCAAGTGCGTGCGTGGTCCTGCATTGTTCTTCAGTAATGAGACTCGATAGTGAAGTCGCACCTTTGCATCACAAATATCCCTGATATAACAGTATAAGGGGTTCCGTAGTATAAACTCTGTTTTGTAAGATAAAATGGCTATTTTTCTCTACCTGCTCTAAGAGAAAACATTAGTTCTATCAAAGATCAAAGATTCTTCATCATATGTTTTGAGTTTTGTGGATATCGATGAAATAATTTTATTACAGTAGGTAGTACCTACTATTATTATCTGGGCAGTAGTATTTCAATAAAAACCTCTTTGATTTCCTTAGAGAAAACACAACTTAGTCTGATGTAGGTAAATACAGGAGGGGCTAGCATTAGTGCTTGCTTTCATACCAAGGACGAATTTGTCCTGTTTTTTCAGTCATAGTTTTAAGGTAAGCTACCCTTAGGTTAGGCAAAGATGAGACGTAGAATACACAAGATCCTAAATCATAAAGTCGGGATGCGCCTTACCTTGTAAGTATTACCCTCTGCCAAAATGTACATGATTCCGAATCATGTGCGTTACCTAAGTAGGTACGTCTTATACGAAATTTGCAAGAGTGTGCGTAAAAATGATGGTGTATTGTAGTTTTTTATGCATAAGTGAGTGTAAAATGCGTTCGTGTGTTACCTCGTCCCCCGCAAAAACCAGCAGAAAATGTTGAAAGAGGAATTCTGGCAATAACTCGTCCAGTTCTAGTTTTTCTGAGCACTAGGTATATAACTGATAGAAAACTACAGTTAGAAATCGGGGTAAAGATTAAAAGTCACTATAAAACATTCCACATTGAAACTAGTGCTAAAGTTTAATGGCAACGTAAATGAGATCTCATTTGGGAGATCCTTAAAAGTAACCAGCTTCTTTGAATCTTTTTCATATCTTGAGACTAGATTTTTTTAGGTGGGTAGAGCAATAGCTCTGACTTCTAAGAATATCAACTGACATAATAATTATATGACCCACGTAAACTGTACAGCTACCTAGTTAACATCATCGAACCTCACTTCAGAAAAAAACGTCAGCGCTTTCAGTTGTACCTAAGTACGTAGGTACGCATTAATTCAGTAGGTATATTAGCCAATATTTTTTTCAATTTACTCATTGAATATGATTCAGAAACTGAAACAAATACTCGTACGAATATCAAAAGCTCTAAGGAGTATTGATATCAACTTCGATGCAAATCATCCCCAAAATAACTTTCTACCCCTTCATAATTAATTTTAATGTAATTTAATTTTAATTTTAAGTTTTTAACCCTAGAACAATAATTTATTTTTACCTACGATAAATCAAAATAGTACGCTCTCTACTTCACATTTTATGATTTTCATTCTAGTTGGATTGATTTTATTGGATGGATTTCATGATGGCAGTCTTTATCTTTCCGTTTCAAGCCAGTAAATGGTCAATCACAACGCAATGATCATTTTGTTTGTAAACAGCAGCGATGAAGTGAGTACTCGCCACGGTTTTATCAACTGATTGTTTTTGCTATATGTATCAAGATACAGTATCATCAGGAGGTACCTACCTACCACAAACAGGAAGGGTTATGCGACTGTGCAAACTTCGTGCTTTGAAGACTTAAACTTAATTTGTCCGAATAAGTACCTACCTACTTACGTTTATAGTAGGTACTCCAAGGCTTTCTTGTCTAGTTAAGAACATAAAATTCTTCCCACTTTTCAGTCTCCACCATTAATTTACTGAAGCTTGAAAGGAATAAGTACTTGTTTATCTCGCTTGCCGTTGATGTGGGCTTGAAGCTTTCAGATGTTCCAAACAGTTTTACGATCTGGTAATCCAATTTTCAACCTAAGGATAAACGGGTCAAATTTTTTGAGTTGTGAGTCGCATTATTTACCTACTTTCAACAGAAAAATAAAACTAATGGCGTCGCCGCGTGGCACAAATAGATTTTTTGTAAGGAGGTATAAACCCGAAATGCAAAATAAACTTCGCAACTCACAACTAAAAATAATACAGTAAGTAGTTTGGCCATCAGGGTCCTGTCGAGAGGTCCACCACACATTAATTTTATTACAAACAAGCTACGTGTTAACTAAAACGGCTTCGAGTGTAGAATTGAAAATTATTCTAAACCACCAACGGCCCAGTATTCAAAGGGAAAATTTAAATTTTGTACGTGATTTCAGTAAAATATTGTGATGATAGCGTTGGTTTGTGGCTTTACCATAGACGTTTCCGGAGAGAAGCTTTGCGGACATTGACGGCGTATTCTTTTCATCAGAACATTCTTTAAAATTTTCATTTAAGGTATACCTAATCGAAAAAGCACGCCTTTCCTTGGTTCAATTAGCTTGCAATATAATTAGTGGAAGTGTAGAAGGGAGGTTTTTGACCTACAGTGGGACACGGGCTCGAATATTAATAATAAACCAGATCAGTGAAGTTAACGTAAAAGTTGAACTTTAGTTCTTGTAGTGTACGAGTTTGAACAACTACATTAGGTCTATGTAGTTGTTAAATATCACTCCTTATTTTGAGTTTATTTACACGACTGCAAGCGGACATATCCAAGCTCGTATACGAGTGAAACAACTTTCATAAAAGCTTTGGCAAGTCACAAAGAAGTTGCGGTAGGTAACTGCGACTCGACTTGAACAGTAGATTGCTTCCTTCCGTCGAACAACTACGTGACTGTGCTGAGCTATGAAACGAACTTGGGTATGCCATTCAGTTTCTTCTATTTAGTATGGTTTTATTTAGTATAGTCTAGATTAGTACCTATTAAAGTAGCATTTACAGGGAATAATTTCAACCGATACGCTTTAGTGTTGCACTGAAATTTTGTACGTTTAAAACTCGTAAAATTTTGGATAGATTTCTGAAACCACTAAATATATTATTAGCGGCACTCCGCGGCATTGCTCACGTGGTACCAACGTTTTTCCCCTTTTCACCCCCTTAAGGGTACACTTTTCAAAATTTATTTCTTAGTGCTCCATGTCTATGGAGACCTATGTACGTACATCATAGAAGAAAAGGAATGTACCTACCCTCCAAGTTCGTCTTTATGGTTTAGGCTGTAGGTAGATATGTTTGTCAGTCACCAAAGTCTTCTTTATTATTATACTATAACTGCTAGTCTAATATCGTACCCTACCATTGAAGATAATGCGATAAGCTTACTTGTTACGTAAGTTAAATGAATAATGGTGATAGTGGTAAGCTAATATGTGACTGCTGCTAGCGATTTGGCAATATTCCAGACTCCACATCTAAAACAGCCGGTATAAAAATGTATTTCCATATTTTACTGACATGCTTGTAACAAAACTAATAGCCCAAGAGCCTGCGACCGGCAGTCCTTCGTCTGACGAGATGAAGGAACTATCGAGTCTGTGTTTCGGAAACATATTTTTATAGTTCTCCAAATAACATAGGTAACTTACTTTTATACAATTTAGCTGATATACTATAACGAATATGGGATGCTACTTTATAATGACACCTTTGCTACCTCATAGGTATCTCCCAAAACCACCATGAAACTTCATATTCAGCAATCGACCGGGGACCTACATTATAAAATGACGAAGGTCTGCTGGCCGCAGGCTCTTACCCTTAGATATGAATAGCAAGCTATGAAAGCCTCTCAAATATAACTGTCTTCGTGTAAAGTACACGAAAGCTGTGACGAAACTCATTACGAACTCTTGCGGTAAATATCAAGGGTAAATTTAGGGTAAGTTTGATACCCAGAGACAATTATGAATGTGTTCGGAAACAACAGCTCGTAATTAAATTGAAGTACAGTCGGCACAGAGCTTCCTTGTTAATTATTATGCATGCAAGTCATTTTGTTACGGAGAAGTATTTACACGGGACTTTGTGTTATTTATTTAGGTATTTCTATGTTAATGTTGCAAGAAGCTGTTTATTTTGTTATTTTTTAAAGGTTAAATTGAGTGTTGCCTGAAAATGTTATTTCTGGTACATGTAAGATATCTAGCAAGTGTTATGCCCAAAAATACGACATGGCCGATGTGGACTGCGTGACCGAGGATAAAAAAACAAGCAGCTGTTATTGCATTTTTTACCTCCGGTTTTTTTATTGATAAGCATGTTGTTGTAGCCGAGTGTATCGTATTGTTTATGCAACACAAACTACTTCTCGTTATGAGATAATAAAACAAATGTATGTGGAAACATCATTTTCTAACGCTTGATATATGTATACCTACTTAGAACTAGGTTTGAAAGTATTCATAGAATCGCGGCTTTAATGGTATAGGTATCTTAATTTATAATTTAGGTTTATGTGTATTCCATTCCAAAACCTCCGTTTAATGTGCACCAAATTAATCCAAACTAATATCATAAATTTAAATGTGAAAGTAACTGAGTGTGCATGTTTGTCTGTGTGTTACATTTGAACAGATGATGCAAAATGCATGGATATAATACTCGTATTGTGTCCCGGGATTCCTTGCCCTTCATTACAAGGCGAATAAAAATATTTCAGTCTTTTTGCATTCTTTGCCCTCTTCAATAAGACGCGAAGTTGAGCAAAATGCAATATTGGACGAGCTGTCAAAGTGCCTATCTTATAAGATCAGATATCGGCAAATGCTACGAAGTAAAAGCTAGCTTTGCCAAGTGACAATCTGTTCAACAATAGTAGATTTACATTGGAACGTTTTCAAAACTGAAGAGACTTTGGATACCATTCGATAATTTTATATTGGAAGGTGAAAAGTGAAAATACTTTTGATATAACCTTGACTAACTTTACTTAACTTTTGTTCTATATTCAAAATTAGGTAACTACTAAGCAGGCTAACATAAGTATATTATAATATGCAAATTTTCCTATTTTTTTGATCTGGTAAAGGTTGCTGGGAGCCGTTGGGTGCAGGCTGCACAAGATCGATCGCTGTGGAAATCGATGGGGGAGGCATATGTTCATCAGTGGACGCTAGACGGCTAATATAATGATTCCACAAGTGGCTATTAATAAGTTGTGGGTGTATTTTTTGAATCCCTAATTGGCAAGTGGCCAAATTAAATATTCGCAGAAAAAATAAGTCCCTATTTGCGTCGCCCTTGCAATTATGCGAACGATAAGATTAGGCCCGCTTTAGACGACTTTAATTTGCATGAATTAATTTCAGTAGACATAACGAAAAAGTGAATAAGGTGTACTGTCTACTAAAGCGTTGGCAACGTCGATGTCTTCAGATTGTCTGAAGCTTAAGCTTAACAGAAACAGTCAATTCTCATCAGAATTTTTGTTACCTAACAATTTAAAACTACTCAATTCAGAGGTTAACTTATAAAGACAATCCAAATATAATCGAAGTATCTCACAAATAAAGCCAGGACTGCGCTTGCGTATTTGTTTGCTAAAGCAGAGCTCGTGAAATGTAAGCTTTACGTGAGTCTATCGAAGTATCGGTGGACAATGGACTTTATAGACTAAGGGCCGACGTGACACGGAAGCTAATTTGCAATATCAGTCCAATGCTATTTGAGAGGGAACTGAAACCTGGAGTGAAAGCAGAATTATGAGAACGAGTTGAATGACCATTGCGAATAAGTCAGGTACAGCCAGGGAGCTTTTGAATACGGTATCATAAGTCCCTATGTGATTTTTGTTATTTATTTATTTAAGTAGGAAACTAACTTCAAATATTTACATATTTACCAATTTGGACGTACCTACATCTGACCGTGTCTATATCTATTATTAGCCTTCTCTCGATTTCTTTCGGTTCTGGGCCACCCCCTAAGCGACCCTTTTTGTAGTTATCACTTACAAAAGAGTATTCATCCTAGTCATCACATTTACAAATATCTTAAAGTCATTTTCTTCTTTCTTTTCCATGGTTTTCTGTGGTTATTAGCGACAGTTGTGTTAGTGCACAAAAACAAAAAAAAAACAGTGGCACTCCAGGAGTGCCGGCAAAAGTGAAAACTTGAACAGTTCTAAACTTGACAAATAATCCGGTGTCGGTGAGCAGTCACGTGACTCGCCAGTGAGCTTTTAGGCGAATACTAATTGTTCCAGCTAAAATTAACAATAAATACCAATCAGATCCTTTGGGACTATTTATTATAAATAAATAATAATTATTATTTATTTATTTATTTATTTATTAATTATTGTGGTGTTTTACCAATTCACGTGAAGGTTAATTTAAATCTACTGATAGAGCAGTTCTTTCGCACGGAAATTCAATTTGAAAAAAAACATTCTATAGTTACCAGAAGTATCACAAACAATCAGTTGCTTAAACCCAATTTTTGTAATGAATATGGAAAAAGGACATCACAATATATTATCCCTCACCTCATTAATCAAATTCCAAAAGAAATTAAAAATTCAATTACCCCGGTAAACATTAAAGGTAAGCTCAAGAAATACTTTTTAAATAATCTTCATAGTGCATAAAATGGAGCATCCTATAAGTGGGCAATAACTTATTTGTTATGTTTGCGGATAAGTAATGTGAGGGTACTTGTAAACACTTTGTGTGTTATAAATATGAGTCTGTGTTGAATGAAAGCAAAAAACTATAGCTAGATACTCGTAGCTCATAGTTTTTTGTTCATGTTTTTAACAGGACTGTTTTTAACAGAACACTTTATTTGTAGTTTTCTAGATGTTTAAACGGGAACCTAGTGATTAGACAAACTAAGTTAAGGTTTATAAACACTACTAATCAAACTTGTACTGTCATTTACATGGTTAAAATAAATAAAATAAAAAAATAAAAATCCAACATTTTTTTCTCATCTGAAAATTTCCAAACGCGCCTATAGACTTTATTTTCACTTCAAAAATATAGCAACTCATATAAAAATGTTCAACTATTCTTTCAAAGCCATAGGCCTATCTCAACTATCTCCATCGCTTTGTCCAAGTGAGTAATGGTACATCGTTAGTTCTTTTATGGTCTTCTTTGATACTTGAAAGAGCGCAGTTATAAGGATGTTTACATAATAGTAATTGTGACACGAATAGGGGAAAATAATCAACAATCGAAAAAACATTACAAAACAACCTGTGCCTACACTGAACGGGATGTATTTACTAATATAGGTATTTAAATACCTGTTATAGCCCATAAAAAAAGATATTTAGTTACATACATATCTCAAAAAAATAAGTACTTATAGGTATATAGGTACCCTAATAGTATAATTGTATTGAATTGAATCATGTGGTTGCCTTATAACACAAGTTCTGCTTACTTTGGGACCAGATGATGTTCTGTGAAATGTCCAGCAATAGAAAGAAAGAATACCAAAAACTAGAAAGAGACACTCAAAAACGAAAGGAAATAAACTTAAAAAAATTTGGATAAAATAAGGTAATGAGACGCGCAATATTTATTTAATTTAGAAAAACCAATACAACTGAAAGATATGCAATTTTCTTTTGAATAAAACGTCTTTCGAAGATGCTAAGTGTATAAAATTCTCATTCCCTTCAGTGTTTTCACATGCAAATGTCTGAATGTAGATAAAGTGGACATTTCATTAGTGGAGTGCTATTATTGTCCAATTAAGTGTTCCCATTGTCTCACTGTACATTTAACGGGTTTTCGCTTGGATTATAAGGAAAGTTAATGACTGGAATGCTCAATGAGCTCATGATCATTTAAAGTTTTTTCTTGATCCTTTGGATCTTAATTGTGACTATTTTCTATATCGAATTTTGTACTTATGGAATAAAGAATATTACGATGATATTTTGGAATAACTATACATTTTGAAATTAAAGGCGTCGTCATAATTGGCAATGATCGTACGACGTCGTGCGATGAAAATGATCTATGAAAAATTCCTGTGCTCGTGCGACGGCTTGCGATCTCTAATTAGGACACTCGGAAGAGTGTATGTTTGAACTCATCGCACGATCGCATCAATTAGGGCGACGCCCAAGACCTCACTGCTTAACATAGGCAGAGTGAGGTCAAAACTGTGGCCAGAGATAACTCAGTTGTCGGTTGGCTCTACCTACCCTTTCCATCGCGTTACAATATCATCTGTTACATTGTTTATGAATGCAATTTATTTGTTTATATTAATATAGGTTTGTCTACTTCATTGAACACACTGTGTCTAGCTGTCTAGACTTAAAATTACTTTTAAGTTACAAACTCCCTAAATTAATTTAACAAAACGTTACTTGTAAAGTTTATTATCTAAATACCTAGACGTTTCGAAGCCGTTTTCTTTGAAAATAGTAACCGTTGTTTAACGGAAGTAATATCGCTGATATTTTTTGTTATACACATCGTTTTGCAGAGGTTTTGTCTTGCTAAACAGCATAGCTCGTAGAGCTGACGGCCGTTGGGGCAGAAAAGTTCTCGAGTGGAGGCCACGCACCGGAAATCGCAGCAGAGGTCGGCCCCCCACGAGATGGAAAGACGATCTTGTAAAGGTTGCTGGGAGCCGTTGGGTGCAGGCTGCATAAGATCGATCGCTGTGGAAATCTATGGGGGAGGCCTATGTTCAGCAGTGGACACTAGATGGCTGAGATGATGATGATGATGAAACAGCATCAGGATGCCTACACTCAACGGAACGCTGTAGTGCATCTGACATTATTTGAATATGAATGAGCTGGCCTAGCGTCACTATTTCAGCTTAATCGGCCTTACCCACAGGATAGATGACCAATCGTTTGGAATTGAGTAAGAAGCGGGTTTCCACACGATCTTCCTCGCCGTTTAAATATCCTGTTAGTGTGCATTTTGAAGAAAAAATGGTACGGTATAAGATTCGAACTCTACCATAATAAATATGTCTTGCAAAATGATACACATTCATCAAAAAATACAAATTACATATTCATCTCAATGAATTAGGTACTTTCGCCATACAAGTAATGGCAGTCGTTTTTAAAGAAATTACGGTTGAAACAGTATAGACCCAGCTGTTACTAACACTCAACACTTGTTTATGTTTTCCTAGTTAATTAATTAAGGTTTAATTAGTCCGTCTTGCAAAATTATTTCCCCCTAAATTATCTCGTAAGACAAATGAGGTTTTTAGATCTTATGCGAGCAATTTGCGAAGCCAAGTTCCGAATAAAATATGCGGGGCTTAATGAAAAGTGTGTGCATAAACCTAGACAGGGCTCTTAAGGGTTTTTGAAGGCCGGTTTCACTACTTTAATCAGCATACTTGTAGGTACTACCTCGTAAATAAAGCTTTCGCTGTAAAGCTTAGTAAAGTGACGTTTTAACACAACTTACGTTAGGACATACTTGTAATTGTCACGTTAAAACTTGATCTTTGATCACTAATTTGTCACATATTGGAGATTTTACGTACTAAATACATTGCTACACATAATCATCCACCAACACCTGAACCTATTTCAAGCAATAAAAGATACTTTGACTTTGACTTTTTGACTTTGAATTCTTCTGGTTGGTATCTAAATGACTTTTTTTATACCAAAAGCAGGTTTTCACAAACTGTTTGGTAATAAGAAGTTTAATTATTAATATTAAAAGTGTTTTTAAAATTTGGAATATTCCAAAAATATTCTATTCTGATAAACAGCATTTGATTTTTTTGGGTGATAAACATTAAAGTCTAAAATTAATTATTTTATTAAGGCCACCTTCCAGAGCAGGCATGAACCCACTTTAGTCTAAGCACCCTGAGCACGATTTAAAATCGCGAGCTTGAAAACATTACGTAGTCTTTATGCTCCATTATAATGCGATAAGAGCTAATGTAAGGATAGTGGGCACATATTTTCAGAAATAACGCTTGCATACATTTATATGGAAATGGCTACTTAGTTGCTGGAGATTCTGTTGTTGAATCACCATTATCATCCTTACTCCAGCCACTGCTGGTATAAGCCTCTTTTGGTCTGCCCTTATCCCGCTCATGCGGGGTCGGCACCACATTTCTCTTCCGCTATTCTCCTCTATCATTCGTCATCTCCGTATCTACTCCTTTCTTACCCATATCTTCTTAAGAGTATAATTACCTACACAATGCAATTTTTGGGCTCGTTTTACTGAGCTGGTTTAGCGGCCGAGCGAGCGTGACTTTTATCAGCCGATGACCGTTTTGGTACACTTAAAAAATTGCAGTGATATACGATATTGTATTGGTTAAAATTCTTCTGTGTGATGATGAGCTGTGCTCTTTTCGCTTTAAAGAGCATTTCTTTAAAGCAAAAAGAGCAATGCTCATCATTATCATTAGACGCAGGTAAAATGATCTGATTGTTTACAATCAGATCATTTTATTTGCTCTTTTATTGTCAGTATTTTAGTTTTATTATCAGCATTACATTATCATTCAAATACTTTTTGAATGTGTATTTTATGTATTCAAGCTGAAATACCTTTCTTGCGGGATCGTAAATCAAGTAAACTTTTGGGTATTCAAAAATACGCTGGTCTTCGCTGGAAATGTTTTATATTGTGTCCAATCCTGGTGATAAATTAGATAAAATGACCTTTGAACTTCCTACGAGTATTGTGCCTTTTGAGATCGAGGTAAGCTATAATGTACTTATAGGCAAGAGGGTTACTTGTAATTTGTTGATGAATATTCCATAATTGAATGTGATTTCTTATTATAATAATATGTTGTTTTTTATTATAAAATAAAAAATAGCTGCCTTTTTAATTTTGTAGGTATGTATTATTGCTTGTTATGATGCTCAGTAAGTGGCGGTGTGTTTGCAACCTGTAACATGAACTGATCTCCAAAACCAATTATTTATGTTAATAATGTAAATTACTTGATTTGAAAATGTGCACTGTACCTTGGGGATACGACACAGTTGGTTTTACTATTCTTTGGCGACCTCTGTGGCGCAGTGGGTGAAAGCACGCTTGGGACGCAGAAGGTTGCGGGTTCGATCCCCGCCGCGGGATAAATGTTTGTATGATCTGCAAAAAATTCTCTCGGGTCTGGGTGTTTCTATGTATAATATGTATGTATTTACAAACAAAAAGTATATAAGTAGTATATCAGTTATCTGGTTCCCATAGTACAAGCTTTGCTTAGTTTGGGGCTAGATGATGCTGTGTGAAATGTCCAGCATTATTGATTTATTTATTTTTGATTATCTCAGGGACATCACAAACTTTTGAGTAAATTTCAGTATCTTCACAAGCATTGCTCGTTTTAAATATGCGGAGAAGTTATTTTATTTTTTACTGTGCGTCTATCATGTTATTCTTTTCTCTCATATCAACCAACGATTCACGATCCCACTCAAATATCCAAATGCCTAGCACGATTCCGCAACCGTTCTCCGATGTAAAAACTTATTACAACTTTTTCAAGGGTCTAACATAATTAGGTCTTGTAGTTTGGGGATTTATTCAACATGCGGTCAAGAGACAAATGGACCGAAAAGGGATACATTAATTGATTTATTCAGTCGAATTCTCCACAAAACCGCTACATGTAGAGGGCTATTGATCTTTTGAAGGAGCCGGTCTAAAGGTTTGTGTGAGGTAGCTTAAGGTGATAGGATAAACGAACCGGCCGCGGGGTCAAGAAATAAGGCTCAGTAATTGGAATCTAAAAATAAACAGCATGAATAAATACTTATTCAAGGTTTTGAAATAATGGTTTTAGAAAACCGACAAAGTCAGATTAACACTTAAAAAGTTCCGTAACTTAAAATGATTGGCATTGTTTTTTTAATAGTTTAATAAAAAAACCAGTGACACTGCGGGAGTGCTGACAGAAGTGAAAATTTGAACAATTACGTGTGTATTTTTTTGAATCGTCACAGAGGACGCGGCGGGAAACGCCGTGATAGGTTGTAAAGGTTAGCGTATTGAATATATTCAGGCGTGTCTTTGCGGAAGTCCATTGTAAGATATTGAAAATGGTAAGAAAATATCTACTACTAATCAGCTGATCTAAAAAAATAGTTCTTTACCGATTTTAGTTACGGAATTTTAAACTAGATGGCTTTGACAGTGTGTCGGTAACACTGTCGGTCTGAGTTCAGTAGATTTTTTCCATCTCAAAAATGCCTAACGCGCCTAAAGTAGTTTTCACTCCAAAAACGCTGAAATATCACATTTCGAACTAGGAGGTATATCTGTATATTATTATTATTAGATCGGCAAAACATTGTGTCTTCTTTCTCCGCTCACTCCTATCACTGGTATTTAAATCCACTCCTTGCACATTAAAATTTTCTTTAGTTAATTAATTTATAGAAATAATCATTAATAACCCACTGTTTAATGTTTTAAACAGCAAATAGGCATGCAAATTACTGGCTGTAACACTTAGAAAAGTATTTACGAGCTCTTACAACAAGTAATGGGCAATAAACAATTCGGTCATAAAATATATTTCCTACGAAATTAAGGCATTGAGCCCTTTTTCTTGACAGGTAGGCTTGTTTCAGTTAACAAGAAACCCGTATTATCATCATTCCACTATATTCAAAGTATGTGGATGGGTGACCGCCCGAACATTTTAATCTGAGCGCTTCCGGTACGTTAAATGTTTGTCCCGGCTATTTAAGTCGTTAAGCCATGACGGAGGCTTTAAGGCGGCCTAAAAACTCCGTCACTAGAGTTGGCCATTGACTCATACGAACTTACTTACAATATTCAAACAAATTGATGTACGTGTATTAGCCCATATAGTGTCTATAAAATAAATTTTATCCTTCTCTCAAAGTCCCGCGATACAGGCTTTGCCTAGTTCGGTGTCCATCATCACTATCACTACATAGTATAAAACAAAGTCGCTTTCTCTGTCCCTATATCCCTATGTATGCTTAACCCCTATGAACATAGGCTATATTTTATCACGGGGCAGTGAAAGGAGAATGGGCATTCCCGCCCAAATCAAAAAACTATCGCCCGCAGAATAGGCGTATGGTGGAATGGGTAGACCTTCAAAAACACTCCATTTCTTTGTATGACAGCTAAAAAATCAATCCTACAGTTGCAGTTAAAAGTGGTGACTCTTACCATCATGTTTTTTGACTTACAGGCTGCCCGCAGATAAGCCACTATGGGTAATCGATAAAACTTTAAAAGCATTACATTTCATTGTATGAAAGCAAAAAAATCCATCCTGCAGAAATCGAGATATTTGCAGTTAAAGGTGGTGACTTTTACCATCATGTTTTTTGACTTACAGGCTTCCCGCAGATAAGCCACTATGGGTAACCGATAGAACTTTAAAAGCATTACATTTCATTGTATGAAAGCAAAAAAATCCATCCTGCAGAAATCGTGGTGGTGACTTTTACCATCATGTTTTTTGACTTACAGGCTTCCCGCAGATAAGCCACTATGGGTAACCGATAGAACTTTAAAAGCATTACATTTCATTGTATGAAAGCAAAAAAATCCATCCTACAGAAATCGAGATATTTGCAGTTAAAGGTGGTGACTTTTACCATCATCTTTTTTCGACTTACAGGCTTCCCGCAGACAAGCCACTATGGGCATTCGATAGAACTTTAGAAGCACTACATTTCATTGTACGACAGCTAAAAAATCCATCCTGCAGAAATCGAGATATTTGCAGTTAAAGGGGGTGACTTTAACTATCATGTTTTTTGACTTACAGGCTTCCCGCAGACAAGCCACTATGGGCATTCGATAGAACTTTAGAAGCACTACATTTCATTGTATGACAGCTAAAAAATCCATCCTGCAGAAATCTAATATCTAATAATAATTATAATAATAATCTAATCTGTAACCATACCTTATTCTGTAATTATTTAAGTATTTATGAACTAACAGCTCTTTTTTTTAATCGTCTTTTTTTTAATAACGTGATGTCACCCAACTAGGAGCAGTCTGAAAACCAGCGTTGCTCTGTACCTCCCCGGTGCAGAGCAACACAAAGCTGAGATACATGTTTTATACATGTTGCATACTTGTTTGATACATGTTGCATACTTGTTGCATACATGTTTGATACTTGTTGCATACAAGTTTGATACTTGTTGCATACATGTTTTATACTTGTTGCATACATGTTTGATACTTGTTGCATACATGTTTTATACTTGTTGCATACATGTTTTATACTTGTTGCATACTTGTTTGATACATGTTGCATACTTATTTGATACTTGTTGCATACATGTTTTATACTTGTTGCATACATGTTTTATACTTGTTGCATACATGTTTTATACTTGTTGCATACATGTTTGATACATGTTGCATACATGTTTTATACTTGTTGCATACATGTTTGATACATGTTGCATACATGTTTTATACTTGTTGCATACATGTTTTATACTTGTTGCATACATGTTTTATACTTGTTGCATACATGTTTTATACTTGTTGCATACATGTTTGATACTTTTTGCATACATGTTTGATACATGTTGCATACATGTTTTATACTTGTTGCATACTTGTTGCCTACATGTTGCATACTTGTTTGATACATGTTGCATACTTGTTTGATACATGTTGCATACATGTTTTATACTTGTTGCATTCATGTTGTTTACATGTTTTATACTTGTTGCATACATGTTTTATACTTGTTGCATACATGTTTTATACTTGTTGCATACTTGTTTGATACATGTTGCATACATGTTTTATACTTGTTGCATACATGTTTGATACTTGTTGCATACATGTTTTATACTTGTTGCATACATGTTTGATACATGTTGCATACATGTTTTATACTTGTTGCATACATGTTTGATACATGTTGCATACATGTTCTATACTTGTTGCATACTTGTTGCCTACATGTTGCCTACATGTTTGATACTTGTTGCATACATGTTTTATACTTGTTGCATACATGTTTTATACTTGTTGCATACATGTTTTATACTTGTTGCATACTTGTTTGATACATGTTGCATACTTGTTTGATACATGTTGCATACATGTTTTATACTTGTTGCATTCATGTTGTATACATGTTTTATACTTGTTGCATACATGTTTTATACTTGTTGCATACATGTTTTATACTTGTTGCATACATGTTTTATACTTGTTGCATACTTGTTTGATACATGTTGCATACATGTTTTATACGGCAGACTTTGAGGCTGACCGACATGATGAAGGAACCACCGCAGGTGTCTGCCTACTTGGCAAACATCTTTTTATAGCTCCTCAAGTAACATACACAAAGTTCAGGTTTTATACTTAGTAGTATAAAACCTGAAAGCATACTTACAATTACTTTTGTTTAAGGGTGATTTTCAGGGGGTTGGAACTGTACTAGGGATCTGACAAAGGACGACGTGATTTCTAATACTGTTTCAAGCCAAATATATCAAAATGAGCTTTATACCTTAAAGATTTCCTTATTAAAATCACCCGAGCTCGATCCTACGGTAAACTTTGCGGCTGACCGACATGATGAAGGAACCACCGCAGGTGTCTGCCCGCTTGGGAAACCTCTTTTTATAGCTCCCTAAGTAACATAATATATAAAATTCAGCCTTGGTAAAATGACGAATCTTGGGTGCTATTTTGGGCACCTTTGATGCCTCATATCTCCCAAAGCCACCCGGACCCAAACTTCATATTTGGGGATTGTACATAACCATACTGGGACTACACACAGACAAAGTCTCAGCCTTTATTAAATGACGAAGGTCTGCCGGTCGGTGGCTCTCACCCTATAAGTCAAAAAACATGATGGTTGGCAAAAAACTTGCTTGTGTGTTTAATGTTTTTTGACTTATAAGTAAAAAAACATTGATGGTAAAAGTCACCACATTTAACTGCAAATATCTTGATTTCTACAGGATGGATTTTTTAGCTGTCATACAATGAAATGTAGTGCTTCTAAAGTTCTATCGAATGCCCATAGTGGCTTGTCTGCGGAAAGCCTGTAAGTCAAAAAACATGATGATTAAAGTCACCACCTTTAACTGCAAATATCTCGACTTCTGCAGGATGGATTTTTTAGCTGTCATACAATGAAATGTAGTGCTTCTAAAGTTCTATCGATTGCCCATAGTGGCTTGTCTGCGGGAAGCCTGTAAGTCAAAAAACATGATGGTAAAAGTCACCACCTTTAACTGCAAATATCTCGACTACTGCAGGATGGATTTTTTAGCTGTCATACAATGAAATGTAGTGCTTCTAAAGTTCTATCGAATGCCTATAGTGGCTTGTCTGCGGGAAGCCTGTAAGTCGAAAAAAGATGATGGTAAAAGTCACCACCTTTAACTGCAAATATCTCGATTTCTGCAGGATGGATTTTTTAGCTGTCATACAATGAAATGTAGTGCTTCTAAAGTTCTATCGAATGCCCATAGTGGCTTGTCTGCGGAAAGCCTGTAAGTCAAAAAACATGATGTTTAAAGTCACCACCTTTAACTGCAAATATCTCGACTTCTGCAGGATGGATTTTTTAGCTGTCATACAATGAAATGTAGTGCTTCTAATGTTCTATCGATTGCCCATAGTGGCTTGTCTGCGGGAAGCCTGTAAGTCAAAAAACATGATGGTAAAAGTCACCACCTTTAACTGCAAATATCTCGACTTCTGCAGGATGGATTTTTTAGCTGTCATACAATGAAATGTAGTGCTTCTAAAGTTCTATCGATTGCCCATAGTGGCTTGTCTGCGGGAAGCCTGTAAGTCAAAAAACATGATGGTAAAAGTCACCACCTTTAACTGCAAATATCTCGACTACTGCAGGATGGATTTTTTAGCTGTCATACAATGAAATGTAGTGCTTCTAAAGTTCTATCGAATGCCTATAGTGGCTTGTCTGCGGGAAGCCTGTAAGTCGAAAAAAGATGATGGTAAAAGTCACCACCTTTAACTGCAAATATCTCGACTACTGCAGGATGGATTTTTTAGCTGTCATACAATGAAATGTAGTGCTTCTAAAGTTCTATCGATTGCCCATAGTGGCTTGTCTGCGGGAAGCCTGTAAGTCAAAAAACATGATGGTAAAAGTCACCACCTTTAACTGCAAATATCTCGACTACTGCAGAATGGATTTTTTAGCTGTCATACAATGAAATGTAGTGCTTCTAAAGTTCTATCGAATGCCTATAGTGGCTTGTCTGCGGGAAGCCTGTAAGTCGAAAAAAGATGATGGTAAAAGTCACCACCTTTAACTGCAAATATCTCGACTACTGCAGGATGGATTTTTTAGCTGTCATACAATGAAATGTAGTGCTTCTAAAGTTCTATCGAATGCCTATAGTGACTTGTCTGCGGGAAGCCTGTAAGTCGAAAAAAGATGATGGTAAAAGTCACCACCTTTAACTGCAAATATCTCGATTTCTGCAGGATGGATTTTCTAGCTGTCATACAATGAAATGTAGTGCTTCTAAAGTTCTATCGATTGCCCATAGTGGCTTGTCTGCGGGAAGCCTGTAAGTCAAAAAACATGATGGTAAAAGTCACCACCTTTAACTGCAAATATCTCGACTACTGCAGGATGGATTTTTTAGCTGTCATACAATGAAATGTAGTGCTTCTAAAGTTCTATCGAATGCCTATAGTGGCTTGTCTGCGGGAAGCCTGTAAGTCGAAAAAAGATGATGGTAAAAGTCACCACCTTTAACTGCAAATATCTCGACTACTGCAGGATGGATTTTTTAGCTGTCATACAATGAAATGTAGTGCTTCTAAAGTTCTATCGATTGCCCATAGTGGCTTGTCTGCGGGAAGCCTGTAAGTCAAAAAACATGATGGTAAAAGTCACCACCTTTAACTGCAAATATCTCGACTACTGCAGGATGGATTTTTTAGCTGTCATACAATGAAATGTAGTGCTTCTAAAGTTCTATCGAATGCCTATAGTGACTTGTCTGCGGGAAGCCTGTAAGTCGAAAAAAGATGATGGTAAAAGTCACCACCTTTAACTGCAAATATCTCGATTTCTGCAGGATGGATTTTCTAGCTGTCATACAATGAAATGTAGTGCTTCTAAAGTTCTATCGAATGCCTATAGTGGCTTGTCTGCGGGAAGCCTGTAAGTCGAAAAAAGATGATGGTAAAAGTCACCACCTTTAACTGCAAATATCTCGATTTCTGCAGGATGGATTTTTTAGCTGTCATACAATGAAATGTAGTGCTTCTAAAGTTCTATCGAATGCCTATAGTGGCTTGTCTGCGGGAAGCCTGTTAGTCAAAAACATGATGGTAAAAGTCACCACCTTTAACTGCAAATATCTCGATTTCTGTAGGATGGATTTTTTTGCTGTCATACAATCAAATGTAGTGTTTTAGAAGGTCTACCCATTCCACTATACGTCCACTCTGCGGGCGATCGTTTTTTGACTTGGGCGGCGCTTCATACATGCCTGCCCGTTCTCCTTTTCCCGAGGGATCGCGGGTAACACCGCGGCAGACAGCTAGTAATAAATAAATAATGCTGGACGTTTCACACAGCATCATCTAGCCCCAAACTAAGCATAGCTTGTACTTACTATGGGAACCAGATAACTGATAAACTACTTATATACTTTTTGTTTGTAAATACATACATATTATACATAGAAACACCCAGACCCGAGATAAATAATTTCAGATCGTACACATTTCATTTTCATCGTAAACATTTATCCCACGGCGGGAATCGAGCCTGCAATTCTGCGTCGCAAGCGGACCTTCGCCCACTGCGCTATAGAGGTCGACAATAAAGTTTAAGCGTGGATGATGATGAGACCCAAAGTCAAGTTTTAAGTATTAATTTATAAACCACAAAATAATCTATTTATGTGTCGTATTGTAGGTATTACTGTACTTTTAAAGCTTCGTATTGTCAAATAGAAACGAAAAATGTTTATAGTAATTTCGTGAATCTTCAATTTGTTTCAAAGTTTATCTTTTCAATTTTAGTATTTGCAAGCTACGAGTATTAGCAAGTCTCTATTGTAATCTTTGATCAATAATATTACAGATTTAGGATCAGCGTAGCAAAACCGTCCTCGGTAAATAACAGCTCGGGCCGTTAATCTAAAACTGTGCAACGGATTTTGATGCGGTTTTTTTAATAGATAGAATAAGTGATTCAAGAGGAAGGTTTATATGTATAATACATGCATAATATTATAGAGAAACACTGATAATTTTCGAGGTTTCTAATGTGATGTCGTAAATAAACACATTTTTACATTACAAACGCTGGCTGAACCCTATTATTTAGTATCAGCACTGCACCCGTGCGAAGCCGGGGCGGGTCACTAGTTGAAAATAAATTATACGCTCGCACCTCCACCGATTGATAAGTGTTATATTTTTATTAAATAAATTACCTGAACTAACTGTGAGATGCCATATCAACCCTCTTGTCAACTTAGTTTAATTAAAACTTACTTGATTTATGCTTTCCTGTCTCATGCTTCCTGAAAATTGTGCAACACGAAGAATCGGCATCGCTGATTTCTCTCGACGCTATCCTTACTACTAAATAAAGATTATGCTTTCTATCAGCGCTGACAGGAAAACCAGCCTTACCTACCAACTTCGTCAACAAAGTTGGCTAATTTACTCATACGAACATACTATATTACCATATTTCTCATTACCAAAAACCAATGTTGACGATCCACACACACATTTCAAACCGGGCACTTACTACTTAACAATTAATCTTCGTTTAAAATGCACAGCTCATTTGGCAAAGTAATCACTGGCGGGGAACTACAGCGTTTATTTGTCTGTGTCGTAGACACCGCGACCGTAGAGGTGCTACGAGTTATCGTCGGTATCGTAGAGGTGCTACGAGTATCTACAATGTAGTGTTTGATGTATGTTGTTAAACTTGTGTAGTTTGAACGAGTTTTTGAATCAAATGTTTTAGTGTTATAAAAAGCCTATAAAATATCTGAGAGAATGTATATCGAGTCTACGGATAAACAAAACTAAATACAGATTAATCAAATAATAGCCTTGACACTTCTCTCAATTGTGCTTAGTTGGAAATGATCTCTTTGCTGATAACAATAGCGTTTTTCTAGTTATAAACATGTAGTTTACATTCACACAGAAAATTCATCAACAGCTTACAACACAGCTCTTTGTCATCAGCGAAAACTTCACACATTCGTATCGTAATGAATCGTATGGAACTCTCTTTTTCAATCTCACTATGACCGTTAAACAGCAACTTTTATAAAATTAAGAGCCTCTACTCTAATAATCATAGGCTGGCCTTACACTTACAACCATCTTGTAAAGGACATGGCCAATAAAAAACCCAGAGTCATAAAAACGGCTTACGTTTGCAAATGTATCGCAACTTAATTACGTAAGTTACTTATGTAAGTGCAACTTACAAGTGTAAGGCCGGCAATAGATATAGAGAATGCATAAAAAATAGTCTTGAGAAAAAACTTCTCATCAGTTTAATCGTTTTGTAAGCTTGTTTAATAACGTTCAAAACAGTTTTGCGCTATTTATAGCGTTTAAAACATTTTGCGAACCATTGTTTAATTGTGGAAAACCAATTAATTGTTCTGTAATACGGTTACGGATAAAACCAATAATCCTTAATTTCCGATATTTTACAATTATTTTAACGTTTTCTGTGTAAATTGTGAATTTATTTAAATAGTTGCAACCGGCGCTGTCTTTATTGCAAATATTGCAATACATATTTAAATAAACCTACTGATTTGCAGTTGCATATCTTGGACACTATAAAGCGCCAAATAACATATTCCAAAACTATAGCCTGTATACAATACAAAGAAGGAATAAGTTTTATGTTTGGCTGTATATTTTTGAAGTGAAAACTTCTTTAGGCGCGTTTGGCAGTTTTGAGATGAGAAAAAAATCTTGGATTCGCCTCTAAAAGGTCACGTGCAAGTCACGCGACTGCTCACCGACACCGGGTTATTTGTCAAGCTTAGAACCGTTTTACTATTGTAGAACGCTTTTCAAAGTTAAGTACGTACTTTATATTGCTACCCATATCCCTGAGTACCTCCTATTTCCTGTCATAAACTAAGTCATTTTTTAAGATACTTCTCATTTTTGAGTAGGTATAAATGAGCATTGAAGCAAATACACTCATGTACATAATTTTGGATCGCAAAAAAAATTTTGAAATCGAATAAAGTATATAAGTTTTGTAATAAAAGCCTTCCAGGATAATATTATTCCACATAATCCACGCAAAAATAAATCTGAATCAAGTTACTAGTGCTATTACTTAGCTCACTAATAATAAAAACGCATTAAACACCCATTTATATAAGTAAAAAAGTATAAAATGAGTAATATACTCGTAATTTAATACGTTCCTCTAAATCCGTCCGTGCTCGTATATCTGTAAGAATAAGATTGTATGTTCAGTTCAGTTTATGCTGCAAAAAGTTTCGGAACCGCTGACTCGATGCAGCGGAGTAGCGAGCGAAGACACGGATGTTATACTTTGTACTGGTCTTGTTGGTTTCTGGTTTTCTTTAAGCAAACAAAATGGATTCTACATAGGAAAGCACTTTAGCCTATAAAATACTCTTCATATTTTACGTGCAACCCGCAGTAATATTTTTATCATTTAGGTACACCGTTAATACATTTTAGTTTTATGCTACTGTTTCACCTGCGTCATAACGCGTAAATTTGTGTGATTTTTGACATTAGATGTATACATTTATGTCAAATAAAATAATTTATTACCATCTATTTCGTGAACGCACCTTAATGCTACTGCTCCACTTGCATCTTGACGCGTTAATAAGTGCCATGGTATAATATGTATGTAATTACAAAGTATTTAAGTAGTATATCAATCATGTAGTACCCATAACACAAGCTCTGCTTACTTTGGGCTTAGATGATGCTGTGTGGAAAGTCCAGCATTATTTATTTCATTAGGTAAAACTACGGCAAATGGATCTTGGCTCTCGTCTTGGATCTTGGTAATTCGCGCAGTAGACATTTTATTATGAAGCTGCGCATGTCAAACAGCGTGCATTACTCGCAGTAGTTTTACCCACTTAGCCTGGAAACCTTCGCTAAACAACCGCTGGAAACTGATTAGTGATTAGCCAGACATAGATGGTACGTGTCGGCTCGCGTGGTACAGTCGCCATAAAAGTGATATCAATTATTAGTTCTCTCTGTAATTCTTCTACTATGTCCCTCTAGAGTTGTTATTCTGAGCCCTAGAGTGACAGTTGGGACATAAAAGTTCGATTTGTTAAAGTTAGTTTAATCGAAATAAGTATTTTTTTACTTATTATAATTATTTTAAACTGATTCGCTTAATATTTTTGAAGTCCATTATATCGATAGATATCGGTTCATTCATCAGTAAATTTTTATTTCACATTTTATAAAAAAGAAATATACTATTTGAGCGATCTTGAACGAGTTGATCTAAGATAATCTATAATACCGGATACAGTCGTTACCCTGTTTTGTTTTCATCCAATATTCGAGTTGAGCTTACTGTTACATTGCACCGTAAAGTTATTCAATGAATTCGAAGCTTGTGGCGCTGCGTGACATGTCAACAGATTGTAGGTACTTTTGCACGTCTTTCAAGCAAAGTAAGGGTCGATTCACATCTGACGGAAGATCCGTCGCGGATTATCGGTCGTGGAACGCCAGAACTGACAAATGTATAGAAAAACACTCGACCGTTCACACTCGACGGACTAACGTATCATCCGTCGAGTGTGAACGGTCGAGTGTTTTTCTATACATTTGTCAGTTCTGGCGTTCCGCGACCGATAATCCGCGACGGATCTTCCGTCAGATGTGAATCGACCCTAAGCGCGTCAGATGAGAAACAAATACTGACAGAAAAAGAGTAGGTAAGGATAATGTGTGCTAAACGTTCTTGTTGTTCTCTACTTATCATTATTTATGCTATTTACGCTCTCAGATTGACAACAAAGGTAAACATGGTATTCCTTCAGATCTCTAAGTAACTACAAGATCCTTTTTGATGTTTGAGGAGGTTAGTACCTACCAGCACTTAAAGTGGATGTTAATTTTGAGGTTAACTAAGCCCAATGGAAAATGGTGGGTAAACATTTTCCAAACATTAATTATGAAGATTATTTTCGAACAAATGTATTTTTAAAATCAATAAATAATTGTAAAAAATTCACAGGAACTGAGTAATGTTTTACATTAATAATGTCTTTATAATTTAAGTTGGAAGAGTATTTAAATTTTTTCTTGTCGCCTAGTGAATATGAAAGTATTCGAAATGGGCTAGGTATAGAAATCCCCTTCCACAATCCCTTGCGTGAAGTTAAAGTTACTTTGAGCACGTAGTGTGTAAGAGCCTTCCTCCTTAGGGCTAACCTAGACTGCGGGTATCATCAGTCAGCTGTAATTACTGTGGGACCAAGTGACACACTGACAAAGTGCCGAGTTTGCGTATAGAGTACATACCCACCTACTAAAATGTATAACTGAGTAAGTTGTACAGATAGCAGTGTTATTGAAAATAGATGGTGCATACCTAAGTTCTTCAATATAGAAGTTTGTATAATAAAATTCGTATCATATAAAAACTATTTTAGTATTTGTTAGGGATAGGTAGATTTTCTCTAGTAAATAATGAAAATGAAAAAATATTTATTTCAGCAAACACAGTTTACAACAGACAGTTAGGCAGAAGGTATGGTGTTGCCGTAGCTTAAAATTTATTGACTAATTCTATTTCAGCGGTCTTCACACTAGGCAAGCCTGTATCGTGAAGACCAGTGAGACGGATTATACATTTACATTAACAGTATCCTCGGCCGGCAGTATCAGTTTTAAATAAAGTTTCAAATATCTCTAGTTTCATCAAATCGGACATCGGAAGACCACGTAGATAACATCACATCTCGTCTCAGCGCTGACCCCAATACAAGGCCGTAGGTATTCCTCATATTTTATTCAGTTCAGGTATCGAGATGGTTTTCGTGCAATAGCTCTTCATTGCCAAGTTTCACGACATTTTTCAACGCCAGAAATGATTGATAGAGCAATTTGGAGCGCACAGCGCTAGATGATCAATTTTTGCTTTGTTTACATGTTAATGTTAGAAAGAGACGGTATTGCTGTCCTTTGCGCTCTCGGATTGGCTCTGATTCAGGATTTGCAATCATTCGGAATTGCTTTCCGATCTTTGTAGTGTATCGATCGTAGAAGCTTTACGTAATGTTTATTTCTTTTGTATCAAATAATGTTACGTCTATTCAATTACCAACTACGTGACTTTTTGTAAATATTCAGTAAAGACAATGTAAGTATTAACTCAAAAACTCATTTGAGTTGTAATAATATGTTATTAAACTATTTAATTTCATCATCATCAAATTTAAGAGCTCAGCTCTTGTCGGTGCAATGATGCAACTTCCGCCACCTCTCCCTTTCCAATGCGGATTTCTTTACTTCTTTATACGACATGACAGCGATCTTCTCCTTTATCTGACTCATGAAATTGATTCTAGGCCTGCCTCTTCCTCGTCTTCCTTCCACTTTTCCTTCTTTATAAAGCAGTTCTTAATAAAGCTGTCATGTCGTATAAGATGTCCAATCATTTTTCCTTTTCGATTTTGAACAGTGTTCATCAAAACCCTTTTCTCCCTCCTCAACTCTTCTCAGCACTTTAATTTACCTAACAGAAAATAATTTATTACTTAAAAAAATAATGCAGGAGTCAAATTACAAGTTTACTTTAATTACTTGCCAGTATTGTCAACTGCTCAAGTTTTGATAGACATGTATTAGTTGTGCTTTTCTTAGATCAAAGGATCCTCAGATCAACTGATTCATGTTTTTGTTAAGTAAACAATAGGTACATAGATTAGTTTCTGTAAGTTAATTTTGTTGGTTATGTAAGATTACAGCGTACGGCTAACCAATCAAAATTTGTGTTTCAACAACAAGCTAGATCATAAAAAAACATCGTGTTCCGCGGTAGGAATCGAACTCACAACCTTCTGCGTCGCAGGCCGACCTCCACCAGAGGTCAAATACTACAAGACATTAGACGAAAAACTACCTTTTCATTATTTTTATTTAACTTGGATTCTGCCAAGATAGCGTCAGCAAAAAAATAAGTGCTCCAAAATATATCTCAAAATAAACCTGACAAAATAAAGCTCCCGGCTCACACCAGTTAGTGGCATAAACAGCTACAATTATGTCCCTAGGGCAGGTCCCAAATCACGATCTAGCGGATAAACCCGACCCAGTACTGCACGTCAAATTATAATGATAAGCTTTGGATACGGGTTTGTTTAGCAAAGGTTTATAGGCCAGCTTCTAATCTTTTAAGCGGGACAGTACTTACCAATTTATTTTAGACTAGCGGACTTAAGTACAACAAAGCGTGCTGATAATTGAAAACTGATAACAAAAAAACTGGAATTTGGAAAGTTGCAGTTATGAAAAAATTGTTAAGCTAATTCTCGAAGGATAGTTTGTGAGAGACGTATATAGTAGCGACATTATGATGCTATTGAAACTTAGCGTTTTTATGACAGAGCAGATTCAATAGAGGTAGGTATTTAGACTTTAAAAAGTAGTCGTCATAGTTCAATCCTACTTTGAAAAAAAAAAATATTTTACATTCCTACAACTTTGACGGATGGCCGATGAAATAGATGGTGTTCTTGTATTACTTACACTAGAAACATTTTGAAAGCCTATAAACGAGTCATCATTCATAAACAACTCTAATTATATGTCCTTGGAAAAAGTTCTAATCTCAAACTTTTAGATTAAATGTAAACAGGAGAGAAGCTCATGAAAGACAATTCAAGTGAAGAAATTATTACTTAGCGAAAACTTTACAGACGACGAAAAATACTTGAATTATGAATATAAAATGTATTCGCCTTAATGTCACGACCTATGAACCTTCGACAATTACCAAAATACTCCGAATAATATATTATAGGTATTCATTTATATCGGTAGAGAGAACTTTAGTACGAAAGCTAATTTGTGTCAAGAACTTTTTGATTAAAAATTTTAGTATTACAAGATTTATTACTCAAATTACAATTGAAAACTATAGTAAAAAAAGGTTTTAGACACTCCTTCAAATTAAGAAAAATCACTTAATAAAGGTTGAGAGAGATGGCGGGACGAGCCTATCAGAGGGCCCTATGACGGACTAAATGGATCATAACTGGTGAAAATGAGGGGAGGCCTTTGTCTAGAAATGGGATAGTTTAGGGTACCTAGTAATATTAAAGTAGCAATTTATCTTTACTAAAGTCATCATAAAAAGTGGCATATAGAAAGAGAGGCCTATACCCAGCAGTGGGCAAAGTCAGGTTGTGGATGATGATGATGATGAAAGTCATCATCATCTTCCTGCCCTTTTCCCACACTATCTTGGGTCGGCACATCATGCGATCTTCTTCCATTCTCCTCTATCAGCCGTCATCTCAACACACTCCTTTCTTACTCATGTCATCATTCACACAATCCAAAGAAAATTTTTCTTAACTAAAGTATTATCTATTTATACACATAGGCTGCCAAAAAAGTAATGTTTTTTTAGTACCTACTTTGAATGCGTAAGTTTAAGCTTGAAAGCATCGATTTTATCAGAGTTGGTGCCCTTTTGAGAGTGCATTGTATTGATCCTATTGGAACACGCGACCTTAATGCTTGTATGTAGGTTAGATTACATTCCTAGAATATTTTTTGATTTGATTGTAAGTATTATTCTAATTTTGGATTTTGTAAAAAAAAATCCTGGAAGCTTTCTACACAACTGCTTAATATTGTCGATTTTTCACTATCGTGAAAGTGACTGGAGTCAATACTAAATATATAACTAATAAACCTCTGAGATAACGACTTCTGAGTTGCAGTCCAGCAATTTTTTTGCATTTATTAATCAGAAATGCATGAAACACTGCACCACATTCAGTTAACCATTTTGGTTACGTAGCTTTAAAAATCAACACATACGCGTGCAATAAATAACATATTCAAATCCAGGCGTGGTGAGACTCTGTAATGTGTAACTGATTTGTAGATTCTTCGAAATGAAGAGGAATTGTTATGGTGTGAACGTTAGCATTCGAGAACCGTCGTAAATATGGATTACGGAAGTACTTATAAGCTTTCTGACGACTGTATCGTGGTTGCTGTTATATGATTGAAAAATACCTATCTAGGTACTTACACCGATACTACGAGTAGTGTCGTTTTTATTCACTGTCTGTGTGTCAAGTCTGTCAACAAAAAAAATGGTACCTACAATGCGAGGAAAGCCGTGGCTGGAAGATATACAGATTCTAGCCGATTCTAAATTATGTTCTCAAATTGTTTAGCAAAGTGAAACGAGAACTCTGTATAGATTTCTAGATGCAATGCAGTTCTCCTTCCGATATGTGCAGAAATAGAATAGACTATTTCCCAGAATACCTAACAGGAAGCTTGCAAGTTAAAGTTCAAACAATATAACGACATGGTAACAAAGTAAGTGTATCTTACTCCTTTGGCGCTTTCAAGCTTCTATCAAAACAGGTTACAGTTTATTGATTTTAGTTTTGGTTCATTGAAAATTGACAGAACTGCATCATCCTCATTTTGTATTCATGAAATACTAGCTGCTGCACTCGGCTTCGCCCGCGTGGTACCAACATTTTGAATAGCCCATATGCCATTCCAGGTCACTATCTACGCCTATTCCAAGTTTCATCCAAATCCGTTCACTGGTTTAGGCGTGATTGATACACAAACATAAAAACATCTCAACAAACTCACAAACTTTTTTTCTTTCAGCTTTATTATATGAGTTTATATTATATGATTTTACCCACAAGCTTCATTAGGTATATATTTATAGGTTGGCACTTTTCCGCTTTATTTACTATGTTTAATTTATATTTAAATTGGCGAAATCCCAGTTTTTTAAATTTTTTGCGTAAGATACATTTCTGTTGTTTTGTCTTTGTTTAATTTTAAATTATTTAAAATGTGCATATTTTCATTCATTCCAACATTCATGCATTTTAGTGAATTGTCATAGCCAATGATTTGGTAAGTATAACAAATCACTGATCATAGCATATTCTAGTAACTAGGTCATGGTGATCCTAGGTCAATGTCATATTGACACTCGTAAAGGGCACAATGACTCGGCAAACTTGATGAAAACCTATCCAAGCGTGCCCTCCGTTTGCCAAAATAGGCCGCTCCACACTAAATAAATAAAGCTGAATATAAAAAGGGAAAGCTGCCAACATGACTAAGTACCTCTTGCCATCGAATCATATTGAAACACCACTTTTCCTTCTCTGAATGAACATGGCCGAAGAGATAAAATAATATAGAGCGTGCGTTTACATTCATGACGTAAATAAAAGCAATTGGGTCTTTCATCGTTGATCTTTTGAGTTTGAAACAATAATAGAGATAGAATGAACGTAAACTAAAAAGACAAACCGTTTTGTTTGCTAGCATACAAGCCACCTCATAAAAACACTATAAATTAGTTGCCATTTATTTTTTTCTCACTTTTGAACATCTCTCTTTGTCTTGAGATAGAGACAAATATTTCTACTCGTACATTAAATTATCATATATCTTTAAACATAAATATCTTTAAAAACATCTCTCTATATCATTAGAAATCATGCCTTCGTTGCGGCAAGCGTGGATATCCATGGTCTCAACGCACTTAGATATTTATTTTCACTCCTGATTCTGACCAAGCTCGCTCGTTTTTTCACAGCGTGAGGAAAAACGGCATTCAACGGGCATAAACCGAGTCGACATGATAAATTATGTAATTTGCAGCCAGCTCCTGGCCTCGGAAACTGCGGCCCACCAATGAAGTACCACCCACAACTCCTGCAGGAATACTATTGGAAATATCGAAATATCGTGCAGTATCGTCGATATTTCACTATTGAAGTACGATGTGCGGTAATAGTATTTTCTAGCCGTCTGTAGTTGCACTTTTGCTCTTTAGTGGTCATAAAGCCTTTTGTTTTTTATAGAACTTTCAGCTTTTGACGAGACCGTGGTAACCGGGAGTGCCGAGAGAAGTGATAACTTGAACAATTAGGGCCTACTGTATTTTTTTGATCGTCGGAAAATAGAATAATATCAAGAAAATGACTTCACCCATTTATAGTCTGATTTTTAATTCGAGGACAAAAAGGTAAACAAAGCTGATACCAGAGTAAAAAAATGGGTTATTTGTGGTAGTTTTCCTAATTTTGCCAATAAACAGGCCACGGTATTTTCTCTCACTCAGATCTGATACACTGTAATATAATCTATATTGTGGCGTAGGTATATATTTTTTATTTATTTTAGTTTTAAGCAAAATTAAAAAAAGAAATAGTATATTTTAGTAGAAGGAAGGAAGAAATGGCGTAAACAGAGGGAGGCCTATACCCAGCAGTGGGATATTCTTGGCTGCGGATGATGATGATGATATTTTAGTAGAAAACTTTTGATGTTACTGGGAACACTTCAGAAATGCTAAACAATGGGCTCGTTTTCTTTATTTTATTTATCCGGTCGCTATTTTGTTCGATAGGGAAATATAATACATGCGAAAAAAATTCAATACGAAATGTTTAACCTAAATGTAACCTAAACCTACCTAGGTAACCATATTAATTGATAATGTTAGTGATACACTTTTAATTCTGGTTCTAATAGTAGGTACTGAATAAGAACAAGATTCATCGGATCTGTTATGAATAAGATTGCAGTAGAAATGCGAGAGATGTGTAGTACGTAAGAAGAAGTCTGAAAGTAGCACCAGTGATGGATACTAAGTTGAGGAGCTAACTAATAATTAATAAAAAAAACACTCATTTTTATTTCATGTTTGTAATAATTGTAAGGTTGTAAGGTTTGTTTGTTTTAAAATACTTAGCGTAAAGTAATTACGGTTGTCACATAAAAAAATTTAGGTGAAGCCGCAAGTCGCTACTAGTTAAGTTGATCCACGCTAAAAAAATGTTTTTACCACTGGATTGTCTCTTTGAGTTCTCTTGACACTGAAGTCTCAGTGACATTTTTTTGTTTACCTTTTTGTCCTCGAATAAAAAATCAGACTATAGTTATAAAATGACCTTATGGATATGTAAAAATATTGCCGTAAAAAAGTTTACCGAGTACAGAACTAGATGGCCTCGTAGGTGTCGGTCGGTGAGCAGTCACGTGACTCGCACGTGACCTTTTCGAGGTGAATCCAAGAATTTTTCTCATCTCAAAAATGCCCGACGCGCCTAAAGAAGTTTTCACTTCTAGAAATAAACCTACCTGCTTTTGATCATTAGATGCCCAATTCATGATTCATGACACAAAAATTTTAAAACAGAGACATAAAACACCCAGCGTGTCACATATACATAAGCCCATTAGGATGGCGTGTCGTGGGTATCAGAAACTACGAGTAGGTACTATGGTACCACAACACTTAGACCAAGAACAAATATATCTGCAGATTCATGCAAGCATTTCTGCCTACGTGAGAATCAACTCCTCTTGAATATCAGTCAAGTACTCACCCGTCACGCCAACGAGATCGGATATTTATTATGTACACATATTTTCCTTTGGATGTTTTTAAAATACTGTACAGCGTTTTGCTTCACCTTGATACGTTTTCTCAAGCATCTAAAAATGACAAAACTTTTTTAAATTGCTACAATAAAACAAAACTTCCCAGTAGCAGTCAAGTTTGTTTAGGCTAATGGGACGATCTGAGCAGCAATTTATGAGACAGTACAAGAATACAAAAAAAAGCCTCCAGTATAGCACAAGTTACAATCAACTTAACAGTTATGCCCTTTCAGTAATCACGCGGGCGTCTATAGGAGTGTTTAAAGTGTTGGAAACCAGTGCTATGGGTACCGAAGCCCACAAGTTCCTGTCTTGTATAAGAATTTAAAATGAATGTTTTGTATTTTCGCAAAGAACGAGAAGAAAAGATTATTTGTGATCGCAATAAATTCACTCGAAGCCTAGCTTTGGAGTTCGTTTCGGCCCAGAATCCCTCTTAAATTGCCTTTTTCACGTTTACGGACAATTAAATCAAGATGCCTTTTAAATGTCGTATAATGTTTCTGAAGTGTATCTACGGAAATGTAAAAGATGGAAAGAATTGAAGGGAATACAGTATGAAGGGAAAGATGTGGGATCGCATGCGCAAAGCGAAAACTGGAACAAGGATTCTTACGGTATTTTGATCACAAAAAATTATACATCTTAAAAATCATGCTACGCGCAGTTTGATAATAAATCTTGAAACTTGACTGACTGCCTCCCACGGTGTTACTTAAAGTCTCTGGGAAATAGCGGTGCAAGCGTTGAAAAATACTTTTGAATTTGACATTCTTCAATACATTCAAAAGGTAGTTATTTATCCAAACATATTACATGCAAAAACGTTCATAACATACCTTGGTAACGTTTTCATATCATTTTGTAGTCCATTTCCTTGAAAGAGTTTCCGTATGTATATTTCAAATTTTCAATACAATAATTTCCTATTCTCGTCGAAAGTGGGCCAGCTCAGCTCGATTTTAATATGAATGCTAGTAGGAAATGTAATTCTATAATATGCATACATAGGTACTCATTTTACTTTATAATGTATTTAAAACAACTTGTTAGTAAGTATTATTACAACATTAACTGGTTTCGTGAGGAAACCAGTTTGTATTCTTATAGGCGGCGATGGGCTTGCAACCTGTCACGCATGGAATACTAACTTCTGCAAGATGTGGGCATGTATCAAATATGTATTTGTACATGCCTCTGAATACCCCCTTAGACATCTTCAAAGGATCTGGAATATAAAGATCTGATAGAATGTCTACCGCGCCTTGGGGATACAGTCGTGACCCGGTTTTTTTTTTAACTGGAGTAAAAGTTACAGTTTATACTCGATTCTGTTTGTTTTGTTTTTTTAGTATCTTAAGTACCTAATTAAGTAAATTCCTTTGTTCAGACACTTGTTTTCTCTTGCCTACTTAAAGAATTGCAATCATGTTAAAATAAATATCAGCATGCCATCTGAAGCAGGCTGCAATTTATATTATTAAATATTTCGAGCCCGCGGCTTATACCAATCTAAATTCACCATATTTCTCTGAAAGCATTTGACTAGATAAATGACGGCTAAATCTACCCAAAACATTTCAAGCGCTCAGTTCTGCCCAACTTCCGGGAACATTCATAACTTCATTCAAATTAAACTAAATTCAAAGTCTATCCAATGGTTCAGCGATTAGTTGAGCTTGTAAATCCGGGATAGTGTTGCAAATCGTGATTCAGTCGATCTAACTAACTACCAACAACCACTGATCACAGATTATGATAACTTTGTTCAGAACTAGACATTATTCACAGTTCGAATCTTTACAAAGGAACGATCCCACTCATATAATAAAGCTGAAAGTTTGTGGGTTTGTTTAGATGTTTGTATGTTTGTGTATCAATCACGCTTAAACTAGTGAACCAATTTGGATGAAACTTGGTATAGGCCTGGATTAGCATATAGGCTAAAATGTTGGTACCACGCGGGCAAAGCCGCGCGCAGAAGCTAGTTTACAATAATTCGGTTTCTGCTTAGGAGTGTAGGTAGTGAAAAAGTCACACAGCGAGACGCGAAGCTACGTAACGCGGCACGCACTTTGAAAATAGAAATAAAATTAATAGAACTTATTTACTACACAAAAGAGTACACTAGTAAACTGAAAAAATATTCAGTTCATTTACTTACATAAGGATACTTCTTGAGGATTTGAGTTAAGGCATAGGTTGCCTCTTAACTCCTAACACTATACCTACATACAGGTAAATCATCTGAAATGCAGATGTAACTTATTTCTTAAACGTGTATCTTATTCGTAGGCTGCACGATTATGTTATTGTTTGCTACAACATATTCTTATCACTGTTCACGATATAGCTTCCTTATTTGTTTAGATACAAAAACCACTTCGTCTGAGCTCAGCACAAAATTGCGGTTGGAAGGGATTCCAGTTAAATTTAAGAGACCCCAATTTACGTGATTTCCAGTCAAGTGCCGTTTCTATTTTTGTCCTTATTAACTCGGTTAAATAATTCTGGGGTTCGGGTAAGTAGTTTGTGAGAAAGTTGTATTGATACCCAAATTGATTTATTTAGCTAGGAATTCCGAATAACCAGTATCGAAACGCTATTACTTATTAATCTGCTGTTCGTCTAGTATAAAATGGAGCAGTATCAAAAAGTAATACAAATCAATATTTAGATAACTCATCTGATCCAGCTCAATGTCAGTCACCTTGCCCGAATCATCCGTTGAGCCGAATAGGAGTTAGTTCTCAGACCAAGCGTTACTACAGCCAGACGCCCGGACATTTTCGAATCTCGATGAGCCAAGGTACACTGCGGTTTCAACTCCAAATGGTTCATATAAACCTGAAAGTTAAGTTATTATACTCATAGTTCAGATCATAATACTGGGGGCTTTCTGACGCATAAAACCTTCGACCCACTTTTTAGTGCTACCACAGAGCAGAAAAAGGTAGAGTTGCATTTGAGCATGAAGCGCGAAGTAAAATATTTCGGAATTGAATGCCTGGGTACGCTTACTTCCTGATTATCATTTCATCACTGATTCTTATAAATTATTTAGTTACTTTTGATTGATTTATAGGTACTTTTTACTTTACTGATTTAATTTTGATTGATAGAGTAAGAGGGTCCGCCATTTGCTCATGTTTTAAAAACCTATTTTGCAAAAATTAAACGAGGAAATAGAGCCTACTGGTGCAATATTCTGGTTTTGTTAACCAAGGAACTATAAACCAACCTCTATACAGCTCGATAACGTTAAATTTTTTTGAATATATTTAAAAAAAGGAATAAGTATATTTTAAAATGCTACCTCTACTTTTTCCTGTTCTATGATTGCTATAAATAATGGAGTATTACTAGTTGGAATTATTATGAACATAAGTTATGACGTAGCTGTTGACATAAAGTAGGTGCGGTGTAACCGCAGCTTTATGACTTGTTAACTATATTAGGAGTTTGAAATTGTTTGTGATAAAATACTTAAGTAAATAGTTTTTATCCGTTTCTTGTACTTACAATGTTATTTTTACGGAACAACTAAAAAAATATTTACACGTTTATGTAGTTCAACTACATGATATATATTTTAAAACTTAAACAGGGTCACGACTGTATCCCCAAGGTATACATTCTCTCAGATCTTTTATATTCCAGATCCTTTGAAGAAAGTTGTAAAACTGAGACTACTGAAAACAAACTGAAAATTTTACAGATATTAGTTTTCAGTTAAATAAAACTAATGCTAGTCTCAAAAAAAATATCTTAAACAAAAGCGATAATTTATCAACCCTCTTGCCTATACCCGTAGTTGCTTAATCTACACTGATTTATAAGTCACTGACAAATATCCTGTAATGATATTCTCTACCCCAGGGTTTGGGATCTGGAAACGTAGGGTACGTTTCCTATCCAAGGGTGCGGGATACACCCGTACTGTTGAGTTAATTATGAAACTAGGTCTTCATTGAATGAATTTTGTTTTAATCATCGGATCTTGAATGCCGGGATCAAAGTGAAAATCACTCTTCTTTCTAAGCGGACGTATGCTATCGCCTATCGAGCGCTTTGAACTAAGTACAATATTGGTTACTGCGTCATGTAGATGCAAATCAAAGTCTGTGCAGCGATGCCAATAAAAACTTTACAATTTCCACCGCATACACGTCGTTGTTAAATCTTCCATAGATAATCTCCCCCTTGACCCATTTCCGAATACGGGGTAGATCAATATACGGAGCGAAAACTTACTAATAGTCAATTATCGTCTAAAACAGATTTAAACTCCTCCGAGGGTGTGAAAATGCTTTATTAAACTGAAATCGCGTTAAAAGTTCCTAAATGTCGGTAGTTATGGCAAGCCAGGAAGTGATTTTATAAGATAGCGGGATAACTTTTAAGATATTGGTGGTATGAAATTTATTTGCCATAAAAATAATGAAGGATTTGGGTGATACTCGTAAATGATAGGGTCATACAAAGTACTAGCTATAACACGTAAGATTTTGAATGTCGTAAGATTTGGAAGTTTTTCGTCGTTAAGGTTCGTTCAATGTTTTCGTGCAAGCTTTACACGATCTCTGAATAAGAAAGATAATGGCAAAACTACTTAACATGTGGCGATGGGAATGCTGAAGTATGCAAATGTAAATGCACCTTTTCTGCAAAATGTTCACATGCGCCTTTAGACAAATGTTTAAAATCTGATGGTATGGATAAAATGCCTGAACACTTGAAAGAACAGAACGTCCACCAAAGGCGGTACGGGACAAATCTTTGCATGATGTACAGATATTTTGTTCCGGGGCCTCGTATTAATTAGACTCGTAATACCTGATACCACTCAAAAATTATACAAGAAAAATTGTGAGATTAGGACTATGTTGCCATTGTACAATGTTTTTATTTTTTCTCTGTATTATTTTCCTTGTATACAATAAAGCGTTAATCTTTGTTTGCGATTGTAAGATGGTTGTTATATTTTTATCTACAATTTAGATCCTTGTTCCTGTAGTATTCACAAGTTACCCTGAGATTTTGTTTTGTTGCAATGATCTTCTAAACCAGTCAGAAAACATCAACATTTTTCTTACATTCTCGATATGTAATACAATCCAGTCTTCGAATATTACTTCGGCTGTTTCTTATTCCGGGCAAGTTGTCAAAGGAAAATGCTCTTTAGTGATAAGCCACTCACTTTGGCACCTTCAGAATGGCTACTGGCACAAAAGAAAGACGTTATGTGATATGGCACGAACAGGGAGTTTCGTTGTTCATTCTCAACGATACAAAAGAATTAGGACGTGTTTTCGAAGAACAAAGCCTCTAGTCACTCACTTTTTTTCGTAGATATGAGTTTGGCGGAATCAGGATTGGTGTGAATAAAATTATGATAGTGCATAATGCAACGATCTGTTGTGTGTCGCCATCTAGTTTTATTATTAAAAAACACCATCAATTTGCCCTTACCCGTCACCTGTTGACAAATTATTCTACGGCGTCAGTACGAACGAACGAGCAAATCCGAATTAGTGTCAAAACACTGACGTTGAAAGGTTGAGACGCAGCGTCATTAATCATCACAACACATTGTCCATGGACCACAATTTTATAAGTTTTATAGCTTTATTTATGTTATCGATGTCAAAACTAGGATTGATTGATATTTTTGGAGATTACGATCATTGATCACATGAAAATCATGCGAAACGAAATGGTTGATTATAGCTGAATAAGCTCTGCCCTGCAGTATTAACAGTATTAACACGCGGTCACAAGAAATACTTCATTTTTCGTGAAAAATAACCTGTGCAGAACTAATCTAGGGTATAAGCTAAATCCGTTTATTTATATTTAGTTTAATTTGTAACAAAAGGCGGAAGAAAATATATTTTCTTGTAATCTATCGCATTCCTGGAATTACGTAGGGCTTACTTATCGCTCAGGGAGCAGAGACAAGTGAGATGTTTCCAGACAACATTACTGTCTCTACCTTAAGCACTGGTTCAGTAAGCCCCCTCGCAGATAGCCCCCTCGCAGACTGCAGACTTTCTATCGGCCGATAGTTGAGACGGGCTATATATCATTACGAGCCGAAGTATATTCTGTCTCAACTATCGGCCGATAGAAAGTCTGCAGTCTGCGAGGGGGCTAATGGTGAGCCATGTATGTAAGATAACCCAATTTTAAATAACGGGACAGTTCTGATGTATCCTATATAAAGTCAAAGCTGTATTATTTTTTAAACTAATCATGGTTACGAAAATAAATATTATTACATTCATAAAATCACGCCTCTTTCTCAAAAGGGTAGGCAGAGACTACCGATCTCCACTCGCTACGATCCTGACACACAACTTTCGCCTCATTCACTCTCATTACATTCTTCATACATGCTCGTTGGTTTAGGGTACTTTTGACCTGGCCCTTCTCCAAAATGTCACCAGTTTGATCCAAGAAGGTTCGCCTTTAAATATTATTATCATCGGAAATAAAATAGTTAATATTATTATCGAAATATAATAAACTAAAGTGCATTACGTTCCTACTGTAAATTCCAAAGCTAGTACCTATGTTCACTCGCTAGAACTCGATAGTGTGAAAACGAATGCTAGACTACCTGTTATCTGATCCTAGTAACTTGGGCATTCGGTCGTCGGAAATCGTTTGCTAAAAGGATATCCGACATAGTTCTATTGGTTTGCTGTTTTATTTCTATTCTTTGTTGGTATTTTATTGGATACCAAAATAAATGTTTATTACCCACTGTTGTTGAACATAGACAGTAAATTGCAAAAAGACTCCTAACGAGTCGTATCTCTTTTCACTGATGTTACAATAAAAAATATGTAACTAGTCTGGTAAGAAACGAACAAATACATAATTTAGAACTTGCAGAAACTAAAAATCCATACGTGACAAATTGCTAGCCCATCTCCTATCAGAATACTAACTGAACCAACAAAGGTTATAAAATTGTACAAGTGTGAATATAATAATTGAAAGTACCTTTCAAAGGCAACAATAAACGGTCAAATATTAAGTATCTCAAAGAAATTTCTCAAGTGGGTTTAGGTACTTAAAATCAAATGTGGGTACATTTAATTAAGCTCTTAAGATGTTCGACTTTTACTCAAGTCCATTTTACTTTGGGGACTTGGGGGACATTATACGGCCCTAGAGATATCAAAGTAAAATCGTCATATTCATCCACAATCTTGCCTTTTTTGCGATGAAATGGAAATAATATTAAACCCTGAATATAAGAATAAAATTAGTTTTTAGACTATTCTAAGTGATCCTAGCGGTCCTACTGAATAAATGCTTTTTGAATTTGACTTTGCACTCTATATATACGGCGCATTATTATAAGTGTAGTTCAGACTTTGTCATCTAGGTACACGGCCTCGTTGTTTGGCAGCCTTGAATATGGGATCCCAAAAATAACGTTAAACAATGAATAAGGAATAAATAAAGAAAAAGACTCATGAATATACTCTCAAACAATGACAGACAATGAACATCAGAATCTTTATGTTGCTTTCAAGGTTTCAAGCTCAAAGCTACTCTCGAGCTAAGTGCCCGAGAAAGAATTAACACAAGCGAATAAAAGACAAATAAAATTAACGAATAGACCTCCTAAGTCCTATAAATCTAATAAAACAAGGCATAAGGACGGCGCAAGTTCAGCAATTTAGCTTTTTGCTTTATTATGACGGGACTGCAAACGTTGATAACGTTTTAATTAAAAGAGGAAATATTGAGGCTGCGGATTTATGACAGGAATTTGTTAGTTCATAAGCTGAGCGGTAAGTTGAGCGGTGAGCAGAGCGTTTGCGATCGGAACAACGACTAATAGGCCTTGAAGACTGTTCCACGTTTTAGTTATGCCTTGGAGATATTATTTACCTTTATTGATGTCAGTTTGTATGAAAGGACCTATTTTGTGCATTTCTACATCGACTAATTAATAATGACGTAGGTAGTTTGGATTTTTCATAATGCATATTTAAGGGGAATATGAAGGGAGGCCTTTGCCCTGCAGTGGGACGAGAATGGCTAAATAAAAAAAAAAAAAAAAAAAAGGGGAATAGGGGGTAGTTCATACAATACGTGACTGATGTATCATATAATGCGAAACACTTAAAAAAAAACTATAAAATGAGAGAATGCTTGTCGCTCAGCTTCTTACTTGAGGATTTCCGCATTTTGTGTCACACGAGACCTAGAAAAGGTAACAAAAGAACCATAGCTAAGTATAATATCATTTAAGCTGACGCATAACGCACTTAAACTTCCCTTAAATTGAGTTGTTTCAGCGTTGTTGAAAAACACCGTTTGGCAGCCGTCAACACCATTACTGAACAACCGACGGATCACTTAAGTTTTAACAAGATTTTTGAGGCCGAAGAGTGGTCGGGCTAGGTAAATTCCGAGCTCGTAAATTGACTTAGCCAAAGTTGAAACTTCTCTAAGCTTGTACCTTTCGCTACAATGTACTTGAAAGATAATATTTCGGGTACGAAGATATTGTGTAAGTTTATTTTTGTTGTAGATTCAAGTGTTTGATTGAATGATTTCGTCTTAATGGTATTTTATGATAAGTTTAATGAGTTTTCTTTGTAAATGACCCTCAAAGTTATTTCATTTTTAGAATCTCGCCTTAATATATAAATTTTGGAGAATTAGTACGTTATTAAAGTTGGGATGGGGTATTTAAAAATATAAATAGCAACGTTGTAACTACACAGAAATCGTTGTCATAGATATTGAGTGGGTTCTTAATTCACAACTCTATCAGAGATCATAATGTCAGTTACATAGAGCTAGAGTGCGTTTCATCAAATAGTTCATATGCCGTCATGTTGGC
The DNA here is from genome assembly GCA_963565295.1 of Epirrhoe alternata. Lineage (NCBI taxonomy): Eukaryota > Metazoa > Arthropoda > Insecta > Lepidoptera > Geometridae > Epirrhoe > Epirrhoe alternata. The sequence continues at coordinate 9,586,924 of OY751384.1, forward strand.
AGTAGAATGTTTTAGGCATTTCCTCAAGAAATTCCAATAAAACCTTGAAACCCCTAGAGATACGCGTGTTGACACGTTGATAGACAGACCCCTGTCCCCTGAAAATAGTAATGCCGTAATGTTGGCGGGATTTGATGAACCTGTGGATGAAACGCACTCTAAAAAATTCTACTGCCAACATGACGGCATTGGAACTATTTGATGAAACCCTTTGAGTGCCAATGCCAAATTCCATTTTTGAATTTCAAATTTAAAGGCGTCATGGCACCTAGCCATCCAATTGGCTGAAATTCAATTAAGTCGTACCAATTAACCGGTACGATTCCGTGATATTGCTCTTTGAAGAACATAATGGAGGGAACTTTCGAAGTTTCCCGGTAGCTTAAATGTTCTAGGCATAATCAAATTGTGAAATGATTTGGCCAAAATTCTGCTAAGTATTTCTATATATTGTTTTCAAATGATAAGAAAAAATAATGTACTAACCTATAATTTCCTGGGACTTGATCGCGTCTACTCGTAACCAGGGGCCCTATTGTTTAACTCAAGCGGCACTGGACATCGGCTTCATTTTGACATAAAACCTAGCCAGGACTTCAATGGTCATTTTCGTTTCGTGTGATTGGTTGAGTTCTAGTCTATCAACACAATTAACGGGATATTTACCATGATTACATATTGTTTCAGTTTCCCGATATTTCGACGTGGTTGCACACGCCATGATCACGGAGGAACTGGTCATTGCGAGTTGTTTGATGTTTATTGGCAGACGAAACGATCTACCCTCCTTCTAAGTCTTTTATTATTGCGAGATGTTTCGTTAGCACCAGTTTCACTCTCAACCGGGAGATATACCAAACACAGGAATTTCAATCGTGAAGATGGTTTTCAATTGTCTGGAACCTGGAATCCTGTTGTGAGTTTGTGTAAAAATCGAAACACAAGTGCAAAACCAATTCGTCTGGACAGTGTGAGTGTATTTTGTCGCAATCGATTCCCGGTTGAGAGTGAAACTGGTGCTAACGAAACATCTCGCAATAATAAAAGACTTAGAAGGAGGGTAGATCGTTTCGTCTGCCAATAAACATCAAACAACTCGCAATGACCAGTTCCTCCGTGATCATGGCGTGTGCAACCACGTCGAAATATCGGGAAACTCAAACAATATGTAATCATGGTAAATATCCCGTTAATTGTGTTTATAGTGTTAACCATGATAGTTTAAAAAGTTATATCTAGTCTATCAAATCACTGGTTAAGTTCTATTGGAATAACAACTGGGAATGGATTTCAAGGTACACAATAAGGCTGCTGTTCCGTGGTCGATATGCCATCCAAAACAATTTTTTCAGTACAGTTTAACAGTTTTTTTTCTGAGTAAAATGTATCCTTTGTTTCTTCTCTGTAGTACCTTTCATAACGTTTATGCAATTTTATAATTCTATTTATTTTAATATCTTGTTTACTAACTATTCGTAGTTTTATGTTGCTTTGAACCAATACCTGCATACCATTCTGATTTAATTAAATGAATGTGAAGTAGAAACCTTAGCAGGTTTATTGGACGATAAATTGCCGATCAGAATAGCAGTTACTTTACCACTTGATTAAGCCGATTTGTTTTAATTAGTGCCCTTTTGATTAAATTAATTGGTAGCCGGGAAATGAGCTGGGGCCGTATTCCTTTTTTTGTTCGTTTGATGAATACGAACCACGATTTCGTCGTGGTGTGAAGCATCCGAATATACATCATCAAATCCAATCACAACAGGTCCCTGTTGTGATTGGAACGTGTTTGAAGCTATTGCTTTCTTATATTAAATTGTTCATCATCATCATCATCCCTGTTGTAATAGGGTCTTATCGTGGGTAGACTTATTGTACTTAACGCGGGTATGCTTAATAAAGTCAGTTGTTTCTCACTAGGCGAACAGAGCGTTTGATTTAACTCCTACATAAATACTACAATCCCCAACCTGACTTTGCCCACTGCTGGGTATGTCTCTCTTTCTATATGCCACTTCTTACGGTCTCGTGCTAACCTCATCAAGGTGCGGCCCGCGACGCATACCAAATCTTCTGCCCATCTCGCTGCCGGACGACAAACGCTTCTGTAACCGGTTCTTGGACGACATTATATCGCTTGACTCCACCTGCCGTCACCTTGCCAGGCCAGGTATCCTGCCCAAGTTCATGAAGTTGTTACATGTAGTAGACGCCGAGCTGTAGTCTCATTTTTGTCATTTAATTTATACCTATTTTATTCGTAATGTTTTAAATATTGTATTTGGGAGGTAGAATAAAACTTTTTTTCTATTCTATTCTAAAATGTAATAATAAATAATGTTATTGTTATGTTACTTTTTATTTAGTTTGTGTTCTTCTATTTATATTATTTACCTACCTAAAGTTTATAATTATTCTGTTAAATCTGCTTATAAAAAGTTTTTTTAGCATGGCTACCTAAGCTTTGTTCTGTAACTCCATTTTGGTGAAGACGGCCCTTAGGCTCGTTCTTCAAAATGGGTTCGGATATTTTATTTCAATCTACCGGTAGAATATTTTTAGGCTAGTAAAGCTCTGTTAAATAAATCTCTTTTAAACCTCTTTAAATGGAGTCATCTGTCTTACCTTTTTTCATTTCCCTTATTTTATTTTCATAGGAGTCGTGGGCACTGTTTTATGCGTGTTTAAATCAAAATGCTTATGGTCTAGATTTATAGTGGAATGTTAATGGAAAACGTCTTGTTTTAAATCAACTCGGTAGCTTTACCTTAGAATGGATATTTTACCTAATATTTCGGTGATGATGAGAAAAAACAGTATCTGGAATCAACATTACTACTCTACTCATTTTTAACACTTTAAACTTACTTTCAAAAATATTAAGAATAAATATAAAACATTAATAAATAAATAATAATAAATATTGCTGGACATTTCACACAGCATCATCTAGCCCCAAACTAAGAAACGCTTGTACTATGGGACCAAAAAACTAATATACTACTTATATACTTTTTGTTTCTAAATACATACTTTTTATACATAGAAATACCCAGACCCGTTTAGGTTGTTGTTTTGCAGTTTCCTACGTACTAAGTTATTACATTAAAAAACATTTATGGCATTATTTATTGCAGCAATCACTTTTTTAACAGAATTAATTTGGCTGCCAACTGCCAGGTTATTTTGCCCTAAATTGAAAAGCTGAGATACCCTAACGTTGACTTTGAAATTTTATTATTCTTTGATCGCTATGCAAAGCAAAACGAGTTTTGCTTACAAAGTGACAGAATTCGTTTATTGCTTTTTAATACTAGATATAAGATGAGCCCTTTTGCAAATATAGCCCTCGACAGAGATTTAAAATTAGAGATCAGTATTTTTTGTTACAGAAAGTATTTGAATAAATAATAATAAATAATGCTGGACATTTCACACAGCATCATCTAGCCCCAAACTAAGCAAAGCTTGTACTATGGGAACCAGATAACTGATATACTACTTATATACTTTTGTTTTGTAAATACATACATATTATACATAGAAACACCCAGACCCGAGATAAATATTTGCAGATCATACAAACATTTATCCCGCCGCGGGGATCGAACCCGCAACCTTCTGCGTCCCAAGCGGGCTTTCACCCACTGCGCCACAGAGGTCGTCGAATAGACAATGCTTTAAAAACGTAGCATTGTCTATTCAAATAGGTACTTTTTACTATTTCATTCACTTTTGTTTTTATACCAAATAACTGTATATAAAGAAAAAAAAAGCCAAGTGTGAGTTACGTCGGAAACAAACTTGATCTTTATGATTGAAAAACATATTCTTTCATACTAATATATGTAGTATTGTATACTAACATATACTACATATATTAGTAAATGTAAGTTTTCAATTACAAAAAATGCATACTTACCTATTCGGATTACCAAGTTATCCCCTGGATATTGTGCTATTTTTATCGGAACGAACGAAAAACCAATGATGTTTTATTTTCAGACAGTATTAGACTCCGCTCTGAAGTGACTTATTCGTATAGAAACATAGATTTTTTCGTATAGACTATGACAAAAATCTCTATATGTATAGTTTAAGATGATACCGTAGGGTATCATTTATGGGACGAGAGCTTCTTTAATACATGCAAATTGCTTCATAAAATATAATAATTGTCAACTGTGACCTCATTAACCGACCGTTATTTGAATTTGCCTGATAATTAGCTTTGAATATTAACTGGGCCATCCAATGTTTGTTTGATTAATTGGATTTTATTCAATCATAATTAGGTTCTTGATGAGATTGTACATTTTCTTTTACTTGACGAGCATTACCTCTACCCGTTTCTACGTAGGTACTGCCGATTTTTTGACGAGCAGCTGATAAAAACCACAAAGATGGGAAATTATTTACTTTGTGTTGTAAAAACCGGCCTACCAATACCTGCCTGAAGCGTTAAAGGCCGCCGAGGACAGGGAAATGGAAATGTATGATTCATCAAGTGGTAAAAAACCCACACTGGATTTGACCTTCAGCAATGAAGATGCTGACTCATTCATTCATTTCGAGTCAATGGTACTCATATATATATTTAGACCAGTATTCAGCCACCTCTACGGCCTCTTTTGTTGCTTGGTTGAGCTGTTCCCGGGTGCAGGTAGTGGGGCACTGTGGGCAGGAGAGCAAGTGTGACATTGTCTTGGGGGGGCCCCGCACACAAAGCCGAGTGCCACTTGGCTTTGTTTTCGTCGATTATACCACACTTGGCCAGGTTACTTCTACAGCGACCAACTTGGGTACGGAGTCTATTGAGCGACGTCCAAGATGCTGACTAAGAAGAAGTATTGTACATATTGCGGTTTCATCTTCTATTTCGTTCAAAATAATTCAATTTTAAACTTGATTCCGTGGTAGGAACCTACTGAATTTTATATGTCATACCAATATTCCATTTGCGATTTCAGGCTTCAATCTTTTAATCTAAGTAAATCGGTCCCTGTCGGGCGTGATTAAAACACTAACATACAAATCAGGTGTATAAAAAAATAAATATAGTATTAGATTAATGATGAGTATAATTATAAAGCGGGAGCTACGAGCTGTATTCCTAAGGTATTACCTGATTGTCTATCTCATGAAGGTTAATAAAGACCTGCTTTAAGTGGTCGTAAAAATATTTGAATTTTTAATACGAAACCTACAACAAACGTTACTTGTGGTATATTTCGTGAACAAAGAAAACACACCCAAATATTATGTTAGCTACATAGCATGAAATAAAATGGGAACCCTGTTTTCTATATAGCTAACTAATTTAACGTTTATTTGTAAAATAAATACATATCATTATGACTCCATGCGCCATTACAAAAAATCATAAAAAAAGAAACTGAGCATTACTACTTACAAACATTTTGCATGGTAAATGAGTACCTACTACGGGTATTACTAAAGTTCACCCATTTCAAACAAAGTAGATGTAATATTCGGGTTCATTGAACTCTAATAACAAAGTCAGCCCGTACACTGTAAAGTGAGAACCACAACAGTTATTGCTTCAGTTGAGTTACAGATAATTACAGAGATCTTTTTCACCCAGAAACAGAACAACTGAATCAGTCAGAAGCCGGTCGTAAAAGCGGGATATAAAGTGATTTTGACTTTCAGACCTCGATCCACAACCTTTAGGTATTATATCTTTCGGAATTGTCGGCAAATAATGAACCATTAAAAATTTAAATTATAGGTGTCATCATATTCATACAAAAAGCTTGACTATGCGAGGTTTCTGACCAAAGTAACTACTTGGTATGAATGTGGATAGTTAAACTCGTGTACGATTAGTAGGCCGTTAAGAGATGAATGATTTGGTGTAAAAGATGGTATGAGTAAGAAGGGAGTGAGTGCTAAGATGCCGGCTGGTAGGAAATGGAAGAAGAACACACGTTGTGCCTACATTAAGTGGAACAAGGGCAGATGCTGATGAAAGGAGTATTTTTCTCTATTTTTATACAGGGTGTAAAAAGACGTCTACCGAAGCCGAAAGGGGTAGGTACAACATCCCAATACACAACCAAATCCAAAAGGATTTTCCGAAATAATCATTATATCCGGAGAAAACAGCGTTAGAATATTACTATTTGCATATGTTTTGGACGCGTTGTTTTACGTAACTTATGCTGGATTTTCAGTTTTAACTATTTTTTCTTTTATAAATGAAATTATTAGGTAGGTGTGGTCTTATTATGTTGCACTAGTAGTAAAAAACCGAAAACAACATAAATGACTAAGCTAAGTCAAAAAAAATTTTGCGTTTTTTTTCGCTAAATAATATGTTTAGAGTCATGGTCTGATTGCAACCCCTCAGTTTTCGGTAGTTGTCTTTTTACAGTCTGTATATACTCTGTGATTTTCTAGACACGTGCCGATTTTATCGATAAGCTTCTTGGTAATGTCAATAACAAGCTTACCAGCTTTATTTTCTTTGCATAACAGGTACTGAGAACACTGGTAGAGTGTTGTTATTTTTTATTTTGATACATACTGACTGTTTTTTATTTTAAACTAGCTGATGCGCGCGGCTTCGCCCGCGTGGTACCAACATTTTGAATAGCCTATATGCTATTCCAGGTCATTATCTATGCCTATTCCAAGTTTCATCCAAATCGGTTCACAGGTTTAGGCGTGATTGTTACACAAACATACAAACATCTAATTATCCAAACATCTAAACATCTAAACAAACTCACAAACTTTCAGCTTTATTATATGAGTGGGATAGCTAACATTTATATTTTGAGGTGCTGTAATGATGGAAAGTATTATTTATTTATTTAGATTATAAATAAATAAAGTTATTATAAAGACTTCGTTATTTCGTTCCCTGAAAATCAAATAGATCTGTAGGTAATATTAATCAAATTCTAATCTTTGAGTTCATTCATTATTAACGTTACGGTTGCTTAAAGCAAGGTACCTTTGATATCTATTAAATCAAGCCTGGGGTGGAAACAATTCAAATCTTGTGGTCAATTTCACAGAAAACTCACCTACCTAATTGTATTTAGATTTAGCTCGATACGATTGTAAGGTACCGAGAACACACCAAATACCACACAAAAACACACCAAATAACAATCAACTCGATACTATACTTTGTTATGTTTCGTATGTTCTCATAAACGCAATGATTTTTTCATAATCCTTTAACAATAATTTCGTTTCCACCAATGATATTCAAACATTATTGGTTTCCACCAATTTTATTTAGGTACATCTAATACCTGCCCAATCACGAGCAGTTGTTGATAGTGTTAATATTTTATTCTCTTAAGCTTATGTGATGAACAAGATAGGAGAATTCTTTTTTATACCTCGAGCTAGAGTTGAGGCTCTTAGTATTTATGTTCAGCGGAGCAGAATAAAGCGATTAAAAGATTTTCTCGCTAATATACGCATGGAAAGTATTAAAAGATAAACATAGTTAAAAACAGAACGTAGAGATAACTAGAGCTAGCCATATCCAATCTAATCCCTTTGTTTGCCAATTACTGTACTGTCATGCACAAATAAACTGTGGATCGTATAGGATTAGGCGGTTCGATGGGCACTGTTTGATTGAAAAGTCATTGATTTTGTTTTGTGCTCGCATGTACTTGTATTGAACGGATTAATTTATGTATTGAAATTGAAATCGGACTTAGGTACCCTATGGTTTAAATTCGCGAGTTGAGACGAAAATTTAGTTGCAATAAAAAAATATAATAAGCTCTAAATGTATTTTTTGGAATTTGACATAGACAGATAGATAACAACTTTATTTGGCACAAATACAATGACACACTTAACAAAAAAACATAGGTATTAACTTGAACTAACAGAAGTAAGAACTGCTTAAACTAACCTAAAGTATAATAAAAGAAAAACACAAAACAGTTATATAGGATCGTGCAAAGTCTGCGATTTGGTGTGCCAAATAGGTCCAGTCTCAGCTTTTTTGTTACTCTGTACCTATCGCTAGGTGCAGAGCAACGCTAGTTTTCAGACTGGGCCTGGGAATAGATGACTACACGACATACATTTTCATACAGGAACTGAACTCAACATTCAAGGGTTGTTGCAAACGATTTAAAGATAGCTCAACTAAACCAGCGATAAATAGCAATGCATAAAATATTCAATCAATTTATAAAACTACATAGCCTACAAAGCCAACGCTAATGAGAATATGGCTTAATTTAGTGTGCACTCGACTTTGCAAGTTCACTAAAGTAACAGCCTTAAATCTGAAAATAAAATACTTAGTCTGGCCATAAATACTGTTACAGTTAAAAATAAGAAAGATATTACATTTGAATTTGGAATCTGTCATTTTTATACGATTGTTCATTGAGTTTTCTAATTTTGGCGCCAATACATTGTACAATATTTTGCGATATTAAAATGGAGTGGGGTGATAAAGAGAACCGAATCGCTGTGATTGCATTACACAAAGTTGGTATGGAGCCAAATGCAATTTTTAAAACTCTCCATACGCTTGGTATTAGTCAAATGTTTGTGTACCGGGCTATTAATAGGTACAATGAGACCTCCTCTGTTTGTGACAGAAAAAGATCTGGCCGTCCACGTAGTGTTCGTACGAAAAAGGTGGTCAAAGCAGTAAGGGAAAGAATTCGAAGAAATCCTGTCCGAAAGCAAAAGATTTTATCTCGGGAGATGAAGATAGCACCCAGAACCATGTCGCGTATTTTAAAAGATGACTTAGGACTTGCAGCCTATAAGAGACGCACTGGTCATTTTTTAACTGATAATTTAAAAAAGAATAGGGTGGTAAAATCGAAACAACTACTGAAGCGGTACGCAAACTTTTGTCACAGAAAAATTTTGTTTACGGATGAGAAAATCTTTACAATTGAGCAACATTTTAACAAACAAAATGACCGTATTTATGCTCAAAGATCTAAGGAAGCTTCCCAATTAGTCGACAGAGTGCAACGTGGGCATTATCCGACTTCAGTGATGGTTTGGTGGGGTGTTAGCTATGAAGGAGTGACTGAGCCATATTTTTGTGAAAAAGGTATCAAAACATCGGCACAAGTGTATCAAAATACCATTCTTGAGAAGGTAGTTAAGCCCCTTAACAACACCATGTTCAATAACCAAGTATGGTCCTTCCAACAAGACTCGGCGCCAGGTCATAAAGCTCGGTCCACGCAGTCTTGGTTAGAAGTGAACGTTCCGGACTTCATCAGAGCTGAAGACTGGCCGTCGTCTAGTCCTGATCTTAATCCGCTGGATTATGATTTATGGTCAGTTTTAGAGAGTATGGCTTGCTCTAAACGCCATGATAATTTGGAGTCCCTAAAACAATCCATACGATTGGCAGTGAAGAATTTTCCCATGGAAAGAGTGCGTGCTTCTATTGATAAATGGCCTCAACGTTTAAAGGACTGTATTGCAGCCAATGGAGATCACTTCGAATAAGTTTTTATATTTTAAATTGTTTTATATTTATGTATTAAACTAACACACTGTAAAAGTAATAAATATTATTTGCAATAAAAAAAAATTTTTTTTTCTTCGTGACAATATTTATGGCAAGACTAGGTATGCTTCATAAAAATTCATATCAAATGCACGAACCCCAAAAACTAGGACAAGCTTTGCAAAGCCTTTGTTTCCCGGGTTTTTATTGCCCTCCATAATGAATTCTTTCTCTTACCTTTCTCATAAAGCAGTCGGTAAAACAATTTTAATGAATAAGTAATGAGCTTCACATGATATACATTTGATTTTCGTGCTCGAGCGAATAATAAAGTTGGTGGTATACAGACCGGACAATTTAGAGCCCGATTTTAGATAGTGACAATTGTTTAAGAAAAACAAATTGTAAAAAATTTGTTAAGCGAATACCAAAGTGCTTATTATCTTATTTTACTCACACATAGCATTTAACATTACATTTGGCATAAAATGGTTATCTATTTGGAACAGTTAGGCACTTATTAATATTCTCAATAATAAAAATGTGGGTAATAATTATTTACAATTTGTATGTAATATAATATATACGTTTATGGTTCTTCGAAGTCCTCCTGCTACACTTATACAAATTTTAATCTTTATCTAGCTGCGTCCCGCGATACACCCCCGATTTAAACCAGTTTGTGCGGATGCGGGAACTTTTCATTTCTTTTTCATCCAAATTCGTTCAGTGGACAAAATCAACACCAACAAACTTTTGCATTGAGACTTTTGGTTTTAATATTTTGTTGAATCGTGCCATCTGTAATATTCTAATTATGTTTTTTCTGCACCAGTGCAAACGCTGTGTTCATGCTGCGATTTTGGTGAGATTTAAGTAAAAACTCAAATTCATTTAAACTTTAAAATAAAAGCAAAATGAGTTAAGCGAAGCTCTGTTTAAAAATGTTATTTAGGTTCAGGATTTGGTTTAACACAAGTGTTTCTTTTTATCCTCTAAAAAGTTATTATTTCAGTGGATCTAATTATTTAATAAGCTTTGTTTGTATAGTGGTTTTTGACAATCTCCTCCTCCTTGCATCGTTTCCCCAATGCTCGGGTCGTGAACCATCACGGAAGTATCTTCTCCCGTACGATGTGGCGTCATTTGTTCCGGTTTTTAGCAACATGCACAGCTTCCGGCATGCTGAGATCGAGTGTGTTGCGGATCTGAGGGGCTATTGGGTAACTCGACTGGCAATGGACATCGGCTTCATTTTGACATTTGAAACCTATGTCTCAATCGTCATTTTTGTATTGTGTGATTGGTTGAGCAATATTGGGACATCTGGGAATGGATTTCAAGTTAGACAATATGTTTGCTGCAGCCTTATTGTCTAACTTCCAATTCCCAGTTATCATCCCGTTTGAGCTCAACCAATCACACAATACGAAAATTACGTGTTTTATCATTTTCGTGTTATGTGATTGGTCGAACTCAATTGGGATGACCAAACGCATCGGGTTTCTACCTCTTTGCCGCTTTCTCTCGAATCTACCCGTGACGATGAGTTATCGGAGAGTGGAGATGTCTCCGGGTTTACGGGCTATATGGCCAAAGAACTCAAGGATCCTCTGAAGGCACACGGATGACAGCAGTCAACATTAAATACTCTACAGTACAAAGGAATTTAGCAGCAACTCTGTTCAGTGATTTTCTCTACAACAATCGGACTTAGAACCTACTCACATGTAGATCGCGCTATCTCAATAATGTCTGTAAATGTGTCGCGATCCAATCAGATATCATTTTTGACTATAAAACAAACTCACATTCTAAATTCAAATTAACCAACCCATTGCGAATTCAAAGAGATGATAACTCGTGATGGTACTCCCTACACGTGGGGTGCCCATATTTAAATTATATTTGCATTCGTTTACAAAGATGAGGAACTTGTTTAAACATTAATTATATTCGGCAATTTGTGTTTTGCGAATGTAAACGACTTTTTATTTCGCTCTAAATAACAACCACAAACGAAACATTTTTTTTATTTACGTTTTTTTAGGAGGAGACACATCTACACTAATATTATAAAGAGTTTCCTCTTTATAATATTAGTGTAGATGATTTGTTTGTTTGAATTGAATAGGCTCCGAAACTACTGGACTGATTTGAAAAATTCTTTCACCATTAGACTAACTAATTAGTATTACTTATAACTCGCTATGAAGCGCTGGTCGTGCTTGCTTAATCGTTCTTGACAGATCGTCGAAGTTAAGCAACGTTCTCAACAGTCCGTCGAAGTTAAGCAACGTTCTCAACAGTCCGTAAGTGGATGGGTGACCGCCAGTGGCATTTGAACGCTTCCGTGCTTCGGAGGGCACGTCAAAATTTCGGTGTCGGCTTCTTAAGTCGTTAAGCCATGACGGAGGCCTTAAGGCGGCCTAAAAACTTCGTCACCAGGCTCATACCAACTTACTTTATAGCTTAGCTTATACTATATTAAAGATGATCAAATTTTAGGCATATCATATGATGCTAACGTGTATGCTAAGCGATTTAGCTATCACTGTGTGACCTATGTAACAGTTGGTCGGCCATTAGGGATGTACAAAGCGTTGTAACGATTATCTTGTTTGAACAGACCTATACTTAGAGCTATAGACGTCTACAGAAGCCGCAAGGGGTAGGTACAGCATCCCAACATACAACCAAATCCGAAAGCATTTTCCGAAAAAATCATTATATCCGGTGAAAACAGCGTTTGCTGGTTTGCGTATGTACTGGGCGCGCTGTTTTACTTAGATTGCTGGATTTTGAGTTTTTAACGGTTTTTTTCTTTTATAAATAAAATTATTAGGTAGGTATGGTCTTATTATGTTGTAATAGTAGTAAATAACGGAAGTTTTTTTTCACTAAATATGTTTAGAATCATGGTCTGATTGTAATCCCTCAGTTTTCGGTAGTTGTCTTTTTACACCCTGTATAGAAGAGAGTAATTGAAACAATTTGTTGCTCAAACCAGTTTCAAAGGCATGATTTTTAGGACTTTTGTTTCTTAGGATTTTGGCTTCGGTGGAAATAAAAAAACACAATCTTCAATAAATTTTATTTATTATCCCATATTTTAACCTTGTTTAAAATCAATTTACAAACGAATTGCATCATAAGAATTATTATGAAATTAAATATAAAATATCTTTTGCAATTTGCAATATTATTAACTACATTAAACTTGTAAAATAATGTGTTTTAATATTATGTGTGTTATTTACAACAATTATTATGATTTATAATTTTATATTATTTACATCTTAAAATACAGGTTTCAGAAATCTGAACAGAAATTCTTTTAACCATTATTACTATGTTGATCATAAATTACCTCTGAGAGGTAAGCGAATGTCTCTATTTCTTAAAATTCCAAAGAGCATCGCATTTTCTAAGTTTACAAAAACGAAAATTTTATAACGATTTTGCGTCTTTATGATTTTTTTCCAGCACTGAGAAGAAATAATGCCGTCACTTTTTATATTTCACTCACGTGGTAACAATCACTTGCGGTTTCGATGCCTCAAATTTTTGTAATGTCTCTTTTAATGCAGATAAGAATTTCTGTTCAGAATTGTTGAGGCCTTTAACGCACTACCACTTTAGGGTTGAGGGTTGACGGTTCGATTATTACGAATCTAAACGTTGCCTACCGCAACGGTGCCGCATTGCGATTTGCCGGTGGTGCGTCGAAGGCCCTAAAACGTTCAATAAGTAGTCATACCTAATATTAACATACTTTCAATTGCATCATACTATTCTAAATGTTTTCGTTTAGAGTTCTAGCAAATCACAAACTAACATTGTGTTTATTTTAAAAGTCTATGACTTAGATCAAGGTCTAAGAAGTGTAAATAGAAATAAAACAAGAGGCACCAATCATTTTATAGGTCCATGGTATTGTGTTCAAACTTTAAAGACTGGTCTTAAGAGAATAGCTATAAAAAGTTTGAAACTGTAAAAAGTATTGAAAAACGCAGATATTGAAAAACTCGAAATTTGATAATTCCATCGTATTGATTTATACAGGTAAATTTTTGAGAATATGAAGTATCATTAGACTGTAAATGTATTTTTTGACATCAATCTAAAATTTTGTACTTACCTCGTAACAAAATATTTTGATGAAACGTATTTGAATTGAAAATGGACCGTTTTATCCAAAAACCAATTAATAGATACTTTGACAATATAGTAGACTGAAAACTATTCTACAGCTTAGGTACATGGATTTAACTAATCTTCAAACAATATCAAAGTACCAAGTACTAGTTTTTTACATATTCGATCGTGTTGACGTAAACTACAATTTCTTGTGAAAGTAAAATCTCCCTCTATTGGTATTTTTACAATAAAAAAACAATAGAAATATGCATTTATTCGTCAACGCCATTGAAGCTAAGTTCTAAATTTCGGATCTGGCACATAATCTTTACATGCTCTATTTGTTTCAGGTACCTAATTGAAAGTTGAAGGAGGGATTTCTCAGAACGCAGATGATAATGAGACAACAGAGAATGGAGGCTGTTCTGTCCAGAGTAGACTTGGCACAACCCTGTTGCATGGCCGCTGGATGTTCACCTGAAAACAATCTTACATTAGACATTGCAAAAAATTTCCAATGTGTAGATAACTTGGTAAAAGGATGAAAGTAAAAGGATTTTAAGTGCTCCATAGGCTAATGAATTTGGCATTGTTATCGAGCTGTTCAGGTTCTGTCCAGTTTCCTCGTACTGTTTCCCATAGAAATTTCTGGTTTAGTGGTCTCACAACCTAAAGCCGTAAGACCGCCAGCAAAATTTTCTGGAGAAGTTATTCCTGAACAACTTCTGATGTTATTATCTAAGGAAGCTATGCGGGCCAATTGGGTTGACGTAATATTCGACGGTCGTCGAATTACTGGCTGTTGCATCTTGGTTTTATCACAGTTTTATTTGATTTTGTTCTTGGATGTTATATAAGAATTTTGTGGCTAATATATTTTTCATCAGAGGAAATGAGTTTATTTAAAAGTCATTTTGATCGAACAGAAAATACTTCGACAAATCTTACAGATTTTATGAACAATTGGTATCGGGAAGTCAAAGAAATATAAAATCTTGAAGAGAATGAAAAAAATATAAAAAGCAACACAAAGTCAGTAAGCATTGATTAATTCAAACCGTTGAACGAAATAAAATAAAATGAGTGAAGAGATCAAACAAATGACAAATTTTACGCTTTTGACGATCGAAACGTAACTGGAAGACAAACAAATCGAGACGACATGAAAAAGATGGGAAGTATTTAAAATCTTGCAATTGTGTTGTGTTGGATAAGAATATTAAATAGATAGATAGATAGATAGAAAATACTTTATTGCACACCACACAATAAAAATAAACAAAAATGGAAAACTAAACAAAAAACACAATGACATACAATCGGCGGTCTTATCGCTAAATAGCGATCTCTACCAGACAACCTGTGGATGGATAAATGGACAAATTGAAATATATATAGGGGTGTGACTAGATAAAGAATAGGTTGAAGATATAAAAGATATATATATATTTATATACACTTACTAACAACGACTTATAAACTTACATACTAATAATTACATAATTATAAATATAATAAATACGTGCATACATAATTATATATAATTAGGTAAATAATATATAATTTTGTCTAACAACACAAGGGAAGTCAACGACAAGAGGACATATATTTTATTAAATACATATTTAATAAAATATATGTGTTTGAAATAATAGTTGTTATGCAGGTAGGTACTTTATAATGATACATGTGAGATTAATACATTTCATACATATATGAGATTCCATCTTACTGTTTCCCCAAAACATATAGAAAAAAAGATTTTTAAATTCTCGAATTCTTAGTGGATTTACATAGGTAGGTTACTAGGTACTTTTGTACACTGGTCAAACGGCATCGTTAGTGTAGCCGGAAAGCAATGAATGAGATTTCTTTAGGGCCGGAAAGGATTTAGTGATAGGCCTCGCCGGGCCTCGCATGAGAGTTGAATATAAGCTAATGGTGTTTATCTTATGGCTTGCATAGATAGTTACAGATGTCATATTGTATGTGCTTAAACAATTTAGTGATCCCTCAAGCATTCTGAATTTGATAAAGCATAGTTTCAAGTTAAATTTTAATTTAACGATATGGACAAATGGCATTTTATTGTATAATTTGTTGTTACCTGAAATAAATGTTTTTTTTTTTTTTTTTTTGAAATGTTGCATTGTTGTTTCGTCGGCAGATTGATGAATTAGCCATATCATGATGCCTACCTAAGCATATCGTTGAACGACGCGATTTCATGATCTACCTAACTTACACTCGCTATATAGTATGTTTGACGATTTGGCTAGCGATTACATGGCGATTAGCGATTAGGCATAACATGATTTTGACTATTAGAAACGACCATTGGCGGCTCATCATCATTTGCCTGCCCTTGTCCCATAACCCGCAAGCTACCAACACAAAACGTCAGGCTTAAATGAATTAAAGTACCTACTTGAATAGATCTCACTAGATTCTGACATTTTCAAACTCGTATCCAAGTAAATATATAAAATGCAAACGAACGTAAAATGGAACGTAAATTTTTAAACTCAATTTTACTATAATTTTAGTTACATAAAACTTAGAGAATATAAACTTTAAGTTACTTTAATGTTGATAGAAGTGCATTTTTAATAACCACTGTAATTACTTCCGCCAAGATTATCTTTATTGCTTTTGCTATAAAATACGGGTAGTTTTGATTTATATATACAAACTTACTAACTTAAATCGTATCAAAGCGTGTCTATAGGGTATTAACATGATTAAATTGTTTTAGCAAAGGCAGGGGCAGGCCTAGGCAAACTTTCTTGAATCAAATTGGCGACAGGTTAAAAAACTCTGTTATACTTACCAGAAAGCACGTGGACCCTCGTGATCGCTGGGGGAGCATTATTTGGTCCACATTTGTAGAGTCCAGCATCAGCTCCTCTCGCTCTCTGGACTAGTAGCCGACTGGTGCTCTTCATGCCTTTCTCTGTCACGAGGGAAATGCCCCCGCGGGCCGAGTCGAAGTTTATCACCTGCTATGATGAGGACAATCAATCAAGGGATTAGACATCTGAATATGATAAACTTACTCGCAGTTTTACCGAAAAATATTGTTTGCGGGATTAAGATTCAACCAACTTTATAAGCTACCTTTACAACAAACATTATAATCTTGGCTGTATCCCCAAAGCGTGATATACGTTCTCTCAAATTAAGATCATTTTAAGCGTAAAGAGGCAGCCAGAGTCAAGTTTTTTTTTCATATTTACTGTATCTTGTTCAATTTTATATTTGTAACTTTATTATTTCAAATTTTACGTCAAGGTATTGTCCTACAAATATTTATTTAAAAACATTCATCAGTACCAGTAATTCCACTAAGATTTGTCACTAAATTATGTAAGCAAAAGGCGAAGTTATTTCAACGTCGATTTTGCCGAAACTCCTGCAAGAATTCCGGAGAATTTTTAATTAAATTCTTAGCCGGGAACAATATAAACAAGTTAAAATCTTTACACAGCTGCCCTGTTCAAGGTTACTCGTTTTATTTTTGTTTCAAATACAAAAATATAAATTATATGAGAAGCGCACACACACAACCACCAAACACATTTTTTTATGTTGTTAGCTCAAAACACGGCACTTGGTTTTAAAAAAAGTATTGATGAACACAATTGTGAACCTTCCCAGTTCTGAACGCTTCGCTGAGAACGGAAGAAAAATAGCAAATACATCAGCAAGAGATGGATTTTATTGAGCTCCCTGTTTGAATAACAAGTTGCTTTTGAATCTATGATCCTTGATCGTTCGCTTCATGTTTATCCTTCATATTTTCTCGAGAGAAACTCCTTGACAGAGTAAACTATCGGAATAGTAGAACAAATAATATGAGTACCTAACTATGCTTTGAAGTTAAGTAGCTAAAATATTGAAGTTAAAAATGTATGAATAGAACAGCTAGGTAAAAATGTCTTACAAAACCTTACTTCAGTAGTTCCTGACACACTGATGGGCCAGGAATATTTATGTGACTGTTGGTTGTCATCTCGTAATAAGTAACTATTTATTTTTACTACGAGAACTACCTACTTGAATTCAAAAAATCAAGAAAAAAAATGGAAATTTATCGACTAGAATGTAATTTTTTTGAGCCACTCATTTTCTTTCGAATTGATGTTTAAGTGTTGTTCCTATTATCTTTTTTTATCCTTTGAACATAAAATCGTCTCGTAAAACCTTACAATTTAGCATGGCTTTAGAGATTTTCTCGTCATTCTAAGTAAATACAAAACAATAAAAAAACATTGCCGACAGAAGTGAAAACTTGAACAATGACGTGTGTATTTTTTGAATCGGCAGGAAATATTTTTGGATTGTCACCGGGCGCGCGGCGGTAAACGCTGTAATAAAGTCTCTTTATCGTGTTTAGTTACGGAGTTCAAAACTAGATGGCGCTGACGGTAGTGTCGGTAACACTGCCAGTCTGGGTTCAATAGATTTTTCCCATCTCAAAAATGCTCAACGCGCCTAAAGAAGTTTTCATTTCAAAAATGCAAAGGCAATAATTGTATTAGTCATTTATGCTATGAAACGCAATACACTACAATCATTTTAAACAATTTATTTATAAAACATATTACACTTTACAATTATTATAAATAATTTGCAGTTTAAAGTGCAGGAAGTGTTTTGAAGGTCCATTATTTGAAGTCTTTTTTGTACTGGCTTTACACAAAAATGGTCATATTCTGAACGAAGAAGTAAACTGTTATATTATGTACTTATTATACTTAATGTTTTTATTACTGTACAGAGTACTAAAAATTATTAATGCTTTGTTTTAGTTTTGGTAAAAGTTTTATAGGTACTCTTACTTATACTCAGAACAGTAGTTACGAGTTCAGTGCTAAGTATAATTAATTTAAAGATAATAAAATGAATCAAACAATGGATAAGCATGGTGCATGAAGCCACATCGCAGAAACAATTTTATATTACCTACTCGTACACACGAGTGGGTATATTAACGAATTAAACTAAGTTGTATTGCCAACAGACCGGACAGCGTATCCAATTTAGTTACTTTGTCACTGGTAAGTGAAATATTCAAATTGAAGCAACATTTTATTTTCCTCCAAATGAATACCACCAACTATTGAATTTGCCTGTGAGATTGGAATTTTGTTTAGAGTCCACGCCATTAAAGAAATCCTGCGGAATTGAGCAGAATGACGGAATATCTATTGCAATTTATCTTCATACGTAGAAACTAGAGCCGTTCCGAAAAGGCTTTGAATGTAGTAGGTAATGACCGAGTAATGACCACAGTAATGATTTCTCGATACTTTTATCTACATTGTTGATGGAAAAGATTACAAATAAAATGTTTAATCAACAAGTTCTAAAAGAAGAAATAAAGAAATACTAATATGTTCTTTTTTACACTTCTTCAATCACTCTTGTCGTCTACATCTTAGTCTCTTTCTTCATCATGTAAGTACTTGCCTGTTCTCCATGAGTCCAGGTGATGGAAGTAGGAGGCTCTGGCGTATGCCTCACGGTGCAAGTAAGGTTGATAGTGGACCCTGCCTGAATGAAGAGTTCAGGTCCACTGGATATCGTAGTTTCTGGTTCTGTAGGTGATACGTTGTTTATTTTAAGTTATTTCAGTTGTGCTATTTTTCTTTATAAATATCTTGGCTCAACAGATTTCGTATCCAAATTTAGTAAAATCTACGTAAAATATGTAACCAACTTCAAGAAGATTATATTCGTTATTTTTTACTGCAAAAACTTCTTAGTATGGAGTATGTGCAGGAATTTAGCTGTATAATTAAAACAAGAGTTTGCCTCTAACTCATACGAAGTTACTTGTATCCAATGAATGTACACAGGTTTCAAGCTAGGATTTAGTTCTATAGCAATTGTTCACTAAGATTTCTTTGAAATATTTATAGTGTTTTCTTTATATCATACCCCATATCAATGACCTTAGCAATTTCTTTACTTTATTAAAAAACTGGAGAGCGAAGCACTTATCGAGTCGTTTATCCATGAGTGATGGCCACTGAAGTGTCGCTAAGTAATACCAAAGATTTATTTCGGCAAGTTGGTAACGAGGGGTGACAGGTAACGATCCCCAGGGTCTCAAATCGAGCCTCGACATGGTCTGGAATTGAATCGCATTGACGGCTTTCGGGGAGAAATGAAATATATTCTGATATTAACTGAACTCGATGTTGGTGTCCTAAATATTTATTTAAAGGAAATAAAAGTATCAGAATATAAAGTGAAGGAAAGCTTTTTTTATTTTACAGTAAAATAGGAAAATACTTAATTTTTTATTGTATTTTTGTCAACACATGTGTTAAAATTTTTGGCTTTACCGGTCTGTTTTTCTCAACATTCTCAGTTACGCCAACGTAAATTAGCAACTTCAGGACGCTGTTTTATAATTTCGTACATTTTCTCATAATTTCAAACACGATTTACTCCGCGGCATTTTATTATACTGAGCTCAGCTTTGATAATTATGTATAAGTCATAAGGCGCTCGTATGATGAGATATATCTACAGAAGTAGTAATTTAGATAGCACGGTGAGGAATAATTTCACGGCAACTAGCTCAGACACTTACAAGAAGACAGGCCAATATGCAGGCATATGATCCGTTAAATTCCAATCTGGTAGTACTTCGAGATTGAGCTACAATACGTGCACGAATCGCAAGAGGTGCACATCCTTAGTGCGCAGAATCAGGGCTAGCTCTAATTGCATCATCAAGGCATTATCTGACCGATTTGACTCTCTGTACATTAACCATTGTAATATGATTCACATTAAATATAGGAAAGATATGATATGATTTGACATTAGCTATTTACTACTTATTGATTTATTTTTAACTGTACTAGATTGTTTTTGAAAATTAATTTTTGACATATTCTTAACTGTAAGTGATTTTATTATTTTAATTTACCTAATTTGCTAATATGCTTGACCATGACTAGACTTTGTACTTATTTTTATTTTATGTAGGTGAAATTGTATTTTTAATGTTAAAATTTAGAAGTGTATGATCCTTTGTCGATTGAAATAAATAAAATGAATTGAATTGAATCGTCCAACTGCGCGATCGATGGACGCTATCAGAAAAATCCATACATTTTTGATGCATGAGGCACTAAGCCGAGATGAATGGCGTAAGTAAAGAGTAACCTTCACTCGTCACTGCGAATGATACTTAGAATAACAAAACTACTCATGTAGTTATCCTTTCATAATCTGATGTGGGACTATGGGGAAAGGTTTACAGACCTAAGATTTTGAGGAAGACAGCGTGTCCAATGGGAGGTGTAGTTGAGTTCTGGCACTCGTACTAGCCTCTTTTATGGGACTATGGTGCAAGTTGTACAGACCTACGATGTTGAGGAAGACGGCGTGTCCAATGGGTGGCGTGGTTGAGATCTGGCACTCGTACTGTCCGGAGTCGCGGCGCTGCGGGCTGCGGATGCGGAGCGCCCACTCCTCGGAGCGCGGCTTGTGCGCCGCCTCGAAGCGCTGGTCCGAAGTGTACGTGTAGCGGCCTACCGTCAGCAGGTGGATGTCGCGGTGACGGACCCATGATACCTGGGGAACAAAAGTATTGTAACAAGGCCACCCATTTTTTACGATTAATTTAAGAATTTTGAATCATCGACAATCCATTAAAAATCGAAACGATGTCTTCGATAGAAAAGAGATAGATATCTTTAAACCTTCAATAACACAAAAGAAAATACGCGTTCCCGACATTCCCACGGTTAAACAGTGAGTTGGTACGTCTAAGAAAAGCAACTCCAGGAATGCAAATTCTGATGGAAAATGGAAATGCTAATGAGCTCGGGGAAGTGAGGATTGGATGAGCGCTAAACTCGCTGCAGATTGTAAGCTTCAATTGGGTTTCATAAATAAAGTAGAAGTATTTCTGCTTCAGCTTTGGTAAATTTGCAAAAAGCGCTTTTGATTTATTTCGTCTCACGAGGTTTGGTTTAATTTAGTTGAAGATAAGTTTAACTTTTTGTTATTCTATTTTTTGTAAGTAGTTTATTTAAGTGATAGGGAACTGTGGAATATTTTAGAAGAGTCCTTTGACTATTGGGATACAAAAGGTTCATAAAAAAAATCTTTGATTAAATCTTCAAAGTGATTTGAAGTGTTTTAAAGAGTATTGTAAAGTTATTACTGATGATACAAGTAGATTAAAATAAGAAACTCTTAGTCATCAACATAAGCTTTAGTATCTGCAAGGCACTTTATGTTTATACCACATGCGATAAACTTACATTGAGTATTTTTACTGAGTCATCCGAAATAAACGTTAACGCGCAAATAGCGCGTTTCGAAACTTTTATCTGTAGCAAAGTTTCAAATGGCACTTCAACTTTTACTGCGACAAACAGGGGTGGATTAAGACCTGTGATATCATGGTTCTTTTAA
The DNA here is from genome assembly GCA_963565295.1 of Epirrhoe alternata. Lineage (NCBI taxonomy): Eukaryota > Metazoa > Arthropoda > Insecta > Lepidoptera > Geometridae > Epirrhoe > Epirrhoe alternata. The sequence goes on from OY751384.1 coordinate 9,609,005, forward strand.
AGTTCACCTATCGAAGAAAAGCTGTTAGGATTATATGAGTGGACATCGGTTTGGTCAACATATTTGATGACCTCATGGCGAGTGAAAAGTCACCTTATTTCATCTCTATCGGAATGACATCGAAACGTTGTAATGCCTTGGAATTGTGCAGATTTCTGGCATTTCTACTCTATCATATTCACAGACTCTGTGGATCTGACTTATTTAACCCATTATGTAAAAAAGTACCTAGGTTATCGTAGTAAGATTTTATTTATTGATAGTTCTTTATTGAACATTGATAAACGAATCATCGCTTGAGTCTGGACTGACGGGCGTTGGATATTTTTTTGTATTAAATTTAGTTATTAAAAAGAAATAAATAACAAATGTGCAAATTGTATTTTTCCTAGAGGATAATAATTTAAAAATATTTTTTCCCTCACAATCCAACGCCAGATGTAGCCCGATAGGTATAGCGACCTTATAAAAATATTTAATGTTGTTTACCAACAGCAGTTTCGTTTGGGTATTCAAGGTACATCGATTTGTTTTTGGTTCATATAATATTTCTCAACAAAAACGACATCAACTTTACGGAGACCTTTTAAATCGATAGATAAATAAAGAGGCTAAAGAATCTGAATATCAATAGCAAACGAAAGCTACTTGGGTTTACTGACATAGAATATGACAAGAGAACAGCAAACACCTATACTTTTCTTAGAACGATACATAAATGCGGATTTTACCTTAACAATCAAAAGATTGAATACTCTACAGAACCCCAAAACATCCAATTTATCCTGAATCACACAATACACTTTTTATACACAATGTTTTATCAATACAGTAAGCCTCTTGAGGTGGAACGATCTTAGCTGAGCTAATCATAAAATCTTTACTACCTATTCTCCGGAATTTTACGTGCGCTTGGTAAACACGGGAACGATTTACTGTGGAATGGAAAATAAACTTTTTTTCAATATGAAATGTATTTTACAAGGAAACTTGAATAAGTCGTTCACAACACAAAGGAGACGGAACAATGGACAAGAAAAGTCAAACCCTCTTGTATTTATTCTTATCATTCTAAGGATGTGGTTCGTACATCTCCTAAGTAAGTATAATTGTTCTGAACCTCATTTTGAAAACAGGAAAATGTTAAATAATAATGCTTAAAAGGTACGGTATCTATTTGTAAGATTTGGTTGAAAAAATAACAAAAAAAATTGAACACGATCACAACTGAACCCCTAAAGCGCGGTAGACATTCTTCAGATTGAGTCAATAAAAAAAATCTGAATACCTACATATCTTTGCAGAAGACTTAAACAATGTCCCAGGCACTACAGTACTACATATCTTTGCAGAAGACTTAAACAGTGTCCCAGGCACTACGTTGAGTGTAGGCATAGGTTGCCTCCTGACGCTATATAAATCATCTAGGAAGATGTAAAGGCCTAAGTTTTTTTGCAGAAGTTAACAGCTTGACAGATCACAAGCTCAGGGCGAATACATGATGCACGGCCGAGATTCGAACGCACCTTTGAACTGAAAGTCGAGGTATGTACCTCACTCGGTCAACACAGCATTCAAAAACAGATTGGGAAAATCATCTTTTCTCTCGTAATAATGGAGAGATTGTGTCTTACTGTATTTCCGTCCCGTTGAAGAGTAAATACCATTCAACGATTGAAATATTGCGAGATTTTTTCGAAGCGCAAATGGTTTATTCCCTTTCTTTGAATCGTTGTGAGTTATTGTTGAGAGTTAGATGTTTTGTTGATTAAAATCCTTGTTAACTGCAGAAGTTTCAAGCAGTAAATTAAAATAAATTTATTGCTGTGTAATTTATACCGCCATTTGTGGTTGCTATACGGATAGGTTGAGATTGCGTGTTTTGATGGGTATTTGTTTGAAAGTTGAAATATATGGTTCAAAGTTCATCTTTTATGACCGCACTTTCGTGTATACGGTAGTATTGGTAATGTAACACCAATTATAAATGTAGAGATTTGAAATCAATTTTTGGGTCTCAATAAAGCAATTGCACATCACTAAGTCGAAAGTGCCCGCGATGTACGAAAGTATGTTCATGCAGATCGGCAGCCGGCCCTTTCCTTTGCAGGGTAGAGAGTGACCTAGTTAAACACAAACGTTTAAGAGGGCAATGCATATCAGTTAATGCCATATAGATTCAAATGTTGGTTTAAATAATTCGGCCTTCATGAAGGTAACTATAGTTAAATGGTTATCTGTAAATACAGTTTATGCTTTAACTAAAACAGGACACAGAGTGACAACTCTAATTGTAAGCATATTTTATTTGAAATAAACGTAGTAAAAAACGTAATAAACGTATGAAACGTGGTTTCATAGTGGACTCGTGTACATTGTTGCTTTGAGTAATAGGTACTTAGGTTGTGTACAAACTTGTGCCCTAACATCTGCGACCTAGACGTAGCTTGAGCAGGATAGCACTTGGAAGTTGCAGCACGAATTTAGATCGATTATAACTTGGCTTGTACTCAATTTGGGCTTTGAGGATCAGGTGGCACAGCTTTCTAATTGAAAATGTAAAATCACCACCATCTACTACGACTTGTATGAATCAGGGACGGTTATCTTTCATAAACACACATCATAGGCTTCTTTTATATTCGTATAAGGGGTAGAAACCACGGGTTTCCACTTCCTACGATTTTTAATACCTAATTTGCCTAATTTGAGTCAGGGTCATAGGAAGAGGCGTGTATTATGTACCTATGTATAATAATAATATGTACCTAGGTAATAGTCAATTGAAACATTGATCCGAAAAAGAAAATAGTACCATCCTACCCTATCCTCGGGTTACGCTCTTACTCACATAGCTGTGTCGCATAGATCATCTTTGACACGTCCATTGGCCTAGACATCTTTCCCATATTCTTACTTTCAGTTATTTCTTATTTAGTAATAATATCCAAATCCTCTCTGAGATAGCTTGTAAAACATTTGCACTCCGTATAACGTTCCTTCAACATTTTAGGAGCGTGAACTTATACCTATATCTTGCCAATGCCAATGGATCGTTTAATAAAAGAACTGAAATAAGAATCTAAGCCTGTACGGAATAAATGGAGCTATTCCAATGCAGCACGTTGCCTTTATGGCATATTCCACGCATTATTCGCTTCGGTTATTGGAAAAAGTTTTGAATTCCAATCGAATTGTTAATGGACGAAAATCGTGACACGCTGTTTAATTTTTTGATTTAGGCATTGTTCGAAAGAGAATGTTTGTGGTTCATCCTACTGATGTGAACACCAATTTTGTTGAGGTCACATGAAAAAAAGTTTGCCGACAGAGTTTTAGAAATAGCTAGTATCATTTCAAGCCCTGGTAGAAGAAACATACCGAATATGAGCGAATAATATGCTTGAAGAAGGATAACATGTAGGTAAAGATACAAAAACATCACAACTACATCCTATAGGCAAGATGATCAAATATTTTGTGTAAGTATATACACATTTTTTATGTAAGTATTCCAAATTCTTAGTTGCCTAATGAGTAGTCTGAGGCAGGTTAAAAAAAACCTTAGGCCTTTAAATCTATATAAGATAATTTATACAGCTTCGGGAAGCAACCTATGCCTACACTTAACGGAACGCTGTAGTACCTGGGACATCGTTTGAGATGGAATAGGCTTGCTCAGCACCTAAACCATCCTCTCAGCTTAATCGGCCTGGCCCACAGGAAAGAAGACGTCAATACGTGTGGAGCTGACTAAGCCACGGGTCACGATGTTTTCCTTCATCGTTAAGAGCTCCGTTAATGCCGGGATTCGACCCGACGACCTTCTGATTGAAAGTCGAGCATAACCCCATTCGGCCAACACGGCTCATGATGCCTTAAAGGTTAGACAAAAAAAACGTAAACAGGGTCACGACTGTATCCCCGAGGCGTGGTAGACATTCTCTCAGTTTATATTCCAGATCCTTTGAAGATGTCTAAGGGGGTAGTCAGAGGCATGTACAAATACATAAAGGTTAGGATTATAAAAAACTCACCGTCCTGTTTTGCAAATTCTTCACCCTGCAAAGCAGTCTCACTGGATGCCCCACCAGCCCAGTGATGTTCCTCGGAGTGTTTGGATCGAAGTACGGAGCGTCAGGAGAACCGTGCCACTCTTGAAGGAACTCGGCCCGGAACCTTCGGGAGGAGATGTCCATTGTGGTGTTGTCGGGGGAGTCAGTGCCGGAGTCAGCTGTGGGAAACATTGATTTTAAGTATTCGATGTCATAAAACACACGCTTAATTAAAAAAAAAATGAAAATTCTTACGGACAGGAGCCTTCGCGTTCTTTTTTCGTTGTTTTGATGAATATTCGGCCGTTTTTTACTATTTATGACTTCCAAGGCCAATTTTTCGATTTGGAATATTTGGTCCTAGGAGGACCGTGTTTTAACGTTGATCTTATCGACCGAATACAATATAGCTCCTAGTAAGAACTATCCGAATATTATCAACGAAAAAAAGAACGGGAATACGGCTCCAGATTTGTGAAGTCAGGCTCAATAACTTTTAGACAGAATAAATACCTATATTTATTATGTCTAAAAGTTATTGAGCGCATATCTAGGAGGCTAGGAGGCGTGTCCACTTTAACGCGTAACCGGCTACGCGTTCATTGGAACGCGAACTACGCGTAGTCCGTATAAATCTTTAAACTCCTTCGGAATAAGGTAAAAAAAAGACGAAACAAATTAAAGTTTTACGTAAATTAGTAGAGCCGTGGTATTGGACCACAGATAAATATCTGAGAAGATGTTGGGTTGGTACTTTTAATTTATTTAAATTGCTTCAGACGTTCTTCGAAATTTCTAAGAAAAAATAATCTTTGGGTTGGTTGTGTACCTGAATTAGGTTGATTCATATATTTTTTTCAACGACCTATAGACGGCCCTATTGATTCTAGTCAAGTGTATTTATTCTGTTAAGTGTTGTTTAGTTTGAAAACACTGCTATACCATACACAAAATAGTCTAATGCAATTGTCACTTCCCTTGTATTGCAAAATTTCCGTATCAAAGTCTTACAGCTCCACCTTTCACCACTTCTTTTGTCTTAAAATATTTCCTTAGGTAAGTCGGGTTTCCGTGCCATAAATCACTTGTTCTTTCCGCTCTTCTAGATGTTTATCCGAAGCGACGCTTAGGAAAAAGTGTTTTCGCAGCATAAACTGCGAAGTTTTATAAGGTTGGAAAATGTATGTTTAAGCTTGAATCAATGAATTGCTTCGGTGAGTTTGGCGCTTAGAATTTAGGAGATTTGTTTCATCTCTTACATTAGGTTTATAAATAAAAATTACACGTAAACAGGGTCACGACTGTATCCCCAAGGCGCGGTAGACATTCTCTCAGATCTTTATACTCCAGATCCTTTGAAGATGTCTAAGGGGGTAGGTAAAATTAATATTCTCTAATAGTACTCTAGGCTATTGTCTAGGTACTTATTAAATATTTACTATGATAAAGTAAATATTTCATAAGTACGCAGCGTCTACAAAAAAACAGCTATTAGTAGAGTTTGGAATCGTTTACTTTGGACGAGATCCTTTCAAGATGCCAGATCTTGAAAGGATCACTATACCGTGCTTTAAGGACACAGATTCTAGTTTATTTTACTCTAAGCACATCAAACAGGAAGCCGACGTACATTGATAAATAGAGTGGAATGTGAAAGTTTAATTAGTTTTCCGCGTCACAGTCGCAACTTTCCACTCTCATTACGGAGCTATACAAAGTTCCTACAAAACACGCTTTGTGTTTGTAAACTCATTATCGATGCAAGTTAATTTCAATGTAATTTTATTGGTTTTACTTATTTATGCAATAAATCGAGGAAAGCCTTTGGGCAAAGATTGGGCATAATGAGATGAACTTCTTCGAAAAGTGACTATTTTCATAGTGTGAAGGTCAATTTTGATTAAGTTAATGGAATCGATGTCAGACTGAAGTATGAATTGTCATGCTGTTCCATTTGAGGCTGGCGGCTTTGTCCGTTTATTAGAAAAATATCTCAGATAAGTCAGTCTAGTGTAAAGCATTTGTTCATTGAATCGTTATAATTGGTCAAGCATTAGAGAAAAGATTTAACCCTTTAGCGTAGTCGAAATTTGAACTAATTGAAAGTCAACTTATGAAGCTTACTCAGGTATAAAAAGGTATAATACTTTTCGTTTTAGTTTGTTATGTTGACCACCAACTCATGCATAACAAGGCAGTGCATTGAATAAATCCACTTTGAAAACCGCTGAGCGGTTGAACGGAATTTATGAATTTTCGATTATTTGCTGGATAGAAAGTGAATTCTAAGCAATCATTTTTGCTATTTATACAGGATGAAAAATATCTCGTGCACCCAAAGAATTTTGAATTATATGAGAGACCAATGGAATACATCAGAGTATACTTTCGCCAAACAAGACAGTTTGATAAAAGATGATTAGTTTTTAATCACGACCTAACTTGATTTGGAAAGCATGTTAGGGTATGGCTTTTGTTAAGCATTTTGATGAGAGATTTGACCTATTAACACAATGAAAATAACCTTCGAAACCCAAGAATGTGATTTAATTAATTATTCTGAGAACCATGCAATCTTGAAAAGGTCTAGGGACGAACAATAAAACTTCCTAGCGCCCTTGTGTCAAGTCCCTTTTAAACTGAAGACATGCTCGCATTTCTTTTATTCTCTTTGGACAGGGTTATCAAAACAAACAATTTGCTTTTGACTGAAAAGGTCATTCGAGATATGAAAAGGGAAGATCAAATTGCCATACTTTGCTTAAATAAAGCAGTTGCAAGGTTTTATATTTTCTTTTCATAAAATTCTGGGCCCGAATAATATATAGGAACCATCGACAAAAAATTTAAGAATTTTATTTTCATCGTAGGAATTCTTTTATTTTTTAACAATTTTAATGACTTTTAGTGCAGTTGTCGACTTTACCTGTAAAATGCATTAATATTAAAAAATAAGAAAACCAACAGACATTACAAAACCGTTGACAGCCCTGGTTTAAAGAGCGTAGTGCAGTGAAAGGTTGAGAAAATTATACTGTAAAGTAGTGGAGTCTAGCAGGCACTGCAAAGTAAAGCCATGTATTCACTGAGAAACATGTTTCAGATACAAAGTTTCTGAAACGAAGTTGATTTCAGAAACAAATGTTTCGGGGACTTAGCCGTCCACACCTCAGTTTCACAGGGATCGCGAGTTGAGCAATCCCATAATATCGGATTCGTTTCTAATAATTCTATAATTTTAATATGTTATTGTAGTTCTAAACTACTGGCGCCAAGTTGTTTCTAAACAACTGAAACACACGTCTACACTTGTATAGAGCAGTTGCGAACAGATTTATTTCGGTGCTCTCCACTTCCATCGGGGAGCACAGAAACATGCTAGAAACTCGTAGTGTACCGCAACGTTTTAACGTGTTTCTGAAGCATTTTAATTTGTTTCAGAAACACGTACTTAGATTCAGTTTTTGAAACAGTGTTTAAAAACAAATGGCTTTATACGGCTTTCACTTTGAGTTCACAGATTCTAGCTACAAATAATAAAATAAACATAGTTGATGGTAAAATTAAGAAGCTAAAATTTCAACATCCATCCATCTTCCAGCACTTGTCCCACATGTTTATTATTAAGATATTAAACAACAGTATCAAGAAATACTAACAAAACAAAATAATAATTAAGCTCATCTCAATCTCATTTCGAAAGCCACAACCCTAAATTGTGGTATCGGGATCAGCCGAGTGTGATGTAATAAATACATTGCTTCTATATCACAGACAGTAATTATCGTCGACTATTGTATAACAGCAACAGAACTCGTACAATGATTAATGATAAAGTTTCACGAAGATATCGAACCAAGGTCGGAATTGTAGCGAAACGATTGTTTTCTATACTAATATTATAAAGAGGAAAGATTTGTTTGTTTGAAATGAATAGGCTCCGAAACTACTGGACCGATTTGAAAAATTCACCATTAGAATCCTACATTATCCTTGATGAACATTTTATCCCGGGAAAGTGATGTTTTCCCGAGGGACCGCGGGTAACACCGCGACGGACAGCTAGTAAATACGATTACGATTAAGTAAAGATTATTTATTTTTCATAAGATTTAGTTTATTTAGAAATAATAAAGTAAAAGGGTAAAAGTAAGTAAGTAAAAGTCAAAAGATAAATAAAGTAATCCTCAAGTTAAATTATATAATTTCAAGATAGATAACAACAACAACAATCCAACAATTATAGTAATATGTCTAGGGTGTTGCAAAGTTGTCACATGTTTGGTAGCAAGTCTACATACTACGTATTACAAGACTTATTGCCAAGCTTGCTTCAACAGATACACAGTAGATGTCCCCTTATAAAGCCTTTTTCGAAAAAGGCTTTATGTTTACTGACGAAATAAAGTTAAGTTAGTAAGGATTGCAAAAGATCTTCAAATGAGAATTGTATTTAGAAGAAAGTTATATTTCAAGAAAGTATTGAACAAAAACATTAGGAAGTCTCCAATGGGAATTCTAACGACCTTCACCACATAGGTCGTTAGAATTCCCATTCAAGATTAAAAATAAACTAAGCACCATAATTTAGTACTACTTGGTAATGAATAGTGCTTTCTAACGGACACATAGGTACAGTGATAAACTTATCTGGACCGGTGGCCAAAAGAGGAACTATAGAATTTTACTGTAAAAAATATATTTCTGTCAACACCAAATGCGATAACAGCGCCTATCTCACTGGTTCAGATAAGTTTGTGGCACTGTACATCTATTCTACGAGTATGATAATGTAACTGCGTTAAGAGGCTATATTTCTAACTAGCAATACACCATAGACCTTATCTACAAAATAAAAAGGAACTTATTTCAGTGATAGCGCAAAAGTGGCGTCAGCATGCAGTGCGAAGCCGCTGTCACATAACTATGTACCTTTTTGTGTAGGAGATAAGGTTTATTTTGTATCCTATTATTAAAATTGCGCGCCACATTCTGTCCGGTATGAGATGACCCTATAAAGGAAAGAGCCCATGGCTGAATGGAAAGTCATTCAAACGTGATCATAACGTAAGGTGTCTAGCTCGAAAGCACAGTGTCGCGAAATCGATTCTGTAATTCTTTATTGTACACAAAATAGTAACAAATACAATATGTTTAAAAGTACATGTACAAAGGCGAGCTTAACCCTAAAAGAGTTTTCTACCAGCAAACCTTTGGGTCTAGGGAGAAGCCATAAACAAATGTGGATGCGCTGTGTACATACCTACCAGTAGAAAAGAAATAATAATTATATACCTACTAACGAATTTACTAATGAAATACCTATACAATATATACATATAAACAAATACATATAATATATATACTTACACACATAATATAATATATTATAATTCAAGAAAAATGGATTCATAATGACAAATAGTGCTCTTTTACCTTTGACTTAAAAGATCGATCGATGATATTGTAAGAGATAGAAACAAGCTATTTATCGAAAACGACACATCTTTAAGCAATCGTTTTTTAAACGGACGTGTTAGAAAAATTACTGATTACAACGGCAAAGTTTAGTATATTTCTTATGTATTTATCTCTGTTATGAGGTTAGTATGTTTAATATACCTACTTTGTAATGTGACAAAAAAGTTTTCATATCTAATCTAAATCATCGTCACCCTACGGAGCTACAAAGCCTGGCTTTGTAGCACACAGACACACATACACAAAAACATACAGTCAGACACGCCAAACTTATAACATCCCTTTTTGGCGTCATACTCTATCATATATTTTTGGGAGATTATACTACTGGACATTTCCGCTAAACTTTTATAGCTATCTACGTCACTCCTTGGTTGATTCCTTCTTCGTTTACCGATGGTGGTTGCCATTCAAGAACCTTAATTCCTTAACGGTTATTGATTCTCGAAACATCCAATTACTTTTACAAAACAATCTGTAGACCAATTTGAACTGCGGGTAAACGTTTGCGTGATCTGCTAATATTTGTTCCGGGTTAGCTACTCGTTAGTTTATGATTGTGAGGGACTTTGTGTGTTTGTCGTCTCATTTAGTCCGTTCATCGATACGTCTCCTGTTTGCCTCTTTACTTAGGTCCTAATTTATGTTGAAATCTACATAATTTACTATACAACATAATAACATCCTAAAGAAGCAACGTAAAATTGTCTATTACGAGTGAGACCATTCACGGACAGGCATGTATTGCTTAATATTTTATGTAGACCACCCTTCACCCTTCTTGTTGTCTTAACCGAAGAATCACAGCTTTCAGATGGTATACATATTATAAATATTTACATTGAGGAAGCATTGTGTATGAGTGACCAAAAATGACACTAACAATAATGACGCTTTTAGCTACTTTCTAGAAAGCAAGTAAACAGTTGTTTCAGGATTTTCATTTGGTACAAACGGCACAACTCTATAGACTTAAATAATGTGTTATATTTTCTCTGATCTAAGTCTAGCTAGTAGGTAAAGGATTGCTGCATGATTTACTGGACCCTACCTACTGAACCCTTTCAATCCTTTCATAGCGATCGTTGGAAATCGTTTTGTCCATCTGCCGTTTGGAGGAGACAACGACCTCTTTAACTTATTCACGATCCAGCTAAAGACAATTATGTAACGTACAGTCAGCATCAGTAACTGGTAGCCCTTATAAAGCTTTTAACCTGTCTTCGTGGCTTTTGGTAGAACACGAGCAGGCTTGCCAATTGGTAACGCTTACTTTAAGCTGGTCTTTGGCGCTGTTCTTATTGACAAAAGCTGGCACGATCAGATGCAAATGATCACAGGATCGCGCGATTTAACATACTAGTGTGGTGTATTGGCTATATTTATTATTGGGCGCACGATCATGCGCGAGCAGCTCAAGCAGTTTCATCGCACGATGAAATTGCATCGTATCCAAGCGTATCGTGGCCAAGGACGAAGATCTATGTAAAGTAAGCGTCATAAATTAGTAACCCTGTATAACTGGTAATTCTGTTTCACACTTACGCACGGCGCCTTCCTCTTCTAGCTGTCTCTTTCACACTTGTGCTCAATGAATTATCATTTCGCTTCAGTTATTGAAATAAATGAGCAACTCACCGATGACGAACAGCAGTCCATGTAGAAGAGATAGCCATAAAGCGCATTTCACTGCTTCCGCCATTACTCACGCCGCTCACGCCTCTTCGGATCTCTGAAATGTATTACAGTGTCAGTAAAATCAAAGTTTTTCGGATTTCGCTTAAATGGGAGTTATATTTTCTTCTTTGTAGTATCACTAAGTTTTTTAAATCAGTGTAGTGAAAAGGTACGTCTCATAGAGTCTCCTTTCGTACAATGGGAATTAGCAGTTATAGTATTTGGAGCTTGTTTGTAGCTTAGAAAAATTTAGTACTTAAAGATTTGTATGTCATACGACTCTGTCAGTTGAGTTAGAAATATGTTGGTAGAAAAGAAAACAATTATGTTATTTTTTTTTATTATAATATCATTGTTATGAATGAACAAAAATTCCGCCGTGACTTTGAATTATCTGTTTGTATTATGTATAGATAAAAAGACACGACGAGTTCATTATTTAAGGCTTTTCTTTAACTGTCTCAGAAGGCCCACAATCATTTAATTTCTTTCATCCCACCTAAACTTGTGCTAAAGGCTTCCGGTATTCACGAGGGTAAATGACTTTCATTGTTTTCGTCTAGAATAGTTAAAGCTTTCCTCAGAAAGTGTTCATTATGGGTTGACCCTTTCCGTAACGAGCTAGGATAGAAATCTTTTGGCTTTTTGCCACATCTTGTGATGGTCATGGAAACACTGTAATTAGTTTGCTATTTATCTTGAAGAGTTTATGGATAATATAGTTGAGGATATGTGTGAACGTATACGCTCTTCTCATGTCTGGGGAAGTTCAGTTCCTTGTTTCAAAATTAAACCTGTGGTTTTTTAATAGAATTTTGAATCAGTACACCAAAAATCACGCTCTATATGTATGTAGATACCTATACAGCAGATTTCAGGGGATTTAGCAGTGTCTAATTTAAGTGAAAAGTTGGTTCAGAATTCAGTTTGATTATGGCAGCTTTTTTTAACCAAGTTATCTGATTTCTGTGTCAAGAAGAAACAATTTTGTTTTGAATTTTGTACGAAACTTACATAGTATCGTAACAGGCGTTATATAAACACGTTTTAATAATATGATGCTCATTATGTCGAAGCCAACGCATTGTAGGTTTACAGTATGGCTACGAAAATATTCATATTAATTAAATGGTTTTTTGCTAGACTTTTTTGAAAAGATATCATAAATATCCTATAACGATTTTAGGTAGCGTGTTTCTGATTGATACAGGTAAGGCGTATCTTTAATGCAAGAGATCTTCACATTTCAGATTTCTGAGCGCAAAATAACTCAAAGCAAGCATTAAAGTCTCCAGACTTCACTTGGAGATAATTATATGCTACCGGATATATTAATTTCAAAGCACATGCACGTACATGTTTGTACGAAAACATGTCATGTTCAAAAACACTTAGTTTTCGCATTTTGTAATTTTACTGTCGCCTCAAATGGTACTTAGGTGTGTTATTTTTGGCACCTTGTTTTTATGGGCGGTTGCCAAGTGTACCATTGAGTAAATATCTGAAGTGGTATTAAAATTGCCTTGTAAACCTATTTGTGTGATGAGGACACATTGTGCCTGTCTTTTCTTTATACATATTGCAGATGAGTCTGTTTTTATAGTCTGTTTTATATTGCGGATTTTAGAGAACATTCAGAGTGTGAAATATAATCGAGATCCCGTTTCATGTGAGTCGTTCCTCGTTGATTTCGTGGCCACGTTTTTACGGGTGGCGGTAATACGTACACATGTGATAAAAACACATGCTTTTATGGGCAGTAAACGAAATTGCCTTGTAATGTCAGCCGACCACGGTACAGGGCGATATTGAACGACAAGATAAAGATAAGATAAGGTGCTAGCTTTTATATAAATGTCTTATAGCGTTAAAGTTGGATTAGGTCGTCGGTCACAATGTCTAACTATTTTTGTTATACAATTTAATCATCATTTCCCTGCGCTTATCCCACTTTTATGTGGGGTCGGCACAACAGATTTTCCTCTTCCACTCCGCTCTATCAGCCGTCATCTCAACACTGACTCCTTTCTTACCCATATCATCCTTCACACAGTCCATCCATCTTTTCTTTGGTCTGCCTCTTCTGTTACATCCCTCCACATTCAAACCTAACATTCTTCTCGTTACATGACTCTCTTCCCTCCTCATAATATGCCCATACTACGACAACCTATTACTTCTCAACTTATCCGTGGCGCAACTTTCAAACTTCCTCTAATATAATTATGTACATAGGACAATTAAAAATAAATTAATTTTGTATGATTCTGATTGCTAGAGACTATCATGCTGTACTAACAGTGGACACAATAGCAATGTTTATCTGCGATGGATCGGTTGCCATGCTGTAACCAACTGAGCTAATGGCAAAAATGTTGTCATAAAATAGCTTTTTGCAGAGTTACCTTCCATTCCGAGACCAAAACTTGTATATTCTTCATAACTTATAACAAATTTTAATAATAAAGGCAAAGATCACGCTCACGTTTGGCAATTTTTCATATTTTTATGTAAACACGGGACCAATCGAGACATATTGGTATTGATTTTGCCATATGTTGCTTTTAGCGTCGCGTACGATGGTTATTTGAATTTTATGTTTGTGCTTCAAAAATATAAATTCTTCCACGTTATAAGAAATTTTGTTACTGGAAATATTTTCTAAAATATCATAGATATCTGCATCCAATACGAAACATATCTATACAAAAATGAAACAGGATCAGCACTATATCGACTCGCCTAGATAGTTCTAACCTTAACATAGCTGTTTAAATTCAAAATGGGTCCTAAACTCACGCTTGTCAAATTATAACCAAAGACAATTTCTTGACTAAGTATTTTGAAAACGTATTAGAACAAGGGAATTCTGTAGACGTAAACAATGGTAAACAATGCCTTCAAGCCCTAAGACAAATACTTATTCGTCTGAAGGTTGCAAAACTGATCCCAGACAAACAATCATTATTTTTACATTTTGAAAAGGTATATCAGTAATCTGGTTGATAAAACAAAACTTGTTTATATTGAAGCTGTGTTCTGCTTATTTATTTGTAAATACGATTCCTATAAGGCTTCAAACAGTCGCTTTCCAGACGTCTCAAAGCTCATTTATTAACTGTAATTTTCCTCCAACGATCCATTCCTTTCCAATTCCACTAAAACCCATCTGAAGGAGTGATTTCGCGAACATGCATCACAGGAAACAAATGGAAATCAGATCAGATTGTTGAGATATGCAAAGACAGGAAGATCGATCGACGTACGGAGTATTATTGAAGCTGTGTCGGGTCGGGCTTTCAATAAGCGACATTGTTTGCTAGTTTGAGCTGTTATTGTGATATGATGTCAAGTCTTGGAGTTGCTGTTTGTTGAACTGACTAAAGTTGACATTTCATGGCTACGTCCTCCCTTCTGTGCCTTTGGGGCGCGTTTATAATATACTAACTTTAATTAGACTAATTTACAGTTTGCGATTGTGAATATTATAAATAAATAATAATAATAAACATTGCTGGACATTTCACAGAGCGTCATCTAGCCCCAAACTAAGCATAGCTTGAACTATAGGAACCCGATAATAAATATACTACTTATATACTTTTTTGTTTGTAAATACATACATATTATACATCCAGACCCGAGATAAATATTTGCAGATCATACAAACATTTATCCCGCGGCGGGGATCGAACCCGCAACCTTCTGCATCTGAAGCTGGCTATCACTCACTGCGCCACAGAGATCGTTGTAAACAATAGGTATGTCGAAGAACCCAGACTCTTATCAGAATACTTTTATTCTGAATATTTGACTTCTTTGGGTCAAAACTTGGGGTTTTTTATTGAAACTAAACTTGCGCTAGATATCCTTAAACCACAACAAACTACTTTCCTTATAACTAAATGAACAAAGCGACAGTCCCAATCGATTCAATCAAAGAAAAATATTTCCTTCCTCCAAAATACAAAAGAATTTATCTCTATCCAAGGTACATTCACGTCACCAATCATTAAAGGTGTAACAGATAGATAGGGCAATGAAACATAAGGGTGAAGCTTAGCATTTTCCTTGTCATAAAAGTGTCATGTAACGGGAAAAACGAAATACATTTTTTTATCATGCAATGGACGTTTTGCTCATAAAGATTTTATTTACGTTATACCGTTAACCAAGGTTGGGGTTTTAAGTTCCTTCCTTGTAAAGTGAAAATGGATAAGCTTTATTGCTATCGGTCCAGGCAGTTTCATACATGGTTAAACAATTTTAGTTTTTGTTAATATTCTTATTATTCATCTTCGATATTGCAGAGGATGTTTTATTTATCCTTAATTTAGGTCGCACAGTCCAGCCGACCCGAACGCGCCAAACTGTCAATTCGATAGAGAAAATGCTGCTGACGTCAGAAGCGAGCCGCATTTTCTGACGTCATCAGCATTTTGTTGTATAGAAAAATTACTGCGGCGCATACGACGCGGACAAGTGTGCGATCAGGTTAAATTCACGCTAAAACATTTATGACACGGACTTTAGAAATTGTCGCCAACCCGTTTGACCCATTTCATCCATCGACAGCATTCCTACTGGGTCTCACGCTTAGTAGGAACTCTGCTCCATCTGTTACCAGAATAAATTATTATATAATTATAATAATTTATTCTGGTGACAGATGGACCTATAATAAGTAATACTAACTTCTATAACTTGATGATGAAAATGGCGAAGGCATGCGAATTCTGCAGCTTAGTCAACTCTAAAAGTATTGACTTTTTTATAGATAAGGCCGATTAAGTTGAGAAAATTTAGGAGCTAGGCAAGCCTACTCCATTTCAAATATATCGAAAGGTCCTGTAGGCGTCAAGTTGCCTGATGATGTACGAGTAACTCTCCTGCAGAATAAATGTACGGACCCGAGTTTTTATGAAGCATAAAACTTGGGTTCCTAAGATAAGTTCATTCACCTTCTCAATTTAAGTGCGCATTTTCATTGTTGAACCATTTAATTTAGCTTCTATGTAAATGTTGAAACAATGTTCATTTTAAACGTTCTTGGATTATAATTAATATTAAAATATTCTACGAAGTCGTGACAGTAATTAGGTTTGGTCTAAGCTCTGTCTATCAAGACCTAGATCAATGTAATTAATTAGTGCTTTTGTTTCTATTGTTTAGTGCAATTTTAATTTTAATTCAACTGATTGCAGAACAAAGGGTTATGTATTAGACTTCATAAGAATACTTCAATTTATGATATTCTATGAATTTCTTAGCTATAAATTAAACATTCATCTTAATATGTTTACAATATTCTTAGAAAACTCTAATAACTATTACTATTGATATAAAATAACAAATACGAATCAATTTAGCTATCTAATCATCCACAGGTCTGGTTCTAAGTTGGGTTACAAAGCTGATCCACACAAATATACTGATCCATTGAGCTAAATACGTGCCCAGTTGCGAATCACACAATGCTTCGATTAGGTATACACTGGATTCATTGGGGCTACGTCCTAGATACTCGTAGATCACACGTTTCTTTAACTAGATTTTAGTAGATTTACACAAGAATTCAGCACGTTATTTTCCGATGTTATATTATTCTGTATCCGGAATGAAACTTAATATTGTTTATTGTGTAACTTCCATAATTTGTGCTGTTTGTAAGCTTTTTTAAAGCTTTTGTTTTCAGTAACTTTATATTCATGTTAAAATGTAAAATATCCAGCTAGTATTAAATAAAAAAATACAAAATTCGTGGAAAAGAAAGGAAGCTTTTCAACCCCTATTAACACCCACAAAACTAACAATATCCGGTATAAAGGACCACTCGGTCGAAAATACTCTGATTATGTCAAGATGCCAATCAAGCGAGTTCGAATATTGTTGTCGAAACACATTGTTGTGGTCCAACAATGCTTGTATTATTCAGCACGACTTTATCGCATTAGACATGTTGGATATTATGGCAGATTATTATGTCGTGACTATCCGAAAGTATAAAGAGGGTAAATAATATGAATAATAGTTTTCGAGCTAGGCAAGTAGGCACATACCTGTATAATTTGGCTGTTTGGTCTGTAAGCGATGTGTGGATTTTGATGTGATCCACTATGACTTTGGATCACATCAAACTTAGATAAACTAACGTGTAACCTTAATATACAAACTAGCGACCCGCCCCGGCTTCGCACGGATGTAATGCTGATGCTAAATATTAGGGTTTAGCCAGCGTTTGCAATGTAAGCGCAAAAAATGTATTAATAATTCACGACATCACATTAGATACCTTTAAAATTATCAGTGTTTCTCTACTATATTATACATGTATAACATATAAACCGTCCTCTTGAATCACTCTATCTATGAAAAAAAACCGCATCAAAATCCGTTGTGTAGTTTTAAAGATTTAAGCATACATAGGGATATAGGGACAGAGAAAGCGACTTTGTTTTATACTATGTAGTGGTGATAATATATTTTTGTTTTCGATTATGCGAATGCGTAGAAAGGCTTGTCCCCCCCCCCCTTTAGCCATGTTACAAATTAATGAATGCCAATGAATGCCATTAGATGCAGGAGTCCCGATATCTGTCGATTCAATTTCTATTCTATTTCTATTTGAAATATGTGTAGGGGGGTAGAACTACAAATTCAAATTCTGACCACAAGATGTATTGCGTATAACACAGCGTGGCAACTCGTTAAAGTCCTGGCGAACACTGCGACATTAATATTCACTGCTACCAACGATTTCAATTCCTTTCGTAAACTTCCACAAAATCAATGAGTTTCGAGACCATTCCTCATCCGACAACAAATACCGAACAACACAAGACGCGCTATAAATCATGTGGATTTATCTCGCGGACTCTAGAACTTTCCTTGTGACAGGCTTTTCTGGAAAACGGCCCCTGCCAGATTCTGGCCGTCACAACAAAGGACAACAACACTAGATAACAACACTCTTGATCAAGTTACCTTTCAAACTCCGTTATCAAACTTGTCTACTAACTCATACAAACATAGATATGTACTTGCCTTTCAAATACAATAAATAATGCTGGACATTTCACACAGCATCATCTAGCCTCAAACTAAGCATAGCTTGTACTATGGGAACCAGATAACTGATATACTACTTAGGTATATACTTTTTTTTGAGACAAATATTTGCAGATCATACAAACATTTATCCCGCGGCGTGGATCGAATCCGCAACCTTCTGCGTCCCAAGCGGGCTTTCACCCACTGCGCCACAGAGGTCGTCAATAGTTGCATCGTGAGTTAAAAACTGTAAACGTACCTAGTACGTACTTAAACTGCAGGGAGCAGCCAGTCTAAATATGCAATTCCTTATCTAACTTCTGCATTAAAAGCCAGTAAAATCAAAACCATTCCCTTTCAATGAAGTTAGTGTTCAGCACAACATTTATCCCATTTCAATAAAGTTGTTTCAGGATGTAAAAAAATAAAAGGAAACCCCGCTCGAGACTCATTCCTATTCAGAGCTATTCACACGTTGCGTTTATGGGGTAAACTTTGTCGGAGCCGAGAAGACGGCTTACATTAGCCTACTGTATTTGAATGTGAAAATGTATTTAAGATAATAGCTTATGGGGGCTAGCATAATTACGGACGTAGGCCTTTTTAGCCTCAAATGAAAATTTTCAAGTTCTAATTGTTGTATAGGTAACCTAACTGATGATAGCTAATACCTAGACGCAAGGCCTTCGTATGATGGTTTCGGCTCCATGCATGCCCATCTAAGGTCTCCATAGCCCGGATTGTTCCCGAGATGTTTAACTTTGTCAAACTACTAAAATTAAATACAACTTGCTCCCATCTTCACCTTACACAAAGTCCATCTGAAATAATTAACATACTTTTAAAAAGTTGATTTTTTAAGGGGAAGACGTTAACTATTTTTACAAAGTCCATGTTAGTTTATGAATTGAAATGACTATAAATTGTTTAGATTTATCATTTCACTTTATAATACCTATAGCTTTCCTTTAAGCTAGCACGTCCCTAGAGATAAATAAGGGGCTTATACTAATGCTTCGCATTATCGAGATCTGATGAATTATTCGCATCTATGACAAGGGCAGCCATATGTAATACTAGCCATAATACAGATATTATGGACTCAGAAATAAGACTTATTTTAGAGCAAATCATATCTAAGGCCGCGTTTCCTGCAAGAAAACTTCAGCTTGAACGTTCAATAGACTTTGCAAGACAGCAATTTGCAAGAGTAAACTCTACAACAACACGGCAGTATCATGACAGACTTTAATGCTGTCATGAAACTGCCGTGTCAGAATTTGCACCTGTCGGACAAAATTGTGACACATTTCCGTCACAAACGCCAGAATAAAAAGAAGAAGAAGAATAACAATTCTCGCGGAAATTTTGTCATTGGTAGAAACGCGGCCTCAGAGCGTTTTCACACTACCCGATCCGATATCGGAGGCAAGGAAAATGTATGAACTAGATAACTCCGATATCCGATATCGGGCCGGACAATATGAAAGACCGGTACATATTATTTCATACTTTTACTTGCCTCCGATACCGCTATCGGGTCAGATAATGTGAATACGCTCTGACGATGGATTTCAAAGCAAAGTCTTGACAAAGTCACTCCTGAATCAATTCAATACAGTTACAGCACCTTCAAAGACATATAGCTTCTTGTAAGCAGAAGGAAATCGTAGGTAAAAGCTACTATAGAACTAATCCCAATATTGATTGAATGACATCATTGTGTAGGCGTTACTTTGAAATAGGTATTTAATTACTTAAGGGATGATTCACGACACTTAAGTTCCAATAATCACCCACGGGAAATTATACAACGCGTTTCTAAGCAAATGAATTGCGATTTACATTCCTTTAACAAGAAAGACGTCTTCAAATTAATATCTTCAAACCTTCCGCTCCACTCACGTTAAATAAACCCTGTTTGTAACGATATCAATCGCTTTTAACGATGCTTAGATGGCTCTACTGATTCTTGTGTATTTTGTAATAATATTTCTAGTAATATCACAAGTTTCTGTATATAATAATTATTTGAGATTGGGATTAGATAGATAGATAATTCTTTATTCCGTTCCACACACCGAAAAAGATATACAAAAAAAGACACATAACTTATAGGTAGATAACTGGCAACTGGTAGTTTAGGGTGCTACCACAGTGCAGCTGTGCCGTACGCCGAACTGTCAATTCAATAGAGAAAATGCTGCTGACGTCAGAGGCGAGCCGCATTTTCTGACGTCATCGGCATTTTTTGTATAGAAAAATGACTGTGGTGCGTACGGCGCGGACAGTGTGCGATCAGGTTTAGATAAGAATCACATGAGTATTTACTTTAATCTGGATAAACATAGATGCTGCATAAAATATTTTACCATCATCATTCCACTGCCTTTATTCCATTATAAGTGGGGCAGTTCGACGTAGCACGTCATTTTCTTCTACTCACTTCTAACACCTTAATGCATATGTTTTACCCAGGACATGAAAATTGCTCCTTAAAGTATCAACAAAGCTGTCGATAATTACCTACTTGTAGAACTTTTTATTAAACGGTGCTTATTATATGTTTACGGCGCTCATTATTTAAGCTTATTTCTTTGGTGAAACTTTTTTATTGTTTCGTGAGACGTAAATACTTTGGGTGAAAAAACAAAATGGTGGTTTCTTATTAGTTACGCATGCTTCAGTTGTGTGAAGTTTTTTATATTTTGTGCATAAAAAGGTTATACTCATTTTATGTTACCTACACATATTATTTTATATTTATCACTTTAAAACTGCAATTACATCTTCACTACAGTGAACTCAAGTTTGAAAATGTTGGTTTTTCATGTTTATGATAATGAAAATAGTAGTTTCAACATCAAGTGAATATGTTTCAGCCCACAATCTTTTGATATTGTTGTACACAAATGAAGTACAACAAAAGTAGCTCCACGCAGGTAATGCTTAGGCAAAGACTCCTTTGTCCCCGATTTCTAAATCAAACAGAGCATTGAGCAAACAATGGCTGAGACATTGCTTTGTTGTTATAAATTGGTCACTTGAATAGCAATTTACGTGGGTTATCTAATTCGCTATGTTTTCTCACAAGAAACGTCATTAATAAGAGCCCTACCTAATCCTTAGTGGGTATTATTTAGGGCTCTATATGCGAATCGATTATCGTATTATTTAAGCTTTTAGCCTCCTCGCAGACTGCAGACTTTCTATCGGCCGATAGTTGAGACGGAATATACTTCGGCTCGTAATTAGTATGGAGAAGTAGGTATAGCCCGTCTCAACTATCGGCCTATAGTCTGTAGTCTGCAAGAGAGGTGAACCTCAGAAACGTTGGCGAGACGGCATTGATGGCTTCGAAAGAGATTGGTGGAACGTGGCGGGGGATAAAAACCGTGGATGAGTTTGGGGGAAACTTTTGCTCCAGCAGAGGGAAAAGTGAGGTTTAATAATAAAAAAATCTTATTAACTCTTTGACTACTATTTGACTAGGTTGACAACATTCTTCAAAAATTAACATAATTTATTTATAGTCTAGATAGAATAACACAAATTACATAGGTATCTGATCAAAAGATCATTGATTGCTATGCTAAATTGGTCTGCCTCTAGCACAATATTTAAGCAAAGCTCGGGTCCTTTCATACGACCATTCATTCATGCCCATTCTGTCAATCATACATGTCATTCAGTTATGTTTCGGCAGAAAATAGATCACGCATCGTAAAGCTTCTATACAGAAGTATTCGGGGAATATTCATTCCGGATCTGCGACATGACACTAAATTGTTCTGAAATACAAACGAAACGAAACAGGAATACAGGTATCCCTAAGGTACGTATAACTGTACATGAATATGTCCGTAGAGTTTTATAGGAGCAGATAAAACACTGCCAATCCTTCTCAATTATTTTATCGAGCCAAAATCGTGACTTTTGGTTAGTTTACCAACGAAAATAATTAAAATACAAGTTTACAATGATTGTATTGTCAGGTACGTTAGGTATGCAAATTAAGTGTACAATTCGATTGGTGTTTACATTGCTGTTGACAAGATTAGCTCTTGATTATGTTTAGATCGAATTATGGATCAATGAACTATCTACATAATTTTACTGTAAATATTTGTTTTTAAGGTTCTGTATGGATATGGCGAAGGCAGCGAAACATAAAATCGTCTGTCTGTCTGTGGCTTTAGATGATCTAACTACTCTTACTAGAAAACATGAATATTGTGAAATGCTCTTGTTCCATTTAAAATTGTTTTGATGAAGTTGTTACTTGTAACAACTGTAACAAGTAACTGTAACTGTAACTGTTGTAAGGTAATAAATATAAGTTTATGGGTTTATGGATGAAACCCTCAACCCTTTGTTTGTATGTATGTATGTGCTGCCAAATAAGTATCTTCTATTATATTCTACCCTATGATTGGTTTGACACACTTGGTCTGTTTAGTTAACTATAGACGTAAATGTCGATTATGAGAATTCGGTCATCTTTTAGATAACAGCACTTCACAGAAAGTGTGTCGCGAGAAATACAATAAACGTCATGTTGGGTGAATGTGACGTTACATCATAAAGGAAACCTAGAACTATGTAGTTCGTTGAAAATCCCGACCAAAATTAGAACAAAGGAAAATGCACCATCAGATTTCCAGGAACAGATTACTCTACAGCTCTGCCTATGTCTTCTAAATTGGATAAAAGGCATACAGACGGGCATTCGTTGTTAGCCCAAACTCGCCCCGTAAATGTCTGACAATAGACTCGTTTGCGGAGACGAGGTGATTTGCCCGGTGATTGTGAGTCAGAGGTCAGATGTTGACGTGACGAATTGTATCACTTCAACCAATTACTACCGCCGAATGATACCATTTCATACTCGTGTCAGGGCAATGACCTGTCTTTTTAACAACATTGAGTTTATTCATCTGAAAACCCCATTTCTGAATGTTTTTGTAAATTGTTTGTCAGCAATTATTACATTGATGTATAATAAAAATTATCTATCTATCTATCTATTCATCCCGGTTGCACCCACTGCTGAGTATAGGCCTCCTCTCTATAACGCCACTCTTTTCAGTCCTTTCCCACGCTTTCCCAGCTCCACAAACGATGTCATCCGACCATTTGGGCGGGTGGTCTGCCTCGTGGTCTTTGTGCATCTTTGGGCATCACTACATAGTATAGAACAAAGTCGCTTTCTCTGTCCCTATGTAGGTATGCTTAAATCTTTAAAACTACGCAACGGATTTTGATGCGGTTTTTTAATAGATAGAGTGATTCAAGAGGAAGGTTTATATGTATAATACATGCATAATATAGTAGAGAAATTTAGTATCGCTAGTAAATAATAAACATTACGTTCGTGATAATTAGAATTCGCTAGCTCAATAACAGTATTTTTATAAAGTCTCAACAAATGTATGTTTTGTGAGTTCATAATGGCATAGTGACCGATTTCATAAAACAAGATTATTTAACTCAATGGATAGGTATAATTTATTCAGATAAGGTTATTTGGAAGCCAATGAGGTGATATTTTCTTTGAACATCTAATTTAGAATAGAAGTTTGCGAATGTTTTGACCTCATCGGACTTGTAAATAGATTCATAAAGAACCGGCTCGAAGTTTCATAAAAAAATATTTCACGTAATTTTTTGGATCAAAAGTATTCAAGTTTATTTTACTTATACGTAACCTTTTACTAACTGTTTCAGTAGTTATTTATTTATTTTTTTACATTTCTACACAGTATAAAAATCAAAATTGAAATAGAGTTGACATAACTAAGAGCTTATAAACTTCTCTTGATTCGGGTTGGAACACAATATTTAGACAAACACAACCAATAATTGGAAGGATATTGATTGGTTAATGTTGATTGAAGCTCTAGTAGGATGACCTATTTATAAAGTCCTGCAATGGAAGCATCAATTACTCGTAGTATGGACAAATTTTCTTAATTAGGTCCAAAAGTAATAAAAAAACCGGATGACGACCACAACGGATGAAAACGGGAAAAAACTATGTATAAGTGCGAAAAGAGACGGTCACCCATCCCATAACTGACCGCACCCAGTTGACATACTTTCTACCCTTATTTTCACCCGATTGTATCCTTTGGTATTTCAAGATACTCTTTTCAAGTAAAAATACCTTCCTTACAAAGAGAAATGGCTCTTGATCTTTGGGATACACTGTTGTACTGCAGTCAACGAATTTCTCTAGGGAGCCGTTTGGCCTACGCAATACGAGAATGGCAATTTGGGATCCTAGATCTGTAGACCGCAATGGACTATACATGCAGAACCTAACTAGCACCTTTACCCCCTAGTACTGAATAGTTAGGTACGTTGCGGTTTTTTTACTTTAGGTCGAGAATAAAATAAATACATTTTATGCTGGGCCAAAAAAATTCGTTACAAGACTTACTAGGCTAGACAGTGATTACATTTTTTCTGTCCAAAAAGTTATCAACGATAAAAGGAAAAATCGTGAGAAAACCGGCATGTTGTAGAACCTAAAAAGTTCGAAAACATGCGTCAAGTTTACGAAAAGAGCCTAAGGGGGCTAAAAGCTTATCGCCACACTGGTTCGAAAAACTAGTGACAATAGAATGAGGCTTCTTTTTTAGTGAACTATTTATAAATAAGAACATTTTTGTAACAAAGTTCTCAAACTTAACCACATCCTAAACAACTCGTCTCGGCGGGGTCTATTAATGAACGTCTGTTGGGAGTGAACTGGGAGTAATTTATTCTAGCGCGATTTAGTCGCAAAATGTTAAGCGCCTAGGGAGGGCCGTAACGACCTACAGTCGGCTGCAGGAGTTATGGTAATGATGTCGTGGTATTGCACATTTTTACCCTTGAGATAACCTCAAATTGAGGCTTTGAGAGGACAATATTTTGTTAGACGAAATTCATATTGGTACGACGGACTCGTGGTCACACCAGTGTAACCATCTGGTACTAACAGGAATTTATTTTACTCTTGGTATCTGTATGATGTGACCAACAGTAAGCTGTTAAAACATAAGACTCGTGGTTACCCTATAGTATGGGGAATTGAAATAACTTTCTTGGGCAGTTTGTACAATTCATAATTTATACAACGATATCGAACATGTTGGACTAAATTCGTGTTGATAATTAGTTCAAGTAGAACATTTGGATTTTGGACATTACATATTCGTGAAAAGGAAAATAAATACAACAAAACTTAAAAATCATGGTAAATTGTCAAACTAGCTAAAGCTATTATAGTTTTTCAGTTATTTTAAAACCAAATGGTTGCTAAATACCAGTATTGTAGGCACGCATCCCACTGATAGTGACTTGGATCAGTATAGCATCTATAACACTTAATTCACATTGGCCGAACTATTCTCCGAACTATTCGCCGAACTATTATTTGGATAAAAGATGACAGACGATGACAGGCGAATAGACCCACTACACGTTCGTCACCATCGGCATTCGTCTATCTTCGCCGAATATGTAGAAGGCCTATTAGATGGCTGAATTGAGTAGATTCTAGATTCTAACTTTGTAAAATTATGCTTTTGTAGTAGTTGAGTTTTTTTTTGTTTTCAAATGCTAAAAACGATATAGAGCAATATGATCAACTGCTATAAAACCTACTTGTATTCATAGAGTACATTTCACTGCCTCACTTTATACAACTTTTTGTTGAACTGGCTAACTGTATCAGTGACAGTGAGCTGGGTTTTATCTCCAAAAAGAACTACGAACTTAATCTTTCCTTTGATACTACGTCTAAGTTAGTGGATAAGCTTATTCAATCCTTTAAGATTTTCATCAAAGTGTTTATAAAAATATTTGAAAGCGTTAATACTTATTTTACTCGTAAAATTAAGCCGTTTGTATTTTATAGTGGTTATAGAGTACTTTCGATTCTAAAACTATCTACACTACACTATACAGTAGTGACCTCATGACATTCAAATATCTTCTACTTGTACATACGACACAAGAAATATTAGTGCAGCATATATAAATAAATATGATTCATGTCAACAAATACCTCAGTTGATAGA
This sequence comes from Epirrhoe alternata, assembly GCA_963565295.1. Lineage (NCBI taxonomy): Eukaryota > Metazoa > Arthropoda > Insecta > Lepidoptera > Geometridae > Epirrhoe > Epirrhoe alternata. Next base: position 9,635,337 of record OY751384.1, read on the forward strand.
TCCACATAAAATACAAAATACACTCAATGCCGAAATACTTTACTTAATGGATTTTGGTCCCTCCTGCAGAACTTGTCCAGATGTAGAAGACTTCAGAAGGTCATGGACGATATGCTAAGTAAAGGATTAGGTTTATGCTTATGTTGGTCTAATGGCATGTAATTTCGGTTTTCCATCTAATATGGTCCCAAACCGAACATTAACATAAGCTGAAAAAACTAGAAAAACACATCGTGAGAAAACCCTTGCCTTAGTCAGCTGAGAATAACTTTACTTTGCCCTATTAAACTAAGGATAAGTGCTGAGAAAATTTACGAGTAGGTACATAGCATTTGTTGAAATACCTCAATCGAATGAGGGTATTAGTTGCTTTTTGACAATGTATAATTAAAAACCTGAAATGCTTAATTCTGCAATGTGGACTGTGTAAATATGTATTTGAACGTGCTGCTACCTGACATTAAAAAAAACTAAAATATTCTAATCATGAAAAACAAGAAATAATCCACCTCGTTGTGGAAGAACATTATCGTCATTTTTTTTTAAATAATGCTGGACAATTTCACACAGCATCATCTAGCCCCAAACTAAGCATAGCTTGTACTATGGGAACCAGATAACTAATATACTACTTATGAATGAATGAATGAATGAATGAATGAATACGTTTTGTTTGTAAATACATACATAGAAACACCCAGACCCGAGATAAATATTTGCAGATACAAACATTTATCCCGCGGCGGGGATCGAACCCGAAACCTTCTGCGTCTCAAGCGGGCTTTCACCCACTGCGCCACAGAGGTCGTCATTTGATTAAAGGATTATATAAGGCATTTATATATAGCATGGCAATTTTTTACGTGTAAACGCTCATTGTATGCGATTTCTCATAGCGCGACGCTCGCACGTTCAATGGGCGGAGCTTAGCAAATCGTACGACCAATCGTATCGTGTAAATGCACCTTTAGAATTAAAGTTGTGAGTGTCAGAAAAAAGCATGACATCAAAAAACAAGTACGAGTTATTAAAATTGAAGAGCAATTCCCGTCATTCATACAGGAAGCTTGATTGATTGCAGTTATCAACATGATGGGGAAGTTTGATTGATGTATGCCTCTGATGTTTTACATAATGTATGTGGTTTACAAAGTCTGCTGCATATTGAAGAGTTTATACTTATTCTGCATAAGGGAATGTGCTAATTTTATGTTTAGATTTTTGACTACTTTACTTTCTAATATAAGAGGATTTGCTTTTTTAGAAGGCTGTAAACGGGCTATAAAAATTGCATCTTGCTGCCAATTTTTATTGAGTATATTTGCAACTCCGGGATAAATCTTTTGCAATATCTGGCAATAATTGCAATAGATCTCGTGCAATAATTGGCTGCAATATCGGCTACACAGCGATATTGCGGCCAATTATTGCACTGTCTTGCGAGATATAATCGGCAACTTGGCGGCTATACCAGTGCAGCAAGAAATTGCCAAAAAACTAGTCTGAGCTTATTCCCGGCTATAACGTGTGGAGGTTTTAAGGTGCGGATTCAAATAATCATCACCAAATAAAAAAAAAATAGGTACAGGAAACACGCAGCACCATCTCTCCCCAAGCTAAACAAACTTCTTGTAATATGGTAAACATAATATAAATACCTACTCATTTGGCTACTAACTTATAAGAACTTTATCTAATTAAGCATTTAGTAACGTTTGTTTTAGATGCTAGTAGAGATGATAGAGGAAGAAAGAACACAAAAATGTATTGGGTATATCAAAAACTGTGTGAAAAGGAAAAGAAGAGGTTCTCAACTGAGACAATAAAAATAATCAATGAGGAAACCGAACATGGACCACAAAGACAACTTGAGAAATATATCATCCATTATGACCTTAAGATATACTCAATAGAAGCTCATTCAAATTCGTTATGAAAAATTGCCTTGCTCCAGTTTGGACTGACCTTTAGAGGGGGAATGATAGCTGTTACTAAAAGAACTTTATCACAACCCACTAAGTCTCATTTTGAATGTTACAATGATAATTTTATTTGAGTTGTTTGTTTGATCTATGTCTTTCTAGAGATGTGATTAAGATCATGAAACATTATTTACAGAGTTCACAAATACTATATCGTTTGAGCTCACGAGTTCACGTCAACAGCGACCTATATCAATCAGGCAAAAATATTGGGTTACATTCGGTGATCCTTCTTGTCGACCTATATACAGGCTGAATCAATCAAAAACTATTCAGACTTATAAACCAGAAAACCGTGAAATTTCATGCTTAGCCGTTCCAAATAAATTGGAAAAACTAGATTTTTAAGACCATTTACGGTCTACTGAAGTATAAGGTTGGTATTTTAAATACCTACTGATTATATCGCCTAACTATATTGTATGTACAGTCATCGTCAACAACTGGAAAAGGGGGCAAAGATCCACAATTTCTATGGAAATAGTTGATGAAATCAGAAAGGGGGCACTCGGCGAAGACCCTGATAACCCCCTAGTATGCGAGGCTCGCAGGAACCTCAGTCTATTATCGGGTTACCAGTTCGTGATGCTGACCGTACATTGGCGCATTTTCATTGCACATTTGGTAAAGAAAGGTACTTGAGGAGCCTGTAATACAAAATTAGTAATTCCCGATTTTCCAATTGGAGTGGAAACGTGGACCATCTTGGCCAGAGAGAGGATTGACGCATTCGAGATGTGGTGCTGGAGGCGAATAATGCGAATACCGTGGACGGCCAAACGCACAAATGCGTCAATCCTCAAAGAGCGGCTATTTATAATATGTCGTCGCCGCATACTATCATATATCGGCCACATTGTGAGGCGTGGAGCCGACAACCTAGAAAAGTTGGTCATCGTTGGCCACGTGGAGGGAAAACGATCCCGTGGGAGATCACCGACCAGATGGACTGACCAACTTAGAGACCGGAAGACGTCGTTCTACAGTGTGGTACAGATGGCTACAAACCGTAGTCGCTGGAGACAAGCCGTCTTTACTTGCAGAACGACGCATGGTGATCACGATCTCCAGAAATGAAGTACCGACCAAAGAAGAAGAATACAAAATAATTATGAGTTATCCATAGATTGTTGCTTGCGATTCATGGATAGCTAATATGGATCACTGTCACATTGAACCTGAAATGTTCTGCATATTTTAGCTCCATGACTGCACCTACTAATTAACTAAACACATTAACACAAAATTAAATAAAAGTCGCCCCCAAAAGCTAATATATTCAGCAAGCCTAATTCAATTTCGTTAATGGAAAAGCGGTGACAGTACAGTCAGCGACAAAAGCAGTTGAATAGATAAATAATAATGAATTACAAACTTAAGCTGAAACACTTTACGAATTTACGAAAGATCGGTGTTATTAAAGTATTAAACTACATGTTGTTCATGATTGTACAGCCAAAACCTCCTGCCTAAGGCGTCAAATCGAGAGCTCGTCTTGGAATTCGCTTTGAAACCTTCAGAGGACTTAATTTTTGAAGATCGGAGCAACTGCTTAACATCTTTGGGGATAGCGTTTAAGTTTTAAAAAGTAAAAAAAAATATTAACTGTCTATGTACTCGCAACAGCATGTACAGATATAAAGGTGTGTCAAATGCAATACTCTGAGTTCAAAAACATGGCCTAATAATTTTAGTGCATGCGGGCTTTCTTAACTGGAACTATCTGGCATCTGGGATTGCAAAAACGCGCGTGAAATAAAATAATGTAAGATCCTTGTTTGTGAAAAATAACCGACTAATTGGAAAACTTTCAACTTGTTTACAGTACAAGCACCGCGGAAAAATACCGCCCAAATTCCATACTTTTGGTCACGCGATTCGGCAATTTGCACAACTTTTTGTCACCATGATAGTCCAAAACAAAGTTATATTTACCATTATTTATCCATTGTCACTTCCAGTATCGCATTGTGAACTTTAAGTCACTTTTAGTTTAAAGTTTAGAGTCAATAAAAGTTTGGTTATGTAAATCAATTTAGGGTTTGGGGAGTGGGGTTGCACGTGTTGACGGCATTTGGCGCGAGAGGGCGTACGGACCGCGTGGGGCTCTCGGCGCCGCGGCGGTAACTGCGGTTCGCCTCCCGGTTCCCCCCTTTCGCTCCTCACTCCTCAGCCGCGCAAGCGCCCGCCATTCGCTCTCCATGCTCCATAGCCGTAACCGCGCTGCCATCACCGCAAATTTTTCCCATCCGAGTAAATTGCGAAACCACCGACCGCTGAAGGTACAAAACGCGCTGGGGGATTCGCCGGCAATGTAATCACACAAGAACAACAAGGCGGGATAACGAGCCAGCTTTTTCTTCGGCGCTAGTTACTCACCCTTAACTCGATCTTATAATCGAGGTTCGCACGTTTCAGCGGAAATCTCGAGATGTTTTTGGTGAAACGCTATAAAGCTACTTTTCATAGAAGTGCTGAATTTTCGCAATACTCCCTCTTCGTTCTTACGCAAAATTGCTGAGTAAATAGTATTTTTTGAGCTCCGCTAATGAGCACGTCACGTTTCAACTCCATGTAAAATAAATAGTGCTTACAACAAAACGTGATCGTAAACCAATTAAAATTGTATGTGCTTATAAACAGGATTGTTCGTATAAAATTATTTCAGTGAAATAAACAGCAGTACCACGCTCACGTTTTCAATTAATTTTCTTTCCGTTACTCAGCTGGTACCTTTTTTCAACCCCTTTTATCTCGATTAAAAATTCTACAACGTAAATCTACACAGCTAGAGAATGTATCATGTTCAGAACTGACCTGCGTTTAAAGATTGAACTCCACCAGTAGGTACTACATTTTGGTTGTGTATTTAGGCGTCTGCGATAGGCAAAATAAAGGATGGAAGCGTATAAAATGCTTGAACAATGTCAATGAACTTTTAAACGTGTTCATTCAGAGACAAATTTTTGCATAGCTCGAGGGCAATATTCGTTACAAAAGACAAAAGCTTAGTGATTTATTTTTATTGCCGGAAATTTTCTTTTTAGATAATTTCTCGAATTCCAAGTCTATCATAAATGCTTATAAATTGTTTTGAAACCATCGCAAGGAACCCAATTTGTATTTTGCTAGGTGGATTCGCATGGCGTACACAGTTTATTAAAATTTTGCAGTTCTCATCGTTCTATTGTAATCAATGTTTTCTATGTACTTTGTTCTGAATAAATCATTTTGATTTGATTTGATTTGATGGCTTGCAACCAGTAAGTTCGTATGAGCAAGTAACCCTCTGGTTACGGAGTTTTTTAAGGCCTCTGTCATGGCTTCAAGACATCATAGTGGGGACCGAACAATAACCAGTCACATTAAGGAATACTAACTTTTGAAAATTGTGGGCCTAGTATAAGAACATGTTTGACTATTGACTACAATACATCTTAAAAGGATCTTGAAAGAATGTCTATCGTGTGGGTTAGGAGCACCATATCTTAATTTTAAAAATAAATAAATTAATTAATAAATAGGTTTCTCTTTGACTTTAGTCAAGATTGCCCATTTCAAAATTTAAATTAAAATTGAAATTTTGAAGCGATCTCTTTCAGGCAACCTTTGGAAGGTTGTCTGAAAGAGATCGCTTCTTAGCGATAAGGCATTGTACATATTTATCTAATTTTTCTTTTGTTTTTTGTTGCTATTAATGGTGTGCAATAAAGAATTTTCATTCATTCATATGTAGGGTTCATTTCATACACATCTACAATAATTAAAGTAAAAATGGAGACGTTATTTGAGGGACTGGTGTTTTAGTGAAAGAGACAGCCTTTTTATTATGGTTTGCATTTATCTGAGAGCGGCAGGCATACGCCATTCAGAGGATTTAGGTTACATTTCACGAGCTTTAATTTAGAACGGTTTAGACTTGGTTTAGACTAGACGAGTTGAAGGCGGTTTTTAATAGTTAGATAGCGTGTTTCATGATGAACTGGCAAACACTTTTTAATTAAATGATAAAAACTCAAGTCTCAAGTGCATAAGACTCAAGAAAGTTTTTTTTAGATCTAAGAGAAGGTAATAGAGGGTAATCAGACGCAAATCACAGTAGAGTTCAAATGCGAGCTTAGAGTGTTTGAACGATCTTTGATATTGTCTGTTGTTCATTTTAGCCGACTGCCAAAGGAAGGGTTATGTTTTTATAAATTAGAGTTTATTCGCTTATCACGCCCGCACTGTTAGTTCAAGCTGTGTTTTCCTCTCTTTGTGTTCTAACTAAGAACAAAAAGAGGAGAGCCTCAGAAGTTCTAATGCTAGAGTTATTGGATTCAAATCGCTTCGTCTAAAAAATCCTTCGTTCACCTTGACAGACAGAGCTTTAAATATTTTGGAATTTGAATACTGCCTATTCAAATAGATTTTGATGACAAAGTCGCTGCGCGCCCTCTAATGCATTAATTCATCCCCCCAGGCGCTATTTCACGCTTTGCGACTTATTCATGGACTTCTGAGTTCATTTATGCTCGCTGCTCTTGTATCAAGTTAATTGTATACACTAAGTTGGGGAGATAATTTTGTGGCTTTTATTCCGAACAACTAAGAATATTACGTTAAATAGGAGGCAATATCAGGTAAAATAGAGGTTTTATTTCATACCTAACTCATTATTATTAGTATTAAGTAAAATGCCTTTCTGACTACCTACAATCGGCCACTCTACACATTAACCGAACTATTTGCCAAACTATTCGCCGAACTATACCACGAAGAACCAGGGCAACAAACACGGTTTGCAAAAAATATCACGAAATAGATTTTAGGCGATTCAGGTGAAACTTTCATTGAAAAAAAAGTAATTATACGCCTGGGATACAATTCGCGCTCGAGTTAAGTTTCTGAATATGGGTAATAGAAACTTTTCAGATAGACCTTTCTGCAAAGGTACGCTGAGGAATGTATTTTACTTTATGGATCCTACATTTCTAAGAATCATGGTCGCATAGAAACAGGAGTAAAATCACCTAGTTTTAAGACTATTCAAAGTGGTTCCAGCGGTCCTACTGAATAAATAATAATGATTGCTGGACAACTTCACACAGCATCATCTAGCCTCAAACTAAGCATTGCTTTTTGACTTTGACTTTTCAAGCGCGGTAAATAGAAGCGGGGACAGTCCTGGGCCAGTCGACTAATTACCATCACAAAGGCCAGAATCAAAAGAAGAAGAAGGGCTTATTTTCTCATCTCTTCTCTGTTTTATTAAGATCTAAGGGGATAAAAAAGCTGCGCATGTGAATCTGTCCTGTTGTTACTTTATAAACTCTATTTATTCTACTATATATATGTGTAGTACAATTTATTTTATACAGTTAACGAGATTGGGTCCTCAAACAAATTGATAGTACTAGTTTGTTTTCTTTTTATTGCATCATCAACATCCACATAGCTTTTCAACACGATACTATGCTAGATATCAAACTTTAAAAAAATATGAGATAATTCATATTTGATGTGTGGTAAAAAGCCACACGCAGTGTGCTGCAGTCCAGCTGTGGCTTCGCTGCGTGATGCATTAAAATATATGACACGTTGAAGCGTACTTGTGGTTTTTATTATGTTATTATTTGATGTCTCTTTTAAACTAGAAATGAATTGTAACACTGGTGACTTTTAAATCACAGACTCAATAAAACTATATTAATTATTGATAAAGAAAAACTGCAAATGATAGAGAGACTAGGTAGTACTATATTGTATTACAAAACTGAAACAATGCTTTGATGACAAACATCAAAGTGTGTTTGTTGTATTCAAACCAAAGCTGTATAATAATTGTATAGAAACCACGCTTGTTTTGATATAAATGTACAAACACTGCTAGATAAACATCATGTTCTAAGAAACACATCCTCTATTTACCTTTAGTATAGCTATAGATAAACCTGCAAAACTCGAAGGACACATTAAATATGTTTTCTTTTAGTTTGAATTGCAAACTTAAAGAAAATACATATTTATTGCTACATAGAACAAAATAAAATCTTGTTTTAGCTAAAACAGCTAGTGAGTTATAGGATGCCGTAAAAAATAAAGTGTGATAAAAAGAAGGTCACAAAGCAAACATTTAAAAAGATACTGAGACAAACGACCCAATTTGTTGCACGATCTACATGTCATGGCACAGAAAATAAGAAGTGTCCAAATTGGGATTTGTATAGGGAATATGTCTAATCACCATTACGAACATTAGAAGATACAATGAGATAGGTAATATACACCCCTATTTTATAATTACCAAAAAAAATTAAACATGGTCTCGGTGTCTGTTACTGATCACATTTATGTTAGTTAAAACTCAAAAAAAAAATTATAACCTCAAAAGGAGACGAGACGAGTCAGACATGGATTTATGATAGCTACTGCGGTTTTACTGACTGGGGATGATACGAGAACATAGTTCGAATGAGAGTCTGTACGCAATTGTTGTATATAGTACTTTTTTGTACAGTTTTCATGACATTTTGTTCGGTTTTGGTTGACTACAATCCTCGATAACTTTGTGATAGTTAAAAAAAAAAGTCTGACCATGCCATTATCATTTTCTGCTTCTGCTGCAACTGTCCTTAATTTTTTTTTGGTAGTCATAAAATAGCGGTGTATATGTTACATATATGCCTACCCGAAGGGGTAGGCAGAGACCACGGATCTCCACATATTACGATCCTGACACACAACTTAGGTTACTGTGTACTAAATATTTAAAACTATGAAAGAAGCAGACAAATACTCAAGTATGAGTGTCTCACTGACGTTTCTTCTTTGGTAAGCCAGTAGGTATACCTAAGCTTTGCCTGGTTCTTGCTAAGCTATATTCAACTAAGACATACTCTTAGTGGGCATTTACACAAAGCTTTCAAACACACGGTAAGCTGATTAAATGTGCTCCTGCATTTGTAACGGGATTGTTGCATCGAAATATAGAAATCTGTTGGTTAACAACGTTTGCAAAAACGGAGCTAGACAAAAATCAAGTCACTCATCAATTTCCTAATCAATCCAACTGCCAACTAATTCTTGCTTCAAAACATCCAGAAGATCTCGTTTTCTAAATTTTTAAATCATGAAGGCCTAAACATTTTGAACCCAAAGATAAGGATATAAACATAATATTTTCAAAGCGACTCTAAAAATTGAATTTGTAACACAGGAAGCACTTTTGCTTCGTATCATTCAAAATAATAACTTATTCCGTTTTCATCTGACGATGAATAGTATAAATATTTTTAGGGTAGAGATCGCGTCACGTACTTAGGTTTGGGGAATGCCGACGCGTGCAGGACTCGATAGGAAATGCTTCTGATGATGCGTAATTAATTGAAGTGGCAGAAATATAAAAGATATATCTATCTCATTTTTTGCTATTGAAATGTGACCAAATTGCGGCAGAAGAGCGATATTATCACCAGTATTTTTATCCATATTTTAGAAACTTAAGCGGCTGTTACACAAGAAGAGTTTCTCGCATGCGAGCGGCGAAAAATCGTATGCGATTATCCCTCGACAAAACTCGCCATTGGAGTCTCGCCTGCGTTTGTTTACATTTTGACAGAAACTCGTAAAAAGACTACTTTTAGTAGAAAGCTTATATAGCGAGAATCGGATTCGAGAGGCGAGGCTCGAAGCATTTGTTAACACTATATTACACTACACAGGTGACCATATTATTGCCTAAAAGAAATCGCTGCTCACATGCGAGCAACTTTCCTTGTGTAACAGCCGCTTTAGGCACAAACAACTGCAGCCCTTTTGGTTACCCACGGTAAAATATTTTTCTTATTATTGTTTATGTATAAGACTAGCCTAATTTTGATTTATTGTATGAAAGAAACGATATTTTATTTATCTAGTCAAATCAATGGCATGTTTCCACTTATTTCAATAAACTCCGACGAAATATAGGTAATGTACAATGTTACAATTCAAATGCTGGTCAGTGAAAATGCAGTGAAAGTCGATGGCACTCTGCAAAACCCGCATAGTGGTTTAAACATTTTAAAGTAGGTACTGTGGCCTGGTGGAAGCTACTTTGAAAACTAAATTACTAGCCTTGTCTTTGCTTGGATCTAGAAACTCATAATGAGATTTTCTTTGAATATAAAGTATTTTCTTTCTTGTTATTCTAGAATGTTTATAAAAAAGCTAGTTAGGTACACACATTCTCATTAAGAAAATGAGATACTAAATAATATTTTCTGATAAAGTTGTAAGTTTGTTTATAGGAAGTAATCTTACAAACATGGTCGGGTGTTTACTGTATTCCTTAGAATACCAGGCTTGTATGTATAGTTACTAAGAGGGTCGCTAATCTAAATAAGTCGCTAGCAAAAACAGATGAAAATTAGGTAAACATATATATAGTCCTCCTCATCGATTTCGATGACGGCGACCCTGACTATAATAAAATTAATTTAAACATATTTTTTTTATTTTGCTAAATTATTTAGGTAAACATATCGTAGATTTAGATGTTGACTGTGTTTCGTTTCATCTCTCGAATCTTTGTGTAGATGTGGATAATTAAAACGAATTAAAATAAGCCACTTTCAGTCATGAACTTCATTTGCCCGCTCATGTGGGGTCGGTACAACATGTTCTCTTCTTCCACTCTCCTCTAACAGTTACCATTGCCGTATCCACTCCTTTCTTAACACAATCTCATCTTTTAAAAATAAAACAAGCCACTTCTAGTATTGCTTTCTAAATCAATCGCAGGTGGATATTACTGAGCGTCACGAAACACATTCAAGCGTGCGATTTTAACGGACTCTCGGTGTCGGAGGGTCATTCAGCTTTGGAAATATTTTGCTATTGAAGGTTTGAAATGAAACTTCAGATGTGAATACACCTGCACGTTTTTATTAAAAACGAAACGTGATGTCAGAGGAAGATGTTTACGGAGTGAACGAAACAAAGTGACTTGATATGATGCAAGCATTGATAAGTTCACTATGATTGCATGTTTCTTGTCGGGTCACTAGTTCTTTATTATTATTATTGCTAGCCCGCATCGTCCCACTGCAGGGCAAAGGCCTCCCTATCCCCCTTCCACCTTTCTCGGTCTTGTGCTATGGAGGACCAGCTTTCCATGAACGAGTCCAGCTCGTCTCTCCACCTCAATCTAGGTCTGCCGCGACGTCGTCTTCCGCCATTGGGGGCCCATTCGGTTGTTAATTTGGCCCAAAGGTCATCCGACATGCGGCAGACGTGTCCGGCCCAGTCCCATTTCAATCTAGCGGCCTTCTGGCTCACGTCGACGATCTTCGTTTTGGAGCGCAGAATAGTGTTTCTTATCCTATCGGTAAGCTTCACTCCGAGGATGCTGCGCTCCATAGCCCTCTGACAAACCCCGAGCGCAGACCTCTGTTGAACTGTCAAAGACCATGTTTGTGCGCCATAGGTAAGAATAGGGAGAATGCATACGTCCATGAGCTTGCGTTTGAGGGAAAGTGGCAAGTCGCCCTTCATTAGGTTTTTCATTGCCCAATAACTCCTCCAGGCGTTTTCTGTGCGTCTAGTGACTTCTTTTTCCTGTCTCGCCTGGAAAGAGATTATTTGCCCAAGGTATATGTAGTCATTGACGTATGCAATCTCCCCACCACCCACAGATATCTTGTGCTTTCGGCTGTTGGTCATTAATTTGGTCTTTGACATGTTCATTTTCAATCCTACTTCGTTCTTCTTCGTTCATTTTCAATCCTACTTCCACTAGTTCTTTGAATCAGTGAAAATAATTTAAGCGCGAAAGGAGACTCACTTTATTCTAGCTTAAACATAAGATTTCAGTTGTTTTCCAAAGTAATTAAAATCGAATAAAAACTAGATCATTAGAACAGCGGCATAGGAGGCAACCTTTGCCTACACTTAACGGGATGCTGTAGTGCCTGGGACATTGTTTGAGATGGAATAGGCTTTCCCAGCATCGAGACCATCCTCTCAGTTTAATCAGCCTGGCCCACAGGAAAGACGACGTCAATCCGTGTGGAGCTAAGTCGCGGGTTTCCACTTACCGTTAAGAGCTCGTGTTAAAGTGCATATAAATTTTACGAAACGAAAAATCCATTGATGCACGGCCGGGATTCGAACCCACGACCTTCGGATTGAAAGTCGAGGCACAACCCCATAGGCCAACACGGCTAAATTGAATAAACATGGACGGTAAAAGAAACTGCCTAATTTTAGACCAAAACAACACAACGAAAAACCCAATATTGGAAAACCTGTTGAGAAAACCAAACAAATAAATAAACTATGTATTATGATATGTATAGATACTAAAGATAGGAAAATTTTTGTCCTAAAAAATGTCGATGCTTTACGACAACGCTAGTATGTACAAGGAGTTTCAAAACTGCAGTAAAAGTAGTAAACTATTTCACGGTTCCAATTGTAGTGAATGTTGCTGTTCTCTCGTTTCGAAGCTACATTGCCACAGACAGACACAAGTCAGACTACACTTCTATTTCTGTGTTGGATTTATATATAATTTCTTGAATTTAGTAAGTATAAAGACCCAGGTCTATGTGTAAGGCTCATATTTTCCGATCGGTCTACAGAATTTGTACCTACAATAAGTTATGCCAAGGATCATAACATTAAGGGCGCGTTGCGAAAATGCGGAACATTTGTAAGATGATGATTATATCGCGATGGATACGACAAACGAGGGTCTTATTTATGAAGGTCCGGTTCCAATAAAGTAGCCGGAATCTGTAAGAACATTGTCATAGTAAATTTTAACAAGTTTATCTTATGGGATCGACGCAGATTTTATGAAGATAACTTTCGGTGTTTACGTACTGGACCGTATTTTAGTTTATGAGACTGCAAATTGTAAGATACAAAAACGTTCGTGGTGTTGTTTGGTTCTTGATCGTCAAAGTGATACATACACATAGTCAAAAAGTATGTGATCGAGATTGATATTAACAGCTTGAGTGTCAGAATGCTTCTTCTGCGACCCATAATTTAAGCCTCCTCGCAGACTGCAGACTTTCTATCGGCCGATAGTTGAGACGGAACATACTTCGGCTCGTAATGAGTATGGAGAAGTAAGCCGAAGTATGTTCCGTCTCAACTATCGGCCGATAGAAAGTCTGCAGTCTGCGAGGGGTCTAAAGGAGAGACTGTCAGTGAACGTATTTTTATTCTTTTTCACCAACAAAACACTATAATAACTGTCAACATTAAAGAGAAAATATTCCTCACATACGCCTTCTACGCCCTGTAAAACTTAAAATATTCAGTCTCTTCAAAACTTTTGCTTATTATAAATTACTCGCAAGTCCACACTTCATAATTTATGCAATCTCTAAGTCGAGGTACCTTCAAAAGTTTCCTGACCCAATTAGGACGAAATAAAACAATTTGTAAAGAGAAATTTTGTACCGAAAAAAGTTTTTGAGTTTGGATGTTCTTTTGGTTATGTACTTTTAAGGGACTCTTACTATGATAATATGCGATTACATACTCATCAAAGTTTATCGTATGTACGTATGTATAGGCATAGGTAAGTAATGGACTGTGAGGTCAACCTATTAAATTTAAAAAACTACTGCTATAGTATAAGTCTCTATAAGCTTGTGCCATCCACCACGATCCTGTGCTAATCTGGCCCATTGACGGTCTGCAGCCAGATGGGTAGACAATATTGTTCATGTCGCCTCTGGCTAAACCTTGACTAAAATCTTTAGTAACAAGTCAAATTGAATGAATCTTTCGTACAACTAGCAAGAGGACGAGGAATTGGATTATAAGCGTTAAAATCTGGCACTCCTGAGGGGTGGCACCAGGAGTGCCGAGGGAAGTGAAAACTCGAACAATTAGCTAGTGTATTTTTTGAATCGTCAGGAAATCGAAAAATATCGAAAGATAATGACTTCAATATGGCCGTAAAAGTTTAGAGTACAGAACTAGATGGCGCTACTGGTAGGTATCGTTGAGCAGTCACGTGACTTGCTCGTGACCTTTTCGACGAGTATCCGAGAATTAATTCTCAAATCTCAAAAAAATGCCCAACGCGCCTTAAGAATTCACTTCAAAAACTTGCGCGTTAATATTTTATTGGTTTTATACATACAAACAAAATAACCAACGGTCTATAGATTTTGTTGAGTCTCTCACAAAAATCACTTGATGTTTTTAAATGCTCGAACACTCCATTCAAAGGGTAAAATCGATTTGTACTCGTAAGTCGGCTTTGAGTTGTTAAAATCTTTTGGAATTCTCTCGATCCTTTTAGTCCGAAAGGATTCAGTTACAAAGGTGCTTGTTTTACGAATACTTACTGTTGTTAATGTTTTACAGAATTCGGAAATTTCTGGGTCAACAATGTAGATGAGAGGGTAAATACAATGAACGTAAATATCACAGGAGCGATATTCGAGGGTGTCGTTTTATGTTACAAAATTGAACAAACTCGCTTACGAAAATAAATAAATATTAGACAATATGACACAGCAACCGCCTCAAACAGAAAACTCACACAACAGGGTCACGGTTGTATCCCCAAGGCACGGTAGACATTCCTTTCAGAGCTTTTTTGTATTACAAATCCTTTGAAGATGTTTATAGAAAACTCGATAACTCACAGAATACCTAAATTTTTTTGTAGTAAGTGTATAAAAATCTTTATTATTAGTAGCGAACAGGAAATGTGCCTTTTATGTTGTTGGTATCTCTACAAACTCGCCGTACTATTTGCCGAACAATTCTCCGAACTATTTATTGCATAGACAATGATCGCCGAATACAAGTGAATAGACCCTCCACACGTTTGTGAGCGCGGGTATTCGTCTATCATCGGCGATAGATGGCCCATTAGAGAGGTAGACAACCATTCAACCATCCGCATTGAGCCAACGATCCGTAGAAAGTAATAATACATAGATATGTTATTCTGTCGTACTTTTCCAGTCCATCCAAAGGTTGTCGGGAAGAGATCAATTTTCAATTTCTAAATTTCTTTATTAGAATATATCTTATGAACTAGTACAATCTCAATCATAGATATATTATACATAGATATTATCTATGTATAATATATCTGTCGGAATTGGAAACTACCATTTAGTCGGCACAGGCTTTCGACTGGCAACCCGGAACGCAAGCGTCACTGACTGACGCTAGACGGAGTCTACGAGTACGAAAACAGGACTGTCAGAGCACAGTCTGGTTGGATCGGTTGAGCTGAACAGTCGTAGGAACTGTCCCCGCGTTCCGTTGTGTATACCTAGTTAGCTACAGTGCTAGATTAAATAGTTAGTGTACCTAGATTATAAAGTTTGTGTACCTAGGATTACTTTCAATTGTGATTATACGTTGCTGACAAGTTATCCAGTGTTCTTCATTTGAATCGACACTTACCCTGCTACGCCCACGAGATATTAGCTTAGAACGGCCATTAATAGCAATGAAAATATCCAGTCTGCCGTCATATCTATGTGATATATTATACATAGATATTATCTATGTATAATATATCTATGTGCACAAAAGAAACACATAACAGGAAATACACAGAGACAAGGAAGTAGGTAATGGGCGGCCGTATCACTAAAAGCGATCTCTTCCAGAGAGAATGTTATTCTGTCGTACTTTTCCAGTCCATCCAAAGGTTGTCTGGAAGAGAGTCGCTTTTAGCGATAATGCCGCCCATTGTACCTACTTACTTGTCTTTGTGTATTGTTATGTGTTTCTTTTGTGCACAATAAAGTGTTTTTCTATTCTATACAAACAAATCAGCTAACTTGCGACTAAAACTCGCCATGTTTACTTGATATAAAATCGCTACACAATCTAAACATAAAGTTAGAAAATCGGAAAGAAAATTCACAAGTACCGTTGTTTGCGCTTACTCCGCAGTTTTCTCTTTTGTATACTTAGGCAGATATTTTGGATAGTTCTAAAGCTATACAATTCTCGAGTCCTAGTTCCGTATTCGCGTTCTTTTTTCGTTCGTTTGATGAATATTCGAATGCTTCCCACCACGATTTCTGACTTCAAGGGCCAATTTTTCGGTTTGGAATATTTGGTCCTAGGTTAGGACCGTGTTTTAGCGTTTGAAAAATTGGCCCTTGAAGTCATAAATCGTGGTGGGAAGCATCCGAATATTCATCAACTGAACGAAAAAAGGAATGCGAATACGGCCCCTGGAAACTAGAATGAATGAACATTTTATTCTACACCAAGAAATTAACAAAAACAAAACAATTAAAACAATTACAAGTTCTCAGTACAATGGGTGGCTTTATCGCTGAAAGCGATTTCTTCCAGGCAACCTAGACTTCGGGAACTGAAAATTCTTCGTCGTTGTATATTGTTTTTTGATTCGTCGTTTTTTCCTCGTCGTAGTTTAAGCGATGTTCAGTGCGTTCACAAATTATTTAACTACACTTTCGCCGAACTATTTGGCGAACTATTCCCCACACTATTATTTGGATAGAAGATGACAGGCGAGTATAGGCGATGACGCGTTTCGTCGCGATTCGTCACCGTCGGCATTCGTCTATCTTCGCCGAATATGTAGAGGACCCATTGCACAGGTTGCAAGGCTCTATTCCATTACAAACTGGTATCCTCACGATGTTTTCTGTGCCGTTCACAACATCAACATCCATACTAATATTATAAATGTGAAAGTAACTCTGTCTGTCTATCTGTTTGTTACCTTTTTACACCCAAACCACTGAATAGATTAGGCTGAGAAATGACATGGATAATGGCTGTATGCCAGGGAAGGACTCATTTTTATCCCGGAAAAATTCTGAGGGATTGCAGGTTACACCGCGGGAGCGCAGCTAGTAGCTCTATATTTTCAAGTTAATACATAATTGATGCACGATCATAATTCGACCCAGAAACTTGTGATCGAAAATTGAGGACCCTCGGTTAACACGGCTCATATACTTATCGTTTCCATCCATTAAAATCCAAACCACGTCTAAGGAAACCAAAACTTTACAATGGCCTATACAAATAGGATTATACTGGTGATAGTCATGGGGCGTATTACCATATAAGTCATGGGATACCCTGACCAATAAAGCTAGGTTTATGTTTATCTAGATGAAGAGATGATTTTGATTTGGTTACGTCATATCAGAACATATTTGAAAAAAAAAATGGAATGTAAGGAAGAATGGCAGATTAGAATTTCCTACAATTTTCAATTATTTATTTATTTTATTTATTTACTTGAATAACTACATATTTATCATAGTATTGTGCCTGAAAACCTTAATAGGCAATAAAATAATGATCCGTAACTCACATAGAAAAATAGTAAATATCATGATACTAATGAAGTATTTTAGTTCTCAAGCTGAGTTTCTCATTGAACACTTAACAACATATCGATTATAAGACTTTTTTATGTTATAAGCTGGTATAACCTTGAGACATGGTAACTTATCTTTATACACCAGTATTAAACATTGATCTTGTCCATTAACTTAATTAATTTAAACTAATTAGCACGGTTATATGAGACCATACACTAATTAGCGTAATCTAACTTTATATGATACAAATAAAAAAAAACAGAAGATCAAATAAGGAAATCAAAATCCTTACCCATTTTTAAAAATGAGGTCTCTAAACTGTACCTATCTGAATCCTTAAAGTAAATGTAAGTAAATTAAAGTAAATTTTATTTATAATTGTCCACACCACCTCCTTTCTCGTTCTCTTCCATCCAGTCCATCCAAAGGTTGCCTGGAAGAGATCACTCTGAGTGATAAGGCCGCCCATTGTGCCACTGAATTTAGACTTAAGTTTTTTTAATTTTGTCATTTATATTAAGGTGTGACAATAAAGAATTATCTATCTATCTATCTATAAGATTATCTATAAGATTCTTTTTTTGACGAGGCGCATAATGTGGTACACATTATGCGCCTCGTCAAAAAAAGAATTCCAATTTAACTTTCACTCTTCTTTTTTAAGTTTGCTCTTTAAAGTTTAACCAGTTTGATGTAAAACATATTCAACTAACTCCTACACTAATAATACAGCTCGGTAGGGTTCGAAGATGGAACTATGCATAGTAAACGAGATTAATTTTATGGTATTCAAACATCGTTAAATACTCGAGTTGGCAGTAACTCATGAATAATGTAACGATGTAGAATCATGTATTAGAATTGACCCTTATTAGCAATTCAATTCCACTTTTCAGAAGAGCTTGCTTAATACTTTTAGAACTCAATTGGTAGCTAGTAGGTTTACGTCGTTTTAGGTTGAGGTTTAATTCCCACCAAAGAAAACATTTTGTTTGTTGAATATTAATAAATATTGACAAATGGACCAAAATAGTATCTGAATGGTACCCTAGAGAATGTGGAAGAAGTCGAGGAAGACAGTTAAAGCGATGGGAAAATGATTTGAAGAAACTAGCAGGCCCAAAATGGTAACAAATAGCAAGGGATAGAAACAAGTGGAAAGCCTTAGAGGAGGCTTTTGTCGAAAGCCAAGCTGTTAAGAGGAGACAAATCGAATGCCGAGAACACGATTTAGATTTACACCGGTATTCACAAACATTACTTTGACGTTTCACAGTGCGCGCGGACGCACAGGTTCCCAAAATCAGTAGGTTTTTGGGACCCTGTGCGTCTGCGCGCACTGTGAGACTTCATAGTAATATTTGTGAATACCGGTGTTAGTTAATTAGTTTTTTTTTAGTTATACCTCTATATTTTAACTTACGTGTTTTGTTATTTTAACTTACCTGCAGCAATAAAGGCTTATTTTATTTATTTATTTAATATTTGTATAAAGGTATTTTAAGTATACAAAAATAAAAATATAAATAATCTATCAGCTACCTTGGTTCCCATATGTTGATTGAAACCCTAATGCAATCATTGCTTTGTTTAGGATCAAATAACTGGTTTTTTTTTCAAGTAAGTTTGTAATTGTATAGTATAAACAGGCTCACGTTCCACAGATATCTACAATGTCGCCTGCAAAACGCTAATTGGATGGAAATATAGAACAAAAAATAAAGGAAAAATAAAACATTTTTCATGATGATACTTAAAACATAAAAACGATGTCGCCATTAAAAAAACTAAGTCTCGTTTTATATCTATTGTCGAAATTATCTAGTGTGATTCGAAGATGATGTTATGAATCACAGTCAAGTATTCAGCCTGCCAAAACATACTCGTAAAATCCAAGTACAAAGTAAAGTGTGTCATTCTTTTCGACACCTCTTATCGAACTGTCGGCTTCCACTTATTTTATTGTTATTGTCATCTCTGTAAATAAGGGTTAAGACACATTGAGCTGGCTAGAAATCCCACTATCCCACTTATATGATAAAGCTGAAATTTTGTGATTTTGTTTATTGTTTGTGTTTCAATTACGCCAGTGAACCGATTTGAATGAAACTTGGAATAGAATTAGATAGTGACCTAGAATAACAAATAGGCTATTCAAAATGTTGGTACCACGCGAACAAAGCCACGCGCAGGAGCAAGTAGTCTATAAATGAGATAAAGTGGTCATAGGACTTTATAATACAACTCTAAAAATTTAAAAATTTAAATAAATTGGAAAGGTAAACAGAGTTTTGTCCAAAAGACATCATAGGATTTTTATACAATGATATTTTAACATCATTGTTTTTAAATGAAATAGAATTTTGAGATGAAATCTGATAGAAAAGAGTGGAAGAGAATCCTAATCTTTACCAAACTTCTTGACCTTTGCTGAACATTTATTCTTATATAACTTGGATAAAGGCAGATAGAACATGAAGAGCATATTTGACAATTTTTTAAGGCTGTTCAGAGACGTATTAAGTAGCGCCAGTTCCTCAATGTTCGACGTGGTGTGTTCCAGTCCTTAGGCTTGGATGTATGAAAGGCTTTCATCGAATGTAATGCACGAATTGCTAAGTGTGTTTGTAGATATTTTCAGAGGAAAGAGCTTACTTACACGATTCTGAGTACTGTGTAGAAACTGTTTGATATATTTTATGAAACGCAAAACCCACGACTTTTGTCTCTTAGATCAGAAAATATTTTAGTGGGTGGTTACATAATAATAATGTAAGTGGTAATGAGTAAGACGGTTCTTATTCTTACAAATAAATAACGAATAAACTTAGTAGTTTAATAAACTTAATAGTAGTTAAAACTCGAAATTTTTAAGGTGTATTTTCATTTATGTCCTCTAACTTTTTATGAGATAAAAAAATAATTTCTACAGTACCACTGTGACCACTGATCATGATCACTTGACTTTTTTCTCTGTATTGTGGCATTATTTCAACTAATTATATCTCTATTTTATAATTATCAACATTTATTCTGACCTTGAGACGAAAGTGAAAGAAGGTTGACAAGCTTAAATGAAGTCAGCCCTTGGGCTAGTTTACATGTTATTAGGTCCTTGGAAATCTAGGCTATTGTCAGCATAACATTTTTATTCAGTTAGAAGCAAAAATGTAAATCTAATTTTGTAGAAAAGGCACCGTTATACAAGCTTTGCTTTATTGGGGGTCAGAGAATACGATGTGAAAATAAGACCAGCATTATTTTTTTTATTTGATGTATTATTTTTGTTTACAAAAAAATCGTGGAACTCTTCAGGAGTGCCGACAGAAGTGAAAACTTAAACGTTTTCAGTAACGGTTCTAAACTTAAAAAGCCATTTTGACCATACAATGTGTGACGAAATTAAGGTACAGTGAGAGATGGTGTCGGTAATAATCACGTGACTCGCGATTCGAGTTTGATGGTTTTTTCCCATCTCAAAAATTCCCAACTAGCCTAAAAAAGTTTTGAAAAAGATGTATGAATAAAAACAAAAATATTGTATGAATAAAAAATTAAGGTTAAGTTCAAGGTAAGTTGGGGTTTAAGTTTTTTAATGGAAACAAAAATTAAGATTCCAAATAAAAAACAAATCATTGAATCGGTCATCGAATCTTTGCGTGATATTGCAAATTGTCACCTGGCAACAAAATTTATATATGAGCGTCATGAATTTTTGCAATTTGCTGTTAGGTAACAGCGATTTCTTTTCGTACAAACTATATTGTTTCATAGTCGCATGCCGTGTCTGCATTCAGCAACAAAATGTCTTCTAGAAAGCTTCCACTGTCAAATTAGCTGAGTAGCAGTTGAAATAACGAGTGGAAGCGAGCTGAATATTAAACGTGTTTATAATACCATCCGAGAAAATGTAATGGAGAAGTTTTATTCCGGAGTCTTGGAGTTTTTTCTCTTAATAATTAAAACTATAACTTTGCTATGACAGCTACGGCGTAGTGTCTGTGACTACGGCGTAGATGTTCTACGATCAGTCTTTATGTTAAAGTGTAGTTTCGTGAACTCAACTGCTTTACTCATGATGATTTCCTTCACTCCTACGAGCTTGAGTTAAAATCTTTTATGTCTTTTAATTACTAGATACGTGACAGGCTACAAACCAATCAAATACTATCTGATTTTTTTGTCTACAATTTATTAATTGATACACTAATTGTCTTTGAACCCAGGACCTATGGATTGCCCTAGCCCATATACTTAGCTCTTATTATTATGATTTACCATTGAGTGTAATTAATTCTCTCAATCAACGTTACATGATGCAAGAGGTATTGTGTCAAGCGTATCGGCTACAACTACTTGTACTCAGGTGCCTACCTGAGTAAGTAGTATATCTTTGCTATTGTATATACATTACATATATACTTGTTTGCCACTCTAGTGAATAAAATATGAAAACGTATTTCTGAACTTTTGCGATCAAACAAATAAAAGGAAACATGATAACTACCGTATCCAGAAGCGCGGTAGATTTTTGGATTCAAAATCTCCGAAAATTTCTAAGGACGCCAGAGACTTCCAATATAGGTAATATATTTGGCAAAAGTTCATCACTGTTCATAATTTCAATATTTGAAAAGTCGCACAGTCTAGTCAAAATAAAACACACAGCCAAAACAAAACCTAGCTTAGATTCTCTTCACAAACTGATATTTCATGCAAAGTACTGAATAAAATAAACCGTATAGAACCAAGTGCTATCAAATAAAGCATACAAACGTGAAAAAAATTGCTACATCGTCCCCAAATCGAGACACAATGGTATTCTTTTGGAAATTTTCAGAAGAATACGTTTCATTTTCCAAATGCAACATTTGACTCGAGGCCAAGGAAAACAGGCGTCACCGTCTGCTCGCTTCATTGTCTATCTGACCTTAATCTGACAGTTTTTTTGCTGCGAGTTTGCAGCAATGAGAGGGGATATACGGGGTACATTCCCACGAAAATTACTAATTCTACTGGCTGGAAAACGCAACAGGCTTATTTTACTCTCTAATAGTCTACTGTACTACCTTACTACGCAATAAGATGACTGTCGATGCAATAACTCGTAGCGTCTTTTTTGTTGTGAGTTTGCAGCAATGGATACACAAGAGGTACAATCCAACGAAAACTTCTTGCTTATCTTATGGGAAAACGCAACGGGCTTACGCAACTTTAGAAAGGAACAGGATTAAAATCACAAAGTGATCCCAACGGTCCTACTGAATAAATAAATAAATAATAATAAATAATGCTGGACATTTCACACAGCATCATCTAGCCCCAAACTAAGCAAAGCTTGTACTATGGGAACCAGATGACTGGTATACTACTTATATACTTTTTGTTTGCAAATACATACATATTATACATAGAAACACCCAGACCCGAGATAAATATTTGCAGATCATACAAACATTTATCCCGCCGCGGGGATCGAACCTGCAACCTTCTGCGTCAAAATGCTTTTTGACTTTGACTAACTAGTTAACTTCTCAATAAGTAAGTTCGTATAAGTGGCCAACTCTGTGACTGTGTTTATTTCCTAAGAACTAAACAAGTCAAAAGTTTCGAACGTACAAAAAATATCCTGCTGTTATTTTGCGTGTTTTACAGAATTTAGTCCCATATATTTCATCAAGCCCTACGTGACAATAGAGCGGGCGCGGGTGACACCTGACGTGTGCCGTGACGAAGAAGATTATTGGCACTGTAAATCAACCAGATTGGGCCCGTTCGTTTACCAATATATCACCTAAGGCCAAATTTTATAGAGCATCAGAACTACAGGTGTAATCTGCAGTGCTAAACTTATTTTCACTACTAACTTAGATGATAATGGTCTTCGACTTTTTTAGACTTGCAAGAAACCAGGAGGCCTATACCTAAGAGTGGGTGCAAACAGGGAGATGAAGATGATAAAAGACAATCATCATGTCACAATAACAGTGATTGGGGACGTGCAAACTACGTTACCAAGAATTACTGTGGTTTTTCTTTGTGCGACCTAAAAACTCTGCCATTATACTCACAAAACGTACTGTGTCTTTATAAGTATTATTAATTTGTTGTGTATAAAATAATAATAATAAAATTAAAACGGTTTACCATTTTCTTAGCCTTTATAAAAATGGTAAACCGTCTTAGCCGTTTTAATTTTATTAAAAAGGTACACCCGTGCTACTGGCTTACATAAAATTTTGGCTTGGGGTCGAAAGTGGCAATTTTTCGGACACTGCCGCTAGACATTCGACCTTCGAGGCTTGATAATGTTTATAAATCAAGTTCCCCTGAGATTGGAGTGACAGGATGATGCTGAGATGTTCTTTCTTATTTTCGCATCCACTAAAGAAATTTCAAGGAAAACATCGTATGAAAACCCTTATTTAGTCCAACACATTTTATTTTTAAGTTAGCGCTTGTGATATGGCGTTTCTGATAGATCGTATTGTTTAAGTATCTAAGTATCTACATCTACTGTTCTGAGCGGTCACAGAAAGTTTGACAAACAGAGGCTAATTAAGCTAAGACAGATCTTGAGTGACATTTGAGATCTAAGAGAATGCCCACCGTGCCCAGTCGTGAACCTGTATTCATTTATTTGCATGTCTCTATCTCGATGTTATCTACAAAAGAGCTTGTTTATGACAAAAAGTGAATAAAAGAAAATACGAGATAATAATTTCTAATATTTACGTTACTAAAAATATCTCTTCTATTTTTTCTGTTCTATGGTTTACGCTGTCTTCCTTAGTATTATTTAATGATATTTTTTCATATAAATTAGTGTAATTTATATGAAAAAATATCATTAAATAAAAACCAAACGTTGGTGATAACCACCGTTTGGGAGATATTAAAACAGCGTTGATAACAGTTAATCAGTTTTTTTATGTTTCCATATATTTGTTTCAATTGGTTTCTTGTATTCTGTTTAACACAGTTTATGAATACTTTTTGGGCTACAGTTTATTTAAATTACTCGAATCGTTTTGTAACTTTAATGAACTTCATATAGCACCTGCCTAATTTCTTTTGAAAATACAACACAAAACATAGATACAATACAATGTTCATTCTACTTTCGTATGACAAGGATGGGTGACCGCCAGTGGCATTTTCATCTGAGCGCTATCGTGCTTCAGAGGGCACGTTAAATTGTCAGTCCCGGCTATTTAAGTCGTTAAACCATGGTGGAGGCCTTAAGGCGGCCTAAAAACCACTGCCACTGACTCATACGAACATACATACATACTTTTCATATATATATAAGTATGCACTGAAATAGAATAAAACAGTGTCAGGAAATAAGTCTATTTAATACTGAAATAGTTCTTTATTCCAAAGGAAACCCCAAATTATGTTCGGCTGGGATTCAAACCAATGACTTTACGTCATCTTTTGCATGGCTTCTTATTATTTTGGAAAAAGAGTAACAAAGCGCAACATTGCAATGGCCCATGGCAATCACTATCCTATTTATGTATGAATTTGGGCCCCCAAGTAATTATGCTTGTATCCCAGTGCGATACACAGTGAACCGCTTTTAAAATACGATGACCGCTTATTGAACTGGTAGCCTCTGGCCTTCTTCTTGTGGCCCTCAACATATTCGCCAGTGATAGACCAATACCCCATTCACGAACGTGTCGAGGGTCTATTCGCCTGTATACATCGATTATTGTCTATCTATACAATAAATAGTTCGGCGAATAGTTCGGCATATAGTTCGGAAAATACGTAGAGGGGCCATTACGTTGATACGTTGAAATAACTTTGAATACTCTTACAATAATAAGCCACTATGAACATGATCGCACACTTGGCCGAGCCGAACGCGGCGAATTGTCAATTCAATAGAGAAAATGCTGCTGACGTCAGAAGCGAGCCGTATTTTCTGACGTCATCAGCATTTTTTGTATAGAAAATGACTGCGGCGCGTATCGGCTGGACTGTTATTGTTGCATAATTGAGAATACAGGCGTGATGTTGTATATTTTTTTGCATGAGAATGACTCTAGAAAATGTCAACTTCTGTTCGCTTTGCTCGTGTAGTACAGACCACAGAACTGTGGTACTGATTTTTTTAAATTATTTAAAGAAAACCGATGTCTACTACATTTTGTTTTCACACGGATATGTTTACATTTGCATATTGGAAACCGGGGCTTATTGGACTACAATCAAAGGCGGTGGGGTGGGTGCGTGCAATGTGTACGGTCGGAATTGTGCCTCAAAGTAATGTATCTAGCGAACGTACCGATAATAAATAATGCTGGACATTTCACACAGCATCATCTAGCCCCAAACTAAGCCAAGCTTGTACTACGGGAACCAGATAACTGATATACTACTCATATACTTTTTATTTGTAAATACATAGAAACACCCAGATCCGAGATAAATATTTGCAGATCATACAAACATTTATCCCGCGGCGGTGATAAAACCCGCAAAATAAAACTTTACGATGAATGATTTAACTGTGAGCTTAATATAATAAGTCTTAATGAACACATATGATCAGTATTATAATAATAGTAAATGTATGATCCGAGAGCTTTTGCATATTTGGCAAAAACTGATCTGATTTGGCATCAGCACATGTCCGCGCCGTACGCGCCGCAGTCATTTTTTTATAGAAAAAATACTGATGACGTCAGAAAATGCGGCTCGCTTCTGACGTCTCAGTATTTCCTCTATGGATCATGCAACCACCTTTAAATGATTGGCATTGCCATATTGTCAGTGTTGTGCTCGTAGTGTTCTGGATCAGTTGTACTACCTATAGATTTTTAAACTATCATGGTTAACACTATAAATACAATTAACGGGATATTTACCATGATCCTGATCATGATGTTCCTCCGTGATCATGGCGTGTGCAACCACGTCGAAATATCGGGAAACTCAAACAATATGTAATCATGGTAAATATCTCGTTAATTGTATTTATACCTATAGATTGTTTTGACAATCCTTAGATGGCTTAAATGTTTCGTGTATAAATTGTTAATAAATTTTGTAGCTCTGTAAAAGGTAAAATAATGCTTAAAATACTCGCGCTACAGTCGTGGCCATCTTGGTTTATTAAGAAATGAAAAGTCTTATAAAAATTTTGGATTCCGACGGAATTCGAACCCGCAGACGATCCTCCTAAAGCCAGAGTGCCTTACCGCTCGGCCACAGAACCCTAGTCGTCACAATCCAAATCTGCACCGGTCATTTCTTAATGAAATACCAAGTGTGGATTAACACTATAAATTACAAAAAATCTTTGTATAGTTTGGTTACAAGGAAGTTGTTTTTCTTAGTCATTGGTTAATTATTTTTTTTTTTTTTTTTTATGATGAATGGGTCGACTCTTGACCTCGAAACTTACATAGGCAAGAATGAGGTCTACGATGGAGCGAGCCTACCCAGAAGGTGCCTATTAACTCTCTTCTTAAAAACATCAGGGTCGTAGCTCAGTGGAAATACAGACGCGGGAAGCTGATTCCACATTTTTGCAGTGCGCATAATAAAAGAACTTTGAAAGCGCTTAGTTCTAGTGGAATATCAACCAGGTGTGGATGATAGTGAGCTGTGCGTCTGAAGTCCCTGTAAAAGAACGGTGAAGGCGGAACAAGGTCGTGTAGCGCCTGGGCACACTCACCGTAGTACAATCTGTAGAAGACCGACAAACTCGCTACCTCACGACGATGGCTCAGACTGTCGAATTAAAAAGAAAGCTTGATTTCTTATAGCTTGTACCAACGAAAACAGAGTACCGAGCCCAAGTTTGCCATGATATAGGGCATTCGGTTAGCTCGGTCCGGAGTGACAGCCAGAAGTTTCTCATTAAGCGCCGGAAAAGCAGACACGCTATTGACTGACAGGGAAATTATTTTTATTATACGCTAGATGACGTCACACAACAAATTAACGCGCTATTGCTATGTTTTGATCTAAATTCGTTGTATGATAATTATACAAACATCCTCACATACTTTTGCATAATGTTACTGAGTTAGTGGCAAGTAGTTTTTGAAATGGGATTCTAATCTTGACCAAAAATTTAAGTCAATTTTAATATCTGTCATGAAATTCAGTCAAGATCCTGTTCAGTCAAGCTTTTTTTTGTGTCTTACAAAAACAGGTTTATGTGCTTTCCAAAACAACAAGAACAGCTTACTTCACGTAGGTATCTACTACTTTAAAGTTACATGCTTAGTAGGTATTATTTATTTATTTTCTATACTAATATTATAAAGAGGAAAGATTTGTTTGTTTGTATGTTTGTTTGAATTGAATAGGCTCTGAAACTACTGGACCAATTTGAAAAATTCTTTCACCATTAGAATCCTGTATTATCTTTGATGAACATAGGCTATATTTTATCCCGGGAAAGTGAAGTTTTCCCAATGGAACGCGGATAACACCGCGACGGACAGCTAGTTAATAAATAAGAACATTAGTGTAGGCAGAGACCACAGATTCTCTAGCTTCAATACATACATGAAGTAGGTTTAGGTAAATAAATTATTTAACCAAGTTGTATCAACATCAATCTCCAAACCACCGTTAGCAAATCTCTTAAACCTTGTCACCCACATAAAACAAGGTATGTCACCTGCATGATCAATCATGGACTGCCCCTGAATTCATTAGTAGAGGGCTGTACCACTAATGCCATGACACCCTTATTCAATAACATCGTTGCCGTACCAGTAAACTAATCAATATAGGTACTCTGGTAACTCTGTTTTTTGTCTGTGTATCACCTTTTCAAAAATCTTTCTTTTTATGGCAAAAGTAGAGGGAGATCTATACCCAGCAGTAGGTGAAGACGGGCTGCGGATGATGATAATGATGATCACATTTTCACGCCGGAACCACTGTACAGATTTCGATAAAATTTGGCTTTGGAGGGGCTGAAAGATTGTAAAAGTAATAGTATTTTCCAAAAATGATCACACAGGTATGGCAATGGCCTCCGCACTGGATCTCTCCTGTGAACAAAGAGAACAAAGATGTGATCAAAGTTTGTATGAGTTAAAGAATTAATATCATTCAATCTCTTGAAGTGCTTGTGGTGAAGATTGCTTGCTTCCTGCTGAGACATTCTCTCGTATCTTCTAATTCAAGTTTCACAAAAATGGAAGGATAACCGCTTAGTGGTATTATCAACTAAGCGCTTTCATGCTTCGGGTGCACGTTAATTTGTCGGCCCGGCTATTAAGTCGTTTTTATGACGGAAACCACGATAGTAGAACAGACTTCTTGTTGAATAACAGTTGGATGATTCATTCATCAAGCAGGGGTAATCCACGTGCGGCCGCAACACCGGCCTATACAAATTAACTGCGATTAACTCGTTTCCTACCTTCAACCGTGTGGTATCAATTTGTATCCGCCTAATAAGCAAGCTGGTTGAGTTAATCGGGCAGAATAAAATAGCCTCGACTTTCTATCCAAACGTTGTGTGTGGGTTCAAGTGCCGGCCATAATTTTATTTTATCAAAAAAATTATGTAAGTGGGATTATAGACCCGGGCAAACTGCGTTGATAAAATATAGGTACCAAAGATTATCACTAAAGATCACCCAATAAGCACTACAACTTTCACTTACTTAGTTTCTATCACGTTAACAAAGATGGCGTTGCACATAAAAATGTATGAGACAACGATTTTTCTTCTCTGACATAATGAATACTAGTAGAACAAAAAAAGTTAAGTCATATGAATCGGTAATAAAATCAATGGTAAGATATTAAAAATAGTAAGGAAATATATAGTACCAATCCGCTAATCTATTCTCAAACAAAGGTTTCTTAAAACTAGTACTCGCCCCAAACTAGGGGTGAGTACTAGTTTTAAGAAACCTATATATTTTTCTTTATATTTCCTTACTATTTTTAATATCTTACAATGCACTTCCGCAAAGTCACGCCTGAATCAATTCAATAAAATCAATAACTTCAATATTAATTATAAAAAATATAATAGATAAATTCACCTCACCGCTAGGACTAGAAGTTGCAACTAATTAATCTCATAATATACATGCTATGACAAAAACTAACGTCATTTTCTAACTGCATTATACCACGCAGGATTATTAAACGCTTTGCAAACATTTGGCGCGGGTTTATTTGCTGTGTTTGTACAAAACAACGCCATGTGGGCTTTGAATTTCCAAACGCATGGCGTTGACAACATAAGTATGTACATACATTACTAACAGAGGTGTATAATAGAAGCTAGATGTATGAAAATTATTTTAGTATGGGTTTTCAACTATTGTTGTATGTCCATATGCTGTCTGTTGCGATGTTTTTTGGACTGCAGCAAAGTTTTACAACAAATAAAAGAACTGCAACAAAAGCAGGTTTCAGAGTACGCTATAATATAATAGAAAATAGCTCATAGCACAACAATGTACTCTACTCTATAATATTGGCTTACTATTATTATTATTATATTAGCCCTTCATGTCCCACAGCTGGGCAAAGGCCTCCCCCCATTCCCTCCATTCCCTCCATTCGTCCGTCTCCCGTAAATGTATATTGTTGGTGCTATGAACTATATGCTAAATATTATAGCGTAGTCTGAAATGCGCTTTTGTTGTACCTAGTTCTTTTTACTTGCTGTAGAGCAAGGAAAAAAAAATTAAATATGTTCATACTCTTCCGTGCTTCGAATAGCTCGTTTGTTGGTCCCTAGCGCCCTGAAAACACGTCACCAGAATTGGCCACTGATTCAAACAAACTTTACTTACTCTCAATTTAGCTGTATTTTATTGTATTAAGTTCCATGTATTTTCCAACTAGACGTATTCCAAATTTCAATTTCAGTAAAAATAAAAACCTAGAAATATCTGCAAGTGCTCGAAGTCACAGAAATTGAATTAAAAAAAGCATGTGAGTGCGGCCCACAGTCGTTAGTAAATGCTCTTGCTCTCCCAAACTTTTTCACGCTTAAAAACCCAACTTTTAGAAATTGAATTTTGGTGTTTCAAAGGCTTGGGTCTTAATTATGTGTAACTAGGATCATTAATGATGTCAATTGCAATTTAGATTTTCAGTGCAAATAAGACACCGTTTACACGATACATTCTGGTATACCATTCCTGCCTCTTGCTTTCTCAAACTCAACGAAGCAAGAGCTAATATTCTGTGGCAAGAGCCAAGAAAGGCATCGTGTAAACGGCTTCTTATTGAGTGTTGCTTGTGTTCATCATCTCCCTGCCCTTTTCCCACATTATGTGGGGTCGGCACAACATGTGTTCTTGAGTCTTGTTTGTGTTATATTACATTGACGACCTCTGTAGCGCAGTGGGCAAAGGTCCACTTGCGACGCAGAAGGTTGCGGGTTCGATCCTCGCCGCGGGACAAATGTTTGTATAATCTACAAGTATCTAGGTCTAGGTGTTTTCTATGTATAATATGTATGTATTTACAAACAAAAAGTATATAAGTAGTATATCAGATACCTGGTTCCTATAGTACGTACAAGCTTTGCTTAGTTTGGGGCTAGATGATGCTGTGTGAAAAGTCAAGCATTATTTATTTATTTATTCAATGGTAAATTTTCGAATACTTATCAAACACAATCGTATACTCATAACGCTTCCGTTATTTACCAACGCACTCAGTTTATGCGCAACGTTTGAATCTTCATGATAACAGCCGTCATATAGCAGTCATCGTTCTTTGTAAACGCAACAATTGCTATAACAACCCAATTCAAATCCAGCATTCAAATTAGATGGCGAGCAAATACAATGAAATAAATGCATTATTATGTTAATGTTTGTCAGAAACAGCTTTCAATATTGACATTGGATAACGGCAGCCAATAATTGTATTGGTTCGGATTCCCTTACACATAACTGTGTTTCATTTTGTGATAAATGTGTGGATGTGGCAGCATATCAAACGACATGTTGAACTCACGGCTATGTACATACCAAAACATGACTATTAGAATAGAATAGAAAAACACTTTATTGTACACAAAAGAAACACATAATAGGAAATACACAAAGACAAGTAGGTACAATGGGCGGCCTTATCGCTAAAAGCGATCTCTTCCAGACAACCTTTGGATGGACTGGAAAAGTACGACAGAATAACGGCGATGTACAAAAAGTGTAAAAATATTAAAAACAATAACAATAGAAATACCCTAAAAGTATAATTATGAGTAAGTATAGATACTTTTAATTAATAATGAGATTATAGTACTTACACATACATATTATATATTACATTACATTATTATTGTTACGTGCTGGGGTTCGTCGATTCTGAAGATAAACACTAGGTATAACTTTCGAAACTTTATTACACACTAATTTACTCAAAACACACTTTAAAGTTATGAACAGTCGCACTGAATATCACTGGTCACTATTCACTTTGTTATATCACTAGTTGACTCACTCGTAATTCACAAAGAACTGAATCGTGACGCGCAAACCGACCGTTTATATACCCAAACAGGACTTCTAGAAAGATCGCCGAAAGAACTCTACAAATAAACAGGAAGTTTTTATAAATAAACAACAACACGTGACAAGCGACCTTGAACCTTATACACTTGTAATAAGGTCGCTTGTCAGTAGCGCCAAACAAATATGAACCTTAAGTCCAGGTATTACGGTCCAATCATTAATTCTGCATGTCTAAGCGAGAATGTTCGTGGAATCTATCCTGCGCGCGAGTCTTCTAGAACGTTCGAGTGCTTGTACGTTACATTATTATTATATATTATTTACATGACTATTGTCTATACTAATATTACGAAGAGGAAAGATTTGTTTGTTTGTTTGAAATGAATAGGCTCCGAAACTACTGGACCGATTTGAAAAATTATTGCACCATTAGAATCCTGCATTATCCCTGATGAACATAGGCTATATTTTATCCCGGGAAAGTGAAGTTTTCCCAAGGGAACGCGGGTATCACCGCGACGGACAGCTAGTTCGTTCATAAATAGGTATGATCATTGTCATGCTTGAACAATTTAATATATTTAATTATCTGACTTCATCTAGCTTCTACCGTCTAAAAATATATGATTTATCACCATCATCGTCTCAGCCGTCTAGCGTCCACTGCTGAATATAGGCCTCCCCCATCGACTTCCACAGCGTTCGATCTTGTGCAGCCTGCACCCAACGGCTCCCAGCAACCTTTACAAGATTGTCTTTCCATCTAGTGGGGGGCCGTCCTACTGCGATTTCCAGTGCGTGGCCTCCACTCGAGAATTTTTCTGCCCCAACGGTCATCAGTTTATCAAACAAAATTTATTCCCAGGGAATGTCAAGTCACTAGGATTAGTATTCATGCAACCAAACATCGGCTTTTTGAGCTTGCAAAGTACAGTTCAAATTAACAATTTCCGCTGTAAATACCCTAAATAACTTTAAGGAAACAAGTAGCATAATACACACCAAATTTATCTTTACAATCTATATTTAAAGCGCTTAAAACAAGCCTTTCGGCCATTCATAACGAGCTTTTGCCGACAACTTTCGGCCTATTCAAAACAAGCCGACTAATTTGTGTCATCACAATATCTCAAGGCTGTTTCTTGAAATAGGGTTGGATATGATAACAATCGGTTCTTCGGTTAATATTCGTACAAAGATGTAAATGCCGAAAAAACATGTGTGAGTATGCAGGTAACATTTTTTTGGAGTTCAAAATTTTTTTGAATTGTCAGAAGATTCCTTTTTGGGGTTTCCAATATTTCCAATGTTTCTTACGAGATACAGTAAAAGCGATGTTTTTCAAACTAAAATAAGTATGTGACATTAAGTTGTATACTTATGATAAGTATACAACTTAATTGAACAAACTTTTCTTTGCATAAGGTCAGCATAGAAAGTGGTTTACCACTTTTGACAACAGTTTCTGTGAAATCTAACTTGCTGCATGTACAACTGAAGTCTCTCTCTCTCATGAAAAATAGTTTATACGAAGATTCTAATAATACTACTCATAAAGCATGAATTGATTTCTAAACAATTGTCGATTTAAGTTTTTATTCGGCTACAGAATGACGCCGAAAATAACCAAAGCTTCACTATGATTTTAGCGCCAAAGTCTCCGGTTGGCAAGCGAATTACTCATTATTATTTATTTGATTAAAATACTGGTATCTACGCCTCCAGTTTTAAGTTCCGTAGATTCTTCTTGTCATTAATTCTATGGATCCCGAAACCTGATTCCCGACAAAGGAAATCTTTGGTACATTCTAAGTTAAAATAAGTATTTCAAGGATTTCTGGGGTAAGTTGCTTCTTTTGATATCTAAACTTCTAACAACTAAACTTCTAATTGTTATATTTTCATAAAAATAATATAAACAATCTAGTTTTTTAAAGTGAAAC
The DNA here is from genome assembly GCA_963565295.1 of Epirrhoe alternata. Classification (NCBI taxonomy): domain Eukaryota; kingdom Metazoa; phylum Arthropoda; class Insecta; order Lepidoptera; family Geometridae; genus Epirrhoe; species Epirrhoe alternata. The sequence goes on from OY751384.1 coordinate 9,669,068, forward strand.
TTCTTTAGGCGCGTTGGGCATTTTTGAGATGGGAGAAAAATATCAAACTCAGTCGTCAACGTGACTGTTACGACACCATCTTCTTACTATACCTACCTACCTTAATTTCGTCACTCATTGTATTGTCAAAATGGTCGACGAGTGAGAGTGACCGCCTCTGGCAAGATAGCGAGTTCGAATCCTAGTGATGGGACAATAACTTTTTGCACTCTATTTTTTTTTTGTACTTTTTATAGTTTATAGGTAACCATTACCGAAACCTCGTTCAAGTTTTTACTTCTGTCGGCACTCCTGGAATGCCGCTGTTTTTTTTATTTCAATTTCTTGTTATAGTTTTCAAACATAATGATTATTTATTTTATCTCCTTAGCCACATACAAGCTCGCCATCATCTTATTGTATAGCTTTCCCATCAGTGTGTCCGTTTCAAAGTACATGTGAAATAGTCAGCGGCCGAGTATAGGGGCTGACAAATGACGTCCGAATATGAGGCCAGTGTCGGACAATGATAATGTCACCAGTAACAAATGGTGGCTCGCTGCAATGGCGAGCGTGATTTGAGGATTACGATATATTATTGCCCAACACTATCGCGCGGCGACAAGCTTCACACGAGAGTTGGATAGATTAGAAAATTTATACTGTACATACATTCAGGTGACCTGTAATATATTGTTATACGATGTGGCTGGGGATCGAAACAGATGGAAACTACTGGGGGAGACCTTTGCCCAGCAGAGGGAAAGAATAGGGTTGTTAAAAAACGGTAGTTTAACTTTTAAACTAGGTATACGAGCATAATAAATGAGTAAATAATACTGGACTTTTCACACAGCATCATCTAGCCCCTAAGTACGCAGAGCTTGTGTTATGGGTGATGACTGATATACATTTTTTTAATACTTACTTTAATTTACATAGAAACGGCCAGAGCTGAGACTAATATCTGTAGATCATAAAAAACATTTGTCCCGTGGCGGGAATCGAACCCGCAACCTATTGCATAGCAGGTAGGCCTTCGCCCACTGCGCCACGGAGGTCCTCAACATTGTCGCAAATGATTTATAAATACGTGAAAAATACGGCACAATTAACAAAATTAAGTAATAAGCATCAATGCTAATGTAAATTGGAGCTGTTCTGCTTGAAATGCAAGCTCAAAGAGCTCTAGAAACAATTTAAGTAATCGTTGAGATACCGTGGCTCGGGTGAATCAATGGCTATTCAGCTCGTCTAGCGATACACGGGCAACTTTTATAAGAATTAGTTGCTCGACAAACTGCAATTAGCGACCGAAAAGAAGAGAGTTATAGCAGTGTAATTCAATATTTCTATCAGTTGTAAAAATTTTTTATGGAAGGGGGCAAACGAGCATGTGGCACACCTGATAGCTTACTATCAGGTGTGCCAAACTATAACTGCAGCATCAAGAGGCTGCTGCAAATGCGTTGCTGGCCTTTGAGGAATAGGCTCTTTTCTTGAAGGCCTAAGTCGTATCGGTCTGTAAATTCTTCTGGCGACAGCTGATTCCATAAGTCTGATGGGCGAGGCAGGAATTGGCGTGAAAACCGCACAGTTGTGGACTTCTAACCATCTACATGATATATCTACTATATAAAAATAAGTCGGGTTTTCCTTCCTGACGCAATAACTCCAGAACGCACGAACCGATTTCCACGGTTTTGCATTCGTTGGAAAGGTCTCGGGCTCCGTGAGGTTTATAGCAAAGAAAATTCAGGAAAAATCTAGTGGCATCTGGTAGCGAAACGGAGTTCGCTGGGTTTGCTAGTATGGTATATGTATAATATTGCTGTCGTGGCTGTGTCAATTGCAGTGATGAACAATTGGTCGTAAAATATGTAGCTAGTTGTATTCAGCAACACTACTAGTATAAAAATTCACTCTTGATAGCCAAAATTTTGCTTATTATAGGTATTTTTGTTTTAACTTTGTTAATGAGTTATGGTTGACTTGATCTGAAAAAAACTCTGAATACTTTATACACAAATTAGATCATAAATCGCTCGTTTGGAAGCACCTTTAATGGAATTCTTCAGATTAAAACGCGACAGAAGAAAACAAGACAATAGTTGCTAGTTCGTTCCTTATTATGCAATCTGTTCCAGGATTAAAAATAAAATACGTTTCCTTCGAGAGCTCTGTTTTAAGCATTCACGTTATCTTTACTTAAATAAATAAATAATGCTGGACTTTTCACACAGCATCATATAGCCCCAAAGTAAGCAGAGCTTGTGTTATGGGTACTAAGATGACTGATATACTACTTATATACTTTTTGTTTGTAAATACATACATATAATACATAGAAACACCCAGACCCGAGACAAATATTTGTAGATCATACAAACACTGGTCCCGCCGCGGGGATCGAACCCGCAACCTTTTGCGTCGCAGGCGGGCCTTCGCCCACTGCGCTATAGAGGTCGTCACTTGTTTAGTCAATTCACTTCTAATTTTATTAATTGACTTCCATTTACCATTATTAGGTATGTTTATGATTTAGATCTGTGTATGATTCTGTCATCATTTTATAGACTGGAACCAGTTGGGGGGGTATCACACACTTCACTATACGATTACATATACTATTAATATTAGATACCTACACGTAATAATAATACGTATTTTATAACTAGCTTCTGTGCGCGGCTTCGCCCGCGTGGTACCAACATTTTGGATATACTGCAGGATGCTATCTACGCCTATTCCAAGTTTCGTCCAAATCGGTTCACTGGTTTAGGCGTAATTGAAACACAAACATACAAACATCTAAACAAATTCACAAACTTTCAGCTTTATTATATGAGTGGGATGTGCAGGTATATGCTTGCCGCACATGGATAGTCAATACTTTTGCAAAATGTATTTTAACCACCTCCTTAGAAATCTTTAAAGGATTTAAATATACCCTGATATCTGAGATTCTCTACCGTGCTTAGAAAGAAACTAAAGCAGTAAAAAGAAAAGTCGTATTCTAGTAAACAGAGACTTAAGCACCGAATAAATCAGCTGGCGACATTTTATTAAGGCATTCATGAGCAGGCCGAGAAAACAACGTGCAAAATTAAAAATAGCGCCTCGAAGGATCCACGGACTGTCATAAAAATGCGCGAAATATTCTCGGGGAAGTTAAAATTTCTGTCGACAATTTCAGCGGACAGTCTACTAAAGCATTAGGTACATAGAAAGTTTAAATGAGAGGCCAATACGGGAGTTTTTAGGCTGCCTCTGTTAGGTGGCTTATCGACTTTATAGACGGGACCGACAATTTGCATTTCACAAGATAGGTATTTAAAACTTTAGTGTACAGTGTGCCTAGAAGATAAGTTAGGTTTTAAACGATATATTTTGTCGCTGTTGAGCAACTAAGAGTACGTACAGTCGCCGGCAGGATATACAAAATATCACACAAATGGAAATTATTATAACATCTAATCTTCTATTTATCGTTTTTTTTTTAACTAATTTTACATTAGTTTATTGTTGAATCACTTTTCAAATTGTGATGTGTTCCTACGTCTTACGAGCACTATAATACACATTTACCAAAGTATTATTTGGATATTTTGTATTATTTCTATTTATTTATTTATTCGCCGTATATATAGAGCCGTGTTGGCCGAATGGGGTTGTACCTTGACTTTCAATCCGAAGGTCGTGGGATCGAATCCCGGCCGTGCATCAATGGATTTTGCGTTTCGTAAAATTTATATGCGCTTTAACACGAGCTCTGAACGGTGAAGGAAAACATCGTGAGGAAACCAGTTAGTATTCTTACAGGCGGCGATGGGCTTGCAACCTGTCACGTATGGAATACTAACTTCTGCAAGATGTGGGCATGTATCAAATATGTATTTGTACATGCCTCTGACTACCCCCTTAGACATCTTCAAAGGATCTGGAATATAAAGATCTGAGAGAATGTCTACCGCGCCTTGGGGATACAGTCGTGACCCTGTATTTATTTATTCATCAAAAATTAAAACACCTTTTGAGGATAACAAACAATTAGGTTTCATAATTAACTATGAATTGTATAGCTAGTACTTAGGTTCTATGAATGTAACCAGCCCCGTTATGCACAAATTAAGTAGATAATAAATTTAAATTGAAAGGGCAAACCTTAAAAGGATCTAAGTAAATATGTTAAAGATATATCTAGGATGTACGATGACAGGCAAATACAGGTGGCGAGGCTTTCTACACGTTCGTGACCATCGGCATTCGTCTATCATCGGCGAATACTTAGAGGGCTCAGAGCGTAATTGTTTTCAAGATTGTTAAGTATTGCAGGCGACTGTACCTACCGTTTCCGGATCATTAACTTTCGACTTTGTAAACCATTGCCTTTGCCGCTGCGGTGGCGGTGAAATAGTTTTTATCAGAAGGTATTCTGATACTGTAATGTTCCTAAGCCTCCTCGCAGACTGCAGACTTTCTATCGACCGATAGTTGAGACGGAATACTTCGGCTCGTAATGAGTATGGAGACGTATAGCGCGCCTCAACTATCGGCCGATAGAAAGTCTGCAGTCTGCGAGGGGTCTAAAGGTGCATTTACACGATACAATTTCAACCCATACGACATCGTATCGCACGGTAATTTTCCAAGTGTAAACGCTCATCGTATGGGATTTGTCATTTATCGCGATGCTCGTCGGCACGATCAATGGGCGGGGCTGAGCAAATCGTACGAAAAATCGCATCGTGTTGCTCCTTTAATTTGAAATTAAGTGTATTAAGCAGTTTGGTCAAGGACAGCGGCAAGTTGAAGTCTTCTTGTTGTACTTATCGCAAGTTCTTTGTAGGGTGAAAAGATTTTAGGAGGCTGTTCTCATGCCCTTGAGACATGTTTTCGATCTTTACAAGTTTTACTACATGCTGGTTTCCTGATGTTTTCCTTCACCGTTTGAGAATACTGGCAAAGTGCAGGCGCATATTTTTTAATCAGATAAACTCATTGCTATACGAAATTCGATCTCACGATCGCACCTTAGGATCGCAAGGCGAGGCCGCTTCCCCTAGACTACCAGGACTCTTGTCAGTAACAAGCTCAGTGAGCAAGTACCTATGAGCTTTGAGCGGGTATTAAATAATCATTGAATCCGTTTTCAAAAGCAATCCAAAACCAAACTGGTGCCAAAACTCATCAATAAACAGACATTCCCGACCTTTCGATATATCTCGAATAATAGGAAAAATCACCTCAAGTTACGTAATGGCGTTCAGATATAATTTATCAAGCTTACCTCAACGATATCAAGTCCTATTTCCCTGTGGGTGATACGTCACCGGATGGGATTTATAGGAAAATATCATTCTACTTTGACGATTCGTTTAGCTTTTGTTTTTGCTCAAGTAGTGACGATCATCGCAAAAAAATGGTATAGCTAAAAAAAAGTTGAGAGGTTTTTGGATGTCAACTTATTATTCTTACATATTTTATCGTCCCTCTGCCTGGGCCATGACCACGAAGTAGGTACAGTAACAGTAAGACCCCTCGCAGACTGCAGACTTTCTATCGGCCGATAGTTGAGATGGAACATACTTCGGCTTACTTCTCGATACTCATTACAAGTTGAAGTATGTTCCGTCTCAACTATCGGCCGAAAGTCTGCAATCTGCGAGGGGGCTATGAGTTGTCAGGACATCACTGAGATTTCTAATTTGATTTACAGTATTAAAACTTATACTGCTACTAGACAGTTTGATAGAATCCACACTAAAGCTGTCACATCACACGTTTATCCGTGCCGTACGCGCCGCAGTCAGTTTTCTATACAAAAAGTACTGATGTGTCAGAAAATGCGGTTCGCTTCTGACGTCTCAGCATTTTCTCTATTGAATTGACAGTTCGGCGCGTTCGGCGCGCGGATGGATGGTGCGATCAGCTTAAGACTTATTAACATATACAAAAAACACGTCTAGAAAGTTAGCTGATTCTAAAATTAACTATAAGTGCTAAAATACTGAAAACTCAGAGCTTCAGAGTAATTTGTTATTACTGAACTAAACTTTCCACGTAAATATTTTAAGTTATACAATAACATTCTCGCTCTTATTTAGTTTGAGGTAATATAATTACGAGAGCGTAATTTCCACTAGAGCGAAAATACCTGCCACTAGAGTGATGTAGCTTTGATAAATTCTCGTTTTTGATAAATTGTCGAAGATATGCCTTCTGAACCAGAAAGACCATCATCAGACCAAAAAGCGTAGAATTGTGAAATGAGCCACACTGCTCCCGAGGACCACGACCACTCTGTCAAGAGTAAAACGGCTGAGAAGAAGAAGCCGTGGATGACCGTTAGTGATTTTAATTCAGCACCTCCATACTTTTAGTGTTGGCCGAAGGAGGTTCTGCCTCGACTTTCAATCCAAAGGTTATGGGTTCGAATTCTGGACGTGCATCAATCAAACTTATTACACGACCTCTTAACAGTGAAGGAAAACATCGTGAGGAAACCCGCAGCTTAGACAGCTCCACACGTATCATCGTTGTATTTCCTGTGGACCTGGCCGATTAGACATGGGAGGATGGATTAGGTGCTGGGCAAGCTATTCCATCTCAAACAATGTCCCAGGCACTACAGCGTCCCGTTTAGTGTAGGCATAGTTGCCTCCTGACGCTGAATAAATCATCTATATAGATGTAAAGGCCTAAGTTTTTTTATACTTCGAAGGTCATTTTACGCACCCATTCCGGCTTTAAAGTCGTTGATCTATGAACGGAGGCCTTAACAAAATAACAAATGTGTTGTTATTATCTAAAGGTGTGTCAGAATCTTAACTTTTCAGCCGTCATGAATAAGGATTTTATATTTACTTCCATGATTCTTTCTCGGTAAAAGCTTAAATACGAAGTAGCAAGATCACTATCTTAAGCTGTGACCTCAAAACGCCGTCTTGTTCAGTCGAGTAAGTGCACAAAAGTCATTGGTTTGAAAATATTCATTGCTAAAGAGCTTTCATAGAATCGCTTTGTATAGTATTTGTATAAAATTGCTAGTTCAGCTATTTTAGTTTAAAAAAAAAACAAGGATTATCCTGCTTACTACCTTTTAATTGACCATCATAGCACTTACTATAGACATCCATATATTCCATACCACCTAATAATATAAATGTAAAAGTAACTCTGTCTGCCTATCTGTCTGTCTGTCTATCTATCTGTCTCTGTCTGTCTGTCTATCTGTCTATCTGTCTGTCAGTCTATCTGTCTGTTTGTTACCTTTTTACGCCCAAACCACCAAACACATTAGGCTAAATATTGGTATGGATAAATGGTGAATGCCAGGGCTACTTTTTATCCCGAGCAAGCCACAAACTGGGAGCGCAGCTAGTAGTCTATATTTTTATACTCGTAGTGCTAACCCGCATTGGGTGCAATTTTTGGGATAGAAGTTTTAAGCCCACTACGAAGCTACCCTATACTTATAGAAAATCTATGGATGATAGCGAATTGACGTCTCTTTCCAAAATAATAGGACAATACATGTATTACCGTGTGAAAAACGGCATATGTAAGAAACAAAAAGTTCTAAATGTGTAACAAAGTACAACTTTAGGAGTTACAAGTTTCTATCGTTGTTGAGCCGGAAGTTTTTAACATATTATGAGTGAAAATATGAGCTAATATTGTGTGCTGAATATTATGCGTAAGAATTAACAATGATGGCAGCATGGGGCAGCAATACGAAGGTCGTGGGTTCGAGTTCCAGCCGTGTATAAATGGTTTTTGCAGAAAGTTTATACGCATATTATCATGAACTCTAAACAAGTTGTCAAATGGTGGTCGCACAGTCTAGCCAAGCCGAATGCGCCAAATTGTCAATTTAATAGAGAAAATGCTGCTGACGTCAGAAGCGAGCCGCATTTTCTGACGTCATTAGCATTTTTTGTATTGAAAAATGACTGCGGCGTGTACGGCGCGGACAAGTGTGCGATCAAGTTAAGTATTCTTATAGGGCTTGCAGTCTTTCACGTATGACATACTTGGAACGTCTACTAGGTGTGTAGTGTATCTACAGGCACTACAGCGTCCCGTTAAGTGCAGGCATAGGTTGCCTCCTGACGCTGTATAAATCATATACACTTGAGAGTAATGAATCCGGGTCACTCAAGGACACCTTCTTTTCAGGACCCGGATTCATTGCTCTTGAGTGTAGTATAGATGTAAAAGGCCTAAGTTTTTTTAATTTCTATAAATAAAGTAGCTGTTCCATAATATTCATACATTAAAACTAAGTTTACGTAGAAAATTATACAAATCTAAACAAGGAGGAAGCTAAAAAAGTTATTTAATAATGTTACAAAAACTCACTCAAATTCTTACATATTAATTTTATCAACCTGTGAAAGAGCAAACAAGGTAACAGGCCTTCCAGGCAGTTTTCACTTAAAAAGGAATTCCCATAAGTTTTCCGTGCAATAATGAAGCCTTTGTGACTAAACGAAATTAGGTTTTTATTTATAGCCGCAGCGGTGCTGATAAACGATGCGAAACAGGAGGGTATCAGCACAGGATAAGTATATTTTGTAAACAGTAAGAACACTTCAAGAGAATACTTTATCATTTGAGTTTACAATTGCAAACTGCTACCAGACATTTTTGACGAAAAAGTTCTTGCATGTGGACATGCGGTCATAAAATGACTAGACAAGGCCGCATTTCCACATGCAATACATTTTTCGTAAGAAAAGACTAGATAAGGCCGGATCCACCTGCAAGAAATTTTTCGACAGAAATGTCCGGCAGCAGTTTGCAATTGTAAACTCCAATGTAGAAGTATTTTCTTGATGTCATCTTAGCTTGATCGTCAAAGTGTTTCAAATCTATTGGCTATTAACTAGATAAACAAAAAAATTATTGCTTGGAGAAGTGAGTTGCCCCGCGACCATGCCTATTGTAACATAGGCAAAACGTCAGGTAGAAAACATAAGGTAGTTACGCAATGAATCCTCCTTAAACTTTGTTAAAATATGTTTGGAGAAGGATATAAACGATTTATTTATCTACAGGGTGTCCCAGGAACGACTATCAAGCGGAAGACAGCTTGAAGACGCATTAATCATGAAAACAAACAAGAAGTTTTCGACATTACAGACAAACCGTAGTTACTGCTTGCCATATCTTTACTGTGAGTTAGGTATCGCCAACGAGGAAAAATATTCGGTATAGGCGGTAGAAAATGGCACATATAAAACACCTATATTGCAAGGGAATGTTTTTACTTAGCTTGCAAATGAATAGCACTTTTTTCGTTATGATATTTTATCCTCAAGTTTTTTACATCGAGTCTCTTTTAAATGATAATAGTCCACAACATGGTGTGTATTTGTTTCAATGTTCACTAATTATTTTATTTCACATTGCAATTTTTTCCCGTGTTGAGCAGTTGGCAGGCGTAATAAATGGATAGGAAATAGTTTTGATACGAACGATGGATTGTATAACTTAAGGCAATACATATACTCTTTCAGATCTAAAATATTACATTCTAAGTACGCATAAAAACTATGTATTTATAATTATATATTCTAAATCTTATAGAGGGTCTGGTCGAAGCGTCGCGTGATTCTAGAGGCGGCGATTTTTTGGCACGGAGAATCAGCATTGCCATTCAGCGTGGCAATGCCGCCAGTATTTTGGGCACGCTTCCGACTTTAACCTGGATCAGTTGAGCTATCTATATATCGTTTTTACGACGATCCTTAGATAGCTTGATTGATTCTATTGTATTTTGTAATTTTATGTACATATAGGGAAGCTTAGGGTCTGTAAATAAATGATGTTAATACGTCAATTTTTTTTTAAATATGTTTAATAGTAAAACACTCTAATTCAAACCTTTTGGCTTAACAAGCACTGTCAAGTCAAAGCTGCTCTAAAAACGCCTATAACTCGAAAAATCCTGTTATTTTTTAACCGACTTCAAAAAAAGGAGGAGGTTCTCAATTCGCCTGTATGTTTTTTTTTTTTTTTTTTTGTATCTTGTTACGCGATTACTCCGCCAATTGTGGACCGATTTTCAAAATTATTTTTTTGTTTGAAAGGGTATACTCCAGAGGTGGTCCCATATAAATTTTATTCCTGAGGGTTTGATAGTTTGCCCGTAAAACTCTAAAAACCTTCCCTCCTAGCCATTGTAAATCGAATCGACAGATATGTCTAAGACTCTATATGCAATATGTCAAATTGACAATTTACTAATGCCAGGAACTCACGTGTCGCGAGACTTGACATAAAATGTATGCAGTTTTGGTAATTAATGCCTTTAGACGCCGGTGGAGCTTAAGCATTATCTGTTTAGCATTCTTTCTTTCAAGCTGATCTGATGATGGAGTCAAGAGCTGTTCCAGGGAACTCCTCAGAAAATAGGCTGATTGAGTTGAAACTCGGTTCGTAGATTCATTCATTCATCGTATCAATATGCTCATATATATTAAATTTGTTTGCTCCAAAATGAAGCCACCGCTATGGCCCTATCTGAAGCCGCAATAAGGTCTTCCTGGGTGCAGCTGGTTGGGCACAAAGGGCAGGAAAGGAGATGCGACATATTTTGTGTTGGGGCTCCGCACTCACACTGGATTTGGGAAGGATCCTATACCCCATTTGGCTAGGTTACTTTTGCATCGACCAACCTGTGTGCGAAGTCTATTGAGCGACTTCCAGATTGGCCAATGCAGTTTATGGCCGGGGGGCAGGCGTTCTGCCGGGGTAACAAAGTCCAGAGGAGGGGGGTTTTTGCTCTTCCATAATTCGCATCTTGCTTCCACTGCGCTCTTATTTGAAGAACTCGAGTGTCGTAGATTAAGTATCATCTAAAATTTTCAAAAATGGTGACAACGAGCTGATCTGATGATGGAGGGAACTCCTCAGATAATCGACCGATTTAGTTGAAACTCGGTTTGTAGATCAAGTATCATCTAAATTTTAAAATATAGTGACAGCGAGCTGATCTGATGATGGAGAACGGAACTCCTCAGTTAATAGGCCGATAGAGTTGAAACTTGGTTTGTAGATCAAGTATCATCTAAAATTTAAAAATATAGTGACAGCGAGCTGATCTGATGATGGAGAATGGAACTCCTCAGTTAATAGGTTGATTGAGTTGAAACTCACTACATCGGTCAAGTTTCATCTACTAATTTGAAATATGATGACTGCGAGCTGATCCGATGATGGAGAACGGAACTCCTCAGAAAATAGGATGATTGAAATGAAATTTTGTACTTACATCGGTGAGTTCAATCAGGTCACGGTAATCCATTAAAAGCTTGTACTTGTTGATATTTAAATAAAAAACTTATTTTTATTTAGATTTTTATGGATGGCTAATTGATTCCCTGAGTCACGCCGTGTGTAGAGTCGAACATTGAAGTCGGTTTTTCTTTTAGTTTTAAAACGTAATTATTCATGAATGAAATCAGCCTTTATTCATTTTATGATTAGCGACATCGCCGTACAAATGAATCAATCAAAATAAAATGAATAATTAATAATTGCCAATAAAGAGCTTAAAGCTGAACTCATTTGGGATTGATTTGATACGGGTTTGATGGAGGTGAATCAAATTATGTTTCGGATTAAGTGATCAGGCGTTTCGGAAGTTCGGAGAAATTTGAGTCCCCGTAGGTTTCGGAAGTTCCTTAAGATCTGACGAATTCATTTGTGATTTTTTACCTTATCATACGAAAGTGGCGCAAATTATCATTGGATCTATTGATCATACTAAGTTTGTGTGCAATAATGAAGAGCGTAGACATTTTATATTTACTTAGACAAAAAGTGTGAGGCTTACAATATTATTAGCACGATTTAAAAATATACATGAATTATGTCGACGGCTTCTTTGCGCAGTGGGCGAAGGCCTGCCTGCGACGCAAAAGGTTGCGGGTTCGATCCCCGCCGCGGGACAAATGTTTGTATGATCTACAGATATTTGTCTTGGGTCTGGGTGTTAATAATGTGTATGTATTTACAAACAAAAAGTATATAAGTAGTATATCAGTCATGTAGTACCCATAACACAAGCTCTGTTTACTTTGGGGCTAGATGATGCTGTGTGAAAATTTCAGCGTATTGTGATTGGGTGTTTAATTTTCGATTCCGACGGGATTCGAACCCGCGACGATCAGACGATCTTCCTAAAACCAGTGCCTTCAACCGCTCGGTCACGGAACCCATGACGTGGGTGTTTATTTTTTATAACTTTCAAAGAATACCTGTCCTATGTATAATTAAGTTCTTCGCTAGCTAATTTACTTTGTTCACTAGCATTGTATTTAGTATAAATTGAATAAGCTACATAAACAAATACCCACTATCCGCCATATTGTAAGATTAATGACCTAACATGGTTTTTGCCCATCTCCTAGGGCGAATGACAAATGAATGTTATCCGCAGTCTGATGACCATCTATTCCCTTATTCACTAAGATATAATGAACGCAGGGGGTTTATTAACCTGAATGAGTATTGTAGTAATTTATTATTTCCAGATACTTTACGGCACTTTATAGGGTGTAGCAGTATATTAAAAAGAAATCTTTACGTACTCGTCGTTCTGTTAAAGTAGCCAGAGCAGTCATGTCCAAATACAATAATTTTGAAACATGTCAATATTTTACATTCTATACTTAGGGTATTTCATTTTAAACTAACTTTATTCCGAAATTAGGTTCAACAAATAAAAAATATATTAATGTAATGATTTTTTTGTTTTGTTACGAAAATCCCGAGAAAACTGATAATGACTTTCCCTTGCTTGTTGCTTCCTGTATAACTTAGTCCATTCGAGCATACATGTGTGTGTGCTGGGATGCGGCCGGGCTGCGATTGGTGGAATGTCTGTTCTCCTTGAAAATCATTATGTAACATGGTGCTAAAAAATCAATAAAAGATACATTTTGAAGTGAAAACTTATAACGGCTTAGGAATTAAATTGATACGGTCAAACATCTACTTACAACCCAAAAATGAAGCCCTGTCAGTTTGTGTAGTTTAAAATGAAAGACCCTGTATACTTCAAAGCTTGCGAACATAATATTATTGTCGCATCTATTACTCTAAAATCAGTATAGCCCTCTATGAACCGTTGAAAAAATTTTGAAATGGCTCAACTAACCCAATCACTCCAGTAGGAAGCGAGTATCACGCTTACCTTACCCGCAGACTACAGACTTTCTATCGGCTGATAGTTGACACGAGCTATACTTCCCATACTCATTACGAGCCGAAGTATATTCCGTCTCAACTATCGGCCGATAGAAAGTCTGTAGTCTGCGAGGGGTCTTACTGAATAAAAATGAGTAACTTCAGTAATAAAACAAAACTAATTTCGTGAACTGTTTGTGAACATGGGGACCGGGCAAAACCGACAGGAAGGACAGTTTCCTCTGCGCTGATGTCTTATTTAACATGTTATGTACAGAAAATACTATCTAAAGATAATAGAATGAGCAATCAATAAGGCGTAGACAGAAATCATTTCATCATTTTATTTTTTTGCTATTTCTAGAACAAAATGATCAAAAATCTAGAATAAAACACATTTTTTTGTCATGTTCTATTCAGTTCAGTTCAGTATCAGTTATCACTGTACCTGAACTTTGAACTGAAGAAATTAGACAGAAATCATATATTTTTTTGCTATATCTAGAGCTAAAGGACAAAAAATATAGTAAAAACACATTTACAGCTGTCATGTTGTACTATATTGAACTTTTACGAAGAAATGACTCATATGTTTTAACTTTTACAATCATCATCATCATCCTTGAGTCGTGTTGGTTAAATCTCCATTTAACCAACAGTGCCTTATCTTTATAAGCCGAATGTCGTAATTTACAAGCAGCTGTACCAAAAAATTGCTACAATTAACTATTACCCTATTACAGTGGTTTTATTTTAAGAAAAACGGTCCAGGCAAGAATAATCTTGCACAAAAAGGTACGTTGCCACTAGTAAGGTTGCATATACAGTATCGTGTTTAATAAACATTTAGCGTAAATACACTTTATCGTCTATTTTTATCTCAAAAACAGCGACGGGTACTCTTGCATAATATTTTGCACTACATTTTGTGTTACATGCATACAGTAACGCGCACAAAAGATCCTACCTGAATCACACGAGAGTCAACAATCAGAATAGTAGCTTTATATTACCTTCAAAAGTTGCTTCTGTTTTCACGCAGTCAAAACAGCAAAATACATTCAATCATTATGTTGCTTTTCTCTGGGCGGTTGGTTTACTTTCATTTTGTTTGATCTGTTATACTGTTGTATATTAACACACAACGTCTTAAAGCCCTAAACTAAGCAGAAACTGTACTATGGGAACCAGATTCCTAATTAATTATGTAGAATCCTAAGATACTTTTTTATTCGTAATAAACGCCGAAACCTTAAAAGTATTTATAGATCATACAAACGAAAGGAAAAATATATTATTTTTATTTATTTATTTATAATACTGTAGAGAGGAAATATTTGTTTATATATGTTTGTTTGTTTGAATTTATTTATTTAATTACAACTGACCTGGATCAGTTGAGCTATCTATAGATCGTTTTTACGACTATCCTTAGATAGCTTGACTGATTCTATTGTATTTTGTAATTTTATGTACATATTGTAGTAGCTTAGTTTCTGTAAATAAATGTTTATTAACTCATTACAACTTAAGCTAACATTACAGATACTAATGGCTCCGAAACGAATGGACCGATATTATGAAAAATTCTTTCACCATTAGAATCTTGCATTATTCCTGATGAACAAAGGCTAAGTATAAATTTTATCCCGGGAAAGTTAAGTGTTGCCGAAGGAACGCGAATAACAACGCGATGGACAGCTAGTAAAAAATATTTTGTCGTTGATTTTTAATACTCAAACATATATTTTACTTTGATCTACTCGTGTGCCGAAACGTTACACCCACGACGAGACAACGAGCGCTGCATAACCGTGGATATTATGTAGGAGACGCCAAAGTAGCTTCGTTATAAATAAGGATATGCCCGTGATATGCTTCGCTAATATGCCTTTGTTTTGGCCTTACTGAGTTTAAACAGACCATTATACGTTATTGAGGTTGATTCAACATTATCTTGATCTAATGTCATTTGAGCGGTAATACATGACATCATTTTATTTCCACATTGTTTCAACAATCAACCTGCTTGTCCTGACTCTATTGTCTTATGAGAGAAAAGAGTTAATGCAAAAACATCTCTTATACCATCGCGATAAAGCTCAAAAATTTGGCAGTGGCAGTGACCTGGATCAGTTGAGCTATCAATATATCGTTTTTACGACGATCCTTAGATAGCTTGTATTTTGTTATTATGCCACATGCTACTGATTACTCCCATAGCTTGTTTCAATTTTGCGCAAAATACACATGACAATTGTGTCCTGCAGAAAAATTAATAAAAAATAAGGAAATACAAAGTTGTTTCAAACTTCCTGAAATTATGAACACAAAACGTCCTCACAATGTGGAAACTTTTTGTTAATGTTATTCAAAGTTGAATCTTATGGTTACGCTTACACGGGTCATTTTTTATTGCTGTGGAGGTTATATTACACGTCATTAACTATAAAACAGTTTCGAAAATTATTTTAAAATAAAAAAATTAGGTAAGTATTATTATTTTTTGTAATTTTATAGTGTTAATCCACACTTGGTATTTCATTAAGAAATGAAGTCTTATCAACATTTTGGATTCGAACCCGCAACGATCAGACGATCCTCCTAAAGCCTTACCGCTTGGCCACAGAGCCCTAGTCGTCACAATCCAAATTATTGATAATTGCAGGAGATAGGTTGGATCATCATTTCCCCGCCCTTATCCCACTTTCATGTGGGGTCGGCACAACAGGTTTTTCTCTTCCACTCCGCTCTATCAGCCGTCATCTCAACACTCACTCCTTTCTTACCCATATCATCCTTCACACAGTCCATCCATCTTTTCTTTGGCCTGCCTCTTCTGGTACATCCTTCCACATTCAAACCTAACATTCTTCTCGTTACATGACTCTCTTCCCTCCTCATAACATGCCCATACCACGACAACCTATTACTCCTCAACTTATCCGCAGGAGATAGGTTGGATAAAGGAAATAATATTAAAAACTATTGGCAAACGATAAAAGTTGACTGCAAAATTGCCCGTTCACAAGCATCTCAACAAAGATTGCATACCTACTGCTTCAACTTTGTGCTTTTTCTGCAATTAAAATGCCTTTATGCTTGTAAATAAGTGACCGTCATGAAATCCCTTTAAGTCCATAATTTAACTAGCTAATGCTTAGTCGTAAACTTAACCGTAAGTTTAAAACTAACTCGGTGCTCGTAAACATGTAACTCAACGCTTAAAATAGCTATTAATATTAATGCATTGTAATTTTAACCATTTTACTAAAATTATTTACGTTTTTTGCTTAACCCAAAGAGTAAGATAAAAGTACAAAACAATTAAATGTAAAGCATGTACCTCATCATCATCATCAACAGCTTGTTGTCACCCACTGCTGGGCATAAGCCTCCCCGCTCAAACGACACTTCACTCGGTCCTGTGCCTCTTTCATCCAGTTATTCCCTAGTATGGTCACAATGTCGTCCATCCATCTGGCTGCTGGTCTGCATGTAACTATTCGCGCGAAATTAAACCATAACCTCAATTGCCCCTCAGTTGGCATTGCCAGAATCGACAATGTCGAAATATGTTTTGAGCTTTTTTTTTTAGTAAGTATGAGTCAGTGGCCAACATTGTTTTATTTTTAAAAAATTCCATAAACTTTATTTTGGAAAAAGATTTCATAAATTATTTGGTATAGGTATTTTCTCTCTTTTTTTTGTAAAAATTTCAAAATTTAATTTCTAAATACTGTCGCAATTGTAAGTTAAAAAGCTTCTCTACATAAAATATAAATAGTGTGGTATGTCTGTGCATAAAATAGTATTTTGCGGCAGTGTTGCATGTTCAAAGTCATTTCTGCATAATAAACTTTTTTAGGTTTATTCAAGCCAATAATTAAAGGTGCTTGCTAAGCATTCTTATTATAGGCAAGTTTATGTTGAAAAGGTTGTAATAATTTTAAAATATTTCTAGCTTAGCTTTGTCAGGTCTTGATGGAGTTTAATTCTTATAAAAAATATTGTAAAACATCTCATGGAAATGTACAATATCTCAAATACAACTTATGTTACATGTGTAGTTATTAAACAAAATCCACAGCTCATAAGTTTATGGTTTATAAACACTTAAAGATTTAACCTAGTTAAACTTATTATTATAAAAATACTTTTTAAATTGCAGGGAAAGGCTTATTCATAAAAAAATTGGGCGAACGTCTTGTTAGAAAATCAAGCAAAAGTATAACTAAAGCGGCTGTTACACAAGAAGAGTTTCTCGCACGCGAGCGGTGAAAAATCGTATGCGATTATCCCTCGGCAAAACTCGCCATTCGAGTCTCACCTGCGGTTGTTTACATTTTGACAGAAACTCGTATAAATACTACTTTTAGTAGCTTAGATAGCGAGAATCGTATTTGAGAGGTGAGGCTCGAAGTATTTATTGCCTAGAAGAAATAGCCGCTCGCATGCAAGAAATTCTCCTTGTGTAACAGCCGCTTTTGAAGCGTGTTATAATTTTATTATTATTGGACAAAAAAAGATACTCTACCAAAAAGCTACATAATGCTTCCCCTAAATAAAGAAAAAAGACCCTAAACGTCTTTTTGGGTAATTAACTTTTCATAAATTACAAATTAGGTAGAATTAGAAGCTTTCTTTCCGTCAACATTTATTTGGAGGGTAAAATCATTCGTCTGCTTGTTCAAATTAAATTATTAACTTTTAACGAAATTGAATTTCATTTGAGAGAAAATTAGTATTTTTATTATGACAGCAGAATTATTTTTGGTAACATGTTCGATTACAAAGTTATGTAGGTGAAAAGTCACAAATTCTCATTTTTTTACTACAAAAAATCAAACTATGTAACTAATATTGGAGTACTGACGGAAACCACATTGCATACTTTTCAGAAATCCTGATATTTACTCAGTTATTTGCGGCGAGACAGCTAGCACGTAGCACTAGTACTCGTAGCACTCATCGTAGACCGTAGCAACTTGCTTACAATTCAGTTTCTGCATTATTATTTTAGTATTGTTCAGTTCTCAGTAAAACGAATGAGAACCAAACTATTTTGATGGTGTCTCGAATTTTAACAATGCGAAGTATTAATGAATACAATAAATTCTCAGAAATATTAATGGTTAATTACAGTTATTAATTTAAAATATGATGTGAAATGGTGTCAGAAATATAAGAAAAATATTTATAAAAAGTAGTAAGTAATATTATGTTTCTGACCGGTCCTAAAGAATTTTTATCCTTAAACGAGTACAAAAGATTTTATTATGAGAAAATTTACATTTTATTACAGAGAACATAGTTTTTGTCATTCAGATAGTTATATCTGAAAACTATGTTCTCTAAAATAATAATAAAAAGATTTACGCTAAGCGCTATCTTTATCTAATAAGGCATATTTTTCAGAATAAACCGATTCATCTCCTACAGATTCTTGAATGCAACCGAGCTATTGTCCGTGAAATGCCCTGTCCGTGTGCATTCCACACGATCTGCATTCTAAGAAGTCCTTATTCGAATGAATAGACGGACAGATATCGCATTATTCTAAAGCATGTTCACGCTCTATCTTTTCATGAAATTCTTGAGTATTGAGTTTTATTGCATTATTTTATGCTACTTGAAAGGATGAAAGACTATTATTGCCAATGGCCGTTTTCACATTTATACAATAATGACTGGAATATTCGTCAGCTCGGACGGCAATGATATCGTACGACGATGTCGAAACTATCTCGGCCGATGCCACTCAAAAACGTTGTGCCAAATAAACCCGCAAAACTAGATTTATTATGTTTTAAATCTAACAAAATGAATACCAACTATTGCTCAGAAAATCTATTCATTTTCAAATGATCAAGTCTAAAAATAAAAATATGAAAATCAAGATAGATTTACAATCGTATCGGGGATGCCATCCTATTTTTATTGCGCCAATCTTTCAAAGTACCAGTGACACTCACTCTTATCTATCGGTTACAATCTACCAGCGCGCTAGTCCAGAATTCGGGATGTATCTCCGATGAGACAATTGCTCGAAACGTGCGCTGCGTGAACAAACGCTAACATATTTCTGTATTGTTCTGTAGGTAAAAATGATTTTACGTGATCAATGAACTCCATTATAAGAACATAGGCTTGCACAAATTGCAAGTTTTTTTTTTTTTAAATGAAATAGGTCAGCATTTGACCTCACTCTGCCTGATGTTAAGCAGTAGTGAGGTCTAAGATGGAGCATGAAGTATACCTATTCACATACCTTCAGATTTAATTGACGAGACAGACAGAATATAATTAATTAATGTCCATGGATGTCAGTTTGAACGTACTTCTGACAATCTCTTCCTTAAATCCAAAAGTTTTTTATGAATAGATTTTTATTCAATTTTACACACATTAACCATATCCCAATTCATAAAACAGTCGCGCGTAGAATAGCTCTCATCAAACTGTGTAATAAACTTCTCACATACCTGTTTCTAAGTATGAAAACTAAATACCAACTTTCCAACTAAATTCTCCACGTACCATGCGCAACTCACTGAGGTTAGTCACTTCACAACAAGCTGACAAATTGCAGTAGCGCACGACTTTGCAGTAACTTATTGCTTTTCATCGATGCTCCGAATAAATGTGCTTCACGCTGATGGAGATTTAAAGGAGTAATGGATGGGGACACGGCAATAGTCTCATTTATTATGATGACACACCAGGCGTTTATATCTTGCTTTGTAGTTTGCGCTGTGTATACTTTGTTCTATTTCACGAAGGCGGATTAGTCTTGATTGTGTGTATAGATTTGTTTCTGAGCGGTCATTCATCCATAGAGCGGTCCCGAGCTTATGCACACAATTATTATTATAATATTAGCCCCCCATGTCCCACTGCTGGGCAAAGGCCTCCCCCCACTCCCTCCATTCGTCCCTCTCCTGTACTAATAAGATCCAGTCGGCACGGTATTTGGCGAGCTCGCCCCTCCATCTTGTTCGAGGTCTGCCGCGACGTCGTCGCAACGTATCAGGGCACCACTCTGTGATCAATTTGACATGCATTCTTCCGACATGCGGCAAACATGGTTCAGTAACATTTAATGGCGGCTTTTGTGGCTACATCGGCGATCTGTGTTCTTGAGCGCACAAAAAAGCACACAAAAAAATGAATTTGTTTATCTACACACACAATTAAGATTAACCTGCCTTTTTGAGTTAAAACAACTGTGCCTAGGCTTGCTGAGCACCTAAACCATCCTCTCAGCTTTATCAGACTTATCGACATGAAATACATGGTGTACGTGTAAAGCTGACTAAGCTACGGATTCTCTCACTATGATTTCCTTCGTTTTAAGAGTCAATTCATTAGTCATGAGTCAATTGTCAATTCCATACCGCCTTCTGACGTCATCAGTATTCTTTCTATAGAAAAATGACAGCTACGCGTACGGCGCGGACATAATATGCGCGATCAGCTTTATATTTACAAATTGTAAAATTCATTGATGCACGGCCGGGATGAAAACTCGCAACTTTTGTAAGGATATTTTATGTTACTAGTCTACACTATGTAGTGAGTGTTACTTTATCCTTATAAATAAGTTGGAGACAACTTTATGGTCGCATAGGGTCCATTCCAAATGCACTACTGAGGCCAATGCTTCACATTGATAAATTACGTTCAAACTTGAGTGAACCGACCACATTATGTCTTACGATGTCTTATTTGTATTACAAAGTGTTGTCGGCAAAGATTAACTGCAATGACACTCAATGGCACAAACAATTATAATGTCCACAAATTAGATGACATCAACAGGATATAAATAAAAATCAAAGTGATCCCAGCGGTCCTACTGAATAAATGCTTTTTGTCTTTGACTTTGATACAGAGTAAGAACGGAAACGATAATTTTTAAATAAAGATTTTGAAAAGGTCGTACGTAAGCGTTCCAACTCGTTACAAATGATATGCATTAGATACAATAAGGTTTTATTGAATGATGTACAGAGCGAACGAGCTTAAAGTTAGTCAACCAAAAATCATACACGTTTGAGCCAAAACGCAACGATAGCGCGATCTATTTTTTCCTGTGTCGCCATCTAGTTGTGAGTTGCGTACTAAAATTTCTAACTTACAAAATTCACAGTTTTATCAATGGAGCTTTTGTAATAACAACAACGCTAATAAATTACACAAAAAAAACCCTTAAATTAATTGGACAGATTTAATGATTCAATTTGATAGGATTCATCTCTATGTAAAGCTGTACAAGTGTTCAAATAAACGTGACAATATTATTATGACCCAAAAAGGGTGTACTTGTAGGTATCGCGATAAAAAACGAGGTCAACTTCGGAGAGTATAATCGAAAAATTCCGGATATATTTTTGCCTTCAAAACGGTAGTTCCGTCGCTTATAAATTATTAAAATTGGCTGCAAAGTTTTTGTAGTTTAAGGTTTGAAAGGCTATTAAATTAACGCTGACGGAATAAGTATTTTACAGCTAAAATTGCCTAAACGATAATTAATAATATGTGCAAAGAAATAACTAGATTTGGTTTTATTGTTCACAATCACGTTAATAAATAAGCATTGACCTTATTTTATTTAGAAAAAAAGGGCTGTCACTGTCACAACTCACAAACTGTCATTGCTTTTAATCATGGGTGTGAATGTGGAGCAGGAAGATAATCTTGCGCCATTTTTGGAAAAGCTTGATGCTCTGTTATTTTATGTTCTTTTTCTCGTATTTACTAGGTTTTATTATGTAATTTCGGTGGCAGTTTACTAATGAAGCCTTGGATACTTGGCAGAAGATTTGGAAAATGGAATGGGGGAGTATTTAAAAGGTTTCCCATTTGACGAAAGATTTCCATTGCAGTTTTGAAGAAACAAGCAGCCGTGTTTTGTTCAAAACCAAATTGACAGGACTGACTGACTGACTGACGTGAAATAAACATTATTCCTACTTAACATTGGCAGAATTATACTGATCCTACAGTTAGTTGCCATTTAATAAAAGAAGAAGAATGTGGAGAACATACAATTATAAATGGTTCCTGGTGGGGAACTTACATGACTTTGACAGTACCAATGTATTTTTTTTTTAGTAAATGGCTATTGACTTACAAAAGTTATTACGGAACCCTCAGGACCCGAGTTTGGCTTGCACTTGCCTATTCTATAAATGAAAGGAGAATGGGCATCCCCGCCCAAATCAAAAAACTATCGCCCGCAGAGTGGGCGTATGGTGGAATATGTAGACCTTCAAAAACACTCCATTTCATTGTATGACAGCTAAAAAATCCATCCTACAGAAATCGAGATATTTGCAGTTAAATGTGGTGACTCTTACCATCATCTTTTTTGACTTACAGGCTTCCCGCAGAAAAGCCACTATGGGCATTCGATAGAACTTTAGAAGCACTATATTTCATTGTATGACAGCTAAAAAATCCATTATGCAGAAATCGAGTTATTTGCAGTTAAAGGTGGTGACCATCATGTTTTTTGACTTACAGGCTTCCCGCAGATAAGCAGCTATGGACATTCGATAGATCTTTAGAAGCACTACATTTCATTGTATGATAGCTAAAAAATCCATCCTGCAGAAATCGAGATATTTGCAGTTAAAGGTGGTGACCATCATCTTT
Source organism: Epirrhoe alternata (assembly GCA_963565295.1). Taxonomy (NCBI): domain Eukaryota; kingdom Metazoa; phylum Arthropoda; class Insecta; order Lepidoptera; family Geometridae; genus Epirrhoe; species Epirrhoe alternata. The sequence goes on from OY751384.1 coordinate 9,691,907, forward strand.
TTTAACTTACAGGCTTCCCGCAGATAAGCCACTATGGGCATTCGATAGAACTTTAAAAGCACGACATTTCGTTGTATGACAGCTAAAAAATCCATCCTGCAGAAATCGAGTAATTTGCAGTTACAGGTGGTGACTTTTACCATCACCTTTTTTCAACTTACAGGATTTCCGCAGACTAGCCACTATAGGCTTTCGATAGAACTTTAGAAGCACTACATTTCATTGTATGACAGCTAAAAAATCCATCCTGCAGAAGTCAAGATATTTGCAGTTAAAGGTGGTGACTTTTACCATCATGTTTTTTGACTTACGGGCTTCCCGCAGATAAGCCACTATGGGCATTCGATAGAACTTTAGAAGCACTACATTTCATTGTATGACAGCTAAAAAATCCATCCTGCAGAAGTCGAGATATTTGCAGTTAAAGGTGGTGACTTTTACCATCATGTCATGACTTTACCAAGCAGGGTCCATTAAATGTATATACAATTATAGTGAATGATTTGTCCTATATTTTTATTTTAGCTTCGTAATAATTACAAAATAATGATTTTATCTTACGATTGGATCACGGTTGTCATCATTTTCGGATGAATCAGAAGCATCGGTGGAAGATGTTTGGTTATCTTGTGAGCGATATGCTTCCTGTCTAAAACATGGTGAGCATATGTACTCCTCGTTACTGTACTGAATCTAAAATAATAATATGTAAAATAAAACTCATCATATTTTTTAACATATAAAATATTATTATACAAATATTGTACAATAAAAAAATACGACCTGTGTTTAACTTTGTAAATATTCGACAGTAGACAATAAAAATATAATTATTATAAGCAAAGCTTGTACTATGGGAACTAGATACTTACTACTTTTTTTACCCTACGTAATAACATAATAAATTAATATTTTAACAAAGTACAAAACTATACCTACTATTATGCAAAAAATACTTACCAAAATATATATTTTTAAAGAAATATAGATTTTTTAAAATTAAATTAAATATACATAAATAATAAAACTAAAACACTTAACGTCTTCACCTCGCTTCATCTTTACCTATGTTTATATCTATTTTAATCGTAAAGATTCTTGAACAAACCTGATAAGGAAGAACATGTTCAATCACATTTTGTGCTACAAGCGGATAATTTTGAAACAGCTCTCATGTAATCGAATATCTTCTGTGAGATAAAACTGACCGATTGCAGAGAAGACACACTTCACCTGCAGATGGACAATACATTATACTATTTATTTATTATCCTAAAATAATTATTTTATAACCGACTAAAAATATTTTTTCTAAAATAATTCATCACTTAAGTCACTTTTAATACAAAATTCACAGTAAAAAAAAAAAAGAACAATGATCTTCTCACAGAAAAACGTTTATAATTACAACGAAATGAGATAAACTATTATACCTGATTATACCATAATAATTGATAAATGATTTATTACACACACGAAAGTTGGATAGTATAGAATAGAATAATGTTTATTTGGTTATTACACACACTAAAAATAATGAATAAAATAGGTAGGTAGGTTCCAAATAATAAAAATAAAGTAACTAGGTAGGCAACTACGGGCACTAAATAAAAAACTAAGTACTTAAACAACTGTAAACGTAGAGTACCTAATAGTAAATATATATAGTAGTATAAAACTATGAAAGATAATTATTTTCTCTCTTCTTTCATACTTCTATAGGATGGATTTTTTAGCTGTCATACAATGAAATGTAGTGCTTCTGTAGTTCTATCGAATGCCCATAGTGGCTTATCTGCGGGAAGCTCGTAAGTCAAAAAACATTATGGTAAAAGTCACCACCTTTAACTGGAAATATCTCGATTTCTGCAGGATGGATTTTTAAGCTGTCATACAATGAAATGTAGTGCTTCTAAAGTTCTATCGAATGCCTATAGTGGCTTGTCTGCGGGAAGCCCGTAAGTCAAAAAACATGATGGTAAAAGTCACCACCTTTAACTGGAAATATCTCGATTTTTGCAGGATGGATTTTTTAGCTGTCATACAATGAAATGTAGTGCTTCTAAAGTTCTATCGATTGCCCATAGTGGCTTGTCTGCGGGAAGCCCGTAAGTCAAAAAACATGATGGTAAAAGTCACCACCTTTCACTGCAAATATCTCGACTTCTGCAGGATGGATTTTTTAGCTGTCATACAATGAAATGTAGTGCTTCTAAAGTTCTATCGAATGCCCATAGTGGCTTATCTGCGGGAAGCCCGTAAGTAAAAAAACATGATGGTAAAAGTCACCACCTTTAACTGCAAATATCTCGACTTCTGCAGGATGGATTTTTTAGCTGTCATACAATGAAATGTAGTGCTTCTAAAGTTCTATCGATTGCCCATAGTGGCTTGTCTGCGGAAAGCCTGTAAGTCAATAAATATGATTGTAGAAGTCACCACCTTTAACTGCAAATATCTCGATTTCTGTAGGATGGATTTTTTTGCTGTCATACAATCAAATGTAGTGTTTTAGAAGGTCTACCCATTCCACTATACGTCCACTCTGCGGGCGATCGTTTTTTGACTTGGGCGGCGCTTCATACATGCCTGCCCGTTCTCCTTTTATTTATTTTTATTTATTAGGAAAACAAACAGTACGTATTAACTAAATAAAAATATTCAAGTTAAACTAATTGACAATTAAACAGTTTTCACATTTAGATGCTAATTATCTTACCTGTTTACAAGAAGAAGAAAATTAAAAGTAAAAAAAAAAACTAATTAGCAATAAGTTCTTATTTCGGAGCATTGTCAAAAACTCAATGGAAATAACACAAAAAAGTCTCAAGCGTTTTTTTCCAAACAGCTACTACGTACTACTACAAAATCCCCCGCTTTCAAAAGTTGGATGGATGACCACGAAAATGAAAAGTTATGCGATGTTTTTCATCGTTCATTTTGTTTACAGCCATACACAATGACGGAAGCGAGTTTTTAGTTAAAAAGTTATTATGATTCATTTTGTAAATGAATCCAAACAAAAACTCCATCAACACAAAATGTTCTAATATTTCGTACAACAGTACACGAATAAAAAGAGTGAGGAAACCCAGTAAGTATAGGTACTTCCATAGAATTTCTTACAGAAACTTTTACAAAACCAAGCGAAAATGTCACACACTTCTACTACTGAAATTTCTTGCCATCGAAGTTTCTCAGACTGTGCAATAAAGTTTCTACACCGAAAAGCCTGGATCACTTTGATGTCCCAGCAAGCTGAGTTTCTTGATAATTGATAGAATTTTATTTACCTTGACACACGACTAATCAAACATTACGTTTACAGGCGCTTGATTTTTTTTGCTAAATGCAAAATGTGATAAAAGGCATAAAATAATTTCACCTATGGGGTGTTTAAACGCAACCCTTTTAATGTCATAATAAGTTACACTACTTTTAAGTATTTCAATAAATAATATTTTTAGAAGTCACACATCCAATGTTAAAACTGCTTCCTATCTGTTGTACAGTAAATAGCCCTAAACCTTGGTGGTTTGAATAGACTTTTACATCGCGAATATCTAAGAGGTTTCTTTTAAAAACACTCTAAGCGGTTTTGGGGACTCCTCGACTTTCAATGGAGTGTATGAATTTATTTATGTGCGGCCCTCGGTTTGGGGATAAATCTTTCATTTTACACAGATCTCGTTATGTTTTATTGAAACAGTGAGCTTCTAATCTTGTATGAGACGTGAGAGTTTTACAAATGAGTCAAGTTCCAACACCTTTTTTAGACAAATTTGATGAATCGATTGAGGATTTATGTGAATATTTCTGACAGACGTAAGTTGAATTTCAATTGAATACATTTGACTCAAAGTAAAATGCAGATACAAAAGTAATAAAACGAATTATTTAGTAAGCTGTACTCTATAACCTTTTCTTTCATGTGAGAAACATATTATTGCCAAAATATTAGCAGTCGAAAGTAAAAGTTTGTTAATACATTATGTATAACAAGTATTTTAAAGTCGGGAGACCAGTGGGCCAAATTGACCACGGAGTGGTGCCCTGATACGTTGCGACAACGTCGCGGCAGACCACGAACAAGATAGAGGGACGAGCTCGCCAAATTCCGTGCCGACTGGACACTATTAGCATGGGAGAGGGACGAATGGAGGGAATGGGCGAGGCACGGATTTATAAATCCGTGGGGCAACGCCTTTGCCCAGCAGTGGGACATGAAGGGCTAATATATTAATAATAATAAGTATTTGAAAACTAAGTAAAGTGATAAAAATATTTAAAAAAAAGGTGTTAAAATGTCACACTTCCTACGTAACTAGAGCTACAAAAGCAATCTACTTAAAACATCAAACGTTACAACTGAAAGTAAAGCGGCTTAATGGCCCAAAAACGAGACCTTCCGAATCCCTATGAAACGTAAAACTCGAATAATCCTGCCCTACGCGGTTTAAGGCCCATCGCTCACTAAGTCAATTAGACACGACAGCATGCATGATGCCTAAAAATAGAAGTAGGATAATAAGAGTAACTGTAGTTCTCTTCGAAAAGTTTTATTTCTTGATAGTTTTTGCAGTGAGTTCGTTATTGGATAGAGCGGCTGTTACACAAGGAGAGTTTCTCGAATGCGACCGGCGATTTCTTCTAGGCAATATGGTTGCCTAGTGTAAACAAATGCTTCGAGCCTCGCCTCAAGAATACGATTCTCGCTATCTAAGTTTTCTACTAAAAGTAGTATTTTTACGAGTTTCTGTCAAAATGTAAACAACCGCAGGCGAGACTCGAATGGCGAGTTTTGCCGAGGGATAATCTTCTTGTGTAACAGCCGCTTTAATGTAGTCTAATTAGAAAGGTTTTGTTTATTTCAGATTCCTGTAGATATGAGCCGATGAAGTTATAAAGAGAATTTATGTTCTGGGCAAGCCAATTGAAAACAATCAAGCGTCTGTTTAGTGAATGCATATTTTTTTTGTAATCTACGAAAAACGTAAAGACTATTGAAAAGATTGAAGATTAGTAGATGATGTGCTTTAAGCGAACAACCCCACGTGGTCTTAGCGCTGGGTCTGCCACTTAATAACATGACTAGTGCCTGAATTATTAAGTTGTGTGACACATTTGGGGACGGCTGTAATGGTTAGTTATCTTGAGGGCACAGCACGTGTCGCTTTATGAAGGCTGGGGTCCTGATGTCTTGAGATATATGTTAACCGTCATATTAGTCTTATTTTGGACTCGTACAAAACTATATCAAGTAATTTTTTAGATCATTTGTGTTTGCAGGAAGATAATTTTTTCTCCTATGTATTTTTTTTATTAATCTTAGGTTTATGTAAGTTTTTTTTGTAAGTACCTAAGTTATAATCAGTTTATTGCTTCTAAATTCAATAATGTGTCTTTATGCACCCGACCAATCTTCTTTTCACCGATGTTCCACTCGATCTTAAGGTTGCCTGGAAGAGATCGCTTCTTAGTGATAAGGGCGCCCATTGTACATTTTTATCAGGTTTCTGTTTTGTTTTTTGTTGTTATTAATGATGTTCAATAAAGAATTTTCATTCATTCTTTTTAGGGTTAAGCTTGTCTTTACCATTACATTTCTTGCTTAAGTTTTTATTTGTGCAAAATGAACAAATAAATTAATATGATCTAGATGTAAGTCCTCTGATTGTTATTAAAAAAAGTACTCATTTGTTGCGATAACTGGAAAATCACAAAAAAGGTTTATGATTTTTTTTATAATGTGTAAATTATTTGTGGTTACTGATGTGGGTTTACTGCGGGTTTAGGCAGAGACGAAAGATTTTCACTTAATACGTCCTGACACAGATAATTTATCATAAAAAAGTTTATAAACAATCAAAAACCCACTCATCAGAAACTCCACTAACCTACATAGGTGAAGTGGGCACTAAACCAACAAAAATTTGTTTCCTTTTCAAACTACGAAACAACAGCATAACAAAACATAATTAAATTTCGTATATCGATGTTATATTTGGAAACGTATTTACAAAACCAATAACAAAATTCAACGCTACCTTTATGAAAAACAGGGATGCAGACACTATCTATAGTAAAATCAGCGTTGGCCTCCTATGACGTTCGGGAACCAGCTTCGATCGTGGTACTTACATGTAGAAGATTTATGGGTCTAATAGTATGGAAACAGGAAATATAAATAAATAATGCTGGACTTTTCACACAGCATCATCTAGCCCCAAAGTAAGCAGAGCTTGTGTTATGGATACTAAGATGACTGATATAATAAATAAATAAATAAATAAATAATGCTAGACATTTCACACAGCATCATCTAGCCCCAAACTAAGCAAAGCTTGTACTATGGGAACCAGCTAACTGATATACTACTTATATACTTTTTGTTTGTATGTACATACCTACATATTATACATAGAAACACCCAGACCCGACCGTTTGTAAAATCTTAACATTGGTCCCGCCGCGGGGATCGAACCCGTAACCTTTTGCGTCGCAGGCGGGCCTTCGCCCACTGCGCTACAGAGGTCGTCAATTTTTACGAAACACAAATTTAGACCCCTCGCAGACTACAGACTTTCTATCGGCCGATAGTTGAGACGGAATATACTTTGACTCGTAATGAGTATGGAGAAGTATTAGCCCGTCTCAACTATCGGCCGATAGAAAGTCTGCAGTCTGCGAGGGGTCTTAATAAGTACATGAAAACAATTCGCAAACAATAGAAATAATATTCATAAATGATTTGATAATAATTTGATTATTTAACTATTCTGTCTGTACTACGCAATTCGTTTCGATGAATCATGTTATGACAATTGAAATCGCAAAATGACTATTTGTTGAAAATTTAATTGTTTATTACTAATTCATTTGAGTTTCAAGCCAAATACACTTACTTACTTTATGTTTTAAATTTTTACATATGACCAACAATGAGAATACATTTATAAGCGCTCTTCCGCACTAGTGGTTGAACCGCGGGCGGCTAGCCGTGGGCTGCTTTTCCAGTTTTATTATGCAACCGCTTGTCACCTAACCGCCACAAAATTGTAAAAAAATTGAACCACAGGCCGCGGTTCAACCGCTAGTGCGTAAGGGGGCTAACAGTCTGCGTGTTACATTTGCTATTACATCACGCTAAAATAGCAAAAGAAAAATTGAGGAAATTACTAAGGGCATAACTATTGATATGCCCTTTCAATCTTACTCTAAGGTGTTGTGACCTTAGATTAAAGTACAAATAGTAGCTAAGTTTCAATAATAATCTAGGTTATAAGTTAAGGCCTCCCCCATCGATTTCCACGGCGATCGATCTTGCGCAGCCTGCACCCAACGGCTCCCAGCAACCTTCACGAGATTGTCTTTCCACCTAGTGGGGAGCCGTCCTCTGGAGCGGTTTCCGGTGCGTGGTCTCCACTCGAGAACTTTCAATCGCTGTGGAAATCGATGGGGGAGACCTATGTTCAGTAGTGAACGTCAATGTAGCTGACGTGATGATGATGATAAGTTAAGCCTTTTCCATTGACAAAGAAGCCAAAAGCAGACGAAAAGTCGGCTAAGTAACACATTGGTCATGTGCCCTTTAGTTGTTCCAATATTAAATGCATTTTCAGTACACTCCAACAGTTTCGGAACAAAATTACGAATTCAACCAAATAACGGCATCCGTTTCCAAGCGAACCGGATTACTCTGAATGTCATTCAGTTGACAAACGAACCTGTGACGTGGGCGCGTGACGAAGATAACGTCCGGCGAACGAATGAGTCGCTTCAGGAATACACTTCCACGATAATCGCTTGGCGATATACGAGGCGGGATTACGCGCTGTGACGCGATAAACGGGAACAATCAATTTGGGCTGATGAATTGCAGAATGCAGACTTTAGTGGACTTGGCAGGCCAGGTTAATAGATAAAACGAACCGTGGAGAATAAACTCCTACTATTACGTGATATAGATAGTGGAAATAATGCTTTTTTGTTTGTATTTGGACATGACTATGACTACCCCTTATTCAGGACGTGAGTCAAAAAATTTAAGAAAATAAATAGCGCCTCAGTTTTAGATTAGAGACTTGATTTTGTTGTGTTCCGTGGGAGGTCCCGGAGCCCTTTGAAATGCATGGAGGTAGGCCACGCGTCACTTTTTAGTCAGTGAGAGTCCGACTTATCCTTTCCGCTGTCCCCACGGCGGTCGGATATCCATAATGGATTTTCTGACGTTATAAAAAAAAGGTACATTAGTATGTACCTTTTTTTTATAAGGTATTCAGCTTTTCGTTGTAAACAACGGATATGTGAAGGTTGCGGGTTCAAATCCCGCATGGCCGCAATTTTCGGTATAGTTTTCGGTCTTATCTTAATCTACTCCCGAAGTGTGAAACCTACACTATAAAATAATCTCAAGACGTAAACATATTTGGTTTCACAGTTTTGAGTCGTGTACGTCTTGTGGGATGCACAATATAATAAATGGTAGCTAGTTAAATCCTGCCGTGAATAAACATTTTGCGTTTTTTATTACTCAACTGCCACCAAAAATGTGATAATGAACGTTGTGCTACGTGGAATTTAAAAACCTATTTTGTAGGTAAACGTTATTTCGTCAGCCACGTTGCCGCCTGCAAAAATTCCCAGAATGTTTCCACAACTCACTTAGACATTCGCCGGCATTGCTCTCTCGCACGGAAAGCCCCAAGTCATATCGTTTCGTAATGAAAACCATTCGGCTGAAGGGAAAAAATGACCGAGATTATTGAAAATTGGAGTTTGAAGGGTTTTGATCGGAAGTCAGTGAAATATAACGTAATTACAGGCCAGCTGGGGTTGGAAGTTACACCGATATAGATAGCAAAAAAAAAAAATCAAGCTTTGCCATTCAGTCTACAAGAAAAAAAGAGGAAGCAGTCAGTTGAAATTTTAAAGGTTTTAATTCAACTTTATTATGAGAAAAATATGATGGATGGATAACATTGTGACCATGCAACGGAAAAAATGAATGAAAGAGGCACAGGACCGAGTGAAGTGGCGTTTGAGCGGGGAGGCTTATGCCCAGCAGTGGGTGACAACAAGCTGCAGATGCTGATGATGATGAGAAAAATAGACTAGCATCGTCTATTTCGTATTCAATAAAAACAAGACGAAATCAACGAAGGTAAGTCCAGAAAATTTTATCGGGTAGAATACCAAACTATTTCAGCCTAGGCGGACGGACCAACAATAAAGAGCTTGCACCCGTCGTTTAGTTGGCGTGTGTAAAAGTAGTTGTGGATGTTTTAGCAGGTCATCTACTAAAAATCTATGCCAATTTTTTTTTAAAGTTGCTCTGGACTATTTTCTGTTTGATAAGAATTAAAGGCATTTATTCAGTAGACAACCTCGAATGAAACTGTCAGGTTAATATTTTTTTGAACATGTCTAAGGGGTTAATCAAAGGCACATCAAAATACATTATTTTGCACCATGACTAAATGCAGAAGTTAGCATTTTATCAACGTGAGTAATTTTCATGTACTTTATTAAGCTCAACATTACACACAAATGTGTGTGTGAGTAATGTAAGAAAAAAAGAAGTGTTGCATTATCTCATCTTGAACTTACGAAGGAAACTTAACGAAGCGCGCGTGGTCGTGCTTGCTTAGACGTTCTTGATAGATCGTTGAAGATAAGCAACGTTCTAGACGGTCCGTAAGTGGATTGGTGACCGCCAGAGGCATTTTAATCTAAGCGCTATTTCGCTAAGCCCTGACGGAGGCCTTAAGACGGCCTAAAAACTCCGACCCCAAAGTTGGCCAGTGACTCATACGTACATTCTATAGCTTGAACTTTGCCAAAGCTACCTCTACTAAGAGTCGTGCTGTACTATCGATGCTAATATTTGGCGTCTACTTCTCGGGAAGTTTGCAAAGTGTAATTCAAGATTGAGGAAGTGTTGGCTTTCTTGAGTTATTTTAGCGTTCCTTACTGAGTTTAGGTAAATGGAAAATTCTTTAGTGCCTGCAATATTCAGGCCTGTTTATAGTGGTTTTTAGACTTGAGCTAATGATACACTAATCATTAGCTTTCTCATTGCACTGCCTTTATTTGTTCGTTCATATCTTATCTAGGTGCTTTTATTACACAGCTTATTGTTCTTATGAAGTATGAAGTTATTAAAATGGCCCTGATTAAAATAGGAATCTTCGGTTTGAATTCTAAGAACTACCCAGTCGACTACACTATAAAGCGAATTAAGCTGCAGTTCTTTAACAAGCACAAACAGTCTCAGATACAGTTAATATTCGTTGAAAATAAGCGACTTTCAAACTTATATCAAAGCTGATAGCGAACAATATCGCAAGCAATAATAAATACTTAGAAAGCATATTGCATAAGCAGAATGTTTATTACAATGCAACTTATTGCATTCTCATTACAGATTCTCTATGAATGCATTAAGTTAGAATGCTAACTATAAGAATGTAAATTATGTGAATGCAAACTAATTAGACGCAGTGAATGGGAATTCCTAGTGGCTACCAGTTAGATTCCTATCAATCCTATCAAGTAATTATGCACTGTTGGCTATTCGTAATAAAAGCGTCACCAGCATGTCTATTCGTAACTAGCTAAAGCTACGAGTATGTAATGCATTTTTTATGTAGTGGGTAAATGGTCAGTAAGACCCCTCGCAGACTACATACAGACTTTCTATCGGCCGATAGTAGAGACGGGCTATACTTCTCCATACTCATTACGAGCCGAAGTATATTCCGTCTCAACTATCGGCTGATAGAAAGTCTGTAGTCTGCGAAAGGACTAAGACGCAAAGAGACGAGTCGAATCTCATGGCGAGACAAGTGATAAATCACATGTTTTACAGATATATTTTGTTTCAGAGATTGCCATAGAACCACAAAACCCATAAAAGGGCTAGATGTTTTTGATAATAATTTTCTATTATACAAGTTATTCGAAATCCATCAAATGCAATACTTGTAAATCTATTCAACTGAAAACCATTTAAAAGCAAAAAGGCAAAGCAAACTTCAGATTACGCGGATCTTGGAGAGATTTACGATCGTCTATGTCGTTCCTTTATAAGGCGATTGAAATGGGGTGTCTGAGAGACTTACAGAGGCGCTGAGCGATTACCTACTCGATAGTTCCTTCACAATGTATTGAGATACTGCACGTAGGAAAACAGCTTTGAGAGAATATTAGAAGATAGATTTGTAAAAGAACTTAGGCCTTTGCAGATGCTAAAGCCTTAGACCCCTCGCAGACTACGGACTTTCTATCGGCCGATAGTTGAGACGGAATATACTTCGGCTCGTAATGAGTATGTAGAAGTATTGTCCGTCTTAACTATCGGCCGATAGAAAGTCTGTAGTCTGCGAGGGGTCTTACGCGTTCTTATTTCATAAGAACGTAAGTAAGACTTCCTGCCCCTCTACTGCGTTCTTACCTTGACTTCAGTAGTACGAGTATATCTCTACCGACTCTCTATCTCTACTGTATAGATATTATCCGTTACCAGAGTTGACCACTGACTCATACGTACTTATTATATTTTTTTATTGCAGAATAGAGTAAAATATCATATAAGTTTAGACAAAGCAAGGCACTTGCTACAACCTTATTAAGATTCAAAAGCGTAAATATATAAATCTTGATCGGGTTTATATATTTGAACCATTTGGGGTCGAGACCCTGGGTCCGTGGGGTTCCGGGGCCCATCGCGTCTTCAAAAATCTTTCAGGGCGTCTGGTCGAAGCGTCGCGTGACTCGTGATTCATTCAGCGTGGCAATGCCGCCAGTGTTTTGGGCACGCTTCCGACTGGCAGTGACCTGGATCAGTTGAGCTATCTATAGATCGTTTTTACGACGATCCTTAGATAGCTTGACTGATTCTATTGTATTTTGTAATTTTATGTACATATTATAGTAGCTTAGTTTCTGTAAATAAAAAGTATTTCAAAAGTAATTTTAGTATATTCTACGTAGAGATAAGTAGGTAGGTACGGGATGGTGTGTCCGTTCTAATATGTAGTAGGTAAGTAGTAGTATTCGGTATTCTCGGTATATGAGTATTTCGCGCACGTAAAGCAAATAATGTCGATTGGGATGTGCGAACTGCAACGTGAGATTTTGCGCTGCCAGTAATACCTATTTTATATCACCACAGATTTGTAGCGAAATATTGCGGGTGAAGATATTTTTAGAAATTGTTCTTATTTTTGAAAGATTTTTAAATTGCTTCTGTAGTGTGTTGTAGGTAAATAACGTAATAATTTGTTCATGATCGATCAATCGGGTTTTGTATCGATATTGTGTTTTTTTCAATTCCGTTTGTCGACAAAGCTTCACATAGTGAGTGCTCATGGTTTGTATCTGAATTGTTAATCCAAGATAAAATTATTCTGACTATTGTTTTTCTAACTACCTATTTTCCTAGTATTTTAAATTATAATTATTTTTACTCGTAACATCATTCTTGGAAACAGAGAAAAAGAAGTTCCATGGACGTGAGAAAGTTAGCAACTACAGCCGTTGGCGAGGAAAACAAATTAAATAACTTATTTTTCAACACACTTGCTCATAAAGTGGCTCTATGGTCACCGCAATTAGGCGCATAATGACACCCATAATCAAACTGTGACTTTTTAATTATTTTATCTCACTAGTGAGTTATAGATTTTTTTTTTAAATTTTATTGGTTGAGTTGCTTTGTTCTTAAAAAAGTTTTTATTCAAAAAAAGATCGTGTTCAATAGAACAACTAAATTAATGTTCCTATTGCTTGCTCATTTCATGCAACTTCTTATTTAAATAGATAATTTTAACTCGTACGTGTTTAATAAATAAAACTTTCACTCAAGTATGACTTTTGTTTTCTCTGTAATAAAAGAAAATGTTAAATTCCCCATTTTGTACATATGTGGCAGAATAGGCGCGGAAAAAAAAACCCTCATGCCTTTATTTAGTCTGTGGCCGATCGCAATGCGCGCGCATAGGAAAACTGATTAATTTTTCCCTTCTTCTTCTTCTTCTATTAATAGCAAATAATTTTTCACAACTCGTTTTCACTGTTGAAAATGAGTTTTTATTGTTATTTTATTCACAAATGTGTTGAAAAACGTCGTATGATACACGTGTGTATTGATGATTACCGTCCTCGGCTCTCTTAAGACCCTCGCCTACGGCTCGGGTCTCAATGGCGCCTCGGCGGTAATCACCAATGTTACACACTAGTACCATAATGTACTATTTCAAGTTTAATTAAGTTTTTTTTAGAACTCATTAACTACGTTTTTAGATTAATAACTTAATTTTACTGGAGTGTTTGCTTTTATAATGGTTGTGATCAAATAAGGTACAGTGAGTAATTAACGCCCAGCATCATCATCATCATCATCATCCTACGGTAGTCCACTGTTGGACATAGGCCTCCCCTAATGAGTGCCATTGCGCCCTGTCCTCCGCTCGACGCATCCAGTTTCTGCCAGCAGCCTTTCGCAGATCGTCACTCCACCTGGCCGGAGGGCGTCCTACACTACGTTTGCCGAGTCGCGGTCTCCACTCAAGAACTCGTTTACCCCAGCGGTTATCGGCCCACCTAACTTCAATTTGAAATTATTTCAATATTTACATCATCATCATCATCTTCCTGACCTTTTCCCACATTATGTGGAGTCGGCACAACGTCTCTATCAGCCGTCATCTCAACACTCACTCCTTTCTTACTAATGTCCTTCACACAATCCATCCATCTTTTCTTTGGCCTACCTCTACTCGTTTATACATGATTTTGAAAAAAACAACGTTTGATATAATCACATTTTTATTACATGAACCAAAAAATAACTTTTAAAAATTAGTTTTACTATAAATTCTCATGTTAAAATAAATAAATAAAATAAATAAAAATAGCCTTTATTTCTCTGACCTTTCTACAATGAGATAAATAACTTAACATTGACATAGTTGTTTACCTTAGCTTAACTTAAATTTACTTATTTTATAACTTAGGTGTGAGTATTGGTCAGGTCAGGTTGTCCTTTGACATAGGCCTCCTCCAGGTTCTGCCAATGGTTGCGGTCTAGGCATGCTCTGCGCCAGTCTTTGGGTAGGTCGTCATCCCATCTCTTTATTTGTCGCCCTCTGTTGCGTTTGCCATCTCTAGGGTACCAGACTGTACAGTCGTATGCCCATTTATTCTTTTGGGATCTCATCATATGGCCCGTCCAGCGCCATTTTTGGCTTCGTATTGTTGATATTACATCTTTGACTTTTGTTTTCTCTCTGATGTCCACCAGTCGCTCTCTGTCTTTCAGTTTGACACTAAGCATGCTTCTCTCCATACCATGCTGGCAAACCGCCAGCCTGTTGCTGTTTGCTTTGGTGAGAGACCATGTTGGGCAGCCATATATTAGGATTGGTAGGATACAGGTGTTGAAGACTCTACTTTTGTCCTTGATTGGAATTGATTTGTTTTTCATGATTTCCTTAAGAGACCAGTAGCGTGACCAGCTGTTAGTTATTCTCTTTTCTATTTCTTTTGCCATAAGATTCTTTGGTGAGATTAACTGGCCCAGGTAAGCATATTCTTCTGCATATTCTATTTCTTGATCTCCTATTATGATAGGGTCGGGTGGTGGGGCATTTTCAGTCTTATTGGACCAGTTTGTCATTGCTTTTGTTTTGCTTGTATTCATAGTAAGACCAACTTTTTCGCTTTCCTGTTTCAGCTGCATGAGCATGATCTGCATATCCTCTTCCTTTTCTGAAAACAGTACTAGGTCGTCAGCGAATCTCAGGTGTGTCAGTTTTTTGCCGTTAATATTGAGCCCATATTCGTCCCAGTTTATGTTCCTGAATATGTCTTCTAGGACAGCCGAGAAAATTTTTGGGGAGAGTGGGTCTCCTTGCCTGACACCTCTTTGGACCTTGAATTCCTCTCCTACCGTTTCTAGCTGGATTTTTGCAGTGCTTTTGCTATATATTTCTCGGATTATCCTGATGTACTTTTTTTCCACTCCCTGGTTTAACAAGGCATTGTAAATAGAATCATGATGTAATGAGTCGAATGCTTTGTTGTAATCAACAAACGTTAGGTAATATTTCTTCCCATATTCATTACATTTCTCAAGTACCTGTTTAAGTGTGTGGATGTGGTCCAGGGTGGAATAATCACTTCGGAAGCCGGCTTGCTCTCTTGGTTGCTCCATATCTAGCTGTCTGGTGATCCTGTTCAAGATTATTTTTGAGAATGTTTTATATATGTTAGACATGATACTGATTGGTCTGTAGTTGTCTATTGAACTTTTGTCTCCTTTTTTATAGAGTAGTATTATTGTGGATGTTGTCCATTGGGTTGGGATTTCCTCGGAATGTAATATCTCATTGAATAGATTTGTGATTGGGTCCAGTATGACATTGATAGATCCTTTTAGTAGTTCATTAGATATCTTGTCTTCTCCTGCAGCTTTTCCACTCTTTTGTGATAGTATTGCTTTCCTTACTTCACTGCTAATAATTGTGGGTATATTTTCTTTATCTATGTCACTTTGTTTTTCAGCAAGCTGTGGAGTGTTACTCGGTGTTGTGTTGTTTGTATTTAGCTTGTACAGGTTTTTATAGAAATTGGTTGCAGTGCGTTCTCATGTTATTCAGCTTTAAAAAAAACGCAATAATGGGCGTAATTAAAAATATATATAACTAATAGCGCCCATTTCAAAACAAGACATGTAATGCAGAAATAGACGACTAGAAAAAAACATTCATCATTCGAACTTAATTCTTAAATATTGAAAAGGTATTTTTTACGCATCGTCTTAAATATCGATACCGTTATTCACTCGATTGTCATCATTTATTAAGTGGACGGGTTTTGGGCATGGAGCCAACTAGACCGGGTGTGTACTGTGTACCTCAGTTTATTGTAATGTACTTAAATAATATTAAAGAGGGCACATGTAAACATAGATTTAGCACAGAATACAGATCCTACGTCTGTACGTATGTACTAGGAATGCGACAGTAAGTAGCTAAAATATGTACTTACTGTCGCATTCCTGGTTCCTGGCAGCTTATAACTGATGGACAGCTTAGCCCCCTCGCAGAATGCAGAATGCAGTCTCAACTATCGGCCGATAGTTGAGACGGGCTATACTTCTCTATACTCATTACGAGCAGAAGTATATTCCGTCTCAACTATCGGCCGATGGAAAGTCTGCATTCTGCGAGGGGGCTCAGAGTTTTTCATCTTTACTAAATAATTTTGACATCCCTAAGATAAAACTTATGCCATCACTCAATGGAACACTGTAGAGCCTAGGACCTACCTAAGATATTGTAGGCATGGAATCAAGCTTGCCCATCTACGCTTAATCGGCCTTGTACAGATATGACACACTTGTTTCGTATCCTAACATAACCGCGGTTTTACTTACGATGTTTATTTGTTTAATAGGACTATTGGGATCATTGAGAAAATGTGATCTTTTCGATGCGACGCGGTTCCACGCCGAACGTGCCAAACTGTCAATTCAATAGAGGAAAGAGACGTCAGCAGCTAGCCGCATTTTCTGACGTCATCAGAATTTTTTCTATAGAAAAATGACTGCGGCGCGGACTGTGCGATCAGCTAAAAGGTTTTATTTTATGTGATTCTACTCTCAATTCTTTGGTTCTTTAAATAATTATGTGGGAGCTGTGGGAGGGAATTCATAACTACTCATCTGATTTTTTAAATTCTTTTAAATGTTGAAAGCTTCAACATCACATGGTGCCTATGTGAATAATTATTATCCTCTGCTAGATACTTAATGCCTTACTTAGGCGCTCAGCAAGCTATGGATAGAATCCGCAATGAGACTATCCAACATAGAACCAAAGTCGTCGACGTAGCTCAGAGAATTAGCAAGCTGAAGTGTCAGTGGGCTGGCCATATCTGCCGAAGAACCGATAGCCGCTGGGGTAAACGAGTTCTTGAGTGGAGACCGCAAATCGGCAAACGTAGTGTACGCTCTAGGAGGTGGAGTGACGATCTGCGAAAGGCTGCTGGTAGAAGCTGGATGCGTTGAGCTGAGGATAGGACGCAATGGCGCTCATTAGGCGAGGCCTATGTCCAGCAGTGGACTGCTATAGGCTGATGATGATGATGAGATACTTAACTATGTCATAAGATCTTCAAAATAGTTTGATCACATTGATATTGATGTCGTATATAATTCAATCTTCCTTTGATCAGGCGATTAGTAGGCATCCTATATAATGTTACAATAATTTAATAACATGCCTGATCCATGAGCATTAGTTTGAATTGTTTGAATGTAGGTAGTCATAAATACGAAACCTTCTACTATCAACGACTTCTGTAGCGCAGTAGGCGAAGGCTTGTCTGCGATGCCAAAGGTTGCGGGTTCGATCCCTGCCGCGGGATAAATGTTTGTATGGTCTGCAAATATTTATCTCAGGTCTGGGTATTTTCTATGTATAATATGTATGTATTTACAAACAAACAGTATCATCATCTCCCTGCCCTTTTCCCACATTATGTGGGGTCGGCACAACATGTGTTCTTCTTCCATTCTCCTCTATCAGCCGTCATCACAACACTCACTCCTTTCTTACTCATGTCATCCTTCACACAATCCAGCCATCTTTTCTTTGGCCTACCTCTACTCGTAATCAGTCGTCTAGTACCCATAACACAAGCTCTGCTTACTTCGGGGCTAGATGATGCGGTGTGAAAAGTCCAAAATCATTATAATTATTATAAATCTAGCCATCCGGCCAGGTGGAGTGACGATCTGCGAAAGGCTGCTGGCAGTAGCTGGATGCGTCGAGCTGAGGACAGGGCGCAATGGCGCTCATTAGGGGAGGCCTATGTCCAGCAGTGGACTGCTATAGGCTGACGATGATGATGAAATCAAGACGCCCGTTTGTCTCTTTGTCACACTCTTGAACTCATCATCATCATAATCATTTATGTTGGTTTGCATTTCCGTTTGCCGTCTTTTGTGACTTATCTAATGATTGAACTACATAAACAATACCGTCCGCCTGGTAGTTCGATTCTCGGGCGCTGATATACTCGTATAGGTAGTACTTTATTTTTTTTTGTAGAGCCTGAAGTATTGCAATGGCTGTAGACCGTAGTATTATCAGTCTGAACTTTTCAAAGATAGAGTTGTAGTAGAAGTTTTACATGAATGTGTTTGTAACCAACCCTCTAGATGTTATTTACAAAATATGCGTGATTTCAGTTCAAATCAGTTGTTCATTTTAAATTGTAAGCAAGGTTTTGTTTATGTAAAAGTAGTGCTATGGGTTCTGGATAGATACGCTCTAATGGTGTGGTAATCGAGGAGTATCAATATAAAATTAATTAATTATATTAATAATTAATAACTGAAATGTAATGTGTTACATAGATGAGAAAATTAAAATTCTAATTTTTCAACAATAAAATTGCACGAGTGTGTATGGGACAGCTGGAAGGGCAGACCTAGGCAAACCTTCTTGGATCAAATTGGTGACATTTTGAAGAAGGGCCAGGCCAAAAGTACTCTAAACCGACGAGCATGTATGAAGAATGTAATAGTGAATGAGGCGAAAGTCGTGTGTCAGGATCGTAGCGAGTGGAGATCCATGGTCTTTGCCTACCCTTTGGGAAAGAAGCGTGATTTTATGTATGTATGTAGAATTGCACGTGAGTCTAAAAATTGAACAAGTAGAAATACAAATAATAAAAATTGGAAACATAAAAAGTCTCAAAGTTGAAGTTTTACATTTTAAAACATGTTGCAGAAGTTTCTGCAAAAAGTCAGTTATCGTTAAAAACTTTTTTGTGAAACAGCGTGAAATGTACATTTATTCATATAAACATTGATGTTGGATATTTTTCATGAAGGCGTCAAAAGTGCTACAAATGCTGAAACGTAGAACTCGTAGCACTGCTGGACACGTAGCACTGCTACGAGTTTCTGTGTAGCGGCGTAGCAGATGAACCCTTCACGGGACTTCAAATAAAATGTGAAAAATACTACACTTTACACGACTAGTGCTTTTACTGGCATGTAGCGAATGGCACTCGACTATCGAACATCCACTTGGTAAATTGGTTAAAAATATTCAAAATATGCTATATTCTGTTTTTGGGAGCATTTTGTTATTTAGTCACGCTTGTTACTTCAAACGGCTCAACCAAAATCCAAATTCTGTTAACTAGTTAACCGCCGCAGTCATTTTTAGACAAAAAATGCTGATGACGTCAGAAGATGCGGCTCGCCTCTGACGTCAGCAGCATTTTCTCTATTGAATTGTCAGTTCGCCGCGTTTGGCTCGGCTGCACTGTGCGAGCACCCTTATACAGAATTCGAATAAGCCGTTTCGGAGATTATTTTCTACATAAAATAAGCTTTAGTTTCATAGAATTATTATAAGTGTAGATTAAAACCTCTAATTTAGTCACAGTAAGGACTTATATACGTTTCAGTTGAACAGCTTCTTATTTATAGAAATATTTTACGGTAGGACGTAGCACTTTAATATCTACTATCAACTCTGTACTTTTATAGCTTTTCCTGAAACGCTCTGGGAATATCTATAGGGTGGCACAGAAGTATAATAAAATGTTTCAAAAGCAACTAAGTAGAAGGGTTTGCAAAAATCTAAAAAAATAGTCTATAATTCATAGTCTAAAATTATAATTATTATTGAAATATTGTTAAGCTTATACCCACGTTATGTTGAAAATTAACTGGAACAGGAGTAAAATCACCTAGATTCTACACATTGAGATAAATAAAGATTATGTATTTGACGACCTCTGTGGCGCAGTGGGTGAAATCCCGCTTGTGACGCAGAAGGTTGTTTGTATGATCTGCAAATATTTATTTCGGGTCTGGGTGTTTCTACGTATAAGTATTTATTTACAAACAAAAAATATATAAGTAGTATATCAGTTATCAGGTTCCCATAGTACTAGCTTTGCTTAGTTTGAGGCTAGATGCTGCTGTGTGAAATGTCTAGCATTATTTATATTTATTATGTGATCTTAGCCGTCCTGCTAAATATTTTTGACTGTGACTATTTCAAGAATTACTTATATACTGATTCTGAAACACCTTTTACTACTGTTACATCAGAGTGTTTCATTCCTATGAAGAACATAAAGATACTTGATTTTATGTTTCCGATAGCTTTTGCCCACATTTTATTCAACGAATGTACTTTGAAACGGTATTTATGTGTGAATTAAGTTTTAGCTCAGCTTAGAGTACGAATAAAAACTATTAGATAATTTATCTCGTAACGTAAGCAAGGTTTGTATTGGGTTAAAGTAGCAACGAGAGATGGCGCTGTTCTGTTCCCATACAAATCATTAAAGTATATAAAAAACTCGCACATACTTGATATACTGCACGTAGTCTGAAACATGTTTTAGTTAAGTCTGTTCTTGAAATTAGCTTACATGTTTGCAAACAAAGCACCATATTTGTATTGAATATTGACGGGAACGCATCAGATAATAATATTGAATTGACCATAAATCAATGTACGTTTGGGCGATAAATCCTATTGAGTTACACAGTACAGAGATCATCAATTACTCCACTATGTATTCTATTATTTGCAAATAATTTGGAATTGGCAAGTTTTGCATTTAATATTTATGAGTTTAAAAGCTATTTACGCTAAAAATTTCGTTGGTCTCACTACGAGTATCAATCAGTCTGCTTGCCATGACCACCATCTCTACGGTAGATTAGATTAAAATGACATTTGAGTAAAGACAAAGCATATTCTTTAATTACGTGAAAAACTTTAGTTTGTCTAAACTCAAATGTCACTTTACTCTACCCCAGAAATAAGGTGGTATTGGTACGCAGTCAGGAGTCAGGTCAGATATTTATGACGTACTTGTTAACTACTGCATCACGTTGAAATAGCTCATATAAAGAGATACCTAAGAATAAATTGCGTAAAATCTTCTACTAGACTAAAACCGGACATGGTCCGTTTACTAGATGTAGAGCGAAAATCATACATGTTAGAAACCAATGAAGCATCGGTCAGACATTCTATTTCCGGCAAATTCCCACCGAATCCGGAACGCCTGAGACTGGGAGCCAGCAGTATTCTTTATGAACGGTTTGATTCAAAACTGAGGCGATCTAAAATTGGTGTTTTGTATTTAATTTATTTTAGTTGTTCCTTTTAGAACTTAATTTTAGTCTAGACGGAATCCAAAACGTTTGGAACTGGCAGCTATAGATAGGTGAAACTGATAGTGAACAGAGGATTGTGTTAGATGCTAGAAGCTGAGGTTGGTGTATTCGATATGACAATGTTATAAAACTAAGACAATAAATGATTTGATTTTGATTTGACAGATTTTGGGTATCACCCAGAGAAATGGGATACTACTTACAGTAGGTATAACCTTCACAATTAACTCTGGCTAGAATTTTGAAGAATGAATTTCATATATTTTTAATTTCGTTACGAAATAGCGACGTAGAATATGTTACACTAGCTGTTCGTCGCGTTGTTACCCGGGATAAAATATAGCCTATGTTCATCAGGGACAATTTAGGAATCTAATGGTGAAAGATTTTTTCAAATCGGTCTAGTAGTTTCGGAGCCTATTCAATTCAAACAAACAAACAAACAAACACAATATCTTTCCTCTTTATAATATTATTATAGTATAGACAAAAAGTATTGGTATCATATTCGTAGGACGTCTTCCCAGCGTCGTCGCGTCGCGCCCATCGTTCTTACGAAACCATAAAAATGCAGCGAATCCAATATAGCTATGAAATGATTGCTTACCTTAGTAAAATAAGTTTAAAACTACAGTCATACCGCTAACTAGTCAAATTGAGATTGTGGTTCAAACGTTCCTAACCCATAAATAGGTATAATTAAAATTTCGTTTCGAATTATTCAAGAAGAGAAATTACAAAAAAGAAAAAAGAAAGAAGTGAGGCACTACCTTTTTTCCGGAAGCGTATTTTTGAAACGCCATAGCTTCGGTTATATTTATCGCAACGCTTAAATATAGCAACTATGTATTCTCCAACTCTCGAGCAAGCTTACAGAGTTGAAGATCACTAGTCGAAAGGGTAGGACTTTGCATACTCAGAGATAAAACTAGAACTCGAGCTAAATTGCTGTTTTAAGTGGCTCTCGCTGTTCGCAGTCCGCACCTCAAAAACTTGCACATGTGGAGTATTGATCAGCATTTGAGGGGCTTCACTGGAAATAGATCAGGTAACGCAGCTGGTCCAGTCTATATTTTTTCCTAATATTTATGTGATAATAAAAAAATCTTTCGTGTTTGTCGATTCCATATTATTGCAATAACAAAAACGCCTTACAATTCAGTTAGTAAAATTAAATTAAAGCAAAATATGGTTTTTGTTTGGTATTTTTAAAGGTTTCGGTAAAAACATGTTTCATCATTAAAAAACCTATGTTATTGTATGTTACACAATATACCATGTTCCGAGAAAATAACTATTTTTAACAGCAAAGATCTTGTGAAAACAAGAAACAAGATCTCTGTTAATTAACCACTTGTTTTTTTATCAAAGCAGAAACTTTATTTTGTTTTTGGTTGAAAAAGTACTGAAAATCCTGAAAAAAGTGTCATTTGGAAAACTCTAGGATAAAATTAAATCTATGCCCAAACATACCTCAAAGTCAAAGCATAATTTATTATTGATAGCTAATTTTAGTGGACAATATACATACATTTTTGTGTTAGTAACCTAGCTGTTTTGTTTCATCGATGGTTGAATGTGGTTCGTTAGGTCTGTTAGTCTCGAGTGGTGGAACCGTGCGTGCTCCTGTTTCTTCACACTCGCGCAGGTAATATTGAATCAAATAATATTTGATTAGGGCGCCAGATGTGAAACTTTGTTTTGTTAACGGGAAGTCGACGTCTTGTTCTTTGTTTTTGATGTTAATTCGGTTAGAGACGTGTTTTCTTTGTGTTGTAAGGTTTTGGAGTAATTATTCGAGAACTCTTGGCCTAGTAGAATGTATGTCAAAGTGTTATGTAGCTTTTTGGTGTAAGCTAGAATAATTAGCCTAAATGAGGCGCATTAAAATTTATTTCGTCACACTTCGGTTAAATAGATAAGGTATGATTTTTTCAATCAACCTATCTCGTCTCACTGCTGCAACGTGAACGTGCGAAAGGATAGAGACCATTGGAGGAGTTTGGGGGAGACTTTTGTACAGCAGTGGGACGAGATAGGAAGGTATGATTTAGTTAAATAAATTGTTTAGGTTAATTTTATTTTGAACTTTTTAGACCTTGAGTGTTATGAGAAGTTTTTATTAAGAGGCCTTGAAATGAGAATGCGGTTAAAGTGATTTTTAACAATTAGATGCTCGTTCTAAAATTTAGATATTGATGAAAAATCATATTTTCTCTGTGAAATGGTCACTACTAACCATTAAAAATGATTCAGACTGCAGCTGGCATACCAAATGCAACAATAAAATAAAAAGAATCAGTCAATTCTGTACGCCCATTCAAAGCTACGCTCGGATAAACGTTTTCAATAGTTTTTAACGAAACTTTTGTGTTGGATCATTTTTTGCACTAAATTTTTGGATGAAAATCGCTGCATATTTTTCTAACGTTTTAATTTGGTAAAGCGTAAAATGCGCAGGATACTTGCACGATGACATACTCGCTACCCAAATAGTTATCTTCATTACAACATTATCATCGTCAGCCTATAACAGTCCATTGCTGGACATATGCCCTAATGAGCGTCATTGCGCCCTGTCCTCAGCTCGACGCATCCTCGTTTACCCCAACAATTATCGGTTCTGCGGCAGATATGGCCAGCCCACTGCCACTTCAGCTTGCTAATTCTCTGAGCTATGTCGACAACTTTGGTTTCAACATCTTAAATACATTTAGAAAATATTAATATGAAGCTCCACGTCTGCAAAAGGTTACAAAACACACCTACTAAGCAGTCTAG
Organism: Epirrhoe alternata; assembly: GCA_963565295.1. Classification (NCBI taxonomy): domain Eukaryota; kingdom Metazoa; phylum Arthropoda; class Insecta; order Lepidoptera; family Geometridae; genus Epirrhoe; species Epirrhoe alternata. The sequence goes on from OY751384.1 coordinate 9,715,914, forward strand.
CTAGACTAATCCAGTTATTTTTTTGTTGCACACACACACACACAAACAGGAATCATTACAATTTTAATGAGGAACCTAAAATGCTAAACCTCTATTTTAGATTTATTATGAAGAAGAAACTAAATCATGGACCAACGAAAAGAAAAACTGTGAAAATTACCGACGACAAAGGACCAGAGGAAACTGAAGGTACTCCGAAAGTGACGAGCTTGGATGAAGACGACCAGGGATTCGGTGGATGGCTCAAGTAAGTAAACTAATACGAAATGAGACATATTACACAAGTAATTTTTTTATAATCGACCACAACGTTGCTATACTGATATTATGGGGGTTTTCCAAAAAGGTGTGAAAAACTTATGGTGAGATTTTCTTAAGAAATAGTGACACGACAAGAGGAAGATGGTGGAACTGAACGTACAGAGTGGATGGTAGAGACAGTGGTGTCAACCAAGTGCTCGCCGTGCGCTCAAAGAATGCCCAACTCTTACGGCCTAGTATTATTTTGTTATCTGACCCATCTACTCGGTACGTGTAAAACAGCTATTGGGCAACATGTAAGTGATTTGTCAGGTAGTACCTACGTGTCTGTGAGTGTCTGTTATAAATAATTTTTCTTTCTTATTATACCATCTTTTTAAACACAAAAACTTATCCTTATTAGCACTATTCGATTTTTTAGCAAAGAACTCGACACAATTTTTTTATGTTGTGTGTTGGAACTAGTTGGTTAAGGGAAGTCAGAAGTAGTTCATTAGCCAAACGTGTTTTACCAACACTTTAGCAAGTAGTTTACGTGTCAGGTTGCAATTCTCAACAACCTCTTTAAAACAATACAAAAACAATCGCAGTCGCTATTTCTTAGAAACAACCTGTATTTAAAACCTAATCAGTTCTGAAAAGCAAGTCTTTAAATAACAGTAAACAGTTTTTGTTGTTTTGCAAACACGATGTTTTTCCACACCTTATCAGGAATTTAGAAACTTTTATGATCTTTTAAAGTCGTAAATAGAACGAAAACATGCAATTGCATAAAACCTCTTATTTTTCAGGTCCCCTGACGGTCTGGACACTATGAAACTATTCGTCATAGCCAACAGTATCGTGATGCTTACAACGATAGTGTACCCACACATACAAAGCGTGTACGGGATCTTATCGGACATGCTGTTTGGGTACGATTTCGAATAAAGCTTTACTACTGGCGTCTTTACCTAAACTGTGCCATCAAAGTTTTTGGAACTTGGATTACTGTTCAACATATACTGTGTTTTAATGTGTATTTATTGAAACAGTAGATATGAGGAACTTTCAGTGTGAAACTTGATTCTATCAATAATTTTTGCTTGTATAATTTGAAAAAGCATAATATATAAGCAATGTTGGGCCTATTTTTCCGCTTAGTGTTCTCAGTAGGAGTACTCGTATGGTATTCTATAAACGTATGGAATATGATAACAGATTATTTCAATAAAGAATTTCAGAAACTAATAACAAACGATACCGAATATGAGGAATTGGAGTTATAAATAAAAATTGTTTTACAAAAATCTTGTTTTCATTATATTATGTGTGTACTTTCTATGAAAATTCAGCACAGTTTTGTGGAAAGGATCTTTATTTAAACGAAGCTTATCTGAGAGAGTGGTACTGTCTGATACCTACGTAGGAATTCTTTTTATGTTTGTAAGCTGATTTTAAACGATATAAATACATCGAGACTTGTCTATTCAAGAACATATCAAACGGCAGAATGTGGTAGGGTACATCTTACCACAGAGAGTACATACTCCCATACACTTTTTAATATAGCGTCATTTGATTACAAAAGGTGCACTTACACGATGCAATATCAACCAATACGATAACGTATCGCACGGAACATTTTCACGAGTAAACGCTCATCGTATGCAATTTGTCATTTAGCGTGACACTCGTCGGCACGTTCAATAGGCGGGGCTTAGCAAATCGTACGAAAAATCTCATCGTGTAAATTTTTTTACGGCCTTGCCTTGGATCGGCAAAGTCTGTGTTTAGTTTACGCATGAATGCAATTAAGCGGAGAATTATAAAAATCTTAATATAAAATGACTAAGAATATCACAACACCGACCGGCTATCAAAAATCTCGCAAATCCAACAATTTTGCACTAGAATTTAAAATAAGGAGCATGAAGAAAACTAAATTACTCTCTGGCACCCAGTCTCGTTATATCGTTTTGCATACTTAATTCCCGAGGAAATTCCATAATAAGACCCTCCGTAATCTTTGTGAATAGAGTGGAAATAATCAGGTCGCGGAAGTGTCACATAATTTCTGCTCGCGTGTAATTTTACCGGTTTTACTCATATTCTAGAACCAGATGTTACTAGAGTTTTACTATTACAGAATCTAGACTGCATGGAATACTATGACACTAAAGATAACTCTTGAAATGAAATGTAAAATTTTATAGTGAATAATCCAGAATATGTTTAGTTGTGAGTGACCATGGTTTTGTTTACAGCGTGGAGCTTGATTTAAGAAAAATATATTTTTGTTTTATCGTACTCATAATTTAAGATCTCGTTTTTACGAAAATATTATATTTTTACTGTGATATTATAAGTTGATCTTGGAAAAACTGTATGAGCATCTAAACTTACTTTGACGAGCCTCAATTTTTTTTGACTAGCTCCCCACTTGACTTTTAGTTTTAAGATGGATCACCTAAAAGAATGCTAGTCCCTAAACGTGTTTGTTGCCCTGATTCTTCACGGTATTGGTCGCGCAAGAACATGGGTAAAATAGTTCTAAAACAATTCTAACTGATCCCACGGTCCTACTGAATAAATGCTTTTTGACTTTGACTGACTATAAAAAACCCTGTTATACTCAATCTAATTATGTACAGTACGAAGCAAATTTTTTAAGCTACATTCGAATTAATCAAAAATACAAAAACATAGGCACTAAATCTGAAAAAGGGAGCATTGCCGGAACAAAAGGAATTTACGGGTTGACCAGTCTGTCGGCGCAAATATCATTTTCCACTCGGTGCATACGCGTCGCCTGCCATGTGGAAGCCCTAAAAAGTACCTGACAGTCCTGACACACCAGATTGACGTTTCTAGTTGGTTTTGTGTGGCGGGTCCACAGTCTAATTTAGCCCACTGCTGAGGTTAGACCTCTTTAAATGCCTAGTATTATAATAATATGAACATAATCCTACACAAAAAGCTTTTTCTGTACCTACTAACAATCTATGATGACCTTTTGTGCTCTGCAATAAAAGAAATTTCATTTTCTTTATTTTGATATAATCTTCTTAACTCTAAGTAATTAAATCTTATAATTTATAGAAGTAAGCCGACTTGTTGTCTGTAATGCTAACCTTTAAGTAAGGTTTATTATAATAAGATATGCGTGGTGTTATCATTAGAGAGTTGTTACTAAGTTGCTACATTACCTATCCTACGCTTTACGAACAGATAAACATACACTATAATTATGTATGAAACAAAATCTAAATATAATTTGAATGAAACTCATTTTTGGATTAGCATTTTATGAAATCCTTCAACAAGCCCTTTGTTTTAATACGAAATATGTTTCGTTTAGGATGAGAAATATTACTAACAAGTTATAAATGTAAATACGCAATTTTAAATTCACTAGACTATACTTATCATTTGTCTATATTTAATTTTAGGTTTATTGTTTGTTTATCGGAATTCAATAAGTGATTAATTGGACTTTAAAAAAGAGTGATTACAATAAACTAGTTACGACCTATTTGACGACTTCTGTGGCGCAGTGGGTGAAAGCCCGGGACGCAGAAGGTTGCGAGTTCGATCGGGATAAATGTTTGTATGATTTGCAAATATTTACCTCGGGTCTGGGTGTTTATATGTATTTACAAACAAAAAGTTACTATATTTATTTACAGAAACTAAGCTACTACAATATGTACATAAAATTACAAAATACAATAGAATCAGTCAAGCTATCTAAGGATCGTCGTAAAAACGATCTATAGATAGCTCATCTGATCCAGGTCACTGTGAAGCGTGCCCAAAATACTGGCGGCATTGCCGCGCTGAATTGCAATGCTGATTCTCTGTAACAAAAAGTATATGAATCAAATAACTAGTTCCTATAGTACAAGCTTTGCTTAGTTTGGAGCTAGATGACGCTGTGTGAAATGTCCTTTTTTTATTTACGTACAAACGAACAAAATACATACAACTCTAGGTATATTTGTCACGGTCGGGTACGAGTAAAACTTTTTGTTTCTAGCGCATCCAACATTTGAAGTAACTAAAAACTACTACGTTGTGTTAATAAACATAGTTGCGTTTACCATCAACTAAATTGGGTTGGCGAAGTCAGCTAGCGAAAATGGATTGAGTTCAAAACTAATATTAGAACTCGTCCACAAAACCTACTTCAATCACTAGCGAACTAACAAATGAAAATAGTTTTAATTCATTCCCACATCATTAAATTCACAATTTATGTGGATTCATACAATTTCAGAATTGAGATGTAAGTTTTACATAAATCATCTATTATACATAGATGTAAAGGCTTTATCTACATAGGGCTCAAACAGCGGGTAAATTTTGACGACCTCTGTGGCGCAGTGGGTGAAAGCCTGCTTGGGACGCAGAAGGTTGCGGGTTCGATCCCCGCCGCGTGATAAATGTTTGTATGATCTGCAAATATTTATCTCGGGTCTAGGTATTTCTATGTATAATATGTATGTATTTACAAACAATCAGTATATCAGTTACCTGGTTCCCATAGTTAACAAGCTTTGCTTAGTTTGAGGCTAGATGATGCTGTGTGAAATGTCCAGCATTATTTATTTTTTATTATTATTTATTATAGTACCCTAAACCGACGAGCATGAATGAAGAATGTAATAAGAGTGAATGAGGCGAAAGTTGTGTCAGGATCGTAGCGAGTGGAGATCCGTGGTCTCTGCCTACCCCTTTATGAAAGAGGCGTGATTTTATGTATGTATTATTATTTATTTTATCTTAACACGTTGGCGGACAGTACTGACCTACCCGTTTACCCTGTTTTGTTTTGACACAACTAATTTTCATACATTGCCTTAGACGTAGTGTCACAACGCATGGTAGCGATATTTATTTTAATTTAATTAAGGGATATGACAGTATGTTTCTGGACGTATTAAAAATAATATATGGACCGTAAGCTAGGTAATTGGACTGAGATTATTAACTATTTTATATATTACATAAAAATATTGATGCTTTTAGGTATTATCATAATTTTGATGATGAAAGAGACCAATGTCCAAAAAGCCAAAGCGAAAAAGGAAACAAAAGTTGGTCCTGCTAATTTCTCTAGAGACCTATTCTGCTTTTGTGAACTGTGATTTTGTGATTACCGCTATCACAAATGTCAAATTATATTGTGCTTACTTGTCCCCCAAGTCGATATCCCCAACATCTCAAATTGGCCTCTACCCAGCAATCACTACGGCCTGTAAAGCATATTTTACAAGACCAATAAATCTACAGTGAAACTGTAGTTCTCAAACATACGGCGACATGAATTTTACATACGTAAAAACATCATCATCATCTTCCTGCCCTGTTCTCATAATATATGGGGTCGGCACAACAAGTGTTCATAATCATTTTTATAAAACATTTTAATTTGCGTTACTATAGAGGATTCTCTTGAGGCACTTCAAATCCATTTACCACACCTTGTTTGACAAAACTAGTAACGACAAAAAAAATAGATTGGTAAAATCGTAGCTTGTACCTAAAGCTTCAGATAAGATAGTCATTGCAAATGGAAGCATTTTTATGTATTCGTCAGAAAACCTTACGGCACTAGCCTTAAGTCCATACTTCACATTTAGAATTTAAGCGCTTCAACTGCTGTGAAAACGCATTTTCCTGCCATAAAATGGACTGACCGTTTTATGACGGCAGAGTGCTTTTTATGAATCTCTAAAATGTTCACGGCCATTGATACGGCACAATTATTGTGTATAGGACCTCATCACAGAATTCACACTGGCTTATGAGGAATCTTGTTAAATTCGCAGATCATATCTTGCTATAGATGCTTTTGCTAATAGAAGACTTCAAAATGCCATGTATGTAGTCAGAAACGAATGTCGATTAACATTTGGTAATTCACAAATTTAAATATGTTTGCAATCCGTAACATCATGAACAAAATTTTGACAAATATTTAAAGATTAGGTCTCAGTCAATGATCTTTTAAAAGTTAAAACAAAAGTCTCAGTCAATGATCATTGGTTTCAGTCCATACTAATTTCCTAGCCACAGTTTAGTCATTTAGGAATCGAAAGGAAAAGGCGTTTTAAAAACTCATACTGTTAATCAACTTTCGTTGCTAACTGTACCAGCTTATTTCTTGGTAGATCACCGAAGTTAAGCGTTGAACATAAGTAGGTGAGCGCCAGTGGCATTTACAACTAAGTTTATAGATATTGGCCTGATTAATCAAAAAGTCCACCGAAAATCTGTTATCTTCATTAGAAAGTCGAGAAACTATCTCACTCAGCTATCACCGTTTGTAACGTTCTCGTAAATAAGGACCGCATCAAAGGCCATTGAGTGTACAGTGTTCTTCTTTTTCTTCTCTCGTGTCAATGGCTTGACCTTAAATCTTTTTAGCCTAATATATTGCGACTCTTACTCCCCTATCTGTGGCCTTGTATAAGTCCTCCCGAGTGCAGGTGGTTGGACAAAGTGGGCATGAAAGTATATGTGCCATACTTTGGGAGAACGCTCCACAGTTACACCCGCTCCACAGTGCTCCACTGTACAGTGTTTAAGCTTGCCAAATGTTAGCCTTTACGTGAGCGCTCAGTAGATCGATTCCCACAGGTTTTCTTACCCGTTCTGGACTGGAGCCAAATGCATTTCGTTCTTGGTCGGGTCATGCTTTGAAGCACACTGAGTACAGTTCCTAAAATAATCTCTTAGTTATTTAGAAATTATTTTGATGAATTACCCATGTCAATCAACTGTAAATCTAAGGAGGGTCGCTCACACGAGCTAGAGTCGAGGTGGCGTCAAGGCACAGGCGCTTAAGTGGCGCGCCGCATTTAGGTTTTCTTAAAAAGTAAATGGTAGTGTGTTCACATACTTGAGTCAAACGCACAAGCGCATTTAACCCCTTAAAAAAAACAAAATTCACAAAACGAATGAAAGTGTTTGCTCTCAGTGTGCCTAGTCAAAGTCTAACCAGTTCGCGACAATAAATTACTGTTTATTAGTTAACAGTTTTGACTAATTATTTCTCCACTACTTCTAACAGCAATTACAACATTCAGAACTTTCTATTACGACTGGGTTTAATTAATCGCTTTTCACCTGCGATATTTCTAAGTACTTAAGCTTTTATGTTTGTACAGTTAAATAATGGCTCATGTAAGTACTTAAATATAATGGGTCTTAAAAATAAATCCTTCTTATAAAAAATAAATCGTCTTATAAATAAACAGAACCGTAAACTTTCGTGACAATATACATAAATACATAAAAAAATTAGGCCTATTTATACAGCGTCAGGAGGCAACCTATGCCTACACTTAACGGGACGCTGTAGTGCCTGGGACATTGTTTGAGATGGATTAGGCTTGCCCAGCACCTAAACCATCTTTTCAGCTTAATCATCTTGGCCCACAGGAAAGACAACGTCAATACGTGTGGAGCTGACTAAGCTCCGGATTTCCTCACGATGTTTTCCTTCACCGTTAAGAGCTTGTGTTAAAGTGCATATATATTTTGCACGACGAGCTCTGTAGTGCAGTGGGCGAAGGTCCGCTTGCGATGCAGAAGGTTGCGGGTTCAATCCCCGCCGCGGGACAAATGTTTGTATGATCTACAGATATTTGTCTCGGGTCTGGGTGTTTTCTATGTATAATATGTATGTATTTACAAACAAAAGTATATAAGTAGTATACTAGTCATATAGTACCCATAACACAAGCTCTGCTTAGTTTGGGGCTAGATGATGTTGTGTGAAAAAGTCCAGCCTTATTTATTTATTTATTTTACGAGACGAAAAATCCATAGATGCACGGCCGGGATCCAAACACACGACCTTCGGATTGAAAGTCGAGGCACAACCCCATTCGGCCAACACGGCTCAATATACATACTGCAGTCGATTCTGTATAATCATTTATATGCGTAGTTCTCAAAGTGTTTGCATCTCCTTTTAATAGATCAGAATGACAAAGGCAACGATACTTAGTACCTTATTGTAATACCTTGTTACTCATAGCATTTTGTTTCTGGATAGGGCTGATAGGTATTTGTCATAGTTAGCGCGACGCTTGTCGGCACGTTCAATGGGCGGAGCTTAGCAAATCGTACGAAAAATCGTATCGTGTAAATGCACCTTTAAAGATAGGGTGGATAGGTGTATAGGTAAATGTAGCACTTCAATGCCTTAATGAAATGTACACAAGATGCACTGAAAGACCGTCACCAGAATCAATAGTTCCGTGTTTGGCGATAAGCCAATGCCATTTGCTTTCGATCAACGGGTAGTCTGTATTCTATTGCATTAGCTTTGGCAATCCGCTAGTTTGTAAGCTATTTGAAGAGATCTTTGAGAGTTATTCTTAAAAACAACTGAAATAAAACTTTATATTAAGTATTCTATCTTCATTCGTGCTTCTTTGATGATTTCTTTGACGAGTCTGATATCACAGCGCAACTACAGGTATGCTACAGTATGTCTGTGATGTCAGACTTGTTGAAAAATAAATAAATAAATAAAAATAAATAAATGTCTAAAGATAAATAAATAAATAATGGTTGTCTTTTCACACAGCATCATCTAGCCCAAAGTAAGATGTTATAGATACTACATGACTGATATACTACTTACATCCTTTCTGTTTGTAATACATACATATCATACATAGAAAACACCCAGACCAGAGACAAATATCTGTAGATCATGTAAACATTTGTCTCGCAGCGGAGATCGAACCCGCAACCTTTTGCGTCACAGGCCTTCGCCCACAGTCTAAAGATCTAAGCAGTATCTGACTTTTTGGAGCTACAGTGGGTAAAGTCATAAGTTCATATTTTGATTCTAACTTACATTTCAATGTCTACTATTGTATCTTGATGTATCAGAACGTCCTTTTTGAAGCTGATTCTTGAAATCTACTGAAATTTCATCGCAAAATAAAAATCTAAATCAAGGAATGTAAAAATAAATGACTCCCAGTATTATTTTACAAAACCAGTAAAAAAAACCTCCAGGTTTTTTTGCGTTTAAGCCTGTAAATTTAATCCCAAAAAAATACCTTGGCAAGCTCCATAAATCTAGACTAAATAAAAAGTATGTTCAAAACAAAGGAGTCTAGTGCAATCCGAGCTGGCCACAAGACCCGCCCACTGTCAGCAACCGCTGCCTTGACGGTCACATGCAAATGCATTAAATAATTGTCGGGTTCTACCCATGATGTATGCTGGTCTGAGCATGTTTGCAGATTTGCATAATGAAATTTAGTTATGAAACCGCTATGAGTTTGGATAATGCATTATCGTTTAGTTTATTGACCTGTTGTGGCTAGTAAACGTTGTATAAATTATAGTGCCTGTAAGTAAATTGCGCATAATACCGATGGCTTTAAGTACTAAGCCTAAATTATTGTCAATTATGTCAACATGCCGCAATGGGCCCTTTACATATTCGCCGACGATAGACGAATGCCGACGTTTATGAACTTGTGGACGGTCTATTCGCCTGGCATCGCCGTCTTAGTTCGCCAGTAATCCACGAGTTGTAGGTTTTTTTGGACACGAATCAAAGGGATTCGCGCGAGTAAAGGTTGACGTGCTCACACTATCGCTGATCATTCATTTACTGGCGGACAGCGGAGCAGAGCACATGTGTTTCGTCCTCATTGTGACCGTTATTTCAATACTAAGGGCTGGTTTCACCAAACTTTGGCTAACAGAGCGTTAGTTCCAATTTAGTACGACAAATAACAACGGATTAAGATTTTAACAGACCGTTACGATGTTGTGTGTTCTTTCCAAAGGAAATCTTCACTAACAAGCCGCTAAATCTAATCGCTGGTCGGCGGCCGGCTAGCTCACTGACAGTAGACATCGTAGAAAATTAAAAATATGTCTTAACAACGTCCAAAAGCATTGAAAAGTTCGCGCCGTAACCATAGCAACAGAAATAACATCGAAGTTTGAAGGAAAAATCCCTAACCGTGATTAACTAACCAGCCGTTAGATGGACTTTTGATGACACCAGCCCTAAACCTTGTTTTATAACATGACAGGGTAGACCAATAAGAAAACGTAATTTTTTTTTTAGGAATTATGGTCTCCGAGACACAAAATTTCACACTTAACAAACATCCACCACCTTATTCACTTCATTTTATGTTTCGTCTCTCTCTCTTTTGATATTCATTCAAATAATGTTATATGCCGAAACTATAGCTGTGCGGTAGCTACAACAATTTTGACTAAAAAATGAAAAGTCTTATAAAAATTTTGGATTCCGATGGGATTCGAACCCGCAACGGTCAGACGAGCCTCCTAAAGCCGAAATGCCTTACTGTTCGGCCACAGAACCTTTAGTCGTCGCAATCCAAATTTTTGATAAGCTCATATTTATCGGTTTTTTCATCTTAATGAAATACCAAGTGTGGATTAACACTATAACAATTACAAAATTAACTTTTTTGACGTCCGTCCACTACGGAAGACGAATGACAACTGCGGCTGTGCCGAACGTGTGAGCACTTGCACGAAGACCGTGGCGCATATCCCCGAAGACATCACCTAATAGTTCGATGAATGTATAGAGGAGCCATCACCCCGGCTGCCGCAACAAAACGACCCATTACAGTAGGTCTTCCACAAGCTATGGATCGACGACAAAGCAAAAACAGAGTTATACCAGCGGCGTGCTCGTAGCTTGTCATCTATCTATCTTGATTAGTCGTTCTCGTTAGATACTTGAAGCAATGTTCTGACCATAGACTTTGAATGTATAGACGAACATTTGAGCGTAGCGAAATTTTTTTAGGTCTGTAGTTCTGACTGTTAGTTCTGACAGTAAATGGATGGGTAGGGTAATCACTAGTTCCGTGTTTTTTTGGACACGTTGGTTCCTGCTAATTAGTAAATAAGCTATGACAGAGGCTTTAAGGCGTCCTGAAAACTCCGTCTCCAGAGTTGGCTACTAACATAACTTACTATACACTTACCAGCGCGGAGCTTGGCAAAGAGACCTAATATGCCCAGCAGTGGGATAAAATAATTATGTACAGCCTGCACATAATGATAATGATAACGGAAGGAGATATAAAGCCAGTAGTTAAACAAAACAGGAGGCACATTCCGTATGTCGTTCACTCAATCGTCTCCAACGCTCGTTGATAATGGAAATGCGGCCTCGGCATCTCACTTCATTAACGAGCTTGGAATACGTGAACTCTCGTCACATGGAAACGAGCTTTGTTTTATTTTGAACTAGCTGAACTTGGAAAAAAAATGTATGGTTTGATTGTGTCAACTAGCTGACTTGACGCATTCTTTGTCTTACTTTTTGTAAAAGCTTATGATTTTTTGTTTACAAGTAGGTAAAAATATTTTAGGAAAAGTAAAAAAAGCATTTCAGGTATTTGTTCCGAGTCTTATAAGTGGTGTAACATGGAACTCATAGTTAATCTCTTATAACTTCATTACAGTGAAGGTAAATATAAATTACTAGCTGACCCGCGCAACTTCGTCTGCGCATTATTAGGAACAAAGTAGAGGAGTTTTGAGTGAATCGAGAGTAGGTATATACAAAATATAAAACCCCGTCGCTTGATATAATAATAATATTTTTGTTTCTCTCAAGAATCCCAAGATAGAGGTAGGGATATCTTACCCAGATGTTGCAATGCTAAGAACAAAACGAATACGGTAATTGGTATAGAATCCCTGAAGCGAGCGGCAATTTTTTTGAAGAAATTGACTCGAAACATATTTTTTTTTTAATACTTAGCAATTACTGTATGGTGTTGAATTTCGAAATAAAACGATTAACTAATATTACCTACCCGCAACTTCGTCAGCAATATAAAAATATCGAAAACTCTAAGCATTAACTTTTCAAAACTCAAAATCAAAGAAAATTATACTCCTTCGTATTTCGATCTCCGCTAGAAACGCCACCTAGGAGAAAATTGTAAAGTAGTTTTGACCTCTAGACCGATAGATGGCGTTCTAACTATGGCCAAGGAAAAAATATTTTAATATCAAAAAATCATAACTTCGGAGTTCGGATATATTGATGGGTGGGAATACACATGTTACATGTTTATCATTAATTTTAAAATAATTTATTATGCCAAATACAAAAAAAAGTAAAAAAATCTAGAGTGCAAAAAGTGGCTGGCGGCGGTCACCCATCCTTTTTATGACCGCGCCCAGGGTTGCTTAACTTTTTTCCCCATACAAACTTCCAACCCTTATTTTCCCGCCCCCTTATGGTAATTGACAAAAAAAAGTAGCCTATGTCCATCCCTGGGGTATACTCTTTATCCATGCCAAATTTCAGCTTAATCGGTTCAGCGGTTTGGGCGTGAAAAGGTAACAAACAGACAGACAGACAGACAGACAGACAGACAGACAGACAGAGTTAATATTAAGTATGGAAGTATGGATTGATAAATAAATAATAAATAAATAATGCTGGACTTTTCACACAGCATCATCTAGCCCCAAATTAGCTTGTGACCTAAGACGACTGATATACTACTTGTATACTTTTTTGTATGTAAATACATACATATTATACATAGAAACACCCAGACCCAAATAAAAAAAAATACAGATAAAATCTGTACTTTTTCTAAAAATTCTATTAATTAGATAAATGATAACTTCTACAATATGTCTGACTACCACTTAGACATCATATGCGATTCATAGCCAACTCTTGCGACGGAGTTTTTAGGCCGCCTTAATAGGCCTCCGCTCAACACTTATTTACGGTGCCAAGTGGATACAGTCCTGATTGAAGTTTTCCCAGTTGATGAAATAAATAAATAAAATTCAAGGTTTTACGAGGTTTTCTTGTTCTTTTCGGTGTGACTGCATCCCCTGTTAGAAATTCGTGGGACAACGAGAACAGTGGTCGATGTTATTTGGCAATACGCAACCAAACTAGGTGATATTCAAATTCGCTAATGGAAGATATGGTAAGCAAAATGGATTTAATTATGCTTCTCTAAAGTTAATACGAAGACATGGAATATTGATAGGTACTAGGTTTTGAAATGTTTTAATATATATGATGTGGTATACTTATAAATAAATAAATAAATGAAATGAAGAAAAATTTTGTAATATATAGGTACTCGTACATTTCTTTGCAAATATTTATCGTTATCAGCAACGTTTAATTCGAGTCAATTTCTATCACAGGTATAAATAAAAAAAAACGAAATAATATGCACTTAATATTTTCTAAGGGCGTAACCAAATACATATTTGATACATGCCCACATCTTGCAGAAGTTAGTATTCCATACGTGACAGGTTGTAAGCCCATCGCCACCTTGAAGAATAATAACCGCACCTTGGGGATACAGTAGCACACCGGCAAGTAGGATTTCGTGGCCGAGCGGTAAGGCACTCCGGCTTTAGGAGGATCGTCTGATCGATGCGGGTTCGAATCCCGTCGGAATCCAAAATTTCGATAAGACTTTTCATTACTCATGAAATACCAAGTGTGGATTAGCACTATATAAGTACAAAAATTATAGTATTGACCCTGTTTACGTTTTTTTTAAATATTTTTTTATAAATCGAGAGCATGACTCCTTCCATGACTTTTCTGTTTCTCTAAACTAGTGGTTTCGGATTTGACCATCACCACTCAAAAAACCACCTGTATAAATATAATAATCTTATGTTAAGAGCCCGTGATATCCCACTGCAGGGGAAAAGCCTCCCTTCTTCTACTGTTATCTATCGTGAGTTAGGTTAATAGTGTTCTAATGTTGAGGGTGAGTCAAGATGGTCGAAGGTTTTCCTTTTTTAATTGAAACAGAAGTATCTCAACTTCTGCGAACAAGTGAGTAATAACAGCTTTAATCTCGGTTAAAAGCTTCGCCACTTACAAAGGCAGATTGGAAAACTTTTTTCTTGTGCGAGTCCAATTAAACTTGATAAAGCAATTTCCGACGATTCCGTGTGTGCATGATGCTGCCTGCCTTTGCAATTCTGGAAACAAAAGCGATATTGTTTTTACGTTGAAGAATTTCTAGTTTCCAAGCACAAGAAAGAGAGATACGAGTTTTTTTTAATGCATCCTAAAAATTGTCCCTGTGCTGGATTTGAACCCACGATTTTACCGATCCGTGGTAATGCCATCTAATGGGCCGACGCAATGGTTGAAATTTTCTGCGAGTACATTGACACCGGTATTCACATTACTATGAGGTCTCACAGTGCGCGCGGACGCATAGGGTTCCAAAATCAGTAGGTTTTTGGGACCCTGTGCGTCCGCGCGCACTTAGAAACGTCAAAGTAATGTTTGTGAATACCGGCATTAATATGCAGCATTGTTAAAGGTATACGATAGAATGGAGTAGGTACGTGTTTGGTGTAGACAGTAGATGTACAGATTAGTCTGTATGAGATGGCCTCTGACATTTTTTTATTATATTTCTAAATAACAATATTTATATGGAGTTGAAGTTTGAAGACTATTACTATTACATTACTAAGGCATGCTAGTGAAGCAACAATAGTGATGTCTATTTTTAAAATGAAAAGAATAATACGAAAGTATACAATGAAAAGTAATTAATAGAGATATTTGATAGTACTTGCATAAAGGATTACAAAGCTAATTGGTCTGCATTGAATAAAACATAGAATAAAATAGAAAATGTTTATTAATAAATAAGTTCAAGCCCACAATGCTTTGTTGTAGATGTATTAGGTATTTTACTAAACTGAACGAGCAGAAAGGACACAATAGCGTAATGAGTGTTTTTGATAAACGCTTCTTACACAATGATAAAATGCTACTTAGGTATTTATTAAAATTAAGTATGACATTAATTCTTAAAAAACTTTACAACACCGTGTACAACGTAAACGTAAACAGGGTCACGACTGTATCCCCAAGGCGCGGTAGACTTTCTCTTAGATCTTATATATTCCAGATACTTTGCATATGTCTAAGGGGGTAATCAGAGGCATGTCCACATATTTGATACACGCCCACAATCCACATCTTGCAGAAGTTAGTATTCCATACGTGACAGGTTGCAAGCCCATCGCCGCCTATACGAATACTAACGTTTTCCTTCACTGTTCAGAGCTCGTGTAAGTGTCGCCGCACACGGGCCACTCGCGACAGCCACAAATGCCGCCACTGGAATATTTTCATGCATTTTACTGTAGCGTGTGGTGGCTAGTGGCGTCAACGGTGTGTCAAATGTATGAAAACTACAGGAAAGTGGCTGTGGCCGGTGGCCCGTCTGTGGCGACACTTATATCCATTGATGCACGGCCGGAATTCGATCCCACGACCGTCGGATTGAAAGTATGAATACAACCCCATTCAACCAACACGGCTTTTTACAAATATCTCAACTGTTCTATAAAAATAATGAAACTCGGCGCCATACGTGCGTAAAAAACGGGTTGTTAGAGAAAAAACTCAACTCATAATTGAAAGTTTTTCCAAAGGTCCAAAGGTGAAATTTCGCACGTTTACACATCATATACTACACACTTGTAACACAAACCCTTTTTACAAGAACAATACATATTTGGGGTTGGTTTTTGTAGTTGGATAAAATAACTATGATATAAAAACCAAATAAATATTTTTTTTGCCTTCTTATCCATTACTAGCTGTCCGTCGCGGTGTTACCCGCGTTCCCTCGGGAAAACTTCACTTTCCCGGGATAAAATATAGCCTATGTTCATCAGGGATAATGTAGAAATCTAATGGTGAAAGAATTTTTCAAATCGATTCAGTAGTTTCGGAGTCTATTCAATTCAAACAAACAAATCTTTCCTCTTTATAATATTAGCGTAGAAAAGGCTAAAAAATAATTTTGTGAAAATAAAAAAACTACAAAAGCCAGGTGTCACTTTCAAAACAATAAAAACTAGCCCCGTTTTTCATTACGGCAATATAGGCTTCCTTTTTCCTAGGATCAAAGCAAGTCAAATATATTGCTAGAGCAACACAGCTACTACAAATAATGCCACGATCAGATTCTCTCCAGGTAAAAACATCAACGGTCAAAAACCTTCGTTTGAAGTATAATTTGCTTCATAAAACACGGACGAGGGTCGGTGCCGCTCAATTACCGAGTGGAATTCATCTTCATATCTCAGGCGGTTGCTGAAGCAGTCACTCCACTTTATGGATTGGTCTTTTGCGTGCTCAATGTTTGACGTAACGAGCTACTTAAATTGCTCCAAGTGGTTATAGAATTGGTTTGTTTTTGACGCAATTATCGTCAATAGACACAAAAAATAAAAGCTATTTATTATGTGTTTGTCTATAGATATAAAGTTGTATTGGCCTGATGAGATATTGCCACAATCTTAGTCTTTAATTTATTCCACCAACTAAACCTCCACGAAAATTTACATTACGAGTATACAATTTATATTAATTAACCTAAAGAAATGTGAGTTCAAGGTGTTTACGATCTCCGCATGTGAGCTAAACCTGAATCTAAGTTGCAATATTTGAACAAACACACCAAATATCGTTATATTATGAATAAATAACGCTGAACTTTTCACACAGCATCATCTATCCCCGAAGTAAGCAGAGCTTGTCTTATGGGTACTACATGACTGATACTACTTATATACTTTTTTGTAAATAAATACATATTATACATAGAAAACGCAACCCGAGACAAATATACGTAGATCATACAAACATTTTTCCCGCGGCGGGGATCGAACCTGCAACCTTTTGCGCAGGCGGGCCTTGATATTCAAAGAATTTGTCTTTAAAAACACAAACCTATTATGTATTATGTAAAGGTAATTTTATCATGTTATGACAATGTTAATGTGGTTTACTACACGACACAAGCGTTTAATCGAATCGATGGTAACGATATAATGCTATTGTTACATGTAATGGTAATACTCGATGTTTGCTTGTGATTTGAATAATAATCATGTTATTGGATTCAATAATGTTGGATAAGCTTTTATAACCACTTTAGTCTGTGAATGAGCAAAATATTTATGCCATGATGCTAAATATGAAGTTGAGAGAATGTCGGGGAAAGTTTTTTTATGATGCTCATTGCTATTGAGCAATGAGCATACATATCATCATAGGAATTAGAGACGTATCGACATTTGTAACATTTTTCAGATGTTCTCATTCGATACGGTAACAGGTTGTATGATAAAAACCCATCGCCAATAAAAATACTAACTGGTTTCTTTACGATGTTTTCTTTCACCGTATAGTGCTCTTCTGCTTCCATCAAAGCTTGAAAGTTTTCGCGCATTTTCAAAATCAAAAATCACTAATGGAATTGAAACCTACGATCTTGGAAATTCAGACTAACCTACTTGACGAAAATGGCTCTACTAACTAATAAATTCTCTGTTAAAGTGAAATGTATGCATACTGTTGTACAAACATACAAACTGTGAACGTGGTCGGAATGCAGCAAGCAGAGAACCACAGCAACACAAGCAAACTAAAGGAACAACATCAAAGTTGTGTCCCAAGAAATTCGATGTTTGCTGCCAAGCCGATTCCTTTGGGAATGCCTTGGGCATTAGATTAGTGATGTCCGATCTTTCAACTGGAAAACTTCGAAACGAACATTTACTAACGTATTTCTTTTTTTTATTAAACAACGAATCGATAGCTCTTTTTTATTTTACTTACAT
The DNA here is from genome assembly GCA_963565295.1 of Epirrhoe alternata. Lineage (NCBI taxonomy): Eukaryota > Metazoa > Arthropoda > Insecta > Lepidoptera > Geometridae > Epirrhoe > Epirrhoe alternata. Next base: position 9,733,860 of record OY751384.1, read on the forward strand.
CATCATTTTTTATTCAGAACGGTAGCTGCGCTCCCGCGATGTTAACCGAGGCGACTCGAAATTTTTCGGGAAAAAAAGTAGCCTATGTCTTTTCCTGGGATAAAACCTTTATCCATACCAATTTTCAGCCTAATCTGTTCAGTGGTTTGGGCGTAAAAAGGTAACAAACAGACAGACTGACAGAAAAACAGAGTTACTTTCACATTTATAATATTATAGTATATAGTATGGATTAGTATGCATTAAATAACTGTACAAAATACACAGAAAAATCAGCAAAAGTCAGTAAGTTCATTATAAGTTAAAAAACCTTTTTTTAGTTACATTGAAACTTTAGCAACACCTCATTAGAAAAATACTGTTTCATACGAGTAATTTTGATTTTTTTTATTATAAAATCTTTTTAAACCTATAGCTATATAAAGAACGATAGATATGTACACTGAAGAATATCATATTGTTTTGTAGCTTAGTGTGATCGGTCACCATCTAAAGAATTATAAATAGTATACTAGACCTTTAGGTTTAAATGTTCAGCCTATAGGCGCAAACCATCCGTCTAAGTCAAACAGGGAAATGGTGAAAATAGTTTATGAACAGGCGTACCAGTTAAGCTCTCTAATCAGCTGCTAATTATGGAGTTCACGCGGTCGCAACTTCGAATGCATTGCCTGTACCGTTTAAATAGGCCGAATTCCGTTTTAACAGCCGTTCATTTTACACGCAGTTTGGCAGTTTGAAAACAAATAAACTGTCAATATAAACCATAGTAAAGCATAATGCTCGTGGAAAACCTTGTATGGATTACGTGTTACAAGGCTACGCGTTCACGCGTGCCAAGCTTGCGCGAGTCGTGTGCTGGAACGCACGTAGCACGTAGTCCGTACGCAGCAAAACGCGCCCTGCCGTTTTGTGTGGTACACTGAAAAGACGATCCACGCCATGATCATTTAGCAGCCATCATCATCATCATCATTTCAGCCATCTAGCGTCCACTGCTAAACATAGGCCTCCCCCATCAACTTCCACAGGGATCGATCTTATGCAGCCTGCACACAACGACTCCCAGCAACCTTTATAAGATCGTCTTTCCATCTAGCAGTAAGTCACATAGAAAAAAATTACATCTTTTTTTATTAAGTATATAAAAAGTTCAGGAAGCGGATTTATCAACAAGATTTTTTTTAAGAAGAACAGAAGAGTTTTTCATATTATTCATGTTAAATAACTGCTAAGTATAAAAAAAATACTTTTTAATCCGTAAAAGTTCATTTAGCTTTTCCCATCTCTGCAGAAGATTCAATAAAAGTTTTTCTACAAAGGACAGAGCCGTGCGTGAAATGAACTGGTATTTGAACTTCGTCTTATAAGATTTAATGTAGATATCGACGTATTTTAAGGAACATAAACCTATTGAATTTAATGTTCTGGAAATTAACATAATTATTTGTAGTTTGAAAAAAAACGTAATTGTTGCCATATACCTACATACATAATAAAGTTTGTTTGTGGAAGAGGTTGGCTGAGGCACAGCACTTCCCAGTAGCCAATCCACGTATAATTGAATCAATACACTCTCGCATAATTGCATTTACACGATCCGAAACAAAACTTTCCACTGACAAAACTTCAATCGACAAAAGCAACTAAATGGAATCGCTATGAAGAGATTTGAGTATCTAGTAATTAGTTAAGAGTTGGCGCAGACTAAGAACCGGAAACTTATACTTTGTGCTACTTTCTGTTCGTGGAGTCACTTTTTCTCAGACCCTATCTAAAAATGCCATCAGGCATTGAGTAACACTGGACTTTTTTGATCCACCACAGCTCGGACCTCTGCATTCACCTTTGTAGGTGGGTACCTATTAGATTAGGCACCTTCTGTGCCTAAATCTTTGTTTTCTTATTATTTTTTGTTTGTTTATTTTCTCTTGTTTTTACCGTTTGTTTAATTCTGTTCTGTTTTATTTGTTTTGTACCTACTTCTTTTTGGTTATTTTGTGTCTGTGTAATATGTCAAATAAAACTTATATCTATCTAAACTAACATGGAAGCTCAGACTATGCTTTCAAATCGACTACCAGCGAGAAAAGAAAAATATAAATAAAATACAGTCAGTAACAAAAGTTGATAAACAGTTTTTGAGTTTTTAAACAAGTTTCTATCAGATCTGTATCTTTTGGACCGTAATAGGCAGAAACTTGAAACTTTTTAGAGTGAGAGAGACAAGCTTTCGCTCATTGTATTATTTATATCACAGAGGTTTTTGACTTTGACTTTATATCACAGAGGTCGTCAAAATTAGGACAAATTTCACCTTTCACTCCTTATAAATCGAATGTTCCCTAAATTATCTTAAGTCTAGCCTCAAAGCGTCTTAATGCAATCACTTTTTCAAATAGAAAATTCTAGAATAATGTTTTTTACCAAACTTGATTTTGAGACGTTGAAAGTTCTAAGAGACGTGATCTATCTGAGGTGACTCGATTGGTTTTAGAATTTGAATTATGAGCTTTTCACTTTCAATCAGCAATTAATGTAAAATAAACCTTAGCTCAAAGTACTAGTATTCACTGTACCTATATTAAAGTAACACGACATAAAAACTATAGATAAAAATATAAATGAAGATGAATATACCACAGATTTTTATTAGACTATATAAAGAATTGTAGAATTTACCTATATCAAAGAGATACATCATTGGGATCCAAGCAATGATCAATACAAGATCATTGGATCCAAGGCTCAGTGCCTTGTCAAAAACGAAAACATCATAATATCTACAGAGTCCTAATTTTTTGTAATATTTTATAGTGCTAATCCACACTTGGTATTTCATTAAGAAATGAAAAGTCTTATCAAAATTTTCCTAGAGTCCTAATTTATGAAGTCTTCGTCAACTATTATGGGCGCTCGACTTATTCGCCGATGATAGACGAATGCCGACGGTCACAAAGTTCGCTTTAAGTTAAGAAAGATTCTATTTAATTATCAACCAAGTGAAACCTCTAACCTTGATTTATTTATCATATTCTATGGTAATATTAGAATTTCAACGTTGTCTTTGAGCGCAATCTTCATTACTATGTAGAGTTCAAAAGAGCCACCTTCTTAGCTTGAAACTTATTTTAAATTCAAACATGTCTCCACTTTAAATACTTATATGAGATCGCATTTTCATAACTGAAGTGTACAGATGTGGTAAAGATCTTAATAAAGATTTTTTAAAGCATTGGAGATCCTCATTCATCCAACATTAAATAATCTCCATAGCTCCTGTGCCTCGCTTCCGCGGTGTAACTCGCGGTCTCTCGAGATTTTTATTTTTTTCGGGATAAAAAGTAGCCTATGTCCTTCTCTGGGATACAATCTTTATCCATGCTAATTTTTACCCTACTCTCTTCAGTGGTTTAGGCGTGAAAAGATTACAAACAGACAGACAGAGTTACTTTCACATTTATAATGTAAGTATGGATATTGCATTTCTGCTTCCAAAATATTGTAAAATCCTTAGTGTTATAATATTTTAGAAGAAAAAATGCACCAGGGTGAATTCGGTTGCATCAAAACACAACTTGTTAAGCATTTCAAACATAAACTTTATCCTGCGCAGTCAGGTAAAACTTACGTTACTTGTAAAATAATCTCTGGCGCTTGGTTATCCGTCCATTAAGTCTACTTATAAAAATATCAGGATAAGTATCTTGACAGATTGAGGGCGCTTCATGCAAATGCAGTAGTTATTTTTCCGTAAAACTGCAAGTTCTTGCATAATCTTGCATAATCAACTGTAGTAAATTCCACGGAATAGGTACTCGAGTTTTGACTAGAAAACCTGACAAACGATCACAAAACTGATGAACATCGAAGAGATATTTCAAAAATATTTGTGGCGTACGAAAAAATATCCTATCATAGATGAACCTAACCTACTGCTCGATCGTATGTTCCAGGGCAAATGTCTTTCTCAAATCTTTGTAACACATTGAGGGCCTTTGAAAGGGTCAGCACTTTTTATCACATAAACATTACGAATATCTTTAATAATTATAAAACAATTATTGTTACTTTTGTTACTGAATTTAACAACTTATTTCAAAAAAATAATGCTCTCTGTATGAAAACCAGATTGTGTTGTATTTGGGTTTTCTTGGTTTTCATCGAAATCGGCTTGAATTATGTTTTTTATCAGGCAAAGAAACACAGCGAAAAACAAAAGGACCATTACCAAAATTTCATTTTATCTTCGATTCTACTTTAACTGAAACCCTTTGTTCACCGCATTATTACCCGTTATCGAGTTTGTGTTACGTTGGATTAAATGTCCATTGCGAAGTATCTGCTAAGATCGGTCTAAACTTCTGAGAACCCACAAAGTAAGCTTAACCGAAACTAAACTCGAGATTAGACGGGTTCATCATACCCAGCTAATGAGTTACGAATCAAAGGTTTGCAACAAAGTGAAACCAATGAATTGTGAATTCATACATTTGATCATGTGTAGTGTGATCAATCAGGTCCACTTGCACCAATAAGTATTGTTTTAGTTTATTGAAATAGAAAATTTTGGGTCTATTGAAAAGAAAAAATTGGCGTTGGTTGCTTGTTTGGCAAGAAAGCCAAAGATCCCAGTTAGAGCCTCACTATTTATGATAAGAATAATAATTACCTCTCGAATAAACGTACAAATAAAATGTTTTGTTAGAGTTATTATGTTGTGTTTGTAGCACGTTCTGATTGAACAAGCCTAAGTCAAATGAACTAAATAATAAAACCCATTAGTCCTGTGTGGTGCAAGTGGGCTTCAAATTAATTATAAACTGAAAGTCTATAAAGATGCATGACATTTTCGGATATCTGTTTCATGTCTAATTATCTTTGGTAACTGAAGAGCTAGTGCTAATCAATTTGAAGTTGGATTGGCTACTTTGAAATTACGTTAATCAGCGCAGTGATATTGTACATACAAAAAAGGCATGGACATTTTTGTAACCAAGGGAAAAAAAGCCTATTCCTACCTCAAAGACCGGCAACGCATCTGCAGTGCCTCTTGCTGCAGTTGTCTGTGGGCGGTGACAATCACTTACCATCAGGTCTGCCACTTGCTAGTTTGCCCCCTCTTCCATAAAAAAAAAACAACAGAAATACGTAAGTAATATATTTCGTGTTTCACAAAATGGAACATATCTTGTCTACATTTTGTCTCAAGGAAGTCTTTTATTTTGTATTGTCTCGTGTAAATACAAATACTTGCCTTGTTTTACCTCTATTTATATTTTGCTATTTCGTTAAGTAGTAATAAAAAAAACGAAACTGAACTACGCTAGTAGCATAAAAGAAATATCCACGCTGATCTTTCACCAGGTTACCTTGCACAACGCTAATGCACCATATTTTTTGCATTAATCTGAGCTTTATAAAATTCTTAGGTAGAGAAGCCTTATCACACTGGCGGTTGACGAGCAGATTCAAAGAGGAGCGGGCGCGCGGCGATCACGCCGCGGTTGTGCAGCGGATTCGCGACGTATTGAAAGCTCAGTGACATAAGATTCGATCCCCGTCGCGGGATAAATGTTTGTATGATCTGCTAATATTTATCTCGGGTCTGGGTGTTTCTATGTATAATATATATTGTTACAAATAAAAAGTATAAAAGTAGTATATCAGTTATCTGGTTCCCATAGTAAAAGCTTTGTTTAGTTTGGGGCTAGATGATGCTGTGTGAAATGTCCAGCATTCTTTGTTTATTATTATTTATAATGAACTTAGCCTTAATCGTATTTTGTTTTAAAAAGTCTTCTTTATTAGGGCAGGTTGGCTTTTTACGACGAATGTACAATATGGAGTTCACGCATGCTAATCCGCAGCGTATTCGTTGCGTGTCCACGGCGGGTTCGCCACGCACCCGCTCCGCTTTGAATCCGCTCATCGACCGCCAGTGTGCTGTTTTTGATTATCCTTTGCAACAAAGTAAGAACATTACACACAAGCACACATTTTCAAGCATATAAAATGGTCGCATATTTTTCTTTAACCTGTGGCACAAGAAAATTTTAATAACTATCAGTTTAAATGTTTCAATTTTCTTACGACCATTGTGAGCTCAAAATCAACTTCTTTATGTCCCATTGTAAAGGTAATTATGGATGGTGCTAAACCCTTGCCTTTTAGATGACATCGAAAGGATTTGAGTGTCAAACTTTACGATTATTTAGTCATAAATGGGGAAGAAAAGTACATTGGGAGTCTTTTATTTGAAAGGGATTGAAAGTGAAGTGTCAATTTTATAGTTGTGTATTAAGGAGTGAATTATTTACTAGCAAATTTTATATTGGTATCTTAAAGAGTAATTTATACAATTTTTTTCCCACGACTTTGTCCACATTGAATGATTTTATTTCGTTTCTTGATACGTTTCATGACTAAATTCAACCCCAAAATTATTAAGATTTAACAAAAAGCGATGTACTTCTCCAAGAATCCATATAAGTAGGTATATCCCTGTCAATGAAAATCTGTTCAGCGTGATAACTAACACATAAACAGACAGACAGATTTACTTTTATATTTCTAATAATAATAAAGTAAAAAGTATGAAAGGATGTATATTTGTGAAGCTATATTCTATTTTATTTTTGACTAGCTGTCCGTCGCGGTGTTACCCGCAGTCCCTCGGGAAAACTTCACTTTCCTGGGATAAAATATAGGCTATGTTCATTGGGGATAATGTAGCATGCGACATAGCGACGCACAGCTAGTATTATATAATAAATAATAATAACGCTGGACTAAAGTAAACTGCAGTTAAAATATTAAAATTCATTATTTTAGTGGGCACCATCTGCGACCGCAGTTTTATGGAGAGCATCGCTGCTTAGTGCATATGCAAATTAAAATATATTACATGAAAAATTGCTATCAACTCTCATGTACAAAAAACTGTAGGGACTAGACGGCGATCACAGAGTTTAGGGTCGATTCACATCTGACGGAAGATCCGTCGCGGATTATCGGTCGCGGAACGCCAGAACTGACAAATGTATAGAAAAACACTCGACCGTTCACACTCGACGGAAGATACGTTAGTCCGTCGAGTGTGAACGGTCGAGTGTTTTTCTATACATTTGTCAGTTCTGGCGTTCCGCGACCGATAATCCGCGATGGATCTTCCGTCAGATGTGAATCGACCCTACCCTATTTGAAATATTAAGTGTGGAGTAGCTCGTATAATAAATAATAAATAAATAATGCTGGACATTTCACACAGCATCATCTAGCCCCAAACTAAGCATAGCTTGTATTATGGGAACCAGATAACTGATACTACTTATATAATTTTTGTTTGTAAATACATACTTATTATACATAGAAACACCCAGACCCGAAATAAATGCTGGTTTTATAAAGAATACGAGTTGTAGAATTTTTATTGATCAGAAACTTTTTTGCTTATTTAGTTTATGTGAACTGAGAACATAAACAAAGATTCCATTTTTAAAATTGCATAACTGGCCGGTAAAATTATATTTAAAAAGTAAAACTTCACAGAACCTGAGGCTATCATTTGAATTTGGAACGAAACTATCTGGCAACCTAATGATGCTGCTAATCGTCCAAGCCGTAATAGTAATTCAACCTTTATCGTTGAGCAATAGAATAAATAGCTGACCACGGGTCTAATCTTTAGTGCGCAAATTAGGCTAACAACTGTCTGACAACCAAATTAAGTTAATCAAGTTACTGAACCCTACTGATTCACGGTCGGGTTTACTGAAACAACCATTAACCTTCGTTTACCAGCGCGTGTCACTTCAAGTCAACATTCAGTGTGAAATGAGCTTTATCGCGATTTGACATAAATAATATTAACTGAGCAATATACCTCAAATTCGGGTGGCCGACATTGTATTGTTAAAGAAAATTAAGCTGTATATCAATAAACATTGGTTTCAATATCGCTAGTTTATATGCCAAAGGTATTGTGTCGTTAGAGTGAGTCATGAGTGAGGCTTTTGTGGTGTACCTACTATAATTTCTTCTGTGGTTTAAGCTCTTAGTAACATGCATACATAAGTGGGATAAAGTGATGCAATCAAAATTCATGGCATGCGTGTGCCAAGCCACGGCACGGTTATATTCTGATAGCTAGTCTAATCTGATAACATGATCTTGCTAAAATTGTGAGCAAAAACACTATAATGTGACTAAGATTATTACCATAACACTCACGCCCACGTCAAATATAATATTAATCTTTTTAAATAAACCAAATGTACTGTACGAATGCAAAAGATATGGTAGGTACTTTGGAAAATATTTAAAAGTAAAACTTGTTTCATCATAACTTTAAAAAGCTGAAAACAAAATAAAATTAAAAGTGCTTATCAAAAAATAAGCTTAAAAACTTTGCCCCAAATATAAGTTGTAAAAGCAGTCGTCAAAAAGTCACCGGCTGCGCGAAAGCACCATGATTATCTATTTCCAGTCCTAATCACAGACCTTTGGCGCATTCGTTTCAATATCCTCTGCTGACCGGTTAAAGCTACCAGGGGAGCAACACTCGTAGGTGTAATTGAGTACAGAGCCGGGATTAATTGAAGCAGAAATGTATCAGGAGTGCAGAGAGTCGGTGGCGATGTCGCACACCTACGCAGGCGCGTTGCGTGTTTAACATCGCAGTGGCAACCACACTGACGCAACGGGCGCTCGTACCGCCTCAAAAATAGGACGTGTTTTCGAACGGAAAAGTATCACGTTCTGAATTTAAATTTTGTCGCCGCCTCTTTGGTGATCACTTTTAAAAAACAAAACGTTCGAAGTTTGAAAAGTTGGAAAGAGAAAAGGGAGGCAAAAGTTTTCTGGAAAACTTGTGTTTTGTTTGGAAGTTTGGTGTGTTGAATAAATTATAATTTGTGATAATGAATGAGCACAAAGATCGCTTATCAGCTGTGTTTTATGATTAAACTGACGATGTTTGTGTTCTTCAACAAAACTGCAAGAGGATCGGATTTTTTCTGAATATCTGGATGTAATGTCTGTGCCATGGTAAGAATTTTTTCCTATAGACATTATTAGTTCTAAAGAATCTGGTACGATAATTATCGCAAAGGTTCAGATCTAAATCTTCTAGATCATATATTAGTGACACTTTTTCATCCCTTTTGGTTTTCTGCTAGCATTTAGGAGCATAAAGAAATTAAATCATTTGAAAAATCCAAGTTGGTACTTTCTTGAGAGCAAGCAAATATAATATAAAAAAAATATGTATAAATATAATATGTTTTCCTAAGATCTAGAGTGAAGTTACCACTTCACCCATATTTGGCATACATGTCCATAACTTGCATAATCAGCATTCCATACACAGGTGATAGGTAACAAGCTTGTCAGACTCGACACTGTCTTGGAATACGACCTAGTTTCCTCACGATGTTTTCCTTCACAATTTTGAGCTTATGTAAAAATTCTGAAATGAAAAATCTATTGATTAAGACGAGATACGTACCCATAACAATCATATCGAAAATGAATGGTTCCGTGGCCGAGCGGTTGAAGGCACTCCGGCTTCAGGAGAAACGTCTGATCGTCGCGGGTTTGAATCCCATCGGAGTTTTTGATAAGACTTTCAATTTTTGAATGAAATACCAAGTGTATAACACTATAAAAATTATATTCCTAGTTTGAAAGTAGTAGTAGAGGTACTGATTATGTTCTGTCTCTATCTTTCTGAATCACAGGCTCAAAAATACAAAGTCGTTAACAGCACTGCCGGGCTCCGTGATTGAATTGTCAACCCTCGGGTTGTGTTGAGTTTATTTCAAACAGCGGCTAAAAGTTTTACTGTTTTTCCGATAACGACATTAAATTGAAAAGACCTCATAAAACAGATTAACGTACTTTTTTTTATTTCACAAATCTGGTTGTGAAATACAAATTAGGTGCGAGGCTGCAGAGATTTGTTTATTTCGCTACAAAATTGTAAATTTTTTGTATGCTAACATCATCCCGCGTTGGTGGGGCGATCTTGACGCCTTCGAGAGAGAATGGTAGGAGATCTTGGAGAGAGATAGTTGGAGGGATTTGGAGGAGACCTTCGCCCAGCAGTGGGACTAAATAGGTTAATAAAAAAATATGGTAACAAGGATTTGCGCTTTATACAAAGCTTAAACAATTACTTTTACAATTCAGGTTGCTGGAACGATGTCTTGTCTAATTTCTATTTAAATTCTCTGAAAATAAATTGATGTCTCAATTTTCTTCGATCAAGATTACTTAGTTCGTTTGATCAAGATCTATTAAAATGCTTCCATGTAACAATCATTATTTTGACACCTCCAGCCAGAGGGCAGTCGTTTCCATCGTTCAATATTCACGATTGATGTTCTTATTTTCTCGAGAAGATTAATGTGCCGGGGAAATTGTTTGTGTAAGGCTAAAAAACTGAATATTCTTAAGCTTTAAAAAATGCCAACTATTTTCGGTTCTAAAAGTAAAAATAAAATGTCCTTATAATAAAATGAAAATAGGATACTACAAACTAAGTTATAGCAAGAGAATTAACTACATGAGTTTCAGCGTTCAACTTCAGCTCACCATGATAAAATAAATAACAAATTGTCAATAGTCTTTATTTTAATGCAATATTTTGAAATATTTCAGGTAAAGTAGTCAAAGTCAAAAGTATCAGCAAGCTTATTTATAGTTTTAACTCTGGAATAACTTTATTCGTTTACGTGTAAGGCCGCAAGTCATTTCACACACCAATAGGCCAACACTGTGTTGTGTGTTCGAATCAGAGGTTTTTGACTAATTGGAGTGATCCCAGTGAAAACACAGGGGAAACGTTATTTGACAATTAACTCTTTGATCCTCGAATGATCACTCCTGAGGTCATTTTGAAATTCGATAATGAATATGATTCCATTAACCTCAGTAAGAGATTTAACCTCAGTAATACAAGCTCGGGTTAAAAAAGTTCTTGCGTGGAGACCGCGACTCGGCAAACGTAGTGTCGATAGTACATTCCATCAATGGAATGTACTATCGATTGTTTCATACAAACAACTAAGTTATAATTATGCTTTTATAATATTGTATTTGACAACCTCGAGAGAGTTTTTTTTAGGTCAGCATAATTTACAGCAGCTTGTTTCTTGTACAAAATGTTTGCATTATCAGTATCACTGATATTTGTTCGGTATCTGGGTGTTGTGGTACCACACATAGTTTGTTTCTGATACCCACAGGGAATTCTTGTGTGGGTCAAAACTATGCATGTTAAGATTTTCACGTCTACCAAGAATCTAAAGTATGGATTGGATAGAAGCTTCTAGAGCCCTTAAAGTTTTGAAAACCTTCCCACGCATATGAATTAAAAAAGTTTATTCATTAAACTTATAATTTGAAGGAACTTATTTTTGACGTAGTTTTAAAGTCATCATCATTCCACGTCGTGTGTCAAAAATATTCAGATACTTAGCCTTTTTATATTATGATCAGTATATCATCAGTGGATGATAAAACGTAAACAGGGTCACGACTGTATCCTCAAGGCGCGGTAGACATTCTCTCTGATCTTTTATGTAGATGATGATTATAAAATCTTTGTTTAAACTTTTTTCTCGTTCACCTTTGACTTGCTAATTAATTTTTGTACGTAATGTCATACCCGGATGGGGTTTCTAAGCTCTCTCATCTGTTATCGTTCGTTTCTTTCTCTTGTCATTCCGTTAGGCTGCGGAGGTCATGTTTCCTCTCAATAATGTAAGTAGGTTACCAGTTGTAATTTCCTGTGCAAACGTAAAGCACTCCAGTGGATATAGCAAGACAAATGAACGTCAATATATCATGGCGTTTTACGTACGTCTTGGGAATTCTTGTGGAAACTTTGTTATGAAGAAAAAAGAAATATTTCCGATAACGCCTAATAATATCCATGTAGATTAAATTGTATGTTTGTTATACGAGTACTGAGTTTCTTATTTGGGTTGCATTCGAATCTTTGATTGAATTGTACAAAAGTTCAAACAGGTTGGAACTTGTAATCTATATTATGGAAGTAATATTATAAATGTTAAAGTAACTTTGTCTGTCTGTTTGTTACCTTTTCACGTCCAAACAACTGAACAGATAAGACTGTAAATTGGCATGGATAAAGGTTGTATCCCAGGGAAGGACATAGGCTACTTTTTATCCCAAAAAATCCCGAGGGACCGCGGGTTTCACCGCGAGAGCGCAGCTAGTAAAATAAAGATGGTGGCATGGAACAGCATACAGGCTTCGTAAAATGCTAGTATTATACCATACGTTTAGGTTTTAACATGCGAAAATAAGCAACGAGCTCGCAGTATTTTGCAACAAACTTTAAGACAACTTTACTTCCATGCGCAATGGCTCAAAAGCTTTCCATTCAATCAGTATACGCGAATGCTAAAAATGTTTGATCGGAAAAAAAGTTGGCGTTTCTATAGTTCGTTAACGGGGAATTCAATCGGTTGTAGCCTTGTACGCTTGGAGCATAGCTGGCCAACTATGCAGAATGTCAGTGAGAACGAAAAATGTGTCCAAAAATGTGTGAATCTGTGCATGGTATCCGATATTGGCAGACGAAACTTAAAGGCACAAAGTAATGTCTCTTACATAGTCAGAAACTGTAAAGAGTATACTATTTATTTATGCATAAAACTTTGAATACATAAATCATTTTTGTGAAAATTATACTCGTAATAATACTCGTTTTTAGACCCCTCGCAGACTGCAGACTTTCTATCAGCCGTTGGTTGAGACGGTCTTTCCTTCTCCATACTCATAACGAGTTAACGAGCCGAAGTATATTCCGTTTCAACTATCGGCCGATAGAAAGTCTGTAGTCTGCGAGGGGTCTAAGTATTTTCTTGTGTCTGTAATTAAATAACAGTTGTTTTGCAACCAAAATCTAATTAAAGATCTTTGTAATAAAAATTCATTCCTAATAAAGTAAATACTCTTAAAATAAATCCATGGATAAATAAATAAAATGTATCTTTATTCTCTTGATCAGTAATTTGTACTGAAGGCAGTACACAGACTGTTACTGTGAACACGCTTCAAGTTGATTGTAATTCGGTTAAATTTTGCTCCGTCAAGCCGAGACACTATAAGGAGGTTGCGGTGAGCCATGTTACATAGAACCGCTATAAAATCAAACATGTATGCGATATGATTAGTGGCTGTTGCGGGAATTGCTTCTGGAAAGACCATTGAAAATACCGATGAAAACATTACTTGTTCAATGCTTTGTTTTTGACGGATGTGTATTTTACGCATAGCCTTTTTTTTCGTAATATAACGTTGCATACCGCCGTCTTGCATAAATACTTTCTCGCATAAAGTTTAATTGAATAACTGAAAAGGCAAAATAACTAAGCATTAATATTAATAAGAAAAACGCAGTAAATATTATTCTCATAAAGCCATTTCGAATAAAAATATTTTACATAATACTAATTTTTCATAAAAAATTAGGTTCATTTTTGTTTTAATAACGGGACGAGATCGCGTATAGGTTTTCGATAATATTCGAACTATTACCGGGTTGCACCGATCGTGGTCACGAGGGAACTACCCCTCGTGACCACGATCGGTGCAACCCGGTCGAAACGTCGAGGTAAGATAATAGTTCGAATATTATCGAAAACCTATACGCGATCTCGTCCCGTTATTAAAACAAAAATGAGTTTAAATCGTGTGAGTTTAAAAAGTGAAAAATTAGGTTCCTAATGCATCATAGAAAATGAATATTTTTACACATTATGTATAAGTAAGTATTTTATTATGCAAATTATAAGTTGAATAGGTATAGGTCGGAGGTGGCACTCGCCGACCGCAACCTAACCTATTGGTATAAAAGTTGATTAGTTGATATTATTAAAATACCTATATAAAAAACCGTTTCGTCAAGATCTAGGTACTTTATGTATAATATAAAAAAAATATATGTGTATTAAAATTATACAAACTTTCTATTATGATAAAATATATTGTGCGTAAAATCATTAGGGAAAATAATTATATGCCTTGTAAAAAAAAGTTATTATAAAATAATGTTAGGACAATAGTCTTATAAGTTGTTATGCTAGAAGGCCATTATGAGAAAATAAAGTGTGCCAAACTTGATAAACCAAACTAGTTTATGACATTTATTTTTATGCGTAAATATAGACACTCGTTTTTGACAAAGGTAGCTGCACATAGGTATACGAAACTGTACTAATTTAAATTTAGGTCAGATATTTTATACTAATCATTGCGAAACTTTGAATAGTAAAAAGCTTAACCCAATCAGTCATATTTTACAAGACCATTCTTTGAACTTTAACACAGCTTACCCACAGGTGAGCTACGAGTATTATAGAATAAATAAAACGATAAGTAGATCACGTAAGCGTAATCTGACTGCGACCTACTTTTTGCGAGCTAGTTTTAGGCCTCTGGGACCGCTTCGTCTGTTTTAATATAGTTTTTTGCGTGACATAAGAATCTTGTGACTTGATCTGAGAGAATGTCTGCCGTGTCTGGGGGGTACTGACAATCTGGTTTCGTTTCGTTTTATAAGAAATCTGACTACAACTTAATGATGATGAAAAGTAGGTTGATAATTATAGCCTATGCCCTCGCTATAACTAATTTTGAATAGTAAGTTCGTATGAGTCAGTGGCCAACTCTGGTAACGGAGTTTTTAAGCCACCTTAAGGCTTCCGTCGTGGCTTAATGACTTAAATAGTCGGGACCGGGGACGATAATTAAACGTGCCTTCTAAAGCACAGAAACGCTCAGATGAAAATTCCACTGGCGGTCACCCATCCACTTACGCACCGTTTTACTTCGATGACCTATCCAGAACGACTAAGCATTCACGACCACGAGCGCTTCTTTTTTTTCTTCTATGTATTTTAGGTTTCGGTTTAAAGAGAGTTTATTCACATAAGAACAAATGATAATTATACAGTTGTTCACTTATAAATAATGAGTATTTTAAAGTTAGGTTAAGTAATACGTAGGTACTTATAATAATATTCTATAAGCTAGTGGCAGAAAATCCTATTCACTAAGAGGTTATAACAGTCATTTGCAAAATACTATTTTTTGAATATTAATTCTCTGACGATAGACGACAATAATTGAATCGTTCTATTTCACTGACAAAACCGCTGAAAGCTCCTACCGACCAAATGAACTCTCAGGATATTAAACTTAATCTTACACCTAGTTCTGGAGAGCCGATAAGATCTGGTCTTAGCTTCGTTTTCCAACTTCGATTGAGGTGTCCGAAGTTTTTGTGAGATAAACTCCGTAATTACCTGGTGACGAGTTTGTGGGACAACGCAAACTGCAGACAGACATTCATTTTGCTTATAACTTCCTACTTCAGGGTTAATATTAATCAAGTACACAATATCTTCATAGGTGCCATTTTTTAAATTAATAAATAAATAATGCTGGGCTTTTCATACAGCATCAATGAATTTTTAAAAAACGAAATAATTATTAATGCTAAATGCTAATCAAAATTACGATCTCTAAAAACTTAGCTAAGCACTGTTATAACACTAAAATACTTATTGAATCGTAGTTTTAGATTTTCGATAACGTGACACCAAATCTAACTACTGGTAGACTGCGCTTCGAAACTATTATTTTTGTTTCACAGCAAAAACCTAACTGAGCAAAAACTAACTAAAACCAGTTACGTTGGTTAGGAAATTGTATGGACCTACACCTATTTTGCTACCTGTGTTTTTCGTTGTTTTCGACTGTTTTAAAACAAAAAGGAATTGAAGTTAAAATTCGTTCTGTTTTATTCTTGAAAATTGCAAGTGAAAAGTTTTTTGTAATAATGAAAAATATGTGTGTTTTTCTATATTCTCTTTTTATAATGATTCTGAATGGCTTACGATTCGTCTATCATGATCATGACCTTTTACCTAATGTTTGTGTTTTATATGGAATTGTAGCTTTTGAGGCGGGCAACACCGCAAGCACAACTATGTACTAATATAGTGTTCAAACTTGGCATCAAGTGGCAGAAAGTACGCCATTAAATATAGTAAAACACGCAATAAATACGAGTTGTTCACTTTGCCAAGTTATGTGTACATTGTTATCCCTAGGGCAGCCTTCCTTTATGACCATAGAGGTCTTCAAATCTACGAAAAGTAAATCAGAGTAAAAGGTTTTCTGTACGATTGTTTGAGAAAGATTCAATATCGAAAAATCTGATTTTGATAATGTAATTTATAAGCTCGATCTTACCCACCAAGGTTTCTTTCCTCATCGTTACAAGGTCTTGGGTTATCGAAAGTTAATCCTCAGGGAGTCTAAATTATTTTGTCATTTCTGTTGATCTTTAGACATGTAAGATTAAGGGCTGGTTTCACCAAAAGTCAATCTAACAGCTGGTTAGTTAATCGCGGTTAGGGAATTTTCCTTCAAACTTCGTTGTTATTTCTGTTGCCTATGGTTACGGCGCGAACTTTGCAATGATTTTGGACGTTGATGCAACATATTTTTAATTTTCTACGATGTCAACTGTCAGTGAGCTATCCGGCCGCCGACCAGCGGTTAGATTTAGCGGCTTGTTAGTGAAGATTTCCTTTGGAAAGAACACAAAACATCGTAACGGTCTGTTAAAATCTTAATCCGTTGTTATTTGTCTTACTAAATTTGAACTAACGCTCTGTTAGCCAAAGTTTGGTGAAACCAGCCCTAAATCTGTTAACCTTGTTAACCGGTCTTTTGTATGAGAAGAATTTGTATTGAATAGCTAGATGGGGAAGGTTTGATGACATTTCTGACAAAGGCCAGGTTAAGATTAGTAACCCTTAGTCGGCCAGCTTATTGAGAGTGAGTTAGAAAAAAATTGTGATTGCAAGCTATTACTATAAATATGTTTGTTAATGCTTATTTAAATAAAAGATAGGTTTTTATTAAAATTAAAAAGTTCAAAGTGAACATGATTTATTCTTTTTGATTTAAAATAACTTATTTCGGAATAAACTATTTACAAAAAACGATCACGAATAAAATTTATATTATTTATTTGAAGATTTTCTCATAAATATATATCTTCGTACCAGTATTCGAGAGGCCACAGCATTTACGAAACGAACGTAAAACAATATTGTGCTATGAAAAATTTTCAATTACATAAACTTTTATACTAAGTCTCAATTTAGCTTTAGCGATACTTAGATGAATCAAGTGCTTATACTGTATTTAGTGTACTGAGTATTTAGTATTTTTATTTACTTTTGCGCTAAGTGATTTAAATTGTGGGTTGTTTACGTTTTGACCTCAAGGGATTTTTTTTAAATTTCGTTTATCATACCGGATAACCTAGGGCATACGTTTTATGTAATACCTACCTATAAAATAAGTTTATTTTTACCAACCTCTCGCAAAAATATATTTATGAAAGAATATAAATATTATTTTTTTGCGAGTGGAGATCCGTGGTCTCTGCCTACCCCTTTGGGAAAGAGGCGTGATTTTATGTATGAATGTTAAAATTTTACTTTTATTTTATTATCCTTGTATGCTTGAAAAGATCTGAGAGAAACTCTCCCGTACCTGGGATAGTCGTAATCATGTTATTTATATTTTTGATAGAATTTTTTTTAAATAAGCATTTTAATTTATTGATATCAATTGTAGGAGTTAGTAATCTATAGCACTATCTGTTTTGATAAACATTTACGTTCAATCCTCATGATCTAAAAAAAGAACATTTATTTAAAAGAAAAATACAAATTCATTGAACTCTCCAAAACAGTCGGTAGCGAAAAAACATGCTCACTCGAGCAACCATTGTCGGTTCAAGCTGACGCAACAACTTTGACAAGGTCGCGTATTGTTTTGAGAGTCCGCGGCGAGATTAGACTCCTAAGTAGCATAAACCATTTATCACCACTAACCTTAATATTTATGTTTCAGCACTGAGTATTACTTACTTTGGCAAACGTTTTCTGAATAAAATATACAGAGGTGGGATTCCAGGAAAGCTGTTTCGTTTGGTGCTAAAATTCAGCATCATAATTTATGATTTCTTTTCTGGTTTTATGAGGCTGTAAATAATAATGAAAATAAAGAAACTGAGATGGGTTCGAGTACTAACAAGACCTAAAACACGTATCTCAATATTTTGCTTTTTATCGTAGAGTAAAAATCTAATTCAAATATTTTACGTCACAAAAAGATTACACTAGCTCCTGCGCGCTGCTTTGCCCCCATGGTACCAACATTTTGAATAGCCTATATGGTATTCCAGGTTTCATCCAAATCGGTTCACTGGTTTAGGCGTGATTGAAACACAAATATACAAACATCCAAATATCCAAACATCTAAACAAACTCACAAACTTTCAGCTTTATTATATGAGTGGGATATATGAGTGGGATAGGATGGGATGGGATCGCGTTGAGGTCGAAATATACAGATACTTATATAGGGTTATTTTTAAAACACCGGTAACCTCTCAGGACTGTATTACTATCATCATAAAGAACAACTTTTGTTCTATGACTTTTAAAAATTAATCATTATTTTATTTCATCAGATTGTCACATTGTTAGAACAAATTGAACGCTCTAAATGTTGCAAAGTCTATGCGAAACAAAAGAAAACTATATTACAAAGCGAAGAGAGTGGGGTTAGGGCGGCGGGGGCCGAATGTGTTAGATAGGACAATGTTTTACATAGGGAAACGATGTTTTGTGAACAGTCATACAACAAAAATTGTTCTTTATGATGATAGTAATACAGTCCTAAGAGGTTACCGGTGTTTTACAAATAACCCTGTATAAAGAGGTGTTGGTAACGGCACAGTAACGGTAACGGTTACAGTGTCGCGAGTTCAATGGTTTTTTCCCATCTCAAAAATTTCCAACGCGCCTTAAGAAGTTTCCACTTCAAAAACGCTGATCAACGTGTTGTTTATGGTTTATTCCAAGAATACCTTCAAAACAAGGCTAAAAGTCATTGAATTACCAGAATACTCATTTCATCACAATTTCTGAGAAAATTCTTTAAGAGAAAGCCAGTTCTGAGTGTTTCACCTTTCGGAAACATTTTTCACACTCCGTTACAAATTGGTCTTTTACAAAGGACAATTTGGGAAACGACGCCCTCGGGCTTGACCTGCCCCAGTTTCAACTCTTAGTGTTTCAATGCCTCTAAATGTGATGTCTTTAAATGTGCACAAAACTATACCATTTACTGGTTGAAATAGGAGTGTAGTAAACTTTATTTTATGTTGCTCATCTGACACTGAGAGATCTTTAACGATTTTGAAAATGGAACCCATAAATTGCACTCATATTAGATTTGACTGAGCTAATAGGCACTCAATGGTAAAAGTAAGTTTAAACGAAAAATTTAGTTTGATGGTCAGTATTTATCGAACGTTTTACTGGTAAGCAGTCACCAAGGTCTGTACGTAGTCACACTTTTCCATTAGAAATGTTTTAAACTAGTTAAAATTTGATCCGTTTACGCGGACTGTGGAAACGACAAATTGTTTCATTTCTCTTGCTGTAGAGTAATCGTGCCTATTGTTTTATGTTAGAGTTCGCCCACCACTTTTGCGGCGCTGAGTATGGCAGAACTTTTTCTGTTGTGTGCTTGATAAGTTGTGTTCGTGTTCAATCACTTTCTTGGTTAGATTTTTTCGAAACTTGTTCATTTCTTTGCGCTATATAACATACGTTATTATGTTTTTCAAGAGATAAAATAAGCAAGAAAGTTCGTATGAGTCAGTGGCCAACTCTGGTGACGGAGTTTTTAGGCCACCTTAAGCCCTCCGTCGCACATGCCCTCCGAAGCACGGATGCGCTAAGATGAAAATGCCACTGGCGGTCACCCATCCACATTTTTAAGAGATAATTGTATGATTGGGTGAAAGATGATTGATAAGGCAGCGTCTCAGCACTCACTGCTGAGACGACGGCTGATGGAGGAAAACTGGCGAAAAATTCGTGTTGCGCCAACCCTACGTGGGAGAAAGTTAGGATGGTGCATCTGTTTTGAAAGATAATTTAGGGAAATCGTTTGTATGACTTATTCACGCTTAAATGAAATTCGTTATGAAAGTACGTGATGCAGTAGGTTAACACATATGCTACTCGTTGATGACCTTTGTAGCGCGTGGGCGAAGGTCCGCTTGCGATGCACAAGGTTGCGGGTCAGATCCCCGCCGCGGGACAAATGTTTGTTTGATCTACAAGTATTTGTCTCGGGTTTGGGTGTTTTCTAACGTATATTATGTATGTATTTACATACAAATAGTATTTAAGTAGTATATCAGTCATGTAGTACCCATAACACAAGCTCTGCTTACTTTGGGGCTAGATGATGCTGTGTGAAAAGTACAGCATTATTTTTTTTTATTTATTCCTGAGAGATAAGTAACACAACGGACGGGCGCAGCTATTGAAACAATATTATTTTAATTTAATTCAAATCTTAAATTAAACTTTATATTAATTAAAAAGAACTGTAACTAGACACTCAAACTAGGACATAGAATCCAGTGGAACTCTGGAATAAGATTCTCGACTGAGTAACTGCAAAGTCGCTTAATCTCGTCCGTGGTTAGTAGCGTAATCGGCTTTTATTAGACTTATGCGATTAAAGCTTTAGTTCTAGTTGCAAAATGTTTCGGCTATTTAGAAAGACTCAAACCGAGAATTTTATAAATGCTCGTTTTGAAGCAAGCATTTAACAAAATAATGTAAGTTAACTCTGGCGACGGGGTTGTTGATGAAATTATTTATCAAGATCATAGGTGGATTATTAACCAAGTGGAACAATCTATTGTGTCACTGATACTAACGTTTTTCACCACTAAAATCCAATAATACTAAGTTTGAGATCGAATTTGTAAGTGAAAGCGGCTGTGTGTTTGAACGGATTTGTTTTTGCTCATGCAACCAGGCAATCCACACGCAGTCTCTTGCGTCTCACCCAGGCAATCTGCCATGACACCAATGCCTTCAAAAAGAGTTAAAATCGCTTTCGGCTGCTCAGCTTCACTTGGCAAGGGTTCTGATGAGTTCTCTCTTTGTTGCAGGAGCAATGACCCGTTCGTCTGAGGGCTGGAGCGATGGCGCGTAAAGGCACACTATGTCTGTTCACAGTTCATTTCCTTTCGTGCTTTATCGGTGAGTAAATTTTACCTACATCACACTTTGGGGTATGAATGGCTTGATAAGAGCCTGGTCAGAATGTCTATAAAGCTAAGGATACACAACGACATTGTCACTTGACACAAAAGTCTTAACTAGCGTAGCGACACCGCCACTACATCTGCATCTAAAATATCGCCCCTATGTAACTTGCATTGAGTGTCGAGTGTCAGTGTCGTGTATCCAAACCTATGTATATGAATGGACACTATCACAAAAATTTTACAAAATATATTTCAAGAAATGTCTGCAATTTTTTTGGGTATTTTCGTCTCAAATGCTTTTTCAAACTGCATATTCGTAGAATTAAGAAGAAATCCCTTAGAATCATTTCGGTTTATCCATTTTATTTAAAATACGTAACGTAAACGTAAACAGGGTCACGACTGTATCCCCAAGGCGCGGTAGACATTCTCTCAGATCTTTATATTCCAGATCCTTTGAAGATGTCTAAGGGGGTAGTCAGAGGCATGTACAAATACATATTTGATACATGCCCACATCTTGCAGAAGTTAGTATTCCATACGTGACAGGTTGCAAGCCCATCGCCGCCTATAAGAATACTAACTGGTTTCCTCACGATGTTTTCCTTCACCGTTCAGAGCTCGTGTTAAAGCGCATATACATTTTACGAAACGCAAAATCCATTGATGCACGGCCGGGATTCGATCCCACGACCTTCGGATTGAAAGTCGAGGTACAACCCCATTCAGCCAACACGGCAGTTAAAATTAAAATACAATTTAAATATATCGTTTCTATTTATTTGAGACTAAAAATAGGATGCAGATAAATATTTTGCAGTTTCAGGCTTGGTTTCCGAATTGCGTCAGATATTCAAAACACCTTTTGTTTTATATTGTTTTTATAACCGAATAAAAGTACTTTGTTATCGACTCTACCTTTTCGATACTGCTTTGTTTCTCAAATAACACGTTTACTAAAAGGGCTTTTTATGTTTCCAAATATATTGTAGACCAATAAGTGGCCTAATATGTTATATCACAGTGTTGACTAAATTGCCATTAGATTTCATAAAAATTTCTTTAATCCCACCGCGTGGTGCGTCTCCTAAAATTTCATAAATAGGTACATTATGCATTGACAGGACTAAAAGCACGAGTAACTTATGAGGTAATTTTACTGACACAACTTTCCCATAAACTATTTTAAAGTTCCCTTGCGAGCACTAACCAATAAATAACGCAACTTCCTGCTCTAAAACTTTCCACACAAAAATGTTTCGCGTTCCGCAACTGGCATTCATATTGCAACAATCATTTCTACCTCGCAAAGAAACCAAACACTTTACGAGTTACTCAATAAATCCGCGTCGTAAATTCTAACTCTCGGGATGAAAAGAAAGAAATTGAAACAGGTAAGATATAACTTTACATCACGCAATGCAGTACCCATTGTACTCGTAACCCACAGGTGTGTCTGAATAAACATTTCACGTCCGTAATAAAAGCTCGGCTGTTTCGCATATCCTCATTACGGTACCCTAAAACAAGGGAAAAATGTCTCTGTCCTTTTTGAAATAATAATTATGCTCATAGATTATGTTTCCTTCTTTACTCAACTTCAGCTTTCTGAGGCCTTTTTTGATGATTTGTAGACGAATTTAATTCATTTTATTAAAGTCATATCAGGTTTAATCATATATGTATAATATAATAATAATTAATTTTATTATATTTATAATGTTATTCTATGGTATTTATTATTTTCACAATTATTTTTTCACAATAGTTTTTCACATGAAACCTTCAAACATAAAAGATTTCTCAAATGTCTCTCACACCAAGTTAGTTTAATCTCTTACAATTCAGTTGCCATTTCTCCGTTGATGTTCCAAAAGATCATCCGTAAAGACAAAGATAAAAGCTAAAGTACGAGCCGACGAAGCTGCGGGTCAAAATTTATTTAACACTCAATCAAGCTTCAGCTGACAATCAGGATTTGGGCCTCTCGAAAGACTTCCATTTTCCAGTCCATTTATTTCTTACAGACACACAATTAATTTTTAATCTGTTCAGCGAGAACAGTAATCGGAGTTCAGAGATATTTGGTAACAAGAATGAAAGCTTGAGTGTAAGAGACGGCGAATACGATTTCAAAGAATTATGGGCTATTTATCAAATAGAAGTTTGTTGTATTAAAATTATTGTTTAGGGCCAACATAGCAATTTGATAATACCTACTTAATATTTTTTTTAATTAAATAGTTTAAATTTTTAAATAGTAATAATACTTTCGTCACTCTGCCTGATGTTATGCCAGTAGTGAGGTCTAAGATGGAGCATGCTTACCTAGAAGGAACCTATTAGCTCTTGATTTGAAGACCCCTATATTGTACTTTTCGGGAAATACCGAGCCCGGCAATGACATTAAATAATTGTAATCAACCAATTTAGTCATTGGTGTCTGCATTTTAGCCGAAGAATCAGACCTTTATCATTTTACAAAGGCTGATCGTGTAAAAACAATACCCGAAAAATGTTTGGATCATAATAAAATGTGAAGTCTAAATATTCACAATAGCCCTAAACCTGATCGCAGACTGCCCGCGCCACACGCGCCGCAGTCATTTTTGTATACAAAAATGCTGATGACGTCAAATGCGGCTCGCTTCTGACGTCAGTAGCATTTTCTCTATTGAATTGACAGTTCGCCGTGTTCGGCTCGACTGCACTGTGCGAGCACCCTAAAACGGTTACAGACAAAACAAGTTCGCTCAACTTAGTACTGATGCTGATTGTACAATGTACATGCTTTGTTTCTTGGTCGTGGAATTGCCAAAAGTGTTGAACTTTTCTGGAAGCGAAATTTAAAAGTTTGATCATAAATCACTGTGTTCTATTTGTAGTTTAAAATGTAGGTTACTGATCATTATGTCCAATAAAACTTTTGTTTCCTGACGTGTATTCTATTTGGATTTTTGTTTGTATCTGAATAATTAAAGGTACTTACATCAAATATAATTTTTTAACCCCATCACTTGTCTTTCATAAAGTTTCTTTTAATATCTATCAGTGTATTGAACAGCAATTGAAACTAACTGACCACCACAAAAACCTTTAAAATTTACCAATAGGTTATGATTTTGCATAATAACAAACTAATCATCATCATCATCATCTACAGCCTGACCTCAATCACTGCTGGGTATAGATAGACCTTCCTTAGACCTCCACCACTATACTGTCTTAATCTGGCCTATTGATGGCCAGCAATAAGAACAATACATTGTCAGGCCAACAAAGATCAAACATTACTTTATTTCCAATTAAATAGTCACATTACCTATACCTGAGTTATAACTAAAATTGAATAGTGTGGAGAGCTAGCCACAGATACCGCTTATCGTTTTCCTTCATCCATCAACCGAATAGACAGAGTCAATGGACTGAAAACGGTTTCGGAGAAATTATTGAGTTATGCAACGTCGCGTTTTCGGTTCATATTCAACTAGTTCTGACCGATATATTGAATGCCTTCATCAAATACGTTTATAGATACTGCTACTAAATAACATTTTGTTTATCAGAATAACTACCTTCTTACATATCATCAATATTAATGTAGAACACAAAAAGCTCATTTAGAATATCATGTCTGTTTTTATATATCTGAATTGTATGTGCCCGTTTATGTTGTCTTTTAATTTTGTTTAAAATTTTAATTTTGTTATGAACAAAATTTTATTTCAAATACAATACAAATACAAATAACTTTATTTGCCAACGAACTTATACTAGATACATTTAACTTACTGATGGTCCCCGCACGAGGTGTAAACCTGTGTCGCAGGAAACCGAGTTGTACAAACATGAGAGTACCTTTACGAACTAAGTCATCGTTACAGAGTAATTGTGGACTTTTTAGATATTAACAAAACAAAAACCAAAGTACAAAAAAAAAGTAAGTTTAAGTAATACCTGATACAACTTTATATAATAAACAGAAGTAAGGATACTGACTTTAAAAACATATGTCTAAGTCTAAGTATCGAGCAGTAATCAATCACCAATAAACCGTATCGAAATCAAAATCAAATCAAATAAGAAGAGATGCATAATCTAGGAAGGGATAGTGGAAGAGAAGGAAGGGGGGGGGGATATAAATTAACGTTTACTCAAGAATAATCATTTGTCAACCACCAGCAAACCTTCAGTTTCGTCGTAATCCAGTGTAAGTAGCCACTTACGAATCCTTTCTTTCACACCATACAATAACCAATTTAAATCACAATGTTTTAAAGCACGTCGGTAAATAAAGGGGAAAGAAAATAATCTGAACCGATTTGCAAAGGTAGTTTTGGTGAGGGGAAGTTTAATTTTGACGCGACGATTGCTAGACGATGACATGTCACTTGAAGAAGACACGACTCTATGATAATTGCTGACTACTCGATGAATGTACAATTGTCTAACTGTTAGGGTTTGTGTTTCCGAATGTAGAGCTGACGTAGAGAATCTAAAGGGTTTTCGCAGCATCACTTTGAGCACAGATCTGTGAGCTCTTTCTAGTTTGATAATGATTGTTTTAGCTGCCCCCCCAAGCAGTTATGCAGTATGTGACAATCGAGAGACAGAGAGCGTGATACACTAACAACATGGTATCCCAGTCTGCTCCATCGCGTAGCAACTTCATTACATGTATAAGTTTTCTCACACGGCTAGATAGAGCAAAGATATGTTGTCGAAAAGACAAATTTTCGTCCAGTAATATCCCAAGATATCTGAGGCATGGAGATCGTTC
Organism: Epirrhoe alternata; assembly: GCA_963565295.1. Taxonomy (NCBI): domain Eukaryota; kingdom Metazoa; phylum Arthropoda; class Insecta; order Lepidoptera; family Geometridae; genus Epirrhoe; species Epirrhoe alternata. Next base: position 9,759,847 of record OY751384.1, read on the forward strand.
AATTTCAGGACAATCACAAGGGTTAGCCACCGAACCAGGCTTGTCACACTTGTGGATACGAATGGAAATTGAACTAGGAGGCCCTGACACAATAGTTTTATGAAAACACAAGTATTTGGTTTTGCTTGCATTGAGTGTCAATAGATTTTTATCCAGCCAAGAAGCTACTCGAGCCAGACCCTCCTCCACAAACCTCGAGACCTCTCTCCAAGAGTCACCGTTTCTCACACAGTTTTTTATAGAGTCACACATTTATTTATATATTTTATTTATTTTCGGAAAACTAACAGCTAACAAAAGTATGAACCGTTTGTTTACCTATACCATCCCACGGCTGGGCAAAGGTCTCCCCCAATATCCCTCCAACCATCTTTCTTCTTCGAAATCTCCCACCACTCTCTCTCGAAGGAGTCGATGTCATCCCGCCAACGCTTCCTCGGCCGACCGCGAGCACGTCTCCCTCATTAACAAAATACAAGTATCCTCATTAACAAAATACAAGTATCCTCATTTACAAAATACAAGTATAAAATCGTGTCTGTCATCAGAGCTAGCCTAAATCATAAGTACGAGCTTATTTACTTTGTAGCTTGTAAATAATCCAAAGGATGATACAAAAAGTGTTTTCGCGCTATTTTTAAGCTACGCCACAAGAATTTTCAACTAGCTCACTTTGCTGAAATATTTCAATCCAACCCAAGTCCATTTGGTATGTACCTACCCGCTGTGTACCGTCATTACTTTTCCGAACAATACTAGAGAGAAAATGGCTTGCGAACCTGATTTAAAAATTGAGCTATATTTGTTGTTTGGTGTACATAGACTTGTGACCCAATGGTTGTAGACACAATCTTCGGAGCTTCTAATCTTCGCTACAGTGCAACCATGTTTTTTATTGAGAAGGACAAAAAAATACTTATTTACACGAGTTTGGTAAACGAGTTCTTGAGTGGAGACCGCGACTCAGCAAAAGTAGTGTAGAACGCCCTCCGGCCAGGTGGAGTGACGATCTGCGAAAGGCTGCTGGCAGAAGCTGGATGCGTCGAGCTGAGGACAGGGCGCAATGGCGCTCATAAGGGGAGGCCTATGTCCAGCAGTCGATTGCTATAGTGTACCTATTTGTATTTAGACTATAACACACAGACTAATGCCGGCCACACACGATCAAGTTTACCGTCCAGTCTGCCGCGGACTGGATGCGGCGTCCAGTAAACTTGACGGTGTACTGGTATAGGTATGCATGACAAGCGAAAAAGAACTTCGTTTTTCCGACTTGATCAAGTTTGCAGCGCTGCAAACTGGACGGTAGACTGGATCGTGGGTGGCCGGTATAAGATATCTTGAGTGGGTTATACTGTTCCTTGTTGTTCATTTTTCTTTTTCTTTTAGCGTGCCTCCAAGACAGCGGTAACAACAAGCCTCGGGACCAAAGCACAGTATCGGAGTCCTCCAAGAGGTTCCGAGCTGAGTTCTTAGAAGACTGGCCGCACCAGACCGGCTCCCCGTACTTCGATCCGAGCACGCCTGACAACGTGACCGGACTTGTCGGCCATCCAGTCACGTTGCTGTGCAAAGTGAAGAATCTTCAGAATAGAACAGTAAGTAAAAAAAAAACAAAACGTAAACAGGGTCACGACTACTACTATGTATCCATTAGGCGCGGTAGACACTCAGATCTTTTTATGTATTCCAGATCCTTTGAAGATGTCTAAGGGGGGTGTCCAAATATACAGGGTGTAAGAAAACTGAGGGGTTGCAATCAGACCTTGATTCTAAACATATTAAGCGAAAAAAAACGCAAAAAAATATTTTGACTTAGCTTAGTCATTTTATGTTATTTTCGGTTATTTACTACTATTACAACATAATAAGACCATACCTACCTAATAATTTCATTTTTAAAAGAAAAAAACATTTAAAACTCAAAATCCAGCAATCTACGTAAAAAAACGCGCCCAAAACATACGAAAACAGTACTCTTCAAACGCTGTTTTCTCCGGTTATAATGAATATTTCGGAAAATCCTTTTGGATTTGGTTGTGTGTTGGGATGCTGTACCTACCCCTTTCGGCTTCGGTAGACGTCTTTTTACACCCTGTATATTTGATACAAGCCCACATCTTGCAGAAGTTAGTTTTCCATACGTGAAACGTTGCAAGGCCATCGCCTATAAGAATACTAAATGGTTTCCTCACGATGTTTTCCTTCACCGTTTTAGAGCTCTTAACAGAACAGAACCCAACATAACCAACATTCACATTATACATTTAGACCATTTAAGTGGAATTAGCCTCTTTTATGTAATTACCAACCTGTAATTATTATAGCCCTACATTCACACCAAGCTACAAAACATGTATTCTACATTGACATGTAAAATTACACACAATTCGTTCTTTGTTCACGCGTAAAGAATATAAGTATGTAGTTAGTAAAATTTGGTGGGAAAGCTTTTAAACGTCATTTACACGATACCCTTCTGGCATACTATTGTTGCCATAGTATCGTGTTAAATGGCGTTCTATAAACTTGCAGAGAACTTGTCAAGATTATTTATTTATACAACTTGATTACTGGTGTGAACGCAAGGCAAAAGGATAAACTGTAGCTCCCTGACAGAGTATATTAGGCAAAGACAAAACACAAGACCAAATCCCTAATGTAAGGGTATTTATTCAACTGTTTACCTAGGTATCATGGGTCCGTCACCGCGACATCCACCTGCTGACGGTAGGCCGCTACACGTACACGTCGGACCAGCGCTTCGAGGCGGCGCACAAGCCGCGCTCCGAGGAGTGGGCGCTCCGCATCCGCAGCCCGCAGCGCCGCGACTCCGGACAGTACGAGTGCCAGATCTCAACCACGCCACCCATTGGACACGCCGTCTTCCTCAACATCGTAGGTCTGTACAACTTGCACCATAGACCAATAGTATAGGAGAGCATGTTGACTTCGGACAATACGAGTGCCAGAGCTCAACCACACTTCTATTGGACACACCGTCTTCCTCAACATCGTAGTTCTGTACAACATGCACCATAGACCAATAGTATAAAATAAATAAATAAATAAAATAATGCTGGACTATTCAATTCACACAGCATCATCTAGCCCCATAGTAAGCAGAGCTTGTGTTATGGGTACTAAGATGACTGATATATTACTTATATACTTTTTGTTTGTAAATACATACATATTATACATAGAAACACCCAGACCCGAGACAAATATTTGTAGATCATACAAACATTGGTCCCGCCGCGGGGATCGAACCCGCAACCTTTTGCGTCGCATGCGGGCCTTCGCCCACTGCGCTACAGAGGTCGTATAGGAGAGCATGTTGACTTCGGACAGTACGAGTGCCAGTGCTCAACCACACCTCTAATTTGACACGCCGTCTTCCTCGACATCGTGGGTCTGTACCGTATGTACTAGGAGTAGTACATACGGTGGTTGGAGAACCACATCTACTAAGTACCTAACAGTTATATTCATAGTTCTGATTAAGATAGACAGAGCACAATTTATATTTTCTAAATCTTGAAGAATTCGATTATTCAAACACATCAAGGTCACGTTAATTTACTAATGAAGGACAATCATTATTCCGATCGAGAAATCCAATAATTCTAACCTAGAAGTTCTAGCAACTTCAAAGTCTCAAAATTCGAGTGGGTGACCACTTTGTAGTCATTGATTGATTATAATATAACTTCTTGGTCTACAAGTTCTCTCAGAATATCAGGGTGACTTCAAACGGTTTTGATTATAGAGAATCTATTTACAATGCTAACTGAACCGTTAACTTATTGAAAATAACAAGTTTGAGATCTGTTCTGACCTAGAAACGTCCATGATTTTGTTTCCTAAGTTCTTGCCAAACGAGCGTTTTTTTGAGTTGTGTGTCGCGTTATTTACGCTGAATTCGGTTCCATGTAAAAGGTATTTCTGTGCCACTCGGCAACGCAGAATAAGTTATCTGTGTCTGTTAAAAGTAGATAACGCTATCCATTTTATGCGACTCGCAACTCAAAAAATTATAGTCTTATGGTCTTACCATTTTTCACAAACTTTGAAATGGTTACTGAAAATACCTAATAATTTGAACTTTCAAATATCCAGCAGTGACGGGGTTTTTAAGCTTTCAAAAGCCTTCGTCACGGATTAGCGAAAGTTTGTCAGCTTTAAGAAATATCGAACCTCTGTTTTTGAGTGGCAACTATGATTCCCAGTTTAAACACCTAGAACGTTGTTCAATCAATGTCTAGGAAAGCGTTTACTGTAAGGATCCTACCTCATTTCAAAATGCCTTTTTCCCTTTGCTTTGATAATGTATAACTATCACCCGTGTGTCATATAAGTATCATAGATTAATCTTGCTTTCTAAATTATCATTTTATTTTTCAATGTCGTCAAACTCGTCTTAACTATTACCTAAGCAAAAATTAATAATGAAAAAACATGTTCTGTTTTATAAGTCAGCCTCGGGAAAACTCTACTTTCCCGGGATAAAATATTACTCAGCCTATATTACTCAGGGATGAATGAATGAATGAATGAACACTTCATTGTTCACCAAGAAATGAAAAAAGAAAATGAAAGAATTTTAAAATCAGTCTTATAGTTTTGGAGCCTATTCAATTTAAACAAACAAATCTTTCTTATTTTATAATATTAGTGTAGATGGATTAATAACAGTATTGAGTCAGAGGGCACATAATATTTGAGCTGCGCATACATGCAACTCTGCGAGCTGAAAGTAATAATATTGGCATCTGCTACAAAATCATTGCCAAACAGATTCGCAGTAGAGCTTTTGCAACGGAGTAGCTCGCCTCGATGCTACGAAGCCATGTCAACAGAACTTTACTACAAGCTGATGGAGAAAATATATTCCGTATTTTGATGTTCAGTCACCAAAATAACCTTTTAGCTTTATAAGAGCAAAATAGAAGGTTATTTTTAGATTTCAAAGTTATATTAATAATGACAAAATAATGTTATCTCTGACTTAAGTGTAAATACATTACCAAAGGTATTATACACTAGCTGTCCGCCGCGGTGTCACCCGCGATCCTTCGGGAAAACTTCACTTCCCCGGGATAAAATATGGCCTATGTTCATCAGGGATAATGTAGAATTCTATTGGTGAAATAATTTCCAGTAGTTTCAAATCGGTCCAGTAGCTTCGGAGCCTATTCATTTCAAACAAACAAACAAATATTTCCTCTTTATAATATTAGTGTAGATAGAAAACACCCAGATCCGAGACAAATATTTGTAGATCATACAAACATTAGTCCCGCCACGGGGATCCCGCAAACTTCTGCGTCGCAGGCGGGCCTTCGCCCACTGCTCTACCAGAGGTCGATATTTTTTCTGTGTCTGAGTGTTTTAACGTACTATATTTACGAAATCACCTACGTAGTATGTAATCTATCCAGTTTTCATTTTCTCAAATTATAAGCTGTACTTAGTTTGGAGATTATAATTTATTTTTTATCTAACAATTTACTTATCAATATTTTTTTTCGTTTTTAATCTCACCTGTATTACTTGTAGTTTAGGAAAATATCAAAGAAAACTCCATTAAGAAAACGAAAAGAGCTTTTACCATGTCTTATCAATTCAGCCAATCGAAATCTTCTGGCGCAGAAAAGGTGAAAACGTGTCTTGAGTGAACGAACTCTTTATACCTTTGAAAGTAAAATATCTAAAGAAAGACCTTCCACGAATCCCTTACTAAGAAAAAGTATCTTATAGGAGCAATTAGCAGTGAATTGTTTCCGTAAAAAGTCTTTCAGTATATGAGTAGCTACTGAAAGACTAAAAACAGTGGTGGATTTTGTATGATTGTTTAAACAAATGGCTAGAGGCAATATAGTCAACATAAGTATTAAACTATAAATTAAACTTACTATAACTTCGTCAACCTCTGTAGCGCAGTGGGCGAAGGTTCGCTTTCGACGTAGAGGGTTGAGGGTTCTATGCTCGCCGCGAGACAAAATATGTTTGTATGATCTACAGATATTTAGCTCGGGTATGGGTGTTTTCTATGCATAATATGTATGAATTTACAAACAAAAAGTATATAAGTAGTATATCAGTCATGTAGTAGGTAGATGTGTGCAGTCATGTGCTAGATGATGCTATGTGATAAAGTCCAGCATTATTTATTTACTTACAGCGTAAAAAGGTTTATAAGTGTATTCATTCAAATACAACGTTTGTTACAAGGTCTTTACACTCTCTTATTACTTTAAGTGAGCAAATCTAAATAATGTCTACATTATTTGGCACCAACCCACACTTTCCACAAGTAATCCATATGCGACAGAGTGCAATAGTGTGCATACGTGGTGCATACTCTTGTAACTATGTCTTAGTTCAAAAACTCAATTCGCGAGATATCTTAGCATTTTTTGCTCTATAAGCTAGCAAGCTAACGGAACTCTGAGGGTGAAATTGATACTCACTTACAGGCTATACTTTGATTGGCCCGGAGCCAAATGGATGTGAATGAACTTTCGCATTGCGCCTTTATACTAATGCTTACACTTTAGGACGTCGCAGATGTTTTGTAATGCGACTTCAATTGTTTTAGTGCCAAGAATATTTTTTTGTTACCTGGAGAAACTATTTGTAGAATCCAGGGATATTATGCAAATTCATTCGTAAAATGTATTGTAATGTTCTCCTATACTCGTATCGGTGTTATTTTAGAACGAAGAATGTAACTTCGGACAATGAGCATGAGTTCACTAGTGAAACGTGTAGATGGCGCTAACCGGTGCTTAACCGATAAATATGAGCTTATCAAGAGTTTCGAGTCTGACGTCAGGGTTTTGTGGCCGAGCGGTTGAAGGCACTCCGGCTTTAGGATGATCTTCTGATCGTCGCGGGTTCGAATCCCGTTGGAATCGAAAATTTTGATAAGACTTTTCAGTTCTTAATGAAATTATTTTAGAACAGTCTACAAACTTTATTTTGGCATCCAAGCTCACCAAAATGCAAGCGGTAATCTGTTCTAAAACGTAGTAAATACTAGAGTTGAATGAAGATTCAACACTATACGATTAAAAGCGTATTATCTGTGACAAAGATTACACCAATACAGAAATTAATTTGTTCACAGAACCAGAAACAGAAATACTAGGAGGATCCGACCTCTTCATATACGCAGGGTCAACTATCAACCTGACGTGCATTGTGCGGCACACACCAGAACCGCCAAATACAATCAACTGGACGCATAGGGGGAAGGTAAGACTTGTTTTCAAAAATAAAAAATTACACACTTCTTCACATAACGTTTTTTGAAGAAAAAATGTAAAATCTGTTAATTTGCAGCAAATAGGTACAGTAGGGAGATACAACAATAAACCAAAAAGTAACTTAAGTAGGTACATTCATTAGATTACGTTGAAGGGAATGTAAATATATGAAATACATTTAGTTAGCTTTTTGCCTGTTTTGCTGATAGGTTCTATTCGATGAATTACCTATGATACTCACACTAGATACAATCTGCATGTGTGGGTATCAGATACGAATCAACTTTTTGGGGTTACATTATTGAATTTATAGGGTGAATTTTGAAGAAGGACAGTCTATAATTGTTTTTTTTTATTAATTTTTTTAAGTAATAAACCACACGTAGGTCATTGAGAAATGAAAAGTCTTATAAAAATGTTCAATTCCAACGAGATTCTACCCCACGACGATCAGACGATCCTCCTAAAGCGGGAGTGCCTTACCGCTACCGGTGCTTCAACGTACAAATATGAACTTATCACGAGAAAGTGAACGAGTTCGAAGAAGAAAGGAGGCGAGAACTAGACGCCAAAAGAGAACACCTAAAAAAAAGACCGCCTGCCAATATAAATTATAACTTTGTAAATGGCACATTAACTTGCACTCCTTGTAACCGGGCCTTTAGCGCTAAAATAGGGTATATAAGCCATATGCGGGCCAAACATCCAAGCCCATAGGGAACAAAAAAAAAAAAAAAAAAGCCAAGTCTCCATAGCCGAAATCGGCCAGGAGGATTATTATTATGAACTTATCAAGGATTTCGATAGCAACGTCAGTGATTCCGTGGCCGAGTGGTAAGGCATCTCCTATGGAAGTATAGAAGTATGGATATGGATGTTGTTTATTTTATCATCAGTTTTTTTCCTGGCCCTACCAGTTCTGGTATCGCCTCATTAAACATACACTGTAATACGAGTATACTGTAATGTTCCGCCCCATTTTAATCCACTAAAAATAGTTTCAGTACTATAAAACTTATCTAAATAAATTGTTCAATCTCTCACCAAACAAACATTATTTAAATAAATCTACTCGTAAGTTTCAATACCAATATTAAGCTCTTAGAATCTCTAAACCACAAGCACCTATGGGTTCGCTAACCGAAATTCGCATGCTTTGTTTGCCTGGACAATAAACTCGACCCATAGAAGGTAAGGTTAATATTTAAATTTGAGATTGATGCCTTTGTTTGCGCACATACATTACTTTCAGATTAGGTTCAATGCGGTTTGCGGATTGGTTATAAATGTTCTATTGTTTTGAAATGAGATTTGGAACTCTTAGCACCGCTCTGTGGATAATACAAATGACTAAAGTCGTTTTCGATGCAAGTATTGTACTCGTATGTAAAAAAGATAAAGTCAAAATGTTGTATTATGTAAGAAAGAAAGAAAGAAAGTATTTATTTTGCCAGAATATAGGTTACAAGTTTGGTTGTCATTTACATCTGTTGTGCCTTATATATTCTACCATCCACCTGGTGTGCAAAATTTATAACATAATATTAAGCTAAGTAATCTTCTTATAATTATTCATAATTTTATATAATAGTCAAAACATTCAAATTAGATACATTTATATTTAAGTACTTACATTATTTCTCACAATAAAATTGTTTAAGCATGTCAATGTTAAGTTAATTATTAAAATCACTTGAATGCGTCAGATATTCATTAATGTCATAAAAGCAATATTGCATTAACCATTTAGTTATTTTATTTTTGAACATATTAAAAGGCAAGTCTTTGAAAGAATTAGGTAACTTATTATATACTTTTATGGCAGTTATAAAGACATTTTTACCATAAATATCTAGTCTGGCCCTAGGCAAGTATAATTTATGTGGATTTCTAGGGGCAGCATTCCGAACAACTACCTCTGATTGCATTTTAAAATATTCAGGATGCTGTCTTACCAGAATGCACAGTTCCTTGATGTACATGCAAGCCAGAGGCAAAACATTGAGTTCCTTAAATAGTGGCTTACAACTTTCCATAAACCAAGCACCAAACACCGCTCTTACACATCTCTTTTGAACCATGAAAGCTCTACCTACATCCACAGAGTTTCCCCACACTATTAAACCATATGATAGTACAGCCGAGACATATCCATGATAAGCGGTAATTGCTGCTTCTTTTGAAACAGATTCACGTAGCCGTTTAATAGCATAAACAAACTTATCTAGTTTAGCGCAAATATAGATAATGTGCTCCTTCCAGTTGCAATTTTTATCTATAATTATACCTAAAAATTTTGTCGATTCTACTTGGTTTATGTCAATATTATTAAATTGTATATTTAAGTCAAAGATTTTACGATTGTAGTTACAAAATTGAATGTAGTTTGTTTTTTTAATATTTACACTGAGATTGTTGTCACTTAACCATGTAATAACCTTGCTTACAGTTTCGTTTATTTCAGATTCGTACAATTTTTTATCGTGACATTTTATAACTAGGGTTGTATCATCTGCGAATAAAATGGTTTTGTGTCTTGTAACGTTAGGTAGGTCGTTAATGTACAGTAAGAATAGAAATGGGCCAAGAACACTACCTTGGGGCACGCCAGAACTATTCGTTTTGAATTCTGATCTGCACATGACTTTCACATTTGACTCTATTTTAGAGATTTCAACACAACCTGGAACTACCAAGATTTGAATTACTTATAATCTTTTTCACGCCGGAACGTATGCGTGACACTTCAAGATGTCAAAGTCAGTCAAATGGGTAATGTCCTACAGTTTAATCGAGATTATTAAAATCGATTTTTATTTCACTGCGATCAATTCATCTCAATCGATTATAAGGTTCATTCATAGATACAATTACTAAACTCGATTGTTTCGATTTTCATTTTCGCACTCTATAATAGGTTACGTTCCATTTTACTCAGTACTGATTAGACGGATTTTTGAAGAAAATGTTTATTGTTTATTTATTTATGTTTTATGGCTCGTTTATGATAATTTATGAAATTATTAAACAGGAAATAGAAAAAAACATTTTTTTTTTATGTTTATCGCTTACTTTTTTTACTTGACTTTTTTGTTTCAAAATGTGAACACAACGTGAAACGATGCAAGTTCAATGTGTCAGGCGTACGTTCCGGCGTGTAAAAGACCAGTAGTATTGATTTTTTTGACTAGAGAGCCTAGATAATAAATTAAAATGCTAATAATATTTATTAATCCCTATAACATAAAATAATACTCTAGTCAACGGTGCTAAGGGTACAGATGTATTAACATAATTCAATGCGAGTATTTATATTTATGAAATTATTCGGTGGTCGTAAACTTAGGGGTTTAAACTTATCATAACCGGACTTATAAAAGGCTGTATTATTTGATATTCGCTATAATAAGTTATGGGAAACATTTATGTAGAATATCATCGATTTCGTTCATTTCTCATACATAGATGAAGAATCAGATTGAATTGATATTCTCCTACAAAATATGTTTTTGTGATAAGTTCCCAAGTCAATAAATTACAATATTGAATTTAAAAGCTGTCTCATATTGCATTAGCAAAGGAAATTGGACATTTCGATTCTGAAACAGATAGCTCGAGGTATTCTAAGATTATTACAACCAAAAAGAAACTGCACAGAATTTGATAAATTGCAAATTTCTAAGAAAGTGAAAGTTATAGTTTAACGTTATTTTACCATCCAATATACGTCCCAAAGCTCAGTTGCATTCAATCCGGACGATTATGTCGGATTCCTAGCGTTCATATATGTTTTGACTACGCTTATCATCGCTGAACTTGGACTATCAAGAACGACCGTTGCTTCGTAATAGTAAAATTACAAGTATTACCGACAAATCCATTCAACTACATTAATCTCCGTGTTCATCCAAGATTTCAATTAACACGAGCGTACTCACACACATACATTTCCCTCCATTAGTTTAAAACTCCAACTAAGCGTTTCAATTGGTACACCACGAGATACCAAAATTCAAATGCTAATACCTCGAATTCCCGCTTCACGTATGAATGCATTCGGCACACGCTAATTGCGATTCGGGTATTGCATGTACAGACTGATCTAAAATACATACACGGAAAGCGTAGGTACTCCCTAGTGTCCTACTAGCATGATAGGGTGTGGTTATACTAATGTATTGTTTTCACAAATTTTGTAGTTAACACAGTGACTTATTTCCATTTTGTCTCGGTATCAAAGCCTCCTCATTATTTCTTTGTCTTTATGGGTAGTCTGGTACAAATCCAACTTATCACAGTGAAAGCTACTTACACAAAGATTGCTTTCGCAATGATTTATAAAAAAATACGATCACGACTGCATCCACAAGATTTTATATAAGGAGTTCAAGATCCGTTAAAAATGTGAAAGAGTACGCAAAGGCACATTATTTGGCACATTCTCATTTACATATGACTTAGTAAAACTCTTATCTAACATCATCAGCACCCTAATTTTACATAGCTTTGTTCAAGGCACGCTGGCCGGGTGCTAGGCTCATTCGAATGACCACGATGCGTACGTCATTCATCAAGCTGCAACGTTGGATGTAAAAGATCTACTGGTCACTTTATTCCGTTTTATAATTATTTACGATACAGATTACAACAAAATTATATGATAAACTTAACATATAAAAAAAAATATTACTAAACAAATTTTAATAATAAGGTGAAGGTAAATCAAGGATTAATATTAACGAATAGTAGTGCCTAGTAGAAGAATGTTAGGTTTGAATGTGGAGGGATGTAGCAGAAGAGGCAGACCAAAGAAAAGATGGATGGACTGTGTGAAGGATGATATGGGTAAGAAAGGAGTGAGTGTTGAGATGACGGCTGATAGAGCGGAGTGGAAGAGGAAAACCTGTTGTGCCGATCCCACATAAAAGTGGGATAAGGGCAGGGAAATGATGAGTAGTGCCTAGTAGTAGGTGTCAGATATCGTTTCTTGAATAAGATAACAATACCTACCTGTCAATTAGCAAGGCTTCAGAAATATTTCGTCTTTATTATTTATTTTACTAAAGAACAAAAGTATCATAATCATCATTGTTTGGTTGTTGAGGTCGTGTGCTTCATATAATAGCTGTTGGAATACCTCTTAATACTAAAATACCTAAGCTGGACGTGTGAATCTGAAATGACATATTTGTAGCTTTCGAAAAGTACGCTGTAAAGCAAAAAGCAGTACTTACAAAGATAACAAAGAACAGGTAGGTAACTTTCAATTACTAGATTTTCAATGCGCCAGTTGAAAAGCAGGCCGTTTGTCTGTAGCATCATAGCTCCCAAATGGATAGATCCATTTTGGTTTAGCAAATTTTTGATTGAAAACTTACTTTATTGAGGGGTGCTCGTTCATAAAAACTTCGTTTTATTTGAAATTTTGTTTGTTACAAACTTTTTTAAAAAGATAATCCTATCTGATTTGTGAAGTTCCCTCTTGAAACTCAGTGAACATAAGCTTCTGAAATACGCTGTGTACTGGTCTATACACTACTACATAATTTAGAATCTCGCTTCCATATTCTGCGGTAGTACATTGTGTGAATTTGCAAAACTGTATACGGAATGGTAAATTTAGGTTGGTTAGCAGCGTGTTTCTACGATATTTGGAAGTGACGAAAAGGTTTTGATATTGCAAAAATAACAGATTTAAAAATTAGGAACGATTAAGTACGGCATCTTGTGTAGCGTTACTAGTTTGGTGAAAGGATTCTAATTGCGCTTCCTTTCATGCAATATTGAAATCTTTGAAATGTTTTAATTTTGCGACAAGCGGGCGACGCTTTTCTTCCGTTTGAGAGTAGGTGGGTAGAGGTACTGGTAGACTGGCACACATACATTTTTGAAAGTAAAATGTACAGTTTCCAGTTTTAACTGTAAAAATACTTTTTAAAAGTTGTGCGAAAAATGCTTTGTCTGTACCTTTTTTAAACAGAGAGCGGCCTGCCCATAAATTAGACCATACTACCCAGCAGACCACATTCCAGGTCCCGATGAAGCCGAAAGTTCAAAGGCATCTAAGTTCCCGGAACGTATTTCTTCAAAGTCATTAGCAGTTAATAAACGGGACCTCCACGTCTCAATAGCTTTCATTTACTCCTTGAACTCCTCATTAACTGTCTGAATTTTGTACCGGCCGGGATTAAAACTTTGAACATTTTACTCGGATCTAGGATCCCTTTTGTCCCATTTTCTTCCCCTATATTCTACGTTTATAGCTGGGATTATACACGCTGTAGGCACACTTAAACAATATTCCAAGAAAACCCTGAAAAGGCATACAGGGCTCTCAAAAATATTTTATTTATGTACCTACATGTCATGTGAAGCGTTCGTGGTCGTGCTGAAGCGCTCGTGGTCGTGCTTGCTTAGTAGTTCTTGATAGATCGTCTAAGTTAAGCAACGTTTGAAACGATCTGTAAGTAGATGGGTGACCTTCAGTGGTATTTTGAGCTGAGGCTGATCGCTTCCGTGCTTCAGAGGGCCGAAGCACGGAGGCGTGAAAATGCCTCACGTTAAATTGTCGGTCCCGGCTATTTAAGTCGTTAAGTATACGACGGAGGCCTTAACCTGAGTAGGCCACTGAGTCATACGAACTTACTCTTTTAGTACATTATCATGTAAACAAAAAAAACTATATTTTTTTAATTTCAAAGTGCTAAGTGTCACTTAGGTATTTCATTGAGAAATGAAAAGTCCTATCAAAATTTTCGATTCCGACGGGATTCGGACCCGCATTCTGTGCCGCAACGATCAGACAATCCTCCTAAAGCCGGAGTGCCTTATCGCTCGGCCACAGAACCCTAGTCACAATCGAAATTTAACAGAAATTGAAATAACATAAATAAATAAGTTTTTCAGCGACTTAAAAACGGAGTCGACTTTTCCAGAAAGTATCTTGCATACCCTACAAAGCGCAGCGTTGTTAAATCATTTCAACTAAATCACGAGTGAAGGAGCATTTAGGTACGAGTACCTATTCTATTCCGTCCCAAGCATTGCAGAGTCAACAATTTTCCTATCTCGCCGAGCAGAGCTCATAGAAACAATTACTGGGACATTTTATTCGAATATTTTATAAAAATACGAACCACTTGGAATTGCGACTTGAAGCATTTTCTGTCTTATTTTAAGATAAATGAAACGTTAGTCAAGTTTATATACATTTTAAATAAGGTTTTTGATGCATCAAAGTAAATGTGCTTAGAATTTTCATGTTTCACAATATTTCGAAAGTAATTTTTTTTACGTCTGTTACAACAGTGACACCGAGAAAATGCGTTTTGTTGGTCTAGATTTTTATGTTTATTGGCTTTCTCTACGATTCATCTATGATAATAGTCTTTACAACCAGTTTCATGAAGTTTAATTTAAACTTTTAAACACTTTAAAACATTATCTTTACGCTAAAAGTTGCGAATTCCAAACAACTTAAGAGCAGGAAAAGTAATTCAAACTTTACCTGTCCAATAAATGTCGCTTAGCTGCAAAACCTGCATAGAGGAAGCAAAGAGTTTACCTTAGAACATTTAGTTTAATAAGAATTTATTCTACGAAGTTGAGGAAGCGTTGGCGTGACCTTCTTGCCTTTAAGACCCCTCGCAGACTGCAGACATTCTATAGGCCGACACTTGTGCCGGCACGTCTTGTGTAACCACACCGCAAAATGAGAGATTTTTTGATATTATTAAATACAACGATTTTGAATTTTAAACTGTTTTAAACAGGAGTAGTGTCATATCATTCGAAGACTCTCCTCTCGAATTATTATTGATCAGAAAATAACGAATAAATGACTTCATTCTTGAACAAATACATTGTGAGTACGAGTTTGGTTCAATACTCTAAGGAACGGTACATTAATCTTTGACAAAATTGTTACACGAAATACTTCACACGCTAGTTCAAACGAAAGATTAATTACTATTCCTGTCTAAGAAAAGTAGTCTAAATTTTACACAATATTTTAGTAGCTAAAGAAACGGAAATAAATTTTAGCCTCCTCGCAGACTGTAGACTTTCTATCGACCGATAGTTGAGACGGAATATACTTCGGCTCGTAATTAGTATGGAGAATTATAGCCCGTCTCAACTATCGGCCGATAGAAAATCTGTAGTCTGCGAGGGCTCTAACACTTAAATTGAATTTAGCTGCTGTAATGGCGACTATAATTTGAGTAACAAGCAGATTTGCTCAAGATTTCAATCATATCGCATGAGAGTGGAGAAATGGAATGAAAAGGCAGGAAATTAGAGGATTCAGTTTGAGGTCACCTCAAATTGGAGCAAAGAGACTATTTTCTTTCACTTTTTCTTCACTTCCTTAATCCTTTTAAAATTGCTGTTGAAATTGACGTCCGAGCTGCCTGACCACACCCGATTGCACACTTGTCCGCGCCGGCGCCGTACGCGCCGCAGTCATTTTTCTATACAAAAAACGCTGCTGACGTCAGAAAATGCTGCTCGCTTCTGACGTCAGCAGCATTTTCTGTATTGAATCGACAGTTCGGCGCATACGCCTCTGCTTGACTGTGCGACCACCCTTACATAATTGTGTGATTGGTATCAGCAAAATGGATACGGGCAGTAGTGTAAACTGTCAGTTTCACTTCCACTATCAATGCAGATCGGCTTTGGATGAATTAATAACGTGAACGATTAGGTTGCTAGCACTAAATAGGCAATATGCCAATGACATCACGCATTTATCAGTTGGTTATCTCTTTGGCTGAAAACGGCCCAAATTTGATGTCAATAGCATTACATTAATCCGAAGGCTCTGATGCTGAAACATTTGTGTAAACGTAAAAACATAAACAGGGTCACGACTGTATCTCCAAGGTACGGTAGACATTCTTTCAGATCTGTTTTACTCCAGATCCTTTGAAGATGTCTAAGGGGGTAGTCAGAGGCATGTCCAAATACATATTTGATACATGCCCACATCTTACAGAAGTTAATATTCCATACGTGACAGGTTGCAAGCCCATCGCCGCCTATAAAAATACTAACTGGTTTCCTTACGATGGTTTCCTTCACCGTTCAGAGCTCGTGTAAGCGCATATAAATTTTACGAAACGCAAAATCCATTGATCCACACCTTCGAATTGAAAGTCGAACATTTGTGTGCATCGAAGGGGTTCAAATACCTTTTCTAAGAATATTTTGTTATCCTACTTCCTACTTCGAGTAAACTAACCTACTTACTTTGTAAATCTGAAAGTTTTTGAATATTTTTGTGTTTCGATCACGTCCTAGCAAATAAACTGTGTGAAACTTAGAATAATTGTAGATAGTGAAAAGAAGACGTAGAGGGAATCTAGTCTTTCATAAATTCCAGTCGATACTTTACGTATACAAATTATTAGGGTCCACTGTTGGACTCACCGGTCATATGCAGTATTTCTTTATTGTATACAAAAACTCTACGCTTAAATTATAACAATATATTTGTCCACAGACAATAAACTTCGACTCTACACGGGGAGGTATATCCCTGGTGACAGAGAAAGGGATACACAGTAGCAGTCGGCTACTGGTGCAATCAGCTCGCACGTCTGACGCTGGTGCATACCAGTGCGCGCCGGACAACGCACAGTCTGTTACAGCGAGGGTGCATGTTCTTACTGGTAAGTTGGGTATGAAAAACTGTCTATTTTAATTTGAAAAAGTGAGTCTTTTAATGCAAAGTGCAAGAATTGCAAGAATGCAAAAATTGCAAAGTTTATCAATCACTTAATTTAAAAATGCAATTAAACGTCATCTCTGTTAAAAAAGCCTATTAAAAGATCTGATTGATTTGGGCGACAAAAAAGCTTGGGACTTGCTCCAACTCCATGGATCCAGTGATCACCTAAAAGAAGATAGGCCCAAACCGTGTTTATTGCCCTGATTCTTCACGGTATTGGTCGCGAAGGAACAGGAGTAAAATTAGTTTTAAGACTATTCTAAAGATCCCTGCGGTCCTACTGAATAATGCTTTTTGACTTTGACTTTGAATGGTTTGTAAGGACTTTTGTCATCGTCTTCTACAGCCTGACTTCACGCAATGCATAGTAAAGCTTCCCTAAACTTGTTCTCTTGCAATGGTCGAGCTAAATTGACCAATCGACCATGGATTATTTCATCTACCCATTTGGCCGCCGAACGTCATATTTTATACAGATGCTAAATATTTGTACGGTTGGCTTCACCAATAATCAGAATAACAGAACCGTATAAAATTGAATTGGTTAACATTTTGAACTTTCAACTCCGACTGCCTTTTTAGTCTAAATTCTAGAAACCCGTAATTTTTGAGGTTTCAAAGCCCACGCAACTCAAACATTCTAACATTTCTACCCTATATTTACTGCCACAACCTCTATCAAAGTCACGCAACATCAGACGGCCACACGGTATCTAAATCACGCTTGAGCACTGATGGGCCCTGATATGTCACGTGACGCCCTCTACGTGTTGTGGCATCGGACTAATGTATTCATTACAGTTGATTCAAAGCACTCACCTAACAATACTACAAATTGTATGCCATGTGCATGCCATTATGGTTTGTATGTAGACGCAGTAATGTATAGAGTTGCTCGAGGTATGGTAATAAATTGATGTGCTGAAACGGGAATGGTCTCGGTTGCAAGATTTCAATTGGTTGGACTAATGACAAATTGTTGTGATGCTAGTTTTGATACAAATTGTATGTTAATGTACGACTTTTTTGAGAATTTATCGTTATTTATTTCAGTAGACACTCAATTACTACATAAAATAATAAATGAAAACGAAATAAAATATTATACTCGTAGTACCTAGCTGATTGATTTTCCTTCATAAACATTTAACTGACTCTGAACTAACCTTAAATTTTAATGGATTTGTGATTATTTTGGTGTTTGAGAAAATTATACTACTTGCTTGAGTACGTTTATTTTAGTAGCTCTCTACAAAATTAATAACCTAAGCAATCTACATTTTCTGAAATTCAGCATAATTGTAACTCCCATTTCTTGTTTATCAAATAAAATTGTCGATAAAACTGAAAACAAACCTCGTAAATTAAATAAATAAAGGGGAAACCATATTTAAGGGAAGGTTGGTTGTGCTAATAGCAACACCAAAAAGAATAATGACGGGCATAAACATAATTATCGCGAAAATGGCCGTAAAATTTATTTATTTTATGATTTGTAGTCACGTAAACCTCGAAATTAGGAGTAAAGGTTTCTTGAATTCTCCAGCTTAAATAGGGTTGATATTTTTAATAACATTATTTTAATAGGTAATACTCGTAGTATGGGCTCTAAAAAAACAGAATTCGTTTTATTTTTTTATTAACATACCATTTTTACTTGTAAAACAAACAGAGGGGCTATTGTGTAATTTAAGCGATATTGGACATCGGCTTAATTTTGACATTTGAAACCTAGCCCGGACTTCAATTGTCATTTTCGTGTGATTGGTTGAGCTCTATTGGGATGACAACTGGTAATGGTTTTCAAGTTAGACAATAAGACCCCTCGCCTACAGACTTTCTGTCGGCCGATAGTTGAGACGGAATATACTTCGGCTCGTAATGAGTATGGACAAGTATATGCGATGAGTCTAAGGCTGCAGTCTGGATTATGTACTAGTCTTATTTTTTTTATAAGTATTATTCTTAATCTTAAAAAAGTTATAATAAACACTGAACATAATACTTGATTGCAGTGTGAAATCAAATATTTATGACGACTCTAACTTTGTATTGTTGCAAACATTTTCTCTTTTCTTCATTTTAAAATCGAATTTGTTAAAAATCGTTGACTGCAAAACCCTAGCATAATAATGTAGGCACTGATATAAGGATATATAATTTGAATACTCGAGCGCAAGCACACAGTGTTTTCAACCACATATAAATAATCTCTAACACAGCCGAAACGTAGGGAAATAAATAAAAGTTATTTAACGCAATAAAATCCTGTTTAAACAAATTAATTATAAATGATCTCTATCTAGTATCAACACTTTTTAAACTATCATGGTTGACATGAACACTATTAACGCCTCCACGCCTGCGTGATCATAGCGTGTGCACCTGCGCCGAAATATCGGGTAACTCAAAAAACATTGAATCATGGTAAATATCCCGTTAATAGTGTTCATAGTTTCATTAGTTCATATTGAAAACCTCTGTGGCGCAGTGGATTCTTCGAAAGCCCGTTTGAGACGCAGAAGGTTGCGGGTTCGATCCCCGTCGCGGGATAAATGTTTGTATGATCTGCAAATATTTATCTCGGGTCTGGGTGTTTCTATGTATAATATGTTCTTAGTTTATATGTATTTAAAAACAAAATGTATATCAGTTATCTGGTTCCCATAGTACAAGCTTCGCTTAGTTTGGGGCTAGATGATGCTGTGTGAAATTGTCCAGCATTATTTATTTATTATTTATAGTAAGAACACGTTCACACAAACATGAGATAGCAATCAGGTCCTCTTCTCTAACTTAGGTTCTGCACTAACTAACATACACATCTTAAATCTATGCCTTTGGACCTCAGAAAATCAAGAGGTATTCACGTACACGTGTCCTGCTTCTTAAACCACGAAGTTATGCCGCGAACACCACAATTATCATTAGGTTTGAGGTTTCCTTCCAAATTATTCAAAGTGATTCTAGAATCTGTATCTATTTAGCATGCATAGAGCCGCTGTGCATATAAATCTATCAAAAGAAAAGAGACCATAAAACGCCATAAACAGGGTACAATTCCGGCATACCATTCGAAGCAAGATGTCGAATGATATGCCAGAATGGTATCGTGTAAATCACGTTACAAGGAAGGAACTTGAATGTTCTTAAATGAAACAGGATCACAACTGTATCCCCATGGTAGACATGTTTTTTTGGAGTTTTATTTCCGAATTACGAAGCATAAGTATACTTTTCAATATGAAGCAATAAAACAGAATCAAGGCTATAAAGATTGAAGATATTGAAGCGCTCGTGGTCGTGCTTGCTTAAGCGGGTATCACACTACACGGTATTCAGGGCCCGGTAGTTAGGGAGCAACGCTTGCCGGGATCGTCCGGTCGCCCTAGTTAGGGACCCTTACGCTCTAACTCTTATTACACCACTTCTTGTTAGGGTAAGGGACCCTGAATACCGTGTAGTGTGATACGCGCGTTAGTCGTTCTTGATAGAACGTCAAATTTAAGCCACGTTCTAAATGGTCCGTAAGTAGATGGGTGACCGTCTGTGGCATTTTCATCTGAGCGCTGCCGTGCTTCGGAGGGCACGTTAAATTGTCGGTCCCGGCTATTTTGGTCGTTAATTTATTTATTTATTTACTTTAATTAACACGGAAGACCCAATTACATTAATTAAAGCGAACAGATAGAAAAAATATTGAAAAATAATCATAACATTGCTTAAATAAATCAGAATTAAAATAAATTAAAGTCTCTTCAGTTAAGCCATGACAAAGGCCTTAAGGCGGCCTAAAAACTCCGTCACCAGAGTTGGCCACTGACTCATACAAACTTACTTTTAAGACTATAATCCCAAGGCGTAGACATTCTCTTTAATATGATCCAGTAGAGCTATCTCAAGATCGTGAAAAACGATCTACACCTGCGGACTACGCATGATCCGGTTCACACTAAGACCCCTCGCAAACTACAGACTTTCTATCGGCTGATAGTTGAGACGGAATATACTTCGGCTCGTAATGAGTATGGAGAAGTATAGCCCGCCTCAACTATCGGCCGATAAAAAGTCTGTAGTCTGCGAGGGGTCTAAATATGTAATAACTCAATGGTATCTTAGTTTATGTAAGAAAATGTATTTGCTTTTTGTATTTCAAATACCCTTTTCTTTCGCAGGTGAAACACCAGCTGCTATGCAAGGCAGCGCTCAATGGGCAGGCAGTTTCGGACTACCAACGTTATTGTGTTACACTTGTACGCTCATATACATAAACGTATTTGTATAGTGTAAATTTCAGTGATATTAATAATTTTATTTCAAGTTAAGTTTTCAAATTGTAAGCTGTTTTGTTTCTGACATCGAAATAACTGATAGACCAAAGTCTAGTGTAAATAAAATATGTATTTTGTTGATTGAATGTTCTGTGTAAATAAATAAAATTAAACTTATCGGTAAATAATGTTATATCAATAGAGAAGTTAAGACCAAAATAACGTAGGACTAGTTAAATGGCGTAGTGAAAGAAAATAAAATTACTTTTTTCTTCAACCTTTCACGTTATTTACCAATATTTGTTTCTTTAGGTAAAATGATTTTGGTACATTTATCACATTAATCTGTTTTTACCCTTATTAACCAATATTTAACAACTGCTACTTCCGCACTCAGCCTAAAGCCTACTAAAATCGCTCTTTAGTAAAGATTTTCCACGTAAATCTTGCGAACAAATCCTATCTTACCTTGGAAGAAGGCAAAACCCTATAAAAAATTTGCGTATTCTTCAAAATCTCACTATATAAAATGGTGATAATATGAATAAACAAAACATGAAACTGGAAAAAGACTCCAATATATTTGTAAAACAACTAATTCGACATTATTCTTTTTATCCAAGACAGCGAGCTGCCAAAACTTTTTTAAAACTACTTTTTTAAAGAAGGCTGCCTTCTTTCCAATCAAACTCCTTCGCGTCGCTCACACGAAGTTCAAAATCTGAACATTCACGAGATATCGGAAGGTTCTTACATAAAAACATTCCATATTCCTGGCAGCTCTGTATCGCATTCCAATTCTATCGGGTGCGATCGACGAGTAATATGCGGTTTTACGGCACACCAGTAAAGCTAGCTCATTTATTACTAAACCGCACTATTCTGTGTATAATGTTAAGTATGAGATACCCTTTTTTTATAATGGTTACTGACTGAGTTGGTTAACGCGATAAAAGTCAAGCTTAAACTGGTATTAAAGCGTGATTTTTAGTATGATACGAACTTACTAGTCGAATTGAAAGTAGATTGCTCTACTTTCAATTCGAAGTAGCAAGTTCGAAACTAGTGCAAAATATTTATGATATTTTCAAAGGATCTGGAAGACATATAAAAGAAGATCTAAGAGAATGTCTACCGCGCCTTGGGGAGTCGTGATCCTGTCTTTTTTCGTTTCAGTTTAATACGAGCTCCTAGCGGTGACAAAAAAACCATCATAAATAAGCCCGCAACTTAGTTTTCTCCACTTTGATTTTATTATAGTCTTTCTTAAACTTTCGCGATCACAATTCATAATTAAAAAAAAAAAAAACTTTACTTACTTACAATTCATAATTGATTTGTTTAAACTGGATTTTATCGCGTTTAATACCTTTTATTTATTTCTCGACGTTTTGACTGTGTTGCAACAACCGTGGTCGCTAGCGAAAACAATCCTGTTTAAACAAATCAATTTATTTTATCATATTTTTCATAGCACAAAGTTGAGCTTAGATAACGCGTAATATCGATTTCCTTTGTGGCGTACCTACTTCAATCTTTTATAAAATATTCTATCTTGTTTGGTATAATTTATTACATTTTAAATACCTAAAAATAATTACTATAAAATATGATGTATTTACTTATATAAAAATATATTACGTATTATATTATATATAAAACAATGTTTTGTGCAACCAAATTTTTATAAAAATATTTTGGAAACGCGATATGATTTCAGAAAATGAATTAAACTATACCTCACACTTCACATTTATAATCGTGGTAGGCTTGTTACATAACAACAATAATAAATGAATAAAATAAAATAATAATTTTCCATGTAGTTTCAGGTTGACATGGCTCAGTAGCTCGTAATTGTGGCAACCACAAACGCGTCTAAAACCGTCATCAGATGGTACTATGTGGCTCTGCGGTTTATGCGTTGATGGTCCTATTCACAAAATATTCGAGAATAATCAAAAAACATAATATCATTTATTTTATCGTCTACTAACCAGATCGTCCAAGATTTTGAGTTCTTTACTCGTCAGTTTTAGACCCCTCGCAGACTACAGACTTTCTATCGGCCGATAGTTGAGACGGGCTATTATGTATACTTCTCCATACTCATTACGCGCCGAAGTATATTCTGTCTCAACTATTGGCCGATAGAAAGTCTGTAGTCTGCGAGGGATCTTAGGGTTCTGTTGTTTCTTAAAAAAAAATAGCTTACTTTTTTTTCATCTATTAAAACCTCTTATAGCTGGAACGCGTGAAGGTGATAAATCGAAAATCAAGTGAAACTTGGTCCTTTGCTGTTGGTATTAAGTTTTACCACGTGACACTTACGGCTGTGGTATTGATCAGTAAAATTAAAAAATACCTGAGAAATACTACTCAGCCATTACGCATTGATAGCGAAAGACTGAAAGTTGTGGTCGATGTTGCATTTGGTTTCATTATTATTGGTTACACTGTTATTGGTCACTTTACCTGTCGAGTAACTTTATATTCAACAACTTTGAGATAATACAACGCCCACTCATTTTGATTGCTTGATAATAAATTAGGAAAAATATAAACAATAATTTGCGCATATTGTTATACCATCTTGTACGAATTTGTGATGTTAATTTTATTTAGTTTTTTAAGTAGTTTTATAATAAGTACCAGGATGTACAAAACTAATAATTTCATATTAATAACTTTGATAATTCTAATGTTAAATCCCAATCTAATGTTTAAAAGTTAAGAGTAGTTAGTTTGTAAATAGATGATAAAATCATTCAATAAATTGTTTTTCAAGTTCCGAGTTTGTTTAATAAAAGAACGGTTTTCATAAGTTGTTTTGGTGTACTTATTTCACTTATTGTTTATTACAAACACAAGTGCTGAAACAGACAGGTACCTACACATTAAATCAGACGAAATTAGAATCATAGGTTGGACAAATAATCTTGACTTCGAAACTTACATAAGCAAGAATGAGGTCTACGATGGAGCTAGCCTACCCAGAAGGTGCCTATTAACTCTCTTCTTAAAAACAACAGGGTCGTAGCTCAGCGGAAATACAGACGCGGGAAGCTGATACCATACTTTTGCAGTGCGCATAATAAAAGAACTTTGAAAGTGCTTAGTTCTTATAAGTGGAATATCAACCAGATGTGTGCGTCTGAACTCCCTGTAAAAGAACGGTGAAGGGGAATAAGCAAAATTCCAAAGACTATTAGATTATTTACTGGTGTATTATTTTCCTTAAATTTTATGGAAAATAATGAAATGGTCCAGACCGAGAGCGAAGAAATGGGAAGCTATATCCAAACAGCACGGTTCTCAATTTTATAAGGTCTTGTGAGATCTCTCTTAAAACGAAAATCCACCAATCCACGGCCGGGATTTAATCGCACATTCGTAACATCAAGAATAGGTACATCTCACTAGGCTCTTATTACCCTTTGAAAGTAGACAAATATAAATAATACCCACCGTACTTATACTGCATGAATTCTTTCAGCTTTACAATCTCAAAACACGTAATTCCCGCACCCTTTCACTCAGACATCTTGAGAACTCTCAGCGTGTCTTTTCATTCGGCTCCCATTTGGTGGTTTATAACCCTTTTCATTCAGTGCTGGGAGTATTGAAAAAACTTCTGTCTAATATAAAATAGAACATGAAAATATCACACAATTTGAAGCGCGAAGATAGATCGTCAAAGTTAATGTTGTAATCGGTCAATGGGTTACTGCCAGAAGCATTATCAACTAAGCGCTTCCATGCTTCGTAAGGCACGTCAAATTTTCGGTTCCGGTTTTTAGTAGCTAAGCCATGACAGAGGTCTAACGGCGGCCTAAAAAATCCGTCACCAGAGTTGGCCACTGAATCGCGAACTTAATTTATTTTGACTAACAATGATCTCGACACACAATTTAGGTTGGTATTAAGTTCTTTAAATAATTATAGTTGAATGCATTGTTTTACCTTTCGTTAGTGATTTTATTACTTATCAAGATATAATCAATTGGATCACCACGATCACGAGCTAAGTTCGTGACACGCGAACAAAAAATTCTATTTGTAGACTGACTTTTGAAAAATAAGAAAGGGGCCGTATTTGCGTTACCTTTTTCATTCGTTTGATGAATATTCGGAAGGTTAACCCCACGATTTCTGACTTCAAGGGCCAATTTTTCGGTTTGGAATATTCGGCTCTAGCCTAGGACCGTGTTGAAAAATTGGCCCTTGAAGTCAGAAATCGTGATTGGAAGCATCCGAATATTAAGTTTGGTGACGAAAATAAAATGAAATAAGATTAATCAAGGATCATGCAAGCAGTTTCTTTTACATATGCATATTTTCTCAGCATATTTTTAGAGTAATTTTGACGAATATTTCCACATTTAACGATACGCCACTATTTATTGCTTTATTCAGGTCGGAAAAGCCAATCATAGAACACGAGTTCACTCTACAGGGTGTAAAAAATTACGAATTTTAAAAATGAAATTACAGAAATATTCGTTACTAGCTGCGCTCCCGCGGTGTAACCCGCGGTCCCTCGGGATTTTTTCGGGATAAAAAGCCTATGTCCGTCCCTGGGATACAACCTTTATCCATGCCAATTTTCAGCCTAATCTGTTCAGTGGTTTGGGCGTGAAAAGGTAACAAACAGACAGACAGACAGATAGACAGACAGACAGACAGAGTTACTTTCACATCTATAATATTAGTATGGATAATATAGCCAATGTAGATGGAA
Organism: Epirrhoe alternata; assembly: GCA_963565295.1. NCBI lineage: Eukaryota > Metazoa > Arthropoda > Insecta > Lepidoptera > Geometridae > Epirrhoe > Epirrhoe alternata. Next base: position 9,785,866 of record OY751384.1, read on the forward strand.
TTTGTTCGGTGTTTTGGTTGTTATATTAAAAAAGTGTGTAAAAGAGTGTCCAGGCATAACGCGATATAAATCTCACTACGAATTAGGTACCTATACAGAGATGAAGCGCTTTCTTCCATCAACTACAAGCTTTATAACGCTTAGGTTGAGATAGCGCTATGTGAAACGTCGTTTCAATATAAAAAACTGTACACAGCCTTCCAAGCTTACTGTCTTTTACAGCTTGTACATCACTTTATACCTTTCATTTGGTGCGGAGAGTTGGCCGCGGGCAGAGACGCTTGAATGAAGCTAATCGAAACCTAGTCCAATGGAAAAGTAGCGCGATTTTGTTGCCCCATTGGCTTGTCAAATGGTACCGAGCACTACTCGTACTTTAGAACCAACTAACTTAGGTCTTATTTGAAGCAAAATGTACGAGTTTCCTTGCAATAGATTTTCTCAGTCACTTCCATTCTTGCTTTTACAAAAAGTTTTCTACTAAAATCTTGAGGTTTACCTAGATACATATAGAATTCGTAGAATGACGCCATTTCTCCTTCAGAAGATCATAAGTAATTTCATATAAAGTTACTACCGTGCCCTGGGAATAATAATGCTGGTCAATTTCACACAGCATCATCTAGCCCCAAACTAAGCATAGCTTGCACTATGGGAACCAGATAACTAATATACTACTTATATACGTTTTGTTTGTAAATACATACATAGAAACACCCAGTCTCAAGATAAATATTTGCAAATCATACAAACATTTATCCCGCTTCGGGGATCGAGCCCGCAACCTTCTGCGTCTCAAGCGGGCTTTCACCCACTGCGCCACAGAGGTCGTCGAGGTTACACAGGTCGGAATACACATAAAAAAACTGTATATTGCTATGATGATGTTTTAACCATGGTTGTGCTACGCTTATCATTTTTTGCATGACCAAGTTACACATGGCTCACAAAATCGGTCGTTACGCTCCTGCAAAAACTGCCTCGTACCATCTGGCGCTACGTACACAGTCCATGCTAACATGGTCGAAATTCATTTGATATCTACATCCAAGGCAAAAGCTTTAGAAGGGTGACCAACTATTAAGATGTTTTGTATAATCCAAAAATTATTTTTTAACAATGTTTGCTTATTATCCTAATCCTAATCAATACTATATAATAATATATCCGCCTAAACTAGTGAACCGATTTGGATGGAACTTGGAATAGGCGTAGATAGTGACCTGGAATAGCATATAGGCTATTCAAAATGTTGGTATAGCTCGCGTCACGTAAAAAGAACGCTGGCTGTCAAGCTGCGCCATGGTCGATTTATGGGTCCATTTGACGGTACGAGGCGAGGCGCGGGGCGGGAGGGTCGCGCACCACAAGCTTGTCAGCGCGCTATTGGTTCATCAGTTGGCCATTGCCTTTCGCGCTGGGTCCACTTATCGTTTGTGCGCAAAATACCATCGCGCACAAAAGTTTTTAATTACGAAATCGTTTCACATAAAAAATTTAGAAAAATATTTATGGCGTAGGTATATAGCTATATGGAGAGAAAGGTTGATAATAATGCATTTCAAATTGTAAAACAATGTATGAAACGGACAACAAAAGCAACAAAACGTTCCGAGTCTACAGTGAGACGAATCAAATTGTAAAACGTTCAAAAGATTCGGAATCCCACTATGAATTAATGGAAGTTGTTTCAACATTATCTTTAATAGTTAGTTTTTTAAAACGATTAAATTTAATTTACGGAATTAAATATGTTATTAATTCTATTTAATGAAAATTATATCTAATATATTCGAATGTACCTACCAATAACCAATACACGAAGCCGTAAACGAAAGGCTCGTTCAAAAATAAAACAATAGGCCGAGTACTTTCGTGCGCGAGTGTACCCATGCGCAAACATACTCCCTCCACTTTTTTCCAGCGTTCTTTTTAGGTGACGCGAGTTATACCACGCGGGCGAAGCCGCGCGCAGAACCTAGTTAAAAATAGAAATAAAACTATGAAAGCGAGAGTGACAAGTGTAGGTATAAGACTGACAAGACAAAAATGAAAAGTATTTAAGTAATATAAAAATTATGTATAATGGCTGAAAGGGAAATGGAAGAAGAATACACAAAGATGCTGACTCTACATAATAGAAAAAGGACAGGAAGATAATGAATGTCATTATTATAACTATCTCACAATAACATAAAACTCATCAACTTTCTAAAGTCTATGCAAAGTCATAAAACTATTCTTTGCAGTCCATCTCAAGAAAAATCCATTTTCCAGCAGCGGAAACATTAATTAATGGGACTGAATAAAAAGTAGATCGTTTTAAAATGGTAACAGACGAACGGGTTCTGTTAATTAAAGAAACTTGTTTTTTGATGGAGTTCGTCATCTGAACACATTTACAAAGATAGCTGATAATCAAATTGACCAAGTGCGGGTTGAACTCGCAAAGGGTTTCCGTCACTTTTCCATAGAATTCATCGAATCAATGCATCCAAATGAAGTGTAAATTGCTGATATATTTTTCGTGAGTATCAGATACTAGGAGTACGTACCATACAAATAGTACAGTCACAGACAATAAGATGTATACATTCCACAATGTTTCAACACATATACTTACAGGTCAACATGTCCAACAATGTTCTGGTATTTTTATTGATTTCGCCACTAGTTCAATGTGCAATCAATTTCCGCTTTTTGTTTTTAACCAACATATATTAGTTTTAGTGTGATATTAATTTTAAAAGTATGGAGTGTATACATCTTATTGTCCGTGACTGTACCATAATGTACTAGACCGAAAAAACATCTCCAGATCTTGCATAATTATAACTATTATTAGACTCAACCAACATGAAAGTAACACGACTGGTTGCATAAAAGCTTTGGAACCAACCCGATCATTTCCTAAGGTGCTATTGTTGTCATTTATTTAAAAAATTGCTAAAAACAGATCATGAACCTGTTTTCTATACAACAAAGCCCTTGCGTTAAAATGAATCTTTGAATGTTAACATAATCCTCAATTTATTGCTTTGCGTAATTGGAAAAGTGCAGGGCAGCGGAAACTGGTTCTTCAGTTCCGTCATTAACCGACTAAAAGAAGGAGGAGGTTTTCAGTTCGTCGGTTATGAACTAGCGGACCACGCGCTTATTTGATCACAGTACAGTAAATGAGATAAATTCGTTATCAATTTGTGTGCTACTAAAAGACAATTTTTTTTTTATGATAAGTACGTACAACTACTACGATCTCCCATGATTCTGAAAATGTTCATGAGTTCTTGTCGCCAACTGTATGTACCATATCACCTAGCATGTAAAGCAAGTAAAGTTGCCAGATATGTCGAACAAAGTAACGAAACTAGGTATCCTACCATAATAGTGATTTATCACCCGTGGTATCACATCATCTGGAGGCTTAGTCTGAAAATCAGCTCTACTTCCCTTTGGGGAGCAGCACCAACGCTGAGACTAGTCCTATTTGGTGCATACATACACAAGGGAGGGTCTGTACTTGTATTGACCCACAGTTGTAGCAGTAGGTAGGTACTCTATAGCGTTTACAGTTATTTTAGTACTTAGTTTATTATTTAGTGCCTACCTACTTCCTTTATTTTTACCTTATTATTTGGAACCTACCTACCTATTTTGTTCATTGTTTTAATGTCCTTGTCTTGTGTGTGTAATAACCAGATAAACATTATTCTATTCTATTCATTATTCTATTTATCGCGTCAACTGTGTGCTAAATCATGTAGATAAGAACTATATTGGGGCCATTAAATTTAATCTGTATTCTAAACCGTTTAGGCTTACCACGGAGCGTTTGTTCGGGACTTATCCTGGATTAGGGAGGAGTGCTGCTAATTTAGCTAGAGACTAGACAAGTGGTCACTTTCGATGCATCTCACTGAAACTTAGATATTTAGTTGGTTGTGGCTGTAGTTGTTGCTGGTTATTTGTTGTTTACATAGTATTGGTCGCAAGATAACTGGCTAAATAAACATAAGCTGGTCCTGCATAGCTGGTCATGAAGCACTGGACGCGCACACATAGTGCCATACGCTCCGGAAAGTATAAGTAATATTAATTTATGATGTTTTAACTGTCTCTATGGCTGGTACTTGTGTATCATTATGTATGTACGAGTATTATGCTGAAATAAATAAATTGAATTGAATTGAATAGCGAATTTGGGGCTAGATAATTCTGTGTGAAAAGTCCAGCATTATTTATATTTTATTTATTTAAACTAAAATAAAAAAATAGGAAAAGAAGAATCTTAAACTGGAAAATATAATAAAATCATCATACGAATTCACTTTAAAATGCTCCGAGACATCTAAGACGAGACTTTATTTAAGAACGCTTTCACTCTGAGACATTCTGATCCTCTAAATTACTTTTAAAATCAGAAAGTATTGGATACTTTGTTTCAATAGAATATTTCACAAGCAACTGAACTACAAGTGGCATTAACTTTCTTTGAGAAGGGACAGTGTCTTGAGATTTAAACGATGATAACTTTTAAGGTTGCTTTTTAAGTTGTATTTAAATAAAAGAGCTAGCATTTTAAGCGCTGCAGGGTACTCTTACCGCCTTATTAATTAGAAAACCCTAATTCTTGTTAAATCCGAGACTGCTCTAAGAACTGTTACTTCTTGGAGTAACATGATGAATTCAAGGTTATTAATAAATCGGTAGTTACCTCGAATCAGTAATACATTTCTTGCATCGGGATTAGCGCGTGCGTTATGGCCACCCATAAAATTTAAAATAAAAACGAGTGAATGAACGAATAATATTATCATTCAAAATATTGTCTGTCTCTGTCACTAATTATATGAATGACAGAGATAGACAATAATTTGTATTTGACAATCTGTTTTATTCAAAGAGGTTAGAGGTTTTATTCTTCTCAAAATTTTTGGTCAAGTGAATATTGACCAAAAAGTTTTTAGTCATAATAAAAGTATTTACTGTGTTTAGTCATTTTTAACTGTTTTTTTGTTTCTTGCTAATGCTAAATGATTTTTCACCTCAAAATCTATACTTACTTGGATTTCAAATTCAGTTTCTTCGAGATCATAAAATGAAATTTTACGAATATTGTAAATTTTCACTCGCCCCATTTATCGTAATTGGTGGATGGATATCCAACCTCATTAATTTTTTCCCCAAATCATCAACATATCCATCCTATTTGCACAACCTTTTTTTGGTTAGGACATGAATATAAGGAAGTAAAATGTCAAAATTCATGATAGAGTATGCTTACTCCATCGCTAAACTAGGTTGCACCTAGGCGTAACTCTTGCTCCGAGAGCAGAGTCGGTTTAGCTTATTTCCTCCTTTGTCTTTATTTATTAATACAGATTTGACCTACTACTGCCTTATGCTTTGGATTAGCTCTAATCCCACCCAAATTCGTGTTTATTAATAACAGGGTTAAGGTTTAGATAGATGAATACTTGCATCTGAACCGTATCTCAACTAAATTATAATTGTCATTATAATTACTCATAGCCCAAATCCCATTGTTGGGCAAACGCTTTTCCCCATTAGGAATAAAGTATACTTTATTGTTCCATATAGGTACTCATACTGCGCAGTTGGTTTTGTGTATTGTCATTGTCTTGTCAACTAATCGTTATATACAAAAACTGTATTCAAACTCAGGCTCGTCCTTAGTGCATGATCATCTGATCACATCTGTCAAAGTCAGTTTTTTTGTATTGCGGAGATTGTGCGCTTTTACGCAAGCTTTAAAATATTAACATCTTTCTTTTGTCATTTTTAACTTATATGCAAATTGGGGTAAAAAAACTTAAGCACTCCATTTAAACACTTGTTATTCGAAGCTTCTTTAAAGCATATTTATTCAAGCGGACGTATTAAGTGCTTTCTCTATTGTGTTAGTACTTAAGAACTTTCCAGATATAACTTTCTAGAAAGTCGAGTTTCCAAGCAAATTATGCGAAATTACTACTTAGATGGAACTTAAGACTTCAGCGTACATTATTGAAACTATATTTTATAAAGGCAAATATGACCCTTTTATAATTTATTTGTCCCATCATTATTAATTTGTCCTATATTGTCCTATGTTGTCCTTGCGTTGGGCACCCATTCGGTTGGTGAAAAACATCACCAACCGAATGGGTGCCCAACGCAAGACGTCCACGCGGCAGACCACCACGGAGATGGCGGGACGATTTAGATGTGCATCTTCCAGATAGGCCCTCTGCAGCCATGGATAGGAAGAACTGGAAAAAAGGTAAGGAGACCAAAGTCACAGGTATAGCGCCACAAACTTATCTGAATCGGTGAGAGAGGCGCTGTAATCGCATTTGGTGTTGGCAGAAAAATAAACATCATATGAAATTCGTTAGTTCCTCTATTGGCCACCGGTCCTGATAAGTTTGTGGCACTGTAGAAGCTAGAGTTAGTGAAATGTATATTGTATAGCTCTTTTGAATTGTGTCAAATAGTACCCTCTTCATATCAATAACATAACCCTGCCAAACCTCTCAAGACCCATATCCCGAAGTCCTTTCAAATTAGATCTCCCTATTTGTTCTCTACCCTGATTACGTATGCAGTTCAATCCCTTGAGGGCGATCTGCTAACAACCCGACAATTGTTGCGACCGATCCGATTTTGTTTTAATCAATGGCATACGGCCTTTGTAACCGCAAACCATTTTGGTATTGAATTTGTGAATATTTCAAACAATGTTAGGATTTGGTTTGGGTTGCAAAAATCTACAATTCAAAGACAATTGAATGTCACACTGTAAATAGTATCACGTTTCCCCAAAGCGCGTTTGATTTTCTCATATTGCAAAATCCATTGATTCCCAGATGAGAGGCCGGGCTGATCAAAAGTCGAGGTACAATCCCATTTGGCCAACACGGCTCATCAACACTGTCAAACAGACAATTTGAAAAAATTTGTAAGTTTGTTTAATATAAAATTAATGTAATGGCGGCAGCCCCGTCGATCGCCAAGGCCATCACGGCCTTTCCTGTCGGCGGTGCGCAGGCCGCCTTTCCCGCCATGCCAGCCTCAACGACATTATTCGTCGGGCACTCACCACCGTCAACGTGCCGGCCATTTTAGAGCCGAACGGTATCGCACGAGATGATGGCAAAAGGCCCGACGGTATGTCTTTGATTCCTTGGAACCATGGTAGGCCTCTAGTGTGGGACGCTACTTGCGTCGATACGCTAGCGGCTTCTCACCTGTCGGCAACCTCCAGAACAGCTGGTGCGGCGGCGGCATCAGCAGAAAATTACAAAAGACGGAAATACATATCTATCGGTGATGGGTATATATTTCTGCCTTTTGGAGTGGAAACTTTAGGTCCATGGGGTCCAGAGGCGTGGCTCCTTTTCAGAGAATTATCCAAGAGGTTGATTGACGAGACCAATGACCAAAGGGCTGGTGCTTACCTCGGACAGAGGATAAGTATAGCCATCCAACGAGGTAATGCCGCCAGCCTTTTGGGCACGTTACCTGCGGTCGGTGACTTGAACACTGTTTTTTATCTTTAGTTTAATTAAATTACGTACGTATTTAAAAAATAATAATAATAATATAAAATTATGAGAGAATTTTCAGTGTCTTGATTAGTAGGACCAAAGAGTGTATGTCCATCATAAACGCAGTAAGTAGGTATTCTCTTTATTCTAAGAGTTTCGTTGACCAGTTTTTTTAATAGTGCTTTAATATTTAGATATAAAAAACTCGTATAAATTCGGGACTCTATGAATAAAAAGTTAAATTCATGCAAAATGCTGTCTTTTTTGTGAAATAAACATGAAAATGTTAACTAGAATGACGAATTACTACTTTTGGAATAGCTCTCAACAGATTACATACAGTCAACGTTAGTTATCACTGCTACTTTATAAAATTGGATAGTCATATTAATTCTGATTCAACACTAGGATTAACTAGTCATGTTATATAGGGAACTATGGTATTACAACTCCAAAATTATAAAAAAATATCTGCATCACATGCAAAAAGTAAACTCGTGTAGTTCCGTAACTAATATCTAGTATTGGACTACTTCTTTTGCATTTAGTTCTTCCTTCACTAGTTCAATTTGAATACAATCATATCTCTAGTTCCGTAGTTCAGCGCGGCAAATGAGCGAGAGGAGTGTAAACGAGAACGATAGAAGCAGACAGGTGATGTTTTGGACTAGATTGGACTACTGAACTAAACTATCTATCTTTGAAAGATCTTTCTAAATCTATTTTCAGTTAGGTTTCATATTTTGCGCATGGCTATTCCTTACTTTAAAAGTAAAAAACAAGTTTCAACAATTTCTTATTTTAGTTAATTTTTGGTATACATTTTTGTTTGAGACTGTACATGGTTAGTCGAACTTACGAATGGCCGTTTCTAAAAATATTTTATTTATCTTTCTACATTTGTTTTTCTATAAAATTTTTTAAGATCATTTAAATAATGACTGACTGGAGATTAACTGTTTTATCAATAGAAATTATCTAAACTATTTTTATTATTAGGTACACTCAGAACGTGTATTTTATTTACAAACCAGAATCGAGATAAAGCTTTGCGCACAATTTTAGTCCAATAAGGTCGGTAACAAGCTACTTAGCCCTTAATCCCTTGGGAGGTCTGCTTTACCGAATGTCGACCTTCTTTGTTGGAAAAGTACTTTCGTCCTATAACGCCGTTATTAAAGTTGTATTCCCAAAATGGCCCAGTAGCTTGCTTAAATCTATTTGCCTGAGATAAACGGTAATTTTACTAATTAGAATTAGCTTGTACTAAAGATGAGACGTGGTGCGCACTTTTCTACACTAATATTATAAAGAGGAAAAATTTGTTTGTTTGAATTGAATAGGCTCACTACTGGACCGATTAGAAAAATTCTTTCACCATTAGAATCCTACATTATCCCTGATGAACATAGGCTATATTTTATCCCGGGAAAGGCAAATTTTCCCGAGGGATCGCGGGTAACACCGCGACGGAGAAATACAATTATAGCACTTATTTTCAAAATCAAAAGGTACATAGTTCTGTAAGTTTGTCTCGCGACGCAACAACGCAAAATAATGTTTTGCTATTATCAACTTTTAATGATTCATTTTAATCGTTCTCATATTCAAAACAATTTTGTTTACCTCAATTTGTTTTATTGTTCAGATTGGATGAGCCTAATATTTTAGAAACAAAAAACATTGTTTAAAATAAACAAAACTTCATATTACAATCAAAAGTTTGTTGTTAAAAGATTCTATTACGTTTAATACTGGGAGAAAATTGGTTTAAGGTCGATAAAGTAGGATTAAAATTGGGTTTTAAATTTTCGTAGCACCTGAACCGGTTTACCTCAATAAATGAGGTGGTTATTTTAGTGTAGATTAGATTAGATACCTCAATTTTATTGGTTGTTGTACCTTGAAAAACACTTTAAAAGTTTTGTTTTAGATTAAGGAAATAAAAGCTACACTGTACTAGTTTTTTATTTGATCTGCCTTTATTGATCATCATTATTATTTCCTTGCCCTTATCCCACTTTTATGTGAGGTCGTCACAACAAGAGAGAATCTGACTTTATTAATATTTCATTAAAATATAAATCGATTTTAAAATAATTACAAAACTTTTATTTTGAAAAAACTTAACTGAAAGTTAGGGAAGATACCTAACTTACTCAGCTGGGACTATTATAGCCGTAAAAATGTCACGCTTTTTTCCAAGAAATTAGTCACGGCCAAATTTTTTACCAAAAAAATTACAGCCAAAACGGTTATGCATCACATAAATGTGAACTCCAAAGGTTCAAATTTCAATTCCATAATAACATTTTCAAAGCGTTCACATAAAAGTTAGCTATTAAAATATCGATAAAGCATTTCATCATAATTGAAAACTGAACATGATTGAAATTTGCGCGAGTTGTGAAAATTGGTTAGTTCAATTTATGTTTGAAAGATTGTTGTACCCTAAATTTTAACCAAAATATTGATCAAACAAACGTTACTCTAGATTTGGTACGTTTCCGACATTCGGTAGGTACATACCTGGAGTTATCTTTAGATTGTTTCAATGATCGTTCTATCAACATTTTTTTTGCCTTACTTCTGCCTGCGGCTTCACTGGCGTGGGAGCAGCATTTCACACAGCCTTATTATTATTTATTTATATTTCAGTCTACAATCTACATCTAATCTAAGTTATTCATAACTGTCCACAGTTAAGGCGTGATATAAACACAAACATACCTATAACCCCCAGATATATAACACAAGAATATTTTTCCTGAAGTGACTTACACTTTTTGAAAATGTTGGCAAATTGGAACCGGTGGTGGTTATAGAAATCTGAGAGGATAAAAACAAAAGACAATCGTTCACACTTTATTCTGAAACCAGCGTAGATAAATTAAGAAGTCCTTTTAAAAACATTACCGAAGTTCCAGAACATTTGCAAACATTGTCACACCTTGTGTTCAGCTAGAGCCACGTTGAGGTTGTCCCTTCATTTGTTTAGCTCTCAGACATAAGATACGTGCACAGGTGCATTAGCTAAATAGCTTTCAACAGCATAAATCTCGGACGCTGTTCTCAAATAAGCGAAAACTCATTATGATGGTAACAACCAATTTATTAGAATATCATGCGGAAATTACTGACGAAAATATTCTTGGTGAAATTAGTATTATTCGGATCTAGTACAACTCTTTTGAAAGTAAAAATTTTTTTTTGTACAGGTCGGTAATTGTATTAAAATCGTAAGTAAATCCACAGCTGTCATCGCCACATGGTTTAGCCAAAGAATAGGCTCTTTTAAAATATATTATTATTAAAAATAAATGGTAATTATGCATGCATGATTGCACGATTGCTTTGTACTACCTACGTACAGTAATTTCTGATCTTCTTCTTTTGTTTCAATGTTTTTAAACCATTTTTGGCAGTATGAGGAGCCACCCCAACTGCTCTCTCTCCGGCGTTGAGCAGGTCCTCTTTTATGCAGGTTGTAGGGCACAGAGGACATGAGAGCAGGTGTTCCATATCCTGAACTGGAGCCCCACAATTGATTGCTCTGACCATAAAAAGACGGTCATCTCTTCTTAAAACCAAAGCATCAGCTCAGCCAAAACAAAATACCTCATTTATTACCCCCAAGTCCACGTACGTTCCATAAATACATGCAAAATCCTTTTTCCAGCAAAAAATACACGAAACTAAACCGGGAGCGCACTGACATGCACATGACGCCAAAATGGCGCCTGGGAAATGAAATTTCTAAATCGCACCATAATATCATTCTGGCGAAATAATAAAGGATTTATACAGATTTTACTTCAGAGAGTGGAGTGTAAATGTTTGCGTTTTTAAATTGAGTTACTTTGTCGGAATTTCGCTCATTTTAAGGATTGTTTCACAAACTTCAATATTTGTAAACAATCTTTCAGCTATAGATAATTCATTTTTGATAGACTATCGGGGATGTCCCGGGTGCTCGTGTGTCCATTATGTCCTAACACCTGCAAAATTAAAGACCTTATAGACATGAAAACAAAATCGATATTCTATGCTGTTATAGGACGCGGTAGAAATTACACGGACTCTAAAAAACACCTAAGTTTGATGCAGTCACCGAACTACATGACTTGAATAAACAAACATTTAGAAATGGTCCAGATTCACTCCATACTGCATTGTAAGTTTTATTATAGGGATGAAAATACAACAGTTTCACAATGCGGTGGCCGCAAACAAAGAATGGATACAATCATCGCTTACAAATGAGGATCCTGGCCTGCAGGCACTGAACCTCATGAAATAAGGTCCAGTATACTGTTGCGACTGGTTGCTGTGATTGTGGGGCTGAAATAGTTGCATTTTTTTTATTTTCCAAAACAAATTTTCCAGATTTAATAAAGAACACAAGCTTCCACAACCAACATTTTAAATAGCCTCTATAAGCTTTTCTAGACTACGATATGCTCTATATGATATTTTAGGCTACGCACTGCATTCATTCCAAGATTCATCTAAATCGCTGATCTCGGAAAGCGTGATTGCAACACAAATATCCAATTACACACTTTCAGATTTATAATAATTATAGGATAGTAGGATTTATGTAGAACTATAAATCAACCACTGATCAGTTGAGCAAATCTGCCATAAACTGCGACAAACTACAACAAAATAGATACGATTTCTTTGGAAGTAGTAAAGTTTACTCATAAAAGGCACGCGCCTAACAAAAATAAACTTGTGACAAAATGTGGCAAACATGCTACGTCACAATAATAGTCTACTTTTAAAAGGAAAAGCGATTTTTATATCCTTGCTTAGGGTAATATCATTTTTAGAGTGGGAAATACTTTAAGCGTATTGAAATATCATGACATTCACAACCTCATAAACTTATAAAAAACTATTGGTTGTTAATACTTACACAAAACCACAAACATATCTGAACCGGTAAGAGAGGCGCTGGTATCGCATTAGGTGTTGCCAGAAAAATAAATTTTACAGTAAAATTCGTTAGAACAGTTCCTCTTTTGGCCACATGTCCAGCAAGGTTATGGCACTGTACATAAAATCATGCCTCATTCCCTGTAGAGGTCAGTAAGGATCACAGCTACTGCTTTCTAGCTACGATATTCTTCATATAATTTTAATAGAACTAGCCAAAAGGCTACGGTAGTTAAGACTGTTCTAAAATTAAATTTTCTGAATCAAAAGTTTGATCGTTTGATGCAGACGTGAAATAGAGCAATATATCCATTATCGTAAACACAACGATACGCACAAACTCTTCGCGTGCGTCACGGAATACGCAAATCTGTTATTACAGCAATTTCACTTGCAAATCCAAGTTTTAATGGCGAATGTCATAGAAATCAAGTAATCACACGGGTGCCTAGATTATCCAGTGGTGGCTTATGAATATTCAGGCTAAAAGTACTCACTTTGGATTGTAGATACTGAAAATTGTGCCGCAGATTTTTCCACGAGCTTAAAGTTCTTTTGAATCCCTATTATAATAATAATAATGTGTAGTTTTTGCTCTCTTATCAAGAGGATCTGAACAGGAGTAGACGGGCTATCGATTCTTGGCAAAATGTCTTAAAAAACCCATGTAAGGTTTGATTTACTTTTATAAAATAATGTCTAATTAAATCAGCAGAATTTATGAAAAAGTTTGCACTCGGTCACTCTGACGAAGGTGGAATGCGTAATTGACGAGTAAGCAAAAATTAAAAAGAAAAAAGGGCGGCAAAACAGAAAGCAGAGCCTAGACACGGGTGGATAGATTGGGTTGCTGGATAATATTGTATATTGATGATTATGTTTGTATTTATGAAATAAATAAGTATTGTTATATTGGAATACTGTGTTTGGCCATTTCTGAGATATCTTATACCCAGGAATTTATTATGCTGTAGTGCCTGGGACAATGAGATGGCAAAGGCTTGCTCAGCATCTAAAGCATCCTCTTCGGCCTTACCCACAGGGAAAATAACGTCAGCGACTTTTTGTCGCACTAGTGCATTCCCTTTTTTCATTACCACTATGAATATGTAAGTGTAGAGAGCATTTTGATAAATAGCGTTGGCTCGAAACTAGACAGATGTGTTATAGGATCTGCAAATTACTCGTTGAATATTCCGATTGGTGTTTTTGCATGCAACGCATGTCCGGGTCACTGTTGTGATTCATCATAATTACGTGTGAAAATCATTCGGTTTTTATAGTTTATTTTAATTTGGTGATAGAGTGAGACAAAGCTGAGCGATAATTTTTAATAGAGATAACAAATTTATTACTTTTATGAACACAAACATCGCAAATAATAATTTGGAGTTGAAGTTTATCAACGTATCTGTGAAAATTTGCAACTAAATAACGTTCATTCCAATGATGCTTTTCAAATTATTAATTTATGTTGCATATATGAATTCACCTTTATTATGAAGTCATTTTGTACTTTATACCGTAACATTGCTTTTATGAATTTGTGAAAGTGACAGTCGCTTAAACCTGACTTAAAGAATATCAGTGTCACCAATAAACACTATGTAAAGTTTTTCTTTAGTTCAACTTAAGAATAAGAAAAATAAATGGCTACCAATTAACCAATTAGAAAGTTCCACCTTGCATAACTTTGACATTTCTTTCATACAAACGCTATTCCGAAGTTCCACCAGCTAGCACCCTTGTTTAAATCTAGTGTAACCACAGAATACATATTAGTAGGTACTGTAAAAATATTTTCATAGGTACCACCAAAGAGTTCGTATAAATTTTACTCGTACATACCAAGGAGTTTTTGTTTAAGTACTTCCAGATAAATTTACAGGAGAAAAAAATTACTTTATCTGGAACAAATCTTACATTCCAATAGAAGAGGTAGCATGGCGAGAAGGTTTTATAAAATAAAAATCGTAATTTGATAAAAAAACGAGCGCGGAAACCAAAAATGATTTTGTAATAAAAAAATTACATGTGAAATATTGGCGAATGCACAAAAAGTGCGAAGCCATTAAGAGAAAAAAAAACAAGAATGACAAACAAAATGACCAATTCAGTCAGCTTTCATAGACAAAATGATACTTATTTTGAGGTTTCTACTTGGATGCGATGTTGCCGATTTGTGCATCTTCATGTATCAGAAGGATAGCTACACCTTGTATTATTGGTAAGAAATTTTTTCTGACTTATTCTGAATTTACGCAAGGTACAGCTATGCGATGTGTAAATTTGATAGAACTTCGGAATAAATAGTTTTTATTGGTGAGACGGTATAAGTAGGTATAGGTACATATTTAATGGTAAAAATCACAAACCTTAATAATTCTTTATGGAACAGAACAAATTGCTTGTTGGGTTGTTTGTTGATTGATCCAGTCATGAAATGAAATATTTTACGACTGACATGTTTATTCCAACATTGAACCATCAACACGAGTTTTTTGGATAAAAAACGGTGGCACTCCGTCAGTGCCGGCAGAAGTGAAATCTGTGATAAGTTCTTTACCGTGTTTAGTTACGGAGTTCAAAACTAGATGGCGCTTACGGTGGTGTTGGTAACACTGTCAGTCTGAGTTCAATAGATTTTCCCCTAATAAAATATAAGCTAAATAGAATCAAGACTCTATCTGTATCTAGTAGTAATTTTCTCAGAATTTTGTGTGCAATATTTTTCATCAAATGAGTGCTGAGATGACGGCTGATAGAGGAAAAT
Organism: Epirrhoe alternata; assembly: GCA_963565295.1. Classification (NCBI taxonomy): domain Eukaryota; kingdom Metazoa; phylum Arthropoda; class Insecta; order Lepidoptera; family Geometridae; genus Epirrhoe; species Epirrhoe alternata. Next base: position 9,801,130 of record OY751384.1, read on the forward strand.
GGAACTGGAGTAGACGTTGTGCCGACCCCACATAAAGTTGGATAAGAGCTGGAAGATGATGATGATTTTTTTAATGAAAATTTCCAATAAAACAGTTAATATTTCACGCAGTGTATTAAAATGACTAATTGACTGAGCGAGCGAAGCGAGCGAAGCGTCTCAGTTTCGAGATTGGCCAAAAATGCTTTTGTCCTTCTGTCCGTCCGTCTGTCAGTAATCGCCTACAGGTCGCATTGATTTTGACGAAAATTGGCACACAGGTTCCTTGATTTATTAAAAAACAATAGTCGATTGCGATTTTTGATTGGGGTGAAAATAGGGGGGAAAAGGGGTGAAGTTTGCTGTAGCGTTATTTATCGACAGATTTGAATTAAATTCATAAGGCATATTAAGGACTTAATTCTACACAAGTGGTAATGAAAACAAAATCCAAAAGGGGGAGGTGAAAGGGGGGAAAGTGGCTGGATGTTTGTTTAAGCGTTATAAAGGACGTTTTTTCGTAAAATGTATACCTACCTATACCAATCAGACAACGCAATCCTCTCCGCCTTCACGAGACAAACCCGTTGACACCAGATTCGACCTCCTAGGACCAAAAGAACGCGAGTAATCGCTAAAACTTATTCCTCTCTTTTGCTTAAAAGTGTACATAGGCATAGGTAAGCCTATAGGATAATACAAAGCACCTAAATTTCAATTTTGTTCGCGAGGTCTCCTGTTCTCACAGAACCACTAGTTAATTAGTATTAACGACTATATAGATCATAGGGCTCGTTTCCACAAACAGGCAGAATAGAACTTTTCTAGCGGTGAGTTTTCTTACAGGTGAACACCCAGCCTTTGGACTTGGTACCGTCAAAAAGTAATGCTGAGGACACTTTCGATTTAGCTACTACAACAGCTGTGGCGTATCATCTAATTAACCATTAGGCATACTTCCCATAGTACCGAAGAAACATAGAGGCTATTTGAGTCTGACTACACATGGACGTATATTAAGATAAGTATCATAAAAAAATAAGTTAATAATTTTCATGGAAAATATGAAAATAAAAGCCCAAAAAGTTGTATTTAATCCGACCTATTACCAAAATACAAGCGTTATTCAAGAAAAGTAGGTAGGAACTGCAAAGGGTAGTACAGCCCTCCTAGCCATGTTACAAATCGCAATAGAATAGAAATCGAATCGACAGACAACGCTGAGACTTCCCCTGCGTCTTACGGCATTTAATTGCCAAAACTGCATACATTTTATAAAAGTTATGGCGGCACATGAGTCCCTGGCTGTATGTAAATCGCCAGTTTGACATTATGCCAAGAACTCATGTGGACACTTGACATAAAATGTAGGCAGTTTTTGCAATTCCACTAGGCGCAGTATAGTCTTAGGTTATCTGTCGATTCGATTTCTATTCCATTTCTATTTGTAACATGGCTAGGAGGGCTGATCAGTCGCATAACTACAGCGATTCTTAAGTTTAAAATGTGTAAAAAAACATTTTAAACTTTCGCGACTTGAAGAAATTTTAAATTTTATAACGGGACTTAATCGCGTAGGTATAACATTTGTTTATTTACCTCGACGTTTCAGTAGCGTTACAGCTACCGTGGTCACGAGAAGACTGCCCGCCGGTACTCGTTCGCCTCTTCGACCGATGAGAAACTACCCTCATTCGGTCAACACAAAATAACATTAGGGTCGCGACACACAACACTGACAACATCCAAGTTAGTACTAGACGTTCTTACACGACCCGAACACTTTTTTATCACTGGATCCCACGTTGATGACAGTTTGTAGCCACATTCCCGGTTGAAATTTTTGTGTTTCTTTATTTCAACTGCTTCACGCTCAATTCTAGTATAATAATGGCGATCATTGGAAAGGACTAAAGGTTGATGTAACTCGATCCAGTGGTTTGATCCTGATTCTAGCAAGTTTTTTTTAATCTGTATATTTTTTTACAGGCAAGTGGATGATTGGTTCGTGTGTAGTACGTTTGTTTATACCTAATTTGTGTAATGGATTAATTAAGCTCCACCAACTACTCATTACATCAAAATTAGATAAACATCACTTTAGTGATTGAAACGTATAATTTTTGTTTAATAGTGTATTTTATAATTTGATTTGTTTTCTATAAAATTGTCACTAAAGTTGGCCGCTTGCTCTAACAAACTCCTCTTCATCTTCGATATTTTTATGTGAGTAATTCCAGTATTATTTTAAGAATGATAAATAATAATTAATAAAACTACTCATAACTTATAAAAACCAGTACAAATCCACGTTTTATGGTGAATAAAAGTCATACTAAGCACCCAATAGGTCTTGAAAAAATATTGGTAGGCCTACTAGCATGTCGAGTTTAACAGAATTTATTACACAAAGACGCGCCTCTTTGATGCAACCGACTTGTAACTCCACAGTTCTTCCGAATTGAGTAGGCATGGATGAAAGTCGTAAAATTGTTCACATCCAGTTTTTGAAAACACGATTAATTTGTAAAACAAACAGATAAATCCGGTACGCGTACTCGTAACTAACTAATGGGTATTTTGCGCTGAGTTTTCGCAATACTGTTGAGTGCCAAGCGAAGTTATTTTTTGGCGGTTTGAATTTTTTTTAATTTTTCAGTGTTTTTATTGTATCGTGCATCAAAGGTAGTTACTAAGTAATAAAGTTTTTAGGCAAAGCAAAGCCGTACATTTTTTTTTCATTTGGTATTTTTCTTTGCCCAACTTGGACTATCAATAAGAGATATTTTTCCATCTACATTACTGAGGGTCGGCATAGATATTTTCTCTAGATTTCAGAAAAAGCTACACTGTCCCGTGAGTATTTCTTCGCTTTCCATATCATTGAGTTCACTGCCTAAATTCAATCCGCTGCTACACGCCGATAAGTTGATATTTTCAAGAAAGTTCATAAAATTACCTTAAATTACATACTTTGACTTTCGCAATCAGCTAAGTTAATTTATATAAAGCACATCTTCTGAAATTGGTGCCAAAAGGCAAAATTTCTTATTCAATTCAAATTGAACTTGCTCTGAGTTTAATCTGGAACGTTGTAACAAATTCGTCAAACCTTATGAACTTGATCCTGAAAAGTCATAGACGTATTTTCAAGTACCTACTCTTGGTGTTCCAACTTACTGGTTTAATTTACTTCGAATGTATTTCATTAGTTATGAATTATTATTTACGATCTTAAAAATATCTATTATCCATTTGAATCCAGTCGTAATCCTCCTTATATTTTGTTTATTCTACTTATATCGCCACCATATTAATTGACATTGTTTTTTTTTTGTAAGTTATTTTTGTTTTTTTTTCCCATTTTTAAATAAATTTCTACTGTTTTTATCTTAAATTATTATTTATTTGTATTAAGTATTGTGTATTTTTGTATGTATGTAAAACATGTTTCCATTTGGTGGCAAATAAATAAATATTTCCTTCTTGAAAGTTTGAATATTTGTGAAAAGTGAAAGTATTTTAAAATGACACGAAAAAAGATAGCGCGATCTGTTTTGTCTCCATCTAGTTATTTATATAATCGCAGAACAAAGTTATGAAAAATCAGCCTATAATGTGAGTCTCAAACCTATCGAGTAGCAACGCAAGTCTGTTTGCTGACAACGTCGTGAAAGAGGATTATTCTGCTTTTGCTTTAGGTCGAGGCTATGAAATCCAGCCGGTAGGCAAATACGTATCGGTCAAGCAAAGTAGCAGAGGTATTCATAAAAAAATACAGAGATATTTTTTTCAAAATAATACTTATCCTTTTTCCAAGTTTGTTGGTGTGTGATCTCACGTTGAATCTAGTAGGTTTTTTTATGATGGGTTTTTAATATTTTTTTTACTCAAGTTTTCGGTATTCATAATTAGTAAGTAGTCATTTGCTTTCGGAAAAGAAGCTCATTTTTGTTATTTTTTACTTTCATGCACTTGAGAAAACAGTTACATATTTTGAATTTTATTGATTCAGAGATAAGTGCGTTTTTTGTGATTTTTCGACAGCAATAATAATTAACCTAATAGAATTCAATAGATCTATTTATTGGTTTATTTATTTTAAGGGTTCAATAACATTATATTTGCGAGTACGTTACATTATATTTGGATCTTAAAAGCTTGCCAAAATATCACAAGGGAATAGGAAAAGAAAAGACGGTCCACTTAAAACTTGGACTTTACGATCTTCCGACCAAAGAGATATGAGGGGTTGGAATAGATATTTTTTCTAGAAAACTTAAGTTGTTGTAACTTTAGAAACAAAGTTTCATTCCCAGTAGTGTTGTTAAAACAAAAATAAGAAAAAATAAAAATTTTACAGATATTTTGATGTGGCTTACATTTTATATCACGAAATTAGTACGTTTTTATGTCGGGTTCTAACAAGAGTATGTGGGCGAGCGGGTACTCTTTGGTTGCCAAAGAGGCCTGCACCAAGAAGAGTGAGTGTGTAAGCCACTGGCCACTCACTCTGGCGAAGTGTCACGTGGTTGGAAGCGAGCAGCAGCCTCCTGCGGGTCGTGACACATTACGATCGGAGATGGCGGCTGTATCGCACCACCGCCTGCGACAAATCGCCATTCATCATGTAGATCAAACTGAATAAGAGTTGGATCAGAGTTAAAATGAGTGCTTTGAGATAATAGCTATATTATAATGTATGCCTACGTTCGGTGTTTGTAATATTGTATGAAGAATTATACCAATACTGTACCAAGCCAATGACTGGTTTTACTGTTAAGCCTCATCATCTGCAATGAATAAAGAAGAAAACACTCCCTGGGCCCTCCTGCGCCTTCAAGTATTAGTTTGTTAACAATTTATTTATTTTTACTTCAATAACTACCTATTAGCCTGAAACCCTTATTAGGTTGCTGTGTAAACGTTTGATATTTAAATGATAAAAAGACTGTACCTAGTTTGTATATTATTTGTTAGGTAAATATACTTATTTACCTAACAAATAAGATAATATAAGACGGTATAAGACGTAACGTTGGTATAGTTTCTACACTAATATTTTAAAGATGAAAGATTTGTTTGTTTGAATTGAATAGGTTCCAAAACTACTGGACTGATTTGAAAAATTCTTTCACCATTAGAATCCTACATCCTGATGAACATAGGCTATATTTTATAGAAAGTAAATTTTTGGGATTGCCGGTAACACCGCTACGAACAGCTAGTTATCAATAAAGATAAAATCGAATACAAGTAGGTATTCGAAAAAGCCATGATTTCACTTCTTATTATTAACTAGGTACCTTATCCTTACCCATAATGTACCTCATAATTTTGTTTCAGAAAGATTAAAAAAATGGCAGATGATTATTATTTGTAAGTATTACCATAATATTAAAAACATTTACAATATTTTTTTTTGTTTTATGATGAATGGGTCGGCTCTTGACCTCGAAACTAACATAGGCAAGAATGAGGTCTACGATGGAGCGAGCCTACCCAGAGTGTGCCTATTAACTCTGTTCTTGAAAACAACTGAGTCATAGCTCAGCGGAAATACAGACGCTGGAAGCTGATTCCAAATTTTTGCAGTGCGCATGATAAAAGAACTTTGAAAGCGCTTAGTTCTAATAAAACTTTCATAATAATTATTATTATGAAAGTTATAGTAAATGTAGGTATACGAGAGAAATACCTAAGTACTTCTTCCCTGTTAAACTCCAAATGAGCCTCAGTTGTAGTTAATTATTGTTTTTACATTATTATTTTTTTCAGAAAGCCCCCAAGCCAGCAGCTATTCTACAAAATCATGGCGTTTTTACTAACTATCATATCCCTTAATGAAGAATACTGGGCGCTTTACAAAATGCCCGATCGCATCTTATGCCACTTGCAAAGACGGGTAATGCTATTCTTGGTACCATTAGCAATTGTCTCCCAAATTGTATATTTGGTGGGAAATTATAATGAACTTGATTTTAATACCCTTGCTGTGATTTACACATTGCTGCCGGTCACGTTAGTTTTGGCGGTAAGTTATATGGATGGACCTTTGTAGGTTATTTATTTCAAAAAATTAGCAAGGATTAGGATTTTTTTGTTTGTTTAAACAGTAACAAAACTACTACTACCAATAATATTTTAACTGAGGATAATCCAGGTGACAGGACGATCTGGTAAAGGTTGCTGGGAGGCGTTGGGTGCAGGTTGCACAAGATCGATCGCTGTGGAAATTGATGGGGGAGACGTAGGCTCAGCAGTGGACGCTAGATGGCTGAGATGATGATGATGATTTAGCTCGTATTAATGTGTATGAGCATACAACTTTTTCAAAGAAATCCAATAATGCTTCACCAGTATTTTTTCTTCAAATGTCTGGTATTAACCAGACATTTGAAGTTGAGTTACTTCTAATGAAGTAACATGATTTTCACCTGGAATAGTCACAAAATGTTTAGCTTCATTTATTTATTTGCACTTTTTATTTTTGTTTCAGGTAAAAATGGTTGTAGGACAAACGCCAGGGTACAAAAAAGCTATGACGGAGTTTATGGAACAAATTCATGTTTTCAGCTATTATCAAACGAACAAACAGCCGCATATTAAAGAGGTATATGTAATCGCACGATCCAAAACGCCAAACGCGCCGAACTGTCAATTCAATAGTGGAAATGCTGAGATGTCAGAAGCTAGCCGCATTTTCTGACGTCACTAGGATTTTTTCTTTAGAAAAATTACTGCGGCGCGTACGGCGCGGACTTAATTGCGCGATCAGCTTTAGTCAGCGTTTTGTAATTTTTTTCTGAATTATGATCAAAATAAATTTAAGTATTTCCTCTATAGCACCCACTGCTAGGCATTTCTCCTCTGAAGTGTTTGTTATGTTATCCAAACCTAATTTTCTCTCGACATGCAATGACGGAAAGTGACACATTGTCCTCTAATAATAAATAAATAAATAATGCTGGACATTTCACACAGCATCATCTAGCCCCAAACTAAGCAAAGCTTGTACTATGGGAACCAGATAACTGATATACTACTTATATACTTTTTGTTTTGTAAATACATACAAACTATAGGTACATAGTAACACCCAGACCCGAGGTAAATATTTGCAGAACATACAAACATTTATCCCGCCGCGGGGATCGAACCCGCAACCTTCTGCGCCCCAAGCGGGCTTTCACCCACTGCGCCACAGAGGTCGTCAATACGAGAGCTCACCAATTTTCTGTGGCTAATAGCTGTCTGTCATAGGCCTTACAGGTCCCATTGTTCATCGTCAATCATCATCATTTCAGCCACATAACGTCCACTGCTGGACACTGGCCTACTCTATAGATTTTACTATGCGGCCTGCACCCAGACTTTACTAAGATGTTAAACTTTGATTCAGTCCAAAACTAAACTGATATATCATTCTAATTTCAGATACTAATCAAGGCAGAGAAGATGACACGCTGGTCTATGTATGTCCTTGCTACACTGTGCATGGTGTGCACTTGCGCTTTTCTTATAGTTCCAATGATTCACAACTATCGGAATTACAATACAATCAATAACGTAACCTCTCGCTTAGAAATTATGGTTCATTTTTGGACGCCTTTCGATTATGAGTTTAATTATGTAAACTGGGGGATTATGCAAGTAATAACAGTGTACTGTGTTATACTAGCTGTTAGTATAGTTGTTCTCTTTGATATAACGAACTTGACTTTTCTTTATCATCTTAATGGGCATGTTCAAATACTGATTTATGCTTTAAAAGAGGAATTCAAAGGGAAAATGAGTGAGGAGAAAATAAAGGATAAACTTATTGAAGTGACGAAATACTATGCTTTTATCAAAAGGTGAGTGATCTACAAATATTTGAGTAAAAGTGTGCCATGCTAAGATCATTATTATTATGACTTGGTTTGAAGAAAATTAACCTTTAAACACTCCATTTGCGTCAATGCTAATACAAAAGTCGGATGCGGTACGGGAATAGGGGTAACTACAACCAACTTAGTGCAACTGTTGAAGTTCGTTCAACTAAAGCAACCGCGTACCAAAGACCAACAATCGTTTGAAGTGTACTGTGTACTTTGTGTACTTTTAGGTACTCAGTTAAGTTGCAGTATTCACCAGAATTAAACGTACCTACATGGTGTGTATTCGAATACAATGTTTTGTTTAGTCATTAGATAAAACTATGTGGATCATCATCATCTCCCTGCCCTGTTCCCACATTATGTGGGGTCGGCACAACATTCTTCTATTCTCCTCTATCAGCCGTCATCTCAACACTCACTCCTTTCTTACTCATGTCATCCTTCACACAGTCCATCCACTTTGTTTGGCCTACCTCTAGGTACTCGTAAATCCATCAACATTCAAAATAATCAATAAAAGATAAAACCATGTTGATAATTATTAAAAAATCATAAAGTGAGCAGTCAAGTTATTTTTATTTAAAAACAAAGATTTAATGAAAATAAATATTAAAATCAAATACGTTGACTGAATTGAAAATCGTTTCTTAAAGTTTTCGGTAGATATTTTACTACACCCATTGAAAAAAAAAAGTTTTTTTTCTGTACAATCAAAAAAACATACTAAAAATGTATTGATCTATTTACAGAGTATTCAAGGACGTTGAAGAAGCATTTGGTGTTAACACAGTTGGTATATATTTGCATAATCTGATTGGAGGAGGTCTTTTAATCTACCAGATAATGACTGCAGGAACTGTAAGTTTACCTACATAGATTTAATATCAGCGGAGAGTATTTTTATTAGTACTACGTAGGTACGTAAATTCACGATTAATATTCTATCTTTCACAAATGATTTAATAAGATTTAAAAAAATTGTGTTTCAAAAAATCAATCGGCTTAGCAATTTTTATTGCTGTACTTAAAGAATGGAGTTGCTCCACAACAATCAATGCCACTTACGCCCCTGGCATTCATGTTTTAAATAGTACAAGTAATTAAAAACGAATTTTCCTGTTTTTATAGAATACAGAGACATTGCTGTCGTATGGACTGATGATACCAATATACATGGGAGAGCTTATAATTATGTCTTTGGTGATGGAAAACATCCGAATACAAGTTAGTCCAATATTGGTGATTAAATTAGAAGTACAATCAGTGTCACAAACTCGTAACCCGCCTTACTTAGTTCAAACCGTTTTTCTATGGGGGCTAACAGTTAGTGACGCTTACTGTACTTGGTGACGCTTATTAAATTTAAAGATGACTAAGAAATCATTTTATTCGACCACAAGCATTCCAATACCCTTGTGTTCTTCTATGATCGAAGACTTGCCTGATACATTAGGTCTAATTTATACTCTCAGAAAGAGTTTAGGTGCTGGGCAAGCCTATTCCATCTCAAGCAATGCCCCAGGCACTATAACATACTGTGTAGGCATAGATGGCCTTCTGACGCATAAAAGTCTGTATAAATACGCTAGTAATGTAGATATAGTCCTAAGTAATTCTATATTTTTAGGCCGATGAAATTCCTGAACTCATATACAATCTGCGCTGGGAGAACATGTCTATCAAAAACCAGAAGCTGGTGATGATGGTGCTGTTTCAAGTTCAGCCGGTGCTGGAGATCAAAGCTGCCTTCAGCACCAAGACAGGGATTAAACCAGCCATCAGTGTAAGTAAAGTTTTAGGCGGTCACCCATCCCAAAACTGACAGTGACCTGCGTTGCTTCACTTGTTAAACAAATATTCAAGCCTTATCTACAGGTAAGGCTTATGAGGGCTTTCTATACTTATTTTTGAAAATACAGTAAGCTATGCTGTTTTTGAAAAAAACTGTAAGTTTGAAATTGTTAATATTTTTTGTTCCAGATTATAAAAACGACGTTTTCTTACTACGTGATGATAAAATCAAGAATGTAATTGTTCTGCTACAACTTATTTATTTAATATACCACATCATATATTAAAACATTTCCAGAGATAATTATAGTTACTAAACATTTCTGATATACATTAACAGTTTATAGTATACAACAGCTTACACTACATTCGCATTTGAGTACTACCTATTGTTTCTTTTAATTTTGGTTCAAAAGGTATAACTACCTTTTTACCTACTTACCTATTTGTGCTTGTATTTAGGTTACTACAAGCACAAATCTATCACACCTGAAACCTGTACCTATTTAAAATAAGACCTTAACATGTACAACAGTTATGCAATAAAATTATTCTGATTCTGATTCTGATAATGTTGGTAAAAAAATAAATTTAGCTAGTAAAGGTCACTTTCAAAGTTCTGTAGATGTGATTCTAGTGTGTAAATTGTAGTAACTTAATTCTGTAGGTATCAAATAAACTATCGCACTGCAAATGAAATTTCACTGAAAATGATTTGAGCTGCTGTGATTATATTAGCATAAGACTAGGAAGTCCCTCGGCGTTGCTTGCACATTTTATTTGCATAACTGCCGCAAAAGCACTTCGTGCCGAAACGTTTGCTTATACGTTTTAACGTCCGTATGTTGTTGGGATTTGAGCTATTCTATGAATGGTGCTGTTTCAGCTTAAGTGGATTTAAATAAGTGCCACAGTTGCATAACTTCAATCTAAGCTAACACAAATAACGGGATATTTACCATTATTATTATTATTTAGCCATTCTCGTCACACTGCAGGGCATAGGCCTCCCTTTCCTTCTTCCACTCTTCGCGATCCAACGCTGTAACAGGCCATGTTCTTAGGTGAGAGTCAAGCTCGTCTCGCCATTTCATCCTGGGTCTTCTACGTCTTCGCGTCACATTTAGTGGGGTCCACTGTGTGGCTCGTTTTGCCCACAAATCGATCGACATGCGGCAGACGTGTCCGGCCCAGTTCCATGATGATACTGCTATAGAGCGCCATAGCCTGTTGTCAGACCCCGGGAGCGGACTTTTGATGTTTTGTCAGAGACCAAGTTTATATTTACGATGATTTACTTTTTTTATTTCTTGTTGAGTTTCTCGTTATTGCACAGTTGCTTACGCCATGATCACGGAAGAACTGGTAAAATGTTGATAATCATGATAGTTTAAAAAGTTAAAATTACGTTTTAAAACTAAAAGAAAAGCCGACTTCAATGTACGACTCTACCAAAACCAAAACTGCATACATTTTATGTCAAGTTTCGCGGCACGTGAGTTCCTGGCATTAGTAAATCGTCAGTTTGACATAATTCATAAAAGAGTCTTAGGTCAGGCGGAAAGGGTCTTAGGGTTAGGTTCTATATATTTGTCAGTTCTGGCGTTCCGCGACCGATAATACGCGACCGATATTCCGTTAGATATGAACCGACCCTTAGACTGTCGATTCAATTTACAATGGCTAGGAGGGGGTTTTTAGAGTTTTACGGGAAAACTATCAAACCCTCAGGAATAAAATTTACATGTGACCACCTCTGGAGTATAATAAACCTTTCAAACAAAATATTTTTGAAAATCGGTCCACAATTGGCGGAGTAATCGCGTAACAACATACAAAAAATATTAATAATAATAAAAAACAGGTGAATTAAGAACCTCCTCCTTTTTTGAAGTCGGCTAAAAAGTAATATAAGCTAACTCCTTTTACGTCAAAGTTAGATAGTAAATACCTAGAAACAAGATCATTAACATCATCCTTTTTCATCCCACTGCTGGGCATAGTCTCTCTTCGCTTGTGCAGCCTTTCCTATCCTGCGCTTGTCTGCCCCATATACGACCCATTGTTTTTATAATGTCGTCAGCATAAACAACAATAAACTACATAAATACAAGGATAAACTAGATAAATCATAAAAATACTATTAGTGTCAAGTTACATTAGCGTTCGTTAAGTAAAGGTAGTTTTATAGATAAAATAACCGCGATAAAAGCCGTACTAGTAAAAAGTTTATCCAAATAGTAATTATTATCCTACCAGTCTGTCCCGACCCTTGAAGTATTTAATAATCATAGAGCGCATTACCCCTAAATTATACCGAAACGCTACCCCTTTTCTCTTAACGAGTATTATTCATAGAACTTTAATTATTTACAGTTCATTCTGTTTTTCAGTAAATAGCATATTTAAAAAAAAAAATATTGCTTTGATAGTTTTATCAAAATATTGTGATCCATTTTATATGTTTGACGACCTCTGTGGCGCAATGGGTGAAATAATAGAATAGAATAGAATATTGCTTTATTGCACACCATGAGAAAACACAACAAATAAAACAGATTTCGCTTAAATAATATGTGTAGCAAATGGGCGACCTTATCGCTAAAAGCGATCTCTTCCAGGTAACCTTTGGATGGAAAGGATAAAAATTAACTAATGAGGACGGGGGCACACATAAAAAGCCCGCTTGTGACGCAAAAGGACCATAAAATATTTAAAAATAAGTCTTAATGCTCACTTAGATAACTTAAGCAGTTGAGCTTACGTTATCGAGCTATCGACTGAGTTCATGATCAGCCAGCTTTAATATTCTTAGAACCATCATAGCTTTGTAGGAATTATATTATTATAGAGCAGGATTATAGGAATTATTTCTTTTTAAATCCATCACAAAGATAAACGAAGCTAAGAAAAAATAATCTGATAAACTAAGATATCTAAAATTTTTTAAATGCATCAAAAATATGCGAAATTTAAATACCTGACCTTACTGATCCAAGATCTAATAAAAAGTCGACACTACGGTTGAAAATTTACCAGAGTACATTGTATTTAACAGTTTCTTGCCTTGATTTTAGAGTAGGAGTATTGGTATTGAACAGATTTTTGCCATAACTAGTACCTAGAAAAATACTATTGGCGGAGACAGATGACCAAAACTGTGAAGGGTCGTATGTTTGTGAGAGACAGTAATTTTGGACTAATCACTCGGTACATCCAGAGACATCATCGAGTGCTCAAACGCTCCACAAATGCTCAACAAACGACCAACTCTCTCGCGGCCCAGTAAAAAGACCAAACTTTAATGTCTTGCCTAGATAGGTCTAAGGCCGATTACACGTATCGAGTAGATACTCGAAACAGTCATGTATTATAGTCTTTTTCACGCCGGAACGTATGCAAGACACATTGAACTTGTTTCATTTCACGTTGTGTAGCTCACAACAATTTTGAAACAAAAAAGTCAAGAAAAAAAATTAAACGATAAAACATACAAAAAAAAATGTTTTTGTCTATTTCCTGTTTAATTATTTCATAAATTATCATAAACGAGCCATAAAATATAAATAAATAAACAATAAACATTTTCTAAAAAACTCCGCCAAATAACAGTACTGAGTAAAATGGAACGGAATCTATTAGAGAGTGCAAAAATGAAAATCGAAACAATCGATGAATCGATAAGTAAAAAAATAATCGTTGGTTTAGTAATGTTGTCTATGAATGAACCTTGTAATCGATTAAGATGAATTGATAGTAGTGAAACAAAAATCGATTTTGATAATCTCGATTAAACTTTTATAAATTTTTAAATTAGACTGATTTTGACATTATCTCGAAGTGTCTTGCATACGTTCCGCCGTGAAAAAGACTATAGTAAGTGGCCTGACATAACACATTTTGCATTAAAAGTTACTCTTATACTGGTTAATACAAATTATTCAATACGAAAACGTCTCTAAAAGGAAACAGGGTTTCTCAGAAAATGTGGGAATTATTTATAAAAGAGAATGTTTACATAATGCTTTCTCCGTACACCGGAAAGGTATTGTGTTGAGTTTTCGTAAAGATTTTACATCGTAGCTCTCTGTATGAGATGCTAGAATGATGTAGCTGTCAGAGTCTGCGAATAGTTGTATTTCTATCACATTAGATTTTTGATTCGGAAAATATGCGCATTAACACGAGTTCTAGACTGCAAACAGTTCGTCGTAGCCCCCTCGCAGACTGCAGACTTTCTATCGGCCGATAGTTTAGTCTGTAGTCTGCGAGGAGTCTTAGTAATCTAACAAGGTGGCGAGAGTTTCGCAACCTGTTACGTTTAGAATGATAAATGGTCGGTCTTGCCAACTAAGTATGTGGTGCAACCTCTGACTACTCTTTTAATCGATTTCAAAGACTGAACAATTTCTCCCAATTCGAAAGAGCCGAATATTTAAAAATAATAAGTTTTTTTATTTTATTTTATATAATGCATATCTTCATTTCACTTGGTCATTAACAAAATTATTTTTTAATTGAAAACACCGTTTGGAGCAGAAAATTACCTGATGAATATTTGATGAATGAACATGCAATCCCATCATTGTTCGGTAAATAATATTTGGAGCGAAATTAAATTTTCAAAAATTTAATTTATGGCGGCTTGCATAACGTAATTGTATTTATTTTAGTTTATTAATTAACTCCAGCGTTTTACTTACATATGACTGTTCACTAAATGAATGAATGAATGAATGAATGAAAATACTTTATTGTACAATGCACACCTTATAACTACAAAATACAGTGGAAAAGAGAACCATAATACAATGCACAATGGGCGGCCTTATCGCTGAGAAGCGATCTCTTCCAGGCAACCTTTGGATGGAGAGGAGTGTAAATGCATGGAAGATACTAAACATGTTAACATGTTTTATAAACGTAAACAGGGTCATATGTTTTATGTAACGAAATATTTATGTTTAAAGCTTGTTATGCAATGCAAGCTCTAAGACCCCTCGCAGACTACAGACAGTTGAGATGGAATATACTTCGGCTCGTAATGAGTATGGAGAAGTATAGCCCGTCTCAACTATCGGCCGATAGAAAATCTGTAGTCTGCGAGGGGTCTTAGAGTCCAAATATATGTATTGAATATCAAAAGAAATTCAACAGTTATAAAGAGGCTTTACCTTACAAACTTTATTTCGAAAATGAAGGAGCTACTCTCATTTTCAAATAAAATAAACCAGGACTTCAAACGCCAAGATTTCAACAAACAAATTATATTTAATCAAAAGTATCTAACTTGTCCTATTTTATGATGAAACCCTTTCAACGTCCGTCTGCAGGTGGGCATGATTCTCCCGCTATTACGTTTTGCATTTGTTTCGGACAGTAGGGCTAAATTTGTCCATGGGTACATTGCCGACATTCCCAGAGTTCGTACGTTTTTGAGTCTATCTACATTTTTCATACGCACCGCCAAATCGTGGAACTCATTTCCGTGGAACTCATTTCCGGAAAAGTACAATATAGGGGTCTTCAAATCAAGAGTAAATAGGTTTCTTCTAGGTAAGCATGCTATAGTCACTACTTAGATCTCACTACTGCTTAAAACCAGGCAGAGTGACGTCAAATGCTTAAAAAAAATGGGTGAAAGTACAAATAAATATTTGTCACAATAGCCCTGATCTCTAGGATTCCTGTGTCGTAGGTTCAGAACCATACTATAATTCTCATTAGTTTACTTAAATAAATGTTATTTTTATTCAATCTTTATATCACAACCCACTTTTAATGCAGCCAAGAAAGCCCAAGCTGATTTTAATGAAGAATATACATAAAATCTTTTTATTGCTTTAAAATTCAATATGTGTCTTTTTATGCTCCCGACCAATCCAAAGGTTGCCTGGAAGAGATTGCTTCTTAGCGATAAGGCATTGTACATTATTATCTAATTTTTCTTTTGTTTTTTGTATTTATTTATGGTGTGCAATAAAGAATTTTCATTCATTCTTTCATAAAAGTGAGTATAGATCATACGTTTATAACGCTCTGAACATTATTATTATAACATCTAGTTTAGAAAGTGAAATAAATCAGAAGTTTATTTCACTTTTACGATTAATTTTGTATTTTACGGATTTTTAAGTGTTAGTTCAATTTTGCCGCGCTTCCTCCTCCCAAAAACTTTATTGCTTAAGCAGACTGCTCTTGTAAAACTTGTTCATTTTAGAATATCCGCCGCAGAAATAAAGTTACTGCTGAAATATTGTATTCCGAAGTTATGAGAGTTGAAACTTGTCTGTGAAGTTGAGAGCTGGTGTTTCTATTCATCAAGAATGTCTCTGTTTTGAAGTGGCTTTGGAACTTTCGAAATTATTTATACTGTTGAATATCTAAAAAACTTAAGCCTTCATAACTTTACTTAATAATTTGATATTGCGTCAATTGCCTGCGCTTAAACTTCAGGGCACGTTTGCATTATTTGATATTGCAAGTTTTTTTCATTCATTAGAATAGGACGAGGCTTAAAAATATGTTATTTTATGGATGTTAAAAACAATTGCTTGCCAAAGGTCTCATTCTCGTGTCTCAGCTGGCGTACAAAACGTCAGCTCCAGTGGTTTAACTAAAGTCTTCAGGCAGTTCAAAACTTAATCACCAGATACGGACTTACAGCAGAAGTTAGTGACAAACCAATATACTTTGTGCGGACTAGAACTTAATTATATTGTGACATCTCAGACACACGACTCCAAAGCGGACATTTTAGATTTAGAAGAAAGAATGGTCATTACGAATTAAGATGCTTGAAGGTTAAGTGTTAAACTGTAAAAATACGGTTTTTACATAGAAGTTCTGGTTTTTATCAAATACGGAATCTGATGTATGTATTTTACAAAATATAGGTTTTGAACCAGTTAGTTCAAGCCATTGATGTGATAGCAGAAGAAGCATGTTATGTCTGTAGGAATTCATACCTTTTAGAAAATAAAGTGAGGATAAAGAGGGACCCTAGTCATCCCTTTATAAGGTTGCCTAGGTAGTGTATATGTATGACTGGATGTCAACTTTGCAATTTAATCATATTCACGACTAAAATATTCAAATTTATTTGCGCTTGAAGTATGAACCTCGTATGAAGCTCCAAGAAATCTTCGTCACAATTAATTAGTCATTGCAGTGAAAGGTTCATGTAGAACAGGCAAGAGACGCGACATCTTGACTTTGCTTATTCGTAAGTTGTATTAGTAGGTTTTGCTTTCGACTTCACTCATCATACTATCTACGGTATCTCTATGTATTAAATATATTTGAGATAGTTGGGAGAATTTAAGAGATCTTTTCCACGTAGTGGGAGGCGTTGCTGTTGAAACAATTATCTGCCGAACAAGTGCATGTCGCAGTAGGGTCTGTCGAAGTATTGGTCTTTCGAAGATTGTGTTGTCGAAGTAATATTCCGTCGAAACAAACGCTTGTCGAACTTTGTCTTTTCGAAGATAACGACGTGTCGAAATAAAGAACTGTCGAAGTTCAGAGTTCACTCGAGAGTCAGATAGGGTTGAATTAAAAATTAGTTTTTTCTACATTTACAGCTAATTAGACGTAGACTCCACGCACCACACACTCCGCGTGTATGTTTTCTTGTTTATTTACCAATGTTTAATAATTTAATTTAAATTAATGTTTCAGGAAAAAATTAGCACAGGTTAACGATTTTAAGTACTACCAAACTAAGTGAATTACTAAGAAATGACTAACCTGTTCCATTATATCGAAAGACGCTTCAGTACAAACAGACAGGCAGTCTTTTTATACTGTAGTAGCATAGTTAGTCATTCTCAAGAACGCGGTATTTGCTTTTGTTATGAATATTCAGGCTTGAAGTATCGAGGGAGTACTAGGCGGGATTTCATTACGTTATATCATTTTAGCAGTCGACGGAATTTTATAGGCGTTAGGAGAGCAAAGCTTATAGAATTTTTATTAGATTTACTTGCAAAGAACTTAATAAATAAGTTTGTAATAAGTCGTCAAAATCGTATACATTTTGACATTTTACATTGACTAGGCCGCTTGAAATCATGCTTTTGGCAGTTAAAATTGATTAAGGACAGTGGCAAGTGCCAAGTGTAGTGAGCAAGTACAGTTGTAAACCGATCGGACAGTGGCGACTTAACTATTTTGTCCAAGTGCTCATTTGTCACTGTACGTTACGTTACTTGTCCTCTGTCCAGACTTTCTTGAATCTAGGGGATTTACACTCATCGCATATTCACTCCAATCGCAAATGTATACACACTCGCCTCGCACACACACACACACACACAAACACACACACACACACACACACACACACACACACACACACACACACACACACAAACACACTACCACTATGTGAAAATTTGCATCTGGTGACCTGCAACACAGATTTTCACAAACCTATCGCAGACTGGAGACCCCTAAATCGTACTTTTCGGGAAATACAGAGCAAGGCAATGAGTTCCACAATTTGGGAGTGCGTATGAAAAATGTAGACTCGAAACTTTTTGTACGAACTCTGGGAATGTCGACCATATGGCGTCTTTCCGGGTATCTGTTGGCCCGATAAATAACTGAATTTACGATGAAAACATCATCAAGTTTATGTAAGTTTTAGTTGAAGGTAAAAATATATTAATTTCCATAGAGTCTCAACTGCAAAATCATGTCAAGGTCACTAAGACTAATTAATAAATCGTAGCGAACCATAAATCACACCACTAAAGGTTCATAGGATTTGGGTGCCAACACCAAACGCAATTATGGACCTTTAGCAGTCACTGAGACTAGTTTCAAACAACGGCCTTACGATTAATATCAGTCTGTGTAATGTGTATACTGTCTTTGAACTATTACTATAACTTGACTTCTCAAAGAGATGCGAAAATCAGACATTGAAAATTAGGAGCATAATCTGCGTAATGTTACGAGCAAAGTTCATTTTGTTTAAATGAAAACGATGCTAGCGTAAAAACTGTTTTGCAGTTGTTGAGCGTCCGCATGTCTATGGTGATATCTCTTTCTCACACTAGGAAATAATTATCATTACCTCGCTCGGTTTTTGATTCGTACAAAACAGTGCGTAGTAACACTGCCTATTGACACGGCTTCAGCAGAGTCTTGGGAGTAGTCTAGGGCTGCTATCTTATAAGAAACTAGTGGGTAGCCTACGGCTATGCTCAACGTTTCTTGGTCAAGAAATTCCTTTATTTTCGGTAATAATTCAACCTCATTCTCTTAAACAATAATAAAAACGTAAACCGCGAAATCGCAACAGACCGTTACCATTAAATAGCTATTAAGGCTAATATTCTTCGTAGCCACGCCATAATGATTGTGATAATTACACAATTTCACCATTAATGGAATAATGAATCAAAAACATCAACCCTTGGTAAGCGGGTAAATGAGATACAAAGATTTTATTTTGTAATAGAAAATAATGTATTGCACACTACATAAACAAAATAAAACAGAAACATCAAACTAAACTATGATATAAAATCGGCGGTTTTATCGCTGAAAAGCGATCTCTACCAGACGATAAGAAGAAAAAGAGATGTATCTACATTATTCTATGTATTTGAATATTGAGTCTACAAACTATTGAATTTGTCGAACGTATTCTTGAGCGATTTATTTAAGCTTTTAGAAAGTAGTTTTGTTGCAGTTTCATTGAATTAACGCCAGATTCATTGCCACTTAGTTCCTTCTTAGGCCTTTTCTTGTACTTTATGAGATCATCAGTTGCTTAATGAGCTCGAACTTGTTGCGATTCTTTCCTCGAATAGTAATTGACTTTTTTTCTGTGATGGCAACTAAAAGGAAAGATTTTAATAAAACATAGTAAAATAAAAAATCTTTACGGTCAACAGTTTTAAACGTTGGTTTTAATCATCATTTTAACCTGATCGCACACTTGTCCGTGCCGTACGCGCCGATGATGACGTCAGAAAATGCGGCTCGGTTCTGACGTCAGCAGCATTTTCTCTATTGAATTGACAGTTCGGCGCGTTCGGTTCGGCTGGACTGTGCGACCACCCTGAATCATTATCACAAAGATAATTAAAAAAAAAAATGACAGTTAAAAATTACATCATAATTTTTTAATATCACTATCATGATTTAACACCAGCGCTCTGACAATCTATTTCAACATCATCTTAAAAAGTTTGTCTGAGCTCGTGGTGTTAGGAAAGTCTTCAGCGATAATTTTTAGGAATACAAATTGTAATTCAATTCAAAGGCCACACAGAACATTTCTATCACCCTACCCTTTTTCAAATACCATTCAAATATTTTGCGACAGCTTATTGCGATGTCAAAGGATTTAGGTACCAGTTTTTTCGGGCATTACATGTATAATGCATAACAACGGAGCGTATCGTTTTTTGTGAAATTTTTCCGACACTGTACCCAATGAATGAATTTATTTGTGCGGTTCGGCTAAAATAACAATATTCTAGACTTTCTGTTGAATATGAAATGTTTCTTTAGCTTTTGTTGGATGATAAAATCGGGCTTTCGCGCGAGATGATTTATATTATACAGCGTCAAAAACTTATGCTAACATAACACCTTGTGGAAATGAATAGTAAAACAATGTTATTGTCTATGACTGTAATAAAATTGTTTGACGGGACCAGCAGCCTTATTGTCTTACTTAAAATCCATTCCCAGTTATCATCCCAATTGAGTTCAGCCAATCACATAACACGAAAATGACAAAACACGTAATTTTCTTATTGTGTTCACCACAAACAGCTGATGCAAAGGTACCTACAGTGCCACAAACTTATCTGGATCGTTGGCTAAATGAGGAACTAACAAATTTCACTGTAAAAAATATTTTTCTGCCAACACCAAATGCGATAGCAGCGCCTCTCTTACCAGTTCAGATAAGTTTGTGGCACTGTATAGCAATTCAAGGAAGTAATGGTGCCAAAAGTTAGTATATTACTTTAAACGAGACGACAATATTACAGAAATTAAACTCTTTTGAAATTTATTTTTTAATAATAGAATAATAAATAAATAATTCATAAAACTTTGTTTTTATAGACGTGATCAAAATTTCAATTTACATTTTAATCAAAAGAACCAATTCGGTAGCGTTCCACTAGTTTTCTCATATTTCATGTCAAAATATCAAACTATTCCAAGAAGCTTTAGCTCAGCGAAACGTTCTCAATTACAAAAAAATTATTTGCACACTCAGCAGGGTCTGAAGTGAATTGAATTTTCGTAAAACCTCCAAAACACCTATTTCATTTTATACATGTCATAAGCTTTATTAGATTGTATTTCAAACCTTTGAATGTTTCAACATACTTGTGGTGTACCCCGTCAAAAAAGCTATGTCAAAAAGTGGTATGAAATAGTTCTAACATAATCAAGTTTCTATTACAATCTGTTCATCATTATCGCCATGCCAATCATCTCACTGCTAGCCATATGCTTCTCTTAGATTTTTTAAATAACCTATTTCGAGTTTTTTCCAGGCTTTCCGATCTAAAGCCATTGCCTGCCACTGATAGTCGCTGAAGGTATCCAGTTCATCGCGCCATCGCAGTCGGAAAGCCTAGAAAACTGGTACAGAGGACTTTGAGGACAAAACAACAACCTATTTCGACCCACTACTAGGTAAAGGTCTCCCTTTACTCTTCCATCTCTCTCCTTCGAGATCTCTCAAGGCTACACGACGGCCACAGTCGGTTTACTATTATAAATGAGGAAGTATGGATGTATGGATGTTTGTAACGCAATCACGCGGAAGTAAGTTCGTATGAGTCAGTAACCAGCTCTGGTGACGGAGTTTTTAGGCCGCTTTAAGGCCTCCGTCATGGCGTAACGACTTAAATAGCTGAGACCGACAATTTAACGTGCCCTCCGAAGCATGGAAGCGCTCAGATGAAAATGCCACTGGCGGTCACCCACTTATAGATCGTTTCGAACGTTGCTTAACTTCGACGATCTATCAAGAACGACTAAGCAAGCACGACCACGAGCGCTTCAATCACGCTGAAACCACTGAACAGGTCTGGATAAAGTCATACATTAATATTATGGGCCCATTCACCTGTATTCGTCGATCATTGTCTATCTAATAAAAAGTTCGGCAAATATGTAGTTCGGTGAATGTGTGGAGGAGCCATTGCTATTTTATAGATACCACGCAAGAACCTGGGTAAAAACTAGTTACTTATAAATACGAAGGTCAGGTGATTCATCAAGACGGATCAATGAGGATCGGGGAATGTGACAAACCTTTTCGAGTCCAGGATAAGCTTCGCATACAACAGGTTTCTTTCATCGAATGCCGAATGATAAATGAGCACATTAGATAATATACGAGTATTTATGTGATATCTTTTTCTTATTCTTCGATTAGAAAGATGTTAGCCAAGAAAAGTAATACTTTGACTCAGTCCGAAGGTAGTAGGTTCGAATCCAGGCTGAGTATTAAAGAGTTTTTGTAAGTTTAGTTTCAGAAATTTTTTTATACGTATTTTATCTCGAGCTTAAGCAGTTAACATGTTAATTTGCGACATTGGTCACTCGTACGTAATAAATAACTCTTCTTCTGCGACATGGTGCTAATTTTTTTGCTTTAGACTACCCCTTAAGACATCTTCAAAACATCTATAGTTCTTTACTAATATTATAAAGAGGAAAGATTTGTTTGAATTTAATAGGCTCCAAAACTACTGGACCGATTTGAAAAATTCTATAAAGGCTATATTTTATTCCAGTAAAGTGATGTTTTCCCAGGGACCGCAGGTAACACCGCGACGGACAGCTAGTCTTAAATAATTTCCTAATTATTTCAGACTCAAACTAGTCTGATATCCTAAACTTAGAATATCTATAAAGGATGATTTATACAGCGTCAGGAGGCAACTAATGCTTTCAAAGCATAAGCATTACAATAAAATACATAAAGGTTACTTGTACTTTCAATAGAGCTCGTGATGGTAATCAAATCTTGCCGGGAACAATCCGCCCTACTTCGAGCGGAATCGGATTTTTTATTTGAAAATTATATTATACGGTCGAGAAAATGTAAGAAAGGTCCTTGATGAAAGAAAGAATAACCAATAGCGATGGTTCTATAGAACTGCAATGAACGTAAAGAAATTATTTTAACCAACTTTCCTCCTTGCGTCGTTTCCCAAATGCTGGGGGTCGTGACCCATCACGGAAGTATCTTCTCTCGGACGATGTTCCGCCATCTGTTCCGGTTTTCAGCCACATGCACAGCTTCCGGCATGCTGAGATCGAGTGTGCTGCGGATCTGGTCTGACCAACGCATCGGGCTTCTGCCTCTTGGCCGCTTTCCCTCGACTTTACCCGTGACGATGAGTTTCTGGAGATTGTCTCCGGGCTTACGGGCTTAACCAACTTTATAAAAGGAGAAAACCTAATTTCAGATTTCCTTACCGACTTTAGAAAAGGGAGGAGTCACTTTCACTGTATGTTTTAATCGATGAAACATGGAGGTTCCTAATTCGACTGGTGTACGCTGAGTATTTGTCATTGTGTAACTCTCTTAGTTAAATATTATGTATGGACCAACAAAAAAAATATTTTCGTGTGTGACTCAAACTTGACGATTTACTTAAAGTTTTGGCATTTACTTACACCCTTTATTCTATGAATTACAGATCCCGATTTTGAATTATTCATAACTGACTTTGTTTGAGCACACAAAACAGAAACCAACAGAGAGATTGGTTCTTCTATACCTTTAAATAGCGATGTTTGGAAATAAGTTTTTTTTTAAATTTATTTCATTTCCCAATTATAATATAGCTAGAAGTTAAAACAACCCTCTTTCTTATTGTCGTGTCACTAGTTATTTTGAACCGATGCTACCGAAAATCTAATCAAAGCGTGTGATTATACCTACTCGTAATAGGTGTTCGCACGACCCTCCGCGCCGAATGCGCCGAACTGGCAATTCAAAAGAGGAAGTGCTGAGACGTCAGAAGCTAGCCGCATTTTCTGACGTCATAAGTATTTTTTCTATAGAAAAATGAATGCGGCGCGTACGGCGTGGACAAAATATGTGCGATCAGCTTAATGAAGTCATATGAATAGTCAAGTGACTATTTACAAAATCGTTGCCTTATATCATAAAAGGGCGGCATTGTAAACAGTTTGTTTTAAAATTGTTTGTTTATGTTGGTTTATTTCATACTACTTTTAATTTAAACTCTTTTAATAAAAAATAAAGATCTGAGAGAATGTCCACCGCGCCTTGGTGGTTTTTTTTTAATAAAAAATTATTTAATCAATGATCTTCAGAACATAATATTGTAACAAATTAATAGAATAAATAGTTTATTTGGTTCTATATACACAAGACAAGGGCATTAAAACAATGAACAAAATAGGTAGGTACCTTTACAAATAAGGTGATCTAAAAGTAAAGCAAGTAGGTTGGCACTAAATGATATGTAAGTACTAAAACTTTACTATAAAAACTGTAACCGCTATAAAGTACCTACTCCTACAACTGTGGATTGATACGAGTACGGGGGCTAGCCAAGATGACATAGATTCGTTTCCATTCCATGGCTACTATCAACACTGATTTGGCGATGTTGCACTCATTTTGCACTTGATTCTGCCATAGATTACAAAGAGTATGTATGAAAATTACGCGTCATAATGAGTGGAATGGAAAAAATGGTAGCCAAGATGCACTTTTGATAGTCGCAATTGATACTTTGTTTACGTTTTTGATCGCTGACAAGACAACTGGCAAAGTTGACAAAAACCCAGCGGAATCGCAGTAGAAATAAAATGGTGCCTTGTTTTTGATCGATCATCTGTCACCGTGTAATTTTGTATTGAGTAATAGTTTTCTGTGATTTTGTAAAGCTTTCTAATATTTTTCAAGCTGTAAAATGCATGCTCTAAATTTATTATGGAGCGCTCAAAATGAGGACTGTTATTTACAACGCCAGAAAGGGTATCTTCTTAGACAAACATTGGATCCCGTCGAAGAGTCTTTCGGATTAAAAAAGAAGAATTAAAAATTTTGTGTGAAGAGCTACGTGAAAAATCTACCTTGAAGGAATCGAGCGATATTTCCTTGGAACTCAAGGTAAAAGTTTCCGTTTTCTTTGTTTCTACGGCAATAGCACAAGCACAATCTGTGTATAACCCAAAGCTGGGTCCACAGCGCCGTGTTTTCGAGTTTTTAACATGTTATTAACCGAATAAGCACGTACAATTGGTGAAAAACAATGCTAACATATAAGAAAACATTAAAATACGGCGCTGTGGACCCGGCTTAAGATACACGGAATTGTCTTCCACAAACATGTTCAATATGTTCATGCTCCGAAGATCGTTCCCGTCTCACATCGTGATAATATACTTAATTCTTTCCCCTGAAAGAATCTGATCGATTTCTTTAGTAAGTAGGTTATTTTTTATATTAATAAGATAACCTTAATAACCTTAATGTTTGTATAAGTACTTAAAATAATGTTTTGTTTGTCGTTTGTAGGTATGGTGCACGCTTAGTTTTTAGCCACAGGATCCTACCAACGAATCGTGGGGATGAATCACCATCTAGCCCAACGCACAATGAGTCGCTGCATTATAGAAGTTGTGGACGCCCTGAACCACCCAGCTGTAATGGGAAAATGGATTGATTTCCCAAAAACCTGGAGGCAACCTATGCGTAGGCACTACAACGTCCCGTTGAGTGTAGACTCAACGGGACGCTGTAGTGCCTGGGACATTGTTTGACATGGAATTTGACAAAGGCTTGTAGCACCTAAACCATCTTCTCACCTTAATCGGCCTGCTGCCTGACCAACACGGCTCTTAAAGTTAATAAATATATTAAAAACAATAATCTTTTTTAAATAGTAAAAAAAAAGGTTTAAAGAAATATTGTTTTCAGGAGACTTTGGATATCCACAACGCCCTTGGCTAATGACGCCAATCCTTGATGCAGTTCCCGGTTCAAGAGAGGAGAACTATACGAAAATCCACATTAAAAATATTTTTTTTTATAGCAAGAACTGTATGGTTTTTATTATTATTTTATTATTAATAGCCTGTGGTGTCCCACTGCAGGGCAAAGGCCTCCCTTCGTTTTTTCCACTCCTCTCTATCGTGTATGGTTTTGACTTTCAAAATACATAATATGATTAACTATTATTGCGTTATGTTTCTCTCAAGAATCCCATAGTAGATAGAGGGAGGGAAAATCTAACCCAGAAAATCTAACACAAACAATCTACATTTCAAATTTCATCACAATCGGTTAAGTCGTCATGGAGATACGTGAAGACAAACATTCGCACACACAGACTTTCGCATTTATAATATTAGTAAGAAGTAAGATTTTTCTCTATGAAAATAGGTAAAGGTGGTGATATAATGTGCCTAAGCATTTACAAACAAAAAATATTTAAGTAGTGTAACAGTCACAAAAAATATTTACGTAGTATACCCGTAGCACATGCCATATTAATTTTTTTTTTAATAATCCAGCATCATTAAATGATGCTGGATTATTAAAAAAAAAAAATTATAAAACAATAAAGGAGAACGGGCAGGCATGTATGAAGCGCCGCCCAAGTCAAAAAACGATCGCCCGCAGAGTTGACGTATAGTGGAATGGGTAGACCTTCTAAAACACTACATTTGATTGTATGACAGCAAAAAAATCCATCCTACAGAAATCGAGATATTTGCAGTTAAAGGTGGTGACTTTTACAATCATATTTATTGACTTACAGGCTTCCCGCAGACAAGCCACTATGGGCATTCGATAGAACTTTAGAAGCACTACATTTCATTGTTTAACAGCTAAAAAATCCATCCTGCAGAAGTCGAGATATTTGCAGTTAAAGGTGGTGATTTTTACCATCATCTTTTTTAACTTACAGGCTTCCCGCAGACAAGCCACTATGGGCATTCGATAGAACTTTAGGAACACTACATTTCATTGCGTAACAGCTAAAAAATCCATCCTGCAGAAATCGAGTTATTTGCAGTTATAGGCAAATATCTCGACTGTAATGTAGTGCTTCTAAAGTTCTATCGAATGCTCATAGTGGCTTATCGGCGGGAAGCCTGTAAGTCAAAAAACATGATGGTAAGAGTCACCACATTTAACTACAAATATCTCGATTTCTGTAGGATGGATTTTTTAGCTGTCAAACAATGAAATGGAGTGTTTTTGAAGGTCTACCCATTCCACCATACTCTCTCTGCGGGCGATAGTTTTTTGATTTGGGCGGGGATGCCCATTCTCCTTTTATTGTTTATTTTTATTATTTGTAAAAACGTTACATTTGTAAATGCTCGATAAAATTCTCTAGTGTGTACCCACCTTAAGACGCTATTTTAAATACGTTATACTCTTTGTACTCTGCGGACCATAAGCTGGCCCCAGACGTTCATGCACGATGGCACGTGAGGCATGCCGCATCATCGCAACAGTGGGTGATCGTCTAGAGTGTACGTGGTCTATAGACAATCTGTCTATCCTAGAAGCGTCTTCTAATTGTGCGGTGGAATGATCAACCCGGAATGTCAATGGTAACTTTGCTACTATAATGAATTCTGTGGCAACTTTCCATCCTCGATGTGTCAATCCGACGTTTGATAAAGCCAGGAACTCACATGCCGCGATATTTGGCATAAAACGTATGCAGTGCCATACAAAACGCGTTAAATAATGTCATGCGCCGCACGTGAGTTATAGTCCTTATCTGTCTATGTCCATTTCCATTTCAATGTCTACTTGTTTTTTGGCTAAGGCCCCAGGCCCTCCCTTGTGTATGTTTGCACCAAATATACTAGTCTAAGCGTTAGTGCTGCTCTTCAAAGGGGAGTAGCGCAAAAATGTAGTATAATATGTATTTAGTTAAGTTTGTACTCTGTTAACAGTGTTTACTGTGCCACAATAGCCGTATTTTGATTTCTAAACTTTGTAATTAGAACGTTGACGGAGTTGCAATCTGATCTCAATTTATAATTCAGACGTTTCTGAAGTTACCCTGTTTATAAAATAAATTCTAATATTATAAAAACTCTTTAAAATGTCACAATTTATTATAATAGTTTTGCCCAGCCAAAGGACGGTGCAGGCTAGAAACAACAACTACAATAATAGTTATAGTGTCAATCTCACACTAGGATTACACAGGATCAATGAGTATAGATTTGAAAATGCGTCCAAATATGACTTGAACCAACCTTCACACCCACCATTGTACATTTTTATATGGTTTTTGTTTGTTTTTATTGTATTAATGGTCTCTCTCTCTCTCTCTCTTCCCGACTATTTATCCCACATGGTGGTGGGGTCAGCCTTCCTAACACTCTTCCTCCACTTCGCCCTATCTGTGACGTCGTCATGGGAAACGTCGCATGCCTTTATATCTCGTTCCAACACAGCTGTCCAGGTTGTTTTTGGTCTCCCTCTAGATCTTTTACCGGAGATGGACAGTCCCAGTACCTGGTTGCCAACGTAATCGGGTGATTGTATTAATGGTGTGCAATAAAAAAATTTCCTTCATTTATTCACATCGGTGAAGTCACCACCTGAAAGTAGTAGGTATCCCAATTCACTGGTCACCACGGATCGCCGTGGTGAGATTTCACCTGATCGCACACAGTCCGTATGCGCCGCAGTTATTTTTCTATACAAAAAATACTGATGACGTCAGAAAATGCGGCTCGCCTCTGACGTCAGCAGCATTTTCTCTATTGAATTGATAGTTCGGCGCATTCGACTCCGCTGCACTGTGCAAGCATAGACTAAGTTTTGTTGTTTTGATCAAAAATGTTACTTCATCGGTTGTGGTTTTTATGACTTCATCCAGAATAAGATTTTCCCGACAACCAATGGTTATGAATTACATACGTGGCTCACAGAATCTGAGGCATGACTAATCGTTATGTCCAGATATCTCCATCCATCACTTGAAACGTGATGTGTCATAGAGCTCTATTCAGACATAGACCGTCAAAACAGCTTGATCTTTAAGCCTGATTATCTTTCCGATCCTTCGCTAATATTTCGAGCCAGACTGGCAAACCGTGGCCTTGGAGCGCAAGGAGTGGAAGCTAAGGGGGGAGACCTTTGCCCAGCAGTGGGACACGCACGATAGGTTGAGTAAAAAATCTTTCCGATCTACCCACTGCTGTGTTAGTGTTGTCTCTGAAGTTTAAAAATCTATGATGATCTTAGGACCACAACACCAAGACGGACAAATTAGATCATTCTAATATTTGTTCCGCAGCGAGATTCGAACTCATGCAACTAAGCGACCGATCATAAAAGTAACGTGACGATGCATAAAGAGGCATGTTATAAAGACATATAAAAAGAAGAAGTTCACCTCAAATATATAACTTACCTACTACACAAAAAGGTTCACAATTCACCGACACAAAAAATGAGAGCACGAATATGGTTATGTTGGCTGAGTATCACAGCGTAAACTGCGGTCAGTGAAGAATACCAGCCATTTTCTTTAGACTGTGTGAACTGAGAGTCCGTGATTGAGGGGCCATGAATCTTTGATTATCGGATCTGTTGGAAAATATTGATATCGCTCCGAACGTAACTAATGTCGAGCGTTATGCTATTGATGACTGTAACGATTTGGGAATAGAGGTGAGAATTGCATGCAAGTTATAAATTAATATTGGACGTTGAAAACCACTTTTTGCTCACTGTTAAAATGTTTAAAAAATATAATTTGGATTGAAGTCGTAAATTATTATTATTTGATACACTTTGAAAATAACCATAGAATTTGTATTAAATAGGAATCAAATTTTTTTGATTTTCTTTATAATTACAATCACTCTTTTCACATTCTTCTCTACTTGTTTTATTGAGGTACAAAACAGAGTTTTCTCTTTGCAAAACGGTTAAAGCTACAAATACTACGAATTAAAGGGGTATTACTTGTTAACTAAAAGCAGACAATGCAGACAGACCCTAATTATCCTAAACAGTTAACAGTATATTTTTAAAGCACAAACAAATTGTAATTCAAAACGAACTATTATCCGAAATCACTTTGAGCCTAGACACGCCTACACAATACAACCTATCACTAATTAATGTAAATAATCATTACCATAGGCGTTAGTGCTTGTACTCCTATAAATGTGTGCTAATGTAACCAAAGCTGGCCAACCAAGCAGAACAGGCACGTACAAAGGATTTGAAAATACAAACACATAGGCCCCATAAACACACACAAGTTAATAAAAGCGTGTTGAAAAAGCAACGGCACTCCAGGAGTGATGACAGAAAAGAAAACTTGAACGAGGACTCGGTAATGGATGTTAACTTTAAAAAAAAAAAAAAAAAGCGTCGCGTGATTCAAGAGCTGGTGAATTTTTGGCACAAAGAATCAGCATTGCCATTCAGCGTGGCAACGCCGCCACTGTTTTGGGCACGCTTCCGACTGGCAGTGACCTGGATCAGTTGAGCTATCTATAGATCGTTTTTACGACGATCCTTAGATAACTTGACTGATTCTATTGTATTTTGTAATTTTATGTACATATTGTAGTAACTTAGTTTCAAAAAAAATATAAAAGAAATAAAGTGCAAAAAGTTAATGTCCTACTGAGATTTGAACGGCGTCTCACTATGAACCAGTGCTTTTTTTATACTTCGGCCATTCTGACGATACAAGGTAAAGTGAGAGATGGTGTCGGTATTTCGATAAAAGTCACGTGACTCGCGACTCGAGTTTGATATTTTTTTCACATCTCAAAAATACCCAATGCGCCTAAACAAGTTTTCAATTCAAAAATAAATCATGCCTGAGTCCCCGCAGTACGGGAGAACAAATGTCAAATTAAAATAATCTTTAAACCTTTGATGACATTTTATTTTTATGCTCTGTTTATGTTCATCCCCGAGCTAGATTAGAGTTATTGATGCCTACTTAAAAAGCTTAAAAAGCTAAATGATTTATTTCCAATTTTTTTATGGTACAGAGCTCACTGTATGAAATGTCCACCAATATCTATTAATTTTACTCTGGCAACGACCCTGGACGCTGTCTAGCCATTCCAAAGCTTGTGCGCTTCCGACCACGTAATAGGCCAATGTTGCCACCCTATAAAATAAAGTGCCTAAATTAATTATAGAATAGAATAGAATAGAATAAAATTAAACTATATAAACAGATGCCGGACTGAAAATAATTTCGTAATTATTATTGTGTAATTATAATAAAATTTTACGTTGAACTACCCATATTCCAAAAATAGTGTCACCAATAATTAGTGACACTATTTTTGGTACTTAGGTACTGTGCAATTTTTTTGGTTATCAATTATTGATAACCCTAATGATTGATTCAGATCTGACGAAAAATGCGTCGAGCGTATTCAGCATTCTTTGTTTATCATCGTCGCGTATCATCGGTGAAGTATGAAAGGTCGAATGTTCTATTAATATTTTGTCTATTTTGACGTAACGCGACCGATAATGCGCGGCGTATTTTCCGTTAGATGTGAATCGACTCTAATATGGCGTTTTGAATGGCGTGCTTCGTGCAGAGGGGTTACAGATTGCTGTTGCCGACTGTATCTTCTGTGAATTCTTGAAAAAGCAAATGTAATTTCATTTTACCCACCTAAAAGCTCAATATCTAAGGTTATCACAGACAGAAGAATAATACAAGTACAAGATGCCTCCAAATTGAAACGTCTAGGCTATATGCCCTTAGGCAGCCTAGGTCTAATTAGGTTCGCTAGTGGACTAGATAATTGGCTGTCATGCGCCTAGTCTGATCGTGTTGTGTTACACCTCTCTATACTATGTAACTTCTATCAAAGTTACAATGAATGTTGGTCCTAAATGTGAAAACTGTTTAATGGTCAATTAGATATTCAACTTGATTTTTAAGTACCTACTGTTTGTTTTCCTAAGAAATAACAAAAAAAAATCTCATAAACTAAATAGGCATAAAAAAGGATATGGATAAGGATAGTCGTTTTTCAGTCTAAGTTATGTTGGTGAACTTAGCAGATCATTATCTAGCAGATCAAAAAAAATGTGAGTTCTTATCGCATGCAGATGAGTTCTATAGTTCCTGATCATCATAATCTCAGCCGCCTGGTATCACCTACTGCTGGGTATAGTTCCTGATACTTTTTAGAAATAGTTCTGGCGTTTTTACCTAACAAAAGACGATGGACAAAATGATGAGTTTTCAATTTTTAAGTTCTTTAGACCTTCAGGCTTTATAATTCCTAATTTTCCATGTTTTTCAGGTTTTAAGTCTTTCAGAGTTTCATTTTTTCAGTTCTCCATTCTTTGGAACTTCTTCAATCTTTCAATCTTTAGTCTTATATTTTTATTAGCTATGTGTAAAAAAATAGTGGACTCCAGGAGTGCCGGCAGTGAAAGCTTGAACGGTTCTAAACTTGACAAATAACCCGGTGTCGGTGAGTAGTGACAAGGCGAATCCAAGAATTTTTTCTCATCACAAAACTGCCAAACACGC
This sequence comes from Epirrhoe alternata, assembly GCA_963565295.1. Lineage (NCBI taxonomy): Eukaryota > Metazoa > Arthropoda > Insecta > Lepidoptera > Geometridae > Epirrhoe > Epirrhoe alternata. The sequence goes on from OY751384.1 coordinate 9,833,333, forward strand.
CTAAAGAAGTTTTCACATCAAAAATGTCATGAAATATCTGCTGTTTTTCAGGAAACAAATGGTTTAATTGGCATGTTTCCTTTCCTAGGTCGTTAATATGAAAATTTTATGACTATAACCTGTATAATTTTTACATTCAGATTTCGCGTTTTATTGAGGACATTTTAAAATGTAAAAACAAAAATATTTACTTTTTGCTGACGATATGAAAAATGATTGAGAACCCAAGGTCCCATTGAGGAGCCTGGAACGTTCGAAAATATATCTCTCGTCTTTTTCAAAAACAAATCATAAAGCCGACAAGCTTCTTTAAATAAAATTATATCAGTTATCTGGTTCCCATAGTACAAGCTATGCTTAGTTTGGGGCTAGATGGTGCTGTGTGAAATGTCCAGCATTATTATTATTATTTAAAAAAAGATTTCTCGATCCCCAGCCACATCCCACCAGCCTTCCTGGAAGGCATCAAGGTCGTCACGCCAACGTTTTCTCGGCCTGCCCCGGCTTCGTCGCCCATCTGCAGGTAATGGCGTGACAATCCCTGCCCACCTCTCGCTATTCATACGACTCACGTGTCCCGCCCAACTCCACTTTAACTTTGCAGTCTTTTCACCGAGATAAATGGAAACAACTGGGGGAGACCTTTGCCCAGCAGTGGGAAAGTATAGGTTAGTTAAAAAAAAAAAAAGATTTGAGAGAATGTCTACCGTGAATTGGGGATACCCTGTTTACGTTTTACAAATGAAAACATAGCATAATAAGCTCCCTGCCTACCCCTATACGGTAAAGTAAGATTATATTTATAATAACTTCAAATTAATAAACTCTGCTTGAAAAGGAACAAAAAACCATGTAAAGTTTTTATTTGTTGCCCAAAATCCATTATCCTAATAAAACTCTTCCCACACGTTTTTGTTTTTAATTTTCCTTTGAGCTCCTCTTGCGTAACGCGTTAAGTGTTCAAGTAAAGTAACTTTTAATTAAACAAACATTTAGAGCTTAAGAGTGTGCCATACGCCGCCATTTTGTAAGCGGGACAGCGAGTGTGATTTGTTCGGCGTGTGAGGAGTACAGAGCTATGGATACGCAAAGTTATTTATGGCGGTAAAACACTTTTTAGCTAATTACAAGTTATTTTAACAACCAATCGAAAAATTAAAAGACAAAACTATAGAAATACTTATAGGTTTCTTGACAAAACAAAAACCCACCAAAAAACGTGTGCTGTTCCTGAGATAAATAGCAAATAGTGTGCAAAACATGTGTTTTTCAAAAAAATATTTTATCGAGAAAATTTTCACCAATCGTGTTTTTAAAACACGAAATCCAAGATAAAACAATGAAGTATCATTTACCTAAAAGGTTGTAGCTTTCACAGATTCTGAGATAAATAACGATTTCGAACAACAAAATTGCTTAAATCGCTCCTGCACACTCTTTAGTGAATATTTTTCAGTACGGATGTTTGTTTTCCTCGAAGTTCTTAAGTGTTTTAAGTAATTATATGGAATAGGGGTTTTAAAATGGCAGGACTAGAACATTTTTAGAAAAAAAAAATAGAAATATCCATAAAAATGTTAGAGAAAAATGTTAGTTCTAGCAAAAACTACATTCAACATTGAAATAAACTTTTCAACCTCGAGGAAGTGCTGAGAAGAGTTGAGAAGAAAAGGGTTTTGATGACCACCATTCAAAATCGAAGATGAAAAATGATTGGACATCTTATACGACATGACAGCTTTATTAAGAACATCATAGAAGGAAAAGTGGAAGGAAGACGAGGAAGAGGCAGGCCTAGAATCAATTTCATGAGTCAGATAAAAGAGAATCGTCGTATAAAGAAGAAAAGGAATCCGCATTGCAAAGGGAGTGGAGTGGGGGAAGTGGAGGAAGTTGCATCATTGCACCGACAAGATCTGAACTCTTAAATTTGATGGTGGAAAAAAAGTAGAAAATAATATTTGCCATGCAACTTCCTGATAGCAAATCGATGTAAAATTCGGACCAGCCTACAAATTTCTAAAAATATACAGGCCCATAAGTGATGTAAAGTGTATATCTGCATGTAAAAAAATAAAAAAAGAACAATAAAGATCATATAAATGGCTACTACGAGTACTTAAAAGTTTTCAAATCCTGTGCTCTCAACACTTAGCCATTTTTTCTTAAAAACTTTGTTCTTTTAACACCACATTAACACAATGCTTTGGGACCCAAAAAGATAGAAATAATAAATGTTTAGCCACTTTTAGCAGAGCACTTAGGTTTATTGTTAAAAATATCTTTTTAAAATAAGGTTTTAGGTTATTTTTAATGTCTTCTAAGTTTGAAAAGCATTCGTATCTTTCTAAATATAAAATTCTCGTGTCATGGTGTTTGTAACCATTCTTCTCCGATGAAATTTTGTTTGTATGGACGACCTCTGTGGCGCAGTGGGTGAAAGCTTGTGACGCAGAAAGTTGCGGGTTTGACCCCGCGGCGGGAGAAATGTTTGTATGATCTGCAAATATTTATCTCTGGTCTGGTTGTTTCTATGTAATATGTATTTACAAACAAAAAGTATATCTAAGTAGTATATCAGTTATCTGGTTCCCATAGTAGGTACAAGCTTTGCTTAGTTTGGGGCTAGATGATGCTGTGTGAAATGTCCAGCATTATTTATTTATTTATTATTTATTTATATTCAGTAGGTCTGAGAATTGGACATAAACAGTTGTTCCTAAGGCTGGTCCACTCCAAATTTTACTTTTTATTTTTTGGACATTTCCACGCGTATTAAGTCGCGGGCTAGTAGGACTAGGAACTAATGTAAAGTACTTCTGCTTTCTTGAAATAAAAACCAATTTAGGTATTTCTATCCTCTTCTTTGTAAAAAGTAACTGCTAGCTTTACCCCACAGCTTTACTTGCGTTTATATTAACTTTGAAGGTTACTTCGGGTTTTCAAGTTTTCTTGAAAAAGTTCCTTATTTTACATTAAAATGTATTTTCACACCCGGTACAAGAATACCATACATTTTTTCGTCTCACCTTCTTAACAGAAAGTAAACCATTACTCCCTCCTAAAAAAACAAAATGGCCGGCGGGAGGTAAAGTTGTATGGGATTTCATTTCCCCTCTGAACCTCATGTGAACAGATAAGTAATGAGATTTGAATTTCGAACTTCAACATTTCTATTAAAAATTTTACTATTGAGTCCACACCCAATAGAACTTATACGAAAAAAAAAAGAAAAAATGTGGCAACTAATCTTTTTCTTCCGAATTTATTTTTGATGTTTCTATGAAAATGTTTACCATAGACCTTGGCAATGTGCAACAAGTATAATTTATTCAAATTTAAGGAAAAAGTGTGGCTAATGCCTCCAAACTATAGAGCGATCTAATGTTGTTGCATATTAATGCTAAAATATTTTTTGAGAACGAAAGGACGACCTCAATAAAATATTTTTTGAGAATAAACGGACGACCTCGACTCCTTCGATAGCGGGTGGTGGGAGCTATCAAAGAAGAGAGATGGTTGGAAAGAATTGGGGGAGACCTTTGCCCAGGAGTGGGACAGTGTAGGTTGAATAAAAAAAACGAATAGATTATTATTATTCTACCTATAAAACCTGTTCATTAAACTTGCTTGCTATTTTCTGGGTTCACTATTTTTCTCGCAGTACCTATGTGTGAAAAGCAGAGTATTCACCTCGGGGTTAAAGCTGTCTTAGTCTTGGGCGCTCTTGAATCCCTCGCTGTCTCAGGATTCTAGTCATTAACTCCCTCGTTGCACTCGCGAGTTAACTATAAACACCCTCGCTGTCGCTCGGGAGTTAACTAAAGAATCCTTCGATGCGCTTGGGATTCAATGTGACATAATACACTGCTTTATCCCCTTGGTGAATAATCTACTATTGTGTCCCAGACAACGTTTATTCAAAATTTCATGATGGTTATGTTAAAATGTGAAAGCTTAACAAAAATGCTGAATGAAATAAACTCCCCCTTTGCATCCATAATATAAGTTAGGATAATCTTATTTTTACATCTTCCTCCCAAAATTGTATCACAAGTCTATAAATTTGAAATCTAGACAGGAATTTCATCAGAAAGTGAGTTATTACAGGTTTTGTAGTCACGAACTCAACCATACGGGCAACAGAAAAGTTCTATAACGTATACATAGGATCGGCAATCATAATGATAGCAATTTTATTTGACCTGACCAAAAATTGCATGTCAGGCCTCGCAAAGTGCAGGGTTCTATTCAGTGTTCATAAAGTTATTATATGTTTGTTTTATAGTATTTAGAAATTTTCGACTAACCAAAAATTATAAGTAAACTTTTCTTTTAACAATGGTATATCGTATAATGATTAAGTGCCTAATTGTGATGTAAAACTATTTGCCGTGATTATTGACTTCTTTGCTGGCAATTAAAGATTGTACCATTTATCAAAAGCAACAAAGTTGACATTGACAACGGCTAAAATGTTGCCCGTTCAGAAACACTCTAATGTGTTTCATTCATCATCTGCGTCGGCGATATTGGATTTTCCCTTTGATATGCGCCCGTAATGTTTTCTGGGTACTTCAAATGAAAGGTCGGCTTTGAGTTTTTTTGGGATCAACATTATCCTCGCATTTTTATTTTTAGCTATACGAAACATTGATAAAAAGGGCGTAATATATTTAAAATATATTAAAATAGAAAAGTTATTTCCGAAGTTAAGAGGCAAAGCTTTTAACATTAGACAAAAACGCCTACACGCACTAAAATAGGTCATACCAGTATCAACCTTCAAAGGAGGAGTGTAAGGAATAAAACATTGATGATACTAAAAATAACAACATAAAAAAAAACTTAAAAAGTATCAAAATTAATTATACGATAGCAAAATTTAATTATTATGGTAATGATGTCATGTTACGTCATCGTTTTAAAAATATTTTTTCATTTTAATGCATAATTCCTACAAAACAAAGGATGTAAAGTTTGCAATGAAATGTATACATACAAATACATTTTAAAAACTTTTTTTTGTTATATAAAAGGCTTTATTTACAGAAACTAAGCTACTACAATATGTACATAAAATTACAAAATACAATAGAATCAGTCAAGCTAAGGATCGTCGTCAAACGATCTATAGATAGCTCATATGATCCAGGTCACTGCAAGTCGGAAGCAGGCCCAAAATACTGGCGGCATTGCCACGCTTGCATTGCTGATTCTCTGTGTCAAAAAATCGCCAGCTCTCGAATCACGCGACGCTTCGACCAGACGCCCTGAAATCAAAAGGATTTTAATTTTATTTCTGTTTTATTCTCAGACAACATAAATAATTGACCAACGCCAAACAATTGCAAACGAAAATTTAGGCTTAGACAGGCGTCGACAGGTTAATTGCGAACGATAGCGCTCAAGTGCTCCGTTCACGTGCCCATTTCTATGCTAATTCGCTGTCCAACTTACGTTCCATGGATCATTAGAATAATTCGTTATTTTCCGCTTTAGTTTTAGCAATGTCATTGGTAATCATTGATACAGTTGCAAAAATCTCCACTATTTTATAGTGGCATTTTTCCTAATCCTACCGGTAAAAGTAAGTAAGTTCGTATGAGTCAGTGGCCAACTCTGGTGACGGAGTTTTTAGGCCGCCTTAAGGCCTCCGTCATGGCTTAACGACTTAAATAGCCGGGACCGACAATTTAACGTGCCCTCCGAAGCACGGAAGCGCTCAGATGAAAATGCTACTGGCAGTCACCCATCCACTTACAGACCGTTTCGAACGTTGCTTAACTTAGACGATCTATCAAGAACGACTTAGCAAGCACGACCACGAGCGCTTCCTACCGGTATCTCATAGTATATTTTCGAGAATAAAAATGTTCTATTTAATTGATCTTTACACATAAAATAATAACTGATTGTTTGATAATTTTCCGAGAAACATAAAGCTGTATTGTCCAATAATACCTATGACAAAAAAAATTCGAAAAAAGATTGCAAAAAACAGTACTTTTCGAAATAGTTTTTTAAATGCATTAGAGGTGTAAATCACCAATGATATTGAGTAAATTAACTTCTTCGTCTTGGGTGTCTCATGGTACAAGTTAGTTAAATTTTGAGTAAAACCCCGCCACCCTCCACTGCATCGCCCGAGGCGTCCATAAGTTCCTTCCTTGTGCATGTAGGGCACGGAGGGCAAACAATCAGGTGGGACATCGTTTGGATAGGGACCCGCAGAACTAACTCTTCAAACTAACTCTGCAAAAATATATCTTCCTATAATCTACCTAAGTCGCGGAGAAAATAACCCACACGCACTCCCAACTCCAATACAATTATCACGCAAGTACCCCATCTACATTTGAAATAACCTTCGTTCGGTAAACCTAGCATTCTTAGAAAACCTATACAGTAAAATTACCTCTGTAATTTGACCAGAAGGACTTTTCAGTATGAAAAAGTGTTTCAGAAGGTACTACTTCACGTCAAAGCATTGTTGAATTTAATTAATGCTGGACAATTTCACACAGCATCATCTAGCCCCAAACTAAGCAAAGCTTGTACCTTACTATGGGAACCAGATAACTGATATACTTTTTGTTTGTAAATACATACAAACATCCAGACCCGAGACAAATATTTGTAGATCATACAAACATTTGTCCCACGGCGGGGATCGAACCCGCAACCTACTGCGTCGCGAGCGGACCATCGCCCACTGCGCTACATAGTTAACAACCTCTACGTGGAATGTTTCTTTAATTATATCAAAAGATCGTAGAAAAATCTGACTCTCGAATATACCTATTGTTAGTCTGCTTTTCTGAAGAGAAGCATTTCGAAAAATTTAAGTTTTTGCCTCCGTTTTATGTCGTACGCTATTTTATAGGACGAGCTCTTAATCCCTTGGCCCGTGTTTGCTCATCGCGCTCAATAATGTCAATATTAGCACCCTGGAACTTCACGTCTTTTTTATGTGATGCTACATTGGGGCTTTGATAGAATTGGTTTTGAAATGCTAATACCTTTTCATGCATTTAGTTTTCTTCGACTTCAGTAAAGTTGAGGCATTTTTCTGTATAATTTATACAGTTTTTGCGTATACTTTGAAGGGATTGATAAATTTTACGTGCGCATTTATCATAAACTCCGTTACTAGAGTTGGCCATTGCGAACTTATTTTTTACACACATAAAATGGGATATTTAGTCATGATAAATATATCTATAAGTTTCAAAATTGAATTTTTAATATTTTTTTTGCAGGCGATAAAACAAAAATTAAATAATATTTATGATCCATGATAAAAAACCTAGAAAGCATTATTTTCAACTTGTAAACTTTGGCGTAAGTACATTTTAACCATCGAAAATGGCTAAAGATTTTTCGTTGTTTATTGTTACCTCATAGTCGTAGGTTTTATTTTATATAAACTAGTTTCTATAGAGTCAACAAGCAATAATGTACAGAACTCTGTGTCCAAGGCCTCTTAAGTGGTAGCCAAGCGACAGAATACCACGTAACAAAAAGTTCCTACAAGGTAATCTAACAAATAAATGGCACATGTTTCCCTTATTTTTCCTCGCAATTATGCTCGGGTAAGACAAAGAAACATCAAACCTTACTTGGGAAGGTTTCACACATCACGACACTAAGTTGTGTCTTCGTCAGCCACAAAGTATTATAGAAAAAAAGAAAATACATTTATACAACAAATAAAATAAGTAACAAGAACATAAAACAATTAAATTAGCACAAATGAAAAATAATTGTTGAAAAGCTACTTGCCTAGATAATTGTATAATTAGTATCTTCATACGATCCAAACACTCGACGGTGAAGCACATCTTTCCCACTACATAGTCAAAGTCAAAATTGATACATAGAACTAATTATTATTATTTTTTATTTGATCAGCTCGGCTTGGAAGGCCGGAGTATACTGACGAGCACGGGCCTAGGCTATTATTATTATAATTACGAGATAATAAAAAAATAAAAAAATTACGGTAAAGTTCAAAGCTGCCTATAATTGTACTGACAAATTATTTCAAGGTATTTGATCAATTTTACTATTCACATTAGAGATTTAGATTTTGATATGTAATAATAACATTATAGCTAACGGTACCTCTTTGCACCAGCCGTATTTAAACCGTACACACGTCTCTCGTACACATCCTTGCAACACACACATCCCTCATACACATCCCTCGGAACACATCCATAGCACACCTTTTCCCCTTGTTTTGCATGTACAAAAACCTCACTATGCTGAGCTGTTTCCACTAGACCTGTGCTGAGCGAGGTTATCTATCTATCTATCTATCCAGCCGGTAACACCCACTGATGGGTATAAGCCTCTTCTCTTTCACGCCACTCCTGGCGGTTTTGTGCCAGCCGGATCCACTGCTCTCCTACCGCCCCCACAATGTCGTCTGACCATCGGGCAGGTGGTCTGCCTCGAGGCCGCCGCATATCTCTTGGCCACCATTCGGTAGCCGCTTTGCTTGAGCGAGGCTTTTCACAATCACATCCCTCGCTACCCGTCCTTGCACATCTCTAGTGGAAACACAGCCTTAAGGTAAGTAGGTATATAGGGTCTTTAATTTTATAGCAACTTTATTCAGGAATTGGGTTCAACAAATAAATTAAGAAATAAATTTTGTAATTATTTTTTTTGTTCGTTATGAAAATCCCGAGAAAATCGATAATGACTATCCTTTCAATTCATTGTTGCTTCCTGTATAATTTAGTCCATTCAATCGTGTATGTGTGTGTGCGCTCGGATGTAGCCGGGCTGCGATTGGTGGAATATCTGTTCTGCTTGAAAATCATTTTAGAACATGCTACACATCCTAAAAAATCAATAAAGCATAAATTTTGAAGTTAAAACTAATAACGGCTTAGGAATTAAATTGATACGGTCAAACGTTTATTTACAACCCAAAAACTAGGCCTTGTCAGTTTGTGTAGTTTAAAATGAAAGTCCCTGTATAGAACAATGTCGTGTAGCATTATATAAAATTTCTCTTAGGTGATTAGGGATCTGCAAATGCCTAGGAAAGGAAATTGTTTTAGCAAACGCTTATTAGCACAAATAGATCAAAGTCGAATTGCTAATGAGAATGAGAAATACAATTAAAAGTTACCAGTAATATTGCGAGGATTCATGTCACGTAACCCTCATCAGTTGCATTCAGCTGCAGGATAAACTTTAAAGCTGTTTGTATTTCACTGAATTTAATGTAGAATGGATAATTTGCTTATGGCTCCACGTATGTGTCGTGGTAAAACACTGCCCCCTTACCATGATTGTCTAGGTACGGGAGAATAGATAAAAATGACAGTAATTACATTAGAGTGTGGATAAAACGGGTAGACAAGTAAATTTTTTACACTTTTTAACGTTTTATCCATACTTTAATGTCATTACTGTCATTTTTCTTTCTATTCTTTGGTAACTAGACAAACGCCATGGTAAGGGGGCTGAGTTCTTTACATCTTTACTAGATTATTTATAAAGCGTATGGGGTCCATTTTACGCTTATGGACATTCGAATGAGGTGAACAAGACGTCAGCGCTTTTTGTCTTTGTGTGAAAGTCGTTTCAAGCTCAATCTAAAACAGAAAATTAGGCAAGTTGTATTCTCACACCTAATTCTATTCAATAAAGTATAGCTTAATCTTGATTTGTTGCGGTACTTGACACAACTTTAGAGAACCCTGATGATGATGGTGATGATAACAGTTTAATGTTATTACGATTCTTTTATTATTTTGGTTTAAGAAAAGATTTGAGCCATATAAACGGTATTCCCGATAATATAAATCAAAAAGCATTCAAGTTTTATTGAGTGAATTTCAGTTCTTAAAACGTTCTCATTCGGAAATCTCATGAAAAATTCAGCCGATCGAACATCAACTCACTGAAATGAGTTCAATAAAATCGAATTCCACTCACGGCACCTACGCAGTCATTTCTACAATGACGTCATTTCTATTATGACGTCACATCCTCGCAAACGGATTTTATGTCATCATACTGTTATCATACCACGGCAGGCTGAAAACTTCAAGCGCTGTCAGATTAGGACTCAGAACAGAGTCCAAAACAAAACCAGCTTTATTCTGTTCACGTATGATTCAAAATATCTATGGCATGAAAAATATACCTGTCGAAAAATTTGGGCTGAATAAAATGATTAAGCGTTCTCAATCTATTGCTTTAAGTTTCAGTTTGGTTTGAACTAATAGCAACACTAATACTAATAGTCTCAGTTTTTGGTTTTCAACACAGAGAAGGATATCTTTCTTAAGATGGTCGCAGACTTATCCGCGCCGAACTGTCAATTCAATAAAGAAAATGCTGAGACGTCAAAAGGGAGCCGCATTTTCTGTCGCCATCAATATTTTTTCTATAGAAAAATGAGTGCGGACATAATGTGCGATTAGTTAGTCTTGATAATTCGTCATTTGTGAGCAGATTTTTGATCTGGGTTTGGAAAATACTTTAGGATAAAAAGTTATGAGTTTTTGAATAATAAACCAAATTTAAAAATCTATGTGATCGGCATCAAAATACGTACATATTTTCCCTCTTCCTCGCTCGAGGAGAGCAAAAAAGAGAGCAAATATCACTCGTCAACTTTGTATTCACTCCTCTGCTACCATCTTTCGAAATAGTCAACGATCTTTTTATAGGCCTACCTCTACTTTATGAAACTGTCAAAAATAATATTATGCAGTTTTTATTGTTCTGAAGTGGAACTGGGCCGGACACGTCTGCCGCATATCAGACGATTTGTGGGCAAAACGAGCCACACAGTGGACCCCACAAAATATGACGCGTAGACGTGGAAGACCCAGGGCGAGATGGCGGGACGAGCTGGACTCCCCCTGCGGAATTGGCCTGTTGCGGCGTTAAATCGCGAAGAGTGGAAGAAGGGAAGGGAGGCCTTTGCCCTGCAGTGGGACGGAAACGGCTGATTAATAATAATAATTTATTGTTCAGTGGTACGGAATCTTTCGTGTGCTCGAATATTTTAAGCAAACTTGCACTTGGCCTTATTGTGACGCCTCATGGACGCCTCACATCCTTTGTATATTAAAACCACGTTTAAGGGTCGATTCACATCTGACCGAAGATCGACGGACTAACGTATCATCGGTCGAGTGTGAACGGTCGAGTGTTTTTCTATACATTTGTCAGTTCTGGCGTTCCGCGACCGATAATCCGCGACGGATCTTCGGTCAGATGTGAATCGACCCTTAATGTGTTTATGTACAATCACGTTAAAGTGTCATTCACAATCATTGAACCGATTTGGACCTAACCTAAAATTATTTGCTATTTTGTCATGGCAGTTATCACACTGAAATTGTGAACGGAAACTATTTATTTACAAATGTATATCATTTATATCCATCTATATTACCACTAGTAGAGGTTAGCAATCTGGTTCATATTTTGGTAATCATGTTTATTATGGCGTTTATCCCAAAATAAACACCATCATTATAGTTTTTCCCGCTTCCGCTACCAACGCATCAAGGTCTATACCATCGATTTGCTTTCATCGATCCTTATCTCGATAAGATAATCGCGTTTTTAAAAGTGTGAAAACAGAATTTGTGAAACTATGGCATTTTTTTTAGCGTCTAACAGAAACTGAGTAAATGCTTCAGAGGCAAAACAATATAACTTGACTACTTGTGTATACTCACAGACATTGAGCTGTCTATGTGTATTCGTAAAGTAAAGTAAAGATTTATTGCGTGAAATACATGTAGTATATGGTGGTATTTTGTTATAAAAACTCAATCCAACAACAATGTATTCTGCCAGTGTGGCGTGCAATTTATTTTTAATTTTTACAAAGAAAAATCATTATTAATTAAATTATAGTAAAAAATATAGAATAAAAAGGTTCTTAGTGTCTGTTTGTGTTGTTTTTTTTTTAATTTTAATTATTCAGTATACAGACTACATAATTTACTTGATATTGTGCCTGAAAACCATATTAGGTTTGAGTAGGCACTCACATTCGTCTAAATTATGTTTTACAATCATAAAGATCACAAAGAAATAAGTATAAAAATCAAAGTTCGCTAATCCACACTCACACTAACGCAATGGCGATATGGAACAACTTACTATGCAAAAAAGGCGTGTATGTGAAGTCGGTAATTTTTTTTTTTTCAATTTTTTTTATTATATTATTAAGTTTTTATGTAGTTTCAATGTGTGAATTTCGTACAAAAATGTTGTCAAATGTTTCCTTGTCATGTTTGCATCTACTGAATTAGTAAGAAACATTATATTATGGATATTATAGTATTCTGTGACGATATAATTATGACGGTATAATTTTGGTATATAAATAAAAAATACAGCACCAGACTCATTTACCACTGAATTGTTGAAATGTATAGTTTGGTTATATTGGCGCTTGCTTTAGCGTTGCTGGTGGTATGAATAATATTATTAAACTAAGCATATATTCGATAATAAGAAATATATATATATATTTTATTTAACCTGCACCGTCCCACTGCTGGGCAAAGGTCTCCCCCATATTTTTCCACGACTTTCGCTAACATGCGGCCTCCCGTCCATATTGACGCCTTTTATGTCGTCACGCCAACGCTTGCGTGGCCTGGCCCGACCATTTCGACCATCTGCAGGTACCCATTGGGTGACGATCGTGGCCCATCTCTCTGGCTGCATTCGGCTTATATGGCCCGCCCAATCCCACTTCGAACTGGCACTCTTGTCGCCCATGAGAAATACCTATATTTTTTTTTTTAATATTTTATTCCAGGCGGGGGTTCCGTCGGATTTTCAACCAGTAACATGTGTTCATGTAAGTAATAAAAAATAGTTATTACTTATTTTAATTAGGTTGGTTAATATCAAATTAACAACAAAAACACATGTTGTGCCGACCCCTCGTAATGTGGGAAAAGGGCAGGAAGATGATGGTTAATATCAAATTAATTGGGTACCTATATATCATATCATATTTTTTTAGCAGAATTACAAGGTCAAGCTCTCGTCTTTTATTCTTTTGTTGCTGCATTAAACATTATTTAACTCTGATCAAGAAGAACAAAACAAACAAATTGTTTATTTTTCAGCGAGGTGTGGTGTGCTGCAAAAAAGACTTCGGCGATCAAAATGAACTTAAAACAGCTATGAGGGTGTGTTTCGATCCTCCACCGGACCCAGAAACGGTAACTAAACACAAAAGTATAGTTTATCTACAAAACTTATGAGAGCAACAAAAGTATATTTGACGACCTCTGTGACGCAGTGGGTGAAAGCTCGCTTGGGACGCAGAAGGTTGCGGGTTCGATCCCCGCCGCGGGATAAATGTTTGTATGATCTGCAAATATTTATCTCGGGTCTGGGTGTTTCTATGTATAATATGTATGTATTTACAAACAAAAAGTATAAAGTAGTATAACAGGTATCTGGTTCCCATAGTACAAGCTCTGCTTAGTTTGGGGCTAGATGATGCTGTGTGAAATGTCCAGCATTATTTATTTATCTCACAAGAACTGGATAGTCTTTATTTTGTATAGGTAGATGCACATGCATGTTGTTTCACGCACACAGAAACAAATCTAAACTCAATGTACGCCTCTGTGAGTTAGAACTATTAGGCCGTTATTAATAAACGGTGTAAACTTTCGCGATCACTATTCATAATTACGTATTAACTAAACGGGATTTATTGCGTACCTTATTTTATTATTTCCCGACGTTTGCCCGCGACCACGCCTGTTGCAACACAGGCGAAACGTCGGGAAATAATAAAATAAGGTACGCGATAAATCCCGTTTAGTTAATGCGTAATTATAAACGGTGTAAAGTTACGCCAGGTCTAAACTATTCCTAAGTTACTCCTAACTTTACACCACGTTTATTAATAACGGCCTTACAGTTTAGTAGAAGTATATCTAATCATGTGATTCTAATCATGTGAGTTTATTTTTTAGTGTGACTTTTACTCATGTGTGGGTCAAAAAATGGGCTTTGCATCATCTAATGGAACTATCAGCAGAGAAGGATATTTAAAGCACATTGAAAGTTTGTTCAAAAGCAAACCGGATTTTGTCGAACACTTAAAGAAAAAATGCATGGATGGGGACCTTTCGATATATGGAGAAAACTTCTGCGATGCTAGAAAGCTTCAAACTTGCACGAGTATTCAGTACTTCAAGGTTGTATTGTACTACTTTCATCTAATACCTTCAGCATCTATATTATGTGTAAATCTATGTATTTAAAAAAATATATAATATCACTCATGTACTCGTAATTGCCTGCTTACTTCGGCACTAGATGATGCTGAGGTGAAATGTCCAGCAATAATTATTTATTTTATTGTAGATTGTATTGGATGCGTGAGGACCGGAATGAATTGCGTGAACAGAGCTATACCCAGCAGTGGGTTCTTGGCTGCGGGTGATAGCATATAGTCCATAGCACCAGGGGCCGTATTAATATATTATTATATATTATGTATATTCATTTTTCTGTCTGTGGCACAAAATAAAAGTTTCTTACTTTTTTTCTATGAGCGTTCCTATTTTCGTTCGTTTGATGAATATTCGGATGTTTTTGATGAACACGGTTTCTGACTTCAAGGGCCAATATTTCGGTTTGGATTATATGGTCCTAGGTCAGGACCGTGTTAAATTGGCCCTTGAAATCAGAAATCGTGGTGGTAAGCATCCGAAACATAATTCAAACATAATACGACCGTATGATGTTTGTATGTGTGTGTTTTCCGAATAAATATCTATCTATAGGTGTCTATAATTATGAATGGTGCGCGATATTGTGGTATGCGTAGTCTGAAATGCGCATTATTTTTGTTTAATTTCTGTCTTAATTTTTACAGACTTGCGATGAATGGGGCAATGAAGGCCAGTGCGAAGGCTCTAAAGAAGCGGCTGAACAGTGTATAAAAACATTTGAAAAGGAGTAATATTTTATGAAATTGGAGTATGTACGGCATCTGTAAAATAGTTATGGATTTGGAAATCAATAATAAACAAGCTTCTATTGTTTTTTTGTAATTTTTATAGTGCTAATCCACACTTGGTATTTCATTACGAAATGAAAAGTCTTATCAAAATTTTCGATTTCCACGGGTTCGAACCCCGTTCGAATCTATACAAAAAAATTATAGATTTAGCTAAAGCGACATCTCTTCGTCATTTGATTCTGAATGTAACTTCGGACAATGAGCATGAGTTCACTAGTGAAACGTGTAGATGGCGCTAATCGGTGCTTAACCGAATAAATATGAGCTTAACACGACGCAAAAGGTTGCGGGTTCGATCCCCGCGGCGGGACCAATGTTTGTATGATCTACAAATATTTGTCTCGGGTCTGGGTGTTTCTATGTATAATATGTATGTATTTACAAACAAAAAGTATATAAGTAGTATATCAGTCATCTTAGTACCCATAACACAAGCTCTGCTTACTTTGGGGCTAGATGATGCTGTGTGAAAAGTCCAGCATTATTTATTTATTTAACAAGAATTTCGAAATCGACGCATGTGGTTCCGTGGCCGAGCGGTCGAAGGCACTCCGGCTTTAGGAGGATCGTCTGATCATCGCGGGTTCGAATCCCGTCGGAATCCAAAATTTTGATAAGACTTTTCATTTCTTAAGCTTCTATTGATTTTGCTCTTTTATTTGTGCTATATAATAAATAGCGTGTAGCAAAATTTGTTTTTCTTAATATGTAGTCAGAAGGTTTTGTTCTTAGGAAACATTAGGTTTATTTTAAAGAAAAAAATGACACACTCTGTATAATTAATACAACTGTTAGTTATATGAAAGATGAGGAACGGATTATTGAGATGACGGCATATAGATCAGAGTAGAAAAGGGGCAGGCATGCTGATGATGATTTGTTATTTATGACCATAAAAGTAAAGTAAGTTCGTATGAGTCAGTGGCCAACTCTGGTGACGGTGATTTTAGGCCGTCTTAAGGCCTCAATCATGGCTTATCGACTTAAATACCCGGACCGACAATTTAACGTGCCCTCCGAAGCACGGAAGCGCTCAGATGAAAATGCCACTGGCGGTCACCCATCCAATTACAGACCGTTTCGAACGTTGCTTGACTTCGACGATCTATCAAGAACGACTAAGCAAGCACGACCACGAGCGCTTCCATAAATCACTATAGAAAAAGAACCTAAAGGATATCCAGCATTGAGTGAGGACAGTATAAAAATTTCAAGTTTGTACGAATTTGTGGTTAACTCTGGTGACGAAAGTATGATGATGATCAAAGTAACTGAATTTTGAAACAATGCATTCATACAAGTTGAAATAGAGTACCTACACATGATAAGATATTAAAGATAGATCCCCTGATAGAAGGCTCTGTTCCAGGCTCTGCCCCCCTAGCCATGTTACAAATAGAAATAGAATTTCAATCGAATCGATACATAAGGCTCTTTACGGATTTGGTTGCGAAGGAATAAGAAAAATCATTTCGTTCATGACTGTTTTAAGTGATGCTAGTGAATTTGATAGCAGATAAGTAATTACAGTAGGTAAAGATAAGAAAGTTTGTAGTGTTAGTTAAAACTCGGGTATGTTTGTAAGAACTCGGGTAAAGTTTTTTCTTGAAGAGGTCTTTTTAGTTTCCTTCATACAATACATTCACAATCTTTTGTGAACTGAATGTTCAAGAAAGTTCTAAGAAAAATTTCTGCATATCTAGAATAATGCTAAAAATATTGAAACGGCTGAACCGACCTAGAGGGAGGACCCTGTCCACGCACACACGTACATCTCCAAGTACCGAGGGACACGAGGTGAGGGCGGCTGCCCTCCCCGCGCCCGCGCAGCCATATGTATGTTACATATGTATGTTCATCACTCGGATTAGAGGCCTTATTTTCTAACTTGAAATCCATTACCATTTCCCATTCCAACCAATCACACAATACGAAAATGACGTATCATGACAAAATACGTCATTTTCGTATTGTGTGATTGGTTGGAATGGGAAATGGGAATGGATTTAAATCACACAATACGAAAATGACGTATTTTGTCATGATACGTCATTTTCGTATTGTGTGATTGGTTGGAATGGGAAATGGGAATGGATTTAAATCACACAATACGAAAATGACGTATCATGATAAAATACGTCATTTTCGTATTGTGTGATTGGTTGGAATGGGAAATGGGAATGGATTTAAATCACACAATACGAAAATGACGTATCATGACAAAATACGTCATTTTCGTATTGTGTGATTGGTTGGAATGGGAAATGGGAATGGATTTAAAGTTAGGTCTGCTCCGGACACATTAGTTAGGTATCTCGCTGATAGTAGAAGGAGGTGATGTTTGTTTGTTTGTAGGAGGTACAATCCGAAAATACTTGTCGAATTATTGCATTTTAGTCTTTCAGGGAATGCTCTCAGGTTTTTAATTTTATGTTGTATTTTTGTCTTTTAGTTTACAGTTTTTCAGGCTATCATTCTGTCAGTTTTTCAGACTTTCAGCCTTTTAGCATAGTCAATCAGAATTTAAGCGTAACAGTTACAGTGCCACAGACTTATCTGGAGTGGTGGCCAAAAGAGGAACTAACGAATTTAATATTATAATTTATTTTTCTAGTCATATCAGCGCCTCTCTCATCGGTCCAGATACGTTTATGGCACTGTACCTTGCAATTCAGTCTTACCTCTTTTCAGTCTTTTCTCTCTTCTCAGCTTTTCAGTTCAATATTTTCTAAATTTCAAAAATGTTTACTGTTAGGAATCAATATAAAATATGCAATGTGATATTCGTGTGAGGGAAACTGCGGGCAGGCTACTATTATTTTTATATCTCGATTATCTTTAACCTCGATCATCGTAACTTTATATCCTGAATCTAAATAAACATATAAAATTATTTTATCATTACACGTTTAAAGTGTAAAACTGTTGCAATTTGCAATAGTCATTACTTTATAGCTCTGTTATGTTGCCTATAATATTGAGCCAAAGTAAAATGAACTTTAATATTTGGAAATAATGGTGAAGATGGCACCTTTTTCCCAGAGGGATCGGATAGTTGAATAAGGACAGTGACAGGACCTGAGTGACACATTGTATGGGAATGTTATTATATTCTGTGACTGTAAATTTACTTATAAAAAATCATATTGCAGCAACACACTCACAAAGTACTGAAACTTCGTAAGAATGTGCCGTGTGCTGTTGTTTTCTCTTGGTGTTGTGATGATGGTAAGATCATTTAAAAAAAGTTAGTAGGATCATTTTATTATATTATTATATATAATTAGTAAAAATTAGTATTGCTAATATCATAGAATTGTAATAAACATTGTTTTTTTTTTCTTTTGGAAATTTGAGATGTTTTTGCCCAAGGAATCCAAAATAAATTAAAAAACTTACATGATTTGATGTGGCCGTTGAAACGTTACAGACATTTCATCTCATTTTGACCCTTCATTAAATTTTAGTCAATTTGTCAGGGATAATGAAGATTACGATTGTTTTATATTTCCAGGTGGGGCTTTCGTCAGCAGGTCCTTGTGTGCATGTAAGTAAAATTATGAAAAATAATTCATATAAACCATTTTCATACAACATATTTGTCTTTGAGCAACCCAAGTGAGCAGAGCTTGACTTGTGCTATGGGAATCACAAGATTGATATTTAAATCTTCTCTATGTTTTGTCACTTGTTTCAAATAATTATCATCTATCTATCAAAGGTTGCCTGGAAGAGATCGCTTCTCAGAGATAAGGCCGCCCATTGTGCATTGTATTATGGTTCTCTTTTCCACTGTATTTTGTAGTTATAAGGTGTGCATTGTGCAATAAAGTATTTTCATTCATTCATTCATCTAAAAATTTTACAGGTGTCATCAATTATTTGTAACCAAAGAAAACATCTTACTTATTTATTTATTATCCCTCTATGTCCCACTGCTGGGCAAAAGCCTCCCCCCACTCTCTCCATTCAGCTCTCTACTGTGCTATTGTAGTCCAGTCGGCACGGAATTTGGCGAGCTCGTCACCAGATAAAGTACTACGAGCACGAACGGGATGAGCTCTTTATACTTAAAGAATTAAAAAAACTGTGTATGCATTTCAGCGAGCTATATCCTGCTGCAATACAAACTTGGGTCAAAAACTAAAAGATGAACGTTTGATGGAGTGCTTTAAAGGTCCACCGAACCCGCATTCAGTAAGTAACCTTATAAGCGTTTGTTTTACTTAAGGCCAGGTACTCCTGCAGCAGTAGCCTGTTAGCGCTATCCGCCGCCGCGCTTGATAGATTACCTAAAATAGAACCTAAGATTTCCTAAGATAGGTGACCTATTATTTGAATTTAGTGAAATAAAAGATAATTTACTCAACCATATTTTATTATTTTAACCTCAACGTTAGGAATTTACAGGGAAGTATAAATAACAGTAAACTAATAATTACAGACCATTATTATTTTTAATTTTTAATAATATCTTACAATGTTAAACCTGAAAGGTCATATATACATATTACAATCAAGTAGGTACCTATCTAGATCTATATAAGAAGTACAATATTATACCTTTTGCTTGGATGTCTTTTCAACTTGCTGGTCTGGAGCGGAATGATGAGCTAGCCCACTGGCCTTGCCTCAAACCATCAGTCCGCCCCACCATTCCACAATATCTCATTTTTTAAACATGGGCGTGGTTTATCGACAGGAAGTTACTGTTTCAAAATGACATTTTGTATTTATCATTAAACTAATCTGCATATAATCCTATCATAAATCAGAATATGAATTAAAGCTATGAATTACATACAAAAAAGACTACCTACGTACTTATTTCAATATTACAGTAAGGGAAGTAATATTCTTATACATCCAAATATTCTCAAACATTTAACATAATATCATAACCCTTATCATAAATAAATTTATGAATTTAGATACAATCTTAAGAATAGTAATTAGAGCCTACGTAGGTATATCTAATATATTAGATTATGAAATAGATAGAGCTGCTTTAATATGTTGTTTTTGATAGCTAAATAATTAAAAATGTTCGATGTAAATCATTACGATTATAGCTAAGATGATTGTTTGGTTTTGTTAAGGCTTTAGCTTTTACTTTAATGATTTAAAATGTATATGAATAGTAAAACTCCCTCTTTATTAAAAGATTTAAATAAATACCTACGTAGGCTCTAATTACTATTCTTAAGATTGTATCTAAATTCATAAATTTATTTATGATAAGGGTTATGATATTATGTTAAATGTTTGAGAATATTTGGATGTATAAGAATATTACTTCCCTTACTGTAATATTGAAATAAGTACGTAGGTAGTCTTTTTTGTATGTAATTCATAGCTTTAATTCATATTCTGATTTATGATAGGATTATATGCAGATTAGTTTAATGATAAATACAAAATGTCATTTTGAAACAGTAACTTCCTGTCGATAAACCACGCCCATGTTTAAAAAATGAGATATTGTGGAATGGTGGGGCGGACTGATGGTTTGAGGCAAGGCCAGTGGGCTAGCTCATCATTCCGCTCCAGACCAGCAAGTTGAAAAGACATCCAAGCAAAAGGTATAATATTGTACTTCTTATATAGATCTAGATAGGTACCTACTTGATTGTAATATGTATATATGACCTTTCAGGTTTAACATTGTAAGATATTATTAAAAATTAAAAATAATAATGGTCTGTAATTATTAGTTTACTGTTATTTATACTTCCCTGTAAATTCCTAACGTTGAGGTTAAAATAATAAAATATGGTTGAGTAAATTATCTTTTATTTCACTAAATTCAAATAATAGGTCACCTATCTTAGGAAATCTTAGGTTCTATTTTAGGTAATCTATCATCAGAAGTGGGATCGAATAAAACATAATCTAATACGCTCGTGCATTTTGTAGATATATAAACATAGTGATTATAAAAATAACTTTATCAAGCCAAACTCTGCGAATTTGTTAAGAAATATCTTATATAATTATAACTAAACAATATATTTATATAAGATATATCAGTCGTTCAGTTACAATATTGAAAAAACGTAAAAAAAGGGGTAACTTTGGGGCTTTTTTTAAGCAAGTTAAGTTTATTAAATCTTGTAACTGACTGCGACTTTAACTAGATTAAATCCTTTTACAGACTTCTAAACTCGTATATTCTATGTCTTAGATGATTTTAAAAATCACAAAAGTCGGCTTCTTCTGGAATACAGGCCGTTAAGTCAGAAAAACATGTTTCCTTTCTCCATAATGTCATGTTTCATACCATTTACACTCATGTTTATCCTCACAATAATTATCGAAGGCAAATATTGATTCGTGCAAGTGTAGTACTAATTATGTTTTTTTTAGTGTGAAGTAGATATATGTGTGGGTCAAAAAATGGGCTACGCTACAGCTGATGGGACCTTCATCAAGGAGGCGTTCCTGAAAAACTTAGACGAAATGTTTCCAAACGGCACAGAGTATAACGAACTTGTAAAGAAAAACTGCGTCGATGGAGATATTTCGGTGTATGGAGAAAAGGATTTCTGTGATCTCAAAAAGATTCAGATTTGTTCGTTCATTCAGTATGTTAAGGTATGCTATGAATTAATTTGTATATCTAATAGGGATAAGGTCAAAAGAGCGCAATTTTTTGAGTCAACTTTTTTGAGTTCGGTGCCACCTGGCCTGTTACAGCGTTCGGTGTAGTTGACAAATCTGGTGACGGAGCGTCATTGCGTCAAACACGAATAATTGGTTTTCTGTTTCTAAATGACGCAATGTAGGTTTTTTATAATTTTACGCAACTAATAACTTCCGCTTTAGACTTATGACTAGTTTGTGAGGATTAATGTATGGTTACTAATTATATTTAATTACAGGTTTGCGACGATTGGAAAGACGAAGACCGCTGCAAGGGTGCTGAAGAAGCGGCTGCAGAATGTATCAAAGATTATAATTAATAATAATTATGTCAGATTATTTAGAGTGCATCATAAAACAGATAATATGGATTTTGAGAACATGAATAAAGTTGTATTAACTTATAAGCAGTTTTTTTTTTTTTAAAAGCAGTTTTCTCCAATAAAAACATTCATCAACAACCAAGCTTAGTACTTATACTTAGGTAGTTTAGTTTAGTACATACCATAAAATCACACCTCTTAATTCATAACAATTCCAACGAAATAAGTTATACATAGCTCTCGAAGAAAATTTATTTTAATTTAGATTTTTTTTGCATAATTCGCGAATTTGCGAGACCTCCTGGAACTGACGCCACTTATTCGCAAATTATGCAAAAAATGGCGTAACAGACGAAAAGCTATATCGTTTTGAAGTAGAGCACAATGATCTCTAGTAGTTGTTACATTAAACATTTTTGAATCATCAGCAATAAAATATAGTACATACTAGTACTAGGTCATTTATAAAAAATATGAAGAGAAATAGTCCAAAATGTGATCCCAGAGGCACCCCAGAAAAACTGTCATAAGCGCAAAGTTCAGGGACTTATTTGCAACTAGATGACTTTTATTGTGAAGATATGAGCAGATCCACTGATACCTACAAGCTCTCGTGAAAATCGTATTGTGATAGCTTCCGACAAAGTAGGTAATCGATGGTTAACTTTGTCAAAAACTTTAGAGAAATCCGTATAAATTGAATCGATATGGCTACCTTTAGCAAAGGCTTTACATAATCCTTATAATTGAAGATCAACATTTGGTTCCTTATTAAAACTAAGTATATTTTTAATCGTTTAAAGAATATCTTTAAGTTAGACGTCTATGAGGTTACTGTTTTTTGGAGCATTCCATAGTTTGCTGCTGGTGGGCCGCTATTACTAAATTTATGTACCTACTTATGTATTTTTTACCATGATTAGTCACTCTTTCTTTCCCGATGAAAATAAACATAATAATAATAGGGTTATTATAGGTTATTAAAAATGGTAAGGAAATATATAGTAACAATCCGCTAATCTATTCTCAAACAAAGGTTTCTTAAAACTAGTACTCCCGCGCGTGCCCGTGCCCGTGGAGGGGCGAAACACGTGTCGAAATCAAATGAAGGTGTTCTTTTGCTTGCGCCCCGGTGCTGCTCACGGTTCCAGATTGCCGAGCCTAAGTTGTAGGAGGCTTGGCAGAGGTTAGTGGGTGGTTGGGTGGCTTTGGGGTGAGTACTAGTTTTAAGAAACCTTTGTTTGAGAATAGATTAGCGGATTGTTACTATATATTTCCTTACCATTTTTAATATCTTACAATGGACTTCCGCAAAGTCACGCCTGAATCAATTCAATATGTTATTATAGGTATTATTATTACACGTTTGGTTTAAATCGGTCACAATTTGCAATAGGTAGTCAATTACCTTAATAGCTTTTTTTGTGTCAAAGATTCAAACATAAACTGAACTTAAATGCTCATAATTAGAGTAGAAAATGGCACCTCTTTCCCGTAGGTTTAGAGGAAATTATATTAATTTTGTGACCAAATTCAGATATAAAAATTCACAGTGCAGCAATAAACTCATAAAGTACTGAAACTTCGTTAGGATGTGCCGTGTTTTATTATTGTCACTCGGTGTTGTGATGATGGTGGTAAGATAATTTTTTGTGTGTAAAAACATATACAAAAACTAAGCTTTATATATAAACATAATTGTTTTATATTTCTAGGCGGGAGAGCCATCGAAAGATTTTCATTGCGTGGAAGTAAGTAAAATCTTGACAAACACTTTAATTCTATTTCCCATTCCATGCTTCAGAAAAATTCAAAACCAAATGAAGACCACTCTGATGTTGCAATTATAAACTCTGTATTTCAGCAAGCTGCATCATGCTGCAATATAGACATTGGTCAAAATCCCAAAATGGATCAATTTATGGACTGTTTAAAAGGTCCACTAAACCTGAATTCAGTAAGTTATAAATTTATAAGATTCCTGCCTTAGCCATGTTACAAATAGATATTGAATATAAATCGAATCAACAGACGCCTGCGTCTAATGGCATTAATGACGACCTCTGTGGCGCAGTGGGTGAAAGCCCGCTTGGGATGATCTGCAAATATTTATTTCGGGTCTGGGTGTTTCTATGTATATTAAGTATGTATTTACAAATAAAAAGTATATAAGTAGTATATCAGTTATCTGGTTCCCATAGTACAAGCTTTGCTTAGTTTGGGGCTAGATGATGCTGTGTGAAATGTCCAGCATTATTTATTTATTATAATTTTTTTAATTGCAAAAACTGCAACTGTCGACTCGATATCTATTCTATATCGATTTGTAACATGGCTAGGGGGCAGTTTTTAAGAGTGAATAAAAAACATAGACGTTTTAAAAAACAATAACATAATAACATAAAAAATAATTTTTGTCCATTTCCGCTATTTTTTTTAAACAGAGTTTTTTACTCTCAGAATCAATTTTCGATTTCTGCAAGATTACTAACTATGTGTTGTTTTTTTCATTTAGTGTGACTTAGAAATATGCGTGGCTCAAAAATTTGGCTACGGGAAATCCGATGGGACCATCATCAAGGAGGCGTATGTGAAATACTTAGAAGAACTGCTTTATAAAAACAGCACCGATTGTATCGAACTTATAAAGAAAAATTGCATCAATGGAGACATGTCAGTGTATGGAGAAAAGGAATTTTGTGATCTTAAAAAGATTCAAAAGTGTTCATTGCTTCAGTACGTTAAGGTATGTGTTGAGTAGTTTTTTATCTAAGGGTGAGGTTGTAAGACCGATTTGGGTGTGATACCCAGAAAGCGATTAAGGACATTCAGGATGTACAAGAACAGGAGTAAAATAAGTTTTAAGACAATTCTAAGTGATTAAGAAATGAAAAGTCTTATCAAAATTTTGGATTCCAACGGGATTAGAACCCGCATCGATCAGACGATCCTCATAAAGTCGGAGTGCCTTACCGCTCGGCCACAGAACTCTAGTTGTCGGTATCCAAATCTTTGATAAGCTCACCGTCGGAATCCTAAATTTTGATAAGACTTTTCATTTCTTAATGAAATACCAAGTGTGGATGAGCACTATAAAAATTACAAAAAAATATTCTAAGTGATCCCCGCGGCCCTACTGAATAAATGCTTTTTGACTTTGACTTGATATGGCCGGCCTAAGTTATATGTGTGTGCCACAAAAATAGTTTTTTGTTTTAATAAAAGAAAAAGTTTAGTATAACTTTAATCATCACAATTCAAAAAACGCTTAGTCGTATAATAAATTTATTCTATGTTTAATTACAGTTCTGCGATGATTGGAAAGATACTGACCGCTGCAAGGGTGCTGAGGAAGCGGCTGCAGAATGTATTAAAGATTTTCATTAATCTTAATAACTGATTATTCAGGACGTATCTCACTTGAAACAATTATTGATTATTATCATTATAATTATTATTATTGATTATGGATTTAGAGAATATGAATAAAGTGGTACCTAATTTACAAGTTGTTGTTTTAACTTTTAGGCAGTTTCCCCCAATAAAAAATAACCATAATACAAAATACACTAAAATCAATTGAACGGACCATTGAAAAAGATCAATAGACAGCTCTCTCTAGACTCGGCAAACGTAGTGTAGGACACCCTCCGGCCAGGTGGAGTGACGATCTGCGAAAGGCTGCTGACAGAAGCTGTTTGCGTCGAGCTGAGGACAGGGCGCAATGGCGCTCATTAGGGGAGGCCTATGTCCAGCATTGGACTGCTATAGGCTGATGATGATGATGAATAGACAGCTTACTGATCCATGTTTTGGTAGTTTCTGCATAATATTAGTGAGACAGTGCCTTTACTTTCGAAAGATCATGATCATTATTTGGAGTTAGATGATGCTGTGTGAAAAGTCCAGCATTATTTACAAATACAAATAAAATAACAAATTTTATTTTGCCGACGAAAAACTATACTAGTTACATTAACTTACTGATGGTCGCACGAGGTGTAAACTTGTATCGCAGGAAACCGAGTTGTACAAACAGGAGAGTACCTTTACGAACCAAGTCATCGTTACAGAGTAATTGTGGACTTTATAGAAAATTAACAATGCAAAATTACACGAGACGTACACGACACGTAAGCTATAACTCTGCACCCAGAGATATGGAAAGACGAGCATATTTTATTTTAACTCTTACTATAAAATAGTTGAAGCTCATATTGTGATACGAGATAGTTTTAACACACACAGACAAACATAGTTATAGAAAATTGTTTCTTTATTCATGTATAGACAAGAGGAGATTCTGATTCGGCTATTTCGTAATTTACTTGTATGTAGATACAAGTTAAAACTTAGAGTGAGGCGACGATGTTTCAGACTACAAGGATTATGAATATCAAATCAAAGTAACAGTAAGATCGTATGATTCAGTTGCCTACTCTGGTGACGGAGTTTTTAGGCCGGCTTAAGACCTTCGTCATGACCTTACGATTTAAATAGCCGGGACCGACAATTTAACGTGCCCTCCGAAGCACGGAAGCGCTCAGATGAAAATGCCACTGGCGGTCCCCCATCCACTTACGGACCGTTTTGAACGTCGACGTTTTAACTTCGACGATCTATCAAGAACGACTAAGCAAGCACGACCACGAGCGCTTCAAATATAAGCATGATATTGTATTTTTCGTTTGTTAATTTTTTGTAAAACTTTTTGATAATAAAATATTATATTTTTATTATTATGTTTGTCAAACTTTTGTCATTTTGATGCTGATGAAGGCCTTTTTGTTAATTTTGATTTTGTGTTATGGAGACACGTACCGGCTACTAGAACATTCTCCGGTTTGTGCAGAACTATTGAGAGTGGAAAACTATTACCAGGCTATGGAGTGGGATGGTGGTGAACTAGATAATGGGGAAACTATGGGGACTATGGCACCCGCCGAACCAATGTTAACAAACATGTAAAAATGGCGGGTAGAGACTGGCCAACTCACTTAACTACTGGGCCTCCTTGAAAACAGTCGTTTGCGCAACATGGGGGCAACATGACGTAGGCGATTAGAAGGTGATAAGGTGTTACCGGACTTTAAACGAGATCACGAGCTCCCTGAGGGTCCAGCTTCACGTGCCCACTCGACATCTAACGTAACTCCCCTCAGCCTCCGAGCACTGCTCTAGCGACTCCGCTTCGTCCGGCCAGTGAAGGCTACCCGGTGGTGAGGGGCTTGTTCCTCGTCAGCGTTCACTCCAGGCAATCAGTGAAGGCAAGCGGAGGTGAGGAACGGTGACCTCCCTCGGGAGCACTCGCCTCAAAGGTGCCCTTATGACTGTCTTCCTGAGCGTTGTATGATTTGTTGGTTGTTGCGGGCCGCTAGTCTTTTACCTTGATTATTATTATTTAGCCATTATCGTCCCACTGCAGGGCAAAAGGTGGGACAAGGTGGGTTGACATCGCCGAGGTTGTTCAACCTATATATTAATAGGTTGATTGTTGAACTCAGTAGGACCAATTTCGGATGCTCAATTCATGGCCGCAGAATTAATAACATAAGCTACGCAGATGACATGGTTCTGCTGAGTCCATCAATTAATGGGTTGAGACAACTTATAAGCATTTGTGAGAGCTATGCTGGGACTCATGGGCTTAGGTACAATGTCAAAAAGAGTGAGCTAATGCTTCTTAAAGCCGGTAATAAAAGCTACTCTGTCCCTTCAGTGACTCTTGGAGGAACCTGTTTAAGTTGGGTAAAGAAATTTAAGTACCTGGGCCATTGGGTAACTGATGATTTGAGAGATGATCTAGATATTGAAAGGGAGCGTAGGGCGTTGTCTGTGAGGTGTAATATGCTTGCTCGTAGATTTGCACGTTGCACAGATTCAGTTAAAATTACACTATTTAGAACATTTTGTACATCTTTTTACACGTGCAGTCTATGGGTTAAGTATACACAAAAATCCTACAACGCCCTACGAATCCAGTACAACAATGGTTTCAGAATGCTCTTGGGGTTGCCAAGGTTCTGTAGTGCATCGGGGATGTTCGCAGACGCACGCACTGATGACTTTTATGCGATCATGCGAAAAAGAACGGCGTCCCTGGTGCGGCGGTTGCGTGGCGGCTCCAATGGCTTTCTAGCCATTGTTGCTAAAGACCTGTGCTCGACCTACATGAGACACTGGCTGGCTGTACTCAAGCCGGTGGCTCGTTTAGTATCTCAATAATTATTTGTGATTGTGATTGTGATTGTTATTTTTAGGTTAAGCAAGTACTAACATAGTTTATAAGAGCCTACTAACAAAATATGGACTAAGTCTGAAATAAACGAATTTATTATTATTATAAAAGCCTACCTTCCCTTCTTCCACTCTTTGCGATCCAACGCTGTAACAGGCCATGTTCTTAGGTGAGAGTCCAGCTCGTCTCGCCGTGTCATTCTGGGTCTTCCACGTCTTCGCGTCACATTTGTGGGGACCCCTGTGATCTTGTGTACCTTGATTAGTTACCATTTATTTCCTGATCAAAATAAGTATAATAATATGGAATTATGGGTACACGTTATGGTGTAAATCGGTCACAATTTGCAATAGGTAGTCATTATTTTAATAGCTTTGTTTTGTGTTTAATTTGAGCAAACATAATCTGAAATTTAAGTACAAAATGGCCTTTTTCCCGAAAGATTACAGGAAATAATTCTGTGACTGAAAATTTACGTATAAAAGTTCATAGTGCAGCCATACAATCACAAAGTACTGAAACTTCGTTAGGATGTGCCGTGTTCTGTTACTGTCGCTCAGTGTTGTGATGATGGTGGTAAGATTTTTTTAGTTTTAAAACAGAAACTAAGCTATTTGTGGATATAACATATTTTACATAATGATTGCTTTACATATTTCTAGGCGGGAGAACCATCGAAGGATTTTCTGTGTGTGTATGTAAGTAAAATCATGACATTTTTTTAAAAATTTATTTGTAATCCTAAAACTTCTTAATAACCTGGCAACCTGAAGGGAGACGACGCCGCGGACGACCAGGGAAGCGCTGGAGAGACGACCTCGACTCCTTCGATAGTGGGTGGTGGGAGCTATCGAAGGAGAGAGATGGTTGGAAGGAATTGGGGGAGACCTTTGCCCAGCAGGTTGAAAAAAAATAATTGTAATCCTAATCCATGGAACGTTACAAACGAATTCAAAACGAAAAAAAAAACAGTGGCATTCCAGGAGTGCCAATAGAAATTAAAACTTGAACGGTTCTAAACTTAAAAAAACGCACAAAAAAGAAAGTGCAAAAAGTTACTGGGATTTGAACCCGGGGCTGTCTCATCTTACCTCGACCATTATGACGACAATGATCGACGAAATTAGGGTAGGTGGTAAATGGGTGTTGTCGTAATAGTCACGTGACTAAGTTTGATATATTTCTCCTATCTCAAAAATTCCCAACGCGGCTAAAGAAGTTTTTACTTCAAAAATGAAGACCGCTCCGATATGTTATAACCTGTATTTCAGGAAGCTGTATCATGCTGCAATACGGACATTGGTCAAGATCAAAAACTTGAAGAACTTAAGGACTGTTTCAAGGCTCCACCAAACTTGCATTCAGTAAGTTATAAGTAGTTTTATGGAAAAAAACTTGGTTTTTAACTTTTTAAAAATAGTTTAATTATAATTGTGGTCATAGGCGGATCCAGGGGGGGGGGGGCACGGGGGCACGTGCCCCCCCCCCCCCAGATGATATTTTTGTGTACCTACTAACGACGAAAAATTAAAAAATTGTGAAATTTTTGTCAGATTTTGTTTCTTGTCCCTCCCAGAAAAAAATCCTGGATCCGCCCATGATTGGGGTCCATTTCTTATCCTGTTAAGTTGGAACAACAAAACTGTTTCCTTTCTCTAATATTATTCACTTTTTTCAGAACACAGTTTTTTATTCTAAGAATTATTGAAGACGACTTTACTAATATAATTATTTTTTGTGTAGTGTGACGTAGAAAAATGTGTGGGTCAAAAATTAGGATACGGAAAACCCGATGGGACCTTCATCAAGGAGGCATATGTGAAAAACATAGAAGATATATTTTATAAGAACGGCACGGATTGTATTGATCTTATAAAGAAAAACTGCATCGATGGAGACATTTCGATGTATGGAGAAAAGGAATTTTGTGATCTCAAAAAGCTTCAGATTTGTTCTTTCGTTCAGTATGTTAAGGTATGTTGTGTAATCTTTTTATTGAAGGATGAGGCTGTACGAGCGCAATTTTTTGACTTGTGAGTCTCGTAAAACGAGTCGCAAAATTTACGGTGAATTGTATGTACCTATGTACAGTACAAAAATTTCCCTCTTTTTTTTTATTATTCTTTTCTTCTAAACTTATTAAGTAACACATTTCTTGTATAATAAGTAATTAATTAATTAATAAGTACCTTCATTATGTATCAAAAAACAAATTGTGTTTGTTGTAAAACCAGAACTTTTGACATTGGTTAAGGAGTCGGGCGCTGAGGCTGCTACACAGTTTCATAACTTTTGCAGTCTCTTCGTTATATTTTTGTAAACACACTGTAATAAGTTCTGAATAAATATATTTTTATCTTTATCTTATCTTAAAAGTTCTGTTTGTGGGCCACTAGCGACGCAAAATTAGTTTTTGTTTCTCATGAAACGTAAATGCCGAAATATAACTTTAATTATTGTATGCGCATCGCTTATAATACAAACTAATTTTATATTTATTGACGACCTCTGTAGCGCAGTGGGTAAAAGCCCGCTTGAGACGCAGAAGGTTGCGGGTTCGATCCCCGCCGCTGAAGTAATGTTTATATTATTATTATTACGAGCCCGTGATGTCCCACTGCAGGGCAAAGGCCTCCCTTCCTTTCTTCCACTCAACTCTATTGTAAGCTAATGTTGTCCAATGTGGAGAGTAAGAGTCAAGTTCGTCTCTCCACCGTCGCCGTGGTCTGCCGCGTGGTCGTTTCCTGTCTCTGGGGATCCACTCTCCAATGTTTAATGATCTGCAAATATTTATCTCGGGTCTGGGTGTTTCTATGTATATGTATGTATTTAAAAACAAAAAAGTATATAAGTAGTGCATCAGTTATCTGGTTCCCATAGTACAAGCTATGCTTAGTTTGGAGCTAGATGATGCTGTGTAAAAATGTCTAGCATTATTTATTTATTTAATTACAGCTTTGCGACGATTGGAAAGACACTGACCGCTGCAAGGGTGCTGAAGAAGCCGCTGCAGAATGTATAAAAGATTTTAATTAATTTATTGTTATGTGATATTTATTCCATTTTAAATAATATCTCAGGCACTACTAACGTCCAGTTGAGGGTAGGCTTCCTAACGCTTTAAATGGTCTAGGTATTTAATAGATGCCTAAGTTTATCTCACATAATACACAATGGATTTCGACAACATTAAAGTATTACTAATTTGCAAGCTGTTTTTACATTTAAAGCTACTATAAACATACTTATTATTTTTATCACGTACCTATTGTTATTATTTCTTTTTTCCAACGTTTCGGACGCATTGCAGCGCCCGTGGTCACGGATGAACTGAGGCACGGCGAGTTAGCTTCTATTATTGAGAGTAGATTGTGTCTACCCTCAATAATACCCGGTTTAAAAATAATAATTATGTCACCAAATCACGAAAGTTTAAAAAGTATAAACATACTATAAAATCAGTTGGATCTTTGAAATAAATGAAAACGATCTATTGAGAGCTCAACCGATCCCGGTAGTGTCAGTTCCTCCAATATTGTATCAACGATTTTTTTTTAGCACCCTTAGCCTATTAAGTCTACTACTATCTTCTTCTTCCTGCCCTTATCCCAAGTGGGGTCGGCACAACATGTTTCTTTCTTTTCATATCAGAACTCACTCCTTTCACTAACATATCCGCATTCACACAGTTCATCTATCTTTTCTTAGGCCTACCCCTACCGGTATATCCATCCACCTTCATACTCATCACTCGTCGTGTTATATGACTTTCATCCCTCCTCATGACATGCCCATACCACGCCAACCTTCCACTTCTCAATTTGTCAGTCACTGGCGCTACTTTCAAACTTCCCTTAAGTACTCATTCCTTATCTTGTCCATTCTAGTTACTCCACACATCCACTACTACTATGTCTACTACTATGCATTTATAAATATTGAAAGACGAGCAGTTAGGAAAGACTCGATGCTCAGCTTCCCGCGTCTGCATTTCCGCTAAGCTACGACCCTGTTGTTGATGAGAGTTAATAGGCACCTTCTGGGTAGGCTCGCTCCATCGTAGACATCATTCTTGCCTGTGTAAGTTTCGAGGTCAAGAGTTGACCCCATTCATCATAAAAAAAAACTACTTTTCTGGCATACCATTCATGTCTTGTTTTCTCAAATGAACTTATATTCTGTGGACAAGAATGGTACCAGAATGGTATCGTGTAAATGGCGTCTTAGTCTTTTGGAGAAGTTTAAATTAATCACAATTTTAAACTAGTTAAATGTATGAGAATCTTGGAATCTTGAATCTTGGTTCGGAGAATCTTGGGTCCGGTAAGGAGAGCGGATGGCAGCTTGAGAGCCCGAAAAAACGCCGAAATTGAAGAACTGGTGGCTGAGCCTAACATCATTAGAGAATATAAATCACATCGACTCCGTTGGCTTGGCCACGTTCTGCGTATGGGCGACGAGCGAAGTGCCAAGAGAGCGTTCCGGGGCCGTCCGGTCGGTCGCAGGCCGGTTGGTCGCCCCAAGTACCGATGGAGTGACCGGACGGAAGCTGATCTGCGGGATCTACAAGCCGACAATTGCAGGAAACTGCGTTGGACAGGAACAAGTGGCGAGTAACAGTTCTCGTATCGGAGGCCAAGACTCACTTTAGTTCACTGCGCAAAAGGAGTAAGTAAGTAAGTAAATGTATTAGCCTGTAGCAAGCAGTGACGTCTGATACAGAACTGACTAAGTTAGTTACAAGGGTCAGAACTAATTAACATCTAGCTGTTTGACAGAAACGTAAAACTTGAGGTACAGTGCGATCTAAGTTAACTATTTATGTACGCAAATGCTTATAGAGGGTGCGACGACTGCACCAATCATGAAACTTATTCACCTTCAAAACACCTTCAGAAGACAGTTTCTAAAATGAAACATCCGCTATAATACAAGTAGGTTTTAGGACTTTTTAAGGATAACCACTAGTTCAACTGTTTTGTTCGATGCAAGAAAACATCCTGCAGTAATTAATAAGGCTGTTATGATCTTACTTTTTTTTTAATCAGCCTATGTCGTCCCACTGCTGGGCAAAGGTCTCCCCCAAACTCTTCCAACGGTCTCTATTCACCGCCACGTTCCACCAATCTGTCTCGAAGGCCTCGATATCATCTCTCCAACGTTTCCGAGGGCGACCTCTACGCCACCGTCCGTCTGGCATCCACGGCGTGACTATGTTGGCCCATTTTTTCCGGTCCATCCGGCTCACGTGACCCGCCCAGTCCCACTTGAACTTTTTCATAATTTTTTTTAGTTTTTTTTATTTCTGAATTTTCTGAAGAATTCTGCCTTGGGTCAGTGCAAAAAAACTTGATTGCCCTTCAACTGTTTGTATTCCATTAAAAAACGGACGTCATTTCTAATCAGCTTCTTAGAAACCTAAAGTTTTAGTCAAGTAAAATTGGTCTAAGTTTGTGACTGGTTGGCCGCAAACGAGATAAGTTCAGCTTTCGAAACACTTCATTTTACGACATTCCCAAATGACAACTTGTGTAGTTCCCGCCCTTTGAAAGTCCTTATAGAAGGTGATGCTATTTTGATAGAAACGAAACTTACTTCTACCCTTCAGGCCTTTACATCTATAGTAGATGATTTATACAGCGTCAGGAGGCAACCTATGCCTACACTCAATGGGACGCTGTAGTGCCTGGGATATTGTTTGAGATGGAATAGGCTTGCCCAGCACCTAAACCATGCTCTAATGGATTTTACTGCTAATTGTGTACTTAATCCATTACAAACTGCCTCGTCATTCATTATTACATGGTGTCCTTAATAATTTTATTAGAAAAAGTAGGTAATCTATACTAATATTATAAAGAGGAAATATTTGTTTGTTTGTTTGAAATGAATAGGCTCCGAAACTACTGGACCGATTTGAAAAATTCTTTTACCAATAGAATCCCAAATTATCCCCGATGAACATAGGCTATATTTTATCCCGGGGAAGTGAAGTTTTCCCCAGGGATCGCGGGTAACACCGCGGCGGACAGCTAGTTAAAATATAAAAACGAAGAATATTTGCAATAGATGCATATTTTTTGAAGATTAACCTCCTGAAACCCTTCTGATGTTCACACTTGTTTTCCATTTGGCTAAAATTGTAGAAATTATCACATTTTGCAACTAATTTTTCAAAAAGAGAGCCACTGCACGCTCTTCATAAACATCAGCAGGTGCGTCGGCACTCAACGCGTTAATAAATAAACTTTCCACAGTTTCATCTCTAGTTATCCTCTACAACCCTCGCCCTTATTAAGAGCTCGGGGTAGTGTAAGTCTGCTTTATTATTGCTTTAAGAGTTATAAGGATTCCGTTGGACATTTATTAAGGTACAATGAGGCTATAGAGCTGAGGAGATTATTTGAAGTGTGTGTAATATCTTTATATTTATTGCGCCTAAGGAACTTGTTATTTTATAGCTACCATTTTCTTCAGTTATTACGATCAAACTGCTATAAAAACTGTGGAGTTGGGTGGGAACAAAAAACTAAATAAGGACTGCTTTATCTCTAAAAGTCGGTTAACATTTTCATTTCATGGATATTTGACTCTCAAAAATGATAGTGATATTAGGACAAAGCTTATAAGAGCATCATAAAGGTGTTACGTTGTTCGGCGTTGTTCTATTATAATAAGTAGGTAATGTATGTAGACATGTCTATCATTAACAAGTAAAATTCTCTCTGATCTAACATTCATGAACACTTAGTACATGAACATTTAGTTTATTAACCTGATCGCACACTGCCCGCGCCGTACGCGCCGCAGTCATTTTTAGACAAAAAATGCTGATGACGTCAGAAAATGCGGCTCGCTTCTGACGTCAGCAGGATTTTCTCTATTGAATTGACAGTTGACTGTGCGACCACACTTAATAATAAAAAAAGCTTTATTTTGAAACAACATTACATAGGAGCAAAATACATTGTGAAAACGTTGACTGCCCCAAAAGTTGAATTATTGTCTTTGCCGCTGTCCTGTTTTACGAAACAACAAAGACAGCTTCTTTGTACGCACTTAAAATCCACCATCCTGGTTCCAAAATAGACACGACAAGAAGAACCAAGCAACAAAAAAACAAACTTAAGTATTCAAAATCCTAGATCTATAGTGTAGCACCCACAGCGGGAGATGAGTTCTTGGTACACGGCACGAAGAACCAAGCAACAAAAAAACAAACATAAGTATTCAAAATCTTAGATTTATAGTGTAGTACCCACGGCGGGAGATGAGTTCTTGGTACACGGGGTGTACGAAGTTAGTCAGTAATTAGATGGGTTAATTTATGTAAATTGTTTCACTACAAAGTTAATGGAGTAATGTGATATGTAGGTCTGGGTACAATGTTTGCTTCGAAGAAACATTAAATGTTCTGCGTTGAATATACGGATTTAATTTGATACGAAACTTGTAGGTCGAGTTCATTGACTTTCAGAGAGAGCGATCTTGGCCTTGCATAAATTAAAACTAATTTTTTTATCAATAAGTTTCGGCTTTTCAGGTTTTTCTTTATTAAGGTTTTTTTACTGTCTCTAGTTATTTCAAACTGGGGTGGTTAAAATCAATTAAAACTTGATATTATTGAGACAGAGTTCAAAGTCAAAAAGCATTAATTCAGTAGGACCGCTGAGATCACTTTGAATCGTCTTAAAGCTGGGTGATTTTACTCTTGTTCCTTCGCGACCAATTTGCCAAGTTGGCCTAGCTCTAGCATCTTTGACTTTATCTGCCTTATCCATACAAAAAATTGGTGCAGCCGACGTAGCAGCGGGTTTGCTAACAATGTATACCTTTTCTGTTCAGAGATCGTGTCTTTACCTATGTGTGTATTCGCATTTTTTTTAAACTGAAAGGCCATTGATAGGGCAAATGAACTTTTAATGTATGTACAAGAATTCTGGATACAGAACTTTATTTTCTCAAAAGAAATTTACATTTCATTGAATGAGAATTTACTATTTTCAAATGTAACAAATCAAATAAAAAAGAAATATCAATTAAATTATCATCATCAATATTCACAGCTTACTTACCCACGCCTCCTTCAGTTTGTGTCATCCTACACGAACGAGAGAATTTAATTAACAATTCACCAATTCACACACTTACCACATAAAAACCTTAAACTCAATTACTATGCAAACAGTAAATAAATAACGAGGAACAAAATGATAGTGGGCCCATTGTGAGCCAATGGCTCCCGGCCATTTCCTAATGAAAAACTTTGGACACCTTTGTTCGCTTGATCACCTCTATTAACATAACAGAAGCAGAAGCGATGAGAGGAAAGACGGTTTTGTCTATAAAAAACATCTTTCAAGCCCGATTAAACAGCAACCGTAAGGATGGCTGGACCAACTGAGATATGAACAATTAGTACCTCACTGTAAACACATACAAAAATAAAGTGGCCAGCTATTTTGAGGTCAGGTCTCTACAAAACAGTGATCACTCGTTTCTACATACATATACACCCTACTTAGTTAGAACAAGGTGCTCAAAGCAGAACCTAGAACTAGGTAACCACCTGTACTACACAGGTGGTTACTACAAACAGCAATTTTTTGCTGTGAGTAAGTTCTTCCACTTGCATTTCTTTGTTTCAAGCTGTATAAATTCATTTCATTTCACTAGTGGGGATCATATTTATTTTTTTTGAAGACAATTTTAAAAAGTTGAGAGGTCTCCCGACTTTCCCCTTGAATGTTTTGTTCAAAATGATGGGGTATTCGGTGCTTGTAATTTCATTTTGGGGCCTAATTTTGGCGAGCTGAAAATGCAGCGCTAGATTGAGCTTTGTGCACTTTGAGGTTAGACAGAATGGCTTGTGAGACGAAATGGCCTTTGGAAGACAGTAATGGCCACTTTAGAGAAAATACCACCTCCTAGACCTTTTGTCTTTTTATTGACCAAACTAGAATAGTTCCAACGGAACGTTTAAGTCTTTAGCTGATTTCTTAAAAGAGGTTGATTGTGATCAAAGAACTCGTATACACAGTGGAAAGAAAAAGCAGATTAATTCAACAAGGTTACCTCCAGCTTTTATCTAATAGTTAGTTATATTTTTGAAGTGAAAACATCCATTTATGTGCGTTTGGCAGTTTTGAGAAGAGAAAAAATCTTGGATTCGCCTTGAAAAGGTCACGTGCAAGTCATGACTGCTCACCGACACCGGGTTATTTGTCAAGTTTAGAACTGTTTAAGTTTTCACTTCTACCGGCACTCCTGGACTGCCACTGTTTTTTTTGTAGGTTGCTGTTATTTTATTACTTGAGGAATAACCATACCTACATTCAACAAAACGAATTCTACAGAAATAGTACGATAAAGAGAGAAAAAAATTCAAAATTAAAAAACATATCGTTTGCTATGAAAACGGCGTCATTCAAAAATGTGAGAAAAGAAGTACGAGAGAGCCGAAGCAACATTTGCATCGGATGTGCCGGCTTCTATTCATAGGTTTACTTCCCAGATCCCATCGCAAATGCTCTTTACCTTTTTGCCCAATACGGGAATTCAGTCTCTATTTCGTGAACACATTCTGAACGGGAATGGCTCACGTAAAATGTTGAAATCTTTATCGACAATTTCGATGCAATCAATGCATAAAAGCAAATGCCGTGTCACTTCTTTCAAACCAGTGTGGTGAAGGATTTACAGAGTGACTCAAGGAGGTGGATTGTAATCGGTATATAAAGTACGTAAAAATCTTTGTCTAAATCCAAGGCATAAGCTTTCTTCAAAGTAAATAATAAATAAATAATGCTGGACATTTGACTCAGCATTATCTAGCCCCAAACTAAGCAATGCTTGTACTATGGGAACCAGATAACTGATATACTACTTATATACTTTTTTGTTTGTAAATACATACATATAATACATAGACCCGAGATAAATATTTGCAGTTCATACAAACATTTATCCCGCGGCGGGGATCGAACCCGCAACCCTTCTGCGTCCCAGGCGGGCTTTCACCCACTGCGTCACAGAGGTCGTCGGAAAGTTATCGAAATAAGTTAAAAATTTGTATAAGTTACATCTAAATCAAGTTTCATGCAAATTAGTTGAGCAGTTTTAGCGTGAAAGACATCCATCAAAACAAGCGAATCAATGTAGGATTTTATGTAAAGGTGATACAACTTTCTCGAAAAAATAACTAGCGTTTGGATCAAGCTTGGATAACACGCAAAAATCTATCCAACCTTACCCAAGGTATCGATAAAAATATCTTTATGTAGACACAACATAAAAACACAAAACCTCGTAAAAATATTGTTATACTGTTTCAATAACGATAAAGTCGATGACGATCAGTGTGTACCAGAATTATCTATGGAGCGATAAATCCGGGGGTAAGTTGGGAAT
The DNA here is from genome assembly GCA_963565295.1 of Epirrhoe alternata. Classification (NCBI taxonomy): domain Eukaryota; kingdom Metazoa; phylum Arthropoda; class Insecta; order Lepidoptera; family Geometridae; genus Epirrhoe; species Epirrhoe alternata. The sequence continues at coordinate 9,872,001 of OY751384.1, forward strand.
AATATAAGGAGAAATAGTAACTACGTAGATATGAAACTCTTACATGATGTTCCTTTCGGTAACAATCCTGAAAGCTAATACACCTTGATTAGGTTATCAGAAATTATATCGATTTATTCTGGAGTGGGGACATACAATTATTTATTCATAAAACATAAAAATATTTGCACGAAACAATAAACATAAAAATACGTACGTAATTTAATTAAACTAAAGATAAAAAACAGTGTTCAAGTCAGTTATTTCAGTTATTTCTGGAGTTATTTGATGATACTTTGAATAACATCGAATGATAGTAGAAGAGCCCAATGAGACATAATGTTATTTTTTTTCAAGATTTCCAGATAGGTAGAGAAGGCTCTTTGTCTCGCTTTTAGCTCAAAATCTAATCAAGTAAATCGCATCAGAAGGTAGCGTTCACTTACAGCCCATCACTTGACTAGCCCCATAAACGTCATGTTTAAACTTAAAAGATTTGGAATGAGAAATCTTTGATCCTTTTTGTTTTCAATTTCACTTCTGTATATCACTAGTTTCTGTTTACAGCGGTTGAAGGTTGGTTTGTGAGATTTTTTACGCTTCCTGTAAGTATAGGTTTCGACATGTAGCGAACTGATTATCAAAACGTGCATTTTTGAGGGTATTTAAAAAAAATCTGATTTAATCGTGTTAATTAAAACGTTGTATGTATTTGTTTAGTATAATAATAACCTTTATAAATATTAAGAAAAAAGGTACATATTTTTGTAATATCATATAAAGCCAGTAGTTTTAATAGTACCTAAGTATTTACCAATCTGTAACCTTAATATATGGCTATGGAAGAGCGGGACCTTCTAACACAAGTATTTTTACTTAAAAGAAGGTCTCAACCTTAGTAATTTATATTGTAAATCTGTTACAGAAATAAATATTTTCTATTTCTATTCTATTTCATTATACATGATTTATTTGTGATACCTACACCAAGTTTAATTGTTTTTATACTTATTTCTATCAAATGCGGAGTCTTTGAGACGCACCTAAAATCGTTCAACACAAGTTCTAAAATAACCAGTTACACGAAACAAAAGAAGTCTATCTGGTTGTAAGTTATAGCTATCTCACAGTCCAGCTTACAAAAACAATACAAAATAAGAAATGTCCAGTATTTGCTTTAAAGCAGCATCTTTTTGTTGTGAACAAAACAAGAGATTTAGAGCCGGCGTAAATTGTATGGCTCTAGTTGTTACAACGCTGAGTTTGACAAAGGGGTGTTTGCTCGTGTGCTTGCTGTGATATTCTTTGTGACTTTTCTTGAAAAGGAACGCGGGTAAAATATCTGGGTTAGAATGAAATATTCTTTGAATATATGTTTACATGGTTTCCTAGGAGAGTTCTTAGGCAATTTCAATACTATGTTTAGAGATTTTAAAGTCTCTAAGTATTTTGTGTGTTGAAAATTCTTGTCTATTTATTCTGTGTGTTAAAAATTCTTGTCTATTTTCTGTGTTATCCTATGAGTTTTTGCCCGAAATAAATGTATTTTTATTTAATTTTTTATTTTTCACTATCTGAAGAAGTAAGTTTGTAAGAGTGGACGAATCTGGTGAGGGAATGGAGACCTCCGTCATGGCTTAACGACTTTTAAGTTAAGTTTTGTAATTTAGGATAATCCTAGGGGGTAAGGAAGGGAATAAAATAAGGTTTAACAAAAACAGAAGCCTATTTTTATTTGGGTAAACAAGAACATATCGAAACTAAATCAGTACTAGTAAGTGACTTACCTAACCTAGGATGATAATGGTATGGAATGGATACAATTTATGATGAATAATGAATGATAAGGGTTGGTGATCGCCTTGATTCTAGTGAGGAAATAATACAGATGAAAACTTGTATTAAGCACTGGAAATACTCCGGGACGGTGGACACGTTAGAACGGCACAATATTGGTCCGTCGGACCCAGTCAATTTGGTTAGTAGCGAAATTTTCGCGAGCACCCACGGTTCTATGCCTTCACACACATAAAACTCACAGTACGCTATACTTCACAAAAACACCAATCCTTTCCTGATGAGCGAGGGAGCTAGGCACAGAATGCGGCGGCAGGGAAAGCGCTTCAGTTTCAAAAGATAAGCACACAGAGCGATGCCCGAGCTGGGGGAGTCGCTGAACGCTGCCACGTATCAGCCGGGAAGCCAGCTGTACAAAGGACCTCTATTCTGTAAAGAAAGAAACCAAACCCTGTGTAAGCATTTGCGATGGCCGGACAGCACATGCGAGCAGGAGAAGAAAAGATGGGATGCCCTCAGGATCTAAGCATCTTGGAAGTAAATAGCTCGCATGGCGTAAAACAAAGGATTTCCACGTCACGAATATTTCTTACCAGAGGCTATTTCAAGATCCACGTGTGGTAATCAAAACGACGTACAATTTGCCGACGAATGTAGCAGAACAATCGATCGTAACAGATCGGGCGTAATTATTATTGAAATAAACGGAAAAAGTTAGAATCTGATTTGCCAAAATGCCAACTCATACGCCGCTGACAAAATGAATCCGAGTCTTCTTCTTCTTTTTGATGGCAACTAGATAAAATACCACTTTACTTCCGTCAATGTCTATTATTGTTTTTTTTTGCTAGCATGACATTACTAACCATCCGTCAATGTCGACTCATTGACGGCCGTAAACGGAGCTATCGACCAATCGGAGCGGCCTACCGAATGACACAAGGCCAATAGCCAATCAGATCAATACCCACAGAATGATACCAGAATATATCCATATATGAAGGTGTTGCCAGTGGTTATAATTTAATTAATATTAACCTATCTCGCTGCCGCCAAGCTTTGAAATTGCGGGCGGGAAATTTTAAAATGGAGGGACTCACAGCATGAATCGCTATTGGTTAAAACTGGAAGTTACAGTTTAAGTTACTTTTAAGTTTTGAAAAATACTAAATAATTTTGATCTGAATGTAATTATGTTCGAATTTTAGGTATGTACTCATTAACCACGAGCTCCCTTTAGTTTCAAAGGTCTAAGAGAATGTCTACCTCGCCTTGCAGATATTGATTTTATTTTGTTTCTTAAATTTTATACACGAAACCAAAACTATAGAAATAATATCTTCTCGAATAATATCTCTGTAGCGCAGTGGCCGAAGGCCCGCCTGCGACGCAAAAGGTTGCGGGTTCGATCCCCGCAGCGGGACCAATGTTTGTATGATCTACAAAATATAGTTGTCTCGGGTCTGGGTGTTTCTATGTATAATAATAAGAATAAATAAATGATAAATAGTGCTGGACATTTCACACAGCATCATCTTGTATGTATTTACAAACAAAAAGTATATAAGTAGTATATCAGTCATCTTAGTACTTATAACACAAGCTCTGCTTACTTTTGGGGCTAGATGATGCTGTGTGAAAAGTCCAGTATTATTTATTTATTTATTTAATATTTTGTCCTAAAATAGAATCAAACCCATGACCTCCAGAATTCGGAGCAACAAACTAAGCTGAAGGCACTGAAGATTAAACCTTCATTTATTACCGGATCCACGTACGGTAGGCTCAATTTGTCGGCGGTCGCGGCAGGTGCAGTCAGACTAATTGTGCAAACTGGATTAACTTCATACAGTACTAATGAAGCTAGTGCTCCGGTCACTGGCTTTTTCGGAGCTGAGGTAATTGAGCGAATTGCGCACAATTAGGCTGATGGCAGATTATTTCGAGTTTAAAAGAGATCAGGTTTCTATTTAAAGGATGTCAACAGGGTTTCTTATTCAGGGTAGTTCTAGTGTTAAGAAGTTTAAAAGCCGTGTTGATCAAATGGGGTTCGAATCCTGGCCGTGCATCAATGGATTTTTTGTTACGTATTTATATGCGCTTGAATACGAGCTCTTAACGGTGAAGTAAAATATCGTGAGGAAACCCGTTTTGTCGTCGTCTTTCCTGTAGGCTGATTAAGAAGAGAGGATGGTTTAGGTGCCGGGCTGGGCAAGCCTATTCCATCTCAAACAATGTCCCAAGCAGGCGTCCCGTCTCCTGACGCTGTATAAATCATCTAATATAGTCATAGTAAAGACCTAGGTAGTGTTAAGAGTTATAAATAGGTATTTCATTAAAGGATGGGTACCTTTATAACCATCATTTGTAGTCCAACTTCACCCACTTTAAAGTGTAATTCAGTAAAACAGGATCAAAAGCGAGTACCTTTTGTGTCAATAGACTTTCTATGTACAGAAAAAACAGTAGCAAAGGCATATCAATCTGTAGCGAATCAAATGTCGCAGGTGTGACATAGGATCAAAGTGACACCTTATGAAGAGCAACATTTCGTAGACACATTCATGATACGGGTAGTTTTTATGCATAGAAAAAGAAATTGAGTTTGACATACATAAATTCAATCTAGAGTGAATATGAGGATACTGGTTTTCAGTAGAATTTCACACATTTCAGGGATTTGTAGTTCATTAAAATGTTGTAGTAAGTTACAAGAACAGGATTCTACTGAGTAGAAGCTTAATAATAACGATGAATGAACCCAAGACCTTTGGATATGAAATAGCACTATCCTACTTGGTCAACACGGGTCTGACAAATAAAGTCTATTAAAAGTAAGTTCGTTTAAGTGAGTGACCAACTCTTGGCCTACGCAGACGAGGGCGGTATGGCACGAATTTATATCGTCGAAATGAATTTATATCGTATTTCTATTTGGATATGTTTGAATGTCCAATGGTAAAAATTTGAAATGCCGCGCCGTAACGTTCCGATCTACGTAGACCTAGTTTTACGGCTGCTTAAAGATATCTTTCACGGGTTATCAACTTTATAGCCAGAACTGACTATTCAACGTTCCCTCTGAAGCTCAGAAGCGCTTCGTTGATAATGCCAGCGGTCATCCATCCACTTTGTGACCGTATAGAACGTTGCTTCATTGCAACGATTAAGAACGTTCCATGACAGAGGCCTTAAGGCGGCCTAATAATGTCAACAGAGTTGGCTACCGACTCTACGAACTTCCTTGTTAGCAAGTTCCTTGGGTCAATAAAAAATCTTAAGGTCTCAGCAAATGTCTTAAGCCAATAACAATCCCCTATATAAACCATGTTAGAACATTTCATTTCGTTATTATTACACCATTTAGCGCAGTATTTCCCCTCCTCATAAATTTTACCATGCGCTTACGCGAGAGCTACCGAGGCGTTGTAGGTATAATAATGATTGATGTTCGCATTAGCATATCTGGCCCCTATTTATCTTGTATAAATTGCAATTGATTTGATGCTATTCATTCTCACGATGGGCGGGAGCGAAACGAGAGCTATTTTGGATCATTTTTTCTTAGCACTTAGGCCTTTACATCTATAATAGATGATTTATACAGCGTCAGAAGGCAATCTATGCCTAAACTCAACTGGACGCTGTTATGCCTGGGACATTGTTTGAAATGGAATAGGCCTGACTAGCACTTATTTACAGCAATAAAATACTGACACTCTAGGCTCGACTCTACAGTGACGGCTTAGCCTCCTAATTTGCCTAGAAGTCGCTAAGTCATTTTGCAATTTTATTAGATAACGTAGGTATATTCGGGAAAAAAAAACATTTATTAAATCCTCCTTAAATGTATAGGTGGTACCTTCTTTGAAATTAAACCAATTAATTTAGCAGAGTGTACGTACTTGCAGTATCGAGTACGATGTGTGTTTTTTTTCTTTTTTGGTCATTTCACACAGCATCACGCACAACCCCAAACTAAGCAAGGTTGTATGGGAACCAGATAACTGATATACTACTTATATACTTTTTTTTGTTTAAAAATACATACATATTATTTGCAGATCATACAAACAGTTATCCCGCCGCGGGGATCGAACCCGCAACCTTCTACGTCCCAAGCGGGCTTTCACCCACTGCGCCTCAGAGGTCGTCAATTAGGCGTCGAATTAGGCACACAGTATCGTAAATATGTCTAAACGATGCTTTGTGAAACATTCAGCATTATTTAATTTAACTTTTTTAGTACCTCATGCATGACACAATGAAAACATTTTCCATTTCTACATTCGATGAGAAACCATTATAAATATCCGTCATAAGAAATAATCATGCAATAGACTGCAGACACGAGAAATAAGCTTCAGAGAGAAAATCAGACACAGACAATCAGTTCCGTGTTATGAACATAATAACGCACTCAAGTCTGTTTGACAGGCACTTAAAATCAGGGTCGGTTTACGCGTCAAGGAAAAGCGACCGTAAAAGTTATCGCAAGAACACTCTATGGTGAATTTCATCTCAAGTTTTACATGCATAGGGCTCAGGCTTTTGTATTTTGATTTATTCGGGCAACACCCAATAACTACCTCAGAACTCGCTTAGGACTAGCTATGCCTAGTGTTTTTCACCGTTACTCGGTATTCATCACTTTACGATGTAGGTAAATAAAATATTTGTTAAATCCAAGACATAAGCTAATCAATTTGTTGGGTGGATTCAGCAAGAATAAGTACCAAATACATACGTACGCTTCAGATTTTCATCTAATGAAAAGATTAGTTCGAATCATTAAAACATTATCCTTAATTTGCTACAATTCAACTCAGTTTATGTGTGCTTACAAAAATGAAACTATCAACCAGCTACCATCAATTTAAACACTGGCCCGTCCATTCTATAGACTGCAAAAGCATTCCTTTAAAATCTAAACTGTTTCAACTTGGTTTCAACAAATTCAAAATGAGTTTTTCCCATCTCTAGACGTGAGTTTACGAGTTCACACAATGTTGCATGATAGCGTGCTATAAACAAAGACATACAAAGAGCTTTACAAATAATGAAAGACACAGTAGCTTCAAACTTTAACTGTGTCAATTTAAATACGTAGCATATTCTTGTTTATAAGGTAACGGCCTGTCAACCTTTGCTTAGGTAAGTTTGGCAGATTTCGCTCACTGAAAATATATCTAAAACTTAGTATTTATTATATATTTTCGGGACTTTTACAAAAGTTATTTACTTTAAGTGCAATTTCCCTCTTTTTTTATTATTCTTTTCTTCTAAACTTATTAAGTAACACATTTCTTGTATAATAAGTAATTAATTAATAAGTACCTTCATTATGTATCAAAACAAATTATGTTTGTTGTAAAACAAGAACTTTTGACATAGGTGAAGGAGTCGGGCGCTGAGGCTGCTACACAGTTTCATAACTTTTGCAGTCTCTTCGTTATATTTTTGTAAACACACTGTAATAAGTTCTGAATGAATATATTTTTATCTTTATATCTTTATCTTACTTTTTTCTAGTTCAATATTTATTTTTGAGTGCATATAGTTTTAAGAGGCTGCTTTCGCATACTAAATAATAATGCTGGTCATTTCACACAGCATTATCTAGCCCTAAACTAAGCAAAGCTTGTACTATGGGAACCAGATAACTAATATAAGTACTACTTATATATACTTACTGTTTATACTATACTTTTTGTTTGTATACATACATAGAAACACCCAGACCCGAGAAATATTTGCAGATCATACAAACATTTATATTATAAATAAAGGTCATTATAGTTCATCTATGATACTGCATCTGTCCATATTATTCAACTACTAGCTTCTGCGCGCGGCTTCGCCCGCGTGGTACCAACATTTTGAATAGCCTATATGCTATTCCAGTTCACTATCTATGCTTATACCAAGTTTCATCCAAATCGGTTCACTGGTTTAGGCGTGATTGATACACAAACATCCAAATATCCAAACATCTAAACAAACTCAGAAACTTTCAGTTTAATTATATGAGTAGGATTTACAAACGTTATTAGTACAAATAATTCGAATTTAGGTGATTTGTTACAAATGATTTTACACAGACAGACAGAAACTTTAGCAACTTAGTATATTCAATTTACTCTTATATCATTAAAATTAACGAACTTGTCTCAAGTGAAGACATGAAGAAACTTGTGACTAATGATGTCCCTTACATCGCCGTGAAACAAGCTCCAATGAAGATCCCCTGACACCATTTCAGGTATAACCAACGGTACAATTCACAAGAAGATACCCAGCTTGCAAGTTGACTTTGAAAAGCATTTGACTTTGAAAAGGTCAGTAAAAATATTGCTGTGCCCTAACAGGGTTTATGTTTGAAGCAATGTATGTACTCTAACACTTCCATAACAACAAATGCAATAAATATATATATTTCTATTGAGCATTGTAAGTTTTAGTTGTAACCTATTATCAAATATCAGTCTTCAGTGTGTGGTACTTCCACTTATTACTAAGCCATGTGAGGTATATTGTTCTTATAAGGTTATTGGTTTTAGTGAGAGCGAATGATATCCTGTACAATGGTTATCCAGCGGTGACGACGACTATCATTCTGTCTCACTCTAAATGCACGCAAAAACAATAGGCATGATGACAATTTTTCAAAATCTGTTCTATGTTGTTCAGTATGATTTGTTAAGTGAAAAAAATATCATATTTCAGTAGAAAATAAAGGTTTTCAAACACGAAAATCATAAAATTAAAATTTGAAATTCACGCCAAAACGCTCGTCGGTGTCATGGCGACTGTTTTGACGTCACAACTCACCACTGCAACAGCAAAAACTACGTGCATAGACACTAATGACTAAAGCTCAAAGGAAACAAATGGCGCAGTTTTGGTCTATAATATTGAGTAATGACGTCACGCGCTCTGATTGGTGTACAGCTATCATGGCGGATTGTTGTATTTTGTAGATTTATTTGATTAAATAATTTAATAAATCTTGACATTATTACGACAGTAAACGCATTTTTCTCAATCCTGGAATCTTATTTTATTAGACCAGTTAAATATTTTGGCGAAACTTGATCACTGGTCATCATGCCTATTGCGGGGATTATTTCACCTGCAATAGCAAAGGCTACTTCAATAAAGAGACGATTCATAAAAATATTCGTCAATTTTAATGAGATCGCAAATTGGAGGTTGTCGGTGTCAGGTCAATCTATAAAAATTATGAATTGGCGACGTCCCTCATAAAACAAGGTTAATTTGGACGAAGTTGGGAAGAAATAATGAATTTCGAAAATCGTTTCGGCTATAATTGGGAAGGTAGAAAGGAAGCTAATTGTGTACTGGGAATTAAAACGGTAGATGGCGATTTCTTATAGTAAAACATTGTAATTTATTTTATTTGAACATTCCTTTTACATTTATCTTATGAAAACTTTCATGCCTTATAAGCTCTCTGGTTTTTTAAGTTATGGGATAGTGCCACAGCGAATTCCAGGTAACACGAAAAACTTTGAAAATAATTATCTTGGGTCTGGGTGTTTCTATGTATGTTACAAACAAAAAAGAATATAAGTCGTTTATCAGTTATCTGGTTCCCATAGTACACTATGCTTAGTTTGGAGCTAGATGCTAGTGTGAAAAATGTCCAGCATTATTTATTTATATATTAAATTATTCATCTGGCGATGGGCTTGCAACCTGTCACGTATGGAATACTAACTTCTGCAAGATGTGGGCATGTATCAAATATGTATTTGGACATGCCTCTGACTACCTATCTTCAAAGGATCTGGAATACATAAAAGATCTAAGAGAATGTCTACCGTGCCTTGGGGATACAGTCGTGGCCCTGTGTATTCATCTGAAAATTAGTTCTATGAAATTATGTGTTTTTCATCATCATCATCATCATCAGCAGTCCACTGCTGGACAAAGGGCTCCCCTAATGAGCGCCATTGCGCCCTGTCCTCAGCTCGACACATCCAGCTTCTGCCAGCAGCCTTTCGCTGTTTTTAAATGAGTTATTAAAACAGCTAAAAAAACTAAATAAGGTATTTTAATTAGCCTACAATTTGCATGGCTTAACAAACTTAGGCAGTTTATTTTCCATTGAGTTCAAAAGTATGCCAAGACAACAAAGCTAGCATAAAACTTTGTTAAAACACCGTAGCTGCGGCAACGTATCTCAGCTTTGTAAGTGGAGGATCCTCATAAAGCGAGTGGCTACAGACGGTCCATTCTCACACGCATGGAGGAGTACTTTACGACGAAACGTTTCGAGAAAAGGGTGGCCTTGCTTCTTTTGGCTTGTTTAGCGGGAGCACATTCGTCTAAAGAATGCTCGGCTATAAACTCTATCGAAAATTAGTTCTGTAAAGTATTGGGCTCAAAATTATTGCTACTTTGAGTGGATTTATTTTGTGCTGATTATGTGGGTAAACACTTACGGTTGTGGCTAAATAAACCTATGCGGGAGCGGCAGCTACGACTGACTTGACTGACGCCACCTAAATCATCTTTTATAGGTAGATGAAAAACAGGCTAATGATGATGATGTGGGTTAAGTCAAGTTCTGATACTCCCCCCCGGTGGATCCCGATCTTGTCGCGATGGGGGGGCTCAGTAACCGTGGTTTGGAGGCCCACGGTGAAGCCAACAGGGATCCCAGGCGGGGGCGCTCCGAGTGGGCTAGCGGTTGGGCCCGCTCTGGATGCGTCTGAGGCGGGTGCGGAGGACGGAGTAATTTCTGTCCCCCGCAGTCAGGAGGGGTCGCGGGAGAAGAGGCGTGTCGGTGTGTCGTTGCCGTTCGCCCTATCTTCCGCGACCAAACGGTGGCGCACCGTTGATGCGTTGGCGGTGGGGCCGCAGAGGAAGAGGAGTGTCGGTGTTACGTTGCCGCTCTCCCTGTCCTCTGCGGCCGTTTGGAGGCTTCTCCACGCGCACTCTTTAATTAGAGTGCGCAGTGGACGAAGGGAGCTGAGAGCTCTGGTGGTGAGTACGCTAGGTGCGGGGGCACCTTCGTCCGCCTTGCATTGCTCACTACGATGCGGGGCCCGCCGTAAGGGCGGGGATCGCCGGAGGGGGTCTGGATGTAGAGGCTCTGCCAGTTTCCCGGACCCCCTCCATTCCAGGCGACGCCGGAAAGGCTCTGGAACGTTTAGTGGGTATACCGGGAGTCCCCGGGGAGTCCCACATACCCCTCTCGCCCCCCGGCGGAGGGGATGCGTAACGCATTTTACCCAGCGACAAAAAAAAAAAAAAGTTCCGATACTGACATGACAATGATAGAGGAAACTGGAAAACAAATGCGCTGAGCTCATTCATGGCTAAGCTAAAAGCAAAGAGACAAAAGATGATTATCTTGAGCAATTGAATTTCAGTGTCATATTAGTAGAGTAAAAATTATTTGGGCAAACTAAAGGGCCCTTCTGATTTCAATTTATAAGAATTGATGTAATTTGCGCTGTTCTGAAATGTTGTAAAGTCTCATTATGATTTTTTTACTGATAATTACGTTTTTAACTACAACGTTGATTTGATACAGCACAGTGTAGACCAACTTGAAGGACCACGCGAGTGTTTTCTAAGTGAAAACAAATGCCCTCTCCGCTGCACCCACTATTTATTTAAATAAAATACCGCTATCTGCTGGCCAATGTTGACTAGATATTTATAGTACTAGGAAAATACTTGTGTTATTTTTTGTGATTGACCGAGCGAGCGAAGCGTCTCAGTTTCGAGATTGGCCAAAAATGCGTTTGTCCGTCTGTCAGTAATCGCCTACAGGCCGCATTTTTCAACCGATTTTGATGAAAATTGGCATACAGGTTCCTTGACTCATTAAAACACGATTGTCAATTGCGATTTTTGATTGGAGCGAAAATGGGGGGGGGGGGAAGGGGGGAAGTTTGCTGTAGCGTTATTTATTGACAGATTTAAGTCAAATTTAAAAGGTATATTATGGACTTCATTCTACACAAGTTGTTATGAAAAAAAATCCAAAAGGGGGAGGTGAAAGGGGGGAAAGCGGCTGTTAGCCTATTGGAAAATACAAAGCACCTAAATTTCAATTTTGGTCGCGAGGTTTACTGTTCTCACAGAACCACTAGTTTTTAAAGTGTTAATCCATACTTGGTATTTCATTAAGAAATGAGAATTCTTATCAAAATTTTCGATTCCGACGGGATTCGAAAATATGATATGATTTAAGCTTATAAAGAATTTCGAATCTGACGTCAGAGGTTCCGTGGCTGAGCGGTTGAAGGCACTCCGGAGGAGGATCGTCTGATCGTCGCGAATTCGAATCTCGTCGGAATCGATAATTTTGATAAGACTTTTCATTTCCTAATACCTTGTGTTGTTTTCTAAGTAGGTATTTGACTTCAACCATACATAATGAGAAACACCGGTTATGTCTTTATTAACTAGAGGGTCGATTCTATCGGTTCAGTTGGTTAGAGCGTAGCCATATTGGTCACAAGGTATTAGTCACGAAGGGACAGGAGCAGAATCATGTAGCTTTAAGACTCCTCGCAGACTACAGACGTTCTATCGGTCGATAGTTGAGACAGAACTATCGCTAGTAATGAGTATGGAGAAGTATAGCCCGTCTCAACTATCGGCCGATAGAAAAACAATAGTCTGCGAGGGGTCTTAAACTATTCTAAGAGATCCCAGGGGTCCTACTGAATAAATGCTTTTGACCTTGACATTGACCTTTACCTGAATGGCAATTGCGTGTGTACGCCTTAAGGGAGGATTTAATCACTTAAATCCTGGTGAAATTTTATGGCAAGCATTTTCAAAATCTTCAAGTTTACCTAAATTATACATCTATTTTTACCGATTATAGTCAGAGCCATAAAATAAATAATTTCTTTTGAAAAGCGTATCTGAGACATAGGTACCTCATATCCGTCGTTTTTCTGCCCCTGACGGCTGTCGTCCTCACTAAATCCTTATCATTCGCATTTTACCCTCCATAATACAGATACAAGGTGTAATATGATTACCGGTTAAACTTTTTGCTTACCCATTTCACCTTACTACTGGCACATATAAAATAATAGCAACTGGTAAAATATTCTTCCACTGAACCAAAATCATGATATTATTATTTATGAAAAACAAAAATGCAATATTCACAAACACGACTTATGAATACTTTCACTGGATCGGGTCCCATTTTAAAGTAGTAATGTATTTTTTAATTTATAACATTTATTGAAATATTGCAATAGGTGGAGTGCACCAAGCTACAAGACTCCGCATGGTTTTTCACCGGATAGCCCTAGTTTATGGTATTTCAAATCACGAACTAAGATATAAAATTAGTGAACAAATTTTTTCGTAACGATGCAAATTCAATAGACTGTCTTTTACACCTAGTACACACTTTATTACGAGCTTTCATTACACGTTAAAGGAAACGCTGTAAGCTCTTTGGAATGTTTATTTACTTGAAAAACATTACTTTGTCACACTTGGGTAAGTAAATATGTTGTTATAACACTTCTCTCACTAAAATATGTGTGTTTATAACAAAAATCCCTAGAACAGCAATGTATATAAATAGTAGCCATGTTATATGTGGAACCATTTATAATTCTATACCCCATGACATAAGAAATTTACCCCTTCACCAATTTGCAACAAAATTAAAATTATGGTTGCTATATAAATGTTTTTACTCTATTAATGAATTAATAAAATAAATTAGGTTATCAAAATATAATGTTGCGTTTGTTAATGATATAATTAATTAATGAAATGCTTGCCACACACACACTATATTTAAAATGTTAAATGCTAAAATAATTGTTATTGCATGCTATTTAATATAACTTAAATTAGGGAAAAATTATTGTACACCAGCGTAAATTGGTAGCATAGAGACCCTACATCGACCTATTTATAAGATCTGTTTTTAATTCACCTATGTTAAACAATAAATAAATAAATAAAAATAAAATAAATAAAAAAATTCAAAACTTTTTGAGTTCTTGTCAGAATATGAATCACCTGAAGTCCAAGAACCGGTTATAGAAATGTTGGTCGTCCGGCAGCGAGATGGGCAGACGATTTGGTATACGTCGCGGGCCGCACCTGGATGAGGTTAGCACGAGGCCGTAAAAAGTGGCATAGACAAAGAGAGGCCTAACCCAGCAGTGGGCAAAGTCAGGTTGTGGATGATGATGAATCACCTAAAAGAAAACTAATATAGGCCCCAATTCGTGTTTTCAGCAGAACCACCTTTTAAAGACAATTCTTAGATGCTACTTAATAAATGACTTTGAATTTGTGTCTATTATGAATCTATGAATGAAGGACTTCAAGCTAAAGTACCCTAAAAATTAAGATGAAAAAAATTATTTCGAAGCAAAGTCAAAGTCAAAAAGCATTTATTCAGTAGGACCGCTGGGATTACTTGAATCGCCTTAGCCTCCTCGCAGACTACACACTTTCTATCGGCCGATAGTTGAGACGGAATATAACTTCGGCTCGTAATTAGCATGGGGAAGTATAGCCCGTCTCAACTATCGGCCGATAGAAAGTCTGTAGTCTGCGAGGGGTCTTAAAGCTAGGTGATTTTACTACTGTTCCTTCGCGAAAAATCTATTAATAGTTTAGAATTCAAACCCAACACCTTCTAATCCAAAATTAAGACACTTTTACACATTTTGTAAGACACAGATAGAATCATTATCAATTTATATGACTCATAGCTATACGCCCTATACATTTATAATGTTATCTCAACATTGCCATTACGCGCACATAACTCAATATTGATAACTGCTAATATAGAATCGACCTCATAAATTACGCAACATTTGGCTTGAGCATTTATTATGTTGTCAGCTGACTGTTTCATGTATTTGTATATAGGTATGTAATAGCGTGTATGCTACTTAATAATGTATCAATGCAAAGTTTTGTACGGAAATCTAACAGATTTGCGTGAAATTTGGTACTGAGATAGATTTTAATCTGGAATAGCGCAATGGCTAGGTACTTTTTTGCTTTTTATACCAGGAAAGTTAATATTTCTAAGATGATACTACTTGCTTTTTAACCGACTTCAAAAAAAGGAGGAGGTTCTCAATTCACCCAATTTGGCCCTTAGACGCCGGTGGAGCCTAAGCATTATCTGTCGATTTGATTTCAATTTTCTTATTTAGATTTTTATGGATGGCTTATTGATTCCCTGAGTCACGCCGTGTGTAGAGTCGAACATACCTTTGTGTTTGTGTTTGTTGTGTAGAGTCGAACATTGAAGTCGGTTTTTCTTTTAGTTTTAAAACGTAATGATCACAATTCTAGATCAACGGGAATTACCCTATACATGTTATAGGGTAATAAACCCTATAAATGTTGATTTCCATGAGTGTCGAAATAGGTTTTTTTCGGAACAAACGGCGGCCGTATCTTTTTTTGCGTTAATTTACAAGTTTGATTTTTTCACAACTTAAAATGCCCGTAGACCTGAGTATTTTGATTTCAACTCGATACTTCCACACGTTTCCGAGATCAAGGACAGACAGACACAGCCTGACAGACAGACGGACAACAAAGTGATCCTATAAGTTTTCCGTTTTTTCCATTTGAGGTACGGTACCCTAAAAACGGGTAACACCGTCGAACACAGCTAGTATTTCGTATAAATGTTGATGTATGGTTATTTTTGTCACTCAATCACACTAAGTAAGTAAGTTCGTATGAGTCAGTGGCCAACTCTGGTGACGGAGTTTTTTAGGCCGCCTAAAGGCCTCCGTCATGGCTTAACGACTTAAATAGCCGGGACCGACAATTTAACGTGCCCTCCGAAGCACGGAAGCGCTCAGATGGAAATGCCACTGGCGGTCACCCATCAACTTACAGGCCGTTTCAAACGTTGCTCAACTTTGACGATCTATCAAGAATGACTAAGCAAGCACGACCACGAGCACTTCAATCACACTAAAACGGCAGGATGAAACTTGAATAGATGTAGGTCTTTACCAGCTAGGTATAAATAGCATAGGTATTTTACGAGTGGTTAGTTAGTATCTCATTATGGATTTTTATTGAGCTAAAATAAACACAAAAGATTACACATCACATAAATTCTTAAAAACCTTTAAAAAGATTAAAAATGAACATAACCAACATCCACGAATCGGAAACATTTCAGAAAATATTTATACTCAGATACGTTTTCCTTACTAAATAATTCGAGGGATTACAACTGTTCGTAGATGGCTCTGCGAATACACGGTTCTTATAACAACAAAGATATTATTATATTGACGACCTCTGTGGTGCAGTGGGTGAAAGCCCGCTTGGGACGCAGGAGGTTGCGGGTTCGATCCCCGCGGCGAAATAAATGTTTGTATGATCTGCAAATATTTATCTCGGGTCTGGGTGTTTCTATGTATAATATGTATGTATTTACAAACAAAAAGTATAAAAGTAGTATATCAGTTATCTGGTTCCCATAGTACAAGCTTTGCTTAGTTTGGGGCTAGCTAATGCTGTGTAAAATGTCCAGCATTATTTATATTTTTATATTAAACTAGCTGACCCGGCAAACGTTGTTTTGCCATATAAATACTAAAATGGCTATTAAAAAATAAGGGTTGATCGTAGAAGGGTGAAAATTGAGGATTGTATGTGTTTTTGTATGTTGTATCATAAAAAAATAGAAATTAAAAATTTTGTCTAAAAATAAAAAATAAAATTTAGGGGTGGACTACCCCTAACATTTAGGGGGATGAAAAATAAATGTTGGCCGATTCTCATAGATACCGGATAAGCACAAAAAATTTCATCAAAATCGGTCAAGCCGTTTCGGAGGAGTATGGCAACGAAAACTGTGACACGAGAATTTAAATATTAGATTTATCTACGAATCGGAAACATTTCAGAAAATATTTATACTCAGATACGTTTTCCTTATTAAATAATTCGAGAGATTACAACTGTTCGTAGATGGCTCTGCGAATACACGGTTCTTATAACAACAAAGATATTATAATGCGGTCTAAATATTGGACAAATATTGGGTACGCTTTTTAGTTAAGACTAGGTATGCCCGCGACTTCGTTCACGTAGGCGGTATTTATTAGTTTTTTCTGCGTAAATCCCGATGCCGTGGGATTTTTTCTTCTATCCTTCAGTGAAAGTCTCATCAACAAAACATTGGTATGGTATATCTATGTGTGTGTGTAAATAAATAAACGGTATGGCCGTTCAGATTTTTTGTTAGTTTTTGATTTAGTAGTTACTTGAGTGAACACAGTTATTTTTAAGTTACAAACAATTTTTTAGCTTTTTTATGGCGTAGGTACAATAGAGTCGTATTATTTTAAATAATATTTTGACTATCATAATGTTTTCTGAGTAAAATCCAGTGAAACCTTTTTTAAATGCAATAAAAAGAGATCAACTTTACACAAATAATGCTGCAGACTTAAAAATTCTAGATTCAAAAGTACAATAATTTTCAAGACCATTGCCTTTCCAATGTATGAGGTCGTGGCCAGTCTAGTCATACAATTTAATGGCATATTGCCAGTTAACTGCAAACTACTGGATACAGATTAAGTCGATACACGCTTCTATTGCTCTATGTAATCTTAAACTTTCTTTAACGTGAGCTACATGTTCTGCACTACGAAGTAAAAGCAACAATTTTTGCTCTATCTGTATAGAATTATGTTGAATGATAAAAACGAATAACACCCAAAAGTCACATACATCTGATTCCTTATCTCTATGTCGGCATCAGAACTATGAGTACAGTTTCAACAACAATCAACAAGAATCCCACAGCTGTACCTTGTATGTTTTTGTGTAAAATAATATATTATTATTATTAATAGCCCGTGGTGTCCCACTGGAGGGCAAAGGCCTTCCTTCGTTTCTTCCACTGATATTTTGAATTTCATAAAATTATATTTGACGACCTCTGTGGCGCAGTGGGTGAAAGCCCGCTCGAGACGCAGAAGGTTGCGGGTTCGATCCCCGCCGCGGGATAAATGTGAGTGTGCGGGATAAGTGTATGATCTGCAAATATTTATCTCGAGTCTGGGTGTTTCTATGTATAATATGTATACAAACAAAAAGTATATGAGTAGTGTATCGGTTATCTGGTTCCCATAGTACAAGCTTTGCTTAGTTTGGGGCTAGATGATGCTGTGTGTTTCCAGCATTATTTATTTATTATGAAGGCAAGAATTAGAATGTTAACTGCAGGCAAGGTGTTCGTGTTAATAGCCTCATTTTGATTATGGTAGTGAAAAAAGAAAGTAAATACCATACACCAAAGCACCCGCTTAAAAAACATTTCGAGAATGCTGTACCCGTATTTCTTTACAAACCTATTTCATCCAGGCTCTCTCTTATATCTCTGTAATCAACTCTCTTCTTCGAGATCTCCCACCACTCCCTAATAGTGCAAAAAAAACAAAGTCGTATCTAAAATATCACATTTTCTTTTCATAAAAATACGACAACCATTTTGTCCAGTTTTACATTGTCCTGCTGTGCTCAGGTCACCGTTGTGTAAGCAGTTGAAAACATGAAAACTTGGTGCTTTTTCCGTGTCTTTTCCCTGGAGCTCTAAGGATGCGTTTACGTAGAAAACTGACAAACTGGTGAAAGTGATCTGTCTCAGCGTCTTGAGATAAAATTGTAATTTTGTGTTTATCAAGTACTAGCTTCCGCGCGCGGCTTCGCTCGCGTGGTACCTAAAACATTTTGAATAGCCTATATGCTATTGCAGGTCACTATCTACGCCTATACCAAGTTTCATCCAAATCGATTCACTGGCTTAGGCGTAATTGTAACACAAACATACAAATATCCAAACATCTAAACAAACTCACAAACTTTCAGCTTTATTATATGAGTGGGATGAAGTCTAGTCGAATCTTATATTTTAAACGTAACGTAATAATTACGCCTCCTTTTATGAAGTCTGTTAAAAATACATGTAAAATTTCAGACTTTATTATTGTGCTTCTCATCAAAAACTATTTAGTAGTTTTTGCGTGAAAGAGTTACTAACATCCGTAAATCTATCCATCCTGGCAAAATGACCGTTTTAAAAAAAACTGATATATTAGCAGGAAATTCATGTGATCTACAAAAATGAATAGATTTTTTTTTGACGCGAATACTACTGACTAGTTTTCTAAAACTATGGTGTAAATGTAGCAAGCCTTGGGCCATTTGCTAGAGTGTTCTCTGGAAAATCGACGTTGAGTTCTTTCATTTACTGTGGAACACACGTGCCTGTTTGCCTACAGTTCATGGCATACCGGATTAATTAGTAGGTACACGTAGATGTTGGTAATTTGCAGAAGTAAACATGATAGAAATATTTGGTCGAGATGTTTGATTACCTTTAATTAGTTAAAAGAAAGCTGATCTATACTAATATTATAAAGAGGAAAGATTTGTTTGTATGTTTGAATTGAATAGGTTCCGAAACTACTGGACCGATTTGAAAAATTCTTTCACGATTAGAGTCCTACATTATTCCTGATGATAGGCTATATTTTATCCCGGGAAAGTGAAGTTTTCCTGAGAGACCGTGGGTAACACCGCGACGGACAGCTAGTTAGATACATTTTGATAAGCTGTTAATCAAAACAACTTAAGTACAGTCAACAACGAAAGTAGCTTAACATTTTAAGTTTCACTAATCTGAAAATTTCCTAAATCCATCATGGCCAAAATGTTGACAAATTCTGAAGACTAGGTTCCAGTCCTTAATTATTTCCCAGTAATGTGACAAGTCGCAGAAGCCATAAACCAAGAAGTGAAGTGAAGTTTTTTTTTCTAAGAAATCGAAAATAATCTTACTGTTAATCGACTTTCGTTGCTGTACATCCTATAGTGTCTCTAGGACGCCGACAATTATAGAATGTACCTTACTTTTCGATTGAAATATCGCTTTCGAATTTTGGTGGACATAATCATGAGCCTATTTATGTTAAAAAAAAAACCGTTCGTTTTGCGTCAGCTTTAACATAAATTCTCATATCAAGTCAACCCACTCAAAGGTCAGTACAATAAAACATTTCTTACAAAAATTATCACACGTCTGACGCCGGCGGTGGTCCGTAACGAACTGTCGACAAAAGTCCTTAGGGATCGCATTATCTCAGCTTGAAGTTTCTGGGAAAATGTTGAACATTTCTTCGCTCCGCCCGACTGGGTATTGACGATACTCGGAAAACATGGTTGACCTTACTTTTTCTTAAATGTAAGCTACTTTAAACTCGATCTTATGTCAATATATAGATAGGTACACTGTGGGCACTTCATAAACCATAGGTATAATCGCCGCGGCATACCATGATACCTACTTAGATACTACACTAGGGGGAACTAGGGGACTGGTTGAACAATAAATAAATAATAAATAAATAAATAATGCTGGACTTTCACACAGCATCATCTAGCCCCAAAGTAAGCAGAGCTTGTGTTATGGGTACTAAGATGACTGATATACTACTTATATACTTTTTGTTCGTAAATACATACATATTATACATAGAAACACCCAGACCCGAGACAAATATTTGTAGATCATACAAACATTGGTCCCGCCGCGGGGATCGAACCCGCAACCTTTAGCGTCGCAGGCAGGCCTTCGCCCACTGCGCTACAGACAATATCTGTATACCTAGTTTTTATCAATACTTTATAACTTTTTATTGGTGTTCACCAATACAGAACAAAGATCCCTGATTATCACAAAACCCCTTTGCCAATAGTAAAATTATTCAAGTACTTTATTGTATCAATTTCAATGCAATTTGAACCTTATTAAATATGAACTAAGGATACTTTTATTTTCTAGTCAGGTAATCAGACGATTCTGGACCTCTCAAAGCCAAAAAAGGTATTTAACTTGTCACAGGCACTTGAGCGATCGTTGATTTCCTTAGGTGATTCTATCAAGCGTTAAATTAAAAAGCTGTAGCGCAACACTACACACAAATTAGTTAATTTTCGTCACGCAATGTAATGTTTGCATTTTGTAAACAGGGTCATGACTGTATCCCCGAGGTGCGGTAGACATTCTATCAGATCTTTTATATTCCAGATCTTTTGAAGTCTAAGGGGTTAGTCAGAGGCATGTACAAATACATATTTGATACATGCCCACATCTTGCAGAAGTTAGTATTATAGCATTTTGATAGCTATAAAACGGTGTTTTCTATTACTTTTAACACTATTTATATTGAAAATCATAGCTCAGTTTTTCTTTTCCCGATATTCCAATTATGTTATAAAAAAATTGTCTAGTGCCTGGATGATAAAAAAATAGTGGCACTCTTGAAGTGCCAACAGAAAAAGAAAACTTGAACAGATTGATTTTTTTCATCGCAAACAGAAATGTTGGTAACAGTAATGGTGTCGCGAGTTCAATAGTTCATCTCAAAAAATGCCGAACGCGCCTAAATAACTTTTCACTTAAAAAAATCTAAGAAAATAATGCAATATTTTCGTGATTTGGTCTATTTTTCTAAATTCAAATATTTCTCCTATAATTATTGGAACCTTCATTTCCTAAAACATTTCGCACTGTAATCATTGGGTAATGTATTTTGGCTTATCGTAAAATTATCAGTAAGATTTATTGCAATGAGCTTTGGCTGTCGCTACTAAGGCTATCATTATTAATAAGAACTAAATTATTGCTAGCCTATACAAAACATGAGTGAAACAACGGACGGAAACTAGTATTGATATACTTTGAACTACCGTTCTCGCATATCGTTCTATGGAATAATAATTATAAACAGTTGAACTCGTGACACGCTACGGCGTAGCGCTACGCAATCCGTAGACAGCTAAAAAACAATTAATAACGACTCGTAGTACTATAATTGGCCAAGTTGAACAAAAACAAGACACCGCCACTTTGTTCCTCATAAAATCATTTTTATTTCTCAAAGGTTTCATTTTCAGTCTCAAAGCCACTCCAGTCCTTTGCATTTTATTTCAAGAGCGAACTTTTGAACGCAATATAATAAGGAAGCGAGACAAGAAAACGGCAAAGGCGAGGAACTAATAAACATTGTTTTGTACGTGTTGCAATAAAAACGTTTAAAAATGGCTACTCACTGGAGGTACTCGTGTGTAACGTACAAAACCAGTAGGGCCAGTTTCACCACTTGCTGATAAACTCATAATAGCAGTTAAAACATATTTCCTTTCAATTGAGGACCTCTGCGATGCAGTGGCTGAAACACCACCTGTGGCGAAACAGCTGCGAGTTCGATTCTCGAGGCCGGACAAATATCTTTTTTATCTCTGTTCGTTGGGGCAGAAAAAAATTAGAATTTTACCCAATAAAAGGCAGTTCTTGTATTTTATTGTATAGAATTAAGACGATGTATGTCGCAAAACTCACGTTTTGACTGTACATCAAGAAGTAAAAAAAAACATTTTTTATAATTTTTTTTGGTGACAATGAATAAATAAATAAATAACTGACTTTGACTCGATAGAAAATAACACAAAGTTACTTCTAAATCTTCATCATAAAGCAGTTTCATTTGCTGGTTATTTCATTTTTTTAATGAAATTTCGTCTACGTATTCCCTAATAAATACGGTAGAGGATCACGTATTTATTTTATTTTCAAGGAGTATTATTTTGTAGCATAAAATACATTTATAAATAACGTTCAGTGAGTTGGCAGACTTTAGGTATTTCGTATTTTCTTTAAATACTGACTGTATTGTTTAAAGTTCTGAGACTTCCAAGTATTTTGTGATCTCATTATTTACAGCTAAGCCTCCGCCCACAGCGTTTCAACGTAAATTTTAATCGTTTTACCTTCTATTACAATATTGCGACGCGAACAAATCTGCGGCACTAATTTAATAGAACAATATCGCGAAGATGAGCCGTGTTGGCCGAATGGGGTTGTACCTCGACTTTCAATCCGAAGGTCGTGGGATCGAATCCCGGCCGTGCATCAATGGATTTTGCGTTTCGTAAAATTTATATGCGCTTTAACACGAGCTCTGAACGGTGAAGGAAAACATCGTGAGGAAACCAGTTAGTATTCTTACAGGCGGCGATGGGCTTGCAACCTGTCACGTATGGAATACTAACTTCTGCAAGATGTGGGCATGTATCAAATATGTATTTGTACATGCCTCTGACGACCCCCTTAGACATCTTCAAAGGATCTGGAATATAAAGATCTGAGAGAATGTCTACCGCGCCTTGGGGATACAGTCGTGACCCTGTTTTTTTATCGCGATATTTCTTTGCTATAAAATAGTTGCAGTACCATTTGTCATAACATTTTAAAAGAAAGCCAGCCTTAACAAAGTTCGGAGCTCGGCTTAACGTATACGAGTTGAATGGTGGTCGAAATGTTCCATTTAATTATACGCTCAGTGCACTTTGGTGGCGAGCCAAACGTATGCTGTACGTATGTGGAGTCACGCGTTGGGGTACGAGAGTGGGTGTGAAGTCGCGATTTTGCTATAAAACACACAGAACTACGACTGTTACCCCAAAAACCTGATAGATATTTATATATTTTTCAGAGATTTTAAAATTCTTTGAAAATGTAACTTTTAGTCTGTCTGTTGTCAAAATATATGCCCTTTACACGATACCATTCCGGCATACCATTCTTGCTTCTTGCCATAGAATTAGCTCTTGCACTGTATGCTAACACGGTATCTTGTAAATAACGTTTTACTCTCAAAACTTTTGAAATCCAGTGCCCAACTACGAGCTCCTATAGCGATCCAGCCTAGGTCCTAAGCTGAACTGCTTCGGTTTTTCGTACCATTACGTATGATAATAAAAGTTATTAATAATAAAATTTACTAGATATGTCGTAAAAACTGAATCGTTTTGAACGAGTAATACCTCTTGACTGAATACCTAGACAGTGGGTAGGTGTTTTCTTGCGACATTTGCCTGTCTTCCAAAGCGAAAACATAGGTAAATGTTGTAGTTTCCACCTGCCTATCTACTACGTTAAATTGTATACCTACCAGTTAGCTAACTATTAGTAAATTACCTACTTAAATTACGTAAATACCTACTTTTTTTACTTATCTACTAGTGTAAACTTACAATAGTGTCAGGACAAACCTTAGTGGTTTTTAGATACTATATAATTTAATTTTAAGGCATATTATTGTTTAAACGGTAAATAAATGAAAAAAAAAACCTAAGTAACGTCACATGTCATTTTCACGGTACGACTTTGCTATTCAGAAGATTAGAACCTAAACTGAATAGCAACCAAATTGAATTGTAGATGATGGTACTAACGGCAGCTGTAACTAGGAATTCTAATTTACAAAAAATGTAAGTTCCAATGGAAACCAAATAGTGAAGCTTGCAAAACTTGTTATAAATAAAATCTCGAAAGGACGAATGAAGGCTCCAGGAAACGTTTAATGAAGTTGCTCTAATGGAATCCTCCAAGTTTCCAAAGTAAATGTATTGGGGATTCTTTGTGGAGCGCAACGACATTTCTAGAGCTGGTAATTTGTGCCAACTTTATAACTCCACTTCCTTTACTATAGTTTTTGAAAAAACCTAACAGGGTCACGAATGTCACGCGGTAGACATTCTCTCAGGTCTTTTTATGTATTCTAGATCCTTTAAAGATGTCTAAGGGGGGTAGTTAGTCAAGTCCAAATACACAGAGGGTGTAAAAAGACGTCTACCGAAGCCGCAAGGGGTACAACATTTGATACATGCCCACATCTTGCAGTAGTTAGTATTCCATACGTGACAGGTTGCAAGCCCATCGCTGCCTATAAGAATACTAACTCTGGTGACGGAGTTTTAGGCGACTTTTAAGACTACCGTCATGGCTCAAACAACTTAATACTTAAAAAGCCGGGACTGACAATTTGACGTGCCCTCCGAAGCATAGAAGCACTCAGTAGTCAATGATACTAGCCATCTACTTTCATCATTTTTTTCTGACCACACATCGCTGCTTAACTTCATGAAGCTTGCTCAGTCGAAGCAAACTACACTTGAAATGTTGAAAGTGAACAGTTTTTTGATACAGACTGTGAACTGTGAACCAATTTAATTATGCAGCGCAAAGATTAATTCAATCAGGAAGTTTTCTATTAAGCCGTGCGCACATTGTTCGTGTTGTGTCTCAATATATTAACTTAACACGCCTTCTTTCGCTGGCTGGTGTTTACGTTCCCTTTATCTTGTCATGAGATTAAATTGAAAAGTTTATTTGAAACCGGTTTTGTAACATGAAAGATTCATATAGATTTATCATTCGCATCATCCTCCGAAGACTCATATTCACCCACAGTTTTTATCTTCTTGTAGTGCCTCTCCGACTAGCGAAGGTTGGCAATCAATATGGCATATTGTTCCCGATCTTTAGCGAGTCGAAATAGTTCGGCAGCACTCGCTCCCCGTCCACTCTCTGATGTTCCGCAACCATGATTTCTTCCTTCAACTAACACGCCTTTTGCCAGCGACAGTTTTATACAGCAACTAATACCGTATTTTCCTCAAACATAATATGTAGACTCGTAGACTCAGTAGAAAAAAAATCAAGACTAAAAAAAGCACTAGGTGTAGTAAAAAACATTTTTGATAGACGATAGGACCTATATGATGTAATTTTGATTTTATTTAAAAAAATGTTAAAGATCCTGTTTCCAAAGTCAAAGCTATAAAAAAAATTGTGGCACTCCAGGAGTGCCGGCAGAAGTGAAAACTTAAACGGTTCTAAACATGACAAATAATTCGGTGTCGCTGACCTTTTCGAGGCGAATCCAAGATTTTTTTTCATCTCAAAACTGCCAAACGCACCTAAAGAAGTTTTCACTTCAAAAATCACGGGGCATATTCGTGTTAAGGTGGTCTGAAATCAGTAGGTAAGTTTTTATTTCAGCAAGTATTCTATAAAAATCTTCTACGTACCACAAATCCTATTCAAACTTACAAGCTTACATGAACATTTCTAGAATTCGCGCCTGATCGCATTCATAGATATTCCTAGATGATTCCCTACGTGACCTGTCTACTGAAGGCACTAGGAACTATCGTACACACCATTTTGAGCCCTACACCTTCTTTTTAAGATCTATTACAGATCTTTGGATGTTGAATCCTAAATTCTGCGCTTTTGTTATACTTTCACGTTTTATCAAACTGTTAAAGTAAATTGAGCTTTCCATCGTTTATTTACGTATCGAATTTGAATAACACTCCTGTTTAGCATATTAGTATTCAAAATGTATTGAGGTGAGACCGAAATAAAGTATTTTTCAGTTGAGTAGGGTAAAAGAGTCCTCTAATTTACACTGCATTTTGGTGTTATAAATAAGTTCTGTTTGCACCACAATGACGACGGAAAATGAGTTTTCTTTTTCAGTTGAACGTAAATTATTAACTTGACTCACAAGTCACAAATCATACAATTACCCCTACACTTTTCGTATTATTGTTTTATATGAAATATGATTTTTTTTATGAAAATCTATGAACATTGGATTTGATGCAAATGCTTATCGTTGGTGCGCTACTGACAAATGTGCCTTCGACTTTACTATCACATCGACTTAAATACCCTTCTTGGCATACTGTTCTCGATATTCTAAATACATTTCGCAGCTCTCACAAACCTTTTATAATACATCTCTATACCCTGAATGAATATTTTATGTTACATAATAAATTACCATGCCCGAAAACACCATGTCACTGAGAGAAAGTATATTGTGTAAAGACTTGCAAAGTCACTGGTATATTAGGAGCACATTATACCAAACTTACTATGGGATAAACGATAAATTTCTCACGAATGTAGCTCTTACTCCCTTCAAATTAAGGTCGAAAGTTGTAGATAAATAATTTCTAAATATAATATTCGAGTATAACGACAAAACTGCCGCAACGCGGTTAATTAATTCGAAATGAATTATTTAAATTGAAATGAGATTCGATAGAAATGATTTGTGAATTAAATCATCCTAATCAACATAATTTCTGCATAAACATTATGTCAATAAATCAAAATGATTTCAAATATTAAGATGAGTTCACAGACAGTCTACTGAAATTCACCGCGAAGATAATTTGTTTTATGTTTACAAAATGATAGACACTGAAATTCCCCAATTCTTTACATCCTATCACAGTTCAGTAAGTAATATGGACACTAGTATTCCTAATTTGTTGTAAAATTCAACCTTATCTTTGATTATGCTTGCCATCACTTGAGTCTTGTAGAGTCAGCTCTCACTAAAATATAACGCAGCTTGCATATTTGATAGCAATATAACATAGAACTTATCTTCTTTATGAAAAGGTGCATTTTGCGATGCAGTAGCGTCTCAACTGACCTCTTCAAGCTGACACCAAATCTTCTAAAAATATGTTGTGAGCTCAAAGTGTATCCTATAGAAAATCTAGAACCAATCTCATCACTTGCTGATAACTTACATCTAGCTGTAACAACATCTACTAAATAAACTAAGAATCAGAAAGATTAGCTGTTATGACTTATCAGACGCTTGTAAAACATATTGAATGCTATTATGTCGGTTTTTGATATCTAACAGCAAGTGGTAAGATTGTTCATCACCAATAATGTCATGAAGTGGCAGTGGGCTGGCCATATCTGCCGAAGAACCGATAATTGTTGGGGTAAACGAATTCTTGTGTGGAGACCGCAAATAGGCAAACATAGTGTAGGACGCACTCCGGCCAGGTGGAGTGACGATCTGCGAAAAGCTGCTGGCAGAAGCTGGATACGTCGATCTGAGGACAGGGTGCAATGGCACTCATTAGGGAAGGCCTATGTTCAGCAGTGAACTGCTATAGGCTGATGATGATGATGAATAATATCAGACACTTTATCATCAAGAGAAACGCCATTTACACGCTACCATTCTGTCATACCATTCTTGCCTTTTGCTTTCTTAAATTCAACGGAGTTAGACCCCTCGCAGACTGCAGACTTTCTATCGGCCGATAATTGAGACGGAATATACTTCGGCTCGTAATGAGTGTGGAGAAGTATAGCCTATCTCGACTATCAGCCGATAGAAAGTCTGCAGTCTGCGAGGGGTCTAAGAGCTAATATTCTGTGGCAAGGGACAAGACTTTACATCAATACCTACTTGATGATTAAACAGAGATAGGAGACAACCTATACCCCAAAATACAGCCTATGCCTACACTTCGACGACCTCTGTGGCGCAGTGGGCGAAAGCCCACCTGCGACGCTAAAGGTTGCGGGTTCGATCCCCGCCGCGGGACAAATGTTTGTATGATCTACAGATATTTGTCTCGGGTCTGGGTGTTTCTATGTATAATATGTATGTATTTACAAACAAAAAGTATATAGGTAAGTAGTATATCAGTCATGTAGTACCCATAACACAAGCTTTGCTTACTTTGGGGCTAGATGATGCTGTGTGAAAAGTCCAGCATTATTTATTTTATTTATTTATTATTTACTTATAATAACGCATACACAAAAACATCTAAATATTCGTACTTACACAATTTCAGCTGCTTTTATCCGGATAAATGTATACGAATTTGAAATATGAATATGTTAAACGCGATGGTGTAAATGAGGCATGATGTTCGAATAAATACAGGAAGGCTGTATCGTCACGCGGCGTGACCCGAACATTATCCCGGGGGATGCGGGTGAACAGCTGTCATTCATATTTAAATAGTATAATGACATTTTGGATTTTAATTACATTTCATTTGCTTTATATCAAAACATACCAGCTCCATCGTGAGGAAATCAGTTAGTACTCTTATAGGCGGCGATGGGCTTGTAACCTGTTACGTATGGAATACTAACTTCTGCAAGACATGCCTCTGACTACCCCCTTAGACATCTTCAAAGGATCTGAAATAAATAAAAAAGATCTGAGAGAATGTCTACCGCGCCTTGGGGATACAGCCGTGACACTGTTTACGTTTACGTTTCACCAACTCCATATAACTTACAGCAAGTTTACCATGAGTGCCCTATTTCTAAGATATTCTGATTAAAGTGTCATTCGACGTAAGGCAATAGCATCTTTTCTACTACCGCAATAAAACTCAAAATTATCAGAACTCCAAATGGCATTTACTCTTTTACTCTATCACTATTATCAGATAACGTTGTCATGGTAAGGCAGGTTTACCTATGAAGTCTCTACGTGGATACATGTTTTGTACATGGAGAATATAATATAACAGAATACAACTTTATTGTACACCATATAAATAAATTACCATATAAATAACATAATAAAAACAAACATGTCAAAATATGGTACAATGGGCGACCTTATCGCTAAAAGTGAACTCTTCCAGGTAACCTTCGAATTCACATATACACTCTTAAATTTGATACAAAATTCTTAATTTACTGATAAATTTCTTTTTTTCATTCGCTCATGATAGGAGTGAAGGAGTGAGTAGAAATAATATTTTTTACTGGTACCGTATGCTGTTCTAACTCGCCACCTTTTAGGCCATAGTAAAATTCTAAATTATGTTATCCCCAAACTACCCTCTATGGCAGAACTCCAAAACTACTAGACTCAGCGGCAACCGTCGTTAACTTTATGTCATCTAGTACCTGCCAGAATATCGCACTAATTTATAAATGAGAAAGTTGGGGTGTGAGTACCCATGTATTTTTATTATTCTTCACGATAAAACAGCTGAGCAGATATGAATTAAATTATCATGAAGGAACATTAAATCCTGAAATAAGGTGTAGTATGTCCATTATATGCAATATAAATAAAACTTTCATCGAGGAGGTGGACGAGTACATATACCTTGGACATTGTTTATCTTTCGGCCGATCCTCTCAGGCTAAGGAGATCACAAGACGAGTCCAGCTCGGGTGGGCTGCATTCGGAAAGCTGGAGGACATCTTCAAGTCTAGTATACCGCAAAGCCTGAAGACCAAGGCGTATAACCAGTGTGTTCTGCCCATATTAATATATAGATCCGAGACATGGCCGCTTACAAAGGAATCTATGCACATGATAAGAGTAGCACAGCGGGCCATGGAGCGCGCCATGCTCGGCATCTCCCTCCTCGATCACATACCCAACGTAGAAATACGACGTCGAACCAAGGTCGTAGACGTAGGTATGCGCATCGCAAGTCTCAAGTGGAGATGGGCAGGACACCTGGCTAGACGGAAAGACGGAAGATGGACTACAGTGATTACGAAATGGTGGCCCAGAGATGCACAAAGGCCACGAGGCAGACCACCCGCCCGATGGTCGGATGACATATAGAGAGGAGGCCTATACTCAGCAGTGGGTGCAACCGGGCTGAATAGATAGATAGATAGAAACAAAACTTTGCTAACCAGACTCGCACCTTAATACTTTCTTACTGTTTGTTGTTGAATTGCGTAGTAATTGACTTAAACCAGACTACGTCTAACTATACGCAATCACAAGGAAAAGAAGCTAGATTCTTTCCCTTCTCTCCTTCTTCAAGCTTCTTTTTTTTTGTACTGTGGTACTCGATGACGAAGGGTTTTCTCCACTGTCTCCGGGTCTATACAGGCCAAAAGATAATGCGCACTCCGTATTATGCAAAATTCTCACGTATTACCGTCCGGGCACAAGCGAGCAAGACTTACAAACTGAGGGCATATTTTAAAAAGGTGTCAAGCCTGTTTTTAAGGCAATTTGAAGTTGGATTTGTGGGCTGAATGCGTAATGGCCAGTTTGGGAACTTTGCAAATAGTTTCTCCACGTGACTTGGATGTTGGTGAATATGCGTTAAAGACTGGAATTTGTAGGTTTAATACTTATTTGACAAGAATAGATCTAGACTTGGAAAGTTACTTAATTCAGCTAATGCTTGGTAATTTTTGATGCATTTTACTTGCATTTTCGTATTTATAGTAGTTGGTGATAGATAAATACTCTTTGGTGAAATGATAATAGAAACCTTTGTGCAGGTCAATAGACAAATGTTTTGACAGTGACAAGCGGTGAGTTGTTTTAAAAATATTGTGGAGCAGCAAAATAATTGGAAAATGGAAAATAAAACCATCACAATGTGATTAAAGATGTCTCAATATTACTTACGTGTAAGATTTTTATACAGCCTGTAGGCAACCTAATGTATCAATAATTAATATACAATTTCTGCTAATACCTATCGAGTTTTCGAAATTAATGTAGGGATTTTAGCTAGTAAGCTGATAAGCCATAACGTAGATTTATCTAGAGGCTCTTAAGCTCTGTTACTAGAATAAATTGGCTAAACCCAAACAAATTATAATTAGTATCAAAAAGTTTTCAATTTGTTTGAATATCTTGTTAAATACACACTATAAAAAGTCAAAGTCAAAGTCAAAAAGCATTTATTCAGTAGGACAGCTGGGATCACTTAGAATAGTCTTAGAACTAATTTTACTCCTGTTCTTTCACGACCAATACCGTGAAGAATCAGGGCAACAGACACGGTTTGGGGCCTATCATTATTTTAGGTGATCCATCTTAACACTAAAAGTCAAGCTCCAGTGGGGAGCCAGTCAAAGAGAATTGAGGCTCGTAAAAGTAAGTTTAGATGCTCATAAAGTACAAAAAACTAACGCATCAACAAAGTACTTTGCCTGGCATCACACGCTACACTTGACTAACTTAGGTAGTACCTACCTAGCTTTTGCATAAATAATACGAGAGATACTTAATAAACAAAATATAAAATATTTCTTAGTTAAAGCTAAAATGTTAATCAATGAAAGCTATTAGCGATCAACCGTAAACGGGCGAACGCTAAGCGCCGCCATTATCGGTAGTTTATCTAAAAGATAAGCCACTACGCCACAGCACTATATCAAATGGGGTTAACTTTTCAGCACGAAATGATAAACACCCGTGCTTGTAGCGTTATTTATGAACAACAATGACGTGGGTTATATAAGAGAAGTGAATTTTGATATTAATGAAAACAAAAAATTCTGAAGAATTCTATAGCTACACTTATAGACGCCGCGTTTTAGGCAACGCGTTCAACACATGCGCAAAAAAACAGTTACACTGATGCGCAGGTTACGGGACAGTCGCAACAGCATCCTGAGGTCTGTGGCTGAGAGCCTATTATCTCTACTCTGGAGGTGTTTTGTGCAGAGGGTGATCAATGAAGGGATCTTTTTCCCTGATTGATCATCTCCTGACTCATTGCAGTCCATAGTTTTAGTTTTTAAAATTATTTTTTTAAGAAATTGTGTAAATATGGACCTCATTTTGGTTGTCTGAAATAAAAAGATTTTATTTTTTACCTATTGACCTATTGTCAACCTTCATTGGAACACATGAATGCGTAGCCTGGAACGCGTAGTCCGTATGCAACTTATTATGTAACAGTGTCAATGAGCCTGTTGTGGGATGGATGAAGTGGCGATAGGTCTTAGGAACAACATGTGACCCTTGTATGCCCCTTAAACTTAAGGGGAAAATTTACAAGACGGTCATTAGACCTGTTTTGCTGTATGGATCTGAGTGCTGGGCCACGAAAGCGACGGATGAAAGAAGAGTGCATGCGACAGAGATGCGAATGTTGAGATGGATGTGCGGAGTGACGCGAATGGATAAGGTGAGGAATGAATATATTAGGGGAAGTCTGAAAGTAGCGCCAGTGACTGAAAAGTTGAGGAGCAATAGGTTAGCGTGGTATGGGCACGTTATGCGGAGGGATGAAACTCATTTAACTAAAAGGGTGATGGAAATAAATGTGGATGGATATGTGAGTAGAGGTAGACCTAAGAAAAGATGGATGGATTGTGTGAAAGAAGATATGGGTAAGAAAGGAGTGGATATGGAGATGACGAGTGATAGAGGAGAGTGGAGAAAGAGAACATGTTGTGCCGACCCCGCATGAGCGGGATAAGGGCAGGCCAATGATGAGTGTCAATGAGCCTGTTGGTCACGGATGTACATTTGGCGTTCAGTCCCAAGGTTGCAAATTAAAATCCCGATCAACTCAATGGATTTTTTGTTTTGGAAAATAATATGCGTATAATAATAATAAATAATACTGGACTTTTCACACAGCGTCATCTAGCCCCAAAGTAAGCAGAGCTAGTGTTATGGGTAGTACATGACTGATATACTTTTTGTTCTTATACATAGAAAACACCCAGACCCGAGACAAATATCTGTAGAACATACAAACATTTGTCCATTTGTCCGGGGATCGAACCCGCAACCTTTTGCGTCGCAAGTGGACTTTCGCCCACTGCGCTACAGAGGTCGTCTGTATTAAAAAAAACTGTGAAAGGCGGAGGGATATATCATAAAAAACCTACAGAATAGTCAGCTCCACAATAAATAAATAAATAAATAATGCTGGAGAATTTCACACAGCATCATCTAGCCCCAAACTAAGCTAAGCTTGTACTTCTTCTTCTCTCGTGTCAATGGCTTAAACCTTAAATCTTTTTAGCCCAGTAATTTGCGACTCTTACACCCCTATCAGTGGCCTTGTATAAGTCCTCCCGAGTGCAGGTGGTTGGACAAAGTGGGCATGAAAGTAGGTGTGCCATACTTTGGGAGGACGCTCCACAGTTACACCCGCTCCGGGATGGGTCGATGTAGCCCCACTTAGCTAGATTTTGGCGGCAGCGACCAACGTGGGCTCGAAGTCGATTTAACGACTTCCAAGTTGACCACTGCAGATCTTGGCCGGGGGGTAGGTGTAGCTTGTACTATGGGAACCAGATAATATGTTTTCACGTTTTCTTTCCTGTGGATGAGGCCGATAAATGAAATAGGTAAACTTGACTCGTGCTTCCGTTTTATCTTGGCCTAACGATCTGTGTATTTGAAAAACAAATTCATTTTAAACATGAAGTTCTTTCCAATGAGGCATGTCGAACGCCATGTTTAGCTTTGAGCCAAAGTTGACCCTTTCGCATCAATAGTCTCAATAAGCTTAATTCAATCCTAAACTGGACAATATTCGAGTACGGTTCGATACCTATTTTCGAAAAGCTAATCAGAGCTTTTAGCACGAGTTCATAAATATTAAGCAAATCTCTTCATAATATTGTTCTATGTTTCTCAAATAAAATACTTTTACCTACTAACTTATTTTTATTTGGGAAATACCTATTCGACTGCCTTCATTATTTGTTTTTATTTTAAACTAGTTTTCCGTCGCGGTTTTACCCGCGATCCCTCGGAAAAACTTCACTTTACCGGGATAAAATATAGCCCTTGTTCAACAAAGATAATGTAGGATTCTAATGGTGAAAGAATTTTTCAAATCGGTCAAGTAATTTCAGAGCCTATTCAATTCAAACAAACATACAAACAAAGAAACAAATCTTTCCTCCTTATTTTTTTTTTAATTAAATATGTCAGCATTTGACCTCACTCTGCCTGATGTTAATAATATAATATTTATAATATTTTATATTATTTTATATTAATAGGAGAGTGAATGCTGGAAACCGAGTGAATGGGGCACTCCACGATTTTATGAGCAGTCGGAAAGTGTCCAACAAGGCACGACTGGCAGTTCATAGAGGAGTGTTGGTACCGACATTGATGTATGGAAGTGAAAGTTGGGTGTGGCAGAAAAAACATCAGAGTAGAGTAAATGCTGTTGAAATGAGAGCGTTGCGTAGTATGTGTGGGGTAAAGTTGAAGGATAGAGTGAGAAATAGTGTGATAAGGGAACAGTGTGGAGTGAAAGAAGATGTAGTGTTGAGGATCGAAAAAGGTATGTTAAGATGGTTTGGGCATGTAGAGAGGATGGATGACAGTCGTTTGACAAAGCAAGTGTATGAGGCGAGTGTGTATGGGACAGTTGGAAGGGGAAGGCCTAGGCGAACCTTCTTGGATCAAATTGGCGACATTTTGGAGAAGGGCCAGGTAAAAAGTACCCTAAACCGACGAGCATGTATGAAGAATGTAATGAGAGTGAATGAGGCGAAAGTTGTGTGTCAGGATCGTAGCGAGTGGAGATCCGTGGTCTCTGCCTACCCCTTTGGGAAAGAGGCGTGATTTTATGTATGTATGTATGTTTTATATTATTATAAGTATAGATTTTCTTTTTAATCTTACTTTTTCAAATTTCTTTTACACACAAACCGGGAATTTCTAGTCTCAGTTAAGTCTTTCTACTTTGTTGTTGCAATATCGGCAACTGGTGCTTACTGCAGACCTAGGAGCAGACAAAATGAGAGTTTCACAGAGAATTCCTCGCTTATTGAACCCGAGCAAATTGGATCCATTTATTAATTAGATGGAAGTTTTGGAGCTTTTGAGCGGCAATTGTTGAAAGAGTTGCCATCTGGCTTGCATTTGCGCTTCAGTGGCTCGATGTTACTGATTCTAAAATGTTGCTAAGTTGAGTAAAACTCACCCAGTGGGTTTTATGAGGCGTGTTTGGTTCAGCGGGGTACCTCGACATTCTATATAAAGGTCGTAGACAATACATATTTGGCACATACCTACCTATACCTTTGAATCGCTCGTGGTCGTGCTTGCTTAGTCGTTCTTGATAGATTGTCGAAGTTAAGCAACGTTCGAAACGGTCTGTAAGTGGATGAGTGACCGCCAGTGGCATTTTCATCTGAGCGCTTCCGTGCTTCGGAGGGCACGTTAAATTGTCGGTCCCGGCTATTTAAGTCGTTAAGCCATGACGGAGGCCTTAAGGCGGCCTAAAAACTCCGTCACCAGAGTTGGCCACTGACTCATACGAACTTACTTTTTTTTTTTACCTACCTATATTAAGCAAAATCCCATAAGTAATAAGTTTGGCCCATTACCATCTGTTAAGCCATGTATTCACTGAGAAACATGTTACTACATGTTACACTACATGAAACATGTTACTACGTTCTGTTTCAGATACAAAGTTAAAAACGTAGATGTTTTCTGAAACAAATGTTTCGAGGACTTGGCCTTCCACACCTCAGTTGTTTCACAGTGATCACGAGTCGAGCAATCCCATAAGGCTAAGCGCGCATTACGATTTTTAATAGCGCGATATTTTGTCGCAGAAATATAACGTACTAGCTGTCCGCCGCGGTGTTACTCGCGATCCCTCGGGAAAACTTGACTTCCCCGAGATAAAATATAGCCTATGTTTATCGGGGATAATGTAGAATTCTATTGGTGAAAGAATTTTTCAAATCGGTCCAGTAGATTCGGAGCCTATTCATTTCAAACATACAAACAAACAATGCGGTAAAAAAGTCGCGGAATTTCGTTTTACATCGTGATTTTAAAATCGTGTCACAAAAAGTAAAATCGTAATGCGCGCCTGGCTTTATATCGGTTTTGTTTCATATAACTCTAATAATTTAAAAATGCTGTTGTCATTCCAAACTACCACCATATTATTTATAAACAACTGAAACACACGTCAACACTTGTATACAGCTGTTCTGCGGCGCAGAAATAACACATCCTACGCATCCTAAAGCTGGGTTCTCACTTAGCAGTGTAGCACGTAACGTATCAGATACGGTATCAACCTGCAAGTGGGTACGGCTCGTCCACGGTCCTCCGCGTATCTAGCTACGAGCTGCCGGATCCGCAGTGCTCGCAACGACGTCACGCCGCGTTCATATTCAGTTCGTTTGTAGCTCGCGCGTACGTACTCACCACACAAGCAGTCGTGACGCCGTCCACGAGCACACTGCGAGCCGCCTTTGTGTTCGTAGTGAAACCGCCGCTCGGCGGGTCACTGCGACCTTACAGCGCTCCACGCGCGAGCGGCTCGCAGCGGGCTCGTGCCTACGTACTCACTTGATACCGTATCTGATACGTTACGTGCTACACTGCTAAGTGAGTACCCAGCTTAATGTGTCTTAACGTGTTCTGTGTAAAGGATAACTCAATTTGATCAGATGCTAATCATGTTTATTCAAGCATTATCGAAGAAAAATATGTCAAGAGCCTATGCTTAAGACATTTTATTTTTAGAGTCAATTTCACTAACTTTGTATTCAATAGAACTTCAAAATTTTCCGCTTGAGTTGTTGTAGAAACGTGACTTCTATAAAAGATAAGACAGACAAACGACCTACAATAAATTCTCAGTACCCTAAAACTTTAAAAAGGCTAAGTTCAACGACCTCGCAAAGTAGGCTCATATTTCGATTCTTCACGGCAGAGTTGTCGGCTGAGGAGATTATTAAAGTCTTAGGGCCTTACAAACAACCCAACTTTGCATACAATTTTGTTGCTTAACGTGACACACGATTTTTTTTGCCTTGGATAAATCGTGATAAGGTCAATTGAGATAATGTCCCGAGTCATTGGTAAGTACTTAATACCTCAATCACCCTCAATGGATGATTTGCATATTTGTATAATTTGCTTTTCTGTAGTAGAGATTGGGAGGTAATACAGGCTATTCAATAAATTTAAAATGTTCAACTCACTTATCCAGGTCTACTAAAATAGAAAACAAGTAAAAAAAAATATACACTAGGTAATTCATTTTACTTATTTCATTTAGCACAAGACGCGCACTTTTCATAAACATAACTACTAAATAAAAACGTACTGTTACAATTCAGTTACACTGAAAATACTAAGCAGAAAAAGTCAGCTGAAAAATCGTCTCGTTCATAAAGCACTCGTATTTCAACTCCTAATTATTTTTCCACTAATTTAACAGTCATAATTATAAACTCAGGCAAATTATTCGCACTTAGCTGTTTACTGGTAGACGCAGGTGTTACTTGTGAAACACGTAACGTTAGGTAGTCTATATTCTCTAAAATGTTGTATGAGGGATTCACGAAAAAAATATTTATTGTATAATGTAAGCAGAATAAAATGCTATTTGAGTTTTTACCTTACCAAGTCTGGGTCTGAAATCAATACTTACCTATAACTCTCCTTGGAACATTGATTGATTTCTAAGGGCAAGTTCAACTGTCTGTCTAGCCATGTTGACGGACTTTATGAGACCTAAAACTAGAAATTTCTGGAAATTTTAAGAAACCGGCAGACCACCACGGAGATGGCGGGACGAGTTAGATGTGTATCTTCCAGATTGGCCCACTGCAGCCATGGATAGGGAAAACTGGAAAAAAGGGAGGGAGGCCTTTGCCCTGCAGTGGGACAATACAGGCTGAAATAAATAAATAAATAAATAAAATTGCTTAGGTTGAAGCAATGATGCGGCTCACAACTCAAAAAACTACCCTCACCCTCAAAAAGCTCAAAATTCTTTACCAGAGCAACGATCGACTTTACTTAAAACCCTTACATTCATTTTGACCGCTGGTTTTTATTTATCGGCCCTCATTTTTCCTCTAAAGCTGTTTTGCACACAAAACATTACTCATATAAAACCCTTATACCGTCGAATACCTCCGAATAAACACTTGAGAAACCCGTGAACATTGTAAGTTATACCTACTTGTACTAGTTCAAATAGGTTGAAATACGTGACTCGAATGTAGCGGGGTAGCAGATTAATAAGTCTTTGGAAGTGGCAGTTTTAGTTGAAATAACAGAAATGTACTAAACTTTAAGTAGAATGTCTCAAATAGAAAATGTGTAAAAAGTTTTTTTTATAGAAAAATGCAATTGTATTTGTAATAAAATTTGAATCGAAGTCTCAATGGAATGGATATCGAATTGGCAGAAACGCAAGATTTCAACTTGCTATGATCCTTCGACACACATCTTTCGCCTCAGTCACTCTATCATATATCATTCTTCCTACAACCTTGCTGAACGACTTTTGACCTAGCCAATTTGGCCCAGGTCTGGTTCCCCTAGTTCTTCCCCTTCTAAAATTATATCAACGTTTTTTTTCTGACGACGACATTCAACTCCAAGCCTAATAAGTATGAATCATTGGCACCATAAATATGATAATGAAAAGCTCCACAAAAGAACCTTTTCTTAATACATTTTAGAATTATTTACAAAGGAAAAGTACTTATTCTAAAAAGTGTCTAAACTTAATGAACATTTCAGCAAGGTCTTTCACTTTTATTTCCTTAGAGACCTAAGTAGGTAATTTTAGGCAAAGGGTAAACGTCTAAATTTAATTAGAAACTTCAAAAAAGTCCTCTGTTCTGAATAATAAAAACAGCAATGACTGTTTTAATAGAATTAGCTGTAAAAGATCTTATTGACGGACACAAAAAGTTTTTTCATTATCATGAAATATTTCAGCTGAATTTCTTGAAAAAATGTACGGAATTCAAACGAACTATATATAAAATGAACTAATTATTGCCACCACCACCAATCATGACTTCTGGATTTCTTTTTTTGTATGAAAAGCACAGTAAAATAGACAACCTCTGTGGAGCAGTGGGTGAAAGCTCGCTTAAGACGCAGAAGGTTGTGGGTTCGATCCCCGCTGCGGGATAACTGTTTGTATGATCTACAAATATTTATCTGGGTGTTTTTATGTGTAATATGTACCTATGTATTTATAAACAAAAAGTATTTAAGTAGTGTTTAAGTGACCTGGTTCCCATGGTACAAGCTTTGCTTAGATTGGGGCTAAATGACGCTGTGTGAAATGTTCAACATAATAAAAAAGTAGGATATGACAAAAAAATGACAAATAAAAATTAATTTACAGCAAATCTACCAGAATATGTATTTTTATAAAAACATACCAAGATTAAACTCTAAGATCTAAATAAAATCAAATACTTTCTACAACATTTAGTTTGTAACTCCTCAGTCAATGTCGTCACATTTTGTTGGTACAGTGAGAAAATTGTTAAGACACACAGAGGGGTGTGCTTGCCTCTGTTCACTTAAAGAAACATACCTTCATAACGATTTGGCATAGCAAGCATTTTATTATAGTAGTAAATTTTCCAAATTTTGCTAGCTTCTGCGGCTTCGCTTTTCATTATTATTGTTGGTATGCTTTGATGTTTTGTTTGCTTTTTCTTGTACGCCAGACTTAATTTATATTGCTTATTTATAATTATCTTAGTAGTATTTTAATCCTACTATGAATAATATACAGAGTGTAAAAAGACGTCTACTGAAGCTGCAAGGGGTGGGTACAGCATCCCAACACAACCAAATCCAAAAGGATTTTCCAAAAAAAATTGGATCCGGAGAAAACAGCGTTTGAAGAGTACTGCTGAAGAGTTTGCGTACCTATGTACTAGGCGCGTTGTTTTACGTAGATTGCTGGATTTCGAGTTTTAACTGTTTTTTTCTTTTATAAATTAAATTATTAGGTAGGTATGGTCTCATTATGTTGTAATAGTAGTAAGTAACCGACAAAAACATAAAATGACTAAGCAAAGTAAAAAAAAAAATTGAGTTTATTTTTCGCTAAATATGTTTAGAATCATGGTCTTTTTACGCCCTGTATCGAATCGGAAAGTTCCAGAATGTTGATGAAGAAAATAATTACTTAAAAATAAACAAATTGGATTATGTAACTAACGGTGTAAACAAACAGGAAACTTACTGCTGGGAGCGGCTGAAGCTATTTGAACATTCGCCAAAAACATGATTAGCTTTGTGAGATTAAGGTTGAGTTTGGCCAACATTTAACTGGTCGTTTAATTTGAGCCATTCATATATCTATATCTATGCTATGCTATAATAATATAATATAATAGTCTATATCTATGCTATAATATTATAATGAGGAAAGATTTGTTTGTTTGTTTGTATGTGTAAGGATGTTGGGCAGTAGGTATGTGTGTGTGTTTGTATGTCCCTACTAGTTGTGAGAAGGTAGTGGTGGAGTACAAATGACAACTCTTAATTTTTGGAATATTGAATTTGAATTCTCACGATAAACACGAGTTACATGGCTGTATTTAGTGAGTGGGTAGTACCGATGCGACTGACTCACTAGGGCGACTAGGCGCGACTGTTTGACGCGCTGTTGGAAATATACGCGTCAGCTTATTGAGTAGGTACTTGTGGCTATATCCGCCACATATTATGTTTGTTTGTTTGAATTGA
Organism: Epirrhoe alternata; assembly: GCA_963565295.1. Classification (NCBI taxonomy): domain Eukaryota; kingdom Metazoa; phylum Arthropoda; class Insecta; order Lepidoptera; family Geometridae; genus Epirrhoe; species Epirrhoe alternata. The sequence goes on from OY751384.1 coordinate 9,912,756, forward strand.
ATAGGCTCCGAAACTACTGGAACGATTTGAAAAATGCTTTCACCATTAGAATCCTGCATTATCACTGTTGAAAATAGGATTTATCCCGGGAAAATGATGTTTTCCCGAGTGAACGCGGGTAACACTGCGACGGACAGCGCTAGTGTTTTATGTTTTCAGAGTCAAGGTTTTAAATCGAGTGGGAAATTTTTGGGGAAAAATAATGTTCTTACTTGTTGGTTGGAAAGAAGTTAGAAAAGTATTCTACGTTCGTAAAAATGTTGTATCTTTGGTAGCAGGTTCTCAAGCTTTGAGTAGATAACCTTTAACGAAGGTAGAGAATCTACGATTAAGTTGGTGAACATGGGTCTTATATAAATTTTCGAGCCAGTTCTGTTGCAAAAACCTTAACGGAATTGAAATTCGTTTTAAACTTTTGATGGAATGCCTCCTCGCTGTATGCATTTTGGTTAGAATGTTGGCTGTTTTCCATTTCATTTTTGTAATCAGTTTTTTATTTTAAGATTATTGAATGTAAACCTACAATTCAATATCTACCTATCCAGTAGACAGGTAGACAGTCATTCACTTAAGCGCAATACACACTGAGCCCGCCGGGCCGCCGGATCTTTTTGTCGGCGGGCTAGTTGGCGGCTTCACTTAATACAAGTCGGAAAATTTGGTCGGCGGCATGTCGGCGGCTTGAAATGAGTTGTGTGGTTGTGTCATATAATTTATGCCACCGGGCAACTGAGCGCAGGCAACCCAAGCCGCCAACATGTCGGCGGGTAACATGCGCCGTCGCATGTTGCCGACATGATTCTTTTCATACAGGCCGCCGGGTTGTGTCGCCGGGCTTTGTCGGCGGCCCGGCGGGCTCAGTGTGTATTGCGCTTTAGATCAGACTTAACCTGATCGCACACTGTCCGCGCCGTACGCGCCGCAGTCATTTTTCTATACAAAAAATGAGAAAATGCGGTTTCTGACGTCAGCAGCAGTTTCTTTATTGAATTGACAGTTCGGCGCATTCGGCTCGGCTGGACTGTGCGACTACCCTTGTAAGATCTTCTTCAGTCATTTCAGCAATTTTCAATGTCATAAAGTTATTCACTAAATAAAGTTCTTAGTCCTTTTAAGATTTGACAGTAGGTACAGGTTGATGTTTTTTTTATAAAATCATCAGGTCTTATCTTTTTATCTTTTTTAATACTTGTGTTTTACTTGAAGCCATGAAAAATGCTAGCCCAGTAAAAAACATACAAAAAATAAACCTGCATAAATGGGTTGCCAATAATACACTATTTATTTAAATACTTTATTGCATAAAATTACAAAATATCGGCGAGCATAATGCCGAAGGCATTTCCTACCTGCTGACCAACTGTCGTTGGAAAGGTATAAATGGCGTGCTAACAAATTAGGTAACAACTTAATAAACCTTATATTTAACATAACTAAGTTTCTTTAACAATACAACAGAAAAAATGATATAATGTTATTTGTAGCGTATGATTAAAAACAAACTATAATGAGTGTAACGCTTTACAATTTAGAGGTGGGATGTATAAGTGAAAACAAGAAGGTTGGCGTTAATAACAGTATTTTATTCAGAATACACTGTTATGTAAAAGTCTAATAAATACTAATAAATTAGGTTAATACAGAGAAGCTTATGTTAAAATTATAATACTGATAAGTTAGGTTATTACAGAGTGTTGAAGAATGTTGGGCGCCTTAATTTTATATGACCAGCTTAAGTCGGTATAGCAACGAGAAGTATTAACAGGGCGTGAAGGCCTACATTTAACTTTCCTAGCAACCAGATAAATAATAATAGGTTTAAATTAAAGTAAGGTCTGCGTCTAGATGATATTCAGCATTTGCAGGTTGAAGGGTCGGATACCACCGAGTTGAACGAGGAGTCAAAGTTAGTTAATTTGGACACAACACAGAATAAATAAAATACACAGCGGACAAGGTCCGGCTGTGTTACCAGGATACACCGCAGGCGCTCCGCAGGAGCCGAGCTCAAAAGAAGGGGCCAGGCCTCCTTCGGTGCTGCACTGCACGGGGACGACCTCTCACAGGCCGTTCCAGGGACGACACAAAACAAGAAATTTGGAGTCTTCAGCTGAACCCCGCTGCCAGTGCTCTGGGGGGGAAGACAAGAGAATAGTGTTAAAGAAGTGTTCCTCAAGATAGGAAACCCTAGGGAGTGACGCGTGGCATTGCCTATCGCCGGTATAAAAAGTACCTTGAACGTAGCTCTCGGATTCTAGGGAAAAGATCCTCTCGGCGGCCTTTTGCAGGTGTCCACGAGGCAGATGATGATGTCTCGGGCTCTGGAGTCACGTCACGACTTGACCACGAGGTCCTATTTCCACCAAAAGAACCAGAATTTTAGTCACAGAGCTGGCGAAGCTACGCACAGGCGGATCACTAACATACATACCAGCTGAAGGGATTCCAGTAAGGATTTATAAGTTCACAGGGATCACCAGTAAATTGTATCCACTCAGCGCGAGTTCCAAAGAAAAAGGCACAAGCCTCGGTTTCAAGGTCGTAGTAGGGCAAATCCGGGATTCCACAACCACCGGAACATTCTCCAATTGAAACATGGGGAAAAACTCAAAGTAATAATATCGACTATTCTGTCAGAAACAAGTTGGAACACTCATCGGACCAGACCAGGTCATTCTTCTACCGATCTATTACGCCATTGCGTACTAACAATCCGAAAAACAAAAGAATACAATAAATTTCAACTCGGGACTCTTTTCAAAATAACTCATTAATTTGCAAATTCATGACAGCTTGCAACACCTATACTGTCAACGTGACATGGACATTAGATGTCAATGTCACTTTTTTTTTTTTTCGCCTAGCATGAATTTAAACCAGTTACAGTACATCCCCACCCCAGCAGAATTTACGCAGTAAATTCGATCGGCTGACCCCAGCCGAATACCAGAACAGAAGAAAAAACACCAGAAAACACCAGAAATGTTTATCTATCAAACCAAGGAGATCTTATTTTAAATTCCAAGTAAACCCTATGAGTACCTAAGTAGGTTTATTAGCAATGACTAAGCGACGGTTTAGTCCCGCTACCTATCATGATAGTTTAAAGGTAAGAAAAGTAGCTAGGAGCGTACGTAACTATGTATGATACTTTCTGTACAAAAGTACCTAGATAATATTATATTTACCTATCCTAATGTATAAACTAATAGTAGGTAGTAGTTACTTACTGGCTTAGGGGACTAGTTCCCTAGGATTGAAGATCCTAAGCAGTTTGATACATTCTCCTTCCAGACAATCTCTTTCATTCTTCCCTTTCACAAACCCCCCCTAACAAATCACACAATCATACTTCCACAAGCACACACAGTTTCTCCTATGGAACTGAAGATACTGTGATTGAAAACTAACATACTAACATCATGAAGTCTACCTGTTTAGACATGTCTATAGTAACCAAGTGAGTGTATCCAAAATACCCAGTGTTGGCTTATTTCAATAGTCACGACCCGCTAAATGGCAATTGGGGAACATCTCCTTGTTGAAAAAAAAAAAAACTGCAGAACAAGAAAAAATCCCATAGGTAGTAATTACCTATAAAGAAGCCCTAACGTACCTACTTCCTATCTACCTACTGTCTAACCTAATTATTCTAACATGCAACTAAATCTAATCGACTATCTAAAATCCCCATAGGTAGTATTTACCTATAAAGGAGCCCTAACCTACCTACTTCCTATCTACCTACTGTCTAACCTAATTATTCTAACATGCAACTAAATCTAATCGACTATCTAAAATCCCCATAGGTAGTATTTACCTATAAAGGAGCCCTAACCTACCTACTTCCTATCTACCTACTGTCTAACCTAATTATTCTAACATGCAACTAAATCTAATCGACTATCTAAAATCCCCATAGGTAGTATTTACCTATAAAGGAGCCCTAACCTACCTACTTCCTATCTACCTACTGTCTAACCTAATTATTCTAACATGCAACTAAATCTAACAGATAATCTAACCTAACCAACCACGCAACAGGCCGGCGGAAGTGAGGGGTGGTGATTACAGGAGATCAACCACACGACACTCCACTGGGTAGCGGGCCTGTGCCTACCAACAAAAGAAATTAAAGCATGACACCAGCAATCCAACAAACCAAGTATATTCCAACTCCCGGGACAAGTGTTACGTATCCTGGGCTACGGTCCAGGGCTTTCTTGAGAGCTTGAGAGTCTCAGACAGTCCTAGTCAGAACTGTTTTAGATCTTAGTTAGAAACTAAGTTTTAGTCTTAGAGGAGTTAGGTAGGAATAGCTACCATGTCATAGCGAGCCTAGAACGCGCTTGAGTTAAGTTTTAGTTTAAGTTAGGTAGGAATAGCTACCATCTCAGAACGAGCCTAGAACGCGCTTGAGTTAAGTTTTAGTTTAAGATTAAGTAAGTAGGAGTACCTAGCTTGCTGCTCCTAGCGAGTTAAGACGCGCCATCGCGCTATGTTTTACTAGTTCAACTCTTCGCAGGTCAGTTTGTGAGAACATCTCAGACAAAATGAACTAAGGAGAGTATGAACCAGCATCAGCGGACTAAACGAATTGAATCTTGCAACGTAGATCAGTCAGTTACTTAGGTTAATTAGAAGTTTTAAGGTCCTTAATATGCCAAACCCCTGCGTTTCTACCATGCTCGTCCTCGAGTTCGTAAACCAAGGGTGATCGTTTAGAGATGACCTTACACTTTACGAATTTAGGTGCTAGCTTTGCTGAGAAAAACCTACCCTTATCACTAAGAGGAAAAGTTCTCTTCCACACGGTTTGTCCAACTTTGAGTTCCACATGCCTCCTACGCAAATTGTAGTAGTGAGTGTTTTTTGCATGCGCCTTAACTATTTCCTCACGAACCTTACGAAAAATTTCCGTCAGCGTACCAAGACGACGTACATAATCGTCGCGACGTGGGAACGTGATATCTGACAAGTCTTCCGGAGCCATGTCGTAAAGCGATCCGTTTACTACTGCTTCCCGTCCGTGAACCAGCAGAAAAGGTGAGAAACCAGTCGCGTCACTCACTGATGTGTTGATGGCGAACTCAATATGAGGAAGGTGTAAATCCCACTCCCGGTGGTCCTCTTGAATGAGGGAAGAAATTGCCGTAACAATAGTTCGGTTTTGTCTCTCTACAGGGTTTACTTGTGGACAATACCTCGGGCTTAAGTGTACCTGAGGGATGCTATATTTATGAAACAAGGCTTGTAACTCATTTCCAGTGAACTGCGTTCCATTGTCAGATATCACTGTTTGAGGAATACCATGCTTCATAAATACATCATTCTCCAAGTGTTTCACAATGTTGCTCGCGGTAGCGCGACGCAGAGGAAAGAGCATGACATATTTAGAGAAGCAGCACATGGCTACTAATAAGTGTACACATCGGTTCCTAGAGACCGGAAAGGGACCAACCAAGTCTATGCTTATAGTCTGGAATGGCCTATAACATTTTTTAGGACTACCCATCAGCCCTTGAGTAGTTTGAGCTGGAATCTTATGAGATAGGCAAACCTCGCAACCACGAACAAAAGCAGCTATATCCTTAAATAAAGCTGGCCAGTAATAGACTAAGGATATCTTTTTAAAAGTTTTTTGGATGCCCAAGTGGGCAGAAGTAGGTGTGGAGTGAAATTCATTTATAATCTCCTCTCGTCTCGATTGATCCACTACTTCTTTCCACTGAAAGTCCTTGTTGAGATCGTTATTAGACTTGCAGAAGCGAAACAGCTTATTGTTCTTGATTGTGAAGTTTCTACATGATAGAGGTTTAGTTAAGCATTTGTTAAAGAGTTCATCGTACCATACATCTCCTGTAGGAGTAAAGTTATCTACTTGGGAAATAGCGGCGACGCAGGGTACAGCTCTAGAAAGGGCATCCGGTACCACATTCTCCTTCCCAGCGCGATGTTCAATGACAAAGTTATAGGGAGACAACCTACATCCCCAGCGAGCAAGTCTGCCGGTTGGATTCGAGAGATTTAGGAACCATTTCAGGCTGGCATGATCAGTGATGATCTTGAAGCACTGACCGCCCTCCAAGTAAGGTCTGAAATGTTCCACAGCGAACACCACCGCCAAGGCCTCACGCTCCGTGGCTGAGTAGTTTGTCTCACACTTTGTCAATGATTTGCTCGCAAAGGCGATGGGGTGCTCTTTGCCATCGACCTCCTGGGCGAGCATTCCTGCGATACCGTAACCTGAAGCATCACAGTGCAGTGAGAAAGGCTTGTTAAAATCTGGGCAAGCTAGTATAGGGGCAGACACTAAAGCTTCTTTTAGTTTTTTGAAAGACTCTTCTGCCTCCGCGGACCATGCGAAGCTAGGCGCATTTTTCCCAGAGCTGGTCAATCTATTCAAAGGAGTAGCGATTAGGCTGAAGTTTTTGATAAAGCGTCTATAGTAAGAGACAGTTCCCAAGAACATTTTGACTTCCTTCCTAGAGGTAGGAGTCGGAAAGTCGACAATAGACTGTACCTTTGAGGGATCAGTATGTAGTCCTCTCTCGTCCACTACGTAACCCAGATATTTTAGTTCCCGTCTAAAGAACTGACACTTACTAGCCTTGATTGTAAGTCCTGCTTGTTCAAGACGGCTATAAACCTTTTCTAGTAAAGATAAGTGACCTTCAAAAGTGTCATGACAAATCACTATATCGTCTAGGTACACGAACACATGATTATCAAAACCGTCTGGACCAAACAGCAAGTCCATCAATCTTTGCTGGGTGGCCGGAGCACCAGTTAAGCCGAAGCACATCCTGGTAAAGTGAAACAAGCCCCTTCCAGGGACTGTAAAGGCAGTCTTTTCCCTGGAGGCCTTATCCAAGCCTATCTGCCAAAACGCGGAGCTCAGGTCAATAGAGGACAGATATTTAGCATCTCTTAATTGATCTAAGATCTGTGAGATATATGGTAGAGGGTAAGCATCATGTTTTGAGACCGCATTGAGTTTCCGGCTATCCAAGCAGAAACGCAGTTCCCCTGAAGCCTTCGGAGTCATTAGGGTTGGATTATTCCACGCACTACGACTAGGTTCTACTACCCCGAGTTCCAACATGTTATCTAATTCCCGATGGAGCTCGCTCAATTTGGCTGGAGACATCGGATAATACCGTTGTTTAATCGGCTTTGCATCCCCCGTATCAATAGTGTGAACAATTATATCAGTTTTTCCCAACCCTACCTTCTCAAATGCAATATTTTCGAATTTTTTAATCATATTGTCAGCTTGCTGACGCTGACTTAAAGTTAAAGAGTCCATAGGATGTAAGCGGCTGAGTTCAGCCACAGACATCGAATCCGTGTCACGTTGTGACCATGGTAAAGTATTGAGAACCTCTGGAACCAAGTTGAATATCTTCCAGAAATCCCATCCAAAAATGACGGGAGCCTTCACGTCGGGTATGACGTAAAACCTGACGTTGTGCTCTGTGCCACAAAATAGTACTGATAGTTCGAGAAACCCCCGTATGTTGGATCTAATTCCATTTACGGACACAATAGCCCATGTGCCCTGACATGGTAAAAGTTTAGCACCCAAATTTATAAAGGTATCGGCAGAAACACCCCCCAGTATGGAGATGCTGGAGCCTGAGTCTAACAATCCTACGATTTTTTGATCTAATATACTGACGCCTAAGTAAGGACGATCAAAGTTTTGCTCACGGACCGAAGCTACGTTGCAAGAATTGCCAAAGAATAAGTTGACAGTTTTCCTATCGTCACTGTCAAAATGTTTAGAATTGCTCCGATCCTGACCTACAGGTTTTTTGAAGTTGATTGAGAAATGTCACCGGAGTCAGCTGATCCCGAGCATTTACATTGGCATGGACTGGCCATTTTAGGTCTTGTCCTAGCGCAGTCAGGGCAGTTTGGAGTGATATAGCCCTTCCTTCCACAACGAAAACAAATCAGAAACCTTTCTGCTTTGCAGTTAGTTAGAGTGTGCCCCGTAATCCTACAACGGGGGCAGAACAAGGAGGACTTTGACCCCGAGGACTGAGGTGCCTGTTTGTAGAAGGGGTGTGCTTGTTTCGGACCCATCGACACTTCCGCGACGGCAAGTTGACTACTAGCTTTGTAAGCCAAATCAGTGGCAAGTGTATGTTGGTTTGGTTTCGGCGGCTCCACGAAATATTGTGAATTCAAGTTCTGCCTCTCTATCTCCTTACATTTCGTCTTGAAGTCAGAAAGTGACACGATGGGAACAATAGCTAACCTCTCAGCAAAACAAGGACGAATATTTCGCCTAAGGATGCGCAGCTTCTCCTGCTCGCTTATGGGTACACGAAGTCTGGCGAAAAAGTTGAGCATCACCGAGTAATAAGTGCTAAAAGACTCTCCTACCCCCTGGGTACGCGTCTTTAATTCCTCCATCAACCTATAATCGAAATCTGATGGCAAGAATTCGTCCAACAATTCCTGTTTGAGGTCCTCCCAAGAATCAACAGAACTACTGATGCCTCTGTACCACAATAAAGCGGACTCAGTGAACAGCTCAGCTGCAGAGCGGAAAACCTTGCTATAGCTTAGTGAGCGAGAATGGACCAGTTCATCCAACCTATTTAGAAAAGACAAGATACAAGTTTTGCCATTGTATTTCAAGTTTAGAGAATGTACTGATGTCGGATGGATATATGTAATTTTGTGTAAACAGTGTTTTGAAGTTTCCACCTCTGATTCTTCACCGGCAGAATCAGAATCAGTATCAGCATCAGTGTCTGCTGATTTAGCTGCAAGTTTAGACAAAGCAGTGACCAAGTCAACTCTAATTTTCTCCAATAACTCATCGTCGGTGATATCTACTAATCTAGATGATCGGCTCTGTAAATGGTAAGCAAGTGAACGTAGCCTTTCTATTTGTGCTTTTGTCCTACATTCAGATGGTGTAGCTAACTGATTAGAGAGTGAATCAGTTTTGGACTTCAGAATTGTAAGTTCACCGGCATAGTCAAAATCTGGTGGAAGTTTATCTGGGTTGGAGTCTCTGAGGAGACGTGCCACCTGTGATCTGAGTTCCTTTACTTTAGATGCTGGTTTCCCCCCTCTGACAAGAACTTCATATTCCAATTCATCTTTCTTTAGCATGTAAGAATTAATTTCACTTGCCATTGTGATTTAGTGTATCTAATAAATGCTAAAAATAAACGTCTATTTTTGAGTATATCTAAGTATTTTGTTTTATTTATGTAGTATTAGTGAGAATATTTAGTAGTAAATATAACAAAAGTTTGAAATTAGCTTATTGATCACTGCAATGTGTTGATATTTAGTGTTTGATTTTTAGTGCAAAGTGATATTAGTTTAGCAATATTACCAGTAAACCAATGTACATACCACACAAACAACAACCATCCAAGAAGAAATAACTATTTACTCAAAGCAACCGAGCCAAATTGAAGTTTTAGAATTTCCTACTAAACAAAGTTACAATTCTAGATAAGACCAGGTATCCTAGAAATTACTATGATTAAGCAAAGAATCTAACCGGGAATATATCAAGCTAAGGATCATCCCAGCAGTAGTTCCTAGAATATTAGAGTAGAGAAAACCCTATCCAGAATTGAATTCAAGAAAATGTAACACCGGAACAACACTATCTATTGAAGCACAATTCCACCATTACAACACTATTGTAAAAACTAGAGTAAACAAAGTGCTGTATGTTTGCATGAGTTTCTAAAGAAGTAAGTATGCAGGTATTAAAATATTAAGTTTAGTTTTTAGATTATTAAATTATTTGGTTGCTAAGAATTACAATAAATAGCTGGACAGTTTACACAGTAAAGTTGGCACCATACAATGATAATATCTTATAGTATACACACAATAAAAACAATTTACACAGATTCAAAACAATCAAAGGAAGGAAATAAAACACAACAAATATATTTTACACAGTTGTTTTGTTGGTTAGTAAGTTATGTTCTAGCAATAATGTTTTTCACCTAATGCTGTAATTTAGAAACAAAAGAATTCCTATCTAAAAGTATCTGTGGTTGCTAGGAGTTATTTACCAAGTTGGAAGCGCCACTGTAACGCTTTTATTTTAAAGTGAAGGCCTACATTTAACTTTCCTAGCAACCAGATAAATATTATTAGGTTTAAATTAAAGTAAGGTCTGCGTCTAGATGATATTCAGCATTTGCAGGTTGAAGGGTCGGATACCACCGAGTTGAACGAGGAGTCAAAGTTAGTTAATTTGGACACAACACAGAATAAATAAAATACACAGCGGACAAGGTCCGGCTGTGTTACCAGGATACACCGCAGGCGCTCCGCAGGAGCCGAGCTCAAAAGAAGGGGCCAGGCCTCCTTCGGTGCTGCACTGCACGGGGACGACCTCTCACAGGCCGTTCCAGGGACGACACAAAACAAGAAATTTGGAGTCTTCAGCTGAACCCCGCTGCCAGTGCTCTGGGGGGGAAGACAAGAGAATAGTGTTAAAGAAGTGTTCCTCAAGATAGGAAACCCTAGGGAGTGACGCGTGGCATTGCCTATCGCCGGTATAAAAAGTACCTTGAACGTAGCTCTCGGATTCTAGGGAAAAGATCCTCTCGGCGGCCTTTTGCAGGTGTCCACGAGGCAGATGATGATGTCTCGGGCTCTGGAGTCACGTCACGACTTGACCACGAGGTCCTATTTCCACCAAAAGAACCAGAATTTTAGTCACAGAGCTGGCGAAGCTACGCACAGGCGGATCACTAACATACATACCAGCTGAAGGGATTCCAGTAAGGATTTATAAGTTCACAGGGATCACCAGTAAATTGTATCCACTCAGCGCGAGTTCCAAAGAAAAAGGCACAAGCCTCGGTTTCAAGGTCGTAGTAGGGCAAATCCGGGATTCCACAACCACCGGAACATTCTCCAATTGAAACATGGGGAAAAACTCAAAGTAATAATATCGACTATTCTGTCAGAAACAAGTTGGAACACTCATCGGACCAGACCAGGTCATTCTTCTACCGATCTATTACGCCATTGCGTACTAACAATCCGAAAAACAAAAGAATACAATAAATTTCAACTCGGGACTCTTTTCAAAATAACTCATTAATTTGCAAATTCATGACAGCTTGCAACACCTATACTGTCAACGTGACATGGACATTAGATGTCAATGTCACTTTTTTTTTTTTCGCCTAGCATGAATTTAAACCAGTTACATGAGTTAGAACATTCTGCTGGCATTCAATAAATAAATAAATAAATAATCATCATCAGCCCCAAACTAAGCATAGCTTGTACTATGGGAACCAGATAACTGTTATTCTACTTACATATTTTTTGTTTGTAAATATGTACATAGAAACACCCAGACCCGAGATAAATATTTGCAGATCATAAAAACATAATTTGTAATTTCATAGTGCTAATCCACACTTGGTATTTCATTAAGAAATGAAAAGTCTTGGCGCTAATCGGTGCTCAACCGGAAAATATGAGCTTATCGAAAATTTGGACACCGGCAAGTAGGATTCTGTGGCCGAGCGGTAAGGCACTCCGGCTTTAGGCGGATTGTCTGATCGATGCGGGTTCGAATCCCGTCGGAATCCAAAATTTTTATAAGACTTTTCATTTCTTAATGAAATACCAAGTGTAAATTAGCACTATAAAATTACAAATTATAGATTTAGCTAAAGCGACATCTCTTAGTCATTTGATTCTGAATGTAATTTCAGACAATGAGCATGAGTTCACTAGTGAACGTGTAGATGGCGCTAATCGGTGCTCAACCGGAAAATATGAGCATATCGAAAATTTGGACACCGGCAAGTAGGATTCTATGGCCGAGCGGTAAGGCACTCCGGCTTTAGGAGGATCGTCTGATCGATGCGGGTTCGAATCCCGTCGGAATCCAAAATTTTGATAAGACTTTTCATTTCTTAATGACATACAAACATATGCATAGAAAGTATATAATTATTCCACTTTTACTATCTAGAGACAGCATTATTTATTATTATTTCAGACTGCTGGGCAAAGACCTCCCCCTACTCCCTCCAGACATCCCAATAACCAGCAACATCCCTCCATTCCGTCAAAAACTGATCAAGCTCGTCACGCCATCTCCATTTTGGTCTGCCGCGTCGCCTTCTCGCTGCGAAGCATAATTATCAGTAACTCCGTGATAAGCATAATTATCGAAGCCCTCGTGGTCGTGCTTGCTTAGTCGTTCTTGATAGATCGTCGAAGTTAAGCAACGTTCGAAACGGTCTGTAAGTGGATGGGTGTGCTTCGAAGGGCACGTTAAATTGTCGGTCCCGGCTATTTAAGTCGTTAAGCCATGACGGAGGCCTTAAGGCGGCCTAAAAACTCCGTCACCAGAGTTGGCTACTAACTCATACGAACTTACTTACTTTTAAGGAACTCCCATTAGTTCTAAATGACTGTAACGTCATAGAACTGTTTATTTTTTTTAATCCCTGTAGTTCAATGGCAGGACTATTATAACAAAAACCTTAATACCTTTTCACGTAGATACTACGAGTATTAGTAAAGTAAAAGTAAGTAAGTAAGTAGTAGTATACTAGTGCAATAGGAAATTACCGACTCGAGTTCTTTCATTCGAGAGAATCAAGGCACTTAATTTGAATTTCGAAGCCAAGTTGAACGTGAAAACGAGCTATTAATAGTTTCACTTTACGCATCAAGTTATGAAAGCAATGCATGTCAATTCCTTTTCAGCAGCTCTCGTTTACCCTTTTAATATTGCATTTTCAACCTTATTGCCATCGTATAAAGTTGGTATTTATGGACCGCAAAAAGTATTTACGTAAATGCCTTTGCTGAAATAGGTTTTGAGACTCAATGGACGTCGGGTCCTTTTGCTCAAGGTGTTTCCTGAATTTGTTTGGACTTATTATGTTACATTATTTACTCTCTCCAAAGTATTTGCTTGTGGTGGAGATTTGAGAGCTTTTTACATGGTATACAGCATTTAATTATTTCGTGATCTTGTTTCGTTTTTGTAACACTCTGTATAGCAAGGAACATACTCAAAGACGAAGATATGGCTTAATGAGCTAAAAAGTAAGTAAGTTCGTATGAGTCAGTGGCCAACTCTGTTGACGGAGTTTTTAGGCCGCCTTAAGGCCTCCGTCATGGCTTAACGACTTAAATAACCAGGACTTACAATTTAGGATGGAAGAGTTGAGATGAAAATTCCACTGGCGGTCACCCATCCACTTACAGACAGTTTCAAACGTTGCTTAAATTCGACGATAAATCAAGAACGACTAAGCAAACACGACAACGAGCGCTTCGCTATCTATAAATAAATAAAATAATGCTGGACTTTTTCACACAGCATCATCTAGCCCCAAACTAAGCAAAGCTTGTACTATGGGAACCAGATAACTGATATACTACTTATATACTTTTTGTTTTGTAAATACATACATATTATACAAGGAAACACCCAGACCCGAAATAAATATTTGCAGATCATACAAACATTTATCCCGCGGCGGGGATCGAACCCGCAACCTTCTGCGTCCCAAGCGGGCTTGCACCCGCTGCGCCACAGAGGTCGTCGTCTATATATAAGTCTATATATAAGTTATATATAATAAAATTAAACGGTGACTGTGTTTGCCTAAAAACAGCTCATTTTCATATTATTTCGCAACCTAAAAGTTAAGAAAGTAAACAATAAACGAATTTCCATTTAAAAGTTAATGGACACATAGACTGGCTGTGATCCAAACATTATGAAAGGAAAATTTAAAAACTCTCTAGGGTCTTTGCCCAAACATAAACAGAACAAAACATTGCCTAAGTTTGTTTTTACTTCCTTAAGGAATCGGCTTATTAGGGACTCTATTGAATAAAATAAATAAATACGGTATAAATAATGCTGGACAATTTCACACAGCATCATCTAGCCCCAAACTAAGCATAGCTTGTACTATGGGAACCAGATAACTGATATACTACTTATATACTTAAACTGCCAAGTGTGAGTCAGGTTGGCACATTAAGGGTTCGGTAAGATAATAAATTTGAAAGTTTGTGAGTATGTTTGGATGTTTGTGTAACAATCACGCCTAAACCAGTGAACTGATTTGGATGAAATTTTGAATAGGCTTAGATAATGACTAATATTTAGAAAGAAAGAAATATCATTTATTTGCCACCAGAAAAATACACAATACTTAATACTAACAAAAAACAATTTAAGGTAAAAACGGTAGAAATTTAAATAAAGTTGCGAAAAAGAAACAACCAAAAATAAGAGAGAGAGAATATTTGTTCCTCAGTGTTGGTTCTAAAAACTACGAAAACAATTTGCCTCAGGAGAATCGAACTTGCATCTCGAGTTGTTGACTTCGTTCTAATAAACAAACTCTGTTACAGAGAATGATAAAATGCGCTTTAACACGTGCTCTAAACAGTGAAGGAAAACATCGTGTGGAAACCAGTTAGTATTCATATAGGCGGCGATAGGCTTGCAACCTGTCGCGTATGGAATAATAACTTCTGCAAGATATGGGCATGTATCTATTTGTACATGATTTTGACTACCTCCTTAGATATCTTCAAAGGATCTGCAATAAAGAAGATCGCGTCTTGGGTTAATCGTGACCCTGTTATAAAAATCTGCTACAAAGCTGTTGAGGTTGCAATAATAAACTCTTTAGTTTTATTATTAGTATAACTACGAAAATGTTTACGTAAGTAGGTAAACAAAATAATGACTAAATGAAATACCATTTCCTCGTTGAGTCGAAAGCAGTTAATTAAGCGTAATAAATCAATTACGAAAGATGCGGTACGAGTCTTGGAGTAAGATTACATAAGAAGTAGGCATTTTACATAATATTACGATATTCATATACCTACTCATGTTTGAGATGAAGAAGAAGAAAAGCCATTTATAATTTCAGTCCTCGACATATTTGAAAAACTGATCCAAAGGACATGGGTTCGAATCCTGCCCTTGCATTAATCAAGAAAGTTTAAAGATAATGATCTTTTTTTTTAATAATGCTGGACTTTTCACACAGAGTCTGGCCCCAAAGTAAGCAGAGCTAGTGTTATGGGTATGACTGATATACTTTTTTGTTTGTAAATACATACATATTGTACACATTATGTATGTAAATGTACATATAGTTACATACATAGAAAACACCCAGACCCGAGACATATATCAGTAGATCATACAAACATTAATTCCGCGGCGAGAATCGAACCCGCAAACTACTACGTCGCAGGCGGGCCTTCAACAATTTTGGTTATACAACAATATTTTTTTAATCACAGTTGCCAGTAAAACCCAAATCGTTGACGTTCGTGAAAAGGTCGCCAGCCTGAAGTGGAACTGGGCACGTCTGCCACATATCAGACAATTTGTGGGCAAAACGCACCACACAGTGGACCCCACAAAATGTAACGCAAAGACGTGGAAGACCCAGGATGAGATGGCGAGACGAGCTGGACTCCCAACTGCGGAATTGGCCTGTTTCTGCGTTAAATCGCGAAGAGTGGAAGAAGGGAAGGGATGCCTTTGCCCCGCAGTGGGACGGAAACGGCTAAATAATAATAATAATATGTTGTATAAAATTGTAGTTCCTGTCAGCTCTACACCGAGGCTTATCCATACGAAAGCAATAAACTGCTTACGAAGGAAACTAAACTTCATGCTCCAGCACTCCAAACAATAACTCCGCGGAACTTGGATGGTAAGTAATTAATTTTGACGGAAAACGCATCTTCCTCGAAAGCAAACTGAAATGTTTCATAATAATGCTTCTGTTTGTTTAATAACTTGAAATTATATTGTAGAGTCATGAATACACTTCGATCAACAATATAACAGATTTAGGGTCAGCGCAGCAAAACCGTCCTCGTAAAATAACAGCTCGCGCCGTTATTTTGTTTGACATTTTGACGTTTGTCGATATGAACTATCGTAAGTTTATGATAATGTTTGAAGATTTGTGACTTTATTACTACACGACATGGCAAAGGATGTTATTCGGTTAAAATTAAATCTTTTTTGTCACGCGGACATAATTTCGCATTGATTTTGTACGTCACGCTATATACAGGATGTCCCAGGAACGACTGTCAAGCGGAAGTCCAGTGATGCCCAAACAGGCTTTAGTTGCACAATTATAACAATACTCAGAAGTAGGAAAACTCATTACGTTCTATCTACAATCCAATATTTCTGCTTATCATTAACTCATTTTGTACTGCACAATAAGCAAAGCGGATTTCAGAACAAAGGTAGACTTTCCACTGGAAAACGTATTATTTGTAAACAAAACATTTAAATAATGAGATACTTTGTGTTGTTTCAAGTTTACTATGAATTGTGGCGGAATTACATGTACCGTAGATAGGCGAGTCTTACTTGAGTGCCTGGTATTGTAGACACAATCTCTGCTATACAAAAATCGAAAAATATATTTGAGCTTATCAAAAATTTCTATTGTGACGTTAATGATTCCGTGGCCGAGCGGTCTGTGGCACTCTGGCTTTAGGAGGATCGTCTTATCTTTATGGGATTGAATCCCGTTGGAATCTAAAATGATAAGACTTATCATTTCTCAATGTATAAAAACCATAAAAATCCAAAGTTAAATATCATATCATCTATATACATATATATCTCTGTATATCATAAAGAGGCCAAAAAACTACGTAAACAGAGTTTGCTACTGACTTATTTAACTTACTTTACTTATCCAAAATATTCTTTAGACACCAAATGATAGGAATGAAAATTAAAAGCTGAATTTAAGCTAGTGTTCGTCTAGTTGCCTTAATAGTGTAGGTACCAATCATTCAAAACGACCAACTCTAACCCCCGTTTCTTTAAAGCACCTTCTTTGTATCCTAATCTTCAAAAGGCTATAACACCCGCAAGTTATAAGCCTCAATCTACCACGGCTGAAGTTCGCAAAATCGCCAATTTGCATACAAAACAAGTTTTCAGTTAAGACAATAGTAATCGCTGGGTCAGAGATGAGACGGTGTAGCATCAGGACTAAAAAATCAAAATGCAAAAAATAGAGTTCACCTTTAAGGCAGTCATCTTCATCATCGTCATCTCAGCCCAGTATCACCCATTGCTGGGTATATGCCTCCCTTCTTTTATGCCAGCTTCCTCTATCTTGCGCCTCTCGCGTCCAAACATTCCATACGACCTTCACTATGTCGTCGACCCAACTTGCTCTCGGACGACCTCCATTCCGCTCTTCCGATCTTGGCTAACACCCGATCAAGGCAGAAGATAATCAAAAACGAAAAGCAATCACATTAGTCTTATATACTGTGTAGCCTCTGAAGATCCCCTTAGAAATCCATGCATAAAAAACTAGAAATGCTTTTAGATCATCATTCCTCAGTCCTATCGTCAATTGTGAACCTACTCTATTTTCATTTAGCATTCTCTCAAACAATCCGTCCTTCAGCCTTCCACTACTTACAAACCAAGTCAGTACATGTAGTCGTACATTCAAAACAAGCAACATCGCTTCACCAATCTGTCGACAGCGAGGGCGGAACTAACATTACCATAGATATAGCATGTCCGGAGGGTAGCCCCTCACAGGGTCAACTGATAACATAAAGACGGTGCACACAAGAGCTTCATAACGCGAAGTGGCGTCTTTATCTACTCAAATTGTTGACAACGTTCCAACTCATTTCGACTCAATGCTATTTTGAGGGTAGTTTGAAACTTCTGGTTTATTTTCGTACAAAGGTACGAAGTTTTACGAAGCGGGGTTTGAGATTCGTGTTTTATTTTGTTAAAACAAAGACGCCGGCTGAGTGGGGCAGTTTTAAACCTTTGGTTTAAAACTCGAGAAACTGAAATTATGGGGTCGAATTTCGGGGGTCTATTTATTTTATACATTTTTAGCCTGCATTGTCCCACTGCAGGGCAAAAGCCTCCCTCCCCTTTCTCCACACCTCTCGATCTTGAACCAAACTGTGCCAGTCATTTGCATGACTGTCGAGATCGTCTCGCCATCTTCTCCGGGGTCTGCCGCGACGCCGCCTGGTGTTTGGGGCTCAATCAATAGTTATTTTTGCCCAAAGATTCCACATGTCCCGCCCATTCCCATTTTAGTTTTGCAGCTTTGTGGATGACGTTTGCTATTTTTGCGTAGTATCGAGTTTCGTATGTGGTCTATGAGTCGGACTCCTAGTTAATATACGCTCCATGACTCGTTGGCAAACCTATGTGTGTCTATAGATTTTTAATTTCTTTTTGAGTAACTTTTTGACAGGAATATCTACACTTGTCTCGAAGGTCTACTATTAAATCCAAGACACGGTATAAAAACACTCGTTCCATAACTACCGAGTTCACGTATCTCATACGAACAAAGTTATATTACTCAAACAAAGACATCGAATATCACTTTCAAACGAATTCAAAAGGAACTTTAAAGTTTCATAACCATCTTTGTATTAAAATGTTGAACAGAGGTTGACTCAGTTCGTGTCAGAGCTTATGATATAGCAATTCAATGATTTTAAGTCTGTCTGTATAGCTCTCTTACTGCTCTCATAGATCTACATGGGGTAAGAAGAAATGTTGTGCCGATGCCATTTAGTGTGGGACAGGGAATGACACACAATACATTTTTATTAGTTGTGTTAGTTTTTGTATATTAAAATATGCAAGCAAGGCAGTGGGTAAAGCCAAGTGAAAATGTAACTAGGTTAAACTTACTGATATGTAACTTTGAATCGTATGCAGTTGAAATTCCAACTACTTTTGGATATTCAAATTTTAGACAGTGAGAACTAGGGAAACGCCCGCGACTTTACCATTAAGAGAGCTCGTTACAAAGTTCATACAGTTTCTGCTGTATTTTTTTCATACATACTATATACTATACATACTATTACAGTTTCTCCATTCCTAATGGTATAAAATTCTAGAACACTATGTATCGTTTAACTGTCTATCCTTTCATAAAAAAGTTTCCATACTACATAAATAATAATTATACTTTCTCTCTATGTGCTTATTAGACTCCGTTTACACAATGTAATTCTGGCATATCTACCATTCTTACCTCTTGCTTTCTCAAAGTCAACGGCAAAAGGCAAGAATGGTATGCCAGAATGGTATTGTTTAAACGGCGCCTTACACACTAAAATGCGGACCTTCAGGTCAATTTGTATGGAGCTCAGAACTATGGAAACTACTTAAAACTAGGTGATGTAGAGTTGAACGCCGTTTCACTTAAACTCAGTAGCTTCAAGTTAAAGCTTCATTTTCGGTTTCAGACAAATAAGATAGCCAAAGTTAGCAAGTTCTTATATTTATAACTTGCTTCTGCGAGCGGCTTCGCCCGCGTGGTACCAACATTTTAAATAGCCTATATGCTATTCCAGGTATTTATTCCACTATGTACGCCTATTCTAAGTTTCATCCAAATCAGTTTACTAGTTTAGGCGTGATTGAAACACAAACATACAAACATCTAAACAACCTTTCAGCTTTATTATAATGAGTGAGAAATACTGATCTCACCAACCTTCGTTCTTGTGTGGAACACATTCAGAGTGTGTGTTTAACAGTTTCAGGAAATTGCAGCGCCCTTCTTTGTCTAAGCCCTAATGAAATCCTCCAAGAACAACGCTAAAAGCACGCGAAACTTTCATTTTATTTGCACAGCTGACCGTCGAAGCAATCATGCGGTAAAAATCCAGCAAAAGTTTTACATTCAAACCAAGCGGTGTAGCAAATTTTCACCAGCTTTGTCCATTTTGTTGTTCAAAATGCTACATTTTAACACGTTTCAAATTTATAATTATGTTATCAAACTTCATCTATTCGATTTATGAACTTTGAATTTTAGTATGTAATTAGTAGAGTTTATTATTGGGTGTTTCAGGGAATAGCAAAAGCGTAAAATTATTTTAACTAAATTTAAAATTTGTAATAATTTGTCAATGGTATTTTGCAACTAAACTACCGATGTTGACATTGTTGGCTCAGTTTTGTTCAAACAAACGTGTTTTGGCAAACATTTTGTACTAAAACCTAATCAAATGCGGAATAATTCAATAGTTACCCAGTGGTATCTAATGAACTGTAATTTTCAATGATCTTTACAATCATTATTAAAATAAAATATAATTATGTGAATAGTGGGATTTTTGTAAAGTAACCTATAATTTGATCTCTTTTTTTCTGTTCTAAATACCACCTAATCTTGACATATTTTTATGATTATTAATCCATGTACTTAAATTGAATAACATCTTTGAGACATGTATTTCTTGCAATAAATACTACTTTACTTTACTCTAGGTAAAACTTTATCAAGTCAATTTTGCTACCAGAATTTATTGAAATTGGCATCTACGACCCAGTGAAATGCTAGTAATTATAAAGCATTTTCATTAAATACGTTTCCCTTCAAGACGATAGAAGATACTCAGAACAACGTCTTTGTTAGAAAATAGAGAATTTCAAATTTATATAGCTCTACAAAAAACGTTGAGGAGGAATTTCATCAAACTCAAATTGAGGTTCAATTTATTACCTAAAAGCCTACATTTTTACTATCCAAAAATATGAGTACCTACCTCGTTACTCTTAATAGAAGATCGCTTGGATAAAACCTTTATGAATGTAGTTTTCTGTGATGAAAAAATATTTTAACTTAAGTAAAGCATCGTAGGTATACAAATTAGTTCGTATAGGCGGCGATAGGCTTGTTACCATTAGGCTTAGGATACTCATTTAATGTTCTTATTTTAAGTACCATATAGTTATAATATTAAGTAGGTTCGTATAAGTCAGTGGCCATTTCCAGTGAAGGAGTTTTTAGGGGCTTTCATCACAGCTTAAGGTCGTAACCGACAAAATTCGTGCTAAAGTATCAGTAGGTATTTTTGGAATAAAACCCTTGTATAGAAGTGGATACACAATGCACGGCTTTTTCGTTTCTAAAGCGCTAGATAAAAGTGAACGACAGAGAGATGCTCCAATTTGGCACACAACGTGAACAATCCTTTGAAATCAGATTTGCAATAAACAAAACGGAACCAATGTTAGCCGAAAATGAAAACCGAAAACATTCAGTTTAGGAAATATTTAAGGACCTATGCATACAAATCTATTTGAAAATTCTCATCATCTCAGCCCTCTAGCGTCCACTGCTGAATATAGGCCTGCCCCATCGAATTCCACAGCCATCGATCTTTTGCAGCCTGCACCCAAAGGCTCCCAGCAACCTTTACCAGATCGTCTTTCCACCTAGTGGGGGGCCGTCCTCTACTGCGATTGCCGGTGCGTGAATTGAAAATTCTAATGATATGTATTTGGCTAAACGGATCAGTTTATAAGCTTGGTAATGCCGCCAGTGTTTTGGTCACTTTTCTGACTTATTCTATTATCAGAGATCGTTTCTTGTAGGCATAGCTTTATGCATCATTCTCCATTTAGCCCTAACCAGCAGCCATAATGTCCATTTCCAGTTATCATCCCAATTGAGCTCAACTAATCACACAATACGAAAATGACGTATTATGACTAAATACGTCATTTTAGTATTGTGTGATTGGTTGAAAGTTAGACAATAAAGGCTGCTCGGCAGCTTCTATGACCTCTTTATCGATAGCAAACATTCGCCTCCACTTGTCTATAAATCTTGACTGTCTTTTATTTTCATCCATCCGTTTATTACTGATTGATATAATAGCTCCTAGTTTTTATATCGAAAAATACATTAATACAGGCCGGCATTCCTGCACATGACTTTCGGATTGAAAGCGGCAATACTCAGCCAACGTAGCTCTTTTTTAATAATAAAAGTGCCCACGATAAATAACCCTAGTGTAAAACAAATTGCCATGCAAATTCTCGATCACATCCCCACTAAACGCTACGTTCCCAAATGTTACACAATCGGCACGTAGCTTAATTTGCATGTGTAATGCCCCTAATTAGGCAACTGAAATGGAATAGAAGCCCTCAGCTTTCCTTTTTTTTTCTATTTTACCCGTCTGTGAAGAAGGGGAAGGTTTTTGGGGATGAAAAGACGACCTAGCTTGTTTGGCGCGCGAACGGTTGTGACGCAAGAGGTGCTGTTTCGATTCCTTAACACTTGTGTGCCCATGAGTTTTCGTTGCTGGCCAGCCATCAACTGTCAGTTTGAGAAATGGTCTTATAAAAATTTTCGATTCCGACGGAATTCGAACCCGCAACGATCAAACGATCTTCATAGAGCCGGAGTGCCATACCGCTCAGCCACGGAACCCTTAGTCGTCACAATTGAAATTTTTGATAAGCTCTTATTTATTGGTTAAGCACCGGTTTCTCAGCGAAATTCATTAGTGTTTAACACTTTAAAAATTACAAAAACTGTCAGTTTGTCAATAACTAGTAGGTATAACTACAAGAGTTTCATAAAGCAGTGTACCCACTACCACATAACCGTTTGTGTTGTTGATTTTCAGCACCACATTTTGGCAGTTTCAAGTTGTCTCATTATAAACCCTTTGGAAAGACAAACACACTTATTATAATGACCCCATTCTGTAGTGTAAATATGGCGCAAGTGCGAGGACGGTCGTAAATTCAAATTTATGTTAAGCGTTGTTTCACGGAGATTCGTCACAGGTTTAGCTACAGCATATCATTGATGTTGAATACTATTGGTTAGGCTATGAATATAAACTACAATTCATTGACGACCTCTGTAGCGCAGTGGGCGAAGGCCCGCCTGCGACGTAAGAGGTTGCGGGTTCGATCCCCGCGGCGGGACCAATGTTTGTATGATCTACAAATACTTATTTGTCTCGGGTCTGGGTGTTTCTATGTATAATATGTATGTATTTACAAACAAAAAGTATATAAGTAGTATATCAGTCATCATAGTACCCATAACACAAGCTCTGCTTACTTTGGGGCTAGATGATGCTGTGTGAAAAGTCCAGCATTATTTATTTATATTTATTTATTATTGGTTAAACTTTACTTAAATTGAACTTTGTTTTTCATGGTTCAGTGAGATTCTAAGTGCTCCCAGCGTTCCTACTGAATAATGGTTTCTTCTAATAAAAGGTATTATGTAGCCAAAAACCGGGACATAAATGCTTAAGGTGATCCATCCATAGGTAGGTTAGACATATTTTTTTAGATTCGAAGGTAGGTAGGTATAGGTATTGCCTACCCGTCAAACGCTGAAAACTGTAAAAAATCTTTCATTACTAGATCATTTACTTTAGGCGAGACAAAAGAGAGTGGGTACTTCACCATAAAAAATATGGTGAAGGCTAAACGTATTTTCTCCTGTTATTTGACTGATAGGTAGTACGTCCTCAAGCATCAGCATCTAGATATTGGAAACACAAAATGTAAAACCACAAAGGAAACGAACCTACCTATATGGTTCTTACCCTGAGAAATAGCAACGTTCGCACAAAACAACTCAGCGCAGGTGGGAAAACTGAAATTGAACATTTGTCAAATACAGCTGAAACACAAACTGAAGTAAAGTCACAGGACGGTGCGGTAAGAAGGAAATATACGGAGCATATTTCAGTTGCGTCGGAGTGTGTTTTGCTAAGTGAAAAATACAAGGCGCTGCTGAAAATGACATGGAACTCTAAACGAATGGAGACTAGCCTAGCTAGACCTTATTAAATGCACAATTGTGGCCTCTTTAAGACGTTCTTAAAATCCTTTTATGGGTACGAAAGAACTAGTGATAGAAAAAGTAAGTTCGTATAAGTCAGTGGCCAACTCTGGTGACGGAGTTAAGGCCGCCTTAAGGCCTCCATCATAGCTTAACGACTTAAATAACCTGGACCGACAATTTAACGTGCCCTCCGAAGCAGAAGCGCTCAGATGAAAATGCCTCCGGTGGTCTCATCTACTTACGGACAGTTTCGAACGTTGCTTAATTTCGACGATCTATCAAGAACGACTAAGCAAGCACGACCACGAGAGCTTCTAGTGACAGAATTAAATAACAAGACAAAAGGTGTTGGATCAATTTTCATCTGAGATAAGGTATGATTCCAAACCTGAGTGTCAATGAAAACTGATTTTTTATTACTTACGAAATGAAATGAAATACTTACAATGAAATTAAGTTTATATGCACCCCTTGTAGCATAAAGGTTCTAATGTAACAGTAATGTACAGGCTTAAAATATTACGCATATTAAACCACTTAAGTAGATACCTACTATTTATAAGTTTTACCTAGATATTCTTTATAATTGAATAATCATGTTCGATAATACTAAATTTTACACAATCTATTTTAGGTCGCTTTAGGTGAAGTCTATGGATGTTATGCAAACACAATATCAAACAAAGCAAGGAAAATTGCTTCATTCCCAGTTCATGTTATCAAAACAGATTGTGCAATTGTCCCATGGATAATGGACCAGACTCAGTCCCGGTTTTAGGGTCTATTTGCTTAAATAAAGGAATCATTCGTTTGTTTACTTTTTTTTACAAAATCCATATGTTTTTTTTTAGTGTGTTTTATGTTGTTCTAATTTCTTTTGGTATTAAACCACAATTTAAAAGTGGAGTAGACCAATTTACTTTGTCTTCCAACATAATGTTTATCAGCATTCTAAAGTTGGAAGTCAACATGTGGGAATAAATAATGCTAAATAAGTATACTATAATATACTAAATAATCATATAGTATAATAATATGGGCATGAGGAGAGAAGAGAGTCATGTAACGAGAAGAATCACAAACAAACAAACAAACAAAATTTACAAATAAATACACATAAAGAATCTAAAAAAAATACATTAAAAATCCAAAATGTTTGTAGATATAAAAACCTGTTTTGTGAGAGACTGGTGCCTGAAATAGGTATAGAAAAAACCTGTGCTACAAGTCACCAGTGCCCTACTCAACTGATTTATATAGGTAAAAACCTAAACAAAAATTTTGAAAAAAGGAAAACAAAAGTGAAAAGGAAAGGAAAAAACTTAATACTAAATATTTAGGGATTTTGCTTTATCGTTTGCGCCTCCCTGTAGCGACGGTAGACGATCCCAGCGGTCCAAAAATCGGGGGCCAGGAACACGTCCTTATACCTGGCAGCAACCCGGAGCACGTACGACTTGAAGTTAGTTTCTCTTGTAGAATCCAGCTGCTTCAAGCCATGTACGACTACAACAGGCGGCTGCCTGATTCGGCATCGGCTCCTCTCGTCTACATACTGACGGATGCTCTCCTCAGTTGTTTTCGGGTCCAGACGGGATATATATATAATGAGGAATGTTAGGTTTGAATGTGGAGGGATGTAGCAGAAGAGGCAGACCAAAGAAAAGATGGATGGACTGTGTGAAGGATGATATGGGTAAGAAAGGAGTGAGTGTTGAGATCACGGATGATAGAGTGGAGTGGAGAAGGAAGACCTGTTGTGGGGTCCCACATAAAAGTGGAATAATGGCAGGGAAATGATGATGATGATGATGAAGAATACCTTTTTTTTCTATGTGGGTTAACCCGCGCCAATAGATCAGATTAGCGTAGTATCGTGGTGGATGGCACATGCTTAGGGAGGCCTTTACCCAGCAGTGGGTGATGTCAGGCTCTAGATTATGATGATGAGGTAAACCAGTAAAGTCACTTGGCGCTCACTCTACTTGATTGATGCACAGCCTTAAGAAATGAAAAGTCTTATCAAAATTTTCGATTCCGACGGGATTCGAACCCCGCGACGATCAGACAATCCTCCTAACACCGGAATGCCTTCAACCGCTCGGCCACGGAACCCTAACGTCAGAATCGAAATTGTGGATTCACACTATAAAAAAATCACAGAAAATTATTGATGCACAGCCGTATTGAACCTTCTGACCATATATAGCCCAATGTGTATTGTGTACATTGTATTAGGTTTCATTCTATAATCTAGGTAAAAAACTATAAGTAATGACAATCTCCCGGTACGAGTTTGATTCTCACGGCGGGTCAGAATTTTTTGATTTTTTTATTGTTAACATTGGTTGCATAACCCGCAGATTGTATAGCACAATGCTGAAATCTTTTTAATATTTTAGAGCAATCCATTTCGAGTTTCAGATGTCTCCGAAAATCTCCTTGGAATTTCTTTCCGTTTAATGTATTGTTATTTTTTGTCAATCTCCTTTATTACACATTCCCGCGTGTACTGTGCCATTAGGAAAAACTTTATGCGAAAATAAAAGCTTTGAAGCGTTACCACAGAATATGATGTAATTGGAGGCCCAATTTGGATCCGTCCAACATTGACAAACTTCCTATACAATAAAAGTATTTTGATCGTATAGCTGTTCGTCGTAAGTACAAATTTTGACCTACAGCGTGGTTTTCCGAAGGGTAGGTAATAAACTCCAAAGAAGTGTCAAGATCGTAGCACGTGGAAATTCGTGGTCTCTGCCTTCCCCTATGGGAAAAAAGCGTAAAAGCATTTCCTTTTCTACTCATAGGTATGAGAACTCTATAAGCAGAGTTACGTGATATTTATATTACTTTACTAAAATTGAACGAAACATTAATTAAAGTACATATTACGAAAACAATGACACGCGCTAATAGCCAGAATTCCGTCAAGCCATATTCAATTTAAATCCATTGCAATATAGTTCGAATTCCATTAAGGTCGATCAATGACGACCCTGAGAATAACTGAGATGCTTTGGGAGCATCTAAATATTTGACTGCGGATATTAAAAGCAAATGCTTGACGTGAATTTCCGGGAGATCTAGGAAATGTTAAAATACAATTCCGAACTTTGCAATTTGAATATTGAAAATTTTAACCCTAGATGTAGGAGAAAGACAGTCCAGGGGAATGTAAATACCCCTATCAATAAAATCTGAAAGGATTTTTTTTTGTACCTAAGTTTTGTACTTATTTTATTGTTTTGAAACCTACGTAGGTTTATAGGTGGTAATCATTTTCTTATGCAACTTTATGTGTTTGGAGGAGCATTTGGACCACATCTCAATTTCATTAGTTAGCTGTGACCAGTAACTCATAATTCCTGGCAGTTTTTTAATTGCCTGACAATTTTGACACGAATCTAAAATGGCCGCGCTTATCATGCTCTCTCGCTTGCACATTAGTGACTGTAAAAGAGTGCAAGCAAGACAATATGATAAGTTGCAACGTTTTTTAATGAGCCGGGTTATACGAAATTGACATTTAGTTCGTAATCTGCTAGGTTGAAGGTTAAAATAAAATTCTTTTGTTTCATTACTGTGACTTCCAATGGCATTATCACACTCTTGCGAAATCCCATCAATTCAACGAAGGTCGTCAAAAAGAATCGAATAGTGACGAAACCCACAGAGTAAATATCAGAACCCAATACCCAATGATCCTTCCAATCCAATTTCTAGATCAGGCAAGGTCTTTATATCGTGAAGGGATTGTCTCTGGCACACAGTGAAGAAAATCCAGAAAATCAATTGCTATACAGGGCGTGGCAAAATTTTTCAACATTGAGATCTACCTTTTCTTTTGTAGTTAGAAGGTTTTGTTCTTTAGGAAAGTATACGTTTATTTTGAAAATAAAAACAACTGCATTTTTAATTTTTTTGAAAATATGTAAAGTCAGTCCAGAAAATTGCAATTGTAAAAAAAACCAAACTAAGTATTTTTGCAAAAAATCAAAAAAAAAATCCATGCAATTTTTATATTTCTGATTTCCGACGAGACTTTTATTTCTCTATTTTGTTTAAGTTTTGTTGTAGGCAATGAATCAATAAAGACGCAATTCACGCTTTGGCGAAGCCTACTTCATGATGAAGTTCAAGATAAAGTCTATATAAAGTGTCACTAGTTCTTTCGGAGCGCCACGAAAGCTCCTTTTTGTTGAATTTAAAAACTGGCCTTCCTCATTATTATACTGGTAAGAGTTCACTGTGTAAATCGTCTCTGCCAGATGACGGCAAGCGTAAACAAAGCACTTTATTAGCTCGGATGGAACCGCTTAGTTTAAGTTGAAACTAATACGCAAAATTAAACAAATTGTGTGGAAATTAAAATTGGAGCAAGTAGGTTAAGCTTACTTATTACATGCGGCTGCTACACAAGAAGAGTTTCTCGCACGCGAGCGGCGAAAAATCGTATGCGATTAGCCCTCGGCAAAACTCGCCATTCGAGTCTCGCCTGCTGTTGTTTAAATGTTGACAGAAACTCGTCAAAAAGACTACTTTTAGTAGAAAGCTTAGATAGCGAGAATTGTATTCGAGAAGCGAGGCTTGAAGCAGCTGTTTACACTAGGCTATATTATTGCCTAGAAGAAATCGCCGCTCGATTTGCGAGAAACTCTCCTTGTGTAATAGCCGCTTTAAGAAGAAATACATTGTCTCCATTAATTTGTTATGTATTGCATAGGTTGCTACCTGACCCTGTATTGATCATCTATAGTATAGATGTAGAGGCCAAGTTTTTACATGAAAAAAATGGTTAGTATAAGTTGACGTATATAGGGTTATTTGTAAAACACCGGTAACCTCTCAGGACTGTATTACTATCATCTTATTCACAACTTTTGTTCTATAACTTTTAAAAATTAATCATTATTTTTTTCATCAGATTGTCATTTAAAAATAAAAATATTTAAATTGAACGCTCTAAATGTTACGAAGTCTATGTGAAACAAAATAAAGCTATAGTACAGAGCGAAGGGAGTGGAGATGGGGCGGCGGGGGCCGAAAATGTTTGTTTTTGGTAAATGTGTTTTGTTTTGTAAAAAGTCGTAAAACAAAAGTTGTTGTTTATGATGATAGTAATAGTCCTGAGAGGTTACCGGTGTTTTACAAATGACCCTGTATATTTAACTGAGTATCTGAATACCAAGCTGTGAGCTGATTTTCATTTATTGTTCGAAATGTGATTCGCTCGGCTATTTCTTGCTATGATTTAAAAAAGTAAGCATTTGAATGTGACGGAAGTTTTTCTTTATTTACATACATATGTAAATTTTTAATTAACATTAATTTGTCGATAAGGTTTTTTAAAGAACCGTGATTATATAGTCACGGTCGATTGTATTTTATAACTTGAATAAGAGAAAAAGGTTGTGTAACGGCACTATAACTAAACAATACAAAACCCGCTATCACGGCCTCGAATGTATTCATGGCATTCGCGGATAATAAAATGTTTATTACTCCCATCTTTTTCTCTTTGTCATAAAATGTATCTAAATTCATAGGGCCTTCAATACTCTAGGGAAATCTACAAAACCTTATATCGGCAGGTTGCTTATTTACATAAAATTGAATAGATAAACGAACGATAAAATTGCAAATTAGCGAAGGCTTTTTAACAAAAACCTTTTTGCATCTATTAACATGTTGCCTGCTATACTCACAGCGATACCTCCTAAAGATGGGCGCAAAACGCGCCTTTATTTGTGAAGTAGGTGTGTAATAGGTACGGTCTTACGATTTCGGAGCTTAGTGCCGACTTTCGCACTTTGCCGACTTTTGCAGTATTCAATATGGTACAGGCAATAGCGGGGTGCCGACTTTAGGAAATTTTGAGCCGACAACCATGGAAACTAGATAGCTGTGTTAGATAGCCTTAGGCCCCTCGCAGACTACAGACTTTCTATCGGCCGGTAGTTGAGACGGGCTGTACTTCTCCATACTCATTACGAGCCGAAGTATATTCCGTCACAACTATCGGCCGATAGAAAGTTTGTAGTCTGCCAGGGGTCTAAAGCAAACTAATTTGTTTTTTTATAATTATAAGACCTAAATTTGGGTGTCAAAATTTTGGTTGCGGTTTTTATGAAATCATACTGGTAAAATGTATTTCAATTTCTCTTCTAGAAGTGCTTTTGGTCAATATAAGACATAATGAAGGGTAAACTACCACTCACCCTCAAAAAGAAACTCACCGAAACCCTATTTCTTATTTTACTTGAAATTTAAAAAACCCATCAACTTCAAGTTTTGCCACAAAGATTAAAAATTAAAACAATCACGACCCCGGAACACGGGTCTGCGCTAAAAACCTCTTTAAAATAAATTTAAATACGTCAGCAGTTCAAAATTCATTTCTGAATTTCGTTGAATAATTTTCTTGGCTCTTTGTGATGGCTTCGGCGCGGTTGCAAATTGTCTGAGGCTAATTAAAGTGCTACAATCAAAATTAAATCGAGTTTCATTTGATTAATCATAATTTTTAAAAGTTAAACTAATTTTGAAACTCTTTAATTTTAATCTGGGGTAATAACTCCACTGCTTTTGTTGACAAATAGCAAGTATGGCCGCAAACACTACCTCTGTTTGCGGCACAATGTTGATTAGAAAAAAAAATTCATCAGTCGTTATCGTGGATTGTAGATTGAACTATCAATAAATAAGTGACTTATATTTTTTAACTAGCTTCTGCGCGCGGTTTCGCCCGCGTTGTACCAACATCTTGAATAGCCTATAATGCTATTCCAGGTCTACGCCTATATCAAGTTTCATCCAACTCGGTTCACTGTTTTAGGCGTGATTGAACATAAACATACTAAAATATCCAAACATCTAATCAAACTCTCAAACTCTCAGCTTTTTTATATAATAAGTGGGAAAGTGGGATAGACGAACATATTAATTAACTTGCTTGTATTTGATCGAACACTTTGTGAAACTCAAAGTATTGTAGAAAACTATTAACTTAATGTTTTTTTTTTGCTTCGCTAAGATTGCTTTCAATTTCATCTAAGGTTCCCTGTAACTTCCCCTTACATTTAATAAGATGATGATTAACCCTAAGCCTGTGCACCATTAAATGTGAAATACTACTCATTAAGAGAAGGAAGGGGCTAGGACAGAGTTTCTCAAACTGAGATAATTGGTGCTATTTTTAGTCTAGAGATACCTACTGTGTAGGAATGTATCGTGTCATTTTATTTCAAAACATAATTGTAGTACGTCATAATGGTGGTAATGATTTATATTAATTGCTTACAAATTAAATCACCCTTAGACATCTTCAAAGGATCTGGAATATAAAGATCTGAGAGAATGTCTACCGCGCCTTGGGGATACAGTCGTGACCCTGTTTACGTTACGTAAATTAAATACTAAGTTTTTTCGTAGTGTTGTGACGTCATTAAGAATTTTGTTCTTCTAATACTCGTAGTTTCAAAACCGGATTAATAAAGATTTTAGATAAATAAATATAAATAGTTTAGATTATGAATTAATTTGCTATTGTTTTATATACAACCTCCATAAAATCAGAGGACAATGGGCAAAAATGTATGGAAGCTGGTACCCGCTCCAATAGCAATAATTTTTATATGACTGGAAAGGTATTTCTAAGTGTAAATAATACCTAGTACTCGTTTACTGGCGCCTGTCTCAAGTCCTTGTTAGGAGTTATTTGACTCCGAATATTATTTTTACTTTACAACGAAACTCCTCAGAAAATAAGCCTACTTGAAAGTTTACTTTTGTAACCAAGAATAAATTATTAGTCTTTTTTGACTTAAAATACAAAGAAGACTAAATAGCTGTAGAGAAGAATGGTGACTCGACTTTCATAAAATTTATATGCGCTTTAACACGAGTGAGGAAACCAGTCAGTATTCTTATAGGCGGCGATGGCCTTGCAACCTGTCACGCATGGAATACTAACTTCTGCAAGATGTGGGCATATATCAAATATGTATTTGTACATGCCTCTGACTACCCCCTTAGACATCTTCAAATAATCTGGAATATAAAAAAAATCTGAGA
Organism: Epirrhoe alternata; assembly: GCA_963565295.1. Lineage (NCBI taxonomy): Eukaryota > Metazoa > Arthropoda > Insecta > Lepidoptera > Geometridae > Epirrhoe > Epirrhoe alternata. Next base: position 9,944,510 of record OY751384.1, read on the forward strand.
GAGTTCTCTCTCTCAGATTTTTGTCTACCGTGCCTTGGGGATAGAGTCGTGACTCTGTTTTTACGTGTAGAAGAATGGTGAACAAAAAGGTTAAGAAACGCAGAACTAGAGAGCTTATGGCCATTGAAAATAAATAGGAACAGGGAAAGCGCCTTTCGCTAGATGAATTCTTTTCCGAGCAAGTGTTTGCTCTTAGAATCCGCGGTGCGAAATGAAGGTTTATTGTGTTGAACACTTTTGAAGGAAACTTAATAAAAAATTGAGTGAAATGTGTTTCATGGGAACTTATTCCAACATTTTAAGTAACATAAAAACTAAATAGTTTTTATGTTACTTAAAATGTTGGAATACATAATACTACATACACAAAATTGTGTATGTAGTATTATGTATTTTTGTATATTCGATTCAAACAAAACGAATTGTGAATTATACATCTACATAATATAGGTACAAATGTATAATCTTCATATAATATACGTAATAGGTACTAGCTGCGCTACCGCGGTATGACCCGCGATGTCTCGGGATTTTTTCTGGATAAAAAGTAGCCTAATGTCCTTCCCTGGGATACAACCTTATTCGTGACAATAGGCTATTTTACACTTTTTTGAAAACTGTTTTAAATCAATCCTGAGGTCATAATAAAAAAAATTAAAACCGTAAAATGCCTTAAAAATGATTTTTAGTTCTCGCCCGAAAACGCGAGCCGCCATGTTGTGACGTCATATGGTTTGGTTTGTGAACAATACGACTGTAAAAGATAAACTTTTTGTTCGTAACTGAACACAGTGACGTCACAAAATGGCAGAAGGCGTTTTTGGTGGCTTGAAGATAGAAGAAAAATTAAGATTTTTTTTTTCTCTCTCTCTCTCTATTTCTGCTATCGGCTCGTTAGCCATGATCAGATTTGTTCCGGGGGGACGAGATTTAGGAGCAGCTCTATTGAGCTGCCCTAATAATTGTGGTTGAACTTTTCAGTTTCTTTGATCTAGGTTGAGTATGTCCCATCTCTTGAGGCGTTTTGTGCTTTGGTCATTCAGTAGGTTTTTAGCCAACACGTTAGTGTGCTTGTTTAGTCTTTCCTTATATTTTTTGCAGTAGTTGTTAACTTCTTCTTTGACTGTTGGCATCTCGAGGTACTCGTGGATTTCCAAGTTTTTCACAAACCAATGTGCACTGGAGACAGTTCTCAAAGCGATGTTCTGAAATCTTTGGAGTATCTCAAGGTTGGAGTTGCTAGCCGATCCCCAGAGCTCTATGCCATTGGTCCAGATTGGTTTTATGATTGCATTGTAGACCAGCAGTTTGTTGTTGAGTGAGAGACGGGACTGCCGTCCTAGGAGCCAGGAGAGACCTCTGAGTTGTAGGTTTGCTTCTGTTCTTTTAGCCTTGATGTGGTTTGCCCAGGTGAGTCTTCTGTCTAGATGCAGTCCAAGATATTTTACAGTGGTGCTGGTTGGTAGAGTGTTGCCACCCATGCTGACAGGTTCGCAGTCTCCTTTCTGGAGAGTGAAAGTTACGTGTGTTGATTTGGTTACGTTTGGTTTAATTCTCCATTTTTGCAACCACATATCTACTTTGTCTAACTGGGCCTGCAGTCTATTGGAAGCCCTTTTAGGGTCGGTGTCGCTTGAAAGGCATGCAGTGTCATCCGCATAGGTTGCTGTTACTACATCATCTGTTTCAGGCAGGTCTGCCTGGATATGGAGTACAGTACCTATTAATTACGATTTTTAAAATTGAATTATAAAATGTTTATTGCATTTTTATGAATAAATATCGACGTTTATTGTTTACTTGTAACAAAATCTATGGTTTACATGCATTTTTATGTGTTTTCTTACATGGTGTAAAATAGCCTTATCTGTTTAGCGGTTTGGGCGTGAAAAGGTAACAAGCAGAGAGACAGACAAAGTTACTTTCACATTTATAATATTGGTATAGATATCATGGATGTACGGTCAGGGAAACACACTGGTAACCCCCTGCTTTTCAAATGGGGTTACCAATTGTTGACGCTGACTGTACCAGTACAAAAAATACAGGAACATACTCGTAAATATTTCTGATAACTTATAAAATTGAACAAATAAATTTAATCATTCGGGTGTCTTTGACCTCGTTTTATTGATTCAAAGTACCATTGAGCAATCAAACATAAATGTTGCAAAAGTAGCTTAACAACTCAAATGATCAAAATTATGTTCTTATCTATAAGTCTATTAAAGTAGTTAAGATTTTAGCTTCTGATTTTGGAGCTTACGCTCCAACGGTATTGAAACAATTAATTTGTTTTAGTAAGTTTTATTCTTACTGAGACTTTGACAGGCACGTCATAAATTCCTATACTATATAAACGCTATTTCAAAAAGAAATATTACGAACATGTTGTTTTCGTTTCTACAGAATTTTCATCAAGAAAAACTGCGGTCTATAAGTCTCGTCTTTCCATTGTCTTATAGTTCAGGCCGATTAAGCTGAGAGGAAGGTTTAAGTGCTTGGCAAACATACTCCATCTCAACAATTTCTCATTAAGTGTAGACTAAACTTCTTGACGCTGTATATAAAATTTGATTACAATATACATATATTAATAATCATGAAAGTTGTGTGTCAGGATCGTAGCGAGTGGAGATCCGTGGTCTCTGACCCCTTTGGGAAAGAAGCGTGATTTTATGTATGTATGTAATAATTATGAGCATCTATTGGTTTTAATTAAGTTGTAAAACTATTGGCTATTTTTTATAATATCGATTCAATTCAATTTATTCATAAACTAGCTGACCCGCGCAACTTCGTCTGCGCATTATTAGGAACAAAGTAGAGGAGTTTTGAGTGAATCGAGAGTAGGTATATACAAAATATAAAACTCCGTCGCTTGATATAATAATAATTTTTTTTTTATATATATGTTTCTCTTTCTTCTCAAGAATCCCTTAATAGATAGAGGTAGGGAAAATCTTACCCAGATGTTGCAATGCTAAGAACAAAACGAATGCGGTAATTGGTACAGAATCGCTGAAGCGAGCGGCAATTTTTTTGAAGAAATTGACTCGAAACATATTTTTTTTTGAATAGCAACCTTTTTGACTTTTTGAATACCTACTGTATGGTGTTGAATTTCGAAATAAAACGATTAACTAATATTACCTACCCGCGACTTCGTCAGCAATATAAAATTATCGAAAACTCTAAGCTTTGAAAATTATACTCGATCGTATTTCGAAAAACGTTTTTAGAAGCGCCACCTAGGAGAAAAAGTGTAAAGTAGTTTTGACCTCTAGACCGATAGATGGCGTTCTAACTATAGCCAAGGAAAAAATATTTTAATATCAAAAAATCATAACTTCGGAGTAGGGATATATTGATGGGTGTATTCCCATGTTACATGTTTATCATTAATTTTAAAATAATTTATTATGCAAAATACAAAAAAAATTAAAAAAATCAAGAGTGCAAAAAGTGGCTTCGGCGGTCACCCATCCTTTTTATGACCGCGCCCAGGGTTGCTTAACTTTTTTCCCCATACAAACTTCTAACCCTTATTTTCCCGCCCCCTTATGGTAATTGACAAAAAAAGTAGCCTATGTCCATCCCTGGGGTATACTCTTTAAACATGCCAAATTTCAGCTTAATCGGTTCAGCGGTTTGGGCGTGAAAAGGTAACAAACAGACAGACAGACAGACAGACAGAGTTACTTTCACATTTATAATATTAGTATGGAGTATGGATATAACTTTTTAAACTATCATGGTTGACACTATAAACACAATTAACGGGATATTTACCATGATTACATATTATTTGAGTTTCCCGATATTTCGACGTGGTTGCACACGTCGAAATATCGGGAAACTCAAATAATATGTAATCATGGTAAATATCCCGTTAATTGTGTTTAGAGTATGGATATGCTTAATACATAAGTAAATATTACAATTGGTATAATAATTTACTAAGAACCCCGCACTAGGCTAAGCCTGTCTTGCGGCAGTTCGAGTGTATTTTTTATAACAATAAAACTATATAAAATAGATATAAATAAGTACTACACTAAAATTGTGATTAAACTGGTTTGAAATAGGTATTTATGAAGGTTGTTTTTTTACAAATAGTTATTCCGTGGGTGGTTTATCAAGCAACAAGTTGTTGAAATATGTATGTATTTTTTACTCGTAACAAGGAAAAACGAAGTAGGTTATCTTGAATTTCTTTCATAATCTGCTTATATCTGGTTTTGAATTTATTACAAAAATCTTAACTGCGTGTTACCTATGTCACAAGTTGTTAAGCTAGTTATGACAGTGTTTGTACTGGAAAAACAAATCATTTCTGCAATGGAGCCTGTTTTCATAACGTGTTTCCGAGTTTTATTGTTTCAAATATTTTCATGGAAATAAGCAAAGGCAGTGTTTTAGTGCGTGGAATAAAAAAATAATATTTTCTATTTTTAGTGTTACGCTTGTACGGGTGCATGATAACATCACAATATAAATTCAATACCTATAAATTTAATAACATCGCGACTCAAAAAATAATTTTAATCTCTTTTTACTTTGGGGCTAGATGATGCTGTGTGAAAAAGTCCAGCATTATTTATTTATTTATTTATATTTACAAATTATCGAAAATCCTTTTTCTTTAAAACAAAATATTTTGAATGAAATAACTTGTTCTTCTATTACTCGTATTTTCACAAAAATCAATTGTTCGCAAAGAACAACCAAACTTCGTATACTTCAATATGATTTAATTCATTGATAATATTTATCCTTGGATCCTTTATGTATCTTGTTCTATGAAAGTAACTTTAAATTGGGTCAAAACACTTCTGTTTTAGGGATTTGTGCTCTGAAGGAACAAAATAACCTTAATCTTGGTTGTCTTTGATGAACACTGATATCTTTTTTTAAATATTACGAGTATAATATGTAATACACATCAGTATAATATATAATACATGTAACTAAAAGGGTGATGGAAATGAAAATGAATGTGAATGGATATGTGAGTAGAGGTAGTCCTAAAAAAGATGGATGGATTGTGTGAAAGAAGATATGGAAAAGAAAGGAGTTGATACAGAGATGACGAGTGATAGGGGAGAGTGGAAGAGGAGAACATGTTGTGCCAACCCCGCATGAGCGAGATAAGGACAGGCCAATGATGATACGAGTATAATATGTAATACTTATAAAAAAGGATTTTTAAAAACATATTACTTAAGAAATGAAAAGTCTAATCAAAATTTTCGTTTCTGACGGGATTCAAACCCGCGACGCTCAAACGATCCTCCTAAAGCCGGAGTGCCTTCAACCACTCGGCCACGGAACCCTGACGTCAGATTCTAAATTCTTGATAAGTAAGCAAAGCCAGGCAGCAGCTATAGACCACAACTAAGATTTATCGTGTGTTTCAAATTATTCCTACTGATTTAACCCCACTGGTGGGGAATAATGTATTTTTTTCCACCTTGTATTACTAGGAAAGATACTTTTAGATCAACAGCTTGGAAATAACTACCTACTGACATAACGATTGGTTTTAGTTTTGAACATTTGCCTTTTCACATGAGATTAACTCACGCAATGAAATGAATACTGTCGAATGGGGGCAATTTAACGACCCGTATAGCACCTTATGCCTTGTAATAAGCATTACACCAGCCTATTTACTTTCATTGCCAACGCACTCTTGTAGTTGTTCTCACGAAGGAGGGTTGGTAATTGTGTGTAGATTTTGTTATGTGTGCGTAAGCGATACTCGTCTGCAGCGTTCAGGAGTATAACGCATATAGAAACAAAGTGCATGTAAATACACACTGATAACACCAATCCGCCTAAATAGAACGAGTAATTTTGCTCATTCGGTCGCAGGTGAAATAATCCCTTGACGCTGCTGAGATCTAACTGTTATAGAATTAAATTATACGCAACTTAGTTTGCTAACTTAGTAAACAGTACAGTGTACGGTATCATGCGCTTTAGTGTTGAAAAGAATCATCTTGGTATCTTTATTAGAAATAGTTTAGAACCAGTTTTATAGCGTTATAAAAGCAAAATTTCAAGTTATTCTGGCAGAAGATGAAAAACAAATATATAATATGATAATAATATACAGGGTGTAAAAAGACTGCTACCGAAAACTGAGGGGTTGTAATCAGACCATGATTCTAAACATATTTAGCGAAAAAAAACGCAAAAAAAATTTTTGACTTAGCTTCGTCATGCTATGTTATTTTCGGCTATTCACTACTATTACAACATAATAAGACCATACCTACCTAATAATTTCATTTATAAAAGAAAAAAAAAACATTTAAAACTCAAAATCCAGCAATCTACACAAAAAAACGCGCCCGAAACATACGCAAACAGTACTCTTCAAACGCTGTTTTCTCCGGATTTAGTGCATATTTCGGAAAATCCTTTTGGATTTGGTTGTCTATTGGGATGCTGTACCTACCCCTTTCGGCTTCGGTAGACGTCTTTTTACACCCTGTATAATGGACCCTTTTCATATTCGACGAAGATAGACGAATGCCGACGGTGACGAACGTGTAGAGAGCATTATCGCATGTATTAGCCTGTCATCGTCTATCCAAATTCGGCAAATAGTTCAGCGAATGTGTAGAGTGAATTGGATGTGTTTTTTATACGTTTTACGTATGTTCCATGGTCACTACACTAATAACGAGTAAAATTAGACTTTGTTGCACAATACACAAGATTTTTCTATTTGACGTGTACGATTTGGGGGGAGGGGGTCATGTCACTGTGACCCTCCCATCTCGAACCACGGCTGTTCCAGCGATGGCTAAACTACATGTTATGGCATTTTGATTAATGAGGTATCCATCGATTAATTATATTATTATATCCAAGTGACACAAACTACATTTCATCATCATCAAATTTATATACGAAAGAAACATCTACATAATCAGGTTTTGTTTTTTTTGTATCTTGTAAATCTTGATTGATTAAAGAACTCTCTGTGGGCACTCCATCGCTTAAAATTCTAACCGGTAATCATCGAGGTACTCAAAAAAAGTTTAAAACCAATGCAGTCAAGTTTCAACCTTAGAGGTAGACGAACGACGTTAGGGTTCCGTGGACGAGCGGAAAGGCACTCCACCTCGGCTTTAGGAAGATCGTCTGATCATTGCGGGTTCTAATCCCGTCGAAAAAAAACCACAAAGTTACCTCTAAATCTTCATCATAAAGCAGTTTCATTTGCTGGTTATTTAAATTTTGTTTTTTTTTTTTAATTTCGTCTACGTATTCCCTAATAAATACGGTAGAGGATTACGGAATTATTTTATTGCCAAGGACTATTATTTTGTAGCAAAAAAAACATTTATAAATAACGTTCAGTGTAATAATGCGCACACCTTCAGACGGCCTAAAGGGCTAGGAGGGTGGCGAGCGCGGCGGAAGCCAGTGCGCACTTCACCTTCAGACTATTCTAAGTGATCCCTGCGGTCCTACTGAATAAATGCTCTTTGACTTTGTATGAAACTTGGAATAGGCGTAGATAGTGACCTAGAATAGCCTATAGGATACTCAAAATTTTGGTACCACGCGAGCGAAGCCGTCAATATTATTATGGAGTATGGAAGAGGTCACTAACCCAACAATGTGACCGTGAATTAGCTTGCGTCATGGCAAACTAGCCTAATCTATATTTCCGTACGTTTGAGGTCATTTAAACATTTAAAACTAATAATTCATCCAAAAAAAAACAAATATGTCACAAACATATTCTATACTAGCTTTTGTCCGAGGCTTTGTCCGCATTTAGTAAATTTCATCGCAATTCAAGTATTAGGGAACAGTAGTTGTTCTTTTTCAAATAACAGCTGACAACGTGTGGAGTGACGCGAATGGACAGAGTAAGGAATGAGTACATAAGAGGAAGTGTGAAAGTGGTGCCAGTGAATGTTTAGCTTAGACCGGCTGGCATGATTTCTGTTCTAAATAATTGTAAGTCTATGAGATTTATTAAAACAAAAAAACTTACAAACTTTAAGATTTATAATATTAGTAGGATAAATAAATACCTTATTAATTCAAATCGTATGTGATAAGTGAATCTTAACATCTCCATAAACTATTAACACCTTACTCATAAATAAGTACAAAAAGCAATAACTCAAGTTGTCCCTCGTAATTTCCTTTAATCGAATACGTTATGCTAATTACAGACATTATGCACATAATTGAATTCGATTGGTCAAGGGCATGTACGTAACATACTTACAATGATAAAGCTAGTAGTATGTACATACATTATCAATGGTAAAGTCGTTTACTCTTCAATCGTGGATCGAAGCGTAAACTACGCGATGAAGTCACATTTGTCAACGTAGTAGGATGTTGTGAGCAGTTGGTGAGCCGTGTTGGTCTAATGGGGCTGTGCCTCGACTTTCAGTCCAAAGGTCGTGGGTTCGAATCCTGGCCGTGCATCAATGGATTTTACGTTTTGTAAAATTTATAGCCGCTTTAATACGCGCTCCTAACGGCGAAGGAAATCATCGCAGATTGTCACTCCACCTGGCTGGATAAGTTTGTGGACAAATATATGTGGAATCTGTCTGCCTACCCCTACCAGAAAAATGTGTAATTTTATCCCATATATTGCCAGTGTAACTAGCCCCTGTCCCACATGAGTTGATTAAATACCTGTGCATAATTAGTCGAGAAGTTTCGTAATACTTGTTTATATGTTTATTAATGTTAAAAGTAACAAAAACCTTGTGTTAGTAACTTCAAGGGCCTATTGACGGTGTTTAAAAGGACACCATGTCACTGTTTGTTATGCAATGCCCTTAATATTACACACCTAATAAATTTTATCCGACTTCGTCAAAGGTGGCTAAGATTTTAAAGAGTTTATTTTGTTGTGTGTTTATGCGTTCCGAGATATATGATGTATCATGCTCCTCGGAATTATTTCATTTTTTCGGGATAGCCTGATCGCACACTGACGCGCCGCAGTCATTTTTCTATACAAAAAATGCTGATGACTGACGTCAGAAAATGCGGCTCGCCTCTGACGTCAGCAGCATTTTCTCTAATGAATTGACAGGTCGCCGCGTACGGCTCGGCTGCAATGTGCGAACACCCATAAAAAGTTGACTATATCTTTCCCTGGGATACAACCATTATGCCAAACAGCCTAATCTGTTCAGCGGGCGTAAATCGTAACAAATAGACAGGTTACTTTCACATTGTATAATATTACTAGCAACCCGCCCCGGCTTCGCAGGTGGTGCATGCTTATACTAAATATTAGGGTTCAGCCAGCGTTTGCAATGTAAGCGCAAGAAAAAAAATGTGCGTGGGCCGGCCTGCACACCATCAGACGGCCTAGGGGGCTAGGAGGATGGCGAGCGTGGCGATCGCATCAACGCACTTCACCATAATAGAATTTTAAATTAGTGGATATTTTTCATTTTAAAAGCTTTTTTACCAAAAGCAGTTTATAAATTAGATTGGAATGTTCATTAACTTTTTATTCGTCAAATGAACCGAACTTTTTTGAAAACATATCCTGAAATATTATGTTGACCTCATATTAAATAGCATTTCGATAAGTTCATCAGGAAGAAATTAAATCAATAATTGCCTCTTTCTTATTTTCCATTTAAACTCATACACATTATAAGGGCAGAGTATTCGAGTATTCAGAGAAAGAAGTTGAACATTAATCAACTTGAACTTTTCCTTATTAAAGGTTTACCGGCAATTTTATTGACAAAGAAAACAAAGAATTCTCGAAAATTTTACCGCGTCACCGTATCAATAAAATATCTCGATATCTTGATGATGCGGTTCTCGTAATTTTTCTTTAGCTAAAGTTAATCTATATAAAATAAAAATCAATGTTTGTATGTTTGCCCTTGTAGACGTGTGTCCTTCATGTAACCATTAGCTTCTGCGCGCAGCTTCGCCTGCGTGTTACCAACATTTTGAATAGCCTATATGCTATTCCAGGTGACTATCTACGCCTATTCCAAGTTTCATCCAAATCGGTTTACTTGTTTAGGCGTGATTGAAACACAAAAGTCAAAGTCAAAGTCAAAAAGCATTTAACAGGTTAACTGTCCGGGCTCCAGAGTAGGAATGGTATATAAGTCCAGTAATGTTTTTATTAAAAGTCGGTATATTTGGAGTTAAAATGTATATATATGTTGATATATAATATTTATAATCTACCGAAACTATTTTTTTTACACAGACCACATATGGTCTGTGGACTCGTAGCAATTTCTGGATAAGAAAGATGGTACATTACAAAGGCGAAGGTGTACAGGTTGTTACGAGCAACATAAGATTGACAGGCTATACAGCACAGGCGGCCACAAATAAGGCGAAAAGAGTTTCGCAAATATGCAATATTTGCACGAAACCTTATTGTTTGCAATGTTTTCAAAAAGTTCATGTATAAGTTTTGTTCTATATAATACATTTTTTTTTATCATTTCCCGTATTTTTGTTACTTACTTACCCATCGTTTAGCTAGTTCTAAGTATTGAAACAATAAAAACTCAAAATAATTATAAAAAGACCAAAGAAAATATTAAATTTTTGGCACTTTTTTATTTCATACTCTCAAAAAAAAATTATCGATTATTTGCCTATGTCCCATCACTTTTTATAATGCCTATGATATGTCCTGCCAAGTCCGCATCAATAAGGAGACTTTTTCCTTACGTCCATAGTGTCAGATGGTTTAGAAATTGTATGGGCGAACAGACCACATACGGTCTGTGGACTGGTATGGAAGAGGCTCTACAGACCATATGTGGTCTGTGGACAGTTAACCTGATCAGTAGGACCGCTGGGATCACTTAGAATAGTCTTAGAACTAATAACAAACATACAAACATCTAAATATCCAAACAAACTCACAAACTTTCAGCTTTATTATATGAGTGGGATTGATCAGATTGTGGCTCAAAACAGCTATTTTTACTTAAATGTTATTTTCTTCTTTTATACTTTACGCAGTATAGCAACGCATGCCGGGTATCCACAGCGACACAGTTTAATAATGATCTAGTTTTATTCAGATAATAAGCAATCTGCTAAATTGGTTCCACTTTTTTGTAAAGAAGTCGTGCACAACACAAAAAGGCACCCAGTTCAATGACATTGGTTTCGCGAAGCCTATAACACTACTTTAGCTGTCACTGAACTAAAAGAAGTGTATCTTTTTTGGTAGCTGACAAGTTATTTATTTTATTATTAGAGTCTTTAGTGTTCGACTGCAGCAGGGCAAGGCGTCCCTTCCATCTCCCCAGTCATCATTCCACTGAAGGGCAAAGGCTTCCAGAGGGACTTACTGGAGAGAGCTCCAGTCACCTGTTTTGGGCCAGCGTAGAACACCAACACTGTTTCTGTCACGTGAATTGGTGTGAGATGACCTGACCAAAGTGCAATTCTAACTTGTAAGATTCGGTCATGTGTTGAAAGTGTGAGTCTCTAGTCTTTATTTATTGTAAACATAGAATAGAATAGAATAGAATATATCTTTATTGAAAAATACCTAATAATAACAATAGACAAAGAGAAATAAAGAAGAACAGAAAATATAAAACTTAGGTATAACAATGGCCGACCTTATCGCTGAAAGCGATTTCTTCCAGGCAACCTTTGGACCTTAACATAGATACTAATAGAATCGAGAATCCATATTTCAGGTATCTGTACCGTACCAATAATGACCCTATTTTATTCCAAGTTTTTCTTTAATTATTACATCAAAAACGAAATTTTCGAAAAAGAAGACAGTATAAAGATAATTAGGTAGATAAAGATAGTTAGGATGACGACCTCTGTAGCGCAGTGGGCGAAGGCCCGCCTGCGACGCAAAAGGTTGCGGGTTCGATCCCCGCGGCGGGACCAATGTTTGTATGATCTACAAATATTTGTCTCGGGTCTGGGTGTTTCTATGTATAATATGTAGGTATTTACAAACAAAAAGTATATAAGTAGTATATCAGTCATCTTAGTACCCATAACACAAGCTCTGCTTACTTTGGGGCTAGATGATGCTGTGTGAAAAGTCCAGCATTATTTATTTATTTATTATTATTTATTTATTTAGGTACCAATATTTGCCTCCGAATGAATCGCTCACAAAATTGCCAGTCTGTCTTTTTGAACTTCTGAGGCATTTAAATGTTCTTTCTGTCGTTTTAGGCAATTCGAGTCGATGACCGGATGCAAATAAAAATTAACAGACCTTTTTGTTTCCTAGGAGAGAATATTCGTAATTTTTATTATTATTTTTGATTAAGGTTTTAATAATGAAGGAATATTATATGGAGGATGACCTTTTAGTGATGCGTGTGGGTGTGAGTTTGATTCTCACTTTATTTTATTGCAGTTTCTATGACATAATCTGGCTATGGTGCAACGGTCAGTGACATTTGATTAATTGATGTCACTAAATCTTTGCTATCTTTGGAAACTATAACAAAACTTTAAGTGCTTATTTTTAGTGTTGCATAATCCATACTTCCATACTATCCATTCTAATATTAGAAGTTCATGTGTGGCATGGATAACGGTTGTATCTCAGGGAAGGACATATGCTATTCTCTTTGACTGACTCCCCTGAAGCTTGACTTTGAGTTTTAAGATGGATTACCTAAAATAATGATAAGCCCCAAACCGTGTTTGTTGCTCTCTTCGCGGTATTGGTCGCGAAAGAACAATAGTAAAATTAGTTCTAAGACTTATTTGTATTCTAAGTGATCCCAGCGGTCCTACTGAATAAATGCTTATTGATTTCGACTTACTTTTTATCCCGAAAAATTCCCGAGGGACCGCGGGTTACACCGCGATAGCTAGTAAAATATAAAAAGGGAACATTAAATTCAAAAATTTTCGATGAACTACTTACTATATGAACTACTCGTACTTACTAATATAAACTAAAGTAAACCTTAAGAATATCAAAGGTTTGCACCGCCTTCCAACAGTTGGAAGTTCCAACTGTCAAACACTTATTTAAAAGGATCGCCCAGTCCGCTTTTAACAGGGTTAGGAGCATGAACTTTAAAGTTTACAACTTTATGGACCGAAGTTTCTAACCCCGTTCGTTTCAAAGTGCATCAGTCTGTCAACAGGAACGGATCGTCTGTTTTACAGCTTTGGAGGCTAGCACGAGTTTTAATGCCCCATTTGTCGACGACCTGTAGCGCAATGGGCGAAGGCCCGCCTGCGATGCAGATGGTTGATGGTTCGATCCCCACCGTGAGTCAAGTTAGAGTCAAATTAAGAGTTAACAGTCATCTAGTACCTGCCCTTATCACAGGCTCTGCTTATATGATGCTGTGTGAAAAGTCGAGCATTATAATTTATTGACATTATTTCAGCAGATTAGGTGATATTTTCTGTTATAGTTCGGGTCTAGGTACCGTGTTTTTTAGTTTTCTGGTAAACACCAAAACTATTTTTCAGACACAAGAAATCCTAGTGAGGGACTAGGACTGTGTTTATGACTGTTGGGTGGTATGTATATTATGGCTGCTCTACACATTCGATGAACTTTTTGCCGAACTGTTATTTGGATAGGTGATGACAGGCGAATACAGGCGATGAGGCCCTCTACACGTTTGTCACAGTCGGGATTCGTCTATCTTCGCCGAATATGTAGAGAGCCCATTAGTTTATGTTACACTCGTAGAAAAATTATGTTTTTATTTTTATAAAAGAAATTACTTATTTATAAATATTTAAAAACTAAAGAGACTCATAAATTTCTCCATTAGCACAGTATAAACACTCGCAGACAATATATACAAACAAAAATATACTGGCGTTCAGACCATGAAAATTGGTTGGACGGATTTATGAATGCCTAAAGATGTCTTCCCTTTGTATAAGTCGTGATCATGTATTTAATATTTATTATACCTACATGACAATACTGTACCTATTTAATATACGATGTATGATGATACGACCGAACAAAAAACTCACCTTGCAAGAGCTGACCGCTCACCAACCTATTTTTCTCCATATTCTATTCATTTTTCTACCATATGAAATATGTAGAGTATTTTTTCAGCAACCGATAAGAAATCATCTAAACTTCTGCAAGATGTGGGTATGTATCAATATGTATTTGGACATGCCTCTGACTATCCCTTAGAGATGTTCAAAGGATCTGGAATACAAAAGATCTGAGCATTGTGCCTTGGGGATACAGTCGTGACTCCTGTTTGCTATTGAGCCATTGCTGTCCCACTGCTGGGCATAGGCCTCCATTCTTGATAGATGTCTCGGTCTTGTGCAAGGCTCTCTTAGTCTACACTCTCTAATTTTCTCGTACCGTAGCCGTTACCATTAAAAAAGTCAACACAGAGCAATATTAGTTTTGGACAAGACAGCCTAAGTTACGATAAACTTGTTTATCCTAATGGTAAATGAGAAATTCGCAGTCATCGAGCACATTTTTCGTGTTTTATGTTGCACTAAGCCTGGCTGGTCATGGTAAACAAGTTGTTATCTAATCTTGTGCTAGACATACTGTTGACAGGGTTTTACGAGTGACTGTGCTAAACGAGTGTTAAAACCAATGAGCTGTGCTTGTTAGGTAGGCTATAGACCAGAAAATAAGTAGGTTGTAGTGTAGTGCATGGATTACGTAACCCAAATTAACAAACACTAAAATGCTGCAGTTTCATCAAATATTTTTTCTAAAAGTATTGCTCAAAATTGTTGCTCTATTAAAATGTTCTTACAAAACCGCAAGCCAGAGAAACTCAAAATTTTGCAACCGTTGTAGGCGCTCATTAAGAAAAGGTTTTATAAAGAAAATTTACACTCCACGAGTTAAAAGGATGTTAAGGTTTGTGAATTATGGAACAGGAATTTTGACCTTGATGATTTTGGACTTTTCTGCCATTTTGGAACTATCCACAAGAATAAACTGACAATACAGGGTGTAAAAAGACGTCTACCGAAGCCGAAAGGGGTAGGTACAGCATCCCAACACATAACCAAATCCAGAAGGATTTTCCGAAATAATCATTATATCCAGAGAAAACAGCGTTTAAAGATTACAATTTGCGCATGTTCTGGGCGCGTTTTTTTACGTAGGTTGCTGGATTTTGAGTTTAAACAGTTTTTTTCTTTTATAAATGAAATTATTAGGTAGGTATGGTGTTATTATGTTGTACTAGTAGTAAATAACTGAAAATAAAATAAAATGACTTAGCTAAGGCAAAATTTTTTTTTGCTTTTTTTTTCGCTAAATATGTTTAGAATCCTGGTCTGACTGCAACCCCTCAGTTTTCGGTAGTTGTCTTTTTACACCCTGCATATGAATGAAGGAGAAGGGGTAGTTGTAAAATACTGGCAGATATTACAACTTGTAATAGCTGTCAGTGCTTTTCAACAATAAGTTGCTCTGATTAAAACTACAGTTTGCCACAAAGTTGGTAAATGAAACAGACAGGTACATTTACATAAAATGGCAAGTGTGCGGTTATTTTTTACTTCAATAAAAAAAAAACTTGTTTGAGTCACAGAGAACAAGCATGTTGCTCTCATAAAACTTACAGCTTATTATAGAAATAAAATATAATCAAGTTATCCTTGAAGGAGGCGATAGATCAAAACAAGAGGACTTATTTAAATAAAAAAACAGTGGCACTCCTGGAGTGCCCACAGAAGTGAAAACTTAAACAATTACGTCTGTATTTTTGAATCGTCACCGGGCGCGCGGCGGGAAACGCCGTAAATAATAAAGGTTCTTTACCGTGGTTAGTTACGGAGTTCAAAGCTAGACAGGGCTGCTCAAAATGGGCAAATCCTTCATCGCGCTATCGTCGCGTTTTGCCGAATAGCAGATACTTTTAAACAGAGGTACGGTGGTGTCGGTAACGGGTCGCGAGTTCAATGGATTTTTCCTATCTCAAAAATGCTCAACGCATAAAGAAGTTTTCACTTCAAAAAGTTAGTTCAAGTTATAGGCCAACTTTGGTGACGGAGTTTTTAGGCCGCCTCAAAGACTGCCGGTCTTAATGTCTTATAGGACTGACCATTTATTATGCCCTCCGAAGCACGGAAGCGCTCAGTTTTAATGAGACTAGTGGTGATCCGTTGAGTTGAGACCGCACAGACCGTTATTTCACCTCAAGATTATAAATAACGACCTCTGTGGCGCAGTGGGTGAAAGCCCGCTTGGGGTGACGCAGACGCAGAAGTGTGAAATTTCCAGCATTATTTATTTTATTTTAAATAACATTTGCAATTTCTCTCTGTTATTCGCTAATGCCATGCTAGCTATCCACCTCGTGGACCGATACCAAACATCGAGATTCGACGCCGCACTAAGGTCGAGGATGTAAGTATACGGATAGCGAGGCTTATGGAGATGGGCGGCGCTCTTGGCCAGACGGTACAACAACCGATGGACCAAGGCGGTTACCGAATGGTGGCCAAAAGATATGCGGCGGCCTCGAGGCAGACCACCTGCCCGATTGTCAGACGACATTGTGGGGGTGGTGGAAGAACAGTGGATCCGGCTCGCACAAAACCGCCAGGAGTGGCGTGAAAGAGAAGAGGCCTATACCCAGCAGTGCGTGTTACTGGCTGGATAGATAGATTCGCTCTGCGAAAATATCTATCGTGCCTTTGGAATACACTCGTGATCCTTAAGAAATGAAAAGTCTTATCAAAATTTTGGATTCCGACGGGATTCGAACCCGCATCGATCAGACGATCCCGCATCGATCAGACGATCCTCCTAAAGCCGCGGCCACAGAATCCTACTTGCCGGTGTCCAAATTTTCGATAAGCTAATATTTTTCCAGTCGGTCGGTTGGTAGGACTCGTGATCCTGTTTGAAGCAAAGCAAACCTACAAAACGTAGGCCTTTACATCTATATTAGATTATTTATACAGCGTCAGAAGCCTATGCTTACACTTAACAGGACACTGCAGTGGCTGAGACATTGTTTGAGATGGAATAGGCTTGCCCAGCACCTAAACTCTCAGCTTAATTGGCCTGGCCCACAGGAAAGACGACGTCAATACGTGTGGAGCTGACTAAGCTGCGGGTTTCACGTTGTCCTTCACCGTTAAGAGCTCGTGTATTGTAAAGCAAACCTACAAGTCTCTGAGATATCAAAGATTAAATAAGATTATTGATAATGGAACTCTTCTCGATGAGTAAACCACGTGAACTAAACCGTAGAAGTCCTAATGGCATTGTAGGTATAAAGCGCAATACACACTGAGCCCGCCGGGCCGCCGACTTATGTCGGCAACTTTTTGTCGGCGGTCTAGTTGGCGGCTTCACTTATTACAAGTCGGAAAATTTGGTCGGCGGCATGTTGGTGGCTTGAGATGAGTTGTGTGGTTGTGTCATATAATTTATGTCGCCGGGCAACTGAGCGCAGACATACCCAAGCCGCCAACATGTCGGCGGGTAACACGCGCGGGCACCAGTTGCCGACATGATTCTTTTCATACAGGCCGCCGGGTTGTGTCGCCGGGCTTTGTCGGTGGCCCGGCGGGCTCAGTGTGTATTGCACTTAATAATAGTTGAACAAAGCGGATGGACATTAATAATTCGCTTTACATATTTTATTTATATTTAATGTTTCAATTGCATATTACTTAGCTTTTTCAATCTGATCTAAGCATATATAAAGCAAACCTACTTACTTTATGGGCTTCGCATAAATTATGGAGTAAATTAATGCTTAGTCTGTAAACCATACTACGAATAATATAATAAATATTACAAGCATAAAATTATAATTTATATATTGTTATTATTCAAATATTTTCAGCGTGCAATGCCGCCAGAATTTCGGGCACGCTTCCGACTGGCAGTGACCTGGATCAGTTGAACTATCTATAGATCGTTTTTACGACGATCCTTAGATAGCTTGACTGATTCTATTGTATTTTGTTGTAGCTTAGTTTCTGTTCATAAATGTTATTAGTCTTTTTTAAGACTATACATGAAAAAAAAAATTAATTTAATATCTAGTTAAAATTACCGACCAATTACTGTTAGTAAATATAAGCTGTAAATTAACAAACCGGTTGTAAACGAGTAGTTTGTTTTTCAGTGAAATGCAATTGGGCTTGTTCCACAAGACTGTGTTATTAGAGCAATAACCGGAGGAAAGTGAAATAACTGCACTTAAAACAGTTTGGCTAACCACTACTCGCTGTAATTTGAATTGCTCGCATTCTGGGTCTGTTTAGTTCTGCAGATTTTCTATCGGCCGATAGTTGAGACGGAACATACTTCGGCTCGTAATGAGTATGGAGAAGTAAGCCGTACCTATGCTCCGTCTCAACTATCGGCCGATGGAAAGTCTGCAGTCTGCGAGGGGTCTAAGCCGTACTGCGGTGTTGACCAAGTAGGATATAAGTGTAACGTACACTCTTTCAACTTGAAGTTCAGGATTCGGCCGAGAGGAATATTGAAATTTATTATTTGAAAAATAATAGGCTCTGTCTAATAATACACTGGCCTTCAAAACTAAGTACTACACTTTTATACTATAATTTTTTTCTAAACTATAGAAGTTAGAGGTTTAAAAAAAAACGTTTCATAGCAAATTTTATCAGCTTTCTTAGAAACCATTGTAAACTATACATTACTTTTTTCGAGTCCTTTTTATTTCGAAAGTATATCTTGTGTACATCAAAAGTTACTGCAATTTTCAAAGTGTGATACTTAGTTTTGAAGGCCAGTGTAGTTTCTGAGCAATATTTTGACTGTATTAAGTCATTTCTTGGAACGCAGAAGGTTGCGGGTTTGATCCCCGCGGCGGGATAAATATTTGTATGATCTGCAAATATTTATCTCGGGTCTGGGTGTTACTATGTATTATATAATATGTATGTATTTACAAAAACAAAAAGTATATAAGTAGTATATCAGTTATCTGGTTTCCATAGTACAAGCATTGCTTAGTTTGGGGCTAGATGATGCTGTGTGAAATGTCCAGCATTATTTATTTATTTCTCTTCTTATAACTATGGAGGATAATCTACACTAATATTATAATGAGGTAAGATTTGTTTGTTTGTATGTTTGAATTGAATAGGCTCCGAACATAGGCTATATTTTATCCCAAGAAAGTGATGTTTTCCCGAGGGACCGCGGGTAATACCGCGACGGACAGTTAGTTATACATAGAACATTATCATTGAAATTACGCCAAATTTTGATTCTCCCTTCTCTTCTTAGTCGTATCACTCTTGACAGAGTGGTCGTGGTCGTCATGTCGGGAGTTGTGTGGCTCGCTTCACAATTCTGCGCCATTCGTCTCGGTGGTGAAATTTTGATTAAAACTGCATAAAATAATCTCTTTGTTTTCTCTATCAAACCGAATTTTGTTATAAAAATGATAACTTCATTCATTTATATAAATAATAAATAACGGTTGTTCAAATCAAGCGTAGTACAATCAACAATGGTTTAACTTACTTATTTCGTTAAACACATTTAATCCAGGTTTTACATAAAAGTCGCATATAATCTACTTAATCATTTGATTATGAGGGTTTTTACCCCACAGTGACGTAGAACTGTTATCATTATTTAACTGATTATCTTATCAGTAAATTGCGGCAGTAATGATATTTTTAATGCAATTGAAACGACCAGGTTTATTAATAATTTTATCACAAAATGTGATAATAATACTAAAAACACTTTTAAAGTTATATTTACGATAATTGTTTGAAATGTGTCATTTCAAGCCCATTTCCACGATTTGATTTAAATGTTATTGAGTTCAATAACTGTTTTCTATTAGATTTTTTATGTTGTTGGGACCAAAATGCACTGTTAATAAGATTAGTTCTTTTAAACAGGGTCACGACTGTATCCCCAAGGCGCGGTAGACATTCTCTCAGATCTTTATATTCCAGATCCTTTGAAGATGTCTAAGGGGGTAGTCAGAGGCATGTACAAATACATATTTGATACATGCCCACATCTTGCAGAAGTTAGTATTCCATACGTGACAGGTAGCAAGCCCATCGCCGCCTATAAGAATACTAACTGGTTTCCTCACGATGTTTTCCTTCACCGTTCAGAGCTCGTGTTAAAGCGCATATACATTTTACGAAACGCAAAATCCATTGATGCACGGCCGGGATTCGATCCCACGACCTTCGGATTGAAAGTCGAGGTACAACCCCATTCAGCCAACACGGCTCCTTTATCATTAAGTATATCCGAAAATAATTTCATGTAATAATTTCATTGTCATGTTACAAATAGAAATGGAATAGAAATCGAATCGACAGATAACGCTGAGACTATACCTGCGCCTAGTGGCATTAATTGCGATAACTGCCTACATTTTATTTCAAGTGTCGCATCACGTGAGTTCTTGGCATTATGAAAAACTGATGATTTACATAGAGCCAGCAACTCACGTGCCGCCATTATTATTATAAAAAGTATGCAGTTTTGACAATTAATGCCGTAAGACGCAGGTGGAGTTTTAGCGTTATCTGTCGATTCGATTTCTATTCTATTGTTTGTAACATGGCTAGGGGGGCAGTAGGTTGATAGAGTAACAAATAAATAGAAGAGAAAAAAAATATGATTGCATACCTAGATTTTTTTTATGGATACTGACAAAGTTTTATAATTTATTTTCTAAACTAAAAAAAAAATTTATTACATAAAACTTAATTTTATCTGCTCAACCATTGATGGTGAAAAAAATATAAGATGTAAATTATTTTAATGCATTAAAAGGGTTTAATCAATCCTATCAAAAAACATAAAATAAAACCGGTCAAAAGCCTTGACCATTGAAGCATTTAGTCGCACTGATAAAAAAAGGTGTAGTAGGAAATCTGTAAAACAGGAAATAGAAGATTATAAGTTAATCTAATCTTTATAGTAAGTATTAGATATTTATATAGATAAAAGTTTTATTTGACAGAACATTACACAAACAGACACAAAATAACCGGAAGGAACAGGTACAAAAGAAATGAAACAGAACTAAATTAAACAAACGGTACGAAAAACAAGAGATGTTTGAAAAAAATTAAAAACACGGGTTTCATTATTTACTTTTAAATTTATTTCTACTGAGTTTGGAGTAAATCGGACCAAGGAATATATTTTTCCATACAAACTTTAACACCCTTAAGGGTTGATTTTCGAAAATGTTATACGCCTATATGTTATTCCAGTATGAGAACAATCTACATTCCGAATTTCATCACAATCGGTTTAGGCGTCATGGAGATACGTGAAGACAAACATTCGCACACACAGACTTTCGCATTTATAATATTACGAGTAGTAAGAAGTAAGATATGTATTTATTTACAAACAAAAAGTGTTTAAGTCATGCATGCCCAAAACACAAGCTCTGACTTGGTTTGGCGCTAGTTGATGCTGTGTGAAAAGTCCAGCATTATTTCTTATATACCTATTTATTAGTCATTTCCGTTGGCTTCTAGAAAATCTCAGCTCATGTGTTTAGGTAAAATAAAAATACTTTACAACGGCATTTAATTATACCAATAAACCTTTATTACGGGTATTATATTATTATGTTTTTTCGTCAAATCAAAAACAAAAAAGGTTCGGATGTAACCTATGATAATAATTATTGGTATGAAACCTTATTATTGCACTACATCGTGCGCTTATGCAGTCAGTCGAATCGCGACTTCTTGACTGTCCGCACGCGCATCGAGTGTCGCAAATGCGCAGCGATGCGAACGGACATTCGGAATTCAAAATTTTATAAATCAAATTCGGAATTTGAAGTTTTGTAAATGGAACATTGGTTTTATATTAATTGAACATATTGTTTCTTCGTGAGTTTATACCTTATCGCCTATTCTGAAAATTTGAACTTTTTGATATCTTTAGTTGTGAATCAGATTTGTGAATAACGTTTGTTTAACTTTTTGAATCTGTATTCTGTGTTGCGAATTAATAATCTTTGTGTTTTATAAGAATTGACAAAAAAAACTTTAGCAAGACATATTAAGCTTACAGTTTTGTTGTTCACCTTTTACAATTCGAATACAATTTGATTGTTTGAACACAATTGAATCAAAATACAAACTGAACTGCGTGAACTGAAATGTGCTGAAGTTTCCCAAGCAGCCATGTCAAATGTTCCTCTAGTTCGCCGTGCCATAGCCGGCGCTGCGCTTGCACATACATCTCCGTCTTCACACCCCGATCCTGTGGTCTTTGAAGAGGGTCAAGAAAGCCAATGGACTCCTGGAGCGTTGGAGCGGGCAGGGTCAACTCTGAAAGCCCTAAATCGAATGGCCAAACGACCACCTGTGCACCTGCTATTCGAGGATGTGAACTATACCGTCAGCAGTCATAAAGGTAATATTTTAAATGTTTACAAGTGATTTGGTAAATGTAAAGTTTCGTAGAAAAACTATTTATAAGTATATCAAACACGGAAGATAGTTTAGCTCTACACGGAAAAAAAAAAGAAAACTCGAAACGCAGCTTTTCGTTCTAATGGTGGTATGAAAATGAGCCTATTTTTATAAATTCCGAAAAATGTCGCACTCTATTTATGAACTACTAGCTGTCCGCCGCTGTGTCACCCGCAGTCCCTCGGGAAAACTTTACTTTCCCGGGATAAAATATAGATTTTGGTGAAAGAATTTTTCAAATCGGTCCAGTAGTTTCGGAGCCTATTCATTTCAAACAAACAAACAAACAAGTCTTTCCTTTTTATAATATTATAAGTATTAATAAAAGATGCGTCATGAGATAGTACAAAAAAACACTTTATGTGGAATTATATCTTGCATTACGTGTAGGATTATTATATTAAAAACCTTTATCTGACAATTCAAACAAAAATATGCTAAAAGATTATGTAGAAATGTATCAAAATAATGATAAAATTTTACCAAAGTAACAAAATACGAATGAACATGCAGTAAAACGTGGCGTACAATGACATTAAAAGTTAAATGCGTATAAGATCGTTACGTTATCATTAAAAGATCAAAAAAGATAATTTATTTCAACCCTCATCAATAACCTTCATCTTTCAAGTAAGACTAGGAATTTTCCATCTATGTGACTTGGCTCTATAATATTATTTATTATTATTACTAAGGATGATATGGGTAAGAAAGGAGTGAGTGTTGAGATGACGGCTGATAGAGCGGAGTGGAAGAGGAGAACCTGTTGTGCCGACCCCACATGAAAGTGGGATAAGGACAGGGAAATGATGAATGATGATGACGACTAGCCCCCATCGACCCACTGCAGGGCAAAGGCGCCCTTCCACATTTCTTGGTCTAGTGCTATGGAGGACCAACTTTCCATAAATGAGTCCAGCTCGTCTCTCTACCTCAATCTTCTTGGCTATAATAAATATGATGTTATAATTTAATTACCTGCCCTGAAAACAGTCTTGAAACCTAAGAGATAGTGATTTAGAATTTGGTTCGCAAAAAATACCTTAATGTCAGGCAAAATATTATTCAAGTCATAATTTAATTTGTCCACTATACCAATACAGATACAATAAATATGGATATGAAGTGTTTTTTTCTAGACTACTTATAACAAAAAAATACACAGATGACATCATTAAGCAGTCGTTTGAATCAACAATGCAAATAAGATATTTTAGCTAATAATGTATACAATTTAAGAAACAAGTAGCGACACTCGGTAACACTTCATTTCACGTTTAAAAGTAGCCCATCCAAATTATAAGCAGGCACCTAAGCAAACATTTAAAATATCCGTTCAGATATTCAGCGTGTTAAAAAACAAACACATAACCAAACTTTCGCATTTATGCGATACAGACTTAGCCTAGTGCGGAGTTGGTGGTAAATTATTAATAATAATTGTGATATTATGTGGGATTGGAAGTATTGGAACGTAAGGATAAATTCTATGTGAAAGGAAACGGTTGAACGATTGAATGGATGAACGGAGTGAATGATTGGAGCAAATGAATGGGACTGAATGAAAGAGCGGAGATTATGGTCGGTCATGGTTAACGGAAAGAGGTTCTGTTTTGTGAATTCGAATAAAAATAAGAAGATAAAAGCTGTTCGTTTTTCTGTTGGTTGTTTTATCCTACATTTATGTAAGTTTTATGAATAAATTGAAATTGAAATTTATTAGAGTAGAAGTACAAAAAAATCTCATTAAAACGGTTTCAAGCCAATGCTTTTACTCAAAATGTAGCTCAAAAGATACGGAGAATGATTCAACATCATTAATCTGTTGAAAATCAAAAATAACTGCAAAAATTTAACTAAACTTCATCAAATTGTGCCTTGTTTTTGTAAACGAGGCAACATAAAGATGATTCACATTATAATCCGGTTCGAATAAAACTTTTTATAACTCACGCAATGGAAAATTTAGGTCTTGACCATCCAGGGCACACGTGATGACAACAGAATACCTATTAATATTATAAAATGTCATGATCCTAGAGCTGGTGCATATTTAGCTCAACGGATCATCATATATTTATCAAATAAAGAAAAGATGTATTTATAAAAAAACGCTGGACATTTAACTCAGCATTATCTACGCCCAAATTAAGCTTATGGGAACCAGATAACTGATAGAATACTTAGAATCTTTTTTCAACCGACTTCAAAAAGCAGGTTCATTTTATTCCTGAGAGATTGATTGTTTTCCCGTAAAACTCTAAAAACTTTCCCTCCTAACCATGTTACAAAAACCGACAGGTAAGGCTACTCGATTTCTATATTCTATTTCGATTTATATCGAACCTGCAACTTTCTGCGTCACAGGTGGGCTTTCGCCCACTGTGCCACAGAGGTCGTCATAATTTATATTATGTTTTTATAAGGTAAAAGTACCCTAAACCGACGAGCATGTATGAAGAATGTAATGAGAGTGAATGAGGCGAAAGTTGTGTGTCAGGATCGTAGCGAGTGGAGATCCGTGGTCTCTGCCTACCCCTTTGGGATAGAGGCGTGATTTTATGTATGTATGTATGTTTTATAAGGCAGTAAATATCTCATCTATGTTTAAAACAATGCCTATATTGATAATAGTAAATAAATGACTAAGCATAGTAAGTTAGCATAGTTTAGAGGGGGTAATGCCGCCAGTGCTTTAGGCACGCTTCCTACTGACTGGCAGTGACCATGATCCTTACATGGTTCAATTGATTCTAGTGTATTTTGATATGCTAATTAAGTATTTAGTTTGTTTATATAAATAAAGTATTATACTATTTCCGCGTGAAATACATTAATTTAAGGATATTTAGAAATAAACTGTTTCCGACTCTTCATTTACATAAAAATGATAATTATATGAATTTAAATACAACCTTGAAAGAAAATGATTTTTTTAATAAACAATTATTTAAATACTTCATTCACAAAATCATTTTTCTTCACTAAAAATAAATGGAAATAAATGTGCCTGTTGCCATAAATCGATAGAAAAAATAATTTTCATAAATCATATTATTATATTATATCAAGCAGTGGGACGATGCGGGCTAGTAATAAATAAAATAAAATAAATAAATCATAGCCCCACACCCTCAGACAAACTAGAACTGGACGAGTTCAATTCCACTTTCAAAATTTTCTGCCGATTTTTGCGGGGGACGAGGTAACACACGAACACATTTTACACAGGCGTATGCATACAAAATTATAATACACACTCATTTTTACGCACACTCTTGCAAATTTCGTATAAAGTTATCAAGTGACGTACGTAATAATATTAAGACGCACATGTTTCGGAATCGTGTACATTTTGGCAGAGGGGAAATACAAGGTAAGTTGCATCCCGTCTAAATTATCTAAGCCTACGCCTCAGCCATACCTAGGTATGTAGGTTTGGTAAACTAAGTTTACGTAGCCAGGTTTCATAAACATTAAAAATAAAAGCATTCCATAGCCGTCATTAAATTCGTCGATTGACCATGAACAATTTAGAAAATGGTGATTGGTGGTTTCAATGACCATAACACAAAAACTTGTTGAGCTAGGGGAACTAAAATTTATTAGATATACATTAACCACTAGGATGTTGTTTGGCAAAAAGTCTACCACGCCTTGCGGATATAATGGTTCTTTTTCGTTTCGTATAACTGGTATCCATCAAGAGCAAAGCCGCAGGCATATGCATAAACAGGTATCTTTAAATTAATAATTATTTTATTTCCTCTCATAAAAATTATAGTCTTAGACAAATATTTATGAGTTGACGTCAATACAAAAAATCTCTGAGATTTTTGACTGCTATTATTTATTGATTTATACAAATCTAGCCGTCGCAATGACGTATATTACTATTAATATGATTAAGGATTATAGACAATACTGAATAAGAAATATGCTTGGTACAGTTAGCGTCACCAACTGGTAATCCCACTGCACGAGCCACGCAGGTTCAAATTCACCTCGGGGCTACCAGTTGGTGACGCTGACTGTACACTGTGTATGAGTGCATAGTTGGTAATTAACTCTTTTGAAAAAAAAAGAATAATTAACTTAAGTTTCTAGGATGCTCTGTTAATACTAAAACCGGCCAACGACCATGACCGCGACCGCAGCGAATAAAATTTGCAAATTGAGCTGTAATTGCTGCACCAATTTTTATAAACAAAACTGTACTTTATTTTAAACACACTAAGATTCATAATAAAGCATTCAAAGCGGCTCGTTTTAATTTGTGATCCAAGATAATAAGATATCTTATCTATGGAAGACGGAAGCATGTTGTGCGACTTAGTGCCGCTATTCTTAATAGATAGTCAAATCGAACGATATTTGTAGAAAACCGCGAGCAGAGCGCTTCAATGCTTCGGAGGGCACTAACTCGGCTTTTAAGTCATTGTGACAAGCTGGAGGTCTACGCGCACCCTGATCCTATGTTAGAAATGGCTACTTTATTCATACAAACTTACTTTTTATCAAAGACGAAAACATAAATAGTGTGATAAGGGAACAGTGTGGAGTGAAAGAAGATGTAGTGTTGAGGATCGAGAAAGGTATGTTAAGATGGTTTGGGCATGTAGAGAGGATGGATGACAATCGTTTAACAAAGCAAGTGTATGAGGCGAGTGTGCATGGGACAGCTGGAAGGGGAAGACCTAGGCGAACCTTCTTGGATCAAATTGGCGACATTTTGGAGAAGGGCCAGGTCAAAAGTACCCTAAACCGACGAGCATGTATGAAGAATGTAATGAGAGTGAATGAGGCGAAAGTTGTGTGTCAGGATCGTAGCGACTGGAGATCCGTGGTCTCTGCCTACCCCTTTGGGAAAGAGGCGTGACTTTATGTATGTATGTATGTACGAAAACATTGTGTGAATAGGTAAACATTTTTTGGAGTGAATTATCTAAAATTTATCATTTGGGCACAAGTTTTAACTCTTAGTCGTAGGTACGAGTATATTCTATATTCAAGCCCATAGGGGAAAAAAAAAAAAAAGCCAAGTCTCCGTAGCCGAAATCGGTCAGGAGGATTATTATTATTACCTATATTGAAGTTATTCTAAACAACAGGTTACTTAGCTTTAAGTACCTACCTACTCAACTTAAGTAATGAACATAGTTTTGCAAATGAACCCTCGGGTTTTTTTATTAACTTTCACTTTAATGATAAGTACTGGAATTGCATTAGGTATACAATATTTACCTGCATTTTTTCCATAAACGCATTAAACATCTTCAAATGATTTTGAATGACTTGATTTAAAAAAATGACAAAATTATCTTGAGGATACATTCCTGCTGCGTATAGGCCTCCCTTCTTTTATGTCAGCCTCCTCTATCTTGCGCTTCTCACGCCCAAACATTCCCTACGACCTTCACTTTGTCGTCGACTCAACGAATTTGTTGATTACCAAAACTTGGTTAGCAGGTAGAAAATGCCATCGGCATTATTATGCTCGCCATTTTGCTGCAATTTTTTTTGTAATTTTGTGCAATAAAGTATATAAATAAATAAACTTGGATGCGTGATTGCGAAATAATAGGAATCGAATTAGTCGAGCTAATCAGATGATTTTAAATGGGTAAACTGAGTGAGCCAAAATAATACATTTAGGTACCAGTTCATCAAACCAACTTTTTGTATGGAATAAGACCCCTCGCAGACTACAGACTTACTGCCGGCCGATAGTTGAAACGGGCTATACTTCTCCATAGCCATTACGAGCCGAAGTATATTCCGTCTCAACTATCGGCCGATATAAAGTCTGTAGTCTGCGAGGGGTCTAAGGGCAGATGAAAAAAAGTTTTTTTTTTTCTTATTAAAAAAAAAGTATTTTCCTTATAAAGTCACGGAAGAAACGTATTGTTAAGAAAACTTTCATTGCATTTATAAAATCGACCTTCAACGGTTCAATAACCTTTCACAAGAAAGCAATTTATTGCGGAAACAAAATGAATTATTGACTCAAAAATGAGATGAAAACTACAAGCTGTATCGAAATAATAACTTTAAATAAATAAATAATGCTGGACATTTTCACACAGCATCATCTAGCCCCAAACTAAGCATAAAAAAACTTTTGAAACTGATGATGGTTTTAAGGGTAGATTTATTCATGATAGCGATAAAAGTTCAGTCCATAAGCTTATGCTGATGGATATTGAGTTCATCATGTTACAGCAAAATATTTTTGAAATGAATTTCTGTAGGCGCGTTCGGCAGTTTTGAGATGAGAAAAAGTTCTTGGATTCGCCTCTAAAAGGTCACGTGCGAGTCACGTGACTGCTGACCGATACCGGGTTATTTGTCAAGTATAGAACCGTTCAAGTTTTCACTTCTGCCGGCACTCGAGTGCCACTGTTTTTTTAAATTTTGGAACTCATTGCCGAGCTCTGTATTTCCCGAAAAGAGCAATATGGGGGCCTTCAAATCAAGAGATACCTAGGTTTCTTCTAGGAAAGCATGCTTCATCTTAGACCTTGCTATTGCTTAACATCAAGCAGAGTGAGGTCAAATGCTGACCTATTTAATAAAAAAAAGCAACAACGCTTAAATGATAATATTTTCCCGCTACTCAGCAAAGGTCCATTATTAAAGTAATGTGACTTGTTCCCTCATTTCAACCGTCAAATCATTACTTAGAGTAGGGTTTGGCACAGTTATTGACAATCTATTGCAATTTACTACGTCTTATTGCAGGCTCTACCGAACAATATTATGACAATGACCAAAGTTGAGTTTTTAACCGACTTCAAAAAAAGGAGGAGGTTCTCAATTCACCTGTATGTTTTTTTTTTTTTTTGTATCTTGTTACGCGATTACTCCGCCAATTGTGGACCGATTTTCAAAATTATTTTTTTGTTTGAAAGGGTATGCTCCAGAGGTGGTCCCATATAAATTTTATTCCTGAGGGTTTGATAGTTTTCCCGTAAAACTCTAAAAACCTTCCCTCTTAGCCATTGTAAATCGAATCGACAGATAAGTCTTAGACTATTTATGCATTATGTCAAATTGACGCTTTACTAATGCCAGGAACTCACGTGCCGCGAAACTTGACATAAAATCTATGCAGTTTTGGTAATTAATGACCTTCGACGCCGGTGGAGCCTAAGCATTATCTGTCGATTTGATTTCTTTTTCTTATTTAGATTTTTATGTATGGCTTATTGATTCCCTGAGTCACGCCGTGTGTAGAGTCGAACATTGAAGTCGGTTTTTCTTTTAGTTTTAAAACGTAATTATGGTATAGGCGTTTTCGTTTCGGCATCCGACCGATGAGCTCCCGCGACACTTAAAGCAGGTTTACGTATCGTGTGGATGGACAGACAGTGATCTTGGTCACGGCTCTACTGTTTAGACACATCACCGATTGCTAGGCTGAGCGCTCATCGAACGCCCACCTAGTATCATTTTGCTGTCTCGCTCGGCGTGTGTAATCAAGCTTTAAAAGCAGAGCTACGGTGACACCACTTTTGCATGATTCTGAATTTTGTACCTTCTTGTGTAGTACATTAATTCTATATTGTACTACATTATCAACATATCACGGTTTAGCTGACTCATAATAATGTATGAATTAAAAAAAATATTATTCATACCATATGATATTCGTCCCGAGGAAGTTCGGCCCGCACCAAAAATGCCTTTTGAGTTGCTTAGGTATATCATTGATCGTGTTCGAATGATTGGCATTCAATTTTCTTCTCTAGGTCAATTCACAACCTTACCCTACAAATCATCAACGATTACAATACAATGCTAAATTAAAATGCGATATTGACAAACTTGTACTGTCTGTTAGCAATAAAAACAATGATGCGTTTCTCGATGTCAATTCATTAAATCAATTGTACATGACTGCATGACGTTAAAAAAACAACGTAATTTAGAATCTAAAATCAATGAACGAAAGTTCATTTCTCCATGCTATTCAATTCAAAATAATTGTAAGTGTATTTTTCCGGTTCTGCTGACGTAAAGTAAAATGTTGTAACGTGATTATTGAAATTATCTAATTATGTCATTTATCGATTTGAAATCCTTAGCAAGTGCTTAGCTAATATTGCAGGTGTAGTTCCACCAGTTATTATAAGATGAATAAAACTAAGCACACAATTTTAAATCATACTTACTCTTTAAAATAGAAAGGGAATGGTATCCAAACGGCTAAGTGTTTTTCTATTAGACAGACTGAGGATAAAACTATAGACTCGCCAATTATTATTCATTAAAATGCAGTTTTCTCCTATCAAAACATAGTTAAATAACCTATAAAACTATTAAGACAAACAAAGTAAA
Source organism: Epirrhoe alternata (assembly GCA_963565295.1). Taxonomy (NCBI): domain Eukaryota; kingdom Metazoa; phylum Arthropoda; class Insecta; order Lepidoptera; family Geometridae; genus Epirrhoe; species Epirrhoe alternata. Next base: position 9,975,287 of record OY751384.1, read on the forward strand.
TCAATGCGAAATTTTTTCCTTGTATTGTGCCACTTGTGCCATTGCCAAAGGAAAAAGTAACAGTTTGAATAAGTCTAAACTAGTTGGTCTTTCGTCTTCTCTCGTTAGTTTACTCGTTTATTCACGAACGACACACAGTCATCCACTAGAGATGCTATCATCCTAAGACGCCTCGCAGACTACAGGCTTTCTATCGGCCGATAGTTGAGACGGGCTATACTTCTCTATACTCATTACGAGCCAAAGTATATTTCGTCTCAACTATCGGCCGATAGAAAGTCTGTAGACTGCGAGGGGTCTAACAGATAGGCTGGTAAAATGAAAATAGGTACAGTCAGCGCAGCGTCACCAACTGGTGACTCCTCGTGAGAGGCTCGCAGGAACAATCTGCCTATTAGGTTACCAACTGGTAACCTAATAGGCAGATTGTTCCTGCGAGTACGGTTAGCATTACCAACTGGTAATGCTAACCGTACTTATAATGTCACATTTGTAACCGGTTGGTTTCTTATAACTAATGTCAATCACTATAAAAAACATTCAAGCACAAAACAAAAACAAAAAAAAACTATAAGCTAAGGTAAGATCCTGTTTTCGGAGTGTTTAGTCTTAGTTTTTAGTTTCAATAAAAAACATGATTACATAGCAGTACAAGCCCAAAAATACAAAAAGGAACACGACATTCCCCAGGGCTTTTTTTTTATTTTGAATAATCAAGTCACCGATTTTTAGAATAGTAACTGGTTACCCCACGATTTTCCTTATCCATAGACGTCATAGAGGATTCACGCAATACATATTTTATATGGCAATTCAAGCAGATTATGAAATGAATAATGATGAATTCCTAATCACATAGGGCTTTGCATATCAAAACAAACAACATCGCACGTGCTTGTGCAATATCACGATCATAATATGGATGTTGAAAATAGCATTTGATGGCGTAATATAATATTGATATGTGAAGAAAGCCTACCTAAATAACCAATTGTTTAGTTGGTTTTGTGTAAGGTTGAGCTAAAAAACTAAAATGTTACACAGATTTGTACCACGCAAAGTTGCAAGTGGAATTCCAATAATGACATATTGACCAGCCCCCCTAGCCATGACACAAATCGCAATAGAATATATAGAAATCGAATTGACAGATAACGCTGAGACTCCACCTGCGTCTTGCGGTATTAATTTCCAAAAATTCATACATTTTGTGTCAAATATCGCGGCACGTGAGTACCTGGCTCTATGTAAATCGTCAGTTTGACATAATGCCAGGAACTCACGTGCCGCGATACTCGACATAAAATGTATGCAGTTTTGACAATTAATGCCATTTGACGCTGGTGGAGTCTCAGCGTTATCTGTCGATTCGATTTCTATTCTATTGCGATTTGTGACATGACTAGGGGGGGCAGGAACATCAAATTCACTTCAAAGTCTCTCAATGATTTCAATTCTAGCTCACAACTTATTTACTGTCTTTGTCAATCCATGCCAAATCAGCTTCGCTTACATCACCCCTTATGGGTTAATATGGTTATAGGTTGTATTTATACGGTCAGCATTACAAATAACCCCTTTGTTCTACTGAAGCATTGTAACGTAAACAACACTTATACAAATATCACACACAATTTATTGTATCGAAGCATCTACAATTTAATCTGCATTATCCAACTTGAATAAAATAATTAAAACCCAATACTGGCAACACAGGCTGTTTATTCCAATTTATTCGATAAGGCAACATTGTTTTTTGTCGACGCAACCGAATATGCTGAATACCTATTTGAATATATTGCTAGTGATTAAAACAGTATAATGAAATTTAACGACCGGTTCATATTGTGAACTAATGTTTTGGGCTGACCTTCCTGTTCACGGAAAAATATCTCATTTTAAATGCTGTATACTACTGTGGGCTGTATTAAAAATAATGGTTTATATCCTCGATATTTTTATCATATTTAATTAAGTAACGTTGTTTTATGTTGCAAAATCTTTTGTTCAATTATATTGAAACATTTCCAGCAAACAAAATACGATACCTCATTCACGACAATTTCCTGGAACAGAAAAGACGGAACACACTGTGCTGTCATATACTATACAGCTCCTGCCAGTAAAGGCACATTTACAACAAGACAGTGACTGTCGCTACTGGTAGTTATGCTCATGCCTAAAATAGACACATATTTTGGTGTAACGTTCATTTGGGAAATGGAACAAAGAAACATGTTGTGCCGACCCTACTTAGTAGGATAAGGGCAAGAAGAAGAAGAAGAAGATTTTGGTGTAACGTTATCACTATTCCTGTCAATTTATGAATACAAGTAACACTAGAATTGTAGCAGATTCGGAACTAGTGGTTGAAATGGTAGAGCCACTCTTTCTCTGTCGCACTATTCATCCCATATGTGTTGTCAAAGCCCATTAATATTATTATGTTCGGGCTAGCTTTGAGTTAAAAAAAAATAGCACGATAAGGATTTGCGTACACTTTTTTAACATCATTGGCGTACACTCACCTAGGAACAGGAGTAAAATCACCTAGTTTTAAAACGTTTCAAAGTGATCCCAGCGGTCCTACTGAATAAATGCTTTTTGACTTTGACTAACAAATATGATCCAAGTGGTGAGATGTCTAACTTCATGTGACTATAATTTTAAATAGTGACATTGACAAAGGGCAGTTACTGGATCTAGTTACTAGATCAATGTCAAGCAACTACTGAAACATTATTTTCATGAGTTCTATTGAATAACAAACTTATGTTTTTTGAGAAAACATACATTAAGTTCTCTGTTCCTCTGCAAAAAAATATTGAACTTAAGATTTCCAAGAGAGAAACTTAAATTTCAAGCAAAACTCATCGAAATCAGTTCATCCGTTTTAAAGCTACGATACCAGACAGTCATATTCATCAAACTTATAACATTTCCTTGATTTGGGTTTTGAAAGAACAAAAGAGTTTTCATCCTTGAATCCCGGTTAAGCAGACTGGAGCAAATCTATTTGTTTTGTCTTAACTGTACCACATGTACGGCAATTTCCCCGCAGACTGTTAATTAATATACGAGATTGTTTGGTGTCGGGACCTAATTATTCGAGAGTTGCTTACGCTCATAACTTTACGGTATCTGAATTGAGTCGAATGTTTTTGATGACGGTATTATATGTTGTTCCTCTCGAATATTGTGTTCCTAATTTAATACAATTAAAAAAAAACTTGTAGATACTTCTTCGTAGATCCCCACTCGGTGTATTTCGAATAAAAGGTGGCCACTCACTTCAACCGCGCTATCTGTCCTTCTCTCTAGGCGCCTCGGCACCTTCAGTGCCCGTTTAGTCCGGTAACACTAAAACGGTCTCATAGGCCATTAGTATTAGGCCCTCCTCTTTCTGTGTGTAGGTGTTAGGGGGGCATAGTGGGACACCAGTAGGTGTGGCATAGATTGTGCTGGATACCTACATATACTACTATTTTATAGGCTAAGCCTCATTTCGGGACACATCAGACATCACGGATGGGAAAAGAATCCGGTGTGGTTGCAATTTATCGGTCACATTATAAAATAGTAAATGCTTACTACTTCTTGTCATGTCACCGTCAAGTTTTTTCTTCCCAGTATGGTAAAACGAATAAAGTGCTTCGCTTAACGCGGCGATAGGCTCGCGATCATAGAACGATGACCAACGTATGGAATGCAAAATTGCAGATAAAATATTCTTAAAATAAGGATAATGAAAAAACAGAAAAAATCAAGGAAAACTTAAAAATAAGGAATCAAATCAAAACAGAAACAGTTGTACTAATTAAGGTATAATAAATAATCAATTAAAACTAAATTAACTGTTATTTAGAAACGTTGAAAACACATTTGAGATTTGTGTCACGTTGTTTTGAAATAAATATCTGGCGTAAACACGGAATAACTCGCTGACTTTGAAGCGCTCGTGATAGATAGATAGATAGATATATAGTAACTTTATTCGGCACAAATACACAGACGCACTAAAATAAAAAATACTTAGATAGAAAATACTTTAAGAAATGAAAAGTCTTATCAAAATTTTCGATTGCGACGGGATTCGAACCCTCCGATCAGACGATCCTCCTAAAGCCGGAGTGCCTTCAACCGCTCGGCCACGGAACCACTGACGTCAGATTCGAAATTCTTGATAAATTAATTTATCGGTTAGGCACCGTTGAAGTTTAGGTTCGAATCCCGTCGGAATCGAACATTTTAGTAAGACTTTTCATTTCTTATTGAAATGTGTATTAAGTGTAGCATAACACTATAATTTTTTTTTATAGAAAATACTTTATTGCACACCACATCAAAAGTTAAACAAAAATATAAAACCAAACTAAAAAAAACTTAACTATGATATACAATCGGCGGTATACAACGCTAAAAAGCGATCTCTACCAGACAAAAAAACATGGTAGGAAAAAAACATAGGTACTGAATTATACTAACAGAAATACCTACCTGCTTAAACTTACCTTAAGAACAGGGCATACAGAAGAAAAGAAAAACAAAAAACAGTTATATGTATAGGTAGGTGTAGGTCTGCGATTTGATGTACCCACGGATGTACCAAATAGGACCAATCCTATCACTAGGTGCAAAGCAATGCTGGTTTTCAGACTGGGTCTGGGAAAAGGTGACTACACGAACATAGAAAATAATAGAGATTGCTTTGTCGTTCTTCATAGATTGTCGAAGTCCACGTACCCACGTACTGTGGTATATGGACAGCGGAATTTAAATAAAAATGTTCAGGAACTCGCGTGATGTGAAAATAAAAAATAACATTAATTGCTGGAAGTCCGTCTTTGAAACTCGACTCTCTAGTACCTACTAGAGAGTCAAGTTTCAAAGAGATATTTGATTTTATACGTACCTACGTATACGTACGTCAAATATCTCTTTACCGAACATCAAAAGATGAAATGGTACGTATTTCCCTGTAATCCATGACGCATTTGATCATGATGTACCTACCTACCGTGATAATGAATGAATTTGCGTAATTGATAGTGTGATTATCCTTTTATCGTTGTCAATAACAAGTTACCTCTTCCTCATAATTATGATTTTAAATGACTATTATGAAAATGGAATGCTTAAATTAAAAAAATTTACGACCTCTGTGGTGCAGGTGACACCGGCCTGTGATGCAAGAAGTGTAAATTTGATTCTCGCAGAGGGTCAATATTTTTACGATCTAGTAGGTAAATTGGATCTATTTAAACGATTGGTCTAGAACATAAAATCTGGGATATTTGAAGAGAAAGAAGCGATGCTTTTTTCCTTTTGCTTGTAGTACTTTGGTAGTTAAGGTATTTTGGAGTTTTAAACTGGTACGGAGCCCAGTTTTGTTTTTTGTTATAAGTTGTATAAGTAAAGTATAAGTTTGTTATAAGTGTGTTTCAAATAAAATACATTGTTGTTTCCATAGATTTCAAACATTTATAAAAGTAATTAAGTTAAAGAACTTAAGTGGCACATTTAGTTGTCCTGCATATTTTCCTAACAGACCTTGTAACTACAAAATTAAATGTTATCTAGGTCAAGAGAGTTCTTGATAACAAAACAGTTTTCATTCGGCCCAACTCTGTTACTTGACGACATAAAGCTTTGTACGGACTACGCGATCCAGGCAACGCGTTCACGCGTTCCAGGTACGCAGCTTAACTGTTACGTTTCGTTGACGTCACAGGAGTGACTGCACCAGAATAAAGCCAGTAATTTCTAGGTCTAGGTTTTTCTTGCCCTCGCCACGGTTGCAAGCTCTATGGTCACATCCACCGACCCATGACGCTTACAATGAAGTCCACATCGGAGTTCGGACAGCAAAATGTCCAATACTTATTTTTTTCGTACATGGCTATCATTATTTTATTATCTTCATACACAAGCATCATCATCTTCCTGCCCTTGTCCCCCTCTATGTGGGGTCAGCAGAACATGTAACCCTCTATCAGCCGTCATCTCGGCACCCACTCCTTTCTTATTCATATCATTTTTCACACAATCCATCCATCTCTTTTCCGGGCTACCTCTACTTGCATGAACACGGTCATACGGTGAAGGAAAACATTGTGAGGGAACCCGCAGCTTAGTCGGCTCCACATATATTGATGTCATCATTTCTGTGGACAAGGCTGATTGTGATTATGCTCAGAGGTTTAGGTGCTAGGCAAACCTATTCCATCTCAAACAATGTCCCAGTCACTACAGCTTCCCATTAAGTGTTGGCATAGGTTGCCTCCTCCTGACGCTGCATAAATCATCTAAAATAGATGAAAAGGTCTAAGTTTTTTTTTTCTACTTGCATATCCATCCACATTCATACCATGTTGATGATAGAAAGCTACTAGAAAATTTCTTGTCGAGCAACTTCAAACACAAATAGAATTTAGTTTAGGTAAATCACAAGTAATGTTGCTTGCTCCTCCTAGTTTCAAACATTTTCAAGACCCAAGTATGCACTAAAGCATTCGTCCAAATCTAAGCAAGCATATTTGGAAGAGCCGCTATTTGCAAGATGTACGAGCCGCGATTGCACATAAAACTACATTCAATTCTGAATCCTAGCTGGGAAGTAATAAAGGTTAAAAGAGTTGGAGCTATTTTTGCTAGACTACCTACATTACCGACTGGTCTCGGTGACACATAGCCAGGATATCTCGTAACATATCTTTCGCGGAAGGAGTGATAAAGCTATCGAGAACTTGGAATAGTTCGCATTTTTCATAGTTATTTTCATGCGACTTAGAGAACCATTTTGAGAGACTTTTTCTAAGAAAAACTTATTGACTGCATTACTACACTATTTGTTTTGACAAACTTACTTCAATCCATGAATTTCTCACTCTATTTATTGAGTACTAGCTACTGCGTGGTACCAACATTGTGAATTGCCTAAATGCTATTCCAGGTCACTATCTATCTACACCTATTCCAAGTTTCATCCAAATCAGTTGCTTAAACCAGAGTTGGTTTAAGCGTAATTAAAGCACAAACATACTCACAAACTTTCGGTTTTATAATATTAGTAGGAGTAGGAAATTATTGTATATTGAACACAATGTATTACACTTAAGCTAGCATTCCTAGTTTTCAAGATTTTCAGGTTAAGATGACCTGAAAATAAATATTTGATCTAGAGTATGTAACTGGTTTAAATTCATGCTAGGCGAAAAAAAAAAAAAATAATAATAATAAATTGTCAGAACTAACGGCGTGACATTGACATCTAATGTCCATGTCACGTTGACAGTATAGGTGTTGCAAGCTGTCAAGAATCTGCAAATTAATGAGTTGTTTTGTAAATCAGTCTCGAGTTGAAATTTATTGTATTCTTTTGTTTTTCGGATTGTTAGTACGCAATGGCGTAATAGATCGGTAGAAGAATGACCTGGTCTGGTCCGATGAGTGTTCGAGCTTGTTTCTGTCGGACTAGAGGGTGAAATTGCTCGCTACATCTCCCTCATGTTTGGGAGGGAGCCAATACCGGAGGAGCTGGGATCCCTAAATTCTCTGCTTCGTACTTTGAAGGACGTGGCTTGTTCTTTGGCTGTGACACTCAGACTGAGTGGATAACTTTTTGCTCGTGAACTTATAAATCCTTACTGGAACCTCTTCAGCTGGTATGTATCTTAGTGATCTACCTGTGCGTAGCTTCGCCAGCTCTGTAACTAAAATTCTGGTTCTTTTGGTGGAAATAGGACCTCGTGGTCAAGTCGTCACGTCAGCCCGGTGTCCGGAGCCCCATGGCTGAGTAAACCTGCTCTCGTTTAACACCTGCAGAGGAGCCGCCGAGAGGATTCTTTCCCTGGGATCCGAAGCTACGTTCAAGGTACTTTTTATACCGGCGATAGGCAATGCCACGCGTCACTCCCTAGGGTTTCCTATCTTGAGGAACACTTCTTTAACACTATTCTCTTGTCTCCCCCCCCAGAGCACTGGCAGCGGGGTCCAGCTGAAGGCTCCAATTTTCTCGTTTTGTGTCGTCCCTGGAACGGCCTGTGAGAGGTTGTTCCCTTGGCAGACCGGCACCGGAGGAGGCCAGCCCCTTCTTTTGAGCCAGGCACCTTCGGAGCGGCTGCGGAGTTTCCTGGTAACCCAGCCGGACATTGTCCGCTGGGTATTTTATTTATTCTGTGCTGTGTCCAAATTAACTAACTTTTACCCCTCGGTCAACTCTGCGGTATCAGATCCTACAAACTACAAATGCTGAAAATCATCTAGACGCAGACCTTGCTTTAATTAACACCTATTATTATTTATCTGGTTGCTAGGAAAGTTAAATGTAGGCCTTCACGCCCTGTTAATACTTCTCGTTGCTATACCGACTTAAGCTGGTCATATAAAATTAAGGCGCCCAACATTCTTCAAAACTCTGTAATAATTTAACTTATCAATATTATAATTTTAAAATAGCTTCTCTGTATTAACCTAATTTATTAGTTTTATGACTTTTGTATAACAGTGTATGCCGAATAAAATACTGTTATTAACGCCAACCTTCTTGTTTTCTACTTATACATCCCCACCTCTAAATTTTAAGCGTTACAAGTACCTATACTTTGCTTTTGGATGCGAAGCCATAAAAATGACATGCGATTTTTCAACAAAAGTGTAATTTTGGGACAACAATGGAACTATTGTCCATTGTAGTCATCAATTTAATCATCAAATCTAATAACACTGGTTTTTGACAATGGAAATATTTTAATGATGGTGTTTTGTTAAATTTTAAATAATGCTGGACATTTCACACAGCATCATCTAGCCCCAAATTAAGCAAAGCTTGTACTATGGAAACCAGATATGCTACTTTTTGTTTCTAAATACTTACATACATATTATACATAGAAACACGCAGACCCGAGATAAATATTTGCAGATCATTCAAATATTTATCCTTTGGCGGGGATCCCGCAGCCTTCTGCGTCCCCAAGTGGGCTTTTACCCACTGCGCTACAGAGGTCGTCAACATGATGTATATTTGAAGTGGTAGGTAGTTTAGATGAATTAGTTTTGTTTTTTCAAGTAATTAAAAAATATGTGGGTGAAAGCCCGCTTGGGACGCAGAAGGTTGCGGGTTCGATCCCCGCGGCGGGATAAATGTTTGTATGATGTGGAAATATTTATCTCGGGTCTGGGTGTTTCTATTTATAATATGTATGCATTTACAAACAAAAAGTATATAAGTAATATATCAGTTATCTGGTTCTCATAGTACAAGCTTTGCTTAGTTTGGGGCTAGATGATGCTGTGTGAAATGTCCAGCATTATTTATTTATTTATCAAAAAACATGCAAAACTTTTTATCCAACCAGTCTGAACGATTGATGTGTACAAAAAGCGACCATCCACTTGACCTAAGCCATTACGTTTACCACAAACGCTGTTTCATTCATATTATTACTGGGCAATTTACCTCAGTGTAGATGTCTGCGACAAGATAACAATAAACCTGTTATTTCTCGTAGCAAATACCTATGTAGATGTATGGTATCTTACCTCATACTGACTGACAAAGTTTACCTAGTCTAAACTTTTATGACTCAGAAAATTTTACTAGTCGAATAAAATCTAAACTTGAATGACTTAGAAAACTTTACTGGCTGCCAAGTATAGTTTAAACTTGAATGACTCAGAAAACATAAGGAACCAGCGACAACAGTCGTGCTATTGAAGCAAATACTATTTTTGTTATTTTCCGATTCTCAATTTGTGTTTTTGTCATCACCACTATCATTTCATCATCTCAGCCATCTAGCGTCCACTGCTGAACATAGGCCTCCCCATCGATTTCCACAGCGATCGGTCTTGTGCAGCCTGCACCCAACGGCTCCCAGCAACCTTTACCAGATCATCTTTCTATCTAGTGGGGGGCCGTCCTCTGCTGCACTATCATTTAACTCACTAAAACTCACTTCTGGTCCTGGCTTATCAAAATGGCATAGGCTTTTTGTTTTATTATTATTTTTTTACCTAAACCAACAATGATTTTTAATTATTCTTGCTAACCAAGCCTAAACTCACCAAGTTGTAATGTCATTTTAACACCACAAAACAATTGCATGGATTAATGAGATCCTGGTTTTCCTTGAAATAGCTCTTCCATAAGTGGCACTTAATAGCCACTTACTTGAGTAGCTAGCTTTAAGTAGGATTTAAATTTATAATTTAGTATTTTTAAAGGTCAGGTCACATTGAGGTGCGACACAGAGAGCGCATCTGTTTACATATCAGTTTAGTAAAGATCTTATATTCAATACAAGAAGGTTCACAGTGCAATAACAGCGGGTTTGCGCTGCGTTTTTCTCTATGCCGCTGACGCTATTTTTGTTCTATCACTGTATCGTAGAACCAAACAACCTAACAATTATTACAACCTCAGTTGTAGATAATTATCACACAGTTAGACAATTTGAAAAAGCAAATAAAAAGCTTTTGACTTTATATAAAGCTTAAGTCCGATCTTGTATGGAGTATTGCAGTCACTTTTGGGATGTATCTGCTAAGTATTAACTTGCTGCACTTGACGGCGGAGCGCAGAGCTAAGAGGCTCTTATGTAAAGACTATCTTGCGTAAGCAAGACTTGACAGTCTGAGCCATCGTCGTGAGGTAGCGAGTTTTTCGGCAGAGGTTTTCTACAGTCTGTAGAAATCCGAAGTACCAGGAGCTACACGACCTTATTCCGCCTTCACAGTTTCAGGATCAAGAGCCAACAACCCATCATAAAAAAGCAGGGATACGCCCAACTAAAAGTCACCCAGTCTACACTATAATTTTGGATGTGCTTTATTTCCACTCGACTAACATGACTCTACCATATTAGTCATAATAAACTGACGGAGGCTTTTAGCCCAAGAACTTTGTCACCAAAGTTCGGATTAACTAGCTCATAAGACCTCATACGGAAGCAAGCCGACTAAAGAGATGTGACTTGTCAATTTCCTCTTACAGCTTCAACTTTGTCACAAGATTCGAACTTTATTTCAATAGATTTTACAGCTTTTCTGAACATAAGAGTTTCAACAAAAATTTAAAGTTGAATGGGGCTTGATCGTTTGGGGCAAGCTATCACACCATTTGGTGTGGAGAGGAGGCAAAATAAATTTTTAACACAAGACAACCTAATTCTACAAAAAATCTGTTTTAGATATAAAATACCTACTTAAATATTTCCGGAAGACCTTGAAAGCATATAATTTTTCGTGTTGCGATCATTTTTGTTATCTGTATTCTAATTAGTTCAATTTTTAGGATATTTATTACTTTATCTGGTTCTTAACTTAATCTGGTGACATTAAAAGCAAAATAAAGTGTTTTAAATCCACAATAATTAGGTACGCTTCATTTTATTGTGTTTGATAACAAACAATGTCCTAAAAAGGGTATTTGCGGATTTGAATACAAAGGTGTTGCTAATTTGGTCCTGTACAAATACGACCTCCCTTAGGACCTAACCTACATTCTTATTTGGTTGGTTTATATTTTCTGAAATAATTTAACGGTAGATAAACTTTTCAATTAATCTTGTGTTTAGAAGCATTTTTAGAAGCTTGCATTAAAATACATATAATACTGTTGCAAGCTACAAAAATAAAAAAATGTTAAAAAATACAAGAAATCTTCTTTTTTTTGTAACCTTGAAAGGCTCTTTTAAATTCGAATTTATTTTGACGTTTTTTTTTGTTGTAGAAAATTGTATATACTTACGCGAATATTATTTTTTCAAACTTTATTATTGTGAAGGCAGAAGCTGAAGCTGGATGCGTCGAGCTGAGGACAGGGCGCAATGGCGCTTATTAGGGGAGGCCTATGTCCAGCAGTGGACTGCTATAGGCTGATGATGATGATGATTATTGTGAAGGAAAGATACTTAGTATTCTAATATTAAGTAGCAATGAGCTTGCAACCTTTCAAATACCTGTATTGGAACGTACCTAGTAAGAGGATCAGAGATGGAATAGAGCCTACTACTTTTTACAAATCTTCAAAGGTCGCTCATGACTTTCGTAGAGATAATCTTTGATCAAGTTTTGTTTTATTTTCGTTAACATCTCATTTCTACTATTGAGGAAATCTTTTAAAAACTTTAAATATTCTCAAGAGAATTTTATTTACATAAGTATTAATTCTATAATTAATTTTGCAAGACTATTCTTGCAACACCAAGTTTTCCAGAATCAAATTAGAATAAGTACTATACAAAATACAGATTTTTTTGATAAGATTTTTATCATCTAAGTAGCAAATTTTTTATCAGTTCTATTGTTCTATTGATTAGTGAGACGTGAGTAAAATACTAATCTTAGTCAAGGAACGAGTCGACGTCTCTAGTATTTACTACGCCTCCGACCTCACGTTCAAATTGACCCCGGAAGGTTGTCAAGATGTAAACTTTCTTTTGTAATTGCTTAAGCAGTTAAACCCTCGTACAATAAGGAAGCGACGATGAAGACATTGAACTTCCAGATTCTTTTATGTTATTGCTTTTACTTTTGTTTTAATATGTGAAAGTAACAATAGTTCAAGGTATCTCATTGTTCTTATAAACAAAGTTTTCTTTATAATTATTTTTTTATTTATGTTGCTACACAGAATATTTATTCATTATTTTATTTTAGCCCATATTGCCCCACTGCAGGGCCAAGGCCTCCCTCCTCATTTTCCAGGGTTTTCTGTCCTTAGCTATAATAATAATGCTGGACAATTTCACACAGCATCATCTAGCCCCAAACTAAGCATAGATTGTACTATGGGAACCAGATAACTGATATACTACTTATATACTTTTTGTTTTGTAAATACATATATATTATACATAGAAACACCCAGACCTGAGATAAATATTTGCAGATCATACAAACGTTTATCCCACGGCGGGGATCGAACCTGCAACCTTCTGCGTTCCAAGCGGGGTTTCACCCACTTCGCCAGTCTGGGAGATGCACATCCAAATTGTCCTGCTATCTCCGTAGTGGTATGCCGCGCGGACGTCTTATGTCGGGCATCCATTCGGTAACGGTTTGCCCCTATTTAATTCACTTATTTATATCATATTATCTATACTTCTATACTATATACTAATATGTATTATAAAGAGGAAAGATTTGTTTGTTTGAAATGAATAGGCTCCGAAACTACTGGACCGATTTGAAAAATTCTTTCACCAATAGAATGCTACATTATCCCTCATGAACATAGGCTATATTTTATCCCGGGGAAGTGAAGTTTTCCCGAGGGATCGCGGGTAACACCGCGGCGGACAGCTAGTGTATTATATTTTCTTATGTCGTCAGACATGCGGCAGGCATAGACTTCTCAGTGATAGGAACGTGTCAATTATTTAAGGCTTTAGAATTGTGTCTTTTAACGTTACTTGATGTCAGCAATCTTGCAAGTGGTAATAGTTGAAAACTTACTTTAACCTTTTATCGCGTAAATTACCTAATTTTATTTCCCGACGTTATTTTCATACAAACCCGAAACAGATAACAATCAACCATCAAAACGTGGGAAACAGCGATCAATAATAGTGGTCACTTTTTGCCGCATGATCTTTCTGCTGGGCCCGTATTCAATCTAATGTAATGTGGTCCTTTCGACCCTGCCCTAACTAGAATACGCGATGGTCAACGATAAACTTGGTAGTGCAGATAAGAGCACTTTTTGGGACCGCAAAATCAAAGTACCGAGGGTACGGGAATTGTTGAGACTAATCAGATTGAGTTGTATTTACGTAGATATGTTTAGGTTTATCCAGACAGGTGTACAGTCACGTTCAATAATATGTATACACTCCATAATGTTTCAACCCATGTACCAGGTCAACATGTCCAACAATGTTCTGGTATTTTTATTGATTTCGCCACTAGTTCAATGCGAAATCAATTTCCGCTTTTTGTTTTTAGCCTACATCTATTAGTTTTAGTGTGATATTAATTTGAAAAGTATGGAGTGTATACATCTTATTGTCCGTGACTGTACAAAAGAAATATGTATTATTAGGTACAGCCGGACGAAGAAGGCCTAGCACGAACATACTTAGACTAAATTGGTGATTTTTGAAGTGAAAACAAGCCGTTGGGCACTTTTGAGATGTATAAAAAACGTTGGATTCGCGCGGACCTGCTACGACACCAGCTTATATCATAATTTGAAATCAATTGTCATCCCAATGGCAATTGAAGTCTTTTGAATTGATGAATGGCAATATTGGCATTATTGGCCAATGAGTTTCTATACATATGCTTTTGTACAACTTTGCATATTACAGTCTCAAATACGATCAAGGGCTTTATTTAAAAAAAAACCATCAGAGTAATACTACCATCAGTTAATATGCTATAGCTGCCTAGCTATAGCATATTAGCTAGCACAAATCACAATGAAAATGTTTCTCGGACTTAAAAAAACGCCATGCGCTTTTGTCGTCAACATCAGAACCCTGACGAGCATGTAGAGACCTGGATGCTATCCTTATGCTTAGTGAATCGTAGGTGACGCAGCATGGTATGCTTCTTTTTATTTGTGACAGTCTAGTTGCAGAGATATATCTAGAAAACGTCCAATTTTAGTCGCGCCATCTAGTAGGTTTGTTGGAACTAATAAGGTTTACGGCGAGAGGACAGCGAGTTACCTGGTTCCTCGCCTTTTTAACATTCTGCCTAAAGGACTTAATAGAAAGTATTTCGGAAAAAATCATCAAAATAAAACTTAAAAAATTTGGTTCTTAATTTAGAACACTTTATATAAAATTAAAAGTAATGGTTATTTTTTTTTTAGCACATATAAGTTATCAGTGTAGACTTATTAGTTTTAGTACAAACCTCCGTGGTTTCTTAGAACTAATTCAATTGTTTTTGTATGTAAGATTTTTTTGTAAGATAAATAAATTAAAAAAAAAAAAAAAAAAACTAACAATCTCAAGTTACTGTTAGATTTCTTTCAGCAAAACTTCAAGCCCAGGAATCTTTTTACTTCTAATTATGTAGGTAATATTTCCTGACGATTCAAAAATAATTCCTAATGATTAAAAAAAACTACAAGTTTTCACTTCTGTCAGCACTCCCGGAGTACCATGACTGTTTTTTTATGACGGTCAATGTGATACAAGGTCACATTGACCGTCATAAAAAAACAGCGAATAATGTAAATAGATTATATCTTGCCATTATCTTAAATTAAGCATATCCCTAATGATTTAGTTCGATGGCCTGCAAATTACCTACGTATGTAAATTGAATTAGCGTCTAGTCATATCAACTATTGACCTGTGGAAACCCGTACAATCATGACGAAACTGGTACTTAAACCTCTTCACTGGAACTGACATTTCTAGGCACATTCTCAGAGTCAACAGAATTCTATTTGCAATATGAGCTACCTTTTGGCATTTGAAAGGTTTTCTGGAAGTGTTTGATTCTATCCATCATCATCATTAGCCTATTAGCAGTTCACTGCTGGACAGCTCGACGCATCCAGCTTCTGTCAGCACGCACGTTTGATTCTAAAGTAGACTTTTATAATTTTTGCCATCACCTGGCCATTATGATTAATAAATTATATCCATTTTGGTTAATGACTTTGGCTAAGTCCATCTTTCGAATAATGCAAGATTATTTTGTAAGTTAAGTTTAATATTATGCTATTTTAATTTGAGGGATGTAGCGGAAAAGGCACACCAAAGAAAAGATGGATGGACTGTGTGAAGAAAGGAATGAGTGTTGAGATGACGGCTGATAGAGCGGAATGGAAGAGGAAAACCTGATGTGCCGACCCCACATAAAAGGGTAGGGTAGGGGAATGGGGTAATTTTATAGTTTGTGATTTTTCAACACTTGGTATTTCATTCAGAAATGAAAAGTCTTATCAAAATTTTAGATTCCGACGAGATCAGACGATCCTACTAAAGCCGGAGTGCCTTACCATACCACTCGGCCACAGAAACCTACAAAACAGAAAACAGATTATTACCACAGACAATCAGCGCTGCAGCAGCTATAAGTTGCTGCAGCAAATGCTGAGTGGTGACCTATTTTGTGCTTCATTAGGATAATGAACCTTTTTGACGTGACAACGTCTTATAATTCGATAGAGCCGGCTGCACGCACGAAAAAATGCGGCGTTACCTCGCTCTGAGGCGTTCCATGTAAAGCTTGAAGTGCAAGCGAGAGCGCGGAACGAGCGACAAAGAAGCACAAACGTTGTCACGTTCAACTATCGTCAGTAAACCGACTTTACAGACAACCAATTTTTTACACAAAATGAATGATTATTCTATTCTATTATTTAGAATTTATCAAAGTTGATAAATAATAAATTGAATACCGGAAAGACCAATTGATGAAAAAAACAAATATTGTTTTCCATAATATTTAAAAACACTTGACTTTTAAACACACCTATAAATGTTTACACGAACATCAGTTTGTTTGTCCGAATGTAATTAACAGCGAGTAATTATGATTTACTAGCTGACCCTCGCAACTTCGTCTGCGCATTATTAGGAACAAAGTAGAGGAGTTTTGAGTGAATCGAGAGTAGGTATATACAAAATATAAAACTCCGTCGCTTGATATAATTATAATATTTTTTTTATATTTATGTTTCTCTCAAGAATCCCTTAATAGATAGAGGTAGGGAAAATCTTACCCAGATGTTGCAATGCTAAGAACAAAACGAATACGGTAATTGGTATAGAATCGCTGAAGCGAGCGGCAATTTTTTTGAAGAAATTGACTCGAAACATAATTTTTTTTGAATAGCAAGTACCTACTGTATGGTGTTGAATTTCGAAATAAAACGATTAACTAATATTACCTACCCGCGACTTCGTCAGCAATATAAAAATATCGAAAACTCTAAGCAAAAATCTCCATTAACTTTTCAAAACTCAAAATCGAAGAAAATTATACTCGATCGTATTTCGAAAAACGTTTTTAGAAGCGCCACCTAGGAGAAAAAGTGTAAAGTAGTTTTGACCGATAGATGGCGTTCTAACTATAGCCAAGGAAAAAATATTTTAATATCAAAAAATCATAACTTCGGAGTTGGGATATATTGATGGGTGGGAATACACATGTTACATGTTTATCATTAATTTTAAAATAATTTATTATGCAAAATACAAAAAAAAGTAAAAAAATCTAGAGTGCAAAAAGTGGCTTCGGCGGTCACCCATCCTTTTTATGACCGCGCCCAGGGTTGCTTAACTTTTTTCCCCATACAAACTTCCAACCCTTATTTTCCCGCCCCCTTATGGTAATTGACAAAAAAAAGTAGCCTATGTCCATCCCTGGGGTATACTCTTTATCCATGCCAAATTTCAGCTTAATCGGTTCAGCGGTTTGGGCGTGAAAAGGTAACAAACAGACAGACAGACAGACAGACAGACAGAGTTACTTTCACATTTATAATATTAGTATGGATATGGATGTTGATTTTATTGCGGAAGATACTGTTAGTCTGTTTTATTGGTTTTAAAACGATTATTATAATGTTATAATTTTATGGCTTATTATCCAGTCGTGGTATACCTACTGGGCGCTTAGTATGACTCTCAGACAATCGCCGGGTAAAAACATCGTTATTGATTTTTAGAATGCATCAAAAAATTGCGTCTTGCGAGACTTGAACCGGCGACCTTCACCGATCTTTTGTGAAAAATCTTTAGATAACCCGTGTTAAGTTACCACTATCGGCAACATTCTTATTTTTAGTTTATACATATAAAGGTGGTCGCATGACCCATCCGCGCCGAACGCGTCCAATCGTCAATTCAATAGAGGAATGCTGAGACGTCAGAAGCTAGCCGCATTTTATGACGTCATCAGTATTTTTTCTATAGAAAAATGACTGCGGCGTGTACGGCGCGGAAATATGTGCGATCAGCCTGTCATAACTTTACACTACGTATAATAAAGGCGGTTTAAAAATATAATCTGAATAATCTGAATTGTTTGATTTGGACACAATGCTTGGATTTGTTAGCTTAGTATTTTTTTAACACCCTTGCTCGTAAAGCTGATGTAATTCCACCGGTTTTAGATAATATGTAAAGCGGGTCATAACAAACGCGTGTGTTATCAAAGCAAATAGTTATGTTATAGTCCATACAAATTCCATAACAGCATTATTTGCCATTTCAAATATGGAACTGATCGCCGCCGAGCTGGAGTCGTGCCTCCAGCTAGTGAGCAGCGCGCTGTTGCTATTCAAAGGAGAACTAATCGCCGCGCGGCGCCAGTCAGTAGGCAGCGCTAGCGCGCTGTTAAAGTGGCGGGAAAGCAACAGTGTGCATTCACAGATTGAGTTTATTTAAATGTTTTTTTTTTCTGTTTCCTCGCAAATGTGTTAAAAAACGTCGTACGATATACGTGCGTATTGGTTATAACATGCTCGGCTCAATTACGCCCTCGCCTGCGGCTCGGGCTGAAATTCCGCCTCGCATGTTATAACCATCTTTACGCACTAATATCGTAATGTACTATTAATGGTTAGGTATCAACCACTTTGTTAATAGAGTTCTAAGAACGCAGCATTTAAAATTCATGACATTTTGCAACCTATTATTAGCTAATTGACAGCTTGCGATTAATTTGTAGTTGGATACAAATTGGTTAATTACCTATAAGGTGTACAAGGTGTAAAAATTATTCATAACTACGTATTAGTTAAACGGTAAAATAATAAAATAAGGTACGCGTTTAACTAATACGTAATTATGAATAGTGATCGCAAAAGTTAAAAAAAATCTTGCCAAATAACATTATGTAATTTTAATACAAATGTTACTTCCCTTTCAATTTCGGTCTCGCGATGAAAATAAAATTAATACTTTTGGTAAAGAAACGAAAAATTTATGCATGGCTCTAAGCGGTGTCGAAGCGGTGTTTCATTCGATAAAAAAAAAAAAAAAAAACAAGTATTCTTATACAGGTCATGATGCTAAAATATCTTTGGAGGTGTCTTTGATTACTCCTTCAGACAAAGGATCACCTATACTAATATTATAAACAGGAAAGATTTTTTTGTTTGTTTGAATTGAATAGGCTCCGAAACTACTGGACCGATTAGAAATTCTTCCACCATTAGAAGCCTACATTATCCCTGATGAACATAGGCAATAGGACTTTAAAAGTTCTTTCAAATAGACGAAAGCATAGTCTGTGCTGCAACCAATCCAAATCAAATGAAAAAAAAAGTTTTCCAAGGAGAACAATATACTGCACAAATAAAATACCTAAGTATTTACCTATAGCACCCTATAGTTTACTTCAAACTATGATTGAGGCCGTCTGTTTCACCGCACGTGATGAGTACCTAGGTACTGAAGCGTGGTAGACATAGTATAGAGAAAACAGAATACAAGCTGCACTAGGTAGATTTTCTAATAAATTTTAAAAAGAAAAATAAATTTCAGAAAACACTCCATCCAGGAGTGCCGACAGAAGTGAATACTTGAACAATTACGTGTGTATTTTTTAAATCGTCCTTATGACGAAATTAGTTTTTCTAATTGGAAGACTTTACGAGCAACAAAAACATGCATCACAGAAAGATAAATATTATTATTGTCTACAAACACAGGATCACGACTCAATTAACAAGGCGTGTTAGGGATGAAAAACCTCATGATCCTGATTTCTGAGTCTAGTGTGCACACAACCATATAAAATGTATGAAACCTAGCTCTCTGATGCATCACAAAACGAACCGTCAGCCAAATGTGAACGCGGCTTTAATCAAGATTTGTTCGTGCAATGCGTGAATGTGTGAGTGCTTATAAAATGTGACAATAAGTTGTTGTACTGCTTAGATTTTACAATTGGTCATAGAAACCGCTTATTAGTGTAAGTTACATTGGTAGACTTATTGCGTCCGAGAAGAACCTAATAATTAATGACGTTGTAGGAAAAACACGGTGTGATGGAAATTCTCGAAATATTATTATTAATAATGCACGAGGAGTTTTTACAATATTAAAGACTTTTTCTAATTTATTAAGAAAAAAAATTAAGCAGAGTTATTTAATTTGTTTATCATCCAAAAGCACTTCAAAAATATTGAGAGTAGCTTCCATAGGATGAACGCGCCCAACTGTCAATAGAGAAAATGCTGCATTTTCTGACGTCATCATTTTTTGTATAGAAAAATGACTGCGGCGTGTACGGCGCGGACAAGTGTGCGATCAGATAGCGCCCCAATTCTCTCTTCTATCAACAAAAACCTTTTTTGATAGATTACCTCTTAAATATTTATAAAATTAGAATGGCACAAAATGTGACACCTGCTCCCGAATCCTGTACGGAACCCATCGTAGTTTACGAGAGGTGATAATGAGATGACAAGTTATTGCCCTATTTCCTGAACCCTTGTAAAAACTTGTTGGCATAAATATATGATGATTTTTTCATGTTTTTCTTCCCAAAAACCGAAGTTTTTTTAGAAGACCAGAAAACCGGTAAATACTGAATAACAGAAAAACTTGACTTTTACTAGATGTATATTTTTTTTGTGTTTAATAACCCACACTTAGGTATTTCATTGCGAAATGAAAAGTCTTATCAAAATTTTCAATTCCGACGGGATTCGAGCTCGCAACGATCAGACGATCCTACTAAACCGGAGTGCCTTACCGCTCGGCTACGGAACCCTCAGTACGCTTGGCCAGGGTTCCGTGGCCGAGTGTACTATTTAAAACCTACCACTTTCAATATTAACACTTTGATTTGTTAGTTTATAAAACACAATTGGTGCAAATCAGTCTTTTTTATTTCACACCATTACGATTGCTAATTGAATGAAAAGTAAATCATTTGATTCAATTCTTTTCCTGTTCATGAACTGTGAATACTTCAATCATTTACTATATTTTTACTATTGAATTGATTCAGGCGTGACTTTGCGGAAGTCTATTGTACGATATTGAAAATGGTAAGGAAATATCTAGTACCTATATGTTTTCTTCATTTTCAATCCATTATATTATAAATGTGAAGGTCTCTGTCTGTCTATCTGCCTGTCTGTCTGTCTATTTGTTACCTTTTCACGCCCAAACCACCGGACAGATCAGGCTGAAAATTGGCATGGATAAAGGTTTTACCCAGGGAAGGACATAGGCTTTTATCCCGAGAGACTGCGGGTGATTAGATAACGTTTTGTGATTAGATAGGATATTATTGTTATAAGTCACAATAAAATGTTTTAAACTAATTTATTTGTTACAGGAGACAAAAAAATACTGAACAATGTATCAGGAGAATTCAGATCGGGGGAGCTGACGTGTATCTTGGGACCGTCTGGTGCTGGAAAGTCTTCATTGCTAAACATCCTAGCAGGATATACGTAAGTTCCGTTTCTGTGGTCACAACTCATCAATGCATGTATGTGTTGATTGAAATCCATTTTACCACATTCTCATTCCAGTCCATTGCTGGACAAAGACCCCAAGATGCAGCGTGCACTTCTATGTCGTCGAATATGAGGCCATCATGCGTCACTTTACAAGAATAGTTTCTTGTAAAGTGGTAAGGTCTATATTATATAATTAACTAGCTGTCCATTGTAAGCTTCACTTTAGCGGGATAAAATATAGCCTATGTTCATCAAGGATAATGTAGGATTCTAGGGGTGAAAGAATTTTTCAAATCAGTCCAGTAGTCGGAGCCTATTCAATTCAAACAAACAAAATCTTTCCTCTTTATAATATTAGTATAGATTAGGGATATCATATTTAGTAGATAGAACAATGTCCGCTCAATGATTGTCAATGATTGAACAATGTCAATGTGTGTCGCAAAGGCCAGGTCAAAAGTACACTAAACCGACGAGCATGTATGAAGAATGTAATGAGAGTGAATGAGGGGAAAGTTGTGTGTCAGGATCTTAGCGAGTGGAGATCCGTGGTCTCTGCCTACCCCTTTGGGAAAGAGGCGTGATTTTATGTATGTATGTAACAATGTCCGCCCCAGCACAAGTTTTTTTTTTGCACCTATTATACCTAATTTGAAATAAGGACACAAAAGACCAAAACATAATGGGTGTAGTCACTGCGTTTAAATGTATTTGTTGATGTTTCAATTCCCACGTTTAATGATTTTTTTGCGGTTGTACATTGTACTCACGGAAATTAAGATCACTGAACCGTTAAGTAACCTTCAATTGCTTAAATAATAGGTACCTAACTTTTTAAGTTTATTTTTATAAACACGAGATTTCATTGGACATACAAGTTGTAAAACTGTACTCGTGATTTAAAAAAACTTATTATCATGCTACAATGATGAAATATTCTACACCAAGTTTAAGCTGGATTCAAAAAGTAGATTATCTTTTACAACCCCTTATTTATATAATATCTACAACTCCTTATACTGTCATTAGTTCACATATCGGGCTTTGTTATTTTTTTTTAAATCACCTATGCTTTTGTTACGAAGTAATATAGAAAGTTTTCTCACATAAAACTCTTTTGGAAAAAAATTTACTAACGGTATCTACCTATCCTATACTTATAGTAATAAAGAAACATCGTTTTTGATACTAAATAACAAAATAAAAAAAATATAGGTATTACTTAACTTTTTACGCCCAATAGATGATAAAATATTATGTAATATATAAAATGCATTAATAAATAAACAGCTTACGTGAGAAGGCATTGACCTCAGAGATTACATAAGTCTGCATTTTTTGCACTCATAACCACATTCATTGATTTTATAAGAATATCTGACCCTGGCTGACTGACACAGTTCAAAGCATATATTTCTAAGCACTTTTTACAACCTGCCAGGTAGGATGCTAACTACTGCAATATTGTGGTCACGAGCATGCATATACGGTGCTTCTAATTTTCCTTGCTGTTCAAAGAAAATGGAATTCTCTGAAAAATCTGTGTAAAATATCAACTGTACCTTGCTATTTCGTAACGTTGGCGTCACAACGAAGTAAGGTTGTCGGGTATTGAAGTTTTCCTACTGACTTCTTCATTTTGTACGCTTGGTCGACTATAGAAACATAAAACATAGCCCTCTTTATATTGATTTGGATGTTGATGTATCAATTGTGGAACTCATTGCTGGGGTCTGTATTTCCCAAAAAGAACAATATAGGAGTCTTCAAATCAAGGGTAAATAGGTTCCTTCTAGGTAAGCATGCTCCATCTTAGACCTTAGACACTTAACACCAGGCACTTAACACCAACTGCACACATCAGGCACACTGCTTAACATCAGACAGAGTCAGCGGCCAGCATTAGATTTTTATTTAATTAAAAAAATATATTTTTATAATTATTTAATAACCTCTAACATTTTCACTGAATTTACAGGTATATCATCGACACATCACAATTTGATAAGATTTACTTGTTTTCAGATCAAATGGAGTTCATGGACGTATATTAGTGAACGGCCACACAAGAGACATGCACGTGTTTAAAAAACTAAGCACATACATTATGCAGGATGATTTGCTGCAGCCAAGGCTGACAGTACAGGAGTCGATGATGATAGCAGCCAATCTGAAGCTAGGAAAGGAATTGGGAAAGGCTGAGAAGGAACTCATTGTACGTACACTTTTTAAATATGTAATTGTAAGAAAAAAGTCTTCGATTCTATTTGAATGTAGTATGAATCGCTCTGCTGTGCTTTGGAATGTACTTCTGAAACCTTTTATAACAGTATTTTGGGAATTTGCACTAACTTTAAAAATATTGGAGGCTCTACTTTTGGACGCAGATTTATGAATTTCAAAATATTATTTATTATTTATTTATTTAAAAGGGTTGAGAATCTACTGCAAATAGCGGTCATCTATCTATTTCGACAGACAGCAGCTCAACTTCAACGATCTTTTAAAAATAACAATTTCATTATCTTCTCTAAACTTTTTATTTCATAAACATGAAATTGCAGAAAATTTCATGTTTATGAAAGTACCTACATGATCCAACTTTGCGTTAGAATTAAAATGGATTCTGTTTCACAATGTTCGATCTCATTACGGAATGAACATGTGGGCATTATTTGTTATTTCCCTCAGGAAATTCAAAATATTACCGGCATGTCGCCAGCTCAGCGCCCTTGGAATTTATTTGAAAATATTCAAAACTCCAGCTTGGTCTGACGGTGTAGGCCACAGAATTCTACATAGTCTATTAGAATTCTGTGGTATAGGCACATGATCCGAAGAGGTTATGTAAAGCAAGGTCTATACTTAGGATAAGACTCGCACAGAATAACAAAATGTGGGAATTTGCCAAACATGTATTTGGACAGCTAAGGTGGCAGTGGGCTGGCCATATCTGCCGAAGGTGTGGGGTAAACGAGCTCTTGAGTGGAGACCGCAACTCGGCAAACGTAGTGTAGGACGCCCTCCGGCCAGGTGGAGTGACGATCTGCGAAAGGCTGCTGGTAGAAGCTGGATGCGTCGAGCTGAGGACAGGGCGCAATGGCACTCATTAGGGGAGGCCTATGTCCAGCAGTGGACTGCTATAGGCTGATTGATGATGTATTTGGACATACTTTAGACAGATAAATAGATACCTATCTTATAGGTAAGCATGCTTCAAGGCGTAACTATTGCTTAACATCAGCCTCATCATCTTCTTGCCCTTGTCCCACTCTATGTGGGGTCGGCACAACATGTATTCCTCTTCCATTTTCCTCTATCAGCCGTTATCAGCTTAACATCAGACATAGTGAGGGCAAATGCTAACTAAAAAAAAAGATAATCGTCTTCAAAAAACAGAATCGTAAATGCGCAATGATCTAGACGACCTCTGTAGCGCAGTGGGCGAAGGCCCGCCTGCGACGCAAAAGGTTGCGGGTTCGATCCCCGCGGCGGGACCAATGTTTGTATGATTTCAAATATTTGTCTCGGGTCTGGGTGTTTCTATGTATAATCTGTATGTATTTACAAACAAAAAGTATAAGTAGTATATCAGTCATGTAGTACCCATAAAACAAGCTCTGCTTACTTTGGGGCTAGGATGATGCTGTGTGAAAAGTCCAGCATTATTATTTATTTTATCTGAATGAATGTATTCTGTCCAGTAGTAGTTTAGTTTGCTTAGTCAGAAGTCGTGATACTCTTCATTTATGTAGATGTAGAAGGCTACTATGCCTTGGGGATACTGTCAAGAACTTTTCTGTTACTGATAAAAAATACTGAATAAACATATCTAAGCAAGCAGTATAAATAATCTAGAAAAGATCTAAAAGCCTGGGATTTTAGAAGCATTTTGTTACACCTTAGGGATTGCGGTCGCGAAAAAATCTGTTTTCTTATTTATTCAAACCTACAGGATCTTTAGGCTTAAAAGCGTTTTAAATTCAAAGAAATACAGAGCTTAGCAATAGAGACCTCAAAGATCCTGAACTAACAAGCCCCAGCAAATAAGAATTTTAAATTAGTAACAACGTGATTATCTTGTTTGGACTATACTAGAGCTTAAAAAGATTCTAAAACAAGAAAGTTCCAGAACGTTTCGTAAGAGATCGAAATAAAAGTTGTAAAACCGGACGTAAAGAGCGAATATAAATATAATGGACTCACTTTTACGAGCAATAAATTTTACATTACTTGTGATAAAGAATCTTCGATGATCTTCAAGTTTTTTTGAAGTGAATACTTCTTTAGGCGCGTTGGGCATTTTTGAGATGGGAGAAAAACATCAAACTGAGTCACGTGAATGTTACAACACCATCCTCTTAACTAAGCCTACCTTAATTTCGTCGCACATTTTATAGTCACAATGGTAGAGGTGAGACAGACTTCTACCTGTATTCTGTGCTTCTACTCTGAGTGAGACAGCCCCGGGTTCATATTCCAGTAAGACAGTAACTTTTTGCACATTTTTTTTCTTTTTTATAAGTTGAGAACCGTCACCGAAACCTCGTTCAAGTTTTCCATTTTTTCTTCTTCATCATGCTGATGATACAAAGTAGATGTGTGAAGTCTATAAAAATAAAAGCCGACTCCATAATATAATAATTTTATTTAAAGATAATAGTAACGCCGCGTTTCTACATGCAATAAAACTTCCGTGACAATGCCGATGGTTCCGATATACAACATGCTGACAAGACAGTTTTGTGACAGCACTTTAAACGGAGTTGACACTTGCAAACAGCTGTCGAAGACTTTCATGCAGGTGGAAACGCGGCCTATATGCATGACACAAGACTTCAGTTTATGAAGTAATTTACATAATAATAGGACATTATCATGAGCCTTCCACGTCCACGTGCCCATTAAGAATATTTCCAGAATATGTTGTTATTGTATTAATGAACAGCAACTAATAGTATTTTTAATGTCCGGTTGATGATACCTAATTGTTTGCGACGTTTTTCTCAAGAAATACAATGCAGATTCTAATAATTATTACTATTGACACAAAACCACGTAACATGCAAATGCCGCATAGACTGAGTAATTATAAAAGTACCTACCTACCTTGACTTTCGATCCAAAGCATCTAGAATGCTTCGGACTACAATAAAACTAGAAAACAATTCATGTTTTATTGAAAATTCTAGGTTCAATGTACCCAAAGACTTTTGTGTATTTTTTTTCAAAATATCAACATTTCCAAGTGATGTGAAATGCATGAAAATCTAAGGCAATTATATAGGGAATGGTAGATCAAAAAAAAAACAGGCTCACGACTGTATCCCCAAGGCGCGGTAGACATTCTCTCAGATCTTTATATTCCAGATCCTTTGAAGATGTCTAAGGGGGTAGTCAGAGGCATGTACAAATACATATTTGATACAAGCCCACATCTTGCAGAAATTAGTATTCCATACGTGACAGGTTGCAAGCCCATCACCACCTATAAGAATACTAACTGGTTTCCTCACGATGTTTTCCTTCACCGTTCAGAGATCGTGTTAAAGCGCATATAGATTTTACGAAACGCAAAATCCATTGATGCACGGCCGGGATTCGATCCCACGACCTTCGGATTGAAAGTCGAGGTACAACCCCATTCGGCCAACACGGCGGAATGGTAGATCATTGGGGATATATATTCCTTTTTTCTACCAAAACTGATCAGATACACTCGCTTTTTTGTGCAGCTGTGTGAATTCACCAAAGTCCAAATCCAAGGCCCGATCGGCATCAAATGTATACGTGATCTAATCAGATTTAAAGGGGACATCTCATCCCAATGAAGTCAAAGAGTTTCGTTTCTATGCATAAGTAACGAATACAAATTAAATGGAGGACTTTGTTAGTGTAAGTTTATAGGCAGGATCAAACAGGATCAAATGGTAAATCAATCTTTCATGGCTCAAGTGTTTGTAATAAAGTTTACGATTGATGAAGTGACTCATAAATCTTATGGTTCTCTTGGTGACCCTTTTGAGGTAAATAATAATCTTGTCTCGAAACCCGGATATGTTTGTTCAAAACAATTTAATAGCGTAACGTGTAAAACTTACTCCATTTTCAAGTTTGTTGTGAAAAATTTAGCTTACGTACGTTTTTGCTCACACGTCTTCATTGTTTATAGTTACTTATGGTTTTGACTTCTGTAGCGCAGTGGACGAAGGTCCGCTTGCGACGCAGAAGGTTGCGGGTTCGATACTTGCCGCGGGAGAATGTTTGTATGATCTACAAGTGTTTGTCTCGGGTCTTGGTGTTTTCTATGCATAATATGTCTAAATGTATTTACAATCAAAAAGTATTTAAGTAGTATATCAGTCATGTAGTACACATAACACAAGCTCTGCTTACTTTGGGGTTAGATGTTGCTGTGTGAAAAGTCCAGCGTTATTTTATAAATCTACTATTATTTATTTATAACTTTTCGAAGATGTTCTTTGAATTTATAATTATGAATCGTTACTTTTTAACCCAGAAGTAGATGAGATAAGGCTGCAGAAGTATTAAATTTATCGTTAAATTTCAGGTGGAGGAAATCCTTCAGACCATTGGACTATGGAACCATAGAAACACCATGGCAGAGAAGTTATCGGGAGGTCAATCGAAGAGACTGTCTATTGCGTTGGAGCTCGTCAACAATCCACCTATCATCTTCCTAGACGAACCTACTACGTAAGTTAAATATTACTACAGATATAATTCGTTAATATATCGTTAATATATTTTGACACAAATCTTGTTTGGTCTGGAAAAAGTGAAAAAATCCGCAGTAATCTATTACTACAAAGATATCTGGAGCGGTGGCCAAAAGAGGAACTAACGACGCCATTTTGAAATGTCAATCTGTCTGACATTCGTTTCCAGTTGCCATATCCGCCATTGCTTGTTTGCTCGGTGTGATTTTTTTTTCATTTGGTGCTTTGGTCCCTTGGTACCCACTTAACTGTAATTTTTTTTTTGCAACACCATGCCATAGACATTTACTTTCTCTTTTTAAATTTTATAACGGGACTTAATCGCGTAGGTATAACATTTGTTTATTTAACATTTGTTTATAACATTTGTTTATATGCGAACGAGTACCGGCGGGCAGTCTTCTCGTGACCACGGTAGCTGTAACGCTACTGAAACGTCGAGGTAAATAAACAAATGTTATAGGTACCTACGCGATTAAGTCCCGTTATAAAATTTAAAATGTCTTCGAGTCGCGAAAGTTTAAAATGTGTATTTACTTTCTCTTTGCCAAATGCGAGAGCAGCGCCTCCCTCACCGGAACAGATATCCTTGTGGGACTATATTTGCTTGTTATGGCCGTTTAAACTAAGAGAAAAGATTACGTGCTGGATATGCAGTTACGATTTAATTTTTACTTTTAGATATTCTTATTAGTATGCATTTGCAATGCTCAAAATCAATTTATTTAGAAACGATACTACAGTCTCTTGTATGTTGGGATTACGAGAATTCTTGGATGAAAGGATAAACGTTCAACTGTACCTTGATTGGGTCTTCCTGGAATAAAATGATTTTTGTTTCCAGGCCACTAGATACTTACCTAGTATAGTACTACTACTTATACTCTCACTACTTTGCTAATACTTCTAAGCCCCTTACGCACTAGAGTTGAACCGCGCCCCACGGTTCAAAATTTGAACTACACGGCACTAGTAAATTTTGTGGCGGTTAGTGGCGGTTAGGTGCGTACAGTGACAAGCGGTTGCATACTAAAACTGGATAAGTGGTTCAACCGCTAGTGCGTAAAAGTACTAAAACTTTCCACTTAACGCAATCCTATTGCTATTTGGTCCCAATAGTCTTGTGTGGTCGAAAACGACTAGGTTGATTATTTCATAATATAACTATAAAAATTATAATATTATTAGTTCTGGTTTGTACGTATTAGAACGCGTAACAATGAAAATCAACTACCTACCCAATAAGCCACAACTTTTTACTACAGCACCGATTTCTACAAACTATATCGCCAATTCATGGGCAGTCTTACGTAAAGGACTCTGAACCTTTTCCAACATATTAGTACATTACCCGAATCTATGGACCTCTGAAACCGTACTATTATAGAGGGAACTTAAGCTCTATTGAATAAGGTAAACAGAATTGGAAGTAATTGGCTTTAGTAACACCGGTTACTGTTAGATTTTATTGAAATTGTTCGGGTATCGGAACGAATCTGTAACTATCAAAGCGTAGGTAACGAGTTGAAAAAAAACATTTAGGTTTGATTAGAATCTTATTCATCATCATTGGCCTGCCCTTATCCCGCTCATGCGGGGTCGGCACAACATGTTCTCTTTCTCCACTCTCCTCTATCACTCGTCATCTCCATATCCACTCCTTTCTTACCCATATCTTCTTTCACACAATCCATCCATCTTTTCTTAGGTCTACCTCTACTCACATATCCATCCACATTTATTTCCATCACCCTTTTAGTTAAGAATCTTATTACTTACTCTAAAATTATATACGTTACTAGCGGCTCGCTCTTAGCTTCGCTTACCAAAGCTTTTCCTCTTTTGGAATCGACATATTTCCTAAATTTCGGTTTAGGTTTGTGACGTCATATTGTTTGTGAACAATACGACTTTATAAGATAAACTCTTTGTTCATAACTAAATGACATCACATCGGGACATGGTAGACGACGTTTTTGTTGGCTATAACGATAGAAGAAAAATTAAGATTTTTAAAATTTAATTATAAAATGTATATTGCATTTTTATGAATAAATATTTATCGTTTACTTGTCAGGAAACCTATGGTATACATGCATTTTTATATGTTTTCTTACATGGTGTAAAATACCCTATTGTATGATCCCTTGTTGATTGAAATAAATAAATGAAATTGAATATTAATTGTTTGGTTACGTTGCCATGGTGACGTTGCTGGATAATCCAGCAACGTCGCCATGGCATCTGGGTGAGGTAATAGCTCGAGATAAAATGATGTTGACTCTAAAATTAAATATTATTTTTATAGTTTGTGGCTTGTTTTTACTAGTATTGCCATTCGACTTATTTTTTCTCAACTAAAGACTATTTAGAACCGTTATGCACTGTCCATTAGAGGAAAACCTGTTCTGCCGACCCCACTAATAGGTTAATGGTAGATTATGACGACTTCACTCTACGTAAGCGTGTTGCTATATATAATTTAGGTATTTATATACATATAAAGAGTGTATGTATGGTATGTCAGTCGTGTGTTCCCCATAACATAAACTAATTATTTTGGGGCCAGATGATAGTGTGAAATGCCCAGTTTTCTTTATATTTTGTTTTTGGTGAGTCCGTGACTTATAAGCTCACCAGCTCACAATTGGTTTGCTCATTTTATGTTTTATTGTAAAACCACAACAACAGATCATTGCAAAGCTGTTTTCTGTAAAGTACCATCAGTGTTTGGTTTGTAATCTGTATTACAATACCAGGCAGATTTCATCATTCACCAGGATTCGAATGACCTTAAAACCCGGCTTACACCACGAGCGGAGCGGACTCCGAACGGACTCTGTTGAACTCGCAACCATAAATTTCATACTTGTATATCCACTAACAAATTAGTCGAGCGGAAAGGACTAAGCGAGCAGAAAGAGTTGAAATGAACTCGTTCAGCTCTAAATTCAAAAATGTGGAAACAAAACTCGTTATTTGTAGAAGTCAAAACCTATTTTATAGAAATGGAGTCTGCCCTTTCGCGGTGTAAACCGGGCTTAAGATTTAACTTTGAGGCTTCAAAGCAAAACAATAGATAAAGTGCCACAAACTTGTCTGAACCGGTGAGAGAAGCGCTGTTGTCGCATTTGGTATAGGCAGAAAAATAAATAGAGTAAAATTCGTTAGTTCCTCTTTTGACCACCGGTCCAGATAACTTTGTAGCACTCTATGGTCTATAACAATGACGAGTTTAAATTTGATCGCGGTTTTAGAGAATATTAATTTGCTCAAATCATTATTCTATGGTATTCTATGTACGGTAGATATGCAAGCTGATAAATAGTAAAGGAGGTAAAGTTTACTTGTCAAAAAACCTCTCTAGAAATGTTTAGTTATTTAAGGTTAAACTCGGATACGACTTAAGGCGTGATCTCATAAAAATAGCCAGTGCCTTTATACCTTACACTTAACCCCTTTTAATCCAGTGAGGTGCTCCTATAGTCAGTAAATACGCCCACAGTGCCGAACAGTTCTCCCTAATCCGTTTAGAACAGTATTTTTAAGCAGTAAAGTAACTTGGATAAGGGTTATTCTCTACCAAAGCTAAAAACATATACACCCCTATTTTTTAATTACCAAAAAAATTTTAAACATGGTCTCGGTGCCTGTTACTGATCACATTTCTGTAGTTAAAACTAAAAAAAATGAGAAAAAAAATTAAAACCTCAAAAGGAGACGAGACGAGTCAGACATGCACGAATTTATGATAGCTTCTGCGGTTTTACTGACTGAGGATAATGCGAGAACATAGTTCGAATGAGAGTCTTATTAGATTTATTTGTATAGTTTTCATAGAATTTTGTTAGGTTTTGGTTGACTACAATCCTCGATAACTTTGTGATAGTTAAATAAAATAATTACGTTTTTAAAAAAAAAGAAAAACCGACTTCAATGTTCGACTCTACACACGGCGTGACTCAGGGAATCAATATGCCATACATAAAAATCTAAATAAGAATAAGTTTTTTTTAAATATCATCAAGTACAAGCTTTTAATGGATTACCGTGATCTGATTGAACTCACCGATGTAAGTACAACATTTCATTTCAATCAACCTATTTTCTGAGGAGTTCCGTTCTCCATCATCGGATCAGCTCGCAGTCATCATATTTCAAATTAGTAAATGAAACTTGACCGATGTAGTGAGTTTCAACTCAATCAACCTATTAACTGAGGAGTTCCATTCTCCATCATCAGATCAGCTCGCTGTCACTATATTTTAAAATTTTAGATGATACTTGATCTACAAACCGAGTTTCAACTAAATCGGTCGATTATCTGAGGAGTTCCCTCCATCATCAGATCAGCTCGCTGTCACCATTTTTGAAAATTTTAGATGATACTCAATCTACGAACCGAGTTTCAACTCAATCGGCCTATTGTCTGAGGAGTTCCCTGGAACAGCTCTTGACTCCATCATCAGATAAGCTTGAAAGAAAGAAAGAAATAATGCTAAACAGATAATGCTTAGGCTCCACCGGCGTCTAAAGGCAATAATTACCAAAACTGCATACATTTTATGTCAAGTCTCGCGACACGTGAGTTCCTGGCATTAGTAAATTGTCAATTTGACATATTGCATAGAGAGTCTTAGACTTATCTGTCGATTCGATTTACAATGGCTAGGAGGGAAGGTTTTTAGAGTTTTACGGGCAAATTATCAAACCCTCAGGAATAAAATTTATATGGGACCACCTCTGGAGTATACCCTTTCAAACATAAAAATAATTTTGTAAATCGGGCCACAATTGGCTGAGTAATCGCGTAACATGATACAAAAAAAAAAAAAAAAAAAAAAAACATACAGGCGAATTGAGAACCTCCTCCTTTTTTTGAAGTCGGTTAAAAAAGTTAACACCATGCCAGTATCATTTTCTGCATCTGCAACTGTACTTACAATTTTTTGGTAGTCTGTTGTATTCATTGGTCAAGATACATGCCATTGACTTATCTGAGTGTTTTCATGCCCTCTTTGTCTAACCACCTGTACTCGAGAGGACTTAAACAAGGCCACGGATAGGGGAGTAAGTCTTTATTATGCTTCACGTCTGCTCTGAATAGATTATAAGAGTATTATGTATATAAACTACTTGTAGTCTCGCGATTAGTGAGCCAAATCAACACTGAAGTTAGGAAAATGCTTTGCTATGGATGCCATTGTCATCCTTTTAAAAAATTTTAGGGTATCTGTGTATCTGTAGGCCAATGTCATTCGTTTTTTAGTGCTCAACTCAACACTTTACTTTCTTGTGTTTCTTTCTTCGCAGTGTGCTGGAATGCGTGAAAACATTCCAAAATAGTTTTAGTGTAAATGTTTTGCAGTGCAAAGTATGTGAATGTGAAAAAAGTGTCGATAATTTCTTGAAGTGTGCTGGACGTATCCAACGTCACCTCAACCCGGCTGGACCGACTCTGAAGCCTATTAATGCATTAGGCATATGAAATTATAAAACATGATGTTAATCAGATAATAAGGTTCACTATCGAGTGATTGAATAGCCTCTGTGTCTTGAAGCACCCTACTTCAAAATGTTCGTATTTAAGACTACATTTTATTGAGAGACTGGAAGGTGGGTTTAATACGAGTATTTATGAGTATCATGTATCGACATGTATTGATGAGGTTTCTACAAAGACGTGTTGACGTATGGAAAATCGTGTCCAGGTATTTACCTACATACATTTATGCATGTCTTGATGCAATAAAACAGGTTTGCGTTCCTACCATTGGGGTTTGTAACCATACCTTTCATACCAACATTCTATTTAGAATACTATGTGAATATTCCGCGTAGGTATTTACCTACAATTTTTAATTGCAATCTGAGCTGCCACTGGGGCTGTCTCGAAGCACCGAAGTTACGGTTGGCGTCTTTTTCGTTGGGAACTATGACCTAACCTTTTCAAGTTAACATTATTAGGTACTTCTTGTACCTTATTAAGTAGGTGCATAAGAGGCAAATTCGCTAGCCGACTAAACCTACATACCTACCTACGACCGTTACATCGTTACAGAAGAGCCAATGAATTAGGCGAGTTTTGTACTTTCAAAATACCCACCTTCGAAATTTAACCTTTGTAGGTACCTATTATGTCTGATAACAGTATACCCTGCTGTAGGAGACTGCTGTAATGAAATAAATTGAACCGTCAACTATACTTGGAGGAATTGATCAAAAAGGCAAATTCGGCCAATAAATGGCTGATTATGACAAGGCCGATCGGCGCAATAGCCGCGGCGCCGTCTTACCGCGCCGCGCCGCCACCACGCCGCCGCCGCGCCAAGGAACGCGAAGCAACCCGACGCCCTACGCGCCCCGCGCGAAGGACGAAGCGCGCGCACGTACTTCCGCCACTATTCTCGTCGAGCCCACAGGACGTCTTCCTCGCTACTAGCACCTCCAGATGAGTACAGATATTTGCCTCCATATTTTGATCAATGTCAGTATTATGATTTATGTAGTATGTACTGCATCGAACCTATAGTTTGTGCCCGGCTCTGGTGACGGTGTTTTTTGGGCCGCCTTTGTAGCCTCCGTCATGGTTTGACGGTTTGGAGGGCCGGGACTGACGTTTTGACGGGCTCCCCGAAGCGCGAAAGCGCTCAGCTGACAATCTCATTTCATAAATGAAAGTGCCAATGGCGGTCACCCATCCAAATGCTGACGGGCCGGAACGTTGCTTAATTTCGATTAACTCATTGATCGCCACTCTAGAAAGTAACGTCCCCCCCCCCATGCCGCCGCCATACATTGGTATTACTGCCGCCATACATGCGAGTCAAAAACTTCATCCCGCCGTTCGGCGGGCCGGCACTAAACGAGTTAAGCAAGCTACACGAGCGCTTCTTATTACGGGAGACAGTACATTCTTTTTTGAATAAGAAATATGTAAAATTACCTACATTTCTTTATAACCGGTGTATTAACACTCTACACCCGATAATCAGTCTTATTCAGATACAGATAAAGTTTGTTTACGACATTATGGAGAAACGTGCTTCTTCCTTAAACCCTTATAATTTTTAATTATAAGTGATTGATAATTTTAAGTTGTATACAACTTAAATAAGTATGTACATGCCTTGACTTCGACATCCGATCGTCAATTCGTCATGCGTCGTTTTCTCGTAATTTATTGAAACTATCATCTCATCTTGTTTACATACCTACCTAGGTCACAGAATACAGCCTAGGTTGAGGTTATTATTCATAGGTGGAAAAAATATTTAAATGTTTATAATAAGATATACGAATCTTTCCATTTTAGTAAAATGGTGTAAACGAGGGTACCTACCCTCAAAAGTCATGATGTTCGAGAGAGCTCGTAATTATAATAATTAACCGATACAGCAATTTACCTGATTCATATTATAATGCCTTTATTATGAGTTTATGGATAATTTTAACAAACAGCATCATTAAAATTTTGCTGACGCTCAACTATGGGGTGTAATCACGGGTGTAATCATGTGTATGGGTAGCGGTCAGTGCATAATCTTAAGGTTCTTTAAAACTTTCAGGCATTCGCATCTATTGACAGCTCCTTGGAATTTTTTTCTACACGAATAGAATGATTGGTATCAAATATATTTATTATACCTAGGTACTTATGCAGGTGGTAGAAGTACTAGGTGTTATTCAATACCTTACCCAAGTACCTATTACGAAACGACCCTTTTGTGGCTTTTCTATTATAGGTATTTAAGTTTAATATCCATTCGTGTAATATTTTTTTTCAACATACTTATTTAAATTATATTTCAATCAGCTAGGATCCAATTTACCAGTCGCGTAAATATGATGTGCATGGACACCTATTAATTCATTTATATGATGACTTCCAGAGGCGTTTGCCATAGATCCATTCAGGGTCATAGATTGTCATAGATCTATCTATTTTTTCTATTATCTCCCTATTTTTTGCCACTAAGTATTTTGAATGATAAATCATTTAGGAAATATAATCGCAGATGAAGCTCGAGGAATCTCGGTTGCTTTGCCGGGGCGGCGCGCCCTATGGCCAACAAAACTATCAAGATTAAGCATCCCAATTCTCTTTGAATAATATTTTATTGACACCACTATCAGCCAGTTTAATGAAACAATATGTTATTATTTACATATTAAAGTGGTGAGGTTATTTTGTGAAAGTCTTATTATTATCATTTTTTTTAATGGGTACTTACCTACTTAAATGAAAGTCATTTAATTGTGTCCTACAATTAAGGTGCATTCACACGGGATACGCCCTTGACGATTCGTCAAAAGTCATCGTGAATGTTTTATGATTATGACAAACAAAATAGATCGACACAAATCGTAAAAAAAAAAAAAACACGATTCTGTATTCAATGTGAACAAGCTCTAAGATACTTTTTAAGGACTTATTTTAATAGCTTAGGTAACCAACTAAGTACCTCAAATTCGAGTCAATCTCGCATCCTTATAACCTTAGAGTTCTGTCTTAGGGCCAATATTAAATATTTAGGTATTTACCTAATGACTTATATTTTTCATAAAAAATTAAAGTGTGTTTCGTCAAAAATGCAACATTGGAAATTACGATTTTGTATAAGTACTCTCTAAGATACTCTCTAAGATACCTTGATATTATATTAAAATCCTGTCTTGGAGCTTTAGCCTTTGTGGCAGGTATTCTATCTAAAATTAAATTTCCTAAGAAAGTCTTGACAGAACGACGAACCTAAATGCTACTACTACGAGTACTGTACTCGCAAGGGTTATTAGTCCAAACAATACGTTCAGACTTATTTATTTTTAAATAAGATCCGAAATATATAAATATCCGTAATATGTAAAAAAAAAAAAAAAAAACAACCTATAGGACTTCAATTCAATTTATTACGATTAAATATTGTAAATAATTCACCGCGAGCCCCGCACGGGGCTTGGCCTGTATCGTGGCAGTTCAGTTAAAATAAATAACTTTACCTAGTAAAGTAAAGTTATAAGTACATTTTTAGTTATAAGTACATATTTTTATAGCGTTTTTACCATTATTTTTTTTTTTTTTTCCGACATTTCGGCTGTGTTATTACATACAACAGCCGTGGTCGCGCGCGTCACGAGTTGCACGCGCTCTCACTCGGCATCACTGTTGGTCGATAGGTACCTAAATCCGTGGGTACCATCCACCAATAGACATTTACTGAAAGCTGGATCGATTGCATCTCCACCTTTGCTCGCCCGTATCATAGACCTTTATCTATTATTCATAGTTTAATAGCTAATAATGTTTATGTATTTACTTACTAATAATCCTACATACTTACATAAGTAGGTATATATAGGTATCCAAAGTTGATTCATAATCAATTTACCAAGTTTATTAAATACTCTGCGTATCTACAACACGTTTTCCTCCTATAATAGTATCATTGAAAACTATTATTAGTATCTATTAATAATTTTTATTAACTGAAAATTGTTATAAAGGTTTGAATTATTGGTAATAATTTATAATTGTGGTCAATCTTGACAATAGAAACTCATTAAATTAAATACACATATTAGATGACGAAGTAAGTTAAGGTATATCCTTATTCCAAGCCTGGTAGGTAGGTATCTACATAACTTATAAATGGTCGAAATATAAACATTGTTATTTCGCAAGACTGGCATGGGTTGAATTCCTCATTGATGTTATTCCCGTAAAATCTCTCAAGGTCTACAAGTAGTTTATATACATAATACTCTTATAATCTATTCAGAGCAGACGTGAAGCATAATTAATGATTAAACGAACTTACCTGTGAGTGAAGTTCTATCATAATTATGCGAACGTCTGGTCTGAATAGATTAGTATCCCGCCCACCCATCGTGGTTGCAACACTCCCAATATAGGTAACATTACGGTAATACTATACTACATCAATGAGGTCCAGGATCTGTTTGATTTTACTACTAACTAAATGACATTGGCCTACAGATACACAGATACCCTAAAATTTTTTAAAAGGATGACAATGGCATCCATAGCAAAGCATTTTCCTAACTTCAGTGTTGATTTGGCTCACTAATCGCGAGACTACAAGTAGTTTATATACATAATACTCTTATAATCTATTCAGACCAGACGTTCGCATAATTATGATAGAACTTCACTCACAGGTAAGTTCGTTTAATCATTAATTTCATTAGACTTTTTTAAATATTGATAAAAAACAATTAACAGTTTCTAAGAAATGATTTTGCGAGGTTTTATCCTCCTAATAATATCACGAATATTATACAGCTATTTACCCACTTTAATAAAGATTCTCGGACTGTAATCCGACAATTAAAATTAATTCGTAGATAACAACTCAAATCTGATTTTAAAATGTAGGTAGTTCTACGGATTTATACTGTTTGTAATTTGTATTGTTCCTACGGAAGATTGCTTGCATCTCTAAAACAGTATACATTGGTGCGTATGTTCGATGAATAATTAAACGTGCGAGAACACAGAGCGCGTTGAATTTGCAATTTCGTTGAAGCATCGAATTTGATTACACGCAGAGGAGCATTCAGTTTATAGAGGTGGTAAGCAAATGTTGGTTTTTGAAACGAATGGATCTTTCTAAAAGCAGGGTCAGTTCATCGGCCTTTTTCCGAACGACTTTTTCAATAAAATATAGTGAGATGAAATGGTCGATGTGCTAGCAGTTGATGGAACTGCAAGCTAGACACCAGTGGCAGGCAATGACAATATCCATGAGAACTTTAAAGTAGGCTTGGCCCAGAAGTAGGACAGTACCAGGCTAACCAACAACAACAATTTTGATATTAGTGTAAAAATGTAACTGAATTTATTACGAAGATAATAATAAAATGGCGTATATTTTTGTAAAATAATTACCATGATAAAATAATAAACTGGCACTTATGCTTTTGCATAAATGCCATGAAGCATATTTGCCAGTCTATTATTTTATCTTTTTTGGATTTACCAAAAAACAGTGTAAAATTATTTTTTTCGTCGCACATAGTCATTTGCAAAATATGTACTCTTCCAAATTCGTTGAGAGCCCATTAAATTTTACCTACCTACAAACATTAATTTAAACCGGCGCTTAACTTTACGAGGTTATAACTCAAATTTATTTGTTCAGGAGCTTCAACTAAGCGCGAAATTTCTAAACGTACATTTTGGCGTGGATAATGAAATGTGGTTAAAATTCTGCTGGATACACACCATCAACATACTCAAACCTTAAATTTTGTTATACAAATTTTTTGATACCTCTATTATAGGCCAGAAGTGCTAAATTTGACTAACCCGTAGCCTTACCTTACCTGCAAATTTTTGGGTAAATTTATATTTTCCGGAATCAAAACAAGCCTTTGCTAGTTAAACTAAGCTTCTTCCGTAGTAAATAATTATCATCTACAAGTTGCTTCAGCGTGAATGAGCAAGAAAAATCTAAACATTCAAACTTTCATTTGAATGGAATTACAAATACATTTACAGTTTTTCATTTTTATTTTCAGTGGATTGGACATCGTGGCTATTCGTCAGTTGGTAGTTCTCCTACGTCTTCTCTCGCGACAAGGACGCACTATCATCTGCACCGTTCATCAGCCCTCGGCGTCTCTCTTCACGTTGTTCGACAGGATCTTTGTCTTGGCTAGAGGCATGTGCTGCTATCAGGTCAGTATTATTTTTAAATATGGTAGTAATAATAATTTGCTTATCTTTTAAAATCTCGCGCATCTATCACTGTCCTTCTTTCTCATTAAAAATCAGTAATTCACCATCCTGCTCAGATTTTGGGTCAGCAAACTTGCTAGCTCTCTCAAAACAGATTTATTCGACTAGGTCGCATCCGCCGGCTATTGCTTTTGCTGAAATGGATTGCTTTAGTTTCCAAACGAAATAGTTCAGTCATGTCAAATAGCAACAATTGTACAGGAGTTTTATAGCTTCCATTTTGGAAGCAATCAATTCTGAAGCTTAACAATTAAAAAATGATTGGTAGCTGTAGCTAAGCAAATCGATGGCTTGTTTTTGAAACTGAAATAAAAGAGCTATTTGATTCAACCTTGTCTTACCATGTACGAACAAAAGCAAGATAACACGGTATGAACTTGGTCTTAGAATTTTGAGACAGAAACTCTGAACCAAAGAGACCAAAACCAAATCTGAAGGTTAGGTTTTTCGTCTCTAGTGTAAAGACATTTAAGGAATACGCGTTCCGGTTCGCGCGAGTTTACACATTATTCGTTTTGACATTATACATCGACTCGCGTAAGCCTTGGAACTTGTGAACGCATAGCCTGAAACGCGTAGTCATACACAGCTTCACCGTAGGTACTTCGGTTGTCCTCTTAGGTATGTGAATTTACGGTTCTTTGAAAATGACTTTGGATAAGTTAGAATTATGCACAAATAAATAACAGAGAGCTTGAAAAGTTTGCGGGTTGGTATGTTTGTGTAAGTGGTCTGAGTTTGATAGATTTCGGAATAGATGTAGGTTGTCTGGTTGTGGAATACTTATAATAATATTTTATTCCAAACGAAAATTTCACATAACCTCTATGCAATTTTAAGCATAGAGGTTATGTATGTTATGTGTGTACGCAAAGCCGTAAACAGAAGTGGAAGTAAGTCTAGGGAACAGTATACAAGTGCTCTGTACTAAATTTTGTTGCTGATTTGATGTCGAATAACGTAGTGGAATCCCTCGCATACCGCAATACGTGCCGGTACAGACAAAGGAATATGAATTCAAATATCCGCTGGTGCGTGATGGATTTTAACGAGAACAATTTAACAACGTGTTGGCTTTCAAATACGTAATCTATAGATAATTTGAGCTAAAGCTCTCACTCAAGCATCCTTTTCCTCGGTATTAGTTTTTCATATCGTTTGACTGGCTCCTCACTGGAGTTTAACTTTTTAGTTTTAAGATGGATCACCTAAAAGAATGCTAGGCCCCAAACCGTGTTTGTTGCCCTTATTCTTCACGGTATTGGTCGCGAAAGAACAAGACTAAAATTAGTTTTAAGACTATGCTTATTTTGGGGTTAGATGATGCTGTGTGAAAATTGTCTAGAATTATTTATTTATTTATTTATTCTAAGTGATCCAGCGGTCCTACTGAATAAATGCTTTTCGACTTTGACATATTCGCAATGATGGACAAATCATAGGTGGTTTCTGGATGCATTTTTAAAGGGCTCATGCTGCTGTATCAGATTAGGCACCTTTTGCGCCTAAATCTTTGTGTTTTTTACTATTTTTTGGTTATTTTCTCTTGTTTTTTGTACCGTTTGTTTAATTTTGTCATGTTTAATTTGTATTGTACCTGTTTTCTTCTGGTTGTATCAGCTGATGTTATTCTGGTTGTAATGTTGTGTCAAATAAAACTTTTAACCTATCTGTAGCGGTTACGATTAGCAGAGTAGCCGTGACAGCTTCATTTAGGATGGTCTGTTCGCGCTTGTCATCCATAAAAGTTGTGGATCGTCGATTTATTCAGTAGGACCACTGGGATCACTTAGAATAGTCTTCAAACTAATTTTACACCTGTTCTAACGCGACCAATACCGTGAAGAATGAGGGCAACATACACGGTTTTGGGCCTAGCTATATTTTAGGTGATCCATCTTAAAACTAAAAAAGTCAAGCTCCAGTGGGGAGCCAGTGAAACGAAATTGAGGCTCGTCAAATAAGTATGAGTTTTCTTTTTCCATGGTTTTTTTTAACTGTAGTTTTGATGTTGCAAGTTTTAGGCAAGTATATCGAAATTATTCTAGAAGTCTCAAGCCTCTAATGAATAAACCATTTCATTTGTGCAAAAACTTTTGATTGATCAGTCCCACGGAGTTTGTAATTAGTTCGTTAGAGACAATCAAAGTTTGCTACTTGGAGCGATAGGCCACATTACGAATTCGTGTAAGCTCGTGAGCTCGCAATTTAAGATTAATTTGCTATTTTGAATGATAGGGATACTCCCTTTGCTTAATTTTAAAGCTATTTAT
Organism: Epirrhoe alternata; assembly: GCA_963565295.1. NCBI lineage: Eukaryota > Metazoa > Arthropoda > Insecta > Lepidoptera > Geometridae > Epirrhoe > Epirrhoe alternata. The sequence continues at coordinate 10,017,458 of OY751384.1, forward strand.
TTACAGAAACTAAGCTACTACAATATGTACATAAAATTACAAAATACAATAGAATCAGTCAAGCTATCTAAGGATCGTCGTAAAAACGATCTATAGATAGCGCAACTGATCCAGGTCACTGCCAGTCGGAAGCGTGCCAAAAATACTGGCGGCATTGCCACGCTTGTATTTCAAAGTAGCTTAATTAATATGTTTATAGCTGCAAAATACTGGCGGCATTGCCGCGCTTGCATTTCAAAGTAGCTTAATATGTTTCTAGCTGACTCTGCGATTACCGTTGCCTTACTTTTCTAATACTTTATTTATCCGGAATAAGAAGACTATAATTATCTGTCCGTCTGCCGAATTTAACCAAAATTAATCGAGCATTTTTTGCGTGAATGATTAAAAACATCTTCACAGTTTCGCGGTTCTTCTTCTTCTTCTTTTATTTAATGGCAACCTGACAAGATATAATTCTGCCAATGTCAAGTTTTAAATATAGAGTTATAACATGTCAGTCAGTCAGTCCTGTCACTGGTTTGAACAAAACACGGCGGCTTGTTTTCTTCATAACTCCAACGGAAATTTTTCGTGAAATGAGAAATCTTCTTCAATACTCCCCCATTCCATTTGCCAGATCTTCTGTTACGAATCCAAGGCTTTAATAGAAAAATGCCACCAAAATTACATAATAAAACCTATTAAAACACAAGAAAAAGAAAATAAAATAGCAGTGCTTCTTCCTAAAATGGCGAAAAAAATCCCGTTTTGCTATTATTGTATAGATTATTTGACAGCAACAAGACGATGTAAATAATTATCAAACCCAAAGATGTATTTTATTAATTTTAGCTTTTTTCATAACCCGTCCGATGTCACCGCCCGAACATGATGTCAAGCAAGGTGCGTCTGAAAAATGACAGGTTTGTTCGCGCATCGGCGGTGCTGACGCCGCGTTCTAGTAAAATGTCGATATCTCTATTATTTTGTATGAAAGGTATCAAAAAAAAGTTATATTTTTTAAATTGGGATGAACTAAGCTAACAGAATATGTAGAATTTAGTATACCTTTACCTAGTAAATATGTTTTTAAACGTAAGGTAAAGTTGGAGAATGTAGTGAAAACGGATATTTCTCATGATATTCAGAAAATAAAACCATTTATTCCAATAAAAGTTTGAAAGTACTATTTTTGCACACAATACGTTTTGTATTTTATTAATTAATCTTGGTAGGAACAAAAATTCCAAAAGAATAATACTTTACCTAAAACTTTATACGCCTTGTTAAAAATGTAAAAAGTTTTTTTAAACTGGGACATTTTTGGACTAAGAAAGATTTATTTGACATCGTGAAGCAAAAGTTAGACTAATTATAAGTTTGAAAAGGTTACCTTACTGAATATAAGCACCTGTTAGCCACGAAGATCGTTAACCTTTTAGGTTCTAAAGGTTCGTACTTATTATTGACTACTTTCAAAAAAATTAGGGTTCTACTAGGTAGATGATTTTTAGACAACAGTGCGACTTCGCACAGATTTTTAACTAATGCGGACATTATCGTTTTCTGTGTTTTTTGGTACTACCTATGGTTTTGTTCCTAAATAAAGAAAATAACTTGAATTGGAACTAACTGGTATTAAATCTGTTACTGACTACCTCCCTGGGTTCTTCAAAGGATCTAGAGTAACTTGGTCTGAGAAATGTTTACGGTTCCTTGAGAATATACAGTTTTTTTGTTTCTTTGTATTTCTATACAAAGAATAAAAATGCGATGAGTCCGATGCTTAGCTAATGCGATGAGATGATTATAAAAATGCGATGAGTCACACAAGTGCGTCCACTGAGCCGCATCGTGCGGATCGCACATCGGCAATGCCCACACCGATGCTCTTTGCGATGCGTGCCGATCAAGTCATACGGTCATGTCGATCAGTAGACGCACCTCGCATCGCACGTATTTTAGGTCATGTAAAACAAAACCAAAGAACTTAGCGGAACTTTTCACTAAGAAAATCAGCATCAAGCTTACCACCCTGCCTAGCACCCTCGCCAAGTCGGGGAAGTTAACGCGCATAATGGGACCGATAGTGTATAACAGTCTTCCTGAAATTGTCACAAAGGCAACAAGCCTGACATCTTTTAATATTAAGCTGAAGCACTGGCTAGTTGACAACTGCTTCTACAGTTACGAGGAGTTCTTGGCCTGTAAAAGTGCCTGTAGCTAAACCAATGTACTTAATCGTATATTAAAATTATTATTAAATTATTTTATTATTATAGGTATTCATAAATTAAAATTACTTACCTACCTAACAATATCTGACGTGTTATTCATGTAATTAACTAAATAATAGTAGATTGTTACACAAGGGACGTAAGTAAGCTATTACAGAACAAGATCCAATTTGGCGCCAGTGCGAGCGCAGCTCGCATAGGGCGCTAATGGATCGCGTGCACCCGAGATATTTAGTCACACGAGCGAGCGCAGCGAGCGAGGGTGAATATAGTTCGAGGGTGTAATAGCTACTTGCAACCGAGGTAAGCATTCTACTTTATATCATTCTTGCGAGGTAAATAAAACATTAATAATGCAAAATGAAATTTTAATTAGAATAATTAGCAAATTTAGAGAAAAAATAGAAATTTCATCATCTGATGAAGTGCTTGATATTGTTGTAAATAACTTAAATCACTTTACGAACAAACTTCACAAACTTTCAGATCAAATGAAATGCCGCCATTTCCATTTTTTTTTTCGTAAATAGTTTTCCATTTTTTTTTACGGCTCTGAGTTCCAAGGAGTTTTGCATAGTTTGAAATGTATGGAAATTAAATGCCGCCATGTTCAGTGTTTTTTTTTTTCAGTAAAAACTTTTCCTACCATTTTATAAGAAAAGAGATTGTTTACCAAGGAGTTTTGCATAGCTTGAACTTTAATGTGAACATTACAATTCAAGCATAGTGCGACGTAATGTTGCCTTGAATTGCAAACACCAATTTACAAGGAGACTTTCCACCATAGTAATCTCTAGTTACTGAGCAAGTATGATATAAATGATTATTACTGATTATTACATCAACATCGGCATTTCAGCAATCCGATTGCTGGTACTAACGTCGGCAATTCGATCGCTGCCGATACTGTGGACGTAGTATGAAAAAATAATGCGAATGAAGTGATTCGTTCGATGCGTACGATACCGACCTGTAGACGCTTAGCTTTAAAGCTCGCTTATTTTATCGAAAGGAACAAATTAAATTAACAAGTACAAATGTATAAGAACAGTTGTTGAGCGAGAAATAATACAAACCATTTAACAAATCAAGCAGGGTTTTCTAAATTAAAATTCGGGGTAATGAATGTAAGAAAGTTTCAATTATTAAATTGCTTGCAAATTTTAGTACGGGCTGGACTTATTTAATAAGAATATTCAAGTTTTAACAGTTAAACATAATTGAAAGGTATCATAGGCAGGTTACTCTATTATGCAGCAACAATAAAAAATATGAATATCATTTTATTAAAATTATTATTTACGTTTTCGGTTATAATTATACGAAAGACTTAATTCATTATCATCATCATCCGCAGCCAAGAATACCCCACTGCTGGGTCTTCCTCTGTTTAGGCCATTCATTCTGGTCCTGTGCCACACGCAATATTAATCCACTTTTCAGTGAGCGGCAAGTAATCAGCGATTTTATCGCTCAAGAGACGAACAATTTCCGGCGACAAAAGTTTTGTCGCGGGCGATAAAATTCTCTCGGTATAATCGCTCAGCGATACTGGCGCAGCGGTCAAAACTCACGCCGTGCGATGAAAAAGTCGTAGCCTAGCGACAGAATACTCTTTTCAACGCTCAACGCTCTTCGCCCGTCGCTTTTCGCTTAACGCTCAACACTTGTGGTCGGACAACTGCCTATGTAATAACAATATTAAAGATTTAATTAAAAGAGCAATATCGTTTTTGACAAAAATAAGAACCCATTTTTTGTATAAAACGAAGATTGTTATACTTGTTTAGCAAAAAACATTCTAACTCGGAAACCCAATTTAACATTTTCTTTCCAATCCAAAATTTTCCTTCAACCAATGCAAAGCTTCAGCGTTAGAAATAGCCAATTAAGGAAACGGTTTATGTTTGACATTTTAAATTGGTTAGATAACCGTGTCACCAGCCCACGGGCTTACCCGAAACAAATTTATTATTTTTAAACGAGCTAATTAACTCCCAGATGTAACTCGTGGGACTGTTGGGGTGAAACCTGCTACTTTCATATAATATTTCTAATGGAGGCATTGGCTTGGCATGTATCGAATTTGTTATAATTTGCTTCTGCAATGTAATACCCTTTTTAGATATCAATCTTTCTTCTTTCTGGAAGAAATCTGCCACATTTTTTTATTTGGTGTTGGAAAAGAATCTTAATCGTATTTTACTTCGAAAACGTATCTACAAAAGTTCTATTTTTGTTTAGATTTTTTTAGATGTTTTGTCTGTGATATGTGACAAAAGCAACCTCACTTGACATACGATATCTACTAGTAAAAAACCCTTAACCCACACAAGATTACCTCAAGAGTTTTCACCCTTACTGTCCGAAAGACCCAGTGAGAACTCAGTCTATTTGCCGAGGCCGGATTCACTTTGAGTAGCAAACGGAAGCGACCTTTGTACTGTTGAACTGGTGACAGAAAGGCAAATTACAGCTTTGATCCTGTCATTAACTGTAAGGTGCTTTCTGAATGAAAGAATAAGGGTACTGTTTTGGTGTGCCGCGCTGTAAACATCTGTGTTAGGTATGTTTTATATTAAATTCTTCTAGCATGCCATGATTTAAAAATTTATGAAAAATTTGTAGAAGATATGTACTTACATTAAAGTAACTTATATATTTTTTTGTATTTTTTTGTAGTGTTAATCTTGGTATTTCATTAAGAAATGAAAAGAGCCGATATATATGAGCTTATCAAGAATTTCCAAGTCTGACGTCAGGGTTCCGTGACCGAGCGGTTGAAGGCGCTCCGGCTTTAGGAGGATCGTCTGATCGTCGCGGGTTCGAATCCCGTCGGAATCGAAAATTTTAATAAGACTTTTCATTTCTTACTAAAGTAACTTGTCTATAGACACTAAACCTCTGTAAAAACCAACTTAACGTCCAACTTATCAGATGAAAATTTACTATTTAGTGTTAAAAGCATAAATGTCGTTTCTTCTCCAGCCAAACTCCAATATCCTATTTTATATCACCAACTAAAACTTTGGCTAATATAACAGCTACTTATTTGAAGTTTAGCTCTTAAGTATCGCTTGAAGATACCCCGATAGAAATTTCAGGGAACAGTGAAATATCTACGCTATCGTGGACATGAAACAGAATTACTGTGGAATGACAATACAGTGTTTTGAATTATTTCTTCTGTAGTCTTCCTGGAAAGTATCAAAATTATTATTTACTTTTCTTCTTGTAAACAAGTAAGCTAGCATCTAACTGTGAAAACTGTTTAATGGTCAATTAGATATTCAACTGGAATTTTTTATTTAGTTATGTACTGTTTATTCCTAAGAAATAAAAATAAATAAAATTTGAATAAGCACAATAATACAAGCGTGTGAAATAATCCCAATCGGTTTGTTATTTTTCATTTCTTTTAATTTACTTTTTATCTTGTAAAGGTAGACTTTCTCTCAGAGTCAACAATATTTCGGATGACGAAATTTAAGCCCGTTGCCGCCTATTGAAAATGTTTTGATATTTTTTCTTTCGGCTCATAAGACACTTAACTGTTTAATCATGTTTCTTTCTTCAAAGTTAAAAGACGTATCTATTTTCGAACAGCATAAAAATGGTTCATACTCAGTGATTCTGAATACCTCGATGGAAATAGCAGTTTCAAGTTCTTAGCGAAAGATCTTTTTTAGGTATCTACGAGTATAACTTTGCCGCTGCAATTTTCATATTTCTCTTTATCGACACTTCTTTTAGTTTGTGACTTAGTGGATCTCGGAGGAAAAGGTTTTAAGATTTTCTTTTGTTCTATTTCTTACCTCTTTGTATCGATGCAAAAGTTCATTTATGTTATTTTCTATTATGGCGGCTGTACACATGGGGCCAAGGTGTTGGGCCAACGTGTTGGGACAACGTGTAGAGAGCTACTTGGCGGTATGTTGGCTTAATTGGTCTAGTTGACGCCAACATGGGCAGGCCATCCGAATAGTGTCGGTTTTTAGTGCACACATCAAAGGATCTTGGCGCGCTCCGCAAACAGCGTTCACACGTTGGTTGCCAGTATATCAATAATAACGAATAACACATTTACCTCGTTCTATTCCGATGAATAGTCACCATCCACCACCTTCTTTTGCGCAATTTCTTTTTAGTCACTCTACTTTGGTGCACATGTACGTAATAATTAAACGCACTGTATAAATAAATTGCCGCGGCTGCAAGAACTTCTACGTCCATCTTTGAAGCGCCAATGCAGAATGATCAGTAAGCCAATGTGTGAACAGGAATCTTGGTTTCCATCATTTTTGCCCAACACGTTGGCCCAACACCTTGGCCCCATGTGTACAGCCGGCTTTAGTTCTGTCGTTAAAAAGTTGGTATATAGTTTATTGACAGAAAGAAAGACATTTGATTTACCTACTATGGATTTTTTTTCTTATCTTTTTAAATTGATCTGAGAGAATACTTACCGTCCCTTGATGATGATGATAATTTGCTATCCTGATAAGTTTTTATCACAACAGAAATGTTTTTGCGGAATAAAGATATCCGTATTCACTACACTACACATTTCACAGCCTCTTCGTTTAAAAATAATGTAAGAAGAACACCATTTTGTGCCGGCCCCACATATTGTGGGAAAAGGGAAGGAAGATGATGATGATGAATGTTTAAAAATAATATAAAATGTTTTATAAGGGCACAGGGCAGGCAACTCCATGATCCTCGAGTTATGGCTGACTATTATCGAACCATAATCTTGGGGTTAAGCACGTATCTTTTGCTATAAAATGTGTCGCGTTTAGAGCACAAAGTCATTATATTTTGAATGAACAGTATTTTATAAAATAATAAAAGTGTGTGTAAGCTTTATACACGTAAAACATATATCTTTTTTTGAGACATTATAATAAATGTTCTAAATCAAAAATTTTTTTGAAGCATTTGTTCAATAGGACCACTGGGATCATTTTGAAATAAAACTAAATTAAATAATCAATTAAGTATTTATTTACACCACATGACGTGTGATATAAATAATATATTCTAAAAATCCTCATCCGGTATTCATTTAATAATGTAGGTACGTAGTGTTTTTTTTCAAATTAGATACCTCTAAGGTGTGTCACACTGTAAATGCATTAATTTTATGATTTTATGAACGCTTTGCCATAAATTGAAGATAAAGTTTATATTAACTTCAGTCTTTATACTTTTATGTTCAAATGTTTAAGTATAGCGAGTTTTGTTGTATGCTCTATAAAAGTAAAAAAGTTAAACTGAATTTTTTGCTGTTAAATAAATAATGCTGGACATTTCACACAGCATAATCTAGCCCCAAACTAAGCAAAACTTGTACTATGGGAACCAGATAACTGAATGATATACTACCTAAATACTTTTTGTTTCTAAATACATATAAATATACATAAAAACACCCAAACCCGAAATAAATATTTACAGTGCAGATCATACAAACATTTATCCCGCAGCGGGGATCAAACTCCGTCCCAAGCGGGCTTTCACCCACTGCGCCACAGAGGTCGTCGAATTGCAAACATTATTTTGATACAAATCGATTTACTTACTCATTTTTACCTACGAGTATTTTGTCCACGGCAACAATATTATAACCTCATAACAATTATATACTGCTGGTTAGATTAAAGATATTTTAACCAACGCCGATTGTATTTGAATCGGTGGTGGTGATCTACCTATTTCGTGAGTACCTTACTGGCAGGAAACGCGTTAACAGTCACCCATTAATCCTTATCGCACTTGTGAAGCGCTCGTGCGTCGTGCTTGCTTAGTCGTTCTTGATAGATCGTCGAAGTTAAGCAATGTTCTAAACGGTCTGTAAGTGGATGGGTGACCGCCAGTGGCATTTTCATCTGAGCGCTTCCGTGCTTAGGAGGGCACGTTAAATTGTCGGTCCCGGCGTCGTCATCGCATCTCGGAGGCCTTTAGGCGGCCTAAAAACTCCGTCACCAGAGTTAGCCACTGACTCATACGAACTTACTTATTATCGCACTTCATATCTAAACTTGGTTCTAGTATACAACAGGTAATGTAATCTCGGTAGGAAACTTTCTGTTCATTTGTTAGCGCTAAGATGCAGATTTCCCAGCGGCCACAACCATATAGTTATTCCTTTCTAGTTATTAGAAATCCTGTATCATTAGGAATACCCCCTCAGTCTAAAACGTATCTTATGAAGATTGAAATTAAGTTCAATTTTATTCTTTACTAGCTGTCCGTCGCGGTGTTACCCGCGGTCCCTCAGGAAAACTTAGCTTTTCCGGGATAAAATATAGCCTCTATACCAGGGATAATGTAGGATTCTAATGGTGAAATAATTTTTCAAATCGGTCCAGTAGTTTCGGAGCCTATTCAATTCAAACAAACATACAAACAAATCTGTCTTCTTTAGGCAAACAAATCTTTCCTCTTTATAATATTTTTATTATTATATTATTAGTATTAGTATAGATGATAGGACGTCTTATCTTCGCAAAACTTGAAAAAAATCTTTTACAAGATTAATTGGTGACAATGTGCAATAATAATGGTGACGGCGAGCTACTCTGATGGTGGAGTCAGGAACTGTTCAATAGAACTCCACGGAAAATAGCCCAATTGAGTTGAAACTTGGGACATCGGTCAAGTTAGTGACCGCGTTATCAACTGAGCGCTTCCATGTTTCGGAAAGCACGTGAAATTGTCTGTCCCGGTTATTAAGTCACTAAGCCATGAAGGAGGCGATAGAGCGGTCTAAAAAACTCCGTCAGAAATGGCCACTAAGTCATTCGAGCTCAAGGAGTGGAGTGAATACTCGCGTACCTCAGAACTCTTGCATTATCCACAACACAAGACCAACTTTACCACTTTGCGAACTACAAAGATACAGTCCTTATTCATTGTCTTCTGCCTCATTCGTTTGTAGTTTGAGAAATTAATTTGGCTTCCTTGAAGACTTACCTAGTTGAAAAGTGGTCGGGAAACTTTCCTTGGTATTTCAGGTTCAGTTTTTGAATGTAGATAGGTTTCTTACTATTCATTTGTGGCATTGTTCAACATAGGTACTATTTCTAAGAAAACAATAGTAAATTTTTCTCATGTTATTTAATTTTGAAGTATGCTTTGAAATCGAAATCATTTAGGACGCTTTCATATTAAATGATTGGTGCCGGACTGCTGCAGTCCGGCTAAACGGACTATCAGTCAAGTCCTTTAGTATGAAAAATCATAGTTGTCCTTGACCTGAGCAATGCGGCAAAAATTGAGTGGCACTCCAGGAGTGCCGGCAGAAGTGAAAACTTGAACGGTTCTAAACTTGACAAATAACCTGGTGTTGGTGAGCAGTCACGTGACTCGCACCTGACTTTTTCTAGGCGAATCCAAGAATTTTCTTTCATCTCAAAACTGCCAAACGTGTCTAAAGAAGTTTTCACTTCAGAAATACACAAAGAAAGAAAGAAATCTTTTCTTTTAAAGCATTAGTCGTGACCATTTTTGTTTTTTTTACAGGGTGCTCCACAACTGTTAGTCCCATACTTAGCAGAGGCGGGACATATCTGCCCCACTACCCACAACCCAGCCGACTTCGTGCTGGAGACATTGATTGGTGACGTAGAAGTGGCTGCTCAGCTGTCTGAGCTCAGTCAAAACGGAAAGCTTTGTAGGAAGCTGGATCGAATGACTGTGAGAGGAAGGTATGTTCGAAACAACTGTTCGTAATCTTGTAGGAAATACAGCAAAAAATATGGGGCTTCAAGTTTAGTTTGCCTGTCTAGTTATGTTTGGGGGATGTCAGCAGCCAGTTGGGCAGCAAATAACTTTCGTTCTCGTGTCTCTCTTATCGTGCTACCTAGCAGTTAAACTACCAAAGCATAAGGTCAAATCATTATTGATCTTATCCCATTCAGTTATTGATCATAGTAGAATAAAAGCAGAATAACAATTTCTCTTCTTCTATTTCTTTCTATTCTATTCTTAAATTTTATAACGGGACTTAATCATGAGGTATAACATTTGTTTATTTATCTCGACGTTTCAGTAGCGTTACAGCTACCGTGGTCACGAGAAGACTGCCCGCCGGTACTCGTTAACGAGTACCGGACGGTACTCGTTAACCCCGTTATAAAATTTAAAATGTCTTCAAGTCACGAAAGTGTATTCTATTCTTTTTTTGATAGGTAATTTAAATCGTAAATGTGAGTGTGTTTTATGTTTCAATCACGGCCTAACCAGTAGACATGGATGAAATTTTAACTTATGAACTGGATAGCGTTAAGCTCTGAACGGTGAAGGAAAACATCGTGAGGAAACCAGTTAGTATTCTTATAGGCGGCGATGGGCTTGCAACCTGTCACGTATGGAATACTAACTTCTGCAAGATGTGGGCATGTATCAAATATGTATTTGTACATGCCTCTGACTACCCCCTTAGACATCTTCAAAGGATCTGGAATATAAAGATCTGAGAGAATGTCTACCGCGCCTTGGGGATACAGTCGTGACCCTGTTTACGTAATTTAAATCGTAATGAGTGTGTTTTATGTTTCAATCACGGCCTAACCAGTAGACATGGATGAAATTTAAACTTATGAACTGGAATAGCGTATAAGATAATACTAATAGTAATATTAATAGTAATAATTTATTTCATAAACATTGTTAAATTACATAGGACACTTAAGTATAATTATAGGAACAAATTACAATGGACCCCACACTAGGCAAAGCCTGTGTCGTGGGCGTCTATGTGAATTTTTTATAATAAAAATAAATGTACAATATTAAATTGTTTAGGACTATTGCTATTATAAATATTATGTTGTTTTAAAATAAATAAAATAGTAAAACTACTTAATACTGGTTCCACGCAAAGTCTGTAAAAGGTATAACTTTTTAAACTATCATGGTTGACACTATAAACACAAAAAAGGTACAAAAGGTCTGTAAAAGGTACTTTTAATTAGATCCAAATGATTTACAGAAAACCGGTGTTGCACTCAGATGAGTCAATCCAGAGGATATTTGGGGAGCACGTAGCCAAAGAACAGACACAGAACATGGAGTTCCCAACAACTTTCCTGACGCAGTTCTTGATACTGCTCAAACGGATGTTTAAACAAACGGCTCGGAATTCTGTAAGTAATCTTTCTTTTTAAAATACTATAAAAAGGAGGAAGTTTACTGTATGATCAGTATGATCATACATACTCTTGTTCAGAAGACGACCTCTGTGGCGCAGTGGGTGAAAGCCCGCTTGGGACGCAGAAGGTTGCGGGTTCAATCCCCGCCGCGGGATAAATGTTTGTATGATCTGCAAATATTTATTTCGGGTCTGGGTGTATTTATGTATAAAATGTATGTATTTACAAACAAAAAGTATATAAGTAGTATATCAATTATCTGGTTCCCATAGTACAAACTTTGCTTAGTTTGGGGCTAGATGATGCCAGCATTATTATTATTACCTACTATTGTCTGAAATGTCCAGCATTATTATTATTACCTACCATTATACTCATCATCTCTCATATCTCATACTGTATGATCATACATACAACCAAACAGAGAACCTCCTGATCACCAATATCTCTTTTGCGAAAATAAATGTACAAGTTTTTGCGTTTCTTCCACAGATAACCCTATGGATACAACTGGCCCATCACGTGATATCCGCCATACTGATTGGAAGCATATTCTTCATGATTGGCAACAATGGATCTGTACCCATGTGCAACTTCAAGTTCTGCCTCAGCTGTCTTGTGTTCTTTATGTACACGTACATTATGATACCGGTTTTATTGTGTAAGTAATTATATCCATGTTTTTAAGCACCGTTATGTGTGTGTTCGTAATTCACTCATAAACTTATGAGAACATGACGAAAATTTATAAACACACGCTGATAAACTTGATTGATTTTGATGACTTTCTACAAATAACCAGGATGGCTAGCTATTTGGACTGCAACGAGACGTGATTGTAAAAATAAAGATTTTTTTATAGTTCTTAGATCGAAAAAACTTTGTAGGAAGTGTCTTATACCTTTACTTTGATCCAGAAGCAGTTAAAAGAAAGAGTTGACTCAGGCCTTTAGGGTGACGGGGCATAAAGTTGACTGCGAAGTTTTTCAGACTTCTCTGTTATTACTGCTTTGCAGTAGTTATTATTCCCTTCTTGGTTTTATAAGTGACCAAGTTCTGCCTTTATTTAGACCATCTACAATTAAAAAAAAACCGTAGCACTCCCGGGAATACCAAGAGAAGTGAAAACTTGAACAATTAGGTGCCTAGCGTAATTTTTGAATCGTCAGGAAATCGAAAAATATCGAAAGATAATGACTTCACCCGTTCGTTATAAAATGAGTTAACCGTTAACGTTTACTGAGTACAAAACTAGATGGCGCTACTGGTACGTGTCAGTTATGACTCACACGTAACCCAAGAATTTATTCTAATCTCAAAAATTCACAAGGTGCCTAAAGAAATTTTCACTTCAAAAAGCTTTCCATACGCTGAAAGTTGCATTAAAACCCTAATCGTTTCACTACTATATTAAGGCTTAGAAAATGAAAAAACGTAGCGCTCTTTATCAAACATTTCTTTCGTTTCAGTTCCACTGGAAGTACGCTTGCTGCGTAGAGAGTACTTCAACCGATGGTACAGTCTCAAAGCTTACTATGCTGCGTTGACTTTCTCTACCATACCTGTGATGGTAAGTCTATTGAATAAAAGGCTCCATGTATGACTCTACAAGGATCTAAGAAATAGCTTTATATTTTACAATAAGCTTTATATTTTACAATAACGACAACATATTCAGAGACCCGCAAAGTTTTAAATAGAGAAAACATTTTAAGTTGTAGTGTAGTCGACTTTTTCTGTTACACTCCACACACACACACACACACACACACACACACACACACACACACACATCCTTTTCGATCTTTGCAGTCACTTATCATTTTGTTCGAAGGCCGACGACTGAGCTATGACTTTTGTAGGCAAGAGAGAGGTTTTCACTGCCAGTGCATTTACTGAGTATCTGAACAACGTGTAGAGAATAAAATTCTAGTCAAATCAAAAAGCATAAGCCCTTCATCACTAGGATGGTAGGTTAAAAGATGTTCTTTCTCTTTCAGCTGGTCCTCGGAAATACATTTGTAGCGATAACCTACATCATGTCAGGGCAGCTGTTAGAATGGGACAGGTTCATGCTGTTCACAGTCACCGCGCTGTTGACTGCGACATGCTCTGAAGGTCTTGGTCTTGCTGTTGGCTCGGCATTCAGCGTTACGGTATGTGGATTTTAAACTTCTTGTCGTGTCACTTTTAAACCAGTGTGGTGAATAGATTTGAAGTGAGTTTCAAGGAAGCTTTCTTTTTGTTCTTTTCACACCATGGGCCCTATTGTGTAAATGGACATCGGCTTTGACATTGAATCCTAGCCTGAACTTCAATCGTCATTATCGTATAGTGTGATTGGTTGAGCTCTAATGGGATGACAACTGGGAATGGATTTCAAGTTAGGCAATACGGCAGCATATTATCTTAAGTTCTACGATATGCTGGTTTCCTCACGATGTTAAAAAGTGCAGTAGCTTAATGCACATTATAATATTTTTGTACAGAAAGCTCATAGGTTTGCGATTTAAATTCACTACCAGGATTGTAAGGGGGGCCGCTTACTGCTGCAAAATGTGGGCACTTGCTGAATGTATTTGGAAGTGCCTCCTTAGACATGATCAAAGGTTCTTGGACTCTTGACCTGACAGAATGTCTACTGTCACGGTTGCCTTGGGCATTTAGTTGTGAGCCTTTTATTATTTTTCTTCAAATACATTGTATAATTTCAGAACGGTTCAATCGTTGGTCCAGCTACAGTAGCACCACTCCTCGCCCTATGCTGCTACGGAATGGGCTTCGGTCCAACCATCGAAGGCAGCATGAAAGCTCTTATGTCTGCTTGCTATCTCCGCTACGGACTTTCAGGATTCTCAATCGCTCTCTACAAGAACCGAGGAATGATGGACTGCCCCAACGATTTCTGTTTATACAACGATCCCCAATTACTCCTTCGTGATGTAGGCATGACTAATGATACTTTTGTTATTCAAATCATTGGATTGATAGCGTTTACTTTTATTCATAGGGTTATGGCATACTTTGCGCTTCGGTATAGGTTGACTGGGGAATTTTCTAACAAATTCATTTGTTATGTTAGTAAGTTGTTGAAGCATAGGTAACTTCGGTTTAGGTAATTTAATTCGATTATTTTGTTTATGATTATTTTTCATCGTGAAATAACTTTAATCTGATTGCTAAGGTGGCCGGTAAAAAATTTATATATTCTGATACATTATGTAAGAAACATGTTAAATAACAAAATATTATTTAATATATATTATTTTGACGACCTCTGTAGCGCAGTGGGCGAAGGCACGCCTGCGACGCAAAAGGTTGCGGGTTCGATCCCCGCGGCGGGACCAATGTTTGTATGATCTACAAATATTTCTCTCGGGTCTGGGTGTTTCTATGTATAATATGTATGTATTTACAAACAAAAAGTATATAAGTAGTATATCAGTCATCTTAGTACCCATTACACAAGCTCTGCTTACTTTGGGGCTAGATGATGCTGTGTGAAAAAGTCCAGCATTATTTATTTATTATGTTTTGACCAAAATATTACAAATAGTTCTTTTCAGTTAACAACTATTTATAGATGGTAATTTAGAAAACAGAATAAAGTTATCAAACGATTGAATAGTTTGCCCTGAGATGAGACCAAATTATTCTCATTAAAAGTATTTTCTATTTTTATTTTGTAATTAACAATTACAAATAATGAAATGTTCGTGATGAAAAGTGTTTTTAAATATTTTTAATAGTTATTAAATCAGAAAAATATGTAAAACATTTTACTGATTTAAGGCAATTACACAATGCGATTAATTGTATGAGTTGCTAACTGTGCGAAATCGAGAGAAATCGTATGTTCAATGGGCGGAGCTTAGCAAAGCGTACGAAAATTTGCATCGTGTAAATGCACCTTTAATGTGAAACGAAAATCTAAATATTTTAAAGTTAGTTACCATGAACAAAACTATTTAAATAGTTGAACGTATTAAAGTTATCTGTGATCTTAGTGGAGAATAGAACGTAAATGTTAGTTTAAGTATTAATTTAACAATTTTCATTATATTTTTACGGTAGCCAAAGATCTCTTACCCCCGGTTTCTATATTCAACGGTCAGTCGTAGGTAAGAGCTACGACTCGTTTCCACATACAAAAGTTTGACAGCTAGAAACCAGGCGTAAGTTAGCTGTCAAACTTTGTATGTGAAAACGAGTCGTAGCTCTTACTTACAAATGTCCGTTGAATATAGAAACCGGGCATTAAAGGGTATGGGGCATAATGTTTTTTATAACAATTACAAAAGGCAACGGAAATTATGGTTCAAGTATAAATAAGGACTTTTCTTTCTGACAATAGATAAAAAATACGCAAATTTTTTTTACTTTCAACATCCCTATTCTAAACTTCTTTAATTTGTATAGGTTCAGTAAAAATTTGAAATATGTCTTAATGGGTATTCAAATCAAAGCATTTATTGGACAGATTTACATGAAGATTATAATGAATCTCTTCAAGGTAATGGAACATTGGCATCTTTAGAAATAATGACCTGATCTTTGGCCATCGAATTAACATATTATGATTTTATTCAGGTTACCATGATCTTGCCAAGAATGTACTTAATTTAAATGGATTAAGGGTAGTGCATAATAAAATATTAAAATAAAAGTGTCTTTTATTATATTTATTTACAGATACGACATTATAACATCGTTTATTCTAAAATCTTAACTTAGGGATTGCATTTTGTGTGGGAAGGGCTTCTCTAAGTTTAAGATATAAAATTATAAAAAAAATAGTAATAGTAATATTTATTTATTTCTCTCTTTCACATCTACCGGGGACATCCGTTAGGCCTGGCGCGGCGGCAGATTCAGCTGAGGATCTCAAAAGGCGCAAATATATAAATCTTGATCGGGTTTATATATTTGAACCATTTGGGGTCGAGACCCTGGGTCCGTGGGGTTCCGGGGCCCATCGCGTCTTCAAAAATCTTTCAGGGCGTCTGGTCGAAGCGTCGCGTGATTCAAGAGCTGGCGAATTTTTGGCCCAAAGAATCAGCATTGCCATTCAGCGTGGCAACGCCGCCAGTGTTTTGGGCACGCTTCCGACTGGCAGTGACCTGGATCAGTTGAGCTATCTATAGATCGTTTTTACGACGATCCTTAGATAACTTGGCTGATTCTATTGTATTTTGTAATTTTATGTATATATTGTAGTAGCTTAGTTTCTGTAAATAAATATATTTTTTCTCTCTCACAAAAAATATATACAAATAACAAATATACTTAGAAAATTATGAATGTAACCAAAATAATTAAACAGGATATCTACTTATAAAAACCTGTTTTGTGAGAGACTGGTGCCTGAAATAGGTAAAAATAAACCTGTGCTACCAAGTCACCAGTGCCCATAACTGATTTACATAGTTAAATAAAAATGTTGAAGAAGGGATGAAAAGGTTGGGTGGGACCATATTATAAATACCTTACAGACTAACATACGTAATAAATGTAAAAATTAATTTCGTGTGTATACTACGAGTAGTGCAAATGCACTCATTCATTCTTTACAAAGATATTAATTATGTAAAATCAAGTTGCACATACTACCCAAATATTTTTATCTCATTCTCTGTCTTTCTTCTTTGTGAAAATTATGTATAGGTATCCAAGCTTTTAAAACTATTACAATTCTGTTTTATGATATTCCTTCTCAAATGCTTCATTCACATTCCATTGCTGCTGCTCTCCTTTGCTTCTTTTTCAATGATCCTCGCTTGAGGTGGTCGTTTTGGTCCTAGAAGAAACATAATAATAATCTTTTGGCATATCTAAAAAAATTATAAAATTGCAAATCTTTTGTTATACGTACAAAACATACAAAAAATGATGTCTTTGAAAATAGATAAATTTGAAATATTGAGCATCATGCATGACTGTAGAGATATCTGAAACTTTTGAATTTTGATTACGTTATCATCACGCGGGATCCGAAAGATTTTCTTTCTGAAAGGACAATTTTGGTGCTGGGCAACCCTAAATATACTTCCGTCAAGGTGCCGTTGTGTAGGCGTAAGTAGTAAATATAAATAAATAAAGAATGCTGAACATTCCACACAGCATCATCTAGCCCCAAAGTAAGAACTTAATGTTATGGGTACTACATGACTGATATTTAAACTACTTATATACTTTTTTTTGTAAATATATACATATACAAAGAAACACCCAGACCCGAGACAAATATTTGTAAATCATACAAACATTGGTCCCGCCGCGGGGATCGAACCCGCAACCTTCTGCGTCCCAAGAGGGCTTTCACCCACTGCACAACAGAGGTCGTCAAATAAAAGTCTTAAGTTTTTTTATACCTCCCATGAAGAGCTTGATTAACGTAGAGCAGGGTGCGTCTACCAGCATCGTCAGTACGTATGCCACAATCACTGCTAGAGTGAAGTCAGCCAGGGAAATGTACAGCTGAAAAAGAATTAGGTATTTTTTCACAACAGTGTCAACACTACCTATCCCTAGTGTGTAGCAATATCGACACAAGTAGCGTCCGCTACTTGTGTCGATACGCTGGCGACCTTTCACCTGTCGGCAACAGGCGGAAATACATATTTATCGGTGATGGGTATATATTTCTGCCTTTTGATGTGGAAACTTTAGTTCCATGGGGCCCAGAGGCGTGGCTCCTTTTCAGAAAATTATCCAAGAGGTTAATTGACGAGACCAATGACGAAAGGGCTGGTGCTTACTTCGGACAGATGATAAGTCCAGCCTTTTGGGCACATTACCTGGTCGGTGACTTGTTTTTTTTATCTTTAGTTTAATTAAATTACGTACTTATCCTATTTACACATGATTTCCCCAAGGTATGAAAATCACTTATTTATGAGTTTGTTTACTCAAGATGTAAGATGGTAGTGAAATGCACTTGTACGAGTAAATACAATATTGGCACATTATAAGACAAACATTATAATGACCAGGACTTACCGAGTGCTGAACTCCAAAGTGTCCTGGAGAGAGTCTTGAGGAGAGTACCAAGAAGATTAATGGATAATGTACGATATACATTCCGTAAGAAAGGCGTCCTAGTACTTTAAAGCATCGTAAAGATAGAACCCAGTTTAATGGACCTGGAATTAAAAATGATGAATACGAGTATTACATTTAAACAAAATAACCTGTACCAAAAGACAAAAGTGATTATGATAAAAATGATAAGAATGTATGTCAGCGCCATCTAAGATTTTTAGATTAAACTACAAAGCAAGCTCAGTAAGAGGCAGTGCGATTGGGTGTTTTCAGAGGTCTTGCCTCTCTGTATTCTCTGTGTGGTCTTGCCCAGGTAGAACATGAAGTTTTTTACATAAGCGATAGGTTGCGCCCCTAGGCTGATGCTTCGTTTTGTTTATATTATCTGGGGTTTTGTGTAGTTTACAAAATATTTTATTATAATTAATTATGCATCAAAAGGGATAATTTTCCCACATAATGTGAGAAAAGGGCAGGAAGATGACGATGCATCTAGAAGGGTTACCGAATAAAAACCTTTTTAAATTTACGCGCATTTTTCTAGCCCAGGTATTGAAAGTTTACCTCCATATCCTGTGGCACATCCGAATATAATCCATCCAATAGCTAAGGCCCAGGCCGGACGCATGTATGAGTTGAGCAAATTGTCCACTAGCTGGTTGTCCCAGTCGGGTTGCACAATTGGGTAGTGAATGCCTACAACTGCTGCTAGTATGGCGAATGAACACAGCCAAAGAATTGCTACTTGGATCTAGAACGAAAAAACACTTTATTTGTAGTACTGAGGTACACAATTAAGCAGGTTACCTACCTTTTTGCCAATTTGACCTCTTCTAACAAAAAAATATACTTAGTAAGGAAATATAAAATAAATAAAAATTAAATGTATGTAAGTAATCTACATGAGATGAACATTGAAACGCCGTATATTTGAAAAATAAATTATTTTTGTATGATGGAATTGAATAAGTACCCGTGGTATAATTGGTTTTTCATCCTTATACAAATTCAGTAGGTATCCATACACCATGCCTACGAAGAACGGTGACGAGCGAGTCAGTGTGTTCACGTAGTAGTATTTGAAGTAGTGAAAATGATCCTCTTGCGATCGACTGTAAAAGAGTTGATAATTATAACCTTTATTAAAATAGGAATACTTACAAGAAAGGCTGTCAAGCAGTGGTAGGTATATACAACGATCCTAACTTGTAAAAATAGCAGAACCCAAATCCCTCTCCTCAGATGTATGTTACATGTGAGGAAGGTGATTTGGGTAACCTAAGGGTGCTACATCTCTAGAGCACCACTTAACAGTTTCTCTCGGGACAGCCTGTATAAAATGTACTTACGATAGCATAATTATTCCTGATTGGAAGTTCATTACGAAGTTATATATACTTGATCCAGCTATAGAAAGTAAGAGTCCAGCTGCCAATGATGTCCATGAAGCAAGCTTTCTTCCTCCAAGTATCCAATACAGAAAGATTGGTGAGATCATATAAAGCTGAACGTCAATGGCTAGATACCAGCTGTGTGCAAGACACTGAAACAAAGATTTAGAAATGAAGAAGATGAAGAACAGACGATCCTCCTAAAGCCGGAGTGCCTTCAACGGCTCGGCCACGGAAACATTTCTTTTATATTTGATAAGCTCATATTTTCCGGCTTGAGGAGGATCGTCTGATCGTCACCGGTTCGAATCTCGTCGGAATCGAAAATTTTAATAAGACTTTTTCATTTCTTTAAGAAGTTCAGTCCTTTACCAAGTGTGGATTAACACTATAAAAATTACAAAAAATTAAACAAAGATTACAATAAATTAAATATTGCTTTTCTTTTATTTTGACTTGCCTTCAAATCTCTATCACATCTCTTCCGAACAGGATTGCATCCAGCCTTGATTCATTACAATTATTGGTCGCGAAAAAATATTGATAAGATAATCTAGCTCCACCATTTATACTGACCCCGATGGTAAATTTGGGCACTTATGGACTTTATCATTATAGTCGTTCACAGTAATCAGATTTAACGACTTTTACTACTTTTAGTTTTAGATCAGAGTGTTGGGCAACCAAAGAGACGGATGAAAGAAGAGTGCATGTTGCGGAAATGCGAATGTTAAGATGGATATGTGGAGTTACAAGAATGGACAAAATCAGGAATGAGTATATTAGAGGAAGTTTGAAAGTTGCGCCGGTGGCGGATAAGTTGAAGAGTAATCGGTTGTCGTGGTATAAGCATGTTATGAGGAGGAAAGAGGGCCATGTAACGAGACGAATGTTAGGTTTAAATGTGGAGGGATGTAGCAGACCGAAAAAAAGATGGATGGACTGTGTGAAGGATGATATGGGTAAGAAAGGAGTGAGCGTTGAGATGACGTCTGATAGAGTGGAGTGGAAGAGGAAAACCTGTTGTGCCGACCCCACATAAAAGTGGGATAAGGGTAGGGAAATGATGACTACTTCCAGTTTTAGAAATGTCTTGCGTTAGCCTAATTAGGTGAGGATCACGTGATTATCTGCTGACTCCGATTTGATCAATCAAAGAAGAGTCAGAGCAAAATAATCACGCAAGCAAGGTAAACCTTGCTTTTACTTTTATCATTTTTTTTATAAACTTACTGTATGGTCGGGGTTGACCCAATTCTGGATAAACAGTAAGGTAGACCACCAGTTCATACGACAATTTTCCACATGCGCCGTCATTACAGTCCAATCAGGTCCATCAGATATCCAGTTAAATAAAGATGCATGGATTAGTACATATGCAGCTAGTAGTGGAAACATCCTTAGTAGACGATTGAGGTAAAATAGATGAAGTATTTTTATAAATTTAGCTGAAAAAGCCAAAAATAAAGCCTCAGCATTTGATCCACGAGCTCAAATACTTTTGGCTTATGGTTTAATGTGGTATAGTTCTCAGGCACAATATTAAACATTCTAACAAAACACGTTTTCCGTCCACCTTGGATAACATTTTACATACAAAAAAGTTAGGCCACGCCCATATTTTATATGTTAGAAAACACAAAAACAGTTTTGCAAGAGACCCGGATTTATGCTAAATATGTAATAATTTTAGTAAATAAATAAATAAAAAAAAGTTAATAATCATAAGAATGTTTTATTAAATAATGCTGGACTTTCCACACAGCATCATTCAGCCCCAAAGTAAGCAGAGCTTGTGCTAAGGGTACATGTACTACATGACCAACAAACAGTTTCTACTTATATACTGTTTGTTTGTAAATAAGTACATACATAGAAAACACCCAGACCCGTGACATATTTGTAGGTTTTACACACATTTGTCCCGCAACGGGGATCGAACTCGCAACCTTATGCATAGTAGGTGGGACATCGCCCACTGAGCTACAGAGGTCATCAAAGAATTCACTAACCTCTTGACATTTTCCCAACTGTAGTGTAGACCAGCAGTAATCCACTCAGCAAAAAGAAGGTATCCACAGTGATAGGGCCTGTTGTGATCCACAATGCACCTGCTGTTGATATCCACTAAAAAAAAAGAATTATTTGTTTAAATTAATCTCAAAATATTGAATTTCTCTAGAAATCTTCCGCCACTGATCCGCCATAAAGTAGAATCACATAATACTACTATAGTTTGTCATATTTAGGGATGGTAATTTGCAACCATCGCACCTATAACCAAAAGTACAGTCACGAGCATTAATAAGTAAACACTTTCAACTTTTTTATTTCATGTATACCTACATGAGATTTTTTTAAAAACAAGAACACTAAGGTTGTGTTTAAAAATATGTAGCCATCGAATGCTGCATTACATAACGAGAAATAAGAATCCATGTACAATTTCAAATAATCTACATACCGCTAGACCAAAAGATTTTCGCCTTAGAATTCCAGATATTATCATCATCAGCATCACCGACTGCTGGGTATAGGCCTCCCTTCTTTTATGCCAGTCTCTTTTACCTTGCGCCTCTCGCGTCCAAACATTTCCTACGACCTTCACTATGTCGTCGACCCAACGTGCTCTCGGTCCGGTGGTCCGATCTTGGCCACCATTCGATCAAAGACCGGCCATTATTATACTTACTTACCAGATATTATACTTACATTAAAAATGTATAATGGGTTA